>OX465555.1:5061904-15061904 GCA_950022955.1 Xestia ashworthii
AGTTCTACCGTAAGACGTGATTTTTAACCACTAAAAAAATTTCGTTTTCCACCAAAGAGATTAAAAAGAATTAGAAATATTTGAATGTCTTTGTTTTTCACGACCAGTCACACAGTCCGTCAGTACCACACCCTTTCATATGACTATACCCTTTCTGTTGCACCCTGTATACAACATCTTACATAATCGCGTATATTTAATGACACCAGTAAAGAAAGATAATTTGTTACTAAAGATAACATAATATATACGTAAACAAAAATACTCAACATGTCCACAACATTGCAGTGTTCAAGCAGACAAAGAGAGCTATAAACTCAGTGAACGGATTGCAATTGAAACGGAGAAGTACGGAAACGCAATCGCTTGAAACAGCATTTGATACAAAACTGAAGGTTTACGAAACGGAAGTGGAGACAACTTGAAAGTTTTTATCTTCATTCCTTTGGCTTTTATGTAAGATTTTTCAGTTTAAAATATGTGCGTAAATGCTTGTAGTGCTATGTACTTATGTGTACGTGTAGGTATGTGTGTGCTGCGTGTGCAATGTTTATGTGTTTATTGTGCTATGTAGTGTTTACTTTTTGTATTTTTTCTTATTTCACCGTTTCAGAACAGTGATGACTGTTCTGAAACGGTGTAGGCAGGAACCAAAAAATAGAAAGCCAGCGAAACAAGAGAGAATCAACCAATACTGGGCGCATTGGTCTCAGGAAAGATAGCAAAAAGACCTTAATTAAAAAGATATTTCAATGCCGTCACAGCCAATGCAAGTAAGTGGAAATAAGACTGGTAAGTCCAAGTAATTGAATGCATTGAATGAAGTTTTCAAGTACTTAGGAGTTAATAAGGATAAGGTGGTTTTCTGTATACTTGATACGTATAAGATACATACTGCAAATCATAATCATTTTTCCTAAACGGGTGGAGCTATCTTACTGTTTTTACCCACACAATGGCTTATATTCTGTTTAAACTTTATAACAATTAATAACCTCAAATTATGGCACACGCGAGTGTTGTGAATATTAAAACTTATTTGAATTAAGATGGAGAAAGAAGAAATTATGATTTGTTTTCTTAAAGCCGGCTATTAGATGCTTCATTACATTTATGTCCTAAGTTGAGACGAGTCGGGCTTATTAGAGCTATAAAGACAGCTTTTATATTACTAGTCAGACTTATTACTGAAGAGCATACTGTTGCCAATACTATAAAAAGTAATGCGCATTATATGTCCTTTATTTTTGTCTTGCACAATAATAATACAACCTTTTCCTTCGAATAAGACCGGATTTAAAATAAAAACCAGTTTTTTTTTTTAATAACTAGTATGTCTCACTGCTGGGCAAAGGCCTCCCCTATATATCCTTCCAGGTCATCATCATCTGCCTAGCCTTTTCCCAACTATGTCAGATGGACAAATGACAGCCGGGACCAACAGCTTAACGTGCTTTCCGAGGCACGGAGGAAACTCGGTATGTCATGGTCACCCATCCACAGACCATTCTAGGCAAGCACGACTTTACCTAAAGATCGGCCCGAGCGGCTGTTATTATTTAGGTGGCTAAATAATAACAGCCGCTCGGGCCAAAAAATGAAAAATGAAAAATGAATGAATAAAAAATGGTGGTTTTTACATATTTTTTTAAAAGATTATAATTATATTCAACAGCGTGGTTGTTGCAAAAGCCGAATCGGCTTTCTATGGTTCGCAATGTTACGTAAACAAGGACCAAACTAAAACAACGGAAACCTATTCAATTTTAACACAATTCCCACAACAGGCAGCTGACACCCTTCACATTTTTAATCTGTAGCAAAAATTACTAAAAACATTCCATTATATCGTTGACGCCAATGAAATATGCATGACGTCAAAGTAGCAGTCACAACATGCACACGACAACAATGTCCAAAACTGTGGCACGGTAGATAGTATTTCAACTAGGACCGAATAATCGGAATCACAAATCCTGATTCTCCGCACAACATAACACCCGCATTTGATTTTACCAAAAGCTCAGATCTTTATCTGCGTAACACTATTGGCAGGGCGGTCGTGGTCACCACGTAGCGACTTTTTTAGGGGAATGTAATTCGAGTCACGACCACTGCTCCCTGCTGAGATACTGCCGAAACTCTGGTCGTCTTATCGTCTATGGCAAAAACAATATCCAAAATTACTGTGTCACAGAAACCATACATATGTCAACACATGCTTCAGGTAACAGGTTCCTCGTGAGTTAGTCGGGGCAGTCGGATCGATACAAGCGCCAAGCTGAGTTACTGGTCATAATTATACTGTGGTGCACTAGCAACGCACGCGACATTAATGTCCGAAACTGTGCTGTGCTTTTGTGCTTGTTTCCTACTGTGTGATGTCATCGCTGCGTTTATTAACTTGGAATGACAGAGACATGATGTGTATGAAAGAGGACAATGGACGTTATTTCAGTCGGCAGCTGCAATGCCGTATAATTAGCCTTTCGGTTCTTCTCGGTCCTTTCGTATCGATCAGTTTGGGCCAAGTTGGTGACCATGTTTATTGCAGCGTCAGAGGTATTATCAGATCGTCGAAAGTGCAAGTAAACGGTCACCTAGGACAAATCAGAATGTGAGGCATACACTGATCCGAAACGCCGCACTCGCACTCGGTGTTGGAGGAATCAGTCACACCCTACTTTATTTTATCAGATTATGTTTGCTGCGGCCTACTTGGGTATGAAATCCGTTCAAAGCTATCCAAATAATCACTACCAGGAGCCAGGTGTTCTTGGGGCTTCACAAAGCCTTTCAGAAGCCACTGGGAACTACAGGGAGAGAGGAATAGGCAATGCTTGTAGTTTCTATTAATCATCTAAACAGAAACAGACCTGCAGGAGATCCGATAACCTCGAAAAGGCTGAGAAAATCTCCTGAATGTGCAAGAAACATATTCCTATTAGAGGAGGCCTATATCCAGCAATGAACGTCTTTTGTCGGAATTTATGAATTAACTTTAAAGCATATACTTGTAATTTCTTGGACATGCCTGACCTAGTTCACGTAACAAATTCAGATTGAGGTGAGTCAATAATAACTTTAAGATCAAAAGAGCCTACGGCTAACGAAATTTTGGTAGGTAAGTTAAGTATCTAAATTGTTTAAATTACTTCATACTAAAGCTCATGTTAAAAAACCACCGGCATTGTTTAATGGTGCGTCCTACACCCCTGCGGGGTAACCATGACGTCTTAGAGCAGGATTGTTTTAACGTCATTCCAGTGTGGGAAAGAGACGGAGCTATAGAGAACGTCTAGCGCCATCTCTTTCCCACTCTGGAATAAGATTAAAACAATCATGCTTTTTGACGTCATGGTACGCCACCTGTTATTTTTTGTAGAACAACGTTTCCTTTTTGTCGAACAAAGTGTCATTTATTGTTAGTATATGTTACCGTGTATGTTAAGTAATGTTGCTTAACTTTTGAAAACAGCCAACATTTGGTAACAATTGATAACGTTGTTGGATAATGTCACCTCAACATGCGGTATGGATGCACCATTTTACTTTTCAACTTACGTATTTTAGTTTTACCAAACTAAAGAACATGTCGAATGCTTTATAACTATTTACTGTGAGCCACTAGAACATCAACCAACATACTAAAACAGACACAAACTGCACAACATTCATAAATCAAGTAAAATTACATCTCTAGCGAGCGACTCATACGCTGTAATCTTTATTAGTGGAAACTTTTCACTCTGTATTAGTCCCCGGGCCCTCGTTCGCTTTACAAATTGTTTTACTGCATACACACACACACGTGAAACAAGGAACATAGTCGGAGCTTTTTGGATGAAAATCTCTTGTTGTTCGATGGTTGATGAGAAAAAATAATGTTTAATTGAATTGAGATGTCTTTGAAATAAAAAACATTAAAAAAACAATGTCACTTTTTTATACAGGGTGTAAACAACCTCATCACGAAGCCGTCAACCAAGCATTCTGTTCATAAGTAGCTTTATGCAAAAATTATGGCTGGGAAACAATTCTTTTTTTGTGCAGATGGATGGTTTGAATAGAACGGGGGTCGTGGAGGTGTTTAATGTAAAAATCTTACAATAAAAAATGTATTTCAAAAAAACTTGGAACTTTGACCCCCAATATCTCCGTAACTAGAAGGTTCCCAGGTATAGTGTAGAACAAAACAATGATCCCAATGACGAGGAGAACAAGTGTCTTTCGCCCTTTATGTACTTGCTAAGTTTATCTTAAACATCTCAAATCTCAGACATCTGTGAAGTAAACATTGTGAGAAAACCTGGAAATTAATAAAAGTCTGAAATCGTAAGTCCGCCTTGAGCAAGCGTGGTGATCATTGCTCGTACCTTGTCTATATGAGACGAGGTATTGCCCTGCAATGGGATAGTAAAAAGCTGGTTATTTTTAATAATCTTGAAATCTGGCAAACATTTTTAAAATCTTAAAATAACTGCAAATTACTTACATTAATGAAAAATATATTCATAGGACACAATAGTAGCCAAAAATTGCCACGTAGATTATAATTTTCAGCCAAAAAAAAAAAACAAAATAATGCCAAGAATGTCATTTAGACAAAAATGTCATAACGTACAAAAATCCGGGTGTTCGTCGTACCTACGAACGTACGTACGTAGGTTCACGTCGTTTTGGACGCGTTCAGAATATTTTGCATCACGAAAAAAATTAAAAGCCCGCCCGGTCTTCGTGTTCAATTAAAATTTTATGTAACCTGCGTATGTACGCGGCTTATGCTACATTTTACAGTGTTTTTTTTACGGTCATATCATTATTCGCTAAGACTGTAATTTGTAGATCTCTGACAGTCGTTGCATATAGTCAGTGGGCCAAAAGTCTGACAACCAGTCTTACCAAGGGGTATCGTATCCCCCAGTATTAACTGAGTTGTGGAGATCAGATAAGCTGTGGGTCCTTATCAAATACTGGTATTCAGCTGCATCTGATTAGACTGGTAGTCAGCCGGTTGTTAATAATGGTTCATGACATTCTTTTGACAAGCAAGGGACGTCTTTCGACTGAAATGATGGTGGAGTCGCCTTCGTCTTATATTTATAACTAATTTTTTGTCGTAAAATACAATATCAATTTTATTTTGTGCCTATTTTTAGAGACGTTTTTTTTTTTTGTAAATTTAATTAAGTTATTCATGCTACTTTTGGACACATAATATTACTGATTTATCAGACTGTTTTAATAGTTTGATATGCAAATCGTATTTTTGTCGTTTATACTGATTTGGTATTGTGTTATGGCTACTTTTGAATAAATTAATAAATCTACAAAATTCACAGAGACTTGAAAATCCAAAACCGCCCATTGCCTGTTAGTACCAAAGTAAGTTTTCAACTCCAATATGTAATTTATCTGCCATGTATGTATGTTAAATATAGCTTGTTGAAAACTCAATATTAAATGGCGTGGCATGATGCTCAGCAATAACGGCAGCGTTTCACTTCACGCGTTGGATTTTATTTTTACACAGTGCCGGCACATATTTAATCTGATGACTCAGCGTGTGTTCGTGCCTTACTATTGTTTCGCGATCATGTACCCTTTTTATCTGATACTCGATAGTGAAACTCTTTCAGTCCTTTTTATTTTTTTTTTCGACTGTATAGACTAGTTTACTGAAAATTATAGTCTTTATAGGTACGCGTTTTTTATGCCATGACACGCATTATATCAAGTTATGTTTAAAAACATAATAAACTTATTTACTTCACGATTTAATCGAAATGTTATTACTAATATTAATTACTGTCTTATTCCCGCGTCTTCACCCGCGTGATGTTCGTTAACTGTCCCATGATACTACCGACATAAAAGTATCTTATATTTTAATCCAGGTTTTGAAAAGTCTTTGTGCAAAATTTCATCCAAATCCGTTCAGTAGTTTTCGCGTGAAACGAAGAGTAAGAAGTAATATATGTATAATAATATGTTTATATCATAAATACTATTCAAAGCTTAAGCCCAATACGATTCTTGGCGACCCCTATTAACCATTTCCACGAAGAGTAGATTGGGCACTACTTCCTCAAAAACACCGAATCCTCATACGAATCGGATATCTAACAACCAAAATCTAGCCACACTACTTTAGAGTAAATTACACTCCGAGCTAGATTTCAACATGGTATCGAGTGGCCGCTACATCTTGTCTACGCCTCTACGCCGTAGCCCGTAGATAAGCGCTACGCCTCTACGCCGTAGCTCAAAGGTTACATGAACAGAAGTGCTGTAGGTTCCGTTGGACATTGAGACGACCTCTCAACTGAGCTAGGGGTACGGATAGACAAATATATCATACTGTATCTCACAAATAGAGAGAGGGTTACGTCAGGATGCTCTATCGGATTCCTAAAGGGTTAATATTGCATGTGATTTAGAATTTGACTTTAATCTACCTTAATTATAAGGAACAATTTGAACAATAATGTAGGACAATCAAATAGTCGAACAATATTATGAAAGGATAATTATCATTAAAATCAAGGTATTCCTTTAAAATTATCTAAGTTACCCCAAATGACTACATTTTTGTAACAATAAACCCTTAGTTATTAAAAACTCTAAGCTTATAGTTAACAACAAAAGGTATACAAAGGTTTCGTGTGTCTAACCACAGTACGCTTATCAGCGTTGATTTTGTTCATATCAGATATTCATAATGGCTAGCTTTTAAAAGTAATGAAATAATTGGAACTGTGCCAATTAACCTACATGAGTTTGGTTAAAGTTAAATAAATATACAAATTTTTAAACGTGACGTCAGTCAGTAATTTGTAGTATTAATTGTGCAGCTTGTGGTTTGTTATCAGGTTCTCTAGTTAAGCGACACATGATGCGGTTGATTAGTAGATGGGTGAAAATTGCTAACCCTCTATTCTTGACATCGCTTTGAAACAAATGTAAAATCCCACACGTTTGATTTACGTTAACAATGATAATCTATTGAGTCTCCAAAACTTACGACGCATTTTGTGGAAAAAAAAGATCCGTAGTGACGCCTTGGCGCCAGACTAAATATAGAGAAGAAGAAAGGAACAGAAAATAGTACAAGTATTAAATAAAAAAATATCCTTAACTTCAAAGATCAACGTAAACCATCAACTAAACACACATAAAGGCCCCTAATCAAAGCACTGCATGCAGGGCCCTGCCTGCAGGGACACTGCCAATCGTATTGTGTGTATGTATGCAGGGCCGATATTTTAATTGTTCACCCTGCCACAGGGCCTTAAATCGCCCCTGCATGCATACAAACAATACGAATGGCAGTGTCCCATGAAAAGCAAATCTTAACATCAAAATTTCAAACGTCAACCGTTATAACAATATACGGTTCAACCCTACACCACTAAGAATAAATGTGTAGTCATCAACAATGATTCACGGAATACGGCACAGGGTTGATATACGCCACCTCCTTGCTAAGATACAACTACGCCAGTGACCGCAAGAGGGCGCTACGAACGCCATGATAAACTGTTATTGGCCCTCGGCCCTTTGGCCAAATGAATGGTCAGGCACGAATCTAGATTTGAGTAATGGGTTATAATAAAGCTGGTGTCGTCTAGGAGGCAACTGTTTTAGGTGTGACTGAGATATAAATAAACAAACACAGCTGTACATTTTCCCAATCCACCTAAATGCGTTAGCGATAAAGTTGAAAATCTAAAAAATCTAAAATTTAAAAAGATAAAGTTGAAATTCTATCTGATACGAAACACCTCAATCACCTAGTTTTTAAAAAAATGACGTGTAAAAGTGTTTTTAAAAAACCTTCTTGCTGATTAAACATCATTTATCATTTATTGAAGTTTGAAAGATTGTAGTAAATTTTGCGCTGGCTTGATAGACTGCAATGGAGCCCAAGAAGAAAATTCCTCTTTAATGAGTTATTTAATAAAAAATCGCCAGCAAGTGTACAGCTCTTACTGAATTTTCATCTTTTGTTTTATACCCTTTTAATTTGGGATTTTACATGGGTCTTTGATGTAGCATGTAGCTTAGAAACTGACATACATATATTAAATAGATACATGTTATGAACTTAATTCAGTTATTATGTCAGTCTATGTAACCCCGTTGTTATTTAAAACAACGTAACAGATTTTGTTACGGTTTTTACTATCATTTACAGAATATATTCTGGAAAGTTTATGCATACAACAATCACATCAATTAAAATCACATATAATAATGAAAACTAAATGTTTTGGCAACTCTTAAAAATCATGCGAAGCAGGGGCGGGTCGGTAGGAGGCCATCATCATTCTTCTGTGCTAATCCCACTTTATTTGGGGTCGGCGCAACATGGCTTGTACTTCCACACTTCTCCATCAGCAATCACTACTTTCCATATCGTGCTTCACACAGTCCATCCATCGTTTCTTTGGTCTACTCCTGCTCTTATAACCATATATGATATAAAGGGTGTAAAACACCTCTTCACGAAGCCGAAAGGCACTTGTTCTCCCCATCATTGCGATCATTTTTTTGTTCTACACCGTACCTGGGAACCTTCTAGTTACGGAGATATGGGGGGTCAAAGTTTACAACTTTTTGACAAGTTTTTTTTGTAAGATTTTGACTTTTAACACCTCCACGACCCCCATACTATTCAATTCATCCATCAGCACAATGTTTTAAGTGCGTTACATTGAGTTCTACCACAAAACATGATTTATAACCTCAAAAAAAAAAGCTGATGTACAGAATGCTTGGTTAGCGGCTTTGTGATGAGGTGGTTTACACCCTGTATGATAAAATACTGTATGGAAACTCAAAAGAAAAAAGACCACGTTGAATAGCAGCTTGTCCTTGTACCACGCAGACAAAAAAGAAAGAAAGAAAAACAAAGTTGGTCATGTGACACTCAGTGAAATTTAACAACCTGTTTCAAAACAGCCAAAAGCTCAAACAACAGCCAACAAAAGCATCTAAATTACGCTTCACTCTCAAGTATAAATAAACTCGCACTTCACTTGAAACTCGAAAGTTAGTTCCGAATTCAGTACAGCTTGTTCGCTAAGTGATATGCACTCTTAACTTTTTGGTCCTCGCCGTCCTAGCTCGCTTCATCTGTTTGAGAGACAGATGCTCTCTGGATGCACTTCTTGAAACAATGTGACAGAATTAAAGCGGCGGAGAAAACGTTTTAAACTAATTACTGTCACCAGTGGCAGAAAGGGCGACGGTTGGAGGTAGCTAGCAGATGACAGCTGCTCCTGTACGCTGGGTAGCATAACTCAAGAAATATATTTTTCGTAAAAAAAAATGGCTTGCAATGATGATGCCATCCACAGCGACTGCATTCGATGGCTTTCTAGTTTGGTTATAGATAGTGCTTTAGTGTGTCGCTCTTTCATGTGCTCTCAAGTGGCTAGCATATCCAACTTTGACCGAAAAACTCCGAGCACAAAGCGGACATGTCAGAACACCATTGACAAAATTGTAGGGTATTATATCGCTGTAGGTGGTCTAGCTTTAAGGCATTCAATATGAAAATCTTGTTTTTCCCTAAAAGTTAGCCTATTATGTACGCTCTATGTTAAAGCAGCTGCTTCTGGGACGTTCCTGGTGAAAAAACTCAATAAGACTTAAGTCCACCCTGGTATAGGCATGACGACAGTATCAAAAAATTACTAATCTATTTAGTCCGTCAGTTAGAGTATTGAAAAATAATGGACACGTATTTTTTGTTTTTGTAAATCAATGAATATTGACAATGATAAAACGCATCAAAACTCGGGAGTGGGGGCTCGTGACGTCAGAACTAGCTAAAAATTATACCTAGGCGAGACGTATTGGGAATTTTTAAAGCGCCGCATCGTCGTCAATTTCATTTTTTGTAACAAAAGAAAAAATACGGGTCAAATATTTTTTAATAATCTACAGGACTTAATTTTTTTTGTCGTTCGACCACTAGACCAATGAGGTGGTCTACTAAACGTATTTCTTTATTTTAGTACAAAATGAGATTTGCATATTTTTCTTCTGTATTTTTTTATTAAGGACTACAGGAGCTAAATAAGGAACTCTATTTGTGGTGGTTCAAACTTCGTTTGAAATACTGTTAGGATAAAGTCCTGCACTACAAAGTGGTTGTTACGTCAGTCACTGCAGGCCGAATAGTGCCAAACGAGTGGTTTTGATCGATTTACAGAAAATCTATTGATTGGACTAAAAAAATAAAACACTATGATGCTGCTTGTAGGAATTATTCGCCAAAAAATCAGAATGATCGGATGTACTCGTATATATTTAGTATGGTTTTTACTCGTTAAAAGATTTTTTTTGAGATAAGTTCGTGATTTTTTTATCGAGTAAAATTAATTGAATTATGTTTTCAAAACACTATCATACTAGCATATATCCTGAAGAATGTCATATATTTTTCTGGTTTGTTTATTGCAGTGAATCATATACTTTCAGGCATTATAAAACGCGCGTTTAGCTCCTGCAGTCGCCTTAATATTTTGTTGCATTGTTCCAATTAAGACCCGGTTGTTTTGATTAGTATACCTGACGCCTGGTGGTTGAAGCTATCGTATGTCTCAAAAATACCAAAAAACCAAACTTCTGAATTTTTGGAGATACCGCTCATTGCCTTACGAGAGGCAAAAGCGTCTGGTCTTTAAGTACGGTTTTATGTAAGTGTGGACTGACGGTACATTTATCTAGTTGAGTTTTGTTGTGCACCTTTTGTGGTGAAGTAGTCAGTTATTCTTGTTAGTATAGTGGTTGCAAGCAGCGACAGCAGAGCATGAGATCTTGAGTTCAGTTCCCAGGTCGTGCAAAGAAATATTGGTACGAATAATGGTTTCTTTTCCATTATAAACTATTAATTTGAATTGTATTGTAATAACAGGCTGGTGTCCGCAACTCCACGACAAAGCGCGTATTTTGCGTATGGGCTATAATCCACCACGCGAGCCCAGTGCGGATTGTAAGATTTCACATGTCTTCGAATTATTGGTGACATGCCGGTTTCCTAACGATGTTTTTCTTCAGTGCAGTGGTGATGAAATAAATTACACAAAGTAATACAGGCCTAGGTTCGAACTCACGACTTACTTACTGTTCGTAAGTCGGGGCCGCCACCACTGAGCCACCGCTGCTCTCTCTATTAATTTATATGTTCCAACCGATTCGTCAACTTAATAAGACAATTTTCTAAGAATAAATTATTTATGTAATGCTTTCATACTTTGAAGATAATTTTATTGAAATTCTGAACTCAATGTATATCTCTCATTTCTACTGTAAACACTTGGTAACTCTTTGTTTACATAGCACTTCTTAGAACTTGGTGCATTAGTATTTTTTGTTTGTTCTGAAATAAAATTAATGAAGTCGAATGTTTACAAGTAAACAAAGTTTACAATGTTTGGTTCTTGGGGTCATTCTAAAGGGCAAACCGACGGCACAGTGACCTTGAAGTGTAGTACTTCGTAACAACTGATAGTTAAGACCTTGTAAATATAAACAAGCTCATTCTAAGACTAACTTGTGTTAACATTGTAGTTACAAGTGAATTTGAACTTTATTTGTTGCAAAATTGAATTTCTTTTAACATGACAATGATGTACCTAAAAATAATTAATTAAGTAGTAAATTATGATGATATGCAATAATCTAATTCATTCTTTTTTCGAAAATTTTGGCAGCCATTTTTTTTTACTCGATAGTGAACAAACCATAAAGAATTTGCTTCTTTTTACCTCCAAAATCTTTTTCGAAAAATTCATAAATTATCTCTAAGGTATTTCAATTATTAAAAAAAAACTGCAAAACATGTGCTTATCGATTTAGAGAAAGAGTAAATAGATAACATGACATTTAAAACATTGACATGCGGGTACTGCCGGCAGAAGTGAAAACTCGTAGCCGATCCGCTACGGCGTAGCTATGAGTGCTACGAAGCGTTAGGTGACGGTCATGCGAGTTCCATGAGTTTTGTTGTTTTCACTTCAATAATTTGCAGCTAAACGTTTACTCACTAATAAGTGAACAAATTATATGACATTTCATGTGATTTACTTTTTTTGATATCGTGATTTGATGTTGTCATTTTAGATGTTGCCACATAACACTGAGTTATTAACTGTAATTATAATATCATTCAAGTGTGGCATTCAACACTCACACATAATGCTTGTATCGTTTGATTCGACAAAAATTATTGATGAAATAGAGTATGATGTCCAAACATAATACATTGTGCCACCTTATTCACACACAAAACTTTCCTCACTATATTTTCCTCATTGTTCCATTGTTTTATCCGGAGGTTTAAATGTCACAAATGTACGACAAAATCTACTATAAAGAGAAATTCAATTATTACAGTGAAGCGAAAGTAGGGTAGTTTCAATTAAAATACGTGAGAGCTCCTCGTAATAAAACGACATTGTTGCTTTAGTTAAAACTATTTTGATTTGAGCTTGATCCTTAGTTTCAGTGCAATGTTTGTTTTGTAACAATGTATTATGAAATTAAAGTTTGCCAGTTGCTACGTATTTTTGAAGTGAAAACTTCTGTAGGCGCGTTGAGCAGTATTTGAGTGCTACGAATGAACTAATGAATTGTATTTTGCTGTGGAAGAGCGGAGTCTCCTAACACAGGCATTACTTGCTTAAAAGAAGGCTCCAATCACCAACTAATGTAAAACTTTTTGGTTATAAAATGAAGAATTTGTATTTGTATTATGTTGTTTTTCCACGCTTTTTAGGGTTCCGTAGCCAAATGGCAAAAAACGGAACCCTTATAGTTTCGCCATGTCTGTCTGTCTGTCTGTCTGTCTGTCTGTCTGTCTGTCCGCGGATAATCTCAGTGACCGTTAGCACCAGAAAGCTGAAATTTGGTACCAATATGTATATCAATCATGCCGACAAAGTGCAAAAATAAAAATTTAAAAAAACATTTTTATTAGGGTACCTCCCCCAGACGTAAAGTGGGGAGCGATTTTTTTTTTAATTTTGACCCTGACGTGTGATATATAGTTGGATAGGTATTTAAAAATGAATAGGGGTTTTCTAAAATCATTTTTTGATAATATTAATATTTTAGGAAATAATCGCTCCGAAAGTCAAAAACAATGTGTCCCCCCCCCTCTAACTTTTGAACCATAAGTTTAAAAAATATGAAAAAAATCACAGGAGTAGACCTTTATATGAACTTTCTAGGAAAATTATTTTCAACTTGATGAGTTGAATAGTTTTTGAGTTATATAGCACTTTTTCAAAAAAACGCAAATGATAACTTTGTTTTTCATACAAATACTATGAAAAACAAAGTTATTTTTGCTGACGAAAAATGTTGGTATTTTTAATGGTCTGGGAAGCTACGGAACCCTACAGTGAGCGTGGCCCCACACGCTCTTGGCCGGTTTTTTTTGAGTGAGTAATTACGCAGCGAGGACAAAATGTTATCAAACATTTTACGAAGATTTTAAGACAGAAACCACTACATATTACGGCATACATATCACATAATCAGTACATGTTCAAATAGTATTAACTAACTCCTCGTTACCTCAGGCAAATAGAATCTGCGCGGCGTACGACGCACGCGGTGCGACTAATTGATCAGCTAATTTGTAGATCGCAGGTGTGCAGCCGCCTTTATGAATTACAAATAGCTATATAGTTGATAACCATTAGAGAAATCGAAGGCGCCTCCTATTTCATTATACATGTTGTTGTTAATTTATCAAATGAGTTGTTAGCTTGAATTGGTGGGTGTATTATTGATGGGCTAATTTATTATTGGGTATGTGTTGGGTTGATGAGATTTGGTAATCTCTGTTATTGCAGGGAATCTGAAATGTTACATATTCAAAGACAAAATTATTAAATAATTAGTGCGATTGGCACTTATAATGTCTGTACAAGTGTAAAATCGTTAAAGATAGTGATTGATAAAGTTACTTTTGATGCTCGCAATGGGCCTTATCAAAAGGCTTAAAGTCACCCAAAGGGCTATGGAGAGGGCTATGCTCGGAGTTTCCTTGCGTGATCGAATCAGAAATGAAGACGCAAGAGAACCAAGGTCACCGACGTAGCCCGAAGAATTGCCAAACTTAAGTGGCGCAGGGGGCAGGGCACATTGCTCACAGAACGGATGGCCGATGGGGCCGAAAAGTTCTGGAGTGGCGATCGCGAACCGGAAGAGGATGCGTTGGAAGACCTCCCACTAGGTGGACCGATGACTGGTGAAGGTTGCGGGAATCCGTTGGATGCGAGTCGCACGGGACCGGTCAATGTGGCGACACTTGGGGATGGCCTATGTCCAGCAGTGGACGCCTATCGGTTGAAATGATGATGATGACTTTTGATGCAGTAAGTGTATCTGGACTTTCTAACTTATTTTTCGAAGTAAAAGTTTCATATTTGTCGCTCCATCTTGAAATTAGAAAAGGCGGTCTGCTCACAAAATTAGTTTATTAATTTACTAAAAATCTCAAATGTAAAAAATGGCAGACACGTGGTTCATAAAAACGTAGCTTTACGACAACCTTGTCTGGGTTTAACACTAAATCTTTACTTTAACTCAACTAAGATATCGTCTGCAAAGTATAACATAAGTAAACTTTGAGTTGTAACAGCTTAATTTATAATACTTGTTACAAACACTGTACCGTATTTAAAACAATGGGTTTATATTGATCTATTAAATTACAGATAACAGTAAACTTGGAAACCAGAGTTTGTAGCAAGACGAGGCAAACTATGAAAACAAATTCTGTATATAATTCTAAGGAAACTGTTCTGTTTTTAGTACGCCTATCATATTATTATTATGAGTATATTATATAAAACACCTAGGTATATTGCTACATGTGCCTATTTATTTATTTTCATGTCACATAGACAGACTGTATGATAGAATTCACTTGCAACCCCTATTTATTTAAAAGAGGCATTGTTGCAACGCTTGTTAGAATATGCATCAAGACATCATACCTCTAACCGACATAGAGAGGGCTAGAGAAGTAATATAGTAATAAATCTTATTAATTAATTTAATTGCTACATCTCCAGATATCACTTACTAATTCACTGCCATTTAGGATTAGGTACACCCCTAACTCAATGCTCCACATGACTTCCCTAAACCAAAATTCACGCACTATACAAGCGAAAAGTGTGGCCGAAGGTCCCCTACCAATTGCGTCGAATCAAATCGTCGGATTACATTCCTATCGCTAGTGTTTATCACTTGCCCGAGGCGATTCGGCCTCCGACGAAATAATTTCGGCAAATGACGTTTAGGCACCGAAAACGTCGGAAAACGTCAGTAATTGCCCTCTCGCTATATAAATTGGCTGAGTGTGTTACCGGCAGTGGGAAGGGCTCGAGGTCTAACTAAGAAATCTCGAATTCGGGGATATTTTTTTTCGATATTTAATTTCTGGGAAATTGATATTGCAAGAATTAAATGTTTGAATTGTGGAAACATTTCCGTCAAAATATTGACTGTTAAAAAATCGACTATTTTCAGAAATCCATTTAAGTTTTGTATAAATTGATTTGTACTAAGTACCACAGATTATAAAAGACAAGCACATTTTTAGACCTGCACATTACTGAAAACTTCCCCTAATCAATGTTTTATTTCTGCAGATACTCTATATTCTTCTTAAACCTCCCAAAATCGAGAACCGCAAGTAGTAATGTTTAGTAGCACTCCTGCAAATGAGGTTTGTCGATGGAGCTGGGGCGGTGCTTCGCGCAATTACCGCGTACCAGCGGGGCGCCACCGTCGCTCACGCTGCACAGGAATTTATGGGAGGCGCGTGTCAAACACATTTTCTACACGATAACAAAAAAACGGTAATGGGTAGGAAATTCTGCTGTTAATTGTGTTGTGTTAAATTCGGGACAGTAAAAATGTCATCTGAATACAATACAATCTATTTAAGAATACGTCATACAAAAGTAATTACGTATTTAATTTCAAAGACATATATTATTATAGAGTAGAGCTACACGATCACTGACAAATGTTTGCCCTGACTAGACAGGTCCACTCAAGTCTGTGTGGTTTTCTTTTCAAAAGACCATCTTAGACTACATGGTCCTCATATGATTTGACCAATGTCTGGACTTTAAAAGAGACAGTGACTTCTGAGTTTGTTGCAACCGTTTCATCTCAGAGTAGTCAGGTACGAAACACCGGCCCCGTTTAGTTTTAATGTGACATAGTGTAAAAATGTTTTGTAAAACCAATTTACAGAAATAAAGATGATTCATGATTTATATGTTTCTAGCTATTTACAAATAGTGCACATACTTTGGTCCCAGTACCAGCACATAAAGACAAGAATAAAATTATCAATAAAGTCCTAACATGCTAAATAGACAGACCCAGACTTTCCCTCACAGTCTACAAGTTACAAATCGTTACTAAAGACCAATTTTCTTCCATTCCCTCTGAACTGTTAATTAAATACACTAATAAACATTGACAGGCCTGTTGGTCTAGTGGTTAGTGACCCTGACTGCTATGCCGGAGGTCGTGGGTTCGATTCCCACCCAGGACAAATGTTTGTGTGATGAGCACGATCATTTGTTCTGTGTCTGGGTGTAATTTATCTATAATATGTATGTATTTAGAAATATATAAGTATGTTTATCAGTTGTCTAGTACCCATAACACAAGCTCTGCTTAGCTTGGGACTAGATAGCGTTGTGTGATAGTTGTGGAATATTATTATTATTATTATTTATTCCCTTTATTCATTCATTTATTCATTTAAACAGAATACCTAACCTTCTCCAACGTTACTCAAATAAAATTTTCTTCCTTTCTTTCCAACAGAAGAAGACTTTTCTCATGTAAATATTTCTCGTAATTCTTTTCAGAAATAAAGACTCGCCGTAAAATACACCCTTACGTAAGAACACTCTGAAGTTATTATGACCGGTTATTTGTAGGGGCTTACTCGTCCTACTTGCAGTCATATAAAGTCGTGGCGAGGGAATTTACGGAAGACTGTGCGCCTGGCATTTTTGAGTTAATTCACCAAACATTATGTGCATCGTGTTCAGAGGGTTGGACTGGGAATGCAGGCGTTTTAAATGTAGTTTTTGATAACAATTGTAATCTGCCTTGATATTGAATAAAAGGGATATTAACTTTCATTATGAGGGACACGGATATTTGTTGGAATAATAAATGAATTTTTAACAACAACAGAATTTCGGGCCACCTGATTACCTGTTACGACTGTTAAAGATCTAAATCAGGGCACAGCACACACAGATATTTGTAAATGCCAGCCGATACCAACAACTTAACTTACTTTCGGAGGCATAAATGAAACTCGGTATGTAATGGGTGGTCACCCAGCCACGGACCAGCCGAGGCAAGTGCGGCTTAACCTGAAGACCGATCCAAGCAGTTTCTTTTATTTAGCCCTGAGCTCATAGATCTAATAGTAATAATAATATTGACAGCTTTTTAAATGTGTAGATCACAGTTTCTTTAAACTTATATTGTCACTTACAGGATATCTTCCGTGATTATTTATTATTTTAAGCTCCCGATATTTCGACGCTGTTGCAAGCGCCATGATCGTGGGTTGACTGGAGACTGCGGGTGGATGGAAAATAAAATTGTTACGAGCAGACAAAACTGTCTACCCTCTTTCTTTGTCTTTTGCTACGCGCACTATTGGAACTCGAGTCCCGACAAAACGCACTCATCAAGTCAAGTTTTGTGGAGTTTTTTGTATGATGTTTTTTGTAGTTTCTTTGGTGTTTACCCTTACTATCTTCATAAGTAATTTCAAATTACAAAGAGTTTAACACACCATGCCACACATCACTAACGTTAGGTGCTAAAAAGAAATACCAAATATAAAGCTTTTGAACTGAAAGGTATTCGGAGTCTTCCACGATCCACGAATTCTTTTTGACGGCAGATTGAGAGTGTGAATTTTTGCTCCATCCCTCTTTTTTTGCAATTCCACTTGCTTTTCAGTGAACAAAATTTGGTCTCGAGCATTTCCTGGAAATTCATGTATGTTCAATTGATTGGAAAAACTAGTAATAATTGGTCACAGAAAAGAATTTTAAAGCTCGTAGTTTTAGCAAATATTAAAAGCTGTTAATCGGATTTTTCATCGTCGATGTGTTTTGGTTACAGTATTACTTGGAAAGTTGGCTGTTCACACGAAAACCCTCACAATATAATATCATTATTATCACTGTGAATCGGTGCAGTCGTGAGTCACAAAATGTTTTATAAAAACCACAAAAAATAACAAAGCATACGTTGAAAATGCAAGAAAATATAATTTGCAGGAACTAGCTACCTTCCAGCGAGCTGCAAGACTTTAAGGATGAAATTATGGGAATGCTATCATCGTAAAAAGACCAAGAACAAATTCTCCATAAACTTAGTTCGGATGTAGCTGAAGTTAAGTTGCAAAATGAAAAAATCCACAATTGCTATCTGGAAATGGAAAAAAGTATCACGTTTATGGATGCAAAATACGAGGAAATTAAGTCCAGTGTCGAGAATCTTGGTAAGGAACGCATAAATCTACTAAATCATATCGAGGACCTGGAGCGTAAAGTTATGGATATACAAGTTGGCTCCCGTAGCTCAACTATTGAAATAAGAAACCTGTTTCCAGCTGAGAAAAATTCACCACCACTGCCTTCTCTCATTGTTGACACATGCAAGGCTCTGGATTTAGATGTTCTTCCTTCTGACGTACGTGATGTCTATAGCATTCCCAATAAGGAAGGCGACAAAAGGTCTATCATTGCGGAATTCCAGACCGTCACTCTCAAAAATAGTGTCCTCGCAGCAGTCCGAAAATTTAACAAGAACCGAGCTAATTCCGAAAAATTGAATACTGAGCACATCGGTCTCTCTGGAACTCGTACACCGATCTACATCTCGGATCGACTGTCTGGAACCACTAGAAAACTCTTTTTTGAATCCCGTACGTTTGCGAATGCAAACGGGTACAAATTCTGCTGGACGGCAAATGGTAAAGTTCTACTGCGCAAGGAGGAGGGCCAGAAATCCATCACCATACAATCCAAGCACTGCTTAGAGAACCTTTGTGTTCAAAAGTGACTATCCAATAGAAACGATTCTTTAGACATAAGTAAGTTTTCACTTTCGTATTCCTTTAATCAATATTTTAACGTTGTCATTACTTTTTCTTTAAATAACTTAGCTCTTAACGTAATTCTAGTTCTTAAAAATTACACACACTCCCATACACTCTTTACCCTCAAAAACATGCCTCATACAACACACACTGCAATTATAATAAATACACTTTACACTTACATAATCACACGAGTTCCTTATCAATACACATTTTTTGCAACAACAGACAAAAAGCTTTTCTGGTTCTTTGGACTACAGTTGCATTCTCTTTCTAATATTAATCAGTTAGGTCATGTCTTGGGATTTTATGTTTTTCTAATAATATAAACTCTGAACTAGACTCAATAAACGTGGGCAATTCACTGACTTGTAACCCAGAAGACTGCCTTAAGTTTATTAAGAATTCCGATGACACTACGAAAATCTTGAACAAAAACAAAAACTTTGAACAACTGAGGGTACTGTTGCACCAAACTAGTATTAGCTTTGACATCATTGTTTTGACCGAATGCTGGCTAAGCAAAGCCATTAACTTACCTATATTACAGGGCTTCCAATCATATCGTACAGACATAAACTCGAACCAGAACGATGGAATCGTTATATATGCGAAACCGAGTCTCCAAGTCTCAGTGTGGGAACCTACGTTTATGGGTGGAAACTGCCTTGTTTGCAAACGGGATGACAAAAAAATTGCTGTAGTGGCAGTCTATCGGTCCCCATCGCTCAGTTCTAGGGAAAGTTTTGATATGTTCCTGGATAGTTTAAATAATATTTACACTAAACTTTCCACATGGCAGAACATTGCTCTTATTGGTGACTTGAATATTGATATTAGCATGAGCAGTAGAAATGATCGAAGTTTGGACTACCTCATACTTAATTCATCGCATGGCCTGCTACCATCCCACCTTCTACCGACAAGGTTTGAAAACTGTCTTGACCACGCATTCATAAAATCTCGCTTGCCTACCGCCACACTAGTTCTTGAATCACATATCACAGACCATAAACCTCTTGTCCTTACCATCGCCAGCGCAAATCCCACTCGTAAACCATGTCAATATTCTACTTCCGTAAATTATGAAGCAATTAAGCTAGAGATAGAAACCCTCGATTTTGCGGCAATTTATAAATTAGACGACCCAAACACAATGATGGATACTTTTATAACTTTGCTTATACCAATCATTACTAAACACACCAAGTATGTCAAGATTCCCAGTAAAAAAAGGACGATCAAACCCTGGATAACCCCAGGCCTTTTGAGGTGTATCCGAAATCGAGACAAAATGCATATTCGTTCAACTAAAGAACCAGATAATTTAATTCTTAAAAAAACCTATACACGCTACCGGAATTTTTGCAATGACTTGCTCAGAAAACTAAAAATTGCCCACGAAAGGAATGAATTCGAGAAAACAAAAAATAACCCCAAAGCCCTCTGGAACACTATTAAAACTGTTACAAATACAGCTAAAATAAAAACTAGTCCTGTGGAACTACTGAAAATATGTGACAGTCCTAAAGCATCCATAAATGAAGTTGGTAAATTCTTCAGTAATGTAGGGAAAACCTTAGCGGATAAAATTCTATCACAGAATCAGTGTCCCGCTGATATGAGTAGTCAGGTTCTGAATATGAATAATAACACCCCGCTTTCTCCCGTTAACTCCCTCGTGTTACTAGATATAGACGAATCTGAGGTGGAGTCTCTGGTTTCGCAGCTACGTGATGACTGCGCGCTGGGTTGGGATGGTATATCGCCTATAGTGCTAAAAATGGGCCGTCAGACACTAACAAAACCATTGACGTACATCTTTAATAGCTGTCTCCGCAAGGGTGTTTTTCCGGACGCACTTAAAAAAGCAATTGTGCACCCAATCCACAAGGGTGGGAGCAGAGGCTGTGTCAACAACTATAGACCCATTTCGGTTTTGACTGCTCTTTCCAAGGTCCTGGAAAGGATCCTTAGTAACCGGCTTAAGAATTTCTTGGAAAGATACAAAATCATAGCAGATAATCAGTATGGTTTCCGCTCCGGTGTGTCGACTGAAGATGCAGTACTTGATTTGACGCAGGTGGTTGCCAGAAATCTCGACAGGAAAACCAAGTGCCTTGGAATATTCCTAGATCTTTCGAAGGCATTCGACACAGTTTCTGTTCCCATACTTATTGCCAAATTAGAGCGAATCGGTGTTAGAGGTATAGCACTGCAAATATTCAAGGATTACCTGAACAACCGTACTCAAAAAACCAAAATTGATAATCACTTTAGTGATGACGAAACCTTATCTTATGGAGTGCCCCAAGGTAGCATTTTAGGCCCCATTTTATTTCAAATATATGTGAATGACTTATGCAGAATGTCCCTCCCCAACTCGATGATCTTTGTATATGCCGATGACACCGTGGTTATAGTTGACGGGGCAACATGGGATTGTGTTAAAAGTAACGCGGAATTGGCACTACGTGAAATAATAAACTGGCTCAACTTAAACCTGCTTACCCTCAACTGTAACAAGACTTCATATATTCCTTTCGCCATCCGTCAGAACACCGCACCGGACCACACCTTTTCTATAATAGCGCACACTTGCTTAAAACAGGCATCTACATGCCAATGTCCAACTCTCACGCGTACTGATCACGTCAAATACCTGGGTGTTCAAATAGATGCCGGGTTACGCTGGAATAAACACATTGATGCCCTAACCTCGAGAACGCTGAGACTGATACATATCTTTAAGTCACTTAGAGCTTCCGCAAATCCTGATACTCTAAAAATGGTGTTCTATGCTCTGTGTCAGTCAGTTCTTGGGTATTGCATCAATGCATGGGGTGGTGCGGCTAAAACTACTTTTCTTAGAGTGGAGAGAGCTCAGAGAGCAATACTGAAAGTGATGCTACGAAAACCTTATCGTTATCCAACTACTCAACTCTACTCAGATTGTAAGGTATTAACAGTTCGACAGCTCTTCGTGTTGCAATCCATTCTCAGAAGACACTCCAGTGTCCCACCATCTGGTCCCACCAAACGAACCAACATTCCCCCCGGTACACGACACAAAACTGCTTTTGCCAAACACCAATACTTCGCTTTGAGTTCACTGATCTACAAGAAAATCCATAAAGAATTAAATATACTGGATTTCAATAAGTTTGAATTGAAAGCTAAGCTAATGGAATGGCTACTTCAACAGGACTATACACAAACTGAATCACTGCTAAAATGCATTGCCTAATTTGCCGTACTTTGCTTTTACTGCCTCACATAATTATAACACCTCACACTCACTACTCCCATACAAAAACTCACCACACACACATAAATCATACAGACATACTCACACACACACTCGCTCATTCACATACATTTAGTTTTAAATTGTTAATCTATAATATTTTTCCTTTTTCCTAAATTATAATATCTTTATGTTTACAAGTTTAAGAGTAATAAGATTGTTAAGTTGTTAACACGTACTATAAGTTGGCACAGTCCGCAGTTGTTTGATCCCTATTTTTAAGTAACCTCACAGCTGAACACTGTCTCTTAAGATACAGGTTATCCTAGTTTAAGAGGCAGGGCTCACAATATCTGTATACAAACTTCTGTAGCGTTAGTTTGCATATTGTTAAACAGTGTATACTCATGTATGTTTCCTTGTGACAATAAACTTATTATTATTATTATATTTTTTTGCATTTTCTATCTAGGCATTTCAATAATCTCTTTCAGTTAAGTGTTGCTTAGAAAGATTGCTTGTAATTACCTTCACGGCATTCAGTTTACAGTCTAATGCGAGTAAAACTAATAGTTTTACTGCAAAGCTGCTGTTACTATCTTTGTCTATAAAGAGGTGTTTGTGGATTAAAGCTTGGCGCTTAGATTAGCATAATTCTGTAAGTTCAAAATGGTGATTTACAGAGTGATTTATATTTTGAAGTTGGTTTTACATCAAAGTTGAAGCGACTGTTAAAAAAAAAATTATGTTTAACAAATAAAGATTCTGATTCTGATTCTGCTTCTGATTCTGGTTTCACGTGTAAAATCTCCGGTAGTATACATCACTAAAATGTGGTTTCCGTTCAAACAACCATCAAATATTCGACACACATTCGTTTTAAAAATCCACATCACTACGCCAACGAACCACGAACCGATTTGATAGTTTCATAAAATCGATAAAACAAACACGAATCTGTCAAATAGTAATCGAACATTCAATCTGTCTGCGAACAGGTTATAATCGAGGGTCGGATAATATAATCGGATGGAACGCACGCCGGGCGTGGATACAATATGCTAATTCAATGTTTGCCAAATGTACTGTGCCAATTCGATTCCACTCGTCGAACGAGACCTACGACACACGCTGTTTATCGATAGTGATGTGATGAAAGCTTTGACCAACACTATTGTGTGGAATCCTGTGTTGGGTGCACGTAGGCGTAGGAGAAAATACATTCGAAATTCAAACACAAATATTCCTAGCCCATCGGTTGGTTTATGTTATTTTAAAGTTATCTTGCGTAGTTGAAAATGTGGGATGGACGAATTTGAAATACATTTTCCTGGGTAGGTCAGAATTTGCTAGCCAGACGACATTACAATTTGTCTAACCACGAACATTTCGCTTACATTTCTGTGTTATAAGTCCTGAATTTAACGATGACAGTTTCCAAAATTGTAACTGTATGGGATCGTTTTTTTAATCAACTTGCACTGGGTCAGTATGATGGATTTTAGCCCAATTCTTCTCATAAAAGGTGGCCTGTGTCCTGGTTATGGGAACATCAAAAGGGTAAATATGCTTAAGGTTATGCTATGAGTCGATGTGCCAATCGCAACGGTTTACAAGTTTTTCTTTTTAAATACAAGTATTAAGAATAGAATAGAACTGAATATATTTTATTGTAAAACATGATTAAACATCAAATAATATGTGTAAAGTCTTCTAATATAACTTTACTTTCGATGCTTCCACGACCACCGTATTATCCAATGCATCCATCAGCACTGTCTTCTGAATATGTTATATTAAATCCTACAGGAACCCCAAAAAAAACGTAAGCCAACAATATTTTTTGTGTAGTTACTTAGTTTGATGTACGCAATGCTTGCTAGCCGGTTTCATTATATTTCATTTCCGTATAAGAATAAACTCCTCTGTCAATACAAAAGCAACAAACTGTCACATCACTACGTGTAAACACACAGTGCAATGGACTATACACTCGGTCCCGCAGTCCGAACGCAACACAACCAAACTCACTGATTACCCAAGAATGTTATTGGATTGTGAAAATATCAGTTTCAGTTACAATTTTAACCATACCATTTACATGACAATCAGAGAGACAGATATAACATAACATCACGCTTGTAGTTCCCAAAGTGTAAAGCAGACGTGTGTCTAACAGTACACCCACGTTTTGTCAAAGAGGACTAGCCTATACCATCAACAGGGCACAAATCAAGACTCCATGGCTGCTATTGAGAAACTCCTTATGGAAAAACTCAATAACACTGTGCCCGACCGAATCGAACCCAGGACTTCAACTTGGCAGTCGCCGTTTACGGCCACTAGACCAACGGGACAGTCAGAGACCGTTAGGGTGAGTACCACCAATGTGTAATATGGATTGATATGACAAGGTGGAAAGGACACGCCAGTGGACTGTGAGCTACAGGTTAGCTCGTTGTCCGTCCGTCTTATGACGACAGGCCATGTCGACGGCGCGTTCGTGTTCCACGCGCGGCTCGAAGAGATGACAGCAGAAAGGAATTGGTCCACAAGGGCCGATGCCGGCCGGGGCTGCGGGACTATTCGAAAGAGTTACCGTGGCCCCGGAACATAAAGGGCGAGGAAGGAACATGGATGGGTTTTAGTCAGTAAAAGTCTGACACTCCAATGAGGAGTCATTTGATGATTACCCGTCCGAAAAGAATAAAAAAAAAATGGGTGGAAAGGACACAAGTTACCATGTATTCAGTACCCATGTAGACTTTTGAATTTTATCGTGTATATATCACCGTAAAATTGTCAAACACGTTATATTACAATATAACGTGTGTCTCTCTAGCGATATTGTAAACTCTCGAAATATTGTCAACTGAACATACGGAAGTATCTCTGCCCCCATAATCGGAACTTGGGGCACCCCCCCGTTAGGTTAGTTAGGTTCCTTTAAACCCTGCACTCGGAAATCGTCGACTACGCTTTTTAGGGGAATATAAAGTGTTTTAAGGTTAGGTTATATTAATCGGTATTTCTCAGGAATGGTACATTATCTTTTCATTAGAGTGGTACCACTGGGAAAGGGGGACCCCTCCTTCCCTCCACACCGCGTGACTTGACTACCATCGCATGCATTTCACGAAAAATAATGCGTTTTGTTGTAAGCAGTATGTTCGTTTGACAATATTTCGAGATTTTACAATATTGCTATAGATATTACAATATAACGTATTTGACAATTTTACGGTGACATAATATATATTGCAGTTTTGTAGAAAAAAGTTGTTATAATAGAAATAACCGACGATTAATTTCTATGTTCAGTTCATACGTGGTATTTTTTTAAGCTTTTGTCTCCCTTGCACCATGGAATAAGGCAGTATTGACTTAGGTTACATCAACTAGCTAGAAGATCGAAAATTATTCCATGGAAACGCCATAACGAGAGATCAACGTTAAGAAATGGGTAACTACAGTACTTTCACAGTTTGACTGGGACTGTAGCTACATTGAATTTTCATCTTTGTTTCGACAATTCAAAAGTACCTGTAACTGGCCTACTTGAAATAAATGCTTTGATTTTTTTTTTTTTTTTTTTCGAGATAAAAGGGTATAGTGTAACCCAGGTTATGGATTATCCGTATACATAATTTTATTGAAATCTGTTTAAGTGTTAAGGCGTGAAAACAAGCAAACTCCCGTTTATAATATTAGTCCGGTTTTCCATCACTTATTCTCTAAACGTTCTAAGTACTTGTATCAGTTTAAGCTTTTCATACATAAACCATTAAGTGCACAAGCTGAGGGAACTTGAGCTATAAAGTTGAACCATTTAGTCATCCTTACAGCCGGATTTCCTTTAGTGTATAAATTGTGAAGCAAGTAAGTAGCCTCTCGAACATTCTAAGACGTGAATTACTTAGCTCTCTAAGCGCCCGTGTTTTAGAAACGCTAGTTTTTGCTGCGTCTTGAGACTTCACGGATTATTTGAGTAAGATAATAATAATTAGGTGATTTTAAATAAAAATCGGCGCTTGGATCAATCTTCGGGTTAAGCCGCACTTGCCTAGGTTAGTCTGTGGATGGGTGACCACCCAATATATACCGAGTGGGTCGAAAGTATGACAACCAGTCTTACCAAAGGGTATCGGATTATAAACTACGAGTACTATCTGGGATGTGGAGGTCAGATAGGCACTCACTCCATGTAAAATACTGAATCCGGTTAGATTGGAAGCCGAACCCAAACTTTTGGAAAAAGTCTTGGCAGATGATGATGAGGTAATTCTAAAAAATTGGTCTAATAAATTAAATAGCCTGGTATTTACCTTGTTTTGAGACGCCTTGTCTTATGGTTCTGACCACAAAACTTTTGCCTGGCCTAATTGAAAATATTTTTTGACAGTCCCCTTTGCATTTTAACTAAATACATTAATTACAGAAAAGAGTATGTAATGATCGTAGCAGGGTGGTGTGATGTAATTTCCGCCCACTCCCTTAAGGAAGAAGGTGTGAGTTTATAATGCATGTCTATTCTCTACCTGAAATCCTATACGCAAAATCTAGTCCAATTAAAAACAATTCCACCGCTAAGTAACTTGATACTCCGTCGCTAATAGTTTCTCCTCGCGCATATTTAATAACCCACGTTCCCACAACCTTACTTACAGCAAAAGGTTGCAATATGCGATACATAAAACGCTGCAATATTCCCAGATTTATTGAATTTCCTAGCAAACTGCTGCTGTAATGAAGACGGAATTTTGCGTTATTATTTCGTTCACTTTTACTTTGTTTGATGTTTAATGACTTGTTTTTGCCTCCGAGTTGATAAGGTGATAGATGGAAGGTGGATGTCAAGCTCTACACAATGATACAGCCGCAGCAGCATGCAGCAGCATGAGGACAATGACGGCGTGGTTGGCGCAGAGCCAGGTCGTGGCTCACTTGACAAGCACCGCACCAGCACCGCTCCAACCCAGCAATTTACATGCCATTCAAATTAGAGCATTAAATCGTGTGTCGCATAACATATTTTTTAATGTCCATATGAAAAAGCTTACGGCGGGTGGTCAACGCGCTTGCCGCTACCATACGACTCGCCTCGCGCGCGGCCCGCGCGCCGCAAGTGAGGGGACCGCGTGCTTACACCTCGCTTGCGGCGCGCGGACCGCGCGCCGTAGCCTATATTCGAGGCGACGACGCCGCGCCGGTCAGGAGCTGTGCTGGTGCGGTGCTTGTCAAGTGAGCCACGACCTTAAGCCATTGCCTGCTGTGCTGCGTGTCAGATTCGATTCCCGCACGTAACAAATATTTGTATGGCCTAAAGGTACTTGTTCCGAGTCTGGCTGTTAGTTTAAATGTAAATGAGTTTAAATGTTTGTAAAAGCACCCAAGATACAGGAGTTCTAGTGTGAGGCAACATATTATTCCAAAAAAAAGATGATACAGGGTATCTTTGAGAGGCTCTTGATTAAATGATAACAGTCACATGGGTCTTCAAATGTGGGTCTTTCTTCATAGTCGTCATAGTTTTTTGTAGTGAAAACTTCTTTAGACACGGCGCGTTGAGCACTTTTTGAGTGAACACAAATTATGGAACTCACGTGACCGTCACCAAACGCTTCGTAGCACTCGTAGCCGATCCCCAAAAACGATTCGCCGATTCGGATTCCGGATCAACTACCAGTTTTTACTTCTATCGTAGTAGTAGATAGTTTTTTTTTACCATGTTACCGGTACAGCTACTCTGATCTACGAGTACATGCCTTTAGAATAGAATGGGACAAGAGCTGGAAGACGATGATGTCGATCTAGAGTTCGGGTTCCTTCAGCGCACTCCGGATAAAGCTCTTGATATAAATGGTTGGTTTGGTTGACGACCCGAATGGCGCAGCGGTAGTGAGGCTGCCTTACGTTCTTAGGGTCCCGGGTTCGAATCCCGGTAGGAGCAAATGTTTGTGTGATGAGCATGTACAATTGTTTCCGAGTCATGGATGTTTATATATATATATATGTATAATAAGTATGTATTTACAAACAAAAAGTATACATGTAGTATATCAACTGTCTGGTGACCACGACACAAGCCTTGCTTAGTGTGGCACTAGATGCCGCTGTGTGTAATGTCCAGCAATATCGTATATATAGCTAAATCAAATAAATAAATCTTTCTAGATAAATGAAGCTATGCTGGGTTTGTTCATACTATGTACAAACCCAGCATAGCTTCATTTATCTATCAAGGATGGCATGTAAACAGCAGACCATAACTTCATTTGCCGGAGTCGGCTCGACGTGCTTTGATTAAAATTTATCGACCTAAATTCTCATTTGTTTGGCCCTTTGTTCGCGTTACCCGTCTATAGTAACATGGACAAATTATTTCTAATTCGCTCTTGGGTACGCTCCATGTAATATGAAGATGGGATCAGATGCCAATGCTAAAGAAAATATTCTAGCATTCGGTTTGACTGTTACAAATTCAAGGCTGAAGCTTATAAGGTTATAAGCATAGGTCGGAGTAGGTAGATTGATTTTTGGTACTTGTATCATAAATGCACACAGAAAGATTAACATGGATAAGCCATTTTTCCGGAAAGTAATTCCGGTATTTCCGGATTCAATTAAATATTGTTGATGTTGGTAGTGATATTATTTCCGATCGAAAAATTAATATTTTTATTTAATTTTTAGCCTTTTTATGGCCACAACTTTTTATAAAATGTTGCACTTAAACAAAAAATAATCAACCAATTCCAGAGGAATGTCCATATTAATCGGACGATTCGGATCAATGACCCCAATTCAATCTACCTACTCCGACCTCTGGTTATAAGCAATACTCCTTTATCAAATTGTGTGTAATATAGGTTGATGTTACATTAGACTGTAGAATCATCAATGGCCTTTTGTGTTTCTCAGTAGAAGTTATACATAGTTACATACATAACATAACGCCTGTAATTCCTGAAGGGTTAAGCAGAGGTGTATGTGGGTGTACCTTATAGTACACACATTTCGCCAGTTATGTTTTAGTCCCATATTATAAGGGGTGAACCAACGGCCTTTTAGTGTGTAGTTTTAGTAATAATCATATAATACCAAGAAACGCTGGCGTGACGATTTGGACTCGATCCTGCCCGCCTAGCATGACCACCGGAGAAACGAGAGAGACTCGACAAATCTTTTGTTCCTCTGTCATTGAATCGACAAAATGACAGATGAACAAAAGATTTGTCGACTCTCTGTCGTGTCTACGGTGGTCATGCTACGCGGGCTGATCGGTTAACCAGAGAAGGTAAAACATCGAGAGAATTGGAGAGGAATAGGACAGGCCTTTGCCCAGCAGTGAGATAGGATAGGCGACACAAAACTATTGAGGAAGAAGAAATGGTGCACCGACCCCAAATGAATGATAATGATGAAAGAAGCTAACAACTTTCGTAAAAAGTTACATTCAATTTAAATTAGAAATTTAAAAACCCCCGACACCATATATTTTGAGAGATGGCGCTGCCGTCACGTAAACATTGAGCTCCGTAGTAATTATTCAAAAAAATGGAAAAAGTCTGTTAGGCAGTGATATTTCTGTATAACAATGAACAATAGAATATAAACGTTCAGTGAAAGTGTTATTAAAACCTAATATACGAATTTAACAAAGTTATAATGTGTTAAAAATTGAAATCTAAAACAGTACTAAAACTATGTTCAATAAGTGTTAAACATCCAAAAACTTAAACAAACATCAATAATAGCAATATGTTAATATTACAGTGTACGTATAAAAGTGCTACCAAGTGTTAATTTAGTGTTTTAATTCAAAATAAGATCAAAAATCTGATCATAACAAACTGACATTGCGCGCGCATGTACAATTTTTGAATTTAAAATAAGACGCATCATAACGAACTTTCTATTTTATATCCAACAGAACACTAATTTCACCTGAACAACTAGAAGTAAATGTGGCACATTGGAATAGTGCGTGACTTGCCGAGCACGAGGTTGTAAGTTCGCGCCTTACAATCTGCATGTCTTTTTGTGACTTTTCAAATCATAAAATTGGTTTTAGACGAAGATAAAACGTAAATAAATAAAAAAAAAAAAGTGGCTGTTTAAACTATTGGAATAAAAAGAAGATTAGACTACATAATTACCACAAAATGCCTGTCCTAGTAGAATGTTACCGATGTAAAGGGTCGGTTGACATTAAAAAAACGGCATTGTGCGCGGTTTGTAACTACAGATTTGAACCAGACTGCGATGGTTATCCAGCACAAACATACAAACTAATGGACGCAGAATCAAAAAACAGATGGCGCTGCAAGGCATGTATTAAAAAACCGATTACTTCCTATACAGATAAATTGCATGGTAATGTGCTTAGTAGTCCAACAACAATTTGCAACACGCCTTTAAATAATGTAACAATTAGAAACAAAACCTGTAAAGCTACATTTCCAACTGAAAACTCATTTGAAGCCTTATCTGTACTGTCAGAAAATGAGGATGAAGACCATACATCATTTATTTCAACGTCTTCATATGTTATGAACAGAAGTTACTCTGAAATACACAGGTCTAACGATAATGTCGATGAATTGAAGAATAAAATATGTGAACTTGAAGAAAATTTAAAAATTGCTGAAAATAAAATAGAAAGATTACTATTCGAAAATAGTACACAAGCCGAACAAATTAATTACTACAAACTAGCAGTTAACAAACTGGAACATACAAGTACGCTTAAGAAGAAACCCATTACAAAATCTAAGCTTGACTTTTTAAACACCGAAGAAAGTCCTACTCAAAAGACTGAATTAAGCACACCATCTAGCTCACAAACGTGCAACAAACCGCAATGTTCCACGGGTGATAAATTGATCTATAATAATCCAGAATCACCTAAATTGGTGTTCTACCTAGAAACAGAGGGCGCTACTGTTTCTCAAGTCATGCAGGACTCAACAAAAGGTAGTCATCGTAAAATTATTAGTAATAGAAATAGAACATACTCCAACAAAATATGTATACTTAGTGATAATAATGTAAATAGTATTCTAGAAATTTCTGAAAATGTTTTCCCAGATTATAAAATCTGTCATTACTGTCTACCGAATGCGGGGATAATCGAACTTCTATCAGGGATCGAATTAAAACTTGTAGATTACACTTTGAAAGACTATTGCATCATTTTATTAGGTGAACGAGACTTTGCCGTCTCTAAAAACTATGAAACACTGGTAAATCACATAAAATGTAAGCTCGAAAAAATAACACATACTAATGTTATCTTATGTTCTCCAAGTTTTAAACTAAATGATAACGTAATGTTATTTAATAAGAGAATAGAAGCGTTCAACCAATTTCTATACTTAAGTAACAAGAAGTTTGAATATACGTATACGTTTGACACTAATAAATATTTGAAATATACCTACGATATGTTCTGTAAATTTACAGGTAAGGTAAAAAATATTGGTATCAATAAAATATTTCATAAATTAAAAAACTACATGCATTACCTAAACAGATTTTATGAAAATAATTATAACAATGAAGATATCACACTTGCAGAAAATTTCAAGAAGATAAGTCAATGGAAACCTGGCACTATTCCTTATTATTTTAAAAAACTAACGGATGCTAAATCAAATCGACACTGCAATAAATATGAAACTCCGATCCATAACTGCCCGCCTTCTAGTGATACTTGCTCTCCAACCCATTCCTTACAAAATGGAAAAATAGATAATACATTTACCCCACAACCATCAAAAGAGCTTTTTCGTGTCTAACCACATTAACATTCTTCACCAAAACATAAATGGCCTCATCTCTAAGTCAGAACTTTTAACGTTAGCTCTTGAGAATGAACAAAACCCTATCAATGTGCTGTGCATTACCGAACACAACATGATAGAAACGGACAAAAACATACTAAATATCAATAATTATAAACTAGTTTCTTATTTCTGTCGGAAAAACCGGCGAGGTGGGTCTTGTATCTTAATAGAAAAATCACTTCAATATGCACCAATAAATGATTTCAGTAATTACTCACTTGAAAATATAATTGAATGTTCTGGTATTGAGTTACTAGACCATAAAATATATGTTTTATGCATTTACAGACCTCCAAGGCCAAATTCAGATGATTTGAATATATTCTTTAGAAATCTAAACTCCCTTCTCAGTCGATTTTGCTACGGTAAAAAGAAAGTAATAATTTGTGGCGATTTCAATATAAATTTGCTTAAGAAAACTTACGATGCAACTGAATTTATGCACATTCTGCACAGCTACAACCTAAAATTAGGCATCAACGAACCAACACGCTTATCAAGCAAGACGTGCATTGATAATATTATATTTAATGTTAAGGGATGTTCCGCAAAGGTTGTTGAATTTGCACTTTCTGATCACACCGCTCAGTTACTCACATGTCCAGTCAAACCTAGTTTCCTTCTTAAATCATGGAACGTAGAAAAAAGAGACTACTCTAAAGAGAACATTCATAAATTCAAAGAATGCATAAATTCTCTTCATTTCAGTAACGTTTTTGCCAACACAGACCCTAACCTAGCGTTTAATGAGTTTTATGAATTATTCTGCCTATTTTATAATCTTTGCTTCCCCATTATACAAATAAAAATACCAACAAGATCGCGCCCTCGGTGGGTTACAAAAGGTCTTAGAGTATGCTGCAAACGTAAACGACAATTGTTGTGGGATTACAGGAAAAATCCTACGGAAAATAATAAAACTAAATTCTTAGCTTTATCTTCACGCCTAACTCAGATTGTTAAGTTAACGCAAAAGTCTCGCAATGACAATTACATAAAAACTGCTCGAAATAAATCACAAGCTACTTGGAAGATAATAAACACTAATAAAATAAATATGCCAAAGGAAGAAATACAACAGATTGTTGTAGATGGTAATTTAATAACTGACCCTAAACAGATTGCAAACAATTTTAATAATTTCTTCATTGATAAAATTATAAACCCAATACCAAACCAATCAGAATGCCAAATCCCATTCGAACCAAAGTCCATGTTCATGCGTCCAACTATTCCAGAAGATATACACAAAATAATTAAAGACCTAAAAAATACAAATAGTACCGGATATGACAATATATCAACAAAAGTTTTGAAAACACGTATCCGTAAAGCTATCATTTATACTTAGTCATATAATAAATTTATGTATAGAAAATGGAGTCTTCCCAGATAAGTTAAAATTAACTCTAATTAAACCTTTATTTAAAAAAAGTAATAAAAATGACATGAGCTGCTACCGTCCAGTAGCGCTTGTACCAGTCATAGCGAAGATTTTCGAGAAAGTGATCCATGATGGCATTTATAATTACTTTGAGAGAAATAATTTACTTTGTAATGAACAGGTTGGCTTTCGTAAAAATAAATCAATTAATTTAGCAGTTTATAATTTTCTCCACAATATATTAACTCAGATGGATAGAGGTAAACAAACGTGTGCACTATTTATGGACCTCACAAAGGCTTTCGATTATGTGGACCACAAAATACTGTTAAACAAATTATACGCTTATGGTGTCAGAGGAAACATTTATGACCTAATTAAATCCTACTTAAGTAATAGAACGCAAGTAACACAAATAACAAGGTTGTGTCCCGATATGAAAAAGATGATACATTACTCATCCTCATGTAGACAGGTTACATCTGGCGTTCCACAGGGAAGTGTATTGGGTCCGCCACTTTTTATAATATATATCAATGACCTCCCAACAGCGACCAAATACAACACAATTCTATTTGCTGATGACAGTACAGTACTTTTCACGGGAGATAGTAAATTACACATGGAACCTGAGATAAATAAGACTTTAGACAGCATTATAAATTGGCTGACATCAAACAATTTACACATAAATCTCGACAAAACAAATTTCATGACATTCAGAAGTAGAGTAAGTAAAATAGCAAACATGAACATAACTTACAGAAATATTAAGATCCAGGAAGTAGACGTTACGAGATTTTTGGGTATAAAGATAGATAATAATTTAAATTTTAAAGAACATATAAATACATTATGCTCTAGATTAAATACATTTTCTTATGCATTGTTTAAACTTAAACAAATGGTCAGTATTTCTACAGTCCTTACAGCCTACAACGGCTATGTTGCACCTATTCTAAAGTATTGTGTTATTTTTTGGGGTAATTCTACCGATAGAGAAACGGTATTTAGAGCCCAGAAGAAATGTATACGAGCCATAGCGAGTATAAAAGTAACTGACAGTTGCAGACCATTATTTTTAAAATTAAATATTCTTACTTTACCATGTTTATATATATTAGAGGTTATAATGTTTGTAAGAAAAAATACAAACCTCTTTAGTAAATTACATAACAAAAGACACAAGTTCAATATATGTTTACCAATCAATAAAACAGCGTTATTAAATAAAAGTGTACTTTGTATGGCTCCACGCATATATAACCATTTACCAAACTCATTGCTGGAGATAAATAATATGAATATTTTTAAACACTATGTCAAAACACTGTTACTAAAAAAAGCGTACTACTCTGTCACTGAATATTTGCAGGACAAACTTTTATAATGTGTATAAATTTGCATGCCTTATGGTAGGATATGGCTAATGGAAACTTTTGTTTATTTAAGACCTTTTATTTTGTACCCATATTCGCAAATGAATAAATGATTATGATTATGATTATGATTATGATTATGGTCGTAAGTTTTTTTGGAACGAAGTTCCTTTACGCGGCTTACGGGTAGTGCGATTTAGTAGAAATCGACACGTAACGAAATGACGTATGCTGTGTGTGTGTGTTTAGTATGTAATAATCCTCATTTTCTTTCAATATAGGGTGCATGTCTATAAGTCAAGCTCTTTCATTTGATACCCATGTTGAGGGATTTGTGAAAACAAAATGTAGTTCACCATTTTGTGGTGGCCGCTATCTTGGATTTTAAATTTATTGTAGCGTATAGTATTTTACTAGTCAAGCCCTTTCATTTGATACCCATATTGAGGGAGTTGTTGAATAAATATGTAATCCGCCATTTTATGGTGGCGGCCATCTTTGATTGATTTTTATCAAAAATAGCTAAGAACACTCCCGACTAATTCACGTTTCAAACAAAAAAAAAAAAAACAAAATTAAAATCGGTTCATTCGTTTGGCAGCTACGATGCCACAGACAGACACACAGGGACACGTCCGGCTTATAACACCCCGTCGTTTTTGCGTCGGGGGTTAAAAACAAACTAAACATCTGTAAAGACCATTACATTACCCCAAGATATACACTTATTAATAAAACCTATATTTCCTCAAGAATTTTCTCCCAAACTGTATTCAAAATTAAATAGACATTAGATAAACACGTTCAGCAAACAGTTCGTTTGTTTTAACGATTATCGCATTGGTAGCCGACACCCTAATTACACCGCTATTAATGTTTCATATTAATGTGAGAGCAAAGAGATTGTATTGCCGTGTTTAACTTATTTTGAATGTAGTATTTGTTCAGTGTGGTAAGGATGAATTTCACGAATTCAACTGAACGAGTTCAAGAACTGTCAGTGTCGAAGTTCAGCGATAAAGATGGATGCTGAATTACTGATCGTAATGAGAGATTATTGTATTAGATTATGAATATAAAGGATTTTTATTGGTGCGTTGACAACTTAAGGGGCCGGCGGAGCATGCGTTTTTCATACAAACGTAATACCAAAATAATTTGTAAATCAAACATATTCATCAGGTAGTGTGTATTTATCTCGATTGGATTACAGAATATCTAGGTTCCCAAATATACATTTTGAATGGACACTGATTTAAACTAGAGTTATGAGGAATTTAAAATTTCTATAGAAAACTTAATTTTCTCATAAACCTTGTTTAAATCAGTTTCCATTCAAAATCTATATATGTACTTATAGTAAGTATGTATATACAAACAAAAAAATATATAAATGTAGTATATCAACTATCTGGTATCCACGATACAAGCCTTGCTTAGTGTGGCACTAGATGGCGCTGTGTGTTAATGTCCAACGATATTTATTTATTTATACGTATGTGTGTATGTCACCGTAAAATTGTCAAACACATTATATTACAATATAACGTGTTTCTCTCTAGCGATATTGTAAACTCTCGAAATATTGTCAACTGAACATACGGAAGTATCTCTGCCCCCATAATCCCGACTTGGCGCGGGGGTGCCCCAAGTCCCGATTAGGTTAGTTAGGTTCCTTTAAACCCTGCACTCGCAAATAGGGGAATATGACACTTCATATTCCCCTATTTGCGAGTGCAGGGTTTGAGGGTTTGAGGTTAGGTTATATTTATTAATCGGTATTTCTCAGGAATGCTACATTATCTTTTCATGAGAGTGGTACCACTGGGCAAGGGGGACCCGTCCTTCCCTCCACACCGCGTGAGTTGACTACTATCGCATGCATTTCACGAAAAATAATGCGTTTTATTGTAAGCAGCAGTATGACAATATTTCGAGAGTTTACAATATCGCTAGAGAGATTACAATATAACGTCTTTTGACTATTGCCAACTGTACAATACTCGTGACCAAGTCTTGGTACACACCAAGACTCACTTGGTACGCGAGCATTGTTGTCAAAACATCAAAAATGTTGTGACCTAAAATATTAAATTTCGCATATTTCGCGTACTGATGGACTCACCCAAGTAACTCAAAATTACGCGTCACTACTTGATAGAATAAACAAGCAACCCCACCACTACAAAAACAACTCTACCACAAGCTAACAAAGTCCAATTTCAAACAAAGGCTGCCAAAGTTGAATAAAGCAAACATAATTTCGAAAGCTAAATAATAAAGAACTGCTTTGTTCCATTAGGGACTCGCGATGTTGAGGCAGTTTCGACACGCACTAAGCTAGAAAGGTCCACGGCGTTCATTGAACAAACTTCTAAAGTGCGAGTGGAGGAACCCTTTTCTTCGGAGCGTATTTACTGAGCCATCGCATGAGATTTGTCAAAGAAAACTCGGGAGCTGTACAAATAGAAGAGGTGGGAACGAATCAACTTGAGATAAATAAAGACGATTGTTTTTGTGCATTCAAATTGTACAATGTTGCGTAAAACGGGACGGTTTGTGTTGTGTACGGTTTGTTGGTTCGCTTGTGTATACCTAATATTTTGCTGTTATGTTGAAAACAAATATGAGAGTTTCTATTAACTTTACAAAGGCTTTCAGGAGTTACAGTGGTTTGGGAATAGTGTGGCGGGCTTGTACCAACTACAAAAAAAAAAATACTTTACGAAAACTGAAAATAGACACACTGCGTGTTTCTATCAGGGATTTCCCAGTAGGAGCCCAGAATCAGGATTTGCGACCGGTTGATGGTAAAAAAGTCGCCCTTCCTAGTGCCATGCCTAGGGGCCAGTAATACGGGAAGCTCATCAGTCAAGCAGACTGCTCATCATGGGATTATACGGGCAAGCCAAGTTTAAGGCTGAGGCTACACTAGGCAGCGATTTGCGATGCGACTGGAAGAGCGAAACAGAAAAACATGGTATGGCTACATTACGAGCGAGATTCCGGCGTATTTTCTTCAAATAAATTCGCTTCAATTTCTCTATGTTGGTGTAACCGATGCCGTGATTACAGTAATGTTGTTCCGATCGCATAAAGAAATCAAAGATCGCTAGTAATATTTGGTATGCAGTGTGGCCACATACGTGTGCATTCATTTACTTGTTTTAATCGCTCATGTGTCGCAGGTCGCGTCGCGGCCTAATGTAGCCTCAGCCTTAGGCTTGCATAAAAGTACCGCCACTACCCTGAAATGTGTATAATACTGTGAAATGTATACTACAGGTACATACATCTCTGCCTTACTCGTCGAGGACCACAGGTATGATGAAAGTAGTGCTACTTTCTAGTCAGATATCCGTTCTCCTTTTGGAATCAAACATCAAACACATCCCTCAGAGAGACAGATATCTACAATCTACTGGCTACTAGTAATTCAGTGGTGGAAAAGATAAAAGCTGCTAAATCCCAGTAAAGGCCTTCCAATCTATCGCCGGCAACATCCTGAATTGGATCGCTGGGAAAAATCTAACGTACGGAATTGCATTGCTGTGTGCATGTATCGATTTGTCTGACCATTTTAAACTGTGGAACGATATTGCCATGAAAGATTGAGAGGTTACCGATCGTCTGCGAAATTAGCCGATGAGACGATGGCAGTTATCTGTTCTAGTTTTAGTCGAACTAGATATATTGTTGGATTGGTATAATTTTAGATTCTACTGAAGAACTGTCTTTAACTTTAGAAACGGCCATTCTCAATAACTTACTAACAGGTATCGGTAGGTTGCTAACTCTGTCTATTTGACGTTTAGTTTACCGATCGATACAAACAAAACGTCACAGAAAAGCTTTTTGTGATTTTTCTATGAATTAAGTGACAAGTAGGTGTCGCGGATAGGATTTCAAACTAATTTTGTTTATAGAAATAACGATAGCTACGAGAGTTGGCATATTAACCGACAGTTAAGACGTAAGGCGACAGCAGCGAAATTACGTATGATTCGATAGGACTCGATTAGATACATTTGACAGTTATTCTCGATAAAATGAGAAAAACTCATTTTATCGATAATAGCTGTCAAATTAAAAATAAGAATACGACAAAATAAGAATTTGTGACGTACGTCTCTATTGAAGCTATTGCTATTGTTTTATGGCAGAGAAGTTCAACGTAATATGCTGCTAAATCTTTGTGGAAAGTTTTTAAATCGTCCTCATCAAACCGCGGACGTTCAGTGCTGGACATAATGTAGATCTTTCACAAGCGTCGCCAAATCGCTTGATTCTGCGCTTCTCGCATTCACTGGATCCCGGTGACATTTTAATAATAAACACTTCGAATGAATCAAAGAACTAACAAACTATCACTTGATCTCCTTATTTTTGTGAATAAAAAATTGCACATTACAGGACGCCACTGAAAGTGGTCTAAAAAAGAAGAGAAGGCTCCAAAAAAAACAGATATTATAAACCTTCCAGCACGATTTTTCCAGACAAACCCCCTCCCACCGGACTGATCATCACGTCACTTATCTGCAACTTTGCCTTAACTTAGCAAGTATTCAACTTAACTCCCTAGAGGCAGCCGTCGCGAGGCACCTCGTCTTGAGGCGCCTCGATCCGATCGCTTCAACTTAGGCACACTTAATTACCGGTGTCTACTTAATAAGTGGTGTAAGTTTATAATTTTCGTGATGTTTTTACTTTAACTTGTTTGAAGTGTGGAAGTATCGTTGGAGGGTTATAAGTGTAAACGTTCGGGGTCGTAAAAGTTGAGTATGTTTATTTTTTCTGAGGGTTGATTAGTGTTTAGGTTGTGGGTGGTTTTGATTTGATTGTTATTATAGCATAATTTTTAGGGTTTCGTATCCAATTGGCAAAAAAACGGAACCCTTATAGATTCGTCATGTCTGTCTGTCTGTCTCTCTGTCTGTCTGTCCGTCCGTATGTCACAGCCACTTTTTTCCGAAACTATAAGAGCTATGCTGTTGAAATTTGGTATGTAGAGGTATTCTGTGAACCGCATTAAGATTTTCACACAAAAATTGAAAAACAAAAAACAATATTTTTTTGGGGTTCCCCATACTTTGAACTGAAAGTCATTTTTTTTTATCAAACCCATACGTGTAGGGTATCTATGGATAGGTCTTCAAAAATGATATTGAGGTTTCTACTATCATTTTTTTCTAAACTGAATAGTTTGCGCGAGAGACACTTCCAAAGTGGTAAAATGTGTGCCCCCCCCCCCCCCCCGTCACTTCTAAAATAAGAGAATGATAAAACTAAAAATATATGTATGATGTATGTACATTACTATGTAAACTTCCACCGAAAATTGATTTGAACGAGATCTAGTAAGTAGTTTTTTTTTAATACGTCATAAATCGTAAAATCGTAACTTTTATACTATGTTACTTGCTGCTACGGAACCCTTCATGGGCGAGTCCGACTCGCACTTGGCCGCTTTTTATACCTGCATGACCATGACCCCTGTATATTATTTATAGCGCTACCGTAAACTTTGATTTTTCACACCAAACAAAATGTCTTTGTCGTGAAATATATCGAGTTATTATAAATAATTAGTGTGCCACAGTCAACCAAACATTTTGTACATAATCCGTCCGTTTACACCCTGTACTGTACAATATCACCAATGACAAGTTAAATTAAATTAAAAAATTAATTATTAATTATTAATAATTAATTATTTATTTATTATATTTATTTATTTATTTATTTATATCATCATCATCATTTCAGCCGAAAGACGTCCACTGCTGAACATAGGCCTCCCCCCAAGCGTCGCCACATTGACCGGTCCCTTGCGACTCGCATCCAACGGATTCCCGCAACCTTCACCAGGTCATCGGTCCACCTAGTCACACAATGGGGGGACACGTCATAATTTATTAAATAATTTGTTAATCGTTAGGTCCTAGGTACCAGTCATCACTTTACTTTCATCATCTCATTTCGTTAGTTAGTATTATTCCTCATTTCCTTCCAATAAAGGGTGTAAAACACCTCTTCACGAAGCCGAAAGGCACTTGTTCTGCCCACCATTGCGATCATTTTTTTGTTCTACACCATACCTGGGAACCTTCCAGTTACGGAGATATGGGGGGTCAAAGTTACTACTTATTGACAAGTTTTTTTTTAAATACAAGTTTTTTTTTGTAAGGTTTTGACTTTTAACACCTCCACAACCCCCGTACTAGTATGCATTATTGTAGAGTCGTGAAAAAAAAATGTAATTTACCATTTTGTGGTGGCGGCCATCTTGGATTTGAAATTTATAATACCGTATAGTATTCTACTAGTCAAGCCCTTTCATTTGATACCCATATTGAGGGAGTTGTAGAATAAATATGTAATCCGCCATTTTGTGGCGGCGGCCATCTCGGACTGATTTTCATCAAACATAGCTAAGAACACTCCAGACTAATTCATCTTTCAAACAAAAAAAAATTAAATCGATATCGGTTCATCCGTTGGGGAGCTACGATGCCACAGACACACACACACACACACACACACACACATAGACACAGACACGTCATACCTATTATAACACCCCGTCGTTTTTGCGTCGGGGGTCATAAATCAATGCGATCAGCAAGAACGTCATCAAAACCACGTTCAAGAGCGGTCAATGTCATAATTACTTAGAAATATAAATAATGACAATGAGAGCTCTTGAACGTGGTTAGTAGGGACCACATCCAGTTTCATTGGTAAAATTCGCCCCTATTAAGTGCGTAAACAGGAAGTTACAACCTTTTTTTCTAGAAACTGGGTACTTTTACAATCCAAAAATACTGCAAAGCTACTAAGCTTCACCCAAACAGAGCAATCATCGCGCTGTCAGTAAAACCGCGGGCAATTGTCGGAATGATATTGCGACAGTGCCGTCAAGGGCCCGCGCGGCCCGCCTGCGACTGTCCACGACGCTATCTTGCCAACTTTTCTCGTTTAAACTTATTCCTTTTTATCTACGAGTGGCCGACGTGGGCCGCCCCGACTTATCGCACACTTTTATTAAATTACTTGATAATTTCAATCCCTGACGTCTCGCTTGGCGGCTTGTTTATTCTTTTCTGAGTTTTTTTGTGAGTTTTTAATGGGTCTTCTCTTTGGTGGGTGGGAAACAAATTATTCTGATTCTAAATAGTCTGTTGTCTTCATGTGGCGTCCAATTACTCGCACTGGGTTCATGTGGTGGATTGCAGTCTGCTTCCTCTCCCATGTCCCAGCAATGGGAACATTCTAAGCTTGTAATTATATTCATGAGAGCAGCGGTGGCCCAGTGGTGGCGGCCCCGACTTACGAACAGTAAGTCGAGGGTTCGAACCCCGGCAGGCGCATTACTTTGTGTAATTTATTTCATCACCACTACTCTCAAAAACATCGTGAGGAAACCGGCATGTCCTATAACCAAAAATTCGAAGACATGTGACATCTACCAAACCGCACTGGGCCCGCGTGGTGGATTATAGCCCATACGCAAAATACGCGCTTTGACGTGGAGTTGCGGACACCAGCCCGTTGTACAATTCAATACAATACAACATATTCATGTTTTGTAGAACCCAACTTAAACCCACCCGGTGTACATCTCTCGCCTACATTACACCACTGAGACTGAAGACATTGAGGAGTGCTTGCGTCAAAAGTTGAAGTAGGTACACGCCAAGAGTACATCCACTGGTGTCGCGCCGCAACGTCAATTTTAAGGCGTTGATGGTTGCAACGTCAATTTTACCAACGTGCTAAGTATTAAGTTTATGTTAGGAACTATTTATTATTATAGTGTAAGCTATCTCTAAACTTGTTACACAGGGCTAGGTAGGTCTCAAGTCTCAACGGTATCGTCGTCACCTATATTTGGTCCTATATCAAGCTTAGACTAAACCAGGTACGGGCTATGTCTTGATCCGTTTGGGGAATATAGGGCTTCGACAAACAGGATTTATGTTATCGATTGGAACCAACTAAACTGCATCTCTATGTATGATTTCATTTATAGATGTCCGGTTTATCGTACGTCAGATTTTCGCATTTTCGTCACGAGTAAGGTAAAATCGACTACATTATCTTACTTCCTACTAATATTATAAAATGACAGTTTGATGCCGCGGGCAGCTAGTTTTTTAGTAAATTAACCAAAACTTTCTCTCCTCAGAAACCTTAGCAATAAATCATGATTTAAAAACTAACTCAAACACTTCCTTAATATTCAAATCCACGCCAAAACATACGCCTCTAAACCGAGATTGACGAAGAAACATCGGTAGAGTAACTGAGTAAGATTATGTTGAAACAAACGCATTAAATAATAATATTTCTTTTAATTCTGTTAACAAAAGACCCATGTCATAATTTAACATTCAAAAAAGTTTTTATTTTTCACTTTTCACAAAAAAGAATTTTTCAAATCGGTTCAGGCGTCTTCGAGTAATCGGTGAAAATACATAAAAAAAAAAAAAAACAATACAAACAGTCGAATAGAGAACCTCCTCCTTTTTGGAAGTCGGTTAAAAATCACAAAAACTGTTGATCACGAAGAGACGGCGTCATGTTGCGCGGCGTGGTGTCACGTAGCCTTCCGCGGAATCGTCGATACATGACACCCTTCGGCCAAAACTCTTTCTTGAGGAAGCTCTCAATATGATGAGCCGGAACTCGCACCACGAACGAATTAAAATTCGTGTTGTGGCGCGACTCCAACTTCGCGACCCTCAAGGTCCGGCGTTCGCTCGGACATACTCACGATCTCCTCAAGCTTCCTGACACACAAGCCGGGACACATAAGGGAGCGTTGTTGGTATTGCCGGACGCAGCATATTAAGCATTGTCTATGACAGCTGCCTTTATAATTATTATGTAATCGATGTAACTAACGTTAATATCTACTAACCATTAATATTTTGGCATTTTCTACCATCAAACATCGAAAGATGAATAGACACAACGTAAAACAACTTCAAAAAAAATTGTTACTTAGATCTAAAGAAATCCACACAAACATCGTTATTTAAAATATTCAAAAACACACGCCTCTAAACCAAGATTGATGAGGCGTATTAATCCACAATTTGCATGAGAGATCTCACGAATACGATATCGAAAGCAAATTCTCTATAATGTCAGATAAGATATTGAAAATTAATTTTATCTTATCGCAATAGGCTTGTTTCCACCATCAATAAATTGCAAATCTATTTAGTCCGTCAATTAGAGTATTGGAAAATAACGGACACGTATTTTTTGTTTTTGTAAATCAACGAATATTGACAAAGATAAAACGCATCAAAACTCGGAGTGGGGGCTCGTGACGTCACTGTTCGGTATCAACTCACTAAGAATGATACCGAACAGTGACGTATTGGGAATTTTAAAAGCGTCGTATCTTCGTCAATTTTGGTTTATGTGAAAAAAGAAAAAATACGGGTCAAATATTTTTTGATAATCTAAGTGACGGACTAATTAGATTTTTTCAGTTAACAAGCCTATTCTAAAAGACTTTATAATGGGGATTCGTGAGAAGTTTATCCAGTGTCGGAATGCCCTATCGACTTGAAAACTAATTGAACAACTGCCATAGCTTCGCAATTATTAAAGTATGGGAAAAGTTTGTTAATATTGTGAGGTTTCGACTATCAAACTGTCTTTTTCGCGATTGCAGTGCTGTAATTGTTCGATGTTATTGTGAATTTATTGGTAACTTGTTGTTTTACTTTGTTTTTGATGTTCGTTTTCAACTTTACTGCTTTGTGGTCGTTAAGCCTATATTTTAGATTCTAAAACAATGCGAGAGTATGTTTTGATTGTACCTATACCTATTTTAGTTTATTCAGATTCGTTTTTAATTCCTTAAAACTTAGGGATCAAAAACTAATTTGAAAGCGGCGGCGAATACGTAACTAAATAGTGGTTTTTATCTTATAAGTTAGTATCTTTATGGTCAGGATTAAGTACTTGAACTTATCCTGACCATAAACACTACCATTAGTAAGGCCAATGAATCGGTCATTTAGCATAAGTAAGTATTTAACAAAATTCTCACGAATACCAAAAATAAGACATCATAATTTTACAAATTAACTAATGACCCGAAACAAAACAGCCAAAGGGCAATTTACTTTAAAAAATAATAATCTACTCAGACAGACAAAACCTTATCGTAAAGTCAATCAAATTCTTACTCACCGTCAGTTATTTAATATTTTCCCAACTTTATTTTTTCTTGAAAAATTCATCTTTAATTTAAGTAAAAAATGTACAGCTCAATTTTCTCCTTAATTTCAATGCAGTACTAGGCATTCTTAAATACCTTGTTGTTCAATTCAAATGAAAATGGTATGGTATTTCTATAATAAACAGCAGATTAGTCAGTTGATTTCACTTGGTTTCACTCATTTATATGCTTCAAAAGAGAAACAATTATTAGAATGTGAATTCAGATTTATGCAGATTTTATGAGGTTGAGTTCTGCAATTTGAGTACACACAACATAACATCACGGTTGTAATCCTCGAAGAATTAGGCAGAGATGTACCTTATAGTAAACCCACATTTCGCCAGTTATGTTTAAGTCCTATGTAATTAGGGGCGAGCCTATTGCCATCAACCTGGCTCAACACAACACAAGAAATTCTCAGTTCCTGATGGGAATCCCCAGAAACACTTTGCCCGATCCGGGAATTGAACAAAGGACCTCATGCCCAGCAGTCGCGCTTACGGCTACTAGACCAATGAGGCAGTCAGTAGTTTTTGCTTATCTCCCATTATTTTCAGATTCTTTCAAAATGGAACTAGTGATTATAAAAATCAACACTAGTTCCATCATGGTCTGTTAATGTTACTAGTGGAACTAGTGATAAAAAAAAAACAACACTAGTTCCATTATTTTCAGATTCTTTCAAAATGGAACTAGTGATAATAAAAAACAACACTAGTTCCATCATGGAACTGATAATGATACTAGTGACAATGAAGCAAACCTGCGGGGCCTTTAATTTTTCCACAACATTCATTGCTACGTTCTGAAGCAGACGCATTTTCCGAACCTGAAGCAATGGATTACAATTTATCTTCAAAATCCTTTATAAAAAAATTGCCATAGAAAGTGTACCTTGTAAAGATATTTACAAATTTCGCCATCCTAAAAAAGCATACTCATTTCTTTAATCAAAATTCAACCAACCATTAGGTAAGGTTATACCACGCGTGTATAATATTCTTCTTATTACACTAGAAGAGAAAAATAAGGGACCACACACAAAGTTCGCATATAATATGGGGACAGATTACACTGAGACTTTTGGGGAAACGTTTTTATCTAGGGACTAAGATACAGCCTATTATCCGCCATACTTATGTGACGGGCTGAGATGAAACTTGCCATCTGGAAGCTGGGCCCATTACCACTAAAAAGAATTGAGAAGAAGGTCAACTACTCCAGAAAAACATCGTGAGATCTAATGTGAAAACATCGTGAGAAAACCGGCATGTCCTAGAACCAAAAAAATTGAAGACATGTCACAAAAGCAAACCGCACTAGGCTCGCTTGTTGAATTAAAGCGCATTCCCTCTCATAAAGAGGAGACCGTGTGTCCCAGTAGTGGGAAACTTATAGCATGATTATGGTTATGCAAATACTTCAGACATACATCGAGTTCAAACACTGTTTTAAACTTTCACGGTTTAAAACTAAACTTATATTGTCACTTATGGGATATCTTCCGTAATTATTAATTACTTTGAGCTCCCGATATGTCGACACAAGCGCCATGATCGCGAGTTGGCTGGAGAATGCGAGTAGATGGTATACTCCGACAATTTTTGCTTTAACTTACTCACATATTCGACCACAATATAGCATAGGGACTAAGGAACTGTATTTTGGAGGTAGTTGTTACAGAGGATTATACCAGAAATCCCCACTAGTTAAATAATCTCAGCCTAGTGGGGATTTTTGTAAAAATAAACAATAATCCCCACCACCTGTTGTTATTTCTAAATTGTTACCCAAGAATGAGTTAATCAAACCGTTTAATTAGAAGAAAAAAGAAGAAAACATATTTATTTTCAAGTGCACACAACAGAACAAAAATAAGATTGAAATAAAACACAAAAAAGAAGTCACCGGTCGGAACCCGCGTTGACAAAGTAGCAAAGAAGAAGACCCCCCTGGTCTAAAATGGAAGCTTTAGCAGAACATAATATGAATAACGTTAAAAATTTAAAATTCTTAAAATGGACTTTATGTTAGAAACTATAAAGTTATTTTTTTAGGTCATCTTAGATGCTTAACGAAAACAATTGAAAGAAAGTCGTATGTCTTGGTGATGAATAGCATGTGACTAAAAGAGTGATGGAAATTAATAGGGAAGGCAAGAAGATGACGTGAACCTTCTGTTTAGTCCTTTAAGTCTGAATATCTAAAGAATGACCCACATTACTCTGTATGTGCGAATTACTTTACGTGCGTCCTCTTATTTATATTAAGGATAATGCCCGTATAACATTACACTGCGTTAAAACAACGCAAGCCGGTTAGTTCGCACTTTTAAAATAGAAAACACATTTTCGAAATGGTTTTGTAAGCTAGGATGTAAAGTGCCGCTTAAAACTTAGGGAACAACTAAAGTTTTAGTCTAAAAAGAAATGGTGCATAAGTAGTTACAGTGGCTCGGGCACTGTACTCCACTTACATTGTCCTTATTCAAGATAAAAGCTTGCTTATCTTTTTCACTGTTTTGCTGGGATAATTTTTTAGACTGTGGACTTTGTAGCAAGGGTTTGAACACGTTGATCAATTAACTACACGAAGTATTTACTTTTCCTTAGTAATAGTAATACCAGCCTGTAACCGTTGCATTGCATATCACACAGGCCTCTGCTCATGCAGAGAAGGCATTATTCACCTCTCACTCATGGCCTGGTGCTTGAGAGGCGAAGCCTTAACTACTGGGCCATCATAACAAGTTTCTTGAGCTTAGGAATCAAGATTCGAAATGGTTTTGTGAGCTAGGATGTAAAGTGCCGCTTAAAACTTAGGGAACAACTAAAGTTTTAGTCTAAAAATAAATGTTGTTACAGTGGCTGGAGCACATAAGGAAGCCTCCTAAAAAGTGTCGTAATTAGAAAACAACATTGAAGGATGCACGTATTCACCAGTACACGTAGTGACATTTATTTTATCCATACATCATGTGTATTTTAGCTCAAATACAAGCCGTCATTCAAAAAGAACTACAGAGCATACACAAACACAAAATCAACGTCAAAGCAAGTAACACGGTAACACAGTGAGTAGTTTACTCTCGAACAAAAAGCGACGTCACATCATGCTGACGCGAGCACATAAGTAACAAAGCCAAATTCGAAAAGGGTCATTTCTCCAAATCGAATTACAGTTTTTTCCAAGAGCAAATTTTTTAGATTGGACTCGGCAGGGGCGTCAGATAGTAAAATTAGAGCGTGGCCCGTAATTGTTTGAAGCGAACGTACGCTTGTTACCAACTGCTAAACACAACCCCGACAAGCAACTCCCGACTTAGTTCAGCGGCGTTAGAGATGCTTTTGAGTGCAAAGATAAAGTTGGTGCTGATATCCGGAATTAGAACAAAGGGTTGTCACCGGTAGAACGTTGCTCAATAAAGTTTAATCAGAGCCGACAAGCAAATGTAAGTTACGCTCAACCTTACACCTTTATTGCTAGTGACGTAAATACATTTATGTACGTAACGTAACGAGGCTGCATAATTCGTTGGAAATGCTATTATGGGTGCTAATATTCTAAATTTAGTTTGCGACGGTAGGACCGTATCTATTCTTCACATCATAATATAGATACTGCCTTACCCTCACAAATTCATACAGTTCATTGATGGGGACAATTTTGAAACATTACCCAAAGTAATCTGTTGAGAACAGTGTGAAGGTCTCGAAGATGGTGATGAGAAATAAGTGGACTGTATGATTTGCTGGCACAAACTGAATTTATTACATAAATCGACATATGTCGGGAAAGAGGACCACACATTTATTGATTTATTCGACTAGCTTACCTATTAAATGAAACTTCAGTTAGTGCAATTATCATTGGCACTAAGTTTAGTGCTAACGATATTTTCGACAGCAGTCTCACTCTAAACACCAAGTTGGAAGCTATTTCATTTATTATATGAGTAAACTTAACTAAACGCAAATTGTGTGAGGGATTTGATTGTGTGTGCCTGTTAAAACTTGAAACATAGATAGATATAAAAACAATAATGTAACTTTATATCTAGTATCTGCATTGTGACAGCGGGACCGCACTCTTTATGTCAAGGATTACGCATAATAGCACAGTGTGAGATTTTTGGGAGTACCCACGAACCTAATTAAGTAATTTGCAATAAAACACGTCAAGTTAATTTGTAAGTCCGAGTGTCGAAGGACAATGATTAGTTTATACTTGTAAGTTTAAATTTGTTCTCATGTAAGTGAAATGTAAATTCATCATCATCATCTCAGCCGAAAGACACCCACTGCTGGACATAGGCCTCCCCCATGTGTCGCCACATTGACCGGTCCCTTGCGACTCGCATCCACCGGATTCCCGCAACCTTCACCAGGTCATCGGTCCACCTAGAAATGTAAATTACTTAAGGGGCCGGCGGAGCATGCGTTTTTCATACAAACGTAATACCAAAATAATATGAAAATCAAACATATTCTTAAGGTAGTGTGTTTATATTTCGATTGTATTATAGAATATCTATGTTCCCAAATAAATATTTTGAAAGGACAACGATATAAAAGATGAGATATGAGGAATTTAAAATTTCTATAGAAAATTTATTTTTCTCATAACTCTTGTTTAAATCAGTGTACATTCAAAATATGTATTTAGGAACCTATATATTCTGTAATCCAATCAAAATAAATACACACTACCTAAAGAATATGTTTGATTTACAAATTATTTTGGTATTACGTTTGTATGAAATTCGCATGCTCCGCAGGCCTCTTAATGAGAAATAAATGTCTTTAACCAGAACTTAAAAAAATATGTATAAGTGAATCGTTACTGACTTTCAATAACTCTACTTTGAATAGCAAATAGGTTTTGTCTTTCATAACACTAGTGACACCTATTTCACAAGAACCTTACGTGGAACTCACCAAAAACAATAGCGAAGTCGAAGTGGTAGGAGCACAAACAACGCCAAATGTATTCGGCATTCACAAAGACAGTAAACGTCGACCGACCCAACTGCTACCCAACAAAAGCCTAAACCGGTCGATAGCCATGACAAACATCATCAGACACCCATGAATATTGTGAGGGCGCTCCGTGTACAGATATTACAAGCTGCTATATTTATACCCCTAAACAAACTGCTGATTTCACAGGGAGTGTAAAATGAAGACGAGGGTTTACGGCGTAAATAAAGTCCTAAGTGCTTCGAAATGACTTGAGGCAAGTATCCTTTAATGAGCGGCGAATCACACAATAAAAGACCTAATATTATATACCAAAATAAAATACACATCAGCAGAAAATAGATCGTCCAAAACTCTCGCTGTATCTAATTTGATACACACATATTACGCCTCAATACCCGTTCCTTGTTACGCCAAACTCAATCGCGGCAATACCCAATCACAAATCGAAATAGCTTTCCTCAAACTCAGCAATGTCGTTTTTATATCAAAAGCCGAATCGAAGAGATAAAACCTCGCGAAAAATCTTCTCCCTTAGCCCCGCAAGCGATTATCAAACCATTTAGTTTTATTACCATCGATCCTTCCCCGAAACTCATTCAAAATGGTTGACATTTAACGCACGAATTCATTTCTAATTTTCCGTCATTGTTTGAGCGAAATTAGTATTTGATTGCTTCTCAACGTAAGGTCACGAATTCGCATAGCCAATATAAAAGTTGAATTCAGAGGAATTTCTATTAAAATTTTTGATGTGAATATTATTTGTTTTTGGACCTCTGGGGAAGATTACAGATTTACATTTTGGGTAGGTTGAAAAAAGGTGTCCTAAGAGAGTAAACCTCAAATGTTAGTTATGTATGGCACCTGTTTTTTAATATTTAGTGGTATATAAAGTAATGTATGTGCTTAAGTTATAATTAGGTATCAAAATTAGGTATAGATATCTACAGATTACCGACCGGATTTCCATCAGCTTTCTAAAACCATGGGTCGGCGAAGACTGGCTGTCAAACGATCGGACTTCCGACTACCATCGTGGTAGTAAGCGAAAACAGTATCAAAGCCATACTCCTACAGTTTTTCATATAAAAGTCATAACAAACACATGACAGTACATAAATTGAATATTTTGACAAAAAAATGCGTATTCTCCATGTTATGTCAGTCACAGATGTCGAAACAGCAGTTTTAGAAATTTATGTGTGTGCGCAACCCTTGGCCTAGATTATGAGGCGGTTCCGTAGAGCTCTCGCCCCACTAGCTGTACCAGGATGTTTATAGGAATACTGCCTTAGTTTCAGATAAAAATAAACAAAAAGTTGCTGTGAAAACTGGTTTCCTGTTTATAGAAAGATGTGAGATGAAAAGAAATAAATTGAGTACACCTTAATAAGGTTTTTCGACCGTTCTGGGTAGTACTTTGTTATGTTAATGTTTTCAAAGTGATTAATACGTTTTTTTCCGACGTGCAACTACACAAAATAAAAAGTATTTGTATATCTGCACTGTTTTAGATTTATTGAAGTTCTGGTTTTCAAATACCGTGGTGGTAGACAAAAATCAAAATGAAAAGTTGTGTACAACACATTAATGACTGGAACGGTTTTGTTACAATCTTTTGTAACTTAAGTCACGTCTCCAGTAAAAAGTAAAAACCTCTTATAACAAAATTAAACAAACTAGCATACTGTAGGTAGGTACTCGTATAATCGAGCCACTGCTAATCGCGACCAACTTAGAAGATCATCTAGTTTGATTGGATTCCTAACTTTCAGTATAGTTGCTTCATAAGGATTATTGGCTCTATTAATACATATTAAGGACATACTTGGTCGGTATTACACGCGATAGTCAGCGGTCATTAGAGCATAATGTTGTATGTTCTCCGGCGTATCTCCCAAATGAGAGGAGTTGTTCGTAAGTGTGTTAGTAAATGTTTAGTAGATTATGATTATAGACGTAGTTGTTTTAGTAAGTAGGGTAAACTAGATTTTGATTAAAGCTAACGATACTGAGCACAAAGCTAGACACTAATTACGGACTATTGGCTACACCCAAAATTTATTGATTAGAATAGAGATCGTCAGTAAAATGAGGCCGAAAGCTGCGGCTGAAAAACTGAAAGGAATTAAGGACACTTATTTGAGATCAATTTACCTACACAAGGAGCTTATTTGATACAATTATTCTTTCAGGGTGATTAATTCTTCTCTCCCTGTCAACTGCCTGCCCACTTCCCAACTTTACTGGAGTCGGCTTCCAGACCTACCGGATGCAGCTGAATACCAGTATTGTACATGGAGCGACTGCCTGTCTGACCTCCCTAACCTAGTTAGTACTGGCTAATACGGTACTCCTTGGTAAGGACTGGTTGTCAGTTTCTGCCGACTGACTACCTGTATCAACTGTTAAAGTTCACAAATGACAGCCGGGACCAACAGCAACGTGCTTTCCGAGGCACGGAGGAAGCTCGATATGTAATGGTGGTACCTATCCTCAGACTCACCTTAGCAAGCGCGGCTTTACTTTGGAGATCGACCCGTGCGGTTGTTATTAGTTAGGCACGCTCCTCTCTCTCTCTCCCTGTACACGAGACTTTTAAAAGGTTTTTATTTAGAAAAGAAAATTCTCGGAAGTTCGTAGTTGCAGCGTTCATACACAAAACTCAAAGGCGTAACACAAACCCCTTTCATAAAATACCTTACAATTTCGAAGCCCTACTATTTAATATAGGTATACACCCCCATTTGTGTCGAAATAGAAATAGGACGCACCCCTGCGGCCGTTTAGGGAAACTGTAAATAATGTGTGAAAATATTTTTGAGGGTCGCTCCACACCGTATGAAGTGTTTGCAGTCACGGGACAGGTGAGAAAGAGAACCGACATTTTTCTCACAACTTGTGAAAACTATGTGAAGGTGAAGGTGTTCTGGTGAATAGCCTTGAAACCCTGAGTCGTAGATAGGAATTAGATGATTGATACTCTCGTAAACAATCTTTCTGTCATTGATTGGATGATAGTTTTGATATTTCTTGTTAGTTAGACACTTTAAATTAAAAATTCTTTCACCATTAGAAAGCTATATATATTTACCGAGTAACATAGGTTATAAATTTTATTGATATCGTGTAAATTAGAAGAGCTATCACAATCTTCACGGACGAAGTCACTGGCGAAGTGTTCTTTCATATTTGCTGAAGTTACCGATCCTGGTACAGTGATACTTGTCTTATTTCTCAGTTTTCTCTTCACAAGGCCACACAACCCAAGTATAACTTCAGATACGATTTATATTCTGTAGTTTATTTAGTAATTAGAAGTTGGAACTTTCAAAAGTTAGAATTCTTAGCTTTTCTTTCTTTGACGGTTCTTACTTCGTTCAAATTCTTGTCTGTTGCATAAAAACGGTTGCGTAATGAATTAAACTGAAGTAATTACTTTAACTGGAATACAAACACCAGGGTTGGTTGAAATTGTACCTATAGTTTGCTGCCAGTTAAGATCGCAATGGAAGTCGTTGACTCACAGACCTACATTTATTAAAGTCCAAAAATAAGTCTGTTCCAAGTCTTGAATCGTCATCCATCGTGATCTTCAATATATTTTTCTAATGAAAAAAGCTACATGGTTCATTTGTTTTTGTTCTTCATCCTCATCATTTCAGCCGAAAGACGTCCACTGCTGGACATAGGCCTCCCCCCAAGGGTCATCGGTCCACCTAATGGGTGGTCATCGCCTAACGGTTCGCGGTCGCCACTTCAGTTTTGGTTCTTACGAAGAGATATTGGGGAAGGGCTATGACCGATAAGAAAAAGACATAGCTAAGAATTGTCTTTTGTGTCAGATCATTAAAAAAACAATATTTTAAACTTTGCCTTATTGTGGTAAATAAAAAGCACAATGTGGGTGATCAAGTGCAGGCTGTCTGTAGTGTTTAAGTCAAGTTTTCACATAAAGCGTTCGACGAGATTGTTTGTTGTGAAGATAGAAAACTTTTCTGAAGGTTTTCTGTTTTTTTAAGAATGACTGGCATTTAGTAATAGACGTTGAATGTTGTAAAAGAATAAGTATGTCGCAAGATAATAGAAAAATGCCTTTTTAGTTCTGGTATTTTTGGGAAATCTAGTAGTACGTTTTTTTTTCAATATGTTGTCCTGTGAAAAAATAAGTTATGCTATAAGTAGTGACTTGGACTAGATAGTGAGTAGTTGAACACATAAATTGTTTCACGTTCTTTTCTATCGTCTCACGTTCTAAAATCTTGTGGAGTCGAGCTGGATAGGAGCACTTTGAACACTAAGGTCAGTCCTTTCTATTCCCTTACTCTCCGTTGCCAAGCTCGTATTAGGGATACGTCCCGCAAAATAATTCATTCATTTATTGAGTACAACCTGTGGTACAACCACCGCTAAACATATTAACAACACGAAATACTATACAAGACAATTTTTTAATGTAGGTTGTGCAAAACTATGTTGGTTCAAGTAAGGTCTACAAAAAGAGCTGTTCCGTTCACCTTTTCAAAGAATTTGTCAAAAACATTCAGTTGTCATCTTACTTCAAAACGATCGATACACTTCAAAGTGCTTCAAATAAGGACGCTGCCCAATCTTGTGCTCGTCGCTTTACTACCACTACTTAACTGCTGTATAAGTTAATCATCATCCGCTTAGCCTTTTACTAACTACATTGCGGTCGGCTTCCAGTCTAACCGGATGCAGTTGAATACCAGTATTTTACATGGAGAAACTGCCTATCTGACCTCCACAACCCAGTTAGTACTGGTTAAATGAATATAATTTGTCCAGCACCTCCTTCTCACATAAACGACACAATCGCGCTGAGATCTTACTTTTTGTTGGACAACCTTACCTTTTGTCACGAAAACATGATGTCTTGGTAATTTAATAACGCGGTGGGGACAGATGAAAATGGTAAATACAGTGGACGGTTACCTTTTAAGAACTAGGTTGTAAACTTGTAGAGCTGCGAAGCGACATTGTTGTTTTGTTGAAAACGTATTCATAGATCAGTGTTTTATACACTTTGCACTTGTGTGTTAAATATATCTTCCTTCCACCTCATCTGAGTTTATTGCCAAAGCCACAGCCTCATTAGGATCTGGAATTTGAAAGCCATACTGCTAGTGAGTAACATAAGTTTTTACTCAATCTGGGCAAAACGACAGAACCCAGACCAGTTGCAATTGTTTTCGAAGCCTTCCGTGTTTCTACAAAGACTGCTAAGATATTTTCAAATCCATCATTAGCTTTGACAGAATGCCTAAAAAAATACTTCGCGTTCTATTATTTTATTACTTCGAAAGTGTGTGTATGTGACTGCAGTTCCTGGCTCCATAACATCCTCACCTTGCAGTGTTTTTCGCCTCGTCTGCAATTGTAAAGTTTGCTTCATTGTATCAAAAACTATTTCAGTGATGCAATACTAATGACATCACCAGTGATATTATACGGTTACACCGTCCAGGTACTAATATCCGACACCCAGCCCGACGGTTTCCGACAGCACCCGAAGGAACACGATGACACCCGATAGCAAGCGACACCGAAACTCCATTACACGATTGCTTCGACCACTTAACGTTATCCTCACTAATTAATATAAATGCTTAACAAATTGCATACCGCACCCGTTAGCAGTGGCTTTCGTAGTATCAGTTTTTGTGGGAGTTGAATTTTCGCGGAACCGTGTTGAAAAGCGTGGGAAAATTTGCTTTGATTTTAAAAGGGGTTAGTGATTTATAGTAAATACATTAGGTTTTTCTTGAAAGAATTGGAAGTGTTTCAAAATAAACTAAATGGCTCTTGCACTAGTAAGGTTGACGGTATCACCAAGTCGCGGGATTGAGCGACAGACGGAACCGGAGAGTATTGCAGGAAAACAGGAGGCCAATTACCCAGTTGTGTGTGTCATGATTTCAAGTGTAATGGTGATATAAGTTCAGCCCGGAATAAGATTATGATTAAGTCATAATTATGTGTTTTTACCCGTTAAAACTGATAGCATGCCAACAATCTGAAAAAAAACGTTATTTCTGTTTATTCAAGACACTGAAAACTTCCTTCTATTTAATCAAAAACATTAATAAAACTGGTACTAAGGCAGCGAACACACCTTACGGCACAAAATCCATTAAAATTTCATCGTACTTACCATCTAAGCGAATAAATTAGATCGATCCACGTAACATTTCACGAAACATTGCACTTGTGTTAGGATCATTTTTAATCTAAATTCCATCCATGCCCGCCCTTTGTACTGCCGCAAGAAATTGCCCCACCCTCATGGGCTACGTATTGCCTACATTATACTGGATAAGAATTTATTCCACACGAATAACCAGGAACACTTTAAAGAAATTGGGTAAAGGCCTTCGGAGAAGATGCCTACTGCTTATAAGACAAACTAATAAAATCTTAGAAGGGATTAAGGATGATTTTCGGTGAAACTATTTGGGTTGGGGAAAGTTATAAAAGTTTGCTGGGCCTACGATATATTAGAAACAATATTGTTCAGATATTAAGAAAAAATGGTAAAGGGCGAAGGTTATCCACCTGAAAAGTTACCTAGGCTTCCATAAGTTGTTTATAGGGATCCCAGACAATGAGTACATAACAAAACTTAATAAAATACCAATAATTTTTTGTAAATGCGTATCCGGGTTCCGGGATATCCATTGCTGTCAAAGAGCATTTTAGTCACCTAAGACCAAAGCTTAAACCTTTAGCTTTAACTACTTCAGTATTTGTGCAACATTAAACTCAATTCACAACCAATCTGCAAAACACCGACTTGGTGCCATATTTCCTTTATAACAATCTCCGTTCTCCAATTAAAACACAATCTTAGACTGTACAATGTCCTTTAAACAAACTCATTAATTGACAGTTTGACTTCGAGAACGGAAGTAAAACATCTTAATTTGTTCTCCGTCTAAGTACTAAGTTCTGTGAAAAAACCTACTTAGGGTGTCGTTCCAGGAGACATGATGTTTAGTTTTGTACGAGTAACTCTCAGTGCTCAACTCAAGCAGAGGAATCTGCTTAAGTGGATGAAAAGCGCAGCTTTACCTAGCGAATGTTTGCGCACTTCAACGAACACGTTTTATAGAGCTTAAGCTAAGCTGAGCAAGTTGAGAGATGAGTTCTTTTTATATGTTGTTGTGAAGGATCTGAAGAGACGAAAATAGTGGTCAGAAACATATCGTGAACTTTTGTAAATCAATCAACACTACGAAGCCTAAGTCAAAGTTTTTCCTAAACATCGATCGGTGTAAAAGGTATAAATAACAGTGAAATTTCAGAGATCTCTGTTCTGCTTTTGCCGTCAACGACGTACAAATGTCACAAATAAATTAACCAATTTAAATGTTAAAAGATGATAGCAGCAATCAACCATAAATTATTTCTTAACAACATTTCTTATTTTAAACTACAAATGGACAGAGTAGGTACGTAATCACGTACACACGTATGTACGTTTTATATGCTTATGGAATCCCATAAGCATATAAAATTACGGGAATTAGGCTTAGGTACCTACTATTGCGAAACATATTTTCCCTTATTTACAAGCGGTAAGAGTTTATACGTTTCAATTCGAAAAAGACAGTAGGAATCCATTCAATTAACCCGGACAGCGAAACAAAATTCAACTACCACCAAAAGTAACCAAAAGACGATCATTTTATTTCATACACCAGCGTACTGTGTATGTTTATGCCAAACGCCCTCAGGTGACTGCACAGAGCACACAGGCGAAGCAATACGCTCCAATAGATTGAATAATTAACTTACGCGGGCGTTTTCAAAACTCACACGCGAAAAATTATTGCATCCGCGAATGAGTCATCATGAAAATGTGTGAGAAGTAGTTTCAATTGGAGCTGGAATGGGAAAATTTTGGATATTAAAGTCTTATAAAACAGCATTTGCAACAATAATGTAAATGCGAAAGTAACTTCTGTCCATTATGATTTTACGCTATACACTCACGACCTTGGATACATTTTAAGCCGCGGTAAAAAGCTAGTGCCGTCATAAAGCCTTTTCTTGCAAAAGTAAAAAATAAAACGAGTCTCAAAAAACATTGATGCAAAATTATAGATATATTTTATCTTCAACATCTTCCTACCCTTGTCCCATGTTACTTAGGGTCTGCACAAAACGTTTTTTTCTTCCATTCTCCTCTGTCAACTGTCATACTATCATTTACACACATCAATTTTTATTTTCATCACTTTTTTAGTGACATGCGATTCATCCCTGCTCATCACATGTCCATACCTCGTCAGTCGATTCCTTTTCAACTTTTCTGTAACTGGTGTAACTTTTAAGCTTTATTAAAGATATATTTTCATCCCCCCATCTCGAAAAGAGTATTTTTCCTCTTCGATATCCGAGTGCAAAAGCCGTTTTTATCCTCTAGAGGAATGAAGTAAATTGAATTTAGAACATCGTGTGCACTAAGTTTGTGAATTCAAAACATCATTAAACCTATTTTCTTCTATCTCTATGGTGCCGAATTTAACATACAACTTTTTTTTTATTTGTTAATAACTCAGACTCGGAACCTTCTTAGTGTACTTTTTTTAATAAGCTCTGGCGCTCCATTTTCTTTTTACGTCATCATGTTAAAACCTTAGGTTAAAAACAAGGAACTTGAAAACAAGTGAAAAACCTAAAATGACTACCGGTACTCATTATCTAGCGACGAGGAAGTTTATTTGACGCCAACAGAATTAACTGAATTTGTTAATAATGCGCAATTATTTTTTGCGTTAAGTCATTTCCTCGCTGAGGTGGGATGAAAAGTTACGTGTTGCACTCGAGTGCAAAGATTTTTCACCTCGTGCTCTTTTGATTTCCTCGCTAACGCTCAAGAATCACTCGCTGCGCTCGTGACTAAATTTTAGAATCTTTTGCTTGCTCGGTCATCAAAATTGAGCACACGGTTAAAAAGCAACTTTGCACTCTTGTATAACAAATAACTATTACCTATCGAGTTCAAAAATTAACCCTTTCGATTTTCAACTGACCAATCATACTCAGGCACATTCCATTCTCTAGCCCCAAATGCAGACTAGAACATGAGCTAGAACTCCCAAACGTAGAGATCGTTCAATTAACGCGGCTAGCTGGACCGTCTACTAATTAAATGAATGACCAATTAGGTCCATAACGACTGACTACGTCCGGCCATCTTGGATAATCTGCTTCGGTAGTTCTGATCACCGCTAGATGCTGTCTGACATTAGTATCGAGCCTTCAAATTAACACGGGATCGATTTAGTTATAGCACATCACTATCAACCAATGATTATGCACAATAATAGGGAGTCAATGCATATGGGTAGGCACAGTAAACGGAAATAACGTAAAGTAGCTTTAATCACCATCTGTTTGTCATGCGTGTTGCTGATTGTGATCCCAGGCATGTTTGTTTTCTTTGTACTCCTCTCATACAAAGAAAACAAACATGCCTGGCAGTCTTTGTGGACTGTCGACAGAATTGTAAACTCGTAGCCGATCCGCTACGGCGTAGCCACGAGTGCTACGAAAAGTGTACGTGACGATCACGTGAGTTCCATGATTTTTGTTCACTCAAAAAATGTTAAACGCGCCAAAAGAAGTTTTCACTTCAAAAACAAGCTGTTATCCACAGTTTACAGTATGTATAAGCTTCGGAATGACGTCTTTCTTTTATAATGGTTTCTTAAACCTGACGCTGAGAGAAACAGTAATTTATTCTTTCAGAAAAACAGCAAAGCATACTCATAGCAATTGCCGAAATTGCAAGGCTGGAAAAATCTGGAACTACTGACTATAGTTTTGTCGATAACAGTCAAAATCACGCACCATGTAACTGCGTGCATTCACTGAATACCATATGCAAGTCAACAGGAGTAGTAACGAGGACATGACATGGCCACCATTTGTTTTTCTACACAAAACAAACGAAAACCCGCGGTTCAGATAGATATCTGATTGGAAAAGTTTCACCAATCAATTTCATTGTTTGATATCGTTAGATAACGTTGCAAGTCAGCGCCTTGTTAATTAAAGGGGATTACATTTCTAATTTTACTTTTGGTATGACAGTCCTTTCAAATCCTATCATTTTTGAAAATAGCATACTCAGCCGATAATTTTCCCACTGCTGAGACACACGGCCTCTTTTCTGTGAGAAGGAACGGGCTATAATCCACCACGCGGGCCCAGTGCTGGTTAGTCAATGTCACACGTCTTCGAATTTTTGATTCTAGGACATGCCACTTTCCTCACAATGTTTTCCTTCACCGTTTTGAGAGCAGTGGTGATGAAATAGATTACACAAAGTAATACGACTGCCTGGGTTCAAACCCCCGACTTACTGTTCGTAAGTCTCTGAACATAACGAGCAATAATCACCATGAGACTGCCCGAAAATAATGGTAGCTTTATCGTTTTTCAATTAGTATAACATTCATATCGATGATGAGTTTCCAGAAATGTTGATAAAAAATATTGCACGCTGATGAACATGCCTTCATTCCATTCAACTATGTTGAATGGAAGCTTAATGAGGAGACACGGCTTTATTAATCAAACTTTAATATTGCTGTTTAATTAATGTACAAAGTCATGTGTCCTCATCAATATTTGCAAAATAAAATATTCCAAACCGTGAATATAATATAAAATGGAAATTACGAATTGCAGTGCCACCTGGCCACCAGATAAACATGAAAATAAATAACCAAAAAGTTTTAAATCAAGTGGAAGTAATTGAATCATTTATTTCGTCAAAGTTGTTAACGAACACGGAATCTAATTGGCATCACTTGACCATCGAGAGAAACAGCCGAGACATGGCGGAGAATCTAAATCAGGGTTACAGGGGATCATGGAAAAACGTCTTGATTACGGCTGAATTAAATTTAATTTGTCGCGCGAGGTGTTCCACCCCCTCTCGCTCTAATGAGTTCCCAACTTTCCCTCTTTGTAAGATTAAGCCCAAAAATTGTGAAAAACTTGAGCGTCGTCCGGTCCCATGGCGGATGTTGTTTGACATACATAATATCTGGCGTCCTTGCCTGCCCTCGACAAGTTTTACGTACTTTCTACAGCTGTTTACTTAAATATGCTGGGTGGAATTAAAACTTAGAAGAAATTTGTTTAGCTGACGTGATTTTCTTAACTCACGCAACGAATTTTTTAGAATTTATAGATAGAGGTGTGCCTTTTGTTCTTATAAAATATTTACAGCTTTTTGTTTCGTTAAGCAAGTTTCAAACCCAATATTTTCGTAGTAACCGAAACTGAAATATTTTCATTAAATTACAACCCCGAAATATTGTGACACACGTACTCTACGAAGTATTCATTTCTAGCTGAGAGAAACTCATTGAACCAAAACTGTGTCTGCTGCGCTCAATATTGTTGGAACAATAACTTTGAAAATACGTTTAAACTGACAAAATTTATTGCACGGACGCTGCCACAAATAAATATGGAACAATTCTCTGCAGATGACAACTGCGAAGTCAATGTTTACTTAATTAAACACCAAGGCAAAATACATCGAGCAGCAAGCTTTGTTTTAATATAAATCAGAAATGAGATTAACAAAATTACAACAGAATGTTTTAAAATCCTTCAAGCGAGGAAAATATTTAACGTAACTGGGAAATTTCATTAAGCTCCTACTAATTAAAGAGCAGTATTGTGGTTGAAAATTCGGCGGCAAAACGTAAATGTGGCTTGTACAAATTTTATCTGCTAGTTATCATATTATTATACACTAGCTTCTGCCCGCGACTTCGTACGCGGATCCTGTTGCTTTTGCCAGCGACACCGGGTTCGTCAAAATCGAAGATCTGAAACGTTTGATTCTAACAGCCCGGGGACGGGAAAATAACGGATCTTTCCCACCTGAGCAACACATACCGTTTGTTTCTTTTTGCCATTTAACAGCTTCACAAAAAGTAAAATTTTGAACCATACCTCCGATGGTGGAATATGTGGCGTATTCAATCATAGGAGAATACGTAAATAAACTCCGTTTCTTATCAACCCAAGGAAGGTCGTCATGCCCTACGGCTATATCTTGAGAAACCCGATTCTTCAGATGTTATCGACATTCTGTTCAGAGAATGTCGAAATCTTCGCGCTCTTTTTCTGTCTCTTCATGCCAAAAACACTCAATTAGACCGAAGACATATTTATTCGATAAAATAAAATAATAAATGGGAGTTTTGGCCAGTAGAGTCAAGTTTTCAATGATATACCATCGTCATCGAAAATCAGGCCTAAACTGTTACCGCCAAAACCACGTGGAGGTACTCCCAGTTTTGTTATTGACATTAGTGATAGCTTTGCAATAATTTTCACATCAGATGTTTCTGATCTTGTATTTTTTATAAGTCAACAGGAAATGCCCATCAGATCGAACAACTTTTGCTAAGACGTCATCATTCCTATATGTGTTATGGTGTAGCTGGGCTCTTGGAGTTCCACAACAGGTGTTCCAGATCTTCGATTTTTATAAATCAACAGAGAGTGCTCATCAAATTGAACCACTTTTGCTAAGACGTCATTCCTATATGTGTTATGGTGTAGCTGGGCTCTTGTAGTTCCACAACAGGTGTTCCAGATCTTCGATTTTTATAAGTCAACAGAGAGTCCTTATCAGATTGAACAACTTTTGCTAAGACGTCATTCCTATATGTGTTATGGTATAACTGGGCTCTTGGAGTTCCACATCAGGTGTTCCAGATCTTCAAATTTATTCTCTCAGCAGAAAATGCTCATCACGTGGAACAATTTTTGCTATGGTGTCATTTTTGTATCTCTTATAGTTTAGCTGGTCTGTTGCGGTTCTGCATCAGTTGTTCCAGTTTCGAAGATAAATTATAGCCTATATGTTGCACGGACTTAATATCTATACAACAAAAAAATAATCATTCAAATCCGTCCAGTAGTTCCGAAGATTAGCGTGTACAAACAAACAGACAAACAGACAAACAGATAAACAGACAAACAGACAGACTTTTTTTTTTGGATTCGGGCTCTATTACTGTTTCTAAACCCCCCTCAATTATTATTTTTTTAATATATTCAATGTACAGACACAGTTTTTTTACTCTTTTATTATATGTATAGATGAAACATGTTCAGATACTGTTGCGAATTAGCGGTAAAATTATCCGGTCTAATAAGAATAAATGGAGCTTCGTATATGATTATTAAGTAGTAAACTTGGGATAATCATTTATTACAAACTAACTTTCTAATGAAGTTGTTGAACTTTGCTAATCAATCAATTTTAATGAAAAACCGCACCAAACTTTCAGTTCTGGGGTTCTTAATAAAGCAAAAGGGTTATAAAACGTCTAGATAAACCCGTATTTGGCTCGTTCGGTTTTTACGATGCGATCACCGTTCACGAGGGAAGGTGAACGAATGATGTAACAGAAACTGAGCAAACAATAACAAAAGAGCTCTATTCCGTAAGGCGGCAGCGAGATATTGTCCCGAAATGCCGTAGATCCCCAGTACAAATAATACTTTACCGGGGACATATCCTCACGTACCCTCACAGGGCATCTTCGACAGGCTTGTCTAGTTAAGCCTCACATATTTACTGATATTGATACAGGGAACAACCCGCCAAGATGACAATTACTCGGCTCGATGGCTGAGTCAGAACGCACTGGATATGACACGTTTTGATTTCTTTCGTGTACACTATACAAGGTTTATTCCAAAACTGACTTCGAAAAATGGCTTCTTCGTGAAGATTCAATAGTTTTGCTTAATTGCACATTTTGGTTGGTGAACCACAGAAAATAAAAATAATATTTCTCAATATAAGGTACATTGTACAAGGATCGCCAATGTTATTTTTACATGCGTCTTATTTTATCAATCTAGACAAATAAATTTTGCTATGATTACAATCTACATATTATAGGCATACCATCCTTAAATACATATCAGATTTCGATTCACAAAATTCTTCCAGACCGCTTTGATATTTAATTAACATTATCTCATCCAGTTCGTAGAAATAGTGCCTGATATGATAGCAAAATAATACCAAAATATTTGCGGCTAAGATCTACCGCCTACGAGCCCGCTACGACTCTCTACGTAGAATCGTAGTACATGCTACGAAAGCTACACGCTACGCAAGAATTCTACAATGTGTTTAAAATACTTCCAACATTAAAAGTGTTAACAACTTTCACACTCATGTAATGTCTGCGCTAAGTATACTCATTGGAACATAATGGCAATATTTATGGTGTGAAAAACAGTTACCGAATTTAGTTAGAAACTCGTTTAGATGGTAGATTAAAAGTCAGTTAAGCCTAAATCACCCGCTGCTAGAGCGAAACTGTTTGGGGTGCGAAAAAGTTATTTAGAGGTTTGAACCAAACACTAATTTGCGTGCGAACATAGCAGTTTAGCAAACCGCATCGGCTATTAAATAAAGTAAACGACATTAATGGAGGTCCTTTCCAGCGGCGATATATCAATGGCTCACGACAAAACCGCTGAATTTCCCAGGAGCGCTATCCACAACATACAGCGAAGAAGAATAACCGGAGTGAATGCAAAATGAAAATTATCATACAAATTCGCCATCTTATATGAACCGAGGTATTACTGTCACAGTATAAGTATGCAAAAATATGTAAGGAGAACGCGGTTGCTTTTACGGGGGGCGAAAATACGCGACTGAATATTGGCTACGTATTCGCGCGCGTAAATTTTCAGTACTTGTAATTTGCATCTGTAAAATAAATAATTGTGGGACGTCTTTTGTTGGGGCGTCGATGTCTCCGGGGCGTTGTGACGTTTGTCGCGGAATCGTCGGCTGATGTATGGAAATTGCGTTGAATATTTTTTGTGTCCTTGTAAGCGTTGAGTTTGTTTGAAGGCTATACGCATTTGAAGTGCTTATTTGAGAGGCGACGATGATAAATGCAGATTTCTCATTATGTATGGTATAGAAGATAGCTACATATTCATATGTTACACACACACAATGTCAAAAAGTACTTACGAGTATCTTTGACCATTCTACATAGATGTTTGGGTAATGTTAAACGCCATAACAAACCTAAACATATGTACTTTATTACCACAGACCATCACAGCCTCCAGTACCTAGGTACTGGTAATTCGTTCAAAAACCACTTTGCAAAAATCTACTTGAACAAAAATATGAATTAAACATACAAGAGTTAATAAAGTCAGAACACTCTTGTTATAGCCAAAGTTAGCATAGGAAGGTGCACACTTGGTGCATCGAACAGTGGGCAAGCCACGAACGCGCGGACTCAAGTAATAGTTTGTCATAAAATGACATGAGCTTCAGAAGTCGGTGACCTTTTTTTGATTGATTTAGTTTTTTTGTCACCGACTTCTGAAGCTAAAGTTATTTTTCACTTTTTTGTGTGAAGTCGGTTATATTTTTGCAAAAAAGTTTTTATTTTTCACTTTTTAGTGGTTCACATGTGCTTACCCTTTCACAGCGAATCGGTGTGATTTTTTGTTATGAACTGGTGTAAACAATAGACAGACGTGAGTCTTCAGCGATCCCAGTACATTTGCTATCATTTATTAAGGAGTTCAGTTGCCTATCTTCCGAAGTCACCAGATCTTTATCAAATCGAAATGGGATCACTCCGAGAAAATACTCTGCCTAAAACTACCCAAACCGCTTCTGGTGTGCCTATAAAGTTAAGGAGTTACCTCTGTGTCTCCGGGATTCCATTGAATGGAACTTTACACGTCTAACTGTCGAAATCTGGGTGTATTGTATACTTCTGCGTACTCCCTCAGAGCATACAGGTGTGATGTTACGTCATGATGTTGTATAAACGACAAACAACCAAGCGATTGCAGCAATTACTGCAGCTTTGCCGTGTATTTTGAAGAGTTCCATTTATATCTCCAAAGATCAGCATAAGATCTTAACCAAATTGACATGGAACCACACGGAAAGCACCAGCTTTCAAATAAATGAAAAATCATAAAAATCGGTTCACCCAGTCGAAAGTTCTGAGGTAACAAACATTGTCGAAATCTGGGTATATTGTACACATCTGCGTACCCCCTCAGAGCATACAGGTGTGATGTTACGTCATGATGTTGTATAAACAACAAACAACCAAGCGATTGCAGCAATTACTGCAGCTTTGCCGTCTATTTTTGAAGAGTTCCATTGTATATCTCCGAAGATCAGCATCAGATCTTCAACAAATTAAAATGGGACCCAACGGGAAGTACCAACTTTCAAATAAAAAAAGAATCATCAAAATCGGTTCACCCAGTCGAAAGTTCTGAGGTAACAAACACAAAAAAACATGCAGACGAATTGAGAACCTCCTCTTTTTAGAAGTCGGTTGAAAAACAAAATGCAGAACAGCGTGGTTCTTTTGCCACATTGTCAAGAGGGGTTGGTAAATATTTTCGGTGGGTCTTGTATTGAAAAATTACAGATAAACAAACAAACAAATATCGGAACAGAAAGCTTGGAAAAATTTGTGTTCAAAAAAAAATCTTGCTCTGACTTTGGCCAGGCGCGAAAAAATCATGCCGCGCTATGCCGCGCTAGGTATAGCTGTACCTTTTAATTGGAAGTCATTTAAATTTCGTTACGTTAACGTCGCATGCTTGTGCAAGTACCTAATTGTGCATCGAATAAGCGATGAGGTCGAGTGCGGCGACGCAGTCTCTTGACGCCGAGTGAGGGAAATGAGCAGAAAACATCGATAATTCCCGGCCCGCTGAACACAGCAAACGTAATATCCAGCATCGCGAATAATCAGGCACATTATTTCGAGAGACAACCTATAATTGACGGACGATGAATATATCACCACTAAGCAGTTAAAACGGAAGGGAAACATCGTGAGGAAACCAACATGTCCCAGAACAAAAATTCGAAAACATATTTGATATCCATCAACCCGCGCTGTGTAAGCGTGGTGGATGAGATGCTTGCCACTCCCTCTCGCAGAGGGAAAGCCAGTGTTCCCAGCAGGAGCACATTATAGCATGCTTACGCATAATCAGCCTTGCGTAGGATAACGTTATGCTACACTTGCCGAAGTCGAAAGGTGGATGGGCGACCATGCGTCCGTGCCGCAAAAAGCACGTCAAATTGTTGGTACCTACCGGCTGGCATTCCAAAGCCGATCTAAACAATCTTAATGTCTTTGCAAAACCATACGATTTTATGGAATGGACTTAAAGCTCTTTTTGACCGGTAAGGGTCCATAATGATGTAATATCAATGATCTGAAGTAGCAGTTGTCTCGAAATATTCATCGATGTACCTAATGTTTTTATCATAAATTGCAGTCTAACTGTATCGTTCGACTGCAGGGCAAAGGCCTCCGTTTCCTCTCCGTTTTAAGTTAATAGAATCAATCCTGACTGTAGGTGTCAAGGTCGTCCTGATATCAGTCTGCAGCTGGATTTGCCGCGATGTGGCGGACGTTTTCCGGGACGCATTGTGATTGATTTAGCCCACGATTCGTTCGACAAATGCAGCAGACGTGTCCGGCCCAGACCCATTAAAGCTTGGATGCTTTCATTAACGATCCGAATGGCGCAGCGGCAGTGAAGCTGCTTTACGGTCATAGGGTCCCGAGTATTCGAATCCTGGTAGGAGCAAAAGTTTGTGTGATGAACATGGACATTTGTTTCCGAGTCATGGATGTTATAAGTATGTAGGTTACAAACAAAAAGTATGCTGATCAAGGCTCGCTGCTTAGTATGGCACTGCGATGTGTACAAAGTCCAGCGATATTTATTTACTATTAACCCAGCTAAACATTACGTGATTCGAAACCTTATACTAAAATAATCAGGATTGCGTAGCTCATGACTCATAGGGCCAACACTAAATTTAAAATAACATTGGCTATTCGCACGGTTGCTTCCGCCGCGCCGTTCTGATCAATTAATTAGCCAACGGCAGCCGATGTACGCTTGATAAAATACTCAATGACTTTAAACAGGATCCTGGTACGCCTGCCTATTTTAGAACAACTCATTAATGTATGAGAATGTTTGTTGTTGGAGTATAGTAGGTTGTCTCGAGTGAAAAGTGTAGGTACTTGAGGTTGGTGGAACGGTTTTTTATTGTCGCAGTACGGTTAAATTGGTAAAGCTTGTGGTTAGGAATTAAAAAGTGGTCGGTTCATAGCTCAAACCTTCTATCATTTGGTACATAGATCGTGCAGACGTGTTAATTATAACATCGGCGAAAAGCGATTTTAGGAATTTCGATACTGCTGCTTCGGTCTATTAAATGCTAAGAAGTGTCAATTGGATACCACAGAATACAACTGTGCAAAGAAGTATAATTATTAACTACTTTGTTTTGGCACGTTGATCTAGTGGCCGGAAGCGCAACAGCTGGGCATGAGCTCCTGCGTTCAATTACATTTCGGGCAGTGTTATTATTCTTATTGCACACAAAATAAACATATTATTATGTAATACATGTCATACAATGCAACATATGTTTTTGAATGTCTAAGTAGAAGCGACGGATTCTGGATTTGTGCCCGGTTGATGGCAATAGGCTGGCCAGCTTTTATTTAACTTACCTATTTTGTGAAATGTGGGTCTCCTATTAGGTATACCGCTGCCTAACTCTTCGGGGATTGTATTGTATTGTATTGTATGACGGGCTGGTGTCTGCAACTCCACGTCAAGGCGCGTATTTTGCGTACGGGTGGGAAATTCACTCGATCCAACCCCGAGAAAGGCCAGCAGCGCCCCGGTGTGGCCGAAAATCTCGGAGAGTACCTGGGTGACCGAAGTGCTTTGCCCTGTATGTTGCAACCACTGGGCAGTGTAGAAGCACGGGGGCTGTAATTGTCTCGTCTTCCTCCATGCATGCACGGCACTCTTCGGGGATTATGCATGGGATCATGACCTAGCGGGTAGCGTCATCATCTGCTTAGCTTTTTCTCTACTATGTTGGGGCCGGCTTCCAGTCTAACTGGATGCAACTGAATACCAGTATTTTTACATGGAGCGTCTGCCTAACTGACCTCCACAACCCAGTAATTATAGTAATAATACAATACTACTTGGTAAGACTGGTTGTCAGACTTTTTGAGCCACTGACTACCTGTATCGACTGTCAAAGATCTACAAATCCGACAGACAGCCGGAACCAACAGCTTAACGTCCTTTCTGAGGCTCTGAGGAAACTCAGTATGTAAGGGTGGTCAACCATCCACAGACTAACTTAGTAAAGCAATGCTTGGCATATGGGCACGGCAAACGCCTGTGCACGGAGCCCGCCGATCTGTGCAGCCACTGCGGCGGCCCACACCTCAGGGTGGACTGTCCTAGCAACCAGATCGGCGAAGCAGCGGTGTGCGTTAACTGCACCAGAGCCAAGCTTGGGGAGCACCAGCACAATGCATTCAGTAACGATTGCCCGATACGTAGGAAGTGGGACGCATTCGCGCGAGCAACCATAGCGTATTGCTAAAGTTGTCGGTGCGCCCACTTCCACGTACAAAGATACCAAGAATTCGGCACAGACAGTGCGAGGCGCTGGGGCTGGCCTCATGAAGAATGATAACTTCAGTCATTTTCATGAGAAAATGGCTGGAGTTATGCTGGATCAGGGGTCAGCTCTAGTGGAGTCGTTGGTTTGTGTGGAAACCATTGTAAACTCGGTTTGTAAGTGTCACTTTTGTTCGTTTTGTTTGGCAAGTAATTTTGATAAATTGTAGTTATTTGATATTTAGTTATATATTAAGTATATATGGTGTAGATATCATAATATAAAGCCACAAAATAAACATTGCAAAACAAAAAAAAAAATTAAAATCGAACAAAAGAAATACTAAGGGCATTTGAGTGTTAGGGTTAATCATTTTAAAAGTCTAGTAAAATCGTAATAAAAATAAAAGTAGTTAGACAAATAGTACCTAGTATAATAATAATTTAGCCATTAAAATTAAGTTAATTTAAATAGGTACGTAGTAATAAAATAAAAAGGTACCGGAGTAGCTCAGTAAAAATTTATCCTAGACTTGTAATTAGTTTTCAAAATACATAAATAGTCAAAATCAAGCGAAAAGTGCATGGTCTCTCCGGCCTTTTTAAAATCAGACGCAAAATAAGTTTTTAAAAGAAAGTAAACAAGGGCTCTGATTCCCATGTCAGAGGGACACTGGTGGGGCAGGAGTGTGGTTTTAGCCGGTTCGAGTCCGGCACTACCTCGACTGCCTCACAACCTGTGAGGTAGTCGAGGTGTCCGCGGGGATTTCCCACTCCTGCCAAAACAAAAAAAAAACTTAGTAAAGCACGGCTTAACGTAAAGATCGACCCGAGCGGCTGTTATTATTTAGCCATGAACTCTTCGGGTGTTATCATCCGAAGAGCAAACAGACGATAACCCTCTTCACATTCCCACTGATGGGATGGGACACATGCTTGTCTCCTCTCAGTGGGCTTAGTCTTATACTTTTCAATACATACGAGTAGGTATAGGGTGTAAAAACCTCTTATCGAAGCCGAAAAGCACTTGTTCTCCTCGTCATTGCGATCATTATTTTGTTTTACACCACTGAGAACCTTCTAGTTACAAAGTTATTGGGTGTCAAAGTTCTAACTTAATGTTTTTTAATGTCACCGTAAAATTGACAAACACGTTATATTGTAATCTCTCTAGCGATATTGTAAACTCTCTAAATATTGTCAAACGAACATATTACTTACATTAAAACGCATTAATTTTCGTGAAATGCATGCGATGGTAGGCAACTCACGGTGTGGAGGGAAGGAGGGGTCCCCCTTGCCCAGTGGTACCACTCTCATGAAAAGATAATGTACCATTCCTGAGAAATACCGATTAATATAACCTAACCATAAAAACACTTTATATTCCCCTAAAAAGCGTAGTCGACGTTTGACAATTTTAAAATTGTCAAACACGTGATATTACAATATAACGTGTTTCTCTCTAGCGATATTGTAAACTCTCGAAATATTGTCAACTGAACATACGGAAGTATCTCTGCCCCCTCCACTCCATCGTTTGTAGCAAGACAGGACCAAAACTTTTATTAAACAAGTAAAAAAAAGTGTAGTCGAAAAAAATATTTATTTTATTAGAATATAAGCTGTCGTTACATAGTAATACATTATTGTACTTGGCAGATCAACTTCATGAACTTCATGATAAAGTTAAAATTAATAGTTATTGCTTTTACACCTAAAACAACACAGATAGCTTTTGTTTCATGTTTAGTAAGTACCAATCACTTATTATATAGGGTAGAAGAAACGCAACGCATTAATTACTAAAATTATTGTCAAAATCCATTCAAAATTTAAAATAAAAACTACTGCTTATCGCTGAATGAGATTCATTCAAAATACAGGCATCAAGGTTCATCATTTAAATGCGATAAAACTCGATGCATTTCTTCTACCCAATTAAAAATATCTATAAAAAACTGTAACGTTTAATAAATGCAATATACGTAAATAAACTAAATAAGAAACATTTACAAAATATTTCAATGGAATATAATTTTGAAAATATTCAAGATCATAAAGAATGTTATTTTCACTGGAAACTTTGGTTTTGTTATTAGAAACTAATAATATACTTATAATCTAAGTTATTTGATAAAAGTATTAATGCCACACAGAGATTCTATAATATAAATGGCGAAAAAAACCATATCATATAAAAAGTTAGACTGTATGCAAAAACAATTTGCATCTTTGGATATATAGTACTTTTTACACAGTCACTTTATACAAATTGTTAATCAGTGTTACCAGCCTCAAAATATTTTTATCTCATGTCTACTTTCTCTTTCTTAAAAAATGTAGCTTTTATTTTAGCTGCATATTGAATTGGTTCACTATATGACTGGTTTGTGACTTTCAGGGAGGATTTATCGAGCACTTTCAAATCTTCAAAAAAAAAAATCTTATAATTATAAATACCAAAGCTCAATAACATTCAGCAAGTCAGTGCATTATCGGAAAATCACGAAGTTTTGTTTTTCTCAATACTTTTTTCTCGTAGAATGGAAGACTTCGAACTACATAGCTGAGATTTATTTCAACACTTAAGTTTAAACAACGCTTCTTAATTTAAAACTCGTCATGGCGGGCGAGTGCTTCGCCGAAGTCAGTCGCTTGAGAGCCGACAAAGAGGTCGTACTTCTCCAAAATCTCTTGTTTAGTGAGTTTTTCGTCGGCGTCCGTGTCAGCTTCGAAGACTAGGTGCCTCGCTTCGGCCTCAGCGTGGTCGAACTCGGGAGGGGCGATCCAGTCTTTGACCTCATTCTCGTCCATGAAGCCGTCCTTGTTGGTGTCTCTGTTGAAATATTTTGGTGTTTAGTTGTGTCGTATGGGATTTCTTAAAGGGGTAGTGTCATTATCACTACATAATTATTTTAAAACAAAGTCCTCCGCCGCCTCTGTCTGTCTGTCTGTTCGCGATAAACTCAAAAAGTACTGCACCGATTTTCATGCTGTTTTCACAAATGGAAAGAGTGGTTCTCGAGGAAGGATTGTATAGAATTTTTTGTTCGCGAGCTAAGCCGCGGGCATCAGCTAGTGCCAGATATTTTAATATCCTATTTAGTTCATAGTAATTTGAGATCGGTTGGGTATTATAGAAGAAAACCCAAAGACATGAATTTCATAAATTGATCTCTGAAAACGTGGACTTTGGAGTTATAATCAACGCAATTTCCCTTTTTACCTCTACAAAGAAATCGTTTCACTTGTTTACAGGCAGCAAAGCAACCGTATGGTGTAGCTCTTTAACCGTAGAAAAATAATTATTTGAATATTAATTAATTACTTGGTTATTTTATTACTGCACTGTGCAACTACATACTAACTTTTTTAGTATAAACTGTTATTGTTCATAATTCATATTATTTTACACACATTAATTACGTTTTCCTTTACCTACATTATTCGATTAGCTAATTCTATTCGAAGACATATTACATCATACCAACAATGGCCCGCGTGGTAGTGTACAACCCACTCCTTTTCACAGAATGAAGGCTTGTGTCCCATCAATGGAAATCCGACTAATATGTATTAGGGGCCATCCATAAATTACGTCACACGTTAAGGGGGAGGGAGGGGATCGACGAAGTGTGACATTGTGTGACAAGGGGGTGGGACAGGTCCTAAATTTCATGACGTCACATTTCAAAATCTTTATAATCTAATTGTATTCAGAAAGTTGGCAACACCGCAATACCTGTCAAAAAATTACCTGTTTTAATTAATTTCGAAATATTGCTGTATGGAAATGAGAAATATGGCTAACAAACTATCTAGAGTATTGATTATGAAATGTAATCATTAGTATCGTCACACCGCATAATCAGTGTTAGATGTAAAAAAAACTATTTGGAAACTTTCCAAATGCCTTTTTAGGGTTCCGTAGCCAAATGGCAAAAACGGAACCCTTATAGATTCGTCATGTCTGTCTGTCTGTCCGTCCGTATGTCACAGCCACTTTTTTCCGAAACTATAAGAACTATGCTGTTGAAACTTGGTAAGTAGATATTTATATTCTGTGAACCGCATTAATATTTTCACACAAAAATAGAAAAAAAAAACAATAAATTTTGGGTGTCCCCATACTTAGAACTGAAACTCAAAATATTTTTTTATCATCAAACCCATACGTGTGGGGTATCTATGGATAGGTCTTCAAAAATGATATTGAGGTTTCTAACATCATTTTTTACTAAACTGAACAGTTTGAGCGAGAGACCCTTCCAAAGTGGAAAAATGTGTGTCCTGTAACTTCTAAAATACGAGAATGATAAAACTAAAAAAAATGTATGATGTACATTACCATGTAAACTCCCACCGAAAATTGGTTTGAACGAAATCTAGTGATTAGTTTTTTTTTTTTAATACGTCATAAATCGAAAACAGCAATTTACCTTTCATTCAATCTGCTACGGAACCCTTCATGGGCGAGTCCGACTCGCAATGGGCCCCTTTTTTACATTTAAAACCGTTTCTTCGGTGTCAAAATATTAATTATTGCATTACATAATCAATATTCTAGATAGTTTGCTTGCCTTCTCATTTCCATACAGTAATATTGCTAAATTAATCAAAACAGTAAAATATTTGACAGCTATTTGAGACGTTGCCCACTTTCTGTATAAACTCTCTTAACGAAAAAGTTAAAAACATTTCCTACAAAAATGTAAAATTGCAAAATATGTGAGGTCACACTAGGGCGGGAGGGGGCAGCAGTAATTTTCTTCTGTTGGAACGTCATTTAAGCAGGATCAGGGCCGGCAGAGTGAGGAGCTCGTGGCTTAATAATAACAGCCACTCGGGTCGATCTTTAGGTTAAGCCGTGCTTGCCTAGGTTCGTCTGTGGATGGGTTACATACCGAATTTCCTCCGTGCCTCGGAATTTTCTGTGGTCATATGCTGTTGGAACCAAAGCAAAAGGACACTCGTTTACTCTGCCGGCCCTGATCCTGCTTAAATGACGTTCCAACAGAAGAAAATGACCGCTTAGCCTGTCTGAAAGGGTAGGTTAAAATACACTTGATAGAGACAGATCTTACATGATCTGATCGACCAGCATCCGGCGCATTAAGTCAAACAGCTAACATCAGATACCGGTAACAAGAAAATCTTCATCAACGGAGACGTTCATCGGAAAACCTGTACTATATAAAACTGGGTTTTAAAATACTACCTTCTCATGAACAATCGTTCAAGAAATAATCAGAAGATGACCTTTATAGCGCCTATTTTCCAAAGGCAGATGAACTGTTTTGATAAATTGGTTTTCGGAGGATACATTCGTTCATGAGCTATCAGAAAAGTATCAGTTTAATATCCTGAATGGCGTAGATTTCTCACAATCGGCACTTTATGGTGTAAAGGAAAACTTTACAAGTTCGATTTCTCAAAAATCATTCAGTTTGAACCCGAAGGTATCGGGTCAAAATTGTTGCAAATAAATAAGGTCTAGTATCCCCCATTTCAAGGCCAGCACCCAATTACCAATCACCCTATATACTAACACGGCAACTTAAAGTAACAATAAATAATTTTTGTTTTCAGATGTTGCTCAGTAACACTTGGAAGCGTTGCTCTACAAAAAGTAACTGCGGTGTGGATTCACTTTAAGTAATCCTAGCTGAAAAACATTACTCTTTGAATCAGAACATAATAAGTCTATGAGGTAGTTATAACTAGAGCAACAGAAATGCATGTCAAATAACTGGCCGCCACATTATTCAGTGTCAATACATTCAATGAAACTAAATTGATATTATTGTGGTGACGGTCGCCGGGTGACGCCTGTTTATTGACGTGATTTGTGTACCAATGTGAATGACTGGGTTATTGCGAAAGAGCAATGAACTAGGAATAGGGAAGCTTCTCGAATAGGCTTGTGTCCTAAAAAAATCTAATTAGCCCGTCAGTTAGATTATAAAAAAATATTTGACCCGTATTTTTTCTTTTGTTACACAAACCAAAATTGACGAAGATACGACGCTTTTAAAATTCGCAATACGTCACGCCGTGCTATAGTTTTTAGTGCGTTGTGACGTCACGAGCCCCCACTCCCGAGTTTTGATGCGTTTTTGTATTTTGATGATCTTTGTCAGTACTCAGTGATTTACAAAAACAAAAAATACGTGTCCATTATTTTCCAATGCTCTAACTGACGGACTTAGTTTTGCAATTTATTGATGGTGGAAACTAGCCTATTTTGTGAGATGGTACTAAGATTTCGAGAGTTTTCTAATATACTGAGCAATGGATTCTGCGGTATTTATACGATGCAACTCTGTTTCGATTCAATTTCTACATTAACTTCTATAGCAGTGACGTAGCTAGTCCTAGTAAGGCCCGTTTATCATTTTTTTTAGGGGGCCCTTCGAGCCCTGGTGCGACGAAGCCCAATAAAAAGAGAACAAAACAAATAATTTTCTTTCTGGGGAGCCATTTGTATTTTCATTTTACCATTATTATCAAAAAGAATATTCGAGGTTGTGAATAGATTTTGTGTTTTGTTTCCTCAACACATTAGGGGCCCTGGTTACTTGGGGGCCGTGTAGCATTGACACGGCTGATGCGGCGGTAGCTACGCCCGTTCTATAGCTTCTCGTTCATTTAGTTTTGTACTTACCGAATAGGTAAATCCTACAACACATTAGGATAGTTTATTTATTATAACTCCAAGTACAAGTAAAACGAACGAAACGGTCAAAAATTTATCGAAATTGCGTTACATTTACTTCGTGCCTCAGTGCAAGAGGGCCTCAGATGTAAAATGTTGCTTACAAATGAAACCGACCGCGACCCTAACTTTCCTTAGGCCTGAATTCTTGTAGCGCTGACGGTCCGCTGCCGCGTCGCGACGTCAGCGAGAACAAAAGACGGCAGTTGGTCGCCGCTAACGTCAGCGTTGCAGTATGGTGAAATATAGAACACAATGTATACTTACCGGCCGTCAGCGCGACAAGAATTCAGGCCTTACTGTCCACAAGCGGCCTCACAGTATGAGGTTCACAGACGAAACAGTAATAACAGCCTACCTGTAACCATTGAACTGTTCCCTCTCCTGCCTCACCCAGTCAGGCTCGTCTTCATCCTCGCCGTCTTCAGGCTTGTACATGTCACCGATGTACTCGTCTAGGGAGACCTTGCCGTCCTGAAATATTGAGAAAAATATTTTAGTTTTATAGACAAAGATCGTCGCCTCACTGGACGCCTGCCTGCCGGACGAAATCGACGTCGAGGTAGACCGCGGCGAAGGTGGTGTGACGATTTGACTTGTTTGCGGGGCGAACATGGCCAGATATCGCACGAGATAGAGAGAAAAAAGGAAGCCTTCGCCCAGTAGTGCGACACATGATAGGTTGAGAGAAAAATCATGATCAAAGAAGTTTCATAAGTAAGCAAGTTAGGTATTTACTGGCAAAAGTTATTTAAGATGTCAAATCAACCAATCACATTGGTTGAAATTGAAATCTAGGTAAAGCCAGCCTTTTCAGGTGCTAGATATCCAACTTATGGAATCAGACGTTACTTTGCGGAAATCCATGATATTAAATTTTATGCCAAACCAGCATCTGCCTAGCCTTTTCCCAACTATGTTGAGGTCGGCTTCCAGTCTAGCCGGATGCAGCTGAATACCAGTATTTTACATGCAGCGACTGCCTATCTGACCTCCACAACCCAGTTAATACTGGGTAATACGATACCACTTGGTAAGACTGGTTGTCAGACTTTTTTGGGCTACTGACTACCTGTAACAACTGCCATAGATGGACAAATGACAGCCGGGACCAACTGCTTAACGTGTTTTCCGAGGCACGGAGGAAACTCGGTATGTATGGGTTGGTCACCCATCCACAGACCAACCTAGGCAAGCACGGCTTAACCTAAAGATCGGCCCGAGCGGCTGTTATTATTTTGCTACGAAAAATTTAATGTCATGCCAAAAATATATGTTATGACGACCCGAATGGCGCAGCGGTAGTGTGAAGCTGCCTTACGTTCTTAGGGTCCCGGGTTCGAATCCCGGTAGGAGCAAATGTTTGTGTGATGAGCATGGACATTTTGTTTCCGAGTCATGGATGTTTATATGTATAATAAGTATGTATTTACAAACAAAAAGTATATAATAATGTAGTATATCAACTGTCTGGTGACCACGACACAAGCCTTGCTTAGTGTGGCACTAGATGGTGCTGTGTGTAATGTTCAGCGATATTTATTATTTATTTATTTACTATATTTGGTATTAATTCCGCGAAAAAGGTCCAGGCTTGGATGCAGGATGTGGTAATTTTTCAACCGACTTCTAAAAAGAGGAGGTTCTCAATTCGTCTGTATTTTTTTTTTTTTTTTTTTTGTGTTTGTTACCTCAGAACTTTCGACTGGGCCAACCGATTTTGATAATTCTTTTTTTATTTGAAAGCTGGTGCTTCCCGTTGGGTCCCATTTTAATTTGTTGAAGACCTGATGCTGATCTTCGGAGATATACAATGGAACTCTTCAAAAATAGACGGCAAATCTGCAGTGATTGCTGCATCCGCTTGTAGGTTCATTGTTTATACTACATCATGACGTAACATCACGCCTGTATGCTCTGAGGGGGTACGCAGATGTGTACAATATACCCAGATTTAGACAATGTTTGTTACCTCAGAACTTTCGACTGGGTGAACCGATTTTGATTTTTCTTTTATTTGAAAGCTGGTGCTTTCCGTGTGGTTCCATGTCAATTTGGTTAAGATCTTACGCTGATCTTCGGAGATATAAATGGAACTCTTCAAAAATACACGGCAAAGCTGCAGTAATTGCTGCAATCGCTTGGTTGTTTATTGTTTATACAACATCATGACGTAACATCACACCTGTATGCTCTGAGGGAGTACGCAGAAGTGTAGAAGTATACAATACACCCAGATTTCGACAGTTAGACGTGTAAAGTTTCATTCACTGGGATCCCGGAGAAATAGAGGTAACTCCTTAACTTTATAGGCACACCAGAAGCGGTTTGGGTAGTTTTAGGCAGAGTACTTTCTCGGAGTGATCCCATTTCGATTTGATAAAGATCTGGTGACTTCGGAAGATAGGCAACTGAACTCCTTAATAAATGATAGCAAATGTACTGGCATCGCTGAAGACTCACGTCTGTCTATTGTTTACACCAGTTCATAACAAAAAATCACACCGATACGCTGTGAAAGGGTAAGCACATGTGAACCACTAAAAAGTGAAAAATAAAAACTTTTTTCCAAAAAATATAACCGACTTCACACAAAAAAGTGAAAAATAACTTTAGCTTCAGAAGTTGGTGACAAAAAAGTTAAGTAAATCAATCAAACAAAGGTCACCGACTTCTGAAGCTAAAGTTATTTTTCACTTTTTTGTGTGAAGTCGGTTATATTTTTTGGAAAAAAGTTTTTTTTTATAAAACGTTGGCTCCAGGCTATTTCTCTTGCATTGTGTGAGTGTGTTTACAAACATTTACACTCACATACACAAACAGTCAGACCCTTATACGAATTCATTAGTGGTCGGCGCAGCATGTCTTATTCATCCATACATCTCTATTACTCATCATAAACTCAAACTCTTTATTGAATTCATGTGTACATTCAGTTGTTACATATATATATGTAAGTAAGTTCCAAAATGAAACCCGGTTAGGGCACGGCAACATAATAGATTGAACAAAACAAGCATCCAGTGAGTAGGAATACTGGATTGCGAGTTTGTTAAACAAATATAAGTTACTATAAATATTATCGAAAATATTCCTAGTACCTATTAGGTTTATGTAGTTATTTTAATTAATATCATGAGGTTATAAAATTATTTTATTTACGTGTATTCATTATTATATTTTATTAATTTGTTGTGTGTATTTTTTTGTGTCGTTTTGTTTGTTGTTTATTTGTATTATAATTAAATAAATAATATCATTAATTTGTGTGAATTATTAATTTATATTCTCTATTATTTTTATATTTTATTTATTTGTATGAATTATTATATTTCATTAATTTATATTCTGTATTACATTTTTATTTTATTATATTGCTTTGTTATTTTCTGTGTAAGTGTATGTATGTGTGTTTTTTTTGTAATGATCTATTTATCATATTCACTAACTATTTTATTCTAAGTATTCAGTCACCTCCTTTTTTACCATAACATTCTTCATACAGTCCATCCATCGTTTATTTGGTCTTCCCCTACCCTCATACCCATCCACATTAATAGTCAGAATTTTCCTCACGAGGTTTTACTCATTCCCCTGCATCACATTCCATGCACCCAATCCTATATTCAAATATAAGTCGTATAGTTTTGGGTGCAAGCCTGAATCTTTTTCACGGAAATAACACTAAAAAAAAGTTGCATAGCATTTAATCTATACTAATATTATAAAGCTAAAGAGTTTGTTTGAACGCGCTAATGTCAGGAACTACTGATTGAAATTGAAAAAATCTTGTGTTGGATAGTCCATTTATCAAAGGAGGTTATAGTATTTAACATCACTAGGAGCGGAGCATAAATGAAAATTGTTGCAAAAACGGGGAATATTTATTCCTTTTGTGGGCTTTTTCTCTTTTATGTGACACAGACTAAGTTGCGTGGGTCAGCTATAGTGCAAGATATGTTTTGTGTCTACATTGTCTCTATAACATAAATGATAGTTTACCTGATCTTTATCGATATCTTCCATAGTCTCAAGAACGACGACGTCCCTCATTTCAGAGTGATCCTCTGGATGTAGGAACGCAGCGAACTCCGTGCGGTTCAGCGCGTCATTTTCGTCGGCGTCTGAAATTATAAACAAAGGTATTTATGTAAAGAATTATGATGTTTAGGAAAGGTTTTCTTTTAGAACCTTTTCATTTTTTAAATTTTCTAACAAACATTGTCATAGAAATGACTGTTTGATGACATTTTTTTTCTTTTTACTACCCAACTTCGCCGGACCAAAAAAAAGGGTTAAAGAAACAACATTAATTGGCTCGAGCCGATCAGAATTCAGAAAGAGCGTTATTTCCATGTGGTAAAAGCGCATAATCCGATGCGCTCTCAAGTCGCGCAAGTCGAGTTCTAACCTGCTCAAACCGATTCCACATCAATAGTATCACTCCCTTATTCAGTTTGTTATAATCTCGACCTACAGACTGTGCAGACTTCTAATAATATCAGCGACAATTACCTACTCCACATAAACTTTGATTACCGTAGCAGTTCCAATCACAATTCCTAGTTTACCGCCTCCAGTGCCAACAATGACCCATTTCCTTCAATTGGCTTGTAACTCCCAATAGAACAATAAGCAGGTCATATAATACTCATTACGTACTCATGTATGTTTGTCACTTTACGTAAAAACTACTTGACATAGCAACTCTAAGTCAATATTAACCTAACCAGTTACAATGAGTCGCCAGCGAAATTCCCATACGTTTTTTGCCGTACTACGATTATTTCACGTTTAGACACTGAGATTTATCTTTGGTGGTTTAGCCTATCCAAAGGCCAAATCGACCGACCTGACCTCATCATCATCATCAGCCTATTAATGTTCCCACTGCTGGGACACAGGCTCCTCTCTCTGAGAGGGAATGGGCTATAATCCACCAAGCGGGCTCAGTGCGGATTGGTAGATGTCACATGTGTTCGAATGTTTTGATTCTAGAACATGCCGTTTTCCTCACGATGCGACCTAACCGTATCGTAAATTCGAAAGCTTTTTGATTCAGAGTTACAACAAACACAATACAGCTATGCGCTATACTGATAGAGATAGCAATTTGTAAAGATTTTTGTGACAATTACAATAAGTATCACCCACAATCTGTAAATTACATAATTAATAAGCGTGAATCGTTTAAATTTACTTTAGGTTTGCTTCCCGCAATCGTGCTAGACCCACTTAACTAGTCTTTTTAATATTTATATCAAGTTCCTATAAAAACACCAAATGACTGCTTACCAGCATAAGTCCATCTCCTACGGTCCCTCTTGAGCAGGTTGGTGTATGTGAAACCTTCACTGTTGGGCGCCTTCAGTTCCTTGGGGTCCATCTCATCCATAAAGCCGTAAACGTTCTTTCTGTATGACTGTAAAAAAGTATCGTTGATGAACATTTGTTTTGTAAATACGGCGACACATCAAACATTTCAGTAAGTTTATTGACCATAATTATCATGGGCTCGCTGTGTTTATGTTTCCCGTACAATGAGAGATCCGAATTAAGGCGCTTAGACGAGCTAAAATAGCAACTCTATTTGTGGTGGTTCAAACTTCGTTTGAAATGCTGTTAGAATAAAGTTCTAATCAGCTTGCACTACAAAGTGGTTGTTACGTCAGCCACTGCGGGCCAAATAGCGCGAAATGAGTGGTTTCGATCGATTTACAAAAAAACTATTGATTGGATTAAAAAACTAAAACAGTATCATGCTAATATATTGCTTGTAGAATTATTTGCCAAAAAATCAGAATGATCGCATGCATATTAGTATGTTTTTTATTGTTTGAAAGATATTTTTAGAGGTAAGTTCGTGATTTCTTTTTATCGAGCCAAATTAATTATATTATGTTTTCAAAACAGTATCCTGAAGAATATCATGTATTTTTCTGGTCTTGTTTATAGCAGTGAATCATATACTTACTTTTAGTAATTATAAAATTCACGTTTAGCTCGTGTAATCGCCTTAATTGATTTTGTATAGCTTGTTTGGCTGTCTTGCGTACAAACATTGAGCTCACACCCTTTTCCCATGGGGGATAGGTAGTACTTCCTTTCTTTGCTTCGTCCTCATTCATAAATCTGGTCATACACTATTTAAAATAAATTGCCGCTGGTATGCGAATTTGAATACACTATATCAATGTGTCATGGGTCGCCTATGGCGTTGAGATATAATAATGGGCGTATTAACTATCTACATTTAAAAAAAGCGACATGATAAATGGCTATATTGATAAAACTTGTGGTTGACAAAGCGATTGTTCTCTCGTTATCACATTTAAACTGTTATCAACAGTACAGCTGCAGTAACTGCCCAACCCTCAAAGCACTGCCTGAAATATCAGCTTTATAGTTTTCAACTAGCACTTCGCCCGCGACTTCCTCTGCGAAAATTGTGATAGCTTGGCTATTGGCACGATATCAATATCGCTTAAGGCGATTACACGAGCTAAACGCGAGTTTTATAATTACTAAAAGTATATGATTCACTGCTATAAACAAGACCAGAAAAATATATGATATTCTTCAGGATATATGCTAGCATGATACTGTTTTGAAAACATAATACAATTAATTTGGCTCGATAAAAAGAAATCACGAACTTACCTCTAAAAATATCTTTCAAACAATAAAAAACATACTAATATGCATGCGATCATTCTGATTTTTTGGCAACTAATTCTACAATCAATATATTAGCATGATACTGTTTTAGTTTTTGACGTGACAACGTCTTAAATTAGGTTGCGGCTCGGAGTCACTCATGAAAAAGTGTAACGCCCGCTCACGTCTGTTACGATGAGTCACCGAACGAGAGAGAGGCCCGCCGGACCGGCGAATGCCTTGCGTCTCTCTCCCACTCAAACATGATCGGTCCGCCGCGCGCGCAGCACTAGAGAATTAAAAAAAGACGTTGTCACGTAAAATCTTCGCCTTTAAAACCGACTTTATAGGCAACCATTTTTTTTTTAAACCAATCAATAGTATTTTTGTAAATCGATCGAAACCACTCATTTCGCGCTATTTGGCCCGCAGTGGCTGACGTAACAACCACTTTGTAGTGCAAGCTGATTAGAACTTTATTCTAACAGCATTCCAAACGAAGTTTGAACCACCACAAATAGAGTTGCTAATTTAGCTCGTCTAAGCGCCTTAAGGCGACTGCAATTTCATTGTTATCAACAAAATCGAACCAACATTCTACGATGACCTTGAAAAGCGCGCCATATTTGTTGCCTCACCTCCCAAGGAATAGTCTCATCATTGTTAGGGTTGTGTTGTCTCCAGTGCCGGTCCACATCTTCACTGATGTACCGCTTCTGGGTGTACCTGATCCAATCCTTCAGTTCCACTAGCGTCACAAAGCCATCCTTGTCTCCGTCGATCTTGTCCACGATAATTCTAGAAGGAATTAATCAAATTATTCACAGTCGCGTTTGATAATGGGGTCAGTGAACTGTGATAGTTGAAGTTTTTATGTACTTTATTATAACGTAAGATACTTTAGGTATGTTTAAAGAACTATTATCGTGAATGTATACACATTCCTAAACTGTTTCTGACTATTTTTACCTGTTACATACCTACTATATTAAATTGTTTGTAAAACTAATTTAATGAACTCAATTTGTTGAACTCGGTGGTAATTACCAATAAAAAACAAATGTACTTAACAAATAAAACCCTCGAGGATATCATTAGAAAAAGTATTCTTTATTAGTAACTACTAGCATCTTTTATAGTAACAACTTTACAAAAAAGCTAAAACTAAAAATAATTTTCTGACACACTTCAAAAACAAACTTGTTCTGTGAATTGAAATTTTACCCTGTTAATTGAAATCTGATAACAGGATGTTTACTGATTTTTTTACTGACTTGCTCTCTTTTTTTTGTAACAAATATCTATAATGTGGGAAAAGCCTGCCACACTATTCACATACCACTGTAACTCCTGAAAGCCAGAATCAACAGTGGCAACCACCAGAAAAGTGCTGAGACAATGAAGCGCGACGAAGTCCCGGAGAATAAATAAATACACTAAGCAAGGCTTGTGTCGTGGACACTGGATATTTGATATACTACATATACATATATTTTTGTTTGTAAATACATACTTATTATAGATTTCGTACATTCATGACTCGGAAACAAATGTCCATGCTCATCACACAAACATTTGCTCTTACCGGGATTCGAACCCAGGAACCTAAGAATGTTAAGGCAGCTGCACTACTGCTATGCCATTTGGGTCGTCAATAAGTGAAGAATAAATTTAACTTTCTTTGATCCCTCTCATAGAGAGGAGGCCTGTGTCCCAGCAGTGAAAACATTAATGGGCTGATGATGATCTTGGATCCCACAATAAAATTAATCAGAAAGTAAAACAGAGGAGTAGGAAAAACATCAAACTATTGTCTTATTCCAAACTTTAAAAACACAAGAATCATTGAGTTTTGTATGCGCTTAAATGATTACCATCTCATTATTTTAAAAATAACTAGACTGTACGCACGGATTGTCTGTGCTGTTATCTACGTCTTGTTAAACTAACCCACTTAGTGTGGGTGAGATCATTGACACACTGAGATTATCTCGAGATGCAGGAAGATCTTGGAATTGGAAGATCTGCTGTTTAACTAGAACTTACTGGAATGTTTATTAAATACAAACATTGTGCTTGTGATGCATTATGAATTGGGCAGAGGTGTACCTTATTAGACCCACACTATGCCAGTCCATAAATGTTACTGATACATTTCCTACATTAAATATAATTTGGTTTTCATCTATTATTATCATTTGTATTTTTACTAGCAGGTATGTAAAGCGTCAAATTATTGTCCTTGCGTGATGGTTCTAGTGAGAAAGTATTGTATTAACTGTTGCTAATATGAATATTCTAGAAAAGACAGGAAATAAGTTAACTTGTTAAACTCACCCTAATCTCCTTTTACTCTCTTCGGGAGCCAGCTGATCAAATGTTTTGGCCTGATCTTCACCCAAAAAGGCATCATGATCAAACTGCTTGTTATGGTGCTCGTTTTTAAAATGTTCGGACTCCGAGAGGCGGTCCATAAGCCGCTTTGTTTCTTCAGGAGTCGGCACACCGGCAAATACGGCCGAAACGGCCAATGCAACGAAAAGTGATCTCAGCATTTCGATCTATAAAAAAACGGTACCATAAACTTACATTCTTATTTGAAACACAATACAATAAATCTAATAAGTTTCCTGTACATAGAGAGTAATCACTGAATTAATTTAATTCCCTACTTTAATTAACAATTCTGCATTAACTGAGCGTTAAAAATAGATAAGTTACCCGTTGGATACGGCCACGTCAACACGAACACGTTAACTTCCTCGTTCCCGGAAAGATAACACAATCGGGTTGAATCGGAACTGAAATCAGAATCGCGGGAGCGGAGGCCGGAGCCAGAGGGCCGAGGAGAGTGGGAGTGGGAGGAACTAAACGCAAGCGAGCGAGGATGCTGCGCTGCGCTTGGCGTGCCGGTGTGCGTTCCAAAAGCAAAACTTATGTAACTGTCAATGTCAAAACTGTTTTAAACAGTTTCTTTCCAAACATTCAATATATTTTAACAAAAACTGGAAAACATTTATTATATTATGTCTAGTTTATCTTTCCTAAAGGAATTTAACGGCACTTGAAAATATTATCACTTTTATGTATAATTGCTGAAAGATAATTTATTTAGTTTTAGGACGAAACTGTCAAGTTTAAAACGTAGTGATTATAATTATACTCTGTGACGGAATAATAATGTTGCCAGCAATCCTCGATTCTCTGTCTACGCCAGCAATAAAGCTCGACTGGCAGTGCGTTCCGAGAAAGGCTGTAAACGCTATGAGCGTCCATAAACCCGTTCCGAGTTACTGTGAGCGCGAACACAAGCGCGATATCGATGTTCCTTGAGTCGTCATAGATGACGTCATGACACGCGCAATCTTGCGATTACACCGACCATGCCCCAAAGAAATATCACCGTGAGCGCTGTCAAATGACCTAATGACAGATCTTAGCTGTCATAATCGTGAAAACCAAAACGGAACGCAAAAGATTGCTGTGAGTGCTGTGAGTGATTATATCGTATCTCGGAATGCACCCTATATCTCTCCAAACAAAAGCCAAGACTTTCAAAATGTTTCGCGGATTACAGAGTACTGTGCTTATGCATATTTCTTTTAGCTTTGAAGTGTAATCTAGCTCTGAGACTCATTATAATAACTGCACCTAAACCAAGTTTATTTTAATTTTATTTATCAAATCGAATAATTTTCGCCAAGGGAGTCATTCCTGTGGATGCGAGTCGCAATGGACCGGTCAATGTGGCGACACTTGGGGGAGGCCTATGTCCAGCAGTGGGCGTCTTTCGGCTGAGATGATGATGATGATGATGACGAGTCATTCATTTCGCTTGTTAGTTAATAAGCGTCAGATACCCAAATGGTTTTCTTCCAAACTTGTGAGATAGGGGAAATAACGAGACTTACTTCAGACCAATAAAAAAAAATCGGCACAATCTCGATTCCTTTACCAAGAACTCAATTTTACTCTATGATTTTGACTACTGTTTTTTTTTCAACTCTCTAATCTTGGATTGTCTGTGGTTATGTCATAATCGTAACTGTTGTGCTTATTTTGCCCATTTCCAAAAGAAATTCCAATTATGTTTCTAGAAATAAGTGCAGCGCTTTTGTGAAATAACAATAATCGGCCGTGACAACCGTATATTCAGTCTATAAGTTGCTAAAACAGAATTGCAAATGTCAATATGTCAGGATCTCGGCCTTAATTTCCAACATAGAATGGTGAGAGAAATGCATGTTTAATTATATGTTAATTAATCGGCTAATTACGATCAAAAGTTGAGGAATGGATTAAGGTATTGGTTTTGAGGACATGCTTTCGATGTGATATAAGATGAAAGTAAAACCAATGGTATTGCAACATTGAATAAATGTCGGCATTTTTAATGGATTTGTAATAGGTGGTGCATTCATTTTCATTTCAGGGCGCAAATATATCACAGCTAGAAAGAGATATCGGGTCAGAGCAGTTCCCACCGAATGAACATTATTTTGGTTTAGTTAATGTAAGTTGGTCTTTAAGTAAATACAACTTTCCAAGCAAAAATGTTATTCCAAAAAAGTACTAATTTATTTATAGAAAAAAAGTAAGTTACCTATCACATTTCCGGGTTTTAAAACATAGACATCATTGCAAAAAATGTAATAATATCATATATGTACATAGACCTTCAATGGGATTTATTTTGATACTCAAATATTTTCACTAAGCAGATTTCTAATGCCCTCGGTGAGTAATAAGGAATATGATGTATGTCAATAAGATAAGAAGTTCTTATCATTATTATCATTTTCCTACAATGATTAAATTGACACAGTAGCAGATGTCTAGTTGCTATGAGAATCTAATAAAAGATGGCATTTTTTTAAGTTTTACCTACAGGGAACACTTGAAAACTCAATTAGGTACTGTAAAAGCCACTTTAATTGTCAAGTGGTTTGTCATGGTGTGCATAACATCAGTATTTACTTTAAATAAACCTACACAAATTTATAACAATAATGTTGTAAAAATGTCTACTTTCAAAAGAACTTTGACTCAAACTACAATATTTTTTTCAGTTTGGCAATACTTGTTATAGTAACTCAGTGTTGCAAGCATTGTATTTTTGCCGCCCATTCAGAGAGAAGGTGCTAGAGTATAAGGCCAAGAACAAGAGAACTAAAGAAACCCTTCTGACATGCCTTGCAGACTTGTTTTATAGCATTGCTACACAGAAGAAGAAAGTAGGTTCCATAGCGCCTAAGAAGTTTATTGCTAGGTTGAGAAAAGAAAAAGGTAAGATTGTATGATTTTACTTTTTTCATAAATATGTTTTCCTAAAAAAAGTAGAAAACAAAGTATAAATTACAAATAAAAAAGACTGCCTTGTTAGTCTTGTGGGTTGCAAGTGCGGCTGCTGATCATGAGTCATGACGTCCTAGTTCGATTCTCAGGTTGGGCAGTGTTATTGGGCTTATCATCATTAATTTCTCAGTAGCAGCACTGGAGTTTGGAATGGCGCCCTTTTGATGGCAATAGTTTCGCCTTTCATATCTTTTCTCACAGTATCCATCCATTTTTCTTTTGTTATCCTCTCCTTCCGATATCAAATCAACATCACTTAAAATGTTTTATTTCTATAAATGCGTTGTCTATTTCTGTTACAGAGGAGTTTGATAATTATATGCAACAAGATGCCCATGAATTCCTAAACTTTCTAATCAACCATATAAATGAAATTATTTTAGGTAAGTAACAATTCAATAATAAAACTGAACACATTATTGACTCATCAGCTTTTACAAAAGTTAACATTTTAATTTCCTCAATGTAGTGATAAAATTAAATAAAACTTATTTCTACTGAGTTTTTGGCAGGGTTTTGATTCAGTCTGCAATGAATATTATCTAACATAATTTTGTCTAATAAGAATCTGGTTGCAATATACCAAATAATGTATGTGTTGCTCTTCATCGTTTCTGTCCATTCTCCATGAGTCCAGGTTGGAAAAAAGTATTTCAGCCAGCACTCACACATTGTCGTGAGCAAACTGAGGACCATGTGCAGTGTCCTGATCATGTGGAGCAATGCATGTAGAACTGATTCCGAAAACAAACTGAGGACCATGTGCAGTGTCCTGATCATGTAGAGCAATAATGTAGAACTGATTCCGAAAACAAACTGAGGACCATGTGCAGTGTCCTGATCATGTGGAGCAATACATGTAGAACTGATTCCCAAAACAAACTGAGGACCATGTGCAGTGTCCTGATCATGTGGAGCAATACAACATGTAGAACTGATTCTGAAAACAAACTGAGGACCATGTGCAGTGTCCTGATCATGTGGAGCAAAACATGTAGAACTGATTCCGAAAACAAACTGAGGACCATGTGCAATGTCCCGATCATGTGAAGCAATACATGTAGAACTGATTCGGAAAACAAACTGAGGACCATGTGCAGTGTCCTGATCATGTGGAGCAATACATGTAGAACTGATTCCCAAAACAAACTGAGGACCATGTGCAGTGTCCTGATCATGTGGAGCAATACATGTAGAACTGATTCCCAAAACAAACTGAGGACCATGTGCAGTGTCCTGATCATGTGGAGCAATACATGTAGAACTGATTCCCAAAACAAACTGAGGACCATGTGCAATGTCCTGATCATGTGGAGCAATACAATATGTAGAACTAATTCCGAAAACAAACTGAGGTCCATGTGCAGTGTCCTGATCATGTGGAGCAATACATGTAGAACTGATTCCCAAAACAAACTGAGGACCATGTGCAGTGTCCTGATCATGTGGAGCAATACATGTAGAACGGATTCCGTAAACAAACTGAGGACCATGTGCAGTGTCCTGATCATGTGGAACAATACATGTAGAACTGATTCCCAAAACAAACTGAGGACCATGTGCAGTGTCCTGATCATGTGGAGCAATACATGTAGAACTGATTCCCAAAAAAAACTGAGGACCATGTGCAGTGTCCTGATCATGTGGAGCGATACATGTAGAACTGATTCCCAAAACAAACTGAGGACCATGTGCAATGTCCTGATCATGTGGAGTAATACATGTAGAACTGATTCCCAAAACAAACTGAGGACCATGTGCAATGTCCTGATCATGTGGAGTAATACAATATGTAGAACTGATTCCGAAAACAAACTGAGGTCCATGTGCAGTGTCCTGATCATGTGGAGCAATACATGTAGAACTGATTCCCAAAACAAACTGAGGACCATGTGCAGTGTCCTGATCATGTGGAGCAATACATGTAGAACTGATTCCGAAAACAAACTGAGGACCATGTGCAATGTCCCGATCATGTGGAGCAATACATGTAGAACTGATTCCCAAAACAAACTGAGGACCATGTGCAGTGTCCTGATCATGTGGAGCAATACATGTAGAACTGATTCGGAAAACAAACTGAGGACCATGTGCAGTGTCCTGATCATGTGGAGCAATACATGTAGAACTGATTCCCAAAACAAACTGAGGACCATGTGCAATGTCCTGATCATGTGGAGCAATACAATATGTAGAACTGATTCCGAAAACAAACTGAGGTCCATGTGCAGTGTCCTGATCATGTGGAGCAATACATGTAGAACTGATTCCCAAAACAAACTGAGGACCATGTGCAGTGTCCTGATCATGTGGAGCAATACATGTAGAACGGATTCCGAAAACAAACTGAGGACCATGTGCAGTGTCCTGATCATGTGGAGCAATACATGTAGAACTGATTCCCAAAACAAACTGAGGACCATGTGCAGTGTCCTGATCATGTGGAGCAATACATGTAGAACTGATTCCCAAAACAAACTGAGGACCATGTGCAGTGTCCTGATCATGCGGAGCAATACATGTAGAACTGATTCCCATAACAAACTGAGGACCATGTGCAATGTCCTGATCATGTGGAGTAATACATGTAGAACTGATTCCCAAAACAAACTGAGGACCATGTGCAATGTTCTGATCATGTGGAGTAATACAATATGTAGAACTGATTCCGAAAACAAACTGAGGTCCATGTGCAGTGTCCTGATCATGTGGAGCAATACATGTAGAACTGATTCCCAAAACAAACTGAGGACCATGTGCAGTGTCCTGATCATGTGGAGCAATACATGTAGAACAGATTCCGAAAACAAACTGAGGACCATGTGCAGTGTCCTGATCATGTGGAGCAATACATGTAGAACTGATTCGGAAAACAAACTGAGGACCATGTGCAGTGTCCTGATCATGTGGAGCAATACATGTAGAACTGATTCGGAAAACAAACTGAGGACCATGTGCAGTGTCCTGATCATGTGGAGCAATACATGTAGAACTGATTCCCAAAACAAACTGAGGACCGTGTTCAGTGTCCTGATCATGTGGAGCAATACATGTAGAACTGATTCGGAAAACAAACTGAGGACCATGTGCAGTGTCCTGATCATGTGGAGCAATACATGTAGAACGGATTCCGAAAACAAACTGAGGACCATGTGCAGTGTCCTGATCATGTGGAGCAATACATGTAGAACTGATTCCGAAAACAAACCGAGGACCATGTGCAGTGTCCTGGTCATGTCGAGCAATACATGTAGAACTGATTCCGAAAACAAACTGAGGACCATGTGCAGTGTCCTGGTCATGTGGAGCCATTCATGTAGAACTGATTCCGAAAACAAACTGAGGACCATGTGCAGTGTCCTGATCATGTGGAGCAATACATGTAGAACTGATTCCGAAAACAACAAAGGCGATTGATGCACAGACAGATGCGCGTTTAAGGTGCCGGCGGAGCATGCATTTTTCATACAAACGTAATACCAAAATAATATGAAAATCAAACATATTCTTAAGGTAATGTGTATATATTTCGATTGTATTATAGAATATCTAAATTCCCAAATAAATATTTTGAAAGAACAGTGATATAAAGACGAGATATGAGGAATTTAAAATTTCTTGTTTAATTCAGTGTACATTAAAAATATGTGTTTGGGAACCTATATATTCTGTAATCCAATCAAAGTAAATACACACTACCTTAAGAATATGTTTGATTTACAAATTATTTTGTTATTACGTTTGTATGAAATTCGCATGCTCCGCAGGCCTCTTAAGAAATCAATCGTTCGAATGCGAAGCCCCCAAGCAAGTCCAGAGAATTTGAAATCTACTTCCAACAATAAACATAAAATCGTTTCTTCATACATATATAGTCAAATAAAAAACACCTTTTACAGCCGAACGCAATCAAAGCACATTGAAAGTACAAAAGAATGCGTCTGGTGAGAACGTCACGTGCAACGGTACTGCGCCACAGAACGCGGAGCCGACGTGGGTGCACGAGATATTCCAGGGTACGCTCACCAGCGAGACGCGGTGCCTCAACTGTGAGACAGTTAGCAGCAAGGACGAGCATTTTTTTGATTTACAGGTATGATTAAAATCAAGTTCTTTAAGGCTGATACTCCAGGTCAACCCGCGAAATTCAAAATTAAATTCTTACGTTTTTCGAAATTACAACCCAGTGCTAGGTTGTATGATGATGAAAATATGATTCGCTACTATAAGACTTATGTAGTTACAGAATTATAATCGTCAAAACAACCCTTCAAGTTCATAAAAGTCTTAAATCATTCCTAAACCTTAATGAAGTTAGAGGGTTGTGTTGATGATTTTGAAAAAAGAATATTTGAATTTCGCGGGCTACCCTGGAGCATCTATCTTAACCTAACAGCGGGGTTACCACAACGTCCAAATGCGATTCAATTTAGGTTTGAGCTGTCAGTTTTCTGACAGTTTTTCTATGGAACTGACAGCTTGCGACTCAGTTTAGGACCTGAATTGAATCGCATTTAGAGGTTGTGGTAACCCACCAGGCTGATGTATTGCTGGTGACTTTGTTCCGCCACTTCATTTCCCCAGCTAAAGTAATAGGAAATGGTTCGCCATTTCGCGAGCTTTTTGGGGACCGGCTTACCCACTACAATAATTACTTATTGACGTTCAAAGAGTGCATTTCAAAAGCATCTTAGTTAAGGTCTTGACCGGGATGTGCTGGCAATCACAGACCTCAGTAAGGTTGTTTTGTTATGTTCGTTTAGTTAGAGGGAATCTTCTGAGAAACAGGACTGGTTATTGCGACGCTACTTGAGGAGCGGTTATTCATGTATGACTAGCAGTAACATGTTCAACTGTTTTAAGCACCCGAATCGGATTGAAAATAGCCAAGAATGAATCTACGATAGACAGGCATTTAAGTGGGTCTGGCTGTTTATTTTACATTATGTAAAATTTCTGAAAACAGGGTTTTGACTTTGTAGCTTATGAAGTGACAAACAAAATCAAACTGTTCAATCATGTCTGTCGATTTTGTACACAATCTACAAGTAGGTGCGTGGCAAACACAAAAAAAGTACCAAATTTTGCCGACCTGGTCCCGGGCCGACTCGGCCTAGGGAAATCCGCCCCAGTACACAATTGGACCGAGTTGTGCCAAAATGTTCCACCCCACAATGAACACATTTTGAGTTATTTCAGTTTAAACATTCAGACGATGTTTTTCCATTTAATCAGGCCGATTTTGTTACATATGAAAGTATCAATATTTGAAATTATGAATATGGTTTCTAATAGTATGTTTTACAATATACAGCCGCTGCTACTTTTTAAGATATTGAGAGGAATATCGTCTGGATCATTTCAGCAAAAAATAATTTTGTATGACAATGTGTCAAAATTAATTTTGGAATAATGATCCAAATCACTTCTATGAACAGTTTAATAGCTACGCAAGTTTTTCATATAAACAGTGACGATGAATAATAAAACTTAATTAATTTATTGAGGTACATAATAAATTTGTGGAGAAAAAAAACGAAATCGAAACTTTAACTGTCTTAACAGAACTAATCCTCTTCAATGTCGAAATCAAGGGTTCAAGTGTACCTGAATCATTGTGGCAAAACCGATTTGTATTTACCAGAAAAATTTTGTTCCAAAAGACATGAATCATTTCCGCAATTTATTTTTCAAAAATCCCATAGATGTGGAGTGGGATACTTTCAGTATATCTTTTCCTAGGGAGCAGATAATAAAAGGAGTCTTTGCCACATGAAAATAAGGCTCATTTCAGATTGGTTAGTATAGATAACTCAATTTCGATTAATATGTGGGTTGGAACATTTTGGCACAACTCGGTCCAATTATAATTAAGTCTAATTAGTTATTGTTGTATGATATCGCGTGCCGGAACAAAAAATATCTTAGCGTGTTTCTTAACCCAACTCACGGCATCCCGCATCAGGTATAGGTAATACTTATAAAAACTACTATCTTTCATGTTAAGTAATTGACATCAGGTTGCATTACCTCAAGTTATGTTTATAAATTGACTTAATTTTCATTAAACTAATTTGCAATAGTTATTTCGGGATCTACTTAGGGCCCTTAGGGGTATGTTTTACATGCATTTAAGTACTTAATCGGAACCCTGAAAAAACACGCTTAGTATTTTTAGGTACTTATATGAGTAGGTACCAGATGAAAGGAAAATTTCATGGTAAACCATAAAAAAAACTAGTCCGCCACATTGGATTTAGAATTGCGTCACTTAGCTAACCATGCAACATGCATTGTACTCCAAACTAAACAGATACTTATGCAGAATTTGTGTTTTTTGTTTTGTATTTGTGTTTTTTGTGTGGGTCAAATTTATCTTCTTAGTTTATTTTTTTACATAGTTACAATAAAATCGTGTACTTTTTGTTAAAAGAGATCTTAAAACAACTATGCTTCTCTTTTCCGACTGTTTAAGATGAGAAGTGGCGCAACAACCTCCCCAACAACATGAAAAAACTCAATACATTCTGTATTTCCTCATTCCAGGTGGACGTTGGTCAAAACACAAGCATAACACACTGTCTGAAATGCTTTAGCGACACAGAAACGTTATGCAACGACAACAAATTTAAATGTGACAACTGCAGTAGCTATCAAGAAGCTCAAAAACGTATGAGAGTAAAGAAACTGCCGCTCATATTAGCTCTACACCTTAAGAGATTCAAGTACATGGAACAGTATAATAGGCATATCAAGGTGTCTCATAGAGTCGTTTTTCCTTTGGAGCTGCGATTGTTTAATACGGTAAGTTTGATAGATTATTATTTTACTGTAATTTTATTATTTCTCTCTTTATAAAAGTTCGACTGAAGCAAGCCTGTTTAGAATCGGTCGCAAATATGGAAAGCGCTATTACAGTTGCGTGGGACGGGGCCTTATATGGGCAGTTCCATTAAATGCCCCGCTGCAAGCTGCAAGAAGCGCCTCTTGGGGAATGGTAACTGTTAAACTAATAGCGCTAGGAAGCATTGTCATTGGTTGAAAATCTGTGAATATCATTTTATATTTCAAATAACTGGTCATATTGAACCTAGCTATGTCACGCCATCTACAGTTAGCTTTTAACTGTCTTCCTCATTTGCAGCCTTAGCTTTAGACCCATAAACAAAGGTGCTCCCCAAGGTTGCATCTTTGGCCCATTCCTTTTTGATATTATTGAATAACTAGCTGACCCACGCAACTTCGTCTGCGTCACATAAGAAAGAAAAACTAAAGGAAAAAAGTACCCGTTTTTGCAACATTTTTCATGCATTCATGCTCCGCTACTAATGGTCGTAGCGTGATCTTATATAGGCTAAAGCCTTCCTTGATAAATGGACTATCCAACACAAAAATAATTTCAATTCGAACCCGGAGTTCCTGAGATTAGCGCGTTCAAACAAACAAACAAACTCTTCAGCTTTATAATATTAAGTATAGACTTAATTCTTATTTAATTTATAGAACACATCATGATTTACTCCTGTTAATCGGTAGTTTATAGTTTAAGTACAAACCATATTTTTTTAGGTAGGTTAAATCTCAGAGGAGCGTAAAGGTCTTAGCCCAGTTACACGACTCCGCTCCCACCCGGCAAAAAGAATATAATTCAAAAATTACATTGGCAACATAAATTAGGAGACAGCTCGCTGTCACCTGTCCGTCACCTTCAATACCAATGTGAAGTATATCTAAAGAGGAATACATAAAGCCCATAATTGAATTGTATTCTTTTTGTTGGGTGGGAGCGGAGTCATTTATGTGGGCTAAGAGCTCAATTCTATTTCTTTTAGAATTCTCTTCTAATTTTCTATAATACAAGGTCGCTTTGCGTTCTGGTCAAATTCAAGGGTGAGCTACAGACTACCAAACTGGACAACTTTCTCTAAGGGACCGCCATCGTAAACGTAAAAACATAACAGCTGTCTCATACATTTGGTCAAGTAGGTATTGGAATTTTGTATGGGGCCGTTGATTATTTTTTCGCGATTACGATGGTGGTCCGATGGAGAAAGTTGTTTAGTTGGAGGTTCTGTAGCACACCCTTGAAATTGATCAGGATGCAAAGCGAAATTCTAAATGTTATTCTAAATGTCAATTTATTTTTCTCTTAACATTGATTTCAATAAAGTCTCATAGCACAACTGAATACATATGTTATAGCATTTTCCCTTACAGTCCGACGACGCAGTAAACCCAGACAGGTTGTACGATTTAGTGGCAGTCGTGGTGCATTGTGGCTCCGGCCCCAATCGGGGACACTACATCAGTATTGTGAAGAGCCACGGCTTCTGGTTGCTATTCGACGATGATATGGTAGATGTAAGTATACCTTTTTGTAGCTTTATAACCCCCGACACAAAAACGACGGGGTGTTATAAGTTTGACGTGTCCGTGTGTGTCGGATGAACCGATTTTGATTTAGTTTTATTTTGTTTGAAAGGTGAATTAGTCGGGAGTGTTCTTAGCTATGTTTGATGAAAATCAGTCCAAGATGGCCGCCGCAACAAAATGGCGGATTATATATTTATTCAACAACTCTCTCAATATGGGTTTCAAATGAAAGGGCTTGACTAGTAGAACGCTTTAATACATTTCAAATTCAAGATGGCTGCCACCACAAAATGGCGAATTACTTTTTTCACAACTCCCTCATAATAAGGATATAAAATGAATAAAAAACCTTGGAATTATGACCTGATGTGTGGGGGTTTTTTTTAATTTTTAATTTAATGTAACTTGTTTGAAGTGTAAACTTCTTTAGGCCCATTGTGAACTTTTTGGGTGAACTAAAATCATGAAACTATCGTCACCGAACGCTTTCATAGAACGATGAGTCAAAATCAACCTTATACACCTTATGAAGAAGTTTATTTTGGATTAAGCACTTAGTTTTCACTTATATCGGCAGTCCCCAAAGAATAAGTACCCACCCCGTATGTTTTTTTTTTTTAACTAAATAGGCTTGCGTTTTGGCCGCAACTCGCCTGATGTGAACCAATGATGCGGCTTAGGGGTGAAGCACGCTTGCCTTGAAGAAACCAATTCACTCAAACCTTGAATAGGTCTAGATTATAATCATCAGGGAAATGAGAAGCCCGCAGTGAATTCCACAGGGTGGCGGCTCGATAATGTGGGACATAAGGGGTTGAATTTTATCTTGAATAAGATTATACTTAATGTTTAGAATTTTTGAAGGAAGTAATTTAATTTACTAAACGACTTGTTCCCCCTTTTTCTTAAACACAGCGACAATTAAATTAATGCCTAAATATTTTTGCATAGCGTTTAAATTCCAACTGCGCTTAGTTTGAGTAAAAACAGACCTTGGTGTTAAGACTCGGTAAAACAGCTTTGGAGACATTCTGTAACACTGTATCAGGGGTATACGATTTTCGATTATTATAGAAACGTCGATATGATAAACCAAATATGGTAATATTACCTCATCTTTGTTTCTGTATCTATTTCACTAAACTTGCTTTCTTTTTACAGAAAATTGATGCCTCCGCTATAGAAGACTTCTACGGCCTAACTTCTGATATACAGAAATCTTCAGAAACAGGATATATATTATTTTATCAATCTAGAGATGCTAGTTGTTAAGTTTATTTAATTAATTTTAGTAATTTAAATTATTTAAGATAGTGATTATAATAAATCATGTTATCATGCCACATTTGTTAAAGTTGAAAAGGCATATAATTATTGAAAAATCGTTTAATTCCAATAATTGATTATATATATTATTCATCTTTTTAATGGTCATACAGTTGTAAATATATTTCATTTCAAAATAAAACGTTGTGATCTTTCTCCGCGTGAATTGTATTTTATTGTTACCCAATAACCTTGTCTGCAATTAGTAGAAACAATAACCCCTGTTTGACTTAACTGCACTGTTTGAGTTGTGGTCGCAAGTACCACTGATGCACGCGTAGCATGACCAATTCCATCTCCATTCTAGCAAGAATAGACAAAGCTCTTTCTCTAATGACAACCGACATGTCTTCTGCTGGAGCATGGGGCGGCCGGTGTAGACTAGTTTTGTACGAAGAAGAGAGAATTTCTATAGCAACCTACTATTTGATACTTTCATAGAAAAATTCTACCACCATAAAATTTGAAAATATTCCATACAGAAACTGGTCCCGCCATTTTGATATCAAAATGACGGGACCAATGTTCATTTGATGAAAAATACACGATGTGACCTTAAACTGGACACATAAAATTTTAATACGAAATAGTACGACTACGTTTGAATCGTTATTATACATTAATAACTGTAATTTCAATAAAAAAAAAGGTATACAAAATTGACATCAGAGCGCCTGAAGAAAAAGTATCATTTTATGCCATGAAGTATTTTTATGGCTCATAAAATTTATTAAGGCGTTTCAACGTTTCGACCGGCATACAATTTAATTTACTTCTTGAACTTAACACTATTTTCATTCGGTTAATTTACAAGTTACAATTAAACACTACAAAATTCAATTGATGAAATGATACTTCATGGCATGAAATGATACTTTTTCTGTCTGATATTTTGTTTTAAATCTAGATGCTGCTTTTATGATAAAAATAAAATTTAAGTATGTGTAGGGTAATACGAGAAATAGCTTGATGTGTTTATTGTAAAGCGGCGTCCCCACTAGAGCCTCGTGAGTGTGGACGTGCGCGAAGCCTTGTGACGTGATGGGTGCAGATGATGAAATAATAAACGTTTCTTATGTGACTTAGTGGTTTATTATTGTAGAAATCGTATGATTAAAAATAAAAAAAACTGAAACAATAAATAAAAAATACATGGTTAAAAAAACAGTCCTAGTATGACGAAATTTTTAATAGGCGGCGAGGAGCCGCAGTTACAAGATAGTATTTTATAATCAAAAACTTACCCCGTGCGTCGGGTTTTTTTTTAGAACTTCATTAAATAGAAACCAGCTGTGCTAGTTAGAGCAAACACTCAATACTCTGGTAGTAGGAAGAAACTTAGGAAGATGTATATCGTTACATAATTTTGGTAGGACTGATGATAAAAATGGCTGTGCAGTCAATGCGACAAGCCAATTTTAAATTCGAATTTTGAAAGGACTGTTACATTTCTTTCTTTGAGTACGTAAGCACTATGGAGGTTTTTTAGTCGTCGTGGAGGTTCTACGTCCACGAGACTGTAAATGAAACGACATCGTTACAATACCGGGGTGGCCGGCGCAAAAAAAAAAAAAATCTTTAAGGATTTTTTTTTTTTTTTTGCAAAAGAAGGAGAATTGGTATGAAGAGGTGAAAGTTAAAGAAAAGTTAGTTGAAAGTTAGAAAAGAGAAAAAAAAATTAGTAAGTTGAAGTTAAGTTGTTATTAAGTCAGAGTTAAATGAGTTTAAAAAAAATACGGGAATGATAACGATATCATTTTCACAATTACATTAAATTTGGTAGGTTAGTAGTTACAAAACAAGTCATTTTTATATAAAAATAATAATATAGGTAATAACATATTTGTTAATTAATGGAAGTGCATGATAGAATTTGAATGTAAGAATGTTAATTACAGTGACAAATTTACACTAGGTTGGTTCCGGTTCCATTCAAATACTAACATTCATCGTATCTAACAAAGTCTTAATCAATAAGTCTGAATTAAGGCAACAGTTAAGAAGAGAAATCTTATATAATAGAAGATGTTTCTCAAGGAACTAACCCAGATTAGTGCAGGCTTATTGAATTATTGCCAGTCACCACCCGCTGGCGTTTGGTGATCGTGTTCAGTGTTTTTGTGTGTGATGAATGTCATGTGTAAGTGTGTGTGTTAAATGTTCTAATTTACAAGTTTACTAACCCTAATAATGGTCAGGAAAAATATTAATCTGCTTAGAGATTATAATAAGTAGGTACTTGTGAAGAGTACATAATTAATAATATGTTAATAAGGTTCACAAAGGCTTATTTTACGAGTTATGAAAACCGCTCGACACGATGGCTTATTTTAGGAGTCGTGTACCGCTCCATAAGGTAATATGCGACTATTACTAAAGCCGCAAATACGACAAGGAAATGTAAAAAAAATTAAAATTGTAATAATCTCATATGTACAAAATTAAGCATTGATAAAGAAGTTGATGGTTAGCCGAATGGATGGAGATGTATATAAAAACAGTACCTATATAAATCATAAGACTAAGTGACATGTGTCACGCTTAAAAATACAACAAATTAAAATAAATTAATAAGTAGTTAATATAAGAAGGAATATCGTAAATTAGGGGTAAAATGATTGTTAGTTATCTTAACTTGGGAAAAGGTTTAATATCTTTCACATGCCAACGACCTAATGGTTTATCGGACATGTCAGATAAATCATAAACGAGAGGTGTAACTTTATTTGTAATTTTACATTTAATAAATTTGGGTGCTAGTTTTGCTGAAAAATATTTATCCGCTGAGCTAATGGGGTAATTACGTTTCCAGATAATATCACCTTGGTCGAATTCTAACTGTTGGTGATGTTTGTTATAATACTGAGCATTCGTTTGGTGACATTTGTAGAGACGAGCTTGAACTTCTGAAAATATTGGGCTAAGTAAACCAATGTTTTCAGAATATTTGTCTTTAGGGGCTAGTATGGAATCTTCTGTTATGTCGGTGTTGTAGAAAGAACCGCACGTGACAAGTTCACGACCAAAAACTAGATACGATGGCGTTAACTGGGTTGTTTCATTTACAGCAGAATTAATCGCAAATTGAATTTTGTTGAGATGGATATCCCATGTTCTATGATCATCATCAACAAATGAAGCGATTGCGGTAAGTATGGTTTTGTTATAGCGTTCTACTGTATTTACTTGTGGGCAATAGCGTGGGGTATAATGTACTTTGGGTACGTTGAAGAATTTAAATAAGTCTGTGAGTTCATTGCTTATCATTTGTGGGCCATTGTCCAAAATAATTGTTTCAGGAATACCATATGTCATGAAAACTAGATTTTCAAGAATATGTTTAATGACTGAAGATGTTGCACGTTTAATAGGATATATTAAACAATATTTGGAGAAACAACAAGTTACTACTAAAATAAATCTGTTAAGTTTACGAGACAATGGTAATGGTCCAATTAAATCAATTGATAAACATTGAAAGGGACGTGAACAATGTTTTGGTTTACCCATCAAACCAATTGTATGTTGATTTTGGTGTTTGTAGGCGAGGCAAGTTTCACATTTGGATATATATATTGCAATGTCTTTATACATGCCAGGCCAAAAGTAGCTATTTCTGATACGATGATATGTTTTAAATGTACCAAAATGAGCAGTTGTAGGTGTAGAATGGTTTTCGGCAATGACAGAGTCACGCAATTCCAAAGGAACAACTAACTTCCAAGAAAACTCAGAATTATATGGAGTGTTAGATCGTGAATATTTATACAAGTTATTGTTTTTGATATAATAATCAGGGGTTGAAGATGGATTGGTTTTACATTTAGATAAGATTGTATTAAACCAATCATCATTAGATTTGGATAATTCAATATTAATAGCATTAATAGTCTTAATACGGGATAAGGTATCTGGTACTAGGTGATCTTTACCTTTTTTATGTTTAATTTCGAAATTAAACATGGATAAACGAATACTCCATCTGGCTAATCGACCTGTGGGATTATCGAGATGTAAAAACCACTGAAGGGCAGAATGGTCTGTATAAATAGTAAATTTCTGGCCGTTATCTAAATAACAACGCCAATGCTCTAGAGCAGTTATAACACTTAATAACTCACGTTCAGTGATTGAGTAATTTCTTTGAGGTTGAGTGAGGGATTTACTCATATAAGCAATAGGTTTTTCTAACCCATCAAATTCCTGTGTCAGCATTGCTCCCAGACCGTATGCTGATGCATCACAGTGGACAGCAAAAGGTTTTGAAAAATCAGGACAAGTTAGAATGGGAGTAGAAACTAATGCTTGTTTAATTAAATTAAATGCGTTATTTGCTTCTGGAAGCCATTTAAAAGGAGGTGCTTTTTTGCTAGTTGATGTTAATTTCGTGAGAGGGGCAGCCAAGGTGCTGAGATTTGGAATGAAACGACGGTACCAGCTCGCTGTACCAAGGAACTTTTTGACTTCCTTACTAGATTTAGGCGGCTGTATGTCTAGAATAGCTTTGATTTTATCGGGGTCGGTATGTAAACCTTTTTCATTAACTACATACCCTAAATATTTAAGTTCGCTACGGAAGAAGGCGCATTTGGGAAAGTTAATAGTAATGTTAGCTGATTTTAATTTGTTGAAAACTTTATTTAGAAGGGTAATATGATCGTCAAATGTTTCGGAAATGATAATTATGTCATCTAAGTAACAGAATACGGAGCCGTCAACGTCACAAAGCAGATTATCTATAAATCTTTGCTGAGTTGCGGGTGCGTTAGTGAGACCAAAGGGCATAACCTTAAATTGGTATGTTCCACGACCTGGAACGTGAAAAGAAGTCTTGGGACGATCTTCTACTCGGAGAGGAATCTCCCAAAATGCTTTTGCAATATCAATGGAAGATAGATATTTAGCATTTTTCAAATTATCAATAATATCTGATATAAAAGGTAATTTATATGCGTCTTTCCTGGTGACATCGTTTAGTTTACGGCTGTCTACACAGAAACGCCAAGTGCCATCTTTTTTAGGGGTTATAATAACAGGGTTAAGCCAAGGGCTTTCGCAAGGTTCAATTACATCTAATTCAAGCATTTTATCTACTTCTTGGCGAAGAGCTTTTTGTTTCTCAGGAGATAAACGATAACATCGTTGACGTATAGGAGGATGGTCACCTGTGTCAATATGATGTTCAATTAAGTGGGTTTTCCCAAGAGGTAAGGTTTCGGTAGAAATGTATTTAAAATTTTGAATGATAGTATCAGATATAAGGCGTTGAGTTTCAGAAAGATTGTTATAATTATTTAATTGAATATCTGTTGTATTGATTAAGAAAGTTGGGGCGTCTGAAGATTTATGGAGAGTTATTTTGGAAAGAATCTGGGGAGCTAAGTTAAAAGTTTTCCAAAAATCAATTCCTAGTATGAGAGATTCGGAGATGTTAGGTATAATATGAGCAATAATATTAGAAAATGTATTATTATACATAGTAGGTAAGTTAATATATCCAATGGAATGTACGGGTTGACCATTTGCAACCGTACCGTGTATTATGTTATTGTGTTCTACCTTGTGACCATGTTGAAGTAACAACTTGTGTGAGTTATTGCCCAAAATAGTGATTGCACTACCACTGTCTAATAATCCTGATAAAATTAAACCATTGACGTTAATATTAGTATAGGGACGTTCAGTATCCGTAGTATTTGTAAAAAGGAGCGTAGTAATTTTATAAGATTTAAAAAATATTTTAATAGTATTAAGCCAATTGTCCCAATCTGACTTAACAAAATTAGATTTACTACGATCCTTGTTTATTAGTTTTTTGGAGGGTTATTATTACATTTCGGACAATTTGTGAAAATTACGTTTTGTTTCCCGCATCGAAAACAAACTCTTTTAGTACTAGTACAATCTTCTAGTTTGTGTTCGTCTGTCCGGCAACGAGGACAAGAAAAATATTTTTGTTGTTTATTTGGAGTAATTGTGTAGATAGGTGTTGGGGGTGTGTAAGTACGTGTATGTATGCTGTTGTCGAAGCTATGGGACATTGAAAAACTTTTTTGCTTCGATAAAGTAGGTAAAAAGTGGGATAAATCGTTAGAGTCGGAATTTGATACTTCTTGACAGTTTTCGAACCATTTACAGGATTCAAGTAATGTATTTACTGAGGAGAGATCGTTAGGTAATAATCTTTGACTGAACTCTGGTTTTAAGTTCCGTCGTAAAATTTCAATTTTTTGTTTTTCCGAGAGTGGTTCGTGGAGTTTGTGGAACAATGACTCCATTGTAGCAAAATAGATAATAACTCTTTCATTACTTTTTTGTTTGCGTGAATCTATAAATTTTTTGAGTTTATAGTCATAATCTGTTATCTCGAAATATTTGAATAAGGATGTTTTAAAAGCTTCCCAATCTCTTATAGAATCTTTGTTTGCTCTGAACCAATCTAGAGCTATTCCGGAGAGTACATCGTAAATGTGATTGTACAACGTATTATTGCTGATATTCCTAGCAGTAGCGAATTCCTCTACTTTTAGGATAAATTCTCTGGGACATCCATCTCCAGAAAAAGAAAATTTCTTAATCTCCGTGTTTGGTCGGTTATATGATAAGTTAGTTAGGGTTTGGGTAAGAGTATCGAAAAATATGTTTGGTACAGTGGTTTCCTGAACAGATGTCGCAGAATGGTATACTGATGTAGATGGTGTTGGTTCTAGGATCTGGAAACGTTGCTCTTGTGTTTTTAATTGTTCCCAAAGGGATTTATAATTTTGAATGTCCTCGAGTGGACTTTCTGTGTTGATTTCTATCAACGACAAACGATTACGGATGTGGGTAATATAGGGAATAATCTTTGTTTTTCTATTGGGATAGGAAGTTATGGTTATGTCTAGAATGTCTAGACATTTTTTTAATTCCTCTATATCTCGGGCTAAGGTATATGGGCTTAAAGAATGCATGTTGATGTTATGTTGTGATCTGATTGGTGCATCATACGAACTAAACCTAGACGGATAGCGCTGTCTAGAGTTGGTTTGTGTGAAGTTTCAGGTTTTTTTTTTTTTTTTTTATATTTTCTTACTGGACCTTTCTGTATACGTCCGTTTCCTTATTTCTTTTAAATCGATATGATTCCGTGGACAATAGTGTGGGTTATGCGTTTGTTTACTTTTTAGACCTAAGCTATTTGTTAATATTGTAACGTGTAACTGTTTTTTGTCCCAAATAAATAAAATAAAATAAAATAAAATAAAAGAAGTTGGTGGATATAAATGGGACTCTGCTAATATATTGGAAAGAATTTCACGCAATTCAACGGCAGTTTGTGTCGGTTGAAATTGCGCGTTTCGCAAATTAAGCTCATAAATAATTTCAGGTTTGTTAAGTTGTGAAATATCCATATTGTATATATGGCTTTATAATTGAACAAATGGTATCAAACCTTTTCAGTCAAATAAAGAAAATTGTTGAAAATAAATAGTGACAACGTCTGAGTATGACAGTTTATGTATTTAAATATTCTGATTATGATGATAATTTCTGATTATGTATTTTATTATATTATATTATTGTATAGTTGTGTATTTAGTGTTAAAAATATATTCTGTTAGCTGCATGTAATGTTTGTAAGAACTTAGCTTACGTATTCTCGAGTCGGCTTCGAAGGCCTAGAGAAATACGGGCTAAGCGTGTAGTAACTTGGATAAGGGTACTCCCCAAAGCCAAGGGTGAGGTAACCAACGTGTTTTGGAATAACTGCGAGGGTTTAAACTCCAAGAACTCGAGGGTTTATGTAGCTGTCGTTAGACAAGCCGTAGGTGTGAGTAGGTGATGTCTGTAAGGCTGTGTTGTAATAAGTATTGAGTTTTGTAAGTATTTGGTATATGAGTAATAGGTAGGTAATTAGTTTGTGTATGAATGCCTCCGGTACTAAGACAATCGGGAACCGATTACATTTGTAACCTGCCTTAGTAGCGTCGAGCGTGTTATTGTCTGTAAAATGTGTGTATAGTGATTGTAGTTTAGATAGTTGTGATACGTTCTGTTTTGTGTTATGAAAAATGGGGATGAAGTTTGACTGTAGTACTTACATAGGGTAGAATATGGTATAACACTAAAAAGTAATCACTATTACGCCGTTGTTATATACGCGCTGTAAATATTAATAATAATCGCCTAATCTTCATTTTTTGATCCAATTAGGGTGGTCAGTGTCCTCGGCGCAGGAATGTAGCGGGAGATGGTGTAAAACGCTTCTGGTAGCTGGCGTGTCGGCCTCGTCTGGCGTGTCAGCGCTTTCTCGCCAAGCTTCTACAACCTCATCCCGGGGTAGTTCTTCCGGAGAGCCAGTGTGACGTGATGGGTGCAGATGATGAAATAATAAACGTTTCTTATGTGACTTAGTGGTTTATTATTGTAGAAATCGTATGATTAAAAATAAAAAAAACTGAAACAATAAATAAAAAATACATGGTTAAAAAAACAGTCCTAGTATGACGAAATTTTTAATAGGCGGCGAGGAGCCGCAGTTACAAGATAGTATTTTATAATCAAAAACTTACCCCGTGCGTCGGGTTTTTTTTTTAGAACTTCATTAAATAGAAACCAGCTGTGCTAGTTAGAGCAAACACTCAATACTCTGGTAGTAGGAAGAAACTTAGGAAGATGTATATCGTTACATAATTTTGGTAGGACTGATGATAAAAATGGCTGTGCAGTCAATGCGACAAGCCAATTTTAAATTCGAATTTTGAAAGGACTGTTACATTTCTTTCTTTGAGTACGTAAGCACTATGGAGGTTTTTTAGTCGTCGTGGAGGTTCTACGTCCACGAGACTGTAAATGAAACGACATCGTTACAGCCTGAACCACGTGGCCCATGTATAGCCGCGCGGCCGGCGGTTGTCGGTCTACTTTAAAGGAAGCCGCGCGGCCCCACTACACAGAGTAATATAATAGCTAGTAACCGCCAGTACATCAAATTGTGTTTTATTCGATCCAAAATGAATTGGGCGGACGAGAAAACAATTTCTTTCATTGAATTGTACGGCAGTGCCGGGTGTATTATGGGACTGCCGAAGTAGTTTTTTTATAGACAAAATCATTTTATAAGCCTTTTTTAAATTTCTTGTTACATGTTTCTTATTTAATGTGATGTCCATTTGGGGGGGATTGCCATAATCGCCACGCTTGGCAGGCGGGTTGGCGATCGCAGTACGGTTGTTACAAAAGCACAGAGAACGCTGCTGCCCATTCTCTGGTAAGTCCCTTAGTCACCTCTTACGACACCCACGGGAAGATATGGGATGGTGCTATTCTTTACGTCCGACACCATGCGGACACCTCGCAGAACGAATGGCCGTTGGGGCCGAAAGGTTCTGGAGTGGCGACCGCGAACCGGAAGACGATGCGTTGGAAGACCTCCCACTAGGTGGACCGATGACCTGGTGAAGGTTGCGGGAATCCGGTGGATGCGAGTCGCAAGGGACCGGTCAATGTGGCGACACTTGGGGGAGGCCTATGTCCAGCAGTGGGCGTCTTTCGGCTGAGATGATGATGATGTTTCTTATTTGCGCAGCGGTGCCTATTACTATGAATGCTGCTGAACCTAAAAAACGTACTTTTCTTAGTACATTTCAAAAGAAACTCCCGCTTATATCTCTATATAGTCTGTGGCATCTGCGCAAGGAAGGCCGCGCGGCTCTTAATGTGGACACGTTGCAAAAAAGCACAACGGCTCGCGAGTCCCGGGCCTCGCGAGCGCGCTCCTAGTGGGGACGCTCCTTAAGAATTGCAATTTGCTTGACTTAATAAAAATAGAATAGAAAAATGTAAGGTTTTCTTTATTGAGAATTAAGAAAAAACATCGTTTCCAAGAACTCGGTAGATGGTGTTAGGTTTATATGAGGGCAGCAGAGTAGTAAAAAGAACACTTTGGTTTTTATGTAATTAATATTTAATCATGATGTGCATCTTACTCAGTACAAGGTATCAGAGAGAAGGGAGGAGTGAGCATAGATCACAAATCACATACATTTTAATTACATGGTTTGATTATCGGGTAATTTAGCCCTAACACCCCCTCTCAATATTTAGTATAATATTGTTCACAGTGTAATCTTAAGTTTACTTACAAAATAATTATGTTTTACTGATAACAATGGCTTCGTAAAAATATCTGCAACATTTTTGTTGGTTGGCACATAAGAAATAGTAAACATATTTTTATTTAAACAGTCTTTAATGAAGTGAAATTTTATATCTATGTGTTTTGTTCTTTTACCATTTTCGTTACATTCAATCATTTGTATGGCGCTTTGGTTATCTATCAAAAGGTATGTATCTGTGAGACAATTAAAATTTGTGAGTATACCTTTTAGATATAGTAGTTCAGAAGATACCATTGCGGCTGCCACATACTCTGCCTCTGCTGAAGAGACTAAATTATTATTATGATAAATAGCACAACCACTTACACTTTTCCTATCTTCCTTGTCGCTCGCCCAATCTGCGTCGGCGTATGCTACTAGAGATGTCTGTTTATCTTCTGACTTTGTATATGTTAAATACTTACTTGAGGTTTGCTTAAGGTATCTTAATACCCTCTTAGCTGCTATCCACAAAGTTTTAGTTGGCTTATCTAAATACTTACTGAGATATGATGTGGTAAAAGTAATATCTGGTCTTGAAGTAGTAGAAATATATGTTAGACAACCTATTAATTCACGATATGGTACATTGGTTATAATTTCTTCATCTGATAATGACATTCCGTGTTCCATAGGCGTCTGTACTCCTTTACAATCTTGCATTGCAAATTTTTGTAAGACTTTTTCTATTAATTTTCGTTGACTTATCTGAAGTTTTCCTTTTTCTCTGATAATTTCCATTCCAAGATACTCTTTTACTTGTCCTAAATCTCTTATCTTAAATTCTTCTTTTAGTTTTTCTATTATTTCCAAAGTTTCTTTATCTTTTCCTATAATCAAAATATCATCAACCCATATTAGAAGTAAAGTTTTATCTTTGATGTATAGACAAAAATCATATTTAGATTGTTCATATCCTTGTTTGGTTATATATTTATGAAATCTGTTGTTCCAACATTTAGGAGCTTCTCTTAGACCATATAAAGCTTTGTTGAGCTTTAACACTTTTCCTTTTTGTACTGGTACTCCTTCTGGTGGTTTTATATAAATATCATCATTTAATTGACCATTTAAAAAGGCTGTTGGTACATCTAACTGTTTCATTGGTAGATTTTCTTGTACAGCATAGCTAAACATTATTCTAATTGTAGACATTCTTGCTACTGGTGAATATACATTGTATGCATTGTTTATTTGAAATCCTTTGGCCACTAATCTAGCCTTTTTCTTCCCATCTTGTTTCGTTCGGAATACCCATCTAGTATCAATAGCTTTTTCGCTTTTTGGTAGATCTGCTTCTGTCCAGGTATCCAATTCTTCCAATGATTTGAGTTCTACTTCTATTGCTTTCTTCCATTCTTCTCCTTTGTTTATAGCTTGTGCGTATGTTAATGGATCTGAGTCCACTAGTAAACAGTATGCTATGTTTGATATATCTTCTTGATCTTCTAGAATATAATCTTGTAGGTGTTGAGGTAACTTTTTGTTTCTTTCTGATTTTCTTAAACTTTGCTGTTCATGTGTATTTGTTTGAACTTCTGTGTTTTCATGTTCCTCTCCATCTGTTTCAGTTTCTTGTTCTTGTCTACTGCTTTCAAGTTGTTTTTCTTCTCTATTCTTCTCTATTTCCTTTCCTTTTTGTTCTTTATTCGCTTTTACATTTTTCTCCAGTTCTTCTTCATCTTCTTCTTCTTCCTCTTCTTGCTCATAATATTTTACTTCTTCTTTATTTTCTTTGTAGCTTATATCATCTTCGTTCATTCTTACATCACGTGATACTAATATTTTATTTGTTTCAGGATTCCACAGGCGATATCCATTAGGGGAATATCCTACCATATACATTTCTTTTGCTCTTTGATCAAGTTTATCTCCTTTTGGCATTGTTACTACCCATGACTTACTTCCAAACACTCTTAATTTTGATAAATCCTTTTTACCATACATTATTTCTGCAGGAGTTCTATAATTTATAGCGGATGATGGACAACGATTTAGCTGATAGGTAGAACATGCTATAGCTTCACACCATAAATGCTTTGGAAGTCCAGTTTCCAATAATAGTGTACGTGTTCTATTGTACAGGGTACGGTTCATTCGCTCCGATACTCCGTTTTGTTGAGGCGAATAAGGTTGAGTATATTGAATTGTTATACCTTTTTGTTTACAAAAATTCTCTAATATATGATTTTTAAATTCACGTCCATTATCACACCTAATATTTTTAATTTTAGTATTTGTTTGCGTTTCAAATTGTTTTATATAATTTATGACATTTTGAGTAGCTTCACTTTTATTTTTCAGCATAAATGTTGAACAAAAATGTGAATAATCATCAATAATAACTTGATAATATAACTCACCATTAATTCCAGGTATTCGACACGGTCCAGCAATATCTGTATGTATTAACTCACCTATACATGTTGATCTCGGTCTGTTTACAGGAACAAAGGGTAACCTTGTAGATTTACCTAACATGCAGGGTGTACATGTTGTGTCGCTGACTGGTAATCCCATACTGTGTAAACTTCTTCTATTTAGATGACCAAGCCTTTTATGCCACAAATCTTTTGAAGATGAAGCGCTATTACATGAAACACTGAAATATACCTCCACTTTCAATTTGAACAATTTACCTTCAAGCAATCCTTTTACATAGTCTTTAGCATTTTGCTTTTGTATAATTACATTATTTCTATTAAAATTCACATTATAATTTTTGTTTACCAACTGTTTAACTGAAAGTAGATTAAAAGTTAATTTTTGTACAATTAATGCTTCTAAATTAATTTCTGAATTTCTATAAAACATTTTAATAGAACCTTTCTTTTCACATAAAATATAATCACCATTTGCAACATATATTTTCAATGGAGTTTGAAGTTTTTGAATATTATACATGTATTCTTCATATTTTTCATTAATTAAATGCTCTGTACAACCTGAGTCTATAATCCAATCAATCTCAATTTGGTTAGCATTTGTTTTAACATAATGACAATTATTATTCTCACTAACATTATTATTGTAGTTAATTGTAGAAATAAATGAAAATGCGCTTTGACTTACAGCTACATTAGTTTTTGATGAGTTCTCCTGACTGGGATGCGGTTGAGGTTGCGACCCACGGTGACCTCTATATCCTGTGGCTCGTGCTCTTCCTCTATGATGACCTCGATTTGATCGGCAGTATTTTGCTGTATGCCCTTGTTTGTTGCATATGTTACAAGTGTAGAAGGCCGTTTCAGTATTTGCTGTAGTACTGTTTTTCTCAGAGATTTTTAATTCTTCATCTAGGAGACGCTGTTTCACAAAATCTAATTTTAGGTTTGGAGTAATGCCTGACATATCACTGTTGCACTCGATGGCAGTTATTACTGTATCATATTTGGTGTCCAGACCCGTCAACAAGCAAGCAATTTTATCTCTGTCACTTAGTTTTTCTTGATTACATTCTAGTTCCCTTACAATAGTTTCAAACTTTTCAAAGTAGTCTTCTAATTTTTCATCGGATTTTTGTTTCAAGTTTAATAATTTTCTCCTCAAGTGAATTATTGAAATTATACTTTTTCTTTCGAACATATTTTTGAGGATGTTTATCATGTCTTTTGCGGTTTCGCATGACTTTATAATATTCAAGTATTTGTCTGGAACGCATTGGACGATGATGCTTTTTGCTTTAGCATTTGCTTTCATGAAATCTTCGTCTTCATGTTTTGTTTTTGATTCATCCATTTTTATGGTATGCAATAGTTGTTTTTCGTCCAGTATGCATTGAACTCTGAACATCCAATTGTTGAAATTATCTGGTTTCAATTGGGGAAATTTTTCTTGAACGGAAGCCATTTTTATCGTTCACGTTCGTTCGTGCACGCTTCTCTAATAATATAATTATTGTTCGTGCTTCTAACTTTGCCCTCACTTTTTGAGTAGCCCATAACCTGTTAGGTTTATATGAGGGCAGCAGAGTAGTAAAAAGAACACTTTGGTTTTTATGTAATTAATATTTAATCATGATGTGCATCTTACTCAGTACAAGGTATCAGAGAGAAGGGAGGAGTGAGCATAGATCACAAATCACATACATTTTAATTACATGGTTTGATTATCGGGTAATTTAGCCCTAACAGATGGCGTTGATCTGACTTCGTTACCAGGTGTCAAAGCCAAAACGCTACATACAAAAACACGTCAGATACGCTCGTTGACTGTCACTTTCGTTTGCATAAGCTTCCAAGTATAACCATTAGGTCCAAGTGAAATTATGTGACGTTCTGTTCCTTGCAGTAAAATACCGAAACCAGCGCCATCTATCCAGCGACTAGCGAAGGATTTAAAAGAAAATCTCTCATTGCAATTGAATTTTGTAGTGTTTAATTGTAACTTGTAAATTAACCGAATTAAAATAGTTTAAGTTCAAGAAGTAAATTAAATTGTATGAAATATTTTTAAAACCAATTGGACGCGGTCCAAACGTTTTAAACGCCTTAATAAATTTTATGAGCCATAAAAATACTTCATGGCATAAAATGTTACTTTTTCTTCAGGCGCTGTGATGTCAATTTTGTATACCTTTTTTTTATTGAAATTACAGTTAATAATGTATAATAACGATTCAAACGCAGTCGTACTATTTCGTATTAAAATTTTATGTGTTCAGTTTAAGATCACATCGTGTATTTTTCATCAAATGAACATTGGTCCCGTCATTTTGATATCAAAATGGCGGGACCAGTTTCTGTATGGAATATTTTCAAATTTTATGGTGGTAGAATTTTTCTATGAAAGTATGAAATAGTAGAAATATTGTACTAAATGCTATTCACATGATAATCGCAGTATCTGGCGTGGTCCCGTCATTATGACGTTCACACCTAGTGATGTAGATATTCTACGAATCTCGATCGTCGTGTCCCTTACGTGTTACAACAAGAATTAGGCAGTCGGTCAGGTTAGGTTTGGTGAACGGCCATCAGGCATTGTTAGGTGTCACTTAGTGTTGGTGAAAACGGGCATTACGAATTGATTTAATTTTATTATTGGTGAAAACTGGCATTACGCATTGAGTTAAAGGTCACTTAGTGTTGGTGAAAACATGAGTCAATTAGCTTATAGGTGTCACTTAGTTTTGAATTTGAGTCTAATAAAATCTTTACCGTACATAGCAGGGAGATCCCCACTTCCCCAGATAGCCGCTAGCCGCGCTAGTTAGCTCCGGCAGCATTTCTGCCGGAGTTACTTTCATTCTGCTCGGCTTAAAATCTGAGGAGACAGCGACAGTAATAGGTACGCCCAGTCTCTTCCCGGGTTTTCCGTCCCACCAAACCATGACAGTAAAGGAACAAAGGGTTAACCTGGGTTTGCGCACTTATTATAACTCCGCGGTCGCGGCACTTGGCAAATCTGAGGTGAGCTGGTGTGGCCGAAATTCGGTCGGGAGTATATTTTATTACAAGATAGCAAAATGGATGCTGATTTATAACTTCAAAAGTAGTCTACTACACTTGAGAGCAATAAAATCGCACACCCCTTGTAATTTGGTTTATTATTTTACTGTTTTTTTCTTAAATCTAAAGATATTATTGTATTCATCACTAGGGCGAATACCGGCCCGAGATCGAGAGGTTTGACGGCTGCGCGATACGTCGAAGAAGTGCTCGAAGGACATGTGAGGCCGCTTGCGTGGCTTATGGGAGAAGATTTTCACGATACGCCAGACCGCATGTCGCTAGAACAGTTTGCCACTACATGGAAGACGTTGGAATCACCGCGATGGAGTGGCCAGTTCGTAATCCTGATCTCAATCCGATTGAGCATGTCTGGGATGAGCTAAAAAGAAGAGTTCGAGCAAGAAGCCCTGCTCCTACGTGCCTCCGAGAGCTTCAACTTGCCACTGAAGAGGAGTGGAACGCCATACCACAAGATTTCATGGTAAAATTAATACGGTCCATGAAAAACCGATTAAGAGCTGTAATTAAGGATAGGGGAGGGAATACCTACACCTTATAATAAACAATTTAATCAAGAATTTTGAGTTTGATTTTCATTATTTCTTAAGTGAAATTGGGTAATTTTACCCGTTTGTTAGGTTAATGAGGTAGACTTTCAAATTAGTGTCTTTTTTTTAAATATTTATTCAGATTCATGAAAAAACACTGCCTTAACAAAAAAAAGTCAAGGTGTGCGATTTTATTTGCTTTCACGTGTAGTTTCCGTTTAGTGCTGGAGTCTTTTTATTCCGGCTGAAAATACCCAGTGATATTTTTACTTGATCTAGATCACCTACAGTCCTACCCTATCGATTAGTGTATAATACAGGGTGCTTTTGGTTTATAAACAACTTTATTTATTCCTGGTTCAACCAAATAAATTTCAAAAATAATAATGTGTTCCCTCGTCGTTGTTTCCTCTATAGTCCAAGTCATGGTTTTTGTGCTTTAACCTAGATTAAAGCAGAGTAATTTATTTAAGCCTTCTTAAATGCAAAGTAAATTTTTACGCACCAATTTTTTTAGGGTTCCGTAGCCAAATGGCAAAAAACGGAACCCTAAAATGGATGCGTCATGTCTGTCTGTCCGTATGTCACAGCCACTTTTTTCCGAAACTATAAGAACTATGCTGTTGAAACTTGGTAAGTAGATGTATTCTGTGAACCTTATCAAACCCATACGTGAGGGGTATCTATTGATAGGTCTTCAAAAATTATATTGAGGTTTCATAGATATTTTTTTTTTCTAAACTGAATATTTTGCGCGAGACACTTCCAAAGTGGTAAAATGTGTCCCCTCCTCCCTGTAACTTCTAAAATAAGAGAATGATAAATAAAAAAAAATATGTGATGTACATTACAATGTAAACTTCCAACGAAAATTGGTTTGAACGAGATCTACTAAGTAGTTTTTTTTAATACGTCATATATCTTAAACCGCAATTGTTACTTGCTGCTACGGAACCCTTCATGGGCGAGTCCGACTCGCACTTGGCCGCTTTTTTGGGAAATTGACACTTACAATCGCGTCCTTCAAGGCTACAAGGTTTTAAATGAATTTTTCAGTAGCTGTCTATTCTATGGAATTTCTTAATTTTATTTCTATCATCGCCGACGAGGCCGTCGACCACGGCGAAGGTGGATCATGTTCACAAGGCAAACGTGGTCAGAAATTGCACAGAACAGAGCTTTGGAGGCAGAAAGGGGAAGCCTTTGCCCAGCAGTGGAACGCAATGTAGGCTACAAAAAAAAAGTATAAAGTTGCTCGCAGAAATCGCCCACTGGCTCTTTTATCTAATATTGTAGCGCTGTCAGAATTTCACAAGTTTTTAGTCTTGAAAATTCATATCAAGACAGATACTATTTTATTAAGTACTTACAGGGTATCTGTGATTTTCTGTCAATTCTATGAGCTCCCGATATTTCGATGCTGTTGCAAGCATCATGATCGCGAGAATAGATAGAGATACTATTTTATATTACATTGATTAATCAAACCTTAAATTATTAGGAGGTAGGTGATGATGTAAATAAAATTCTTTCATCCTTAAAAATATTTTTTATTTCCATTTTTAAGCTACAAACTCATAGGGGATGGGAGCCAGTAACACTGGTTTCTCAGTACCACTGACAATATGAGCGGGCTTCGGTCCGGCAGGTTGTCTCTTAAGGTTGGCGATCTTGCCCGCAGCCTTAGCTTCAGCCAGGAGCCTCTCGTTCTCCTTCACCCTTGTGAGGAAGTCCTGTCTGCACTTGGAGTGTTTGATGTGCTCAATGCGGACATTGATGCGCTTGGGTAGGATCCTTCCGCGGACACGCTTGTTGACGATGACGCCATAAGCGTGTTGTGTGACATTGAAGATACGGCCAGTCTTTCCATGGTAGACTTTGTGGGGCATACCCTTCTGGACTGCACCATTACCCTAAAACAATACATTTCAAAATAAGTAAATCTGATTTATAGGCCTAACAGTAGGGCAAGTGGTGTACAGGTATGAATTATTTAACATTTGAAGTAAAGGGACATTTTTTTTCGGAAATAATTTACTACAACATAGGATGACCCTATGACTCAAATACCTTCACATGAACTTCTATTGTAGAAAGATTTTCCTCGAATGATCTATTGGAAAGCAAGCTCTTTGCATGTAAACCTTGTTTTGATCACCCAATGATTTATCATACAGCAACCATTGTTCATATTGCTTTAACTCTAGATTACTTGCAGATGTATAGAAATCTTAGTGCTTAGGTCTTGTCAACAATACTTTCAAGAGAAAATCTCATAATTTATTAGTGACAAGGAAACTTACCCTGATGTCAACGATGTCGCCAACTTTGTACGTTTTCATGTACGTGGAAAGCGGGATGGTTCCATGGGTACGGAATCTGCGGGCAAACAAGTCCCTGGTTCCGCGACGATAACCTTTGGAGTTCGTCATTTTTGAGCCTGAAACAAAATCAGTCTTCAGTCACCGCCAATCGCACACAACACGTGGATTTCCGATTTCGATTAACAACAGCAAGAAATAACCGGAACTGTAATCAATATCACTACAAAAATATTAGAACGTGCATTTACATACAATTTTTTAAGTTTTATTCTATTTTGCAATATTTAGAAATATTTTACTCAATATTCACCTTGTGTTACAAAGCTTGACGGATAAAGAAAGAGGTTATGTTAGTCTATCTATGGTCGGTCTACTCTCCTTTAGAGTATATATGTTCTGTGGTCTAACTACCAGAGCCATAAACCATGCCGTGCTCTCTTAGAACATTGGAGCCTGCTCGAAAATTTTGTACGGAAACTAGCGCCAGCTATCCCTGAGGATGAAATTATTTACTGGTTGGGTTGCCACTTTTTTGAAAACTTAGATTGAGAAACCATATTTATTTAATCTACACCAATCTAAGTAAATATAAAAAAAATTAAAAGAATTAATGATAGAGACGTATTTTATTCATGGTTACACTATCAACCGTCTGTCATCAACTGACAACCGTCTTATCATGCAATAGAACAGCTACCTATAGAACGTGTAACCCGTTGAGGATCAGATCGTAAGATCAAACCTCGGTCACGAGTCACGACACACTTTTTTGTTAGATTTTGATTTAACCACCACGGATAGAGAGCGCTGCTAGTATGATGACGGAAATACGGTTGAGAGTACCGTCTATCTCATTATAATATATATTGTAGTCTTTGCCATAAACTGAAAGACAATTCATAGTCTATGCTTATTGTTGAAAAAAACTGAGGGATGTTCATTTTTAACTCTTCCCTAGTCGCTGGATAGATGGCGGTGGTCTGACCACGTTACTGCAAGCTGAACGTCACATAATTTTCACTTAGACCTAAGCTTAAAGCATAATAATTATTATTATGTGATAGCGCTGGCAATTAAAAACAGTACCACAGACTAAAACAAACGTTATATCGGCTGATGACGTAACGGAAACACGGATCCTGTGCAATAAATAAACAAGTGATTTTGCATTAAGTACTTACATTATAAAATCGTATTAAATCTGTGAATGGGGATCAACATTTAGCGAAAAAATAATGGATTGTTTCTAAGACCTTTTTCGTGTAGCTGCAGTTCCCCTTACTGCCCCGTTTACCGTTTCCACCCTGTATTACCAACTACATATACCGAGGAAAGCCGATTTTCTTGAGTTCCGCTATTTTGGGCGTATTCACTTCAAAAATCAAGTTTCAAGAAAATTGATAAATTTTATTTACCTGTATTAGATTTGAAGTATTTACAGCAACTTTTAAAGGTTTATACTACATTGGATTTTGTTCTATAGTGTGTATGAAGTAAAACCTCTTTTTAACGTCTCTGGATGAAATTTTTTAAAAATGCTGCAACAGGTATTTCTTTATTTTTAATAATAAGTATTTACTTTGAGTTTCATGATTCTAGAACAATCTAAAAAAAAATTTTCATACAATCTTTACCCCCCCTTTTCACCCCCTTTTTCAAAAAAAATCCATAATTTCTATAGCCTAAATGTTATTGTGAGTTTATTTAAAGTTTTCATCAAAATCCGTCCCGCAGTTTTTACGTGATGCGCGTTCAAGCAAACAAACAAACAAAAATTTTAAAAATGGTTTTAATATGTTCAGTTACTTATACCATATTAAAACCATTTTTAAAATTTTCAACCTGGGCGATTTTTTTTTTTAAATCTTCAATGTACAGATTTTTTGGTCTCAACGATTTTATTATACCTATGTATAGATCTGGGGGCACGGTAGTGCCCCCGCCAAGACGAGCCAAGCGAAGCGCACGGGCACTACCTACCTTTTCTCGAAGCGCTTCGTCGTTTTTTTGAACCCTCATTACTTGGGTTTGGATTATGCTAGATCAACAAAATTTTCGGGATATATTGTCAATAGCGGACTTATTGAACATATTAAGTTTTAATTACATTAGCTTTTATACTTCAGATTTTATTTATATCTAAAAAACGCAGATTTCGTCACTGACTCACTGATGATCATCAAAATTCTTAGGGTATTTCCTAATGTCCTAGAAAGCTGAAATTTCGTATGTAAGCTAGTATTAGCACATAAACAACAAAAAAATTATAAAACTGGTAACTTTCATCCCCCAACCCCTTAAACTAGGGGATGGGAGTTTGTATGAGACCTGTAATTTTAATTTTGATTTGTTGACGCTAGAGGTCTAATCTAATAATCTAAATAAAACTTGATGCCCCCAGATATATATATATGTATAGGTACTCCTTGTTAAAAAAAAAATAAAAAATTATCGACATATTATTATAATATTGAGACATATACTTCAATAAAAAAAAAAATTGTTACAAACAACTTACAAAAAGAAATGAAATCCCACCAAAAACATTTTCATGTAAAATGTTGCCAAGACGAGCCCGTATGACTCGCACTGTCAAAAAGTTATCAGATCTCATGTAGAGCCAAGCTTCTAACACTACACGCCCTAACTCTACAAGGCCTAACTTCACAAACTCTACACCTTAGTCAAAATATGTGGCTTGGCCGTTCGTTACTACAAGAACTATTGTATGTATAACACAAAAGTAATGAACAGTGAATTAATTTTTACCTTACGCCGATGTGAATGTAGCGAAATGGCCAAGCCACATATTTTGACTAAGGTAGAGTTTGTGAAGTTAGGCCTTGTAGAGTTAGGGCGTGTAGTGTTAGAAGCTTGGCTCTACATGAGATCTGATAACTTTTTGACAGTGCGAGTCATATGGGCTCGTCTTGGCAACATTTTACATGAAAATGTTTTTGGTGGGTGTATCATTTTGCACCTGTTTTGAAAAACATGAAGGTCAAGATTGTTTCTTGACCAAAAACACGTTTCAAAACAAAGAGAGCTTAAATGAAGTAGACATTATGTTTGGTTACACCAATCAAGAAGTAATAACAGGTGTCACAATTACATATTGCCTCTAAACTATTTCAACGCTGTAACAGATATCCAGAAAATTTTGTACCGAGAAAAATATCAAGCATTTCTTCGCCATAATCAATTTTAAATCTATCAAATAAAATTCGGATTATTATTTCAGAAACAAAAGCGTTGATATTAACTCAATGAAGGAGACGGTTGCTTATTTGAATGACATGTCTTTTGTTTATGACATCATCAGATATTTCGAGTCGATACCAACCATCGGGTGTACAAAAAAATATATGTATCAGTTTTCTAGTTTATCAAATAGGAATCTTTTTGGAAACCAAGGAGCACAATATGGTATCTTCAGCGCTGGTCACAAGGACGACTTGTTTTACTTGTTTTGACCCGAAGGCACTACCTAGGTGTAAAATATGCACTTTTAACAACACTAGTTGACTCACCAACGCGCCACCACACCGGCCGGCAGTCTGACAACGACTGACCGCCCCACCACTCGGACCGGTACTTATAACCGAGCGACGTGCGCGCCTGAGGCAACTTGTAGTGTGATATCTACATACACTACATCCCTTCCTTATTTTAGTTTATTTTATTTCTATAAGAATACTACCTGCTTACTCCCTATAATGTTGACTATCACGGTTATCACTACTCACTTATATTACACGCAGCAAGGGCTTACGTGTACGTCTACCTCTCACGGTGTCTAGTAGTCTGAACGACTAAAGTGGACGTTCGACAGTGATCCCCTCCACTCGTGTCATGAGACAATGCATTATATCTATTGCATTGACACAACCACTACATCCCTTCCTTTTCAACAAATTGTATTTATTGTAAACGTAATCAAAGTTGTACAAAGACGAATACAGCTAGGATGGGGAGCCTTCGGAAAACTCGCAGATGTATTCAAGTCTAAAACCCCGCAAACACTGAAAACACTCTTGTACAACCAATGCGTTCTCCCAGTGATGACGTATGCTTGTGAAACGTGGACGCCGGCTCTCGGGATACTTTACCGGCTGAAACTAGCGCAGAGGGCAATAGAACGTGCAATGCTTGGCGTCTCTTTGAGAGACAGAATACGAAATGAGGACATTCGCCAACGCACCCGAGTTACCGACATAGGTACCCGGGTTGCTCGACTAAAATGGCAATGGGCTGGACATGTATCCCGTAGAGACGACAACAGATGGTCGTACAGAACCCTTCACTGGAGACCTCGAACAGGAAGCAGAAGTACCGGCAGACCACCTGCCCGATGGTCGCACGACATCAAAAAGGCAGCAGGGCCGACCTGGACCAGAATCGCTGCATCAAGAGCTTCGTGGAGAGCCATGCAAGAGGCATATGTCCAGCAATGGACTCTGAGATGCTGAGAAGAAGAAGAGAATCAAAGTTGTTGGATAATCATACTGAATTACTTTTAATATTTTACGTATACAATCAATCTCCCATAAACTATTTCAGACAAACCGTTTTTGTTTTTTTTTTTTTATTACGAATGCTTTACCTTCTCAGACTATACCCAGTTACACCATTTGAACATCTCCACTGAGTGTGGAGTAGGATTGAAGTTGTTAAACAGTGTTTAACATATTTTCATATCTTTAAAACTTTATGGTCTACTTTAACCATTGGGTCAGTATGATGACATGACCTCGTCTTTCTTGTGGGTCCAATGATCGAATTCCGGTAGGAGAAAATGTTTGTGTGATGAGCACGGACATTTGTTTCAGACTCATTACTAACAAACAGTATCTACGTAGTATATCAAGTATCTGGTGTCCACGACACAAGCCTCGCTGCCCAGGGCAGCACTAGATGGCGCTGTGTGTTATCTCTAGCGATTTTAATTTTTTTTTTTTTTATTTACTTATTATTTTGTTGAATGACTGTAACAAACAAGTAAAATCAGTACACCAAATCGGTTTGATATTACTAATTGACACAAAGTCGAGTTTCTTTCTTTAAAGATTTGGATTTATCGATCTTATCCCTAAATCCCGGCAGGCACACTTCTGAGCTTCTGACGTTTACGCCCGTTTAGTTGAGATTAATTCATTATGGTATTGTGTATAACTTGTTTATATAATTATCCACCCCAGTGATAACCACAACGTATAGACGGAACTCATACATGGTGAGAGCGAGTCGTATGTACAACACAACCTGCCAGGAAGCTGAGATTGACATTTTTAATACTAGTACCGCTAAATTGAAGAAAACTTTAACCAATACCTTCTTTGAGCGTACTCATATTTAGTGACTCTTCTGTTTGGTGTTATATGTATAAGTCTTTATTTGCATGTCATATTATTTATATACTACATGTGGAAACTTGTAATTGGCCATATTTTGTTTAAGATATTACTCGCTGTCTGTTTAGCTGTAAGTTTTCCTAAAATCGAAATAAATAAATAATCTGTGTATTCTGCAAATATGTCGAGTCATAGGCAAAACCAATGTATCAAATTATTCATTTTCTATTTTATATTTTCGATTTTATAAAATTACTCCGAATTGTTTACAGAAAAACTTTTTGTAGGTGTTCATTATGATGAGTGTAGACCATAAAAACAAAGTTTGTTTTTGACGCAGCATGATACAGGATTCCATATATGCAGGAGCATTCTCCTACAACGTGAGATATACTGAGAGAATTTCTCTTACATCGGTATATACAGTTGTTGTGTTTGTATTTTAAAAGTTACATTTCCTTCTGTTTTCATTTGTTTTTTTTTTTTTTTTTTTTTTTTTAGTAACTCAACTTTAAAACACACTGGTATTTTGGAATTAGTATCTAATACTTTAATGTTTGCATGCCAATTTTATGGCGAAATGTGTCATTGTATTACATGTTATTTTTACCATCTTTTTTACTTACCACATTTATTGCAAATAAATAATTTTTATTTTGACTTTTTGACTTTGATCATATTTTCAATGTTTTGTGGCTGGTAACCAAATTAATGCCCAATCTCTGGCCGGAACCAGTAGTGGGTTTAAAATCAATGTTTTAACATTTCATTGATTAATTTTAGTATGTGTACCTTTTGTTTTGGTACATTGGTTCTACAATAATAGATTTTAATTTCATAGTCCAGTTCTCGAAAAACACACGCCACCCTAAAGAATCGAAACAGAAAGAACCATTGTCCTCAGTTTGTAAATATACCAAGATCCGTTTGATCCCCGACCTTAGTCGTTTCTATATTAGTCGTTTGATGCTTGCTACCCATTTCAGCACCCCATTACAACACTGTGCCCTTATTATCAACTAATTTTTTTTTCGTAGTTTCCTTTTTACCATTTTATTTTTATATAAAAACTACAAAATTTTTATTTGGTTGTTCAACCTTTTTTTTGCAACAACGTTCGTGTTAGTTTTCAGAAACTTAATTCGATTTCGTTAGTTCCCGTTATAGTATAATATTACCATACTTGCAATACAATAACTTACTTTACAATACTTCACTTTTTTTTTTTTCGTTGCCCAATACGTGCAATTGAATAGACGCCCCTTGCTTCCAATTTAATGGATGCCATTGACTTACCACGCGCAAACAGTGCGTGGCAAGTGTCCCATGTCTTTCGAAGCATCGGTTCCAGGGTACACGCACCAATTTCATGTAGGTTCGTACTACCCAACCCACACACAACCAGTAAACACTAATCAATACTTCGAAAGACATGCCGGTTTTCTCACGATGTTTTCCTTCACCATTTAAAGAGTATCCACTGTTGATGAGTGGAATAAATAACACGAAATGCCGGCCTGGTTTTGAACCCATGACATAATAATATGTCTGGCTAGGCCATCACCGCTCTTAATAAATAAATATCTGTCATTTCATGACCAGTAGGCATATTCTACTGCCATTCCCGTCATTACATGATGACATATCAATTCAATGACCAGTAGGTATATTCTACTGCTATTACTGTCAATTTAATGACCTGGGGCCCAAGTCTGCTATTTTTATAAATTCGTCACTACTCTATTCCCTATCCATTCCATTGTCATTTTGCTTAAAGTTCATAAACCGCTAAATTTACAATGGTCGATCATTTGTCGGTCAATGGTCTCGTAATAAAATTGTGTTTTAATGACATTGTCGTATTGTCATTATTATAAAACCCTAACTGCAGATGGTTTTCGAAATTTACTACTAAATGCGAACATTTATTCATGCCAAACTCCATTTGTAATATATTTTTACACATTTGTCAATATGTATGAGATTACCATTCTATGACATTCCTTTTAATGGACTGTCGCCATTATAGAGACAGTACTTGACCGTACTTGACAGTACTTGACAGTACCTGACAGCACTTGACAGTACTTGACAGCACTTGACAGTACTTGACAGAACTGACAGTACTTGACAGTACTTGACAGAACTTTACAGAACTTGACCATTATGAAATCAGTGATCGACTATTCTGACACTATTGTAATAGCAGACTTGAGGCCCTGTAGGTATAGCCTACTAATATCACTGTCATTCTCTGATGACTTGTCAATTTGACCAGTAGATATATTTTACTGCTGTCACTGTCATTATCTGATGACTTGTCAATTTGACCAGTAGATATATTCTACTGCTATCACTGTTATTTCACAACTGTCATTTGAATGACCAGTAGGAATGTGCTACTGCTATTTTTGTTATACTACAACTGTCATTTGAATGACCAGTAGGAATGTGCTACTGCTATTTTTGTTATATCACAACTGTCATTTGAATGACCAGTAGGAATGTTGTACTGCTTCTTGGTTTATTTAATGTATGTGCTTTTTGTTTTATTATTTAATGTAGCACCAATCAAATAACTAATTATTGAGTCCCGGGCTTGACCCACAGGTCGGGCAGCGTCACAGCTTCTTAATCAAGAACCTCCCAATAACATATCTGACGTCAGCCAATATAGCAATAATAAAGGACACATTATTGATTAGTATGTTTGCCCTCTATTGCCACATCCAGTACAGTCACTCACTTTTTGTTTGGATTCGTATTTGCTTGGATGGTGATTAGCTACTAGATAAATTTGTTTTGTTATTATGACCGCTTACCCTCATATTTTGTTATTTTTTCTATGAGCATAAATACGGCATAATTCTGTATGTTCATAAACATTTTATTTATATAAATAAATATAATATATTGTTTACGATATATTTTCCCAGAATATTGTCAAACAGTGTCAATTAAATTACCAGCCTATGCTGCTTCCATATCATTACAATGATGTCAATTTAAAAATCAGTATTTTATGTTATCTCTAGACCCAAACAGTTAATCGTTAGTCCAATATCAATTTAATGATCAGTATAACTGTATAATAAACTGAATAAACTAAAAATAACTTTGTTATTTCCTTTGTATCAAATAAATGACTAGACACTACGTCAGCTTACTTGCTTCATTATGTTTTGAAATTATCCAAAATAACCACCAATCAAACACTTCTTCCTATCTCTTTGAGAAATAGAAGCATGAAGGCATTACACCAGCTTACCTTACTTGCCTCATTATGTTTTGAATCACGTACACACATCACACATAATATTTTTATCACTGGTGAGTTTTATAAACGTGATTGTGAATATTTGCACCCCACAAAGGAAACCAGTAAACCTCGTTATTAGTCAGTTTAGCCATAGATACATAATACTAATAAAAATCAAATTAATCGTTTCTCAAAACTGTTGGTAATGCATCTGCGTTCCGATTTAATGAGTCGTAACACATTCGAGCGTACGACAGCTTTATAAGACTGCCGGGCGTCGCCCCGTTACTTATAAAATGTTTTGGTTACCTACTTGAATTATAACATTTGTTAGGTAATTGTATTAACACCATGATTTAAATATGATGATTGAACTTAATAGGTAAGCTATTTTGGTACAGTTAAGGAACTAAACTGATAGTGTCGCGCACTTTAGTATTCCTCCCTTATTTAGGTTATTTTAACACTATTATTACACTTGCATTTTTTGACTTACACTTGAGTTTTATCCTCGTCGCCAATGTAAAATATGCACTTTTAACAACACTAGTTGACTCACCAACGCGCCACCACACCGGCCGGCAGTCTGACAACGACTGACCGCCCCACCACTCGGACCGGTACTTATAACCGAGCGACGTGCGCGCCTGAGGCAACTTGTAGTGTGATATCTACATACACTACACTAGGTAAATATGGCTTTGGATAAAAGTAGCCGCGAATTTGATCTCATAGAACAAGTCACAACGCTCTTTACGAATTTTGCTAAATACGGGTAAGCGATGAGAACTAAGCGTACAAGTATTGAAAAGTTAAATTCGGTATACGCTAGATTGAGTTTTTGAAAAAGTTTGTCTTAGTAGAGCGTCATTTCTTTAACAAGTTCCAAGCACCCGTGTGTCTTTAACGCCTGGGTTCAGTAGGTAGGTGTATAAACGACTATAAAAAACGTAACTATTTTTTTCAGGAATCCTGCACCTGATTCTTCATTCAACTTAACCTGGCCTGAGTTTGAGTCAACTGCGATGAACTACGTAGACATCTATAACTATATCTATCTATACATATAATAAAAGAGTAAAAAAACTGTGTCTGTGCATTGAATATATTTAAAAAATAATACTTGAGGGGGGTTTAGAAACAGTAATAGAGCACGAATCCAAAAAAAAACTCTGTCTGTTTGTTTGTACACGCTAATCTTCGGAACTACTGGACGGATTTGAATAATTTTTTTTTTGTTGTATATATATGGCAACATATAGGCTATAATTTATCTTGGAAACTTGAACACCTGGTGCAGAACCGCAACAGACCAGCTAAACTATAAGAGATACAAAAATGACGCCATAGCAAAAATTGTTCCGCGTGGTGAGCATTTTCTGCTGAGAGAATAAGTTTGAAGATCTGGAACACCTGATGTTGAACTCCAAGAGCCCAGCTACACCATAACACATATAGGAATGACGTCTTAGCAAAAGTTGTTCAATCGGATAAGCACTCTCTGTTGACTCATAAAAATCGAAGATCTGGAACACCTGTTGTGGAACTCCAATAGCCCAGCTACACCATAACACATATAGGAATGACGTCTTAGCAAAAGTTGATCGGTCTGATGGGCATTTCCTGTTGACATTTAATAAATCGAAGATCAGAAACATCTGATGTGAAAATTATTGCAAAGCTATCACTAATTTCACTGTGTAATTATAAAATAACATAAGCTGGAAGTACTTCCACGCGGTGAAAGCGGTATTTCCAGAAAGTTTAGGACTGATTTTCGATGACGATGGTATATCATTAAAAATTTGACTGTACTGGCCAAAACTCCCATTTATTATTTTATTTTATCGAATATTTATATGCCTTCTTTATATGCCTTTTTTTATATGCCTTGGCTCATGTTATTTCAGTGTTTAATTTCCATCTTCGTGACTCGGTAGCCTACCCGGTAACGCAGGGGAGCAGTCACTTAGATTTTCATTGATCAGGTATCTTCACAACAAAACTATAACCATGCCTAGAAAGAGGTCAAATCTTTCCCAATGTTCCAAAGGAGCTATAAGATTGAAGGTCATAAGATCCCAAGAATCTACCGAAGAGCGTCAGGAGAGACTTGATGCTGTTCGAGAACATCAGGCTGCTGTTCGGATCGCGAAGCACGCATGCGTTCTCAGCGTATTTACGAATCTACATCCAGGTCTCTAGAGACCAGTGAAGAATAGATGCGCGAATGACCACTGATCGTGAACGTCATGCATTGTCTCGCGAGTCGGAGACGTTCACGGATAGAGAATTGCGCTTGAGTTCCAAGCGTATCTACGCATCGACTTCTAGGTCTCTAGAGACAAGTGGGGAACGTGATGCGCGACTGACCGCTGATCGTGAACGTCACGCATTGTCTCGCGAGTCGGAGACGTTTACCGATACAGAATCACGCTTGAGTTTTCAGTGTATTCGCACATCTACTAACAGGTCTTTTGAAACGAGTGATGAACGTGATGCGCAACTAACTGCTGATCGAGATTATCATACATTGTCCCGAACACGCACACACCAAAATATTCATAATCAGTGAGAAAGTGAGAGAGAAAGAATTGCTGGAGTACGGCATGAAGAGACAGAAGAAGAGCGCAACGAACGTTTGAATTCTGATCGACTTTGACATTCTCTGAACAGAATGTCGATATCATCTGAAGAATCGGATGTGCCTCAAGATATAGCCGTAGAGCATGGCGACTTTCCTTGGGTTGATAAGGAACGGAGTGCATTTACGTACCTATACTCCTATGATTGAATACCCCACATATTCCGCCATCGGAGGTATGGTTCAAAATTGTACTTTTTGTGAAGCTGTAACTGGCATAAAAAAACAAACGGTATGTGTTGCTCAGGTGGGAAAGATCCTTATTTATATCGTTATTTTCCCGTCCCTGGGCTCTTAGAATTCGACATCAGCCGTTTCAGATCTTCGATTTTGACGACCCCGTTGTCGCTGACGTAAGTAACAGGATCCGCGTACGAAGTCGCGGGCAGAAGCTAGTTGGGAATAATTTAAGTATTTTAAGTGTAAATGACAATGAAAACTATAGTTTCCGGAAATGTCTGTTCAAATCCTTTGTTATGAAGCATTGGATAAGTTTATTGCAGAAGAAAATGAAACAAGGTAATTAGTGTTGTTTTGTGTGAAGCAGGCGAAGCAGCTCCCAGGATCCTAGATGAGGTCGTGTGTCGGGAATAAAGAAAAACTTTGTTTGTCTTTTTTAAACTTTCACGATCAGAACACATTATAAAACATATGAGAACGGGTATTTATCGCGAATTTACCTTTAATTTAAGCCCGACGTTTCGACCGGATTGCACCAGCCGTGGTCGCGGGGAGACTGAAGTGTTAGAGGTACCGCCACAGCAAAGTGAAGGTGTTTATTCAACTACCCTCACTTGATCTTCATAAATGTTGTACAATCAGATTAAGATAGTTAATATTCACTAGTCAAATAACATGGAGCTCACCAGACGGTCAAAACGGAAGAGCGAGAAGACACAGAGTATATAATCACTACGTTTACGAGAAGAGAGCATTGAGCAGCACAGACAAGTTAAAGTGATCTGTCAAGATGACATGGACAGTGACGTTATAATCATCATTACATTCAGCATGAATATCAAAATGAATATGAACCTTTTGAGGTATACGTACATAACAATTTATTATAACAATTATGAAGATATAGGTACCAAACCTATCTGGATAGTCTCCAATTAAAAAATTGAGACAGGACCTAACCAAATGTGTTTCACTCACCACTATTCGATAGTAAACAAGGCTTTGTTTAAAATAAAGAAACGAAAGCATAAAGCAAATGTATTTTATTTTTCTCAAAAGTAAGAACAAGAACAAAAATAACAACAAATTCAAACACCGTTTGGTGTGTTACTGTTTTATTTGATTGAATTTCCCTAATAACAATATATAAAAAACGATGCGGATCTTTACTCCGTAATAGGCTTGTTTCCACCATCAATAAATTGCAAATCTATTTAGTCCGTCAATTAGAGTATTGGAAAATAATGGACACGTATTTTTTGTTTTTGTAAATCAACGAATATTGACAAAGATAAAACGCATCAAAACTCGGGAGCGGGGGCTCGTGACGTCACTGTTCGGTATCAACTCACTAAGGATGGATTCGACCAAACTAGAGTAAGTTTTTACTCGAGAGTAAGCTACTGCTTTGTATGACAATTCTTATTCTCGAATAAACAATTGCATAGTAAGAGGTAGTTTACTCTCGAGTAAAAACTTACCTACTCTAGTTTGGTCGAATCCATCCTAAGAATGATACCGAACAGTGACGTATTGGGAATTTTAAAAGCGTCGTATCTTCGTCAATTTTGGTTTATGTGACAAAAGAAAAAATACGGGTCAAATATTTTTTGATAATCTAAGTGACGGACTAATTAGACAAGCCTATTGAAGCAATTGATTCTTCGAGTCTGAATTATTCGAAGTTACAAGTTCGTAAATCTCTTGATGGAAGAATAGAGCTCCTCCCAAAAGTTGAAGTTTTTATTATCGTTCACACTTAAGACAGTAGCTGTAACCTCTGCCCCGTTGTTTGATAGGTCCACGTATTGCTTAGTGCGGTTGTTAAACATAGGCCACGTTATGTTGTAAGTTAAACTGTGTGAAGGGTTGCTGAAATAAATAATAATTTTATCGTTAATGTATGGTGTCAAGTATTATGTGAGTTGGATACAAGTATTCAGGATGGAAGGGACATTGACGCACGAACGGACCACGTCTTCTGGACCTTCAACACCATACCATATTAATATTATTAATCATACCATTAATCATCGGTAACTGGAAAAGAAACAGCTGTTCCATACATTTTGACTGAGTAGGTATTGCACTTATGTAGTTATATAGCAGCATTTTCTTGCATCTTTTTCCTTTTCTGTCACTTACAATTGCAACTCTTTATAGTGAAAGATCCAACAATGCTCAATGCACATGCACATGTTTGCGATCGATCGTCTCACTCCAAATTATGCCTTTATGTGCATGGCAGACCGAAATAGAAATAGTCGAAAACGCTGATCTTACTCGCAAATGTGATTTCAGTCTTATAGTCCGTTTACTTGAAGATTTCATTGTGATGAAAACCTAGAACTTATATCCTCATAGGATTGCACGATTAGCCAAAAATGAGAAAACGATCGAAGGCCCGACTTGAGTTCTTCCTTATTGTTAAGAGAGTATAAAATTTGCTTCCCAAAATAAAAATAAAGTAAAAAAAAACCATCGCCGTGGATTGACTTACCCATGCTTAGCAAAGTCCGTGTAGATTGTAGTCAATTGATCTATGAGTTCGAATTCTATACTGTTTTTATCCGAAACCAGATCTAATGATTTTGGATCGAACAAGTACATCAAGTCATCCATATGACCAGCTCCGAAGATGCCGTACTTTTCCCCTTGTAGACCGTAATAATTCCTGCTTGACGTGAATGAAAACTGGTAGGCATATCTTACAGTATTTGTTTTCTCAGGCAATCTCGTAAAATACCTCAAGATATCATATACAAATGTTGCGTCACTCGTATAACTTATAAACTCTTTTGTTATGTTTATATCAATACTCTTGTTTCCAAAATAATGTTTACGAATTACATCCGATAATTCCAAAATGGGATCTGGCCCCAATTGGTTCAGAAATTTCCGAGGAACCAACAGTTCTGGGTATTTATGATAGCGTTCCATAAGTGTTGATATGATGGCTTCAATTAATGCCACATTCTCTTCGTTAGTGTGGCCAAAAAGAAGATCTACTTCATTGGTATGAGCAGGTTCTTCAAAAATATTGTGTGTAAGGAAATTTTCCTTGCCAAAATTCTTTTCAACCACAGGTACAAATTGATACATTTTGATGAGGTTATAGGTATATTCTTCAGATGACAAGATATTAGGACTGGTGTCTATCAATTTGTCTGAAGGGACGGACTGCAGAAATTCGAGAAGTTCCTTGGGGTCTTCAGTTTTAAAGCCAAGCTGCTCACCAAGAACAAAGGCGCGTTTTTCAGGATGAAAAGGCAAGCTCCAAGTATTGAACGGTGAGCCGCTCATTGCAATCGCCCTGTGGAATAAGCCTTTCGACATCGGAGAATCAATATGAAATGCGACGGAAGCGCTGCCGGCGCTCTGACCCATGATAGTTACTCTATCTGCATCACCTCCGAAATATTTGATGTTCTTTTGCACCCATTTTAATGCTGCATTTTGATCCTTCAGTCCCGCGTTGCCAGGAACTTCTTCAGTACCAAGACAAATGAAACCAAATGCGTCCAATCGATAATTCAAAGTCACTAGAACTATGTCCTTTCTGACCATAAAATCTGGACCATAAAAGTCGACATTACCGGATCCGCTTTTAAAAGCCCCTCCGTGAATATATACTATCACTGGCATAGGATCGTTAGGCTTCAAGTTTGGCGAATATACATTGAGAAACAAACAGTCTTCATTACCGGTGATCCATGTGTTTGTTAGAACGTCCAAATGAGGGCATCTTGAACCATGTTGCTTAGCGTTTCTTACTCCAGTCCATGGTAGAGGTGGCAGAGGTGCCTGAAAATATTGTGCTGCTAATAAATATGCATGCGAGCGCTACATCCAATTGGTCGCTGTTAACATTAACAACGAAGTTAACATAATGACGATCAGTGCAGATAAATATTCATCTTTTTTAGCAAATCGAAAGGGGGAATTATTCGGGTACTGACTTAATATAATTACGTTAATATTCGAGAATCTATCATACCTTTTTTGCTGAGTATCTTTGTGATTAATCACTTACTAGACTAGTAGCAGTAGCGAAGGGTACATTTTTGTTAGAGGTAAGCCAGAGTACAAATCTTTAATGTGATCATATGTATTATTTGTTTAAAGAATACCGACTGTACCGTTTCTCAAAAGAAAGCCAGTAGGAATCGAGTTGTACGGAACCTTCGCCACTGGTAGAAAAGGTACCTTAAATCTCCGGGTTCCATTTGGTGGTTGGGCATACGGTATGCCTTTAAAACTATTGTACTGTCCGTCTCCAGTAACACAGTCCAGTTTTTCTCCTGCCAACCAACCCTGCTCGACTTTTAGTAGAACCTCATTTCCTGACACATTTTGTATCGTTCTGCAAATACAACGTATATAAATAAATAATCCGTACACGTTCTAAATTGTTTCTAATTTCTTCTGCTAAACTTATCTCTTACGTATTAGGTAAGCATGAAAAATTCAACACATTTACAACATTCATAAATTAATATATCTGTCACCGTAAAATTGTCAAACACGTTAAATTGTAATCTCTCTAGCGAGATTGTAAACTCTCAAAATATTGTCAACTGAACATACGGAAATATTTATTATCATCATTATCATATGATGATATGATGATGATGAACATACGGAAATATTTCTGCCCCCATAATCGGGACTTGGGGCACCCCCACGTTAGGTTAGTTTGGTTCCTTTAAACCCTGCACTCGGAAGTAGCGGGGCTCCATCGACTACGCTTTTTAGGGGAATATAAAGTGTTTTAAGGTTAGGTTATATTATTAATCGGTATTTCTTAGGAAAGGTACATTATCTTTTCATGAGAGTGCAAGTGGTACCATTAGGCAAGGGCGGCCCCTCCTTCCCTCCACACCGCGTGAGTTGACTACCATCAGTGGTACTGATGGTAGTCAACTCGCATCGCATGCATTTTACGAAAAATAATGCGTTTTATTGTAAGCAATATGTTCGTTTGACAATATTTCGAGAGTTTACAATCCCTCTAGTTATTTTACAATCTAACGTGTTTGACAATTTTATGGTGACATATCTACTAAAAATCCAGAATGAGAAAAACAGAAAGAAAAGATTAAAAATCTTAAAGCAACGGCCGTAAGTTAGCGGCTCTACGGTCAAAAAGCAATCTAGTATTTTACTTACAGAGGAATGAGGAATACTACAATTAGCTTCAATAATAAAATCTTCATTTTTGTTGCAATATTAGGTACGTGAAAATAAGTGCACTCAACTATGCTACTGCAAAGTTCTATATAACCTGACAAAGTAGCCTCCTATTATAGAGTCGACAGGAAATGTTTAATTTGTCGAATCGTTGCATTTGTTTAAACAAAAAAGTCTGTATTAAAATGTTAAAACAAACAAGTAAATTGCAGCAAACATTTTAATATTCCATTAATATATATACCTATCGGAAAACAACTACCTATCTAAGGTAAGTACTTAGTTGTTTTCCGATGCTATATTTTAAAGTTATTATTTTTTAAATAAATTAGGGTAAAAATACAATATCCATGGCAAGTTTAAAGTTAACACATCACATAACATTGCGCTTGTAATCCCCGAAGAGTTAGGCAGAGGTGTACCTAATAGTGCACCCACATTTCGCCGTCATCAACTGGGTACAGATCCGGGGCCACGATTCTGCTATTGCAATAGTGTCACAATTGTCTATCATTGATCTCATAATTGTTCAGTTTGACAAGTTTGGTGATCTACTAATATAAAGACGTCATTATGACTTTCCAATGGTCAACCACTGACACTCAATTGAAAGAAATGCCTTAAAATTGTAATCTCGTACATAATGGTGACGATTCTGTTGTGCACAAACTTAACTTAATTTAATCTATTGCTATCTTTTACTAAAAGGCAGTGCGAGAAAAGGACGGTTATGGCTATGAACTAAGTTAGAGATGTCAAACTAGTTTATGCCTTGCGCTTCACCGTGTTTTTAGTCGACATGTTTTACGTGCACCCTTCATTTGTATGGAAATATTAGTTCCAATTAAATTTGACAGCTCTAAATTACGTCCGTCTCTTTCTCGTTTTATCGGAAAGAAAAAGAAAGCAATAGCCTAAATTAAGTTTAGTTTGTGCGCAACAGAATCGACACCAATGACAAATGAATGACTGACTTACGTACTTACGTACTTAATTAAAATTTATAGTTAATTATCAGGCCAGGTATGATGTTTATCTTTAGTAATAAAATGAGTTCACCAGCTTAGGTTACATTATCTCAGGACCTGGCGTCGATGACTCAAACGCAACAATGAATTTTCAAAAAGTGTGTTCAGTGATAGCACGAAAACATCATGACATGTATCGGCAACGTAAGAGCCGTACTGACGAAAAATAAAAGAAAAAGTCATCGACACCAGAGACCGGGTTGTAATAAATGTTGTACTATTTCAAAAAAAGAAAAAGAAGTGGAATTTGGGTTTTAGAAAAGAAATGTCCAGGGCCTCGATTCTGCTATTACAATAGTGTCAGAGTATTCGATCATTGATTTCATAATGATCAAGTTCTGTCAAATTTTGACAAGTTTGTTAATTCTACTATCATAATGGCGCCATTATGACTTCTCAATGAACAACCACTGACACTCCATTGAAAGAAATGTCATAGAATATTAATCTCGTAAGTACATGAAATCTGGCATGAATAAATGTTCGCATTTAGTAGTAGATTTGGAAAACCATTTGTACTAAGCGTTTTATAATAATGACTATACGATGATACGATGATACTAAACTGATGTCCTACACCATTATCTTACTTTATTGGTATGTGTTTCTGCCTCAGTCGAAAATGTTACTCCTGTTTTAAGGCCTACAACTAGACTAGACCAGACTAGACTAGACTAGACTAGACTAGACTACATGACCTAAACACGTGTTTTATAATGCCTGAAAGTCATTAAATATATCGTTCGCGAGACTGTAAAACGTATGTAGTTATAGAACCGTAATCATCAAAATCATCAATACAATCCTCTAATTTCATATAAGTCACGGAACGACTTTGGCTTCAAATAAAAACTTTTTTGCAAAAAATAAAACCGACTTCACACAAAAAAGTGAAAAATAATTTTAGCTTCAGAAGTCGGTGACCTTTATTTGATTGATTTAGTTTTTTTGTCACCGACTTCTGAAGCTAAAATTATTTTTCACTTTTTTGTGTGAAGTCGGTTTTATTTTTTGCAAAAAAGTTTTTATTTTTCACTTTTTAGTGGTTCACATGTGCATACCCTTTCACAGCGTACCAGCGTGATTTTTTGTTATGAACTGGTGTAAACAATAGACAGACATGAGATTTCAGCAATCCCAGTAAGAGACACACATTTGCTACATTTAATGAGGAGTTCCGTTGCCTTTCTCCGAAGTTTTTCATATAATCTTTACCAAATTTAAATGGGATCACTCCGAGAAAGTAGTCTTTCTAAAACTACCCAAATCGCTTCTGGTGTGCCTATAAAATTTGAAAAGTTCTCTCTATTTCTCCAGGATCCCATTATCAGGATCCTGACGTGATGATTATGGGACCTTCTGGGAAGTATACCCTTTCAAACAATTAAAAAACAAATTCGGTCCAGTCATCTTCGAGTAATCGGGGAACATTGAATTGAGAACCTTCTCCTTTTTGAAGTCGGTTAATAACGACGTTATGGTACGTGACTATCGTTAATTTGCTTCTAAGAATTGAAGAGCTCCGTTCCTTTGTCATGGATCCCATAATCAGAACCTAACCAAATTTTCATCAAACTACCCTTGAAGTACCCTTGTCAATAAAACAAAAAAAAACAATACATGTCAAGGAGGCTTATCCCCAATAAATGGAACTTAATACACCTAACTGTCGAAATCTGGGAATATTGTACACATCTGCGCACCCCCTCAGAGCATACAGGCGTGATGTTACGTCATGATGCTGTATAAACAATAAACATTCAAGCGATTGCAGCAGTTACTGCAGATTTGCCGTGTATTTTTGAAGAGTTCCATTGTATATCTCCGAAGATCCGGATCAGATCTTCAGCAAATTAAAATGTAACCACACGGGAAGCACCAGCTTTCAAATTAAAAAAGAATCATCAAACTCGGTTCACCCAGTCGAAAGTACTGAGGTAACAAACACTGTCGAAATCTGGGTGTACTGTACACATCTGCGTACCCCCTCAGAGCATACAGGCGTGATATTACGTCATGATGTTGTATAAACAATAAACCTACAAGCGATAACAGCAATCACTGCAGATTTGCCGTACATTTTTGAGGAGTTCCATTGTATATCTCCGAAGACCAGCATCAGATCTTCAGCAAATTAAAATGGGACCACATGGGAAGCACCAGCTTTCAAATAAAAAAAGAATCATCAAAATCGGTTCACTCAGTCGAAAGTTATGAGGTAACAAACACAAAAAAAAAAAAAAAAAAAAAAAAACATACAGACGAATTGATAACCTCCTCTTTTTGGAAGTCGGTTAAAAAATCGTTCCTCGACGATATTTTTAACTTCATACTACCACTGGCCTGCAAATTGCAAAAAACGTAAAAAATATTGAATTTCGCGGTCTACCCTGACGCTTTCACCATAAAGAGACAAATTGATAAAACCGAACATAGCCATGACAGGTTGCAAACATTTTCGAGCTTGTTTCCTGGAGCTCCCCCTGAAATAAATCCTAACGGCACGGGCGTCCGGTCGTGCTGTCTTACTTCAATACATGCATGCATAATGGTCACAAAATTATAATAAAAATCGTTCCTTGGTGAATGTTTTTACATTTGTATTTATGCAGAATGGCCCTTCACAATTAGCCTAGGCTTTGGAAGAGCCACAAGTCACTAGAAGGAAACGAACTTGTTGACTTCATCCTGTTCATATGGAAAAGTTAAACCAGGCTTTGGATCGTGGAAGGCGCACTAGTTCCCATTATGCCCGTTGCAAGTGTGGGAAGGTGTGAATTTTAGTCAGCCCCCACCGCCCGCCCCGGGGCAGTGGACATCCATGAGAATTTTCAACCCCGGAACTAAAATAAATGGTATTTGTGTCAAATAAACCCTAGTTAAATTATTTGTAAAGCAACTTACATGAGGAATATGATTGAATAGAATAGAACCATTTTTTCTTTAAAGAAAGGCCTTTTACAATGACAATGAAATCGAAATTGCAGGAGAGCACTGATATTCTTGAATGTCATATGGCTACCTACTAGCTGATTCCGTGCTTATCTTGATTAAATAAAAACGTAGCGGTGTAAATAAATAAAAGCGTAGTGTAGCTGTATTTTAAATCGTTTATGCTGATGGCATAAACGATTTAAAATACAGCTACACTGCTTACTCATATAGAGGAGTTGTTGACTTGTAATCGGAGCGAGAAAGATAAAAACACAGTGTCATTCAAAGTGCATTTATTGCCTTAGGAAACCAGAGATAGAGCTGAGCCCATTACTATCAGTATAATAAAGTTATTATCTTGCTATATCAGGTGGAAAAGAAAAGAAATTGAACGGTCTAAGTTCCAATACAAATGCAACACACAAAGCCGTTTGTAATTTAACACATTAAAACGTGCGTTGGCCACATCTACGTAAGACGCAGGTGGAGTCGTAGCATTCTACGAAAAATTTCTCGTCGAAGATTATCAAACTTTGTTATTGAAACATTAAGTTCATGGATTATAAAACTATTTGCAAAAAATAAAACCGACTTGAAAAACACTTTAACTTCTGAAGTCGGTAACCCATTGTTTGATTGATTTAGTTTTGTTGTCACCGACTTCAGAAGCTAAATTTATTTTTCACTTTTTTTGAAGTCAAGCTAACATTTATTTTTAAGTAATAATTATGTAACACTATAATAGAAATAAAAATATGTACAATAATTAAGTATCAAAAAGGTTACAGGGTATCGAAAAAATCGTCCACATCGCTGCCAACAGGAAAAGTGCCCAGAAGGCTGGCAGCAGTGCCACGTTGGATGGCAATGCTGAAGTCGGTTTTATTTAGACAGACATGAAATTTCTGCAATCCCACGCCATTTACTATCATTTATTGAAGAGTTCTATTGCCTATCTCCGAAGTTCTACATCAGATCTTCATCAAATTGAAATAGGACCACTTCGAGAAAGTACTCTTCCAAAAACTACCCAAATCGCTTCAAGTGTGCCTATAAAATTTGAAGAGTTCTCTCTATTTTTCCAGGATCCCATCGTCATCTCCTGACTTGGTGATCATGGGACTACCTAAAAGTGGTACCCTTTCAAACAAAAAAAATAATAATCCAAATCGGTCCAGCCATCTTCGAGTAATCGGGGAACATAGAAAAAAAAAAGGTTCCAGACGAATTGATAATCTCCTCCTTTTTGATGTCGTTTAAAAATAACGTTGATAGTTGCGGAAAAAAATCGATAAAGTAGATTCTCGATCTACAACGCTTTATATGCATGGGTTGTTTTAAAGGAAAATAAAATTCAAGCACACTAACATTTGTGTTTATTACTTAGAAGGAACTTCAATCTTCACGTGGCTTTACATTTGGTGTCACCTACATCCATATCATATGAAATGTATGCTCTTGGAATGGAGGAATAAAGCTGGTCCCAGAAGTTGAAGTTGTCATCATCATTCACACTCTTCACAGTCAAGCTGTTTCCTATGTCCACGTACTTCAAAGTCTTGTTGTCAAACAAGGGCCACGTTGTCTTGAAAGCTGAGCTGTTGTAAGTAGGGTTGCTGAAAATAAAAATATTTTTCTATCATTCTGAATGTAACTTTGATATAAATAAATAAATATTGCTGGACATTAACACACAGCGCCACCTAGTGCCACATCACTAAGCAAGGCTTGTATCGTGGACACCAGATAGTTGATATACTACGTATGTACTTTTTTGTTTGTACATACTTATTATACATATAAACACAATGTATAAAGCTCAATTACCACTGACTCACTCACTGACATAATTGTTCTCCCAGATGGTGAAGGGGAAGGTGGGTATATTTTGACAGATTCGTAAACAAGTGACTCTCGCGAGTATGGGAAAAGTGCCAAACCTCCCCTTTTCACCCCCTTTCCTCCCCCTCCCTATCGTATCTCGGAAACAAAGAGATGAGTTCTCTGATTTTTTTCGGATACGTATAGAGGAGGCTTGGCAAAGTAAAAACAATTTTTCAAAATTGGTCCCCTTGCCCCCCTTCTCCCCCCCTTCAGGCGGATCTCAGAAGTTAAGAGACTTGGAATTTTTTTTTTCCAGATTCGTTTCAAGGGGCAATCAGTTGGTCAAAACCATTTTTCAAAACTCCCCCCTCTCCCCCCCTTCACTCCTCCCCCCATCGTATCTCGGAAATTAGGACACGTAGAGGCTTTTTGATTTGACTATATACTTTATTATTGAGGGGCGTTGAAATTTGTATACCCTCCCCTCCCCTCCCCAACCTCCCCTAAAATTGAAAGGGGTGTAACTTCATAACGGTTAGGGATAGCCATTGGGTGTTTGAACGAATATTGTAGTAGGCGTCGAAACCTAACCGGTGGTGGTAAAGGGGGGGAGGTGGCGAGCGAAGCGAGCCGGCGACCCCCGTAGCGTAGGGATAGGGTCACGATAGCTTCCGGTGGTAGGTAGGTCCTGAGTGGAGCGAACCTGCGAGACCGAGTGGAGCGAAAGGGGGAGGTGGCGAGCGGAGCGAGCCGGCGACCTCCGTAGCGCAACGAAGGTTGAGTGGGTGAAGCGTAACTCTGAAAAGAAAAGAGCCGTTCTCTTAGTCACCCCCCTTCTCCCCCTCTTTAGGCGGATCTCGGAAGTTAAGAGAATTGAACATTTTTTTTTCAGATTCGTTTCAAGGGGCAATCAGTTGGTCAAAATCATTTTTCATAACTCCCCCCTTCACTCCTCCCCCCATCGTATCTCGGAAATTAGGACACGTAGAGGCTTTTTTATTTAACTATATACTTTATTATTGAGGGGCGTTGACATTTTTATACACTCCCCTCCCCTCCCCTCCCCAACCTCCCCAAAAATTGAAAGGGGTGTAACTTCATAACGGTTAGGGATAGCCATTGGGTGTTTGAAGAAATATCATAGTAGGCGTCGAAACCTGTCCGGTGGTGGTAAGGGGGGAGGTGGCGAGCGAAGCGAGCCGGCGACCCGCGTAGCGTAGGGATAGGGTCAAGATAGCTTTCCGGTGGTAGGTAGGTCGGCGACCTCCGTAGCGCAACGAAGGTTGAGTGGGTGAAGCGTAACTTGGAAAAGAAAAAAGCCATTTTCAAAGTTGACCCCTTGCCCCCCTTCTCCCCCCTTTAGGTGGATCTCAGAAGTTAAGAGACCTGGAACATTTTTTTTGTCAGATTCGTATAAAGGGGCCATAAATTAGCCAAAATCATTTTTCATAACTCCCCCTTCTCCTCCCCTTCACTCCTCTTTCCATCGTATCTCGGAAACTAGGTCACGTAGAGGCTTTTTGATTTGGCTATACTTTATTATTGAGGGGCGTTGAAATTTGTATACCCTCCCCTCCCCAACCTCCCCTAAAATTGAAAGGGCTGTAACTTCATAACGGTTAGAGATAACCATTAGGTGTTTGAACAAATGTTATAGTAGGCGTCGAAATCTGTCCGGTGGCGGTAAGGGGGAGGTGGCGAGCGAAGCGAGCCGGCGACCCCCGTAGCGTAGGGAAAGGTCAAGATAGCTTTCTGGTGGTAGATACAGATAGGTCGACGACGAGCAAACTTTTGGGTAATGTTTTTTTTAATAGGAAAATGTCTGTGAATTTTGTTTTTTTTATTTTTATTTCCGTTTTTTATTGAAATATTTTTTTAAATGTTTTATGGGTTTTTGAGGGGTTTCCAAATCTTTAAAGTACTCTAATGGATTTAAAAAATCTTTTAATGATTTTAATGATTTCTCAAATTTTATGAGGGTGAGGCGTAACTCAGGGGCGACGACGAGCAAAATTTAGAGTAGGTAATGATTTTTTAATAGGAAAATGTATGAGAATGTTGTTTTTTATTTTAATTTCCATTTTTTATTGAAATAGTTTTTAAAATGTTTTAGGGGTTTTTGAGGGGTTTCCAAATCTTTAAAGTGCTCTAATGGATTTTAAAAATCTTTTAACGATTCCACTGAATTTTCAAATTTTTATGAGGGTGAATACTTCTCAAAAACACGAAACCTAAAACGCGAGCTGCGCGCAGCTCGCGCACCACACAAAATCTAGTTATACATATAAACACTATGTATAAACATCCATGACTCGGAAACAAATGCCCATGCTCATCACACAATCATTTGCTCCTACCGAAATTCGAACCCAGGACCCTAAGAACGTAAGGCAGCCTCACTACCACTACGCCATTCGGTCGTCAAATCGACAATCGTCATATCTAATACCTTTTTTTTATTTCGCGTGGAAGTCTTGAAAAGGTGACGGGTCTTTTGGGGATAAGACGTGGAGACGTCGTGGTATATAATCCGCACATGAGAAGACACACCGTTTCCTCTTAAAATACCTGTACGAAGCCCCTTCTGTGCAACTCCTGTTGCGACACATCCTTGGGGCGACTAATAGGTACAGACTCCCCTGACCATCACTGTGCAAGTGTGCACGGAATCGGCAGCTCGTGACCACTATGCTACCAGTCATCTTTGAGGTAACTTCGATAATACTTGTATAAATGATAAAATATGGAAAGCCTTACATACCCATATTTAGCAAAGTCCGTGAAGAGCGTAGTGAGTTGATCTATAAGTTTAAATTCTAAACTGTCTCTAGCTGAAGTCATATTCATTGATTTTCGATCAAAAACGTAGAACAAGTCGTCAATGTGGGCAGCTCCAGTGATGTTGTATTTTTCTCCTTGTAGACCATACAAATTTCTACTAGACATGCAAGAAAACTGGCAGAAATATCTTACAGTATTTTTAACCGTAGGCAACCTTGAAAAGTATCTAGTGATGTCATATCTGAACCCAACATTGTTCGCAAAAGTTACGAACTCTTTTATGGAGTTAACATCAACACTTTTATTCCCGAAATAATGTTTACGAATGGTATCCGATAGGTCCAAAATATGGTTTGGCCCAAGTTGGTCGAAAAGTTTTCGAGGAACAAATAGTTCTTGTTTGTCGTCATACTTTTTAATGTACTCTGCCGCAATGACTTCAATTATTGTGAGTACTTCTTGGCTGGTATGTCCAAACAAAATATCTACCTTATTAACATGGTCCAATGCTTTAAAAATATTGTATGGCAAGAAGTTCTCTGGTCCGTTATATTTTTCAACCACAGGTACAAACTGATACATTTTTATTAAGTTATAGGAGGAATACTCTTCAAATGATAAGATGTTAGGACTTGTGTTTACTAATTTGTCTGAAGGGAGAGACTGAAGAAATGTGAGTAGCTCATCAGGATCTTCAGTCTTAAGCCCAAGGTTTTTACCAAGAACAAATGCGCGTCTTTCAGGATTAAAAGCCAAGCCCCAATCACAAAATGGTGAGCCACTTAACGCGATGGCCCTTTGAAACAGTCCTTTCGACATCGGAGAACTAATATGTAACGCAAGGGATCGGTTCTGGGACCGCCCCTGTGGAACATCGGTTACGACTGGGTGCTGCGCGCCGACCTCCCTAGTGGTGTCAGCGTCGTTTGCTACGCAGACGACACCCTGGTGCTGGCACAGGGGAGGTCGCACGAGGCGGCGGCCGAAGCTATGACACGCGGGGTTGCGATAGTCGCTGAGAGGATCCGGCAACTGGGTCTCGAGGTGGCGCTGCACAAGTCCGAGGCCATGTGCTTTCATGGGCCTCGGAATGCGCCACCGTCGGGATCCACACTGACGGTAGGAGGGGTTTCCATCGGCGTCGAGTCGACATTGAAGTACCTAGGACTCGTCCTCGACAGCCGGTGGAACTTCGTGGAGCACTTCCGACGTTTGGCCCCCAGGCTGAAACGGACCGGAGCTGCCTTCAGGCGGCTCCTGCCCAACCTTGGGGGGCCAAACGCCTCCTGCCGCAGGCTCTATGCGGGGGTCGTGCGGTCCATGGCCCTTTACGGGGTCCCAGTGTGGGCGCGTTCCTTGAGGCGGCGAGCCGCCCATTACCTGAACGCGCCCCAGAAAGTGGTGGCCGTAAAAATGGTCCGTGGGTACCGCACGATCCCCCGCGAGGCGGCGGGCCTGCTTGCCGGATTGCCGCCATGGGATCTGCAGGCGATAGTCCTCGCGCGCCTACACGAATGGCGCGCGGAGGCACTACGCCGGGGGGAAACTCCGCTGCCGCGGCAAATCGCCGTTCAGCGGACAGACCTCCGGCGCGATCTCATGGCGACATGGAGAGAGCGACTGTCGCAACCCCGTGCAGGGCACGCCACGATAGTGGCGGTAAGTCCCCTCTTTGAGGAGTGGCTTGAGAGGCGCCACGGCGCCCTCACCTTCCGCCTGACGCAGGTCCTCACCGGACACGGATGTTTCGGGAGGTACCTGCACCGAATCGGGCGGGAGGAAACGCCCGGGTGTTTCCACTGTGAGGATCGACCGGAGGACACGGTGGAGCACACGGTGGAAGTTTGCCCTGCGTGGGCGGAGCACCGCCGTGTCCTCGTAGCGGCGATCGGCGGCGGCGACCTCTCGCATCCGGCCCTGGTTCAATCCATGGTCCGGAGCGAGACGGAATGGGAAGCCGTCACATCCATCTGCGAAGCAGTCATGCTGGCGAAGGAGGTGGCGGAACAAGAGAGGGAGAGAGCCTCTCTTCCCGGCCGCCGCGGGAGACGCACCGGGCGTCGGGGGCCACGTGGTGGCTACCGGCCACCGTAGATGCGGGCCTGTGGACGGTAAGCTATGGGCTAGCTAGCCGTCCGTCCGCCTAGTGACGACAGGCCGTGTCGACGGCGCGTTCGTGTCCCACGCGCGCCTCAAAGAGATGTCAGCAGAAGAGAGGGGCCCGCAAGGGCCGAAGCCTGCCGGGGTTGCGGGACTGTTCGAAAGAGATACCGCGGCCCCGGAACATAAAGGGCGAGGAAGGAACATGGATGGGTTTTAGTCAGTAAGAGTCTGACACTCCCTCCCGCGCCGCCCAGAGTGGGAGAAGTCATTTGACGATTTCCCATCCTAAAAAAAAAAAAAAAAAAGAAAAAGGGACGCGCTGCCGGCACTCTGACCCATGACAGTTACTCTTTTTGCATCACCTCCGAAATATTTAATGTTCTTTTGTACCCATTTTAAAGCTAAAACTTGATCTTTCAGTCCTGCGTTTCCAGGAATATCTTTAGTGCCGAGACTAAGAAAGCCTAAAGCATCTAACCTATAATTGAATGTGACGACGACCATATTTTTTCTGATCAAGAAGTCTGGTCCGTAGGAGTCAACGTTCCCTGATCCGCTTTTATAACCTCCTCCGTGAATGAATACTAAAACTGGTAGAAGAGGATCAGGCTTCAGGTTTGGCGAATATACATTAACAAACAGACAGTCTTCATCACCAGGGATGAATTTGTTTGTAAGGATATCCAATTGAGGACACATAGAACCATGCTGAGTTGCGTCTCTAACTCCATCCCAGTCAAGAGCGGGAAGAGGTGCCTGTAAATCAATGTCATGTAAAGAATATGTCTTTAGTTCTAAGTATTAAGATAACTCAAACAGTTTGAATTATTAATGATTCATTAGGTAGGTAAGGATACTTAGTTGACCTTAAATCTGCGTGTTCCATTAGGAGGTTGAGCGTACGGAATGCCTTTAAAACTGTGGTACTGTCCGTCTCCAGTTACTAAGTCCACTATCTCCCCTTCCAACAAGCCCTGCTTTATCTTCACTTGAACTGCACCAGCTACTACATTCTGTATGAATCTATGAATCAATTAAAAAGGAAAGAAAATCTGAGAGATTTGTACAAGAAATCGAAGAAGTGTTCATTCGTGACGTAGAATGAAGGAAAATGTTGTGAGAACTCCTTGAATCGCCATACGAAGTACCATTCCATCGTTATATCGACATACCAAGTATGGGTTAGGGCTGTAGTACCTACACCTTGCTCTGCAATAGAGGGTTTATTGAAAAAATCTGACGAAGATGAATATTCTATACCTACTTACCTAATTTATAACAGTAAAGACTTAAGAAAGTGGCACCTGCTACAGAAAAATCGAAAGGAAATCGTTTGTCTTGGTATGGACAGTCATTTAATGAGGAGGGATGAAACACAAGTAACTAAAACAGTGGTGGACATGAATGTTACTGAATGGCGAGGGAGAGGAAGGCCAAAGAAAAGATGGTCGATGGATGGTGTGAAAAATGGTATGAAAGAGAAAGGAGTAAATGATGCCATTACGTCTAACAGGGGAGAATGGAAGGGGAAAACGTGTTGCGCCGACAACAAATAGAATGAGACAAGGGCAGGAAGATGATGATTATGATGAAAGACTTAAGAATGAAACAAATGACCAGAAAAATGCGTATTATAACAGGAAAATTATATGTTTAACACATAAAATTTGCATTTTTCTTAGCTCCATCTGTAGACGAGAGCTTCAGCTACTCAACTGCTTAATTCACGCACTATTTACACAAGTGGACAACAACCACTCATTTGCGTAACACCAGTATCAACAATTAATCTTATAGGCGTTACAAATTTTTAGCCAAATTGTCGTTTTTTGGGTTCCGTAGGTCATGTTCGCAGGTCTCAAGGTAGACCGTGGCGAAGGAGATATGTCGACATGATCTTGTTTGCAGGACGAACGTCATGTTCGTCCTGCAAACAAGATCGCGAAAATGTGCGAGATCGCACAAGATAGAGAGGCTTGGAAGGAAAAAGGGGAGGCCCTTGCCCAGCAGTGGGACACTTGACAGGCTACCAAAAAGACCACAGTGGAAGTAAGTAATTGAGAATTAAAATGAAGAGACCTGGAGAAGAATGCAAAGGATTAGGTGGACAAAAATACAAACACGGAAGTCCTTTGTGGACAAACAAAAATTGCCTAAGGAAGACAGAGGGGCAATATGATGATATATGATAGTATCCGGCCGTTAGCAGGCGTGCAAGGCGTGTGGCACACGCGGTACCGCGCCCAGGGAGCGGCAATAATTTTTTTTAGAAAAAAAGGTCACTTCGCTCGCTCTACAATTAAGACTCGATTTGACATGCATGGCCGTAAGCCCAAACGTTTTCACTTTGGTTAGCTCGATTTTCAACCGACTTCCAAAAAGAGGAGGTTCTCCATTGTGTTTGGTACCTCAGAACTTTCAACTGGGTGACCCGACTTCACTGGTTTAAACTACATTCAAAGTTAAATAGGATATTGTTCTTTCTCATTATTACTTTTGTCTGTGCGGAAATCGAATACTAAAATAAAATCCATTAAAAAGTTAGGAGCTACCAAAGATTCGTTTTTATTGCCAATTTTAACGAAACTTAGCAATAGAAAAGAAGAGAAAGAAAGAAAAAGCAAGTATAATATGTGGCGATAGTTAGCGAAGAAGGAAAAAAGTGACTAAATTATAGGCAAACGAAGTGCAGCATTTATTGCTGAAGTGTCAAAATTCCAAAACAAAGTCGGTACCGACAAAGCACAATTATCGAAGAATTCAATAAATTTTATTTGTAACTAGCTGGCCCAGGTAGATATATTCGTCGACGGTCGACATAGTGCATTTCCTGCCCATCGAACTCGACCCTATACTTAACGACATTGGTCATGACTTTAGTCTTCGACTGATTCACCTTCAATCCAACCTCAAGGCTTGCAGTGCTCAGGTCTTGGAGCATTTGTTGCAGTTGAGCTGCTTCAGACGCAAAAAGCACAATATCGTCTGCAAAACGAAGGTTCGAAAGCATTTTATCACCGATCGGGATACCTTGCGTTGTCCATGTGTCAGCAAGGTTTTTGAATATCTTCTCGAGGGTGCTGACGAATAGTTTAGGAGAGAGTGGGTCACCCTGTTTTATTTCTTTGACAATTTTAAATGTTGAACCAACAGAATCTAATTTAGCGTTACCTGTGTGGCCCACACTTCCATTGCCTTGACAAGCAAACATTTCGTTACTCGTATTCTTTAAAATTAAAAAAAATACACACAAAATTACAATAAATAGCACCTTTGCTGTTCCACCACTGCCATATATGGTGTTACTAGCTTCTGCCCGCGACTTCGTACGCGGATCCTGTTGCTTATGCCAGCGACAACGGGTTCGTCAAAATCGAAGATCTGAAACGTCTGATGTCGAATACTAAGAGCCCGGGGAAGGGAAAATAAGGGATCTTTCCCATCTGAGCAACACATACCGTTTGTTTCTTTTTGCCATTTAACAGCTTCACACAAAGTACAATTTTGAACCATACCTCCGATGGCGGAATATGTCTCGTATTCAATGATAGGAGTGTACGTAAATGCACTCCGTTCCTTATCAACCCAAGGAAGGTCGCCATGCCCTACGGCTATATCTTGAGACACATCCGATTCTTCAGATGATATCGACATTCTGTTCAGACAATGTCGAAGTCGATCAGAATTCAAACGTTCGTTGCGCTTTTGGTGCGTTGCGCCGGTGAAAACCGGGAGCGATCACCGCATGGTAAGAGGCACATTGAACATCAATATCAAGCTAGAAAGGCCTCGACTGATGAAGTCAACGCTCCGTCCAGCACAGATACAAATCCAAAACCCCGAGAGATTTCAGCTTAAACTCCAGAATCGTATCGAGTGCCTAGGAAGCTCAGTGGACGAATACAACGATGGTTTCGGGGAGAGTGTCCATACGACCGGGTCTAAGTTCTTCAAGACACGTCGTACAGATCACAAAAAGAGGTTCTCCGATCGAACTCTCAAGCTCATGAAGGAGCGGCGTGAGATGATCCTGCAGTCTTCAAATCCTTGAAGATTGACCTCCACCGCTTTAATGCCGAACGTATTAAAGAAGCGATCGAGCGGAACAAACTCCAAAGTATTTTCAAGAGATCTGGCTATTGGGCAGAGCCAGCTCACAAAACTGAACACCGACGATGGCAGGATCTTATTCGCCAAACCAGAGCTACTGAGGGAGATCGAGAGCTTCTATATACAGTTGTACACATCAACCAGGAAACCCGTTGTCGACCTAGCAAATGATCTAAGAGCTAGACCGACCCGACACTATACCGAAGACATCCCGGACGTCAGCCTGTACGAGATTAAGATGGCTCTGAAACAGCTACAAAACAACAAGGCACCGGGTGACGACAGAATCCGGCCAAACTCTTGAAGGCAGGTGGAAAACCGGTACTTAAGGCCCTTCAGAAGCTGTTTAATTCCGTCATACTCGAGGGAAAAACGCCACAGGCATGGTGCAGGGGTGTGGTGGGACTCTTTTTCAAGAAGGGTGACAATGCCCGGTTGTAGATTTACAGGCCCATCTCACTTCTAAGGCATGTCTACAAGCTATTTTCAAGAGTCATCACGAATCGTCTCTCGCGTAGGTTTGACGATTTCCAGCCACCCGAACAAGTCGGTTTCCTAAAAGGCTTCAGCACCGTGGACCACATCACACCGTTATACAGAAGACTGAAGAGTATAACTTGCCTCTTTGTTTAGCGTTTGTGGACTACGAGAAAGCCTTCGATTCGATCGAGACCTGGGCTATACTGCAGTCTCTCCAACGGTGCCAAATCGACCACCGGTACATCGAGGTGTTGAAGTGTTTCACTCGGAATCTATCTTTCTGCAGCGAGGTGTAAGACAGGGAGACGTCATATCTCCGAAACTGTTCACAGCTGCACAGGAGGATGCCTTCAAGGTTCTGAACTGGAAAGGGCTAGGCATCAAGGTCAATGGCGAGTACATCACTCACTTTCGGTTTTCCGACGACATAGTGGTCATGGCTGAGACCATGGAGGACCTCAGTACAATGCTCGATGACCTCAGTAGAGCTTCCGAAAGAGTGGGTCTTAAAATGTACATGGACAAGACGAAGGTCATGTTGAATGCCTATGTCACACCCACTCCTATTAAGATCGGAGACTCTACACTCGAAGTTGTAGACGATTATGTGTACCTGGGACAAACGATCCAGTTAGGTAGGTCTAACTTCGAGAAAGATGTCAATCGTCGAATCCGAGTAAGCTGGGCAGCGTTCGGGAAGCTGCGCAGTATCTTCTCGTCCAACTTACCGCTGTGTCTCAAGACGAAAGTCTATGACCAGTGTGTGTTGCCAGTGATTACGGGACCGAAACGTGGTCGCTAACTATGGACCTTATCAAAAGGCTTAAAGTTAGGCTATGCTCGGAGTTTCCTTGCGTGATCGAATCAGAACGCGGACCGCGTGCTTACGCCTCGCTGGCGACGCGTGGCAAGCGCGCCGTAGCCTAAATTCCAGACAACGCTGGCCAACAGCTGTGCTGGTGCGGTGCTTGTCAAGTGTGCCACGACCTTTACTTGCCATTCAAATTGGAGCATTAAATCGTGTGTCGTATAGCATATTTTAAAATGTCCATATGAAAAAGCTTACGGCGGGCGGTCAACGCGCTTGCCGGTGCCGCTACCATACGACCTCTAATCGCGGGCGACTCGGCCGGCCGCGGCGTCCACGCGCCGCCAGCGATCAGACCGCGTGCTTACAGTGCGCCGACCGCATGCTGGCTGCGCGCCGACTCCGAGTTGCCAGCGAAACAACGTACAGTTACTTAGGGAGCCCAGGAATATTAAATATCGAACTACTTAAGGCGCGTCCCCGAGCGAAATTAGCAACTCTATTTGTGGTGATTCAAACTTCGTTTGAATCACTGTTAGAATACAGTTCTGATCAGCTTGCACTACGAAGTGGTTTTTACGTCAGTCACTGCGGGTCGAATAGTGTGAAATTAGTGGTTTTTATTCTTCATAAAATCAAATTTCCGTCTTTAAGAAAAAAAAACTAATAGCATTATGTTCATTATTAAGTTGCCTATCCATTAGTATAAGGAAATCAAAATAATGTTAACTTTACGAGAAGAAGCATGTTATAAATATTTTTTTCTCATTTTTGTCGTTTCATTGTGAGGGGATGGATTTATTAAATATATTAATGATAAATGATATTTATTCAGTAAGTAGGTTTTCTCAAACACTTTTACACGTCATGTTTTTAAACTAGATGGGGCCGGTGTTTCGTACCTGACTACTCTGAGAAGAAACAGCCGAAACAAACTCAGAGGTCATAGTCATGGCGGCGGCGACCTCTCGCGTCCGGCCCTGGTTCAATCCATGGTCCGGAGCGAGACGGAATGGGAAGCCGTCACCTCCTTCTGCGAAGCAGTCATGCTGGCGAAGGAGGTGGCGGAGCGAGAGAGGGAGAGAGCCTCTCTTCCCGGCCGCCGCGGGAGACGCACCGGGCGTCGGGGGCCACGTGGTGGCTACCGGCCACCGTAGATGCGGGCCTGTGGACGGTTAGCTATGGGCTAGCTAGCCGTCCGTCCGTCTAGTGACGACAGGCCGTGTCGACGGCGCGTTCGTGTTCCACGCGCGCCTCAAAGAGATGTCAGCAGCAGAGAGGGGCCCGCAAGGGCCGAAGCCTGCCGGGGTTGCGGGACTGTTCGAAAGAGATACCGCGGCCCCGGAACGTAAAGGGCGAGGAAGGAACATGGATGGGTTTTAGTCAGTAAGAGTCTGACACTCCCTCCCGCTCCGCCCAGAGTGGGAGAAGTCATTTGATGATTTCCCATCCTAAAAAAAAAAAAAAAAAAAAAAGAGGTCATAGTCATTAAGAGACTTAAAAAAAAAACTACCATTTTGCAGTCAAGAATATGTAGAAATTTAATGTATTTGTTATTACTTGGTATTTCTTTTGGTAATAGAGTAGTTGGCTCCAAAAAAAGCACAAAAAACGGCTTTTGCTCGGGGACGCGCCTTAAGTAAATACGAGTTCGTAAATCTCGCGACAAGCTTTTGTGTCATAATATAAATTGTGTAGGTAGTCACGTTTTTAGTTAATAGTAAACGTTTTAAAGGAAAGGTTTAATTTATTCTTATGCGTGCATTTATGTAAATAAAAGCTTGTTTTTAAAAAGTTTTTACTTAAAATTTTTCCTCTTACTTATGTAGGTATAGGTATCTACAGAAATAATGATAAAGAACAATATGAATTTTAATTTAATGAAAATATGTAGGTAAGTAATTAAAATTCCTTTCCATACGTCCGAAGGTTACTACCTACTATAATGTTGACCCAGGTTGTTTAAATAATATTTCCATGTAATTACACATCTTGCCTGCTATAAGTAATACGAGTATTGCGGTAAATAACAGTTCCAACTCAAACTCCGCGCCAAAATAGAAAACAGTTCTGCCAATCTAACAACAACAAAAAAAAACAATTTTTTTAAAGCAGTATGTTCATTTCGAGAGTTTACAATCTCTCTAGTTATTTTACAATCTAAAGTGTTTGACAATTTTACGGTGAAATATATACAGGGTGATTGTGTCTGGATTTTTTGAAAAGCGTACTATTTAGTGTTACACTTTAAAAGTAGCTGTATTGACTCGCACGTTTATTAACCGCACTAGCGGCAAAATAAGGGGAGCTGGAGTGGGAGTTTTAGTGGGGAGTAGTCGAATAGCGAGTGGCTCATTCCACAGAGCAGTCAAGCTGACAGGATGTCTTGACTAACTATTAAATAAAAATAATAATAATCATTTTATTATCAGGCAACTAAGGCCCATAGATAAAATACACAAATAACAAAACAACAAAAACAATATGTTTCGTCACTCAATAAACGAAAGTGGAATTTTAATAAAGCTGACTTTCTTGGTTTGTATAATTCTTTGAGGTTGGTAAATTGGGAACCGTTGTTTAACATACATAACTCTGAGGCGGCTTTAAATTATTTTTATGAAACAGTGAATGAGACTATTGACCGTTGTGTTCCTAAGAAAAATTTTATAGCAAATAAGCATGGGTCTAGGTTTTGCTATCCAGAATGGTACACGCCTGATTTGATAACAGACAAAAAATAAATGGCGTTATCACAAATTATATAAATCTACTGGTTCCCTGACTGATTACGAAATGTTTGCTTGCTTACGTACTAGGGTCAAATTAAAAATTGCGTCAAACTATAAGGTGTACCAAAACAGGCTCCAAAATAACCTGCAAGGGGATCCAAAATCGTTCTGGAACTTTATTAGGGCCAAGCAATCTCGGCGCAATAAACCCAAGGTGTCTAAGGACGGCTTATTGCTGAGGGAGGAGGAGTGTGCGGAATGTTTCGCCTCGTATTTCCACTCGATGTACAGCGAGAAGCGGCCGGCGCTAGACTCGGTAGCCGCAGAGCACGCGGGTGGCGGCGCGGCGCGGCGGGAGCGGCACGCGTGCATTTTGACGGGCTCAGCGCGCGAGATCTGCGGGCGGCGCTCCTGCGTCTCAAGCCCAAACGCTCTGTGGGTCCGGACGGCATACCACCTTACATAGTCAAAGATTGTCGCATGGTTTTTGAAGCGCCCTTATTGCACATTTTTAACTTTTGTTTGCGGGAGGGTCACTACCCGGACCGGTGGAAACTCACTCGCGTTATCCCAGTCCCTAAACGGGGAGTGGGCACCGACGTGAGTGGATACCGACCGGTAGCGGTGCTGTCTGCGTTCGCTAAGGTATTTGAGTCGGTGTTGCATAAAAGTATTTATACGCAAGTGAGCTCACAACTCTCTGACGCTCAACATGGCTTTCGACCGGGTCACAGTTAACGGGAGGCAACTTGCTGTCATTTGTTAACTACCTGTCACCAGTCATTGACGCTGGGGGACAGGTGGATGTGGCGTGTTTTGACTTCCGGAAAGCTTTTGATACCGTGGATAACGACGTGCTTTTGTGCAAACTCTCTGCGATGGGATTCACACCGCAATTACTAAAGTTTTTTGTGAGCTACCTTGGCGAACGCCGACAGTACGTCGAGTATGCGGGACACGAATCTGGACCTTAATGCACGTTTTCTGGGGTGAGTCAAGGCAGTAATATTGGGCCATTAGAATTTATATTATTTGTTAATGACCTGCCTACGGTCGTGAAGGAGGCAAAGTGTCTACTGTTTGCAGATGACTTGAAGTTGTACCTAAATGTAAGGGAGGCGGCTGATTGTAATCGGCTCCAGTCTGATATCGGCAATGTGGTACAATGGAGTAAGTCAAACAAACTAAATTTTAATATTGACAAGTGTTGTATAATGAGCTACACACGCTCGCGGGCTCCTTTGCGGGGACATGGACGGTGTAGTCGTACCGCGTGTCAGGCAGGTGTGCAAATGGTGTCTGAGCTGACGTTCTGCAAACACATAGTGGAGGTGTGCGGTAGGGCGTTCAAAAATCTTGGTTTCATTATAAGACAGTGTAAGGATTTTACCGATACTGCTGCTGTTAAGGTTTTATATAATGCACTTGTGAGAAGTCATCTGGAAACAAGTGCACTCATTTGGAATCCACATGAAAGAAAATATAGCCTCATGTTGGAGAAAATGCAAAACAAATTCTGTAGATTCCTCTACCTTAAGGAATATGGAGTTAATCCCTTTTATCCCCTTATGTACCCGAGTCTGTTCGTACTGGGCATGGTTGGGTACACCAGGCTGGCAGTAAGAAGGGACGTGGCGCTGGTCAAGTATGTGGCGAGCGTACTGCTAGGGCTGCTGCACCATCCCGAGGTGCTGGCTGCGCTGCGGTTGCGCGCGCCGGATGGGTGCGTGGGAGCGCGCCGCCGCCCCGCGCTGTTAGATGTGCCAGCCGCTAGGACTAACCTACTCATGTTTGCCCCTATGTCGCGAGCTGCACGCATTATTAATAGTATAACGGTATCGGAAGATATATTTGGGCAACACCTGCCGAGATTTATCCAGAGGGCTCAATTCATAATTGAACAAGGTGTGCAACTGTGAACATTGTCATATTGTATTAATTTTGGTGTTTTTATTTTTACTGGGTAGTTTTACTTATTTTGTATTGTGTGTTTTTCTATTATATGTGTTCAAAAATGTGTTTTATATTGTGTTCTATAATGTTTGTCTTATAGCATCGTATTGGAATAGTCTGTAAGGATGTTATAATTGGTGTAAATAAATAAATAAATAAATAATAAACTAATACATATTCTAACTTATAAAACGAGTATTATTAGACACGTATCGTTGTCGGCGTCGTGTTTCGCTGCGTGGTGTCGCGTAACCGTCCACGGAAACGTCGATACACGAGACCCATCGGCCAAAAGTCCTCCTTCATGCAGGTCTGTAGATGGTCGGTTGGAACTCGCACCACGAATGATTTGAAGTTGATGTTGTGGCGCGATTCCAACCTTTCGACCCGCAGAATGAAGTTGATCTTCACTTTCAAATACTGCACCACTTCCTCAGTTATAGTGGAGTGATGCAGACGCGAAATGTACAGCTGCGTCGTAGGCACAGCAGGACGCAGCAGCATGTTGGGTCCACTCGGTGCGGTACCGCACAGGTTGCGAGAACAGGGCTTCTTCTTCCTCCTCTTTTCCACCTTCGTGAAGCCCTCCTCATCAACTTGGCTAGTTCTTGGCACGGAGCCACAGACCGCAGCCAGGGCAGGTTGAGCCAATTTTTCCCCTTTTCTGGTTTGTCGCTTAGGCTGCGACGCATCAGATCTTCCGCTAGTGACAATAGCAGCGTAGGCACGTTTAGGGGTAAACGTAGTGCCTACGCGTGACGTATCCGCAGCCGGTGTTGTAGCGCGGGCGACGACGGCGGCGGGCGGCGCTTGCTCAGCGTTATCGGCAGCTGGTGACGCCACACTGTGTTCGCCGATTTAAAACTGCCGACGGCTGCATTTTGCGCCCCTCGACGCGTGTTCTCCTTTGAGGCCTCAGGTGACCCAATTTCCGAACCAACGTTGCGCAATAGAGCTATTTCCGCACGTAGCTCGGTATTGGTTTTTTCCGACACCTCCATTCTTGACTGCAACTTGGTCATCTCCATTTTCAAGGAAGTGATGTCCTTTAGCAGCCGAGTAACGTCGACGTGATCGAAAGTGACGGGAGGCAGTTTACTTAGCTGCTTCGCCACGAAATTTGGCACGTCGTCCGGGTCAATCTTCTTCAGCATATCAATAATGTCCTGAAGACTCTTCTCGGTTCCATCTCTGCGCCGAGAGGGCATCTGGTCCAGTTTTCCAAGGGACTGGAACAGCAAGAGTTTTCCGCTGCTGATGTCGTCCTCCTTGAAATTGGACCGGCATATCTGCAGGATGCTCACCTCGTCCATGTAATCGATGGCATGGACTAGGAATGCCAGCAATTCATTTACTATAAGTGGTTTGCGGCTATGGCCGTGCAACACGCGAATAAAATTCGAGTCGTGCACAGTGGAAACACGTCCGTGTACGAGTGCGCATCGCACTGCACTGATCCAGCTTAAAACAGTTCAGTGCTCGATCAAGTGTTTAAATATTTTATCGTGTGTGATTTATTGTGAAAAATTAAACTAAATTGTGAAAACGATAACTGACGTTATTATTTGAAGTGGCCTTCCTGAGCGTCCTTTACATTAGTTTTTTGACCCCAGTTTGAGGGAAGTTCAGAGGCCAACCAGGACCAGGTCTGGTAATAACCAACCAGTGTTTGTGACTACCAACAAATAATAAAAAAACTACAAAAATAATACAAAAAAAAGTTATGGATGCTTGAAGGTCGAATTTTGGAAAAATCTCAATAATATAAAAATTGGCATATCTCCTAAACTGTTAAGGAAAGTAAGGTTCAATAATTAGTAAATGACCCCCTCTATATGCGAATTTGCTATGGCGGGTCCAGACACAATCACCCTGTATATGGTAGTTCCCGTTGACCTAGAATCACAAAATTTGGCGAGAATTCGGGGTAATTTTGATTAAAAAATGAGAGAATTTCACTGCGCAAAACAAAGAGCAAGTAAAATTCAAGATCCAGCAGAATTTTAAAGAAATACATATCTGGGTTGCTCATAAATTAGTTGGTTTCAAAGCAGAAAGAGGAACTTTGCAGAAGTATTGTGTAAAATCTTTAATTATTGTCTAGGATGGAATTACTATGGCCGGGAAATAACATAACGATACGTAGCTACGAAGACAAACAAAAATTAAAGAAAAATACGTTTGTGTTCAGTGAAAACCATGAAAACGACACCCATGAAAGAAACACCAAAAAAAGTCGTAGGTGCCTTCTTGGGTTTTCATTTTGACCTCATTTTTGTTATCAGTGACTCCGAAAACCACGGAAACGACCCCTATGACGGAAATATAAAAAAAACCCTCGACGCCATCTTGGATTTTAATTTTGACCTCATTTTCGTTATCAGCGACCCCATAAACCATGAAAACGACACACATGACGGAAATTTACTCCAACGCCATTTCGATTTTCATTTCGATTTCATTTTTGTAATCAGCGACCTCGAAAACCATGTAAACGACACCCGAGATGGAAAAACAAAAACATTTCCTCGGCGCTATCTTGAATTTTAATTTCGACCTCATTTTCGTTATCAGCGACCCCGAAAACTACCATAACGACACACATGACGGAAAGGCAAAAAAAATCCTAGGCGCTATGTTTGATTTTCATTTTGACCTCATTTTCATAATAAGCGACCCCGAAAACCTTTAAAACGACACCCATGACGAAAAACCCAAAAATATTCTTCAGCGCCATCTTGGATTTTCATTTCGACCTCATTTTCGTAATCAGCGACCCCGAAAACCATGAAAACGACACCCATGACGGAAAAACCAAAAAAAAGTCCACCTTCATGAAATAACAGGCGTAATGTTATGTTTACTGTTGTGATGGATGCAGGGGGAGAGGTAGACCAAAGAAAAGATGGATGGATTGTGTGAGGAATGATGTGAAAGAAAAAGGAGTAAATCATAGCATGACAGTTGACAGAGGAGAATGGAAGAAGAAAACGTGTTGCGCAGACCCCAAGTAACAGGGGACATGGGCTGGAAGATGATAATGATGATGATATGTTTACTCTACAAAATAAACCTCAGCGGCCTTTAAGTCGCGCATTTGTCCTGATACCTCAATAGCCTTGTACAGAAGTCGAATCCGCCATCTTCTGGATTTCAAACTAAATACCATATTCGTCATCAGCACAGCACCCATGATAATCTCGGAAGCGACCACAGATTACTATATTTTACTATATTAGTAGCTAGCTACAGATACGACAGTGACTTTTTGGTAGAGTTCCAAAGGGTCCGTTTTGGCGCTGTTGTAGCCATCGGGGTTTTGACAGAAGTTTATAGATATAGTTATGTATGTAAGTGTAATAGTGATTGCAGGAATCTTGTTATCGATAACTAGTGATGTTCTTTTATATCGACTTTTTCATTGATATCGATACTTTAATGGCGCCTTCATATAGTTGATTTATTTTTGAGGTTCAGGTAATCATAATATCATAATAAAATAAAAATGATAATTTACAGGTTTTATATTTGTATAAACGTTTTTAAACTAGCTGATTCATTTTTTTAATGGCGTCAATCCAAAAAGAATGATGTAGTGAGTCTTCTTTACAGCTCGTCTTAATTTTCTCCTTTTTCCACCACCAGGATAGCCATTAACACTGTCAAACAGTTCATCAAAAAATTCAACAACTACAGCTGTTGTGGCCATTGTAGCTCCAGAATCTAGACCATGTAATTTATCTGAAAAAAAGAATAATGAACACATTAGTAAACAAATACCAGTTTTGTAGAAATGGAGACACTTTGTATATGAGACGTTACGTTGCTGGACTGTTAATTATAGCCCTCGCAGTTGCCACAACAACTAAGAAATGTACGTTAATAAAGTAAAAAAAGGTCCATCAGCATGACCCACAACAAACAATTTTAAGTGATGACATGACAAAAGTTATGGGGCACTAAGGAGCCCTCACACTGCTAAGAATATTTTCTGAGGGTGCCACAGTGGAGGAATTTCTTATTTCCTATATTGGATTAAAATTAAAACATTAGAAGATATTTATGTATGTAAGTATATCTATACCTGCCGTTCCAATCAAAACTGATGATGTTATGACACTGTCATCTTGTTCCTCGGAGTAATTATGATCAACTGTATCAACCAACCAACCACCCTGAAAAATTGAGAAATATTGCTGTAATACATATTATTATAAGTTGTACTCATTTTAATAAAACCAGCCTATAACTGACTCACTGCTGGGCAAAGGCCTCTTCTCAACAGAGAAGGCACGAGCATTGATTACCATGCTTGCTCAAGACGGGTTGGCGAGTTGTACTCATACTTATTTATAGTAAAATAATACTGATAAATGGGACTATATTTAGATACAAACATTAGAATTAAAAACGGGATATTTACCATGTTTATTGTTTGTTTTGAGTTTCCGATATTTCGGCACTGTTACAAGCGCCATGGTCACGCATGAACTGAAGTTATTGCGGGTGGATGTTTATGAGCAGACGAAACGGTCTACCCTCTTTCTTATTCGTTTTTCGCGCACGACACCGCTACCATTGTCACATAATTCACTCACAACACGATTCTGTTCCCGAAACACAAAACTCACTGTGTCCGTTCGCGAACATCTTCCGGCACTTTTCCGGCTTTTACACAGTTGAACCACTGGGTTCCAAGTCCTCGACAGTTGAAACCCATCCTCCCGGTTGAAATTCTGATGTTTAGTAATCTCAATGGCTTCTCTTACCAGTCTAGGTACATAATGGCGTTCTGTCGAGATTACTTGAGGGTTGTGTAACTCAATCCAGTGGTTCGGTCCCGACTCCAACAGATGTTGAGCTATGGCCGACTTCTGGATGTCGTTGTTCTTCACGGCTCTTACGTGTTCTGATATTCTGCAGGCCACAGTGCGTTTTGTCTGCCCGATGTACGACTTTCCACAACTACAGTCTACTTTATAAACACCGGGTTTTTCCAACGGGAAGTTGTCCTTCGGCGAACGCAGCATCTGAGAGATTTTCCTGAACGGAGTGAAGATAGTCTTTACGGCATATTTTCGGAGGATGTTTGCAACTTTGTCTGTCACACCCTTCACATACGGCAAAAATGCCGGTTGCCTCTCGACTTCACACTTCCGGTGTTTATGGGCAGTGTCACGTCTATACTGTGCTGTCTTTAGTGTATATCCATTCTTCTGTAGGACCTTCTCTATATGCGCCAGCTCACCTTGTAAATGTTCCTCGTCGCATAGGTCATGCGCGCGGTTAGTGAGTGAAGTCACCACTGAGTTCAGCTGTCTGGGATGGTGGTGTGAATCAGCGTGCAGATAACGATCCGTGTGAGTCGATTTTCGGTATACTGAGTGGGCTAGAGAACCGTCTGCACGGGCCTGCACTAGCACGTCCAAAAACGGAATTGTCCTCTCATTTTCCATCTCGTAGGTAAAATTGAATTTACTATGTATGCTGTTGAGGTGTGCCAAACATACTTTTGCCTCTTGCTCATCTCCTTCGATTATCCCAAAAACGTCATCGACATACCTCTTCCACAGTTTTATAGGTGTACATGCAGTGGAGATGGCCAACTCTTCAAATTGCTCCATCCAAATGTTAGCTACTACAGAAGCCACTGGGCTGCCCATGGCTACACCATCTATCTGCAGGTAGTACTGACCTTGGTAAATGAAATAACTGGTAGATAAGCAGTGATGTAGTAACTTCACATATTCTAAGGGGATGTTATTTTCCAGCAATTTAACCTTAATTACTTCCATGCAGTCCGCCACTGGCACATTCGTAAACAAGGACTCAACATCAAAGCTGACCATTACGTCCTTTGTTTGGAGTTTAACGGACTGCAGGATGCCTACGAGATGCAGAGAGTCCTTTACATATGATTTTGTTTTTCCAACGAAAGGTTGAAGCACACCAGCTACATGTTTCGCCAGGTGGTATGTGGGCGAGTCGATCTGACTAACTATGGGCCGTAGTGGAACGTTCTGCTTGTGTACCTTCGGTAAGTTTCGTCGTTTTTAATTCTAATGTTTGTGTTAGTGACCATGTCAGTCTAAAAACTCATATATTTAGATAACCATACACACCAGTTGTAGTACATGTACATCCGCCTCATCTTGTGCCTTGAAATAATTATGTTCAAGTATTACATCCCACCCTGGAAACATATTTGATACAGTTAATACAGTAATTTTTAATATTTCGAAGTTGATTTTATGTTTTCCCTATAGGTACATTCTGTATATGTTTTTTGTATATGTCCGCTATAATATGTTCTTTACGTTCTGTTGGTTTCTAGTTGATTGAAGTTTTAATAAAAAAAACTTATAACATCTCAAAACAAGTAATCAAAATAGTCCTCTTTTTACTTGATCTGAGTACTTATAACAAAACGACTTTTACATAACCTAAAAAGTTTAACAAAACTCACCAGAAGCGGAACGCCTTATGCAACTTCTTCTGTTTTTCATAGACACGTTTCCTGAGTCCAATGAGGAAGGAATTTGTTGGCACTAGGAAGGCATCCACAGATTTCTAAGTTCATTGTTCTTGGGAAAACTCACTGTTGCATTGCAACAGTGAGTTTTAGAAGAGAGTCACAACAAAAAAGTGCTGTGACTTTCGGATTCCCATGACGAATAATCGCACATTTAACATGCACAATCAGTATTGTCTCAAACAGTAAAATTAGATTTATCTGAATTTAATAAAAACATAGTGCAGTGCTGGGAATGTGAAGGTACCTTCCAGATGGATATTCCCTTGTGGGGTATAAATCAAATGAACACTAAGAAGATTCAGTGCAAAGTATGTATGAAATCCTTTCTTATGAAGGCTGCGCTTAAAACAGAAGCAAAATACGATAACGGCACACTAACAATTGAGTCGTCTGTAACAATTTATACGGCAGGACTAGCGACCGGTGTAAAAAACATCCGCCCATGTCATCATCATCATCATCATCATCATCTCAGCCGAAAGACGTCCACTGCTGGACATAGGCCTCCCCCAAGTGTCGCCACATTGACCGGTCCCTTGCGACTCGCATCCACCGGATTCCCGCAACCTTCACCAGGTCATCGGTCCACCTAGTGGGAGGTCTTCCAACGCATCGTCTTCCGGTTCGCGGTCGCCACTCCAGAACTTTTCGGCCCCATCGGCCATCCGTTCTGCGAGCAATGTGCCCTGCCCACTGCCACTTAAGTTTAGCCATTCTTCGGGCTACGTCGGTGACCTTGACCGCCCATGTATCAGCTGTAAAATAAAGAAGGAATTGACTATCATACCCATCGATACCTTCACATCAGAGGAGTGGTTCATCTGTAAGTGCGGCAAAAACCAGTGTGCACTCATTGAATTTGTTTCACAAAGCGAGCAACTGCCTTTGGCTGCCAGAAGATCAAGGAAAAAGAATAAGCGTGGAAGCAAAGCGATTAAAAACATCGAAGCCTCTAAGACGCCTCTTGCCCAGAGAACCTATGGGAATGTGGGCCAGCAACTCTCACAAGCGCCGCTGCAGGTGCACGGAGTGAGGTCAGAAATGAGTGTCGGCGCTCCAGACCCGAGCTCCAGTACTCGAGCGATCGTAGACAAAGTACAGACTACGTTAGACACGTGGAAAATTCCTCGATCCATACAACCGCCGCCTATCATAGAGACACCTAAACTACAAAAACCAGTGAGTGACAACAACCGCACTGCGCAAGTTAATCAAGCAACGTTTCAACGGGTAACTAGAGGAGCGAAAAGACGGCGTACAAGCGCATCCAGCTATACGACACCGACACAGAAAAACACCCATATCCCTAATATAATCATCAGGGATGAAAATGCAATAAAAAATCAAGACACACTGAAGAAAATCAGAGAATCAGTAGCGAAGAACAGCTCAACGCTCAACGTTACGAAAGGCCAAATAAAAATTAGCCCGGATAACGCGACAGCGCGCACGAACTTACTCACTACGATTGAAGCTTGTGGAATAACCAGAGTGATTGCACCAAAACCGAAGGCAGACCGACAACCAGCGACCAAGATCATGCTCAAAAATGAAACTTATGGAGAATCCACCGACATCGTTGCTAACGAGATAGCTGACTGCATCGGCATTAAACCAACAGCAATCAAGCCACTAGGAAGAGCAGGGAAAACACACCTACTCATTTTTGATGGCAAACACAAATCGAGAGATCTCTTGCAGAACTTCAAAGCCTCGGAAAGAAAATTCTTCTGCGCACCCTCTATCAAGGTTGAGCCATTCAGAGAAAACCCGAAGCACATTGTACAGTGCAAGAAATGCTATGCATTCGATCACTCGAAACAATCGTGCTATGGCAAACAAGAGGAGCCACAAATAGTTATTACCACACTAGAGGGTACCACGACAAAAGTCTGCAGAAATTGCAAAGGAGAAGACCACGGCGCGAACAACGCCAAATGCCCTGTGTTTAAAAACATGATGGTTAGGCAAATGGAACAAGTACAGGCTAAGCAAACAAAGAAAGAGGAGAGAATTAAACGTTCAGTGGTAAGACTGGGTGTTAAATACGCAGATGTTACATATACAAGGCAATTCCCAACTCTGCCACAAAAGGAAACAGCACAACTACAAACACAAACAGAACAAGTACCACCGAAAATAGGCGGTCTCACACTAGAGTCTGTCTGTTGCATTTGTGTCTGCATCTGAAAGAGGCCCTCTTTCAGATGCAGACACAAATGCAACAGACACTGATGATTCTGATGGATACTATAAATAGGATACACTCACATCTCAATGGCTAACCACCAAAGTAAGAAAATACAGAACCTCAAAATCTTACACTTGAACACCCAAGGAGTAAGAAACAAATTCAAAGAAATAAAAGCATTAGTCGAGAAATACAGACCGGCGATAATTATATTGAACGAGTGCAAGATCGACTTTGAGACACAAAAATATGATATAAAGGGGTATGATAAACTCACCCACACATTGGAAAAACACTTAGCCCCTGCCATGTATGTACAGAAGGGACTAAGGTGGGCTGAAACGGAAGTCACCCCAGGCTGGCACGATGAAAACAAGAAGATAGAAGGCGTAGGCATTAAACTTTTTTTTACTAACCACGCAAGTGGAGAATATGTTATGATTAAAGGAATATATATCCAAATTCCAAATCAACATCATGCTAGAGAAGAACTGGAGGAGACCTTAGCCGACGAGCCATCAATCATCATCGGCGACATGAACTTACGCATGCAAACCCTCGGCCACAGCAGGAACTCCGGCCTCGGCAACATTGTTAAAAAAGCAACGAGAGACGGAATCTGCTCCTTGAAACATGCCGAAGCACCGTCTAGACCTTTCAGCCAAGGTAACACCATCCTAGACCTAGCTATAATAACACACCAACAACTAGAAGCGCAAGCCAAACAGGTCGAGAATGTCGGTTTGGATCACCTCCCGTGGTTGCTAACGGTGTAGATTGAACACAATATAGAGGAGTAGCTATCCCGTAACACAAAGAAAATCTATGAGGACGAGAACCTGAGAGCAGCATACCAACAGACAATGTGGGAAGGTTTCTGCGACCTGAACAAAGAAATCACAACAGAAGACGATTGCGAGAAGTATGTCGAAACAATGGAAAAGGCGACTGTCGCAGCCCTCGACACTCACGCACCCCTGAAAAATTCAACAAGGCAGGAACGACTACCAAAGGAAATAAACGATAAGATGAAATTTCGAAACAAATTAAAACAAATTGTATGGCAAGCGAGACATTGCAGCCCCAGATTCCAACACGAAACACGCTTTATTTACAACCACGCTAAGAGAGAAGCTGAAAAACTCCTGAAAGAATACTCCAAAAAAGGCTGGCTTGACCAACTCCAAGATCCACGGGACAATAGGTCACAAATGTGGCGCATCCAACGAAACATGAAGAAACCTATCATTAAACTACCAAACATCACAGGATGCAGTACGGAAATAGAAACGATCGAAAAGCTGACCGATACAGCCATAGTTAAGGAGGCCAATATAGCGAAAAACGATGAGGGGACTGAAAAGACGACACCATTCCAACCGTTCGACCTAACGTCACAAAAAGAAGTGCAACTTGCACTGAACAGATTCAAAAGCAAAAAGGCCCCAGGGCTAGACGGAATAAAAGCAGACGCCCTCAAACTTGGGGGAGAAGTCTTCACTGAGGCATTTGTGCCTCTTGCTAACTTTGTATTGTCTACAGGTTACTTCCCTAAGCGATGGAAAACCGGCGTGTGTATATTCCTGCACAAGGCCGGCAAAGATCACCGACAGGCATCATCATACCGCCCGATCACACTGCTCAACATCATGGGCAAGCTGTGCGAGCGACTGATCCTGAGAAGACCACCACTACGGTCAACCGACTGCAACCGACGTTCCAGCACGGCTTCACAAGGGCAAGAGGCACAGCAACCCAGATTTTACGTACCGGGAAATAATCACTGATGCACTAGCCGCGGAAGACAGCGTCTCTATGATATCTACGGACCTATCGAAGGCCTTCGACTCGATCAGCCACAAGTGTCTAATCAAGAAACTTCAGAATCAAGACGTTGCCAACAACATCATTAAAATAATTGAGAACTACCTCGAAGGCAGAAACTTGAGAGGAAGATTCAGAACTACCATAACCAAAGACAAACTGATACCTCACGGCGTGCCCCAAGTCTCGATTCTGGGACCGATAATCTTCAACCTATACGTCCATGACATCTGGGACATACGAGACCACATCAGAGGTCTAAAACTCTCACAGTACGCGGATGATCTCTGTATACTCAACAGAGCCACGAACCCAGAACACGCGACGATGCGCGCTGAATGGGCAGCGGAAGCCATCGTTGACTACTACACAAGATGGGGGTTAAAGTGCAACATAGAGAAAACAGAATGCATCAAGTTCTCGAAAAAGAAAAAATATCGACCAACGGTGAAACTGAAACAACAAACGTTGCACTATCAAAATCAGATTAGATATCTCGGTGTCATCTTCGACAAACAGATGAAGATGAACCAGCACACTGAAAGGGTCGTCGGAGCCCTCGGTCCAATAATAGGATACAATGCGAAGACCGAACTAGACACAAAAGTGGCCATCATTCAGGCCTGCATTCTACCACTAATGGATTACGGAGTGGTGCAACTACTCTCAAGGTATAGCGCAACGAACCTAACTAAAATCGAACGCCAATACAGACTGGCATTGAAAAATGCCGCGCAACTACCAAAACGAACACCCACGGAAATAATCTGGGAGATGGCTGACATAGAAGCGTGGCACCTACGCGCTGAGGATCTCAATACCAAAATGTTGGAAAACATTGCAAAATTAGATATAGAAGACCTTGAGTCTCCTGGGGATGCCTACCGGGCGCGCGGCGAGTTTAACCCCCTCAGGGTTAATCACAGAATGGGCGATATACAGTATGACTGTAATAAAAAAGGAAACAGGCGGTGGCCTACCGATCAAACGAAGGCCCCGCGTCCCCTTAAAATAAAATAAAATGATAAATTATAGTAAATAATAATGTAATAATAATGTTACATCGGACCTACTAGAACATTCGAGAAAGCACGTGATTACAGTATGAGTACGTTGGAATTTCGAGAGATTTCTATTATTATTACTTTCAAAGTTGGGTAGGTACCTACAAACTCGCGACCTCTTTATAAAAAGACATTAGAATTTCGACCGTACGCCTAGGGCATACGGTTCATATTTGTTTGTGTTGTACAAGTAGCTAGTAATAATAATTACCTACCTACCTACCTACTCTTTTGTCAGTGTTTTCTATGACCCTCTAGAATATTCGAGGTTATTCTGGTGTGTCTGTGGGCGAGTATAAATAGACCGCTCAGGGCCGCGACAGTCAGTCTTGTTTTGGCTACCATCGAAGCGAATCGAAGTGAACTTGAAGTGCGATATCCAAGTGAATAGTGATCAGTAGTGTACTTGTGATTAAGTTTAAATTGTTTTGTGATTAATAAAGTTATTGTGTTGTTCAATCGGTAGTAATTGATTTATCTCATACCCAGCTCGTAACAAATTGGTGTCAGAAGTGAGAGATAAATTATGCCAATTCTACCAAAGGACGACACGGAGGGTATCCGTACCAGGAGTCAGCGACAGCAGGACATGGACCAAAGGCGGTTTGGAGATTCTCCGACACAGACACCGGGTGGTGTCCAGCCTACGTCACAGCCAGTCGCTCACCCATCCGGAGTTTCTCCAGCATCAGTGGCGCCAGACTTGTCAGCTTTAATGGCGCTCCTGCAGGATCAAGCTCGCCGCCAAGAGGAGCAGGCTCGCCGTCAAGAGGAGCAGGCTCGCCGGTTGGAAGAGCAATTGCAACGAGATAAAGAGGAGCAAGCCCGCCGCCAGGAGGAGCAGGTCCGCCGCCAAGAGGAGCAGATGATCCTTATAAAGGATCTTCATGCAACTTTCGGCAAGGACCTGAAAGTGATGAAAGATCAGGTCCACCAGCACGAGAATCGCATCTCGGAGGCCGAAGTTCAGATTGCTGGGGTAAAGAAGGCTTTGGGCGAACTGAAGATTGAAGGCGGGACCGTAGCTTCAGTGGTTGCTGCACCATCTTCGCGTGGTTTCAAAGTGCCTCCATTCGACGGAACATCGTCGTGGTCGGCCTATAGAATCCAGTTTGAGGCCGTCATGAAGGCGAATGGATGGACCAAACCACAAGCCATGACCGCGCTCACCTTGGGCCTCCGAGACCAGGCCCTGACTATTCTCGAGGCACTCGGCAAGGACGTTACCTACGAGCAGCTGCTGGAGGCGTTGGAGTCCAGATACGGCGACGCGCACCTGGAGCACGTATTCCGTGCTAAGTTGAAGGACCGTTTTCAACGGAGTGCCGAGAACCTCCAGCAGTGGGCTCTGGAAGTTGAGAAGCTCGTTCGGAAAGCCTACCAGTCTGCCCCTGCACTGATTGATGGAAATCTGGTACAGGCGTTCGTTGATGGAATACGTGACTTAGAAGTTAGAGCCGCCGTGAGACTTGGGCATCATGAGACCTTGAAGGACGCCTTAGCCCATGCCTTGGAAGTAGAGGCAGTGAGGCAAGACCACCGAACACACTACGTCAGGGAGGTTGTGGCATCACCTGTACACGACCGTGCGCAAGGTTACAGCCCTAGCTGCTACACAGCTAGAGAAAGGGATCATCTTCGGCCAAGTTGTCCAAAGCAAGTTGTGGCATCACCTGAACGCCAGTGTCCGCGACGATACAGCCCTAGGTGTTACACTTGTGGAGAAAGGGGTCACCTTCGGTCGAACTGTAAAAAGCGAAGCGCCCCTAGAGAAGATCAATCTCAGCAGGGAAAAGCGGCTAAGAAAACTGGTCAGCAACAGTGGAGAAACCGCAGCAACACAGACGAACTATCAAGGAGACCATTGTCCGAAGATTGTAAGCGTAGTTCCAGACCGGATTCTAAGGAAGTGGTGCCTGTGAGGATGCTAAGAACGGATCTTAGCGATGAATGGAAGGTAACTATACAGGAGGCTCAGCACAATGACTCGGACATCAAACCGATCTTCGAGTGGATCAAAGCTGGTGTTCCTAAACCCAAGTGGAGTGATGTGGCTGCGATGAGTTCCATCACGAAGAGTTATTGGGCGCAATGGAACAGCTTGGTGATCCAGGATGGAGTCTTGTGCCGTAAATGGGAAAACGCTAGAGGGGACAGCTGCCATCTACAAATGGTTGTCCCTAAAGCCAAGGTACCGGATGTTCTACGGCTCTACCATGATGGATGTTCAGGAGGACATATGGGGGTAAAAAGGACTCTACTAAAAATTCGAGAACGCTTCTACTGGATCCACTGTCGAGATGATGTGGAGGACTGGTGCCGTAAATGTACCAGTTGTGCGGCCGTGAAAGGACCCCGTACACGCAGCAGAGGTGCATTAAAAGTGTACAACGTTGGAGCTCCTTGGGAACGGATAGCACTAGACGTTGCGGGACCATTTCCAGTAAGTGAGAGTGGAAACAGGTACTTCCTGGTGGTCATGGATTACTTCACAAAGTGGCCGGAAGTCTTCGCCATTCCTAACCAAGAAGCAACAACTGTCGCAGATAAATTAGTTCAAGAAGTCTTCTGTCGTTTTGGAGTACCCTTAGAAATACACAGCGATCAAGGAAGGAATTTTGAATCGCAAGTATTTCAAGAGACTTGTCGATTGATGGGTACCCATAAAACCAGAACCACCTCTTACCACCCACAATCCGATGGAATGGTGGAACGATTCAACCAAACGTTGGAGAGATATCTGGCGAAAGTTGTGGAAAGCCGGCAAAGGGATTGGGACAAGCACATACAGCCGTTTCTTCTGTCTTATCGAAGTGCAGTCCACGAAAGTACGACTGTGACACCAGCCTTCGCGAACTTTGGAAGGGAATTACGGTTACCTGCTGATTTAATCACTGGAACTCCCCCTGATGCTCCATGTAGTGTAACAGATTACGCGAATGACTTGCGTAATAAGTTGAACGATGTTTATGAGCATATCCGACAATCCAGCCAACAGATGTCAGAGAAGATGAAGACCCGTTATGATCGGAAGGCAAACGGTAGGGGTTTCGACGAGAGTTCACTGGTGTGGTTGCATAACCCAGTGCGGAGCAAGGGGAAGTCTCCGAAGTTACAAGCAAAATGGGATGGACCATACCGAGTCGTGACTAGGATCAACGATGTCACCTACCGAATACAGAAGGGTCCACGAGGTGTGCCTAAGATTGTGCATGTAGACCGGTTGGCGCGATACTACGGGACTAATGATGCTCGGGACGAGCATGTCTAAGGAGGGGGCAGTGTTACATCGGACCTACTAGAACATTCGAGAAAGCACGTGATTACAGTATGAGTACGTTGGAATTTCGAGAGATTTCTATTATTATTACTTTCAAAGTTGGGTAGGTACCTACAAACTCGCGACCTCTTTATAAAAAGACATTAGAATTTCGACCGTACGCCTAGGGCATACGGTTCATATTTGTTTGTGTTGTACAAGTAGCTAGTAATAATAATTACCTACCTACCTACCTACTCTTTTGTCAGTGTTTTCTATGACCCTCTAGAATATTCGAGGTTATTCTGGTGTGTCTGTGGGCGAGTATAAATAGACCGCTCAGGGCCGCGACAGTCAGTCTTGTTTTGGCTACCATCGAAGCGAATCGAAGTGAACTTGAAGTGCGATATCCAAGTGAATAGTGATCAGTAGTGTACTTGTGATTAAGTTTAAATTGTTTTGTGATTAATAAAGTTATTGTGTTGTTCAATCGGTAGTAATTGATTTATCTCATACCCAGCTCGTAACAATAATACGTAATAATAGTATGTAATAAGGTTTTGTCTGTGCAATTATGGATGAAGTTATGATGACGAATAACTACCGGAGATTTATTGTGAAGGACGGTACGGTTGACATATGTCGGGCATGCCACCGTCCAGGCGAATCAATCCGTCACATTATCTCCGGGTGTTCTCGTCTAGCTAACGGAGAATACTTGCACAGACACAACCTTGTAGCCAGGATTATCCATCAGCAACTTGCTCTAAAATACAATCTTGTGGAATCGGAAGTGCCCTACTATAGGTATGTGCCCGACCCAGTTCTCGATAATGGCAGTATCACACTGTACTGGGATCAATCCATCATCACTGACAGGACTGTTATAGCCAATAGGCCTGATATAGTGGTGATGGATCGATCAGCGGCGTGCAATGATTGTTGACATAACGGTCCCGCATGATGAGAACCTCGTGAAAGCCGAGAAAGATAAACAAATCAAGTATCTTGACTTGGCTCGCGAGGTTGTCGACATGTGGGAAGTGGACTCGGCAATCATTGTACCGATAGTCGTGTCGGCCCATGGCTTAATTGCCAAGAGCCTCGACCAATACCTGAGGAGGCTCTCGTTAGGCAGCTGGATCAAGGACTTGATTCAGAAAGCGGTACTCCTGGACACGGCTCGTATTGTTAGGAGGTTCCTCTCTCTGGAGCCCTGACCGTCGGTAGCTTGGACCCTGTTCCCGATACCGGTGGGCTACAATTTTTTATATTTTTAAATGTTTTTTATATATTTTTATATTAATATTTAAAAATGTAGAGAGTTTGTTTAAAATTGAATAAAGGAAATAATATGTAATAATAATATATAATAGGTAATAATAATATTTTGTTTAATGAAATATTTATTTAATTTATAACAATAAATGATAATGTGCACAAAAATAAATAAAGGAAATATAAATGTTATATAATAATATGATAATAATACGTAATAATGTAATAATAATATAATGATTGTTTAAAGAAATATTAAAAAACAATAGGTACAAAATGTACTTTGGCAAATAAATCAACGCGAATAATAATGTAAATACTGAAATACACAACACAACTAACCAAATAAAACACGTAATATGTTTGTTTGTATAGCCTAACAAATTACGAATAATAGAACACAGCAAACAGAGATCCACTAGGACATAAGTTAGCTGATTCACCTCTGCACGGCCCACCGGTCACAGAGACATATTTTGTAAGACAAAAAGTAGGCAAATAAATGATATTCTATTCTATTCTATTGTCTCAAACTACAGAGGAAAGTGTGTATCTCAACTCAGTAAAATACGAGGAAAATTAAGGAAAATACACTCAGAGGTTAGAATTATTATTCTCTGAAGATTTTTGACAATGAGCGCATTATATACTCAAGTGTCATTTGATTGTAACACTTGAGTACATAATTTTTATGTGCGTGACAAACACTGACATAACAAAACCAAGATGGGGATGGCGGCATGGCGCCGGCGATGCTACGCCAGCGCCAAAACGGACCCTTTGGAACTAAAGCTGTCACAGCCGTGGAAGCGACACCCATATTGATTTAAACATTTTCATTCCAACTCCATCGCACCCCAACAGGGGATGATGGAATTTCAGGTCCGCCAATTGAATCTTAAAATCGTTTTTTTTGTAATACACCCAACCCGATACACCATACAAACAATACCGGTTTGGGCTGTGCGTTGATTTTCAGACTTTGTCACGCCATTTCTCCATTTTAGGGGTTGAATTTTCTACTCATTTATCAATAGGAGTACTCTTTTAAAGTTTGGAATGAACTAGTCCAACTAACCTTGTTTCCCCATACAAACTTTGGAGGCCCGTTTCACCCCCTTAGACGGTGAATTTTGAAAAATCCTTTCATAGTGCACCCCCTAGACTACATTAGAAACGTACTCGCCAAATTTGGAATCTGTAGACCCAGCGGTTTGGGCTGTGCGTTGATATATCACCCAGTCAGTCAGTCAGTCAATTTACCATTAATAAAGACATAGAATATAATTATACAGGGTGGAATTTTAAAATGTCACCTGGAGGGAAAGTACTCTAAATACTGGAGATAACAAATTTTACTCAAAGGAGACATTCCTTTATTTTTAAAAAGAAACAAGTCTGCATTCACAGTTTTTCGAAAATTATTTTGGCATCGAACCCGGGATGGATCGACTAAAGTTCGACAAAATAACATTCTGTACCTTTTTGACATCAATCGATAGGGTCAATCAAATGGCTCAAATCTCTCTAACAAACATGATAAATTAAATGAAAGGAAAACCATGAATAAAAGTGATTTATCTTGTAGAATTTATCCCATTGAATTTAAAGCTGTTCTTTAGTTTTCATGATTTTCTTTTCATTTAATTTATCATGTTTGTTAGAGAGATTTGATCCATATGGCTGGCCCTATCGATTGATGTCAAAAAAGTACAGGATGTTATTTTTTCGAAATTTAGTCGGTTCGATTCCCCAGTGAGGCAAAAGATTTTCCGGAAATCTGTGAATGCAGATTTGTTTCTTTTAAAAAATAAAGGAATGTTTCGTTTGAGTAAAATTGTCTTTTTCCAGTATTTCGAGTACATTCCCTCCAGGTGGCATTGAAAAATTCCACCCTGTATATATTGTATATAGAAGAAGATATAAAAATGGGACAATACAGGCTAAATAAAAAAAAACATCCAAGAGCGAGTCGGACTCGCGCACCGAGGGTTCCGTACAATCTTTTAAACCGGTTGAACGCTTTAGAGCAACGGTTGGCTCCAAACGCTATACAGACGTCTACTCCAATGACGTCGCATCCGTGCACGAGGAGTTAAAGGACAAACTTAACTTTGCTGTACGATCCAATCAAGACCGGAACAGGCCGGGTTCCGTCCAAGTTTTTCAACTACAGACCATCTTCACACTTTAAATCAGTTATTAGAAAAATATTCAGAATTTCATATACCTCTTGTAGTGTATGTAGATATCACACTACAAGTTGCCTCATGCGCGCACGTCGCTCGGTTATAAGTACCGGTCCGAGTGGTGGGGTGGTCAGTCGTTGTCAGACAGTCGGCCGGAGCGGTGGCGCGCTGGTGAGTCAACTAGTGTTGTTAAAAGTGCATATTTTACACCTCTATACCTGGCTTTCGTGGACTACACAAAGGCTTTTGATACTCGTAGTATAAAACATAGCGCCATGTTCTCAGCTCTACGAAGCCAAGGCATAGAGGAAACATATATATATTTAGAACTGTTAAAAAAAAGACTATAATAGCACAGCTAACGTTAAATTAGATAATGTTGGTTCTACATTTAAAATTGCCATAGGAGTAAAACAGGGTGACTCGCTTCCCATAAACTATTTACCAGCACCCTCGAGGAGATATTCAAAAACCTTGCTGACACATGGACAACGCAAGGTATCCCGATCGGTGATAAATGCTTTCGTCGAACCTTCGTTTTGCAGACGATATTGTACTTTTTGCGTCTGAAGCAGCTCAACGCATGCTCTAAGACCTGAACACTGCAAGCCTTGAGGTTGGATTGACGAGGAATCATTCGTCGAAGACTAAAGTCATGACCAATGCCGTTAAATATAGGGTTGAAGTCGATGGGCAGGAAATGCACTTTAGTCGACAAATATATCTACCTGGGCCAGCTAGTTTCTTTCAATAACAGACAGGACAAGGAGATCGACCGTCGTGTCGAAAATGCCTGGAGAAGCTACTGGTCCATGAAATACGCATAGGAAGGGCAACCTTCCTACCTCGCTCAAGCGTAAGCTCGTCGACATGTGTATCCTACCTATCCTAACCTATGGCGCTCAGACTAGGTCTTTGACGGAGGCTCAGAAGTCCAAGCTCAAGGTTTGCCAAAGAACGATGGAGCGTAGCATTTTAAATATCAAAATCACCGATCGAATACGCAACACCATAATACGCTCCAAGACAGGCATTGCTGATGTTGGCGATAAGTCGGCAAAAATCGTCACACAGTGGATGCCTGACGATGGTCGTCGTCACCGAGGCAGGACCAAGAAACGCTGGCGTGACGATTTGGACTCGTTCCTGCCTGATTGGCCAGAGGAGGCAAAACACCGTGAAAGAAATGGGGGAGGCCTTTGCCCAGCAGTCAGTGGGACATGGTAGGCCAACGAAAAAAATTTTTTACATATTGCTCACCACCATAAATTTATTACGTGTCCATAGGGTGGACCTGGGTGGACCATTACATTTATGCTCTCAGAGATCTTGAAAATGTTTTACAAACAGTAAATAGTAGTTTTAAACGGAATAGACAATGTAATTGATCAAAGTAAAAGAAGATTCGTGATATCTCCATATTTCTCAAAAAAGTGGACCATGAAAAAAATTACCATTACCAAAAATGGTTATTTCTACCAAGCGACTTAGTAATTATTAGTTCCATGTGGATTGCATTAAAAAAATATTAACATCCCTTGCAGTATCGATTTTGGTACTATATTATATTTACGTATGGTATCCCTGAGAAGATTTATGTCAACATTGTCAACGTCGCGGTGGTATTTTATTATTTACGGGATTATCTAGAAGTTATTAGGAAATATATGTTAACTGTAATGATTTACTATAATTAAGTGTTATACTTAGAAATATGAATACTTCTGTGGAAGGTATTATCCTAAACAACTATCAATACGCCCCGATTTACTTGATACAAGATCCTGGCGCCACTCAGGTATAAATACCGATATGATTGTTATTAGAAAGATAGATATTTCCATGAATGTTCAATAACATTGATTTTTTTATGTTTCCAGGGCAATACTTACGTCATAGCTTCAAGTAATGTAGAGCCAACCAAACCTGTTAGTAATAACCTGAAAACATTCTACGAAAATAGTGGAAATATTGAAAATGGATTAATAAATGTAGAGACCGGTGTCCGACCCAATGTGATCAAAAAGAAAGAGAGCGTTTTGATCAGAAATAATTTAAAGTTGGCAAGTTTTTTGTTGCCTAAAGCTGATAATGTTAATAAACAATATGTAGTTGATAACATTGTTTTCAAACCTACCATCACAACTACTACTGCAAGTCCACCAGTACCAATAAACCATCATCCAGTGAACACAGTACCAAAAATAGATATTGATAGAAAGATAGTAAAACTCAAGGAGGTTCCGATAATCAATAGACATCGGCCTGAGAAAGTTCTGCCAAAGAGTAAACCAAAAGAGAAGTAAGTTTATTGTTAACCATCATTACATTTTCAGATGAGGCATTTGTCGAGTCAGTGAGCACAGCAATGTTTATCATCATTGTCTTATACAAAGTATTATGAATGCTCACAGTGTTTTTATTCATCAGATATGAGTTTAAGGCCTGTTATTTACTGTAGTCACCATTGCTGCATCCCTTGGGTGATGCTTAAACCCATGGTGTAAAGAGTGAAAGACTTATTTGCCTCGTCGTAAAAGTCTGTAAGCTCAATGTGGAAATATGTCCCAAAATCACCCAGTTGCCTTAATGGTAGGATTGATGTGATTTTATATTTCAAAACAGAATGTGCAATTGTGTAGCCACACCCTCTTACTTACATTTATAATAATATTTTTTTGAATTTTTCCTCAAATAATGTAATTTTTCTTTTTTTCAGCACACCCAGCCCCACACAATCTAAGCACACATCAGTGCAATTAATAAAGTTAGGAGAAACTTATCATAGGTAAATAATACGATTTTTATTGTCTTTCATAGTTACAAGCACTGTCATTTCATAGTCATTCTTGTTGAGAGACGGTGTACCTAATAATTTATTGTTGTAAATATATCTTTTTGTTTTGTTTTCTGTTAAACAACGCTAAACATACAAACAGACAGCCTTTTTGGTCTAGAATTCTAGATTCCTAGATAGAGAAGTGTGATTGGGTTTTGCCATCAAGAATTTCTCAGTAACAGCCACGGAAGTCTGGATCTGTGTCCGGTTGATGGCAATAGGATGGTCCCCTCTTTTATTTCACTTAATATGACTGACGAAATGTGGGTGTAATATTAAGGAAACCTCTGTCTTACCATTTGTATACTTAAAACATCACAATATAGGTATCTGTCATCTATAAAATGATTGTTGAAATGTTAATGTGTTCAATGATTTCTGGTACTAGCACCAGAAGTTGTTGAACACCCTTAAGCAGACGTATGTCTCACTTCTCTAAAGTATGGTGTATTCCACCGGCGGAGCATGCGTTTTTCATACAAACAAGTACGAAAATCAAACATATTCTTAAGGTAGTGTGATATATTTCGATTGGATTACAGAATATCATGTTCCCAAATAAATATTTTGAAAGGACAATGATACAAAAACGAGATACGAGGAATTTAAAATTTCTATAGAAAAAATATTTTTCTCATAACTCTTGTTTAAATCAGTGTACATTCAAAATATGTATGTGTTTGGGTACCTATATATTCTGTAATCCAATCGAAATAAATACACACTACCTTAAGAATATGTTTGTACTTAATATGTTTGTATTACCTTCGCATGTGCCGCAGGTCTCTTAATATTAGATGAAGATACAAATAAAGAATAGCATTTGCGATGGTACTTCATCACAGATACTATGAGGTGTTTCAAATTGCTGACTCATGCTTTACCATTATCTTTCAATAGTTATGTATGATAAGACTATTTTAATGTTGTGTCATTCTCTTTTCCAGTTTAAATCACTTGAGCAATGCACAGATTAAGATGGTTAATCAGGCATTGAAAATGATCAGTGATTCTGACAAATCAAAAGCGGAGCCTACCTATGACCCAATCACAAACACTAATTATATTTATAAGTAAGTTCTTTGCCCACTTTCGAAATGCAAACGTAATATTCTGATACTTAATTGTTATTTATTCTTCATTTAAGAGGGGTCTTATTCCACTTCTTCTCCCAGCTATAACACTGAAATCTGGCCCAGGGCGAGCATTTTAGGGGACTTGCTCGTAATTTCGCCATCTAAAAAGAGCTGATTAAGGCCTAATTGAAGTCTTATTAAAAGAAAATGTCCCAACTATAGTATTCTATCAGTCCATAACAGTCTAACAGAAAACTTGGTGGTGTGGCCAATTTAAAAGAGTTTTAATTAAAAAAATTGTTTTTAATTAAAACTCTTTTATTAATTCAGCTTATTATTTCAGGGTTGTCTCACCAAAAGATTTGACAGTTGTTGCTAAAAAGAAAGCCTTACTCAAAGATCGAAGGGGTAAAATTTCCAAGAAATATGAAGAAAGACTTTTAAAGCACGTCGGTTCAGAAAAACTTGTGAAACACGTCAGTTCAGAAAAACTTGTGAAACACGTCAGTTCAGAAAAACTTGTGAAACACGTCAGTTCAGAAAAACTTGTGAAGCACGTCAGATCAGAAAAACTAGTGAAGCACTTAATTCCAGAAAAAGTCGTTAAACACGTAATTCCAGAAAAAATCGCGAAGCACGTTATTCCAGAAAAAATCGTCAAGCCTGTCGTAACTGAAAAAAATGTGAAGCCCGTAGTAACGGAAAAAGTTGTGAAACCTGTCATACATAAAGAAATTCCCATTCGAAAGGAGGATAGTGAAGAAGACTATGAGCCCGAACCACCTGCTGAGGTATTTCATGAATACATATTTTCTAACCCTTTCCTGTTTAGCTTTTGTGTAAATATGACACAAGCAAAAACAAGGCCTAACAAAAAATCGAATAAGCGTTGCCGTTTATTTCAGGCAACAGTCACAAGGAGTGGTCGGAAAGTGAAATTACCAAAACAAATATTACCAGAGGGATCACTACAAAAGACAAAGAAGAAAAGTGGTACCATTATCTCGTGCTTCCAATGTGCTGCTGTAAGAATAACAGTATTTTTGACTTTAAGATCTATTAGAACTCTGTAGAAGTCAGTAATTTATTGTAAAACCTCTTTTCAGGACTTCGGCAGTTTGTACCGCCTACAAAAACATTATGAAAACCACCCTACACATATACCTGCAAAAATCCATTCCAATTTATTCCATTGCTTACTGGCGATTATTAAGAGCGGTTCGGATGGAAATAAAACCAATATATTTATACAGCAGTTAGAACAACTAATTGTTAAACTGAAGTCCCTACTGCCTTGTTTATTAAAGAAGGTAGATGGATCAGATGGTCAAACTTGCACTATCAATGAAGACATTAGCAGGTAAATAATTCTCATTGACTTCTTATTTTGCTTTATTTATTCTTTTCAAGATTTTCAATATTCACATTTTTATAATTTCCAGACTTTTCGGCATGAATCCTGGAAAGTACAACATTGATGTGGAAGCTTTAAATTGCGTCAAAGATAAAAATGGATACTGTGTCCACAATCCTCCAAAAATCCATCCAATCATAAGAGACCAAAATAAACCTTCCCCACATTTACTGAAGCATGAAGTACTGAGTCCTGATAACGAAACAGAAAACTGTGCTAGAATCAATTCTGTGGCCAAATGGCCGACTGTCAGTAAAAGAATTTGGAAGCTCAAACAGAAATCACACGAACAAAGTGCAAAGAAAATGAGACTGAAATCAGAAAGTGATACCCTCATTGACCTGGGAACTGAGGAGTTTTTATTTCCTAAAGATGACAACACTGCGAATGCTGCAAGTATTATTTCCGAAAATAATATGAATACAGCAGATATGATTCCCAAAGATGATGTAGCAAAAATGTTTGAAGATGCACAAGACTGCGACATTAACTGCGATCCTGAGCCTCAGCAACAAACTCATAGCATCATGATGGACGAGCTTACCCAGCCAAAAGCTAATTACGTGCAATTCCACAGTGCTCACTTCGACATACGATCATCACCAATAAAGCCGTCTTCAACAGTTTTTCGTAAATTTCAGATAAACCCTAGCAAAATGAGCAATTATGATGTACACGTCATTCGTTCGTTAGAAATGGTTAATAATAAGGCTCACGACAAACGTCTTTTACCAAACTCTGAGAGAAATGTACAAGTTACTTTGCCAAATTCTGAAAGCAATTTAAATTCACAAAACATGGAAAACAGGATACATGTCAGCATGCCAAATACAGATATCAGACATCATGTCGCTATTCCCACTTCAAGTAACGGTTTAAATATCATTGTTTCAGACAGTTTACTTGGCACATTAACAAATTCGGATAGTCAACAACATGTTACCATACCACATTCGAACAAAAATGGCTTACATTCTCACACTCACATAAACACATCCTTGGCAAATTCAGATAACAGGCTACATGTAACAATTCCAGAATCTGAAAATAGGCTTCACTTGAATATGCTAAATTCAAATAACGAGTTAAATATTTCAAAACATAATTCAAATAATGATTTACTTAATGATATGCCAAATCTAGATGACACCCTACATGATACTATTCCAAACTCAAATAATAATTTACATGTTACCATGACCAACACTGATAGCAGGCTACATGTTAGTATGCCAAATAGCGGTGATGGCTTACATGTAGCTATGCCAAATAATAATGGTTTACACTTGACATTACCAAGCTCTGATGAAAATTTACGTTTGATAATTCCGACGTCAGAGAACAGTTTAGATGTAAATATTTCAAACTCTGATAGCTTACATGACCTGTTCAAAAACGATGTTGACTTATGTAAAGCCTCGGATGTGATAGACCCTGTTCTTAAAGACTGGATTATTAGTACTAGTGAAAAATCAGAGGATGGTTTCACAAAGTCCAACGGTTTGATTGAGCCGTTGTTATTACATGTCAGAGATAATGTGGACAAATCATTGGATTCACACAAAAATGTAAACCATTGTGATGATATGCCGTCGTTAGACGACTCATCCGACAATCGTCTTCTATCAAGTCAGGGCGAATCAGTATTAAACTTTTTAGACACATTAGGCAATGACTTATACCCTGAGACTGAGATTAGAAATAATGGTGTGGACTTCCAATTGGATTTGTTCGCATTTCATCATTCATAGTTAGGTAGTAGTAAGAACAAAATTAATATTAAGGACTTATTAGAAAATTATATTTAAGTATACTTTTAGAAAAATAATAGATATGTACTTACAGTCATATTGTTTTATTTATCTTATTATTTACAATGGTGTTTAGATATCCATGAGATTAGGTAAAAATGCAATTATGATGGCAAAAATGTAATTTGGTAGTCATATGAATTCTCACAAATCAACTGTAGAAACTATGTATAAAATATTGTTAATATTTAGAAATTTTCACATGTAATGAATTCCTGCTCTGGTACAATTGATTTGGTTTGTATAAATAAAATGCTATAAAAGAAACTGAAGTATTTTTCTCAGATTAAGTAGTCAAACAGGGAACTATCGGTATTAAAGGGTACCGATAGTTCCCTGTTTGACTGCTATGTCACCTATAGATATTGTTTTGTAAATATATTTACTAAGTGAAATATTAAAGAAAAAAGCTGAGTTTGTCGCATTTTCTATGCAATAACAATAACATTATGTTCATTAATTACTTGTAAATTAAAATATTATCAGCTACAATTTAAACTAAGCTTGTAACACTGGTCTCTCATTCTTCCCTTCTAAATTCTGGTTGGTCAGAGCGTAGCCTGTTCCACCTCTTTGCACCATAATGATGTCTTTCTCCTTAAGCTTGTCACCAGTGAGTGGATGCAACCAATCCTTCTTGATGATCTTTTCCACACATTCCATGGTGACTACATGGCCAGTTGTCCTGTGAAATGACAATGTTATGAATTGGGACAAAAATATTGATGGGTGAGATTATGAATGATGATGGCAATAACAACAATTTGAGAAGCATCAATACAAAATATGTTACATTTGATTAGTTTAATTCATCCACAATCTACAAAATCCATCAATCTTAAAACGAGACAGACAAGCTAAAGACCATGCAGATACATTAAATACACATCACCTGATAACAGCACAAGGTACAGCATTGCTCAATATGTCGTGAGTAACTGGACACATGTATCTGTTCTCCTTGGCTATCAAGGACTTCTTATCATCTGGGTCATTTACAAGCGTCCATTTTACTTCGATTAAGTCCTTCATTTTCAAAGGCTTTCCACTAATTGGGCAGCATACAATAGGATCGGGTTTTTCCATTTTAGAGATTTTAGCATCAGGCAGCATAGAAGGTACCCAGAAACTTGGCAACTCCTTTGCTTTCCCATTTGCTAGATTTGATATTGATGATGATGTAGATGGTCCGCCATCTGCTTGCTTGTTGCTGGAGATATTCTTCTCCCTGTTCATGAATTTAATTAAGTTCGCTTCTTTCTCAGCTGCAGCCAACTCAGCCAGTTCTGACTCCTCTTTCTTCAACTGTTTCTCATACTTCTTCATCTTACGTGTGTATTCATTCTTCTTAGTAATTATGTATTCTAATATAGCTTCTTTATCGAACAAGTATCCTTCTTTAGTGATCACAGGGTTCCTACAAGGCTGTAAAGTAAGACTACAGCAATCGAAGCTCTTCACAGAATCCTTGCCAAGTCTTTCGTTTTGAGTGCCGTATCCAGAAGCGGCAGCATCTTTTTTCTTTTCATGGTACGTGTATACGGCACCAGCTGTGCAATTTCTTGCATGTCGAGTCATTGCTAAGTGCTTGGTAATCAATAAAATCAAAGAAAATATTTTGATTCAACTGTAACAAAAACAACTTGGAATTACTGACAAAAGAATGTCAATGTCAAATTGTCATCATCACATCACTTCAGTCAAAGTTCAGTCAAAAATTGAATGAATGAATGATTAGAAACCGGAAATCGATCCCAGTTAGGGATGGGCACCTAAAAAAAGTTTAAATATGAAAAATGAACCATAGAGATAACACACTTCTTTACATAAGTTCATTAGTCGATTTTTATAACTTTTTTTATATTAACGGCAACCCTGTTCTAATAAATGCCATAACGGGGAAATAAATAACAGACAGCAAATGAAAAAAAAATAAACGTCAACTGAACGAACGTCTACGTCTTGTTTACATTTTATTTCCGCAGTTTCACGAGTTTGTTTCGCGATAGGTGTCTTTTTGAGGGCAGTTTGATATAATATTAACATACGATAAAACCTATCTGTGATTACAGCAATCTAATCTATTAGATTTAATTATAATTCACTCGCAGTGATAAAATTTTCGAGTGTGTCGACCTAATTCTTATTGGACATATCGTTAACTAAGCTTATTGGACATATCGTTTGGTGTGCAATATATTGTGTTTTCAGTTTCGTTGTGACTATTTTAAGTGAATAATGAACTTATCGTTCGCGGGTTGTGGTTTCCTTGGTATCTACCATGTTGGTGTTGCAGTGTGTTTTAAAAAGTATGCTCCTCATCTGTTGTTAGGTAAAATTTCTGGCGCCTCTTTTGGCGCACTATCAGCTTGCTGCCTGCTCTGTGACCTGCCTATTGGTAATTATGCTTTTCAAATTATCAAACTACATAAAATAATTTTATTTGAACCTCAGTCATAGTTTGTTTGATTCAAAAGTGCAGTTTTATTGATTTATTTTTGTTTCAAACTTCATTACTCAATTACTCATACAATAAAAATCATTCTGTTTTAAACAATATATTGTTTCTAATAAAATAGTCTTTGTGTAAAATTTATTTAATGTATATTAGTTCTAAGTATAATCAAATAAGTAGGTATTGAAATAAGTCATCATAGTTTATTGTAAATGAAGAAGATGAGACAAGGCCACAAAGCTAACTTGAAATATAATACAGAAGACTTTGTTTACATTGTGCATCTAACATGGTAGGAAAACATAGAATTTAATCTCACACAAATACCAACTTTATACCTATGGAACTTGGTTTAATTTAGAAAGACAAAACCCTGTGAAAATGGATTAAAATGAATTTCACTGCAAAGGAAATTGAACTGTGTGTTCAAAGAAAATTGGGTTCTTTATACCAAAGCGCATACATTTTTTGTTATACATTTTTAGTAACAAATGCAATAAATTGTCTAACTAGCTAGTCATGCGGTCATGCCTCTTATTTCAATATTTACAGTCGAGTAATTAGCATGCAATATTTTTGTCATATCATATCATATTGATGAGTAATAATTATAATGATATAATGCTTGCTCTTGATATGCAAGTAAGTACTATAATAGATGCAAAAAGAGATCAAAAGTTCATGCAAACATTTATTTATATGTATTATAGTACACCAAAAATACACAGCAAAACTAAACTTTTTATCTTTTTACCTACCCTTTTTATTTGAATGAATTTGTCTTTAAATCATTTTTAAAAATGAAATGAATAATTAAATTACTATTTTCTGAAGCATTAACAATAGAATCAGTCTCAATTGGTCTAAATGAGCTAGCTATTCTTAAGGGCACAAGTATTTTTAGAAAATGAATGAAAACAAGATTCAGGAAGAATCCCCCATTCTAACTATGGAATTCTGCCAGAATGTGGAGTTCTATTATTGTGTAGCTGTTTTGGTCTTGAATCATCAAACTGTAATTTGATTTAACATGTAAAACGGGTAAGCCAAGTCAATAAAACTAAAAGAAAGTCAACATTTTTAGAATTGATTATTTTAACGGTTATGGCCATTATTTCATTCACAAATGGCCAATGGCAGACAGTCTTGTCTACCTAACTGCCATAAGTTCGCCCTAAACATTTTGCATTCATGTTCCACACATCCTCAATATTCTATTCACAAACAATAATCTTACAGCTGATGTCCTATAATCGTAGGTTGTTGACATTTACTGATAAGTGCTTCACCTAAATAGCCTCAGATTCGCTGATAATACAGTATAAGCTACTTTGTTTCCATGCGTGAATAAGATTGCCAAACTCCTAGATCATAAAAGTCCTCAGCTGGGTTAAAGGTCACGCGCAATAACGTTTGGCATCGCATTATTTCGGATCAGCCTGAGATCATGCGATGCCAGGATTTTGTCACACTGCAAATGTTAGGCTGATTCTTGTCCTTAATTCCTTTTTTCTCTTTCTATTAGGTGAGATCACAACAGATGTATTAAGGGTAGTGAGCGAGGCGAGGGCTGGCTCCCTCGGGCCGTTCAGCCCTTCCTTCAACATTCAGAATGTCCTCCTCGAGGGTATGCAGAAGTACCTGCCCCATGACGTGCACAAAATCGTCAGTGGCAAGCTCCACATTTCCCTGACGAGGGTCTATGACGGAAAAAACGTCATTGTCTCTGAATTCCCCACGAGGGAAGACCTATTACAGGTGAGCATTAGTACTTGATTTATCCTTCTTTTGCTCGTTTAGAAATGCGTAGCACTTTCCATCCACCTACCTACTTCTAGTTTTCCTTGTGCTAAATAGTGCGTAAGATAATATGTTTTTGTTTTCTCGCTCGGAATCTCAGCTTCGATGACATCATGTTAGCAACAACTTACTTCCTAAATGACGTGCGATTTCTTCATGCAAGGGTAATCTGCATTTATCCGAATGTATGTCAAGTAATGGCTTGGATAATAATACATAAACGTCATCTTAAATAACTTTTGCAACGAACGTGCTTCGCGTTTTCGCAATCAGGCATAAGTTAATTTGGCCGAACGGCACTCAGTCTATAGGATCTTGTAAGAATTATACAAGATATTTTTTGGCGAAACAACATCCAAATACCTACTTACCTATTTCACGCCTAACATTTTGATTGCCAAATTTTTCTCCGCATCCAAAAACTGTCTTGGAGTGTATTAACTTGTTTACTGGGGATTTAATACAAATTTACTCTCTATTGACCGAACTACTTACTTACCTACTCTTCATTTACATGAGGTGAATAGCTATCACTAGACCAATCTAGGATCTAGTGCTCATTTAGAACCAATCTTCAAAACATTCTACTGGCTTTCTTTTTTTTTCCTAGGCGCTGTTAGCGTCATGTTTCGTGCCAGTATTCTCTGGGCTGTTGCCCCCTCGGTTCCATGGCATCAGGTACATGGACGGAGGCTTCAGCGACAACCTGCCCGTATTGGATGAGAACACAATCACTGTCAGCCCCTTCTGCGGCGAGAGTGATATATGCCCAAGGGATTTAAGCTCACAGTTGTTCCATGTAAGTATACCTACATTTATAACATTTGCTAAAAATAGAGTGTGTAGTCACTTCCAGCGGATGACCAGATGATGTAAGATCTATGTAGGTAGGTACTTATGGCGTTTACAGCGTCCTTGAGCTAATTATCTACTATTTATAGTATGATCTATGCCAATCTCCAGCGCATTAATGTGCAATAGTTGTGTGCACAGAACATAAAAAACAGTTGTGTCTGAGTGTGTAACACTACGTACCTACTTTTTCAAGATTTTTTTTCAACGATTAAATTTTACTAGATTTTCTATTGTTGTACAATTTTGTGATTAATTATGCATGCTTATTTGGTCTAAGCATATTCAATGTAGGTACTTGGTAGGTACAAGAAGTCTTGAAAAGAATACAATAGGCGATTGTGCGACTAACCTAAAGTAGGTACCTACTTAATCGTTATATTCTAGACTAGCCTGAAAATAATAATTTACAGTGTCATAATGTGTTACAGGTCATCTACTTAAAATGTTCGTACATTCTAGACTCAATCCTGTATGGGGTGGAATCTGAATGAACGTATTTCTAACCGACCCAGTACCTACTGGGTTTCTACACTGACAGTACCTATTTCACCGCATTTAATCGTATTAACATTGCGTTGTAAACCTCTTATAATCTCGTAAAACTGTTGAAGAAATGGTTACGTGACTTATCACGTAACGCCAATGAAATATTCGACCTTCTGCCTCAAGTTCACGGTTTCGATGACTGCATTTGAATAAATACTGTTATGTGAAAGGCACATGCAGCAATATTTTATTGTAGTGTGATACTTTCAAACGGTATAGTTCCAATACTTACCTCCAAGTATATGTATATTTTAAAATATGATGTTTCCTTACTTGAATGATATACCTACGGAAGTCTCTTGTGTCTCTTTGGAACTTCGATATCCCACACAAATCGCTCAAGATTGAGCTATCTCTCTCGATCAAAAATCTGAAGATTGACATTTGCTTCAAGAAAAGTTCCACTTTATAATACACTACAATGACATCCAAAAACCCGCATTTAGACCCGCTTGGTGGCCTCTCTTAGGGAGGACGCCCGTGCCCCAACTTTAGAAATTTTACATGCTGATTATTTGTAAACAAATAGGTACCTACTTAGACTCGTCATTCTCAACAGGTAAATCTGGCAAACACAAGTATAGAACTATCAAAGCAGAACATGAACAGATTCGCGCGCATTCTCTTCCCTCCAAAACCAGAAGTTCTAAGCAATATGTGCAAGCAAGGATTCGACGACGCACTCCGGTTCTTGCAGAGAAACAACATGATATCTTGCACCAGGTGTCTTGCAGTCCAATCTACCTTCCAACTACAAGATGTGCTGGACGATACCACATACGAATACGATCCTGATTGTGAAGAATGCAAGACTCATAGACAGGTAAAGACGGAAAATAATACGTTAAAATCCTTTATTGCATGTATTTATCGGAATTAAATATTAAAATTATAACGTGATAATAATTGATTTATACGTACTGAGTTCTATCAATGCAAAATTTGGCTAGGTAAACTCCTAATCGCGAATTTTATGTAAAGAAGTCACAACAATGAATTTATTTAATTGCAAATGTTCGCCGAAATGCCAAATCAACGGCAACAAAGCTTGCAGAAAAAGTATAATCTTTAGATCTTGTCGTAACTGATGTTAGAGTCGGAATGGAGGATACATCCACCGCCTCTTGCTTAATTCAGAAAAAACCGGAGTTTATGATTTGAATCAAAAACAGGGATGAAATCGTTATACAGGGTGTAATTTAAGACATCGGTTGACAAGGACATCAAAGCGCAAAAAATGTTGATCGTGCTGGTACTTTTGTATGAAATTTTTTTTTTTAATAAGTACCTACCACCAAAAATTCTTAGGCTCTAGAAGGGGTCTAAAATCATGGGCTGAATTCGTGGTGTACTTTTGCTTGTGATGTTCCTTACACCGTGAAAATTTCCCAGTAAACTCCCAATTTTATGTGCACTTGTAAAATTTACATTTTGCTAAAACTTCATTCTATTTTTAGGACGCGTTAGTAGACGACCTCCCGGACACAGTGATGACGATATTCCAGAACGCGATAGACTCGGCGAACAACGGCCTCGTCAATTGGGTGATGAGACAAAGGGCCATGAGATATCTAACACTACTTACACTACCTTACAGAGTTCCCATCGACATTATGTATGCCTCATTTACCAAGTGAGTATGATTTCCTAAAATAATTGACGTGTACAAAAGTCGAATTTTATCTATGAATTTGAACTAGAGCAGCAAACTAAACCACGTTTAAGACATTTCATAGTAAATGACACTGACAGCTCTTGAAAGCCGTTTAGATGCTGATCGAGTTCAGTTTCATTGGTGAAATTCACCATAAATAAAGTAGTAGCAAACCCGGTTTTATGGAAACCTCTGTTTTAATTGACATCTTCATCGGTTTATGGCCTTATTTTATTAGTGGTAGCCTATGTTCAGCATTGTACTTCTAACGAAGGTTTTTAACTATCCCCTAAATAATAGAAATTAAAAGGCCTTCAAAAAATCAACAATTATAGTTCTACACTTAATTTCTCTTGAAAAACTAGTTCTACAGGTTTTTCTGGTTTTGCAATATCTCAACTTTAAATTATCAACTCTCGCGTTCTAGCGTTTAATCTCAATCATCAGACTTGAAATACGGGCGGCACATGTATCTCATTAAATCATTCCTTCCCTTTGGAGAGAAAGTAGCTTTCCGATCGCGACATCCACGTTCTAGTTGACTGCCGTTATAAGTATGTAACTCTACCTGATCGAGTTTATTTTATATGTTCTACATACAAAGGTACTGCGTATGTGTAACATGGGGTATTTAATGCGATCCGTAACTGGTTGAAAAGTTACAATATGCAAAAAAGCGGCCAAGTGCGAGTCGGACTCGCCCATGAAGGGTTCCGTAGCAGCAAGTAACATAATATAAAAGTTATACGATTTTACGATTTATGACGTATTAAAAAGAAACTACTTTAGGCCTTTACTAGATCTCGTTCAAACCAATTTTCGGTTGGAACAGACAGACAGACAGGCAGATAGACAGACATGACGAATCTATAAGGGTTCCGTTTTTTGCCATTTGGCAACGGAATTCTAAAAATAAGAACATAACAAATTACAATACCTGGGAGCCCCGAAGGTTTAAGTAGAGATGTACAAATGGTCCACCAGTCACCATACATATTTCACCAGTTATTGCTTAGTCCCATGTAATAATTGCCAACAAGCGAGCTCAAATATAACTACCTACTTTTCAAAAGCAGTATGGCACAGCTTGTTCTGCTTAATACGTTAGCAATCATGTTTTATCTTTGGCGATAGAAATCACTAAGATAGTTTTATTAAAGTTCCTGGCTTTGTTGAGTTTCGGATTGTCGTGAGATTTGGGTATAATACCTACCACAAAACCCAAAAAAAATATTTAAGTTAGTTAAAATATTAAGTACCTACTTAATTACTTATTGATAGTATATTGGATCTCCAACAGAAACCACACAATTACCTACAATCAAGTATTCATAGAACAGGGACAAAATATAAGTGTGTGCTTCCAGTTACAGGAGACCACATCCTTCACATATAATCTAGGTACATAGGTACAGTAAATTTGATAAGGTCAAAAATCTAAAAAAATCAAAATACAATACACAAAAATTATGTACTTATAAGTAAATAAGAAGGGTATGCATGCACCTACACAAATATTTATTTATGCATATACATATTTACTCTTATCTTCATATTTATGATACACTGCAAATAAGCGTAAGTAAGTAAGTAATAGAAATTATTATAATAATGATATTGTCACCCGCATACACATTCCTACTTGATAACACTTTAAACAATGCACTAGTACCTATAGAAATATTATATTATCTTTTAGAATACCATTATTTACCAAATTTATACGTAATTAAATATTTTAAAATATCAACAACTTGTAATGCATGACTGTAATGTTCACATAAATTATTTTAGTTGCTTACGACAATGACGCAATTACAATTTGTAGATAAAATAATTTAGAAGCTTTGTTTGTAGTTACTTTTGTAGGTAAGTTGAGTTTATCAGTTGAAATAGCAACTGTAGGTAACATTCTATTTCAATTAATCAATTTAACCTTTTGACTACCTGAGCATACAGGCACGCGCGTACCCCCACGCCAATCCACAATTTCACTTACTTACCATTTTGTCACATATTTGTGTCTTGGAGTACCTACAGGGTACGCGCTGGCTTGTCACATATATGTGACTACGGCGTCATATGGTTAAACATTCGGTTGAACTTCAAAAACTGTTAGGATAGTTCTGGCTTCCGACAAGAAATTTTCAAAACAACTCTTTCAGTTGCGATAGGTAATTGCGATTTTAGAATTGAATTTTAGAATTGATAGAATAATTCCTGCAAGTTTTTAAATCACTTGTAAACATTTAGGCATATGTTATGTAGACATGTAGAGTTGCTCGCGCCAGTTAAACCGAAGTTATAATTTTAGCATAATTATTCTATTTTAATGTAAGTATGCCATTGTTACCACATTTATGTCAAGGACAAAATCTAAGGAAATAATTTATTGTGATAAATTATACAATTTGTGATATAATTAGGTTATAAATAGGAAGATTTTTCTCGAAAATAACTGAAGTAAGTCATGGGTAAGCGTTTTACCATACTAATATATCTTAGCCACGTATCTAAAATCATTTGTATAATTATCTTAAAGGTAGACGATGCAGATTCAATGCACGAGCGCAGGTGAAGCGACCAAATTGTAGTAAGAACAATTTTGGAGCTGCCTTATGCAATAACATAAGTTTGAATTTAGCGTAACTAGTGCACAAGATCGTTATGCATCATAAGACGGCCCACTGAATGTCTACAATGTTCTAGTGCACTAACTTCTTGCCAAAGTGAAGGCGAAACAAAATTTAGCTAAGTGGGAGTCGTAGATAGAAAAGACGCAACTTTGTCCCTAAAGTTAGCAAAGTATAGCGAAATATTTCGATTTCAATAGGCTAGTTTCCACCATCAATAAATTGCAAAACTAATTAGTCCGTCAGTTAGTATTGGAAAATAATGGACAAGTATTTTTTGTTTTTGTAAATCCCTGAGTACTGACAAAGATAAAACGCATCAAAACTCGGGAGTGGGGGCTCGTGACGTCACAACGCACTAAAAACTATAGCACGGCGTGACGTATTGCGAATTTTAAAAGCGTCGTATCTTCGTCAATTTTGGTTTATGTAACAAAAGAAAAAATACGGGTCAAATATTTTTTTTATAATCTAACTGACGGACTAATTAGATTTTTTTAGGGCACAAGCCTATTGTGGGAGATATCTAAATGTGGTAACCATTTTCCGTTCGGTGGGCCTTCCTTGTTGGCCATAGGGACTAAGGGAATGACCAAACTAATCGACATGCTATCAGGTCAGATAGAGCTTTAGACGACATTCACCTCTGTTCAGGGATCCTAAAATGGCCGCCTTGGCAGAAATATAATTGGATAATAATATGAATTAAAATTTGGTCTATCCCATATTAGCTAAAATAACCTTACCATAATTTCCTTCTCTAAGTTCACATCCCGGCTTCTGTCACTAACACATCAAACGCTTTTTAGCTATGTGGGCGATAGAGTAGAGACGCATGCGGTTCAATACAAAGTGGCTGGCAATGTGCTCATCCGTAGAAAGCGGTGTGTCCGTCACAACAACGTAATGCATAGGTCAGTCTTTCAAAGTTTTTGTAGATGGTGAAAGGGTGGTGTCTCTAGTACTTTTGTATCCGTTTCGGGTGATGGGTTCTTATGGCTATATGTTGTAATATTATAACCCCCAACGTAAGACGAAGGGTGTTTAATTTATAACGTTTTTGTGTCTGTTCTTGGTATGGAGCTTCCAAACCAATGTACTCATTTCAATTATGTTTTAACCTGGTCTCCATGCATCCTGGTATGTTCATATTTTTACTAAAGTAGAGAGATTTATGTTAAGTTCAAAATGAAATGCTTACTAAACCTTTATGTTGTTGTTCGTTAATTAATTTGTGGTGTGAGGTGTTCCTTTTAGCCATACTTACTCCATCTAACCAACCAAACTTTTAAGCCAACTCCTCTTTGTGCTTGTGCAATTCCTAAAAAGATGTTCAGATAACCAGCGTTTCCAGCCCACAGATGTGTGTAAAAATTTTAATGGCCTATGTAGAATAACTTTGCTCATACAAACTAATGATCATTAGACAGCTATAATTATATTTCCAAATAACTCGAGGCTTCAAGACATCGTTACCATCCCATCTTGCTAACGTCATCACTTTAATAAACTTAACTTAATCTGACGCACATACAGTTTTACGCAATTCCCACTGTCTTTATATTACAAATAATACAAAGTTTATCTGCAGTGTATCTTCCCTATCTTTGTGTGAAGTGATTTATTTTAATGGGTCAATGTCACAAAGCCAGATTTCTTATTCTTTCATCTGCAGATATTTGATATTATGATGATTGTTAGGTAATTTGCTTATCATTGGTATTGTTTTGTTTGGTAAAGTAAATATTTCACAAAACCGTTTTGATTAGTTATGTAAAACAAGTGCTTACATTAATTTGTTTTTGTTCGGAGAGTAATAAACTCCGGTCGATTAACTTCAATGTTTTCGTTATTACGTCAAATGCATTGATTATAAAATGTCTTCTTTTCCGGGGTTTTGTTTTTCGTTGGGGGTCTTGCATGTATCTTTGCTTGTTGCCATTCATATTCAGAAAAATAATTAAACCATGCTTCTATAGCGGATCTTCGAAGATCTTTCAAGCTATTAATTTAATCATCAGATTTTGGTCTTGCCGTGGTTGCAACACCTACTGTCTTTTACAAAACCACCTAGGTATCAGGTTTTCCTCTTCGTCTTACTAAGTTATTGGACACTATCATGCCACCATAGCATTGTCTTCTATTTTTCATTTACTGATTGTTGCTAGCCGAATTCTCGCTCGGTCTCTGCCGAAATATGTTTTATTTCGTTGTTATGTAATACGAGAACTTACAAGCTCGAATTAAACTAATATAAATCGGAGATTAAACTAGTGAAAGTCCGATAACACCATATAATGGTAACAATGATAACGCTATTTCTGTAACTAAAGTTATATCTTATTTGTTCGGCTTTCTTTGGCTAAGATAATGAATGCGTTGGAGTTTATAAATATTGTGAGATATTGGTATGTGTTTTAAGAAAGAGGATTATGATTTGTTTTAAACTTTATGTTTATAACATTATGCTCTTGATGCGTCTCAAAATATCAGCCTTTCTGTTCAAATGACGTTACTTCCAAGCATTTGAGTCAGGCGCATGCATACTTAAGTGACGTAAGATTCCATTATGAGATGCACGTGGACAAACAAACAGTTTTCTTCTTAGGCAAGTTGTTTAAACACGTGATATATTACGTTACCAGCCTTTTGTTTAAACTTTTGAGACCTGTTTGTGTACACACTTATACTTATGCACTATATTTCCTGTGTCTATGGCTAGAGTCCGTCGAGATTTGTCGCCTTGAGTGAAAACGGTCAGGAAGACTTCATTTTATTACCACCATGCTCCTGCGCTTGGTTGGCGAAACTTGTCTTCTTCTTCCATCTTCTACTAGTCGTTTCTCCTGTCACCCTATTTCTAGCCGAATCATCCTTCACACGTCCGTCCATCCATTATTTATTTGGTCTTCCGTGTAAGAGTAGGTTTTTACAGTACAGCCATCCAACTTCAAAGACAAAACTATAAAGTAATCGAATGTTATTAAATACTAGTTCTCATAATGTAAACGTTAGCGTTTCCTTCTTCATTTTCTTTCAGCCATTTTATAACCGGTCTTTCGCTCTTAAGTCCAATGTTTTCTGACCGATAAAATTGTCCTATACGTCTGAAACTATTTTATCCACTGATTAAAATAGATAATTCAAATCAAGACCTGTGCCCGTTCTGTCGTAATCTACTAAGTATGAAAGTAAACGACCATTTGACCTCGGACCAAACTTATCAGCTATAAAGTACTGAAAATTATAAGCATAATAACTGATAAAACGTTTTGTCCGTCCGTTGGTGATTATTTCCTGCTGTTGTGTAAAAGCTAATACCGATTTGATTCTTCTATTGACCTACAATAACATCCTGTTTTACGTATATTTACATGTTTTTTACTTGTCTATCAGCCGATTCCTAAACTATTGTGTAGCTATATCGGGTATTGGAACTCTGGAAGTATCTAGAATGTCTCAGGGTTATTGGGCACATACATAATCTGATCTATTTCGATACCGTTCTCATTTTTTAACACATTAATATGCTGACATGATTAATTAGTATCTTTAGTGTGTGAATGACCTAATGCTTAGTGATTTTAAGATGTTGTGACCTCGTGATGACCCCAAACACATCTGTATGCCAATATTAAGTAATTCGCGAAATGAAAACTTACTGATAAATAAGACGTCACGTTTCAGCACTTGTGTTCATTTATCAAATCTTTTAATCTGATCGTATTTGATAGCAAATTAGCATGCGTCTTTACACGTGTTTGGCCATATTAATGCATCATCACTTAAGTACGCAAAAGAAGTGGCGGCCAGGGGCCTAATTCTGCTATTTTAATAAATTCGTCACTCCACCACGATTCCATTCTCATCCCATTGTCATTTTGTTTAAAGTTCGTAATCTGCTAAATTCACAATGGTCGATCATTGGCCGTCAATGGTCTCGTAATAAAATTGTGTTTTAATGGCATTGTCGTATTGTCATTATTATAAAACCCTTAGTAGTTGAATGTTGATTGTAATGGTTTTCGAAATCTACTACTAAATGCGAACATTTATTCATGCCAGATTTCATGTACGAGATTATCATTCTATGACACTTCTTTCAATGGAGTGTCAGTCAAAAGTCATAATGGCGCCATTATGTTAATGGAATGAACAAACTTGTCAAAATTTGACAGAACTTGATCATTATGAAATCAATGATCGACTGCTCTGACACTATTTTATTAGCAGAATCGAGGCCCTGCATTGTACCAGAACGTAAATGATTTTTCCTAAAAATAAAATGGGACCAAACGGGAAGCACCAGCTTTCAAATAAAAAAAGAATTATCAAAATCGGTTCACCCAGTCGAAAGTTCTGAGGTAAGAAACACAAAAAAAAAATACAGACGAATTGAGAACCTCCTCTTTTTGGAAGTCGGTTGAAAATGCGAACCAAGTTGATAACGGCAACCGTGGTCCGTATTTTTTTTGTCAGGGTGGATAGGAAATTCATTTGTTATTTTTAACCGACTTCTAAAAAAGGAGGAGGTTCTCAATTCGGATGTTTCAATTTTTTTTTTGTTTGTTCGCGCATAACTCCGTCGCTTGCCAAAAGATTTGAAAAATTCTTTTTTGTTGGAAAGGGTATACTTTCCAAATGGTCCCATATTCACCAAGTCGAAATCTGATGATGGAATCTTGGCGAAATCGGGGGAACTCTTCAAATTTTTTAGGATATTGTACAGCGATTTTGGTATTTTCTACAACAAGTGAAATATTTTCGTTAAATAAGAAACATTCTACCATCAGATCTGATGATGAAGCCAAAATTCAGGCACCGGAACTCCGTAATGGGACAATCTATCCTAGTCGTGTTTGGGCTTGCTGTAATTGTAACGCTGTGCACATTCCATGTGTACCAAGCAGATGTGAACCACTAAAAAGTGAAAAATAAAAACTTTTTTGCAAAAAATAAAACCGACTTAAAAAAAAAACAAAATAGTGAAAAATAACTTTAGCTTCTGAAGTCGGTGACAAAAAAATTAAATCAATCAAACAAAGGTCATCGACTTCAGAAGCTAAAGTTATTTTTCACTTATTTGTTTTTTTTTTGAAGTAGGTTTTATTTTTTGCAAAAAAGTTTTCATTATTGGATTGCCATTCTGCCTACCAAGAGTGGATAGAATATCAGAAACCCTACAGACTAGAGGTTTAGAATAGAGCAGAGATGCCTTTTTTGGAAAGATAACAATATTTATTGCATTACGGTCTCATCAGCTGTATCTGCAGATTTATCTGTAGTTAACCCAGAGTTATATTCTCATAGAATAGGTTGCAAGCTTATTGACATAAACCTCTTACAAATCCAGCCTCTGAGCTCCTAAAAACGGTAGTACAGAAAATTAAATATAATCTCCCATTTTTTCCCCAGATTCGTAACATGCACTCCGAAGATGAGCAAGTCGCTTTGGAAGCTGAGCCTAAACATGCTGCAACAGCTCCACGGGTTCATGTACGCGACGCACGACAGGTCTGAAGCCGCCGCTAGGATCTACTACAAACTGACCATGGACACCAAGATGGATGCCAATGAAGGAAGACAGCTGAATAGGAGGTTGGTCACTTTATTGTTTACTAGCTTCTGCCAGCGGATTCGCCGGCGTGAAGCTGTCCCATGGGATCTTACTACCGGGATAAAAAGCACCCTATGTGTTAATCCGGGTTTTATACTTTCTATGTGCAAAATTTCATCCAAATCCGTTCTGTAGTTTAGTTTAGAGTAAGCTTAAAAACCATCCATACTCGCAAACTTTCGCATTTATAATATTAGTAGAATGGGATGGAAACCTGAACATCAGAAATTGAAATAGAAATGAGTACCTAACTGGCCTAAACGTGTAGCGTTACCTAGTGATAATACCTTCCTCCAATTTATCAGTTTTATTACGGGAATATTTGATGACTAGGAAAATATCACATTTTAGATCTTTGAACAAATACTGTATGGAATGGGACTGGCTCAGAATGATGTAGGTAGCTACTATAAATAGGTACCTACGTGGTAACCATTTTCGCGTCACCTTACCAATTCCAATCTCTGCTGATCTCTGATCGCGGGTGGTTGAGACCAGTACTGGTCTCAATGCCCTAAGGCCCTTGGTTAGGGCCACTGACGCCCCGGGCAAGAATATTGTGGCGCCCACGGAAATTCTTATTCTTTATTGAACACAAAAAAAAAACAACAAATAAACATAATTATAAATTGCAATCATTTTGAAGTGTTAATTGTTTTGTTATTAATATTCATACAAAAAACAAAAAGCTAGACTGCCAGTGACCCGCCTGACCCCCACAATTTTCGAAGGAAAATTGCTACTTATAATTTTTGCCCTGTCGGCTGTCAGCCCAAACATCGGCCGTCGCTCCATCGCGCCCCCTAACCCCATATTTTTCTCAGTGACAAACACCGTTCTTTGTTCTGCACTTTTTATTTAAATTATTCGAGCCTTTGTTTCTTGTTACTAATGATTCCATGAAGTCACTAAGCACCTCACAGACATTGCTTTGATCTTATAATTCAAGTCACAATCTGGTGTCTTCTCATTCTTAATGCGACATCGTCTGTGAAACCTTTCAAAGACGCTCTTAACTTGTGTCTTTATACATCGTTCCACCAAGATTTTGTAGCAACATTTTGATTTGAAAGAGTGTCCATGGAGTGTTTCTTGCCCATTCATCCCCATAGAGATCTACGCTTTGGAATGGGCAACTACAGTACTTTTATAAGTTACTAGCTGACCCGCGCAACTTCGTCTGCGAGTGAGGGTTAGTTTTTTTTTTATAAAAAGTATCCTATGTTACTTCTAATACCTCCAAGAATATGTGTACAAAATTTCATTCAAATCCGTTCAGTAGTTTTCACGTGAAAGCGTAACAAACAAACTAACATTCACATTTATAATATTATTGTTATAGGATATAGGATTACGCCTTGTGACTGTAGCTTCGCTTTCTTTGTTTTTCTGACATAGGTACTAAAGTGCGTGTAGTGGTCTAATTGAAAAAAAAATACATTGACAAAACTTTCCTGTTATAATCGTTGATAAATATAATTAAATTACTCATAATTATTGGGTCCATACATGTCATAAAACTATGGATAATATCATTTATTATACCTGTAATCTAATCTGTACGACCTTGATAGCTGGTTAAACTTGACTTTGTGTCCAACAATATTGATGCTAGATTTATTGGCCGCCATTTTGACGTAACAAGTACACAGACGATGCGTCACAACTGTCACGACTTTCATAATTTGTCTGAAACGTTTCCTTGATTAGACCTGGTACTTAGTGAAGCGGTCACCCAGTGGTGGCGGCCCCGACTTACGAACAATAAGTCGTGGGTTCGAACACACAGGCGCATTACCTTGTGTAATTTATTTCGTCACCACTGCTCCCAAAAAGAAGAAACCAAAACATCAAAGACATTACCAATATGCACTGAGTCCGCGTGGTGGATAGCCCATTCCCTCTCAATGAGGCCGTGTCCCAGCAGTGGGAACATTATAGGATGATAATTAGATCTGCCCCTCCCATTACTCTCAGATTCTGATTTCTAGCATATATAACATAACGCCTATAAACCATGCAACTGAGAGAGTCCTTATATAATATGTAAAAACCCAGGAGCTCATGCTCAGGAGTTGCGCTGGCGACCACTAGACCAATAAATAAATAAATAAATATCGCTGGACATTAACACACAGCGCCATCTAGTGCCACACTAAGCAAAGCTTGTGTCGTGGACACCAGATAGTTGATATACTACTTAAATACTTTTTTGTTTGTAAATACATACTTATTATACATAATATGTATAAACATCCATGACTCGGAAACAAATGTCCATGCTCATCACACAAACATTTGCTCCTACCGGGATTTGAACCCAGGACCCTAAGAACGCGAACGTAAGGCAGCCCCACTACCGCTACGCCATTCGGGTTTTCAATGAGGCAGACATTCTGATTTCTGATACTAGTTTTTGTCTTTCTATCAGGCCTATTATAATAATAAATGCTTTATTTGCTTGGTTTGGTTTGGTTGGTGAACGGTTTGATTGGTTTTGGTAGACCAGACTATAAATACGAGTATAAACCTAAAAATTGTAAAAATACCACTGAATTTAAACCGCTGGCACCCAAGCTAAGATAAAACGACCTCTAGACCAATGAGGCAGGCATTCTGATTTCTTTTACTTTACTAGGTAGTTTTTGTCTTTCTATCAAGCCTTTGATCCAATGTTGGCAATTATCAGGGGCGTAGCTACCGCTGTAACAGCTGTATCAATGATACGGGGCCCCGAGTAATGAGGTCCCCCGATGAGAAAAAAATCACAAAATCTTCTCGCAACAATCTTCTTCATAATAAAATATAAAATGAAAGTCCAGAAAGCTCCAATTGTCGGGATGCTATTTTCTTTACAAAAGTCATTTGTGATTTTTTCCTCGTGTCGGGCTTCGCCGCACTCAACCCAAAAATGCGGGAAAGGGCCCCCAAAAAAAAGTTGATACTTGGTCCTACTAGAACTAGCTACGCCATACGCCATGGCAATGATACGATGATAATAATTATTCAACGTACATCCTATTCCTCTTTAATGCGCCGTGCGAAAACGTAAGTGCGTACCAAACGAATACCACGCCACGCCATGATGTCAGAGATAAGATTTACAAAAGTTTCCTTTTTATGATTGTTAATTTTAACACGTGTGTTATTGATAAATGATGTTTATTTTCCAAGGTTTTTACAAACACTTAATCATCATCAGCCTATTAATGTTCCCAATGCTAAAGTCCAGACATAATCTTACTCAATTCACATGAGGACTGTCTGAGAGTGTCTGAGATGGCTTTTTAAAGAAAGAATCACACAGATTTCGGGTGTCACGCAGTTTATGTACTAAGTCATGGAAATGCTAAAGTCCAGATCGTTTCTTATTTTTACAATTGTGTGTAATTGGCATAAATTAGTTTGGACTTCAACCGTGTCTAAGAGCCTCTGTACCATGGCAATTATAAGTAACTAGCTTTTGTTTGCGGTTTTGCTCCCGTTATGTATGGAAATTAACCCATAGCCCGGGACGTTTTAAATGTCGCGTATGAAACTCTGGGATAATGTAATTGTAACTTTCCGTTACTCAAAGAATTTTCGGAATCGGATCAGGAGTTGCGAAGATTATACCCTACATACAAACATTAAACTTAACATTAAAAAAACCTTATTATATTACTTGTTGAGTTGTTGTATTTGTCTCGGGATTTTCAACTCCTTTTTAAAAACCTTGCCATTATAGCTTTAAAGCAGCCTTTCCCAAAGTGGGCGATAACGCCCCCTTGTGGGCGCTGCAGCCCTAAAGGGGGGCAGTAGGAGACCCAGAAAAAATAGGGGTGTTGTGTAGAGCTTACAATTTGTAATACATATAGGAGGACTCTTAGACACTGACTGAGCCCTCAACTCTCGACTACAACTTGTGAACATCAACTAATAAAATTAAGAGGTTGCTCAAACTAACTCGGTTCGATATTTCTCTTCGTGTAGTTCAGATATCTGTCCTGTCCTGTTTTATTGAATAAATGAAAGTAAATTAATTAAATAAGGAATAAAATTAATAAATAAATAAAAAAAAACAATTTAAATTAAAGCTATACTTAATAGCTAGCTAAGCTAACATAACAGTTGTTAGTTTTTAGCAACCTGTTAGCTGTTACTTATTATTGTTATTTTTTAAATTAAAATTATTGTGATTTTTTAATTTAAATTATTTTTTTATTTTAGAATTTTTAAGGAATTTCAATTTTAGTGGTAGGTGCAAAAATGGGGGCGCTAAAAAATAAATTATTCTCAAAAGGGGCAGTAGTCAAAATAAGTTTGGGAAGTGCCTCGTTGGTCTAGTGGTGGCAATCGCGACTGTTGAGCACCACGTCTTGGGTTCGATTCCCGGGTCGAGCAAATTGTTATTAGGTTTTCTATCAGGATATTCTCAATAGCAGCCACGGCAATATTCTCGCTCTCTATTACATAGGACTTCAAAACATAACTGGCAAAATGTGGGTACCTCTGCCTAACCCTTCAGGTATTACAGGCGTCATCTATTGTATTGTACAACGGGCTGGTGTCCGCAACTCCACGTCAAAGCGCATATTTTGCGTATGCGCACGGGCCCAGTGCGGTTTGGTAGATGTCACATGTCTTCGAATTTTTGGTTCTAGGACATGCCGGTTACCTCACGCTGTTTTCCTTCACCGTTTTGAGAGCAGTGGTGATGAAATAAATAACACAAAGAAATGCGCCTGTCTGGGTTCGAACCCACGACTTACTGTTCGTAAATCGGGGCCGCCACCACTGGGCCACCGCCGCTCTCATGTAATGTATGTTATGTTTTGTAAACACACGTTCGGGTTCGCAACCTTTGGATAAAATAAAAAATGACAGCGACACAGCGTGAACTTACTTCAAAATGTTGGCCCAAATGTTTACGTACCGTGATGTCAGATGCGTTCCAGTACCACAAAACATTAGACGACAGCGCTTTATATCGCCAAAATATTACCCGACCAAGTGAAATAGCTCGTTAGTTTCGTATTACACGTATGATGATTTGAGTTCATTGAATTTGGGATTATTTGTTGTTGATTGATTGGTCGCTGCGTAACTTGGTAGACATTCTTTGTTTACAAAAATTATAGCTTCTTGTGGCGCGGACTATACCTACATATTTATCAAATCAAATCAAATCATTTTTATTTATTCTTTTTTCTTCTTTTTTTCTTTATTGCAACGAGCAACGTGAGATAATATCCTCGTTTACTCATACTGCGTAGTAGTTGCATGAACGTAAATATTTATGTCATCTTGATTTGTTGGTTCTTCTTCATACTAAACGGCTGCACTATCTTTGTTTTGGTCTTAATTGTTTACAATGTTACGGAATGATTCAAGTTTTCAACTTTTGATTTTACGACGTGTTGAAGCAGGTGCTGATTGCTAATTATTGTCTTTAATTGGGAAGACGATAAAGTTGAAAATCCCTTATCCGCAATGATGTCATCTGAGGCCATGTGTTATTATAGTAACCATATTTTGGTATTTTATCTCTAGACTTTATCTCCGTAAGCGGATTTAATATTGCAATAAAGGACGGACTTTAACTGCATTTTGAAGTTTATTGTATGAGTGTACTGATTTAAATTGGGCAATTATGTAACCTCAACATTAAATGATTGCTCATACCGGTACGTGCAGAATGAGTTTTCCAATTCCAACCTCAATACAAATACTTACTAAGCCCGTTTTCTTACTTAGTTACGTATAACTGTCAGTTACTATGCCTACGTCCATAGCTATCGGTGTTTCTATAAAAAAAGTTAGTTTGAAATATCCTATCCGCGTGACCTACCTGATGCATAAAAAAATCAAAGGAAGCTTTTCTGTGACATTTTGTTTCTATCGGTCCATAAGCTAAATGTCAAACAGACAGAGATAGCCTACCGATACCTGTCAGTAAGTTATTGAAAAGTCATACGGACAGAGATAGCCTACCGATACCTGTCAGTAACTTATTGAAAATGTCATACGGACAGAGATAGCCTACCGATACCTGTCAGTAAGTTATTGAAAATGTCATACAGACAGAGATAGCTTACCGATACCTGTCAGTAAGTTATTGAAAATGGCCGTTAGTGGAGTAGCTGTCAGTGTCCGTGTCCAGAGCAGCGTCCGTAATTTGTCCGTTTGATAGATCCTTTAGGTGGTTTATTTAGACATAAAGCCCAAATTATGATCGTCACAACTTATTAATAATATCTCTTCGTATAATCAGGAGAGAATGGACCAAGATCTCATTTACGAGCTGCAGCTTTTCCTGTGGAATTAATATAAAAAGTCGGTCGTGGTGGCTTTCAGTTCTAACTGGGTTGTGGAGGTCAGATAGGCAGTCGCTTCATGTAACATACTGGTATCCAGCAGTATACGGTTTGACTGGAAGCTGACCCCAACATTGTTGGGCCAGCTTGTCAGATATCAGGTTTACGTCTTAAGTACGATGCCTAGTACAAGTAAACAGTAAGCATAAGTTCAATTACAATTATACATACTTTAAAAGTGCTTGGCGGGGTTTACTTCCACACAAAATGTCTGTCAGTCATCAAGGAGGTCAGTCATCATCATCATACATAGCTACCAACTATACTACTATTATAACTTAGCAGCCATTTAGCACACATTACTTACCTAATATCTGCCAAAGCCACCACGAACGACTTCTCATAATAGGTATCCAATTGTTCTAAATTATAGTATAAAGGTTCATCCTCAGAAACAGATTCAGCTTTTATAAAATGGCGCTGACGGGATCTCTAGAAGATTGGTGTAACAGGTACTAAGTCCCAAACGAGGTCTTTGTTGTCTGCCCTCTAAAATATTATCTTACCTCACATATTAAGCTAATTAGAATGTCATATAGTAAGTATTTTGGAGCAATCGATATGTCTATCTGATAGCGAAGTAAGATATCTAATAAATCTACAGAACAATAAGCTATTATTACATAGTTTCCATACATTTAATTTAAATGTGCGGAATGTACTCACATAACCTTTCAGTGCATTCTAGTTATTTATGGACATTATCTTAGCATATATTTAGAACTGCGTCGAAAGCGTCAAGCACGTTTCAAGTTGGAGAACGGAGCTTTCGTGTCTGTGCCCAGAAATGGGAAATCTTTAAAGGTTGCGCTGCGCTGTAGTATCTTTACGACCCACTCCCTGTCATCAAAAGCCTGTGTCCTGCACCGAGGTGTCTTCTGATATTTTCTTGGATCGTAAAGTAGGCTACATTATTCTCTTCATTTGCGCAATAATGCTCCCTAATAAAATTCAAAGGATTGTGCCAAATCGTGATAGCGAAAGCAAGCCCCCTCTTTTAATGAGCCCATAATTCATCAAACATTATGACTGTAACAAAGGGAACACAGCTGTTTGATTGACACTGTGTCGATAAAGTGACAAAGACTGTTATCCAACTGGCCCATTTCTCGAGCTTCTAGATGTTCCAACAAGTCACAGTATAGAAGTAGACAGTAAACCAACCCGGCCTTTTTTGTGAAATAAAACGCGGGTGTTTCGAAAAAATTGTGATAGCTCGCATATTAACCTCTACCTCTTTTTAATTACACAATTAAAAATCCATTGTGTCTTGTGTAGATCTACGTTCTATAATACGAAGGGTTAAAGCGTGATATTTAGATTATTCGTGTGTGGCCAGTAGCCACACACGAATAATCTTTCTTCCGGTGAAAGAATTTTTAGAATTGGATCATTAGTTCCAGAGATTACCTCTAACAGACAAACTTAAAAACAAATTTTACCTCTTTATAATATTAGTATAGATGACTAGATGTATGACGGCGATTTCTTCAAATCCTTCGCAAAACGATAGAAAATTGTATAACATAACCTGATAAGCTTGTAAATCCTTGTGTGTGAGCAGATTCCAACCATTTGTTCCTAGTTGAAATACTGTAGTAATATGTCGACTGACCAAGTACCGCAGTAGTAACGCAACTGATAAACTTGTTACACTAAATAATTGTTTGCATATTTGTGTAAAATGTGTGAAATATAAATTAATTGTTCATTTTGTGAGAGGTTTGTTTGGTAGTTTCCCACGGTAATTTTGATGTCATTTACTTTAAATAAATACCGTGATGTCGACCAAATGCTATTTGAAAAATAAGTCTTAAAAAAAACGAAAGCTAATTGCTGTAATTCTTAGGTATTTGATTTTCTTTTTCATAATTATGTGCTGGCATTTCTCTAACAAGGTGTTACAATCTTTCTTTGAGAGAGCTGGGTTCAAAGAGGTAGGTTCCATAATAAATGTTGGAAAATAACCCCTATAGGTGACTGATCCGAACAATTATGTAAGAGAAAAAATCATCTGTTGTCACAAAAATGTATCTACGCATGATTTATATCAAAATAAGATAAGGTATTGCGCAGTGTGCAGTAATTAAACTATTTTCTTTGGAAATAATGTATGTCACTAATCTGATAGGTATTTCCAAATATTAGATCAGATAGTATAATCCCCAGCCTTGGGGGTGATCTGCAATTATTATTTAAATAGATAATAATTAATAGCATAAATAAATAATCCTCCTTAAAGTTAAACCCATTGACGAAAAACGTGACTTTTTAAATGTGATAAAAATATAAACTTCATGCTAATAGTTTTACTTATTGTACCTACTCACTAAACTTCATGCCGATAGTTCTACTTATTGTACTCACTAATAATTCATGCTGATAGTTCTACTTATTGTCCTCACTATACTTCATGGCGATAGTTCTACTTATTGTACTCACTATACTTCATGCCGATAGTTCTACTTATTGTATTCACTATACTTCATGCTGATAGTTCTACTTATTGTACTCACTATGCTTCATGCCGATAGTTCTACTTATTGTACTCACTATAATTCATGCCGATAGTTCTACTTATTGTATTCACTATACTTCATGCTGATAGCTCTACTTATTGTACTCACTATACTTCATGCCGATAGTTCTACTTATTGTACTCACTATACTTCATGCTGATAGTTCTACTTATTGTATTCACTATACTTCATGCTGATAGTTCTACTTATTGTATTCACTATACTTCATGCTGATAGTTCTACTTCTTGTGATCATAAAATATTACCCTCGCAAGTGTGTTGATAAAAATGTCGTTTTGTTTCACGCCATTGCATTCTCAGCTCCATAACTTGTCAATCCCGCCTCGATTGCAATGACTAACTTTACACATTTGCGTTATAACACTAGCTCGATAGGTGTACTGTATTTTTTCTCATTGACACGCTCTGGTTTTATAACATTATTATACAATCTAGTAGTTCATAGCAAACAGTTTTATGTTACGTTGTTGGTTTGTGCAAAAAAAGATAAAAATAGATTATGCTAAGTAAGTAGAAGTGTTGTAACTCGTGACTTAAGTCGTTTGGGACAAACAATGAATGAGGTTGAATAGTTACAGATCTAATGTCGTGAACACAATTAGCATACGCTTTTTGGAGTGTTGAATAATGATTCAGTGTCATAGGTCAAAACACAATCGTTTTTAAGTCTAAATAGCATTTACCCGTGGATCCCCCTTCGTGTATGTCGGAAATTATCCTACGAGACCGTACTACTGGGATAAAAAGTATCCTGCTCCTAACACAGGTCATGGTCTACCCGTTGTCTAAATTTCCTCGAAAGCCGTTCAACCGGTTATATACAGACAGACAGAGTACCTTTCGCATGTATCATATATTATTTGTATTACCTATATTGTGACTTGATGAGTTCACTAAGCGATCATTGTCCAGAGGTGAAGTTTTTATCCCCCACTAAAACTATACCTCCATTATGTTAGTTAACGTTGCGGAAAAACTACAGTATTATGACAATTTTAAACCCATTAGGTAAAGTCATCATTATGTTGATCTAAAAACAAATGGCACTAAGAAACACGAGGCTCTAAAACTTAGTTTCAAAAATATCGCCCACTCAGTGGCGCCCGCTCGACGGAAAGACTAAAGCTGTGGCGAGGTAGTGCATCCTTATCGATCCCATTCAATCCACCTGCTGAAATCTCTCATCTGGACATGAGTTGCCATGGTTGACCTGGAAGTCTTTAAACAGACTCCTGATGCAGGTTGGCCGCAGCATGGAAAACCTGCTCAGGTTGAGATTCATTAAATACTGCCCTGGAGTGTAAATGTGGTGCTTTTCCACAAACGATGGGGCGCTTAGTATCGTGTCCTGTGTGTCCTGTTGTTTGCTCACTACAGGAACTGATGGACGCGACCGAAAGCGCCAAAATAGTAGCTCCCTTCTGGGCCGGCACAGTTTAGATTGCGATCGACACGGAGAAGAAGAATTATATCATGTACTATATGTCTTGAAATCGAGAAGATATTGTCTATTGTTTTTCAAAGCAGTGAGGTGCGCTCGCGGTTAGGGTGCCCATGAGTTTCGAATTATCCGGATATGTCCTGAACAAGGGAATACTTATTTAACAAATGTTAAGTATTTACTATTGAAAATAGTCTCAAATTAATTTAACATATTTGTACATCATGTTGTACTCCTAGGTACTAAAATCCTTTTGTACCAGACATTATATAACTGAGTAAATTCGGTTTTTGTAACAACAAAACATAAATTCAAATCATTTCTTTGTTTAATTACGTCTTTATAACGTCATTAGGGTTCTGAAGGTCAATGTAATGACGTGATTCACGTGAATTTATAGCTATAATCTGCTGGATTAACTTTCGAAGTTATCAGTTATCAGTGAACCGCCCACTACTTAAGAAAACATTTAGATCGATAACCATGTGATTAGTTGCACTTGGATATCGTTGGAGTTTTTTTATACTCAACTAGCATTACGCCGCGACGTCGTTCGCAAAAATTGTGATAGCTCAGCTAATTTGAATGACATCAATATAATTTATAGCCTATGTTACTCGGTAAAGATGTAGCTTTCTAATGTTGAAAGATTTTTTTAAATCGGTTGAGTATTTCTTGAGTTAAATCGTAACAAACAAAGAATCAAACCTTTCTCTTTATAATATTAGTGTACACTAAATGAGCCTACTCATGGCCTCAATCTAGTCCTGGGGACAGAGATGATCTCGATGATGGAACGAACTAAACCAAAAGAAGCCTATTAACTCGCGACTTAATTAGATTCGGGTCCTAATATGAATTTAGAAGTTCTAATATTGCGGTCAGTCGAATATACCTCTTGAACAATATCAATGAGCTCACATACTTTGTCAGCCACGGATTCTAAACAAACTGTTTTTTTTAAGGCTACGTTAAATTTTTGTCATATCGTTCATCCCTTCCTTTATTTCAGATTTGAAGCTCTAGCTCTGACGTTCCAAGTCAAAAAGCAGCCTAAAAAAATACTAACATTGCATATAAACATTAAACATCTATTGACTTTGCCCATCAAAAATACCAAGAAGAAACGCAGTACAATTTCCCAACATGAGCCAAAAAGTACGGGAATTGTAGCTGTTCAAAAATAATAAACAAACAAAACCCAATATGAACTAAAACCTCTTTTGATAAAAATAAAATAACACAGTTGTTTTACATCACGCCACATCGATAGATTAAAGACGATGCCGTTTTTGCTGTACATTTGTAACTGACCTCGTTGGCTTTCGAAAGATACAAGTTGCATTCATCCTGAAAAGTTCGCAATGTATTATGTAACTTCCTGTAGTAGGCAGAATTCTGAAATCACTTCATGGTTGGTCAAGTTTTTGAAATGTTGCGCAGGCAGATTGTACCGTGACGGTTGTTAGTTTTTAACCAGAAATAAATGATATAAGGTTAAATATCAATATTGCTGCACTCTATTGACAGAGTAACGTCATGCTTCTGACAAGAAATACTTGTTTTGCTAAAAAAAAAAAAAAATATGTTGAGATTTTTTTATTCGTTGAGAGTTTTGTCACGGCATTGTCAAAACGGCTTTCTTATTCCTAAACCTTTTGACCGCCGGAGCATAAACGGACGCGCGTACCCTCTTCGCCAAGCCACAATTTCACCATTTTGTCACATATTTGTGTCGTTTGGCGTACAGGGCACGCGCTTTCTTGTCACGTATATGTGAAGATGGCGAAAAGTTTAAAAATCCATTTACATTTTGCATATTTCCTTTACCATACTCTTTTGTCACTAAGCTTTGAACTGTTGGCAAAAAAAAAAACCTTCCTTATAATTCTCTAATGTATGTTTTCTCTTGTCCCACCAGGCGTGCAAGCGAGTTCCGCATCACATACGGCGACATGCGAACTACACACGATGATGTAGACACGTTCGAACACATTCTGAATGTGACGTCACATAATGAAGCACTGCTCGCTTACTATTACCTCGACAGCGAAAATAAGGTAATTGTTTTTTTTATGGTTTGCAATAGGCTTTAAAAATAACAGGGCAAGGAGCATGCATGACTTCCCCCGAATACTGAAACGACACTTAAAATTTAAGTAGCACTTACTTATATTTAACAGATACTCAAAAGTGACGTTTGGCCATACAAAATTTAAAGTTCTGCGCATGTGTTAAGCAGCCCTTAAATTCTGAGTGACGTTTCAGTATTCGGGGATTAGTCTATCGATCTATAGTACCAGTCTTTGGCTGACAGAAAGTTGTACACTCTACAGTTTACAACTTGTCTTGAAGACATGGTCGTGCAGAATTTGTTTTGCCCTTTGATTTAGTGGGGTTTATTCTAAGAACTAAAACAGAACAATTTGGTAAGGTAACTATAGTAATTATACTTTTAAACGATCGCGAATCACCTTGCTAATTCTACTAAAACACACTTCTCGATTGCTCCTAATGTTACTAGCAGGCTTTTCAACTTCCATAGTTCGTACAAGGGAAACAATGCCACTGGTGGATTAGTCACATATTACTCTAAATGTACCTAGCATACATTTCTGCAATAACGATGTCATTCTGGCAAAATTTTATGAGGTAGGTGTCGACCATCTCGAATCAGAGAAAAATAAACCTTAGTAATTCAATAGTTACTATTTCATCCCTTATTAAAACGTGCTGCCATCTTTCCGCTAGCAAATATCCCTTGTATTTCTAATTAGCATACTTGACCCTTGCTATCGTTGGCCAATGGCGTGCGCGGCCCGGCTGAATGACGTAGCATCGTACGACATCGGGAGACCGCACGCAAAGGGTTATCGCTGATCATCCTATTCGAGAGAAATAAAGTATTTAATGGTGATGTGATGATTGCGTATACTCGGTCTAACTCGGTTCAAAGTAGCTGTTTTATAATACTTTAAACGTTAACATGATAAACTATTTCTTATCGATATTTATGGTTGATAAAATTGGGTCAACTTTGAAGGAAGGCAAACAAAATTAAAAAATTGCAAGAAAAATGAAATGATAAGTACAATAATTTTGCTCTCTCTATCTTATTAATTCATTAAATAATATAAATCACAAAGACTCATTAAGCTGTATGAATCCTAAATCTATTTTTAAATTATTCGATATTATTATGCTGATTACGTTTCATATGATCAACCAATTGGTCGTGGTTTCGTGGTACCATCTTGTGAATACTATCTCAACAAAAGTTATAAAGAGATAAATCTTATATAGTTCAATCCCTATTAGCACATACAATTAAGAAAATATACTTAATAAGTAATGTTTACAGAAAATTATCGCGTTGGAAGTAGTTCAAACATTTCGAACTTCGCTCTACCCGTGAGTAATAGTTGTGGTAATAGTTGGTATCGTTCACTTCGGCCGTAAATACGATAGCGGTATCTTTGTTTATTTGCGATGAAGTGACCACACGTCAAGCTTGACAGGATATGCCCTAACGCAACGCTTGTCCATTTGATTGAATATCATTCCAGCATCAATACCTACCGTTTTTTTTTGTCACATCGTGGCGAGTGAATAATTTTATTTTCTAATTAATTAAATCTCCATAGAGATCCCCCAATAGTGCATAATCGAGGCGGTAGCTCAGCACGTCATTCCGGCAATAGAAAAGATGCTGCGATAAAGAGGAAATTGTCCTAGTTTTTTTTTATTATCGCCTGGTCATCCTAGCTATACTTACGCTAAAGTTTCATTTAAGTATTATACTTATAAATGATGAAAACAAGCAATTAGATGTAGATGTGTCATATCATGTCGGACGAAGTATAGCTGATGATGATACATAACATAATATAAGTACATAATAAATTAATGTTTTATCGCAAACGTGCGTAAGTATTGTTTGTACGTCCTAGATCGTCCTCAATTGGAGTACAATTAGTTCACATACCATGTTGATTGATTTCAGGTTGTTGACGATCAATTCAGAACGTTAGGTATAGAGATAAAGGACAGAATTGGCGCATTTTTTCGATTTTATGTAGGTAGAGGTCCCAATATTTTTCTAGGCTTGAAAAAAAATATACATGTTTAGGTACCTATACGAATTTGAATACCCTTATTTATTGTTTAAGTCAGTTTTTTGCAAACCCGTTAGCTGCTGACACATAAAACGTAGTGTCCGCTAGTGGACCAACTTCTTTCAGAATTTCTTGCCTGACAATCAAGTGTTAAAAATCAAACAACGTTCTAAACAAAAGCTATATTGTTTCAGATGAAAATGACAGAGATATACGACGTGACAGACGCAGACACTGACGCGGTACAGTCCCCCATGGAGCGTGACGTGAATAAGCAGCTCGAGTTCGACAACGACTGGAGCGCCGAGCTCATTGCCGACAACGGTCAGTACTAACAATAGTGTAACACGTAGATATACGACGTGACAGCGACATGCAGTCGCCCATGGGGCGTGACGTGAACAAGCAGCTCGAGTTCGACAACGACTGGAGCGCCGAGCTCATTGCCGACAACGGTCAGTACTAACAATAGTGTAACACGTAGATATACGACGTGACAGCGACACGCAGTCGCCCATGGGGCGTGACGTGAACAAGCAGCTCGAGTTCGGCAATGACTGGAGCGCCGAGCACATTGCCGACAACGGTCAGTACTACTAACAGTAGTGTAATACGTAGATATACGACGTGACAGCGACACGCAGTCGCCCATGGGGCGTGACGTGAACAAGCAGCTTGAGTTCGTCAACGACTGGAGCGCCGAGCTCATTGCCGACAACGGTCAGTACTAACAGTAGTGTAACACGTAGATATACGACGTGACAGCGACACGCAGTCGCCCATGGGGCGTGACGTGCAGATGTAAGTTCTTCTTCAGTTCTTGTTCAGCTCTTTCGTTTGCCTCATTCAAGTCCTGGTGGGTGCAGTGAGTTGTTTTCGTGGGGCAGGAGAGAAAGTGTAACTGTAAACCCACGATCCTGTGACTACTGCACTTTTTGAAGGTTTGCCTGTTTCGAGAGGTTCTCTTGAAATAAGTTTGAAGATGTTGAATATAGAAGATGTTAGTAAATGGTAATGCAGACTATGTAGACATGATGACCATCGAAAACACTCAATGTACATCACAAGGGGAATCCAGCCCGGACACTGTCCTGCCTGAGGTAACAGAGGACCCGACCCGGTTGGGCAGTGTTCCGGGCTGTATCCCCATTGAAAATTCACCGCTCATTGTACAAGGTTCTATACCTATAGGACAAACAGAAAGTAGTTCTCCCCTTTCTAGTAGTTCACAGTGTGGTTGCTCCATTATGTTTACAGACAGTATCGGAATAGGATTAGGAAAATTAATAAGTAACAATCTGAGTCATTCTTCCCAAAATTATTGTGCACCTCAGGCTTCTTACAACCAAATAATGACATCCATAACTCGGAAGGATTTAGATCCTAATGCTATATTAACTGTATTTGTTGGGAATAGTCTTAACGTAAAAATTGATGATATCACTGACAATGTCACTCAACTGTTGCAACTAAATTGTAGGAAAATAATTCTTTGTGCCTTTCCATACTTTGAGAAGTTGTCAAGCAGGCAAAATCATTATATTCATAAACTTAATAATCACATGCATTTACTAAGTCACTATTGTGACAAGTTGGTATTTTTTGACACCAACAGTTTCGTTCAGAAATTAAAGTCAACGAGGAATAATGCATATCTACCGATTAGTTTTAGACGTCAAATAGCGAGGCTATTAGCTTTTAATATAAACTCAGACATAAGTTGTATGTCGCAGTCTTTTGTAAATAGTTCCACGGAAATTAGTAATTATACTAATTGTAATTATACACATTTTAGCTTAGATTTAAACTAGTCAGTAAGACAATAGAAGGTAATAGAGACAATTTAGATAAACCGATATCTTCTAGCTCTCCATCAACTATTTGTAAAAAAGGGGCTGAGCAGAATACCTTGAAATTATTTCACCAGAATATTCAGGGATTTTCATCCAAACAATTAGAGATAGAATTGTTTTTAGAAAAAACCAAGTTTGATGTTATTTGTTTTACCGAACATTGGATGAAAGATTATGAATCAATGCAAATAAATTATGATAACTACAACGTGGGAAGTTGCTTTAACCGAAAATCTAAGATGCGAGGGGGTTCCTTAATCTTAGTTAACAATTGTATTAAATCTAAGTCTCGAAATGATATAGTCGATCTATCGGTCGAACATAGCATTGAATTGTCTTGTGTTGAGCTTGATAAGCATATAATAGTGTGCGTTTACAGACCCCCAAATTATCTGAACTACTCTATCTTTGAGTCAGTAATGGAAGATGCTTTAGCAAAACTTGTAACTGGTAATAAACCAATAATTATCTGTGGTGACTTCAATGTTAATATCTTAGAGAATAATGTAAATAGCAGTAGATTTTTAAGTCTTTTTAAATCATTTAATTTGTCAAACGTTTTTTCAGAACCAACCCGAATTACTACAAATACTGCTACATGTATTGATAATGTGTTTTGTTGCTGCGACTACATAGATAAATCTATCGTAAATTACCTTCCTTCAGATCACAGCGGGCAGACAGTTGCTTTCGCGTACAATAAACAATTACAAAAAATTCAGATTCAAACCAGACAAATAACACCCAGCAATTTAGAAAAGTTTAATAATAATTTAATTAGCAAGCTAAATATACCAGGCCATATTAGAAACAATGTAAATGAATTGTATGAAGAATTCTTTTCGGTAGTGCACACTGAGTTCAATAACACTTTAAAAAAGAAAACTAAAACTATTGGCCCAAAGTTTATTTTCAGTGACTGGGCAACACAGGGTATTAGGAAAAGTAGGGAACGATTGTTTGAGTTGTACGGCCTTAAGCCTTACATCAAAACAGAATCTTTTAATAAATATGTAGCTACTTACTCGAAAATTTTTAAAACCACTTGCAAGGTAGCCAAATCTTTATTCATTAGCAAAAAGATTAAATCAGCCGAAAATAAAATAAAGACGGTTTGGAAAATAATCAACAGCGAAACAAATAGAAATAAAAAACAAAGTAATGACTTAACACTAGAGACCTCACGTGGCCTTGTCAGCTCCAACAGTGAAGTTGCTCATGAATTTGTAAATTTCTTTACTAGTATCCCAATTAAAACTACAGAAACCTTAAACTCTTGTCCCTTGCTTTCTATTGATTTACTGAAAGCAAACGTTTCAGCCTGTCCAAATGAATTTAAATTTCAGCATATTAACCCCATAACAGTCTTAAAAGCTTTTAAGCAAATCAAGATCAAATTAACTGAAGATCTATGGGGTTTGTCTATCAAAGTTTGTACCTCAATTATTGAGACTGTAGCTCCGTATTTAGCCTTAATATTTAATTTGTGCGTGGATCAAGGGGTCTTTCCGGATCTAATGAAGTTCAGTAAGGTAATACCGCTTTTTAAATCCGGGGACAGTAAAGACACGAATAACTATAGGCCCGTATCCGTGTTGCCAGTTTTCAGCAAGGTGTTTGAAAAGATAATGCTCAATCAAATGCTTCACCATTTTAACAACAATAAAATATTACACGAGCAACAGTATGGTTTCACCAAAGGACGTTGTACAACTGACGCCGGTGTCACTTTATTAAAACACATATTTACTGCGTGGGAAGAGGCACAAGATGCCATAGGAATCTTCTGTGACCTTTCGAAGGCATTTGATTGCGTAAATCACGAAACCCTGATCTTGAAACTTGAGCATTACGGTTTAGGTAAACTTGCGCTCAGCTTAGTAAAATCGTATTTGAGTGATAGACAGCAGCAGGTACAAATCAATGGTGTCAATTCAATGGGTTTAAAAGTAGAAATGGGTGTACCACAAGGTTCGATATTGGGTCCCTTCCTCTTTTTAGTTTATATTAATGACTTACCCCATTTATTTAACAATCACCCGCAAATGGTGTTGTTTGCAGACGATACTTCTTTAATATTTAGGATAAACAGACGTGCCACTAATCTTGACGACGTAAATAACGCCCTACTGCAGGTTCATAATTGGTTTACTGTAAATAATTTAGTTCTAAATGGGAAAAAAACTAAGTGCATCAGATTTGCTCTACCAAATGTCAAAAGTAGTGATTGTGACATAGTATTAAATCAAGAGAAACTAGAATTTGTCGATAAAACGATTTTCTTGGGAATCGCGCTCGATTCAAGGCTACAATGGGGCCCTCATTTAACATCTCTTGCAGGACGCCTAAGCTCAGCAGCATATGCTGTTAGAAAAATCCGTCAATTTACCGATGTTGATACCGCGAGGATAGTTTATTTTAGTTATTTTCATAGTATCATGTCATACGGTATTTTACTATGGGGACGGGCTGCAGACATCGAGTCTATATTTATTCTGCAGAAAAGAGCCATCAGAGCCATATATGATTTACGTAGACGCGACTCTCTAAGAGAGCTGTTTAAGGAAATTAATATCATGACAGTACCTTGTCAATACATTTATGAAAACATCATGTACGTTAGGAAAAATCTGCATTTATTCAGTAAAAGAGGTGACAGACACCACTATAATACTAGAAATAGGGACCAACTAGTTCAGCCAGGTTTCAGGCTTGCTAAAGTAGATTCCTCTTTCATGGGGTACTGCTTAAAATGTTACAATAAAATACCTCTCCACATTCTACAACTGAATGAGACAAAATTTAAATCTTGTGTAAAACGCACACTATGTAGTCAAGCGTATTATAAGTTGGTGGATTACATTGATGATAAAAATGCTTGGCTCAATGCCGGTCCTGCTCCACAACCATAGGAGCAAACTAATTGATTCCCAGCTAAGTTATTGTGGAAGCTGCAGAAGATTGTAAAAAAGATCGTTGCATTGTATAGATTCCATATATTAGTATTATATAACTTCATAGCGCATGTGTGATTACTATGTACTGTAAAGCCACCATTTACATCTAGTTATTTTATTTTTTCTGACTTGAATAAGCCTTGGCGGCTGAGAGAATGTCATGCTCACTCAAATGTCTCGGTGATGGTGGCGGGTGTGTCGGGTCATTTAGTTCCCTTCAATATGGTTGAGCTGAATGGTGCTGATACATGCGTCATGTTCGTGAACGGGCGCTGTCAATTGAGACTGGTCAACTCTCGGCTGCCACGGTTAATTTTAATTTATTTATTTTTTAATTTGTTGATTTCATCTTTTCTCTGGACGCTCTTAATGTGCACGTCTGTCTACATCGTTCTCACATATATCTATAATCACAACATGAATGATGTAACCAAGATTTTGTAACAATATTTTGATTTAAAAGAGTGTCCATGGAGTTTCTTGCCCGTTCTTCTCCATAGAGATCTACGCTAGGGAATGGGCAACTACAGTACTTTCTCAAGTTATTATGCCTTGTGACTGTGACTGTAGCTTTGATTTAGTTTTGTATTTTTGACATTCAAAAGTGCCGTAATGGTCTAATTGAAATAAATGATTTGAGTTTGAGTTTTTGAGTTTGAGTTTATAATAAGGCATTCAACGACCTGTTTTAAAAGTAACTGAACACCCTTTTCAATTATACGAATTTTGCATTATCAACCTATTTTGTTTCATAATATCATCGCATTCATCTATCAAACGTCTCTCATCCTCAGATCCTCATAGTATTCGTGATTTCATCACCTCCCAAGAGTAAGTTTCTGCATGTATGTTTGTTGTTAACTTGAGAACCGCTGAACCCTCATTGATGTAGTAAATTTACATACCAAAAATATGTTGTAATGGCTTAGACCATCATAAAATCGTTAAGTGATATGCCCAAATCTATAATTCTGTGTGAATCGCATGGCCATTATTTCTTTTTAATTCAGTCATTCATCAGATTGGTTTAATTGATTGCCCTAATTTCGCGATAATTATTTATTTATTTATACAACTCTTTTTTTTCGGTTGGGAAATCATCAAATGACTCCTCGCGCTCTGGGCGGAGCAGAAGGGAGTGTCACACTTTTACTGAGTAAAACCCATGCATGTTCCTTCCTCGCCCTTTATGTTCCGGGGCCACGGTATCTCTTTCGAACAGTTCCGCAGCCCCGGCAATGCATACACCCTCTGTCTTTCCCTTCTGCGTACGTGGGCGGAACTTCATACTAACGTTTATATCTTTTCTGCAGACGATCTGGACATGGAAGCAATGGACGACGATGCACTAGCCGACAGGAACATATTCTCTGATCCCGAGAGTGAATGGACCACGCGTCGATCAATGTCGGCGTCCGACAGCGATGCGGACCAACCTGAGTCGGATCGGAGAGCGCCTTACATCGAGTTAGCTTAGTATTAAGGTAGTAGTTGACTTGCCTTTTGATCCTCAAATGCTTATTAAAAGGAATTAGCTGCGATGGATTTTCAATTCTCGTCGTAGAACCAAAGGTTCGGAATTCAACGCAGTACAGTACCCTTTGTGAGTTGAAATTGTTAGAAACGTTCTGGATTTCCAACGCAGAAAGCTGAAAGTTCATGGTTTACGTCACAGGCATTCGGAAAGTGTCTACCTAGCATTTGTTTCATGATCTTCATCATAATAACAGTTATGACCTTCATTACTAACAATTTGTCTTCCTCTCCCTCCACCATCCGACGAGAACATGCAGCATTAATTGTTTGTTTTAAATAAGTAGGAATTTCATGTCAGATGTGACCGAAAATAAAACATCTTATAAGATCAAACGAAAAAAATACAAAGTTCTGACGGTCAAAAGGTTAGTCAATTAATTCTGTATATAGCCAATTGTTTTTTATTATTTAATTGTAAAAGGAACGTGATCATAGTTTTGACATCATCATGACAGAATAAGCTAATCATAAAAAAATGTGCTTTCCTTCTCTTAATTACTCGATAATAATCGGTTAAAAAACTCTCCGTTTAACTTTATTAGATAAAACGTTATTAGATCCACGGTTATTGTGCGTGTTACACGTACTGTATGTACACATGGCCAAATTATTAGGTATGCAGGCAAATCGTGAATATTTATCTAGGCAAACAGATGACTTCTACCAACTTTCTTGTCTGGTCGGATCTCTTGCACACTTATCAATTTAGCTCTCTGTACATTTACAATGTTTCAGAGTAAAACTTGGCTATAAAAGCCGGCTGGCTTAGATCTTCAATACCAAGGTTTTTTTTTTAATCTAAATGTTGATCATTGTGGAACTGCAAAATTAGTATAATGTTTCAAAAAGGTTTATATTATGATCACGCTTCTGCATACTGTTACAGCAAAAAGCCAGGGATTGATGAAAATATTAAAAAAATAATCACATTTACCACGATGCAAGATGTTTGAACATGTGTCTTTGGTTGTAACACATTTCAATATGGGACATTGACAGCAAATTCCTTTTTTAAAGTTTCCATTTTCCTCACAGCCTTCAATACTAACTTGACTTTTGTATATTTAAAGTTGCTTCAATGTTGTTAATCCCATTTCTTATGAAACTATAAAAAACAAAAACATCTGTCAAAAATGTTGCATCAAAGGCTTCATTCATGTATTTAAAATCATCCTGGCTAATGTACTGAACATAGTACTGATCTCGCTAGCCTACAATGCAAAAAAAATATATATGAAAAGTAACAAAAACATGAATATATTTAATAGGTGTTTACTGTACTCTAGGTATTATGTCAAAAAGGCTATAAATATTACAGGAATATTAGCTTAATATGGTCATACAATGTTCTTTTATTTGTTAAATAAGTAGTATGTTTTTTTTTTATTTAGTTTTTTTAAATATGTACATTCCACTTCAAATTAAACAGGACTTGTAAAGCTCGAGTTTTCCCAGAGAGCTTTCCACGAAATATGGAGTAAAACACGGCTAAAGAAAACAACTCACTTGAAATTTTAAAGGAAAAGAAGGCCGCACTGCATAAGTGGTCACTCTTATGCAGTGCGGCCTTTTCCAGTACCAAAGGAGTTCCGATGCTGGGAACTTAACACAACACAGCTGTCTTTGGAAACTTTTGCTGGGACTTTACTACCCCGTGAAACCCTTTTAATTAATGTACCAAATATATTTATTCCCAGTACAATTAGGACGCGTTCTGATTTATTTTGTTTATTCTAAATATGTACAATTCAGATTGTATGGCTACACAGAATATTATTGCAGTGCATTATGTTATCGGTGACAGTGCAATTATATTAGTTTAATTTATTTTACATTAATATTTTGATGTGGTGAACTGAGAAAATAAATGACACCCACCTTAAGTTAAGCTAACGCCATCTATCACCAATAAAGTGAGTTAATCGATGCCCTAAAAAGTGCTTTGGTAAAACCTGAGTAAATAACTTTTTACCTTGCAATTAAATTTTTTCCTGGTATCTCAATCTGATTTTCTACTATTATAATTTTCAATTCATCACATCGTATGTAACTCTAATGTGATATCATTATTATTGAAAGTTATTATCTTCTTTTAAGAATTAGTTTAATAATTTAAATATCCATTGTTATTAGCCGATAACTTAAGAATATAATATGGGGTCTGTACTCACTAAACGAAATATTCTCGCTCTCTTTAAACCCATGCAGTGAAGATTAAAAGTGCCTTAACAATGTTACCATGAGTTACCCCTACATATTTAGCTCTCTTATAATGTCATAACAGGGACATATTTGTGTCTTTGAAATAATGTAACTGAAAAAGAATTAGAGGATTCTTTCAACCCTGTTATGAAAAAGAAGAGGTTATATAAGTATTGATTGTTAGTAAACATACAAGTTATCGTCTAGTAATTAGATTACTTATATTAGGTGTAAATAGTTTGGTTAGACGATTCTAGGTGGTCTCGCCTTCGACTGCTTATCTGATTTATATTGACTTCCGCACAGAGTCGAATAAAGAGGTGTGACATGCCAGTTTTTGCTATTTCTACGATCAATCTTAGAAAAATATAAGCGTCGCGACTGTGGAAGTCTAAAATCAATTTAAATATATATTTTTTTGTATTATTTTTCAAATTATTAAAATCAGATATTTGGTCCATGGCGATTGTATTGTCAGCGGAAGTTTCTGTAAGCGACTGTCACAAATATTTTTTTTAATAAAAGATTTAAAATTAACATTTTTGGTTGTTTGATTTGATTGGTCAATTTAGGTTAAAATTGATCCATTTAATAAAGGCTAAATAATAACAGCTCCTTGGGTTCGATCTTCATGGTTAAGGCTGATGCTCCTGGGTAGCTCGCGAAAATCAAAATTTGAATTTCGCGGGCCACCCTGACGCTTTATGTCCATTTCAACCACGCGGACAACTCATAATATTTGATGAAACTTTGCCAGGAATTAGTTGTAATTTGTTACTTTACACACCTCTTTTCTTGAATTTGTCCCAAAAAAAACCAAGACGCTATGACAAAGAATAGTTGGCCGCTAGAACCACCACTTGCCGTAGTCACCGCCCGTGATTACACAGAAACTATATAATGCAGATAGACGAATGATACATCAAAAGAAAGGTCTTACTTTGTTTAATTTGTCCCAAAAATAAAAAACGTCAAAACGTAAATAAACAAAAAGTTATGCAATGTTTAGTTTTCAGGTTATGAGTAGGTAGGTATATCACCATAAGTATCAAATTAATAGAGGCTAATGTGTATAGACAATTAGATTTTAATTTGTTACAGCGAAAAAACACAAAAAAATACTAGAAAGTAGGTTCAATAATATGTTAGAGTCGATTTTAGTTGGCCGCTCGGACGGCAATATGCCTAAAATACAATGGCGTTTATCTCGTTATTAAAAGTAGGTTTAAGCTTAATTAGAGTACTAATCGACGGGTAACGTAACCTAGTTTGCATAAATATGGCGAATATAACTGCAGCATTCATATTTTAGAAGATATTTACAAAAACACAGTAGTATGAAATCGTATGAGAGTAGGGTGACCATGAATTTTCACATTTTCGGAATTTTCGATATTCACATCTTATTTTTTTAGGGAGAGTGCATAATTTATAAAAGTAAAAGTCACAAATCGATTAAAATTTCTTTATTCATAATCAACACAAAGGCAAACAAATCAAGTAATAAAAGTCAACAAGATAAATAAAATGTATAGATTAGGAAATATAGAGCAGAATCTGAAATAAAGTGTAAAAAAATTTCGAAAACTTTTTGAGAGTTGCAAACTTGGGTATACATAGCCATAACGGGTCCAAACAATATACTAAGAAATCAGATGTACATCATGTCTTTTTCATTCATTTCTCGATTTTGACCGGTGTATATTTTAAAGGTGCCGTAACTCGGTAACCAATAGACCTACAGAGCTGCGGTTAGACTTAATTTGTCACAAATTTAATACGGTTAAAAACATTTTATCTTGTTGACTTTTATTACTTGATTTGTTTGCCTTTGTGTTGATTATGAATAAAGAAATTTTAATCGATTTGTGACTTTTACTTTTATAAATTATGCACTCTCCCTAAAAAAATAAGATGTGAATATCGAAAATTCCGAAAATGTGAAAATTCATGGTCACCCTACTCTCATACGATTTCATACTACTGTGTTTTTGTAAATATCTTCTAAAATATGAATGCTGCAGTTATATTCGCCATATTTATGCAAACTAGGTTACGTTACCCGTCGATTAGTACTCTAATTAAGCTTAAACCTACTTTTAATAACGAGATAAACGCCATTGTATTTTAGGCATATTGCCGTCCGAGCGGCCAACTAAAATCGACTCTAACATATTATTGAACCTACTTTCTAGTATTTTTTTGTGTTTTTTCGCTGTAACAAATTAAAATCTAATTGTCTATACACATTAGCCTCTATTAATTTGATACTTATGGTGATATACCTACCTACTCATAACCTGAAAACTAAACATTGCATAACTTTTTGTTTATTTACGTTTTGACGTTTTTTATTTTTGGGACAAATTAAACAAAGTAAGACCTTTCTTTTGATGTATCATTCGTCTATCTGCATTATATAGTTTCTGTGTAATCATGGGCGGTGACTACGGCAAGTGGCGGTTCTAGCGGCCAACTATTCTTTGTCATAGCGTCTTGGTTTTTTTTTGGGACAAATTCAAGAAAAGAGGTGTGTAAAGTAACAAATTACGACTAATTCCTGGCAAAGTTTCATCAAATATTATGAGTTGTCCGCGTGGTTGAAATGGACATGACGCTTTCACCTTAAGGTGTATAGTGCTTGCCGAAGTCGGTCTGTGGATGAGTCACAGAGCATCTATATGGATGAGTGTCCATTTAATAGTACATACCGTGCCCAAAGAGTATAGTAACTATTATAGAGGGAAAGAGTGACAACTCTGTGGTAAAATTTGCATGTATGGAAAGTGCTGCCGCCTTGAGTTTGGTGGGTGAACTAAAGTTTTGATTTAAACACACTGACCTAAGGTATATGTGTGCGTGTATTCATACCTTTACGTATGTGTGTGTGAACTTTATGGGTATGCAGCATGCTTTAGTACTTTAGCTGTTCAAAACAATAAAAACGACCAATGAAAAACAAAGATAAATTTATTATGAACTAAAAACAAAACAAGTAACAATTTTAACAGAATTAGCTGAGATAAACTCGGGAAGCGCATCATCGTCGGGAAAGCCGGAGTTCAATGGCGACTATGACCTTTGTTTGACAGACTAGTCAAGATGGCTGTCGTTTAGTTATGCCACCAACCTCCAGATGTCGCTGTCGTCTATGTAAATTGATGACAGTACTAAGTGTGCCCCCCCTGACCGTGCCTCGGAAAGCAGGTTAAGCCGTTGGTCCCGCGGCTGTCATGGATACATCTTTGATAGCCTTTAGGGCTTACAGGTAAGATAGTCAATGATCCGAAAGCCTGACAACCAGTCTTACCAAGGGGTATGGTAGTAGCCAATAACTGGGCTGTGGAGGTCAGGCGGCAGTCGCTCCACGTAATAACCTGGTAGGTATTCAGCTGCATCCAGTTAGACTGGAAGCCGACTCCAACATAGTTGGGGTACCTTATGGGAAAAAGCTAGGCCGAAGATGGTATGGAATGCAAATGGGATTCAGCTAATTCATAAACTCTGATTCTGCATCACTGTCAAAATCACAGTGACACAATGACGCAGTGACATTATTTTGTTCTCGCTACAATAAGGTTGCTGATGAAGTCAGAGGTACAACTGCTAGAGTACACTGCATCTAAGTAGTATCTACTATCTACATATTTGGGTACCAGATTACCTATATGATTCGGTGATATAAATACTCCTTTGGTTTAAGACATACTCCGATTTTATAATAAAAATAATGTGACGAGAGATACCGGCCGCAGCGAAACAATAAATTATGAAAAGAACATGTTGACATAAATCAATAAAAAACTTCATGTCAATGTTCTAATTTCAAATTATCTTACAAATTAGATTACTTTCAACTTTATTTTTTGAGCAATTATTCACTAAAAAATATTTTATTTCTTAAAGCTTCTAAATTTTAACGACAAACCGCGCAGTTTTACGCGCTATTATTTGTGACTTGAATGTTTTTTTACTTGTGCTTTGAATATGGGCCGCGATGGGACCGAGCCTAAAAGTAGTCGAATATTTCATCAATGTTATTTGAACTGTTGCAAGTTGCAGAACCTTACGCCTTTGAGCAGTGTCGTACCGTCTGGCCATGGCAAAGTGGTGGATTTCTGTGTGGATAGGATCAAATATGCGGATTGGCCTCCTATACTAAATGCACTCAGCTGTGATTTGAGCCTGCATACAGTTGCTATAAAGTGTCGACAGCAAGTCAAAACGGGTAATGTACAACGGATATTGATACAAGTCAGTTTGATTTATAACCTAGTATAAGTTATACCTATTGTAAGGGGATTTGAACTCGATGTTTGAACTTCATAGTCACCCCCATAGCCATTTTGATTTTTCTGCAAAGTTACAGCGCACGATGAAACTAAGTATAGGTACCCATACATAATTTAGTAGGGCAATGCAAAGGCATAAAACTTAGGTAGGTACGAGTACAATAGTCACAACAACACGGGTCAAATCATCATCTACTTTCAAGAGCAAATTGGTTGCTGTCAGTACAAGTATAACAAGATAATACCGCCAAAGCTGAAGTCGCGAAAAATAAATGTGCTGTTCAGTATATTTTGAACAGTTACGCGAACATAAATGTACTAAACAGCTGTTTTTTTTTTTCGCAATTTCAGGTTTGGTCCCATAGTAAAAGTTGTTTGAATCATGAGTAGGTACAATCACGTGTATAAGTTTCGTACACTAATAAAATTGCCAGTCACCTTAAATACCCTAAAACGTGATTTTTGACCACAAAAAACTCGTTCCCCAGCAATAATTTTGATTTTGATTTTAATATTTGCGTACTTAAATTTACTTGGTTTGAAGTACCTACCTACGGAATGCTTGGTTCACCGATTTGTAAAGTGCCGTTTACACTCAGTATTATAATAAAGGTGGACGCACACTTATCCGCGCCGAAGGAATCGACTGCGCCGAAAGATTTTTTCCTCATACGTATGACGTCATCTATTCGTCCGATTCGACGCGGATAAGTGTGCGAGGTTTAGTAGGATTTCATACAAGTAATTCTAAAATTCGATTCTTTCGGCGCGGTCGATTCCTTCGGCGCGGATAGGTGTGCGTCCACCTTTATGGCCACTTGCTCTTCTTGAACCGATGACCAAGTAACGCAACCAACCCGAATCAGTCTCATAGTGTTTGCTATCGAAAGGTCAATGAGTCGATAACCTAGGTAGCTAATCCTATTTATAGGCATTAATCACAGATATGGTTCTAGCTAGAATAATCTTCAGCAACTGGACTTCGGTCGTCATAAAATTATCACGGCTTGAACTCTACGCGAAGGAATAGAACAAATCAAAGTTGCAATAATAACAAGGCACAGTCAACATTATAGATGATTGTCAGATAAGGTTTCTGATATCTAAGTACCTATTGGACTTTAGTCCAGAAATTTACGGGGAGGGGATTTATTTTGCAAGATTGCCATCTGGTACAATACTTAGTTGAATTTTTCTGATCGACAATTTTTTTGATCGTTTCAAACTTCAGTCTGATCTCTTTAAATTCTCTATCTTTTTAGATTCCTTTATTTTGTACAAACTAATCCCAGTTTTATTTCATTTCTTTTAAACACAGTATTAGAACACATAGACTGCGAGAGACTAGCGAAAACGGTCAACAAGCGATGTGTAGTTTTGACAAACTTTATGCTCAGTAACTTGGTGGAAGCTGTAGCCCAACTGCTCTCTAATAACACTCTGTTGACGACTTTGTTGCTTGAGGGACTTCCGCTGAGGATACCGTATTTAAATCCATTGTGTCAGGTAAGTCATGAATTTATAGAAAAACGTTTACAGTTCAGTGAAATGGGACCGGGTGGCGTTACACTTCCAAAAAGCGGTCAAGTGCGAGTCGGACTCGCCCATGAAGGGTTCGGTAGCATCAAGTAACATAATATAAAAAATCTTATAGTTCGTTGTAAATGAAAGGTAAATTGCAGCTTACGATATAAGACGTTTTAAAAAAATAATTACTCTCTAGATCTCGTTCAAACCAATTTTCGGTGGAAGTTTACATGGCAATGTACATCATATATTTTTTAGTTTTATCATTATTTTATTTTAGAAGTTAGGTACAGGGGGGGGGGGGACAAGGAGATACCCCACACGTATGGGTTTGATGAAAAAAAAATTGAGTTTCAGTTCTAAGTATGGGGAACCCCAAAATTTATTGTTCTTTTTTTCTATTTTTGTGTGAAAATCATAAATGCGGTTCACAGAATACATCTAAGTACTAACCAAGTTTCAACAGCATAGTTCTTATAGTTTCGGAAAAGAGTGGCTGTGACATACGGACGGACAGACAGACAGACAGGACGAATCCATAAGGGTTCCTTTTTTGGCATTTGGCTACGGAACCTTAAAAACGACCAAGATAGCTAGCATTGTCAAGCAGTGGGTAAGACGCGCACCAAACGCTGGTGTAACAAATTAGACTCGTTCCAGAGCCCTCACTGATTGGTCGGAGAAGGCAAAGAAAAAAAAATGGAAAAGCATTGAAGAAGCCTTTGCACAGCTCTGTGACAGAAAAGGCAAATTTAAAAAATACAGATCATCGTCAAGAATCTTTCGAAAAATTCCTGGCAGTTTCTATCATACAATATTAAGTCGCACTGTAAATAATTTTTCAAAACTCTTTGTAAATAACCTTTTATTCTAGGCTCTCACGGTGAATAGTTCCCTGCAACACTTACATTTGCACGGGTGTCTGATCGGCGACGCGGGCTGTCTAGCTATTTGCACGTCTATTAAAGCAGTTCTGCCGAATATGGCTACGCTGGATTTGTCAGGATGCGAGCTGACGGCTCTGGGTGCTGAATACATCGCTGAATTTGTTAAGGTATGTTCTAATGAATGCTAATCTTCATTTATTAGCGCTGGTAGCGGTGCAGAAAGAAGAATCTTAAATTAATTGATGAAAGCCTTGTCGTATGAAGTCCTTGAAATCTCAACCAAGAGGTACCTACACACCATCTGCCTAGCCTTTTCTCACACAACACACAGATCAACCTATTACCGCTTTGCAGAGGTTGTGCAGTACTGTAAGAATAGCTTCAAACATGTAAACCCTGAAGGGTTAGGCACAGGTGTACCAAATCGTATTAATACTGTAATGGTAATTAACATAGCAGCATATCACCACGCCTGCTATAATCACCGAATACAAACACATTTCGCCAGTTACATTTTAGCCCCATATCAACCGGGCCGGGCGCAAATCCAGATTCTATATTCTTATAATAGAGTTAGAGTATTGACCATATGCACAGCAGTCGCTGCTTGCGACCGCTAAACCAACGAGGACGAAAATGAAGTTATTCTTCGATGATTTGTAAAACATAATTAATTGGACAGTACTTATCAAAATATTTTCGTTTTTATACCAGTTCCAGAAGATCCATAGATACAGCGAGAACTGGACGCATACACTACGGTATCGACTACCCGAGCTTGATTCAATGGGAGGTCTGCGTAGGATCACAGTTTGTGCCAACCCTCAGATGGGGGACGAAGGAGTCGGCAAGCTCATCCATGTGCTCTCTGATGATTTATGGATAAAAGGTCAGTTGTTTTGCTACAGGAGGACCTCGTGGTTGAATAATAGCAGCTGCATGGCTACTATCTATCAAAAAAATCAAAAAATCAAAAAAATCAAAGCATTTATTTCAAGTAGGCCAGTTACAGGCACTTTTGAATTGTCGAAACAAAAATGAACATTTAAAGTAGCTACAGTCCCAGTCACAAGACATAAAAACTGTGAAAGTACTGTAGTTGCCCATTCCCTAGCGTAGATCTCTATGGAGAAGAACGGGCAAGAAACTCCATGGACACTCTTTTAAATCAAAATATTGTTACAAAATCTTGGTTACATCATTCATGTTGAGATGGTATATTATGTGAGAACAATGTAGCAAGATGTGCACGTTAAAAGTGTCCATAGCAAAACAAAAATAAAATACAACTCAAAAACAAAATAATTCAAATAAACCATGGCGACTAAGAGATGACCAGTCACAACTGACAGCGCCCGTTCACGAACATGACGCATGGATCAGCACCATTCAGCTCAACCATTTTGAAGGGAACTAAATGGTCCGACACACGCGCCACCATCAGCGAGACATTTGAGAGAGCATGACATACTCTCAACCGCCAGGGCACATTCAAGTCAAGAACTGCCGTAGGTTTCCAGTGAATGATAGCTTACTAGTACATAGTACTCACACAATATAGGCTATGCGATTATATAATACTAACATTGAATCTATACAATGCAAAGATAAGTTTGTACAATCTTCAGCAGCTCCAACAATACCATTTAATGCTATCATTTTTTGCGCCCCTGTCCATGTGGAGCAGGACCAGCATTAAGCCAAGCATTTTTATCAGCGATATAATCGCTCAACTTGTAATATGCTTGTTTACATAGTGTGCGTTTAACGCATGTTTTAAATTTCGTCTCATTCAGTTCAAGAATACTTTGTGGAATTTTATTATAGCATCTCAAACAGTACCCCATGAAAGATGAGTCTACTTTAGCGAGTCTAAAGCCTGGCTGAACTAGTTGGTCCCTATTTCTAGTACTGTAATTGTGTCTGTCACCTCTTTTACCAAAAAGATGCAGATTTTTTCTGACGTACATTATGTTTTCGTAGATGTATTGGCAATGAACCGTCATGATGCCAATATCCTTAAATAGTTCCCTTAGAGAATCGCGCCTACGAAGATTATATATGGCTCTGATGGCTCTTTTCTGCAGAATAAATATAGACTCAACATCAGCAGCCCGTCCCCATAGCAAAATACCGTAAGACATTATACTATGGAAGTAACTAAAATAGACCAGTCTAGCGGTATCTACATCAGGGAATTGACGGATTTTTCTAATGGCATATGCTGCTGAACTTAAGCGCCCCGCAAGCGATGTTAAATGAGATCCCCATTGTAGCCTTGAATCAAGCGTAAGCCCCAGGAAAACAGTTTTATCTACGAATTCGAGTTTCTCTTTATTCAATATTATCTCACAATCACTACTTTTGACATTCGGTAATGAAAATCTTATGCATTTAGTTTTCTTTTCATTCAATACCAAATTGTTTGCTGTGAACCAATTTTGGACCTGAAGTAGGGCATTATTCACTTCATCTAGATTTTGGGCCCGTCTATTTATCTTAAAAATTAGTGAAGTGTCATCAGCAAATAGCACCATATTTTGTGGTTGGTTTTTCAATAAATAGGGTAGATCATTTATATAGACTAGAAAAAGGAAAGGACCCAATATTGAGCCTTGCGGAACCCCCATTTTTACTTTCAAACCCTGTGAATTGACACCATTTATTTGAACATGTTGTTTTCTATCACTCAAATAAGATTTTACCAGGCTAAGTGCAAGTTTACCTAGTCCGTAATGCTTCAGTTTCAAAAGTAATGTGTCGTGATTTACGCAGTCAAAAGCTTTGGAGAGGTCACAGAAAATTCCTATTGCGTCTTGGGACTCTTCCCACGCAGCAAAAACTTGCTTTAATAAGGTTACACCGGCGTCAGTTGTACAACGTCCCTTGGTGAAACCATAATGTTGATCATGTAAGATTCTGTTGGTGTTAAAATGATAGAGCATTTGATTAAGCATTACTTTTTCAAAAACCTTGCTAAAAACTGGTAACACGGATACAGGTCTATAATTATTGGCATCTTTACTGTCCCCGGATTTGAAAAGAGGTATGACTTTACTGTATTTCATTAAATCAGGGAACACTCCTTGGTCTACACATGAATTAAAAATTAAAGCTAAGTACGGGGCTATGGTCTCAAGTATAGATGTACAAACTTTGATAGACATTCCCCATAGATCTTCGGTCAGTTTGATTTTAATTTGCCGGAAAGCTTTAATAACTGTCATAGGGTTAATGTGTTTAAATTTAAATTCAGCCAGGCAGCCAGATACATTCGCCTTTAATAAGCCAATTGAGATTTCAGGTGAGGAATTAAGGGCCTCCGTAGTTTTTATTGGTATATCGGTAAAGAAATTTACAAATTCTTGAGCTACTTCCTGATTAGAGCTTTTAGGACCACATTCTGTATCTAATGTATAGCTATTATTACGTATTTTCTTTCTGTTAGTCTCGTTATTTATGACTTTCCAAACGGTTTTTATTTTATTTTCTGCTGTTTTGATCTTGTTGCTAATGTGCAGGGCTTTAGCAACCTTGCAAGTATTTCTAAAAATCTTTGAATACTTAGCAACATACTTGCTAAAAGTTTCTGTGTTTATAAAAGTCTTAAGGCTGTAAAGCTCAAATAGCCTTTCCCTACTTTTTCTGATACCTCTAGTTGCCCAATCACTAAATATAAATTTAGGGCAAATACTCTTTGTCTTCTTTTCAAAAGTTTTGTTGAATTCCGTGTGAACTAATGAAAAGAAACGGTCATACAATTGATTTGAATTAATATCCTCTTGGCTCATTTCACTTAACTTGTTATGTACGGAAATATTAAACCTATTTAATTTGCAAGAAGTTATAGGTCTAAATTTAATCTGGACATTTTGTATTGGAGTTTTACACCTAAAAGTTACAGTTTGTCCGCTATGGTCAGACGGCAAACAATTCACTATGGCTTTATCTAAATAATCACAATTGCAGAAAACATTATCTATACAAGTAGCAGAAGATGATGTTACTCTAGTAGGTTCTATAAAAGTGTTGGTCAAGTCAAATGACTTAAAAAGATTTAATAGCCGAATGCTATTTGGATTCTCTTCTAAAATATTGATATTGAAATCACCACAAATAATTGTAGACTTATTACTGGCTGCAAGTTTTGCCAGGACATCTTCCATTATTGATTCGAATAAGGAAAAGTTTTGATAGTTTGGGGGTCTGTACACACACACAACTACATGCTTATCTAGCTCAACACAGGACAGTTCGACGCAATGTTCAACCGAGAGACCTACTATGTCATTACGTTGCTTATATTTAAAACTATTTTTTATTAATATTAGGGAACCTCCACGAAGCATAGTTTTACGGTTAAAGCAGCTACCCACCATATAGTTCTCATAATTAATAAGCATTTGGTAATCCTTTAGCCAATGTTCAGTAAAACAAATAATGTCAAACTTACTACTTTCTAAAAACAATTCAATTTCTAATAATTTGGAAGAAATGCCTTGGATATTTTGGTGGAATAATTTTAAGGTGTTCTGCTGAGGCCCTTTTTTACTAACTAGTTGAGTGCAAGAAGATACCTTGTTGTTGGTAGGATTAACAATAATATTGTTAATGGTACCTTCTGTTGTCTCACTGTCTAGTTTAAATTAATATATGGAGTGAGGCCGGAGACTCCCGTGCCATCCTCTGACAACAAGACCCTATCACTAATAAACCCTAATTGAGAATTTTCCACGGTGACAGATGGATCCTCTCCAGTACAATGTGTGTAAACATTTATAGCACTAGTGCTATATTCATTCGTGCCAGTCACCTGAACATTAGTAGAATTACTAATTGTCGATGTATTAATAATATAACTAAACTTAGACATACTATTTATGTCTGTGTGAATACTATAAGATAATAGCCGAGCTATTTTGTGTCTACATACAATAGGTAGATACACCTTACCCCGTGTCGACTTTAGTTTACCAACAATAGTGTTGATATCCAGATATATAAGTCTGTCACTATAGTGACCTACTAGAAAATGAATATGGTTATTTAACATATGTATATAATTGTTTTTCCTATTACCCAAATTTTCAAAATAGGGAAAAGCACACAATATGATTTTACTACATTTTAACTTTAACAACTCGGATACACAGTCAGTGATATCTTCCTTTTTAATCTTAGAACTATTGCCTACACATATAGTTATGGTGGTACTAGGATCACAAACGGTTTTTGTCGCAGATGCCATAACCTGTTTGTAGGTAGACCCTGGCATACAATTGTTTTGAGTACAATAATTCAGGTTATTACTAATTAATTTACCTAGCCCCTTACCTATATTGTCAGAGAACATAACTGAAAGATTACAATCATGATTATTATGAGAAATAAAATTACCACTCTCAGGCAGACCATCATGTGTAAAATTATTTGATTGTCGGTTCGTTAAACTGTCCTGAGACAAATTCTCAACCTGGGATGGGTCCTCCATTACCTCAGGCTGGATATTGTCATGGTTGGTAACCGTCTGACAACTACATTGACCTATCTAGACGTATCTTCAAGGTTAAACTGCAGTGCTTGCTAAAGTCGGTTCGTCACTCATCAAACACGTCGGACCGTTTATTACATAATTTACATACTGTTTGTCCCGATGTCAATTATAAAAATTCGACAGTGATTACGGGTCAGAAGCTAGTTGAGAAAACGCTCATGTTAAATTGTTTTGCTACGGCACTCGCTGACAATGAGAGGCCCAAATGAAGGCTCAGGATGTTTTCTATCCTGCCGGGGTTGCGGGCCTGTTCGAAAGAGATACCGCGGCCCCGGAACATAAAGGGCGAGGAAGGAACATGGATGGGTTTTAGTCAGTAAAAGTCTGACACCCTCCCGCTCCGCCCAGAGTGGGAGAAGTCATTTGATGATTTCCCATCCTAAAAAAATGTTTCTTCCTGTTTGTTATGATGTTTATGATGTTTTCTATTTTTTTTTTTAATTATGATTTAATTATCTATTTCAGCACTGGACATCCAGAACTGTGGTTTAACAGAACAATCGACGGACGCAGTTCTGCAAATGTTGACGTCCAACAAGACTCTCGTCGTAATAGATATAAGGTGCAATGACGTGAGCTTGGAGTCTCTGTCCAAAGTGCGCTCCGCACTCAGGGAAAACGAAAGAGGGACGAAAGGACAGGTACTTACGCATGTTGCGTATAAAATTTCACTTTTTAAGTTCGTACTATTTTTAAGGCTGATGCAAAATTCGCGAAATTCAAATGTTCTTAACAACTTTAATTACGTACATTTGCTTATTGCACATAATATTTGTTCCAGTTTTCGTGGCTGGCTAGCCTTAGTGGGTCTTCGAGCGAGAGACTGTTAAAATCGATTGCATCCAGGTTAGTAAATACCTACTTACAATAAGGTAGATGACAAAAAAAGAGTCCTTTAGATAACTTTCCAAATAATATAGGACACATGTTTACTTTTTTCACGTTAAAAAAAATGAGCACGATACAGTGCGGCGAAAACTCGTGTGACGTCACATTTGAGTGAGTACTTTTTTTACCCAAAAGTGACGTCACAAGCACTCATGATCTTTGACGCGTTGTACCTACCTTCGTCAATTTTTATTAATTTAATAAAACAAAAAAACGTATCCAACATTTTTCGACTGGCGGACTAAACAGTATTTTTTTTAGTAGATCCCTATTATTTTTATCATACGTATAATAGTCTTCTTGATACTTAGCAATATTTATATCCAATCCTAATAAAAATGCTTTATTTGCTCTTAGGACTGTCATATCAAAAGACCGAACAGTTACTAACTTAAGGGCAGCGTCGACGAAATATGATAGTAAACCTCGTACAGGGCAGAAAGAGAAGTAAGTACCTATCTATGCTTACTTAATTTTATTTGCGAAATCAGCAATTACTGAGAAGCTCAGACGGCGAATAAAGCGAGGAAAGAAAAGCACCAAAAACTCCAGTAGGTTACCGAGAATAAAAAAACCGGGTCGGACTCGCGCATGCAGGACTCCGTACCATTCGTAGGAGGGTTTTGCCCCCCTGTAATTTTAAATTTACTTTTATTACTTGTTGTTATACTTTCTGTATGTCCGTTCGCCAATGGCCTCCTCCAACCTACTCCATTCTAATCTCTCTCTGGCTACTCGCTACTCCATGTTATGCCTGCAACCTGCCTGATATCATCTTCCCATCTTTTTTTTTGTCTGCCTCTTTCCCTTTTACCTTCCCTTAGGTACCAATGTGTAATTATTTTGCTCCATTGGTCCTTTCCTCTGACCATGTGTACCGACCATTTCCATTTTAGCCTCTTTTTTTAGGGTTACGTCGTGTATCTTGGGTCTTTTTCCTAATGTTGATGTTCCTTTTATTATTATTTTATTTATACTTGTTGTTATAGCGGCAACAAATACATCTGTGAAAATTCAACTGTCCAGCTATCACGGTCCTGGTGACAGACAGACAGACAGATGGACAGTGGAGTTAAAAACAATTGCGTATTTAAGTAGTACGAACCGAAGATTAACACAAAACCATCCCCTAGACTTTGCATTAAAATCTCATTTTCAGAGAGTACGCGGAGACATTAGAGGAACAGCTCCAAGCAGAGATCTCGCACAGGCAACAACTTGAAGAGTTGAACCAGCAGTTGGTGGAACAGTTGAAGCAGCTGAAACTGCAAATGACACAAATGTGGAGCAACAGTAGGGGGGCGTTTTCAGGTACTTATAGTAACATGAGCTGAACTTAACTGAACAGCGCGTCTTTCAAAGTTCGCACATATTTATGAAGATAACATTTTAGATAGGCACAGTGGTAATAAACGACGAAGTAACGTTTTCCATTCTAATATTAATTTCATTAGGATTAAATCTTGGGAACTGCCCAGACCCTCGTCACAATCCTAAATGGCAAATTTTAATAGTATTGTTTGACGACCCGAATGGCGTAGTGGTAGTGACGCTACCTTACGTTCTTAGGGTCCTGGGTTCGAATCCCGGTAGGAGCAAATGTTTGTGTGATGAGCATGGACATTTGTTTCCGAGTCATGGATGTTTATATGTATAATAAGTATGTATTTACAAACAAAAAAGTATATAATACGTAGTATATCAACTATCTAGTGTTCACGATACAAGCTTTGCTTAGTGTGGCACTAGGTGGCGCTGTGTGTTAATGTCCAGCAATATTTATATTTATATTTATTGTTTTCGTACTTTCCAGGTTCCGAACAGTCTTTGGAAGCAAGCGTGTCGGGTGACTTATCAAGTAGTTCTGGTTCGGAGAGTCCTATTTCTCTCGACCAGCACACGGTATCTTACGTCCAGCAGGCCTTCAGAGATATTTACAAGTTCATAAAGAATAACCAGTGCCCCGGGGGAGCCAACGGGTTAGTTTATCTTGTCTGCACTCTTATCTTCTTCTCATGAGCGTTGCCAGTTGCCACCCCCTCTCGATCTGGTTATGCCGAAAAAAGATAAATAAATAATAATAAATGCTTTATTTCCAAATTTACAGTTTTCAGAATAGCACTATGTAGATAAAACTATATAAACCAAAAAATTGTAAAAATACCAATGAATTTAAAACCGCTGGCACCCAGCTAAGATTAAACTTGTGTTATGGGTGTCAGGGCTCTCTCGAATCTATATTATACATTGCCAAGATACAAGTTCGGAGTTACATAGTGATTAGTGTCACTAGCGATTGCTGGAACAAGCAGTATGTAAGGAAGGAAATTAAAACTATGGACTGTAGCCATTCTCGGAGTGTGTATGTATGTTTGTGTGCGTGTGTGTGTGTGAACGTGTGTACGTGTGTGTGTGCGTGTGAGTGTGGGAATCTGTGCGTGTGTGTGTATGCGCGGGAACACTGTAAATGTTTGCGCTATAATGCGGAGTGCAAGAGTAAATAAATAAGAGTACTTTTAGAGTAACTTTTCTAATAAGATAGACATGCGTCTTGTCGAATCGAAATTCATTCCGAGCGTTTGTGAATACGTGCGAGTCGCACGGGATCGGTCAATGTAGTGACACTTGGTTCTCGCCCCCTAGGCTTGGCAACTAAGTGGGGACTCCAATTAGTTGCCAAGCCTAGGGGGCGAGGTCTTTCGGCTGAAATGATGATGATGTACAGTAGAACCGCACTCTCATTAAGTGTTATATTTTTATGACCAAAAATGAGCCTCTATTTAAGATTGTGCATATATACCAGCGCCTGTAATTTCTGATGTTGAGATAAATAGAGATTTGAGATTATGAATGCCATATTATTATTTTTGTATTTTGAGTAGGATTTTATTTATTAAATCTTATTGACATTCCCCAGGCAATGTATTCACGAAGCACCGAATGAATCTGCCTCAAACAAAGACAATGTACTAGAGAATACACGTAGAGAGCCAAAACCAATCGAGGTCATCGAGGAAGTGGAAGAATCATCATACAGTGAAGAATTACGAATCAATATAGGGTCGAAACGACCGCAGAGTTCGCACACAACGGCACACAAAATGAAGGTCAATAAGACGACTAAGTCCGCGCATCTTTTGGGTGACTTGCAGCGAGTGGATGCGGTCGAAATGGTAAGAGTATCTTGCAACTTGAAGTACCTAGGTCGTCCTCTAAGCATTCTGTACATCAAACTAAGTAACTGTAGGCACAAATTATTGCTGGGAAATATTTTTGGGGTGAATAATCATGTTCTGTGGTAGAACTCAATGTAACGCACTTAAAATGTTGTGCTGATGGATGGATTTAATAGTACGGGGGTCGTCTCCAATATCTCCTCTAACTAGAAGGCTCCCAGGCATGGTGTAGAACAAAAAAAAATATCGCAATGAAGAGCAGAACAAGTGCTTTTCGGCTTCGTTAAAAGGTTTTTTTTTACACTTCGGACCCATTTTATAAGGAAAAACTTGTGACGGAACTCTGAACCCCAAATGAGGACTACATACAGCACAGTTTGAATAGGCTATAGGCTAGTAGTTCATTTTACGTGTGGGATTTATCTGACTCTGGAGTTTGTTGTTTGTGAAGTGTTAAGGGGTTTTTATAACCAACTAGCTGATGCCTAAGGCTTCGCTTGCGTACAAATTATACACTAAAACCTTCCTCGAGAACCACTCTATCCATTGGTGAAAGCAGCATGAAAATCGGAGCAGCCGTATTTGATTATCGCGAACAGACGCGGCGGAGGACATTTTTGTAAATGTAGTGATTTTTACAAAAATGAATTTAATTTTATCTTTATAATTTTGTTTCCAGAAACTGGAGATGATTGAACGGCAAATGGGCGACACGGCGAATTCACATCGCGAAGAATCTACTTCGCTAGAAGATAGTTTAATTTCTACAGCATTGAAGCCTATTAAAAAAGTAAGTTCTATTTGTTTGCAGTTTTTTCATCGAGTGTACCTACGAACACTACTTATAACTACAATATTTATGTACTTACTACTCTGTCAAGAAAGTAATCGGAAAAGATCAATAATACACAAAATGTTTGTTATTCATCCAAATTTATTTTATCACCTTAGTATGCTCCTTCAACGACACACTTACGCCAACGAATAATCCAATCATCAAAATATTTTTAAACGCTGTTTCCGGAATTGAGTTCAGTTCTCGCCTCGAATTCTCCTTTATGTTTTCTAGCGATGCCACGAAGTGGTAATTTGAGTTAAGGAAAAAGAAAGAAGTCTGCCGGAGCTATATCTGTGAATATGGTGGTTGCTCGATGGTATTTGTTGAGGGTTTTTGTTAAAAAATTCGTTCACAATGATGGCCTTGTGCGATGGGTCCTTCTATATGGCAGAATGTTGATGATCCGAAATTTATTTGGCATACTTTTCTTTAAACGAATATTTTAAAGGCATATTTTTTTTGAAACATAATTATTGTTTGGCCGAATGTTTACATAATATGTCCGAATTTACAATGGCATAAGTAAACTCTTTTGCAAAAAAAACGGGCACCTTAGATTTTTCTCTCAGTTTCAATGAAGAAGAACAAAGAACAGGTTTTTATTCATTTGACGATGTATTGGCATGTAACTTGAAGCATCCTAGCATGATTCTTTACGTTTCAAGTTTAAATTTTGAAATGTCTCAGCGGCTAAATGTGAGTCGTTCAACTGTCCAGAGAACTTGGCAACGGTATCAAGGGATCCGTTCCGTCAAAAGAAGACCCGATTTGGGAAGAAAACGAGGCACAGAACCAAATTATGACCGCTTTCTGGTGAGTCAGGCGTTGCGGAATCGTAAGGCGTCAAGTGTGGACTCGAAGAAGAGCCTTGAAGAAGTAAGAAGAGTACAAGTTAGCTTTTGGGCGGTCAGGAGGAGGCTTTTGGCTGCCAATATCAGGAGTTACCGCCCGGCTTGGGGCCCTAAATTACTCCGTGAGCACCGTGTTGCTCGACTTCAGTTTCCTCGAAACTGTGCTTCATGGACTCTGGTGGACTGGAATAAAGTATTGTTCTCTGATGAAGCTAGAATCTCTTTGTGTGAAGAGGACTGACGCCGGCGAGTGCTGCGAAGACCACGGAAACGCAATGCGGAAGTGTGTTTCGAAATAATCACGGCGACGCGTCATGTTTTGGGCAGTAATTAATTCGACGGAGCATACGGAGTTAGTTTTCATAGAAAATAGAACATTAAATGCACACCGGTACATAATGGAAGTCCTTGTTCCATATGTACAACCCGCATTGACTGCTCTTGGGGAAGATTCCATTTTTATGGACATCAATGCGCGCCCGCACCGTTCTGGCGACGTGGAAGCGTACATGCAAGAACTTGGGATCCATCATTTAGATTGGCCAGCTCGAAGACCTGACTTCAATCCAATTGAGCATGTCTGAGAAGTTCTAAAGAGTCGGTAAGATCAATGCAACCTGCTCCACAAAACATCAGGGAGCTGAAAATTGTCATTGCAGCAGAGTGGAAACGTATTCCTCAAAACGTTATTGAAACATCGTGGAAAGCATGCCCAGAAGGATTCAAGCTGTGATTTTGGCAAGAGGAGGTCACACTTGATAATAGGTTTTTACATTTATATAATTAATTAAAAAAAAAAAACTTCTTGTCTTTATTGCCGACCACTTCTTATTGTTTGGCCGGGTACGTCGGCTTTAAAGAATTTACCGTTTTTTTTTTAAATACCAGAATTCACTTCAGGTGTATTAATTGACACGATTATAAGTATACAGACTACGTCAAACAATTAAATCACAACAATCAACAATTAACTCAAATCGACTTTAGAACGTAATTTTCCTTAGGTGCCCGTTTTTTTTGCAAAAGAGTGTACTTTTAAGATGGCAGAATTTTATTTGGCATAATTACCTTTGGCAGTGTCCAAATTCCGCATAATTTCGTTTAGAATAATGTTTATTAAGAGCGACGACTGTTTGGTATAATTTCACTTGGCCATACTATGAAGATGGCAGAATTTCATTTGAAAAAAAAATATTTGGCATTATTGCAATTTCTATAAAATAGCATTTTTAACCTTGAATTTAAAATTAAAGTCAACATGTTGTCCTAGAAAAGTTAGTGACAGAAACGAATCGCTCCAAAACCGACTCCACGTAGTCTTCTCTGCCCTACCCCTAGAGTGTAATTTAAAATCGCTTGGCGCGGAGGGGCGAGGCGGGCCGCGAGTTGTTGAGCAGGTGGTTGTAGCACTCGCCGCTGCGGTGGTGAGCGTTAAACCCATCTGCGACGATAAGCTCGCGTGGGACTGCTGGAGCCCCGCAGCGCCGGAGCCGTGACAGAAACCATGCCTGCTGCATGTTGCATACTGCATGCTTGCTTGCATGCTGCATGATTGCTGCATGCTTGTTTGCATGCTGCATGCATGCTGTATACTTGCTTGCATGCTGTATACTTGCTTGCATGCTACATGATTGCTGCATGCATGCGGTATACATGCAGTGTATGTTTGTATCTCCTATTGTGGTTGTACCAAAAGATCAGAATGGTGTTAGAATGTGTGGAGATTATTCTCAGGTTAATAAGAATATTGTCCGTCCTATTTTTCCAATTCATAAAGTAGAAAATACATTAGGTAGACTGAAAGGAGCAAGGATATTTTCGAAAATTGATGCTACATCTGGATTTTTCAAAATTCATTTAAGTGATAAGTCTCGAAAATTGACAACAATACTTTCACCTACGGGGTTAAACTGTGCACCTGAATACTTTTCTATACATCGGTTTTAAAGAATTCATCGAAAATTAAAAAGAAATGTCAGATTATTCGCTTCACGCGTATTAATTTACATGCAAAAGAGAGTGTACATTTTGTCGGGGGTTTTTATAATATTTTGCTTTAATTTAGCTTGTTCGATTACAGAATACACACGGGCTGAGTAGCCCCTGCAGCAGCGTGGCAAGCGACTCGGAGACGCTCACATGCTCACCACAGATCACGCAGCGCTCCATAAACCCGCGAGATGTACTCGATTCGTCCTCGGATGAAGACGAATCGTGACCGACGTTTTTACGTATATATATTTATGAATTTACTACGAATATCATGTTTTATGTACCTACGATTAAAAAATTTAATGGTTTTGTTTGGGTTTTACTCATCTGCCTAGCCTTTTCCAAACTACGGTGGGGTCGGCTTCCAGTCTAACCGGATGCAGCTGAATACCAGTATTTTACATGGAGCGACTACCTATCTGACCTCCACAACTCGGTAATAGGTACGATACCACTTTGTAAGTTTGGTCGTCTTGGGCCACACTATTAAGTACCTGTAACGACTGTCGAAAGATTCGATAGCCGGAACCAACAGCTTAACGTGCTTTCCGAGGCACGGAGGAAACTGTAAGGGTGCAGGTCACCCATCCACAGACCATGTCTGTTTGCCCGGCTCGGCCCCCCAGAATTTGCGTTTTAGGTGTACACCATGCAACGTAGTCTACTTTTGAAGAAATTTGCAAAATAAGGATGTCCGTAAGGATTGAGGAGCCACTTTTTTGTAGCGTAAAGAAATTTTAGTATTAAGTTTAAAAAAAATGCAGGATCGATCCTCGATTTTGTAGTACAATACTTCAAAAGTTATATGAACATAAAGGTGGCACCTCAATCTAGATGTTTGGATTGAGGAGACATGGATTCATATTTACCTATCATAATTGATAAGTTTTTGTAGCATTTGAGAGATTATTAGACAGTCTGAACACGGTTGTATTAAAATTAAAAAAGTTACCATACATTATAAAAGTGGCTCCTCAGACCATATCATAATTGATAAGTTTTTGTAGCATTTGAGAGATTATTAGACAAAGTCTGAACACGGTTGTAGGTATTAAAATTAAAAAAGTTACCATACATTATAAAAGTGGCTCCTCAGACCATACAAACACTCGTCATTTTTCAAAGAAGCAGTTGTTCAATTAATGCGCAATTTCTTGGTCATTTAGTAATTAATACCTACTTAATTATAAAAGATTTGTAGGACAAGATTTATTTATTAGAAATGAGTGAATTGAGAGATACGGCATATTTTAACTGGCTCCTCAATCCTGACGTTTCTATACCTACCTGAGATCATAACGTACTCTTTACCTACCTGAGATCACACGGAGGGACCAAACTGGAAATGCAAAATATAAATCGTAGGATTACAAACGGACAACGGATTCAAAAACCAAAGACAATAAGTACACGGAAAATAAACATAAAAACATGAATCAATCGAAAAAACAAATCGGATCGAATTACCGCTTTGCCGCCTATCAGGGGGGTGAAACTTCCATACATTGGCGTCAAACAAAATTTTCATAGAAAGTGCTGCCATCTGTGTGTTTGAGGACACAAACTTTTCAACTGTTTGACTGTTTTACTACTGTCATAAAGAGAACAGCTATTTTGGACAATTTGTCAGTGAAGTAGATAGCTTAGCGGTGATAGCGGTTGCCTTGTGAATAAAACTACGTTAAGTATACAATTATGGGTAGGTAGGTACTTACATTGTAAACAGAAAATCAAACTGAAGTTAACTATCAATCATTGACGTGATCAGTAACCGAGTTCATTCAATTTATTTTTTGAAATATGTGCGCAAAGAAGTGAGCTTTTCGTCGCTAACGAATGTCAGTTTCTTTGACGTGCATATATTTTTTTCTTATAGTTTGGCAAACGAAAGTAGAGACTGAAAAAGCGCGACAAATTTAAAAAATCTCAGCCTAGTAACCCTAAAACTTTTATGAAATACCCGGAATAACCTGACTTGATACTTTACAGTTATTTGTTTTTGTGTAAAACAATTTTGTACACTACTGCTTGACAGCATGTGGACAGGTCCAAAAATGGGAACATAAGGTACTTACTAAACTTGTTGTATGCAAACACGTGTATCCAGACTTTTGGTTCGGTGGGGGACAAAACTTGAAACAGCCAGTTTAGGCGCTGGCACAATTTTTTCCAGGGAGGTGCACCTTCAATTCCATGAAAACAGCTCGAAATTGTAGCATTCCAAATCGGAAAACTATGTTAGATTCAAGGAGTAACTCGGCCGATCTATCCAGAAAAGAAAATCAATGAAAAAAAAGTAGGATTTGAAAAGCAAGCGCAAGCTTGAAAATTTTTGCATTCACCTCGAATTTGATGGGTTTTCGTTTGTCCTTTATAAGGGGGAAGCGTCAGGGTAGCCCGCATATTTTAATTTTTTTTACGTTTTTTGCAATTTGCAGGCCAGTGGCAGGTTATATGAAGTTGAAAATATCGTTCGCGACTGTAACAACCTGCTACTGGCCTGCAAATTGCAAAAAAGGTAAGAAAATTTGAATTTCGCGGGCTACCCTGACGCTTTCACCTTAAAGCAAAACGCCAGTCATTCAATTTATAAAAGACTTAGACCAAAATAAAATTTACAGTGAATAGCTGAATAGTTAAGGAATCTATTTAACCAAAAACCAAGAAATATAATATTAATTTAATACTCTAAAATAAATGTTGAGTTTGAAAAACAGTCACGTAACGGCTACTTCACGATTAAAAATATTTTTTTTACGAAAAACTATTAAATCCTTATCAATAAAAAAAATCTAATTAGAAACTAGATTATATTCCCTTTCCAATAAGACCAAATCTTATTAGATTCTAATTGGAATATAGATCTAATTAGAATCCAAAGTTACTGGGGATGTAGGTTCCCCAGTAGCGTACGGGCCGCTGGGGCTTTTTAACAAACATGTTTACGTAACTTTTTAACTCTACGGGTCCTCTTTTTGTTGTTTCTAAAATTCTAAAATATACTCACCATACTCAATTATTGATATTTCTCGGATAATACACACGTTTTAATCACATAAAATTATATATTCAATGTTTACAAAAAGCACGTTAGGTATACATACCTATCACTTTTTCACAGGAAAATTACTGCAACTTTGAGATTCCGAAACTAAATTGCTTAGCCACTATATTGTAGCACGGTTCTTCACCTTCATTTTGATGTATAATACTATACTAAAATACGACTATTTCGATAAGAAAACAATTTAAATACGAAACGGCGCCGGCGCAACACGGAAAAAATGGCCGGATTTGTTTACACTAAAGCACAGATTACTATATTAGTAGCTAGCTACAGATACGACAGTGACTTTTTGGTAGTTTCCAAAGGGTCCGTTTTGGCGCTGTTGTAGCCATCGGGGTTTTGACAGAAGTATATTATATAAAATAGTTATGTATGTAGGTGTAATAGTGATTGCAGGAATCTTGTTATCGATAACTAGTGATGTTCTTTAATATCGACTTTTTCATCGATATCGATACTTTAATGGCGCCTTCATGTAGTTGATTTATTTTTGAGGTTCAGGTAATCATAATAAAATAAAAATGATAATTTATAGGTTTATATTTGTATAAACATTTTAAACTAACTGATTAAATTTTTTTGTTGGCGTCAATCCAAAAAGAATGATGCAGTGAGTCTTCTTTACAGCTCGTCTTAATTTTCTCCTTTTTCCACCACCAGGATAGCCATTAACACTGTCAAACAGTTCATCAAAAAATTCAACAACTTCAGCTGTTGTGGCCATTGTAGCTCCAGAATCTAGACCATGTAATTTATCTGAAAATAAGAATAATGAACACATTAGTAAACAAATACCAGTTCTGTAGAAATGGAGACACTTTGTATATGAGACGTTACGTTGCTGGACTGTTAATTATAGCCCTCGCAGTTGCCACAACAACTAAGAAATGTACGTTAATAAAGTAAAAAAAGGTCCATCAGCATGACGCACAACAAACAATTTTAAGTGATAACATGACAAAAGTTATGGGGCATTACAGAGCCCTCACACTGCTAAGAATATTTTCTGAGGGTGCCACAGTGGAGGGGATTTCTTATTTCCTATATTGGATTAAAATTAAAACATTAGAAGATATTTATGTATGTATATCTATACCTGCCGTTCCAATCAAAACTGATGATGTTATGACACTGTCATCTTGTTCCTCGGAGTAATTATGATCAACTGTACCAACCAACCAACCACCCTGAAAAATTGAGAAATATTGCTGTAATACATAATTATTATTATAAGTTGTACTCATTTTAATAAAACCAGCCTATAACTGACCCACTGCTGGGCAAAGGCCTCTTCTCAACAGAGAAGGCACGAGCATTGATTACCATGCTTGCTCAAGACGGGTTGGCGAGTTGTCATACTTATAGTAAAATAATACTGATAAATGGGACTATATTTAGATAACCATACACACCAGTTGTAGTACATGTATATCCGCCTCATCTTGTGCCTTGAAATAATTATGTTCAAGTATTACATCCCACCCTGGAAACATATTTGATACAGTTAATACAGTAATTTTTAATATTTCGAAGTTGATTTTATGTTTTCCCTATAGGTACATTCTGTATAAGTTTTTTGTATATGTCCGCTATAATATTTTCTTTACGTTCTGTTGGTTTCTAGTTGATTGAAGTTTTAATAAAAATAACTTATAACATCTCAAATCAAGTAATCAAAATAGTCCTCTTTTTAAACTTATATTGTCACTTACGGGATATCTTCCGTGATTATTTATTGTTTTGAGCTCCAGTGTTAGTCCTCTTTTTACTTGATCTGAGTACTTAAAACAAAACGACTTTTACATAACCTAAAAAGTTTAACAAAACTCACCAGCTACACTAAGCGAAACGCCTTATGCAACTTCTTCTGTTTTTCATAGACACGTTTCCTGAGTCCAATGAGGAGGGAATTTGTTGGCACTAGGAAGGCATCCACAGATTTCTAAGTTCATTGTTCTTGGGAAAGCTCACTGTTGCATTGCAACCACCTACACAGCACTTTCGGATTCCCATGACGAATAATCGCACATTTAACATGCACAATCAGTATTGTCTCAAACTGCAGAGGAAATTGTGTATCTCAACTCAGTAAAATACGAGGAAAATTAAGGAAAATAAACTCAGAGGTTAGAATTCTCTGAAGATTTTTGACGATGAGCGCATTATATACTCAAGTGTCATATGATACATAATTGTTATGTGCTTGACAAACACTGACATAACAAAACCAAGATGGCGATGCCGGCATGGCGCCGGCGATGCTACGCCAGCGCCAAAACGGACCCTTTGGAACTAAAGCTGTCACAGCCGTGCACTAAAGTTTATTTTCTTATTTTGACGTCTGTCGATGCATTTGGGCACAGATAATTATTATAGAGTTGGGAAATATTGTAGAGAATGTAGTGGAGACCATAAAGTGTGCGTTTCGATGGCGCGGCCATGACGTTTTTTTTTAAAAAAAATTATGCCATGATTTTGTAAAAATTTGTAAAAGTTGACTCCCAAAACCATAAATTTGTCAAAGCTATGGTTAAAAAGTTATAAGGGTTTGAACGTGGCCGCGCCATTGAAACGCTCCGAACCGCGCGGCCACGGAGATCTTTAAAACTAAGCATTGCAGAGACCTGAAATTTTGCTAAGTAACAGATTGAATTTGTAAAAAATTTGTAAAAATATAGAAAAAAATCCTGGGCTTATATTTTAGGAGCTGTAAGACTAATACGCCATGGCCGCGCCATCGAAACGGTGAAAACACATTTTCGCCGATATCTCGCTGAAAAAGCAACGCAGACATCTGAAGTTTTTTGTAAAACCCAGATTTGAATTTGTCAAAACTAGTAAAAAATAAACAAAAAATCCTCAAGTTCACATTTCAGGAGCTATAAGACTAATACGCCATGGCCGCGCCATTGAAACGGTGAAAAAATACGTAATCACCGATATCTCGCTGAAAAAGCAACGCAGACGTCTGAAGTTTTTTGTAAAACCTGGATTTGAATTTGTCAAAACTAGTAAAAATGAAATAAAAAATCCTAGGTTCATATTTCAGGAGCGGAACTGTGTAAAAAATCGCTGTAATCACTGTACTATAATTTTCGTACTTCGCAGGTTATGATCCTGTTTATTTTCAGTCAGATTTCGGGGGGGGGGGGGGGGATAAATTGGGGGATACAAAAGTTACGTGTTGCACTCGAGTGCAAAGATTTTTTCACCTCGTGCTCTTTTGATTCCCTCGCTAACGCTCAAGATTCTAAGTTTTGAATCACTCGCTGCGCTCGTGACTCAATTTTAGAATCTTTCGCTTGCTCGGTCATCAAAATTGAGCACGCGGTTAAAAATAAACTTTGCACTCTTGTATTACAAATAACTATTGTGTTTTTATAAGCCAAGGTAATTCACAAAAAAATTGTTTGGAAATTAAGGGATAGCTAATAATGTAGAGAACTCAATGTTTGTACAAAGTTTCGAATAAACGAGGTAATAAGTAGGTATGTACCAGAATCTATAATGATTTCGTAAATCATATATTTACGTTCATAGGCGTTATGGAATTTATCCCGGCAGTAAGTGACGCTGGTATGGGCCACTATAAATGTCAATAGCCAACGAAGGATGAGATGTTTTGTTACGACGAGATTCTCACTCACCGTAAAATTCGTAAAAGCACCAAACAACCAATTAATTTATTCTTTAACTTATTGTCGATTTGTTACAAAATAAAATTTCAAAAACCCAGGTTTCATTCATTTAGCATGGTCACCCCCTTAGCAGTGAATTCATAAGGCATATCGAAAAGTAATTTGTTGTTCAGAAACTGAATGTATACAATGATAGGTATATAATAGACATTTATAAGTACTAAATTTTAGTGTTGTCGCGTCGTGACGCGAATGTAAATAATTGTAAATTATAGAAATTAAAAGGCAATACCAAATCGATATTAGCAACGTCAGAATAATGACTCATTATATTCTGAGTATGCAGCAGATGACATGGTGCTGCTGGCTCCCTCAATTGGTGCTCTCCGAAAGCCACTGACCAATCTACTGCAAGCATCTTCTTATATTTGGCATAAGCACAAATAGAATACAAATTTAAAATTATAATAACAGTTTATTAAACTAAATTACACTACAAGTATCTAACCTAATCACTTCTTAGCATCGCTAATTTCTACATTCTTCTGCTGTAGCTTGGCAATCATGACCTTCTCTTTAGCTTCCTTCCTAGCCTGCTTCTCCAATTTCTTCTGTTCCTTCTCTCGTTTGGCCAGCATCTCTTGGAACCTCTCATCTCGTGGGTCTAGCTTGAAGCCAAAGTGTCTTCTTACTTCTTCCACTAACCTCTCTTTCTTTTCCTGTAATTATGAAAATAATTCTTGGTTTATAGTGAGTTACATAGCTCAATTTAAATGAATGTTTAAATTTGAACTAAGAGTGGAAATTGTCACCAACAAAATGTTTAACACTAAAGGAGACGGATACGCTTTCATACAATTTTGGGCCTGGATGTAAAAAGATGAAACTGGTGTCAATTGATAGCTACTATCATCAATCTGAGAGCCGAGATATAAGAGATTTAAGAAAAGTGAGGTTACGTAACAATCTATACATAATAGCCAATTTTTGAAGTGCGATTGTCATTTTTTACCCGATTGCCGAAGGAGGGTAATGGTTTTATCAGTATATTTGTATGTATTTATGTTTGTTCCTCTATAACGTTCTAGAGAACAAATGCGTAAGCCGATTTTGATGATTCTTACGTCAATCGATTCGTCTTAATCTTGCAAGTGTCACTGGCCACATTACAATGGGAAAAATGGCGGCTTTTCGACACCATAGGATTTTGGAGGGCTAATTTTTTTTTGTGTGGGTTATCAAAAAAAAAGGCTATATGAGGTGATTTCAAAAATTATAAAAACAAGATGGATCCTTCGACTGCACAGCATAATTTACTTCTTGTTTACCTACGTCATTTTAGTTCGCTTAGCAGTCAAGGTTTATGATTATTTTAATTACTTTTTCTTTATACAGGATGTTAAACATATTTTGTAGAGTGGGATGGAGAGGGATAGAGCGGGAGGAGTTTTAAAATAAAAATCGTTTTTTATTAATATTTTTTATTCTTCTTCAATTATTACAAGAACGTCATCTAAGAATTGTGCAGGTGGTACAATATTTTCTTGGTACCTAGCCCAACTAAGGTACCATATTATTGACATAACATGGGCGCAGCAGCCTACAGTCCGTCTGCCTACGATGCAGTTACAATAATATTTTAATATTGCTTCCCTACCTCTGCGAGAGCTGTCAACTAAAATATAAACAAAATATGTTTTGCGACTTATATGTCTTGATTGAATGCGGCCCCTTAGTAGCCATGAGGAATTTGAAGCCGACAGCTCTCGAAGTAGGCTGCTGTCGACCTCCCTGCACACTTCTATTACATATCCATCATTGCCCCTTATATGTTCACCGAAATAGGAGCGTGCCTGCTTTATTTGATACGTGCCTAGTGATATTAGTATGAGCTCATTATCAGTAAGCTGGGGAAAATCATTGAGGTTATCGTTTTGTACAGTTATTGTATGAAAATTAGCCCTACGCCTATTATAATTGTTTCTTACAATAAATTCTGCTAATTCATTTTCTTCATTCATATGAATATTTATTTGGTCTAATATTTCCCCTGTATCTTCACGATCAACAATAGGAGGGTGAAAACTGTTTAAAAGAGCAGCAGCCACTTCAAAATCTTTAACAAAACTTTTACTCGCTACATTAAAATAATTTTGCCGTAATAATTTGAAATCTCTTTTAAATCTGCCATTTACTACTTCCACAACCCAACGACATATGGTGACTGCTCTCGATTTATTTGCTTCTCTAGTGGAAAGCTGAGTCTCACCCTCCTCTAATGAAGCAGGCACATAAGTCCTATATCCACATTGATGTAATAAGGGCAATGAATCACGAAAGCCCCTATCCAGTATAAAAGCATCACCTTGACGGAAGTATTCCCGTAATGGTTTTCCGTTTGAAAATTCGTTTTTCATTATATCAGCGTCTGAAGTGGTGGCTGGATAGGGGCCCAGCACATCAATTATATGGCCATCTGTACATACTATTAAAAACGGTTTCATTAGGTTACGATATTTGTGCAAGCTATATGTTATTTTTTGGTATGAATAATTCGAACTCTTTTCAATGTAACAATATGTTCCATCAAATATTACAATAGGCCTATCAACTCCCTCAAAGTTACCAAACAATGTTTTAGGTATAGAAAGATTTCTTTGCACAATTTGCTGCCTATTAATGTTATGTAAACCTAGGTGTCTAGGTACAAAATACTCATAAAGCAGATCTCTCACTTGGTGCAGCCACTTTTCTAGAGTTCGCCTAGAGACTGTTAATAAAGTTGACAACCTCTCATTAGAATCCCCAGTTCTAAGCTTAATTAAATATGCTGCTAAAGCTAGGGACGCTCTAGGTATTTGTAATAACTGAGGGACCTCATTAAACATTTGATGGAATTGTGCTTTGTTTAACCCTATCCATGTGTGAACGACATGGTCTTCCGTAACATCTATACTCTCAAAATGAAGTAATCCTGAATTTACAACTTCTTTTAAGGACATCATGTCCTGGATATGTTTTGCTGTAAAAGTCTGTACATAATTATTTCTCAAACTGGTAAGAAAATCCCATGCTTCTATAACTAAATGGCGATCACAAAGTCGATTATTCTCAGGGACATAATATTTATACCGACTGAGCAACATTTTTCTGGTAGAAAGTGGAACCCTGTACCTCTCTGTTCTCTGGCATCCTTCAATAAAGCACTTCCTTTCTGTTTCAATAGCTCTCATGTAATCTGGTAATAAAATGGTAGGTTCCGGCTGATTTCTTCTAACTTCTTCCACTGGAGGGTCAGCAGCAATAACTTGTGCCGGTGGCTGTATTACTTCAACTGGAAGATCAACAGCACCAACTTGTACTAGTGGCTGTATTTCTTCAACGGAAGAGTCAGCAGCAAGAACTTGTGCCGGTGGCTGTGTTTCTTGAATTGGAAGGTCAACAGCAAGTACTGGTGGTTGTATTTCTTCAAATCGGCTTGCTTGGGAAGAAGTTGATGGGCGAGAGACCATATGGGCAGCAGCTCTGTCTGCAGCCACCCAACAAGCATGGCATATGCGACTGGTAACTTCTATCTACAACAAACAATACATGATCATTTTAGTATTTAAAAAATCTATTTAGATTACAACAAAAGCATTAATAAAATACAATGTAAACTCAGTGTGTGATTCAACTTACAGCTTTAGGCATAATCCACTCTTGAATAACATTATAAATTCTCAATTCACGAGGTGAGCCAGTGTGAAGTAAATGGCTGACTCTAGATGCCAGAGAACGTCCACATCGGAGGCAAATACTACGGTGGCCAAGATTTCTAGCTTCGCCAAGAGGTGATCTTTGAGCCAGGTCCCAGCAACGTTGGCAAACATGATCACTGTTGTTTACCTGAAATATGCAATAAGTTATTAATAAGAGATACCATAATTACTTTTAAAAAATCTACTTGCTTAGGCAGGATGTACCCGGCTCAATATATTTTTATAACAACTTTATTGTACAATACCTACGTTCTATGCGAATTAATTTGATTGATTTTATGCCTGCTGACTGCTTTTTATGCCTGATTACTGTGCCTGATAGTTACATAATTCAATGTAATGTATCTAGTGACTTTTAAATGTTTACCAATCTATACTTTATTATTTAATGAAAACATGAGTGTTGTTATGGAGAAAAACATACATTTATAACAAAAAAGAGTGCAAGCCACCGATCGTAGACGCTGATGAGCTATTAAACAGGAAGTAAATACTTACAGATTGTGGTTCACGCCATTTTCGAATCACTGCTAATATCATTTCGTCATTCAAAGCTCGCTGCCCTAGTGTATTGCAGCGACTAGTCGCTATGCCACAATTTACACAACGATCCATGATGTCGATCAATATCCTATCGGTAGGGTCGTCGAATCCAAAATAACAAGTCCAAGTTCAACGTTTAAGCGGGGTTCTCCGTGTCCGGTATGGTAGCAAGGCAAGGGTCGTAGAAGGAGGAAGATCAGAGGTCCGTAGGAAAGCCGGGTCGAGGAAGATATCAATAATAAAGTATGGGAGGAAAATAAAAACACTCAGAACGCACACGCACAGACGATACGAAACGAGTGTCGATCGATGTCATGTCATGCATGATTGTCACGAGTTAGCACAGATTAAAAATACAAAAATCGATTAGTAAATGTGAATCGATTAATCTTAATGCGCGCGGGACGTATACGTCCCGCTCGGGACCCAGAGGTTTAGATATTAGTTTAAACTCTCTAATTCTAATAGATTTAATTATATTAATTAGAAAAATCATCCGGTGAAAGCATTTTCGTAAATAGTATAAACTCTGTAACGATAATCGATTACAATTAAATCGATATTCCAATTACTTCGTAACTCTAACTTAATTATTGGATTTTTCAATTCCCAGATTGTAAATTGAATTGAATTTTCACAGTATGAAATAGAAAAATTTAACCTTTTTTTTAAGCCATACCTCAACTTATTACAATCAGGCCCAGAAGTCCCCGTCTCCTTTAGCATTAATGATGAACTATAGACCAATTATGTGATAAAATAAACTCCCTGAATATTCAATTTCAAAATAATTCAACAAACCTTAGCTGCATTGGCTTCAGAAGTCTTTTTGGCAATCTTATCAATAAGGTCTTTCTTCCATTGTGCCAGTTTGACAAACTTGGCGGCAATATCTTGGTCCCTTTGCTCAATTTTCTGTTGTTCCTCTTTTCTTCTCTTTTCTGCTGTGTCTATCATCTGTTTTATGGTGAATGGGTATGCTACAGATTCATACTCCACTCTCTCCTGTATGTCTTGCTTTGACGGGAAGCATATGCCTGAAAATATTATTTCGGATGTTATTGTGAAAGTCAATAAATATACTGCCAGTGAAGTAACCATACCTAACTATGGGGTCTAATCTTTACATTGTATAAAACAAAGTCCCTCCCTCTGTCTAGATGCTTAGATATTTTAAACTATGCAACAGATTTAAATCTACTTTTCAGCAGTAGAGTGACTTTCGAGGTAGGTTTATATGAACAATTAAACATACATTACACCCGTACGAAAACGGGCGGATCACTAGTTTAAAATAATAGGGCAATCATGAAACGTTTTTAAAATTAAGCTACAACAAAGACTTACTATTTTATAAATTAAGCGTTGTTGCTTAATTTATAAAATAGGCTTACTTGCTGTGCGAAAAAATTAACAAGTTTGTAAGCAAGTAATTACTTGGATTAACTCCACTCGCAAGGCCGTACTTCCCGTACATCTTTCTGCTGTACTTCACAGTCAGGTGAGCTATACTTCTAGGTTCCTCGTAAGGTCTCCGCCCGTTAACAAGATTCTGATGAGCACGTGATAACCTAGAGATATTCCTCTTTGCTTCAATCGCAGCTTCTCTCGCCAGAGCCTCTTCATCATCTGCCACTACTGGCTCAATCTGCTCGATGGCTTCCGCTTGTGTAGTTGAATAGCGGAATATAGCACCTATAAGGTTCGGCCGCAAATACTTCGACCTAATACACAGACTCATTTTAAGTAATGTTTTTATTGTTAAATTTTATTTTACTGAAAATATTGATACAAATGAATGGATGAATCTAATAATGATGTTGAAATTGTTAGGTTATGTTTTTGACACATTTGACACACAGCCAGGTTTGACTTTGACATTTGTGCAGAGACAAAAGTTTACTTTTGGTTGCCAATTTAGAAAACGTATGAATCACCATTTGTTTTTGATAACTGATTGATTTTCGACTTTATTTCAACCCACTAAGCATCAAAACGATTTGGTATTCACAAGTGTGAATTGTCACCGTGTCAATGAATTTCCATTTCACTCGCTCTTTGCTTTGTCTTGTCTGTGTCTTCTAATTAGATTGAAGCTCCTATTTCTTGACTTGTTATTTACTTCAGAATCCTGTAAAACTCGAAATAATGGATGATTTCGGTGATAACTTTGTACAACCCGAAGTGGACCCAGCAGCGGAGTTTCTTGCTCGCGAACAGAACCAGTTAGCAGGGCTCGAAGATGAGTTGGAAACCAGTGCTCCGCCCCCCATTATATCTTCCTCCAACGGCCTGGTAGATGATTTTGTGGGTAAGTAACATATTTGTTTCCGATATTATATCATACAGCAATAAAATTCGTCAGTTACGGAGAAATTATAAAAATCAATACTTTTCTTGAATAAATTGTCTAAACTTGGCGTTCTGTCATCCAAATTATTGTCGCGTATCTGGCACTTTGCAACCTAAAACAAATAAAATAAATCAAATAAATCTACCCTGACTGTAAGTAACAAATTGTACCAACACTGTCAATAATTATGCCATAACATACACTTTTGTGCCAAAACTATCCATAGCTAAAAAAATCAATGTTTCTCTACAGAAGTGCCAAGTGCATCTGCCTTCGACTCAAACGGCCTTTTAGATGACGAGCCTATCCAGACTTCTGTGTTCAGACAAGAGAGAGAAGAACCTGAGAAGATCAAAGCTTGGCGGGAGGAACAGAAACAGAGATTGGAGGAGAAAGGTAAATAATGTAACACCCATTCTTCATCTAGTATAAATACTTAAATACATCCTACTACTCTAGTCTATGCCTTCATAGGCTCTTCCAAGTTTTTTCCAACATAACATCTGGTCACTAACTTTGACAAAATCCAAGGCTGCCTTGGATTTACATAAAGTATAAAGTATGTTCAAGCTTAGTAGTATTGTTATCACAAGGACTTGATGCAAAATTTGACGGTTAAGTAGGACATACTTACAAAATAATAATACAAGGATTATGTAACTACCCTACTTTTATAGTCTTCCTGTTTATACACTTATATCTGTCTAAAGGTGGTTTTACTATCCTTTTACTACTTATTAATAAAGGTTTAACAACAGCTGTGAGCAACACAGGGTGGCGATTTAGGTACCTGGATCCTTAAAGGAGGAAAGGTACTTGGGTCAATTTTCAGGTTAAGCTGTGCTTGCCTAGATTAGTCCATGGATGGTGTAGCCCATTACATAGTAAGTTTCCTCTGTGCCTCTCTAAGCACATTAAGCGGTTGGTTGTCATTATAGATTTTCAACAGCCATAAAATAGTGGTATTCAGCCCAGTAAGACTGGAAGCCTTTTCCCACATATGTATGTAGGGGTCTCCATAGTTGAGAAAAGGCAAGGCAGATGATGATTCTTCAAGGTGAGCCTACCCACCATATTAAACAACTTTCCCATAGAAACTGAAATATCAAATTCATGAAAAAAGGGTTTCAAACATTCATAGAAACAGTCAGTCTGGTTGTATGATAATTTGCTTGTTTTTCACTAATTAGAATTTACTTATGAAAGTTGTATAATATCTAGGTAGACTCGCCTCCTTGAAAGATCCCGTTAACTAAATCACCACTTTGTATGGTGGTATCTTAAGTGTGGTGACTTTGAAATATAATGTTAAAAATAACTTAATTACTATTATAAATCAAGTTTTTAAACCTAAATGTTAAATAAAATTACATATTTAATTGTATTATTGAAATCAGATGCTGAGGAGGAAAATAAGAAAGAAGAGATGCTGAAAATAGCCAAAAAAGAGCTTGAGGACTGGTACAAAACTCATGAAGAGCAGATTGCTAAAACTAAAGCAGCTAACAGGTAATAATAATCTAGTTTCACTTGCTTAATTTATGTAGTGATCTACTGAGATTAGCATTCAAAGTTTGGAGACAGGAACACTGTATCTTTTATTTGCTTATGCCATGGGATATTGCATTAATGTATTATTAAGAGGAAATAATTTACTGTTTGTTTGGAATTTTATTTTTTATATTTCATATTCGTGATAAGGAGAAGCCTCTGTTTATTATAATAACCAATAAACTCATTCACAGAACACTAAAGCCAGTATCAATAAGTAAAAAAATAAAACAATCTTTACCTCACACCTGTAAGTATGTAGCCCTATCTAACTGCAATTAGGTACTCTTTACTGATAGGAAAATGCTTGGACATTCAGAGTAAAATGACTCACTCAATTTGCAAACCTATTTTATAGATTAAAAATCCTTTGCATGACCAAATAATAAACTAATTTGACTCTTTTCTTTTCAATGCAATCAGGGAGTCTGCTAAGTAAGTATACCTGAAGTATAAACTAAAACAGGAACTAATCTGGTTTTAATGAGTGGTGGGTTCCTGGTGATCAAGTGTATTATGTATTTCATTTTGTGTTGTGTCCAATATCTGTCTGGCATTTCATATTGTAGGTCCTGGTGCAACGGGGATAATGTTGTAATAATAACTTTTATGAGTTTAATTTATATATTTTTGTATAAATAAAAGAATCATCTACACTCCAGCGTCTATGTACACTCATCAACATTCAGACCAACAAAACATTTATAGTAAATATTCCATCAAGAGCTCCAACATAATTTCATATTATAAAAAATTAACAATCGGCGTAATTGCATAATATATTGCCATTACATTATAACCCTTCATAGATGGGAAATAAGGCACTATATGGATTCTTAAATTAAGTTGTTTGTTTCATAATAGGAATGCCGAGAAAGCTTTAGCGCGCGGTTCTGAGGGTACCGTTGAAGACGGTAACGAATGGGAGCGCGTTGCGGAGCTCTGTGACTTCGGGCCGAGGCGCGGCCGGGACGTTGCGCGTCTTAGGTCCATCGTGTTGCAGTTGAAACAGTCTGGAGTTAGACCTAAGCACCCACCACGCACTACTAAAGTGTAAGTGTCTACCCAACATTTGTGATAAAGCACTGCTGCATATTTATAAAATATTGGCCAACTACCAGGTTGCTGGGGACAAACTATGTCTTAGGGCGCTTTCAATTTAGACGTTTCGTGTCGCGCCGCTGCGCCGAAGCAAGCAGTGCGTTTGTCGTACTGCGTACGGACGTTCATTTGATTGTTTGTTTTCTTTCATACAAAGCGCGCATAAATTTAAATTCTTAAAATGGACTTTATGGTAATGACAATAAAGTCCATTTTTAGAATTTATATTCTTTATCGTGATTCATATTATGTTCTGCTAAAGCTTCCATTTTAGACCCGCTGTTTTCAAACTAGATAATTGTTTAACTATCTGTAAAGTCATCCACTAAAAATATATTTTAACTTTATACTCATTCATAAAATTAAAGCCCAATTTATAATGATGGTTTGTGAACTGACTAGTTATAATTGAATAGCAACATACTTCAAGAGAGAGTAATTTAAAAACTTAATACATTTAGAATAAACCTAAAAACATGTACAAAATTATTAATTAAATGTTTGATTATAATTATAATATAATTATAGTTAAAAATAATGATTATTTCTTTGTTCACAGAGCTTGAATTGTCAGTGGAGATGTAAGAGTTACATAATTACAAAAAATTGTACCTAATCATCAGTCTCGGTATATAAAATCACACTTAATTATAATAATTTAGGAAAAATATATTAATATACTTAAAGTTGTTCCACTGCTGTTTATAATACTGGAATGTAATAACAACCATATGATAATAGAAGTGTTATTTATTCATTTTGTTTTGTATGGTATGATGTTATTAAAAATCATAATGGCAAACTATTATTAGGAACTAGTTAAGCCATCGCGTTTTTATTTTTTGTCATAATATTAATAAATATCATTCCAAAATAAATAATTGTTCTTCTTTGGTAGGTTCTTACATTTGTATTACTATCTAAATTTTTCCTAACCCCAATTTTGAACACATTGCACTATCACACAAACTGTAAATTATAATTATTACTATAATTGTGGCTGCCCATAATTATTTTACTTATTCAAAGTTTGAAAATACTTATCAATTCACAAATTAAAACTTAAACTTGATACTATAACTTAAAATCCTTTGCAATATCAATATGTTTCTTTTTATATATTTTTTCAGTCAATTTCAATAACAAATACATTAGACTTATGACCAATAAAAAAGGCCATACACCACATGTGAGGTAGTTTCGTAATTGTAATCCTAGAGACCTTTCTTTATTCATAGATATCTTATTGTAAACTATTTCTGTCCTTTTTGTAATATCCATCCAATTGTACATTTTCCTTATTCGCATATTGCATTCAAAGGGACATAACATATTGCCCTTCTCTGTGTCTTCCATGGCTTTTTCAATTCCCTCTACTAGACTACCGACATTTGGTTCTGTCAAGTAAATCATACTCTCAGGCAACACTTCAGGAATACCACCAACTTTAGTTGAGACCACCTTCAACCCACAAGAAGCAGCCTCTACTATTGCCATGCAATAAGCTTCAGTAAGAGATGTATTCAAAAATATATCTCCTTTAACCAACACATTCCTAACTTCGGAATGTTTGAGACTTCCTAAGAGGGTCACACAATGTTGGAAGCCCTTCTGTTCTCTTACTTCTTGTAAGAGCCACATTTTGGGACCATCTCCACCAACTATAAATCTTAGATTTGGATATCTTGGGCACATATCAGCTATTACAGCAGCCATTAAGTCAACACCTTTTCTGTACACCAAGCGTGATACAATTACTATTGTTATCACACCTGGCTCTCTTTTACTTGGATCAGGAGTGAAACTGTATGCATCAACAGCATTTGGAATGACAGAAACTTTGTGTGATTTTACTTTTGCTCTCAGCACAGTATTTTCTTTGCCAGTGTGTGAAACACAAATACAATGGTCACACTCACATAAACACATCTGAAGATATTTGTTTGTCAAAACCGCAGATGTGTCAGCAAAGCCAAATAAGCTGTGATCTGTAAAAACTGTTTTTAATCCCATTAATTTACCTATAATTGACACTTCATGGCATAGAACACTGAATGCAGAATGTCCATGAACAATTTCAACTCTCTCTCGAATCAATATGTATCTAATCAGGGCTATATTGCTTATCATTGTTGGAAGTACACACTGAGCGTAAAACACTTTCACAGGCAAGTAGTAAACTTTGAGTCCACACGTTAAATATCGTATTCCAACCCGTTGCCCATATGAATGTGTGATTATGACTACTTTGTGGCCTCTCTTTATTAAGCACTGCGATAAATTGTAGATGTGTTCTTCTACCCCTCCCGTATTAGGATAAAAGAAGTCGGAGGCCATGCAGATGATGTGTTTTGAATTCCTTTTACGATTTTCCTGTAATAAAATATAATGGGTCAACCGATGGAATCGCATCGTTAGCATTTTAATAACTTGAAAATAGTAAATAAGTACCTTTCTTTGGATTCCCATTTTGGTAAACCTTTGTTAGAGCGATCAAGTGATAAGATTCTGTCAATTTATTGGCTTTTTTGTTTTCAAATATCGCACCGAATCAATTTCTGACGAATCAAGTTTCCAATCCGTCTGCTGACAGCCTGACACTCCGTTGACAGCTAATACCAGGGTTGCCAACCGTTTAACGTAACCGCACAGAGCATCTATATAATAGTATGATACTGATATTAATATTAGTTGATGTTCACACAAGTTGTAGTCGAGAGTCGAGAGCTCAGTCGGTGTCAGCTCAGTCCTCCTAGATGAAATTATAAGTCACCTCCTAAGCCTGTACACAACAACGCCCCCATTTTTTTTCTGGGTCTCTTACTGCCCCCCTTTATGCCTGCAGCGCCCGCAAGCGGGCGTTATCGCCCACTGTAGGAAAGGCTGGCTTAAAGTCCACTTTTATGAGTCACACATGCAACTGGTTGCCAGACTTAAAAACCGTATATAAGAGTTTCTAAACGTTACTCACTGACTTACTGTGCATTCCGAGATACGATATAATCACTCACAGCGCTCACAGCAATATTTTGCTTTCCGTATAAGTTTTCACTATTATGACAGAAATCTGTCATTAGGTCATTTGACAGCGCTCACGGTTTAGATTATATATGTCACCGTAAAATTGTCAAATACGTTATATTGTAATATCACTAGCGATATTGTAAAGTCTAGAATTATTGTCAAATGAACATACTGCTTACAATAAAACGCATTATTTTTCGTGATGTGCATGCGATGGTAGTCAACTCACGCGGTGTGGAGAGAAGGAGGGGTCCTTCCTGCCCAGTGGTACCACTCTCATGAAAAGATACTGTACCATTCCTGAGAAATATCGATTAATATAACCTAACCTTAAAACACTTCATATTCCCCTAAAAAGCGTAGTCGACGGAGCCCGGTTCGCGGGGCCCCTATTTCCGAGTGCAGGGTTTAAAGGAACCTAACTAACCTAACGGGGGGGTGCCCCAAGTCCCGTTTATGGGGGCAAGAGATACTTCCGTATGCTCAGTTGACAATAATTCGAGACTTTACAATATCGCTAGAGAGATACAGGTTATATTGTAATATAACGTATTTGACAATTTTACGGTGACATTTAGAACCTAAGGCTCACGGTGATATTTCTTTGGGGCATGGTCGGTGTAATCGCAAGATGGCGCGTGTCATGACGTCATCTATGACGACTCAAGGAACATCGATATCGCGCTTGTGATCGCGCTCTCGGTAACTCGGAACGGGTTTATGGACGCTCATAGCGTTTCAGTCTATCTCGGAACGCACTGTTAGAAACCTATGGACCGGCCACACCTACGAAATTAGCGTGCATACCTACAAAAATCGGGTACAATAAATGGCTGCCATTCGTAGGGCTGCAACTACGAGCAACATGCGCAGCTGATACTGATATCGAACTTTTTGATGTTTTTAGTATTATTAGCCTCGTATATTATGTAAAGCAGCTAAGGTGAGAATTTTAGAAGTTCTGAGTTTTTTATGTTTCATCATAGCCTGTTCTTACACTGGCTCTTTCCCTTCAAACCGAAAGACAACAGTGAATTCTTTCTGTCGGAAAGAAATAGGACTGACTCCTAGGTAGAAAAGAAGATTACTTTTAGTATAATCTATTTAAAATTTAACATTTATATCTTGTTATATCTAACATTTATCACTATCGATTACAATAAACTTGGTTTTAAACATTATATTTGTGAGAACAAAAGTACTATAAATACGCTGTGTGAAAAAAAAACTACATTTTAAAATAGAGAATTTAAACCTTGAATACAAATTGTCTGTTGTTGGATCAAGTGATTAATCCGGCATTATTCATAGTGCCCAGGCAATTTGATAAAAAACTATTGAAATTTTTAAAAACTATTGGACTTTCTAAATAATGCTTACTTATCACTTATTGGGGCGTATAATAAAAGATGTGTTTATTTTAATGTTGACATTGATTTTATTACAGAATAGGTCAGTACGATTACTATTTAAAAACAAAGTCGACGAGTCGGAGGGTTCTGTTATACAAGATTCTTCAAAGTTTATGAAGCAGATATGAGTCGTCTAGTTTCAAAGTCCGCTAAAAAGCTTTTCTGTCAAATTTTAGATAAGTATGACATTTAAAAGTATTCTTGGAGTAGTACAAATTCGTAAATTTGTTTCGTATCAAACTCCGCCATAAGGGAGTCTAAAATACGTTTTAAAAACAGTGTTTGGTGCAAAGTACTCTAAAACATAGTGTGTGCGTTTCAAATTCCTCCATAACAAATCCAACCAATGGCAGCGTAATATTAGGTCACGTGACACAGTAAATTAGTATGGCCGATTCCGTTACCTGCGAGTGTTATTGCTGTGGTTTTTTATTGTTTTTGTGCGGAAAAAATGGAGGATTTACAACAATTTATAAAAAAGTCGGAGCCTGGTAAAGCACGGAAGAGATTAGTGAATAAATCAAAGTGGAAACGTGAAGTATTGCGTGAAAAAAGGTTGGTTACTTTCTTCTACTAAACAGTCAATTTTGTATCTATGTTTACCTGATTTGCAATGTAAAACAACTACCTTACTGATTTCTTTTCAAATTACATTTTTGATTAAAATTGTTTATCTGCATTTTTATTTACCTACTTGCTGGTCAGTTGTTGTTGCATAATATTGACCATCAGCACACAATAGCTTAGTTTCAAATCCCGCTATTTCACAAAGCTCAGTTGCAAATGCCTCTATAACACATAGTAAGTTTCAAAATCCGCCATATTCAAAATCAAAACCTGTTTTTAGTCTAGTTTTTGGTAGTAATTGCAGCCTTTTTTAGTTTTGTTAATATAAGGTATCTTTTTAGCAACGGAAAAAATAAAAATTGCCTAATAAAGTACAGTTGTTTCTGTTTCTAGCTTTTTTTTTCATTCCTGTAAAATTTTACTAAATCGTTTTAGCGGGATTTGCAACTGGACGACTCATATGCGACATTTTATGTCGAGGGTTTCTTTTTGCAAAACCAACAGCTTCTATCCATTTATTCTTTAAAATTTCGTTTCCAGATATCCTGTGGAATAAAATATAATAGCAATGTATTTTACACTCAATATTATCGATATCGTACGCGGACATCGCACATCACTAACTTTACTTTCCAATAAAATTGTATGTAAATGTCACCGTAAAATTGTCAAATTCGTTATATTGTAATATCTCTAGCGATATTGTGAAATCTCGAAATATTGTCAAATGAACATACTGCTTACAACAAAACGCATTATTTTTCGTGAAATGCATGCGATGGTAGTCAACTCACGCGGTATGGAGAAAAGGAGGGTTCCCCCTTGCCCAGTGGTACAACTCTGATGAAAAGATATTGCATCATTCCTGAGAAATACCGATTAATATAACCTAACCTTAGAACACTTTATATTCCTCTAAAAAGCGTAGTCGACGGAGCCCCGCTTCGCGGGGCCCCGCGCAGTGCATTTCCAAGTGCAGGGTTTAAAGGAACCTAACTAACCTAACGGGGGCGTGCCCCAAGTCCCGATTATGGGGGCAGAGATACTTCCGTATGTTCAGTTGACAATAATTCGAGATATTACAATATCGCTAGAGAGAAACACGTTATATTGTAATATAACGTGTTTGACAATTTTACGGTGACATAAACAAACAATACAAAGAAATCAAGAAAATACTAGCGTTTTATGCCATACAAACATGACACAGATTTCAATAATCTTTAAAAATATCATCTTGTAACAATACATTACACAAAATTCCACAATATTCGACTGGAATCTCAGATCAAATAAAAAAAAGTTTTTTTATTTGATCTGAGACTGGAATACTGAAAATTAGTAACTAACCTGTGCAGAGACAAATTAGGCTGATTTTTGTTTTTTATTCTCGCACCACACTGTTTTATAGATTATGAGGGCATAATTTTCCTATTAATGTCCAAACTCAGAACATCAAAATACCTTATTTCTAGAGGTATTTTTAACCGACTTCCAAAAAGGAGGAGGTTCTCTATTCGACTGTATGTAATTTTTTTTTTTATTTTTTTTTATGTATGTTCACCGATTACTCGAAGACGCCTGAACCGATTTGAAAACTTCTTTTTTTGTTTGAAAGGGTATACTTCCAAGTTGGTCCCATAGCCACCAAGTCGGGATCTGATGATGGAATCTTGGCGAAATCGAGGGAACTCTTCAAATTTTATAGGATAACGTACAGAGATTTTGGTATTTTCTTCAACAAATGAAGCACTTGCGTTTGATGAGAACCATTCTACCATCAGATCGGATGATGAAGCCAAGAGTCACGGAACTCCATAATGAGACTGTATCCTAGTCGTGTTTGGCCTTGTTGTAATTGTAACGGTATGCACTTTCCATGTGTACCAAGCACATGTGAAACACTAAAAAGTGAAAAATAAAAACTTTTTTTGCAAAAAATAAAACCGACTTCAAAAAAAAAACAAAAAGTTAAAAATAACTTTAGCTTCTGAAGTCGGTGACAAAAAAAATAAATCAATCAAACAAAGGTCACCGACTTCAGAAGCTAAAGTTATTTTTAACTTTTTGTTTTTTTTTTGAAGTCGGTTTTATTTTTTGCAAAAAAAGTTTTTTCTTAAAAACAACAAAAACATTTCCAACAAACAATTGTTTGACAGCACAACTACCACGAAGAGGCGTGTGTTACTCTTTACGGAACCGACCACAGAGTACTATAATATAAAAAGGAAGAACCAACTCAATGATCCAATGATCCGGATCATTGAAGTGATCCGAAAGATTGGTTCAGTAACAACGTTTCAAACGTATCATTCGGATCTGAAACATTACTTTGCTTTTTCTCACTCCGCGCGACGCGTCGCACGCAAAGCGACTGAGCTGTGAGCAAGTGAGATAAGGAGTCTGACACACTGAGTTACATATCTTTAATATAAATACTCGCGACCGCGAGTGAGCGTGTGACATGATTATAATCTATTCAAGTCAGAAAGAGATACCAAATGAGATATGTATCACTCATAACTCTCACAGATTTTCGTTGTCGTTATCCAAGCACGTAAAAATGACCACTAAAGTGCTTACGTATCAAGTACTATACGGTCGTTTTTTGCATAAAACTAACAAGTCATCGTTTTATATTGGTATTTTACATCCTTTGAGCCGATGATCCAAATGAGTCAAATGAAACATATCAGTGATTCGGAACATTTCAGTGATCGAGATGCAAATGTTCCAATCTCAAAAATGAGACACTTTTCCCACCTCTAACCACGAAACCACAGAGTACTTTCGGTACAAAGCACGGCTGTGACAGCTTTAGTTCCAAAGGGTCCGTTTTGGCGCTGGCGCAGCATCGCCGGCGCCATGCGGCCATCTTGATTTTGTTATGTCAGTGTCTGTCAAGCACATACATTATATACTCAAGTGTCATAATCACGGCTGTGACAGCTTTAGTTCCAAAGGGTCCGTTTTGGCGCTGGCGTAGCATCGCCGCCGGCGCCATGCCGCCATCTTGGTTTTGTTATGTCAGTGTCTGTTATATACTCAAGTGTCATAATCAAATGACACTTGAGTATATAATGCGCTCATTGTCAAAAATCTTCAGAGAATTCTTGCCTCTGAGTGTATTTTACTTAATTTTCCTCGTATTTTACTGAGTTGAGATACACAATTTCCTCTGTAGTTTGAGACAATACTGATTGTGCATGTTAATGTGCGATTATTCGTCATGGGAATCCGAAAGTGCTGTGTAGGTGGTTGCAATGCAACAGTGAGTTTTCCCAAGAACAATGAACTTAGAAATCTGTGGATGCCTTCCTAGTGCCAACAAATTCCCTCCTCATTGGACTCAGGAAACGTGTCTATGAAAAACAGAAGAAGTAACTGGTGAGTTTTGTTAAACTTCTTAGATTATGTAAAAGTCGTTTTGTCATAAGTACTCAGATCAAATAAAAAGAGGACTATTTTTTGATTACTTGAGATGTTATAAGTTTGAGATGTTATAAGTTTTTTTTTATTAAAACTTCAATCAACTAGAAACCAACAGAACGTAAAGAACATATAGCGGACATATACAGAATGTACCTATAGGGAAAACATAAAATCAACTTCAAAATACTAAAAATTATTGTATTAACTGTATCAAATATGTTTCCAGGGTGGGATGTAATACTTGAACATAATTATTTCAAGGAACAAGATGAGGAGGATGTACATGTACTACAACTGGTGTGTATGGTTATCTAAATATAGTCCCATTTATCAGTATTATTTTACTATAAGTATGAGTACAACTCGCCAACCCGTCTTGACCAAGCATGGTAATCAATGCTCGTGCCTTCTCTGTTGAGAAGAGGCCTTTGCCCAGCAGTGGGTCAGTTATAGGCTGGTTTTATTAAAATGAGTACAACTTATAATAATAATTATGTATTACAGCAATATTTCTCAATTTTTCAGGGTGTTTGTTTGGTTGGTACAGTTGATCATAATTACTTCGAGGAGCAAGATTACGGTGTCATAACATCATCAGTTTTGATTGGAACGGCAGGTATAGAGATACATACATAAATTTCTTCTAATGTTTTAATTTTAATCCAATATTGGAAATAAGAAATTCCCTCCACTGTGGCACCCTCAGAAAATATTCTTAGCAGTGTGAGGGCTCCTTCGTGCCCCATAACTTTTGTCATGTCATCACTTAAAATTGTTTGTTGTGTGTCATGCTCATGGACCTTTTTTACTTTATTAACATACATTTCTTAGTTGTTGTGGCAACTGCGAGGGCTATAATTAACAGTCCAGCAACGTAACGTCTCATGTACAAAGTGTCTCCATTTCTACAGAACTGGTATTTGTTTACTAATGTGTTCATTATTCTTATTTTCAGATAAATTACATGGTCTAGATTCTGGAGCTACAATGGCTACAACAGCTGAAGTTGTTGAATTTTTTGATGAACTGTTTGACAGTGTTAATGGCTATCCTGGTGGTGGAAAAAGGAGAAAATTAAGACGAGCTGTAAAGAAGACTCACTACATCATTCTTTTTGGATTGACGCCATCAAAAAAATTAAATCAGTTAGTTTAAAAATGTTTATACAAATATAAACCTATAAATTATAATTTTTATTTTATTATGATTACCTGAAACTCAAAAATAAATCAACTATATGAAGGCGCCATTAAAGTATCGATATCAATGAAAAAGTCGATATAAAAGGACATCACTAGTTATCGATAACAAGATTCCTGCAATCACTATTACACTTTCATACATACCTATATCTATATACTTCTGTCAAAACCCCGATGGCTACAACAGCGCCAAAACGGACCCTTTGGAAACTACCAAAAAGTCACTGTCGTATCTGTAGCTAGCTACTAATATAGTAATCTGTGGTACAAAGGCATGATTTTGACGTCACACATAAGTGTTGCCGAATTAAGTCCTTGACAAACATTTAGACGTCTCTCTTTCCGCAACTCTTGGTGAGTTAAAAAGTGATAAAACGAATTTTGACAAGTGTGTGTCGCTATTACAGATATTTGTACAGCTATCCTTCTCATAGCAAAATGTGCCATCTCCATATATTTCCTATCTCAATGACGTTACTGTCCTAAGAGCTGTCAAAAACTGTCACTGTCAAATAACATGACAGTTCAGTCGTCTGAGAGAAGAGTACCTGCAGTGAATATTCTGAGTTGATTCCTTTCCTTTTTCATTCTCTAAATATTCTTCTAGTTGTATTCTTCTCAAACAATGGACGAAGAAAAGAAAACTGAACGCAAGAGAAAAAGGTTTGCTGCTAGGTTGAAAAGTTGCAAAGGAATAACATGCAGTGAAGTGCCTGGACCGGTATGCCACATGAGTCCCATGACCGAACTTATTATTTCCTATCCTTTACTTATTTTGTAACTGTAGCGCTAATGCTAGACTGTATTCCAGAATATAGTGCTATGTAACGCTGGACAAGCTACTGGATTAGAAAAAGAAGCGGTATTTGGTTTAATAACAGAGCATGGACTAAGTATACTTTTGCCTAAGTTTATCGCAGAAAAAGGGGAATCGCATTCATTTCTGGTGTTTGACACGACGAATAGCGCTCAGTTGTTTTATAATGCGTGCAATGGTAAAGCTAAAGCAGATGAAAATGGGACACCACTTTATATGAACTTTATTGAAAAAGGTAAACATGCTATATATTTATTAATTAACTACTTTTTGCCTACGGCTCGGCCTGCGTGGTAGTTGGAAATTATTCCATGGTAGAGTACTAACAAGTTAACAACACATAATAATATATTGTGTACCTTTTCATTGCAATTCATTCAGCCATTATGGAGTGTTAAGGTTACATACAGTCAAGAGTTAATATAGTTTTAATAAATAATTAAAACACATTGTGCATATAATAACATCAGACTAGACAAGTTGTTATCAGTCCTTAATGTGATTTCTTTGTGTTTTGTAATTTTTTTCCAGTTCCCAACACTGAAATAATATGCCCACATGAAAACCCTGAAGGCCTAATATTGCTAAATGATTTCATCAGCATAGAAGAAGAGGAAAAATTCATAAAACTGTTTAATTGGGATCCAGAAGTAAATAATTTAAAAAACCGTCATGTGAGACATTTTGGCTTTGAGTTCAGATATGGCAGTAATGATGTAGACCTGAACAGCCCTTTAATAGAGAAAATTCCAGAAGAATGTGATGTTCTTTGGAAAAGGTTGATCGAACAGGGTTTTGATGTTGGAGTTCCTGATCAGTTAACTGTGAATAAATATTGTCCTGGACAAGGTATGTATTGTTTGTTGTTTAAAATAATTTCAAACTGATATCTAACTGAGGCATAACTGAAATAACCCAAAACATGAAAATAAAACCCTCAACAATTTCACCAACTCTTATTACGTAAATGCAAAAACAAAATTAGCTTTTAGTTTTGAGATACAAAAAAAAAATGTGTGGGTGAGTAGAACTTGATACTTTTTATACCGCTTCATTCAAATATTTAACAGTGTGTGCTTGTCAGCAAAAAATCCAAAGTTCTCATCCACACCACAGAAAAAGTTGTAACATTGTGCCAAGCTTTTGCTCAACTATGTTGGGGACAGTTATCATTAGGGCTCGGATAAATATGTAAACACATATTTTTTATTTGAATCATTTTCATTAATTATTTGGTTTTCTCCATAAATTATGATGTTTTAAGCTGGGAAATGAGGGTTTTAGAATCCATATTTTTCCATATTTCATGGTTAAGACCATATTTTTTATAATTTTGAACCCACAACTGGTTCAGCGAGTGGTACGGCAACCAATCAAGCTGTACAAAACCAGTTTATGCACATCTATGTAGTATATCAACTACCTGGTGTCCACGACACAAGCCTCGTTGCTTAGTGTGGCATTAGATGGCGCTGTGTGTCATGTCCGGCGATATTTATCTATTTATCTCGCCTTGTATTGGAAATAAATAGCGAGGTCATGTTATACTGGAATTGTTTATGATGATGAGTGGCCGTGTGTACATAAAAAATTCCCACCACTCCAATTTAAGTAAGCCTTTTATTAATAAAAAAAACATCTTAGCACCACCTCGTCCCAATTAACTCAAATTATAGTGTATTATGTTTTGCAAAAGTGGTTAAGTAAAAATTTTACTTTAAGTACTGCTGTTTATGACAGGTCAGTAACACTACCCCTTATATGCTCGATTATATAAAGCAATGTCATGTATAACATTATATTTTTGGAATATACTATGATAGAATTTAATTACATTAGTAGGTACATATTTCCTATCTTTAATAATTAAACTAGCAAAAACTGCATAATTTTTGCTCCCATAGCGCCGTGCCGCGGGAATAAATTGTCGTTGCGCGACATACACGGATGTAGATAGAGTCGTGCGGGATTCGTGCGCTATTTTTCTATCGATGCAACTATGGTCTGTCCTCGAAAAAAATAAAGCATTAACGACTATTCAAAAAAATAACAATATTCTCAGTGGAACACCAAACGGCAATCCAGAGGAAGGCCATATTCGCCTATAGAGTTGTGCAAATTTAAGTTTGCGCTAGTTACTTCCTGTGACGTAGAGAGGTCATTTAGTCAATGTAGGTATAGCGTTTTTCCGATCAAACAGGAGCTTCAATTTTGAAAATTTGATTACACAAATCGTTGTATACTGCAACAACTCGAATAACGAAGCAGACTAAATTTTTGCCAAACAATTTAATTTCGTTGATTTTTATATATTTTTTCAAACAATTATGATACAATAAAGTGTTTTATGTTTGGTAATAGTTGTCTTTTTAGTTCATATTTTTCCATATTTCCGTTTTTTAACCCATATTATATGTACATATTTTGGTATTTTTGGCACGTATTTATCCGAGCCCTAGTTATCATACTTATTATTTCAAATTCTATTCCTCAGGTATTCCATCCCATGTTGACAAGCACAGTCCGTTTGGTGAGACAATACTGTCCCTCTCGCTCGGTTCCGATGTAGTAATGGACTGGAAGCATCACACTGGGAAATACGTGCCGACCTTAGTTCAGGCAAGATCTCTACTTGTTATGCAAGATGCGGCCAGGTGATTAGTTAGTATTAGCTTGAATGTGGAGGCTTCTTAAAGAAAAAACTCATTTTTGGAATAGTCCTGGTGTCATTAATTGTGCCCTGCTTATTATGCTTCCTCATCTTTACTAATTCTACAATATTAAAAAAAAAGCTCTGAAAAATATTGTTTTTAGGGAAATGGTGATTGGGTACAATAGTCATGTGCTTTAAAACTCATTAATATGTTTACTTTCATTAATATTTTGATTCGGATTTTATTTGGAATTGTCATGAGTCATGACCCTACCTGAATGCCCCTTGTATTGTATAACGAGCTAGTGTCCGCAACTCCACGTCCACGCACGTGGGCCCAGTGCGGGTTGGTAGATGTCACATGTCTTCGAATTTTTGGTTCTAGGACATGCCGGTTTCCTCACGATGTTTTCCTTCACCGTTGTTGAGAGCAGTGGTGATGAAATAAATTACACAAAGTAATGCGCCTGCCTGGGTTCGAACCCACGACTTACTGTTCGTAAGTCGGGACCGCCACCACTGGGCTACCGCTGCTCAAAAGAATGCCTCTGTCGGATAATGTAACCGGGTGAATGATAAAGCAGTCAAAGATTAAAGTGATGACCAATAGCACAAACAGTAGGGTTGAGGTAGATGAGCAAGACATCCACTATGTCGATGAGTACATTTATTTGGGCCAGCTATTTTCCTTCGAAAACAGGCAAGACAGAGAAATCGACCGCCGAGTCGAAAACGCCTGGAAGAGCTACTGTTTCATGAAGTCGCTGATGAAGGGTGACTTACCTATATCCCTGAAGCGCAAACTCATCGACATGTGTATTCTGCCCATCCTAACCTTTTTTTTTTCGGATGAGAAATTATCAAATAATAATAATAAATAAAATATATAATATATATTACGAGCCCCTTCCTTTATGCTGACATCTCTTTGAGGGGAACACCCAAATACTCCGAAATATTTTATTCCGAATTTCGACGTTAAAAATCACGAAACTTATTTTACCGAAAGTCGTAACTGCGAATTGTTAGTTTTCCGATTTTCATCTGTTCGAAGAACCAAATGCTCGAAGGGTTCTCGGTCCGAAAAACGATATTCCGATTTTCAAGACTTCGAATAAACTAAAACAACATCACAACAAATTGTGCTACAAAATTTAGTGACAGAAACGAATCTCTGCAAAACCGACTTCACGTAGCCTTTTTTCGTCACGTAGACAATACGCTCCAAAACTGGAATCGCTGATGTAGGGAACAAGACTGCTGGGTTGAAATGGGATTGGGCGGGCCATGTCTGTAGAATGCACCCGGACCGATGGGCCAGAGTCGTCACACAGTGGATGCCAGAAGACAGCTTGGCGTCGTCGCCGAGGGAGGCCTAGAAAACGCTAGCGTGACGACCTAGCCGCGTTTTTATGTGATCGGCCAGAGAAAACCGCACGGAGAGAAGAGTGGAAGGCTATGAAAGACGCCTTTGCCCAGCAGTGGGACAATATTTATATAGGCTAAGTTACTCCTTATAACATCAGCCAATAAAATTACTCTCAAATTCGCTCCAGCCATTTCGTAGAGTATCCAGAACAAACAGACAGTCAGACCGATAGACAGACGGGTAAAAATTAAAAATATTTTTTTTTTGTTATCAAGTAGCGTCTATACTTTCGTGTGCATTCAGTAAAAAAACAGTTATTTAGAAATTACAAAGCGACAATTTAATTTTATTTATTTGTAATAGATTTTCAGCTGATGTAATAAGCATCACTATTTGTTGTTGCGTCAAAAAAAATCCTCTACGGAAAATAAAGTTATTGACCATTTAACATTTATCTAAGGCAATTAGACGAGCTAAATTAGCAACTCTATTTGTGGTGGTAAAAACTTCGTTTGAAATTCTGTTAGAATAAAGTTGCACTACAAAGTGGTTGTTACGTCAGTCACTGCGGGCCAAATAGCGCGAAATGAGTGGTTTCGATCGATTTACAAAAAAACTATTGATTGGATTAAAAAACTCAAACACTATCATGCTAATATATTGCTTGTAGAATTATTTGCAAAAAAATCAGAATGATCGCATGCATATTAGTATGTTTTTTTTTTTATTTAAAGATATTTGTAGAGATAAGTTCGTGATTTTTTTATCGAGTCAAATTAATTGTATTATGTTTTCAAAACACTATCATGCTAGCATATATCCTGAAGAATATCATATATTTTTCTGGTCTTGTTTATAGCAGTGAATCATATACTTTTAGTAATTTATAAAACTCGCGTTTAGCTCATGTAATCGCCTTAAGTATTTTAAATGAAACAAAAAAAAAAAACGGAAAATGGACTATGTAATTAACGATTGCATTAATTACAAACGGCGTCGGTGATTCAGACAGACATCATTTTAAAGCTTACAAGAAGACGGTTTTTCTTTGTTAAGGTCACAAGCAAATCGGCGCCGGGAGAAAAAGTTATACTTAGACCATAAAGTACAATTAGTGTAAACAAAACTTCTAATTCAAGAGATATAAGGATCGTCGGTGATTAACACATATATATCATTTTAAACCTTACAAGAAGAGGGTTTTTTCTTTGTTAAGGTCACAAGCAAATCGGCGCCGGGAGAAAAAAAGTTATAGACCAGAAAGTACAAGTAGTGAAAACAAAACTTCTAATTTAAGAGTTATAAGGATCGTCGATGATTAACATAATATATCATTTAAAGCTTATAAGAAGAGGGTTTTTCTTTGTTAAGGTCAATTGGTGCCAGGAGAAAAAAGATATAGACCATAATGTAGGTATAGGTACAGTTATTAGTGACTCAAAATCTTAAATTCAAGAGATATAAGGAGCGTCGGTGATTCAGACATACAACATTTTAAAGCTTAGCAAACAGATTTTTTTCAACTCATTATAACTAATGCTACCAATTGTGAAAATCTCTGACGATTATAGTCGTGAAGATTTCGTCTCCAAGACTTAGCAAACAGATCTTTTTCAACTCTTAACTAATGCGACCATTTTTGAAATCTGGAGTACGATGAAGATGTCCGCTTACCCTTCTAAGGATTATAGTCGTGAAGGTTACGCTTATGTTTATCAGTGATGATGTGATGAGGGCTGTATATACCTACTGATGATAAAATAATCAGAAATGAAAAATTTGATTAATAAAAAGTACTATTTTTACTTTTTTTTTGCGCGATTTTCATGAGCTTTGGTAATTGAAAAGCATCATACATGACAAGTGATTTGAGTATCCTAGAATCAACAACGCTTCTTGGACCAGAGTCTATAGAAGTCTGCTCGTTCTCCTTTATCTCATTGTTTGGTGCGGTGTCGAATCGTATCGAAGCGCGTCTTCCGAACGAATCGAAACGAGCTGAATGACGTGATTTGCGCTTTTATTGCATGGGCTTAAAAAATACTTTTCTTTCAGAAGATCTCAAAGAGGATTCCCCGTCGCTAAAATTATGGTCCTTCCCAAATTATTTATTATCAAATAATTCATAATGTTACATTGCCATAAAATGTCAAACTTTTAGAATCAATTTTCTTCATTTTTGAAAACATCATCTTACTTTTCTTATCTCAATCTTCAGATATGACTGGCAGCACGGCATACAACCTCGGACATGGGATCCAGTCATCGAAAATCGCACAGAAAACTTTCAAACAGTCAAAGTAATATCCAGCGATACCGTTACAAGAAACACGCGAATTTCACTTACATTCCGTTGGACAAGAAGTGGTCCCTGTGAATGTAGGTACAAGACGCTTTGCGATAGTGCAGCGAAGGTATCAGCTGATAACTTAGAAAATGAGTTAGCTTCCAACTTAGAAGAATTACATGTACATCAGGTTGGTAGGCTATGATGATAATTAGTCCGTCAGGTAGATATCCAAAAAATATTAGCCCCTTTTTTCTTGTTCACTCACGTAAACAAAAAATAAAGACGATACAGTGCGTCCAAAACTCGTGTGACGTCACATTTGAGTAAATTTTTTATCGGAAAGTAACGTCACAATCTCCTCGTGATTTTTGACGCGTTTTCGTCAATTTTTATTAATTTGATAAAACAAAAAGCACGTAGGTATCCAATATTTTTCGATTATCTAACTGACGGACTAAACAGTATCATATTTTTTTTAGTTATCATTAACATAGACTAAGTATGATTCCTGACTAAAAACTTCGTGAAAAACATAACATCACGTGTGTAATGCCCGAAGGGTTAGGCAGAGGTGTACCCAATAATACACCCACATTTCGTTAGTTATTGTAATGGGGGTGAGCCTATTGCCATCAGCCGGGCACAAATCCAGACCACGAAGTCACTACGGAGCAGCCACGGGGCTGCTAATTTAAACTACTAGTGAATTCCTTAAGGAAAAACCCAATAATAGTTTGCCTGACCCTAGAATCGAACCCAGGAGCTCATGATCAGCTGTCGCCGACTTCGACCACTAGACCGACCGATTCCGACCACTAGATCAACGAGCCAGTCTTGAAAATATTGATCCAAACGAATGCGACATTTCTTTCTTTATCGTGTGGTTAGTTGCCTAATCAGCGGGGCTAAAATGACCGCTTTAGAAGAATTAGCGGCCATTTTAGACCCCCTGGAATCAGAGTTTTTATGCCGCCCATGTGCCTCTGACTTGGCTTAACATGCCGTCGATAAATATCTCTCAGGCATGCTGGTTTCCTCACAGTGTTTTCCTTCACCGAAGCAAGTGATAATTATACAATACGCACATGAATCTGAAAAATCAGAGGTGCGTGCCTTGGGTTCGAAGTCGAGACCTTTGACTTGGCAGTCCAACGGTCACGCCACTAGGCTGTAAACAATGGCAAATGATCATAATCTTGTTTATGTCACCGTAAAATTGTCAAACACGTTATATTACCATATAGTGTGTTTCTCTAGCGATATTGTAAACTTTTGAAATATTGTCAACTGAACATACGGAAGTATCTCTGCCCCCATAATCGGGACTTGGGACACCCCCTCGTTAGGTTAGTTAGGTTCCTTTAATCCCTGCACTCGGAAATAGGGGCCCCGCAAAGCGAGGCTCCGTCGACTACGCTTTTTAGGGGAATATAAAGTGTTTTAAAGTTAGGTTATATTAATCGATATTTCTCAGGAATGGTACAGTATCTTTTCATGAGAGTGGTACCACTAGGCAAGGGGGACCCCTCCTTCCCTCCACACCGCGTGAGTTGACTACCATCGCATGCATTTCACGAAAAAAATGCGTTTTATTGTAAGCAGTATGTTCGTTTGACAATATTTCGAGAGTTTACAATATCGCCACAGAGATTACAATATACCGTGTTTGACAATTTTACGGTGACATTTATATAAAACTAGCGGACGTCACGCGATTTCACCCGCGTAGTTCGCGTTCCCGTGGGAATACAGGAATAAAAAGTCGCCTATGTCACCCGGTATTAGTGTAGCTTTCCAACGGTGAAAGAATGTTTCAAATTGGCCCAGTAGTTTTTGATTCGTTACAAACATACAAAAATATGAAGCTTTCCTCTTTATAATTTTAGGGATCCCTTCTTTTTGCATAATGTTCTTTGTCCTAATATACTTCGGCATAACGATTTTGGCACAATTTGTTTTGGCATAATAATACTTCGGCATAATTTTTTTAGGCATACATTTTATGTTGGCATAATCATCTTAAAGACTAATTTGTTTTGGCATAAATTTGATTCGCATAACGTTAGTAGGCCTAATGACCATTAGCATAATAATATTTAGGCATACAATTAATATAAATAACAAAAACAATTTTCATGCAAAAGATTTATTATACGTAACATTATGTAACTAAAACGATTTTTCAATCGCGAGATAACTTTTATCTGAAGAATATATCAGATATATTATGTCAATCAGTTAATTCTGATCAAACTAATTTTCTATAGTTTCAATAACAATTAAATAATATTGTTGGTTAAAAATGTAATATGCTGTGCAACAAAAGTTAGTGACAGAACCGAATTGCTGCAAAACCGACTCCACGTAGTCTTGTTTGTCCTATCCCTAGAGTGTAATTTAAAATCGCGTAGGCGCGTAGGGGTGAGGCGGCCCGCGGGCTGAGGAGCAGGCGGCTGCGAGCGAGCCGCCGCGGCTGAGGCTGGCCAACAAGCCGAAGCTGCGGTGGTGAGCGAAAGCCGTCTGCGACGATTAGGATGCGTGGGGCCGCCGGAGGCCCGCAGCGCCGGAGCCGTGACAGAAACCCTGCATGCTGCATGTTGCATGCTCGCTTGAATGCTGCATGCTTGCTTGTTTGCTGCATGCTTGCTTGCATGCTGTATGCTTGCTTGCATGCTGTATGCTTGCTTGCTTCATGCTTCCTACAGCGAAAAAAAAAACAACAAACAAACTTATGCTTTAGGATATTATGCTAAACAAGTTATGCTTTAGAACTGTATGCTTAATACATTTATGTTTTAGAATATTATGCTTAATCATTATTATGGTTAGAGAAATTATGCTTAAAAATTATGCGTAAGCTGTTATGCGTAATATTATATTAGGCGAAAATATAATTATGCCAAACAAAATTATGCTAAGTTATATTAGGTCTTAAAATTTTATGCAAATGGATAGGGAACCTAATTTTATTATTACTAGCTGCCCGCGACTTCGTTCGCGTAAAGTTTTGATATCGCAACGCATCGTCTGCTCAACGGAAGCTTTTTTCCCGCTTGCAACATTTCTTATTGCTGCTCCGCTCCTATTGGTCATAGCGTGATGTTATATAGCCTATAGCCTTCCTCGATAAATGGACTATCCAACGCAAAAAAATTCAATTCGAGCCGGTAGTTCCTGAGATTAGCGCGTTCAACCAAACAAACAAACAAACTCTTCTGCTTTATAATATTAGTAATGGGGTAGGCCAAAAGAACTAGCTAACCCAAAAGAAGCCTAACTCGCGACTTAAATTGATTGGGTTTATAAACTTGGGATTATGCGTGCATTGCGTGCATATAAATTTTTTAGAAGAAAAATACACAAAACTACGTAAAGAAACAAAACGGAGCGTATCAATTCCTCAAAATTGGAAGAGCGCCGTTTTGACCACGTTCAAATCGTGACTTGCCTCCATACAAAGTATTTCTTGTTTTAGTATTTTATTGCCCCAACACGAATTGTCTTTCGTGTAGCTAGGAGCTAAATAATATCAGCCGCTCTGGTCGATCTTTTGGTTCAGCCATGCTTGCCTATGTTGGTCTGTGGATGGGTGACCAGCCATTAGATACCGAGTTTCGTCCGTGCTTCAGAAAGCACGTTAAGCAGTTGGCCCCGACTGTCATTTGTAGATCTTTGACAGTCGTTACAAGTAGCCAGTGGCCCAAAAAGTCTGACATGGTTGTCAGACATACCAAGAGGTATCGTATTACCCACTTCCACAACCCAGTTAGGTTGTGGAAGTGGAGGAAGATAGGCGGTCGCTCCACGTAAAATACTGGTATTCAGCTGCATCCGGTTGGACTGGAAGCCGACCCCAACATAGTTGGGAAAAGAATTGGCAGATGATGAACACAATTTGTTTTTCAATTTTCAGGTTTACGAGCAGATAGCAGGACATTTCAGCACGACTCGACACAAGCCGTGGCCGAAGGTGGTGCAGTTCATGCAGGGAGTCGCCCCCGGTAGTGTGGTGATGGACCTCGGCTGCGGGAACGGGAAGAATATATTGAGGAGGGATGATATTGTGCAGGTCAGTCAATATACAGGGTGTAAAACACCTCATCACAAAACCGTTAACCAAGCATTCTGGTCATCAAATTAAGTAACTTTACGCAAAAATTATTGCTGGGAAACAACTTTTTTTTTGAGGTTATAAATCATGTTTTGTGGTAGAACTCACTTCACGCACTTAAAACATTGCGCTGATGGATGCATTGAATAGTACGGGGGTCGTGAAGGTGTTTAAAGTCAAAATCTTGAAAAAAAACTTGTATTTAAAAAAAATTGTCAATAAGTTGTAACTTTGACCCCCCCCCCCCTATCTCCGTAACTAGAAGGTTCCCAGGTATGGTGTAGAACAATAAAATGATCCCAATGATGAGGAGAACAAGTGCCTTTCGGCTTCGTGAAGAGGTGTTTCACACCCAATATTATAGTTTTTAAAGTATCGAGTAAAGCCCCAGCAAAAGGGTGAAATAGAGGATTGAATTTTCTGTGAGACTTATTAGTCTAGGGGTCGATTCACTTGTGAAAATTTGTGTACATACTCTTCAGTAAAAAATATGAGAAACGTGTAAGTATCACAGTTTTTCCAAAATCATCCTCCAATATAAAATTCAAAGTCCTGACTGACTGAGATATCAACGCACAGCCTTTGAAAGACATTAAATTTGAAGGGTGTATTCGTTGTCAAGAGTAGGTATTCTCTAAGGGTTTTTTGAAATTCCACCCCTAAAAGGGTGAAATGGAGGGCTGATTTTTCTAGGAATACCCGAATGGCGTAGTGGTAGTGTCGCTGCCTTACGTTCTTAGGGTCCTGGGTTCGAATCCCGATAGGAGCAAATGTTTGTGTGATGAACATGGACATTTGTTTCCGAGTCATGGATGTTTATATGTATAATAAGTATGTATTTACAAACAAAAAAATATATATGTAGTATATCAACTATCTAGTGTCCACGACACAAGCTTTGCTTAGTGTGGCACTAGGTGGCGCTGTGTGTTAATGTCCAGCGATATTTATTTTATATTTTTATTTATTCTCTAGGTCGATTGACTCGGAAAATGTTTCTGAAAAAAGAAAGTCATTTGTTGCAGCAGCATGCAGAAGCCAGTCACTCATATACTGCAAAACTAAAATAATTTATTTATGTTGCAATATTTGTGTTACAGATAGCGGGCGAGCGAAGTTCAGGTTTATTATCAGAATGTAAGGAACATATACACGGTATCATAGGTGCAGATTGCGTGCGGTTAGACCTTTTGAACGCTATGCTGAAAGATGAGACAGCAGACATTGTAATATGTATCGCTGTTATACACCATTTTAGTAGTAAGGTGAGTTAGAAATGCTTCATTGTCTCAATTTTAGCCTTTAATGTCTACAGGGTAAAGACTTTTACTGTTAGCAATTACTTCAGAGATTGGGCATTACTGAGAGGAGCTCGGTTAAGCCGTGCTTGCCTAGGTTGAGCTGTGGATGGGTGACCACCCATTCCATACCGAGTTTCCCCCCATGCGAAACCTGCACGTTAAGCCGTTGGTCACGGCTGTCATTTGTAGATCTTTGACAGTCATTACAGGTAGACAGCGTCTCGAAAGACCGACAACCAGTCCTACCAAGGGGTACCCACTAACTGGGTTGTGGAGGTCAGATAGGCAATCACTCACACATACACATGGAGCGGCCTCCTATCTGATATTCAGCTGCACCTGGGTAGACCAGAAGCCGAACCAAACATAGTTGGGAAAAGGTTAGGCAGATGAAGACTGCAAATACTGGATATTGACAGCTGAACCCTTTTTTTATTTTTTATTTTTTTAGGATGGGAAATCATCAAATGACTTCTCCCACCCTGGGCGGAGCGGGAGGGAGTGTCAGACTTTTCAGACTTTTACTGACTAAAACCCATCCATGTTCCTTCCTCGCCCTTTATGTTCCGGGACCGCGGTATCTCTTTCGAACAGTCCCGCAACCCCGGCAGGCTTCGGCACTTGCGGGCCCCTCTCTTATGCTGACATCTCTTTTAGCCGCGCGTGGAACACGAACGCGCCGTCGACACGACCTGTCGTTGTTAGACGGACGGACGGCTAGCTAGCCCATAGCTAACCGTCCACAGGCCCGCGTCTACGGTGGCCGGTAGCCACCACGTGGCCCCCGACGCCCGGTGCGTCTCCCGCGGCGGCCGGGAAGAGAGGATATCTCCCTCTCGTTCCGCCACCTCCTTCGCTAGCATGACTGCTTCGCAGAAGGAGGTGACGGCTTCCCATTCCGTCTCGCTCCGGTGTGCGTTTCGATGGCGCGGCCATGACGTTTTTTTATGAAAAAAAATATGCCATGATTTTGTAAAAATTTGTAAAAGTAGACTCCCAAAACCATAAATTTGTCAAAGCTATGGTTAAAAAGTTATAAGGGTTTGAACGTGGCCGCGCCATTGAAACGCTCCGAACCGCGCGGCCACGGAGATCTTGAAAACTAAGCATTGCAGAGACCTGAAAATTTGCTAAGTAACAGATTGAATTTAGAAAAAAATCCTGGGCTTATATTTTAGGAGCTGTAAGACTAATACGCCATGGCCGCGCCATCGAAACGGTGAAAACACATTTTCGCCGATATCTCGCTGAAAAAGCAACGCAGACATCTGAAGTTTTTTGTAAAACCCAGATTTGAATTTGTCAAAACTAGTAAAAAATAAACAAAAAATACTCAGTTTACATTTCAGGAGCTATAAGACTAATACGCCATGGCCGCGCCATTGAAACGGTGAAAAAATACGTAATCGCCGATATCTCACTGAAAAAGCAACGCAGACGTCTGAATTTTTTTGTAAAACCTGTATTTGAATTTGTCAAAACTAGTAAAAATGAAATAAAAAATCCTAGGTTCATATTTCAGGAGCTGTAAGACTAAAACGTCATTGAAACGGTGAAAAAATTTTAGGGACTTAGAATTTTATTTCGTTTTTTGTTTTTTTTTTCGAAATTTTAACAATTTTATTGCAGTATCAGATTGACCTTGACCATAGAAACCATTTAGCTTCTGAAAAGCATGGTCCTACAACGCACCGTCTCCGAGTTAGGAGCTGTTATTTATTTTTTAGTTTTTTTCTAAAACCCTGTATATTTCCAAAATGGTAGCTCGGATGAAAAACTTTTCGGGAAATAATTTGTTGCTCTAGTTGTATGCCATGAGAAGATGTAAAAAAACCCGCGAAAAATCGTATTTTTTTTTATATTCGTTTTTTTTCTAAGTCCCTGCCCCTAAGTAACGAGAGAAGGATAAGTCTTATAGCTCCTGAAATATGAACCTAGGATTTTTTATTTCATTTTTACTAGTTTTGACAAATTCAAATCCAGGTTTTACAAAATACTTCAGACGTCTGCGTTGCTTTTTCAGCGAGATATCGGCGAAATGTGGGTTTCACCGTTTCAATGGCGCGGCCATGGCGTATTAGTCTTATAGCTCCTGAAATATAAACTGAGGACTTTTTGTTTATTTTTTACTAGTTTTGACAAATTCAAATCTGGGTTTTACAAAAAACTTCAGATGTCTGCGTTGCTTTTTCAGCGAGATATCGGCGAAAATGTGTTTTCACCGTTTCGTTGGCGCGGCCATGGCGTATTAGTTTTTTACAAATTCAATCTGTTACTTAGCAAATTTTCAGGTCTCTGCAATGCTTAGTTTTAAAGATCTCCGTGGCCGCGCGGTTCGGAGCGTTTCAATGGCGCGGCCACGTTCAAACCCTTATAACTTTTTAACCATAGCTTTGACAAATTTATGGTTTTGGGAGTCTACTTTTACAAATTTTTACAAAATCATGGCATATTTTTTTTCAAAAAAAAACGTCATGGCCGCGCCATCGAAACGCACACTCGCTCCGGACCATGGATTGAACCAGGGCCGGACGCGAGAGGTCGCCGCCGCCAATCGCCGCTACGAGGACACGGCGGTGCTCCGCCCACGCAGGGCAGACTTCCACCGTGTGCTCCACCGTGTCCTCCGGTCGATCCTCGCAGTGGAGACACCCGGGCGTTTCCTCCCGCCCGATTCGGTGGAGGTACCTCCCGAAACATCCGTGTCCGGTGAGGACCTGCGTCAGGCGAAAGGTGAGGACGCCGTGGCGCCTCTCCAGCCACTCCTCAAAGAGGGGACTTACCGCCACTATCGTGGCGTGCCCTGCACGGGGTTGCGACAGTTGCTCTCTCCATGTCGCCATGAGATCGCGCCGGAGGTCTGTCCGCTGAGCGGCAATTTGCCGCGGCAGTTTCCCCCCGGCGTAGTGCCTCCGCGCGCCAGCCGTGCAGGCGCGCGAGGACTATCGCTTCCAGATCCCATGGCGGCAATCCGGCAAGCAGGCCCGCCGCCTCGCGGGAGATTGTGCGGTACCCACGGACCATTTTTATGGCCGCCACTTTCTGGGGCGCGTTCAGGTAATGGGCGGCTCGCCGCCTCAAGGAACGCGCCCACACTGGGGCCCCGTAAAGGGCCATGGACCGCACGACCCCCGCATAGAGCTTGCGGCATGAGGCGTTTGGCCCCCCAAGGTTGGGCAGGAGCCGCCTGAAGACAACCCCGCCCCGGGATATACCCCCGTCGTGAGGGCTCTCACGCGCATGATGGCGTCCACAGTGGAGCGCCCCCTGCGGAAACCAAACTGGTTCTCCGCAAGATTCGGCCCCATCCCCTCAAGGTGCTCGGCGAGGCGGTTTGCAATTACTCTCTCAAAGAGCTTGCCCACCTCGTCGAGCAGCACAATGGGCCGAAATGCGGACGGAGAGTCCGCAGGGCGCCCCGGCTTCTGGATGAGGACCAGTTTCCCCGTCTTCCAACGAAGCGGGAACTGGCCTCTCTCCAAGCATGCGCTTAAGAGCCCTTTCAGTAAGGGCCCGAGAGCCTCCGCATCCGAGGACACGACCCAGGTTTTGCCAGGCAAGCCATCGGGTCCCGGGGCGGTATTTTTGGCCTTGAGCCTACCTACCGCCACTCTCAGGTCGACAACTGAACCCTGACACAGTTTATTTGCACTATTTTTATTTGTCGTGATCATAACACTACTTTGGTCTCAGCTTCAACTCGTGCGGACAGGCTATTTTTAAACGTAATCTTTTTATAGCGCACTGGATTCTCAAGTAGTTATAGGTCGGTAGGTATTGAGCCCAGCACTCGAGAATCCAGGAGACTGCAACCCAGCGTGTTAAACAAGCGCCATTGTTGCTTTCTCAAAGCTCTTTCTATACGTAGGCTCGAATTACTACGAAGACAAGGACATAGAAATTATTTTAATGGCAACGGGGATGTAGCTAGTATATTCTATAAATCTCAATCTACGTGTAACTTAGTGTTGGTGGAAACAGACATTAGGCATCTAGTTAAAGAGCCTAGAGTTAACAAACTACTTTAATTCTTCTCGGTCTAAAAATTGAGAAAAGTTTTTAAAATGAATGTAGGCACACAAAGAATAGTAATAAAAATAATCTTGTAGGTCCGATGTGTTTAAGGGCGCTTTCAATTTAGACGTTTCGTGGCGCGCCAGCTGCAGCGCCGAAGCAGTGCGTTTGTCGTCCTGCGTGCGGACGTTCGCTCTTGTTTTCATACAAAGCGCGCGGCGCGGCAACTGTTATTTCTACACCCAAATGTCAAAAGTAGAAAAAAAATTGTCGTTCAAACTTGAAGTTGTAGACTTTTGTAGACTGAAGAATAGAAGCATTTATTTTCTACATTTTTAACATCGCCATGCTTACGACGATAGAACTCTATCTACAATCTGTCATTTTGTGGATTCGTTCGCCGATAAAACCAGTTTCCACGGTAGTCATGCTTCGTGTGCAGAGAGTTAAAAATCCAGTGCGCAATATAAAATGATGTATCTAAACAAGAAACTGTCTGAGCCATTCCATTATGTTTTCGCAGGCACGAAGATTACAATCTGTATCAACTATACACCGCCTTCTGCGCAAAGATGGCCGCGCTCTCATCACGGTTTGGGCAAAAGACCAAACAAAATCAAACTACCTCTTGAAGAGCAAACAAGACACGCAAAATGAAAGTCAGACCGAAACCCAGGTCACAGTTGGAGGTGTTAACCTACCAGTACACGAAAACAGAACGCAATTCAAACATCAAGACTTATTAGTACCTTGGAAGTTAAGAAAAGTATCGGATAATAAGCTGGCGAATAACCCAGAAAACACCTTACTAAGATACTACCACGTCTTCGAGGAAAACGAACTAGACCAACTATGCAGGGAAGCCGATTTCATAATCGAAAACAGTTTCTATGAAGAGGGTAACTGGTGTGTTGTATGTAAGAAAAAATAAATTTATTGAGGTAACACTTTGTACTTTCTTTTTTTAATTTAAAAAGTCACTGTCTACAAAAATAAAAGGAATATAAAACAATGGTTTATAACAACTGTGTTATATCCTGCGCATATGTAAAACTGAAGCCGATGTAAGAAATTACAAAAACCGTTCAGACGATAATGTTATCAAAATTATTTCAGGCGAAAAATATGATTTTCTCTTTGGTTTTAATAATTGCCTTAAATATTGAAGATAGCTAAAATCACACCTGTCCGTATCGATTCGCATTTTGCCCCTAAAAATATACTCTTTAGCGACTTATCCCATTGAAGCTTAAAGCATTCGATAGCCGTCTTGACTCACGATGCGTATAAGTGTGGCAAAAACCACACAGCTAAAGGCGAGGTCATCGATGATGACGAATGTGATTTCACCGTAATGTTCTTCACCGTTATAAAATAACACTATTCCGGTCTCTTGCTATTAGGTAGTTCTGCTGCGTGTACATACATGTTTAAATGTGTAACTATAGAACACACCAGGTTGCACGCTTGAACTGTGAACGGTAACGAGGAAGAACGGGGCGAGACATAATAGATTGAATTACTGTAAAGCCAACGGGCGGCCCACGTTGCAAAACACAAGGTTGCCGTCAATAACCAGAGTAGAAAATGTTTTATGATCACATACATCATAATCGTAAGTACCACCGAGAATGCTGCCGACAAACTGTTCCGTAGTTTGGCAGGAGTTTCGTGTTGTTATGTTTGTGAGATTTCCATGAATATACAAAAAAAACAATCATACGTTTTGCCTTTTGTGCAATCTCAAATAGACAGTAGTCAGTCTAACTTTATAAAATGCACAGCTTTGAGTTTGAGCTTCGAGCCTTCCTTTATCACATATGCGCAAAATATCGCATCAGGATTTCATTAAAGCTAATTGCAACAACGGTATAACAGATATGGTCGACAAATCTGCCAACACAGCATCGACGTTCTGTATAGTATTCACTTGAAATATATTCTCCTTTCTAAAGCTAAGTATTGCCAGCGCTAATAATGGTAGGATTTCTAAACAATCGTAGCCTAGTATGGCATCCCAGAGTAGTAGTAATTGATCTGGTGGTAGATGTCCACTGAAAGCGCGCATCAACCATTTGAATACCACTCGAATTCTGAAATAGGAAACGGAAATTGAATTTGAAAAGAACTGATGATACTGTTAGCCTGCATCTTCTCACTGCTGAGCAGAGGCCTCTCCCCTTGACTTCCAGTTGTTTCGATTCAGGGTTAATGTGACCACTGATCGTTAGTTTATCCAACTCTTCTAGCCCGGGAGGTACCGTTGATCTTATATTACCAATAAGTGAACCAACCGTCAGCTGCTCAATTAGTGGTGGGTGTAGGATTGGGAGGTTACGCAAGTTGTAAAAAAAAGTCATAGTACGCCGGCTAAACCTTTTTTCATAAATAGTTTACATCATAATGAACTTAAAGAAAATCGTCAGCTGAATGGTGGAGGTGAGATTATGCGTCAGCCGCGCGCATGAACTTGTAAATGATGCACGCCTATGACTTAATTTTTTTTTTTTTTTTACCTAACCTAACCTCCCAATCCTACACCCTGCGCGGCTGCGTAGCTGACGCTGGGTTTACTTATCAGTCATTCGAGATCTATTGAACAGAAAAGAACTAGGTGCCAGCTTTTGACCGCAGCTTCCCTCAACGTTATGGTCAAAAATTATCAATATTGTAGTTCTGAAGATTACTCTCAACATCCAGTTTATCCCTTAACCATACCATTAGCCGTATTAGTCAGAGGAAGGTATTATCCACATGCTGTTTACTTCCTTGAAATTTAGGCAAATAAACTCCACTCCACTCTCATATTCTATTAGTGTAGTGGATAAATTTATAATACTTACGGATTGATGTTGATATTTCTAAAATGTATCCATAATAATGGTTCATTTGCTTCTAAAAGCCTTTCGTATAATAGGCACAATGAAACTATACCCTGAAAATAAGATGCACGCTTTAGAATAAACTATTAAAATCACTAGATGATGATTAGGTATACTACAAATTCAACTTATCAACTAGTAACTACATAAGGGTCATATTCCAATGTTTTTCTTTGAGTTAACTTGAGCTCTTAGTTAAATAATAGGCTAAGTTGCACTTGCGTAGATTGGTCTGTGGATAGGTGACGACCATCCATTACATACCCACCCAGTTTCCTCCGTGCCGTGTAAAGCGCGTTAGGCAACGGCTTAAAAGATCTACAAATAACAGCCGAGATCAACGAATCTCGGCTGTTTTTTTGTAGATCTTTGACAATCGTTACAGGTGGTCAGTGGCCGGAAAGTCTCACAACGAGTCTTTCCAAAGGTTACCTATCGGATTACCCAGTAGTCTCAGTACTAACTGGGTTGTGGAGATCAGAACCTATCTGACCTCCTCAAACAACTGAAACTGATATTCAGCTGCGTCCGGTTAGATTGGAAGCCGAACGCAACATAGCAGACCAGCATAGCTGTAAAGTTGGAAAGTCGTATGTCTATCTCGCTCGCTCTCGTAATGCCAAAATAAGTGCAAGTCGAACTCGCGCATGAAGAGAAGAGATTCCGTACTATCGTATATCTCATTATTTGTTGTTATATCGACAATAGAAATACACATTCTGTGAAAATTTCAACTGTCTAGCAATCAGGGTTCATGAGATACAGCCTGGTGACAGACAGACGGACAGTGGAGTCTTTGTAATAGGGTTCCGTTTTTTACACTTTGGGTACGGAACCCTAAAAAGACAGACATAGGTACGACTTCTTCGAATCGAAGTGTTTGTGAATAACTAGGCAGAAGAGGACCGCAGAACAACCTAGCCAGAAGATGACTTTGAGTCACTTTGCGGCTTGCAGTTATTCAGGGTATCCCGCGAAATTCAAATTTTCTTACGTTTTTTGCAATTTGCAGGCCAGTTGTTGTATGAAGTTGAAAATATGGTTCGCGACTGTTAAGGTGGACGCACACCTATCCGCGCCGAAGGAATCGACCGCGCCGAAAGAATCGAATTTTAGAATTACTTGTATGAAATCCTACTAAAACTCGAACACTTATCCGCGTCGAATCGGACGAATAGATGACGTCAAACGTATGAGAAAAAATTCTTTCGGCGCGGATAAGTGTGCGTCCACCTTTAAACGTAATACATCAACATAAAATCATCAATACAACTCTCTAAGTTCATGTAAGTCGAGGAACGATTTTTTCACCGGGTCAAAATTATATGAACGAGAGTCTGTTGTATTGACGATTTTACGTTGATGTATTACGTTTGTCTGGCCTGCAAATTGCAAAAAACGTATGAAAATTTGAATTCAGACGACCCGAATGGCGCAGCGGTAGTGAGGATGCCTTACGTTCTTAGGGTCCTGGGCAGTCCTGGGTTCGAATCCCGGTAGGAGCAAATGTTTGTGTGATGAGCATGGACATTTGTTTCCGAGTCATGGATGTTTATATGTATAGGTAATAAGTATGTATTTACAAACAAAAAGTATATATGTAGTATATCAACTGTCTGGTGTCCACGACACAAGCCTTGCTTAGTGTGGCACTAGACGGCGCTGTGTGTATTGCGATATTTATTATTCAGCGTAGCGATATTTATTATTTATTTATTATTATTTAAATTTGAATTGCGCGGGCTACCCTGACGCTTTCACCTTAAGTCAATTATAGGTATACGACTACCTACAGTACTGTAGTATACCATACTCGATCTAGAACATTTTAACCGTTGACACACAGGCCCCTGTGCGATGTGGGAAAAGAGGGTCCTCCACCAATTTGTAAATTTTGGCAAAACGACTTATAGATCGAAAACTACGGCTTTATACAGCGCCATATCTACCCCTCGTAGGTACTAGTGAGTGACTTCCTTAATAAATCTCAATGCGTCACTTAAATTATGGATATTATAATAACCGATTACAGGCTAAAGTGCTAAGCCGCAATTCTTTGTAAATAACTACAAAACAAATACCTACGTGGACAACATTTCAGCGAATATTATGACAAATATTTATTATTATTGTTCACTGAAGTACTTAACTATTATACCTATAGGGAAAACGGAAAAGCTATAACAATCAAGCTCAATAAACTGAAATTCAGCGTGTTTGTTATTATACGCGACGATCGATGTCAAAGTCAAAGTAAATAAGTACTACATTATTTTTGAATAAATAAACAGGTTCTCAATACGGACAAGTCGGAACCAGGGATCGATTAATCAGAAAAAAGGTTAACCAGTCTTTTGTTTTCTGTTCAGTTTTTTTTTGTTGTTTTAGTTAATTTATTTTTTGTTCTGTTGTGTGCACTTGCGGCTTATGCCAAATAAATATGTTTTCTTTCTAACTTCTTGGAGCACCGATCATGGGCTAACTCCGCCACTTTCTTTCTTGCATGTTTTTATGTACAAAAATGAACACAAGGCGTTCATTAACCCAATAATATGGGTTAACCTTTTCTCCAGGATGTTCACCTTGCGGTGGCGACCTCTCGCGCCCGGGCCTGGTTCAATCCATGGTCCGGAGCGAGACGGAATGGGAAGCCGTCACCCCCTGCGAAGCAGTTATGCTAGCGAAGAAGGTGGCGGAACGTGAGAGGGAGAGAACCTCTCGCCCCAGCCGCCGCGGGAGACGCACCGGGCGTGCACCGTAGGCGTGTGCCTGTGGACGGTGGGTTATTGGCTAGCTTGCAGTCCGTTCGTCTTATGCCGACAGCCCGTGTCGACGGCGCGTTCGCATCAAGAGATGTCAGCATAATGAAGGGGTCCTCAAGGGCCGAAGCCTGCCAGGGCTGCATGGACGGGTTTTAGTCAGTAAAAGTCTGACACTCCCTCCCACTCCACCCAGAGCGGGAGGAGTCATTGGATGATTTCCCATAAAAAAGGGTATTCACCTTATCATAACAGATAACCTGAATAGAACCCAAATACTTATAATTTGAGCGGGAGTGCTCCCGCTAAGACGTAACCTTTTCGATCCTTGGTTGGTACGGATCGCTGAGGGTACAACTGTAAAATTATTGCTGCAATGAACAGTGCTTAAAACCTGTATCTTTCTTCAATTACCTTTAACGAATAAGGAATAGGGTAAATACCTGTGAATGTGTTGATATGTAGTGCAATCGATGCCAATACCGTATATAGAATGCACGAAACGTGTAGTACAATTGAACGGGGTCGTCATAAAGATAGCAGAATGGAGTTGCTGGAAAAGTAAACACACTATTTAACACTACCCTGTGTCCTCGAAGAGTTAAACAGAGGTTAAGTTAGAACATCCGAATTTCTCCAGTTATACAAGTATTTATGTGCCCCGTAAACACAAATCGGGGAAAATAAACATTTAGCGTTAAGTAATTAGATGATTATAAGGTACTTATTAGTCGAAGGACCGCAAACCACATTCGGGTACATACCTACTTAAATTAATTATAGTTCTAAAATAGCTGAGCATGGCAGGGACCTCCCTTTTTCACCCATTTCTCGCGAGGGACGCTTGTTTTTACCAGTTCTCTAGCTAGGGGCCAATTTATTACTTCCGGTCATACACTTCATTGCATGGCTTACAACGACCCTTCTTTTCGAAAACACTATAGTTTGGTACCTATCAAATTCATCTATGCATCAAATGCATTTATGTATTTCAAATAGGCCAGGGCCATAACGTCATAGAGCAGGATTATTTTAATGTCATTCCAGTGTGGGAAAGAGACAGAGTTATAGAGGACGTCTAGAGCGATATATCTTTCTCACTCTGGAATAACACTAAGCACTTTTTAATTATTATTGTCACATAGTTCTATTTTAGGTTTCACAGTTTGGCAATTAACAAATGGATAACGACAACAAAACCTTACCATACATACTGAAACCATGGAACGGGATAATCCCGCTCGGTGGGAACACAGTGACGCTCTCTAAAGAAGTCTGCTTGCCTTTAATGGTGACCGAGGGTGGGTTGCCAATGCTTCCTTTTAGCTGTTGCATTACTTCAACATCGCGGGAAAAACATAACATCACCTGTAAAAGTAATTTGTCATGTAGGTTCTTATTCCCAATAAAACAAGTCAGCCCATCGGAGTCCACAGCTGGACATGCCTTTTCCAAGCTGCGCCACAACACCTTCTACCCAGTATGACTCAGCCACCTTTTTAAGATCGTACGTCCATCTCAAAATACAGCAAGTTTTCATCATCATCATTTTTCTGCACTTAACCCAATTTATTTGGGGTCGGCTCTATTGCGTTTTTCGTTCTCTATTACCTACTCATCATCTCAGCAGTTGCCTTCTTTCTGACCATATCATCCTCCACTTAATCCATCCATCGTCTCTTTAGTCTTCCTCTGCCCTTATACCCATTCACAATCATAAGTACTTTAGAGTATCCTCACATTTTCCTTATTCCTCATCACATGCCCAAACAGTACCAACTACCTGTAGGTACTCCAAGTGTTGCTTTAAAATAACTACAGCTACAGCTGGATATTTAAGGTAGAGCCTCATTTATCAGCACGTAATCTCATTTTACCTGGCTCCTAACCTTCTGTGTCGCTCAGAACCGTCGTTTTCTGATTTTCTAGAGTGAAAAAAGAGCGGGAGTCTTATAATGCACGCGTCAACATCGGTGATGCGCTCGGCAGCACACTTAACATCATAATATTGGTTAGTTAAAATTCCTATACCTGATACAATAAATCTTCAAATACGAAATATTGGTCATCGTTAGAAGCGGTCAATTGTACGTCTTTGAATATAAGTTTGTCTATCATTAAATCCACTTCCAGAACACTTTTTTTGAGCTGAGCGAAGTATGCTGTTTGCTGAAAGTTACAAAATAATGCAAAAATGTTAAACACTCGAGGACATCGTACGCGTACTTAAAGCTCTGTTGGTTGTGCTTGCACAAAAATATAAAGATGTTACGGCTGTCTTTATAAGTAGACATCACTGTACCTACCTGACTCTTAACATCGGAGCCTAAAACTTGCGACCACAACTTCGCGCGAAGGCACTGCGGGCTTCCCTTCTTCAAGTACTCCTGTACAACCGGTGCATAACCCAGAACTGCCACTCTTTCGCCCAAGCTGATACGCTCAGCCTCGAGGGATGCAAATCCTGGCACTGAGCTTGGCATGTTCGGATTCACGCCTAGAAGAGGTTCACCGTTTGACCATTCTGGGAAGACTTTTCGCTAGAATGAAAGATTTTTTTTTAAAGTAACAACAAAATTATTTGCCCGTTACGTCTTTTTGGGGCTGACTGTAGGTACTTGTGTGATGAGTGCTACTACTTACTAACTGATCTAGTGTCTTCACTTGAATTGGTAAATGAGCAAACTCCCATTTTGGTTCATCGCTGCAAAAAACAAGCAAATAAATGATAGGTAGTGTATCAAAATGTTTGCTTTATTGAATTTAAAAGCACTCACTCTCTGGTGTAGGGAACATAACCCGATAATGTTAATAACACTTCCAAAAAGTCTTTTGGCGCATAAACTGGTCTGTATTTTGTAAGGTCTGGAAAAAAACATACCTATTAGTAACGTACCTAATAGTTACGACACATTTGGACCATATCAAGTTTTTAATATGTCACATAATTTAAGAAATCTACTTCAACATAATATTTTATGTGAAATTACCTAAAGTGTATGTACTAAGTTCATTCCATTTTTCTAATAATTCTTCCTGTTCACTTTGAGGTCTTATTTTCGCTAGTGCTGTTTCGAGGTCTGAGCACATAGAATTTAACGATTTGTGTATTCGCTTCTCCCATTGAGCGCTAGCCTTGAGTAATGATGTTAATGGGTCTAATTTCTGTAAAACAATAATTAAGATATCACAAACATCATGCCAAGGCATCTCAACTCTTTATAAAAAGGGTAAAATAAATAGGCTGACTTACACTTTGTTTACTCTGTGTTCTAACCCAATGAAAAACTGTATTCCTAAGTTTAGTGTCTAAACCCTTTTCTTTCATAGCTTGCTGTAATGTTTGTTTGAAATCTTCTTTCTTTACATTTGGCAACGATGCTAATTTCTGTAAAAACAAAGGAAAATAAAGTGAAGTGCCCATAAAAGTTGCGTGTTAAACAGGGATTATTTTTATATCGTGTGCCGTAATCGTGATGGAGGCTCGTGAATCTTACACATAGGGTCTCAGGAGGGTAGGTACTTCTGACCCGCGTCTCCTTCAAGTGGGTTTTAATTTAGATAAGGATAAAGAAAATAAATTATCTTTTATAAATGTTTTGCTGTGTAACATTATACCTTATAATTATCAAGGAGATGGTCCGCTTTTAGATGCTGCCAATAATATTTTTGGATAACTTCGTAAGTGTATGTACCTCAACCCAAAAATAATTTTAAATATTTATTTTTGATGATATGAATAGAAAACTAACAGCTCTAACCCTACAGCTCTAAAATACGTACCTGTACATCACTATAAAATGATTTGTATATGGAGAGATTTTTTATTTCCTCGGCTAGTTTTAATGCTGTGTTATGTATGGCTTCTTCTTTTATTCCTTCCATAGTAACTTTTTAAGAATTAGGTATATCTATTTTAATTTTGTAAAAATAAAATAACAGACGTAACTGTGTTTACTTTTTTTATAAAATTCATAGTTCATGGGAAAAATTAAAAGACACTGTTGCCTTGGAAACTGACAAATAATTAATCGTTGGATTAAGTAAGTCGGTATGTCAAAACAGTATTTCATACTAATTACTGTTTATTTTATTCGCCTCATATAATATGTTGGTTTTATCCTGATAGTAATTCATTCATAGAAAAATAAAATCGGTACCTACTTTTGTGTTAGTCTCCATAATTGCAAGAGTTACGTTCGGAAATAGATTCAATATGGTTACTAAATTAAACTATTATAAGTTACACAAGGTAACAACAAAATGCGTATAATGGCCCACTGATTAGTGTTATCTAAAATCGATATATTATATGTGAAAAATATAACAACTATACCAACACCTTTTTTTCCAATAAGTTTCTGATTGGTTTCAGAACGATCAGGTAATTGTCGAAATAAAAATGTCAGATCAAAGTAGCTAGCTACTAATATCTAATCTGTGGATCAAAGTTATTGTCGTCAGCCGAGTGAATTGTTGTTTTGACAACAAATAACTTAATTTCGTAAAAATGGGGAAAATATTCCTTGACCATATTGGTGGTACACGTTTATTCTCTTGTGCATCTTGCGATGTAAATCTGACAAATCGTTCAGAGTTGATTAGCACACGGTTTACTGGAGCCACAGGTAACTTAAAAGCTTTGCATTCTGTCTTTGTTTGGTCAACTGTTTATTTTAAATGATCAATAATTTGTACATCGTGAGGAAACCTGGACTTATAGTCAATATGAGTCTGAAATCGCCAACCCGTCTTCAGCAAGCGTGGTGATCAATGCTCGTGCCTTCTCTGTATGAGAAGAGGCCTTTGCCCAGCCGTGGGACAGTAATATGCTGGTATTATTATTATTTAATTTGTACATAGGTACAAGATTATCACACCATGCTTTTCGTGAAAATGGATGGGTATAAATACAGTATACACAACTGATATAATACAGGAGAATTGAAGCCTCTTTTGGAAACATATTGCACTGTCCTACATTGTGAATGCACTATAGCGAAGAACTGCACAATAAATCAGTTTAAATCTCTGTTCTTTTTTAAACAACCATACTTGAATAGTTACTATAAACAAGTAAAAATTAATGAGATTTTTTTTTCAGGCCGAGCTTTTCTTTTTCACAAGGTTGTGAACCTAGTGTACTCTGAGGTGCAGGATCGCGTGATGCTGACTGGCCGCCACATGGTGCGTGATGTCTCCTGCAAGAACTGTGGCACAAAACTTGGCTGGGTCTATGAATTTGCTACAGAAGAGAACCAGAGGTGAGATTAACAGCAATTTTATTGCTAAGCACTGTAAAAATATATCTTACACAATTTTTGACTGCAATGTCATCTTTAAGTGATCAATGTAGCTACATTGCCAATTAAATAGTGTGAAATTTTGTTCATTTATGACAGACTGTATTGTTGCCCAAGTTCCAAACATAAGCTTCAAGACAAAAAAAAACGAATAAATTAGGAGAAGTAATTGCTTTAGTAATATCAATTTTAATAGGCTAGTTTCCACCATCAATAAATTGCAAATCTATTTAGTCCGTCAGTTAGAGTATTGGAGAATAATGGACACATATTCTTTATTTTTGTAAATCAACGAATATTGACAAAGATAAAATGCATCAAAACTCGGGAGTGGGGGCTTGTGATGTCAGAACTCAATAAGAATGATACCAAACAGTGACGTATTGGGAATTTTAAAAGCGTCATATCTTCGTCAATTTTGGTTTATGTGACAAAAGAAAAAATATGGGTCAAATATTTTTTGATAATCTAAGCGACGGACTAATTAGATTTTTTCAGGTAACAAGCCTATTATGTAATAATCTGTAAAAGTTATTAATTTACAACTACAATTTTTATTGTTTTAGTGTGTTGTATAATGTGGATAATGTTAATAATTATGTTTGGTTTTCAGATATAAGGAAGGCCGTGTAATCCTGGAAAGAGCTCTTGTGACTGAAAGTGATGGCATTGAAGAAATACAAGTCAATAATGAAGACTAGCTGACCTCAAATACTATGACTTGCAGTTGAAATGCCAATCGTAACAGTTTAAACCTTTGATATTTGCATGAACATGGCATTTTTTTTAATGTAGACCAAGAAACGAAGGAAATCTCTGAATCATAATTACTTATCTTTCTTTTCTTGTTTTTAATTAAGTTACCTTGACAAAATATTTTGCCTGTTCCTTCTACAACCTAGCCACTAGCCAGCTATAGAACCTTGGTGAAAGCGTTACGGTAAATTCAAATTTTTGATGATAAAGGTGCAGGAATGACTTATTCAAGGTCTAAATCATTCCTACACCTTAACCTTTTGGACGCCATTGTGCATTGTCACATATAAGTGACAAGCAAGCGCGTGCCCTGTACGCCAAACGTCACAAATACGTGACAAAATAGTAGATGAAATTGTGGCTTGGCGTGGAGGGCATGCGCGAGCGTTTGGGGCGGTCAAAAGGTTAATGAACTTGGAATGCATTGATGATTAAAATTCTGTAACTACATACGTCTTACAGTCGCGAACAATATTCTAATCAACATACAACCTAGCAGGGTCTGGCTGCTTTAGCAGAATCATAATTTAAAATTCTTAAAATAGACTTTATGATTATGACTGTAAAGTCGATTTTAAGAATTTAAAATTTTTACGTGGTTCAAATTAGGATTCTGCTAAAGCGGCCATTTTAGGCCCGCAGGCCTGCAAATTGCAAAAAATAATTATTTCGTGTGCTACCCTGGAGGAGCATGAGCTATTTAGGCTGACCAATCACACTATCAGAATATTTTATTTTCTCCTAGTTACTATTTTGGTTTATGATTATTCAGCCTATGTTAAAAACTGAAGCCCTTTGGATTTGTTTTTGATTATGTTAGCTATTAAATGGAGTACCTACATATTTGATATACTTAGGGTAAATTGCGACCAGCAATCCACATGCTGCAAAACATTCCATATGAAAATCCACTGCAGAAAATGCAGCGGCATTGGTCCAGGGGTAAGGCCTCTTGTCCACGTCACGGTTGTTCAACCGTACGGCGTGTTAGCCGTACAGTTGAGAAAACGTGAGAGCTTGTACATGACACGGCAAAACCGCCGGGCGAGACATCGGCCAAGTACGGCTCAGTACACGGCGGGCGGCGCCGTGCCGTGGCGCCGCCGTGCACGTCTACAAGCTTCCATAGTGATCCATACAACACTGACGACCGTGCCTACACACAGCGAATTAACCGTAGATTTTCACGGCGAAAAACCGTGTGTGTACAAGGCCTTAAGCCACCGACTAATAACGAGTTGTAGGTTCGAACCCAAGCAGGCGCTTTATTTTATGTAATTTATTTCATCACCACTGCTCTCAAAACAGTGAAGGAAAACATCAAGAATCCATCATGTCCTAAAACAAAACGTTGACGTGACATTTACCAACACGTATACTGGACCCGCGTGGTGGATTACAGACCATTCCCAAATATGTGCTATGCTGCATAGCCTAATTAGCCTTAAGGTGGATACAGGATTTGCGAGGCATGCGCCACGAACGGCGCACAACGAATGCCTCTGCTTGAGGCGTGCGTGTTGAAAAATTATACCAAAATTTGTTCGGGTCGAGCCATCGCGTGCGAAGCAAATGTTCTTCATGTTTGTTGCGAGGCATGTGCTACGAACAGATGCGCGCGTGTGCGGCAAGCGTGTGTCGGCCGAGGTTTGGCTGCTGTGTCGGTTGGATCAGCCCGAGCATGCGCTGCGCGCTGTTTGACCCGAGGCGTGCGTGGATATCGTACGCGGCGCACACCTCAAATGTGCGACTACGTCCACTACTAATGTAATGCTCGCACTGAGGCACTTTGATCTTGAAGCATTTGCCGACATACGTCGGCTCGCCCTTGCACTTGCGTAGCACATGCCTCGCCACGAATATACAGGTACACACATTGCGAGGCATTCGCTGTGCGCCGTTCGCGGCGCTTGCCTCGCAAAGTCTGTATACGGCTTAAGGTGTTCCCACTGCTCGAATACAAATAAAAGGTTGTAAAATGAACTGTCCTTGAGTGCAGAATGCATTCACTGCTATGTTAGCATAGCCTATCTATAAACACAGATTTAAAAGGGTTTGTCTCCCGATACAAAGGATTTGAGTGTAGTTTATCTCAAGGGTCAGATGTTTACATTTCAACAGCGCAGTGCTAAGACGTCATGTTCCCACTTCAATGCGCGCATGTATAAGATATGAGTGAATATATGAATAGCAGTATCCTGAGAGCTGTTAGAACTAGACACAGCGGAGAAAGATTATGAAACTGAGTTGATGGTTGTGTCATGTGTGGGGTACCTATGTATAATGCACTGTTTTAGACCTTCACGAAAGACAGAGCGCGGGGCACACGATGCGTTGCGGAGGCGGCGGGTGCGGCACCGGAGCGGTGTCGATGCGTCGTCTTACATAGAAATATCTGTGGCATGTCACACGATGTGACTTGCAACCACCGAGACGAGGCGGGAGGGGTGAATGCGTTGCGACGTCGGAGCGGTACCGCTCAGTTGTTTACTATCCAACGCTGCTGGGGCGCCGGCGGCGCTGCTGCGACATAATAACGTTGCGGCGCCGCACCGCTCGTGTGCCCGCTGATACGGTGAAATCTTTGCGGTGCGGCGCCGTAACGCACCGTGTGCCCTCGCTCTCACGGGAAGAAAAAATAAGAAAATCACGGATATTATTCAGTAAGTACTTTAAGTGTGGGGTTGTCTCGAAATTGCAGGCTAAGGGCTGACGTACATACATACACCGGGCGTTTTTCACAGGCAAACAAATATCGACCATGCTTGGGTTGAAACAAAGTTCCATTAGCATGATCGCGGAGGGAGGTAGGGTAGACTGGGTACGGTTGAAACAATTTAGCTTTTATCGCTTATAATTTTGTTGTTTTTATACTTATATAGTGACGATTATGATACGTAAAATTAAAATTTGAAGTTTTAGCTACGATATGGCTGTATCGTTATAGTTCTTATGTAACTGTTTTTAGAAAATGAAATTAAAAAAATAGAAAATCTGTTTCAACCGTCCCCATGCCAGGGGCGGTTGAAACAGCGATTGGGGTCAGTTGAAACACAAAAAAATAATAAAATTAATACTAATGAATGAAACATGTTTTAAGTATTTATCATTTAATACTAATTATGAATAATTATGGCACCACATAACCACATTAATCAGTCTTCAAGACTTTAATACTACTAAAACATTCATCAGAACTGACGAGTAGTAAACATTAAAAAAAAAAATACAAAAACGATAATAATTTCAGAATAAACTTAACGATTCGAAACTATTTTTTAAAACAAATAAACTTTGAAAATAAACAACCGGACCTATCTCGCTTTCAAATGGTGTCTTATTAGGGAACAGTGGTTAATACCATGCTTGTCTGCCGCTTTCCGTAGTAAATCTCCAGCCTTTACCTCCTCATATGCATTATTATAACTCAAGAAGTTAATTTTCCCCTCTGGAAATCTACCTCACCCGAACTCTCGGCATCTACAAAAAAATAAACATTCATATATTTTCCGTTTCAACCGTACCCACAAAAAATGTTTCAACCGTCCCCAACCCCACTTTTGGTAAAATATTCTTTACAGTTACGAGAGTAATAATAACACAATAAAACCGGCCAAGAGCGTGTCGGGCCACGCTCACTGTAGGGTTCCGTAGCTTCCCAGACCATTAAAAATACCAACATTTTTCGTCAGCAAAAATAACTTTGTTTTTCATAGTATTTGTATGAAAAACAAAGTTATCATTTGCGTTTTTTTGAAAAAGTGCTATATAACTCAAAAACTATTCAACTCATCAAGTTGAAAATAATTTTCCTAGAAAGTTCATATAAAGGTCTACTTCTGTGATTTTTTTCATATTTTTTAAACTTATGGTTCAAAAGTTAGAGGGGGGGGGGACACATTGTTTTTGACTTTCGGAGCGATTATTTCCTAAAATATTAATATTATCAAAAAATGATTTTAGAAAACCCCTATTCATTTTTAAATACCTATCCAACAATATATCACACGTCAGGGTCAAAATTAAAAAAAAAATCGCTCCCCACTTTACGTCTGGGGGAGGTACCCTAATAAAAATGTTTTTTTTAATTTTTATTTTTGCACTTTGTCGGCATGATTGATATACATATTGGTACCAAATTTCAGCTTTCTGGTGCTAACGGTCACTGAGATTATCCGCGGACAGACAGACAGACAGACATGGCGAAACTATAAGGGTTCCGTTTTTTGCCATTTGGCTACGGAACCCTAAAAATAGTCACTTTCCCTTATTATACAAGCGTCACAATAATCACAAACAGACACTCAATACATTCACTTATAAGAACAGATAGGTAATATAAGAGTTAATGTCAGAAGAACTTACTTGTCGGTAATGAAAAACAATATGGCGTCCTGCACAAAGCGACAACGCGCGGCGCGGGAAGCGGTGCGGCACTGAATTCGTGTTTGGATCTACCGTCCGCTTCGTCTTCCCCTTGCACCCCCCCCCTCCCTCCCCGCTTAACCGTTTACGAGACATTTGCTCTGTTTCAACCGTCCTTTGTTTCAACCGTACCTAGTCTACCCTAAATGATTTAGGTTAATTATTTTCAACTTTATCACTAAGAAGTCAATTTTGATATTTATTTGGCTCGACACAGCGCTCTGCGCATTAATGCAAGGGCCCAATTAGGATAGCGAAGTGCTGTCGGTTGCGAATTTGCGATGCAATCATCACGTCTGCGCGGGCGCCGCGCGCCTACATCAGGGCCTCGATTCTGCTATTACAATAGTGTCAGAGTATTCGATCATTGATTTCATAATGACCAAGTTCTGTCAAATTTTGACAAGTTTGTTAATTCTACTATCATAATGGCGCCATTATGACTTCTCAATGAACAACCACTGACACTCCATTGAAAGAAATGTCATAGAATGTTAACCTCGTACATGAAATCTGGCATGAATAAATGTTCGCATTTAGTAGTAGATTTTGAAAATCATTTGTACTAAGGGTTTTATAATAATGACAATACGAAAATTCCATTAAAACACTATTTTATTACGAGACCATTGACCGACCATTGTGAATTTAGCAGATTACGAACTTTAAGCAAAATGACAATGGGATGAGAATGGAATCGTGTTGGAGTGACGAATTTATTAAAATAGCAGAATTAGGCCCCAGAGGGATTGAGTCACAATTGAGTTGAGGTTTAGGGTCAGTTTCGTGTCTGGAAAGCAAAGAATCAAAGGAAAGGACGAATACATATTGTATTGGTGTATTGATCCTTTTGACGAGTGCTTTGTGTTGGCAGAGATAAAAAACGATCACACAGTCGGTATCACATTTTATTGATAATATACAATAAAACACAACATATATTTTTATCGGACGATAAAACTTTTTCCTCTACCTTCATGCGATTACTTTAGCTCTGTTTTACAAATTGGAATAATAGTTTAATAAAATGCCAACAACATATAATAGCTCTGAATAATTCAAGCAGTGATAATTTGGTAATTACACATTTAAGCCCATTTTTATTAGGGTTTGAATAAAATATTTATAGTTCGCGTACTAAGTACACTAAAACATCGATATAAGACGTAATTATTTTTTAATGATTAACATTTCATTTTATCGTTTATTTTTACAATTAAAAATATTTTGTAATAGTTTTGTGCGGCAGATCAAAATACTTACTCCCGGCTTTATAAACTTTTAGAATTATGTACGCGACATATTACGTATCATTAGGTACAATAATCACGATTAGTTTAACAATACCATTTAAAATTTACTATTTAGATCAGAACATTTCATTCGCTTGTAGACTTGTACTTAGGACAAATATTAACGGCCTAAAATAAAAGTAATCACTAACTTCTCTTGTAAGGCCGTATACAGAAAGAAAGCTGGAAACTTATAAGCGCTTGACAGCGCTGGTAACCCGCGCAGGAAAATAATTATATGAACGCGCGCCGATACGCGCTGACCGGCGCCGACAAGTACCGACAAGCTTCAAAACGCGCTGGTCAGCGCTGGGCGCTGCCATTTAAAATTAATAAACAACTGCTTCAACCTGCTTCCTTTGTGTAGAACGGACCAGCGCTGTCAAGCGCCGGTAAGCGCTTATAAGTTTCCAGCTTTCTTTCTGTGTAAGGCTTAACACTTGTCAATTAAAATTAATGATTGAATATTTTTAAGTGACGTCTGTTAGTGAAGTATGTTTGCCTGTATGACTGCTTGTCCCTGTTATTGATTATGATGGTGGTCTTTGCCTCGTATAGTTAGCCGAGCTACTCATATACCTACTGATTAAATAATCCATGGTTCCCTATAACTACCATATGGCAGTCTTTCAGGGCAGCAATGCCACGTGGGTTTCAGTTCATTACAATGAATACAACAAGGATTTAAATTGTAACTTAGTCTTATCATGTATAAAACGCCAGTTCATGGCTATTTACACATAAATATTGTGTTTATGAATAGTTACTTAATTTATTTTATATTTTTGTTATTTAAAAGAAAAGTATACTTATGTATGTTATTTAGTAAAAGTAGGTATGCATGGAGTGACGAAACGAATTCTGTGTCCACATATTCTTGCCTATACTTTTAGAAATACATTTTCAGGATTATTATGGATATATCTTATTTACTTACTTACATGGAATATCACCAGTTTTTTTTAATAAAATTAATTAACCAATATTTCCGCAGAAAATAAATTAGTGGTACCGATTCTGCCGAGCAAGGCACCAAAAAAACCAAATTATATACAAATACACCAATCATCATATTGAATTATGTGCGTTAACATTATAATCGTTGTATAAATAATGTGTCTTATAGCGTAAGTTTTATACTAGAATACACACACTAATCCCTACATTAATTATTACACCGAATACTATTTATAGAAATACAGTTAAATTATCACTGCCTGAATTTGCCTACATATACATACGTACTACGTAAACTACGCGTACAAACAAAATAAAACATAAAAATAATAACGCACCATGTCATTACCATCAAATACTTCACATAAAAAGCACCTCCGATTACAAGTTTTGACAAGAATATAAGTTTAAAATTAAAAATACAATAATTTTACATTACATAGGTACTTGCTTAGGTAATAGTAGAGACTGTTTGGTATAAATTGTGTTACATTCATTTCTCAGTTTTTGTTCGAATATGTGGAAGATTATTCTTCAACCATGTTGACTGCGTATGTAAATTATTTAAAAATTATAATTATAAATAAGTATAGTACACCTGAACGAGATTGGCATACAACAGGGAAGCATAGCGTAATGGAAGGCTACCTCAGCGGGTTGAAAAGGGCTGTGTATCATGATGATGATGATGATGAATAACTATCACTTTAAATGATGAATCTTCCGCACATAAAAATACATACAATTTATAATATGATATACAGTCACTACACTTACTACCAACACAATAATTATTCTCGCACATTTATCATTTTGTGGGAAAACAAACAACTGTCGTCTAAAATAATATCGACTGCTAAAATATTTCGTAATATAAAAACACTAACTAGTATGTTTTGTCAGAATTGTAAAAAGATTGCACAGATTTTGAGGGTAGCGTATATAAGAAACAAACCCAGGTTATTTATTTTTTTTCAATTCATGTAAGTAGATTTCGCATCTAACAACTTAATTATTTTTAAAATAATCTATCATAATACAACGTCTGTTTAACTGCTACAAGAACTTAACTATAATAGCTCTAGCATGCAATGATTAAGACGCCTGCGGAGCATGCGTATTTCATACAAACGTAATACCAAAATAATTAGTAAATTAAACATATTCCTAAGGTAGTGTGTATTTATTTCGACTGAATTACAGATTATCTAGGTTCCCAAATATATATTTTGATTGGACACTGATTTTAACAAGAGTTATAAGAAAAATAAGTTTTCTATAGAAATTTTAAATTCCTCATATCTCGTCTTTGTATCACTGTCCACTCAAAAAAAATATTTGGGAACATAGATATTCTGTAATCCAATCGAAATAAATACACACTAACTTAAGAATATGTTTGATTTACAAATAATTTTGGTATTACGTTTGTATGAAATACGCATGCTCCGCCGGCCCCTTCATGCATAGTGTTACCTCATATTATTTACTGTTTGGAAATCGAGCAACGTTTTGGAAATATAATTAGTCTATTGAATACTAGAGCTGAATTATGGTTGCGCATAACAGGGACGGCAGGGTAGACCCTTTTATCTTTAACCAACGTAAATTCATGCATAGCTAGTAGTTACAAGATACTTAATCCAGATAGAATGATCTTCCCTGCCGTGCCGTACCGTGCGCTGGCGTTTCTAGTGCTTGCAACCTGTGTGAGCTTTGTTTCTCCTACAGTGTGAAGGCTTAATTTTTAGCTGCAAATATTTTTAAACTTTGTTGAATTTACGCTACGCTTACCATTTTGTTTTAATGACTTCACAATCATTTCTACTTGTCAAGGCTAGGAAATTCAAGGCACCAAAAGGTTTCATTTAAATCCGTTTTTACAACACATATTACGTCTGTAATGCCCGAATCATATGCAGAGGTGTAGTCTATTAGTCTATACAGTACACTCACATTTCGCTAGTTGACCGGTAGCCCTTGGGGGTATGTAAAAACCACACAATACCACCTGCTTCGGTATTTACATACTCCTTTCTACTCGTCCACGTTCATACAACGAATCATACACGCAAGCCGGTTACTAACACTATACGCACCTGACCATTCTGAAGAACCTCACCAATAAGGCGCAGGGCACACAGAAAAGACGTAAGACGAGGACGGGGCGCGTACAAGGCGCAGACGGGGCGCCGTCGCGACTTTTTAACGCACATAGAAAAGACGAGGCACGGGCGGGGCGCGGGTGTGACGCCGGGCGCCACGAGAGAAAACAAGCGACTCTCGCAGCACGTATCCCGGCAACGCGCGCCCCATCTCGGAGGTGCGGGCGCACCTCCGTTCTCCCCCGTCCCTCGTCCGCTCGCGCCCGGCGGCGGGCTGTGTCTCGTCTTAAGTCGTCTTTTCTATGTGCTTTACAATAGGGCGCAGACGGGCAAACGGCGTTTCCGCGACCGTTCGCACCCTGTCTTTTCTGTGTGCTTTGCGCCGCGGCCCGCGACGCTTCTTTACATTTTGTATAAAAAAGACGCGAAATTTACAGCTAGTTACGGCACAGTTTAACCCACAAATTAAATTGTAAAATGTAAACCAAATAGCTTGTTCGACCGTAGATAAATGTGCTGCGTTCATTTTGTAAAGTGTACAAGATTATTTTATAAATGGTAAGCGCTACGTAAACCTGACGACATTTAAATTTATATCAAAAAGTTCACATAGACGTCAAATGTCGAAATATAAAAAAAAATATTATCAAATCAAACTCCAATTCGAGATCACGTTGAAGCCAATCTCCTGACTTTCGTGTAGTGCAACATTAAAGCAACAGTGTGATAAATTATTCAGGTCGCCCGTTTACAATTAAAATAATAGTTTTTAATTAACAACAATATTATTTTTTCATTTTCCTCATAAGCTTCACACAAAGCTTACTACGATAGGACACGGTGAAAAATCCCTTTTAAGTACCTCCCAAAACTAACCACGTGGTTAAGGTGCATACCTATCTACAGGTTTATCTTTCAATAATCAGGTCTTTAGATCATAAAAAGGTGATTGCCGTGCCACGTCGCATTTAAACTTCGTACACAATCACTTACATATAATTAGTTTCCTTCATCTCATCGTGGACGCCAAGATATCTACCACATGCCAGGGGAGATTATCCTTTACGCATGCTATGCATATTGTCCTGCTGTGATCCTTTTAAGGGTTTTTTTAGACAATTCGTGCAACAGAAATAAAATACCCATACATTCTCTTCTCCCCTGTACTATGAAACAAATTTGGAGGAGTGTTTGAAAGATTTTCGCGCAAATATCTTTCGCCATCTAATGACAACTCGGAACAATCAACGTCGTACCCTCACGAAGCGGTTTACAACACTCTATAATACAATCAGGCCGACAGCTAAAATAACTCTTCAACTCAATATACAAAATATCATACACAATTCTAATTACATGTTTCATTGTGCGTAAAATTAGATTTCACCTTATTCATTAAAGCGATTACACGAGCTACACGCGAGTTTTATAATTACTAAAAGTATATGATTCACTGCTATAAACAAGACCAGAAAAATATATGATATTCTTCAGGATATATGCTAGCATGATACTGTTTTGAAAACATAATACAATTAATTTGGCTCGATAAAAAGAAATCACGAACGTACCTCTAAAAATATCAAACAATAAAAAAAACACATTAACATGCATGCGATCATTCTGATTTTTTGGCAAATAATTCTACAAGCAATATATTAGCATGATACTGTAACATGTATTAGTGTTTTAATCCAATCAATAGTTTTTTTGTAAATCGATCGAAACCACTCATTTCGCGCTATTTGGCCCGCAGTGGCTGACGTAACAACCACTTTGTAGTGCAAGCTGATTTGAACTTTATTCTAACAGCATTTCAAACGAAGTTTGAACCACCACAAATAGAGTTGCTAATTTAGCTCGTCTAAGCGCCTTAATGACGGTTTGCTTTTTTAAATTAGTCAAATTTCATCTGCATTGATATTACAATTCCTTAATTTCATTAATTTTTATTTTGTAAATAATAAAATTGCATCGATTATCCACTCTGGGAGATAATACACGCGTTATTGCACAAACGATCGATGCCATTGATCACATTGGTTTTCTGGCTATCGATCGCATGTGCTATCCACCAATTTTTTTTTTTATCGAACCGTCGCGGCACGTACCTATGGACGATCAACGATTGTTCTATTGATTGTGTAATTAAGACTGGCACACTTGCACCGCTTGAATAGATCGGTCGATGCGGGAAGGGAAATAGCACAAAACGATGTTTAAAATAGGCGTTGAACAATGCAATCGATATAGATACGTCGACCGCGCAATACTACCCCCCAATCTTATAAAATTGTTCTGTTAATTAGATAATAATATTTTTTACTTTTAACATCTCATTCTCAACAATCTCAACGGATAATATAATATTTTCATTGAAATCAATTGATATGGTAAAATTTAAATAGGTACACGGTATTGTTGATGATAAAAATCTAAACTAACATAAAAGTAGATCTAAGAGCGAGTCTCTAAGATCATCTAGTTTTGAGAGAAATCTCTTTGAAAAAAAATTACAAATTTTATTCAAGTTATGGATTTAAGTATCGCGCTTCCAAAAGTGCATTTTTTACAGTATTTCTTGTAGGCCATAATCGCTACTTGGAACGAGAACTTTTTTACCACCATTATCCAAAAATAGTGGAATCCGTACATTATCAAGACGTAAAAATCATTAAAATGTTTAACATTGTATAATAAATCCATATTAAGCGCTGTTAAGAAATGATTAAGGGAATATTAATCTGAGACCTACAATTTCCCACGAGATAAAGCTTTTGATAAAAAATTCTTTGCACTTTTAGCGCGATTCATAAAAAAGGTACGGAATGCGACCATGCGCGAGGAGAATCTTGGCTCGACTCGGGGCCAAGACCGATTCTTTGCTTCTCTGTTTCAATAAACTCTAACACGGCCATATAAATAAACTTATACTGTGCCTCGTTTTGCACCATTCCAGACCGCTGGTCACGCACCATTTGAACAGTACGGTGGATGTCGATTTCACAGTCGAATCCCTCTTTTCTTATTTGATCTAGGATCATATCGATGACTATAAACGTCCCGGTCCTACCGATGCCTGCCGAACAATGAACGCATACTACCGCCTGTGCGGGAGGATCCGCCCCGGTCATAATCTGTTGTAGTCTATAATTTACATCTAACAATATATTCAGAACCCTGCCCGGCTCCGAAGGGACACCGTGATCCGGCCACGCAGTAAAGTGAAAATGATAAATAGTTCTTTTGATGCTGCATTCTTCTTTTTTCGTAACTACGAAGCGCCTGAGCGTGTAATCCGGGGTCGATGATTCTGATTCATTGTGAATCGAAAACTTTTTGAAAACTTCAGTTTTATTCAATTCTGGCCAATACCGCTCGCACTTAACTTTACCACGCTCGATCTCTTTCGTGGTCATTATAATTATACGAACGTCCTCCTGCCATATCATGGACCAAAACGGATAGACAGTAGTCGATAGACAGCCTTGAGTGGCGATGTATGTTTTGTTATAGACGTGATCAACGATGCCATTTTCAGTTTCCTCGGTAGATTTTGGTATTGTGGTATTAACATAATTCGGATTGGTTCTGAGTACACAAGGCTCGAAAGATGGGATTAATTTCGTGCCATTTGAACCTTGGACTTTTACGCTAGCATATTTTTCTTCGCAAACGATGACACTAGTGTGAACGGGAGACAACTTCTCTTTATTCTTTGATGGTGTAGTATCTCGGCTCAAGGAGGAGCCGTTTTCGTCATAACTTCCATTACTAGAATCGCCCATTTCGGACTCCATCATCTCACAGCGGATATAATTGGCGTTTATGTAGTCCGAGCCGGCTGGTGCGTCCGGAGGAATGTCTTTTAGCACCACACGAGTACGATCAAAAGGTATTATATTTTTGTATCTATTTTTTCGTATGTTTTCTGGCTTAGATCCCTCCATTCTATCAAACAGTTGTAGATTCTCCATCATTTGCAACGTTTCAAATTCTTCCCAGAAGCCTTGCTTGTAAGCCATACTTTCAATCGGACCTTCATTTTCTTTTTGAAGTTGTTTTACTCGCGTGTGGAAATGTCGCACTTGGATACGAGTGGCGTTAAAAGGCTGGATCAGACGCAACACTTCACCTGTGGTCTCGACCATGGGGAAGTTTCTGTAATGTTCTATTAGACTGACGAGATCATTAAATTGTTGGCCGCCGCCTACGTCGTACTTATTATCCTGTCGTCGTATGATGACGTGTGTGACTCGGTCTCGCGTTCGCACTGACAGAACGAAGTCTCCCGGCTGTCGTTGAGACTCACGCACTAGAAACGAGCCATTTTTACCATTTTCCAACATAACCCGCTCTGCTTCTTTTGCAGTGAGTTGTCCATGGTACCAGCGCTCAGTAGTAGGGTCGGCGCAGTTGAGTGGTGTTTTTAACCTGATGATGTTGCCGTTTTTCTCGCGCAGTTGACACTGGTTGTCCATGTAGTACTGAACAAGTTCTGAAAGCGTAGCGAACTTCTCGCCTCCATATAGATCCAAAAACTCGCCATTATTTTGTATCTTAATATGTGTCACTTCGTTGCCTCGGCGTACTGACAGAGTGAAATCTCCCTTATTGCTCATGCTAGGTCTTGCTAAGAAGTAGCCATCGTGCCCGCACTCCATGAGGATCCTTTCCGCGTCCACCCCTGATAGTGTTGGGTGGAACCATCTTCGTGTAATCATCTTACTCTAATAAAAGCACCACTCTGATACTTACAATACTCTATATTAGTGTGTTTTTGTCTTGATTCCTAGTTTTTCTCCATACATCCTCATTTCTCATCTGAAAGTAAAGATTATAAATTTTAAGTATTAATATGGCTGAGTATGGGAAAAAGGCGTGAGTTTGTATGTACGAGCATGTAATGCAAAATACCCGAATAATGGAAAGAAGAAGTCATTTGTGGCCCAGACCCGACACGAATGAGACATACCTATCTCAGTTTTTTTGTTAATTTGTATAGCTAAAATATACACCGTGTTTCCCGACGATATCCATAAACTTAGACCGGTCATTTTACTCATGAACAACTTTTACTATGGGACCAAAATTTTGTCTAGTTAATGCAAACATACTTGTGCAGGGTAAAGATATAAAGATAAAGAAAGTTTTTTTTTTTGTAGGGAACACCAAAATATTGCCTTACGTTTCTGTTCAGGAGACTAAAAAACATCGTAATTGTATGTAACTCACGATACAAGGTGACCTAGTCATGGAGCTGGATTATGTATTTTTAATAATGTTTTTTTTTTTTTTGTTAGGTATAGTTCTACAAAATCTCTACGGGTTTCCAGTAACTGTTCACTGAGAACGTTTTGACGACGACGACGTAGTGCACACGCAGCAGAATTATTATTGTCAGCCATATCAACGAACCAATCACAAAGCAAATAGTCAAGTCCGGTAAAAAGAAAGCCAAAAAATCAACGTAAAATAAAATCTCGTAAATAAAAACGCAAAGAATCTCGACACCAAAAAGTTTTTTGTTTGTGAATGTCATCTCGCAGGTCATCCTAAGAGGTTGTATTCTGCTGGACCCTGTGGGTGCCTTGAGTGTGTCTATTTTTTGTGTGTTTTATCTAAATTGGCAATGTAATTTTAAAAGAAATCCTATAATAAGTTTAATGGCATTGTCATTTTAAATAAATACATATTTATTGCAACAATTAAAAAAAAAACAAAAAAGACCTGAACAAAATCAAATGGCAATAAGTAGGTGTTAGGCAATGATATTCACAATTGTGTTAATATATTTCTGTTATATTTAATATTACAAAATACAACTGAGATACATTCCATTTGTGTTGGTCCTGGGTAAATTTTCTATGGGTCGTGACCATTCTTCTTTATTGGTGTTAGTGAATGGTCTTCTGAGTTGGTACTTAATTACTTGAGTAGTAGCCTAGTGGCCACTTAATCTGTTTCAACAATATATTTGTTAAATTAGACACATTATTTAAAATCAGTGTTAAATACAAAATAGAAATAAGGAAAATTATTATGAAAAACACATTTGATTATGTACCATAATGGATTCCTATAATACAGTTTACCCACGTGTTTTGTTGCATTTCATTTCAACAGTACATTTAGAGGCAAAGCTGTGTTGTATAAGTACCTACTATGCACTTGTAAAATGAGAATTTTCAAGATGGTTAAAGGAATGTTACAGTCACACTCCAAGATGACACTTAATATTAATTACCATTAACTTTCATTATAAAACATGACTGATTGAGTCAATTAAAGATACTGATTAATTACATACCTACCTATTACTGTAAAGTTATTAGAGATAAAAGGGACTTCTTAAGAAAATGCTTTCTAGGTTGCCATCCATTGTAACCAAAAGTTATGGCTTATTATTTGTTACTATTAACTAGGTTATGTAGGTCAGACAGGCAGTCGCTTCATGTAAAATACTGGTATTCAACTACATCAGGTTAGACTGGATATCTTTTTGGACAAACAGCTGAACTGGGCAAAACACACCGATTACATCACCACAAAACCCAGTCTAACCCTATGGCAATGTAAAAGACTATTCGGGAGGAATTGGAAAAAATCACTTACTGGCTATACACCATAGTTATCCGACCAATCATTACATACGGCTCTTTAGTTTGGTGGCCCAGGACCAGCCTAAGTACGACCCAAAAGGATCTCGAGAAACTACAAAGATTTGCCTGCGTAGCAATCACCGGCAGCATGAGAAGTTTACCCACTGCTGCCTTACAGGTGATGCTGGGGCTACTACCTCTACACCTTGTCGTAAGAGACGAGGCGGCTATAGCGACTTTCAGGCTCGAATTATCCGGCACCCTAAGTAACGATTCCAGAATAAAACACACACGCATCAGAGAAGATGCAATCAAACAACAACCCATGATGGCATCACCCAGCGACAGAAACCTGATGACCCTCTGCTTCCAAAAACACTACTACATAGAACTCACAGCGGAGTTGTGTGACTACTCAGGTATAAAGTAAGGATCTACACTGATGAATCAAATAAACGACGACGGGACAGGTTTCGGGGTGTTCTCCGACGACCTAAAACATTAAAATATCCAAACCCCTTGGAATGCTTAACTCTGTTTACCAGGCAAAGTGTATAGGTAATATCCAAGCGGCACACGCTATAGAGGCCAGGGAAGTTACGGATACCAATATTCAAATACTCTCCGACAGTGCCTCAGTTCTTCAATCCCTAAAGAGTAATCAGATTACTTCGAGACTAATATTAGAATGCCACAATGCCCTAGAACGAATCATGGTACTAAACCACAACACGGTAACACTACAATGGATCAAAGATTACAGTAGATCACTTGGGAATGATGGGGCTGATGAACTTGCCACAAGAGGATCCAGCACAAACCCTGCGGACCCAAACCCATTGTGCTCATTTCTTTCAAGCAGCTAAGAAGTTGGTTAAAGGATCACACTGGTATACAAGCGGAGAAATGGTGAGCCAGGTGATCCAAGGAAGCTATGCCATCCCTGGATACAAAGCTAACCAGGCGCCTTCTGCGCCTGGGCAGAAATAGCCTGCGACTGGTGGCGGGGACCATCACTGGGCACTGCTCACTGAATAAACACTTCCACACATTGATAGTCCCCTGTGCAGAGCGTACATGGAGGCGGCGTAAATCACGACACATTACTTTTGAAACTGGAGCATTACGGACTGGGTAAACTTGCTCTTAGCCTGCTAAAATCTTATTTGAGCGATAGAAAACAACATGTTCAAATAAATGGTGTTAATTCACAGGGTTTGAATGTAAAAATGGGGGTTCCGCAAGGCTCAATATTGGGTCCTTTCCTTTTTTTAGTATATATAAATGATCTACCCTATTTGTTGAAACACCAACCTCAAAATATGGTGTTGTTTGCTGATGACACTTCTCTAATTTTTAAGATAAATAGACGGGCCCAAAATCTAGATGACGTGAATGATGCCCTACTTCAGGTCCAAAATTGGTTCACAGCAAACAATTTGGTATTAAATGAAAAAAAAACTAAATGCATAAGATTTTCATTACCGAATGTTAAAAGTAGTGATTGTGAGATAATATTGAATAAAGAGAAACTCGAATTCGTAGATAAAACGGTTTTCCTGGGGCTTACGCTTGATTCAAGGCTACAATGGGGTTCTCATTTAACTTCTCTTGCGGGGCGTTTAAGTTCAGCAGCATATGCCATTAGAAAAATCCGTCAATTCACTGATGTAGATACCGCTAGACTGGTCTATTTTAGTTACTTCCATAGTATAATGTCTTACGGTATTTTGCTATGGGGACGGGCTGCTGATATTGAGTCTATATTTATTCTGCAGAAAAGAGCCATCAGAGCCATATACAATCTTCGTAGGCGCGATTCTCTAAGGGAACTTTTTAAGGATATTGGCATCATGACGGTTCATTGCCAATACATCTACGAAAACATAATGTACGTTAGAAAAAATCTGCATCTTTTCGGTAAAAGAGGCGACAGACACAATTACAGTACTAGAAATAGGGACCAACTAGTTCAGCCAGGCTTTAGACTCGCTAAAGTAGACTCATCTTTCATGGGGTACTGTTTGAGATGCTATAATAAAATTCCACAAAGTATTCTTGAACTGAATGAGACGAAATTTAAAACATGCGTTAAACGCACACTATGTAAACAAGCATATTACAAGTTGAGCGATTATATCGCTGATAAAAATGCTTGGCTTAATGCTGGTCCTGCTCCACATGGACAGGGGCGTAAAAATTGATAGCATTAAATGGTATTGTTGGAGCTGCTGAAGATTGTACAAACTTATCTTTGCATTGTATAGATTCAATGTTAGTATTGTATAATCGCATAGCCTATATTGTGTGAGTACTATGTACTAGTAAGCTATCATTCACTGGAAACCTACGGCAGTTCTTGACTTGAATGTGCCCTGGCCGTTGAGAGTATGTCATGCTCTCTCAAATGTCTCGCTGATGGTGGCGCGTGTGTCGGACCATTTAGTTCCCTTCAAAATGGTTGAGCTGAATGGTGCTGATCCATGCGTCATGTGCGTGAACGGGCGCTGTCAGTTGTGACTGGTCATCTCTTAGTCGCCATGGTTTATTTGAATTAATTATTTTGTTTTTGAGTTGTATTTTGTTTTTGTTTTGCTATGGACACTTTTAACGTGCACATCTTGCTACATTGTTCTCACATAATATAACATCTCAACATGAATGATGTAACCAAGATTTTGTAACAATTTTTTTTGATTTAAAAGAGTGTCCATGGAGTTTCTTGCCCGTTCTTCTCCATGGAGATCTACGCTAGGGAATGGGCAACTACAGTACTTTCACAGTTTTTATGTCTTGTGACTGGGACTGTAGCTACATTTGATTTTCATCTTTGTTTCGACAATTCAAAAGTGCCTGTTATTGGCCTACTTGAAAATAAATGCTTTGATTTTGATTTTTGATTTTGATTTGAGGAAACGGTGGCGCATGTGCTCATTGTGTGCACCGGCGGCAAGATTCGCGGCAAGACCCTGGGAACAAAACCAAGATCCCTTGCGAATGCCTTGAGAACACCGGGAAGAATGATCTGCTTCTAGAGGGAGGTGGGCTAGTTGGAGTAACGGCCACCATGGCTCATGCACAATGGACTAAGTGCGGAAACCAAAACTCCATGATAGATAGGTTAGACTTGAAGCCGACACATTTTTATCCACATAAACAAAAATTAAGAGAATTCGTTACACTTTTAAATTATAAGCAACTAGCGGATGTCATGCGGTTTCACCCGCATAGTTCCCGTGCCCGTGGGAGTACGGGAATAAAATATAGCCTATGTTACTCGCTGATAATGTAATCTAGCTGTCCATTGCTGAAAGAATTTTTAAAAACGGTCCAGTAGTATTTAAGCCTATTCATTACAACCAAACAAACAAAGTTTTCCTCTTTAATCTAAAATCTAATTTTAGTGTAGACAATCATTTTCTATTGATTTTACTTGTTATATCAACTTTATTACAATGTTAATACTATATAGGGCGTTGGTGTGTGCCTTGGACTCGCAACTCAAGAATATATTCGAGAGTAGCGAGGACCTCGTTGAAACACGCTAGCAATCTTTATACTACTATTATAAATGGAAAAAGGTTATAATCAATCTGTTTGCAATTTCATCCAAATCCTTTCAGTAGTTTCTGCGTGAAAGTATAACAAAAATCGATCTTTACAGACTTTTACATTTATAATAGTTGTAAGAAGATTTCAGCCTGCATACCTAACTGTATTGCTGACTGTACATACATATAAAGTTTTTGAATAGTTTGGCATTGCAGAGTGTTGCTCTTCATTCACAAGAATCATCTTCTGAAACATAACTGATTTCACTTACATAAAGCTTACATCTAAGTGATTCCCTTACGGGCATAAGTTCAGAACAGAATAACATGGGGAATACAATATATTGAACCATAATTGATATTATTTTATAGCAATTCTTTGATTGTAACAGGAAAAAGGAGTGTTACGGATGTTATAATATTTTTATTACTTTTTAACAACACACCTATTTATGTTTCATCCTTATTTACTTTATTGGTTGAACTGTAAGTTGCTTATTAATAAAGATTTAGTTTCAAGTTACCAAACTTGTATTGTTACGTATATACAGCAGGGTTACTGGTAATTCGACGTATTCCTTGCAGGACGTTATAGTAGGGTTATAATGCAAGAAATTAAGCTACCAAATGTTCTACTGAAGTTCAGTGGTTTTTGAGTTAGGTAGATTTTTAGTTTTTTATGAAAAATCCCAGATTAAATCATTTAAAGCCAATTTAAAAACGATTTACGTCGCGAATGTACTAAAATTTAAGTTATTATCATAGCTGATGACGTAGCAGACCTTTGTTAATAATTAAATGTTCAAAAAATCCAAAATTCTTAGTAAAAATCACTAATGAAACAATTTTTTTTTTTTAATTTTTGTCATTCCTTAATAAAAAGATATTGTATAATTTTATTTTCCGAATACCTTTTATGAGATGAACGCCTTCCTGTACTAAATCAATAAAAACTTTTTAAAATAAAACCGACTTCACACAAAAAAGTGAAAAATATGTGTGTAGGTGACCTTTGTTTGATTGATTTAATTTTTTTGTCACCGACTTCAGAAGCTAAAGTTATTTTTCACTTTTTTGTGTGAAGTCGGTTTTATTTTTTGCAAAAAAGTTTTTATTTTTCACTTTTTAGTGGTTCACAATATGTGCATACCCTTTCACAGCGTACCAGCGTGATTTTTTGTTATGAACTGGTGTAAACAATAGACAGACATGAGATTTCAGCAATTCCAGTAAGAGACACACATTTGCTACATTTAATGAGGAGTTCCGTTGCCTTTCTCCAAATTTAAATGCGATCACTCCGAGAAACTACTCTTTCAAAAACTACCCAAATCGCTTCTAGTGTGCCTATAAAATTTGAAGAGTTCTCTCTATTTCTCCAGGATCCCATTATCAGGATCCTGACTTGATGATTATGGGACCTTCTGGGAAGTATACCCTTTCAAACAATTAAAAAACAAATTCGGTCCAGTCATCTTCGAGTAATCGGGGAACATTGCATTGAGAACCTCCTCCTTTTTGAAGTCGGTTAATAACGACGTTATGGTACGTGACTCAAATATCCGGATAGCCTTTAAAGATTTGGCCGAGAATCGGTAATTTGCTTCTAAGAATTGAAGAGTTCCGTTCCTTTGTCATGGATCCCATAATCAGAACCTTACCAAATTCTCATCAAACTACCCTTGAAGTGCCCTTGCCAATAAAATAAATAAAAAACTTATCCCCAATAAATGGAACTTAATACACCTAACTGTCGAAATCTGGGAATATTGTACACATCTGCGTACCCCCTCAGAGCATACAGGCGTGATATTACGTCATGATGTTGTATAAACAATAAACATTCAAGCGATTGCAGCAGTTACTGCAGATTTGCCGTGTGTATTCGAAGAGTTCCATTGTATATCTCCGAAGATCCGGATCAGATCTTCAGCAAATTAAAATATAACCACACGGGAAGCACCAGCTTTCAAATTAAAAAAGAATCATCAAAATCGGTTCACCCAGTCGAAAGTACTGAGGTAACAAACACTGTCGAAATTTGGGTGTATTGTACACATCTGCGTACCCCCTCAGAGCATACAGGCGTGATATTACGTCATGACGTTGTATAAACAATAAACTTACAAGCGATAATAGCAATCACTGCAGATTTGCCGTACATTTTTGAAGAGTTCCATTGTATATCTCCGAAGACCAGCATCAGATCTTCAGCACATTAAAATGGGACCACATGGGAAGCACCAGCTTTCAAATAAAAAAAGAATCATCAAAATCGGTTCACGCAGTCGAAAGTTATGAGGTAACAAACACAAAAAAAAAAAAAAAAAAAAAAGGCGAATTGATAACCTCCTCTTTTTGGAAGTCGGTTGAAAACGATTTTCATAATGTGGTCCATGACTTTTCAATAAGTTTTATACCATTTTAAATTGCTGATAAGACACGGATTTTTTTTTGTAATTTGTACATCTGGCGTAGTATTATTTTTTTTCACTATACAACATCTTTTTATGAAGAATGACAAAAATTTAAAAAAAAAATTTCATTAGTGATTTTTGCATTAATTATTCAAAAAGGTCTGCTGCGTCATCAGCTATAATAATAATTTAAATTTCAGTACATTCGCGCCGTAACTCTTTTTTAAATTGGCTTTAACTGATTTAATCTGGGATTTTTCATAAAAATACTAAAAATCAACCTAACCCAAAAACCACTAAATTTCGGTAGAACATTTGGTGGCTTAATTTCTTGCATTATAACCCTACTATAACGTCCTGCAAGGAATACGTTGAATTACCGGTAACCCTGTATACAGCTGTTTCTGGGCAGGTATTTGTAATTATTTGTCTTGTCATTTTACTTATGTTCACATTAGTTTTCATGCATGATGAGTTAAGAAGTAGAGAAGAAAAAGACAAGTTGCATCGACCCCAAATGAATTGGGATAAGTACAAGAGAATGATGAAGATGATATTAGTTGTCATGCAGCTAACAATAGTCAAAAAGAATCATCATCTGCCTAGCCTTTTCCCAACTATGTTGGGGTCGGCTTCCAGTCTAACCGGATGCAGTTGAATACCAGTATTTTACATGGAGCGACTGCCTATCTTACCTCCACAACCCAGTTTAAAAAAAAAACTAAAGAGGATTAATTTTATTAATCAAAAGTTATGATGTATTTTTTTTGTACATTTTCCCCTTTTTTGTTTAGTTTAACTAACTGGGAGTGAGGCTGAGTTGATAAGTTGAATGACTGATTTTGCAACTCATTACTAGTGATTTCATAGTATACTTACATACGAACTTAGCACTTTTTTGTATTACATTAGACTGATTATTCAAGGCCCCATGTGTATAGTATTAAGTACAGAAATATTATAAAACCCAGTCTAACAAAAGAGAATTATAGATTGCCATGAAACAAGTTGAAATTATCAAGTTTAAGTGATATTATTTCTTCATATTCAAACTTTATAACAGGAAGTTTGACTGACCGTGGGAAACATATAGACTGTATACTTGTTACATTCAAGGTGCAATACCAATAGGTACCTCATACCACACAGTACATAATTATACATTGAAAATGTAAGATTATGAGACAAATTGTGAAGTTAACATGTAAAACATGACATCATCCTATCATTGAGATGTGAATTCAAAAAGCAAATAATGCACCTAATGATAGACAGTAGTGAGTACCTTTTCAAGAGGCTACATGAACATGAGCTTCAATCTAATCATTTTGTGGTGACAGTCACGAATATTGCGGGAAACTCCGCGTACTATTGGTAGCTAAATTTTATACATTCACTATTTATGAGTATGTATTGTTATACGTACGGAACGAATGCACAAAGCCACAAAGGTACACCATATCAACATTGTTGTAAAAGTCTACTCATAATTAAATATTTGAATAATAAAGTATGAGAAAACACTCACCTCAAAAAAGCACCCTATCTTCTTACAGTGAACGATATCCCTCAAAATAGGAATTATATGTACCGAAGTGCTGTTGCTATGCTGACACTAGATTCTTATAAAACACTGTTTTCAAGGGCGACTGAACACACTGACATATACATGTAAACTATCAACTAAATATATTGTTAAACTTAAAAATTAACGTTATGTTGGTATTGGTAAACGAAACCAATGGTCGAAAAAAAAATATATTTCACACAAAAAGAAGCAGAAAATGAACTCCGTGCCCGAATTGCCTGCAGAAATGTCAATTCAACTTTTTTACTAGTGTTGCCCACAGTAATAAAATAATAATACAGAATGAAGCAAAAATAACAGCTGTTTCGGACATTGATTATCTATCACCGCCCAGCGATTTGATGATTTCATCCCTGATGATAGAAGAACCTAGCTAGAGGGTGTTTTTGGCAAGCAATCAAGCGTATTCAGAATGAAGTCTTGACATCTGAGTATGCAGGAGGTACTGAGAGAACTTAAAACTGTATCTAGGTAGGTACTTAAAAGTTTCAGACATCGCCCACTTTCATTTTTAAAAGGGGCCCCGTAAAAAAGATGATATTTTTATAATTTCACTAGCTGACCCGCGCAACGTCGTCTGCGTAAATTGAGATGTAAGCTATACCTACTATCTTTCAAGTTGGATCAAACTGCACACGGTGTACAAAGATTAAAATCGGTTAAGTAGTTTATGAGTCCATCGCGGACAAACAACGTGACAGGTATGTTAAATAATATATTATTATGATTATGTTAATAAAGATCACCCTAACAAAATCTCGTAGAGGTTAAGCTAAACTGTTTAGCTAAACACACATACATATGTATCAATAACACCTGCAAAACCCATTGAAAGTTACCACAATGAGCTTAGTAGGCTACACTTCCAGTATTAAACAATCACCTATTTTAGCTGAATCGTGCTGCCGCATAAAAAGATAAACTACTAGCTCGTACTACTGGTTGTGTCATTCGGCTACTTTCCCCACCCCCTTGCAATTATAACACTAGCAACAGGCTGTTCAACAACATCATTTTTTTTATCTCATTGGATGAGCCCAGAACCAAAACTACTTAGATAGGCAATCTTTTTGAAAATGTTGTCGCCTTTCTTGATTTGAAGAATCTGACTATTTCTATTGTAATTATTCTATTTGGACATTCAACAGGAACAAGGAACACTTTTAGAGAAAATTGGATGGCCTACAAAGTGCAAAAAACGTAACAAAATTTGAATTTCGCGGGCTACCACTGGGTAACCCGCAATTTAAATTAACAACAGGTCACAAAAAATATTAAATGTTGGGGGAACAGCATTATCGATGAACAACATTTAAAAATAGATGATTGATTGGTAAAGTGTAGCATGGTTCTAATGGCGGGTGGCCATAGTCGGAACTAACACTGCCACATTATATTTCAAAATAATTTTACAGATTATGTACAATGCGCCCTCCGTATGTTATTGAAGAGCCGAAAGATTCATGATGCATTATAGGCATAGGGTGACTGTTAATTAATGTAGGTACTTAACTGATTGCCAGTCACCTTATAAAGGAGGTATTATGGCGCGTGAGCAACAAGTGGTCGCAAGTATTAGAAAGATCATCATCTGCCTAGCCTTTCCCCAATTACGTTGAGATCGACTTCCAGTCTATCTGGATGCAGCTGAACATCAGTATTTTCCCGTTCCATATATCCCTACTGACATATCCACGCTGGTAGGGATACTTGCGAGTTTTCTTTACAAATATCGCTACCGGTTGGGATAGTTGGAAATTACAGTAGGTGCTTTCTTAGATAATTATGGTTAGCTAATGCGCCGGTGTCGCTGCAGCAGCGATTGTTGCGGGCAACTGTTCTTACTTAGAAGACTTGTATGTGTGAAGCTTATGAGATCAAAATGTTATTGAACCAATAAACAAAAATCAATTTTCAAAAAGATTTATTTACTCATAATTTCATTTCTCGTTTGGAGTAGTTGAAGATTTGATTTTCCCGAAATAGTTTGACAACACTTTTTTAACAGCGAGACGTTTGGTCGGAGTCGAACATTCTCCTTGCTGATTTGGTGACTTGTTCCAGTGTTCAAAACTTTGACGCCTAAATATTTTCCCTAAAGATTGCCATTTTTGTTCTGGACTTACTTCCTTATCCTCGAAATGTTCTTGACTTCCAGATGGTCGATCTCCCTGGAAAATAAAACATATTTTATGAAGACGCTGATTTTTGGTACAGTTGTGTATTTACATTATGATTCACTCACGTCGTTAGATTTTGTTGAACGAAGCTGATTACGAAAGAAATTAGAAATAGACTTCTTCCAAGTTTTGGTGTTTTTGTACGAGTTTAATTCTAAGCCTTCTTCTGTACCTTCGGCAGGTACCTTTTTACTTTTCTTTATGCACGTTTCATCTTCTTCTTTGGGTTTTGTCTCATTTTGCATTTGATGAGCTTCAGGACACAGCATATTGATTTATTATTATCAAAAATCCTTCGCAGTTTTCACTATAAAGTATTCAAAATTATTTGTAATTTACGAGTGTCACGTCAAATAGTCATTTGTTTTAAAAATGTCAGTAAAGTTTGAATAAAGAATTTTTCTTACATACAATCTTTTTCCATACTGCAAAGGTTTAAACTACCATTTTATTAGCGATAGGAAGGCAACCCGTTTGGTATTAAGTATTCTTGGAAAGCAACTGTTGAACTTATGGCACTAGCAATAACTGATAATTATTTTTTGTACTCTAGACAAATATTTTATCTGTGGCAGAAACAAAGGCGCGCACTTGCATGCATGCTTTATGGCGGTCTAACTAGAGCGGGAAGTCAAAAAGTCAGTCAAATTTTTCGATGAGATCAAAGTTTTAAGACTGTTTTATTTATATTTAGGTTTTTAATTTTATAAGCACAAATTTGTCTGATAATGTCTGCTACAGCTACTTTTACGTCACAGGTATGTTTAACTAATTTTCAATAAGTTTTAATGACGATTGTCTGAATAATATAAAACAATTTCGAAACCATACGGCCCGGACTCCACCAAAGCGGAGGCGAGCGGAGTCGAGAGGAGAAGTGCAAGATTGGTCCAATCGCAGAATACACGAGAGATGCGATGTAGACTTTAACCAAAGTTGGTCGATTTTTCGCACATTTCTCCGCTCCGTTTATCTCCGTTTTGGTGGAGTCCAGGGGGTCTAAAATGGCCTTAGCCTTGATATAGTACCTACTATCTTAGCATAGTATCATTAATTTACGGTCAACCCTTTACTTTATTTGTGATCAATAATTTGCTATAGTTATTTTGTAAGGCGTTTTCTTTTATGTATGTAGACAAGACAGATAAGGCCCCGTTCCCACTATGTCGTGACGACAGATAATCGTGTAGTTTGAAGCTTTCAAGTGTTGTGGCTTGTGTATTTAAATGGAGGTGTTCAAATTGAAAGGCACTCGTTCTCCTCGTCATTGCGATCATTTTTTCGTTCTACACCATACCTGGGAACCTTCTTGTTACGGAGATATTGGGGGTCAAAGTTCCAACTTTTCGACAAGTTTTTTTAAGTACTTACAAGTTTTTATTGTAAGATTTTTACTGTAAACCCCTCTACGACCCCCGCACTATTCAATTCACCCATCAGTGCGTTACATTGAGTTCTACTAAAAAAAAAAATAGTTTTCGAGCAATAATTATTGCGTAAAGTTACTTATTATGATCTACAGAATGCTTGGTTAACGGCTTCGTGATGAGGTTGTTTATACCCTGTATAGGACGACACATTAGCTGTCATTCATGACTTGTGCCAACTTTAAATTATAATCTAGATTATCTTCCAAAGTGGACATTATTGCGTAGGCGTTTAGGATGTATGTAGGAGGATATGTCAAGATTCTACTCTTCCACTACAACTCAATTCACATTCTTTTTGGGGTTTCGTACCCAAAGGGTAACCAACGGTACCATTACTAAGCCTCCGCTGTCCGTCCGTCTGTCTGTCACCGGGCTGTATCTCATGATTCGTGGTAGGTAGACAGATGAAATTTTCAGAGAATGTGTATTTCTGTTGCCGATAAAACAACAAATACAACAGAATAAAATTGATATTTAATTGGTCTCCCATACAACAAACGTGTTTTTTTTTCGTTTTTTGCTCGATATAATTAATAACGGCAACAGGTAGACGCTTGAAAAAAAATATTTGTTTGGTTATGCTTTTTTAAATTAAATAAAAATAAAATAAATATTTAACGGGGGCCCATACAACATTCGTGCCGTTTTGTCTAATGTTGTCTACAGATAATGGTACCTACGGAACCCTTCATGCGCGTGTCCGTCTCGCACTTGGTCGGTTTTTTATGACTGTTTGATTATTTTTGCTGTTAAATTCAAACATCGCAGATTTTTAACCACAAAACCTCCAATATTCTTCCAAACAGGCTGTAGCCGAATGGGTAAGATTATTCCCTCGCCAGGCAACAGAAACATACACAAGTTCCGCTACATTTATGAAACAATTGACTGTCGTCGCCGTCAGTACCATCACTTACTTGAAGAATGTGTTCCCTGAAGAGAGCTACACTGTCGAGACTTTCGGAGGTATCAAGTTAAGGGTACTGAAGAAGAAATGTAGGCATGAGTTAGCGCACTTTGTTAGTACGGCACTGACTCAGGCTTTTGAGGCGTTTGATAAGAAATATGTAAGTTATCATCATCATCATTAATTCAGCTAAAGATGAGAGCAGCGGTGGCCCAGTGGTGGCGGCCCTGACTTACGAACAGTAAGTCGTGGGTTCGAACCAAGGCAGGCGCATTACTTTGTGTAATTTATTTCATCACCACTGTTCTCAAAAACGGTGAAGGAAAACATCGTGAGGAAACCGGCATGTCCTAGAACCAAAAATTCGAAGACATGTGACATCTACCAATCCGCACTGGGCCCGCGAGGTGGATTATAGCCGCAAAATACGCGCTTTGACGTGAAGCTGCGGTCAGCTAAAGATGTTCATGGTTCCTTAATGGGCATCGGCGTTCTCCAAGTGTTGCCACATCGCCTAATGCCCGGTCCTGTGCTTCTCGCATCCATGGAATCCCGTGACCTTCACCAGGTCATCGGTCCACTTGTGCAGGCTCTATACCTTCATTTGACGTAAAGTTAATTATTTGTGGCGCCGATATACGGTGTAGGTATATTATGTCGTATGTCACGTATGCGCCCGTGATGGGTGATGTAGGGTAGTTCGGCAAGTCGGTTGATTATAAACGTCGTGCCAGTTTTCACGGACACTAGGACAGACCTAACTATTCAATTTTATTTAGTTAGGAATTTGTTAATTAAGGTATTACCTTCGTATAGTGAAGACACCATACGATTCGTGCCTTTAGGCGAACCCAATTTTGAAACCGAATTTCATTTTCAGCTTCACCAACTTGTAATATGCTTCTACGAGGGCGAATGCAAGGTCGAGAACTTGGTAGAATATCACGTCTTCGAATACTTGTACAGCCCCGATGGGGTTACCATGAACGTGCACTCTAAAACTCGGGACAGCGCCAAGAAATCCACGAGATATGACTTTGATAATGTTAGGGAGAGGACTCTCCATCTGATTAGGGCTTGTGTGGTCATCATGCAGGCTTGTCAGAACGATATGCCCGAGTCTTATGATGTCAGCTTGCGGTTGTATTACAATGAAGGTGAGATTCCGGAATACTTATACTTGTATGTAAAGAGAGTTTGTAAGTGATCCGAATTTAAAGTTAATGTGCAGATTTTGGTTCACTCTGGGTAGTTTATTTCATCACCACGGTGTAGCAAACCAGTACCGATATCGTGTTACCCAGTACTAACTGCATTGTGTAGATGAGATAGGGTCGCTCCATGTAAAATACTGGTATTCAGCTGCATCCAGTCGAACTGGAAGCCGACCCCAACATAGTTGGGAAAAGGCTAGGTAGATGATGATGGTGTAGCAAACCAGTATGTTTTGGAACTAAAACTTTGAAGACATGTAGGTATTGTTACATCCACCAACCTGCACTGGGTCCGCGTGATGGATTATGGCCCACTCCACACAGAAATGGGGACTGTGTCCCGAGAGGACATTCTACTGATTAGTCTTAATATCCCCTCACCCGTAGTAATTGCTCTATGTCTACTTCGCATCATACGTAATTTGATAAAACAAATAACAAATATTATTTCGTTCAAATTCTATCTTTATGACATTTTACCTAATTAGTTGTCCGTTCGTTTAAAAATTCAGATTTTTTTTCACAACGCCTTAAATTTTTGTAGACGCACCTGACGGCTATCAAGCGCCAGGGTTCCTCAGTACCACAGAGGAGCAGGATCATTTGGAGCCTACTTTACCAGAGACCGTCAAACTAGGATGGGTCGAGACTCCGTACCATAGGATGACAACTCGCACGTATATCAGGGAGAGTATGGGTTCAAGCCATGACGCTATTGTGAGTATAAACACTATGTATGAACAGTGGCTTGCCTAGGAGTAGGGGCCAACAATAGGGCATGCCCCTAGAGCAATCACGTATCCAAACTTTTGGTTCGGGGGTGGATAAACATTGAAACCACCATGAGTACTGTGCATGAGCACCGGCAGATTTTTTTCTAGGGAGGTGCATCTTCAATTAATGAAAACAGCTCAAAATAAATCCAAACTATCCCCCTCTTCTATAAGTGCCTGCCCTAGAGCAGTGGCTGCCAACCTTTTTTTTGTACCAGGGATCACTTTGAAGACAGGATTATATCTAGGGGAGAATGCAAAATTTGAGAAGCGATAGGTTTTCAATTGGGTTGGGTTGAGCTTGCATCTTCTGTGCAAGTTAAAAACTTCGAAAAACATTTTGACCTTTCGCGGACCATATTCGAAGCTCTTGCGGACCGTACGTTGGAAACTACTGCCGTAGAGCAAGCAGACTGTTTAGAAGCCCTGACATCATGAAGGTAGATAGGTGTTAAGGGCAAGCCAAGCTTTTAGGCTTGTTAGAAAGTACCTACCACCACTAAATATGATCTGTAGGTATATTGCTATCTAGTAGTTCTATCACGACAAAGACTAAGATAAAATATATTTTGCGGCCTTGCTCTTTAACATTTTTTATTTATAAATGCTAGCTCATGATTACAATGTCGCTCATCTCTGAGAAACTTCAGTATTATGTCATAAACTCGGAGGAAAATTAGCCTATCCAATGTTCCAGGATATTGCTTTCCTATCTTTCCGTTTAGTTCGAATATACGAAGCGCCCATTGTGTCACCCCTTGTAAAATGTTTAAAATTTTTGTATTTCTATTTTTTATGGTGTACATAATAAAGAGTATTCTATTCTATTCTATTCTACAAACTTTCATATTTATGACTACATGTTGCCCACGATATTCGTCTGCTGAAATGATTACAAAAATATCTAAAATGAAAGCCTAAGTTACTCCTTATAACATCAGGTAACTGCCTGTAAAAATCGGTCCAGCCGTTAAGGAAATTAGCCGGAACAAACGGACAGACAAAAATGAAAATAAATGTGTTTTTGTTAGGTATATGCAGGTAGTAGTACCGTTACTTTCATAAGCATTCAGTAAAAAGCTGTTATTTTGAAATTACAAATAAGTATAATATACTTCTATTTTATTTATTTTTATAGATGATAGAGTAATTTTAAAAGACACTTGAGCTTCAAATTGATATGTTTTTGGTTATTCAGTTAACTTGTCATATTTTTACAGCCATCACAAAACGCGCCGAAGATGACGCAAAACGATCAAGACGATTTCGAGAGCAGTAAGTTTATGAAAAACCTTTCTACAAGAGGATTTGAAGTTAGAGCCTTGTATTCACACTAGCGAGTTGCGAGCGAGTGGAAAGCGGACGTCTTCGCCACGCACCGTCTTCCACTAGCTCGCAACTCGCTAGTGTGACAAGACCCCGAGGGCAAAAATAAGTTGTTACTGCACTACAATTTGTTCGTACTTGTCAACACATTTTCCTATTTTGTGTAGGTTCCGCTATGAGAAGTACGTCGGATGCCAGTGAGATAAGAATACTGTGTCCGTGCAATAAGTACGACGCGGACGCCGTGACCCACGCCCTTCTTACTTGCAGGTTAGCATATTGTTCATACCTAATTACCGCGAAGAATCAATTTTTGTAAGAGGTTAGCTGGAGTACAAATCTGAAAGGTGAACGCAGACCTGGCCGCACCGCACGCGCCGCATTCGAATTCTTCGTATGAAGTTCTATGGAATCTCGCACACCCGCCCGCACCGCAGTCGCCATGTACCTGAAGCGGCCGAACTCCCCAAGCCGCAACTGATGACGTCATCAATGCCGCAGGAGAGAGATAGAAAGAGTATTAATGTTCTGTGGCGCGAGGCGTGCGGCGACAGGAACGATTGCGGTGACTGCAGCGCGGACAGGTGTGCGAGGGGATTAACAAAAGCGATGGCTGTGGCGACTGCGGTGCGGCCAGGTCTGCGTTCACCTTTAAAGTGATTATATTATGTGTGTATAGAATACTGGCTGTGCCATTTTCAAAGGGAATCCGGTAGGAATCGAGTTGTATGTAACCTACGCCACTGCTACTTACATGGAATCTAGAGAAGCTTTTATATTTAACTGCATCGTTGGTCGAGTAGCTATTCTTAAAAATGAAGTATTCGTATTCGATGTACCTACCGTGTTCTATTGAGTGCAAAATTGCAGACGGAAGCAGCGTTAGTAGTATGTAAAAGTGTTAGTCAAAACCGTTTTACAAAATAAACATAATTTATAATGAGCGGACGGGATGTCAAAGGTACTGCGGCACTCAACAACACGCTGCATGCTTCGGTCTGTCCCGCGAGAACGCGCCGCGAGTACAGCGCCACTGCTGTACGGAGTGTTCTGATATGGAGCCGAGTAGAGAGCCTACTGACCAACGACTCGCGTCTCTGAGCGTTAAGAAGAGAGAAGTAAGTCACCGAAAGATTGTTTTGCTTGTCCCTCATTGCTATAGCCCAGACGTTCCCAAACGCGGATCAAAAAAGAAAAACACAAAATTTGCAACATTATTTTGTCGCGCTATCTGTTAGGATTACATGAGCGTTTTATCTGTCAACAATATTAATTGATTTACAAAAACAAAATCAAACCTACGTGTCCATTATTTTCCAATACTCTTGACGGACTAAATAGATTTGCAATTTTTTGATACTGTTGTCATGCTTATTGGATCCTGTCCTCCGCAGGGTCTTAAACATTTCGCTAGTTACGAAATGTTGGTGTATGTAATGTATTGCCGTGATGGTACGTTGTGTAGGTCGTATATAGTTGCAAGACGTGTTATCGTGCCCACAGTGCCTCTGCATATTCCGTCGCACCATAGAGTGGTGCAGTCGAGTGCCCGCCATAGCAGCGCAAGATCTCGTCGACAAGTTCGCCCTGTCGCCCGCGAACGCTTCTAAACTGATGAAGCTATTGCATTCACACGGCATTATTGACCATCAAGGTTCGGATTCTGAGTAAGTGTATCTTAGTTTTTGTTCTGATTCACCTTAATAGTTTGAGGAATTTACTTTAGTTATAGCCCTATTTGAGGCATTTTTGGCTTTGGATTCTGCCTTTTTTTATTGGTGAACCATAAACTTTTTCCTCTATAACTATTTAATTAAGGTTCTACTCTACGGTTAGTGTAACAAATGTCTTTATTTATTCACTCTGCATTTCTGCTAAGAAACCGATTTATATTTGTTTTCAACCGACTTCTAAAAAGAGGAGGTTCTCAATTCGTCTGTATTTTTTTTTTTTTTTTTTTTTTTTTGTGTTTGTTACCTCAGAACTTTCGACTGGGTGAACCGATTTTGATGATTCTTTTTTTATTTGAAAGCTGGTGCTTCCCGTTGGGTCCCATTTTAATTTGTTCAAGATCTGATGCTGATCTTCGGAGATATACAATGGAACTCTTCAAAAATCGACGGCAAATCTGCAGTGATTGCTGCATCCGCTTGTCGGTTCATTGTTTATACTACATCATGACGTAACATCACGCCTGTATGCTCTGAGGGGGCACGCAGATGTGTACAATATACCCAGACTTCGACAATGTTTGTTACCTCAGAACTTTCGACTGGGTGAACCGATTTTGATGATTCTTCTTTTATTTGAAAGCTGGTCCTTTCCGTGTGGTTCCATGTCAATTTGGTTAAGATCTTACGCTGATCTTCGGAGATATAAATGGAACTCTTCAAAAACGACCTTTGCCGTGTAGGCAAAGCTGCAGTAATTGCTGCAATCGCTTGATTGTTTATTGTTTATACAACATCATGACGTAACATCACACCTGTATGCTCTGAGGGAGTACGCAGAAGTATACAATACACCCAGATTTCGACAGTTAGACGTGTAAAGTTCCATTCAATGGGATCCCGGAGAAATAGAGGTAACTCCTTAACTTTATAGGCACACCAGAAGCGGTTTGGGTAGTTTTAGGCAGAGTACTTTCTCGGAGTGGTCCCATTTCGATTTGTTAAAGATCTGGTGACTTCGGAAGATAGGCAACTGAACTCCTTAATAAATGATAGCAAATGTACTGGGATCGCTGAAGACTCACGTCTGTCTATTGTTTACACCAGTTCATAACAAAAAATCACACCGATACGCTGTGAAAGGGTAAGCACATGTGAACCCCTAAAAAGTGAAAAACAAAACTTTTTTGCAAAAAATATAACCGACTTCACACAAAAAAGTGAAAAATAACTTTAGCTCCAGAAGTCGGTGACAAAAAAACTAAATCAATCAAACAAAGGTCACCGACTTCTGTAGCTAAAGTTATTTTTCACTTTTTTGTGTGAAGTCGGTTATATTTTTTGCAAAAAAGTTTTTATTATTCTAACATTCCTTTATTTCCAGTCTCGTTTCACCACGCGAAATAAACCAAGAGCAGCTAAAATCGGTGAAGAGTCAATATTTCCAATACGAAGAACCAGACTTAGTCGACCGTTTGATCCAAGAGACCCTTTCCCAGAGCAGCCAACCCGACCCAGTAGGAGAGGTCCTCAGTCCTATGGAAAAGGTGAACTTACAGAATGCTACAACACTTGGGAAGATTATAGAGCCTGAACCAATCAAAGTGGTCGAAGACAAGACTTTGAAAGAGTATAGAGATGCTATTATGTGTGATGTGCAAGAAGAACAGGGGTTACCGTTGAGTGGGAGTCATAACCCAGTCAATGTCGAAGATTTGGGTAAACGGACCGGAAAGAGGAAGTCGACTGCGGCTAAAAGGTCTGGAGTCAGAACTAAAAGGGCTAGAGCCTCTCATGATTAATTTAATTTCGTTTAAATAGAATTGTATTGTAGTAGTTATTATATGTTAATTTTGAATGTTATGTTTTTAAGTATGTTTCTTCTTTCACAAAATAAAACTTTTTTAAGTTGATTATCCTGTTTGTTGAAAACTTTTGTATTATTTAAATTAAAAAAAAAAACAAGTTCTTATTAGTTTGTTATGTGCAAAGCATTTCATAAAAAATAAGATGACTACCGTAAAGAAAATTGTTTTATTGACAACGAACTTATGAAACAAACACAATTTTTACGTACAAATGCACTTCAACGGAGCATCAAACACAGAACAACAGCAAAACAGGTACTTACATAAAATGATTAATGCTTTCACTAATTCTTCGGGAACTTCACGACTGTACTTATTTGTTTCAAAAACAAATTGGTAACAAAAAATACGTGTCTATTATTTTCTAATTCTGACGGACTAAATAGATTTGCAATTTTTGGATACTGTCGTACGAGTATTATGAATTATCTGCATGACCGTATCGACTATAATTATTTAGATGATTCTAAGTCTAAGATATCAATCACGTTGGCGGAGTTCCGTTAGCTAATTTAGTTTGACCCTGTATATGACTAACGCAATGGTCACCTAAGCCTAACAAATGCGACATTTCACACTATTTACAATTCAATCAACGTAATGTTATCATTATCACGGACACTTCACTGGAGGAGTCCTCAAACGCTCAAAGTCTCCAAAGTTAGTGAATACTCGTCCCCAGTACTTGGGGTCGGCTGCGGGATCCAAGTCCTGGTTGTTGGGAGGCAACGCCGTTGCGTTCACTCTGTCCAGTTCAGATAGTAATGCTTGCAGAACTTCTGGTTTTCTGGGGAAGAAAAAGTTGATAATTTAGTTTTTTTTTCTTTGAGATTTTAGAAGTTTACAGCTCAGAAATGCATACTAAGTATTTGTATATAAGTGCGAACTATTGTGTCTTTTAACCCCTCTGGGCTTGGAATATTTTTGCTTGAAGCTTTTGCTGCGGTACTCCCGCATTTAATTTTATTTAAAAAAATCCTATTTTCTGTTCCTTTACTGTAATATATATATATTTTTTTTTATATATGGTGTAAGGCAGGCATCGCCGATGTTGGCGATAAGTCTGCTAGGTTAACGTGACGTGACCCGCCTAGTCCCAACTAGGCAAGTCGCTAAATATCGCTGGACATTACACACCGCCATCTAGTGCCACACTAAGCAATGAGGTTTTATGTGTGGACTATTTTGTAAATATAATAAAATGGCGATTTAGGTAAGCTAATACAAGATGAGAGCTAATGTGTATTAAGTCAGTAATATTAAGGACGCGTTTAGACATCACCTGCATGCATGTCCAACGGTCTAACAGGATACTGTCTTAAGTGAACTTACTCGTCAGCCATATTTCTTCGCTCGCAAGGATCTGCATTGATGTCAAAGAGGCACGGTGCTACCAGCGGCTTGCACGGTGTGAGTGGAATACTCTTATCGCACTTTATTGTGGACCCATTTCTGAAAATGATAAATCGTGATTAAATAATCTTATAATCTTTCATGGCATCTTCATATTAGAATGATATCTACTTCATCTGTCGAAAGACGATAATTATCTATTCAAAGAATGAAGATTCTAACTTACCTGATGCTTTTGATCTTGTCTTTACTAGGAATTTTAGTAATCTTGCCGATGGCTTCGGCGGAATTGCTTTTGTAAATTAAATCATAGTCGTATGTGCCTTCACGACCGCCCGGCCCGTACCAATAGTCCCAGGAACCATTGTAACTTGTGCCTGAAAATAAAATGTTCTTACTGGACATTGCAAGGCAATTAGATCATTTACTGCAACTGTAGCCAGTACAAACAAAAAATCACATTACTCTGATTTATAATAATGATAATTACCTTTATGGACTTTCCAATTGTCCACAGTAATGGAAGCAAGTCCCCAGATGTCATCTATGTTATGCACTATCTTAGTTCTCTGAGATGGTAGATCTTTGGATAACGCCTCCCATAAGTCCAAGCCATCAATGTTTTTATCTAAAAATACGCTGAAAACAAAATATTTGATTAGAACGGTTTTACAATCTCATCATCATCATCATTCTCCTGCATGTCTTCTTCTTCCATACTGCTCTATTTTTCGTCATCTCATCAGTCACTTCTTTTCTTACCATATCCTTCTTAACACATTCCATCCATCGTTTCTTTGGTCTTCCTCTACTCAAATACCCATCCACATTCATACCCAAAACTTTTTTCACGACATTTTCCTCATTCCTCCGCATCACATGCCCATACCACGACAACCGAGTACCACACAACTTTTCAGTCACCGGCGCCACTTTCAGACTTCCTCTAATATACTCATTCCTTACTTTATCCATTCGCGTAACACCACACATCCCCCTTAGCATTCTCATCTCTGCGACATGCAGATGCCTATCATTCATCCCTTTTGTGGCCCAACATTCTGATCCATACAACACAGCAGGTCTAATCATTGTTTTATAAATCTTCCCCTTAAGTTTTAGGGGAACGCGGGAGTCGCAGATCGTTCCCGTGACCTGCCGCCATTTCATCCATCCCGTGTTAATTCTGTGCTTTACACTACGATCTATTTCGCCATCGCTTTGCATGAGTGAACCAAGATACCGAAAGTCGGAGCAGACAGGAAGAGACGCGCCATCTAGCGCTATGGCTCCAGAGCTGGAGAGACCGCCGAAATCGCAAAACATGTATTCAGTTTTACTTCTGCTGATTTTCAAGCCAACGTTCTCCAGTTTCTGTTGCCATTTCTCCAGTCTGCTCTGGATCTCAGATCCATTTTACAATCTGCCCATTTAAAAAAATGTATTTCTTTGGTTTTTTTTGGGGACTAAGGGCCAGCGCTCATTCAGCTTTTGTCGCGCCATCGTTAACGTGGAGGTCAGAAAAACTGTTACAACAGGCCGACAGACAATCGGCGGCGGCGACCTTTCGCGTCCAGCCCTGGTTCAATCCATGACCGGAGCGAGACGAAATGGGAAGCCGTCAGCTCCTTTTGCGAAACAGTCGTGCTAGCGAAGGAGGTGGCGGAACGTGAGATGGAGAGAACCTGCCGTCTGACGTCCCTGCCACGGGAAGCGTTTCTTGCGGCGGCTGGGACCGAAACCGACCATATATAGGCGCGGACCTGTGGACGGCAAGCTATGGGCTAGCTCGCCGTCCATCCGCCTTATGAAGACAGGCCGTGTCGACGGCGTGTGTTCCACGCGCGCCTCAAAGAGATTTCAGCGAAGGAAGGGGTCCGCAAGGGCCGAAACCTGCCGGGGCTGCGGGACTGTTCGAAAGAGATACCGCGGCCCTGGTACACAAAGGGCTAAGGAGGAATTTGGATGAGTTTTAGTCAGTAAAAGTCTGACACTCCCTTCCGCTCCGCCCAGAGTAGGAAGAGTCATTTGATGATTTCCCATCCGAATATTTGGGGTCAGCGCAGCATGTCTTCTTTTTCCATACTTCTCTATTACTCGTTATCTCAGCAGTCATCTCCTTTCTAGGCAATCATCCTTCAAACAGTCTATAATGATACCCATAACGATCTAATTAATTAAATTAGCGGAGTTACAAAATATAATATTATAATTGTGGCACCTGGCATTGCCTCCCGCAGCCCTGTAGAATGTAGGTAGCCAGTCAACAAGGTGGAACGTCTGATTGGCGACTCGAGATTGTTGCTTTATTAGAGGACTCCACAATAGGCCTGCGCCGCGAACTCCGCCTTCCCATAGTGTATTTTTTACCTAAAATAAAACAGAATGAAATAAATAACAGTACGCCTTTACGCCCGAAGTGGTAAGGCAGAAGTGTGCTATCGTGTACCTGGAGTAGTTACACCCATATTTCGACACACATGATTAAGTCCCATTGTATTAGATGGGCGAGCCTTTTTACAATAATTAGACACGTCGTATGTATAATCTGGACTACGGGCTGCTACTGACAAATTGCTGTTGACAATACCCATTAACACTGCCCAACCTGGGAATCGGATCACGGACCTAATATGCCGAGCAGTATAATGTGCTTGCGACCATTACACAAATGCGACAGACAGTATTGGATGGACGCAGTACCCGGCCCGAGTATTCCTACCGCCCTAGGTATTCGTGCTGACAAATTAATTAAAAGTGTGCCTACTATAAGAACAGATTTTGCGATAATTAACATTGTAGGAGCGAAACCATTCATTTCAAAAATTAAATTCTTGGAATTTATAAAACGGTTGGAAGATTTTTGTATGAAGCGTGGGCTGCCTTATAACTTTAGCCATTTTATATATTTCCAAAATAGCATCCACGCATAAATAACGTTACCAATAATAGGAAACTACTACTATTGCTGCTGCTGACGGTTAGGTGGGATAATGGTTTCCTATTGGCGGTAAAAATCTCGCCTTTTACTCACCCCTTTCAGAGGATAGTTAGAAGCAGCATTAGAATTAAACCCTGCTGCAGGCCCGCCATTGTCGGAGCTGAACAAGATGATCGTGTTATCCAGCAAGCCTTTCTTCCCTAAGGACTCCACCACTTTGCCCACTGACTCGTCCAACTTTGTCAGCATACCTGGGGAGTAACAGATTTTTCATCCCTTCTATTCGAAAAGTGTCGTTTTGTTCCTCTATAATAAAAGTAGCTCTTTTCTCCACTAGACTTTTTAGCGGGCAGTAATGAGATTTGAATTTGGAACATGAATTGTTCATTTCATTGAAATAGAACGCAAATGACACACACAGATGCACACTGTAGAACGTATGGCGCTAGCATAGCTGGTTCCAAGCATCGTCATAGGTTGAAAATCAAGGAATGTCATTTCATATTTTAAAATACCTTGGTCATTGGTCAGATTGGGACCAGCTATGGTGGCGCCATCTACAATTAGCTTTTGTCGGTCTTCCCCATTGTATAAATGAGATTACTGGCTGTAAGGTGCGGGGAGGCGCGGTAACTAAAAAAAAACAAACAAAAACGCGCGATTTACTTCTGTTCTTGCAATCGGTACGGACTTAATTGTATTTAAAAAATAAGATTTACGTCGAGTTCTGAAAGTGATAGTGCATTAAGGGGCCGGCGGAGCATGCGTATTTCATACAAACGTAATACCAAAATAATTTGTAAATCAAACATATTCTTAAGGTAGTGTGTATTTATTTCGATTGGATTACAGAATATCTATGTTTCCAAATATATTTTTTGAGAGGACAATGATACAAAGACGAGATATGAGGAATTTAAAATTTCCATAGAAAACTTATTTTTCTTATAACTCTTGTTAAAATCAGTGTTCAATCAAAATATAGATTTGGGAACCTAGGTATTCTGTAATTCAATCGAAATAAATACACACTACCTTAGGAATATGTTTAATTTACAAATTATTTTGGTATTACGTTTGTATGAAATACGCATGCTCCGCAGGCGTCTTAAAAACTAGATCAATAAAAATAGAAGCTGATAACGTCATACAAAACTTAATACCTACGAAATCCCGGGAGAAATATTTTCTCATTGAAGGAGATGAAAAGTAGAGTAAGTATATGACTCGAGAGGCGCCCTCAGGCGATGTACTTTGAATCCCTCCCTACGCTCAGGATTCAAATAGCGCCCTAGCCGTAAAAATATTATTTTGCTCCCTTGTCATACAATCTACTATTTGTTTGAAAAACATAAATAAAAAATAAAATAAAAATGTTTATTTCAATCACAAAAAGCTTAAAGAAACAAGATTTGGAGACCACCTTTTAAGCAAGGAGATGCTTGTGTTAGGTGACTCCGCTCTTCCGCATAAAATTAACATTACAATGCAATTGAATACAACATAGAGATGAAGAAAATTATACAAATTTAAGTATTAAAGTTAAAATTAAGGGTATATTAAAGTAAAAAACCGGCCAAGAGCGTGTCGGGCCACGCTCACTGTAGGGTTCCGTAGCTTCCCAGACCATTAAAAATACCAACATTTTTCGTCAGCAAAAATAACTTTGTTTTTCATAGTATTTGTATGAAAAACAAAGTTATCATTTGCGTTTTTTTGAAAAAGTGCTATATAACTCAAAAACTATTCAACTCATCAAGTTGAAAATAATTTTCCTAGAAAGTTCATATAAAGGTCTACTTCTGTGATTTTTTTCATATTTTTTAAACTTATGGTTCAAAAGTTAGAGGGGGGGGGACACATTGTTTTTGACTTTCGGAGCGATTATTTCCTAAAATATTAATATTATCAAAAAATGATTTTAGAAAACCCCTATTCATTTTTAAATACCTATCCAACAATATATCACACGTCAGGGTCAAAATTAAAAAAAAAATCGCTCCCCACTTTACGTCTGGGGGAGGTACCCTAATAAAAATGTTTTTTTAAATTTTTATTTTTGCACTTTGTCGGCATGATTGATATACATATTGGTACCAAATTTCAGCTTTCTGGTGCTAACGGTCACTGAGATTATCCGCGGACAGACAGACAGACAGACATGGCGAAACTATAAGGGTTCCGTTTTTTGCCATTTGGCTACGGAACCCTAAAAAAGTAAAAAGTAAAAAAAAGAGGAGCGCATTTGTGAGGTATATGTAGGTGGGTTAAAGTGTGTGTGTGTGTGTGAGTGAGGTTGTGTGTGTGTGAGTGAGGTTGTGTGTGTGGGAGTGAGGGTGAGTGTTTGTATGTATTGCATAGAATACATCACCTTTTTTAGGTTTCTGTTTAGGTTTAGGTTAGCCCTGCGACAATGTCTTGGGATCGGAAGAAGCCAGGGACGGCTTCCTCCACTAACAATTTCACGACCTCAGACATATTAATTTACTAAACAAGATATTAAAGCGACGATATCATAGCCTCAATTTCGTCATAGCTTTTACTCTTGAGCCAGTCGGTCACAGCCATTTTACAGTCACGAAGTTTTAGAGGATGGATGAGCAGCTCTTTGTTTAACCGGTTGTAAAAACCGGCCAAGAGCGTGTCGGGCCACGCTCACTGTAGGGTTCCGTAGCTTCCCAGACCATTAAAAATACCAACATTTTTCGTCAGCAAAAATAACTTTGTTTTTCATAGTATTTGTATGAAAAACAAAGTTATCATTTGCGTTTTTTAAAAAAAGTGCTTTAAAACTCAAAAACTATTCAACTCATCAAGTTGAAAATAATTTTCCTAGAAAGTTCATATAAAGGTCTACTTCTGTGATTTTTTTCATATTTTTTAAACTTATGGTTCAAAAGTTAGAGGGGGGGGGACACATTGTTTTTGACTTTCGGAGCGATTATTTCCTAAAATATTAATATTATCAAAAAATGATTTTAGAAAACCCCTATTCATTTTTAAATACCTATCCAACAATATATCACACGTCAGGGTCAAAATTAAAAAAAAAATCGCTCCCCACTTTACGTCTGGGGGAGGTACCCTAATAAAAATGTTTTTTTAAATTTTTATTTTTGCACTTTGTCGGCATGATTGATATACATATTGGTACCAAATTTCAGCTTTCTGGTGCTAACGGTCACTGAGATTATCCGCGGACAGACAGACAGACAGACAGACAGACATGGCGAAACTATAAGGGTTCCGTTTTTTGCCATTTGGCTACGGAACCCTAAAAATGGGAAGATTGTCTTGCATACTGCCTCTTGGCAAAAACAGATTTAACTGGGACTGTTGGAGCGACTAAGTAGCTTCTTCTACTCCTCATACTCTGCTTCTTGGGATCATACGGAAGGGATTTGTGCTTCCTCAATAATAGATGGAGCAGGTAACATAACATAACAACACGCCTGTAATGTTAGGCAGAGGTGTACCTAATAATAGTGCACCCACATTTCGCCAGTTATGTTAAAGTTCCTTGTAATAGCGGCCATAGCGGGCGAGCTTTTTGCCATCCACCGGGCGCAAATGAGTCCGTGGATGGTTCTGAGAAATGCCCAACCCGGGAAATGAAGGATGCCTATGTTTGAAAAAGTATTTGAATTGTTGGAGTGTAAGTTGAATGTCACTTGTGCTTTGCAGAACGGTAAATACTGAAGGTTCACTTATATTTAATTATGACAGTTAGATGATTTCAACGAAGTAAACTATTCGCAGTGTCTCCTACCATGCGGTGACACATTATAATATGCTGAGCGATCGCCGTTTTGCGTGAATAATAGACAAATAAGTCCCTAAAAATCACCTGGGTACACACACAAAATACGAAAGGCCGAGTAAAGGAATACTGTGGTGCGACTTAGTAGAGGCCTAAATCCAGCAGTGTATTGAATTGATTTGAGCTAGAACCACGAGTTTCCTAGGAATTGTTATAAGGACTATAAACTGGTAACTTGTAATTATGCCATCGACAAAATCTATACTTACCTAACAATACCTTTTCCAAATGATGCCGAGTCGATGCACAGTTGCAACAGTTGATAACGATAATGATACTGTAAGCATTGCCCTTCATTATAAATAATAAATTGCAATCCGATAACGAATGCTGTGTGGTGCATTGGCATCACTATATCGAGAACAAAAAAAAGTTGTTATGGCAGTGCAGATCTAATTTTAATAACTAAAATAAGGTCCGCAATAGCAACAACTGAGAGTTTATAACTTTTCGTTTTCTTTTTTAACTCCGAAAGAAATGCTGCTGCTGCCGTTTTTGAGAATTACGCAAAAACATTCAAAAGTTACCTAGATCTTCCAAAAAGATATAAGCAGGGGAAGAATAAAGGTTTGTGTAAAAACTAATTTTTGAATGAGTCGGTACCACAACATAACTAGAAAAGGTACTACCCGTCAACACAAACCTGCATATTTGCGTCTCTGCGTATCATTGATGTAAGAGAATCTATCAATGACATCGTCAGGTGCTCTCAGAAACTCGGATGGGTTACCGCTGTGCATCGCAGAATGTGCTACCATCAAGAACAATGGTTCACTCTTGTTGTGAGCGTTTACCACCTGAAAGAAGAAATCTCTTCATTATTCATTGAGCTCCAAGATACAGACTAACTGTCTAGTTAACTATTTAATCTCGTTTTAGGTAATATTTTAAGCTATTTATGACATTCCTTATGTATAAGATTATGCTTGTAGCTACCTACTTAGGGGTCGCCCTTTAATCACGCTAGGCTTGAACAAAGACAATAGACGTATCACCAAGGGGGAGAGAAGCTGTTCCAGGGCCGCAGTATCTCTTTCGAACTGTCCCGCAGCCCCGGTAGGCTTTGGCCCATGCCTTTGCTGACATCTCTATGAGGCGCGCGTGGAACACGAACGCGCCTACGGTGGCCGAGAGCCACCACGTAGCCCCCGACGCCCAGTGCGTCTCCCGCGGCGACTGGGGCGAGAGGCTCTCTCCCTCTCTCGTTCCGCCACCTCCTTCGCTAGCATGACTGCTTCGCAGAAGGAGGTGACGGCTTCCCATTCCGTCTCGCTCCGGACCATGTATTGAACCAGGGCCGGACGCGAGAGGTCAACCACCCCTTATGTGTAATACATACTGTGTAATACGTACTGTATAATAAACCATTTACTATTTCTATTATAATCAGTTTGTGATGATTAACTAGGCACACAAAATGAGAGTGAGACTTTTATTATCCACTAGCAAGAAGCTAGATAATTAGTTTACGTATTTAAATATTTTTCAAGAATTCCTACTAATTAAGGCGTAAGTATCTACATTGCTACGGAAGTTATTTATTAATTAAATTACATACTTTTACTGCTTCTTTAGTGTAAATGTCCGTCGCATACTGACCAAATAGGTCATCAGCGACCTCGAAATCTGAAACAAAAAATATTAAACTTGAATAACTGAGAAAACTTTAAAGAGATTAATAGTAAGACAAATAAAGGCCATTTACAGTAGTTTTCTGTGTTGAGTAACACTTTTTTTTAATAGCACGTTTGGGTGTCCCACTGCTGGACAAATACCTCCCCTTTCTCCTTCTTAACCTCTCCATCATGTGCAATATCAGGCCATATTCGCCCCACAAACAAGATCAGATCGTCACACCACCCTCGCTGCGGTCTACCTCGGCGGCGATTCCCTAATTTGTGTAACACTTCCTAATTTTAATTTATTATGGTAGGTACATCAATAAACAAGACATACAAATGTTATTAGGTTATTTCAACAGGATTTTTAGCAACATCCTAGAGTGCGTCCGTGTTGTATTTGTGTCCGGTTACTGATAAAAGGCTCACCTGTATTACATAGCCCATCCCTTCGCTAATTACAGGTATGATTACAGACTTTGAATGGCATATTTTTATACAAACAGGTAACTTTTATATTTTAGACTTTCAATACTTAGAACATCTAGATTTACCTCTCCTAAAGTCGAAGCCCCACGTAGCAAGTTCCATATTAGTGTGGTCATATAAATCGATCTTCCCACTCCAAAACCCGATGTGAGAGTCAAATCTAGAAAAATTAATAGTATAAACAGTTTGTGAACAAAAACGACGATTGGTACAAAGGGTTATAAATTGATGATTGTTTTTGCGCAATGCTGTTGAATAGTTTATCGGAGAACAAGGGGCGAAAAATGGTAACTTTGTTACTTAAAATACAATGGCGGATGAGTGTAGTTTTTTGACTTCGTAAAAGCGAACATCCATCCCCTTGCTCTTGGGCTGGTCAGACAACTTGATCATTGATGATTTTAATTGCAAAACACAATCGTGTTCTCAATACTTACTATTCATTTTGACAATTCAACAACATTCATTGCGTTGTCAACGGTGCCCAGCAAACACATTTTTTTGAAAAAATAAGTAGCAATGTAAGGATTAAAAATTTCTTCAAAATCTTTCGAAATGAGATAGAAAAGCGTAATACGATACGGAATTGGAGTGTTGGTGTTTATCCTTTTGCTGCATCTTTCACGGAAGATCATAAAATGATAAATAACTAAACCACTTACCCTCTGTTCAAAGGAAGATATTCCCTCTTGTAATGCCCCAAGTGCCATTTTCCAACTAGATGCGTTTTGTAACCTAGGTCTTTCAGGTACTGTGGTAGTATCTTCTCAGAAAGAGGAAGGCCTCTCGGCTCTTCACCACGTATAACGCCGTGTTGCATTCCTGGGAAAAGAATCTATACTAATATTATAAAGCAGAAGAGTTTGTTTGTTTGTTTGGTTGAACGCGCTAATCTCAGGAATTACAGGCTCGAATTGAAAAATTATTTTTGTGTTGGATAGTCCATTTATCGAGGAAAGCTTTAGGCTATATAACATCACGCTACGATTATTAGGAGCGGAGCAGGAATGGAAAATGTTGCAAAAACGGGGATTTTTTTTCGTTTCGTTTTTCTCTCTAATGTGACGCAGACGAAGTTGCGCGGGTCAGCTAGTAAGAGTTAAAACCTTTAGCACTTCTTCGTTGTAAAGTAGCTTTACTCCATACTAGGTATTTCTTTTGTATCGTGACCTGCGTAAGGTTGCTACAATAAATCTCACATAGTACCCGGAAAGCTTAGCGACACGCAGAGCTTCATCACTCAGTCAGCAAGTACTTCAACTGATTGATTGATTGACGCTGGTTGCGATTGATTCCCACAGGAATTAATATTTTCTGTAGGTTCCATTTCACAGAAAATAGCTTTTACTCCTTTATGTAGTGAGGAAACTGGAAATAGTTGGTTTGGTTTGAAAAAAACTTTTCATATAATATATGGTTTGACGAGAAGTTTAAATAATGTCGATAGTACTCACCAGTATGTATGGGGTATTTGCCAGTCATAAGTGCAGACCGGGATGGGGTGCATATGGGCGTCACGTAGTAGTTCTGCAGCACGATGCCCGAGTACGCCAGCGCGTCGATGTTAGGCGTCGGGATCTGGTTCGAGCCGTGGAAGCCCACATCATTCCAACCCTATTGATAACAAATATTTATGTATTTGGTTTCACTTGAAACCCATATTTGGAATATTAAGTAAAATATAAGTACCTAAGATAGTATTCAGCTACATTCGGTTAGACTGGAAGTCGACCATAACATAGTTGGGGAAAGGCTAGGCAGATGCTAATGAGCTGTGTTCCGCTCATCACGGTTCACGGTCATAATTTATGGAAAAGACGTGTTATGTCTATATGTGGGAGGAGGGGTTCAAAATGATGCCCTTTTACCCATCCCACAGTGCTCCACAGATACAGACAAAATATTCTTTAATTGGTCCACAAGCACATCACAGCCAGGTTGTTCCAAGATACCGTCGAGCGCGGAGGTACTTAAGAATGGATTGTGTTAGTCATGACCATGAGACAAAAACGAAATGAATCTCACGGTTTGGTAAGTCTTGTGTTAAACGACCATGACTACTTGACGAAGTCCACTGAGATCAACAAATACATGCTAAAAAAACATTATCCCCTTTGCACTAATTGTACGCAAATAAGTAGAATCGAGAAACCGCAGAAATAACGGCTTGCGGCTAATTTCGATTGAAGGATGCGTCTGAATGCAAAATTTAAAGGGGGGAAAATATAATGACCACCAAAAATTACTTTGTGACCACTAACATCTATCACCTAAAATATCAATTGATCACCAAATTTAGTAAATTGAGCACCAAATTATAATGAGGTGTTTGATGACAAACTAGTTTTGCCTAGGCCGACTTGGGGCACCCCGACACGGATAGATCAGGTTAGAAGGGAAGGCTTCGTGGTTATTTTTTTTTAAACCATTCAGAAGTAGGAGCCCCGCGAAGCGGGGCTCCGTCGACCAGTTCTCCCTCGACTCGGATGCAAGAGCATATCAGTTCAATTCCTGGTGGTCATTAACTAAAAAAATAAATTTTTGGTTCTAATTTCATGATAAAATGGGGATCAATTTTTGGTGATCATTTACTAATTTTAGCAATCAAAAGTGATTTTTTTGCCGTTCCATTTTGTTAAATCTGGTGCATCGTTAATTACATGCAAATTTAAAGTAGGTAGGTACTACGTTAGTAAGTTCTCACTTCGAATGTTGTCCTGACATGGAATTTCATTACTAAGATCCGCTTGCACCACAGCTAATTAGGTAATAAACGCGTTTAACGCTAAACATTTTAATTATTTAATACATCATTCCGTTTCTGTAATTTTCAAACGATTAACAGAATCGAACTATGTTTCTATTAAGTATGTTACAAATCACTAGGTCCTAGTGATTTGTGGTGCAACCGACCTTAGGTACCGAACTGCAATGGTCTACATTACAGCCAATTATACAGTCACGGAACGTATAGACCCGTACGAGATTGCAGAGCTGTGTTAATACCTATGTATTCCCGTTATCTATAGATTTCTACTGTTTACTTACCTATTTACAAACGGGTTTATCGTGTTCGTAAGCCCTTTGGCGCGTAGACAAACAAACAGTCATACTTATCGGCAGTGCGTGTCCCATCGATCATATACCTATGTTTATGGTTTCCAACGGGCTTTTACGATGCCTTACTTAAATATATTCGATAAAAGAGGATTTATCGCCGAAGGAGAATATCGACCGGTTTGTAAATTACCTGTTAAAATTCGCTGGCTATCAGTATGTGTACATGACCTTTTAGGTCATTGGCCGGTTAATTATTAGCTATTATGTGGGCAGACAGGATTATCTAACATTGATAATGTTATGTGTTTGTTAACAAGATAAACCAGAGATCAATCGTGAATGAACTTCATGATAGTAGTTAATTAAGTACCTAACTGTATAGTTTCACACTTTGACTCTTTGCAAAATACATGCAGTGGATGTTTAGTTTACCTGTTTACTAGTCATTCATGAGATGAGTAGGTACCTAAACCTTTACAATCTCTAAGTTGCTAAACTTGAGATTTTAAAGCTGTAGTGTTTAGGCGCAAAAAAAGATCCACTGCATTTCGCTTTGTAAGTAGATTTACAACATAGGATCGTAGGGCGAAAAGTTGCTAAATAATAATAATTTACTATTCTGAAGTTTTGTAGTTACCTATTTATTGTAATCCTTCCTATACCAAAACCAAGTGCTTTTAACATCGGGTCCAGTGTAGAGGATTAGCTTAAAAAGAACATTGAATAAAATATTTAGATAAGAAGGTACTTACCAAATCATCAGCTAAAAAGATCACAATATTCGGCCTCAGTTCGCTCTCAGCCCGACACAGCACTAAACAAGCACTTAGTAGCCACAACATACCGCTTCGCTCTCCCGTTTACGAATGAGCCGACACAGTCACAATGTGAGCTCGGAGCCGAACTAGGCTATCTACAACCGCGGTGCATGGTAATGAAGGTACATCCTTATAGTATGTTGATTTAGCGCTTTAGGTCACTGACACATCTATATTGAATATTGTGAAGTTATTAATGAAAATGCGCTTTCCGAGTACGCAGTAATTTGGGTTTTAGCTACTAAAATTAATAGTCAAAGGAGCGACTACTATCATCAATTTTGGCAGACGTTTTAGTACTTAATTGCAGTTTTGTTGTTTTTAGCATTAAGACTCAGAGCTTTTACTCTTCTTTCTTTTATGTTACATTTTCCTCATCTATTTGTTGGTTTATTTGGACTTTTTTATCGTTTATCCCGTTTGAGGATTTTCCCAAATCATAAAACTCATATCAGTTTAGGTTTTACTTTGAGGAAGTACCAGCGATAAAATTAAATCTACTATTTTTTGTGCATGTTCGGAATGAAATACCAGTACCCCGTGCATTTGAAACAGGTTAAACTACGCCGTTATAGAACAGGTGGATGTGGATGCAGACGGGCTGAAGACGCAAGGACGGCTTGTATAGCGGCTACTTATAACATACAGTTTGTCGCATTAGCGGGTTTGTTTGTCAATCAATAGGTATAGGGTGGAAGGGACACCGACGCGCGACGTAGTAATTACCAAAAAATTAAAAACTTTTTTGAAAAAAAAATTAATCGACTTCTAAAAACACAAAAAAGTGAAAAATAACTTTAGCTTCAGAAGCCGGTGACCATTGTTTGATTGGTTTAGTTTTTTTGTCACCGACTTCTGAAGCTAAAGTTATTTTTCACTTTTTTTGTGGTTCACATGCGCTTACTCCTTTACAGCGTACTGGCGTGATGTTATGTTATGAACTGGTGTAAACAATAGACAGACATGAGATTTCAGCAATCCAAGTGCATTTGCTATCATTTATTGAGGAGTTCCGTTGCCTATCTCCGAAGTTCTTCATCAGGTCTTCATCAAATTGAAGTGGGACCACTCCGAGAAAATACTCTTCCGAAAACTACCCAAATCGCTTCATGTGTGCCTATAAAATTTGAAGAGTTCCCCCGATTTCGCCAAGATTCCATCATCAGATCCCGACTTGGTGACTATGGGACCATTTGGAAAGTATACCCTTTCCAACAAAAAAAGATTTTTTCAAAGCTGTTTGCAAACGACGGAGTCATGCGCGAAAAAACATAAAAAAAAAATAGAAACATCCAACCGACCAAAAAACTAATAATGAAATAGATTTTATAATGATGAATAATCAGCCAAAGTCAATCAAAATAAAAAATCATAAACTTCTAACTAATATCGAGGTACTAAGCAAGTTTAAATTCCCTTCCGATCACAAATTAGTGAGATCAACATTACTTTTAAGTCGTCCAGTAATGAGCAGAAAAACCTACACAACATCATCTTATAACCCCAAGACAGAAACAGAAATCGATCACACTATTGACACTTTTTTTTCACTGTATTGATATCCAAACATATTACATTTAGCATCCAGAAGTGAAAATGTTTAAAATAGGACAACGAGGTAGGTACACAAAGTAATGAATGTACAACCGTTTATTCTAACTTGGAACAAAATATCAATTGCTGAAACTATCCATAACCGCCACAAATCATAACGAATTCAATTAACACGTAATTGTTTAGAAATATAGCGAGTAAGAGCACAAAATACATAAGAAAATATAAATCTTACACTACAATATCCTGAAAAGAGGCATAACAGAGAGCTTAAAATACAAAACAGTACACATCCTCATCAACACAATATTTTCTCCAAATACACAATGCAACTTATAAAAAACCGGCCAAGAGCGTGTCGGGCCACGCTCACTGTAGGGTTCCGTAGCTTCCCAGACCATTAAAAATACCAACATTTTTCGTCAGCAAAAATAACTTTGTTTTTCATAGTATTTGTATGAAAAACAAAGTTATCATTTGCGTTTTTTTGAAAAAGTGCTATATAACTCAAAAACTATTCAACTCATCAAGTTGAAAATAATTTTCCTAGAAAGTTCATATAAAGGTCTACTTCTGTGATTTTTTTCATATTTTTTAAACTTATGGTTCAAAAGTTAGAGGGGGGGGGACACATTGTTTTTGACTTTCGGAGCGATTATTTCCTAAAATATTAATATTATCAAAAAATGATTTTAGAAAACCCCTATTCATTTTTAAATACCTATCCAACAATATATCACACGTCAGGGTCAAAATTAAAAAAAAAATCGCTCCCCACTTTACGTCTGGGGGAGGTACCCTAATAAAAATGTTTTTTTAAATTTTTATTTTTGCACTTTGTCGGCATGATTGATATACATATTGGTACCAAATTTCAGCTTTCTGGTGCTAACGGTCACTGAGATTATCCGCGGACAGACAGACAGACAGACAGACATGGCGAAACTATAAGGGTTCCGTTTTTTGCCATTTGGCTACGGAACCCTAAAAAGGCGCACGGAACTACTAAACACAAATAATAAAACCAAAGATATTAAAGAAGAACTTAACAGAATATAAAAAGAGACTAATCAATTCGTAAGGACTACAACAACCATAGATTCGAGATTATTTCAAAAAACATCAAGAATTTTAGAAGTGTCAAAAAGCCTAAAAAGAATTAACTAAGTACACACAAGTCAAGGACTCAAAAACTTGAGCCAGTGACTTGAGCATAACTCACTCAAAACAAAATCTAGTAAAGATGTAATAAACCATGCAGCAAACTTCTACAGGAAACGAAATAACATTAAAATGAAAGCGCAAACAACTCACACGAACACCACTGACTGCATCAGACAAATTGAAGACTTCGAAGTTTACGAACATATAAAAAAGCTGAAGGCTGAGAAGAGACCCGGACCAGATGTATTAAGCAATTAGGCCCTTAAAAAAGGACCACTTATTTTAACACAATACGATACTAGACAGAGAAAAAGTACCAAAACAATGGGAAGCTCCTTGGTTATAGGGAATAAGGGTAGACAAAAAAATTATAGAATTTAGAAGAATCAACACAATTTGGAAGAAATTCTGGGGATTAAGAGAAATCCTAAAAGGGAACTACAGCTTGCACATGAAAAGGTCAGTATTTGATACCTACATGCAGTGACGGATTAAGACTACTTGATGCCCTAAGCAATCCACGCCTGTGGGGCCCCCTATCCGAATGTCAACTAGAATCGCCAAAAGGTCTAGTAGTAGTCTAGGTCAACTTAAAACGCGCGAATTTTCCGTTAGTCCTAGTAACTTTTTTTTGGTGTGGTTTATGGTGACGCCCTTTTTTCCGTATGGGAAATCGTCATATAACTTTTCCTAAGCTGTCTCTGTGCGGAGCGGGAGGGAGTGTCAGACTTTTACTGACTAAACAAAATAAATAATAAACAAACGGACTGTCGTCATAAGACGGATGGACGGCAAGCTAGCCCATAGCTCACCGTCCACAAGCCTACGCTTCGCAGAAGGAGGTGACGGCTTCCCATTCCGTCTCGCTCCGGACCATGGATTGAACCAGGGCCGGACGCGAGAGGTCGCCGCCGCCGATCACCGCTACGAGGACACGGCGTTGCTCCGCCCACGCAGGGCAGACCTCCACCGTGTCCTTTGGTCGATCCTCGCAGTGGAAACAACCGGGCGTTTCCTCCCGCCCGATTCGATGCAGGAACCTCCCGAAACATCCGTGTCCGGTGAGGACCTGCGTCAGGCGAAGGTGAGGACGCCGTGGTGCCTCTCAAGCCATTCGTCAAAGAGGGGACATATCGCCACTATAGTGGCGTGCCCGGATTTTTTTTTGTGCTTCTGGGGGGGGCCAGACGTGATGCCCTAAGCAATTGCTTAATTTGATTAAGGGTTAATCCGTCACTGCCTACATGCCTATTACCCTGCTTGTTGTATGGGTGTCAAACATGGATAGTTACAAATAATAAAATTAATAAAAAAACAAATGCGGTCCAACAGCAATGGAAAGGAGCATGTTGAAAATTAGAAGAATGGGATTTGGAGTGCCGAGAGTTATATCGTCAGGGTTTGGAGTCCCCATTTTTAACCGACTTCTAAAAAAGGAGGAGGTTCTCAATTCGGATGTTTCTATTTTTTTTTTTATGTTTGTTCGCGCATAACTTCGTGAAAAGGGTATACTTTCCAAATGGTCCCACAGCCACCAAATCGGGATCTGATGATGGAATCTTGGCGAAATCGAGGGAACTCTTCAAATTTTATAGGATAACGTACAGCAATTTTGGTATTTTCTACAACAAGTGAAGCATTTGCGTTTGATAAGAACCATTCTACATTGGCTTCATTCTGATGATGAAGCCAAGAGTCACGGAACTCCATAATGAGAAAATGCATCCTAGTCGTGTTTGGGGTTGTTGTAATTGTAACGGTTTGCACTTTCCATGTGTACCAAGCACATGTGAACCACTAAAAAGTGAAAAATAAAAACTTTTTTGCAAAAAAATAAAACCGACTTCAAAAAAAAACAAAAAAGTGTAAAATAACTTTAGCTTCTGAAGTCGGTGACAAAAAAATTAAATCAATCAAACAAAGGTCACCGACTTCAGAAGCTAAAGTTATTTTTCACTTTTTTGTTTTTTTTTTTGAAGTCGGTTTTATTTTTTTAATGAGATAAACAAGACTGTGTAATAAATTACAGTTTTATTACAAGTAGTTACTAATTAACATACAACAGAAATGGTACACAATACAAAAAGGCAATTTAGTAAACAAAAGACAGCAATTAAAAAGGCAACAATATAGTTAGGCGAACAGACCGTTTAAGGTCACAATTCGTACAGTGGTCAAGCCCAATTACAAAGTGTATCCTGCTCGCAATCAGCAAGTTAGGTAATACAGCTATTGTAAATTTACAGCAGCGCTGTACCTTACTTAGTGCGTCATTGAGGGGAGGGTAGCAAGGGACAGGCTGGGTCGGAATATTATTTTCGGAAATTTAACGTTACATGCTCAGCGTCGCGGGCTGGCACGTCGAGCAAGGCCCGACCCTTGCTCGACGTGCCAGCCCGCGACGCTGTGTGATTTTAAAGGGGGGTCGCGGGGTGCCTCTGCGGCGAGACCGGATTCGCAGTTTGTATCTGTGTTTTCTGTTTTTGCGAAGAGTACTGGTTTCCCTACAACTTTCCTGCAAGAGGTGGGGTCATCGGGTTGGAGGAGGGTGGACCTAGGACGGCGAATCTTGGATATTTTAGAGGGGACATAACTAACTGATGAAACGATCAGGGGGTTGGGGTGTTTTTCGGCCCTATCGAAAAAACCCTTAGTGAGTCATTTCATACACTCTTGATCTTGAGGTCAACATGAAGTTGCTCATTCCTAACGTACCATGAGGCTTCCGTGGCCTTACGTAATAACGGTACGGTTTTGGAGGGTCAGCATCCTATGGGTGAGGTGGGCTTTGGCATGCGCGAACACGGCGCACGCGTATGTCATGATGGGCCGAATGCACGCGTATGTCATGATGGGCCGAATGCACGCGATGTAGATACGCAATTTGCACTTGAGTGACAATTTGCTGCGCGCATTCAGCAAGCAGTGAAGCCTACCGAGAGCGAAGGCGGCACGCGAACGTACCGTCTTGATGTGCTCACCGAAGTTTAAGCGCCTATCGAGAATGACTCCTAAGTATTTGGCTTGCTTTTCCCAAGGGATCGGCTTGCCGAACATGGTTATCGGATTGGAACTGAGGAGCCTCGAGTGCTCGTTCTTTTATACGACTATGCCCCACTTTGCATTCCCGCCACAACTCTGTCCGTTGACACGGAAGTGCGTCACGTGTTTATTTGATACAAAAATGTGCTAAATCTAACAAGAATTACATCATAAAGTAATCAAATAAAACGATAATAATTATCGTAAATAAACAATAGTGAATTCACAAAGTAAATCATTTTAAATTTAAAGCATCAACATGTCAATTTAAGTTTTGAACAAAACTACCCGTCACACTTGTCCTATCGAAATAAGTTGCCAAAAATCAATTAATGCGTACATTATATACTTAGTAAATTATGATTCGATTTATAAGACAATAATTCATAGTAAAAATCACAAACAAGAAAATCAACTCTAATAAAATTTTCTCAATACCCTTATTGTACTTGACAACCAACTCCGACATATAAAATTATGAGCCAAAAACATTCGTCAAAAAACTAAACTCACCGATACTCTCAGGCACGCACTCTTATTTAAGTGGAGGTGGGCCGGACACATCTCACGATACCCAGACAGAAGATGGACCATTGAAGCCACACGATGGAAAGGACCAATGGGGAAAAGGAATGTTGGTCGACAATTAAGTCGGTGGGCTGATGATATAACACACGTCACAGGAAACGACTGGATAAGGTCAGGCAAGAACAGGGAGTCAGAGAGTCAGTAAATGGCTTTATTGTTAAGTCTAAGATGTCAATCACGTTGGCGGAGATCCGCTAGCTAATTTAGTTTGACCCTGTATATGAATCACGGACATTTCACTGGAGGAGTCCTCAAACGCTCAAAGTCTCCAAAGTTAGTGAACACTCGTCCCCAGTACTTGGGGTCGGCTGCGGGATCCAAGTCCTGGTTGTTGGGAGGCAACGCCGTTGCGTTCACTCTGTCCAGTTCAGATAGTAATGCTTGCAGAACTTCTGGTTTTCTGGGGAAGAAAGTTGACAGTTTAGAAGATTGCTTCTTTGAGATTTTAGAAGTTTTCGGCTCAGAAATGCATTGCAGTTAATTGAGAACTATTGTGTCTTTTACCAGAGGGGTTGGAATATTTTTGATTAAAGTTTTTGCTGCGGTACTTCCACATGAGTAAGTAAACGGAACTGAGTATAAGCTTCTTAAGAACGTGCAAAATTGTTACTTATTTTGATAGGGTTCTCACAATAGGTGAAGACAAATTAATCAAATATTTACTTAATTATTGTAGTCCTTGAGATAGTTAAAGTATGACATTACTTTTATTTTTTTTTAGTATTGTTCATACACACAGTACTTACAATAAACAACCATTATTAATAAATACCACGTTTTTACATTAAAATATTCAAACTTGTCACAAAACAAACAACGTGTGTTGCCCTGACAACCCTGAGATTGTCAACTGGCTGTGACAGCGTAAACCGTAGGGTATAGAACCGGGAAATCCCGGTCCCGAAAATCCCGGGATTTCCCGGTTCTTTACGGTTACTGAGAGACCCGGGAAATTAAGATTAGAACCGGTATTTTCGGGATTTTCGGGACTCAAAGTATATTTTTCATTACTCATACTCTGAAAGTAGCCTTGAAATTAAAATAACAAAAACTTCAGTATTACGAATGTATATTATGACTAATTTAATTTAGTTATTTCTCTAAAATATAAATTAACATAGATTTTGGCAAAATCTTTGCCATTTTTTTTAATGACAAACATAACGACTACAAGACAAAAATAAATAAAAACAAAATTAAAAGCGACAATCCAATCAACGCTCATTTTTTCTTTTCTTCCATTTATGTTCTTATTCTTCCATTTATGTTCTTATTTTTTACTTTCCTCGTATTTGTGATGAAAAGAACATTGTTGATCTCGGGTAAAAGACTTATTTTGTCCCCCAATTACTAGCCTCACTACGTTAAGGGCGCCAAACCCCGTATCGGGACTAAATAAGTAATTTACACCCCTTGTATAACAAGGTACTTACTATATTAATTTTACGTTTATACATGTGAAAATATTTTACTAAGCAATTACGACGAAGAATAAGAATAAGGACGAAGTCATTTATTCACTATGTCATGGACGACAGAGATAGTGCGTGCGAGGAGAGGGGCACGCAGCAGCGGCCGTTTTGTTGTTGCCGCGGCGCCGTCAGTTAGTTTGTGATTTTCGATGTGAGTGATTGGTCTCGGCTGTGAGTCGTGACGTGGTGAAGGTGACCGTGTAATTTTTCAAATCAAGTAGATTTTGGTAAGTAAATAAATAAATAATGCATATTATGTTGTGATCGATTATGCGTAAGATAATTACGTATTATTTGGCTACAACTTTGAAAGATGTGGTTTCACTTTGAACACTGGAACTGGTAGTACACTTCTCAATAACTTTAGTTGATGAGTAATTGAGTAGCGTCCTTTTCACTATTCTATTTTATATTAAATAATATATTACATAATTTCACATTTCGTGTTTCGTTTTACGTAATTAAACATCGTAATTTGGTGAACAAATACACATCAAATGCACTCAATGGGTACTTTGCCTAGAAGTCCATTTTGTTAACTTCATATTATTACATAAATAATATTATTTATTTAGTAGGTATTAATATGAAGTATATATATATATATACGCTTTCACCCTAGTACAGTTTAATTATTCGTTTTGTTTATTAAAATTTATGTTTGTTATAGGCTACGGATTTTGAAGAAGTTTGCGGCAAATCCAATACGTTTTAATATGCGTTGGAGGAAGTACCGAAGTAGTGTTTAAGTAATGTTTGTAAAAGTTTTGTTGTTTTATTGAAAAGTATAATTGTGTTAAAATTGCGAAGTTTCAAACTGGTTGTGTGATTTTTATTAGAATAAATACTTTCAATTTATCCAACTCTTTTATCCTTTTAAGCATTTACATAAAACTTATAAAAATATTTAAAAAATCCCGAATATCCCGAAAATCACGGGATTTCCCGGTTCCTGAAAGTCGTGTCCCGAAATTCCCGGGTCTTCCAACAAGGACCGGTTCTCGATTCCCTAGTAAACCGGCTCTTACCACTCTCGTCGCGTACGCGACAAGCGGCCAGTGGTCACGCACACCTGCTCCGCGTACTTGTAGTAGTGCAACTGATTCGCACGGTTGTATGAAGCTTATACTCTGTTCCGTTTACTTACATAATTATGTGGTACTCCCGCCATTTAATTATATTTAAAAATCGGAACTAATGCAAAATACGGTGTAAGACAAGCATCGCCGATGTTGGTGATAAGTCGAATAAGGCGAGGTTAAGGTGGGACTGGGCGGGTCACGTTTCTAGGATAAAGCCGGATAGATGGACGAAGAACACACTCAGTGGGTGCCCAGGGAGAGAACAGGTTGATCAAAACAAGGAGCCACGCATAAAACCTGTACTCATTTATAGTTGTTATCATTTATCAATATAAAAAAGGCCTGTATCTCGGAAACGTGACGCTTTAGAAGATTTTGTCTCATGTAGGTAATTCTCGTTTGTTTTTGATAAAAGCTATTGGTGAATACAGGTTTTAAGCGTGGCTACTACTTCGAAAATAAAATAAAAGCGATTTAGGCAGGCTTAAGGAAGATGTGTGCTAGGCATTTTAGGGCTACCGCACACTATAGACAAAACTGTCTTGAGACAGTCTTGCCTTACATAGACAAGTCTGCCTCAAAAACTGTTTGGTCTACTACGACCTGTGCGGCGCACATCGTTTGCGTCAATTCCTTTTCAGCATTAAAATGGACTTCATCGATACTGTTCTATTAAGCACCTTAGTTACGCGTAGGGCATGCAATTATCCGCGCATTTTAGTATTCGGATAATTCGGATACTTGGATAACGTTATCCGGATAGTTCGGATAGAAGAGATAAAAATAAAATTTAACTACAATATCGTCAATCATTGATATTCAAAAATCATGGAACTCGCGTTACCGTCACGTACGCTTCGTAGCACTCATAGCCGATCCGCTACGGCGTAGCACCACAACAGCGTGCGCGGGGCACAACCCGTAAGAGTGCTACGACTGGGGCGAGGTCTGTGTACCTTTTGTTTTCACTTCTATCAGCAGTCCCCAAAGATTGCCTCGATATTTTTTTTTTAAATGGTACGCCAACACATACTTACATTGAAAATTCAACAAAAGGGGAAAGTTACACGACTTTGACGGCTAAAAACAACATTTCGCTGCATTCATGGTCATCTCGACTATTACGGTACTTAAAATTGAACTTACTCGTCAGCCATATTTCTTCGCTCGCAAGGATCTGCATTGATTTCAAAGAGGCACGGTGCTACCAGCGGCTTGCACGGTGTAAGTGGAATACTCGTGTCGCACTTTATTGTGGACCCATCTCTGAAATAGTACATTTTGATATAAGTGGGTAAACTTTGTTATTGCATTCGAGGTGGAATTTACTATCGCCCCCGTGGTATAATTTTGAAAAAAAAATGTTCCAATTCTCTTAACTTCCGAGATCCGCCTAATGGGGGGAGAAAGGGGACAAGGGTCTTTGAGAATTGGTTTTTTCTTTTCCGAGTTACGCTTCTAACGCAGGACTTACCCGCCACCGGAAAGCTATTGTGACCTTATCCTTACACTACTAACCACCACCGCACAGGTTTCGAGCCTACTATAATATTTGTTTCAAACACCCAATGGCTACCTCTAAACGTTACGAAGTTAGAGTCTGTTCAATTTTAGGGAATGTAGGGGAGGGGAGGTAAGGTGAGGGTATACAAATTTCATCGCCTCTCAATAGTTTTAGGTGAGAATAAAAAAAAGATCGCGACTTGTCCCAGTTTCCGAGATACGATGGGGGGAGGAGTGAAGGGGAGGAGAAGGGGGAGTTTTGAAAAATGAATTTAACTGACTCCGGGCCCCTTAGTATGAATCTGAAAAAAAAAAAGTTCCAATTCTCTTATCTTCTGAGATCCGCCTAAAGGGGGGAGAAGGACTGCAAGGGGGCGGGGGGGGGGGGGGGGAGTGACTTTGATAATGGCTTTTTTCTTTTCCGAGTTACGCTTCACCCACTCAACCTTCGTTGCGCTACGGAGGTCGCCGGCTCGCTCCAGTCAGGACCTACCTACCACCGGAAAGCTATCTTAACCCTATCCCTACGCTACGGGGGTCGCCGGCTCGCTTCGCTCGCTACCTCCCCCATTACCACCACCGGACAGATTTCGACGCCTACTAAAATATTTGTTCAAAAACCCAATGGTTATCCCTAACCGTTATGAAGTTACACCCCTTTCAAGTTTAGGGGAGCTTGGGGAGGGGAGGGTATAGAAATTTCCACGCCCCTTAACAATAAAGTATATAGTCAAATCAAAAAGCCTCTACGTGTCCTAATTTCCGAGATACGATGGGGGGAGGAGTGACGGGGGGGAGAAGGGGGAGTTATGAAAAATGATTTTGACCAACTGATTGCCCCTTGATACGATTCTGAGAAAAAAATGTTCCAAGTCTCTTAACTTCCGAGACCCGCCTAAAGGGGGGGAAAAGGGGGAAAACTGAAAAATTATTTTTACTTCCCCGAGCCTCCTCTATACGAATCCGTAAAAAAAACAAAATACGGGTCTCTTAGTTTCCGAGATACGACAGAGAGGGGGAGGAAGGGGGCGAAAAGGGGAGGTTTGGCACTTTTCCCATACTCGCGAGAGTTACTTGTTTACGAATCTGTCAAAATATACCCGCCTTCCTCTGGGAGAACAATTATGTCAGTGAGTCAGTGGTAATCGAGCTTTATAACGGGTGTAAAACACCTCTTAACGAATCCGAAAGGTACTTGTTCTCCCCGTCATTGCGATCATTTTTTTTGTTCTGCGCCATACCTGGGAGTTATGGTGCAGTAACTACCATTCTAGTTACGGAGATATTAGGGATCAAAATTCCAACTTTTTGACAAGTTATTTTTTTTAATCCAAGTTTTTGTTGTAAGATTTTTACTTTCTATTCATGCCATCCACCAGCACAATGTTTTAAGTGCGGTACATTGAGTTCTACCACAACACATGATTTTTCACCCCAAAAAAAAGTCGTTTCCCAGCAATAATTTTTGCGTAAAGTTACTTAGTTTGATGTACAGAATGCTTGGTTGACGGCTTCGTGATGAGGTGGTTTACACCCTGTATAGTATAATTTCTTATGATTATTTAAAACTAATATTTACTTTTAAAAACCAATAACCCAACTCTGGGTTAAGCTCGCCTTTGTACATAAGCTATAAGTATTATTGCAAGTAATATGTATAAACACAATTTAAATATTCAAAAATATTTACCCCGTAAAGACGCATAGCTACCTCTAAGCCGAAATTTAAAAAAAAAAACCAAGCATGGCACAGAAAAGTATTAAAGCTCTCGTCAAAATGAGGGGGAACCACGTGTGGAAAGAGGAACGAAACTTTCTCGTGCCTAACTTAAATTGGGGTTTTCGTACTTTTTACTAATTTATTTTAAAACAATCGACGCGCGCGATCGCATCTACCTTGCCCTGTGTGGCCAAAGCTTTAAATAAACTTATAGATGAGGTAGCAGGGTATTAAAAGTTTCTTCATCTTAGATATTATCTGTCAAAGACGTTATCTGTTAAAGGATGAAGATTGTAACTTACCTGATGCTTTTGATCTTGTCTTTACTAGGAATTTTAGTAATCTTGCCAATGGCCTCGGCGGAATTGCTTTTGTAAACTAAATCATAGTCGTATGTGCCCTCACGACCGCCCGGCCCGTACCAATCGTCCCAGGAACCATTGAACCTTGTGCCTAAAAATAAAAGCGTATTTATCAACGTTTTAGAGACTCTGAAACGCGAAAAAGCAGCTGTTTTGACGAGTTATGCGAACATATTGTAGGGTACCGCAGATTTATTTTTTCGCGATTCAGGGTTTGGTCTCTTATTAAAAGTTTTTTATAATGATAAGTACAATGACCCTATAAGAGATTTCGCGTATGAACGTATATTTGCATTTTAAAAAGGCAACACGTTAGGAATATTTCTAAAAATAAAACCGACTTCAAAAAACACAAAAAAGTGAAAAATAACTTCAGCTTCAGAAGTCGGTGACCTTTATATGATTGATTTAGTTTTTATGTCACGACTTCTGAAGCTAAAGTTATTTTTCACTTTTTTGTGTTCTTTGAAGTCGGTTTTATTTTTTGCAAAAAAGTTTTTTGTTTTCACATTTTAGTGGTTCACATAATATATGCTTACCCCTTCACAGCGTACCGGCGTGATATTATGTTATGAACTGGTGTAAAGAATAGACAGACATGACATTTCAGCAATCCCAGGCCATTCGCTATCATAATATAATGATTGAGGAGTTCATGTTAGTTACCTTTATGGACTTTCCAATTGTCCACAGTAATGGAAGCAAGTCCCCAGATGTCATCTATGTTATGCACTATCTTAGTTCTCTGAGATGGTAGATCTTTGGATAACGCGTCCCATAAGTCCAAGCCATCAATGTTTTTATCTAAAAATACGCTGAAAACAAAATATTTGATTAGAACGGTTTTACAATCTGCCCATTTAAAAAAATGTATTTCTTTGGTTTTTTTTGGGGACTAAGGGCCAGCGCTCATTCAGCTTTTGTCGCGCCATCGTTAACGTGGAGGTCGGAAAAACTGTTACAGACAGGCCGACATACAATCGGCGGCGGCGAACTTTCGCGTCCAGCCCTGGTTCAATCCATGACCGGAGCTAGACGAAATGGGAAGCCGTCAGCTCCTTTTGCGAAACAGTCGTGCTAGCGAAGGAGGTGGCGGAACGTGAGAGGGAGAGAACCTGCCGTCTGACGTCCCAGCTGCCACGGGAAGCGTTTCTTGCGGCGGCTGGGACCGAAACCGACCATATATAGGCGCGGGCCTGTGGACGGTAAGCTATGGGCTAGCTCGCCGTCTATCCGCCTTATGAAGACAGGCCGTGTCGACGGCGTGTTCGTGTTCCACGCGCGCCTCAAAGAGATTTCAGCGAAGGAAATCTAGGCAAGGGCCGAAACCTGCCGGGGCTGCGGGACTGTTCGAAAGAGATACCGCGGCCCTGGTACACAAAGGGCTAAGGAGGAATTTGGATGAGTTTTAGTCAGTAAAAGTCTGACACTCCCTTCCGCTCCGCCCAGAGTAGGAAGAGTCATTTGATGATTTCCCATCCGAATATTTGGGGTCAGCGCAGCATGTCTTCTTTTTCCATACTTCTCTATTACTCGTTATCTCAGCAGTCACCTCCTTTCTAGGCAATCATCCTTCAAACAGTCTATAATGATACCCATAACGATCTAATTAATTAAATTAGCCGAGTTACAAAATATAATATTATAATTGTGGCACCTGGCATTGCCTCCCGCAGCCCTGTAGAATGTAGGTAGCCAGTCAACAAGGTGGAACGTCTGATTGGCGACTCGAGATTGTTGCTTTATTAGAGGACTCCACAATAGGGCTGCGCCGCGAACTCCGCCTTCCCACAGTGTTTGTTTTACCTAAAAAAAAAACAGAATAAAATAAATAACAGAACGCCTTTACGCCCGAAGGGGTTTGGCAGAGGTGTATCATCGCGTACCTGGAGTAGGTACACCCACATTTCGAGATAAGTTTAAGTCCCATCCTATGTATTAGGGCGCAAGCCTTTTTACATCTATCTATCTATTTATTTATACTTATAATAAATCTGTAGAGAGAACAATTCTGTACATGAAATATATTTACAAAATAACTATCGGGGGGTGATTAGTGATCGACACTGATGCCAAAAATGCAATCAGTAAAATTTTTGTCTGTCTGTCTGTCTTTCTGTCTGTCTGTCTGTCTGTATGTTATTTATAGAAAAAAAAACTACTCGACGGATTTTAACGAAACTTGGTACAATTATTCTACATACTCCTGAGCAGGTAATAGTATACTTTTCATCACGCTACCATTAATAGGAGCAGAGCAGTGAAAGGAAATGTTGGGAAAACGGGAGAAGTTACTTGGTTTTTTTAGCTTCCGTCGCGTGTGCAACCTTAATGGTTAAAGCTACATAGAAATCATGTATAACGGAAATATTCCACATAAAATTATATAAAAAATATCCCAAGACAGCATATGTCTATCTTTTATAGTTGACTCACAATAACACGTGTAACTCCCGATAGCTTAGCAGTTCGGAGAATAAATGTGAATGTAAGTTTGTTTGTTGCGCTTTCACGCGACAACTACTGAACGGATTTGGATGAAATTTTGCACACAGATAGTTTATAACCTGGATTAAAACATAGGATACTTTTTATCCCGGCAGTAAGATTCCATGGGACAATAATCAAACTTCACGCGGGCGAAGCCGCTGGCAGAAGCTAGTTAAAAATAAAAATAGATTAAGTTTATTACGCATCAATTTGGGTTACATTGCCTGTCAAGGTGTCTCCATTTAGGCATAGAAATAGATAGTTGAAGGCTCCGCTCTGCCCTTACATTATAAATATAAAAAATACATAGGCAATTAAAAAAAGAGAATAAAGTATAAATGTAAAACAAAGCTAAACAAAGTACGAAAAATTGTGTATGAATGTGTGTGCGTGTATGAGTGTGTGAGAAAGGGAGAGATTTTGAGTATACATTTGTGTTTGATAGTGTTATACGTTGCCAGGTCCAGTCGTTGGTATAGGCAGCCGGATCCCATCCGGGGATTCTTCGCACCCCTTGCCACGCCATCACCTCGACCGCTGCCGTAGTGGAGGGTAGAAGGGCTGACGGGCACTAGAGACCATTTTTACTATGCGGTGTCCATTTTGGGGGTTTGCCATAATCGCCACGCTTGGCAGGCGGGTTGGCGATGGCAGTACAGTTCTTTCAAAAAGAAGAGAGCGCTGCTGCCCATTGTCTGGTAAACCCTTAGTCGCCTCTTACGACACCCATGGGAAGATATGGGATGGTGCTATTCTTTACGTCCGACAGCATACGGACCCTTCGGCTGAAATGATGATGTGTGTCTAACTAAGAGAATGACGTCAATTCAATATTTTTAGTTACAGATAAGTTTTTTTTTATTATTTTCAACACGAAAATTGCAAGTAGCTAAACAAACTGGGTCATATCGTAAATTGAATGTTAGAAAAAAGGAATCAATTCGTCTGGTTGAAACTGATATTTTTTTAAAACTAATGTATTTAGTTGGCTTTGCTAGTGTTCAGGGCAACCAACCAATTCAGCACCAGACTGCACCATTTTTAACCTCGTTCCATGTTTTTCCTGAAAAACGACAACTGTATCATCAGTGTATGAGAATATTTTGGCATTACTAATTCTCATATTGCAGAGGTCATTTATATAAATTAAAAATAGTGTAGGTCTTAGAACGCTTCCCTGAGGCACACCGTATGATACATTCGCGTCCTCACCAACAATTTGTTCCAGTTTCACTTTTTGAGTTCTACCCAAAAGATAATTCTTAAGAAGTGCCCGTGGTATTCCACAAACTCCAATAGCTTCAAGCTTGTGTAAAAGAATGGGAGTAGAGACGGTGTCAAAGGCCTTTCTTAGATCCAGAAAGGTTGGCATGCATTTGTTTCTTTTGTCGAGCTGTTCAGTTACTACATTAATTCGACGCTTATGTATAGTGTGGACTACAGGCTGCTACTGAAACATTCTTGTTGAAAACACTCAATAACACTGCCCTACCTGGGATTCGAATAAACCATTCATTTGAAATATCATGGAAGAATCGTATTGTTTGAGTTTATAAAAGGGTTGGAAGATTTTCGCATGAAGCGCGGCCTAACTTCCGCCATTTCATATTATTTTCAAAAAAGTACAACGCATAAATAACATCACCACTAATAGGGTTAGGTGGGATAATTTGTAAAAATCTCGCCTTTTACTCACCCCTTTCAGAGGATAGTTAGAAGCAGCATTATTATTAAACCCTCCTGCAGCCCCACCGTTGTCGGAGCTGAACAAGATGATCGTGTTATCCAGCAAGCCTTTCTTCCCTAAGGACTCCACCACTTTGCCCACTGACTCGTCCAACTTTGCCAGCATACCTGGGGGGTGAGTAACAACAACGTATAGCAACAACGGAGAGTTTATAACTCTTCGTATTTGTTTTTTAACTCCGAAAGAAATGCTGCTGCTGCTTTCAGGCCAAGAAGAATGAAAGAAGAAAAAAGAAAATGAACAATAACAAAAGAAAGAAACAAGTAAAATTAAATTGAAAAAACCCCGACACATGGGGTCATATATTTGAAGGAATTCCCGGTTTTTGGTATTGGCCCTTTCATTTGATACCTATATTGAGACAGTTGTGGAAAAAATATATAATTCACCATTTTTTGGTGGCCGCCATCGTGGATTTGAAATTTATTACAGCGTACAGTATTCTACTAGTCAAGCCCTTTCATTTGATACCCATATTGAGGGAGTTGTTGAACAAAAATATAATCCGCCATTTTGTGGCGGCGGTCATCTTGAACAATTTTTTATCAAACATAGCTAAGAGCACTCCCGACTAATTCACCTTTCAAACAAAAAAAAAAACAAAATAGAAATCGGTTCAACCGTTCGGGAGCTACGATGCCACAGACAGACAGACAGACAGACATACAGACAGACAGACAGACAGACAGACACACACACACACACTCACACACACAGATACGTCAAACTTATAACACCCCGTCGTTTTTGCGTCGGGGGATAAAAAGACAAAGAACTAACGACGAAGTATTAATATTTTCATTCTTCTCGGCCTGCAGTATTTCAGTTAGTACCTACCGTAAAAAATACTGAGGTCTGAGGCTGAGTGGGAACTCTTTTTATGATACACAAAATAACTAGAAAAGGTACTACCCGTCAACACAAACCTGCATATTTGCGTCTCTGCGTATCATTGATGTAAGAGAATCTATCAATGACATCGTCAGGTGCTCTCAGAAACTCGGATGGGTTACCGCTGTGCATCGCAGAATGTGCTACCATCAAGAACAATGGTTCACTCTTGTTGTGAGCGTTTACCACCTGAAAGAAGAAACCTCTTCATCAAATAAATATATAAATATTTTAAGCCATTTATGATACAGCTACCTCGAACAGAGGGGGAGGGCATCAGATAGAGGGGGGGGGGGGGCGGTGTAATGATATAGACGTGATGCTGGAAGGTAAATAAAATAAATAAAGAGGAGGAGAGGAGGAGGGGTAACCTAAAACCTTACGACGTATCACCAAGGGGGAGGGAGGCTATTAAAGTGGCCTAAAAACCCTTTACCTGGATAATAAACTATTTTTTATTTCTTTTATTTCTGTCTGACCGTTAACTAGGCATACGAAATGGTGCAACTTGTATTATTACGCAAGAAGCTTGATAATTATAGGTTACATATTTAAGCATTTTTTCAAAAAATATAATAATTAAGACGTATATATATAATGAATTACATACTTTTATTGCTTCTTTAGTGTAAATGTCCGTCGCATACTGACCAAATAGGTCATCAGCGACCTCGAAACCTGGAATAAAAAATATAAAACTTGAATGACCGAGGAAACCATTTATAAAGTGAGACTAAAAGTAAGAAAAAAACATTTTATTCGTAGTATACGGTAGGCACAAAGTTGTTAAATAAAAATAGCATAGTTTAGCACATATCCAGCGCTAGACTCGGCATACGAATAATTAACACTTTGTTGTATATAAACACATTCTTTCTTACAATAATAATAATTAAGAGTCCTATTAATTTCTTTTTGCATTTTTTTGATTTTTACGTCCTTTTTTTTTTAGGATGGGAAATCATCAAATAACTTCTCCCGCTCTGGGTGGAGCGGGAGGGAGTGTCAGACTTTTACTGACTAAAACCCATCCATGTTCCTTCCTCGCCCTTTATGTTCCGCGGGGCCGCGGTATCTCTTTCGAACAGGCCCGCAACTCCGGCAGGCTTCGGCCCTTGCGGCCCCTCTCTTTATGCTGACATCTCTTTGAGGCGCGCGTGGAACACAAACGCGCCGTCGACACGGCCTGTCGTCGTTAGACGGACGGACGGCTAGCTAGCCCATAGCTAACCGTCCACAGGCCCGCATCTACGGTGGCCGGTAGCCACCACGTGGCCTCCGACGCCCAGTGCGTCTCCCGCGGCGGCTGGGAAGAGAGGCTCTCTCCCTCTCGCGTTCCGCCACCTCCTTCGCTAGCATGACTGCTTCGCAGAAGGAGGTGACGGCTTCCCATTCCGTCTCGCTCCGGACCATGGATTGAACCAGGGCCGGACGCGAGAGGTCGCCGCCGCCGATCGCCGCTTCGAGGACACGGCGGTGCTCCGCCCACGCAGGGCAGACCTCCACCGTGTGCTCCACCGTGTCCTCCGGTCGATCCTCGCAGTGGAGACACCCGGGCGTTTCCTCCCGCCCGATTATTTTTACGTCCTGGATCAAATTATTTCGATTGGTCCTAGACCCACGAGTGGATTTTTATTGACGAAAATTTTGTGTCCAGTTCTGTTCATCAAAACTTACAAGCAATTTACCTGTAAAAAAAAATGATTATTACAAACATGTGTTTATCAAAACTACACGTGTAAATTACAAGTTACAAGGGTAATTATTTATTTCACAAGTATATTTTTACACTTGTAGTCGTCATTTTGTTCATCAAAAATCCCTTGTAAGTTACAAATTTGTAGAAAATCATAGCAAATCCTGAGAGTGTCCGGCGACTCTCCATTCCGTCTTACAAGTGTCGTGCTTAGTACCGCAATACATTTTTAAATTTGAGTAAATGTATATCGGACATACGTGACATCTTTTCCAGCAGGAATCAGACCAAACGACTGGCATTGTTTCGGCTACCCGACCCGGGAGTCAAGGTACCTGGGACAATCTCCCACTAGTAGACGGGCGCTCCTTGCGGAGTAAGCTGGTGACGCTCGCCTCCACGCACCCCTGAATGCGTAAAGGGGGGGGGGTACCGGCGACCTCGTAGACTATCTCGGAGACCTCGGGGGAAGAGGGGGCAGGCAGGATCAATAAATAAAACCCGGAATTTCTTCTAGTCGGCTGGTTCCCTAGGTTTCGGCTTTTCTTGCTTGTCCTTTTCTTGTTTCTTCCTCGATGGCTGGGCTGCGACTGACGATCGTTCGCCGTTGTTCGCGTCTTATATACGGCCCTGTCCGCCCATAACGAGAGCCGCGATTTTTAAGCCCAATTTCGCGTTTGTTTTCGCGAAAGCCGAAACCTTTGGAGCCCTATATTTTATTTATTTATTAAAATAACCCTTATAATATATACATTTTTAAATAGCTTATTATCTATATTACCATATGACATAACAATATTACACCTTACATTAATTACAAAAAATATTCTAGAACAAAAACTATAAAAATTACAATGGACACAATTTTCACTATCTACTTTTCCTTATATTTTCTAAACCACTGGACCGATTTGCGTTATTTTTGCATGGATATCGGTTTTAGACCAAGTCCAACCTTTCTACACTAATTTAAAAGTTCTATCTTAATAAACAAAAAATCACTTTTTCAAATTACGTAATTATGAGACAAAAATCCTAATTTGCAGTTTTCTATGTCTTATTGGAATTTAAAACTGGGATCATGACATTTTCTCATAATTCTATGATGATTCTAATTAGATTCCGTTAAAATATTTACTTATTTTCAACATTAATTTTCATCACAAGTTTTTTCAAAACAAACAATACTAATTCCCTACTAAAACGACTCACGATGCATTATGCGTACGTCCACTACTTGCACCCTGGTGTGGAGATAGGGTCTCGTCGCCGACAGTCTCCCCCTCGTGCGTCGCACCATCCTCCAGGCTCGGCGACACTCCCGGCACCAACAGCACCACTCTCGAACTGGGTCTTCGCAGCACTCCTCCTCGCGTTCCGACGTCGACGATTCTTGTTCGCCCATCTGGCCCAGGATACACCTGCAGGATTCTGCCGCGTGGCCAGGTGTACCTCGGCAGGCTGTGGTCGACGATAAGCACGACGTCTCCCACTTGCAGGTCTGTGGCGCAGGTTCTTCCCTTCGTCTTCCTCGGCAGTAGCGTGGGCAGGTATTCTCGCAGCCAACGTTGCCAGAAGTGATCGGCAAGTCGCTGCGTTGTCTTCCAGGTGTGTTTGCCCACGAGCTCGTCGTCTTGGAAGCTGCCGACTCTTGTTGCGCCGCAGGATCGCCCGATGAGGAAGTGGTTTGGAGTGAGTGCTTCTTCTTCAAGGTCCTCGGAGAGATGAGTGAGAGGCCGAGAATTGACGATGTGCTCGGCCTCCAGCAGGAGGGTATGTAATACTTCCTCCCTCGGATGTTTTTCGTTGAGTGTGGCGTCTAGTGCTGTTTTAATTGATCGCACCAAACGTTCCCATGCACCGCCCATGTTAGGTGCACCAGGAGGGATGAACTTCCACTGCACGCCGATCTTCTCTGCTTCTAAGGTGAGAGTCTCTTGGTTCATGGTGTCTAGTGTCTCTTGCAGCTCTTTGTTAGCACCGACGAAGTTAGTCCCGTTGTCACTGTAAATTGTCTTTGGCATTCCTCTTCTTGCAGCGAATCGTCGTAGCGCCATGATCATGCTGTCGGTGGAGAGGGAGGGAGTGAGCTCGATGTGTACAGCCCGTGTTGTTAGGCATGTGAATAAGGCCCCCCATCTCTTCTCTTGACGCCTTGCTACTGTGATGACCATGGGGCCGAAATAATCGACTCCAGTGCACGTGAAGGGAGGTTTTCCGTGCATCAATCTTTCAACAGGTAAGTTCCCCGTCGGTAGCTCTTGAGGTTTACCTTTCTTCGTCTTGCACCACTGACATTGATGTTGAACAGCCTTGATAGCTGACCTCAGCCCTAGTATCCAGAAGCGCTGTCTTAACTCGTTCATCACTGTCGCGTGATTGCCGTGATTAAAACGGCGGTGAAATTCTTCTATGATGAGTCGCGCAGTTTTATCTTTGCTGTCGAGCACGATGGGTCGCTTGTAGTCTCTGGTCACGCCCTGTATCGCGTCGATTCTTCCTTTCATTCGCAGGAGACCTTCTTCTAATATTATATCGAGTTTCTTTAGCTTGCTGCTGGCTTCTATCTGTTTTCCTTGTTGTATACTTTTGATATCTTCTTTGAAGCTTCTCTCTTGACTTCTTTGTAGCAGAAGAGTTTCAGCTCGTTGAAGCAGGTCTTCGTCTATGGTTATGCATCTTCTTTCTGGTGTTTTTGAAGGTCGGTGTCGCTTCTCCATCACCTTCTTTTTTCCTTTCGTCGGCTTCCAGTCAGGATCTTCTCTGCTGGCGTGGACCTTTTCTCTCGTTCTGCAGCGTTGTATGAACTGCAGTACCCTTGCTGTGGCTCGCCAAAGTCTCTTCCAGGAGGAGAACCGTTCAGGATCTGGTGTTGGATGCGTGATTCGTGCTGTTGTCACGACGTCCACAGCTTTTTCTTCACCGGTGGTTTCTTTCTTGAAAGTTCTTGCCGCGGGCCAGTATTCTTCCGCTTTTCTCAGGAACTCTGGTCCAGCATACCATCGATGATTGCAGCTAAAATGTTCGGGGACGTCGCGTGTCGCGTCGTCGGCAGGGTTCTGCGCCGTGGGCACCCATCTCCATTCCTGTGGTTTGGTGAGATCTTCTATTTCCGCCAAACGATGAGCCACGAACGTTTTGAAAGTTCGGGGGTCAGTCTTAATCCAAGATAGTACGATGCTGGAGTCTGTCCAAAACGTCTTCTTTGCTATCTTCAGGTCTATTTCTTCCGCCACTGAGTGTGCTAATCTACTTCCTAGGAGGGCTGCTTGCAGTTCAAGTCGCGGGATCGATACTGGCTTCAGTGGAGTGACTCTTACTTTCGCCGCCACCAAGCTGACGTGGTAAGTTCCATCTTGATCTTCTGTCCTCCAATATACAGCCGCTGCATACGCTGCTTCACTCGCATCTGTGAACGTGTGCAGCTCCCCCTCGGTGCGATGTGGCGCCAGACACCTTGGAATCTGAAGGTCCTGGAGCAGCTTCATCTTCTCCAGGTAGGTTTTCCAATCTTCGTACTCTTTATTTTCTATCTCTTCATCCCAGCCGACGCCGCTTCTCCATATGTTCTGCAGCAGCTTCTTGCCCTGGACGAGGACTGGTGATGCTAGACCCAGCGGGTCGAATGTTGACATAACTGCGCTGGTAACTTCCCTTTTTGTAGGTATCTTGAAACCGTTGGCTATTTCTTCAGGCGTATTACGTAAGTTTGCCCTGAAGCCGATGGAATCCCTTTCCGTGAACCAGCGTAATCCCAGTGTCTTTTCTTCCTTTTCACCAAGATTTACTTCTATTTTCTCTGTTGTTTCAGTCTTCACGCCTTGTAGTAACTTAGGTTGATTCGATGCCCAACCCCTGAGTTCGAAGCCTGCCTTCTTGTGTATGAAGTCTACTTGTGCTATTATCTTCTTGAAGTCTTCTTCGGAGTGGAAACTATGTAGATAGTCGTCCATGTAGTGGTTCAGTTCGACAGCCCTTGTAGCCTCTGGATATTGTTCCTTGTAGTCCGCTGCGTTTCGGTTCTTTACGTATATTGCTGTGCTTGGAGATGAGGTTGCGCCGAAGATAACTGATGTCATCCTATACTCTTTCGGCAGCACGTCGCGACGGTCCCCACGCCACAGGAACCTCAGGCTATCTCTATCTTCTGGCCTGATGCGAACTTGCAGGAACATTTCTTTGATGTCGGCTGCCACTGCTAACGGACCTTGTCGAAACCTCAATAGTATGCCGAAGAGTGACTGCAGTAGATCTGGCCCTGGTAGCAGAGCGTCGTTGAGACTTCTTCCTTTTGATTTGGCTGCAGCATCGAAGACGATTCTTATTTTCTTCTTCAATGGATGTACCACAGAGAAGTGAGGGAGGTACCACTTCTTCTTGGAGTCTTCTTGTCCAATTGGTGCTTCTTCTGCATACTTGCTGTCGATTAGATGCTGGATCTGTTTGTTGTACTCTGCTTTCAACTGAGGATCTTTGTCGATCTTCTTTTCTATGTTGGTCAGTCGGTTTCTTGCAGACGTGTAGCTCTCTGGCATTTGTTCATCTTCGTTTTTCCACAGAAGTCCAGCTTCAAATCGTCCATCTTCTAATCTTCTGCAGGTTTTCTCCAGGATGGTGAGTGCTCTTCCTTCTGAGTCTGTAGTGGGTCTTCTTGGTTGCACACCGAGTGCCTCGATCGCGAAGTGATCCTTGATAGCTTGATGCATCTCTTCTTCTGGCGTGTTGATGTGTAGACACGTGTTTAGGAAGTGTACTACTTTCACACCTCCGGCGTCTGACCCGTGGAGCACCCATCCCAGCCCCGTTCTTGAAGCTACTGGTTCTCCTGGTTTCCCTCTTCTTACTTCTTGTGTCACAATCAGCTCCCAGTTGTCTTGACCGATGAGTAGCTGAGGTGACTCCCCTTCATAATATAGAGAGTCGGCGATCTTCTTTAAATGTTGACATTCTTCTATTCTTTTCTTCTCTAGGAACTGTGGTGCAAGCTTCAACTCGTCGATTGTGCGAACTCTTCTCAGGATCTTCTTGTCGCTCTGATGAACCCCTTTGACTGTGAGGTCCAGCGTTTGAGAGTTCTTCTTCCTTAGTAGCCTGCCCCCTACTGTTTCGATGACCAGTTCTTCTTTATTTCCTTGAGCGCCGACTTCTTGTGCCACTTTTTCGTCTAGGAGTGACACTGTTGACCCTTCATCCATAAGGGCCAATATCTTCTTTGATCCTTTTGCCCCGAAGACTTCTACAGGAACTATCTTCAGGTATGCCCTTGCGTTGTTGACTGCATTCACTGATGCTGTAACGGTCGCTACTTCTTGTGGTGCTTCCGTCTTTTCCCCCGAGGTCTTGTCTTCTGGTTCCACGTGCAGCAGGTGATGATGCCACCTTTTGCATTCTTTGCACGGCGGCTTCCTGCAGCTCTCCTTCCGATGTTTTCCTTGTAGACATTTGAAGCAGACGTGACTCTTCTTTACTATTGCCCAGCGATCTTGTACCGACGTCTTCTGGAACTTTGGACATTCGACGAGGAAGTGTTCACCCTCACACACAGGGCAAGTCTTCTCTTGTTGTTTTGAATCTCTTCCCCTGGTGTCCTTTTCTTTGGAGTCTTTTTCTTTCGTAGAATGTGTTGCTTGTCGAGTGTTTCTTCGAGGTGCACTCTTCTCTTCTGATGTTGCGAAGGCTCCACACTTGTCCGCTTCTATGTTCAGGAACCTGGACACCAGTGTCAGGTCGGAGAACTCGCCTTCTTCTGATGCAGCAGTGAAGTCGTACCACCGGAACTTGAGGATTGTTGGTATCTTCTCGATAATTTGTTTGACCATTTCAGGTGAATGCAGGTACTGAGGTTTCTTTAACCCCTTGATGGATGCCACGCTGTTGTTGATCTGACTTGCGAAGACACATATGTCCCTTGGATTTTCAGATATCTTCGGTAATGCCTTGATCTTGTCCAGCTCGGCCAGCACCAGCGCATCAGGTCTTCCATATCTTCTTCTAAGGGCTTGCATCACTTCCACCGGAGAGGCTTCGGAGTACAGCAGACTCTTGATAGCTTCTCTTGCGTTGCCCTTCAGTGCTCTTCTTAGTCGAGCCATATTTTGAACTTCGTTGAACATAGGTGCTGTATCTTCATAGACGACTTTGAAGGCTAACCACTCGCTGCTGTTGCCGTCGAAATAGGGTAACTCGTGGATGTACTTCGGTTGTGCCACTGGCCCTCCTCTTGTGGTGAAGGCTTCTTTCAATGCCGATGCTAGAGCTTGAATTTCAATCGTAGCTCCATTCGTTGAAGAGTTCTCTTCTGGCTTCACTTTCTGGGATTCCGGTGGCTGCTGACCTCGTAGCTCTGGTTGTTCTTTGTTGCCTTCGCCTAATACAGATTTCTCGATCCAGTTCTGCACCTGTGCTGTTCTGTCTTCCTGGTCTCCATCCACGGAGTCCTCTTCTTCACACTGTGCCAGCTCCAATCTGACACGAGCTAGGTTCGCCGCAGCCCGTGCTTGCTTCAGCTCCAGGCGTGCTAATTCTTCTCTGGCTTCCAGCTCCCGTCTTCTGGCCGAGGAACTTGTGGTCTTCGTAGACCTGGCGCGACGACTGACCCCCGTCGGCTTCAGGGTCACGTCTAAATCGCGAACCCCTTGTTCCGGGACATCTTCTGGGATCTTCTCGGTCGTCTTCTTCTGGGCGGTGTCTTCCTTCTTGCTCTTCTCTGACTCCGCTGTGGTCGTGGTCGCAGTCGCAACTGTGTTCTCCGTCGTGGTAGTCTCTGTGGCCGTGGTTCCCGAAGAAGTGTTCGTGTTTGAAGTAGCTGCTGTTCCTGATGACGCGGATGCTGACGTGACCCCTTCTGACCCCGACGTTTCTTCTGTCGTGTCCCTTTCGGAAGGACGTGACTCGGGGCGGGAGGAGGCATCCTTCTGCTTCCTAGTTACTGGCATCTTGAACGAAATCTTCTGTTTCTTCTGAACTCTTCTGTCTTCTTGCAGGGATCCGTCGCTCGAAGGACCAACTGTTTCGGCTACCCGACCCGGGAGTCAAGGTACCTGGGACAATCTCCCACTAGTAGACGGGCGCTCCTTGCGGAGTAAGCTGGTGACGCTCGCCTCCACGCACCCCTGAATGCGTAAAGGGGGGGGGGTACCGGCGACCTCGTAGACTATCTCGGAGACCTCGGGGGAAGAGGGGGCAGGCAGGATCAATAAATAAAACCCGGAATTTCTTCTAGTCGGCTGGTTCCCTAGGTTTCGGCTTTTCTTGCTTGTCCTTTTCTTGTTTCTTCCTCGATGGCTGGGCTGCGACTGACGATCGTTCGCCGTTGTTCGCGTCTTATATACGGCCCTGTCCGCCCATAACGAGAGCCGCGATTTTTAAGCCCAATTTCGCGTTTGTTTTCGCGAAAGCCGAAACCTTTGGAGCCCTATATTTTATTTATTTATTAAAATAACCCTTATAATATATACATTTTTAAATAGCTTATTATCTATATTACCATATGACATAACAATATTACACCTTACATTAATTACAAAAAATATTCTAGAACAAAAACTATAAAAATTACAATGGACACAATTTTCACTATCTACTTTTCCTTATATTTTCTAAACCACTGGACCGATTTGCGTTATTTTTGCATGGATATCGGTTTTAGACCAAGTCCAACCTTTCTACACTAATTTAAAAGTTCTATCTTAATAAACAAAAAATCACTTTTTCAAATTACGTAATTATGAGACAAAAATCCTAATTTGCAGTTTTCTATGTCTTATTGGAATTTAAAACTGGGATCATGACATTTTCTCATAATTCTATGATGATTCTAATTAGATTCCGTTAAAATATTTACTTATTTTCAACATTAATTTTCATCACAAGTTTTTTCAAAACAAACAATACTAATTCCCTACTAAAACGACTCACGATGCATTATGCGTACGTCCACTACTTGCACCCTGGTGTGGAGATAGGGTCTCGTCGCCGACAGGCATGTAATTAAAATATTCTTCCACTCTTAATTTTTTTTAGTTTGAACATCGTGTCGCTAAATGCATTAAACAAAAACTCTTTTTTGTCGAAAAACCGTTATTTTATTATCATTTCTAGACATTTTTCAAGAAATTGCAAAACCTTGCCGCGAATTACGAATTATGAATAAAAGGCGGTATCCCGAATACTTTGTTTTGTCGCTCTTACTTTTTTTATGTCCCATCAATACCATTCAGCCATGCGTTTATGTAAGGATATTTAAAAAAAAAGAGCGGGAAAAGAATGCCGCATACATTTTTAATTTTCAAACATACAAGTAGAACCTACAGGTTTTCAATTTTACAAGCCCTGTAGATTTTTTTTGATAAACGTAATTAACACGAAGTTGTGAAAACTTTGTTGTAAAGTGAACTTGTGAACATGTAGATTTGTGAGTTTTGATAAACAGGGCACCATTCTCATCCTGCGCTCGCGTCAGAATGACTTAAACTGAGGAGCGAGCTGAATTGACGCAGAATTTAGAGTACTTTAATTTTATTTATTATAACGTTGTCTTATTATACTGACAAACGAAAACTAATGAAACGTATTCAATGTAGATTGAAGTTTTATATCATACTATAGCTGACCCGTGCAACTTCGTCTGCGTCTCATAAATTGACATGTAAGCTATCCCTTATATCTTTCAAGTTGGATCAAACTGCACACGGTGTACTAATTTGATTAAAATCGGTTAAGTAGTTTAGGAGTCCATCGCGGACAAACAACGTGACACGTCATTTATTATATATAAATGACGTGTCACGTTGTTTGTTAAGATTAATTTATTTGATAAAATTTATTTTATTTGGAATATAATGGCCGCTGAATCAAGAAATTTATGGCTTGAATTAGGCTTTCTTTACGATTTTTTTTTGTGAAAACTCAAGGAATTTAACGAAATTCTAGAACTCCAACATTCAAGTAAAACATTCAACTTATCTTTTAGTAACTTTAGCTTTTATAAGAATTGAATGTAACTATGTGAATTTGAGCGTCAAACTTCCATCGCCGATGGTTTTTCTTGCAAATTGAGTTCGTAAAATCATCATCATCATGATGATGATTTATCTGCCTAGCCGACCCCAATATAGTTACTTTGGGAAAAGGCTAGGCAGATTGCCTAGCCTTTTTCCAACTATGTTGGGGTCGGCTTCCAGTCTAACCGGATGCAGCTGAATACCAGTATTTTACATGGAGCGACTGCCTATCTGACATCCACAACCCAGTTAATACTGGGTAATACGATACCACTTGGTAAGACTGGCTGTCAGACTTTTTGGGCCACTGACTACCTGTAACGACTGCCAAAGATGGACAAATGATAGCCGGGACCAAAAACTGCTTAACGTGCTTTTCGAGGCACGGAGGAAACTCGGTATGTAAGGGCGGTCACCCATCCACAGACCAACCTAGGCAAGCACGGCTTAACCTAAAGATCGGCCCGAGTGGCTGTTAAATTGAGTTCGTAAAATATTTATAGTAAATTACACGAAAAGAAATATGAAAATGTGTAACTCCAACTTACAAGAAAGAGAATGGCATCACTATCGTTATTCATAAGCAAATAATTAAAATATCTTACTGCTGCTGAAAATTACAGCGTCAAAAATCATGAATTTGCGTAATAAGTGTAATAGGACTCTTAATATAATCGTAATATTTAGGAATGTAAACAATTCAGCAAAGCAATAGTTTTCTCATGGTCAAATATTTCGCCGTCTATGGGACGGATGGAGAGGTTAAAACCTCTCCATCCGTCCCATAGACAAGATCAGATCACCACACCACCTTCGCCGCGGTCTACCTCGATGGCGATTTTGTCATTTGTAACAGTTTCTATTTTAATGTATTATTGGTATGTACATCTATTAATAAGACATACAAATGTTATTAGGTTTTTGCAACAGGTTTTTTCAGTAACATCTCAGAATCTGTATTTGCGTCTGGTTGATGACAAAAGGCTCATGTCTATTACATGACCATCCCGTAACTTTTAAATTTTAAATAAGTAGACGTACTTAGAACATTTAGATTTACCTCTCCTAAAGTCGTAGCCCCACGTACCATCTTCCACATAAGTGTGGTCATATAAATCGATCTTCCCACTCCAAAATCCGATGTGAGAGTCAAATCTAGAAAGATTAATAGTTTATACAGTTTGCGAAAACAAAAAACGACGACTGGTACAAAGGGTACCTACGTCCGGTCAGCTGCTGGCAACAGCGATGACTTCCGAGTACGTTTGCATCACGGGTCGGTTTTAAGTCCTTACTTCTTCTTGTTGATCATGGACGCTTTGACGTCGGACATCTAAGAAGAGGCACCCTGGTGCATACTATTTGCCGACATTGTCCTTGTCTTGTGTGGAGTGAGATCCAGATCAGATTGGAGAAATGGCAACAGAAACTGGAGTATATTCAGCAGTAAAACTGAATACATGTTCTGCGATTTCAGCGCTCTTTCCAGTTTTGGAGCCATAGCGATACATGGCGTTTTCTCAATATTATTCATTTTGATAATTTAACTACATTCATTGCGTTGTCAACGAAGTCCAGAAGAAACATTTTTCAAAAAGAAGTAGGAATGTACATATTATAAATATCTTCAAACTCCTTAGAAATGAGATAGAATAGCGTAGTAAGGAATTGGGGTATTGGTGTTTATCTTTTTGCTGCATCTTTCACGGTCTTTCATAAAATGATACATAACTAAACCACTTACCCTCTGTTCAAAGGAAGATATTCCTTCTTGTAATGCCCCAAGTGCCATTTTCCAACTAGATGCGTTTTGTAACCTAGGTCTTTCAGGTACTGTGGTAGTATCTTCTCAGAAAGAGGAAGGCCTCTCGGCTCCTCACCACGTATAACGCCGTGTTGCATTCCTGGGAAAAATTTCAGAGTTAAAAAAACTTTAGAACTTTTTCGCTGTAAATAACAAGCTTTGCCCCATACTAGATATTTCTTTTGTATAGTGGCCTGCTTAAGGTTGCTCGAATAAATCTCACATAGTATACGGAAAGCTACAGTTATATTATTTGATTTTTTTTTTCGACCGGGAACCGAACACACGTAGCGCTTGAATCGCTCAGTCAGCCAGTATTTCATCGCTGGTTACGATTAATTCATACAGGATTAAACATTTTTTGTTATTTAATTTGTAATAATATGTACCTACTTAATTTGGTTTGACGCGAAGTTTAAATAATATCGATAGTACTCACCAGTATGTATGGGGTATTTGCCAGTCATAAGTGCAGACCGGGATGGGGTGCATATGGGCGTCACGTAGTAGTTCTGCAGCACGATGCCCGAGTACGCCAGCGCGTCAATGTTAGGCGTGGGGATCTGGTTCGAGCCGTGGAAGCCTACATCATTCCAACCCTATCGATAACAAATATTATGTATTTGGTTTCGATTGAAAACCTAATTTTACGTTTAATTACCTTTTAGAAACGGGATTATCGTGTTCGTAAGCCCTTTGGCGGTAAGGCAAACAAACAGTCATATTTATCGGCAGTGCGTGTCCCATCGATCATATTATATGTTTATGGTTTAAAACAGGCTTTACCACGATACGGCTTACTTCAATATATTCGATAACAGCAGATTTGTCGCCGAAGGAGACTATCGACCGGTATGTAAATTATCTGTTAATAATTCGTTGGCTATCTGTATACATCCGTGATCTATAATAATAAATATGACCTTTTAGGTCATTGGCCGGTTTCATTATTATTATGTGGGTCAGTGGATACGAAACGGGGTACTATTTTATTTACCTACTGCGACCAATTTCGAGGTAGCGCTCGGCACTGAGAAAAAAGCTCTCCTTAGGCGGTTGGATCAAGGGCCTGATTGACCTGATAAGATTCAGAAGGCAGTACTCGTCGATACGGCTCGCATTGTAAGGAGGTTCCTGTCACTGCAGGCAGCCCTTACTTCCAGTGGCTTTGGACCATGCTCATGACACTGGCGGACCTATGTAATTATACATAGGAATATAAATGAATAAACAGAAAAATATAAAAGAATCACGAAAAATTAAATTTACAATATTTAATTAATATATTAATAAAACCGTCCCAATAGTTTCGATTTCGATGATCGAGTTGGTGGTGGATGGCTTTCAGTTCCAGAACGACGTAAAATTGACCGTGTATATTATTTATTTTATCCTTCCTAAAACCAAGAGAATTTTCCCCGGGGTTCCAACTGTAGGGCATTTGCATAAAAAGAACATTGAATAAATATTTAGATAAGTACTTACCATATCATCAGCTAAAAAGATCACAATATTCGGCCTCAGTTCGCTCTCAGCCCGACACAGCACTAAACAAGCACTTAGTAGCCACAACATGCCGCTTCGCTCTCCTGTTTTCGAATGAGCCGACACAATGAGAGCTCGGAGCCGAACAACCGCGGTGCATGGTAAATATGGTAATGTATTGTGAAGTTATGAATGAAAATGCTCTCTTTAGTGCAGTTACGCAGTTACTTATGTGTGGGTTTTCAGTAACTGACAAATTGTCAAAGGAGCGACTATTATAATCAACCGTGGCAGCTGTTTTGGTGATACTGTTTACTTACGTAATAGAGCTTTTTAAGTTACATTTTCCTCATCTATTTGTTGATTTGGACTTTTTATCGTTTATCCCGTTTTGGAATTTGCCCAAATCATGAAACTCATATCAGTTTAGGATTTTCTCTTGTTGGGAAGTTGCGGGGGCTAAAATTAAAACCGGCCAAGAGCGTGTCGGGCCACGCTCACTGTAGGGTTCCGTAGCTTCCCAGACCATTAAAAATACCAACATTTTTCGTCAGCAAAAATAACTTTGTTTTTCATAGTATTTGTATGAAAAACAAAGTTATCATTTGCGTTTTTTTGAAAAAGTGCTATATAACTCAAAAACTATTCAACTCATCAAGTTGAAAATAATTTTCCTAGAAAGTTCATATAAAGGTCTACTTCTGTGATTTTTTTCATATTTTTTAAACTTATGGTTCAAAAGTTAGAGGGGGGGGGGACACATTGTTTTTGACTTTCGGAGCGATTATTTCCTAAAATATTAATATTATCAAAAAATGATTTTAGAAAACCCCTATTCATTTTTAAATACCTATCCAACAATATATCACACGTCAGGGTCAAAATTAAAAAAAAAATCGCTCCCCACTTTACGTCTGGGGGAGGTACCCTAATAAAAATGTTTTTTTAAATTTTTATTTTTGCACTTTGTCGGCATGATTGATATACATATTGGTACCAAATTTCAGCTTTCTGGTGCTAACGGTCACTGAGATTATCCGCGGACAGACAGACAGACAGACATGGCGAAACTATAAGGGTTCCGTTTTTTGCCATTTGGCTACGGAACCCTAAAAACTACTATTTCTTGGGCAAGTTCTCAATGAATAATATCGGTATAACGGGCTGACGACGCGACGACGGGTCGGTCGTATAGAAAACGTGCAAGAAGTTTATGTGTCAGCACTAAATCGACAAAACAAGACACTATGCGGACAGTAAAGGAAACTTATCAGACCTGTCATCGTGCTTTCAATTATGTAAACAAAATTATCTTTTTACCTAATTATTATATTATTTTTATTTGTTGAAAGTTTTAAAATATGGATTCCGGTCTATCGATAATGATCGTCAGCGTGGTCATAATATTATGTCAAAAGGTGAAAAGCTCTTCGAGGCCAGCCATGTATTGTAGGTTGAAGAGATTATACCTAAATGATGAAAATGAGGCTGATAACTGGCAAAATTGTCGCACTAACTAAAATATCCATTGTCGTTAAAATAATGGTAAAGGGTTTCTGATTTTTTGTTGCCAATAATGTGAGAACGGCATATTATTGTATTTGAAGCCAATCATTCGGATGTTTGCTGAAAACAGTTTGAAAGATAATGTTTAACTGATTGTATTAATTATAAAACTACACTACTTAAATATTAATTATTTCTACACACGTTTTTCACATCACAGCAAGAGAGTACTATACGGTACAAATAGTACATTTTGATAAAAGTGGAAAAAGTTTGTTAATGTAGCCCGAGGCAATATTAACACACGCGAGCCGTAGGCGAGGGTGTTTTTGAGCCGAGAACTGCAATAACAAATGTCCCCGTGTATCAACCGACGTTTTTCAATACACTTTTGAAAAAATAAAAAAAAAGAATAAGTATAAAATATTTGTGTCATGAATTATTACGACACTATGATTTAAATTATTTTAAATAATCATGTTTATCTATGATATTGAATTTAAAAACACAATTTGAATATTCAAAAAATGTTTACGCCGCCGTAAAGATGTAGACTGCTTTGCCGAAATTAAAAAAAAAAAAACGGCCAAGAGCGTGTCGGGCCACGCTCACTGTAGGGTTCCGTAGCTTCCCAGACCATTAAAAATACCAACATTTTTTGTCAGCAAAAATAACTTTGTTTTTCATAGTATTTGTATGAAAAACAAAGTTATCATTTGCGTTTTTTTGAAAAAGTGCTATATAACTCAAAAACTATTCAACTCATCAAGTTGAAAATAATTTTCCTAGAAAGTTCATATAAAGGTCTACTTCTGTGATTTTTTTCATATTTTTTAAACTTATGGTTCAAAAGTTAGAGGGGGGGGGACACATTGTTTTTGACTTTCGGAGCGATTATTTCCTAAAATATTAATATTATCAAAAAATGATTTTAGAAAACCCCTATTCATTTTTAAATACCTATCCAACAATATATCACACGTCAGGGTCAAAATTAAAAAAAAAATCGCTCCCCACTTTACGTCTGGGGGAGGTACCCTAATAAAAATGTTTTTTTAAATTTTTATTTTTGCACTTTGTCGGCATGATTGATATACATATTGGTACCAAATTTCAGCTTTCTGGTGCTAACGGTCACTGAGATTATCCGCGGACAGACAGACAGACAGACATGGCGAAACTATAAGGGTTCCGTTTTTTGCCATTTGGCTACGGAACCCTAAAAAACATTAACCTCTGACTACAGGCATTGAACCAATTTGGACTAAGTATATGCATAGTTATCTGTGGCAATTTTACTTTCCGCACACGTGTGGAAAAAATATCAAGTGTGAAATACACTGCATTTTGAACAAATCTAATTAGTCCGTCAGGTAGGTAGATTATTAAAACAAATTGACCCATATTTTTATTTTGTTACGTAAATCAAAATTGACGAAGATACGACGCTTTTAAAATGCCCAAACGTCACGCCTATGTATAATTTTTAGATAGTTCTGACGTCACTAGCCCCCACTCCCGAGTTTTGATGCGTTTTATCTTTGTCAATATTCATTGATTTACGTAAATCAACCAACCAAAATCAATCAACGTAAATTGGCGTCAGACGCGTTAGTAATTTCTCTCTAAGGTGCACTAGTGCATTTTTGTAAGTCATGTTTTCTGATTCTGATAGCGAGTTTGTGGATGATTTCTTTGCTATTTCTTCCCATGTTGCATTGCGTAATGAAGCATTACGATATTCAATGCATTTAATGTTATAAATTACATCGTATTTCCTTATTAGATCGATCAGCATATTGATAACAAAACACGTACGCCAAGGGTTTACTTGTTCATGACGTTCTACGCGTAAGTTCTAGAAACACACTGGTCACACGCGTGGGATAGCGTACGAACATCCCCTCCACCTTCCCATGCCGATCTGGACATCGCAGGTTGACGTTGCGTGGGAAGCGTGTGATTGCGTTGCATACGATAAGTGTGTTTCTATTGCATAGTTTTTCACATAAAATCAAGAGTACAGATATCATAATGCGTTGCATACGTTGCGTACGTGGGCTCAGTTTGTCTCTAGCTTAATAATATTCACTAATAAAATTAATTCTGTTTACTTGTTATAAATGTCAATGTCAAGTATTAATACAGTACCAGATTCGGATTGGCAACGAGTCGGCAGCACCTTCGTTGTGCACGTCCCAGTCGTAGTTAGTCTAGCGGGTTTCTTTATCTGTTTTATTGTATTTTTATTTATTAACATTTTATTAATAAATAAAATAAAAATAAATAAAATAAAAATAAAATTCATTTATTTCAGGCAAGTTTTTACACATACACCCATAGTATCAGAAAATTAATTAGAAATATGTAGATATTAAATTAAATATTAAATTAAATTATATTATTGTTACATTAAAATAGATAATAGTTTTCTCATAAATGTCATGTTAGTTTAATTTAGGTTTAAGTTCAAACAGTCATATTAAAATGAAATACTTAGTAGTCATGTAAATGGTGCGAAATATAGTAGTCACAATGTTGTTTTTACACTTAATCAGTCTCCGGTGAAATGATGCCTTAAGCCTACGTAATACAGCATAAAAATCATCAACCCTGCTTTCGGCAAACATACCAGACGCGCTACACCGCCAGGGCAGATTAAGCATGGCCCGGAATGCGTTGTTGTATTGCACTCGAAGAGTATTGTAGGTACTCCTCGTGTACTTGTACCAGAGTTGGCCGGTGTAGAACGCCTGGCAGTATGCCTTAAACAGGGTCACTTTAGCCTGTTTTGAACAATATGCAAATCGTCTGGCGAGCATATTACTTTTACAAGCAATGCTTCGCCTTTGCCTTTCAAGATCCAGATTATCACTTAGGTCATCAGTGACAATGTGACCCAGATACTTAAAGCTGTTTACAATTTTAAGAGGATACCCACACAAGTTAATAGGCAATACCCGTTCTGGCCCTTTACCATATTTAAAAATCAGTATTTCAGATTTATTTACATTATATGTCAGACCATGAGCGGCGGCATAGCGCTCGCAGACCGCAATAAGTTGCCTTAATCCGCCAGCAGAGGGGCTGAGCAGAACCATATCGTCAGTCGTTATATTAATACAGGTTATACAGGGTAGAAGGGACACGGCCCGAAAACGGTTTCCTGCACGACCTGCACTACTGGTCACATCATTCTGAACCCCCTGAAGAAACTTTTGAACGGTAATACGGTAATAAAAATATTTTTATTTATTTATAGAACAGCTGATTAAAAAATCATGAGAATATGAATGATGTGTTTACTCACTTATACGTTGTAAACGTTTTTGCGTCGTTGTCGGGGTGGAAGGGACCGGGGGGGGAAGGGGCCCTTCCACCCTGTATAGTTTTAATGATAACCGGAGTATAATTTCGCTAAGTAATTCCCAAAATAAATACGACACACAACACAGTTTCCCTTATCAACCGGTAACAGACAGCAAAAAGCAGCACACTGTTTTTTTTTGTATATTATTTACGAATAATCTATAACTATTTTATGAAGTACTTTACGTAAGTATAAGGTAGGTGTTCGAAAATTAAACAAAGCGCATACAAATAATTCAGTTTATTATCCATATAAATTACAGTCCATTAACTTGCACGTATCACACAGAGTCGTTCTTAGGAAAAATAAAAGAATCGATACTATCTGTTATTATTTATTTTATTACAGCTGCCTAAAACAACCGTGGTGCAGTGGGTTAGGCAGGACTCACAGCCTACAAAACTCGTCTTATCATAAAACTACTAGCAGACCCCACAAATGTTGTTCTACCATATAAATTATGGTTTGAAATATACATTACGGTCTATTCTCATACCTTTCAAATATACATTAGAAAAAATCATAAAATCGGTCGAGTCGTTTCGGAGGAGTGCGACCACAAACACTGGAACACGAGAATTTAATTTATTTATAGATTACAATCCTAGCTCACCGATGTCCCCATAAAACGTAGGAATGTGAAAGAGATGAGTGTTTCACTGCTTTGGAAAATTGACAGCTCATGAACGCGGTTTAGATGTGCTAAACGCGTTTAGTTTTACTGGTGAAGTTAGACCTTACATTTAAATAAAATTTTGAGTTAGGTTCATCATGGGCCCGCAATTTTACTGTTGCAACAAACCGATTCGGTCGGGGTCCATAGATAAAGGGTTAAGTTGCAATGTTCAATGTTTCAAATGCCGTAAGGGCATTTAAAATCCCCACTCCCGAAATACGTTCATTGTTTTAGGACGAATTATATTTGTTTTTATTTAAAGGTAAATTTTAAATCGAACTCGGACACAGTTATTTAGATATACAACAAAATCATGAGATTAAAAGCTAATTTCACGCAATCATGTTAAGAGAAATGGATGGTGGGTATTATAATATATTTTGGCTGTGAGTCCATTGCCATTATGGATCGTGCTCATACATTAAAGGTATTATTATTAAATGAAACATTTGAAGATATGGAAAAATTGTTCATTTCTATTATATATATTCAAAGAAACGGTAGTCGAAAAGAATAATCTTATTCTAGTACCAATAAAATGGGAAGAGTGTAGTTCCATGCAAGTACTATGTAGTAGTGTATGTGTAAGTACTAATATATATGTAGTATATCAACTATCTGGTGTCCACGACACAAGCCTTGCTTAGTGTAGCACTAGATGGCGCTGTGTTAATGTCCAGCGATATTCATTTATTTATTCTATTTATTTACTTATTATAAAACAGTTGTACTTATGTTTATATTTTGTTTCATAGTTAACACACGTTTGAATATATACGAGCACGATCCTTCAAAAATAATTCTAGTAATTAATAGTGAACATTCAAGTATGACAAATATATTACAAATACGGCTATATTATAGTGAATACTCGAGAATATGCAATGTTTTTCTATCTAAATGTACAAGTCATGAGTATAATGCAAAAGTAATTATCGCACGAAAAGTTGAGAATAGTGTAGACGACAAAATAAATCTATTTAGTTCGTCAGACAGGTTTCCGACAAATATTGGATACGTATCTTTTCTTTTCTCGCGTAACCAAAAAATTAAGACGATATACGGTGCGTCGAAAACTCGTGTGACGTCACAGTTCGGTACACTTTTTACCAGAAAGTGACGTCACAAAACCCCACTCATCTTTGACGCGTTTTATCTTCGTCTATTTTTATTACTTTGATAACACATTTCCAATATTTTTGGATAATCTAACCGACGGACTATACAGAATCTTTTTTTTTTTTTGACAGTCGTCATCCCTATTCGCTACTAACATTATTATAAGCCGACAAATTATATACAGATATAAACCCTTTCATACGGAACCCATGAGTTAACGAAAATATAAAAAAAATAAACTAGGTACTTATTTCACACATCATATAGGTATTATGTATAACATTTATAAACGTAAGGCCTGAATTCTTGTCGCGCTGATGGTCGGTCGCGTGCGGTCGTGACGTCAGCGAGAACAAAATACGGCTGTCAGTCGCCGCTGACGTCAGCGTCGCAGTATGGTGCTACGAGTATAAGAACACAGTGTATATCGTACACTGTGTTCGCGACGGACTGTACGCGACCGACCGTTAGCACGACAAGAATTCAGACCTAAGTCATAACAAAAAAATCACGCAGTGCGGGAAATGCTTATGTTTTCAAAGAACAGTCGGCCACGGCAGTGAAAAACAGTTTATTTGTGACGGAAGATGAAAATTTAAATGAAAAGCCACTTCTGTAGCCAACTGTGTTTAAATAAAATGAATTCTATACATGTGTATATCGTAAAAATGCAACATAAGTCCTTTCAACATTTTGTTCACTTGGTCACATGTTAAAATACAGGGATGCTGAAGTTCTTTGGCAGTACAGAAAAGAAATTATTTATATGAATTTTATATATTATTTATATACCTAAGACAAAATAATAACAGCTTGTTGCCAATAAAATTATAAATAATGGTTGGTCTTAGAGATATAAAACTTTACCCATATTATATCTCTTATTTGCTTGAATAAAATTATTGCTCTAATTTATTTAAACACTATTAAATATAATACCTTTACATCACTATTGTATGTAAAAATAGTAGAATATTATTATATTATGTATGTACTATGTATGTAAGATCGTATAAATATCAAGAAGTTATTATTTAGTCCTTAAATAAGAGGAAACCGCGAAATTTAGTATTACGGGCAAGAAAGATGAGATATAATTTTCTATAATATATTATTATACTAAAAATAGCTTAACTACATAAAAGAAAGTTTCTAAAGAAGGCAGATACGCACTTTTATATTGAGCCCGGTATATAAATAAAGGGACACACCATTTTGCACCTTGAACCTTCAGAATAGATTTCAAAGTAACCAAAACATGTATCCTTTTATTTTGAAGAAATATGATTGAAATTGCTGTTATAGAACTCTTTTCTGAATTAAAATACTTTTGTTAGTTTAATAAATCTAGCTTTGGCCATAACAACATATTCTTTGGTTGCAAGTATTATAGCAAATAATATGTTAATCAGGTTTAAGTCAGTATTTTTACACGACTACGACGAAGTCAAAAGAAAGGGTTATGATTTTAACAGTCTATGTATGTATGTATGTTTGTATTTACGTATGTTCCTAAGTAACGCCTGAACTATTAATCCGACTTTGATGAATAAGGTGTCAATCGATTCGTTATTATGGCCCGGGTAACATAGGCTACATTTTAACCGACTTCGTAAATGCGAGGAGTCAATTTTACCTTGTGAACCTCGAATTTAATTAGAGCGTGATTTTTCAGCAGTTTATAGTCGTACTATACCACACAAATTCTTGCTGTATCTATACGCCTTTCATATCAATGACAATCTAGATTGACAGTGCTAATAGGATAAAATAACACTCCTATAACGCCCCAAAGGATTTGGCAGAGTTGTGACCTATCTAACACTTACAATTCGCCAGTTTTGTTTAAAATTAATTAAAAACTGTTTATTGCTAATCTAAACAAAACCCAGCTCTATTGTAAGACTTTAAGAAATAATTTCCTATAACAACATTTCCAATCACAAGCTCAACACAAAGTGACGCGACACTAGCGCCAGCACACGAGGCCGTGTGATGACGTCAGCGTGCAACCAAACGCACGCTACATACAAACACTAGGACGAGACACTCTCACACACTCACGTACATTTGAACTATACAATCGTACTGCTCAGTGCTCACAATACTGTTTACTCCTTGCGCGCTTTGCGTTTCCGTTGCCCGTCGCCGCCGGCGCCTTCTGTGTCCACTAAAGGAGTAGTCTGGAACAAAATAAACAAGCTTAATATCTTGTTTTTCTGATTTGCTTATTAAATTCTCATATTTACCGTCTCGTTTGATATGGCCGTGGGTGTATCTACACACACATTTTGTAAATTACATTAGATTGCTATGCTAACGGTATTAACACGATATATATCTATTCTTTTTTTTTCTCTGTTTTCACTTATTTTTGTGAATGCTTGGTAGCCTGTAATTGGCGACTGTGTAAGTCCAAGACTGTAAAACCTATGGATACCTAAATGCAGTACACAGAAGCTGTTGGTGAATCTATATTTATTATTAAAATATTTAAAGCTCCTACTGAGAACTAAATTTCAGTGTACTTACATCCTCAGTAGAGGTAACGACATCAGCATCATCACCCTCAGGCCCCTCCAGGTCAGCCTTGCTGGGCCGCTCCAGCTCTTCCCTCACATCTTCCTCAGCCTCGGACAGATGAGGATCATCCTCTGCGACGGCATCTGTCTTCTTAATGTCAGCGTCGGGATCCTGCGTGTGGAATGTAAAATATGGTTGAAGGTGTGTAGTGCCTTTTCGTTTTTTGAAAATTTAAATTTAGAAAGATTATGCATGACTCGGTTAAGTCCAATTTATAAATAATAATTATGATCATCTTGTTAGATAATTTGAGAAAAATAATAACAATTGTTTTGATCAGTTAATTTATCTATGATTGTTATTTGTTTATGTATACTTATCTGGGGTAATATTTCCTGAATAATTTTTAAAACTTTCATTGTATTATCCGTGGGGTTCGTTTAATTATGCTTTTTGTTTATTTTTAACTCCACTTGTTTACATTACGTACCTCCATAGATAATACACTATATAATACAAGATAGATACGCAACTCTGGTTTTCGTTTTTAAAACTGTGTACCCAAACTGTTAGATGGCGCTGTTAGTTTTTGTTCAATCAAATAAATGCAAAAATAAATTCTGAGGATTCGAACTTGTGAACTATTTGTCACAAGGGCAACCGCTGTCACCGCTAGGCTATCTACTTCACTAGCAAGTAGTCTAAAATAGCTGTTTTCTTTATAACAGTTGAAAAGTTGGTGTACCTAAACACACAGATGGCAGCACTATCTATGAAAATTTTGGTTGAAGCCAATGTATGGAAGTTTCACCCCCCTGCGTACCTCGTAGCTAATGGATGTTGATTTATTCGATTGTTCTTTGAGCGTGTTCACAAAAAATGTTTTGTTTGTTATAAGAAGAAGTTAATATTGTTTATATTAGTAATAAGTAATATTATTTTATTGTGTAGACCCTGTAATGTCAGTTGTAAGATGGCGCGAATCGCGCAAAAAATGCAAGGAACAAAACTTACCGATCTAGCAAACCCGCAGCAGGCATAAGCGAAGAGTCCGACTACCACGAAGGTTCCAACTATAACCGCAGCGTATATCCAAGGGTTGTCGCTGGCGAACTGGACTGCGCGGTCATAAACTGAGTCCTGTGGATTTTAGCTTTGGTACATACTAGCAAACTACGTGTTCACACATTATAGGGGTTTGAGGAAATATAGGGTAGGTGTGTTTCAAGGTGTTTTTAACAAAAGATATACTTTGGGTGTGGTCTAAAAGTACCTTCTGTAATTAACTACATCATTCGGACCGAAAGCTGATAATAAAATTCTACGTTAACTCCTACATATTTTATTCTACTCCTTTATTTCGTTTATCGGTACCATTTTCCGACCATATTTTCGCTTCAATTCAGGTGTTATCACTTAGCCAATACTTTGAATAATAAGGCAATAGCTAGCTAGCATCTTTCCACAGGGTATGTCTAGCTACAAACGCGTGTGACCTCGTTGGCGCGTCGTACGAGGCAGACGACGTACGCTACGATGGGTATGGCGACGTAGAGCGCGTACAGCGCCCACCAGCCCGGCTTGTAGTTCATCGCGCGCAACATGCGACCCCACAGCGATTGCTGTACATGCGTATAACTGATTGAAGTACATTTACGGCAATCCCTACTAATATTATAAACTACTAATATTATAAATGTTAATGTAAGTTTGTTTGTTACGCTTTCACGCGAAAACTGCTGAACGGATTTGGATGAAATTTTGCACACAGATAGTTTATAACCTGGATTAAAACATAGGATACTTTTTATCCCGGTAGTAAGATCCCATGGGGTAATAATCAAACTTCACGCGGGCGAAGCCCCTGGCAGAAGCTAGTTTTCAATAACTTTACTAACAGGTAATGGAAGGTTGCTATCTTTAACTGTTTAACATTTAGCTTACGAAACGTTTGAAACAAAACGTCACAAAAAACTTTCTTTATACGTTAGTAAGTTATAGAAAGCGACCGTTAGTGGGAACATAAACCTTCATCTGTTAACGAAGTAGAGACAATACTGTTTTAAGCTATCACGGTTCACAACTAAACTTAAAATGTCACTAACGGGATATCTTCCCGATAACAACAACAACAACTGTATTACAGCACCTTGCAACAGCGTCGAAATATCGGGAGCTCAATACAAATAAAAATCACGGAAGCAATCCCCGTAAGTACCTATGTTTCACAAATAAATTGATTTGATTTGATTTGACATTTTAAGTTTAGACACACAATGGCGTCAGACAGAATGGGGCTTCACAGACGAGGAGGAGGAGTAGGAGGAGGAGATTTTTAGTTTCTCTTTAATAAGCCGCATGAAAACTTATGTGTATCTGGTTTTTCCTACCTGCGGACTGCGTGCTTGGGATTCACCATAGGGACGTTTACATAAACTTGTACGAAAACGTACGGTTTTCGAGTCGTACGGGTTTTTGCGTCTAAACATGCTCAGGCGCGAGCACGAATATCTAAAGGGCCCTGATACTTAAGACCTGTGAGAAAAGCTCTGAAGAGATTTTCTCAAGTTTTTTTTTTTTAAATCATGAAATGACCCGTCCCGCTCATTCGCAGAATGTTACTGACCAAAACCCACACATGTTGAGAGCAGCGGTGTCCCAGTGGTGGCGGCCCCGACTTACGAACAGTAAGTCGTGGGTTCGAACCCAAGCAGGCACATTACTTTGTGTGATTTACATCATCACCACTGCTCTCAAAAATGGTGAAGGAAAACATCGTGAGGAAACCGGCATGTCCTAGAACCAAACATTCGAAGACATGTGACATCTACCAACCCGCACTGGGCCCGCGAGGTGGATTATAGCCCATACGCAAAATACGCGCTTTGACGTGGAGTTGCGGACACCAGCCCGCTGTACAATACAGTACAAATACCCACACATGTTCCTTCTTAGCCCTTTGTGTTCCAGGGCCGCGATATCTCTTTCGAACAGTCCATGGTACTGACTCAAACAAATGTTGCAAGTGACGTCATAAATCAGCGTCAGAAATGAAATGGTAACAACGTTATTTTCAGGCCAGGAGAGATAAATAATTGTCCACTTACCGAATCCCTCGATAGCTTGGCACGTTTGATTGCAAAGGAGGCTTGCGCCCATTCCTCGGCAACGGCTTGGTCATCCGTGATTATCAAATTGTCGAACAACAGCATTGGAGACATCGACCAAAGCTCGAAACCGACCGCATGCTGCACAAATTATAAGAATATTAGTTAAACCCTTTATTGTTGTCTAGCTGACCCACGCAACTTCGTCTGTGTCACATAAGAGAGAAAAGCTTGCAAAGGGAATAAATTTCCCCCATTTTTGCAACATTTTTCATTTATGCTCCGCTCCTATTGGTCGTAGCGTGATGTTATATAGCCTAAACTTTAGGCTATATAACATCACGCTTAGCCTTCGGAAGGCTTTAGGCCCTAAAGCCTTCCTCAATAAATGGACTATCCAACACAAAAAATATTTTTCAATTCGAACCAGTAGTTCTTGAGATTAGCGCGTTCAACCAAACAAACAAACAAACTCTTCTGCTTTCTTTTGATATATTTTTTTTTGTCTTGGTGTATTTTTTTTTTGTGAACTACATTAAGATACTTTTTGTAAGTAAATATACAAAACTCTGCGAGATAATGAACAAAGTCTCGGCGAAATCACAAAACTAGTCGATAGTACACAACCGCATTTAGGCTGGTGCTCCAGGGTAGCCCGCGAAATTCAAAATTTCTAACGTTTTTTGCAATTTGCAGGCCAGTGCTAGCTTGTATGTTGATGAAAAAATGATTCGCGACTGTAAGACGTATGTAGTTACAAAATTATAATCATCAATACAAGCCTCCAAGTTCTTTATGAACTTGGAGGCTTGTATTGATGATGGTCGAGGACGACTTTTTCAAGGTCAAAGACATTCCTGCTTCCACCTTAACTCCTAACTATAATGACTAAAGAACAAAACTTACGATAGCCGTCATCCGGAAGGGCTGTTCGTCGCGGAAGTAGTCCGGGTTGGGAATGCGGCGCGGAGACCACTTGCCGCGGTAGTTGGGGTTCGCGACCAACGGCGCGCGCCATATGCCCTGAGGGTATACAATCACACACATCAATATTACAGAAACGACATTATCATACTACAGGGTGGAAGGAACAAACGAATACCATGTATTACCGAGTTACCCAGTGATGGTTGTGGTTGTGGATGAATGTGTGAGATAAGAATGCAGCAGTGGCGAGGGGTTGCATACAACTCGAAACCTACTGGCTTACCTTCAGAACAACCACTGTACTGGAGTCTACTATTGCCAAAAGTAAAACAATGTAGGTACGCAGTTAGGACATGATTGCCCAAACATGATTAAAACTGCAAATGGTTTGATGTACGGTTTTTTCAAACATTATTAAAAATATGCACCGGACCGACTTACATGTTACAAAAATTTACCCTTCGCTACTGGAATGCAGTATATTTGTTTTGTTACCTTGTAGTTGGGGTTGGGTATGGTGGGCGGCTTCCACTGTCCGCAGCCGGGCGCGGCGGTACACGTCGGGTTGTCGATCAGAGGCGCTTCCCATTCGCCGTCCATCTCCTCGTCCCAGTCCTCGGGCTTTTTGGCTTCAGGGTCTGGGTAATGGAGACAAATATGATTTCATGGTTTGTTTTATGATACGAACAAGAACTGGACGAGGGAACAAAGGAAATTGCATGCTATCCCAGCAATATCGTGTTGATCAGTGGATTAATATTTATGTACACCAGTAGACCACACAGTAAATTACATAGATTTATTTCTTCAATTTTATATTTCCTTTCTCTTCATAACGATAATTAGGGATGCATCCGATACCGATACCGACATATCGGCGATACTTCAGGTTTGCTGATATATCGGTATCAGCGATATTTTAATGGCAGATTCAACGATACTTTTCAAATTTCGCGCTTTAAAAATGACGTCTTATACCCAAACTTGAAAAAAAATGGCGCAGAAGTACCTACTTTAGCTCTGTCGCATCTGAGAGACTATTTTCCACCGCAGGTCCTATCCAAACAGACTTGCGAAACGCCTTTGCCCGCAAAACTTAAGAATACTTTGTTTTTTAAATAAAAATCTTATAAATGTTAATTTTGATTACTAAAACTATTAATTAATTGTGTTTTATTTATTCTACCTTCCTTTTTGAATTCAATAAGCGTATCGGTATCGGTATCACCGATATTTGTATAACAGTATCGGTATCGGTATCGTATCGGCAAAACAGCGTATCGAGGCATCCCTAACGATATTATTGCGTTTACAAACAGTTACAATCAGTAACCGCATTGGGTTATACCTATACATTAGTTTCTTCATCAGTTTCAGGAAGATGACAATTTTTTTTTTCTGTTAAACAAAAAATTGAGACAATACAGTGAAAACTCGCGTTACATTGAGTGCATTTTTACCGGAAAGTGACGTCACAAGCCCCACTCATGATCTTTGACGAGTTTTATCTTCGTCAATTTTTATTAATTTGATAAAACAAGAAACACGTATCCAATACTTTTTGATAATCTAACTGACGGACAAAACAGAATCATATTTAATTTAGTCAGGAATCATCCCTATGACGTGTTTATGGGGGCTTCCATTAATTACGTGAGGCGTTTGGGGGGGGGGGGGCTTCGAGCCGAATCACACACACAACCTCACGAGGGAGAGGGGAGGTCTCTGCAAATATCAGGTTTTTTTTCCCTGCAAGAAACAGCGTAAAATTGCGAGAAAACTATATTTAAATAAGTAAATATGTTTCTCTAATAAAACATGGCCCAAATCGTACACAATAATATTTTATCATAATAATATTCACTGAAAATAATTAAACAATCAAGCACTTGTTTGGTATTTATCCTAAACAACGCGTTTTCATAAACCTCAAGTGAGATTAAGTGGGGAGTGGGGGGTCACGTCAAATCTCATGATATCTCACTAAGGAGGGAGGGGAGGGGACAAAAAACGCCAAAATAGCCTCACGTAATTAATGGAAGCCCTCTAATTGCTGGCCTAACCCGCAAACATTACTGTATTGTAGCTAATTTTCATACACGATTTATTACTGAGAAGTGGAAAGAGTGGAGGGTGGCCTAAATCCAGAGGGCCTACTCCCTAACGTTTCGTCCGTATATTCGGATCTATCTGCGTCTCTCACTCGCACTCATCTGCAGACGTGCGCGAGAGAGACTGATAGATCCGAATATACGGACGAAGCGTTAGGGAGTAGGGCCTCAGGAGTGAGCAGAATACTAACCTGGAATCATTTCGGGTTCATCATCCAGCCAACCATCGGGCTTCACTGCGTTGGGGTCTACAATTTGAGCAGGGGCTTCCTCGTCCCAATCGTCAGGTTTTGTTGCTGATGGGTCCACAATCTGTGTATAAAAAAAAATACAATTTAGTTGAATGAAATTAAAAATTAAATCAACCCGTCAATTGATAAACTTACGCCTTTTCCATGGATGGTAAGTATAAGTAGGTAGGAATTAGAATAGCTACTTCGTAAGATTTTAACAAAATAAGAACTTGAAATAAAGGGTGTAAAACACTTCTTAACGAAGCCGAAAGGCCCTTGTTCTCTTCGTCATTGCGATCATTTTTTTGTTCTACACCATACCTGAGAACCTTCTAGCTACGGAGATATTGAGGGACAAAGTTCTAACTTGTTTTTAATACAAGTTTTTATTGTAAGATTTTTACTTTAAACACCTCTACGACCCCCGTACTATTCAATCCATCCATCAGCACAATGTTTTAAGTGCGTTACATTGAGTTCTACCACAAAATATGCTTCTCAAACCAAAACAAAAGTCGTTTCCCAGCAATAATTTTTGCATAAAGTTACTTAGTTTGATGTACACTACAGAATGTTTGGTTGGCGGCTTCGTGATGAGGTTGTTGACACTCTGTATAATCAAGCATCTTGAATTTTAGAGACTAAATAGTTACTCAGCTTATGTAAAGTGATTTACATACATAATATCACGCCTCTAATAAATCCCGGAAGGGTTAGACAGAGCACACCTACATTTTGACACTTCTGTTAAAGTTCTATGTAATAGGTGAGAGCATAGAAATATAAAAAACAGGAGAAGTGGCAAGGGAGCGTGTCGGTATCCGCGCGACTGGCACAAGACCCCTCTCTACCCTGACCTCTTGTGCCAGTCATAAGCAAATGGCTATACTATTTTGCAATAAATACATTGCTTCTCGACCACTACCTAAGTTTGTCGCTTAGTGACTGGACAAGCAATGTAAAAATCACCAAACGATAGTTCAATAAGCACATGCATCGCGTATCGCGGCCGCTGTTTCTTACGACGAGTTAGTGATGTGCTTATGTACCGATGTTTTTGTGTGGGTAAGTTGTACGGTGTTTGGTAAATACACGATGTCTTTGATGTCATAAGGTTTATAATTGATTGTGTACTAAAAGCGTGTCCTAAAAGCTCTAATCAGGAAGTAGCTCAAGAATTTGTAAATTTCTTTACTGAAATACCATTAAAAACTACGGAGGCTCTAAATTCCTCTCCTGAAGTCTCAATGGGTTTATTAAAGGCGAATGTGTCTGGCTGCCTGGCCGAATTTAAAGAACACCGGCCACAGCGCGAACAATTTTTTGTTCAAATTTTATTTTAGCGTCTGCCCATGAAAAATATGTAAAAGTATAGAGTTTGAATTCCTGAACAGTTTTTTCTTCTGTTATACTTTTATACGAAGTCAGGAATGAAAGATATGTTAGTTTGAAGTTGTAAAGGTCATGTATGTGTAGTCAACAACGGATAAATGTAAAAATAAGTACTTACTTAGCACACACACGCAAAGTAAGGGTAGATCCCTTATTAGCGTGTAAAATACGCAATGGCGAATCAAAGATATCTATTGATTTTAAAAGTCACCCCTGGGTTTAACTTTAATAGACATTTTGTTACTTGATTAAATACTTCTTTCTGTAAACTATACCACTGATTCCTTAAATAATTAAAAAAGCATTTTATTTGTCTACTCATTTCAATCAATTTCAATGTCAAATTGACAAACTAGCAATTTTACCTGGAAATAATTCGCTGTTTCGTCTCTTATTTATTGTTTTTTTAACTGAAATCTTCATTTTGATCTTCACTTGGACTTTCGATTAATTCAGTTACTGAACAGCAAGTTGTGTTTTATTAATGAAAAGTACGAGTTGCCTTCGAATTTTGTTAGGTGTTTGTTGATATCATTTCCATTAGAGATTTTCAAATGATGGTACATCCCAACCAAAGCCAATGAGTTACAAGAAACCTGCCGACTGAGATCGGTCAGGACAAATCGCCAGTCAGAATAATATTATCGTATTTAACTACATACGAGAGGGAAAAATAAGCAATCATTTTGTATATGAACAACTAAGTAGCTACGTGCCACAATCTTGAGTAACGGAATGTGTGTAATATAATCATAATAAATAAACAATAAATTATTAGTATCTCCTTTCTTGACTTCTTATTTTTGCGCATACCTTAAGCATTGCATTTGTAGGTATCACCTACATTACTTTAGTAGAAGGCGAGCCTATTGCCACAGACCGTACGAGCACAATGATCCAGGCTTCAGGATACTAGAATTACAGCATCAGTACAAAAAGTTAGTCCCTCTAAAGATATACCATCCTATTATACTACATACGAGTACATACTATTATTTCATTACACACATTTCTTTTGAAAAGAAATGTCATGGGTTTTTGTTTGGAGGTGACATTATAGTTAGAGAGCCCATGACAGGAGACCTAGTTTGAAAAGACTCTCGATACATATTATAATATTATTTCCGTCATTAAAGGGGTCACACAAAGTGGCGATGCTGCAATGCCAAAAACCTGGCGGTGCTATTAAAAAAGCTTTTTTTAGGTATCTAGTATGATCGACCTCCTGACCTCCAAACCACTGCTGCATCTTCCAAACAGTGGAGAAAGTGGTTGCTGCAGCGATTGAACGTCGCCCTCCGCGCAGCTGGATTCGGCATTTTGTCAGCACCCGGTTCCTTTCGATTTATACTGATTGAATACGCGTGCCAAGGTCATGTAGGAATAATTACGAAACTTGGGAGTCATATCATACTAGAAATCGTTTGCTTATCGTTCGCCAGGTTATTTGCATTGTAGCATTGCCATTTCGTGTTCCCCTATTAATAACGTGACGAATTATTTATATTTCGTCTGGGAGTATTATCGAGAGGTTTAGTGTCATGGGCTCTCTAACTATTAAAAGTATAGCTTAGCCAAAAGCCATGAAGTTAAGCCAGAAAAAAAAAACTAAGCCATGATTATTTCTTATCAATCAATCATTATTCTAGTCAATCAAGCTTTTAATTATTACGATTTTTTTTCCTGACTTCGATAGGCCTTAAGCTTGATTTAATAAATCTTAGTAAATTATTTCGTCGGTATCTATAACGGTGACATTTGTAGACGCTTAATAATTTCATCAGCAATTGTACGGCCGGTGTTCTTTAAACACATTAACCCTATAGTAGTTATTAAAGCTTTCTGGCAAACAAAAATCAAACTGACCGAAGATCTATGGGGAATGTCTATCAAAGTTTGTACATCCATACTTGAGACAATAGCCCCATACTTAGCTTTAATTTTTAATCTATGTGTAGACCAAGGAGTTTTCCCTGATTTAATGAAATACAGTAAAGTCATACCTCTTTTCAAATCCGGGGACAGTAAAGATACTAACAATTATAGACCTGTATCCGTGTTGCCAGTTTTTAGCAAGGTTATTGAAAAAGTAATGCTTGATCAAATGCTCTATCATTTTAACACCAACAGAATCTTACATGATCAACAGTATGGTTTCACCAAGGGACGTTGTACAACTGACGCCGGTGTAACCTTATTAAAGCACATATTTACTGCGTGGGAAGAGTCCCAAGAAGATGCCATAGGAATTTTTTGTGACCTCTCCAAAGCGTTTGATAGCGTAAATCACGACACATTACTTTTGAAACTTGAGCACTACGGACTGGGTAAACTTGCACTTAGTTTGGTAAGATCATATTTGAATGATAGACAACAACATGTTCAGATAAATGGTGTTAATTCACAGGGTTTAAAAATAAAAATGGGGGATCCACAAGGCTCAATATTGGGTCCTTTCCTCTTTCTAGTATATATAAATGATCTACCCTATTTATTGAAAAACCAACCTCAAAATATGGTGTTATTTGCTGATGACACTTCCTTAATTTTTAAGATAAACAGACGGGCACAAAATTTAGATAACGTGAATAATGCCCTACTTCAGGTCCAAAATTGGTTCACAGCAAACAATTTGGTATTAAATGAAAAAAAAAACCAAATGCATAAGATTTGCTTTACCGAATGTTAAGGGTAGTGATTGTGATATAATATTGAATAATGAGAAACTTGAATTCGTAGATAAAACGGTTTTCCTGGGGCTTACGCTTGATTCAAGGCTACAATGGGGTTCTCATTTAACATCTCTTGCGGGGCGGCTAAGTTCAGCAGCATATGCCATTAGAAAAATCCGTCAATTTACTGATGTAGATACCGCTGGACTGGACTATTTTAGTTACTTCCATAGTATAATGTCTTACGGTATTTTGCTATGGGGACGGGCTGCAGATATTGAGTCTATATTTATTCTGCAGAAAAGAGCCATCAGAGCTATATATAATCTTCGTAGGCGCGATTCTCTAAGGGAACTGTTTAAGGATATTGGCATTATGACAGTACATTGTCAATACATCTACGAAAACATAATGTACGTTAGAAAAAATTTGCATCTTTTTGGTAAAAGAGGTGACAGACATAATTACAGTACTAGAAATAGGGACCAATTAGTTCAGCCAGGCTTTAGACTCGCTAAAGTAGACTCATCTTTCATGGGGTACTGTTTGAGATGCTATAATAAAATTCCACAAAGTATTCTTGAACTGAATGAGACGAAATTTAAAACATGCATTAAACGCACACTATGTAAAAAAGCATATTACAAGTTGAGCGATTATATCGCTGATAAAAATGCTTGGCTTAATGCTGGTCCTGCTCCACATGGACAGGGGCGCAAAAATTGATAGCATTAAATGGTATAGTTGGAGCTGCTGAAGATTGTACTTAACTATCCTTGCATTGTATAGATTCAATGTTAGTATTATATAATCGCATAGCCCATATTGTGTGAGTAGTATGTACTAGTAAGCTATCATTCACTGGAAACCTACGGCAGTTCTTGACTTGAATGTGCCCTGGCGGTTGAGAGTATGTCATGCTCACTCAAATGTCTCGCTGATGGTGGCGCGTGTGTCGGACCATTTAGTTCCCTTCAAAATGGTTGAGCTGAATGGTGCTGATCCATGCGTCATGTGCGTGAACGGGCGCTGTCAGTTGTGACTGGTCATCTCTTAGTCGCCATGGTTTATTTGAATTAATTATTTTGTTTTTGAGTTGTATTTTGTTTTGGTTTTGCTATGGACACTTTTAACGTGCACATCTTGCTACATTGTTCTCACATAATATACCATCTCAACATGAATGATGTACTTAACCAAGATTTTGTAACAATATTTTGATTTAAAAGAGTGTCCATGGAGTTTCTTGCCCGTTCTTCTCCATAGAGATCTACGCTAGGGAATGGGCAACTACAGTACTTTCACAGTTTTTATGTCTTGTGACTGGGACTGTAGCTACATTAAATGTTCATTTTTGTTTCGACAATTCAAAAAAAAAAAAAAAAAATACAGACGAATTGAGAACCTCCTCTTTTTAGAAGTCGGTTGAAAAGTGCCTGTAACTGGCCTACTTGAAATAAATGCTTTGATTTTGATTTTTGACTACATTCTGTTTTAAGAAATACAGGTGTGTGCGCGACTGCGTATCTATTGCTTTTACTGAAATGCATGTGTAGTAGTTGCCGCGTGGTAAGGATAAAGTGGAGACACAGGGTTCCGATACATTTTCTTCTAACGGGCAAAACTCCTTCTTTATTATATCTACAGGTGAGAGCATATTGCCATTGGCTGCTACTGAGAAATACCTGATGGAAAAACCCAATAATGCTTTGTCTGACCTGAAAGTCGAAACCAGGACCCCTAGTTCAGCAGTCGGGATTGCGGCCACTACACCAATGAGGTAGAAAGTTGTTTTCATGATTGTTATTTCTAATAATGTACAATTAGATTATTTGAGGTTGATATTATTCCTTCCTCATGTGGTTTGGCAGCCATAACAATAAGTCATAAATGTAATGTAATGTGTTGATTTCATACAGTTTCCGTACATCAACATTCAACACATTTGATATTTCAATTTGTTATTTGATGAGAACGATCACCTCGTTCTAGGCACATTGCCAAGTATGTTTCAACAAAACAGATTATTCTGAAAATGTGTACAAATATAAATTTGCACTTAAACGTGATTTAGTATGATGTTGCCTTTGTAGTTCGTTTTATGGAGCAAAAGTTGTACGCTAGCATGGCTCATGAACGACGAATATAATTCTGTAACTTAATACGTCTTACAGTCGCGACCGATATGTTTATCAACATAAAACTTAGCACTGCTCTGGACATTGCAAAAAACGTAAAAAAAAATTGAATTTCGCGGGTCACCCTGACGCATTCACCTTAACCAATTGGACCAAAAATAATCCGCATAACGGATTCTGTTGCAAATGAAGATGAATATTAGCAGTTTCGACTTAGGTCATGCAGGGCGAACATGGACCGTCGGTCGTTTCTGTTGTCCAGCTCATCCCGCCAATTTCGACGCTTTTCAGTAAGAATTGTTCCCCTAGAGAGGAGCTCGTGGCTCGTGGCTGATAATAAAATGATTATTATTAAATAATAACAGCCGCTCGGGCCGATTTTTAAGTTAAGCCGTGCTTGCCTAAGTTGGTCTGTGGATGAGTGACCACCCTTAGATACCGAGTTTCCTCCGTGCCTCGGAAAGCACGTTAAGCTGTAGGTCCCGGCTGTCATTTGTCCATCTTTGGCAGTCGTTACAGGTAGTCAGTGGCCCAAAAAGTCTCACAACCAGTCTTACGAAGTGGCATCGTATTACTCAGTATTAACTGGGTTGTGGAGGTCAGATAGGCAGTCGCTCCATGTAAAATACTTGTATTCAGCTGTATCTGGTTAGACTGGAAGCCGACCCCAACATAGTTGGGAAATGGCTTGGCAGGTGATTCCACTTTTCTCCATCTGATTGTAGACTAATCCTTTAAAAAACGAGTCCATCCAAAATATTAAAAAAAAGTTATCTAGCTACCCACCTTTTCCCTCTCATCCCAGTCCTCAGGTTTCTTGTCATTAGGGTCGTCAATCTCTTCTGGAGGGTTGACGGCAGGAGTGAAGTCTTCGAGAAGAGATCCTGCATTAACCTCCTTGTTGTCAACTAAGATGCTGAATGAGTTGTCAGGCCGAATGATCAGTGTGTACAGATGAGGTTCCTTGTCTTTGTAGATCTCGTCCAGGCGTTGGCTGTAAGGGTCGAAAAATGGAATTGTTATTTTGGTTCATGATCTTCGATCAATAATAGTACTAGATTCCCGATCAGCGCTTCAAAAACGGCCCGAAAAATAAGACCACAAATACTTTGGTGGTCTTATTTCAAATTAGTATGGTCCAATCATAGCCAACATAAAGACGTCAACATGCCGCAGTGCGAGTTCAAAAACTGTGTAAAAATACCACCTCAACACCTAGGTTTTGGAAGAAAAATTTTTTTTTTTTTGGTAAGTATATAATTATCATTAAGTGTTTTTCATAAATAAAAACAATTAAATAGTTAATAAATTCAAACAGCTAATATTATAATTGTTTGGCCAATGTTTGCTACAACGCACCAACTATTGTATCAAACATCGACAGTTCTTGAACAGGGAACGCATGGAGTAGTGTTGTTATTTTTATTTATCGTTTTTCTAGTGACCCATTTCGCTGTGCAGAATGGATATCTAATGTCTCGAAAGAAAGAGGAAAAAAAATATGCAACCCTTATAATGTTATTAATCAACTTACCTAGATTACTATTTCAGATACTTTTGTATAAAGAATACGCCGAAAACACGTTTCTTGATTCCCTTTATTTTTTTTAACTTTATTAAGTTTTTTTATTACCTATTCGTTGTAATAGCGGCAATGTAAAACAGTATTTTTTACCTTTTTGAATCGATATAAAATATTTGCTACTATACATACGAAACTAAAAAAATATATTCTGCAACTCTACGTCTTTCAATACTTACTGTGTTCTAAATATTGAAATGTCATACCAAAAATTACGTTTAGTTCCACAATAGAATAAGCACGAAATTGTAAACAATATGTTTTTAACCTAAGGACTCAGACTTAAGATTCATTTTAGAATAAATATTTTTGTACTGATGACTTTTTATTTTCAAGCAACATTTTAAATTTGTTCTTTTAATCCTTTCTTTCTATGAAAGGACTTAAATCAATATATTTTGCAATGGTAATTAAACTTTACTTTTAAGCATTAAGGTTTATATTAAACTGTAGGTTGTTCAGATTATTAAACTTTTTGCTATGAAATGTAGATGTTTGCGTGTGTGCAAACGTGGCCACTTGAGCGACGTATTTTTGTTCCTGATCCTTATCTAGTACTATTAAGGTGGACGCACACTTATCCGCGCCGAAGGAATCGACCGCGCCGAAAGAATCTTTTCTCATACGTATGACGTCATCTATTCGTCCGATTCGACGCGTATAAGTGTGCGAGGTTTAGTAGGATTTCATACAAGTAATTCTAAAATTCGATTCTTTCGGCGCGTTCGATTCCTTCGGCGCGGATAGGTGTGCGTTCACCTTTATTGATCGAAGTTCATGAATGAGTGGCAGTGTTTAATGTTCCTCTGTGGATGTCTTGAATTTGCCAAATAACAGGCAACAGGGTCTATTTTTTATGGTGTTGTTATTGTTAGGAAATGTTAGATGTTTCTCAGGGTTGATCATGGATCATCAAATTGTCCAAGTAAACGATGACTCACGCTAGACCGTGTCGGGTTCGAGCTGATGGTCGACTGTGCAATTTTGTATGGACAAACTCACGCTTCCGGGCCGCTACCGAGCAACGGACAATATGGATTGTACTACTGCCGACTCTCGGCTCGGACCCAACACGGTCTAGCGTGGGTCATCCTTAAAACTCAAATAAGGGATAAAAATAATGAGGCTGATATGAAATACAACCAATTAAATAAAATGTATAGCCACCCGATTCGGGTGCACTGTACTGTTTCGGGTGACCTGAAATAGTACCAGATGATTACCTAGTACAAGTGTTTGTGGTTCTATTTTTCTCTTTGAGTGGGTTGCCAAAATGATAAGACAAAAGTGTACATTTTAATCGTTTTGTAAATACACAACCACTCACGTAGGCTTCTTGCTATGCTTCTCCTCAATGGTTCCATTCTTGGGGTTCCTGTGCCTGAAGATGAAGTGCAGTTTGTTGTCATTGCCGCACTTGTCGGGCCCGAACATGATCGTGTAAGGAGTCTGGTCGTAGAACTTGCGGAGGTCTGCCTTGGTGTTGGTCCCGCGGGAGAGGAGCTTGATATACGCGCCGCCGCAGTTCTGACCTTCCTGCAAGTTGATTATATGGATGAGCACAGACACAGTCAGGGTATATTATTACTACAGCTGGGTTATGACTCCTCTCTTAATACATTATGTGGATAGGGAAATGTCTTCGGTTTTTGTGGTTGTCTGGCATGCTGGTTTCCTCACGATATATTCGCCGTTTTGAGAGCCGAGCAGTGGTAAGGATAGGTACTACGAGTACGTACAGTGCCTGCCCAAACCTACGTAAACAACACGTAAGTCGGGGCTATAACGACTGATGTACTACCACTGATCACAGTGTCACTTCCTTCAATAAATATAAATAAAAATCGTTGGACATTTCACACCGCGCCATCTAGTGCCACACATCTAGTGCCGCAGGAGGTGCCCTTTTGCGTGGTCATAAAAAAAAAACAACAAGGGGAATCACATGCATGAAAGCTAATTGGACCAACAATCAACTTTCAGCGAAATTTGAAATGATGACGGATTCGATTCCTAAAACTAAAAATAGAAACACAAAAATACTCGACGTAGGACGTGATTTATAGCGTCCAGTAAAAACAAAAAAATATTGACGCGAATCAAAGCTATTTTAAAATCTAAAGTCATAACGCATTTCCTAAAACGATTTTGGACAACGTCCAGGATATGTTTGTAATTACATAAAAACATTGTATGTGAATGTGAGTGTATCTTCATGTTTTTATGTCTAAACTATGCGAAGGAAATGACTTTAGGTTATGGAATGTCTCGTTCGGTTCCGGATAAGGAGTAAACTAAGAACGGATTTCTGTGAATCGATCAGTGCACAAGACTACCTACACTAAATTCTAAGATCGCCCTAACAAAACATCTATTTATATGAAGGAACTCCAAAAAACATTCAGTAATGCTGATAACTATTCTTCAGTATTTCGAAAACCATTTTAAGAGTTTTGAAGATGTAAGAATAGCAGGTATAAGATACTACTAAGCATCAAAAACATCAATATAGATAAATTAATATACCAAAAGCTGAACAAGAAGTAACGTTTTCCTCAAATCAAGAAAGGCAGCCAGAAACCCACCAAATCAATAACCATAACAAAATGAGGTCACAGCTTTACGCTAATTAGCTTACAATTACGAGATTTAATTCATATTCTACATACACTCACATGACGCAATGTACGTCTGAGTTTCAGTTACCATCTTCCACACTGTGGAAAATATGAACAGGCCGAAGCTTAGCCCATAAGCCAATTAAATGCAGACTCACCACGGAGTGACAATTCAATAAGTGATTATGTTCGTAAACCTTACAGTTTTTAATGTTACAGAATCAGAAGTAAATATGTTGTATCGCAAAAACACAGATAGATGATATCATTACTAGTGATGATAGAAATCTAAATTTCGAAATAGTGAAGTCTGGTGTTGAAAACAGTGTTGGCCGAAGAATCTTTCCTTTGATGTAAATCAAGTTAATGAATAAAAATAACACATTATTTGGACATCAAACTCATATACATACAGCAAAATAAGACCATTTTGGAACATACAACAAGACAAATAAAACGAGAGTCATTCACAACAAAGTGCTGTTGAATGGAACAAAAATAAATTGAACTTGCTTGACTTAGTCACTGCAGGATGACATGTATTTTCATATTGCATTCTTGCGTTCCAGCTTCCTTAGAGAGAAAACCGCCTTACAGGAAATTTGTCATTACCAAGCTGATAGTCCTCATATTCAAAAAAACCTCCAAATATCCCTATATTATTGGGTTATAAAACTAGTCCTGTGCTAGTTGAAAGATGGCAATGTTTAGGCAAATTATATTTTCTTATTCAGCTCTTACCAGTACTAACTGGGTTGTGGAGGTCAGATAGGCAGTCGCTTCATGTAAAATACTGGTATTCACCTGGTTAGACTGGAAGCCGACCCCAACCTAGTTGGGAAAAAGCTAGACCCATGATGATTCATATCTTACCTGCATAGTAACTTCATACTGGACAATGAAAGGCTTGTTCTTGAACTCAAATGGCCGGTCCAGTAGGGCTGATATAGCTGCATGCTTAGCTTCAGTTGTCAAGACAAGACCCAGATCCTCTTTGAAGATTTTTCTGCTAGGCTGTTGAATCTGGAAGAAGATGAAATCGTTAAAATTATACATAATGAAGAAATTGGATTATTGATTCCCATAGCATACATACATAAACTCACATCTCTTTAGAAGAAACTACGGAACTACCTAATTCCCAAACCAAACCGAACCAAAAATCTGATCTGATCAGTGTGATCTTTGCTTTTCATTCATGACAAGTTAAGATCAGCTACTATTCACATGTTTTATCAGTTGCAAGATAAGGTATTGTTATGAATAGTTATGCTATGGTAATCAAGATAAGATTTTCAACTGTGACTTGTGTTAGGCAGGACAATTTGGTTATTTAATATTACATTCATGTATTGCAGATAGGCACAGCCTACTTGCGTACCTAAGTCTGAAAGTGATGACATTGACTGAAAATTTATGTGATAATTGGTTCTCATGGTATGGGCCATTGGGCATGTGATGCTAAGGAATGAGAAAAGTTCTTTGTATGAATATGGACGACTTTAAAAGTAGAGGAAGACCAAAGAAACAATTGTTGGACTATTTGAAGGATGATATAGTTTGAATGGAAGTGACTGCTGAAACCACTAGTAATCTACCTTCCAAATGTCACCTACCACATCTGCTTAAAGTACACAAGACTGATTGCAGATACAAAAGAAGAAAAAAAAAATCTGTTAGCGAAGTAGATTCTGTCTGGTCTGTTAGATTCGGTCGGGATTCACAGACAGATATAAAAGTATGGAAGAAAACATGCTGCCAACCCCAAATATATTGGGATAAAGGCAGGAAAATGATAGAGATTATATTTTGTATCGTGTGTGGACTGTATGGTTAGGCTTTCTACAAAAAATGACAAGATGTGATTTTATGACACAAGTAACTACTAGCGAACTGCATTACAATAGATTACTTTTAAATTAAATTACTTTGAAGTAATGTGAAGTCATTACTTCAAAGTTATTGCAGTTAAAAATTAATATGAACATCTTACCTCCCATTTACCATCATATTTGGCAATATTTTCATCAACACCCTGTTTCTTAGCTTCAGACTTCACCCATTTCTTCTTGAAAGCAGCCTCATCATCAAAGTTTTCCACAAGATATACCTTTTCAGGACTTATTGTTGGACTGTGGTACAGGTTTTCTTCTTCCACTGCCTATAAACATTAATTAGGTGTTATTTGAATATCACTTATTGTTGTTGAAGTTCTAATACGACTTATATCAAAATAGCAACTTTACAGGACAGGAGATTGAAAAAACTGCATAATAATTACACAATTTCGTTTAATAATTAGTGTTCACTTCAAATTAGACAGACATGTTGCTTGTTTCTGTGATTGGCTCAGACACCACTTCTTCCGATTCTCTAGCAAACATCAAATTCTGAATGTGAAAACCGCCTAAAATTATTTATGTGGTGTTAGAGCTTGAACAACAATAATGTCAAGCCTGTAATTACAACAAAGGGTTATGCAGACGTGAACCTATTTATTACACCATATTTTACCAGTTATTTCATTCCATGTCCCAGTCTTTGGCCATCAAATGTGCATACATTTAGACTCCCAAACGAAGTTCATTACAGTTTATTATCATAGAAGCATGTCTTTTACACCTTTTAATCTAAATTAATATAAAGTTATTAACATAGTATTTATAAGAAATCCTTGATAATACATTAATTTAATATACTGTAGTGGACTTGTGTGTGACAAAATTTGACTTGGCAGTGATAATTTCTTTTGTTTTAACAAGGCTCCTGAGAAACTAAACCTACATTTCATTCATTATCTCTAGATAATAATGTAGGTCATAAACTCTCAGTCAGCCGCGTCTGCCTACTATCTTTTTGTGATCATTGTAATTTATTCAGGTCATGTAACCTATATGAACTAACCTCCACGGTAACTTCGTCGTCACCATCATCGCTGTCGGCTTGCACCACACCCGCAGCACTCAGTAACACCAGAAAGGCACCTATTAAGTATACTTTACGGCTAAATAGAGCCATCTGAAAAAAATAAATGTACACTAGTGACGAAACACGTCGGCTAACTCAAAAAGCGTCGCTAATATCAGAGAATGAGAAAACTTTAGGCAGTATATACTCCGCCACGAGAAGTGGACTTAATTTAATTAAAAATATGTATGAATTTATGTAGCACTCGGACACACGAGTGTTCGGTGCAGCCGGATAACGGAAATCCTCATTATAGGGCGACCAAAATGTTAACAACATAACTAAATAAAAAATACTTCGCTCCAGGGATTACCTTGAAATATATTTGATGCACTTATTGTTTTGTATGTTACAATTTAAATGATGCACAGAAATCAAATAAATTCCCTGCTATGAGGAATTTGATTTTCCTGAAAATTTTCAGCCAATCAAAAACAAACAGTTGTCAAGGTAGCGATCGAGAATTTTCCGAAGCGTTCGTATTATAAAAATTAAATGAAAAAATAGCAGATCTTATATAATTTTTCTTAATACTTTAATTTGAATGTTAAATTATGTTTGAAATGCCCTGTTATTTTTTTAATAAAGGGACAAATATTGTTTTGTTTTCGAGTAGGATGAATATTTACTTACCATTGCTTCAAAGATTTAAAAAAAATGACAGCGTTTTACCAAACAATAAAACGCTTATTAAACTACTTACCTTATTCGAAGCCTAATAAATTTATAAGAGTGGCAGCACTGCTTTTCCCTGATTGGTCGTACTATACATCTGTCTCTTTCTAATATCGCCGTCCCTTTCACTCCTTCCCCTCCACCAGCAGGAGCGCTCGGAAATTCTCGAGCGCCGTGTGCTTCATTGTGTCTCATAAATAACACCAGGCAGAAATTAAAAGTTAGGCTTCGAATAAGGTAAGTAGTTTAATAAGCGTTTTATTGTTTGGTAAAACGCTGTCATTAAACGACTGTACCGTTATTCGAAGCCTAATAAATTTATGAGACCTGTTTATTGTGCCTGGTGGAGGACACCAATGTGATGTGATTATAAAACTGTGAACCTCAAATGTAACTATGTGTACCTCATAGGAGTGAAAGTGTGTAGGTACTACCTACTACTTTGTTATTAAAAATGCATTTCATATTATTACCATTACCACAGTCAAAGAGGAAAATAAAGTGAAATTTATTCAGTGTGAAACAGTGAAATACAAGTGTTTTAACTCAATAAAGATGGACAAACTGAAATTATGTGTCAGTAAAATTAGTAAATTAAGTTGTGGTCCATGTTTTGGTAGGTACCGTACATGTGAACATGGGTTTTAAATAAACAAATAAAATCAAATTTAAACAAAATCATGTGTTTTATTTGTAAACATTGTACACTCAAATCAGTAATATGGTATCAAAACATACATGTAACAACAAAGTATAAACTCTTTAGTACACTTTGTACTTAAGTAAAAAATAAAGTGATAAGCATATACCTATTATAGCAATGAATCCTTGACAAAGCAAACTCAATCCACATTAACTGAGTAGCTATTTAACTTCAATTATGTAAACTTTATTTATAAAGTATGAATAGAGAATACCCTTCTCTAGCAATGTAAGATCATAAACAAAAGCAGCTAAGTAGCAACATAAAGAACCTCTTTCTCTAGCAAAGTAAAATCATAAGCAGAAGCAACATAAATAACACTTTTCTAGTAAACAAACAAATTTCTTTGAATCAAACAAACTGAACCCTTCTATATGTATAAAGAGATACACAACTAAAAATAGTTTTAACTTTTTATTTATACCTAATCAAATGGGACGAAATAAATTAGCCATATTATTAGCAATAGGCAACGCAGGTCTGACTTCTCGCCTATAAAATCGAGAAAAAGTATTTTGCGATCTCCAGTTTCCACGTCCCAGAATGGTATCCAGAGGCAAGTTCTGGAGCCAACCCTTAGAGGCCACCGCTGCTCGTGTACTGCCTGCTGATGCATCGACACCTGCTTGCTGCAGCAGATTTCTTACCCAATTAGATATAACAGTGCGTGAGGCCGCCTTGGGTTCACCACGTACTGTTATAAACAAGTTGTTTACGTGGCACATTTCTCTTCTAGAACTTGACAAGCGGATCAATGTTCTCACCCAATAAACTGGATTCAAAGCATCTGAGTCAGGATTATTTAATAAACCCCAACCCGATTGCCTGTACTGGTAGTTGTCAGTTTTTGAGCCATACAGAGGCCAAAAGATTACAGACTCGTCCGAGATAAGTACATTACTGGGATCTATTGTAATGTGAGGTCATGCACTCTGCGACCTGAGCACAGTAGAAGAATTAGAGCTGTTCTTTGAGAACATTCATAAATGGACAAGTCGTTATTAAAATTGTTTTCTAACCATGAACATACTGAATGTACATCCCATATAGGAGGTTTATTTTCCTTTGGCCTTTGAATTGCAATAGCCTTTAAAATATGAACCACCATAGGGTGAGAAGACAAGTTATTAGCTCTATCCGGGTCACAAAGGGTAGATACTACCGATTTGTGTAACAAGATAGTATTATAAGACAAACCTTCTTTTTGGAAAAGGTCAGACAAGAATCTAGCCAAGTCAGATCCAGTTGGATTACGGAAAGATACGTTATTATTATCAGCCCATCTCTGCCATCTCCTCCATGCTGGTAAATACGACTTTTTCGTTGAAGCTCGCCAGCTACTGAGAAGAAGTTCAATTTGATCCGAGGACCAGCCCGTCAGTGCTTGATCCCACCCCCACAACGCCATACTTGAAATACCATGTCTTGGACTCTGGCTGGTGGGCGATTGGTTGCACAATCGATTAACACGTCCGTCAAATGGTGGATCGTGTATGGAGGAGCTGTTGCGCGGTTCCGTAGATCCGGTCGCCAGAAAGCTCTGTCCCATTTCGGTACTGCTATCAAATAAGTTCCCGTCGCGCTGTTCAAATGTGCGAGCACTTTGGGGATCAGAAACGGAGGCGGGAATACCCACGCCCGTCTGTAACTCCATGGTTGGGAGAAAGCATCCACGAACTCGGCCCTGGAGTCCGTCGAGTCCAGTGTTACGTATCTGGGAACTACGTGCGCCCGGTGAGAGGCAAGGAGATCTATCTCGGGCACTCCCCATTTCATGAACACTTTCTCCGTTGCGGCCGGGAGAAGGTGCCACTCTGGGTGGGAGACTTCGCGAGACAAGTGATCGGCCTCCATATTGTACCTTCCCGGAAGGTGATGTAATATTAATTGAATATTGAACCTCTGGAGATAATGAAACACACGGTAAGTTAGATCCATGAGAGGTTTCGACCGTGTGCCCCCTTCGTTCCGAAGGTAAGAAAGAACAGTTCTGTTGTCCGACTGGACGGACACTGAGGCACCTTTCAACCGACCGGCGTTCATCTGTAGAACCCGCAATATTGCCAACATCTCCTTCTGGTTCGAATGGAGGTTCAGCTCGTCTGGACCCCAAACACCACTGAGTTTTTCGTTGTCCAGCTGAGCCCCCCATCCTGACCCAGATGCGTCGGTGGACAGGTAGTGGCTCACCGGGGGAGGATGTAGATTGGATGTATTCTTGTGATGACGCAACCACCATTCTACATCCGAAATCGCCTCCTCCGTGAGAGAAAAGACCCTGCGAGGGTCTTCGTTCAGAAGGTAATGAGAATCTGCTAACAGTCTCCGAAAATGGAGTCGCCCGTGTGGGACAACGAGACTCGCAAAATTCAGTGACCCTATTAGGCTCTGCAACTCTCTCAGATTGCAGCACTTGAGCCGGCTGATCCGAGTCAGTTTTTCTTTCAGGCTCTCCTGTTTTCGCAACGGTAAGCTCTTTAGGTTCTTGGCCGGGTCCCACACAACTCCCAGGTACTGGAGCGAATGCTGGGGTTCCAGAACAGATTTTTTGTAATTGATCTGCCAGCCAAGGGTTTCTAGAATTTGGACAGTCACACTTATCTGCCTCTGAAGGATCTGTCTCTCCTGATTGGCCAGCAAAAAATCGTCCAAATAGACCAACGTTCTTATGTCTTGATTTCGTAAAACATCCGCTACCCAGTTGGTCACGGTTGCAAAAACCTTTGGAGCTGAAGACAGTCCGAATGGCAGACATGTCATCTCCAGGACTTCGCCTTGAAATATTAGCCGAAGGAACTTTTTGTGACTTTGAGCAACTGGGAGGTGAAAATAGGCGTTTGAAAGGTCGATTTTGGCAAGCCAATCGTTTGGTTGCAAGAATGATGATATTCTTAGATGATTTATTAGTTTGAACCTCTGGAGGCAAACGTAATTGTTCAGTTCTTTCAGATTGAATATAGGGCGGCAAGAGCCGTCCTCTTTTGGGATCAAAAACATGTTGGACAGGAAGCTTGGAGACCGCTGAGCTATCTCGAGCACGCCCATGTCCTTCATCTCTTGAATATGTTCGCCCATTTTTTGCGAATAAGGAGTGACTATGTCCTTGGTCAACCCTGGCATGTGAAGAGGAGGTATTCTACAAAATGGGATGCGATATCCCTGAGATATCATTTTTAAAATTGCTGGCGGTGCTTGCAGTTGTTTCCATGCATGGAAAAACCTTTGCAAGCGACCCGCCTGGAAGTCAGTAACCCTGCTTTGCCTGGCCTCTACGCGAGGACCTGGACTTTGCGTTTCTTTGCGAAGCAGCCTGTGGTCTCGGTGCTCTAGGGCGAAAGTTGGGCCCTGCGCGGGCAGCCTCATAGGGTACGGCACCATTGCCTGATTATATAAAGGAAAAATTCCTTGCGCAGGAATGAAAGGATTAAAAGGCACACCATGCGCTGGCGGCCCTGTACGTATGCCATGTGGCATTACGTAAGGTTGAACTCCTTGCGCAGGAGCTTTCTTGTTAGGTTGGCTTGGCCCAGCTTGCGCAGCTGTAGCTGTGGTGGATTTATTTGCGCTTTGTGCCTTTGAAGGCCAAAATACTTTATTTACCCCACCCTGTTTATCATTTGCGGCTGTGAATGATTCCGCTTTAAAGAGATTTTCGCGCGACGGTGGAATCTTCCTTAAGGAAGCTTTCACAAATTTATCCTTTACTGATTTTAAAATAGCATCGCGGCGCTGTTGAATCAAATCAGCTCTATGGCCGCAAACTATCTGCAAAAGGTCACTCGATATCTTTTGATAGTCACCGTGCGCAAAAATCTCCTTAATTTTTTCTTCTATAGCGTTAATCTCGACTAACTCAGTAGACGCTAACCATGTCAATAAGGTTCTGAAACCTGTTTCTACAGCATCTTGCAGCTTAAGTAAAGCCTGTGTAATCGCAGCAAAACCTTTTTCGGTCACGGCAAGATTAGAAAATTTATCAAACGGTTTTATCTCATCATTACAATCAAGGTCTGTAAAACCGGGGGTAGAAGAATATTTCTTTTGTACGTCCGCGTACCTGACATCAGACCAAAAATCGGTATCAAAATGTTGCAAAGAATTTAATCTGTCAACGAGTGACGGATCCGATTTAGGCATAGTCGGTTCCTTTAATACGGTATTTACAGATATCGAAAACTCGCGAGGTACTTGTGACGTTTTCTGCGATTGCACATCCGGTACTTGTGACGTTTGCTGCGATTGCACATCCGTTGCTTGTGACATCTTTTGCGATTGCACATCCGGCGTTTCGTAAAGTTCTCCGCTAACATCTAATGACACATCACTATCATTATCCGGCACATTATTAACAGATTCTACACTATACTGTTGCGATAAAAAATTTTGAATACCGGTAACTTGCGCAGCTAACGAATGCAAAGCTAGTTCATTTGCTTGCCTACGAGCGCGCTTACGATATTTTTTGGCTTCTGAGCCAGACTTACGTTCTCTACAAGCGCTGTCCTGCCCTGGGGGCTGGACGGTTAGCGGCTCGGACTGTGGAACCGGCACGGGAAGTGCCGGTGCTGATGGCGGTGCCACCGGTTCCGGTGCTGATGGCGGTGCCGGATTTGGCGCTAGAACCGGTACCGCTGGATCTTGTTGTTCAGTTGAGAACTCACTGCCGGATTCACTATCACTTGAAGACGACGACGTATCCATGATTCTAAGCAATTTATGTAATATTTTTTAGAATTATTTAGAACTACGCACTTATTTAAAGCTAAAGAGACAAAATAATTAATATTTTTACAAAAGTAAAATGAAATTTTACTTTAAAGTCGAACGGAAAAATCCGTTAAGAAAATTTTAATTTTAAATTGTAACGTGTTTTGAGCACTCACCTGGAGCACTAGTATTCGACCGCTCAGTGCGAAAAACATGACACCAATGAAGCACACGGCGCTCGAGAATTTCCGAGCGCTCCTGCTGGTGGAGGGGAAGGAGTGAAAGGGACGGCGATATTAGAAAGAGACAGATGTATAGTACGACCAATCAGGGAAAAGCAGTGCTGCCACTCTTATAAATTTATTAGGCTTCGAATAACGGTACAGTCGTTTAACAAACAGCTTTGGCTCTAACCCTACCAAAATCAAAAACTTAGGTACTCGTCAAATGTCATTTGGTCTGCTATCTTTGTCGCACTCGCTACAAATGGCCAAATCAGGTGGATTATATCAGAGTGAGCCACAGATTACTATATTAGTAGCTAGGAGTGAGCAACAGTGTCTTTTAACATTAGCCGTGTTATTAGGGGTTTCAAGGCTCCGGGTTTGGTTCAGTCGTTTCTCAACAGATGGCGTAGGTACCTTTGCTTTTCTCATAAAAAAAATGTCGCAAATCATTTTCTGTAGATCGTGTACATAATTTATTAATTAATTACTATATTATTATTAATTAATAAGTTAACATATTTATTATGAAGCACTGCCATAAAAACATTATTTTGTGTGAAAGCATCCATAGCGCGGCTGCAGGAGCTGCCGCAGCTGATAGCATAGCACCCACCCGCACGCCACCTTGGTAAATTAGTTCTTGGTGGTTGGCAGTGTATTTCACACACGTGCGTTTTTCATGTTTTTTTCCACACGTGCAGAAAGCAAAATTGCCACAGATTTATCTGTGGCAAATTTGCTTTTGCTATAACTATAATTATTTAATTTAGTCCAAACTGGTCAATGCATAATATTAAAAAAACATTCACATCTGACTAGTCAGAGGTGAATGTTTTTTTTTAATTCGGATAAGCGATCTACGTCTTTACGGCGGCGGTGTAGGTATAATCATTTTTTTTGAATATTCAAATTGTGTTTATAAATTCAATATCATTGATAAACATGATTCTTTAAAACTAATATTTTCTTTTATAAACAAATTAACATTTATTTGTGTTCTAAAATCAAAAATATATAAAAAAAAACTATTTTTTATATTAGGCTATAAAATAGCTTCATACCTTTGCTTCTCCTTCAACCTGGCGAAAGCAAAGCGCGGAAAAAAAAAAAATCATAGTCTCGTAATAATTAATGACACAATTCTTTTTTGTTTCTTCAAAAGTGTACTGAAAAACGTCGTTTGATACACGTGGACATTTTTAAATGCAGTTTTCGGCTGAAAAACACTCTCGCCTAACGGCTCGTGTGTTAATACCGCCTTGAACCACAATGACAAACTTTCTCCACTCGTATCAAAATGTACTATTTTTTTTTGTGGATGGCATCTCGGAGTTCACGAAGTATTCTGTGGGTGCCTTGAGTGTAAGGTCTCCAGCTACGGCAAAAAAGTAGTACTTATCTACCTACATTTTGATACAAGTGGAGAAAGTTTGTTAGGTATTGTATTCGAGGCTGAATTAAAACACGAACCGTAGACGAGGGTATTTTTGAGCCAAAAAGAGCAATAAAAAATGTCCACATGTATCAAACGACGTTTTTCTATACACTTTTAAAGAAATAAACTAAGTACTTAATGAAAAATATTTTTAGCATGAATTATTATGAAATTGATTTTAATTTTCTTTTAGCTTTTGCCAGGTTGAAGGAGAACCAAAGGTATGAAGCCGCTTAACAGCTATAAAAAAATAGTTTTATTTTTATTTAGAACACAAATAAATTTTAATTTGTTTAAATAATAGTACATAACCGGAGCTACTGAGGGAGATTGAGAGTTTCTATGCACAGTTGTACACGTCAACCAGCAAACCCATTGTCGACCTAGCAAACGACCCAAGAGCTAGACTAACCCGACACTATACCGAAGACATCCCGGACGTCAGCCTGTACGAGATTAGGATGGCTCTGAAACAGCTCAAAAACAACAAGGCACCGGGTGATGACGGAATTACGGCCGAACTTCTGAAGGAAACCCGTACTCGTACTTAAGGCCCTTCAGACGCTGTTTAATTCCGTCATACTCGAGGGGAAAATACCACAGGCATGGTGCAGGGGTGTGGTGGTACCTACTCTTCTTCAAGAAGGGTGACAATGCCCGGTTGAAGAATTACAGGCCCATTTCACTTTTAAGCCATGTCAACAAGTTGTTTTCAAGAGTCATGACGAATCGTCTAGCGCGCAGGTTTGACGATTTCCAGCCACCCGAATAAGCCGGTCTCCAAAAAGGCTTTAGCACCGTGGAACACATACATACGCTTCGGCAGGTTATACAGAAGACCGAAGAGTACAGCTTGCCTCTCTGTTTAGCGTTTGTGGACTACGAGAAAGCCTTTGATTCGCTCGAGACCTGGGCTGTACTGCAGTCTCTCCAAACGGTGCCAAAACTACCGGTACATCGAGGTGTTGAAGTGTTTGTACAAAAACGCCACCATGTCAGTCTGACTTCAGGACCAAGCCTCGGAACCTATCCTTCTGCAGCGAGGTGTAAGACAGGGAGACGTCATATCTCCGAAACTGTTCACCGCTGTACTGGAGGATGTCTTCAAGGTTCTGGACTGGAGAGGGCTAGGCAACAAGGTCAATGGCGAGTACATCACTCACCTTCGGTTTGCCGACGATATAGTGGTCAAGGCTGAGACCATGGAGGACCTCAGTACAATGCTCGATGACCTCAGTAGAGCTTCCGAAAGAGTGGGTCTAAAAATGAACATGGACAAGACGAAGGCATGTTGAATGCCTATGTCACACCCATTCCTATTAAGATCGGAGACTCTACACTCGAAATTGTAGACGATTATGTATATGTGTGGCGGGAATCCGTTGGATGCGAGTCGCAAGGGACCGGTCAATGTGGCGACACTTGGGGGAGGCCTATGTCCAGCAGTGGACGTCTTTCAGCTGATGATGATGATAGTACATTTTGATACAAGTGGAGAAAGTTTGTTACTGTAGTTCGAGGCGGTATTAACACACGAGCCGTAGGCGAGGGTGTTTTTGAGCCGAGAACTGCAATAACAAATGGCCACGTGTATCAAACGACTTTTTCAATACACTTTTGAAGAAATAAAATAAAATAATGAAAAATGTTTGTGTCATGAATTAGACGAGTTTTTCTGCGCTTTGTTTTCGCCAGGTTGAAGGCGAAGCAAAGGTACGAGTATGATGCCTAATTTATAAAAATAGTTTTTATATATTTTTTAATTTAGAAAACAAATAAATGTTAATTTGTTTAAAAAAGTAAATATTAGTTTTAAATAATCATCTTTAACTATGATATTGAATTTATAAGCACAATTTGAATATTCAAAAAATGTTTACGCCGTAAAGACGTAGATTGCTTTGCCGAAATTAAAAAATATATAGTCACCTCTGACTATAGGCATTGGAACAATGGCCAATTTGAACTAAGTATAGGTATAGTTATCTGTGGCAATTTTCATTCCCGCACACGTGTAGAAAAAAAATCAAAAACGCACGTGTGTGAAATACACTGCATTTTGAACCTAATCGTAGGTGCCTAGTGCGAAAAGAACCAGTTTTCGAGGAAGTGTATTGAAAATAAGTATTAGTTACAATAATTATGATTATTTAAGATATTCTATTTAAAAACTCAATTTGAACATACAAAAAATTGCTTTACCGAAATTATAAAAAAGCATTCACTTATGACTCCTATAGGCATTGAACTAATTTGGACTAAGTAAGTATCTGTGGCAATTTTCATTCCCGCACACGTGTTGTAAAATGACAAAAAATGCACGTGTGTGAAATACATTGCATTTGAACCTAATCGTAGTGCGATAAGAACCAGTTTTCGAGGAAGTGTATTGGAAAAGCTTTTTCACTCCTCTTGCTCAAAAAGACCGTCATAATAGCTTATCAGAGCGGGCGTAAAATTGCATTTATTGCTCTAGGCGAAAAAGTTTTTTTTTTTTTAATATTCGTAATCGGTGTCGGTGTTCGAAAACGCATAAGTCTTTATTCATAAAGAATCGACTTATTACTATAGATCGGAATAGGTAGAGCTGTTTTATGTACTTGCCATAGGTTAGAATAATATGGATATTCCCGAGTCCCGGGATTTGGTTTTTAAGTAGGTAGGTACGAGTAGTAAAACCATAAAAAAAACTATTCTCGCCTTCGGGACTAATGAAAGATTACACTTCCTTTCTGACGGGTAAATACATAAGAAGGACGGGATTAAGGATAGTATAATCTTAATTAAAATAATGAATACGCTTCAACAATAATTGACTTATTTAAATAAATAATATACTAATAAAATCCTGTACCTAATATCAGTCGGAATCCCGTGGAATATCCACAACATTAACATCAATGTTCTACCTCTACCTGACGACCCGACTGGCGTAGTGGTAGTGAGTGACGCTCCAGCTACAGAAGAAATAAAGGCATTGGCGCGAAATTTTATGATTTTTTCTGTAATATTTATTTGAATTATAAGTAGGATTCCTTTTTATCTCCTACGTTTAGGTACCCCACAGAGGACACAATATTATATTCGTCTTCACAGAGAACTGAAACTATGTTGCCGGGAAAAAACATCTCATTAAATTTGAACAACAGTACAAATTGTACATTTAATTGTTAATAAAATAAACTATCATATAAAATATGGTTATTTTATTTTCTCGCGATCGTAGTGAAAAGTACGGTGTAACACACGCTGCTAAAATCCCATTATAACTCGGTTTCTATTTACTACCTCGCTGAAGCTCGGTAGTAAAACTACCTCGTACCTATATAATGGGTCATTTTAGCCCCTTGCATTACAATGTACTATTAAACTAAGCGACTACACGCTTAGGGCACCCCCTGTGGGGAACGTACGAGTCGGCTAAAGGACGTCGCTAAATGATATAACAATATTATTATTTAGGGGCTGATTTACAACTACAGGCTCAGCTTCGTGGGCTGGCTCGAGCAAAAGTCCAGGAAGGCCAGGACGGCATTACGGTTTGCGTCTGTATTTTTTGATAGTCCTAGTTTCCCTACAGCTTTCCTGAGGAGGGTGATAGCGTCATCGGGAGTGACGAAGGTATGCCTTTTTTTTTTAAGATGGGAAATCATCAAATAACTTCTCCCACTCTGGGCGGAGCGGGAGGGAGTCTCAGACTTTTACTGACTAAAACCCATCCATGTTCCTTCCTCGCCCTTTACGTTCCGGGGCCGCGGTATCTCTTTCGAACAGGCCCCCGCCCGCAACCCCGGCAGGACGAAGTATGCCTTGGTCGGCGAATCTAAACCGCTGGACACACAGAAAGGACGTAAGAAGCAGAAAGGGCGCAGACATATGTCTCTTCCGCGTCCTTTTCATACAAAATGTTTAGAAGCGTCGCGACGCAAAACATAACATAGGTAGAAAAGACAGGACGCTACTCTTACTCGTCTCGTGGGCGCGAGCGGACGAGGGCGGGCGAGAACGGAAGTGTGAGCGGGGTGAATTTGGTAGAAAATCTCTCGTGGCGCCCAGCATCACGTTCGCGCTCCGTCCACATCTTACGTCTTTTCTGTGAGTCCGCAGCGCTTTAATAATACGTGAGGGCTCGTATCGGGCGGCCGATGTGATCAGGGGACTACTCCTAATACGTCTGTGTCAGGGGATTACTATGTCTTATGTTATGACAGAATCCAAGAAGCGCTGGGAAAGGCGTTTCATAAACACTGTGACTGGGTATTCTGAGGTATCAAGTGTAGATAGTCATTACGAACGTATAGAAGCCGACCCCCTTGACTTTACGTAAGAACCGGCTTGGGTGGATCGGTGGGGTTGGAAATGTTGGAATGTGCGAACACGACGCAAGTGTATGTCATGATGAGACAGATCACCGCAGTATCTATAGAGGTGCAATTTGCACTTGAGTGACAACTTGCTCTTTGCCGTTAATATGAAACGGAGCCTACTCGTAGCGGTCACGAGCTGTCTTTGGTATGGGCCGCGAAGGATATAGGTGGTGGGTCGAGTGAGGCCTGAATTCCTGCCACGCTGAAGTCGGTCGCGAACGTCAGCGAGAAATACAGTAGAAACATATGCGCTGCTGACATTAGCGTCGCAGTATGGTGTAGAACACAATGTATACTCGTACGCGAGACCGACGATACGCGACCGACATCCGCATAGCAGGAATTCAGGTCTAACTCCTAGATTTAATGGCTTGCTTCTCCCAAAGGGTATAAAGGGGCCTGATAAGCGGTTTAGAGAATAGAACCGCTTGAATCCTCGATTCTCCGCTTCCTGCACATCATCATCTGCCTAGCCTTTTCCCAACTATGTTGGGATCGGCTTCCAGTCTAACCGGATGCAGCTGAATACCAGTATTTTACATGAAACGACTGCCTATCTGACCTCCACAACCCAGTTAATACTGGGTAATACGATACCACTTGGTAAAACTGGTGTCAGACTTTTTAGGCCACTGACTACCTGTAACGATTGTCAAAGATGGACAAATGACAGCCGGGACCAACAGCTTAACGTGCTTTCCGAAGCACGGAGGAAACTCAGTATGTAAGGGTGGTCACCTATCCACTGGCACTGACCATCCCCGCTCCGCTTCCTGTACCAAGCGCCTAAAATGTTGGCTTCTGTTTTATTATTAGTTTCTGTTATTTTAAGTTTCATAACGGTTGAGTATTGTTTGCATAGACTTAATAAACAATAAGTCGTAAGTCACCAGATGGCGAGTGACTTAGGTACTAAGTCAGGCCAGCTGAATACTCTTTACTTACCCCTTTATTGTAATAGTAATATAAATTATTCTGTGATGTATCAAACCATCTTGAACATTAACATTATTCGCACGAACCATATGAATACCTATCGTGTAAAATGTACCGAAAGTTGTGAATTTAGCTTCAGAAAGACCTAAATAAATGAGAATAGGATCACTGTAAACTTTGATAATTTAATAGTGTTTGTGATTATTTAACAAAATAAATGATCATTAATCGTCACGGGAAGTCTCTGTAGGTATGTACTTTTTTATTTTTTCATTTAGAATTTTATCAATTAATTGACACATAATAGTTATATTATTGTCTTGTGCGGTTTTATCTTTCATATCAGATAAAAACTTTTTTGCAATAAACATAAACAGAATTCTAAAAAAACACTAAGATGGATTATATAACTTCTTCCTAAGGCGATGTACTTTGAATCCTTCGCTACGCTTAGGATTTTAATGTAGAATCCGGAGCATTAATTTTGTCTTTATCTAATTCATATTTTTATTTTTACTTTCCTTGTTTTCGTAATAAAAAACACAGTATTTACCCCGGGTTAAAGACTTATAAATTTAGTCCTTTAAACTATTGGCGTCCTCGGTACGTTCGGGCGCCAAACCCCGTCTCGGGATTAAATAAGTTACTTTCACCCCTAGAGTGACAATATACTATTTCACTTCTCATGCTCTAAAAGTACGCCATTATAGCCCTAGGAAGCGGGATTAAAGTGACCGTTTATTCCCTAGGGAGTAAAAAGTAATTTAAAAATGGAACGATCTTTTACTCTGAAACATGGTCACAAAACAGTACCTACATACTTTTTTTTTATGGGCAAAGGTATTATTTAAATTTCGAATTGGCTTGCAAATAGAAAGCGGTTTATAGAAAAAAAAAACAAATGAACTCTGCAACGCGAGAAAAATTAAGTATTGTTGTTTGTGTGCATCGTTGATTTTGAAAAGTAGGTATGTGCAATGCCTCTGTAGCTAGCCGCTGCAATAATGTAGGTACTAATTATCTGTGGAGTGTGGATCATCTTCATTGCGGCAATGTTGAGAGTTTGTGTTGTGTTTTAAATTGTTAATCTGTGACTGACCTGATAGAAGAAAAAACTGACCACTCAGTTCAGAATTTTTGTCGAGTGTAAATTTGTTCGGCTTTAAATGATTTTTTTTCTCGCACTCGAAGTGAAAAGTACAGTTTGCACCTCGAGACTAAACGCCAACTTAATATACCCTCGCTTTTTAATGACTCCCTCGCAAGCTCGGGAGTCAAACCACCTCGGGTATATTGGCTTCGTTTAGTCCCTTGTTATAAAATATACTATACTTTCTGTAGTCGGTAACTTTGTTTGATTCATTGAAATTTTTGCCACTTACTTCCCAAAGTTCCCAAAGATAAGTTATTTTTTTTTGGAAGCCGGTTTTCTACTCGTATTTTTTTTATTTTAATGTAATAGTTGTTTTTTTTTTATTTTTGAATGAAAAAAAGTCGTTTCCCAGCATAACTTTTGCGTACCTATACCTACTTAGTTTGATGTACCTACAGAACGCTTGGTTTACGGTTTCGTGAACCGTTCGTTTAGGTACACCACAGCTGATATGTAGACTATATCTGTCACGTACACCTTATATTTCTCTGTTTAATAAATAAATAATCTTGTGAACAAAAAACTCATCATCATCTGCCTAGCCTTTGCCCAACTATGTTGGTGTCGGTTTTCCAATATAACCGGATATAGGTAGCTGAATACCAGTATTTTACATGGAGCGACTGCCTATCTGACCTCCACAACCCAGTTAATACTGGGTAATACTTCAGACTTTTTGGGACACTGGCTAACTGTAAAGACTGTCAAAGATGGACAAATGACAGCCGGGACCAACAGCTTTCCGAGGCACGGAGGAAACTCAGTATGTAAGGGTGGTCTGGTCACCCTTCCACAGACCAGCCAGCCTAGGCAAGCACGGCTTAACCTAAAGAACGACCCGAGCGGCTGTTATTATTTAGCCACGAGGTCCTCAAAAAGACTAATAATTATGATGATGTTGATTTATTTGTTTCAGCACAATGTCAATTTCAATAAGGCGCTATTTAGTGCGCTTATTGAGGCTGCGTAATCTTCTGATGGTGACGCTATTATTGATATTACTATACACAGTGAGAATGTTAACTACCCTAGACTTAAATAACTCACTTCAAATCCCAGAAAGACATCACCGAGAAAAGGGCTTTTTTATACCCACTTCTTTAAAGGTAAGTTAGTACCTATAATAATCATCAATTGCGCAGTATTTGTAACAACTTTTGGCAGGCAAGGGCTACAAGGTGGCAAAATAAACTAAAAGCATGCACTGCCATTCTTGTGATATTTATCCTAGAAGCCCAGCTAATATACCGTATAATATACCATAGAAAACACGAAAAGTTAAAAAAAACAAGAAAAGAATAAAAGGCCTTTGGAAAAACGAGTTTTATGAAAAAAAAAAAATTAAGATAGGTACCTATTTTGCTTTGTCGTTACCGACTTTGTTTTAAAAACGAATATTTGGTAGCTCTTAACTTTAGAATGGCTTTTTATTTTACTATACTGTTTCCCCAAAGACAAAATTAATAATGAGACACAGTCACGTCTAATAATATGTAAAATATTTTTTTAATGGTGTTTCTCCTAATGTACTGATTAAAATTTAATGTTATTACCTACGTACTTACATAGTATTCTGGAACTCATGTTTTTATGAAAAAGATCCAATCTCCTAGTTACAATCGTTATTTCTCTCGAAAATAGCTATAATATTAAGGAAAGTGTATACATTATTATTAGACGTGACTGTACCTACAAGTGTCAAACAGTGGAGTAATTCCCTCTCGAAAATTCTATGGAAAAAATGTCGACTAGTGTCACTTTAGGGCTGGATTCAGACTATACAGTCGATCGCGGTTCGTTCATTCATTTATTTTGATATTTTTAACTTATTTACAATACATTTACGGGCCGCAAGTAAGACGTCAGCGGACCGCATGCGGCCCGCGGGACGCGTGTTGCTGACCGCTGTTCTAGACCATACCTGGGAACCTTCTGCTTCTAGTTACGGAGATATTTGTGGTCAAAGTTCGAACTGTTTCACAAGTTTTTCTTTAAATAAGTAGGTACATTTTTTTAGTATTTTTATATAAGTTTTAGTATTTTTATATTTGTACTAGCTAACCCGCGCAACTTCGTCTGCGACACATAAGTGAAAGACAGGGTTACAGAGAGTGGGTCGTAAGCACCTCTAATACAATTGTCAAAGAGCACATCACATCACACACATCATTCCGCATAATGAAAAGCGCGTCCGGTACATGATCATTATTTTGCTGCTGAGTTATTTAAAACGGTGTATCTCTGATATTCATTGAAATCAAATTACGTATCCAAGGGCAATTAAGTTTAAAATTAAATACTTGTGATTAACAACGTATTTATTTTGATAAGGATCAATTACCATGTTTATAAAAACAGTTTAAAGGGCTTCTCTCGACGTCCTAACGTCTTCATCCTTAGACACTCGATGACAGTCTCATACTCCAGCTAGGTCTGAAGTTCTCATCAACGTGTATGAAATGAGCCGCGACACGATATAGCTGCTGTAAACTGTTGCGGACCTCTTACAACTATAAGCCATTTCAAATTTCGAACGCTACGTGCCTATGAGGCCGTGTCCTAAAGTGCACAACCTCTTTAGAGCTTAGAAACCTTCAAATGCGGTGTTAATATAGTACGGTGACTATCGGGACATTCCAATTTTAAAGAGTTTATTTATATATATAGCACCAAGTTTTTATGTGAGTCCAACCTTTTTTGAATAAAATAGGATTGAGTTTTCAAACATTTATCAAAATAACATGTAGTTTAAATCAAAAGCACTAAGGCCCATGTTCACCAAGAACATGACGGTCTGATTATCTAAAAACAGCTGTTTAAAACACATTTTTGTATGGGAGCATGTCACAGGGACAGCGGTTTTTAGAAAATCAGACCGTTATCTCTTCGGTGAACATGGACCTAAGGAGTGTTGATATCAAATTCGAAACAAATCACCGACAAAATAACTTTCTACCCCTTTTTTCATCAATTCAATTCCAATTAAACACGTCTTCCATCAATTCTGTTAAAAATTTGAAATAGATTGGACCAGTAGTTCGTTGTATTATTTTATTTGTAATTTGTAATAAACAGGGTGGAAACGGTTAACGGGGCAGTAAAGGGAGCTACCTTAACCGTTGAGTATAAGAAACAGGATCGATTGGCATCAAAAAAATGTTGTGTAAAATAGCAATTTTCTTGCTAGCCGTACGTTTTTTTTTTAATCTGTGAATGGGGATCAAAATTTCACGAAAAATTTCGGATGGTTTTCTAAGACCATTTTCATGTAGCTGCAGTGACTTTTTGAGTACTCTAACCTGGGTTGGTCTGGAAGAACTTTTTGATCAGTGTCGGAAAGAAGATCGATTGGCATCAAAAAAATTGTTTTATGTAAAATGGCAATTTTCTTGCTAACTGTACTTTACTTTTTTATTAAATCTGTGAACAACATTTCTCGAAAAAATTACGGGTTGTTTTCTAAGACCATTTTCGTGTAGCTGCAGCTCCCCTTACTTCCCCGTTTACCGTTTCCATCCTGTATTACCAACTACTTATACCGAGGAAAGCCGATTTTCTTGAGTTCCGCTATTTTGGGCGTATACACTTCAAAAATCAAATTTCAAAAAAATTGAGAAATTATATTTACCTGTATTAGATTTGAAGTATTTACAACAACTTTTAAAGGTTTACACTTCATTGGATTTTATTCTATAGGTGTATGAAGTTAGTTAATTTTAAACACAAAACCCTCTTTTTTACGTCTCTGGATGAGATTTAAAAAAAATGCTGAAACAGGTATTTCTTTATTTTTAATAATAAGTATTTACTCTGAGTTTTATGATTCTAGAACAATCTAAATTTTTTTTTTCATACAAACTTTACCCCCCCTTTTCACCCCCTTTTTCCAAAATTTTCCGTAATTTCTATAGCCTAAATGTTATTCTGAGTTTTTTTAAATAGAATAGTGAAGTTTTCATCAAAATCCGTCCAGCAGTTTTTACGTGATGCGCGTTCAAACAAACAAACAAACAAACAAACAAACAAACAAACAAAAATTTTAAAAATGGTTTTAATATGTTCAGTTACTTATTTTAAGTCACCCTGATCGGTTTTTTTTTTTAAATCTTCAATGTACAGATTTTTTGGTCTCAACGATTTTATTATATGTATAGATTTTAGTATAAGGTTTAAGTGCAAATAGATTGAAATTGTTAAAACAAATCGACTAAAATAGGGAAGTACTTAGGTAATATTTTAATAATAATTACGACGAAAAGGTCGCGGGTCACGCTTAGTCACCAATAATATCCTATACTAAGCCATATTACGAGTATGAACTGACGACATCCTATAGAAACCACAATTTAGGGTGGAAGAAACAGAGTATAAATGTACATAACGTAACAACGGTTGCCATTATCATATAGGTATTGCCTTTGGCATTAAGTCCGCCTCTGTACTTTGTGCTTGAAGTGTTAAATAAATAAATATACAGGGTGACTGGCTCTGGACCCGCCATAGCAAATTCGCATATAGAGGAGGTCATTTTCTAATTACTGAACCTTACTTTCCGTAAACAAAGTTTTATAGTTTAGGAGATATGTCAATGTTTATACTTTATTGAGATTTTTCCAAAATTTGACCTTCAAGCATTCATAACTTTTTTTGGTCAATTTTTGTGGGATTTGTTTTACTATTTGGTGGTAGTCATACACATTGGTGATTGAAATACCTCGGAACTTCCCTCATACTAGAGTAAAAAAATAAGATAGTACGCTTTTCAAAGAAAATAATGCCAAATAAAAATCATTACGATCATATTCAACCTCAAAAAAAAAAGCCACGATGTTTCAATAATTGTTTATTATCAAAAGTTCTCTAGTTTATAACCTTTCCAACGGTATCAAATTTGTTTTTAAAAAGTTGCTAGTTAAAAAAAACAATTCAGTATAGGTTTGTTGAAGCTAATTGTGCAAAGTATTTTTTGCAAAGGAGACATTTTTTTTTGTTTGGGGATTAGGCCCCTCACATAAACTGATCATATAATAATGAAACGTATATCGATTTCTTCCTTATAATCTCTAGATTACAGTGGTTATATTAGCTAAGCCTTGTTTAACCGGAATACTGAGAAATTCGAAAATAAAAACGTGAATCCGACAATAACCTCAAAACGAGCAATATTTTGTCCAACTTTTTCAGTTAACATAATGTGTTCAATTACAAAATAGTGTAAATTAAGTTACTCATTCGTATCCGTACCACTTGAAAGGTTTTGATTTGATTTTCCCGATTTGATAGACTGAAGGATTTATAATTTATTTAGAAATAGCGCAGTAGGTATCACCAAGCCGTTACATTGAAACGTTCCTCGTGACAGACTCGGTGTGGAACTTAATTTATTTTAATATTAATATTGATTGAAAAGTAAGCCCCCATGCATCCTAAACACCATTAAAGCCACAATGACTAGAATATTATCAAAGATATTTATTTAGGTATAATAATTATTATACACTGATAAATATTGCGCAAGTGGCCGTGTATGTTAAAAAAAACACACTACTTATACAAGTACTTCGAAAAAATATGTGTATTGCTTTTAATCATCATCAACAAAGTGCAGGTGGTTTGATCTCTTGTTGGTGCCGTGCCCACGATAACAGCCACATGACAGAGATTGCATGTACAAAACATCTGACATATCAGGCGTAGGCATTCGGGTGGTTGTGGATGTTACTGCTGTGGTCTACTCCTATATCTATTGGGTATATTTTCATATCTCTGATATCATCCAGTTGTCTTTGCCTGTACAGCTCGGTAATCTCTCAGCCAGCAAGCCATTTAGACTTAATGGTTCCACCTGGAAAAGATCATGAATATTATAAATATAACTTATTTTGATTAGTCTGAAATGTCCCACTCCTGGGCAATGGCCTCCCCCATTCCTACCACTTATCTCAGTATTGTGCTTCTTCTTATCAACTTGAGAGGAAGTCATCTACGGCATCCCTTCATGGACCATGTCCCCGCCTAACTATCTGATCAAAATAGTTCATAAAGCTACAGGTCTGAAACTCGACTATACAGGCAATGCCTGTTGGATGTCGGCATAGCCGTAGCCTGTGCCCTTATAGAAAATTAACAATAACTTGTTTTAATTTTATTTGCATCTTAATACAAACATTATGTTTACATAATTATTACCTGGTATTAGGGCTTTCAGTCTCGATGCTTTAGTGAATCCCGGGAAATAAAAACCGAGACTCGCCGTGGTCTCGAAATTCCCGGGAAAAACGAGACTTTCGAGACCATTTCAAAACTGGATAATTGTACTTTATTTTGAAAAGTTTTTTTTATTTTTCCGTGGGGTCGTAAAGCACGTAAAAAAGGCACATTCGATAAGTTGGCGACCTCACAAATGTCTGTCAAATATTTCTCGTTTTAATATATTTCGCAATATTACTATTTGGAAATAAGAAATGTGGCGTAATAGAAAACTAAAACATTGATTATGAAATGCAATAATAAATATCGTATCACCGAATAATCAGATTTAAAGGAGAAAACACTAAAAAAATAAAAAACTTTCCAAATACCTTTTTTACACCCTAAACGGTTACAACATCGAATTCAGTGTTTTAATTGCAATTCACTATTAATATTCTAGTTCACTGGTTAGCCATATTTCTAATTTCCATTCAGTAGCCAAATTAATTAAAATAAGTAGAAAATATCTGACAGCTATTTAAGATGTTGCCAACTTTTTGGATTGTCCCGGCTGGCATTTGTAGATCTTTGACAGTCGTAACAGGTAGTCTGACAGCCTGTCTTACCAAGGGGTATCGTATAACCCAGTACTGCCCATTACAGCGACGAAGTGTCAGATAGGCAGTCGCTCCATGTAAAATACTGGTATAGCTGAATACCAGTATATTCGGTTAGACTGGAAGCTGATCTCAACTTGAGAAAAGGCTAAGCAGATGATTATGATGTAGTGGGAACACTACATAAAATACTACTATTTGTAATAAAATCATCCTACTATTTGTAATAAAAGGTCCTCTGACCTAATTTTATTACAAAAGTAACCCATTTTAGAAAAAAAACTCCCTGCTTGTACACTAGTGGGAAGAATAGGTAGTCCTTAAGTAATTGTAGCCATAATAAGAGGACCTAATTTAGATATTTTAATGTTTGAAAGGCTGTTGTATCAAGGTTTTCTTTTTAAACTGACAAGGACTGCAAGTACATTATAAAACATATGAAAACGAGTATTTATCGCGAATTTTCCTTTTCCTTTCCTTTTTTTTACCTTTTTTTTTAAACGTCGGGCTTAAATTAAATTTAAATTCGCGATAAATACCCATTTTCATATGTTTTATAATGTGTTCTGATCGTGAAAGTTTAAAAAAGACAAGGACTGCAATTATTTTAAGATACTTGCCTCAATCAGTCTCATTTTCCTTAATACACATTCGAAGTGAATTGGTGAGACTTAAGCTTCAAATTCGATAATTATGCTTTTCGCATGCATGTCTTTATTTTAAGAACTTTGTCAAGCATTTCAGCTAAAGTGGACAATTTAGTCTTGCAATCTATTATTAATGTTAGTTCACTGCGGAACAAGGTTCAATCTCCATATATAGGGTGACTGGTCAAATAAGTAAAAAATCAGCTGTTCAGTACATTAGGCGAACATAAATGTACTGAACATCTGTTTTTTTTCGCGATTTCAGGATTGGTCGGAACTTGATCCCATAGTAAAAATTGTTTGTTATTATGAGCACAATCACGTGTTTAAGTATTGTACACGAATTACCAGTCACCCTATATAATACCAAGCTATACCATTACTACACTTGACAGTTGACACTTGACAGTGTTGCCATTGCCATATACATGTAACGATTATAAAAAATGACGTTTAGTTTAGTAGATTATTTGATACTGTTATTATGTGACACAAGTCTCAAGTCTCGTTATTCCCGAGACCGAAAGTATTAGTCTCGAGTCTCGGAAATACCAAAAAATTGTCGAGACACTCGAAATTTTCGAGACCGAGATTCCCGGGATGAAAGCCCTACCTGGTATAGTGGTATCCACTAAAATATAATTCCACGGAGTTAACAAGCACAGTTTATGTTAATGCTAATATTACTATATCCAAATCTTCTAATGAGCAGTATTAAATACTTTCTTCAATAACAGTAGGCAGTTTCCATAAACAGCATCAAGTCGTTACTGAAAGAAATAAATAAAATAAGTCAAGAAACATAACACGCCACTTTCTTCCACTGGGTAGTGGAAGGAAAAAATTGCCAGTTTAAAAAAAAACAATTCAGTATAGGCTTGTTGAAGCTAATTGTGCAAAGTATTTTTTGCAAATTTATGACTAGGAAGGTAGAAATTCTTAGTGGATTTACATTTTTTATTATAAAAAAAAAACTTTTACAATGTAAAACCGAAAAAATATAGGAAATGATATCGGGAAGCAAAAGCAAAAATTAAAGATTTTGCTCTAAATGCTGCCCGCTATTTCTGATACATGGCCCCAGACGTCAAAGAATCAAGTGCAATGAAGATAATTAATTAAGGACAAAAGAAGAGTTTATTTAAAAAAAGATTACAATAATTCTTGTTCAGTTATTTATTAAGAAATTAACCATGTCTTACCATCACGGAAATGAGCAAAACATATCGGGCATGTATCAGAAATCGCGGGCAGCAATTCGAGCAAAATTTTTAATTTTTGCTTTTGTTTCCCGATGATTTCCTATATTTTTTCAGTTTTACATTGTAAAAGTAAAATGTAAATCCACTAGACTAAGAATTTCTACCTTCCTAGTCATAAATTTGCACAAAATACTTTGCACAATACATATACTGAATTGTGTTTTTAAACTAGCAATTTTTTCAATACTGGTACCGTTGGAAAGGTTATATACTAGAGAACAAATTTTGATAAAAATTAATTATTGAAACCCCGTAGCTTTTTTTTTATTTGAGGTTGAATTTGATCGTAATGATTTTTATTTGGCATTATTTTCTTTAAAAAGTGTACTATTTTATTTTTTTACCGTAGTTTGAAGGAAGTTCCGAAGTAGGTATTTTAATCACCAATGTTTATGACTACCAACATATATAAAAAAAATCCCACAAAAATCAAGCAAAAAAAAGTTATGAATGCTTGAAGGTCAAATTTTGGAATATTTTCAATAAAGTATAAAAATTGACCTATCTCCTAAACTATAAAACATTGTTTGCGGAAAGTACGGTTCAGTAATTAGAAAATGACCTCCTCTATATGCGAATTTGCTATGGCGGGTCCAGAGCCAGTCACCCTGTATAAGATAATATATAAATGTATATATATATAATACGAGTACATATACTCGTATTTAGTGTGTTTATATTGTAAATAATTATTGGATAAAATTAAAGACTATCTATTTCAAATAAATATATTCAGCATCTACCTACATCATTCTGAACCTTCACATATATACACTTTTCATTGATAAAATTTAAAAAAAAACTGAAAAAAAAAATCCTGCTTAACTAGTCGACATTCTTACATTTTTTTTTATTTCCAGAGAATTGACTGGCATGACTATGCACTGATTGAACATGAAAGGATGCGAATGGGTGGGTACCTACTGGATATTATGAACTAATTTGTCAAACAATATTTAAATACTTAAGTACCTAATTTGTAAAATATTTTTTACATAAAAAAGCAAATTTACCAGAGCGTACACATTTAACAAAATATTTTTGCATCATATTTTCATCGGAAAAAATGAGCGAGCGTAGCGAGCTCGGGACTTGTGGCACCACGACTCGGACAGGTTTGCTCAATGGGGATGGAGGGGTCTATTGAGCGAGCGAAGTGAGCAAACTAAGACACCGTCATCAAAATAATTCGAAAAAAGGCCCCAATAATAATGTAAAACAATAAAATATGACAAGGTTTGAATTAAAATTAATTACTAGTATTAAAATAAAAATTAGGTAAGTACCTACTTACGATTGATGATATCTTCAAAACTATGCATTTTCAGACCACATTTTCTTGGTCTTTTTATTTTTATTTGGACAGGAATTGGTGAACAAGGAAAGCCAGCACATTTGCCGAAATCAGAGAAACATCTAGAAAAGGCTCTTTATGCAGCGAATGGGTTTAATGGCGCGCTAAGTGATAAAATCCCATTGAATCGTTCCATACCTGACATTCGGCACTCCACTTGTGCGAAGAAGGTGTACATTGCGTCACTGCCCACTGTAAGTGTCGTGGTTCCCTTCTACAACGAGCACTGGAGTACGCTGCTCAGGACTGCGTTCACCGTGTTACTGCGGTCACCTAACACTCTGATTAAGGAAGTAATTCTAGTTGACGATGGAAGCGATAAAGGTACGATTTCAGTTGTTTTTTGTAATTTTTACGCAGGAAGCGATTTTGTACTCGCAACTTGTATGACTACTTGGCAAGACGAAGATGAAGCACAAAACCTGAAAAAAGTTTGATCAGAATTACGAGCAGAATCAGTTGAACCACTATAGGTCACATTAAAAAAAAAATATTCATTAAAAATGTTGCCCTGTCTATTTCTAATAGGTCAAGCCATCACGTGCGTAAACCCGCCAAAATAGGTAAACAAACAAACACAAATGGTTGTCGTCCAAGATAATAATAGTTCTTGCCAGTAAAACTAAAACATCACATAAAACCTTATTTTTTTTTTTAATGTTTTTTTCTCTCTCAGAATTAGGTGAATTGAATTAAAAATCATTTGAGGTGTCTGAGGTTTTGTGCAATTAACACATTGTATAGTGTGCGTCACCCTGGCAAAATGTTGTGCATTTGAGACGTGACACCATAACAAATAATTAGTGCTAAACGAATTTTTGAAAATCGATTTTGCCAGGATAACGTTTCAAACGTTACTCCAGCAAAATGTATTTTTCTCAAATAACTTTAAAACTACAATTCACACAAATTTTGCTATTAGTAAGCAAAATTGCTCCTCATGATACACTAATTATTTGTTATGGTCTCAAATGCACAACATTTTGCCAGGGTAACGCACACCATTGTATAAGGATCGCAGGTTGAGTTTTGTAGTTTCTGCTTACCCGCGTTGTAAAAAGAGAGTGAGTTTAAATAAAACTAGCTTATGCCCCCGGCTTCGCTCATGTACTGTTCAGTTATTGTCCCACGGAATCGTAGGTACTACCGGGATAAAAAGTATCTTGTGTGTTTATTCAGTTTATAAACTATCTGGGCGCCAAATGTCATCCCAATCCGTTCTGTAGTTTTTGCGTGAAAGAGTAACAAACATTTACCTATCCACCCGCACAAACTTTCGCATTTATAATAAGTACTTAATAGTGGTAATAGTAAGTAAGAAGTACCTATCTAGCGAGTACAATGATTGGTTTCTCTCGATTATCATGGCTGGAGTAGTTGTAACACTTGTAACCTAGTTACGCCATGGACGTTAGGTAGTCCTTTGGTGTGGGACAACTTGCGTCGACACCCTTGCGCCATCCCATCTTCATAGCACAGTGCGAGCTCAAACACAATAATTTATTTGGTTATTATGTGTTTGAGCCGTTTGGATTTGAAACACTAGGGCCATGGGGCCCGAGTGCCCACCTAGTATTTCGAGAAGTTGCCAAACGGTTGGTCGACTCTTCACGTGACTAGAAGGGGGCCTATTTATTGGCCAAAGAATCAGCATTACTATCCAACGTGGCAATGCTGCCAGCCTTCTGGGTACTTTTTCTGTTGACAGCAATTTGTACAACTTTTTTCGACGCCCTGTAACAACCCTTTTTAGGGTTCCGTTGCCAAATGGCAAAAAACGGAACCCTTATAGATTCGTCATGTCTGTCTGTCTGTCCGTCCGTATGTCACAGCCACTTTTTTCCGAAACTATAAGAACTGTGCTGTTGAAACTTGGTAAGTAGATGTATTCTGTGAACCGCATTAAGATTTTCACAGAAAAATAAAAAAAAAAAACAATACATTTAGGGGGCCCCATACATAGAACTGAAACTCAATATTTTTTTTTCATCAAACCCATACGTGTCCACCATCTATGGATAGGTCTTCAAAAATGATAATGAGGTTTCCATTATCATTTTTTTCTAAACTGAATAGTTTGCGCGAGAGACACTTCCAAAGTGGTAAAATGTGTGTCTATTTTTTTTAGTTTTATCAGTCTCTTATTTTAGAAGTTACAGGGAGGGCTGTAACTTCTAAAATAAGAGAATGACAAAACTAAAAAAAATATATGATGTACATTACCATGTAAACTACCACCGAAAATTGGTTTGAACGAGTTCTAGTTAGTAGTTTTTTTTTAATACGTCATAAATCGTAAACCGCAATTTACCTTTCTATGTTATACTTGCTGTTACGGAACCCTTCATGGGCGAGTCCGACTCGCACTTGGCCGCTTTTTTGATACTTGTACTTGTACATATTTTTATTTCTTCTATAGAGCTAGTGTGTAAATAATTATAGTCTGTGTTTAGTAAATATATGACTGGAAAGACAACTAAGGTAATTTAAGAAGCAGCTATGTAATATTTTGACATCGACGACTTTCATAGTGCATGTTTTCATGTAGGTTCAGCTGGTACTTCAATGATAACCTCGTCATTTTACTGAACATACCAGTCTTAAATTGGTTGTAGCATTATTTGCGCTTACATTGGAATGTTTGCCATGTTTTTATGGCTATGTATAGGATGTTGAGGACATTTATTATGCTGTAAATATGCACTTATTAAGTATTCATATACCTTTTTTTTTTCCGGATGGGAAATCATCAAATGACTTCTCCTACTCTGGGCGGAGCGGGAGGGAGTGTCAGACTTTTACTCACTAAAACCCATCCATGTTCCTTCCTGGTCCTTTATGTTCCGGGGCCTCGAGAAAAGAGATAATGCCTCTTTCGAACAGGCCCGCAACCCCGGCAGGCTTCGGCCCTTGCGGGCCCCTCCCCTTATGCTGACATCTCTTTGAGGCGCGCGTGGAACACGAACGCGCCGTCGCGTCGACACGGCCTGTCGTCATTAGACGGACGGACGGCTAGCTAGCCCATAGCTAACCGTCCACGGGCCCGCATCTACGGTGGCCGGTAGCCATCACGTGGCCCCCGACGCCCGGTGCGTCTCCCGCGGCGGCTGGGAAGAGAGGCTCTCTCCCTCTCTCGTTCCGCCACCTCCTTCGCTAGCATGACTGCTTCACAGGATTGGTGGCTTCCCATTCCGTCTCGCTCCGGACCATGGATTGAACCAGGGAGTATTCATATACCTTGAGGTTGAATGCAGTGGTTTTTTTATAGCTATGTAAGTACCTAGTTACTAAGTTGCCATTGACCGGAAGGATACGATAGGATTTCGAGGGCTCAGTCTAAGAAAATTGACAGAACGTCGAAATATTCTCGCAGGTTTATCTGTAAGTACTTAAGTACTTAATGTTTTTTTGACTGAGGTTGTTGATTGCAGAAATCACAAAAAATAATATACTTACCTAGTTATTTTCATTTATTCAAAATCTATACCTAGATATGTATAACAATAACATGTAAGAAGTCTGTCAAACTGGAAAACAGTTTGTCTGCAGTTGTTCTCGTTTCACAGTATTTAACAATTTTTTTTAAGTGAAAACTTCTAGCGGTGTTGTGCACTTTTTGGGATGGGTAAAAAATATTAAACTAGCGTCAGGACACGTGACCTGATCGAACATTCCTAAGATAGGTAAGTACATAATGTAGCTATAGATATTTCTGTAGTTATTTTTATGTAATAAAGGGTGTAAAACACCTCTTAACGAAGCCGAAAGACACTTGTTCTCCTCGTCCATCCCTAAAAAAGGATCTTTTGTCTTTGTCATTTGTATGGTAATGTGTGATAGAGAAGGCGCTATACTAACTCGTCTCCGTGAATAGACTATAGTTACGGAGATATTGGGGGGTCAAAGTTACAACTTTTTGACAAGTTTTTTTTAAATAAGAACAAGACCTCCACGACCCCCGTACTATTCAATCCATCCATCAGCAGAATGTTTTGAGTGCGTAACATTGAGTTTTACCACAAAACGTGAATTTTTCACCCCAAAAAAAAAGTTGTTTCCTAGCAATAATTTTTGCGTGAAGTTACTTCGTTTGATGTACAGAATGCTTGGTTGACGGCTTCGTGATGAGGTTGTTTACACCTTATAGTGTACACAAACTTTTCATTTTTGTGCACGATAGCGCAATAAATGAATATTGTATTTTACCACATAAATGATAGTACCTACTTTCATATTGATAATTAAAGTAATTCGTACTAAATTATTCCCTAACCATTCCAAAATAGGTACCACTTCTGCCGGCACTCCCGGAGTGCAACCCGTTGTTTTTTTTTTTGTTGTAAAATAACGTAGGACGGCACAACATAATATTTTTTATACCTATGCTTAATAACTACGTACTTACTCGTACTATGTTTTTAAAGTTCATAAAAATATAAGTAGTTCAGGCGTTGAAAAGAGGTCTCTCGTGCCCAACGCGAATCCGTGTTCTGTTTCAGCATTTCTTCCGAGGCAACAAAGAGTATTTCGGAAAATCTATCGAGCCAATAAATACCTTCATATCCTTGACTTCAAAAGTGGCAATAGACTCCGTAAATGAAACCCATGACGAAAAGCTCGCGATTTTAATTTTGACCCTATATTCGTGTACGGTTATGGACCTTACACCTTGAGTTGATGCTGATTGATATACTGATTACTGATTGATTGATATTTATTGATAAAAGTATGATGGCGTGATAAATGAGTGCACCCGGTATGAATGCTATTCGTGTACTAAATTAGCCGGCCCGGCGCGGGTAAAGTGCTGACATATTGATATGAAAACTGTGCTGTGCTTGCACTGTACAATTCGTTTAGAGCGCATGAAATGCGCTTCATGGAAATTGAAGGCGCTAAATTATAACTAATTTTTATTTCGCGGGCTCTTGATAAACCACGATTAAATTAATTCATTATTTTGTATGTGCATGGGTAAGAGAAGAGATGTAAAGAATAATCGCATTGCCTTTTGCGAATATTTGAATCGAATCTTGACATTCACATTCGCAAAGTTTTTCTAATATGAACGTCAGAAAAATAAGTAGTAAATAAGTAGTAGTCCGTTTTCGTTAACTATTTCGGTGATCCGGGACCGGAATTCGACAAAAAGGCACTTTGTAAACTAGACTATAGTGGTTAGCTCGAGAGTCGTGAACGTGTCGGCCTCACGTCCTGGGTTCGATTCCCAGGGCAGGCAATGGGTTTTTCCACTACGAAAAATTCTGTTGCAGGCTGGAGTTCAGATTGTACAAGAACGTGCACCCCCTGTTCGACCTGGTTTCTTCCAAAACGTAGATGAGCGGAGGCCGGAGAGGTGACGTGCGAGAATCAACTAATCGCATTGGTTGTAGGCCACTTCACGTCTTTCGTTTCTCTTACGATTGGTCACCGCTGCGCTGGTCGCAACCTGGCCTTACTTAATATATTATGAGACTTAAAAGTTACGGCCGAAATGTGGGTTTACGAAATGAATAGTAAACCTAGTGGTACAGATTATGATTATTATTATTTTACAATTTCCAGAGTTTCTTAAACAGAAGTTGGACGACTATCTAGCGAAGAACATGCCGAAAGTTCGCGTGATACGTCTTGAGAAGCGCAGTGGACTGATCACGGCTCGCTTGGCTGGTGCGAAGGAGGCCACCGCTGATGTTCTTCTAGTCTTGGATTCGCATGTCGAGGTCAATGTCAACTGGTTACCGCCACTACTAGGTCTGTGTATTTTCCCCTTACGTTGCTGGCACCGTTAAACAAATAATAAACTTCGATAATCGTTAATCCGACCGATTGCTAGAAAAGTAAGCTAACGTTACAGCGAGCTTTAGATATGTCACCGTAAAATTGTCAAATACGTTATATTGTAATATCTCTAGTGATATTGTAATATCTCGAAATATTGTCAAATGAACATACTGCTTACAACAAAAGGCATTATTTTTCGTGAAATGCATGCGATGGTAGTCAACTCACGCGGTGTGGAGGGAAGGACGGGTCCCCCTTGCCCAGTGGTACAACTCTCATGAAAAGATATTGTACCATTCCTGAGAAATACCGATTATTATAACCTAACCTTAAAACACTTTATATTCCCCTAAAAAGCGTAGTCGACGGAGCCCCACTTCGCGGGGCCCCTATTTCCGGGTGCAGGGTTTAAAGGAACCTAACTAACCTAACGGGGGGGTGCTCCAAGTCCCGATTATGGGGGCAGAGATACTTCCGCATGTTCATTTGACAATATTTCGAGATTTTACAATATCGCTAGAGATTTTACAATATAACGTATTTGACAATTTTACGGTGACAGATACATTTCGGAAGATTTAACGCAAGTTAACGTAAATGCGATATGATGTAATCACATTAAATTTTTATATCGTTGCGCTAACGTTATATTCGTAAAACACTATTAATTTGGTTTCTGGAAGTTATCAGATTACGAACAAAAAACATCACGACTATCACGGTTGCGTAGCGCGGCGCTTGGTAAATAGTAGGTACTGAATTAACAATTTTTAACGGACTTGAGGAAATTTAACGGGAGTTAACGAGTTCGTTATTTTTTTAAAGATAACAAAAATAAACCGTTAGTCGAAATGTTAACTTTGTTAACGGCAGGGGGTGAAACTTCCATAATTGGTTTCAAACAAAATTTTCATAGATAGTGCTGTCATCTGTGTGTTTAAGGACACCAACTTTTCAACTGTTTGACAGCTTTCAAATGTCATTACGAGAACAGCTATTTTAGACTATTTGTCAGTGAAGTAGATAACCTAGCGGCGACGGCGGTTGCCTTGTGATTAATAGTTCACAAGTTCGAATCCTCAGTCAAGAATTACTTTTTGTATTCCGCCGAAATCACAGAATAAGTATTCCGTTTTGGTTCTACTTACTTTCAGGCCGTCTTTACCACCACACCTCTAATCTGTTCTGGACCTTTAAGTTACTCTTGGCAACCAACACAAACTTGTCGGCAAACAGCATATACTAGGGAGGGAGCTTTTTCCTGGATGTGCGACGTAAGTGCGTGCATTATCACCAGGAAGAGGTAGGGGCTTAGAGCCGACCCTTGGTGCAAGCCAACAGCCTCATAAAAGCTGCAGGTAGTGCCCTCTGTAGACCGTACTTGGGTACTACATCGACTGTACATCGCTCGGATGAACTGCTCATACTTCCCAGGCACACCTTTTTCTTTCAGGGCCCACTGCAAAACCTCACAAGGTACCCGGTCGTATGCTTATTATTATTATTTATTTATCAAAACAAAGTAAGTATAGTTAAAAACTAAGCCCCACAAAACCATTGTCGTGGTTTGACTGTGGGGTCGGCGAGTCTTTAAACACTAATACTTATGCACTAAATAAAGTAAAGTTTATTTACAACTAGGTACCTAATTTTGTTAGTAATAAGTATTAGTAACATTAGCTTATTCGAGTTCGATAAACAGTGCAATTTTTTTTGCGCACTTCTGTATTTCTCGCACAGCTGGTGGATGGCAAAAATGGCATCGGTCGTTCCGTTCCCCGACCAGGCATAAAACCGAATTGATTACTCTCTTCTCTCAGTCGTCTTTCAATTACTTTCTCCCAAACTTTCATACTATGCGCCATTAGCTTTATTCCTCTAAAGTGTCATAAAGCTTGTCTTGAGGTTTGCTCTAGTTAAGGCTACAATTTTATTGGATTTTTTCTTGAGAGCATCATACTAACTCTGCCATTCCGTGAAATTCTTTTTTAGGGTTCCGTAGCCAAATGGCAAAAAACGGAACCCTTATAGTTTCGCCATGTCTGTCTGTCTGTCTGTCTGTCTGTCTGTCTGTCTGTCCGCGGATAATCTCAGTGACCGTTAGCACCAGAAAGCTGAAATTTGGTACCAATATGTATATCAATCATGCCGACAAAGTGCAAAAATAAAAATTTAAAAAAACATTTTTATTAGGGTACCTCCCCCAGACGTAAAGTGGGGAGCGATTTTTTTTTTAATTTTGACCCTGACGTGTGATATATTGTTGGATAGGTATTTAAAAATGAATAGGGGTTTTCTAAAATCATTTTTTGATAATATTAATATTTTAGGAAATAATCGCTCCGAAAGTCAAAAACAATGTGTCCCCCCCCCCTCTAACTTTTGAACCATAAGTTTAAAAAATATGAAAAAAATCACAGAAGTAGACCTTTATATGAACTTTCTAGGAAAATTATTTTCAACTTGATGAGTTGAATAGTTTTTGAGTTATATAGCACTTTTTCAAAAAAACGCAAATGATAACTTTGTTTTTCATACAAATACTATGAAAAACAAAGTTATTTTTGCTGACGAAAAATGTTGGTATTTTTAATGGTCTGGGAAGCTACGGAACCCTACAGTGAGCGTGGCCCGACACGCTCTTGGCCGGTTTTTTTTTCTATTAACTCTTCTGGATTTCTATCGACCACCACCATGTATCCCTATCTATCGTACCCCTTCCTTTCGTCTCTCCTAAAACATGCTTTGCTACACTCCTAGTACACCCAGCCGTCTCACTCAGCATTCATTTACTCTTCTCTCGTTTATTTATATCTTCCATTTCTACCATTTTATCCACCACTCCTTCTTTAATTCAGTAGGTGAAAGCTAAAGAACCTTAAGTATATTTTTTATCATTTTTATATTTTAAATGATTTTTATTCAGAATACCCGTATTGATCAAATGGTAAAAGACATTAAGTCCTACAGCCGCTAATTTCGCTGATGTAAAATTATAAATAACATTCAAGTCCCTAGACTTATTTCGGGTATGGACATCTTTAATGAGCTCTACTGAATACTTTATAAAATGTTCTTCACTTTTCACCTACAGAATTTTATTCGCATCACATTCATCCTTCTCTAACATATTATTTTAGGGGGAGGTCGATTTTTGGTTTTATTGACTTTTATTTTGTAACAATTTCCAAAACTAAGAGTCTGTGCTGTGGCCAAGTCTGGCCCCTTAATTATGTGGAGTTATCAGAAAAGTATGGAACTAAAAGAAAAATTTAAACTTTTCCCTCCCAGACCAGTTAGCCTTTCTTTAGTCCTACAGGAGTACATTTATTAGGCTCAGAGTGAACAAAGCTTGAAAAAATGAACACCCTAAGCTGACACCTGCGCACTTTGAGCGGAGTTCGCAAGTCTGAATGTTGTGCCGATTTGGATTTGCCTTTTGATTTGATTTATTTACTTAATGAAAACATTGTTTGCACAGAACCGATAGCGTTGAACTACAAAACAGTGACGTGTCCCTTCATAGACGTCATTTCGTCCAAAACTTTTGAATACCGGGCGCAGGATGAAGGAGCTCGCGGTAGCTTCGACTGGGAATTCTTCTACAAGAGACTGCCTATACTGCCTAAGGATGAACAGAATATGCCTGAGCCATTCGAGTTAGTATGCCTACTCTTTTGTTATTTTTTGGCTGCGTTTGTTACCAGAGATACACACAGCTAGGTTACCCAAAACTGTGAAAATGAAGCGATTTATGTTACACATTATTAATACGCTACGCATCCTCGCACATTTCTGCTATAATAATGGTGGAATCGCAGTCTTCTGAGATCGGAACTATAAAAAGGGCAGTGCGGTTTAGCATCAAAGAGAAAGGCGTATTCATGAGTCAAGATAAAATGCTTCAAGAACAACGTTACAGCCCATATATTCCTAAGATTGTAAATTAACGATCGTAAAAATATACAAAATCTAATTTAAAAAAACTCGTATCACAGTATTTGTTATTGTACTCCTCCGAAACGGCTTGACCAATTTTTATGCAACAGCTAGTATAAAATAACATTTGTTGTATCCAGGAGCCCAGTAATGGCTGGCGGTTTGTTCGCGATATCGCGCAAGTTCTTCTGGGAGTTGGGCGGCTACGATCCAGGCCTCGAAATCTGGGGTGGCGAGCAGTATGAACTTAGTTTTAAGGTTGGTACATAACGACTCCTCTTATTTCGACATTAAATCATGACATGACTTGTAATCCGCCATGTTTGTCCCATTAAATGAGGTGAGCCTTTTGCCATCAGCCGGGCACAAATTCAGACACTGACTGCTACTGCTATTCTTGAACCCGGGAATCGACCTTATGCTAAGCAGACGTAATTTGCGACCGTTAGGCCAACGAGCAGTCAATCCATCGTTTCTTTGGTCTTTCTTTAGTATTACGAGTATACCCATCCACATTCATACTCAAAACTTTACACATGTAAATCGGTAAACATTTAAGGCTAGGTAGAAAGGGGTCAATGGGAATGTTCTAGGGTTAATGAAATGATTTGTCACAGATATGGCAGTGTGGAGGTCGTATGGTGGACGTGCCTTGTTCGCGCGTGGGACACATCTACCGTAGTTCCCCGTTCCCAGACCCGGGACACGGTGACTATAACGGCAAGGTGAGATACTGTTTAGACTCCTTATGTCTAGAATAGGTATGCGCTTAAATCATCATCATTTCAGCGAAAGACGTCCACTGCTGGACATAGGCCTCTCCAATCCGCTTAAATGATAAGCTTAAATGTTATTAAAATTAGTAACATTTTCATCAGCGTAAGTATCGAAGATCAAAAGAAAAGCAGGTAAGTAGGTAGATATGAGTGTTCGTTGTTCCTTTGTGTCTTGACATCTTCTTTGCAGCAAAGCTGTACAGAGGTATTCGAAAACACACTTTTAAAACCGGCATGACCTTTCAGGCTTCCAAAGAAGCGCTCCCTCAACGATTGCTTCATGTCAGTTACATTAATGCCTAACACTTCCAACGTACCCAAATGTAGTTTAAATGGTTTTACAATGAAAACTTCTATCATAATATTGTCATCTACAGAACAACCGTCGCGTAGCCGAAGTGTGGATGGACGAGTACGCACAGTTCTTGTACGCGAGAAGACCCCACTACCTCAAGATAGACCCCGGCGATATCTCCGAACAGAAGGCCTTGAGGGAGAAACTACAGTGCAAACCATTTAAATGGTTCATGACGCAGGTAAAGATATTATCACAACTCGTATTAGGATATTTAGGTATCCCAGCCAGAGGAAATGGGACCGATAAGGGAGTGACCACATTTGTCGACGCGGTTAGAACGCTTTATGACTTTCTGTAAAACAAATGTAAAAGCGAATATGCATGTTTCTTTACATAAATCAATGTGAAATTGTCAATCAATGTTTCTTTACTATCAAGTATCAACCCAAGAAAATTTTCAACAAGTTACATTAAATTGAAAACTATTTTTGGAACTACGAGTAAGTTCGGCGATTCAGTAGAAATCGTCACGTAACGAAATGCCGTATGCTGTGTATGTGTAGTATAATAATATAATATTCCTCAATCCCTTAAAATACATTATTCTACTAGTCAAGCCCTTTCATTTGACCCATATTGAGGGAGATGTGAAAAAAAGTGTAATTAACCAATTTGTGGCGGCGGCCATCTTGGATTTGAAATTTACTATAGCGTATAGTATTTTTCTAGTGAAACTTTCATTTGACACCCATATTGAGGGAGTTCTTGAATAAATATAAAAACCGTCATTTTTGGCGGCGGCCACCTTGGACTGATTTTTATCAAATATAGCTAAGAACACTCCCGACTAATTCACTTTTCAAACAAAAAAATAAACTCAAAATCGGCCTATCCGTTCGGGAGCTACGATGCCACAGACAGACACACACTCACACACAGACACGTCAAACCTAGAACACCCGTACACACAAACGTTCTGCTAAAGCGGCCATTTTAGGCCCGCAGAGCTCTAAGTTGACGAGATCCATCGTGTTGCCAGTTTTGCTGCTTACCTACCTATATTCGTATTAGACACTTACTTACCTAAGTATATGTAGGGTAGGTATGCTAGTTCCCGTAGCGGTTTATGAGGCCCAAAAAAAGCGGTTGTGAGAAAAATAAATTCAAGGCCAACGCTCATAACTCAATTAGATGAACTGCACTTGCTGTTGTTTGATATTCTACTTAACTTAGGTTCGGACTTGCTTGAAATAATAACTAGTAGACCATAATTGACCGATACAAGGATATTACCCCTACTTACAATCAGTCAGTCAGTTTAATAAAAAATATTAATTTCACTGCTCCATGTCCATGCTTCCCATCAAAGATTATTTTAAAATTGTTGGTTAGATTTCGCATTTATGCTGCTATTCAATTTAATAATCGTATTTTAGAGAATGCAAGAAATATGTGAGACATTATATTAAAGTAAAACAATAGTAATTTCATAAGTTTTATTAAATAATATTACATTAAAAAACAAAAATGTTGGTAGTATTTTATTTTTAGTACTTGTGGCAGCCCTACCGATTGACCATTAAGCAACGAGACGCCGAATAACATACGCTAACGCGGGGCGTCAAGGCACAATTTAGATCGACCGAGCCCCCAGTTTAGGTACTAGGTCCATGTTCACCGAAAAAATAACCGTCTGATTATCTAAAAACAGCTGTCACTGTGACCATGTTCCCATACAAAAATGCGTTTTTAGCTGTGGTTTTTAGGTAATCAGACTGTCAAGTTTTTGGTGAACATGGACCTAAAAATGTCGGCTTTCTTCAAGATCAAAGGAGTGCAACTTCACTTTTTTATTCTGTGCTTGTGTACTGCGCTGGTGATGTCTATAAGCATAAAATAGGCTAAAGCTGGATACCGTAGTACAAATTGTAACGCTTACTTTTTTCATTACAGATCGCGTTTGACCTGACAGCAAATTTCCCGACTGTAGAGCCGAAGCCATTCGCTAACGGACGTGTAAGTATTAACCTCAATCAAACCTGTAGTGTGGCTAGGGCATGCAATTATCCGCTCATTTTAGTATCCGGATAATTCGGATACTTGGATAACGTTTTCCGGATAAATCCGGATAATACGAATAATTCGGATAGGAGAGATAAAAATAAAATTTAACCACAATATCGTCAATCATTGATGTTCAGTAATCAGTATAACGAGCCATGGCAAAAATAAAATAATCGAAGCTAAGTAGGCAACAAAATAAGTCATAAAATAGCAAACATAAGTGACATCTTGTAACATATTTTAAGTTTCATATAAAATGCGTAAAACCTTGAATATTGTAGAGGACTGGTGAAAGGCATATAAACTGACAGTAAACCCTACCAAAACCGAAAACGTAGTTTTCACAAAGAAAAGAAGGTTGGCAACCCTACAATTACCAAGTTTCTTTGGGATCATCCTAAGTGGCTTAGGGTGATCCCAAAGAAACTTGGTAATTGATAGGCTTAGGCTAAGCCTATCGATTCAAACCAAATACCTGGTCAAGTGGGCATCTATTTGGATAAACAGCTGTACTGGGCTAAACGCACCGATTACATCACTACAAAAGCCAGCATAGCACGATGGCAATGCAAAAGATTGCTCGGAAGGAATTTGGGCATAAGCTCCAAAATCACCTTCTGGCCATACACTACAGTCATCCGACGAATCATCACATACGGCTCTTTAGTTTGATGGCCCCAGAACCGACCTGAGCACGGCCCAAAAGGACCTCGAGAAGCTACAAAGATTTGCCTACGTGGCAATCGCCAGCAGCATGAGAACATCACCCATTACCGCACTACAGGTGATGTTGGGGTTAGCATCGGCTCTTCATCTCGTAAGAGAGGAGGCGGACCTGGCGACTATTAGGCTTGAAGTGTCCGGCACCCAAAGTAAATATTCCAGAATCAAACATACAAAACATATAAAAGATAAGAAACATACAACACATATAAAAGCGGATGCTATGAAACAACAGCCCATGTTGCCATCACCCAGCGACAGAACCCTGAATTGCTTGCTTGCCTGAATTACTGCTTTCCAAAATACTACAACATAGAGCTCATAGCGAAGACGTGCGTGTTGGTTTCCGTGGGCTACTCAATAAAACATATTATAAAATATTCCAAAATGTATTGTGCTCCGCACATGCAAACGATCAGACGACGAGTCAGTGACATCTGTCTAGACTACTTATAACTAGACAACATAGAGTTTATACTGGGACAGACAAACTCCTTGCAGTATATTTCCAACACTGGCCCTTGAACCAATATAAACTCATGTAAACCAAATTACACATATAAAACACAATAAATAATCTAAGTGTAGACACATCCGCTGTCTAAAAATAATATAACATTACAACAGCAAAAACATAGCAAAAGTATAAATTTATCAAAGCATCCGTCACATATAAACAGTAAATATTCAAAAAACTATGTGATACGGATCTAAAACAAATTATATACTTCTGCAAGTATACCTTATCTACTGCTTAGAACCATCATATCATTTATTTAACAATATAAATAAATGACATAAAAACTTATCATGTTTTTCCTTTGCCAACGGTTTCGTTAAAACGTCGGCCACCATTTCATCAGTAGATAGGTATTTTATAACAACTGTACCTTCCTCAACTATTTCCCTGATGAAATGATGTCTTACGTCAATATGTTTCGTTCTGGCGTGGTACATAGAATTAGTGCACAACTTCAGTGCAGACTGATTATCATTATACAACGTAATCCTATACTGTACCCCGTAAATTTCGAACAGAAACTTGCGTAGAAAAAGTGCTTCTTTACAAGCATCTGACAGACACATGTATTCGGCCTCTGTGCTTGAAAGAGCCACTGTTTTTTGTTTTCTACTCACCCAAGAGATGGTAGAATTTCCAATTTTGAACACATACCCGGTATAAGATCGGCGATCGACCTCATTTGACGCAAAATCAGCGTCAGCATATGCGACGATATCCAACCCTGACTTCTGGAAAGTTAAATAATAATCAGGCGTACCTTTCAGATAACGAAGAACGCGTTTTGCCGCCTTCCAGTGAGTCTCGTCGAACGCGTCGTTGAACTGGCTGAGCGAGCTGACAGCATGCGCAATATCCGGCCGCGTACATACCGCTATGTACATCAGACATCCTATCAGGCCTCTGTAGTCGTGTGTGCAATCCTTCTTTGTAGATTTCACGAGCTTCAGACCTGTCTCCATAGGTGTTCTCGCAGGTTTGCAATTTGACATGTGAAATCGTTCTAGCACCTTCTTAATGTAGCTTGACTGGTCTAGAGTTATTTCCTTGTTCTGTCTGCAAAGCCTCATTCCAAGAATGTGGTGTGCTGGCCCTAAATCTTTGATTTCGAAAGCCTTCTTTAATTCTTCTTTGATTCCTGCCACATCTTGGCAACCAACTGAAGAAAATAGCATTATGTCATCAACATAGAGCGCAATTATAATCATAGATTTCCCGCTCGACTTGACATAAACACAAGGTTCGGAAGATAAACGTTTAAATTTCATTTTGCTCGTCAAAACGCCATTTATTTTCTCATACCAAGACTTCGAAGCTTGCTTCAGTCCGTATATGGCCTTATTCAACTTGTAAACTTTATCTTCTTGGCCTTTAATCTTGTAGCCCTCTGGCTGCTCCATAAAAACGGTTTCCTTTAAATCTCCATTCAAAAAAGCTGTTTTTACATCCAGATGCTCGATATTCATGTTATGTTCCATTGCTAAAGCTAGTAACGTACGTATAGTAGAATATCGTACTACAGGGGAGAACGTTTCTTCGTAATAAATACCGTATTTCTGGGTATAACCTTTTGCAACGAGGCGCGCTTTGTACCTCAATATTTCCCCGTCGAGGCCAAGCTTTCTTTTCAAGATCCACTTGCATTTAACAGGCCGTTGCTTCGTATCGCGGTCAGTCAAAGTCCAACACTTATTATCGATGAAGGATTTATACTCTTCCGCCATCGCAGCTTTCCACTTACTTGCTTCTGGGCCATTCAGTGCCTCGCGTACTGTCTGAGGGTCTCCCGTGTCACTGCATACAGTGCGTGCTACACTAGCTGACTCAAACTCACCACTTTCGTCCGTAGAGTTTTCGCAGTCTTCCAGTGTGGAATCTCCTGGGACATACGTCTCATCCGCAGAGTCATCCGGAGTCTCACTACTGCTCTCAGAATTATCTATCGTAATGGCGCTGTTATCTTGACAGTTTTCGTTAGATATTTCTGCGGATTCTTGGGGTAAATCGGGTAAGGCGGGTTGCACTGGAACATTATCGGCGACAGTTACATTGTTCGGAAACAAATTAATCGTGTAACGTGAACTGTCATCCTCATCCGATGAAGTGTAATTCCAAAAAACATGTTCTAGAAAAGTGACATTTCTTGCTTTTACGACATTCTTCGGGCTCCCCGGATCTATCAATCTGTAACCCTTTGACTCGTCACAGTATCCGACAAAAATATATTTCTTACTTTTGGGATCCAATTTGTCCCGTTTGTGCCGTAAGGCATAAGCTTGACAACCAAAAATGCGTAGGTAACTCAGATTCTCCTTTTTACCTGTCCATTTTTCTTCCGGTGTACTGCCCATCACAGCCTTAGTTGGAGAGCGATTCTTCAGGTAGACGGCGGTGTTGACCGCTTCTGCCCAGAATTCCTTCTTCAAGCCTGCTTCCTGAAGCATGCACCTGGCTTTCTCCGTAACAGTTCTGATCGCGCGTTCCGCGACTCCGTTCTGAGCTGATGACCTTGGAACCGTGGTCTGATGTCGAATCCCATGCTTCTTCAGGAACTTCTGAAAATTAGAATTGACATATTCACCACCGTTGTCAGTACGAAGAACTTTTATTTTCTTATTGGTTTGGTTTTCTACGAGAGCTTTAAATTCTTTAAACATCTCGAAAACCTCATCCTTCCTCCTAAGAAAATAAACGAATGTTTTTCGTGACAGGTCGTCAATGAACAACAGAAAATATCTTTTCCCACCTAGGGACGGGCACGGCAGTGGTCCCATGACGTCACTGTGAACTATTCCTAGAATTTCCTTGGCTCTGGTCTCCGATTTCTTCGGAAATGGCAACTTAGTCTGTTTACCTAAGATACAGGAAACACACGACTGAAAGTTATTGTTGTCATAAGAAATACCTTTGACCATACCTTTTCGCAGTAACTCCATGCTTCGAGTGTTCAGATGCGCTAGACGATGGTGCCAAATTTGTTGTGTTGGCTGGCTTCCAGTAGCAGGGGACTGCGGCGCTTGCTTCACGCTCACGGCAACAGGACGACTATCAACCTTCAGTTGACGTGTCGGCACCGCTTTGCTGTCACCTGTACCTACAGACAAAGACGTACACATGGCCTGCGAGGATGGCTCGCTACACGAAACAGAAACAGTTTCAATGGCATCTAGTTCATAAATACCATCTCTCAGAGTAGCTGTAGCCAAAACCTCCCCATTGTCATAGACTGTACACACACCAGAACGAAACACAATTTCGAAACCTTTCTTATCCATTGCACTTACAGATAACAAATTAGTAGACAATTTAGGGACTAAGTACACATTACTTATCGGTCTCACACTATTGTCCATAAGCACAGTTTGCGCAGTTCCTTTTCCAGCTGTCGGCAATGCTTCACCATTGGCAATTAAGACCTGCTTCGGTTTTTCAGTAGTAAAATCTGATAAAAACCTGCGATCATAACAAAAATGCTGCGCCGCACCGCTGTCGACGTACCAAACGTCTCTCTTGACTCCTGCGGCCATCGCTGTGAGATGCGTCTGGCTTTTCCGGCCACTCTTCTTGCCGTCAGAGTTGTCAGGACAATCCTTTTTAACATGCCCACTCTTTTTGCATCTAAAGCACTTAATTAGTTTGGGTGCTTTCCGAGCTGCTAAAGCCGTAGCATCTACGCTTTTCTCATCACGCCTTGCATTTTCTAGAAGCAGTTTGGCTTTGACATTATCGCTTGACAGTGACGTGTTCGAATGTTCTAGAGCCATAATCAACGGGTCGTAGTCATTTGTTAAACCGCTGAGTAAAATCACGGCCACGAAGTCATCTTCTAAAGCCGCTCCGATGTCGCTCAGTTGTTGCGATGTATCGATGACTTTGTTCACATATGCCTCCATACTCGCACATTCGCTTAGTTTAGTGGCGAACAATGTACGAAGCAATCCGAGTCGTCGTGACAAGCCTCGGTCCTCGTATGCCTTCTGCAGGTTGCTCCACGCTTCGCGAGCCGTCTTGGCATTTCTAATTTGTGGAAATACACAAGGCTTCACGCTCAAGGCGATTTTCGCGAGCGCCTTTTCCTGCTTCCTCGCGTCTTCGTTTTTATTTTCAGGTGTACCCACACAATCCCAAAGATCGTCATGGATGAGCACCATCCGCATCATGAATTTCCAGGATGAATAATCTTGAATCCCAGATAATTTTTCTATAGAAACATTTTGCATGACAGTTGCCATTGTTCTTTGTTTTTTCTTGCGAATAAAATTTTTGAAAATAATTTACGAAATCACACGCGCACACTTGGAAAATAATAATTAGAGTAACGAATTCAAACCAAAACGCTCTGCTACCATGTTGGTTTCCGTGGGCTACTCAATAAAACATATTATAAAATATTCCAAAATGTATTGTGCTCCGCACATGCAAACGATCAGACGACGAGTCAGTGACATCTGTCTAGACTACTTATAACTAGACAACATAGAGTTTATACTGGGACAGACAAACTCCTTGCAGTATATTTCCAACAGTGCGACTACTCAGGTCTATACTGATGGATCAAATACTGATGGATAAAATAGCTAAGGATCTACACTGATGGATCAAATACCGACGGCGGCACAGGTGTCGAAGTCTTCTCCGACGAGCTAAAAATTATACCTAATATACAGACCCCTTATATTGCTCAATTCTGTCTGTCTACCAAGCTAAGTGCGTAGGTATTATCAAAGCGACACTTGCCATAGATCACAGAGAAGTTACGGATACCCATATTCGTATACTCTTCGACAGTGTCTCAGTTCTTCAATCCTTAAAGAGAAATCAGATCATTTCGAGACTAAAACTAGAATACCATAATGCCCTAGAACGAGTTACGGTACTAAACCGCAACACGGTCACACTACAATGGATCCAAGGTCACAGTGAAATGATGCAGCTGATGAGCTCGCTTGAAGGGGATCCAGCGCAAACGCCTGCGGACCCAAGCCCATTGTACTCTTTCCTTTCAAGCATCTAAGAAGTTGATTAAAGGATTACACTCAAATACAAGCGGAGAAATGGCGGACCTCGACACCAGGGTGTTGGCAATCCATCCCTGGATATGACACAAAGCTGACTAAGCGCCTTTTGCGCCTGGATAGTGAAAAAGCCTACGACTGGTGGCGGGGACCATCACTAGACATTGCTCACTGAACAAACACTCCTACACCCTAGGTATCACTGACAGTCCCATGTGTAGGGCGTGCATGGAGGCGGAGGACACGGTGGCGCATGTGCTCTTTGAGTGCACCAGTGTTACCCTGATCTGCGAGGAGACTCTTGGAACACCAGGATCCCTTGCGAAACTTGAGAAGATCAGGAAGTTTGATCTGCTCCTGGAGGGAGGTGGGCTGGTTGGAGTAACGCCCATCATGGTTCACGCACAATGTTCCACTTTACGGGTTACATGCGGAATATATTTTTTTAGCAATTCGCAGGCAAGTACTAGGTTACATGTTGATCAAAATATGATTCGCGACTGTAAAACGTATGTAGTTACAGAATTATAATCATCAAAATCATCAATACAACCCTTCAAGTTTATAAAGGTCGATTGAATGACTATTTTATGAAAAAGTCATTCAATCTACCATTATGAATACGTAAAAATGCGAAAAAATAATAAACCAAAAAAAAATACGTTTTATTCGTATTAGCCGAAGTAATGCAATTGATATCCTGATATTTTATATCACGGATATCCGGATAATTCGAATATCCGGATAGTATTCCCTAAGTGTGGCATGGTTATTTTTGCCTAACAAAACATCTATGAATGTAAGGGTAATAATAAAGCTAATTAAACACAAATTAAATTCCAACGATCTGTAATTGTAATACTAAGATCTGTAACTGTAATACTAAGATCTGTTACTGTAATACTAAGACCTGTAACTGTAATACTAAGATCTGTAACTATAATACAAAGACCTGTAACTGTAATAATAAGATCTGTAACTGTAAAACAAAGACCTGTAACTGTAATACTAAGATCTGTAACTGTAATACTAAGACCTGTAACTGTAATACTAAGACCTGTAACTGTAATACCTACTAAGATCTGTAACTGTAATAGCTACTAAGATCTGTAACTGTAATACTAAGCGATGAACTACCCAAAAATTTGTACAAAATTAAACGACGAAAAATTTTGTATATAACAAACAGGAGCTTATTCAAATTAAAATTATTCTATGACAAATTATAATTATACTAAATTTCCAAAAAAAAACACCAAATTTCCGAAAAAAAAAACAAAGTTTACGAAAACATGTTCTAGTAAATAATCGTTTTTATGCAAAAGCGAGCGAAGCGAGTTCTGGATTTGGGGCACCCGACTCCGGCCAGGTTAGGTACGAAGAGGATGGCGGGGTTTTGACCTTAATACTAGTTTCGAACTTTCGACCAATCAAATGACTTGAATCTAGTTTTAAGTAATGCTTGAGTATTGAGTTTCGGGCCTTAGTTTAATCATTATCTTTATTTATACTGTTTCATTTATTTAATCGAAAGGTGCGACCAGTATCAGACCCCGATATGTGTATTGATGCTCATCACGGAGAGGAGATGGACAAGGTACACATAAAGCCGTGTGCGACGCCACAAGGAGAGAATGAGTTCGTGTTCTCTGGGTACAGGGACGTCAAGTGAGTGGCCATTCATTTAGGTTATTCCTAAAACCCACAGCTAAATAAAACTGTTTGTGTATCTGTCAACACAATAACAAGTTTTCACTTATTCTGCTGACTCTTTCCTTCTCTTACCTACTCAAATGCTACTGCCGAGCATGCGGTCTTGGGTCCGATGCCTAGCATCAATGTTATTATTGGGTTGTTCCAAAATAAATTTTTCATTAGCAGCCCGGAATTTGTATTTGTGTTCGGATTTTTCTCGCCTCTATTACAACTTAATGAGGGTGTACACTTCTGTCTTATCCGTCGGAAATAACAGGCGTGATGTAATGTTAAGTATCTTTATTACCTCAGGTCTAAAGTCCGGAACATGTGCTGGGATGTGTCGCAGTTTTCCGACAAAAGTCCGATACTTTTGTTCTCATGCCATCTTGGTGGAGGCAACCAGCTGTGGAGGTATCTCATGGTATGTACTTTACAAAATTTTGTAATTAGCGTATAACGTTCCCACTGCTGGGACACAGGCCTCCTCTCAATGAAAAGGAATCCCTTTCTTGTGTGTAATGTAAGTATTCGCTAATTCACACAGGGCCCGCGTAGCGCCCAAAGTGGCGCGCGGGTAAGCGCGTTAGCCTACACGAGTTTATACGCGCAAAAAATACGCTAGCGTCAAATCGTTCTTAGAATATACTTCACGGTAAGAAGTTCTAACATGACTACAAAAATGTGCAACTATATAACTAATCTCTCTTCCCTTTTTCTTTCAGCACACGAAACAAATAAAGCAAGTTAGTCACGACCTTTGCATTGAGTATAGCTCGTCGAACAAGGAGGTTTTTACGTTCCAGTGTGACGAAACCAAAGAGACGCAAAAGTGGATCATAGACAATGTGGATAAAGAGATGATGGCGAAGTGGTCGAACTTTATAACGAGAGTCACGGGGCCTGTTGAAGAGGACTCATAAAAAGATTTTTCTGTGTAAAAGTTAGAGAAAGAGAGTGTGTAAAAGATAGAGAAGAGAGAGTTATGCGAAATAGGTTATTTTTTAGATTTATTATTATGGATTCCTATGTACCCTACCCGCTCGAAAACTGGCTGTTATCGCACTACTCTAAGGTGAAGTGAAAACTTCTTTAGCGGCGTTGTGCACTTTTTGGGATGGTTAAAAAATGTTAAACTCGCGTCAGGACACCTGATCGAAAATTCGTAAGACGGAGGGAGAGTAGAAACAAAAGAAATACAAAACTACTGTTGATGCGGTCCTCATTAGATATTTAAATAAATTCGAATCAAAATTATACGTTTCTTACTTCAGCTACCATAAACCTATTGCATCAGTTTTAGAGATTGGCGATGATGATTCTGGAATCATTCCAGGGGGTCTAAAATGGCCGCTTTAGTAGAATCGTAAATGAATCACGTAAAAAAAAAATCTTAAAATGGTCTTTGTAACCATGACCATAAAGTCCATTTTAAGAGTTTTTAATTTTCGTGATTCATTTTATTGAACAAAATTTAAAATTCTTAAAATGGACTTTATTGTAATGGCTACAAAGACCATTCTAAGAATTTTTTTTTAACGTGATTCATTTACGATTCTGCTAAAGCGGCCATTTTAGACCCCCTGAATCATCATCGCCAATCTCGACTGGTGAAAGAGTCGTTGAAAAACTTATGAATGGAAGTTGATTTTTCTGAGAGATAAACTTTTTAATCTAGATACTAATATTATAAAGCTGAAGAGTTTGTTTGTTTGTTTGAACGCTCTAATCTCACTAACTACTGGTACTGACCATTCCAAAATATCAAAAATGCACAACGTTAGTGTTCAATTTTTCACTTCTTTTTTTAAAGAAGTATAATCAGGATATTAATCAGTCCATAATGTTCCATGTGTGTGTGTTTCCATATATGCGTGTAGTTTATGTGTTATGTGTGTGTTGAGGTAGAGAGCTATGAGAGGGAATGGACTACTCAATCCACCACGCGGGCCCAGTGCGGATTAATAGATGTCACATGTCTTCGAATTCTTGGCTCTGTTTCCTCACGATGGGTGTTTTCCATCACCGTTTTATGAGTAGGTAGAGGTGATAAAATAAATTACACAAAGTAATCGCCTGCCTGGGTTCGTACTTCGTACCCACGACCAACCCACGACTCACTGTTCGTAAGGCGGGCCCGCCACCACTTGGGCCACCGCTGCTCCTCTGGCTCTCCAATATTTCTTGATACTAGTGTTGTTCCACAAATTATTATAAACTAAGTTCAACGTGGTTCAATTATTATAGTAGTTGGTGATTGTTTTGTTTTCAATTTCAGCAAAGAGGGTATACTTAAAAGCCTAAATATTTTATTAGGTAATATTCATGCTCGCCACTGTACATAAGCTATATTATTGCAATTTGTATGTATACATATTTTATTTTCTGTGAGAATAAGAACATTTGAATTCTGTTTATAAATATAAAAGAATACCTATCATGAACAAATGAAAAAATTGTGTCCTATTTTGAAAAGTATTTGAATTTTTGAACCTACCTACGTTGTTTTGTGGCTTCATATCTTTAAATTGCCACTCCCTTAACTTGCAAAGGTAAAGCGCAGAAAAAATAGGAAATTAAATCAAGGTTCCGTTGTTATTAATAACTAGCTTCTGCCCGCGACTTCGTACGCGGATCCTGTTGCTTATGTCAGCGACAACGGAGTCGTCAAAATCGAAGATCTGAAACGTCTGATGTCGAATTCTAAGAGCTGAAGCTGAAGATCTGAAGAGCTCTGAGCAACACATACCGTTTGTTTCTTTTTGCCATTTAAAACAGCTTTACAAAAAGTACAATTTTGAACCATACCTCCGATGGCGGAATATGTGGCGTATTCAACCCAAGGAAGGTCGCCATGCTCTACGGCTATATCTTGAGACACATCCGATTCTTCAGATTATATCGACATTCTTTTCAGAGAATGTCGAAGTCGATCAGAATTCAAACGTTCGTTGCGCTCTTCGTCTGTCTCTTCATGCCGTACTCCAGCAATTATTTCTCTCTCACTTTCTAACTGATTATGAATATTTTGTTGTGTGCGTGTTCGGGACAATGTATGATAATCTCGATCAGGAGTTAGTTGAGCATCACGTTCATCACTCGTTTCAAAAGACCTGTTAGTAGATGTGCGAATACACTGAGAACTCAAGCGTGATTCTGTATCGGTAAACGTCTCCGACTCGCGAGACAATGCGTGACGTTCACGATCAGCGGTCATTCGCGCATCTATTCTTCACTGGTCTCTAGAGACCTGGATGTGGATGCGTAACACGCTGAGAACGCAGGTGTGCTTCGCGATCCGAAGAGGTTTCGACGGAGCAAGTTGCAGCCTAATGTTCTCGAACAGCATCAAGTCTCTCCTGACGCTCTTCGGTAGATTCTTGGGATCTAATGATCCTCAATCTTTTAGCTCCTTTGGAACATTGGGAAAGATTTGACCTCTTTCTAAGCATGGTTATACTTTCGTTGTGAAGATACCTGATCAATTAAAATCTAAGTGACTGCTCCCCTGCGTTACCGGGTAGGCTACCGAGTCACGAAGATAAATGGAAAAGAAAATTAAACACTGAAATAACATGAGCCCGAAGGCATATATATTCGATAAAATAAAATAATAAATGGGAGTTTTGGCCAGTACAGTCAAATTTTCAATGATATACCATCGTCATCAAAAATCAGTCCTAAACTGATACCGCTTTCACCGCGTGGAGGTACTTCCAGCTGATGTTATTTTATAACAATTATACAGTGAAATTAGTGATAGCTTTGCAATAATTTTCACATCAGATGTTTCTGATCTTCGATTTTTTAAAAGTCAACTGGAAATGCCCATCAGACCAATCAACTTTTGCTAAGACTTCATCTCTATATGTGTTATGGTGTAGCTGGGCTCTTGGGGTTCCACAACAGGTGTTCCAGATCTTCGATTTTTATAAGTCAACAGAGAGTGCTCATCAGATTGAACAACTTTTGCTGAGACGTCATTCCTATATGTGTTAAGGTGTAGCTGGGCTCTTGGGGTTCCACAACAGGTGTTCCAGATCTTCGATTTTTAAAAGTCAACAGAGAGTGCTTATCAGATTGAGCAACTTTTGCTAAGACGCCATTCCTATATGTGTTATGGTGTAGCTGGGCTATTGGGGTTCCACAACAGGTGTCCGAGATCTTCGATTTTTATATGTCAACAGAGAGTACCTACTCATCAGATTGAACAACTTTTGCTTAGACATCATTCCTGTATGTGTTATGGTGTAGCTGGGCTCTTGGGGTTCCACAACAGGTGTTCCAGATCTTCAAATTTATTCTCTCAGCAGAAAATGCTCATCATGTGGAACAATTTTTGCTATGGTGTCATTTTTGTATCTCTTACCTATAGTTTAGCTGGTCTGTTGCGGTTCTGCATCAGGTGTTCAAGTTTCCAATATAAATTATAGCCTACTTATATGTTGCCCAGACTTAATATCTATACAACAAAAAAAAAACATTCAAATCCGTCCATTACTTCCGAAGATTAGCGTGGATTCGTGCTCCATTACTGTTTCTAAACTCCCCTCAATTATTATTTTTTAAATTAAATATATTCAATGTACAGACACGGTTTTTTTACTCTTTTATTATAATGTAGGTACCTACCTAAGTATAGATGTACTTTTTGTTAAGAATTAAGTTTTTTCTTCGTAAGTGTATTGAAAAACGTCGTTTGAGTTGACTGACACTTTCGTTCGTTCATCAGCTTCCGAGTTCCGAATATAATTTTCACCGTAAAATTGTAAAACCCGTTAGATGGTAATCTATCTAGCGAGATTATAAACTCTCAAAAGATCAATGTCAAACGAACATACTGCTTACAATTTCACCGAAAAGATAACGGTGTGATTAACTAAAAACAACCTGTCACTGTGACATGTCCCCATACAAATATGTGTTTGAAACAGGTTTGAAACAGCTGTTTTAAGATAATCCGACCGTCATCTTTTTGGTGAATATGGACCTATGAATGTGATGTGACAACCATTCGATCCAAGTGAAATGAAAATCACAGATTAGCTAAGAAGAAAATGATGTGTAACATATCGAGATCAGCGCCATCTATCCAACGACTAGGGAAGAGTTGACAAAAGAAAATCCCTCAATGAATGTGTTTGCGCAATTAACAAACAGTTATCGAGAATTTCCGAAAACGTTCAGAATATTCAGATTAAAAAAAAACAACTAAAATAAAATTGCATCACCATCACTTTCATTCATTCAGTCTTTTTTTGCTATTTGAACGATTAAATTATTTTTAATTAACATTGGTGTCATTGTTGTAATTTTATGGTGAACCGGATAAATCATTTTATTTCGTGAAAGAAGGAATATTTTATTCCCATAATCCCATTGCTTCAAGGATTAAAAAAACAAACAGCCTTGCCAAATAACCCGACCAAAATCAAAAGGTTACTCGTGAAATGTCACTTGGTTTGTTTTTTTTTTGGTCTGCCATCTCTGTCACACTCGTTAGATAACAATATCTTTTAACAATAGAGCAAGAGCATCATAAAATTTTAACATTAGTCGTGTAATTAGCACCGGGCGGTTTAGTTTTTGTATTTCGTTCGTGCCTTCGTGTCTTATTGAAAGTCTTATTTTTCCATGACGGTGATGTATCAAAACATCTTTTGTAATATTGTTATTGCATTGTTGTAAAATAATAACAATATTCGCACGAACCGCAAATATCGTGTAAGTATTGTTCAGTCGTGCGTTATGTTCAGAAGTAAATAAATAACAAAAGTATCACCTTAGACTTTGATGATATATTTAGTGTTTGTGATTATTTACCAAAAAAACATGTATATTCGTCATAGAAAGTCTCAGTATGTATTTCATAATTTTTCATTGTTTAAGTATCATTATAATGACACTCATTAGTTAAATTATTAACTTGGTGCGATAAATTATCTGTCTATCAGATAAAAAAGATATCTGATTCCCGGTACTTACCCTGTTCATCAATTAAAAAATAAACCATTCCTACAATAAGTGTTCTAAACTGGAATAAGCATTTGTATTGTCTCCAATGCTGTTTGTTATAGATGTGAAATTAATAAGTACATATTAATATATTTTTCTCTCTAGATATTAAAAATGACTAGACCGGTCTAAAATACTAGGTAAATTAAGTAGGAGATCTGCTAGTTTTTTTTTTGTTTAGCCCATACCCAATCTGGCAAAGGTATCTTTCTGAGAGCTCTTGTCTCACGCTTAAGCCAACTTTAATATCTTTCTATGTTTAATTAATAAATTATCTTACGATTAAAAAACTCATAATTCATGATAATACTCATTTTCTTACTTTCAGCACAATGTCAATTTCCAGGCGCCAACTATTGCGCCTATTGAGGCTGCGTAATCTTCTGATGTTGACACTAATAGTAATACTATTATACATAGTGAGGTTGTTAACGACCCTAGACACAAATAACACATTTGCAAACCAGGCTTTAGAAGTTTTTCAAATCCCAGAAAGACAGCGCCAAGAAAAGGACTATTTTGTACCCACTACTTTAAAGGTAAGTTAATTAATTATCAATACTGGATGGAATAGACTTTGTTGCTCTAAGTGGTTTGGTCTCTTCCACCGTACATAGTACACACGAAGAGCAAGTAAATTGTAGTGAATTACTTCACCATTAAAATGTGATTTTATCTCCAGTACTGTATTAGTTGTAATTTATTTATTTATTTATGATCTCCAACAGAGAATGTACACAAAACACAAAAAAAAGAATCAACAACAAAAGTAGCATGTAGGTGTACTCCTTCACTTACAGTTCATGTTACTTAATGTTCATGTTATGAACATAGTACTTGAACTTGTACTATTATGATATAGGTCTTATGTCAAAGTGGTTTCAAATGTTATTCTGCAAGGAAATAACTGAATTAAATGCTTTCACTCTAGCCAGCCAGCATCCCTGTTCAACTCCTTTTCAATTCAACATCAAACAGTATGTTTAGAATCAGTAATCAGCACTGTTGTTAGAGTGTAGTAGTGTAGTTTTACTCCGTGCTGATCACTGATTCTAAACATTCTGTCTGTGACATTAAAAATTGTTCGAGAGATGTTGGAAAAATGTAAACAACAGTATGTCCACATTTTAAACATGACTAATAGTTCTGACAGTATAACTGACTAATTGTGTTTATATTTTGGAATAAATATACAATTATAGGTCATTAGACGTTCATTATTATCATCATTTCAGCCGAAAGACGTCCACTGCTAGGCATAGACCGTTGGTCCTTTATGATAGGCTTGTTAACTGAAAAAATCTAATTAGTCCGTCTCTTAGATAATCAAAAAATATTTCACCCGTATTTTTTCTTTTGTTATATAAACCAAAATTGACGAAGATACAACGCTTTTAAAATTCACAATACTCACTGTTTGGTATTATTTTTAGCGAGTACTGACGTCACGAGCCCCCACTCCCGACTATTGATGCGTTTTATCTTTGTCAATATTCGTTGATTTACAAAAACAAAAAATACATGTCCATTATTTTCCAATACTCACTGACGGACTAAATAGATTTGCAATTTATTAATGATGGAAACTAGCCTATTCTGATATTTGTGCTTTATTGCCCTGAACTGGTCATAGATACAGACTCTGGTTGTTACTACATTAACTAAAAGAAATCCCGACTAAAACAATCATAACATTCCACATTCTTACAATTTTAATATTTCCAGAGAATTGACTGGCATGACTATGCGCTGATAGAACATGAAAGGATACGAGTGGGTGGGTATTATCAACTGATTTGTCAAAACAGTAGAATTTTATTTAGCTTAAATAATCCGATAGCTTATTGTTTTTATAATATTGTAATGCCTACTTTAACATTTTTTGATTGATTGATTATTTAATAATGTGCAAGAGTAATAATAGTGGTGGTTCTCTACTTCTACATATAGCTGGCTAAAGGCTATCCTTGTCATAGTTATAAAATAGTAAATCTTCTTGCCTAAACAATATTTAGTAACTAATTTTATTTCTATCAGGAATTGGTGAACAAGGAAAACCAGCACATTTGCCAAAATCAGACGAAGCTCTAGAAAAGTCTCTTTATGCAGCGAATGGTTTTAATGGCGCGCTAAGTGATAAAATCCCATTGAATCGTTCCATACCTGACATTCGGCATTCCACGTGTGTGAAGAAGGTGTACATTGCGTCACTGCCCACTGTAAGCGTCGTGGTTCCCTTCCACAACGAGCACTGGAGTACGCTGCTCAGGACTGCGTTCAGCGTGTTACTACGGTCACCTAGCACTCTGATTAAAGAAGTTCTTCTAGTCGACGATGCAAGCGATAAAGGTACGATTTCAGATTTATAGTTTTCGTACCTAATTATTTTGTAATTTTTACTCGCAACTTGAATGTTGTGAGAACTCACAATGGGCCTTATCAGAAGGCTTAAAGTCACCCAAAGGGCAACGGAGAGGGCTATGCTCGGAGTTTTTTTGCGTGATCGAATCAGGAACGAAGACATCCGCAAGAAAACCAAGGTTACCGACGTAGCCCAAAGAATTGCCAAACTTAAGTGGCAGTGGGCAGGGCACATTGCTCGCAGAACGGATAGCCGATGGGGCCGAAAAGTTCTGGAGTGGCGACCGCGATCCGCAAGACGTTGAATTGGAAGACCTCACAGTAGGTGGGCCGATGACCTGGTGAACGTTGCGGGAATTCGCTGGATGCTAGGCGCACGGGACCGGTCAATGTGGCGACACTTGGGGGAGGCCTATGTCCAGCAGTGAACGTCTTTCGGCTGAAATGATGATGATGATGACTCGAATGTTTGTATGACCACTAATGACCAGATGTTGTATGAATGTGAATGAAGCAAGAGAAGTATGTAAGGATCGTAGCAGGTAGCCATTTGTAGTTTCTGCCTCACACTTTGAGAGTTCATGGGAAAAAATGTGAGTTTATGTATTACCAGCTAATTAATGCCCACGACTTCGTCCGTTTATAAACTATTTGTGCCCCAAATGTCATCCAAATTCGTTCTGTAGTTTTTGCGTGAAAGAGTGACCAAAATCCGCCCATCCATCCTCACAAATTTTCGCATTTAGAATAATAGTAAGAAATACCTATGTAGTGAAATTGTTCAACTAAATTAAAAGAGATAACAGTTTCATACAATGCTATAATCTTTAAGATTGGCGTCTCGGTCTTAAAACTTGCGATTATGACGGCTGGAGTACTTTGTTATAGTCATAGACTTAGTTACTATTTAACTACTCGTATTATTGTTTCAAAACCGAGTTTTGATGTCACATGTCAATAAATGTTTGGTTCTAGGACATGTCGGTTTCTTCTTTGTTAAGGGTGGAATTTTGAGATAGGGGCTGTGAGGGCGTTATCCATCATACAAATGTGTTCGAGTATCACTTCGACGAAATGTGAGGGTTTTTTGCGATTCCTGACTTTTCTAGTACTAAAACCTCAGTTAGATCTCAGATTTTTTTCATCCTTAAGTAACTGGACCATTAAAGGAGGCTTCAAAAAAGTTCTTCGTTTTCTTTTGACGGTTGAGATACCTGCCCTTACTACCTCATCTCAATATTCTACCGTGTAGGTATGTGCTTCATTATGTAATATGTATAGGGCTCTAGTTTTACGGGATAGTAGTTAATTTTGAAATACTACAAGACACTAAGTTACAACTACAAGACTCGACTTCGACCATGACTTTCGAATCTCACGGCCAGAATAAAATCAAAACTAAATTTAACTGCATGCTCGATTGTCTTCGGACGGAGTTCATTCGACCCTACTCTCTAAGCATGAAACCGAAGTTTCGGCCGAAGTTTCCGCTTTTCCTACTCCATATCACCTTCGGTCATAAGACAGGTTCAGAGCCCGAACTAAGAATGAATGTGAACACGATTTGACAGTCTGAAACGGTTTTGCTGCACTAGTTAATATAGGCACATTATTGATCCATGCATGACTAAAATAATCCGGACAAACAGGTCGCCGCCGGCCGTCTAGAAATAATTAAGATCTTTTAGCAACTATAGTGGACGTTTTCACATTAAGGGATAACGATATGATATCGTGGGACTGGTATAGTTTCATATATTTTGAAATGATGTATGTTGCTGGAGGGAAGCGAGTAGGTAGTAGGTAAGTACTCGAAACTGTTCGGTGGCATAACGGTCTGGGTCTTACATATAAAACTACCAGCCCCAAGATAGCGCCTCGTCTAATGTGAAAACGGCCATCAAGGTTGGCTTTCAGTACTTGAAACGGAGCGACGGCGTATCTATTTCCCACAGCTCACTACATACTAATTGGATTGTTGATTTGTGTGTAAGATACTGTTTTAGAGCCGCTTTCCACTCGTTCGCAACTCGCTAGTGTGTTAAGGCCCTTATAATTAAAACTGATTGTCACACAACACTCATGTTCGCGTACGTACCTATTCGGTGTAATGTAATAAGTAAGTAAGGACTTATTTTACATGGAGCGACTGCCTTTCTGACCGCTACAACGCAGTTCTGGGTAATACGATTGGTACCTCTTGGTAAGACTGGTTGTCAGACTTTTGGGCTACTGATTACCTGTAACGACTGTCAAAGATCTTAAAATGACAGCCGGCACCAACGGTTTAACGTACTTTCCGATGCATGGAGGAAACTCGTTACGTAATGCAACCCATCCATTACGCCATGCTAGGCAAGCGCGGCTTAACCTGAAGATCGACTGAGCGTCTGATATTATTTCGCCACGAGGTCGTCATACTGCATTAAACTTTTATGTTGTACTAGCTGACCCGCGCAATTTCGTCTGCGTCACATATGACAGAAAAACGAAAGGAAAAAAAACCCCGTTTTTGCAACATTTTTCATTCCTGCTCCGCTCCTAATAATTGTAGCGTGATGTTATATAACCTAAAGCCTTCCTCGATAAATGGACTATCCAACACAAAAATAATTTTTCAATTCGAGCCGGTAGTTCCTGAGATTAGCGCGTTGAACCAAACAAACACACTTTTCTGCTTTATAATATTAAGTATAGATTTTTGTGGTATGTGGAACGTGCAACCAACTGCGCATAGCTACAATATTAACTTTTTTATTCATTTTTCTTGTCGATATGTCTGAAGGCCGCCGTTTGCTGGTAAAGATAATTTGGTTAACTTTCAATAAGGTTTGAGATAACGGCTTGTGTTGAAGTTTCATCTTAAGAACACACGCTCTGACGGCACGAACTAGTTGGTGGGCGGGGTTAAAATGCATGCTATCTCATCCGACATCATGAGCGAAAGGGATAGACGCTGTGATGAGCAGTAAGGAGCTAGTGTTCGTACACATACGCATTCCTGACGCTGAGTGACGCATACACGCGCAACTTCATTGAATAGTGGATGACCGCGGGCGGCGCGTGATTGTGTGCCATCGGTGGCGCGTAGGCGATTCATGTTTGAAAGACGACATGAACTCAAACAAATAGATGTTAGAACTTAGGATTATCACTGTATGAAATGTAATAATATGTACCCAATTTACCTGGTTGTTATTATGAATGGTCAAGCTCCTACATAATACTTACCTGCGACTTTTCCCACGTGACAATGAGTTCTCTTGCTACAGTGTGAACATTATATATTATGTTGAATAATGTAGGTAGTTATTGTTATTATCAACAAATAATTTCATTGATTAGATTTTTTCTTTGATGTGACTGTGAGGCTTGTTGTTGGTTCATCAAATAATAAAATGTGTTATTTTGTAAAGTGTTTATTGGCTGTTTATTTACAATAGCGGTCAATAGTACAATAAGCGTTTACAATTATCTCTTAGTATACATTTATCAACAATAGGCATTGTGTAACCACAGAGACTATACGAAAGACTCGCCACAATATTTGCTTCACGTAGGTTCTTGGCGACATTTATTTATTTAAACTTTTGCCTTGGACATTTTCTACATTTGCAGTACGTATTGATATATCCGCAGAGCACCTAAAAAAAGAAAGGTAGGTATATGTACGATAGCAAACTCCGACTACTTACAAAATAACTTGCTAATAGAGATTATAAACTCGATGTAAAAGTTGTAGGTATCCATATCTAAAACTTGAGAGATTATAAATTGTGATGGGTAAAAAGATATATTTTTTATTATAATACTAGCTGGCCCACGCAACTTCGCCTGCGTCCCATAAAAGAGATTTGATTGATGTAGTTTTTAGTTTTAGTGGTTCATATGTTACACTTACCCTTTCACAACGTTTTTGTTTTGAACTGGTGTAAGCAAAAGACAGACATGAGATTTCAACAATCCCAGTACATTTGCTATCATTTATTGAGGAGTTTCGTTGCCTATCTCTGAAGTTCTTCATCACATCTGTACCAAATTGAAACGAGATCACTCCGAGAAAGTACTCTTCCTAAAACTACCCAAATCGTTTCTTGTGTGCCTATAAAATTTGAAGAGTTCCCTCTATTTTCTCCCCCCTCCAAGATCCCATCATCAGTATCCTGACTTGATGATTATGGAACCACGTAGGAAAGATATATCCTTTCAAACATTAAAAAAAAAATCGGTCCAGCCATCTTTGAGTAATCGGAGAACATGGAATTGAGAACTTCCTCCTTTGAAGTCGGTTAATAACGATTATGGTAGGTTACTCAAATATCCTGGTAGCCTATAAAAGATTTGGTCGAGTATCGTAAATTTGCTGCTAAGAATTGAACAGTTCCGTTACTTTGTCATGTATGCCATAATCAGAACCAAACCAACACTCATCAAACTACCCTTCAAGAGTGTTTGGTTAGGTCACCCTTTCCAATAAAATAAAATAAAACAGTACATGTTACGGTAATAGGCTTATCCCTAATAAATGGAATACACACCTAACTGTCGCAATCTTGGAGTATTGTCCCCCCTCAGAGCATACAGGCGTGATGTTCTGTCATGATGTTGGATAAACAATAAACATCCATCAATTGCAGTAATCACTGCAGATTTGCCTATCTCCACCACACGGAAAGCATCAGCATTCAAATAAAAAAAACCGGCCAAGAGCGTGTCGGGCCACACTCAGTGTAGGGTTCCGTAGTTTCCCGTCCGTCACAATAAGTGTTCCCACTTATGAGTTTAGAAATTCTTTTGTACAACTTTTTGTCTTTTTTGTTCAAAAACTGTTGTTTCCATCCAAGTTCCTTATAAAGTTCTACTTTTCCGATTTTTTTCATATTTTCTAAACTTATGGTTCAAAAGTTAGAGGGGACACATTGTTTTTTACTTTTGGAGCGATTATTTCCGAAATTATTGACATTATTAAAAAAAATGATTTTGGTGAACCCATTCATTTTTAAATACCTTTCCAACAATATATTACACATTAGGGTTGAAATTAAAAAAAAATCACTTCCCACTTTAAATATAGGGGGGCTACCCTAATAAAACATTTTTTTTCCAATTAATATTTTACCTTTTTGTCGGCGTGATTGATTCACATATGTTACAAAATTTCAGCTTTCTAGTGCTAACGGTCACAGAGATGAAGGGAGGACGGACGGACAGACAGACATGGCGAAACTATAAGGGTTCCGAGTTGACTACGGAACCCTAAAAAAGAATCATCAAAATCGGTTCACGCAGTCGATGTTTGTGTGATTTGTGTTTGTTACCTGAACCTCCTCTCTCCTCCACCTCTGAGGTAACAAACACAAAAGGAATAAATATTCCCCGTGTTTGCAACAATTTTCATTTATGCTCCGCTCCTTTTGGTTGTAGCGTGATGTTATATAGCTTATAACCTTCCTCGATAAATGGACTATACAACACAAAAAGATTTTTTCAATTTCAAACAGTTCCTGAGATTTGCGCGTTCAAACAAACAAACTCTTCAGCTTTATAATATTACTAGCTTATGCCCGCAACTTCGTTCGCGTGATGTTTTGATATCGCAACGCATCGCCTCCGCAACGGAAGCTTTTTTCCCGCTTGCAACATTTCATTTTGCTGCTCCGCTCCTATTTGTCATAGCGTGATGTTATATAGCCTATAGCCTTCCTCAATAAATGGACTATCTAACGCAAAAATAATTTTTCAATTCGAGACGGTTGTTCCTGAGATTAGCGCTTTCAACCAAACAAACAAACTCTTCTGCTTTATGATATTAGTATTGATCGTCAAGAGTAAACGTCACGTCTGAAATTAAAAATTGGTATTGACCAGATCTGTGGTAGTTAGTGTTATCATTTTTCTTGCTAAAAGGTTTACCATCGAGGTCGTCTATTATAAATAAATGAATAAATATCGCTGGACATTACACACAGTGCCATCTAGTGCCACGCTAAGCAACAAGGCTTGTGTTGTGGACACCAGATAGTTGATATACTACATAGATACTTTTTGTTTGTAAATACTCTAAGAACGTAAGGCAGTCTCACTACCGCTACGCCATTCGTGTCGTCGTATAATTAGGTATACACGAAAAAGAACTTCAGAAAAAGTCATTGTTGCAGGAATATTTTCTTTATTTGCATTTAAAAATCTCCCTTTTACTCTGCACCTCTTTTTGCGAGCAACTCTTGGCCGTAGGCTGGTCTTTCTGCCCATACGTTTATCCTTATTTGCCTCTGTAACACAAACGATTAGTCTTTAGGGTTGTTTCTATCTATGTAGTTCATATTATTCTGTAAGAAATCAAATCTATCTAAAATATACTATAATGCCATAGCAAAACTACTAACTACTATAATTTAGTAGGTAGTAATACTTACCTAAATGCCTCTAGGTAAGTATTACAAAATACTACTTCATGTCACAAAGAAACCAGTAACTTCGGCCGGGCCGAGCTTGTGAAAGTCGGGAGCGAGTCTATCGCAAATATTACCACATTTTTTTTCGTTCATAATAGAAAATGCCGATTTAGAAATGATCAATTACTAAAATGGCCGCTTTAGTAGAATCGTAAATGAATCACGTAAAAAAAAATATTCTTAAAATGGTCTTTGTAACCATGACCATAAAGTCCATTTTAAGAATTTTTAATTTTCGTGATTCATTTTATTGAACAAAATTTAAAATTCTTAAAATGGACTTTATTGCAATGGCTACAAAGACCATTCTAAGAATTTAATTTTTTAACGTGATTCATTTACGATTCTGCTAAAGCGGCCATTTTAGACCCTTTTTAGAACCACCCCCATTTTAGACCCCACTGCCTATTGCGTTCTATAAAACAAAGTCTCCGTCGCATCTGTCTTTCTGTCTGTCTGTCTGTCCGTGACTAACTCAAAAACTGCGGCACGGATTTTCATGCGGTTTTCAACAATAGTCACAGTGATTCACGAGGAAGGTGTGCACACACATGCTAACCCTTGTTAGATTTAACAAAATTATGTTATAAAGACTCATAAAAAGCGTGAAAAAAGTCCATCATCATCATCAGCCTATAATGTTCCCACTGCTGGGACACGACCTCCTCTCAATGAGGAGCAAACAGTGCGGATTGATAGATGTCACATGTCTTCGAATTTTTTATTCTTGGACATGTTTCCTCACGATGCTTTCCTTCACCGTTTTGAGAGCATTGGTGATGAAATAAATTACATAAAGTAATGCGCCTGTCTGGGTTTGAACCCACGACTTACTGTTCGTAAGTCAGGGCCGCCACCACTGGGCCACCGCTGCTCCGAAAAAAGTCCGTAATAACATAATAACTATGTTTATCTCCTGTGGTAACTCCAAGTAACCATAATTAATTTCAAAATTTAAAAATGTGACCTAATTTGCCAAGCCGTTTTCCCCTATTCAGTTTTAATCCTTATCCAAATAAGTATGTTCATTATCTTGATAATTCAATTTAGATTAAAATTGTCTTTTACAGCATATCATTTGGATGCAGAAGTTATCACAGAATTTAAATTATTCGAGACTGAAAATATCATTCTCAGCGAAACAGTTGGTCACTATAATATGTATAATTTTCATAATGTTATTGCGTAAAAAGTAAGAAGTAAGTTATACTACCTGCTTTAAATTTTATCAAAACATGCTTTAACAAACTTTTGTCCTACACAAAAGTGTTAACGCACATTTTATTATACCTAAACAAACCCAGCAGCCGGTACTTTATAATTCTAAAATGCGCGTGAAACGTCATGAATTTTACAAAGTAAAATAAAACATTCCACTTACCCAATCAATTCTTGAATTGCTGAAGATCACTTCACTGACGCAACAAGTCCAAATTCAAACGCCGCCCGTAAATCAATATCAAATCGAAAATAAAAATTAGGGACAAATTCTAAATTCAACACGAACTATCAATAAAGAAATATCGGAATCCATAGTTCAAGCCATACTCGTACAGACCTACAATAGCAAACAATACCGGTTTCATGCACAGCACGCGCAGGCGTCGAAACCAAGAATGTGTGCACCCACACACTACGCACACACACGCGCTGCGTGCCTCCCGTCTTCCCCACTGACCGGGGAGGCAACTTGCAGCGAAATGCAATGAGATTTACAACTAAAACGGGCGCGCGAAATTTTCTATGCAGACCTTTGGTAGTCTAGATATTATGAAAAATCTATGGAATGTATCAGTTCAAACTAAAGTTATTTGAAATTTTGAATAACTAATCTATGACTGTATGGTTTTGCTTTTTTAATTTTCATACTATATACGTTACTTATTTAAGCTCAAAGATGAGCTAAAATTAGTGTTAAAATGTGAAAGTTTCGACGCTCATAACTTCCAAACCAATACTTTTTTTCCAATTCTGCTTCCATACAAGCATAGATAATAACAAGACCAGTTGATACAGCTTTTAATTTTGAACCTACACCGTCAAACAGAGGAGTAATCACTAGACTACGTTTGTATGGAAGAATGACCGGCGTGTTTGTCCTTAAGTATGTGTTTTTAATACTTACATAATAGGTATGTACATAGGCACTTTAAATAAGTACGTGATTGACTACAAGACTTATGAATTTCAAAGAATATGTAAGTTTAATAAACCCCTTATAATAATGATGACGGTCGAGTACGGACGTGTTTGAGTTGCTCGAAACGAATAATACGAGTATAATATATTCACGTGCCGCGCGGCTTTAGCCGTTGCCCGGTTTGGGTCGCTATGAGTTCACAACCGCTCATAGCCAACGAGGTCTTGGCATTCATCAAGCATGCCATCGACTACATGGACAAAGTAAGCATCTTGCAGATCTGCAAGTCCAGCTTCAAGGAGGAGGAGATCATCGGTGCCAAGCTGCTTCTGTTCCAGTCGCTCGGCAAAGTCGAGCAGATGCAGTCCCGCCGGAGGGATGGTGGCCAGAAGTGTGTGCAGGACATCATCACATTGATGAAGAGCACCGACCCGGACGACGTGCCCGCTTTCGTGGCGAAGGAGCTTCATAAGGTGCCCCCAGTCACGTTTGACCACGTCGACGTCACCAGGTTGCTGAAGGACATCACAAATCTCAAGGCAAGCCTGGTCGAAGTACACTCCAAGTTGGAGGCGTCGAACAACGTCATTGGTGATCTACGTGCCGAAGTGGAGTTGTTGCGCAACGCTATTAAGGTAAATAGGTCGCCTGGTGCCTCCAACAACGTGAGCACTCGTTGCGAAGCGAGAAACGCTAGCGTCGGCAGTTTTGAGTCGGCGAGCTCCACTGCGTCACCCGCTGCTATGGCACGCGTTGCAACATGCGCTGCCGAAGTTGCTGACTCGGTGCCGGTCGAGGCAGTGACTCGTGTAGGTACGTCGCCCCCTAAACGTGCCTACGCTGCTATTGTCACCAAGCACAAACCTGTATCGCAGGTGAAGAAGGGGGAAAATAAGAGCTGCTGTGAACCTTCCAACTGGGGTTCGAAACAGCAAGGCCCAGCAACGGCCACGTGTGACAAGGATGGCTTTGTGATGGTGGAGAAGAAGAAGAGGAAGAAGCCACCTAGTCGGAACCAGTGCGGGTCCGCACTGGCAGGACCCAATATGCTGCTGCGTCCGGCGATACCAACGACGCAGCTCTATGTGTCCCGGCTACATCACACCACGAAGGTTGAGGACATCGTGGAGTATGTCCGGGTGAAGACCAGCTGGACCTTGAGGGTAGAAAAGTTGGAGTCGCGCCACAACACAAATTTTAAGTCGTTCGTGGTGCGAGTTCCGACTCATCATATTGAGACCTTCCTCAAGGAAGAGTTTTGGCCGAAGGGTGTCATATATCGGCGATTCCGCGGAAGGCTACGCGACACCACGCAGCGCAACATGACGCCGTCTCCTCATGTGTAATAGTTTAATGTTTAGTGGTTTTTTATAAATATGTATGTTAGTCTGTAAGGTATATGTAATATGGGTCTTTTGTTACCTGAATTAAATGATATATTATTGTTATTATTTCCTTTATTCCGTTATTTACATATAAATTTACATTTTTAAATATTCTAATATAAGATTATATAAAAAACATTTAAAAATATAAAAGAATAGTAGTCCACCAGCGCCGGGAACAGGGTCCGAGCTGCCGGTGGTCAGGGCTCTTGAGAGAGGAACCTCCTAACAATACGCGCCGTGTCCAGAAGTACTGCTTTCTGAATCAAGCCCTTGATCCAGCTGCCAAGCGAGAGCCTCCTAAGATGTTGGTCGAGGCTCTTGGCTATTAAGCCATTGGCCGACACGACTATCGGCACAATGACTGCTGTACTCACATCCCACATGTCGACAACCTCGCGAGCCAGATCTAGATATTTGTTTTTTTTATCTTGCTCTGCTTTCACGAGGTTCTCGTCATGCGGGACCGTTATATCAACAATCATTGTGCGACGCTCCAATCGATCTATCACCACAATGTCAGGCCTATTGGCAATAACAGTCCTGTCGGTGGTGATAGGTCGGTCCCAATACAACGTGATATTGCCATTTACGAGAACTGGGTCGGGCGCATACTTATAGTATGGCACTTCTGACTCCACAAGGTTGTATTTCAAAGCAAGTTGCTGGTGGATAATCCTGGCAACAAGGTTGTGTCTATGCAAGTACTCTCCGTTAGCCAAACTAGAACACCCAGAAATAATGTGTCGGATCGACTCTCCCGGACGGTGGCATGCCCGACATATGTCAACCGTGCCGTCCTTCACAATGTATTTGCGGTAGTTATTCGTCATCATAACTTCGTCCATAATTGCACAAACAAAACCTTCGGTTTCCCCGAAGAGGTCACCAAAGCGTAGCCAGGATACGGACGCTAAGAAGTCTACATCAGGGCCATGTAGGGCCCGGTAAAAGCGTCCGTGAAGCTCCTTGCCTTGCCATTCTTCCCTGCGGTCATTAGTGTCTAATACTTTAGGCTTGCGCCAGTTCTCGTTAGCCAGGGAGAGCGGGGTGAGGCCCTTGTCCACTGAGACCACATCTCGGTGCATCTCCACGTCGGCTTCCAGGAAATATTCCCTGAGACTGCATATCTCACGATTGTGGAGGGTCTTAGCGTTTAATAAGCCTCGACCCCCACACTTTCGCGGGATATACAGTCTCATAACTGAAGAACGCGGGTGATGCATTCGAGATGCCGTCAACAATTTACGGACCTTAGTATCCAGGGCGTCTAGTTCGGTTTGAGTCCATTTGAGTATGCCGAAAGAGTACATTAAAACCGGCATGACCCAACCATTGAAGGCGCGCACCTTGTTTCCACCTGAAAGAAGGCTATTTAAAACCTTCTTCAGGCGACCAAAGAAGCGCTCCCTCAACGATTGCTTCATGTCAGTTACGTTAATGCCTAACGCTTCCGACATACCCAAATACTTATAGCTCTCGGATGAGGAAAGAGATCTTAGGTGTATGGAATCCGAGAGCTGAAGTCCCTCGGATTCCATAATCTCCCCTCGCTTTACATACATGACCGCAAATTTGTCCACACCAAATTCCATCCTGATGGCGTTACTAAAAGTTTCAGTTACTTTCAGTAGCTCCATCAGTTGCAATTTGTTGGGGGCAAAGAGTTTCAGGTCATCCATGTAAAGCAGGTGAGATATAACCTGACCATCATTCCTCAACCGGTAGCCTAGTCCTGAATTCTCCAGCAATGTGCTTAGAGGATTCAGGGCTAAACAGAACCAAAGTGGACTCAGACTGTCGCCCTGGAATATTCCCCGTTTAATCCATACAGGTTCATCGTTCCCCTGGATCTGTCGACATCCTGGATATCGAAGGACCGTTCTCCATTGCCCCATACATGACTCAAGGAAGACGCGTAGAGTTGCATCTATTTTGTACAACTCCAGCACCCTCATGAGCCATGTATGAGGCACAGAATCATAGGCCTTCTTATAGTCTATCCAACATGTAGACAGATTCTTTCGGGAGCGGCGAACCTGTTGGCTAATGGCCATATCAATGAGGAGCAGCTCCTTAGTACCGCGGGACCCGTTCCTACATCCATTCTGAGAGGCAGACATGATAGAATTACTCTCAATATGTTTGTTGATTTTTGCTCTCAAAATGGATGTAAGAACTTTATAGACCGTTGGTAAACAAGTGATTGGTCTATAATTTTTGGGCTCCGCAGTACTACCTGATTTATGGAGCAGGTGGGTAATTCCTGTCGTCATGAACTGGGGCAGCGACCCTGACTCTAAGGCTGATTGAAACTGGGACGCCAAGCGAGCGTGTGATCTTTGGAACCACTTGATCCAGAAGTTGTGCAGTCCGTCCGGCCCTGGAGATTTCCAGTTAGGCAGCGGACGGACTGCACAAGCTACGTCTTGGGGGCTGATGATGATTGCCCCCATTTCCGGTATTTGATCACACACTTGTTCAACCTTCCGGATCCAATCGCCCTCAGTGTGACTGACAGGCACCGACCAGATGCTGCGCCAGAATGAACACATGGCATCATCATCCGGTAGACGCGTGTCAGTCGCACCTTGGTCCGGTCGCTCCCAAGCCCTATATACCCACCTTTCATCACTTTGGAATGTGCGATTCTGAGTATATCGCTCCACTCGCCGCTTATACCGACGAATACGGCTTGCCCATGCAAAGATTTTCTGCTTCAGGAAGTCTATACGCTCTGTGACGCGGGACAAGTAATCTCGAAAACTAATATCAGTTCCCGAGAACGCCCGCCTCACAAAGCGCATCACTCTAGGGCGAGTATTGCCCTCCCTGAAGCAGATTAACTTGCCTATGAGTGCCCTAGCCACACCGATACGTCGCTCAATCCTGCACTGCCAAGCTGGAACAGCTAATTTCGGTCGTGTAGCTCTGTCATTGTTGGGGAATTTGACTTGAGCTACACGACATGCCGCTACAGCTCCACAGTACAATATTGAGTGGGTATCGGCGAGGTCTTTGCTGCTGTCAAAGCAATTTGACAGCTGCGAATCTAGAGCACACACCAGCGCCTTGTTTTTCTTATGCATAGGCAAACGAGGCAAACGTGGCCTAAGTTCAGGCGGTGTGGAACGATACTCCCGGAACGCGGCCTCCAAAGCGCTCCTCAATTGTGCGTTGCATTGGGTACTCACGGATATAACTTCGTCACCATCCTCTTCACCATCGCAGTCGGATCGCGGCGGCGCACTGGGAATATTTTCCTGTACTGCGATCATTGGCGAAGCAGGCGTAACCAAGTTACTCCGTGATTCGGAGCGTAGTCGATCAAGTACGGTGTCATCCAACATATGGTTACGCTGGATGGCCCGCACCTGATCCGACAGTCGTTGTGCCTCTACGTTGACAGCCGGTTCAAGTACCTGAAACAGAGAGAGCATTCGACCACGGTACGCAGTCAAGTTGCTTCCCCCCTCAGTAGCCCCATAATATGCGCGCATGACGTTTTCATTAATGGACTGAGTCCATCGCATGCGCGACACATTTCCACCGGCAGCGGGGCCCTGCTCGGGGCCTGTTGGCCTCGTGGTCCCAAGCCCGCTGGTGGCCGTCCTCTTCCTCGTCGTCGTCCTCGTGATGGTGGTGGTGGTGGTGTCGACGGCGGGGAGAAAAACTCGTCGCTCGAGCTCGACGCAACTGCAGCGACCGGTGACACGGTGCGCACGGGTGTGGCGCGTACCGGCGGCTGCGAGGTGGAGCTGAGCGACGAGCCCGGAGATGGTGGGTGTGCTTCGCTTTGTATTTTGGCCCGGTGCCTTGTTATCATAGGTGACATTTTGACAATTTCTATGTGGTGGTAATGAGTTCCTTGCTATGGTCCATTTTTATGATATTTAATTGTCCAACGTGTTTGAGGTTGTTTTTTTTTTCTTCTTTATCATTATTTATTGTTACTTATTACTTATCTGAATAAATTTGTAAAATAAGATATTAAAATTCGTAACAGGAAAAATTTACGACTTGTCACTTTGACACTTTTACTTTATTATTATTATTACAAATGGTGGTGGTGCAAAACTGTACCTTTTTGTTACCAACAAGCTTAGGGAAGAAAATTCCAAAAACGTGCAAAGCAGAATAGGGGTTTTAACCCCTATTTCACCCGTTTAGTCGTTCAGTTTTCTTTCTCAACGGATGCATTCACTAGACGGACCCGCGGGGATTCGGGCATGCCTGTCGCCACCACAATACACTACACTAACTCATCAGTTTGTTGTCTCTGTGTCAACCGGCTACACGGTTTACTTGTAGGTAGGGACTCATAAACTCTTTGCTTTTTATTTTATTTATTTGGGACAAAAAACAGTTACACGTTACAATATTAACAAATAGCTTAGGTCTAAAAAGTTAACAAACGCATAACCCACACTATTGTCCACGGAATCATATCGATTTGAAAGAAATAAGGAAACGGACGTATACAGAAAGGTCCAGTAAGAAAATAAAAATAAACCTGAAAGGTCACACAAACCAACTATAGGCAGCTCTATCCGTCTAGGTTTAGCTCGTTTCAATCAGAGCACAAAATAAGATCATTAACAGGATTTAAAAAATTTGATGTCATCGGTGTACATGAGGAATTTAGAGTTAGCTATGCAGGACTTTATGTCGTTAATAAACAAGATAAACAATAAAGGACCCAAGACTGAACCTTGGGGCACACCGGATTCAACAACTGTAATCGGACACGTATCCATTGATCGCGTATCCATTGATGACAACTTTCTGTGTTCTGTGGTATGCGTACGACACAAATGGTTTGTGTCGTACATATGAGCAGATTCCCTCTAATGCCGTTGAAGGCAATTTTGTCCAAAAGCAGTTTGTGGTCCACCTTGTCGATAGCTTTCCGAAAATCAGTAAACACAGCATCAACCCGCGTGCCTTTATCCATATTTTCAAACAAAAATTGTGTAAAAATCATTAAGTTTGTACTGGTAGATCGAGATTGAACAAAGCCATGTTGTTCGGGAATAATGAGTTGACTAAGTTGTGGAAACAAATTTATGTTTGACGAACATTGATATGTTTTATACTCTGCTAAAAATTCTACCCAGGATAATTTATTTTCATTAAAATTCATTTTATTTTAATACCTACTCCACAGCCGCTCGTGGCTAAATAATATCAGCCGCTCGGGTCGATCTTTAGGTTAAGCCATGCTTGCCTAGGTTGGTCTGTGGATGGGTGACCACCCTTACCGAGTTTCCTCCGTGCCTCGGAAAGCACGTTAAGCCGTTGGTCCCGGCTGTCATTTGTCCATCTTTGACAGTCGTTACAGATAGCCAGTGGCCCCAAAAGTCTGACACCAGTCTTACCAAGTGGTATCGTATTTCCCAGTATTAACTGGGTTGTGGAGGTCAGATAGGCAGTCGCTCCATGTAAAATACTGGTATTCAGCTGCATCCGGTTAGACTGGAAACCGACCTCAACATAGTTGGGAAAAGGCTAGGCAGATGATGATGACCTACTCCACAGCTCGATACTATAAATCATGTGCTGATTGCTGTCATCGCGGGCCGCCTGCCCGCGATGACAAAGAACTAAGTAAAAATCAATCAAACAAAGGTCACCGACTTCTGAAGCTAAAGTTATGTTAGTTAGGTATGGTATGTTTTTGTGTTTTTTGGAGTCGGTTTTATTTTTGCAAAAAAGTTTTTTCTCTTTTTAACCGACTTCCAAAATCAAAATCAAAATCAAAGCATTTATTTCAAGTAGGCCAATAACAGGCACTTTTGAATTGTCGAAACAAAGATGAAAATTAAATGTAGCTACAGTCCCAGTCACAAGACATAAAAACTGTGAAAGTACTGTAGTTGCCCATTCCCTAGCGTAGATCTCTATGGAGAAGAATGGGCAAGAAACTCCATGGACACTCTTTTAAATCAAAATATTGTTACAAAATCTTGGTTACATCATTCATGTTGAGATGGTATATTATGTGAGAACAATGTAGCAAGATGTGCACGTTAAAAGTGTCCATAGCCAAACAAAAACAAAATACAACTCAAAAACAAAATAATTAATTCAAATAAACCATGGCGACTAAGAGATGACCAGTCACAACTGACAGCGCCCGTTCACGCACATGACGCATGGATCAGCACCATTCAGCTCAACCATTTTGAAGGGGACTAAATGGTCCGACACACGCGCCACCATCAGCGAGACATTTGAGTGAGCATGACATACTCTCAACCGCCAGGGCACATTCAAGTCAAGAACTGCCGTAGGTTTCCAGTGAATGATAGCTTACTAGTACATGGTACTCACACGATATGGGCTATGCGATTATATAATACTAACATTGAATCTATACAATGCAAAGATAGTTAAGTACAATCTTCAGCAGCTCCAACTATACCATTTAATGCTATCAATTTTTGCGCCCCTGTCCATGTGGAGCAGGACCAGCATTAAGCCAAGCATTTTTATCAGCGATATAATCGCTCAACTTGTAATATGCTTTTTTACATAGTGTGCGTTTAATGCATGTTTTAAATTTCGTCTCATTCAGTCTAAGAATACTTTGTGGAATTTTATTATAGCATCTCAAACAGTACCCCATGAAAGATGAGTCTACTTTAGCGAGTCTAAAGCCTGGCTGAACTAATTGGTCCCTATTTCTAGTACTGTAATTATGTCTGTCACCTCTTTTACCAAAAAGATGCAAATTTTTTCTAACGTACATTATGTTTTCGTAAATGTATTGACAATGTACCGTCATAATGCCAATATCCTTAAACAGTTCCCTTAGAGAATCGCGCCTACGAAGATTATATATAGCTCTGATGGCTCTTTTCTGCAGAATAAATATAGACTCAATATCTGCAGCCCGTCCCCATAGCAAAATACCGTAAGACATTATACTATGAAAGTAACTAAAATAGACCAGTCTAGCGGTATCTACATCAGTGAATTGACGGATTTTTCTAATGGCATATGCTGCTGAACTTAAGCGCCCCGCAAGAGATGTTAAATGAGAACCCCATTGTAGCCTTGAATCAAGCGTAAGCCCCAGGAAAACCGTTTTATCTACGAATTCAAGTTTCTCATTATTCAATAATATATCACAATCACTACCCTTAACATTCGGTAAAGCAAATCTTATGCATTTGGTTTTTTTTTCATTTAATACCAAATTGTTTGCTGTGAACCAATTTTGGACCTGAAGTAGGGCATTATTCACGTCATCTAAATTTTGTGCCCGTCTGTTTATCTTAAAAATTAAGGAAGTGTCATCAGCAAACAACACCATATTTTGAGGTTGGTTTTTCAATAAATAGGGTAGATCATTTATATATACTAGAAAGAGGAAAGGACCCAATATTGAGCCTTGTGGAACCCCCATTTTTATTTTTAAACCCTGTGAATTAACACCATTTATCTGAACATGTTGTTGTCTATCATTCAAATATGATCTTACCAAACTAAGTGCAAGTTTACCCAGTCCGTAATGCTCAAGTTTCAAAAGTAATGTGTCGTGATTTACGCAATCAAACGCTTTGGAGAGGTCACAAAAAATTCCTATGGCATCTTGGGACTCTTCCCACGCAGTAAATATGTGCTTTAATAAGGTTACACCGGCGTCAGTTGTACAACGTCCCTTGGTGAAACCATACTGTTGATCATGTAAGATTCTGTTGGTGTTAAAATGATAGAGCATTTGATCAAGCATTACTTTTTCAAAAACCTTGCTAAAAACTGGCAACACGGATACAGGTCTATAATTGTTAGTATCTTTACTGTCCCCGGATTTGAAAAGAGGTATGACTTTACTGTATTTCATTAAATCAGGGAAAACTCCTTGGTCTACACATAGATTAAAAATTAAAGCTAGTATGGGGCTATTGTCTCAAGTATGGATGTACAAACTTTGATAGACATTCCCCATAGATCTTCGGTCAGTTTGATTTTTATTTGCCGGAAAGCTTTAATAACTACCATAGGGTTAATGTGTTTAAATTTAAATTCAGCCAGGCAGCCAGACACATTCGCCTTTAATAAACCCATTGAGACTTCAGGAGAGGAATTTAGTGCCTCCGTAGTTTTTAATGGTATTTCTGTAAAGAAATTTACAAATTCTTGAGCTACTTCCTGATTAGAGCTCTTAGGACCACTTGCTGTATCTAATGTGTAGCTAGTGTTACGTATTTTCTTCCTGTTAGTCTCGTTATTTATGACTTTCCAAACTGTCTTTATTTTATTTTCTGCTGTTTTGATCTTGTTGCTAATGTGCAGGGCTTTAGCAACCTTGCATGTATTTCTAAAAATTTTTGAATACTTAGCAACATACTTGTTAAAAGTTTCAGTGTTAATAAAAGGCTTAAGGCCATAAAGCTCAAATAGTCTTTCCCTACTTTTTCTGATGCCTCTAGTTGCCCAATCGCTAAATATGAATTTAGGGCAAATACTTTTTGTCTTCTTTTCAAAAGTTTTGTTGAATTCCGTGTGAACTATTGAAAAGAAACGATTATAAAATTGATTTATATTAATATCGTCATGGCTCATAATACTTAACTTGTTCTGTAGGGAAATATTAAACCTATTTAATTTGCTAGAAGTTATAGGTCTAAATTTAATCTGTACTTTTTGCAATGGTGTATTACACCTATAAGTTACAGTTTGTCCGCTATGGTCAGACGGCAAACAATTTACTATGGCCTTATCTAAGTAATCACAATCGCAGAAAACATTATCTATACAAGTAGCAGAAGATGTTGTGATTCTAGTAGGTTCAATAAAAACGTTAGTCAGGTCAAATGACTTAAAAAGATTTAATAACCGACCACTATTTGAATGTTCTTCTAAAATATTGATATTGAAATCACCACAAATTATTGTAGATTTATTACTGGCTGCAAGTTTTGCCAGGGCATCTTCCATTATTGATTCAAATATGGAAAAGTTTTGATAGTTTGGGGGTCTGTACACACACACAATTACATGCTTATCTAGCTCAACACAGGACAGTTCGACGCAATGTTCAACCGAGAGACCTACTATGTCATTACGTTGCTTATATTTAAAACTATTTTTAATTAATATTAGGGAACCTCCACGAAGCATAGTTTTACGATTAAAGCAGCTACCCACCATATAGTTCTCATAATTAATAAGCATTTGGTAATCCTTTAGCCAATGTTCAGTAAAACAAATAATGTCAAACTTACTACTTTCTAAAAACAATTCAATTTCTAATAATTTTGAAGAAATGCCTTGGATATTTTGGTGGAATAATTTTAAGGTGTTCTGCTGAGGCCCTTTTTTACTAACTAATTGAGTGCAAGAAGATACCTTGCTGTTGGTAGGATTAACAAAAATATTGTTAATGGTACCTTCTGTTGTCTCACTTTCTAGTTTAAATTTTTATTTGAAGTGAGGCCGGAGACTCCTGTGCCATCCTCAGACGATAAGACCCTATCACTAGTAAACCCTAATTGAGAATTTTCCACGGTGACAGATGGATCCTCCTCAGTACAATGTTTGTAAATATTTATAGCACTAGTGCTATATTCATTTGTGCCAGTCACCTGTACATTAGTAGAATTACTAATTGTTGCAGTGTTAATAATATAACTAAACTTAGACATACTATTTATGTCTGTGTGAATACTATAAGCTAATAGCCGAGCTATTTTGTGTCTACATACAATAGGTAGATACACCTTACCCCGTGTCGACTTAAGATTACCAACTATAGTGTTGATATCCAGATACATAAGCCTGTCACTATAGTGACCTACTAAAAAATGTACATGTTTATTCAACATATGTATATAATCGTTTTTCCTACTACTTAAATTTTCAAAATATGGAAAAGCACACAATATGATTTTATTACATCTTCACTTTAGCAACTCAGAAACACAGTCGGTGATATCTTCCTTTTTTACATTAGAACTATTACCAACACATAGCGTAATGGTAGTGTTAAGATAACAATCATTTTTTATTACTGATGCCATTACTTGTTTGTAGCTTGACCCTGGCATGCAATAATTTTGGGTATAGTAACTCAGGTTATTACTGATCAATTTACCTAGCCCTCTACCCATACTATCAGAAAACATAACTGAATGATGACAATCATTACAATCAGGTGAAACAAAATGACTAATCTCAGGCTGTACTACTCGTGAATCATGGTTTTGATGAATGATGAAGTTCTGAGCACTCACAGCTTGGGACGGGTCCTCCGTTGCCTCAGGCTGGAGGGCATCAAGACAGGGTTCACTCCGACAAGTACAATGAGTGTTGCTGAGAGTCAGCAAGTCCACTTTGTCAACCAACTCATTTGTGACAAGAATATGCTCCTTAATTTGTTTTTTAGAGCTTTCATATTTATTATACAAAGATTTTAGTGACTCATTCAGTGCCTCAATTTCTGATTGTAAGCGCTGAGTGTCTATTTCATAAATACTTGTACTGTCTTCTAACTTAATTTGATAGTTATTTAATCTATTAAAAAGAGAAACACGTTCTTTCCTTAATTGAATATTTTTGGAATAGTGCTTTTGTTGTTTCTTGTGTTTATGACATTTTTTAATTATTTTATTCAATCTTGCATATTTCTTAATTTTATTTTTACTTACTTTATGGTATGAATTATGTTTCAGTAAGGAGTCCTCTGTAAGGTCTATTGTAATGAGGGAATGAGGGTTACAATTTGTATTTACTAGTTCGTTGTACAAATGATCAGTTTTTTCCAAAAAGGAGGAGGTTCTCTATTCGACTGTATGTATTTTTTTTTTTTTTTTTGTATGTACACCGATTACTCGAAGACGCCTGACCGATTTGAAAAATTCTTTTTTTGTTTGCAAGGGTATACTTCCAAGTTGGTCCCATAGTCGCCAAGTCGGGATCTGATGATGGAATCTTGGCGAAATCGAGGGAACTCTTCAAATTTTATAGGATAACGTGCAGCAATTTTGGTATTTTCTACAACAAGTGAAGCATTTGCGTTTGATAAGAACCATTCTACCATCAGATCTGATGATGAAGCCAAGAGTCACGGAACTCCATAATGAGACAATGTATCCTAGTCGTGTTTGGGCTTGTTGTAATTGTAACGGTATGCACTTTCCATGTGTACCAAGCACATGTGAACCACTAAAAAGAGAAAAATAAAAAAACTTTTTTGCAAAAAATAAAACCGACTTCAAAAAAAAAAAACAAAAAAGTGAAAAATAACTAGCTTCTGAAGTCGGTGACAAAAAAAATTAATCAATCATACAAACGTCACCGACTTCAGAAGCTAAAGTTATTTTTCACTTTTTTTTTTGAAGTCGGTTTTATTTTTTGCAAAAAAGTTTTTATGTGAGGCAGACGAAGTTGCGTGGGTCAGCTAGTGACCAAATAAATAGTTACTTGGATAATAGTCGTTCATCCATCTGGTACCTACTTCAATGATAACCTCGACATTTTATTAAACATACCTACGATAATGTTGTGTTCGCCTTTCTTTCCACGCCTTACTAGTTTTGAATGGGTTTCAACATTATTAGTTGCGCCTATTATGTATGATTTTGCTAATTAATGCTTTTACTTCGGCGTTTGGTACTTACGTTGGAATGTTTATCTAGCACTAGCTTCTGCCCGCGACTTCGTTCGCGTGAAGTTTTGATATCGCAACGCATCGCCTGCTCAACGGAAGCTTCTTCCCGCTTCCAACATTTCTTATTGCTGCTCCGCTCCTATTGGTCATAGCGTGATGTTTTATAGCCTTCCTCGATAAATGGACTATCCAACACAAAAATAATTTTTCAATTCGAGCCTTTGGTTCCTGAGATTAGCGCGTTCAACCAAACAAACAAACAAACAAACTCTTCTGCTTTATAATATAGATAGAAGAAGATGTATTTGTTGCAATAGGAAATTGAAGCCATTTTTTATGCGATAAAACAGCGTCTTCGTTTCGCGGCGAGCTCGTAGTTGCATGTTTTCAGTAGATTCAGCTGGCACTTCAATGTCACATGGGTTTTTGCTTCTCTTTACCGTCACGCCTTACTTGTATTATATGGGTTTTACAAAATTAGTAGCGCCTATAGTGAGTGTGGTAATAAATGCTTTGACTTCGCCCTTAGGTAGGTTATCTAGCATGTTTTAATTTCTGTAGGAAGTTGAGGATATTTTGGTATTTATTATGCTGTAAATACCTGTAACTTGAGGTTGAATGCACTTGTTTTTTTATTATCTATGCAGTTACTAAACTGTCATTAAACAGAACGGATGTGATGCAATAACAAGGGGCTTCAGTATGTAATTTTTGGGTAATACGAGACACTATGGTCTGCCTGGTCACACACAAATTACGTCTTTGAATCTTCGGTTCTAGGACACGATTTCCTGACGCTGTTTTCCTTCACCGTTTGAGAACAGCAGTGATAAATGGTTATAAATACTGTTCGTTTTTTAGTAAATTGCTATATCAGTTGTGACTGAGCCGTTCAGAAATCTTATAATTATGCGAGTTATGTATGATGTAACAGGCAAATGGTGAGTTTTAATATGTGCGTCTGCTTACCCTTTTCTTTGTCTTAAATTTTGAGTACAAATAGAATGTGAGTGGAAAAAGTATCTAACAGATTTGGCCAAAAACGAACTGGTGACTACCTACTGAGATAACGAGTTATAGAGAAGAATTTGAAAGAACATGACATGTTGCGCTTCTCCCAAATAAATTAGAAGAGGAGACGGACGAAATGCTAACTACTGTTTTAATAACTTTACAGAGCGGCAAAGATATCAATCATATTGTGGTTTCGAGTATGAAGTTCAATATTATTAGGTTGTAAATGTTATTTAAATAAAATTATACAATGCCTGCATTAACGATTCATATAACATTCATCAGACATTGTTTCTTTTTGAACTGTACTGTGATGTACTGATGTTGTGTTATCGCTGGTTCCCACAACAACAACAGATGATCGTGTAGTTTTTAGTGTCGTGGCTTGTGTTTTTAAATGGGAGGTATTCACGTATAGGACGACAGGATTACTGTCGTCTACGAGTTTTGCCAACTAAAAACCAACGATAATTAATCGTCACGACATAGCGGGAACGGGGCCTTAGTAATTTTTTAACCGACTTCCAAAAGGAGAAGGTTCTCAATTCGTCGGAACCTTTTTTTTATCGCAAACTGTCGTTCATGCCCTGGTAAAAACGTTAGCCAGTGAGCAAGGTAGTAGGGTTAAACAATCAAGTGTCAATTAACCCAGCTTGTCAACGTACTGCTGGACATAGGCTGCTCTCAAACTGCGCCACAACAATCTCTCCTCCGCACCTGCATTAAGCTGGTCCCAACCACTTTTACAATCGCCAGTCAAGAAAGCTAGGATGGACGGATGGTTACTCCAACTTCGAATGACTGCAGACAAACATTCATCATTCATCATTAACGTTCCCACTGCTGGGTTGGGACACATGCCTCTTCTCTATGAGAGGGAATGTGCTATTATCCACCACGCGGGCCCAGTGCGGATTAGTGCGGTAGATGTCACATGTCTTCGAATTTTTTGGTTCTAGGACATGCCGGTTCCTCACGATGTTTCCCTTCACCATGTTGGGAACAGTGTTTGTGTTTTTAGTGTTCCGTACTTCAAAAGGTAATTTTAATGTTTTAACAGACAAACAACTGTTTTCTATTCTTAGACTGCCTCGTATGTCGGTCCGGAGTTCAGATTATACCAGAAAGTGCCTGGCAAATGTCAATACGTCCACCCCCGGTTCGACCTGGTTTCTTCCAAAACGTAGACGAGCGGAAGCCGGACATATGACGTGCGTGAATCCGTTTCTCCTATGATTGGTTGCCGCTTTGTTCTGCTCCGCTGGTGAAAACAGGGCCTTATATTAAGATACTTAAGTGTCGAAATGTGGTTTCACTACACGTTTTTGACCTGCATAGTTATTCACACACGCTCGATTCGATTCCGATTCGACAAGACGTCGTTTCATTTTTTGGCATTACGAAAGCGAGCGAGATAGACAAACGAATTTCCGAATCGAAATCTAAGCGAGCGTTTGTAAATAACTATGCTGGTGAAGGTTGAGGGAATCCGCTGGATGCGTGTCGCACGGGAAATGTCAATGTGGCGATACTTAACGTCTTTCGGCGGAATTGATGATGATGATTCGTTTAGGGAAACGTGTAGTACAGCTAGTAGTATAGATGTTAATTGTTATTATTTTACAATTCCCAGAATTTCTTAAACAGAAGTTGGACGACTATCTAGCGAAGAACATGCCGAAAGTTCGCGTGATACGTCTTGAGAAGCGCAGTGGACTGATCACGGCTCGCTTGGCTGGTGCGAAGGAGGCCACCGCTGATGTTCTTCTGTTCTTGGATTCGCACACCGAGGCCAATGTCAACTGGCTGCCGCCACTTCTAGGTCTGTGTATGTATTTGTTTGTTAGTGTACATTTGTTATTACTCTGCAACGGTCAAGAAACGTAAAAAAGTCCAAAAGTAACCGGCCTGAAGTATAGTAAAGTTCAACAATTTATTGACATGATAGTTTGATAATTATGTCTCTGGTTAAACTAATGTGCGAAGCCCGGAAATTTTTAGATTTTTTTGTTGATTGCTGGCTATCACACCGCTGGACAAATTAAAGGTCTTAGATGTTCACCGAAAAGATAACGGTCTGATTATTTATAAACAGCTGTCACTGTGACATGTTCCCATACAAAACTGTGTTTTAAACATCTGTGGACCTTATCAACATAAATTAGCAGACAGCTCGGTGTCAGCGGGCTTACCGCCGTCAATGCCCATTTTAAATTATATTATTTTAGCCAGGTGGGAGCGGAGTTGTGTAAATTACGAGTAACTTACCATTATTGACAGAATTTTAAAAATTGGATCATTTCTTCCGAAGATTTCCCTCTTTGCTAAAATTACGCGCTGACTCCCGAAAAATGTGTAGACATGGTGCCCATTGCCTTCCATAGCGACTACAATGATTATTGTGTACCATACTTTCAGAAAAAAACATTAAAACTGCGTTCGCACTGGCGATAAATTCACATAAAAACTAGATGTAGAGATAAAGATTTCTGAAACGAAAATTTTGCTGCGTCAAAATGAAACGCTAGTCAAGTGACGCGATTGGGTGTACATAATTCATTCAACCAAACCACTACATTTGACTTTGACGTAAAAAATTGAAATTTTTATGTGATTTTTACCAGCGCAAACGCATAACTATGCTATGAATAAACCTAACTTAAAACATCCACATCCAAATACCTAACATTACACCACAATCACCAAATTTGAGGAAAGAGGAAGTGTGAACCCATTAAATGAAACTGATAATCTGAAAGGACACTTTGTTTGTACAGAACCGATAGCGTTGAACTACAAAACGGTAACGTGCCCCTTCATAGACGTCGTTGCGTACGATACGTTTGAATATCGAGCGCAGGATGAAGGCGCTCGCGGTAGCTTCGACTGGGAGTTCTTCTACAAGAGGCTGCCTATACTGCCTAAGGATGAACAGAATATGCCTGAGCCATTCGAGTTAGTATGCCTACTCTTTTGTTATTTTTACTTACAATGTCGGATACCCTAAACCTATAGCATTGATGCTAACCTCTCAAGCCAAGCCTCAATAAGAGTGCGGTCACAATATCGGTATGTTTCGATACCACAGCCTCTCACTGTTCCTGCAAACTAGAGAGTTAAAAATTAAACTGCATTATTTGTCTTAAGTAACACGTGGTCTTGTGTCATACTGTAGATAGGCTAAATATTGAAGAACTGTCATTTACCCCTTCATATGAAATATATAATAATCGACCCAATTCTACAATAATTCATGAAAACAAAACTGTAGGACTGAAATAATATACTTTCAGACAAAATCGAGTTTCAGTAATTGGCTGTGAAATACAAGTAGGCAAGTTGTCACGTAATTAAAAGCACAATAATCTACTGGGTAATTGACTCGATTCAGCCGGTTTTAATGACTTGATAAGCTAATGTATTTTCATTGCTTAGTACCTGGCTGCGAAATTCCTTTTATTAAAATTGAATTTAGATGTTCATGATCGTAGATTATGAAATTACTTGATAAACTAATTTATCAAGATGTGTTAATGTTACAAATGCCTATAAAATTGATTAATATTGACACAAGGAAGATAGTTTTGAATTTCGTATGGGGTAAATGAGCGCAGTTAATTATAAAAATGCACAATCGACGAAGATGCAGAACTGTTAAATTGTATTGTACCGATGCATGTAACATACCCCCTCCCAGATACATGTTACTATTAGCCAGTATCATACCACTTCTATTCAATGCCTTCCAGTTCTTTCGATCGAAGGATAATGTGGACCAGCCCGCATAGCATGACCACCGTAGATACGGGTTTTGTCGACGGAAAAGTCGACAAAATGACAGATTTCTATTGTTGATCTGCCCGCGTAACATGACCACCGTAGAAACGGGTTGTGTCGACGGAAAAGTCGACAAAATGACAGATTTCTATTGTTGATCTGCCCGCGTAACATAGCCACCGTAGAAACTGGGTTGCTTCGAAGAAAGAATCGACAATTGTTCATCTGTGATTGAATCGACAAAATAACAGATGAACAAAAGAAATCTCTCATTTTGTCGATTCTTTCTCGTTTCTACGGTAGTCATGCTACGGCTGCTGTCATTTTGTCGATTCATCCGTCAACAAAACTCGTTTCCACAATGGTCATGCTACGCGCTTAACAGTTGTTGGTTTTATCGTGCCCGTCCCGCCATATTCTGCGAGGTCTGCCGCGACGCGTGTCAGTGTTGAAACAGACTGCTGTGTTGCATCGCGTCAGAACCATATCGATATCAAATATTTACCAAAAACGAAAACACGACCCCATTAGGCTGCGTTCCCATTATGTCGTGACGGGTAATTTATCGTTGGTTTTTAGATGGCAAAAGTCGTGACCGACAGTAATCGCGTCGACCTTTATGAAAAGTCATTCATTAAAATACCTAAGCCACGACACTTAACCTTTTGGACGCCATTGTCACATATACGTGACAAGCAAGCCCGTGCCCTGTACGCCAAACGACACAAATATGTGACAAAATAGTAGATGAAATTGTAGCTTGGCGTGGAGGGCACACGCGAGCGTTCATGCTGTGGCGGTCAAAAGGTTAAAACTACACAATTATCTGTCGTCACGACAAAGTGGGTACGTGGCCTAGTGTGTTTCTACTTGAATGTTCCCTCTTGTATCTATTTTGTTTCAGATACATGTTCATAAGTCAAAATTAAATGACTCAACAGCAACAGTAACTTAGCCCATATCTTTTCCGAAAATCGTGTGAGACATAAAAATAATAAATAACATTTGTTGTATCCAGGAGCCCAGTAATGGCTGGCGGTTTGTTCGCGATATCGCGCAAGTTCTTCTGGGAGTTGGGCGGCTACGATCCAGGCCTGGACATCTGGGGTGGCGAGCAGTATGAACTCAGTTTTAAGGTTGGTACATGACAACAGAAATACATCAAACATAACATCATGCCTTGTAAGCGCTGAAGGGTTAGGCAGAGGTACCTGACAGTACCTACACCCACATTTACCCAATAAAAAAAACTGAATAAAAAAATATAAAAAATAAAATGAGTGCGAGCCTATTGCCATCAACTAGGCCCAAATCTAGACTCCGTGGCTGGTACTGAGACATTCTTGATGGAAAAACTCAATAACACTTTGTCCGACCTGGGAATCGAACGCAGGTCCTCATGTTCTGCAGCCGCACTGGCGACCACTAGACCAACGAGGCAGGCGGTTTTCGACTCGCAGCACTATAGTTCAGAAGGCCGATCTAGCTGGACAATATTATTTGACACTATTAATTATCCCTGAGGTTTGGTTACTAATTTAATTGAGTAAAATATAATATCCATCACATGAGATTGCGTTTTTTTTTTGGCAACTGAAAAGGCATTTGCGATAATATGAATAGTTGATTGTTTTAAGGGGCCGGCGGAGCGTGCGTCGTTCATACAAACGTATACCAAACTATTTCGTAAACCAAACATATTTTTAAGAAAGTGTGTATTTATTTCGATTGGATTACATAATATCTAGGTTCCCACATAAATATTATAAAAAAAAATAAGAAATTAAGTATATTAATTTCTTTTGAGATATTATTTTTATTGGTTATTAATTGTCCTGTTATTGTGACCTCTGGAGTACCTGTTACCGCTTTTGCTTGTATTATTATAGAATTCCAGTAAACCTTTTTGTCTTGCTAATTCGGCCATTTTTTGAATCTTAGTGCGGTGACTAAATGACAGTGACGTTTATTGCCGTTTCATAAGGCTGCTGTCGGGTTACTGACTTTCTGTTACGAAAAGAATCGAATTTTAGACTTGTATGAAATCCTATAAAACCTCGCACACTTATCCGCGTCGAATCGGACGAATAGATGACGTTATCCGGATGAGAAAAAAATCTTTGGGCGCGTTCGATTCTTTCGGCGCAGATAAGTGCGCGTCCACCTTTCATTTTCGTTAAGGTTCCAGGGTAGCCAGTATCATACCACTTCTATTCAATGCCTTCCAGTTCTTTCGATCGAAGGATAAATGAAAAAAAAAAAAAAAAGGATAAATTGAAATGTTCTTACGTTTTTTGCAATTTTCAGGCCAGTGCTATGTTGTATATTGTTCGCGACTGTAAGACGTATGTAGTTACATAATTATAATCATTAAAATCATCAATACAACCCTCCAAGTTAATAAAGGTGTAGGAACGACTTTTTCAAGGTCAAAATCGTTCCTACACCTTGCAAAAAACGTATGAAATTTCACCTTAAGGAGGTTAGTATCAAGTTGTTATTGTAAGAGGTATAATTATAAAATAACTCTGAGGAAGAAATGTAAAACCTTGTAATATATATCGACTGGCTGTTGACCGCGAACTTCGTTTGTGTGAAATTATTATTAAAAAAATACATTACTTCCCTATTTGAATCTGATTATGTTTACAAACTTGCGATGTTTTATTTTTGTTCCTGTAACCCTAATTCTTTTTATTAAAATAAAATTAGCCTAAATTACTCCTTATAAGTTCCCAGTTAAAGTTCCGTCAAAATCGGTCCAGCCGTTTCGGAGATTAGCCGGAACACATATTTACATATTGTATACATATTTGTATAGTTAAAGATATAAATACCAAGGTATTAAATGAGGGGTCACGGCAGTTCAGCGCCATTTTAAATATTCATAATTCCGGTTCAACCAGATGATGTTACACCTAAAAATAGTATACAGGGTGAATACGGTAAACAGGGCAGCGGTAACGGTAAACCGTTGCTTCACGAAAAAGTCTTAGGAGACTCATATCCATAATTTTTCGTGAAATTTTAAACAAAAGACACACAGATTTAAAAAAAAAACCTAAAGTAATCAACAAAATAGCTATTTTACACAAAAAAAAAATTATGGCAATCGATCGTTTCTAATACTGATCATAAACTTCTATGGGGCCATTCCTGATAGTACTAAAAAAGTTAGAAATTGCAAAAACCCCCCCATACATTTTGTTAGAAAAGGGAATCACCAATTTCGGCTAAGCGTGGGCAAATTGCCCGGAAAAACTATTTATTCGAAACAGTCTTATCTGAAAGATATATTTTTGCACATCATATTCACGCCAGATACACTAGGAAAAAGTCGAAATAAAGAGTATGTAAACAGTATCCTACCTAGCCATTTGTTTGACGCAGTGTTACCAGCACGTAAATAAACATCAGTTTCAGTCCGTAATCGATTAGATAATCGATTATGGTAACCAAAAAAGAAGTTTTGTTTGCAAAACGAGTACCGATCAATACTGTATGAGAAGATTGAACTCATTTACATAGTTTAAAAATAAAACAACCAAAAACGTGATAAGTATTTTACATATTTTATCTAAATTAGAATAACGGTTCTGTAAATCGATTATTATCAGGTTTAATTTTTTCCTGGCAACTCCTGCTGTATTGCTTGTAGTGATGATCGATCCGGTTGCTATGCAATGGATCATTTCGATCCGAGTATCGATATAAAATCGATAAAAAGTTAATAATTATTAATATGTTGCCTTTAATTTATTTAAATTTCTTAGTATGGCAAACTGAATCCCGGTTTGTTCGACCAATATTCTGCCAATGTCAGTAGTGATGTGTAAATAATCAGGTTATATTAAATACTACAGGCAAATAATATTTTATAGAAAAGAATACGCTTATTACGAAGATTTTACCGGCAAGGTGTCAATTGTTTACATGCTAGTTGAAGCTTATTCTTGCACCTGGCTACAACTTTATTATAATATTTCCTTTCCTATAGGTAATTAGTTTTTAAAATGCTAGTGTTTTATTAATAAAGATCTTGTCCACGCTTAGCCAGATAAGCCTAACAAACTGAGCAAAACATTTTTTTTAATGTTGCTTGATCTCGTTTACCGTATCCACACTGTATATTCACCTAAATCTAGTCTAAATCAATTTGAGAAGCAAAATGACATGCATTTAAGAAACGAGTATCAATATGATCTGCCCGCGTAGCATGACCACCGTAGACACAAAAGAGAGTCGACAAATCTTTTGTTCATCTGTCATTTTGTCGATTCAATGACAGATGAACAAAAGATTTATCGATTGTCTTTCGTGTCTACGGTGGTCATGCTACGCGGGCTGGAGGGACTATACCTTCCCTTTGCTTGGTTTTCCTGTAAGTGTAAATGCATAGAACTACCCCTTATAAAATGGAGGCCAGTCTTTCAGCAAGATAGTGCTAAACGAGAACGCTAATGCAATGCCATGCTTGAGGCTTGTAATATGAGTACTATCATATTATTATTCCTGTCCCTGACCCATGTTACTTGGGGCCGCTGGAACACGTTGGCCGTGACGCACACGTCACTATCGCAAAATATCATCTAAAAAAATTATCACTTTCGCACAATGGCCTTTTTGCAAAATGCCTCTTTCGCACGTCACTTTTGCAAAAAGTTGTAGGCTTTTGCGAGGTTCTCGTCATGCGGGACCGTTATGTCAACAATCATTGCGCGCCGCTCTGATCGGTCCATCACCACTGTATCAGGATTATAGGCTAAAATATGCCAGTTTCAGTGACGGTAGTATGTATGTGATATTTTCGAGTACTAGGTCGGGCACATACCTTTAGTACGGCATTTTTAGGATCATTATTGCTAATTCAATGGTTAATATTTGGTCTCAGTAGTATCAATGACATTCAGCGAATGTGACTTTTTCCGAAAGTGACGTCCTGCGTCACGATCAACACGTTTTATATTTCTATTATTTTTTTATATTTCTATTATTTTCTGTCAATCGTCACGCTATCATTTACTGCTTTTTCTATATTAAGCTTATTTCTGACATTATCCATTTAGGTCACTCTCTCAAATCATATGCTTATTTCTGACATTATCCATTTACGTCACTCTCTCAAATCATATGCTTATTTCTGACATTATCCATTTACGTCACTCTCTCAAATCCATCGGGTCGATCTTTAGGTTAAGCCGTGCTTGCTTAAGACCGCGTATCCCAAAAGTTAGCAACGTCGCAAATAGTTGTCAAATATTTACATGTTTTAATGAATTTGGCAATTTTATTGTATGAAAATAAAAAAATGGCTCTCTAGTGCACTAAAATATTGATAAGGGAATGCAGTAATTAATATCATAACACCGAATATATAGTTTTAGATGTAAAAAAAGTATTTGGGAACTTGCCAAATGCCTTTTTTACACCTGAAAAATTTACAACATCAAATTTAGGGTTTTAATTGCAATTCATATTCATTTTTTTAGTACACTACAGAGCCATATTTCTTATTTTCATACAGTAAAATTGCCAAATTAATTAAAACATGTAAATCATCATCATCATCATCATCATACAATAATGTTCCCACTGCTGGGACACATGTAAATATTTGACAGCTATTTGCGACGTTGCCAACTTTTGGGATACGCGCTCTTAAGTTGATCTGTGGATTGGTGACCGAGTTTCCTCCGTGCCTCGGAAAGCACGTTAAGCAGTTGGTCCCGGCTGTCATTTGTAGATCTTTGACAGTCGTTACGGGTAGTCAGTGGCTCAAAAAGTCTGACAGCAAGTCTTCTCGTTGGGGTACAGTATTACCCAGTACAAACTGTGTTGTAGAGGTCAGATAGGCAGTCGCTCTATGTAAAATACTGGTATTCAGTTGCATCCGGCTAGACCGAAAGCCGACCCCAACGTAGTTGAGCAGATGATGATCTTCCCCCAGCATTCCGATCCGTACAATACGACAGGTCTAATCACGGACTTATATTTTCTCCTTTAACTTGAAAGCCCATCTGTAGTATGAGTACCATTTTTAATGAAGCGATATGATTTGTCACAGATATGGCAGTGTGGCGGTCGTATGGTGGACTCGCCGTGTTCTCGTGTGGGGCACATCTACCGCAAGTTTGCGCCCTTCCCTAATCCAGGACACGGCGACTTTGTTGGCAAGGTGAGATACAGTTTAGAAGTATCCTTAAAAGTAATATAATAAAATAAAATAAACTTTTCATAAGTTATGTGTGAAAAAAAACATGCGAGGCAGTCTGTGGGGACTGTCGATAGAAGTGAAAAATAAGTAATCCAAAATAAACTTTATCCTAATTGTATAAGGTTGATTTTGACTAACCGAGTTCCATGATTTTTTTTCACCCAAAAAGTGCTCAACGCGCCTAAAGAAGTTTTCACTTATCGTAATCTACAGAACTACCGTCGCGTAGCCGAAGTGTGGATGGACGAGTACGCGCAGTTCCTGTACGCGAGAAGACCCCACTACCTCAAGATCGACCCCGGCGATATCTCCGAACAGAAGGCCTTGAGGGAGAAACTACAGTGCAAACCTTTTAAATGGTTCATGACGCAGGTAAAGATATTATCACAACTCGTATTAGGATATTTCGGTATTCCAGCCAGAGGAAATGGGACTGATAGGGAGTGATCACATTTGTCGACGCGGAGTCGGCTATGTGCAAATGTATTTCTCCTTTTGTTGATTCGGACCACGGAAGTTGACAATACAGCTCTCTGACCGGTCAAACTAATAACCGAGGTTCCACCATCAATAAATTGCAAATCTATTAGTCCGTCAGTTAGAGTATTGAAAAATAATGGACACCTATTTTTTGTTTTGTAAATCAATGAATATTGACAAAGATAAAATGCATCAAAACTCGGGAGTGGGGGCTCCTGACGTCAAAACGCACTAAAAACTATACCACGGTGTGACGTATTGAGAATTTTAAATGCGTCATATCTCCGCCAATTTTGGTTTACGTAACAAAAGAAAAAAATATGTGTCAAATATTTTTTGATAATCTTACTGACGGGATTGGATTTTTTCAGTTGACAAGCCTATTCCGTGACCTCGAAACACCCAGTGAAACGTAGGTGTATTAATAAACTACCCTTTCGGTGAAAATATACATGACGTTATGTGTAGTCCAACTACACTAGCGTTCGAGTCATTGACTTTTCAAGGCTTTGGTACATGCTCAACTAGAGTACACCTGTATAGCACATAATCCTATAGTATGCTGTTCACTCGCAGCGTTTCTAGCGAGCGTTACAAGATATATTGCACACATGTCCCCAGAAATATCCCACAGATGTCCATACAAACAATGTTTGGCTTTCATATTGAGTCGTTTCGAACACTCCAAGACTTAGTTTGTCTCCATGAGGCTAATGCTAACGCTGGATACCATATTACAATTGTAACGCTTCCTTTTTTCATTGCAGATCGCGTTTGACCTGACAGCAAAATACCCGACTGTAGAGCCGAAGCCATTCGCTAGCGGTCGTGTAAGTATTAATCTGAAAATAACCCGTAGTGTCGCAAGGTTCTTTTTGTCGCGTGGGTTTAATCTGAACTAAAGCCGCCAGAACAGATTAAGAATATGGCCACCCCATCTTATCCCGTGGGTGTCGTACGCAGGCTACTTAGTAATGTATACCTATTCATACTTATTAGGTGTGTACCTAAATACAAAAACGTATGGTTTGTACTCTTTACAACGGCTTGACTTGCTTTCTGAGGCACTGAGGACACGTATATAATGGATCCACAAGCAAAGCTTAACCTAAGGATCACGAATGGCCCCTACGTGATGTTTCAGTATTCTTTATTAAATAAAAAAAAGGCGGAAAGAACCATGCAGCACTGTGTGTGACACATTTTCATATTACATAACGTCACTGAAGACTCAAGCATAACTTAAAACTAGTTTCAACCAATCAAATGGCTTGCTCAGGACTTGGGCATCTCGGGCACCCCGACTCCGAATAGGTTCGAAGGTGATGGCGGGGTCTTGGCTATATTAAAATAGTAGATTAGACAACATGTAAAATAAAAACCGGCCAAGAGCGTGTCGGGCCACGCTCACTGTAGGGTTCCGTAGCTTCCCAGACCATTAAAAATACCAACATTTTTCGTCAGCAAAAATAACTTTGTTTTTCATAGTATTTGTATGAAAAACAAAGTTATCATTTGCGTTTTTTTGAAAAAGTGCTATATAACTCAAAAACTATTCAACTCATCAAGTTGAAAATAATTTTCCTAGAAAGTTCATATAAAGGTCTACTTCTGTGATTTTTTTCATATTTTTTAAACTTATGGTTCAAAAGTTAGAGGGGGGGGGGGACACATTGTTTTTGACTTTCGGAGCGATTATTTCCTAAAATATTAATATTATCAAAAAATGATTTTAGAAAACCCCTATTCATTTTTAAATACCTATCCAACAATATATCACACGTCAGGGTCAAAATTAAAAAAAAAATCGCTCCCCACTTTACGTCTGGGGGAGGTACCCTAATAAAAATGTTTTTTTAAATTTTTATTTTTGCACTTTGTCGGCATGATTGATATACATATTGGTACCAAATTTCAGCTTTCTGGTGCTAACGGTCACTGAGATTATCCGCGGACAGACAGACAGACAGACAGACAGACAGACAGACAGACAGACATGGCGAAACTATAAGGGTTCCGTTTTTTGCCATTTGGCTACGGAACCCTAAAAAGGGAATTTAATTCGAGGGACTTAGCTGGATCTGCTCTCGGAGCAGCGAAGGATTCTAAAGTAGAATCCTGAGCGGAACGAGGGATACAAGAAGCGAGATCATTTTTTTATTTTACGAGTTGTGTTCTCTAGTTTGACTGACTGCGAGAAAATAAATGGAAGTTAAGTATTTATATTTCTTGTGGGTTAATTATAACAGCCAGTCGGGTCGATCTTCAAGGTTAAGCCATGCTTACCAAGGTCGGTCTGGGAGGGGTGACCACTAATTCACTACATACCGAGTTTCCACCGGGCGTCGGAAAGTACGTAAAGCCCTTGATCAATCTCTCAAAGCAATTTTCGAAATTCGGTGTTATATTCTTGTTGGCACGTTTAATTATTGTTCCAAATTCAAAATGTTTTCATTCACTCAGTGAGTAAAAGAGAGTTTATCTTCAACTAGTTTCAACCAATCAAATGACTTGAATCTAGTTTTAAGTAATGCTTGAGTATTGAGTGACGTTCTGTAATACGGGTCACTTATTATCTTTATTTTTATACTGTTTTATTTATTTTATTGATAGGTGCGACCAGTATCAGACCCCGATATGTGTATAGACGCTCATCACGGAGAACAGATGGACAAGCTACACATCAAGCCGTGTTCGACGCCACAAGGAGAGAATGAGTTCGTGTTCTCTTGGCACAAGGACGTCAAGTGAGTAGTCATTTATTTAGGTTATTTCTAAAACTTTATCGTTGGTTTATAGTTGGCAAAACTCATGGACGACAGTTATCGTGTCGACCTATATGTGACAAAACTCAAAACTATACGATTATCTGTCGTCACAATATAGTGGGAACGTCAACCAATTCCAAGTTTTCAAACTCAAACTCAAAGCATGTATTTCAATTAGACCATTACGACACTTTTGAATGTCAAAAATACAAACCATGATTAAAGCTACAGTCACAGTCACAAGGCGTATTAACTTAAGAAAGTACTGTAGTTGCCCATTCCCTAGCGTAGATCTCTATGGAGAAGAACGGGCAAGAAACTCCATGGACCATCTTTTAAACCAAAATTTTCTTACAAAATCTTGGTCACATCATTCATGTTGTGATTACACAGATATGTGAGAACGATGTAGTAAGACGTGCACATTAAGAGCGTCTAGAGAAAAGATTAAATCAACAAAATAAAAAAAAAGAAATTAAAATTAACCGTGGCAGCTAAGGGATGACCAGTCCCAACTGACAGCGCCCGTTCACGAACATGACGCATGTATTGCATTTCATTAATTGATTGAGTCTTCGGTCTATTGGTCACAAGCTCTACTGCCGCGAGTGTGCGTCTTGTGTTCGATGCTTAATACGAGCAGTGTTATTGGTTTTTTTTTGGAAAAGATTTTCTCAGAAACAGTCCCGGATCTGGAATTGTGCTCGGATGATGACAATATGCTCGCCTCATTCCCATGTAGTGACATGGGGCTTAAATTAACTGCCGTAATGTGGGAGTACACTTCTGCTTACCCCTCGGGTATTACAGGCGTGATGTTATGGTTATGTTTCGTTATTATTGCAGATCTAAAACGAGGAACATGTGCTGGGATCTGCCGGAGTCTGCCAACAAGAGTCCGATACTTTTGTTCTCATGCCATCTTGGTGGAGGCAATCAGCTGTGGAGGTATCACGTGGTATGTACACCATACTTACAACATTTCGTAATCAGCGTATAACGTAGTGTCTCCTTATGAAAGGGAGCGGGTCCTAATTCATAACGCGGACCCAGTGCGGATTGCCGGATACTTCATTAATTCCTCTTTGGTCGAAAGCGTGACTGTTGAACATGAGAGTATGGTCAATTTCATACAGATAATGCTCAGTGCATTCTCTATGTCTATGACGTAACCTAAATGCCACAGATTATTAAAGGCCGATTATTTGAAGGTCGTATTCTAAGTCATATTTCTATAGGCGAATGAAATTATATGTCTCATCAAGTTACATTTTGTCTAGTCCTAGCATGTTGGCCGAGTGGCCTTGTTCTTTTTGGTCCAGATATCGTCGCTGCGCTTGCCAAAACCTCTATGTGTATTTAGTCAAGTTTTCAGGGGAGACCATAAACTGTTTTCTATAATGATTGATGGACTTATCAATAAATTAAAAATGCAGTATGGTGACAAAAAATATTATGTATGAACTGAGATACAAGTGAAAATGATAACATGTACTTTTCATCACTCCCAAATACTCGCAATCCAATTCTGACATGTGCAACAATGGTTAAAAACTTGATTTAAAAACGTTTGATGTGAATACCGAACCAATTATGTGAACACATAACCAATTTATCATTGCCATCAGAAATGAGAATTTCTAGACGGCAATAACACATATTTGTTTTTGTAATCGATGTGCAATTCGATTTCAAGGACATCTAGCAAAGAAAAAAAAAAGAAAAAAATGCACTAAACGGTTTTGGCAGGCGCACCGACGATATGATATAAGAACAGCATATGAAATTCCGACCTTATCTGCTAGTTCGCGCACTTTCAACCATTGCAATGGTCATATAAGAATTTAGGACTTGCCCTATATCACTAATTTTCTTTTCATTTCTTTCAGGACAAGAAACAAATAAGGCACGGTCTTGACAACAACTGCATAGAGTATAGCCCGGAGAGCAAGGCGGTTTTCATCTTCCGTTGTGACGATGCCAAAGAGACGCAAAAATGGACCATAGACAATGTGAATCATGAGATGATGGCGAAGTGGTCGAAAATTGTGACGAGAGTCACGGGCCCTATTGAAGAGGCCTGAACTTAAGTATTACGATTTTTCTGTAGTTTATGGGCATCGCGTAAAAGATAGAGGTTATTTTTGAAGTGAAAACTTCTTTAGGCGCGTTGCGTACTTTTTGGGTGAACAACAATCATGGAACTCGCGTGACAGTCACCTAACGCTTCGTAGCACTCGTAGCCGATCCGCTACGGCGTAGCACCACTTAGGCGTGCGCGGGGCACAACCCGTATCAGATTTAGATTACTTAGTGTTCACTTCTATTCCAAAGACTTTATTTGCTATAGATTTCAAATCGTTTTAAGAGTGACTTCTTATATGCCCAGAAATGCTCAAATTACCGATTCCTCTTATTAGGTGATACTAACAAAGCATGAACCTAGCAATTGTTTTTGTCTTTTACTCGATGTTTCATATTTAAGGTTGTTTTAGACGTCCTGTAGGTTTTAATAAGCGCGTCAGACGAAAGGCGGTCCGTTGAATTGTACTAGAAAGAAAAAAAATATTAGCACTGTACCAGCAATGTTTACATTAATAACTATAGACTATTAAGTTGCTCCACGCACTGTTAATGTTTTACTACGGCGCGAACGTTATCAAACGAACTATAGTCCCCGTCACGAAAAGCTATCAATTTTGTAAACACACATTCGGGTTCGCAACCTTTGGATCAAATAAAAAATTGACAGCGTCAGCGCGAACTTCCTTCAAAATGGCAACCAAATGTTAACGTTCCATGATGTCAGATGCGATAAAACATTAGACGACAGCGCTTTCTATCGTCAAAATATATCCAAGTGTGTTTCATATCACAAGTAGGATAATTTGAGTGGATTGACTTTGTAATTATTTGTTGTTGATTGAATTGTCGCTGCGTTACTTGGTTGAAATTCAATGTTAACAAGAATTATTGCTTCTGGCGCGGACTATAGTTTGTAAGTCTATAGTTATGAATGTAGCCTAATGATGACTGGTTACATGCACTACTACTTTTCTTTCTCTTTTTGAGTAAGAATTCTCAAACTTGATTCGCTTTCTTCTTGCGTTTTTTTTCGGTTTCTTATTGCGTTCTAGCAATTTTTGTCTTGGTTTCGACGTGATATTTTCTTTCAGAATTCGCCAACGTTTAAATGTTTTCTGAAAAATCATTAAGTCGTTTTCGAAACTTGCATCTTTGTTACTAGATCTAATATTGATTTGAAGTGTAATTCAATACCACACTTTGACCCGGTTTCTACAAAAGCGGATATGCAAAATTCGATCAATCACAGGCGAGACTAGTCTCTTTGTGTCTTTTAAAAAAACCGACCAAGAGCCTGTCGGACTATCGCACTAAGGGTTCCGTACCATTATAAAAAAAAACATGTTTGCGGAGCCCCACTTAATATTCATTTTATTCTGTTTTTATTGGTTGTTATAGCAGCAATAGAAATGCATCATCTGTGAAAATTTTACATGTCTTGCTCACGGTTCATGAAATACAGCCTGGTGACCTGTCACGAGATACCGATACCGATACCGTGACACCGTGACAGACAGACACACAGACAGACGGCCAGTGGAGTCTTTGTAATAGGATACGGAACAATGTGATTGGTCATTTTCGCTCCGCTCGTCTGCGCCTCGGTTATAAAGTGAGCCTATCAAGTATCTTCAGAAACACGTATTTTCTCTTGGCAGATCTTGTACTTAGTTATTATTTTAGTCCTCTCAGACTAAGGACGGTCCTCAGTCTAACGCGCTTTTGATATCGCTTAGTAGGCTGACTAAGGTACTATTAAACGTAATAGGAAAGGGGGTACTAAAGTAAAATGCTATTATTGGCTGAAAACATTGGTGTTTAGGTAAAAGGGACATTATGGATTGGGAGTATTTTTAGCGCGACCTCTTTGCACGTTTGTAAACTTTGGTCATGCAATGTATATAACCTACCTACGCAAACGCATTTGCTATTTTAGGCGGGTTTATTCATTGATACCTTTTATTTACAGAATTATCTTTAAACCCATATTTACTAAAAAAAAAACAATTCTTTATTATATTTATTGGAGTAAATTTAACTTTTTTCCCGCTGTGGAACAGATGTATATACACGCTTAGGTTATAAATAAAAAATACAAAATACACACCGAAAATATACCCGATCTGTAATTACCATAATGTTTATACGTTAAGTCTGTTCCAAAATAATATAATTATTGATGTTGTCTTTTCAAGTATAATTAAATATATCGGATTAACTCACCCAGTGACATCCGATCCTTAATTATGTGAAGTAATCTCGTCCTCATTTCTGTTATTATTTCCTGTATTCATTTACAAACACATTTTACAATACCCTGTCCAGACTTCATATTATTATGGAGTCTTACTATTCAGTCCCGTAACAACGGATCTATTTCTCAAGTAAACTGAAGTATGAACCGTTTCTGCCCAGAATTTATTTTTCAAGCTAGTTTCATAAATCAGGTCTTTTCAACTACTGATCTGTTCATCCGTTCACATAAACCATTCTGCTGCGGCGTGTAAGCATTAGTTCCTTAATGAACTATCCCTTGCTCCTTCAGAGATTTATAACAAATTCTTGACTACAGAACTCACTTCCGTTATAATTATGTCCTTAGAATTTGAAAATCTTTGAAATTGGTAATTCTTAACCTTCCTAAAATAAACAAACGCCATCTTGCTGTAATCATCCACAAACAAAACATAATATCTCGATCTTCCAATTGATAGTTTCCATAGGGCCACATACTTCTGCGTGAATCATCTCTAGAACATTCTCCGTTAGACGTATTCTGCAGAATCGGCAGTCTAGCTTCCTTGCCTTCGCAGCAAATAGTACACGATGCCTTATCTGTGTTTGCCACCAAACTTGGTTGTTAAGAACGAAATTATATATTGACATTACAAATATATTTACATATTGACTCCTGCAGAAGATTATTGATTCAGTGCCGATTCATACTGTTTTATGATTTGTTCGGGTATTCCTATTCATTATTAAACAGTTTTTGATGAATGCATCTCATCTTTACAAATTGTGATGCGAACTCACTGTGAGTTGTGCAAACTGAAAACTACATAATTATAAATGAGGACGTGATTGCCGAACATAATAACATATTCTTGCAAGTTAGGACGCTATGAGTTTACGAAATGTTTCTGTCTACAAAAATAACCAATAAATATTAGGACAGGAAATTATTATTTTTAGCCTAGGCTAGAGTGTAAATAGAAAATAAGTAGGAACGTATTAAAATTTTGAATATTTATGCAATGTTGCCCGCGGTCGCATTTATACTTGGTAGCTATACTTGTTAAAGCCTTTATTCTTATAAAAAAAAGGTTTGCGATGGGCTGTGTTGGTTAAATATGAATAAGTATGATATTTAGTGCAGAGGATAACTTTCGAGTTTTATTCTTATTGGTGATCTTCTTTAGAAAGTTCAGGTGCGTAGTTCTCGCGACCAGCAAGCTTGTGAAAGGAGTATGTTAGGGTAGTTGCAGGTTGCCTTCTCTGCTTACAAATACAGGGTGTAAACCACCTCTTCACGAAGCCGCCAACCAAGCATTCTGTACATCAAACTAAGTAACTTTACCCAAAAATTATTGCTGGGAAACGACTTTGTTTTTTGGGGTTAAAAATCATATTTTGTGGTAAAACTCAATGGTGGATGGATTGAATATTACGGGGGTCGTAGAGGTGTTGAAAGTAAAAATTTACAATAAAAACTTGTATTTTAAAAAAAAGTTGTCAAAAAGTTGTAACTTTGATCCCCAATATCTCCGTAACTAGAAGGTATGGTGTAGAACAAAAAAATGACCGCAATGACGAGGAGAACAAGTGCCTTTCGGCTTCGTGAAGAGGTGTTTTACACCCTTTATTTGCGTAGGTATGTATGTTAGGGGCTGCCCTTCACGAGCCAGAGAATCGCGGCGATATTTATCGTCCTTGCCACGTTTTTCTATACACTCTTTTGTGCCGTCTCCATCTCCACCACCACGAGCGAGAGGATCGCGGCGATATTTTCGTATAGAAATACGTTAAATCGCTACGATTCGCTCTGTCGTGGATGTAACGTTTCAGACATACGTAGCTTGCACTTCCATATATTTAAAGTATTGACATTTTAAAGTACTAGAGAGATGTGAAATTTGTAAAAACTTCAATAAAAAATATCTTTTGAAATGCATTGAAAGTAACTCATTCTCGCAAGTTTATATAAATGATTTAATTCGGATTATTTACTGGTGCTATTTTTATGTTGTTAATACCTAAATAATTTTCATTTAAGTACCTAATAATAATTATTTTTGTTTCCTTGACTTCTACTTCTATAAATTAACCTAAGTTTGTTATTTAAGCAATTTATGCTATGTAGATAGTTAAAAACTTCGGATTGGAGTCGATTGGTGCAGATTGTCCGTTTGAAGGGGTCTAGTGACCACGATCCTTAGTAATGAGGGACCGATTGAAAAAGTAGATATGTACCTAGTTAAAAACATAAACATTTAATATGATATGAGTCTAAAAAAACTACTTACGAGTATATATTATGTATGCTTGAATGCGACTGATTTTAAATCGATGAAAAAATATTTATTAATACGTCATAATTTTGTCCAAGGGCCATAACACACTAGCTAGCGAGTTGCGAGCGAGTGGAAAGCGGGGCGAGTGCGTATCGAACATAGGTTGATTCAATTTTTTTTAAACAAAACAGCTTATCGAACTTACTTAATTTAAAAACAGTACTTAATTCATTAATATGGTCAATAAAATAAGTTATTTGTAAGTAATTCGATGAATTGCCAGTCCAAAGTCTGCAAAATGTGATGGGAAAGTTAGAATCAGCTGTCCTGTCGTTCACCCCTGTCGCGCGGGGTGAATGACCAGCACGGTGTACAGTCAAGTGCGCATATTCAATAATTTTGAGCGTAGTGAAAATATTGCATATCTTTGAAACGGATCGTTACTTAGATAAATTTTTTTCGTTATTATTTTTTATTTGTGATTCCAAACAACTCCTCAAGTTTCTTGCAGTTGATTTTTTAACACCTTATATATTATGCTTAGAGTTAATAGGCTTAATAATTAATTATTTTATAAATATACTGTGCGTGTTCAAATATTACGAGAAGGGGGTGGCGGGGTTTTAGTTCGCTCGCCAAGTCTAACATCTGGTTTTTGAAATCGTGCGATGATGTGATAGTCTCAGCAAATATTCGTAAACAGTGCAGAGAAACGCCTCGGCAGCATTAGTCATGTTCTAGTATTTTATTTTTATAAATTATTTTTTTAAATTATAATAATCTAATAGATGTAAAATTAGCATTGATGTCGTTTTAGAGATGAAGTTATACAATGTGTAGTAAAAATTTGACGTCACACAAATTCTCTGATAACTTCCAAATGTTTAAGTAGGTATTAAATATTGTATTTATTTAACTACACGCTTTGTTAGAGGCACGGATAGAGGCCTCAGATGCCATAGATTGGTCGATATTGTATAAGGTATGTCACGGTGAATCTTATCCTGCGTCTACACTTGCACAATTGTTAAACTTTTAACCGCCATTGTCACATATACGTGTCAAGCAAGTCCGTGCCCTGCACGCCTTTGTTACCTAAGCATGCTAGTTACAAGTGAAGACGTAGCGTTACTTTGCGCAAAGGCCTAAATCTTATAAATAGTATACAAACAATAATGTACCTAGTGCTTTTGTCGTAACAGCTATTTTACCGTGAAAGATTGGACAAGATGACGTTTGCCAAACGAGGCAGTATGTATTAGAAAATGCTTTTAAAGAAAAGCCATAATTTCGCATTTGTGTACAACATAGGCTATCTTAGTATTGTAGGTAGGTATATATAATGTATGTTACAATTTTATATATATCTGTTGTGCTAACATTTTTGTATTTAGGTACCTATTGTTGATTTGTACGAGTCTATTCCATTGTGAAACATATCACTAGTTGTATATAAGCACTTATAGTTTTATTTGTATATTGATTGAAAATAAATTATTTTTATAAGTAATGCATTCGTGATTTTGATTACTGAAAATTAATTCCAGCCTGTTACTGTCTCACTGCAGGGCAGCTCATATAGAGTACACATGAGCATTAAAGGGCACTTGTACGTTTAAAGGGGTAGATGGGAAAAAAGTTTCAACGTCCCCTTGCCACTGGAGTCTGTGTTTACAGGGGAGAATAGCACATTATTAGCATTATTCACACACACCTTTGCCTAACCTTGGCGTGATTTTGACACCCATATTGCGTATAAAAATGGGGATGATATATATCAAGGTTTATCATTAACTTAATTTCAGTGGCAGAGGGGTGGATGGAAACAAGGCATAAACGTGTAAATATTTTTCTATTACATTTTCCATTAGAATACTTTCTTATTGGACATGCTCGCGTCTGGTCAGCATGCACTATCCCCACTAACAGAGTATGACTGTTGACTATTGATCTGTACATGTTTAATGACATTTAGTGTTATAAACAAACTATTAAGCCCCTATAGCTTTATTTGCATATTGAAAATTAATTAGTTTTATAACTTATTCTTAACTTATTGCAGGGCATCTTTTACATGAGTATGAATTAAATGGACTTTCTCCCAGTCAACTTTGCGCTCCTGTCTGTTTAAAGGGGCAGGTGGGAAAATAGTTTCATCGTCCCCCTGGCGTCTGTGTTTAAAGGGGAGGATAGCACGTAATTAGTATCATTCACTTCCATATTGCGTTTAATTAACCTTTTGACCGCCACAGCATAAACACTCGCGCGTGCCCTCCACGCCAAGCCACAATTTCATCTACTATTTTCCACGTATTTGTGTCGTTTGGCGTACAGGGCACGCGCTTGCTTGTCACGTATATGTGACATTGGCGTCCAAAAGGTTAAAAGGATATGGCAATGACATAGATCAAGGTATGAATACACATGGGAACAAGGGATAAAATTAAACGAGTAAATATTTTAATACTTTTTTATTACATATTCCATTAGAATACTTTCTATTATTATCGTACATGCTCGCGTCTGATCAGCACGCACTCTCTCGACTAACAGAATATGACTGTTGACTATCTATACACATTCAGAGTATTTAATGGGGTCTATGCACCATATCTACATACAAATTAAATGCATTACGAGGAAATCAGTTCTACATGTAAATGCTTCGTGTGAAGATCGTACACTGTAAGCTCTCTAAAGTAATCTAGAAGCTGAAGTCTATGGATGTCAATGGCCGTACATTATCTATGGAGCTGTTCTCCATTTGAATTTCCCGCCGAAAGGTTGAAAACCGTATTTAATCGAGACAGTAGAATAATCGTTTGAATATAAACCAAATATTCAAATGCTCAGTTTATATTTAAACAATATTACCTCTCGGTAAAATTCCTTCCAATTTGATATATTACAATTCATCGTAATCCTAAGATCCTTATCGGGTTACATTATAAATAATTCAAGCGTAAAGATATGTACAATATTTTTACAGATTACATACTCAATTAAGTACCTATTTACAAATTAGAATTCTATATACATCATAAAAAAGATAACATACCGCTCTAAATATCACCATGAAATCAATAACTACATTCACAATAGATATATTATTATATTATCAATTAATTTCAAATAAAAATACACCTTAATGTTCTAAATAAAGAGTAAGACGTATTACATTACAGTATTGCTTCTTTTAGTCACATTTTCCAAAATATCACCAACGCGCGGGTCTTCAGCACCCGACCCGATAGATTCGAATTTTGAATTTTTTTCACCAAATCTATACTTTTTTTTTGTAAAAAATATTCTCATCCTATCGGCCACTCAGTCACCTATCATTATAGTATCTCTAACACAGAATAGACACCACATTTTAAATGAGACACATTTATGGACATATACTATAAATATCTACTTTTAATTACAATTTGTGCTTCTCGCTGACTTATCGATAAGGAAACATCCTACGAATCACAATAGTATTAACATCCGTAACTGCTGGACACACTTGTTACACGCGTCTAGTGGTTCGGGCGCGTATCGTCTCAGCTGCTACTTCGGGGAGTGGAAACAATAAATCAGTCTCTAGTAAACGTTCTGTTAAGTCAGCAAGAAGTTTGTTCCTAAACGGTTACGATAAGACCTACTGTTCGATTATTGCACAACACATGCAGAATGTACGTATTAAGTTGACTGTCATTTTAATGATTATTTTTATTTAGGCTATTTAGTTTTTTTTTAAGATGTCATGCTACTTTTGGAATTACTGTTTTCTACTTAGAACTCAGTCGCTCCGAACGGGTAAAATGGCTTTTCTACTTTACTGAAAACACACGACGTCTAATGAAAATAATTTTCTTTTTTTGGGGGCGGTAATATTTTTTATTTTTTTTTCAACAATGAATGTATGTAAAACATTCCATTTCCAGTGAAAATAAAACATTTCATTTCATTGACGTTTCGAGCGAAAGCCTAGTCAGAGTCGGCTACGTCAAGATTTGTTCTGTTTTCATCATAGTTTCTACATTTTGGCGGCACTTGAAGGATTGTATTAACCACGCCTACTTACATTACAAAAGTCGCACATGAATTATCACACTTTCAATATTGAAATGAAAAGAAATAGTCACTTTCAAGTTCACGCCAAAATATTGAGATCTGCAAATTGTATGTTAAAAGCCATTCAGCGTTAACGTGGCAAGTTCCCTACCAAGCAAAAAATAGACGTCATTTAATTTGAAGAGTCCGATACATTATAGGATATTAAATACAAAATTATTGCTAAATAGTGTTAGTATTGCGAAGTAAAAAGACCTTAGGTCTATAAAAGGAACAACTACAAGAATAAAATATACGTATTTTTATTTACAAATACCTAAAATATGTAAGGATAGAACAAAATATTTGGCTAAAACTTAATAGGAATACATGGATCTTGTGATAAATTATAACATCCTATGTGATTAATGCGTAGTTCATGATGTTAAAAAAGTTTAAAAAATATTTCATTGAAACAATATAAAAATGTTAAAATTGTGATTGCGTATTGAGTATTTTGGTTCCTTAAGTATTATGCTCAGTAGTCGTATTATTATATTTTTTTATTATTTAAGTTTATTTATTTATGACTCGGTACCCTGTAGTGAGTTGTTACGAGATTCAGTTCAGTCCAACGATGAGAGGGCATAAAGTATGTAAAAATAATGCATGAGCTTTGTAACGCCTAAGTACGAAATGAAAAAACAAAAAAATACTTTCTCGACGTAGAATTTCTTTCGGTTTCCAGTCAATCTTAACCTAACCGTAAGCTTAAATTACAAAACTTATATTTCCCACTCAGTCCTAGCAAAAACTCCAACTATTCGTAACCATCAGTAACACACAGATCACAGGAGCCTCTTTTGTCTTTGCTTTCCACGTTTATACACTTCAGTCCAATAAAAAAATAGTTAAGAACTAAATACCAGCGTTCCAAACTTGAAACTTCACTATTTCACTTAAAATGGCCAGTTTCAAATCTGGAAATCAAAATGGCGTTGATTTATGGCACGTTAAAATTATGAGCGGTGTCGCGCTCTCCCACTCTTTCTCCGTTTTCTTCTGCTGTCGCGTACAAAGACGATGTTCGCGGGGTCATCGGCTAGTTGAGGGTACTTGGATACAGAATGGACGTCTCTGGCAACCCAGCCGTCCACGATTCCATGCGAGATAAGTTCTTCTTTCTCTTCTTCTGTCCATGACCCCCTGCCCTCCCAACCAGCCGCGACCAGAGCCTTCTCCCGTTCCCAGGCCCTGGCTGCTGCCCGCTTGTGAGCATGTTTCAGGAGTTTGATTCGCTCTTGGTTGGGATCTACACCGTAGCGAAGCACGATGACTGCTTGCGCAGAGCCCTTCCCAACGGCGTGTACTCGAACCTGAAAAAAACAAATAATTCCGTTAAGTTCAGGCTTTTTTGGCGACAATGTTAATCTTTTTTGTTAAATTTTCAATTTAAAAAGAAAATCACCTCCAATCCTTGATCGTTGGTTTCGTCTTGCGACACGTTAAACTTGCCGGAGAGCCTTCTGAGTTCTTCTAAGTCGTCTCTTATCTTCAGCGTATTATCCTTAACAAAGTAGAATACGTCCTGGTCGTGGATATTGAAATGGACGTCTAAGAAGTAGGAGTTATTGAAGACGGTGGTTATCACGTCTTCGACGACGTTGTTCGCTCCATCGACGACACTTATTAGCGCTTTTCCATCTACCCTTGATATTAAAACTCCTTCGCCAAACACTCCCCGTTTGTAAGACACTCGTGGTAGTAGATTCCTTGTGATCGGTTCCATTTTAAGAAGCGGAGTAGGGACAAAGTTCATGTCTGCGAGTTTGTGGCTTATCTGGAAAACAAAGATAAGTTTCATGATATATAGTTTAGTAAATATTGATGTAGCTACAAAAATGTAAAGATTAGAATGCTCGAATGGTCGATTTATATCCAGCTTTTGAAGCTGGACATGAATCGACCGAGCGCTTGGCCTCTCGGGCAAACCGTTTACTTAATTAACAAAAAAAGTTATAACCATACCTTTTCAATAATACATTGTAGACCAGACAAAACTTCGAAGTCGGGAGTCAATCTGGGTGCCGTCAGTTCCACTTTCGGTTGGAAGATCATATCAGTTATGTATCTCGATCCCATCATCTTGTTGAGGTCGTATCCATACATCTGCAGCCAACTGCCCAAATCCGTCATGTAAGCAGTATTCTGATTCCTATTTATTGGATCATTGTTCTTAAACCGATAGATAAAGATGTCTGTTGGAAGGTGAAGTTTACTCGCCAAATGTTCCCAGCTCGGAGTCATCCATTGACCCACTACAGGATCATATAACCGTGCATCTAAGTAAATCAAATTCGTATAAAAGTCATAAATGCCTCCTTGGAAGTCTACGGGCACGTAGAACTCGGGGTTTGTGTCTTTCACGATCTTTCCGAAAGGACTGCGCTTGATTTCTTTCACGATCTCACCATTCACATCAAATACTACGAGTGGGGATCCATTTTGATCAGTGGCTACATAGAATCGTTGATCTTCAGTTTCAATGCACGTTAAGAAATCTCTTTGGTCGTATAGATATCTTACAGTCTTTCCAGATTTCGGGAAGTGAACGTGCGTTACTAGATTTGGAGTCTGTGGGTTGGCGTAGAAGAATTGGGTGACGTTGCCCTTGTCGTCCCTCCAAGCTACCAATCTGCTTCTATCATCGTAATAATACCACATTTGGAACTTGTCCCTTTCAGAGGCATGTACAAATTGGCCACGGGAGTTGTACCTGTATTTTTGTTCTCCGCGCCTGATAACGAAACCACGGCCATCGTAGCTGCTGTACTCTAAGTCGCTATATTGAACAACTCGGTCACCAATGTCATAGCCCAGATAACGTTTCTCCCCATGTTCAATAACTCCAATGACGTTGCCATTCTCATCGTACACGTACTTCCAGTCATCCTCGGATCCCACTACTTCCATCAAGTGTCCGTCGTAATTGTAACTAATTCGTTCGTTCGATGAGGTGTCGCCGATCATAATCTTTTTCGATTTTATCCTGTTTCGTGAGTCATATTCTACTTCAAGGCGGAACACATCGAAGGCTTTGATGTTAATCAGGATGGTCTTGACTCTACCACGATCATCGTAATCAGTAATGGTGAAGTATTGTTTGCTTGTGTCCTGCATCACTGATCTGTTGAAGGTGTTTCTATAAATTCTCAAATCGCTGAGTGCTTCAAGAATACCGAGGTTTTGGTTGTACTTCATTCTTAGTTGTGGCATTTCTTTGCTATTGATATTTACGTCAATTGTGGAAAGCCGAGCGTTGCCGTCGTACTGATATTTGAAATGAGCGTTGTTCAGATTACTCTTGGGACTGAATTTCATCTTCTCGTCTTTGAGAATTCCGGCGTGATATTTGTAATCTTGCCTGAGTTCATAGTCGGAGTCCGTAATTTCAACATTCTTTACAAGATGTGTATTTTCGTGGTAAACGTAGCGAATAGCAGAAGCACCTGCTAATACCATTTCCAACTTTCCGCTGTTATCATACACGTAAACAATTTTGCCAGATTGATGCGGGAATATTTTAGAAAGAATGTTACCATCGTCGTTGTATAAGATTTCGTACGGGTGTCGGTTCATAGGTGAGAAATACTGATATTTGAAGTAGCCTAATGATGTCATTAAAGCAAACGTGTGAATGTGACCTCGTGGAGTGGTCAAATTTTGGAGTGCACCAGAGTCGTCGTAGTCTAGCAGATAATCACTACCTCTAGGTGTTGTTACTTTCAGTGGTAGTGATGTGAACATATCCCTGAACGAGTAAGCTAAGGATGATCCATCACCGTATCGAATCTCGTTTAGTCTGCCAGCCCGATCGAACCCATATGTTTCATTTAGATCACCCCAACTCCATTTAGTTAATCTGTTGAACCTGTCATAATCGAGCACCACTTCGGCAAATACACCATTGCTAGGTCCAAACCTAACTGGTCTCGCGGTTCTATCATATGTCACGTTTAAGAGTTCCACCTTATCGTCCATGAACACAGCAATCGTCGACGAGTCTCTGTCATACTCCAGGGTTAGTAAGTTCTCACCGTTAATCCTCAGTTTACGTCCAACCTGCGCGATGGATTTACCATTTCTCGCTTTGTTCAGAATTTTTCGCAAGAAGTATCGCCATTCAAACCTATTTGCCAAGTCACCGCCTACTTCTGTTCTCTGCTTCGCTGGAATAGGGAAACTTTCTCCCAAAATTGGATCAACTTCTGCCAAAACTGTGTACGGAACTGTGTCTGTAGATATTACATGACCCCAAGGCATGCTGGAAGAAATACTGCTGTCTGAAGAAATAATAGTTTTCTGTTCCGCTTCACCTGTACGAGTGTTCACAGACGATCCCTTTATCAAAATGGAGACAGGTTTCTTATTGTTTTCAGTGATGCGAACAGTGGCGCCCTTGATGCTCAGATCGAAGTTCAAATTTATAATTCTGCCAGTAGGCGTTACAGCAGATGTAAGTCGACCGAATTCATCGTACTTGTACACGTAACTTCTTCCTGTACTGTCATATTTAGATTTCAGTAATCCACTGGGACCGTAGTAATCGAACGTAACATTGAAGTTGTCTGGAGTTCTCAGTTCTTGCAGCATCTTCATCCTGGACATTTTCAGTCTACATTTCTGTCCCTTTGTATTTTCAATTGAGTTGACAGAGGTGGAGTAGTCTCTTAATAAGAACACTTTGTTGCCAGCTGCGTCTGTTACGGTGCTGAGTTTGCCATTGCTAGTGTTAACGGTGTAAGTAAACACATAGTTGTTCTCTCCAGTCAAGATATTCTTGCTTGTGACATGCTGGCCGAACCTATTGAAGATGTAAATCTCTTGCGTATCAGGTGAATAGATTTCATATTCCCTTGATCCACTTGCGTCTGGTATGCTTGCCATTACTGATCGAATCCTGTAGTTAGCTTGATCAGCGATGTGAACGATACCGTCAGGACTGACAATGACAGCTGAGATAGTATTGAACTTCGAATTGGATGCCAAGAAGTGGTCGGCTTCAAAGCAGTCACAGCCCCTCTCTAAGCAGTTGCATTTCGATTCGGCGCCAGCATACAGTGAAATCTTCCCATCAGTGGTGATAAGACGTACTCTGTTTATTCTCTGTGAGTCACTTTCAGCTACGTACAGATCACCTGCTGAACCGAAACCGATACTCTGTGGCATTACTAACGTAGCGTACGTTGCCAATTCAACATCTATGCCAGTCATGGGTGAAGGGCAATGCAGAGGTCTTCCAGCTATGACTTTTACTCTACCATCTGGAGCCATTTGTAAGATCATGTGATCATCGATGATGTGTAAACTGTTGTCTAAAGGATTGATGGCGAGCTCTGTAGGCCAGCGCAGGTGAACTTCTTCGACGCTAAGCGTACCCTCACAAGGAATAGGTTTCCAATGGGCTCTGTGCATGTGATTGCCGATGATAGTAGTAATGATACCGTCTCGGTCTACCATTCGGATATTCGTGCCATCAGCAAAATAGACGATGTTATCGATAGAAACTGCGACTCCTTTGGGGTAGGCGAGTTTAGCATCTCTTGCCAACGCACCGTCGCCGCAATGAGCTTCATCACCTGGCAGACATCTTTCTCCAGAACCGACAACAGTCTCCCAGTTGTGTTCGGGGTCGGTGAAGTCTTCCGTGTTGCGGACTCTGATGATTTGATGAGATTCTGGATCTGAGATGTACAAGTTGCCGTCAAGTGGTGATAGTGCCATGTGGTACCGGTAGGAGACTCGAGTGGCACTGAAAAAAAAAAGGAAATCTTTAGGACCAAAACTAATGCTTCAAACTAAATGACCATCGGAATGCACATTAAAACTTCACACTTACTTCAGCTTGACCACTGTTCGCACAGTCCCATCAGGACTGATCTTCCGGACGAGATTGAAGTCTCCCACGAAGATAGATCCATCAGGTGCTGCGGCTAAGGCTACCGGTGCCAAGAGTCGTTGTCTGGACGCTACGCCTGTGCATTCGTCTCCACACTCCAGTTCACGTTGACGACCATCGCCCATCGTTGTGATGATCACCCGAGGTTTGTGCTTGAGATACACGTTAGTTCCGTCTCCCTTTTGAAGGATACCTAGAAAATAAGAAAGAAAAAATTCAAACTTAAATGTAGTGTTGACTTATTTTAACAATAATAATATAGTAGGTATATCTAGATAATATAGTGTGTCTTAGATTTTTGGCCATTTTTGATCTCTTATAATGGATTTAAGTTAAGTTCACATTTAAGCTACGTCGGGCCGCAGCGCATTAAATTTCAATACAAAAAAATATATTGATTGATGAAGATTTTTTCAATAAAGCTCATCCAAATCTGCGACAGCCTTTAAGTCACTGTTATTATCACATTATTCTAGAACATTGCGTACCCATTGTGTGTACATTGAACGAGATCGATCGATGTCATTGAAGAGGTCAAATATACTGAACCACTTAACAGATTACATGGCTTTGTACTTAGGGCTGCAAAACGGTTAGATATGCTAAATCCGAAACGAGACGCTTTAAACTCGCGTGCCCGTGGTAAAGGGCTTTTGAACATCGTCCCGTGTATAAGCTGTAGGTACGTAATCCTTACATTCCAACCAAATAAGAAGTAATAATAAGTTAATTTACCTTCATGGAAGTTGTATCTATGATGGATGTCCAAATTCCACCCGCCAACGTCGGATATACTCATATCCTGTCCACTCAGTTTGGTAGTTTGCACATTCCAGATGACATCTTTGCAATCCGTGTACTGATAGCCAACTTTCACTAATGCTGTTGTCACTCCATATACTCTTTGCTTGTACACATTGAGGCGGTTCCATGGATACGTGAATTTAATGACTGGATCGGCTTCGAAAGTCTTCTTGAAGAGTATGCCTTCTATTGTTATCCTAAGATGGATGAGTGCTAACGTGGATGGAATTTTCTCAGGAGTGAGCTGCAGTTGGATGGTGGAAAGATAGCCAGCTGCTCTGGAGCTATGGTACACTAGGTGAAGACCAGTTCCAGGGATTTCGAGACTTTCTTGGATCACCTATAAAAACATTTCAGTACTCGTCAGACATTTTATTTTAGGGATTGCTAGAATTTTCTCGTTCGAGGATATTGCAAAGCCCTTTCTTTGCTATTAATCAAGAATAATCGGATACGAAGACAAATGATAAGAAAAAGTAGTCATACCTGTGATTCAGCTAATATAGCACTTTTGTCAGGACAAGCTCCTTGGAAGCCATGTTTCCACGTTGCCAGTACGACAGGCTTCATCGTATCGTAATCATGAGCGAGGCAAGCCTGTGGTGGACCCATGTTGATCTTCTCATCCATCGTGGTCATTAGAACAGTGTCTATTATTACAACCTGAAACAGATTGGTGGTATCGTTGAAGAATTTGAAAGCATTCATGAACATTTTTGGAGGGAATATGAATAAAATATGGTGTCAACTGGTGAGTGAGAAACTCGCGAGTGCGCGCGAGTTGACACCTTCCGATTTTATTTATTTTTTGTCGTCAACTCGGTTGACCTTCAAAATCTGACGTAAAATACGTCATATGTACAGTCAGCTGCAAAAACTTAAAATATGTACCCACGTGTAAATGTAATGATTTAAAAAATAAAACATTATAATTTTTCATTTGACTGTACTCCATAACGTGGGACCGAGTTGACGACAAAAAACAAATCGGAAGACGCCAACTCACGAGCACTCGCGAGTTTCACAGGCGCCAGTTGACGAATAAGCCTGAAATAAATTACGTTGTTTTATACATTAATATGAATTTATTATTGGTTCTGAGTCAGAATAAAAGTTCATTATAAAATTACAAGAAAAACTCTTAACAAAATAAATCATAAAAGCAATCATCTGATAAATCGAGTTAGGTCATTTTATAGTCTTTACGAGTTGCATAACAATGCAATCATAAATGAAAGTCTAAGCAGAGGTATGGCCAGTAAAATATTGGATTTAAAACACGGCAAGCGTGTTTTAAAATAAAGATTTAAGAAAAATAATAGAGTCATAAAATTTTTAACGTCCTTACGGTTAATCGCTGGTTTGCATGTTTCTACTGAGGAAAAAATATAATCACCCTGTATGAAGTTCGGTTGAAAGTTGCTTGAATATTTAAAGACTAAATCAAGCATGTCTGGATCGAGCTAAGGTTTTCATGAGACATGAAATGTAACAAGTTTAGGAATTTGACTTGGAATAAGCGAACGTCTTGAAAATTACGAACTTAATACAACATACCGTTGTATTAAGTTGATAGGTAATAGGCGACCCTATTGTCATCAACCGGTCACAGATCCAGACTTCGTGGTTGCTAGTGAGAATTCCAGATGGAAAAACCCAATAACACTTTGCCCCACCCGGGAATCGAACCCAGAACCTCATGCTGACCTCTAGACCAGTAGTTCCCAACCTTTCTTGGACCAGGGACCACTTTGGTGTCTTTATTGTAAGTAGGGACCATAAGGTCCTAGATAAACATGGACATCGACAGGATTATTTCTAGGGGGGTGAATCTTTAACTAACACAATGCAAAAATTGGAAAATGGCATGAAAACCTTTAGAATTAAGATAGTGATGGATACAAAAGCGATCGAAGTGAGCTCGAAAAATTTAGCAATCAGTCATACGGAAATAGGAATAAGTTAATAGATTCTCAAAATAATTTATTAATAATATATTAATCTTCCGCGGACATATTCGAGGCTCCTGCGGACCACCAGTGGTCCGTGGACCACAGGTTGGGAACCACTGGTCTGGACCAACGAGGCAGTACTTACAAATATAGGTTTTATTCACAAGTTTCGCTTTTGTACTATATTGTGGCAAAAGGCGCTCTCATTAATTATGACTAACAAAGCTATTTATCTGAAGTTCGTTCATAACCTTAAAAAATATGCAATTACCTCATTCCAAGGCACGTAGACGACCTTCGTAGCTCTTTTAAATGGCGCCCTTCCAAAGTTTAGCGTTACGGCACCTCCTCCATTGACCAGCAGATCAAACCAGCCATCTTCTCTGGTCAGGGTGAATCCTTCAAGGGGCGTATCAGTAGATACTCTGACGCCCACCAGACCAGTTCCAAGTAAGGTAACCACTCGGCCTCTGACTACCGCTGAACGACTGGAAATTCGGGCGACGTATTCATTAGCACACAGTTTAATGTTGGTTGCTTGAACCAATGTTGGTGATTGGCTTGGTTTGTGGAAAGTTGTACTAAATAACATTATAATGGTGGTATCGACAAATGTTGGTGGTTGTTCTTTCAAAGGGATATTCTAGTTTCTATGAGTGAAAGACTAGTATCAAATTACATGGGGCTAGTAAGTTACTCGTATATTCATAACGTGTGTGATCTATGTTGTCTATCATACAAATGGTGAACTAACTAGGGGATTAGAACTATTTAGATACTATTTTGAAAAGATCAATGTGATACAATCAATCAAAGATTAGATTTGGGGACTGATTCTAAGGGCTGAATATCTATTAAGAGTTACTAATTTCTTTCTACAAATGTAAAATTGTATGGAATATTTTTACAACATATTTTCAGATGGTGGTTTTTTAATAAATAAATGTGACGGACAGAATATTATTACAAACATTTAAATAAAAAGCGAACACAAATTCACAGGACACAATAGTAGGTAGCTAAACACCATAGTAGCACAACATGCATGACACAGATACATAGAATAAGTATAGTATATGTCGCCAATTAAATACATAATTATGTATATAATGTAGGATATAAAGAACTCGTAGATAAACTCTAAGTTAAACAAACACTCTATCCTACGTTCGATTCACAAGTCTTACCTCGAATTGAAGTGGTTCCAAAACATACTGCGCAGCGTTAGAAAAACCGAGAGAAATGACAGAATGAGTAAGTATTATTATTGTGTATAATAATATTAATTTAGAAACAAGAAAGCTCGGAAACGTTAGAAACAGCGACGTTAGTATACGTGTATCACATGCGGATGACGATCTTCTACAATCTGGTCCTTCGATGTCAGTACAAATAAATACATTTTGTTCCATATAAGTGTAAGAAAAGAAAGAAAGCATTGTGTTACACTCTTATAATGTAAATAAAACATGGGATTGACTGGGGCACAACATTGCGTATCTTATATAACAAATATTTATACGGCGCTTGTCGGCTTAGGGTTAGCCGACAAACTAAATATTAGCTAGTTATTATTTAATGCTTAACCCTAACAGATAACACTGAACATCCAATCACTCACCTTTCGTTGAAGTTCTCCTGTTTTGCGTAGTTTTGGAGACTACCTTCATCAATGATGAACTTCATCCGTTCGAAGAAAGACGCTGTGATTGCAGGAGGCTGTTTCCTCAGGAGAATATCTGTGGGCTTCGGCGAAGACACGCAGAGTTGACTACCTTTGCAGATGGGGCTTAGACAGCATTCTGGATCCTCACAATCGACAAGGCCATCTAAACAGAATAGATGAATGCAATTATTTTATTTTCGTATTTTAAATATCTGGACTTCCATCGAAGCAGCACATACCTTTGTCATTATCTTTGCCATCGTCGCAGATTTGTTCTTTGAGCGTCGTACAATCCGGTCCATCCCATCCATCGAAGCATTTGCAGGACCACTGACCATCATTTGCAACTTTACACTGTCCGTGTCCGGCACACCCTCGCGGACAGCCCTCTAGTGTGCAATGCCGACCGTTCCAACCGGACACACAGAGACAAGTGCCGTTTTTACATTGACCATGGTCACTGCAACGGGCATCGCATAGCTTAGATGTACAAAACTCGCCAGTCCAACCGGGATCGCAGACACAGGACTCTCCAACACATCTTCCATGAAGACCACAATCAAGATCGCAAATCTCTGTAACAATAATCATAAACCAATTACATTTAGTATGGTTGCACCAATACATGTCCAATTTGGAAACAAACATTCACCTTTAGAACAGTCATCGCCTGACCACCGAGCATGACAAGTACAAGTCTGGGTATCAACGTCGAACGTGCCATGTCCAGAGCAGTCTGGAAGACATTGTAGCGCGTCCTTATCCATGGTTGCACAGTCAATCCCTTTCCAGCCTTTCTTGCATATACAGGAGCCTTCGATGCAGAAACCATGGCCGGAGCAAGTTGGATGAGGGCAGTCAATGTCAGCACAAAACTTGCCCTTATATCCTCTGACACAAGAACATTTTCCATTGACACAGTGTCCATGGCCGTTGCAATCTGGGACTTCACATTCGTCATGCCGTAGGGAACACTCTTTGCCTTTCCATCCAGGATTACACTGACACTCGCCGTTAATGTACTCGCCTCGTTGACTGCATAGGACTGGACAAACACCTAAAAATGATGAAATTGGAGTATAACGCTTCGCTACCAAACCTGTCATACATAATTATTAGAAAGAAAACATTTGACGGTTAAATATCAATAAATAGTATATTTATAGCTTACTTTTGCTGCAATCGTCGCCACCAAAGCCAGCCTGGCATTGACAATGACCCATAAGACATTCTCCTTTCCCTGAGCACCCATTAGGACAGTTGTGCGTCATTTCGTCAGCGATCATCGCAATGAAAGTGATCTCCTGTGGGTCACCATCGTCGTTGTATAGAGATAAGAACCAGTGGCCTTGTTCCATATAGTGTGTAACTTCTTTCTTGATCGAAGGCTGTAAATGAAAGACCTAGTTTAAAGTGTTTGCTTCATGCTATCTAGATAGAAAAAAAGACTTATCTTTGTTTCAATAAAGGTTAATGCTTACATGCGAAGTTCTCGTTGTTCTCGCCTTGAAACCGCTGAGAACTTCCAAGATATGATATTGCGTGTGTGTCGGTAGAGCGTTTCTTCTCGCGTATACGCCTATGGAAGCCCCTCGGGGTATCATGTAGTCGAACTTCACGTAACTGGCTTGAGTTTGATAAAACTGCATGTTCCAGTAGCTATATGGAGGGATTTCTTTTGATAATTTTTCACCTAAAGTAATTTGTTTGAACGTCGTTCCATCTGGTGGAAATGTTTGCGCTGGGAACGTTCGCGCACCTAGAACATATTAAGATGTTAGTTTTGTGTAGAGATTTTACCTCATATTTTATCATGCGATAATGTGATGAATTTTCGTACGCACTGTTAAATAGTATCTACTTATATTTACTAACAACTACTAACTACCCTTTGTTAATAAAGCACATGCAACAGAAAAAGTATGATGCTATGTTTAAAATATCCTTGCGACCAGTGATGAGCATGCATATTAGTTTGTTAGACACATTTGTACACAGAACCCCTAAGCGGTGATGGATTTGGTGGCCGTTAGTAAGTTATCTCTGACTTTTATTGAAGGTCAACCTCACCTTCCAGTATAAGAATGGGTGGAGGCTGAATTTTTGGACAAACGCATTTTGGTGATTCTGTTGTGGTCAGAAATTCCGTTTCAGTTGTAGAATCTGTAGTGGACTCAATACTTTCTGTCGTGGAAATATTTTCTGTCGTGGTCGATATTTCAGTTGTTGTTTCTGTTGCGGAATCTGTAGATGTGACTGTTACCGACTCCGTCGTATCTGACGATTTGCTTAAATCTGCAGTCGTCGACTCTGTTCGGTCGAGGTAATCAGTGCTTGATATTTGGTCAGTTATAGTAGACGAATCAGATTTAGGGGATGCTGTCGTTGATCCACTTTCAGTTACTTCATCATAAAAATCATCAGTGGCATTGCTTATGCAAGCTGGGCACGAACATTCACAGCTTCCCCCAATGTCACTATCGTCTTTTGTAGAATTGTTGATCTTCGTAGAACCTTCTAAAGTAACAGGTTTGTTAAAATGCGAAGCTTGAGTTGGTTCTAAATCCATGGGAGTAATTTTAACAGTTGGTATCTCATTCGTGTCTCCAACTGTTGGGACAGTCAATGTTAAAGAATAAAGCTGTTTAAATGATGAGCTCTCGGCATTATCCGCAGAAATCGTCAGGTTAATCAACACATGTTTAGTATTAGTCACATCAGGGAATTTGGTATCAACAGTATTCACAGTAGGAGCTTCGTCAGGAGTTGCCTCAGTGGTAGTACTTGTGGTAAGTCTATCGTTAGTAACACTCGGTGTTGGTGTTGTAGTCACAACATGCTCCATGTGCGTGGTAAATTTATTTACAGTATTAGTTACGGCGTTTGTTGTTACATGTTCATTTGTTACCGTGGTTTCTGTAGAACTAGCTGTTGAAGACGCTTCAATTGTTGGTTTAGTTGATGAAGTTTCAGTAACTATTACTGGCTCAGTCGATGTGATTTTAGATGTGCTTGTCGTGGTCGTGGTTTTTGAACCACTATTTTCACTGTCGTAGTGAAACTTTTCCAAATCTTTATCCATGTCAGAAGAATCGTTGGAATATATGTGAAGCACTTCTTTTATTTGTTCCAATTGGTTTTGGATTTTGAAGAACTGAAGCTTTTCTAAACCATACGACCGAATCAAAGGGAATGAATCACCTTGCATATCTTCAGGCTCATAAGCAATCTTATCTTTTTCAGATTTTGCTGGAGCGTTAACTGGCTCATTTACTTCAAATGGATGTTCTACGGAAGTTTCTTTAATAGTGTTAGGTGGTGATGTACTAGCTGTACTGCTAACGTAATTAGTTACTTTAGTTGTTATTTCAGCAGCAGTGGCAGCAGAACTAGCAGCAGTATCCGCAGGAGTAGTAGCAGCAATAGTAGTCGATTTTATTGTTGATGTCGCGGGCGGTTCAGCCGTTGTCGAAGCAATAGTCGTCGAGGTTATTGGAGGAGTGTTACTCGTAGATTTTTCACGATTGTTTGTTGTTAGATCGCCAGTATTAACCGACACGTCATCGTTATTGCTAGACACAAAAGCATTGTTAGCACCCTTATTCTTGACTTCGTCCCGCTGAGTGGTGATGTCTTCTGCCACACCATGCACTAAGCTAACAGTGTTCACAGAAGGCTTGGTTATATCATGCATATTTACAGCGGTGGAAGAATCCTCGGAAGAAACAGATTGTGGCAAAGAAGAAGCATGCCCATCTACTACATCTACACTTCTACGATGACGGGAGTGATGGTCCTCTTTACCTGTGCCTATGGTTGGCAAGCTTTGATGCGGCCTCGCCATAGTTTTATTGGCGAATTCCAGTGATGTTGCTTTTGACGCCGGAAACACTTCTGTTGGTTCACCGACGACTACTGTACATGATTTGGGGTTTTGATACGTCCAGTTAACAAAATATGACGCTGTGAACAAAACATAACAATAAGAATTAAGCGCATATTTAACGAACATTGAAATGAGAATGTTACGTTATGATAATATTGTTGTTCAAAAGTTGCAGACAGTTTATAATCTCATTAAATAAGGTTCAAGAAATCAGTCATCAAACTTTGATATAAAATTTATTTCCGTAGCTGTCATGAAAGGAAATTTATTTTAAGAAATTAGGACCCAATTTGTTTATTAACAGCAATTTAAAAAATGGAAATATAAACTTCTAAGTACATTATTTGATAAAAACTCAGTAATTTGATAGCACGCTTTAAGACTCACCTGTCATATAAGACGCGATGGCTAACAATAGAACGAAGAGTATTATAAATACAATAGCAGTGCATTTCCAAGAGCACCTCGACGAAAGGCCTTTTCGGAAGTGAAACCGCGAACCGGCCGAAGGAAAGTTCGAAGAACGAAGGTTGTTCCGAACCGGAAGGACTGGCACTGGGGTACCGAAGGTCGGATGCGGTCTGTCTGACCGCTCCATTCTTTCTAACGTGCTTTTCTCGGGTTTGCCTGGACTACTACACGAAGAGTTCGACTTGTAGTCCATAGACGGATTCTTTTGAATATCCCCTGAAATTAGATAGAGATTATACCTATGAAACTACTTAATAATTTGAAATGTTTGTGTTTTCTTTGAATAAAAAACTAAATTTAACAATATTTTCAAGATAAGACTCATGTGTTCATGTTAGAAAACATCTTCGAGTTACAGATAAATATATAAATAAATATCGCTGGACATTAAGACACAGCGCCACCTAGTGCCACACTAAGCAAAGCTTGTGTCGTGGACACTAGATAGTTGATATACTACATATATACTTTTTTTCGCACTTTTTTTGTTTGTAAATACATACTTATTATACATATAAACATCCATGACTCGGAAAGAAATGTCCATGCTCATCACACAAACATTTGCTCCTACCGGGATTCGAACCCAGGACCCTAAGAACGTAAGGCAGCGTCACTACCACTGCGCCATTCGTAAAATAATATCTCCACATTTTAATCAGAAAGTTGCTCTGCAAGTTTTAATTGTGTATCGTTACGTTATGCAAATGGTTCTCAGAAAGGTGGTGTGGTGTTTTGATGTACTTAATCTAATAAGAAAGTCAAAAAGGTTCTAACATTCACCTGAAGGCACATAGAAGTTGCCTGAAGGCGTGCGCACGAGGCAGGAGGGTTCGAAGTCGCCCAGGTCCGCAGGGTTGCCGGTGATGCGACCGTTCAGGCGAGACATGGTCGGGTTGCGGGGCGGCACATCGGGCGGGAGACGCGACCCTTCCAAGAGACACCCTGAGGAAGAGAGAGAAATGAGAATTAGATAAATGATATTTGGCTACGTAATACTGGAGGATAGAAAAGGTGGAAAAGGGCTGGTGGTGTGTTTGCTCGATGTCACAAAAGCTCTCCAACTTTTACGTAAAATATAATCCTGTTTTTTGCTTTAGTCAGAAAGTATGATAATTTTTATGCTCCGGGCCTAGAAAATTTACTAGTTTAATTTACATAATTTCGAGAAGTTTACTCTTTAATATAAACATGATTATCCTTCTTCATAACTTCGACTCAAGTTTAACAAAGTCAATGCAATCAAACAAGGCTTACACTGAAAGTCGTTGAAAACTTTGGAATACAAAAATAAGGCTCCAACAATAACGTGAAACGGAACAAACGAATGAAAAAATTGAAGCACTTGCAGGTTTATTGCTGTTAAAATAAAACAACCCTTCTAAAAGTTACGATAAATAAAGCCCAGTCTTTATCTTGGACGCTTGTGGCAGTTTTGCTTCGTCAATAAAAAGAAAAATAACAAATAGGGCGGTAGTTTGACAAGATAAAGAAACATGATGAACTCAGTGTCGCATGAACCCATAGGACGGTCATACCAAAATATCTCCTAATATAAAACTGAAAGTCCTTTTTATAATCCAGTGGAATTAACGAAGCAGAACTTGGCCTTCATTATTACCAATAATCTGTTATCAAATGCCGTTATTTGTAAAGTTAAAGGCTTTTACAAAATTAATCAGCATGCTCCAGCGGTCGTGGCGGAGGCATTAGCACAGGGAAAAATTTAATTAATTCCATCCACGAAAATTTACAAGTTGAAATTCAATTAGGGGCGAATATTGCTCACCGTAATGGCTCGTAAACAAATAACCGTGGATAGGCTCATGCAAATGGATCAAAGATCGCGTGTTTCGGCTGTTCTTTATAAGGAAAATATATTAGATCGGGAGCTATTGGTGAAACCGCGGGCGCGGCGGACTCTCCCATCGCTAATATAAGCTAATGGAAAATCGAAGTATTATCTGTGGCCCCGCGCCCTCGACGCCTCTTATCGGCTCGCCATAACATCCAACTTTTGATCCTCTACGAATTTTAAGGATTCCTTCGAGCGTTAATTAATTTATTGTACCACCCGATGTAGCCGCAAGAAAACTCAATTAATTTTAAAAGGGTTTTTGTGTTGTTTTTTTCACGATCGATCTCCCCCACCCTCTCGATCACTACTGAAATGAAAATGGTGAACTTCTCGACGATATCGTCAGCCGCCTTTTGTGGTCTCGCCCTTTGATACCATTCTTTTCTTAGCAATTAGAGATTAATGAGTTTCATTGAACTTTCATAAAGCGCACTATAATTTAAAGTACTGCGCGTTGTGGAGCTGTTTGTAGATGTGCTCTGAAATTTTGTCGAGTATTGTTTCATAGGTATATACAATTTTAAAACAATCCAGTTGAATCCAGTATGGTTTTTCAATTTAAATCGTATGTAACATTATAGCATTCCAAGCTTCATCTCATTCTTCAAAGTCGGTAAGCAAATAGCGTAAAAAGTGATCCTGGCACTACCATTCATAGATTCCTATGTAATATAATCAGAGGATTGTCGACGACATTTCATGGCGTGCTTTACAACTGACACACTAAGCACTTTCTAAACGCAGTAATTTGTTATGAAGGCCGATGTTTAAGGACAAATGCGCCAAGTCGAGCGGACCGAACGGCCGATCCATCCCATCCCGCTGCCGCAGCCAATGAAAAAACTAAATCACCAAATCCCTTACCTAATTTAGGAGGACAAGCATAGTCATTAATACACACGTCAGTCGTCGTGCTACTACAAAATGTGGCCCATTTATATCCCGTCTCGGGGCCTGGGAATTATGGTAATCGGACGAGTCGTGTCCTTTGTCTGTAATGGTTGGTAATTACCGAGGCACCTCCGGGGGCACTTCGTCTACTGAGGGGCCCACGGCTCGGAGAATTCGACACTCGTTACGCGAATCGTCTCAACTTTAAAAAGGGAACGCGATTTTGAATGCCGTCATGGGATTTGTCGCTGCGCACCCGGAACAAACTCACTTTTTTCTCTCTTTTTACTTTTGCCAAAATTGCCTCCCACATACAGGGTCCTGATTGGTCCATTTTGAGTTTGTTTACGCAAGGAAATCGGTATTTTTTACAACCAACGCAGACTTTTCGGCGCTCGCTTTTACTATCCCATATTATTTATTGAGACTACACTATGCATAAAAGTGAATAACAATCAGATAGAGGCCACTATCCATATTCCGGTTCGTTTATTTTTATATTTTTCGAGCCATCTGGCATCCGATCTCCTATTTTCCGTTTAGGATCCGTATTTTCTTCCGAAGAAATCCAAAGCTCGCTTACTTATTGGAAGATAAAGGGGGTGTGTTTCGGCTCATTTGCGGCCGAGCTCGGGCCGAACAAACGTGATTTCTTATTGGAAACGGAAAAGAAACAGACCGACTTGTAATAGAGTAACTGCGGTTTACCCGCCAGTAAGCTTCGCTAGAGAGGTTAATTCCCTGTCCATTATGCCGGCTAAGATTAACATTCAGCTTTTTTACTATTTGTTCGAGACTATTGGTAGAAGATTGCTGTTATTTTATGACACAAGAAAGTAATTTGGCGCAGATGTCGGCAAGGCACAAACTGTCTAGTATATATCTCTCCAGGTAGTTTCATAACCTGCGACGTTGATGTATGAGACGTAAAGCACATTCACGTGTAGACGCACACCGATAGAAACGAGATACATTTGGGCAATCTCTGAAGGCAAGAGACGCGGCGGCAACACGTGCTCACAATCTTAAACTCGTTACACGAACATTCCCGAAGCAATTTAGAATTTACCCCTTAATCTTGATCGTAACTCGAATTGAGAACATACAAGAGAATCCTTATTTACGTAGATTAATATCGGATAAATATATGTACATGCATACATATCGATAGTTTGGAATAGTTGTGCGGTAAAAACACTTAAACCGTACGTTCTCGATGGCGTCGATTCCCCAATTTCGATTTTAAATTTAGCACCAAAGTTGGACCCGTGCAATATTTATATGAGAGAGCGCGCTGCGATTTATAGTTGGGAAACAATCGGGAACTTGGTCCGGCGTCGTCGTGACTTCGTTTTAATTAGTACCCATTCATCGTTGAACAATCGAGTGCTCGAACAAATCCATTATCGGGAACTTTTCGATAGTCGAAAGAGGTGTATTCAAAGTTTTGCGATTGCAAAGGGATCGAGCACGAAGGCTTTTGTGGATCTTACATTCTGATGCCCAGGAACTGTCTTCCGACAGATCCCGTCCATTATACAATGTACAAAATAAAAGTACTCGATATTCAATAGATTCGCATTCATCGCGTATTTTTTATTATTACGGCTTTGAAGAATTGGGTTTTCTTATAATTTCCTTTACGTTTCGATATCGGAAGGTTTAGCAAGCATTATCGAAAAATTCGGAGGCATTAACGAAATTCAGCAGTTCGGGAAAGGAAGGCCGCCGCTATCTCCCGCTACAAGTGGAATGGGCTTGCGTAATGACATTACGCGAACATTTTAATCGATGGCTCACAGTTGGCCGGAGCCCAATGCTGTATACATAAGCTTATCTCTACGGTACATAGACGGATTCATTCTATTAAAATTGATTGATTAACTTCCCTCATTGGTTTGAATTTGTGAAACAGTTGTACAAATAGCGCTTTAGGCATATTCGACACGTGTAGTGCTTGATTAAATCGTGATGGCGCGTTTCCCTGTGCGTGCTAGTACGAGCGGCGACGAATCTAAATGTATAGCGCGCGCAATGTATCATGTCAAGACGCGGCGGCCGGCTGCCACGCTGATAAGATTACCAGACAAAGGAAGTCCACCCATATCACTACCACCACGACCGCTAAATACGAACCTTCATTTACTACCCCTTCTGCTAACGTAACTAATCTCAATTTTAACACAAAAGCTTTAGAGTCGACATTGTCTCGTACGGTCTTTATTAGTGTCGCGACGTCAACGTCTGCTTCGTTAAAGGACACTCAGCTTTATTTATGTTGACATACTGGCAATGTTGCCTTATTTGTTGTTGACTATTCCTATTGTCGTGAATAGGATTTGAACCGTACAGTTGCTGGAATAGAGTTGAGATTGGTTGTTTCGGTGTGTAATATAGTTGGTAGCGTTGAGGGAATTTGACTTCTTTGCAGTTGGTTCTAGGGTAGTTTTTTAAGTATCGACGTTGCAGAGAGGTTAGCCGGGTGGTTTCCGGACGACGATAAGGAGACGATGTTGCTAAGTCGGTCCGTCACGCGACCTGTCCACTAATTTATGTTGCGCTGATTTTGTGATATAACAACCAAGTAGACGGAACCCTTCTCGTACACTCGTAGTTGTACATGGGGCTGAACTACGGCTTTTTATGGGCAGTTATGTTAATGTATTGTCTAGCAAAGATCCGTAGAACAAAGTAACTAACTTTCAGAATATAAATTTACATTAATCTCATTAGAATTCGACGTGCGGTGTCGTAGTATTTGGCATAGAAAGCTTACTTTCGACATAAGGTACTTGCTCAAGGTAAGTTGAATCGTTGATAGTGTTAAACCTTCGGGTATTTTCAGTTAACAGCAGTAATTGGGTCTGTTAATTTGTACCCAAGAGCTGTACCGAGGTCTGTAGTTGGAGTACCTTCGGATGTTAGATTACAGACTTGATAATAAACAGAAAGTGCAACGTTAGAGCTCGTTAGAAGCCTCGCTCGGGAGCCTTCATTAGTGTTTTACAAGTAAATGTAGAAAAAATAAAGCGTCCGAGAGCAGCCGGTCGGCTCCGGTTACACGGCACACCAGTACCCACCAGCTCCGGGATATCTTCACGACTCGACATCAACTAACTAATGCTTGAAACAATATGCAGCGCCATCATTAATCTCACTATCTCATTGTACATATTTCTTTGTCTAAATCCATTAAATTAATTACAGCCATTTGGGGAGCCGACTCCGTATTTATTATGCTCGTTATCATTCATTGAATCTTTCGATAGACGAGTACTCGGTAAATTGGAAGAAATGCCGAGAAGCCGTGATAGATGTTCTACTTACACGTAAATGGGGGGGCAAATTAGCTGTCTACCGAAGAATGCAGTTACGTTCCTGACTGATACCCGTCGATGGGTTCCGGGCGCGAGATCCCGAGTGCGACTTAGATTCATAGGTGTCATCGCGTCCGTTTAGAAGGGTGTTGAAATTGGGAAATTCCTTACCATATTACACGAGGTGCGAAGAGTCGGCGGAACGGAATGAGTGCGTTGCTTGTGGATAGCCGTTCATTGTTGACATAGCTCGTTACAGCCGAGTGTACTGCGGGTGGAGACGTCTTTGTGTCCGCGAGCCAATGCGGAATGTTTATTAGTCGCACACAATAGGATCGACGGCGGGCTGCGGACATTTGATTCTAGTTGAGGCCGTCAGATGTCCGATAACCGGCGGTGGCTCGACTTCATTAACCTTTACCCGTCCGCGGAGGCATTAATTACGCTTAATAGAAACAAACAAAACGAAACTCCGACAGATAAATGGGCCGAGATAGTTATTTAATTGTCTTATCTGAGGAGCGGGCGTCGAGACGTCTCCGCCGGCGTGGGGTGTTGGAATAATGCAGATTCATTTGCCGTTTACGTCTTAACTTTTGTCAAAAGTTTCCATTTCTACCGATCCCCCTTTCCGCTAATGAACGATTCACAAACGAGATTGGGTGTTGTGAATTAATGTTTTGTGTAATTGCTTGTGTACGATTGTGTAATTTGATGCGCGTAATCAATGGTGGAAGATAACAACCGCGGTGCCGTTACAGGGAGACACATGGATATTTATTGTTGCCGTTTATAACTGATTTTGATTGAGTTCCTTTATGATCTGAACCTTTTAGTCTACTCTGCAAATATGCATGAAAATTTCAAACAACTCTGTAAGATATTTGTCAAAGCTTAATCCGCATTCCCCTTGTAGAGAGGGGAGACACGCATATGTTATGGGAATATATTCAGGCGCGTCGCACTGTCATACGTCCAGTATGGAAGCGGTCATATTTTTCGCCGCCACTTTTTTCAGGAACGGAAGTGCGAGCTTCGCCGACGGCGATACCCTGATAGAGATTGATGATCGCACCTACCCCCGCCCCGTCCCGCACACACCCTCGCGGGTCATTGAGCTTACCCGATTACACCAGGCCAGAGGGGATTCGCATATATCCAAATTACCCCAGTGATGGACGTTTCTTACCCAGATAACTATCCTCCAATAATCCCCTTGGTACCGTATCAACGTATCGATATCTACTCGTATGTTCTCATTTGTGTCTAGTTAGTGATGCACTGTCGATTTTCATGCGCAAAATAATGCGGACTTTTAATATGAACACTAAAATTCGAAAGCTTTCAATTTTATCGCCGTTCCATTGTACGCTAACAACATTATTATACAGGGCTGCACCAGTTTAATGTTAAAATTGCCATCCATAAAAGTCGGTTTTGAGAAAGGAAATTTTACCGTAAAAAAAGGAGTCTCTGTTACGCAGTGTTCCGATTCGTAATTTAATCTGCCGTCACGTCGGCTAATTATTCGGCCGCTTTTGATAAAAAATAATAAACAAATGACAGCAGGGCCGCTTGATGCGCATTTGTCAACGCGCGTTGCAGCGCCCGCCATCTTGAATCTTGAGTGGCATTCGACACCGACTGAGTGGCCTATCCACGCGCCCAACCGCAGACAAGTGTCATTATAACAGTGCGTACAAAAAATGCGTTTTCTTTGCGTAATTGGTTATGAACCCTTCACTTGTTAAAAATCTGTGTGCAGCTAACACCTCGTGATGCAACTGATATAATATATTGCCGCACGCGGCAGGCGGAGGGCTCTCAATTGCGGCAAAATCATATCGCGTATGAAATAAATCAGCTGTTCCGGGGTGCCTCGGGACGGATCGCGTTACACCCTCGATTTGTGAGGTTATTTGCATTTCGATATAAAATGGAGGCCGCGGTGGGATTTGACGTGACGTTGACAGGTGAGCACGATGTCATACTGTGGGCTTGTTTTTAAGCGGGTCATTGTGCAAAGAGTTAGTGGTGATGTGACTCACGTATAGTGCTCGTTCTTCATTAATTCTCAAAAAATATATATTTTCTATAAATTTCCTAAAGACCCATTAGCAGCCAGGATAGTTTTACTTGTTACAAAAAGAATCTAATAGCACTAGAAACTAAGCCGATAATAGTCGCGATAATTGGTAATTACTCTCACTCCAAAGCCCGTCGACTAGAACTGAATAATCCATTCCAACTTTTTTAATATAAAGGAGACAAAACGAGTCTTTCGAGCAACTTTTTCAAAGCGGATTACTTTAACCTTCATGCTTTCAAAAGTATAAAATAACCTAATTCCACATAAGCGCTACTCGCGAGATTCACGGAAACACACAAACGCCGGCGACCCATTCTATATGTACTGAGGTCAAGCATACTCACAGCCCTTTGTACCCAAATAGATATAGTACTGTGTGCATTAGCAAGGGTCGCTTTTCTTAACATTTTTTCTCGACAAAGACGAGGCAGTACCCTTCAGCCTCTTCCGGTAGGGTTCGCGGGGAACCGCGATTAAATACATGTCATTTTGATTTATACGTTCAATTATTACACATCATACACTTACACACAATGATTGCGTTGTCTGGCCAGAGTTAGAACGAAGGGTTTGTACTAAGCAATTAATTTAATTAAACGCACAAGCAAACAGTATTAATAATAAACTCGGCTGTTATGGTTTAGTACAAATATTAGCACAGGATACAATTAATTAATTAGTATCGCATTGTGGCATTAATCTAATTGCGTATATGTAAATTTCAGTGCAAAGCATTCGTAAAAAAAGCATAGGGCTATGCGTGGGTAGAAAAAAAAACATATCGAGCACCGGTCGGTCAAGCGAGCACTTCAGTTTAAAACCCATTTACAAATGTAAACGTTGCCGGCGTTACTCAAACATTGCGGAGGCCCACGGGCCTTTCCGGGCCCATCCATCTTGCGGCCTAACGGGTCCGAATGTTACATTGACGAACGATGGCCCCTCGATATGGAAGATGACACAATGCGATGACCCCGAATCCATTCCTTCTAAGACCCCAGTAATAGTTTTTCCCCACTATCCGTTACTCTCCATATTTTATCGGACCTTTTTATGAGGGTTATATTGAGAATGTGTCATGTTGCGATTCGTTCGGCGTCGCTGTTGCGCGCTTATGTATACATATTTGATGCAGACGCGTAAAGGATTGATGACCCTTGTACCATTTTTTTTGGGACTGACTCCACAATCTATTTATTTTCGGATTCCGACTAAGCACATGTGTTTAAGATATCGCTGGGGCGACACGTCCAAGGGTCGTCGAGTAATGCTTGTCTCTTATTTGCATTGTTGCAACCCTAATGGAGGCCATTTTGTTTCGATCACGTGGAGGCATTAATGATGTCATCCATCACGTCAAGTTGACAAGCCAGCGCAGTTGCAATGGACGCGGATTTAGTGTTGCTTTCCAGGAAAAAACGTACAACCGAAAATGTAGAACTATTAAAAACCTATTCTCTATATTTTAAAACATATTTCGCAGTTCGGTTCGTTGGTTCTGCATTCATAAATTCGTCGTAACAAACGTTCAGTAACTTCGTCTGATTAATGTAGACAACAATTTACAGACGTAACAGATGTGTAATTCGTTTAGTTCTGTCTAAGCTTATTTAGAACAAGATCGTACTTGAGCGCATCAATGTCGGTAATCTCCCCAGATTTCGCACTAAATTTAGGCTGGCAGCTCGGCTACATGCGCTAATCCAGGTTAGTAATCACACGGTAAACCTATTACCATTTCAAGTGTGAAGTGTGAAATCGCTCATTTCCAAATGGCGCTGGTACGCCAGCCAAATGCAACCGCACCACGCTATTTTTAGAGCATAAATTCAATTAAGAATTGCCTCATTTAGAACAGAAGGAACGAGAAATAAGGCGGGGCTTGTTAGTCGTAATCTAGTGACTAAATAAAGGCGTGAGTTACGACCACCGCCGTGTGGATTAAAACGGACTTTTCTATATAAAAAATGGGCAATAACCGGGTGTGGAGAGGGTATACCCAGCGGACAAGATCCCTCCCTGGCGGAATTTCATTTGCAAAATTTTCTCTGACCGAAACACCATTATGAAATCCTACAACGTGTATAATATAAGTGTCTTAAATTGAATTTCTTGACATGAGCGCCTAAACAGGGCTGTAAAAATGAGATTTCAAAATTACGCGGCGTAATTTTTACGCGTGAAAATGACGTACGTGTAATATAACCAACGCGCGAGATTAATCCCTCAGAAATGTAGACGGAACGAATCAAGAAGACAGCGGTAAGTATCTACACGGGTATTCCATCAGGGCGCGCCTTCGCACCTCCGCATTTTTATGTTTTCATAAATTTCCGTTGAGATCAATATTTTATATTCGCACCGGTACCGCAGTAAATGGGGATTTTTTGCAAGTTCGCGCCGCACCCCCGGCTTTATTTATTCGGATGTGGCCCTCTCGAGATTCGCCACTTGTACCGTTCGATACATTTTTCACACGAATAATGTTATCACGTACCGTTTCTACGCGCCTTCTCTATCACTTATGCATATACGGTGTTTTTGTGGTGTGTACGGTGGCTCTAATTTCAAAATCGCAACGCGACGTCGCCTCGGCTGTCGCTTTAAACGTGAGATTTGTCCGGTTATCCGGTCGTCGTGAGAGACAAATCCAATCGCTGAGAATCCTTGTACGGGCGAGCGTTGATTGGTCGCGACATTTTATTACCTTAGCCAGGAGTTGGTTTTACGAGGCGGGCCCGACAGCCAGGAGGGTGGTTTTACGTGATAAGTATTTTTATTTGTTCGAGAGCTTGGATAAACTGGTGGAGATGGTCGCGGATTACTTTACCGTAACACAATCTCTAAGCTTTTACGGGCACCTGTCACGTCGCTGTCCTATATTTTGGAGTTTTTTCTGTAAGTTGAAGTTGTCAGTTGATCAAATTACGGTGTAACAGATCTATGGTGCAGGCGGTGTGTTCTCAAGGTAGTGGTCACAGTGGGTATCTCCGGGCCGCCCGTCGCTAGGGGCTTTGTCCGTGCGGCGCAAAAAATGACCCAGTGTGCACCGCTCCCGCTGCTAATCCTATTTACTCCGGCAAATAAATTAAAGCGGGAGACCACTAATATGTACGGACGGTGCCCGGCGCGCGATACTAACTGCTCTCTCTTACTGCTACATTTATAGTGGGATTTGCCACTTGTTGTAGATTTGTTATATCGGTTTCTATTACGACGATATACGAGAATATTAAGTTTCCTTTGTGTCATTTGATGGTGTATTTCATCCCACTATAGGAACGTGTAAATAATAGGCTTCCGGATATTGTATTCCAAAAATACCCTACGGGGGATAGAATACAAGTCCGTCTCTTCTGTCGAAGCGCAATTTTTATCATTTCTGTGTAATCTATGTTGGACACGTTAATCATGTTAGTATGTAACGTATGCATATGCTATGAGGTATCCAATATCAATATCATATGAGATAATGTTAAAAATAAAATAATATTCTGATGAAAAAAAGATCTAGTGACCCTTTTTTCAGTAAGGTCAATTAACGTAAAGAGCTAAGTTTGTCATCTAAGGTGCTGGCTTCATATTTGTGTAATTACAAGAAATTAGGCACACATGTTGTTAACCGTCTTGTTCCTCTATAACGAAGTAGGAAGTAAAAAGTCATATTTATTAAAATGTCATACATATTGATCGTTCTAGAAACTGCTTCTAAGAAAATTCCTCCTGTAGTTTCGAAGGAAATCTCGTGTCTTTGTACTTAGAAAAATGGTACTCAAAGTAATTCCTTTAAAAAAACTTATATGAAAATTCTGCAATTTTTGAAAGCATTTTAAACGTCTGACTTTCGAATAACCATTACATCGAACATAAAAAGTAATGTATTTATTTGAAAGGGACAAGGTAAAAGGAAATTAAAGACAGAATTAATCAAAAGGCTTTGACTAACAGTATTATGCAATATTACCATATTATTAGTATCGACTAGCACCTTGCCTGCGACTTAGTCCGGTAAAAATTGTGATAGTTCGGCTACTATGCATGATATACAAATAACTTATAACCTATAGCACTCACGAATAATGTATCTTTCCATCAGTGAAAAAATATGTGGAATTGGATCATTGGTTTCGGAGATATGCCCCTATATAAAAACTTATACCTCCTTATACTATCGTATCGATAGACTCGTAGATATCTCCTACACATATCCGCATCACTATAAGCTAGAGATGTGACTACTTCGGCATCTATCGACAATATCAATTAGCCAGTCAACACAAGCACATAAAGGGTTATTTGTGGCTCTTCTCTCCGTCTATCGCGACGCAGGTATGTTCAATGAAATTGTACGTAAACACCCGACAGCGTTGATAAGCACAGCATTATCATCATAAAGCGCAGACGATAACGGGAATAGTTCCTGTGTTGTCTTAAACTGCTATCTATTTGAGCAGCCTTGACTTTGGTGAAATTATGGCTCAAGGCTACATCGACATACGTTTGTAATGTGTCCACTAATGGATACATTGAAAACTGGTATTCAGCTGCATTCGGTTAGACTGGAAGCAAACCCCAACATAAAAAAACGGATAAGTAAATGATGAATGTTGTCGCTGGTGGGACACAGGCCTTGCGATTACAGGGCGTAGGCCTTATCCAGCATAAGGGTGGGTTAGTGGTGCTTTATCAGTTGAGGTAATAAGGTAACTCCCTTGAACGTGTCGAGTAACCTTTACAATGGGTCGTTCGAAGGCAACCCAGCCTGAACCCACGATGTACTTCATGTAGGATATAGGCAAGGTCTTGAACAGCCTTCAGTCATATCATTCTTCTATCTTCTGAGATAAAACTATGCTGATATTCCAAGAAACATTTTCACGGAATATCAGCCTAGTTTAAATCAGTAGTTAAAAAGGGGTTTCCCTTGTTATACGGAAACACGTCCCGGTGGCCTACCATTACGTCTTAAAGCAGGATTGTTTTAATCAAGCACAGAGTGAGAAAGAGATGCAGCTAGACGTCCTTTTTAGCTTCGTCACTTTCACACACTGCTTTAAGACGTCAAGGTAACCCCCCCGACCATTACCATTTCACAACAGTTCTAGTAACACACGTTTTACTACAAAATTAAACCATATTCTACCTTTCTCTGTCAGTCGGTACGTTCACTCATATCAACCGTGCGTGAGCGTTCAATGAAATTGTTTACAAACAACTGACGGTGTTGCCAGATACGCGCTTCATTATCATAACATAACGTACAGGTGATAACGTAGATTGTGTGTATGTGTGTGTAACTGTGTATAAAGCACGCGTATAAGTGTGTGTGTTTGTTTATGAGTAGCCTTAGGTTGTATGTCAGTGTCTTGAAAAGCTAAGTTCAAGGTCAATTTGTATTAATTATAGAACTAGTTACCGTGTTTTGTGAAGGATTTTAACCACTTTAGTCTTCAAAGGAAGTAAATAATGTTATTGTGGGTCATGTTTGTTTTCAATGTATTGTGTGTGCTACGAGTCTACGGGTTTCGTAGCACGTGCTACGAGAGTTTTCAGATTGATCGCTACGCGTCTACGGAAAATTTTGTTTTGCAATAATCATGAAACGTATAGCTACAATAAATTAGATATAGAATATAGAAAACTTAAACCATCGTAAGTTCTTTATAAGTAGGGACAACCTACTTTAAGTCTTGTTCTAGTGCATGGCTAAACATATTTTCTACGATGCTATGTTTACTAACTTTATTCTAAGCCAGTCGTAGACTTTATTAAATATCTTCGCATAAAACATTCCTTGATAAAGTTTTAAAATACTCCGTATGACGCGACGCATTACAGGCGTGTTTGCATAAGCATTCTTCGAACTGAATCCGAATTGCCGTCATATAAATTACAAAACTTTAGCGTTTAAACATGAATTATTTAATATTCTAAAACGTTCGTAGACACCGCCACTATAATTCTAAATTAGAAATTCCATCTCACACATGCGGCGCACACAAAAAAGATAAATAATTTCGTGCCATTTCAATAAAGCCACAATTTCACGGGCGCGTTGGCGCGAACTCGCGAGTGTTACAATTTAATAGAACTTCAAAAGGCCTGCTGATTCCACCACAATTCTATCAGCTTAGCACGAGATCCCGAGCATTATGCGTATAAAAAGCGGTTATCGCGAACCCTCCCCCCGCAGGCGAGCGCGGCGTAGGGGGGGCGAGAGGCGAATAGGGGAACAAAACGGATACGGGGACGATACTACGCGAACTCTAGCGGAACATAACTTTTGAGTAACTTTTTAGGTTGTTTTAAGTACATTGCTGTGTTGCTACGGAAAGTACCCGGTAGTTTATTCGGAAGCGCGCATTATGACGCTCCGAAATATTGAGTCGTTCTTTTGTATCGATATAGTTTTAAGTGGAACACATGTGTCTTCATTTCGTGCGTTTTGTTCGGAATTGCTGATGACGTTCTAAGTGAGGAAAACTAAAATAGAAATGTAGGAAATAAAGAAACTGTTGTTATTGCAAACAACTACGAGTTCAAACTTTAGAAATGTTTCCTTCCGTCCATTCAGTGGGTATGGAAAAAAAACTGAAATGAAAATAGAAGCGGAGGAAAATGTTGGGGGTTTATATTTATAGTTTCAATTAGCGGGCTTTGCACGCGCCGCCCGTTTTCTGTGAAGCTCGTTATTAGAATTTAAATAATATATAAGCTAACTTTGTAGAAAAAATACACTCTCGAGCGTTCCAAACTCGAAAATAAATCCAGCTGTAAATTAGCGCGAGTATAAAATTCATTGCGCGAAAATTACGACAGTATAAAAGGCGGTCGTCAACAAAATTTAATTCGACATTCGTTGGAAAACGCCTCATTTGAACGACAATAATCAACGCATAAAACAGTTTAATGCGGTCACTTTAAAAAAGCCCGCGATACGCATCCAGCAGCCACTGCGCTTTCGTTCGGAACAATTAAAATCGCGCACTGTCAACGCTCTGCGATTTAACAGTGACTATTTAGCGACAATTACGTCACATCACTGTCCATTGTCCTGTAGCGATTAAGCTTCAACTACAATGGTCCAATCCCGACCTCTAACGAAGCGACTTCGGCTGTTTCCGCCCCCACTTCGGTTCGCTCAAAGAAGCGTAATTTGCGGTTACGAAAATTGTAGTCGCTACGAATTTTGACGATGTTCGCCGAAGTTTAGCAACTGCAGTCGTTTGAAAGTCGACCTTCCAACGGGTTAAGTCGAGTTGACGAAGTTCCGGGTGTGTCAGGGTTAATTCGACCGGTCAGTTTAACCCCTATTGGCTCGGATGGGCTGGGATATTAAATAGCACGGGATAGTTTACTATTGATAACATTACTTTTCATGGGAGTCCTTCCGTTGTTAGACCTTTACACAAAGATTAAATTGCACGTGCGTGTGTTTCATAATTTTCAGCTTTCCGTGAAGGTATTTTATGATTCTATTGCGAATATTCTCAAACAGGATAGGTATCATCCGGGCGTTAGTAATACGAAATGTAAGGAAACAAATAGGATTCACACGTCAGCAACAAAATACCTAACCCTCCATCAAAACATACAAAGAAAACCGATTACAGTAAGCCTTGAAATAACGGTAACTTTATCCGTCTATTAGCAATATTCTGTTCGCAGTGAGTGCTGCGCAATTATACGTTGACAAAGCTTGGCAAAGGAGGTAGGGGTCCTTTGTTACAGCGACGCCAATAATGATGGCATAAACTTTACTAATTTTGCTACAGACCGCGAACGTTGCCGAAACAAAGCCCGGTTCACATGACGCGTCCTAATTGTCATGAGGAGGTAAAAATTGAGCTGCAGACTCCTGTTGGAGCGAAAAAAAGAGGTTCATGATTTGTACTGTTTGATGTTTGAAGACTCGTGAGTGTGAGGCTTGTGACTGCGTTTTCACCATTTTTATTTTGAGACTGTTTCGTTTATGTGGAATTTTGTTTTCCAGCCAAAACTGGGTATACTCTTGAAAGAGAAGTGCCTGACAAAGTATTGTAGGGAACAATGAACTTAGTTTATAAGTTTTAAACCCCTGGCTGGAAGTCTTACACTCAAGCAAATCACCCACGGGATAGTCTGGTTAAGCAGAAGTCAGCCATTCGGAGAAAATGAAACAGTATTTTTTTCTGTTTAAGGACTGCACTCTCATAATTAATTCTTCTCCTCCGTGTTGCTAGTTCGAAAACATTTAAAATTCTGCAGGTCCAATTTATTACCTTCCCAAACCAATAACCCAAACCCATAACCACAGTCTGCACACGGCTTTACGCGTACTGTTTCAGTAGCTACTTCAGAGAGCGATATCAATTGCTCGCTAACTACAGCTGATAAAACGCGTTCGCCCTTTGACAGCAGACTTGGAACTTCCCTTATCAGTACTCTCGTTAAATTCTAACAATACAGGATCGTGCGTCTCTATGTAATCCTTGTTTAGGAGGCCAGAAACTTCAGTAACAGTGGTTGGGTGGATTTTTTCGGTTACACAGTGTATTAGAATGTTTGATCATATTTATTGTATTGTACAGACCATAGAATCGTGGCAAAATAATAACAGCCGCTGGGGCGATCTTTGGATTAAGCCGTGTTTGCCTTGGTTGGTCTGTGGGTAAGTGACCACCCATTTCATATTGAGTTTCCTGCGTTTTCCGGAAAGCACGTTGTAGTTGGTCCCGGCTGTCATTTGTAGATCTTTGTCGGTCCTTACAGGTAGTTAGTGGCCCAAAAAGTCTGACACCAGTCTTACCAAGTGGTATCGTAATTCCTAATATTAACTGAGTTGTGGAGGTCAGATAGGCAGTCGCTCCATGTAAAATACTGGTATTCAGCTGCATCCGGGTAGACTGGAAGCCAACCCCAACATAGTTGAGAAAAGGCTAGGCAGATGATGTACAGACCATAAAACTGAATTACTGTCTTTTATAGAAACCTGTATGCCTGAGAGATATTTTTACCTTTACTTTTATTACTTTATATTACTTACTTTTATAATTTTATATTATTATATTACCTTTTATAATATTAGTATATAGATTAAATCAAGATAAATTACACTAACAAAATGTGCAAGCTAAATGATTTTCAAAACCAATACCGTGTTGCCTTTCTATATTCTTATTAAACCAACATTAACTCAACGAGCGAACCTTTGTACAAGAAAAGAGCGATGAAAACAAATCCTAATAAAAAATCTCAAATTAAAAAGCTCGAGCCCAACAACTGCAGCGGACGATAAAAAATCATTAAACGCCAAACATTGTTCCAGTGGCGTCGAAAATCGCGATTATCACTAACTCAAAGCCCGGCTTCGCACCCTGAGGACGCGTTAAGCGCGCCCCACTCTCCCCCAAAATATAGGCACAAAAAAGCCGCTCATAAGTAATTCACCTGTTTAAGCGGATGAAAGTAATGGCCGACTACCAATTTCAGTTCTGCTTAGTCGTGAAAAACGCTCGCTCGAATGAGATAATGGGAATTAAGATAATAGATTTTAGTGCGTTTCGCTACGACCGTTCAATGTTGCAACGTAATGAATATGAAAATAAAAACTAAATTGTAAAATACATAACATAACATCACGCTTGCGATCCATAGAGGGGTAGGCAGACGTGTACCTAATAGTACAGCCACATTTCACCAGTTATGTATAAGTTCTAGGTAATAAATAGGTGACGGCCTATTGCAATCAACCGGGCGCATATTTAGACTGCGTGGCTGCTATTGAGGAATTTTTATTTTATTTTATTTTATTTATTATGGGACAATAAACAGCTACAATATACAACGTCTACAAATAACAATAATATGCATATGAAGTATTAACAATATTGCAGCCCACTACATTATCCGCATGTTAACAAAATTAGGATAAGGTAAAAAGTGCCACTAGATTTAGCATTACTCAGATATGTATATGTCACCGTAAAATTGTCAAATACGTTATATTGTAATATCTCTAGCGATATTGTAAAGTCTCGAATTATTGTCAAATGAACATACTGCTTACAATAAAACGCATTATTTTTCGTGAAATGCATGCGATGGTATTCAACTCACGCGGTGTGGAGAGAAGGAGGGGTCCCCCTTGCCCAATGGTACCACTCTCATGAAAAGATACTGTACCATTCCTGAGAAATATCGATTAATATAACCTAACCTTAAAACACTTCATATTCCCCTAAAAAGGGTAGTCGACGGAGCCCCGCTTGGCGGGGCCCCTATTTCCGGGTGCAGGGTTTAAAGGAACCTAACGGGGGGGTGCCCCAAGTCCCGATTATGGGAGCAGAGATACTTCCGTAAGTTCAGTTGACAATAATTCGAGATATTACAATATCGCTAGAGAGAGAGAAACACGTTATATTGTAAATTTGTAATATAACGTGTTTGACAATTTTACGGTGACATATAAATTGAAATAAAAAAGAAACAAAAAACATAGATTATTAAATAAATACAATAAAAATTTAAAAAAAATCTAATTGAAATTAAAAAATATATAAATTTGGGATTATTCGTTTTTATCACAAATATGAATTGAAATTATGTAAAATAAGGAAATTGACATCACATCACAGTACAATTACAAATTCATACAATTCATTAATTTAAATAATTAAAATGGTTGACATATATTAAATTAATAATAATACAGGAATTTCACTATTTCTTATTAGCATTGGATAAGATTTTAAAAACATTGGACTTAAATTTCGATTTGGAACATACAAAAATATCTATATCAATGAAGCTGCTATTATAGGATTCCACCATACGACGAATAGGGCAACGCAATCCTGAATTCCTAATGAAAAACCCAATAACACTTTGCCCGACTTGGGAATAACCCCCTGGACCACTTGCCCAGCAGTCGCGCTTACGACACCTAAACCAGGCTCACGAGCTTTTGCAACGTAATGAATATGAAAATGAAAACTAAATTGTAATATACTTCCAAGTTGTATTTCAATTTAGATTTATCCCCGTGGATACTATACTTGCTAAGTTAACTCATAAATTATACAAGTAATAACTAAGGTACAAGAACGCTACATGATAAATTCTTACATTCTGAACGTAACTGCTTCTACTTTGTGGCTTGAAGAATCTTTTCAATAATTTAGGTACATATTCTACATAATTTCAAAAGTCGGATGTGTCGCGAACGTAAAGTGCGACATTAAAGCAAAGGCCTTTTATAATGTCGGCGATAGAGTAGGTCGGGGAGAAATGTGACCCCACTAGAGTTTTCACCACACACTCCTAGTACCTTCAACACGAATTTACTCTTAAATACCAACCTTCACCTTGAATTTCCCATTTAATACTGCAGTTGGAATTGGAAAATATAAGTTATGAACCGTTTAAATAATTAATTAATTGTTTTCATCGTTTTTTTTGCGTTATTGGCCATTAATAAAATCTGCTGATGTTTATTGATGTTACAATTAAGTAGTTAGGTTTGGAATGATTAACTTACTCGTAAAATGATCATTTAGATTAATCGAGCACGTGCACCGTACTTTTTTATACTCCTAGCATATTGTGTAAAACGAATAATATAAAAATGTCGTCTCTATATTTAATTGCGAAAAACTCTCAAGACTTTGTTTTTAAACCGAATGCCATCCAACAATGCTTTTCCTTGAATAATAAGAGGCGGTAGTCTGGCTTTTCCTTTAAGAAGGAGAGTCCGCAAGATTTGCTATTAATTATTTAGTATTCTGGTTCGACTCGCGATCTCTGCAGACTGTGGAGAAATGTTTAACGCCGTAATTGCAAATACAATATTGATACAAAATAGTCATATTTAGAGGAACTGAAAATGCTTGTATTATATTTTAAATGAGAAGAATTTAAACATGTTAAATATCTCGCCATTGAAGATGTTCTATTTCTAAGAAAAAAAATTGAATTTCAATGCTGATTTTTTATAACAAGTCTTTTGAGTTTCTTAAAATAATGTTTCTTCCTTTCTTTCTAAAGTTTTAATCAGTCACTTATAATTTATTCCATTGAAGCCTGTAAAATTTACCAAAGTGTTTATTGTTGTTTTGTTCTAATATGGGTCAATGATATAAATAAATGAATTTTATTTTATCGAATAAAACGGTTTTATGTTTAACTGCCATAGATTGTACCGCGTAACCCATCTATGTACCGTATTATGCGCTTAAGTACAAAGATCACAATTAAAGTTTAGTTCAAATATTTACTGAACATTTATCAAAGTGTCCGTTTGCTTACGTGGCGGCGACTAGGTCTCAACTCAAGCTTAAGCGGTCACTTTCCACGCTAGGCTGCACTCGACAACAAACAGTTAAGCGCTCGCAAATAAACAGACTTACCGACGATTCAATTATATTTATTTTTATTGTTGTATAACTGGGTTATGTTCTTTGAGGAATAAGTCTCGAGGAAGCTTTGAGTATTCATGAATAAAAGCTTACCTACTCTTATAATCATCCATGGAAGGCCAAAGAAATGATATGCCTAGAAATTAATAATAGAGATTAGGCATGTAGACAGTATCAAATAATTGCAAATCCATTTAGTCTGTCAGTTAGAGTATTGGAAAATAATGGACACGTATTTTTTGTTTTTGTAAATCAATGGATATTGACCATATATTGACAAAGATAAAACGCATCAAAACTCGGGAGTGGGGGCTCGTGACGTCAGAACTAGCTAAAAATTATACCTAGGCGTGACGTATTGAGAATTTTAAAAGCGTCGTATCTTCGTCAATTTTGGTTTAGGTAACAAAAAAAAAAAAAATACGGGTCAAATATTTTTTGATAATCTAACTGACGGACTAATTAGTTTTTTTATCGTCTACTCTATAATAGAAGAAAACGACTGCGCAGATCCTAAATAAATTGCAACAGACAAGAATTATGGGTCATATTCATTCGAAAATAAAATATTTGCTGTAAATACGGCTAAAATACGAGGCCGCTGTAAGTCATGTATAAAATAAGTACACCTCAGCTAGTTGAAACATTGTTGTAAAATGCAGAAGTCAAGGTACAGCTCCAACTCACTCAAAAGCAACAAGGAAACATAAGTGCAACTCAAGAACTTTTCACAGCGAAACATCTACATTTATTCCAAGTTCTAGATTCTCACACCAATTAATTAGCACTTGAAACTTCACAAAAGTGAGGAATAAGCGACCGCTCAAATTGCTTAAATCTTTCACGGCAACAAAGGGAGGACAGTCACTGTTAAAGAGTTTCGTACACTCAGCAAGATGCGGCGAAGGCGTAGGTCCACATCTGATATAATCTCTATTCAAATCCTTTTTTTCTAATGTATGACATTTTCACACAAACTTCTAACAACTTTATGATAGTGTAGAGTGAGTGCATTTTAGAACGATTAGTACTATTGTAAGTCTTTTTTTTCTATGGTCAAAATAACAACTATGTCAGACCTTGTAGAAGATGGCGGGACAAGCAGGACAAAACCAACGACCTGCCCGCATAGCATGACCACCGTAGACACGACAGAGACTCGACAAATCTTTTGTTCATCCGTCATTTTGTCGATTTAATGACAGATGAACAAAAGATTTGTCGAGTCTCTCTCGTTTCTCCGGTGGTCATGCTACGCGGGCAGTGGTCCTTATTACCTCTGGATAGAAAGAAGTCGGTTAAAAAATGCAAGTCATGGGGAGAGGCCTGTGCCCAATAGCAGGATGATGCTAGTTGTAATAATGTTCCTTTTACAAAAACTCGATATTTGTAAACATATTCGAAAATTAAACAGCGAACGCAGATTCGAAATTCGCTCGCTGTCCCGGGTGCTACGCTGCACCGCTTTCTGTGCGGCGCCCTTAAGCGCTTAAATCGCGATCATTTCAGTTGCATATTCTCAATTATTGTCGGCTCCCAACGACTTGCGGGACTTTGGGAACGAAGCTTGAGCTCCTTAATTGCAGCGAGGCAGCGTCGGAACCGCCTCGTGATATAAATTGAGACACCACAATCAAGATGGAATTAAATTTCAGTATCGGTGTTGTCGTCTTGATTGTCAAAATACAAGCATTTGGTATACAGTGTAAACTTTGTTTAGATGGAGTTTGGATTTCAGTAATTTGTTGGCAGTTACCTACTTTGTCTTAGAAGTGTGATGTCATTTTGCTGATGGCTTAGTTAGGAGATCAGGATACAGGCGGTAGAGGATGAGTTTTGGACCTAGACTTAAGTACTTAGAGGGAGAAAGGGGAATTAGCCAGCAAAGGGTCACTTAACTACTTAACTAAAGGCTAAAAATACAAAAACAGTATTTAGACAAGGTATCTAGTACTAGTACTGAAATAGCTAACCTTTGTTGATGACCCTGAAATAGAGGTGGGCAGGACACTTGGCAAGCCATGTGGTGATTTCAGGTGGAGTCCTTCACATGAGAGAATGGTTGCCAAGAGACGGTAGAAGACGTGTTGGTTGACCAAGAGCCAAGTGGATGATGATCATTTAGAAGATTGTGGGTACTTGTTTGTGACTCGCGTAGACCAGGTATGCATGGCCAAAGAGAGGAAGACAAAATGCTAAATGGTCAAATGACAATGGTGCTGACGTGCGTGTTTCCTAAAATGCACCCGACTTTATCTTCTACATTGCGTGTCCATGGACTCGTATCATATCCGACCAGTATATGCATGTATAGCCACCTGCACAGCTATTTCGTTGGCTTCTTTGAAATCCTGGAAGGCGCAGGTGGCTGTGCAGGATGAGCAAGAAAGGTGGTGGGACATATTTAGGACGGGTCGATGATACCCCATTTGGCCAGATTATTTTTACAGCGGCCAACCTAAGGCCGCAAACGATTAAGAGATTCCTAGATTGGTCACGGTAGTTCCTGTCCAGGAGGTAGGTATTCTGCAGGCTTGATGAAGTGAGGAGCGGCGGAATGTCTGTTCCTCCACAATTCACATCTTATATCTGGGGCCGAAACGTTCTGGAGTGGCGACCTCTAATCGGAAGACATTGTGTTGGAGACCCCCCACTAGCTGGACCGATGACCTGGTGAATGTTGCGGGGACTTACTGGATGCCCTGGGGACGCACGGTACCGGTCAATGAAGCGACACACAGGGAAGGCTTATGTCCAGCAGTGGACGTCTTTCGGCTGAAATTATGATGATCTGACAGACCGTTTTTTATGGAAATGCCTGCTATTATATAAAAGCTCTTTTAAAACCATCAACGAGCCTCTCTTCAATTTATCAATCATTCACAACAATTACAAGAGAAACAATGAAAACGCCATCTAACGCTGCGATTACTACGTTGTAGTGGTTTTAAAAGAACAATTAAGGAGCGAAACTTATCGCCATTGGGTCAGGGTTACCTTTTGTGAAGCGAGTTGTTAACGCCATTCGCTATTTTAATGGCCATTTGTGCTTTCCGGTACAATTCTACTTCGCTACCTCAACAGTAAGTATTGTAGGAACGGTTGGTGTTAATTACACATTATTTTCTCACAATAGCACCTTAGGGTTAATGTTTAAGGGGGTGAATTGATTATATTTTGGCACTATTTTTAGATAAAACTACGACTACACATGTATGAGAATGAAAAGAGGCCTTTGCCCAGAAGTGGAACAGACCAGGTTGGGAAAAATAAGATCATTCAAAGAGTATTTGGAAGAGGGTGGAGTTTCCTGCTCATTGTTCTCCACAGATATAGCTTTGGAATGGGAAATTCCTTAATTTTTTTGACTGATCGACTCCGCGACAAAAAAAGTGTTGTATTTGGTATTTATTAAAATTAATGGCTTCAGTTGTGTTTCTTTCACCTTTATTTTAAAGACGAAAACGGAAGAAGGTATAAAACATTACGACCTGTGACAAGCTCATACGGCAATCTTTGTAAATAACCTACGTAATACTTATCTAAAGCGATACGCCTATCATTAGGCGCTGTTAGCTGCTCAAAACTTCGCCATGTTTGATTTCAACTTGAGGATTTTCTTCGCGTCTAAGTAAACAAACCCTGGAATAAGAGTAGACGTTACAAAGTTCAAGGAAGGCGCAAAACAACCGTCCTGGGCAAACAAAATAATAAACGAGTTTCAGAATTTAATAGCTCAAAGAATTTTCAGCTCTGAAATCTAGAAAATTGTTTGACTAACTTCTATCTGGAAACGCTTATAAAGTTATGAAATTATTTTTGAATAAATTCATTGATTTCATTCCGATTTGGGAACTCGTTTCTGAGTATAATTAGAATTTTATTTTACGATCGCGGTTTAAGGGTATAAAGAGCTGCGTCTTAAAGAATAACCTATCAATAAAAACTGAATAACCTATCAATGCTTTTTGATGTGATTTATTCACATCAAAAACCTTTTCAGTTCGAAATCTGGAAACAATCAAATAAATAAAACCGTCAACACTACAAGCCATAAACGACACCTGGTCATTTCAAAGGCTGATTTAATGACACCGATGGTAAACATCACTTAAAAAAATTACTACCGTGTAAAACCATCACTAGAACTATTAACTAAACCTATCATTAAACCAATAGCACTTTCCCCTACGTTATAAACATTTCAGTTCACCGTTATAAATGTACAAAGTGTATTGGATGGCTAGTGCATTATCCGTAGCATGTCTGATACCAGCTTTTGAAGGAAATAGCGCGCCTATGGAGAAGGCCAGTATTTCCGTTTGGGTGGGGGGAGGCGAGGAGGGGGAGAGTCGGGGTAGTCGGCCATTGCCGCTAATCGAGCCAGCGGTAAAACGAAGTATCTGATTTCTTTGAATTTTACTGCAACTTATTCCACGAAAATGGTCGGTGTATTCGTTTTCAACGTTTTGCGTTCCGCCAATGAAGTTTCTGTTAACGTTACAAATTAATTTTGATTGATATTTTAAATTCAATTTGGCAGTTAAACGTTTTGGTTTGTTGTAAAATTGTTGTTAAAATTTTAGGAGTTTGTATTTTGTTGTTTATTTACTGGTTTACAACACGCACTATTTACAAGGAAGTCAGTAAAGTTTGCATAATTAATTGGATCTATTATATCAAGGTGGGATCTATATTGTAGGTTCACATTAAAGTTTTATGACAACCACATTTTCTTCACCCCAAAAATGCAAACCCCGGTTACCAACCAGATTTAAAAAATCTAGCCGTAAACAAATTTCAATACCAATTTAAATTACTAATCAACGAACACTAACCTACTAAGGCTATGCCGTGTATACGTGTGTGTAAATAGCCTCATAGCCCGTAGCCTCGGCACGATGAAGGCATCGATCAAATGGCGTGAACCGTAGAAAGCTACCGCCGGCCACTTATCAGATTTAGACCTATTTGTTCGCCTACTTATAAGTAATTTCCGCAAATCGATTTGTTTTCTGAATAGGTCGATAGCGAGGAGGTTTGATTGTGATGTGATAGACTTTTTGGTAGAACTAGGGATTATAGGGTTATATCCTCAGGGACGTCTGAGTTGACTTTGAATTTATGTGATCAATTTGTTGATAACGTGCTTTGATTGATGTATAAACGTGGACGAAGCAGGTGTAAGTATGTTAAGATCATAGTAGGTGGCGTTCTGCTTACCCCCACGGGCCTGAGTTACGTGTGTATGTGATACATTTTTGGATATCTCTTCTATTTTATTATCAACTGAATTTCAGCCTGAAATTTAATTCTAGTAGACACAGAAGAAAGTAATAATAATAATAATATCGCTGGACATTAACACACAGCGCCACCTAGTGCCACACTAAGCAAAGCTTGTGTCGTGGACACTATATAGTTGATATACTACATATGTAATTTTTTGTTTGTAAATACATACTTATTATACATATAAACATCCATGACTCGGAAACAAATGTCCATGCTCATCAAACAAACATTTGCACCTACCGGGATTCGAACCCAGGACCCTAAGAACGTAAGGCAGCGTCACTACCACTACGCCATTCGGGTCGTCAGTGCATAATCAAGTATTGATTTTGTGATACCAACGTATAAAAATATAATATTGACCTGTTTCAAAAAAGAAACTCGCCCCTCACACGATCAACTCGATTAAGCTGTCGATTTGCGGAAAAATGTGGACACGCCATCATAAAATGTAACGTTTTGTCGATCGTTTGCGCGGTGCCTAACAGTAATGTTATAATTACATGTTTAACAACGTTACTTCACCGTTAACTATATAATTTATTATTGCCCGAGGTTGTCACTTACCATGGCATTACTCGCTCAACTTGCATGAATAAATAATTTGCAGCATATTTTTGATATTACGGAATTTGACAGCTAGAACCCCACAAAATCCCAAAGATCCGTTCGAAATCGAGAGCCTGAAAAGAGAGCTATTCGACCAAATATTTACACAAAATAGGTACTCGAGAATTCAAGGGTTGAAGTACAAAATCCGTGCTCATTAAAAACTTTTCAACGCTTAATGAAAATCTTATTGAACCGGCTACGAGTGCATCGGGCCTCCCCTCTCTCCTCCTCGACGGGGAGAACCGCCTGAAATGGCCCGGCTAAGTGTATTACAGTCGGATCGCTGCCTTTCATTCGACACATCAAAGACGATCCCGTTCGTTCGCAACTAAATCGAATCAGCACAGCTTTGTTTCTAGTCTCCAGTAGGTAAATTTGCAAGGGATGGGCACGATATTGAAGAGATTACTGCCTTTCATGTAGATCTAGGCCGTTTGATTTGTAAAGCAGTTGCGTAGACCAGGTGTATTAGGATTATTTCTATTGTGGAAATAGTTTCTAGAATAGATTACTGGGTCTTTCAGTTAAAAGCAAGGGTCAGAAATAAAGGTAGAATTCCCAAACGAAATAAAACCAATTTACATCATAAATGTACGAAGTTATGTTTGAAGAAAATGTTGTGTACCCAACTGTAAGACTTTATAAAATGTCGAATAAAATTCAAGTTTGAAACATCAAGAAAGCGAGTCACAAATTACATTTTACAACAGGCGCGCCAGTAAGAGAGCTGCGAACTTAATATAGAAGTTCAATAATAGTTACATTTAATATTTCTCGAATGACTCCCATTTGACCCGTTTCTTACAACTAGAACAAACTCACTCGCCTTGAAAATAAAACCTCTGGAAGTTATGGAGCTAAAAAATCGAACTAGGATCGGTCTGTGAGACCGGTGGTGGGTGGCGGCGGTATAGCTAGCAATAAAGCAGGCAGGGTTAATTTCAGTCCCGTTGGCATCCGCACTGGCGTTAAAAACTAAACCAATATACTTCTTAAAATTACGCCCGCGCCGCCGTCGGGTTACGTAAGCGCACGTGATCCAGGGAGATTTTGGCAAGCGCCCGGCGACGGGATAAGATGTACATTGACACGGATTTTTAAACTTGTACTCTAGGTACAGTTTGGCAGTATGTAGTCCCCAGCGACCTGTTCTATATGTCCATAAACTGTTTCAGTTTCAACATTTTTCTTGTAAATATATTTTATCAAAGTAAATCCAATTTTTGTTAGGTTGAAGCATGCCTTTGGGAACAAGCTAACGTTCTCTAGTTGTTACGTATGTTGCCTAATAAAACGTTGCGTACAAATTCGTTGCCCAATTACAACAAATAGCATAGAAACTGCTCCATTCCCTTTTAATTTGGCACTTCCGAAGCCACTGCTTTAATTTTTCGCTTCGAACAGGAAAACATTACACCCGCATAAATGCATGGTAATGAAATCTAGTTAGATAACACTAAAAATATCCCATCAATTAAACCGGATCTAATACTTCCGCTCCAAAAGTCCAGTTCAAACGCGTTTCCCATTCGATCCGAAATTGTTTTCGCAATCGGTGCGGGGCTGGCGAGTTTCCCAGTCCGTACGTGTCTAGCCTACAGATGGACGGAACCAACGCAACCAATAGTCCGACGGGCCGCCTCCTTCTGCGGAACTCTGCGGAAACGGTCCCTTGCCAACTTGTCATTATAACCATCTCGTCCACATTACAATACATGTAATTCCCATTGTTGGGTATCAATTGGGCATTTTCATAATCGTGCGTTTTTTGTTTTGTTGCGTGTTATGCAAACAACATGCACAATATTATTTCAAACTCAACATGTCTACATGTGCACTGAATATAGAACTACCTACGTCTCATCTTTAAAAGCTGGATATCAACAGATAAATCTATAAATGAGCAGGAATATAAATAGCCATGTCTGCTTTTCACTTAGCTTAGATATCAGCCATGTCAATTGTGTAATTTTTAGACAAACAGTTGGAGAATTTAGAATTGTCTCGAGAGATGAATCTGGCGATTAAATGCAATCGGGAGGTTATTCTCGGCAGTTCAAAATAGACCTCGACAGCTGGCGGTTGCGCTTTCCGAGAACAAACCTGCTTCCTATGCAATACTACTGAAAGGAATAGATACATTGGGTAGGATCTATATACTTGGGAGTCAATTATATCGCTTTGGGTGGTCTTGATAAGTGCGAATGATATTTACTCAAAGCGAGTGCAAATGCTAAGCACTACATAAAGGTTAAGAAACTTCTAATTTTAGCTTACTTTTTGTCTTTTTCAAACTCCTAGAATCTACCTGAAACGGAATTCAAAACATTGGTATTATAAACTAGTAATAAAAAATATGTGGAGAACATGTTTTGTGTTACTTGGTCTCAACTTTTCGGTGTATTCCCGCTGACCCCACTGGTTCGTCCCACTGGTGGGGTCAACGGGAAAAATCAAAACTGTCGTTTCGTTGACCTTACTTGCCTACCCTACTGGTGGCGTCAACGGGAAGTTTGGAATTTTGTTTCCGCTGACCCCACTGGTTCGTCCCACGCACTGGTTGGGTCAACGGGAAGTCTGCAATTTTTATTCCCGCTAGCCCCACTGCCATACATACGCCTTTCGTGAAAGAAGAAGATTACACGTGTGTTTGAACGCAGCTGGATATTTAATGTGCTACCAGTGTTCTGTGATTAATGAGAAAATCGTGTGGTTTTCTCATGTATTGTTTTCGGTATTCTGAAAGGCGAATGTACTGCGTTCTGCGTCCAGCATTCCTATCACGCTTGCGTAACGTGAATAAATCAAAACGTAGAACGCAAAACGCAGGAACGAAGTCTGATGAGCCTAATCTTTGACATGATAAAACTTAAGCCATTTTCAAAGTTCCTGTCAAAAAAGACAGATAAATATAGTAATCATATAGTATATAACGCTCCCACTGCTGGAACAAAGGACCAGGTTCAGGGTGGGAGATGTCACATGTCCTCGATTTTTTTTAGAACTTAACCATTATTTAACGAATCACACACTATAATGGTAGTAGTTATCCATCTGGAAAGTCCTATGAACTAGTTTAAACCCATTTCCTAGGATTGATATCTTGATTGCGACTTGTGTGGGAACTAACAGCTGTTTCTGATGTACTTTACGATTTCTTTCAGTTGTAAAAGTGCAAAGAAACTTTACCTTTGTGGATTTACAATGGTAGATTGTTTGGATGGAAGATAGTATTAACTAAACTTAGTAGTTAATTTGAAGAAAACATATGAAGGTAGTAATAAATACCCGAACAACCAGCTCAACTTAGACGGAAGCCGAACGAAACCCAACATTCTAAAACAGCCTGAAACGCGAATAGACTCGTGTATACGGCACATCACTAATCGTGAGCACCGCATGCATAAACATTAGCGTTTTAAGACAACACTCGTCTTAACAATCCGGTTATCTATGCAGTTTGCGAGTTGCCCTATTATTTTCGTGCTGACGCTGTCACGTCTAAATTCACAGAGTAAACTTGCTAGCGTTGATGTTAAATAATTTCCTGTTTATTTGACGGGTGCTTTGGTTGGCTTTAGAGGAAGATTTTGTATTAAGTTCTGGTTTCGCAACAGTTTTGTTGGAGTAATTTTTGTAGTTAAAGTAATTTATTTACTATAGAATCCTCGACGGCGGAGAGCATAATAAACGGATTTAATTTAACCATTCCAAACACTATTAAAGCCATTAAATAAACATTGCGATGCATCCGAAAAAGAAATCGACATTGCAAATTTACGTTGCCTCTGCCTCGCACCTCGACTCCCACTGATCTAAAATAAAACAACAATGTTCTACACGAATTCGATAAAAACAAGCCGTAAATTACTTGTTTTTTTAGTACTACGGTTTATTCCAGTCAATTAACTTTTACAAGCGCATCTTTTTTGTGCGGTGCTACGCCGTAGCTCCGTAGCACCGTACTACGTAGAGGCGTAGCATCTTTGTAGGTCGGCTACCGCTACAATGTTTTTCTAAACACAATTCGGTTACCACTTTGTGATCATTTTTAGTGCCTACCAAAGCAGTATATATTTATTTTTCTTCTGCTTGTTTATTCAAGGTTTTCTTTTGACCTTTTGGACTACGAAAACGATTTATTTAAAGATTTCGAGATATCTGATTAGAGGAAGTGCTGAAACGAATCGGTTTATGTGTAGGAGAGTATTATAGAACATAACGAATTCTCGTATTTTTAGAAATAAGACCACAATACTAATAAAACTAAAACTGGAGCGTTTTCAGAAAAGGACTTGAACATCCTATGTAATCAAGAGAAACAAATTTTCCGACACGACAACGCAGCTTAAAAAAAAACAAAACAACAGAAAAACGAAAAGCACAAAAAATAAGAATAAATAAAAACCCGTTCGCACTGTACGCGACGTTCGCGCGAAATATCGTCGCGAGGGAAGACAATAAAAAAAATGAACAGCAGAAAGTAACTGCACACAGATGGCGCCACCGCGGAAATATATTAAGTAAATTTAAAAAACGTATTCCCGAACGCGAGCAGGCAATGGCGCGTGTGAAATTTAGTATTGCGCTCTTTGAGATCTGTTGGCGTAGGGCGTGAGAGGAATCGTAATACTCCATGCGTCTATGTTGCTTTACAGCATCAAATAACCTCGGTTTACAGTGTCACTCAGCCCGGATTTACGAAGGACGAATATCCTTTTACCATGCATATATCCTGTTTTTACAGAGATAAGGATACGCAAAAAAAACCCTTAGAAAATTAGTACCTTGAAAATATTTTCCTTACTTTATTTTGCTTCATTTAAAAACATGTTTTCCTCAACAATTTATTTTATAAAACCAATTTTGTACCTCATATTCTGTACATCAAAAGACCGTACGAAAATCAAAACAGAAATCAAGTTCCAATCCAAACTACTGGAAATTTTCCAATCGAAATTGATTCCTACAGGTTTGGTTGGAAATGTTATCGAAAATTGAATTCACTGTTTAAGCACCAATTATGGCAGCTTGGCCGGCGTCGGATAGCGAAACTCAACTCAATCGTAATTATTTCCCTCTCGGAAGAAAACTTGAAGCGCGCGTTAATTGTGGCCAAGGTAGACGTGGCTTTACACCCGACGACACGATTTTGAGACGGTTACGACACGATTTAATGACGTAAGACTTAGTATTTTGCATTGGTCCATTTGGTTCCCAACATTTTAATATTTTTGCTTTTCATTTATCAAAGAAGAGATTTCTTATGAAATAAGCTTTGTGCTCTTCTATCGTTAATGTAATGTCCTATGAAGTATTTTGTGTGTACATAAATAAATAAATAAAAAAAAAACTTCCTACTTATTAAAGTTTTGTTTTTATCTAGAGCTGGTATGTATTTTTTGTACATCATAAGATGCGTTCAGAATAGTCTGTAGGATTCTTCTGGATTCTGAATTCCAGTGGATGGTCATTGATATTCCCAGTCGTGTTTTCCTTTTGTAAGTTAAAAATAAAACCCGCTATCACATGTTGAAGTAGGAACGTTTATTTATTTATTTGTTCGGAAACAAACCGGACACGGAAATATCTCGGTTTAATTAATAGAATTACGTTTTGGATGGGACAAATAAAGTGTTATTTACATTTTTCAGTTGCGATTTTATTAAATAAAATTGAATATAGTTATGTAGTTGTACGTCAATTATACATACATTCATGAATTCACGCTTTTTTTTACCTTGGGGGTAGTCAGGAAGTACACGTGGTAACGTTTACGACCCTTATATACTCCTTTCGAGTCGTTTATGATTCTTGATATTATACCCACGTTGGTGCTCATATTTGTAATATGAGCAGATATACAAAGTGATAACGAATACTTTACGTAGCCGTAAACCAGGAGTTCTGTACGTCAAATGAATAACTCTTCGCATAAATAATTACAGGGAAACGATTTTTTTTTAAAACCACATTTTACGGTAGGATTTAAAGTAACGCCCTCAAAATGGTGTGCTGATGTACTCGTATGAATTAAATAGTACAGAGATCGTGGAGGTATTTAAAGGAAATTTGTGACAATTAACTGTATTTAAAAAAAAACGAACGTTGACCCCCAATATCTCCCTAACTAAAAGCTTCTCTGATATGGTCTAGCTAGAACGAAAAAAATATTCGTAATGACGGGGAAGCAAGTGTCTCTCGGCTTCTCAAAGTGTTTTTTTACATCCATTATGTGGAGTAAAATCTGCGTAACTATATAAATTAATGGCTGTACACCTACTGAATTAATTTCAATGGGAAAAGTTATTTTGTTTGACCTTTAAAACACAAGCATAACTTTTGAAGGTAATTAATCAAGAGGAGTAGGAAACTCATAAAGGACTTCGAAACACTTTGTTTAAATAAATAACTTAAAATACCTGTTATAGGTACTGTTTAACTTTTCTTCATAGGCCGTAGAGGCTTGTCATGCAGAAAAGAAAGGAGCATCAATTAATTGACTAAGTTAGTTAGTTTATACATATATAAATAAATGGTCTATTTGTTGAACTTAGTTTTCATCAAAATTAAGATCAGTTCAAGGTCTTAACAGGATTTGTATTAGGTTTTTGGCATTTCTTACATTTATATGACGATAGTTTTCTCAAGACAAAAGATTTATGATCTCACTTAAATCACAATTAGCCCACGATGTTCCGAGGGATGGGACCTCTCCTCTTTATTAGTCTGGGTCTACCATAATACACAACAAGGACCCAGTGTAGGAATGTATTAGTGTGTATGTCACATGTATAAACTCACCAACATGACCAGATACCACTAAACGTCATATGCTATGATCCTTGCACACTAATTTCGCCTCGTCTAAGGCCACGTCGGTGAATACTAATGTCTTGATCTTTCATAATTATGATCTTCACCAATGAGGTGAGTTTATGTCACATGTTTTCGAATTATGGTTCTAAGACATGCCGGTTTCCTCACGACCTTTTCTTCAGATTACTCGTCGCGTGTAAACCATCCCTCACCATGGACAAGCACGAGGTGAGACCGTGTGACGTCATTAGCAATCTGCCACGTCGCTGTGCTCGCGGCAAATTGGAGCAATTATAATTTACAGTTTGTTTTGTTGCAAACCATCGCTCCTTGAAACATTCGTAATTTGACGGCTAGCTATTATAAGCGGCGTTCTATTAAAACGGTGTTTAACGTCTTGTCATTTTTTAGTAAACGAGTGTTCAAGTGTTTTTCGATTGTTCCTGTTGTATTGTCTTAGAGTGTTGTCATTAGGGAAATTGAGCGTGATTGTTAATTGCATTGTTTATTCAGGTTCTCATTTCAGTTGCCATGTGGCTTTTTTTTACCAAGTCCAATATTTACAATTTTTTCGTGTATTATAAAAAGTTAATGAAAATGAAACATTTTAGTTTTCCACCTGTCTGAGGAAAATAAAGCTCTATAAAGAAAGGTTTAGGACGCAAACTGTGTGACATCGTAGTGCATGTTGTATTACGTAATCCCTGAAGAATAAGGCACAGGCGTATCTAAAAGTACATCCACATTTCGCCCATAGGGGGCAAGCCAACTGTTACCAACCGGGCGCAAATAAAGACTCCGTGTCTGCTGATAGGAAATTCCTGATAGAAGAACCCAATAACACTTTGCCCTACCTAGGAATCGATCCCAGGACCTCATGCTCAGCAGTCGAGGCAACCGTTAGACTACTTAAAAAATATCAGCATCCATATATGTCCAGCCTTCCGAACCGTTAATAAGACATGCGATAAGAGTAAGCAACAAATAGGCATAATCTAGGGATACAGAGATTTCCCGGAGCGGGCAATGTTGCCCGAAGCAGGCAAGGTTGCCGAAAGCCAGTTAATTAGTAGAAAACTTTGCAGTCATCGGCCGTGCGGCTTCGGAAAAAGGAAGCCATTGCGAAGTACGGACGATTGTCTGTCCGGCCTTTGTAATGTAAGGATTAAGAACATATGCATGCTAAAGTTAATGGTCAGTTTGGCAGACAGTGAAAATGAACGAAGATTGTAAAATATTTTGGTGGTTGTTTTTTGGTGATAGGCGATCGATTTAAGGGACTGACTTGTGTAATTTTGTAGCCTAATTTGGGAAATAAATGTTTTTTATTGTAAGGAGAAAATAGTGACCTCTTCTCTGCCAGTAACTACGAGTACAATAACACTCGTTCACCACATTTAACACATCGTACTCGTCATGTATTTCTCACAGCATAGCTTTTATAAACTTGAATGACATGTGTAACGCCGACCTACCTTTATTTGGAGTTTATTCAACAAACAATTTAATTTTGTGTCCTCAGGCCTGAGTATGTATGGTCCGTGGATACCGCACGATCGCCCGCGAGGCGGCGGGCCTGCTTGCCGGATTGCCGCCATGGGATCTGGAGGCGATAGTCCTCGCGCGCCTACACGAATGGCGCGCGGAGGCACTACGCCGGGGGGAAACTCCGCTGCCGCGGCAAATCGCCGTTCAGCGGACAGACCTCCGGCGCGATCTCATGGCGACATGGAGAGAGCGACTGTCGCAACCCCGTGCAGGGCACGCCACGATAGTGGCGGTAAGTCCCCTCTTTGAGGAGTGGCTAGAGAGGCGCCACGGCGTCCTCACCTTCCGCCTGACGCAGGTCCTCACCGGACACGGATGTTTCGGGAGGTACCTGCACCGAATCGGGCGGGAGGAAGCGCCCGGGTGTCTCCACTGCGAGGATCGACCGAAGGACACGGTGGAGCACACGGTGGAGGTCTGCCCTGCGTGGGCGGAGCACCGCCGTGTCCTCGTAGCGGCGATCGGCGGCGGCGACCTCTCGCGTCCGGCCCTGGTTCAATCCATGGTCCGGAGCGAGACGGAATGGGAAGCCGCCTTCTTCTGCGAAGCAGTCATGCTGGCGAAGGAGGTGGCGGAACGAGAGAGGGAGAGAGCCTCTCTTCCCGGCCGCCGCGGGAGACGCACCGGGCGTCGGGGGCCACGTGGTGGCTACCGGCCACCGTAGATGCGGGCCTGTGGACGGTTAGCTATGGGCTAGCTAGCCGTCCGTCCGTCTAGTGACGACAGGCCGTGTCGACGGCGCGTTCGTGTTCCACGCGCGCCTCAAAGAGATGTCAGCAGAAGAGAGGGGCCCGCAAGGGCCGAAGCCTGCCGGGGTTGCGGGACTGTTCGAAAGAGATACCGCGGCCCCGGAACGTAAAGGGCGAGGAAGGAACATGGATGGGTTTTAGTCAGTAAGAGTCTGACACTCCCTCCCGCTCCGCCCAGAGTGGGAGAAGTCATTTGATGATTTCCCATCCTAAAAAAAAAAAAGGCCTGAGTATGTATACAAAGCGATTTTCCTGTTAACTTATATAAGAAAAACATAAAAATAAATAATTCGGTATTTTTGTATATTAATTTCCATAATTGTTTTTATATTTAAATTATCCTAACAATGCTCTGTGAGGCTTCATGTTGAAACAGGAAGAGGTTTAAATTAATTTAATTTATCTGTGTGTAATGTTTTTGTGTTTTTAATTTTAATAATGTTGTTAGTTTTATACTATATTTTTTTATTTTTTGTAATTTGGTTATAAGTATATAGTTTAGGTTAATAATATAAGTTCTTAGTTGTCGCATTAGGGTGAACCCTGAAAAGACAGTTTAAGCTGTTTTAAATAAATAAATATAAAATAATAAAAAAAATATATATAAGCATCTTGAATGACTTGAGAACGTAAGGTAAGTTACACATATGGTTGGCATGGGGTATCCACCAATCACTGAACTTAGAATGATAGTTGCTGTTTTGATTGCACCTTTCATTGGTCATTGTTATGTTAAGCAATTGATACGTTTCGTCTGACACAGTCATCGAATTAGTTAAAGTGGTCTCTTGTCTTCAAAATGGTACAACCATAAATGGTATTTCATAGCTAGCAACGATACCAGTGAATGGGCGGGCCATATATGCCGTAGACTAGATGGAGATGGGGGAACTAAGTGCTGGATTGGATTCCACGGACGGGACGGAGGAATGTGGGTAGACAACCGCTAAAGTGGGCCATACCTCATCAAAGTGGCTGGAAGAAACTGGAAACTTGACACAAAACTGTCAAAATTGGGAAGATTTGAAAGAGACTTATAAAATAAGCACTGCATGGCCAAAGGTTGAAGAAGAGAAGAGAATCATCCCTTAAATCACAATATTCCTCTTCTTGTTCAAAGTCAAATACAGGGTGTAAACCACCTCATCACAAAGCCGTTAACCAAGCATTCTGTACATCAAACTAAGTAACTTTACGAAAAAATTATTGCTGGGAAACAACTTTTTTTTTGAGGTTATAAATCATGTTTTGTGGTAGAACTCAATGTAACGCACTTAAAACATTGTGCTGATGGATGGATTGAATAGTACGGGGGTCGTGGAGGTGTTAAAAGTTAAAATCTAAAAAAAAAATCTTGTATTTAAAAAAAAACTTGTCAAAAAGTTGTAACTTTGACCCCCCCCTATCTCCGTAACCAGAAGGTTCCCAGGTATGGTGTAGAACAAAAAAATGATCGCAATGATGGGGAGAACAAGTGCCTTTCGGCTTCGTGAAGAGGTGTTTTACACCCTTCATACTATACAATATTTGGTAACACCCAAACCGCCCAATTTTTCCCCAAAATAATTTAATTTCAGTTATCTTCATAATGAACACGAAATACCTCGTAAACTATCTTAGGTGTCTCAATTACTTAAGTTTCAAATTAAATCGCTCCTATCGGCCATATTATATTGTAGTACGTCGATGGAACGGCTCAATCTTTGAACCGGGTAACAAAGCAACGTTACATCCAAGTAGCTTCGTTTACTACCACTCTGATCGTTAATAAAGGAACTATGGAAACTATTGATCGGGGAATTTACGATGGATTGTTTGAAGTCAAAACGTAAGTGCTTTTAGCGGAAGTAAGTGCTAACTTAATCTTAATACTTTGTTAATAAAAAAGCTTAAGTTAGAGGGAGAGAGAAATAAAAGGTTCATCAGAATGGAGACAGTTAGGAGATCCCTATTTCTTGGAAACATTTTTAGCAGCCTCAAAGTCCGGATTTGGGCTCAACTGATGGCAAAAGGCTCGCTTCCATTACATCCGATTTAGACATAACTGGCGGAATGTTCGCGTACATTTAACTAGACCCCAACTTAACCCTCCAGGGATTACAGACATGATGTAATTTTACAATTTATAGATTACTCTAGATTCTCTTGATTGTCAGGTCAATAATGATATCATTTGAATTAATGTAAGATTCTTTCCCTGTCAAGGAAGCAGTAGGTACTAAATTATTTTGTTTTGCAAAAAATACAACAGCTCCAAGACAAAATGCTACAATGTTAGGCGACCTCTTACACCCACATGACTACCCGACTGCTCCAAATACTCGTAGCAACAACCAAGAATAGCCCAGAATAGCTTGGAATAGCTCAGAATAGCTTGGAATAGCTCAGAATAGCCTACTAAATGAACTGGGTACACGTAACTTAATTAATTTAAACAGTTCACCGTACTCCACGCAATAAAGGAAGTTACGTTGCGAAACTTGAGTTTTTTAATTTCCTACAAAAATGTCGAGGCTGCTTTTAGAGATCCGCATTTGTAAATATTTACATGTTTACATAAGGTTCCGTTTATGAGTTGGATTTTATTTTAATTTTAAGCCAGTTGCTCATGCATGGCGTAAATCAAGTGTGTGTGTTAGTGTGTGCAAATAAATAGTTGGTAATAACGTATGTAGTATACTTACCGTCTTATTTATGACTTTCTATATAGGTAAATAAAAATATGTAGATTTAAAATAACAAAAATGCCCCAACCTAATTTCGAAGCCCTATTTTCAGAAGAAGTACTTTGAGTAATTTGGCAACGTTAAATTATGTTCCTAATTTATATTTAATTTAAAATAAAATAAAGTTGCTTTGCATACTAAAATCACTGCACGCAAAATTGCAATGAAAACCTTGTTTCCAAATAAAATTCGAAATAACAGAACGGTTCACACTTGCCTTCTTTTTCTAAGCAATAAAAACTTAAAGCATTTTACGTTTGGAAAGGACTTTCGGGAGAGAATGAGGCAGGTATATAATTTAAAATGGGTTGAAAAGAGATAGCATCGAAATGAGAGGCAATAAAAAAAACAGGTGAAGCTGTATACGTCATACAATGTAACTTTTTCTTAGGTTGTAGTTTTTGAAGTCGTTTAGAAATGAAGAGACTTTTAATTAAATATTTTGATAGGATGACTTCGTTACAAAATAATATTGTGATATTTCAAGTTAATAATTATAAAATGGCCGTATTGTAATTGCCAAGCGGTTTAAGATAATTTTTACGTAAAACTGGTATGCTTCCCAAAAACCGTATTAAAACGAACTAAAATAGAAAACAAAGCCAATACTCCGTTTAAAATATAATTGGGAATCAAACTTCGACCATAAACGGGTAGGAACGCGAAACCAACTGGCTCCCAGTCTAATTACACGGAGATACCAACCATGGTAGATACCAATAGAAGATACCTATTTACAACGATACCAACTGAATGATAATATTATTTTATACAAGTTCAGAACGAAGTTATCGCGTTGCCCCGAGCGTCCGCAGTCGCAAGATAAACTGAAATTTCTCATTCCGACACAATAAAGTTTCCCGAGTATTTTTTTACTTCGCCAAATATTTCAAAATACTTTTCTATTTGCTTTAGGATTTTGCTAGAGAGTTTTACAAATTGTTTCGATGTGACTCCCCAAGAATAACGGGTGGACGGATTGATCAGCGGAATGAAATTCAGATGAGTTTCGCGATTGGGAACTGGTGAGAAATTCTTTTTTTTTGTTTTGCATGAAGAGACTTTTTGGTGTTTTGTATCGGTCGGAGTGGCCGCCGAGCTCTGTTTTGTTTCTTTTTTATTTAAATAGTAAATAAAGCCCCGGGCATTATTGAAATGAAGTTTATTTTTCCCTTAGATAAGAAAATTTCGTGATAAGGAAAATATACCGAAATCTATTGATAACGTGAGTAAAAAAGGTTGTTTACTTAACCGACAGATTAAATTCCGAAAAACACACAGTTTCATAAAAACACTCTTATTTACACAACCGTATTATCTGCTTATGCCGAACGAATCCTAAAAAAATATCAATAACCGAAAAAAACGGTCAAACATTAAACATGGAGCCGGATATAAGCAGATCGAGAGATGCCCATCCCTTGGAGGATAACAGATACTCGCAAATTATAAGTGGGCGTACGGAAAACGACTCCTTGGGCGATCATAATAATATCTTGGGTCTTGGAGCGAAAAATGGCGCGAATGCAGAGGGTTAGCCGATCGCGGCGAGCGGCGTAAGACACAGGCGGCCATTTGATTTAGACATCATCAACTTCATATCAGTTCGTACAATTTCGATTTTTACCTTCCCCAAGCGATCTTCTTTTATTTTCGTGTTGAAATTCTCATGGCCATCCTCAGGGGCTTTCGAGGGTGATAATCTCTTGTCTCTTTCAGAATAAACCACACAGAAAAGAAGGTTGGGTGGACTACAGTGATGTTGATGAAGTTCAAACCGAAATAATCCTGAAATCACGTATCGCACAAAACACCCATTAAAATCCCAATAAACAAATTCATATTTTAACATGACAAACGTATAAACTATTTTAGCACCATACTATTTTTAAATTCCATGGTTAGAACGTTCTATAAAAGGATTTTTAATTTTGCAACACAACAGTTTTCCCAGAAATTAAAACAGTGTGTCCAATTGCAGCGCGAATGTATTTCAAATAGACACAGTTTGAGATAAGCCCACGTAAAAACATATAAATTACAGTTCATCTAGTTGTCTATGGTTTTATTTTGTTTCTAAAAAGAATTTTAATAAGGTTTTATGCCTTGAATGCCACAGCCATAGGTCAAACGCTTATCGCGGCTTACAGGTAGCTTATAATTTATACAATGGATGGTATCATCAAAGGGGTTTGACGTTACATGGGATACCACATGTGGACTTTAATATTGCAGTAGGGGGCGAAGGTTTGATACTATACACATTGTTGTCTACTGCTTACAATAGTTATGGATAATCATAGAGGACAATAATAGTGTTAGTTTCACACTATAAAGAATGATTGACGACCCGTATGGCGCAGTGGTAGTGAGGCTGCCTTACGTTCTTAGGATCCCGGGTTCGAATCCCGGTAGGAGCAAATGATTGTGTGATGAGCATGGACATTTGTTTCCGAGTCATGGATGTTTGTATGTATAGTAAGTATGTATTTACAAACAAAAAGTATATATGTAGTATATCAACTGTCTGGTGACCACGACACAAGCCTTGCTTAGTGTGGCACTAGATGGCGCTGTGTGTAATGTCCAACGATATTTATTTATTGAGGTAGGTATGGACTTTTATGTGTTTCAGAAAAGTTTGGTCTTATTATTGGGTGTGGTCTTATTGTTGTGAAAAATCCATCTTACTGAACAATTTTTCCCATAAGACCAACATCTTAATCGCGAAAAAATTGGGGTTGGACAGGTCCTGAAAGTTTGTATAGGATTGCTGATTATTTTTTCGTGATTTTGATGTTGATCCCACACAAAATGGTTGGTTTCGTACCTTATGTTAGTTACTTACGTTTTATCGCAGGACAATCGCGGTTCTGTTTTGTTTTAGTCGTGTCGTTTGCTTTATATGGGGCCAGTACAGTAGCAGTAAAGTCGCGAAACGCAGCATGACTCCATAACCTTTCGACCAACGCGCTATCGAGTGGGTATATTGTCACCTTTATTGTTATTTGTAAATGTCTACGAACAGTATCTTTTGAGTCTGTTTCTTCTATGTTATGTTGTTAGTCTGTATCTTTTATGTTAGTCTGACCAATCGTGGCTATCTTTTGACTTAGTCCACAGATTATAACAATGTAGATCTAAATAGCGTAAAGTCGATCTCTTAAAACGACGTTTCTACACTTCAGCTGCTATAGTTTGTTACTGTAATGTTCAAACGAAGCCGATGTATGTTACCCACTGGGACTCGAACTGATTACTCGCCGTCTGCGGGCAACGATCTGAGCCAATAGTGATACAGCACAATACTGCTTATAATTTAAAGGGGTTCGAACAATAAGGTATTGTATTCTCAAGTTTTAGGGGGTCGATGAACAGAGTATTCAATGTTTTAAAGATACTAACATTTTGTTCTATACAGACTAATATTTTAGATGAGTTGAATGTTTGGTAGATAATGACGTAGGTCGAAATAATTTGGACTATTATGTAGGTACCATATAAACCCTGGAATATTTTGGGATATAGACCTCGAAAAAGGTTGCATAACCATCGCATGAAGCACGTGTGTGAAAAGCCGTGGGCTACATATAGTAGTTTCAGAGAACACGAGATTAATTTATTTGTAACTATTATTATTATTCATCTGTCACATTTAGTTTAAACAATACTGAATGAATATTGGTCTTTACAGTTAACAATTCCTGAAATTTATTGGTATTTCGCCGAAAGCACGTATAACGTGGTGAATTTTGCGATGAATTCAATCTCAAAATTCACGTTCACGTATAATCAAATATTTACTTTATTGTGACAGGTTGTCATTGAACAAATATGTATTGGCGTAATGTGGAACTTTCTGGTGTTATTACGTTACATAATTAGGTCAAGAGATTAATTAAACTTTAAATACTTTTTATCTAAAATTGTGAATGTGGTAAATAGTGATTCTTTGACATGCATCATAGGTTCCAGAGTCTGTGTATAATTGACTAGGTAACTTTTCACCCATCTACAGGCCAACCTAGGCAAGTGCTGCTTCACCTGAAGTTAGACCCGGAGTGGCTAAGGTGTGGTTAGAAGTTAAGAACCCATTTAAAAAGACAGTCGAAAAGGCAAACGTTACTGATCTCAGACCTCGTCAAACGAATGATGCTTGATCGCGATTTGCATGCGACACGTATAATAGTAATCTTAAAATTTAACAAGGTGAGATAACTGAACGGAGCTTTATCTTAATTGCAAGACTTTTAACAACTTTCGGGATGAGATTTTTTTTGTGATTTCTAAATTAATAGGCTTTTTTATTAACCTTGTTGAAGGCTAAAAAAGGCTAAGGCTTTTCTGATAGGCTTGTTTTTAATGGCTGATATGTGATTTCTTCGTTTGCTAAGCATTAAATTATTAAGAACAAGATGATGCCCGCAGCTTTACCCGCGTACAAATTATATACTAAAACCCTTCCTCTAGAATCCACTGGTGAAAACAGCATGAAAATCTGACGCGGCGGAAGACTTTGTTTTATATGTAGTGATTCATGCTTCAATAGATATTCATCAATTAATTTGTGAAGCCTAAAGTCCATGTTCACCAAACAGATGACGGTTTGATTATCTAAGAACAGCTGTTTAAAACATGGGAACATGTCACAGTGACCGCTGTTTTAAGATAATCAGACCGTTATCTTTTTGGTGACCTGCATGGACCTTAGTCGATAAATAATTAATAGAGTTGAGTCAAAGCCATTGTAGGTTAGCGAAAATTTTGGTAATATTGTATACGTGGTTGAATAGAGCAAACATTAAGTTAACAGCAACAAACTCGCTCCTTTACATCGCCTTTCAAGCCGAACGCTGATTTAGCTAAAATTTAATAATAAAACGCGCCTCCCAGCGACAATAACAAAGTAATTTTTCATCCGCGCATAAAAAAATGGTTTCCAAACACCGTCACTATGAAACGAAGACCCAGTGGAGCATTGTCACGTACAACAAAAGGAAATTCTGTGACGTCAAGTATCACCAGTTTAAAACGATAAAAAATAATGCAAATTCACTCCTGTGCCTCTTTCGTGATATAACGTCGGATCGTTACTAAGATAACGGAGTTTTTCCGTTAAATCGCGCCTCTTCAGTACTTAACGACAGAGTCCTTCGTTAAGCAGAAGTGATTCAGGTACTCGTTTGAGTTTGAGTGCTCTTTTTCATTTGTGTAAAGTATTTTTAGAGCGTTTTTACAATGAGTTTTTGTATTGTTATTGTTAGGTTTAAGGTGTATCGGGGCGAGATAGTTAATGATGGTGTTGGTTCTTAAGAGGGGTAATTTAATTATACTTTATTGTAAAATCCCAGTAAAGAACGCCAGCTGCAAAAAATCCCGTGCCTCAATATCGACAAAATTTTGTCATCTCTTCTTTCTTTCTGCTCTTTTCCCATGTTACTTAGAGTTGGTGCAACACGTTTTTTTGTTCAATTCTCCTCTGTCATCATTTACTCCTTTTGAGGGTTCCGTAGCGAAATGGCACAAAAATGGAACCCTTATAGATTCGTCATGTCTGTCGGTCTGTCTGTCTGTCCGTCCGTATGTCACAGCCACTTTTTTCCGAAAGTATAAGAACTATGCTGTTAAAACTTGGTAAGTAGATGTATTCTGTGAACCGCATTAAGATTTTCATACAAAAATAGAAAAAAAAAACAACAAATTTTGGGGGTTGTGGGGTATATGGATAGGTCTTCAAAAATGATATTGAGGTTTCTCAGATCATTTTTTTCTAAACTGAATAGTTTACACGAGAGACACTTCCAAAGTGGTAAACTGTGCCCCCCCCCCCGTAACTCCTAAAATAAGAGACTGATAAATCAAAAAAATATATAATGATGTACATTACTATGTAAACTTCCACCGAAAATTGGTTTGAACGAGATCTATTAAGTAGTTTTTTTTAATGTGTCATAAATCGTAAACCGCACAAAGTTACAACGAACTACAAAACTTTTATATTATGTTACTTGCTGCTACGGAACCCCTCATGGGCGAGTATGACTCGCACTTGGGTGATTTTTTTCTTTCATATTTCTCACAAAATCAATCCATCGTTTCCTTTAAAATTATATCCTTGTTTTTTTTACGCTAAATAAACGACCAAATTTAATACTGAAAACCAGTTAATTAATGCACAAACCAACTAATGTAACCATACTGAATTTATGATACCCTAGTATCAAACAGCATCATCTCCCAAAACTAACATGAATATCCATTGATATTGAAATCCTAGTACTTAATGCCTAAAGTGCTTCTAATATTAGTAGAGCAATACAAACTGAACAATGGTGGTATTTACTTATAATATTGATACCATTAATCTTAGATAAACATCGCCGGCGTCTCCGGTATATACCGGTATACACGGAGTAAGTCGGAGGCGATATTGAGAACAATTTCATTCAGTATTTCGAGATAGTTTGAAATGTAATTTATATGGATTGAGGTAGATTGGACGAAGTGATTAGTTTGAAAGATGGACAATTATTAGGATTTCTTTGTTTATCGTGTGGCTATAGTGCCTGTCCTGGTGTCAGAGTTTTTATGCCGCCCACGGGCTTATAATTGGGATGTTTTTTTTTCACCGAAGCTATTGGCAATAATTATTCCAATATGCACATCATCATCCTCCTAGCCTTTTCCCAGCAATGTTGGGGTCGGCTTCCAGTCTAACCGGATGCAGCTGAATTTTACATGGAGCGACTGCCTATCTGACCTCCACAACCCAGTTAATACTAGGTAATACGATACCACTTGGTAAGACTGGTTGTCAGACTTTTTGGGCCACTGACTACCTGTAAAGACTGTCAAAGATGGACAAATGACAGCCGGGACCAACAGCTTAACGTGCTTTCCGAGGCACGGAGGAAACTCGGTATGTAAGGGTGGTCACCCATTCTCAGACCAACCTAGGTAAGCACGGCTTAACCTGAACAACGACCCGAGCGGCTATTACTATTAAGCCATAAGATCCCCGCCACCTCCACAATTTGGAATGTGGTACAGTATGGTGTTAATATCAAAGAATTTATAACACTCGCGTAATAAGCTCTGATTATTAAAAATATCGATCAATGATCGGTGGTGTCGGATGGGTTCGAACTCGCGTCCCATGACTTGGCAGTCCGACTTTCACACCACTAGACTATCAGTACTTATTATTTCAATTATTATTCTTTAAGACTAGTTTTATTCTGCTTTGTAAATAAATGTTTTTAGTAAGTACTTAAAGAGTCGAAAAAAACAAGCGACATTATTTTACCTACTTAAAAACTTTTAGTTTAACAGTAGCTACTTATACAGTAGCTTTTAATAAAGTTAGTATAAGTTTCAGTGATGTTTTCCGGAAAAATATATTGGAGCTTTATGTAAAAATGTTTAAGTTAACTAGCATTAAAGCGAGAACCCACCTAGCCGTAGTGTTCAACTCACCAAGCGTCACTAATTAAATTAGAAAACCTAATAAAACTTTTGGGTACTTCTGTTAACGCCCAACATTTCTCTTTATACCAGCTTTTATATCACCTGAGTCAAAAGATGTTGAAGATAACAGGAATCCAATCTAATCATCTTGGAACTTTTGACGAAAAAAACTGGGACATAAAAAAGTGTCGTAAAATCGACTGGGAAGCATCCGCAACGGGCAACGCTGGGAAATGATTTACTTATACACGGGAAATGAGAAATTTTACAAAGAAAAAATTATTAAGATTCATCCATACAGAGCGTTATTTAGAAGGATCGTGGCCTTGTTAATCTTTTAGTCAAAGCTGTCATTAATTCCAAAGATGTGAATATTTCAAGTAAATTTGGGAAAAGTTACAAGAAGGTTCGTTTAAAGGATGTTTAAATAAGATATTAAACAGGACAGCGTTTTAGATTAATTTCCGGAGTTTATGAAATTCCTGATATTTGTGGCTACACAAAATATTGGTTGACGAAAATAAAATTGCACGAATTCTTTAATCGATACCCGATTTTTGGTTCCACAGGAGATATTTTCTTAATCATGATTTTGTTACAAAAGAAAAGCCACCCCATTCCTAAACCATCCCGACCATAAGACTTCTCTACATACACACATACCTACATACCTGCTTTTATTAAAGCATAGACGTATATGAAAAGGTTTCCGCAAGGATCAGGTGGAATCGTTCTAATTACCTGTGTTCTACAGGATAATGTCTGTAATATTGCAGGGAACGCGTACAAATTTCCGGTTTACCCTACCAAATGAAAAGGGTATTTAATTTCTGTATAAATCGTAGACTACGGCGTGTCTTCCGAGAATAATTGCTTTAGAAATAAAAGTTCACTTTCATAGTTTTTTTGTTGTTTCTGTTTCTTTTGTTTGTTATTCTTCTACTAAGATGGAGGTTTATAGTGTCCACAAACCTAAAAGAACTTTTTCTGTCATTTGGACTTTTTGCTCTAGGTAATTGAGTATAAAACGTTTGTTTATTTATTTATTTAACACTTCAAGCACAAACTATATAGGCGGACTTAATGCCATAGGCATTTTTTACCAGTTAGCCTTTGGGTGATTCAGACACAAGCAGTGGTAGGTAGGTATATCTGAAAATTATCTTCTATACTAATATTATAAAGAGTTGTTTGTTTGCTACGATTTAACTCAAGAACCACTCAACCGATTTTAAAATCATAATCATAATTCTATCACCATTAGAGAGCTATATGTTTACCGAGTAACATAGGCTAAATTATATTGATATCATGCAAAGCCGAGCTATCACAATTTTCGCAGACCAAGTCGCGGGCCTAGTGCTAGCTATGAAAACACTACAAAATTGTATGTAACCTAGCTTACGTCACTGAAAACATCATCAAACTACACAAAAAAAGAGCAAAGCAGTATCAAGCACTACCGAGTATGACACGCTATCGCAAACCTTTGGGGACCCTATTTTAGCAGCAAATTTTCATACAAACTGGAGTGTCACAGTCACCTAGATATCTACAACACGATTAAGTAAACAACTTGGTACAACGCTCGCAACGTTGCGCACACAACATGGACGTTCGTCGCACATTTTAACACGACACATTGCCTTTGGACGTGGCTCCTACAACGGATATAGGACTCGCTTGCAACTGAATAAGGGGTGGATTTCGGTGATAATTTCGGAGTCAGAACAAAGAGCAGATATTGTAATTATAATTGGACGATTTGCGGTGATTTCTATTGATTTTAGCGTTAGGTTTATGAAAAGGAATGAGCTATAACGTCAAGCTTTATAGGGTTGGCTGCGAGACTGTTCGTAAGAGATACCGCGGCCCCGGAATATAAGGGCGAGGAAGAAACATGGATGGGTTTTAGTCAATAAAAGTCTGACACTACATCTCGCTCCGCCCAGAGAGTGATGGGAAAAGTTATTTGATGATTTCCCAACCGAAAAAAAGCTTTAGAAGGTGGGAAAACCGGCCAATTGCGAGTTGAAGTCACGCATGATAATGTATTTTTTAATTAATTTTAATTGTTTGTTATTAGAGCTCCAACAGAAATACACACTCTGTGAAAATTTTACCCGTCTACCTATTACGGATCATGAGATACAGCCCCGCTGACAGACAGACAGACAGACGGACGGACAACGGAGGTCTTAGTAATCTGGTTCCGTGGTCTACCCTTCGGGTGCGAGACCCTAAAAAATAGGTGTGCGGGATAATGCAGTCCAAAATACGAATAGAATATTAACTTGACCTTACTTGAACTGTTCTAGCTACACATAACAGTTTATGAATAAACGCTCACACGTATTCGTCAACGACAACTATGCAAACAAGCTAACCTACTTTAATCGAGTCACGCAGAAACACAGTGCCACTAAATGGAAAACAGCAAACACACAGGGTGGAACTCACCAAGAATCCTTCCAACTGCGCGTTCATTACACAATAACCGGCAAATTACGCTCGTAGCGATTGTTTACCAGTAAGATAGCAAGTTAGGGGTCTTCCATTAATCACGTGATATTTTTTTAAGCAACTTTTTAAACCCGACCCCTCCCCCGTGGTGATACGCGGTGAGGTTTTAGACTACCACTCCGACTCTACCCAAATCACATGAAATAAATTCAGAATAATATCTTTAAACACAGGTTAACAGGTGCAATCTAATTTAAATCTGGAAAATTAAGCACCGGGATAAAATGTCTAAACGGCGATTTAGAAAGCGCGCGAAAAATAAACACATGTAATATCTCACTAAACCCCCTTTGGAGACTTACGTGATTAATGGATGACCCCTTAGTGATTTTCAACCTAAAGTTCCGTGTTTAGCGTGTGAAGTTCTCACCGGTTTCCAACATGTGCAGGTGTTTGATAATTCACCCATAGAGGATGTATTTTAATGAAAAAGGTTCTCTTTCAGCGGCTATTTTGTTGTGCTGAAGCGGTTTATGCTGGATTGTCAAAGAACAACAAACCTTTAAATAATTAAACAAAAAATTACAAAGGTGAATGTTAATTAGACTGAAAGCAGTTTTCAGTGACTTTGTCGGTTACAAATGCTCCTAACCCTTTAGTTTTTTAATTGTAAATAACCTTATTGATAAGACAAATACGAACAAAAATACTATTGAATAAATGTTGCTGTTTTAAGCTTTTTTAAATTATATTTCGTAATCAACCCAAAATTGTAATTAACGTGCATCATTTTATAATGATGTATAGAAAGGGCATCCGATGCTTCACTCAACTTAAAAGAATGTCTTAACAATTATTATGAAAGCGATTATATCAAAATAATGAAGTCTGATGAAACAACCACTGACCTATCACGGAAATATAATTATATACCAGAATAAATATAATATATTATGTATGTAATACATACCTTGTAATTATACTTGGATCATTGTTACTGATCTCTGACAGTTATGTCAATGTATTGAGTAGGTTAAGGTTCTTACTCTTCGCTATACAGGGTGTCAACAACCTCATCACGAAGCCGTCAACCAAGCATTCTGTACTTTGATGTACATCAAACTAAGTAACTACGCAAAAAATATTGCTGGGAAACGACTTTTGTTTTTGGTGTGGAAAATCAAGTTTTGTGGTAGAACTCAATGTAACACACTTAAAACACTGTGCTGGTGGATGGATTGCATAGTAAAAATCTTACAATAAAACTTGTATTTAAAAAAAAACTTGTCAAAAAGTTGTAACATTGACTCCCAATATCTCTATAACTAGAAGGTTCGCAGGTATTGTGTAGAACAAAAAAAATGATCGCAGTGAAGGGGAAAACAAGTGCCTTTCGGGAGGTGTTTAACACCCTTCATGTATATTACTACAGTATATGTGTGTTTCTTAATTATAATTTCAGATTGGAAGACATAGATCAATGACACCACGTGAACTTCATAAAAACTATTAAGTCTAAAGAGCAGTCACATTTAGGAAATCATAGACATCAAATTATAATATTATATAGAATAAGAATTATTTATTTACTTCAAATACAGGAGCAAAAATTGGTGGTTTTAGTTACAAACCATATTTTGCCTTTTTGGGGCATGCAAATATAATTTTACATTGTAAAGAGTCACGGACATTTGTTACGTAAGCTTTCATGACTTTCCTTTTATCCAGCGTGTGGCCATCTACTTAGCTGCAACTTTGTACTTCCTACTATATTATGTTCACTATCTTCACCAGCCTATTAATGTTTCCACTGCTAGGACACAAGCCTAAGACTGAACTATATTAGAAATAAGATGGAACTATATTATCTTACTAATATTATAAATGCGACAGTTCTGATTATGGATGTTTGTCACCCAAAAACTACTGAAACATTTGGATGAAATTTAAGACACAGATAGTTTATAACCTGGATTAAGATATATAATTTTTTAATCCCGGTTCTACAATCCCACGGGAGTACCGAACGGCATAAACTAGTCAGTTATAAGTCTAGCAAGCCAGTAGTCAGGACATGCATAAGTTATAAGCAAAAACAAAAATAGCTACACAAAGTTTCGCCATACTTGAAAATATCAATCATTCTGGCATAATTACTAGCACTCAAACTTTCAGATGCATGTGAAACATACAAAAGTGAGCTTTAACACTTGTGTAATAAGACTGCGAATGTGTGTGCAACAAAGTTTGTTGAAAGTAGCCGCTACGGTAAAGTTGTGTGGAAAACGGAAAAGTAGAAGTTTTTGCTAAAGAAGGCTGACTAGTTGTCGGGATGAATAAATTAGTACATACTGGTGGCCAACGTAGAGTTTTAAATAAATATTTACTGCAGTATTGTGGACGATAACGCGTGTTGTTTGTTTATAGATAAATTATAATTTTACCATACGGGGGAAAGGACGTGGCCTCAAAAAGGTTACCATGTGTTTCAGTGCATCATTCCGAACTATTAATCATCAATACACATGTCAATTTTTCATCGGTATTTGAAAAAAAGGAATCTGTTTCCTGCAAAAGTAAATAACCAACACGGTCAAAATGTTTGAAACATCTGATTTTTTTAATGACCAATGAAAACTTGGAAAAAAAGTCCAAATAAAAATTTTGAATGGAAAATGTCAGTATAGATCTGGTAAAAGTTTTAATATTTATACCAAGGAAAATCTTAACACAATTATTTGAAAGTCACTTTTCACTCATAAGTAAAAAGTGTCAAGCTCGTTGTTTTGTATACTATACTTATTAGAAAAAGTCCAATATAAAGCTCTCCACTTCCACCAGTTATTTAAGTGTTATCAACAAAATAATATTTCTCCCCCAATAACAGGAAACGTGTAAATTCGTTGATTTATTCGACGAATACCAACTCTATATTTGGTAGTGAACTGTGCGATTATTTATCTCTCTCCCCCAACCATCGGTTCTCGATTATACACCTACAAACTTATTAATGCGCCCGGCGAATTACCGAACTAACGTAAAATGTACTGGATTTGACAGGACTTTGACATGTATCTTTACAAGCAGCGCCCCCATTAGATGTTTGTCTTTAAAATCGATCGAAACTGATGACGTTGACGGATGAGTTGTAATCTTATCGGAACTAACGTGTTTTGTTGACGTTAAACGAAAGCTTTGTTTGCGGGTAGTAAACGAAGATTATATCTTTTGTGTGAATACAATTATGGTACTGTGTAAACTGTTTCGTCCCGCGCGGACTATGGAACGCGCTGACTGTCATGGCGGCCGTCACTTTGGTTTGACGTGACCTGTCATCTAGTTGTCATTGATCACTTGTCTTTAAAAATTGCTTGTGAACTCGCCGGCTATTGTTTGTTGGGCGTAATATTGATAAATCCCTTTGAATCCCGTATAAACAGGGACCATTTGGTTGAAATAAATTGACTAAAGCCTCGCCATTGATTTGGGAACCGAGTAATTGTGTATATTTTGTGAACGTTGAAGCACCCACGCGCCCTTTGAGGTTAGGTCGAACCCGTCGCGTGCCGTGTGAACAATTGAACAGACTGGAACTATTGTGTTGTTGTGACCTGCTAACGCGTTGGAACCTGTCGCCAGTTGATAGCCGGTCAGGTTTGAAATCGACTACAAAATCATAACACTATTCACGTACACACACACATACCTACAGACACCCATCAAACCTGGACCTGAATCATGGCCTCGGAGCAGGACTTCACCAGCGCCTAGGTGAGTTGATATATTTATAATTAAAGGGCATCTTGATTGAATTGTCTCCGCGGATCGCGGACATCTCGTCCCAAACTTCCCCTTGGTTTGGGAGCGAACAATGGTAGCAGAGCGTGGTTAAAATTGAAAAAACAACTTACTTAGTGCCTGGTCAATTGGAAGTTTGAACAAGAGCTAATTTGTTATTTGTCAGCCGGGCTCAAGTTGGAACATAATTGTTTGATTGGAATTAATTGCATCATATGTCCCCTTGTCGATTGTACTTGCAGTGTGAAATATTGTATTGTGTATTGGACACATGTGTGATTGAAATTATTGTTGTCATTTAATTGTAACTTGATATTAATTGATATTTACTGATATTGAGTGGTATTTGTTGGTTAACTAGAGGTTTATGTAAATTGTTCTAGGTTCTAATTGAGATTTATTTATGGGTTATTTGTTGAAACAGTTTATTGATTTGATTTGTTTGATTTGTTTCTTTTTGACATACAGTGTTATTGTTGAATTTGGTTGCAATGGCCTCACTGAAGGCTGTAAAGGAGGCGGCCGCTGGTTTGGTCTCACAACTAAGATGGTTCACCTCAGCTGCGGCCACGGTTGAGCGCTTGGATTTGGAGGAGATCACACTTGCTCGGTCCGAACAATTGGATGTAAGACTCGGTGATGTGGATAAGTTGTTCACCCGGTTCAACGAGTTTGTTGTTGATTTGGAATTGGAAGCTTGGGGCCAGGCAGCTCGAGATAAGGTCGTTGCCGACTACGACCAGATTTTGGAATTGGGGGACGCAGTCAGTCAGCGAGCCCGGGAGATTTTGAGGAGCCGAGCGCCTGACCAGGTCAAGCCGGAGACCTCGGTTGTTTCAGGCCCCGGTCTATTGAGTAGGCTTCCCACGTTGGAACTTCCACACTTTGATGGTCGCTTGGACCACTGGCTGAGTTTCCTAAACCAATTTGAGAGTCTGGTTGACTCCCGCTCGGACCTCGGACCCGCCCAAAAGTTGGCCTACCTATTGTCGGTCCTGGATGGTGAGGCCCGAGCCTTGGTGCAGCACTTGCCTGTGACGGACTCCGCCTACCCTACCGCTATGGAACTCCTATCCCGACGGTATCAGAATAAGCGCTGCTTGGCTGATGTTCACATCGGCCAGATTTTGGGGTTACCGGCCATTGAGAACACGTCGGCGTTGCGCACTAATCTGCTGAACCCGTTGGTTTCAGCAACCAACGCTTTGCGACGTTTGGAGTTGCCGGTGGACCATTGGTCCTACTTGTTGGTGCACATTGTACTGCAGTTGCTCCCCGCGGACTTGAGGTCCCGCTTCGAGCAGAGGTATGGTGGGGACAGTGCCACCCACCTTCCCCCCTTTGACGACCTCATCAAATTTTTGGAGGATGAGTGTCGCCTTTTGGACAACACTTGTGGCGCAATGGGGTCGCGCCCACCACCTTCTCGGCCAAGAGACCAGGGACGGACTAGGGCTAAGGGGCCGGTTGATAGTCGTCCCGCCCCCCGTTTTGCGGGCACCCAGAATAGTCCTGATTGCGTTTTTTGTAAGGCCACGGGGCATAGCATGGCAAGTTGCACGGCTTTTTTGGAGTTGCACGTTAGTGCCCGCCGCCGAATTGCCAACGCACGCCGCCTATGCTTCTCTTGTTTGGGGGCTCACTTTCACCGGGACTGCCCCAAGCCCCGCCCGTGTGGAATTTGTGAAGGGGCTCATCTTGAGATTTTGTGCGCCAACGCGAACCGCTCTGGCAGATCAGCTTCTGATGAGGGTTCGCGCAGGGGGGGGTACCACGGAGACGAGCACCGGGCCTCTGGTACGCCGGTCGAGAACCGGGTAGAGGCCCGCAATTTTGATGGCTGCACTCCACCCCCCGCGCAAGTTGAACGGGAGCCGCGCGCGCGCCAGTTGGTCTCCCCTCGTAATGGTAAACGGGAGCCGCGTGCGCGCCATTTGGCCTCCCCTCGTATGAACAATTGTACGGCGGCTGCTGGGCAACAATGGCCAGATCAGCACCGCTACCTTTCACCTCCGCTGGCGGAACGCCCCCGGTTGGAGTCGCGCCCTCCGCCATTCAGGCATCCGGTGGGATATGCCCTTCCAGCGATGGCGAGCGGCCCGGGACACCGCGCGGACGAAGCATTTGAGTGCTACCCTCGTCGTGAACGACGGCAGCCTGGATGCGGCGATCAGTCGCCGCCCAGGCATTGTTAGAAAATTGGCGTCTGCCCCGCTACAGGCCCCCTGGGTGACTCTGTTGTGGTCCGTGCTATTTTGGACACGGCGTCCAGAGTTGCCTTTTGTCGTCTTGGTTAGCGGGTTAAGTGGGCCTGAAGGTGAATGACCTTTCAGGCAAGTTTCGAGGATGGTTGGCCTCGAACGCCAGTCTTGATGTCGGTCCTTTTGCCCGGGCTTGAGATGCTCGCTGTTGGGACAAAGGACCCTCCGTTTGATTTGTTTGTTGAACAGATACAGCTCCCTCGACAATTGTTGAACGTTACCTCGTGGATCAGGCGTCTTGGTCACAATTCTAGGAATCCAGGGGACAAGCGCCTATCACCGATTCTCTCTCCTCAAGAGCAACAGGAGTCACTCCTCATTGGGTCCGCTCTGTGCAGGCTGGGCACTTTGAAAAGGAGATCGAGATCTTGAAGTCTGGCAGGGTTAAGCTCGGGAGCTGTGAGTAAGTTGAGCCCCTTCTTGGATAATGCGGGTCTTTTGCTTGTTGGAGGACGGTTGAGGCACTCTAGCCTTCCTATGGGACTCGTCACCCCCCTTATTGCCCAAAGAGGGCCATTTGATTTGATTTGTTGGTGACCGATCGTCACATTGGGAACTCGCATGCCGGTTGCAATGCGCTGTTGGCCATTCTAAAATTGTCAAGGCTTACTTGTGTATGTGTCTGTCTGTCAATGAAGGCAGTGCACTTGGAACTGTTAACCTCCCTCTCGACAGAGGCCTTTGTAGCGACCTTGGATAGATTTGTCTCGCCTAGGGTTACCTTCTTTGATCAGTTTGATTGCGGTACCAACTACAAGGGTACAAGTAACTATTTGAAGGAAGTATACGCCTTCCTTAATGAGAGCCAGGTTGACATTGGTAACAAATTGGCTCGCCGAGGAGTCACTTGGTTGTTTGACTCACCAGCCCGCCCCCATTGGGGGGGTATTTTGAGACTGCCAATTGATTAGCGGACGGGTAGGCCCGTCCGGGGGGGGTAGATGTTTCGTCCCGCGCGGACTATGGAACGCGCTGACTGTCATGGCGGCCGTCACTTTGGTTTGACGTGACCTGTCATCTAGTTGTCATTGATCACTTGTCTTTAAAAATTGCTTGTGAACTCGCCGGCTATTGTTTGTTGGGCGTAATATTGATAAATCCCTTTGAATCCCGTATAAACAGGGACCATTTGGTTGAAATAAATTGACTAAAGCCTCGCCATTGATTTGGGAACCGAGTAATTGTGTATATTTTGTGAACGTTGAAGCACCCACGCGCCCTTTGAGGTTAGGTCGAACCCGTCGCGTGCCGTGTGAACAATTGAACAGACTGGAACTATTGTGTTGTTGTGACCTGCTAACGCGTTGGAACCTGTCGCCAGTTGATAGCCGGTCAGGTTTGAAATCGACTACAAAATCATAACACTATTCACGTACACACACACATACCTACAGACACCCATCAAACCTGGACCTGAATCATGGCCTCGGAGCAGGACTTCACCAGCGCCTAGGTGAGTTGATATATTTATAATTAAAGGGCATCTTGATTGAATTGTCTCCGCGGATCGCGGACATCTCGTCCCAAACTTCCCCTTGGTTTGGGAGCGAACATAAACTGTGTATTGTTCACCCAATAGAATGGAGTTTCTGTTCCGTGGTCCTGTATGTCATAAGTATATTTGAAACTTTTTTCAACCGGTCTATACCTTTCGAATTCTAATTTCCAGCAATTGATTTGACGCAGTCAGACGATAGTCGCATCTTCTCCAAAACTCAGTCTATTTCCTTGGCTTAAAAGATAACCCTGAAGGCAACCGTAACATAGTCTGTGTAGACTATTCATATATTTATACGAAAAGCCTACTAGTATAACAAAATCATACGCAAATCACAAAACATTTCAAACGAACCTTTCCACCATCTTGCAATGAAAAAAGCGCCGTCTATATCGTATTATTTCAATTCTTTCACAACTTAATCCTCGTCACATTCGTTCGGGAACAGTTCAATGGAACAAATGGTTATGACAGGTGGGTTGCCGTGTAAAAGTGACTGATCTCCTCAATACCGCGTCCACGGAATGGAAAAAATATTGATAGCTATTACTTCAGTCGGAGGCCTTTTGTGTGCGAATTTTTCCGCCATTTTTTTTTTCAAATCTTTCATAGAGTTGTGAATTGTTGCCGTAATGTGAGTACAATAAGGGTTGTTTTACTTACGTTCGTGGTCTGGTCGGTCGAATGTGGACCTCAGCATTCCTGGAACAAATAGAGGATGATTATTAGTGGCGATAGTTTGTATATTGTATACGTTTTCAAAGCATTAGAAATGTAGGTAGAATTTGTATGTGTATTTTTGTCACAAACACGTTTTTCTCTTCACAAACATAAAAAAAATCTCTATATTCATCAGACATTGAATTGAAGGACTGAAACATGAAAGGAATATTCGATACCCAACTACCGCACAAACCTGTTTAATAAAAAGAGTCGTTTAAGTACCGACCTCCTATAAAATATTCATTCATCAATATGGCTACTATTATCCATTCATCATTTTACATTCACACAACTATGGTACAGCCGCTGACAAAAGCGCCAGCCAATTAGTTTGTTTAACGTTGTGTGCCGAAAGCGCGCGTTGTCATGGCAACCGGTTTATGGTGGGCACGTGTTAATTGCCCGGCCTCTGTCTGAGCGACTAACATTTTGTACCATTTAGCACCTCCTAGCTACGTTCATATACGTACAATCGACAATACATGATATTAATTCAAAACGTTTTAGACTCGCATTTCAAGATAATTTATCGCTTTTTATAGTCTGCGAGCTCGTTTTATGTCTTTTATTCTTTGAATACACTTTTACCTTGCAAAATTTACAGCATTTTTAAATAAATTGACGTACCTACCCGCTGTAGAGCGATGCGTCGCGTTGGATGAAACGACTTAACTTTGATTGTGTTTTAAATTTAAATTCGTTCATTACACGTCTATTATTACGATTTAAGTTCGCCGTGAGCAGTAATTGCTTTAATAATTTCACGGTTGAATAATAATGTTGTAATTAGATTGCTCGCGACTGTACCTAGTGTTGTTCTCATGGCGCAATGGATCCGTTGTTAAAAGTTAGTGTAAAGTTATCAATTATCATAGATGAAACAAAACTGTTTGTGTGTTACTTCTAAAATAGTTGTTATAAATCATTCTTATTGATTCAGTGGTTGGATGTGTTGCATCAATTTGTTATTGCACAATTTATTGCAGTTAGTTACCCGATAATACTACGAATGCAAATTGGGGTTAAATAATTCTATACAAACGAAAAAAAGTGTATTTTTTATTAAAATTTAGCTACTATTAATTAAATAACCTGTGTCCGACAACAACACGAATATAAAGGGTGTAAAACACCTCTTCACGAAGCCGAAAGGCACTTGTTCTCCCCATCATTGCGATATTTTTTTTGTTCTACGCCATACCTGGGAACCTTCTAGTTACGGAGATATGGGGGGTCAAAATTACAACTTTTGGACAAGTTTTTTTTAAATACAAGTTTTTTTTGTAAGATTTTGACTTTTAACACCTCCACGACCCCCGAACTATTCAATCCATCCATCGGCACAATGTTCTAAGTGCGTTACATTGAGTTCTACCACAAAACATGATTTATAACCTCAAAAAAATAGCAATAATTTTTGCGTAAAGTTACTTAGTTTGATGTACAGAATGCTTGGTTAACGGCTTTGTGATGAGGTGGTTTACACCCTGTATATCACGTTCACTGCTTTTAAATTATTTTTTAGAGCACACAGAATGATAAAAGTTAATAAAAGACTGCACAAAGTAATGAATAAATAATCTATATAAACCGTACATAAAAATAAAACAACATTTTCATTCCAATTAGAGTGAATACAAAATCGAACAGTTTTGTAGCTCGTTAGTAGAATCAATGTGTTTTATAAATGCTATCATTTGTTTGACACTGTGATTACAATCAATTCTTACAGTTCTATGTTTTAGTTAAATAAAACATGCGTGTGTACAACGGGCAACGTTTTCTTTGTTTCAATAAACATTTAGTTTGTATGTCAAAAGCATTATTTTTGGTATCGACGGACATAATTATTTTGTGTTTACTCATTTTTTTTTGTGTTGGAAGTTTACACAGATTAACTTAATCATCCGTAATTGTTTATTTTGTTTTTTTTCCCCTTAATTTATCTGCTTATCATGATCAGTATGAATTAGGAAGTGTGCATATTTCTAAGATTTTCCATATAAAATAATTTAAAAAAATTGTCATTTGTGAATTAAAGAAAAAGCCTAACAATTTACCGAATGTTTGATCTTGCCAAATAAAGCGGTTTAGCAAAAAAAACTTTTTTTTTATGAAACAACAAAAAGCCTCGAAGGTACTTGCGATCGTCGATTCCACATACCTACCTACAAACGTGTTAAAATAACTTATATGCCAGAAACAGATGTGGGGTGCGTAGTGTTTATTATTTCATTGTGAACGCCCGATGAACTCGCGTCTTTTCGATATAGGGGAGTGAGTGAAAATTCTTTTCAAAACCATATTATTATGAAAACATTTTAAGTTTTCGCCAGTTTTCGGCGCATCACCACGTCCCTTGTGTATTGTGAACACGTGGTTCGGGATATCGAAATATTATGGAGCCACTTTGACGGTTTTATTACAAAATACGAATTTATTTTTGGAATAAACATTTTCTTTTTGAGTGTCCATTTTTTGTGAAGTGTTTTTTTTTAAGTTTCGTTATTTGGGTGGTATGGAATTTGTATGTGAGCTTTAGGGACTTTTTATTGTATTGAGTTTAATAGCATACACTCGACGACTAATCAAGCTATTCTAAACCAGTTTAAGCGTATCTCTCATTGTACGGGAAATCTATTCAAAGCGAGGCCATGTTATACTGGAAATGTATAGCTTAATGTTTCGCCGTTTGTACGTTTATATGCGTGATTTCAAGATTTATATAATAGATACCTACCGGTAAGTAGGTATACCAGTGCAGTGAAATTATCTTTAAAATAATATCTAGAAGAAAGCTCGTGGCCGAATAATAACAGCCACTCGGGTCGATGTTTAGGTTAAACCGTGCTTGCCTAGGTTGGACTGTGGATGGCTGACCCGACCACCCATTACATATAGAGTTTCATCCATGCCTCGGAAAGCAGTTAAGCCGTTGATCCGGGCTGTCATTTGAAGATCATTGAAAGCCGTTACAGGTAGTCCATTCCCTCTTATAGAGAGGAGGCCTGTGTCCCAGCAGTGGGAAATATTAATAGGCTGATGATGATGATGATGATGATGATGATGATGATAATGACAGGTAGTCAGTGGCCCAATAATTCTGACAACCAGTCTTACCAAGGGGTATCGTATTACCCAGTACTAACTGGGCTATGGAGGTCAGGTAGCAGGCGCTCCATCTAAAATACTGGTATTCAGCTGCATCTGGTTAGACTGAAGCCGGCCCCAACATAGTTGGGAAAAGGCTAGCAGATGATGATGAATAGCTAGAAGAAAGACTTCACACTAATATTTTATGTATTTGCGTACTTTTCATAATCGTATTTTCATTTCAACACAATTTCACAGAGCCTTTATTTACAACAAACGCGTAATAATAAAAGTATGATGCACTCCATTTTCTTTTATTCCCATTTCGCAAAAAATTTAGGCGGTTAAAGTGCATACTTAAAGTGGGCTCTAAAAATATACGGTAATAAACACTCCCTTTTTGGGGGTGTGATGTCTGTTTGCTATAATCTGTATCCCTCTGTTTTTGATTTAAAAAAAAGTTTTTTATCTTCGTGTAGAGAACATTAGAGAGATAGATACAAAATAGTCCATTGTTCAGGTGACCCAGTGATGGCGGCCAAATTACGAACAGTAAGGTCCATGTTCACCGAAAAGATAACAGCCTGATTAGCTAAAACAGCTGTTTAAAGCACATTTTTGTATGGTAATATGTCACAGTGACAGCTGTTTTAGCTAATCAGGCTGTTATCTTTTCGGTGAACATGGACCTAAGTCGTTATAGGTTCGAAACCAGGGAGGGGCATTACTTTGTGTAATTTATTTCATCACCACTGCTCTCAAAACCGTGTGAAGGAAAACATCGTGAGGAAACCGGCATGTCCTTGAACCAAAAATTCGAACACATGTGACATCTACCAACCCGCACTGGGCTCGCGAGGTGGATTATAGGCCATTTTCTCTCATAAAGAAGAGGCCGTGTGTACCAGCAGTGGGAACATTATAGGCTTATTATGCTTGTGTTTTTGTTTTAACGAAGTTTTGGTACCTTCGTGTTGAGAACAATAGAAAGATACATACTTACTTAGAGACATGCAACACAACACATGCATTGTCTGTCCGTCTTTTATTGTATTGTCCGCGGTCTAAACGACCAATTCACGATTACGACCACGAAGCGCCATAAAGCGCAAATAAATCAAACAGTTTATTGAATAGTAACATCAAAACAATCCGTTGCAAGTTAACCCTCAAACGCGAGCGCGACCGCTTGGACCGATCACGACATCAATAAATAACTATTGCGACAAAAACTGACGACAAAGCGCACGTCGGAGCCACCAGTCGTGATCCGTCGCACGTGTCCGGACAGATCGGAAGCCGATCGGTACGATAAGATCACGACTCTCTAAAAATAGGAGCTTTCAGTATACACCCAGTTTAGTTAATTGGTCATTTTTACTTTTTAATTATAACGACCCGTGACATTTTGGCAGACGAGGGTTGAATTTCGATTCTTTTAATGAAGCTTGTTTTACGTTTGAGTAATTAATTCACACAGAGAAATTATTCGCGTTCCATTTCTTTTACGATTAAGGAATTTGCGACTTTTTTTCATAAAACTTGGTGAGTAAACAGTAATTATTAAATTTATTTTGTCATAACATGAAACATGAGTTTAATTAACAGGCTGTGTATACATTATTCTTCAATCCTATTATAAATGTAATGACGTAGCATCATAAATTTCGCAACCGCATTAATAGCGGTGTATAAATCATGGGCGGTCAATGAAACTGTAAAATGTACGTATCATTATAATTGTCTGTTGTGTATTGATAAAATGTCAAAGTTCATCTGAACGGCTATTCCTGGCCCGCGCTGATTGGCAGTAAGGATTCCTGGTGACTGTTATTGGCACTTTGAAATGCAGGAAGTAATGACAATTTAACATAATTGGGAGTAAGATAAGGGTAGGTAATATCGCCTTTCAATGTTTTATTAATAGAATATTCTGATTTTGAAATTATACTGAATGGAGTATCTCTGTAGGGTTAGGCAGAAGTGTACCTACTAGTACCCCCACATTTCGCCAGTTATGATTGAGTCCCATGTAATTGGGGCGACCCTATTACCATCAACCGGGCACAAATCCCAACTCCGTGGTTGCTACTGAAAAAATCCTGATAATAAATAAATAAATATCGCTGGACATTAACACACAGCGCCATCTAGTGCCACACTAAGCCAGGCTTGTGTCGTGGACACCAAATAATTGATAATATACTACATTTACACCTTTTTTTTTGTTTGTAAATACATATTTATTCATAATAAACATCCATGACTCGGAAAGAAATGTCCATGCTTATCACACAAATATTTGCTCCTACCGGGATCAAAAACTAAGAACGTAAGGCAGCCTCACTACCACTATGCCATTCGGGTCGTCGAAAAACCCAATAAAAGTTTGTCCGACTCGGCAGTCGAACCCAGGACCTTATGCTCAGCAGTCGCTATTGCAACCACTAGACCACCGAGGCAATCAAATTAAAATAAATTTATTTATAGTTAATTAACTCATCGAATTCCGTAATTAGAGACACAATAGAAAGACAATTGCTTATGTCGAACTGTGTAACTTAAGACACGCGAGAGGTTAAAACGGTAAACACCAATGGGGAAGACCGTTAAAAGCTAATTGTAGATGGCGCCACCATAGCTGTTCTCAATCTGACCAATGAGGTCAAGGTATTTTAAAATATGAAATGACATTCCTTGATTTTCAACCAATGACGATGCTTGGAACCAGCTATGCTAGCGCCATTAGTTCCACAGTGTGCATCCCTGGAAGCACCAAATTGCAAAAATTTACAAAACAATAGTAAAAAAAAGTAAAATTAGTAGATACCATTCAATGGTTTGAATTGAATTACTTACAAAAACTAACATGGAACAGTGGACACAATTGCTTTATGTTTTCTAACCTATAAGGCACTAAAATTTCGCAATACTGAGCGATCGTAAACAATCTGTGTTAAGTGCGATTCAAGTTATGACCTCTGTCCAAAAATCACTTGCATGATCGAACGATACGCCCAAATTCGTTGTAAATTGTTAATAAAACACCACAAAAACGTTGCGAAAACAAATTATACTCCCAATGAATGTTATATGGGAGTCGTCTCAATCATCAAGTTTACAACCGTCTGTATACGGAATTATCGCTCCTATCTCCCTCATTGCGATGCTATAAAGTATATGTGGTGGCTGGCCACACCCAAGTTTTGCGACTTTCTGAACAGCGCGGCACACAAATGCGAACTTGAGTCACTTTAAACTTTAACATTTTGTTTTTAAAACTTTTACAAAATGAGGACATAAAAATAAAAAAAAAAACATGGGCAGTAAATATATAGGTCTAAATACAGTGATATATCTTCATGAATGTTCATAACTTTCGAAGACAACTATTGAGTGACACACACGGAAATGGTTCTCTCTCACGTATCTGAATATCATTATAGTACATATTCTAACGTCGTACTATTAGATCAACAAGTAGATATATGTCTCAACGTCACTCCCTCTATGATTTATGGTCGACGCGGACTAACTGACAAGACCACATCACTTTTTTTGGCCGTATGAAGTTTCCTTACGAAGAGTTCAGTAGGTCTAAGCCGAAAATGATATTACTTTGCTCGATAGCGATCTTAGTCGCGACACTTGAGAGCTTTTATGGTTGTAATAACAGATATCGCGTTGATTCGATTCGATATGGACTGCTTGGGTACTATCGACAGCTTGATTGCTGCGAACATTTACTTAAAAGTGGCTCGTGAAACGTTAATGGCGGCTTTTATAACACTGTTCCCGATAAGAACGGTGCACATTTGAGCCAATCTCAATGACATAAATAGCAGAAACAGATGTAAAAAAACTAGCAGCGTTAAAACAATTTAGTCAACAACGACCTCTGAAACTGGTACTAAGCATTCTTTTTTTGTCACCAAATACGGATGCTGTAGCCGACAGTGAGCGCTGTAAATTAATTTCCAAGTTCTACCACAATTGTATCGCGTTACAAGCGCAGAATGCAACTCTCAGTGCCATATATGGGTACCAGGGGCCGGCTGCCATACCGGGCTGGACATAAATGGCCGGCCGTTACCAAACGCGGTGGCTCGGGACAGCCCGCAGCGAACGGGTTAAGTGACACACACTCGATTTTGAAATACGTATAAGTAAGCTTCGTGTTGAATGATAATTAAAAGTACTCGTGAGGGTCTGTTTGACCGCACACCTTGTTCGTAGGGTTGCTAACGAGATCTTTATTGATGTTAATTTATTCGTTGAATGGCGATTATCGATTTTTGAATGCGGTCTTTATTGTGTCGTGTAATAGTTCGTTAATGAGCTTAAAATTTATTTTCAGAGAGGCTTAAGAAGTATTTTTACCGTAACCAGTTTTAGAGCTTATAAATTGCTTCGCATTTTAAATTCAACTTCGTCCAAGAAACTGAAATTCACTTTATTTCACACCATCCCCTTGAAATTTTGAACAAAATTATCATAATAAAAAACAGAAGGTAGGTAGGTGAAATAATCCATTAGCTATATTCCAGATTTTTTTCTTTTTTTTTCATTAGAATTCATAAGAGACTTAGTTAACAAAGGACGGAGTTAGATTGGAAAAATTTATAACTTGCAAGATTTGCGCAACTCAAGTGGCGCGGTATTTGCATTTTAATTGTAGCTAGGTGTGGGGTGCTACTGCGAGCGGGGAGTGATAAGCGACTTTGTCTTCCGAAATCCGAGTTAAAATGTTGAATTACTAAAAGGATGTACGTATACAGGGTGTAAACAAACTCATTACGAAGCCGTCAACCAAGCATTCTATACATAAAAAATAAGTAACTTTACGCAAAAAATATTGCTGGGGAACGACTTTTTTTGGGGTGCAAAATCATGTTTTGTGTGTAGAACTCAATGTAATGCTCTCAAAGCATTGTGCAGATGAATGGATTGAATAGTGCAGAGGTCGTGGAAGTGGAAGACTTTAAAGTCTTAAATTGAATCTTGTATTTAAAGAAAACTTGTCAAAAAGTTGGAATTTTGACCCCCAATATCTTCGTAACTAGATGGTTTCCAAGTATGGTGTACAACAAAAATATGATCGCGCGGTTTTTTTCTTATTCATTAAGATTGACCTAAACGCAAACAGCTACGGATGTTATCGAGTTACATATTCAGCTAGAAATAGAATAAAGAATCATTTTGCGATAAAAAAGCCATTTTCAATAAATAGCTTTCAAGCAATGCATCATTATTAACCGAGCTTTAGTAAAGCAAAAAATAATAAACTTGCTCTTAAACAAAAACAAACCTGAGAACCGTTATCAATACAATTGTCTAGAAAGTACGGCTTTTCTGCTAAGTTCTAAAGAAAAGAGGCCTTATCGCTGTCATTGAGAACTCAGGTTCTATAAAACAGCAAGTAATCTTCGACTATTCATTATAATACTTTCTGAATTCATGCATATTTCCACCACTACCGGGAATATGCTCTGCTTTTATTAATTAAGTTCGCGTTTGTTCGAATCGATTTTTGTTCAGGAATATTTCCACGTCTGCAAAGATATTTACGTAAAATACTATAGAGAAGCTATGAGAAGAAATGTAATAAAATAACTGATGTCATGTCTCGGTGTGGCCATTTTCTTGGCAAAATGATAAAATTGACAAGTTTGACGTTATACTTTTGATAACCCTAACCAGTTCGTTATTGCAAATAGATTAGCATGTTGTTTTCTTTGAACCATCTACCGAAACCATGTTTAAATGTCGATGCAAGTCTATGATGATCTTAGAGCCAAAAAATTCGCCTGCTTTTATACTAAATTAATAATACTTAATTAGATTTTCCGAGGCAATTACGGTGATCAACTTCATCGCACCCCGTAATCCTGCTAACTCAACTCAATTTTCATGTACACGTAAACATTCACATTTTACGCAAGCGTTCCCTTCGGCCGCATTCGAAACCAAGGTTCGAAACTGGTTTCTAAATAAGAATATTGTTTCTTCTTTCGAAACTAGTTTCGATATAAGAATTATATTTCGTATCTCGAAACTTGTTTCGACAAAAGAATTATATTTCTTCATTCGAAACCGACAAATGAAAATCAAAACCTCTTTAGAATTAATAATCTATAAATTATAATAATATTATATATATAATATATAATATAATATTATATAATATAATTATATAATATTATATAATTTATATAATATTATATAAATTATTATAATATATAATGGATTCCACTAGGCAATCCATGCATATGTTTTTTTTAACTGAGCTATTAGCGTTACTTTTTAGGAAGTTACAAATATATAAACAGTGTGAGTGTCAAATAAAATAATTTTATGAAACTATTTGGAAATAAAATCCGGTGCGTTTCCATACACTTATATTTAATTGAAATAATTTAACAAGTAAGACTTAATAATGCAGTGAAAAGGGGGCGATAATTTCAACGCAATGGCCAACGGAGATTTCTTTCTTTTGTAGTTGCTGGATTGCTAATTTAATTTCTTCATCTATTTCCATGTAGTGTTTGTTCTTTTTTGTAGTTTTCTTGCTTACACTTGTTTCATTTTTTAAAACATCCAGGACTTGAGCTAATGTTGGATTCGTACGCCCAATAAATCTGTTTATTTTGGAATGCCATCCCTCCAAGTGGTTTGTTGTTCTTATTTCTTCTGTACTGCAGCAGCAAAGTTTGGCAAAATCGTTGTGTTCAAACCATTGCTTTTTAAAATATTTGTTAAATTTTTGTACTTCTATGGCGACTGGGCTTTTATTCATTACATATTTATAACCTTTATTAATATACTCTTGTGGTAAGCGTGCTAAACCAGCACAGCGGGCTACGTGTCTCTTTTTGACGCTTGATTTTAAACCCAGGTTTTTTGCCTTTCGGAATAATGCCCTGTTGTAATGGAAGTAGCATAACTTTATTTTGATCAACGGAAAGACATCTCTAATACCTTGCATTGCTGCTTTTTCAAAATCCAAAGTAACCTTCTGAGGTTTAAATGATGGAATCTGCGATTTAATTAATCTGTACAATATTTCGTAGGTTTTTCTATTTTTGTTTTCAAGAAAGGCAAAAATTAAAGGGGTTACTGAATGAGTGTCTTTATCATAACCGTGTATCGAATATAACTGTTTGAAACATCGTGGGCAAGACTTAAAGGTACCGTCGCAGTAAATGTGTTTGTAATTTGTGATTTTTTGTCTAGAACTTTTTGTGCAAAATAATAAAATTCGATTGCCTTCATCAATGAAATCAGCTAAGAGCATATTTTCAAATTTTTTTGGTACAATTACTTCGCTGGGTAATGTAAATCTTTGTTTTGTAACACCCAATACTTTGTTCCGTTCGTTGTATAGTCCGCTTTTAATATTATTAAAATTTGGCAATTTATTGATCAAACCAACTCCTTCATTTTCCATTTCAGATTTCATATCGTCATATTGTTTTTTTATTGAGACAAAATTAGTACTTACTTTTTGTTTTAAAGTATCCATTTTTTTAAGAAATTCTGTATTTATAATGTCCCCTTTGCAATGTATCTCGTGTTGGTTTTGTTTTATAACTTCATTCTTAGAATTAATAGTAAAGTTGCCATTACATCCAAAATTTTCATTCTCGCAATAAAAAAATGTGTTGCCGGATTTGTAGATTTTTTTTCTATGGTACTTACGTCCCTGATATAGAGCTGCCACACCTCCTCTTTTTGTGCTTATAAACTCAACTTGTGTTGTATTCATGGCAAATATTGTTAACACCGAATCTAGTCAAAAAATGCTATTCATTTTTAAATTTCCTCGTTGCACTTACCTATAGTACCTACATGAGTTAATTTTAAAATCATTTGCTTATCTAGTGTAAGCGGCCAGCAATATTTTTTATAGATTATTAATTCTAAAGAGGTTTTGATTTTCATTTTCATTTTTTTTTTTTATATATAATATTATTATAATTTATAGATTATTAATTCTAAAGAGGTTTTGATTTTCATTTGTCGGTTTCGAATGAAGAAATATAATTCTTTTGTCGAAACAAGTTTCGAGATACGAAATATAATTCTTATATCGAAACTAGTTTCGAAAGAAGAAACAATATTCTTATTTAGAAACCAGTTTCGAACCTTGGTTTCGAATGCGGCCGAAGGGCAAGCGTTCATACGCGTTTGACAAATGGGATGACATTCGATTTATAAACCGCCAAACTAACGTATGGCCAGAAAAAATTGCAAAAAACAAAATGGCTCTATTTCACCATGTTACTGGCAACTTTGTTCTGGTTTCGGAGCAACCACGTTAAAGTTGGACTTAAACGCTAGCTGTTTACAAAAGTGTACATTACTTTGCTTATGTATGTACATAGGAGTATATATAGAACGAAGTCAGCTACCAACCGCTAAGTGTGAGTCGAGTTGGCGAGTCATTTATCTCTGTCGGCGTCGCGATGTGGCCTCAGCTTTACATTAGGCTTGTTGATAGCCGTCGGGGTTAAGTGAAACGTCTATCTAGGAGGGTGTGAATTCGAGAAAAACATGTCGGTTACGTTACTCTCAAGCGCAGATGTACAGTCACGAAAATACCTTTCCATTTACGTAACATTAAAAAACTGTCTTCTTGTGAAATAATTAATTTTAAGATTTTTACAAACCTAATCTGAAAACATTTATTTCAATTAAACCGGCACTTTTAAAAGTCAAAAACAAAAGTATGAAGCTACAGTGCCAGTCACAGAGCATAATAACTTGTGTAAATAACTGTAGTTGTTTATTCCAAAGCGTAGATATCTATGGAGAAAAATTGGCAATAAACTCCATGGTTACTCTTTACAAGATATTGGTTACATCATCATTTTTTCTTTGGAGGTGGGTTTCGAATACACAATCTTTGTCATCATCTGCCAGCCTTTTCCCAACTATGTTGGGGTCGGCTTCCAGTCTAACCGGATGCAGCTAAATACCAGTATTTTACATGGAGCGACTGCCTATGCGACCTCCACAACCCAGTTAATACTGGGTAATATGATATCACTTGGTACGTTTTGGGAAATTGAAAAAGATGGACAAATGACAGCCAGGACATGCAGCTTAACGTGCTTTCCGAGGAACGGAAGAAACTCAGTATGTAAGGGTGAATATACTCCGGGGCTGTGGGACTGTTCGAAAGAGATACCGCGGCCCCGGAACATAAAGGGCGAGGAAGGAACATGGATGGATTTTTGTCAGTAAAAGTCTGACACTCCCTCCCGCTCCGCCCAGAGTGGGAGAAGTCATTTGATGATTACCCATCCGAAAACAAGGGTGAATATACTATCTTTGTAAAACCACACAATTTCTAATCCATACTTTAGGAGAAAAAGAAAGAAAGAAAAGAAAGAAAAAGCATTTATCACCGTCATCGTCATTCTCTTAATCTTATCCCAATTTACTTGAAGTTGGCGCAGCATATCTTATTCTACCATACAGGAGAAAATGGTTGTTGAATCTTACGTAAATGTAAAGTATTTATGTCGTGTAAACCGGATGTTTTTGTATGACGCACGGAGTGGATGTCGCCTGTGCTAATTAAAGTGTGGACAGAAATATCGACGGATCGATTCGATATTTTTGTGCAATATGGAATTGCGCTTAGTTGGATGCAACAGAGTGCATTGACTCTATCAATGTAATTTCTAGAAAACGTGTTATGATTTAAGTTTAAAAAGGTTTAATGATAAAAATGGTTGGGTGTAAAATAGGTACCCTAAATGAGGTCTAAAGGCATTTGTTCTCCCTATCATTGCTTCTAGTTAAGGTGATATTGGAGGAGGTCAAAGTTCCAAAATCATAGGTTTAAAAATACATGTTTACAATGTTAAAACTACGCTATATTACGAGTACTTCCGTGTTTCCTGTAATGCAACCAACAGCACGATGTTTTGAGTGCTATAGATTACCGTAAAAAGTGATTTTTCACCCAAAAAAAAGCCGTTTCTCAGCAATAATTTTTGCGTAAAGTTTCCTTAGTTTGATGTACAAAAAGCTTAGTTGACGGCTTCATGAAAGGAATAGTACATTACAGCAGAATCCAGTAAGTAAGCCTTCCTGGCCGAGTATGAGTTAACCGGACCGAACCGCAGGTGAGGTCCGGTTATATACGAGGCCAGGATGGCTTTCTTACTGGTTGAGGTTTGTATAATGCTTTTCTCAAAAATGAAAGAAAGTTTAACAACAAATTCGTTTAATTAATATTGAAGGTTACATTCATATTAGGGCAATTACTGATAGATATTGTGATCGATTTACCGGGGGCATTTATATTTGTTTGTTGTACATCTTGATTAACGGACTCTTGGCTGGCAGTAAATGTCTGTGAGACATTAATTTGGTTGTTTGGGAAGGTGGATGCTTGCGATGATGTTACGGGCAGGGGAATAGTGGTCGGTTCTTGGCGAGAGGTAGATGGCTGCGGAGCCAGGCTTAGCTGCTGTTGACGCGATGTAGACGGCTGCGGGGAGGTGGAAGATGATGTGTTTTGAGTATTCAATTTAATTTTTTTATTTATATTGCTTGTAATTTCACTTTTATTTTCTAATGACTCTTCTATGTATCCTTCTGCAACTCGGTCCGATTTCCACCCCCCGTGTCGTTTTATTGTCGTGAGATTGGCTCCAGAGTCAGCAAGAAGGGTAGCAGACGACCTCCGGAAACAATGGCCAGTATAGCTCTCTGGATTTGGTAAATTCAAATATTCTGCTATTTGTTTAGGTATTGCGGCAATCTTATGACGACCGATGTTTTGCCGCAAGCATGTCCCGTTTCTATAACTTTTCATATTTTCAGGGCGCAGGTCATGATATTTCCTTACAATATGAGCTGACTCCTTGTGTATAACAAAAGAGCGATCAATTTTTGTTTTTGTTTCTCGTACTTTTACCGAAATTATTTCATTATGGTATTCCACGTCACTGTTTTTAATATTACAGAGCTCCATACATCGGCAGGCGCCATTAATTCCCATTATAGTAATAACCTAAAAACAAAAAAAAACTATTTAAATCGAGAATATAAAAATAAGTTTATGTTATTTGGAACCAGATTTAATAGCATATTTATATTATTGCAACCGACTAACAGACCACTTACTCGTACATCACAACAAGTTAAATTAAATAAGTAAACAAAATAAATATTACCTTCACTGCTAAATAAACTTCATCGGGTGCTTCATTTATAAACTTCTGTATGTTTTGGCTGGTAAATACATTCGATTTTTTTCCTTTGTAGCCAGTCGATTGTCTTTTCAACCAAGTTATTAAATTGGAATAATTCTTAATGTTTACATCGTGTTTATTTTGCACTACACATCGAAGCATAGAATACACAGCCCATAAACTTGTCGGCTGCATTGTTTGGCGAAGAAAGCTGAAATATGCCAAGAATACATTTTCAGACCAACTGTTGGCTTGTTTTTCTGCCTTCCACTTCATAAATTTTTCATAATTTTTCATGTATCGCTCCTTGGATTTTGGCGGAAGTAAATTTTCTTTTGCTAATTTGGCCTCAGCTTTTAAATCAGGAGGAGTGCCATCTATTTCCGAATCAGATTCGCTTGAATTCATTTTTTGGGATTATTTAAATTCACGCGGTAAATTAAAACACAATTGTCGCAATTGAATGTGAAATCCCGCCAGTCGTTGTTTTTTTTACTACAAAGTTTGCGTTTAGTTTTAAACATTGTTCTATTTTTAAATTACATGAATGTTTTAGTAAAAAATGTAAATTATTGTTTTTGAAACTCCATGTTAATTTTAGAATGGAAAGTTTTAATCCAACATGATTTATAAACTGAAATGACTAAATACAAACATAAAATCCCACACTATACTTCTACAACATTACTAAGTACAAAACGCAACGTGCATACTTTTTCTGCGTCGCGTTATGTGTCACAGACCCATAAAAAAAAAAAAAAAAAAAAGTGTCATAGACAATAAAATGGATGTTTAAGGCTCCAAAATATATTATGTATCTCATAAAATGTCATACCAAAAAGAGATAGATATATATTTGGAGCCTCCCTCTAACCATGTTATAATGGCTAAACTCTAATCTGTGTCTGGTAGGTACTATGTTTTTTTTTTCTAAGCAGATCTAAAGAGGATGACCTAAACCGTGCGAAGCCATAAAAAAAAAAGGGATGAAGGATGACCAAGTGTCCAGTAAGTAAATTACATACTTACTTACTGGACAGTAGGAGATTCCAAATTTAAAATCTCGCTTCTTACCGGACAGTTGTGAATAGTCTCCGGTAGAGTTCACTTTCTGGATACTTTTTACAGATGTTATGTCAACATTACATACCATTTTTGAGAAAATGTATTATGCTGACTGAAAAAGTGTTGCCATAAAATGTAGCTCAGACGGAATAAAAAACCCAATCCCGTAATACATCTGTAACTTACTCAAGCCCAAGCTATATAACCTACGCGCTCGTTGGCTACTTAAACGACTAAAATAGAAATCTAATAAAGAAATCTTTTCCCAAAACTTTTCATATAAAAGTGGAGAAGGATTTTTATTACAACGGAAACGGTAGTTAATTTTAATGTTGCTTGTAATTAACAAATCTTAAGACCCTTGAATATGGGTAGGAGAGGGCTCCACGGCTTAATCGCACCGGCACAGGGTGTGGCCTTAGTGATGCGTTGCAGCGATTTAGCAGTTTGATCGTATTAGTATACTTGCAATCAGCATGCATGTATGTAGGTACGTGGACGTAAGGAGCCTATGTCCTGGGGTTCTGCCTACCTTCATGGGCAAAAGGAGCTCGTTTATATATGTATGGTAATTAAGAAATTTTGGTATCTATGATATAAACTCATTTCCTGTTAAATTTACTGACTGTTATTTTGACATGAATTTATGCGAGACAACTATTTAATTTCCTTTGTTCTTTTAAAGAGGTATGGGGGCACATTGACACATTATTAAGGATTATGGAATCATTATTTCTGACTGCGTATTGTGTGTTGAAATGGTTTCCTTATCCGAGGATGGTTTAGTCACAAAACTGACTCGATAAAAAGCAATGATTCAGTACATGAGACCAAACTTTCTACATACATTTTCGCTACCTCTTCCGTTCGTACCTCACCCTTACAACAGAAAAGACGTTTTTCTTGGATTTTTCGTAGCAAACGAGTGGAGGTAAGGAAAATTAGATATTTTACCTTTCGTCTTAATGAGGAGTTATCAACGTACTTGAACAGGGGTCGAGCACTCGCTCAATATCCAGCAATTACCTTTTACGACCCACTAGTGCCTAGGTAATTGTTATTAAAAAGTTTAGGCAGATAGAAAAAGTGCGGAGCTGTTTTGCAAAATAAATTGTGCGCCTGTAATTTTATGCAAGTTGCTGTTTTTATCTTTACGGCTGATTATATTTTTAAATTGCAAAAGGTCTTTAATCCTGGTATAACTTGACAAAACATCACGCCTGTAAATTCTGAAAGGTTAGGTATATTATAGGGCTCTTACAATTAAGGTTAAATTCATTTAAGGACCCGGGTTCGAATCCCGGTAGCGGCAAATGTTTGTGTGATGAGTTTGGACATTTGTTTCTGAGTCATGGATGTTTACATTTATAATAAGAGTGTATTAAAAAAAAAAGAATCTATGTGGTATATCAACTATCTGGCGTCCACACTAAACAACGAGGCCGTTGTTTAGTGTGGCACTAGATAGCGGTGTGTATAATGTCCAGCGATATTTTTTTATAAATTATTCAGTAAGATTAATTTTATTGAAAATAACTCAATTCAAGTTTTAAAATATAGGTAATTCTGGTAGGTAAACATAATTAAAATGATGATGTATAGAATTGTGTTTTCAACCATGTGAATTTCGCATATTTATATGATATCTTCAGCAATCATTCGAATGTTTTAAATTTCAATACTGATAGGCATCGAAATACGGATATATGTATTCAGCCAATAAACCAATCAACTTTTATTATTAATATTCACGCGTTTATTATCCATAATAATTTTGAATGTACAATCATCTGCCTAGCCTTTTCCATGTTGGGGTCGGCTTCCAGTCTAACCGGATGCAGCTGAATACCAGTATTTTACATGGAGCGACTGCCTATCTGACCTCCACAACCCAGTTAATACTGGGTAATACGAAACCACTTGGTAAGACTGGTGTCAGACTTTTGGGGCCACTGACTACCTGTTACGACTGTTAAAGATCTACAAATGAAAGCCGGGACCAGCGGCTTAACGTGCTTTCCAAGGCACGGAGGAGACTCAGTTTGTAATGGCTGGTCACCCATCCACGAACTAACCTAGGCGAGCGCGACTTAACCTGAACAACGACCCGAGCGGCTGTTACTATTTAGCCATGAGATCCCCGCGACCTCCACAATTTGGAATGTGGTACAGTATGCTGTAAATATCAAAGAATTTATTACACTTGCGTAGTAAGCTCTGATTATTAAAAATATCGATCAATGGTTGAAGGCAGAAGACTCAACCCCTAAAGGATATTCGCGTGAAGGTATTTAAACTGAATGAAAAAGATTTAGCAAAGGTGAAGTTATTTAATCTAGCGGAATATCCCCTTATTCACAATATTAGAATATGACTGCACACCGAAGAGGGGAGTTTCGACGTAATCAGCGTCTGATCACGTGTTCCTTTTGAAATCGGCTTATCCTCTACCCACTGACACCACAAAATGTCCAATACTCAACTTTCTGTACAACTCCATAGAGTTGGCTTTCCAATAAGAAACTTTCGATACCCGTAAAATGTTCACCCTGACCGCGCGGACGAAATTCGTCTTCAGCTTTACCTTTGAACAAGTAATTATGGCGGAATTCCTGAATTAATACTGAGATAAGCCGCTTCCGTATTCTTCCATTTTAAATAGCATAAAAATGAGGCCTCAAACCATTATCGACGCGTATTTCTTTCGTAATTTACGAGTTTCGCTAATCAACGGTACGGCTAAATTGCGTTTTATAATCCCGTTTCATCATCTCTCAAACTGTGGGGTGAAAACCTTTTGTAGGTGTATAAAGTTTGGGTGGATGTTGGAAATCAAATTCTATTCTGAAACGACAGGAGTGAACAACTATGTGTTGTTAAAAATTCACAAGTTTCGCCCCACACCGCTGCGGCGTACGTTTGACATGGAAATGTGCAAGCCTACTCGTTGCGATTTCCCGCGGAATTTATTCAAACGCCGAACACCTCCCCTCCCCCCCCCACCGCACCCTAGACCGCACGCATCTGTCTTCGCATTGATATGCACATTCGATTGTCGACAGTCGCGTGCAGCGGACGTGGGTAACACACATCAGCGTTGAACGTTGTTGAATTCATTTTTGACGAAATTAATATTTGGTTTCGAGTGGCACCAAAACGGTTCTCCCTTTTATTATGTTACCTTCAATAAATATCGTTCTTAGTAGGTGCTTCACGGGTGATTGCACACCCCATGAGTAAAAGTAACGTGACAGGTAAACTGTTTAAATAAATTACCTTTCATTGAATTAAACTACATAGTATCAGGATCACATTAACAGTATCGATTCGTAAATCCACTTCAAAGCGCTTCACTCTGATTGATTTGGGGCAATTTATGATGATATCATTTTATAACTAAATCGATTTATCTAAAACTGAGATATTAACATGTCAATTCAAGATGTGTATCAGACGATGACTTGCGGTACCACATGGAGGGAACAAGTTAAATTAGGGGACGTGGAAAGATAAATGGCGAAAGCTGTCAATATCTACTTTTCATTAATGGTTCAAAAGTGTGTTTGCGTGGAATAAACGATGGCGTTTTTTGTAAAGTCACTGTCTAATGTAAAAGTGAAAAGTTTGCCGTTTTCTTTTACGAACATTTCCTTCAGAGTGTACACCTTATTAAGTAGCAATTGTTAAGTATTTTCCCCAACAATTCAGAAAGCCTCGACCTTTTGTGGTCAAGGTTCTTTGAGTTGTGCTAAGTCACGGACAACAGTGACTTGGCTTCAAACGCCACAAAATGTGCATAAGTTGGTACTTCCTTCCTGTTCTATGCTCAAAGTACAGCAATAATTATAATAATTTCCCTATATTAATGGTTTTTTAAATCGGCCCATATTTTTTCAATTACAAGCGAGTAATGTTACGGAGCTGAGTAATGACGCTTTCAGTGTGTCGTTAAAATAATACGTCTTTCTAGTAAAGACGTAAATATATTCATAAGGTTATGAATCACGAAAGCGAGCATGTTTGGTAAGCGTTTCTGTGGTGATGCACGGTTGCACACTATGTCCTTACTGTGCTAAGTGTGCCGTAATTTAGGTTTAAGTGATATGGGCACTTGGTTGTGTGTTGATTGTAGAAAACGCTGTCTACATTTTTATAACCTTCATGAAGTAAGAAGTGACTTGGTTTTTTTGTTTATTATTGACTCGTACTTTTTAATTTTTTTTCTATGTCAGGTGTCCTATGTACGTGATCTTTTCTAATTATTTATTTTCTTCTTCTAACTTTTAGAAAATACACCGAAAAGATAAGGATCGGAATTCGTTTCAATGATTTGAATATTTGAATACAGGTACTTAGGTACTAACATATAGATTTGCTCCAAAATACTTATAATCTACATTCTGTACACCTCAGAATATTGTATAAGGACTGTGCTTCTGAGTATGACGACAAGTTTTTGTCAAACTAGGTACCTGTAAAATTAAGACATCACGTGTACAAACTTAAATTCATAAGCTGATCCTTACTATTTAAATTACTTACGTTCGCATGAAACTGCAAGTTAAATAGTGTTTCGTGAGATATTATACTCATTGTACATATCCTTAAATGTGTTATTATGTTGGCAAAGAATTACTTATAAGAGAAAACCTATTATTATAGTCAGACACGTTTAACTTTTATCTCACGACGTACTTTACTGTGCTTAACTTCAGAACAACTCAATATGTAATTTTCGACCCTAGTTTTAACAATTTAAGGTCGCTTGTGCTTAATTTTCATTAAAGACCACAAAACACTGTGCAAATAGCTGGAAACATCTTTAGAAAGCGCCGCAGTGGCGTGTAGGGTAAACGTACCAATTACAGCGAGAGACGGCGATCCTAAATCCCGCTCCTGGTTTATACCTCTTAATTCTTCGTTTTAAATAACAAAAGGCTGTTACTAGCGTTTTCCAGTGCCAGGCACGGGGTAGTACACCCTCGCACCCTCTTAGCCGATCTAATAGGTTAGGTGGCCGTTTGATATGAATGCCGAGGTTGAAAGGGTTTTTTTTTTTAAAGATAAGATTTCCACTTCTAGTTTTATTGCCATATTTATAGTTTTTGTAGGGAAACGTGAATTTATTTCAGTTTTGTTGGCGACCATTTTGGACGACACATTTTCTTTTTAAGTTTTAAATTTCGCAGCTGTAATTTGAAGTTGTTATAAATGAACAGAGTAGAGTTATTTATTTCACATGCAATATCTGGGAGTTTTAAATGTTTCTTTCATTTTACTGTGTTGTCTATTCTAATACTGTTACTTTGTTTTATTTTTACGACTCGACCGACTAAGGTCCATGTTCACCGAAAAGATAACAGCCTGATTAGCTAAAAACAGCTGTCACTGTGACATATTACCATACAAACATGTGTTTTAAACAGCTGTTTTAGATAATCAGACTGTCATCTTTTTGGTGAACATGTACCTAAGTGTTTTCTTTTTTGAACAACGAACAAAAGAGAATCTTATTCATCTGTTATCAGAGTTATTTGAACATGATATACCGAAGAATGTATTGTAAAGAGAGAAGATAGACGACCTATTAAACGGCTTAAAGTGCTCTCCGAGTCACGATGGGACTCGTTTATAACTATACGTATGATTTTCACCCATCCGCTCAAAATTATGCAGAAAATCGACACTTTTGAACGTCAGATTAGCATGGCTTAATTTTTTACCATTTCCATCTGTTTTAGTTGGGCAGAAGAAGTATCAGAACACACTTCTCAGTAACACTTGTATGTCAGAACATAATATCTAGCTATAACTATCTTGTTACCTACATATCACCTAAGGCCTTCCAGTTGCGGTGATCAATGCGATCGGCAGGTAACTCGAGTGATTACAGCACTAATTATACACTGTATAATCGATAGATTGTGTATACAATAGGGTTGTACCTATTATGTACAGTTGTATAGATAGAACTGTCAACTGTTTAGGAACATAGGAATTAACCTTGGTCACTTATCATATTATTATTATTCTAGCTAGCCTATATTGTCCCACTGCCGGGCAAAGGCTTGCCTCCCTCCATTCCTTCCAATGATCACGATTCTGTGCTATTTCATTCCAATTCTCAAGGAAGACATCCAGTTCGTCCCGCCATCTCCTTCGTGGTCTGCCGCGACCCCGTGTCACTGTTTCAGGGCACCATTCCTGAGCCTTACGGGCCTACAGTTTGTTCGGCATGCGACAGACATGTCCTGCCCAGTCCCATTTATGTTAGGCAGCCTTTTGAGCCAAGTCACCGATTTGCGTATTAGAGGGCAGTGTAGTGCTACGATTACGATCTGTTTAACTTCATACCTCAGATACCTCGGTCAGTTATGGACAGAATTTAAAGAGCACACATACTTGACACAGACACATGATACATGACATCGCACTTGTATTGCCATAAAGGGTTTGCAGAGAACCTATGGTAGCTATGTACTGTTAGACGGAAGAAAACCGAAAACCTACTCAATCGATACAGCACAGCACTACATGAGGACGCTATGTGGAACATCACTAATTTTTCTACTAGACATTTGTACGATTTCGCGGTAAAAGTGTTTCCAGTAATTTTATTTTGTAAAACTGCTTTAAAGGGATTAATTTGTTTATAAAAAGTCTTTTAATTACTAATAATACATATGTACGTCTTGCCAGTCACGTATAAATCGTATGTAATAAACGGGCCCGCGGAGCATGCGTAGTTCATACAATAGTAATACCAAAATAATTTGTAAATCAAACATATTCATAGGGTAGTGTGTATTTATTTATATTGGAATACAGAATAAACAGGTTCACAAATAGATATTTTGAATGGACAATGATTTTAACAAGTGTTATGAGAAAAATAAGTTTTCTATAGAAATTTTAAATTCCTCATATCTCGTCTTAATATCATTGCCCTTTCAAAATATATATTTGAGAACATAGATATTCTGTAATCCAATCGAAATAAATACACACTACCTTAGATTATGTTTGATTTATGGATAATTTTGGTATAACGTTTGATATGAACAACGCATGCTCCGCCGGCCACTTACCCAGTGCAATCAACTGGGCTCAAATCCAAATTTTGAGCGACTACTGAGAAATGCCTGTTTTAAAAAACAATAACATTTTGACAGTTCTGGGAATCGAATCTAGGACCTCATGGTCAGCAGAAGACGAAACGTCATTCATTTGCTTAAAGCTGACTTTACAAACAGATTCATAGGTAACTTTGGTACCTCTGCTAGGAAATACAGACGTGAGATTATGCTATCAAACCATTTTTGCCTAAGTTTCTGCCCAGTTTCTGCAAAGCGCAGAGCGTAAGTAAAGCTGTCTTCTTAACAATAAACCGCTTCAAAGCGCTGAATGAAGCGGATGAATCTAGAAAATACAAAGACAGGATAGTTGGCGCTCGTTTATCTTAACTAGCCTTATAAGGCAAGTTGGCACTAGATTTTATACAGATCTGGGAAAATAATGGCGCATATCAAGTTCCTACGAACATAAGTAGTGTACGACCAAAGGTAGTGGCCGGAGCCGAAGCCGAATAATCGGTTATTACCACAACCTTTCAGAAATTTATTTCAAGTTTGGCTTATAGTGACAAAAAAAAATAATACTATTGTAAATTAACAGTGAATGAAGTATGTATTCATAAACAAAAGTATAAATGTAAATAAATGTCATGTAGCAAGTATATCAACTATCTTGTGTTCACAACACAAGCCTCGTTGCTTAGTGTGGCACTAGATGGCGCTGTGTGTAATGTCCTGTCATATTTTTTTAATGACTGTTTAGTCTACATAACAACTTAAAGAGATTATTGAAAAAACTATGCAACTTAAAAAAAAAATACACGTTGAAATGTGCCCTGGCCCCCACGTCGCATCTTCCATAGCGTTCTCGAACATTTGCAACTACGCAGACTGTTCAATTTCGGCTCATTTTAGAAACCTTTGGTTTCGTCCAAAATGGGCTAAAGTTTTGGCCGAAGGTTCACCGAAAGGGGTTTTTACGGCCGAAGGTGCCCGAAGCCGAAGTTTCGGTCAGACACTAAGCATAAGTAGTATTTCAATTGAAATAGCTGACAATATGGTTGAAATATTCGAGGTGTAGGACTGGGTACAACGATATAATTTATAGCTGCGAGTTGTGGACTATGTTTAGGAGTTATTCTAACATTGCTTTGAATGTTACATTTTAGTTCGGGCTAGACCTAATGTTTACATTTCGAAATGTAAATAATTTATATTCTAGGAAATGATTGCGTTGCTCTTATTTGATTCAAACTAATATCAATGACGGAAATTACTACCAAATAAATACTAATACCTACTTGAGATCATAAACGCAATCGTGATTTGGGTTTGGTATTTTCAAAATTATTATTCACTAATAAATCAGAAAAGATTTAGACAAGTTTGTAGCAGAGAACTGAACAAACAACCGACCCACTCTGGGGCCATGTGCGGGTCATTCTCTCTCATAGAGAGGAGGTCTGTGTTGCATCAGTGATTGTGCTAGGATAGTAACGCCCAGTGCGCATGCGCAAGATGCAAGCTGAGCGACATTACTAACCTGCGTCTTGCAGAGCCTCTTTCATTGTCCCCAAATGAACCCATCCACCTAAGACTGAATGTCTATTACTATACTTTTGTTTATGAATACATACTTGTATTCATAAACAAAAGTATAAATGTAAATAAATGTCATGTAGCAAGTATATCAACTATCTTGTGTTCACAACACAAGCCTCGTTGCTTAGTGTGGCACTAGATGGCGCTGTGTGTAATGTCCTGTCATATTTTTTTAATGACTGTTTAGTCTACATAACAACTTAAAGAGATTATTGAAAAAACTATGCAACTTAAAAAAAAAATACACGTTGAAATGTGCCCTGGCCCCCACGTCGCATCTTCCATAGCGTTCTCGAACATTTGCAACTACGCAGACTGTTCAATTTCGGCTCATTTTAGAAACCTTTGGTTTCGTCCAAAATGGGCTAAAGTTTTGGCCGAAGGTTCACCGAAAGGGGTTTTTACGGCCGAAGGTGCCCGAAGCCGAAGTTTCGGTCAGACACTAAGCATAAGTAGTATTTCAATTGAAATAGCTGACAATATGGTTGAAATATTCGAGGTGTAGGACTGGGTACAACGATATAATTTATAGCTGCGAGTTGTGGACTATGTTTAGGAGTTATTCTAACATTGCTTTGAATGTTACATTTTAGTTCGGGCTAGACCTAATGTTTACATTTCGAAATGTAAATAATTTATATTCTAGGAAATGATTGCGTTGCTCTTATTTGATTCAAACTAATATCAATGACGGAAATTACTACCAAATAAATACTAATACCTACTTGAGATCATAAACGCAATCGTGATTTGGGTTTGGTATTTTCAAAATTATTATTCACTAATAAATCAGAAAAGATTTAGACAAGTTTGTAGCAGAGAACTGAACAAACAACCGACCCACTCTGGGGCCATGTGCGGGTCATTCTCTCTCATAGAGAGGAGGTCTGTGTTGCATCAGTGATTGTGCTAGGATAGTAACGCCCAGTGCGCATGCGCAAGATGCAAGCTGAGCGACATTACTAACCTGCGTCTTGCAGAGCCTCTTTCATTGTCCCCAAATGAACCCATCCACCTAAGACTGAATGTCTACTCCAATTCACATGAGAAAAGTTGCGGCAGAATAATAATCTAGCGTTTACATCAAAGTGAACAGCAAGCCCGATATCCACAAGCAATTATGGGTCGGTGCATTGTTCAATTTGACTTATTAGTGCGGCCCATGCATCCGTAATTGGAATTATTGGCTAGGAGGCCGAGGTCCTTTACACTACAATGGACGTCTTGTAATCTGTTTGCTGTAATCTTGTGAGGACTTTGATAGACGACCGTCTGAGAATATGGGAGGCTGAGGTTCTATTTCTTATGAAGTTAGTCGCTGGTAAGGAAGTGATGACAAGCTTAATATGTTCTCGAAGAGTCTATTACCTGGTCGATACCTAAGTATTTAGTTGCAGATTTGATAATACACAAAAAAAAAAACGAAAAGTGTGCATAAGTATCTCTCAGTGTTCGGTGTCCGGAGCCTATCTATTATCTGTAAGTAACGGTTTGACTGAACCTTAGAGATGAACATAACACATTGTGGAACCTCTAACAATACACTAAATTGTTCTCGGTTCAGCAAGAACGTCATTCAAAAGCCAGAGAAAAGACCCATTACCCTGACAATTGCACGAAGTTAACTGGTCCAGCAGACCACGAGTGGAACTATAGCGACAACGCACTGGACGACACAGCTCAGTACCGTTCACAACAAAGCCGCAGCTGCCAATCGGGCGAGCGCCGACCAGCGCATTCACTAGACGTGTCTGATCACGAGCTAATTCGCTATAGGTTGTTTGCCGAAAAATATTCGATACCACCATTAATTACCACATCACTAACTTCAATTAGCACCTAGATTTGATAAGGGCGGACAGCTACGTCTATGTTCTAATAACACCGTAGTGCCACAACACCAATGTAATAATTATAGCCTACCTCAATTATGCAAGGTAATTTCGTATGTTAATATAATTGTAGCCTTCAGCCATCAGGTTACTATTACTACCAAGAAAAGGCATGTACGGATTCCACGTACTCCATTCACACACATGTCACGTTGAAGCAACTTAATAAAAACCTATCTACTTGAAAAATCATTTCTGTAAAGAATCACACAAACAATACAGAATAGTGTTGCGGCATATATCGTATTGTAACTTATCGATCTGTCGATGCATTATTGAGCAGACAAGCGGGAACTCGAGTCGATACCACGTTACGGGGCCGAACAACTCCTATTTACCTGGAGCCGTTCTATTTCTGAACGCGAACATTGTTTATGGAATCCATAATGCACGTTGGTGCGGTCGAATGACATTTCACAAAGAACAATCACTATTTCGCCATTTTGAAAATTTATTTGTCATGTAATGTGTGGACTTTGCAATTTTGTTGGCTTTCTCTGGAATTTTCTTTCAATTTTATTTAAAAAAATTGCTGATAGGTATCTTTCTCCTACTTTTAAATTCGTATTACTGAATTGTAATTTCACTTTACAAGGAGATCATTGTTCAATAAAATTGAAGCAAATTAAGTATTTTATTAAAATGCTAGTTCAAAGCTTTCAACTTCGTAATATCAAACAAGAATCCTAAATTCATTACGTTATTTTTGGACTATTAGGAGACGAACGTGACTAAGAGTCGTGAAATATTTAGAGAAATATAAAGAATCTCATTAATTCAAGATTACGTCGTTCAATTAAACAAAAATACGTCTCATTATTGTAAAGTCAAGGTTTGTTTTAAAAGTAGACTCTTTTCATCATACCACAAGCAGCTAAAGTACAATAATAATAAAAGCATCCTAGAAGTTGAGACGGCAATAATTCATGAGTAGGTCGATGGCCCATTGTCTACGAGTACCGTATTAACTCATATCCATTGACATTCACTTAAGCAGTACATTTTATGTTCCATTTTATTCTTATATCGGGTGGATACAAAGCTTAATAGCACTTCAATATTGTGTTGTATCTGGAACGTTGATAATAGGAACGATGGCAGACAGTTATTACATTCTTGAATAATAGAGGAAAGTTTGCGGACTGAACTTAGTGAAGTATCACGAGGAATCTCATTATACAGCCAGTTGATTTATTTATTAACGATGCCGTGGATATTAATTTTGTATAGCGTACTAGCTAGTTATCACTAAGACATCGCTATCTTATCATACGAGAACATCTTCCCGAGAAATAAAATATCCTTTATCCCAACAGTGTAACTAAATTTTCTTCCAAATCAGCTCAGCCGTTACAGTCGAGTAAAAGTAGGCTAGCAGGCAGCTAAAGATGCTTTCGAATTTATTATTTTGTTTATTATCTTAGGACACGTAAGTATGACCTTAAAGTAATGCAGAAATTCTTAAATACATTTTAATAGTGATTATTAACAAGTCATTAAGGTCATTAGTAACAAGGTATTATGTGATTACGATATTTCTGTGAATCATGGCAATGATGTCTTGATCTTCTGAAGTTACAAAAGATGTTGAAATGATTTTTGGTCAGAATATTATAAAATAAGTTAATTCAAGCAATCCCACGAATTAACATGAAGTTCATTAAATTAAATTGTGCTATGATATAAAAGCAGAAACGTAATAAAATTAACACAAAATGAGATTGTCTATTTCTTTAAATATTTGGCTCTTGTTGAATTTAATTAGAGTTTGTTAGAAGAATAGTGTCCCTTTTTTACAAAATGCAAAAGATGCCAGGTATTATGGCACTGGCTTCATAAGTAAAAAAGAGGTTATTATTAATAATTCTTACAAGTAGGTAAAACATAGTTCAAGTGAGCCTTTTATTAAAATAACGACCAAGTCATATACAGAGATTTCATGTGAACTAATAAAAAATCGCTCCATTAGTAGGAATTTTCCGAACGCTTTCAAGTCTCGATTGCTTCGACATATCGCCGCTCTAAATCTGACATTTCCACAAAATAATGACTTCATCAGCACCAATCGATTTCTGTAATGCACGCTCCACCGCCCGCCGTTTGATTCACACATTATGCTGTAACAGAGAGCATTCAAATTGCTGTTCAACAACGAAACCGCAACGTCACGTGTCAGAGCCAATTCACACGACAGATCAAAGGCGAGAGGAGTCAGAAAATTCTATCGATGTTTCAAACACAGGGCCATCACTATCGATACGGTTTCGTGTCAGAATTTCGCGAATGCATTACGGCCTTTTGTGGAAGTGGGCCAGTCGGCAGCGGCGCTGCTGTAGCAATTATCGAATGGGTGCGACTGTACTGATGGCTCCGGCGTTCTTTGAGCCGTACCCGACTGTACTATCTGACTGACTTGTATCCTTTATTTTATGCGCGAATGTACCGGATTTAAGGAGATTTGGTTTCACGTTTCGACACTTACTGGAAATTGGGGATGATTGTATTTTCGTGTGTTTAGAATTGAATTACGAACAGCGTAATCATTTTACGAGTCCTAGAATCAGAGTTTATTGCAATCAGTATTATTTATAAGGTAAATGTACTTCATAATCTTGTGACAAGATAGAATTTACTGAAAATCTAATTTGGCATATTCGTTCCCAAAATATATCAAATTAAGCTCAAAAAAAAAAATCGCGCTTATAATACGAACACCTCACATTTTTACAAAACTTTGCTGCATATAAATACAACTCAAATAAAATTACGTTCTCATTCAAAAGTAGATTTTTTTCTTCGCACGAGGCATCTAATTTACAATATAAATAATCACGAGCAATCGTGTTGAATCCGAGCTATTTACCTTTGAAATGTTCGCGGGGCGACAAAGGTGGCTTAACGAGGCACCGAGAAACGGCGGCTTCGAATTATAAAAGTTTCAGTAGAAATAAAACGGAAAGTGTTCGCGAGGGGGCGCCACTAGATGCGGGCGTGCCGCAGACAGTCACTGTACAGTTTAAATAAATTGTGATTTACAGGGGGACGAGGTGTGGTGCATTACCTTACAGATTGACGGACTTTTTTTGAGAAGAATTGAATTTTATTATTGTGTTGAGACATCTGGACGTGAAGTCTTAATAAGACACGTAAAATTCACGCTGCCCGATGCCGATCCTTACTAGAGAAATTCGATATAAATTCGCAAGAGGACAGGTGTCACAGCACTATTTAATCATTGAAATAGTGAGATTAACGAGCACTCTACCAAGCAACTGCTCGAAAATATGAAGAACTAGCTTATGCCATGACTTCGCTCTCGTGGAGTTCTATAATTTCGCACGGGATCATATTAACGGGATAAAAAATCTCACATGTTATCCCAAGTTGTTAGCTATCTGTATGCTAAATTTCATCCAAATCCGTTCAACAGTTTTTGCGTGTCAGAGTAAAAAACGTCCATATAACCACCCGTCCTCACAAACTATCGCATTTGGAATATTAGTAAGATAACCATGGACAAATCGAAATCACGATTTTCAGCATCGAAAGCACGACCAGAAAAAAATGGGCACAGTAACTTAACACAGTTCAAAATAGATTTTAAAATGTTTAAAGTTTATAATTCAAAACCAGAAACTATCCTCAACCTTGTGGTAAAGTCATTATTTTTAAATTTGGAACACAACTATCAAAGTTTTGTTCAAATAATAGTTACAAACCCTAATCACATGAGTAAGTATTTACTTAGGTCTATGTTCACCAATAAGATGACGGTCTAGTTATCTAAAACAGCTGTTTAAAACACATTTTTGTATGAGAAATGTCACATTGACAGCTGTTTTTAGATAATCAGACTAATATTATAAAGAGGAAAGATTTAATTTGATGCTTGTGTGTTTGTTACGACTCAACTCTAAAACTACTCAACCGATTCTAAAAATTCTTTCACCATTAGAAAGCCACGACCTTTCTGAGTAACATAGGCTATATTTGATCCCCGTACTCCCACGAGAACGGGTACTACGCGAATGAAACCGAGTGACATCCGCTAGTCTAAAATATAAAAGCCAGTAAACAGTAGAAACCTAAGAAATATTTAAATGTTAATCAAAGTTCTAGAGTAAGCGTAAGTAAGTTACTGCAACTTTGAATCTAAATGTACCAGGAATTCTTTATAAATGTATTTACTTATTCAGTAATATAGCCTCTGTGTGAGCTAGATAAGAATGTCCGCTTAGGAAAGGCCAAGCCACGCTTCTAGAGTAATACGTGGGTGAGAGGCCATAATATTTATTATTAGACTCTGATTAAGTTTATACATACACACATAAATGTTGTGCGGGGCATTGGTGCCTAACCGTGGCATTAGTCATCGTAGGAGTCCCCATCAACAAAATTAATAAAAAAAAATCACGGACAAAAAACGGACCAAATATCTTGAAAACTGCGTTTGCATTTTTTCGCATGACAGTCTCCCTCAGCTTTGTTGTAGTCGGCTAGGCTACTAATCAAATAAATGTAGCCGAATACCAGTACTTTACATAGAGCGACTGTCTATTAGTTACTGCCTAACTGGTATGAAACTAGGTGCATCATCAAAAGCATACTGGCAATCATGAAACTGCTTTATCAAGCAAACTGTCTTTAAAATGCTCATGCAAAGAGTCGACTCGACCATAGTAATGATATTTTCCCATAAATGTACAGTAACTGTTCATTATAACGTAGCGCGCTATATAACACGTTATATAGCGTGTTATTGTTGCGTTGATAAACAGCGTGACGGTAGTTTGACGGGTGACGTCATCGTAACGTGGCGTGAGGTATTGTTTGTAGTTGATATATGTAATTAATACGCGTTTGAGTCTGTGGCCGCTTCATTGAGGTTGTGGTTGCAAGCTGCTTAGTTTGACACGGTAATCTTGATTTTAACGCGAGTTAATGCGGGTAAACTAAGAGGTTGGGAAAATTGTGGAGTGATTTCAGCATTAGTTTTAAACCGGACCGAAAATACGAACTAGTAAGCCAGTAAAATCAGTGTTTAAAAAATCACACTGAATAGTTTTAATTAAAAATTATAAAAAAAAAAAAAAAAATGGATGGACTCACGTAGATCTTAAGTTACTAATAATATGTAACGTGTCCAATGATGGAGCACGATCGTAGTTTTAATTTTTTTTTTAAATCAAGCAAAGAATTACGAGTAATAAAATGTAAATAAGAGCGCGGACCCCCACGTCTGCGGTAGAAAACAAAAAGAAAAAAAAAATTAAAACAAATCTGAAGTGATCTTATAGTCAGTTTATAATCAACTAAGCATACGTAAACGCATTGTCAGGGTCGCGGGAAAATCGGGCGGGAGGAAACAATGGGTGTCTTCACTGCGAGGATCGACCGGAGGACACGGTGGAGCACACGGTGGAGCACCGCCGTGTCCTCGTAGCGGCGATCGGCGGCGGCGACCTCTCGCGTCCGAAGGTCGCCGCCGCCGATCGCCTCCCGCTCCGCCCAGAGTGGGAGAAGTCATTTGATGATTTACCATCCTAAAAAAAAAAAAAAAAATGATATGATGATGATGATGATACGTAAACGAATATTTTAGTCTACTAGACCCTGTTTTCTGCCTCTAGTGTGACCCTGCTTACTGGTCAGATAGTCGGTCCATCTAGCATCTTATATTTTAGTGAACTTCAAAGAAGAATATTCTTATTTACCAGAACAAAACCCGCAGAAAAATGGCAAACAAAACACAGATCCGAACTCCATTAAAACCCCAATACTTTTAACTGCACATTACACTTTAAATCAGTATCTATTTGTTGGAAATGTATAAAACAGTATAGCAATGTAAAGATATAAAGGAGGAACCGTCTGGGAGTGTCGTTCCGAGCCCGCAAACTTCTACTTCAAACAGGGGTAGGGCTGTGCCATCTTAAATATAGATACGCGATTATGTTATCGATGGAGCGAACGGAATAAGTTGTGGGTGGAAGTTATGTTTAGGCTGTTTCTTTCGATAAAGGTGCTTGAGTATGTTGTAGAATTTTGCGATAAAACTTGTGTTTGGTTAGTGATGCGGAGATTGTTGAATATAAAAATATATTTGTGGTTTTTATACCCAAGTTGTTTTACTAATACATTTTTTTAAAGCAGTCTTTACATTGAAACAGTCTGGCTTCTCCTGTCTCCTAAACATTTGGTGACCTTATACCAAATCTGCATCAGTGAGCAGAGTTTGCGTTGGTGAATAACTTTTTGCCATCGAAACTCTAAAGGCCTTGATCCAAGTGTCGGCACTTCAAACGATGTTTAAAACAACGTACAATATCATCATCCGCCTAGCCTTTTCCCAAATATGTTGGGGTCAGCTTTCAGTCTAACCGGATGCAGCTGAATACCAGTAATTTTCATGGAGCGACTGCCTGCCTGAGCGCCAAAACCCAGTTTATACAAGGTAATACGATACCCCTTAGTAAGACTGGTTGTCAGACTTTCGGGGCTACCTTTTTTAACTTATTGATAAACACAAACGCCCTTGAACTGTATAATAAATGAACTGTTAATAAAGTCTATAAGAGTAAAATACTGAATGAAAGTGAAGATGAGGATGTTTGAAGAAGAATTGCGTTGGTTTTGGCTTAGATTTTCCTGTCTTTCGTTATTGTATAGACTACGAATTCCTTGAGATAAATTCTTACTACTAATAAAAACGCGAAAGTTTGTGTGGAAGGAAGGATGTTTTTTATTCTTTCATGTATGAAAACTATAACGATTATGATGAAACTTTATTGTAATATGCTTATAGTAGAAATTGTGTTGGTCTTATATATCAGAATAAGTCTGGACTGGCTATCATTTGTACTTCTAGTTTGATGGAAGTCGGACAGCCATTGTTACCAAGGAGTATCTAAGTAGAGGTTTAACTGGGTTGTGGAGGTCAGATAGGCAGTCGCTCCATGTAAAATACTGGTATTCAGCTGCATACGGTTAGACTGGAAGCCAACCCCAACATAATTGAGAAAAGGCCAGGCTAGATGATGATCAGAATAGTATAAAAATGGAAATTGCGCAGGTGAACCCGCCGGAGGAAGCTAGATTCATGAATAAAGCCGGTCGTTTTATATGTCAGTCAAGGAATTTATCGATTTTTTCTTAGAGAATTCTAATAAAATTGTCTCTGTCTTGTTAGCGGTACCGCATCACTAGTTCAGTTGAGTTGCGCTATTCAATCGCTACGTCATTTCGCTGAGCCTTGCGGAGCGCTGTTACTTAGGATTACGTATTGTTTGCTATCAACTTAATTTCTATTTCTATTGATAGAACATTCTCGTAATTGAATTCGCTGTCTCTTTCTTTTCTAGTACTTTGATTCGAGTTCTTAGTGCATTGACTTTGTTTTTTTTTTGTAACGGAATGTGTGTCGTTGGTACATTAACTTTTGAACATCGAATGTTGAGTTAATTAATTGCGTGGAGTAAGATTCTAATTTAGATTAGATGGTCGTGTGCTAGTTTTGCTTGAAAATTGTATGGAGACCTAGATGATTAAACGTAAGGTCAAGATGATAAGAGACGCATGGAATGGGTTATTGTAATGTTTTCATTTGGCGACATTTTGTCCACTTCAAACCTCTGTAAGATATCTAGAATGTATAGTGCGAATCCGCACTGGGCCCATGTTGACCTTTCCCTCTCACTGAGAGAAGACCTGTGCCCCAGTTATAGATTAGTTAGAGGTTCAGTGATAAACCGTTGTGCAGGTTCAAAAGTTTGTTGTTGGCTTCGAGAGACTGAACCCACTTTTCATCCTTAGAAGGACATTGTATAAAGGAGAAAGGTCACCATTGGCCCAGTTGTTGCCGAACCAAAGCCCCATCCACCACATACCACACAGGCTGTTACAACCAGCTTAGGCTCTAAACAAGGGACAGTTGAGACGGACGCGCGAAGCAACATCCCCAACATTCTCACCTCGTAGTTAGCACGACTGAATGACTAAACAGGGTGTCCATATTTAATCTGCGCGCCGCGGTCGTATCGGTTTAATGTGCGGCGAATGCATGCATAATTCAGAGCGCACCGAGCAACTTGGCATGGTGTGTTCCGCGGCATAATGCGATGTCTGAGTTACGCTTCCGCGCCGCAAATGTTGGCGCCAATACGCTGTAATTTTCGGTTCAAGACGATTGTTGGCCGCATTGGCCATCATTGGCCCTGAGGTGTGACGTTTGACAGCTGAACCATTTTTAAACAGACGGGGAATGCAGATGGTTTGCATGGAAAGTTATGTGAACTTAAGAGATAGTATATTGGCTTTATTTCTGGGTGCGTACGTAGAAGTTAAGTTACTAATAATAAGCTTAGTTTAATGTAACGTGTCTAATGTTGGAGCACAATCGTAGTTTATAAGAACGGACGGAACTATCTGTGTGCTAAATCTGATCCAAATCCGTTTTTATAAATTAACATTCTTATTAATTAACTAGATTAACTCATAGGATACTTTTAATCCCGGTAATAAGATCCCATGGGACAATTTCAAACTTCAGGTGGGCGAAGTCTGCTGCTGCTGCTGTGCTGGCAGAAGGTAGTCCTCAAATAAAAAGAAAAAAATATATATTTCTGGATAATGCTGCTATTACAGTCATTCTGCTTTATTTCTACTTCAAAAACAAAACCTCAAAGGATATAAATCGTTGTCAAAAATTACCGTCACTCATATAATTTCTGAAAACTGAAGCCACTCTTTCACTATCCAAGACTCGAAATCTATCAAAACAAACAATTCTAAAGATACGTGGTTCCTAGTTTTTTCTTTAGCAATCGACTCATGTCCCTGGGCAGCGATAAATCGTGGTCATATTGTCCGTTCGCGTTTTTTCGCCATCCCCTATTCACCTGCGAGCCACGTATTTAATCTGGCTGTACTTCGCTTTGGCATGCATCCGCTCTCTTGAGGATTCAAACTTTAGGGCCCTATAAGAATACGTTTGTTTTATGGCCTCTCTGCTTGGATGATTTTTGAGCGACAAATGCTTCGTTGAAGTCGTAACGTTGTGTATCAAGATTACACATCTTGAATCTGATTGTGAAGTTTGGTGCGAGTATGTGTGGAGGAAAATATCGTAAAGAAATGGAATGGATTTTTGATTATTTTAACTCTGAACTTTACTCGTCTGGAGCTGCAGTCACGGTGGGCCCTGCAGTGGGACAGTACTAAACTCGTATTAAATCATTATTTGGCTTGAAAATATATTGATTCAGATCGTGTCCTTCAACTCTTTTTCAACTTCGCACTTACACGTTTTACAGCTTAATTTTAAAAACAAAATGAAACGGACAGAATCGCCGGTAGGTAAATTTTATTCATATCGTTTTTACGAATATTATTCTCAAAGCGGATTCTCAAGGGTAATATTGTGAATAATGTTTTATAATATTGAAAATGTTTCTCTTTTTTTCAGTAATTCCTTTGAGCTTTCACTGACCTGTAAAGCTTGGTTATATTTATTTAAATTTACCTGTTTATGTTAAAGCGTCCATTTAAATTGAAGCTTGCAATGATGAACTCAGTGAAACGTTAACACACTAATAGCATCAGCCTGCTACAACAGAGCACTCAGGTACATTTACATTGTTTAACAAACCGCTAAAATTTATAAATATAGCAACCATTGTCAGCATTAAAATAATTGTCGCACACCCCTTTAACAACGTCGCGTTATTTGTGTTTAATTCTGTACACATTAACGAAATGAACATCGTTGTTCGCACAGTCCTAACTCAATTTATATAATGAATGCCATACATTACCCGTTTTCTGTTAACAATTCGCTATGAGCACTCCACTTGCAAAGTTTGTCTACGTAGTGTCAACAGCAGCTGAGGTGGCATTCGTTGCTCTGACGCCGCGCCGCGCGGACGTCTCATATTTATTTTATTAATAAATATGTTAATACCGAGGTAAGTAGCGTCGCGTGCATTATTCATCGGGAACGGTGGCTCAGTTGACACGGCAACGGATAGTCATGCAAATTCAATCCGCCGAGATGCGGCCAAAAATTATCATAATTGTGACGTTTTTGTTTCTATACCTGCGCTCAGCTCGGGAAGTTTAATCTGAAGTTTGCCCGACACTTTTAGTTTTGTATAACGCCGTCATCACATCCCCATTTGCAATTCAGATGGTCGGAAAAGGCGGACGCGGGCCGGATCCGTTTCGCCTCAACTTCTGCCGCGCACTGCGGGGGATTTGTTTGAAAAATACGCAGGTCCCCCGGTTGAGGGAACTCTTTTTCGTCTTTGTACACTGCTTTTCAGCGTAACGACAAATTGAATAATGTTGTAAGCGTAGGAGCAAGTTTTGGAAACTTTCGCCTTGCTGATATGAAAGTGGATGTTGAATTTTCTTAATTCTTTTTTGTCGGACAGTGGGTCGGTTCATTCGGGCCCCGCGCTGATGTTCGGGGAAGGTCGTGTTTAGTAGACAAAGCGTAGGAACGTTAATGCATGTAAGATCAACTCTGATTAAGTCGGGTGACGTCAGACAAAGGACGGACATCATAATCTATCTGTGAGATGTATTTAAGTGAAACCAGAGCAGGGCAACACTGCGACGAGGCTTAGTTTAAGCGACGTAAATAACTATAGCTTTATTCGCTCTGACGCAGGACTGCTCTGTAAACTGGTTGTTATTAAACGTAATATTGTTCTGGACAAGTGATCTTTATAAAGCTATAAAACGTTAATTGAGTTGTTCGTTGAATCGCTGTGTTCATTATCTTAGAATCGTTAACATCTATTTTAAATCGTAATTTCTATTTGAGGACCCCAGATGAAAGCAGTTTCTAATATAATATAGCAAGTGGTCTAAAAATACCTTTTGTGAATGATACTCGTATTTATGAAATAGGTAATAAACTAATTTTAGAGCTCTAGCTTTGACCAACAAGCCTTTCAGCCATTGTCCTTGTATATGTCACCGTAAAATTGTCAAATACGTTATATTGTAATATCTCTAGCGATATTGTAAAGTCTCGAATTATTGTCAAATGAACATACTGCTTACAATGAAACGCATTATTTTTCGTGAAATGCATGCGATGGTAGTCAACTCACGCGGTGTGGAGAGAAGGATTGGTCCTCCTTGCCCAGTGGTACCACTCTCATGAAAAGATACTGTACCAGTCCTGAGAAATATCGATTAATATAACCTAACCTGAAAACACTTCATATTCCCCCAAGTCCCGTTTATGGGGGCAAGAGATACTTCCGTATGTTCAGTTGACAATAATTCGAGACTTTACAATATCGCTAGAGAGATACACGTTATATTGTAATATAACGTATTTGACAATTTTACGGTTACATATATATGATTATAGAAATATTCTTTGAACACCTCGGCTTCAAACAAGTAAACAGTCTTTAAATCGAGTAATACCCGGTCGTAACCGGATATAACCGGTTTTATTGCGCCTAGATTGGAAGTCAAACGTTTACAGATATTATGTGAGTTTTTATAGTGTCATCATCCTGTAAATACCTACAGGGTGTTAAACTTGGCCCTTGAATCGTAAACGTAGGGTGTCGGATCGCTTTTAAGCCTACCGATCAGTCTTTATGTCGCAACGAAGTGTCGTTTCGGATTTATTACATGATGTGAGCCTGTTAAGTGGGCCGTAAAGTTTTATGTAAAAGAAAATTTTACATAAATGTCCTTTGTAGTGGACAATGGTTTGAGAAAGGTTTTTAAAGTGTCAGCTTTAGAGTAACTACAGATTTTAGTACTTGATATTTATTTTTTAAGTCATAGTGCAGCTGCTTTCCATGATGACACGACGTTCACCTGGATCTGGCCTAGCTTAGACGCCATCATTACCTGCATAGCCTTTTCTTAACTATGTTGGGATCGGCTTCCAGTCTAACCAGATGCAGCTGAATACCAGTGACTGCCTATTTGACCTCCACGACCCAGTTAGTACAGCGTAGACTTTTAGGGCCACTAATTACCTGCAACGACTGTCAAAGATTTATAATTGACAGCTGGAACCAATGGCTTGACGGAGTTTCAAAAGAATAAGAGTCCAGCTTACACTGGTTTAGTTACCACTGGCGTTTGACCTACTGTACTAATCTAACGTACAAAGGAGGGAAACGCTTGGGAATATTCTTGAGATACGGTGGATAATATAAAGTTATTTGAAACAAAAACAGTCTTTAGAAATAAATTAAGGATTCTAGAAACACAACAATCTTCTTTTTGCAGTGTTATTAATTTTATTATTTATTAAACCTATTTAGCACTTCCATAATATTCAGTTATATTGAACGAATAAAAGTAAATAAGGTACCATTTTGCGATATTTTTATAGGACTTTTTATTTTGCCGTGTGGTCTGAATGTCCTGCCACATTCCGTGGGCGTTGCGCATGGGCAACTCAGTGTTAATAATAGCAATAACATAATTTGCAATAAATTCTTGAATTCTTTCTGTGGATATCAATATTATTTAGAGTATTTTTATTAGACCTCACAAAGCGACTGAAGTTTGAGCAAGTCAAAAAATTAAATAACTAACCAATCATTTGGCTTGAATCACAATTATCTAGGTCTTGATAGCATATATTCCGGCGGGTAGACTGGCCGCTTACACCACAAATAATCTCTAATTACATTTTAGCGTCAGTTCACACCGAGACGCGACGCGACGCGACGCGACGCGGCTCGATGCGGCTCGACGGTACTGGAAGGTGCTAGTGACTTCGCGAGACGCATCGCAGTTATATTTTGAGTCGCTCTACTAAAATGAGTGCGTAGTGTCGCGTCGCGTCTCGGTGTAAATTGACCCTTTAGTGTTATTATTACTTAAATTATCGTTCTATTTCTGTCTATTGTTTGAAGTTTGACAGGTTTGGGTACCTAATAATTTAATAAAATAAACGCTATCAAAACAGCGAAGACGTTGACAAAAAAGCATAAAAACACAAATTTCGAATGTGACGTTCTATTTCCAAATTCCTATTCAATTTTCGTACGTCTACGTCTGCCAATCAGCGCGAGGGGCGCGTGGGTCGCTTATTTCCGTTACGGTAGTGTTCGTGATTTTTTTTTCGCGGCTTGACGTGGACTAACTTGGTGCATTCATCACTACGTCGACAAGTAGAGCTTAGAAGTGATCGGAATGTTCCTTTTGGTGTATTTTTTTTTCTTTCGGTATTTCATGTATCGGGAGACTGGCCATGTTTGAGATTTTAGTATACAGGTACTCAAAAAGAATATTCAAAAGGATTTTTTTTTGTTGATAAGAGCTTTTCTTTAAATCGAGCATCTTCGAGTTTCAAATGGTCTTCATGGTTTTGTAAAGTGATTTCGTTATTTCTAAACATTTTTCCTTCTGTTTCATAAACTTTAATTAATAAGTAATTAGAAAACGTGTACAACATAGACAAGATATAAAAAAAGCTTTCCACATAGGTACTTTCTACAGGTGTGCCGCATCCAAAATGTAACAAAATAAATAAATAAATAGCTACTTCACTTCTAAACATTCGTACGTCTACGCGGAGGAACTGTACAGGGGGATGTTTTAGCAAATGAGCGTTGGCTCGAAGTCGACGAGGCGCCAACTGAAAAATTTGTACCACCCGTACACATACCATCACATCGTGTGGGTTTGAATGTATGAGTGTGTGGTGCAAACGGAATATTGCCGTTTTCAAAGTAATTCGTATATATCTCGTAATAGAAGAGTGGAAGAAAAATACGGAATACAAATTGTTAGCCATGGAATACCCGATTGGATGTAATGCTTTCTAATAAGGAAATAAAAAAGAGCTACAAAGCTTTAAGAATAAATTTACTCCTTATTCTAAGATGCTTGAAATAACTTTTCCAATAACGCAAAATATCAGATTTCTCTTCAGAAAATTAACGGTTCCAAGATATATTTGAAAGTTACGTCGACTAACCTAAATCTTTTTAATTATAGAGTTCGATACAAGACGTTAATTCAACAGCTCGAAAGGCAATGAGCGGAGGATTTCTAAGGATATAATCCAACCTCGAAATCCACTCGTTTATACAACGTTTTTGTTTAATCAAAGTTTTAATTGGAGTATTAATACGCAGTACCTGGTAGTACAGGACTTGGAAACTCGATGTACATACATATTATGGCGAGTTTACGGGACGAGGTCACTTTTGGAAACGCTACGTGCTGAAATAGTCTCCATACTATAGTCTACAGTGTAGACTCTACACTATAGACTATACCGTCTCCTAACGCTTCGTAGCACTCGTAGCCGATCTGCTACGGCGTAGCACCAGTGAGGCGTGCGCGGGGCACAACCCGTTCTGCCGGGGTTGCGGGCCTGTTCGAAAGAGATACCGCGGCCCCGGAACATAAAGGGCGAGGAAGGAACATGGATGGGTTTTAGTCAGTAAAAGTCTGACACTCCCTCCCGCTCCGCCCAGAGTGGGAGAAGTTATTTGATGATTTCCAATCCTAAAAAAAAAGCAGATCTACATAGATTACTTATTTTTAACTTATATCGGCAGTGTCCAAAGAGACGAAGTATTTAAACAGCAATAATAATAATGTCTTATTATTGTTATACCTGTTTACTCATTACGTTACATAATCACTAAGACAATCGTAACTTTTCGGCACAAAACCTCATTTCGTGTGTTTCCACGCCAAACTTCCAGCTAAAACCGTTTAAAGAGATTACTTTCGTTTTGTACAAATATTAAGGGACTGATTGAGTTGAAAACTTCTTAATTACGTCAGTCGTAGCAACATTGTTCTGATTGGTTCATTCCGAGCGGTGCGTGCGATACGGCCATGCCATTGGTTGAAACATTCCAGAAAAAAGCTGCAATGTTTTTTTCATTGAATATGTGAGATATTTAAAATGTTCGTTTCGTATTGTTGTGTGTTTTTGACGCCGTGTTTGTAGTTCGGAAATTGTAATCGATTGGGGTATGATATGTGTTTTTTACTTGTTTAACGTTTTTTTAAATTCGTAAATGTATTTAAATCTCAGTTTCTTGGCGAGATCGTTTTTTCTGGGTGTAGGAATACACATAAGACATAACATAAAGACTGTAACCCCCGAAGAATAAGGTTGGTTTATAGGACCCTTATAGGTATTTTAATACACTTACCTTAAGGACTATTTGGTTCTATTTGGTGTACTATTATAGAAGTGTTCTACACCTAGTCGTTCGATTGATTGATGCGAGTAATACTGATGTTTGCTTACCTGAAACAAAAATATTAACAAAATCAATAAAGTATTTAAGTTATATCTATTGGGGGTATCCCGCTTCAAACGCCTGAAATTCAGTAGTTTAAAAACATACCATCACGCCGGTAATCCCTAAAGGGTTAGTCAGATATGTACCTAATTTTGGCCGTTACATTTAAGTCCCATGTAAAAGGGGGTGAGCCTAATGCCATCAAACGGGCACAAATACAGATTTCGTGGTTATTACTGAGAAATTTCTGATGGAAAAACCCAATAAGGGCCTGCCCAGAAGACAGACTTATTGTGCGCGACGGACAAAAAGTCTGCGACAAATTTTGCGTGATAAATTGTGTTTCACTACGTTTTTGACCACTATAAGGATCTACTGATGGAAAGGCTCCTACTGATCGCCTTTTAGTCGACAAAAAAGGTCAAATAAGTGAAAAAAATAGTAAAAGCGCAAAATTTGTCGCAGACTTTTTGTCCGTCGCGCACAATAAGTCTGTCGTCTGCGCAGGCCCTTATACTTAGCTCGACCCGGGAATCGAATTCAGGACCTTTGGCTCGGAAGTCGCACTTGCGACTTCAATGGTCTAGTCCATTGAGGCAGTCAGTAGCTTAATAAACTACACTACACTTATACTATACACACACACACACACACACACTACTAATTATGTGTATAATAAGTATGTATTTACAAACAAAAAAGTATATATGTAGTAAGTATATCAACTGTCTGGTGACCACGACGTGTGGCCACGTGTGGCACTAGATGGCGCTGTGTGTAATGCCAAGCGATATTTATTTCTTTTATTTATTTATTTATTTGTTTATACAGGTTGCATTCTGTACATCAAACTAAGTAAAAATATTGCTGGGAAACCACTTTTTTTTTGAGGTAATAATTTTTTTTGAGGTGACAGATCATGTTTTGTGGTAGAACTCCATGTAACGCACTCAAAACATTGTGCTGATGGATGGATTGAATAGTATGGTGGTTGTGGAGGTGTTAAAAGTTAAAACCTTACAAAAAACTTGTATTAAAAAAAAACTTGTCAAAAAGTTGTAACTTTGACCCCCATATCTCCGTAACTAGAAAGTTCCCAGGTATGGTGTACAACAAAAAATGATCGCAATGATGGGGAGAACAAGTGCCTTTCGGCTTCGTGAATCGGTGTTTTACACCCTTTATACATCGACATATTAAGGATAGACCAGTTTACAGGCTTCTAGTTGGCAGACTATCATAACAAATAATCTGATTCAGTATAAATAGCTAAACCAAGAAACGCTTTATCTCAGCTTATACAGGCTGTTGTCATAAACAACATCAGATATATAGTATCATTTTCACCAATCTAAGCGGTCCATTTATAAGGGGATTCGAGTGAAATGAAGCGGTGACAAATACCGGCCGCCATAACGTAAACATCAATACATAACTAAAATAAACTCGGCCCAATATGACGGATGGGATCGTGTTTTTCTACACCAAAATATAGAATTATTGTTAGAAAAATATGAGATATGAGCATTTTTGTTATATTGAGGAATTTCTGTCCCATTCAATAGGTGTAATTTATAGTTATTTATTATATACAAAAAGTAGAGAAGCATGTTTTAGTGATATGAAAAGGTTTTTACCTACAGCAGTGTGTGGAATAAACAATTTGAGTTTGATATCTGTTGCTACGGTATTCCAAAGAGGTTTCTGATGTTATTTTCGAGTGTTATTTCATTGTTATAATGTGTACTCGATACGGAACGTTTACAATAGAATACAAAGGACTGTTTTATCATAAAGGACTTTAAAGGAATTTTAAATTATGTTCTACCCTTGTCGGTTTTCAAAGAAATGAAACAACATGTATAAATATTGTATTTTTTTTTAAATTACCAAAATGATGGTCTATTTTTGTGGTAATAGGTGTTTAAATAATGGGGTTATGTAACTTGTTCTAATTTACTGATTGTTCAATTTCAATTCGTTTATTCTCTCTTCACAATATCTATCTATACATATAATAAAAGAGTAAAAAAGCTGTGTCTGTACATTGAATATATTTAAAAAATAATAATTGTCTATACATATAATAAAAGAGTAAAAAAGCTGTGTCTGTACATTGAATATATTTAAAAAATAATAATTGAAGCTGGTTTAGAAACAGTAATAGAGTACGAATCCAAAAAAAAAAGTCTGTCTGTTTGTCTGTTTATCTGTTTGTCTGTTTGTCTGTTTGTCTGTTTGTTTGTACACGCTAATCTTCGGAAGTACTGGACGGATTTGAATGATTTTTTTTTTGTTGTATAGGTATTATGTCTGGGCAACATATAGGCTATAATTTATCTTGGAAACCTGAACACCTGATGTAGAACCGCAATAGAGCAGCTAAACTATAAGAGATACAAATATGATACCATAGCAAAAATTGTTTCACGTGATGAGCATTTTCTGCTGAGAAAATAAATTTGAAGATCTGGAACACCTGATATGGAACTCCAAGAGCCCAGCTACACCATAACACATATAGGAATGACGTCTTAGCAAAAGTCGTTCAATCTGATGAGCACTCTCTGTTGACTTATAAAAATCGAAGATCTGGGACACCTGTCGTTTAACTCCAATAGCCCAGCTACACCATAACACATATAGGAATGACGTCTTAGCAAAAGTTGTTCAATCTGATAAGCCCTCTCTGTTGACTTATAAAAATCGAAGATCTGGAACACCTGTTGTGGAACTACAAGAGCCCAGCTACACCATAACACATAGGAATGATGACGTCTTAGCAAAAGTTGTTCGGTCTGACGGGCATTTCCTGTTGACTTATAAAAAATCGAAGATCAGAAACATCTGATGTGAAAATTATTGCAAAGCTATCACTAATTTCACTGTATACAGGAAAAGTTTTTAACCACTGCGTAAATTTTTTTTGGTAGCTCAGTGTTAGTAATAGAACACATTCCCATTTTTAGTTTTAATTTTTTTTTTTCAAATTTTTCCATCTTGTCCCATTTTAAAATAAGCATAACATGGACATAATTTAATTGTAATACTGTAAATGAAAACGCGCTGGCTGCTGACGTACGATGTGTCCTAAGCCCATGAAAGTATGAAGGAAAAATTGGAATTACGTTTACAAATAACATATCACAGCCTAAACTTAAAAAAGTAGCGCGAAACGGCGGTCAGTAACCGTCAGCGCGTAGGTAGGTAAGTTTACGTCGGCGCCGTCGCATCGAGCGAGCGCACCTACGAAACTCAGCTGATCTCAGCTTGCCGGTTGGGCGACCGGTCGACGCGTGAGTCGGTCGACCGGGCGCCCGACTGGCAAGCGACCATAAAATAAGTTTATAGGTAAATAAGTCTCGTAAGCGATAACTTTATTTTTTACTACTAACACATATCAAAATAAAAAATACGTGTCTATTAAAATACATTCAAGTTTATCATGTCAAAATTTGCGCACTGGTTAAAAACTTTTCCTGTATAATTATAAAATGACAAAAACTGGGAGTACCTCCACGCGGTTAAGGAGGTAACAGTTTAGGACTGATTTTCGATTTTCGATGACGATGGTATATCATTGAAAATTTGACTCTACTGGCCAAAACTCCCATTTTTTATTTTATTTTATCGAATAAATATGTCTTCGAGCTTATGTTATTTGAGTGTTTTTGGCATGAAGAGACAGAAGAAGAGCGCCGAACACGCGCACAACAAAATATTCATAATCTGTTAGAAAGTGAGAAAGAAAGAATTGCTGGAGTACGGCATGAAGAGACAGAAGAAGAGCGCGAAGACTTCGACCTTCTCTGAACAGAATGTCGATAACATCTGAAGAATCGGGTGTCTCAAGATATAGCCGTAGGGCATGATGACCTTCCTTGGGTTGATAAGAAACGGAGTTCATTTACTACTATCTATTCCGCCATCGGAGGTATGGTTCAAAATTTTACTTTTTGTGAAGCTGTTAAATGGCAAAAAGAAACAAACGGTATGTGTTGCTCAGGTGGGAAAGATCCATTATTTTCCCGTCCCCGGGCTCTTAGAATTAGACGTTTCAGATCTTCGATTTTGACGAACCCGGTGTCGCTGGCAAAAGCAATAGGATCCGCGTACGAAGTCGCGGGCAGAAGCTAGTTGGTTCTTAAAGATTAACGATTTTCACAAGGTTATATTTCACCATTGGAAGAGACTGGTGCCTGAAGTAGGTTTTCGAAGAAGCCTTTGTTACAGGTCACCAGGGCCAGGGTGTGCTTACATAGTAGGTATTTTTTGCAATTTTTGTTGTAAATTTCAATAAGAGCAAAGCCTATAAGAGTTACCAAAAAGAAAAGAAAACATCAACAAAGTCATAAAAATTGGAACACACAGTTAATGGTCCACAGAAACGGCACTTTCATATCGGACAACTTACATCGCGCGAGTCTTGGGGTAAGTAAATATTTTTTTCTAACAAACTCATCAATGTACGTGTTTTCTTTGCATCGTTCGGAGTGCACCAAGCACCTCTTAAGGCGGAGTATCCATGTTTTTTTAAGGCGAAACGCACACGGTCATGTTTGCGTTCGATCATGAGTTTTGAAGTAAAATGGTGTCACCGTCGCGTCGTTTTGAAATGTGTGATGTAAGTGATGTGTGATGTTACTTATTACACGTGCCGCTTTCTTAATGACACTTGGACTAAATGAAGACCTCACTGGCAGATTAAGTAATAAGATAACCATTTGACCAGGTGGTCTAAGGTTCTAACTTTCTAAGGCTCCGGACACAGGATATTCAGGTCCAATGATACGATACTTCTACTTCCTTACAAAATATTTGCGTCCAATAAAAACAAATTTTAAAGTACATTTTTAGCACTAACAATGCTCGAGGTGTTCAAAAGCAGTTTTTCAACAGCAATTTGTAAAATTATGACAAAATTGCGTGCTAAGTAATATTTATTTACTCATTTAATTTCTCCTGCTTATAATACAGTCACGAAAATAACAACTGGCACCCAAGTTAACTTTATAATTTCGACTACTAGGTAACACATAAAATAAAATAATATTAAAATTTGAATTTTGAAACCACATTTTTTTAATTGTTTTGTATCGGTTATGATAGATTTGATACACAAGTCTTCTTTCTTTCTTCTGCATTGTGTGGTTAGTTGCCTAAACGTCACGTCAGAGTTTTTATTCCGCCCTTGGACCACTGACTTGGTTTTGTGGCTTTGCTTTAATTTTTTTGACAATGGGGTTGTTTCCCGGAAATTATGCCGCAAGGTGGCGCTGATAGTTTGTTACCTGTCAAAAGTTTTTGACATAAACGTGTGCATTGTTTGGACGATTTTTTAACTTTTTTTCTCTTTTAATTATGCTACCTGCCCTATCACCCAGTCGAAGGGGGAATTGAAAAAACAAAAAGCAACGCAACAAGGAAAGAAAGCAGAGTTTGTCGAAAGATATTTAACATTTTATCGACTTTTAGCTGTTTACTGGGCAATATTATGGTTCAAATGATAAACGAACTAAGGTGATCATTGGTTACATGTTACAAAATGTAAGTTTTTTGAAAAGAACCCATTTGATTGTTTCTTCACAAGTTGGAAGCTTACGACAGAAATTTCAACTTCGACAGTGTGTGTAACAGTCTTGAATCCCAGATGAAATTGCCAGAAGAGGTGTTGTTTTAGTGATGTTTATAGCTCCACATAATTTTTTAGTTTCAGTGCCTTATCCCACTTTTCTTTTCATGCAATTTCTTGGAAATGTGACAAGGCCCATTTCTTTGCATCCAAAAGCTACACAACGACCCATAATATTAAAAAAAGTCGCAAAACAATAAGATATTGTTTAATTTCTATGGAGTTTGACAGTTTGTTTGTAACAAACAGTCAGCGCCCTCTACGTGGAACTATTTGTCAGTTTTCATTAAAATCCGTCAGTCAAATACAGCTTACCTAATTATTGAGTTTTTACACGAACAAAATCTTCAAGTGCATGTTATAATTTTAATAGAAGAAGACATATTGCGCATACCCCAAATTAATTGGGATAGGGTATGACAATGATGATGATAACGTTATAATTTCCAATCGCAAATTCATAGGTACCTACCCAATATTTACAGGACCTTATGTTAAATCTGAAGATGCTGCGAATTCCATAGATTGCGCGCCGGACCAACTTGTCCATTCTTAAGGAACTCCAAATAACCACAAGACTATCCGCTGTTTGCTTCCAGCGAATTCTTAAGTATTTTGGACAGGTCGCTTGTAGAAACCTCGACAGCCTCGAGAAGCTTATGGTAGTTGGCCAAGTAGACGGGAAGAGACCACGTGGTCGCTATCCTACCCGTCGGTCAGACCGTGTAAAGACACTCACTGGCCTATCAATAGCCGGAGCTAAACGTGGAAGAGCGTAGTGCACCGAGGGATCAATACCTCAGACAAGACACTGCTTTCAATAATGAAGATAACGACTAAGATGATGTCATATCTACATAGTTCTCATGCACGCGTACAAAGCTGCGGCGAACCAAAAAGCACATAAATAACAAAAACCTGCATTACGTTAAGTAACCAAACACATTGTCCGCACATTAAAACAAATGTAAATTAATAAGCACACAACTACTAATTAAGTTTTAATGAAGTAATAAATTAATTTGTTAAAAATTCATTGGTAAAAACCGTTGATGGGGGTTGTTTGGTCCGATCTCTGTAAAATGGCCGAATGCCCGTTAATTTCGGTAATTGTTGTACACTTGTTATAAATTCAGGAGATTAAGCCATGCTGTTCCCGGCGTTGTGTGCTCATGGGCTTAAATTAAGACTGTATTACAATGAAATATGGGAATTGAAATTAAATATTCATATGGTTTTTGTTGGCGGTGGTCGCTGGACAAGTATGGCTTGGGTAGTTGATGAGAGTGGCTGGAGGTGGAGCATTTTGTGTGGCCACAAATTTCGTGTCCACACAAAATTATCGTTTTTCTATGGAGCTAGAGAGGGTTAACTAGTGTACAAACATTACATTTCGGTGATGATGGTGGGCTCCGTGAACGTGTATTCATCATCATCATCTCAGCCAACTGCTGGACATAGGCCTCTCCCAAGTGTCGCCACATTGACCGGTCCCGTGCGACTTGCATCCAACGGATTCCCGCAACCTTCACCAGGTCATCGGTCCACCTAGTGGGAGGTCTTCCATCGCATCGTCTTCCGGTTCGCGGTCGCCACTCCAGAACTTTTCGGCCCCAACGGCCATCCGTTCTGCGAGCAATGTGCCCTGCCCACTGCCACTTAAGTTTAGCAATTCTTCGGGCTACGTCGGTGACCTTGGTTCTCTTGCGGATTTCTTCATTTCTGATTCGATCGCGCAAGGAAACTCCGAGCATAGCCCTCTCCATTGCCCTTTGGGTGACTTTAAGCCTTTTGATAAGGCCCATTGTGAGCAACCACGTTTCGGTCCCGTATGTAATCACTGGCAACACACACTGGTCATAGACTTTCGTCTTGAGACACTGCGGTAAGTTGGACGAGAAGATACCGCGCAGTTTCTCGAACGCTGCCCAGCCGAGTCGGATTCGACGATTGAACGTGTATTGAACTTATCAAGATAGACCATTTGTACACGAGTTTTAAAAACATTGCCGATTGACATGCTATTTAATCACAATAGAATAAATGCTCAAAGTAAAATAGATAAGTATATGCAACTGTATAACAAGTTCGTTTTCCTTCTGTCTATGCTCCGAACATTTTCCGTGCATTCAACCCGTACAAAACAAATACACGAATATAAAACAGAAGCATGACATCAACGCTATCTAATAAAAAAAATTAGATGTCATTCCACCGTGCAATCGTCGTAATGCAATCGTCTCAGGCGATAAAATAAAACGTCAATGCCTACGTTTAAATAAAAAAAGAATAACGTAAATTCTTACAGGCTGTACACAAACAAAGGCGAGCGCCTTTGCCTCACATGAGGAGTGTTTGCAAAAATTTCGATCGCCTTTTATCCCCTGCCTCCTCTTAACCCCCTAACGCCCGTCGCGTACAATCATAAGTGTTTTCTTTGTGGATAGCGGAGCCAACAGCACCCTTTAACGTGTTTATCCTTTTCGGTCGAGCCTCCCCTATATAAACGAATATTTTGACCCTGTTTTTATTTTTTATACTGTGTTATTGTAACTGAAATGTTTGTATGGAAGTATTATGTTTACCAACATTGGAGTTAATGGATGTACAGTATTTAGTATCTACACAAACCGACGTAACTGTGGAAGTAATCAGTGCAGTGGCGAGTTTTTTTTTAATTGAAAAACGTACTGTGATCTGTTGTTTACTGATAGTTGGGATTGTTTTTATTTTAGCGCTAAATGATTTTCAATTTAATAAAAAAAAAAGTCTGTACGTCGTCGTTGGAATTTTTTGAAGTGAAAACTTCTTTACGCGCGTTGAGACTATTTGACTAAACAAAAATTATGGGACTCGCGTGATCGTCACGTACGCTTTCTACTAGTTTTCACTTCTATTGGCAGTAACCAAAGACTGCCCCGCATGCTTTTTTTTTCATTATTTTGATCGCCTTTTGTAAGTATCGCTCTATCAGCAACGAATAATAAAAACTTTTTCATAAAATACAATTCCCACAAAATAAAGTCGCAACATCATTTAAACTTAAACCTATTTTTCTGTTACAAGCAAACACATTTAGCACCTATCTAGAGGCAAGACATTTCCTAATTTGGTAATAGAATTTCGGTTTGTTAGTGGACCACGCGCTGGGAATACGTACCACGTACGTGGTCGCTGCTGGCGATGTGTGGTCGCACTTCCAGCGAGGAATGTTCATTAAATGTCAACGCTACTGTTTGTATGTACGTGTCATTGTAACAAGCGATTGAGATTGTGTAACTTTTTCAAGACTATTTTTGATGTTTCGCATTTTAAAAAAGTTTTCGTTCTTAGTAATTTCTGAGTTATAAGGACTAACAAAGATTCATTTATAAAAAATAGTAATATATATCAAGCCCAATGAGTGTCAAAATTAAAAGGGTTTCTTTTTAGGGTTCCGTACCTCAAAAGGTAAAAACGGAACCCTTATAGGATCACTTTGTTGTCCGTCTGTCTGTCTGTCTGTCAAGACCTTTTTTCTCAGGAACGCGTGGAGGTATCAAGCTGAAATTCATATCAAATACTCAAGTCTATGGTCTCTTGGAGCTGTGAAAAAATCAAACTTCTAAGTCAACGCGATCAAAAGATACTCCCGTTTATGCCGCAAATTTTCGACACTCGCAAGGGAATCAAAACCTACAGGGTACTTCCCGTGAACTCAGAATCTTGAAATTTGGTACGAAGCAACGTCTTATAACACAGATAAAGGAAAAATTGCGAAAAGCATAAATTTTTAGTTACATCATATAATAAAAATATTTTTAATAATTTTAAACTTATTACCCCTTTACTCATGAACGCGTAGTGGTATTATATTGAAATTCTTAACAAATACTCAAGTCTATAATATCTTTAAGCTGTAACAAAATCAAACTTCTACGTCAACGCAATCAAAAGATACAGCAATTAAAGCCGCATATTTTGAAACTCGCAACTACTCGCAAGGGAATCAAAACCTAAAGGATACTTCCAGACGACCTGGAATCTTGAAATTTGGCATGAAGCAACGTTATAAAGTACACATATAGGAAAAATTCCGAAAATCTTAAATTACCATAACTTTTACTTATATACCTACAGGTTTGTACGGAACCCTCGGTGCGCGAGTCTGACTCGCACTTGTTTACTTTGGCAACAGAACCCTAAAAGTAACCATTTTGTAGTTCTAAATAATCATACTGCAATGAATTTCAACGGATATGGATGATAAAAAAAATAGTGCGTGGAGTCCATCCGCGCGGAAGAAGTGAAACTTCGTAATGACTTGAGGTAATGAAAATTGGAAGGGGTAGGGGGGGCATGGGCGCGGAATGGGGGGCATAGGGGGGGGGGGAATAGGGGCCATAGGGGGACCTTGATGGTAGCATTAAACGTTTAACGCAACCTTGTTGGAAGTCGCATTAAAAGTTTCACTTCAAAAAACAGTATTTTTAATGTAGCTTGTCGCTGCAACTGAAACCACAAACACCGTTGTTGCACGTTTTGCCGGAGGCGCCGGTGGATTAAACGGATTATACACCACGGGATACGCGTGTTTTTATCACGTAATAGCTGCCAAAGTCACCGGTTTATATTAAATTGAGAACGTTTCATTTCATAGTAACTAAACGTTAAGATATGAAAGCCTGACAACCAGTCTTACCAAGCGGTATCGTATCTGACTATCGCCCCTAACATAGTTGGGTAAAAAGGTAGGCAGATGATAATACAGAAACAGACGAATTCGGAGTGATTTACAAGTCACTTATAAGTGACAATGGCAAAGAAACGAAGCTAGGTGACAGGAATTGACTGATTTTGTGGGTCACAAATTAATGATCAAATTAATAACATAAGTAGGGTGTAGCAAAAAACGACGCTTAAGTACACGCCTACACTTGGAGTTCTTTTTTCAGAAATAATCTTCATCTCATTATTGACGGGAGGAAGAAGGCGAGTAACAAATAATTATTGTGATGATTATTGTAAATAATATTATTAATAGGAAGGACATATTTATATGGATGTAGCCTATGACACTTACAAATAACGTGGCTTTTTTATTTGTAAAAGAATTTTCAAATCCGAAAGAATACCTACTATAACCTCACAAATTTTATTTTTTTATAAAATTACTATAGATAAAAATTGTTGTTCAAAAATGACAAGTTTCTTGTGCATTACGAAACCACGTTAGCGAATAGGAGCGTAGAAAAAAACGCTTCATTCTTGTTCTAAAGTTTCACAATCAAAAGTGCTAAAAAAGATCTAAATTGATAAATAAATATTTTGATAAGACTTGACATTTTTTGCTCAAAAAATTGACTTAACAAAAACATTGTTTTAAAAACCTTAACCAGCTGAAAGTGGGGCCCCAACCCTCCGCTGCACGTATCGCCCGAGGCGTTGCGGATTAAATGGATTACAAGCGAGACACGCGTGTTTTTATCACCTTATCATTACACCTAGATGCCGAATACAACGTCCGGTGCTTTCATATTTTACTTATTCTTTTTTTGTGCAAAAAAAAAATACAAAATATTGTTTTTAACACGAGCATTGAAGGGTTCGATAGAGGAGGTGTGTGTTTTTTGACACCTATGCGTGGTGATATGCACTAATTTTTATTGCCACACAATTTTGTGAAATAGAAAAAAAAGTGATGATAATAGTTTTGCTTTGATTTTCTAAAAGGGCTACATTCCCTCAGTTAGCCTCAAAATAAAAGATTGTTTCTAACACGAGCATTGAAAGGTTGGATAGAGGAGGTGTGTATTTTTGGTATTAAACTTCGTGGTGATATAATTGTGTGGCATTTCTTTTTAATGCCACACAATTTTGTGAAATAGAAAAAAAAAGATGATAACAGTTTTCTTTTGATTTTCTAAAAGGCTCTAAAAGTCCAGTATATTTCTCGCAAAATACTATGAACCCACTTACTAATTTAATCCTTATAACCCAGTAACTTCAATATCAATTTAATACGCGCTTAATCGTAATATTTCGTAAATTATTATCTGCTTTGAATTTTAGTGAGGATTCCTGAAACTACAACGGCATCAAAGTTTACTATAGTTTGCCTAAGTAGTGCTTGAACCCGCATTAGTTTCCTAACTATCCGTAGCTGAGGATTGAATAACGGCGAACACTTCAAGGAAATGACGTGTGGCTTCTCTCTTATCTAATATAAGTAACTAGGAATAGTATAGGAGTATTGTTTTGTATATTATAAGGACTAAATCAAAGGATGAGTTTTCTATGTCATTTCGTAAATAAGTTGTATAGATTCCTAAAACAATTTAAAAAACATTAAAAATTCAATTGGATTTAAAACTATCCATAATGAGTGCTTAAACGGTTTGAAAAATTGCGGACACGGTTCTGGAGACATATTGACAGATATTGCTGTAAGTATTTATGATGGAAGTGAGTTCGCAAGTTATTCGTCCGGTTTACAGATACTTTACTTAGGCCAACATTCAGATACATTCGAAACTTGAAGAAAAAAATCTCGTATTTAGTTAAATAGATTGACCCCTTGTAATAATAAGATGAGTATTCCTTTATTGTATGTTAAAAATGCCGATAGCTGTTTATTTCATCGTGGATATTTAATTTGTGAAGGTTATCGGACAGCGCCATCTAGTTGAATCCGCTAAAAACTTGACTTGGGTAAATTTAGTAACAGTTACTATACATGATGTAAAAGACTTATTGAGGGTCTAGAATTATGTAAAATACTCGTTAATGTTCCTTACATTGTAATATCAGAAAAGGCTTCGCAGATGTTGATATTTCTTTCAATGTCAGTGAGTTTAAACGAAAGACGAAGAAAGTCAGAAAGCGTGCGTGTAAGCACTAGAACTCAAAATCAGTGATACATCAAAACCTGAACAACCAACCTTTCGTAAAAGCCTCAATCTACACGGTCTTGTTCAAAAACAGTAGCTCGCAACACTTATCTATAGCAATTAATCATTTTTATTTGTTTAAAGCCACCAAAGCTGTAATATGCATAAATTAATACTAAAGTACCTGGTTCGATCTTGTTAGAGCTGGTCGGGCAGCCATTTTTATCATTACGCGTTTATAAGGGCCAGTCACGGCATGCGAGCTTCGTAATTATATTGCTACTTGAACTTTATAGCATTATATGAAGTCATTATACCTTTGAATTTATATTTGTTCTTTTAAAATATAGATTTACTGTTTGAATTGTTTTGTGATTAGTGTAGTCGCGGTGATAAACGGTGAAAAGTTGGTTGGCATAGTCAGCTTATAATGTTCCCACTGCTGGGAAACAGGTCTCCTCTCTATGAGAGGGAATGGGCAACCACAACGCGGGACCAGTGTGGGTTGGTGAACAGGTGGTTAGAGTAAGGTCATTTTTAAGTACGTGCTTATGAATGTGATGATGGAATCAATAATATTAATTATTGTGGCTATCATGGTCAAAATATTTCAAGGTTTATCTTACCACACTGGTGCGCCTAGTATGTAAATAAAAATGTGCGCGTAGATGTGCTACGAGCTACGCGCTACGGCGTAGCACTTTCTGTAGTACTGTTCATTTTCTAGTGTAATTTATTCATCTACCTGCCTGGTAGTGGGCGAAAACGGTACGTTTTTATTTACTTATACTCAAAACAAAACAATACAGAACTACCTCCCTTCACTTTTTACACAAAGCCAGGTCCAACTATTCCTTCTTTAGCGCGGAAGTTAGGAAGAAAATCCTCATAATCGTCAGAAAAACGTTCACAGAGATTCTTTTTAAGCCTGTCTCAGTGGAAGGTGATCATTATACATTTATAGACGACTGGCTGTGAAAGATTCCTTCGACATGCAGACATCCTTAGGATAATTTTCAAAAGCTCGTCGCCTTGCAAAGTTACCGCACCGTGATAATATAATGGTCTGGTCCTAAATGTTTTGGAAAAGTCGCGTCGCGAAAGACCATTTTCTATTTTGTTGGGATTCCAGTGAAAATGGGAGAAGATCAAAGGCTATTGTTGCAAAATGCGGGTTGTATTTAATTATGATAATATTTTCTTTGTAGCGGTCTTCATAGAATTGAAAACTGGCACAAATTTACACAACGGCTGTTATGTGTGATTTAAATATGCGGGTAGCTACGTGAATTTGGTCTGCAAAATACCAGTAATTCATTTACGTATATTTGCCGAAGTCAACACAATTTATTTTCATTCCATGTAGCCAATTCCAGGTAGGAAGACTGAATTTTAACTGGCGAGTTATGTTCAAAGCAGTAAATAAATAACATTTTCGGAGCACCGTGTAAATGGTCTTTATAAATTCCTGGAACTGGTTTAATTAAGCCACAACAAACTATTTATATTACCTAAAGCAGTTTCTCGAAATTCTATCGTCAGAATGGTTGCAATTTAAAATAATTTCTCACACACACAAAAGATAACGAAAACTTCCAGATTAAAGCTGAACAGGCGAATAATAATAGACGAAAACATTATAATCCCCCCACCCCTCCACCCCGCTAGCCCTCTCCATTACCAAGCGTTTTACTTGGCGCGGATAAATTACACAGTTATGAATAAATTTCGCATAAAACTCGGAACTGCACCTTTACATGACGAAAGAGTAAGCAAGATGGACGATTTGGGGTGTTAGAGAGGGACAGACAAACCGGCAAGTCGTAATACGAAAATTTCATTAAGAAGTCAGGCCATCCCGAACAGTTTTGCTGATATCTAGAATATTCGGGCGTACTTATTAAGATGTGGAATATCTTCAATTTCTGCAGATGATTTTAATATAGTACCGCTTTGAGATGTAATTATGTTATGAACGATTTCGTGGTTTGATGAGGTTGGTATTAATGTGATTAAACTTTTCTGTTTTGTCATCGATCTACGAAGTTATTATGAGGTTAGATGACGCTGGGGAATTTATGGAGCGTAAGTAATGATAATAAAGTAGATAAGATTTGTTTTTGATGAAAAATGTAGTTGTGGTGCGGTGCTGCTTAGGGTTCGGCTTATAAGAACCTGATGCGTTTTTTAAACCTCAATTTTAAAAAAAAATATTTAAACAACCAACGTTTAAAGTTAAATGCGCAAAACCTGAAAATAGTTTGATCAGAATCACGAGCAGAATCAATTGAATCACTTTTTAATATAGGTCATATTTTTCAAAAAATCTTCACCAAAAATGCTGCCGTGTCTATTTATCAATAGGTATCAAGCCATCACGTGCGCAAACCCGCCAAAATAGGTAAACAAACAAACACAAACGGTTGTCGTCCAATTTAAATTTTCTCATACGCGGGATAATAATACATAGTTCTTGCCAGTAAATCTAATTGCCAGCAAAACCAAAACAGCACCTTTAAATTTTGAATTAAAAATCTTTTGGGGTGTCTGAGATTTTGCACATTTAACGTTACACGTTGTATAATTAATTACTAGAATGTTTTTAAAAAGAAAAAAGCTAAAAGGGTGAATCATGAGGATCCGACTGATAGAGAAGTGTAGAACAAGAAGAAAATCTGCGCCGACCATAATTAAATTAGGAAAAGGTCAGAAGAATGATGATGATTTTCAAAAAACATTACAAAACTTTTTAAACATTATGAGCATGATACGATGATTATCCGTTAACCAATCAGGACCAAAATTTTCGAAAAACGTTCGAAACACACCCGCCATTAATTACGGTCGTGACGTAAATTTTTCCAGTTAATCAAAAAACTGTCGGACTTTTCTGAGGGTAGGTGTATCTCTCGTGACGTCATTAGCGACCTACCAAAGCGCCGAAGCACCTAAGTTGATTTTCGAACGAATTTAATTTAATTTACAATTAAACCGTGGTCCTCTGTTTATTTTTTCGGAGCACTGGCTTCTAATTTTGAATTTCGATGGAAGTTTGTTTTTCTTATTTTTGTTTCCGTTTGTTTGTGTTGCTGGCGGGGTACAATTTGTTATTTTAAAATTCGATGTGTGTGTCTCTGTTGCCAGGGTCAGGACACGGTGATTTTTGGTTACTGTTGCGGGTCTGTAGGATGTTTTTTGTGTCACGTCAATCGATTTATTGTAACCTTTTCAAAGATTGATTTCAAAATTTGATCAGATGACAATTTTGGGACACCTACAGACGGCCCAATTTTCATCGCCTATTAATCTTACAACCCACACAGTATCAGAACCCAATTGACATTCAAACGCCCTCAAAAATTAGCCACAAAAATGCGTGCACACGATCACACACCCTCTCTCATCCTATTATACGAATTATCATATCAAACGGTAACCGAAGCATTCGCCATGAAAAAAAAAACAATCATTCAAAACCTTTCATCCTCTTATTAGAGAGAAAGGGTTAGTATTCGGCGGCAAATATAATTTTGCTACTGGTGTAAGCAGATTTCAACTTTAAAGCTTTAGGATAAAGTCGCTTTGTTCTGTTGCGTCACGTTTGTTATGACGTAACGAGCTTACCTCGCATCGCAATCAAAGGTTCGCCTATTTAAATAAATCTAGATTGAAATTCACAATGGAGTTTAAAGGGAGTCGTCGTCAGTCGTTATCGGGGCCGCACTCGGGTAGCTCAAACGGGTGCAAACGGGTTACAATTTATTGGTCCTCGTTTTGCATTCTCTGGGAAATAATGTTGTTACAGACTTGTGTATTCGTATGAATGGGTACAGTTACGGAATAAAGTTTGCTCGTTGAGTGCACAAGCTATGTACCTTTGTCCTGAGAATCCATGTATATTTTCTTTTTTTAGTTTTAATCGCTATATACTAGTTCAAACGAAACCATTAATATGGTAATTCTCATTTTCGTCAAATTCATTACCAGTATATTATATCAATTATATAAACCTCAAGGACACACAGCCAAATAAAAAAAAACAAACATACAAAAAAAACGTCCCTCCATGCGCCTCCGGCCCTGGCAATGGCGGGGTACCACCAAAAATTATGGACATTACTTTTGCCAGCAAAATTGGGTTACCGATGGCTTTGTAATGAAGTGCTGAACTTTCAGGTCATGTGTAGAGGCTTCCTGGCGTAATTGCCTCTGATATAGTGTGCCGCCGAATCCAACCGAGCGGCCCCAATGATAATGGGCTCCCCCCATAGTTTTAATCTTCTTTATAGGTGACCCTTTCGCTAACTTTGGAAGTCGTTCCGCCCCTATTATTTTATGTTTGTATGCGTGTTCGTTTGTGTGTGTATTGAAACGGATACCGTGGTTTAAGCTTGTTGGTGTCTGTGATCGTTACAACTTAGTGCTTAGATAAACTGATTTGATAGGGTTTAGTAGCCGCAGTTCTGAAACTTTGTAATGGGTTTGTAACTAAAATAAAGGGCTGGAATAACGTATTTCAGTTTTATTTAGTGGGTTGGATAAAAGCCTGTGTTTATTTTTATTGATATTTAAGCGCACACAATCTATTCTTTGAAAACTAAATATTGGCTAGACTTTGAATTGTAGTTCTTTAATGAATATAAATGTACAGAATTGATTCTACAAAATCTTTCTTTTAGGTCTATGATCACCGAAAAGATAACGGTCTGATTATCTAAAAACAGCTGTTTAAGGGACATGTTCCCACTTCCCTACAAAAATGTGTTTTAAACAGCCGTTTCTAGATAACCAGACCGTCATCTTTTAGGTGAGCATGGACCTTAGTGTGTCAGATAGCAATATTCATGTGGAATTCACTAACTGAATCAAATTATCGCTCATCAGTGTAAATGAAGCTCCATTGTAACCAAACTGCTCCGCAAACATCTACCCTTGAGTCTTAACAATCCATTTTGCAACAACAATGCAACCTTCCCCTATAGCACTTAGATAGTAACAAGTAGGTAGTTTCTGAAGTTATAAATCTCAAACCAAAAACCCAATGAGCGATGATTTTTCAAAGCGGATCGGGGTGTGCGAGCGACATAAGCGCTACAATTAATTTAACAGGCGTCTCCGCTTGTATTGTGGGTGGTGCAAGCATTGTGCGCGGGCGTTTTGGAGTAATGTGTGCTTGTCATTTAGAGGAAACTACAAAATATCGTCTATAAAAAATACCAAAAGTTACAAAGGGTGTAAAAAGAATCTTAATGAAGCCAATAAGCACTTATTGTTCTCCTCATCATTGCAATTATTTTTTGACGACCCGAATGGCGTAGTGGTAGTGAAGCTGCCTTACGTTCTTAGGGTCCTGGGTTCGAATCCCGGTAGGAGTAAATGTTTGTATGATGAGTATGGACATTATTGTTTCCGAGTCATGGATGTTTATATGTATAATAAGTATTTATTTAAAAAAAAAAGTACATATATATATCAACTATCTGGTGTCCACGACACAAGCCTTGTGGCACTAGATGGCGCTGTGTGTTAATGTCCAGCGAATATTTATTATTTATTAATATTTTTTTGTACTAGACCATACCTGAGAACTTAATACGAGTAGTTACGGAGATATTGAGGGTCAAAGTTCGAACTCTTTCACAAGTTTTTCTTTTAATCCACGTTTTTAATGTTAGAACTTTACTTTAAACCCCTCCACGACCCACATACTATTCAATCCATCTACCAGCACAATGTTTTGAGTGCATCATCATATCATCAACAAGTGATGGCCTGAAACACAGGTTTAAATAAACCTAGATCAGGTAGGTCGCTACCTAACATTTGTATTTGACAATTTCGTTACCAGCAACGGCAGCAACTGTTATATATATATTGTAATTGTAGTTTAATTATAAGCACTAATTATACAATTGTTAAAAATAACTCTACTGCACTTAAATGTATACTTTTGTAATACCCTCTTTTTAAATAAATTATTCTTATTCTTATTCATCATTCTTCAGCCCTTATTCCATTTCATTTAGGGTTGGCGCTATGTTGTTCAGAATGTTGTTCAGTATGTCTTTTTTCTTACATACTTGTCTAGTACTCGTCACCTCATCACACACTTCTTTTCTTGCTATATCATTCTTAAGGCGCTTAGACGAGCTAAATTAGCAACTCTATTTGTGGTGGTTTAAACTTCGTTTGAAATGCTGTTAGAATAAAGTTCTAATCAGCTTGCACTATAAAGTGGTTGTTACGTCAGCCACTGCGGGCCAAATAGCGCGAAATGAGTGGTTTCGATCGATTTACAAAAAAACTATTGTATGGATTAAAAAACTAAAACAGTATGATGCTAATATATTGCTTGTAGAATTATTTGCCAAAAATCAGAATGATCGCATGCATAGTATGTTTTTTATTGTTTGAAAGATATTTTTAGAGGTAAGTTCGTGATTTCTTTTTATCGAGGCAAATTAATTGTATTATGTTTTCAAAACAGTGTCATGCTAGCATATATCCTGAAGAATAACTCATATTTTTCTGGTCTTGTTTATAGCAGTGAATCATATACTTTTAGTAATTATAAAACTCGCGTTTAGCTCGTGTAATCGCCTTAACACAGCAGCGTTTTTTGTATCAAAGGACCAACAGTAAATATGGCCCTTTGATGTTGAGGCACTCCACGTGTCCTCCTACTTCCTATATAGCAGCATCATTGCTTCCGCCGGCCGCGTTCTGGCTCAGGAACGAGGTGTTCCTTCTCAACAGTTGAGCGACACATACTTCTGCTTGTAAAATGTTGCGATCAGAAGAAACCTATATTACTTTTTTTGTAGCCCCTTGGCAGACCTTTTAGGCAGGGTCGCCATGTGATGTTGGGGGGCCTAAGGATCTTAAAGAAGTAGACAACCACCTTGATTGGACTCCATTTATTAAGTACTTTAATAGAATATAAAATAATGCGCATTATAAGTAAATTACAAAGTAAGCATAATATTGAATATCACTATAAATTAGTGCACACAATGGGGTACGTCTACCTATGGAGCATACACACTTAGTACAACACTTCAAAACAAAAGTAAACCGAACGAGTTTTAGAAATACATAATAATGTCTTACTACATCATGTATTACCGAGTTCACTGACGGTCGAAAAATTTCAACCTTATCACTTATGGCATAAGGGTGTAAAGTAAAAGAGGCCGTCAGTGAACTGGGTAGCAAGGTAAGTAGATCTAGAAAGACCTCATGAGTCATATTCAGCTTGCTCACAAAAACATTAAGATAGCCTACATCAATTAAGAACAGGTAAACAAAAGAATCGTTCCTAATCCTAATCACAAAACCGCCTACATGTTCTAACTTGGAGTAAGTTGAGGGTAAACTGGGGCAAAATTGTGAGACATTAATCTTTAGCTCACGCGAAAAGTATTGTACAGATAGCATGGGGGACTGAGATGTTTGCCCCGACTTCCCCAGCTAGTCAAAGTGGTATACAATGATTACACGGAAACCGGGAATGAACTGTGTTTAAAGGTGGTACTAATCCCGAAATTATTTGCTTGTAATTTTAATCTACCACATAATATATCAACTAGCCTGTACTGTCCACTGCTGGACAAAGATCTCCCTCTCGCTTTTTCATACAATGATGTCTTTTGCTAGTTTTGAGCTCTTTTATTGAATTTGGTGCAGAATGATATTATTTTTAAAGATATCAGTGTTTATCGTCTTAATAGATATCTGCCAATTATAATTCATTGACAGTCGTTAGGTAGTCAGTGTCCCAAAAGTCTGACAACCAGTCTTACCAAGTGGTACCGTATTACCCGGTACTAACTGGGTTGTGGAAGTCAGATATGCAATCGCTCCATGTAGAATACTAGTACCCAGATACATCTGGTTAGGCTGGAAGTCGACCCCATCATAGTTGGGAAAAGGCTGGGCAGATGATGATGAGGTACCGGCCAATCTCATAAGGTTTTATAAATCAGTTTCTGTCAAGAAAAAATATGTGGATGATTAATTATTATTATCACTGAATTCATTCATTTCTGTCATACCACATCGTACTTACTTTTGCAAGTACTCAAGCCATTTGATTATCTTACGGCAAAAGTTCCCAAACAATGATAGAAATATGGCTGAACGCAAACAAACAAAACTCTCTTCATAAAATTAAGTATAGTCGTAAATTCCCACATACCAGTGTGGCGCTACCTTTACCAGTATTAGGGTTCTGTAGCTAAAAGATTAATCGCAGTGCTCCGTAGCTACACATTAAGTAAATTTCTAAGCAACACACATATAAATCGCGCTTAACGGGCGTCGTTGAGAAAACTGTAGACTTTGGCCTGTTTCAGCTGAATTCAGAATTGTTTACAGTTCAATTGTTGATATTAATTGTTTGAATAAAGTTTGTGTTGCGCCTTTGTTTTAATGTAAGTTTGTTTTGTTAATACAAAAATGACTGAACGTTTTGATATTCATAGTTTCAACCAGCCAGTTAGGTCATCTGAAAGTGCCCCTAGTAACTTTTCCAAAGACAAAAACCTTTTATTTGCTCTAGAGAGATTTACCGCTGTTTCACATTGATAAAAATTCGAGAACACTGTCATCGAGAAAAACAAAATGAAACATAGAATCGGGGACATGACTATCAAATAATTCACAATAAAGTTTAGAAGATGTTACATGAATGTGCCCAGAAAAACATCCACAAAGTATAGGAGACAAGTGAAACGTTCTCAGATCGTATCCGTTGTCCGCCGTGCCTACAGTGCTGTAACTTGGCACCACTATCCAGGTCATTCCAAATAACAGACATATACTACACAAAACGTTTTCCAACTACGTTAAAATACACTCTTACATCAGATTGTATTACTCTAACTCCAAACGTTTGCATAAAGAAACTTAGCACGGGGTAGTTCAAACGAAACTGGAGCACATTCCAGCTTCACTCACCAATAGCGAGTAACAGATTGCTCTAAAATACACCAACCAACTTTTGAATTAAAAGCAATGCGACAACTCTGTGTGCTGTTATTCTGCTATTTCTCATTTAGCCAACGACTAAACGCGGATGCGTCTGACATCGTGGCTTCGTAATATCCTGTCACTACATTGACCTATTTCTGGCCGAACACTACCCGACACAGTGTCGCACTGTGCACCCCCTACGCCTAAACTTACCAGCCGAACCGCCGTAAATTAACACAGCAAGCTTCTGTGGCGCTTGTTGGAAAACTTACACTGTAACATTACTTAAATCTTTATTACGAAAGCAATAAAGGCCATATTTAACGCTGTCAAAGGTTTCGTCGAAATTAAAGCGTTGAAATGAAAGTTCGGTTGTCTTTTTGGGGTGGCACTTGGGGTCTTGAAGAGTTTACTTAATGGAAAACGCTCTTTTGCCGTTTTAACTGGAAGACTGTCTCGCAAAATTAAATATCTATCAATTACAATTTTAAATCTTTTTTTGGAGCTGGTAATTTTAACAGAAAAGAGGTTTCTTTGAAAAATATTTTTTCTTCAAATATATTGTAATCTGCGGATAATTTAGAAGGATTTTTTAAAAACTAGCACCAATACTGAAACATTATTAAGCCTTGAATTAGCCTTGAAAACAGCTAAGACATGGTGAAGTTAGTATGTGAGTTCCTCCACAAAAACATAGATGGCGTTACCAGCCGTTGCTGAAAAACATCATGCAAAGGCATAAATAATTCGTTCCAGCAAATGCACGGTAAAACGTAAAATAATTCTTATCATTGTGACCCAAATACAGGCGTATTAACCTAAAACCAAAGCTACCGTCCGTATGACCAGCAGTACTCGCAGTTAATTTATTGTAGCGTAGGTATAGTTTTATGCTTTTGTTTTACCCATAGAACCTTTCTTTAACGATTTCTGGGAATATATAGGTAGGTAAAAGATATATTGATTATCCGTAACGTGAAAGTATGACAAACTGATTTAAGTTTCGATGAATCGGTTTAATTAATTCAGATGGTGGTGCTGTTGACTCACGATGTGTAAGTAGTAGAAATAGGTAATTGTATGCTTTTTGCGTTAGACTTTTGGTTCTTAATAAAAATTTTCGCTTTTTAGGTTTTTTGATAATACAGAGACGTACTTTACAAATGGAACTGACCGTGATCAGAATCTTGGCACCGACAGCTTTTGAAACCAATTTATATGTGCTGTTTGAATCCAGTATAATTAGTAATTACTCCACGTTGAAAATTTATATTTGGTCCTTCGGTTCGCTACCGAAGGACCAAATATCATCATTGAACTAGAATTGAATGCTTTTCTATTGATAAATAAATGGCAAATCTACTAAATAATTAGTAACAGCTGTTCCGTTTGGACATAAATTATGGACGCGACGGGAACATAAATACCCGCGTGTCGTATTACGGTAATTAATACTCGTTTATGCATGTCTCCTGACCATACAAAATATAAACCGATTATATAAAAACTAGCTGTTGCTCATGGCTTTGTCCGCGTGAAGTTTGAACTGTTAAACGGCATCATGCTACCGGAATAATAAAAAGTATCCTATAAAATATGTTAACCCAGGTCCTACCTGTGTGCCAAATTTCATGCAAATCCGGTCAGTAGTTTTTGCGTAAAAGAGTAACAAACACTCATTCTCCATCCTCACAAACGTTCGCATTTATAATATTATAGTAGGATTTCGCGTCAGTTAGTACTACATTTTGTTGTACAATGTTGGAATATTTCTAGAAAACTTTTGGGGTAGCAAAACATAGGCGAGCGTTACATATTATGTTCACAAACAAATAAAATTCTTATTTCTCCATAAATGAGAATTAAGCACCAATTCTTACGAAACCAAAAAAGTAGAAAACAGTACAAGAAATTATATTAAGGGCAATTATAGGAAGAGGCCCGATTTCAAAGGTACAACCGTAAGCACAATGAGAGGTATTAGGACCATTCGAAGGCACAGTCCATAAAATAAGAAGGTCAAGCCCCGTCCTAGAATCGAGGCTCCGAAGAAAGGCATCGGCCAAATTGGTAGTTAAGACTCTAGAGCAGACGGGCGACTGGGTTTGACGCAGGTGAGAAAATAATGAAATGACCGCTGTGATCCTTCAAGGGCTTACAAATTTCGTGTCGTATTGGAATTTGGCGTATTATTACACTTGTGTGGGAGGTCAGTCTGATATGAAATAAGTTTGTGTTTCTAGACCCAGCATTTTCTCCTATTTCAAGATCATCTATCACGGTCTATTTTTTTTACCAAAATGGATTGTTCGTGTTATGTTAATCGGATCTGAAACACAGATACTGAGAATTCGTAAAGCTTTTACCCCTAAAATCGCAAGTCTACGTTCCCATCCTTCGGGTGCGTCGAATTTTTCGGTCGGTCATTCGCGTGACCGCTTCGCATTAGTGCAATGAATCAAATTGAATAAGGCCGCGGTCACATCCGCGATTGGAGGAAACGCCCGTCGCTTTGCTAATAAATAATCATTTTAACTAGTCGTGCTACTGAAGTCCTGCTAATGGAGTTTTCAGGCGCACCACTTTGTTTAGATTAAGAATTGATTAGAATATACCAGTTTAGGGCAAGGCGTGAGCTAATGGGCAGGTATTTGCGGTAATTGATACAATTGCTTTATGTCTAGATGTGAGCTTGATACCTCGTCTGGTGTGGACTAAGCGATTAAAAGGAATTACGTAATCATTAATTTCTGGCGACCTCTGTAAATTAACTATTTAATTGTTATGATTCACAGAAATGTTCAGCGTACTTTGCTACTAAATTGTGAATTAATTCGAAGCAACTATTTGTAAAGTATGGGCAATCAATCCGCTTATTTCAACAACAAGCGTACCAAGAAACGTTTTATTCATTTTAGCTAACTTTCATCGACACAAAGTGATAGATATAAATAGTTACAAAGCGATACCACAGACTGCTTTCTTTATTGACGAGTTTCAATTCGCGCTATACCATTAACAATTACTTGGTGCTCAAACCGCTAACCCTAAATTGAAGCTCGCACATTTCAAACAATATTCCAGCCAACACTTTCGCCGCTGTGTCATTATGAGAGGTCGTAACGACCCCACAGTGCAAGGATTAGGGCGCAGTCGCACACCAAGTTCAAAGTCGTACTCTGAATTAATAGGGTTATTGTGGCAATAAATACGGGAGGCGCCTAGTTTGTGGTGGCCTGTGGTCGGATAAATCAAGTGGGCGAATGCCGCAAGATGTCCCGTGTACACCCTTCCGTCTCTCAGTGCGCTGTGGTCGCCAGTGAAGGAGATAGCGGGTTAACGAACTGAGCTTATGAGACCGTTTTCTTACCCTTTAGAAGCCACTAATTGCAGGAGTGATCACTAGAAGACAATACTCGAGGTAGTATTTTTATTGAAAGTAATATCCTTTTCTTTGTTCGTTTGCGATTTTAAAGTAAACAATGATTTCTGATTAGCATTATCGTGTTTCAAATGAGTTTTTATTCATTTAATATTTAGTACCTACAGCATAATGCCATAATATATACTAAATTAGGTTAAGTAATCCTTTTCCACCTGTTTTATGACTTTAAAGTAACAGCTCGGACTCAGAAAGATAGGGTAAGATGTTCTTGATAAACTCTTACACGTTTTTTTCGCCCTTTCAAAAGCCCATATTTTCTTAGAAAACTCGCTCTTGTTTACATCTTGGGCCAACTTTCCAGACCAAAACAGCCAACTTTAAAGGCTATACTAAAGTGAGCGTAGCGGTGTATTGGCCATGTTACATTGTTGAATGTACTGAGCTCATGATACCCGTATGTACCACTCCACTTATATAGATACACTAGCGGACGTCCCGCGGTTTCACTCGCATAGTTCCCGTTCCCGTGGGAGTACGGGGATAAAATATATCCTATGTTACTCGTGGATAATGTAGCTTTCGAATGGTGAAGGAATTTTTAAAAACGGTGCAGTAGTTTTTAAGCCTATTCATTACAACCAAACAAACAAACAAACAAAGTTTTCCTCTTTATAATATTAGTGTAGATGAGCCAAATACTCCTGTTATTTTAGCTAGTGTTGAGTTTCAACCGAATTTTGTTAAATGAAGGATTGAACCGGCTTTACATTTTTGGAAACAAATAAAACGTAGTTATTGTTTTTACTCCGTTTCTGTTACAATACAAACTATTGTTCAAATTGGTATTGTACAAGTAGGTACAATGGGAAGCAAATTACGAAAATTATGTAGCATTAAATTATAATGAAACAAAGAGGATGATATTAAATATGTACTACCGAAATAGCTCAAAGAGTAAATCATTCCAACTATTCGTACCGAGGACAGAGTCGCACATAATTATTAATATTATTCTGTACTTGCAAATTGAGCAAATTAATTGAGGAATTTTTAATTGAAATGTGTGCTTATTAAGGCTGTTTATGCACTCAGTAATTACTTCCAAATGAGCGAGTTTTTCCTTTTAATTTCTTATCCGTAGTTCATCAACAATTGAAATGGACCAAAGAGGTCACAATTTATGCGAGGACCAAACCACCTGAGGCCCCTAAAAGCTAGGGGTGACTAATTTATTGCAGCTTAATTTACTGGACATGTTTTATGTATGCCCTGAGGGTCCGAAAGAATGTTCCGGCGTGATTTGCATGTGTTCACGTCTAAGTGGCCTTTAGAACTGGACAAGGCCCACTGGCCCGCATGGCCCATGGCGTTGATGTATCGTGGCCGGGAGTAGTGTAGCGAATTAGCTGTGTGTGTCGCCTTAATAGTTTTAACCCTTGCGCTGCTTCGGTTTAATGTTTTGGACAGCCCATTTTAAATAATTGGCTAGTTGCGTTTGAAAGTAAATAATTTAGTGGAATTCCTACCGTAAAGTAGTGGTGTAGTGCCCCCTAATATTGCTATTTTAATTGTATTTAATTGCATTAGAATCTTGGACGGATTCTATTAAGTATTCTGTCAATACTTTTACAAATAAGAAGCTGTAGTTTTTATCCAACAAAGCACGCTTGTATCACTTGCTTCGGTAAAGGATAACATCGTGAGGAAACCAGAATGCCTTGATGTTTCTTGACGACATGTAAAGCCAAGTCAGAGGCCCATGAATGGCTTTAACCTTTTGGACGCAATTGTCACATATACGTGACAAACAAGCGCGTGCCCTGTACGCCAAACGACACAAATATGTGACAAAATAGTAGATGAAATTGCGGCTTGGCGTGGAGGGCACGCGCGAGCGTTTATGCTGTGGCGGTCAAAAGGTTAAAAAACCAGGTAAGGTACTAACCACACGATACTAACGAAATACTCTGAATCGCCGTGATTGTGTTTCATAAAATACAGTCTGGTTTATTTTTAGAATTTCAATCGAATAAGGAAGTCGATAAACAAAAGTACTCAATTATTTACGGAAAGATACAATTATGAATACAACGACGGTAACAGACATGCTTGATTTTCCTTCAGTCTGCTCTTGACATAAATAAATTTTAGCTGAAATTCCCAACAAATATTTTAACTTGATAAGTGGTCGTACGTTTTTGTGCGAGTTTTTAAACAATACTCGTTGCGGTTCGCTTCGGAGGGTTAATGTAAGAGGAAAAAACGTAGTCTGTACGAATCTGTGTAGCGCGAACAAAGTTAATTTACTAATTGATCTACAGAAGTATTGTATTGTGTTTTAAACTGAGAGTTTTGTGATTTCCACAATTTACACGAATTTAAAGGTACAATTGTTCCGTGTAATTATTCCGTAAAGGTTTCCAATTGTACGTTCTGATTTTAAATAAAATTATATGATTCGATTGACTTTAATATGATTTCAGTTATACAATAAACTGAATATTAATATGATATCTATGGCAAATAGAACCTTCTTCTGAATAATGGAATATTATACTCAAGGGTCTTTCACGTACTCAAAATAAGTTTGACCTTTCCAACCTTTAGTGTAAGTACCCTCCACGATCAAAAGTCAAACAATACGAGATCACTTACGAGTTCCACGCGCCGATTCAATTTAGCAGAAATATCTGAGATTGGCAAGTTCTGGCTAAACGTTTCCGTAAACCCCGTCAGACCCTAAATTATCTCGGACCCAAATTGGACGTCCGTTAATTATAACTTTCATGCTGACGTGTCCAGTAAAACTGTGCACTTCAATTAAAAGTATTTGGTATTAGATAGCCCCGTCCTTGTTGTGTAATTATAAAGCGCGATGGGGTTTCAAAATGTTGCTAACTCCGGGCCTTCATTTTGTGACTATATTCAGAATAATTGAGGAGTGTTTTGTTTCGTTTTTCTATCGAAGTGTTGTAATGCGAGTGGGGAAGGTGTTGTTACATTTTGTACCAGGACAACATAACTGGCCGGTTGTAACCATGATTCTACGGATAACTAACCACGCGACGCCGAAAACTTGATGTATTATGAAAAAAAAACGACATGTTAGGTACTATTTGAGTGCAAGAAAAATAGAACCTATTTAAACGACAATAAATGCTAGAATGAAACTTGAAATGCTGAAACACATTCCGCACAAACGAACACTGGAAACGAATGATATTTTTCTTAATGAGTAAACAGACTACACAAGTACAAACCAGCAAGGCCGTACAAACCGGCAGTATTTTCAAATGGATGCGAAAAACCAACACTGACAAATGAGAGCTCTGATTTTACATTCACAAGCCTGTTCGCATTAATTCAAAGATCGATCCCATCAATCAGCTAATGAAAAGGCTTCCAAAAGGATTTTTATTCCATTCATTCGATGCTTTTCAAGTAAGTATTTCAAGATTAAGCACTTAAAACATTAAGTGCGAGTTTAAAATATGTGAGATTTTATTTTAAATGCGATAAGGTTTTGTTTGGAATTGAAAATTGCTTAATAAATTAGGTACGTACTTTTTTGAAAATCATAGTAGAGTCCTACACAATACTTATGAACTGTGCCAAAGTCTTTGATAATCATCATAATTATGCCTTGCCTCTTTTAAACAACGTAGGGGTCGGCTTCCAGTCTAACCGGATGCTAAACACATTTTTATTCATGGAGCCTATCTGACCTCTATATTCCAGTTAATCCCGAGTAATTCGATACCCCTTGGTATGCGTGGTTTTCAAACTGACCACTGATTACCTGCGTGACCAATGGCTTATCGTGCTTTCTGAGGCACAAAGGACTTGAACATAAATAAATATATGTTAATTGTACATAGTACCTACTTATCTAGCTCTAATCAAGCTCAGTGACGTTAGTGGTCATGAATGAGAGTAACAACCGAAATATTTGAAATCGAACCCTGGTAGCAATTCCAGCCACGATTAGGTTCTGTAAGTAATTAAGTACTTACTTTGGTAATTGCAAAGGCATTTTAGTAGTTGGTTGTGGTATTAGGATTTTCTGAATTGTTTGGCGTTGGCTGATTAGAGTACTTGAATTACGGGACTGAATAACTTCGGTACTTAGCTAAAATAAATAATTACTTTATCGTGACATTGGAAAAGGTGGTATCAATGTAATACATACAGGGTTAGTTTTCAATGACCAGGCCAAACTTTCAGAGATAGTTAAGAATCGATAATATTTTCGAAAGAATTAAAAAAAAAGTTTTTTTTTTTTTATAAGATTTAATTTCTTTCCACCACTAAAAAGTGCACGTGTGGACATTGCAACCATATTTATTGTATCCATAGATAGCAGTTAGCACACACAAAAATTTGGCGGCGCATGCAAGCACACAAGGTGCTTTGATTCCCACTAGGTTTATGATTTAGGAAATTTTTAGGACATTTTCAAGTGAATGCTATTATTTTTTATTTTGTTTTTTCGGCAATAATGCTTAAAATGCACTTTTGGATTGATATCTAGATCTTAATTTTAAATTTTGGCTAGTCATTGAAAACTAACCCTGTATACATAACATCACGACAGTTATCCCTGAAGGGTTAGGCAGTGGTGTCCCTAATAGTAGACCCGCGTTAATCACCGTCGCCGATTATGTTTAAGTCCCATGTAAAACGGGGCGAGCCTAATTGCCATCAACCGAGCACAAGTCCTAAATCCGTGGCTGCTACTGGGAATTACCCAGTAACACTTTTCCCGACCTGGCAATCGAACTCGGGACTTTTGCTCACTAATCGCTAGCGATCACTAGACCAAGAAAGCAGTAATGAAAACATTAAATTACCGTAAGCTGAATAAATAAAAACTTAATTAACGTGAAACCAACAAATAGACTCGAATTTGAAATCTGAAATAGTCGGACACTTTAGTGGAGATCTTAGTCAAGCTTTGGAAGTTTTTATGCCAGTATTAAAAGAACACGAGAAAGGTGAATGCCCTAAGTACTGGCCATCACACTTAGGGTAGCTAGTACATACTTTAAAATATATTCGAAGGTATAAAAAAGAGAAAACCTAAGTAACCACTTACATACTTACCTAAAGTAAGAAGTTTAATGTACGGCTTCAATTTTACCGTAACAAATGAAAAAATGCTTTTAGCACCGATGTTCATTACTCGTATGATTGGAAATTCCCCAGTATTTGACGCTTTGATTGAAAATCGACACAAGAGTGCGTGACGCGCCTTAAAATCAGAATTACATTACGTGAAGATTGGTTGACTTGGGTTTTGGTTACGAAACCAGTACGAAGGTAAATAAGCTTGTTTTTGTATCTAAAGGTCGCAAAAAAAAAAGAAAAAAAAAGAAGAAAATGAAAGAAAAAAAAAGAAGAAAATGAAAGAAAAAAAAAGAAGAAAAGAAGTCTTTGAATCGACTTTGGACACACGTTGGCTGAAACAAGGAATACCTGTTCGGGTAGATTCATAGATGACTCTGCCCTAGAGTGTAAAATGTGGTGTTGCCCTATAAAGGATGGGACACTTGATATCGTGTCCGTCTCTCCTGTTGCTTGCATATCACAGAAGCTGATGCAAGCTCAAAATCGTCGCCAAATTTTGGGCTGCTTCAATTTAAACCGTGATCGACACCCTAAGAAGATTGGTAAAAATTGTGAATTATTGACCTTGATTTTCATAAAAACAGAGTGCGAGGGAGAACCTATTTAAAGAACTTGTTAATAAATTGCTCCGGGCTACCTCCAACCTTCACCATAACAATCAGAATAAAAGTTGCAAAAAACGAGACTAGTGCACCCTCTGAATAAAAAAATAAAACAAAACAGGTTTTACGTCCAACTCCGACTTAGAGCAAGTTCGAATGAAGAGGACTTTTTTAAAGAATCCCGTTTGTTCCTTTATAAAAGAAAGTCCGGGGCAAAAAGACGAGAATTTGACATACGCGCCTGATAAAACCAATAAAGGACTTGGAGTGAATTGTTTACGGCCGATTCGGTGCTGTCCTTTTTTTTTTAATGGGAAATTCTTTTACCTGGCCGTCGTTTCAGAAAAGTTTAAGAAACAACTGCCGAGCGAACTTCAAAAGAAATGAGACAAATTAAATACTGGGAGAATGTCACATAAACTGGTTTCTCTGTTTTCACTTTGTTTATCTACTAAGGTAAAGTTTCCATTAATTTTCTTTCCGAAAACTCCGAGTTTGTTTTCTTTGTTTGGTACGTCAAATTCTTAGTAAAATGCCACACAAACAGTATGTTGCTTTTTCATAAACTAACTTAATCTTCTTTTGCTAAGTTAAACATAGATATTATATAGGGTTGGTTGGTACAAAGTAGAGGGTAGGTAAAGAGCAGACAAAAGATCTCCCTCTTCATATTTACTCGGTTTTAGGTTGTCAGCCCTTATCTACGAGTGTTGGAATAACTTTTGCCCGGGTCAACAGGCGGATAACGTTTCATTCTTTTTGTTGACTTTACTTACAAATACATTCATACTTATAACATAACATAACATCACGTCTCTAATCCCTGAAGAGTTAGACAGAGGTGTACCTAATAGTACGGTCGAACAAGCTATTTGGTTTTGCAGTTTAACCCACAAATTACGTTGTAAAGTGTAAACCAAATAGCTTGTTCGACCGTACACCTACATTTCGACAGCTATGTTAAAGTGACATGTAATAAGGGGACGAGCCTATTGCCATCAACCGGGTTACACATCCAAAAAAGCCACTAGACCAACCAGGCAGTCCTACTTACGTTAGACATACTTATATTACCTAGATAATCATCGTATAGTGTACCTATAGGTTGCTTTAAAAAAGATCAAAAGATCTCCAAAATATCTTACGAAAATTCCATCAGAAAATTCGGAATTCGTCGTCCAAACCGATAGCCAACGAAAAAACACCGAAGTTGACCATTACTCACTAACATTCCGAAATCTTCACTTCGGATTCCGTAAATTCCGAACTGACAAAAAACTGCACAAGTTGAAATTGGATTCGGAAAAACTAATACTTTTAGAATGGCAACACACACAAAGGGATTCTTTTCGCGGGCCGCGCATTTCTGGTGCGCGTTGTGCCGTGTGTGCTGACCTTAATATCTCCACATCAAGTGTATGTTCTTTATATCGGTCGTTGTTTACCAAAGTGGTTTTCACTCTGAATATTTTTTTCAAGGTTTTTTTTCGTTTGGATAAAAATATACGTGGTTTTTATAGCCCTTAGTAACAAAGACTTATCTTAAACGCAATGATTTAGAGTGTACCATGTACTCATTATATTAAGAATCTGAGCCTTAATAATCCAACGCAATATCTTATCTTAATGAGTATTTTTCGGTAAATTACTTTTACTGCTTCATAACCATTAGACCACTTTAATTACTTGTCCTCCTACACCTCAAGAGACATGGCGTGCTGAAACCTTTGAAAGTCCAGTTCTAGGCGTTTGTTCGTGCCAACGAGAAAAAAAAAACCAACTACTTCAGAAGTATAATTCATCTTAAGGTTGTATACACGTAATGCTACGACTAGTTCGACCTTGCGTGAGAAAAGTCAAAAAGGTGAGGTTTTTATAGTGAGGTCATTTGAAATAACCTCGTTGTCTCAGACACCCAGGTTTTATTAGGACATTCTACCAAATAAAAGCCCCTTTCGTTCCCCACAAAACTTTTAATAATCCTTCAGATGAGCAACTCTGTGGCAACAGTTCGGCCACAAAAAGTTGTTTGATTTGTTTTTACGGTAATGCTCTTGGGGGTCGTTACTGATTTCACTTTCATAGACGTTTTTTGAAATTGCGAAAGTTCCTCAACAAAACTTTAGATGTTTATTTGTTCCTTTACGACTGAAATGTTTAATTGTTATTAGGTCTTCACTTGGTAACCGAAATACGTTATTAATCAGTATAATGTTGTAAAGGACGAATCCAAATTAAGTTCCATAATACATGTACTGACAATGTTATGTTGAGACTTTTTCTACTTGGTTACACAAAAACCTTGAGTGATGTAAAACATAAACACTGACACTGAAGATACGTTTGGAGACACCAACGGAACGGCATACTCAGTACACTCGCGCCATGTGTCAATTTAAAGACTCACACTCGCTTGCCATCGCACACACACTGGCCCATCTGCGCCCATCTTCCATGAGTAGGTACGTCTACACTAAGAGATTTCTGCTGTCTATAAGCCGTTTCATCTTTCTCTTTTGGAGAGAACAAGAAAAGTTCTCAAACTCCTTTAATACTGGCAATGTGTTTTGTCGCGGCGAACGCCCATTGTTGCTTTGAAACTTTTTTCTTTTTTTACCTTTTTTTTCTTTAATTTTATTTCGGCCTCACTGTGTTATCTGCCCTTGGGGTTTACACGCGACGACTGGAAATCGTAGCCATGTTGAATACGTATAAAGGCGCTAAATTCAAAATGGTGGACATAAAATGTTAATAGTTTTGATACTATATTTAGGAGGAGTAACACGTGTTGTGAATATTAATAAACGTTAAACCATAATACTTACTTAGTTATTTACAATTGTTTGTGGTCATGACAATTTTTATTTGGACGTTTCAGTGAAAATAAACTGTTTTGTTTTCCGACTATCAACAACCAATAAAATAAGACACAAACAACCAATAGAATAAGAAATAATGAAAATGAAATGAGCATGATGCCTAAAAGCCTAGATGAATCTCTATTCATCTATTTTTCAAAGCAATCGTAACCTCTAAACGCATCCAAATATCGTATCGCCATCGTGTCGCACAATCAAAAAGAGACGTCAAGAACTCTCACTTTTGAAAATGAATTAGGGCCGCTGATTTCGTTATTTTTATTCAGTGCCCCAAGTTTCTATTGCTTTTGTTTTCTGTCCAAGTTAACAGTCTTTTGTAAGTTAAGTTAGCCCACAGTTGAGATAATGTTCGGTGAATGAAGCACCTTTTTATTAAGAGATTTCTGTCTAGCAGATTCATTTGAATACTTTTTTTCTTGTTATTCAGAAAAGCCTCCGTTTTGATGAATAGTTACGTGCAGAGCAACTGTGAAAGTTTTATTAGTTCTATGAGTAATGCTTTCGTCCGTTTACGTAATGAAGTATCGTGAGGTGATGTTTATTTATTGTTTTATCTGGCTGGATTATTTATCGTTTTGAGCTTGGGTGTGTTGACCGCTGCTCTGGCATTGGATATGACCTTTATGATTGTTATACTAACACCAGCTACTTACAATTTATTTAAGTCTACGTAGTATTAAAATCGAGTTTCAGTCGCTCAAAACGTGTATGGAAAACAAAGTGAGGAAACCAGCATGACTTAAGGTCCACCAAAGCGATAACCGAGAAAAGAAATAGTACATTGTTATCCTAGGGGTGAAAGTAACTTATTTAGTCCCGAGACGGGGTTTGGCGCCCAAGCGTAGCGCGGGCGCTAATAGCTCGAGGGACTAAATAAGTCTTTAACCCGAGGTAAACACTGTGCTTTTCATTACGAATACAAGGAAAATAAAAACAAAAACACGAAACCACTCGAAAAAAAAATGAAGATCGGATTGCCGCTCCCCGCCTATTTTGTTTTTTTTTCTGTGGCCGGCTATTCAGCCTTTATTTTCACTATCGTCACTGAAAAAATTGTAAATATTTAGCCCAAATCTTTGTTATTTTAAAGAAATATTTGTGACTAAATTATAACTAAGTTATTTAAAAAAAAATATTCTTTAACCTCTCAAACGCTCCGAACGCTAGACTGGGCGGGAAAAGAACGCTGCTAACGCTACAAGGTCAAGGGTTATTTCGTGTAATTTGACCCTTGTATATAAAAACACTTGACGATCGCAAACTACAAGACTTAGACCAAAATAAAATTTACTGTGAATAGCTGAATAGTTAAGGAATCTATTTAACCAAAAACCAAGAAATATAATATTAATTTAATACTCTAAAATAAATGTTGAGTTTGAAAAACAGTCACGTAACGGCTACTTCGCGATTAAAAATATTTTTTTTACGAAAAACTATTAATTCCTTATCAATAAAAAAAATCTAATTAGAAACTAGATTATATTCCCTTTCCAATAATCTTATTAGATTCTAATTGGAATGTAGATCCTATTAGAATCCAAAGTTACTGGGGAACCTATATCACCAGTAGCAGTTGGGCCGCTGGTACTTTTTAACACACATGTTTACGTAACTTTTTAACTCTACGAGTCCTCTTTTTGTTGTTTCTAAAATTCTAAAATGTACTCACCATACTCAATTATTGATATTTCTCGGATAATATACACGTTTTAATCACATAAAATTATATATTCAATGTTTACATACAGCACGTTAGGTATACATACCTATCACTTTTTCACAGGAAAATTACTGCAACTTTGAGATTCCGAAACTAAATTGCTTAACCACTATATTGTAGCATGGTTCTTCACCTTCATTTTGATGTATAATACTATACTAAAATACGACTATTTCGATAAGAAAACAATTTAAATACGAAACGGCGCCGGCGCAACACGGAAAAAAATGGCCGGATTTGTTTACACTAAAGTTTTTTATTTCATTTTGACGTTTGTCGATGCATTTGGGCACAGATAATTATTATAGAGTTGCGAAATATTGTTGAGAATGTAGTGGAGACCATAAATGCATGGCCATAGTAAGTACAGTCGAGTTTTAATGCATTTTTTGATTGCGGGTATTTGATAATGCGACTGGTTAAAGGCTTTAACCAGCAGCGTGCAACTGGAAAATGAAGGTGGTTAAAGCCTTTAACTAGCAGCGTCTCAAAGGTTAATTAATACTGAATTTTATGTTATTTCAATTTTACATCGCGCTGTAATTTACAGGCTGTATAGAAGTCGGAACATGGTTCAATAGAAATGTGAAAATAGAATTAGATTTTTTTTTTATAATGTGACAGCTGTCAGTTGAAAGCGATTTTCCCTAGGGCTGAAAAGAATTACTTTCAGCCCGCTCCTCAGGCAACTTCAGACCTACTTTCCGAGTATGAGTAATGAAAAGGAAATTGACTAATCACATTGGTCAAAGTCTACATTGCATTGGTCGAATCTTTCACATCTCTTGTCCGTTCTGATCGTCTCCACTTTGTTGAAGTTCATGCCTTAAAATCTCAATAATTTTAAAACGCAGCCAGCAGTGGAAAAAATATAGGGTGATTATGTTATGTAGTCACATAAAGACATCCACGAAAAATATATCAAAACGAGACCGTCTCATTCCTTAAAGTATACCGTTTTATACCTTCAGTAGCTGTTCTTTTTTTGAACTATCACATTAATCCTACAAATTAAACTAAACCTGTCAATCCCTAATCAGCTAAACGAAACGGAGCAGACAACTTACGCACTGGTTCCTAAGAAAAAAAAGACGCAGAAATCCTTCCAGACGGATTTAAAAAGAAAAAATCTTTAAACCTGAACCAAGTGACTCGTTAGACGAATGGTCTGAACCCGTGTGTCGAACGCAGGATGCTCCCTCCCCCTCCCTAAGGAACCTCCCGGTTGACCTCTCTTGTAGTAAATAAAGGAAGCAGAAGGTTTGGTTCTTGTTCTGTTTCTTACTGCAATGGAAAATTGCAAATAAAGAAGTAAGTGAAGTTTTTTTTAAACAGTGCTGGCACTCTTTGGTGCATTCCTGTAGTGACTGAAAATATTTGAGAAGACGTGGCTTAAAAAAAGGGTAAAGCTTGCTCGAGTAAAGTGTTTGTTATATTAATTATGTCAATCAGAATCCGATATTATGAGTTATTTTCCTACTTTTATAATATTATGGTTAGTGTTTAAACTGTATCACCATAATTTATAAAACTGTCTGACCTTCAAGGTGGACCTGATGTGGTCAAATATCACAAAAACAGTAAATCTTTTGCGCATGTAAGACCTCATAGTTGGAGTAAAACTATTTTTGGTTGAATTTGGTCCTTCTGTATCTTCCCTGCACATTTGGGCTGTCGAACGCAGCCGATGCCTTCGTTAAAATTGCGATAAGGAGTTGGATACGTTACGGTCTCTAGGAGTCAGTGTGATCTTTATGATTGTTCGACGATTTTCGCCGGTGATTTTTTTTTTGAAGACGGTTTTTATTGTGACCCACCTGTCAATAAGATTTTGGACAACAATTTGTGACGGGTCAACGAAAATAAGGATATACTTTGCATTGATACGTCACTAAAACATCTTGAAAATATTCAAATTCAGGCCAAAATGATGCCCGAATTTGCGAGGTCCTTTAATAACACAGCTTACGGTCAAGATTAACATAACCATTCAGGTGTTGGCATAACCTTAGGACCACATCTTGATTGCATAAAGCCAACGTCGCCGCTCCCTGGCTACTGTGAACATAGCCTTTGGCAAGTAACATGTCAATCGGAAGGCTTTGCCTCAAGCTAAAGCTTCAATAAAGACATGAGTCCAACTTACGTGTATACAACGGAGTTAAGTAAACACATTATGCTGGATAACGGGAGAATTCCATAAAATCTCTCCGTCAATGTAAACAGAATGTTGTACTTAAATAAAGTTGTGGATAGTTTGAGGAGACGGAACAACAACGCTATGTAGGTAGGTACTGTCGCTTTGAGCTATCGTTTGTTTTTGCTAGATTCTTTTGTTTTATAGATTGTGTTTTGTTTTTGCGTGTTTCTGGAACGAATGTTGATTGAGTAAATGTTTTGATGTCTACACATGTAATAAGATTAAGTAGATAAAGAAAATTAAACAAAAAACATCTTGAATGTAAATAAAAATATGTTTGATTCACTAGACTTCATAGAACTGTGAAATGGACATCATTTCATCACAAAATCGAATTTCCAAGCTCCTTGAAAGACGATCGATCGCCGAAATCCCCGTCTTATCTACTTGCTTATTCAATCCTTTTATTATCCAAAAACATCATTATACAAATTCAAATTCGGAATGTAACCCTCTCAATTTGCGGAGGTAGGGTGACTAGAGGGTACGTTCTGAAACTTCTCTTATTTAATAAGAAAGGTATTTTAAAATAAATAGAATGTTCGGATTTTGGCAGTGTATTTGAAGAACTTGAGCCTATTTTTGAAATAAGAAAAGAAATAGGTACTTACTTCATCTATTTTCAATTGAGGTTAATCTTAGTAAAGGTTGCCAGTATCAATGAATACAAAAATGTAAATAATAGTTCTGTTTTGTAGCGTTTTTTTTTCCAATTTATGTCTGTCACACAGCACATTAATCACAACTTGTCTTCATCACAGCATTTTACGAGCCCTATTCAGAGCAAAACAAAATACATACTAATTACCCTTTGCTTGGCAACCCTATGCTCAGAAAAGAGACATCCCGTACATTTATTTCAGTCAATAATCAGGGGACCCGAAGCAGTAATAGCCTTCAGGGCTGTCACTAGCATACGAGTCAATAGAAATCCTCATATACCGGCCAACTTTCGATTCTTCGACGAAACAAAATGAGCGAAGTTGTAACGTAAAAGAAATTGGATTTTCGTATTGAATTGACAGAGGGGTCGGGGGGTGCAGTGAGGGGAGATGAGGGGGGGGGAGGGTAAGTAAACACAGGTGAAAGTACGTGGTATGTGTCAACACGATCTGTCAAAGATCGGGACATCAGACTTGGTATTGCAGTTTGATTGGACCAGAGTTTGTTGGCATTGTTTAAATATGATTCAACTGCACGCGATGTCTTTTGTTTGTTAGCAAGTTAGTATTATGATGACGTTACAAAAATATGTAAGTACAAAAACATATAGTTTTCAGAAATGTTATTAAGTTTACTCTCTTCATAACACCTTACACAAATCCTCCCCAAAGAACGAGCATTAAATTGAAATATTCCTTGAACCAAAACTAATTACCAGAATGCAATAAGTGTGTTTTCACACCGGCAGTGTCTATTGCCTCCTTTGAGACTCCCCTTTGGCGGCAACACGAAATTATTACAAGCGTAAAATTAATTCGTATCAGACTTTATTCAAAGTAACAACGCGAACTCAGAACAGCAGAAATAAACTATTTCGCTCTCGGTAAGAAGACATTTACATATAAATTCAAAAGACAATTCATTCCAAGTCGGAATCGAACGGGCTCCCTCGCGGAATGAGTTCTGAGAAGTTTGCGCGCTACAAGTACTTAATGTCTAATTAATAAATTGAGCAAGTTTTAATTACGAGATGTTTGAAGATATTGTATGAGGGATTGAGGAAGTGTACGGAATTGATAAGATGTTGGTTTTATGATTAGGTAATTTAAGTACGGTCGAACAAGCTATTTGGTTTACAGTTTAGCCCACAAATTACATTGTAATGTGTAAACCTAATAGCTTGTTCGACCGTACCTATGCCTCGATGGTCTAGTGGTCGTAAGCGCGACTGCAAGAAGTCCTGGGTTTGATTCCCGGATCGAGCAAAGAATGATTGAATTGCAGTAGGCACGGTGTCTGGATCTGTGCCTGCAGGTTGATTTATCGCTATCTGTGGGTGTACTAGGTACACTTCAACCTCATTCTTCAGGCATTACATTTCCTTCTCATAGAAAACAGATGTGCCTCAGCAGTAGGAGGGTTATGGTCTGTTTTTTATTTTACTTCTGGTCTTAACTCTGAGAAAAGTGAAGTACTTAAATGGGTTCGGTTTTCAGTTTGTATCCGCGGCACGAGGTGTTCGGGAATAGCCAACCGGAGTCATTCTTCCGTGGTCAAAAGTAACCTATTTGTGCTATCCCAGACTATAATCTATCCCAATGCTATATTTCATCCAGATCCGTTCAACCGTTCTGTCGTGATTGTGTAACAAATAACCATCAATCCTATGGTAAGTAAGATAGCCGGTACATTTTGTTGTTTTATAGCAATGATCTCTCTCTACCTACCGTAGACACATGATGCCTTCCAATAAAACTAAGCTTACAATCACCATACGCCTTGCAACCAGTAACCATTCAAAAAGGGATAACCAAATGGACCGAATCTTTCGCGTCTAAATTAGTATCCGGAATAGACTCGTATGCAGCAAGGTTCAATTCCGTATAATTTGGCCGAGTTTTATCGACCTCTCGCGTTATCCCTAAATCCGTAGGGACAAAGCATATCCGTTAGGAGCCCAGACGGTGAACTTCCGAAGGCACACTATCGCCCTCTATCGGACCTTATCGGGACCTTACGATCTTTTGTATGGCGGGTTATCTAGTTTCATATGACGATCTATTCATTTTGATAACATCGCTCTTTGTATGGTTTCATTCTGGTGTGGTTAGATGGATTTGGATTCGCATCGAAATGTGGCGAATATTATGTGGTTTTGTATATTACTAGCCGATGCCCGCGGCTTCGCCCGCTTAAAATTATATACAAAAACCTTTCTCTTGAATTACTCTACCTATTAAAAAACCCGCATCAAAATCCGTTGCGTTGTTTTAAAGATCCAAGCATACATAGGGACAGACAGACGCGGCGGGAGACTTTGTTTTATAATATGTCGTGATTATTATGTCCATAGAATACACGGGCACATGAGAGAGTCAAAAGCATAGCATTACATAAAATTTGCTTGTTTTTTTATTTATTTAACTTTGTGAATAAAATAATTAAACTTCTGAAAAGTCTTCTAAGAAAATATTGAAATACTATAGTCCCCAAAGGGTGAGGCACCCATTAGTATAACTGCATTTCGATATATTGCCATCAACAGTGCAGAAATACACACTGCTGCTACTGGGAAATTCCCTCCAGAAAAACGCATTCACATTTCGTGGGAAACGACCCAGGACCTCATGCTCCGACTACTACACCAGTAAAGACAAAACGTTATTCAAAATATAATCTTCGACCCTACAAAATACAAAATCGCATCCAACCCTAACATATGAACCCGACACTCGGTATCTCAATCACATTTAAATCGACTTTTTAGTACAGAGAGGGATTAGGTATCAGTCCGGTACACTAACGACTCGACCCCTTGCATTTACCTATTTACACCCCCGATTTCAACCCCGTTGGGGCTATAAATTCTAGTGGCCGACGAACCGCTTCCGTTTCGTACCTGCTTTCGGGTTAAACAGGGGGTTCTAATCGGTCCAACGAAAATATTGCCGTATCACAACTTCTCTTGGTAATCATTAGATTTTTTAACAAGCAAGTTGGTGGTAATTTATTGGTGAATGTCACGCGGACACGATGTTAATTTTCTGTTTGTATTCCTTAGGGCCTGATTGGTACAAGTGTTAACACTGGAACATAATTGCTGGATCGAACGTATCTATGTTAATGTTCGCTTCGTTTAAGTCCTCTTTTTGATTTAGAATAATAGAAGTATATTTTTGTTACTGAAATTAGCAATCCTTTTTGCAGCTGAAGTGTGTAAGGGCACGCCACGACAGTGGCGGTAAGTCCCTTCCTTGAGGAGTGGCTTGAGAGGCGCCACGGGGTCCTCACCTTCCGCCTGACGTAGGTCCTCACCGGACACGGATGTTTAGGGAGGTTCCTGCATCGAATCGGGCGGGAGGAAACGCCCGGATGTTTCCACTGCGAGGATCGACCGGAGGACACGGTGGAGCACACGGAACGCGAGAGGGAGAGACCCTCTCGCCCCAGCCGCCGCGGGAGACGCACCGGGCGTCGGGAGCCACGTGGTGGCTGGTGGCTACCGTAGACGCGGGCCCGTGGACGGTTAGCTATGGGCTATCTAGCCGTTCGTCCGTCTAATGACCACAGGCCGTGTCGACGGCGCGTTCGTGTTTCACGCGCGCCTCAAAGAGATGTCATCAAAAAGGGAGGGGCCCGCAAGGGCCGAAGCCTGCCGGGGTTGCGGGCCTGTTCGAAAGAGATACCGCGGCCCCGGAACATAAAGGGCGAGGAAGGAACATGGATGGGTTTTAGTCAGTAAAAGTCTGACACTCCCTCCCGTTCTGCCCAGAGTGGGAGAAGTTATTTGATGATTTCCCATCCTAAAAAAAATAAAAAAAATGCTGAATGCTAGGTAAGTTTTAACAGAAACTATTTCAATTTTCGAATGGTAAAATATTTGATAAAAAGGTTTCTGTGTTATCTATGGAAACGTTTCCGTAAATGCTTTGCTTTATGAAGAAAGTTCTACCCTCTTCCCCCCCTCCTTTTAAGGTCCCTTTTCCATAAGGGAAACCAGATATAGATACCAGTCGTGATGTGTTGATCCTCGCATTGTGATAGGACGGTTTTGCTGAAGATAGAGGCCGCGACGTCTGCAGCATTGACATCATAATTCTGTTGCGTGCATGTCTTCATCTTCAACACTTCATTACTCAGCAACTCAGCAGTCCTATGTTCTAGCTATACCATACTTCACAGTCCATCCATCGTTTCTTTGGTCTTCCTTAACTCTTATAACCATCCACATTCATAGTCGAAACTTTTGTCACGACATTTTCCTGCAGCATCGTATCCTTAAAAATGACTCTAATTAACAAACGGTCATCCAAATCACTAAACTCATTCTATTTAATAAATAGGTTAGCACATGGTCATTCACATATCATGTTAACGATGCCAGAAATGAGTTAAAACAATACAATATTCAGTTAGAAACGTCCGTCCTGTAATTATAGTAATCGAAATATAAATAACAGTTAAATACTTCGACATTATGTCTTTCCAATTGAATTTTGATTGATAATTACTATAGTGGCGGGTAATTACTTGTGTATGTGGTTCGGAAAAGTTAGTCCATTTCGTATATTGTCACTCACGGGATATCCCGTAAGTGACAATATAAGTTTAGTTTTAAACCGTGAAAGCTTAAAACAGTGTTCTGAGATATTATTCTGTAAATAATAAATTAATGGTAGAGAATCTGTGACATACATACTGATTGCTCATAAACAAACGTCATTGCACCATTTATTTCCAGATACTCCAGGGAAAACGCCAACCCATGAATTAGTCAACTCAATCTACACAGTATAACAATTTTGAGTGCACAGTACACACTTAGATACCTACAGTAATACCCTATTAATTTGATTTCTCTTACTAACGAGGGTGGCAAGATAACCCTCTGTTTATCGTTCGTCCCCTAAGTAATATGCAGTTTTTCCATTTACGTGTAACGGACAGTTATTGGTATGAAGTTAAAGCGTAGATTTAAATAAATGTAAGGTTATACCTGTTGGTAATGAAGGGCCCAAACTAATTGGATGCTGAGGTATGAGAAGGAATCCTTACCTGAAACAAATAGGAAACAAAGTATTAGTATCGTGTTTGTTTTGGTAGAAACATAGTTTTAAATAACAGGTTGGTTTACTTGGGTAAAATGGTGATTAGATTACAGTTACACAAAAGGTAGGTATGGTTTGTGATTATAATTATTCGCATAAAACATGGTACCTATATAATACCATGTTTTACAAATTTAAATAGCACAAACATGTTTAGCTAGGATAAGACCAAGCTTGCAAAAATTTTTAGACAGCGAAAGGTAAGCAGGCATCAAACACTGTACAGTATATTGAGAATATCATTTTTTTAACTAGAAATTATTTTAAGCTGTAATAGTACATTATGGTACAAGTGTGTAATGTTGGTGATTACCGCCGAGGCGCCATTGAGACCCGAGCCGTTAGGCGAGGTTCTTAAGAGAGCCGAGGACGGTAATCATCAACACACACGTGTATCATACGACGTTTTTCAACACACTTGAGAATAAAATAATACTAAAAATAACTATAATTTCAACAGTGAAAACGAGTTGTGAATTTTTTTTCCCAATGGCGGGAATAATTAATCAGTTTTCCTATGCGCGCGCATCTAACAATGGCGATCGGCCATAGACTAAAAGAATGAGGTTTCTTTTTTTTGGCTTTTCGCGGATAGCGTTTTAGCCACGTACAAAATGGGGAATTCAAAGTTTTATTATTAAAAAAAAAGTAAAAAAAAAGAAAACAAAAGTTGCATTTGAGTGAAAGTTTTATTTATTAAAAACGTATGTTGAAATTATCTATAATTTAAACGTATGTTGAAATTATCTATCTTATGTAGATGAAATGAGCAAGCAATAGGTACATTAATTTATTTGTACTATTGAACACGATCTTTTTTGTATCGAAACTTTTTTAAGAACAAAGCAATTCAACCAATCAAATAAAAAAAAAACCTTGTAACTCACTTGTGAATAATAGCAATGAAAAAGTCACAGTTTGATTACAGGTGTCATTATGTGCCTGATTGCGGTGAAATTAGAGCCACTTTATGAGCAAGTGTGTTGAAAAAACTATTTAATCCTGGGAGATGTCTTCATTTTGGAGAATGAGGCCTTTTTTGCCCATGGGAAGAGACGTGTGTTTATGTTTGATTTTGTAGCTTTTGTGTTCCTCATTTTGAAAGTACCCTACATCTTTTTGAAACAGTGGTATTTAATCAAATCTGATGCTTCACTAAAAGGGAAGATACAGAAGGTTTTTTCCTTACCATCCTTCCCTATTAATAAGGCCATTGAACTATAGATTAAATAATTTCGACCCTCAACGCACCCCTATTTTGATTGACGATGCGGTTGATTGAAAAAACGAAACCCACGCACTCCGACATTGATCCCTAGCCATGTTTAGGGTGGACGTGATTTAAAAAAATAAGTTTAGCCAAAGACAGGAAGTAATATTAAAAATGTAAACAGCAATCAGGAACGTAGCGTGAAGTCCATAGAACAAAGGGGCTTTTAAGCCCATTTTCTATAACTTACTTGCGTTTAACTGTCACTGTCAGTTAATGTGCCACGTCTCGTAGCTATCGTTGATTCTATAAACAAAGTTGGCTTGAAAATATCCTATCCGCGTCACCTACAAATGTCACTTGATTCATAGAAAAATCAACGAAAGATTTTGTTTCTATCGGTTCGTAAACTAAATGTCAAACTGACATAGATTGCAACTTACCGATACCTGTTGGTATGTTATTGAAAATGGCTGTCTTGTTCGTCTACTAATATTAATGTCCAGTTGAAAATATCACTTGCACGATGCAGGATTTCACAGCGTCATCTACTGGGTTCTAATGCCACTTTCAACTACGTAGTTAACGAGGAGGAACATAGATGTCACTACTGGTTTTTGTTTATTTATTTATACAATGTGCTTCAGCGGTTATAAGACCGTTAAGTGTGAGGTCCAAAGTTTTTTCTTCTTTAAGATTTCCGAAAGATAACCCGTTTTTTTTTTTTTTTTTTTTTGAGATTTTCTATCACTCGGTTAAAGTGGAATGATATGGGGGTCGCGTCTACTATAAAATAAACATTAGCATACTTGTAAAGTTATACCTAAAAGCCTTATTTTGATCAATTTGCGTCTAATATGAGTTGCCTCTCCAGAAAGTATCTGCAAAAATAATTTGTTTTACGAATAAGTGCTTTTACTTTATGCCTTGTATAGGTCATTAAGAGCCCTGACGGAATAAAAGGTTCTCAAGAAAATAGAAGATGATGATGAAGTGCATCGCTGTATTGAATTAAGACACTACTATGACATTACTACATTTATACATTACCTTGTAAGTTGCAAGGCGAAGGAGAAAAGTTTTATGAAATTAAAAAGGGAAACAAAAATGTGAAAATTAAACCAATTTTTACCACGGTGCCTCGCCATACTTATCGTGTCAGCCATTAAACCCTGCTTGAATACACAGCTCGGGACAACGGATTGATTAATACAATTAATATTAGCAAACAAGAGGAATCCATGGGAAGTTATCTGATTTACCGAAAACCTCTCAACCAAACTATTTATTCACCAAATTCTATACGCAAACCGTTCGCATGTTAGTCAACATTGCGACAGAAGTACCTACCTTAATAAAACAATCAAACTGATTCGATTGTCACTCACAAATTCAACAGTCGTTCATTAACAGGTCTGTCGATCCATCGATCGGGTCGCGCAAATACGGCTAGAGTTTAATGCGCAAACGACAAGGTCTCATGCAATTATCTAATTACGAGCAACTCCGCCAAACATGGAGGAGGCGCCAGGATTACGTTGTTTGCGCAAATTGTTGGAGTTCAAGATTTCTGATGTTTACTCACATACTGTGACAGTGTTGTTATGCTAATTTTCGTTTGTGTTTTGCTGTTGTGAATTTGAGTGAGGTTTTTTGATGTGTGTTAGATTTTGGTGCGGTGAAAAGGGTATTTATTTATTATTAAACAAGATTAGGAAATTGAAGCGCTGGTTCGGCTGCTACAATAGTAGCTTTCGGTTCTTTTTCAGTTAGTTTATTTACATATTCAGTAATATTTTAAGCAGGCTTAGTATTGGAAAAAACAGAGTCGAATCGTATAAAAATAGACCCCTTTTGTCAATTTGAGTACATAGTAGTCTCTTTCTTTTTGGCTTCAATCCGGACCTTTTGTTTTTGACGCAGCATTTAGACGGATTCTCGATTCTCTTTTACATCGATAGTTTTTCACTTATTCCACATTTATGTGTTGTTATTATAACAAACAATTCTGGACTCACATTTATAATATTTTCAGTTATCTGTCTGGCTCGTTTATTGCGAAAACAGTTATTTGGTGATGAATTGTGATAGATGGCTATGTCGGCTAAATGTTTTGCGCCTGTTATTAATTTACGTTACGAAATAATAAATATTGTTAATTATTTTTGTATGAAATGCGAGTGTTTACGTTTCATGTAGGCACGTGAAAAAGTATTCTATGGTTATAATTAAACTTCTCACATATTTATAGTCTTCGGATTAAATTATTGCTAGAAAACTTTTTATTGATTATTATATTTATTATTGATTATTGATTATTGATTATTGATTATTGATTATTATATATAGTTATTTGAATTGTTCCAAGTTCTTTGACTCTTTTTTCTTTTACGTTAACATAATTGTTGGACACATTTATTCGGTACTTCATTTGAATTACAATGTTTTTTAAATGTCGTTACTCTATTAGTTCAAAATCCGATTTTTGTTGGGAAAAACGTATTTTGGATGAGACGTGAATGTTCCAAGGGCTGGTTGAAACAGAGATAGTAGGTATACAGGGTGTAAACCACCTCATCACGAAGCCCTCAACCAAGCATTCTGTACATCAAACTAAGATACTTTACGCAAAAATGATTGCTGGGAAACAACTTCTTTTTTTGGGGTCAAAAATCACGTTTTGTGGTATAACTCAATACAACGAACTTAAAACATTGTACTGATGGATGGATTGAGTATTAAGGGGTTCGTGGAGCTATTTTAAGTTAAAAATCTTCAATTAAAACTTCTATTTCAAAAAAAACTTGTCAAACAGTTGTAACCTTGACCTCCAATATCTCCGTGGTATGGTGTAGAACAAAAAAAAAACAAGTGCCTTTGGGCTTCGTGAAGAGGTGTTTTACACCCTCTAAACTATAGCTACTTTCTCTAGCAGACACATTCATCTACTTATCTCCCTCAACGAAAACTCCGGATTATCCTTCAAATTTGTCATGAAAATTAACATATTTTCAGTAAACGCAGGTGTTATAGTAACAACTTATACCGAATTGGGGGAAATAGGGGTGTTCGGATACCGTACCTGTATCCCATAGGGGCAAGGCGGGGTAATTGCATAATATTAACATTTATAACTTCTGGCGTATTGTATACGGGACCGTTATTATACGGAAAGCTTTATTGCTTGGCTATAGTGTTATGAGGGGGCGGCGGGGAAAATTAGACCGTTCTTGAATATTTCATTTTTTTTCTTGACGACAGCTGTTTATTGTAAGGTGTGGTTGGTTTGTACAAATATAAGGTATAAGTTGAACTAAACATTGCTATTAATGCGTGATTGTGTTCATGATATCAACTTGTTATCTATATAATGCAATTAAACTGCAGTTCCTTGTCTATTTGTTGGAAACGGTTATTTTTAAACATGCAGCTTACATTCCAAACCTTCATTGTTAGTTTCTAGATACATAATATTGTATTTTACCTTCTGAGATTCTGAATAAAGATTTATTTATTTGTTTCTATGTTCATGTTTTATAGTTGACACTACACCTTAACAATAGTCAAGGAATTTCATCCAAAAAGTTTAATCCAACACATAGGTAAGCTATTAGAATAACAGTTACTCATAAATACAACTTTTTATAACACATTTCCGTGAAAACATGTCATACAAGTTTCTTCCTAATTTGACACCCAACTTTGACACCCAACTAAGGTATAAAATCGTACAGAAGTAACAATAAAACATACTTCTATTAACAGGCATCGTAAAAAGAAGTTATGGTTCCTGGTCTGTTAGTAAACACTTGCTTTCATAAAAACTGGGCCAAGGTGATTGAAAAGTTTCGTCGATAAAAATAAATAGATTGCATGTTTGGGCCCAATATGATATTCTGCCTATTCTATTGGGCCCACTTTCCTTGGCATAAGTGTAGGCTTCTCTGTTTTATGATATTTTATGGGGTTTGTTGTTAGTCGTAGTCAAGGTTTTCTGTGACTTTCAAAACGTTTCTTTTTCTCGGTTAAGGAAAGAAAACAAGTGTATAGCTCATACAGAAAGTGATACAGTGTTTTCATACAGAATATATATGTTAATATTTAAATGAAACGTTCTTAGATTAATCTTAATTAATGAGTTTGATTTATAATTAACGAACATACATATAACCTCAGGTTTTTTTCCCGAAGCTATGATCCTTAATAGAAAGAAAAGAAAAGAAAGAAAGAAAGTAAAAGTAAAAATATTTATTCGTAGTTCATCTACGTTTTTATTTTACGTTCATACTTCTGGTTGATCTTACTGAAATGATGATCTTATTGAAGAAAATCATCAACAGACAAAATGACATAAACAAAATAACAACAGCGAAAAACACAAACTTTCACAATCCTGCGCATACTTCAAGTCTTCAACGATGCTTTGCCTACAATTATACCTTGAACGAGTCGTCGCAGATACGCTGACATGATGCTGCTCAAATTGCAGGCGCATCACGATCACTCGTCACGAGGTACCGGCTGTTTTATTGCCCTAGTGGGTGCTACAGTGAGTTTGGTGTTGGGTACACTTTTAATACTTATTTTTTAATGTTGGCTGAAGTTAAGATTCAACTAGATTTTATATTTGGCCCATTTCGTGTTCGCCAAAATGTTGACAGTACAACATTGAGGTACATAAAATGTTTTCGAGTTAAGAAAGAAAGTGGGAAAAGAAATAAAAAGCATTTATTAGTCTCACTCGGGACAAAACAAGGAAAAAAGAGAAAGATTGAATAAACATTAAAACAAAAATTATAAAAAAGTAAAAAAAGAAAAGATAAAACAATGAATTTGGCCGCGCACGAGGCCAAAAGGCTCCTATCTCACAGCATGGTGCAGTGACATTTAAAAAAAGACAGCGCTGTTATTCTGATAGGGCAAGTAAGTGAACTACCTAGTAAGAATAAAATACTTGTGTTCATTCTTGATAGTGACGACATCAAAATACTTTACACCCGCCAATTTGGATATTTTACTTAGAATCAAAAACCAAGATTATTGACTTCAGACGATTTTTAACTTTTATCAGGGAATCAAACTGATAACCTCAAAAGCACAATCTTAAGACCAAAGGCGAGTAATTTAATTATTTTATTACTATGTATCCACTTTGATGCTCATTTTACGTTATTTTCAGAGAGGAAACAGCTTTAGCATCGTCTGCAAAGGCACCACCACATACGTAATACAATAAGGTTGAAAATTGTAAAACCGCAATTAGAATTTTACCGCTTATTTTCAGTCTAATACGAGCAGTTTTTCCTTATGGCGCTTTCAAAGCTATAACAAAGTTTTGTCTCAACAGAAGTAAGGTATAGGGTTGGTATTAGTTTTGTAATTGTGGGATGTAGCATAATTTTATTCTAATCAATTCTTATTTACAAATTTTCGAAACAAAATTATTTAAGTTATAAAAAAGTGTGAATTGTTCATTGATATAACAAAAAGTGGGTCCAACCAACGTCAACGAAGTTTCACTAGTTAATATCACTTGAACCTGTTTAAAACAAACAGGACAATGTATGTACCTGAATTTGTGATTTTCGACATGAAAACATCAGATCAGTAAAATTGTATTTTATTTCATTCCCAATAGCACAAACTCCAAAAAGATACACAAGTAAAAAGACAAAAATTATTAAAGATAAGTTATTCCACAGGTTAAGATAAAGTTTTGGGCCATCAGAATTTTCAGACATTTCAAGTAGCAGCCACGGAGTGTGGATTTGTGACTGGTTGATGGTAATAGGTCCCTCACATGGGACTTAAACATAACTAACGAAATGTGGGTGTACTATTAAGGTACACTGCTACCTAACCCTTCAGGGATTACAAGCGTGATGTTATGTTCATAAGTCATCCCAGTATTTAAGAAAACAAAAGTTGGCAAAAAATATTATCCTAGAACAAAACATCTCAAGTCCAAGTCCATATGGTCAGTGGTCTAACCGCTGTCGAACGAGAGCGGAGGTCACCGATCGCTGTTAAGATTGCACGGGCACAAGTTCACCCTTCATTGTCCCGGCGATGTTGGCAAATGTTATTGTCTACACTAGGCTTTATTATAACTTTGAGATGTTACTTTGTTCGAAAAATGTTCGGTTTTGTTGAGGTACAGTGTAGGGAAATTAAAATTGGAGTAGGAAATTTTGTGAAGTCGGTGAAGGAAAACATCGTGAGGAAACCGGCATGTCCTAGAAACTAAAAATTGGATGACATGTGACATCTGCCAATTCGCACTGGACCCGCGTGGTGGATTAAAGCTCATTCCCTCTCAAAGAGAGGAGGCCTGTGTCCCAGCAGTGGGAACATTAATTGGCTGATGATGATGAAAATATTATGTCTAAACAGAACCTTATTCAGTTATTATAGTCTCATTTTTAATCTAATAACTTGCCCTCGGTTTATCTTAGAAGATTTTTGATTCGATAAAATTGAATAAAACTTGCCCGCTTGAAAAGGTTAAGACCCAATTAAACATTTTCTAGAATTTAGACTTTAACTTAATTAGTTTGACATTCTTTAGGTTTCCAGAACCTACCTTGTGGTATTAAAGATAAAATCAAGCCAATTACTTATGAAATCTTAACAAAAATCTACGCAAACCTCTTTTCACAAACATTGAAAACAAGAGGACTTTCCACTACTACTTCATCATCATTTGCCTAGCCATTTCCCAGCTATGTTGGGGTGGCTTCCAGTCTAACCAGATACTAGCATTTTACATGGAGCGGCTGCCTATCTGACCTTCACAACCCAGTTAGTAAAACCTCTTGAAAATAATTTCTTTATGAAGACTTTTACACAAACATTAATAAATAATATATAATAAATATCGCTGGACATTAACACACAGCGCCACCTAGTGCCACACTAAGCAAAGCTTGTGTCGTCGACACTAGATAGTTGATATACTACATAGATATACTTTTTTGTTTGTAAATACATACTTATTATACATATAAACATCCTTGACTCGGAAACAAATGTCCATGCTCATCACACAAACATTTGCTCCTACCGGGATTCAAACCCAGGACCCTAAGATTGTAAGGCAGCGTCACTACCACTACGCCATTCGGGTCGTTGAAAACCTAAAGAAATTCTTCTACTGCATTTATTGCCAACGAGAAAATCATCACCGCTACCACCCGGAAAATACTCCTTAGTACCTAAACATAATTATACCTACAGCGCCAAATACACAGAAACTAAAGGTCTACCCATTATGTATCGTCTAATCCAGTCTTTTAATTGTCGAGGGTAAAGTCAAACTGTATCCTACTCGTATTTTCCGAAAGATATCATCGTATTAGCCGCGCGACTCTCCACTAAATTGTGAGGGTAAGATGGAGGTCATACAGCGCTAGATTAAGTCGATCGAAAGTTAGCAATGTCTGTCGGTATAATGTAGGTTTTGTTTTCGAAGGAATATTTGTGATTGTTCTTTTTTTATATCAATTGCATTTAATATTAAAATTGTTAATTATTAATATGTTTCTTCCTAAAATTTGTAGGCATAGATGTTTTTGAATTATTACTGAATCCAGAAAATTATGACATTCTACCTGCGACAGCGATGACTATAAAAATATAAATAAATAAATATCGCTCGACATTACATACAGCACCATCTAGTGCCACACTAAGCAACGAGGCTTGTGTCGTGGGCACCAGATAGTTGATATACTACATATATACTTTTTGTTTGTAAATACATACTTATTGGAATGACATAAGCTGACGAAAGCCTTCTGCAAAATATAGAGCGACTATATACGAGTATCTGACCTCCACAACCCAGTTAGTTCTGGGTAAAACGATACCCTTTAGTTCGGGCAACTGCCTACAAATTAATGCCAAAGATCTACAAATGACAGCTGGCACCAACGTCTTATCGTGATGCTTTCGAAGCTGCTGTTACTATTTCACCATGAGCTTCTACATTAATGACTACAACAAAATAATCTAACTCAATTAAATATATTCTACGAAAGCCATCAATAAAAGCTCACCCTACACCGTAGTTGTAAACCGACTAAACGTAGGCGTCCCCGCGGGACCGACCTATGTTATCTTACGAGCTTCAGTTAGATTAGTTCCCGGTCTTATTATTGGAAATATCGTCTACCCTATTATGTGCCGTTGATTTGTCCGGATAATAACATGTCCGAGTCTATGGCTCCTGATTTATTAACGTCTCTGGGATGTTTTTCTTTCACGTAAAAGTTGAGAAGTCATTGTTATTTGGTGTTTGTTTCGATAAACTAGAAGATTTGTCTAGTAACATACCTAACATCACGTCTATAATTCCCTAAGGCTTAGGCAGTGGTGTACCTAAATATTACATTGTTACCCTAGGGGTGAAAGTAACTCATTTAGTCCCGAGACGGGGTTTAGCACCCGACCATAGTGAGAGCGCCAATAGTTCGAGAGACTAAATAAATCTTTAACCCGAGGTAAACTCTGTGCTTTTAATTACGAATACAAGAAAAATCAAAATAATAATATGAATTAATCGGAAAATAAATCCAGATCTGATCAAAAATGGTAAATTTTTTGCCCAAATCTATGTTATTTTTAAGAAATAGTTGAAACTAAATTAAAATGAAGATATATAAAAAATATATATTCTTAAATTTTACATCGCGTTGTAATTGAGTGGCTGTATAGAAAGCTGGAAAATGGTTCAATTGAAATGTGAAAATATAACTAGTTTTTAAAATAATTTGACAGCTGTCAGTTGAAAACGATTCTCCTTAAGGCTGAAAAGTATTACTTTCAACTCGCTCCTCAGGCAACTTCAGACCTACTTTCCGAGTATGAGTAATGAAAAGTACATTAAATTTTGCCAGTTTTGCTTAAGTCACATGTAATGGGGGCGAGCTTTGTTCCCATCAACCGGGCCGAGTCCAGATTCCCAATATGACTTTGGCGGATCTGGAACCGAACTCAGGCCCACATGCTCAGCAGTCGCGCCACCACTCTACCAACAAGGCAGTTTTTATGTAGTATTCTTATAATTATTGTTGGTATTTTATCTATGGCATGTAAATGTTAAGTGTTTCAATAAAGTAAATTAACTTTACGTACGTAGTTGACTAAATCATTGATTTTCTTTTCTTTTCTGTCTCATTACCATGAAAATATCCAATTTATTTTATTCCACGATCACAGTTACTTAACATTCCAAAATTTAAATGAGCTCATCTCAATAACTGAACAACTTTGATCTAAGTAAAACACCCACAAAAAAATATCAAACAAATAAAAGGAAATTGGAATACTTCAAAAGTCCCATTATTTCAAGACAAATAAAAATTTACAGAATTAGCTCCTTCGAATATCGATGATGGTGGAATTGAACGTGAAACGGAACGCAAAGCAAACAGTTTTCGATCTTAGGGTATTAACAAAAGATTCCCCTATTCGATTAAACTGACAGGAATAAAAAAGGAGCCACCCCATCTCTATTTCATCATTTGCATCGCAGACGCAAATAAATTTAAAATATTGCTCTGTGAAACCTTAATTTACCTTTCTGGTGTTCCAATCAATCTTCAGTGTATTCGTGGGGTGGGTTTCGGATGTTTTTCTGAACACACAGATAAACATGTTGGTTTGAATTGGAAAAGTTTGGTGCTTCATGTCAAAAGATTAAAGATCTGCATGGATAATCACCCTCGACGGAACGTCAGTATAAGCTTGGTGATACGTTTGCTTTACAGAAATTGCAAAGTAATAAAAATAGAACGTGATCATTTTCCGACACCAAAATAACAGTTACTGTGAATTTTTAAATTCACATGGTCACGAACACTATCATCAACACTAAAAACTGGATATTTGGGAGTTTAAAACCAATACTAAACATGGTACGGTCGAACAAGCTAATTGGTTTACAGTTTAACCCACAAATTACATTGTAAAGTGTAAACTAAATAGCTTGTTCGACCGTACACATCCCATTTTCAATATTAATGAAAATGATACAGTTACTGTTTCCTACATGTTCTATTTATTCAATGTGTGTTACTATAGCCGCTAAGCTGAAGTGGGACTGGACTAACCACGTCTGCCGCTTGTCCAATGAACTGTGGGCAAAAAAGCCACTTTCTGGAGCCCTGACACAGCCAGAAGGCGACGCGGAAGACCTCATAGAAGATCGCGGGAGGAGATTGATAAAAACAAGTGGTCCACATTAGCCCCTGATAGAAAAAAACTGGAAACCATGGCGAGAGGCTTTGCCCAGCAGTGGGATGACGCAGGCTAACAGTATCAGTGTTACTATAGAAGATAAACATAAAATAAAATAAAAATAGCCTTTATTTTGCTGTGACCTTAAACATAAACAAGTAATACTACACTTAAAACTAATCAGCTACCAGGTCAGGCTGTCTTGCGACATAGACCTCCTCTATTTCCCTCCAATCATTCCTGTCCAGAGCAGTTCTGCGCCAGCCCTTTGGCAGAAGGCCCTTTGACTATAGAAGATAAGACTACGGTAAATCCAAAGATAAAATCTATCCATTAAATCCAGTAAAATCCATATTTGAGTAAGATTCACCAATATTCAGCGATTTGACAGTAACATGTAAACTATATTTTGGACAATATCAGTGAAGCTTTCAGATATTCCAGTCAGTTTTGACTGAAATTCCGAACAAAACTGTACACAATACATTGTTTAGAACAATATTATACTGTTTAGCAGTTGGCATATATTACTCAAACATATATTATTAATAAGTGCCCTAGTTATTATTACAACAGTATGAAACCTGAATTTCTTTATTCTTATTCTTTACTGCACACAAAATTAAAAGATATACACGAAATTACAATATACAGCTTATGTATATCGGCGAGCTTAACCCAGAATTGGGTTTTCTTACAGCAAACCTTCTGTTGCGAGATTCTTCTTTTATCATTAAATGACTTCCTTTTCATTTTTTATTAAAAAAGTAGTATTTATTTTATAAACACAAACACATGGTCAAACTATGAAATAGTGTCAATTTTTCGTTTGTTTTATCTTGGTTAGATATCGACTTTTCTCATTTGCTGTACTAGCTGAAAAAGCAGAAAAACAAAAGAAAATCAAATTAATCTAATTGGGGGCGTCGGCCACAGGTGCCTCGACCACTGGGGGCCTAAGCCACGGACCCGAAGTGCCTCCGGGGTTTCGTTAGCTAATTTAGTGGCCGACTCTGTCGCAACCAAATCATAACAAGTTAACATGGAACTACTCTAGTTAAATATTTGCGAGTATCACCTGCTGTACCTATCAATACACTTTGGTTGACCAAGCACCAATGCTTTCATTGAACACAGCTTTTGTCACAAATTTTGTATTTCTCTCTCAATTGTGTTGTATTCGCTTGAGTGTTTTCATTATAATTTTACACGAATTTTACACATACATGGCCCTTATTTATAGCCCTTTTATATATGTATAGCCCTTTTCACTTTTTGTAGTTGCTGCCAGTAAAGATCGCAATAGCGGTCAGTGACCCACCTACATTAATTAAAGTTCCTAACTTTGAAATCCAAAAATAACCCTGTTAAGTCTTAAATCGTCATCTATCGTGATCTCCAAAATGTTTTCTAAAGAAAAACGATTCATGGTTTATTTGCTTTGGTTCGTACAAAGAGATATTAGGGAAAGGGCAATGACCGCTATTGCCGTAGCTGGCAGCAACCATGATAGTTTTATTATTAGTTAGAATTTCAACTTTCATTGCTAAACTGAGAGTTGAAAATCGTGTAATATTATGTAGGCATAGATTTAGTTCCTTTATTCCCATCTGCCCCCTTCGAGTTTACCACTCCGGGGTGGTGGCTGGCACTAACTAGTGAGGTTCATCACCCCAGTGGTCAATGGCACTTATTTAGTGCCATCTGCCCCCTTCATAATTACAGTAAGGTGGTCGATTCTTATTACGTTCTAGAATACTAAGCTTAGCTTTAGAGAAAACGTGCAAAAGTGTTCCGATGTAAACGATTGCCATAGCTACAGGCGAAGGCTACCAACCGATCATTTGTAGCGATTCTATCCAGTGCCTCTACTTACACTGTCACTATTTATTCATTATATCTTTAAGCTAACACGTTTCGCAGTACATGGCTCCCAGCTATACTGATTGGTACCTATAAATGAAGGGCGGTAGATAAGTCGCTACATTGTATGAGAATGTTGGAGAAATCGGGGTTTAGATTAGAATCGATTTTGAATAGTATATATTGCCTGTAACTCTCATAGTTTTATCCCACAAAGTTATTGCAAAAAACCCTCTTTTCTTTTATTAAAGTTAGTTAACAATGACGAGATGTAATGTTTTTTTAACCTAAATATTAAAAGATATCTAAAATGAGCAAGTTTTGTCCACGCCCAGCGACGATTCACACGTAAAAAAACAATAATCGGAATTTGAGAGGTCCATTTAAATATTAAATTAAATATTTCAATTTGATCTTCATTCAAGACGATCCGCGCACATCACCTACAAACACTTTATTACAATACAAACACAATTTCCTCTCCATCCCCTATAAAGATGACAATCTTAATTCCACAATAATACAAGATATCGGTCAAAAAACATCAAAAAATTACCACAGAACCGCGACAAGGGAATTTAAATCGGAAATCAAATAAAATTGCGAATTCTGAGCGCGTCCCTGCTGACAAGGAACCCAGGGTGTGTTACTGCTTCCCCAAGACGTGTCTGTATACAGTGATGTTTTTGAATGACAAGTACCTAAGGTTTTTATGACTGCAGCCCCTAGTTTGGCCTTTTGATGAAGGTTACGCGTTGCCAAACGGAATAGGGGATTACGGGATGCTTGAGTTTGCTTGGTCGGCGTTTTTTAAGATGTGTTTCGGTTTACGTTGTTTGTTCACTCAAGATGTTTGATTGAGTGCCTGATTATGATCAACTAGTTCTTTAGACTTTCTTTGATATTCTGTCTTTAAATAGAGGTAACATTTACTTCTACTTTTCATAGAAGTCACACGAAGAGAACTTGTTTTTCCAACGTGTAAAATAGGAAAGACGACAAAAAAAATCTAATAAGTCCGTCAGGTAGATTAATAAAAAATATTTGACCTGTATTTTTGTTTGTTACGTAATTCAAAATTGGCTAAGATACGACGCTTTTAAAATTCTTAATACGTCACGCCTAGGTATAATTTTTAGCTAGTTCTGACATAACAACGCGTCAAAACTTGGGAGTGGGGACTCCCGAGTTTTGACGCGTTTTATCTTTGTCAATATTGATTGATTTACAAAAACATAAAATACGTGTTCATAATTTTTCAATACTCTAACTGACGGACTAAATAGATTAGTATTTTTTTTGATATTGTCATCATGCCTATTATCGCAAATATCAGATGCCGTATTCAGCTGTAACTACGTTACGTATAACATTTCAGTACCAACCTACACATACACAGAAGTAAAATAAATAAATCAAATTGGCATTTACATCCCACGTTTCCAATTTGCAACATGAAACGGATTTTCTTCGAGAGGAAATCATTATTGTTGACATCACATTTATCGAGGAACAATTTTTAATCTACATTTTTGCATTGCCTGATAACGTTCAAAATGGCGGCACCAGTGCTGATACTGCTAAAATAACAAAAAAGAAGATCAGCGTTTATGAGCACTTTGGAGTCGGATCGTTCTCAGTAATTTCTCCCCTATTCAGATACCTTCCGACAGTTTGATTCAAAATCGCTGACTACGACTTGAAAAAATATTTAAAGAAGGCAGTTTCGTTCGTTTGCTGATTCATAATCTTTATAATTGGGGCTTTCATTTTTGTATAGACGTGAAAATGATTTCCACGAATATTGTTATTAATATCGATAATTTTATTTACTTCTATGTTTTCTCTTAGTTATTAAATCACCAAGCACAATGTGACTTTTAATTCCACCAAAAATCTTAAATCCCAAATTAAATCGTTAAGAAACCGCTCAGACTGAACAACCAAGGGGCTGTTATTGAAATAATTCAATTTTGCAATAGAAAGACTAAAGCAGCTATTATGTTAAGCTGGTCCCGTAATGCTGGTCGTGATCATATTGCGGTGCCACCGTTGGCTACTGACGGACGGTCCGCCTACCGATCTGCGCGAACAGGAAATTGAATGGAGTTGTCGACGTAAATTTTATTTGATGAATATGTTTTGTTGTATTCTGTGAATGTTGGTGGAAATTCGGGGATAGTGATGTTGCAGTTTTTGGGGATTGAGTTACATAAAAATATTTTAAACGATCTTGTGTTTTTAATAATAACTTTCTTTTTGTAGCGAGTCTTCATTTAACATTCAATAATTAGCTTTTTATTTTCATTTTATATTAAACAGAAAACCTAGGTACTTACATAGTTACTTACAAAGAAAATAACAGAACAAAGCATCGACCCGATCTTAACCTAGAAAAAGATCTCGACAACAAGTAGTACATAACATCTAATCCCCCGAGAATAGCCTTAACAATCCAGTGCTCGGGCAATTGGTAGCATCTACAGAGTACCTCGCCCGTAAGCTGGCCAATCAATATAGTGGCTGCAATTATGTTAATGCACCGCCCTAGGCCGCGAGCCCAGACGCAATTGAAAATGTAAACGACCGCTGCACACCTTCACCGGCCCATGATCGCCTGGTACTTCACCCTGATGTAGCCGTTCAGTTTTAGATGCCCATAAACAAAGCGGGGAGGGCGTGGGAGAAAATGATCATTGCCTTTCAATTTATTCCCAGTTTTCGTACTGAAATTTATCTGAGGCCTGATAATGGAGGTGCAATCGGTAGGATTCCGTTAATTTATGATTTCATTTCGTGAAATATGTTGCGGGTTTTATTTCGCTTGGATTACCGGTATTACGTTGGGAATAACAAAAAATGTTCCAATAAATACAGGGTGAATGGTAATTAGTAAATGTACTGAACAGCTGATTTTTTTTCGCGGTACCAGGTTTTGTCCCATACTAAAAGTTGTTTGTTATGTTGAGCATAATCACGTGTTTAAGTATCGTACACTAATTACCAGTTACCCTATATAATAGAAAAATATACATTATGGAACTCACATTACGCACAAAAACGTCTTGTACATTTTGCTTGCGCTTTGCTTAATAATTTTAATTAAAACTAAATCTTGTCTTCACACGAGGAAGTTGCATTTGCAACAGTGTAAACATTTCCCCGTAAAATTATGAAAACAGTTCAAAATTTTACGTTATTATCAAGTGTGTGCTCTAATTTCAGTTCAGTGAAGCTATTTTACTCAATGTTTCTACGGAACACTATAATATGGGCTATTTATAACGACAATGTTGTATTGACTTTAAAAGCTGGCGTTGCCTGAAGCCATTTCTTATGAGAACTAATCATAACGCGGCTATTATAAGCGATATGTTATGTATACATAATAGCATTCTATTTGTATCTAGTACTTGTAGGTTGTTTATTAAAACTTTCATGTTTTAGCAAATAAAGAAAGTATCTAACAAGGAATAAATTAAAAGATTGTTAAAAATGTTTTATCAGATTCTATTGAAAAAAAAAAAAACACGGTTAAAGACTGTTTCATTACATATTTCCTTCATCATTTCCTTATAAATAAATAAGGCCGTTTTAAGGCAGGCATTGCAAATTTTCTTTATCTAGTAAATGTTTGTGAATTAGGTACTATAACAATACGGGAGGCCGGGGCTTCAAAATTCGTCCCTGTGAACTGTCACAGGGACGAATTTTAGGAATCACTAGTGACGTGCTGTTTATAGTTTATTAGAAATTCGCTTGTTAATACTTACCTCTGTTAATTGAAGCCCCGGCTTCCCCTACAATACTGTAACCCTAGACATTGAATCATTTAACCTGTCTATTTAAACTAATATCCCAGGGTATTAATGAAGAAAAAAAATCTAATTACAGCATAAAATTAAAGGCCGGTCAGTCGCCTGGCCATGGCGTGGCTGTGGCGTTGCTTGTCCGACGGAATAGTAATTAAAAGAGGCGAGATTTTTTTTAACTAGTGTGTCAGGAGCGTCTGTGAAAGCCCCTTTCTCCCCTTTCCGTTTGAAACCGGTTTGACTAGGATTGCGCGAAGAAACTGGTTTTTGGTAGGGATTAATTAAATAAATCCTTTACATGCTTTTAGAAATAGAATTCTTTGACAGTTTCTCCGCTAGAGGGTGTTAATGCATTAGATTGTTGAAAAGGTTGCAATAAAAAGTTGTTTAAATTTTTAAATATTTGTATGTATGTATTAGGGTGGCACTTTCTGATTTCTTAGTTTTGCATATTATTCCCTTTTGTCAAAGTATGGTTGAAACATTTCACAACTTTGGTGCCTTTTTTGCATTTTACAGAAGCTGCAATACAAACTACATATAAAATTAATAAAGGACCCATCGAACCAAATAATTGAAAAACTTGGATAAGCAAATGTTCCTCATGCACAACAATAGAACCAATGGCTGTGTTATAATTAAAGCATTATACGAAATTGTCTCAGCAACAAATAAATCACGGGATCATTTCCCGTGGGGGCCGTAAGGTAATTAAGGGATTACATGTATCAAAAGGTAGGGATGCAACCAACACACACTGCGATAACTGCTCTGCCTTAAACACGCGGTGCTTATACCTGCTTTTGTGAACACAAGGCGATACCTAATTGAATGCCTAAATAAAGCAGCACGTGGTAGTACTATAAAGAGAGTTGATATTCCTACAGGGCAAAAATAATGGGTCAATCATTTTAATCGGTTGATCATTTTTTTGGTTTTGGACTAAACCTTACCTTTTAATTACGGAGACATCAGAGGTTTTTTCACAAGTTGTTTAAAATCTTAAAACATTACTTAAATACCTTCATGATCACTGTACTATTTAATCCATCCATGCTTTTTGATTCTTCATGCTGGTTTTGAGTGCGTCACATTGAGTCTTTCCGTAAATCGTGATATTACACCCCAAAAAAAAAGTCGTGACCCAGCATATTTTTTGCGAAGAGTCACTAAGATACGTTCAGAATGTTTAGATTCGGCTTCGGGAAGGGTTCATTTACACACGGTGTAAATGGACCATCCACGGACATGTGGACATTTACTTGAGTGTCGCTTAGGAATTATTTTCTGTTTCGTGTGGTTAGAGCCTAACCTGGTGTCAGAGTTATTATGCCGCTCATGGGCCGCTTGATTTGGCTTTACATGCCGTGGAGGAAGAAATATCTCTAAAGCCTGCTGGTTTCCTCACGATATTTTCCTTCACCGAAGCTAGTGATAATTATACAAGGTGTATTCCCGCTGACCCCACTGGTTCGTATCACTGGTGGGGCCAACGGGAAGTTTGCAATTTTGTTCCCGCTGATCCCACTGGTTCGTCCCACTGGTCAACGGGAAATCTGCATAAATGCGTGTTTTGCTAAGTAATTTCAATTACTGCACACAGGCACATTCTTACTTTTTCAAAACGTCAGAAAAACAGTTCTACATGGTGGGTAGCTGCTTTAATCGTAAAACTATGCTTCGTGGAGGTTCCCTAATATTAATTAAAAATAGTTTTAAATATAAGCAACGTAATGACATAGTAGGTCTCTCGGTTGAACATTGCGTCGAACTGTCCTGTGTTGAGCTAGATAAGCATGTAATTGTGTGTGTGTACAGACCCCCAAACTATCAAAACTTTTCCATATTTGAATCAATAATGGAAGATGTCCTGGCAAAACTTGCAGCCAGTAATAAATCTACAATAATTTGTGGTGATTTCAATATCAATATTTTAGAAGAACATTCAAATAGTGGTCGGTTATTAAATCTTTTTAAGTCATTTGACCTGACTAACGTTTTTGTTGAACCTACTAGAATCACAACATCTTCTGCTACTTGTATAGATAACGTTTTCTGCGATTGTGATTACTTAGATAAAGCCATAGTAAATTGTTTGCCGTCTGACCATAGCGGACAAACTGTAACTTATAGGTGTAATACACCATTGCAAAAAGTACAGATTAAATTTAGACCTATAACTTCTAGCAAATTAAATAGGTTTAATATTTCCCTACAGAACAAGTTAAGTGTTATGAGCCATGACGATATTAATATAAATCAATTTTATAATCGTTTCTTTTCAATAGTTCACACGGAATTCAACAAAACTTTTGAAAAGAAGACAAAAAGTATTTGCCCTAAATTCATATTTAGCGATTGGGCAACTAGAGGCATCAGAAAAAGTAGGGAAAGACTATTTGAGCTTTATGGCCTTAAGCCTTTTATTAACACTGAAACTTTTAACAAGTATGTTGCTAAGTATTCAAAAATTTTTAGAAATACATGCAAGGTTGCTAAAGCCCTGCACATTAGCAACAAGATCAAAACAGCAGAAAATAAAATAAAGACAGTTTGGAAAGTCATAAATAACGAGACTAACAGGAAGAAAATACGTAACACTAGCTACACATTAGATACAGCAAGTGGTCCTAAAAGCTCTAATCAGGAAGTAGCTCAAGAATTTGTAAATTTCTTTACAGAAATACCATTAAAAACTACGGAGGCTCTAAATTCCTCTCCTGAAGTCTCAATGGGTTTATTAAAGGCGAATGTGTCTGGCTGCCTGGCTGAATTTAAATTTAAACACATTAACCCTATGGTAGTTATTAAAGCTTTCCGGCAAATAAAAATCAAACTGACCGAAGATCTATGGGGAATGTCTATCAAAGTTTGTACATCCATACTTGAGACAATAGCCCCATACTTAGCTTTAATTTTTAATCTATGTGTAGACCAAGGAGTTTTCCCTGATTTAATGAAATACAGTAAAGTCATACCTCTTTTCAAATCCGGGGACAGTAAAGATACTAACAATTATAGACCTGTATCCGTGTTGCCAGTTTTTAGCAAGGTTTTTGAAAAAGTAATGCTTGATCAAATGCTCTATCATTTTAACACCAACAGAATCTTACATGATCAACAGTATGGTTTCACCAAGGGACGTTGTACAACTGACGCCGGTGTAACCTTATTAAAGCACATATTTACTGCGTGGGAAGAGTCCCAAGATGCCATAGGAATTTTTTGTGATCTCTCCAAAGCGTTTGATTGCGTAAATCACGACACATTACTTTTGAAACTTGAGCATTACGGACTGGGTAAACTTGCACTTAGTTTGGTAAGATCATATTTGAATGATAGACAACAACATGTTCAGATAAATGGTGTTAATTCACAGGGTTTAAAAATAAAAATGGGGGTTCCACAAGGCTCAATATTGGGACCTTTCCTCTTTCTAGTATATATAAATGATCTACCCTATTTATTGAAAAACCAACCTCAAAATATGGTGTTGTTTGCTGATGACACTTCCTTAATTTTTAAGATAAACAGACGGGCACAAAATTTAGATGACGTGAATAATGCCCTACTTCAGGTCCAAAATTGGTTCACAGCAAACAATTTGGTATTAAATGAAAAAAAAACCAAATGCATAAGATTTGCTTTACCGAATGTTAAGGGTAGTGATTGTGATATATTATTGAATAATGAGAAACTTGAATTCGTAGATAAAACGGTTTTCCTGGGGCTTACGCTTGATTCAAGGCTACAATGGGGTTCTCATTTAACATCGCTTGCGGGGCGCTTAAGTTCAGCAGCATATGCCATTAGAAAAATCCGTCAATTCACTGATGTAGATACCGCTAGACTGGTCTATTTTAGTTACTTTCATAGTATAATGTCTTACGGTATTTTGCTATGGGGACGGGCTGCAGATATTGAGTCTATATTTATTCTGCAGAAAAGAGCCATCAGAGCTATATATAATCTTCGTAGGCGCGATTCTCTAAGGGAACTGTTTAAGGATATTGGCATTATGACGGTACATTGTCAATACATTTACGAAAACATAATGTACGTTAGAAAAAATTTGCATCTTTTTGGTAAAAGAGGTGACAGACATAATTACAGTACTAGAAATAGGGACGAATTAGTTCAGCCAGGCTTTAGACTCGCTAAAGTAGACTCATCTTTCATGGGGTACTGTTTGAGATGCTATAATAAAATTCCACAAAGTATTCTTGAACTGAATGAGACGAAATTTAAAACATGCATTAAACGCACACTATGTAAAAAAGCATATTACAAGTTGAGCGATTATATCGCTGATAAAAATGCTTGGCTTAATGCTGGTCCTGCTCCACATGGACAGGGGCGCAAAAATTGATAGCATTATATGGTATAGTTGGAGCTGCTGAAGATTGTACTTAACTAACTTTGCATTGTATAGATTCAATGTTAGTATTATATAATCGCATAGCCCATATTGTGTGAGTACTATGTACTAGTAAGCTATCATTCACTGGAAACCTACGGCAGTTCTTGACTTGAATGTGCCCTGGCGGTTGAGAGTATGTCATGCTCACTCAAATGTCTCGCTGATGGTGGCGCGTGTGTCGGACCATTTAGTTCCCTTCAAAATGGTTGAGCTGAATGGTGCTGATCCATGCGTCATGTGCGTGAACGGGCGCTGTCAGTTGTGACTGGTCATCTCTTAGTCGCCATGGTTTATTTGAATTATTTTGTTTTTGAGTTGTATTTTATTTTTGTTTTGCTATGGACACTTTTAACGTGCACATCTTGCTACATTGTTCTCACATAATATACCATCTCAACATGAATGATGTAACCAAGATTTTGTAACAATATTTTGATTTAAAAGAGTGTCCATGGAGTTTCTTGCCCGTTCTTCTCCATAGAGATCTACGCTAGGGAATGGGCAACTACAGTACTTTCACAGTTTTTATGTCTTGTGACTGGGACTGTAGCTACATTTAATTTTCATCTTTGTTTCGACAATTCAAAAGTGCCTGTTATTGGCCTACTTGAAATAAATGCTTTGATTTGATTTGATTTGATTTGATTTGTTCAATACTCCAAAAACTTTAAACTGATTAGACAAACAGCACAACTCATCCGCTACGAAAAGTTTTTAATGAACATCTAAACACTCTAAATAAATATAAATATGGCGGAGGGATACACATTCCCCTCGTTAATTAGTTAAACTTTCAGTTATTGACTTGCAGTTAGTTGATTCTTTGACAGTGATAAGCCAGGCTTAAGGGAACCTCGGTTTTACACGACAAGCGTTAAGACTATTCATTTATTTTATGGTTTTAATTCGCTCGAATTTCGTTTTGCTTTACTTTTAGTTTAGCTTCAGTGTAAATAACAGTTTTTATATCAACTGTCGATTCAGTAAAAGACACTTTATAAGTTGGACATAGCGTCGCCTATTAATGAATCCAGACTGAAAATAGATAGATAATTTTGAAAATCCATGATTTATTTATTTATTAAAACTTTATGCCTTATTGTACAAAGGCGGACTTAATGCCTTGGGCATTTTCTACCAGTAGTCTACCTTAGGCTGACGCAGAGATAAAACAGTAGGTGCAATAGTATAGAAAATTATCAAGAATAAAATATAACAATAAGAAACATATTTATACATACATACAACAAATTATAAAAAGTGGGGAAAGATAAAAAACAATAAAAAAAACGTAGATGAAGAAAACAATCAAATTAAATGTGCGATAAGTCTGCCAACTTCTTATGTAAGTGCTCGCGAGCTTTTATTTTAAATGTGAGCCGACTGGTTGCCATCCTGATATTCAACGGATTGATTCAGTTATTTATTGATCATCAGTGCCCTGATATTGGTGAATCACCAAACTTAAGGTAAATTTTCTCCTTAACACAAATAACCGAGTATACAAAGCTGACATAAAAATTGACCTACTTAACTCAATTTTCAGATCCATATCGATAATAACAAGTAGAAAATGAGTTCCGTAACAAAACCCGATTAATATCCGAACAATACCGAACGAGTACGCCGAAATTATCTCGTTTTCAACACAATACCGTTATGTCGAATCAACAATTGACAATGTCACATGCAATGTGCTAGATACCTACATAGGTACCTACGTAGTGCGACCAACAAAGGGGGAATTTTGTTCAAATAAGCGCATTGATCGAACATTCACACGTAAGATCAAATCTATGTATTTTAATCAGCACACGAATCCTCGAGAGGCAATTTTGAAAACGCGCACGTTTACGTTAAGCTAACCTCGGATTTTTGATGACATCGACCCGTTTACCCGGTACGTTTGCTTGCTAGAACGTGTGTAGGATTACTTCTCATTTTCTGGTGGTTCGTACGCTTCAATATTTACGGGCTTTCAAGCTTACTTCGTTTTAGTTCTAGGTCACCTGTTACTAATAGATTTTCTGAACTTCCTGACTTGTTGAGACCAAATAACAAAACCGGTTCATTATTTTAGCTCAACTTGGTAGCCGGCAGAAGTACTGTATACAGCAGACTCAAGATAATTTCATGATTTCATCTAAATATAAACACGAATTTAAATAACATTGCTTTAACTTGTAGTGGGTATTCAAATTATTTGAAGGGTTGGGTAAACATATCTACTGACTGACGGACTACCATCGTGCAGCCTCAACCGATGAAATATCTTTATGAAACAAAAGTTATTTAAAATACGAGAAAAATTACCAATATGGATTTTGAACGGAATTTCATCCTTTTTGCCACTGGGAAATTGCATGGACTTACTTCCAAAAACACCTACATATGTGGTGTTCTTTTCAACTAGAGTCGAAAGTAATTTAAGTTCATCGAAACAACATATAATATCAAACGCATAAATTCCCCGAATTCCTATGAGATTCCACAATATTACCCCTCACATTTCCTCTACATTTAAATGTAATCGAAATAAATGAAGCCTGTTTATTACCTTTATCGATGTTCTCATTAATAATGCATAACTGTGTCAATTTCGTACGTACCTGAAACAAAAGAATTTATATTTATTAATCATTGACCTGGACCCATACAGCGAGAGTTGGTTGTAGGTGGCGCGGGACAAGAGCTCATGGAAAGATTTGGGCACGGCGTTTGCCCAGCAATGGGACAGTATGGGCTAGAGAAAAAAAAAACATTTAAAAATAATACAGGATTTTGTTAAATTTTTATAACATTGCATATTCTGTCTCCAACGTGCTCGTGGCTAAATAATAACAGCCGCTCCGGGCCAATCTATAGGTTAAGCCGTGCTTGCCTCGCTGCCTCCTCCGTGCCTCGGAAAGCACGTTAACCCGTTAGTCCCGGCTGCTATTTGTAGATCTCTGACAGTTGTCACAGGTAGTCAGTGGCCAGAAAGTCTGACAACCAGTCTTATCAAGGGGTATCGTATTCCCTTAATAAGACTGGTCACCCAGTCTGACAACCCAGTGGTTGTGGAGATAAGATCGCGGAGTCGCTCCATGTAAAATATTGGTATTCAGCTGTATCCGGTCCAATGCTCTCAAAACGGTGAAGGAAAGCATCGTGAGGAAACCTGCATGTCCTAGAATAAAAAAATCGAAGACATGTGACATCTACCAATCCGCAATGGGCCCGCGTTATAGCCCATAGCCCGATTATAGCCCATACCCTCTCATTGAGAGGAGGCCGTGTCCCAGCAGTGGGAACATTATAGGCTGATGATGATGATGAGCTGTATCCGGTTAGACTGGAAGCCGACCCCAACATAGCCCTACCCTAATATTCCCATTGCTGGAGCACAAGCCCTCTCTCTATAAGAAAGAGTGGACTATAATATAGCACGCAGGCACGGTGTGATATTGTCATATTTATTCTGATAAAAGACCAAAACAGTCATCCTGTCAGTAATCGTAGATAGGTTTCGTGATTCATATCCGTTGTGGACATATCCTTTGGAAAATTAGAAGCGATCATGTTTATACCTACTTATAAATAAAATAAATTGTAATCTAACTTCATGTCGGTATATGGGGCTTGAACATATCAGACGAAAAGTGGGGGTACTACAAAGTAGATACACTTTGGTCTAACCCTGAAGGAAAACATCAAAAGGAAACTAGCATGCCTGAGAGAGCTTTGTTCCTACTAGTACCATATTTCTCGATGGCAAGTAAAGCCAAATCAAAGGCCCGTGGACGGCACAAAAACTCTGACACCAGGCTAGGCACTAACCACAAGAGAAAGACGGAAGAGGAGACCCTTTGAGGTTTACAAGCATGATGTTATATTTATTGCAATCACATGGCAAAATCGTATCTTCTTTGTAATAAAGTTAAATGTAACTTATAAATACTAGGTATTTAAAATAAGCAACATACCCTTAAAATACGCCAACCTTTAATTTAAATAAAGGTCAAAAGCCCTAATATTAAAACGCCCGCCGCAGGTTACGTCAAAAGCCGCCATGGGGTATAGATAGATTTTAAGTTAGATTAGTTGCGGTCACATTATACGCAACACTGCCAAACTGGAAAGAGCAAATAGAATATAATGCCACTTACAGTATTCAATCTGACATGAATAGTTTAAACAAACGTTACTGTTAAACTAAAATTGGATCATTATAATTTATTCAAATTATCTCGCCGGTAAGAGTTAGCAGAGTTGTACCTAATAGTACCCGCACATTTCGCCAGTTACCTACTCGTGTCCACTATGTTTAAGTCCTATGTAATAGGGTATGAGCCTATTGCCATCAACCGGCCACAAATCCAGACTCCGTGGCTGCAACTGAGAAATTCCTGAAGGAAAAACCCAATGAAACTTTCCTCGATTTGAGAATCGAACCAACAAGGCAGTCTATTACTTTTAATGTGGTAAATATTATAGAAGGATACCCGAGAATCTCGAAATTTCTACTAAGGCGTTCGACACTCTGAACAACGTACCTTGCGTTAAAAAACTGTGGTAGGCTGGTCTCTACGCTACAGCCCAAAAAGGTTTAGGTTTAAAGAAACTTTATTCTCAATAAAGTCAAGAGTCGCTCACTTGAGAACAATACCAAAATATACATAATTATAAATTACACATTGTTCGTCGTCATTAGTTACAACTTATGAGCTTCAAAAAAATACGCTGAAAACTACGATTGAAAGGTAATGTTGGTAGAAAAATCTGTCCCAGTCTTTGCAGATGGAGTGATACCCGTGTAGTTACTAAGTACTGTACAAACATAGACCTAAATACATACTAAACATTCAAACCAAAACACTGAACCGAAAATCCGTCTTCCCATCTGACAAAACGATCATCTCTCTAAACGAGCACGACCAAGTTAATCAAAATTGTAAAATGTGTATTTCAGAAGTTGCGGCTAATGTAACTAGGGCAGAGTGTAGTCTGTGAATAAATGAGGAGTCCGCAGCAATCCAGTTTGCTGTACAAACACGGGTTGGGAACAAACAACATTGCCCTGGGACACTGAGTGACGCGCGATTTGTGTGTCTAATAACTTTGGACCAAAAATCGTTGGTGAGGACGGAAGAATTAAACATAGTGGTGAGACAACACTTTGGGAATAGAAAGAAAGACGACTCGAATGGCGTAGTGGTAGAGACGCTGCCTTACGTTCTTAGGGTCCTGGGTTCGAATCCCGGTAGGAGCAAATGTTTGTGTGATGAGCATGGACATTTGTTTCCGAGTCATGGATGTTTATATGTATAATAAGTATGTATTTACAAACAAAAAGTATATCTGTAGTATATCAACTATCTAGTGTCCACGACACAAGCTTTGCTTAGTGTGGCACTAGGTGGCGCTGTGTGTTAATGTCCAGCGATATTTATTATTTATAAAGAAAGAAAACATATTTATTCGGCACATGCCATAAGCGCACACAACAAATTAAAAAATTAAATAAAGTAAAAACAAAAAAAAAAACTTAAGTCTACACTGTTAACCTAAAAACAATACAGAAGAAAAAGGGAAAATATTGGGTGTCTCACGGCTGCGCCAAATAGGCCCAGTTCTGCAAACTGCCGAGCAGCTAGTGCCCGACGCTGGTTTTCAACTGGACTTTAAAACAGTTTAATAATACTGCAAGTCTGTTTATATTAAGTCTTAGGTTCAACGAGGGATGTACTGGAAAGAGTATAGTTGGTTACTCATGGAAATTAAAATGACTGAACAATAATTTTCATAACATAACACCTGCAGGGTGAAGCAGACTAGCAGAGGTACACCCACATTTAGCCTGTTATGTTTCAGTCATTAATTTTCAAAAGCCACTATACTTCCACAAAGTATGACTCTCGTGTAACTTTATATTTTTTTAGATCCTGTTAATCCACATCAAACGTGAAAATGGTGTTAATGTTCAGCTATTAAACTGCACTAGCAATAAAATGTAGTTTGCAGGCAGTTGAAAGATTGACAACTTGCTCGAAGTATTGTGTGGACGTCTACTATCCACTTTCCATTCTCTATGTTTATTCAAATTGCTAATTGATGATACATCTCTAGCAAAAACATCTGCCCAGACGACTAGTCGGAAAATATTCAAGTATGCAATAAAGTAGGATAAACATGTGGGTCTATCGACAGCTCATTACCATTCATAAACAAACATTAAAATACACCGCGGATATTTCTAAACGCTTGAATAAAACATTCTACAAGACACAATCCCGCAACGAAAATTACACCGACTACTGCCTTTCCGAGGCGATTACAAACAGCTATAAAAACAAAAACATAACCCCTCACTCACAGTACACTAGGGCAAAATAAACTCTACATCGCAAATAATAGGGTTCAGTTTTTAATAGAAACTTATGTTAATAGCCCGTCCACAGGTGATACAAGCATCTGCTTGGTTATTTTGTGAAAATATAAAGTTTTTCCCCAATAAATAATGCAACGGTGCTTTGAAAGCGAAAGGTATGGAAATACAAGTAACTAGTAGGTAGAATATATAGGGTATTTTTGTTGGAGAATTATTTTAGGGATAAAACTAATTCATCCGGCAAGATAATGTTTGTACAAGTTATGAAAACATTCGGGGATGTGGTGTCTGTAATCCCGCAGATGTGACTAAGGAAACAAAAAATGTAGGAGTGGGTTCATGATGTATTATGTGAAATGAAAAAGTGGCGGATTAATAATTTTTATGTGGGATTAGAAAAACATACTTGGTAGGCATTTTACTACTTACTGAATATTTTCGTAAGTACCCACCACGACGGAGCTCAATAACCAATGTAGTTTGAAAGAGATTAAATAATCTATTTTTTACGGTTAACGGATTGGCCGTGGACTCTAATAACACTGAAATACAGCTTACTTATTGTTTTGTTGAAAGATTCTAGGAACCTCTTATTAAAATTCATGCAATTTACTATTACCTATCAAGCTTAAGTAGGTAGAGTACCTACAGTTTCATGGTTTTTACTAAATTTTCCAACAATGCACGCAATTATTGTTAACATATGATATTCTCATGAAATTCCCAATAGGAATGGAATAATAAGTATGATTCTCCCTCTACTTCGGTTCGTTGTAAATAGTGATAATCGGTCGGTTTCATATATAGCTTTGTTCTCATCGGTGGAAGCAATAAACCAAGCTTTACAATATTTCAGTAATAAATGTATATTCTTAAGAGCTGAACGTCCCAAAGAAACCATCGACAAAATTTCAAAGTCAAATCCTGGCCCTAATACGCTTATAGGTCGTTCTTAAAACTGTTTATTTTAACGATTACTCCAACAAGAGAGCTGTTAAAAATTCCGCGTGAAAACATAACCCAACAAAAGCCACTTCTATAAATTTTAACACAAATATTTAAAAAAACACGACACAAGCAAACTCTTCCAATGTCATCGATTGAAGTCTTCACAAGTGCACATAAAAATATTCACATGTAACCGGCAGCGTCGCACACAAACAAAGTAATATCAAGACGTAAGATACTTACCGTCTACTACGAGGATTATCCTCAACTTGACTTAGATATTTTGATGTTTTAGCAACGAAATTGGTTTTTCCCTTCAGCAAAGAAAACCCATTATCGTTGCTGTGGAAGCCATCTCGTTACCGCGTATCTAATTTGGGATCATCCAGATTTTTCTTTCTTTGCCCTTAGGTGTGAGATTGACAGCAACGTAAGTAGGGATTTGTACAGTATAATGGTTAGTTCAAGGGTGCGTTGACTCGCACGATAATGGTGTATGATGGGACCTTTTGAGGCCCACATTGTGAGGCCGAATCGGTTTACGATTGTGTGATCACGTCTTTGAAAAGCGTTGATCGAATAAAATCTAGGTCGGTCGGATGGAGCTATCTCTTGTGGAGGAGATGCTACAATCTAATGTAGGTCACGTGTTTTCTGTGTGAGAAAACACTAAGTGGATCTGGCTGTTTGTCTTGTCCAGATTGTAAGTGAACAAAGAAAACGAATACAAATGTGGATAGAAGCATACAAGTAGGCTAACATTATTTCTGCACCATTTAATCTAAAATAGAACACGAACATTGAAAAACTTACTTTCAAAGTTTTGTACATAAACCATCAAAAACGTAAGATACCACCGTTTGTATACGTAGTGTAAACAAAGGAGAGAGCAAATTTTAATAAGTCTGAGAGTGTAATTAATAATAACAGTTCATGGCATCGACAACAACCCTGCAACACTTGCACTATAAGCCCAAATCAATCTTGTCAAAAACACCACAAAAAATTAAGACATCTCAAACACCCACTAAACACAAAACCTCAGTGGTGTTGAAATAAAATTTGCAAATTGATTACAGGCATCATTCACGAAGCTACAAAATGTTTTGCTTTTGTCACATCCACGCGTATGGGGGTGCATTGTGTCTGGCAGGCGTAATGATGCATTTGGCGATGCACGCCAGTCGGAGAGCGGGTGCTTTGTGACGTGTCGTAGTTGTGTACGTTTTTAGGGAGACGCATTTTGGGCCTATAATGGTGTAGACATTTAGGTGACATTAGGTTTGTGGAGAATTTTATTTAAATATACGGTTGAGTATCTGAAGGCAAATTAGTTTTCTTTGGTAAAGAAGTATTATTTGTAAGACCTTAAACTGTTTGCAAAAAAATAAGAGTAAAATGGTTTGATAAATAAAGGGTACGATTATCTATCATGAATGAATACGTACAAACAAAAAGTAAGGCTTCATTTAGGTAACCTAGGGCCATGATACCCAATTAGAAGAAGAACAAATAAAAATGTTCCAACAAAAAGCATTTTCTACGAAAAAAAAATATGTTCGGTCCATGGCGAGGTATGTAATTACGTCTAACAAATTGTCGTAGACACTTATATTTCTTCTGTTACAACTAAATCTTAAAAATCTAACAACGTTATTACATTTGCTAAAGGATATCACGACAATCTCCTCAGAAATCTCTTGTTATTTAATTCATTTGTTTTATTTCGTGTCTCTCATTGTACTTTTGTGTACAAAGTTATAAGATTAACTCAATTTTTGGGGCCACGAGTATTCTTTTATGATGAAAAAAGTAAAAAATATGGGGTACTGCTGAGAGTTTTAATGGAATTTTGGTAAAGCGAAGTACGCAAATCGGTTTTTATTGTTCCATGAATTATGTATAGGTTTAAGCTTTACAATATATGGACGATGGAAAGAATGAATTGAACATTTTCGTGGCAGAATACATTCGGGACTAAAAGTTTTATCAAGAAGTAATATGATAATAAGTTATTTTGTAAGTTGAATAGATCACACCTGAAAAATCTACAAGTAGGTTCGGAATTTCTGTCGAGACAACATTTCTGAAATAGATAAACCATTCATCTTTATCTACATTTCTGGTGGATTGGTTACTATGCTGGTAAGTAATTGGGAAAAGCGAAAAGGTACAAAAATATGAACAGTGTTTATGATTTTATCATGATCAATACTTCCTTTGATGAAATAATAATACACACACAAGCCACAAAAGGGAAAATTAATAAAGGCAGTCCTTTCTAGAAAATTTAATTCAAATTATTATTAAAATATTATTCTATAAACACGAAACCCGAACGTTAAGAATAGGGAGCTTAATTAACTCATCAATACACGTTTTCTTTGAAAACACCATCGTGAGGCGAGGGATCTTTAGGTATTCCACGAACAGGTTGTAAGTGTCGAATCAACTGTGGGACAAGTTAGCAGTAGATAGAGGCTTTTAAAAGAATATTAATGTGAATCCTTAACCTTTTGACCACCACAGCATTAACGCTCGCGCGTACCCTCCACGCCTAGCCACAATTTCAGCTACTATTTTGTCACATATTTGTGTCGTTTGGCGTACAGGGCACACACTTGCTTGTCACGTATATGTGACAATGGCGTCCAAAAGGTTAAAGTTTTAACAGATTAATATAATGTAAGCAAAGAAGATGATAGAAGAGACAGTAGAGGAACAGATAAGGATGGATAGATAGATACTTTATTGTACACCAAATAAAGTGACTTAGCTTACTTAGCTTGCTTAGCTTTAGCTTCCTTTTCCTTGTCGACCAACTTCATGTAAAATACTGGTATTCACCTGCACCCACCTGGCTGGGAGAAGGCTACACAGATGATGATGACAACCAAAGAAAGGGCATTTCCAATGTTGAACAAGAAAGTTAAAAAGATAAATTTAGGAGAATAGAAGAAGAAAGGAAGGCGGATAGGAGAAGGAGTAGCGAAGATAAGAAAGAAGTCAAAGCAATCTAAACCTTTATGATGTGAAAACAGACAATAGGCTTGTTAACTGAAAAAATCTAATTAGTCCGTCACTTAGATTATCAAAAAATATTTGACCCGTATTTTTTCTTTTGTCACATAAACCAAAATTGACGAAGATACGACGCTTTTAAAATTCCCAATACGTCACTGTTCGGTATCATTCTTAGTGAGTACTGACGTCACGAGCCCCCACTCCCGAGTTTTGATGCGTTTTATCTTTGTCAATATTCGTTGATTTACAAAAACAAAAAATACGTGTCCATTATTTTCTAATACTCTAACTGACGGACTAAATAGATTTGCAATTTATTGATGGTGGAAACAAGCCTATTCCCAAGGATTACTTTTAAGACCCAAAACCAGTGCAGGAGGGCGATACTGTGGTCAATACACATAAGTAAAGTGTTACTGAAACTAGATTACTCCCGCTATTTCCCATATCTTGGAACCAAGCAGGAGCGATTCCCCGGACGGGTGCTTACTAGAGATCCCACCGCCTTATCAAGGCCCCGCAGGCATTGCGGCCTCAAGCGTATTTTTGTTAACAACTTCTTTTCAGAAAATTTTTACTTGACGTAGTACATTGAGAAGATGGAATTTGATTTTGTTGTTATCGTTCTCCAACGACACGTAACTTTTGCCAAGTCTTGTTTTTGTCACATGTTTCGGTTGTCTCCAGTTTTTGTTATTGTGTGTTTCTGTTGTTGCTTTTTATTTGTAATTTAACTAGGATTAGTTTGCCACTTGTTTTCTTAACAGTCCTTTTGTTACCTAATGATATTTGTCAGAAACTATCTTAGTGTTTGTAGACGTTAAGATGTAAAATGGTTTTATTTAGTATTTACAATTTTTTATTGGAAATGATGATATATTTAAAAAAATATTGAAAACGAAAGAACCATTATAGGAGAGAATAGACTATTTACGAGCAATAATAAGCAATCATTACAACTTTTCTGAGATATCTCTCGAAAAAAAAGAGCAGGGCATCTGCTTTAAAAGAACAATATTTTGCCTCACCGCAAAACAATCAAAAACCAATCTTATACTTGGGAAATAAGGGCTAGAAACAAAATACGTTTAGTGAAAATGAGGAAATCTTTCGCAGGGCGTCAAAATTGCTACTTTCGCTTATATCCTCCCTTTGTGTCGGCGTTGCCTCAATGCACTCTCTGTTTCAACTTTTATCAATAGTTATTGTACTAAAACGTATTGCTTCTTGTAAACTTTCACAATGTAAATAAATTGTATGAAAGCACAAAAACTGTATTGTTCGATTGTTGTGAAAATACCAATAATCCTTCCTCGTTTATTCTTTGTGCTTCTTATATGCTCGTTTTCACATACATTAGGCGACGTCTAAGTAAAAGTAGTTCCAGTTGAAATTCTAACTGTGCAATCACATTTAGGAATTAATTTTGGTGTCACCTTGCCTTAGACAACGGGCATCGAATCATATTGGCGGTTCACTTTCAACTCAAGACAATAGCAAGACCAAAATCAACAATTCATTACAGCTATAGTGTTAATTTGTAAATTAACGTTAGTAAACCCTCTAAACAACGCGCTAAAGTCCATAAATATCTTTCACGATAACATAAATCAGATGACCCCCAGTGTTGCCAGTACAAGCATGTTCACTGTTCACGTTGAATACATTCAACTTTATTTAACAATTTCCAATTTTCGATTGTTACACGGTATCGGCCCGATCGGCGAATATTGTCGATATTTTATTACTTATTCAGTACCGAATTCCGTGCTTTTGTCTTCCTATAAAATACTACAGCCACGGTATCGGCCACAGAAATATTACTCAGTTCAAAATGAGCCGTTAATGTTATAAGAGGTACTCAATGTTTAGCTACTGTACTTTAAGCCTTATCGAAGTGGTCGTCTAGAGCTAGAATATGGGCTACTTCGTGGTCATTATAATGATTTATTGATATTTTGGCTTTGGAGAATGGTCGTTTTTATACTGTTCATGAAGTGTGGTCTTGGTTGGGAATTTGCTACATTAGTTTTAATGTTGGTGGTAGGAAGATCTTTGATAGGTATTCGTCTCACCATTTGGAGCTATATGTGGTTAATAGTTTTCATTTTATGGTGTATTAAATTTACCAATATTTATTGTATAGTTCACTATAATATGCCAAATACTCAAAATAATCAACTTTTATATTAGATTTACGTCAATTAACTTATCTCCTCCGGGTATTAATTGAACAATAATGATCAATCAATTCAATAAGTCCGTTGGTGGCAGAATTATTTTGATAGCAATAATTATCAATAATAACCAGCAAAGATTTCTTCTTTACTATAAACGCCACAACTATTATATATACAGGTAACAAGGTTTTACATAAGTAACTAATAATGGTAGGCACGTAACAAGAATTAGAATTAAATAAAGTAGAGCACGTTCTAATTAAAGCAAAAATATACTATTCTAATTATCAAAATGAAATTACTGAAGCTCATTAAATAATCCCCCGTATTTTTGTTTTTGTTAAGTAATTGAATGTCGCGAGCAAGATTATAATTATTATTTTGATACCTGCGCAAATAATAGAAGGAAAAAAAAAACTGCCCTGGAATGTTTTTTGCGAGGAACATTTTTTTCGCCTTTGGTATGCTATAACTAGATTTTGTGCTCAACTTCGCCCGTGTTGTGTAACGATAAAATGTAGCTTATGGCCATCCGGAATAATGTACTTTTCAGTGGTGTTTTTTTTTTTCAAATTGTTCCTCACGAAATTCGCACATCTTTAAAATAATTATAGCTAGTTAAAATTAAATGATTAAGAACTCTATAGAAACCTCGTCTAGCATATCCATTATTTATGTGCTTCTTTCACTAGCCGGTCAGTTTTGCATTCATCTGAAACCACTGGACGTAAACTTCGCTTAGCCTTATACAAAGGATGTTGCCGACTGAATCATGTCTGGCTTCGACGCGATGTGAACTATCGACAACCCGAAGACGTGGAAAATGTTCCCTACAGTCTTCTACCCCAACCGATATTTTCATTTAAGTTTGAAAATTGCTACCGCTCGCCCGCGCAACTCGCAAATTGTACTGGAATAGGGATCGATAATAGGATTGTAGGTGCGATTTTCTTTCGCCAAGATGACTGGAGTGTAAATCTTTCTGATAGAAAAATTTCGGAAATTGTCCTGGAGATTTATCGCCTCTCCCGCCGTCGTTGTCGTGTGCTACGGTAAATTGTCTTTTGATATTACACTGACATTGGATGGGTTATGGAGTTAGTACGTAAGGACGAGGGAAAAGTTGGCGTTATTCGCTGTAAGTTCCGGATTTCAGGGATATTTACATCATCTAAGGTCCCATTTATTTTATCGTTGAATGGTGTGATAAAATGATGTAAATAAAATAAAATACAAGGGTTTCAAACTCGAAATACACTTTACATATTTGAATTGTATATTACTCGTATTATTTCGTATCTGCCAACCAGATTTTAATGTTTTCTGTTTAAAATGTTTGTTATTGAAGATACATTACAAAATATTGAAAATATTTGTCAAACTTAATTCGATTCAAATTACTTATGAATTGTTTTTATAAAAAGCAAACAAATGCTACAGGTAACGTCACTGATTACTTATAAAAATACTAATTGTCATAAAATGTTACTATTAAGTGATGTCAAAAATATGCGTTACGAAGGTAAGTAGAGAAGGTGACTCATTAAGCTTGTAAATACATTTAATTTTTCAATTAATTCACATTTAATCACCACTTGCAAACATCCAAATGATTAATACTAGTAAAATAAAACTGATTAACACTGCCGTTTCGAAATGATTACACCAATGTTAACTATAACTCTAAAATACTGTATAATACTCATAAATAGAGTGATTATCAAATCGCACCATAAAAGAAAGTTTTACTCCAAATGAAAACAATAAATCTATAAACAATATTTTTTACGAATGTACATGAAAGACGTTTATTCCTATCCCAAATACACGAGTGCTTTCTAAACCTTTCAAACTCAAGATTATTACGTTGCCAGCCTTTGAGCCTTCAGAGGCAAAAAAGATTTACATAAAAAGAAACTTCCAGTCTCCTAAATTATGATTCAATTAGTATTAAAGGATTGGTCTCTCAAAGGACTCGTACTTTTTCGGGTCTGGCGACTCGGTACTGAACTCCTTTGTGCTTTCGACCAAACTAAGAAGGTTGTAGCTTTGTGCCATGGTTTGTCGCATAAAGCTTTTGGTACAAATTACAAGCGGATTTATTTGTAAGATGACGATATGACAAGGCATAAGCGGAACATAATGAATTGATTTTCTTTTAGCCTTTCATGTATGTGGGTTCCCCAGGGAGGTTACTTAGGACCACTTCTGTATGTATGTCGACGCTACTCGCTCGAAACTTGTACTCGGGTCACACAGACGTAGTAAAAGATTTCAGTTCATTACGCATTACAGTATTTCTTCCTTCGTCCTCCGTTTTTGGGTGAATTTTTACGCTCAATGTACTGTGAAAATCTACTCTACTGTCCCTTTGGCACGAAAGTCCTTTGTAATATACTTTTAATCGTTTATTTTTCTATGACACTGATATCGAGAATTATCGGCTTTTGAATGACGATAAACATCATAAGTGAGATTTTAAAAGACCATTAAACTTTTTCAAATTAGCTTTGGAAAAAAAATTGAATCGTTTTCCAATCTGCCACCTCTTACTTCTGACAGCTCCATAGTCTTTTTTCTTTTCTCGATGATATAAAGATGGTTTAAAATAAGACAAAAGCCTTCCCCGTAAGTGTGTCATATTTCTACTTCAGAGGGGAAGCACGTTAAGATCTTTCTTTTATTTTTGATCACATAAAACTCAAGCCTGCGTTTGTCACAACTAATACTAGGTATTTGTTTGGCTAACCCTCGAGATGCTCGGATTAAGTGACGAATTATATAATTTTTTCAGCTCGTCACAACCTCGCGATTATTCCGCTCCGTCCGTGAGTTTGAGATATTCGTCTTGAGGATTAAGGGGATGTCTTGAGCGAACGAAATTTCACAGTATCCCCTTGATGGATGAATACGGAAACATTAATTCCGCAATTTTGGGGTGTAAAATAGTGAAAGACGCGAGAAGCGGCGCGCGCTGAAGCTAATAACGTCATACTCTTTCTATCTATTCTTATACATTCACTAATAGATTAATGATCCTTCGTAACACTCATTTCACATTTGTTTTGTTAAGTCCGACTCGACGCGATCATTAAAACAGGACGGCACCATATGGAAATTTAAAAAGGCATTCATTCATTAAACAAACACACATAAAATTTAACGAAGCGCTGCCATATTCGTTAACGAATTTCCGGCTTTCATTATGATTATCCCACGGTTACTGAAACACTATGCATATGCGTCTCTTTCTAGTGCAGTAGTTGGGATTAAGAGCGAGCGAGACAAGTATTGGTTTGTAATGTGAAAAATAACCGGGATCCATCTATCGCTCGGCGATTCGTCACAAGCATGCGTTTAATGGCGGCAATTAAAGGCGACATTCGGTAGGTTTACCGAAATATCGCGACATAAAAACGTCATTGTTACCGCGTATCAAATTGTTTAACACATTCGTTGGGCGAGATCACATTTACGACTTGTCGCCAGTTTATGACGGTAATTCAAGCGATTTGTGATACGCCATCGTTTTTAAGCGTAGGCTCAATCTGTTAATTGATCTTCGGAGCCTGTGTTTAAGTTATGAAAATTTTAATAATCAAGAAAGTTTCTCTTTTGGTGGTAAGAATTCTAACTTTCGGCTTTTAAAGCTAAGAGAAAACTAATCATGGTATTAAACATTCAAAACAAGAGGGCAAAAGGCAAAGTAATGTGGAAATAATATTTATCTATTGTTCCCTAATTTATGCTATGGGCTTCACCGAGCGTCAACGAAACTTGCTCATTCAAGTGAAACCACTACACTTAAAGTACACCTTATTACTTATGTTAATGTACGTCCGTCGCCCAAGACAGAAAAACGTTAAATAGGATCGTATCACTTAGTTTAATTAACGAGTGGAAATGAACTCGAGTGACACAGGACGACCCAAATTAAAGATGAAACGTAACATACATTACGTACGGACAAATTATCCCGGAATTCGGTGAAAGCAAAACACAGGCGGAATAAATTCAGAACCGCAAACAAAGGTCCCACGCACAGACCACGGAACGACAAATGTTGTACTAAACGACAAATAAAAGCTGCGATAGTTTAAATTAAATTGGGACCCCAAAAAGTGTATGTAAACAAACGTTAGTCCCAAATTTTCAACTGTAAAGTTTCGAGGGACGAAAGTGAAACATTGAAAACACGCGGTGGGTATCGGAAACGTTCGTTGGTAATTTGTATTTACAAGTTATAAGTTATAAATAACGTTATTGGAGCTACACGTAAACATTTAACTAAACTAGGTGAATGTTGAACTATTTGTGTTTGAGTTTGTTACGATAGGTGAGATTGTTGGGATTTCGTTTGAGTAATCTGAAATATGAGTCAAAGGATAATTATATAGTTATAAAATTCAGCATATGAAATAATATTGTATTTCTAAACTTCACTTTCTACGTTAGAACTTGCGCATGAGGAGTGTTAGAACCTTTAAATATAGGGAGGGTCCTATAAAAGCACAGTGCATGTAAAAAAATGCAGTCTGCAAACTGTTAATTGCAAACAAATTTAAGAGATAATCCGTAGAACTTACGTTGCTCTGAATAAAATACCAAATAACGTCGACCCACAAACGCAGTCGATTCAAATCACACTGAGGGAATTCCAATTAAATTGCATTTCAATGAAATCTAGAACGATTATAGAATCCAATGGTTGGCAAATTAAAACCGGGACTCCCTAGGATTTCCTGTTCAATTTTCATGGAGCACGACACGATAAAAATCCATTAGGAAACCGTCGCGAGAGGCCTCTGTGACACAGTGCTTTGCTAAATGAATTTAGGGACCGCTGGAAGCGATATTAACGGGGAAAAAATTAAAAGTCTTACGTCAAAAATTTCAAAATTTTTGCTTAAAATATTTTAATTAAATCTGACGGGAATTTCGCATGCATGTAACAATATTATGAGGTGGCTTATACAAAACGGTTTTGGTTACAAATTTTCAAACACTGTTACGAATCTTGTAACCGTCCATCCAGCCTTTAACATATTCTACATACGACCTGATCCTGATCTACCTACTAGCCTGCAAAATACAAATATCGTTTCCAGTGACACGGGTCGATATCCAGGACTGGCATAATGCGATTCCGTAGCAATCACATGCTTCATTTTGCATTCCAGCAAACACTTTTACAGCGGGATCCTCGTAGCCTTTAACATGGAGCAGTGGCCCTTCGGCTTTACCGTTTAAATTCTAATAAATAACGTTCCTAGATAGATATCCGTTTTAATCTGTGACGTTATTTTGGTTTACTGAATTTTCAGATTGAATTTAACATTTTTTTTGTGAAAAAAAAAAAACATTTTTTAACTAAATTGCCATACTAAAAAGTAGCTAACATTTTATCAGGTAAATATAAAAAAAAAAAACTCTAAAACAGAAATTTTGAACTAAATATCCAACAAAGTACCGCAGTAATTATCTTTCTTGATAATTTGAAAATAATGAAGAAGAAAGGCAAACAAATCGTATCCACTTTTTACCCTTAGCAAGAACAAACGCTAATTACTTTCGACACATTAAATGTAACTTAAACTGTTACTCAAGCATTGGATTACTTCCACCACGTGGGTAGCTCACGCGAACAAAAAGTCTATCCAGCAGTCATGTTACTTCATTACAGAGAGATATCGGAAAAGGTATTAACGATACTCTTGAAAACGAAAATAATAATATAGATCACAGAGACGATGTAGATGTCAGAGGAATAAGCGGTATTACTGAGGAAAGAAGTGTTATTTACAGATACGAGTATTCTAATGAAACAGGAAGTCATGATAAAATGAGTTGTCGTAAAGGAAATAATATTTATACGAAAGACAGGTGTGACTTTTCATATCCATGTTAGTATTTTATTTATTTAACACTTCAAGCACAACGTACAGAGGCGGACTTCAATGAAGCCTTCTCTACCAGTCAACCTTTGGATGATGCAGAGACAAGCAGTGGTGGGTGTCATCTTTTACGAAACAAAATCTTAATTATTGCTATCAGATAACCCACAACCTTAATCACTAAATTAAGAAGCACGACATAATACTAGTTCTATAAACAATCACAGTAATCACTAAGGAAAGATTTTTAAAATTTCGTCCCCATGACGACGTTTTTTTAGAAATTACTCATTTTTGATAATAGGAAATCCCATAGGCCACTTTTGTTGTTTGTACTTTATTACTGTATGCGTATGTGTACTGTATTTTATTATAAGTCTACATACTAGTTAAATACTCGTAACTAAGAACTAGCAATTACGAAAAATAGTAAACAATATGGTGGTCGCCACATGACATCGTTATTGAAAATATATGTATATTGTTTTGTCGAGTACAAATAATGATTAAATAACAGTGAAGTCCCTTGATGGAAACGTAAGAGAAAAATATATTCAATTCAGAAATGTATGGTTCACGTAATAAAAAAGTAGATTTTTCACGGAATATAATAGACATCTGTAATCTAACGCCAAACCTATGTTTTCCATCAAGAAACATGCTGTGTTTGAGGAACGAGAACCTGAGTAGTTTAGAAAGGTACACGAGACATCAGCTCTATCCAAGTCAAAGCCGAAAAATCAAGCACGTCAATAAGTCTGATATAACACACGGTCGTTACCACTCAATACATATGAAACAGAAATGTTCAGGATAAGTGGCGTCATGAAGCAGTTATTCCTGCCGGTCATTCGGTATATATTTGAGAGCCATTACAGCATTATAGTCCGACAGCCAGTATTCCCAGTCCAACATATTTTAGAAAACGTTGGGCATCATCAGATGATGTCGAGGTTAATACCACAAAACAAGAAGTAGTGGCTTACCGTTATGCAGGAGGGTGGAATCTCTAGCCAACGGCAGCTCCGAGTCCGTGAGGGTTGCGTCGGACGCGTTGTCGGAAGCCGACGTGGGCGTAGCGGGAGCGGTCGGCGAGTCGGAGAGGCCGCTGCGCGCGCGCCGCCGCCCGCTTCCGCTGCTTGATCCGCTACCGCTGCCCGAGCCGTACGGCTGCAGCCGGCCCAGGCCTGGAGAGAATAGACGCTGTTAATTTTATTGATATCCAGTTAGAAAAATCGAAAACCTTCAAAGGTGAGTTTGGATGCAGAAGGCGAAGGACAGGATGTTGTGGTGTAGCTAAGGGGAGGCCCCTTTCGAGCAGTAGACTGCCTAAGGCTGATTTGGTATAGAGTTATAATAATCAAGGAATCAATGATACTTTAATTGTCGTGTAGAGTGGTATGTCATGAGACGTTTTTATCGACTAATGAACTGATATATAATGGTGATTTATTGAATATGCGACTTTTATTGAGATCACAAACAAAAGACATTTGTTTACCGGGATGACAGGCAGTTAATAAGATTAAAGGCACTCAAAGCAAATCTTAATGAATTATGTAAAAGATTTATCAAGCGGAACTCAAACAAAAGAATATCAATAACACATGAGGGAGAGTAACTTGAAACATCCAGAGAATATATTTTTGAAGTAGACGCTTCATACATATCTTGCATTACGTATAAATAAAGGAGATAATATCGAAAATAAATAAAAGGAAAAGAAGCCGCACGAAGTCGGAAGGAAAGGACAAAAATAATTAGGAATAATATGGCTTCGGAACATTACAAAGAGTACAATAAGAATGCTTCGCGAAATGATTTTAATGTTGGGAATGAAAATAAGAAAGTACGCGGTAAACTTAGACGGGATGAAAGTATTGGATGCTCCACTGTTGAAGGTGCAAGTAAGAAAATTGTAAGCTAAGAATATTGTTATTTTACTACTCAGGTCAGACCAGACAATAAAAATGAAAGGTGAAGTAGGGAAATAAAATTGTTAGGCACTTTTTTTCTTAAGTAATCTTTAACAAAAGGAATTATTTAAGCTGATCATAAACAACCATTGTATCAGCGAAACATAAATAATGGCTTAATTTTAAAAAGAGAAAGCACCTTATATTTTGACCTATGAGGTTGAAATACATATCTTTAGCTCATACATAAAAGAACGGCACTCACTCCGTTAATGATACACATCCAAACTCAAAATGAGTGAAGATACAGAAAATAAAAATAATTTAGATACGAATACTTTCAAAACTGAATTAAAGTGAGAGGAAATTCATGTTGTGATTAGAAAAGGGCACAGCTCTGAAGCTAACCTCATTAACGATATTTATTTCTATTTTCCTTCTATTTTAACCCGAGTCGTACAGTAATCGTACGAGATCATTAGGGAAAAGTATCGAAAGGAAATAAACGGGCCATGGAGGAAGTGCTCTTGAGATGTAGAGAAGAAACTTTTTAATTTAACGCAAATATCTCGGGAGGCCCACTCAAAGGAATGGAAGAAAATAAAATTAGTTTCGACTCAGCCTCATTACTGGACTTGGGCTACTGAATGTTGGTTGCATTAAGACTGCTCTGATGGACTGCAGAATTTGATCAAATATTTTTTTGAACTCTGGCTTTGGAAAAGCTTGTAACAAACTTGACAGATTTAGACATGGAAGTACAAAAGAGAAGAGTTGTTGTAATCGTAATCATATCTGTAGCTACAGAGCTACAAGAATCCTTTGACACTTGAATGACAGTTAGGTGTATTTGAAAACAAGATGGCGGAATTAATTCTGATTTTGGCCACGCGTCAGAAGATCCATGTACACCATTAACGAGACCTGATTGGATAACTTCGACTTACGATTTGATTGAGTCCAAGTCAGTTTCATTAAAAAGAAGCTTGTGTTGTAATACAGCTCAAATTATATGAAAATACTTTATAAACATCCGATTAACACAAGTTAATTGGGTCACCATGGGTTACACTATTAGTTAACGCTGTTGAGCAATCTCTAAACCCATTATTACTAATTACGTTCGTTATTTCATGCCATATGGTAAAGCCATGCGTGACTTAAACGATTTCAACACTTAGCTGCAGACTGCTACCATTTTAATGTAAAAAATATTTGTATAACGAAACACATCATCACTTGCATAGCCTTTTTCTAATAGGGAATAATCCAAAAAAATCGAATTAGTCCGTCAGATAGATATCTAAAAAATATTGGACACGTATTTTTTCTTTTTTATCGTAAACACAAAATGAAGACGATACAGTGCGTCAAAAACTCGTGTGATCACATGTGGGTACACTTTGTACTAGTTTTTACCCACAAATGACGTCACAAGCCCCCACTCATGATTTTTGATACGTTCTATCTTCGTTAATTTTATTGATATGATAAAACAAAAAATACGTATCCTATATTTTTCGATAATCGAACTGAAGGACAAATAAAATCAATTTTTTTTAGTCAGCAGCATTGTTGGGGTCGGCTTCCAGTCTAACAAAATATCAGCTGCGACATGTACCAGTATTATACATGGAGCTACAGGCTAGGTGGAGCGACGGTCTCTGGTAGCCACTGGACGAGAGTTGCCGAGGATCGAGTTAAGTAGCTGGAATTGTAGAGGCTTCTATCTAGCTGTGGACTGCTGTAGGCTGACAATGATGACAAGGAGCGATTACCTATACGGCTTATCTACAGCCCAATAACTGATAGTTACTCATTCAAGCTTCTAATTATCCATAATGGCGGTCAGTGTCAACTCATGGCAGTCAAGACTAACTGCTGCTGTGATGAAGTGTCTTTATCATCATTTCAGCAGAAAGACGTCTACTGCAGGACATAGGCCGCCCCCAAGTGTCGTCACATTGCGATCTCGTGCGACTCGCATCCAGCGATTCCCGCAACCTTCACCAGGTCATTGGTCCACCTAGAAGGAAGTCTTCCAACACAATGTCTTCACTCCAGAACTTTTCGGGCCCATCGACAATCCGTTCTGCGGGCATTGTGCCCTGCCCACTGTCACTTATGTATGGCAATTTTTTGGGATACGTCGGAAATCTTGGTTCTCTTGTCGCAAGGAAATTCCGAGCATAGCCCCTCATAGTATCTTTATGTATGTAATGAATCAAAGGACCGACCTTAGCAAGCATTGCTATGCGTCGAATATCGATCCATGGGGTTTAAGTCACGAGCCCCACACACAATATACCTTCAGACCGAATAAATACTAACACAACTTATAAAAAGCTACGAGCATTCAAGCCATTAAACATTCAAAAAAATATGTCGGCCATTGAATTCATCTAGTCAAATAATTTTGGATTCTTCAAGCCGTTAATTAAGGACTGCGGCGGAACCCTTTGGTCCAAATAAAAGACAATGAGCTCGTTAGGTGGAAATTTTTGCCAAGTCCCCCCCCCTCGCTCCCTCCTCCTGCGGTGGTGGAACTAGATAAGGAATGCTAATTGAAAACGAGTTGCATAGTAATGACTATGCAGTTTTGTTTTTTGGGAATGTTTGTGAAGTATTAACTAGTTTTATTAATTGTTTGGATGACGAATGCTGTCAGGTTGAGGAGAGGATCTTATAATATTTGAACATTAACTAGATTATGATCCAAGTCATCATCGGGGAAGAAGTTAACGCAACGTTAAAATTATACAATTGGCCTTTTTAGGGTTCCGTGCCCGAAGGGTAATCAACGGGACCCTATTACTATGCCTTCGCTGTCCGTCCGTCCGTCCGTCTGTCTGCCAGCGGGCAGTATCTCATGATCCGTGTTAATTTTTTTACAGAATGTGTATTTCCATTGCCGCTTTATAAACAAATACTAAAAACAGAACAAATTAATATTTAAGGAGGGCAAAACAACAAACGTTATTGTTTTGGCAACAGGTAGATGCTCCAGATATTCACAAAATGTAATAGTTGTATATGCACTTTAAAAGTAAATTATTAAATTAAAATAAGTATCGACCCTAAGCACCATACAACATACGTGATTCTTTTGCAATTTTAATGGTACGGAACCCCTCGTGTGCGAGTCCGACTCGCACTTGGCCGGTTTTTTTACAGTCCTCTTCGTGGAAGACTTAAGATCCTTGCCGTAAATGCCACGAATAATTAGCTATGTTAAATTATAGATACTTAAACGCTAAGTTCTAAGTCTCACTACCGCCACATCACACTCAATGAATCTTCTCCATGTCGGCAGTAAACTGCCAACGACAGGTCACTGCTCAACGTCACTAGGGCAATGCACATTTCAAATTTTATTACAAACGTGTTTGTTCCTCTTTAAACCTTCCTCTATCTATAAATCTAGTTTTATATTTTGTGGAGCATTTGTTATGCTCGAATCAAGTTTAATCGAATTCAATTGCAAATAATTTCGCAATAAATGTTTAATCGAAACGAATTAACAGTATAAATGTAATTTGATAATTTTAAACGAACATACCTTTGTACTTTTGATTAATCAATATTGGTAAACTCGGTGTTTGATCATTCAACGTATTATTTATATATTGTTAGGTTTAATCACTGTTTATCAGTATTAATTACTAAACTTTAGAGCTCACTTTAACACAATACGACACTTTCAAGTTGAACAATATTTTTAGGTGTTAATCTTTTATAAACTTTCACATAAATTATAAACGGACTATCACTGGCACTCTATCCAATATTTTTTCGGAATCACTGCATAAATCACGTTCGTCCTTTAGATAAAATGATGCGAAACTAATTCGCTCGACAATATCACGGATATTCTAGACTTCAGTGGCGTCAAGTGTGGGCGGTGGGGACTAACATAAATTAAAACACTGTCTGTTTCCTCTTTTGGTGATAATGTAGGTGATAAGAGGTCGCCGCAGGACGTCCGCGGTGATAACCGTTGACCGGTCAACTTTAATGAAACGAATATTGTTTTAAATGTAAAACAGCTTTGTTAATATAGTAATCTATGTGTGTTGAGTCACACTGATACCAAAAATAGTGACAGTAGTGTATTCACGACTAAGAATGCGTCGGTTGATGCAACGTCGAGGGACGAAATAAAAATAGCTACTCTTAAGTTTGTGTGACAGGTTACGCTTGTTCACTTCCGAATAGAGCCACCGTTGATAGATCTATGGTTATTGACATCATTTGAGCGACTCTGAGTAATATAATAACTCACCATGTCAGTTTTTAAATATAAAAAAAATATTGCACAGTTAGTGGCAAATTGCCAACACAGCGCACCGGAAAATGATGCAAACCATTTTTTCAACAAAATAAAACTTTTAGTTGCAACACAGAACATATTTCAATCGTAACAATGATTCATAAACGACCAATTCCAAACTTCACGTGAACTAATCCCCAACAGATTCAACTCAAATTGGTATCAAAACAAAAAATACTAATAAAAACAGCATAATAGTAAGCTCATAAATATACAATTGGTGGGTTGCTTACCTAGCTGAATCACGTCTACTGCCCTCAAAATAAACATAATAAATATATACATACATAGAATAAAACGTAAAATCCCTTTTCCGCACGTATTGTTGGGAGTTCGTTACTAGCAGAAAGGAAAACTACGATTTGAATTCGACAAAGTCGCATAAACGAACTGACAAATCTTCTCCCTGGGGGGGACACCAGTTACGATTGGTGCAAAAAAATCGCATATAGACAATCGTTACTGCACACCCCTTGAGACGCTTGATGTCGCATATTGATTTATCGATAAACAAAATTAGGGTTATCCTGGTAGTGGCGAAGAAAAGACTGCGACTGTAGTGGCAAAGATGTGACAGCTGTTGATCAAGATTCATGCAATTTGATGACAGAATTTAAATGTGTTTGTGTTTTTTTTTTCGTACTTTGTAGCGGTAAATTTTGTACAGTTTTTGTTTTGCATGCGTAAAAGTATCAGACTATAACTTGAACATGTTATCATGAAATTAAAAACATTTAATAATGCATAATGAGCAGCGTGAGAATATAGCATAGCATAATAAGAACGTGTAATAAACATCCTTAAAAAGTATGCATATTTTGTTTATTATATACTCAAGCTTTATCGAGGTAAATATTGGTTCTAAATCTATTTATAATGAGGTCTCTAATACACAAAATTAATTAGGAAAAATCTGTTAATTTAGCCTTATTAACTCTTAATTAGGAGATATAATTACACTATCTTTGGGTTTTGTTGTTAGTTTTAGGACTCATTACGACATTACTCATAATTCCAGTAGCGTGGGTTCTGGTTTTAGGCCGATAACGTAAGTTATTTTAAAAACACGCTTTCCAAAAAACCAACAGGCACTGCTCAGCAATCCGAAGGTTTTGTGTAGATCTCCTTGCATACCAATTTCGCATAGAAGGGAAAACACGTAGAAAAGAAAAAGAAAAATTCTAAACAAATTCGCTGAAAATAGAATCTTACACGTAAAAAATATTACTTCCACTCATCTTCTATACATTTCCACGTCACTCGAGATTCATTTCATTTGTCCAGAATCCTTCAGCCTTTTTTCCTTATGTAAATCAATATGACTTCCCAAGTCCCTTCAGATATAATATTCTAAACACGGTGGCCCGCGTTAAGGCAAACGTAGAAATTTGTCACATGAGCGATGGTTCGCCTACGTGTTTCGTCGTCCAAATCCCAAATATAATCTGTCGCAGTTCAAATAAAACACACCTTTATTACTTTAAAGAGAAAAGCTTAAATCCAGCGCGGCGTCCTTCGGGGATTTCATATTTCATACGAGAGCGGACGTGGATTATCGTGCGAATTTATGTCTTAGCGTTCTAATCAAAAAGTACGCTTTCTGTCGACTCCCGAGCTCGCCACGTTTAGTGTTGTAGTTACGCAAAGTGAGACTGTATGATTTCATGCCAGCAAAAGTAAAGAAGGTTGACAAATAGGTCGGTCGTGCCGATGTTCAGTTTTATTAAAATTAAAATGTTCTATCGTGACATTAATAAAATGCGCTAAGGTTTAGAATCGCTTGCGCATCGCCGTTTAAATTTACAACGGGAACACGAGGGATAAGCTGAACATTTTTATTATCATCGCGCTAGTTTATTGCGTCTCGAGTTTGAGCATTAGAAATAATCTTCAATATGGGGTGTATTATTTACGTTTCCGAGCGCGGGAGGTTTGTCGGGAACAGAAAATTGTCAGGGCGGTCTTAATGACAGCTTTTCCGTTAAGCAAATAAATGCAGATCGAAGTAGACGTTTCCGATATGGAGGGAAAGCGTTTACGAAGGCGAAAATTTCTAAAAACAAAGCAATCGATAAATCTGTCGGGCCGGGGCAAAACAGCGGACTCGAAGGGCCCGTCCACAGTCGTAACTCACTCCACGTACAATTTTACCGACAATTTATTCGACATGAACTGTACTTGTCAATCGCTGACGTTTGCGTATCGAAGGAATAAATGATAGACATAAAAGAGTGGCTGGAGACAAGATGACTTAGATATTGTGGTCACGTACCAGTCGCGAGACGACGGAGGCGCAATCTTCGCGGAAAGAATTACATTTATCCAAAACATGGCAAAATCTTGAGTAATTCAATGCATATATTCGATGAATAGAAGGATAAATAGAGAAAGCTTTTGAAACGTCTGACACGATGGCGCCTAATAATATTTTTCGTACAAAAATGGGGAAAGAAAGAATAACAAATTCACGTTGAAAATAAATTCTGTGTTCTGTTGATTTAGTGATTGGATTTGGTGCGAAACTCTACAACTCCCGACAACAGCTTGTCTAATAAATTATGGCAGACTAGAATATATTTGAATGGGTTTTTATTGTGCTGGCCCATATGATTCATAACAGATACAACGTAAAAAAGTTATTGTACTTTATTACGTGTTTTAATGTTTTTATGATCAATATTGAAATTGTAATGTTTTTCATTCCCATTTTGTGGGATTTCGGCTGTTTATTTACTGCGCTATTTAAATACTGTAACTACAGCAACAGCTGTTTACTTAAGCTTGTCAATGACTAGTTAAATTGGCATATATTAACCACGTCTGGATGATCTTAGCTGGAATAGTGATGGCATCAACACTTTCCTTCCTGTCCATGTCCCATGTTGCTTGGGGGTTGGCATAACACGTTTTTTCCTTCCATTCTCCTCTCAACCGTCAACCGTCATGCGATCATTTACTCTTCTTTCTTTCTTGTCATTCTTCATCATCATTCTCACTCTGGACTGATTGATGTTGACAGTTAGTAGCTATTACGGGAGATAATAATTGAGGCGACTTTAATAACACCATTAGGCAAGGAATGGCTGTCCTTTACGGGCCTTTACGAAAAAGGCGAGTTTTTACTTCTAATTTTGCTCGAGATATAAATGATAGGAATTTACATCTATAGGTTCGTACAAGAAGAGTTTTCCTACCAAGATGTTTCCACTATATTTTCGAAGGCTTAAATGAAAACGTAAGCAAAAACTCCCCTTTTTTACATAACGAAAAAAAAGTAGGAGGTACTTCATTCGACACGTATATTTTATCTGATATGTTACTGACGTCTATATCTGTGGTGTAAGCAGTTGTCCTAATCACATAAAATTGAACGCTGACAGCTTATAGACTTCTTAATCCCAAACGTACAATCACAACACGCGATGATTGGGAGTCATCCGAAACTTAGATCCGAAAATCCCTACAGCGAGTGTTTGTTTTTGATTTTTGTCTAACGAGACAATGGGGAAATGATGAGCACTGTGCCGTACATCGCCTTTGGGATTTCACCCCATACCACCCTCGCGTTGTAAGTCCAATCAAGTTTGAACTTTATACAGTTGATGATAAAGTTTGGAGTTATTTGAAACGATTATGGAGTTGTGATGTTTTTTTGCTAGCGTGGTCACATATGGCGTCGAACGGGCCACGCAGAGTGACGGCATGCCAGTCGAGGGACCAGGATTGGCCTCCAGTGCTCTACGGGACATTCACTACGTCGTTGGACACTGGAGTTGTGACGAGATTTAAAAATCAGGAGAATTTGCTGTTTTTCCGGCCTTGTTTTATTTTTTCTTTTTTTAGTGGTATCTCGTTCTTTTGTTAAATAATGAAGATTTGTTTTTTTTTCGGGTTGAAAATTTATACTACACTCTTGACCTTGGATTTGGCGTAACCTGTACGGTCAAGATTTTTAATGTAAGATAACATCAGTCCTCTAATCCCTGATGAGTTAGACAGAGGTGTGATTTATAGTACATCCAAATTTCACCAGTTTTGTGTCCCATTTAATAGGGGGAGTAGCTTATTGCCATCAACCGGGCACAATTCCAAATTTCGTGGTCGCTACTAAGAAATTCCTGATGTAAAAACCGAATAACACATTACACGACCTGGGAACCCAACCCAGGACTTAGGACTTAGGATATGCTCAGCAGTCGCTTGCGACCATTCGACCAACGAGGTAGTCAGCCAAAATACTTGGAGCTTATAAGCAATTAATCACCCAACAAAACTCATCATTACAAAACAATAAACACGATACGATCGGCTTACAAATAATAATTGAACTCATCAAAACATCTTAATTAACAAAGTCTTTTGTTCAAGACATTGATCGGTAACGAGTTCTATATACGCGTTAATTGTGAGCTTAGAGAACTAAGAAACACACCGCCATCCCACATTTGCGCAATTAGAGCACCGAATCAATGGTCTACTAAATTAATAGGAACAGTCACTAAATTAGTGGATTAGTCAGTGCTAACCGAAAATCGATGAGAGACGTTCATGTATTGCTAATTAGAAGTTCTTGTTTACCTTTGTAATGATTTGACATCAAAGTAAAGGAAGGATGTCACAGGGTTTGGTGTGTGAGCAGTAGTTCAATTGACTTAAGCTAAAGCGTGTAAGAGAGGAATTTACTGCTTTTCTAGTTAAGACTAGCTAAGCTGTTAGTTAAATGTAAGTTAGGACTAAGGTCACTCTATCGTCTATCTTTAGAATAACGAACATGTGATGATAATATTAAATATTTGTCCATCTTGTTTGCCTACGTTTTAGGTAGATTTCCTTTTTTTGAAAAAAAAAAAATCTACCTATTGGTCTCTCACCTACGGGGATATATATGAATACGTATGTATATGGGTGACAAGCAAAATTTAGCCACACTTTACAGGTCGCAATTATGAACCGATTGCTTTCAAACTTGGCCAAAAAATCGAAACGGTCAAAACTTAGGCTAAGTTCGTGAATGGGCGGAATTCGTCCATGGGGGGCGGCGGGGGGGCGGTTTTTCTAAAATCAGTTTTTTGGCCATAACTTTTTTCCTATGGAAAATTTTTGAACCGTTTCTCATTTTTATCATTCTGAGTACAAATACGGACATCTTTAAATTAAAACTATTTTGATGCAACTCCTAAATTGGGGAGGGGGTTGAAAATTCCAATTTTTTTGCGAAAAAAAATCATATCTCCGAAACAGTAAACATTTTGACCGTCGCAAATATTTTTTTTTGAAAGCAAATTGTTTACTTTACAATTGTTACCTTCAAAGTTTAGCGATAAAACTTATAGTTTTCGAAATAAAAAATTATAACTAAACATTTGAGGGCGTTTCCATGCTAAACTCTTATGAGAGAATTTAAAAAGGGTAAACTTTCCATTACAGGACAACGATTTTGAAATCATTTTTTTTTTTTTTGTAGATTGTACACAGAAGTACAACTCTTTATACAAATTTTCAATAGTCGGTATGCTCCAGCACCTTCTTCGAAATCTACCTCCTCCTGCGGCTTGCCGGAGGGATTTTTTATTAAGTCCAGATTTTTCCGCAGGAAGCGTCAATGTTAGAATGCCCCAAAGGTTTATGCACTCGCTTCTTCATTCTGTAAGTTTTGGTGTCAAAACTTGACAAGTATTAATGTATTTAGATGTTACTGTACTTTCTAAGGACTGAGTTCTGTAAGTAAGTATAAGTAAGTAAGTAAGGTTAAGGTGCAGCCTTAAGTAGTAAGGTTCAGCTGCATCAGCAGTGTAAGTACGTAGGATTCGATAGGACTCGATTAGATAAATTTGACAGTTATTCTCGATAAAATAAGTTTTTGACTCTATAAAAACTCATTTTATCGAGAATAACTGTCAAATTTATCTAATCGAGTCCTATCGAATTCTACGTACTTGCACTGCTGGTTAGACTGGAAGCCGACCCTAACATAGTTAGGAAAGAGCTTGGTAACAACAGTCTGATGCAAATTTTAACATTCACGCTTAGTTTGCATGTGTATGTTGGTATATTGAAACCGTTTTTGGTATAGCAGCTTTTACTTTACCATAGTGTGAGTTCATGAACGTGAAGCGTTTAATTCATCAATATCTAGTGCGTCAACACTGGCCCAAATACCCATGCATATGCATAAAATTACAGGCCGCTCGCTAACACCCCAAAACCAGCGCGGTAACCCCTTTCTGTCACTCAACTAATATTATTTGTTGGCCATGATAAATTGCTGAAACAGCTGATAAATTCTGTGGTATGTGCATTGTGTGTGATGAGTTTGACGTATTATTGGCTAGTAGTTTTCATTTTGTGATGGTTTTTAGACAGTGATTGGTCATACATGAGTATTAAGCTGCCAGCTGACGGACTGTATCGCAACTGCACACGTATGTGGTTGCTGCACACGACTGCAGCCGACGGCTTTAAGTTGATATCATGACTGAACAAAGTTGAACTTACAACTGCATGCACTTGAATATATGGACTGCGCGCGGTCGCTGCGATGCAGTCCGTCTGCTGGCAGCCTTAGCGAGAGTTAACTTTGCCATATCGATATAAGCCAGCGTCATTTGTTGTTTAGAATGAAGTCAGCCTCGATTCTCTTTTGTTTAAAATTGGAAATCTGTATCGTGTTCTTTTCTGAGGTCAGTAGACAAGTGACGACTGCACTGACTTTTTTTTTAATTTTAGCAATGTAAAAGGTTTTTGTGGAGGTTTGTAATGAGGTACTGAACATGTGGTAATAGTTTGTGCATCGATCTGTATACTTTTCGCTATTTCAGTTTTTTTTTTTTTTGGACTGCGAAGTTGTTAACCCTTATAGAATGTCACATTATCTAGGGCCTTTGGCCTTGTATAGGTTATTTTTCACCTTTACTTATTAAACTGGTGGGAATCTCGCCACAGAACATGGTATAAACAAACCACCTTTAACAATTTCCTACTGGGTATCTAAAATGCCACCATTCGTAAAATGGGTGGGATATAATTACCGCGTAATATTTACCGCGTCTGTGACCATTTTAAAACTTTAAGCATGATTCATATTATTATCCTATTATGATTCTGCTTCAGCGGCCATTTTGGACCCCTGGTCGCTGTAAACTCATTTTAACACCTTTATTGCTGTTGCTTCACCCCATATATTACATTATGTTGTACAAAAAAATGCCTATCTCCCGGTAACCGTAACCAATTCCTCTGAATGACACACAGGGGAGTAATCCTAACTTGGCCTACTGAAACTGTCTGTTGGCGTCAAGCTCCGTATCGCGAAACTCAAACTTAGTGATTTATTTACGCTGCTGTATTGATCGAGTGTATGAAGGTACATTTAGGGAGAAACGGGGTCAAGTTGCTTATGGTACTCTCCTGGTACTCTCGCTACTCTCAGTAGGATACACTCCGTGTCATTTTGTTTGTTTTACACGAGCAAATAATCAGGGAGATTTGATTGAGTCGTGTTCTCTGTAAAGGAGGGGTATTTGATGTCTTTCAATGAATTTATGTTTAAAATTTGTAGGTGTTTTAGCGTTGGTTTGTTTGATAAGTTTATAATAGAATGTTTGGTTATAATTAGAGTATTTTCTACGTTCAATTTAATATGACTATAAATAAAGTTATGCTTAAGAAAAGCTTAATCGTCTCTGAAATCAAGATTTATCTCAGATGGGAATGGATGACGTACTTTAAATATTTATAAAGATGTGATAGCTGTTTCTAATAATACAGTGACATAATATTAGCCCTTAATCTGTAAAGCTTGACCGTAACGGTCAGACGCTATTGTTTAACTATGTGTCTACTTCGCTGACAGTTTATGAATTATCATATGTCTAGCCTTTACCCAACTTTGTTGGGGTCGGCTTCCAGTTTAACTGGATGCAGCTAAATACCAGTATTTTACGTGAAACAGGCGTTTCACTGGGTTGTAAAGGTCAATTAGGCAGTCGCCTAATTGACCTTTACAACCCAGTTAATACTGGTGAATGAGTACGATACCACTTGGTAAGATTGCACACAGACTTTGACACACACACAATATACACTAACTCAATAAATCATAAGGAAAGAATAAAATGTGATTTCTTTTATATCGTGATGTAAACGTCGATCGTTTTCAAATTCAGAACCGTGACGTTTATGAACTTGAACTGAAATAAAAAAGGGCAATCAGCTGTGCTTGCGCGCGCAACAGCTGTGCGTGTCGGTTGAAAGAGTGAGATCAAAATACGTTCTATTTTAAATAATAATAGTATATAGTAATGCTTGCTATCTGTACACGATTATCAAAAGATATCGATTTAAGTCAATTGTAAATAGAAACGTCATTACAAGTCCTGATTTTTCAGAGTTATTCAGACTTTGTCGATTTCACGAAATTGGATGCCTCTGCCTAATCCTTCGGAAATTACAGGCGTGATGTACATACCCTATTATCCCTACTATAATATTATAAATGTGAATGTAAGTTTGTTTGTTACGCTTTCACGCGAAAACTACTGAACGGATTTGAATGAAATTTTGCACACAGATAGTTTATAACCTGGATGAAAACATAGGATACTTTTTATCCCGGTAGTAAGATCCCATGGGACAATAATCAAACTTCACGCGGGCGAAGCCGCTGGGAGAAGCTAGTAGAACATAAAGAGACACTACCGTTTACACACCTTGAAAATAAAAACAAGCGATATTAATCTCTTTTTTTCTTTTTTTTTTCTATGTCTGACCACTCGAAGTTGCAACGCTCTAAGGTTGCTTGACTACTTAACCGGACTATGCGATATTAATCTGTACCTAGCAATTTATAAATTGCATCCAAACGAAACTAAAAAAAAGACGCTCCAGCAATTGGACAATAAACTACTAATACTTAACTGTAAAACACCCTCAAGTTATTGCCTCCCTTATTGTGGTCTTATTAATTCTGATTACGAATTGAAAGCAGTTTCAGTTTCGAGATAATTACGTTAATTAGTAGAACTAATAGCGCTAATGATGCGATGGCGCAGGACGACATAGATGGTGTATTTACTCTGGGAGCCTGCACCTATATGCATGCAGTGATGGATTGTAACCAACCTAATTAGGATAGGCATCAGGTTCATATTACTTAGCTACTAATTATACGGTATTTATTGCAGAGATGTAATTTTAGGCACTAATAGAACGGTAATTTAGGGACCTGGTAGGTTAGATCCGTATTTACCTACAACTACATGTTAATGTAGTTTCATAAAGGCTTGCTTGCGCTTAAAAAAACATGTGGGGCTGCCCGATGGAACTGAAAACTAAATAATCTATATATATATCTATTTGCTACGGGTTGTGACCCGCGTACGCCTAAGTGGTGCTGCGTCGTCGGGGATCGCCTACGAGTGCTATGACGTTAGGTGACGGTCACGCGTGTTCCATGATTTTTGTTCACCTAAAAAGTGCTCAACGCGCCAACGCGACCCGAGAATCGAACCTAGGACCTCATGACACTCGACCAATGAGGCCGTCAGTATATTTTTAAACTGTTTCTCTCTTAATTTTATTCAAAGTCTCATCATCTGCCTGGACTGTCGCAACTATGTTGGGGTCAGTTTCCAGTCTAACTAGATGCAGCAAAATGCTAATATCAGGCAGAGAGAGAGAGTACTACGTAAGGGGTCATTTTTGATAGACTAAGATTTTTTAAGCTATTGCATAGCTTCTATCGCGGGCCTTGAGCGTGGAGACTGAATCCAGAAATTCCGTAACGAAAATAACCTGACACCTCATGTCACCCCATGTCAGATAATGACAATGACAAGCTAGTTTTCTTTTTAATATATTGCCGTAACTAGGAGTTGTAGGTTGTATACTTTTGATGTTTGACCTTCTTTGTAGCCATTTTTTATTTTTCTATGTTCTAGAACCATCATTATAAAATTCATAATTTCATCGTGATGGGAAGCCGAGCCTGAACATTCAGTCTGCGTTTGGTCCACAAGCCGGCAACAAGCGGAAAAATAAAATAAATAAATAATTATAATTGCATAAGTTGATAAAAAATGCTATGCAATAGCTTTACCGCGGCAGTCCCCGAGTGCCACACGTCTTTTTTATTATTTTTTATTATAGAATACTACGTACTTACAACACAACAGCATGCTTTTAAGATGCTACCAAATTACAAAAAAAATAAAGACATCTGCCGATCGAAGAAGACACAAGAACAACATAGAACGGGACCTTAATGGCACCTAGGAAGACACCATTAACTAATTCAAATTAAACTCGATACTATCGAACTGCAGAACACAGTACCGGAGGTAAATAATTGAAGTAATTGTTGGGTCAAATCGGGTCAATTAATCATCGGATGCGGTCCAGAGCCGCATTATCAATTTATAAGCCGACCAAAATACTGTGAACGTTTCAAACGCCCGCGTTTGGTTTGTTCAGCGCAATTTTAGTCCTAACAATGTAGCTGATTTTAGACTAATACATATTTATGCTGGGATGGCAAGCTGTCGGCAATGAATTATGGCGAGGGTGATGTTACATTTTTGTTGGTAATTTACTATTGGATAGCACCTACGTGGTATACTTACGTAAAATGTTGAAAATGCTTGTTTATGTTTTCTAATTAGACGACGAATTTGTCGGGAATAGCGGGTTATAAAGTTAAAGGATCTTAAACATGAAGAGACAGTGACCTTTAAAATACACACTTATCAATTGACATACTGTTTAAGACCTGTCAAAACGCGGTTCTCTCATTGGTTTTGTATGGCAATAGCACATTATGACGTCACTGGTTGGTCAATTCAATGACTCAACTATTTATTGATTTTAAAGCAACCTAAAATCGAATTTGGAAATAAATTGAAAATAAATCTGGTTTTCGGGCCCAAAATATTTTTTTTATTTTAGAGATTGGTGTCTTGGAATCATTGTTTTATGGTGTAAACTACCCCATTAAAACATGCGGTCGATTTCAATCTGTTGTACAATCAATTACATTTTTGTTGGTAATTTACTATTGGATAAAATCTTTGTGGCACATTTAGGTAAAACGTTTAATATGCTGTTGCATAGCTGCTACGCGGCATATTTAAAGTGTTGATAATGCTACTCTTCTAATTAGTAGACGAACTTTCTGCAGGTTTTAAAAAAGTGACTTTAAGATTAGTTAAGACCAGCGAGTTCTATACTGATAAAATCATGCAACAGAATCCTCGTTCGTTAAAAGCTTGCACAGAACAGAACACCCCTAAAAGAAGGTGTAAACACAATTTCGCATCAAAAATGTTAATAAAATAATCTCCCGGCGATAATCTGGATATATGGAAAGTAAGTGATTTAACGCATCGCCACATCCGCCCGAGATCCCATAAAAAGTGATAAGTAACGCAGCCCACCATAAAATCATGGATTCATCCCGTGGGACACAGCACTTTAAGTGTCAATATCATAACGCCGATACACTTCGAGGGCGGCTTGCGTTGGTGGTGCGATAAAGACATACAAAAAATACTACACCACTCAAATTGATCTGAGGATTTTTCCTGATAACACCTTACACGTCTATTTAGCTAGAGGTCTTAATAAACTGGACGGATCAAAACGTGGGTGATCCGATTTAAAGTTCAACTTAAATTCTTTTTTTTTAAATATTCTTACTTACTCTTTATTTTGATCCTAATGTAAATAGAAAATTCAGTAAGAGTTTTAGTTATTACAATAGGGCTGCTTTCAACAATGCAAACTCATTCAGTTTTCCGAGAACTGCTCAAATAATTATGGAGATAGAAACACAACACAGAGATCTTAATTTCTCACAGAACATAACCTCACAAATAGAGACTGGCTGACAAAAACAGTGACGGCAAAAAAACTATATCGTTCTAAATTCAAATGCGACGAAAAACTCATAAATATTATATCATTCGAGAGTGCAGCACGCTCCTAAAAGCGCACTAAAAAACCTTTGTCCCGTTTCAAACAATAAACCGAAATATCCGAGTGACTAGAGACGGAACATTCGAATGCAGTAAACTTTATCTTAATGTCTCTATACAGTTTAAAAATATCCCGTCCATATGTTGGCTGCAGTCGATGCAACAACGACGGACGTTGTTTGTCGTCCCACTTTGTAATACGCGTGTATTGATGGCAGGATTTCATGTTTTTTTGGCCTTTCAACTTGTAATATATAGAGTATGACGGCCGACCACAGAGGAATGGTTGTTCTAAAAGTTGAACGCCGAAAAATCATAAAGGCCTTGTTCCGTTAAACATTTTGTCAATCTTTACACGTTCAACCTATTATTGCGAGCCATGTTGTGGTCAGTCAATCAAGTTTTTCTCTTTGTTGCCTTGTAACTTGGACTTGTACGCTAAAAACAAAACAAAATCGGACAATTTATATTTTTATTTCATGATTTTGAAAGGTGAATGGCGTATTGAGGACAAATTCGACACAATTCTAGAACAGCTAAATTCGTCTTATTTCGCATTTCTATATTCCAGTCGAACAAAACATTCTATAACATCATCTGACTAGCCTTTTCCCAACTATGTTGGGTCGGCTTCCAGTCTAACTCAATGCAGCTGAATATCAGTATTTTACATGGAGCAACTGCCTAACTGACCTCCACAACCCAAATAGTACACTGGGTAATAAGTACGATGCCACTTGGTAAGACTGGTTGTCAGATTTTTTGGGCCACTGACCAACAGCTTAACGTGCTTTTCGAGGCACGGGAGAAACTTGGTATACAAGGGAGGTCACCCATCCACAGACCAACCTAGGCAATCACGGCTTAACCGAAAGACCGACCCGAGCGGCTATTTTTATTTAGCTACGAGCACTTTGAACAAAACATTCCTTAACAAATAATTCTTTACAAACAGCGGCGAAACAGAGCATATCGTCGACATAAACTAGCCTAGCAAACATCCCCATTACCATTCGAAGTGTCGCCATTTTCGCGTAACAGTTGCATAGGCTAGGAGCTACCTTGGTCATAAAAGTAACGCACTGTCTTATCAAATGCTGCGGGAAATGTGATGGTATCGCTTGCAATGCCATGGTAACGTAACATGCGACTGGGGACCCATTCAGTATTACCTTACAACTCACGTTTGAAATTTCAAATTTTCATGTACACTGATGATAGGGGAAACGTATAATGGCGTTGTAAAAATTCAGAAAATAATTCAAATATTTCGCTTTTGAAATTGTAATTTGTGTAGTGAAACTTTCTGTTTACAATAAGAAAATTTTACAAGGTTTCCTAGTTCTGTTATTTATAAGGAAAACTACTCTTTCTTTACAATGGAAAGTTCTAAGAAATTGCGTCGGTGTTTGTAGCGCCTACCTACATAATGTTGATGTAACGAAAGAATGGCTTGAAAAGGAACAACATTGTACATTTTCTAGACATTCTTTACATTACCGGTTGTGAAATTTTGGCCAGTGAGGCCTCCTAAAAGCAAGTCTTGATTTTTTAACCGACAGGCAAAGTTCAAAAGAAGAGTTATGTGGAATGACGACATGACCTGACTTTTAGTTAAATCAGTTCAAATCAATTACGATATCTAAACCAGTAAATTACCCTTTTTATATCTAAGAAAAGCTATGAAAACAACCCCATCGCCGGACTCGCATACGACACCTCACTGCCTATAAACATACAATTTTTCGTCAAATCAACACTCGGAGATGTTCGCACGTGAAACCTTTCAGAACGGTTTGCTATCAACATCCAGATATAATTGAATCGTTTACTCGTGAAGTGGGCGATTTAACGTATGTTTGCGTCCCAAAGCGATTCCGAATCGATTTATAAAAAAAAGATGATTTGGTAAGCGATTAGATATAATTTGTTCATATTTTTTGTTGTTAGCCGACGATGAAAATGTTTTTGCGAATAAAGGAATGTTTTTTTTTGCGATCTGGCTTTTTCTGGATTTATTGACAGGCTCTGTTTTTGCTTTGAAAGCTTTTTCGACTCTCAACTACTTACGTTAAAAATGTGAAACTAATGTTTTGTTTGTCAAATTTTTTTTTGCTTCAACGTACCTATGACTGTTGTTAACCACTCACTAAATCTAGGCTGCTTTCATCATAATTAAGCGAAAAGTTACAACGAAAAGTGGTTGTTAAGTCATAAAATTAGAAATAAATCTTTTTTTTTTATTGTAGCAGGTGACGTTTTATAATATCTGCCCACCTCCATGGCAAAAGGCTTGAATTTACGTATGTAAGTATGAATATTCTCACAAAGTCGAAATCTCGCTTGAATACACTCAGACTTCATAAATGAAAACATCTTAATTAAAATTCGAAAACGATTACGAATAAACGATTCGGTAACACGGTCAAGTTAAATAAAACACGAAAATATATTTTTAATTCATCCTCATTGCAAAATGCAAACTAAATAAAGCATCGAATCGAAATAACGGGCCGGTGCGAATGCAAATTATTTAATCACCTCACCGTGTAGAGCTGAAATATGAACAAAACGAAAAGTAGGCATATAAAACTATTGGCGACGAAGTTTTAACAGTTATGCAGTTTTATTAATTATTTCGTGTTCGTAGAAAAGTTGACGGAGAGAAGCTCGTGGCAAAATAATAACAGCCACTCGGGTCAATCTTTACGTTAAGCCGTGCTTGCCTAGGTTGGTCTGTGGATGGGTGACCACCCTTACATACCGGGTTTCTAAGAAAGCACGTTAAGCTGTTGGTCTCGGCTGTAAATTGTCCATCTTTGACAGTCGTTAAAGATCAGTCAGTTGGCCAAAAAGTCTGACAACCAGTCTTACGAAGTGGTATCTTATTACCTATGAGTTGTGGAGGTTAGATATGCAGTCGCTCTATGTAAAATACTGGTATTCAGCTGCATCCGGTTATATTAGAAGTTGACCTCAACATGGTTGGGAAAATGCTAGGTATATGATGTTCTAAGAAAAGTTGACAAAAAAGAGTTCTCAATGTAATTTGGAATTTTGTGGTGATTCGGGAATCGAAAGAAAATGTTTTGTCTGTCTGTATTTGCGTATTGGTAATAAGTTGGTTCTTCTCAGAACTTTATTCCAAAGTAAATAAACGATCTTTGCCAATTGACATACCTACATATTTTCTCTGAAATAATTGTACTGGATAGGTTTATTTTAGTAAAAATTCAATATAAAAGAGAAACCCTAGCCAATCTGGCCATCTATCTAAAAATTTCAACAACGGTGTGAGCAATTTGCTCCAAGATCGTGCGGCCGCAACTACTTTTCCTGAATAAAAGCTTCATCAATGTTTCAGCAAAACAAAATAGCTAGTATGAGCATGTTATTATGTAAAATTGATTTTCATACAAAATGGCTATAACAAGCTTTGTCTACATATTTCTGTCGCTTAAATATAAAACAATGAACAAAACATCGCTGAACGGCGTCCACACAAAGCCTATCGGGGCCCTATGTGCCTTTCCAATGTCGGCCTCTATAAAATATTTTCAATACCGAGGGAAATTGGTCAAAAATGACTCCCCAACAAGATTATCTCGGCTGCTCAAGACCTCAAACAGAACCGTGACTTACGTCTCCTATTTTAAAGTTGATTTTCCTTTGATAACTTTCAAGTATTTTAAGTATACTGTTTCAGCATTATGTAAGTTACTTTGGGGACTGGAGAAGTAATTTGTTCAGGGCTTATTTAGTGTTCTTTGCTGAGAGATGAAATTTATTTCGTAACATGTATATTGCGACTGGCTCGAATAACTTGAAGTAGCGGGCATAAATATGGGAAAAACAGGGACACATATTATGTATTTGGGTAATATATGGGGCCATTATAAACTGGGTAAAAGGCTTGTAACAATTTTCATATTTTATAACCATCGTGTAATTGTGGTATCGGTTACATATTCCACTTTACTGTCTTTTAATCGACATTGTCTGTTAAATGCTAATAATTGCTTTATTAACCAGTTAAACATTCAGTTAAAATTCAAGTTACGATTGCCCACATAACTTTCATGATACATCATTTGGCTCAAACATCAAGCAAGCATTGTTACTTCACCTCGGAGAAAAAAAAAACCCAAAGAAAGGCAAGCCTGCTTGCTCCGTACACAAAGACATAACGACGCACTTTCCCAATTGACAGTACGTATTAGAACAACGCCCCCCTTCCCCACACCCCCTGGGAGACCGTAAGAAGACAGGATCACCAACTTTTTCCATCTGAAACTTGCACTATAAATCGTCACGGGCTGCCGAACGAGAACTATCTAAAACTATCTTCCGCCCCCCCCGTTTTATTGACAATTTATGGCAGATTTGCATTAGTAGTGACTAAATGACTCGACGAATTCCGAGTTAGAAACGGGTTGGATTTAGATTTATTTTTGTTTAGTTTTTCGGAATTGGTTTTATGTTAGATTGGGATGAGGTTTATTATTGCTTATTTTTTTCCAGGCGTTTGCAAAAGGAACGAATTTCAAAGTGGCTTCCGACTAATATATTTGTACGAAGTTAACTCAGCTCCCAATCATTTATGGTGTGCTGGTGTGCGCAGTAGTGGTCAAGTCTTAGATCCGTATTCCAAACCAGTGCATCTAGCATCTTTTTGAACACATAGGTCATAATTATAATAGAACTAAAATTCGATGACAATAATGTCAATCGTACCGTTCGCTTGGTGGATTATGACCTACATCTTTACACAATTAGGAGACTATGTGTTCCAGCAGTGGAAAAAAAAAGATTATGATAAACTGGGGATCGGCAGCATTGTTACCAGAACTATTAATAACAGGGCCTACAATATTTAGTCGTGATGTTTGCTACAACTAATGATAAGAATTAGACGTTAGAAATCTACGAAATCGTTTGTTTTAGTATCTACGTTCTATACAAACAGACATTGCACCAAAACATACCAAAGCGAACTACTGATTAGCATCGTTCGAAGCCGTAGCAAGTGTCGGATTTAAAGTACACTACACTGCAAACGGTATTGGATTTCACATATAGCACCGAATGCAATCCGTTGTCTTATATTCCATTTATTATGGACGCATATATGAATAAGAAATTCAAATGTTGAAAAGTTCTATATATTATAAATCTATATATTATAACATCCAGTAATCCTAGAAGAGTTAGGCAGAGACGTACATATACTACTCTCCAATACCCGCATTTATTCAGTTTATACATATGTTAAAGCCCCTTTGTAACACGAGGCACGTGTTATCCAGGGGGCTACTTCGAAATTTCTGATGGAAAACTCAAAATCACTTTTCCTAAACTGGGAACCGAACCGAACACCTTAGGGGTAGCACTTGCGACCACTAAACTAAGTAGACTGTCTATGAATAATGAAGGCATATCTGAATAAGCAATCGAAATGTTCTACACTGAAAGGAGGGATGGCATATACAATAGTACAACGCGGTTAAATTGTGCCCATATGAAATTCTATTAGGTGCCAATTTGTTCCAGCTACCACCGGTTTTCTCCACGAAGACTGTATTAGGTAAAGAAATACTCTAGATGTATGTAGATTGGGCTGAGGGAGAAAGTGGGGAAATATAGAGATCGTAAACGTTGGCGGTTGAGTTCATTCTTACTTTATAACATGAATAGTCTTCTGAAAACATACGAGGTTACAGTTTGTTTTGTGAGTTTCTATAGTATTGATACGAGTATATTTGAACGTGTTTTCAAGTTGTCATAACGAAGTTCTATTATTATTTCTAGTATAGCATTGTAATTCAACATCATTATCATTTTCAGCCGCAAGACGGACGATTGCTCGACATAGGCCTCTCCCAAGTGTCGCCACATTGACCGGTCCCGTGCGACTCGCATCCAGCAGTTTCCCGCAACCTTCACCAGGTCATCGGTTCACATAGTGGGCCTTCCAACGAAAAGTCAACATTGTAAATGTTTAAAGTATATTATTTAATTTTTAATCCTCATACATCATCATGATAAATTCAATCGTTTGCAGAGACGAGAAAACTAAAGGTTAAATATGAAACAAAGCTTATACATAGTTCATAGCACAACGTAGGGTCCTAACTACTCCGGGGCTGCGGGACTGTTCGAAAGAAATACCGTGGCCCCGGAACATAAAGGGCGAGAAACGAACAGGGATGGGTTTTAGTCAGTAAAAGTCTGACACTCTCTCCCGCTCTGCCCAGAGCGGGATGAGTCATTTGATGATATCCCATCTGCAAAACAAAACCACTAGACGATCACGACCAGCTCTGGCTTACCGTCTTAGGATTGCAGGCGTGATGTTATGTTCTGTTACTTCATAGCATGTGGCAAAGCACTCTTGAATAACAACGATTATATCGTGTTTTCGTTATTGATTTCTTAACAAATTTTTAATGACTTCACAAGTCTGTAGTCACCTAGTATCGGTGCCGTGACCGCGCCAACCGCAAACGAAACTCGATCTACTCGATTAGATGTCTGTACAATAAATAATCGATATCGCTCATTCGTTTCGACGTTCACAAATAGCATTTTAATGTTTTATTTCGACAGCTGTATGGTGGAAATAGAAGTTTTGGTAGCAATCAAAAGCGTTAGGAACTGTAGTGTTTTCAGAATGGTGGTGTTTTGAGAAAAATTATGTTATTTCTGCCTATCAAAGACCACAGGTGGACCAGAACATTTCCTAAGTTACGTGTAAATATTCCGTCGCACGTAGGTAGTTGATCTTGAATATTGGGTCAGTCGTCTTCTATTGGCATCCTTGACAAGGCATCCTATGCTCCATAAAACAAAAATATTCTACAGTTTGGCAAAATAGATTATGGAAAAAATGAGGGCGTTGGTAGCGACTTTCTGGCAACCCTGAGCAGCGACAAGCCAATTTCACTGTCGAGTTTGACAGAAAACGGGGTATTGCCAGGTAGTAAATATCTAGTTCCAACTGTCACCGCGTCAGACTCTTTTTTGCCAAGGTGTACTTTACTGCAGTTAATGCCCAAAGTTGTTTATAAAGAAACCCAACCAACAAACCGCCCCATTTCACAGCCAAATCAGCTTGAGAATACCAGAACAGAAGTGCTGTTTTAATTCGTCGTGTTACTTATCAAGTGTTGTGTAGGTATTCAAGTTTCCCTTTGATTAAAGACGCGAAGATTTCTTGATTAAAATGTCTCAACGGAGTGACTGCGGTTGTTACTATTGGAGAACGTGTTTTGAGTTACGCTCGCCTCTTTGAAATTTGAAAACTTTAGTTTATCTCTTCTAAGATTGTTGGTATACTGTTATACAAATGTTTTAATAAGTTCTATATTACGTACATTTGTATTTGTTTGTTCATAATTTTAATGACGAGAAGTTAAATATTTTGATGCCAATATTTACGCGTATCTATTAATAGTTTTTGTCTAGAATTAATTTAGATTTAACCTCTCATAAGCTGAGTTAGTATTTTAGTTATAACAGTTATGAAGACTAAAGTCAGAATGAATAGTCTGGCCACGAATTACTTTATAGACGATTGTGTCATTGATGAAGTAGGCCGAACCCGACGCACGGAGGCTACTGAAAACCTTGGCACGTAGGGGTACCCGCGTCGGCACTTATGAGAACCATAACACATAAATACAATTTCGGTCGGTATCATATCCATATTTCTTGCCTCACTGATTAGATATGAAGAATAATATTTTGTCGGGGTAAAATAATATCCTGATTTATTCTTACGGGCAAGATAACGGCGCGAAGGATGTGCCCGTAATGGTCGGCACCGGCCCGAAATTGTCCGAAATGGCCCGAAACGGGCCGAAAGTGGCCCCTACCCAGCGAGTATTTTTACATATTATTTTCAGGGGAAGCATTAAATTACAGGGGATTTTTTGTGGGGAGTTATGAAATACCATATTTTGCGGAGGTGTGTGGAATGAAAACGACTCCTGCCTTCGAGAGGCGAGAGAAAAATATAATTATATGTTTTATGTGGTTCTATATTTTATTAGGGTAGGCTTTTGTACGTAAGTTTCAGGGTGTTAAATCAACGAGCGAAAGCGTTAATGTGCTATTTATCAGTGTAAACGCCACGCTCAGATATTTGGCTTAGAGGATGCAATTTTCTACAAAGCGTATAATTCAGGGAGGGTCATTTACAAAATACGGTCAACTTAGTGATTACGCCACATTTTTGGGGAAAATGCAGCATAATACATTACGGTAATCCTGATTTACTAAGGATTATTTACATACATAAATAGGGGTTAATACAAATCTACACATTCTTTTAAAATACTTAGGTAAAACTCAGACGTCACAAACAAAAGCTATCTATGCGACTCGTGCTTCTGTGAAACCTATAGGATTATGAAGCGGTGATCAAAGGTGATGAAATAGTTCAATACCTTCACTATCAGATCATCTTCGCGCATCCAATGTTCGCAAAACTGGAAAATAAAACAAAAATTTCAGAACAAAACCTTATTTTAAATTGTACTTTGAACGGCGTTTGCTCTTTTACCTATATTATTATAATGCAGTCATGATTTTCTTATGTTCTGGTTAAAACTGAAAGCAGATTTTTTCAGTATTTTGTAAAAACATAGAAACAAATTGTCACCCTATATTTTAAGCCTAATCTAAGCTAAAAACCAGCCCAAAATACACCAGTTTCCAAAACTATTTGCATTATTCCAATATAACAGTAAATCAACATAGAATAATTCCAGGAATTCAATTGAAACATATGACCAATACACAATGCGTTGATGAATTCGGTCTAAATCTATTGTGTGACAATAATCCTTCAGGGTCATGGGTTCATGACGTCAAGAGTGAAGTCATAGCTCCTATTATGTATTCAGTGTACCGCAACCATTGGAAGGACTCGAATTGTTATATGTAATAAACAATTGATGAGCGATCCGAAATCGTGAGAAGATTTTTAATAGAGAATCGGTCAGTTTAAAATAGTCATGCACTTGGTACAACAGAAAGTAAGTATCTGACATGTTTTAGTGCCAAAAGAAATCTGATTGGTCATCGGTCACCACCTAGATACTATCCAGTATCCATTTTTAATATTAAAAAAGCAAAACTAACTCTGTCTGTCCGTCTTCAACCTTTTCACGACTTATTGCCTGAATGGATTTCGACGGAACTTGGCACACGGGTAGACCATGATTTGGGTAAGAACAAAGGATACTTTTTTATTAAGGTAGTGCGTTTCCATACGACAGTTTCCGGCCAGCATATCTAGCCTTAAATAAAGCCAGTAACTTGATGTACACAAAAAGTGACTTGTATGCCAAATCTATCATGTGTTTTTTCAATGCCTCAATGGGTATACGTGTTCTATTGAAGACTACAGATATTCTCCAGATGCAATGATATCACATCATACGCTTGACTGTGGCCGGTTCACTGCATCGATTGCATTGCAAACAATAGTAGTTTGTATCAAAGCAATAATATGGTGGGTGTAAGGAGAGCTAGTGAGCATAAAATGTAATAGTTTCTAGTCTTATCGTATAAACCGGATCCTTGTATTGACTTTTACTACTGCATAGTATAGGAAGCAGTCTTGTTTTGCTATCGACTTTTAAGATAGTATGTATAAGGCTATAGCTTTTAACGTTAAATTAGTTTATATGGTTCAATTTCACTGACTGCACACAAAAAAATTGCTTCCACATAAGAAAAATACATTTTCAACTACCAAACCAACAAATAGCGCGAAACAAAAAGGAAAATCGAGCGAACTTTAAAAATCGCGTTCCCTAGGAAAATTCTACGTGGTCCCGTTCATATGTGGCATTCAAAATCAGTACCTCGACGCCCTGTTCGAAACAAAACGTGAGAATGGTACCTTTGAAATCGGCTTTCTGCAATCCAATGCATTAGAAAGAGACAGCCTCACAAAAAAGTGGTTGTTCAGAAAAGGATAGATGATATGCGGACAGTCTGAGACGCGCGTTGAATTGTAAATGCGAATTGCGAGTCGTGGATGCAGTTTCAACCTAGTTTGCGTTACCGGTTAGTTTTCTGTTGCAAATGGACATAATTTGGAATTCTTTCGATTTGAACAGCAGACGTTGGGAATTAGGAGAAAGATTTTTCAACAAGCTGATTTTTCATGGAATAGAAAAGTGCAAGTATGAAAATCTATGAAGGTAAACCACGAGGTCGATAAAGTATCTGAAAATATTACCATTGCGGTAATATTTTCAGGTACTTTATCGAACTCGTTTGAAAGCATCTCAATGTGTAATGGTGAGATTATGAATGATGATTCATTTCCACAAACGATGAAGCACTTAATATCGTCTCCTGCGTGGTATGTTGTTTGTTTTTCACTACAAGACTCACACTACACCACTGATGGACGCTACTGATAGCTGTGGATAGCGCCAAACTAGTAGCTCAGTGCTGGACCAGTTTAAATTGCAATCGACACGATACTCGTAACAAGAAAATGGCGAGGTAAGAAACTTAATACGGCAGAAAATAAAAAATTGCAATGTTGGGTAAATAGTAATGTCACCGTAAAATTGTAATTATATGAAATTGTGGTGGAAGTAAAATGAATTATTTATTATACATGAATAGTGGTACATAGGCGGACTTATTGTCAAAAGGCCACTCTGTGATTAATCAAAGAAACAAACAGAACGGCCTACTGTAAGACTGACTAATCAGGAATAGGTTCACAATCTTTCGAGAGTTTACAATTCCACGAGATAGATTACAATCTAACGGTATTTACAATTTTACGGTGACAGTTACAATGCGTATGAAACTCAATGACGCTAAACATAAGATGACACAGCTAAAATCATCCTTTCAGGCAAAAACAAACGCAGTTCCAAGAAGAAGATCCCCCAGAAATTAATACAGTCCAACATAACTAATTAAGTTATTGAAGAGTTGAACAAACTTGTTGAAATTCAAAGTGGATTGTTTTTACGTCGGAGCGTAATCAAACTAAGGAATTCCCACAATTTTACCGGTATATTTTCAGGTGAAGAGAGCTAGGTGGGTTCGTTGCAATCTTATTATCATGGACCAAGTTACCTGAGTTTGTTTTTCAAGTATCCCATGGATATTTTTAAGGTAATGGAGATTTTATTATGTTTACTTTTGGCTTGTGGAACGCTTTACTACGTTAGTTTAGTTCTTCAATCTTTTCATGATTTTGTGAGAGTGGATGCAAGTTGCTTACTTTGTTCGGCAACGAATTCACTTTTTCACTCTGTAATGGATAAGTAAAGTAGTTGGCTTGTGGTAATATTGAAGTGGAATAGTTATTTAGGTATTAACTTATTTGAACAATACTTTAGGTTAACTGTAAAATTTTCCCAATCAACCTTGAATCTAATGTTGTAGTGTTAAAGTTGAAAATCGATTACAGAAATTTGAAAGAGTGCAGTAGTTTTATGTTTAGCGTTGGCGTCGGTACATGTTCCAGTGAGTCATGGAAATGTTTGCGGTCTGAAACCGCAAAAATCTTTACGAAGGTCATTGTGTGTATAGATGATATTAATAATATTTATTCAATAAATTACTCTTATAAAGGTATTTAAGCGGGGAATATTTTGTATGACACATTTGTTATTATTTCAAACCAACACGTGTTGTAATAGGTATTTGACTTAACGTGGTTTTACAAGCCCGTGTAATAATTTGAATCACAAAATATTACTTTCCGATTAGATATCGGATATTCGGATTTTGTACGCGCGATGATCAGTCTACCTATACCTACTTATCCACGTTATGCAGACCTGTCATTGTACGGGAAATCTATACAAATCGAGGTCATGTTATACTGGAAGTGTGTATCTTGATGTGTCGCCGGGTGTACATTATCGATTCATAGGACTTCGAAACATTTCAATTAGGCAGCCGATGTTTTGGAGGTACCTCGACGTGCCAGGTCTATAAATTCAGAATGAAGGTTACCTAGTTTAGTATCTGGTACGGTTTCTAGTAAATTCTAGGTCTAAACTACAATTTATGACCTTTTCTACTCGATTGTTTTGCCTTGATTTAATTGGTTGCTAGATATAAATCTTTTTTGTTTAGATATACATTTCTCTGTGTATTTCAGGGATATTAATGGTGATGAAACAAGAGTAAACACTTCAATAGTCTTTATTTTATGTACCTACCTACAAGTCATTCTGGGTTTCAAGTTCCGTGCAGTGGGATCAATTCTGGGACAGTTGTGTGAAATGGCTATAATAAGGCAACAATCTCTTTTCCTGTTGATACAATTAGAAATACCTGTTTTTTTGTTTTTTTTTTTATGGCTTTGTATTTAATATTAAGAAATACTCACTTATATAACTATAGCTGCAATCATCCCCATGTTGTTGCGACTCACCTGTAAAAAAGAAATAAAAAATTAAATAAGGACAATAGTGTTACGTCTTTTGATAATATGGTAACCTAGTAGCTACGGACAGTTACCAACTGTTTTGCCGTCCGTAAAATAGAACAACAATACATCTTAAGGGCTCTCGTTGGTGTTCTGACCGCATAACAAAACTTTGTGGACTTGAACAAACAAATTCATTCACGTCCATTACGGAATCGTGACGTCACGTACAAGAATAAAACATGTTTAAACATTTAAACACTTTTCTAAGTATACTTCATAGGGACAGTTCATTCACAAAATAATGAATTATTAGCTAATGAAGAATATTGAACTTTGACACTCGAAAAATAAAGTCTAAAATCGAGTCGAAACTGTGATTGAAGTTCGGCAAGCTTCACGAAAAACTCACACGTGTCGTCTCTCTCAATCAAAATTGAATTCTATTACTGAATGTGTAGAGTTGAATTGCGAGTGGTGATTTGAAGCATCTCAACGTCACGTCAATGTTTATCGCAACGTCACGCGACATTAGATATGAATCTGGAACTCCTTAAAATGTCGTAATGATGTCTTCCGTGTGTTTTGTTTGAGGATTTTAAAAGCTATTCTTGAGTCACTCAGACGCGAATGGTTATTAATATAAAGTAGCTGAGGCATAATCAATCGTTTCAGTCCTTTTATTTTAAAGGCCCCTGTTTTATTATTCTCTATATTCATACGCCTGTTAGCTATTAGTCGAGTTGTTAACTGACTAATAGACAAACAACCATTGTTATAAACCGTTCGACTACGGCTCGTAAAACTGGGTCAGACAAATCCAGAACAAAAGGCGGTATTTCAACACATGATCACCTTACAAAAAAACATTGTTTTCAGTCCTCAAAGGTATCACTGCCAGGATATCGAATGACAAAAAGCTAGGAAAACTTTTTGACGGAAAATCGGTAGTCGTCTTTTTATCCATAATGACGTAACTCTATACTTTATGGGTCGCTAGGAATTTCATTTTGGGCCTTTATATTTTTGACCACGCTGTCCCCATGGGTGGGGGGGTGAGGTAGGGAGGGGGGAGTGTTCTTTATCGTGGCCATTGCGGGCTGTCTCACGTACGCATATTAGGAGAAAGGTCCTTCTAAAACTCGTAAAGAAGTCGACTAAGGTCGGTGCGTCTATGATGTGTCTTTAAGCTTCTTTTTTATTGCTTCCGATCGACTTTTCTGTTTGGAATTATGTATGTAAATAAAAAGGTTGCGTGTAACCTTTTTTCTATTGTTCTGTGATAACTAAATATGTTGCTAAGTTATATATGCTACACTGCTGCTTCATTAAGTTTGTAAAAAAAAACTTCGCAGACCAATAAACGATCGTATTCGCATCAAATCATACTTCATTATTAATTAAAACCCACAGCAATACATTATTACCAACAAACCCAACAAAAAAAACCTTAATAATGTCGGGAAGCAGATATACGGGACCATTCTCGTTGAAGAGGCTCTAGAGTCACAACACTAGCGCTGTTCAATACCGTGTGAAGTTTTTTTACTTGCAGCAATCGTTGTAAGCATCATCACGATTGTCTCCCTTATAGAGTGATCCTAAACATTCCAACAAAAGACATTGACATGACCACTACAAAGTATAGGACAAGCTGTTGTTGCTGCCAGTTAAGGGGCCGGCGGAGCATGCGTCTTTCATACAAACGTAATACCAAAATAATTTGTAAATAAAACATATTCATACAGTAGTGTGTATTTATTTCGATTGTATTACAGAATATCTAGGTTCCTAAATATATATTTTGAATGGAAACTGATTTAAACAAGAGTTATGAGAAAAATAAGTTTTCTATAGAAATTTTAAATTCCTCATATCTCTAGTTTAAATCAGTGTCCATTAAAAATTTATATTTGGGAACCTAGATATTCAGTAATCCAATCGAAATAAATACACACTACCTTAGGAATATGTTTGATTTATAAATTATTTTGGTATTACGTTTGTATGAAAGACGCATGCTCCGCCGGCCTCTTAAGAGCGCAAAAGCGGTCATTGATCCCACCTACCACCTTATCCTTCCCATCATAACTTTGAAATCCAAAAATAAGCCTGTCCAAGTCTTGAATCGTCATCTATGGTGAACTTCAACATTTTTTCTAATGAAGAACGACACATGGTTCATTTGTTTTGGTTCGTACAAAGAGATATTAGGGAAAGGTCAATAACCGTTATTGCGGTTTTAACTCATCACATTTACTCAAAACTGTCGTTAAGTTTTGAGTAAATGTGACTGGCCAATAAGAATAAAGTAAGGCCAAAAACGACACGGGTAATACGATATCCCTTGGTAAGACTGGTTGTCAATTTTTTTGTGCCACTGACTACCTGCGCCAAGGCACGGAGGAAACTCGGTATGTGATGGGTGGTCAGGTCACCCATCCACAGACCAACCTAAGCTAGCGCGGCCTGACCTAAAGATCGACCTGAGCGGCTGTTATTATTAAGTCACGAGCTTCCTCTCTATTGGCAGACATCATTTGATTTCATGCTGAAAGGCCAGTCAGCAATAGTGGTTACAGCCCTTCAGAGTTGTTTTTACCTTCGACAGTGGCATGCCAATAGCAACCTTATCACTACAAAAATAAAGGTTACTGATGTTGATGTAAAAACTGAGGCGAATAAAGAATTAAATAATGCTATCATCAACTTTGACAAACAGACAAATGAAGGTTATGTGAACACTAACAAATCCAAAGCCCTTTCGAATTCTGAAACCCAGTGTTATATATAGGTATTATCTACGGATCAATAGATCAGAATGTCGACAACATAAGACTGACAATGACCTGGCTGGACCTCAATACATTTCTCGGAATTGAGCTTTAAGAGGCGGAGCAGGCGAAGTTCATGCAAACGTAATACCAAAATAGTTTGTAAATCAAAAATATTCTTTAGGTAGTCTGTATTTGTTTCGATTGTATTACAGAATATATAGGTTTCCAAACACATATTTTGAATGTACACTGATTTAAACGAGAGTTATGAGAATAATAAATTTTCTATAGTAATTTTAAATTCCTCATATCTCGTCTTTATATCATTTTCCTTTCAAAATATTTATTTGGGAACATAGATATTCTATAATACAATCGAAATATATATACTTACACTACCTTAAGAATATGTTTGATTTTCATATTATTTTGGTATAACGTTTGTATGAAAAATGCATGCTCCGCCGGCCCCTTAATGTGGTTTCGTACATATGATTCTACGATTGTGCGTAGTGAGTAGGTTTGCTTGGGTAGGCATCGGATCGTGTGAATGCTATTTAGTATAATTGATATGTACAAGCTTTGGTCTGTTTATATGCATTCTATTTGATACAATAACATCTCTCTCGTAGTATACTAATATTTCGCCAATATTGTTTAAGTCCCATGTTTTAGGGAGCGAGCCTATTGCCATCGACCGGGCACACATCCAGACTCCATGGCTGGTACTGAGATATTCCTAATGGTAAAACGCAATAGTAATCCCAACCCCAGGAATAGACTTCTTTGTTACCTACTGCCAAACTGACTTAATGCACTACTGATCCTACTATATAATATTATAAATGCGAAAGTTTGTGAGTTTGGATGGATGGATGGATGGTTTGTTACTTTTTCACGCAAAAACTACTGAACGGATTTGGATGAAATTTTGCACACAGACAGTTTATAACCTGGATTAACACATAGGATACTTTTTATCCCGGTAGTAAGATCCCATGGGACGATTATCAAACTTCACGCGGGCGAAGCCGCTGGCAGAAGGTAGTTTTATAATAAAGTAGACTTTTCATACAGTCCTTAAAATATGTATATTTCAGTCTGCCTAACAAGTTACTTAACTCAGTATCTGCCGAAAGATATAAAACCTAAAATATCTCGTTTTAAAACTGGCGAAATTCCGTATAAATCGACAACGTCTTCACGTATAAAATTTATAGTCTAATGAAATATTGTTTAGCACTCGGCGCCGGTCTTACCACGGGTTTACGATTCATCCCCGCAATATTTTTTTTGGGCTTTATTTAGAATCTCATTGGATTGTTCTGCGGTTTTCTTTAGTTTATGAGAATGAAGTTTTAATATTCTTTACAATTTGAAAGTTGTATCAGTTAAAAGCAAGAGGTTTTTGTGAATATTGTAAAGCTGCTGAAGAACTTGAACTAATGCTTCAGATAATTACTAATTTTCGTGTGGTGAAAAAAAAATTAAAAAAAGCTTTTATTCGTTGAGAAATCGTATTGCAAAAAAACTTTTTTGCAAAAAATAAAACCGACTTTTGTTTGATTGATTTAATTTTTTTGTCACTGACTTCAGAAGCTAAAGTTATTTTTCACTTTTTTGTTTTTTTTTTGAAGTCGGTTCTATTTTTTGCAAAAAAGTTTTTATTTTTCACTTTTTAGTGGTTTACATGTGCTTGGTACACATGGAAAGTGCATACCGTTACAATTACAACGAGCCCAAACACGACTAGGATACATTGTCTCATTATTGATTTCCGTGACTCTTGGCTTCATCATCAGATGTGATGGTAGAATGGTTCTTATCAAACGCAAATGCTTCACTTGTTGTAGAAAATACCAAAATCGTTGTACGTTATCCTATAAAATTTGAAGAGTTCCCTCGATTTCGCCAAGATTCCATCATCAAATCCCGAATTGGTTACTATGGGACCATTTGGGAAGGATACTCTTTCCAACAAAAAAAAGAATTTTTCAAATCGGTTGGCAAGCGACGGAGTTATGCGCGAACAATCATAAAAAAAAATAGAAACATCCGAATTGAGAACCTCCTCCTTTTTTAGAAGTCGGTTAAAAAGGCAATAGCACAAAAGGCTGACCAGTAGTGAATTAAAACGCCAGTACGAAATTTATAATGCTATTGGCATTAGCCAGTGGATAAATCAATAACTTAAGCTTTATTTCGTTAATATTTTAGTAACTAGCTGTGCCCGCGCGGTTCCACTCGCGTGTTTCATACGTTGGTGTTTATTAAATGAGATTTAGTGTTCAAGTTAAAGTTCCAAGAAAACAGCAATAAAAATACCATCCTGAAACACCTCGAATTCCAATGGGAATAGTTCTCCTGACTTCACTAGTGGTTCCATAAGTGCTATGGCAAGACATTTCAGTAACGTATTTACGCATCGAACAATAAACAGCTCCTGACCGCTCCTGGGTGAAAGGTTGAAACCTTTCCCAGTTGTTAGACACGTGGCGCACAATACTGGCTCGAACACGTGGCCCAGACAGGCGTATTACTTTGTGTAATTTATTTCATCACCACTGCTCTCAAAACGGTGAAGGAAATCATCGTGAGGAAAGCGGCATATCCTAGAACCAAAAATTCGAAGACATAATAATATTATGTCTTCGAATTTCGGACCGGCCGCGGGCCCAGTGCAGTTTGGTAGATGTCACATATTATTCACCTAGATGATGAAGATGGAATGATAAATATTTACACTTTTCCAACGAGAACCCATAGTATCAGTACTTGGTCGAAAGTGCGAAGGGTGGGGGGCTGCGACATTTCCGACTCGGAGCCGACTTCTCCTAATGACGCGAATATTTCCCGCTTGACGTTTAATTAACTATCAAAAGAGGGTAGTTTGAATAGCCTCCTCTAATGCGACGGTGCCAATCCTCGACACAGCTTAGGAATCGCTTTTTACTCCCTTTAAGCTAATAGTTGTACCGACTCACGCTAAGCAGTGTTTGAATTATAAGCTTGAGCTAAATAAGCAAAGTTTTAGTACAAATCAATATTCGTTCAAATCTGAAAAATCCGTAAAACTAGTTCACGTAAACTTGTACCAAATATGCTTTAAAACTTTTACCGATATCAAAAAATAAAGCAAAACTTATCGCAAATTAAATTTCCCTTAGGAGACGAAGTTTTTAAATTGGTTTGGTTATTTTTTTGGCTTTTAAAAGTCACGTCTAAGCACTAAATATAAAGGTTTAGAGATTACATTAGTGATACCCGGGGACCGAGTAATCATTTCAGCATCCCGATTTAAGTATTATCTCAATGAGATAACGTACGACGCAAATATAAACATAAACTTCACGCCTCTCATCACAATAGCCTAGGTTCGACCATCAATAAATTGCAAATCTTTTTAGTCCGTCAGTTAGAGTATTGGAAAATAATGGACACGTATTTTTTGTTTTTGTAAATCAACGCACTAAAAATTATAGCACGGCGGCGTGACGTTTTGAGAATTTTAAAAGCGTCGTATCTTGGTCAATTTTGGTTTACGTAACAAAAGAAAAGCTATGTGCCAAATATTTTTTGATAATCTAACTGACTGACTTATTAGATTTTTTCAGCACACCAGCCTATTCCTGGAAGGGTTAGGCAGAAGTGTATTTTTACTCGCTACACCCATATTTCACCAATTATGTGTTATCACCTGCCCAGCCATTTCCCAACTATGTTGGGGTCGGCTTCCAGTCTAACCAGATGCAGCTGAAAATATACATGGAGCGACAGCCTATCTGACCTCCACAACCCGGTTCGTACTGGGTAATACGATATCTCTTGGTTAGACTGGTTGTCAGACATTTTAGGCCACTGACTACCTGTAACGACTGTCAAAGATCTACGAAGAACAGCCAGGACTAACAGCTTAACGTGTTTTCCGGAGGCACGGAGGAAACTCGATATGTAGTAGGTTTTTGAGCATATTGCCAACTGGGAACTAACCCTATCCATCCAAGCTACTACTGTAAAATTATTAATAAAAATACCCAAAGCGTAGGAGTCAGCTTATTAATAAAAACGCATATCTGAAGAACCTGCGAGGAAATCTTTTTCTAATATTTTTTGCATGTAACTTTTTCTTGATGGTAATTTTCCCTCAGTAGCAACAACAAATCAGGCCACAATTTCTCACAGCTCTATTTACGAAGCAATCATCTATAACCGCACAATCGATCTTTGTGCTCTAAATAATCCTAAATGATAGTTTTGTGGGTGCTTCGGTGCAATCGTGCGCAACGTCGCCGTTCGACGTCCGATCGAGAACTTTACAATCGTTTTTCTTTTTACTAAGAAATCGAGTAAAAAGTGTTCAATTCAATGTCTTACAATCCTTTTTTCCAATTGATGTTACTTGTTACACAAATGTAAACTTTATGTTCGTGTTATTAAATTGATTTAATATTTGAGTACTATGGTAATGGTATGAAAAGTAAGGCAAACTGAGCTCTATGTGTGGGTATTAAGTTGTTTTTTCAATGAAGCATATTTGTTTGCATGTTTTGAAACTAAATCGTGAACGTAGTTTATAAACAAGAAGTATTTTGAACGTAAAGAGGTTAGGTTAGATTGGAATTGTATGAAAAAAATGAATGGTGTTCACAAGAGCACGCTTATTGAAGCACGCTTTCTTTTGTTTGCAAGAGCACTATTATAGTGATGTTAGATCTTGTGATTATCTTACTTTCACTGTTTAATTTTATCACGTTTTATTATAGTTTTACTTTTTATTTCAGTGTGGTCTTCTCAGACTAATAAAATAAATAAATAAATATCGCTGGACGTTACACACAGCGCCATCTAGTGCTACACGAAGCTTATGTCGTGGACACCAGATAGTTGATATACTACATACATACTTTTTTTTATACATACGGATTATAATACATATTTGACTCGGAAATTAAAATTCCATGCTTCTCACTCAAACGTACGGCAGCCTCACTACCGTTCGCCATTCGGGTCGTCGATTTAGTGTAAGTTTACTTCTGTAATCAATAAATTATTCAAAATTACATACTATTAGTATGCGTCATCTCACTGCAGGACAAAGCCTTCACTTTTTCGATCCTGAGCAAATATGAATCTGTCCCACCTATAGAGGTTAATTTCGAACTGCCATCTACGCCTTTTTTTTATTTTTTTTTTACCATGGGAAATCATCAAATGACTTCTCCCACTCTGGGCGGAGCGGGAGGGAGTGTCAGACTTTTACTGACTAAAACCCATCCGTGTTCCTTCCTCGCCCTTTATGTTCCGGGGCCGCGGTATCTCTTTCGAACTGGCCCGCAACCCCGACAGGCTTCGGCCCTTGCGGGCCCCTCCCCTTATGCTGACATCTCTTTGAAGCGCGCGTGGAACACGAACGCGCCGTCGACACGGCCTGTCGTCACTAGACGGACGGACGGCTAGCTAGCCCATAGCTAACCGTCCACAGGCCCGCATCTACGGTGGCCGGTAGCCACCACGTGCCCCCGACGCCCGGTGCGTCTCCCGCGGCGCCCCGGAAGGGAGGCTCTCTCCCTCTCTCGTTCCGCCACCTCCTTCGCTAGCATGACTGCTTCGCAGAAGGAGGTGTCGGCTTCCCATTCCGTCTCGCTCCGGACCATGGATTGAACCAGGGCCGGACGCGAGAGGTCGCTGCCGCCGATCGCCGCTACGAGGACACGGCGGTGCTCCGCCCACGCAGGGCAGACTTCTACCGTGTGCTCCACCGTGTCCTCCGGTCGATCCTCGCAGTGGAGACACACGGGCGCTTCCTCCCGCCCGATTCGGTGCAGGTAACTCCCGAAACATCCGTGTCCGGTGAGGACCTGCGTCAGGCGGAAGGTGAGGGCGCCGTGGCGCCTGTCAAGCCACTCCTCAAAGAGGGGACTTACCGCCACTATCGTGGTGTGCCCTTGCCATCTACGCCTGGATTTTACTTAAGGCGATTAGACGAGCTAAATTAGCAACTCTAAAATCTCTGAAATGCTGTTAGAATAAAGTTCTAATCAGCTTGCACTACAAAGTGGTTGTTACGTCAGTCACTGCGGGCCAAATAGCGCGAAATGAGTGGTTTCGATCGATTTACAAAAAAAAGGAATGATTGGATTAAAAAACTAAAACACTATCATGCTAATATATTGCTTGTAGAATTATTTGCCAAAAAATCAGAATGATCGCACGCATATTAGTATGTTTTTTTTTGTTTGAAAGTTATTTTTAGAGATAAGTTCGTGATTTTTTTATCGAGTCAAATTAATTGTATTATGTTTTCAAAACACTATCGTGCTAGTATATATCCTGAAGAATATCATATATTTTTCTGGTATTGTTTATAGCAGTGATATACTTTTAGTAATTATAAAACTCGCGTTTAGCTCATGTAATCGCCTTAAGGAAGTTACTTAAGACATGTTTAAGTATTGTCTACATTGTACAGCATTTACTGATTACAGAAGTACAACTACATACACTAAATCCACTTCTACCGTAATAGATTCTTCAAACATTTGCTTCCCCAAAAGTTACGAACAATACTTGTGCTACCTACCAAACTGCGGTCACCACTCCTTCATTGTATAAAGTCCGTAAATTACATTTAATTTCACCTAAAATCAAACACTTAGCACAAATTCTAGTAATACTTGGGCAAATAGTCCTAAATCAACAACTTGTAACTTGAAATCAGCCGCTGCGAGCCCTACTAAAATAAATCAGATGAAATCCATTGAAAGCTTCTAACTTAAAAAAGCATTTATTTAAAACTAAGTATGTATACTGTACATTCTTTTATATTCACTGTCTATTTTATTTTATAATTTAAATAAATAAAAAATAATAATAAATATCGCTGGAAATTAACACACAGCGCCATTTAGTGCCACACTAAGGAAGGCTTGTGTCGTGGACACCAGATAGTTGATATACTACATTTATATTTTTTTGTTTGTAAATACATACTTATTATACATATGAATCCATGACTCGCAAACAAATGTACATGTTCATCACACAAACATTTGCTCCTACTGGGATTCGAACCCAGGACCCTAAGAACGTAAGGCAGCCTCACTACCACTACGCCAATTCGGGTCGTCAAATAAATATATTTTGTGGCTAATATGGCCGGAGATTGCACAAGATGGGTATCGAAGGAGAAAGGGGAGGGCTTTCCCCAGCAGTGGGACACTAAGTAGGCTAGCAAAAAAAAAATGCAGTTAAGGAATTATTGGGGGCGGAAAAGAGTATCGTTTTTTTGCGTTGCTATATTGTGATCGTTAACCACTTCTGGCTCTATTTGTTTATGCTATAAATATTACAAACATAACTGTCTTCTAAAAGATTCGATGCGCGATGTGATGAACTTCTGCTAATAAAGACAGAGGGAGCATCAAAGGAAAAAATATATGAAAAATCAGGTGTAATAGTTTTCCTGAACCACTTCTCCCGGAAAGAATTAATGATCGACACGATCATCAACAGAGGCGAGTATCCAAATATCTTCAGAATTTATAAAAGCCAAATCTCTCACACAACGTTAAATAAAGAAGGCCATTCATACAACTACATCTGCGCGACTGGAGCCACGTTACGAATTCGACGGCAATTTTTTCACACCGTCGCAATACGGTCTACAATTCTTTGAAATATTGCCTCGACGCGTGCAAATTTTGCTCGCGTACTTTTGTACAAACTTACTGAGCATTAATAAAAAGGACCTTAGCGGCTCTGTTTAGGGTGTATTCTCGCTTGTGTTAACTGCAAATGAAAATTGGCGTCGAATATAAGTTACATACGGTTCCCTACACAAAAATAACGAACTGCGCCGTCGAGACGGCTGTAGTAATCACGACGTGAATGGCCGACCATGGACTATATTATGTAAAGGATCTTTTGAGCTTTTCAAAGGGATTCTGAAGCGTTTTCAGGGCGGTTAATTACACGATACGGAGGCCGTAAACCTGAAGTTTGTCTTCAGTACTGAAATTCGTAGCTATAAAGCGATTTTATGCTTCTTTAGGAGTTTCTTGACGGTTTGCGGTTTGTTTTTTTCTTTGTACGTTCAGAATATTTTCCCGTATAACAGTTTTGTGGAACATTGAGCAAGATTGAATGTTTAAGACTCATTTTTGTTTTTGTAAGTACTGTTTTGTAATTGGCATTTAAAGCGAAGTAAATTGTTTTAGTAGTAACATTTTGTTTACATTAGGAATCCGCTAAAATGAAACGGGAAATTGAATCCAAAGTTATGAATAATCTAGACACAGAGATACGCAACTCTAATAGTCAGAATGCAATGGAAATAACTTTTTCATTCACAAACTGTACATATGAAATATGATATAGTCGTTACGTTTTTTATGTAGTTATTCAAATACAATTTATTCACACTAGAAAAATGTTTTACAGTAGTCTTGCTTGACCATTCCAGCCGTTTACTTACTCATGTGATACCAGTCATAAAACAAATGATAAGCGACTCTGTATTATACTACTTATAGATTAAAACCAAACAAAGGTCATGCACCCATCTATCCAGGATTCAGTACAATCCTTTTCGGAAAAGGTGTTCGCACAGTGGAACATAGCGCCATACTAATTCGCAATACAATTTGTCATAGTCTCACTGCATTGCAGTTTCCTACTGCGACAAAGAGCCATTCTGATATATCAGAACGACAAGCCATTGTCAGAACAAAGTGTGGGCCACTACATCAGAGTGTAAGAGATTATTTGGTTTTTAGTATCAACACTTTGTGAACTGGTAACGGTTTTGGTAACTAATTAATATTTTAAATGCTACCTAAAGTGACTGTGTATGTCTGTCATCTTTTTATTCCGTAATAGCTGGGCGGATTTCGATGAAATTCGGCACACTAATTAGTTAAGATCTGGGTCCTTAGAATACTTTTGATACAGGCAGTATATTCCCGTGGGATAATTTCCAACATCCACAAAAAAACTACTTTTAATACATACATAAATGGCAGAAACCTATGAAACCTATCACAATTTTTTATTATTTAATAAGACAATTTTTTTTTTGTTTTTTTTTTTTTGTACCAAATAAGCTCCGATATTACTGAACCGATTGCATTCATTTTCTCACCATTGGTAAGTTAAATTATCTGGAAGTAATATAGGCTATCAATCATATTTATAACATGCAAATTAGCAGAGCTATCTTAATTTTTGTGAACAAAGTCACAGGCGATGTGTTAGTGGTTTTTTTTATAAAGTAAATAAAGTTTACAGCCTAACATTATACCTTTAAGTAGTTATATGTTACAACAACATAAAAGATATTATAAAGCAGCAAGTTTCCTGAACAGTAATAACAACATACTTGACTTTTACAGCCACGCTTTGTTTCAGTTAAAGCTTCTATAAAACTGTCGTAGGCGTCTAAAATATCAAATTCCTGACGGTTATCAAAGTTAGAAAGAGTTTCAAACTGTATAGGGCCTAGTATGAACCTTGAAAGACGTTAAATGCTTTAGGACTTTGATACATTAAAGAAGATAGCTAAGGAATATTTGATTTAGCAGTATTGCACGTACTATATCGTCGATGACGTTTCATGTGACAAATTCTAAGGATCAGCGTAGACTTAAAATGGAGGCCACCAATGAAATTATACACGAACAAAAAAAAAACACTTTATTACATATCAATTTGGGTTACATTGCATGTCAAGGAGTCTCCATTTAGGCATAGAAAAAGCCTGTAGTTGAAGGCTCCGCTCTTCCCTTACTTACAGTATAGAGATAAAAAATAAATTGGTAATTACAAAAGTACATCTAAACAGCGTTGTTTATTACGATCAAAACTGACAAAATGTATTGCAATTCTGGATCTGATAAAAAGTAGAAGACCAGCAACATGATTGTGATTGTGTGAAGTTGTGAACGCTATTTGATAGTCAGGGAATTTAATTATAGGCATTTACGTACAAGTTTCAAGAATGGCAGTAGTATTTGAATATAAGGACAATGTGTTCAACTATACTTGGCTTATGACCGAAATTTTCATAGGCCAACTGCACAAGAATCAAATCACTCGCTAGTTTAGTGGCTTGACCCGAACGTGTTAAACTGACAACGCATCGGGCAGTGTTACGATTGCGACTGTTCGATTTATGTGTTGTCGCCCTGTATGTGCCGGTTTGTGGGTCATTTAGCAGTCGACGCAAAGTGGATAGAGGCGAATTTTAAAGTATTCATCACGCTTGCAATTCCCAAAGAGTTGGACAGAGGTGAACCTAATAGTTCACCGACATTTTAAAAGTCCCTTATGTAATAGGGGCGAGCTTAATTGCCATCAATTGAGCACAAATCACATCCAGACTCCGTGACTATTACTGAGAAATAGGCTTGTTTCCTGAAGAAATCTAAATAGTCCGTCAGGTAGATTATCAAAAAATATTTGAAACGTATGTTTTCTTTTGTTACGTTAACCAAAATTAACGAAGATACGACGCTTTTTAAAATTCAAAATAAGTCACGCCGTGCTATAATTTTTAGTGCGTCGTGACGTCACGACCCCCACTCCCGAGTTTTAATGCGTTTTATCTTTGTCAATATTCATTGATTAAAAAAAAAAACAAAAAATACGTATGCATTATTTTCCAATACTCTAACTGACCGACTTATTAGATTTGCAATTTATTGATGGTGGAAACTAGCCTTTTCCTGATGGAAATAACACGTTGCCTGCACTCGAGAATCGAACCCTGCACCCCAGCAGTCACAGGTTGAACTTTACTTGTTGTTATGCAACATGTTTAGCCTCTTACTTTTACAGGAATTGAGAAAATCGGATGTGCAAATGAAAATAGCTAACTTTGAGCCGCTAGAAAACGGTAAAAGTGTTTACCAAACCGGTTGGTTTTGGCAAAATTTTGTAACTAAACACACTTATGTGTGACTATGATAAAAACTTTTGCATTTCTAGAGTAGTTTTTCAAGACTTACGTCCTTTGATATTTTTATTTACACGTAAGTGACCACTTTGTGGACCACTTTGTGGTCACTTAGTTTAGCATTACGACCCAAATGGCGCAGTGGTAGGAAGGCTGCCTTACGTTCTTCGGGTCCCGGGTTTAAGTCCCACTAGGAGCAAATATTTGTGTGATGAGCATGAACATTTGTTTCCGAGTCATTGATGTTTATATGTATATATTTACAAACAAAAAGTATCTATGTAGTATATCAACTATCCGGTGTCCGTGACACAAGCCTCGTTGCTTAGTGTGGCACTAGATGGCGTTGTGTGTAATGCCCAGCGATATATTTGTCACCGTAAAATTGTCAAATACGTTATATTGTAAAATCTCAAAATATTGTCAAACGAACATACTGTTTACAACAAAACACATTATTTTTCGTGAAATGCATGCGATGGTAGTCAACTCACGCGGTGTGGAAGGAAGGAGGGGGTCCCCCTTGCCCAATGGTACCACTCTCATGAAAACATAATGTACCATTCCTGAGAAATACCGATTAATGTAACCTTACCTTAAAACACTTTATATGCCCCTAAAAAGCATAGTCGACGGAGCCCCTATTTCCGAGGGCAGGGTTTAAAGGGAACTTAACTAACCTAACAGGGGGGTGCCCCAAGTCCCGATTATGGGGGCAGAGATACTTCCGTATGTTCAGTTGACAATAATTCGAGACTTTACAATATCGCTACAGAGAAACACATTATATTGTATTATAATATATATGTTTGACAATTTTACGGTGACATATATATATATTTTATGTACTAAGCTAGGATTAAATTGAAATATACAGCCCCTCAAAATAGGTGAATATGGATTGCAGGAACGTGGCACACTTGTTTATGTCTGCCCCGTGGGAGGATGGCCATTGTCCGCACACATACGTGTACACACCACCCGGCCAGTCAGGGCCACGCTAAATAAATAACAAAACAGGCTTCGGCAACCCGAGAGCTAAATTCTGTACCGACAACACGATATTTAATAATATAACATTAGGTTGTAAATCTAGGAAACTTGAAAGCTGTTCGTTCAACAAACTGTCGGGAAGCGAACCTGTACATTATGACTACCATAAACTGCCAGACTCCAACTTTTATGCCACCAATAAATCCTACGGTGCCCACTGGTTATTTCTGGATATATCTAGAAAACTACCCTTAGTGTTCCCCTAGCTGCGCTTTATGCACTACGAAACGGAGTATTTCTTTCAAATTAGTGCTATAAAAGTTTTATAGGTCGTAAATAAAATCGATAGGTGACTATTTCTGGTATGACAATAGTACATGCCTATGCATAATATATATTTTTACGGTTTTATTTTATTTAAATTGATCTTATACACTTACAAAAGTCATTGACCGTTTAATCAATCATAAAAGGTCAAACGTGTTAATTATTTATTTGAACTCACAAATTCCTGTTTTTAAATAAGGGTTGTGTATTTAAGTTTTTGATGAACCGATCAACCGACTACCAAAAATAAATATGAAACTGTATATATTATTTGAAACTGTTGGCTAGTATAAAATAATGATGTAAAAACATAAGCAAATATTTATTTAAGAGTTTTAAATAGCGTTCAAAATAACATAAAATAAACTTATATTTTAATTAACTCACTCGTGTATTTTGTTTGCTGTAAAATAACAGACATGTACAGTGTGTATCAAAAACCAACTTCAAAATAACAGACATGTACAGTGTGTATCAAAAACCAACTTCAAAATCAATTCCATGTAATTCGTCATTTCCTCTGTCAAACACCGAAAATCGTCCGAACTTAACAAATTAATCTTCAAACGTCGACATTGAAAAGCGTCTGCCGAACACATTTCCGTGTACAAAGAGATTAAAACGGTTTGTCTGTTTGGTTGTTTGTTCGTTAGATATCCATGTTTGCACGGCATTTAATGACGAAAGGGTAGGCCCAGGGAGTATACAACAACATTTCGGATAGTTACTATCCGGTTTACTCTAAAGTAATTCTGAAGGTAAACGACGATTGTAAACGCATAAAGTCGGAAAATAAAGGGATTCGGAAATATTTGACTGTACGGAGTAATTGAAAGAATTAAAAAAATACTCGACGACATTATTTGAAGCGAAAATCATATAAGTAAACTACAGTTGAAATGTCAGATGTAGTGTTTTATTTATTTCAAACCTATTATTTTCCGTACATAGCTTTGCATATAGGCTTAAAATATAGTCAGAATATCTAATAATATGTACATACACACTGTAACTTGGTACGCAATAACCCGCGGGCGAATTCAAGTTTCGTAGAGTTTAGTGCGTGAACGCTACGACGACGCTACGCCGTAGGCGATTGCTACGGACCTACGCTACGCCAGGTTATTATAATGCGAAATTCATTTTAGAATTTTGCATGTTCAGATTGCGTTTAAGAGGGTGAGATATTGACGTTTATTTTGAAAGATTATATTTATTTTTTGGAGCGCTACACTGATTCCCATTGTCACGCAGTATTTTCTATCCGATAAACATTGATGTAAACTGAAAAGTTCCAAAAAAAATACCATTAGAAACACCGGTTCACCAAAAAAATAATAGCAACGCAATACAAATGAGTTGATCCACGCAGAATCCCATTGTTATTAATACGTACAATAACTGGCGGTCCAAAACGTTTGTCCCACAAATAAATTGTTCGCTTAATCATTGTGCGTATGAGCGATGTCCTCCATCAGTTATGAGGTTCGCTGTTTTTTGGTCGCGCGACCCCGTTGCCTCGCTAATCGACGATATTACGGGTTTGACGTTTAGCTCCAGGCTTGCTGATGCTGGGGTTGAGATTTACGGGTCAGGCAGTGAGAGATGCGTTATGGTGACGTTGAGATAGCCTGGTCATTTGGTTCGTCTGATTTTGTGTAGTGCCTATCTGAACTCGAGTTAAATTTGTTTTGGGAAGGACCAGTAGTGCTTATCTTACACCTTTGACCGCAGGTTCCCTTCTAAGAAAATGTCTTTTCGTGTTGCTAATTGACGATATTACGGGTTTGACGTTTAGCTTGAGGCCTGCTGATTTGGGGCGCGGTGATTTACGGGTCAGGCAGTGAAGGATACGTTATCGTGACTATGACGTAGTTAGGAGATAGCCTGGTCATTTGGTTGGTCTGGTTTTGTGTAGTGCCTATCTTAACTCGAGTTAAATTTGTTTTGGGAAGGATAGTGATTCTTATCTCTCGACTTTGACCGCAGGTTCCAAACTAAGAAAATGTCTTTCCGTGTTGCTAATTGACGATAATACGAGTTTGACGTTTAGCTAGAGGCCTGTTTAGATTTACGGATCAAGTAGTGAGGGATGTGTTTTGTTGGTGTAGTTAGGATATGACCTGATATTGGTTGTTTTGTTTTATGGGAGTGCCTCTTCTAGTGGAGTGCATCTTTGGTTGAGACAGTCTTGGGAAGAACCGTGGACCTATCTTTAACCTCTGGTTAATAGCCTGGTAGTTGTCATTAGTAGTTGTTTAGTCTTTGCTCGTGTTAGGCTTTTTGTGAGGCAACTAATGACCAAATTCAGTTGGCTCTTCTTCTACAAAAAGGTAACTCTTATTTCCTATCTTCCTCATTCAAGTTTATTGGAAGAAAAAGGTTTAAAATTAATCTTTGTGAAGTTTATAAATTAATCTTTTTCTTAATCTCATTGTTGATTACTCTATTAATAGATTGATCTTTATAATAACAGCACATTATGTAAAGTCAGTCTCAGCATTGTTATAATTGGTACGTAGGAGGAAGCCAAAGAAATGGTAACGTGATACTGTAGAAGCTAACAATCTGAATGTCTGGAATACGCATTAGCGAACTACACGGAGAATACTGAGTAGGTAATACAAATGGTAAACTCATGTCGATTTTTTACGAGCAATTAAATGTTTTCAATATTACATTTTATTTGTAGAAATACAAATCGATATTTGAAGTAATTCCAAGATAAATTCATACAATAAAACGGCAAATATAATATGTACGTAATAGAATAATTTTACAGCCTGTGAAAATATTCCAAATCATTGCAAAATACCAAAAACATAACACTAACTTAAATTAATTTACTTTTACGCACACATCAAAAAAAATAGCCAACAATTAATTCCCAAACGGAGTTAATTAAACAATAAATTCATTGTCCAGCAGACGTCGGCGCACTAAAAGCCCGAAAGGGTGTTACAATCCAATCGATCTCCTTATCTACAGGTTCCAGTTAACGTTTTAATTGCTTTATAAATAACTCGGCTAACCCCTGCGCCCCTAAAATACGAGAAATTATGACCTTAGGGTGGCACATGGTATATTAAACATGGCTAAATCTTTAGAACAATGCTTTGTGGGCTTAGGTTTTCGAACAATGAGTGTGATTAAAATTTTGGGCTTTCCATTTTCGTGTGTGGGACGACGCAAGTGATTTTTTCTCTCTTTTAAATAAAGGCTTGAATAGGATTAATGTGTCTGACAACATTAATATTATTATCTAGGTGGCTTCTAGTCGGTTTTCTAAAGATAAAGTGTTGAAACCATCTGTCAAAAGATACTGTGAACAATTGAATTGCGAACCAAAACATTTTTTTACATTAATGAAAGCTCATAATGAGAAGTCCTTGAACAACATTTGTTCGCCGACTTTTCCGAAAGCAGACAAAAAAAAACTCCCCATACATATATTATGTCCCAACAACTAGTACTTTTTGAACAAGTACTAAAAATTGTTTTTTTTTTACCTGTGTAAAAAATCGTAGAACTAATGTTGTTGTTTATGATGTTAGTAATCTACTCCTGCGAGGTTGTTGGTGTTTTACAAATAACTCTATAAAGGCGCACTTACTAGGTAACCTATTATAATATTTCGTTGTCAGCTTCGTTCAAATGAACGTCATGCGCATGCAGTTTGATAAATACTTAGTTTTCCTGAAAAAAAAGGTAATTATCCTTTTGCGTCTTGACTCTAGATTCAGTTGTTCGGGAAATCTGCTATCAAATGACCGTTTTGTTGTCTTTTGAGAAATTGTTTAGATTTAACTAAAGAATCACAGGTTTTCCAATGCAAGAAAGGAAAAATTTTTTGGAAATTTATCTCGCAGGTGTTACTCAAGATTAATACGTTTCCACAAGCCCAAAGTTTGCAACCTTGATTCCCCTACTGTATTACCTAACGTAACTGAGAACCTAAAACTTACAACCCAGTCCATAAATCCCCTTTCTACCAAAGACCATACATTCTAAGACCCAAATCAAACGCGTAACTTGGACCCATTACAGTTACTACCTAATTCTGCGACGGATGCCGCTAACTGCGGGGAATTTCTATCGTTATGTCATCACTATAACTGTTCGTTGCCTTTAAGGACCCTCGTCCACGACAAATATTTGTAGCCATGTTGACGCGCGGTTCATTTGTAGATCTATGACAGTTACAGTGGCCTCAAAGACTGACATTCAGTCTTACCAAGTGGTATCGTATTAGCCAGTACTAACTGTGGAGGTCATATAGGCAGTCGGTCAGTCCTACTAATATTTTAAATGCGAAAGTTGTGAGTATGGATGTTTGTTACTCTTTCGCGCAAAAACTACTGTACGAATTTGACCCCAACGTAGTTGGGAAAAGATTAGATGTCGACACGCGCTTCTGCACTAAGAGGCATTCGCAACGCACGACAGAACCGATGCAAATGTGCGGCTGTTTCTGACGACATGGAAAGAACGTTTGCATCGCGGAAACAACGCGTTTCCATCGCGATTGAATCTGTGGTTACGTGGGCGAAGGTCCTACTGTTCTCACTGACGGTCGACCACTTTTCACTCTTATGTTCTGAGGAATAAGGTTCAAACGTGGTCGAGCGCCAGTGAGCACGGTAGTAGACAGCCAGCAACAGCATCGTCACTGTATCGCGACCATTTGGCGTTCACATCTCACAGTCGCAGTGGACTGGGGCCTTAGAAACCGTGAGTGGGAGGATATTGTTTAAGAATCGTTTATGACCGGGCTTCGTCTTTATCGCGATCGTATCTTGTTGTGGATTGGCTGAATAATAGCATGGATTTAGTGTGGCAATTGTGGAACTGGATGAGTATTTTAGAGGTGCTAACGTTACAAGTAAGAGTGCTTTCTGTAATACCAGCCGTATACGATGGGATCTTCCATCGGAAGAAATGGCGAACTTTCATTATGATAATATTGCGGTTTTATAATTATATTGTGCAAAATTCCATACTTCTAGCACCAACGTCTTAAAAAATACAACCGTCTCACTGCATTTAATCCCATGAAAAATTTATTAAATGAACTTAGACTTTAGACGGTTGTTTTGATGATTTTAATCGAATCGCGAATCATATTGTGTTCAACATACAGCCAAATGACCGCGATTTTGAAAAATGGAGGAATATTACAATAACGCGGACTACCCTGCAGTTTCCACATTAAGCTGCGTGTTGTCTGTAAGTGAATGAATGAATTTAAGATTTACATTAAGTAGAAACTTGCACTCACTATTTCATGTAAAAGTCATAAAACTGTTAAACTGGCTGTTGTCAGTGTAAACTGACTGTTTCTGGATAAACTTATTTGTTTGGTTAATAAATAACCTTATGTTAAGCCGACTAACAGATCGTACTTACATTTAAATAGCTTCCGTGTGTGATCGAAATTGTTAAATTTATGTGTGTAAATAACAAACACACATACATTTATTTGTTTTTGCTCAACATTTAACCTAAAACTTTCAGAATAGTAAATTAATTACACAGAAACGTTAAATATGAGCTACCAAAAATAACAGATTGTGCCTACACAATTAAAATCATAACGAAAACACATAACGTTTGCTTCATGACGCGTAAATTCAAACAAAAACTAAATTATGGGGGTTGGCATTTGTTACTATCGAACGGAACCCTCGCGAAATATTGTATCTACTTGCAGCTAGCTTATTAGACAGCGGTTTCCAAATTATTGGAATTGTTTGCGATTGCCATTTAGGAGACAAAATGTAGGACAACTTTGGGTTAATTGATATGACTGCGACAAAATATATCTCTAACACTCTACCACTCACTCACTCTAGTATCTAGCACATTTTGTACCTAAACGACCTAAAGTGTCTTTGCTAATTAAAGGACAAATGTCTAAAGTCGCATGCGGGTCTAAACCTGCGCTGTATAATTTTCAACTTTCCTATGCGTTGCAATTAGGCATTAGGCATTCACTTAGGTGTCGTGTCGCCTAGTGTAAGTGACAGCACACACTTTTTTGTTGATTTTTAGCTTACAATTGTTTTTCATGTTTACTACTAGTGACAAACCATGAACGCAGTTTCTCCTAGGTGCTTAAGCAAATGACATATAACATAGAACTCATCATTAAAATGCATGTTTGTTGTGACTGCAGTTCCAACCGTCACTTGTATACCTAACGATGTTGTCATCTATTACGATAGCCATACCTTTAATTATAAGTACACACGTACTAATAGCATAACTATCGTTTGTAAAACCATTGATACAAGCATAGATATGACACGCGATGCAACACCGTGTAGTATTCTCTTTTCAAATTGTTCTCTTTTTTTTGTTTTAGTTAAATGTGCAAAAAGGTGGCCAAATAATAGTAATTAGATTATTTTATTCAAATTTAGAATCTAGACTTGTAGTACGAGTATGTAAGATTGACTTCAGAACTTTACAGAACTGCCATTTATTGCTTGATTATTTTGACTGAGCACTTTATAACCGACTTCAAGGAGGAGGTTCTCAATTCGTCGGAACCTTTATTTTTATTCTTTTATGTATGTTCCCCGATTACTCGATGATGGCTGGACCGATTTGAATTATTTTTTTTTTGTTATATATACTTCCCAGGTATTCCTATAATCATCAGGTCGGGATCTGATGATGGGATCCCGGAGAAAAAGAGAGAACTCTTAAAATTTTATTGGCACACTTGATGCGATTTGGGTAGTTTTTGGAAGAGTACTTTCTTAAAGTGGTCCCATTTCAATTTAGTGAAGATCTGATGAAGAACTTCGGAGATAGGCATCGGAACTCCTCAAAAAAACCTCCTCTCCTCGGCAAATGGACTGGGATTGCTGAAATCTCATGTCTGTCTATTGTTTACACCAGTTCATAACATAACATCACGCCGGTACGCTGTGAAGGGGTAAGCACATGTGAATCACTAAAAAGTGAAATATAAAAACTTTTTTGCAAAAAATAAAACCGACTTTAAAAAACACAAAAAAGTGAAAAATAACTTTAGCTTCAGAAGTCGGTGACAAAAAAACTAAGTAAATCAATCAAACAAAGGTCACCGACTGGCATACAGTGTTACATATTTTGTTTTTATTTTGGTATTTTTTTAGTATGTGAACTTGGCATGTGCCAAATACATGTATTTTCTTTCTTTTTTTAAGGTGACACGAAGTTACTGAAAAAAACACGTCCTCAAAATTATAAAGTCGATTTCCCCGAGGGCTGAATATGTTTTTTTTTTGCCACAGACAATAAGTTTGGAAACCATTGTTCTACACAATAAATTCAGTTCGGGGAGACATGCGATTGCTTTGCATCTTTCACCACCCCATTGAATAGGTTTCGACGTTTGATTAATGGTATTGAAGTAGGGGACGAAATAATTTCACATATCTTGACAACACCCTTATGTATTCTATCCTAACATTCTTTCACTCCAGTACTTTTTGTGACACTTTTTTTTTTACTTAATGTGTTTTGGATACACATTAATTAATATTTTGAAATATGGTGCCGACTGCTGGTGGAGTTTTATTAATATTGATGATGAAATCTCGTTATGTTTGAGAGGGAATGGAATTGAGTTATCGTATTTTGATTTGTTTGATTAATGGCGAATCGGGTTCACTTAACGTATATGTCTAAATAAAATAGACCTTGTAGTATAAACATTGGGTACAGCGCCAAAGTGATTCCGTTCTATCTATCGTCAAAATGATGGCAATATTGAACGGCTGAAAGGCTGTGACCCACCGTGTTTACATCAAAAATATATATTATTTCCTTTCAAACTGATTGCGAGAACCACGTCAGTTTTCATTTATTCATTACCCAAAGATCAGAGAGAGGTCAACACTCCCAACGCAGGAACTTACAAAGTTATTTTATATACCAAATTAACACCCCAACATCAAATCAGCACCGCACTAACGAATTGGACAAACGGTTGATCAAAGGAACATTCATGGTCTACTAACGACCAAGCTGAACCAAAGGCCACTAGAAAACGTCAAGGGAATGGCACGACCATCGATAGAATTTCACTTGTACGCTCGAATTCGGACGAATAAAATTTTAGCCGAAATTGAATCGGCCGGTTGCCGGCAGTAGACCGTAAAATTGGTCGGCACGCTGACCGTGCCGTGTCGTATACGGTATCTTCTTCGGCTTTTGGCCGAATTATGTGTGTATGTTGGGTGTCGCGTTCGGCCTCCTGAATTATACATGGGCCGAGGCGACCTGTGATTTAGTACACCGACTTCCGACCGGGACGCGCCGTTTAAGAGGTATATACGTTTCCCGTGTTATAGACTTTGTGCCGCGGATTTTTTTTGTTCACCGCGCGTTGCTTTTCTTTTTAGATTATTTTCGGAATGGAAGCGTTATTTATGTTAATGTGACATTTGCTAATGTATTGTATTTAATTGGGATACTGAAAGTAGATAATGACATAATTATTTTAAACGATAAAAAACCTTTGTTTTTTCATATTAAAGTACGACTATCTTCTGATTTTCGGCGTTGGTTCCTGAATGAAATTTTCCTACAAACAAGATTGCCTGCACCATTTCATTCCAATTTTGCGTGAACAAAAATGCACTTTTAATATTAAACCCGGATGCGGAAAAAATAATCTCCGAAACGCGTGATATTTTAATCGTTTTAGGATTATCGAGTGCTCCATAAAACCCATTGGAAAATCAAACAGTAGGTATTAGAAAAAGCTTCCAATAGGAAAGCTTTTAACAAAATTATTTGTGTAAAAGGAATTGTTTTTTTTAAACTGGTCGATGTACAGTTGTACAGCCAGTATTTATTTTTGTCCCAGAGAGGAAAGTAAACTGTATGTCCAGAGAATGTTTCAGTCAAAAAATTAAAGCTACATGTAAGCTGTATACACATATACAATTACGGTCATATATACGTACACGCATGACCCACCTTTAACCCAGTGAACGTGTAAAAATGTTTTTAAATTAAAATACATTCGAAATTTATCTTGGCGTAAGCTAAAAATTTGATTAAAAAGCGAGTAACTTCCGGAACCTTTCACACGTGAGCTTGAGAGTGAGAGGAGCTTTTAAGCTAAAATTATTAAGCTTAACTTGCACCGCTGTATTATGCTTAAAGTAAGCTAGCTGACGTATAACACCTCTACAGATTATCGATGTTTTGTTGGTTAGTTTATGAAGAGTGTTAAATGTACGGGTTAGTGTATAAACCGCTTTAAGACCATATACCTGATAGGTCTAGATTCAAGATTCAAGATTCTTTATTTGCATGAAATATGGTATGTTACATGGTGGTCTTATAAATAAATGGTTTCACATATTTCGCTGACTTCTATCAGCATGCAAACTTAAAAATTAAAATATTTAACACATTTTACTCGTAATGTACGTAGTTATGAATTTAACAAAACATTTATGAAGCATTAAAATGACAATAATTTATCTTTGACAATACTATTAATTCAGAATTAAAAATACTCATGTGTAGAATAAAATAAAATTAAAAAAAAAAAACAATACAAGGCAGGAAAAAAAAATAAAGTTAAAATATTAACATTAATAAAATAGGAATATAAGCTATTTACCCATTACAAATGGGTTTGTCAAAAACTCGTTTATTGTATAGAACACGTTATTACAGAGCCACTTCTTCAGTTTCCTTTTGAAATAATTTATTGGTAGTTCTCTGATTTGTTTCGGTATTTTATTGAAAATTTTGACCGACATGCTATAGCAATTGTTTTGGAAGAGAGTGCTTCTACATCTTGTTATGGCCAGTTTAGTGGGATCTCTAGAGATAAACTTTTTATTTTCTGTTACTTTAGTAAACAGGTTCGGGTGCTTTTTAACAAACATCCCTACTTCTAAAATGAATAAGCTAGCAAGTGTAAGTAGGCCCAACTTTTTGAAAAGAGGTCTACATGAATCGAGAGGTCCAACGCCGCAAATGGCTCGGATACATTTCTTTTGGGTTATAAATACTTTTTTTACGAAGGTAGAGTTACCCCATACAAGCAGACCGTACCTGAGTATTGAGCCAACGTAGCCATGATACGCAGCCATGGCAGTTTTTAAACTTGACAATTTTCTAAGCCTTCTTAGTGCAAAAACAAACTTGTTTAGACTAGAGCAGATGCGGGTTGTATGTGCTTTCCAATTGCAGTATCTATCCAAGGTAATACCTAAAAATTTTGTGTCAGAGACATCTTCGATTTTTTCGTTATAATATAGGCCTAAAGTTTGTATTTTACTGTTATTGTAATTCGAGAATTGTAGAATTTTGGTTTTGGAGACATTGGCTGTTAGGTTGTTGTCTTTCAGCCAACTCATAATTGAGTCAATGGTATTATTCAATGAATTTTCGTATTTTATATCAGGTTGGTCTGGTACTATAACCGATATGTCATCTGCAAAGAGGATACATTCATGTGCTGTTACTTGAGGAATATCATTGATGTAAATTAAGAAAAGGAGTGGACCTAGGACGCTACCCTGGGGTACTCCAAATTTATTTGTTTCAAAAGTTGATCTGAATGGGGTAGACACAAGTTTATCATTTATGTGGTTAATTTCAACGCATTGTTTTCTATTGCTTAGGTAGCTTTTAATCCATTCCAGTGCTTTGCCACGAATTCCATATAGCTCGCATTTATTTAGTAAGATTTTGTGATCTACAAAATCAAAGGCTTTGCTCATATCAAAGAATATGACAGCCACTTTATTACGTTTATCGATGTTTTCTGTAATTTTGTGGATTAGTGAGAATGCTGCTAGTGTTGTGGACTTATTTTTTTGAAAGCCATTTTGATTATTTAATATAACGTTAAATTTATTCAAGAAATTTGTAATCCTAGAGTGCATGATTTTTTCAAAGATTTTTGAAAGTATCGGGATCAAAGTAATGGGCCTATAGTTACTCATACCTAGTTTGGAGTTTTTCTTATGAAATGGTTTTACTATTGAGAATTTTAAATTTTCTGGAAAGGTTCCTTGGTTAAAAGACAAATTTAATAGATGACTTAAAACTGTTGCTAGTTCTTTACTGCATGTTTTAAGTATATACGTTGAAATGCAGTCATATCCAACAGCTCGTGTGTTATTTAGTGAATTAATGGTTCTCTGAACTTCTTCACATGAGGTTGGCCGTAAATAAATAGTGGAGTCGAGTGAGTCTATTAATTTGTAATTAGGGCGATTATGGTTGTCTTTATTTGTTAAGGAGATAAAGTAATCGTTAAAGGCGGTTGCAATTTTCTCTGGGCATTCAATGTTGTCATTATTACATTCTATTGATTTTATCGTGTCATATGTTTTTGTGTCATCTGTTTTATTTTTTATTATGTCCCAAGTAGCTTTACACTTACTTTTTGCATTTGTTACATATTTATCGTTATTTTGTTTTTTAGAATTAGATATACATTTTTTAGTATGTGTCAATAGGATTTTGTAGCAAAGACAAAGCGCATCAAAACTCGAGAGTGGGGGGCTCGTGACGTCAGAACGCACTAAAAATTATATCACGGCGTGACATGTTGAGAATTTTAAAAGCGTCGTATTTTCGTTAAATTTGGTTTACGTAATAAAAAAAAATACGGGTCAACTATTTTTTGCTATTCTAACTGACGGACTAATTCGTTTTTTTTTGTCACCTACCCTAGTTTCATTTACAGCGACTGTTGAGTGTGGGGTCCCGGATTCTATCTCAGATGCCGATGAAGTGTTTCTGGGGTTTTACATTAGATGTATTCAATAGGTTTATGTCAGTGTAGCGTGTACACTTTTGGCTCCCCCTGTAAAGTTAACAGTCGTGATTGTATTGCATGAATGCGATAGATGTTCTGCATGCAACTTTAATCATCAAACTTTTCTGCTATTTCTCCTACTACTAGAAAAATTCCGACCTTTGGGAATAAAAGAATGAATATGGAGGATTCACAATGTGATTCGAACAAGTTTAGTCGGTCGTAATTTTTAAACATAGTGGAAGCCAAAGTAGCAAGTTTTCTAAAAATTCTGCTGCACGTGCGGACGCAGATTGCACATAAATTGTATATGAGTCTCGTAGTTATCATTTGTAAGGGGAATTTTAGAATTAGATTTGTAGTAGATAGCATTTTTCATACTTGAAGTGAACTTTGAGTCTTTATATCTTTATTCTTTGGCAATATAATTGTAAGCAGCATTTAAACGTAAAATTATCTATTGAAACAGGTTTTCTATATTATTACATTTCATATGCATTCACCTTTGGATGACGTCATCCATGATTATGCGCGGGTTCACATTGATCATTTCCGTGGACCCGCGCACTCCCAACTCTTAGATGATGTCATCCAAAGGTGAATACATCAATAAGCCCCGTTGAGCGATCATTTTAGAATAGGTAGACATAGAAAATTGATAATTTGAGACACCAACAAAACCTATCGAGATTTCAGTAAGTACAAACATTATGTTATAGCCCAAACACATAACAATCAAAAGCTACTATACGAGTAGGTAGTTAGGTACATCTATAGATACTTCTTTTATCTCTCAATACCTCTTCAATAACCGTTCAATTGTTCTAACAACAAACAACACGCTACCAAACGCCTTGTTTTCTTCAGAAACGGGACAAAGGAAAGAAAATCGAACCTTTCTTCGGTAACATCAACTAAAACAACTAGTGGCCCCTCTAATTCCCGTTAAAAGCGAAAGTGGGGGCTGCAATAACAAATAGTTATTGTCGGAACCCAGCTAATAGATAAAGACTGAAGAAAAATAAATTGCGATGCGACTTCCCGCTTCGCGAAGAATTTTTGTAACGGTTTTCATTTGTTTTTCTCGTGTTTGAAGGAAGATATTGTGACTGAAAATTGTTGAAATTGGTAGATTAGGGCGTATACACTATCAGTGCAAATCATGAAGGCAAGTAAAAAAAATACAGGGTGTAAACAACCTCATCACGAAGCCATCAACCAAGCATTCTGTACATCATACTAAGTAACATTTTGGATTGATAATTACGGGGGTTATTATAATGTTTAAAGTAAAAATCTTACAATGAATGCTCGTATTTAAAAAACTTGTCAAAAAGTTGAAATTTGACCCCCAATATCTCCGTAACTAGAAGGTTCCCAGGTATGGTGTACAACAAAAAAAAAATATCGCAATGACGGGGAGAACCGGTGCCTTAATCGGCTTCGTTAAGAGGTGTTTTACACCCTTTATAGACTACCAAGAAGGTTCTGTCAATTCCGTTGTCAACTTGTCAAGTGTCGTAAAATTAACAACAAAAATCGAAACCGCTTGTTTAGTCCCTTAGGTAATAAGAAAGTTTTAATAGAAAAACTTAGAAACATACTAAAATTAATCGCAAATAAGTTTTTAGATATTGTTTTGAGGAATTAAAGAATAGTTTGTAAAGACGATTAATTTGTTGTATTTATGTTTATTGTATTTAGACAGAACCTGGGCGACAAAAAAAACTGAAAAATGAGAAAACAAATTTTCCCTAGATAAAGCTGAATTGATTTTTCGCCCCGTAATTTGCGCCCATATTGCAACATTCATCGAAATCATTAGAACCGTTTTCGAGAACATGATTACAAATTATATACGTACAAATATCGCCCATTTTATAGTATCAGATAGGATAACAATAAATACCTACCTCAATTAAATTTACAACATTTTCAATATATGTAGTAAAAAAAAAGAACAGCTCAAAGTAACATTATAAATATATACCTTCCGATGAAACCACACCAAACTCTCAACCAAATCGAAATGTAGTCATCAAATTGATAGTTTAAAATAAAAACTACGTTGGTACCATAGAGGAGGTAGGATATTTTATTTAACTCGTGCACTGCTTTCTGATAAATGAACGGGTCTGTGCGGCCACTGGGTAGGAAATTGATATTTCACTCGAATCGTCGTGTCAAGGGAGTTTTGCCGTCTGGAAATTCATCCGACAGATAGACAGACATTTCAAATTTTGTATATAGATTTTCGTTACTAATAATAATCATGGCTGTCATCCGCCATCTTTTTTTTGGCGGTAATTATTTTTGGCCAGTATTTTTTGGTGCCGAACAGTGATTCGTTGTCATGTTTTCGAAATATGAAAAGATTTGATTTAGGAAGGGCGGAAGGGAATATCAATAATATGTTCGTTTCGTTTGATTAGAATTTAGTTACCCTCTGAACGAAAACTGATATCATTTGGTACCAATGTTGTTCTATAGGTATAGAATAAGAGAAGCAAGATCATTCTTCTAGATTTATGAATTTCTTTTATCTTTCCTTTCATTATGGACAAGCTGCTTTGAAATTCGAACTAGTTTTATTTCAAGGAAAATTAACCCCGCTTATTATTTCATCGTAAATTATTTTTCTTCGTATTTTTCCTGAAAACTGATTAAAAAACACGAATGAATTAGTTTTATTTTTCCTGTCTACGTGCAGAAAGTTTTCTACATTCAATTTTTGTTTTGTATGCAATGCAAAACAGGAAAATAGATGGAAGATGTTATTGAGAGCATGCAACGATCTACCGCGACGCGAGACGCGACGGTCTGTCACTTTTCACCCTTATTTCCTAAGCAATAAGGTTCAAAAGTGGTCAACCGACAGTGAACTTGGTAGTACTTACGCGAAGGAAACAAGTGACGTGCGTGTTGGTGGTTTGACAAAGACGAGTCGCGATCGCAAGTCGCATCAACCTAAAGAGTGTAAAAGGATTTCTAACGAAGCAGTAGGTACTTATTCTTGCGGTCATTGCGATATGTTATATCCCATACTGGGACTAGTTCCCTTTCTTCTGTAAATATTAAAAAAGGATTTAAGAAGTTATTTTTGTTTACGCACCCAAAACTCTTTTTTTCTCCCAATACAGAGGGAGCATTAAATAAGTTTTAATCATCAAATTCTTCATCACAAAATCGAGTTGCTTATTCAATAATGCGGCGATTATTGGAAAATTCTTTCGATGAAGCCCGAAGGCCTTTCAAAACGCCCCCGTTTCGGGAAAAATTAAATATTAAGTAATGAACGGAACAAATAAATGAACCGCTCTCTCGGGAATTCCTTTCATGAACTCCTTTTAGGATGTCTAAGAGTTTTAATGAGACCCATTGAACCGCTTTTCAAACTCAAATAAAAAGATCATAAAAAAATATAACGAAGTTCGGGTACTAAATTTGGGAACACCCTTTGAACGAACTAATTGTGTGAGAAGACCTATTTAATATTCTAAAAATGTGCGGTTCCATTTCGGTTAGATTTTCGCAAGAATTAAGAAATATAGCTTTCGTTTTACAAGCAAACTCCGTTTGGCCAATGTTTCTGATTTCATGGAACTGATTTAATAAATTTAAGATCAAAGGGTTTTATCAAATTCCGGGAAAAATGCCTATAAAAGCCAAATATTTCACCAAAACGATAAGGTAATTTGACTGAAAATTGTAATTTAATAAAAAAAACTCTTTACAAAATCACTACACCATACTAATGAAAATCATTCAATTTGTAACAGTAACAACAAATAAAATAACCCTCCCTTACTCAAATTGGACACTATGGGATCGTAATGAAGTTTAAAACTACTTGAAACTCGTATAAATATCCGAATATCCGATTTTATTCATTTGTATCCCTAGGCAATTAGATACAACCGCGATCTGCATATTTACTTTAAAGTTAACGACACGTGACATCAAGTTTTATTGCAATTAACTTTACGGTCGTGTTATAAACCGTATGATTGCTTTACGATGCTGTAAAATTCGCGGTTTTACAATTGTTCGCGTCCCTACGGCGTGTGACGGGAAACTAAGGAGCGAAACTGTTTCGAATTTTATTTGTCATTGTTTTATTGCCAAGATTTTTAATGTTTTGTAGAAATAAATCAGGTATTTACCTTATTCAGTTTCCTTTTTTGACTTAATTTATCTATAAAACTGAATTAAAAAAACACATAATCAAGCTCTGTTTTGTGCCTCTATAAAATACTTAAGACATTTACGTTATCTAAAAAACTGAATTGAAAAAACACATAATCTGTTTTGTGCCTTTATAAATATTATTAATTACGTTTTGATGATAAATTTAGTTGGATTAAATTATAATAACAAAATTTAGTTTTCAAAATAATGTATTGTGCTATAAAAACAAACAATCGTTAAACATACGGGTATACGTTTGATTTAATAGGTGTGTATAATATCTTGTCTTGTATGTCTGTATGTTTACATACAGACAAAAAACAAAACTTAAGACATTCAAGTTATCTAAAAAACTGAATTAAAAAAACACAATCAAGCTCTGTTTTGTGTCTTTGTAAATATTAATAATTACGTTTTGATGGTATGTTTAGTTGGGTTAAATTATAATGACCAAGATTTAGTTTTCAAAATAATGTGTTGTGCTTAAAAAAACAAACAATACAATCATACGGGTATACGTTTGATTAAATAGGTACACACCTATATTTCTGCCTCCCTACCACTACGCCATTCGACGACCCGAATGGCGTAGTGGTAGGGAGGCTGCCTTACATTCTTAGGGTCCTGGGTTCGAATCCCGGTAGGAGCAAATGTTTGTGTAATGAGCATGGGCATTTGTTTCCGAGTCATGGATGTTTATATGTATAATAAGTATGTATTTACAAAAAAAATGTATATATATGTAGTATATCAACTATCTGGTGTCCACGACACAAGCCTTGCTTAGTGTGGCACTAGGTGGCGCTGTGTGTTCATGTCCAGCGATATCCAGCTATATTTATTTATATATTATCTTGTTTTGCTTACATAGCGCGGTCTATCCATCAATGCAGTCCACGCGAGCTTTATTTATTACTTGTTTACTACTCGTATACGCACTAATATAAACAACATAAAATAGTAAGTTTTCCAATAAACAGTCCGCTAAAGAATTGTCGGGGATTTTTGACCCATCCCATATATTTAAGTGTTGACAGCTTATATTGCGCTTTTTTTCCGTTTTCTCTTTTTGTGTGTGTGCGTTATCTATATCTTTTTATTCTTTGGCGATTTTTATTGTGGTTTTTTTGTGTTATTATTATTGTTTCATCTGACGTTTGTTTCTATAGAAAATAAGCATTAAATTAATCTCATAAATGACTTCATGTATATCTTTTTTCAGTTGGGTGCCAGCCAATTACATATGGATATGAAACAAAAGTTAAGGCAATCAAATGTCCAATGAACGGCAAAAATCAAAACACACAGAGACGGTGCACTCGCGAACTAAAGACAAAAAAAAAACTGAAAACGATTTTGTGAAATGGCCGATTTAACTTTTTCAATTAAGCGAATACGGGCCGCGCGGGTATATTCTGACCCAGATCCGGGAATCGGCGCTGTCCGATTCGGACCGGCACAGTCCGGTACAGTCCGGTACGCGCCGGTGCGTTGTCGAAATGAAAACCTTTTGATTGTGTTTTGTGGCACAACTCGCGTGGAATAATAAAGAAAAACAAAAATTCTACTCCGAAAAGGGTTTGATCAAATAGTTCACTTTTATTTTCTCCTTTCCTCCCTTTAACACGTGACTGACGATTTTTTTGCGTAACTTTTTAAAGGTGTTTGTTAATTTTTTTTACAAAATATTTTTCTATTTCCCCGTTGTAAAAAAGCTTTGATATTTAAGGTTGACCATTTATATTTTGGTAAAAGTTTTGTGTACATGACAATTTTTTTCTCCAAACAAGACGCGACGATGTATCAGAGAGACAGCTATATCCATGTTGCCATAAAATATTTTATGAAAATAAATAAAACACAGATACCAGCCAGCTTATTTATCGACAAATAAGGTTATAGCGTCAACAAAACACTTTTTTTACACAGTAAGGCCAAAATTTCCTATCTCAATAAAAAAAGGTCACGACGAAACGTCAATTCGTTTGGAAACCTTCTTAGATCGAATTGTCTGCAAGGTACCTACACGACAATATATTTGCATGAGTTGACATGGCAATCTTCTTATATTTGGGCTTATCAACGCACGATTCTTCGTCATTCAGACTTAAATTGTGTTTGGTATCTCAGGGGCTTCGGCGCAAATAAGCTTGCGAATATCCGAATATCCGAAAGGCACGGATTGTGCGCACGGCATTTTGTAGAGTGCCTAAAGCCTACCGTGTTGACGTTTGAAGGCTGATCTGAAAAACCCAGGCTAAATGTGAAAATAGATCTTTGAAGTAAAGCAAAAGCAAGGTTTTTTGGAAATAAGAGTATGTTGACAGGGATATTTTATTCACGCGATGTTTCTTGTTTCTCTTTCAAATCAACACGATAATATTTGTATAAGTCTTTCATGTTATTGTGATAAAAGGCGAGGTCCTTTTACGTATGTATATTTTCTTATAATATTAAGATTAGGTTTGTATCTATCGCACTGAGCCACATCATTATAAGCCCTAAGCCCATGAAGTTCCCACTGCTGGGACACAGACTTGTCGTCTGTTGTGTGTTCAGTGGCCAGTGCCCGATTCTATAATCCAACACGCACGCCCAGTGCGGTTAGAGAATGTTACTATGTCTTCTTACTTTTGGTTCTAGGACATACAATATGAATTGTTTTTCCTAAATCATTAGTATATCAAACATTGTATTCGATAAAGCTCGACCTTGCTCTGTAAATATTATTAATAACTAATGTTTATGGAATCATTAATTTTCAACGCAGTGTACATCAACTGTCATGAACATCTGTTTCACTCAACACGATATAAACATTGCTCGGAACTTGACAGTTATTTAATCAATAAAGTCAAGAAAATAAACTACCACACGGATTAAACGTCATTTTATACCGTCACGGGTAACTGAGTATTGCTTTTGTAGGTAAATATTTCACTACGGTTCAAATTAACAGGTGGATTCAAAATAATCAAATATGGACCTTATACAATATTGCAAACTGATTCAAACTCAATCTGGTAACCTTGTCCCAATTAAAGTTCCAATCAACTCGATGCCAGTAAAGTTGACACGCCAACTGACCAAATAGTCGGCGGCCTGTGGCTGCACCAAGTATGACGACCCTCAAGTAAAGCCGAAGTCGGTCGAACTTTGCCGAGGGAGTCCGAAGTGGGCCCGAGCATCCGCGATCAATACCCCACACTGGCACCCGCGTTTCGCGTCAATTCCGGGGGCAAAAGTCACGCTTTCGGGATAGCCGTCGATTTCGGCCGGTCAGGGCCCGATCGAGTGCGTCCTGCCGGTAGCTCTGTGACTAACGAGGCACAAGACACTTATGCAGAATTTAAATCTTTTAAACTCTGATCTTCGCTGCCATTTCTAAGGAATTGCAGCATTACAGTGCGGTTTTTTCGCTAGCTTTATTTTATTCTTGTACATTTACTTGAAAGTTTGTTATCAGTAAGTCTTAATAATGGAAATGGAGATCCTTGCAGCAAACATAACCTTTCGTTGTAAATCGCACATCAATAAATTACGACCAGCAAATATTTGCAGCAACTAAACAGTTATTTATATTAAAAGGTACGGAATACAGCAAAATATCTTGATATATTTACAATACAAAAAGTGTAAACAAGCCAAGAGAACGGAGGCGGATGTACACAGAAATGCCGAGATAAAATTGCTGGTCCTTTTTGATAAATAGGTCACGAAAGCAATGTCAAGTAACGCCGTGTTGGGGCGTTCCGAGACACTTCGCATGGACTTGAAACGTTTTGATAACTTACAAAAAATAAACAACTTTATTTGAAGAAACTGCCTTAACAACTTCATAGAAATATTTTTGTGAAGTGACATAAATATTGCGATATTAATGTAACAAAATACAGAAATAGTTTTAAAATCAAATTGAATGTTATAATCCAATGTTGAGCTGCTAGAATATTTGAGTTATTTCAATATTGCAGAGTACGGCACTGTTCTCAATGCACTTGCTCGATGGTACAATGTTAAGTCTGATATAAAACTTTTTACTTACTGTATTAGTTTAATGCTTTTTCTAAAGAGCAGCAGCTGAGAACTCCTTTGTTAAATCTTGTGTTAGCGTAGAAAACAAGGACTGGTAGTTTCCTAAACATGGGTATCAAAACAACCCTTTACCCTCGCTCAACACGAATAGGGCGGGATAGAAATCAGCTGACTCACGAGACATGCATTTTTCTTGCCAGCCAGTTCATCATAAAGTGTTACACTGTCGAAGATAAATCAATAAAATCGATTACCGATAACAACTTCGATGTCACTCGAATCTTTCCAACTTTTTTGCCATAAGTAGGTCACGGTCGCATTTCGAAGGGAGTTGGAAAAAATACAGTCCTCCCCTTCGAAACGGAACATTGCGAAATTAAAACGTCGCTGTAGGCAAAACTAGGGCTTTCAGAGAATAAGGATGTCATTATCCCAGCATACGAAATACGAGAGGGAAAAAAATGTTTTGGTGTGTTATCGCAGTTGAGAAATTGGACATTTTCCTGCTCAACACCGCCTAATTGTGGAGACGGAATTAAACGAATTGTTTTCATAGCGGGATGATTAAAATAATACTGTACAATTAAGAAAAATACGCTACGTTTTGTTTCTGGTAGAGTAAACTTTGCTACTAAAACCGTATTTATAACTTACAATATATTTAGACATGCTAAAACTACTATCACCGATTCATCCACTGCGCATAAGTATTCTGTTGAAAGAAGACTTTGGATATCATTGATTTGACTATTCAAGCGAAGGCAGAAACCAATTTACCGATTCTTTGCACTAGATTTTCCAACACAAGCTTAAAACAACACCAGGTACTCCACTAAAATATAAGACAGCTGCAACTCGGTACACCTTTCTTACCATAGACCCCTTTTGTGTATCAAAAACCGATTTCAGGGTGCATTACCACCGGGGTTGCGGGACTGTTCCGGGGTTGCGGGACTGTTCCGGGGTTGCGGGACTGTTCGAAAGAGATACCGCGGCCCCGGAACGTAAAGGGCGAGGAAGGAACATGGATGGGTTTTAGTCAGTAAGAGTCTGACACTCCCTCCCGCTCCGCCCAGAGTGGGAGAAGTCATTTGATGATTTCCCATCCTAAAAAAAAAAAAAAAAAAAAGGGTGCATTACCAAGTTGAAACGTTGCATGAACTCCTAGACGTGTCCACTTAGGACCGAATACCTTGACTTCGCACGTGCCTATGTCCAAGGTAAAGTGGTTTATGAAAAAATGTTTTACTGTAATTGGGAGAATGTAGTGAAGAATTTTTAATTAATTTTGGGATTGTTAACTCTTGGTTCTTTTGTAAACACTGCTTTAAGCTTTCACGGTTTAAAATTAAACTTATATTGTCACTTACGGCATATCTTCCGTGATTATTTATTATTTAGAGCTCCCGATATTTCGACGCTGTTGCAAGCAACGCAAAGGCTTTTAGACATACTTAGGGTAATGTGTAATTATCACTATAATTAAACTTTACACCTTTTAATTGGGGAATTGCTGGCGTGATTGTATGTTGAAGTCTTTTTTAAGATTTCTTTGAAGGTAGCATGAAAAAGTGGTTCTAAATGTTTTGGTCAGGCAGGGAAGGATAACTAAACATACATTCTAAGCCTCACTATAAAACAGGGAATAATAGAATTAATGGATTTTACACCTGTACCTACCTACACATATCTTGAATATAGGTACGGTCGAACAAGCTAATTGGTTTACAGTTTAACCGACAAATTACATTGTAAAGTGTAAACCAAATAGCTTGTTCGACCGTACATAACAACATTGCAACGTCCAAAAAGTTTCTATTAAACCTATTTTCTCAACCCCTTACGGCCATTGATCACTAATCCACATTTGACAGTGAACAGCTGATATCATAAGCCCAAACAACTTGTTGGCATTGGACATCCCCAACGCAGATACAGGTGGGATCGGACTAAAATAGGTAATGCGATGCCTGCAAGCGAAGGGTTCAATTCACAGCTGTTTGTGAGTAATTGCCATTTGTAGAGTAGGGTTTAAATTGAAATTGGAACGATAATATGACAAAGGTAATTGATTGGATCATGATTACAATATGTAGCTACTACTTTTAATAATTACTAGAAAGCCACTGTGCTTCTTTCTTTGGGGTTGACGCGAGTTTAAAGACAACTACCTACCAGAATGCGCAGAATCGGTACTGCTCTCAAAAGTATTTTTATCATTTTGGAAGTTTTTTTTGCAACTTTGTTTTTAAAAGTTGGAAATGCAGTTTTTTTTTTGTAGGCCTATGATTTTGTCGACAAAATGGAGTATTCATATAAATAATAAGACGTAAAAGTGTCAAATGTAAAGTGTAATTTCGATATCAGGATTGAACATAGAACTACATGGTTCCAATTAAAAAACATACAGATACATTTAAATTATATGTGATCCGTGTAATGCAGCAAGGTCACATAGACAACATTCGAATATTTTGATCCTTGTTTTTCAACCATATTTTAGGTATGTATCAAGTACCAAGATTACCCAGGTCTTGCGAAAATTAAGTTCGTACTAGATCCTTTAAGACGAACTTACGCTTCCCTCACACTCGTAGCTTTAACTTAAAGAATCAGTGTAGAGTTTTAAGTGTTACAGATGTGTGGTTTCAAGCTAAAAGATAAAGTCTGCGTCCCATATTATAACATTTTGTCTCACTCAGTGAAAATGATAAAACTTTTGAACGTTTTACTTAACTGTGCAGGGTTTAGCTGAATTTGGATCGTCGTTTCAATGTAAGTTAAGGTTTATAATACTCGTAATACATTTTAGTTGGCATTATATTTTACCTAGAAGCCGAACATTATTTAGTGCCTCGGAAGGCACGTTAAGTAGTTGGTCCCAGCTGTTATTTGTAGATCTTTGACAGTGGTTAAAGGTAGTCAGTGGCCCAAAGAGTCTGACAACCAGTCTTACCAAGGGGTATTGTATTTCCCAGTACTAACTGGGTTGTGGTGGTCCGATAGGCAGTCGCACCATGTATAATACTGGATTTAACTACATCCGGTTAAACTGGAGGCCGACCCCAACATAGTTGGGAAAAGGCTAGGCAGATGATTTTATTTAACTGTCCACCTGTTGGACTATTATGTAGTTCAAACTGACTGCTAGCTAAAGTGATCTGACTTAATCTTGAGTATTAGTGGTACGTTTAAAAGGATAAAAATATTTGTGAACCTAGAAATTAATGGGTGTTATGTTATAATCAACTTGTGTACTAACGTTTGATATGATCTATATTTGCTTACGTACGTCACTGTCAAAAATGATAATCAGTCAAAACTACTTTTGACCGGTTAAAAATATTTTAACAATAACTTACATGTACTTAGAAACTTATAAGGTTGTTAAGTTTTTTATTGTGACCCTTTGAAAAACATCATGTAATTATAGGACTAGGTAACTACAACTTAGGCGTTCTAAAACAACATATTTTGAATGCAGAAAACGCATTTTAACTTCTTAAGGATTTTGACTAACACAGATTAAGTAAATTAAATTGTATTCACACTACAGTTTCATTAAACTTAGAATGCCACTTACGGGATATCGGACTTAGTGCCGAGTTCCAATAGTGCGCGTAGCAAAAGACAAAAAAAAGAGGGTAGACAGATTTGTCTGCTGCTAACAATTTTATTTTCCATCAACAGCATCGAAATATCGTGAGCTCGAAATAACAAATAATCACGGAAGATATCCCGTAAGTGACAATACAAGTTTAGTTTTAAAACGTGAAACCTTAAAACACTGTACAGTTTCATCGCACCAAATCCAAACTCGGTTAGTGTTTCACACACTATAATTCCCACGAAGTATACATTATCACAAAGCAAGAAGTTACCTAACTTTATCACACTGCATTATAGCACAATGACAAACATACCATACATGTTGTTTTTGAGTTGTATTTTGTTTTTGTTTGGCTATGGACACTTTTAACGTGCACATCTTGCTACATTGTTCTCACATAATATAACATCTCAACATGAATGATGTAACCAAGATTTTGTAACAATTTTTTGATTTAAAAGAGTGTCCATGGAGTTTCTTGCCCGTTCTTCTCCATAAAGATCTACGCTAGGGAATGGGCAACTACAGTACTTTCACAGTTTTTATGTCTTGTGACTGGGACTGTTGCTACATTTAATTTTCATCTTTGATTCGACAATTCAAAAGTGCCTGTTGTTGGCCTACTTGAAATAAATGCTTTGATTTTGATACTCGTGGAAAACTAAACAGTGCTTTTGTTTACACTTCATGCCAAAAAACCCGACACCGCTAAAAAATCGTTGCACCACATCTACACTCGGTGAGAACACTGAGCACGTATAAAATTGGTTTATTCTCACAAGCATGAAACATAAACTATCACACTGTATTATGAAAATAAGTGAAACGTAGAAACAAAAACCAGTGCTTATTTGTAACTTAAACTATATGTCAAACAAACGCGACAGTCTTAACCCTAAAACTGCAACTCTAAAAATCATCGCACCAAATCCGTACTCGGTTAATTAAAACATAAAAAATGGTTTACTATTATGGCGACTACATGAGCTAAACACGTGTTTTATAATGCCTAAAAGTATATGATTCATGGCAATAAACAAAATCAGAAAATACATGATATTCTTCAGGATATCATATAGAATATCATATATGTAGATAGTATCATATAGGTAGTATGATAGCGTTTTGAAAACATAATAGAATTAATTTGACTCGATAAAAAAATCACGAACTTATCTCTAAAAATTTATTGCAACCAAAAAAAAAAACATACTAAAATACATGCGATTATTCTGATTTTTTGGCAAATAATTCTACAAGAAATATATTAGCATTGTAGTGTTTTAGTTTTTTAGTCCAATCAATAGATTTTTTTGTAAATCGATCGAAACCACTCATTTCGCACTGTTTGACCCGCAGTGACTGACGCAACAACCACTTTGTAGTGCAAGCTGATTTCAACTTTATTCTAACAGCATTTCAAACGAAGTTTGAACCACCACAAATAGAGTTGCTAATTTAGCTCATCTAGTCGCCTTAACAAAGAGTTAAATATAAGCTACCAGTTTATCACACTGTATTATGAAATAAGACAAACATGGAATCACCAAAGAGTGCTGTAACAACTTACACTTCATGCCAAAAAACTCGACACCCCTTTCTAACCCTAAAGCTGCAGTGCTAAAAATCGTTGCACCAAATCCACGCTCGGTTAAGGCGTAACAAAATTCTCACGGCGCATGCATCGTAAATTTACAGTACACCGGAGGGTAAGTTGTGTACTTTACTGCGGTAAGCTTTTACGATATGGCTTAAGTAATAAGCTCAGCACAGCTTAGCTTCCACGTGAACGCTATAAAACTTTGCGTTTAAGTGTTATTGGAAGCCGTGGCGACATGTTAATAGTGATGTCCTTGAGACGTGGTTTTCGATCTAAGAGAACTAATTTTGGCTTTGTTCGAATTCGTGTTTGCCTGTCGTTGCTTGTGAATTGTTGGGTTTGTAAAGTTTAGGGTTTATTGTGTAGGAGAATTTATTAATTTTATTTGGAAGGCTTTTGATATTCGTATTTGGATGGACTGGTATTTTAACGTACTCATGATTTCAAGAAATGAATGAAACTCACCTAATTGTTAACACTTTCTCCTTCTTCATTAGTACGTACTAATAAGCTTTAATAAGTATTTATTTCTTACCAAGCACATTGGAGCAAATGCATTAAATAAAACCTATGGTTTTTACAACTGATAAACCAAGAATATGTGAGGTAAAATTTAATACATTAGATGGTAGCTGGAACATACATGAGGTACTACACGCAATAATAAAGATAAAAAACTAATACAATCATTATTACGCGAAAAAAGCTATTTCTTTTACCTTGTACCACGCCCCCGATTCACAGAACATCGACCGCGGTAAATACCTAAACTATTGCATCACAAATTCTACGTTTAATAAAATAGCTGCTACTCAGCGTGATTACAAAATCCTAGGTAATTTTAATTTAACCACTAGAATATTTCACTAAACTTTTATCAAACCTTTCGAGAAAAACAACGTATCCCGCACTAGCTCTATTCCAATGTTAGTCCTATTTAATGTAGAATGTCCTACTTAGATCGTGCCCTTCCACGATTTAAGTAGGACAAGCGACAAAAATACGCAACCATATACGAAAGTTACTACCATAATAGTTATACCAAATGAAATACCTACTATCCACAAAGTTTATTCGCTCTGGTCGCGTGTCACTTTAGTCCGTGCACTTAAACGGGCTATCCGTGGCCTCAAGTGTACTCGTTTACTTGTAACTTGATATTGAACACTACATATACACTGGCGGGCAACTTAAGTGGTAAAATCCTTAGGTTTTCGCATCAGTTTCGGCCAATTTTGTTTGTTTCATGATGCTTCCTATTGTTAACACTATTTTACTATTGTTTCCTAGTAAACAGAATTTATTTGCAAGGTTAACACAAAATTGCTACCATGTTTATGGCTCTATATGGGCCAGTGTGTAAAGAATAATGTCAATCGCTCCATTCTCCTATAAAAGAGATGTATCGTAGTCCCCAGTTCGTAATGGGACGATGGACGTCATTCATAATCGTTAGTCGGGCTTGTTTGGAGGCAGCGTTATGTGCAACTAGGAGAAATGGGAAACGTTGACACTCTTTGGCAATGACCATCTGTTACTTACGACATTTACGTTTTGAGGCTATGGTTTCAGAAAGCCGTGACCTACCTACCTATGAAATGAAAAAGATGTTTCTTTTTTCGCTGGTAATATACAAATATTGGAATTTCCGTTGAAAAATCCGTATTTACCGATAACCTCAAAGGGCATGAATATCTAATTACATCAAAATATCAACGAACCCTAACCGAAAAAACCGGCCAAGTGCGAGTCAGACTCGCGCACCGAGGGTTCCGTACAAACCTGTAGGTATATAAGTAAAAGTTATGGTAATTTAAGATTTTCGGAATTTTTCCTATATGTGTACTTTATAACGTTGCTTCATGCCAAATTTCAAGATTCCAGGTCGTCTGGAAGTATCCTTTAGGTTTTGATTCCCTTGCGAGTAGTTGCGAGTTTCAAAATATGCGGCTTTAATTGCTGTATCTTTTGATTGCGTTGACGTAGAAGTTTGATTTTGTTACAGCTTAAAGATATTATAGACTTGAGTATTTGTTAAGAATTTCAATATAATACCACTACGCGTTCATGAGTAAAGGGGTAATAAGTTTAAAATTATTAAAAATATTTTTATTATATGATGTAACTAAAAATTTATGCTTTTCGCAATTTTTCCTTTATCTGTGTTATAAGACGTTGCTTCGTACCAAATTTCAAGATTCTGAGTTCACGGGAAGTACCCTGTAGGTTTTGATTCCCTTGCGAGTGTCGAAAATTTGCGGCATAAACGGGAGTATCTTTTGATCGCGTTGACTTAGAAGTTTGATTTTTTCACAGCTCCAAGAGACCATAGACTTGAGTATTTGATATGAATTTCAGCTTGATACCTCCACGCGTTCCTGAGAAAAAAGGTCTTGACAGACAGACAGACAGACAGACAGACAGACGGACAACAAAGTGATCCTATAAGGGTTCCGTTTTTACCTTTTGAGGTACGGAACCCTAAAAATGACAAAAATGTTATTAATATCGAACATCACACGATTCATTGTGTTCAGCGGTTGCCAACCGAATACCTATTTAAATATCGGAATATTCATATCTCGTTTAATAACAAGGCATGGTAGGCAACCCTATAAATATTTTCATAGGTCGTATTACGCATTATTTCCGTGGAATCCGATATTAATAAAATTATGTGCGTGGTTTTAGTATAACAATAATTAATCTTCAATAATCGAGAACGTGGCGTTGTTGGGTTCGCCTTCCTGTGAAAGGGGGCTTTTTAATTAACACCTTCCTTTACAAATGTAAATGTATCGGTATATTATTTCAGTGTTTCATGGAAAAACATATTTGCTTACTCGTACTTTTGAGAACCTCCTTCAACTTTGGTTGCTGCTCATTTTACGCTCAAAATGTTCACTCATTACAAGACTACTTGCTACATAGTAAAAATCGTATCTTTAATCATGAGTTTTACTCAAGTAAATAGTTTAACTTATTTACTAAAGCTCAGGCCATACCGCCAGCAAGCGAGCGAGCCGAGCAAGCCGAGCGAGCAACGTTTGTTCTACATATTTTGGTACTTCAGTTCGGCTCTCTCGGTAGTTTGTAGTGTGAACCCTCCTAGGCTTATAGGCTGATAATTCTACAGGATATCTCTAAAACAGCAGAAAAAACACCCACTTAACTTTAAACGTTTTCTAAATGTCCCAAAGACCGTGACGACAAATCGAAGGGGTGTGAAAAAGAAATCTGAACGAATTTCGTTTAACTTTCAAATAAAACGAGCTGGTTAAGATAATCATCGTAATGCTATGCCAGCTATTTAGCTGCTACCTCAGTTTAAGCCGGATAAAGCTTAAAGAAGAGAGCTTCTAATCAGATGGCAAAAATCCAATAGGGTCCCAAAGACAAGGTGAAGCTTATAAGAAACCAGTCTTCAAGAAAAAGAAACTACATTCTTATTGTAAAAGAAGATGTAAACTTTCTTTTAATGTAAAGACTTAAACGAGGTTTTTGTTTTGTAAAAAAAAAATTGACAATAGAAGAACTTTTTTATATTGACTGTGATAGTAATATTTTCTGTACTACCGTTAAATCAAAGAACATAACAAATATATGAACAGATCACCAAGCCATGAAGGGTTCGGCAGAGAAGAACCTAATAGTGCAGTTATGTCTAAGTCCCATGTAATAATGGGCGAGCCTATTACCATCAAGCGGGCGCAAATCGAGACTCCGTGGCTGCTACCGAGAAATTATAGAAATACACGAGAATACAAAAACAAAACCAAAGAACTTAAATACAAATAAGGTCAAAATTCTTATAATTGTATAACATTTCACATTAGACAGCACCAAAATAGTACAAAAACAATGTATGTAGCACATGGAAGCAATTACACTTTATCTACAATTCACTTTGATCATTACGCGGTACAAATGGGGCCAAGTTAATGGCTCACTTCAAGCTGCAGTCGGTAATAAATATTTTATTTTTGTTTCACTTCCCGCTCTCGGTTAATACCAACCTCAAAAATATTAATGTAAATGACAGCTTTAGTAAGGCGTACATTATGGCATGTAAATGCGGCACGTTCATGCAACTCGACACCGTGTTGGAAAATTCACTATTAACCTTTTGACCGCCACAGTCACATATACGTGACAACCAGGCGCCCTGTACGCCAAACGACACAAATATGTGACAACATGATAGGTAAAATTTTGGCATGGAGAGCATGAACGTGGCTTTATGCTCTGGCGGTTAAAAGGTTAATTCTTTTACTTTCTAGCCGGCTTAAGCCGATTCTATGTTGAAAGTGTAGTTAATCCTGAATTATGTGATACTGAATATGACTTACAGCCTGCATTATCGTAATTTTCTACGTTATTAATTTTTAAAGTAGGTTTTTAGGTAATTCTAATTCAGTCTATAAAAATACAATAAGTTTTATAAAAAAGAAAATAGTAGTTTTAAACACTTTCTTCTATTACAAATAAAAACAACATAATGTAAGATTACATTCCAAAATTATGAATAACGTTTATCAGTTAAAAAGACATTCTTCAAAATGCTGTCAGAGCTGTATACGTACTACTTAATTAATTTAAAATGCCTCTATTTAATTTTAAGTACTGAAATAACATCTCAAGAATTAGCAAGTTTTCATAAGTATCTTAAAACACAGACATGACGAATGTGAAAATTTTCGCTAAAACAAATGACAAGCGAAACAATTTCAAGAATAATAAGACTGAATTATAATTTGACACTCTCATCTTCTTAAAATAATTTTGTTAAAGTAGAATAGACATTCAAATAAGCAGCTGTACGTTTAAATTATTTCTAAATAAGAATGGCTAATACATTTCAGAAAGATATCAGAATTAAATGGAAACTGTTTTTGTTTTTATAAAATGAATAGAAAACACAATTTGACTTTCATTAGTAACTATATATGAATATTTTGTTACTAACACCGAAGGTTTTTCTATGAGTATTATCCATAAAACTATTGTAACTACCTACAGCAGAAAAAAACAATGGATTTTATATTAAATGAAACTAAAAATTATTTATTACAGTATCTGCCTAATAAGGCAATTATATAAAATACGAGTGTTGAATAAAAAGAAAAGTCCAATAACATAATTATCAATTCATTAACTTAGTTATAATTATTTAGTTTTAATCGTAGTGTTTGTAAAAGTGATCAAGTAAATCGCCCCTGCACTGTGATCGTGAATTCAAACAATAATTGTTTATCGTATAGCTAACGTTTAATATGGCTAATGGGGTTAAATGTAATCTTTAGAAAATAATTTATACTTAAAATGGTTTTGATCATATATTTCCCAGCCTAGTTTAGCAGAGAGAAACACATTTAGTAGGGCTAGCACATGTAACTATTGTGTTGTTCTACTAACCTCAATAATAGTTGTGATAAGTATTTTAACAATAATATCGTTAATTAAGTACCTTTTCAAATTTTATAGAGTGTACAGTTATTAAAAAAATAGTCTTTGACCCTTTTTGTTTCATATTTATGATATTCTGCTTTGTCTGACATTCTGATTCTTATTAATATAATAACTTATATTTATAGTCCTTATTTATATGTATTTATAAAATAAATCCATGCTATAGATATAATCTACTGACAAAATAGACTTCCCTAAAGAAGTCATCAAGATGGCCAAAGAAACACAATTGTATTTCAATTTTACCCGTCGAAATCCGAAACAGAAGCGTCCCCTCAAACAACGGTTTCCTTAAATAAACAAAAGTCAAAAATCTTAACAGCCCTTTAGAAATTCCGTCCGATGCCCGAATTCTTGATGGACGGTGACACTCCTTGCCACCCTTCAGAGAAACCACTTAATCCCGTCTAAAATAATGACTAAAACCCCTTACAGGTTGCGAACTGACTGAAGCCCTCGTAAATAAGTAGTGGGTAGTTTGGACGTAGTGCGGAAACTAACTGTTTTTGTCTAACATACTGAATTGGAATGTTTAAGTCTTATGTAACAGGGGCGGGGCCATTGTCATCAACCGGGCATTGATCTATACTTCGGGCTACTACCTACTGAGAAATACGCGATGGAAAAATTTAACAACACTTTGCCTTGCAAGTTTTTCATAAAAAAAAAAACATATTTTTAAAGTATTTCAGTAATTAGGCAAGTTAATGAAGTAATTATTACGTAAATAAATATTCCACTAAAGCACTTATCAGCGCTTATCAGCATCTTTGTTAAAACCAAACACACCAGGATTTCATAAAACCCCGCCTGCGTCATGTAAAAGATTTGTCTATTCTCGCGATATAATCCTACGGTCACGTCTACGAAAAGCGTAGAGCTGCTACGAATATTCGTAGCAAAAACTAACTTCGTAGACTCCGAGTTCGATTTTCACGCATTCGTACGTAGGTAAAAGCTTTGACTGTGAATTGGCATAAAAAAACGTAGCGTGGGATTCTACAAAAGCCCGACAGACCTAAATATGCGGAGGGCTGTCAAAACTGGGCATTACAAGATTCCCTGGAAGTTCTATGTGCCAATGTAGGAGAGGCCGTAGATTCTCCACCATCCTACACAGATCCCATTATTCGAAATCTCAAAGCACAACAAACTTAAAATCTAGTTATAAACAACACACTACACACATACAAATAGGAGGTAAAGCGGAGTTGAACAAGTTAAAGCTTACGAGCCTCGTACGCACGCGAAGTTGTTACTTTATTATTTTAAGTCGTGTTTAAGACATACGGCCACGATAAGTGGCGAGCATAGGGGATTATTATTGTTATTACTTGTGTCAAGATATCAGGATGTTGAAGTTAAGAAAGGATTAACGTCTATTTAGAGAAATGTTTTGGTTCTAAACATAATTTTGTAGTCTTGTTTAAATAGGTCGGCGATTAGTCGATGTCAATCTATTCTTAATTTACACTAAACGAAACATTATATGAGAAATTATTGGAAGTTTTGTCGTTATTCAAAGGTTCCTAAGAACCGGGACGGGCTAATTGTGGATTTCGTTCCGGAAACCGGTTTAATATTCTGAAGTATCCTGTCAGAGTTTATGCAGTCCGAAGTAGACACTAGTTTGTCCGTATCTTAAATTCCGCCAGCAAAAGACAGGAGTCTTGTAGCTAATAACTTACTCATACGAGAACATATCCTCACCATAATTATTTCACCTTGACTTGCCAGAGGTTAATAAACTACCCAACATAGGTAAGTCACCCGCGAACGCCGTGTGTCGCCACAACAACATAATTAGACCCAGTAATGAGCTAATGTCTCGAATATTCCGCGCAAAATTTGTTTTGAAAGTCATTACGGCTTACTGGGTGTCAGTTCGGCTCGGCTTAAACGCTCCTCCTATGACAAATTGTGTCGGAATCGTGTCACCGATTGCTGACGATCGATATGTTTTGAGGTTGCTTCGTTCCTGGTAGTCAAACATTTTGTTCAAGAGAATATGGTATTGTATTTGAGGGTTTTTGAAATTACAGTTCTAAGGATCGTAATGGAATGTTGATAGTAGGAATTAAGTAATAAAATATGGATGAATAAAAACAATACAATTTAGAAGCCATAGCACGCCCAGAAGGCGACGCGGTAGACTCCGCAGGAGATGGCGGGACGAGCTGCATAAAACCAACGAACAGTCAGGTCCACATAAGCCTGCATCGAAGGATTTGGAAGTCATAGGGAGAGGCTTTTGCCCAGCTGTGGGGTGACACAGGCCAACAGGTAGCAGTCACAATACAATCATCATGTTATGGTTTACTCCAAAGAGGCTATTGACTCGTTTCTTCAGTACAACCTTTTCTTTGTAACCTAACAAAGTTGCAGAAATTGGCGTTGTATTCGCATCATTTAAAGTAAAATTACTAAGTGTAAGAGTGCTGAAGAAATGATAGACTTTAGTTAAAGCTTACGAGTCAACGCTTGATACAACAACCAATATTATTTCCCTTTATTGCCTTCGTCAGTAATAGGTACTCGCCTAAATAGTATAGAGCTATTTATAGCCAAGTCCAAAACGATTAATTATGAACTACCCACCATGTAACCATTCATACATCCATACATATTATATCTACAGAAAGCGCTTTACTAGGGCACACATTTTGGGAGTAGCCCGCATCGCATTGTTCGTCGGACGGCAATTGTCAGTCCATAATTTTGTATGAATTATCGCGTATGGCCGTATGGGAGATGGACCGGAATGGATCGCAGACGACCGGAATTTTTGGAAATATCCGACAATTTCGAACCGGCTTTCACATGCCGTTGGTCATTTGTGAATTTCCTAGCGAGCACTGGAGATGGAATATTCAAAACTATGGGTATATATTACGAAGAAGTGTCTATTTACATGGTTAAGCAAGAATAAAAGCAAGAATCCCAAATCTGGAACAATAAAAATGACCGTAGAAACAGCGGACTTAATTTAGCTTAAAATAGTGACACATTTTTGTACAAGCGCCCAGAGCGAGATTTTAATTCGGACAACCGGCTGTCCGACGTTATCGCCGTCCAACTGTTTGAACAAAAAAAAACTAGTAAATTCTGGGCGAATTCGGGATACAGAAACACGAGTAGCATTAGTGAGAGGACGTTTCGGACATGCGGCGATACGACCGGACAGTTTTGATAAACGCCCCGCAGCATCGGCTTGTACGGGGATTTTTTAAATATACATCCGTGCTATGGTGAGAATCTTATTTTTACACGCTCTCTTTTTACGAATTCTAGGAAAAAATGCACTACACGAATTTTTTTGTGTTGTGAATAAATCAAATTTTATGTGAGTTTCTCACGGAACTTCAAGACGTATCACAGAGCCTCAGCATCTGGAATGAGACGTTCAACAAAACATGGCAATAATGGGTGTAAAAGTAGCCTTAAAGAAGCCAAGACACTGGATCTCCCCGTCATTGAGATGTTTTTTTTGTTCTACCATACCTGGGAACCTTCTAGTTACGGAGATATTGGGGGTCAAAGTTTTAACATTTTGTCATTTTTTTTAAGCACAAGCTTTTACTTTTACTTTTACTTCCAATACCTCCACGACCAGCGTGCTATGCAATTCCATCAGCGCTTTGAGTGCGTTACATTGAGTCCTACGTGACACGTGATTTTTCACGTAAAAAAAAGTTGTTTTCCAGCCAGTTTTTACGTAGGTACTGTTTACCTGGTCCGTTTACACCTCGTATATTACAAAACAAACAATAATGATAAAATTACGGAATCACAAAAACAAGTTGATATCATTATTCTGGTATGCAATGCAAATCTTGTAACCACAATAAGCTGCAATCCCACAAATTACTAAGAAGTGAACCCCATGTAATGAATCTGTATCCAACTTCGGAACGATGTTTTTTTTCTTATTTCATCATGAATCGTGCTGAATAAAATAAATGTTGCTATAAAGAAACCAATTTTATTGTAGTTCCGCGTTTCTATATTAACTGTGGGATTGACAGAAGTATAAACAGAGTCCATTTTAAACAAGGTCTGCGTTGAATACAGCTCGCTTCGGCCCATTACTCTTAATCAAAGCCGCAACAATAGTTCGGATTTAGAGGTCTTATCCTGTCAGAATGAGAAGCACATTTGTTTCTTTAACACGTTAAAGAATGAACGACTTCGTAAATTGACCGTGTTGTATCAAAGGTCGAGGCACGCGAGAATTGTTAATGTTCGCGCTCTCTTTTTCTATAACGTTAAATACAATCATGGATCCATCAGTTACTGTTAAAGTCATATTATTAGTTTATTGGACATATTCTTAGACATCATTTCAGAATTAGCGCTTAACAGTAGCTTACAAAAAACTATATCGAAGTATGTATAGCTGTTATAATAATAATATAATAATAATAATATTTATTTATTTATGGCAACTAGGCCCAATTGTTAGTAACATTATTCCTACAAACTATTGTTAGTAAACAAAAACAGAAACAAATAGGTACAAAATTCAGAGGTTAGGTGTAGGGTCTTCTGACCAGCACCTCCACAGCGTACGACAACCAAGGTGCGTCGAACTTATCAATCAACATACTTAGGATGCCGTTAGAGCTAGACCGCGCTCTCGACAAGATGGAGTTTGTCTTTTTGCGCATTATGGCATAAAAATCATCAGTATGCGCAAAAGCAAACATACCGGACGCACTACAATAGCGCGGCAACCCCAACAGCATCCTGAAGCAGTTATTGTACTGAATACGCAGGGCATCTAGCGACCTCTTAGTATGCCTCACCCACAGGCCGCTCGTGTAGAAAGATTGGCAGTACGCTTTAAACAGCGCAATCTTTACCCCAAAGTCACAACGAGCGAACCTGTGAATCAGCATGTTGGCCCTGACGGCTAGCGCCCTGCGCTCGCGATCTATGTCAACATCGTCTTTGAGGTCTCCAGTTAAAAAGTGTCCCAGGTATTTAAATTGGTCAACTCTTTTGAGTGGCATCCCGTTCAGCATTATAACTGGGTCGCCATTTACACGTCCACCGGAGGCCTCAAAAACCATGTATACACTTTTGTTGACATTGTATACAAGCCCATGACTAGCGACAAATCGCTCACACACGCGTAGCAGCTCCCTGATCGAGCCAGCCGTCGGGCCCAGCAGCACCATGTCGTCTGCATAACTTAAGTTATTTACACAAGCGTTGTCTATCCAGCATCCGACACGCATGCTACTATCATGTTATGCTACTATCATTATTTCGACGGAAGAAATATAGAACGCTGCTATAAATAAACAATTTACGTAAGGAATTATGGAAATCCTTGAACTGTGTTGAGCGTGAATTTTAAATTCGAAGTCTTATTTCTTGTTGTCATACTTTTCACGAAGTTCTTCACTTATTGATCCCTACTTTAAGCTCATTGCATTCATGAATGCGTCTTTAAGTGGTCACATTTGTAACTGTCACCATGATTGGTCATCATACATTTTTTGTGTCCAGTTCGTGTCACTTCTTTATACGGATTATAGGCTTTCGAACTTTACATAATTCATGTACTGATATGGATGGGTTTGTCATACGATTAATGTTCTCCTCGAGTTTTTTCTTATGTAATTTTTATGCAAGGCCCTTCACTCGCCTTAATTGAGTGCATCATATTAGGAGTTTGTTTCGTAACTGTACAATGATGCATTGTTCATTTTTGTGATTGAATATTTTTATTGCAATAACTCACAGCTCTCGTGGGCGAAATCGATTAAGGTTTTAATAAAGCAAACAGTTGCAGAAAAGATTAAATCATTTTTTTTAATCAATCTTTTATGTAATTTAAAATAATCTGCAACATCTTAAATATACTACATACCTACGTAGATTAAAAAAAACATGAATAGCTATTACATTGTTAAACCCACATTTAGCGCATAACAATACGTTCCCGCCAAAAGTGGCGGCCATTTTGTCGTATCCCAAATCCCTCTCCGCCGGTTCAAGCATGTGTGATCGTCTCAACGCAAGGGCTAGGAGCTGTGATTGACAGCACACGCGTTGCCTCGGCTAATCTCTAGTGTCACAGCCTGCAGATTGCCGACACCAGACAGCCCTTTGACACCGACCATCTTCACAAGACCTTATCACCCCCTTCCACTTCACCCACAAACGATGACTTGGGACGAAATGATGTGTCTTACACAGGTCTTGCTAAATTTGTCAGCCAGGAACCTCGTATCTTGCGCAAGTTTAAATAGATCATGTTAGGCCTAATTTAGTGTTCAGTTGGTTGACCGATTGGAGTGACGAATCGATACAAGAGTATCTCCACTGTAATTGCTATAATTGGCACCGAATTACGTATAAATAATTCTGTCAATTGGAGTAATTATTCGGACCAAATAGTATGTAACAGTTTCTAGTTTAGGTAGGTACCTACATACGTAACGAACGAGCGGAAAACTTTGAGAGCATGTGTAATAAGAATGAAAATAATGTACAGGCATAAGTCTATACTAGGTGGAAGAGAATTCAACGCTAAAACATTCGTTTAGTAATTCTGAACGCCCACATACCTACTCATTTTTCATAAGTAATTTAGAAAAAAAGTAAGTATTGGTATTGCAGTTTTGTAGGAATCACCTGTTTTATTAATAATTAATAACCGACAAAAAATGTCTATGAGACCGTTCAGCATGATGTAAAACTGTAAAACTTTTACCAAGCAACCTTGAACTTTAAGCTGTAGCCACAAAGTTGAATATCAATGCACTAAAAGAATTGACATTGTATGGACTTAGGTACTGAAAAAATAGTAACCTTTTAAGCGTATGAGTTTTTGAACAGATGCCTAAAAAATGCATTCTGTCTGCGCTGTGTGTTACCTAATGTCCAGCGATATTTATTTATTTTATTCAATTAATTTGTATTTTGGTTTTAACATGTTCACAATGTTTGCATTTATTACCTACTAACCAAACATTGCATTACGATCGATCGATTCTCTTATGGGTCAAATGGCCCTTAGGCGTCAATCAGATTTCCTGGAATATGGCTCACATGTTAATTTGTTGCTGTTGGTCAACATAGTTGACGTGGTTGAATGGGCATATCGGTAACATCCTTAACTCCCAATCGATTACGGTGATGCAACACTATAATTATTGTGCCCTCGAAAGCGCAAAAAAAAATAGTCTTTTTTGCATCGGGCCCCTGAAATAAATTTTGCATCAGATGAACTCATCAAAATAATAGAATCGATATTAAAATATTTTAAAATACCAGTAAGAAAAATATGCATATTAATATCTCATTCGTGTTGAGTTTACCGTTACTTATAATCATATAACCGGTAGTACTTAGTATATTTTGCCCGAATCGAATCTTCTGTAGAGATTTTATTGATTTCACTGCAGCAGATGGCGCCACGATGACGAAATATTTTAAAAGGACAGCTGGTAGCAAAGTTCACTGTCAACAGTTACCGCTACTCACCAATAGATGGCGTTAGTAGTCACAATTTCGTTTCGGTCCCTATTCCTGTAGTCGGTGTGTTTTAATTTCAGATGACGAAACATTTAGGCAAGGTTAAGGAAAATATATATATTTTTTTATTCAATATAGTGTACTTCTGTAGCAAGCGCGTGACCGATCAAAACTCTTTCATTCATACTTTTTTTGTCCATCGAACCCAATTTAATTCTCATACCCGAGAATAATCGTCAAAGAAGCCGTTCGAACGAACTAAAGACGTTAGTGCAGTTGAAAAAAGTCGTTTACAGCTTCGTTTATAGTGTTATGATGCGTTTATTATTATTATAGCCCTTTTTGTGGGAATTGTATCTACGTGAAGTGAAAATTGGGAAGTTTTTTCGTTTTATCGCCGTTTCGAATGAGTGTTATGTTATTTGGGATTTCACTGTTGCGTCAGTTTTGTAGTACATTTAGAGTGGGTACTGTTATTGCAACACTTAAGATGTAATAAGAAGACGGTGGGAAAGTTAACGAAAACGTTTTTCATACAGTTTGACTTCAAACACAAAAACTAGCTAGACTGAGTTGGTTGGTGTATTTGCGGTCCACAGTCTGATACCGACTTTACTTTACGAAGACTTTCTACCAACATCATAAAACCACAAGTATCTCTGTCATCTCTAGCAAGGTAAACCCAAAACGGACGTAGTCGTGCGAATGTAACATAGCTTATTCGTGTTTGGATTTTCTTCCAAAATATTTTGTTCAATTTTTTACAGAGTCCAGTAAATACCGCTTTTGTTTCGTAACTCCGAACTTTTTAACACATTGTTTTTTACCGGCAGTATTGCGACTATTGATATCATCTTCATAAAATCGTTCCACTAACTCTTGGATACTTTTGCCTCCTTCTAAAATCTTCTTTCGTAAACGGCTCCGTAGGCACTTCGACCAAAACTGAAAAGTTGAATGCAAAGACCTGCCTTTTTGGCCACAGCAATATCTGGTGAGACCTGAAATGAGCTAGTAGTTGATGTATTATTACATCAAGAGCTTTTTGGGGATAAAGGACGTGACAATGACAGTCTAATCTAACAAAAAATACGGTCCTACATGTTGACAAAACACTTTTCGAATCTCCATTATAGGCTTTTTCACATCCACAATTGTATTATCAATATAGAAAGCGAACACATATGGTAATGAGTTATCCATTCACGGGGCCTATTGTCACGGAAAATTGAAAAATAGTAGAGTACGCTTATATACGATTCATATATTCATAGAAACACATGTACCTCACACCGATGTGTGAACACAGTAATATCTTAGTTTTATTTCCCTACGAATCTACATATTGCCTACTTTCTGGTAATATTACACTGAAGATAATGTGAGGAGTAAGTTTTGATAGCTGGTGTGTAATAAATATTCAATTTCAACGCTAAATACTGAGAACTAAGCACTTACTTCTTAGAGTTTCAACGAGATGTGTGTAAATTAACATGATAGTCGACTACTATATATTTTCATAACATCAGACCAAGCGAAAGCAAATTCAGGCTTGAATTCAGACCATGCACAGAATTTCGAATTCGAATCCGCTTTTGTAAATGCCGCTATCAAATGAAACTCAGTTACCTATTGATTGCTGGTTAATATAGGCCGCAGCTGAATATGGAGCAACCCAAGCCTCGTTGTCATCACAGTTACGCCCAAATCACTTGAGATCACCTGTACCATCATTGTTGTCAACTTTATCCCCGTTTGAGACTGGTTGATGGGCTGATGTCTACTTTATTAAATATTCTACTAACTTATAATTAATACAGTCAACCAGCATTGACACTAATACATTAATTCTGGATTCTACAATGAAGTTGACAGCCGGTGTATTAAAAAAACTGCCAGTTTCATTATTAGTTAGGTTTTATATTGTAAGAGATGGCGAGATAATTCCGACTGGTCTTAACATAGATGTAGAAGTCAATTTAATTCTAGCTAATAATCATGCAGATTCATAATAAAAAAAAAGACCATATTACTAACAACGAAGAGCAGGCGATGCTTAAAGGAAGAAGAAAAAGCTGGTATGGAAAATAATTTGCTTATTACAGATAATTTTATTCAAGTACTTACATAAGTTTCTATATCAGCATTAGTTATGAGATCTAAAATGAAATAGGTCAGGGATTCCACAGCTGGCATCGAGATTGCACACTTCTGACATACTGTCCAAGATGTTAACGCTCTCAAATTAGAACTAGAATAACATTTCAACAAGTATCAAATTATCACATTTCAAAAATGAATTTAGGGAAAAATTAAGCGTGTGAGGTAACACAGCTGTGTGTCACTACAGGAGAAATGTAATCATCACGGCTTGATTGCTTAAAATTGGGGATACTAGGTGTTCTACTGTAATTGTCTCATCCATCAATCTATTTTGGGCTTGGTCATTAATAATCTTAAAACTGCGAGTGGTTATAGTTTCCGTAACTTCATGTTTATCAATGCAACGTGTCCGAAAAGTTCTAAATATGAAAACTTAAAAAAATACATAACTAAACTTGTGTCGACCCATATTCTCCCCTTGAAATTGGAATCTTGCTAAGAAGACACACAATGTAAGCTATCAAATTGTTGTCGTCCACAAATGTGTTCAATAAACATTTAATTACCCGGTGATTTATCTGTAAAGCTAACTACTAATGAATCCAAGATGGCGGATAATCCTACTAGGTGATAATTAAAGCCTTGGAGACGATCGGGAATTCAACGAACTAGTGGAAATTATGGCACATAGACAGTGGGAATAAACTGTAGTTTGAACAGCATTTATGTTAGGCGATAATTAATTGACAAAGTAGGTTAATTGAAAGGCGAATCGATTACAGAAGGAACAAGAATACAGAAGAACGTTGAAAACTAAAACAATAATGCTGGTTTCGTTTAGCCTTTAAAAGTAAAGGCATGTAATTTCAAATGGAAATCTATACTTCTAAAAAGGAAAGATTTAACAATTACATATAATATTTTATAAATTATATTATAAACATCGAGCTATCACAATTTTCGCGGATGATCAAACCAAAAACTTCCAAAATGTCTAAAGATAGTCAAGATCTATAACAGTTGAAGCAAACAGATTGTAACCCAGGACCTTTACCGCTTCGTATTCATGCAAATTCTTCAATGAAGTATAAATAGTCTATCATGTATTTAATCTCGCCAAGCTTCATGTTCAAAAAGGAAATAGAGATCAATGTGATATTGACAACCGATGGATTATTGACTGAGATCGTAGCTATTAAAGTCTATGTACTGCTTCAACCTATGTCTAGACGTTTTCATTAAATAGATACAAAAGTTCTTACGGGCATCAAAAAACTTAAATCCACCAAAATCGATATCCCTTAAAACCAATTTGTTTAAAGTTTACGATCGCGGCTGAAGCATCAAACAATGAGCGAAAGTATTGAGTTTTTACGGCATTTTAACTTTGATCGTTTACTAACATAACTCTTTTATTGGCCACCATAAAAATTCTGTATCTTTTTTTTATTTCCACCGCATCGAATATCATTATCATCGAATGAAATCATTTGTTCTCCAAAATAGCTTTTTAATAGCACTTCGGCTAAATAAACGGCTATTGACTTTCGGCAAATGTGTCATCAACCAGGTTTCTGCAATGGCAATGGTACAACAGTTACTGAAAACAGAAAATACTAAAAACCGGCAATGGTACAACAGTTACTGAAAACAGAAAATACTAAAAACCGGCAATGGTACAACAGTTACTGAAAACAGAAAATACTAAAAACCAGTGACAAATTAGACGCATTCATAACCATTGAGAAATCTTTCACCTGTGGAGCAGCTAAATATTAAAATAATAAGCAGTAACAAATAAACAAAACAGGGTTCCTTCAAGGTATAATGGTTTCCTAGACCAAACAGTGGGTCGGTAATAAGCCCTTTCTGTACCAAGGTAATCATTACATTGCACTAAATACACAGTATTGGCCTCACGAACCTTCCGTAATTATCATTGGGAAGAACTTTTGTGGTAATAGCAGGCAATTAGGGTGCAATGTTTTTGTTTCTGATGACATTGTGTTTTCTGGGAAGTTTGTTGTTGGTACAACACACGTGGGAGTCCCGGCTGTGTTGCCTTTTGCTTGTCGTTTGGATGCATACGACGACCCCGCGTTAAATTAACCGGAAACTTAAGGGAAATAGTTGAGATTCAACTCAGGTACGACGTACAAAGTTTTACACACCGAGGGAATACGTTTGTGTATCGAAAAATATTTAGTTTCTATAACATCATAGTAGTTATTTACTTTGGTTTTGTGACTCAACAAGCTTAATTAAGTTTTCTCAAAATTTCGACGCCACAACTGAAATTTTAAAATAATTATAAAGTTCTTAAGCTTTAGTTGAGCAAAATTGTATTTGCTGAATAAATATTAAATGCCCTAATTATTTGCTTTGATGAGAAAACTGTATTTAGTCGTCAACTTGCCGTCGTCGACTTGTTTATTTATACTGGTGCTAAGCCCTTTTTCTTGAACAAAATTAACATTTATGTATTAAACGAGGTAGATCGAAGGTATCAACGTTGTGTAATGGAAGCTATTAAACCAATATTATGACATTTATGTCTGAGGATGATATTATGGATGTTGTAAAATCGTAAGAGGTTGCGCAGGCAATTAAGATCGAAGTTGCCACATCAACATTCAGTAATATGTTACAATTTTAGAGACAAAAAGTTTCATTTAGTATTAACATAGAAAGTTTTAATGGTGAAACAAGTGAATCACACAATAATAAATATCAACGTATCCTCAATAACATTAAAGAACTAAAAAACATACCCAATCACCGGTAGCGAACAATGTAATCGATAAAGATGCATCCAATTTAAAACAGGAAAGAAAACAACAAAAGCCGGATGATGATGCAGTTTTACACGCGACACATTCGAACAAAAACCTGTCCCGTGGAGATCAAAAAACGAAAACAAAATAACTATAAGAATGGAAGAGATGTAAATTACGTAAAAACTGAATACAAACGGGCGGGTCCAACTATCTTTTGATAGTATAATGGGGACGTTCGTGCCGCGGATGAAGTTGAACGGATCGCGCGGGTGGTCCAGTGCGGTCGGACTATTTAAATATTACTTTTTTATTATTTGCCAGCACTATTTGGTGATTTATGTTGGTTTAACACGAAGGTGTTTGGGTAACATAAGTGTGATTTGTTTGCTCTTTATTGGCTATCGATTTCAAAATGCCCAAAAAGAGAAATATATCTTCATTTTTTTGGAGTTTCGGATGAGTTATTGCCGTTAATGCGCTGAACCAGTTTACTTTGGATTTTATTAAAGTAGGTGATGAACGAGTTATTGATGAACATTAACATTACGAAGATAACAATGATTATAATTATTCACGATTAGAGTGTGCTAGTAGAAAAAGGAATCCACTTGTAGATGATGACACCTAAAAGGCCAAAGGTCTTTGGGTTTCGCAGTAAAACGACACAAAACTTTCCTATTATTTACTTGCTCAAAGTAAGTAAGTAATAAGTAAATAAAATACACATAAGAATCTCTTCGTCCCACATGAGTTTATTAATAATTCAAGCAAAACTGATTAATATGAACTTTCTTGGAACTGTTTACCAGCTTAATTATGTTTGTTTGTTTATTTTACTGATAAAATTGACATAAACGTAAGTTCACAAAAACATGTTAAACATTAAGCGAATGGAGGACAACTTTTTCGCGAATGATTTTTTGGTTACTATGCTGTCATAATAAAACTCAGAAGTTTTTGAGTAGGTCTTTGATTTTTTGTTATCACTAAAGCCACTATAGTAAACAAACAAGTCAAGTAAAGCAATATCGGTTTACTTGGTTTCAATATCGTTAATATCATCTAGTTTCTCTTCAATATGAAAGTAATTGAGCATGATAAAAGTGCTCTCGTAAGTCTCCATAAACATCATTATGTCGTGCATCAAGCAATTCTTTCATTAAATCAATTACTGTCCAAGCATTCCTCAAATCATTTCCAATGATTTCACAACAAGCCATCCTGTTTGTTCCATCGTTTGCCCTTTCGTCTTAATTGGACAAATCATTACCAATTTAACTGTTACTTCGTGTTCGTTCTCATATCTTAACAAAATAAAGCTGTTGACTCAACGGTCGTTAGTAGTTATCTTGTTGGATTTAATATATTCTCCGAGTTTGTCCTTTTCGGTTCAATGTTTAAGTGCACTGACTTCTGTTACAACCAGTTCATCTATGATAAGAATTCTTTTGCTTCCGTTTTATCTATCGCTTTTAAATTAAGCCTGTTGTTTTAAGTATTTCTGGTATGCATATTTTGGAGATTAACTAGGATTGGCTCAGAAAAGTTCATAATACGAGTAATAACGGTAACGAGTGAATAGTTTGCCTACTACTATATTTTTTTAATTTGTTAGATTCTTTTAAATATTGAAAGGCTTATTTTCTATCGGCATTCACATTTCCTTCAGTTCCATTTTAGGATCTATCACTCTTTATACCTATTTCAATATTTATTTTCACTTTGTAAATTGGTAATTCGTTGTTTATGTTTATGAAAATTAATCATAACTTCCTTTTCAGCAATATTAAATTACGGTATTGCTAAAACATCAAAAACTCGTGATATCCTTGCTTTGAACTTGCAGTTTAACAAAATAATAAACGAAACTCATCTCAAAATTTAATCAAGAACTCACTGGAAAGCCCAGCTATTATAATCAGAAAGTTTAAATTTAATGTTTACATTATGCAAACCTAATTCCCCACCCACGCGAGAAATTGAAAGAGAGTCTTGTATGAAATGAATTTAGAACATTTTAATAACGTGACCCAAGTCACCGCAAAGCCGCTGAAAATGCTGAAATGCCGCAACGCACGCCCCATTACACGCGAATAAAGCCAACGCTAACCGCAGCCCGAACGAGGCAATTTACGAATTTCCGCCCAATTCAGCATTAACAAGAACCAAACATAACCAAAACACAAAACTTACGTTGATCGAAGAAGCAGCGGTCCAAACCATTCATAACGTTGTAAACAACCTCATAGTGCACTCAAAACACCAATTTTATGCGTTTACGTTCACAGCTTGCACTAGTGACGTCACACTCAAAACAAATCACAACGTATTCGTTCCCACTACGGTTAACACAACGTCGGGGCGGGTTCGGTTTAGGGTAAGTTTATAGGACGTGTTGCCCATGCGGCGGTCGGCGCGCGACTGGTGTGCGCGGCGCAAGGAGCGAGGGGCGCGGGGTGGGGGGAGCGAAGCGGGAGGGGGTGCGTGCGTTCGGAATTCACTTCCCACGTGCTAGCCACCCGTCCTTTTCTTGCGGGACGGGTTAGCTTTTTAAAAGCGAAGCAGGGCCCGTCGACGCATCGATACGGCCGGAGGCGACGTTTAGCTGTAACCTTGTTTATATGCACTGCAGCTAATAATAACGCGAATAGCACTCCAAGTGAGCGTTTGTTGTTATTTTTTTATTTGAGCTAAGTAACATTGTGCGTTAGTTGAGTGGCCAGTTGAGTTTGTTTATTCGAGTTTCCGATACTTGTTCCGTTTTCGTGTTTCCTGTTTGGTGTTGAATGAGTGATGTTATTGTTTTATTCGATTATTTTATTGTTCTTTTTCATTCTGGAATTAACTTTTACTTTTTTTATCCCTTTTTGGTTCATGAAGCATTGCCGTACATATTTTAATGGGTTACTTGGCATATCTGTCATGTTAATGTATTTTAAACGGAATTTTGAGATTATTTCTACCATAAAATATTTAGAGCGGTTCACAAGAATGGTATCATGCTCAAAGAATTCTTAGATAAGCTACAAGTTGGGACCAAAAATGCAGTAAATGTCAATTGAACATTTTTCTGGTTCTGTATCTGACTTATTTATTTAGTAGGTAGGCAATTCAGAACATAGTGTACTATGATTTTATTAATTATAGTTATTTATAGTTACCCATACATGTAATGTATCAAATTTAGAAGTCAATGAACTTAGTAGATACCTATTAGATGACAAAAACAAACTAATTAATTCGTCAGAGAGATTTCCAAAAAATAATATTGGACACCTTTTTTTTCACGTAGACAAAAATGAAGACGATACAGCGCGTCGAAAACTCGTGTGACGTCACATTTTAGTACATTTTTATATCGGAAAGTGACGTCACAAGCCCCCTCTCATGATCGTTGATGCGTTTTATCTTCGTCAATTTTTATTAATTAAATAAAACAAAAAACACGTATCCAATATTTTTCAATAATCTTACTGACGGACTAAACAGAATTATCATTTTTTTAGTCAAGAATCATCCCTATTATTATTCACTCAACTAGGAAGTACACAAAAAATGCACGATTTTACTTAAATTCATTCATCTTCTATTGGTAGCTCCCAAACAACAAAATTACTGTTGACAGCCCACACAGTTAAAAAATTATTAGATCAATGAGCCACTGACGGATTGTCTACACCAAACGACCCGCTTCCAGTAAACACCACGCGTGGGCAGCAGCTGATAAATTTCACCTTTTTTAAATTCCAAGATCAGCATTGAGATTTGAGGAACCCTAAAAATAGTTAATGCATTTCTTAGAGCTGTTCTGGTGGCCTGTTCCAACTCCTTATCGACTTGTCATTCAACAAGGGTTTTTAGTTTTTTTTGTACTATTTTGTCATGTGATGAAAGGGAAGACTGTCGGGTTAAAGACAAAATGGATGATGGATTTTCGTTGTGCATTACGCATAACGAATGTTAATGAAAACGTGACGCATTATTTCGTGATAAAAAATAAGTGCACTCGGAATGGAGATGTTGATGTGTTTGTAGTTTTATTTAGCTAAAGCTTTCCACGGGGTGTAAATAGTTCACGTGTGAGCGTCAATCACAGCTCGTTCTGTTTCATTGTGCTTTTCAAATTGTAAGCTTAATCAGTTAGTACCCTTTTGGCTTGTTCGTTCATGTTTGAAACATAATCTGCCGGTAAAATATGTACTACCTTATGCTGCTACTGCAATTGTCCTACAGGATAAAACCGGGATAAAAAGTATCCTATGTGTTAATTCGGGTATTAAACTGTCTATGTGCCGTTCATCTAAATCCGTACAGTAGTGTTTCAGGGAAAATCTAACAATCACCTGTGCATCCTCATGAACTATCTCATTTATAAGTAACAAGAAATATAGTCGAAAGTTGTAACTAAAATTATTAAAATTAGTTTACAGACTGAATTCATTTGAGAGTTAGAGATCAAGTAAAATCAGAAAATTGTTAAGCTCATTTGTTAGAAATGACTTAGCAATGTAAATGAGTTTTCCTAGAATCTAGAAAACGTTGTCGGTAAAATAAAAATTTTAACAACGTAGATAGAAACACTAAAGAAGCAGGTACCAATTCTTCAGTACTTGATTAAGGAGTAATTTAAACAAAAGACAAAAACTGGCTAAGCGCGAGTCATGCAGGGTTTCGTACCATCGTAGTGTGGGACACCCCTTTATCTATTTTTTAAATTTTATTCTATTTTGTAATAGCGGCAACAAAAATACATATTCTGTGAAAATTTCATGAGATACAGCTTATTACGATACGGCTTAGAGAACACATGGTATGTGAAATAAATGATCACCATGAATCACAAATACTACATCAATACTAGTACAGTAAAAAGATACAACAGCTGATACGCAAGTTAAAAACTAAAGTTTTGATTGAAACAGAAATTTTAATTTAGTAGCTGAGTGTTTAAATGAAAAAACTTATCTTCTCAATAAATACTACAATTAAAACGAATGATTTTCAATGAAACTTTGAGTGGAAAGAAGAAAAACATCATTTGAATTACTGATGAAATGGATAACGAATTGAAACTTTTGTTGTGATTTTGTTTAGACTTTTCTAAAAGTTATCCTGGCCTTGACTCATTCTATCTAGGGTTGGCACAACACGTTTTCTTCTTCCATTCTCCCCTGTTCGACGTCACGGCATCATTTACTCCTTTCTCTTTCTCTTTCATTCTTCACGCAATCCATCCATCTTTTCTTTGGCCTTCTTCTCCTTCTCCATTCATCAAGCGAGAGCATTAACGCACGCGCGTGGCTCCACGCAGAGCCACAATTTCACTTACCATTTTGTCACTTGTGACGTTTGGCGTACAGAGGCTTTATTCTGCTATTTTTATAAATTCGTCATTCCAACACGATCCCCACTGTCATGTTGCTAAAAGTTAGTAATCTCATAATGGTCGATCATTGGTCGGTCAATGGTCTCGTAATAGAATTGTGTTATTATGACATTGTCGTATTGCAATTATTATCAAACTCAGTAGTTTTTTTTACTGGGTCTAGAAGCAGAGCTAGCTAGAAAACAGGCCAGAAAACAGGCCAGTATAAATTTCTCACGTTTCCTAAATCTATAATATTGTGTTGAGTATTGAGTGAATTTTAAGGAAGTAGAATTAAATAAGGAAGCAGTCTTTTTTTTTTTTTATTTGCTGCTGGCTTCGTTGGTGGAGTGGTCGCCAGCGCGACTGCTGAGCATTAGGTCCTGGGTTCGATTCCCGGGTCGGGCAAATGGTTCTTGCGTTTTACCATGAGGAATTTCTCAGTAGCAGCCACGGTATCCGGATTTAAGCCTGTTTGATGGCAATAGGATCGCCCCCTATTACCTACATGCGGTGATAAGCTAGCATAGGTAAGTGGAGCTCAGAGCAGGAGGAATACTTTTAAATGTATTGTGCTAAACTGCACTAAACTGAACTAAAACAGATTCTATTATTATCCCTTTAATCATGGAACGCAAATGTCCTTTTAGTGTTTATTTATTCTATTAAACGGAGTGGTAATGTATTTTCCACTCAACGAGTAATCCTAATGGCTGCCTCGATCGTACCCACGCGTGGTTTTAATTGAATCAAGTTTATGGAACTGTTGAACATATTATATTGTCATTCCTGTTTCTCCGGGGAATTGTAGCATTCCAAGCTGTGCTAATAGAGTTATATAAGTCGGTTTAAAGATCACTGTTGTAGAATTCTAAGCAATTTTGGCGCTTAATAAAGACAATGGGCAAATACAGCCTATTTTAGGACCTAGCGAGCGAAAATTCAGTCTATTTTGGTACCAGTGACTGCCTAGAAACAATAATGTGAGCGAACTCGGTAATAGTAGAATTTGAGTCTGTTTCTGCTACCATAATTATTCAGGTCTGTTGATTTTATAATAAAATATTAGGTACTGTTTGAAGCTTTCACGGTTTAAAACTAAACTTATATTGTCACTTACGGGATATTTTCCGTGATCCACCCGCAGTCTCCAGTCAACCCGCGATCATGGCGCTTGCAACAGCGTCGAAATATCGGGAGCTCAAAATAACAAATAATTACGGAAGATTTGAAAGTGACAATATAAGTTTAAATATTAGGTAGCTCTTGTATTTTAATTTCTGTATTTGACTCTGTAAAAGTTTTTGGTTGTAATGGTCAGAAAGGCAGTCGCTCTACGTAAAATACTGTTTTTCAGCTGCATCCAGTTGGACTGGAAGCCGACCCTGAACAAAACCTGCACACCAAGCTACTACTACAATCTGTCAAAATTCTTTATTAGATTTTCGACTTTATCGCTTTTAATTTAAGGTTGATTGAAAAATTTGTCAGTTTCCACTAGTTTGATTAGCTGGTGTTGGTACAATTGATTTTATTGGATAGTTATAAACACTTGGAAGTATTATATGCCTTCTCAACTTTTTTACATATTGCTCTTTTGGAATTTCAAATCTGGGTCCTGAGTTCAATGTTGGCAAATACATAAATGGAGCGTTAGGCATTAGTTTAGGTGGCACCTAGTATTAGTGAAAAAGAGAACTAGGTATGTAAGTAAACAGATGTCATTTCTGTGCTCCTATTTCATCTGAGTATCGCCGACTAATAATGACAGAGAAACATTAATTGCCCACACGTAATACACAAGTCCGTCTATTAATAAAATAACATGCCCGCACTTAGCCGATACCAACAAGGCAGTAAGTAACAGATTATACGGTGCGATATTTTCAGTTTAAGTTATTAAGCTTTTAGATTATGGTGCATTATTTCTGGGAGCTGTTTGTAGTTACTGGGTATTGAGAGCTATATTAACAAGACTGATTTAGAACACTGAAAATTGGGTAATATTTTAAAACAGCCTGTATGCAGCAAGAGGATACTATTACGAATGTTTTGTTTCTGACAGCAGCAACTTAGCAGCTTTATTGTAACAAGAATAAAGTCCACTTTGCTTTTAACAATGATGTCAAAACAGAGGTCAAATGTCTACCTATGATAGTTCTGTACATAAGTACAGGAGTTTCACTTCATGGCATGTTTCTTTCACACATAACGATACTTATCTATACCTAAGTTTGGTTCGTGAATCGAATGAATGAGAACGTAATGACTACCAAGATAGGGGGAGATTCAATAAAATATATTTTTATTTTCCCAACACATGACTGCTTCACAAAAATAAGACGTAAGTTTTTCAGTTCAAAATCCATCAAACACGAACGAATGATTTTCGCAAACAGCGTTCACTCTAACTATCGCACGTTACAATATGAACGATACATCATATACGTCATGATACAATGTATAGATATTTATCACAATTTGTAGCCTAATGCGCCGTATCGTCGATGACAAAGGGACTGCCCTGCACACCAGACCGTGGCGGACGATCAATACAAGTGACGTATCGATCGAACCGTTATTTTAGGCGCCAAAGATGACATAATTAGAACGAAAAAAGTTCGCTTGAGATCGAGATTTAATTTTTTTAAATCAACGCGACATTAAAACCGCCTCTGCAGATTTGTGTATGCTTAAAAATAATAATCAATTTAGAAAATAACAGATTGTTGTTTTAAATTAAGTAACTATTTAAGTTATGTAAAATCATTCATCAAATTGATTGCAGAATAATCATCTATTTTCGTTTGACGACCCGAATGGCGTAGCGGTAGTGACGCTGCCTTACGTTTATTTATTTATTTATTTATTTATTACAAAATCCACAGCTCTTTACATTTTTAACCTAAACTATTTTAACTAATCATACAGCCAATTAAGGATTTACAATTTAACATCTATACATAGCTAAGAATACAACGTGTGAAAGTGTGTGTGCCTGAGGAGTTAAAGTGGGTGTGCGAGTATGTTATAGCGGTGTGTGTGTGTGTGTGTGGTGATTGTCTTTATACCTTCTGTACAACCTCATGTATTTATTTATTCCGTTTAGATGCATTTGTCAGTTCGTCACATACTGACGTTATTAATTGCTTCCTGAATGTAGTTTTTTTTAGTATTAAATATATCTAGATGAGAGAATCTTTTCTTATAATTACTAAGCGTTCTACCAATGACTGAGTTTTGAGCGTAGTTTGTGCCACTGTGTGGCACTTCGAATAACTGTGTATGCCTAGTCCGTCGAGACGGAGCACTTAATCTTATAACTAAGTTATTTAAATCAGTACTGTCAATATCCCCACTACAGATATTATGTAGAAATAGGATGTCCAGAATCATACGTCTGTTCTCGAGTGGCAGCATGTTATGATGTTTACATGATAGCAGATAATCTGCAGATCTGAAACCACTACGATAATTAATGTATTTAACAAATTTAGATTGTATTGATTCTATCTGCTGTATATAAACCAAGTAATGCGGATTCCAGATATTACTACAGTATTCCAAAATACTGCGTATGTACGCAAAATAAAGTACCTTGATGCAATTTATATCATTAAATAATTTACATGTACGCATAATAAATCCCAGGATTTTGTATGCCTTGCCGACGATATAGGACACATGCTCCGAACACAGAAGTTTCGAGTCAAGGACGTTCTAAGGGTCCTGGGTTCCAATCCCGGTAGGAGCAAATGTTTGTGTGATGAGCATGGATATTTATTTCCGAGTCATGGATGTTTATATGTATAATAAGTATGTATTTACAAACAAAAAGGTATATATGTAATATATCAACTATCTAGTGTCCACGACACAGGCTTTGCTTAGTGTGGCACTAGGTGGCGCTGTGTGTTAATGTCCACCGATATTATTATTTAAAATGTACAAGAACATTGGAACTTGCATTTATTTGATTGAGCTGTTAATAACGTTTACCACTCACTATAGTAACAAATTCCGAATTTGTCCGAATAATATTGATAGTTTAATAGTTTCGTAAACATTGGCATACAAACTAAAATAAATTCTGACATTAAATTAATATGTAAAAGTATATGCCATGATCCTTTCTTTCTTTTTAGTTGCCATTGACATACACTTGTCAATGTATTGTGGCTGAGTCATAACACATTGCAGCTCGCTGAACCGGTTTCTTGTCTTTGATGAGCTTTCGCACATTACTCACTTTGTATTGTAAGAAATTATCGCCAATAGTTATGGTGTTCTTTTATTTAAAAAAAGTGTAATAGTGTTCTATCTATCTATCATGGGGGTTTAGGTTTCCGCACTCAGTTCTTGAGGTGGACCATTGTGCAGGAAAAGCGGATTTTTATTAGGTATAAAAATTATGTTATCGATAAAATAACGTAAGAAAAGGCAACCGAAAAAATACAGTCTCTACAAGCTTCACCAAAATATGGGGCAATAAGTATCAAAAGCTGAGACATGGGAGCACCAGTGTGAATTGACATTCAAAATTCGTTAATTACCCTTTACAGTGACGCGTGCATCCTTTATTTTATCAACTCAGAGATAAAGAACAATGGGCAAAACGTTACAGCAACGCGCGTCACACATCGTCAGGCCTAACCCCACACATTAGTGCAATAAACTTGACAATAACTTAATTCTGAGCAATGAAGGGCGATTCCCCCGGCGTTCCTTACAACTCCGTTAGGGATGACAATAGTTCAGAACCGAGTTGAATTTAATTAGAATTATCGATCGGCCGCTTTTCCGTCCTAAACTAACAATTAGGTGAAGGTATATCTGTTCGTCGGCTGAAATATTTGTGGGTTAATCTAAAGTTAAAACTCAATGTATTTACATTGTTAAATAGGATAGTGTAGTGGTACCCGATTGTGGTAAGGTTGTGTAACTAAGTCTCGGTAAACTAAAAAGTAAACGGACTTGGAGTGGAAGCTCTCTGGTAGATAATAATTACGAATGGACCTCTCTGGTAGTCCATGAGCATCAATAAGCTAGTTTCCACCATCAATAAATTGTAAATCTGTTCAGTACGTCAGTTAGAGTTTTGGAAAATAATGGACACGTATTTTTTGTTTTTGTAAATCAATGAATATTTACAAAGATAAAACGCATCAAAACTCAGGAGTTGGGGCTCGTGATATCAGAACGCACTAAAAATTATACCTAGGCGTGATAGGTCACATATAATTTTAAGTGCGTTCTAGTTTTAGTGCGAATAAATCACATGCATATTCCCATATGCATGTAATTTTTTCTTCACTTAAATCAATAAAATACACACACAACGATGTTGGGTTCGGCTTCTAGTTTTATCGAATGCAGCTGAATACCCGTATTTTACATGCAGCGACTATCTGACCTCCACAGCCGTTTGTACCGGATTATACGATACCCCCTAAACTGACTAAGACTGGTAGTCAGTCAGTAGTAGTCAGACTTACTTCAATATCCCTATTGAAGGAAGTCTGACTACCAGTCTACCCCAACATAGTTGAGAAAAGACTGGGCAGATAAAGACCGGCTAAGTTTATAAATTCTGGACCTCTAGAAACCAGTCTGTACTGTAAGACTAACAGCTTTATTATATTCAAGATATTAATAGGTTATCCAGTTGTTATTATTTGTAATAGTGACAAGTATCTGTCAGCTGTCATAGACACATAAACAGTCTTGTATTTTTCGCCTGGTAACATTGACAGATACCCGTCACTAAAGCAGTAATCGACTAATTTAAAATAATATTATTAAGGCTGTACAGAGTTGAGGCTTTTGCCACCGTTATTTGAAAGTGTGACAAAATCACTTTTGCACGTTTGGCGCGTCACTTGAAATTGAACCGTTGAACAGAGCGTTGATATTTTGCTGTGAGAATTACATCGAAGAATATCCATACAATCGTCGTTTTATTTCTGAATTGAGGTTGAGTTACTACAGTACCTACCTATGTAAGTAGGTAAGTTGAATTGATATGAAAGTGAACCTAAAAACATAATTTACTCGAAGCCAAAAAAGTACTCGTAATTTCCGACCATATTCCAGAAATTAAATTCAGATTTCTTATGAATGTTACCTATATTTACCGGAATAAAGCATAAACCGAGATCGGTGGGTACCTATAAGATTTCGTAAGATTTTTCATTCCAGGTAGAAAGTAATAATCTTGTTTATGTGCGGAATACCTACCGTCGTATTTTTTTGTAAAGGTCAACGGCCGCGACTCATAAACAAATTATTAACGTAGGTACAATGATGTATACCATAATATGTTTTTTGTGACGACCCGAATGGCCCAGCGGTAGTGAGGCTGCATAACATTCTTAGGGTCCCGGGTTCGAATTCCGGTAGGAGCCAATGTTTGTGTGAAGAGTATGGACATTTGTTTCAGAGTCATGGATGTTATAAGTTTATTGTCTTATTTATTTACGAACAAAAAGTATCGTCGCTTAGTGTGACACTAGATGGCGCTTTGTGTGGTGTCCAGCGATACTTAAATAAAATTGTTTGTTTCACCTATGTTATCATTACTGTCATTACCAAGACTGGTTAGTACAACTTAATTTAATCCTAAAATAAAGATCAATAAAATTTACTTTACTGCCTCGTTAATCCAGTGGTAATCGTGACTGCTGAGCATAAGGTCCTGGGTTTAATTCCCAGGCCAAGCAAAGTGTTATTGGGTGAAAACCCAATTCCATACCCATCAGGATTTTTTTAGTGCCACGGAGTCCGGATTTGTGCCCGTTTGATGGCAATAGGCTTGCTCCTATTATTCCTATAATCAGGCAAAATGTGGTTGTACTATTATTAGGTACACCTCTGCCTTACCTTTTGTGGTTTACAGGCGTGATGTTATAAAAAAGAGAAAAAAATAAGCCAAAGATTTCCACACAAAACGTTACACGGCCTGTGAAACTAGGTTTCCGGGCTAAAATTTTCCGATTTGGCAAGACCCAATTCGTTTTCAATCTGATGGCCAAATGGAAAGCCCAAATCTCCTCTAGATTAATGACTCATAGAACTAAGATCGGAATTATACTGTTGCGGGCTGGGAGTGGAAACAAGGACACTATATTCATTCATGAATTCATTTGGCAGTGGTCCAAACGGCAATGAATGAATTTAGACATGTTGTCAACGCTGTTATGGGAGACTCGAAGATGGACGGAGATCTTAGCAAGAACTGAATTGACTTCAGAGTAATTTAATTACTGATAACATTATGAGAGATTTGTATGGACATGTCACGTTTATTGGTTGGATTCCTATTAACATTTGTGCTGTCGAGGAACGGAGTTTAGAAACTGGTCTCTTTTAAGTCTAAAGACAAGAATTGCCTTCTTGAAGTGGAAAGTAAGAACTATTTTCATATTTGAACCCACAAGAACACCGTTTTAACCATAACCACAAACATCGCTCGTGGCTAAATAATAACAGCGGCTCGGGCCGATCTTTAGGTTAAGCCGTTCTTACCTAGGTTGGTCTGTGGATAGGTGACCGCCCTTACATACCGAGTTTCCTCCGTGCCTCAAACAGTTGGTCCCGGCTGTCATTTGTCCATCTTTGGCAGTCGTTACAGGTAGTCAGTGGCCCAAAAAAGTCTGACAACCAGTCTTACCAAGTGGTATTGTATTACCCATGCAGTATTAACTGGGTTGTGGAATTCACATAGGCAGTCGCTCCATGTAAAATACTGGTATTCAGCTGCATCCGGTTAGACTGGAAGCCGACCCCAACATAGTTGGGAAAAGAATTGGCAGATGAGAACACTGTTTTAACATGTTAAAATGAAAATATAATAAAACTCTCAACCAGCATTGTTACACATTAAAATTTAAAATATGAACACAGAGACAAGCTAAACTTTACACTGCGATTTAGCAAAGAGAATTAATCAAATTACATTTTTTTGTTTCTTTTTTTTTTGCATGGCAACTAGCTAGCGTTCATTTTTGCTTGCAACACCGAGCGGGGTGGACGTCACATGCAAATGTTGCCGTGAAAAATATATAAGAAAATGCAACATCAAATTTCATTTCCTCCGCCGGATTTTATTATACATTTCGATGTGTTCGTGACGCAACGTTGATTGTATAGTCGGTCGTAAAATTCGAACTTTAATTTTGTTGTGAAAATCCTTTTCTAAGTTCTTGGGAGGGGTGACATTTTTTACCGTACACGGCGTTTACGATTGAGCTTTATTGAATTTAGTACTTTAAATCGTTTTGAGGTTAGTACATGTACGATTGTTTTACGGAATTCAAACATACAGGGCTGGATTAAATGTTTGAGCTATTTTAAACATGATTTTATCTAGTTGTGCATTTTAGTTTGACGTCGAAATAATGCTCGTATGTAAAGGTCCTGTACTCACGCGAACTGGACTGGTGTGCTCATAAGTTACCTGGGAACAAAAACAAAATTTCATTAGTAACTTACATTTGCGTGGTTAGCAAATTAATGGTTATACGATGCATAGCTGAAATGTCTCGGTACTAATTCACAACTAAACATACTAAATAATAATTATGAAATAAATTTTTTTTTCTATCATCACTACGCTTAACAAGAATACCGGTGACCAAAATAATTACTCTTTCAGAATAAATGTAGAATGATCTAAAATTTCAAACGAATGAAATAGTTTAATTAAAATCGAATTAGCCAGAAATCCACTAAAATGAATGATTTTCCAGTATCTACTTGATTAAAACCGATAGCTGTCCATTTGAACTATTTGTTTTGAACAAATATTATGCAGTTGTATGTCCATTACACTTGCTAAATCATGCTTTGTCAGCAGTTAGGGTTACACAAGCTATAGTTAAAACTGTTATGCGTGGCAGAAACCCAACTAGGAACTGTACGCGACACTACAAATAGTTTTACTGTCCGACGATAGCTTGTGAAGTGTAAGCGTAGAGATTTATGGCCATTCATCAACACAACTGCAAAAAAACACGAGTATAAGGGACTTTTGGCGCATGGCTCAAATTGAAACTTATGCCGTAGTTATATATTATCTTTTTTTTTTTTCAAAAGAAATTTTATTTAATTTTAAAAATCAAAAACGTCTACCTGCCAATGTTCTTTCAAGTGCCAAAATATCCTTGAAATTCTGCATTTTAATCTAAGGTGAAGAGAAGGAACAATCTTTCAACTGCTTGCAATTTTAGAAAAGCTAATGTTTTAACGACTTTTCAAGCCATCCTGTATGGTTCTTAGAGAAAAGTTACAGAGCCGCTCGAATGAAACAATGCATTTGGTATAACAAAAGGCAAGTTTAAATTGAAGAAACTATTCTTCATTGTAATAAAATTATTCCCGACTAAATTCATCTCCAAAACCGTCGAATCAAGATATGCATCTTTAGCTCCATTATTCCGACAAATCCCTAAAAGAACATAAGTTATATAATAAACTTCCCGCTGTTAAACTGACGAACTAAAAGTCATTAAAATTATCGTTTAACTTGTTTTCGTACTCAGATATTGCAACGCGGACAAACTATAAGGAGGGTTGACCCACTTTTGTTATCGCGCATATCTGCTAACAGAATCTATAGACGCAAAAAGTAACTAAATAACTACGTATCTACGGTATATAATTAAGTTGAAGACTTGGAGTTGCCAAGCTGTTTGTTTAATACAATTAAAAGGAAAGGAAACTCCCTTAATACGTTTAAAGGAATAGACGAAATCGTCTATGGAATGAAGTTTTAAGGCCTCGACGACATTCTGTCTTAAAATGTCAAAAGGTAAATAAATATCGTTGGACATTAACACACAGCGCCATCTAGTGCTACACTAAGCAAGGCTTATAACGTGGACACCAGATAGTTGATATACTACGTATATACCTTTTTTTTTACATACTTATTATACATGTAAATATCCATGACTCGGAAACAAATATCCATGCTCATCACACAAACATTTGCTCCTACCGGGATTCGAACCCGGGATCCTTAGAACGTAAGGCAGCCTCACTACCACAATGCCATTCGGGTCGTCGGTAGAACTCTAATGGTAGAACTCTAATGGACAACGGTTAAGGTACAACCTTAAGCCTCGTGAAGCACTGACGTGTAAATTTACCAATGAGTTGTTTACCAAGAAAAATGTGTCATCGACTGCCATCAGTGATATTCGATTCGGAATCAGGACACTATGTTCTGTCAATGCTTGGCTTTCGTGGGAATTTCCTTGTCAAGATATAAGGCTGATGTTACAAGGTAGCCCGCGAAATTCAAATTTTCTTACGTTTTTTTGAAATTTGCAGGGCAGTGCTAAGTTGAGAAACGACTTAGACCGTGAAAAAATCGTTCCTCGACTCTCATGAACTTGGAGGGTTGTATTGATGATTTTGATGATTATAATTCTATAATTACATATGTCTTACAGCCGCGACCGATATTTGAATCAACACACAAATTAGCACTGACCTGCAAATTGCAAAAAACGTAAGAAAATTTGAATTTCCCGGGCCACCCTGACGCTTTCACCTTAAGGCAATATTTTACCAACTACGTTTTTGACATGCTAAAGCCAATGTAAACAGTTTTAGGTGTGCAGTTCAAGATGCCGTTGCTTTGCAAGAAAATTTGCATCGATATGTCAAACTTGGTACATTTATTTTAGTTCAATTTTATCCCACCTGTGCAAATCAGTTGTTTAAAATGTGTTCATTAGCTTTTAATAAAAAACCGTAATGATACAATTATCTATTATAAGGGAAATGTAGCCTAATTCCTGTAATGTAGCCTCTGTGAACCAAGCTATCTGTCAATTTTCACGTCCTTTGGCATAAAAGGTAACGGTAACAGTATGGGTCGACATAACCTAGAAAACAAGATAATCTTTACAACGATTTAAAATGAAACTTTGTCTAACAGAAAAGTCACACGATTTTCTGAGAGACTTTTCTTTGAGCTCAGCAAAAAGCTGCAATTATATAAAACCATAGAATTCTTAGTTCCAGAACTCATTCTTACTTAGGTACTACAGTTTCCTCGCCTAGGGAACTGTTTTAAAAGAAGAAAGAACTAAAAATAGGTACAGAGAATAATCTAAACAGTTACAGGAGTAAAATCAGCTCACACTGTTCTCAAAACTTATCCCCGCTTTAGGAATACGTAGTTTTTGTACAGAACTGGGTTTAAGTTTTAGATGCAACGCTCGTCTGAGGAATGGTGGTCACATATTGTGGAAGCGGTAGCGAGTTGAAACAGTGCACTGTTGTGTTGAGAAAGTTAATTGTTTTGGAGGTACAGTTCCTAACAGTTTTTCTGAAAAAATGTTATCACGGTGTTGGGAAGCGAGTTCGTCATTTAATATTTTTATAGCGTAAGGAGATTTTTGTAACTAATATGTAGGTACTCATTCTTGGTCGGATTTAGTCTCAAAGTCCCGGGTTAAGTAATTTTCAATTCTAGCATCAAAGACTTAGTTATTAAATTATTTTCTTGAGACCGACATTTCATTACCAGTTTGCTAAAACCGCTCTCAAACTTCTAAATATTTTCAAGCTTTTCACCTAAAAACGTTATTTTTATTTCATCTACGTTGCCCGCTAACGCAAAATAACGTATGAGTTTAGTATTTTCTTTTCAGAACTGGAACATACTGGGAACAGAAAATCTAAAGAGATTCTACGTTGAAGTTGGTATTGACAAAACAAAAGTTATTGTTTTAAGTTTCCCAATGTAAGTAATATGGAATGAGATGTGTGGCATTTGTTTTGGTTTGGGCTAAAAGAGTTTTAAGAAGTGATTATTTATGTATGATATGCTATTTGTGATAGACTTATTACCTACCCGTGTTAAGGATAAATTTTATTGAGTTGTCTGAAAAACTTGTCAATTTTCTTACGCAAATATGAACAAGAACTTAGATCACCATCAATGCTATGTTTGGAATGCTCTAGCATCCACGATCTCAGTAGCCGGGGATCGACCCATGTCCCTCAGAACGAACTTAGATCTTTTTTTTTAAATCTCAACATTTGACTTTAGAACTGTACCTAGCTTATCAGCGACCTAAAGACTTACTCAAAAAATAAAGATAAAAGAGCCAATCTGCCAGACCAGCACACTACTACATAATGGGAGCCTAGTTAAGTGCTCATAAAATAATCAACGTGAAAGCGCTTGTTGCTGTAAAAAGCTACTTTATTTTATACTGTCTTTTGTGCTTTTCTAAGATTTTCATCTCCATAAGCTTTCTGTGTCACTAAAGTATTAAGAATTAGAATACTTTTAATTGCAAAATAAATGATTCGTCATTCCACAAATCAAATAAATTTTAAATAGAATCACAGCATTCACAAGCTTAAAAGCGTCAGCGACCAATTTCCTAAAAAAAAATAAGAGCACGATTATAAACTCTCACCATAATCCATAAATACAACACAAGCAGAAGAAGAAAACAGTTTTCGACGTTTGAAGGACACTGCTGGTCAAACATGGTCATGATTTTCAGAGGTCCTTAAAACATTCTATCAGTTGACAACAGTGATGGACAAGTGAAAAATATATCGGACTGACATCATCAGCGTAGCCTTTTCCCAACCATGTTGGGGTCGGATTCCAGTCTCTCCGGATGCAGCTGAATACCAGTATTTTACATGGAGCGACTGCCTATCTGATCTCCAGAACCCAGTTATATTAAGACTGAAATAAGCTACCTAAAAGTTAAGCAAAATTGTTAAAAGTCGAAGTAATCCGAAACGATTTTTAAAGCTGTTGTCGCAATTTTAGGACCCCGGGAATTACAATACACTGAAAACCTCCTCCAAACTATCGAATCAGGTTAGTTGCATTCAATCAATCAAAGCATAGCATTCCACCTCTGTACCTACAGGACTCAAAACTGGGCACAGCGTGATTGATACAGTCCACCGATTGATTAATATTTTGACCGGACTTACAGGTGGTTGTACGTTCCGAGTCTTCATGTTTTTGCGCAGGATTTGTAAACGTATAACTATATTTGGAGTTCAAGCTTTGGGGTGAAAATCTAGCGGGGTGTTATAATTTTACGTGTGGCTATCGTATGGGGAAAAGAGCTCTGTTTAATTTTCATTGTTGTTTTATGTTTAGTGTATTTATGTTGGTTGTAGCAACTTTGAAGGTTAAGCGAAATATAAATGTGAGGACCGAATGCTACGGGTGTTGGTATTCGCTTGGCAAATTACAGGGCTCGACTGACTGACTAAAACCAACCATCATCATCATCATCATCTACCTAGCCATTTCACAACTTTGGCTTCTAGTCTAACCGGGTCCAGCTAAATACCAGTATTTAACATGGATCGACTACTATCTGACCTCCACAACCCAGTTATGACTGGGTAATACGAGACTGGTTGTCCGGCTTTGAAGCCACTGACTACTTGTAACGACTGTTGATTAAAAACACCCACGGATAAGTAAAAAGCAGAATTGGAAGCAATCATTAAATGTATCAGCCAAAAAAACGATATCCAATGTGTGTTAAGCACACCGAATTAAGGGGTCTTTCTTTTAAGTTTTATTCTAATTTGTTAGTCACGACCTTTACACCTTGCTAGATCTTATCCTTTATTCCAAATAGTAAAAAACACTACCACCAATTACCAATTATTAAAACGTGAAGTATGATTTCCAGTCGTACAACAGGAATATAACGATGTAATCGTATTTGATAGCCGGGGGCGATCGCGCTTTGAACCCGCGGCCCGTTTGAAGTTACCGCGTGAGCGGTCAGAGGAAGCACACTCAATGTTGCTGATAGTTACACCGTGCTGTAACTGCAGGGGTTGGCGAAACTGTGTAACGTGAGCCCACGCAATGGTGATGCAAGGCGTTGGCGTGCGTGTGAGACCAAATGTAATAGGTATGAACGGGAACGAAACAAAGGAAGTATGTAAAGATGTGGTGTTCTGTAATTTTTACTCACATCCATGGGGAAAAGGCTTGACTTTTTATATTCTTGAAGAATCCTCTTCTAGGAGTCGCAATTTGTTACAATACCTAAAAACTTGAAGCTCCTCCTGGTAACTTTATCATTACAATTACGAATGGTACTGGTGTATTGTACACTGCAAATAATAACAGTATACATACAGATGGATACAAGAATGCCTATACTTTATTATAGACCAACAATGATACACAGCTAGCTGGCAATATTGTTCACAAGTATATCCGTATTTCTAGTGCTATTTCACTCCAAACAAAGAACTAACTACAATAAAAATAAAGGTGTGAAAATAATACCAGTGTCGTCGGTGTAACAGGCGTCCACTTGAAGCTTTCTATTTTTACGCTGTCAGTTTGAATGGGCCCCAAGGTGCATAGGTCTCGTGGTACTTTAACCACGTTTTTTTCTAATTAAAGCCCTGGGATTTCCGGGACGGTACTCAGATTTTTTGCGAGTCAAGAGATCAGACCGTCTATCGGTTTACCTACCGATTTAAAGCTATCAATACGATTGGCTTTTTTACTTTAGGGACAGTTGGGTACATGATACGAAGAGACAATTGGGAAAATGTGGAGTTTTTCACTTAAAACGGTTTTCGTACGGTTTTTCTTTGTATATGTGTACAAATCATATTGTACTCAGTGAATCGTTTTTTAACTGCAATATTTAATTCCAAAATTTTGGCGTGACAGTATTAAAAGCTTTTATTCTTAACACTCCAATTGGATTATGATTTCTATAAGATGACAACATTTGACTTAAATTTATAATCTTTTTTAATAATTAAGTTTTCAGGACTTACACTGCTAACGTTTATCAAACGAGTAAAACAATTTTACTTACTTAAGACAGAATTCAGACTAAACAGTTCTAAGCATAACAACAAGCGACTCGTTGTGTTGCACAAACAGCTACAGTAACATTATGCGAATCACGTATTGTAACGTGTTGCAGAACAGAGCGGCACTGGACAGACGACCTAACAGTTATTAACGACTGTGGACAGGTGTGTTGCACTTGTGTGCATACATATATCATGTAAGTTCCTACATAGCTCGTGTGAGGTAATGGCCCAGCGGTTGAAATACCTGCTTCTCTTAGTACAAGGTCATGGGTTTGTGCCTGGCCAGTGTTTTTATGTGGTAAGATTTCAGCGTAAGGTGTGTGGCAGGAAATGGATGAGGGTTGCCGAGAATCGAGTTGAATGGAAACATTCCTGGTGTAAATAACACAATAACACTTTGCTCTATGATTTACAGACAGACAAAAACGTACCAGGTTGTATGTGAATATATGGCAACAGGTTCACACCCAATAGGCTAGTGTCCACCCTCAATATATTGCAAAACTAATTAGAGAGTATTGGAAAATAATGGACACGTATTTTTTGTTTTTGTAAATCACTGAGTACTGACAAAGATAAAACGCATCAAAACTCGGGAGTGGGGGCTCGTGACGTCACAACGCACTAAAAACTATAGCACGGCGTGACGTATTGCGAATTTTAAAAGCGTCGTATCTTCGTCAATTTTGGTTTATGTAACAAAAGAAAAAATACGTATCAAATATTTTTTTATAATCTAACTGACGGACTTATTAGATTTTTTTAGGACACAAGCCTTTATATGGGAGTTAAACGTAACTGACAAAATGTGACCTAACTAAATAAAAATTAATACCTATCGATGGACATTTTACACACAGCGCCATCTGGTGCCACACTAAGCAACGAGGCTTGTGTCCTCAACACCAGATAGTTGATATACCTACAACATAAATATTTGTGTTTGTAAATACATACATATCTACATCTACACTATCTACACTAATATTATAAAGAGGAAAACTTTGTTTGTTTGTTTGTTTGGTTGTAATGAATAGGCTTAAAAACTACTGGACCGTTTTTAAAAATTCTTTCACCATTCGAAAGCTACATTATCCACGAGTAACATAGGATATATTTTATCCCCGTACTCCCACGGGAACGGGAACTATGCGGGTGAAACCGCGGGACGTCCGCTAGTTATAAATATACTTGGAAACAAATGTCCATGCTCATCACACAAACATTTGCGCCTACCAGGATTCGACCCCTGGACCCTAAGAACGTAAAACAGCTTCACTACCGCTATGCCATTCGGGTCGTCACTTGTACTATTGGTGTTACTGAAATAATCGGAGATAAAAAAAAATGGCATCATCATCTGCCTAGACTTTCCCAACTATGTTGGGGTCGGCTTCCAGTCTAACCGGATGCAGCTGAATATCAGTATTTTACATGGAGCGACTGCCTATCTGACCTCCACAACTCAATTTGTAAAAAAATGTACGAGTATGTTTATGATAAAATGACATATTTTAATTACACCAATCGTAAGCTTAGCTCGGATCGATCTTTAGGTTAAGCCGTGCTTGCCTAGGTTGGTCTGAAAGCTCGTTAAGCTGTTGGCCTTAGCTGTCATGTAGATCTTCGGCAGTGGTTACAGTCAGTGGCCTTAAAAGTGTGACAACCAGTCTTACCAAGTGGTATCGTATTACCCAGTAGGTACTAACTGAGTTGTGGAGGTCCTATAGGCAGTCTTGAACGAGTGAAAAAGTGCCTTTCGGCTTCGTTAAGAGGTGTTTTACAACATTTGGGAAAAGGCTGGGCGATAATGAATCGTAAGATTACTGAAAAAAACGTTTTCACGTCCTGATTTGAAATCTCCTGTGTATTATTTCTTCATTATTCTTACAATCTGTGCTTTTAACATTTAAATTACATCCAGCCTCTCCGATCATATCACAAAGTCGTAACAGTGAAACTTGAAAACTAATCGAATAATTACACGGGATCGATCACAAGAACAAAAGACGGACAAGGATAACTGCTACAAACAAAGAGAAAATATTATTAATAACTTACACGCATGTATACCAAATTATCTTTACCGTTAGCACATCGATCATTGGAGCTGAATTGATCTTTATTATGTAAGTGATAAGGTTGTTGAAAGTATTACAGGAGTGAACGATTATATTTGGAGTTAATAATGAAAAGAATCTCGGGACTATTAGGGCGTGTACAGACACAACTGACTATTATAATTATTATGTGTCAATGTATAAGCATGGATTGTTTATTACACATTCCATGCTCGTAGAATCGTGTAGTTTGTGTCGTATTTCTCTTCTAATTAATTTATTAAGACTATGAGTCATGATCGAGAGGTCAGCGTTTTGACACTAGCCGATAAATCTTTTTATCAGAGCATTGAACGAGACTTTGTAAGAAGGTTTATACTTTAAGCGATATTAATGACGTGCAAAACAGTTCAAAGTAATCCAAATTGATTGGATTTTAGTAAACTTAGTCAGTTCTTAGAAATCTACTTCAACATTATTTAAGTTATAACACTTATAACTAAATTGATCCCTTGAGGCAAGGCAATAATAGGAGATAATTGAGAAAATTAATTACATTATCATAGTATAATACAAAGTCATGTTTGTCTATATGATCGCGTTTTGCATCTTAACTACGCATCCGAATTTGATGTAGTTTTCATCAGTTAGGCCCTAAAATAATAATTAAAGCAAATAATTTACATGTAATCAAGAAGTTACCAGTTACAGGGCAGGGTCGCAAAGCTAGTTGACCAACCGTACATGAGGTCAAAAAAACCACACGACTGTTTAAAAGAAAAGTACTAAAGCCCACAGCTCCAGTTTACAAAGCAAGATAGCTTCTTAGATAGCTTATTTGGTAACATACATCAAGACTGAAAGAAATGCTTGAAAGAGACGTTTAAAACAGCCAAGTTTCCTTTTTAAAAGAGTGTGCATTTATAAAATGAAAGAACTATTCCGTACGAAGCAGAAATGATAAACCCAATCATATAAAATTCAGTTTTCAAAACAGCTTCTGCCATAAAATCGTTGAAATAGAAACAATAATAAAATCGAATTGAAAAGGTGGCCAGAATTTTACGAGAAATTGAAGACAAAGAACAGTCAGTGACTGAATGGACAAAAGAATGAATTGCATTAAATCGAATATTATGAGAGACTCGTGATGTGTGATCTAGAAATAGAATAAAGCTATGAATAAATTTGCCACGATAGATGGTTGCCAAGACTCGTAAGAAAAACCTACAAATAGCAGCTATACATAACAAAACCTTTTAATGCGTTTCGGAGGAAGCCGGGTTGTCCCAGAACCGAAAACCCAAATAATTGAAGAAGAATATGCACAGTGCCCGCGTGGTAGATAATGGACCACTTCTACTCTAAGAGGAGAGACCGATGACCCAGCAGTGAGAACTTTACAGGCTGATTACGCTTACACTACTGCTTTAATTTTCTTTTACTCATTACAAATATTTTATACTAGAGCATTTAACAGAATATTTCAACATACTAGCATTAATTACTCCCATATTCCCACTATGCTAATAGGCGCGCTGGCGCTGGGCGCTGTTCTGTGGGTTCCCCATAGCACAGCATCATGCTGAGTGGTAAACCTATTTGTCGCACTCACGGCGTGCAACTTTTTATTTTTTGTCCGTTTAGTCTTACAATTATGTTAATGTTGCTGTGTTAATTTTCAGTTTTAGTTAAATGTTTGTGTTTGTATTAATGCGCTCTGTGTTTACCATATTAATATTGTATGCACGTCATGGATTTGCGACGAATAAACATTTTTTCTTTCTTTTCTTTCTAGCTGTTCACATCTGAACGCGCTCTTACGTTGTATGTGTAGCGCTCGGCCCACACCGTCTGATGCCGATAGAGAATAAATGGATGCACCTATTTTTGTTTAAGACGATCCTTCATTTTGATTAATAGTTTGTACCGGTACCGTATTGTTGGACTATCTTGTTCTGATTTAGTCGTAATGTCGTTTAAAGTACGTCCTAATGTTTCTATGGAATGTTTTGTGGAAAGACTTTTTTAAAAGAGTTGTCATGATATTGAATTTATCGCGCTTGTTTGGGTGTCTTGTTTTGTGTGATAAAGGAGGGTTCGAATATGTATAATATGTTAATGGTTGTCAAGATTCATTGAGCATGAACAACAAACTAGATTTCAGTTTCATTCCCGATAGAGCACCAAGTAAAAATATTGGTGGGTACTCAAATGGGAATATCTTTGATGCTCTCAGTATTGGTGCTCTTAAAATTGGTGCTCTAAAGAGAATACTTCAATTTTAATGTTCAAATCATACATGTCAATAATGCTAAACATACACTCACGCATAATAATAGTACGACAGGGACTAACACCTGATATGACTTTACCCATGACAAGAATACGATCGATATTTACCTTTCAACAATATTTACCTTCACTGTGAAGTCACCAAAATCAACTTTCGCACCATTAACCAACCTCCACATTCGTAGAATAGTAATGAATGCGTCATACTAGACAGTTATCAAGAGTTCAAGTCAAGGCATTCACCGTACAGTACTTTTGGGCCAAGTCATTTCTCGTAGACAGATTGCAAGCATTTAGCACATTCCGCCAACTGTTCTACTTCACCAATGTAAAAGAAACAAAATAGAATTTTGAATCAGCAATTCACGGTGCTCTAATGAGTTTCCAATGCAATTAGGAGGAAACATTCTAACAAGGTCCCGTTAAATATATGAGAAAAAGAAGTAATGGAACATTTGTACCGAATTTTTGGTAAAAAGCTTTCTAACGGTTTGTTTTTGAATTACTTTCACGTAAATTGTAATTTATTCGTACCTGCCAGGTAGATTTTCAGACAGACTGTTCGCTGTTTCTGAGTACTTATGTACCTACATGAGTCGTAAGGAGTGACTAAACTTTTAAACAAACATCCTCTTTAGAGAAAGCTGAAAATTGGTGATGGTCACGCAAAATGATGGATCTATGACCCAACGACTAGCATGTTAAAAACAACATCAAATGGCGCCAAAAATATAGGCATGCCAATAGAGGATGTCGTTTATCAATCCGCAACAATGAAGATACAAGGCGGAAATCCTACAAAAATATGGTGCGCAGTTGAACGCTCCAAATTTTTTGTCATAATTGGCCCATACTGTTCCCACTTTTGTTCAATAATATAAGTTTTTGAACTGACAAGGGCACCACCCCTATTATCATTAACACTGAAAATAGTACTTTCTATAGGAATTGACGCCAACAACTGATCAATATGTATGGTAAAACAATAAACAAAACAGTTGTGAATTTCCAAAAGTTGGTCATTTACGTGGTCTTGCTGTTACAACCTGTATGTCAGAGAATAAGGTAGATGTCAAATGCCTACGATGTCGGTGTCTTCACGATGTTTTCCTTCACCGTTTTGACAGCAGAGGTGATTCCATAAATTTTACAAAGTTATACAAAATCCGGAAACGGAAGATGTTGCGTTGGAAGACCTCCCACTAGATGGACCGCGATGACCTGGTGAAGGTTGCGGGAATCCGTTGGATGCGAGTCGCACGGGACTGGTCATTGTGGTTAGGCCTATGTCCAGCAGTAGATATCTTTCGGCTGAAATGATGATGAATACAAAGTCCCATTTACGAAATTGACTACACGGCTCTTTATTTTTGTTTTGGTCAACATCATCATTATTCGTTAACATAGGATTACAAGCTGCTGATACCCCATTCATTATGGCCTTATTGTTTGTAACATTTAAGCATATCTTAAACGAATATTCGTGCTTCGTCCATCGGTCTAAGCTGACCTTATCTGATTCTTCAACAATAGACCCTTATTTCGTCTACACCATTTGTCACTAATGGCGTTGCGTAAAATTGTAAGAAAAAAATGTGTCGGATGGAATGTCCACTGAAGATTTTTGGGTTCCGTGTCCAGAGGATGTTAATGGGACCCTACTATGTAGTTGTATCTTTTGAACCGTAATGGGTAGATACTTGAAATGTTCTCAGAGTGAGCATTACTACGGCCGCCTAAACAACGAAATATAAAATTAACATAAATTAAAAAATTAAAGTGTGAATAGACGCCAGGATAATCTGTCAAATTTCTTTTTTAATATTTTCAACATAATCGCTAAAGCAAGTTCAAGGTTGACTGGGAAAAGACAGCTTGATGTGTTGGCGTCTGTAAAAGAAACGTGTTATTTTCTTTTTATACAATACATGTTTGTATTGTATAACTAAACAATTTACAGGTGGTGCGTAACCCGTTGTGTTTGACTCCGGCTCACGCTTGGCCAGTTTTTTTTAAAGTGTTTACATATTTAGTGGCGCTTTATATGGTATGTTAACATGATTTCATTTTATATGTAAAGCAACTTGTGTGACACAGTTGTGTTAAAAATTGTACTTATGTTCGCTCGCTTTTTTTTTGGTGTTAAATTTTGTAAAATGGCTGCTGTTCAGACGAGTTATTTCGTTTGTAGGAGATTTATTTAAAATTTTGTTTGTTGATGATGTTTGTTTGGTAGGCAATAAAGCTTTTATTTACACTAAAATAAAGCTGTACCTACAACGTGAGAAAATGAAGTAGAAATTGCACGATTTTTAGAGATTGACGTGCGATGATTGTTTAAGCAAATCATTTCAAAAATCAAGTACAAAACCATAGATGTGTGTAGCAAATCGATATATAATTCTTCTCCTTCTCCTATAGATAACTTGTTCAAACTATTAAATTGTGCTTACGAATCAATTTAATTTCGAATTCATTGCCACGAATCCACAGAAAACTTAGGAATTCCTATCACATTCACAAGCCACGATCCTTTAGAAGCCTACATACATACCTCTTTTGTTTCTTACACATTCTCCTATGTGTGTGTGTGTGGGTATTCTTGTTGTGTGCGTTATTTACTTCATTTATAAGTGCGGTACGAAACGCAGTGACCCAGAAGTTGGCCGTTTAACATTGAATGGGCATTTCACGTCTCGTTAGAACAAAAGAATTACAAACGTTGGCCGCGTACTCACAAAACAATGCTAAATGATGCGAGTGGAATTAGTACGTATGGTTGCGGTTCATTTCAAAACTGGTTGGTCAGAGCTCTTCTTGGTCCATTACGAGTCGTTTTACTAGGTGTTTATTTTGTTACGTTGCCTGAAACCATGCGAGGAGCAGCTCGTGGCTAAGTAATAACAGCCACTGGGTTCGATCTTCGGGTTGCCAAGGTTGGTTCGTGGATAAGACCATCCTAGGTGCGTGGTTGCCTAGGTTTTGCTATGATCAAGTGGCGTCGGCGGCAAGATGGGCTATTGACATTGCTGCTATTGCAGATATATCCTGAATGAGGTTGGCACTAGAACGTGGAGCTTGGCATAAGTAAAGAGAGGCCTATACTCAGGCTATACCCAGGCCTGACTGGCTGTGGAAGATGCTGCGAAACTCAGGTAGGTTCACAATTTAGGTTAGGTTCAATCACAGTCTTGCTTCTCTTTAAGAACACAAGGCGACACCTGAAAGAAGCTCTATGCTGGATTTTTAACTGAGTGCCGAGATTTGAAAATCCAACACTGCAATTATATTTAAGCATTTAGATATACTACATTGCTTATTGTGTGTCTAATATTATTGTTAGAATTACGCCCTTTTAAACTTTAAGATGTCGTGTTAAAAACGATAATCTTGAATACAATTTGGATAAAGATCTATCGATGTAAATTCCATTGCTTACTTAGCGTATTGTTGATCTCGCTGTATTCTTAATTAGGAGTCTTGTATCTGAATACGAGTGGGCGGGCTAGTGGCTCCACAAGGATGCGTTTTTTGTTAAGGCTAAGTTGAATGATCTTTATCTTAACTTTCTTTTTATTTACAGTTTCTCTTTGCCAGCCTCAATGGTTTATTGGTTGCCAATGCTGTTGTTGAGTATGAGGTTTTTCTTGGGTTTAAATTCTGAGGACGGGATAAGTGTCATGGGAGTATTCCATGAGGAACTTTTCAATTGCAGCCGAAAGCCATGATTTGAGCCCGGTTGATGGCTATAGGCTAGACTCTTTTTCATGGAACTAACAGAAATGGTGGAATGTGAGTTTATTTATCATTCATCTATGTCTATCGATATTAATGTGTAATTTCTCGTAAAGCAGGTATCGCCCTTAACAGTATTCATAGTGATAGAAAATCCTATTTCTATTCCGAGCTATAGTTTAAAGCTCGTTATTAGTTTAATTAAATATCTTTGTACAAATTATTCCTTTTTATTTTCGTTTGAGGTAACAAGTTTACTTGCTATAATTAAATTGGTTAGGTGAACGTCTCTTGAGGTAAAGGCCTAATTTATTTGAATTTTCGCTAAATAAATTGATTTCAACTAAGCTATTGTATTCTACTTGGTAGAATACAATGAGGGTTATCGTTTTCGAGTTCACCAGATGGCGCCACTGGCGAGTAAAGTCCTGTCATTCATTCTATTTGATACTTTTAAGTTTAAATAACTTCAAAAAAAGTTTATTTTTTATTGCATATTGTGCATAGGTACTTTAGATTCATATTTACAATATTGCCTCTAAAATGAGCAAGCATTAAACATTTAAAAATATTTTTTCCTTCAAGTACTAACAGATTAGATTTTGAAAATCAAAACTTGTTACTTAAAATCTTCAAGTCTTTATTAATGAAGGAATGGCTAAATCTAGACCACAATTGCGAATATTGGTAAAAATACGTGATGAAAAAAGCACACAACGCGCGAACACTATGACTTCTGACATTTCGGAAGACCTTACTCTACACGAGCGCCCCTAGCGGCGAATTCATGCGCGATAGTCCCCATTGGGTAAGTTCATATTCTTTACCGAGATCAGAGGAACTTTTGCACTCTTCTTCTTCTTCGTGTCGATGATTTCCCCTTTTTTATTTTTAAATTGTTGTCGACCAGTACTCTGCTACCTCGACAGCGTTGGGGGTGGCCTCGGAAAGGTCCCTCAGAGTGCAGGTGGAGCCACACATAGTGCAAGACAGGAGGTGAGCCATAGTTTGTGTTGAGGCACCACAGTCACAAAGGCTTCACACCACTCACTTCACTCTTGGAAAGCATGATCCATTACTAATGAATATGATAAACAATGAAAACCATAATTGGGGATCATCATCATAATTCTCTTGCCCTTATCCTAATTAATTTGGAGTCAGCTCCGCACGTCTTCTCTTACCATACTTCTTTCTTCTTTCGTCATCTCATCAGCAGTGATCGGAGTAGATAGATTGATTTTTGGTACTTGTATCATAAATGGACACAGAAAGAATAACATGAATAAACCACTTTTCCGGAAAGTAATTCCAGTATTTCCGGATTCAAATAAATATTGTTAATTTTGGTAGTAATATTAATATTGTTTTAGTTTTAGCCTTTTTACGGCCAAAACTGTTGCACTTAAATAAAAAATAATCAACCGATTCCTGGAGTTTTTTTTTTTTTTTTTTTTTTTTTTTTTTTTTTTTTTTTTTTTTTTGGATAGGGCATCTCGCAGTTCAGTCTACGAAGACTGGCTTCTGCTTAACCGGGCAAGTCCTGTGGATGCCTTGAATTTAAGGCCTCCAGCCAGGGCAAAAATGACTAAAAACTAAGCGACAGCGCTCTAAGGGCACCCCCTGTGGGGTACGGACCTCGGCTTAGGGCGTCGCTGGGGGCAGCAAAGGGACAGGCTGGATCTGATTGTCTTTATTTAGGGACTGTTTTATTGCTAAAGGCTCAGCATCGCGGGCTGGCTCAGGCAAGGGTCGGGGAGGGATTGACTTGGGATTACGCGCCGGACCTCGGCGGCGAGGTCGGAAGGTTTTCGGTTTGTATTTGTACAATCTACGAACTGTACTGGTATCTTTCCTACTCTCTTGCAAGATAGTGATCGGATCGTCGGGGGTGACTAAGGTGTGACGCGGACGTTGGACTGAGCTAATACGCGATGGGTCGTACCGGGCGGCCGATGCGATTAGGGGGTTCCTATGTTTGATGGCAGTGTCGAAGTAACGCTTGGACAGGCGTTTCATGAACTGCTTAACGGTAGGGATTCTAAGTTCTACGTGTAGACTGTCGTTACGGACGTACGGGGGGGCACCGGTGATCTTACGGAGGAATCGGTTCTGCAAGGTCTGCATCGTGTGGATATGACGCGGGTGGGCATGAGCGAATACGATACAAGCGTATGTCATGATGGGACGGATGACTGCGGTGTAAAGACGCAACTTGCACTTGAGTGACAACTTGCTCTTCCTAGTGATCATGAAATGGAGTCGGCCCATAGCAAAGGCAGCTCGGTCACGAGCTGCTTTGATATGAGCCTTGAATGACAGATGGTCGTCAAGAATAACTCCAAGATATTTGGCTTGCTTCTCCCAAGGGATAGGCTTGCCAAACATAGTGACGGGGGGACCTGGCGAACGCTTAAGGCGTGCCTTATAGTACAGAACTGCCTGGCTCTTGTCAGGGTTAACCTCAATCCTCCACTTACGGAACCAAGCGCCGAGCGAGTCGACAGCTGTTTGGAGGATGCGACGGATGTTAGTCATAGAACGGCCGGTGTAGTAAATTGCCGTGTCGTCGGCAAATAGGGCTAACTGGACCTTCTTGTTCTTGGGGATGTCACTAGTATACAACGTGAACGCGAGGGGAGAGATAACGGAGCCCTGAGGGACTCCGGCACGGATAGGATGGGGAGAGGATAACGTCTTACCCACACGGTAGCGGAAGGTACGGTTTGACAGAAAGTCTCGTAAGATGAGCACGAGACGGTCAGGCACACCGAGTTGGTATAGCTTATATAATAAGCCATTGTGCCAGACCTTGTCAAAGGCTTTCGCTATATCGAAATACATCACGCCCGTCATCGCTCCGCGCTGGAAACCAGCGCTAACGTGTTCGACGATGCGGTGGACTTGATGTATGCAAGAATGTTCGGTCCTGAAGCCGAACTGTTCTTTAGGGATGAGGCCCTTTGTCTCGGCATAATCTCTGAGACGCTTATAAATAAGCCTTTCATAGATTTTGCCGAGAGCACTCAGGAGACTGATCGGCCTGTAGCTCGAAGGCTGGGCTTTCGGTTTCCCAGGTTTGGGAATACCTATAACAGTGGCCTCTTTCCACGCTTGGGGGAACATATTGTTGCTCAAGGCGCCATTGAAGATGGCAGCCAAAAGGACTATGAGCCGGGCGGGGAGGGCTTTAAAAACTCTATTAGTGAAGCCATCGGCGCCTGGGGCTTTCCGAGGCTGTAACTTATCTATGATGTCTTTGACCTCTTCCGGGGTGATGACGGGGAGAGGGTCATCGGGGTCTTCTACAGGGGGAAGCGATGCTCTACGTTCGACTTCTGCATCCACCTCATCAAGGTGCTGCTTGTCTACTGGTAGAGTGCTCGGTGAACATTGGGATTCCAAACTGTCGGCCAGACATTCTGCTTTTTCAGAGTCGTCAAAAGCGACGCTCTTCGATCGGGACGGATGAGGGGTGGAGAAGAAACCTCTTCCGAGGTGCGCAGCTTCCTCTGAAGCTGCCAGAAAGCTAGGTGAGTGGGCTCAAGTTCGCTGAGCGTTTTGTCCCATTGACTCGAACGAAACTCACTGGTGCGTTTCTTTACAGCACGCTGTAAGGAACGCATGTGAATCTTGTTCGCTTCGCAGGGCCAAGAGCTGTAGGCACGTATGGCCGCATTCTTCTCATTTATCAGTTCACGAATGTCGTCGGGAAGTATCCAGCGTTGATCGCTCATCGCTGGTACTTCTCGAGAACAATCCTTCAGTATGGACTGAACGTGTTCTGTAAACGAGTTGATTGCGGCCTCGGTGTCTGCGACAGAGACAATATGGTCGGGAATACCATCAAGAAGCGGTGACGTTTCAGATTTCAGCATATCGCTTACTTTCCTCCAGTCAGTGGTGAGAGTGGTGGGAGGGGGTTGGCTGGGGTCAATGATACCCGAGCGAGGAATCAAGTGCATGAGCACTGGACGATGGTCGGAATGGAGCTCGTGTAACGTCTCAATCAAGTGTAACCGAAGGTTCACGTTCTTGAGCAGCGCTATATCGAGCACGTCAGGATGATAGCTGGGAGTGTCGGGATAATAGGTGTGCTCGATAGGAGCGATCGGGTCAAAGTTGAGAGACAGACCTAGATCGTAGAGGACTTTCCCTCTCGGGTTCGTCATTCTACTGTTCCAGGCTGGGTGTTTGGCATTAAGATCGCCCGCGATGATCACGGAGTCACTTAAGCCGAAAAGGAGGGTGAGATCATTAACCAGGAGGTTGTGATCTTCCGACGTGTTAGAAGGGGCCAAATAAGCAGACACTAAGTGGATCGGTTGATGACCGGTCATAGCTAGCCGACAGATTGAAACCTCAAGTAGGGACTTTAAAGGAGGGGGGTCGATAGGGATGCAGTGTAGTTCCTTGCGAAAGTAAATGAGAGTACCACCTTTGTGGCAACGTAACCTATCATTGCGAACTAAACGGTAGTTCGCAATCTTGGGGTCGCGGTGGCTGGGTTTAAGGAAGGTCTCCTGGATGAGGAGTACATCAACGTTGTGGTCACGGAGGAAAGAGGCGATCTCGTCGCGTTGACCTCTCATGCCGTTGGCGTTAAAGTAACCTAATCTAAGGGACCGGGGTTGGGTGCAAGAGATACCGGGTGTAATATCCATTACGGCGCGAAACTAAGATTGCTTAAGGCTGACTTGATGACCGGATAGGCATCAATGATATCAACTACTTGTTGAAGGTCCGTTGCAGCCCTGAGTTCGGCCACCATGCGGTCGGCCTCAGGGGTGCAAAGGGGCTGATACTTCATCAAGTATTTGAGGTTAGATTCCTGTGAAGCAGGAGCGCGGGTTGGAGCGACGGGAGCGCGGGTTTGAGAGACGGGAGCGCGGGTTTTAGGAAGAGCCTGAGGGGCGACCACCGGAGTGGGCGCTGGTACAGGGTTTTCCATTAGACCGGGCATGGGGGGGTTGGGTTGGGACTTCGCGAGGGCTGGGAACGCTTGCTGATGGTTCAGCATGTTCCATGGGGAGGGCCTCTGCGGGCTGAGACGCTCGGGGAGGACCTTGGAGGGGACTTGGAAAGAAGAGGGAGCTTCCCTCTGCTGGCGTTGGTTGGCGCGATTGGCCAACTTACCAGCGGACTGTTTGGGGGCTTTGGGACAGCCCCTGTAGTTAGCCGGGTGGCCAGACTGACCGCACAGGACGCAACTAGGCGGCTCTGTGCAGAGATTCCTGTCCTTAGGACGGGTGCAGTCTGCCGTGGCATGATCGCCTAGGCACTTTACGCACCTATGCGGTGCGTAGCAGTGCTTTTGGCTGTGGCCATAAAGCTGGCAGCGATGACACTGCCCGACGACTTTCAGCTTTTTAGGCCTCTCAATGATGATGCCCGAGAGCGAGCATACTGACCGGACTTTGAAGATGGGGTGGTGCCCTTCAACTGGGTCACATATTACGAGTACCATGTCGTACTCGTCACCCCCTTGGGACCTATTTTTGTGGAGGCGGTGGACCGCCGAAACGGGGATACCCTGGGAGGTGAGATCCTCCAGGATATCTTGGGAGGGAATCTCCTTGGGGATCCGCTTGATGACCACACGGGTCGGCTTCTCCTCAGGGAGACTATACGTGTGAAAGGCGACGTTCCTTCCACGAAGCGCGTGGACGAGACTTCTAAAGTCCGTGGACGTAGGGGTCTTCACCTTGATACCCTGAAGGGTAGAGGTGGCGTTGGTGTAGTTGATCTTGCGATCAACACACATCTTGGAGATTTCTGTCCACCTGGATTTCTCCTGGATGTACAGCGCGGGGGGTTTTAACTGCTTCTTTGAAGAAGAAGCAGCTGAAGAGGGGGCTGGCTGAGAAGCAGCCATGGGGCTTGCAGGGCGGCTGACAGGAGCCGCACCTTGCGGAGAGGAAATAGCCATAGGGCTGGACGGGCGGCTGCCCTGGGAGGCAGCTGGGGGTGCAGTAACACCGGACGGGGGCGGGGAGGCTAGGGGAGCAAGGGGAGGCGCATTGAAGTCCGTGACGGCCTTCTTGGCCTTACCGGCCTTCGCTTGCCTTCCCTTCTTCCTCTTGCCCTTCTGCACCAACTGAAAGTCCTCAGATTCTGAGGACGAGGAGTTGGTGCCCGAGGTCTCCGGAGAGCTCTCAGGGGCTGGCTGGGACTCTACAATCTCCATGTCGGAGGATTGAGCTAACGGGTCGGGGGAGCGCGTGGGCGACCTAGAAGGAAATTCCTTCCTGAGGGCTCTATAACTATCCTTTTTAAAAGGAGTCAAGAGGTTCGCGTATTTTTCCTGGATATAGGGACTGTCATCAGCTAACAGTACCTGTATCAGGTCGTCGAAATGCGCGTTAAGTGGAACGTTGCGGTAAGCCATATTGGCAGGGGGAGCCTAACAGCCTAAAATCCTAATAGTGAGCTAACTAAGAGCTAACTACCTAGTCCCGAGGAGACACGTTAAACGTGAACTCCCCGGGCAGACAGTTCCCCGTAAAAACGAACCCACCCTTGTGTTTTTCCTAGTGTTACTGGCAAGAAGAAAAACACAAACAAACTTGCCAGCGACACGACTGTCTGAGAATTGCCTGAAGGGCCTATTCTGTTTGCCTATCTAGCGATACCAGTACCTAACTCCCCGGGTGGGATAACCCGGGGATGTGTTCTCTCCCTGTGGGTGACACAGGGAGGTGAGTACCTAAGGTGTGCCCTAAGCTTGTAAACCTGTCGCCAGTCTTATTGTGCGACAGGGCCCTATGGGTCTTGCGACCGATCCGGGCCGCTGGGGTAGAGACACCCAGGTGTCCCGGGTGCAGCTGTGGACAAACGGGGGTTAGGTGCTACCAGACTGCGACTAGGAGATCCCCCAAGGCCGCAGTCAGAGCCCTTCCAACGGATTGCCTTCCCTTGAAGAGGGTTAGCGGGTGTGTCGGGTCAACACCCACTTGGGATCGTTAGCACCGTTAGGTATCCACCCAAGTACCACTAAACCGTGGATTTCCCTGAAGGGGCAAAATACGTTTTTGACGATAAAGGAATTTGTCTTGAAAAAGACAGTTTTACGCAGCGGACCAACTACTAAGAGCGCAAGCACTCGTCGTAGCTAGCTCGCTACGGCGCAACACACTAAAGTTGTGAACGAGTCACAAACCGTAGTAGTGCTACGACTGTTCGTAGACTCGGTGAGAACGCAGGGCTACGACGTAGCACTGCAGCTGACCGGAACGGGGGCGCGGGGGCGCGGAGAGACGACGGAGCGGAGCGTAGCGCACGTCTGCACGCTGCGGCGGCCGAGCGTCGAATGTTTTTTGCCGATTCCTGGAGCAATGTCCATATTAATATATACGTTTCGGATCAATGACCCCAAATCAATCTACCTACTCCGATCACTGCTCATCAGATACTGATTTTCTTGCCATATACAATATAGTAAGGAAATTATAGAAAAGAATTAAGAAATTTAACTAATGGATAGATAAAGACACGGGGAATGTTTTCGTTATTTGGAACTAGAGTACCATAATGTGAGTGATATGTATGTGGTACCATAAAATTATCGGCAAAATACTGACGCTCATTTTACCAAGATCATCTAACTTGACCTAAAGAGTACATACTCTAGACGTTTCTTAACAGTCCCAAACTAACAGTACCAAAGAAAACGTCGGGTTAGCTGGTTCGTCAGCTCAGTTATCTACGAGATAACATCGCTACGTGTCGATGCGAGCGATACCGAGCTAAACAATTAGACGCCATTACTGCGATCGATTCGGTACAGTTTTGTTATAACGAACGCTGTTTGGTGTTACACCGAAGTGTAGCATGGCGACCACTGTATTGCTGTATACCCTGTATATGAAAATATACAGGGTCACGAATTCGAATATGAGTTTAATAGCAAAAGTTGTTGAGTATATTGAGTAGAGTCACCCTGAAGACGTTGAAGACTAATAAATCAGTTCTCTGTAAAACAATATCGTTCAATAAAAAATTAGCAATAAACTCTACTCATCCAATAATTCAAATTACAAACTGTTATTTTTGGCAGTCATTTAAAGACAGTCCAATTGACATACTTGCACACACCAGTAATCTTGATTTTTAGCGGATTAACACGTCAAGCCAATTTCACTTGATCACAACGCTACTACGGTAACAGAGTGTGTGCAAGCTATGGTTTGATATTGGTTTCCAAATAAGTGGCGATGGCGGCCAAAATCACATTCAGAAAGTTGTACCTGCATCAACTGCCACTGCGTTTTATTTGCAAAACAAAAAACGTGCGTGGCAGTTTTTGCGGACTGCCAATAAAAGTAAAAACTAAGTAATCTATATCTGCTACGGTCTGTGCCCCGTGTACGCCTATGTAGTGCTACGCCGTAGCAGATCGGCTACGAGTGCTACGAATCGTTAGGTGACGGTCACGCAAGTTCCATGTTCCAGAAGTTTTCACTTCAATAAACAGTGCTTTTTCTCAATCGTTTTACATCTGTTGTGCTGTTACACAACGGTGTAATACCATTCACCTTCGCCGTTGTAAAGGTTAAACAGTTCATAGTGCGATCGTATCTATCGGAGCCGGTATTTTTAGTGCCTTACCGTACCTCAAGTGACTGACTTGCATACTTCTATAAATTCTCTCAATGTTGTTAATATTGTAGCTCATTTGATGTTGAGAAACAGATCCGAGTGTTTTTGTATTCTTATATGGAGCTGGTACAGCTTTTAAACGCAATTTCGTCCACGTGAAAGTCGGTTTTTTTTCCACAGGAACGCAGTATACCGGTTTGAAAAGTATCCTATTCGTATGTCTTAATCCAGACTAAAAAGCAAGACTTACGGGCCGGCTGTATCTTCTAAGATTAGTCAGTATGAAACACCAGCCTCATCTAGCTTTAAAAGTATTTGTAAAAACCTATTTGTAAAAACCTATTTGCAAAATAAACAACATCCATCATTTTTAAGTGCATAATTATGATTTTTTCAAAATTCAACTTTCAATAAGGCGTATGAAATTTTTATAACCGCCACTATTTTAATTTACAGCATCATGTAGCCTGAAACAAATCCGATGTAAGTAAATATCAAAAAAATCCGTTTCAAATTAATGTAGATACCTGCATTATTTTAACAAATAAACAGTTCACTATTGAACCGCACGTACAATATGTGGCGATTCGTATCCCGCACAGCCGTACGCAAATACTGTCGGTAAATACCGAAGAACATTAACGCAGCGGATAAAATTATTTTTGTTGAAATAAACCTCCCTGTATTTCGCAAAAACGACATAATACTACATCTACCCACATATTCATCCAATAATCCACTTTATCGGCCCAAAATTAGAGTTCAATATTGAGTAGAGGTGAAAATTTGTACTATAAATATCATTCATGGAATCAATGTAGTAGAAAATGTGACTCAGTTTCGCTACTAAATGTTTAAAAAAATCTGATAAATGCCATTGATCGGAGAAAGGTTTTCTTTGAAGTTACTTCAAGGGTACAATCGGGTGGTATGGTATGATTCATTTTCCGTAATTCACGAACACTTTGCTTGGCACTCTAAGGTTTTTTAAGACTGGTGATTTCTAGTAAGTCTGCATGTTCTGCTTTATCAGACAAAAACGATATTGTAACGAAATATTAGCTATATGTGAAATACTTCACTGTTTTGATTAATTAATCGTTATGAAGTAGTTACTCAAATTAATGATCATATATCACTCTCTGTGTTGCACTAAATATTCAATATGAATTGCAATAATAACACTGGATTAGTTGTAGATACCTACTACATATTCAGAGTCACGATAATCATGATTTCAAAATCATAACCAATATTTGGATCACAAATCGTTGGGTTATAACCTATTAACTTACCTATACATGTTACACGATATTACATCCAAATGCAACTACAAATAAATTATTTAGCACACAAACAACTGCACAGGTAACTAATAAACGGCATTTACTGTGCTTATAACTGACCATCAAAGTTCGTGACATAACTCAAATTTTAAATAAACGCCAAATACGGTGACAATCAAATCAAATTAGACGAGACTGTCCGTGAGCGCGGGACGTGTAAATTGTGATGTAATTGCAGCTATTACGGGGCCCGTTGTCCGGCATTTCACGGGAGTGGGGTTGCCCTGTAATTAGCGTGTCTGTCCATCTGTAATATGCCAGTTGTTTGAAAAAAAAAGTACATATTTTTTTAATGGAAGGCGTGTTTGAACTTTGACATGGCTGAGTGGTCTGTGTTTAGTGGACAGGGTTATACTTTGTTTTAAATAAAGTGTTAATGTTTTGTTAATCGGCTTTGGGTTGGCCCTCTCGAATCGGACGAGGCGAGTGATATAATTAGACCCGTTGCAGAAGTTAACATTGAGATGTGAAAGATTAAATGAATGTCTCACTTTAGTGTTAAAATTAACATTCAAATGTTCCAATTATTTAAAATTGATGGTTTATCTGGCTGCTACTGTTATGGCATAACAGTAGCAGCCAGATAAACCATCAATTTCTAAATCCTACGTAAATTCAAATTAAGACTGTCATTCGTATTGTCAGTAAAAATCTATTCACCGAATAAATTATTTTAAAATGCTTAAACTACTAGATAGTAAAAATGTAATAACCATTGACCATTGACGTTCTGACGTTTGGTGTTTGACGTGCGTTTTTCAACTGACGTAAGTACGTCACTCATATTATAAAACAAAGTCCTCCGCCGCGTCTGTCAGTCTGCTCGCGATAAACTTAAAAATGACTGCACTGATTTTCATGCTGTTTTCACCAATGGATAGAGTGGTTATAGAGAAAGGTTTTAATAAATAAAGTAAGATCCCATGGGATAAATTATCAAACTTCACGTGACTTTTGCAAATAAAAATTAAAATATTTTAGTGTTAACTCATAGGTATTAGGTATCCTCGACCCGGACTGCGATCATAAGAAAATGACTAATGATTAGAATTACGACATTTACATGACTGACCATCACTCATCTTGAACTTTTTACCGCTTAGAATTAGTCACTTGACATGTTAGAACTTTTTGCCTCAACGTTTTTTACCATAATTATTATTTTAGACATCTTTGTTCAAATGAAGCCTAATTCTATGAAAGACTTCGTATTTTTTTGTTAGTAGTGGTAATAAACTTTTAAACATCATATAGTTTTTCCTTATAGATTCTCAATGTGTGGTCTTAGACCACAACCTCTTGTCTCATAGAGAGCTGTCCAAGAGAAAAGCCGCGCTTCTCACTTTTTAAACCTTAGCCCACACATAGTGCTGTCATCATTAAACAGCAATATTAACATTACCAAAAGCTGTGATATCCCATTGCAGGACAAAACCCACCATTTTCTCCATTCACTTTCTCTTTTAGGTCTGCATAATCTTGAGAACCAGTTCTTATTGAGACAGTCCAGCCCAGCCGGCCGGATCCTTGACTTGCCGCGATGACACCTGCTTTTATGAAGGACCCATTGGTTCATGAGTAAGGCCCATGGGTCGTCTGACCACCATCATCATCCTTTCCTATTATTTCAGGGTTGACTTTCAGTTTAACCGAATACAGCTGAATATCATTGCCCACCCGCGCCCAACCCCATAACAAGATCTGACCCCCAGTGATACTGGTATCGTTAGCTTGTGTCATCCCACTGTTGGGCAAAGGCCTATCCGCATGACTACCAGTTTTTTCGATCCAGGGCTAATGTGGGCTACTGGTTGATGATTTGACCTGCTTTGATAACATCACTTTTCTCAACTATGTTGAGGTCGGCTTCCAGTCTAACCAGATACAGCTGAATACAATTACTTTACATGGAGCGACTGCCTATCTGACCTCCACAACCCAGTTTAGTACTAGGTAATATGTTTCCCCTTTGTAAGAAAGAAAGAAAGAAAGAAAGAAAAAGCATTTATTAGGCCGCACAGGACAAAACACATCAAAATTATCAGTATAAAACTTACTAATAAAACTTACACAAAAAAAAAAAAACATGTTTAAAAATTAAAAGAAACGAAACTCGTCCTGTACGAGGCCAAAAGGCTCCTGGCCAGACTGGCAAGACTGGTTGTCAGAATTTTTGGGCCACTGACTACCTGTACGACTGTGAAAGATCTACAAATGACAGCCGGGACCAACTGCTTAACGTACTTCCTGAGGCACGGAGGAAACTCGGTGTGTAAGGGTGGTCACCCATCCACAGAGCGACCTAGTCAAGCACGGCTTAACCTAAAGATCGACCCGAGCGGCTGTTATTATTTCGCCACGAGCTCTCGCACTCGCTTTGATAAAGCGATCAAAACGCTCGCTCCACAAAAATTACCCGCTCCACACCAACACGCGTTATCTCCATAAATCACAATTATTAGCGCTATCATTGTACAACAATAACGATCATTATCTAAATCGCTGTGCAATTATCACGTTAGTGTGTCACTACTAATATGTCGAAACGCTGCATCTCATTAATATAACCGCTGTGTAAATATTTTAATGGGATTTCATTGCTTCATTTTAATATAGGTAGTGGATGTTTTTTGGTGGTCTAGTAGTACCAGGTCAAGCCAAGAGTCATTAGGTTTTTTCATTGGGAATTTCTCAGTAGCAGCCATCACGGCCCAAATTATTAATGTTCCCACTGCTGGGACACAGGCCTCGCCTCTATGAGAGGGAATGGGCTATAATTCACCACGCGGGCCCAGTGCAGGATTGGTTGATGTCACATGTCTTCAAATTTTTTGTTCCGAGGACATGCCGGTTTCCTCACGATGTTTTCCTTCACCGTTCTGAGAGTAGTGGTGATGAAATAAATTACACAAAGTAATGCGCCTGCCTGCACAATTAACTGTTCGAAAGTCGGGGCTGCCACCTCTGGCAATCCGTCATTCAACCAGGAAACATCAATTAATTCCTACCAATTCCTTCCAAATATAATGCGGTGAGCCACATTATATTTGGAAGGAACCGAAACATGGCCTAAAATCTATAGGCCCCGTTCGCTGCCATTTTCGCCCGAAACACATAATTTAATTTGCTCCTAATTAACGTTGGCCCACCAACATTACGGGCAACGTTAATGTGTGCATTGAGCGAACCTTTAAATTTGCTGTCTGATATTATATAGATACGGCATCGCAAACAGATTCTAATTAACTATGTTTTATAGCATAATAATTAGGATGTGGTTTTCTTCTAAACAATATGTGGATTTTTCAAGGTTTGATTTTATTATGATCTCTGTTTGGAAAACATCTAGTCTATACTCGTACTACTCGTATATATCACTATCACTACATATTATAAAACAAAGTCTCCCGCCGCGTCTGTCTGTCCCTATGTATGCTTAGATCTTTAAAACGACGCAACGGATTTTGATGCGGGTTTTTTTAATAGATAGAGTCATTCAAGAGGTAGGTTTCAGTATATAATTTTTCGCGGGCGAAGGCGCGTTCAAACAAACAAACTCTTCAGCTTTATAATATTACTAGCGGGCATCGGCTAGTAATATTATAAAGCTGAAGAGTTTGCTTGTTTGAACGCGCTAATCTCAGGAACTACTGGTTCGAATTGAAAATATTTTTGTGCAGGATAGTCCATATACGAGAAAGGCTTTAGGCTATATAACAACCCGCTACGACCAATAGGAATGCAGCATAAATGAAAAATGTTGCAAAATGCGAGCTTTTCTCTCTTATGTGACTCAGACGAAGTTGCGTGGGTCAGCTAGTATTAAATAACTGCTCCTACACTATAGACATCCATCGCATTTACATATAAAATCCATAATGAAAAGGTGAAACCAAATTGCCATAATATACAGAAAAAAAAAAATTGTGGCGCAGTTTTTGAGGACTACCGATAGAAGTCAAAACTCCTGGTGAGTGCAACAAAAGCGTACGTGACGAAGTTTTCACTGCCAAAAACCGTTGTAGAAAATTCAAAAAAACATATCATTGCATATTCCTTTGACGCACCCACATTCACTGTAAATCATAATTTAGAAAAACAACCATAAAGTTTTGTTATGACACGATTTCGAATCTATTAACAAGCTCCAGGATCAAGCATTAGTGTCACTGATTGGCGTCAATAGGCTTGTTAACTGAAAAAATCTAATTAGTCCGTCACTTAGATTATCAAAAAATATTTGACCCGTGTTTTTTCTTTTGTCACATAAACCAAAATTGACGAAGATACGACGCTTTTAAAATTCCGAATACGTCACTGTTTGGTATCATTCTTAGTGAGTTCTGACGTCACGAGCCCCCACTCCCGAGTTTTGATGCGTTTTATCTTTGTCAATGTTCGTTGATTTACAAAAACAAAAAATACGTGTCCATTATTTTCCAATACTCTAACTGACGGACTATAAGTAGATTTGCAATTTATTGATGGTGGAAACTAGCCTATTGTAATCACACTACAATCTTTGATGTACCTGCCAAGAGTCTGTCTGCCAAGATATCGCCTATTGGCACCAAATCAACCCTTTCGATTTATCAGGCAGCGCTTTAACATTCCTTGTTAAAGTGTCATATCCTCTTAAGTCTCTAATAATATGATTGTCATCGTTTCTAACTCATCATTAGCTACCAAGCCTTTTCTCAACTATTTTGGGTCGGTCTCAGTCTAATCGGATACAGCTGAATGCCAGTATTTTACATGGAGCGACAGCATATCTGACCTCCACATACCAGTTAGTACTGAGTACATCGTTTCTAACTACCTTATACTAATATAACTAATACCAATATAGTTGTCTATTCAAGTGTTGTATCTAGTGCCGTTGTCTCCTTTATTTTTTCTATGTTTGTTACATCCCCGTAGCTTGTCGAAGGCTCTTAATTATTTCTAATATTGAGTTTTTTATTAAATTAACTGAGGATATGTAGTTATAAAAAGACCATACTTCATCTCCTTAACATAGCGCCTGTGAATGTCAAGATCTGGCTCCAAAATGCGCTATTTTCTTTACAGTACAGTTTTGCTTTTCATTTTCTATTATTCCGCAATTTTCGTAAAAAAACAGGTCTTTAGTGAGCTGCCTCGTCGATAAGGTAAAGATTCCTTTACATTTATTACCTCATACAGACGCAAGCCAATCCCAGCATATGCCTCCTCCGAGCATGGATGATGATCCCTGTATTACTAGCGCGGAACACTATCGGACTAACCGAGTTAATTACAGCGCAGATTGATATGTCCTCATAGGCTGCTGTTTGCAGTGGTTGCCCGATAATACGACGTAGTATATGAGAGTAGATATAGTGGTTGGGCTAGATCCTTTGAAGGCAGAATAGGCATTGTGACGTCAGGGAAAAATCTAAAATTTGGTCGGTCGCAAACGCAACTCCTGAGTAAAAAAAGGGGTTGAAGCATTTTATTATTATGTTTTTCTATCAGGAATTTCTTAGCCATGGAGTCGGGATTTAACCCAGTTGATGGCTATAGGGTCGCGCCTACTACATGGGGTTAAACCTATCTAGTGAAATCTGGTTGTGCTATTAGGTACAACCCTGCCTTAATCTTAGGGGTAACAGGCGCAAAGGAATGTTATGTTAGTTAAAAAGAAACGGACCTAAAGACCAAGTTTCGACCAAGCGTTCTTAGTTTGCAACACCATTTTTATGTGAATTTTATCCTAATGTCTCACCAATATTCCAACTGTTCTCATTTTTCACCTCCTCCTGTCAATCAGGTTAGTTCAGATTGTAAGCTCTTCTTAGCTAATAAGTTAGGATTAATTAAATATACCTAGCAACTACTCAATCAAGTCTTACTTAATTAGAAAAAAGTGAGAAAAAAAGTTTAAAGTCACCCCAAAAGTCACAAGAGAAAAGGTTTTTGCTGTTAAATCTAAGTAGAATTCAAACAAATTAATTAATCAGCCTTCAACAAGTAAAAATTAAGGTTTAATAAAGATATTTTTACTCACAAAATAATATAGATTGGCGAGAGGTCGACGACAAAGGGTGACCTTGATTAGAGACGTATAAAATATCGATATATATTGATATTGTCTTTTTATAGATATTAAATTACAGTCACTGAAAAGAGCAAGTATTGTGATAAAAAATATGTTCATTTGATTACAATACAATATTGGTTGTGGAAAAAATGAGCAGATGTAATATTTTTAGTGCTCAAGTATATTGATTGTTTTTTTTATATTTATTTTTTAGTCTCGTAATATTTACTTCTATAGTTCGAGTTATACATGATAAAACTTATAAAGAATGATGACATACAAATATTGATTGCTGCTTTCACTAATGTTTGCGATGACAGTTTGTCATCACATTTATTTGTAACTAGCCGATGCCCGCAGCTTCGCCCGCGTAAAATTATATACTAAAACCTTTCTCTTGAATCACTCTATCTATTAAAAAAAACGCATCAAAATCCGTTGCGTAAGATCTAAGCATAAGTACTAGGGACAGACAGACGCGGCGGTAGACTTTGTTTTATAATATGTAGTGATAGTACTTACATTCTCCAAAGGCAAATAGACAGAACTACCTAACACTCAGTAAAATAATACATGATTTATAAGGTTCTAGAAGTAATCGATATTTCCACATTCGGTTACATCTCTATTCAGTCAAAGGTAGCACAATTAGGGGAGGCCAAAACACAGGTTAATCTTTTAATGCGAACCCAAATCATTCATTCTAAATCAAAGCCCTCCGCGATACGGACTGCATTAAAAAAAATAACAAAACAGCTAATTATACCTCGCAGTAATTAAGAAAAGAAATATTTCTGCTGAACAAAAGCGCGCAATTTTACATTGAACAATAAAAATAATTCTGTCCAAGATTTTTGCACAATATGCTTAGAATTAGAGAAAAGTCGGGAACAATGTTATCTTAAGCAAAAAAGTTCAATTTGGGGAGAAAGGGCTGTGAAGGCGAGAAATGAAGCTCGTAATGAAGTTTATTATTTCCATTATTAAAGTTGAAAAGTACTGTAAAGCAAACGTGAAAATGTATGTTTTTCACGATGTAGTTCATTTCTAGTAGAGCTTTATAAGTGGTGTTTAGGAAAATCAAGATCGATCTTCTTATGCTTAAACAAACTTGCAAGGTCACTGTGTACCACTTGCGATGCTAATGCCTTTCATTTTAACAGATCAGCAATATTCATTGCGAGCAGACGATTTTTCTTTTAAATATGAAAAAAAAATGCTGATACCTAAGATTGGCTGATATAGTGGCAATTATGTTTTTCCTAATAATCCGCCATTCTTTTCTGATTAATTTCGTTGAAAAATTGTTTCTCTGGGACTTAGTTGAGCTTCATTGTCTAGGCGCATTTCTGGTGGTCGCCGCTGTCGATTCAAAATTATGAAGCAATCGATCAGCCTTTGACTGAAAACTAATCTACAAGAAAACTGGAATCCTTCGGATTGTGATTAAAAGTGAGTTTGTTACGTAATTGGAGTACTGTATGAGTAGGACTTTCTTCTGATAGCTGTATAAATCTAATCTAACTTAGATTGGAATAATAATACAGCCTGAACACACAATATACAATAGATATATTTCGGTAAAGTTGCGACGATGTAATATCTAAAGTTGCGTGTCTTAGAACTTCTAACCTGCTTGGAACCGTAAAACTAAATACTACAAACTATACAACCACAGTTATTATTGATTTTGGTTCAGGCAACAAATAAGTAGATACAGAAGGTCGGCTGTCAAACACTGGGAATCAATTCGGCTCGCCCGACGCATCGCGACACCGCGTTTATCTTTAAGGCGATTACACGAGCTAAACGCGAGTTTTATAATTACTAAAAGTATATGATTCACTGCTATAAACAAGACCAGAAAAACATATGATATTCTTCAGGATATATGCTAGCATGATACTGTTTTGAAAACGTAATACAATTAATTTGGCTCGATAAAAAGAAATCACGAACTTACCTCTAAAAATATCTTTCAAACAATAAAAAACATACTAATATGCATGCGATCATTCTGATTTTTTGGCAAATAATTCTACAAGCAATATATTAGCATGATACTGTTTTAGTTTTTTAATCCAATCAAGTTTTTTGTAAATCGATCGAAACCACTCATTTCGCGCTATTTGGCCCGCAGTGGCTGACGTAACAACCACTTTGTAGTGCAAGCTGATTATAACTTTATTCTAACAGCATTTCAAACAAAGTTTGAACCACCACAAATAGAGTTGCTAATTTAGCTCATCTAAGCGCCTTAAATGCATTGATTCTGGGTAGAAGACGTGTAATTCATCACGTAAGATCAGTTTAAACTAGAAAACTAAACTAAAAAATTATCAGCAGTATTATTGTCTTATACAGTAATTGCTACCAAGTTAGGTCTCGAGTTCGAAACCAAGGCACGTAGGTACCTCTGATTTTTCGGATTCATGTGCGTATTTTATAGTTTATCACTGACTTTGATGATGAAAGACATTTTGAGGAAACCAGCATGCCTGAGAGATATTTTTCGATGGGATATAGAACCAAGTCAAAGGCCCTTAGGCGGCATTAAACTCTGACACTAGGGTAGGCATTAACCACATGATAAAGAAGAAATACCAAACTATGATTTGGTGAGTTGGAGTAAATACTTCTTGCGTTGATCTATCCATGCTACAATATTTTTAACAATAATGCTCTTGTTCTTATTTGTTTGCTTTACTACCTTAAATAGTTGATTTGTGTTCGGGTGTCAGTTTTCGACGATCCGAATGGCGTAGCGGTAGTGAGGCTGCCTTACGTATTTAGGGTCCTGGGTTCGAATCCCGGTAGGAGCAAATGTTTGTGTGATGAGCATGGACATTTGTTTCCTAGTCATGGATGTTTATATGTATAATAAGTATGTATTTACAAACAAAAAAGTATAATGTAGTATGTCAACTATCTGGTGTCCACGACACAAGCTTTGCTTAGTGTGGCACTAGATGGCGCTGTGTGTGATGTCCAGCGATATTATTATAATATTAAAGTTTCACTCATCGTTTGGACCAAACCTTTTGCACCTCTGTATATCTACTTTATGGTACAAAGTTTAGCGTGTGATCTTCTCGCTTAATAACATTGTTAATGTTTGATGGAACTTGATAGGTCGAGCTCTGAGTTGAGTTCGCCGGTATGATTATCATGCATGACAATTTTAGAAGCACCTACTGTGATGTCTAAAATGAATGAAGATAGATGAGAAGGAACTTCCAATTTTAAAAATCAAGCTTGTAATGAAATGAAAAGAATAAAATTCGTTTTTTTTTTTAATCAACATTGAATACAAAGTTTCATGCCTGTGTTGTTAACCGTTGATGAGTTGTCTCGTGAGGAGGTCATGCTAGCTACAAGATCAAGATCAACAGATCATACCATTAACTAGGCAAGTTAAATAAAATCTTATAAACAAGATTCGTCTTTGTATTGTCATAGTGAAGATTCGAGTTGAATGGTATACTAATGATTGATAGAGGTCAAAAATTCAAAGAATACAGTGATTCTAATACAAGAAATACTAATAAGGATGTACAAGAGATCACCATTATCAAATTTGAAAATGTCAAGTCAAATCAAAAACATTCAGACGAATTGATAACCTTCTCTTTTTGGAAGGCAGTTTATAATTAATCTTAGACGATGAAAGATGGGTGGACGTATTCACAGAACCAGTTATGGAAATACACAAACTGCAACATCTACATCTTGCCTAACCTGCAAACGTTAAACAGGACCAACCAGTTAGTAAATAACCTGGTAATGTTTTACAATTTATACGTGATTATAATCTACGTCATCTTCTAGGAGCAAAGTACTTCATGTTTATATTATACCGGCTTGGTTCCTAGGTCATAATTAGTACGTCAACGGCATTTGTGATTAAAAAATAAACGGTGTTTAAAACTGTACTCATAGGGAACTAGTAATTTTTGCAATTTGTTCGAACACGCAAACTGACAGTGGCTATTGTTTTTTGTTAGACCAGTCATCATCATCATCATCATCTCAGCCGAAAGACGTCCACTGCTGGACATAGGCCTCCCCCAAGTGTCGCCACATTGACCGGTCCCTTGCGACTCGCATCCACCGGATTCCCGCAACCTTCACCAGGTCATCGGTCCACCTAGTGGGAGGTCTTCCAACGCATCGTCTTCCGGTTCGCGGTCGCCACTCCAGAACTTTTCGGCCCCATCGGCCATCCGTTCTGCGAGCAATGTGCCCTGCCCACTGCCACTTAAGTTTAGCAATTCTTCGGGCTACGTCGGTGACCTTGGTTCTCTTGCGGATGTCTTCATTTCTGATTCGATCACGCAAGGAAACTCCGAGCATAGCCCTCTCCATTGCCCTTTGTGTTAGACCAGTATTTTAACTATTTTAAGTAAGTATTATATTATCTCGACGCGTCCCACGAAGACTGGTTCGAGGACATTCAGGAAAAGAGCTCGTGGAAGGAATTGGGGAAGGCCTAGCATTGGGACAGTAGGTACTGGCTAATAAAAAATAAGTAAAAAAGTATGAAAATGAAATAAATAAAATTAATATGATATAAATCATGGAAATCTTGAAGCTTCACTAATTAGTGAATTGAAAGATCAAATCAGTAAAAGTAAACAAGTCACAGCAGTCTAAACACAAAAAGCTAGCTCAATAATAAAGTAAGATACTCGTATTATGGTACACCTTCCAAGATTTGCTCGACAGTGCACGCAATCACAACAAGAAAACCGCATTACACTTTTATAAAAATGACGCTATCACCGAGCCCGTCCCTCCGACAAGGTGTTGGGGTACAAATAATTTATCGTCTTCAAGCCACAGACAACATAAGCCAAGAGAAAAATAAGCAAACTACCCACTTAAAAGGACGTAACATTTCTTACGGAGCGAAAGCGAACCTTGTGTCAACGGTCCAAATTCAAAAATCAACCCGCTCCTTCCAACCATCGGTCTTTTTTACCCTGCAGAATCATAGTTTTCTACAAAGGGGTATAAATTTCGAGTTGAAGCGGGGGAGTCGAGTCGACCTTATTTAATTTCATAATAAATTGCAATAATTGCATTAGCGAAGCGGGGAGGAATAAATCAAGTGATACTGAAGATTTTCCTTGAAGAACACTTCTGTCGAATTATGAAATTTGTTGTGGTTAATGTTTCAAAAAGCTCTTGAAATAAATAATGGAAAATGCTTTTTTTATTTATGAAAAAATGTTTTTTTTTAAATTGAAATTTATGAAAGCAGCTTGGTAAATTTTATGGTGATTTCATTTTAATAGATATGTACTTTGAGGTTTGAATGTGTAAACTTTTTCATATCTAAAAAGAACCGATCACGTGCCTTGCACCTAGATCGAGTATTTTGCTGAGCTTAATTTGAAAAAACTATATGCATTTCGTGCCAAGTAAAGGTTAGTGAAAAGTTTGCCTCCACAAAAGCCTTTGAATGCACAAAAATAGCAATGAGGCAACTAGACTAGCATACAAATTCACTTAAGACATTTTCTCGAAGCAGTACTAATAAAATTAACATAAAATTCCGCAGCAGACTTCTAACCCTGTAATTACATCCATATATCTCTCCACGACGAATAACAGACTAGCATTGTTCAACCCCCTGAGAGTGTATTATCGGCCCAAAGTACCCCTGGACTTATGAAGATTCGATTAAGCCAGCGTTAGATTAAACCAACCCTGATTACGAGTGAACATGGAAAAACAATTACGGAGAATACTAAAACAATGACATACTATAAAGTTCGTCTTTGTTTTCTGTATCTTAACGTTCGCTGCGGTGGGCGGGTCTGTAAAACCAGGGGTAGCTCCGGTGCCTCGGTGGAAATATGCACGGCATTTTGAGGGTTGAACGTTTAAGCCGTTACAGCAGAATTTATAGTTTTTAGATAAAGTGTAATGGAGAATAACTTAGTTTAAATGCTGAAAAGTTTTTCTGCGATTGTATGAAGTTATGGGTATACTTCTTTTTTATTACGATTCTCTAGGTCTATGTGGAGCGGTTTTAAGATATTGACATAGCAAAATTCCTAAAACTAATATAAATAACTTGCTTTCTAACTTTGTATAATATATCTACTATCTAGTCACCTCTTTCAATATAAGATCAGTTCGCTTTATTACACCACATTGATTATTGTAGACTTTATAATTTTTTACAGAACTTTGATAATTTCTATATAGAATTCTATGCGGATTTATTACTTAATTTATGCAGGATTGACGGTATCGAACCAGAAATGAATCCGTAATACGGTCATTTAGGCTACCTCAAGGCAAAATACAAATGAAATATTGGAACAGTAAAATATCTCCCGAACATGTTTTAACAACGCATAAACAATGAAATATACTACACAATTAAACGAAAAAATACCCAATCAACATTCTTCATTAAAAAGTAAAACACAATAAAAATGTCTATAATTAACAAATGATGCCATGAATCATATGAAAATGACGTTATTATATGGAGCAGATAATAAAAAAACTACAGGATTTTAATGAGTACGGAGTTAACGACAACAGTTCTTAAAATAAAAATACATAAAATTCATAAAAAAGTATTGACTCTGGAGTATAACACTCTTTACGTTGAGATAAAGCTTTGTCCAGACATTGAAAGTCAATGAACGAGTGAACGAGTAAATGTTTACCAATTTTTTAATACCCGTATTATATTTCTTTTAATAAAAGATAGGCATTTAACGAGATTGAAAAAATGTTCTGATAAAAATTAATTAAATACCATGTTTTTTATTAAAAATGCTTAAGAGTTTATTAGTATTTTGATCAATACTGTTGTTTTATATTGTTATTTACTGGCTTATATTATAATAACACTTTTTAAAAATGAGATTACAAAATAACACACTCCACACACCAATGGGATGGTGTTGGAACACGTTATTTTGTAAAAAAAAAATATGCATTAGTTACACAGAAACGTCTTTGGGACTAAACATTGTTATAGAATAATGAAGTTTTCAACTGGAAGTGTCTAAACGAACCATTAGCTTATTGTATAGTTCGTAACATTTCATAACTAAAAGTGAAACATTGACCGGCGCGCGTTAAATTATGAGTTATGAATATCAGTTTTCGACAAGTAAACATTCTACTTGACCAGCCCATATGGGCTTGCCCCATGTAGATCCAAACTTTTTACTTTGTTTCGAATTTTGTAACACACATTTTTTGTAAAGTTCTAACTGGGTTGTGGAGATCAGACAGGCATTTGTTCCTTGTAAAATACTGGTACTCAAATGCATTCGGTAAGACCGGAAAGGCTATAAATATGTTTTTTTTTTTGTTGTATAGATTTTTATGTCCCGACTGTATTACCTACTTACATTTTTTTATTGTTTTTTCCTAGCCTGCTCTGTCCCACTCCTGGACAAAGGCCTCCCTCCACTCTTTCCACCTCTCGCAAACCCGCGCGTCCTCCTTCCAGTTTGGACGGAACTGGTCTTGTTCGTCCCGCCATCTCCTTCGTGGCCTGCCGCGATCCCGTCTCACTGTGTCAGGGTATTACTTATTGAGATAATTTTACAGAAAGTCGATAGTAACAGCCGATCAGAGAGCATAGACAAGTGGTGCTTTTAAGGGGTTTCGTATTTCTACGCCGAGTTTCAACAGGACTGATCTTTGCTTTTCGATAGCTTATGTCAATCTTTTCAGTAGCTTTTGTCACTTTTGCCTTTTACATTATTTTGCTGTTAGAATGTCTCTTATTCTTAGTTCTCAGCCCACGAATCGAATAAACACCGTTCTCCTATACGCATACAAATTATTAATAAAAAACAGAATCCGGTTCGTAGCTCGTTACACTGCAAATGACATTCCCCCGTCGTCAGTGCAAGTCAATTTGTCACGTACTTCCTTCTACAATGTTAGTTAAACGAGCGAACAGTATAAAGCGAGTTGTCACAACTCTTGCAACCGCAGGACTTTGATAAGTTACTATCACTTTCTACACCGACTGTCCCCAGAATTGGCATAAACGTTTCGGCTGCTTGTGATTTTCGCATTTTCATCATGGTTTTCGCTTCAAGAAAGCCACAGAGGCTTTCTATGTGTCTAAGCAAAACTTAGGTCTTGAGTGTCATTTATATAACTTCGTAAAATCATGCTCAACAGATCTCTGGTAAAACATTATGCGAATTGACGTCCTAATCCTCCTCAAAGAAACATAAATCGCAAAGCGAAATCCGGCTCACAACTGACGTTCCGACGTCAGTGCAAGTCAATTCTCACGTACTTCCAACATTGTACTTAACAAAATGTTAGTTAAACGAGCAAACAGTATACAGCCTATATAGCGAGTTCAATAACTGGCCACCCGTTACACCGTCGTGAATAGCCGGGCGTCGTGCATCAAATGAATACTGCTGTGCATACTAATCCGCCTTCATACTGTGGCACAATGACTGTGGGGTTTGCTGGAAGAGGCCGCTTCAGAACATCTTGGTTGTATGTAGGGTAATGTATGTCGTATAGCTTGATGACTAGACTATCACAGAGAGCAGTATTTTCATAAAAAGGAATTGGTTAAATAGAGATGTATTTTAAACATTATTTTGTGACAAACAGCATTTGAGCTATTGTTTTGTTAATATTATTGTTTCGAACCTCAAAAAATACCTACATAAGAAAATCTCCTTAAACGGTTCAACATCAACACGCTTCGCCATTTCCTAGTGTTTTAGCTGGTATGAAAAAATGATAGAACAAACTCCTTAGTAACAGACGGAGGAATAGGGTAGAAGAACAAAACATGATGACGATACTGTGCGTTGAAAACTCGTGTGACGTCACATTTGAGTATATTATTTACCGAAAAGTGACGTCACAAGACCCCACTCATGATCTTTGTATCGTTTTGTCTTCGTCAATTTTTATTAATTTGATAATACAAAAAACACATATCCAATGTTTTTAGATAATCATATAACTGACGGACTAAACAGAATCATATTTTTTTTAGTCTGGGATCATCCATATTGTTCTTAAAACCATGTAATAGATTTTAAATCATTTTCATAGAATTACCTTCATTGAGTTAAAAACTTGCGATTAAAGAAACTAATTTCCCGACATTCAAGTTCCAACCACATCCAGTCCAAAACAATCAACGCCATAAATAAAAAGATCGTATATTCAAACCATTGTTCTTGTAACTTGATAATCGATTTATCGGAAAATATCTCCGTCAGTGGGCGTCCACATTCGATACCTATTGAACTATCGATACTATCTCAGCGGGTTCCTTTGATTCCTAAGAAATCGAAGTAATGTAAATGTTTATGTGTAAATGTGATCGTTCACTGTTTCAGAAAGAAAGTTCCAGCATTGTTTGTCTTCATACATTGTTTTTTTTTCGATCGATTTATAATGTCGATGTAGCTCATTCGTTAAAGTGAGAATGTGATATTACGGCTTTCTAGAATAGAAAATAAAACCGACTTCAAAAAGAAAAAGTGAAAAATAACTTTAGCTTCTGAAGTCGGTGACGTTTGTATGATTGATTTAATTTTTTTGTCACCGACTTCAGAAGCTAAAGTTATTTTTCACTTTTTCTTTTTGAAGTCGGTTTTATTTTTTGCAAAAAAGTTTTTATTTTTCTCTTTTTAGTGGTTCACATGGAAAGTGCATACCGTTACAATTACAACAAGCCCAAACACGACTAGGATACATTGTCTCATTATGGAGTTCCGTGACTCTTGGCTTCATCATCAGATCTGATGGTAGAATGGTTCTTATCAAACGCAAATGCTTCACTTGTTGTAGAAAATACCAAAATTGCTGTACGTTATCCTATAAAATTTGAAGAGTTCCCTCGATTTCGCCAAGATTCCATCACCAGATCCCGACTTGGCGACTATGGGACCAACTTGGAAGTATACCCTTTCAAACAAAAAAAGAATTTTTCAAATCGGTTTAGGCGTCTTCGAGTAATCGGTGAACATACATAAAAAAAAAAAAAAAAAAAAATACATACAGTCGAATAGAGAACCTCCTCCTTTTTGGAAGTCGGTTAAAAATAAAATGTATCTGAAACTAGCAAACTGCCAATGTAGCGTCAGATGTACAATCGAGGACTTTCATTGATGAGCCACTGGCCACAATTCATATTATAGCTGTGTAATGCAAATCGGGTTTAGTTGGTAATATTGATTGGTGGTAATATTCGTAGTTTGTGAATGTATAAAAGTTCAAAATTGGAAAGTAGTGTAAGTGGTTTATCAATTCAAGACCTCGACTTTACCTGGGAACCTTCTAGTTACAGAGATATTAGGGGAGGAATCCATTTTTTCCCATACAAGACAGAGTTTAATGTTATAACTTTAAATACCATACCAATTCCTATTCAGCACCTATTCAGTACATCTACCAACGCACTCAAAACATCATCAATTCATGTCATCAATAAGAGTCTTACTTTATCTTGTAAAACGTGATTTTTCACCCTAAAAAAAGTAATTTCCCAGCAATATTATGCGTAGAGTTAATTAATTTGATGTACAGTATGCTTCGTTGACGGTTTCGTGGAGGGTCGGTTTACATCCTATAGATTTATATCGCGTTCACACATACAGACACGAAAAGAGAATCATCATCTGCCTAGCCTTTTCCCAACTATGTTGGGGTCGGCTTCTAGTCTTACCGGATGCAGCTGAATACTAGTATTTTACAAGGAACAACTGCCTATCTGACCTCCACAACCCAGTTAGCACCGGGTAATACGATACCCCTTGGTAAAACTGACTGTCAGACTTTTTGGGCCACTGACCACCTAACGACTTTCAAAGATCTATAAATGACAGCCGGGACCAACGACTTAACGTGATTTCCGAGGCACGGAGGAAACTCGGAATGTAATACGTGGTCACCCATCCACAGACCAACCTAGGCAAGCATGGCTTAACCTAAAGATCGACCCGAGCGGCTGTTTTTATTTAGCCACGAGCTCCTACACTAAAAGAGACTGAAGTTTTATAAGATGATTAATTAACATCGTAAACACGCACACGCAATCATTCAGATTTATAATCCAATAAAATCTAAGTTCAATCTTTTCATTTAAAATAATCCAAAGAGATTTTAATTACAACTCGCAAACAAGTTTTCTCATTTTCTTTTGTTTCATTAATGAATCTTTTGTTCTGATGTACTCATTATTAGATAGAGCCGTGAGTCAATAACTTAACATTTCGCCCAGATACTTAGCTAAGTAAGTGTAGTTTTAAGTTAAGTTATTAATAGACGATAGATCGGCTAAGCTTGAAATTACTAGGGTACGTCGTACACAAATATAACTACTCGTACACATTTGAAGTTTAAGACGCCTGCGGAGCATGCGTTGTCCATACAAACGTAATACCAAAATATTTTGAAAATCAAACATATTCTTAAGGTAATGTGAATTTATTTCGGTTGGATCACAGATTATCTAGGTTCCCAAATATAATTTTTAGATGGACACTGATTTAAACAAGAGTTATTAGAAAATAAGTTTTCTTTGGAAATTTTAAATTCCTCATATCTCGTCATCATTGTCCCTTTAAAATATGTATTTGGGAAAATATATATTCGGTAATACATTCGAAATAAACACACATTACCTCAAGAATAATAATATGTTTAATTTAGAAATTATTTTAGTATTACGTTTGTATGAACTACGCACGCTCCGCCGGCCCCTTAACTTTTGGGAGACTTCATCTTTTAGTTGCGATTGTGAAATGAAATTACGTAATATTATTGTGTATTTAATTTTACGATACTTATCGAAATACTAGGTATTAAATTACAATAAAGAAACTATAAGAGTGAGACTTAGGTTCTTATCAAATGGTCCATTATCCATCAAGGATATTTACATCACAACTTTCAAATATTAATTCAATTGCTATTTACTGAACTACTGACACTATGTTTTTAAAAGCCTAGTAGTGTTACATCGGACTGCCAATTCGAACACAAGACACGCACCTCTTGAGTTTTCGGATTCATGTGCATTATTGTGTGAAAGAAAACATCATAAGGAAACTAACATGCCTGAGAGATATTTATTGATGGCATGAAAAGCCAAGCCTGAGGCCCAAGGGCGGCATAAAAATCTGACACCAGGTTAGGCACTAACCACACGCTAAAGAAAGGCACGGATCAAATATGAGAGGCGAGCTGTGGCAAGCACGACAAAGACGGCGAAAACGTGTGACAATTTAGACTTTAAAGACTAGAATGCGCCCGCGCCCCGCCATTCCGACACCGCTAGCGCGCCTGTTTTGCGCTGCGCCGGCGCCACGCCATGACCTCGCCCGCGCCGCGGCACCGCCATGCGCCTCTTGTATTTGTCCAGCACCAAAGAGTGTGTTTTCAGTAAAAAGAGCTCGTATGACATTTAAATAGTACATAAGTTTATTTATGTGAGGTTTTCCCTACGTCTATTCATGACAACGACAACATTAATTTTCCTGTTCCTTTTCGCAAGTTAATCCTACTTAATGTGTACTAAACAATCATTTAACGCGAACCTTTCATCCATTTGATGTTACTGTATAAAATAAACTAAATATAGCGAACAGTAAATGACAAATATATTCATGACACGATTTTGAGCTTGTATGACTAGTGAGCGGTGTTAAAACATTTAAATGAACTATCTATATTCTAGATGTAATGCGAATTATTCATTAATGTAAGGTAATACGGAATGAATTACAAGTTTATCCGGGCCTCGTGTTTTTGCAGATTAATGTTGGCTATCAGTGTTGATACTTACCTAGATAGTAGCTTGTTAGTAACATTTGCAATCTTCAGCATTCATAAATATGTGATGAAAGCACTTTGCCATCAACTTAATTGTAACTCTATTATTAATATTACAACAAGAGATTTTCTACAAGACGTTTGCACATGAGTTCATCATCTACCTAGCCTTTTCCCAACTATGTTGGGGTCGGCTTCCGGATGCAGCTGAATACCAGTATTTTACAAGGAGCGACTCCCCATTTGACCTCCACAACCCAGTTAATACTGGGTAATACGATACCACTTGGTATGACTGGTTGTCAGACTTTTTGGGCCACTGGCTATCTGTAACGACTGCCAAAGATGGACAAATGGCAGCCGGGACCAACAGCTTAACGTGCTTTCCGAGGCACGGAGGAAACTCAGTATGTAAGGGTGGTCACTCATCCACAGACCAACCTAGGCAAGCACTGCTTAACCTAAAGATCGGCCCGAGCGGCTGTTATTATTTAGCCACGACTCGGCCACGAGCTCCTCACCGTCACGTCACCTCACGTTTGCTTAATTCCTCACCCAAAAATTATTAGCGAACACCTCTAAATTATTAAAGAACAATAATAGTGTATTTTTTTTTTACTTTGCAGCGTTTGTTTGAGAATCTACAGTCAAGCAATTAACACTGACTGATTTGAAGGCTGTAAGAATAGGGAAGACCAAAGAATCGATGGATGGACTGTGTGAAAAAATTTATGGCTACAAATAGGGTGATTCTGTGACTCATGACATGATGACAAATACAGCATGATGGAAGAATGCATGCTTCACCGACCCCATACAAATTGGAATTAGTGCAGGATAATTATAATGATTGACTGATTTAATTGGAGTCCGCGCAGGAGAACGACTTCTTCAATTTTCAATGTCGAAATATTGTAATATTTATCTTATCCGAAATAGGTTTCGGGGTTTCGTTTCCGGGAGACGTTTCGTTGGAGGGCCTCCCATTAGGTGGATCGATGACCTGGTGAAGGGTGCGGGAATCCGTTGGATGCGAGTCGCACGGGACCGGTCAATGTGGCGACACTTGGGGGAGGCCCATGTCCAGCTGTGGACGTCTTTCGGCTGAAATGATGATGGAATATATGCTTGTGTTTGGCCACAACACTCCTGATTTGAAGCGATAATTCGGTCAAGGGTGGAGCACTTTTGCCTGTAAAAAAATCATTTGTTCGAACTTACAATAATCGGGAAACAGAAGTCGAACAATATTTGAAGTGGGCTATCATTGGATCACCATTGCATAGCTTCCGATATCGTTTAATCTACAGTTCTTTTATAAGTATTACGTCTGAACCCAATGGATATTACATTGCGTTAATCTCCTAACTTATACCACACAGCTTACCCCGAACTACAGTCTTCCCAAAACAAAATTAGCACACACTTGAGGGGCTGCCTAAGAAACTGCCTTTAACTCAATGTTTACGCAAGCAAGAGTTTCTTATACTTTGCATCTACAACCCTTTATTAAACATTTATATTCACGCCTCTGTTAAAGGGTGAAGGGTAGATGCCCCTCTGACTGCTGGAGTACGTTAATGAATTTAGATGATTCAAGTGCTGAAATGACTTCAATTGTAGCGTTGTTGGAGATCTTTACTGTCTTCAAGTAGCAAAAAAACTTCTGAGAGAAATGGAGAGGGCAGCCAAACATTCTTTGAACATTTTATCAAAAACTGGGGTTACCAATAAGCTAAAAAGACTACAAAAAAAACTTAATGTTTTATTTTGAACTGCAAACCACAATGAGGTACGTTTTTCTTACATACGTCAATTTCACCTACGAAATGGAATCACCATTTTGTAGGTGCTTCCATTTCGTAGGAGCTTAGTACTTATTAAATTACAATGACGGATCAGGGTGACCGGAAGGTGAATCTCAATGCGTCAAATGACAATTGCCTATTATATTTGGAAGATATGGAATTTTTCTTGAACTTATTTGGAAAACAATGAAACCATTACCATTTGTGGTTATGCAAATATATATGTACCTACCTTCGGTAGCAACCAACCACCAAAGCCATTTTATGCTATATTTGTTGCTTTACTTCAGACTGGTCTCGCTGATCTAGTGATCTCAAACGCTTCTGCTGTGCATGATGTCCTGGGTTCGATTTCCGGGTTGTTTAGTCATTCTATAAGAAATTTCTAAGTACCTAAATGAAGAAATCCGCAAGAGAACCAAGGTCTCCGACGTAGCCCGAAAAATTGCCAAACTTAAGTGGCAGTGGGCAGGGCACATTGCTCGCAGAACGGATGGCCGATGGGGCCGAAAAGTTCTGGAGTGGCGACTGCGAACCGGAAGACGATGCGTTGGAAGACCTCCCACTAGGTGGACCGATGACCTGGTAAATTGCGGGAATTGGTTAGATGCGAGTCGCGCGGGACCGGTCAATGTGGAGACATTTGGGGGAGGCCTATGTCCAGCAGTGGACGTCTTTCGGCTGTAATGATGATGATGATGATGAAGTACCAGTCATCAAATAACTTCTCCCGCTCTGGGCGGAGCGGGAGGGAGTGTCATACTTTTACTGAATTAAACCCACCCATGTTCCTCGCCCCTTATGTTCCGGGGTTGGGTATCTTTTTCGAACAGTCCCGCAGCCCAACCTCTGCTAAACCCTTTGGGGAAAAATCCTTCCATGTATTTTTCCAAGTCCTGTTGTAGTCATACCGTATATAACTTGCAACTGTTAGTGATGTAGAAATACATAGGATCTGTCGTGCAGCCTAGTATATACATATACAAAGCGTAGTGAATATGTAAATTCCTCTTTGCTAGTTCACTGTAGTGGTCATTGGTTCGCCCACGTTAACTAAAGGATGTTTACGGGTTGATATTTTGATAGAAGGCTAGAAAATGGGTGAATACTGAAAGACGGTTGATAAACGTTGATAGCAATAAACTCGCCTCCTTTATACTCGTACATGGGACTTAAACATAACAGGTAAATTAATGTGGGTATACTATTAGATACGCTTCTGCCTAACCCATCATGCTACGTTATGTTACGTACAAAAATAGTCCAAAAACAAACACGACTCAATCATTGTCCTTAAAAAATCCTAGCGTCTACTCAAACAAACAATATTCAACCACTCATTACATGCACCTACTGATCAGTGATTCTTGTCATCGCCAAACACCATGTAATACTCATTTCATGTGGTATTCAACCGTTTAGTATTGCAGTCAAGTCTTTTCCGAGAACATTTGCAACGTAAACGAGATATAGTCGTATGTCTCGACCATTCAATGCAAATTCGCGATGACACATTGAGACATCGAGACATTCAATATCTTGATCATCGAGATTTCATAAACAACTTAATTTTACGGTTGAGTGACTGAATTCGGTCGACATGTTTTTTCGACTGTGGGAATATAAATTGTATGACATGATACTTTGGAATACCGTTGAGGCTTTTTTTTTTGTTTTAACCAGTTCATACATGGTGTTTCTTACCCGTTCTTCTCCATAGAGATTTACGCTTTGAAATGGGCAACTACAGTATTTTCTAGTACTTATTATGCCTTGTGATTGTAGCTTCATTTTTATTGTAGTCTCTGTTTCATCAATTCAAAAGTGTCTGTAACTGGCCTACTTGAAATAAATGCTTTGAATTTATTAACTTAAGGCGCTTAGACGAGCTAAATTAGCAACTCTATTTGCGGTGGTTCAAACTTCGTTTGAAATGCTGTTAGAATAAAGTTCTAATCAGCTTGCACTACAAAGTGGTTGTTACGTCAGCCACTGCGGGCCAAATAGCGCGAAATGGGTGGTTTCGATCGATTTACAAAAAAACTATTGATTGGATTAAAAAACTAAAACTGTATCATGCTAATATATTGCTTGTAGAATTATTTGCCAAAAAAACAGAATGATCGCATGCATATTAGTATGTTTTCTATTGTTTGAAAGATATTTTTAGAGGTAAGTTCGTGATTTCTTTTTATCGAGCCAAATTAATTGTAATATGTTTTCAAAACAGTATCATGCTAGCTTATATCCTCAAGAATATCATATATTTTTCTGGTCTTGTTTATAGCAGTGAATCATATTATACTTTTAGTAATTATAAAACTCGCGTTTAGTTCGTGTAATCGCCTTAAGTAGCTTTAGGAACTCACATGACATTATTGATTTCATCACTGTCATAATAGACTTGAAGCAAAATAATTATATGCCAACTGCTTACCCTGCAGCGACTGTCCTATTGGTTCAGCATTCGCTAGCGGTACTAAGGAAGGCTAGATTGTCCGATGGATGATATCCATGAGATTTTGGTTTCAATTCTCAGTTGGGGAGGAGTGTTATTTGGTTTTTCCATCAAGAATTTTTCAATAGTAGTCCAGTCCGGATTTGTGCCCGGTTGAAGACACAACGCCACCCGTAGGTGATGGCTTCCAATCAGAGCTGTAGGGGTATCTGTCTGTCTCTTCAAGACTTATAGGCGTGAAGTTGTAGTATGTTTATGTCAGTCGAGGACTTTCAATGATGAGCCACTTGCCACTGTTTGTATTTTAGCCGTGTAATGAAAATCGGGTTCAGTCAGTAATATTCGAACTCGTGAACGCATAAAAGTGCAAAATTGAAAAGTATTGAAAGTTGCTTATCAATTAAAGTCCTTGACTCTACAAATAGGTGCCAGCTGCTAATGCTCCTTGGGTTCACAACTAAAGAACCAGTAGCTGAAACATAACATACGATATGTTTAATAGGGTCACGTGACAAGATTATGTCAATAACATAATAAACACAGCAATGAATGGCCGATACAAGTGATGCAGCACACTCTCTGGACAAACAAACTAACCGTGAGCATGATAATATCCATTACAAGCCTTCATTGTTGACGAATGATCATATTAGAACCGAACAGTATACACACAATAAGACTCATAGAACACGGGATTAATGGTAAAAACTTTATGTTAAAGGAATAAGATTGAACTTCGCGTGGAAAATTCGTTAGTGAAGAAGATTCACAACACGAATCAATACAACACATTCAACAATGGTACAATCTTTGTCTCAAAAGAATAAGGTTCATAATCACGTAGCAAATTCATTACGAAGAAGATACAAAGTTTGTCTTCGTGAATGATCAAAATGAACTATGAAGTTGTAAAATGGTACCGGGCAGAGATGTATAACAATGTATGGGAGATAACGCATAACATGCATTTACGTGGGATGCACACGATCGGATAATAGTTTTTTGTTTGCATGTCACAGACGATAATCGGAATCGGATGAATTGTGAGTTGTCATGATGTTTTGTGGGTTATTGGAAGCATCAATTTAGTTTTGAATAAATATCTCAGGTCATCTGAATCTCTGATGGAATATTCTATTTTGAACCTTATGTAGATTAATTTTATAAAGTTTTGACTACCCACAGACTTCATTATCAGCTGTGAATCACCCACTCCTGACCTGGGTATTGGCCTCCCCTTTTTTCTGCAATATTTCCCGGTTCTATGTGTCCCATATCCCCAGGGGGTTCCCGCGACTTAACGACCACGATATTATTGACCCAAAGAACTTTAGAACATGGAATTATTTCTACAAAAATTCCACATGTGTGGTAATTTTTGCAAAGCTAATAATCATTTTATAAAAAACATAATTAAAGAAACAGCTCAAATCAGAGTAAAGCAAATAAACATAGATCAAAATCTCTAGAATAAAACTCCCATAGCCACCAATGTAAACTGAGAAGTAATAAAACCTACATCCGAATTTTACGACTGATCTAATATCCTGAGAGGGCAAGACAGTTGATAAAAGTTCCGATAGCCAGAACTAACTACGGCATTGTCTATCCGACATTTCATCGGACGTGGGTGTCCGGTATCGGATTTTATTTCACGTTTGTTTGTTATGTGGCTCCAATACTTGTTTTTTTTCTCACCATTTTAGCAAAAATATACAACGGAATCTATAACGAGTATGTGTTTACGAGCATGCGACACCGTTCGTAAACATTTTTAGATTCCTGCGAAAAGCCTTCACACTACTATTTTGTTATGTTATAAAATCAATATCCAAGACAACTGCTCGTTTATTTTCCTCCTTACTTAGAACTGGAAATGGTCACTAATCTACCCTTTAATAGACAGCTTTAGCAGCTATTTTATTGTGTGTGGGTGGCTTACATCTTATCTGCCTTGCCTTTTCCCAACTATGTTGGGGTCGGCTTCCTGTCTATATATGTACCAGTATTTTGCATGGATCGACTGCCTTTCAGACCTCCACAACCCAGTTTGTACTAGGTAAGACCTCTTGGACTTTTTGGACCATTGGCTTACAGCTAACAATACAAAAATTTAGAGTGAGACGAAGCGGAAGCCATTTAGCAGTTCAGAAAGAGGGTTAAACATGATCATTATCATTATCCTGCAGCCGTTGTCCCACTCCTACATCACTGGGGGTTTCTTCGAAGCAAGCATACTCCACCTTAGGCAGCGTCATTGCTTCATATCAGGCGAGATGTGGCGAAACGGAAACCTACTTGGCATAAAAAAAAAACATTTAAAAATATTGTTCATTTTTTTTTCTTTATTTTGTAACTCTGCTGTAAACTATCACGCCATTATTTACTCTTCCAATAAACAACATTATAATATATGCCAAACGATTATGATTCTAATTCCCTACAAGACTATGGTGAGTTTATAAAAAGTCTGTTAGTTGGAACTGACCACCACACTATGTATCGGACATATTGTGGGACACGGGTGTCCGGTGTCAAACTCTTCTTTTTGTGTGTGCCGTACCATCCATGTCTTGTTTTGTTCCAATCCAAACTATTGTTGATACACAATGAAAGAAATGTTACAGTGACTATTTAGAATTAGAGATGATACTGACCAATACCGTACAGATACAACATACGAGTACTCGTAGTTGTATATGAATGTTTTGGTGTGTTGTTGTTGCCAATTTTTCAAAATGTTTGACCAACCACACCTTTTTATCAATGTCATTCAAGCGATAAAACTAATCATTTCAGCACTAGGTAAGTATATTTTTTGATACAGGGTGTATGTAAAACCATGAAACTGAATAACTTTTGTTCTGTGACATGGCAATTTTTTGTTTTTTGGCTTATCATACATGTCGAAAACTTTTTTGCAAAAAGTAAAACCGACTTCAAAAAGAAAAAGTGAAAAGTAACTTTAGCTTCTGAAGTCGGTGACGTTTGTATGATTGATTTAATTTTTTTGTCACCGACTTCAGAAGCTAAAGTTATTTTTCACTTTTTCTTTTTGAAGTCGGTTTTACTTTTTGCAAAAAAGTTTTTATTTTTCACTTTTTAGTGGTTCACATGGAAAGTGCATACCGTTACAATTACAACAAGCCCAAACACGACTAGGATACATTGTCTCATTATGGAGTTCCGTGACTCTTGGCTTCATCATCAGATCTGATGGTAGAATGGTTCTTATCAAACGCAAATGCTTCACTTGTTGTAGAAAATATAAAAATTGCTGTACGTTATCCTATAAAATTTGAAGAGTTCCCTCGATTTCGCCAAGATTCCATCATCAGATCCCGACTTGGCGACTATGGGACCAACTTGGAAGTATACCCTTTCAAACAAAAAAAGAATTTTTCAAATCGGTTTAGGAAAGAAAGAAAGAAAGAAAGAAAAAGAAAGAAAAAAATATTTATTTGACGTCAGTATTAAGCACACACACAATAATAATAACAAAATTACCAAAAGGACAAAAATACATAGTATGTACTGTGTGCCTCACGGCTGCGCCAAAAAGGTCCATTTCAGCATTCAGTTTCGTTTAGGCGTCTTCGAGTAATCGGGTAACATACATAAAAAAAAAAAAAAAAAAAAATACATACAGTCGAATAGAGAACCTCCTCCTTTTTGGAAGTCGGTTAAAAAGCTGTTCGCGTCAGTTTTAAATGTTCGTATAGATAGAATGTCCAATTTATTATTGGCGAATAGAACTCGTAGAACAAAAGTTGGTCATTTTTTTGGTCCGAGAGAACACACGGGAAGTCTTGCATTTATCATGTTTCACCCTTTTTTAGGAGACCTCAAAACTACTACTACTTTACTTTACATTGCTAAGATTTTTCTCCTGTTTGCTTTTAATTTTGTAACATTTAACAAAATCACAAACCATTATAACTCAATTGACCTCAAATACCCCAATAATCTACTAAAACGATAGCTAACACAGTGATACAAACAAGCACCAAAGCCTTTTAGCCCCGTTAATAAGTACATTCAAATTACAATCGGATAAAAGCAACGTCCTTACATTTACAAATATTACAACAAAAAGATTAAGAGACGCTAAGCTGTATGCGTTAGAAAAAGAAAAGAAAAATCGTATATCCCGCTCTTCTCTCACACTATACAAGTATGTAGAACTACAAGTCATGATATACTAAACGAGAATTGATCACCAAATTAACAAGGAGAGGTGAAACATCACGCGTTTTGTAGTCGCCTGCGGGGGCGTCATGGGAACGGGGTGATAAGTCTGATACATCGGAAAAAGGATTATATTTGAACATGTTTTCAAGCGACATTAAGATAAGAATATTTTTATTGAGATGTGTACGGAACTGTTCTTCGAAATAAAGTACAAAATATAAGTACATGACCTCTCGTTTTTTTCCGATGGAAGTACTCAGAATCTTCAAAATATCAGCTGCACCTTCAGCGTCAGCTGTACCTAAAACCTACAAAAAAATATCACCCAATTTAAGTTTAAATGATCACACATTTACATCACTTGATAATGCAAAGCTCGAATAAGATTTGCTGCAAGAATCAAATCTGATAGACCAGACATAATGATACATCTAGATCATTAAAAGATGCAAGACATACGCATGTCATCCATTAGGATGAAATTACACATTAACAGAACACCCAGCCCTAACAGCAGCTAAAGACTCGTGCAGACGACCAGACAGAACTGTTATTTGTGCGCAAAACGTCAGTCTAATTGGCCCGATCGTGACCATCCGAAGGCAATGTGCGATCCAAAATCGGTGTGTGCCCATACCCTAACATCATTACAGTATCCATCGATTAGATGCCACTTTTTGACAGGACATGTATAATCAAGTCAATTTAACTTCAGCTGAGTCATCATCAAACAAATTGCGAGATACCGCTTTGATCAGCCGCACTTTGATTTTGTTCTGTTCGTGGCAGATATTATATTGCGAATCTGTTTTATTGGATGAATGAAATGTAAGATATTTGACGGATTATTTTTATAGGAAAATGTTTATCTAGCAATACGGTAAAAATAAACCAATAAATGTTTGTTTGGGTTCTTACTTTCGTTGAGGCGAAGGGATTACGTCTGGAGAATTGGTTGTGAAAATTTATTATACCTTAGTTACATCTTAGATACTTCAATCACTTTCAAACATTGAATCTTGCAGAATTGTATTCACTATTACTTGAAGTGGCAATGGATTTCAAAGCGTTTTCTCTTCCTACGATGATTTTGAAAAGAACCGACATAATCTTTCCGGTAGATAGAATTTTCTATCATCGTTTTTATGTACAATGTGTCCCCTGTGTGTGTCTGCCCTTCACGAAACCGTCAACCAAGCATTCTGTACATCAAACTAAGTAACTCTACACAGAAATTATTGCTGGGAAACGACTTTTCTTTTTGGGGTGAAAAATCACATTTTACGGTAAAACTTAATGTGTTGCACTCAAAACATTGTGCTCATGGATGCAATGAATAGCCTTCTATTCCAGGGGATCGTGGAGCAATTTAGTTACAACAATAAAAACTTGTATTTAAAAAAATACTTCAATACCTCTGGAACGAAATGGTTCCCTGGAATAGGACAAAAACAATATCGTACTGACATAATGATGAGGCGAACAACTGCCTTTCGACTCCGTTAAGTGTATTTTTACACCCACTAAATATGGCTAAATTATTATAATGCTCCTTGGTTATAATCCAAGTTCATGAATAACCCCTTTCTACACTTTACACAACTATATAAATTGTAGTAATTATTTCAATTTTAATCTAAGTGCAAGTTTCGTACGTCGGTGGCTTCCTAAGCGATCGCTCTCGGCCCAAGTTCACAGTTTAGTTGCTCTGTCCCGGTACCCTCAGGTCAACTTGTACAAGACGTAGTTTCCAAGGTTGGTAACTTACGGAATAAGGGCAAACTTGTTACTTCATAACTTTATTGATAGTAGGTGTGTTATACTTATTTCTTCACCACTGCACTCGGAACGGTGAAGGAAAACGACGTTAGGATACCGCTATTTCTTTGAATCAATAATTTGATGACAATGAGACTTTCTGCAATCAGTGCTAGCATGTGCAAACAATTCACAATGGAAATAGGTATCTAAATAAAAGAGCATTAAAATTGTACAAGAAATTGAAAAACAAATTCAGCAATAAAGCTGTCCAATACAAAATAATCAGAAGAGAAATCCATCAAAAAATTGAAATATACATCAAAGAATAAAGTTTTCTCCAATCGTGTTTTGAATTCTAAAGCTTTTATTTATAGCCGATCAATCTAAACTTTACTAATAGTTCCAATCAAAGCTGAAATGTATGAATTTGTGAATATTTAAACTCCGAAGATTTTGAATATTAAGCCTTTATCGAGACGATGTTCAATCAATCATATTTTTATTAGAAATTCTCAAGCAACGAATTTGCCAATGTTTGGGTGGAATTTTTTAATATTAAGACTATGAAACTTGTTCTCTGCTGGACAAAGGCCTTCCACTATTCTCTCCGTGTGGTTTTCTCTGGCCAATCTCTCAAAAAAACCCCATAGGTCGTCACGCTAGCGTTTTCTAGGCCTCCCCCGGCGACGACGCCTGACTTTCCGTCTTCCAGCACCCACTGCGTGATGACCGTAGCCCATCGGTCCTGATGCATTCTACAGAAATGGCCCACCAGCATTCCACTTCAACCCGGACAATTTTAATAAAGGCAGTGACTAGCTAATGTCCGCGGATTTACTCGCGTGGAGTTTGGAAATTGCCCACGAGATCTTACTTCTGGAATAATAAGTAATCTATGTGCTATATATAACGCAGTAACGTAACAGTCCATCCTGGTGCGTTAACACGCCACCGCCGCCCCACGCGACGCCCTCTGACTTTGTGTCCGGGACCTTATAATATTTAAATACATAATATTGTGTATAAGTTGGAGTAACATTTAGTTTGTTTCATCGCACACGTGTACTTATATTATTTTAACCTTTCGGGGGTAGAATTATCAGAAACGCTGAGACACGTACCTGTAAATTAATTTCCAATCGTCAGCCTACACACAAAATTTTAAGATCCTAACATTAAGACTGACGAACTTTCAAATACAAATTTTCATCCCCTATTTAACGTTGAACTTCAAAAAATTCTTCTTTCTTGTCTTCATTATAAAAAGAAATTTCAGCTTTTAGGTCCAAGGGTTTGAGCTGTTTGATGATGAGTCAGCCAGGACATCTCTTTTTATATATGTAGATTATGCCCTTCGTTCATTTACAACGTCTATAAGACTTTACACATGCCATAATGGCTGACCAAGCATTCAAAACAGAAACCCAACAAATCATATACTAAGATTTCTAAGAAGAGAGAGGCAAAAGCTATTGTTGGCATATTATCAGAAGCGCCTACATCTGTGGTTCAAAATGTTATCATTCCCCTTATATACGCTAATGTCGATATAGCTGCGTTGAATCACGAAGTTGAAACAATACGTTTCCTAGATACTATTGTCTGTGTTGAAAGTAGATCTGAGTGATATTTACTTTGTTATCTTCGGAGGAGATTCTTCTTTTCTAGGTTTCTTGAAAGGATAAGAAACAATTTGTCAGATTTATTTTACAAGATTCGTTATTCCACGACTTAAGGAAACTGGCACAAGTGGGCTATGTAATTAAGAATAGATTGAATTGATTGTTTTTTTTTTTATTGAATTTTATTTATGCTTGAGTACTTAACAATCATCTGTCCTGACTTCACTTTCCGCCAATGAAGTATTCTATTCTCCTGACTCTTTATCTACCAATTTATTTCGGGTCAGCACAACATGACTTCTCCTTTACTATTTCAATATTACTTGTCACCTCATCAGACATTTCTTTTCTTTCACCAAAAATTCTAGAGAATTCTATTCTTACTATTTCACAACGGGACACTAAATCCAAGACCTCAAGGTCCGCATTCGATCTTGTAACGTCTAAAACAATGGCGCGATTCTGCACTAATTAAGCGACCTATTCATTGTCTTGCCTATACCATAGATTAAAGGTATTAATATAAGGTTTTGTTGTATTGTTTATGTTATCCAATGCTTTGTTGTTTAGTTACAGGTGACATTGTGCTATAAAGCTTTGCTTTAAAGATTTTCTGCAGTTAAAGTCATGCATCCAAAATACCAGTGCATGTAACAACTGCTTATTTATTTATTTATTAAAACTTTATGCACAAGTAAACACTGTACAAAGGCGGACTTAATGCCTTGGGCATTTTCTACCAGTCTACCTTAGGGTGATGCAGAGACAATACATAGTAGGTGCAATAACAGAAGACAAAATAGTTAAAACATAAAACTAAAATACAATAATAAATACATATATACATACATAAAGCAAAATATAAAAAAGGTTATGAGAGATTAACAAAAAAAAAAACTACAAGTTAATACTGAGACGACTCTGCCAACTTCTTGTGAATGTGCTCTCGAGCTTTCACTTTAAAAGTAAACCGATTGGTTACCGTCCTGATATTCTGAGGGAGCGCATTCCAAAGAAAGACCGCCTGGACAAAGAAAGATGACTTTATAAAGCCAGAGCGATGAGAAGGACAACGAAGAAGACGATTGGTCTCGGACCGAAGATTCTTGTTGTGTGCAGAGCATAAATATTGACAAAGGGGAGTCAGGTAAGAAGGAGAAGTGGGATTATGAAGAAGAGAAAACAGGGTGGTCAAAGCCCTCAACGCTCTGCGCTGCCGGATAGGTAACCACTTTAAAAGCGAGCGATGTGCAGATACATGATCATACTTACGGAGATTGAAAACGAATCGAATGCAGCTATTAAGAAGTCGGTCAAGTTTGTTGAGGAGATCTGCATTCAGGTCATAGTAGCACACATCACCATAGTCAATTATGGGGAAGATAAGGGATTGTACAAGCATTGCCTTAATGTGTGATGGGAGAATATTTTTTAACCGATAGAGCGACCGCAACGTTCCAATGACTTTTTTGCTCACAATCGCGACCTGCTTACGCCAGTCAAGGCAAGTGTCAACATGCAAACCCAGATCCTTAACATCAGAGCTAAATGGAATCACAGTGCCATCAAAGGTAACCGGTGGCACCGTTGAACCATTCAGTCTCCTCAGGCTATGGGGGCTCCCTACAATGATAGCCTGACACTTAGTTGGGTTAACCGCCACTCCGAAACGATCAGACCAGTTTTTGACTACTCGTAAATCCCGATTTAGCTCTTCGACCGCCCCGGATAAGCTGTCAACACTTGCCTGACAGTAAAGCTGCAAGTCGTCTGCGTAAAGATGATACGCACACTGAAGTTCGGTGGTTATGAGATCTATAAAGATAGAGAACAAAAGTGGAGATAAAATGCCGCCTTGCGGGACGCCAGTTACCAGATCACACCAGCTGGAGTTAGAGTCACCAGCAAGCACTGATTGCTGACGCCCCCGAAGATAGGATGAAAACCATTCCAGAACCTCGGGAGAGACCATAAGATAGGAGAGGATGGATAGAAGGACTTCGTGACTGACGGTATTGAAAGCGTTTGAAAAATCGATCAATACTAAAACCGTAACCTTAGTGTCTTCCATTCCTCGCCTTATATCGTCAGTCACTTTAAGGAGAGCAGAAACGGTACTGTGCCCGGGCCTAAAACCGGATTGATATGGGCTGATGAGGGAGTTTGTGTGAATGAAGTTGGAGAACTGTTTATGTACACAGGCCTCGAGTACTTTGGATAGGAAGGGAAGGATGGAAATTGGGCGGAAGTGACTGAGAAGAGTGGGATTAGGGATTTTAGGCTTATCTAAGCTCCACGACCCAATAACTAGGTAATACGATACTCCTTGGGAAGACTGGTTGTCAAGGCTTCATGTCACTCGAAACCATTGATAAAGACTAACAATTGACAGCCAGGACCAATGGGTTATCGTGCTTTCCTAGGTACGGAGGAAACTTTGTTGGTAATGATGTTAATAACCTTTGTTATATTCTAATTTGCATGCATCACTTTTGTTTTGATGATCATGGCCATGAGGCAACATTGAACTATTTAAAGGACAACCATTATCTCTACCATTCGAATTTAATTTGCTATTTCACAATACCACCTTTCCATAAGAACCCTCAAAACTTCAGAACTAAATTCACTACTAATGAGTTTCAAACAGGGACCGTGGTCCACATACACTCGATCATTGTCAAAAATGACAATCGTAGTGCGATAGTGGATGACTTTCAAATAAATTCAACGTTCATTAGATTCGCTTGCAGGGGACTACTCGGTGTAGAACTAATGTTTTAGATTCAACCATTAACGCGATCCAGTTTGTGATTTGTAAGGGACACACTGTTTGAAAATTTAGTCAGCTGAAATGTTTCATTTACTTCTTCCCTTATTCTTCCTTTCTTTATCAACCCAAATTAACTCTATGATACGTAATGTCCATACGCTGTATTCTATAGTTTCCTGGGATCGACTCCTGGGTCTGGCAAAATGGGCTATTAGGTTTTGCCATTACACCACTCGTAGTTAGGGAGTTAGGAATTTGGTAGTATGATACCCCCGTAACAGACAGCATGTTAAGCCGTTGTTACTCCGCCTGATTTCTCTCCGGTCGTGTCCGATTGCGTTCCCAGTTTACTATGAGTGTAAAGGAACATGAGAGTACACCTGTGCCAGCATACACATTTGTGTACTTTAGTATCTCCTTCGCCGATGGCTAATCGCCGCTAAGATTAGCCGGCGTGACCGAAAACGGTCAGGAGGGCTATTTTTGCTATTCTACAGTTACTACGTGCTTGTCTTTCAGTTCATCAACTTTAACTTATTCTTCTTCACCATCATACGGAAATTTCGTGACAGTAATTTTAGCAAAAATCACCAAACCGGTCTGCGAAAACGCAAGACGGACAGATAACCGTCTATATCCAAACCCAACTGATCTCATTACTTTGGTATTTATAGCTGATCTACATTAAGTTAGGCAAAATTCCCGTCAGTATGTCCCACAATTATGAAGATGAGTCAGCAATCTGAAGTAATGCGCGTGTGGATGTATGGGGTTGCCATGTGAAATTTATTAAAGTACGTAATTAAATGAGTAATATCTCTGCTGATCTGATATAAGCTTCTCATCTTAGTGTAGATGGTTTTACTTACATCAAACACGGGAAATGAACCAGTAAAATGGGGAGGTCTATATCCAGCAGTGGATGATTTACGGCTGATATGATGATATGATTTCTGGTGATCTGATATAAGCTAACCATCCTATAGGTGGAATTACTTACTTGAAATTTCATATTTCGTTCCCAGATATAAGAAAAGTTTCCTCCGTGCCACGGAAAGCACGTTGCTGTTGGTCTCGGCTGTCATTTGTAGATCTTTGACAGTTTGACAAGTACCTAGTCAGTAGCCCAAAAAGTCTGACAACCAGTCTTACCAAGGGGTATCTTGTTACCCGGTACTATCTGGGTTGTGGAGGTCAGATAGGCAGTCGCGCCATGTAAAATACTGGTATTCAGCTGCATCCGGTTAGACTGGAAGCCGACCCCAACATAGTTGGGAAAAGGCTAGGCAGATGATGATATTAGAAAAGTTGAAGGGATACAATACAATGATAATTCAGATTCGTATCAAAATATTTGCGCCACCCACTGGTTATCCCCAACTATCCCTGTTATTTAGTTACAAACATTATAATAGTCTTTAGGCGCACGTCGGGGATCGTCCAATTGTTTTGTTGTGTTGTGTTTATAAATAAACGGACGGCCGACAAAGGTAGAAACTAATACAGTACATTCTGGTCCTGAATAAACTAACGTTAGAATAAAATTCTTGTCTAAAAGTGACCACAGGTTTGCTCGATTTTTGATGATCGGGATCATGACATCTACAACGTGTAACAGAAAGGGTATAGTCATATGAAAGGGTTACATTTGTAATGCCGCATTATATTAATAAAGGGTGTAAAACACCTCTTCACGAAGCCGAAAGGCACTTGTTCTCCCCATCATTGCGATCATTTTTTTGTTCTACACCATACCTGGGAACCTTCTAGTTACGGAGATATGGGGGGTCAAAGTTACAACTTTTTGACAAGTTTTTTTTTAAATACAAGTTTTTTTTGTAAGATTTTGACTTTTAACACCTCCACGACCCCCGTACTATTCAATCCATCCATCAGCTTAATGTTTTAAGTGCTTTACATCGAGTTCTACCACAAAACATGATTTATAACCTCAAAAAAAAAGTTGTTTCCCAGCAATATTTTTTGCGTAAAGTTACTTAGTTTGATGTACAGAATGCTTGGTTAACGGCTTTGTGATGAGGTGGTTTACACCCTGTATATTACATCTGTAATGCCGTTTTTATATTAATAGATGTGTTACTAATGCCCGAAGTTTTAGTAAGAGGTGTCCAAAGCAGCTATGGTACATTTATTCAGCAGTAATGCTTTCGTCAGTTTAGTTGATTTCTTTATGCTATAGTTTGACGATTAATAAGATCAGTAAGCCTCATTGCTTCATTCAGACATACGACAAATACAGTGTTGTGTAGTAGCTTACACACTTACTTTTTTTAAATCAGATGGTTTTTTTAAATAATGTTCAGTTAAACAAGGAGTAACATTATAAATGGACCATGAGACTAAACATTTTTGTTCTACGAGTTCTTGAACTTCGCTTTATAACAGGAACCGACGCGATCAGCTGATAAAATGAGGATGGCAAAACTAAAAAATAAATAAAAAATTTCAATAAATAAAAAGTTTCCGTACCATTGTCTATACAACATTAGACAAAACGAAATCACGTTTGTTGCATACGAACCCCCTTTAACTATTAATTTTATTGCGTTTTTACTATTTTTTGTTATAGTGGCAGTAGAAATACATCATCTGCGAAAATTTCAACTGTCTAGCTGGTTCAAGAGATATAGCCTAGTGACAGATAGACGGACGGACGGACAGTGGAGTATTAGTAATAGGGTCCCATTTTTACCCTTTGGATACGGAAAGCTAAAAAAGATATGAATTTCCAAAGGACATAGAACAAAAATTGTTCAAGTTCATGGTCTGAGACACCACACTAGCGACCTTGCGTTTAATATGATAACTACCCTGTATTTAAATGAATAATTGAGCAAATCTGAAAGCTTCTTTACTATCATCAAATTTTCGTAACATTTTTTTCTGGAACAGCTTTGTAGAACTAGAAAAAGAACTATAGAAATGGTGGAGTAAACAAACGGGTATCTTTGTTTTATTTTATTTTTAAAGTTGCCTTTATTAAATTTGAGAGTTGCAGCAGCCCTTGAGATAGAGGGGTGAGGTTTTATTAGGGGCGACTAACGAGTGCCGATAAGGAGGTATAATGCCCCTCTGTATCATTTTTGGTCCAAGGTACAAGGCACAGCGTTAACTGAGTATGTGTAAAAGTAAGAAGTAGGTACAATACCTACTTCTCTAGTAAAAACACGTTAGGATTTTGTGTGTGAATTTATATGAAGCTCACCTCATGATTGAATGAATCGTCAAATATAGTTAGTTAGTTTAGTATTGGAATGGATAATACATTTTTGATGGACAAGTAGGTAGTACGGGTAGGTACTATAAAGTGCGAGTTTTATCGCGTCCATTTTGTTTTCCTATCAAAAATTATAGTAGGTTGCCAGCTAAGTTGCATAGTACGGTCAAACAAGCTATTCGGTTTACAGTTTAACCTACAAATTCCATTGTTAAGTGTAAACCAAATAGCTTGTTCGACCGTACAAGGTTCCCTGGGTGCGTTAAATCTGTGGCAAACTATATTTTTACGACTTCAAATTTAAAACTATCAAGTAGTTTCCCCATCCCGCGTTAACCTTGTACCACCAAACAGAGGGGGCAAAACCATCCACTGTTTAATCTCCAGTTCAATCTTGACTTAAATGAACACCTAGATGTTCCCCTGTATCGATTGTAGGATAGTGTTAAGCCACTGGTTTTGCTAATGAATTGATTTCCCGCTCTCGTCAATTTATAATGGAATTCATTGGATTCTGTACGGGGATTTCGACGAAATTCAAAGGGTTAACACAAAATAGATGTTAGTGTTGATTTGTTTTTTTTTTTTGTTGAATAAATTGTTTTAAATAAGTGTTGTTCGACAGTTATGAAACTATTCTGCGAATTTTGTGTTACGGTGAAATGATTTGTGGTTGTTTTCTGAAAATATTTTGTTACTGTTTTAATAATATGCTATTTGTTAACCAAATATTACTTCTCCTATTTAAAATAAACGTTTCCAATTTTATATTTAAGTCAACAAACATAAAAATATCACAACTACAGGCTTTAACATGAGCGCCAGACTTGTAGCTCAGCTGGCCTAAAATGGCCGCTTTAGCACAATTATTATAATATGAAAAACGTTAATATTTAAATTCTTAAAATGGACTTTTAGTTATAACCATAAAGTACATTTTAAGAATTAAAATTTTTAATGTGTCACGTCATCGACAAGCTAAAAAAAAGAAAATTTTAAACATCATAACTATAACTACGTGTGTTTTAACTAGAAATATTATTTTGTACCTTACTCGAAAAGACAAATTCTAGATTTCTCAAAACGAGAAGTCCTCATTTAGAACTTTCTTCTTTGCAACAAAATTCATTAAATCCTTGAAAGCACTAGAAAATCAATGTTACTGCACAGGATTTAATTAAATCCCATTGAACCGCCCCATCCCCAAAACATCAAAATAGTAAATCCTACAAATGGAACGCAAGCCATTAAGTTTTATATTCAGTTTCTACTTTAGACGATAAGGACTTTTATCATATTGATTGGGTATTGGCAGCAGCTAAGCCTGGTTGCATGGCAATTCCACATTCACAATCCCCGATACTTTATGATGGTATAACACTAAAAAACCCTTATATTGTACCCCCTTTCCTATCTGTAATGGCTCCTTATCATCTTAATATACGTAAAGCCTGTCTTTTGGTACAAAAACACGGCAAATGCATTGTCCTACCCTTCGCAAAAAAATAAATCCTTCGGCGTATCTCTTTGGGAGATAACGTTAGATTTATACGTATAAGGATGTCAATCTACCCACCTTTATAGGGCCTGACGATTTTTTTTCTTTATTGAATTGGGGGCTAAAAAAAGGTGAACACTGATAGTGAAAGGGTGTTTGACTTCTCTGATAAGAATACAAACTGATTCGTTATTTCTTAAAGTTTTGAAGCTATTGGTGTCGATTCTGTTGTTCACAAACTAAACTTAATTTAAGCTATTGCTATCTTTTTCTCTCTAATAAAACGAGAAAGAGTGGGCGTAATTAAGAGCTGTCAAATTTATTTGGAACTAATCATCATCATCATTTCAGCCGAAAGATGTCCACTGCTGGACATAGGCCTCCCCCAAGTGTCGCCACATTGACTGGTCCCTTGCGATTCGCATCCAAAGGATTCCCGCAACCTTCACCAGGTCATCGGAACTAATATCTCCCTACAAATGAAGGGTGCACGTAAAAACATGTCGACTAAAAACACGGTGAAGCGCAAGGCATAAACTAGTTTGACATCTCTAACTTAGTTCATAGCTATAGCCGTCCTTTTCCCAACTATGTTGGGATCGGCTTCCAGTCTAACCGGATGCAGCTGAATACCAGTATTTTACATGGAGCGACTGCCTATCTGACCTCCACAACCCAGTTAATACTGGGCAATACGATACCACTTGGTAAGACTGATTGTCAGACTTTTTGGGCTACGGACTACTTGTAACGACTGCCAAAGATGGACAAATGACAGCCGGGACCAACTGCTTAACGTGCTTTCCGAGGCACGGACGAAACCCGGTATATGTAAGGGCGGTCACCTATCCACAGACCAACCTAGGCAAGCACGGCTTAACCTAAAGATCGGCCCGAGCGGCTGTTATTATTAGCAATTAGCCTAAATTAAGTTTAGTTTGTGCACAACAGAATCTACACCATTGACACCCTTGAGATGTTTCATAACATATCATCGCGCGTGTAATCCTGGGGTCAGGCAGAGTTGTACCTCCTGCCAGGGTTGCGGGACTGTTCGAAAGAGATACCGTGGCCCCGGAACGTAAAGGGCGAGGAAGGAACATGGATGGGTTTTAGTCAGTAAAAGTCTGACACTGCCTCCCGCTCCGCCCAGAGTGAGAGAAGTTATTTGATGACTTCCCATCCTAAAAAAAAGGCAGAGTTGTACCTACCTAATAGTACAACCAGTTATGTTAAAGTCCCATGTATTAGAGAGCGAGCCTATTAACATCAAACGGGCACAATTCCAGACTCCGTGGCTCAGAAATTCCTGATAGCAAAACCCAATCACACTTTGCCCAAACCGGGAACCAAACACAGTTTGTAAGGATGTATTGATTTCTGGATGACTGTTACTATTTCAAGCAAAAACTAGACCAGATTTGGATGTGGCATACAAATAGTTTATACCATGGATAAACACGGAGTATACTTTTTATTCCAGTAATAAGATCTCATAGGACAATTATCAACCTCAACGCGGGCGAAGCCGCGGGCATTTGCTAGTTTACACTTCTAAACTAATGTTATAAAGCGGACACATTGATTTTTTGTTTGTTTGTTTGTTACAATTTAACTCAAGAACTACTCAATCGATTTAAAAAATTCTTTCACCATTAGAAAGCTACATCTTTACCGGGTAACATAAGCTATAATTTTATTGATATCATGCAAATTAACCGAGCTACCACTATTTTCGCGGGCAAAGTGCTAGTATCCTATTTAAAACCTCCATTAGCCTGACAGCAGTAGCTGATCCTAAGCGATCACGAAGCTAGGTGTATGGCTTGTCGAATTGGGTTACGCAGAAATTAGTCCAGAACCATTGGATTGCCCAAATCTATCTTGACACTAGTCGCGTTATCTGTGGAGGCATGTCGGCTCGTGCACTGGGTTACAAACCCCTCGTCTGCAAGCCTATAGTACCACGTGAAAGTCAATTGTTTTGTAAAATATGTGCCAGTTGATAAGCTAGTGTTGAGTTCGCCAATATTGTTATTATGATTCAAAAGAGTACCGACTCAAGAGATTAGGAATTTGGCCAGTTTTAGCTTTAAATATGTTTAGTCCGTCAGTTAATATTGGAAAATAATGGACACGTAGTTTTAGTTTTGTAAATCATTGAATAATGACAAAGATATAAAAAGCATCAAAATTCGGGAGTACCCACTCACGCACGTTACGTCAGAAAGCACTAAAAATTATACCGCGACGTGATGTATTGAGAATTTTAAAAGCGTCGTATCTTTGTCAATTTTGATTAACGTAACAAAAAAAGGCCGGTCGCAAACACGACGATGGTCCGACCAAGTAAAAGAGGCTATGTCCTCAAGCAAAATTCAAGTGGTGATGGCAACTTTGGACCGCAGTAGATGGAGGCAGTTGTCTACTTGAAGGGGTCCAGTGACTACGATCCTCAGTAATGAGGGACCGACTGAAGAAGAAGAAAAACAAAAGAAAAAATACAGTTTAAATATTTTTTGACACGTTATGTTCGACTTGAGGTTTTCTAAAAATCAGTTATTTCATTTGGCTGCCACTGATGTTCAATATTCATAAAAAAGTGACCTTATAAGTACTTTTTTATTTGAATATCATTGTGCTGAAGATAATATTAGGTTCGAGATATAACATAATTTGATAAAGATCAAAATAAGTATCATAAAATATTATTTTATTTGCTGAAACCTTTTTGCTTTCAGGTCATTGATATTCATTGTTTAAAAGAATTTAAAGTGACACTCAATACAACTAATTCAAAGAAAAAGCTATTAGATGTAAATAAAATTGCGATGAAGTTTACAATTTAGATATTTCAATATTATCTGAATTTTAAAAGCATCTTGTGCAATTGCCTACTGATTTCTGATGAAACTTTTATCTTTTTTTGAACTAGCGACCCAGCAGCTTCGCATGGAATTTAAAGACTGTAATACCATTGAGATCTGAGTAGGTATGTTTTTTTGTATACTTTTAACATAACATCGTATGTTGAAAGCTTGTTTCCTCCGTGCCTCGGAAAGCACGTCAAGTGTTGGTCCCAGATGTCATTTGTAAATCTTTAACAGTCGTTACAGGTAGTCAGTGGCCCAAAAAGCCTGACATCCAGTCTTACAAAGCGGTATTGTATTACCTAGTACTAACTGGGTTGTGGAGGTCAGATAGGCAGTCGCTCCATATAAAATACTATGGTTTACACAGTTAGGAAAAGGCTAGGCAGATGATGATGATGATGATGATGATGATGATATTATGTTGAAAACAGGTTACTGCTGAGGTGACGAGTAAATTGAGAAGTATTGAAGAAGACATGTTGCACCGACTCCAAATAAATTGGAATAAGAACAGGAGAAAGATGATGCACAAAAACATAACTATACCAACTGGAATAAATTCTCAAAATTATGGTTAAAACCGCATCACAATCAATAGGCTTGTTTCCACCATCAATAAATTGCAAATCTATTTAGTCCGTCAGTTAGAGTATTAGAAAATAATGGACACGTATTTTTTGTTTTTGTAAATCAACGAATATTGACAAAGATAAAACGCATCAAAACTCGGGAGTGGGCGCTCGTGACGTCAGTACTCACTAAGAATCATACCGAACAGTGACGTATTGGGAATTTTAAAAGCGTCGTATCTTCGTCAATTTTGTTTTATGTGACAAAAGAAAAAATACGGGTCAAATATTTTTTGATAATCTAAGTGACGGACTAATTAGATTTTTTCAGTTAACAAGCCTATTGCGACGTTCAGAAGAAACACGCAGTCACATAGACAGACAAAGAAGCAACTTTTATTTTAATATTACTTTTAGAGATTATGTGCATTTTAAATGTAATTCAAAATTAAAATTTGCTTGATTTTAACAAAAAATTAAAAGATTTTTATTTAACTTTCAATCTACATTAAACCAATTTGTGTAAATGGGTTTTATGGACTGCTAGCTGGCTAGTCGGGTATAATAAAAAGATTTGTTCTTGTTTGTACATACAGTAGGTTAGAAACAAGTACAACAAACTGTTTCCAATCTTCTTACAAGTACATGTATACAGGGTGCGGTGGGAAATCTTGGAGTTGGTTTGAGGATTTTGAAAGTAGAGTAATAATATTGGTGGTAAGAAAATACCTACCCAGTTTTGTTTCATTTGGTGAAACTTGTTAAATATTACCCAATTGCAGCATAACATCCTGGGTGGGAACCCAGAATTACATCGGTCACTTTTGAGACACTACTATTCTAGTAGTAGTGTCTCAAAAGTGACCGATGTAATTTACTGTTAAATAATTTCGAATCACCAATGTTCATAAAGACTACTTATTACAATATTTTAGACCTTGACACCCGTAACTGCTATCCGTTTATAGATACGGCTGTCAGATTTTTATTTTGTAACTACATAGTATGCTTATTTCCAATTTACACAGAAATTCCTTTTTTTTTTAGTTTTTACTTTGCCTATATTGTCCCACTGCTGGACAAAGGCCTCCCCCATTGCCTTCCACTGATTTTCTTTCCGGCTAATCTCGCACAAACGAATCAAAGTCGCCACGCCAGCATTTTCTAGGCCTCCCACGCCGACGATTGGTCCTAATGCAAATATTTCCTTAAAAAAAAAATATCATGTCTGTTCATTCAGCTACTGGAATGTTTCCATATTTCAATGACTCCCCCTCTATCCAGCGAGCAACAGCAGCCTGTTTCAGCGAACTTCACGGCACTAAAACTGCGGGAGGTCATAAAATAAAAACTGTTTACTTGGCCCGAAGATAACCAGGAACAAAGTTCCTTGATAACTTTTATTTCCACCGGGTATAAGCAGGTAACACGGCCCAGTGTAATCCGTACGACTTCAGAAGTTGTATTTGTATAGACACTTCTATCAATTTCCTTGACGTCTGAATTTGGTGGGTTATTCTCACCTAGTTGGAGTGATTTGTTGTGTAAATATAGAGAAAAAGTGTAATCGGTACGATAGGATTATTTGTTGATCATAAACGCATCTTAAAATAAATATAAATAGGAGTGATATTAGTCCAAAATTGTGACGATAATGTCATAATCGAGATTGATAGCCATGGACCTTTTTTACAGATTCGGTCGTCTTATCAAATTACTATCCTAAACAGATGATAAGGCTTATCAACCTCATCCATTAGTAACTAATTAACAATGCACTTCATATTATTAAGACAAAAAATAATGCCGCAGCCAAAAGACATTCCTCACGCTTATTAAGCCGTAAGGACGTGAACAATGCGAGATAATTCTTACCTGCGGAGATGAATCATATTTACTGTCTCGCCGGAACGCGGGGCGCCCGACCAACTTCCTACAATAGCCAATAAACACACCATAAAATATGAAAAGGCCGCACTAAAAATGCCATTATTGTTTGCTAAATGTCCACCTTCTGTTAAATGAACCTGTCAAATGCTTCATGCACATTTATGTCAGGGTGTCGATCTGACGCCACTATAACTCTTTTTATGACGCAATAAAAATTCGAACTTGAATTCTACCGTACAGTGTACACATTCGCACTCCATAAACCCCGTGACACGTTAATTGCGTGCTATGACTTACGACTTTTATGGAAATAGTACACAATTCGCTTTTCCCTGTTGTAATTTTATTCCTCTTCTAAGGAATCGTTCCTGCGATTAATCGCAATATCGAACCTGGCCAGCCGTTATTAGTACCTACAATAGTTGCCAAGGTGTTCCACCCCTCTATAAATCTTGTCTAATTTGTGTGTAATTACAGAGCGGTACAGTTCCCGCTGAAACAAGGAGTGCGTAGCAGCGGGGAGTAACCGGCACGTGCTTACGCGTGCTTCACTCAAGACCCTCGCCAAAAGAACACATCACTCAATTTCATGACACCGAAAATCACGCCTTACCAGCTGAAAGTTATGAATCAAATTCCAATGCCAATAGTAGTCAAATATAATTTGAAGATGTTTCCAATAAAGCTTCAACTAATTTCGATGCTACGTTCAAGGTAGAAGGTACAAATTACCCTAGCAAAATAATATTTATAACGACCGAGGCTCAAGTTTTGATCACTATTAAGTAACGCTGCAAACGCGACGAAAGGTCGATGTTAAAATTTAGTAAATGTGTTCTTTGACCCCTCGGAGAGATGATAATTTTAATATGTAAAGTACGGGGGTGCACTATTTCAACAATAATTTAAGTTCAGTTATTATTTTCTAAGCCCTCGTGTTCACAGCAGGAACTCGGACGTTGTAAAGTCACATTTTTATTCATATTTATTCAAGAAGGGTAGCTTGTTACGTTTGGAATCGCCGCAGTTGACTACACGTGTCGAAAACGTCGCTTCCTTGAAAATATAGTTATTCCGTTATACAAGACTCGACACTTCGGAGTAGATTTTACTGCCAGATGGCTCAAGTCCTTTAATCCAAATGATCCCTTCATAATTAGCGCAGCCAACTCTATACAGCCAAATAAATCCTTCCTACAATTGCCATTTCAATACTACAAATAAATCTACGTCGTGTACTGCATTCGTCGCCAAAATGCGTGTGCAGTAGTGGAGTGCTTCGATCGCAATCAAAAACGTATCTTGCCAACATTGTTTTAGCATTCAAAATGGAATGAATACAATTTTTACAGTTGCAACCCCAAAAAATATCGTTTCGAGTGTCGATCCGAAACTGTACACCATTTACGAGCTTGATTGAAATTTCGCAATCAACAGGGGGAGTGCTATGATGAAATTATTCGTGTATATTTTTTTCCCTCAAACCCGCCGACGTTGTTCCTTTATAATGGCCCTTCGGAATAGAAAATTTACGGGGGATTTTAGATTGTAATCACGGGCCACTCGGTTGTTCAAAGTGATTATGGTGCAGATAAGGGCCTGGAGCGAAGCTGGTCGTCCCACGCGAGATGCATGCCGCTATATGTATGTCGGCCTATCTGTGATGTTAGCTTGTACCTGACCTGGCTTTGTTTTAGTTGTCGCTGTTGGCAAATTCGTATCTGCCTTGTATGCTGTGGATTTTCTAGGACACAATATTTGGTACACCAAAATCCGAATATTTCGTATTGCGAGCTCTAATATAGTGTCATATCACTTTACAATTTCTGATATTCCTGCTAGAACAGAATTTACATTTTTATTTACCTACCTACATTTTCTTCAACAACTTGCAGCAATGTTTTTCGAAGATCGGATGCTACTTTTACATGAAGAACTCGCGTCTAACACGAACAATAAGTACATACATAATTTGAATTGCATGACCATAGGTCGTAAGACCTCACTTCATATGCGACCTACTAACTGAAATATTCATATAAAAGCATTCAATATGAAAATAAACGTTGTTCCATCAAGTGCTGAGCAATTCAAGATTGATATTTAAATCGTTGAACAGGATATTGGTTGTTTTCAGTGGTTTCCTTGCGACTTCGTCGACTTGGGTTTTATGCAATTTCTACCTTACTCTTGGTACCATTATACATTATATTTCATTGACTCGGCTGTTATGACGGATGGTTCTTTCAAATAGGTAATTCCAGAAGGAATATTGATATTATGAATAATATGACTAATATTGATCACGTTTTTTTTCTCAACTTTTACTATGAGACCCACCCTGAAACCTTTTTTAGACAAATGAATGCGGTAGCATTTCAAAATGTTATAGGCAATAACATAAAATAGGAGAGAACCCGCGTAGCCCACACTTCAAATAAAATTCTTACTAGTGATGACCCACGATAAGAGGGCAGATCTCAAGACAGACAAGTTAAAATTATACGAGACGTCAAGTGTCAAATTGGACATAAAATACTGATGCAACGTACTTACTTCCAATGCAAAGCTATTTCTACAATAAATGACTATCGATCCTTATCAACAGTAATGATATTACCCGTTTCCGTCACAAATGGCCCGAGTGGGATGAGAAACTTCGTATTCTAAATTCTTCATTCAAATCTGTTTTTTTTTTTTGAGGAAAGTGAATTTGTAAAAGATCTGTATATACAAATGTATGTAAATTAACATAACAAGCAGTCCATAGTTAATTTTAAGGACGAACTAGTTTTACGAGCCATATTGAATCGCACTATTATTCAGATTTGTATGGGGGCACGCACTACAACGACAGATATTGTAATTTGTTTGTCACAACGAGATTCCTTTCATTATGCGTTCGTGCTCCATAAAATATGCATCTGAAATGAGAAAAATGTGTCGCAGTGTCGCGAGTTTCGGTTTCGGCAGCAAAACAGCTTATAACTGCAGCAACATCCATCCCAATTTGGGCTATGTACAGTTTAAATAAAGTGCAAAGTCCAGTGTATCATATATCTCAGTTGCGATGTCTTCCACAAAATGCGTCAAAGAATCATAATCTCGGCTTCCAGTGAGTTATACACACGTCGTCTATTCACATTAGTTTTAGAAATATACAGTAAACACACTTTCGTGAAAAAGTAAGCAATGGCATCTGTTATTACTTTCAGTCAGTTCTATTGTTGCTTGAGAGAAAAAGTTTTTTGCGTGGTGAAAATAAAGTCTAGTAGACGTTTTTACGATTTTTCATGTCATTAGCAAAGGTACCAGAGGAGATAGTGTTCGTTTCTTCTCGTAAATAATGGCCTTTTAGGTTTTATAATTATCTTGACTTACAAATGAATTTAAAATTACAAATTGAATGTAGCTTAGGGCTATCTAAGGCCGAGATCTATAAACGTCTCTAGGCGCATGCTTTATGTTAGACCTGTTCCCATTTCTATACATAATTGCACTCGTCTTGTGAAAATAATAATGCCTAGCTACCTACGTAACGTTCATGGATTCCAATTTGAGAATATAATTATTATTTTTTCAATACACTTCCTCGAAAATTGGTTCTTATCGCACTACGATTAGGTTCATAATGCAGTGTATTTCACACACGTGCATTTTTATGTATTTTCCACACATGTGCAGAAAGCAAAATTGCCACAGATAACTATACCTATACTTAGTCCAAACTGGTCAATGCATAATTAAAAAAAACATTCACATCTGAGTATAGAGTCAGAGGTGAATGTTAAAACAATTTTTTTCTTTTATAAACAAATTAACATTTATTTGTGTTCTAAATTCAAAAATGTATAAAATTAAAAAAATATATATATTAGGCTGTATAACAGCTTCATACCTTTGCTGCTCCTTCAACCTGGCGAAAGTAAAGAGCGAAAAAAATAAATTCAATCATATTCTCGTAATAATTCATGACACAAATATTTTAAGTACATTTTTATTTTATTTCTTCAAAAGTGTATTGAAAAACGTCGTTTGATACACGTGGACATTTGTTATTGCAGTTCTCGGCTCAAAAACACCCTCGCCTTACGGCTCGTGTGTTAATACCGCCTTGAACTACAATAACAAACTTTCTCCACTTGTATCAAAATGTACTATCACTATTTTGTACCCGCGGCTTCGCCCGCGTTGAGTTTTATAATTGTCCCACGGGATTGTATCTACCAGGATCAAAAGTATTTTATGTATCAATCCAGGTTATAAACTATCTCTGTGTTAAATTTCGTCGTTCAATAGTTTTTGCGTGAAAGAGAATCAAACATCATTTAACCTCACAAACATTCGCTTGTAATACGAGTATAATATTATTGTATTATTGATTTCAGTTAAAATTTTCCGAAGACCCTTTAAAACTCCCATAAAAACATTATATATTAAATTAAGACCAGTGTTAAAAACGACACTTGCTCAAGTAATTCACACATAATCCCACACAACGTTCATCATAACTTTTAATGTGGAACTTGGAATCGAAATAGCGCCATTACGAAGGCTTAAGTCCGCTCCACATTCAAGATTAAATACCCGGTAACTTGGTTACCGCCATGTACTAGTATAATCGCAATAAATTTGGATAAACCCCGCTTGTATCGAGAGTATAGTACTGAGAGTAAATCAAGTCAGATTACTTATCTCTTTTTGTTTCCAATATTGGTAAGAAAGACATGATAATAGTATGAGCTACTTATCTGCCCCCGTAAGTTGTGGGAGTAAAATATGGGATGCGGTTGACTTCTGTGCTTGGTAAGTCCTTCGGCAGAAAGTGGTTGGGAGCGAAGACCCATATTGTGATTATCATGGACAAGTATGGACGATGGCATACCGATTGCGATAAAGTTGTAATGAGGAAATATTGTTAGAGTCAACACACGACAGTTTCTGTTAAACCGGCAAAATTTGACCATAACAGTTACAATTTTAATTGCGTCTCTTCTATGGTATGGGCATTGAAGCTATTTCCATGTTTTTTGAGGGCCGGTGGTGACTATTTGCCAGGATATTTGCATTTCCAATGCCAAGGTAATTGCGATTGCCATTCTAGAGACAAATCTGAAACGTCTTAATTATGTGCTTTGTGCTTTTACACAGGCAAACAGTCATGTTGTTTTTGATCCGATATAGTAAAAATATGCAACTTACTGTAACTTTTGTTAAACAGTACATTACAAATATTCTCTATAAATGTAACCCCCTAACATAGATGTAAGCCAAAACTAGTCCTAAATAAAATATAAATCAGTCGATAAGCGTAAGTGGTTTTATTTTAATGGGTCATAAAAGTTCAGCCGGTACCACCGATAAATAATATGTTTATCCTTAGAAAGCGGCCATAATGATGGCCGATGCATTATTATAATGGCCGTGTTGATTTGTAAGTACGAGTTAAACTCGGTTTAAGCCCAGGAGCGGTTAAGACATTCGGGCGACATACGGGTGAATGTATGGTCGAGCGGTGGAATAAGTTTTTGGGTTGAAAGTTTAAAATGTTCAATTTTTTAATACGACATTTGGAAAATTGTTTGGAAGTTAATTAACAGTTTGAAGCTGCCAGCAACTGGCAAAATATCTGCCATCAGGCTGTAAAGACATTTGTAGTGAAATGAATTGCAAGCGAACTTATCTTTCTGCAGTACCAATGTTCCTTTTTTTTAAATTATACTCAGTTTAATTTGCTTATTCAAAGACCTACAACCGCGGCCCCTTTTCGATGCCAGGAGAAGATGTATTGTGATTTCTTTGAATTTAGTTTCAAATAAACAAAACAGACATTTATTCAAAATGAGAACATTCTCTTTTTTAGGGTTCCGTAGCCAAATGGCAAAAAACGGAACCCTTATAGTTTCGCCATGTCTGTCTGTCTGTCTGTCCGCGGATAATCTCAGTGACCGTTAGCACCAGAAAGCTGAAATTTGGTACCAATATGTATATCAATCATGCCGACAAAGTGCAAAAATAAAAATTTAAAAAAACATTTTTATTAGGGTACCTCCCCCAGACGTAAAGTGGGGAGCGATTTTTTTTTTAATTTTGACCCTGACGTGTGATATATTGTTGGATAGGTATTTAAAAATGAATAGGGGTTTTCTAAAATCATTTTTTGATAATATTAATATTTTAGGAAATAATCGCTCCGAAAGTCAAAAACAATGTGTCCCCCCCCCTCTAACTTTTGAACCATAAGTTTAAAAAATATGAAAAAAATCACAGAAGTAGACCTTTATATGAACTTTCTAGGAAAATTATTTTCAACTTGATGAGTTGAATAGTTTTTGAGTTATATAGCACTTTTTCAAAAAAACGCAAATGATAACTTTGTTTTTCATACAAATACTATGAAAAACAAAGATATTTTTGCTGACGAAAAATGTTGGTATTTTTAATGGTCTGGGAAGCTACGGAACCCTACAGTGAGCGTGGCCCGACACGCTCTTGGCCGGTTTTTTTTGGTATGAAGACACTTGCGCGAACCCATTTGAAAAATGAAAACAAAGTCCAATCGCGCAAAAGTCTGTTCGCGCAAAAGTCCAATCGCGCATAATTCCAATCGCGCAACGCAAAAGTCAAGTGGGTTCGCGCAAGTGTCCTTCGCGCAAATGTCTTTCGCGCTAAAGTCCCAGATCCTCTTGTTATAGTCCGTTCATAAGTAAACCTACTGTATATCTATCAAATTTGTATCTTTATTATTTTAACACGCAATAACTTTCTATTATTTGAAACCATGGCAAGAACAAGTCCGATATTCAGTTTAGTCTGCTCAAGCAAATTCACCGCCGTATGTTCTCAAATTCATAAGCTTGTACTTATATATCATTCAAGGCTTCTGTTCAACTGTTCCCCTACATACACCAGAACCAAGCCACGGAGCCACTGTGGGGGTTAATTTTAATTCAGTACTCGCAGGCTCACAGTAGTTGTTACTCGTCGTAAAATATATAAGCGTTCTAGAGAGTGGAGGCTCCACATCTTTTGTGAACTTTATTGTCTTAAGACGATTAGTGGACTGTGTTCTTGCCGCTTTTATGATTTTAGGAGTAGGCGGGAAAATAGTAGATTGGGTGCATGGGACCTTTAAGGTCGATGCTCCAGGGTAACCTGAGAAATTCAATTTTTCTTGCTAAGTTGTATGTTGTTGTTCGCGACTGTAAGACGTATGTAGTTACAGAATTATCCTCATCAAAATCATCAATAAAATCCTCCAATTTCATTAAGGTCGAGGAATAACTTTATCAAGGTCAAAATTTGAATTTTGCGGGCAACCCTGACGGTTTCACTTTAAAGTGCAGGTTTAGAGTGCAGAAAAGATGGTGGAAGATCTAGAAAATGGGTAAGATGGGACAAAAAAGCGAATACTGCCAGGATTAATGGTAGCGCTCTTACACTAGGACCTCACGTTTAGGATGTATCGAACCCAGGACTTCATGCTCAACAGTCGTGCCTGCGACCACTCGACCAACTAGGCAGTCATTAACGTTGACAGTTTTTTGGGATTTTGCCCTTTATAACTTTACCTACACTTATCAGTGAACACCGTAGCTACAAGTTATATTTAATTTAAAAAACCCCGATACATAGGGTCATAACCCAATAGTGTATAACATTACTCTACTAGTCAAGCCCTTTCCTTTGATACCTCCTAATTCCTTCTTCCACTAAGGTATTATGGGAGTTGTTAAAAAAATTTAATTTACCATTTTGTGGTGGCGGCCATCTTGGATTTGAAATTTATCACAGCGTATAGTATTCTACTAGTCAAGCTTTTTCATTTGATACTCATATTGAGGGAGTTGTTGAATAAATATGTAATCCGCCATTTTGTGGTGGCGGCCATCTTGAACTGATTTTTATCAAATATAGCTAAGAACACTCTTGACTTATTTACCTTTCAAAAAAAAAATCAAAATCGGTTCATCCGTCCGGGAGCTACGATGCCACAGACAGACACACACACACACACAGACACGTCAAACTTATAACACCCCGTCGTTTTTGCGTCGAAAATAATTAAAATAGTTAACATCAATCAAAATTCACTTATTCAATATCCACATAATCTGTCCGTTGACAAAACGCGTAATAAATAATAAATCACACGTCCATTTGTACGTTGTTTGTTTTTAATTAGTGACTGCAGTAATGTCGAAACAGCTGTTATGTTCTGTGTTGCCAGATTAGTGATATATCGTCGTTATGGGCAGTTAATTAAAAAAGTTCCAGTACTGGGCGTGAATGGTAACGTGCTCCTGAATTGTTGTTGTATGTTTTTTGGTTTGATACAGTATGCTGTGTACTTAAAGGTAGATGGCCCGCAATCCAGGGACCGCACTTAGAGTTTACGTACATTAGTATAAAATAGTGTCAAAAGTAGATCTCGATCAAATTAAAATAAAAGGAAACCACAGCTTAACATAAATCTTAATTTAAATAAAGATGGACTTATTAAGATATTGCCATCAACCGGGAACAATGCAGTCTCCGGACCCTGATAGAAAAAAACCCAATAACACTTAGCTTGACCAGGCGAGTCTAAAAATCTGACAACCAGTCTTACCGTGGTAAGACTTGTGTGTCTGTTGTGGTATCGTATTACCCAGAATTAACTGAGTTGTGGAGGTCAGATAGGCAGTCGCTCTATGTAAAATACTAGTACTGCTGCCGGTTAGACTGGAAGCCGACCTCAACATAGTTGGGAAAAGGCTAGGCAGATGATTGACCATAATGACACTGAAAGTTTACAAAGACGGAAAAGACGGAAATAGACTCTATTGTCATCCTGATGAGCCTACTTTTTCCATACCTTCAGTATCTCCTGCTGAAATCGTCTAGGTATCAAACACAACTCCAATATTCACAGTAAGAATATCCAACATTATTCAACGCGTCAAAACACTAGGTGTATTAATAACCCAGAACTTGTTGGAAACCGTACAGGTGTTAAATTGATACCTGGTGTAGTTAAGTGGAAGTTACTGTGAAATTGGCGTCGTAAATACAATGTCCTTTAAACGAGCACTGGTGAACTGTTTAAAGTTACTAAATATGCACTGTTAGCTTAGGACTGAAGTTTTAAATGGATGGAAAACGCGGTTGGTAATTGCTATCAATTTTGAGTTGTATGTGTGAGAAAAGTGATGCGATCGTAGGACTGCCAAATCATGTAGGTCTCGAGTTTTAGACCTCTGATTTTTCGGATTCATGTGCGTATAATAATCACTTGCTTGCAAATCAGCGTGACTGAGAGATATTTCTAGACGGGATTAAAGCCATGTCAGAGCGTCATATAGGTAACTCTGAAAACAAGTTAGGCACTCATCATCATTTCAGCCGTAAGACGTTCACTGCTGGACATAGGCCGCCCCCAAGTGTCGCCACATTGACTGGTTCCGTGCGACTCGCATCCAACGGATTCCCGCTACCTTAACCAGGTCATCGTTCCACCTAGTAGGAGGTCTTCCAACGCATCGTTTCCCGGTTCGAGGATTTCGAACTTTTTGGCCCCATCGGCCATCCGTTTTGCGAGCAATATGCCTGCCCACTACCACTTAAGTTTGACAATTCTTCAGGCTAAGTCGGTAACCTTGGTTACTCACTAACCATACGATACAGAAGAAGATATGAGACAAGTTATTGAGTGCATAAATTACTACGATTGTAACTATTGTGACGTCTTTTAAATGACTAATTAATTAATTTAAACAACACATACAGGTATTATCACAGGTTTAGGTACCTAATACAATAGAGTACTTAGTGATATTTAAAGTTATATTATTAAATTAAGAATACATACAATTGAATCATTGTTGACGACCCGAATGGCGCAGCGGTAGTGAAGCTGCCTTACGTTCTTAGGGTCCGGGTTCAAATGATGTTTATTTATGTATAATAAGTATGCATTTACAAACAAAAAGTATATATGTAGTATATCAGCTGTCTGGTGACCACGACACCAGCCTTGCTTAGTGGGGCACTAGATGGCGCTGCGTGTAATGTCCAGCGATATTTATTTTATTATTTTCTTTATTAATTATCTTGACCAATCAGAGTAATTTTACAAAATGCGGCCCGCGTGAATTCGCTCAGTGTACAATTGAAGCACTCAATCTGTTGTGACACCATATTCAGTATACGCAACGCGCGTCAGCGGTAATAATTAAATACCTACTTAATAAAATCATAATAATTTATTTAGTTAATTATAAGAATAGAGCTGCACAACTGGGTTCAGTTATTATAATAATCATTCACACATGCTATTTAAAGCATAATAGAGCTCTCATTGTTGACATCATCAAGTCGAAAGGTTCGTTCCTGTGGATGAAGCCTAATAGTTAGAAGCAAAGATTATCACTCAACTAAAGGTGGACATCAATAAAAGCTTTGTAGGTATAAAAAACCCTCCATATAGAAAATGACAACCAGTGTTACCAAGGGGTGTCATATTACCCAGTACTAACTGGGTCGTGGAGGTCAGATAGGCAGTCGCTTCATGTAAAATAGTGGTATTCAGCTGCATCTGGGTAGACTGGAAGCTGACAACAACATAGTTGGGAAAAGGCTTGGCAGATGATGATGATGATAAAAAATATGATAAGATTTAATTTTTAATACTATCCGTCTATATTTTATCCATGTACTAGCCGATGCCCGCGGCTTCGCCCGCGTAAAATTAGGTATATATACTAAAACCTTCCTCTTGAATCACTCTATCTATTAAAAAACCCGCATCAAAATCCGTTGCGTAGTTTTAAAGATCTAAGCATACATAGGGACAGACAGACGTGGCAGGATACTTTGTTTTATAATATGTAGTGATAGTATTGATGATAGTGATAGTGACTATTAATATTTTCCGTCCACCCTTTATATATTTTTGGAACGAAGTTCCTTATCGCGCGTTGTGAAAGGGGGCCAGACGGAAAAAATTCTTACGAAAAGTTGTCACGACACTTTTTGACAAGCTAGTTTTCTTTTTAATATATTACAGTAACTAGGAGTTGTAGGTTGTATACATTTGATGTTAGACCTTCTTTGTAACCATTTTTTATCAACTTATGCAATGGGGAGGAACGTTAAAAGCTAATTGTAGATGGCGCCACCATAGCTGGTCTCAATCTGACCAATGAGGTTAAGGTATTTTAAAATATGAAATGACATTCCTTGGTTTTTAACCAATGACGATGCTTGGAACCAGCTATGCTAGCGCCATTAGTTCCACAGTGTGCATCCCCATTATAATTATTTATGTATTTTATTTTTCCGCTTGTTGTCGGCTCGAGGACCAAACGCAGACTGAATGTTCAGGCTGGGCTTCCCATCACGATGAAATTATGTTGGCACCGATGAAAAAATTCAGTTTTTTCGTCATGGGTGTCGTTTTCGTGGTTTTAGGGGTCGCTGATAATAAAAAAGAGGTCAAAATGAAAATCAAAGATGGCACCGACGAAAAATTTCGGTTTTTTCTTCATGGGTGTCGTTTTCGTGGTTTTTGGGGTCGCTGATAATGAAAACGAGGTCAAAATGAAAATCCAAGATGGCGCCGATGAAAAATTTCAGTTTTTTCGTCATGGGTGTCGTTTTCGTGTTTTTTGGGGTCGCTGATAATAAAAAAGAGGTCAAAATAAAAATCAAAGATGGCACCGACGAAAAATTTCGGTTTTCTCTTCATGGGTGTCGTTTTCGTGGTTTTTGGGGTCGCTGATACTGAAAATGAGGTCAAAATGATAATCCAAGATGGCGCCGATGAAAAATTTCATTTTTTTTGTCATGGGTGTCGTTTTCGTGGTTATAGGGGTCGCTGATAATAAAAAAGAGGTCAAAATGAAAATCAAATATGGCGCCGACGAAAAATTTCGGTTTTCTCTTCATGGGTGTCGTTTTCGTGGTTTTTGGGGTCGCTGATGATGAAAATGAGGTCAAAATGATAATCCAAGATGGCGCCGATGAAAAATTTCATTTTTTTCGTCATGGGTGTCGTTTTCGTGGTTATAGGGGTCGCTGATAATAAAAAAGAGGTCAAAATGAAAATCAAATATGGCGCCGACGAAAAATTTCGGTTTTCTCTTCATGGGTGTCGTTTTCGTGGTTTTTGGGGTCGCTGATAATAAAAAAGAGGTCAAAATGAAAATCAAAGATGGCGCCGACGAAAATTTCAATTTTCTCTTCATGGGTGTCGTTTTCGTGGTTTTTGGGGTCGCTGATGATGAAAATGAGGTCAACATGAAAATCCAAGATGGCGTCGATGAAATATTGAAGTTCCTTACCGCGCGTTGTGAAAGGGGGCTAGACGGAAAAAATTCTTACGAAAAGTTGGCACGACACTTTTTGCTATAGTAAGCTATTGTAAGCTGTGCGGCGTCGCATGTTTCTCTGTCTGTCTCTCTCTCTCTTATAGCAAGCCAGAACTTCGTTCCATCCGGGTGTCCCTTGACACCTAGTATAATATAACCTCATATTCCATATTGTGTGAGTGCTATGTACTAGAATGCTATCATTCGCTGGAAACCTACGTTTTTATTTTATTTATTTTTTTGACTTGAATGTGCCCTGGCGGTTATGAGTATGTCATGCTCACTCAAATGTCTCGCTGATGGTGGCGCGTGTGTCGGACCATTTAGTTCCCTTCAAAATGGTTGAGCTGAATGGTGCTGATCCATGCGTCATGTTCGTGAACGGGCGCTGTCAGTTGTGACTGGTCATGTCTTAGTCGCCATGGTTTATTTGAATTAATTATTTTGTTTTTGGGTTGTATTTTGTTTTTGTTTTGCTATGGACACTTTTATCGTGCAAATCTTGCTACATTGTTCTCACATAATATACCATCTCAACATGATTGATGTAACCAAGATTTTGTAACAATATTTTGATTTAAAAGAGTGTCCATGGAGTTTCTTGCCCGTTCTTCTCCATAGAGATCTACGCTAGGGAATGGGCAACTACAGTACTTTCACAGTTTTTATGTCTTGTGACTGGGACTGTAGCTACATTAATTAAATGTTCATTTTTGTTTCGACAATTCAAAAGTGCCTGTAACTGGCCTACTTGAAATAAATGCTTTGATTTTGATTTTGATTTTGATTTTGACACCTCTCAAGTTTTTTTTTTGTCAGCTCTTAGACGCAAGTATATCCTTATTTACGAATGTTTCCCATTTAAATATCCATCACTTCACGCTACAACTAAACTATGTACTTTGGTTTATATTTTGTGGATAGTGCGGTTATTAAAACTAACGCACTTAATGTAAAGTAACAATTATTAGACTGCCTCGATGGTCTAGTGGTCGCAATCACGTCTGTGGACCATGAGGTCAGTGGTTCGATTCCCGTGTTGAGAAAAATTGAAATTCGTTTTTAGCAGCCACGGAATTTGTGTCCGGTTGATGGCAATAAGCTCGCCCTTATTACATAGGACTTCAACATAACGTTCTGGCGAATGTGGGTGTACTATTAATCAGTGACACCTTTTCCTGACTCTTTGGGGATTACATGCGTTATGTTATCTATACCGTACTATATATTTATACTATATATAATATTTTAAAGCAGAAGAGTTTGTTTGGTTGAACGCGCTAATCTCAGGAACTACTGTTTCAAATTGAAAAATTATTTTTTGTGTTGGATAGTCCATTTATTTACTATCAAGGAAGACTTTAGGCTATATAATATCACGCTACGACCATTAGGAGCGGAGCAGGAATGAAAATTGTTGCAAAAACGGGGATTTTGTTTTCCTTTCATTTTGCTCTCTTATATGACGCAGACGAAGTTCCGTGGGTCAGCTAGTGTTTACGTAATAAGTCAAATTTAATTCATCTTGTAATAATGATGTTTCTTGTAAACAAATCCTTCAGTACAGAAAATGAATATATCAGATGTGTTTATGTCTCGATTCCATCCACCAAAACATTCACTCATACAAATATGCAAGCCGTACAATATTAACTGGATATAAATTCTCAATTATCTGAAGTCTATACCGAAATCACGGCCCGCCATTACTGCCAGTGTATTTCTCACGGGGAAACTAGCTCCTTTAGTCTTTACATTGTAATACGAAGATGGGGCGATATGGCAAGCAATAATCCTAATAATATTATAAAATTTGCGAAAGTTTGTGAGTATATATTTATTTGACGATTGAGTTCACAAGGGCCAAATACTTAAATACTCAAACTTTATTTGCATTCCACAATGTGTGCTTAGGTGGTAAATTAAAAATGAGATCATTATGGACCCTGTCGGGCACAGCAAAAGACAAAGATAATATAATTATGTAGTATACATATCTAAAATAAATCCAATAATACCATAATAAGAATTCTTTATACATACACATAGAAATTTTAATACATTATTAAATTATATTTTATCGTTTAAATATTCAGCTAATACCATTTTTCTGTTAAAAATTGTTTTAGTTTTTTTTTATATATGTTTAATTTTTCTTCTTTTTTATTATTTCAGGTAGTTTATTATATATTTTTATAGACATTACAAAGAGGCTTGTTAATTGTATTTTTAGTTGAGATTGCGGAACGTTTAATCTTGATTTGTGTCGGAGTGTGAAACGTGATTGTATATCTTCGCGCTTTGTGTAAAAGTCTTGATATTTACGAACAAATTTGCAGGTTTCTAATATGTATATACATACTGGGGAGTGTTAAGAAACCAGCTATGTCACCAATCTGTCTAGTGTGCGATTATGGTCTGGTCTGTGGAATTATATTGTAATGCTAATTTTAAATACCACCTGTGAAAAGCAAAGGAACTGAAATGAACATAAACGAAATAATTTCGCTATTTCAACCAACAGAGTGGGCAAACACATATATTTCCTAGTAAAAAATGTAACAAAAACCTATCCACAAAAACAGTTTCGTAGTGACATGTTTGTAAGCAGTAAATTCTAGCCCGAGGGCCGTAGAAAAAGTATGCCTAACCCTCGAGAGGCGCGTGATCCGACAATTTACCGCCGACCTCCAATGCGATTGAGTCGCCATTTTGGATACGTTTAATTTTCGATTCCGAAGCACTGGCTGGTTGGAGGTTTTAGAAGAAAAACGGTTGAGATATGGATTTGAAAAAGGAAGTGCTTTGTTAGATATGTAATTCTTTTTTGTAAAAAAAAAGAACAATATCAATGAATTTTAAATATATTGAAGGACTCAGCTAAGGTGTACCAATGGTACCCACATTTCGCCAGTGATGCGAACCTATTGGCTTCAACAAGTCACAGATCTCAACTTCAGAATGTTACTGAGAAATCCAATATCACTTTGCCCTGATAGTTGAGAATATGCAAAGCCATCGATGCGTTGTCAAAAGACACATTTAGGAATATCCAAGTATTTAAAAACTTGTAACATAAATTCTCAATTTCAAAGACACAACTCGAAATACACTTAACACTGAAGATCTGTACCCACATGAGAGGAGGCGGGTGTAAATGTAACACCTAAGTTAACGACTGTAATTTCTCTCATTAGCTGCCTTTGAGAGGCCCTACAAAACCAATAAGGATTCGCTAAGCTCTTTGCCAAACCTATTACCTACGTACTAGAGTGGCACATGTATTAGGGGAACGTTTAACATTTAAATGTGTTCAGTGTATCAGTATTTTATTTGTGGTGATATAAATTGGGAAGTTTAAGGGTTAAAAATGTACCTATGGTGGATTTTTTTGTCAGCAAAGGGAAACTGGTGATCAGTTATGTTTTTTTTTATGGGACAAGCCCGCCACGCTATTCCCAAGCCATTGTAACTCCTTAAGGCTAAAATCAACAGTGGGACCACCAGAAAAGCGCCGAGACAATGAAGCTCGATGAAGTCCCAGAGAAAGAATTTAAATGTCTTGGATCCAGTAACGAAATTAATCACAAACGTATATCGGAGGAGTAGGAAAAATCGTAATTTCCACTTCCCTCCGTATCAGCAGGAGACAAAACGAAATAAGGCCAATAGGCACAAAGGGACGTTTACAACTGGGATAGGTCCAGTTGCCTAGCACCACGAAGAAAAGTTTAAAAACTTTTTTAAAATAATTGATTCCAATAAGATTGAACAGTTATGATTAAAGTCAAAGTTTTTGGTCATTGTACTACAGAGTTCACTGACGGTCGTCAATGTTTTAACCTTATTACTTAGATCATAAGGGTGAAGACTGGCAGATCCTCAGTGAACTCGGTCGTACCATTATCGCTTTAAACATCTGCATCTCAATAGACAGTTAGCACACAATCATCATCATCTTCATCAGTTTCCTCCGTGCCTCGAAAAGCACGTTAAGCTGTCGGTCCCGGCTGTCATTTGTCTATCTTTGGCAGTCGTTACTGGTAGTCAGTGGCCCAAAAAGTCTGACAACCAGTCTTACCAAGTGGTATCGTATTACGCAGTATTAACTGGGTTGTGGAGGTCACATAGGCAGTCGCTCCATGTAAAATACTGGTATTCAGCTGCATCCGGTTAGACTGGAAGCCGACTCCAACCTAGTTGGGAAAAGGCGAGGCAGATGATGAAATACTGACGGTGGGGTACACACCCCTAGTAATACTGGTTGCCACTGACTGCCTGTTACGACTGTCAAAAATCTGCAAATGAGAGCCGGGACCAACTGCGTAAAGTGCTTTCCGAGGCTCGGAGGAAACTTGGTACGTAATGGGTGACCCATCCACAGACCAACCCAGACACGGCTCAAAGTAAAGATCGACCCGAGCGGGTTATTATTTGGCCACATGCTCCTCCGAAAGTAATCACACAATAATATCGTTAATTAAACTTTATCCAAGTGATGTTAGCTTCTCATATGAATAACATCCCGAATCGTCCTTGCATTCCCTAGTGACATCGTCCAAAGATTCAATTACAGAGAGCGGACCAGCAAAACAGTGTTATTGTGTAATCGGAATTTCATAGAAATAAGTGTTTGGTTAAAATGATATGCCACTGGTTGGGTTGGAATAGGATTGTAATGTATTTGTTTTAATCAACAATTTTGAGGAAATAAAATAGGTTTGTTCATCATTCATTGTGTGCCAATTATCATCCGAATCCGGTCAGTAGTTTTTGAGTGAAAGATAACAAAAACCCATACATCCTACAGCGGTACATATTATAAAGAGGAAAGATTTGATTATTTGTTTGTTTTTTTACGATTTGACTCAAGAATTACTCAAACGATTTAAAAAATCTGTCACCATTAGAAGGCTACATGTTTACCGAGTAACATAAACTATACATTAAATCGATATCATGTAAATTAGAAGAGTTATCACTATTTTCGCGGACGAAGTTGCGGGTGAAGTGCTAGTTATGACATATTAGTAGAAAAGGATCGATACTTAACAGCATAGTCAAAAACGAAGATCATATTGCGTCGTCTTGCTTCAGGGATTTTTCATGAGCAATGCAATGGTAGCGGCACTAAGATGCCTGGGCCTTAATTCTGCTATTACAATAGTGTCTGAATAGTCTATCATTGATTTCATAATTAACAAATTTTGACAAGTGGTAGCTACTAATATAATGGCGTCATTATGACTTTCTAATGATCAACCACTGACACTCCATTGAAAGAAATATTTTAGAATCGTAATCTCGTACATATTGACAAATGTGTAAAAAAAATATTTCAAAAGAAGTACATTTCGAAAACCATTTGTACGAACGGGTTTTAATAGTAATACGACATTTTATTACGAGACCATTGACCGACCAATGATCGACCATTGTGAATTTAATAGATTACGAACTTATAGCAAAATGACAATGGGATGGGAATGGAATCGTGTTGGAGTGACGAATTTATTAGAATAGCAGAATTAGGCCCCTGTTTGGTTGCTCTTATAAATAGAATTTTAATTACATATGGTGAAATTAGTTCTAATCTATTTATTCCTACGACAACAAATTTGTTTTTTCTTTATAACATTACATTAAGTGAACTTAACACGTAAGTATGCAAAGTATGACTTGCGAGTCGCAGGTTGCCGACCCCTGGTCCAGTTCATACTTTTTAAGATATTTGTCTATATCAGAAGTGTGGCCTTATGTGACCATAAACACGTATGCACCATACTCAAAGTATTTTTCTAAGTTCCTCTACAATCGGTTTAGTCTACCACACTATTTTATAGAAGTATTCATTAGCGGTATTGATACGGTCCTAGGAAACTTATGAGTCATCGGAGTATTACGCTGTGATGTCGCAATACTACTGTTTGGGATCGAAGGACGTATGATGGCGTCGTACGCTGGAATTTTATGTTTGTTTGTGGAATTGAGTTAAGCAGAAAATAAAGAAGGAATGTACTTGCCTTATAACCTCTCTTATGAGTAAATGCCGAGATTGTGATTTTCAGAACAAAGTAGTTAGTAGTAGTTAGTAGTTAGTTAGTATGACTGTTAAACGAAATAAGGATAATGCTTAACAAAATAATCATAAACTAATTGTATACATATTTAATAAAAAACTATTAAATAAACTAAAATAAATAAACTAACTACAAACAATAAAACGCATCGAAAAATTCGGATCCTCCTCAAACTTTTAAATGAATTAGCACGACGAAGTATTCTAAAACGAATGCCTCTAAAAGTACTAACGAAACCTTCATCATCATCAGCTTATAATGTTCCCACTGCTGGGACACGGCCTCCTCTCACTGAGAGGGAATGGGCTATAATCTACCACGTGGGTCCAGATTGGATTGGTAGATGTCACATGTCTTCGAATTTTTGGTTCTAGGACATGCCGGTTTTCTCACGATGTTTTCCTTCACCGAAACCTGAAACCATCGAACCTTACATAAAGATATTTGAAAGGTTTTTGGCGAGCTACAAATTACTAGACCCTTATGATATCGTCTTGCGTCATTAGACTTACTTACTCAATACGAAGAAAACCAAATATTCTGGACCACCTTACCTGAAAACAAAACAAAAAAACATATTACTCCAAAATATCTAGAACAATCAACCGCAAAATACCCTGACAAAACAAAAACAAAAACGCCAACTAAACGGAAAATCTTCGACAAAACTTAGTGTAGCCCAAACTGAGCAATAGCCCAGAAAATGAGTCGAAATCAAATATGAGCCTCCACAAAATGAGTAAGACAAACACGAGCTTACATTGTGTATCGTACAATAGGGACGTAGGCGAACAATTCTTGACCCTTTTTCCTAAGTACAACCTACAATAGGCGCTTAGACCGATTACATATTCTGATGCAAATATATCAGGCCCCGCAAGCGAGAATTAATTGAAAAGACCCAACGTGACTTTGATTTATGGCGTACGGTGCGATACGGGACAACGTGGATTCTTAGGTTGTCTTGTGTCATCTGATGGTTGGTGTAAAGATGGATGGTGTGGCTATTATTTTAATATGCGTGGGAATTAATTACGATTAGTGTCGAAAAAGTATAAGTAAATGGAGGGTGAAAATTTCTAGAGAAATTGGTAATGGTTATGTGACATCCATTGTCTCGCACTGGGTCACCGTGGTTTATTAAATATAGGCCAATTACTCTTAATAAAACCTGTGAATGTTACAGGCTGATTATTCTGACAAATCACTAAATATGGTTAGGAATCAAGAATTCCAGAATATGGCATGAAAACTGATTCATGTCCTCACCTTCTCCGTCCTTAACCATCTCAGGTCCAGTTGAAAACCAGCGTCGGGCACTAGCTGCTCGGCAGTTTGCTGAATTGGGCCTATTTGGCACAGCCGTGAGATACACAATATTATCAAGTTTTTTATTGTGTAGATTTAAGTTTTTTAATAAACTGTAGCATGTTCCAAATGAATACGTTTTCTTTCTTTCTACAACTCCATCAAAACCTCACCAAAAAAACAAAACAAACAAGATTGTTATAACTCACTTTAAATATGTCCCTTCCACCAAAAAACCAAACCAGTCACAAATAAAAACATTTGATTCAACAACGAATATTTAAATATCAAACCTGGCGTCACCTTTCCCCAATTTCCAACGAGGCCAATAATTCCAGCAACTGACAGTAGGTACTTTTACCTTTCCATATCTGATCTATACCACATAAATATTAGAGTAGCTCTAGTACTCCATCGTAACAAAAAGGTTTTTTTACAACACATTATTTACTTTTGAAGCGACCTCGTAAAAGGTTCAGTAAAGCTCCATTACATTTTAGCTTAATGAAATATTTACATGAGTATTATTTTCATGAGAATATGTTATTTAGCGGAAGGATGAATGAGTGGGATGTAACGTTAAACTAGTTTGTGAATGGAGACTTATATTTTGTAGTTAATCTAATGCATAATCATCATTGCGGGCCTGTGGACGGTTAGCTATGGGCTAGCTAGCCGTCCGTCCGTCTAATGACGACAGGCCGTGTCGACGGCGCGTTCGTGTTCCACGTGCGCCTCAAAGTGATGTCAGCATAAGGGGAGGGGCCCGCAAGGGCCGAAGCCTGCCTGGGTTGCGGGCCCGTTCGAAAGAGATACCGCGGCCCCGGAACATACAGGGCGAGGAAGGAACATGGATGGGTTTTAGTTTGACGAGACGCGAGACAAAGCGGACGTGTTTTTGTGTACGTGCTTAAATGAAATATCTATAAACAATTACGACAAATATTTTAATAATTATATGCGGCGTCAGTTAAAAACTAAGTAAAGTGTGTCACCTGTGACTAGTGCCATAGCAACTTTTATGTGCAAGATGAACTGAATCTTTTGTTTTACATTGACAATAAATAAAGTGTTGTGGTTAGGATGTCTAACCCAGGATCCCAACCAGGATCGAACCCAGGATCGAGCCCATTTGGTCGTAGTCAATTACTACGGCGAAGTCCTCCGCCAACGCCTACCGAACAATTGCCCCCGAGTGCACCAAATCCACCACCACCTGTACCAGCACCTGAGGAGAATTGTTTGCCGAGTGATGTTGTCAGCACGCCAGAGATCCAGAAATGGTTACTATCTATTGATGGCATTCTGACCGAAGTCTGCGGTATTGTTGGTGAAGGAAAAATGAACTCGGACCAGAAGCAACGCGTCGTAAACCTTTGCCGGAAGGTCCAAAGTGGGACTTCTCAGATGGCTGTGCTTTACCAGTCGGTGAAGCAGAAAATGCTCCAGTCCCACAGCACCGTTCAGCACCTACAGCTTCAGAAGAACATGGCGAACTCTCTGGACCAGGTCAAAGAAGTAATAGAGTCAAAGATGAATACGCCCAACAATTCCTACGCTAGCATGGTGAAGAAAGGCTCCGACAATTTCGTCCGTCCTGCAAATCTGAGTTCTATTGCCATTTATCCCAGCGATAAAACTAAAACTAGTGACGACACCAAGTCACTAGTTCAGAAGTTAATATCTCCCGAGCAACTTAAGCTCCAGGTTCGTGGCCTGAAAAAGGCGAAAAATGGGGGAGTACTAATCAGCACGGAAAACAAAGGCGATATAGAAAAATTAAAGAATTCGGAGACGATATTTACCTCGGGTCTTACAATAGAAGAACCTTCCAAACGACGCCCTAGGGTTTCCGTCATTGGTGTTCCCGTAGCCCTTACTGAAAAGGAGGTTTTCGACTGCATTTATGAGCAAAACCTATCGGATAAATTGCCGAATACAACTCGTGAATCCTTCCTTGAAAACATTAAACTGAGCCATAAATCCGGTAAGAAAGGTCTTCCTACTTGCAACTACATTTTGGAAGTACCCGCTGGCATAAGAAAATTGATGGTAAACCAGAGCAGAATATTTATAAATTGGACCTCATGCCCGGTGAGAGATTTTACTATAGTCACCAGGTGCTATAATTGCCAGCAGTTTGGCCACGCAGCCAAGTTTTGCCGTGAAACGAGTCCTACTTGCAACCACTGTGCAGAGACGGGACACTCCGTGAAGGAATGCAGCAGAAAATCTTCTCCCCCCCAGTGTGCGACGTGCAATAGATTTAAGAGGAAATGTGACCATTCAACCGGTGATGTAAGTTGCCCGGCACGTAAATATGCAGAGACCAACTACATCAACTCAATAGACTATGAAGGCGCCTAAGAGCGCCACAGTATAGTATATTTAGTAGGCACACTAACAGGTAGCTTATAGTTTTCTTTTATTTCTTCTTAGTTAGTAATTATCATGAGCAATCAGATAATAAGTGATCTAGATAGTTTTACTGTGTCCGAATCCAAAATCTGCAATGTTGAGGACTGTAAATACCTACTTCATTCTGGCGACAAATCACTTACCTTGCTTACACAAAATATTCGCAGCATAAACCGAAATATGGACGGTTTTGAAGTTTTTTTACAAAGTCTTGATATAAGCTGTGATATTATCGTACTAACAGAGTGTTGGTTGTCAAAACAGACAGTCAACTTACCATCACTGGAGGGTTTTTATTCATACAAAACAGACAGAAACACCAACCAAAATGACGGAGTTGTAGTCTATGTTAAAAATAATTTACGAACTGTCAAAGAAGAACCACTATCCCAAGAAAGCAATTGCTTATTCATCAAAATTATTCCCGATACAGTAGTCATGGCTATTTATAGGCCGCCCTCTCATAATATCGACAGATTTTTAGACTCACTCGACACAAACTTAAAAACCATAAGTACTTTCAAAAATATAATACTTGTAGGAGATATCAACATAAACATTTCCTCCGAGAAACCCGATACCCACACACACAATTACCTAAATATTTGTGCATTTCATGGACTCTTACCAGCTCACTATTACCCAACACATCAAAGCGGTTCTTGCTTAGACCATATCATTCTAAAATCAAAAAATCCATCGAAAACATTGGTTACTAACTCTGCGCTTACCGATCATCAAGCTGTTTTACTAACAATGCAAATAAATTCACCTAGAAAAAACTGCGAGCGTAGCTACACTAAAGTCAATATGACAAAACTTGAAACTGACATACGCGGCATTAATTTTAACCCTATTTACGATTCTGTTGATGCAAATATCGCGTTACAGTATTTCATAAATTCCTTACAATATGTAATAAAGAAAAACACTTTCACTAAGAAAATCCCTAGAAAGTATAGTTGCATTAAACCGTGGATCACACCCGGTCTCGTTCGTTGTATAAGACACAGAGACAAACTTCACCTAAAATCAAAACTTGCACCAAATGATCTAATACTTTCTGTTACCTATAAAAGATATCGTAATTTCTGTAATAAACTGTTGAAAAAACTGAAAAACCAGTACGACAAACATGAACTCGAGAAGGCGGGGAAAAATAGTAAACTTGTGTGGAAATTTATAAAAACCAATACACTGAGGTCAAAAAATTCCGAACCACCGTTGGATTTACTGACATCTGAAATTAACCCATCCGAAGCAGCAAATAAGGCTAACCACTTTTTTGTCAACGTTGGTAAAAACTTGGCTGAAAAATTCATAAATATCAGCACTCCTCGTACTCAAAACCCAACAGGGACATCCTCCACGTTGAACTCTTTTGTCTTACTGGATACGGACGTCAACGAAGTTGTTAGAATTATAAACGGCTTAAAGGATGTCTGCGCAACGGGGTGGGATGATATACCCAATAACGTACTAAAAAGATTTCAACACCTACTGGCCCCCCCGCTTACCCACATCTTTCAGCTATGTTTATCTAATGGGATTTTCCCAAAATTGCTAAAAAAGTCTGTGGTCACACCTATTTTCAAGTCTGGCGACAAAATGAGTGTGAATAACTACAGACCCATTTCAGTACTAACGGGTATATCAAAAATTTTGGAAAAGATAATAAATAGTAGACTAATTAAATATCTGGAAGATAACAAGTTTCTTTCAGACAATCAATTTGGGTTTAGGCCCAAAAAATCCACTAGCCAAGCAGTAAATAAATTGATCAATTACGTTTCTACAAATCTGGACAGGGGTATGTATACAGTTGGTATTTTTCTAGACCTTGCTAAGGCATTTGACACTATTTCTTGCTCTAGTCTTTTGCAGAAGCTTGAAACTCTTGGGATAAGAGGAGCGCAGCTTTTACTTTTATCTGATTATCTTAGTGATCGACAGCAATGTGTAAAAATTGGTCCGAACACAAGTTCTGATCTTTCTAATACTCGTTTTGGAATTCCACAAGGCAGTATATTAGGGCCAACATTATTTTTAATCTATATTAATGACCTGTGCAGCCTCCCACTCAAAAATGGTGTTGTAATGTCTTATGCAGATGATACTGCTCTGTTGTTTGCAGCTAAATCAAGAGCAGAGGCCTATGAACATGCTCAGAATGGTTTTAACACTGTATCTAATTGGCTCCAAGATAATTTTCTAACACTGAATGCTGATAAAACAAAATACATTTCATTTACTATGAGAAATACTAACACACCGCTTACTAACTTAGTCATTAACGCGCATACCTGTAGCACGTACGCTGACACTGCATGTTCTTGCCCTACTTTAGAAAAAGCTGACCATTTGAAATATCTTGGTGTCACAATTGACTCCAATTTAAATTTCCGTAAACATATCGAGTTACTATGCACTAGAGTTCGCAAACTAATATATGTTTTTAAGTATTTACGTAATGTAGCCGAGTATAAATTAATAAAACAGGTTTATTTAGCTTTGTGTCAGTCTATTCTAACGTATTGCATAACGTCCTGGGGTGGCGCGGGAAATTCAATTCTTCTCCCTTTAGAACGTGCTCAAAGAGCAATTCTAAAGGTCGCTACTTTTCGTCCGTTTAGATTTCCGACACAGCTGCTCTACAAAGCATGTAATGTGCTCACAGTACGGCAATTATTTGTTCTTCACATTGTACTGCAGCAGCACTCTACCCTTCACTATGACCAAGTTCCTTCCGATAGGAGAAGGAAGGACCTGGTTTGCTCAAAGCCTCAAACTAAACATGCTTTTGCTAGTCGATTCTATGTGTTTTTAGGTCCTTTTCTGTATAATAGACTGAACAAGAAACTAAACTTCTATTGTCTAAGTTATAGGAAATGTAGATTTGTAATATCAGATTATTTAGCGACACTTAATTACACGGACACGGAAAAACTTCTAGAAGTCTTAGTTTGATTATGTTATGTGTACAATGTAGATACGAGGGCGTATCTACTTTGTACACATCTCCTACCTAAAATTAGTTGTAATGTTTATTGTTTTTGTACCAGTTTGATTTTTGTTGTAATTGTTATTAGATTTATTTTATTTTGAAAACTTTTACTGTCCTAATTAAATTATGCAATGTAAAGTGATGGCCTGAAACACAGGTTTAAATAAACCTAGATCAGGTAGGTCGCTACCTAACATTTGTTTTGACTATTTCGTTACCAGCAACGGCAGCAACTGTTTTATATATTGTATTGTAGTTTAATTATAAGCACTAATTATACAATTGTTAAAAATAACTCTACTGCACTTAAATGTATACTTTTGTAAAACTTCTTCTTTAAATAAATTATTCTTATTCTTATTCTTAAATTATTCTTAGTCAATAAAAGTCTGACACTCCCTCCCGCTCCGCCACAATTTTTCATTTGATGATTTCCCATCCTAAAAAAAAGGTATAATCATCATCTACCTAGCCTTTTCCCAAGTATGTTGGGGTCGGCGTTCAGTGTAACCAGATGCAGCTTATTTGGAGCGAGTGCCTATCTGACTTCCACAACCCAGTTAGCACTGGGCCCCTTGGTAAGATTGGTTGTCAGACTCTCAGATCACCGACTACTTAACGACTGTCAAAGTTCCACAATTGACAGCCGGCACCAACGATTTAACCTGTTTTCTCAGTCACGGAGGAAACACGGTATGTAATGGGTAACCTGAAGATCCGAAAATCAAACAAAACAACTGCGCCAACCGAGCCGACCAACGCATGTAAACGTCAGTGCAGTGTATTTTAGATGCTTCATTCGTAGTAGTAACCCAGCATTAAGAGTTCATTTGGCTTGTACTTAGCCAGGACCATACCCATTTCACCTTACAAAACCAAAACACGTATTAAGTCGCTCCTAACACCTGACATTAACACTTACAAGAGTATAATAGAATGCTCTGGAACAATCCAACTGAGTATTGCATTATCATCAACCGTCGTCGTCTCTTAGCAGCAATTACATACCATCGCATTATCCATTTGGAAACAAAATGCCAGAACATTAGGTTTCACAAAATTTCCTTATACCGTATTAACAGCGAGTACTAACAAGAACACACGAATGAATGCACAAGTGCTTAATATCTGGAATTCCTTGCTCCAAACCACCAGTCTAACTCGAACCTCTAACTTTGGAGTTGTTCCATCTCTCTCCCTTAATTTTGGAAATGCGAGGAGGGGGAGGGATGTCTAGATACGTTGGGAGGACTGTACCTACATCGGGGCTCCTAGTTACGATCCACGATAAACTTTGAGTCTCGTGAAGAGTGAGAGCGTTTAAATTGTCGACGCTCAACGCTGCTAACCGTACATTCTTCTATGGTTTGTAATGGCAGCAGAAAAGTCATAAGAATTTGCTTCATTGCATTTAGTTTTTGTTCAACGTTTTAAATGGAGTTTTAATTGTTAAATCCCCATTTAGTTGTTAAAGTTAGTTAAATGATTATGAGAATTCTATGCCATGAAGTTGAAAACACATGCAAGGGGGATATTATGCAAATAATAAAATAAAAAATTAAAACACAAAGGAAACTAACAATTATTATAACTTCAACACAACAATGTAATACCAGTCCTTAGCTTACGACACAAAAATATCGTTCCAATTCTCTCTAACAACAATATACTACGAAAACAACTGACAGCAACGGTTTCACTCACGCCAACACACGACAGCCCTAAAAACAATTTTACAAAATAAAAAAAAAACAAAAAATCGCAGCGCCACAACTCGTAGCGACAGCAAAAAAATAACCACGACAATCACCATTTTTGCCGACTCTACAATAAAAGAAGTATTTTAATCAACAAAATAAATGTTGCAATTATATAAGTGATTAAGGTGCACTATACCTATCATATATTACATAGCAAGTGGTCGGGTGACTTCTAGGGAGGTCCCTCCCTCTATTTGGTACCCTCGTACGGTAGATGGGGGACAAAATTAAACATTTTGGGGGCTCTAACGGGTTACGTGTGCGACGATCTTAACACTGTATGTGGAGAATAGAGAGACTGGAAGGTACAATAACTGATAAAAGTTATCTTACATCATATTTATTCTTTGTACATGTATAAGAATACAAATATTATTGTTGAGATAAAAAATGCATGACACTTGAAGCGAAGCAGAACTGCATCGTTTTCAATGTCGCATTGTCGTTCTTTCGACCGTTTTTGGCCATGACGACCAATTGAACGTGGGAAATTATTTAAAGTGCGCAAGTTTGTCGCAAAAACCGGTGCGCTCTCTGTTTTTTCACTTTCATTGGCCGATTAATGCCGAATATTGTAAATTTATATAGCAACGACGTTTACAACTAAAACCCGATGAATTTTATAAAAAATCTATGGCAATAATAAAGTTCTTTCTTACATAATCTCCTCTATTAATTTTAATAAGCTGTAGTTTACGTTAATGTTCGTATAATGACTCATTCTAGTGCCAAGTTTCCAAGAAATCGGTGAACTCGTTCTATCGCAATTTAATAAATAACCATAACAATAGGTAATTATTCAATTGTTGACGTAAATATTCATTACTCGTTATTCATTGATAAAATGATCGTAACAATAATTAGTCATTATTGACCATTTTATTTTTTCTACCTACACTTTTACTGACAGCAATTACCAATTTGCAACTTACAACTGCACATAGTTCTTTGTGGTTTAAACCATGATGCATAATCGGACGTAGAATAACTTTGAAAGGACTGATAAGCTACTTCACCACAGTAATACGGTTTGAGAAGCTTTTTCGTCAAGAAAACTTAATTTACGAAAATATAGATAATTGGTGGTTTCCTGTAAAAAGAGAGTGGTGTTTCCAGCAGGAACAATTATTGCGCTCAGTAACGGGATGACACGCTAGATCATACTAAACTTGGATTTTAAAGTATAGGGCCATTTTCAAGACCCTCATTCCATACGCGTGTGTTACCACATCCAGTAACAAAACCTCTTTAAAAATTAATGTGTACGCTATATTTGCATGTTCATTTCGCTCCAGAAATGTTATTAGAAATTCAGATTTTGGGGTATGTATGTAAGCATCGCTTAGTTTTTACGGTCCTCATGTAAGCGTCATGGGTTATGTTTATGAAGCCATTGTATGGTCTCTTGATTAAATTTAATGCGGTGCGGTCCTCCATATAAAATGCCAGGTAATATCCCGTACAATTTGTTTTGTAATTGTCACGTGAAGGGACTAGTTGTAAAATTCTGGCAAAGTTAATTACTGTAAGCTTATGAGTACTTACTCGAGTAAATAGTGTAATGAGTGTGTGTATTGTCTCTGCATCACCCTAAGGTAGATTAGTAGAAAATGTCTAAGGCATTTGAGTCCGTCTTTGTACAGTTTGTACTTGTGCTTAAAGTTTTAATAAATAAAAATAAATGAGAATAATACCTGTGAATGATAGCACAGCTTTTGAATGTAGATGGTTATAAGAGTAGAGAAAGAGCAAAGAAACGATGGATGGATGTGTGAAGGAGATATAGCTAGAAAGGAGGCGACTGCTGAGATGACGAGTAATATAGAAGTATGAAAGAAGAAGACATGCTTCGCTAACCCGGAATAAATTGTGATAAAGAAGAAGACATGCTTCGCTATCCCGGAATAATTTATGATAAAGAAGAAGACATGCTTCGCTATCCCGGAATAATTTGTGATAAAGAAGAAGACATGCTTCGCTATCCCGGAATAAATTGTGATAAAGAAGAAGACATGCTTCGCTATCCCGGAATAAATTGTGATAAAGGCAGGAGAATAATGATGAAGTTACCGACGTAGCCCGAATTGCCAAACTTAAGTGGCAGTGGGCAGGGCACATTGCTCGCAGAACGGACAGCCGATGGGGCCGAAAAGTTCTAGAGTGGCGATCGCGAACCGGAAGACGTTTTGTTGGAAGGCCTCCTACTAGGTGGACAGATGATCTGGTGAGGGCTGTGGGAATCCGCTGGATGTGAATCGCACGGGGCCGTTCAATGTGGCGACACTTGGGGGAAGCCTATGTCCAGCAGTGGACGTCTTTTGGCTGAAATGATGATGATGATGAATGATGATGATAGCAAAGCTTTTGCTGAAAAAATAATAGGTACCAAGATCGGAGTAATGCTACTGATAGTTTTTTGCTTTGAAGAGTATTGGCCTTAGTTTGTCCTTCACTACATCATATTGCGAAAACCATAGCTAGTCATGCGAGTAGATTAACTACCTCTGACTGTTAAGCGAATCGCTTTCTACATACCTGTGGGACCAAATATTGGCAGGTTTTATTTGCGGGATGTTATGACGACACATTTAATTTAGTAAACTGTAATACATAAACAACATCAATTTATCATACCCAACATTTAAATTATACGTAACAGAAACTCATTACTAATATTCTAACAAATGAGATTGCCCAAAATTCATGTGCCCAATTTCTGGTTATTCGGGTGGACAAAAGCCGAGTTTAGCCGGTATAAAACTACCAAATACAATATCACACGAAGAGATAAGGATCGGTTTAAGCCTCCACCACCCGAACTTATTCGGGTAAACTGGGGTCTCAATACAATTTTCCGGTCGGATGCATTTTGAATTTATAACTAGCAAATTGGTTGAACCAATTTATACGTTGAATATCTTGGAATTAATTGGTCGGTGACCGTGACAGTTTCGCTAGGCCTTAACAGCGTACTAACTACGTAGTTTATAGTTTAATAAAACTAGTGTCCATTGCTATATGTAGTATTTAGGATTGTTGCTGAAATTCTGTGTTTTATTAGTATTTCGATGGTTTATGTGTGGCTAAGCTCACTGGTCAGTGTTAATTATGCTTATTTTCAGGAACATATCCACACCTATACAATTTATTGCCGAAATAAAGGTGCTTTGCTGTTTACAACCTTCGGTTCAGCACCAAAAGTTATAAATTCATCACCGTCCTTTAAGTTTCTTCTAGTTGTAATGATACTGGGCATTGGTCTTGTACATATTATGATAGGCCTTGTTTCATAACCCACCAAATGGAGTACTGTTTTATTAATAGTATATAATCGTCATCATGATAGCTTTATTTTGATGTGTCACCCCTAAATTAAATAAATTGTCACGGCTGACGTACTGCTCCATCTGTTGAGAATTCCGTTACTTTACATACATGCTAATAGTAGCAACTAGATCCAGACTATTTATTAGAATTGACAGAATTAGACTTGAACTTGACAATAATAGACACGTAATAGACTAGAGACGTGTAAGCATCAGCCCCTATGATGATCGGTACCGAATAACTGTAGAGCATATTGACGAGCATATTGACCTTTAAGGTCGTGGCTCACTTGACAAGCACCGCACCAGCACGGCTCCAACCCAGCAATTTACTTGCCATTCAAATTAGAGCATTAAATCGTGTGTCGCATAACACATTTTTTAATGTCCATATGAAAAAGCTTACGGCGGGTGGTCAACGCGCTTGCCGCTACCATACGACACGCCTCGCGGGCAGCTCGGCGTCCGCGCGCGGTCCGCGCGCCGCAAGCGAGGGGACCGCGCGCCGTCCGCGCGCCGCAAGCGAGGGGACCGCGCGCGGGCGCCGAGTGGCCCGCGAAACAACGTCATTGCGCCGTCGTGCTTCTCCACGTCGTGGGTACTCTTTGTTTAATGTATGGCCAGTTACAAATTTAGTTAGAGAGCCCACGACACTAAACCTAGTTCGGTTAGAAATAAAAAAGCAAATAAAAAAGCCCTAATAAACCGACTGATATTGTTGTAATCGAAGGTTGATCTGATGTTACAATAACTGAATCAATCGTTACAGTACACTGGCTGAAACTTTTTTATAAATAGTTTACATATACTGAACTTAAAAAAATCTCAGAACTGTAATGGAAAGGGTGTTCGCGGGGTAGGTGAATTAAACCAGGAATCCACGTTAACAAAATATAATTACTAGACATAATCCCTAAAATACAATGCTACCTCCCGGACTATTACTACCAGCGTGCGGACTGTGAGCTTGCGCCTTGCGGACGGCGAGTGGCCGTCGCGTGGCCCGCGTGCCGCAAGCGAGGGGACCGCGCGCGGCCCGCGCGCCGCAAGCGAGGGGACCGCGCGCCGTAGCCTATATTCGAGGCGACGCCGCCGCGCCGGTCAGGAGCTGTGCTGGTGCGGTGCTGGTGCGGTGCTTGTCAAGTGAGCCACGACCTTAGGTTCAAATGTTGCTGCTAGGGATTTCTTTTTTCATTATATATCGATCTTCCGCACGTCTGTTGAATTTAATTGGCTAATTTAATTTCACCCCGCATAATTTACCCCCAAAACTAGATACTATGTGAAGTATCTTTAGCTTATGTTTTTTAATCATAATTATCATTCTCTTGCCCTTATAAAAATTCATTTGAGATGGTTTTACTAACATAGACATAAGTGTATTACTAACAAACTATGGATCATGATCTGAAATAAATGATTATTATTATTATAAACCATTAAAATATAATCAAGTTTCATATAGAGGAGTAGTACTCTATATTGCATACGTCATCATCATCATTATCATCTCAGCCGAAAACGTCCACTGCTGGACATAGGCCTCCCCCAAGTGTCGCCACATTGACCGGTCCCTTGCGACTCGCCACCAACGGATTCCCGCAACCTTCACCGGGTCATCGGTCCACCTAGTGTGAGGTCTTCCAACGCATCGTCTTGCATACTTGGCCATGCATAATTAATTCAATTCATTTTGGATCGACGCTGTTTTCTTCTTCCATATCGTCATCTCATCAGACATTTCCTCTCTTGCCATATCATCCTTAATTTTTAAATTAAGAAAACATAATTATAACAGTTACATTTCACCAAATACCAATCCCAAAAATTACATTCCAAACATAACGATAACATCTCGAAAGTCCAAAGCTGTTTACGTTTAAGAACAAAAAAAAAACGAAATCCGGAAATACCAAGTGCGCAGCTGCGTCCGCGAAACTAAACTACAAAAAAAAAAACTAAGCATAAACATCCGGTGACGCAAATTTTAAATTGTTTGTCTTGTTAGACAAGTTGCAAGGTCGGGGTCATACATCTTGTAGACGTGTTATGCCCAAGGATTGAGTAAAATTGAAGTCCTTGTTACAATTTTCATGTTCCTTCAACAGATACATCGTTGAAGCTTGTCTCTATCTTGGACGGACAGTATAATGATGACGTGTAGCAAGTATTGTTTGACATTTTACTGAAGTTTTATACAAAGTACGTTGTAGTTTTGAACTCCGCCAGGTTAGTGTTGGCCTGTGTCATGCCACTGCTGAGTAAAAGTTTCTCCCCGCGACTACCAAATGTTTTGAAGGCACTATACTTTGAGTAGCTTAATGGTGCAAGACCAAACTAGCAAGTCGACATCGAAGACATCGATCAACACGCACAGGACTCGCATGGTAGATTATAAGCCCACTCTTTCTCACAAAAAGAGGAGTCCTCTTTCCCAGCCATGGTTAACTTTGGCGTTCGTGGTGAATTGTTACCTGCCCATGGTGATGTAGGAAGATTTTTGGCCGCAGGACGTGGTGTTCCGTCGCTTCCGCGGACAAGTTCCACTGCACAGCCAGCACATGTGGAGTGTGCCTAAGTGAAGTGCTACTAAGTGTTGTTTATAAACACAAGTTTTGTGTTTACTTTATGTATGTTAGTTTTTAACGTATATATCTATGGGCCATTGTAGTGGGCCTAAAATAAATTGATGTTGTTGTTGTTACAAGATCATGATTTTTTGTTAAACGTTACCTCTATTTTTTTACGACAAAAGCCATTAAACTTTGCGTAAAGCTGTTCTAGACTATACTAGGCATCCAATTTTATCATTCACAGTTCTTTCCGAAAACTTCCAAACCTTTTAAACTAGGTACTTACCTAAATAAAAAAAAAAACAAATCCCAGTAACAAAACAGCGGGTAAAAAGGTCCTGCTTCTGACTCAAGATAAGAAGAAAAGAAATTACACCGGCTTGATTTATACGCAAGTGGAACTCGACACACTATCTGCCAGGATTAAGTTTTGAAACTTCTTTTTTTTAAGAATTTTTATGTTAGTTTGATGTCGGTGTACAAAATGTACGTATAGGGATTTTGAATAATGACTTCATGAGGAATTACTTCTTTAAAAATTTGGTTTTCTTGTACGAAAATGAGTTATTCTAGTTTTCCTTTCCTCAAAAAGCATGATATTAACAACAAATAGTCGGTTCCCAATGGTTTCGTTTTTATTTTTCCCACAGCTTTTGTTTCTGCGCCCTTCTTTCTACCCACCTGTAAACATTGACTCAAACAAGGATTAAAGAAAATTAAACCAAATGAAACGCAATTTCGTTCGATACAGTTATTAAACGGCAAAGGGAGCGTTTAAAGCGGCCGCAGTGTTTACAGACGTCACCTACTGTGCAATTATTATACTACAAACAATAGGGCGTCCTAAGCCGGTGTTCGGTCGCATTTTCCCTTATAAAATCACTTAGTTAAACCGATGCTGTCACTTCTGTCCAACCCAGAGACGATTAGGACAACAAAAACAATTTTCTGGACACACTACTTTTTTGTAGCGGTCAATATTACACCTTGTCCTGGCAAAGTTAAAGTTTAGTTTCATTTGATGGGACACAGTCATTTACAATTAATGAAAATGAGCTTTGTGTGAAAGTGTTAAGGTTTATAATTGATATTAAAAGCGAAGGTGATGTAATATTGAAAATTTGGCACCATTAAGAAGCGGAAAGTGACCACTGCTAATTTGCGAGGGTCTTTGCAGCCATAAACTATTGTTTTATACGTAGTTTTATTGTAGGCCTAGTGTCAGTTATTTCAATTGGAGGGCCGGTTGCCCCATCAAGGGTACCATTACTTTGTTTGCCTTGATTAAAATTCAACTGGAAATGTTTAGTTACACTACAAGTTGGAACTTTGCCCGGAGAATGGCTCGGCATGCTATCAGCTCGGTCCCTAATATCGTTATTGGCAATTGGTGTTCGAAAGTATTTGACCACTTTGTGGAATGCAAGCGATGAATAAAATTCAGATCTTCAGAATATGCAACAGCACTTTTGCTATAATTCTGTTGGAATTTTTATGAAGATACGTGTATAATAAGGTAGGTGAAATCACAAAGACCTTGGAGAAAAGCTTTCGTTGCTTAGAAAATCACTTACGCTTTTATAGACTACGTATTAGGTTAAGGATAAAAGATATATGAAATGACAAAGATACGTGACACACAAGGCTTGCCCTTAGATGCACACTATCGAATAGTCTTCCTGACCGAATCTCGGTTATGGTGGCCAATCATCGCAGATACTTGCCAACTAAGCAGGAGATATAATAATCCACGGTAATGTATGCAAAGTCGTAAATACAACTAAAATTGGTGACAGTGAAGATGACAAAAGCGGTCATTGGCCTTTCCCTAATATGTCTTCGTGCAAACCAAAAAAAATTAACCATATATCGTTTTTTATTAGAAAAAATGTTGAAGATCACTTATATGATTCAAGACTTGAACAGGCTTTATTTTGGTTTTCAAAGGTAAGAACTTTAATAAAACACCACCTATACACTTCTTCGAAAGAAAAATTGTATATATAGTTGGTTCCTTAATCACTTTGTCACAGGTGAACAATAAAATCAATTATTGTAAGAATTTTAAAAGCTAACTCGATGACATCTGTATCAGATCCTTGGTTAGCTAATCCACGAAACTATTCCAAATAATCACCATCATACTCGTATGTAGCTCATTACAGATAAACATAGTAGTAAAATCGCGATTTGTATCCGGGTTTCACGCTTGTAACGTGTTAAAGCTTATCATTGCACGCTTCAATGTCGCCATGATAAGACACAATACGCTTGCGTGAGATCACGCCTCAGAGGACTTCAGTGGGATGCTGGGCTGTTGGAACTGCGGGTCTATTATGTGTGCCACTTGATTTTGGTTCAAATATACATATAAGGGACACCTGTTTTGAGTACAGTAGTTTAGAACCATTACCAAGCATTCTGTACAGCAAACAAAGTAACTTAATTTACCGATGCAAAAATATTCATCGCTGGGAAACGATTTCTATTTTGGGGGTAAAATCACGTTTTGTGGTAGAACTCAATGTAACGCACTCAAATCATTGCGCTAATAGATTGATTAGTACGGGGGTCGTGGAGGTGTTTAATTAAAGTAAAAATTTTACATCAAGACATGTATTTGAAAAAAACTTGAGTAACAAGTTGTGCCTTTCGGCTTATTTCAGAGTTTTTTTACACCGGTTATCTATAAATACCCATCTTACGGTAACCTTTGACATTCAAACAGGACAATGGTTTCAACGTTTCTAGAAGTTGACCCCCCACTGTCTATTTTAGAATAATATTCAGAAATCATTTGATTGGTAGTTCGGTATCTACCGTCTGTTGTGAGTCATATCAATACAAGTAAATTATTTCATTTAATGTGTTGGACACCCTATAGTACCATCATTGTAGTATTTATGAAAGAGCATTTACGATACCTAAGATATTGTTAACTTCTTCAAACTTATCCAGATTGAAATCAATCCTAACAACGTCATTTCCTCAGTCTACACCATCAAGGTGCTCTTCTCGTATTGAAGATTTATATTTTGTTTTACCAAAACTTGCAACCTGCACCTGACATCATTCACAAAGAGATCTTCTGGAGTTTATCCACCCAAGATAAATTCTCAGATCTTTTTTACCCCAAAATGTTGTCGTTCAAACAAGCAATAACAGAACTATCGGATACACCACGTGTTACTGAAGACCACCCTCGGTGTCTCCAAGACTGACATTTTTTACTAATTTCTCCCTCTGACATGTGTTTGCAGATAAGCTGGTGCATTTTGAGCGGACGGGACGAGTGCGTGACGATTTTTGTAGAATTTGAATTGAATACAGTATCATTAAAAAACAGTTTAAAACAAGCAACAAAAACTTGTACAAAAATATTATATTACTTGGTCTTCCTTTCACAGAATAAGAAGAACCTTCTTGTAAGGAATCAATCTACACCTGTAATGAAAACAAAACTTATTTTAAACTAACATTACCTGATGTTCTCATACAAATAATACTGACAATGAAAGCAGTAAGTACACTGATACCCTTCGTATCTTGAAAAAGCAAACAAACATATTGAAGAAGGTACCAAAAGTGTAGCATCATTGATCCCACGCTAATAAAGCATGAGCAGCAAAAAATCGTAAGCTCTAAAACTCGCATGTCTGCCGGAATCGAGTTTTAAGCAGGCCTGATTTATGAGTTCCAAGTTATGGTGTCGTGAGACAAGTGGCCCGCCCTACTCCAAAGATTCAGTACGTCACGTTCGTATGCCCTTATATAGTTTTTGAGAATTTCTCAAGTGTTTAAAATATCGCGAAATGTGAAACTGACGGGGACAAGGACGCTTATCTTTAGTTTTGGTAAGAATTGGGCGAAAAAGAAGACCTCCAGGGTATAAATAGAAGAAAGTTTATGAGCTTTTGGTAAAAAACCAGGTGCCTGCTGATGTATGCGGTGCGCAAAAGGGAATGCTGAGTGATTGAGTGATTGGCGGCGCTGAAATGTGTACCGTATGCAGACTATCGATTTTTGCAGTGCAAGTGTGAATAGAAGGAATGGATTTTTCAGTGTGGAGTACGTTTATCAACCTACAAACGTAATGGTGTGGTGGTGCATGAATTAAAAGTATTTCCTACTCGAATGACTAATAAATCAAAACATCTTTTATATTTCGGCCTTTCAAAATGATCACAATTTATTCAAGCCCAACAAAGTTTCTTATTTCTTGTACGAAACATGTACAAACACAGTTATCTCGACTGAGCTTTATCGGCTTTAAATATATCTTCGCCAGAATTTACAGGATCAACAAAAATAAGTCCAAAAGCGTATATAATTCCTGAATCAGCACAGCAATAAAATGTCTTCAAAGACAACATTAATGTCGCATTAACTTTCTTAATCCTATTAACTGTAACATCCATATAACGTTGCTGAACTCGCAAATATATTCCGAGATAAACACGAAACAAAGTCAAACATCTGAACTGCAATAAAGGAAGTACACAATGATCATCATTCACTTAAATTACATATTACGCCATTCTCTGTTGGACTGATATAGTTTCTCGTTGGTATAAACAGAAATAGACCTCTGTAGTAAGATTGGCCTATAATGGTCCTAATATACGAATAAGTACGCCCATACGAAATGTGGAAATGAAACAGTAGTGTTATGCGGGAGAGAATAATGATGTCATGAAAAATTACTTTTATGTTATTAGCAGCGTTTCTCGCTTGGTTATTCGAGTTAATGATTGCAAGTTACATAGTAATATAGTACTTAGTCACCGATATTATTTTTCTTAGGGGTATGTCAAGGTAACTTTCTGCATCATTACAGCCACCACTAAGCAAGTTGAAATTGACGCACACATTTAATTTGAAATCAAATTTGAAGTTGAATTTGATACTGGAAGCAGCTCATAATACATGGACAATAGTAATAGAGCCACACACAAAACACCAAAGGGCTAACAAACTTTTACCAAAAGTAAACAGCAAAATAGACATCCTAAATCAAAACGTTTCTCCATCGGAACATAACTGCCTCATACATACGTTCGTAGTAGTGATAAATCTTTTCGTGCCATCCAATTGTCCACAACTAGGTCATCTGATTGTCCCCTACCTATTTACTGTCATGTCTTTTGTGTTTGAGTTTTTTCCTGTTTCAATTTTCTTTTGTGGTCCCCGTTGTATTAAGTTGTTTCGTACGATTTTGTGGACGACGAATAATGTATATGTTGGTTTTGTTATCTTTGGGTACGAGGTTCTGTCTATCTTTGTATCTATACTGTTTTTAGATGAGTTGCGACAAAGCGCTTCTGTACTTTCATCTATCTATTCAGCTCACATTTTTCCGATTCTGAATTCTGTCTTTTCTGCTGTATCATTTGCTTTGATCCTCCACAATCTTCATCGGTCTAATTGTTTTTTTTTAACTTAATATATTTTTTCATTGCTAAAAATAATACAGCTGCAACTTTTATTCCAATATATTCCAGACACATTCAACATCTTTTTGATAACACACAATATTTTAGTTTTCGTAATTTGATTTGAAATAGAAACTCTGCTAAGCTGTTTTTGATGTAAACATTTTTTCTACTTATTCGTTTACTTTTTCGATTATATTTTGAAACGTATGGCGGCAATCTAACTATTTCCCACAGATTTTACTCTTCTATTCATATTACACCCGGGTCTAGAAAACACTATGATTGCAAATACATCAATCGGAGTCCTGCGACTCATTCACAATTCACATTTGAATGGAATAATACAGAACAAAACATCTTTGACGTAAATATTAGCAGTTCTGTGTGTGAATAGTTCATAGACATTAATAGGATTAACATGGATCTTTTTCACAATTTTATTTACTGTCGAAATGATGATGATGATTGTTAGACTCGCCATAGTAATATTTAACGAAGATTCAGCCAACCAGATGATGTGATGCTGTCATTTCATCACTATACTATTATTTTCTTCTAATCTGTTATGCTGACAGCAGAAAAAAGTTATTAATCAATCAACTTAACAACGAAATTATAATAACAAACAATAATCCTAAATTTTGTGAATAGGAAACGAATACCTTCAAAACAAAACCTTTAATCGCAGCTCACGGATGAGGCGTCATTCATAGCACTGACAACAGAGGACAATCCTCCAAACAGAAATTCAAATGTAAACACAATTTGACAACGCTTGAGCCAAGTTTCGAGGACAGTAGTTTGTATAACTGTGATCCCTGTAACAAGGGCCAAATGAGGTAGGCATTTAGTAGTGTGCCGGTACAAAATACAAACGACACGCCCGTTCAATCTGGGCAGGTCGGAGTTATGACGGCCGCGAGTCCATTTGATGTCCGAATGTGGTTTAAGGTGTAAGAGGAAGCTGTGTGGAGAAAAATGGTTAATTTTATGAAGATTTTAGATGTGTAATGGTTGATCTGCACTAAGCATAAGCACACAAAAAGTTTTACTTCTAGTATCCTACTAAATGAAAAAACGATTTTAATTAAACAGCGCTGATTCCTTGATTAAGGTGAATGCTCCTAGGTAGCCCGCGAATTTCAAATTTTCTTACGTTTTTTGCAACTTATTGGCGGCTGTAAGACGTATGTAGTTACAGAATTATAATCATCAAAATCATCAATACAACCCACCAAGTTCATAAAGGGTTAACAATGAATTTAACCTTGATTGTAGATTATGAGAAAATTAGCATACTACAAGGAGCACACAGCCGCAATAGAAAAACATGTGAAAATCGAACTTCACTTCAGTTATGTATGACTACATCATCAAGGTGTTTATAATTTATCGCCACTCCCTTATCACTCACAGACTTACAACAATGAGCAATACGAGGGTCCAGTTTGAACCCATTTCATTCGGCATTAGGCTTGATGGCAAGGATTTCTTGCCTTGAAATTTTCTCGTCAACCATAATTAATAGGGTGGGCCACCGATTAGTATGCCCCATTGAATGCGTGACCCTGATAGGACATCTGGATTCGCCATCTGTCTATTGAAGATTGGATGAAAGGTTAATCAGGGGTACCTTGCCATTGTTTTGGTATTTGTCAAACGAATTGATGCGGACGTGGAGTGGTTAATCATGGGTAATGCATTCTGTTTTACAGGACTAGGGGACGTCAGCTATATTTAGAAGATTGGCGGAATGGCGTGATGCATGAAAAGCATCTTTTGGTATTTAATTCATCCAATGCAATGATACAATAGTTTCTGGCTTTGAGGTCTCGGTGAATGTGTTTTATTTATTGTTCTAGTGTAACAAATATAACGTAGCCAACGGAATGACTTCTAGTTCATGTTCATGTAAAAAAACGACGACGCTTTCTCCTGTTTGATGATATGAATTAGTTACAAATTGTATAATTATGATGTTTCCAAAGAAATAGAAAATTATTGTTATTTTCATCCAGTCATCACCGGTATTTTCACAAATCGCTTTATACGGTATGACATAACAATAAAAACAAAAAATAAGCCATTTTCGCGTATAAAAGCTAGTGATAAACAAGTCTTCTAGAACCGTCACTTTTTCAGTTCAAACTAGATCTGAACTATTTATTAGCATTCCCTTTCATTTGCTAGTTGCAAAGCTTTGAGATATAACAACATGCCCCTCGTTCGATTTCAAAGAGCCTTTAGTTAGTATCGAGAAATAAGAGAAACTTCAACGTAACCCAGTTAAGTAGTAAACTATTAAAATACAACTTGAACTGGTAGAATTTAACGAGGTTGTAAGGTCTTGGTTGAAATGGAATAAAACCCCAACGAAATGACGTGAAATAATTTTGTACCTATTTGTATAGCCAATCAACAACCGCTTTTAAATCATACATTTTTGACTTTCCCGTCGTCTTTAATTCTGCAGTTACTTTTTGTAGAGCAAAGTTTCCAAGTGCTACCTATTTATTGTTATAATAAATGTTGCCGTGTTAGTATACTATGTTGACTAACTTTCAGTCAACACGTAGTAACAATTGATAACATTGTTAGCGAATGTTACCTCAACATGCGGTATGGATGCACCATAGAATATCAGTTCTTTTCCACCCTCACCCCTCCTAAATCGCAGTTAAAGACCAAATATTCAAACCAGAATAGACGATGATTTAAAAATCGAGAGCAAACCTGCAGGTATTTTTTTCTTATCACCCTAAAATTTTTGGGGATCCGCACGGTTACCCAAAATGGCAATACAGATCGTACGTGAGATGTTTGGGATGTAATCATCTAAGTTATGACTGAATTTTAAAGCAGACTCCCCTACCCCATTGACCGCGATAGGATAGGTCAGAAAGCTTTCATAAAAATATTTTATCGTATTTTTGGGCCCGAAAATTTGTAAAAGGCTGTATATGTTTCAGAAGGAAATACATTTTTAATATCGTTCGAATGTAATGTACCCGCATCGAGGCGTAACGTCCTTTGGCAAACCATTTTTAACCCTACGTAGCTTCTTACTTAATAATATATAGCAAAATTAAGAAATTTTCCCTACAAACCGCTCTGAAATATCTCAATCTTGCAAACCCCTTTTACCACGTGACACGTCTCATCAAACGTGTCGCTACGCAGGACTATAATTAAATTTTGCTCACATTCGGAGATTCAATTAGGGTTTAATATTGACATTCGGTAGTGAGATCCGAAACTCGGGGATCAACACCAAAACATTAGCATAGTTGATTAAAAGGCCTCCCTAGAACTGTTAACTCGTAAATGTCATACATACAACATCATAAATCATCTTAAGATTATGCTTCACTTGCTAAATTTCGTATAATTTTGGAGAGAATGTAACGTGGTTTAGGAACCTTCGAAAATTTCACCTTACAACCTCGGAGTTATGGTTCAAAATCGCGATGTTTTGGCTCGAGATTTGGAACGTTTCGATAATTTAGATGATTTTGCAAGTGTAGGAAAGCCAGCAAGTACTGAATCAGCATCTAGGTGGTTCTCATATAATGAAGTAGAACGGGAGCTGTGATTTATAGTCCAATTATGAGCTCATCGATTATTTCTTACGAGTCTAAAATAGGTAATTGTTGGCTCTTCAGTTCTCGTGTTATTGGAAATTGGGATTATGGATGGTATGACGATCAGATGACAATTAAATATCATTGTAAACTTACTGGAATCTATTAAGACGTACATATTGAAAAAGTACGATGATTTAGATCAGATTTTTGCTTTTCTTTCCCCAGTTGCGTTTTTACTTCTTCAATGCTTCAGAACATTCTATCTTACTGCATGTAACTTCATCACCACTCGAAAATGAAATCACCCCTTTACATCACAAGCAACAGTTGATGTTCTATTCTTAGCCAGAGACAACGAGCAGAAACAAACAGAACAGCCCAAAACTGGTCCTAATTTAATCCAGTAAGCTTACCCGACAAAATGAAATAAACGTGGTATAATTAATATTTCATATGAGGTCGCTCGGACCGTACATGTATGATGTATCGCACTGAACATCAGACTGAGACCGACTTGCATTGTGATATTGTGACCTGATTTTGTCAAGTGCTTTTAGAGGGTACGACTTTTGATTGGATCGTTTTAATATTAGAATTGTTATGAAACAGCAGTGCCTAAACATAGTTAAACATAAACTTATAGGTATGTTGGATTGAACTATTTTTTGCCAGCAATAATGAAAAAGTCAAAAATGTATTGGATCGTCATATGCTGCCGAACTAGTTCGACAGTCCTTTTAGAAACACAAAACGCTTTGAAGCGATCATCCCGTGTCTACGTCTTATGAATTTGCTCTTCCGTTTTATTATTGCACAGTGTCAAGATATGTGAACCTCTTCACTATGTAACTGTATTCTTAACTATGATTCATTCACGTTCAAGGGTGGATCACGACCGTCAGTAATGAGGAGCACGACTTGAGGAGGAGGAGGAGGGAGTCATCCATGAGTATTTGCATTGGTTCCTTCACAGCAATCTGCTAAGTCACGACCCGATCGCATCGTACAGTCTAAATGGTATAATATGTTATGAACTGTGCCGTTCCAGCGGCCGTCAGTGTCACAGATAACGAATGCGCCCTTTGTGATAATATCTCGGTATTGTGAGTACTTGTCCTGTTGGCCTGTATGTGTAGGCATCATTTTTGACGTGGCTGGCTATATTTTAAAAGTGGTCTAGGATAGGTTAGGTAGAGTTTGTATTGGCAGTTTGTCACGCCACAGGGGCCGTGATGCCTCATTTTCTTTGTAGGCTATTTTATGAAAATAAATATTTTGAGCAAGCGTGGTGATCAATGTTCGTTCCTTCCCTGTATGAGAAGAGATCTTTGCCCAGCAGTGGGACAGTAACAGGCTGGTATTGTTATAATTGTATTAAATATAATATTTTTCACAACTATTCTTATCTCCAACTATTCTTTGCTTCAATACGAGATTGACCGAAGCAAGAAAAACTTGTTCAGTCGAGGGCCACGTGGTGGCTACCGGCCACCGTAGATGCGAGCCTGTGGACGGTTGGCTATGGGCTAGCTAGCCGTCAGTCCGTCTAACGACGACAGGCCGTGTCGACGGCGCGTTCGTGTTCCACGCGCGCCTCAAAGAGATGTCAGCATAAGAGAGGGGCCCGCAAGGGCCGAAGCCTGCCGGGGTTGCGGGACTGTTCGAAAGAGATACCGCGGCCCCGGAACGTAAAGGGCGAGGAAGGAACATGGATGGGTTTTAGTCAGTAAGAGTCTGACACTCCCACCCGCTCCGCCCAGAGTGGGAGAAGTCATTTGATGATTTCCCATCCTAAAAAAAAAAAAAAAAAAAAAAAGGTAGACTGTACCCTTTTTTTTCGAATGGGTAATCATCAAATGACAGTGTCAGACTTTTACTGACTAAAACTTATCCATGTTCTTTCCTGGCTCTTTATGTTCCGGGGCCACGGTATCTCTTTCGAACAGTCCCGCAGCCCCTGAAATGACTCTACCCTGGAGTGTAAATGTTTTGTAGTGTTTTTCACAAACAACGGGACATGCAATATTGTGTCTGCACGTTATGAGAGCTTACGGACGTCAATGAAAAAAATTAAAAAAAATTGACTCCGGGCCGATTCAATTTCGATTACCATTGACCTACTAAAATACGAAAATGTCTTGTCGCATAAAAGGAATACAAATTCAATTTCTACTAATAGCAAACTGGCCTGCAAATTGGTCACTTCATTGTCCAAAGTATCCATGACATTAAACATTTTAGCCTGGCATTAAACCTCACCCAGTTTCTAATCTTACCATGCTGCCATAACCCGAAACAGTGTTCTAAATGCCAGCACAAAGCCACGTGTGTTTGTTCGGGAGCACTACGGGTATGTTCGGAACAGGCAAGTCCCGCTCGTATATGAAATATAAATTCGATTATACAGTCCGAACGCGACCGAAGATTTGCCTAATTAAACAACGTTGCTTAAAATGATTCGATTTATGTTCCCGTATCGTTTTATTTGGGTTTGATTAGAGAACTTACAAATTATGCGTGTTTACTATTCTACAGTTGCATTGATCTGTAGTTTTTGTTGTTCATAATATCCTTTATTTTTGTTGGTGTTTGGTAGATATTATGTATTTTCTAATTGATCATCATTTTCCTGTCCTTATTCCAATATGTTCGGGGTCAGCGCCGCATATTGTATTCATCTTCCATCATTATCATCATTTTAGCCGAAAGACGTCCACTGCTGGACATAGGCCTCCCCCAAGTGTCGCCACTGTAAGGACATGCCTGTGCCGATCCCCATTAAGACAGTCGTCGCTGTCGGTCCAATAACAGGTCACGTTTAGCAAGCTAAGCATTCATATTCTAGTAAGTAAGTAATTTAGTCGTTGGACATTAATAAAAGGAACTTTGGAATGAACAGTCGTTTCCATCATTCACCTATCCTTTATGGATATACCGGTATACCGGTACTTTGCGACTCGCATCCAACGGATTCCCGCAACCTTCACCAGGTCATCGGTCCACCTAGTGGGAGGTCTTCCTTCCAGGTCTTCTGGAGGTCTGGTCTTCTTCAATACTTCTATATTACTCGTCATCTCAGCAGAAACCTCCTTTCGAGCCATATCATCCTTCACACAGTCCATCCATCGTTTCTTGGGCCTTTCTCTACTCTTATATCTGTCACCGTAAAATTGTCAAATACGTTATATTGTAATATCTCTTGCGATATTGTAAAGTCTCGAATTATTGTCAAATGAGCATACGGGTTACAATAAAACGCATTGTTTTTCGTGAAATGCATGCGATGGTAGTCAACTCACGCGGTGTGGAGAGAAGGAGGGGTCCCCCTTGCCCAGTGGTACCACTCTCATGAAAAGATACTGTACCATTCCTGAGAAATATCGATTAATATAACCTAACCTTAAAATACTTCATATTCCCCTAAAAAGCGTAGTCGACGGAGCCCCGCTTCGCGGGGCCCCTATTTCCGAGTGCAGGGTTTAAAGGAACCTAACTAACCTAACGGGGGGTGCCCCAAGTCCCGTTTATGGGGGCAAGAGATACTTCCGTATGTTCAGTTGACAATAATTCGAGACTTTACAATATCGCTAGAGAGATACACGTTATATTGTAATATAACGTATTTGACAATTTTACGGTGACATATCCATTATATCTTCGAATTATATATATTCACATAATCTTCCAATCAATCGTATTTTTTTTTTTTTTTTGTTTAAATAAGAAGCTGGATTCAGCCTGTGCGTGATTTTTTAAAAAGAATACTCGGGGCGTGATTTACAATCGATATCGAAGCCAAAAATATAGTTTTTAGAATTTTTGTCTGTTTTTCTGTATGTATGTCCGGGCTAAACTCAAAAAGTACTGGACGGATTTACTTCAAATTTTTCATGAATATTACTAATAAGTCGGGTCAACATATAGGCTACATATTATTACGCTATCACCTACGGGGGAGGAGCACTGGCATCTTAGGTATTTTTGGTGCTGTAGAGCCTTCACGCAGACGACGCGACGTCGCGGGCAGCAGCTAGTGTATCTTATATTTGAGGATTATTTGAGTGTCATTACGTCGAAATATTCAGTCGGATCAGCAGTTAAGAATCAATAGACTTTTACAAAAAGGGTTCTATCAGCGAACAATCTCCCCACGCCACTCTCAATTCAGAAAGTTAAGTGCCCAACTAAAATCAGCTTTTATCTTACCCCGGCTTATTAGTTTCTCCTCCCTTCCAATAGAAGCCGAAGCAATAAAAAGACTGTCTGGATCTATCCTTAAATAACAATAGGAACTGATAATTATTCTCATACGTTAGGGTCCCCATTGTTTCAACTTCCCCCTGGAAGTTCGCCATTCTCCCCTCTACTTAGACTATACTCGATACGATGGTCCTACAATGTAGGGTTATTACTAAATTGAGCGACCATTTTTAGTTTTGTTTTTAATTATGAAGTTATTGTTAGTCCATATGGCCCGTGTGGAGGGGATTTTTGAATTTAGGGTTAGACAGAGTTGAGTGGTCATAGGACGGTGAATCGTACAAAACGAGGACTTAAAGTTAGGGGAAAGAGTTATTTGAAGTCTTGATATAAAGATCCACCATTCAAACTTAGCAGATCTCTAAAATGATGAGCTTTTTGAAAATACTAAAATTTCTATGATATAAAATTATGTTTCGATACGGTAGAGATAATAAACCTTTTTATGACTCAAAAACCACTCACATTCCTCGTAGCCAAAACCAATATTTTTAAGACTAAAAAAGCCTTTAAAACCTGCACTTTAAAGCCCACCAACAATGTTACACCTTAAATAAATTAACGAAAAGTCTTCCCTCCGATCGTAACAATCATAGCTTCAGAGCAAAATTCGCCGAAATATCCTAACTAATGTCAAAATAAACGTTTTTACAGCCGAACGTCACATAAACATATTAAGTTTATTCGACATTCAGTTTTAAGCGGCGCATGATGGTGTGAGGGAAAAATTATCGGATCCATATTGCGAATCTGGTTAACGATTATATTGTCTTTCTTAGAACTGAAATGCGTCATAGAGGACCAGATGAGATAGTCCGTTTATTGGCAGTAAAAAATTAAGAGCGGTTGCTATGTGGATTTTCGAGAGATGTGACAGAATCACATGAAGCTGAAGAGGTCGTTTATTTGGTTGAAACTCTGGAACTACTGTTTCGAATGGAAATTATAATTTAGAGTTAGAGTCCAATGTTGAGGAAAAATATAAAGGCTACAAAATATAACATCACGCTACGACTAAAATGAGCCGTGCAAAAAGAAAACAAGTCAGAAGCGTCGGGTGAAACCGCGGGGCACAGTATAGTGTTACTATAATACTCATAATCTATGTACAGGGTGTAAACCACCTCAACACAAAGCCGTTAACCAAGCATTCTGTACATCAAACTAAGTAACTTTACGCAAAAAATATTGCAACTTTTTTTTGAGGTTATAAATCATGTTTTGTGGTAGAACTCAATGTAACGCACTTAAAACATTGTGCTGATGCATGGATTGAATAGTACGGGGGTCGTGGAGGTGTTAAAAGTTAGTCTTACAAAAAAACTTGTATTTAAAAAAAAACATGTCAAAAAGTTATAACTTTGACCCCCCACATCTCCGTAACTAGAAGGTTCCCAGGTATGGTGTAAAACAAAAAAAAGATCGCAATGATGGGAAAAACAAGTGCTTTTCGGCTTCGTGAAGAGGTGTTTTACACCCTTTATATGATTTTAATAGTGATGACGTCACAGAGATTGTAGAACACTTTGACCTACACAAACCAGAGGTTTAATAAACAAGGCAGTACATTATTTACTCCAACAAAAACAACTACGAAACGAAATTAGGTACATATATTTGTTCATCTCAGGTGACCTAAAAAGTCACCAGACATTACGTTCTACTTTTGTTGCGAAATCAGCGAACGAAAGCAGATTTAATGTATTTTTATTTCATTCCTATTTCGTAATGAAAGTCTCCTTTTGGAAGAATAATCTAAGAGACTCATATTCTTTGTCAAAAATCGGCATCGTCAGTGTAAAAATGTTGCCCATTAAGCTGACAAGTTATTAAGCTAGATAGGTTCAAGACTTTATCTTTTAGTTACACTGACGGCTGTAACTTGTGAGTCAGCTTAGAAATATGTTTGTGCTGATTTTACGTTTTTTTTCTGCTGCCTTTAGGGATGGGAACGCGGTCGTTATTTCGAAAATACGACTTCATGAAAATGCTTACATTATATTTTGGATTTTATTACAAGGTGTTCTTGTGTCTACATTCTAGTCTGGATTTGTTACAAAGGATCTAGGGTTGTTATTACCGAATACACAAATAGAGCACTTAGTTCCCATAACGCTCAAGTGTTGCTTGGTTTATGATGTTAGCACTGAAAATGTTTTGTGTAGATCTTTTTATTTACATGTAGATAGATAGATAAATAATTTATTTAGTACACACAAAAGATATAGCACAACACACAGAAATACAATTAAACGATACAGTTCACTTATGAAAAACAAGGTGCCAATACGCAAAAAGAAGAGCGTATTTACAAAATAAGTATAGTAACACCGTAACATACTTCAAAAAAAAAAAAACAAGTAGGTATGCAAGGTGCGGTGTGCGTCTCAAGGTTGCACCAAATGGGAGTTCGAGTTCAGCATGTGTCAGGCATGCACCTGACACTGAAACTGCTGCTCCCGCATGTCAAACCTACTACCTTTTTTGCCGAGCTGAAGAATTCGAACTGCACGTCAAGTTGCATAATGATAAATACAGGTGGAAATCCAGTCCCAGAGACTGTCCAGTGGTGCTGCATCTGGTGTTGTTACAATTTTTAAACCGCGAAGCGTTGCGAAGATTATCTATCTTCATCTGGGACCGTATTGTTTTATGTTCATAGAATTTTATCCCGTTTCCTTTTCGTCTTTTTTTCATACTGAAACACTTTATACGTTTACCGCTTTCGATTTTCCAGCACAATATAGTGAAGATTTACGTTACAGTGGGTAGCTTTAGGAATTTATTCGTAGTGGTGGGGGGGTTTCATTGTTCGTATAAATGAGTGTTATTCTTTTATTGTCGAGACAAAGACGGCACTTGGCCTCAAAGCGAGGCGCCAATATTTATACAACCTTCTCCCCGCGCCCTCCTTGAAATAGCGCCTTGGGGAGTTTGTGATAAGAGTAAGCGAAGCGATTAATACCTGTTAACGGTGCTAACATCATCAGCATTATATTTTTTATTTATTTATTGCATATCTGTGTATCTCCACCATTTTATTAAGTTCTTTCAGAGAATATTGAGCTTCGTGGAAAGATCATTTGCGCCAAGAATAAGATTTACTTGCTCAAAGTACAGGTGTTACCAGTTGTTAAAATTGGTGGTTTAGGTACTAACCGTAAGTTTAGATTCTGTACTGAGGACGGATGAAACATCATGGAAGAGTGATATAAATGAGAGCAGGGGTTGACAGGTAAGAATGACAAAATAATCATGTTTCACCGACGCTTAGTAACATGGGACAAGTTCAGGAAGTTATGCCCATAGGTCTTTTGAATGCTTAGTACGGCTATAGTACCTATTAACTAATAAATAACAAGACAAATCGTCAGCAATTAAGTCCCGCTCCTAAAACAGTCCTTCAATTGCCATTGCCTAAAGAAGGGGTACAGAAAATCTTGTTAGTCACGGCGTGCATTACCGCCTCCTCTCCCCAACATGTGATCCCCTTAACTTGAACATCTGAGAAGCGCCTCTTGATTATATAAGAAAACGTTCGATGCTCCATTGTTGGATCAGGGATGTAAGTTGTTCCAAGTGTGAGCAGGTTATATTTTGCTTACAGCGTGTTTATGTGCGGAATATGGGGGCGTAGGTGCAGGCAATATGGTTTAAGAAATGGGAACTTAAGTTTAAATGGGAAGTGGGGGTTGATTGAGTCATGTCTCAGGGAGTAAAGCTGGTTAGTATTTGTGAAAATACATGTATTGTAATTTATCTTGATACAAAATTTTGTCAATGTAAGTAAGGTTTTCAGAGTAGTAACTTAATTTTAGTTTTAGGTAGGGCCGATTGTCGAAAAAGAAAGTTAATCATTTTTGAATATAATGTGATATTTCACTTATTTATTTTAGCCAACAATAGCCTTGTGTCCTGAAAAAATCTAATTAGTCCGTCAGTTAGATTATCAAAAAATATTTGCCCCGTATTTTTTCTTTTGTTACGTGAACCAAAATTGACGAAAATACGACGCTTTTAACATTCGCAATACGTCACGCCGTAGTATGACTTTGTGATGCTATGATTTAGTGCGATGTGACGTCACAAGCCGCCACTCCCAAGTTTTGATGCGTTTTATCTTTGTCAGTTTTAATTGATTTACAAAAACAAGTTCAATATGGTACAATCTTCTACAACAAACTAAAAAAGAATACCTACAGAGATAACGTTTATCAAAAACGCAGAACTAAAAATTAATAAATAACAAGATAAGCTCCCACATTAAATTTAGTAACACTAATTAAGATAAGACATTTATTTTCCTTCCAATTCCCGGATCAAAAGGCCTCACCTTTTATACGGGACCCTAACTAGACATTTCGTGTTAACAATAAAATTGTCACCTTTACAAATGTTTTAATGGCACGCCATTTACGTTTTGACATTTTAATCAAAGAAGGGTGGAATTAATAGATAGAACAAAGTGGGGATACAATTACCTACTTCCCATGGGTTCACTACTATTTTCAAATTATTGTGGTTAGGGCAACTTTTGCTATTTCTTTTGGGGCGTTGGCCTATGCCCTAAATACCGAATGAATTTTGGAAAAATAAATGTATATGCATTTATTGAAGTGAAGCTCCCCCCTATACCTAACACCATAAAATAACATTAACGTAAGTATGCTTTTAAAACTAAATTATTAAAAAAAAATTAAGACATTTACGGCTACCAATACAAATGAGTCAAAAATGACCATTGTTCTTTTTAACCAGGGCTGAACGATTACAACGTAAGTTTGGTAATCTTTACACGAATGATGATTACTGTCCATTATCAAGAGGGCTCTCATGTCATCATCTGCGTAGCCTTTACCCAACTATGTTGGGGTCGGCTTCCAGTCTAACCGGATGCAACTGAATATCAGTATTTTATCTCTCCGATCTAGGGGTGGTAGAAGGAGACTTTCCCCGGAATCGGAGTGCGTCATCCAGCTTCGAGTAAATGTTACTAACACTAGTTTATAAGTTTTTCATTGCTACTAACAAACATATTATATGTATATAAGTTAAAAATGTTTACTTCTAAGTGATGATTATACTAACATAATATCTAAGCACCATTGTTACTAATACTTAATACTAACAAAATTAGGTACCTAGTTGTAAATAAACTTTTACATATTTAGTGCATAAGTATTAGTGTTTAAAGACTCACCGAACAGTCAAACCATGACAACGGTTTTGTGGGGCTTAGTTTTTAAGTATACTTACTTTGTTCTGATAAATAAATAAATAAATAAAAAATATATGGAGCGACTGCCTATCTGACCTCCACAACCCAGTCAGTAACTGAGTAATACGATAAATCAGTGATCAGTGGCCCAAAAATTATGACAACCAGTCATACCTGGTTGTCATAATTTTTGAGCCACTGACTACCCGTAACGACTGTCAAAGATCTACAAATGACAGCCGGGACCAACGGCTTAACGGCTTAGAGGGCTCTCATGTCAACGGGAATATTTGACAGTTTTATCCAAAAAGAAACTAGTTTATTAAATTTTCAAGATTTCCTAACTCAAACTAATTTGATATTGTTTTACTTTAATACAAGACTGTTTATACTAATTTTATTAATGTAACCTTGTTTAATAAATTCAATTAGTACAAAACCAAACAACAACTTTTATTAACTTTCGAATAAATTACTAATTCTATAAAACATTTAAAATCACAGTGTTTGCCAACAACATCTTTGGATCCAAGTTATTAAATATTTCTTTAAATTTTAATTATGTTTTGAAATTAAAGAAACAACGACCCTATTGTGTTTCAAGCTTTCAATACAGGTGGTATTTCACAACCAACAGATTGAGTTATAGAATTATGGGTTATAGTTACAATAGTTACTGTAAATAATTTTTTTTCAGCAAAAAGACGTCCACTGCTGAATATAGGTCTCTCCGAAGTGTCGCTACATTGACCGGTCCCGTGCGACTATTATCCAGCCGATTCCCGCAACTTTCACCAGAACCGGTCCACATCCCATCGGTCCAACTTAGTGGAAGGCCTTCCAACGCAACGTCTTCCGGTTCGCGGTCGCCACTGAGGATCGAAAGAGATACCGCGGCCCCAGAACATAAAGGGCGAGGAAGGAACATGGATGGGTTTTAGTCAGTAAGAGTCTGACACTCCCTCCCGCTCCGCCCAGAGAACTTAGATAGATACTTAGCATTCTTGAAACTAGGAGGTTAAATTAGTACCTTTAGAAGATATTTATGGTTTTCTTAAATAAGATTTAAATAGAAAAAGTGTTGACCGTTATTTTACAAAATCTCTGTGATTTGTTAAACAAACTTTGTGGACGGTTAGCTATGGGCTAGCTAGCCGTCCGTCCGTCTAGTGACGACAGGCCGTGTCGACGGCGCGTTCGTGTTCCACGCGCGCCTCAAAGAGATGTCAGCAGAAGAGAGGGGCCCGCAAGGGCCGAAGCCTGCCGGGGTTGCGGGACTGTTCGAAAGAGATACCGCGGCCCCGGAACATAAAGGGCGAGGAAGGAACATGGATGGGTTTTAGTCAGTAAGAGTCTGACACTCCCTCCCGCTCCGCCCAGAGTGGGAGAAGTCATTTGATGATTTCCCACCCTAAAAAAAAAAAAAAAGGGGTATATAGTACTCATGAAAATGATTAACTTTTACTATATGACCAACAATGAAAGCGCAAAAACATTATCAGTTGCTCTATTCATTTGTGGTCGCATAAATAACTGGGAAAAATGTAGAGAACAGCTGTTTTGTTTTGTCCATACTTCAGATCGAAATCCATAGCAAAAGTTGCCAATATACAGGGTGTAAGCAGACTCATCACGAAGCCGTCAACCAAGCATTCTGTACATCAAACTTAGTAAGTCTACGCGAAAATTATAATTAATTATATTATTATGACAGTACTGTTTAGTGTTAGACTATTTCGTAATACTTATGGAACAATTTTTCTTTTTATCTATATGTGGAGGCTTGTGATAATGGTATTAGTCTGTTAGCTTTCCTACAATAAAATAAGTTGGATAAATAGTATATTTATTCTGTTAATGCTCGAAGTGATAAGCGACAAAAGTGTGCCTATTTTCACTTAATCATGAGTTATGTTTTAGACTTTCACCGTTTTTCACTACACTAAAAGTACTTACGGGATTATATCCGTGATTTTCTTTGGTTTCTATGAGCAAGAAATCACGGATATAATCCCGTAAGTACTGTACCATGAGTTATGTTCAAATCTTATGCAATGAGATGTTTGAAAAGTGACCATCAGAAACAAACCATAATTAATAATCGGGTCGTTGCATAAACAAACACATATTCCAATTAACATTTAATCACATCACTCATATGACTTAAAATTAAAAGTAAAACGCCGTGCAATTGTGTGTTAAATGAAAAATAAAACGGGGTAAAATCAGTGTTGGTAGGGGATCAGAAGGGCTTCCGAGTGCACTGACCTTTAAGGGTCGCTACGAATTGGGGACCTGATCAGCTGGACATAACAGATAGGCTTGTGTACGGGAAATTGGGTGCTTCCTACTATAATAATTTCAGTTTTATGTGTTATGCCGTTTGTTGGTGATTTAGTTTGCGTTGATTTGTATGCGGAAGTCAATATCCTGATTTATTTGTTAGGTGTATTATCAATATTGTAAATTCTTTTTTGTATTGGGAAGGTTTAGGCACTTTTGCAATCTTCATTTTTGACAAGGCATTGGGATTTTGCACAAAAGTCAATAAACTTTAACACGCCAGAATGGTTTTCTGAAAATTGAGCCTGTAATAATGTTACAGGGAATCACAATTTGTTTTGAAGTTCTACCGATGGGATTATTATGACATGGGATGATAATAAAACCGATTTGTTATTATTGTTCAATGTTTTCATACAGTAAACACGTTTTTCCGAAGTTTTTGACAGGAAACAGGCTAATCCGTAAGTAGTGTGACATAAACGTACCCGTAAAACGCATGCATACTAATCTCTACCAATATCGGCAAAGCCAAAACTTACATTCAATATAAAAATGGAAGACCGCAATCCGCACTTGCAAAGTAAATCCTACCTTCTATACAGTATATATAGGTTAGGAGATCGTTCCAGTTATCTGCCAGTCGCGCCAACCATCTGGCCCATCTGAATTTTTCACTTTTACCTTTTCCAACAAAAAAACGCTATTTCCAAAAGTGGGTCGCGTAAAATGAATGCACAACGTGATTTATAGCAGGAGACTGCTTTTTTAAATTTTATAAAATCTTATTTGGATGTGTCGTCCCTGTGATTACGTTATCTTCATTGAGTTAGAATTTTCTCGTGCTTCTTTTTTTAATTTATTTATTTACCGTGTCAAGTTTTTTACCTCAAGTTGGAATCTTGGATTAGGAGCTACTTATTTTATGCAGGATATTTAGGTGTTTGAAGAAGATCCATATTATAAGCGTAGGACATTTTTAAATCGTTTATTTTGATAGATAGCTTTTTTGGAACTTATGTAAATCTAAAAGATTTTTAACTATTCCTGATTGAAAAGACAGAAAATTTTAGACCAATAAAATTGATTAATTAATCAATTTCAGGACATAAATTCAGAATCATTGATTATTTTTCTCTATTGTGAGAAGAATACCACAATAGAACCTAAATATAGGATTATTATTATTTATCTTAGTGCCTAAAAAGTATTATTTACGAACAATTAATTTCAAAATCCCCCAAGATTACTAAAAAAGAAAATCATTAACCCGAGACAAGTGATTCATTACGCAAATGATAATCAACCCTCACGATTCCATAATTAGGCAGCCATCATAAAGTAGCTCAAAAAACGCAATTTTCCCTTCTACCAAACGATCTGAAAATTAATGATTTATTCAACAATTCTCATTGTTATTCAACGATATTCCTATTCACATATTAAGATGAAGTGTTGAGTAAAAAGCGATTTTATATTTAAATCTCATGGTTTAGCATTACAAGTGAATGCAATATGGAGTGCGTCTTGCGTACGCGTTGCGTTGCGTGCGTAAGTATGAACAAAGACAGTCGCTTTGCAACATGATAACGGGCCTTTCATCTTGAAAATGTTTTTCATGTTTAGATTTACATCACACGTAGCCTTTAGTCATCAATCAGGAACAAACCCAAACTCTAGCCTACTACTGAGACAATTCTGATTGAAAACCCTAATATTAAAATATATAAATATATCGCTGGACATTACACACAGCGCCATCTAGTACCACACTAAGCAACTAGGCTTGTGTCGTGGACACCAGCCTGCGTAGCATGACCACCGGAAAAACGAGAGAGTATCAACCAATCAATTGTTCATCTGTCATTGAATCGACAAAATGACAGATGAACAAAAGATTTGTCGAGTCTCTGTCGTGTCTACGGTGGTCATGCTACGCGGGCAGATAGTAGATATACTACAAAGATACTTTTTGTTTGTTGTCATCATTCTCCTGCCCTTATTCCAATTTATTTGTGGTCGGCGCAGCATGTTTTCTTCTTCAATACTTCTATATTACTCTTCATCTCAGCAGGAACCCTCCTTTCTAGCCATATCATCGTTTACACAGTCCATTCATCGTTTCATTGGTCTTTCTCTACTCTTATACCACATACATACTCAAAGCTTTCCGCACGATGTTTTTCTCATTCCTCCGCATCCTGTGCCCATACCAGGACAAACGATCACCAAATCGTCAGCATCTACCTAATCTTCTCCCAACTATGTTGGGGTCGGCTTCCAGTCTAACCGGATGCAGCTGAATATCAGTATTTTACATGGAGCGACTGCCTATCTGACTTCCACAACCCAGTTAATGCTGGGTGTTAAGAAACTACTTGGTAAGACTGGTTGTCTGACTTTTTGGGCCACTGACTACCTATAACGACTGTCAAAGATCTATAAATGACAGATAATACCTAATAATATTATTGAAAATACATAAAACTAAAGGTTTTGTTATGAACATGAGAAGCTTTGGCAAAATTTGAGGGCTCGTGTAGCGCAGTGGCGAAAGGAATTGTCTGTTGCGCCATGTATCACACTTTCGATTCTTGCACCGAACTTATACAATTAGAACCAAACTTTTTTTTTCTATAAACGGAATACAGATGTTTGTTAATTATTTGTGTTTTTAAACGAAACCACTATATAAAATATTATGAGTAATCCAGCTAAGTTTACACAAAGTTTTTCTTTTAAAAGTCGTTAAGTTTTCATCCCGGCAGAGCTAAACCTAGTTTATTAATCTATACTCAGGCTTTCTGAGGATTTTTATGTTATTTTCTTTCTACAAACTTTGATAGAGATTCAGAGACACTAATTAACATATCGTAGAAGATGCCCCGAGTATAATATTTCTGTTATAGCTCAGAACCTATACGACATTATATTTATGTTTATATATTATAAAAATAATATTTTCCACGTTTTCGCAATATTGATCCTTGATGCTCGTTTCCTATTGGTGGTAGATGACATTACAAATTATATTACAAACTTTTAAGCCCTCCTCGACTAATGGGCTATCCAACAATTTAAAAAAAACAATCCGAACCAGTAGTTCCTAAGATTAGCGCATTCCACCAAACAAAATCTTCAGCTTTACCTATAATATTAGTTTATTTATTAATTAATTAATTAATATCATATGATAATCTTTTATTTTTATCATTGAATCACTGAGAGATTTTTTGAACAAAAAACGCGGTAAGATTTAATCAGACTTTATTTAAAACTAAGTAACTGATTTTTTATATGTAAAACGTATTATTGTAAAGCTTTGCAAAAGCAAAACTCCTACTTGAGTGAGATTTTTTTTTTGATTTGATTAAATTAAATAATCTTTGTTTCAATTACGCTATTGTCTCAAGAAAAGTATAAAAGCTAAAATATTACACACAAAAACATTTGACTACAGAAAAGATTTAATCAAATGTATGAAAACAAGACAAGCTCGTATAGAAATCCCGATTAGTTCAACAAACGTACGTACGACGTTCACCCAATTTCTTTTGTATTAAGTAATTGCTTTAGACAGAATTACAGAGCAACAATCTCTTGCGTACGTCGTATGAAATTCTATAGAAATTTCTGATAGTAATTTTGTTGTAGCTATTGTTCAAGCTAAATTATATTAAACTAGCTTATGCCAGCGGCTTTGCCCGAAAATTGTCCCACGGGATCATACTACCGGAATCAAAATACCCTGTGTGATAATCCAGCTTGTAAACTATCTGTGTACTAGATTTTATCTAAATCCGTTCAGTCGTTTTTGCGTTAAAGAGTAACAAACATCCATCCTCAAAAACTTTCGCATTTATGTAAGTAAGACAAATAGCTGTGAAAACAGTCTTCTCGTTCAGATCCTTTAATTGATTTTTGAGACCCTTGTAATTACTGGAAAATGTTGTTATATGAATGTTTCCAACGATTGGTTTTAAAGACCACTTTTTAATGTTTTTTTTGGAAGTATTTTAATATTTAGCAGATTTCACAGGTGGTGTGTCTGCTTATGTGTAATACTTCGCCAAGTTTATTATACTATATTAAAATGCAGAAACTTCGCATGTCGTACTGTATTTACTTAAATAAATCCTTATGAATATGATCGCTCGGCAATCACTGGAAGTTTACCTCAACATACAGTTGGAGGGAATACGCTTTGCATACATATAAGACTGATTGAAATTTTACGCTCGCAGAAATTTTTACGCATATTTTAGGGCCGTTTCGCAATTTCACACCCATTCTAATATAGTCGTCGGCGAACGAGTATTTTACGTATAAATTTTCACTTTTCCTTATTTTCTGTGTATTAAGAAATGTGTACGAAGAAACGTATACAGTGGGATAGGAATTAAAAACACTGTTTGTCGGAATTCCAGATTATATTTTGTCAAAATTTGTTTGCCTTTAATCTGGAGATGGTATATTTGATCTACAGATTCTATATTGACAAATAAAAGATTATTCTTAGTAATATGTATTAGCCTATATAAACAATTTTCAGTCTGATGGTTTTATTATTCTCGCATAAATAACTGTATGGTTTTACTGAGAAAGCGGTACCTACCGAGTTTCGCTGGGATACTTGATACTAAACTGTTTATATAGTAAGAAATATTTATATTTTAAACACGTTTAATTCATCAGTATGAATTATCAAGTCACAACTTACAGAAGAACCAATGTGTAGGTAAGTGCCACGAGTCAGATGAAAGATACTGTGTACGTAGTTCATCAAACCACTAGGTACGCTCCTGAATGAATGCCTGACCTTATTTTCCTGTAATATACACAAAAGTATGACTAGAAAAAGTACCTGGAATTATGAAGATAATCGTACCTTGGTTTACGCACAAATACCTCACAATCACTATCACTAAACTGACTGATCGCTAACGATAAAAGAACGCGATTCTCCAAGAAAAACAGATCCCAGCAAAAGAGCTACGTAGAAGATTACTTATTGTATAAATGGTATACCCCACACAGCTTTGTTCAGTCAGCAAGGTTAAAAGAGCATGAAGATCTTAAGCAGGCAAAGTGCAGTTCTTGCTAACAACAGACCTCGCTAAGCAATTCAACAAATGCAAAGGTAAAAATACAAAATGCGAGTCAAACATTAACATTTTCATTGTTTCGCCCCTAGCAACTTATATTAAACCGTTGGGACATTAGAACTTATAACACTTGAACGTAAACTTGCTACACAATTACAAACTTAGATTTGCCGCTCTACAACAACAACAATGACTTTAGTATCAGAATTTAGTGTTGGTTGTTGTGTTTCGAAGTAGTTTGTGAACGGCAAAAACAATTTGGTGCGTTGTTGGAAGAAAGCATCCATTCATATAGGAGGGATGCGCCCTTATTTCTTTCACCCCACATCGGTCGTCGACGTAATTTTTTTAATCATGTTTTATACTCGTATTAATTTACTTAACGACCGTCTTAGTCGAAGGTTTTTGAATGCGTCGCTACGTTTTCGATGAATAACGAATGAGCTTGCAGTATTATAATTTAGTTGGTGATTCTTGAAGATTGTTTGCTGAAGCATCGGTGCGGAGAATTCTGATCTTGATTTTCATATTAAACTGTCATAATAATTCTGCTTTGATTGGATGGTTCATTTACATGTCGGAGTGGAAATGTACTCGTAAATGATACTGTTAGTAAAATGAAGCTGATTTAGAAAAGCTCCTAATTAAATTAAAACTACTTATTCCAAGTCAGAGATCTAGAAAATTTTGAAATAAAAGCTGCTTGAATTTATTTCTCCAAATCGTAGTGGTGACCTTGAGGAAAATAAAGAAATTGAATTAAACAATTCTATGTAAGTTACTAAAGTTTTTACTTGTACTACATATACAGGTTGGAATTTTTCAATGCCACCTGGAGGGAAAGTACTTTAAGTACTGGTGATAGCAAATTTTACTCAAAGGACACATTGCTTTATTTTTAAAAGGAAACAAATCTGCATTCACAGATTTTCGAAAATTATGTATTTGGCCACACTCGGGCATCGAACCCGGGCATGGATCGACTAAAGTTCGACAAAATAACATTCTGTGCCTTTTTGACATCAATCGATAGGGTCAATCATTTGGATTAAATCTCTCTAACAAACATGATAAATTAAGTGAAAGGAAAAATATGAAAAATTCCACCCTGCATATAATCTTTTTATGTATCTCTTGTTTCATATTGTCTCATTCAGGAAACAGAGAATTAGATATGCAAAAAAATATCAATATAAACAGAGACCTGTTATGCTATCAACATTGAAACAAGAATAATACTTTTACAATGTCTATTTCTAATGATCCACTTTATATTTCCCCATAAATCCATTAAGAGAACAAATGGAGGGGGATTCCAGATATGATTTCAAAGAATTTCAGCATCAGAATCACAATAGGCGATATAAAATTTACAAATTGTAGCCATAAAACGAACGCGGGAAACTTAGACTGGAAAATTATGTACGAGCTAAAGGTAATAGGTCTTTGAAACAATGTAACTTTACATTTATTGTTATTCGGGTCGTCCGAAGGAAATAGGGAGGCATCAGGGGTCGTAATGTGATTTTTATTCAATACAGACGTGCAACTGTGTTAATTCTATAGAGCTTTACAATGTTTGGTCCAAGTTATATATATGTCACCGTAAAATTGTAAAATCCGTTAGGTATATTGTAATATAACTAGCGAGTCAACTCTCGAAAGATTGTCAACGTGGGGGAACCTAACTAACCTAACGTGGGGGTGCCCCAAGTCCCGATTATGGGGGCAGAGATACTTCCGTCGCATGCATTTCACAATATTACTGTTTCACTTCGATAGACCACAATCTACCGAAAAATAATGCGTTATATTGTAAGCAGTATGTTCAGTTGACAATATTTCGAAAGTTTACAATCTCGCTAGAGAGATTACAATCTAACGTGTTTGACAATATAACGGTGACATGTATATAGAATGCGTTGAGGTATAACGGGTCTTGTTACAAAGTTATAAATTATTCAAACAATGTATAGTATCGAATACGCAGGTTTGCCACGATTTTTTAGTTTCGTCTGCGTAGCAAAGGAACCTTTTCTTTCGTGTTCTTCTAGTTCCTCAAACAAGATTATTTTTGAGCCTTTAAATGGATTCATTAGAGTGAGGCTTTTGCCCTGGAGTAGGACAGAGCAGGGCTAGTTAAAAAAATGGATTCATCCAGTCAACCATCTGGTAGAGAAAAAGAACCACTAAGAACGTATTTAATAGTTATATAATATGAAACCTCTATACTTTAATTGAAAACGCAGCGACAGCGAAACCCAACGGCTTTCTTAAAATTAACTATAAATAAAACATTCATTTCATTCATCTAAACTGCTCTTAACAAATCGCTACATCTTTTATCTCACACCAATCACTGGCCGAGAACACGGGAGGTAAAATTCTTGAGGTGTTGTTTGCCCTAAAGGCGATTTACTCCAAGTGTCTGTTAAGACGATAATTACAAAAGTTTTTTAATTAGTTTAATTTTGCCGTAAGCCGACGAGATTTTTGAAGCTTTTAAAGCATTATGCACGATACGTTTACGAAGTTAGTGAAAAAAAATTGCGAACTTTTCTTTGTGTGTGTGAGTACTTTATCAGCTTTATTCTTTTTTATTTATTTTTTTAGATTCTGATAAGCTGAGCTATTTTGATTTTATTCTCTCCGTCGCAGAGTGAGGTCTTTTAATTCAATGTCCGGTTATAATAAATTGTAAATGAATATGAATCTCTGTTCGTTATTCAAGCCTGTTCTGATTACTCCTTATAGCTTCTTGAAAGTACGTTACCATTGAATAAGTGCCTTTTGGCTATTGCGGCATAGTTTAAAATGTTACTGCGCAATTTCACCAACACAAGACGGCATTTAAATGAATGCGTAAAGGACCTCTAGTCGCAGAGACGAACTGTTGAAAACACAACAATGCGTTTCATTTAGACATTCCTTTACGCGCCTAGTGAAAACTAGCATACAGTCCACAACATATAATTCATAAGGCTGCTTACCACCTCGACACTAATCCTGATAACTCTCAGCTTAAATATTACATAGATATTTACTGCAAATTCAACAGCCATTCATTTCCTCGACCACAATTACGCAATCATGTCAGATTCAAGCTGAAGTCCTCATAATGACATAATGGTAATAAGTTGGACTTGGGGCCGCTAATCTCGTTTCAATTTTTAGGTCCGGCAAGAAGTTTATCATGATTAGGTACTTTTTAAGCTGGTGGTTGGGACTTTTGGGACTGTTTCCATTAGATGGCTTTGTAAGCCGAAGCTTTCAAACTGGTTTCAAGGGTATTTGATTACTACATATACATACTCAAATGACTGCCTTGTTGGTCTACGATCGTAAGTGCTCCTGCTGAACATGATATCCTGGGTTCGATTCCCGGGTCGAGAAAAGTGTTATTGATTTTGCACCAGGAATTTCTCAATAGCAGTCACGGAGTTTTTGGCGCGGGACAAATACAAGAAGCGTCGGACGGCGGTCGCGGCGCCACTTCTTTGATATTTGATACAAAATGTATAGAATATGTGTGGCGTGAGACATACTGAGATGGCGTGGCTGAGGCGTGGCGCGGGCGCCGCTTCCTCGCCCTCGTCGCACTCGCAGTTAGCAGCATGTACAGGGCGGGAACAAAACGGCGAAAATGCGTGACAATATAGACTTTAAAGACTAAAATGCGCCCGCGCCTCACCTTTCCGACACCGTTAGCGCGCCTATTCTGAGCTGCGCCGGCGCCGGCACCACGCCATCACCTCGCCCGCGCCGCACCTTCGCCCGACGCTTTTTGTCCCGCGCCTTTAGGCTGAGCGCAGATTTGAGTCACTACAATTTTAAGACTATATACTACTAATATACTATTGCTAAAGGGAATAAATAGTCTGTCTCGCTCGCACTACTTGGGCAACAGTCTGTCTTAAGACAGTCTTGTCTCAGGTCAGTCTGCAATCAGCCTTATACTAAGCCCACATTTTACCAGTTATATTTAAGTCTCAGATAAACTCCTGATTGAACAACCCAATAATTATTACTACCTGCGAATCGAACCTAGGACCTAATGCTCAGCAGTCGTGCTTGCGTCAACAAGACGAACATGGCAGTCATTCCTGAAATATGTACTAAGTATTCAATCTATTTTGAATCACGGCGTCTAGACAGGAACCTTCCTGCCAATAGAGACAGACCTCCTTTTGTTTCGGTGTATTTCATAAGGTCAACGCTACAATATCAATAACAAATGTTGCCTACTCTCTCTGAGATCAAAGGCTTGAAGTTTCTAACAGCCAACAGGGCACAACAAGTTGCGACCAGCCTCGGAAGAGGAGCACGCGTAGCCAAGCGCAGGATGACGTCACTTCCAAGTTTTAAATTTAATTAAAGACAACTTTGGGGCGAAGCATTGCGACTATAAACAGATTATGTGTGGACAGACGGGCGTTTGTTTTGGATTGGTAATGGTTTGTAATTGATTGTGAAGGCGATCGGTCCACTAGTCTTCGATTTAACTGATAGTAAACAAAACTCTAAACACAAATGGACTGAAATGGGTTATTGATGTGACTAAATTATTAGTTTCAGTTACAATCACACTTTGAGAATCATTTAACTTTGAAAGAGATACATAAATATGTAAAACCACGAAAATTAGTCTGGGCAAGAATTGATCGCCTTTGATATTGCAGATGTCCATAGGTGACGGTGACCACTTCCGTAGGTTGGTGCTTTTACATCAATCTATGGCAGAGGTAAGCCGGTACCCGTAAGAGAACCAAGGTCACCGACGTAGCCCGAAGAATTGCCAAACTTAAGTGGCAATGGGCAGGGCACATTGGTCGCAGAACGGATGACCGATGGGGTTGAAAATTTTGGAGTGGCGACCGCGAACCGGAAGACGTTGTGTTGGAAGGCCTCCCACTAGGTGGACAGATGATCTGGTGAGGGCTGCGGGATTCCGCTGGATGCGAATCACACGGGACCGGTCAATGTGGCGACACTTGGGGGAGGCTTATGTCCAGCAGTGGATGTCTTTCGGCTGAAATGATGATGACAGAGGTTCTTTCGTCCACTTTGAGAATCAAATATTTTGTAGAGCCTCCAATTTGGTTTTAACTTCACTACATCTTAAAAATCACATTGACAAATATTTCTGCAATTCAATTATAGCGTACCGTAAGAGGCTTATCCCGTTTCTAAGGTCCAACTTACAATTAAAATAATCTGTTATAATGTGTACCATAAAATGCAACACAACCGCCAACCGCAGCGTCTCGCCCGCCCGTCTACACCACAACAACAGTCGCCATGTGTCGCCACGTTACAGATGCACAAAGTATTGCATCGCGACATCCACGCACTTTTGCATAAAGACAACATGGCCGGCTCCCTTGTATGGGGCTCCGTTATTATAACTGTTTTTTTTTTGGATGACTGAGGATGTTATTAAGGTTTTGTATGGTACTTTTATAATTTAGTAAAGAACAATGGTATGTTTTGAACGGCAAGGATAATAAGCTTCACTTTTATTATAAAACAAAGTCCGGTCTGTCTGTTAGCGATAAATTCAAAAACTACTGCACCAATTTTCATGCTGTTTTCTTTATTAGAACTTTCTAAATTTTAGGTAACTTGTTTTCAAAATTTCACGTTTCGTTTAGGCTGTGATGAAAACTTAGATTTGTTTATGGACGATTCTTGTCTGTTCCTTAGATAAAGACTGTAGCAATTTAGTAGTTATCGGCAGGCCTGGCGTGGGATGGGTCCAGCTAGATAGAACGACCTCCATAAAAGGATATAAGTAGACTGGATGCGGAATTGCGGATGGTTAAAAACCGGGAGTTGCGCTACTTAGAAAACGCCTAGGTACTCGTACCAATGTCTGGCTGATATGAATGATTGACCTGATTGACCCTTGGTGACATGTAACCTAAATAAATAGTATTTTGTGTTGTTGTTGAATGATTGCTATTCAAAAGCATTCAAATTGCAACATTATTGTAACTCTGAATTCTTTTGCAACACATAGCCTTACTCGAAAAAATTTTACTAAAATTGTAGCTACACAACCAGTCATCAACAAACTTGCAGGTGAGAATGCTTTCATCCACGAAGGTTTAACGTAAAGTAAAAGCTTGAGCATACATACTACGGAACACGCTTTAATGCGGTAGTTCCCGTTAATTTAAAAAGGGCCTCGCCTATTACAGTTTACGCGAAAGCATAAAACTCACGACCCAATTTGGCAAAAAGAAAATTTCTCGCAAAATTACCTATTTGGAGCCAAGGCACGTGTTTTTGAAGTTTTAAAAATAAAAAGGAACGTTTTCTTTGCCGAAGCTAGAATGTAAAATGTAAAGAATTATTGGAACATAACAAAATATGACCGGACGGGTTTACCTCTATAAATCGTTTTACATCTGCTATAATGTAATGAGATTTAACCCTCCTATTCGCGTTTACGACATACCCGCGCCGTCTAAATAGATCAAAATATTTTTTTTCTATAGAAAGTTCTTTTTTTGTAAATATACGCGTCTATATTGAAAACGGGATCGCTGTATTGAATGTTATTCGATGATGGATCTGGATGAATGATAAGAAACCTGAGACCAATTTTATGTTTTTGTTACCTAGGCATAGACATGTATTTGTACAATATCTCATCGATATTTGCGTAAACATAAATAGGAACAAAATTTGATCTCCAAAATTGTGAACTTGGTTTAATAGCTATTGGCACTATTTTGACGTTTACTCACTAACCAAACTTTCCCTAAAGATGATCAGTTTCTAAGCTACAAGCAAGTCAAACTTTGGAAACAGTTTTGATTGACTTCGGAGCACTTGGAACCCGAAAAGAGCAGTTTTGATCGATTTCTGAGCACATAGAACCTAACTGAACAGGTGCATACATGCTCTTGGTAACCTGAGGCAAATTGGGCGGACCTGACAGGGACTGACTGCGGACATTGGGCAGATATCAGTCAGTATAATTATGATCTGTCAAAGTTGATGGATCTCCAGCCATCAGGATTTCCTCTTCCTCTCCCGGAAGAGGAAAGCCAAAGAAAAGATGGACGGATTATGTGAGGATGACTACTCACGGCATCATTTACTGAACAGGGGAAACTGTAAGAAGAAAACGTGTTCTGCCGACCCCAAATAGAATATGACAAGGGCAGAAATCGATGATGATCTGTCAAAGTCCATCATTCAAGTCAAGTCTACCATTACTACTAACAGCAGGCCCGCACAAAACCTACTACCGTATATTTCCACTCCTTATCTTTTTAGTACAATCCCACAAAAGTTGATTGACGTATTCGAGGAGGGAATTCCTTTCTGAGAATTTGTTTAGTCCTCTCAATGGCCGAGGGAAATATTAAGAAATGCCTCCCGTTCTATTGATGCCCGATTTTTATTCGCCGTCATCACAAGATTAATTCCAATATGGCTGTGTATTTAGATACGGCATTAATGGTCCTTTTGAATTTCGGCTAATATTCATTATTGGATATTTGCGAAGTGGATTAACCGACGTTAATAAACATTTAATGTTCGGCAATTACATTAAGATTTCGTTATTGATGTCGCCAAGAGTTGAGATGAAAAGTGTTTTGTTATAGTTTAGAAGTTTGCTTGGCTCTTTAGTAAATCAATTCGGAGTACAAGATTACAAAACATGTTTTGTCATTGACAATGATGTCAAAGTTTCTTCGCTTGGACTCTTTTGGACATACTTAGGTCTTTTCTTACGATGTTTTGTGAAGCTACTTTCTGTTAGTTAATGTGATTAATAATTAACCTTAAAGCGACGTAGTAAATCTTTTTACAGAAGACTTTATTTTCCCAACCACTCTTTAGGGTATATACCCGCCGGGGCTGTTGGACTGTTCGAAAGAGATACCGCGGCCCCGGAATGTAAAGGGCGAGGAAGGAACATGGATGGTTTTTAGTCAGTAAAAGTCTGACACTCCCTTCCGCTTCGCCCAGAGTGGGAGGGGTCATTTGATGATTTCCCATCCGAAAAGAAAAAGGGTAAGTACCCGAGTGTAACCAACGGGGCTCTATTACTAAGCCTCCGCTGTCCGTCTGTCTGTCATCTAAAATGGGTAGACAATCGAAATTTTCACAGACTGTGTATTTCTGCTGCCGCTATAACAATCACTACATTTTATAAAACAAAGTCCTTCGCCGCGTATGTCTGTCTGTCTGTTTGCGATAACTCAACAACTTCACCAATGGATAGAGTGGTTCTCGGGAAAGATTTTAGTATATAATTTGTAGGCTGGCAAAGCCGCGGGCAAATAAATAATAAAAATAAATTAAAAATTACAGGGGGCTTTCCTACCATGGTACGGAACCCTTCATACGGGAGTCCAACTCGCACTTGGTCGTTTTATAAGCTCATATTTGGTACACTGTTGATAAACATAACATGAGCTTGCAAAAACGGACGTTCGAAAGTTATCCAACGTTAACTCGCCCAGCCTTTGCCTGTACATAGCCTCGTACATACAATTTATAAAGAATATAACACAAATATGTAGTGCATAAATCGACAGGTTTTTGGCTCGCTCCCAACTAACATCATGGTAAGCTATTTCCTTCAGCTCGTTGTACAATTTCCGCGGGATCGTAAACAGCTGATAACTTTATGTTTTTCCTTTAGTTAATCATTCTGGTTTTACTTTATGAATTGAGAGGGGGATATGATAAAGGCAAAGCTTGCTTTTTTGGCACTGTTTGGTTATTGGATGTTGTAAATAAGCCAGATTTCCTGATTGATGATATTTTCTATTTACGCTTTCGAATGATGTCACCAAAAAGACTAGTATCCTCGGGCTACTGATGTTCTCCATCTCTTCCATAGTAACAAACCTCGTCTCCACAGTTAAGGGTTCGTGGATGATTCAGATTTTAAGTGCAGATTTAGCTTCCGCCACACAAAACATGAAAAGATCTGTAGTGGCGACCGCGAACCGGAAGACGATGCGTTGGAAGACCTCCCACTAGGAGGACCGATAACCAGGTGAAGGTTGCGGGAATCCGGTGGATGCGAGTCGCACGGGACCGGTCAATATGGCGACACTTGGGGGAGGCTTATGACCAGCAGTGGACTTCTTTCAGCTGAAATGATAATGATGACACAAACAATGGCCGCTTGCTCTGACACCTGTTAACTTCATGACCTTATGACTGCGTCAGTAAATAGAGTTTAGGAATCTGAATTTTGGGCGGAACGTGTAAAATCGTTTTGCTAACAATATCTATGAAGAAGAAGTAATGATCATAATTCCATAGAAAATAACTACTATTATGAAGGTACTTATGCAATTAACAGAGTACCTATTATCAATCAATCGATGTACATAATAAAGGGTGTAAAACACCTCTTAACGAAGCCGAAAGGCACTTGTTCTCCTCGTCATTCCGATATTTTTATTGTCCTAAACCATACCTGGGAACCTTCTAGTTACGGAGATATTATGGGTCAAAGTTACAAATTTTTGAACAGTTTTTTTTACACACAAGTTTTTAGTTTAAATACCTCCACGAACCCCGTACTAGTCACTCCATTCATAAACACAATGTTTTGAGTGCGTTACATTGAGTTCTACCACAACACATGATTTTTCACCCCAAAAAAAGTTGTTTCCCAGCACCCCTGCTTAAAGTTACTTAGTTTGATGTACAGAATGCTTGGTTGACGGCTTCGTGATGAGGTGGTTTACACCCTGTATAGGAACGTAGTAAGGTTCATAAAATCTGATATACCTTTAAGAGCAATCCAACATTCCCGAGTGATAAAATCGATACCTGAAGTTCTTGACTTTAAGAACAAAAGCTGTGTTGAGCTTTAATCGTAACTCAATAATTTATATCGAGCACAACACATCACTTCAGCCTTTACATAATGCACGAAGGTAGCTAAAATTGCGCTTCGGAACTTTCGGATGGATTGGTACAGTCGGTGTGGTTGTGTAATACTAATCCTTAGAGGTAACATGACGTTCCTCATGAACGTTGGGAGATCCGTGGTTTCTGGAAACTCATTTTACTGAATTTTAATAAGTAAGCATGAAGTTGAGCTACGGAAAAAAGAGAAGTTAGCGAGTTGGCTGCACAACTTGCGCATTGAAACCTTACTAAGTGAAAGCACTGGAGACTGCTGTTTTTCATGTGAAAATCTTTAAGAAATATCTCGTGAAAATGGGGTCGATTACAGAAAATACGCAAAATTTATAAGCTTTCAGCACAAGATGTAAAAAGGATGCAAAGTAAGCATAATGATATTTAAAGGTTCCAATTTACGTAACAACTTAGTCTTCACACATATGTAAGTAAGCGCCATTTTATCAGCCCAGTGCGCGGGCGCCTCCTATTATTTCTATCTGAATCTCTTTTATTGCATCGTAAATAAGTATAGTGACAGTTTTTATTGCGCCAAACTCAGTTCCGGAGTTAGTTGGGGTGAGATTAACATCTCCGAACGAGTGCAGAATAAGTATGAGGATTGTCGGTTTTAGAATTACTCCTCTTTGTTCTGTTTTCCTGGTAATTGCTATAACATTTTCTTGAAAATGTTTTAATGATTAGCTGGTAATTGTTTAGAGGATTTCGGTTGAGCTTCGACTCCTGTTGAGGATTTGTATTCTGCCTTTCAATTACGGTTGAGGGTAATTTTGTTTGGTACTCCGATTTTTGTTTTGCCCTTTGATTTGTGTAGGGTGTTTTTGTAAACACGGGTGAGTTATGAAATGTTATTTTGATTATTTCTATCACTCACTACTTAGTATACTTATTGCAACACTGATATCACAATGCCTTCAAACTACACACAAGTGTCTATTAAAAACTTCCATTTAGTTCGGAAAATCTTTCTTTCGTAAGTCTCGTGAAATCTGTAATGGAATTAAACCGATCAGATTTTTATTTGATCACATTGTTTTTCATTTAAGTCCAAAAAGTGAAGCCCGCATGCTTAGTAAGAAGCTAAGCAATTACGAAAATGCGTCTGGCAAAGAAAGTTCCCCAGTACACTCTCTCCACTCGTGTTGAATTTAGAGATTACCCAATAAAATCCTTGAAGAAACGGACAAGTGTGGTCGGACTCGCGTTTAAATTAGTTCCGTACCATTGTAGTTGCAGAGCATGCTTTATTTATATACTAGCTTCTGCCCGCGACTTCGTACGCGGATCCTGTCGAAGATCTGAAAAGTCAGATGTCGAATTCTAAGAGCCTGGGGAAGGGAAAATAACGGATCTTTCCCATCTGAGCAACACATACCGTTTGTTTCTTTTTGCCATTTAACAGCTTCACAAAAAGTACAATTTTGAACCATACCTCCGATGGCGGAATATGTGGCGTATTCAATCATAGGAGTATACGTAAATGCACTCCGTTCCTTATCAACCCAAGGAAGGTCGCCATGCCATACGGCTATATCTTGAGACACATCCGATTCTACAGATGATATTGACATTCTGTTCAGACAATGTCGAAGTCGATCAGAATTCAAACGTTCGTTGCGCTCTTCTTCTGTCTCTTCATGCCGTACTCCAGCAATTCTTTCTCTCTCACTTTCTAACTGATTATGAATATTTTGTTGTGTGCGTGTTCGGGGCAATGTATGATAATCTCGAGCAGCAGTTAGTCGCGCATCACGTTCATCACTCGTTTCAAAAGACCTGTTAGTAGATGTGCGAATACGCTAAGAACTCAAGCGTGATTCTGTATCGGTAAACGTTTCCGATTCACGAGACAATTCATGTCGCTCACGATCAGCGGACAGTCGCGCATCACGTTCCGCACTTGTCTCTAGAGACCTAGAAGCAGATGCGTAGATACGCTGAGAACTCAAGCGCAATTCTCTATCCGTGAACGTCTCCGACTCGCGAGACAATGCGTGACGTTCACGATCAGCGGTCAGTAGCGTATCACGTTCCCCACTTGTCTCTAGAGATCTAGAAGTCTATGTGTAGATACGCTTGGTTACTAAAGCGCAATTCTCTATCCGTGAACGTCTCCGACTCGCGAGACAATGCATGACGTTCACGATCAGCAGTCAGTCGCGCATCTATTGTTCACTGGTCTCTAGAGACCTGGATGTAGATGCGTAAATACGCTGAGAACGCAGGCGTGCTTCGCGATCCGAAGAGGTTTATCGAACAGCATCAAGTCTCTCCTGACGCTCTTCGGTAGATTCTTGGGATCTTATGATCCTCGATCTTTTAGCTCCTTTGGAACATTGGGAAAGATTTAACCTCTTTCTAGGCATGGATAACCATGCCTAGAAAGAGGTCAAATCTGTCAAATCGCAGGGGAGCAGTCACTAAGATTTTAATTGATCAGGTATCTTCACAACAAAACTATAAAGTTTTGTTGTGAAGATACCTGATCAATTAAAATCTAAGTGCCCTGCGTTACCGGGTAGGCTACCGAGTCACGAAGATAAATGGAAAAGGAAATGAAACACTCAAATAACATAAGCCCAAATAATAAATGGGAGTTTTGGCCAGTTGAGTCAAATTTTCAATGATATACCATCGTCATCGAAAATCAGTCCTAAACTGTTACCGCCTTCACCGCGTGGAGGTACTTATGTTATTATTTACGTGCTTATGTTATTTTATACAGTGAAATTAGTGATAGCTTTGCAATAATCAGATGTTTCAGATCTTCGATTTTTTATAAGTCAACAGGAAATGCCCATCAGACCGAATAACTTTTGCTAAGACGTCATTCCTATATGTGTTATAATGTAGCAGGGCTATTGGAGTTCCACAACAGGTGTCCCAGATCTTCGATATTTATAAGTCAACAGAGAGTGCTCATCAGATTGAACAACTTTTGGTAAGACGTCATTCCTATATGTGTTATGGTGTAGCTGGGCTATTGGAGTTCCACAACAGGTGTCCCAGATCTTCGATTTTTATAAATCAACAGAGAGTGCTCATCAGATTGAACAACTTTTGCTAAGACGTCATTCCTATAATAATATGTGTTATGGTGTAGCTGGGCTTTTGGAGTTCCACATCAGGTGTTCCAGATCTTCAAATTTATTCTCTCAGCAGAAAATGCTCATCATGTGGAACAATTTTTGCTATGGTGTCATATTTGTATCTCTTATGGTTGAGCTGGTCTGTTGCGGTACTGTATCAGGTGTTCAAGTTTCCAAGATAAATTATAGCCTATAGCTGACCCACGCAACTTCGTCTGCGTCACATAAGAGAGAAAAACGAAAAAAATCCCCGTTTTTGCAACATTTTTCATTCCTGCTCCGCTCTGAATGGTCGTAACGTGATGTTATATAGCCTAAAGCCTTCCTCGATAAATGGACTATCCAATACAAAAAGAATTTTTCAATTTGAACCAGTAGTTCCTGAGATTAGCGCGTTCAACCAAACAAACAAACTCTTCTGCTTTATAATATTAGTATAGATATATTTTTCCTGTTTTTGTTTGTAATAGCGGCAACAGAAACAAACGTTCTGTGAAAATTTCAACATTCTGTCTGTTACTGATTATGAGATAGCCGAGCCCGCTGTCAGACAGACGAACAGTCATCGAAGGCTTAGTAATAGTGTGTCGCGTTGGGTACTCTTCGGATAGGTACGGAACCCAAAAATAGCACCCCAAATCTCGCATCAATTCCTTACTTCACCTATACAATTTAACTTATAGATACAGAAAACCCCCAAAAGAGCGACATTCACGCTCGAATTATCACTATTTGTTGCGAGTGCAAACTTTGCTCCCCATGCAGGTATACAAAAAAACGTGAATCCATGGATAACTTTTTCGTAAATAGTAAGGTACCTATGTTTAAAGTTTTGTGCCGAGGGTGAACTGATTGTGTTGCAGGCTTTTGTTTCTCTTATAGATATACGTGTATTTGAGTATCGGAAACGTTTTTGGAATTTTTATATTTTTGCGGATCAACTTTTTTCGTCTTTCCACCATGCTGGATCATCGTTAATTTTCTTTTGCTATACGTCAGGTACATGGTTCCTCGTATTGTTTTTTTTTTATTTAATCTTCTCTTTTCTTAATCATTGCAGATTACTGCACTAGATCGGCTGAGTGTAGTCCCCGAAGTATTAGACAGTGTACAGTTGAAGAATTTAATTGATAAGCCACTTTCTTTACTTTCAGATTTTGCAGTTTCACATATTCACGAGTACAAGTATAACCGACTAAACCTGATTTGTGTTACGCGGCTAAAATACGAATAGTGGCAAGTGGCTCATACATTAAAGTCCTCGACTGTACCTTATAGTATTTACTTGTTTAAAATTTAGGTCAGCTAAGTAAGCAATAGCCATATTAATTCATTTCTCTACACTAGATTTAGCTCGCGGCATCGCTCCCTTTAAATATAGCCTATGACACTCAAGGATAATTTAGTTTCCCGTTAGTGAAATAATTTTTGGAATCGGATCAAGAGTTGCGAAGACTACCCCTTATGTAGATACAAATATACAAAATATATTTTTTTATTTTATCAGTATAGATCAACATCATCATATCAAACGTACTGTAATGTTTTCAAACCGGAACATATAGAATTACTGCATTCTCGCCGGTGTCAAAATATTTTTAATATAAAAAGTAGATCATTCGCTCCGTGAGAACACCGATCGTGTTGTCGGTAGATTGAATTACCTTCTTGTGCAAGTTATTTAATTTTTAGTTAAGGCGAAGCTGAGATTTTTCTAAACTATCTAGACTAATATTATAAAGCAGAAGAGTTTGTTTGTTTGGTTGAACGCGCTAATCTCAGGAACTCCCGGCTCGAAATGAAAAATTCTTTTTGTGTTAGATAGTCCATTTATCGAGGAAGGCTATAGGCTATATAACATCACGCTACAATCATTAGGAGCGGAGCAGGAATGAAAAATGTTGCAAAAACGGTTTTTTTTCCTTTCGTTTTTCTCTGACTAACTGAAGAACTATTGAACCGATTTAAAAAAATCATTCACCCTCAGAAAGCTACATATTTACCGAGTAAAGTCGGTTATATGTATATTATACTAGCGGACGTCACGTGGTTTTACCCACGTAGTTCCCGTTTCAGTGGGAGTACGGGGATAAAATGTAACCTATGTTAATCCTCCCACTCTGGGCAGAGCGGGAGGGAGTGTCAGACTTTTACCGACTAAAAACCATCCATGTTCCTTCCTCGCCCTTAACTTTCCGGGGTCGCGGTATCGCTTTCGAACAGTCCCGCAGCCCCGGCAGGCTTCGGCCCTTGCGGGCCCCTCCCTCTAAGCTGACCTCTCTTTGAGGCGCGCGTGGAACACGAACGCGCCGTCGACACGGCCTCACGATGTTTTCCTTCACCATCATCATCTACCTAGCCTTTTCCCAACTATGTTGGGGTCGACTTCGAGTTTAACCAGACGCAGCAGAGTAGGTACCAGTATTTTACATGGAGCGACTTATCTGACCTCCACAATAGGGTTAGTACCCGTACTAAAAGAAAAAAAAAGAAAAAGCATTTATTAGCTCGCACAGGAGACTAGAAGCCGACACCAACATAACCACTAACACACTACTAAGACTGGTTGTTAGACTGTTTGGGCCACTGACTACCTGTAACGACTGTCAAAGATCTACAAATGACAGCCGGAACCATGGCTTAACGCATGCTTTCCGAAGCACAGAGTAAAACCCGGGTTTTATTCCGTGCTTCGGAAAGTATGTTTATTTAATGGGTGATCACCCATCCACAGACCAAGCTAGGCAAGCACGGCACGATGTTTTCCTTCACCGTTTGATGAAGTTAATTCACAAAATAATGCGCCTATGTCTTTAAAAAGTGCAAACAGTTCTTGACTTTAACAAGTGATCACAATACCATAACAAATCGAGACGACAGTTCTCAATAATACATTGTGGTTATAAAAGTATCCCCTCTTATTGTTTTAATAAGATTCGTGTTCAAGATAAAGGTACATGCATTCTTGTACCTTTGATTTCACGGTCATACCTTTTGACCGTAATTGGTGCTTAATTAATCGTTCACGTGGTGGTAAACGTATGTTTAAGGTATGTTCTGACCGGGAAGTTTGATCTGCTTCTGGAGGGAGGTGGGCTGGTTGGAGTAACCGGCCAACATGGCTCACGCAAAATGGTCCACCTCAAGGACTGAGTGCGGAAACCTAAACCCCATGATAGATAGAAGGTATGTTCTGAACTTTCGCACTTAATATTGTTCATTGGCTTTCATGTATATGAAGGTTTTAATAGCCTAATATTAGTATAACTTTAGTAGCGCCAGTAACAGAAAAGTTGAGAGGGAGTCGATTGTTTTGGGACCTGTGCTGAATGCAATAAATACCTTCTTGGATTCATGCCCGCCTAGTACTTTTCGTAAGGTCCCTAACTAGTATAACACTAGACAATGTTGTGATGATTAAATATTTTATAAGCAATTATTTTTACGCACTAACACTTTTACTACTGATTGTACTTTTTTTCATTTAGATAGCAACGTGGGACGAGTTGCTGAATGAAAATATTATTTACTTTGAGTTTCATCAACTCGTCCCAAATGGGCCATGGACATGTGGGACGAGTTGCTGAATTACTCGAACAAAGACAAATCGCATATGACTAAAAAGTGTTCAGTATAAATGTTGATAGGTGAAGAAGACCAAGGAAATGATAGATTGATTGTTTGAGGAATGATATGAAAGATAAAGGAGTAAATGATAGCATGACAGTTGACAGAGGAGAATGGAAGGTAAATACGTGGTGCGCCGACCAAGTCATATGGGACAAGTGCAGATAGAGGATGATTACGATTCAGCCTATATATATAATGTTTCCAACGGTAGGGCCCAGTGCACCTGTGTGTGTGACAGAGAGCGGCCGTAGGCCACCGCGCGGACCCAATTTTGGTGGATGTCAGACTCTTTTGTGTATTTTTTATTCATGCCGCATTCCCCGCAATGTCTTCTTTCATCGCTTTGAAGGTTCTAGCGCTATCTACTTATTTATGTCCTTATACATGCAGTGTGTAAACAAACCCTCCACGAAGCCGTCAACCAAGCATTGTGTACCTAAAGTAGCTTTGCACAAGAAAAAAATGCTGGGAAACGACTTTTATTTAGTAAAACAAGTGCCTTTTGGCTCCGTTAAGTCTTTTTACACTCTTTATGCATTGTTAAATAGTGACGTCATATTTTTTTCGCACCAAACCAAAACAAAAATAATTAATTGAACACTCTTTGCGAGTCCGTCATATTGCATTTAGAATGACGTCACTAGCTAACCATGCATTCACGTTTAGTTTACGTGTATGCCAAATTTCAGCTCAATCGAAATACGTGAAGTGACTTTAACTTCTGCTCACCTATCGCTTTGATGTAAAACTTCAATATTCAAAAACACTACATCATTAATACCACCCACCCACACACCGTACACCGTAAAAATCCAAATTAAAAGTAATGCCCCTATCACACGATTCAAACACACTTAGTATGGAAATGAAGTCATCAGGCTAAAGCCCGCCATTCAATACACGACTGGATCGCTGCGGCGACAGCGGTGACGCTTGTCATTCCTACAAATCATGTTTACTGGCTGTTCGAACAACGCCGGGGCAGACTGTCAATAATCGTGTATTGCACCCCTGCTGTCTGTGGTGCGTTTGGTCTGTTGGATACAGTAACTGTAATTAATGAATGGGTGGTTTTATTAAAAAAAAAATGTCACGACTTAAAAACTGTTTCTGGGATTTTATTATCGATCGAAGTTAGCAACAGAAAACTTTCCTGCTAATATAACAACCTGGAAGTCGATTTTACCTACATCTGCCCAGAGAGGCCAATCTATTTGAGAAGTCAACTGATTCTTCTTACTACTTTTTAATGGCGAATAATTCGGTCGTATATTTATCACTAGCACTTCATCCGCGAAAATTGTGATAGCTCGGTTAATTTTTAAAATCGGTTGTGTAGTTCTTGAGTTAAATCGTAACAAATAAACAAAAAATCAAATCTCTCCTCTTTAAAATATTATTTTTAGATAACACTAATCAGTCGATCGTGTCTAAAGAAGTCAAGTACCGCAACCATCACTCAGCTAGGCTGCGGGATGTCCTAAACTGAGCCGCGAACCAGAAAAAAACAAAAGACATCCAAAAAAAAAAAAACAGCCGAGCGAACAAATCTTGACACCGGACATGACAAGCTGTATCTTCCACTTGACTCGCTCATGCACCTAAGTGAACGGGTCACGAATCTACTCACCTGTTAGTGAATCTCGATGACTCGACGGAAAGCGTTCACGTGCCATACAAGTCATTCTTGTCTGTAACTGGTTTGTACCGGTTACAGGATTACTATGTGTTTTTGTTGTTGTCTCCTGTGAGTACAACAGGTAGTAATCGTTATTGTGTTTAAGCTTTTAAATTGTTGTGAAACTACATAGAATCATTGCTAGTGGCATTCTGTAGTTTCTACCTACCTCAATGGCAAATGGCTATCAAAGGCTATACTTTTATGCACTGCTATTGACAAGTGGTGTTTCTAGCAGGTTGTGTTGTGTCAGTGTTCATAGAAATAGTTGCTATGGAAGTCTAGTTGGTTATTTTTTATCACTACAGTTAACAAATACCTGATGAGGAGACCGTGGCTAACTTATAAAAGCAGTTTTCCGTGGATGGGTTACTGAACCACCCAATACATACCGAGTTACTTTCGTGCCTCAGAAAGCACGGTAAGCAGTTGGCCCCGGCCGACATTTGCAGATCTTTGACAATCGTTCAGTGGCCTGAAAGACTCACAACCAGTCTTACCAAGGGGTACCAGTACTAACTGGGTTGTAGAGGTCTGATAGGCAGTCCGCTCCATGTAAAATACTGGTATTCAGCTGCATGCGGTTAGACTTGAAGTCGACCCCAACATAGTTGGGAAAAGACCAGGCAAATGATGACAGTAATGTAACCTTAAATTAATTTACCAGTACTAGGGTTTCTTAGTCTGTGGCCATACCTGAAACAAAAAATAAAACAAACTTTAGAAACGAGGTTATAAGCATTAAAATAACGATTGTTTTGATTTTGATTAGAGCAGGCGAGTAAGCCGCTGTAGGATTTACTGGTGAAATTTAATCCTGGTTGGATCGACTGGATGTAGATGACAGAGAACCAAGTGTTGAGTGCGTGGTGTAACTTTTGATAGAGCGTATGCTGATATTGATAATTGCAGTCATGGATGGCACCAGCTCTCTTTAACCTCTAGGGTTTAAAGAGACCAAAACCTTCCACAAACGACCTCCCACAGCAAAGGAAGGAGGATCTATTCTGCACAAAACTATCTTCAGTTGACACACAGTAAACAACCGACAGTCTCAATATTTTTCTTCCAAGCCCAGATGACGGCAATAAAATATAAACAAACAAACTGAACTGAATCAGTGAAACTAAACTAGCAAGTGACGAACTACGTCTCAACAAAGACAAACAGTAGCTTTATTCGCAACAATAAATAAAGCAAGCAAACACATGAGAAATAGTGGGTATACCCTTAGGAGCCCTCATTATTTTAATAGTGTAAACCACATTATCCAAACTAAAATTAACTTTATTTGCTAAACATACAACCTAAATTCGTTTAGCACGTCACTTGAGGTAATTCAAAAGTTGTGGATCACTACTTGCCAGCTGAAATAGAACCTTTTGCTGAAACTGTTAGGGTTTATTCTGAAGCTCAGTTTTCTCTAGCTTAGTGGTTGACCGGTAGGGACCGCACACAGTGTCTTGACGCCTACACTAGAATCGAATACGCCTTCGGATCAAGGGGAGACGAATAATTAACGTGTATCAAAGTTTCCTAACTTGGGATGCTAATAAAATATTTGCATGCGAAACTTTTATAAGACGTGGTAGATCATTGTGTATGTATGACGGAGTTGGCGACTTTATTCTTGGAAGACTTCAGTACCTCGTTACCCCGACATCTAAGAAAAGGCTTTTTGATGAGGCGTAGTTATGAGTATGATTGTAATTTATGTATCAAAGGAAATGTTACTTGTATTGTTAAGTTCCAAAATCAGTTTTAATTCATGTTTAAAGTCAATGGATAGAAATGTGTTGCCTTATTATGAAGCAATCATGTCAGGAACTGATGAACGCTACTGAAGACGCTAAATTCGTAGCCGAATACTGGTACAACTGAATTATAAAATACTATCGGGCTTTGAAGAAGACGCTGTCGTCCAATTTTGGAGACAGCTACCAGAGCTAAGCTGCATTAAGATTTTGGTTTTTAAGTTTTCTGCTACTAACCCTTTATAACAGAATAATAGTTTGAAGTTCTCAAATGAAGTGATGGGTCTCACATGAAGATGGCAAAAGAAAGTATATCATTATGGTTTACAATCATATTAAGAAAGATAATATACGAAAGAATAATACTTACAGTTATTAACTTTAAACTAACATTGGTAAACTAAATTAAACAAGACCAATTTTACGTATTCTAGGAAATGATAAAAATAGGTAAGTACATAAATTAAGTAAGAAATAAATGAATAATTATTTTTTGATCTTTCTAAGATTTTGCAAACAGATAGAGGTCTTCAAGAATAATCTGTAACTAAATACTGCCACAATCCCATTAGCAGTTCAACGAGAGATTAACCGAATATCGATAGCACTTCAACCACCAAATTACCTACGTCCTTACTAAAACATAAAAATAAAATCACCAATAACGATATCAAAACGAGCCATGAAAAAGTTAATGGTACATCAAGACCACCCATCTCCTCCCTACATTTATTTCTTCGCCTAAGTAGTGTTGGCCACCGGTAACGTAATTATTCGGTTTTATTGTAAACAGCCGGTTTGTTTGTATGTATAGTGTCGGATTAAACCGTCAAAACACAGTTGAATCGTAATTAGATTTAATGATGTTGAATTTGGAGCTGTATCGTGCTGGCAGGATTTAGATTTTAGGCGTTTATTGGTGGTTGATTACGGGTTCGTATGACAGTAATTTGATATTCGATGTCCACGTGTATTTGTGTGTTCGAAGGATTTTATTAGTTCGTATTTGACGTTAGATGTTAAGTATTGATTTCATCACAAGTCGGTACAGTTGAACGACGACATTGATACTCATTTCCTTGTAAGTTTGTTTTGTGTTTATTTGTTTCGAAGTTTATTTATTGTCATGCAGATTCCTTACATTAACATAACATCACGACTGTTATCCCCGAAGAGTTAGGCAGAGGTGTACCTAATAGTACACCCACAATTCGCCAGTTATGTTTAAGTCCCATGTAATAAGGGGACGAGCCTATTGCCATCAACCGGGCACAAATCCCGACCTCGTGGCTGGTACTGAGAAATTCCTGATGGAAAAACCCAGTAACATTTTGCCCGACCTAAACATCGAACCCAGGACCGTGCTCAGCAGTTGTGATTGCAACCATTATACCATAGGGACAGTCCTTTACAGAACAAATTAGATTTATTCCTAACTAGCTTCTGCCCGCGACTTCGTTCGCGTGAATTTCCCGCTTGCAACATTTCTTATTGGTGCTCCGCTCCTATTGATCATAGCGTGCTGTTATATAGCCTATAGCCTTCCTCGATAAATGGACTATTCAACGCAAAAAGATTTTTTCAATTCGAGCTAGTTCCTGAGACTAGCGCGTTCAACCAAACAAACAAACAGACACTTCTGCTTTATAATATTATACTAGCTTCTGCCCGCGACTTCGTACGCGGATCCTGTTGCTTATGCCAGCGACAACGGGGTCGTCGAAGATCTGAAACGTCTGATGTCGAATTCTAAGAACCCGGGGACGGGAAAATAACGGATCTTTCCCAACTGAGCAACACATACCATTTGTTTCTTTTTGCCATTTAACAGCTTCACAAAAAGTACAATTTTTAGCCATACCTCCGATGGCGGAATATGTGGCGTATTCAATCATAGGAGACGTAAATGCACTCCGTGCCTTATCAACCCAAGGAAGGTCGCCATGCCCTTTTTTTTCGGTTGGGAAATAATCAAATAACTTCTCCAACTCTGGGCGGAGCGGGAGGGAGTGTCAGATTTTTACTGACTAAAACCCATCCATGTTCCTTCCTCGCCCTTTACGTTCCAGGGCCACGGTATCTCTTTCGAACAGTCCCGCAGCCCCGGCAGGCTTCGAAATTTGCGGGCCCCTCCCTTTATGCTGACATCTCTTTGAGGCGCACGTGGAACACGAATGCGCCGTCGACACGGCAGGTCGCCATGCCCTACGGCTATATCTTGAGACACATCCGGTTTTTCAGATGATATCGACATTCTGTTCAGAGAATGTCGACGTCGATCAGAATTCAAACGTTCGTTCAATGAACGTGCATCGCGCATCACGCATCACGTTCATCACTCGTTTCAAAAGACCTGTTAGTAGATGTGCGAATACGCTGAAAACTCAAGCCTGATTCTGTATCGGTAAACATTTCGGATTCGCTCACGATCAGCGGACAGTTGCGCATCACGTTCCGCACTTGTCTCTAAAGACCTAGAAGAAGCTATGCGTAGATACGCTGAGAACTCAAGCGCAATTCTCTATCCGTGAACGTCTCCGACTCGCGAGACAATGCGTGACGTTCACGATCAGCGGTCAGTCGCGCATCACGTTCCCTACTTGTCTCTAGAGATCTAGTAGTCGATGCGTAGATACGCTTGAAACTCAAGCGCAATTCTCTATCCGTGAACGGCTCCGACTCGCAAGACAATGCATGACGTTCACGATTAGCGGTCAGTCGCGCATCTATTCTTCACTGGTCTCTAGAGACCTGGATGTAGAAATACGCTGAGAACGCAGGCGTGCTTCGCGATCCGAAGAGGTTTCCACGGAGCAAGTTGCAGCCTGATGTTCTCGAACAGCATCAAGTCTCTCCTGACGCTCTTCGATAGATTCTTGGGATCTTATGATCCTCAATCTTTTAGCTCCTTTGGAACATTGGGAAAGATTTGACCTCTTTCTAGGCATGGTTATAGTTTTGTTGTGAAGATACCTGATCAATTGAAATCTAAGTAACTGCTCCCCTGCGTTACCGGGTAGGCTACCGAGTCACGAAGATAACTGGAAAAGGAAATTAATTCTACAACAGGTGTCCGAGATCTTCGATTTTTATAAGTCAACAGAGAGTGCTCATCAGATTGAACAACTTTTGCTAAGACGTCATTCCTATATGTGTTATGGTGTAGCTGGGCTCTTGGAGTTCCACAACAGGTGTTCCAGATCTTCGATTTTTATAAACCAACAGAGAGTGCTCATAAAATTGAACAACTTTTGCTAAGACGTCATTCCTATATGTGTTATGGTGTAGCTGGGCTCTTGGAGTTCCACATCAGATGTTCCAGATCTTCAAACTTATACTCTCAGCAGAAAATGCTCATCATGTAGAACAATTTTTGCTATGGTGTCATTTTTGTATCTCTTATAGTTTAGCTGGTCTGTTGCGGTTCTGCATCAGGTGTTCAAGTTTCCAAGATAAATTATAGCCTCATAGCTTCTGCCCGCGACTTCGTTCGTGTGAAGTTTTGATATCGCAACGCATCGCCTACTCAACGGAAGTTTAAACTGCTTTGTTCCCGCTTGCAACATTTCTTATTGCTGCTCCGCTCCTATTGGTCATAGCGTGATGTTATATAGCCTATAGCCTTCCTCGATACATGGACTATCCAACGCAAAAAGAATTTTTCAATTCGAGCCAGTAGTTCCGGAGATTAGCGCGTTCAACCAAACAAACAAACAAACTCTTCTGCTTTATAATATTAGTATAGATATATATATATATATAATATACATATAATAAATAATTATAATAATAAGTATATTAAGTATAGATAAGTTACCCATTAGGAGCTCGTGGCTAAATAATATCAGCCGCTCGGGCCGATCTTTGGGTTAAGCAGTGCTTGCCTAGGTTGGTCTGTGGATGAGTGACCACCCTTAGATACCGAGTTTCGTCCGTGCCTCGGAAAGCACGTTAAGCTGTTTGTTGGTCCCGGCTGTCATATGTCCATCTTTGGCAGTCGTTACAGGTAGTAGTGGTCCAAAAAATCTGACAACTAGTCTTACCAAGCGGTATGGTATTACCCAGTTTTGACTGGGTTGTGGAGGTCAGATAGGCAGTTGCTCCATGTAAAATACTTGTATTCAGCTGCATCGGGTTAGACTGGAAGCCGAGCCCAACATGGTTGGGAAAAGGCTAGGCTAGACTAGTTACCCATTCGACGGTAAATACCAAAATAAGAAATAAAATACATTTTGCGTTTACAACGCTACAATTTCTCGCCCTATTAAGAATAACACTATAAAATATAAAGACGGTGGTGCACAAAGAAATTCTAATAATTTCATATGTACCTCCTGTGTGTAGTTTCACAGACGTAAGTCACTGGTTATTGCGGTGTGCCACCCGCCTTATTCGCTGTGTGTCGTTAGCAAAACAATAAACATTAAAATATATCAAATAATTTTACTGCACCGGCTTGTGGTGTAGTCCTGGTGGGTAAGAATGGTATCGCATATATTTTAGAAAGAGCTGAGATCGTTGGATTTGTGAGTATGGCACTTATCTGCAGAATACAGTCATTCAGTAGTAGCCATAAAGTCACTAGGTAACATGGTTTTAAATCATAATGACCATCGGTTATTTTTAAAGGTAGAGAAGTCAGTTACGAGCAAGCTGACATAGTCAATAGTATTATCACCAGCCCTAAATCGACCTAGTACCTACTATATAGCCTTTCTTCTTTTGTCGATCACGTCTGATCTGAATATTTGGATCTTTCCTATATAAATTGATATCACTACATGGATCTGGCGTACCTATTAGAAAGTTAATGAATATAATAATCATCATCACATTATTGTGTTCCCTATCGAAACGTTGCTATTCTATCATAAATTAAGATACATTTACCCCCCTAATCCCTGGAGAGGTAGGCAGAAGTGCACCTTTAATACATCCAGATTTTACCAGTTATGCTATGCTATAGTCCCACGTCATAGTGTGCGATTATGGCCACTAAGGCACCAACCGCAACAAATCTGGGCAGATTTGTTGCGGCTGGTGCCTTGGTATGTGTCCTTCGAAATTTCTTAGTAGTAGCCCTATTTAAGATGTTTAATCTGTTTATGTATTCCATTTTCTCTCCTTCTTTTGCACACTATGTCTACATCTCTTTTTTTAGTATTATCTCCTGTCGCAGGTATGCTGGAAGAGTTTTCATCAGAAATAAGCATCACCTTTGTACTATTTTCTGTTCCTTTCTTCTTTTCTATATTTAGTGTGTACATAAATTGTTAAATAAAATAAATAAATAAATAACAACGCTTTGCCCTATCTGGGAATAAAACCTAAGACCTTCATAGTCGCCAGATGTGTACAAACATAAAATTAAAGAAAACATCTTTTTTTATTTTTCTGCTGTCTGTAGGTACTGAAGTAGCTCACGTCGTCAAGGAGGAGCCGCCGATTAAGGTTATCGGTTCCGTATATGGCCACTTGAACATTGTCAGCACTTTGTAGATTATGTGTAGGTACACTTATAAAAGACTGCTGAGGGAAAATTTACTCATTTTAGTGAGGTGTGGAGATTTCTAGAGGTGTCACACAAGGGTGTCAGGATCTTTAGCGCTACATTGTGATTTTAGGCTAGATAAATCAGAAGGTAGGTATGTAGGTAAAAATTAAGGTTCAGATACTTTTTTAATTAGTTTAATTCATCATCACTGCTCTCAAAACCGTGAAGGAAAACATCGTGAGGAAACCCGCATGTCGTTGAACCAAAAGAATTCAAACACATGTCTACCAATCCGAAGAAACATCTACCAATCCGCACTGGGCCCGCGTGGTGGTTTATAGCCGAATCCCTCTAATAGAGAGGAGGCTGGTGTCCCAGTAGTGGGAACATGAAAAAGCTGCAGATGATGATGACGTTTTATAGTATCAAGAATTGTAAATTATTATTCCAAAATTCATCATCTGCCCAGCCTTTTCCCAACTATGTTGGGGTCGGCTTCCAGTCTAACCGGATGCAGCTGAATACCAGTATTTTACACGGAGCGACTGCTTATCTGACCTCCACCTCCTAGTTAATATTGGGAAATACGATACCACTTGGTAAGACTGGTGTCAGACTTTTTGGGCCACTGACCTATAACGACTGTCAAAGAAGGATAAATGACAGCCGGGACCAATAGCTTAACGTGCTTTCCGAGGCACGGAGGAAACTCGGTATGTAAGGGTGGTCACCCATCCACAGACCAACCTAGGCAAGCACGGCTTAACTTAAAGATCGACCCGACTGGCAGTTATTCCAAAACTAAACAAGATAAAATGATAGGTTCATAATGTAAGTACCTACTTCGTATACCGAATTACGAATTTTTCGTCTTTTAGAAGGTAAGGCACCACAAAAAGCCACCTGCTTTAGAGACTCTTTTCGTGTGAGTACTACTAGCAGAAATCTACGTGTTTTTGGGAAATTCGATCCTACCACATTTTTACTTATTTATCTAAACGTAGTTTCTCTTTCTGTCTTATTCTAAGTCAGTATTATCACAGTTAGTTACAAAAAGTTGGCTGTCACGGGACGCCCGGTAAATGTGAAACATTTATAATTCGATAAAAACCTTATCAACAATGACCCCATAATGAACACATTTTGAGTTATTTCAGTTTAAACATTCCGACGATGTTTTTCCATTTAAACATGCCGATTTTGTTACATATGAAGGTATCAATATTTGGAATATTGAATATGGTTTCTAATAGTATGTTTTACAATATACAGCCGCTGCTACTTTTTAAGATATTGAGAGGAATATCGTCTGGATCATTTCAGCAAAAAATAAATTTGTATGACAATGTGTCAAAATTAATTTTGGAATAATGAATGAAATGTCCAAATCACTTCCATGAACAGTTTAATATCTACGCAAGTTTTTCATATAAAGACTGGCTATGAATAATAAAACTCAATCTTTTTATTGAGGTACTTACATAATAAATTTGTGGAGAGAAAAAACGAAATCGAAACGTTAACTGTCTTAACAGAACTAATCCTCTTCAATGTCGAAATCAAGGATTCAAGTGTACCTGAATCATTGTGGCAAAACCGATTTGTATTTACCAGAAAAAAAGATGTTCCAAATGACATGAATCATTTCCGCAATTTATTTTCCAAAAATCCCATAGATGTGGAGTAGGATACTTTCAGTATATCTTTTCCTAGGGAGCAGATAATAAAATCAGTCTTCCACATGAAAATAAGGCTAATTTTAGATTGGTTAGTATAGATAACTCAATTTCGATAAATATGTGGGTTGGAATATTTTGGCACAACTCGGTCCAATCGATCTAAAGATCTATTTTAGAGGGAAAAGGTTGTGGTTACATGACGGCGTGACATAGAGGAAGCCTCACACCATGGCAGCGGTATGCCATCTTCAGTCACGACAGTACGAGTCGGTTTAACTGCTTTGGCGCAAGTGTTTCACATCAAAAGATCTTTATGTAAAAAATAATCGATGACACTTCCCCTTATCGTGTATTATAATTAAACAAAATCGATATATATTATAAGTATTGACGCATCGACTTCATCCTTCTATTGTTAACATTAGTGTACGCACAACATCCTCGTGAGGTGTGAGTTAGGAGCACCATCGTTTAGCTGGTTAATATCAGGATAAACGACTTTTGTTTGCTCTGTTGGCTTTGAATAATGTTTGTAATTGATTCAGTTGAGATATCCAAGGAGGCGGAATTAACATTTACGTATAGAACAGAACATTTCCTTTTTAATGAAATGTTACCCAACACTAGGAATTTTCTTCTGGATCGTGGGTGAGTTTACAAGCATTTAAACTCACATACACAAACAGCCAAACATTCGGTTACATAGTACTTATGTATCTTCTTTGATTATGTAAAACTAGGCATAATAGATTAATTTGGCACTGGGCTCGAAGAATGGTTAGGCTTCAAAGAGTGGCGTCTCTGACGCTTTAATCCAGATGACTATAGAAAAAGAGACGTTTTTTAAAATATAGAATACTCCACTATGATTCCAAAATAACTGGCAACTTTCAATCACAAGTTTTATCATTCGTTTACAGTTAATACGCCACAGATGCCGCGATTTACGTGGCCGCATACTGGGCCCAAGAAATTTAAACAAGCCGTACTATCGACACGAAAGAAGAAAAAGTTAGTTAGAAGAAAGAGTTAGTCAAAATATCACGTATTTTCCAACGTGTTATTTTAAACAAAGAAAGTTGAAGTGGAGAAGGAGTAAGTCCAATCAGAATTCTACCGTGTGGCAGCCCTACGAGGCGTGACTTGCCACCTTCCGCACGATAATTCTCGCTTCCTGCGGTCAATGCAAGTCATCGTAGGGGTGAAATGATTAGAAATTAGTGCCTATTAGTAACCTTTTCTGATATTAATGCAGTTAGATTTATTTCATTGAGGGTTACTTTAATTGCTCTGTTGAGGGCGACGACCTGAGTCTGAGAAAGGTTGGGTCTAGTCAAAGTGATATTTTACGATAACGACGGAAGCGTCAAAATGTACGTTTGACATAAGCTATCGAAGACCTAATGTCAATTCATTTGTAAGTCGTCGTAGAAATAGAACGTTTTGTAAGCGATAGAGACTTTTTTAGAGCCACTTTTTTTGGGAAATCATCAAATGACTCCCGTTCTGGGCGGAGTGGAAGGGAGTGGTCTATTTTTATCAGAACTCGTTGCTAAATATTATCACAATGTTCCTAAAACCAATGGAACTCCTGAAAGCCAGAATTAACAGTGGCGACCACCAGAAAAGCTCCGAATCAATGAAGCGTAGTCTTGGAGGAGCAAATTAGCGGCCTTGGAACCCACAACGAAATGAATCAGAAAAGAATAGCGGAGGTAGTAAACAAATAGATGAATAAATAAATGCAAGTAGTCCAACAGCGTTTCGTACATTTAGAAGTCGAAAAACACACATTGCCTTTCAAATGTCCTAGAACTATCAACACATTCGTATATCTCTTTATCACGGTCAAAAGGTCACATTATACTTTCAACTGAATTCGAAATGAAGAGATAGAAAACTTTTCATTTGAAATAGGCTTTTGCTGGCACTTACTTATGAAACATCATGAATTTAGGAGCGTGAAAGTAATATTGGAAGACTGAGGCCGGCATCAATAAGCGTTACTTAGCACGTACTGGCTAAACGTTATTTCTGTCACTGAAGCATTAATGTCAAACTACTAGTTTATAACAAGGTAAAATTTAATTTAAAATTTGAAAACCCCGGCACAATGTACTAAAAGTTAAATAGAAAATATTTTTTTTTTATATCGCTGGACATTACACACAGCGCCATCTAGTGCCACACTAAGCAAGGCTTGTGTCGTGGTCACCAGACAGTTGATATACTACATAATAATATATACTTTTTGTTTGTAAATACATACTTATTATATATAAACATCCATGACTCTGAAACAAATGTCCATGTTCATCACACAAACATTTGCTCCTACCGGGATTCGAACCCGGGACCCTAAGAACGTAAGGCAGCTTCACTACCGCTGCGCCATTCGGGTCGTCGCGAATTCGTTTTGGTGGTGGCAGCCATCTTGGATTTTTAATTTATCATAGTGTATTCTACTAGCCAAGCCCTTTCATTTGATACCCATATTGAGAGAAAAGTGGAATAAATATATGTTATTCGCCATTTTGTGGCAGCAGCCATCTTGGACTGATTTTTGTAAAACATAGCTAAAAACATTTCCGACTAATTTACCTTTCAACCATAAAAAAACAAATTCCATAAGATTAAACATATCTTCATTAAGTAGCTTATGTTAGTAGGTAATAATTGGGGTTTCCAGATCAAAGAAGATCTGGAAACCCGCAATTATCACCATTCATTTTTAAAATCATTTCAGATACAGAAACACCTAATTACAGCCATCATTCATTGCTTAACCCACGACCTACAACTTGTAAGTCGCAGCCGTTACTACTGGACCACCACTGCTCTCCTCTTTTACTCTCAAATATGGGTTTGGAAAAGTTCAAAGGGTGAATAATCATGACGTCATATTGATGATAGTGGTCATTGTTTTAGAGGAGTATAGTTGAGACTCGTTAGCTCAGTTTGGTAAGAGCGTCGCCGATTACGTTCGGAGAAACGGAGGTCGGAGGTTCAAATCCTTCACGAGTCTCTTTTTTTTTTTTTTTTTTTTTTTTTTTTTTTTTTTGTTTTTTTTTTTTGTAGATGTATCAATTTTAACGAATAGTTTTATATTTTTGTTTCCTTACTATACTTGAATAGACATTTTGATTTGTCAACATAATGTTTTCCTTTCACAGCATTTAAATAAAAGCAATCCGGAAAGTTTTGAACATGCTGCAGCCAAGGATCATCGTAAATCTCCCAATCTTCTATAACACCTCCACATGAGAAACAAGCTGCTTTATCATTTACACCATTTCCACAATAAAAAAATCCGGCGTCAGCCATTTCCATCACTAATCTTCTCCTCGAATCAACCGTTGCCCAATAATGATTAAATGAAAATTCACGCATTTTATACGTGTTATACATGTCATAGCGCGGATTGTATTTGTTTTGACACATGTTCTGTTTACTCGCTCTCTACTTCTTGCTGCAAATAATTATAAAAGCATAATGGGGCTGTATAGTTGTTGGTAGCAACTTATAAAGATTAACATTTAGGAGTTTGGGAGGGATAGGAAACTGTAATCGTAAAAATTAAACAAGATAACATTTATATCAAAATTTTATTATCTGTACACCATCTATTTAAACATAAAACATTTTTTAAAGCACATATTGAATCATGATAAATACAACTATACAAATCATGACAATCTTCGTACATTTTGTACAAGCTTATCAAACTAGGACAATCTTTATCTTCTAAATTATTCACATTATTATTATTTGAAATTTCTTTCAACCATAATACTTTTTCTCTACCTTTGGTGTAAACACATTTATCTTTTAAAATACCTTCAACCAAGTTCCGATAATTTACGAAAGGCACAAATCCTTCACCCCAGTATATCTTCCTATTACGTTCAATCCAGCCAACTTGTCGTTTTTCTAGCTCTGACAAACCGCGATATGGAAACGGCGGTGTAATTAAAAACACCTGAATTTTATTATTACATAGTATAGCAATTTCTTTAATGATAAAATAATTTGATTCTGTTTTGAAACCTTGAACATCTACAATGGCGGTCATGATAACCTGCGCACAATGTTGCTGAGAGGTTTGTATTCCACAAGTCGATCGTTTATAATCAAACAATATGCAGTTGTCTTATCTGGTATTGCTGTAGAACATTCAATCTCCAACCTCACGTCCACTGGACCTGTTTTTAGGCTATCGTTTTGTCTTGAGCAGTCCAAGATAAAGAGAGGGGCTTTTTCTTTGAACTCTTTTAGGTCAAGCAACGGGTCTACTGGACAGTTGTAATACGACTGACGAAATTTCACAAACATTTCATATAATATATTATATTTGTTCTCAGAAAACTTTAAACCTAAAGGTTCATATGGATAATATTGTGAATTCAAAAAGAGCGTAACGTTTGTTACTTCACAATGATCGAATACTGAACTGTCTCTAGTTTTATTATTTTTTCGATTAGTTTGTAAACAAAAAATTACATATCTGGGTTTTTCTAATTGTGAAGCAGTTTTAACTGACCAAGAATGCTTTGTGGTTTTGGGTAGTAACGGATACTCATATAAATCCCAGTTTCTAAACGCTATCTGAATAGGTTTATCTCTTTCTAAATGTTTTAAAAGTGTCAGTCGTTCTCGGTCTGATACTTTTATGTGTGGCACCCTCCACTGAACTCTTTCTATGTCTATTTGAAAATGAGCAATATCATCAGTAAGGATAACGCTATTTAAGTTAGTGTTACTTCTGTTCAATATAAGTTCATGTTTGCAATTTATCACTATTTTATTGTAATCCTCTGCAAACCCTAAAACTTTATTTAATGGTATCACAGCACTAAAATTTCCATCACTTTGAAATCCCTGCAAACTCCAACCCCATAGGGCAGCAACTTTATTTTCTGCTTCATTTAATGAGATGTATGATTTTATTGTTGACGTTATTCCAGAATTTTTTATGCGGTCTATTTCAATACCATTGATTTCGTATCTGATGTCTTGAAACAAAGACAAAACAGGGTTATTAGTGAACGTAACAGTTTTCTTGATTGGATTCCCATCTTTCCCGAAAAACTTCGCTTGTCCTTCGACGTAAATTGAACTGGCTGATGGTAGCACGTATATGTCTTGCTGGTGGATGGGAATTCTGATTTCATCGTTTTCTCTAAAGCTGCTATTGTAGGGATTGTATGAATGGACTTCGTAACTTTCGATCGAAGTGTCGAAGTGCGGTAATTCAGTAATCTGTAGTATATTCATACTTTAAACCCTAGGGCCTTAAGAAAATCTTTATTTACTTTAGTCAATTTCTTAACTGTTTTCTTACGTCTTTGCACCTTAGCAATCGCAGAAGAACTAAGATGTTTTTCAATCGCTTGGGTACTTTTATAATACACTATCATTTTGTTTCTCTTAAATGAAGACGTAACTGAACTTGTTCCTCCCCAAAGTTAATACAGTGACCCAATTGATCTACAATCTTAACAGATACCGATGAAATTATATTTTTGTTTACTGGAAAGTAAATAACATTTTGTGGTATTTCAATGCACTGATGACCTGGAGTAGTATCAGACACAAATTCATGAATAAAATGAGTTGGTAATCCGTTGCAGTACGAACCGTGAACAAGATCACATTCGATTCTGATTACAGACAGACCTCTGTTAGTAATGGGGATACTTGGTCTTGATTTTAATACTGAAAAGTATATCAAACCGCACTCGTATTGATCTGTCAAATGCAGTGGTGGTTGAAAGTATGAAACCAGTTCCGATTTATTTCCAGAGATGGTAACCGTAGTAGACATGCTTCTATACTGGCCTCTTTCGGAAGATCCTGTTTATTTTATTCCTTCACTACACCAAAAATTCTTCAAAAAGTTTAAACATAGATGTCCACAATTAAAAGGGTGATCACGCTGAATATTATCATAATTATAGTGAATTTTGGATCCCAAGTACTTTATAAATTCTTTTGGAGGCTTAAGATTTCCGTAACTATCAAAATACTCAATATAATCATTGTATTTGGCATAGGCTACCCAATGAGAACCAGGATTTTTAGAGCTATCCAAATTTATAACTCCACATTCTTTTTTAAAAGGGTGTTTAGGGAGCTTATCTCTCATAAAGACACCTCTGAAATAGGGAATGTTATTTCCATACTTCAAAATGTCTAAATTAGTCAAGGCTCGTTTGGGTAGCCGATATCTTAGTTTTTTTCTTTTGATACAAAAATTCCGAGCCCATCTTTATGTGGTTTAAGGTGTAGTCCTTTTCCGATACAGAGAGCTTCCATCTTTTCATTGTGTCTCTTCGATTCAATCCATAACTTTTTAGCCATCTTGAATTCATTAATGGTTTTAGCAATACCAGCTGCACCACCTGCTAAAGCCCCTACCGCTGATAATCCCGCAAAAATCGGAATCAAAGGCAAAACTCCACCAGTTTTTGGTATAGGAATAACACGAGGAAGTTTAATGGATGTATCATCAGCTAATTCTCTGGCAGCGGCCATAGCTAATTTTATTGCCACTTTCTTGCATTTTGGTTTTAATTTTTTAATATGTCTCTTCGTTTTGCTAATAACATTTTTAAATTTGTTTTTTAATCCTTTTCCAGGTTTAATTTTAGGAGAACACTTTTTTCTATCTTGTTTTAGGCCAAAACCAGTTTTAATTTTAGTTGACATAGCGCTGGTTACTAAGCGCGCTGCTAGTTTTTCCCCTACACTCGCATCTGAGGCAAGTGCTCGCTCTTTAGCCATATTTAACAAAACTAAATCTGCCTTGTGGCGGTCTTTTAAGTTTGAAGACTTATGATAGGCAATGTCGTGTTGTTTGCAATATTCATCTAATTTATTAACACCTTTATCTCCACGTGTAAGCCTTTTAATTAATTTAGTGCCAGGCCCACAATAATTGTATCCTAGTAAATGTAATTCAAATGGTAAATGATTTATAATCCAATTGAGAAGACTATTCTCTTCAATACACATCATAAGACTGATCCATTTTGGACAGAATACTTAATAAATATTCGATTTATCAATCCAGCTGTTTTCAGAAGAAGGCAAACCTAACCATTTTACTAAAACTCTATCTCCTTTTCTCTTAAGAACTTTCTCAACAAGATATAAATTAGGATTTTTGGTCTTTTGAAGCTCTTGTACATAAAATGCACCTAAAATGGGTTGACCTCTGATTGCATCTTCTATTAAATAGGTGATAGGATTTGTATTTTGTATCATTCGAATTTTAAATATTTCTGTAGACCAGTTGGGAGTGTAACCTTTTTCAAACGTTCCTTTGTACTTACTGATACGCACATAATCACCAATTTTATATTTGCTTCTAATATTATGATTTTTCACCAACCTTGAATACCTTTCTAATAAATGTTTTTTATTAATGTTATCCACATTAGCGGGAACTTCGTCAATTGTTCGATGATAAGTGTGATTGTATTTGTTAATAACATCATTAAGCGTGCTGTCTATCCAATTGTAGCTGCCTCTTAAACTAAATTCCTTATAGACTTTCGATTTCAATGTTCTGATAAATCGCTCAACTATTGAAGCCTTTTTTGTTGAGAAGGTTGAATAATGATTAATGTGATAAGTTTCCATAAGCTTTTGAAATTGATTATTGTAAAATTCTGTTCCTTTGTCCGTTTGTAGATTTTTAGGAACACGCCCCTTATTCAATAATTTCTTAAAAGAGTTACATACATCATCTTTGGTTTTACTTTTTAGAGGAAAAGTCCAAGCATATTTTGAGAATGTGTCAATAATAGCAAGAATAAATCTGTAATTTTTATTTTGCTTTGAAATTGATTGCATATCGATTAAGTCTGCTTGCCACAGGTCATCTATATCTTTCATGATAACACATCTGCGTGGAAAGTTCACCCTCGCATTTTTATGAATTTCGTTAACCACGTCGGTTTTGCTCATGTTCACAATTCAGTACATTTGTTTTGAATCCGTCTACAATACTGAATGAAAATTTTATGGTGGTGAGTATTTATTCTTTAATTATGCCAGCTTCTTTCAATTCTTCAACGATCGACAAAATTTCATTATCATGATTTGTGTTGCCAGCATCTCTGGAAGCAACTAATAATTTCAATCTCTCAACGAGTTCGTTAGGGTCATCCCAATATACCAAGTCAGTGTTATTTTTGTATTTCTTTAGAGTTGGTAAGCTTCCTCCAGTGTGAAAATTTTCATTTAATGATTCGAAAAATAATGGTTTGATTACGTCACGATATTTTATTCCCTTATCACCTCTTATTTGCCCATCAGGATTAAAATCTCTCTTATGAGCATTTGTATAATGCAGCATGTCTTTGTAGACAAGTCTATCTTTGCTCGATATTAATTTTAAATCAGGTTTTCTTCGAAGTAAAAGTTCCTTCAAGCCAGGGGTAAAATTATAGGATTTGTCACCAACTTTAATTAAAATGACACTGTCGTCATTCAAACTATCGATTTTAGAAAATGAGACTACAGAATTACCCATTAGCAATGTTTTGTTTACACTTCTTATTCCAAACGGTATATTTACACCGTCATAAATATCATGGATATCACGACCCTCTAGCGAAATTTCTAAATCATCCGGTATTTGTTTTGTGGGAGACTTTTTAAGTACTTGTGTTGACTTCACTTTTGGATCGTAGCAGTCTTCAAACTTTGTAGATGAACTAGTATCCATGTCATCCAATTCAATGTCGTCAGAACTTGGGAGTGGTGTATTTTGTGAACGCTTTATTTTTTCCATTGATATATTCGAATCGACTAGTGCGTTAAGGGGTTCCGTGACGGTTTTTAGCATTTTATCAAGTGACAAGTTCATAGAGTGTTCCTGGTTCTTCATTTGTTTTATTTTATTCTTTATGGATTCCACAGACTTCATTAATTCTACTTTAATATTCTTTTCCATGTCGTATTGTGACAAGTGTATTCAGCCACAGAAAATATACTACTAAGTTATATTTGTCTGTTGTTGGTTTATATAATTGCACATTATTTGCTCAAAATTTAAAAAAGCTATCTAAATTCTGTCTGTACCTTCCATTGCTTAAAGACGAGTCTTTGCAAATACTAACAAAGTTATATGGCTCTCTCCAAACTGTATTACAAATCTTCTTGAATTGATTCCAGGACATATCTGAACTAACATGTTCTTCATAAATATGTTTCAAGTTAACATCGTCTTGCTTAAATATTATGAGAAAGTTTGCATTATCACGCAGCAACTGTTTCGGAATTTTAGAGTATGTTTGACATAAATAAAAGCAATCAATATGTTTATGTCTACCCATAGAGAAGTAATTACGAATGTTCATTTGATTTTCACATGCCACATCATCGAAAATAAATACAGAATTAGTTAGTGCTTCATCCGGGGCTATGACTTCTTTATTATCATTAAATTCATGAAACTTAACTTGATGCACTCTCTTTATAACTTCTCGTAAGAAGTTGTATTTTGGTTGAAAGTTAGTTTTCGAGTACAGGTAAAGATTTTGAAATTTAAGACCATTCTCATGTAACAATAAACTAAGCACGACGTTTGTTTTTCCACAATTCGAGGGACCACATATAATACAACGAATCGTATTTGGTAACAGAATGCTATGCCTAATGTGGTTATCAGAGTCACCAAGATTTATATGATTAATATTAAGTGATGTGTGTTGTTTGATCAACTTCATTTTGACTATTAATTCGATTTCACTCAAACATAGATATATAAAGCATACGTATAATATAACAAATGATTTAAATTGGTTTAAAGTTGTCATGTCAAATGTAAAGCGAAATGTATGTCTGCTGTAAATAATAATCAATAATCAATCATCAAACAATAACAAGAGAAAAAAAAAAAAAACATGCATCAGTTATTAAATATTTTATTTCGATATTACAAATTTAAAAAACGACAATCAACACTACCACTCACTAAATTAATAATGTTTGGTATACTTATACTAATTATAAACAAAGGTTACAATAATATTACAATTTATTTACATAAACATTTTGGTATTTCTTTAATTTCACAACAATTAGTCCTCAAAATAAAGTTTTATAGTGACCCAAAGGTAAAGTTTCAATAAGGTTCGTGAGTATTTGTCTGTTATCATCATTTCTATTCAATACTCCTCTATGAATTTCTTGAGAGTACAGTTTATATTTCTTGAGTCATTTAATTATATTAATTTTACATTTGAAATTTACATTATTTGTTAAAGCTTTACAATAGTGAGATAATTTTAATCGATTGCAATCAAATTTAATTATTTATTAGAAGAAATAACTTTACAGAACTTTTGCAATGTAATGTTCTGAGTTAAATTCCTGTGATGCAGTGTGTATATAATATAATATATTCACGCCCTCCCCAATTTCAACGATTCAGTCTTTCTAGTATTTAACTCATCTATTCAATCATTAAGTTATTTTAGTACTCAAACACCGAAAGTTTAAATAGTACTATTATTCAATTATAATTTATTTTTAAAATATGGTTTCACAGTGACCCCATGGTAAAGTTTCTGTTTGGTTCGCAAGTATCTGCCTCTTATCATCATTTTTATTCAATACTACTTTATGAATTTGTTGGGAGTACAGTACATGATGGTTTGATTTAATTGTATTTATTTTACATTTAAAACTTGTATCACTTGTTAAAGCTCTGTTGTAATGGCATATTTTTAATCGATTAGTTACAGCTTTCGATATTCCTTTTGCTTTTGTAATGCAAGTTTTTAGGCTGTTTATGCAATAAAGCTTAGCTCTCAATCCTACAAATTCACTTATGATTTCACCTCCACATTCATCTTTAAATAGTCCTGGAATTTTTGCATTTACTCTCGGTATATTGTAACAATTATTAGTCTCAAAATTACTTGTGTCGAATTGTCCAACTTCATGTTTTATGTCCTCATAAAAATCTTCAGTGCTGACAAAATAAAGAAGGCTGTCTGTGTCTGTATAACACAGTCTTGCCTGAGTTTTATATTTGTTTTTAATATAATTGTAGTGAAATTTATATAAATGTTGTTTGGCATATTCTAGGACTGAAAACCCGATATAGATAGGTCGGTCTAGAATAATTTTTTCAGGACTCAATTGAATAGCGACAAAATTTTCAGAAAAAATCCTAATACTTTTAAAATTTGGTTTCGCAATTAACTTTTCCGCACTGAGGTGCTTATTTGTTTTGTTATTATAATCGTCCCAATTGGTCACTAATTTTACATTAACCTGTTTGCGTCGATTTTCAATAGTTTTGCCAAATATAGCATTGTTAAGGAGTTTAAAAAAATCTTTTTCAAATACAGTTGCTGAAGCTTGGCGTAAGCTAGTGTTCAGGTCAATATATTTTTGTAAAAAGTTTTCCTGTCTAAAAGTTAAGATACGGTGAATTTTCCTCAAAATAAGTCCATTCAGCAAGCATTCTTTTAAGTGAACGTAGTGTATTACATAGTTGAATTTGTCATATAAATTAGCAATTAATTTAGGTGTTTTGCCTCCAGGAGGTTTGAACTTCTCTGGCGCAAACGGTAAATCACTGTGCTTATTATGTAAATTCTCGGGATAGGCTAAATCTACTTCTAAAATATATCCATATTCAGAATCATCCGAAATTGATGGTATGTTTATAGTATTTATTTCGTCGATTGATAAAAAGCGGAATTCTGAAATAGGCATTTTTTTTGTCATCGCATAACCGTATAAATTATTACAGTCAAGATAAATTAAATATGTTGACCTTTGAGAAGCATCGTAACTAGGTAAATATTTATTATTTGCTTTAGCGTGGCGAAGAGAACATTGTGCCAAGCCTCCACGAATTCCCTTCTCCAGGAACTCGTATATTTCCACATCATTAATTAATTCTAATTTAATACCGGTATACAATAACATCGCATCCCAGCTTAAACTAGGTGCAGTAATATAGTAGGCCGGATCAAGTTGATAATGATGCAAACAAGTTTGTCTAAATTTTTCAAAAACGTCAGAGAGTAGTAACACGTCGGTTTTTAAATATAAATCTGTATATTCTCCAAGCGATTTTATATTAAATGTTTGCCAAATATATTGAGCGTGATTATACGCATCATCGCTAATATGGGCGCACGTCAAACTATTGTAAAAACAATATTTAGGTGGTAGTCGATTCTCATTATATTTTGAGATTGCATCCATGTAATCATAGGGGTATATTCCTTTTCGTCGTAGTAGTTTTAACTTATTACAATTAGCATCTGAAAATTCTTTTGACAAATTAACAAAATCAGATTCAGACAAATTGTTGACTAATATGTTTAAGCTTGAATTAAGAAATTGTAAGGAGTCTATAAACTTAACTTGAATAGGCTTTGAACTGTTCTTTCTGTGGAATAATTTCGTGATAGACATATACTTTTCCTTGGTTTTAGGTATAATTTTAAAAGCACCTTCATATTTTGCTAATTCTGTAATAAATAGATGAGAATCATAGCCAGCTAGGTTATGGAAAATAACAGGCACAAACGGGCAAACTCTAAACATTAAATTACAATGGGAGTGTGCGGCGCCTCGGTACTGAGATGTAATATGATCATGATCCATTACTTTGTCATCAAAGAGCAGATCGTTACAGATGTGACATTTTGTAGCATTTTTGTAATCGTTTTTTTGGTCTGTGGTTAAAGGGGCCACAGGCATTTTACTCGATAAGATGCTGTTAATGTTATCTACATCATTTAGTAAATATTTTATAAATACTTCCACACAGTCGGGGCCTCTATATGTTACATATTTATTTAGCTCCGAATTATGTGAACAGCAAATATAGTATCCAAAACATGAAGGTTTATGAACCTTGTATGTTCGGGTATTTTCAGTTTTACTTATGTCGCAGTTTAGCAAAATACTCTCAAAGTCTGCATAAATAACAAAATTAATTTTTTGTTTTCTTTCAAAGTTTTTAAACTGAAGAATGCTATTTTTTCCAGGTAATACTGTTAATATATTAGGACATGTAGTATGGGCACTATATTTTGTGGCACTCGAGAAAACTTGTAAACACGTCTCACATAGATACATTTTACCTTTATGTTTACTTATTTGACGTCTAACTAATCTGAACAGATTTTTTATTAAACAATAATGCCCATTGCCTTTTCGTTCAATATATAATAAATTTACATGGTGTGTCTTTCTTAAGTTTGTCACATATAAGGGACCAGTGATTGCGTTTTTATCATCCAATCCATATACGTTTATACTTATAGTAGGATTTATCTTTTCGAAGTTTTTAATATCATTATACGATGGAGGAAATGATAGACCATTTATATTTAAGACTGATGAAAAAATTGGGTAGGAACTTGTTCTGCAAACATTACATTTTGCCGGATATAATGCTGCAACAACACACCACAAAAAACAATAGTTATCATGGTTTTTAATATTTAAGCAACTTCTCGTTTTTTGTATAACATGCGGCAAATCTATGTATGTACCGCCTTTTAAAGGAGAATATTTGTTTATATTAATTTCCAGGTGACTTATACAGAAACAAGACCAACCAGATTCACAGTGTTGGAATTCTGAGAGTTTCCTCTCAAATGTGTTTATTGTATTCAAATAAAATTCATGTATATCAGTATTTTTGTATATAATGTTAAATTTTGTGTTAAATGACTTAAGCTGTTGCTCACCAGATTTTGGGAGAATAAAGTAAGCATAAAGCTCGAAGTTTAATTTAACACAATTATGTTTAATTAGACAATCATTAATCAGTTTTATGACTTGATGCTGATTATCGATTAGGAATTCCTCAGGTGTAAGGTACTCCATCGATGGATTCAGTTTGTAACTTATTATTCTCATTCTAAAAGCCGTAGCAATAATATCAATATTTTCATATTTGGTTTTTAATATGCAATTAGATTTGTGTAAATTCGTTCTCACATGATAGTGATATTCATTTTTTGGTATTTCAATATGACATTTTTCACAATTCATTATATCATTATAATTTGTTATTTTTCCAGGAATTGGTGAAACTGTAAGAAAACAAAACAATGAATTTTAAATAATTGAATATATTTCTTTAATACATCATAATATAAAACTAAAAAAAAAACACATTAAAACAGAATACTACATACATAAAAATCATTTCGTAATATTGAGATAATGATTAAAATTAAATGTCTTACATAAGCAAGTAACTCATGTAAAAAATTAGTATATTTTATATAGATATTAATAATGGAATACTAATATTTTAGTAATAGTTGCTAACAAATGTTGGTGGACACTTTACGAATTCTTTTCTAGTTGCCATAATAAAATTAGTCAGGTGTTGCCATGCATCTGTGTTTTCAGATGTTTGGTTTTTCACAGTAACTATTGCTTGGCGCCATCTGTTAATTGGTTGAACGTTTTTAATTTCATCACACCGGTACACTTTTAAATCTATATAGTGCGTACCGGGCTTATGCTCATACGTCTGGCGCGAATGACCGTTAGCAAGGCGCCGAGTTAAATACGAAGTTAATTGAATTGGAGCTTTACCGGGAACAGCGACATCTTCTTTCTCGTCATCTTCACTGTCAGTCCCGAAGAGGTCGTAAGCTGTAGCCTTCTTTGGTGGTATTGGCTTGAAGTACGGCTTCTTCGGAGCTGGCCGCGACGTACTCGGCGCCGGACTTGCTCTCGATGGCGAATGTGATGCAGCCCGCGCTGCCGCCTCCGGCTCGTTCGTTTGAGTTGGCACCTGCTTCCTTTTCCTCGTCTTTTTCGCGACTGGAGGTTGCACTTCTTCGTCAGACGGGAAGAGAGTCTCTGCGTTCTCTAGCGACCTGTAATAATATAAAATTAATTTATTAATTATGCTATTTAATCAATTCATAAGCAGGATTCGAACCTGCAATCCTGGCTGTTCATGTCAATACACTAGAATAGTGTATACATATCATACATTACAAGAATGAATATTAGAATAATAACATAGAAGATATCATTATGCCTCCATTTCCTGGGTATCGAACCCAATGTCTCATGCTCAATAGGGAACTCCTTAGACGAGTGCTAGTCGAGATTACTGGCACTAAGGAGTTCCCTGTTATAAAAATAGTTAAACAATAGAATTAATTATTTATTAATATATAAAATAATGCTACTTACATTTTAAATAGTGCTGCGAAGTTTTGATGTACGATGATGCCACTAGCTCTGGAAGAGGTGTTTTGTGGTTGAACTTAAGCAGCGGGACGCTTAAATAGTGATAAATCTACGTCATATCATCCCAAATTTGGGAAGAGGCATGTGTATAGAAAATGCTGTGTCAGTTGTCTGCATCCAAATGCAGGTTTGTTATGTGATATTGTAAACAATATTATAATATTTGACTTGCCTGTTGGTTAGTGGTCCTGACTGCTATGCTGGAGGTCGTGGGTTTGATTCCCACCCCCCAAATGTTTGTGTGATGAATACGATCACTTGCCTGGGTGTAATTTATCTATAATATATGTATGTATTTAGAAATATCTAAGTATGTTTATCAGTTGTCTAGTACTCATAACGCAAGCTCTGATAGGAGGACCCAATAATAAAACTGACGAATAGTGGGTGAAATAATCATCTGCCTAACTGGGAATTAACGGCGTGATGATATATCGATCAACCTTAATTTATGAACAAATAACCAATAAAAACATTACTTACCATTCTACAAGCATTTGTGACAAAATGTAAGATACCTTAGCTTTAAAAATATCATAATAATAACAGGCGAAACCAAACGTAGCAATAGTATGTCGATATTGCTATATTGTTTTGATTCGTCTCCTTAAAAAGAATTCAGTTTACGGTGCAACTTTGATATACTCTTAATATACCATGAGTTTGCTTGCTTAATCATCTGAATAAAATGTATGAAAACGATTACCGTAAAAATAAGGACAGTAGTATTATTTTATCGATATATATTTACAATAAATAATAAAATGATAGGCGTCGTAATGTCTTACGTTTCCTATTTCACTATACCATTTTTGGAAAAAAGATATGATATCTAACTTAAAATGTGCGATTTTGAACTCTATCCATAAAATTAAATTAGGGTATATAAATAGAGAGAAAAAATCATTTAAAATCTATTCCAATTCTACACTTGACTGTTACAACTGGCTTGATCGTGTATTATTGGTAAGTTTTAATATTATTCTTCCGTATTTTATCCAGCATTATTATCAGACAAGACAGTATAATCGATGTTTAATACAAAATAATATATTTTGAGACAGAATATCGGTTAACGAAATACTAATTTAGACTTTTATTTTGCAGGTGTTTAACAAAGTATTCGGGACATAGAATTAAATATGTCACACTCACCATCCTACAGTCCTGTTTTAGAAAATATTAACCTACAATGTGATGTAAGTATCTAAGTAATCATCGATATTAGCAATTGAATTCATATATGATGCTTTTTTTTAATAGTTTAAAATTATTCATTGTTTCAGAATTTGATAGATTGCCCCGATCCAGTTCTTAATCCATTTTACTATGCTCAAGACCGAGAAAGCTGGTATGCCGAAGTGGCGGAAAAAGCATGTGAAGAGAGTAGACAGCAAAAAATTCAAGAAAAAAAAATAAAGAAGAAGAAGAAAAAATCAAAACCTTTTAAAAACACATCCTTTATCACGCGTAAAGACTCCGGACATATTCACCGAATTATAAAAATAATTGTACATGATGTGGAAGGCCGTCAGATGAATGAAATAGACAGTGACCCCGATAGTGCAAGCGTGAACATACAATATTTAGTCCGTAGTGATATTGATGACATAATGAGTGAAACCGAGTATTTAGTTGCTAAAATAGTTAAAAAATTAAGTTCAACTTCATGTACCTAATTGATGTTTAAAATAGACGTATAATAGTTTTATTATTATTATTTGTTTTTAAATGGTTAGTATTACTGTAAATATTCATTGTTAATAAAAGTATTTAAAATAAAGTACCTTTTATTTCTACGTCATAACATTTAAACTGAATCGTTACTACACTGCATATATATATATAAGGTAGCGCGATGGACAATGGTGAGTGCACTTCATTCTCGTTAGTCGGTCGTATCGAACATACTATACCGTGCTCCAATTTTAGTGTCATTGAATTGTTGAATGAATGTAATGATAAATTATAATGTTGATACATAATTACGAATGTTCAATAAGATAACTGTTTCATATTTATATTGAATGTCTAAATTTCTCATTGATATCTATTACATTAACATTGTTAAATAATAGAGACTACTCAATAGTCAAGTCAGAATATTTTGAAAGTACTATTTAAAAGCAATGAATGATGGCTGTAATTAGGTGTTTCTGTATCTGAAATGATTTTAAAAATGAATGGTGATAATTGCGGGTTTCCAGATCTTCTTTGATCTGGAAACCCCAATTATTACCTACTTATGTTAGTCCCATACATTATAGACTTTATTGCAACTTCACCAACCCACCCCACACCCACACCCACTTTTTTCTTTATTCAACTTTAGGTCATTTGTGGTTCGAGTACCAACCCAACATCTACAGACCTGCTTGAAAGAGGACTTTTGGCCGCAGGGTGTCGTGTATCGTCGCTTCCGAGGACGGTTACGCGACACCACGCAGCGAAACACGACGCCGACAACGCTGCGTGTATAGTTTTAGTATAAGGTTTAAAATATGTATTAGTTTAATGTTATTTTATGTATTTTATGTATGGGCCCTAGTTGCCTGAAAATAAAATGATTATGATTATGTTAACGTTGATTTAAATGTTGATGTCACTTCGTCTAGACCCTCAGCTCATTATGCTACCAAGAATCAATCTATTAACTAATCCTATCATACTCCACTGTTAACTATATTTAACTTCTCCGAGACTGCACCACAGCATCCTTTCCAGCCCCTGTTTAGCACCATCGTTTCATCAAGTTGTGAGGCGTCCCATAACTATATTTTGCGATACGGATAGGTATATTTTTCAGTACTAACTGGGTTGTGGAGGTCAGATAGACAGTCGCTCCATGTAAATTACTGGTATTCAACTGCATCCGGTTAGACTGGAAGCCGGCCCTAATATAATCGGGAAAAGTCCTTGAAAAACTTTGTACGGAACCTTCGGTGGGCGAGCCCTATTCGCTCTTGTTTTAAATGTAACACAAAAAAGCTTTTAGAATCTTTCTTAATTTTTTCCAAGTTCTCATTCAAAGCCAGCATGACTAACGACGATCAGTGACCACTAGTAATAGCCTAACTAATCACCCGACGTATCTCGACTTGCGACACGGTGCACTGATCAATTAGACAGTACGCGAAGAATCACGAAATTTGGCGCGAAGCAATATGTTACAGCACATATAAAGGAAAAAATCTGAAAACTGTAAATATGTAGTTTAATAACACAAAAAAAGCGATTTTACTTGTATATGCGGTTGGTGCAATAGCCGTGTCATGGAATCGAACAGCAAAGTTAAGCTTGTCCTTTAAAAAGTTTGTACGGATCCCTCGGTGTGCGAGTCCTATTCGCTCTTGTTTTAAATGTAACACATACAAACCTCCAGAATATCTCTTATTTTTTCCAAGTTCACCTTCAAAGCCAACATCACTAACGACGATCAGTGACCACTAGTAATTTCCTAACTAATCACCCGACGTATCTCGACTTGCGACACGGTGCACTGATCAATTAGACAGTACGCGAAGCTCGCTAGACTCGCAACGCAACTCGATTACGTCGCGTCCTCGCCGCGTTTTAGAAAGTAATTTGAGTAGACTTTCGCCACTACGTAACCGTGTTAGGGGTTGATTTCGGAATTTGAATTTTGTAGTGCATTTTAGTGTTGTAGTACTTACATTAAAATTTAGATGGATGTAATGTACGTCATCATTATGTTTTTAGTTTTTCAATTAGGAATTTCTCAATTGCAACCACGAAGTCTGGAATTGCGCCCGTGTGATGGCAAAAGGCTCGCCCCTATAACATGGGAATTTAACATTACTGGCGAAATGTGGGTAGACTATTAGGGACACTTCTGCTTAACCCCTCGGGGATTACAGTCGTGATGTTATGTTAAAATCAAATAAAAAAAAAACAAAATCAAATCTTATCAAAATTAATCAAATCTCAAATCTTATCAAAATTAATCAAATCTCAAATCTTTAATAAAAAAATAATTAAAGATAGTCTACTCGTTCTGACTTGAAAGTATTTAATCACTAAATTAATGCTTCAATAAAAAAAAAACATTTAATTTCCAACTGCTTAGTTGTTTATATGTATGTCATCATTCTCTTGCTCTTACAAAAAAATATTTACGGTCAGCGCAGTATGTTATCTTCTTCCAAATGTTTTTTTTTACTCGCCATCTCCGCAGTTACCTTGCATTGTATTGTACAACGGGCTGGTGTCCGCAACTCCACGCCAAAGCGCGTATTTTGCGTATGAGCTAATCCACCACGCGGGCCCCGTGCGGGTTGGTAGATGTCACATGTCTTCGAATTTTTGGTTCTAGGACATGCCGGTTTCCTCACGATGTTTTCTTTCACCGTTTTTGAGAGCAGTGGTGATGAAATAAATTACACAAAATAATGCGCCTGCCTGGGTTGGATCCCACGACTTACTGTTTGCAGTACCTTAGATGGTAAGTTAAGTATGTATGGAGTAAAATCGTGAAAACCTTTACAGGTAACCAGGGCAGTTCTCGTGTTTATAAAAACGTAAGCAATCCCGACACAACGCCTGTCTGGTCAGAAGATTCTCATTTAACTATGGGTGATGAAGGAGCGTGCGTCGTTCTTGCAAACGTAATACCAAAATAATTCGTAAACCAAACGTATTCTTATGGAAGTGCGTATTTATTTCGATTGGATTACGTCCCCAAACATATATTACGAATGGACATTGATTTAAACAAGTTATGAGAAAAATAAGTTTTCTATAGAAATTTTAAATTCCTCATATCTCGTCTAAATATCGTTGTCCTTTCAAAATATATATTTGGAAACCTAGATATTATGTAATCCAATCGAAATAAATACACACTTTCTTAAGAATATGTTTGGTTTACTAATTATTTTGGTATTACGTTTGTATGAACGACGCACACTCCGCCGGCCCCTTAAAGCTTGGCTTTGAATGTCACTAAAACAACCTGAAATTGCGAATATTGGAAGCGTAGTGTAATAAAAATGAAGCGTCGTTTTCGGGGGAAAACCAGCAGCGCTTCAAACCAAACATCAACATCAAATATCATCACGGATATTGGTGGTTTCATGAATTGCTTCGCAGTTTACATAAAACTAAATCAATAGTTTTCAATCAAAGCAATTTAGGTCCATGTTTACGGAAAAGATAACAGTCTGATTATCTAAAAACAGGTGTCACTGTGACATGTTCCCATACAAAAAAAGTGTTTTAAACAGCTGTTTTTAGATAATCGGAGCGTCATCTTTTTGGTGAAAATGGACCTAAGTTATCCAAATACAATAAAAACCGGTAAAGTGTGAGTCGGTCTCGCTCACGACGGGTACCGTACTGTCGAAATAGGGGAACCCCTTTTTTAATTTATTATCTGCCGCTCGGGCCGATCTTTAGGTTAAGCCGTGCCTGCCTAGATTGGTCTGTAGATGGGTGACCGCCTGCCTCGGAAAGCACGTTAAGCAGTTGGTCCCGGCTGTCATTTGTCCATCTTTGGCAGTCGTAACTGGTAGTCAGTGGCCAAAAAAGCCTGACAACCAGTCTTACCAAGTGGTATCATATTACCCAGTATTAACTTGGTTGTGGAGGTCAGATAGGCAGTCGCTCCATGTAAAATAGCTGCATCCGGTTAGACTGGAAGCCGACCCCAACATAGTTGGAAAAAGGCTAAGCAGATGATGTAATAGCGGTAACAGAAATATACATTCTGAAAAAAAAAACAACTGTTTGCCTATTACGGATCATGAGATACAGCTCGCTGATAGACAGACAGACGGACGGACAGCGGAGATCTTAGTAATAGGGTCCGGTTGGTTACAGAACCCTAAAAAGCGAAAAAAACGTCCGTACCAAATTAAAAATAAACCTTGTTTCAAGGAAAGTAATTCACGATTTCTGCCATGTCATACTCTAGTTTAAAACAGTAGCGGAAATTCAGTCCCCGCAGCACGTATTCTCCCTCTATAATTTACATTTCCCTCCAAGAAATACAAACAAACAAGATAACAGAATAAAAACAAAAATAGCACACAAAGAGGAATGGAAAGGGACGAATTTATCGAGCCATTACGACCGCGACTGGCGGCATTCATGTGTCATAGAAGGAAATAACAATACAGATGCATGCTAGAAATAGTCCCGAATAGACCGTCTGACTTGCTATTTGATTTGCCACTTAGCTGGTCCCTGTCTAAACGTTTGTGCTGTGTTTTAAGTTTAACACTTAGTTAGATGGTTTTCAGGTGAAGTTGTCTGGTAATAGGGACAGCAAGTTTGCAACCGTAATTTTAGGCGACAAGATTTGTAACTAAATGCATCCTATTTTTTCCGTAATGTCTTCTTTTCTCACTTCGTACTTTAAACTCCAGAAAACATACTTAGAAGACTTTTAAGTAAGAATATAGGATGATTAAAGTAAACATATGAACAAATAAGTATGCCCGGAAAAAATAACAAGGCACACGAATCTTAATGTAGGTAGACTAGGTACATACAACACGTCTTACCATCACTGCTTATGGAAAATCATGACCTTTAAACCTCAGCCAAATGTAGCTCCGACCCTTCCCTGTGTTGACGTCGATTTACTGCTCACTCTCTTAAGGCAACCAGCCTTAAAGATAAGTAGATAAATAAACGCCAAGTACCCGTTAATGTCCCGCAGATAAAAGGCGGCTTCAAGAACCACATTCTCGTAGGAGTTGTTTCTAAAGACAAGCCAGCTCCTGCAGAGTAACCAATTTAATTCACATTTCTCCATATTTGGCCGCATTATAGCCAACCAGTCGACAATACTGCATTGTACCAGTAACTTAATCCGATAGGAGGAACACAACCAATTCAGAACCTTTGAACACTAAAAATAAAGATCAGAATTAACTGATGGTGAACACCTCCGGCGCCTACGCAAGAGTGTCGTATGAGTATTTTTAGCGTCGCGCGTCGCCCAAGAAGTTTTATTTGATTGCTACACAACACATAGTTGTCGGGATTTGTGTTTCAAATAAGTCATGTTTAAAAATAACAATGCGATAAATTCCAGAATGGGAAAAGCGACGTTTAAAGGTAAATGTAAGAATCAATAAATTATGGAATCAGCAATTGAATGCGCTGGAAACGACACCACATTTTGCCTTACTAAGCGACATGAAGGTAGCATAATCCGATAATAATTGTTTGTGGAGCTCTAACTAGCACAAACCTCACCCATAATCGTGTATTTATCGATGAATTTAATGATTCTGACACCTAGATCTTTAAGGCCTTATCTCGATTTCAGGTCTAAGTTGCCGATTAGTGTTATCTTTGGGCTACTTGTTCAATTCACACTAATATTTTGTCATAAATATGGAGATCCTGGAATATAATTTGCAATTATTTACAGTAATCTAGAACAGAAACAATATTTTGAATTTGAATGCGTTTGCCATAGTTTCGCCACCACATAAATGCATAAATCGTTTAGCTTTAACAATTGTTCGTACATTGGAATTGTTTTGAAGTAACTTTATCTAGCGTTATTCTGAATATTCAGAATACAGACATTTTTTAATGGACGTACCCCATTTTCACTTTAAGTATGGCACCTATCAACATGAATACTTAAACATTATTGCACTGCTTGTTGTAAATTCAGCTATCAGTGGTGTGTTGAGCGTTGAAAATCGTTTCAAAAAAGAGCTTCTATTTGGGTTTAGCTTAGTGTTAGTGAAAACAGATAACGTGCTTAACAAAAAGTGGTTGGTTTCTAAATTCTCAACACAAATAAAAACAAATAGACCATCGTCATAATCCAAAAAAATCACAGCACGAAGTTTTGAATCCATTTTGTCTCACCAAAATCCGTACGTCACTTTATTATTCCATGGGAAATAATCTCCACCTGGGCCGAGCACATCCGGCGACGGGATTTTCCATTTCCACCCGGTGTGTGCCACTTCCGGGGGGTAGTGGGGAACATGTCCTTACAAGTTCTTCTATTCTTGTAATTCTATGCTCACGTTAGCAATCAGTCGGCATTGTTCGGCCACGTTCGATAATTTTCGACGCTATGCATTTCGGGATGAGCATTGAGTACTTGTTTTTGTGTTTTTGGGTGGCAATGTGATAATGAATCGAGATTTAACGTGCGAGAAATGTAAATTTTGTAAAAAAAGATCTCTTTTTCATTGCATTACGAATCTATTCAACATTTTTTCAAGTTATTTAATATTTAGATCTCTTAATACTCGGTCGTATTAAGTATTTAAATCACACGAATGCAGTAACAAGTGGGTAATTTCAAGCTTAAGTTTTGCTTAGTTCTTAATAGAGCATAATAAAATGATACCGTTATAAGACGCTCGCTGTGTTCCAGCTAAATACAAAGGACTTTCTCGGAATCCGAATCTAAAAACGACTGCAGTATTACGAACTCCAGTTGTTAACACAAGAATTCCCACTGTTGAACTATTCTCGTAACATAATAAAAGAAAGAATCCTCGGCCAAGTGTTCCGAAACATATTTTCTTAAGAAAAAAAGAAACGCGCATAAAAAAAGACGGGAGAAAACTAGCAAATAAGCCGGCTGGCTTCCGGAGACGTAAATATAAAAATAAATGAAAAATATATTATATAAACATTTTCGGGGGCGTTAAATTTGCATTTTAATGGAGATCCACGCGTAGGTAACAAGTTTAACTAATAGCCGTGAAATGAGGGGAGGCGGAATGGGCGGCCGGGCACAGTGGTGCCTTTGTTCAGCGCCGGGCCAAAAATGTCATAAATTCAAAAAGGTTTAGTGTCTTTGTCTTATGAGTTCACTGTTTATGAGTGTAAAGAAAACCTGTGTGGACATTCGTTATCCTTTACGAGCATACTTTGTTTTTAATGAGTATTAAAATGTTTATGTTATTTAATCTACGTCATTAAATCAGAAATTCATTGACAATACTGATGTCTTGAAGTTTAGTTTGGTTAAACCTTTACGGACAGATCACGGACCAGCTATGGATACCGGACTGTGACGGATACTTCAGTACATTTACTGTCAGAGTCTTGAGTCTGGTTGCCGAGTTCGTAATTGGATTGCATAATTATAGATTTCTCATAAAAGTTTTGGTAGTATTATTTGACTAGTTTTATTATAAACTAACTGCCGTTTTTTTTTAACTAACTTACGTATAGCTGTTGGTTAATGTGCCTGCTTCCGTAGCTATCGGTGTTTCTATAAACAAACAAAGAATATCCTATCTGTATCGCTTACCTATCACTTGATTCACAGAAAAATCAAAAAAAGGTTTTCGATGAGATTTTTAACCGTCCAGTAAGCAAATTGTAAAACAGGCAGAGATAGCAACCTACCCAAACCGGCTATTAAGTTATTGAAAATGGCCATAGAACAATATGTGTACAGTCAACAAAAGAGTTAGGTATGCAGGCTAGCAATCTTCTTACGACTATTATAAATGTAAAAGTCTGTAAAGATCGATTTTTGTTACTTATTCTTTCACGCAGAAACTACTGAAAGGATTTGGATGAAATTGCAAACAGATTGATTATAACCCTTTTCCATTTATAAATATTAGTAAGAAGATTGCTTGCCTGTAAACCTAACTGTTTTGCTGACTGTACATGTTTAGAATATTATACTATACTGTTTCGATGCACCTCTAAACCAACTGAAAACAGAATATACTCCACAAAACGCAACTCGCAAACCACACACATAATCCTGCAAGCACAACAGCACAGCAGGTCAAGTTTCTTTGCTCAGTATAATTTTGCTTTATATCTTACGAAATACAAAACATTGGTGGGTAACAGTGGGTATATGGGGCACAAATGCAGTGATCTAGAGCACCATAATAGTTGACAGTTGACACTTCTAAGTTTAGTTAGCCGTATGACGTAATAACATCATGAAAGGAAAAAAAAAAGACGTATTAACATGGCGACTACAATTTAATGGTGTTATGAAACAGATCAATAACGCTGAAACCTTTGAATTTAATTTTTTTATTTAGTTTGCTATTTTATGAACTAAAACTAACGTTTTCCTACTGCTTTTTGCCTAAGCTATCTAATTTATTTTAAGTTTTTTTCTCATATGGAGTGAAACACCGCCTATTGGAATTCATAAGAATTTCTCATAACAGGTTTGGTACTGTGATTTTAATGTAAACTAAAACAATATGTGTAGAATAAGTAGCGTTTTAATGCAAACCAACTAAAAACAGAATATACTCCACAAAACGCAACTCGCTAACCAAATAGGCTAATCCTGCAAGCACAACAGCGCAGCGGGTCAAGTTTCTTTTCAGTGTAATTTTTACTTCATATCCTACGAAATACAAAACATTGTTGGGTAACAGTGGGTATGGGGGACAGTGGTACACTAGTAATCCTGGCTGAACAATCGGCCAACGCTCGCTCCGCGGAATATGGTACTAAATAAGAAGAGAGCGCTCTCTTCGTGTACCAAAGAGTATAATTTAGTGGAGAGATCAGTGGTTTTGAGGTTTGATTTGTGCCTATTTTGGTTTGAGCTTTGTGAAGACTAAAAAACCGGGCGAGTCGGACTCGCGCACGAAGGGTTCATATCTATACAACAATAGACAAAATGGCAAAAAAAAACACGTTTGTTGTATGGGAGCCCCACTTAACGATTTACTTTTTTCTGTTTTTAGTATTTGATGTTACAGTGGCAACAAAAATACATAATCTGTGAAAATTTCAATTGTCTAGCTATCATGAGATACTGCCTGGTGACAGACAGAGGGACAGTGGAGTCTTAGTAATAGGGTTCCGTTATTACTCTTTCGGTACGGAACTCTAAAAAGTGTGAAAGTTAGCCTGACAAACTGAAATGTCCCCAAGTGACACAAAGGCAAAGGCAGCAAGATAATGAAGACAGAATCTTGAACTAATAAAAGAAAAATCAATATTGGGATCCATCGTTTATCTGATATTTTTAGCTTTGTGTCCATATCTGTTTTCGTAGATGAAGGAATTAGGATATTGGATACCTGCCTATGTTTTCGTGTGATCTTTTGGTTTTGTTCTAATTCAAACATTAAACGACTGTATTGGTGAGTTTATAAACAGGAAACTCTTTAATAATGGCTGCCACACCGGTATTGACATTCGATCAGATTTACATACTGAAATAACATCCGTTTACAAAATAATATAATGAGTAGGTACACTTCATGGATTTTATTTACTTTGCAGTCACGCATCATGCTTCCTACTTTATAAATGTACCGTAGAAACTCTTCCTTTAAAACAATTTTTAATGCACTACAACATTGTTTTTTTTTTTCTTGTTTACTTGTCTTGTTATTGGTAAAAACACTACGGTGCGCCTTATGATCATGAAGTAATCTCGATTATTATTAAGCGATTCATGTCATTATTACAATATTATGATACCCTGTTAAATAGTCACATACATTACCACAACCCCAACCATTTCATTTTGAAGTGACAAAGCATACTTACATTGTAAGCCAGTCACTCCGACCTTAATTCAAGCCCCATCCATCAAAGCACTGTCATCTCTGTTCCAATAATCTACGGTTCGTCGCCACATAAAGCTGTCCCGCGCTATCTTGGCATATTGCATACCGTGCGGACGCATATGATAAGTGCATAACCCGAACGTTTGCTGGAAAAACACACTTTCAACGCGGAAAGACGAGACGATCTTGTTTTTCAAACTGAATGCTTGTGTTTACATTGCTTGGGTGAATTTGTCTTGGGACGGGATGTTCTGTGGGGGATATGTTATGGATTCTGTGTTGATGGTTTGGGCTATGGTGCTATAAAGTGTAGGGAAATTTGGGATTGTGTAAATGGAACATCACGCCTGTGATTTTTAATTTTTGTTTATAGTTCTTCAACATTACGTCATGTTTATAAAGAGCGCGTATCCCAAAAGTTGGCAACGTCGCAAATATCTGTCAAATATTTACATGTTTTAATTAATTTGGCAATTTTACTGTATGTAAATAAGAAATATGGCTCTTTATTGCACTAAAAAAATTAATATGAATTGCAATAAAACCCTAAATTTGATGTTGTAAACGTTTCAGGTGTAAAAAAGGCATATGGCAAGTTCCCAAACACTTTTTTTACATCTAAAACTATGTATTCGGTGTTACGAAATTAATTATTGCATTCCCTTATCAATTTTTTAGTCCACTACAGAGCCATATTTCTTATTTTCATACAGTAAAATTGCCAAATTAATTAAAACGCGTAAATATTTGACAGCTATTTGCGACGTTGACAACTTTTGGGATACGCGCTCTGAAATCCAATATAGAAGAAGAAAAGAAAGACTAGCACTGCGCCCGTGACTTTATCCGCGAAAATTGTGTGAGCTTCGCTAATTTGCATGATAATTTATAGACTATGTTAAACGGTAAATATGTAGCTTTCTAATTGTGACAGATTTTTTTTAAATCGGTTAAGTAGTTCTTGAGTTGAGTTGAGTAGTTTTTAAAACAAACAAAAAGTTTTCTACCAGTCCACCTTAGGGTGATGCAGAGACAATACACAGTATCATTTTGTACCTAAGTTATCTTAACCACGGTTGTAAAAGTAAATAATTCAAGCTATATTCTCTGCTATTCCACAAACCATTTATTATATCACATGAAAAACATAAACCTGTCCAATAGATGTTTCCCATAGTCTTCATAAAACAAAACGCGAAATAAACTCTAGTCTACGACAAAGTCAATCCAAGCTCGTGCTTTACAAAATCATCATAACAACGATATATTTCTCTTAATCTTAAACACAGCGCATAAACAAGACAAGTCGTGAGTCACGTGACCTCGCCACAAAAGCTAATTGTATGTGTGCGTTTAAGAAATTCGCAAATAAATAAGTGTCTCCACCCACTCGAAGTCCGTGTGGTCAGAATGAAACACTCTCTTGTGCTTTATTGAAGTTGTTGTGTTCCAGGATAGAGCTTGGAGATGGATAGCTAAGTTTTCTTTTATTAACCCCCGACGCAAAAACGACGGGGTGTTATAAGTTTGACGTGTCTGTGTGTGTGTGTGTGTGTGTGTGTGTCTGTCTATGGCATCGTAGCTCCCCAATGGATGAACCGATTTTGATTTTATTTGTTTTTGTTTGAAAGGTAAATTAGTCGGGAGTGTTCTTAGTTATGTTTGATAACAATCAATTCAAGATGACCGCCACCACAAAATGGCGGATTACATATTAATTCAACAACTCCCTCAATATGGGTATCAAATGAAAGGACTTGACTAGTAAAATACGCTTTAATAAATTTCAAATCCAATATGGCCGCCACCACAAAAGGGTAAGTTATATTTTTTTACCAACGCCCTCAATATGGTATAAGCATTTATATAAGCATTTGTTATATAAATATAACAAATGCTTATATCAAATGATTATAAGCTTCACTAGTACATTAATGTATGGTGGAGTGATGACTAGTACCTAGATACCAGTCACAAGACAAAGTTAAATATAAAAAAAATGAATGGAATCATTTTAAATTTAACTTTTAGTAGGTACCTACAGGGGGATTTTTATTTTTTTTATTTAATTTTACTCGTACAAGGTGTAAACAAATCTTTCACGAAGCCGTCAACCAAGCATTCTGTAAATCAAACTGAAGTAAAAAAAAAAATGGTGGTAAATGATTTTTTTTGGGTGGTATGACTGCTTGACTGACTTTTTTAACCCTTTCCCAATAGGTTTAGACAGAAACCGCATAACGTCTAATTCTACTATACACTCTTTCTGTTTCGTCAATGGATCTCCCAAGCATGAACATGCATGGTCATACACAAACGCCTAAATAATGACTTAATAGCCATTCTAATAATTCGTGTGTCGGTTGATTGGAACATAAATTCCATGTTTCCGTTTTCGTAATACGAATCGCAAAGCTTTTTTTTTAACAAAAAAAAAACAATTATATCGTAGGAAAGAACCGTTTCCTGGATATAAAAGTTTTACAGCATTTAGCGGAATCATAGCAATGCGTGCTAGCATAATTGGAGGTAACGTATAGGTATTTTATTATTATTGCACTTAACGATAAGTTATATTTACCGATAAAAGTTACATGTTTGGTTGCATGGAAGTAAGTTGGTTTACCTATGTTAACACTGAATTATAATTTATTTAGTCTAGCTGTACTTATGCAATTTAATTTTGAATTCTTATTAAACCTGGACTTTATGTAATTTTGAAATCGCCCTTGTCCCTTCAATTCACGCTCCTGCTCTGCGTAAAAGAAGAATCCTTGCATGGCAGTAACTTACAGGTATTATTTTGGTATCTAAGTACAGACTTTCTGGCATACATCAACATTGATTATTACCTACAGTCGAAATAATAATCGCTTTATTGTTCAGGCAAGCTAGAAAACCCTTTATTGTTGTTAAATCTGGGTATAGTAATCAAAAAAAGCTTAGCTTCCATAGTAGTTTGGCTTTAGCTACACCGCCGCAGTTTTAAGCACTGACAATTTATTGCGCACGCAATTACAACATGGCGGACAAAAATTGCAGCGCGCATGCGCGACAAAAGGCTGTCAGCCGGCGCTTGCGCCCCGGTGACATATTTACGATTTTCTTGTTTTATTTAATTAGATATGATATGTCTGTTTAAGTGGTTTCCTTAGATATAAGGGGTTTTTAGATAAGTGGTTATTGTAGATTGTTTTCAATTTATTGGCCAAGATATTTATGTATTTTGCAAAAAGCTGTCACTGCTTGGCCACAACCTACACTTACTGCGATGGAAGCAAATGAAATAAATCGCTTAAAACATGCCACGAGTCACTACAATACGACTTGACACGAATTTAGGTAACAAGTGACAGACATGCCAGTCGCTTAACGCAGTCGTTGGCAAGTTGTATCGCCTGTGGTCATGTAAGAGACGTTAATGTTATTTTCTTCAATTTCTGTTTATCTATCACTAAATATTAAAACAGACATACCAGGACACATACGAATACCAGGTAATATTCACTGCTTCTCTTCTAAAGATGACTAAAAGGCCTTTCTAGAATTTCAATGTTGCAGCTGTCTTTTTAATCAGAATATTCCTCGTTTTATGAAGCGGCAACAGAGAAACATCACTATTTTTAGCAATCGAAATCAAAGCTGGTTTTGATGAAGTAGATTTTAACCTGTTCATAGTAAAGCAGCTTACTGGAAATCAGCTTACTTTTACACATAATATTATGTTGCTTAAAAACATCATTAAATCACGCCTGTAAACTCCAAAGGTGTATTTAGAGGTGTACCTAAATAGTACACCGACATTTTGCCAGTTATGTTTAAGACACATATAATAGGAAGTAAGCTTATTACCATCAGCCGGGCACATACCGTGGCCTCGGAACATAAAAGGCGAGGAAGGAACAGTCAGTCAGTCAGTTTAAGTCAGTAAAAGTTTGATACGATCCCGCTCATTTGATGATTTCTCACCCGAAAAAAAAACGTGTATGACTGAATGTAAATAAAAGAATTATCAATTAAGGAGAGGGAACTGTCAATTATCAATAAACGGAGTATGAAAGAATCGTAGCAGGAGTTCTATAGTATCTGCTTATCCTCATGAGAAAAAGGTGTAAGTTTATAATAATATTTTGTATGTATTCCTGCTCATAAACCGTGTATTGGTCGTTATCGGCGCAGGAGTCGCGAAACAAGACAGATTGATCTAGCGCACTTGGACGGGAACAATGTTGCCAGCTTGATATCTAGAAGATTTATAAGCTGCGATTCTCCGTAATATTCAAATAGAAGTTTATGTGCTTTAGTATAAAGTTATCTCTTTATAGTTAATCGTTGGAATTTATAATTATTTTTTGAAACTGATATATAGGTACAAAGAGAGAGGTAGAGGTCTCGTTTTGATATTTTTTTTAAAATTAAAATTGAATAGGCATGACTACAGTATCAAAAAATTACAAATCTATTTAGTCCGTCAGTTAAAGTATTTAAAAATAATGGACACGTATTTTTTGTTTTTGTAAATCAATGAATATTCACAAAGATAAAACGCATCGAAACTCGAGAGTGGGGGCTCGTGACGTCAGAACTAGCTAAAAATTATACCCAGGCGTGACGTATTGAGAATTTTAAAAGCGTCGTATATTCGTCAATTTTGATTTATGTACTGTAAAAATACGGGTCAAATATTTTTAAAAATCTACCTGACGGACTAATTTTTTTGTCGTCTAACCCTATTATCAAAAGTAGTTTAACCGTTGGGAATGTGAAATAATATCACAACATCAGAAGAGGTATTAAACTAGAACATCCACATTTTGCTTGTTATATTCAAGTCCCATTTAACAGGACACAATCCAGATTCTAGACTGCTTCTGATATTGTTTTGGTTATAACCACAAACCGCCACTGCTCCTCTATCTACCATTATAATAAATAAATAACAGTTTTTTTCCAGAACGACCAGTCACAACAATAAAAAAACTTAAAACAGTTTATTTATAATGTAATACAAAGCATTCTATATCCCCCTCAAAGTTTACGACGTCACTTGACGTAAAACAGATGGTTCCAACAAATATGTACGGTATAAAGTGGCAAAACAGACGTTTAGTCAGGGCGGATAAACAGACAGACATACACATCAAACCGACATCAATTTTGGAGATTTTTTTGTTGGTTTTTGAGGTGAATGAACATACTAGAGAAGAAGGAAAGAAGGAGAAATACAGGGCTGACATCAAATAAACTTGAGATAATATTTGAAGAAAGATTACGATGATGAAATGAATGCGAATAAGAGGAAAAGTGAACCTAACTTCTGGTCATTATAATTGCTTTTCTTATTATTAAACACAGGCATTACATTTACATTTACATTACTAACACACTAACTCTATAGAGAATACATATAAAAAAATATGTAAGTACAAGTATCAAAAAGTGTTACGGGGCGTCGAAAAATTCGTCCACATCGCTGTCAACAGGAAAAGTGCCCAGAAGAATTCGGCCGAAAACTAGGCCCGCCCTCTGGTCACGTGAAGAGCCACCAACCGTATGGCAATATCCAGAAATACTAGATGAGCACTCGGACCCAATGGTCCTTATGGTACTCGTACATTGCTTGCATGGTGTCGTGGTTGTAATCATGATTGGTGAGACATAATAGGAAGTTGGGCCGAGAGAAAGTGCCATCTTATCGAAACTAAACATTAAAAAAAACTAGCTAAGTGCGAGTCGAACTAGCGCATAAAGGGTTACTTACCATCGCAGGAGGGAAGTCTCCTAATAGCAACAGAAATACTCCCTCTGTAAAAATTTCATTGTCTGCCTATTACGGATCATGAGGTACAACTCCCTGACAGACAGACGGACAGCCGGACGGACAGAGGAGGCTTAGTAATAGATATGGATACCCTGATGGCTAAATTGTCTTCCTATAAAGAATTTCTCAGTAGCAATCACTCCAAATTTGGTAAAACAGCTGTGTTGTATAACCTTTATCCAGATATCCAATATCCTTGAATTACTTGTGCTAATGGGCAACTACAGTACTTTCACAGTTTTTATGTCCTATGACTGGGACTGTAGCTACAATCTAATGTTCATCTTTGTTTCGACAATTCAAAAGTGCCTGTAACTGGCCTACTTGAAATAAAAGCTTTGATTTTTTTACGGTTTAAGAAATTAATTTCGCTCAAAAAGAAGATTTTTTTGTTTTTGAAATAATCAAAGTTCATGATTAAAACCCAAATCCAAATAAAAATAACCCAATTTCTCTTGCAAAAGTTTTCTCAAAGCCTAAAAACCTAAAAATAGAGGAGAAAAATCATACATTTTATTAACTTAGTCTTTTTTACCGCCGTACCACATCACCGCAAACTCATATACTTATAAAATCCCTACATAAATCATACTGAACCTAATATTTTGGTAGTCGTGGTACAAAGCAACCACAAGTTGGTCAATCCAAAGTAGAACTAGGTTTGTTTATTTACTTAGGAACCGTTTGGTAACCACATGTTGTGTTGTTTAAGAGCCAGACAACTTTGTTTTGAACGGACGGATTTGCGATGTCGTGTTGGTTGAGTTTTGGCTTTAAAAAATTCGGGTCAGCAAATAGTTTGAAGAGGAGTATAGTTCACCAGTATTTCTGCAGTTATGATATACATCCAAATTTCAATTTTCCGACTCAAATATCCAACACAAGTACCTCACGCTTAGTAGTCTTTCTGTCAACCACTGCCTTAGTTGCTGCTAGTTTAGATCACAAAACCGGTCATTGACCTACATTCATTCCAAGTTCTTAACTTTGAAATCCAAAAATATGCCTGTTCAAATCTTGAATCGTCATCTGGATGATGATGTCATCTGGTGATATTCAACATTTTTATAATGAAAAAACTATAGGTGCATGGTTCATTTGTTTTGGTTCCTACGAAGAGATAATAAAGAAAGGGCAATGACTGATATTGCAATCTTAACTGGCAGCAACTATACACCAACAAAAAAAAAACATTTTTTTTTTAACTTTAAAGATATTGAAGGTAATAAAAAGTATACCTAGCTATGTACCGTGTGTAAATATTTGAACAGTCATGGATACAAAAATAATTTCCGATTATTATATATATTTGGTTTTAAAATACTTAATGAATAACGTTATTTTGGTGTAAATCAAATACACTCCAATACAAATAAAGCCAATTTACAAAATTATTTCTGGTACTTCAACCCAATTTAAACAACCACATCGCAGCCATACATTAATTGGGTCAGTTTAATCGTATTGTTTTTAAAACAATCAAATAAATAACCTCTTCAGATCAGTTATTTTGAGTGAATTTATACAGAGTGTAAACAGAATCTTCACAAAGCCGTTAACCAAACATTCAGTACATCAAACTATGTAACCCATCAAAAAAATGATTGCTGGGAAATTACTTTCTTTTGTGGGGTGAATAATCTCGTTTTTGGTTAAAACGCAATGGGACGTACTCAAAACTTTGTGCTGGTGGATGGATTCAACAGATTGGGGGTCGTAGAGGTGTGTTGAAAGAGCCAAAGTGTCGATCAGTTCGGCGAGAATTTTCCTTGAATTATGAATAAATTATAATTGCGTTATTAATTCATCCACTAGCTCCTTGTCTATAACTCGTTTCTCCACTGACTCACGTCGTGTCAAGGTCGCAGCTTCGATTGATGATAAGCAGATTGAATTCTCATGATGATAACACTTACGTAATTGTAAAAATAGACCAGATTTCTAAGAAGGTAGAGTCTATTTTGGGAAAAAAATGGAGCATCTGCCAAATTAGCTGAGAATCGGGAAACCATGTTTTAAACAGATGTTCATAGTTTTTAAAAGACGTCATTTTTGACAGTATGAGAACAAGTTTGACATTTCGCACGCTCGTAAAGTTTTTATAACTATCGTTGACTTAATTCTGGTTGTAAGATACTTTACGAGTTTGCTGACATACCACCCAAGGACCATAATATTTACATTAAGGACTGAACTTCGATAATTGAAACGTTTTATAGCTGATCGATCTCTATAGTAAAGTTTGAGTCAGAATTATTCGGTCGCGTGGTCACAGATTGCGTATCCCCAGTATTAATTTGTGGAGGTCAGATAGGCAGTCGCTCCATGTAAAATACTGGTGTTCAGCTGCATCCGGTTAGACTGAAGCTGACCCTAACATACTTGGGAAAAGGCTAGGCAGATGATAATGATGGTCACAGATGGCGCAATCATTTATTTTAGGATAAAACTCACTTTTGCTCGCGGCTTTGACCGTTTAGTTGTCAAAAATATCCATCGGGAACTTCCATACTTGGAAGTCTACGGCTGTGTACCAACGGTTATCGTATACCCATTCGATTAGGTGTCACTTTGTGTTCCGAAAACAAACGTTTGGCATTCATATATGCTTTGTTTGCTGTATCAAATAAATCTAACCAATCTTACCTTTGAAACATACTACGCCATCAAAGTCATTAAACCGTTTGCTTTAATTTGATCTATTTGAAGCAGAAAGCGGCTAATTTAGTGTTGAGGTCAATAACAGATTCATAAATCAACAGATAAATAGAAATTCAATTGATTGGCTTACTCAGATCTAACGTTTAATAATAATAGTTACACTGACCGAATTTAGGCCACGGAGATCAAACTGACAACCATAGTGCACCTGACTAGTATAATGTGCGTAGACAAAATGCATTTTTTTAGATCAGACGCAAAACCCGCAGCTTAACGTAATCTCCGAGGCATGGGAGTATCTTAAAGCCAATTTTCAAAAGCCCAGGGTTTGCGTTTGAGAAATTCCTAATATAGAAATACAAGTCACCCGCTCTGGGGAGCGAACTTAGGACCCAGCCCTCAGCAGGCGCTCTTGCGACCTTGAAACCAACGGGGCAGTCAGTCCGGTCTAACTTTTAACCAGGATTAAATAAACAAAACCTTAGTAACTTTTGCACTTGAATCCATTCTTCTTCTTCGTCAATCGGTTCCTCATTACTCAGAATCATGGTCACTGGACCCATTCAAACAGATAATTTGCTTCCAATGACTCCGGTTCAAAGTTGCCATGAGCACCTGCTGAAATTTGTGAAGATATAGCCTTTTTTACTTGAATCTATCCTTACTTTTGCCATTTTACGTCAAATCACAAAAAAATATAAAAACTTGGACCCTATTCAGTTCCGCTCCTTACAATTCCTCGCCCGTAAGAAACGTCAAGTAACTGATACTCGTCAAATCGTGGCGGCTAGAGCGAGACACAGATATCTAGTTCTGTTACCGTCCTCCCAAACTGTAATATGAGCTGACGTTTTGTTTCTTTCTAGTCAGGGACATAGATAGTTAGTTTGACTGTGTTCGGTATACATCACTGGTTTTCTGGATAGATTAATAAATGGGGTATAGAATAAAAAACTGGTTTTAATACTGTAGGTAAATAAGGAATCCAGAGCCTAGAAAGGTATTATAGCAACCGCTTTCAAATCATTCCGTATTTGTACAGCATCACAGTCAAAGACTTGACTTAATTTTAAATTTCCTTTTTGGTAGCTTCTGTCATTCCAATAGAGCTACTTTTGACTTTTCAATCAATGATATCGCTGATTGGAGGCCAATTTCTTTAAGCCCTCAAGTATTGACTTTCGTAAGCAAAATTCTTGCATTGCTGGCTGTAATTCTCCTAAATATGCTTACCAAAAGTTATCGTTTTGCCCAATTGTAACTGGATTGTGGAGTTCAGATTATAAGCAGTCGCTCCATTTAGCTGTATTCGATTAGACTGGAAGCCGACCCAATATATTAAGCAAAAGGCTGGGCAGATGATGATGCTCACTAAAGAATAAATTGATTAAAAAATTGCGGTCAACCTCATAATAAATACATTAATAACGAGCAATGTATTGTCAACATCCAAAAATCCATCGTATTCTGAACACAAAGGGATCAGTTTCAATATAATTGTATTTTCAAACAAAAAAATTGGGCTGACATGCATCAGCGATTTAGTATACCGTGTTATGCTGCCCGTCCGTTGTTGTATAAAATTGATTTTGACATTGTTTGTGGTTGCACTTGTATGTTTACTCGACTGTACATCGGTGCCGCGCAAGCTTGTTGGTTTTTTAATGAACAAAAAAGATAAAAAATACTGTTTTTTTTTTCTGGTGATTGTTTCAACGAAACTCCTTTCCTTTTTTCCTTCTTTCCTTTGTAGTTTTATAATTAAACAATTAAAAAACAAACTTTTAAAGGGATGTGCGCATTACCCAAACTGGAGCGACAACGTATTCAAAATGTATTTAATTTACACAAATACACAGTCGTAGAAAAGTCATTCACGCAACCATCAAATTAAATAACCATAGAAACAAACATAAAAACCTCCAAAAAGCCAGCATTTAAACCATTTATTGGTCAGCAAAAACATGAACCGAGTTCCCAGGGGTCATAAATAAGCGATCGGGCTCGACGTTGGCGCGTCTCATTTCGCCACATTTCAAAATTAGCGCGCGATACCGCTCCAATAAAACATGGCCAACCATCGCTCCAACATAAAACAGTCCTGGATTTATGTATGGTGTAAAATTTTATATTATTCCACTCCATCTATGAATTGGTGGATACTTTGTTCTGATTGTCTGGGACTGGAAATGTTTTATGTTTACGGGTATATAAGAATTGGATCAAGTTTATTTTTGCATATCCAATACCTACAGTTTTCATGGAATCACAAAGCCAAATCAGAGGCTCATTGGGCGGCATAAGAACTCTGACACCAGGTTAGATACTAACCACACGATCATCATCATTTTCTAGCCCTTATCCTAATTCATTTGGGGCCAGCATAGCACGTCTTCTTCTTCTTCTTCTCTATTTTTCGTCATCTCATCACACACTTCTTTTCTTGCCATATCATTTTTAACACAGTCCATCCATCGTTTCTTTTGGTCTTACTCTACTCATATACCCGACCACATTTATACTCAAAACTTTCCTCAAGATATTAATGGTGGAATGACCCATACCAAGACAACCGATTGCCACACAACTTTTCAGTCATCGGCGCTACTTTCAGACTTCCTCTTATGGACTCATTTTTTACTCTACTACTACTACCACACGATAAAGAAAATAAAAGAATGGAATCAAACACACACATGTGCTACCACACCGAATATCGTAATAAGCCTACTCACAGTTATCAGCTCAGTTTCCAACAATAACGTTTTACAGTCAGCTTGTACAGTCGTCCAATTTCGAATTTAATCGCGCAAATCCCAACGACAAATGCAGCTCAAAATGGTACTCTTTCTCTTTCGCTCGCACAAATACGTAAATTAAACGTAACTACATGCAGAAGTTGACCATTTAGTAGCAGGTGGGGTGCAAGTTTGTGACTGCACTATTGTAAATCCGCATCCGCATTGCAGCCTCTGAATACTTCTGGAGCAGGACCGTCTGCTCACCGCAGCCGAATAATTTCCAAACTTGCTTTCACTGGCGCCGAATGTTGAACGTTTGTTGTAGATTTGTGGTTCTGCTGCATAAATATTAGACAAGTAGATCGTTACGGCTGTTCGTTGGTAGGTGAGGATTTTGGGGTGATTTCGACATGTGTGCATTGTGTCGAGGCTTTCGATGTTAATCAATGCTAGAGTTTCGATAAGCTATGAGTAACATATACGCAAAACAACATTACACCATCTATTATTTACCAAAGATCTTGATCTACAAAATGCAGTCTTTTCAGAAAAATATCGTGTCTTTACAAGACTTACAAACTTCTTTAAATGCCTACAAAAAAACAGTCACAAAAAGCTGTGTTCACACTCCATTAATAAACAAAACTTTTGTCTCTAATACTTTACATTGAGAACTTATCTCACAAAAACGTAAGAGACAGCCTAAACAGAATGTCGTTACGAATTTTCAGGCGCGAACAAAAATGTACGAAGCAATGAAATAAAATTTCAAGCGACGCCGTAGGAGGTAAGTTATAGCGTCAAATAGAAGCATTATGTGTGCCCGACACGAGCTCGGATGTCGTTAACTGTAATGTAGTTTAAAGTACAATATTACTGTTTTGTAAGTCGGCTAAACTTCGCACTTGTTCTTAAGTAAACTTCTCGTTATAAATATCGTGTGGCCACTAAAGTTTTGTATGGAAAACCTGTACTTTTTCTTATTTTAGAAGAATGTTTTGCAGTTTCAAGATATATGGGTTTTTTAGGGCTGCTAAACTCTCATAACCGTTAGAAATAGACTATTATTACTTTACAATTTTTCTATTTAGTTTCGCTCATATTTAGCTCTTTTATCTTTAGTTTATAGAGGAGACGTTAGCGTCTTACAACACAACACATACAATATTCATCTTTACTTCCAAATCAGTTACATTTTTAAAATGTTTACCAAAAACTATTTCTGGGGGATTCCGAGGAAACTATTGACGACATTAAAAAAACTATTCCTCCTCATTTATTTGACATTAAATGTAAAAATAAAATAGGCATTATATTTCTCGATTCTTAAACCGAAAGTGATGCCAAAAAAGGAAGCCATCAATTTTAAAGTTCTTCTTCTCTTTCTACGCCGAATGATAGAAAAGGATAGAAGAAAAGAAAACTAATGCGACGTCATAGCTAATTAGCGTCAGTTAGTTTTAAGGCGAAGTTCTTCACTTAGAAAACCAACCAACTTATTTCTACGTTTGCTAAATAACCATTAAATCTATTTGCATTTTCTATAGAATAATTTATTGAAATAAAAATTATTGTAGCAGCATTGCTATGATAATTTTTATTTAAAAAAAAAAAAAGAAAAAAATTGTAAATACATCTGGTTTTTCCCAGGCATCTATAGGAAATAACCAGATGGTATTTAATCAGTTACGTACTTAAAGGTAATATTAAGTCCGCCTTTGTACAGTTTTTACTGGTGCATAAAGTTTTAATAAATAAATAAATAATATCTTACGCAGTAGCACACTTGAATTATAACGGTTTAAGACATTTACGATAACGCATCATTTTTCAAGTATTCTAGCAACAAAATAGGTAATAGACTATAGTTCGGTCACGCTTTTGTTTTGTTATCAACAAAAATATATAATCGAATAAGATACTAAGGTGAAATCGAATTTAAAAAATATATTTTTTACAAAACTATTACATGTAAGCCCCTTAAATAAAGGCCACTTCACACGGCAAGAAGACAAGGGGGACACGCATCGTTAGTCATGATCTTAACTTTTTTCTTCGCTTAAAATGCCTTTTAATTGAGCCCACATGTTTTCAATATCTGATAAGTTGGAGATTTTCAGATTGGTTAATACACGCCCGTAGTTTTTTGTTGATGCTCAGTGAAAGGGATGGAATGAAAAAGTTAATAAGGTGGATAAATAAAAGATAAACAATGGATTCATTTGATACGGATCAAGTGGTGGGGCGTATTGCTATACTTTTTGATATTTTGGTTAATGCTACCCGTTTTAAGAATTAGGTTAAGTTTGGACTTTAAGTTTAAACTAGAGAAGGAAGCCAAATATAAAACGCACAAAGGTTTTAACGATGCTTCACAATAATGTGAATTACACTCGCTAACGAAACTGAATATGTTTTTATACTACGTTAATGAAAAAAAAGCGGACAAGTGCGAGTCGGACTCGCCCATGAAGAGTTCCGTAGCAGCAAGTAACATAATTGCTTTTTTTCTATTTTTGTGTCAAAATCTTAATGCGGTTTACAGAATACATCTACTTACCAACTTCAACAGCATAACTCTTATAGTTTCGGAAAAAGTGGCTGTGACATACGGACGGACAGAAAGACAGACAGGCATGACGAATCTATAAGGGTTCCGACTTTTGCCATTCGGCTACGGAACCATAACAACAAAGTTACTTGTACAGTTTCACGAAAAAGTCCCATACCTATCTCAAAAATTACACATCATATCAATAGCAATACGAAGAAACAAAGAAAAGAAGCAGAAACAGTTAGAAGTCAGTTTTTAGATATTATTTTGTATCCTATCACTATGTTTTCTTATTTAACCCAAAAGTTGACTGGTGGAGAAAGTTGACAAGTCCGCCTATGTAGGTACCACTATTGTACATGAAATTTAAATAAATAATATCTACCAGTTCTCGTTGAAATTTCTGTTTATGTTCAACAAACCCACATTTTTTTTCTAAATTAATTTCAACAGTGTAGTGTCAACAGTCTCTGAGTAAAATGGCTGTGACATACGGACAGACAGACAAACAGATGGACAGGACAAATCTATCAGGGTTCCACTTTTCCATTTACCAACGGAACCCTAAATATCTTACTTTAATAATTCATAAAAATAACACAATTATACGAAGTAAATAAAAAGTTCCAATACTAACAAACCGATTCCTCAAACAATTAACACGCTTTATATCAAACCCTTACCTATATGTGACGAAACATCAATATTCCACGGTTTTTATCATTTTTATAACAATTACCTTAATTTGATAGTATAGTCGTGTAATAAAATACGTCCGAAGCGACACGCGCCCAATAATTACCAACAAACCAGTAAAAAAATGGTTCAAAGAAAGATTTTATCACTAAACCACAACGATAAGTCAACTTCCACAAATTGAAAATCAAACAAAAATCAACCTTAGCACCTCCAGACAAGAATATAATAACTACAAGCCGGTGGTACAATGTTTTGGTGGATAGCCCACACAGCAATTTACGAGAATCACTGAGTCACAGTTAATTAAATAACAAAAAGAATCAAAAAGTAAAAAAAAAAGTGTTGATTTATTTAGGGTTCAAATCGGATTCCAGTAAAGTTTCACGTTGTAATCACTTGGTCTTTCACAGAAGCTACGAAAAAACAAATATTTCAATGTAAATTTTGAGAAAAGAGAGCTTGAGGTACAAAAAAATGTGCACGCCACGAAAATGGCAGTAAGTCCCCTCTTTGAGCAGTGGCTGGAGAGGCGCCACGGCGTCCTCACCTTCCGCCTGACGCAGGTCCTCACCGGACACGGATGTTTCGGGAGGTACCTGCACCGAATCGGGCGGGAGGAAACGCCCGGGTGTTTCCATTGCGAGGATCGACCAGAGCACACGGTGGAGCATACGGTGGAGGTCTGCCCTGCGTCGGCGGAGCACCGCCGTGTCCTCGTAGCGGCGATCGGCGGCGGCGACCTCTCGCGTCCGGCACTGGTTCAATCCATGGTCCGGAACGAGACGGAATGGGAAGCCGTCACCTCCTTCTGCGAAGCAGTCATGCTAGCGAAGGAGGTGGCGGAACGTGAGAGGGAGAGAGCCTCTCTTCCCAGCCGCCGCAGGAGACGCATCGGGCGTCAGTTTTAGTCAGTAAAAGTCTGTCCGCTCCGTCCAGAGTGGGAGAAGTCATTTGGTGATTTCCCATCCGAAAAAAAAAAACAAAAAGAAGGTACAAAAAAATCTAACTTTCGGGTAACACTTTTTTTTTACGGATTGGAAGTCATCAAATAACTTATCCCACTCTGGTCGGAGCGAGAGGGAGTGTCAAAACTCTCACTGCCATCCATTTTATAGAATTTTATATTTACATTCGAGCTGGTGCTTGCTGGTTAAAACTCTCACTGCCATCCATTTAATAGAATTTTATATTTATATTCGAGCTGGTGCTTGCTGGTGCTTGCTGATGTTTGCTGGTGCTTGCTGGTGCGGTGCTGGTGCTTTCTGGTGCTTGCTGGTGCGGTGCTGGTGCTTGCTGGTGCGGTGCTTGTGTAGTGGGCCATGACCTTAAAACCTCGGTCTTTTGTTACTTGTAATTTGTGCAAGATGTGAGAAAACTGAAAGGCGAGTTTTGAGTAAGCATATAAATGCTGAGATGACGAGTAGGTAATATAGAAGTAAGGAAGAAAAAGACGTGGTGTGCCGATGTTAATAGATACAAGAGTAGGAGGAAAAAGAAACAATGTATGGACTGAGAGAAAATCAATGGTTAGACAGGTAAAAACTGAGATGATGACAAACATAGAATGTGAAAGAAGAAGAGGTATTGTGCCAATCCCAAATGAATTGGAATAAGGGCAAGAGAATGAGGATGCACTCTATAAAATCTGATAGGATATTCAATATGATTTAGCCTTATATCCAGCAATTATAAATAAACAAATATTTTGAACTACTGTTTTAATCACATTAAAAAGTTGCATTGGGTTGAAAAGCCGGAAAGCCATTGTTCCGATTCGATACGATTCCGGGCAAACATTGAATGTGTCGTTATTTGATATTCAATTATCAGAATGACCCAACATACGAGCTAATGGGATTTTAAATTAGTATTAATGTTTTAATATTAATGCCTGTCTTTATGTCCATTTTACCCTCATGGGGTTGGTAGATGGGAAAATAAACTTTATTGATAAAGGTTCTACAATAATCGAAGGTAGTTATCATGAAATAAAATAAAGCTACTTGTGGTATAATAAACATAAATCAAAGATTAAACAATGTTGAAGTACTAATGATAGAGAAACTTCGTAAAAAGAATTAAGTGTTTGCTTCAAACAGAAAAAGTACTATCAGCATCATACGTATTAAGTTAAATAGTTTCATTACTCACGCAAAGTCAACTTTCATTTAAGAAAAAGAAACATTTTTCTGTAGTTAAACAAAAACAAAAGCCAGACATATTATTTTCGTATCACTAAACCGAACAAATTCGAACAATTTTCTGAAAACGTCAGACACTATTTGGGGAATATCAAAACACAAATCCATTTGCTACATTTAATCCCACCCTAATCTCACGAAGTATAAAACGACCTAAAATAACAATTGTATAAGTATTTCTATTGCTGAAAAAAGAACTAGTGGAATTTTAAGCTCGGAATGAGGGGGATGTTGTAACTGGGTCCTAAACGGTCCGCCATTAGGTCTATACGACCGACATTAGTCTTCAAACGTTCGGGAAGTAGGGCGAGACGTGACCCGAAGTGTAGGCCTCTTTCGTTCAAAGTCGGTGTGAGTGAAGGAATTTTGGATGCCATTTATTCGTGACGCTAGATAAGTCTTAAAATAAGTATAAGTCTGAGGTAGTGGTATGATTGAAGGAAGGATTTTGGATAAAAATATTCGTTGATGTAATAATATCGTTTGAAGTCATTTTGAAGCAATTCTACATGTAAATCAAAGTTATTTTTCAAATTCATTATTAAATGTTCAGCGTTCAGTATTTTTTTTTTATTCATTATTTTTTGTCTTTGGTTTCTATTTTCATGATTATTTAGTAACCACAAATACTTTTACTACATATCCGAAAAACAATACCAAAATGATTAACTGATCTAAAAGTACCTTGATTTAAATGTAAACAAAAATATATAAGTACTTAAAAGAAAAAAAACGTAGTTACCAAAATCGAAAGATTATAGATTAATCAGTTAAACGAAACGTGAAAGACACGTAAATTAATTAATGTCAGATAAAAAAGATAAATAAAATATAAAACTGTAAATTCTGTTCTTACAGATACAGATGTAGTACCACGTAATAAAAGTCAGAAATTAATTTGTCTCGTGCTAACAAATACGTTTTAACGAATAAAGCTCAATTTGATTAATCCGTGGTAAGCACAATATAAATCTTGGGACAACTGTACGGGTACATGTGCGTAGAAAAGTGTAGAAGATTTTGGAGTGAAAAGTTTAGACGGATCGATCTTATGTGTCTCGAGGTGATTTGTGGGTAGACTCGCAAAAAACACTAGCCACTCGTGATTTATGTTTCGTTTTTAAAAGCCTAGAACATCGAGGGATGCCTTCTTAGAAAAGTTTGAATGTGTTCCATAGTTCGTTTCTAAGCTGTCATGTTTGTCTAGCTCTCCGCAGACCAAAGAAGTCTCATTATCATACGTATGACCACAGTTTTCTTTAAAATATTCATATAGGGTGTAAATTGACCCATAACGGAGCTGAATGGCACATGTTTTCCCCGTCATTGCGATTGGTTTTTCGGTTCTAAACCATACTCCGGAACCTTTGAGTTACGGAGATATTAGTGGTCAAAGTTCCAATCTTTTGGTTCAAGGATAACTTTGTCTTAAATACCTCCACGACCCCGTACTTATTTAATGCATTCACCAGCTCAAGGTTTTCAGTGAGTTCTGCCATAAAACATGATTTTTCACATAAAAAAATAAAGTCGTTTCCCAGCGATAATTTTTGCGCAGGGTTATTTAGTTTGATGTACAGAATGCTTGGTTAATGGCACCGAAGGGTCCGTTTACGCCTTGTATAAAAGACCAGACACAAGATACTCTGAACTTCCCTAAAAGTTTTTAGCTTGATTTTGGCCTCATCATTCAACCTCATTTCAACCGAAAGACGTCCACTGTTGGACATAGGCCTCCACCAAGTGCCGCCACATTGGCTGGTCCCGTGCGACTCGCATCCAACGGATTCTCGCAACCTTCACCAGGTCATCGGTCCACCTAGTGGGAGGTCTTCCAGCGTATCGTCTTCCGGTTCGCGGTCGCCACTCCAGAACTTTTCGGCCCCATCGGCCATCTGTTTTGCGAGAAATGTGCCTTGCCCACTGCCACTTAAGTTGTACAATTCTTCAAGTTGTCTAAACTATTTCGTTACTGACTGTACCATGTTTAAGTTTACAACGTATTTAAGTGTGTAGTGGCTTAATACCAATCTCTGACCGAAACTAATAAGGTGAAGTCCTTTATTGTTCGCCATAAAACTAATTGATGTTCAACAATCTTAGAATTGGTATGCCAGTTTTATGGGTTCTCACCCGCCTTAGATTGTCAGGTTCAATTTATTGGTCAAAGTTTATCAAAGTAGGTATCGAGTTACATGTTTGCTTTATAAATAGTTGTAAAACTATATAGATGTTATCTAGAAGGTCAATGTAGTTTTTTTTTGTTATCGCTGGACAATATACACAGCGCCATCTTGTGCCACACTAAGCAACGAGGCTTGTGTCGTGGTCACCAGATAGCTGATAAACTACAATACTATTTTGTTTGAATACATTCTTATTATACAACGTGTAACAGAAAGGGTGTGCTACAGACCATCAAACTGAACAACTTTCTCCATGGAACCACCATCGTACGGCCCCATAGTAAATTCCTATACCTACTCGACCATTCTGGTTCAGTTTGATGATCTATAGCACACCCTTTCATATGACTATACTCTTTTTGTTGCACGTTGTACATATAAACATCCATGACTCAATTTCCATGCTCATCACACAAACATTTGCTCCTACCGGGACTCGAACCCGGGATAGGACCCTAAGAACGTAAGGCAGTCTCACTACCGCTGCGCCATTCGGGTCGTCAAAGCTTAGCTAACGAAACTCCAAATTAATTGGCGGTATGGGCAATAAATAACATGTTATTATTTTTGCGGTCAATGAGTATGAGGACCCGAGTTCGAAGCCCAGGTTGGACAAAATGATATTATTCTTTTCTCAGTAGCAGCAACGAGTCTGGATTTGTTTGTGGGTGTAATAAAGTACACCTCTGCCTAACCTTACCCTAAATACAGGCGTGATGATGTGATGTGACCGCTTTTTAAAATCAATACGTCGCATATGTGGAGTTTCGCTACATAATTTTACTTGACCTTGTATTCTTAGAAAAATGGGTGTGTCATCAAATTATGCTCAAGAAAACTTCCATATTCCTCATCATCATCATCATCATTTCAGCCGGAAGACGTCCAATGCTGGACATAGGCCTCCCCCAAAGTGTCGCCACAATTGACCGGTCCCTTGCGACTCGCATCCAACGGATTCCCGCAACCTTCACCAGGTCATCGGTCCACCAATATTCCTAAATTAAGAAAATATTTTACGTACCTAAATCTTTATAACACAAAAAGAACCAGTACAGGAAAGAATTTCACCCAACTGCTGAAAATAATGTAGCTTTATTTACTTGACAAGCCAAGAAAAGACAGGAAGACGTTTAAATTGGGTTACAATATTTTTCTAGACAGTTAAGGTCTGTTGCGAATCTTAAATAAGTTTTCCTCATTGTCAAAACATTTAAAAATTCTAGAAGAAACAGCCTTAATAATCCATTTTTTTTAAATCATCCTTTTTATTGCCACTTCATTTTTGAGACAGCTCAATCAAACATGCCTTGAAAAATTAAAAAATAATTGAAAACTAATAACTACTCTCATTTGCTGACATCAAATTGATTATAGCTTACAGCGAACCTTCATTAGACGCGGTCCGTAGCTTTTTATGACAGATTCATTAAAGCTCTACCTATTTGCCAGTTTTTTTATATAATATAAAGCGAAAAATTCCCTCCTCGAGCCTTCCGCTGTAGAATGAGAAATATATTTCGTTTCTGCATAATTAGTTTAAACTTGGTCCGCGGGTCACTCAACTGAATTATGTTCGTTTGTTTGTTTGTATTACAAGGACCAAGTTTGATTGTTTGTTCAGGACGCTCTGCTTTTATTTTTCTGCAGTGTCTTTATTTTCAACAATGTTTGAAGTTTTTAGATTGAAGTTTTTTTGTGGAATTTTGGGTTTGTTTTCTTGTTCTTTTGAAATGAAGTGTACAAAACTAGATGATACACATATTTTAGACCAGAGGAAATCCCTCTCAACCGTTTAGTATTTCAGAAACGTCTTCCTACAGAAATGAGATTGACATAAACTTTTCGGTAGCTTATGTGAGTAGGAAACTGGGCCTATCCCAGTTGTAAACGTCCCTTTGTGCCTATTGGCTTTGTTTCGTTCTGTCTCCTGTTGATCAGGGGGGAAGTGGAAATTACGGGCTTTCCTATGCTTCCGCTATACTTTTCTGATTGATTTCGTTGCGTGATCCAAGACAGGTCGTTCGAGTCATTGTCTCGGCGCTTTTCTGATGGTAGCCACTGTTGATTCTGGCTTTCAGGAGTTACAGTGGTTTGGGAACAGTGTGGCAGACTTGTCCCAAAAAAAAGACCATGTGAGTCTCGTGCATTTATGACGTTTTTATCGTCAATATTGTGAGTGTGCTCATGTTTCGTGAAATGAAAGATCTTTCATTTGGCGAGAACACTTAAATAAATTCGAAACATCACAGGATTAATGAAGACTGTGAACAAGTTCTTAGCTCTGACACATCTTGTGTATTTAAGATGTAGACACTACATCAGGTTGACATTATCTTCGTCTACTATCTCTCATTCCATTCCATTGTTATTTGCAGACCAGATTCATACTGATTCCATTTTCAAATCCACAGATTCCTTTTTTTTGGCCAGTCCTATTTGTTTTCGGCCAGTACGTTCACTAACTCGATCAATATACCTAAATAATTGGTATCACATCCGAATTGAGATGCGTAGTACGTAACTCGACTAGAGTTTGGAGGCAAGGCATTGTTAGTGCGAACAAAGAGTGCGGCCGGAACGTCGGGCATCTGCCTTCAGTATCGCTGGCTTATTGTGAAATAGACAACTGGTAGGTGGCCAGGAAAGCAGCGAGTAGTGAGTTACACGACTTAAACGTTCTTATATGATACAGGACACGTAATACGAGCTACAGGGCAGGTCATATGAGCTACAGGGTGTGATAACGGTGTCCTGTTGAAAATTGGTAATATTTATTTCCAGAAAAGCAACTTTACCTGACTGCCTACCGTTTGTGTCACTCTCACTTAAACCGCCTTAAGTTTAAGTGACAAGATCTGATAATGACAGATTCGCAGAATGACCCTTTATTCCCGTCTGCCACCACCCCGGTCCGCCACTACTGCTGGCAGTTCCCTTCGCACTCGGGTCCCGTAGTCAGCATTCATTTTTGTGATCTCTAGACCACAAGGTGCAATATGAAGGGGTTTACTCTTTTTAAACCTTATAATCCTTATCTTTAGCTAGTTAAACATCAAAACCAACAGCTTTCGTGGCCATACCGAGGATTACAGTGAATATAAGAGGGCCACCTTCTTATTCAGATCTGAATGCCAAATACCGAGAAAACCGGTAATCTTTGATAGAAATGAATATTTTTATCCTCCAATTATTTGACTGTCTAGCTGGCTGGAATTTATTCTCCTGCATTATTCAAATGCTGAGTAGAGAGAGTTATAAGTGCCTAAGTTAATAGATCGTTGCAGTGCTTTCATTTCTTTTCGTGGTCAGGATGATAGTAAATATTGGTCCTGGTACCCTACTGCGTCATAACACTGCTGGGCAAAGGCCTCTCTCTTTTTTGTTAGGGTTCCGTAGCCAAATGGCAAAAAACGGAACCCTTATAGTTTCGCCATGTCTGTCTGTCTGTCTGTCTGTCCGCGGATAATCTCAGTGACCGTTAGCACCAGAAAGCTGAAATTTGGTACCAATATGTATATCAATCATGCCGACAAAGTGCAAAAATAAAAATTTAAAAAAACATTTTTATTAGGGTACCTCCCCCAGACGTAAAGTGGGGAGCGATTTTTTTTTTAATTTTGACCCTGACGTGTGATATATTGTTGGATAGGTATTTAAAAATGAATAGGGGTTTTCTAAAATCATTTTTTGATAATATTAATATTTTAGGAAATAATCGCTCCGAAAGTCAAAAACAATGTGTCCCCCCCCCCTCTAACTTTTGAACCATAAGTTTAAAAAATATGAAAAAAATCACAGAAGTAGACCTTTATATGAACTTTCTAGGAAAATTATTTTCAACTTGATGAGTTGAATAGTTTTTGAGTTATATAGCACTTTTTCAAAAAAACGCAAATGATAACTTTGTTTTTCATACAAATACTATGAAAAACAAAGTTATTTTTGCTGACGAAAAATGTTGGTATTTTTAATGGTCTGGGAAGCTACGGAACCCTACAGTGAGCGTGGCCCGACACGCTCTTGGCCGGTTTTTTTCTATATGGCATCTCCCAGTTTAACCTAGACAGGATGTCGTTTGTTTAACCGGACTGTCCTGTGGGGGGTGCCTTAAGTGTAAGGCCTCCAGCCAGGGCGAAAATTTCACAAACTAAACGACAATATGGTAAGGGCAGTCCCTGCGGGGTACGGGTCTCGGCTTTGAAGGACAGCAAATGGACAGGCTGGTTCTGAGTGGAAACGCCTCTCCCCTAATGACTTCCAGTTTTCTTGATTCAGGGTTAATGTAAACCAGTGGCTGTTGGTTTGTCCAGCTCGTCCCGCCATCCTTCACGTCAATTTCAACACAAAGCATTTATAATTATTTGAAATGTATCCCCTTTTTAGATTATAGCTACTCTAGTGTCTATGGCTAATATAGATGTTTCTATTAAATCATGACCATCATCATTTCTTTTGCAACTGACTGAAAGGTAATCTAGACTGCAAGGTTCCTCAGCACAGGAACAAAAATCTTTTAAAAATATTGCTGGTAGTCTTCAAGTGGTTTTTTATTCAATGAACAAGATTTAATGGTTTTCCATAACAACGACCCAAGAGGACATTTTGTAAATAAGTTAATCTACCTGGTAACATTCATCAATATGCTAATTTATACGGTAGCAACACTATACTAGCTACTACACTATAACTATTCCATAGTATACGTCACTCTTGATTTCTCGACACGCGGTCGGCTTTGTGATCGACGACAGCACATGTCAGATTAAGATTGATGACGTGCAAACGATTGATCCAATGATGAATATAATTACATTGCTTTATTGTAATAAGTAGTCTGTCGAGTCTTTTGGACAATGACCGGGTATAATGACTGTTTTGATGGAAATAGGAACGAATCGTCTCGATGCCGTCCGAATGATTAAATCGATAAAAAAATACCCTTCCCTTATTCATTATTACTTAATTCTCAGGTCGGCTAAAGTGTTATTCGGTTTTCCCACCAGGATTTTTTTTCGAAAAAACAAAAAGCTTACTTAACTTATGACATACTTAACAATCAAATGATAGGAAGTCCTTCTGAACAAAAAAATACTTATGTTAGGTACTTCCGGCTTACATTAACGTAACATAAGTAAGAACTTTAAGCCTATTACTTTTTTAAGCCTTGCTTAGAGTGGCACTAGATGGCACTGTGTGTAATGTGCAGCGATATTTATTATTATTTAATTAACAATAAAATCAAACTCCACAACAAAAATCAGTACTAAGTAAGATACCAAAAAAGCAGCCACGGTCTTTGTGCCCGATTGATGGCAAAAGGCTCGTCCCCTAAACATGGGAAAACAGTAAAAGTTAAACATAACTGGCAAAATATGAGTCTACTGTTAAGTATACCAGTGCCTAATCCGTCAGTGATTCAAGCATGACGTCATGTTATGTACATGAAACCAAGTTCCTAACGAGAAAGGGGTCTATTGAAAACTATATTTAGTCGTAATCTACTTCGTCTGTACATAGTATATCAAGTATACGACTTTTGAGGCTCTCGGTAGGAAGGCTCGCTGGATTAACTGAAAGGTCGAAGGTCATTCAAAAGTTTTAGGCCTTAACGTAGTCTGGGTTTAATTCTGAGTTCTATTTTTGACGAATAATTGGGTATCGTAGTTGCGCCCCTAGGTCAGTCATTAAAATTTAGTAATTGGTAGTTTTGATCGTTGATACGAAAACTTTATTTTCATTCATGCGGATTAACTGTGGACGGGTACATGTATATAAAAATGCCTTAAAGTCTGTCAGTTACAATGATTAGGTTTACGAGTAGTATTAAACCTCATAAAAAGCGAGCTGACGACATTATAGAAATAGCTGGGAAATATTAGAAAAACCTAGCTACCGATAGATAGTCGTGGAAGTAGTTTGAGAAGGCCTGCAACCACAGACACCCATATCTTCAAATTCCCATAATTAATAAATGAGAAAATAGACTAACATTATTTACCTATCTAGTACTTATTAGTGTGGAATGTAAACGCAGAGATATGAAAAAATGTGTTCGTTATAGTTGTACAAAAACAAAATTTTACAAAAGAATCATGCCACAGCAAAAAACCCTTCATCATCATCATCATCTGCCCAGCCTTTTCCCAACTATGTTGGGGTCGGCTTCCAGTCTAACCGCATGCAGCTGAATACCAGTATTTTACATTGAGCGACTGCCTATCTGACCTCCACAACCCAGTTAACACTGGGAAATACGATACCACTTGGTAAGACTGGAGTCAGACTTTTGGGGCCACTGACTACCTGTAGCGACTGTCAAAGATGGACAAATGACAGCCGGGACCAACGGCGTAACGTGCAAAAAACCCTTAATAAAAAAAAAAAAAAAAACTTTTTTTCCTAAAAACATGCTACAATTTATTTCTTAAATCTTAAGAAAAATACCCTTATACACCCACAAATAAACAACGATAGAATTATTACACCGTACAGCGGTAATAATCAAAATTTTGTGACCCAGAAACCACAGCGAAACCAAAATACTCGTTGAGGGGGAAAAAATTAAGGGTCCTCCAATTAACAATAATGAATTGGAGCTTTAAAGTATTAGGCTTTCGACCTATACGTCGTCTCGTCGCCGCGCCGCCTCGTACCAGGTTCGAATCCGCTGACATTTTGAAAGATGGCCCCACTAATATTTACAGGGCTTAATTTGTTTAAGAGTCTCCCCTTTGCGAATTTATTGCTGGATCTTGCCACTTTCCGGTTTTTTGGTTCGTCATATTTTATATTAATACCTTTCTGTTCAATTGCTGGATCTTACCTAGAACAAAGACAATATTTTTTCATTAGTATACGTATTCTACAGGGTTTGATGGTTTAATAAAGTTTAATCACAATGTTTTCGTCGCAGTAGAAAATTTCTGAACGCCCTGCGTCGGATCTGCCAGGTACTAGATACAGCTACTTCATAGCCTTTTCTCAACTATGTTGGGGTCGGCTTCCAGACAATATTGTATATTGAGCGGACTGGGTAATACGATAAGCCTTGGTAAGACTTGTTGTCAGATTTTCGGGCCACACTTTTAAATCATAAAGTTCATGGTGTCGATGTGATGTTTGCAATGTTTTCTCACGATAATCATAAACAAGAAGACCTCTTGATGACTGTGTTTTGTGTCGATGTTACAAATGTTACAATGAAGCTGTCTTATCTCAAAACCTTGCTATCCCTTGTAGGTTATAACTTTCCTTGGATCAGATTTCAACATCGCTCCACGTTTATATCGAAGTGTTAAGTTATGTATGTAGGCGTAACAAACAACTTCGCTCACAAATAAATTCACTGACCTATCACAATCGCCTGTCATGAATGTTATTCCTTTACCCTACCAGCCCGAGTCACCGATGTAATAAATATGTAACGCGCGCGTTAACGTTACTGATACGAAGTAAACGGCAAGCCGGTGTGCCGGTAACCCGGTCGTGTGACAGGTCAAGGTATGAACGGGTTCGATGGACTCGCAGTGATAGCGCCAATGCACGTTGTGTACAGATAGCAGATAAATAAAAGGTTTATTTTCATGAATTTTGGCATAGTCACTTTATAAATAAAATAAGTTTATTTATGACAAACCCGAAATTGTGTAAACCAAGAGGTCAGAATAATAATCATTACTATTTCAGCCAGATGAAATTCACACAGCTGGAAATGGTCATCCTTGAACATAATAATACTTACCTACTATTATTTATTTATTTCTGAGCTGATTCGGAATTTTAATATTTTCATAACTTATTCGTCAGCCTGGTAGGAACAAGATTCCCGATTTACCAGATCCTTTGACCTACTGAAATTAAAAATAATAAAACTGTAACTAAAATATTTCTGCGAACGCTACAAATAAATCGGCACACACAGTGCGATGCTCTGTTGTTACTGCTACAATATAAAGCCCATTCACACGATTGATATTTGCACGAATCGCTATATTTTCGGTCGTTGGTATAAAGTTATTATGAACAGCCAATTTAGGTCCAGTTTCAGTTATTAAAAAATGGAGAATAACGAGCTAGATGAAATTGGTATTTTGTATTTATTTTGTGAATAGGAGTATGTTAAAAAAAATATTGATACTTTTCCAAACAACTGGAAAACTAGTTTTAATCATTAAAATAACTGCTACAGCAGTAATTTTCTCAAATATTTTGATATTTTTAACTAATGATTTTTTTTTATTTTTTGTTTATTGCTATATGCATAATGTACCTATACTTACAGGTGGTATATAAAAAAAACATGCGGAGCAGTCTTTGGGGACTGTCGACAGAAGTGAAAACTAAGTAATCCAAAATAAACTTTATCTTAATTGTATAAGATTTATTTCGACTAACCGTTCTATCAAAGCCTTCGGTGACGATGACGCGAGTTCCATGATTTTTGTTCACCCAAAAAGTGTTCACTGCGCTTTGAGAAGTTCAAAAACAAACAATTATGGACACTGCCGGGGTAGTAGTTTGCGTCAGTAATCTATAATTCCTTATGTATCTACCGACTGACGGGCCTAAACCCAACTTTTTTATCAAAACTATGACTTTACAATGAGCCCTTGACGTTAAAAACACAAGTAATTCGTATTTCCTTAAAAATCGCGGACACAGCAAACAGTTTTCTTCATCGCTGCTCCAAGTACAAAGCGCAAAGTAAACACAAACAAAAACTAAATTACACAAAAGTTATTATGACAGCTATATATTCAAGCCATAAAAATTTCAAGCCAGACGTAAAACATTACACAAAGAGCTATAATTCAAAACTTAACAAGAAGTTCATTGCAAAAGAAAACTAAAGGAAATCGGGTGTCTTTCCCCACCTTAGCAGTTATTCTAATCCTTGGAGGATTCTCCCATTTGCAAGGAAACCCGCACTTGCAAGGATACGTGACGTCTGCACCTTGCATTTTATGATTACTGCCCACCCCTTAACTCTAGGGGAGTGGTAAGTGCCCGGTAATTGTGTAGGATAACTTAGATTGGGTTTTTAATTCGAAGAACTTATAGGGTGTGGTAACTTAGTGTAGTTGGTGCAAGAATTTCATAAGTTGTAGGTGTGAGGATGTGGGACATGATAATGGTGTGATTTTGAATCTTATTTCCTAGGGAGTTGGTGTGAGGTTTCGTTGATATGGATTTGTGTAATGTATTATAGATATAATAGACTAGCAACTTCTGTGAAAGCTCGGCAAATTTGCATGTGTCAATATAATTTTTAGAAAGCCTATTACTCGGTAAAGATATAGCTCCCTAAGGTGAAAGAATTATTTAAATCGGCGTAAAATCGTAACAAACAAACATAAAAAATCAAATCTTTCCTCTTCATAATATTAGTTTAGATCATTTTGGTCTTTGAAACTATTTCATAATATCTTTTTGAAGGCATTTGTCACTTAATTTTGTGATGGCGGGTTTATCTGAGCTCTAATGAAATGGTTGCAGAGTGATGGAAGATGAAGGGTTGGCCGACCATCTTGAAGATTAAACCAAAAAAACACATTGAATGTATTGTTAAATATAAATAAATACGTTATATACGAGTACAACGTAAGAAAAGCCGGGTTGAGAATCGCACAGACCAAGATATCATGGCCCAAAAAGAAAGAGACCTATACTTTTTGATCAATGATGTTTCTGACACTTTTTAAACAGTACTGAATTGCGTTATTTTTTCCCGAAGTTTGGTTTTATCAGAAAAGATACAAATGTTCATCTAACATTACCAAACCTACTAAAACATTAAAATAAATAGCTGTTTTCTCCATGTTTCGAATAGCCTTACTAAATTCTTCATAGAATTCTGGAATTTATTGCTTGAATACTAGAATCGTTGCGCTAGAATTTATCCTGGGTATTAGTGCACTTGCACTGCTAGAAATATTAAACTTCCCTTCAGGAAAGGAATTATATCTCTCTCATCTTTGCTGAAGGCGACAAGGTTGGGTTATAAATCTTTTACACAAAATCTTAAGAAAACTTTTATATAACTGAGTATTCTATTTTTAAATGTTTATACAACGTGAAACAAAAATGGTATAATAAAGTCATATGAAAGGGTGTGCTATAGACCATCAAACTGAACAACTTTCTCTATGGGACCACCATCGTAATCGTAAAAAAATAATTAGTTGTTTCATACATTTGGTCGAGTAGGTATTGGAATTTAGTATGGGGCCGTTGAAATTTTTTTCGCGATTACGATGGTGGTTCCATGGAGAAAGTTATTCAGTTAGATGGTCTGTAGCACACCCTTTCATATGACTATACCCTTTCTGTTACACGTTGTATAGTTTGAAATTCTTATTACGAAATAGTTATCTAAATCAATATTATAAGCGCGAAACTGACACGGTCATCTGATTCATACCTTTTTAATACTTACCGGCTGAACGGATGTTGATGAAATAGCACGACTTGGTTTAGGAGATAAGATACTTTTCTTTTTTATAAACTCAAATCTGTTTTCGATCTGATCTTCAAATATCACAAAAAACCCTTTAATGTATTCATTTCGATCACAAAATAAATAAATCCTCAGCTTGGTACATACCCATTTCATCTTATAAATACATCAGTCAGCGGGTACACCGTCTTCTTCGATCGTAGGCCTTACTGTGAGTTTGTGAGAAACAACTTTATTTTGCACTGACGTGTACAAGATTCGCTCGCTGTCCCAAATTTATGGGCTCTTTGCAACACCGGCCTCTTTATACCACTTTTCATGGTTTGAAAAACAAAATATGTCTTGTAGAATGGTATGAAAGATGAAAATTGTGGTGGGCTATTTTAGGTCTTATAAGTTACTCACCAGTTTCTGACATCCTTCTATCCTACTAATATTTTAAAAGCGAAAGTTTGTAGTTATATGGATGTATTTATTACACTTTCACGCAAAAACTACTGAACGGATTTTGATGAAACTTTTCACACAGATAGTTGATAACCTGAATTACTGCATACTTTGCAAAGACTTACTTTCTTGATAGAACGATCCCGTGGGACAAATATCGAACTCCGGGCGAAGACACAGGCATAAGCTAGTTAACAATGAATGATGAAAACTCCGCTATTTCGTTTAAGTTGACACTACAATTCATCATCATCATCATATTACAAGCGTCACTATATCGATCAGTCAGAACACCTTTTTTTTTTTTTTTTTAGGATGGGAATCATCAAATGACTTCTCCCACTCTGGGCGGAGCGGGAGGGAGTGTCAGACTCTTACTGACTAAAACCCATCCATGTTCCTTCCTCGCCCTTTATGTTCCGGGGCCGCGGTATCTCTTTCGAACAGGCCCGCAACCCCGGCAATCAGTCAGAACACCTTGAATACAGCATTAACGCGGTTTTTACCAAGGCATCAATCCACTTTTGAACTTTAAAGGTCTTCTAGGTACTAGGATCACAACAGGTTATCATCATCTACCTAGCCTATTCCCAGCAATGTTGGGGTCGGCTTCCGGTCCAATCAGCAGTGCAAGTATGTACGTAGGATTCGATAGGACTCGATTAGATAAATTTGACAGTTATTCTCGATAAAATGAGTTTTTGACTCGATAAAACCTCATTTTATCGAGAATAACTGTCAAATTTATCAACACGAGTCTTATCGAATTTTACGTACTTGCACTGCAGATGCAGCTGAATACCAGTATTTTACATGGAGCGACTGCCTATCTGACCTCCATAACCTAGTTAGTACTGGGTAGTAAGATAACACTTGGTAAGACCGTTTGTCAGACCTTTTTGGGACTTGGGGCTTTTTGGGACATAACCACTAACACACCATCTAAGACTGGTTGTCAGACTTTTTGATCCACTGACTACCTGTAACGACTGTCAAAGATCTACAAATGACAGCCGGTACCAACAACTTAACGTGCTTTCCGAGGCACGGATGAAACTCGGTATGTAATGGGTGGTCATCCATCCACGGACGAACCTAGGCAAGCACGGCTTAACCTAATGATCGACCCGAGCGGCTGTTATTATTTAACCACGGGCTCCTTACACACTCTTCACAACAGGTTATATTGCAAAGAAATTATTTAGATACAACAACATCACACGTGAAATCCAGAAGGAGATCACAAATATACATCGAAGCATATTTTTCCTCACTTAAGATTTCAAGCAAGTCTATTAAGTTCTAAAAATAGCTAAGTATTCAGTATGGATTTTTCATTGAAAATAATAAAGGAAGAACAATGTTCAAGGCGCCTCGTGCAGATGAAGTTGGGCGTGTAGATGATTTTATATAAACTATGCATTCATTTCACCGTCTTCATTTTACTTCTAAATCTAACTAACATGCTTAGTTTTGTACCTATTTAGCCTGCACTTCTATAACTGTTTTCTTCGTGTATTTTCGCCTGTTTTTTTTTATGGGAAGCCCGCCACACTATTCTCAAACCACTGTAACTCCTGAAAGCCAGACTAAACAGTGGTGACCACCAGAAAAGCACCGAGACAATGGAGCTCGACGAAGTCCCAGAACACATTATGAAACATATGACATCCGGGTATTTATCGCGAATTTACCTTTAATTTTATCCCGACGTTTCGACCGGATGTCATATGTTTCATAATGTGTTCTGATCGTGAAAGTTTAAAGAAGTCCCAGAAATTGAATTTAACGGAACAAAGCGGATCCCGCAACGAAATTAATCAGAAAGTATAGCGGAAGAGTAGGAAAAAACCGTAATTTCCACTTCCCTCCATATCAACAAGAGACAGAACGAAATAAGGCCAAAAGGCCCAAAGGGACGTTTACGACTGGATAGGCCCAGTTGCCTTGCTTCTATGATCAGTTCTAAATTCAAACCCATATAATTTATTTCTGAAAACTGACTTTTACTTCTTCGTCTTTCTGAATTTTGTCTGACTCGCTACTGCGGGCCTTAAATAAGAGATAATCACAATTCGACAAGTATTCAACAAAGCTAAAGACACAATTCTGTATGACATTAATCCTATTCAGAATAATAATTTACCAACAGAAAGATTAAATAAAAAAATGTCTTTGATCAGTTTGAACGAAATGCGATCAAACCCTTAATCCCTCGTTACAATGACTTCTGAAGTGTCATCGAATCTTTTTGAAATGTTCTAAGAGTACTCTAAACTTCTAATGCAAACGACATAATTTTAAAATTGGAATATACTTTTTTATTTTTTTCCAATATTTCAACCACGATTACCTATTAAGAACTTTGGAATTTATATCTTAATTCTTCTTTCAAATATTTGAGACAAAACGTAGATTATGTTGTTTAGTTTTATAAATATTGTATACATCTGTGATTTTGATTTTACCGTATTAAAAATTCTAACTTGAATTTGTATCTTTGTCTATTATAATATTGAAACATGGAAAGTCATTACGAGTTGTCGCAATCCTTTGTAGAGATAAAACATTATCTACTTAGCTTTTGTTTTTTTGTTTGCTTTTCCTAACACAATATCACAAAAAGGTTATCTGCAAAAAATCATTAAATGTAATTGAAGTAAACATTTTTTTATAGCGACATGCTTTCTGCCCTCCAAAATTTAGCAAAATTGGTAAGGAATACAATTCCCCTTGGTAAGACTGGTTCAGAATCGATTTCATCAAGTCTTTTAATTACAAACTTATAAACGTTTAAACGTATACCTGAATAAAGCTCGCCATCTACTTACTGATATTTTTATTCCGGTTGACAAACACACGGACCGTTGTTATGGTTCATTATAGTAAAGGATAAAGGACGCAATGGGGAACTTGGGAAAAAATGCTTGACAAAACGTTTTGACATGTTGAGACAGGGCTGCTACCTGTGTCGACGAAATTAAATATTGTTCGAATGATTTTAGAGTTTTCCATAAGTAAGAAATATGTAACTTTTGACACTGTTGTCGCATTTCGGTTTGCTTGTTGCCTTTACTGGTCTTCACGGGTTGTTAGTATAACAAGTATCGCTTTCTGAATCATTTGTCGCATTTCTATTATTAATTTCTAAACAAATTCATTACATTTTTAAATACAATTTTAAGAAAATTATAAAAAGAACATTAAAAAATATTAAAATATTGTAGAAATTGTTTAATTATATTGTGTTGTTGTGTGTTGTTGTTGTGTATTGGGTACAGGGTCCAAGCTACAGGGCCCCAGAGTACCTTTTTGCATTGAGCCCTCGATCCAGCTTCCTTACGAGAGCCTCTTCAGATATAGAGCTTTGATCACAAAGCTCTTGGCAAGTAATCCATTAGCTGATACGACACACAGCTTACCAATTTTAAACATCTGCAACCCTAAATCTAAATCCACACTTCCCGTCAAGCCAAGGACACTGATCTCATAAAATTATTTACAGATTGTATACATTTTACGCACTAGCAAGTTTCAATCAATGTCGCAGGCCCTGCAAGAAAGAATCAAGTTTGCAACAAATGACTCTAAACTTTAATGCTTGAGTGAATTTAGTGAATTTCTTGACAAAGTTTTTGTCGTTAGTTTAATGAATTCAATGCTATGTATAAAAGGGAATGAGGGTGAATATTTTTTATTGAGTGGACAAGAAGAAATGATTTCCTTGATAAAGTTTTGTAACAACATTAATCCGTTTCGGTTTGTTGAATAAGAAGGAAAATACTGTATTAAATTGGGCTTGAAACATTTTATTTGGTCGCCTTTTTGTTATATTTGTTTGTATTGTATAAAATGTTTTTATCTTGGAATATTACTTCTGTATACCCTGTATAAAGGGTGTAAAATAAACCCTTAACGAAGCCAAAAGTACTTGTTCTCCCCGTAATTACGATCATTTTTTTGCTGTGAACCATACCTGGGAACCTTCTAGTTACGGAGATATTGGGGGTCAATATCTCTACTTTTTCACGAGTTTTTTTTCAAATGCTAGTTTTTATGGTTATAACTTTTTTTTGGCTCAATTTAACGCATTTTAATGCGTTAAATTGAGTTTTACGGTTAATTGTGATTTTTCACCCAAAAAAAAGTCGTTTCCCAGCAATAATTTTCGCGAGTTTGATGTACAGAATTGTTAACGAACTCGTGAATGGTATGTACCCTATATATTGATACAGCGCTAGGCCAAGCCATTCTATGAAAAGTAGGTACGTGAGCTCCAACGTAAAGCAATCACTTTTGAACAGAGAACACCGTTCATATTTGAAACTCCAACAAAAACTGTGTAATTACTGTCACTGAACATGTAGCCGACGGCTTTTGGCGAAAATTGTATGGAAAAAATGTCGTTCGGGAAACGTCGAGTCACGATCCCAGTCACCTTACTGAACACCCGTAAATTACGGTAAAAATTGGGAAAAAATATCACTGCGGCATTAATATGAGCCGGTATTTGCTCCGGGCCTTCGGTGTACTTGTTGCAAAATATTGCCAGATTTTATTACTGTATGTGGGAATATTCGGAATAAATTGATGAATTCGGTTTCGAATGCGCTTTCCGATACTTTTTTGGGAATGTTTTTTGAGGCACACGTGAGATTTTAATTGTGCTGTTGCGGTGATGGAGCATGTTAGAGTGATAGTGCGTTTGTTAATCTGATGTAACATAGTTTAGCCAAGGCTCAGCATTGCTCTAACTAACTAGCTATTGTTTTTATCACAGAAAATAAGACTTAAGACTGCCTCGTTGGTCTAGTGGACGCAAGCACGACTTCTGAGCATGAGGTCCTGGTTTCGATTCCCAGGTAGGCCAAAGTGGGCACGCCACGATAGTGGCGATAAGTCCCCTCTTTGAGGAGTGGCTTAAGAGGCGCCACGGCGTCCTCACTTTCCGCCTGACGCAGGTCCTCACCGGACACGGATGTTTCGGGAGGTTCCTGCATCGAATCGGGCAGGAGGAAACGCCCGGGTGTTTCCACTGCGAGGATCGACCGGAACACACGGTGGAACACACGGTGGAGGTCTGCCCCGCGTGGACGGAGCAATCGTCGGCCGGCCGTCCGTCCTTCTAATGACGACAGGCCGTGTCGACGGCGCGTTCGTGTCCCACGTGCGCCTCAAAGAGATGTCAGCATAAAGGGAGGAGCCCGGAAGGGCCGAAGCCTGCCGGGGCTGCGGGACTGTTCGAAAGAGATACCGCGGCCCCGGAACGTAAAGGGTGAGGAAGAAACATGGATGGGTTTTAGTCAGTAAAAGTCTGACACTTCCTTCCGCTCCGCCCAGAGTGGGAGATGTCATTTGATGATTTCCCATCCGAAAAAAAAAGTTATGCCAAAGTGTTACTGGGTTTTTCCATCAGGAATTTCCGGAATTTCTCAGTACCAGCCACGGAGTCTGGACTTGTGACAGGTTGATGTCAATACATGGGACTTGAACATTAACTGGCGAAATGTGGGTGTACTGGGGACAACTCTGCCTAACCTTTCCGGGATTACATGGTATATTATGTTCAGAGTCATAACAAACTGTGAACGTAATTTCTAAACCACACAATAATAAATACAACCTTTCCTACTGGTCGATTACGACATACACAAAACTAGCACACATTTACTATCAGCACAGATGAAAACAGAGTTAAGTTGTAACGTGTCTATATTATAGTTTTGAACCCCAGATCACAACATCACTCATAGATCGCTTATAGGCCAATCGGGCACGATCGTACGCCTTATAAGCCGATAAAACGTTTCCACCAAGCCTCATTGTTACCGGTAATGCCGGTAAAGTACGGTAAATTACCGTAAGGTTACTGCTATACAGTTATTGTGTAGATGAACCTTGATTTTACGAGGTGCCCGTGGGGTCAGAAGTAAATGGGACAGTTGGGGATGAGGTATGAAGCTTGGGATATGGTATTTTCTGAAGACCGAAGTTCTTACTCGTTGCTGGAAAAATTTGAGCCATAACGTTGAAGATTAAGGGTCAAATTCCACTAAAGGTCATTGTTACCTTCGTGTTTCTCCCTTTTGTATCTGTATGTTTATAATGATAGTACGCACGGTAAAGAGAACTCAAACACTGTTGTTATTAAGAAGAACCTGGGCTACTGCCAATTTTTTTCATCAGCAGTCCATTGCTTCTAAAGATTATGATGATCATGCCATCTAGACGATTTCATCCACAGAGACTACATTCGATGGCTTTCTATGGTAGTTGTTGAGAGCTTTGGTGTGCTGCTCTTTAATGTGCTCTCAAGTGCATTGCCAACTGGCCGAAAAACTCTGAGCACAAAGCGAAAATTAGACAAACTTTAGCCTAACCATGTAGATGCTGCTCTTCAAGTTCTCGATACAATTTTTTGTTCCAAAACATGTGACCATACACAGCTGTCATCAGCTGAAAAATAAACACATCGATAGTAAATCATTCGGTTAATAATTATTACATAGTAGGTACATAATTCATGAAGCAAAAACCTAGAAATTACAACCACTTGTCCGTTTTTACTGGCTCCAGTGAAATGTCAAGTGAAAGTTGACAGTGACGAGTCGTACCGGTGAGAATGTCTAGCTCTCATCAAGGAACTAGACAAAACTGTAGTTTTTGTTGCAATAGAAAGCTGTATTTTCAAACATTTATCTGCCTTTTCATTGGCCAGTTGTAACTCATACTAATACCTGACGTTATAACCTGCCAGTTTGATTATTTTGAATATAGAATTTTATTTTCAGTTCGTTGCCCAGTGGGAAAGACCGTTAAAAGCTAATTGTAGATGGCGCCACCATAGCTGGTCTCAATCTGACTAATGAGGTCAAGGTATTTTAAAATATGAAATGACATTCCTTGATTTTCAACCAATGACGATGCTTGGAACCAGCTATGCTAGCGCCATTAGTTCCACAGTGTACATCCCCATTCACAATCATTTTTTTACTACCTGGAAGATTGCATCTTCCTATATTAGGTACTCTGCTGCGCTTGCCAAGACAGGTCCGTGGATGGGTGCCCATCCCTTACATCAGACCTATCAGACTCAGGAGGTCCCTCAGATCTCTCTGCTTGCTTTTCACCACCACGAATGATCAATGTGCTCCTGAATACTTAAAAACTTATTTTAAGGTGTTGGGTAGTTCTCACAGTCGGAACCTTCGAGCTTCCAAAAACCTAATCCTTCAAATTCCCTCTCACCGTACTGGTTTTATGTCCTCTTCTTATGCTATCTCCACTATAAAACTCTGGAATGTGCTACCCCTTGGCATTAAAAAAGCCGAAAGCAAATTGGCTTTCAAAAGAGCAGTTCGGAAATTTTATTTAAAGTCGGTCTAAATTGTTAACCATATAGTCTATTCATACAGTCGTTGTAATTATATCACAAGATTTCTCGTATTTCGGACTATTCGTATGTATTTTAATATAATATATGAGTTTATTTTATATGCTTATTTATGTATTAGTATGTAGGTACCTATTTATGTGTTTATTTTAGGCTTGAGATGTTTCTTTTTATTTTTATTGTACTCTATCACAATGCTGTCTATTTGACCCAATGGTTGACTGGTAGAGAATGCCTTATGGCATTAAGTCCGCCTATGTACCACTCTTGTACATGAAGTTTAAATAAATAAATAAATACCAAGATTCCTCTCATTTGTAGATCTTTAACAGTCGGTACAGACAGTCAGTGGCCCAAAAGTCTGCAGATAACCTGTCTTTTCCACGCAAACCGTATTTACCCAACGAATAATTTCATAGCAAAACCCAGATCTCTTTTACAATTTTATTATATTATACAAAAACGGTCGTTAAAATAGCAAATTGGCCACACAACCAACACTTTCATATCATTAGTTATATTAAAGGCCTCAACCGCATTATTAAAATGTTTTCTGGTTGTTTTACGTTGTTTAAATGTTTGATGTTTATTGCTGTTTTTTTCTGTGAAAAACATCACCGTTGTGGGTATTTACCTTAAGGTTAGACAGGGGGGTGAAACTTCCATATTACGAGTATTTTGGCTTCAAACTAAATTTTGGTAGATAGTGTTGCCATCTGTGTGTTTGAGGACACCAACTTTTCAACTGTTTGACAGCTTACAACTGTCATAACGAGAACAGCTATTTTGGACAACTTGTCAGTGAAGTAGATACCCTAGCGGTGACAGCGACTGCCTTGTGAATAATAATTCACAAGTTCGAATCCTCAGTCAGGAATTCCTTTTTGTATTTATTTTGTTGAACAAAAACTAACAGCGCCATCTAACAGCTTGGATACACAGTTTTAAAAACAAAAACCACAGTTGCGAATCTATCTTGTATTATAAATAGAGTTTTATCTATGGATAGAGCTGTATTGTGCTGGCATGGCTGCTTCGGTCCAATTCAATCAGCAGATCTTGAAGTAAAATGAATCTTATTCATCATCATCATTCGCTTGTCCTTATCCTAATTCATTTGGGGTCGCCGCATCATGTCTTATTTTTTAAAAGGGGTTTTGTATTTTTTGGCCGGATTTTTTTACGACATTTTGATTTTTTTCAAAGTAGCGGCCACGCATGAAACACTTGACACTTTGGAACATTCTGTCTCTTACAAAACTTATTTGTAGGTATTAATGCCAGCTATCGATTGATACAATATGTTTTATGCGTGTCTGATCAAATCAAAGTTGTGCTGAAGATACTAGTGGTTGGATTTTGACTTTGATAGCTCATATCTCGGAAACGTGACACTTTAGAACTTTTTGTCTCAAACAAAACTTGTTTATATTGATGCCAGCTATTGATTAATATAAGTCATTTACGTGGGCGCTACTTTGAAAAAAAAAAAAACAAAACGGCGGAAAAAAATCCGGCCACGCTACATCAAAAAATGTTCCAAGCCCTTTCTCTATTTTTCGTCATCTCGTCAGACACTTCTTTTCTTGCTATATCATTTTTTTTAAATTAATCTTATTCGTTTCTAATTAACGATCGATTAAGTCATTAACACTTTAAGGTCATGTTTAAAAATATAATAAATATTTTTGTTATAATAATGCCCGGGTTCTATACAATGGTGCTATATCCCAAGTGATGCTTTATGAGATAACGCCCATGTCATAATCATCCGATGTGAGCGATGCTTTATAATCAGAGGGACCGTTAGCAAAAGTAACCTGAAAACTTTCTTTAGGTAAGTATTTATATTTTTCATCTAAAGATGTATAAAAAGGTCGATCGATAGCAGACCAATGGCACAAATAACTCCGATCCAGGCTGTCCCCTTAACAAGGAACATGGATGGGTTTTAGTCAGTAAATGTCTGACACTCCCCACGCTCCGCCCAGAGTGGGAGAAGTTATTTGATGACATCACACCCGAAAAAAAAAGACTCCCCCCTTGCTGCCCCCCACGCACATATAAAGGGGTCCCCCGGGGGCACCCTTTATGCGTGACCGCTTAATTTATAGTATTAGGTCCTAGGCTGGGTCTTAGATTCAAGATATCCGCAGGATTAACCGGTTAAGCAGAAGTCTGAACTGCAAGATGCCTGATATTGATGATTCATTAAAAAAAGACGTATGGCATTCTGTCGTATCCTACTACACCCCTAGGAAGGAGGCATGAGTGTATGTGTACTTGTTTTTTTTTCTACAGATAATGTAAATACCACGACTGACTGATCTGATTGTTGACTAGTTCTCTAGTCTAGTAGTCACAAGTGCAACTGCTGAGCATGAGGTCTTGAGTTTGATTCCCGGGTCAGGCAAAGTGTTATTGGGTTTTTTCCATTAGGAATTTCTCTGTAGCAGTCACGGAGTTTAGATTTGTGGTCAGATGATGACAATAGGCTTGCGCCCTATCTCAATAGAAGACTTCAAAAATATAACTGGAGAAATGTATGTGTACTTTAAGGTAGGTTAACTTCTGCCTTGCCTTTTGGGGATTACAGGCATCATGTTATGTGATAAGTAGTGTAATTATGTGAAACCTATGATTAAAAATGCGACTTATAGACTCAGTTTCCATGTAGTTAGGTTAACTTAAGTTTAAGTTAAGAGGTCTCCCATGTCATAATCATCCGATGTGAGCGATGCCTTATAATCAGAGGGACCGTTAGCAAAAGTAACCTGAAAACTTTCTTTAGGTAAGTATTTATATTTTTCATCTAAAGATGTATAAAAAGGTCGATCGATAGCAGACCAATGGCACAAATAACTCCGATCCAGGCTGTCCCCTTAACAAGGAACATGGATGGGTTTTAGTCAGTAAATGTCTGACACTCCCCACGCTCCGCCCAGAGTGGGAGAAGTTATTTGATGACATCACACCCGAAAAAAAAGACTCCCCCCTTGCTGCCCCCCACGCACATATAAAGGGGTCCCCCGGGGGCACCCTTTATGCGTGACCGCTTAATTTATAGTATTAGGTCCTAGGCTGGGTCTTAGATTCAAGATATCCGCAGGATTAACCGGTTAAGCAGAAGTCTGAACTGCAAGATGCCTGATATTGATGATTCATTAAAAAAAAGACGTATGGCATTCTGTCGTATCCTACTACACCCCTAGGAAGGAGGCATGAGTGTATGTGTACTTGTTTTTTTTTCTACAGATAGTGTAAATACCACGACTGACTGATCTGATTGTTGACTAGTTCTCTAGTCTAGTAGTCACAAGTGCAACTGCTGAGCATGAGGTCTTGAGTTTGATTCCCGGGTCAGGCAAAGTGTTATTGGGTTTTTTCTATTAGGAATTTCTCTGTAGCAGTCACGGAGTCTAGATTTGTGGTCAGATGATGACAATAGGCTTGCGCCCTATCTCAATAGAAGACTTCAAAAATATAACTGGAGAAATGTATGTGTACTTTAAGGTAGGTTAACTTCTGCCTTGCCTTTTGGGGATCACAGGCATCATGTTATGTGATAAGTAGTGTAATTATGTGAAACCTATGATTAAAAATGCGACTTATAGACTCAGTTTCCATGTAGTTAGGTTAACTTAAGTTTAAGTTAAGAGGTCTCCCATCAAAATCTTAAATGTTGCTGACTTTTTAATAAAATGTGTTTTTATCTCGTTTACTGCTCACTTTTAAAATATTTTTTCTAGATACTTTTAATACTAATTTCACGTTTTGAATAACACTAGTTCAATATTTTTTTATTATTTAAGCCATGTTTTTCTTAGCTCTGAATTGAAATTCGACAGACGCAAACACGAAGGATGAAAAATGATTTAATAAGTTTGTATATGCATGGAATAAAACACTGAAATTAAATGGTTTTCGTTGGCCTTGAAAGTACTAAAATACCAACTGGTTATGAAACAGTTATGTTTTATTTTCAACTGGGTTTTTACGACTTACAAAACTTCGAGATTTCTATATTCAATTTAAGTTTATAATACGTATTATTCATAATTATATATTCCGGAATCAATTTAAATTATTAAAAAAAATATTAAGAAAATCCGAAGGGTAGGTCTGTACAACATAGATAATGATTGATAAAATGATAAATGTTAATTTGAATTGTGAGACCTTGTTTCTAAATTATTTCAGATCTATGTATTTGATCAAAACAGAAGGAAAGACATTTTATAATACTTACTTCGAATTTTGTTTTCTTATTCAACTTTCTCTCGCAGGTCTGATGAAAGAAATTTCTTATGAAATAAGCATTTTGTATACAATGAATAAATTAATAAAACAAAAACAAATGAATAAATTGTTTAACCCTTTGACGTAAATGGGACACGGGTGTCCCCACACTATTTTCTTTTTTTTTGTTTACATATCAATGATGTACACACTGTTATTCAATCTGAATCGTTTATTTTTGAATGCATCTTTATTTTTTTACAACGTTGGCAGCATTGCGCGTGAAAAAAAAAATTATAAATCCGCGGTAAAGTGTAAGTTTGTGGTGCACTTTTTCAAAGAAGATTTTTATTGCGTTTTCTAAGTTTCAACATATTATCAGTGACGTGATTTAATACAATGGTAAGTAAATATGTATAATTTATATATTATTATTATAAATTGTAAGTGTAAAGTTATAATATCGATCCTTAAAACAACAAATGGCGTAAAAGCCAAAAAGCTACTTTTCAGGAGAGCCAAAAAACTAAAATGAGTAACTTTGTTTCCTCAATATCTCTCAAAGTAGTAAAGCTATAATAACCAATTAAAGTTGTATTTTCTTAGAATTTTCATGTGTATAATTATAAAAACCTAATATTGTAGGGCCTATGCTAGTTTCCGAGATAGCATGTCTTTTACTACAAAAAATTTTGCTCTAACTGGCCTTTACGCCGTGAATTTTATACTTTGCAAGTTAAACAGGTTATGCGCACTTGGAGTAAAAGACTTAGGGAACATCTATGTTTGGGTTTTTGAAGAAATAAAAGACAAATATAATTACCGAATGTATTAATTATTGCAATAAATACAACACAAAATTTTGAAAAAGTACCAGTAAATCTAACATTTCGGATCAATGTAGTTATCTAAATTATGCCATGAACGCTATTTTTAGCGAAGAATGAATTGAGAAATTAAATTCAACATGAACATCAACATCAATTAAACAAACATCAACGAAATTGAAAAAAATCAACGAAAGTATTAAATATTGTAATAAAATAATACAAATTTTGAAAAAAATTAAAAGAAATAAGAAAATTTGAAATTTCGTATCAATTTACTTTCTAAATCGGTACTATAAATGCTATTTTTTAACGACGAAATAAAAAAAAATTGAACATCAACTATTAAAATTTGGATCGAACTTAATCAAACACTTTCACCTCGTACTGATGTTTACAAACAAATCAGTCTTAAATTTACCAATTACAGTTTTAATAACTAAATTGCGATTATTATTATTTTATATAAACTAACTAAAATACCACTATTATTAGAATCAGTCTAAATAATCAGTCCTTGCGGTAGAATTTTAATTAGTCTTAGAATGCAGTTGTACAAGAAAATTAAGTATTAATTACTTACTGCATAAAATATTTAAATAAATGAGTATTTTCTACCAAACTATCTGCTTAAAAGTAGTTAAAAATATAATAGGTAACAGAATTGTGGTACCTAATAGGTAACAAGTTTAATAATTAGTCGACATCATTATTTTCATCATTATCATCTTCTTCATCAGTTTCAATCAGAGTATCTTTCTTATCACCGATGTAAGGTAAGTCTAAGTAGTCTTTATGGAACCTCTTCGGTATTGTCCCATCTAGACATAATTTTTTCAAATCTTTATATTTCAGAGCAGAAATTGGTATTTTTTCTGAATAAGCTTTTGGCAAAGTAAAGGTATTTAATTCTTCCAAGTAAGTTTGGTCTTCATTTTTAGCTTCGGACGCTCTCTTGGCCTTTCCCTTTCCTTTCCCTTTCTTTGTTGGTTTCTCAAATAAAATAACTGTCCTGGCTACGGCATCTTCTTTCATGGAATACTTTATATCAATTTTATTAAGATGCTTTTTCTTGAAAGTAGCTATGCGTATATAAAGATTTGAAAAAATTATGTCTAGATGGGACAATACCGAAGAGGTTCCATAAAGACTACTTAGACTTACCTTACATCGGTGATAAGAAAGATACTCTGATTGAAACTGATGAAGAAGATGATAATGATGAAAATAATGATGTCGACTAATTATTAAACTTGTTACCTATTAGGTACCACAATTCTGCTACCTATTATATTTTTAACTACTTTTAAGCAGATAGTTTGGTAGAAAATACTCATTTATTTAAATATTTTATGCAGTAAGTAATTAATACTTAATTTTCTTGTACAACTGCATTTCTAAGACTAATTAAAATTCTACCGCAAGGACTGATTATTTAGACTGATTCTAATAATAGTGGTATTTTAGTTAGTTTATATAAAATAATAATAATCGCAATTTAGTTATTAAAACTGTAATTGGTAAATTTAAGACTGATTTGTTTGTAAACATCAGTACGAGGTGAAAGTGTTTGATTAAGTTCGATCCAAATTTTAATAGTCGATGTTCAATTTTTTTTTATTTCGTCGTTAAAAAATAGCATTTATAGTACCGATTTAGAAAGTAAATTGATACGAAATTTCAAATTTTCTTATTTCTTTTAATTTTTTTCAAAATTTGTATTATTTTATTACAATATTTAATACTTTCGTTGATTTTTTTCAATTTCGTTGATGTTTGTTTAATTGATGTTGATGTTCATGTTGAATTTAATTTCTCAATTCATTCTTCGCTAAAAATAGCGTTCATGGCATAATTTAGATAACTACATTGATCCGAAATGTTAGATTTACTGGTACTTTTTCAAAATTTTGTGTTGTATTTATTGCAATAATTAATACATTCGGTAATTATATTTGTCTTTTATTTCTTCAAAAACCCAAACATAGATGTTCCCTAAGTCTTTTACTCCAAGTGCGCATAACCTGTTTAACTTGCAAAGTATAAAATTCACGGCGTAAAGGCCAGTTAGAGCAAAATTTTTTGTAGTAAAAGACATGCTATCTCGGAAACTAGCATAGGCCCTACAATATTAGGTTTTTATAATTATACACATGAAAATTCTAAGAAAATACAACTTTAATTGGTTATTATAGCTTTACTACTTTGAGAGATATTGAGGAAACAAAGTTACTCATTTTAGTTTTTTGGCTCTCCTGAAAAGTAGCTTTTTGGCTTTTACGCCATTTGTTGTTTTAAGGATCGACATTGAAAACCATTTTCCTACCGTCTTGGTTTTTACGATCAAGAGATAAACACTCGGTTTTAATTATTACGCTAAAAAATTGACGTATAAGCCAATTATAATAAAATATTGTCTTTTACGACATTATTAACGTTTTATATTTGTAAAACTTAATTCTATTAAATTGTAGTAAAAGCCTATTTTTAAAAGTCTTGCATTTTAAAACAAGTTGTCTTTGATATTATTTACTTCGATATAATCGTAAAATGTAATATTAACCACATCACTAAGAAATTAAGTCTTTTACGCCCCAAATTTGCAGTTTTCGATTTTAATATTGGTTATAACGACACAAATCATAAAATTATTGGAATTTTTTTTTTAAAAATATTGGATGTAAGAGCCATTTTTTTGCGAATTTGAACATTTCAAATATACAGATCGATAGAGCTTCAAAAACTGAACAAAATGGCATTTATAAGTCATTTTGGCCAAAATGGCTTTTACGCCATTTGTTGTTTTAAGGATCGATATTGCGTAATAACTACAAGGGACACTGGCGTCCCAATATGCGCTATCGGTCGACTATTCATTGATTTCTTGTTAGTGTTTTATGTTTTTTATACCTATTTAGACTAATTTATCCTAATTATTATTTATTGTTTTAGGCTTACAAAGGAACAAGAGTGTTTTCCTTGCAGTCAACTGAGATAGAAGAGTATCTAATGGCCGATACTAGCGACTGTGAAGATGCTTTGATTTTGGATGAAGAGGACCAGGCCTTTATTGAACAAGATATGGCAGAAGGAGCATCAGAAGTTATAATCGAACCTGCACACTCACTAGATGCAGCTCCTACCTCATCATCATCGCCGCCTACATCATGTGATACATTACCCCATTCTAGCTCAGTACCGACTTTTCGATGGAGAACAAATACCTACACGCCATATAACTTTTCAGCAAGCAATTATGAATTTGGTAAGCTAAACATACTCGAAGAATGTGCTTCGCCGAATCCAAATGATGTTTTTGAGGCCGTCACCAACATCAAAAGTCTTATTGAAGACATAGTTATGCCAGAATCCATGTTATATGCACAACAGAATGGCTTCTCGTTTACCACCGATTTCGACGAAATATCCGCATTTATAGGGATGAACTACGTAATAGGTTATCATAACCTGCCTAGTTTACGTAATTATTGGTCAACTGAACCTGACATGGGTGTGCCCTTTATAGCTAATGTCATGCCTCTGTCAAGATTTGAAGAAATTCGCAGATATCTTCATTTTTGCAATAACCAAATACAGCCACCTCCATCGTCCGCTGACTTTGATAGAGCCTTCAAAATTCGTCGAGTAATGGATCATTTTAACAATAGTTTTCAGGCAGCCATGAATAATACTGTAACGCAAGCAATCGACGAACACATGGTGAAGTTCAAGGGCCACAATATCATGAAGCAGTACATGCAAAACAAACCGGTAAAAAGAGGGTTCAAACTATGGTGTCGCGCTGATTCCGCAACAGGATATTTGTTCCAGTTTGATATATATACTGGTAAAAAAAGGTCCGGTGTAGAAGTGGGCTTAGGAGAATCAGTTGTACTGGAATTGACGAAGTCTTTGGTGGGCCTAGGATGCGAGGTATACTTCGATAATTTTTTCAACTCCCCCATACTGCAGTACAACCTAGCGAAACTCAACATAAAGGCGTGTGGTACGGTTCGTGTGCAGCGAAAAAATATTCCTAAAAATATACCTGCTGACAAGAATATGAAAAGGGGGGATATCTTTACAACCAGCTTTGAAGGTATTTCATTCGTCAAGTGGATGGATAACAAAGGTGTCCATCTAATTACAAACTTCTTGTCACCGATTCCGACACAAATAGTAAAACGGCGTCAAATTGGTTCTGCTCAAAAACTCAGCATCACATGTCCAGATATTGTATGCAAATATAATAAAAACATGGGAGGAGTGGACCTGATGGATCAAAAAAAAGTAACTTACGAAGTCGATCGAAAGTCCAGAATAAAATACTATTTACGCTTATTTTTTGATCTCCTAGATATCGCAATCAATAATGCCTATATAATTTATTCCAAATTGCATGAACAACATAAAATTGAAGGAAGTCTGCTTTCCTCATTAGAATACCGGCAGATCGTAGCAAGAACTATGATTGGCGGATTTTCTTCAAGAAAACATTCTCTACCGTCGACGTCAATGACGAAGAAGCGCATTCAACAGTTTAGTGGTCGCAGCCAGAAGACGTCATTGCCGACACACGTAATGATAAAGGCAAGCAACCGAAAAAGGTGCGTCCAGTGTGCTAAGGAACATAAAGAAAATCGTACAAATAACATTTGTGAAACATGCGGTGTACACCTATGTTTCACAGCGGATAGAAATTGTTTTGCAGATTTTCATATATAGGTAAAGACTTTATAAATATATTTTTTGTCAAATATCTTTTTTATTTCATTTCTAGTACTAGACAATTGTCGTTTATAACCTGATAACGAAAATCGACAAATAAGTATAATCTGTGACCCTTAGCGCATAATGGGACATATTTGTCCCAGTCAATAAAACATAAAATAATAAATGTATGATGTTTTTGTTGTTACATATCCTTAAAAATCATCAAAAGTATCACTTAAATCTATATTAGTATTTAAAAATATTTTCCAATTGCTTTTAAGCGTCAAAGAGTTAAAAAACTTCAAAATACAAAATCAATTACTCTGCTCTAACCAAGCTCTAACCCTTTCTGCCGACCATACCTGAGGTCATCACTTGTCCGTGCAGCGATACATTTTTTTTCTTTTTCGCCCATTAGTTTCTTAATTAATATCCCGGGCGTGGCATGTTGAGGGTCCTGGCTTCGAATCAATCATAATTACTTGTTATAAAATATTTATCATTATTTTACTAATAGATTTACCACGGGTATTCTTGAATGAAAGACATAGTGCCTAGTTGTGTGCTGATATAGGTGTTTGTCATGTTTATGTGTTACAAGTCAATAGATGGATGGATAAGGGCGGGATGAAAGTTTTTCTGATAATTGGGATTTTGTCGCAATTTGTCAAAATTTGTGGGGAATTTGTGGCAGTTGTGAGTGGCAACGCCGCGGCGCCGCCGCCCGGGAGGAAACTCCCTAGAAGGACATACACTGACCTTATTGCTAAGATTTTTCAGAAAGGTCGGGAACGTGTACTCGCAACTGGCGTGCGTGTATGACCTTAGTCTGTTATTTTTATAAATTCGTCATTCCAAAACGATTCCATTGTCATTTTGCTAAAAGTTCGCAATCTGCTAAATTCATAATGTTCGATCATTGGTCAGTCAATGGTCTCATATTAGAATTGTGTTATAATGTAATATTGCAATTTTTATAAAACCCACAAAATTTCATACATATAATATTTTTACATTTTTTTTTGTGTTCCAAGCAACCTGGAGTAGCAAGAAGTTCATAAATAGCACCAGTCATTCATTTGTCATTATGTACGAGATTACCATTCTATGCCATTTCTTCCAATGGAGTGTCAGTGGTTGACCATTGTAAAGTCATAATGACGCCATTATATTATTAGATTACCAAACTTGTCACAATCAACTATTATGAAATCTATGATAGACCATTTTGACACTATTGTAATAGCAGACTTGAGACCCAGATGTATGAACGTGGACCAGGCCAGAGGAGAATGGAAGGATCGCAGGTTTCGTTCTATGGTGTCTGTCTACTCCAATAGAAAAATGCGCAATTTTATGTATGTATGTGTACATCATCAACAAGACTGACTAAGCTTTTCGGCAGCTCGTGTCTCATACATTTTTAACTTTTGTAATATCTTTAACAGGTAGAACCTCAGTATGCTGTCACTAAGGAATAGGTTCCTTGTATCTTCCGAATGATACATGAGTCAAGGGACTCTATGAATCATTGAAGTGAGAGCTCATTATAAACTCGGATCTTAATGTAGTTCTAGGTACTCATAAGGAAGAATCTATGATTAATTAAAACATAACTCAAGATCAATCAAAATTTTTGCAAAAATGAATAATGGATTTCACCGCTATGATTCACATTGCTTAGATAAATGCTGTCAAGTGAAATCATTCATCAAAATGACGACGGGCCAACAGTTCGCAGGCTAACTAATAAAACTATGCATGATAATTAATACTGATTCATGTAAAAGCTTACGTCATTTTCTGCGAATCACTTAATGACTGGATGGGAGCCAATCTACTTTAATATCGGATTCATTTACGTGTAAGTTTGCTGTAGATATGTTTTGAATCAATCAATCAAAGGGTTTATAGCCGGAAACTGTCAGAGCGGCAGCGCTATGACATTTTTTTTTATTTGAGTGTTTTGGAGTTTTACACTCAAACTGAGAATTTAGATGTGTGATTATGGTTTGAGACGGCCACAAAATTAAAAAAATATATGCCAAGAAAGTTCAATAATTTCTCTAGGGAGTGCTCAAAATAAATATCATAATTATTCTTGTAGTAAAGTGTTAGTTAAAATTCTTATAGCCCTCTTAAGGCCCATGCAGTGGCTGAAAATAATAACATTTTAATTGCAAAATTATCACATTTTGTGGTTTTAATAATCTGTATACTATTTTGAACTTTTTCTGTACATGTCAATCTTTTTCCTCTAATTTTATAGAAGAAACAGTAACTAGAAATGAAATGTTGCCAAAATCACCAATTTCAGCTTCGCAAGCGTCTAATAGCAGTCAAAGATACCAGCTAGGAACTGACCAGACTTCTAAATATAAAGTCTAAATAAAACTATTAGGACCTACACACATTCTAGCATCTACCTACATTTATATTGCCTTTGCGCATCGCTCTTCGTCTTGACTTGCGCTCTATGGCCGATCGTTATCTTTGAATCACGATGTACATTATTCAAGCTAGATGCAGATTGATGCTGCTAATTGAGTCTTTGCCATAAGGAAACTAGTTCTAGATAAGTTAGGAGCACAAGACGTACCTATTCAAATAAATGAAGGGTTAATCTCGCAGGCCGATTTTATTCGGCCAAATGCGTAACGAAATACATAAACATATACGAAAAAAATACTAGGTAGCGTTGAAGTCTTTATCATAGTATTTTTTTCGTATGTGTGAATGACTTAAACTTTAAGTTATTTTGAATATCCACGACTTCAAGTTAAGAACGATTACTTGCTTGATTAGCTGCAAGGAGACTTTGAAGGCTTAGACAAATAGTAATCGCTTTCAAAACATTTTATAATTCTACAATGCCTTTCAGCTAGATTAACATTATGCTTTTCGGGAGCTTATGTCAATCCAAAACAGGTTTTACCCATCCATAGTTGTTATCGCTAATTAAATGTAGTTATGATCGTCGAATCTTCTTTGTTTAAAACAGAGTTTAGTCATCTGCGGGTTGCTTGATTTTATATTCAGTCAATGTTCCTCCTCTACAAGAAAATTGAACTTGTTCAACAAGATGACATAAGCTTGCATGAATACGTTAAGTGCATGCAGTCAGTTGATTGAAGAGGTTATTAGCACACTCGATGACTTGTAACATGTCATTATTAATTGCGATATTTTGACATGACATGTTAATGCATGGCTTTAATTGTTGAAGTAAGAATTAAAGCTAATGATGACGCGCAATGCAAGTAATACAAAAGATTCCGGCGAATCAAGTCTGCCCCTTTTTTGAGGTCGTTCAAAACTAAACTTGATTAATATACTACTTGTTCATTGACAGTACGACTACTTAAGGTTTCTTCTTCCCTACAATTCATACAAATGTCCTACATTCTTACATAATATCAAAAAAAAACTCAAATGTATTAAACTTATACCGACTTTTCCGGGACATCGTCCTTGATTAGTATTTATTTATATTGGATGCTCAAAATAATTACTAATCACGAAAGAGAGGTATTCCTGAAGTGATAGTATAAGTTTAGATATGTCACCATAAAATTGTCAAACACGATAGATTGTAATCTATGTAGCGAGATTGTAAACTCTCCATATATTATCAACTGAACATACTGCTTACAATATAACGCATTATTTTTCGGTAGATTGTAATCTATCGAAGTGAAACCGTAATATTGTGAAATGCGTGCGACGGAAGCATCTCTGCCCCCATTATCGGGACTTGGGGCACCCCCACGTTAGGTTAGTTAGGTTCTTTTAAACCTTGCACTCAGAAATAGAGACCCCGCGTAGCGGGGCTCCGTCGACTACGCTTTTTAGGGGAATATAAAGTGTTTTGAGGTCAGGTTATATTAATGGGTATTTCACAGGAATGGTACATAATCTTTTCTTGAGAATGGTAACATGGGGCAAGGGGGACCCCTCCTTCCCTCCCTCTTCTCCACACCGCGCGAGTTGATATCCATCGCATGCATTTCACAATATTACGGTCTCACTTCGATAGATTACAATCAATCGAAAATAATGCGTTTTATTGTAAGCAGTATTTTCATTTGACAATATTTCGAGAGTTTACAATCTCTCTAGTTTTTTTACAATCTAACGTATTTAGAATTTTACGGTGACAGACATAAGCCGTGAGCTTAAAACAATCAAATGTGTTACATTACTTTTCTTTTGTTATTTTCCAAGCAACGTATCGTAGTGGAGCTGTTTCTGAGAAACCTGATCTCTTACTTAAAACTTTCTATTTTTTTACTTCCACTGTAACATTTGTATCTCTAATTGTTTCCTTACACAAGCGGCACATTTTTGCAATAGAAAACGCACGATGTTAAGTTATCATAATTTTATATAAAAGATAATACACAAGCGGCACATTTTTGCAATAGAATAGCTATTCTATTGCAAAAATGTGCCGCTTGTGTATTATCTTTTATATAAAATTATGATAACTTAACATCACCCTTGTAATTCCCGAAGGATTAAGCAGTGGTGTGACTGTAGTATCTCCAATTTTGACGTGACAACGTCTAATAAATCGATGTCAAAAATGTACCGCGTTACGATCGGAGCGTATGTATGCTATCATTAATTCATCAACGTTTTGTTATGACGTTGTCACGTTAAACTATCGTCCGTAAACCGACTTTACAGAGAACTATTTTTTTTTAGATTTGCTTCCCTCATTAATTATCTCCTCTATCGCTGGTCATAAACAGCCGGACCCGGAACAACTACCTTTAGGCTATTCAAATATGTTTTTCGGTGCGAGAAATCAAGCATGAATCAAGCCAACGGCATTTCACCAGATATATTCAGTCACATGAAGTAAAAGGTGAGCCAACAATAATTGGCACCACAACTTGCCAGTATAATCATTTTGTATTAAAAGAGCTTATTTTAGTACAGAGGATAATTATTCTTGTTGGATTGAACCTTGACAGAAGAGAGCGAGGGTTGCCAGATGCTAAAATTAAAAGGTTGACGCAAATAAATAATGTTGCCATTACAATAACTTACCAATAAACTAAATTACATGAAAGTATTACCTACATGTTCAATAATAAATTAAACATAGGTATACAAACGAGAAAGTCTTTTATTTTAAACTACATAAATAAATAAATAAATAAAAATAGCCTTTATTCCCTATAATTACTACATAAAAACCTATAATTAAACGGAACTTCCGTTCAGTACATTAACACTTTCTCGTTCTTTCCCACCACAATGAATCCCTAATTGCAGTTAGGGTGTTTGGCAATAAATTTTAATGATAACCTAAACTTATTCATTACCTAATCACGCCAGAGTGTGGCCAGTATGATTGATGAACGATGAACGTTTCCCTAAGCTTCTCCACGGTGAATGAGTGAATGAAGGTAGCTGAGCGGAAACATTCGGTCAATCATTCGTGTTAGGAGTGTAATGATGGGTATAAATGTATTGTGGGTGGGAGAATGATATTCTTTTCTGTTTAGTTGGAGGTGTTTATGTGTTATTAATCAAATTATAGGTAGGAAACCAAATGTGTAAACTATACCGCCATGGTGCGTTTTCTATAAGAGACGAGTTGGGTACACATTAGAAATGTGTAAACTATACCGCTATGGTGCGTTTTCTAAAAAGAGACGAGTTGGGTACACATTAGAAATGTGTAAACTATACCGCTATGGTGCGTTTTCTAAAAAGAGACGAGTTGGGTACACATTAGACGAGTGGAGGGAGATGTGCATGATGGGCAGGAACGGAGATAAAGCCTAGATAAAGTTGTGATGTGGCTCCACAACGCCACTGTTTTTCGGATTTATCGTCATTCTCTTGCTCTTAATCCTATTTTTATTTAGGGTTGGTGCAGCATGTCTATTTCTTCTATAGGTACTTCTTTTTTACTCGTCATCGTTTTTGAAAATCATCTGCATCTTTCTGCCCTTGTCTCATGTGTTTTTCTCCCATTCTCCTCTATCGACTGTCAAGCTATCATTTACTCCTTTATCTTTCATATCATTCCTCAAACAATCAATCTATCGTTTCTTTGGTATTGCTCTATGAATGGAGGGGTCCATTCATCAACATCACATGTGATTTTTCCCTCCTCATCACATATCCATACCACGACAGTCGACTTTAAAATGCCTGATGCAGGTGGCTTTTTTTCACCCACTGCATATGAGTCAGTAGTTGCCACTATCCTTAAGGCGATTAGACGAGCTAAATTGGCAACTCTATTTGTGGTGGTTCAAACTTCGTTTGAAATGCTGTTAGAATAAAGTTCTAATCAGCTATAGCGCGAAATGAGTGGTTTCGTTCGATTTACAAAGAAACTATTGATTGGATTAAAAAACTAAAACACTATCATATTGCTTGTAGAATTTGCCAAAAAATCAGAATGATCGCATGCATATTAGTATGTTTTTTTTTTTTGTTTGAAAGATATTTTTAGAGACAAGTTTTATCGAGTCAAATTAATTGTATTATGTTTTCAAAACACTATCATGCTAGCATATATCCTGAAGAATATCATTTCTGGTCTTGTTTATAGCAGTGAATCATATACTTTTAGTAATTATGAAGTCGCGTTTAGCTCATGTAATCGCCTTAAGGTGCAAAACAAACAACAACTTTATCGGGGGAGACCGCCCTTTCTTTTCAAATAATAGTAACAAAGGAGCTATTAATAGAAAGCACACGACAAATAAAACTAACAGCCCTTAACTCGTTAACGTATTTCGTAATAACATCCTATCATTATCTCTCCCGCCATATTGGAAGACATACGGACAGATGCGCTTGCGCCGTTACGGTGTTCACCTGTTACCCCGGGCTAAAAGAAAGGGGTATTTTTAAGCTTTTTTTTGCTCGTCTTCATTCGATTTGATGTTGCAAATTTGCATCTGATGTGAGCAGAAAATTGTGGGATATCAAAGCCGATTCGGTATTTGATGCCATAGGCGGTAATTTTGACATCAACACTGTTTTAAAGTAATATCAAACATTCTTCCGGGAATACTTTGTTCTTTGAGATTAGGGACGCTTCGTTCCCACCGCAGTTGAAAATGTAATCATATAGAGACACAATCCGACTTATATCAACAATTTACTTTGAAGTCATTATTTTTAGCTACATACGAATTTATTTTTTGGAATTAATTGCCGTTCTAAATGTATTAAATTAGTATATTTCTTTAACAAAACTACCTTTAATTTTGCGAATTTTGAACTCATACGAATGTCACGAGAACACATTTATTAGTATTTAACTTTTGTATTAGTCTAGCAAAATTTAAATATTAATCAAAATGTGTTCTCGTTCTCACCGTTTAGCCTTAACGAAACAATTTAATTTAATCAAAATCACATTCCAGAAGAAAATAGTTTCATATCAACGTCTATGAATTAATTAAAAATGTATATAAAAGCGTTAAAACGTGCTATCTCGTGTGTAGTTTATAATTGCATAGAAAATAATGCGCCAAGCTTTCATTATGTCTGGAAGCCCGCTCCACAGTCCCTGCCTTGTTACGCCGAATAAAAAAACCGGTAATTCCTTTTTCATTTTATTTATCGGTTCGTTAAAATGTTCGTTTTAGAATTGCGTATAATTTACTTTTGCTCGGAGAAACAATTTAACGATTTGCTGTAGCGTTTTTGTGATCGGATTTGTGTTAGGTTTTTTAAAATAAAGTTGACTTTTTTAATGATTAATACTGCCTGCAGTTGTTTTTGAAGTAGTCGGTCCGGGAAAGATTTCTTTTAGGCAATTTTCAGTGACACTAGTCGTGTGTTGCTCGATGTTTGTACTATGAATTCTTTTGCCTTTGTACTATGAATTAAAGAGATTATCTAGCCATAACCACAAAGGTAGGACCACATCATAAAGCGAAAGATAAAGTACTGTGGTGCAGAATGGGAGAGGCATATTTCCAAGTGTAATTGATTGAAATGGAACAACAGAAAAGAGAAGACATAATGTTATCGTATACAATGGTTTCTAAATATGTATTTGACAGTAAAAATTGATAGATTTTACTTTTTCGTTGGGCCGTATATTCTATATTTACTTACAATTTTTCTCGCTGTTTTACATTCGTCGTACCAAATCGGCACTTGATTCGCGTGCCGCGCTCGCGTGACGGCCTACCAACGTTGCTTTTATGCGTTTTCATAGTGTAAGCTCTCGTACTCCTTCTTAACCTATATAGAGAATGAGTGGTAAGCGCTTAGCTAACGTAGGGTTTATAGTAATGTCCTACTTACATTTGTATATTTGTTCGAGAACCCATTTGTTTGTTGTTAATGTGCATGTCGCAAACAATGTTGTACGCATGGTTAAATGTGCAGATAGCACGGTTTTGCTAAGTTTTTTCTGTATTTGTTAGGACTGACCTTTATTTATTAGGGATGTTAGTTAATTAGTGTTTAAAAACGTGTGGGTTTCGACAAGAAATTACCTTGCGGGGTAATTGCCATTCACACACACAATCTTTTTCTAACATAGGTTTAGTATGAAGTAATGTTGGTTAACCATCAAATGCCTTTGTATTGTAGAAGAGAAAAGTGTATTATTATGGGAGTCATCATCTGCTCAGCCTTTTCTCAACTATGTTGGGGTCGGCTTCTGGTCTAACCGGATACAGCTGAATACCAGTATTTTACATGAAGTAACTGCTATCTGACCTCCACATCGCATAGTACTGGGAGTAAATGGTTTATTTAATTGCAATGATTGTACTATAATACTATCATTGTGCTAAAGTTGTTTTTCAAAAAAGTTATATAAGTGCAATTCTTAATCCTTTTTTATCTGTGAAAATCCTCCAGAGTTAGGCAGGCGAAAGAATCTGTCAGACCTGTACTGACTAAAACTGAACTGTGTTCTACCTACCACCTTGGGCCGGAGGGCTGGAGTAATCTATGGCAGCTGGAGATCGTTTGCGCCCTTCTCAGCCTCCGCAGTGGTGACGACTGACCTATCCGGAATTGGAACTTTCTGAAGCACCCATGCCCGGAGAGCACCAGCTATGTCAGCCGAAACGTGACCGTCTCTCCAATCACTCCTCATCTTGGGTCTTACCGCCACAATAGTGACGTGCCCTGCAGTTTTCAAGCCTACCAATGCACTTAACATAGAAATTTACTCCACTAGCTTCAACCACGCCAGAGAAAAAGGTAATACTCGTCACTCTAACTACGTCACAACATATGATCGAACATACTCCCTCCAATTGAAACCGTTCCATTCAAATTCTTTTCAAATTCAAATTTCGAATTCGCAACGGACAACAGCCAACGACAACACTGTCCGTTTGTATAGTGACGGGAATCGGGCGCTTGAATCGATTATTCGAATGAGCTGTCTATCTGATTGTAGTCGGGAACGGGACCGTCTCATTCTAAACATATGTTGAACGAATGAATGATGTAATGTTGCGAATGTTTTGGGAATACCTTTCGTTTTTATAATGTTTTTTTTTTCACGATCTTTTTTGTTTTTCTTTTTACTCTTTGCAAGCGTTTATATTATGCGTTATGACTAAAACATAAATGACCAAGAGATGGTGATCCTTATTAAAAACAAAAGCAGCAAGCACCATCACGAGCTACAACAAATTATCTTAAAAAGTACATCCGATTCTTTATGTATTCCCATCATGCCATAAATTAGCATGAAAATATGCACACGTGCGATCTTCAATGCATTATTAAGAGGAGAGCAAGCTGATGCCAGCAATTCTTATAAGTGAGCGGAACGTCGCGTCGCCCCGAACAAAAGGACGTGAAGATAAATATCAGGTGGAACGACGAATGATATAATCAAACCGGCCATCAATAATATCGGCAGGGCAATTTCATACAGATTATCATGAAAGTCAAATTAACAGCGATCAGATTTGTTCAAACACACGATTTTAAAATGTTCAAATGTATCAGTGACTGTATTATCTCATCAAACGGCCGGGCGGTTAGAGATCCCATTAGGATAATGGTCGGCTGTAGTTGACTAATGGCCGTGTGTTCAGAGCTCTTTCATTCACTCGTTCGCATTCCATTCAACTCGTTCATACGGTCGCTGGGCTATTTACAGCTTTATGAGTCCGCGCCGAAGATCAAATAAGTCTTGATTTATTTAAATATGTTTTGGAATTTTGTGCTATATTGAAATCGTTTTGATGGAAAGTGGCTCTTTATTTTCTATTTATATCGCAACTTGAACATAATTTATAGGAATAAATTTATAGAAGAAAGGTTCTAATGCCTCTTAATATGCATTCTGAGTTCATTTTTACTCTCTCACTTTACTCCCACTCTTTTACTGCTAAGTACTTTGTTTTGCAGCTCCTGATTTACTGAATATAAACAACATATTACAATACTGTAAACACAACAACACTCCCACTAAACTTAAACAAAGTGAACGAACAAACAACTTTTAAACAACGCATTGAAACCGATTATCGAATCGAATGGAATAATCGGTAAGTTTGAAAAGTCACTCGGCTTTTAAAAAACGAATCGCTATGGTTCGTCCACTACAAACTAGGATCTGAATAAAAGTAGTTTACACATTTAAATATATGTCTTTACAGGATTGAAATAAAGTTGAAAATAGAATAGGACGTCAGAGTTTATTTTATTTTTTCGGACATGTATTTTTGTGGTGTCGGAGTTGCCTACATTCTGAGCATTGAAAATAAAGGCTACGTATTTCGAGATTTAGTATATTCGTTAGCTTTTGCTGAATTCAGCTGATTAGGTTGTGAGGATTTTGTGGTATATTTAGTGGATATTGACTAGTTAATTCAATAAACGTCAGAAATGTTTGGAGCTAATTAGGAACTAGCTTCATTAGTATCGAGGGTAATATAATTAGAACTAGGTTATAGTTTACCTCAACTGATTGATGTTGAGTTATAATTCACACGGCAAATACAAATACCTAAAGTATTTCCGAAAGGTTATCGAAATTTATGTATTTTCCAAAGTAGTTTACGAATGAGTTTAGTTTATTTATCAATAAGTTCAAATTACTTTATTTTGCAAAATTATATTTACTAATAGTTTTAATAAATAGTATTATTCCTTTTTCCGAAAGACTGCAAAAAAAAACTGCAGGAATATGATGTGCATATTGTGCATCTAATATATACGGCGTTTGGTGACATAGCAAGCATTTTTGGAAGTTTGACTGAGCGGCCATGCGCACTTTTCAATACGTAATCTACATCGTTCAAATGTTTCGAGCGTGGAAACCCAAGAATAACGTCCTATCTAAGGAACAAGAGAAACTAAAAACAATAATACTCGGGCTATCAACATTAGCTATCTAACCTTTAACATACCTTATTCTACTGCAGTAATAAAAGGCACAACTAACTTTTACAACATAAAGACACCGACAACGATTAATATTATTTGATAAGACCACAAAATAATCCTTTTATAACAAGAAAAGTCACATTAAAAGTGTGGCCATAACAAGACGTTAACTTAAAACAGTGTGACTAGTGTTAATAAAGTTCCTCTACTCCCAGACTATATTAACCCATTCGAAATTACTAACACGCCATACATTGCTGTATTTTAACACACGGGTATAAACGGGGGTGCTACGAAAGTGGTAATGAAACGCATACGTTATAGGTACGCTCGTAAATGGAGAGTTTTATGAGATTATGTCTTGAGGAAGCGGGGGCAAGCGATAAGGTATCACAAGAGACAAATGCTATGGACTTAATAAAGATATTTCCCTCGTAATAAAACGTATGTGCAGAGTTACGTTGAAATTATGGGAGTAATAATTTCTGTATGAGGAAAGAAAGGTGACATAATAATAATAAACAAATTTATGAGCGCTCTGCTGTATGAAAGGATAAACAGTCGGTGCGAGAAAGTAGGTTTCGAAGAAGATTATAAGATACCATTAAGTTCTTCTTCGAAAACACGTACAAACAAGGTACTTTTACAGGTCAACTATTGATTTCAAGAGGAAACGGGAAAGTTTTATTTAATTTAGAGAAGGCAGTCACAATTAAATTAAAAAAAAAGAAAAATTAATTGGTCTCATAAAAATCCAGTCAAAAAGGTTTATTCGATAAACAGTTATACGTTAAGCCTTTGGTCCCGAATGTCATTTAAAGATCTTTGACACTTGTTTAAGTGTTTTCCTACTCCTACGCTATTACTTTTGTGATTTATTTATTTATTATATGGCTTCTCAACAATGAGTACACTGTTACAATATCATTTGTACATTACAAACTTAAGTCTAAGCGCCTCATCACTTAGAGAAAATTGATTTCGTTGCGGGATCCGAGTCATTGTCTCGGCGCTTTTCTGATAGTAGCCACTGTTGATTCTGGCTTTCAGGAGTAACAGTGAAAAAAAAATCGTTATAGGTAACCAGTGGGCCTTCAGTGCTTCAGGCGCGTCCTCAGGCTAGATGGATCGCCGATTGTAAAATTAGTTACTTCAAAATCTTAGCCCGGCTGGCAGTATCTGGAAGAGTTGCCAAGAATCGCGCCAAGAAGCATGCAATTAGGAACGCCTACTATTGCTGATAATAATACTAGTATGTTTTTCCTTATCCTACATTGTCCCACTGCTGGGCAAAGCCCTCCCCCCAAAGGCCTTCTACGCGGCGTTTTCCGTCCAGTCTCGCACAAACGAATGTAAGGGTCGTAACACACGTATCAAATCGGAAAGGGATCATCACCGTATCAACTCGAGCAGTTCAGTATTATTTGAATGAAACTCCCTACTGCAACGCACACTAATCGGAATCGTAATGTAATCGCCTCGCCTCGGGACAAGCTCACAAACCACGGTGCGGTGCGTAGTCGACTTGCAGTCCCCGCGCCTACGGTTCTCCGTACCCTAGCTAACGGCTCTCCGTACCCTAGCTTACGCTAACGTTCGGATTCAAAATGATTGAACTAGTGCCGCCCAACCGTCAACCTGCGGTCGGCGAGCCGTAAGCGCGGCGTCGCGTCGCCTAGCTGTAGCCGAGTCGTCATGCAGAAGCTTCTGATCCGCTTACGTTACGGGGTTACGTTTCGTGGACGCCTGTTTGACGCCAAGGGGAAAGGCGAGGCAGTGGCTATCCTTTTCCAAGTTGATAAGTGTGCTACGACCTTAAGTCGTCATGGCAGCGTCTTCGGGCACCCACTGCTTGACGAATCTGGCCCATCGGTCCTGATGCATTCTGCAGATATATGGCCCAATCTCATTTCAATAAAATTCAGCAGTCTTGTTCCACATCAGCGATTCCAGTTTTTGAGCGTATTGTGGTATTGCGAATTCTGTCGCTGAATACGCTAAGTTCCATCGCCGTTTGGCAAACGTTGAGTTTGGAATTTAGCGACTAGTATAATTACACAAAGAAAAAATAAGAATAAAACAAAATACGACCAGCAAAAGTCGCACAGGTAACATCGTGAACACAGAATCAGCGGTGTAATCTGTGCAACGTTAGACAATAACAACAATAGCCGCGATGGATCAAGCGAGGCGAGGGGTCGCGCATGCGTTGTTGTAAATTATAATCCCAAGCTATGAACTCGCTTTCTGACGAAGTACGAATGAGCTGAGAAATGTCGGAGCTACGAAGGAAGGAAGACCCCAAAGTTATTTTTTGAATGGACTAACAAATCAAAATCAAATATCAAAATCAATTTTACTGATTTATGACCAGCGTTATGACAAAAAAAAAGTTTTCTATAAAAAAATAGTTTCCTGTATCTCGTCTTTATATCATTGTCCTTTCAAAATATGTGTTTGGGAACATAGATATTCTGTAATCCAATCGAAATAAATAAACACTACATTAAGAATATGTTTTGATTTACAAATTATTTTGGTATTACGTATGTGCTACGCATGATCCTTAAATAAAATCAACATTCACCTTATTCTTACACAACTAATTATAAACACAAATATACACCTGTGCTGAGACACCCCATCCCATCAAGATAACCAATAGGGAGATACCTCCCTAGAAATCATCAAACGAACGAAATGCTCCAACACTGGTGCACGAACATCTTCAGTTACAGTTTTCAGGATGCTGTTGCCATTTTCAAGAACTTACTAGTCGGTTTCAGTAGGTTGCTATCTCTATCTGTTTGACATTTTGCTTACTGGATGGTTAGAAACAAAACGCCACAGAAAAGCTTTCTTTGATTTTTCTATGAATCAAGTGTCACGTAGGTGACACAGATAGGATATTTTTTGTATATAGAATAGCTACGGAGGAAGCCACATTAGCTAACAGTTCTACGTTAAAAGTTACAGAAAACGGTCGTACAGTTACTTTTCAGGGAGTATAAAATGGCACTGATAGCCTAGTGGTGTATTATAGCCCGTTGGACTGACCAGTCGACTTCGAACCTCTGATTTTTTGGATTCATGTGCGTATTTTATAATTATCACTTGCTTCGGTGAAGCAAACCATCATGAGTAAGGGAGTATAAACGACACGCACTGACTGTCAATGACTATGAATTCAGCAATGCTGTTGAATTTCATCAGATCAACTCAAATTATTACCTGCTGCCATGAACTATTGAGTGGCTTAGCAAAATTAACAATTTACTGTTTTGCTATAACAGAGAGAAAAATTATAAATTCAGAAAGCCTATTCAATTCTCTGTCGCTTTCACTGGATCAGAAAGATATCGCTTCAATTGATGGATTTATAAAATCTGTACAGCAATTTTCATCACAGTTACAGGAAAATCACATGCTGCTAATTCAGTGAGTTTCAAAGGAATAAATTGAAATACTGATCAAAGCTACACAATTCAGAATTTTAATGCAGATTACGAAAGATTCAATTTCCGCTGATAGGTACACCGCACCTATTTCTTGAAATACAGTCCATTTCAAGCAAACTAACTTCGCCAACACGAAAACGAGGATACCCTCTCTACTTTCCTATTTAATAATTCGGAACTTACAGAGAACTAAAGTTGAACTATGTTGGTGCAAGTCGAACGCATAAATCTGTAGCTAGGCGCGGTGCCCCGGGCAAGTCGCGGCCCGGCCATCGAACCGAAACACCTTTGAATTAAATCCAACGTATTACTCTTTAACTATTATTTCCTGATGTTGGTGGGAGGGAAATTTTAGACTGGATACATTGTCATCGGGTTCTGTAAGTGAAGTTAATAAAGTTGGTAGATAATATTCTTCCTATGCTTTGTAAGTAATCTTTAAGAAGATATTTCAGGGGATTAGTAAATTCGAGGATATAAATTGAATCGGTTACTTGGAAAAGGGCTTAAGTCCACTTGTGTAAACTTTTCAGGAGACACAAAAAACAATCTGTTGCAATTTTTTTGTATGGAGTGTTAAAAACGTGATATGGCCTTTAATAGGCCCTATTAAAAGTTATTATTTTGTTATATTAGTAAGTCATATATAATACAGGAAGTGTAGATAAAGCTCATTTTTAGACCTGGACTTATGCTCTTTTCAAAACATTTATAATTCATTTATAATAAATATCGCTGGACATTAACACACAGCGCCATCTAATGCCACACTAAGCAAGGCTTGTGTCGTGGACACCAGATAGTTGATATGTTATACTTACTACATTATAATTTTTTTTTTGTTTTGTAAATACATACTTACATACATAGAAACATCCATGACTCGGAAACAAATGTCCATTTTCATCACACAAACATTTGCTCCTACCGGGATTCGAACCCAGGACCCTAAGAACGTAAGGCAGCCTTCACTACCACTACGCCATTCGGGTCGTCAAATTAAAAATTTATTAAAAATTATGAATAATAATTACTATACACTATTTTAGCAATTATTCAGCATCTTCTTCAATTGTTTCAGAAGTCGTGGGCCAATTATTTGTTACTTCATTATAGAAACCTATAAAGTTTGAGGGAAAGTGCCTCATGATTTTCTTTATGTCCTCATTTTTTTTTTATATTTATTGGAACCTTATCCCTATAAGCTTTTCAGTTGGCCATGATACATTCTCTCGCCCGGAGGCAAGTTTGAAGTCATATTACTAATCCATCAATATGTTCACTGGTTTTCACAATACCTGGGTTTGAGCAATCATAATGAAATTCATGAAACAGTGACATTAAAGTTAATTTTCTTGTTTTTAGGAACTTTTTTTCCTAATGACTATATGACGTTTGTTAGACTAGACGTTTGTTATGAAAAGGGCACAGTCCAGGACTAATGCCTTTTTCAAAATAAACAAAAATTGACATGACCTGTCATTCAGCAATGAAACAACGGACTAGTGCCGTTTTCTGTGAAAACTTGCAGGGATCATAGAGAAACACTTCCTCATAATTAACTCAATTTCAGCAAAAGGCTTGTGGCCTTTTCAAAATAACCGATTCAATAGGCTTGTTAACTGAAAAAATCTAATTAGTCCGTCACTTAGATTATCAAAAAATATTTGACCCGTATTTTTTCTTTTGTCACATAAACCAAAATTGACGAAGATACGATGCTTTTAAAATTCCCAATACGTCACTGTTCGGCATCATTCTTAGTGAGTACTGACGTCACGAGGCCCCACTCCCGAGTTTTGATGCGTTTTATCTTTGTCAATATTCGTTGATTTACAAAAACAAAAAATACGTGTCCATTATTTTCTAATACTCTAACTGACGGACTAAATAGATTTGCAATTTATTGATGGTGGAAACAAGCCTATTATAGAGGACTAGCTTATGCCCGCAGCCTCGACCGCGTCGAGTCCGACAAGATCATAATATCGGGATAAAAAGTATCCTATGTGTTAATACAGACTATAAACTACATGTGTGTTCAATTTCTTCTAAATCTGGTCAGTTGTTTCTTCGTGAAAGACAAACAAACACCAAGACATCCATACGCCCTCACAAACTTTCACATTTATAATATTTGTAAGATATATAATACAAGGATTCATGTTATTTTTCTATCAAAAAATGGAGAAGAAGCATTCTAACATTGTACCGATTTAACAATCATGAAATTATTGTAAGGTAAGTACGGTAGAGAAGCACGTTTTCACCAAGATTCATCAATTGGGTTTATTTATGCAAAGGTTATTTTGTAACATAGTAAAAGGTGGTTATTTCTCTAAGATCTTGATAGTTACAAACATTATCTCCAATAAAAAATCGTGACGATTTCCATACCAAACACTCGGTCAATATAATATAATCAATCTAGAATTATAAACTTACAAAAAGAAAGGCCCTCAGAAAGTAAAAAAAAAAACACATATCATATATTCCTCCTTCGCAAAAGAAATACCTTCAGGGTAAACCTTTGCCAATAATTAATTATGTAACCTTGTTAACCCAACACGTAGCCTTAAACGTGATGCTACTTTATACAGCCATTTAAACAAGCAGAATTTAGTTTTATATTCTTAACAAAATAGGGGAAGCAAACCCCAGCAAGTTAATATGAATCAGGTGGACGGCAGACCCCTATTCCCAACACCCACGAGCCCTATTCGGACCCCTTAAAAATTTATCAAATGCACCGCAAAGGAAATATCTAGGATTCTTATATGTGTATAGGTTCGAGTGAAAGTTGTAAAGCAGTGGAGTTGGGGGGATCGCTGGAGATTTACAGCGTTTCAAGTGAAGGCCCTAATAGACGTAAATTACGCTGCGGTCCGATTTATAGACTATATTTCTTTTGTTTTCCTTTTTATCGATTTATAGCCAGGTGCGGTGGTTACGCCGTTTGGATATTTAACAAGACTGGCTTAGCTAGGGAACTACATGATGGAATCGTTTTACTTATTCAGTGTTCACAATAGGGATGATGACTGACTAAAAAATATATGATTCTGTTTAATCCGTCAGTTAGATAATTGAAAAATATTGGATACGTGTTTTTTGTTTTATCAAATTAATAAAAACTGACGAAAATAGAAAGCGTCAAAGATCAGGAGCTTATGAAGTCACTTTCCGATAAAAAATGTACTCAAATGTGACGTCATACCAGTTTTCGACGCACTGTATCGTTTTAATTTTTTGTAACGTGTAGAAAAAATGTGTCCAATATTTGATGGAAATCTATCTGACTAGTTTGATTTTTTTTGTCACTATTACCTTATTTTATATCATTATTGCTGATTGGTACAGTTGCCACCGCATCAAGTTACTACAAAATGACAAATTTTCTCATTCGATTTTGAACTTAACAGTCAACATTTTATGATTCAAAATCATTTGGAGAAATTTGACGTTTCGTGGTAACTTAATGTAGTGGTGACTGTAGGTAAGTACCTGAAACTTGGCACGTGATCGCTTTTTTACCCTTAATTGGGCCTCTTGAAACTCTGTCGATAACAAGAGGCTATATAGGCCATTGACTATGTTCTTGTTGTATTATTATATTATAGAGTCGAGTACACTTGAGTTGTCGTATTAAGAGCGCTGCTGATTTGTTTGACGTTAAACAATTGTGTTTTTGTTCAACACGTTTTGTTATGTTCGGCAGTAAACATTGATTCAATAAATTATTCCATTAATTAAGGCCCAACATTAAGCTAGTTTCCACCATCAATAAATTGCAAAACCGTCAGTTAGACTGTTAGAGTATTGGAAAATAATGGACACGTATTTTTTGTTTTTGTAAATCACTGAGTAATGACAAAGATAAAACGCATCAAAACTTGGGAGTGGGGGCTCGTGACGTCACAACGCACTAAAAACTATAGCACGGCGTGACGTATTGCGAATTTTAAAAGCGTCGTATCTTCGTCAATTTTGGTTTATGTAACAAAAGAAAAAATACGGGTCAAATATTTTTTTATAATCTAACTGACGGACTAATTAGATTTTTTTAGGACACAAGCCTTTTGCAAAGACCTACAAATTACCCAGTTACTAACCTCTTCGCTCTTCTCTCGAAACGAAGTTTCATGATGCGCTTCACTTGGCCAAGGATAGAAGGAGATGGCGAAACATCGTCAGGGAAAAAAACATTTCAAGGAAGGATCACGACCCACAGTAATGAGGAGCACGACTTGAGGAGGAGGAACCTTAAAATTACCTAGTTACGGGATTGAGAAGGTGAGAAAAGCAGTCGTATGTAAAATACTGGTATTTTAATGCATCCTGTTAGTCGACACCATAATGTTGGTGATGGCTAAAGAAAAGTTGTAGAAAAAGACCAGACCGAAGATGAAGTCAATGGGCATGACGAGAGTAACAAAAAATTACAAATCTTAGTCTGTGAGTTAGAGTATTGAAAAATAATGGATACGTATTTTTTGTTTTTGTAAATCAATGAATATTCACAAAGATAAAACGCACCAAAACTCAGGAGTGGGGGCGAACCCACGAATGACCTCAGAACCACAGAACTCGCTAAAATTATACCAAAGCGTGACGTATTGAGATTTTAAAAGCGTCGTATCTTCATCAACTTTGGTTTATGTAACAGAAGAAAAAATACGTGTCAAATATTTGTAAATCATTTTACTGACGGACTAAGGTCCATGTTCACTGAAGAGATAACAGTCTGATTATCTAAAGACAGCTGTCACTGTGGCATGTTCCCATACAAAAATGTGTTTTAAACAGTCGTTTTTAGATAATCAGACCGTCATCGTTTTGGTGAACATGGACCTAATTATTATTATTTTGTCGTCTACCGTAAGTAATCTCCGAAACGTTATTCAGAGGAGTACCAAATTAAAGCACATCCAAATTTTGCCAGTTATGTTTAAGTCGAATATAATAGGAGAAGAGGGCGAGCCTCTTGCCATCAACCTGAAAAATCCTGATGCAATAACACTTCGCCTGACCCGGGAATCGAACCCGCTACCTCATGCTCAGCAGTCGAGCAGCTTGCGACCACTAGACCGACGAGGCGATAATGGCCACAGCTGACAAGGAGAAAGCAGGAATATCAAAGGTAATATGAATGACCTTTAACGACCTATATTTACCCATTTTCCTCAGTTGACTTTTGAAGCTTTCCTATGCAGTAAGTACTGGCTAGAGCGTGTATTTTGACTCAGACTTTCATTTCAAATGTCATGGTTTGAATAAGAAATGATGTAATACTTATCTACCCGAAATTATTTGCAGTGCTGTGATTTTATCTTGTAAGTACATTTATATCTATCTGGGCGCTGAAGAAAAGTTTGTTGATTTCCAGCATTTTAATCATTTATGTTTTTTTTTTCTGTTCCCTTTTAATATTCATTGCGTCTTAGTTAACAACTTTCAGTGGGTTATTTCATAAGTTATCGGTGAAAAGTATTTTAATTAAATACCTATCTGTCTTAGGATATACGCTTAGGTATTATTTTTATGAAGTTAGGCACTAATGAAACGTTTCAAATATTTGTATTCAATTGCTTAACTCAAATTGACGACTGAAAAATAATAAATTACAACACCAAAGTTGTTCCTTTTAATGATAAATCTCATCGTGTAGTTTAAAGAGATATCAAATTTTGTTTTCATTAAAAACTGATTTATATAAAGTTTACAACAAGACTTTGTCTTGACATTTTGTCAGTCGAAGACATCTGTAAGTTATGAGTTTACTATGAGTATCTCAAATAAGTGAAAGATTTGGAGACATTGTACTGATTTGACTTGAAAGATGTTAGCTACTCTTTAAGGCGATTAGACGAGCTAAATTAGCAACTCTATTTGTGGTGGTTCAAACTTCGTTCAAAAAGCTGTTAGAATAAAGTTCTAATCAGCTTGTAATACAAAGTGGTTGTTACGTCAGTCACTGCGGGCCAAATAGCGCGAAATGAGTGGTTTCGATCGATTTACAAAAAAACTATTGATTGGATTAAAAAACTAAAACACTATCATGCTAATATGTATATTGCTTGTAAAATTATTTGCCAAAAAATCAGAATGATCGCATGCATATTAGTATGTTTTTTTTGGTTTGAAAGATATTTTTAGAGACAAGTTTAGGCTATAAGGGTGTTTATGATTTTATCACAAGTTTTGTGGGGGAAGGTAATCTGGGAGTTTGATGTGGTAAATGCATGTATTTTGTTGCCGTTTCGCTCATTTTTTTTTGTACTGGGATTTAAAATGATGAATATCAAAAACATGTTGAAACCTTTATTTCTTCCTTATCTTAGTAGCACAGGTTTAGACAATCAGTTACCTTAAGGCGACTACGTGAGCTAAATGCAACTCTATTTGTGGTGGTTCAAACTTCGAAATACTGTTAGAGTAAAGTTACAATCAGCGTGCACTACAAAGTGGTTGTAACGTGTGTCACTGCGGGCCGAATAGTGTGAAATTAGTGGTATCGATCGATTTACAAAAAGTCTATGGATTGTACTAAAATAATAAAACACTCTATTGCTAATATGTTGCTTGTAGAATTATTTGCAAAAAAATCGTAATGATCGCATGTATTTTAGTATGGTTTTTACTGGTTAAAAGAAAGTTTTAGAGATAAGTTCGTGATTTTTTTTTATCGAGTTAAATTATTTGTATAATGTTTTCAAAACACTATCATGCTAGCATATATCCTGAAAAATATTGTACATTTTTCGGGTCTTGTTTCTAGCAGTGAATCATTTACTTTTAGTAATTACAAAACTCGCGTTTAGCTCATCTACTGACCGGATTTGAACGAAATTGGACAAACATTACAACCTGTATTAACACGTAGTATACGTTTTATCTCGGTAGTATGACGTGGGACAATAACCAAACTCCACGCGGGCAAAGCCGAGGACATAAGTTATTGTAATTATAATTACTTACATAAATTTGCATAGAAAGATCAACACTACTAAACAAATGTTTGAGTGTCCGTCTGTCTGTTCGCGATAAACTCAAAAACTACTGCACCAATTTTCATGCTGTTTTCACCAATGAATAGAGTGGTTCTTGAGGAAGGTTTTAGTATATAATTTGTACTCGGGCGAAGTTGTGGGCATCAGCTAGTATAAACTATTTCATATTAGCTAAAATTACATAATAGTCTTAATTTTAATAAAGAATAATATATTGTTGACTAAAAAAATTGCCAGACAGTATAAATAAGCTAAATTTGATCAACGTACTCGTATATACTTTTTTCTCAAGCTAAAGTGAGTTGCCAGTGATGAAAATTTAAAATGTCATCATGACCTTTTAAGGGGCGCAGATGTTGCCAAACTTTTCTTTATAAGAATACAAAATAAACTTTCTTCAAAGTTAATATTTAAATACTTATACTGACATCATAATACTTAGGTTTTTGTCGTTTGAAAGATGGTAAAAACTCGTATATTTGAGAAGTCAATTCTTGTGCCAACTTTGTAACACGGAACTTATAAGAAAAAAATGACTTCGTTACTACACTGTAAAGCTTCTTTATTACAACTAAATAATACATAAAAAAAAGTAATAACGAAAAAATAAAATTATATTCATTTTAACATGAATGACGATGGTGAATGTATGACGTTCAGATCAAATAAAAAATGATTTATTTTATCTGAGGTATGACGTTAAATATTATGAATTTGATATGACTGGTTTAAAACGTTTCTGTTAAGTATAGGGTAGATGACAAAAAAGTAATATTTAAGTGCTGTAATGTGTCAACTAGATTATTAACAAATATTTGACCCGTATTTTTTCTTTTGTTACATAAACCAAAATTGGAGGGGCTCGTGGAAAAATAACAACAGCCACTCGAGTCGATCTTTAGGTTAAGCCGTGCTTGCCTAGGTTGGTCTGTGGATGGGTGACCACTCTTACATACCGAGTTTCCTCCGTGCCTCGGAAAGCACGTTAAGCTGTTCGTCCCGGCTGTCATTTGTCCATCTTTGACAGTCGTTACAGGTAGTCAGTGGCCCAAAAAGTCTGACAACCAGTCTTACCAAGTGGTATCGTATTTCCCAGTATTAACTGGGTTGTGGAGGTCACATAGGCAGTCGCGCCATGTAAAATACTGGTATCCAGCTGCATCCGGTTAGACTGGAAGCCGACCTCAACATAGTTGGGAAAAGGCTAGGCAGATGATGACATAAACCAAAATTGACAAAGATATTGTCAATTTTGGTGGTTTGTTCAAAGATACGCTTTTAAAATTCTCAATACGTCACGCCTTGATATAATTTTTAGCGAGTTCTGAGGTTCTGATGTCACAAGCCCCCACTCCCGAGTTTTGATGCGTTTTATCCATGTCAGTATTCATTGATTTACAATAAAAAAAAATTCGTGTCTATTATTTCCCAATACAACTGACGGACTAAACAGATATGCATTTTTTTGATACTGTCGTCATGCATAAGCAAGTCAAGAAAATTGATTGCTATGCATTTTACCAACTTAGATAATCCGTGTAAATTGGGTGAAATTGTGAATTATTGACGGACCTAGGTCCATGTTCACCAAAAAGATGACCGTTTGATTATCTAAAAACAGCTGTTTAAAACACAAAATAGTATACAAAAATTGTACGGGCACATGTCAAAGTGACAGCTGTTTTTAGATAATCAGACTGTTATCTTTTCAGTAAACATGGACCTTAATGTGTCAATTTGCATATCAATAGTAATTTCTAATACTTTATCAGACAAATAAACCCAAATACAAAACATCGCAAGTGTATCCAATGTAATACATAAAACGCGTGAGCTGTGAAAGTCAATTGAGGGAAAGTTATTATTGTTCACATATAGCCGATAGCTATAACTCGTACTATTTATGTTTTATTGCGATCTATAAACTCAGCATGCCATTGCTCTCGGTTTTAGGTTTACCGAAATATTTCGTGTTTTTATTGCAGGTATTACGGCTAAGTGGTTTTGTTAACCGCTGGGTTGGTAAAGTGGTTTTAGTAATGTTGTAAGATTACACCTATCATTGTTTTAGCCATACAACGATGCAGCCTTCTTTTTTTTCCTAGCCTGTCATGTATCCCACTACCAAACTGCTCTATCTTGTGTGATCTTTAGCCATGTTCACCCTTTAAGGGGCCTGCGGAGCATGCGTTTTTCATACAAACGTAATACCAAAATAATTTGTAAATCAAACATATATTCTTATGGTAGTGTGTATTTATTTAGAATGTATTACTGAATACATAGGTTCCCAAACACATATTTTGAATGGATACTGATTTAAACAAGAGTCATGAGAAAAATAAATTTTCTATAGAAATTTTAAATTCCTCATATAATATCGCCTTTATATCTTAAGGCATGCAAATTTATACACAATTTATAAAAGTTTGTCCTGCAAATATTCAGTAACAGAGTAGTACGCTTTTTTTAGTAACAGTGTTTTGACATTGTGTTTAAATATATTCATATCATTTATCTCCAGCAATGAGTTTGGTAAATGGTTATATATTACACCCTTTATATTTCATACACAACAAGAATAATACATATACAACTGCAACTGTTACGTCGCGAAATAACACTGTTTTGACTCTGGTCAACTCTAGTGAAGGTAATGAGCTGTCTACTTTACTAATCTCAACCAAATCTCAATTTTAATATCGACAAGTTTTCAATTTATTTTCCCTTTTTAGGATAACGAAATATTTTAATCAAAACGTAAATGATTTCGGTGAAAACGGCAGACACTCAAAACTTGATATTATCAAAGACATATTTTTTAATTTCATGACTACTTTTGCTGAGCCCAACCTTGTCGTTACGAAAAATCTACGGTAATCTCCTGCTTGTATTAAATTTATAAATTATATTACGAAAACGCTTTAAGGCGACGACAAGACCTAAACGCGAGTTTTATAATGCCTGAAAGTAGAATGATTCACTGCAATAAACAAAACTAGAAAAATATATGATATTCTTCAGGGTATATGCTAGTATGATAGTGTTTTGAAAACATAATTCAATTAATTTTCCTCGATAAAATAAAATTACGAACTTATCTCTAAAAAAATCTTTTAAGAAGTAAAAACCATACCAAAAATACATGCGATCATTCTGATATTTTGGGAAATAATTCTTCAAGCAACATTATAGTGTAGCATTATAGTGTTTTTTTTTCTGTCAAATCCATAGATTTTTTGTACTTAAATCGATCGGAACCACTCATTTCGCACTATTCGTCCACTAGTGACTGACGTAACAACCACTTTGTAATGCAAGCTGATTAGAACTTTATTCTAACAGATTTTCAGACGAAGTTTGAACCACCACAAGTAGAGTTGCTAATTTAGCTGATGTAGTCGCCTTAAATAAAGCTACCTACGAAAGTAATAGCGTTCGTATACATTGCTATCAAGACTGGCCACGTACCAAACCTCGTTTACTAAAGATTTACGCAACAGATAGATCTTACTCGAACCCTTTTCAGTCGTTTTATACCCCTAATTCTACCAACGCAACGTCAAAACGTAACATGTCTTTTAGAAGCCCGAACCGAATAAGTTTTTACCGAATTGATTCGGGATTTTTATTCGGCAATATTAACACAAAGCTATACAAATTTTCCTAACACCTTATAGTACGTTACTTAAGGTTACAATTTCAGTAACTTTGCTCAAGTGTGAGTGTATTGTGTAAAGTTGTGGGATGCGTTCAAAAGTTAGGCGTTCGTTTTGTCCATTTTTCTTCTCCCCTACGACGGCCATAGAATGCTATTTTTAAAACATTCAGCGAGCTATCTCAGTTGTGTTATGGGAATTTGGTTTCAGAATGAATACTTGTTGATTTTTCAGGTTTCAGGTGGTTTATGTAAAGTGCAGTTTCGGTTTGTCGAACATTTATACCGTTTAACTTTTAGTCTTTGGATTGAGATCTTACTACTCGTATCTACCTGATAATGTTGATATTATTAATTTTAGCCAGTAAATCACTTTCAAATGGAGATTGATGAGGTCGTCGCCGCCTAAACGTAATAAATTGGTTCAATAATGTTTACTGAAATATTTGAAATTGCTACTTTTGGAGAATGAATTTCTCAACTCTCAAATTGACACTGGTTGAAACTGCTGTCTTAAAACGAATGCTGCTGTCAATATCGACAGCACTTGCCATAACTAAAAACAGAATAGAATAGAATGCTGCTGTCAAGTTTTATGACGGAGAGAGTAGAGCTTTCAAAAAAAGTTTTTAAACAAAAACATTAAAAACACTAACCAAATAATAAAAAAGCCCAATAAAAAACAGTAAACACGCAAAAAACCAAGCGATCACAATCACCAATTGAATTAAATTGAACGAGTACATGACCCGTTCGTTTTCGTAATGAAATTAATCGGCGTCACCAATTGAGCGTACGCGAATGACCGCCTGACAGAACATCGCAATGATTGCCGCTCAAAACTTCAACATTACTAGCCATTTTATTTATATTTTGTAATTATAATCATGTTATTAATGTTTGCGAACACCAATTTAATGACAAACTTTGATTGCACTGTTTTTTCGGTTGGTTGGGTGACGCGAATTTATTTGTTTCCATGCTAGCAACCCTTTGGGAGCTGTTCAGTTTGGTATTTTGTACTAATAGAGTTTAATATCACACAATTTGTGATGGTTAGGTATACTTGAAATTGTAGTGAAAATGGATACCTTGAAATAAATGTCCGTGAGTTATTAGGCTATCTATCTGTAAAGATAATGTGTGTAAGTTCAACAAATAAATAAAAATAAATACATTTTAACTCCTCTTGATAGATCATTGATGTGCAATATCTTACTACTGTTATAAATGCGAAAATTTGTGAGGATGTATCGATGTCTGGATGTTTGTTAATCATTCACGCAAAAACTTCTGACCGGATTTGAATCAAATTTGCCACACAAATTGTTTCTAACCTGGATATTAATACGATCCTGTGGAATAAGTACTGAACTCATACTATAGTACTATTATATTTTGAGCTTTTTTTTTTCTCCAGAGACTTGGTCCATTCGTCCTACCCATCATATAAGACGATCCATCGAACAGTGACAGTACCCTAACTAGATACAAATGTGTTAGCAGATACCTTTTATCACCCCTCCAATTTTATCATCCCCCCATCATTGACCACACTGACATACGTTCCATCCTTCTTCGGAAGCGGCATCGATCTTGGTTCAGTAATTATTAGTGCCAGTCCCCTGTAATTGGCGCAATCGGTCATGGTGTGCCGTACGCTCTTCCATCATTGGTAGAAGCTATTTAGTCGAAGAGTTGTGATTGGTGGAGACAGGGCATGATGCTTTAGACAGGACGGTGAAGTAAACGTGAGTCAAAAAAGCAATGTACAAACTGAATTTTGTGATATCGTAATATGATAATAATAATTAAAAAAAAACATCGTATATATGTTTTTCTTTTTGTATATTGGCACCTTGTTTTTAGGTAGATTTCCTTCGGGGTTGAAATTTCCAAAATTTTTGCGAAAACAAATCATATCTCCGAAACAGTAATTCATTGTAAACGTCGCAATTTTTTTTTAAAACAAATTGTTTACTTTACAATTGTTACCTTGAAAGTTTAGCGATAAAACTTATAGTTTTCGAATTAAAAAATTATAACTAAAACATTGAGGGCGTTTCCATGCTAAACTCTTATGACAGGATTTAAAAAGGGTAAACTTTCCATTACGGGACAACAATTTTGAAATCATTTTTTTTTTGTAGATTGTATGCATAAGTACAACTCTTTATACAAATTTTCCATAGTCGGACGCTCCAGCACCTCCTCCTGCGGCTTGCCTTAGGGATTTTTTAATAAATCATTTTGTTTTAACTATATCATTTAAGGCGCTACCCCAGGCAAAAGCCGTTTTTTGTGCAGTTTTTTGGAGCCAACTCCTCTTTATCCAAAAGAAATACCAAGTAATAAAAATACATTAAATTTCTACATATTCTTAGACTGCAAAGTGGTAGTTTTATTTTTTATTTTAAGTCTCATAATGTGTAATAAATCCCCTCACAATGAAACCACAAAAATGAGAAAAAAATATTTATAACATGCTTCTTCTCGTAAAGTTAACATTATTTTGATTTGCTTCTTATACTGATGGATAGACAATTTAATAATGAACATAATGCTAGTTTTTTTTTTTTCAAAAGACGGAAATTTGATTTTATAAAGAATAAAAATCACTAATTTCGCACTATTCGACCCGCAGTGACTGACGTAAGAACCACTTTGTAGTGCAAGCTGATTAGAACTTTATTCTAATAGTATTTCAAACGAAGTTTGAATCACCACAAATAGAGTTGCTAATTTTGCCTGGGGTAGCGCCTTAATTGTTCTGTGTGTTGTGCTTGATGTCTTTTGTGTGCACTAAATAAATTATTTATCTATCTATAATAATGAAAAATATCAACAGCTGAATAAGATGTCCAGAAAGTCTGACAAATAGGTTTTACACGATGTGTCGTTACCTTTCGGGACGGAACCCTAAAATAGTAATTCCTGTAACTACCACAATTCCAGTAACAGAGCTAATTTTGAGAGCAAATGATTGGTTAACGAATCGAGTCTAATTTGTCGATATACAACGGAGACCTGGTGCCAATTTGCAATAATTGAACCATGCCGATTGGATTTGCAATTGAGAGCTTTAGCAAACTGGGCTTATTATCATCTGGAAGAAATTGATGAATTTCCTTGGTATAGATTCTTGTTTAAAGATCGCGATGGAATACTATTTCATATAGTGTGTCGAGGCCATCCAGCTCCTCGATAACACGGACATAGTAAGAAGGCTCAAAAGGACTAAACCTTTTGAGTTAGTGTAGTGTAGTGTAGTGTTATATATTTGTGACTTTACCGCGAGTGTAATTATAGTACCTAGCTATTTATATGGACACAAGAACAAAGTGACATCGCCTTAATAGACGCTAAGTAAACGCAATGGACGTGCTCTTAGATATAATTTTACTTTTAGCAAATTAAGTTAGATTAAAATTGCTTATTAGCCTTATTAGGCTAGATTGTAATATAAATAAAAAACGTAAAAAAAAAAATCTAATGTGGCACTGGCGCAAAGACGTAGGTAGAGCTTGGCACAAGCAAAAAGAGGCCTATAGCCAGCAGTGGATGAAGTAGGGCTGTGGATGATGAAGAATGTGGTAATTTTGAAAGTTCAGATAATAAAAGGTGTAAAGAACCTCTTAACGAAGCCGAAAGGCACTTGTTCTCACCGTCATTGCGACCATTTTTTTTTTGTTTTTAACCCGTACCTGGGAAACTTCCAGTAGGAGATATTGGAGGTCAAAGTTCCAACTTCTTGACAAGTTATTTTTAAAATACAAGTTTTAATGTAACGTTTTTACTTTAAACACCTCCTCCAACCATCAGCACATGTTTTACATTTAGTTCTACCACAAAACATGATTTTTCGCCCCAAAATAAAAAGTCGTTTCCCAAAAATAAGTTTGATGTACAGAATGGTTGGTTGACGGCTACATCATGAGTCTGTATACACCCTGTATTATGCAGTTAGTGCATCTTATTGATGAGAAACTAAACAAATAAGACCTACTCACCGCTCTGGTGTTCTTAAATCTTCCTTTCCTGTCCAGGCGGTTTTTCTTTGGAATGCGCTTTTCCTTTGAATATCAGGATGGCAACCAGTCGGCTCACATTTAAAATAAAAGCTCGCGAGCACTTACATAAGAAGTTGGCAGACTTATCCCACATTTAATTTTTTTTTGTTTTCATCTACGTTTTTTTATTGTTTTTTTTTATCTTTCCTCACTTTTTATAATTTGTTGTATGTATGAATATAATGTATTTATTATTATATTTTATTCTTCATAATTTTCTATACTATTGCACTTAAGTACTGTTTTATCTCTGCATCACCCTGGTAGACTGGTAGAAAATGCCCAAGGCATTAAGTCCGCCTTTTTTTACATCATGTGCATAAAGTTTTAATAAATAAATAAAATAAATAAGACATTTAATTCAACAGACCATCAGTTTTTCATTTTTGTGTCCATCAAATCTTTTATTTTCGACCTCCTTGTCCAAGTCCACCACTAAAAACTTTCGCGTTGACCATCATTTATTTTAGTGTAAATGTTTATACCTACAACCTTGCAACACTACCGCATTATTTAATGTAACGCTATACATGTATTTCCTATGTGGTCTGAGGTTTCATGGGGTGGCCGTGTTAATCGGACAAATTGATTGCAATTTGGAGCCCAACCCCCATAATTACGAAATGTTATTTGCTACTGGTGGCTATGGTGGCTTTCTTGTGGTGAAATTGTATTGGGAAACGATAGTTTCGACGAAAATGACAACTCTCTTCAATAATTTTAAAAGGGGTACAGTGGTTTTTAAGATTTAAAATCTAGTCTTCAGATCAGAATAGGAATAAAAATGATGGTTTTGAACAAATGTAAAGAATTCTTCACTGCTTGGCATCCGTAATCGTGAAAATAATAGAATAATTACGGAACAATTGAGATGTTAATAAAAAGCCTTAAATTCAGAAATCAACTATCTGATTACTGTCCTAAAGACAGGGTTGTAAGCAACCTGCCGGGGTTGCGGGCCTGTTCGAAAGAGATACCGCGGCCCCGGAACATAAAGGGCGAGGAAGGAACATGGATGGGTTTTAGTCAGTAAAAGTCTGACACTCGCTCCCGCTCCGCCCAGAATGGGAGAAGTCATTTGATGATTTCCCATCCTAAAAAAAAAGGGTTGTAAGCAAAGATCTTCTTTGGGAAAAGATGGACCGTCAGGTACGTGAAAAAGGCGTCAATCCATCGTCGCCTACAGCAGATTATTTGCCACGACTCTTTACCAGAAAATACATACATGAAATATTTATGCTGCAGCTGATGACGCGGATGGAATAAATGTTGAGAATATAGGTTATCCAAAACTAGGATAGTCTGATTAACAAAAGTTAGTATGCAACCATGTAATTGATCCATCCTATTATCATTGCCACACAAAACGCTTATTGAATACACCGCAATTTGATGTCCAGAAAACATTGATCTATAGTAGCATTGCTTGGGCAAACATTTATAACTAGCCTGGAGGTAATGTAATGACGTGAATGGGATCTAAATGAATTGGCTGGTTTAGCGGTCCCAATAGGATTGAATATTGATGCAGCAGATGGCGGCACATTCGACACATAATTAATTTCTCAGTTACCACGGGTATGGACATTGTTCTTCTATTTACATGTATGCTACTGTTTGTCTAGTGATAAAATGTTTGTTTTCTATTTTTTACTGTACCGATTTCACCGAACTTTGGCACCTAATTAGCCTATAATAACCAAGCAAGCAGCAATGTCCCTGTGGTGGCGGCCCCGACTTACGAACAGTAAGTCGTGGGTTCGAACCAAGGCAGGCGCATTACTTTGTGTAATTTATTTCATCACCACTGCTCTCAAAACGTTTAATAATATTATGAGTAAACCGCATGTCCTGGAACCAAAAAAATCGAAGACATGTGACATCTACCAAATCCGCACTGGGCCCGCGTGGTGGATAATCCACCACGCGGGCCAGCCTGCCATCCAGCCCACTCCCTCTCATAGAGAGGAGGCCTGTGTCCCAGCTGTGGGAACATTAATAGGCTGATGATGATGATGAACCAAGCAAAGGTGTTCTAGGTGGACAGAGTATCTCGTTCAAGTGGCCGAAAGAAACTCGATAGCCATGTCACAAAACCGCCAAAAGTGAAGAGATTTGAAAGAGATCAATAATCAGCACTGGGTGGCCAAAAATTTAAGATTCTTTCTTCAGCCTTTGACCAGAAAAAAAGAATCAACCGAAAACTTCCATAGGTAAACAAATCCTTATTCATACCACGCATTACTTTTCACTAAAACCACAATTAAACGTTTACCAATGTCTATTAGTAAATGTGAGCAAGAACAATGAGTAAGCCCCGAATGACTCGACCGACCGTTACTTACCGACGAGCGGTCAATTGTTTGAGGATCTACGGACGGAAGACGGTATGTTACATGAGTCAGGGTTTATGATTGACATGTATACGAGTCGGTTGCTTGCGGTTTTTGCTGGTCGTGGGAAAAAGTAGGTAGGTATAGCTTATCTAGAGTTTGCGTGTCTTATGTGTTTAGTAAATTATGTTAACGGTATGGTAAATCTTTAGAGAACGATTTTTGTAATACTACACGGCAAAATTATATCAATTAAACAAGCTTTTTCCTGAGAATGCCTAGTCAGGTTTAATCATACTCAACCACTCAGTTTAATCAGGTTTAATACGCAATTTCTCAAAATTCCACTTTCCACATAATAAACAAAATAATGTTATATTATCATTTTATTATTAGGTTTATTCATTTTTGTGCATATTATTTACATGTTTAAATATTCTAATATAACACAATATGCCTGAAGACGGCCGTCGTAACCGAGGCAGGCCCAAAAAACGCTTGCGTGACGATCTTGACTCGTTCTTGACGGATTGGTCAGAAAGGGCATATTGCAAACAGGATTGGAAAGCCATGGGGGAGGCCTTTGCCCAGCAGTGGGACAGATCAGGCTGACATAAAAAAAAAACACAATATAAATATTTAAAAATATAAAAAAAAATATTAGCCCACCAGCGCTGGGAACAGGGTCCGAACTGCCGGTGGTCAGGGCTCTTATTTTATTATTATAATAATTTAATATAATTAAAATTAAAATAAATTATAATTACTATTATTTGCGTGTCACGCTATCATTTCCTCAGATTTAAATAATTGACATAGACAAGGGCAGGAATATGGTTATGATTAATTTATAAATCCACGTGAAATCAGCAAATCGAATAGAAAAAAAAATCATCGACTCACTTTATACGACGCAAAATAAAGTCCTTCCGAACTTCGAGCTAAATTCTAATTTCAAAACTAGACCAGTTATTTCTTTCTCTCCAGGATCAATACCAAAAGTTATTCAAACCCGATATACCTAAGCAGTGACAAAGACGTAAAGTATGACGCATTACATATGAATATATTTGTGTTAGTACATAATATGCAGGCTCATGCATTATGCATCGGAGATCATCGCGGTAAACGTTCAGATTAAAGTAGGCTTTACGTGATCCGAGCGCCGGAGGGGAACCGGACGAGGACCGTAGGAGTCAGTGATTTAATTTGCTTGAAAATTGGGCTTTCTCAATGCAACCTAAACGTGTGTCGCCATAGGGAAACATTAAAAAAAAAAAAACGGTAAAATTTGATTTTTAATGAATACGTAGCAAGTTGCACGATTCTCATCTCAGGGAGTATTTGTTGAGCCACCTTGAGATTATTCTGAAGACTAGATTTTTAATCAAGATAAAGTGAAGACCATTTTAAATCACTGTCTTAATATAATTGTGCATGAGATTGTTCTTTCAAGAGCAATCTAACGTTGACCATGACCTACGACCGATGAATGGACCGGAGAAATGTACCGGACAAAATAACCGCAAACGGATTGTACCAGTGCAGCAGTGGGAACTCCCCCTAACACATAGCATGCGTCGCTGTGGAGAAACGCATCCGGTCATATTTCGACCGGTATTAAGAGTTATAGCCGCATTTTTATTCATAGAGCAATTTTAGAAATCCTTTCTTGGACTCTCCTAGGATTTTTAGGGGTTTCAAATGCAACCAACCCTTATTTGGGGGAGCAACTGACCTTTTATACCGGTCATAAAATGGGGTACGTAATGGCATTTCATATACATATTCGGATGATGCAAAATTTAAAGTGCTGTGTGTTTATCATGCTTAATGCGGTGGGACCTTTAAGTGTGTTTTAGAATTTCGTATTTCCTATTGGTAATTTTCATGAACACGTTTCTATTCACGAAATTAACACCAAAATGTACCTACTACAAAAGTGTTTTTCTAGAAATATGGTTAAGAAATGAATCTAGTAGCTCAGAGATTTTCCGAGTTCTGGGAAAACCACTGAAAGATTCTTTTCAATCTGTTGTTATAAAATCTAAATCTTGACTGAACAGTGGAATATTCTTTACAAGTACTCCAACTTCAATAGCGATTTTCATTTCTAACATTTTACTGCATTGGAGAAGCATTATTATCCGTTTGCGGTGCTCCAACTTACGCAAGGAGATAAACAATTAATACTCTTTTAATCCTTTCTTAAACCACACTTGAACGTTCAACCAATATAAATTGAAACTCCAATAAATGTTGAAAGTGCTCTCAGAATTAATCAAAATAACCCTTCGAACGCTTCGAAAACTTAACAGAGCCATCGAGATCTTAAATCGTTTAGAAGGGGCCCCATATTGAGTTATCCGGCGGTTAGACATAAGTAATAATGTATGGCAAGGGTGTAGTAACATCGGCGCTTTAGACCCCGATACCGGTTTGATAGAGACTGCCTCGACGAGAAAGGGTTAGTACCGATAGAATATTAGGTTGCTATTAATTTTGGAATGTCAATTATGTTAACAATGGATTTGACGAGGAACTTGAAGTACAGTAAATCCTTAGAACACTGTGTCGTGACCGCAAACAGATACAACTTAAAGCGGTCATAGGTACCGTTCATGAATCACTGACAATACGGTTTTGTAGACTGCTTGTCGCCTTCACTGCCTTTTGGTAAAATGCAAATCTGTTTGAAGGTAAACTTTAAAAAACAACACACAAAACTTATATTTAAGTTTTAGTTACAATAATATTAAAATAATACATCGCTGGTCATTACACACAGCGCCATCTAGTGCCACACTAAGCAACGAGGCTTGTGTCGTGGACACCAGTTAGTTGATGTACAACAAACTAATGGTAAGGTAAGGTAAGTGTTCATTTGAAGCAATTTTCACGTCATGAAGGTTAATTTAATTTAAATTTACTAATTCCATTGAGTACCAAGAAAGAGCTTATTGCTAAATAATAACAGCCGCTCGGGTCAATCTTGGGCTTCAGACGCACTTGCCTAGGTAGGTCAGTGTATGGGTGACCACTCTTTACATGCCGAATTTCCTCCATGCCTCGGAATGCATTGCACGTAATTGAGTCATTTGGATTTTTTGTTTTTGTCGTTTTTGTATTTTTTTTTACTGTTTAATTTTTATTAGTAAGTTTTAAATACTGATCATTTTGATGTGTTTTGTCCTGTGCGGGCTAATAAATGCTTTTTCTTTCTTTCTTTCATTTGTAGATCTTTGACAGTCGTTACAGGTACGAGTATTCAGTGACCCGAACCACTCTTACCAAGTACTAACCGAGCAGTGGAAGTCAGATAACCAGTCGTTCCATGTAAAATACTAGTATTCAGCTGCATTCGGTAAGACGATGAGATGATGAACTTAATTTAATACCAAAATATATCTGTTGACGCTACTAACCCGAGGAGCAAGTATGGTGTATGCTTAGACCGTAAGTTATCGAGATGCGTTAAAGGCCCAGCCTCAGTAATTAATAATGATTGAAATACGGTGCATATACGGAACACAGTTTAAGCATTAGTGGCCAGAACTCATTGGGTTAGGTAACATATTCGTTGGACGACCGCTCTTGATATAATTTAAATTGTAGGTGCTATTTCTTTCGCTACTGTAGTTCAATAATGAAGACATTAATTTAGAAAACCGTAATAAAAATAATTAAATGAATGGATTAGTAAAACTTCTTTTTATCGAACAATTTTTAATTGTTGATTTATTTATTTTTACTCTGGACGCTCTTATTGTGCACGTCTTTCTACATCGTCCTCACATATATGTTTAATCTCAACATGAAAGATGTAACCAAGATTTTGTAACAATAATTTGATTGAAAAGAGTGTCCATGGAGTTTCTTGCCCGTTCTTCTCCATAGAGATCTACGCTAGGGAATGGGCAACTACAGTACTTTCTCAAGTTATTATGCCTTGTGTCTGTAGCTTCGCTTTATTTTTCGTTTTATCGACATTCAAAAGTGCCGTAATGGTCTAGTTGAAATAAATTATTTGAGTTTGAGTTTGAGTTTTCTTGATGATCTTTACAATGATACACTTTTCTTCTCATTTCATGTTTTATTTTCGTCTTTCAAGTGATCTGTGTGTCTTGCGGAGTAACTCTTCTATTGTAGAGTAAGACTAGATCTGGGCCGGCTCAGTAAAGTTTACTATCGACACGCTAAGTAACTCTTCCCTTTATCGAAGTCCATTCAAATTATTGTGTAGACACACAAGCGAGTTACGACGTACTACACAAATTAACACAATTTATTTTTGCTCGTCATTTATTACTTCCGTAAAAATATTAAAATTCCAAAAGAGATTCCATTTTATACGCATAATTTGCTTAGGTTTCCCATGTCTACCAAATTGTACTGTGTGTGACTAAAGTATGCACTATGTGACGTGACAAAATTTGAAGGTCTGCGAATAGTACGGGCTATTTATATAACATACCTATAATAAGTACTATATAATTATGTGAGACTGTTCTGACCGACATTGACAATCGAAACTACTCACTAGTGTATGGTACGTGTGCTATTTTTTGTCAATTTACATTGTAAATTATAGTAATACTCGTAATAGTTTTTTACAAAAAAAAAACACAAGTTTATCTACTTACTAATCTGCTTCATTCGAGTTTTAATTTATATTGTCAAACATATTCCCTGTATAACATTCACAAAGCAAGCTGATAAGAATTTTAAGCAATAATTATATTATTTTAATATTATTCCATGCAATAAAAACCGTAATGGTGTATACAAAATTCACCGGAGATTAACTGAATATAAATGTTATCTATAACCACGGGCATCACAAACGACATGAAGGATATCGCAAAACTCAAGACCTTGGATACAAAAAGAAGACCTTCTGTTTTGTTTCCATGGGAACAGTTTACCCAATTTACTGTAACAAGTACATTTACCTACGAAGCACCTTCAAGGGCAACTTTTTCATTCATGTTTTTCATGTAATCATTGCTTTGCAACCAGTGATCTTTTGTAATTTTATGTTTAAGTTTTGACTTGAAGATTTCTGAAAAGAAGATTTGCTCTCATTTTGAACATAATTTGACATCAGGTAATCAACAATACTTTCAATAGAACTTTGGCGTAAGTAAAGCCATTTATGACTTCTAGAGGTACCTCCTTCGTGCTTGGTTATCGATATTTGGCATAGAAAAGTCTCTACACGTTTTCAAACTAAGCTCGTTATTGTTGACAACTTCTTTGTCACCTACATTAAACTTTTTCTAGTGCTTCTTATTTAAGGGGCCGGCGGAACATGTGTTTTTCATACAAACGTAATACCAAAATAATATGAAAATCAAACATATTATTAAGGTAGTGTGTATATATTTCGATTGGATTACAGAATATCTATATTCATAAGTAAATATTTTGAAAGAACAATGATATAAAGACGAAATATTATTATTATAGGAATTTAAAACTCAATAGAAAAATATTTTTCTCATAACTCTTGTTTAAATCAGTATCCATTCAAACAATGTGTTTGGGAACATAATTATATATCCTGTAATCCAATCGAAATAAATACACACTACCAGAATATATTTGATTTACAAATTATTTTGGTATTGCGTTTGTATGAAAAACGCATGCTTCTAAAATTTCTACATCTAAGCTCATCATACTCCACCGAAACAAAGGCCAAAACGCACTTGTTTTCCCCATCATTGCGAGTATTTTTTTGTTCTACACCATACCTGGGAACTTTTTAGTTACGGAAATAATGGGGGTCAAAGTGCCAACTTTTTCACCCTTTTTTTTTTAATACAAGTTTTTAATAATATATAATTTTTACTTTAAACACCTCCTCGACCCCCCTACTATTTTATCCAACAGCACAATATTTTGAGTGCGTAACATTGAGTTTGTTAAATACGGATCCCTAAGGCAGATTGCCGACCTCGCACATTCCCGCCTGTTTACGCCAACCGCACGAAAACTGCAGCGTCGACATCCGTCCAGCCACGAGCCGCCGACGGCGACGCAGCGAAATTCAACATAGCAATTAATTAGTTTTAAGTATTTTTTCGTTCATTCCATATTCTGACATCGAATAGGTTTCATTGTAATAATTTCTTTTAAATTAAATTAGTTTTAAAATATCTTTGGTTTTTTTTCGATCCACCGTCTGCAGCTTACATAATTAGTTCTACCACAAAACATGATTTTTCGCCCCAACAAAAACAAGTCGTTTCCCAGCACTCATTTTTGCGTAAAGTTACTTACTTTGATGTGAGCTTCGTGATGAGGTTGTTTACACCCTGTATATATACATATAACAATGTATCCGAGGGCGAGAAGTCAGACATCTAAACGTACGAGTCCACACGAGCATCGCCGGTGGCCACAGCATCGGATTGCGAACGGTTCCGGCATTCGTCGCGTACGCCGCCGCGCCGACCTCGTGAGTACGCGATCCGAATTGTTTATCAAAAGGGGATACATCGTACAGGTGCTGTTTCGTCGGAGTAGAGGTGATTCATTTTGTAAACGTTACGAATAAGGAAAATTAACTCAATATCTGTCTAGTCTTGTCTGCAAGTAAAATACTGATGTTCAGTTGCATCCGGTTAGTCTGGAAGCCGACCCTAACATAAGTCCGAAAAGGCTAGTTTTATGATGATGTTTTGTTTAATCTTGTCTTTTATTAGGTACCAGTATTTTGAATAGAGCTACCTGACCTCCAGAAAAAAATAAAATGATACCTACGAACTATACCGTTGGCTAGCTGTTGGGTACTGTCGACAAGCTGTTCCCTTAGGGCTTTTAACTACTAGCAAAGATCTTTGAATGACAGATGAGACCAATGGTTTAACTTGATCTACGACACACGAAGGGGTCTCAATATACATAAAATGAATGGTGGATCCATACACGGAACGATTTCGGCAAGCTTAACGCGGCTGTTATTTTTGGGGGACATCAATGGACTTCCCGTTGCGCTAATATGATGATGATATTTGAGTGTGAAAGAGACGATGAACACATGAACATTAGAAATCAAGATGCTACCTACAAATGCGCTATTTGTTGCATCTTCGTCGAAATCAGATGGATGCTGTCATACCCAAAGTAATGACGCATCAATACATTAGTTGTTCAAATAGACAATCGTGTGGTGAAGAATTGTGTACGGAGAGTGAATACAAGGAATCACGGTTTTCCTTAAACTGCCAATCAAAATTCACGCCGTGGATATTTCTGGTGGGCACTTAGTCATCAGGTGAGAGCTCCGTACTCGATGTGGAGTACTGAGTCAACTTTATATTGGTATCGCATGGCTCATATTGCATGTCCTTAGAATTTGTAATAAAGGTGTGGGCTCTTCAGTTCTGGAGAGGTATTCGACGAATCTGGCTGGCTGGTGAACAGAGCGTGTCGTGTTCTTTTATAATGACTTTCAAAGTGATTGATTTGACTGCCTCGTCTTTGATCTAGTGGTCGCAAGAGCAGCTACTGAGCATAAGGTCGTTGTAATCTCAGAAGGGTTAGGTATAACTGTAATAAAGAAAGAAAGAACCTATTAGTAGGCACACCCACATTTCGGCAGTTATGCTTAAGTCCCATGCCTATGACTACGCCAAGCCTATTGCCATCAATTGGGCACAAATTCTCTCCGGGGCTACTGAGAAATTTCTTACGGAAAACCCCAATGATACAGCCTGGCGCGAGAATCGAACTCAGGACCTCATAACTTATGTAGTAGTAACTTATGTAGCACTTAGTAAAATTATGTAATCTAGTGTTTAAAAGTGTGTGGCGACATTTTCGCATAACTAGGTTGAAGATACATCTATCTAAGTATGTAAGTCAAATAGATCCTAATTCTGCACTTATTTTTCCATACGTAACCCAATTTCAGTATCACCCATCCTTGAGTATCCGTAAATAAGTAACGAGAGGTGACCGCGACGCAATCCTTCAGGTGTTCCAATCCGTCGACGGCACAAGACCGGCACGGGGCCGGCACAAGACCGACACAGGACGGCATGGGAGCCGTGTCAAGATAAATATGTTATGATCTTGATACGGACATCGCTTGCAATATTAATGCGTTAATATGGCGGGAGAACCTGTTATTAGATGGATGATTTGGTTAATTTAATATGTGTGTGTTTGTCATGTACTGTTTAATGTCAGACGATTGGGGTTTTCTTAGGTGTGGATTTATTTTGATGAAGGTTTCATGTCGAAAATAAGACGTTACGTTGACGATTCGTGTAGCTCGTGTGTGTTTTTTAAACTTTCACGATCAGAACACATTATAAACATATGAAAACGGGTATTTATCGCAAATTTACCTTTAGTTTAAGCCCGACGTTTTGACCGGATTGCACCAGCCGTGGTCGCGGGGAGACTGAAGTATTGGAGGTACCGCGACAGCAAAGTGAAGGCGTTTATTCGGGCTTAAACTAAAGGAAAATTCGAGATAAATACCCGTTTTCATATGTTTATATCGTGTATATTTGTCAAAACTCTACAACAAGATTCCAATTTAAAGTATCGTGAAAAGTTTTGAACTTTCACTTTACGCTTCAAAATATTATAGTAGGAACAAAAAGAACATCCCCTAAATAACACAGGATTAAAAGACGGATCAACATCCTTTATTACCAAAAACTGACTTACAAATTAATTATTTAGATTCCACTAACAAATCCGTACGTTCAACTTTCCTGCCTCGGGCGACCCATGCTCGGGTTTGTTCAGACTGAAAGAGAAGCATTACTTCGTAAAATAAAGTTAAATCAAGCAAACTACAATGTTTGCTAAACTTGAATTGAAAGCTTAATGTATGAGATGTTATTTTGAGATACAAGAAATAAATAAAACAAAAAATATAAAACTAACACATTTTTTTTATTCTTTATTAAAGATCAATAAAGTAAAACCATATTTCATAGTCAACTATTACAATTCACCCATCGCCTAAAAAAACTGAACTCAAAAATAGTATATTTTATAACGAGGGACTAAACGAAGCCATTATATACCCGAGGTGGTTTGACTCCCGAGCTTGCGAGGGAGGCAACGAAAGCGAGGGTATATTAAATTGGCGTTTAGTCTCGAGGTGCAAACTGTACTTTTCACTTCGACTGCGAGAAAAATAGTAATTTAAAACCGAACAAATTTACACTCGACAAAAATTCTGAACTGAGCGGGCAGTTTTTTCTTCTATCAGGTCAGTCACAGATTAACAATTTAAAACACAACACAAACTCTCAACATTGTCGCAATGAAGATCATCCACACTCCACAGATAATTAGTAGGTACCTACATTACTGCAGCGGCTAGCAACAGAGGTATTGCACATATTATTATAGTACTTTTCAAAATCAACGATGCACACAAACAACAATAATTTTTCTCGCGTTGAAGAGTTCATTTGTTTTTTTTTCAATAAACCGCTTTCTGTTTGCAAGCCAATTCGAAATTTAAATAATACCTTTGATCCATTAAAAAAAAAAGTTAGGTACTGTTTTGTGACCATGTTTCAGAGTAAAAGATCGTTCCATTTTTAAATTACTTTTTACTCCCTAGGGAATAAACGGTCACTTTAATCCCGCTTCGTAGGGCTATAATGGCGTACTTTTAGAGCATGAGAAGTGAAAAAGTTATTTTTAGCTTCTCTCTACCGAAAATCGGTGCGTTCACCTTAACTGCCTCCGGCGACACGCGTGTGGCGGATTGGGTCAGCCTGAAATATATCAGTAGTTATTTGTGTTACTTCATTTATTTATGGGCCAGGTATGCTTTACAGATCACGGGAAATGAAAAATGTGAGAGTTGGGATTAATCTTTTACAAAGGTAGAAAATGAGGAAATTTGTGGTATTTATGCTGAAATTATTCAAGATTCAGGCCAAAAGCAATGTTCAGAAGCCCGTTTAGAACCTAACAATGAATTAAAGAAGATTTGCATTTTGAGGAACCCTTTTTAGGGTTCCGTAGCCAAATGGCAAAAAACGGAACCCTTATAGTTTCGCCATGTCTGTCTGTCTGTCTGTCCGCGGATAATCTCAGTGACCGTTAGCACCAGAAAGCTGAAATTTGGTACCAATATGTATATCAATCATGCCGACAAAGTGCAAAAATAAAAATTTAAAAAAACATTTTTATTAGGGTACCTCCCCCAGACGTAAAGTGGGGAGCGATTTTTTTTTTAATTTTGACCCTGACGTGTGATATATTGTTGGATAGGTATTTAAAAATGAATAGGGGTTTTCTAAAATCATTTTTTGATAATATTAATATTTTAGGAAATAATCGCTCCGAAAGTCAAAAACAATGTGTCCCCCCCCCTCTAACTTTTGAACCATAAGTTTAAAAAATATGAAAAAAATCACAGAAGTAGACCTTTATATGAACTTTCTAGGAAAATTATTTTCAACTTGATGAGTTGAATAGTTTTTGAGTTATATAGCACTTTTTCAAAAAAACGCAAATGATAACTTTGTTTTTCATACAAATACTATGAAAAACAAAGTTATTTTTGCTGACGAAAAATGTTGGTATTTTTAATGGTCTGGGAAGCTACGGAACCCTACAGTGAGCGTGGCCCGACACGCTCTTGGCCGGTTTTTTTTTTTTTTTTTTAGGATGGGAAATCATCAAATGACTTCTCCCACTCTGGGCGGAGCGGGAGGGAGTGTCAGACTCTTACTGACTAAAACCCATCCATGTTCCTTCCTCGCCCTTTATGTTCCGGGGCCGCGGTATCTCTTTCGAACAGTCCCGCAACCCCGGCAGGCTTCGGTTATATTTTTTGCAAAAAAGTTTTTAATCGAAAGGACAACAGAATATGCAAGGGCCGATGCCTGCCGGCGCTGCGGGACTGTTCAAAAGACATACCGCGGCTGTGGTACATAAAAGGCTAAGAAGGAACATGGACGGGTTTTAGTCAGTAAAACTCTGACACTTCCTTCCGCTCCGCCCAGAGTGGGAGGAGTCATTTGATGATTTCCCATCCGAAAAAAAAGGACAAAGAATATTCTGTAGCATTTCACTGTTTCTTTTTTGCGACAAAATCAAAAAGATTTGGATTAGAACCTTAGAACTATGTAAATATAGGATACAGTTAATATTACGTGCGAAGTGAATGATTTCAATTTTTAACCGACTTCTAAAAAAGGAGGAGGTTCTCAATTCGGATGTTTTTTTTTTTATGCATTTTTCGAATTAATGTTACGTTTAGTGTTCTAGGTCTCATCATCATCTGCCTAGCCTATTCCCAACTATGTTGGGGTCGGCTTCCAGTCTAGCGGATTAGCTGAATACCAGTATTTTACATGGCGCGACTATGGGGCATGGGCTTTTTCTAGGTCTACTGAGACTTATTAGATCCGCCTGTTGTGGTGTTAACCACTATACATGAAGTTTAAATGAATATTTAAAGCTATTTTCCTCCACCCCGATTTCTGTATTGAAGCATTCGAATTTAAAAAACCCAAAAGATACTTAAGCGCTAATGAAATGATTAGCGTCAGGCGTAAGATTTAGTTTGTCTAATTTCATTGAATTTGGAATTCGAAGTCTTAGTTCTAATTAGTGCTAACTCTATTGCTATATCCTATCACTATTATATTAAGACAAATACCTGCTTGTCAATTTTAATTTGAAAAAATGAACCTATCTAACTGTAACAATATTTCTCCAAAACTAAAGAACCAACACCTGCAAGTCATTAAAAAAAAACGATCTCGACTTCAACTGCCGATTGTGACCCGACATTACCATTAATTAAGAGGGCGCAGTTAAAAATCGTGACTGCGTTGCGACTGTCGTAAAATATATCTTCCTTCTAAAACAAAACGATGTTTTGACGTATGCTCCCGCGCATCGGAGCCGACGCCGCCGAAATAGCCCGACTAATTACGATCGCACTTCGTGTTGTTCTTATTATTTTTTGAATTATGAATGGTGGATGGTGCAGTGATTGGTGTCAGGATATGAGTGTGTAGTTAGTTACATTATGAGTTGGTGCCGTTCACTTTGAGATAAATTGATACTCCTCGAATAAGGATTATTTGCTTTCGGGGCTGAAAGATTAGGACAGAAAAACAAGTGAATGGAACTAAAATATACAAGTGTGCACAAGATGACTACGTGTCATTTAATGGTATGTATGTGACCACTTCTATTAACATAGATACGGTATAGCTTATTGCGAACCATAATTTTACCTCTTCTCAAAGATAAGAAAAAATAAAATCCCATTTCTGTATGGTTTATAAGTAACCTAACACGAAGAGGATCGCGGTTTCGTCATCTAAACATGTTGTAAGTAGCTTCTACTTCTCATTTATTTCCTAATAAGAACAAAACTATACCAATAACCCAATTTCCAAAATAAAAAAAATCGCTTAAAAACAGTAACAGTTCCGCGAGTAGAGTGCCCACTCTACTCGCGGAACTGTTATGCTGAACTGTTGTTCGCTTAGCGCAATTGCGCGGCTCCGCATTAATAAGTTCAGTCTTAAACTTAGTACCTATTAGAATTATGTTCCTTTAAAAGTTAAATATTTTCACGTTGCGCAAATCACAAATGCATTGTAGAGCTTACGTGTGCGATGTTTTTTTCGATCAACAACATGGTATTAATTCTAAGAAAAAGAACTTTCTTATGAATTCTAAACTTATAACGTCAACTACAATTCTTTAAAAGAAATATCCCCTAAAACTTTGGGAATAAAAAAACACAGAATCTCATAAACTACTCCGTTAATCCCAAATTCAGAATAACAGTTTCGCGAGTAGAGTGGGCGCAAGCGAGCGCGGCGGCGCAGCTCCGGGCAATTAATAAGTTTAGACCGGCGTCGAGACGGCCGGGGCCGGACGTCCGGCACGCGGCTGTCACATTGTTGTGTACTACCGTACGGACGGCAGAATAGATTATAATGGAAATATTGTACGGCTACCACTTTACTGGGATAAGCGTAAAATGTGTATTCAAATAGCACAGGTAATTAAGAGAAATTGCCGTGACGATTATAAAAAAGTTCTTGTTCGATCTTTAAAAAGGTCTTGTTCTATTTTTAAAAAGTTCTTGTTCGATTTTAAAAACATTGTTTTAATTCTAGAATTGAATTTGGTATGACTGTTTAAAATAAGTCTGCGTTCTTATTTTAAACAGGTGATAAATATTGTACTTGGTCTACAACTGCGCTGTAAGCTATAGATACAATAAATTATTAATTTGATACTGGGTGTTAGTGGATGGTGTTTCTTGCGCCCAAGGGCTTTTGAAAGTTAGGATTTAAATTGAGTACAGCAAACTATGGATCTACCTACATTTATAAGTATATCATAGATCCATTTAAAGTTAGGTATAACGTTTATTAAAAACGTAATAACATCAATATTTTAAGCCTCAAAGGTTTAGTATCTGACACAAAACCAACTTTGCATTAAAACGACAGTGAATATTCTACTTTTTTTAATTTCCTCATTCACTCACCATCAGTATCTGCCAAGCCTTTTCCCAACTATGTTGGGGTCGGCTTCCAGTCTAACAGAATGCAGCTGAATACCAGTATTTTACATGGAGCGACTGCCTATCTGACATCCACAACCCAGTTAGTACTGGGTAAATACGATACCTCTTGGTAAGACTGGTTGTCAGACTTTCGGGGCAATTAATTTAAATAAGGCTATAAAAAAAAAAACATGCAATAGTCTTAAGTGATTGACGATAGAAGTAAAAACTAAGAAATCTACAATCTCCTAAGTGATGCTACGCTGTAGTGGATCGGCTACGAGTGCTACGAAGCGTTAGGTGACGGTCACGAGAGGTCCATGATTTTTGTTCACCCAAAAAGTGCTCAATGCGCCTAAAGAAATTTTCACTTTAAAATCAACTGAAAGTGCCAATGTTAGTTTTGCAACCTGCGCTGCTGACATTACTTGTGTCAAAGAAGCCAACAGGATAGTCTGGCCACCAAACACGGGCGTGCTAATTCAATAATCAACAAGACTTCGTTTCAGTAGTAGTACTATAATAATATACATCACGCCTTTAATCTCTGAAGGGTTAGGCAGAGGTGTATCTAATAGTAGGTACACACACAGTTCACCAGTTATGTTGCAAGTCTCATTAAATAAGGGGAAGACTATTTGGCATCAATTGGGCACAAATCCATACTCCGTAGCTGCTACTGAGAAATTCCTGAAAGAAAAACTCAAAAACACTTTGTCCGACCTAGGAATTGAACCTAGCACCTCACGCTTAGCAGTCGCTCTTGCAACCATTAACCAACAAAGCAATAATATAAATAAACCAATTCGTATGGAATCTTTTCTATTACACAAGTCTATAGAAAAAATAAGGATCTAAGTATTTTTAGAAATAGATTTAGATACCGAAAGTATCTTTGAACCCCTGTTTATTTTTGTCATATTGAAGTAGGTTCTACTTATCTAACATAATTTAACATCTAGCGTATATAGGGTGACTGGTAATAAAAACTTAAACACGTCCCACAAAGCAGAAATTGCGAAACAAAAACAGCTGTTCAGTACATTAGGTGAACATAAACGTACTGAACAGCTGACTTTTTTTTCGATTTCAAGGTTCATTACCAGTCACCCTATAAAGGGTGTAAAACACCTCTTCACGAAGCCGAAAGGCACTTGTTCTCCCCATCATTGCGATCATTTTTTGTTCTACACCATACCTGGGAACCTTCTCGTTACGGAGATATGGGGGGTCAAAGTTACAACTTTTTGACAAGTTTTTTTTTAAATACAAGTTTTGTTTGTAAGATTTTGACTTTTAACGCCTCCACGACCCCCGTACTATTCAATCCATCCATCAGTACAATGTTTTAAGTGCGTTACATTGAGTTCTACCACAAAACATGGTTTATAACCTCAAAAAAAAAAGTTGTTTCCCAGCAATAATTTTTGCGTAAAGTTACTTAGTTTGATGTACATAATGCTTGGTTAACGGCTTTGTGATGAGGTGGTTTACACCCTGTATATAATCCCCAAATTGGTGGGATAGCGTACATAATTATAGGGTGTATACACCTCTTGTGTATGTAATGTATACCTACATTTCGCCGGTTATCTTTTAATTATTAATAATAGTTAGTCGTAGTAGTCCTCTTATTAATAATAGTTTTTGGAACGAAGTTCCTTATCGCGCGTTGTGAAAGGGGGCTAGACGGAAAAAATTCTTACGAAAAAGTTGTGACGACACTTTTTGCTTTTTAAAAATAAATGAAGGTTGCAATGCGTTTGTTTCATTTCTATTTCGCATTGAACAGTGTGGTGTCGCGACGATTATTTTTGTTGAGTGAACATTATATTTGTTAATAATAAAAAAAATATTATTATAACTTAAAAAAAAAAAAATATTACAATTCCTTCACTAGTTAATCGAAAGAACTTCGTTCCATCCGGGTGTCCCTTGACACCTCTCAAGTTTTTTATTGTGAATAGAGGGCGAGCTTATTTGTATAACATAAATTAGTCTTGGAAATAAATTATTTGAGTTTTATTTATTGTCAATTCTTTTAGAGCTAGAAAAATTATTTTGTAACAAGAGTCATGTTTATTTTCATTGCTATCGTTACTTAGCCTAGTGACAAGAGCCAATGGCATCACCCCGCGGGCTGCGGCCTGACTCTGGTTCACGACAAGTCTTCACAAAGTTGTGGCCATAAGTAAGCCTACGAAAACAGTAACCAGATTTAGAAACTTCACATACTTAATGAGAGGTTTTCATTTTGACAATTAAAAAAAAAATAGTTTCCATGAACTCGATAGATGGCGTTGATCAGACTACGTTACTGGGTGCCAAAGCCAAAACGCTTGAAAAAACACACGTCACATACGCTCTTTGAGTGACACTTTCGTTTGCATCAGCTTCCGAATATAATCATTAGGTCCAAGTGATATTATGTGACGTTCTGTTCCTTGCAGTAACGTAGTCAGACTAGCGCCATCTATCCAGCGACTAGGGAAGAGTTGAAATCCAAATCCCTCATTATTTAAAATGATGGAAATGGTGACGTTAATGCCTCTCAAAGAAATCCTACTAATATTATAAATGCGAAAGTTTGTGAGTATGGATATAAGGGTGGATGTTTAATTGTTACTCTTTCACGCAAAAACTACTTAACGGATTTGGATGAAAATTTGCATACAGATAGTTTATATAACCTGGATACCTGAAAGTATCCTTTGTTTTAATAGGATACTTTTTATCTCGGTAGTAATATTCCATGGGACAATTAACAAACTTCACGCGGGCGAAGCCGCTGTTCGAAGCTAACATAAAATAACATAACATAACAAACATAACAAACATAACATAACATAACATGACATAACATAACATAACATAACATAACATAACATAACATAACATCACGCCTGTAATCCCCAAAGGGTTAGGCAGAAGAGTAGGTACCTAATAGCGCACCTACGCTTTGCCAGTTATGTTTAAGTCCCATGTAAGCAAGCCTATTGACATCAATTCAGACTTCCTAGCTGTTACTGAGAGAAATTCCTGATGGAAAAACCCAATAACAATTTTACTGACGTGGGAATTGAACTCAGGATCTCATGCTCAGTAGCCACCATTACGACCACTAGACCATCGAGACAGTCAAAAAGAAATATCTTGTTATAACTTAAGTAAAACCCACTTTGTGGAACGCTTTTCATTTTTTTAATGTAAAATCATCAGTTTGATTGCTTATTTCGAAAATCCAATAGGTATCTTTTTTATGGTGTACTTAAAAAGAGTATTCTATTCTATCTTGTTTTTTTTGGTCGGATGGGAAATCATCAAATAACTTCTCCCACTCTGGGCAGAGGTGGAAGGAGTGTCAGACTTTTACTGACTAAAAGCCATCCATCTTCCTTCCTCGCCCTTTATGTTCCGGGGCCACGGTATCTCTTTCGAACGTTTTTTTTTTTTTTTTTTTCCTGTGGCAACACTACAGCTAACAGCTGATTTGAAATTGTCCTTTTGATTTTTGCTTAAATTATTAAATTTCTTTGTTTTTAGACCATATTTCCAATTACTCATCTAGTTAAAAGGATAATAATGTTCATTTTGTGTTGGATTCACGTATTAAGTATAAATTAAGTGGATTTTTTTCCAAGTGAATCAGTGACAGTTACCGGCTCAAGGAATTTTTGCATTGTCATCTTGATATCAGGTACAATACTTTAAATTCTACTTGCTGTTATATTGTTTGCGTGCTATAATTTTACAAGCAATTATATAGTTCATCTTTTAATACGGTTCCTTGCGATATTAATGACCTTTGGCACGTAAACATAACCTTGCTTGGTTCGGTGACAGAACTCGCTGCAAGACTATTTATTTATTTTCCGTTTTATAACTACTCTATTCCTCTGTTCAGTCCTACTCCTTTCAAGTTTCATTTCTCATCCTTTTCCTAACTGTAATCATGACTCTGACACGTTCCGCACACGCTCGCCAGGAAGAACTTAAACTGGCTTTGAGCGAATTAAAGGCGTCTAAGCAGTCCTGTGACCAACTAAGTAGGGAATTGGATGACAATGAAAGGGTTCTTTTTGAAGCCCACGAAATGAATAGAAAGTTAAAAAAGGAAATGGGTCAGCTATACAATCAATACACTGACGCCATCGATGACCGGGATAGGCTCCAAGTTATTGTGGACGGGTTCAGCCAGTGTAGCGCAGAGTATGAACAAACTCTAAATCATAAACATCTGTTAGAACAACAGCTACATGAGGCTAGGAGTCATATAACAGAACTTGAGACTACCAATTATAACATCACTGCCTCGCTGAATCAAAGTCTGTTCAGTGAATTGGTGCCTGTTGCCCCGTCAATGGTTTCTGCCACAAATCCCTCCCTCACCGTAGATTTGACAGGTGAGGATGATTCTAATTTATGTAGTTCAGTGAAGGCATTCACCAGTAAAAATAAAATTAAAAAATATATTAAAATCAATAAATACATTGTAAAAACCCAAAAGATGGTTAAACGGCAGAAATATTTCATTAAAAATGTTAAATTGAATAGAGAAAGACTAAACGTATTAAAACAATTAGACATATATTCATCTAATTTGGAGCAAAGCACTAGGAGGTACAAAATTGACACAGAACACTTGCAATCTAAACTTGACCACCTACAGGAGAAGCTAAGTTCAATGACTAGCAAATATAATACCTCTGAACATGTTATGAGGGAATATGTGTTGGCGATGAATGATTTGGTGAACTCACAAACAAACAACTGTGAGCACTGTCAATCAACTTCACATGTAAACACACCGGGCCATTCATTGACAACATGTAATACCACCTTACCGCAGCCAAGTGTTGATTTTCATACTCCTATGAATAGTTCTCTTAAACAATATAAAAAAAGTGTCAACAATGACATAGTAATTTTTTGTGATGAGATTGGAAAAGACTTAGGTAATTTGTTAACAGATGAATATCCAGGACACTCTGTAATAAACAATTGTATGCCAGGATGTTCTCTATATCATATTATGAAGGAAATTATTAAATGTAAGTTTAACCAGGACACCATATTATTAATTTTTATAGGTAATAGAGGAAATGTTAACAAAGGAGAATTGCTCCAGTATTATAGAACTTTGACAAACTTAAATCTAAGAAAAGTTGTGTTGTTTACATTTCCCTATAGTAATAGTTTGCCACAGGAAGAAAATAACTTTCGATATAATATTAACAAAACATTGCATAATTTGACATATAATAGTAATGTATTTCATTTAATAGATATTAACAATTATATTGGTGACAGATTTTATTTGACAAAAGATAGATATCTTGTGGACAGGTGCTATCTTTCAAACTTTTGCAAAAGACAGGTAGCTGTGTCGCTATCATACTTTTTTTCTATTACAGCCAAGAACTTGGCTAATCAAGTTGCCTCTGTTGAGCAATGCAAGACTCAATTAGATTATTCTGCAAATGATTTGTCTACATTAACTGAATCAGTGAATCATTTAAATTAGAAATTGAGACAACAGAGGCAACCTCTTGCAATATTATAAGGAAGCCAGATAATAAATCAGGCGAACGTTTTGAGAGTTTTAATAATATCAACCTGGTTCAACAAAATATTCAAGGATTATTGAACAAAGAATTAGAAGTAGAATTTTTCCTGAATTGTAACAACATAGATATTCTTTGTATAACGGAGCACTGGCTCAAATGTCACCAATTAATTTTCAATTTTAGTAATCACCAGGTTGGTAGTTCATTCTGCAGGGTAAATGCTATACATGGCGGCGCATTAATCCTAGTAAATAATCATCTTAAATTTAAAGAACGCAAGGATATTGTAAGCCTATCTGTTGAGCGAACAGTTGAAATAGCCTGTATAGAATTGGAGCAGTTTATCATTTTAAGTGTATATAGACCTCCTTCAGGGTTGTATGATTGTTTTGAAAAGGTAATGGATGAAGTATTGCATAAAATCTGTAGTTCTAAGAAGTCTATAATCACTTGTGGTGATTTTAATATTAATTTGTTAGAAAATTCTGGGTTAAGTACAAAAATTTTAAGCCTGTTTCAGTCATACAATCTTGAAAATAAATTTCTCGAGCCCACTAGAATAACCCCAACTAGTGCGACTTGCCTAGATAATATTTACACTGATATTATACCCACCCAAAAGGGAATTATTAATTTAATCGATTCAGATCATTGTGGGCAATTGATCACAATTCCAAATGTAAACAAGAAAGTCACTAAAAAGGATATCATTGTTAATCCAAAAAGTAAAAATCGCCTGGAAACTTTGAAAAATAAACTTTTATCAAAACTACCACTTTTGTCAGCTAGTGATGATCCCAATCAACACTATAACGATTTTTTCAGCATGTATTGCGCACAATTTGAAACCACATTTGTCCCTAAGACAATCTCGGTAAATAGTAACGCTTCTTTCAATGACTGGGCCACCATTGGTATTCATAAGAGTCGAAAACGACTTTATGAACTGTATGAAGAGCGGACTTATACAAACACTGTAGAATTTAATTTGTATGTTAAGAATTATTCAAAATTATTTAAAAAAGTTTGTTTCTTAGCAAAGTCACGTTACTTGAGTTCAAAAATTAAAAATAGTAGTAATGTAATTAAAATGACATGGAACATTATTAATAGCGAAACGGGAAGGTCTTGCAACCGAAATAGTGACTACAGCCTTGCTATTGGCGATAATATTTTAAATTCAGACACTCAAGTTGCCGCAGCCTTTGAAAATTTCTTTGCAGATATTCCCGTATCGACTACTAAATCGCTTAACTCGTCACCTGCTGCTGCCGAGTCTTTACTAAGGGAAAACGTTTCAGTCTGTGATTCCGAATTTAACTTTCATTATGTCACCTGTAAAGATATTATTAAAACTTTTCACACCTTAAATGTTAAAAAGACCGCCGATCTATGGGGTCATTCTGTGGACGTTGCTAAATCCATTATAAACGTTGTAGCTCCTTCTTTAGCTGTAATATTTAACGATTGTATTGACCGTGGTGAGTTTCCTGATCTAATGAAATATAGTAAAATAATACCATTGTTTAAATCGGGTAGTACATCAGACCCCAGTAATTATAGACCCATTTCAGTACTACCCACTTTTAGTAAAATTTTTGAAAAATTAATTTTGGAACAAATGCAAAGTTATTTCAATAAACATAAGTTATTGCATAATAAACAGTTCGGTTTTACAAGGGGTCGTTCAACTACTGATGCCGGTGTTGAACTTTTAGGACACATTTATAATGCTTGGGAGGACAAATGCGATGCTTTGGGAATTTTTTGCGATTTATCTAAAGCTTTCGATTGCGTTCTTCATGAAACATTAATCAGGAAACTACACCACTACGGAATCCGTAACGCCTCGCTGGATCTTCTTACTTCATATTTGAGTGACAGGATTCAGAGAGTTGATGTTAACGGGAAAAGATCTCCCGGATCCGTGGTAAAAATGGGGGTACCCCAGGGCTCAATTCTTGGTCCATTTTTGTTTTTGATTTACATAAATGACTTGCCTTACCTCATAAAGGATAATCATGACGTAGTATTGTTTGCAGACGACACTTCTCTTTTATTTAAACTCAAACGTCAGCAGTCAGTTATGGATAATGTTAATAGCGCCCTGGCAAAAGTCGTTAATTGGTTTAATGTTAATAATCTACTCTTAAATGAGAAAAAAACTAAATGTATTAAGTTTACGATACCCCATGTAAGACAAGTTGAAACTACTGTACTAATTAAGGATGAAGAGTTGCAACTGGAAAATAGCACAGTGTTCTTAGGCATAACTTTGGATGCAAAGCTTCAGTGGGGCCCGCACATAGACAAATTGTCGAAAAAACTTAGCTCTGCAGCATACGCCGTTAGAAAAATTCGTGAATTAACTGATTTAGAGACAACCCGTTTAGTTTACTTTAGTTATTTCCATAGCGTGATGTCGTACGGTATTCTCTTGTGGGGCAATGCCGCCGATATTCAAACAATATTTGTTTTACAAAAAAGGGCAATTCGTTCAGTTTATAAACTAAGTCCCAGATACTCCCTCAGAGAAAAATTTAAAGAGATTAATATTCTTACTGTGCCCTCTCAGTTTATTTATGAAAACCTTTTGTACGCACACAAAAATATTAATTTGTTTAAAAAATACAGTGATATCCACAACATAAATACGAGGAACAAACACAAATTTATTATTCCTGCAACGAGGCTCAAAAAAATAGGGGGTACGTTCAAATGCCAATGTATACGTTTTTACAATAAACTTCCGAGCCATATTCAAGCACTAAGCCTAAATAAATTCAAATCGTTTATAAAACGGAAGTTATGCCTGAAAGCCTTCTATCATGTTAATCACTATCTCGAAGATAAAAAGGCTTGGGATTAAGCTGCTCCAATTTGCTCTGTGAATGTTGAAATTTCGGGCTTCGCTTGTTTATTATTGATTCCTTTATTTTATACACTGTGACATTGAATGATTTGACATGAATACTTAGTTCAGTATTTTATTATTTTTTTTTTTTTTACTTTACTTATTTTTATTTTTTATGTGTGTGTTTATTTGACATGAATATTTACTTGTGACTGTCATGACATTTAATGATTTGACATGAATACTTAGTTCAGTATTTTATTATTTTTTACTTTATTTTTGTTTATTTTATGTGTGTGTTTGACATTTCGTATTTTTATTGACATTCGAATTTGAATAGTAATATTATTATTTATTTTATTTAATTATTGTGAATGTGAGGACCTTGTGGGTCACTTTTTGTTGTTTTTTTTTTCCCACGACTGTCTGGCAGTTTGAGTACTATAAGCGACCTACCCAAATGTCCTTTCTTTGGTATTGTTCGTCGTTTCGTTGAGCTCCTTGAGTTAAAAGTCGAGCTACACGATAACTGACAAATGCTTGCACTGACTGGACAGGTCCACTCAAATCTGTATGGTTCTTTCTTCAAAAGACCATCTCAGACACTAATCTGCATAGTTCTCATGTGAGTTGAACAAGATTGTCTGGACTTTAAAAGAGACTATGACCTCTGAGTTTGTTTCGGCTGTTTCTTCTCAGAGTAGTCAGGTACGAAACACCGGCCCCATCTAGTTTAAAAACATGACGTGTAAAAGTGTTTGAGAAAACCTACTTACTGAATAAATATCATTTATCATTTATCATTTATCATTTATGAACAGTCCTGCAACCCCGGAGTAGTTAATTATCTAACTTTTTATTTAGAAACAAAATAAAACTGCAACATAAAAAACGGTAAACAACTAAAATAGCTTCAGGCGTCACAAAATAACATGAACCTTTGAAATAGCTGTGAGCTTAAACGGTTACTGATGTGTTCATGTTTAATTCAATGGTCAGTTAGTGCCCACATCACTCAATTACCTAGAACTAGTGTCAAACACGCGAACCGATGTTTAACCTTTTTATTTACTAATAATATTTTAATGTCATAATTATCATTTAATAGTTAACACGATTTTATTGTGGTGTTCTATGATGCCACTAATTGGTGCCTTGTTTATCAATCAACCCCTAATTTTATTCAATAAACCACTTTTAATTTAAATGCATACAAGTTTATTATACAATCGTTTTTTACTTTAATCAAAGTATTATGGACTTATAAGAATCAAGTCGATATAAAAGTACCAAATAACAATAATAATCTCGGAATCGATTTGCAGCAAAAAAAAAAACTTGAGAGGTGTCAAGGGACACCCGGATGGAACGAAGTTCTGGCTTGCTTTCTATAAGAGAGAGAGACACAGACAGATAAACATGCGACGCCGCACAGCTTACAATAGCTTACAAAACAAAACATTATTTCCCCGTTTTGGTTTTTTAAAACAACTTTCAGCGTTGCGAATGGCAAAAATGACGAAAACGGCCGGAGGGTGTTACTCAGTGCATTCCCAACTACTAGCGACATCTAGTAACACAACGGAGTAGTACTTACATATTTTAACAATAGATGTCGCAGTTACAAATATTATTAGTACCACTCATACACATTAGATGGCGCTGTTCTAAAAAATAAAAAGTGTCGTGACAACTTTTCGTAAGATTTTTTTCCGTCTAGCCCCCTTTCACAACGCGCGATAAGGAACGCGCGAGAAGAAACTAATTCGGGTTCGGGTTATGCTCATCGTTGTACCTACATTCATCATCTGCCTAGCCTTTTCCCAACTATGTTGGGGTCGGCATCCAGTCTAACCGGATGCAGCTGAATACCAGTATTATACATGGAGCGACGGCCTATCTTTCCTCCACAACCCAGTTAATACTGGGTAATACGATACCACTCGGTAAGACTGGTTGTCAGACGTTTTGGGTCACTGACATCCTGTAACGACTGCCATGGATGGACAAATGACAGCCGGGACCAACAGCTTAACGTGCTTTCCGAGGCACGGAGGAAACTCGGTATGTAAGTGTGGTCACCCATCCACAGACCAACCTAGGCAAGCACGGCTTAACCTAAAGATCGGCCCGAGCGGCCTAGATTAAGCTTTATTATTCCAATTTTGTGTAGTTCCATTTTTTTTCTAAAAAGAGTTAAATCCTGTAAATTCTTACTAGTGCCAGAATAATCTGTTTTCTAAATAATAATCGGTACTGAACCTCAAAATACATAGGTACAGTAAAAGTGCACTCTAATAAACATACACAAATAAGAGCTAACCCAGTCCACACTTATCTCCCAACACTAACTCCAGGAACAGAATAAAACCAGACACCCAAAGCCGGACATTAACCAAAGAGGTCACGTCTGAATAACTAATAATACGGTCACAAAACTATTCCTGTGTAACTCACAAACAAACTTCCCTGATAAATCTCAACCAGATATCGTATAAAACAAATTTTTCCAACTAAATACATAATTCATACAAAGACTGTATCGATAATCGGTTTGCTTGCTACCGGGGCTACCGGGCAGTATTTTCTTTGTGAACGCCTGAAGCCACGCAGATACGATGCTTGGCAGAAATAATAGGACAACTTTTATCAGTAGCAGAGACAAGCGAACCGAATGGTGGCTTATCGCAGAAATACTCTTTCAAATTACAGTGGTGGCGTAACTTTTTATCGGCCTGCCCCCGGCTTCGGACCTCATAATCAATAAGTGGCTACTGCTATCTCATGGTTGCCAAAGAAGTGGTGTAACTCTGGAATTGTTAGAAAGTTTTGAATGAGTTCGCTTTAAGGAATGGTTGCTTTTGAACTATTAACAGTTTCTCTAGTATCTTTGATGTCTTTTGTCGGTTCCAAAGATTTCTCGATGTCTTTATGATCCTTAAAATCTAATAGTAGAGTGCAATCCACGTAACAAAAACAACATTTTCATATAGTTAAGTTAGTTATGTGCAAACTTTAACGCGTGTGGCTTCAGTAAATGTTTCATTTCTAACTATTTTGTAGGCGAAACAAATTGAAATTATTAATCAAGCAGAACCAAGACGAACGCCTAACTTAATCAAACAGTGAACGTTCTAATCCCTGCCCAGTGTCCACAGCCAAGCGATCCGAACCACACATAACACGTTATCTCCCAAGTGTCATACACACAAAACATTTTCCGGCTAAAACTGGGTTATCACAGTTCACAATGGGTCTGCTAGCCGCGACTCCCATCTGATAGGCCTCTTGCCAGTTGCCTCAGACTTGGCTCACTAACAAATATGACTGGAAATACTCGGTAGGGTGACTATGGCAACTACTTGCTCTGGAAACAGCTGTTTAAGAAATTTTTGTGTGGATGGATGATTTGGTTCGTGATGAAGCTGAGCCTAAAGGGTAGTTGACACTATAAATCAATAATTCCAAGACAGCAACCTCTAAAATAAAATTTTATTTTGGGCCTCAAAATACGATTTATTTTCAATTAATTGCCGAATTCGATTTTTAGTTGCTTTGAAATCAATAAATAGTTGAGTCATTGAGTTGACCAAACAGTGACGTCACAGCGTGCTTTTGCCATACAAAATCTATGAGAGGACCGCATTTTAACAGCTCTTAAAAAGTGTATATTATGTCAATTAATTGGTGTGTCAACTACCCTATTGTAGGTGACAAACAGTTTCTGCTGTCATTGTTTTAGTGGTTGACAAAATTATCCCGCTGGATTTCCAGGAGTGAGGAACTATGTTTGAGGCTGGCACGCGATTGTGGAGATTGGTACATGGAAAGAGGTATGTCACCGTAAAATTGTCAAAAACGTTATATTGTAATATCTCTAGCGATATTGTAAAGTCTCGAATTATTGTCAAATGAACATACTGCTTACAATAAAACGCACTATTTTTCGTGAAATGCATGCGATGGTAGTCAACTCACACGGTGTGGAGTGAAGGAGGGGTCCCCCTTGCCCAGTGGTACCACTCTCATGAAAAGATACTGTACCATTCCTGAGAAATATCGATTAATATAACCTAACCTTAAAACACTTCATATTCCCCTAAAAAGCGTAGTCGACGGAGCCCCGCTTCGCGGGGCCCCTATTTCCGAGTGACTTATGACTTATGACTTAGGGTTTAAAGGAACCTAACTAACCTAACGGGGGGGTGCCCCAAGTCCCGTTTATGGGGGCAAGAGATACTTCCGTATGTTCAGTTGACAATAATTCGAGACTTTACAATATCGCTAGAGAGATACACGTTATATTGTAATATAACGTATTTGACAATTGTACGGTGACAGGTATATCCCAAGCAGTGAGTTAAATCAAGCTGTGGTTTATGATGATGATGATAATGTGTGCAGTTTAGCCTTTTGATGGTTTGCTGAAATACACACTGAATTATGTATCAAGAAACTTAAACATTTTAGTCGTGAATCCCATCTTTCATTCTATAGATATCTAAATTATAATTTAGGTCATCATAATCTGCCTAGCCTTTTCCAAACTACGTTAGTGTCGGCATCCAGTCTAACCAGATGCAGCTGAATACTACTCGTAGTATTTTACATGGAGCGACTTCTTGTCTGACAGTCGCTCAGTGTTAACGGGCTTTTCGAGGCACGGAGGAAACTCGGTATGTAAGGGTGGTCACTCATCCACAGACCAACTTAGGCAAGCACGGTTTAACCTAAAGACCAGAGCGGCTGTTATTATTTAAACACGAGCTCCTCTAAAATTTAATTCAGGTATTTTTGATTATTACAAAATGTATACATACACCCATACACACAGCAGACACTACATAACAAGTGTAGTTAGTAACTTAATTAACGAGTACATCTTGTTAGAGATCTACAACCACAAAATTTGGTATATTATCCTTGTGAAACTTTGTGAATTATTGAATGGTCTTAAGTAAACAACGTGGGCTGGGCATCCTTTATGTTTAACTAATTTCATTGAAGTAATCTCTTCAGTTTGATTATTTAACAACAAGAGAAATTAGTGGCAGATTACAAATAAAATGCTTTGCTAAGATTATTTTTTTATTTGCCAATTTAAATTTTTTGTCGCGTAGTTGCTTTGAAACTAAATATTCCTTAGGTTTTTCGTTATACTGGACTTCAAGTTTCACCAAACAAAATGCCAGATTTGGGAAATCTTATTTCCATTACTGTAGCAAGTCGCTTCAAATTAGTTTGAGAACTTAGTGTATGTAACCAGATGTTGCAAGCAGAACAAAAATAAAGTACGACCTACCTCCCGTAAGTATGTAAATGTAACTTCAACTTTAACTTAATCCTAACTCCGCACATGTCATGCTTGCAAGTGATTGCTCACTTAAAAATTTAAACTTTGTTTCTTCTTCAGAAAGATCGAACTAATAAAAATGTAAACAGAAGTTTTAATAAGAAAGAACTATTTGCGAATCAGCTCCAGACAACGATCATGGTTAGATTTTTTTCAGTTGTGTGAAGATAAAGCCAAACTGAGTAGACTAGACTCCACATCGGATCCTCAGACCGTATCCTCAGACAGAGGACTTGCTATAGAACTGGCATTTCATAGATGAGATTTAAGAAGATCATCACCCTTTTTAGGGTTCCGTAGCCAAATGGCAAAAAACGGAACCCTTATAGTTTCGCCATGTCTGTCTGTCTGTCTGTCTGTCCGCGGATAATCTCAGTGACCGTCAGCACCAGAAAGCTGAAATTTGTTACCAATATGTATATTAATCATGCCGACAAAGTGCAAAAATAAAAATTTAAAAAAACATTTTTATTAGGGTACCTCCCCCAGACGTAAAGTGGGGAGCGATTTTTTTTTTAATTTTGACCCTGACGTGTGATATATTGTTGGATAGGTATTTAAAAATGAATAGGGGTTTTCTAAAATCATTTTTTGATAATATTAATATTTTAGGAAATAATCGCTCCGAAAGTCAAAAACAATGTGTCCCCCCCCCCTCTAACTTTTGAACCATAAGTTTAAAAAATATGAAAAAAATCACAGAAGTAGACCTTTATATGAACTTTCTAGGAAAATTATTTTCAACTTGATGAGTTGAATAGTTTTTGAGTTATATAGCACTTTTTCAAAAAAACGCAAATGATAACTTTGTTTTTCATACAAATACTATGAAAAACAAAGTTATTTTTGCTGACGAAAAATGTTGGTATTTTTAATGGTCTGGGAAGCTACGGAACCCTACAGTGAGCGTGGCCCGACACGCTCTTGGCCGGTTTTTTTGTTCTTTTTTCGGATGGGAAATCATCAAATGACTCCTAGCTCTGGGCGGAGCGGCAGGGAGTGTCATACTAACTTAAACCCATCCATGTTCCTTCTTAGCCCTTTGTGTACCAGGACTGCGGTATCTCTTTCGAACAGTCCCGCAGCCCCGGAGGATCACCACCCTGAAATCTGAACCGTGGGTTTGGATCCACTCCTTGTTTTAAGTCAACCTTCTAAATCTAGATCATTCTGTGGCAGTAAATAGGTAGCTGCGACCTCACCCGTCCGGTTGGATGTTATTAGCTATCAAGCTGTGATGCTTTGAACCAAAATTAATGACACATTAATTTTCAACTACGTGAAAGCATTTCTCGGTATGTTTATGAACTTTATGAAATTGGTTTGGATTCACTTCCATGAGTTCCAAGATAGATTGTTTTTTTTTCTTCAGGTGTAAAAATTAGGTCAATCGAGAGGAAAACTGGGTGACCTCTCTATTTAGAAATAATTATAGTCCTTAAGTTTTTGTGAACCCGACATACATACATAAAAACAGTAGACAGTGAATAGTGTCAACCGAATGATGAGCTTTTAAGCCAAGTAGAAACTAAATTACCTATCTGTCATGTAATAAACTGGAGAACATTAAATTAATTGTACCTACTTACTGTACATTAAGCTAAAACGATTTGTAATACGTAAGTAGAAGACACCAATTTATTTGTCAATTATTGTGACCACATCTGCAATTCGTAGACATATATTCATTAAATGTATTGACTGGTAATCTAAATAGCTTTCATTAAGCGTTCTGTCGCAATGTCTGGAAGACCCAATTCCAATTATCGTTAAACACATAACAATATGAAAAGGATTGGATGTTCTAGATGGGATGAGGAGCACGTGGCTAATAATAACAACCGCTCGGGTCGATCTTTAGGTTAAGACGTGCTTGCCTAGGTTGATCTGTGGGTAGGTGACCACCCTTATATGCCGAGTTCCCTCGGTGCTTCGGAAAGCACGTTAAGCTGTTGGTCCCGGCTGTCATTGGTCCATCTTTGGCAGTCGTTACAGGTAGTCAGCCCAGAAAGTCTGACAACCAGACTTCCCAATGGGTATCGTATTACCCAGTACTAACTGGGGTGTGGAGGTTGTGGAGGTCAGATACGCAGTCGCTCCATGTAAAATACTGGTATTCAGCGGCATCCGGTTAGACTCGAAGCTGACCCATAGTTGAGAAAAGGCTACGCAGATGAGGGTGATGGATGGTCTAGATGGATATTTTGCCACGTTTTTCGTGGTATCACTTTATGTCTTCAAACTCATCACCAACATTATTATTTCAGCTGGAAGACGTCTACTGCCGCGTGGGTCTAGAGTATCAAGCGAAATTACTGAGTTCGATTCCAAGGGCAGGCAAATTGAGGATTTACATCAGGAGTTTTTCAGTAGCAGTAGTAGTAGTCTGGATTTGTGCCCGGTTGATGGGAATGCGCTCACCCCCTGTTAAAGGGTAAGACAGAGTGTGCTGTTTGTGTATTTTGCAAGTGGTGTTTAATCGGAGACAAGCCTATTTCCATCAATCGGGCACAAATCCAAACTCCGTGGCTGCTACTAAAGATTCCTAATAAAAATATCAACCAACCAACCTTTCCCAACCTGGGAACCGTGCCCAGAACTCATGCCCAGCAGTCACGCTTGCGACCACTAGATCAAAGAGTCATGTGACACCTATGAGAAATTTACAGATCAACAAATTTGACCTTCAGTTGATGGAACTTTGGCTTATTTGATATAACAGGCATAACAAACGTGGTCGCTCACAATGGGCCTTATCAGAAGGCTTAAAGTCACCCAAAGAGCTATGCTCGGAGTTTCCCCACGTGATCGAATCAGAAATGAAGACATCTGCAAGAGAACCAAGGTTACCGACGTATCACGAAGAATTGCCAAACTTGAGTGGCAGTAGGCAGGGCACATAGCTCGCAGAACGGATGGCCCAGAAAGTTCTGGAGTGGTGACCGAGAACCCGGAAGACCTTGAGTTGGAAGACCTCCCATTAGGTGAACCGATGACCTGGTGAAGGTTGCAGGAATCTGCTGGATGCGAATCGCAAGGGACCGGTCAATGTGGCGACACTTGAGGGAGGCCTATGTGGCAGTGGACGTCTTTCGGCTAAAATGATGATGATATTGATGAAGCATAACGTTGGTAGATGTTTCAAAGGAAAACATGACGTCAAAAATTTTCTGAAGACTTTCATGGTTTCCCTACTGAAGTAGGAAGAGGGTGTTATACCAGCACACTCTTTTAATAGATCCGGTTTTCGCTTAACTATTAAATACGCAGTAAGAAGTGGTTGCCAAATTGGTTTCTACTAGTTACAGCTGCCATTAGCAATCTAAAAGACTTGTACCGCTCTTAGATTTTATTTTTATTGATACTGTGGGATTCTATTGAGGAGTTTTTCCTTTTATTGCAGTAATAACCACTCGGACTGTAGTTAAATATAACATTCTGTAATTATTTTTAGCTACTTATGTAGCACTTAACCCACTCTCATATTGCTTCTCAGTGTTATTTTTGCGGTCTATTTGAAAGTACATTTTCCAGCTTGTGTTATTTAACTGCAGCAACATTTACTACCAGTCATTTCATTTAATTATTCATTTTATTTTGTTTAATATCACATTCATTTTCCTTTTAACAGGTAAGCAAGCTAAAGCTAAAAGTAGTCATGAATTGCTAATAGTCCAGAATTGTGTCTAATTTTTGTAGGTATTATCAACCACGGAGTCATCTCAATAGCTGTAAGTAGATCACAAACGTAAATAGGTGTGCACTTGTAAGTTTTTTGTAATATTTCGTTACCCACAGGGTTCCGACAGTCCCAGTTTGCCTTTTTAAATCAATGTTTTATTTATTATTTGCATGAGGCAGTACATGTCACAATCAATCAATGCACTGAAAAAAAAATGGTAAGTAATAAACCTCGATGGGATACTGAAACATGAAATTAAGGAGAACAACAGATATAGATATACCTAGATAAAGCAAGCACGATCCGTATGAAAACCCAGGGTGACATTTTTGACTACTTATTATGACGTCATAAGCACTTTTCAGTTATCATTCCACAAAATAGACTACATTTTAAGTTCTTGTGTTGTTACGTTCGCTTTTTTAAACAAATTAGCTTGCAGCGACAATAGTCACGTTAAGCATGAAATGCTTAAGGTGAAAGCGTCAGGGTATCCCGCGAAATTCAAATTTTCTTACGTTTTTTGCAATTTGCAGGCCAGTGGTAGGTTGTATGGTAATGAAAATATCGTTCGTGACTGTAAAACGTATGTAGTTACAGAATTATAACCATCAATACAACCCTCTAAGTTCATATAAGACGAGGAACGATTTTTTCCAGGTCAAAGTCGTTCCTAGACTTATGTGAGCTTGGAGGGTTGTGTTGATGATTTCGATGATCATAATTCTGTAATTACTCGTACATACGTCTTACAGTCGCGAACGTCTTATTATCTAGGTGTATCTGTATCAGTGAGGGAAACCCTTAAATGTCGCTGAAGTTTCAAGCTATGAGTGAGGAGTAAGACATCTTGTTGGTCCTGCACACAGGTACGAGCAGTATTGGTAGAGTTGACGTCTGGCGAACTTAGTAACACAAACTACACGCATATTGGAAACCAGTTGCTTATTTGCAAGGGTATATATTGGAATATTGGTAGGATCTGTTCTATACCAATATTGTTAATACGGATATAACTCTGTTTATATCTCTGTCTGTAACTTTTAACCAGTATTTTACATGGAGTGTCTGCCGATCTGACCTCCACAACCCAGATAGTTTTGGGTAATACGATACCCCTTGGTTCACTGGTTGTCAGATTTTCGGGCCTCTGACTACCTGCAACGACGGTCAAAGATCTACAAATAACAGCCAGCTTTGCGAGGCACGGAGGAAACACGGTATGTAATGAATGATCACCCATCCACCGACCAACCTTACCTTGAAGATCGATGTATGCTGCTGTTATTATTTTATTACACGAGCTCCTCTAGAAGAGCATGTTATGAATCACACCACTACAAGTGCAGTGTAAACATCAATGACTAAAACATGTACGCTTTCTTGTAGTGCTTTAGTTAAAAAATATGAATGGGCTAGTTTTTGCCATCAATAATTGCAAATCGCAGTTAGAGTATTGTAAATAATGGACAAGTATTTTTTGCCTTTTTAAATCAATGAATATTGACAAAGATAAAAACGCATCAAAACTAGGGAGAGGGGGGCGGGGTCTCGTGACGTCAGAACGCTCTATAAATCATACCACGTATTGAGAATTTTAAAAGCGTCATAACTTAGTCAATTTTGGATAATGTAACAAAAGAACAAATGCGGTTTAAATATTTTTTGATAATCTAACTGACAGACCAATTCTTTTTATGGTCTTCTTCCCGTTTTTTTTGTCATTTATTTTTTTATATTGTCATAAATTAATTGTATTTTTAATTCTGTATGCATTAAAACTACAATACGGCCATGCTTTATTTTGTATGTCTTTCTGTGTCTTTCATATTATCCACCGACAGAAAAATTCAAGTCACATATTTATTACACCTATTTTTTGAAGCTGGTTCAAAACGCAAGCCTTCAGAACGGTTGATAGCGAGTGTGTGCAAACTTATTTATACGTCGCGCGCAACTACGGCGGAGTGTCTGGCGTTATGGGGTGCCGAGTGCTTGCTACTGTGCTGCCTTTGCACTACTCTCCTGTTTTCTTGCTAGTGCACTTGGGGCAAGTTAAACGCGTTAGTAAAATGGGCCAATAATAAGGAAGTCACCGTACAGTGGTCGGCAATTTGCACTGCTGTTTCCTTTTATAAATAGTTAATTACAGCTTCTTTAGCTTGTTTAAGTGTATAATTTGTGCTACACATTTAATTTCTGTGTATTAATGAGTCCTTGTTACTTGATAAATAAATGAATTATTATTATTATAACCGTTTGTACGAGTAATGGCACCTTCGATTAGTGATTGCTATGAACACACACAGGCACTGTTTACTGCCGCTGATAGTTCTGCTACCCCTAGCTCTCTTTTGATTCTAAGTACTCTTTTTTCTATCCCTGTTCTGCCACAGGAAAAAATCTCATTGCATGTTAGTAAGCTTAAGTGGTGACAGTCCTTACATCGATCCTATTTAGTCTCTCTATGCCTGTGAGCTTTAATATCGCTTAAAACCCGAGGAAACCGTTATGCATTCATTAATGTTAGTAGTGACTAAATAATGAGTTAGTGTATGAGTGTCTAGAGACTTACCGACCCCACAGTCAAACCATTGGAACGGGTTTTGGGGCTTAGTTTATAAGATTTCCTACTACTTTGGAATTAATATAAAAAAATAGACAATTAGCACACAATTGAATGATGTTTTTATTGCTCAGATTGATTCAGGACAGTAACTGGTTCAAGCATACTCCCCAGTTACGACGGTACAACGGGACGCGTGTCTCGTCACTCAGTGGTACTCAATAATGTATGCAGACTGAATCGCGCGGCCTACGATCCGCTCCCAGCGCACAAAAATGCCACTTTGACACACTGGCCATGTAAACAAATGTCTGATGAAATGGATTGATTAGGTACCTGATGGTTTTTGTTGAGAAATGAATTAGCTGGTTTGATTTATTTATTTATCATGGAACAAACAGCAATACGGTGAAGCGTCACCGTAATGTGGTTGGAGTTCCACGAACCCGAACAAAGCGCTATGCTACCACATATTTTGTGCGAACCGCCAGTCTCTGGAATTCACTGTCAGCTTCCCTGTTTCCCGATTATTAAAATCTTGATTACTTCAAAATTCAAGTGAGATGGGTTCTTCTAGGTAAGCGTGTTCACCCTTGACCACGTCATCACTTCGCAGAAGGCGAAATTGTGGGCAAACGCAAGCCAATTTAGTATCTAAGGGTAGACGTCAAAAAAATAATTATTAGTCCGTGAGCTGGATTATCAACAAATATGTTTTCTTTTGTTACATAAACCAAAATCGACGAAAATAAGACGCTTTTAAAATTCTCAATACGTCACGCCTTGGTATAATTTAGCGAGTTCTGACGTCACGAGCCCCGACTCCCGAGATTTGATACGTTTTATCTTTGTCAATATTTAATGATTAACAAAAACAAAAATGACGTGTCCATTATTTTTCAATAATCTAACTGACGGACTAAATAGATTTGTAATTTTTAGAGACTGTCGTCACGCCTATTCAAGTTTAAATAAAATACAATCTGACAACATTTATTCCTTAAACTATAAAAACTCCTCTTCACCATTTCCCACATATTCTAATGACACTCAACACCATAATAATCACACGCACTAAAATATAACCTTGAACCTGGTAAAGGTACTTTTCGCACCCACTTGGCGGCACTACGGCTGTCTGAAGTAGTCTGGCGAGACACCAAGGGTTCCTGGCGCTTCTTGTACTAGGAGTTCGGAAAGATAGGACACGCAATAGCGTAAAGGTTTTAGTAACTGGTATAATGTATAGAGAAAAAACATATTTTGTTGTTAAAGAATGTAGGAACAGTTTACTAAGTAAAAATTAAAAAGGTCAACGATTTTATAAAATTTATCATCGATATGAAAGCGGAAAGTGTTTGAACCAAAAAAAGAATCATGTTTTCAAAATTCGAATGTGGTTAGAACCTCCAACGTCTGAGATTAAAAACTACCGCACGCCAAAAGTCACTAGGTGTAGTTCTTTTTTTTAAATCTGACAGAATATATCTATGTAAAATGCCTTTTATAGAAAGTTTATTCGAGACACGTGTTAATACTCGTAATTATAAAATGTAATAACCCCAAATCCTCTTGAGTGCTCTCTAAGCAAACTCTATTTCAGCAATTAGTAATTAATTAGTGTTATAAATTCTATACGTGTAACAGCTTGTCTTCATTATTAGGATTATAGTCAAACAGTTACTAATTAAGTGACTAACAATAATTAATTCAGCCGACGATTATCAAGGTTAGACTAGTGTTAGAAACTTGCTTCAGGTTATAACTTCAGATTTAAAGTTGTTTATTTAATTTTAAAAATAATATGAATTCAACCATTATCATCATCTAACTACCCTTTTCTCAACTATGTTGGGGTCGCCACACAGTCTTATCGGATGCAGCTGAATATAGTGTTTTACATGCAGCGACTGCCTATCTGACCTCCACAACCCAGTTAGTACTGGGTAATACGATACCGCTTGGTAAAACTGGTTGTCAGATTTTTTGGGCCACTGACTACCTGTAACAACTGCCAAAGATGGACAAATGACAGCCGGGACCAACAGCTTAACGTGTTTTCCGAAGCACGGAGAAAACTCGATTTGTAAGGGTGGTCACCCATCCACAGACCAACCTAGGCAAGCACGCCTTAACCTAAAGATCGGGCCGAGTGGCTGTTATTATTTAGCACTTGGTAAGACTGGTGGTCAGACTTTTTGGCCACTGACTACTGTTACGGACTCTTTGGTTTTTTTATTCTTTGTCATTTAAATTGTTTTTTTTTTACGTCTGTCGTTTTGGTTCTGTTAAAACTGTGATTTTTTTTCCTTCCTATCAATTAAAATAATAAAATATTCATTCATTACAAGGTAATTATTTCACTTTTGGATAATAGTCCTCTACCTCATCTTTTTCAACTACTATTTGGCCACGAGCTCCACGGAACGACTTCCTGGATACTGAATAAAATAAAAGTTACCAAATGGCTCGATATAAAGTTAAACTCAAAATATTTTAAAGAAAACTTGTAGACTTAAAATTCGCAAAAACCCCAACCAATTTACACAGCGTAATCTTGTCCAATATAGCTTAAAATTATATCCCTAGGTACCCTAAATAAAAGGACTTATTTCCGTCCGTTTACCCTTCGTTTAGGGGCTGTTTAGGACGTGACTGCCTACCATTTGCACCCTCCACCCTCACCTGGTTGACACCCCTTATTCAGTTTGCAGATTCTATTCATGATTTTAGGTTCGTGATACACGTAGTTGGGTGAAATATTTTGGATTGGCATCGATAAAGGGAAAAGCGGTGAAGGGTTTCACGCATAAACATTTTCGGGATTAGAAGTTGAAGTGTTTTGTTGGTCAGTATTATTTACAACTACTCAGAAGGTGTTGAAATAATTTCTGAAAATAATTTTAACGGAGTTAGTCGGTATGTCAGAAATTCCACGATTGATAGAAAACTATACTCGTAGGTAATAACCGTACCTTTAAATCCCACGCACACTGACTGTCGAACTATATCGTATTTTTGTTCAATAGACGAGTTACTCTAGTATATAAGCACACAAACTACTCACTATGGTTCAGTTAAGAAGTACGAGTAAGGAGATGAAATAATGCACAGTATTACTTATTTCATCGTTGTATTTCTCTCAACAACTCGTTATTACAGAAAATGTCGAAGGAAGCCTTTACGGCGGGATCAAGATTGACAAGCCCTTTTTGTTCCACGGATAAAATGTACCACTCCCACAGAGAATGTCAGAGATAAAATATAACACTTTTAAAGCAATACTTAACGTAAAATAAAAATATGTAACACTATATTCGTACTAAAAACAAGTTAGAGGTGAACACATTATGTTCGAGACTGTATTTTCAACAATCAAACTGTCACGTGGTCATCTAGTCTAGCTTGCACTACAATTAGTGGTTGTTACGTCAGTCACTGCGGGCCAAATAGTGAGAAATGAGTGGTTTGGATCGATTGACAAAAAATCTATGGATTGGACTAAAAAATAAAACACTATGATGCTAATAATTACGAGTATGTTGCTTGTAGAAGTATTTCCCTAAAAATCAGAATGATCGCATGTACTAAATATTTTAGTATGGTTTTTACTCGTTAAAAGATTTTTTTATATAAGTTCGTGATTTTTTTTATCGAGGAATATTAATTGTTTTTAAAACACTATCCTACCAGTACATCCTGAAGAATATCATATATTTTTCTGGGTTTGTTTACTGCAGTTAATCATATACTTTCAGGCATTATAAAACTCGCGTTTAGCTCTTGCAGTCGCCTTAATAAAACCTAAGTACCTATCTTTGTATAGCGCATCTTTTACTACCCCCAGACCTGACTACCCCTTTAATTGTGACAACATATTGCCGTGAATTGTGTGAAATCGACCAAACCGTCTAGGCGGTACCTTAGCGGCGAAGCGTGATGGTACCTATTATAGGCAACGGGGGATGTCAGGTACTCGTGAATGCGTGTATAATTTCTATTAGGGAGGTAGAAGGGGTGGTTTTTGAGGGTTTTGATGTTTGCAATTAAAATACTAAAGACAAAAACAAATTTCATCACCACTGCTCTTCGAAACGGTGAAAGAAAACATCGTGAGGCAACCGGCATGTCCTAGTACCAACAAATCGAAGACATGTGACATCTACCAATCCGCACTGGGCCCGCGTGGTGAATTATAGCCCATTCCCTCTCACAGAGAGGAGACATGTGTCCCAACTGTGGGCCGCTGATGATGATGATGATAATGATGATGAAAGACAAATAATTCTTTAAATAAACTGAACTGTTTTTGTGTGATAGAAAGCTGCTCTTACAAATGAATCTTGTTAAATTAATGGTTCATTATTCACAAGTTTCCTTTAGTTTGCGTAGTCTTTTCCCTATATTATGTTTGTGTTGGCTTCTACGCTAACCGTTGGTAGCCCAATTTACAGTATTTTGGGTGACTGATTCCGGTTTAGCATGATGAGTATATAAATGTTGCATCATTGACATAAGCTGTTGACGCAAATAATGAAAACTTATACCGCAGGGAGACTACGGTGTTGCGGGACTGTTCGAAAGAGATACAGCAGCCCCGGAACGTAAAGGGCGAGGAAGGAACATGGATGGGTTTAGTCAGTAAAAGTCTGACACTCCTTCCCGCTCCACCCAGAGTGGGAGAAGTCATTTGATGATTTCTTATCCGAAAAAAAAAAATTGGACTACAGGCGAAACTTAAGGTATAAGTTTTCATTATTTGCGTCAACAGCTTATGTCAATGATGCAACATTGAACTTTTAGCCAATATAAAAATAAATTCGTAAAATCTTACCTTGGGTATACAGCATACTATTCGCACCCGGAAGTTTCCATTCCCCTCTTCTCGTTTTAATCATTCATACACCACTCACCTGAAAAAAAGGAAATACTAATTAGATTCATGTATGTCTCTAATTAGTTTTCAGTCTCATTCTCTTTCTCTTATACCAATTCATCTGAGGTCGGCGCAGCAAGTCTTCTTCTTACATACTTCTTAAGTTTTCGTCATCTCATCAGACACTTTTTTTTCTAAAATAAAAACATGCCATTTTATTTTTCGCCAGTTATGTCTCAACCCCATATAATAAGGACCAAACCTATTGCCATCAATTGGGCACAAATTTAGATTCCGTTGCTGCTACTGAGAATTTTTTGAGGGAAAAACTCAATAACGATTTTCCCGACGCAGGAATGTACCCCAGGACCTCATGCTCCGCTCATTCGCGTTACGACCACTAGACTACGATTTATACGCTCAATTATTTTTCTTTACTTAATTTCGATTCGTGCTTGGTCTAAGTGCAAACAACCAATGTACCTACACAATTAAAACATTATGACTTTTGACTTACAGACAATTCATCGAAAATATTGTCACACCTGAATTTCAGAAAAAGAGCGTCTTAATTTTCTCTACATTCTAGTTATACCAAGAATTAACTTTAGTTGGCAAGTAGCTTCAATAGAACCAGTAAATTGGACGGGATTGTTACACAGTTTGCGCGAAACGAACCTCACTAAATTATTTAACAGACTAGTCAAAATTCAACACAGATTGTATAAAGCAAATATTACAATGAATGTTGCTGTTAAATGCACGGAGGCTGCTGTAGGGATGTGCGAAATGTTTTAATTACTGTCGATAAAAATTTGTTACTGAAGCTGTAACATTGTGTTAACCATGTTTTTTCGTCAATGCTTGGATTGGTTGACTTCTGCATAACACCACAACTCAAAATTAATCTTAATTTTGAGTTATGGTGTTATGCATAAATACCTAACTCAAAAGGTAGCTGAGTCACAATGAATGCAGAAGGCAGGGTGTTGTAGCGAAGCTTGGGAGAGGTCTCTGTCCAGTATTGGACTAAGCTGACTTTGTTTATACAGATGAAGACTAATCTTACAAATGATATGTACTAATAATTAAAAGGTCGGAAAAGCTGCTCGCTGTTTCGATTTAAACAATAGAATATTTCTAACTACGTACCACATTGTAACTGGTGTAATTTGCTAACATATGTCAAAAATAATATTATACCCAATGAAATCAACATATGATTGAGTGAAAATGTTAACGGCGTCAATACAGTTGTTTTTTTTGTGTCAAACAACAATCGACAAGACAAATTCCCGTGTCTGCCCACACTGGCGTGCACACAAACAAACAGGTGTTCCCGAGCCAAGTGGAACGCATAAATATCGCAAAACACAAAGTTATCGATGCCACTAAGCCGCCTTTATTGACTACGTTTCCCTACACTAGCGAAACGGCTGAACAACTACTCTTGTCACGCAATTTTAGACTTCAACACTGGAATGTTTAGAGTTAAGTTTGTGTTGGGAGTGTGATCAAGGATGTTCCGTTAGTGTTAGACAAACTTCGGTTTTGCAATAATGATAGCATGACAGCAACGGTGTGTATAAAGTGCGTTTCATATAGTAAATCGATACGGGGGCTTCGACGCCGAATACAAACTAGTGTTAAGTACTGGGATCAGTGATTTGTGGCGCGGGAAATACTGATCCTATTCCAATGGACGCGGTCGGTCAATTCAAAAATTGAATAAGCTGTAAATGGGTAAAATTAATCGAAAATCAGTTGCTTATTGACCTCGAAACACACACTAAAAAAGAAAAGTTTTTATTTTTCGTCAAATGTTGTTATCTTTACAAAATGAGCATCCAAATTATTAATTAAATTAAATAAGTTAAAAGATTTTCCTTCGTAATTTTAGAAAGTGAATTCATGAAAACTCGAATGCCTTTTGTGCTGCAATGTCTATTATGAGACATGGTACAATAAAATTAATCCAATTATAAATATAGTCTGCTGTCTCTGATTCCGACTATAGTACCTAAGTAATTGCTTCTTTTATTACAAAATAGCATCTTGATCTTTTGTTCTCAAGTTGGTTGCTTGTCATTGACTCGATTATGTTCCTTTTGTTTGTTGGTTTGGTTTGACTCTTGACTTTGATTGTTCTTTTATTGATTGGTTTGTTTTAGATTTGTTACTTGGTTAATGTTTGTGAAGTTTACAATTTACCTAGGGAATAGGTAAGTTATGGGACACCAGGTTAAACGTAGTTGTCAATTTTATGATGTATTGTGGTTAATTAAGGTCATGTATATCCCGGTCCAGTACCAATTTGGGTAAATAGTTAAAAAACGAATTTTGGATGCCCGGGTCTGAAAAAGCCCGGAACTAGAATTTGTGCCCTTTAATGATAATAAGGCTCGTCTCCTAACATACTGCTTCAATATAACTGGCAAAATCACTATCACTATCACTACATATTATAAAACAAAGTCTCCCGCCGCGTCTGTCTGTCCCTATGTATGCTTAGAACTTTAAAACTACGCAACGGATTTTGATGCGGGTTTTTTAATAGATAGAGTGATTCAAGAAGAAGGTTTTAGTATATAATTTTACGCGGGCGAAGCCGTGGCCATCGGCAAAATTTTAGAGTACGGGATAGTTGGTATTCTTTTCCATTTCATACAGCCATGGAGTCTGGATTTGTGCCCGGTTGATGGCAATAGGCTGGCCCTCTACTGAAACCTGACTTAAACATAACTGGCAAAATGTGAGTGTACTATTAGGACCTCTGTCTACCCTTTGGAGATTACAAGCGTGATGTTATGTTATGTTATTTCCATTTCACCTTATAACAGTTCCTAACGTAAGGTAACCTAATCAGTTCGGCCCTGGTTCAATCCATGGTCCGGAGCGAGACGGAATGGGAAGCCGTCACCTCCTTCTGCGAAGCAGTCATGCTAGCGAAGGAAGTGGCGGAACGCGAGAGGGAGAGAGCCTCTCGCCCCAGCTGCCGCGGGAGACGCACCGGGCGTCGAGGGCCACGTGGTGGCTACCGGCCACCGTATTAGACGCGGGCCTGTGGATGGCGTGTTCGTGTTCCACGCGCGCCTCAAAGAGATGTCAGCATAAAGGGAGGGGCCCGCAAGGGCCGAAGCCTGCCGGGGCTGTCGGCCTGTTCGAAAGAGATACCGCGGCCCCGGAACATAAAGGGTGAGGAAGGAACATGGATGGGTTTTAGTCAGTAAAAGTCTGACACTCCCTCCCCCCTCCCGCTCCGCCCAGAGTGGGAGAAGTTATTTGATGATTTCCCAACCTAAAAAAAAAACAAGCCTCACCTAATCAAAAATATTTTCTGTGAAACTATTTAGGGCACCATACAACTACTAAAAAGCTAAACTTTCCATAGAAAATGAACTCCATAAATGTCTACAAGATATTACCAAAACACATTCATTAAGATAACAATCTCGGCGCCTCCGACGCCAATCTAAGTTTGCTCTACTCTTCATAACGACGCCAACCTCTGGCAATTTGAAGGAACACTGTATTACTATACGTAGGTATAGTAATACAGTGTTTTGAGGAGGACTGCCAGCACAAGCGCGATGTAAATGTAACGTAAATAGTTCCGTTAAAAAAAAAATGCGCGTGATTTTTTGGGGACTGCCGATAGAAGTGAAAACTATGTAATCTATATCTGAGGCCCTACTCCCTAACGCTTCGTCCGTATATTCGGATCTATCCGTCTCTCTCGCGCACGTCTGCAGATGAGTGCGAGTGAGAGACGCAGATAGATCCGAATATACGGACGAAACGTTAGGGAGTAGGGCCTCCTGATACGGGTTGTGCTCCGCGCACGCCTTAGTGGTTCTACGCCGTAGCAGATCGGATACGAGTGCTACGAAGCGTTAGGTGACTGTCACCGGACATCGACATTGGTTCTCGAACATGTTTGAACATGTTTGCACGGTTTCCTCACTATGTTTTCTTTCACCGTTTTGAGACAACTGATGATGAAATAAATTACATAAAGTAATGCGCCTGCCTAGGTTCGCAACTACTGTTCATCAGACGGGGCCGCGCGCGGCCACTGGGCCACATCTCCGCTGCTCTCTTGAAGAAATACTCGTTTCACATGTAATCATGTATTTTAAGAAGTTAGTCTTTTAAATGCTTTATGATAATTCTTATTTCCATAAAAAAATTAGGCTTTTACGTAACGTTTACACCATGCCCTTATATGGGCGGGCCTCTGCGGGCATAAAATGGCCGCTTTAGCAGAACATAATATGAATCACCTTAAAAAAAAACCTAAAGTGGACTTTATTCCACTTAAGTCCACTTTTAGAATTTTAAATTTTTATCGTGATTCATTTAATGTTCTGTTATAGCGACCATTTTAGACCCCTGAACTGATGAAAGTGGACTGTCTAGAGTAAAACTATCGATAGAATTCATGAATTTCATGTTCATTTTCCAGAATTAAGTCAATTAAAGGTTAGAAGAAAGTCGTAAAAAGTTAAAGTAATTCGTTGTTTAATCGGTAGTACTTAATTTATCCCACGCTCGTAACAGTATGCTATGTTAAAACTATATGGTTTCAACCAACGAAATCCACATTAAATCAAAAACCGGGTTTCCCATCCCGATACCCGTTCCAACAGAACATATGCTATTCAAGTGATCAATCATTCTAATCACCCCGCGCGGAATACCTTAATCCAACATTTAATTTGTCTCTTTGTCTATTCGTGTCACGAAGTAATTAAATTATATTAGTACGTACTAGATTTCGGTGCGGGTTTCACTTGTATTTTGGTTTTGAATTTCTTGAGTTGGCTTTATAATTTCTCATTTATGGATTACAGGATTACAAGAGCAGCGGTGGCCCAGTGGTGCCAGCCCCTACTTACAAACAGTACGTCGTGAGTTCGAACCCAGACAGACAGGAAAACATCGCCATGTCCAAGAACCAAAAAATTCGAAGACATGTGACATCAACCAATCTGCACTGGGCCCGCGTGGTGGATTATAGCCCATACCCTCTCATAGAGAAGAGGCCTGTGTCCAAGCAGTGGGAACTTTAATAAGCTGATAATGATGGATAACAGGAGTGAAGCTTATAGCGCTAAGTCCTGCAATTAGTATTGTTTATTTGCAACATTTTTGCTACACTGATCTAGCCATAGCTATCAATGGTATTGTCGATTTTCATTATCGATGGCAACCATCATCATTTACCTAGCGTTTTCTCAACAATGAGGGTCGGCTTCGGAGCGACCGCTCAGCTGCCCTCCACAACCCAGTTAGTAATATCCTTTGGTTAGACTGGTTGTCAGACTTTTCACGACGGCAACCAGTCATCGTAAATTCGGCGAAGCAGATTGGTGTCAATCCCAAAAAGATAACATAATTTGAAAATAAATATTCTCAAAAAACAACGAATAAGCATACCAATATTTTAAATAAATTCCGATTTTGAGAACTTTCTGTAATGGGCTAGACAGCCTTTGATTTTAGATATAACGACCTGCTGTCTGACCTTTCAGACCCTAAGGGAAATATCGAAGTTCGTAGACAATGAGCTGAGTTACTAGATACATGGCCTTTAACGAGCCCTAACACCGTAGTGCTCACCATTAAATGGTAAGTACTTTGTCACCTTAGTTGTACTATCTAGCTTGACCATTTAAGCGGAAACAGGAAGATGTCACGAAGATAATTTTCATGTGTCATTATGTTACACATATTTTACTTCTGATAACAACTGTTTATTTATTTAGTGACTTCATTTATGTAGGTACATTATTGACAAACTATAAACAAGGCAAAGATTATAATAAAATTATGTGTGTGCACGTCGTATTCAAAAGGCAAAATAAGTGCAGGTCGTCAAACTATAGATTATTTGGGAAACAGTCCCAAAATTTGGAAATCCGATTGTATCGAATCTTTTTCTCGTGTCGTCATTTTATTTAGATTTCGTCAGAAAAAAAAATCGTTCATAGATTTCTTTTCAGAGGAAAACTCATCAATTTCTGGTGTAAACTGACTCATTTGTTGACAAGTATGTGTAAAGTTTTCTCTTTTATTTGGTTCTCTAATAAAGCACATTCTATTTAGCTATATTCGCCCGAGAAATTAACTCTCACACCATTTTTACAAACTTCCAATCGCATAACGTTCGCCCACATTAGTGCGACATGTAAATACGCATCCAAATACGACAATAGTAGTGTCGACAATTAGTCGTGCAGTCTCGCCGAAGCCTTTCAACTCTAAGCTGTAGCCAGACGCCGTTGTCGCCACTTTTATATTTCGACTATACCTATAGGACAAACCTATAGGACGTAGAACGGCCTATACGTTGGCTCGTATACGTAGCCAGGAGGGTTCTAGAAGTGTCTCGGCGTGTGAAGTTTAGGACAATAAGGGTGTTGATGATTTTATCACAAGTTGTGTAGGGGAAGGTAATCTGGGAGTTTGATGTGGTAAATGCATGTATGTTGTTGCCGTTCCGCTAATTTTTTTTTGTACTGGGATTTAAAATGATGAATATCAAAAACATGTTAAAACCTTTATTTCTTCCTTGTCTTAATAGCACAAGTTTAGATAATCAGTTACCTTCATCTGTCATCATTTTAAATCCCAGCCTATTAGTTGAAATTATAGTATCTATCACTAAGGTAGGTTTTATTTGAATATTTTGCCATTAGCCATAGAGGACGTCATGATGCCGAAAAAAGGCTTTATTTTACCTGCAGCCTTCTTCTAATGTTAAGCCAGTAAATAGTATCCGCTTTATTTTCCACTAGGTATGACAGCTGATAAACGTTTCTAGTAAATATTCTTAGAATATTCAAAAACAGTTGTAGGTGGGTTAATTCTTGGCATTACCCGTGTAATGGGTTATCAAGCTTCTTTTAAACGTATTGTTCTTTGTCTCCACGACTCATTTATACTCTAAATATTTATTTTCAATTAAGTAAGTTTTTATTTTTATAATTTTCTAAGAAAAAGTGATGTATAACAAAGCATTCCTCAAAGAAACTCAGAGTTCCAAGTAGGGACATACTACCTAATATTACCATTTATTTTTAGTTTTCTAATTTAATTATTACTTTTTTGTCAATGGATATTCTTAAATGAGTAGGAGTTCTATAAAAAGGGACCGGCGAATTGAGAACCTCCTCCTTTTTTAAGTCGGTTAATAAACAAGCGAAAACTATATTTTTGATAGAAATAGGGTAAGCAGTCCCCATAAGGGCTCAGTGTAGGTTGGTAGATGACACGTTATGTCTTCAGTATTTTGGCTTAGAACGTGTATGTTACCCCATGATGTTTTTCATCAGTTTGGTCACAAGCCTGGGTTTAGACCCACGTCTTAGCCGCTTCCATCAGACCACTACCGCTCTTCTTTTGAAGCAAAAACGCATATACTCTGAAACTTTTAACAAAATTTTTCCCTCCCCACAGTAAGTTGAAAAGATACAGAGATATTCGCTCGTAACTGAAGTTTACAAAACAAGCGCATCAGAGGCGCTCCCGAAACAAATGTCGTCGGCAATTCTTTCTCACGGTGCGGGCGTACGGAGTGTAACATCTCTGCCATCTTATGCATGGCGCGTGGGGTAAGGTGTGGTGTGGAGCGGGTCTTATGTGGGTGTGGGTGTCGTGTTGGGAGGATCGGAAACGATGGCCTTCGTCGAAAATCGAGCAGAGGTTTAAAGGGACCGCAATGGCAACGTATGCCCACTGGCAAACAGCAGTGGCAGTAACTTTATGAATACGATAAGTGAGAGTATAGCCGGTAATATCTACGGACACATTCTCAGAGTTGCATGAACTAGTCGCAATTGGGTGACGGTGCCTGACCAAGTTGACGCTGATGAAACTCTTACAGCAAGTTGAGTGTGCGTTAGTGCCAGTTTGGCGAAAGCTTCTAGTTTCAGTTGTTCGTAGATCTTCATTAAATCATTTGCTCTACAAGTGATCATTATGCAAGTCAAATGTGGAAGTCATTGGTTAACCAGCACGGTGTTTAGTTTTAGAATCTGTAAAATTAATTTATGATTGTTACTATCAGCACTATGTTTCTGTCATACTTTGGTCACAACTCTACAAAGAGTGCTTCAGACGACTTGAGTGTACTGAAACTTGAAAATCTATAAACCATGCAGTTTTACCATTCCTAAACCACAACAAAATAAACTATTACACCATCCAACCAACAAGCTATCAAATTGTCAATTCGCTTCGTCTTCCACCAAGCACCATACAAAAAGCTACCTCAAGTAAAAGTTGCTATTTTTCCCATCTTAAAGGCTTCTAATATCGCAGCTCCCCGCCTCAGGCTAGTTGTCATTTGTCTGCTGCTCTGTAGGCAAACTTCGCTTCAATGTTTGAAAGCACTACATTATATCCGTCCTTCTTTATCGTCTTCGTCTAGAGAAACAGTGATGGGCTGTGAGAAATGATTTGCTGAATGTCGATAAATTTGTAAATCCTTTTTAGAAAGCCACAAAATGATAAACCTTGAACCAGAGTTCTTATCTGGGAAAATAAATTGTTAGGCCATCTCAGTTGAATAGATTGTTAATCATGTAGATTTATAATAAAGTCATGTACAGAGCTTGCATATTGCTTTCAGACATATTAATAACATCATTAGTGGTAAACACTATAGGTTTGACAAAAAAACCATATTGATTCACAAAATTCCCAAAAATTCAAAAAGAACTGTTAATTGGATGAAAAAAGAAAAAAATATATACATCGTTGTGAAAGTTCCAAAAGCCGAAAATGTTTAATTAATATTTACTGGCCTTTGCCTACACTTCAAAGGTGTCTACATTAAAATAATTAATTTTCTGTTATAAATGAGATAATTTTCGGGAAAGCGGAAGCTGATTAGAAACTTTGAGTTATGTATCTCATTTTAATTATCTATGCTTGTTATTTTAACATGTTATTTTAGTAACCAAATATATTTTTCAAAAGATTTTTATATCTAGCCATATAAAAAAATAGAAAATGTCAATGTCAAATAAAGGGTGTAAAACACGAAGCCGAAAAGCACTTGTTCTTCCCATCATTGCGATATTTTTTTTTGTTCTACACCATACCTGGTAACCCCCTAGTTACGGAGATGTGGGGGGTCAAAGTTACAACTTTTTGACAAGTTTTTTTTGTAAGATTTTGACTTTTAACACCTCCACGACCCCCGTACTATTCAATCCATCCATCAGCACAATTTTTTTAAGTGCGTTACATTGAGTTTTCCCACAAAACATGATTTATAACCTCAAAAAAAAAAAGTTGTTTCCCAGCAATAATTTTTGCGTAAAGTTACTTAGTTTGATGTACAGAATGCTTGGTTAACGGCTTTGACGGAGGTGGTTTACACCCTGTATAATCGACACATTTTAATTCTGTAACAGTCTATTTTTATCGATAAATATTTTTATCGATAAACTTGCGAAACTACAAGAGCTCAAGACTCGGCACTTCGTAACATAGCTTAGATTTCTTTTTAATACCACACATTTAAACTCTTTGTGGGAAGCACATGTCGTTGGTTAAACTTTATATCTACTTCATCTATTGTACTATATTGGAAGTTTATGTTGGAGTGGTTTTACTTGGTACTGGAACTTATTTCATCTTGCTTTGTGGTGGGCTACATATATTTGTCTTCGAAATTGATATGAAAGCTTTGGCCTCGATTAGGGTGTTATCATCCTAGATACCATTGCTCTGTTGCATATTACATCCTTCTCTTGCCAGCATTTAAGTACAGAGTAAGACAGCTATAATATTATGTACAGTTTTCAAATCAAAGACTCATTACTAATTTTAGCACTACATGCAGACTGCAACTAAACCACATAAGTATTGAATTGGCTTGCAAGTAGCAAGTACACCATTGGAAACCACAGAAAACGCATCTTTGTCACGTAAGTACTTTCTAAACTGTATGAAAATAAAAGGGGATAATCTGTATTAGCCCCAAAGTCCCTCCCTCTTAAAAACAATTTCACAACCTTACAATCTGCTCCGCTTTCCCGCATCGGCAAGAAAATCAAATCAAATAGTGCGAATTTTAAAATTCTTCACAAAAAACTGTCGCCAAGGGCGTCCACGAGGGTTCTAGCCGCAAAAACAATAAACTGTCATAAATCAGAAGGAAAGTTTAATATACCCCTACTTTTAGCAAGTTCGCCCACTTTTGTACTAGCCATGTAACATTCGCCAGTACGAGCTTTTGTTATTGCGGGGAATTTTAAACTTTTCCGTGATATATAACTGTGTAATGTAAATAAATGAGTGATTTTAAAGATTATTTATGAAGGAGTTTGTTTGGGATACGGTGTCTGGACAGTTTACTGAATTTTGCAGGCTTAGATGAGTTTCCTGGGTTTGATACACGCGTGTTTGTGAAAGATAAAAAACTGGGTTTAATTTGTGCAACAGACTGGTAAATAAGCTGAAACTATTCACATGTTTTTTCTAACGGTGGCGGTGTAAAAATAATAAAATCAGTATTTGGAGCCTTGAAAGAAAATGAAAATCAGGAAAAACTCAAAATCCTCGTATGCTTTCTACAAAATTTCCAACAAAGTTTTACCTCATTTACACCAGAATAAACTTATAACCAAAACTCTTCATCTGGGTATGACTCCAAAAAAAAAACCTATTTCCCGTGCATTTTTAACAAGTACAGAGGAAATATGTTGGCTAAGTGAAAAAATAATAATTTAGCCGGAGTAGAATTTTGTAGAAAGCAAGACGAAGGTTATTTAGTCAACGACCCTCCTGTGGGAATGCCGCGCTAACAAGAACGTCTTAGCGCTTGCCACGACAAATTTAAGTAGGAAATTTTCTTTTCTGACGATTAAGGAAATGTGGAAACAAACATAAACATGTTATAAAGTTCTTAAGTGTTTTAGCTCAGAAACTTTCGTGGTGAACTCTTATGGAAATGTCCGTAATAAAGTTTTGTGAGACTTGCGTAAGAAACTGCAGTAGTCATAACGTGTTGTTTTGTAATTTGCCTGAAGATATGCTTATAGAAACCATCATCTCCCTAGTCTAGTAGCCACTATGTTGAAGTCCGCTTCCAGTCTAACCAGATGCAGATGAATACTAAACTTAAATAATGTCACTTATGGGATAACTTTCGTGATTGTTATTAATATTTAGCGACTGACTTTCAGACCTCTACCAGCCAGTTTCTATTGGCTAATATGGTAACCTTTGGTAATACTGGTACCTACATTGTTTTTTTTTAAACTTTCACGATCAAAACACATTTTAAAACAAATGGAAACAGGTATTTATCGCGAACTTTACCTTTTGTCTTCTCGCGACCACGGCTGGTGCAATCCAGTCGAAACGTCGGGCTTAATTGAAGATAAAGTTCGCGATAAATACCAGTTTCCATTTATGTTTTAGGTACAAGACTGGTACATGTTCATGGAAATCATTTGGCGAAAATGGGCTGTACTACCATTGACATAACGTACTATGATCAAAAACCCGTTGTTAATAAGAGTTACGAGCAAGGCATTGCTCATCACCGTTCTTTTGATCGGTGTATAGGCAGGTGCTGATAATATATGTAACTATGGTGATAATTAACAGTACTTATTGAACTTACCACATACTATAACATCTTAAAGAGGTACAATTTGTTGGTAGGGGATTTTCGAAATCACTGATCCGATGCCGAATATTTATTCACAAGCGGGAACCTATATTATTCCTGAGTGTCGTGCGAATATACATAACACAATGAGAGCGAATCAGTGAGCAAATGTAAGTTACACATAAGACCATGTCACTATCACTATCACACTGAGGTTGTCTGTAAGTTCTGTAAAAAAATCTCTAGGCTAACTACGCCTACGCGCATAGGCTATAAAATCAAATACAGCTTAAATGTAATTCTATGTGAACAATAAAGAATAAGTATATTGCGAGAAGAGAACCGATCATGTGGTAACACATGTCTGACTACAGAAATGATGAAAATGGAAACCCATCGAAGACATAAATAGAAAACAACAAAGGTAGACTTTCGTCAGACTTTACTCACTGACCTATTCACCTGTTTTCGAACAAGCTAACTGACTGACTCATTCGTACCTAACAAAAGCACCTAAGCTAAGTCCAGCACGCATATTGTCTGTGAAGCCTGACCGATTCGGTCCGATGTCTTTGTGACCTATTGTGTCTACTTCGCTAACAGATGAAGGTTTAGCTGTTAAAGTAACAAAAAAACAACACTAAGCCAATGTGCCTTGGCACCACCGCCACGCCATACCGTTCACACTCCACGGACCATACAATATTCAGGAGCTCGTATTATGCATTGGGACATAACAAACAAAATCAATATGACTTCTGTACTGCGAAAGATTTTCTAAGCACCTTGGTCATAAATATTTAAGGACGTGTCGACATTTCGTATATTCTAGGAGATTTTTTTCTGCTTTCTCCCTTTTTGGCTTATAGGATTCGTGTGCGTCATATTGATTGGATTGTGGTTGTCCGCATTTTGGGGAAACACGTGTTTTGTTCGTTTACTACTTTCCTGGCAGAAATGCCCTGTGGGTTCGCTGGAATAGGTGAATAGGTTAATAATCCTTGTGTTTTAGGTGGAAATTTAGTCGAGGTTGGCTATTAAAACGTTATTTTAGACTGCATTCTCGTATAATACAACCAAGCTTAATGTTTCCTAAAACAACCTAACAGAGTAATTAAAGCATATTTTGTAAATCCCAAAAACCGAGAAATTCGTAAACCCGCCACCCACACAAATCTCTTTTCTGCCGAAATTTCTGCGAATCTGTAGGAAATTCGTTTGTTCGTGGAAATGGTGTACAGTACACGAGTAAAGAACTAAAGAGTATTTCGATACCCTTCATTTAACTCTGTTGTAGCTGAAAAACCCTCTCGATACTGTATTCAATGTGTGTGCTAGGCATCCGAGATTCCCGGTACGATTCGATCCGCTCCCTTGACGGACTACCATAAATTCTCGTCGTAGGCTTCAGGCCGCCTCAAGACTTTGATTTCCCAAGTGACCTGAGACACAAGTTTTTTTTTTTTAAATTGGATTACTTTATTTTTATCCGACCTTGACCTTTTTGGTGTCGAGGTCAAGTTCTATGTTTCCTTGTTTTTAAGTTTAAGTGGTTTGGTCGAAGATATTGACTTATTGGTCTTTTGTACGAACACATTCGTAAATTAATATTATCTAAGTCTTCAGGTATTATCATCTTGTTAAATGTAATACCTATAGTATATGTCACCGTAAAATTGTCAAACACGTTAGATTCTAATCTCTCTAGCGAGATTGTAAACTCTCGAAACTGCTTACAATATAACGCATTATTTTTCAGTAGATTGTAATCTATCGAAGTGAAACCGTAATGTTGTCAAGTGTATGCGACGGACGCATCTCTGCCCCCATACTCGGGACATGGGGCACCCCCACGTTAGGTTAGTTAGGTTCCTTTAAATCCTGTAGGGGCCCAGCGTGGCGGGGCTTTTTTTTTTGTTTTGAGGTTAGGATATTTAATTGGTATTTCTCAGGAATGGTACATTATCTTTTCATGAGAGTGGTACCATGGGGCAAGGGGGACCCCTCTGCCCCCCCCCCCCCCCTCCTCCACACCCCGCGAGTTGACTGCCATCGCATACATTTCACAATATTACGGTTTCACTTCGATAGATTGTAATCTACCGAAAAACAATGCGTTAAGTTGTAAGCAGTATGTTCGTTTGACAATCTTTCCAGAGTTTACAATCTCGCTAGATAGATTACACTGACATATAAAAGTGCTGGAAATTAGAATAGGTTGGTGGTAGAATTTACCTGAGGCGTCCGTTTTGTTTCTACTAAACTAAACACGAGGTTTTTTCCATGAATCTTGTGCGCTGCATAGAAAATCGAATGAAAAAGCACCGTGCTTTGCCACGGCCTTCAGATCGCTCTCACTGCACCTTTTGTCAAAGACACTTTTAAATAAACCAACGCTGGCTCCCAGTCTACTTTCGTGCGCTTTTCTCGCCTTTGACTACAATCCAAACGAGAAGTTCAAAAAGGTGAGTTCTACGTTTTGCTCTATAAATTTATTTAGCTGATCTTCATAACACTAAATTGCAATAAAAACCTGGAATTCAAGAACGCAATGGCAGACAGTTCCAATTGAAAGCAAACTGTGGAACAATAAAAGAATATACTTCACCCAACCTATCAATTAACATTATAGGTCCTACATTAATTTAACTACCTACGTTTGACAGTGTGCACACCAGACTAAAAAAAAGTTTGTTAACATAAACCAAAAAGTTTTGCATTGTGCATCATTCTTTTTCAGAGAGCGATAGTTTGTCTAAAGACATGGCGATCCAGGTCTGCGCACAGCCTTACAACGATTAAGTATCCAAGATCTTCACTAAATCAAAACTTCGCTCACTTATTCTCCAAATGTTATCTTTATTTATAGACTGGCTACATTTGACTAACTGCAACCAGCTCAGCAGTTAATCAGCGCGTCTAAATGTTAACTCAAGACTTGTTGAACTTAATTAGAAAGTTGAAAACGTTTGTAAGTCGAAGAGGACTAACTTTTGGGAAGCGTGCGCTCGTTTCGTTGGAGCACGATCGTGTTATGTAAAAATTGAATGTTGGAGATATTTCAGCGTATTAATTAAATACTAGGTACTCTTGGAAGAATACTGCATAATGCCTGATTGCTTGGGAAAGATAGCTACTTAGCCCAACACCTGTCAAAGACCGCGGGAATCAGGTGAATGCAAGAAACACAAAGCTGTGCGATGTGGTAACGGTAGCGACGTGCTTCCGGGGCTGCGGGCCCCCGTGGCCCCGGAACATAAAGGGCGAGGAAGGAATATGGATGGGTTTTAGTCACTAAAAGTCTGATACTCCCTCCCGCTCTGCCCAGACTGGGAAAATCATTTGATAATTCCCGATCCGAAAAAAAAAGACAAAGGCTTATTTCTAGGTGGACATTTTTTAGCTGATAATAATGTGATGCTAATGATGACTTATGATGATGGGTTAGAACCCAGGACAGGTGCATTCCTTTGTGTAATTTATTTCTTCACCACTGTTCTCAAACACATTGTGAGGACACCAGCATGTCCTAGAACCAAAAATACGAAGACATGTGACATCTACCAATCAGCACTGGGTCCGCGTGGTGGATTATAGCCCATTCCCTCTCATCGAGGGGTGGCCGTGTCCCAGCAGTCGGAACATTATAGGCTGATGATGAAGACTACGTACAACAATAGTAGTACCTATAGTATATCTTAGTGTGCATTGAAATAAAAAAATACCTACGTAGTCAATCCATATGACTCGGCACCAACGCCTCGGGACTCAAATTTCTGAATTTGGTGAGAATTACCAATTTACCAATTTTATCTTTCAACAACTGTCGACGTGTTATGGCCGAAATGTTTTGAAATTAAAATCCGTTGTAGATAAAATTCATTGTATTTTCTACCATCGCAGTCGAAAGCTAAGATTGGCAGAATTTGTGATAAGCGTCTGGGTTATGCTTCGATCAATATTGATCGAAGGGGTTATGCGAATATGTTACGATAAAGGAAGATGAGTCATATCAATAAGACAACTTATAAGAGTTTACCATTTTATTTAGCTTTTTGTTACTCTAAAAGTTGAGTAGGTACTTTTTGTTACTCTAGCTAGTAAAAGTTGAATAGGTACTTGTTGTTACCCTAGTAAATATTGAGTAGGTACTTATATGTAGTCTGACTCCAAAAAAATAAATAGTGTACAGTGTTTAACTGCGAACACTACAATGTTGAAGATAAGCTTTCCTTGTGTCCAGTGGTGAGTTTGTTTTAATCCCACACCTTAAATAAAACTAAGCATGTGATAGCTGGTGTAAACATGTTTGTTCGCCAACTTAAGGTAAAAACGCCACGACGTGCACCATACTTGAAAACTCTGAACAAACTTGAGTTTTAGTGAAACGTTACATAGTTTATGTTTACATTTGTTGTTAACATTTAAACAAGCTTATTTAATTGGTTTACCTACATGTGGAACGTTTGCCTCAGTGGATTTTGGCAATTTAACAATGTTTAATTAGGATAGCTTACATTAAAATAAATTAAAATAGCAATGAGTAAAGTATTTCACCATTAATTTGAACGGCTTTTGTTTATATTGAGCATAGCAACATTCGAAATAATTTTATCATTTAGTTAAAGGATTTCTTTGATTTATAACAAACTAATTAGTGAGGAGTGTTCCTGGGGTTAAGGAAAATGATTATAAGATTGGTTTAATACCAACTTAATAATTTCTGAAAATCAATTTTCAAGCAATTTCAGCATTATGTTATGTTTTTGTTAAGTCAAAACTCTCATGTTTCATTAACTGGGTAGACACAGTGGCGCATCAAACTCTCGAGCAACACCTATGACTTATAGGGTAAAAGTATTTAAAAAACTACACAAAGCCAACTCCAAACTGATCTTTCGTTTATTTTGTCCGATAGGAGATAGCTTTTGACTTAACGTATCTGCAATAAAATTAGGTTTGCCAGGTATACTAAAATTTAATGCTATAGCAATGAAGTTCTAAAAGCCGTCGATCAAGTCTAATAAATGGCAAATTTAATACCTTACACTGTTTTAAGCTTTCGCGGTTTAAAACTAAACTTTTATGGTCACTTAAGGCTGATGCTCCAAGGTAGCCCGCGAAATTAAAATTTTCTTACGTTTTTTGCAATTTGCAGTGCAGTGCAAACGACTTTGACCGTGAAACATTCATTCCTCGACTCTTATGAACTTGGAGGGTTGTATTGATGATTCTGATGATTATAATTCTGTAACTACATGCTTTTTACAGCCGCGACCGATATTTTCATCAACATACAACTTAGCACTGCCCTGCAAATTGCAAAAAACGTAAGAAAATTTGAATTTCGCAGGCCACCCTGACGCTTTCACCTGAAGGGATATCTTCCATGATTGTTCATTGTTTTGAGCCCCAATATTTCGAAGCTGTTGCAAGTGTTATGATCAAGGGCGGTTGAAGCAGAGCTCAATGCAATGAACAACCACGTACGATATCCCGTAAGTGACAATATAAGTTTAATACCATAGTAGTGTAGTAGTAGTAGGTAGTGTGTTTGTGTTATACGTTGTAGGTGTGTTTACTTTAATAATAATGTATGTACGTCATCATGACCGTGCGACAAATAATTATTTTTTCTTTCTTTCTTTCATTTCTCTAGTGGTAAGTACCAATTTCACCTACACCTAAAACTACTGCTCCTGTTTTTGATTCCTGACCTCACCAGAACAGAAAAAAATAAAATTTGTCACCAGCATTTGACGTGACACGTCGTCAACGTCAATTCGTCGCACGTCAGTTGTCAGTGAGCAACTAAAACAACAACATGGCTGATAGAAGCACACCGACATCCGCTTCCGGCAACCACACAAGACGAATCGGGCCATAGATTAAAGAGGGAGAGAGTGACCTTGACTTTTGAACCGATTTGAAAAAGGACTTTCTTTTACTTACATATTTAAAGTTAAAAGAACTAGAAAAAAGAGTTTGTTTTGCAATCGATTTTATAATTATGGTGGTCAATGAATGAATTATTGAATTACAAGTGGATTTAAAGACCTGGTAATGTACAAGATAACTTTTTTTTTTTTTTGTAGTTCATAGGTTATATTAGTGACAGTCATGACAGCATTTTCTGAATTATCAAACTCATTATCATCATCATTATTTCAGGCGAAAGACGTTCACTGCTGGACATAGGCCTCCCCCAAGTGTCACCACATTGACTGGTCCCGTGCGACTCGCATCCAGCCAATCCTCGCAACCTTCACCAGGTCAAGTATAAATTGTCAACCTCGATATTGCTTTATAATTATACGAGTATTACAAAAGTATGTAATTTTTTCAGAGAATTCTTGTTAAAAAAGCGAATAGACTAAACAAAGGGTCAAAGTCGTGGAAAACACCTAAATGAGAGACGTACGGAACCGGGAAGTGTGACAAAAGAAAAGAAGTCCAACATAGTGAGTGCTAGCTTGGTAAGAATGATTTCAGGCTGAAATGATTATGATGATACAATGACCTTTGTACCGACCAGTTGTGAAGGTTCCAAACAACTCGATTCCTACCGGCTTCACTTTGAAAAATGTCACAGTCAATATTCTATAGACAAATAATATAATCATATTAAAGAATTGCAATCCGGCTTACCTCTTACAAAAATGTACCCTTCGCTACTGGTACCCACTATTTACCAGTTAAATTTTCACCTACCGAGTTCCACGTTAAATCGCTATGACACATTACCCAAACCATTTAAGACTAATACGTTTAATCCGGCAGCTGATCTAGCATTGTAATTAATACATATTAATCGAATGTCAGTCTGCACGCGTCAATGCTAATGAATTCATTAATAACGTTTGCGTTTATCGAAAATGGCTATGTGTGTTATTGGCTTTGGATCCTGTCAAGACGCTGTGTGTTTTCAAATACTGTTAATGTTAGCCTGTGTCATCCCACTGCTGGGCAAAAGGCCTCTCCCCATGACTTCCAAATTCTTCGATCCAGGGCCAACGTGGACCACTGTTCCTTGGTTTTGTCCAGCTCGTCTCGCCATCTCCTGCGAGGTCTACCGCGTCGCGTTCTGGTTGTTCCCTCAGGGCTCCACATCGTGGTTATTTTGGCCCACAGCTCGTCAGGCATATGGCAGACATGGCCAGTCTAGACCCATTTTAGCTTGTTGGCTTTATGAGCATCGTCAGTGATTCGTGTTTTGGAGCGCAGTATGGTGTTGCTTACATAGTCGTAATGTAGTAATGATAATATTATGAGTTAATCTCTTGCGTAAATTGTCTTAGTAGGTGTGAAAATTCCCTAGAGCGATCAGGATGTTACTTGTAGCTTTTAGATACTACCGCGTTCACTGACGATAGACCAGTTTCAACCCTATGCTTATAGCATAAGGGTGAAAAGTGGCAGAGCCTCAGTGAACTCGGTAGTCCCCGAGGTATTTTGGGCGTAGTGGCATGACAAGATATAACAAAACTATCGATAGGAGTTCCAAAATTGAAAATGACTTTATTAAAATGCACATTTCAGGATGTTCAAACAAATGAGTTGAGCTTCGTGTTTTTTTCCCGTCATGTATGTTTTCTTTATTGGTATGGTATGAGCCATGTGATGCAATAGAGATGCATGAGGTATCAAGAAAATGTCGTGTGGAAAGTATTGAGTATGTATGTGTATAAGAGTAAAGGAAGACCAAAGAAACAGTGGATGGACCGTGTGAAGAATGAAATAGTTACAAAGAAGGTGTCTGATGGGATGACGAGTAATAGAGAGGAAGAAGAAGAAATTAGGATAAGGGCAAGAGAATGATGAGGTGCGTTTTGCTCTGTTAAGCGTTCTGTTTGTTCATGATTAAATAAGTAGAACTTAATTCAGCGACAAGTGAGATAAAACAACAAAATTAAAACACAATCACAAGAACCGCAACCCAAAAAATATTCAGTCAAAACAAGTAAACAGAAAACAACAAAAAGAGCACAGATTATTGAATCGAGTCGCCCCTCTGCATCGACTGGCGGTCACGTATGTCGCACGGTGTACGTTAATGTGTCGTACGTGCGCGGCCTGCCTAATGTACGCTTATAAAACGTGTAGTCGCGTTGCAGTCGCGCGATTTTATTCTCCTTTTGATTGTGTCGACGTGCGTACAAGGACACGTGTGCGGTGGGATTTTCGTTACGTTTTCATTTATTTCGGTAGTGTTGAATAGTCGTGTTAGTTTGTAGAGGAAAATGGGTGGTTCTGTGAGGAAAATGTTTGATAACTATATTTTAGTAAATATGTTCATATTTATGGGGGAAACGCTGTGGTAGCCCGCTAAATTCGTATTTTCTTATGTTTTTTTTTCAATTTGCAGGTCCGGCTGTACGTTGAACAAAATTGATTCGCGACTGTAACACGTCACTACACTATTTCATTAAAAGTCAAGTCCTTAATACTGGTTTGGTAAATGATGTGGGAAAACAACGTGAACCCAGCATGCAATCAACAAATACGAAGAGTTTAAGCCATGTGGTGGATATCAACCCTAAACAAATTGTAGTATAACTTTGTTTTATACTCGTAGCTTTACACGTCACTAGATAGAAGATAGTATCATTATTGAAGGAGAAGCAAGAATCAAGTGTCACGACATATTTTCTCTTTTTATTCTTAATCTTTGACCCGTTACAAGTTTTAGTTGCACAGCAGACTTCAAGCGGTATCTATGCGTTTGTTCACCATGTATGTCTACGTTAGTTATTTTGATGTTTTCTCTACAGTTTTTACAGCGTGTACTATTAGGTAAACTTCTAGCTAACGCTTCAGGCATGTTGTTATTAATATGTGTACTAATATAATAAAGAGAAAAGATTTGATTTTTGTTGTTGTTTGTGTGTTTGTTACGATTTAATTCTAAAACTACTCGACCGATATAAAAAAAAAAAACACCATTAGAAAGCCACGTCTTTACTGAGTAACATAGGCATATTTTATCCCCGTATTCTCACAGGAACGGGAACTACGAGGGTGAGACCGTGTGACGTACGCTAGTGTTTTAGAAACCGCATGACACAATTTCATTTACCAAAAGATAATTTAATTAAACAGTTTTATACCCTCCCTGCATGCAAGATGGAAACTAAAACGTATGTTTTAATACGAAACGACTAAAATATTACTTGCCTACATCTTAATCATGCACTAATTTCATAATACCTCTAAGTAAACCAAACTAAAAGCAAATTGAGACATAACTCTTAAGAATAAAAATCTCGTATTTCCAACGACATGACGGCAGATGATTTATTATACGAACGATAAAGCCACCAACGGCCGCCATTTTGAATATTCGAGAATTTAAATATTGCTCCTTGGAGCCAGATTGACAGTAATATTTTTCCTCTTTAGTGCGCAACGTCACTATTACATGGTGAATATTGTGTGACCTTGATTTAGATGGTTTCAAATATTTGCCATTGATCTTGCAAGCTTTTATGGGATTCCTTGACAGGTTTACCATAAAGGGCGTAAACACACCCATCGTCATCGAGCGTCGTCAACCTTTTAGTTACAGAAAAGGTCAAAGGTCGAGGTATTGAAGGTCAAAGGTCGAGGCATTGAAGGTCAAAGTCAAACTTTTTCACGCGATTGTTTTCAAAACCAAGTTTTAAATATTCTAACTTTAAACTGTAAATACCTCCATGACTGCAGCAATATTGAATTCGTCCATCCACACATCGTGTGAAGCGTGTAACATGAGGTCCTATCGTAACATGCTTTTTTTTACCCAAAAAAATCATTTACCTGCAATAATATTTGTGCAGAGTTACTTTAGTCTGATTTACAGCATTCTGTACACCTTGTATATAAACTTGGACAGATATTGCTGGTTCAAATAGGCCACAACTTTCAATGAAATTTGCAATAAGAAAAAGCTTAAAGGATCCAAGCTAACCAAGCTTTATGTAATGTATTTATATTACATTTTCTCATTATCTGCCAAGCCTTTTCCCAAATATGTTGGGGTTGGTTTCCAGTCTAACCAGATGCAGCTGAATACCATTATTTTACATGAAGCGACTACCCCTTCGTAAAGTAACTGGTTAACATGTGTCTATAACCTGTAAGGTAAGTATCGAAATTATACTCCAAATTAAGTGCAATACACGGTAAAAAATTCGGTTCAAATAACCCACATCACATTTTCAAGTTTACAATTAAACAAGTACATAAAGTGACCCCTTTATTATCAAGTAACATTTGAAAATCTTTTCTTTAAAACTTTTTACCATAACACACACACTATTTCAAAAACACACATGCCATTGAAACCGATCACATAAAAGTCCCTTTTCGTACATAAATAATGTTTGAAAGGAATTGATAGCAATGATTGATTGACGTGGAGTCCCCTTGCATCTTAGAGAGTAGTTGAGGGAGCTAAGCATACGGGTACATTACAATATGAGCCTAAGTTTGAAGTAAAAGGTGATGAAAAACTCGAAAAAAATATCAAAATAAAATTAAGTGAAAGTGAGATACAGTTTTCCAAATATCTTTAAGGTAACTTTTGTGTTGAGTCAAAGAGGAGTTTTTACACTAAAACGAATCCATTGAAAATAACACTGTAGCTTAAAACAAACTGAATAAAAAAATAGCCTGAATGTAGAGCAAACGTTCAAAGTAATTATACCTCTTTGTAATCGACCAAGAAAAGTACACGAGCCACAGTCATCCATAACCTGACGGAAAATTTACAACAGGATATTATAATAGCCTAATCTTATGTTAAGTAATCTGCCCGTTAAATCGGACACATAGAATTGAATTTCGATTGAAAAACGAATAGAAGTTCAGTCGTTTTGGACGGTAAGCTTTCCCGCCAAGTGTCAAACGCTCACTATTATGACGCGATAGAGAAATATCGGCAAGTTAGACACGCTCCATCGGCTCTTTTTAACTTCAGATGCCTACAAATTTCGTTCAGTTCATTATTTGCTTTGAGTTTGACTTAGTGAGCTTTTTACCGTCGACATGACGGCATTTTGGGGTTTCGTTTTAAATAGCCTGCTTTATGCGGTGATACGGGTTTCGCTTTTATTCATTCTGTTTTGGTGGTCGTGTCATTTCAAAAGGGTTTCTGGTACATGGTCTTTTTGGTCCACTTGTGTATAGAATGAATATATAATTTCAATATGTAAACAGATCTTTAAAAGGGTTGAAACTACTTTGTAGATATCATAAAACATATAAAAACGGGTATTTATCGCGAATTTACCTTTAATTTAAGACCGACGTTTCGACCGGATTGCACCAGCCGTGGTCGCGGGGAGACTGAAGTGTTTTTATATGTTTTATGATGTGTTCTGATCGTGAAAGTTTAAAAAAGACAATTACTTTGTAGATGTTACTCATTTTTTTGTCCCTTGCTTAGATTTGTCAACAAAATAAAAGAAAAGGAAATAAGGCTTTCTTTTTTTTGCCTGGCAACCAATTTCCCAATGTCATAGACACGCCATCTATTTTTAGTGTTGTTTATAGTATAATTGTATGAAAAACCAATTGAAGTTAATTCAGAACTTTGTAAATGATTTGAAAACAAAAGAAGAAAAAGACAATTGAAGCGAAGTCTGAATTGTTTTTTCCTTTTGTGTGTCTGTCTGCTATTTGTACTTACAAGACATTTTAATTAAGTGAGCAAATTATTGAATGTATAATTATGTCGGAACGAACAAAAATAAACGATGATTTTATTCCCTTTTGATTGTCTCGATGGTCTAGTGGGTCCCAAGCGCGATTACTGAGTATGAGGTCGTGGGTTCGATTGCCTAGTCGAGCAAGTGTATCTTATTTTTTTTATCGATTGATGATAATAGGCTCGCCCCTGTTATATGAGACTAAAACATAACTGCCAAAATGTTTGTGTACTTTTAATAAAGTATCATCCTTTTTTTTATTTAATTCTATTAATATATATTTTTTTTATTTTTTTTTTAAACTTTAATCTCAATATATAGTATCTTTAATTAAATAATAAGTATAAAAATTAAAATAATTATTTATAAAAAAAAATTACAATGAAAATGTTAAGTTTTAATGAAACTATTTAAGTAGACCTCTGAATAACCCTTCAGGGATTACAGGTGTGATGTTGTGTTATGTTTAATTCTCATTTAAATGCTCACCGACACTCAAATAATGTTATTGCTCATTTGTTAAGAAAACAATTTGTTTTACCAACAAAAGCTTTAAAATAATTCTACTAAATATTTCGTAAGCCGACTTCAAAGTCAAGGCCACGCCTCAATGGAAAACAAAATATTCAACACTAATCATTCAATTATAAATTCCTTGTTTCCCTTTCTTAGAATTGAATTAAGATTTGTCACAGCAAAATCTGGGGGCTTCAAGGATTCGCAGTTCTTAACCGGCGTTCTGTTGACTAGCACTGATCTTTATTAGGTTTACGGAAAACGAGGGGTCGATAGAATAAATTCGGTGCGACAGGGGTGGACTGTCAACAGGGGTACACTGTACCATTCATTGTCCCCTTTGATGACGTTAGTTCATGTCCGATGCACAAAGTCACCGCTCGGTGATGCATTGTCACTCTTAGAGAAGCAAACAAGTCATGTTGTTCCCTCTTATTCCCTCTCTCTCTCTATTTTTGTTCATTATTCTCATGTTTGTTTCTCGGAATTTCGTGAGATGTTATTTTTATTTGATTTTCGATTTGAACTTTTTCGTTCGGTTTGAGTACTTCGTGTTTTTATTTTTGTTTCGGATCATTTTATTTAGAAACGAGATTAGTTAGCTTTAAGTATTTGACTTTAGGCCAGTGACTTTCCAGAACTTTTCAAGCGCGATCGCAGAATATTTTCTTAAGTTACTCATACATATTTGCTGATAAAAGCTCTTTATTTTACTTGATTCTTCGAATCATGTTTGATTTTCGTGAAAAGTTTCACGGTTTCGAATGTTACTGCAGAGCACGAGTTTATGGGTCTTTAAATTATAACGATTCTGTTTTCTTGTCTGATGTTTGGTTCCTTGAGGTGTTGTGTAAAGTTTCTTAAGTCAGTACACGAACCCGTGCTAATAACATCCCTTTAAGCAAATCTTACTTATTCTTCTCAGTACAAAGTAATTGTCGTGCTGAGACAGCTTCAGACTTACATCCTTCCTGTTACACCCTCCTTGCCCTATTGTCACTTGAATTCCACAAAACAGAGTTACATCAAAACTTGTAAAGCAAATCTTAATATCTAAAAACGGAACAAAAGAAATTTTCATATATTAAATCCGGTCGCGTGTGTCGAGAACAATAGAGAACTCGGCAACTCGAAGCCAGAGATAAATCATATCCCATCGCCATGGGAACGACAATTGGGGGACCAAATTAGAAATAAATTCCTTTCGATATGCCAAGGGCTGTTCTTAACCGTGTTATTGGTGTATTTGAACTTGAATGTAGAGCGTCAGGTGTGAAAAATGATTTTGGTTTACGCCTGATCGGTTTGTTTGCTCATTTCGTTGGTGGGGTGAACCGACAGCCCCTATCTCCCCATCTCGTGTTGTTGGTTCTTATGCTGATAAGCGAATTATGGAAAACGTTGTGTTCGTTTGCTGTTTGTCTTCTCTGAATTGGGTCATATGGAAGAAATGTATCAATGAGATTTTAAGAGCAAGAGCAGCAATTTATGAGTTTCCATCAAAATAGATAATTGGAATTCAGCAGCTTTGTGGTATACTGGAAGACGACCCCAACATAGGTGGATGAAAAGATAATGATGATGATCGAAGTAAATATTGTTAAAGTGTGCGTTGTATGCCAAATATACATATACCAAACTTATGTACTCGTATTAACCCAAAAGCACCGCAAACCGAAATCAATCAACTTACTAGGAGTATTTACAAAAACAGAAAACACCGTCTAAATGAAACTGGAAAAAGAAACACGTAAGGAATCCACAATTTTTGGCGCAAAAGTGGAAAAAGGCTCCGAGCTTGATGGATTGCCTCCTCCTTATTAGTGTGCGCTTAGACACCTAGCAAACGTTTCGGTTTCGAAATGTTTCCAAAGAGGATTTTTAAATCTTTTCGCATGGATTTTTGTGCTCTTTACTTTATTTTTCGCCAAGTTGTTATTACCGAAAGAAAAAAGTTCAAAGTAATTTTAAAGATGTTTTCAGGCGAAACTGTAGCATATTGTGATTTTGAATGTAATCAAAGTCTTTTAAAGTACCAAAGTGACATAATTTAATAAATAAAAATGATAACTAACCGTCGTTGCTTTGTTCTGTTGTGACGTTTGTCGTTCCTTAAGTGCTGCACTAGATGTTAAATCAAAAAGCCCCTTACTAATTTCGTAAAAAAAAACCTAGCTGAGGATATGCAATTTCATCGGTGCAAATGCAAAAGTGATTAATAAAACAATATCGACAGTACACCATAAACAAGTAAGGAGAATTTTAAAAGTATGTAAGCTTCACGTAAAGTAAGCAACATTCTGTAAGGATAAAACAAACAAGAATTCCTTATCCCGTCAGTGCTGGTTATAAATGATGGCTGGCAACCCTTCGAGGGTGTTAAAGCTTCTCAAACCCTTGTTTTGGCAGCTTTTCTGGTTTTTCCCTTAACGAAAACGTACTTCGGGTACCTAATACGCGGTTACTTGAAACTTGCGTAGTTTATAAGTGTGGCAACACTGTGTAATCCAATTAATTGTTATGAGGCAAGTTCTCTTTGACAAAATGTTCTCAGAAATCGAGGATATTACTAGTATGAAACTTAGTTGATGACTAGTGCCAAATCCAGTTGTTACTGGGTCACCTAGTGGCATGGGACAGATGTTTTATGAAGTTATGCTTATTTCTTGATTACGTTTTTTTTTATTTTGAGGTTGGATCACAGCGTTGTGTCGTATAGATGAACAAGTTCCGGCCTTGAAATTTGAGGCGAAACATTGAGCCAAAAAAAACATTATGAAGCTATAAAGAAGCTAAAAAAACCTAACATATATTTTCAAAGACAAACAATCATGAAGATAAATATTCAAAAAATATTTCATAAATGCATCACAAAATATAAAAAAAAAATTAAACAGGTGAGTGGAAAAATAATGGTGAAAAAGTCGTACGGTCGTGCGATTGCCCGCGGCGATGTCGCACTCATGTCGCTGTGACATGCGATACGATACGCGACGCCTTGTCGCACGACGTCGCGCCCGCGGGCAAAACAGCGCTGCATCGCTTTTTTGCGTGAACCAAATTTGGATTAGCGCGTATCGGCAAAGCGATACTTTATTGTTTCGTTGCATTTTATTTTTACAGCTTTTTGTGGTACAGCAGCTCTTGTATATATTGTGTTTGTTTAAAAACTATTTCGAATTGCAAAACTTTATTAAGGGTGTTGATGAAGCTGCTGAAAATGATTTAGGTATATGGTTAAGCATGGTACCAAAGTCTAAAGCTGCATACGTTTGAATACTTAACAATAAGCATTAGGCAAAGGATTTTTTTAGGTTCTTGGACCGTACACCGATCGTAGCAACCGCTGAGCAAGTCTCCATTGGATGAATGAGAATAGATGATGCCAACGAAAGCGATCCAGTAAGAGTGTTAATTGACCTGGCCACGCATCCAAAAGACTACCCAACCAGCAGAGGAGCATACATTGCCAAGAAAAAAACGACTCTGCCATGTTCACAACACGAATTAAACCTGAACAATCCCATATCCACAAGGAAAACTGTCCCCAAATACAAGACAAACACAATAACGTGCCAAAAAAAACTACAAAAACATGATGACGTCATCGATCAACCTAGAAACAAAAACGATCGCATTATTCATAATTTGTCGCACGTTCTCAACGGTGTACGGCGGAACCCTAAAACTATAAATTGCAGCGGGCGCGCGATCAATCACCTGGTTCCGTACAGTTAGTAAATTAAGTCCGGTTTTGAATTAGCGACCGCCTGGGCGCTGACTTCGTTATAGCATTATGTAATTATACCAGCTAATGTGATTCAACATGGATGTTCAACACGTTCGCTTATAAGTTTTTTTTAGTTAGAGTGCAGTTTTAAAATCCTGGAGTTTAATTATAATTTATGCTTTATTAGGGATGATGACTGACTAAAAAAAAAATATGATTTTGTTTAGTCCGTCAGTTGGATTATCGAAAAATATTGTTTTAAATTTAAAAAAAAATGACGAAGATAAAACGCATCAAAGATCATGAGTGGGGGCTTGTGACGTCACTTTCCGGTAAAAATGTACCGAAATGTGACGTCACACGAGTTTTCGACGCACTGATGTATAGTCTTCAATTTTTGATTACGTAAAAAAAAAAAGAAAAAAATAGTGTCCAATATTTTTGGAAATTAGTGTTTCTTTTTTTTGTCGTCTACCCTAACGTAGTGAAATTTAATTTATTATATTTTTTTCTTTTATATTTTTTTTTTTTTTTAGTTTTTAGTTTTCTTTTAATGTTGACTACCGACACATTCACTTTAAGAATCGTACTTCCTAATTCGTGGTTGCAACAGGGTGACCGATCACCGGTCACCCTACCTTTCCCCAGGGTCGTAAAATACGACTTTTGCGATTACGTCAAGAGGATTTGCAATAGCGTCAGGGTAGCATTACCCTCTGAACTAATTATAATAAGCTGATATTATAACCAATAGCTAGCTGTAGGGGCAAACCAATATACCACCTATTGATTCCGAAAAAGGTTGGTAATGCAGTTTTCATGATTTGTCATCAATTGGGGCAATTGCAGCTCGTAGGTGCAGGCAACTTAAGCTGGCCTAGAGTAATCATCATCATCATCAGCTAATAATGTTCCCACTGCTGGGACACGGCCTCCTCTCAATGAGAGGGAACCTGAAGTGGCCTAGAGTATTTTGAAGTATTAATAAAATAAGAGGTCTGCTGTTCTAGTCTGACGTAATACCCTATTGATGACTGCAGCAAGAATTATATTTTATATTCAAAGTAAATCAAAATCAAAATCAAAATCAATCAAAATCAAAGCATTTATTTCAAGTAGGCCAGTTACAGGCACTTTTGAATTGTCGAAACAAAAATGAACATTTAAAGTAGCTACAGTCCCAATCACAAGACATAAAAACTGTGAAAGTACCGTAGTTGCCCATTCCCTAGCGTAGATCTCTATGGAGAAGAACGGGCAAGAAACTCCATGGACACTCTTTTAAATCAAAATATTGTTACAAAATCTTGGTTACATCATTCATGTTGAGATGGTATATAAATAACAACCTTGTTTAACAACCTTGTTGAAATAATAGTAATTTCAACAAGGTTGTTAAACACACCTCTATAATCTCTTGAAACTTGTAATATACACTCTCACCAGTCATCTACCGTTCCGTAAAACCTGTATAATTTCAATAGTAATATTCCGAGAATCGAACACAGAATATCTGCGAGAGCTGAGCACACAGAACATAAATTTTATGTTCTGTGGCTGAGCAGTTGAAAGGTCAAACTTCGTTGAGTCAGCCATGGTTGACCAATAAGCCGATAAATATTATCTATTCACCTATAAATGGTGTAAAAAGGCTCTTAATGATGCCGAAAGGAAGTGCCTTTCGACTTCTTTAAGACTTTGTCTAGTTCTCACCGCCATTGCAACCATTTTTTTTGTTCTAGAGGAGGTCAAAGTTACAACTTTTTCACTTGTTTTTTTGAATTTATGTTTTTAATATAAGATTCACGACCCACATATTCTTCAATCCATCCATCAGCACAATGTTGTAAGTGCGTTACATTGAGTCCTTTCATTAGTTGTAAACAATGTTATTTTTTATGTGTTTTGTCCTGTCATAATGCTTTTTCTTTCTTTCTTCTTTCTTAACGAAAAACATTATTTCACCCCAAAAGAAGAGTCATTTCCCAGAAAAAAAAATTGTGTAGAGTTACTTAGTTTGATGTACAGAATGCTTTGTTGACGGCTTCGTGATGATTCTGTTTACACCCTGTATACTTAGGTCCATGTTCACCGAAAAGACGACGGTCTGATTATCCAAGAACAGCTGTTTATGGGACATTTTTAGGTTCATGTTCACCGAAAAGATAACAGTCTGATTATCTAAAAACAGCTGTCACTGTGACATGTTCCTATACAAAAATGTGTTTTAAACAGTTGTTTTTAGATAATCATACCGTCATACTTTTGGTGAACATGGACCTTATAGGAGAACATGTCCCTTAAACAGCTGTTTTTTAGATATCAGACCGTTATCTTTTCGGTGAACATGGACCTTAGTTCAACAGTTAATCATTCCAATAGATCAGACTTAATCAATTGAAAGACTAACGATAGCTATTGAAATATTCATTCCATTCAATAGCATGAGTATTAGTATAATATGTTACTATTAATTAGTGTTAATACCTATTGCTAAAATATGTACGTTTAATAATGTGGGGAGATTAGTGGAGTTATGATGAATAATTACCAGTAATCAATACGGATTTTAACAAAATCACATTGGAGAGTCATGAAGGTATATATAACATCGAAATCATTGAGATTTTTTATTTTTTAAATAAAAGTCCAAAAATTTCGCCCTAACTTGAGATAACATCACGCCTTGGTATCCCCGAAGGGTATTGCAGAGATGCAACTACCTAACAAGACATCCACATTTCAGCAGTTTTGTTTAAGTCCCATTTAATAGCCTATTGCCAAATCCAGAGTCCGTGGCTTCTACTAAGAAATTCCTAATGGAAAAACCTAATAACACTCTGCCCAACCCGGGAGTGGGACCCAGGATGACATGTCCAGTAGTCGCGCCTGCGACCACTAGACCAACGAAGCAGGCACCTTCTGCACTCTCCCTCTTCCCCTGATGCCTCATGCCCATTTTCAATAACTTACTGTTCGGTTTCGGTAGGTTGCTATCGCTGTCTGTTTAACATTTTGATGACCGACGACGGTTAGTCGGTAGACAAAAAGTCACAGAAAAACTTTCATTGATTTTTCTATGAACAAAGCGACAAGTAGGTGACGTAGATAGGATATTTCAAGGTAACTTAGTTTATAGAAATACCGATAGCTACAAAACGTGGCATATTAACTGTCAGTTATGCGTAAATAAGTTATAGAAAATGGGTCTTAGTTGCTTTTACGGCCTCATACTAAAGATTGAGTGCATTAATTATTTTTCAATCCTCTTCATATTATTTTCAACATTAAACCTACCACTAATCCAGTATGCTATCCGTTTTGAGAAGTAAGTGCTTACCAAGTAGCCAATAATAAAAATGATGTGCAAGCAAAAGTAGACATTAAAAACCTGAGTCCAACATCCATCAAGCAAGTAGATCAAAAACCTCGTACGTACCTGTAAGTAAAAAGACAAGCATTAGCAACATAACAAATGCACTGACCTACGTGAGGGAGATACGAATAAACAGGAACGGTACACAAAAAGAAACCATAAATTACGTTAAAATGCCAGCAAAAACCAAGGAGTTTTGCTTAGAGGTGAGTGTTCAATGTGCGTCTGTTTGGTACGCAATTCGCGTATTGCGTCTACGTTACTTTTGCTCTTGGTATTTTCTGCTTCATCTACTTTGTTTTAAGCCTCATATTGGAAACTCCTCATCGAAAAAGACACTACAATGTCATAATGATAAATTATGTCAATGTCAAAATCATGATTCGCGAGGAGACCCTGGGAACGCCAGGATCACTTGCGGATGCCCTGAGGAGACTGAAAAGTTTGATCTGCTTCTGGAGGGAGGTGGGCTGGTTGGAGTAATTGGCCACCATGGCTCACGCACAATGGTCCACTTCAAGGACTAAGTGCGGAAACCTACACCCCATGATAGATAGAATCATAAATCATCAGTTGTTTCTTATAAATATGAACACGGTAAAAATGATGAAACAGCTGATTTCGTTTAAAAAACGACAAAAATGTTCAATCTGGTTCTAGAATTAACTGAGTTCATGATGATGAGTTGCACGTCGATGTTCCTTTGTTGTTACAATTTTAACTATCTATAACTTTCTACAATCACACGTTCGATTTATTTTGTTATCGCTATTTTGTTCTGTTCGAGAACAAATGAAAGGCTAGTAACAATCGCTTGAAAAGTATTTCTACAATCATTAATTGTTGGTCATTTAAGTACGTGTACTGCGTTTGGAACTGGGGGGCCGTTTTTCACACGCTTTTTACTTTATGATTTACAAAACTACTTGCTTGTTGTGTCTACATAATTTTTTTCTCTTTGTCTGTAAATCGAGAGAGAAGATTTACATAAAATCATACCTATTATTCCCGATGTGTGCCTTTAGTTTCGTCTACATTTCGGCAGTTATATTTAAATCCCATATAATTAGGGAAGCATATTGCCATTAACGAGGCACATATCTGGAGTCCGGATAACTACTGAGAAATTCCCGATGTAGTAATCCATTGGTAATCAGTTACCTGTTAATAATGTTTGTACCTTCCTTAAATATATGGACCTGCCTATCAATAAATGCCATTGATAAAAACCCACGTCTTTAAAAAATGCATAAAGATGAATCTCAGGGAACATTATTCTAGCATCCAAAGAGTTACAATTCATAACCAAACAATTACCAATAAACAGAACAACAATATCAATAACAATTTTAAAATAAAAATAGATATAAGAATCCATCACAGAATTGAGTCTAACAGAGCAGTAGAAGCAGAAGCAGTAGTAAGTGTGCAATCAAAAGGCAATGTTTGCGCATGAGGCGTCCTCACGACCAATTAGCGTCGACATCGCGCCACATAAATTGTATCAAACAGCTCGGTTCCTAGCCTTGCTACTCCTAGATGTACAAACGAACTAGATGATGGTATCGGGGTGAAGGATACGCGCGGTTTTGTGGTTTTACTAGTTAAAATTCAATGACTATTCAGTTTTGACAATTCACAAGCCAATAGTTTTAAGACATGTGACACCTAGACTGGATCCGCGTTATGGATTGGCGCCTATATGTCTATATGCCTATATGTCTCAGCAGTAGAACCATTACAGGTTGATTATGCTAATCCACCAAGATCTTCAAAACATATTAAAACATCTGCCTATGACTATAATTCATCATCTGCCTAGCCTTTTCCATCTATGTATGTTGGGCTCGGCTTCCAGTCTAACCGAGGACATCTAGTAGTCAGTATATTACATGGAGCGACTGCCTGTCTGACCTCCCCATTAATACTGCGGAATTACAATACCCCTTGGTAAGACTGGTTGTCAGACTTTCGACCCAATGACTGTCTGCAACTATAAGTACTCCCAATTAACAAAAAAAAAAAAAACAAATTACTCCGTCATTTAGATTATCAAAAAATATTTCACCCGTATTTTTTCTTTCGTTACGTAAACCAAAATTCACGAAGATACAACGTTTTTAAAATTTTCAATACGTCACGCCTTGGTAAAATTTATAGTGAATTCTGACGTCACGTGCCCTCACTCCCGAGTTTTGATGCGTTTATATATATATATATAAAAAAATAATACGTGTCTATTATTTTCCAATACTCTAACTGACGCATTAAATAGATTTGCAATTTTTTGCTACTATTGTCATGCCTAGTAGTCGATTAAGATTTTACCAATAGTGAACTCGTATCATTATGTCATACCAAAAGCAAGTAGCGGTGACTTTGTTTCAGTTGTCACTTCTCGATATAAATGAGGTATTATCATTTTTGCAAACTGTCATGGAATCTTCAAGTGTTTCATTAGACGTTTACGCCTGAATTTTGGGCCGCGTGGTGGATTATAGCCCATACGCAAATCCTAATACGGGCTATGACGTGGATTTGCGGACACCAGCCCGGTGTACAATACAATACAATACGCCTGACTTGATCAAAATCTTAAACAATATCGTCTTCAAAAGACACCTTATCTCAGAGCGCTTCCACCAAGTTTTTACATCTACAGTTAGTACTTTTGTCCCTGCCCCGTCTCCGGCAAGAGTTCATTATCACAAATAAACGGAAGAGCCTTTCCGTTTTTATTGTTCGGTGGCAATGTTCCACCACAATGTACTACACTATTACACTTGAAACTATGTTAAGTGTTGTTCCAGAGGAGATTTGGAAGATATGATTGTTGTGCTTAAAGTTAAAGGGTTAAAATAAGTTTACTTTTATTGTGACGTGCGGTACTTTAATCTTTACTATTCCTTGTATGGAAAGTATGTATGTGTGTGTGTGTTATTATTTATTAACAACTAGCTTCTGCCCACGACTTCGTTCGCGTGAAGTTTTGATTTCGCAACGCATCGCCTGCTCAATGGAAGCTTTTTTCCCGCCTGCAACATTTTTTATTGCTGCTCCGCTCCTATTGGTCATAGCGTGATATTATATAGCCTATAGCCTTCCTCGATAAATGGACTATCCAACGCAAAAAGAATTTTTCAATTCGAGCTGGTAGTTCCTGAGATTAGCGCGTTCAACCAAACAAACAAACAAACTCTTCTGCTTTCTCTTTATAGTATTAAGTATAGATAGACCAAGACTGTCTCGATGGTCTACTGGTCCCAAAGGAGGTGACTGCTGAGCATGAGGTCCTGGGTTAGGTTCCCAGGTCGGGCGAAGTGTTTTTGGGTTTTTCATCCACCAATTTCTGAGTAGCAGTCACGAAGTTTGAATTTGTAACCGGTTGATGGCAATGAGCTCGCCCCTATTACACGGGACTTAAATACAACGAGAGAAATGTGGATTTACAAAACAATGTGAGTACACCTTTGCCTAATCCTTCCGGGAGTACATCCGTGATGTAATGTCATGCAAATGGTGATGCTAACAAAGTATAGATCTATAGTTTGAATCAAAGAATTTGATTCGATTAATGTCTAGTTAACACAGCATTGCATTTGTTGCTTTAGTTCTGTGTAGATTTAACAATAGCCATTAGTAAGCCATAAACCACCTCTTGGCTGACTTATTGGCTAGAAAGATAGCTAGTCTAGCCATTGTACAGCCGCTTTCCAGCTCATCCCTTGTTCTAAAGAGCTGCTAACAAGCAACTGTAATGCTCAGGGCTGGTTAATTTGGGGCCAAAATCAGAATTATAAGAGCTGCGTAGCAGGCTATACAGCCCTTGTACCGAAAAAAAAAAACTGCCTCAAGTGCTCATAAATTTCGAGGTCCAGTCTTTAAACAGCTATTTGTGGTAGTCGGGTGGTCTTGGTTATTGTGAATTCCAAGGCATCTTCAAGTTTCCCAGCCGCATTATTCGTCACAACCGCTTGCATCAAAACACACAGTCGCAAAAACTAAGAACATTCATTTTCAAAGTACCTTTCACCTTACCTACGCCTAAGCTTTGGGGTTACCCTATGGGTATACCCTAACTAAACCGACTATACTATACCCAGCCATGAAAAAAATTGGGGACGCGATCAATAGATCCCTATTGATTGCATCCCCCAAATAGATTCGTGTATTAATATTACTAATACACAAGGGCGTATTGCTAATTTCTTTGAGTCGTCCCCTCTTACCATTGTATCTATAGGATATGTCTTATTACATCAATCTACGAAAATGGTTATTTGATAAAGGAATTGGAGACAACGCACACTAGGATCGTTCGCTTTTATTAACATTTTTCTGCTATTGAGGAGGTTTCCTCTTTGCATTGTTGCCAAAGTTGTCTTTGGTAGAAGGGAAAACATCGTTTTCTATGTTATTTATGTCATCGTTTACAGTATAATCCAGGCTCATCCAATTCCGAAGCGTGAGCAAAACCAACTGTATTTCTATCTTTTAAAACCCAAAAATCTTGTAGAAGACTTTTTTTCATTCTGAACCTATTTGAAAGAACCTATTTTGAATTCGTCGACCCAAATAACACAATTAGAAATCGATCAGAAACTAAACTCCACAACATTAGGGTCCCGCATCAATCACGGAATTCAAAATTTACTCCAAATCGTAATCCAACTGCCGAACTATAGATCCAGAGGTCCGTACAGAACATTAGTAATCTAATTAAACAGGCGAAGGATTAATGGAGTGACAATAATCTTACGTCACGTTTGGGGTAAGGGATTATCCCAAATTTAATCAGCGGTAGATACCGCAACCCTTATGATGGCGACTCGTTATATTCAGATTGGTGCAACGAGGGTTACTGGGAAATTAAATAGGTTCACAAATTCGATTACTGATTTTTTAGTTAGAGTTCCGTGCACCGTAAACGGGTCCCTTGTTGTGCGACTATGTCTGTCTGACAGTCACAGATGCTGAATTCAGCAACAATTAGAAGTTTCTAAAATAAGTACAGTTACTATCGACTGGAATTAAAAAGCAAAACATATTTCTAGTGGACACTCAACAACAAATAAGTAGTGCATGATTTGCTTACCTGTAAGAGGTTGATGGTGTTGATACACTTAGCTGTGACTCTATTGGATGTTTCAGATGTATCTCGTATCTTTGAAGCAGTTGTATTAAATTGTTGGTGAGCCAAATAAATAAAATAAAAATAAGACATTATCAAAACCCCTGCATAGCTGATAATGTCCCGATTTTTTAAATTAGTTTGGAAGTGTTTAATTATATTTTTTTCTTCAATAATACCCTTTTTTCTTCCTCCAGAACCCTCGACGCGCTAGTCCGGTTCGTACAACGCCGGTTTTTATTTGCTTGATGTTACCATAGTGATGCGTCAGTGGCTTACGTTACATGAAGCCAAAATTAATACAAAAATTACGTAAGCCCATCTAGTCAATACCCTTGTAATGGGTGATTTACGGATTAATTATGTTTTTATTATGTATAAACAGTTACTCGTAGAACACCTGTGAGGTTATATGATGCTCATCCATCTGCTGCAAAAAGAGATGGGAAAGTGTAGGTTAGAATAATGATGTAAAAATAAATTATTGCAAAAGAAATTTTAATGAACAGGCAAATTGATTAGTATTCCATTTTTAAAATACATATTGGTACATTCTAGACCTAAGCTGTCCCCATAATAGATGGTGCGAAAAGGCTAGATGATGAGGAGTTTGATACGTAGAGATAACATTTTCAGAGAAATGGAGAAACACTCAATAAAACTTCTTCATCAAAACGCTACAAATCAAAGTGTGAAAAGAAACGTGAGCTAAATTAGCAACTCTATTTGTGGTGGTTCAAACTTCGTTTAAAATGCTGTTACAATAAAGTGTAGGGCGAAATTAGTGGTTTCGATCGATTTACAAAAAATTTTTTGATTGGACTAAAAAACTAAAGTAAGGCTAATATAATGCTTGTAGAATTATTTGCCAAAAAATCAGAATGATCGCATGTATATTAGTATGTATTATTTTGATTGAATGAAATTTTTAGAGATAAGTTCGTGATTTTTTTTCATCGAGTCAAATTAATTGTATTATGTTTTCAAAACACTTTCATACTAGCATATATCCTGAAGAATATCATATATTTTCTGGTTTTGTTTATTGCAGTGAATCATATTCTTTTAAGCATAATAAAACTCGCGTTTAGCTCATGTAGTCGTCTTAGGTCCATGTTCACCAAAAAGATGACAGTCTGATTATCTAAAAACAGCTGTTTAAAACACATTTTTGCATGGGAACATGTCACAGTGACAGCTGTTTTTAGATAATCAGACTGTTATCTTTTTGGTGAACATGGACCTTAAGGCGATTACACGAGCTAAACGCGAGTTTTATAATTACTAAAAGTATATGATTCATTGCTATAAACAAGACCAGAAAAATATATGATATTCTTCAGGATATATGCTAGCATGATACTGTTTTGAAAACATAATACAATTAATTTGGCTCGATAAAAATAAATCACGAACTTACCTATATAAATATCTTTCAAACAATAAAAAACACACTAATATGCATGCGATCATTCTGATTTTTTGGCAAATATTTCTACAAGCAATATACAAGGTGTTGTTTTGCATCTTGGTCAAATTCAAGGGTGTGCTACAGACCATCAAACTGAACAACTTTCTCCATGGGACCACCATCGTAATTGTAAAAAAATAATCAGCTGTCTCATACATTTGGTTGAGTAGGTATTGGAATTTTGTATGAGACAGCTGATTATTTTTTCGCGATTACGATGGTGATCCCATGGAGAAAGTTGTTCAGTTTGATGGTCTGTAGCACACCCTTGAATTTGACCAAGATGCAAAACAACACCTTGTATTAGCATGATACTGTTTTAGTTTTTTAATCCAATCAATAGTTTTTTTGTAAACCGATCGTAACCACTCATTTCGCGCTATTTGGCCCGCAGTGGCTGACGTAACAACCACTTTGTAGTGCAAGCTGATTAGAACTTTATTCTAACAGCATTTCAAACGAAGTTTGAACCACCACAAATAGAGCTGCTAATTTAGCTCGTCTAAGCGCCTTAAAACCGTCAAACTTTGATAGAATCTTCTCATTAATTTTTCGTTATTGAAATCATAACACAACGTTATAATTATTTACTTGAATATACCTACGAAGGAAGAAAAGGAGTCTTTTGTGTAAGTAATGAGTAATATTATTCCATACAATACATTTTTTCACATCAGCAGCGACAATCATTTTTGGTAAACACAAACCGTTCGTTCAAAACTCAGCTTTCACGCAAAAATCTAAAGTTGAATTTTGGTCGAAAGATTTTTTGCTTACAAAATATTCGTTACATGCACACAGCAGTCATTAAAATTGTAACGTAATAATAAAGAGGGTCGTTTTTATAATAGACCTTGTATTGGGGTCCTATTGTACCCCACGCGGGGTTCGGGCAATTTACAATACGCAACCTTGTAGCAACATGTATCGGACATAAATAGTAACATTTCAATGACAAATAATAGTGATTTAGAGGAGCATACAATGGAACCGAGTTTAAATGTAAAATTAGCTGCAAATGTCGGGTTAAATGTGCGGATCATTCAAACTTGTGTATAAGGGTATACGCAAGCCGGCTAGTAAAATGTTGGTAGTTGCATTACTTGATTGTTTTACGTCTGTTCAATGTTTTAATGATATCCTTTCTGCAGCTAAAGACTTCGAATACACGATATGAGTTATGCTATTAAAATCACGGCAAATAAAAATTATATCGTTTATTTAATACTTTACCCACTCATAATTTATAGAGGCGGTCATAGTGCCAATGGCTCTACCTTTTTTTTTTTTTAGGATGGGAAATCATCAAATGACTTCTTCCACTCTGGGCGGAGCGGGAGGGAGTGTCAGACTTTTACTGACTAAAACCCATCCATGTTCCTTCCTCGCCCTTTATGTTCCGGGGCCGCGGTATCTCTTTCGAACAGGCCCGCAACCCCGCCAATGGCTCTACCTTGAGACTTGACTTGATGCAGCAGAGACAAACTGCGGTAGTTGTTATAGAGAAAATTGTACACAAATCCTATACTTTCTTTGGCGTAACCACCATTGATATTTTAACTCTTTGGACAGACATGGTATGTGAACGGTGTAAATGTAGATATTCTTGCAATCACACTATGGTAACATAATATTACGAGTAGCATCAATAAAACAAATGAAGCTACTAGGAAACGAACAAAAATAAAATTTCATTTGAAGGCAACTATTACCTTATCTATATTCTATACATATACGAACTCATCTGACATTCGATATCGAGACCAGTACCACACAACCATATCAGCTAAAACCCAGCTGCGATCAGTAAGATACCACGTAATACGTATGTAAATACTAATTGCATCACTTGAAGTATCAACAGCAGCTCAGCGCAGATAAGCCTCTTACCAGTAAATGAACTGAATCCATAATAAACAAGGTTGAATGAATTCTGTTCAGTTTCCGATGCATTCGCTGAAGTAATTAAGTCAATACTAGTACGCCGTACTGTACCCATCCAGACATACATAAATACATACACTGTTCACTTACACACTGACTGTACATAAATAAAAGGGGCCAATTTTGGTAACAAAAACTTATAGTAGGATTTTCTATACTTTCAAGGAGGAAGACGTTTTCTGACATATAAAGGGTGTAAAACACCTCATCACGAAGCCGAAAGGCACTTGTTCTCCCCATCATTGCGATATTTTTTTGTTCTACACCATACCTGGGAACCTTCTAGTTACGGAGATATGGGGGGTCAAAGTTACAACTTTTTGACAAGTTTTTTTTTGTAAGATTTTGACTTTTAACACCTCCACGACCCCCGTACTATTCAATTCATCCATCAGCACAATGTTTTCACTGCGTTAATTTGAGTTCTACGACAAAACACGATTTATAACCTCAAAAAAAAAAAGTTGTTTCTCAGCAATATTTTTTGCGTAAAGTTACTTAGTTTGATGTACAGAATGCTTGGTTAACGGCTTTGTGATGAGGTGGTTTACACCCTGTATAACGAATATCATCATAATTCTAGCTTGAATCGCGAAAAATAAATCAGCTGTTCCCTACATTTTGTCGAGTTAATGCGAACATAATTGTAGGGAACACTGTTCCTTTTTGGCGATTTAGGGTTTGGTCCCCTATTAAAAGTTGTTCATAATGATGAGTACAATGACCGGTCGAAGTTTATGAATTTCTTCGGGAAACACGGTGTATAGGTTTTGAGTCCTACGACCATCCGGAATAATGTAACTTTAAAATGGTAAAATAATTTTTCAAATAGATCCCGCAGTTCCGGAGATTATTTACAAACTCAAAAACTCTTTTATAGTAACAGTAAAATTAACTAAAGTTTTCTTTATTGCACTCCATAATTTTAATAATTCTATGAAATTGTAGTATTTTATTATTATACTTCATGTTTTTATTCTTATTCTTTATTGCACACAAAAATTAACAAAGAAAAATATACACAAAATTAAAATAAGTATATAGATTATGTACAACGGCAAGCTAAACCCAGAATTGGGTTTTCTTACAGCAAACCATACTTGAGTTGCGAGATTTGCAGGAGAGGATAAACTTATGTGCACAAACAATATACAGTTAAAAACTTAAAATAACTTATTTTACACACTAAACTAATACATACAATATAATATACGTAATACATAAAATATATATACTTATGTATATAGATACCCTTACATATAAAACACTAACAAACTAAAATGAAACACACACACATTTACATATAATATGAAATTGCAATTATAGAAACTCTATTTGTCAATTCTGTTGTACTGAAAAAATATAATTGTGAGGATAAAACTTATGTAAATATTTATCAAACATTTACGATACAATTGTGAGAATAAATATTATATTAGGAACGTTATGACAAAATCCATCCATCATGGAAAATATTATTAAAGAAATATGAAATTTTATTTACTTTAGTATTTTGCATTAGGAGTAAGGAATTTAATAACCAATGATATAGTTTCAAAGGAAAAAAAACATATCTATCTTCGTTGATATTTTGCTGGATATCGAAAATATTACGTCGGAAAATATTTTCTAACAAGTAACATTAAATTTAAAAAACCCCAACATAGGGTCATAATTTTATGGTATTGTTTTGGAACGAAGTTTCTTAACGCAGTTTACGGGTGATAAGCTGTTTCATTTGATACCCATATTGAGGGTGTTGCTGAATAAATAAGTAATCCGCCATTTTGTGGCGGCGGCCATCTTAGAGTGATTTCTATCAAACATAGCTAACACCCATGACTAATTCACAGTTTAAAAAAAAAGCAAAATCAAAATCGGTTAATCCGTTCGGGCGCTACGATGCCACAGACAGACACACACACACATAGACACATCAAATTTATAATACCCCGTCGTTTTGCGTCGAGAGTTAATAATGTTTTTTTTAAAGGTCTGCGTTTAATATCTAAAATCCAAATGTTTTTAAACACACGTTGGTTTAATTTTAAGTTTTGTGGTACTTTCGACCGTGTCATGAAGATATCATCATCATTTGCTTAGCCTTTCCACGATACTAACCTTTGATTTAAGAATCTTATTTTAAAATGTAACAGTATAAACAGTTGTTGGTTGGCCTGAAATAAATAAATAAAATAAGTAATTTCTATGTTAATAACAATTTATGTAAAATTTGCACGCCGAAATTAATGGCAGAATAAGAGAAATATACTTTTATCTGTGAGACCCTCCTGTACCTTATTTACGCAAATAAATGATTTTGATTTGATTTTGATTTTGATGTTGGGGTCGGCTTCCAGTCTAACCAGATGCAGCTGAATACCAGTATTTTAAACGGAAGGACTGCCTATCTGACTTCCACAATCCAGTTAGTACTGGGTAATACGATACCCCTAGGTAAGACTGGTTGTCAGACATTTTTGGACCACTGACTAACCGTAACGACTGTCAAAGATCTACAAATGACAGCCGGGCCCAACATTCTGAAGCTCGGAGGGAACTCGGTATTTAAGGGTGCTCTCCCATCCACAGGCCAACCAAGGCAAGCACGGCCTACACTAATCCGCTCGACCAGAGCGGCTGTTATTATTTAGTCATGAGTTCCTCCTAAGATCAGAAACAAGAACTAACAAAATGCAGATCAGTACACACATGCAGATCAGTACACATAATATGCAGATCAAACTCAACTCAAATCATTTATTTCAACTAGACCATTACCTACGGCTCTTTTGAATGTCGATAAAACGAAAAAAAAACGAAGCTACAGTCCCAGACAGTAGCTTCGTTTTTGTTTTTTTTCAACCTTATAACCAGTTGCAGTAGATCAGTACACACATGCAGATCAGTACACACAGTACCATAGAGCTGTGACATCACACCAGCTGTAGCAGCCAGAGAGGATGATGGATCGCTCGTCGTCGCCTACAAATAGGGTCGCCATTCAGAGGCGCTCGTTATTGTGTTAAAATCAATTTGCGCCCATCCCCTCTGAGCTGTAAGTGTTGTGGGTGCAAAGATTTATCGATATCGATGTTTTAAGATGCAATGGAGTGGAGATGTTTCATGATTAATAACAGTATATCTTAACAAATGATTAAATAAAGGATTTTATTTTAATTCAAAAATAAAATAACTGAGAATTATTATGAAAGTCAAACTAAATAAATAATATTAAAATGACATAAACAGTATTTCACGTTTTTTCTTTAGTTAGTGCTAAAAAAGGAGTTCAACTTTCAAAGTACCTACTTACTTAACTTCTCTTGGGTTTGTTTCGTTAGCTACAAATCAAGCATAGCCATAACGTATTAAGGTAAAGTGACGTCACTTTACCTCATTAGCGTGTAGTAGGTACACAATTCATATGCATATAAATAACGTGATATGATTAATTAGGGCTTACTACGCATTATTTTAAGAAATGAAGGGGAAGAGTTTCATGAGTTCAATGTTCAAAAATCTTTGTTTCATGTTCAAATCAAAATTCAGAGAAGCATTACTCGCTAAGAATGATTACATTTTCCTAGGACCCAATTTAAGGTATCACAGTTATTGGAGGTGTAATTTCATTGAAATAAAAATCCTTCGGCTCAATTGTGGTTAGGAAAAATACACTTAAAAGTAAATTAATGTACAAAACGTTCACAATAAAAGTAAAAGAAAATAAGATATTCTTTTCGGCGCGGCGATTCAATCTTCACCGTAAAAAATACACGGAGTTTCGATAGTATCATCCCATCGCTATGCCCATATGCGTCCGGCACGCAAAAATAGTTTTTCGGGGCATTCCACCCCACAGATTGTCCATGGCCAAGACAATGCGGCCGGTAACAAAAGTCGCCCTAAAATGACGTTAATTCGAGACGAGACAGACTTTTTTGATATTTTTTTACTAAAGGGGTGTTCGGTTACTATTTAATAAGCATTCGTTTTGATTTTGATACCAGGGAGGGCTGTTAAGGGGTAATTTTTGCGTCAAACTGACAGTTACTTTTTTTGTGTGTAGTTTGCTAATTTACTGTAGGTATGGCTTTATACTGTATTGTATTTTGGCTATATTTTTAGAAAAATATTTAAACTTTTTGTATTCTTTAATTTTATAGAGGCAATTTTTGATTCCACTTCCATCTGTGGCAGTCAATTTTAATCAGCAAATTTCAATAAAACACCAATATTTAAAATCTTTCAAAGAATCCCTAGACATCATGTAAACCATAAAACAATAACAGGGACGAATGACAGCTACATTTGTCAAATCCATTACAGCATTTTTTTTTCCAAATTGGTTTATTTTAGCGAGAAATGGGTTTCTGTTTATTCACGCTGGCTTCGAGGGGTTAGAACCGTTAGATAAATAATTTCTCTGTTATAAGTGCCTTGAATTAACTTCCCGATAAAATTGAATACATAGTTTAAAATGTTATTTTGTATGGCTTGGACCTGAATGTTGACTGATGTTGAGTGCATTTTATTGGTCTTAGGGGCTTTCCATTAATCAGGTGAGGCTCGAAAGCCCCCCCTTTCCAAAAAAAAAGGGTGGAAAAAATCCCGAAATATCACAAGCGGGGGGGGCGGTGTGTTGACTTACCCTTGTTGTTAACATCACGTAATTAACGGACGGTCCCTAATTAATATGAAATAAACTTTATTCTTCATTTGTTATTTTAAGCGAGATAAACAATATCACTCAATGGAAATAAGACAATTATGACGTTTAGACAACCTCCTGTCTTACTGTTCTGGTATAAAATGTGAGAAGTTATTCAACAAGTTAGAAATTACGATTCCAACACTTTAATCATTGCAACACATTGTCTTCGTAAAGGTACTTAATATTTTCTTAACTGCTGAAAATCAGTTCACAAAATAACGATCAGACTACCTAAAAACCTAAATCAACTTTGGGTAAGTATAATCATACATTGCTCGTAGGCCTCGATTACTGAAAGTACTACTGTGTTTACTGACGGCCGCAACAGTTTTCAACCTTATAACAAAGGCATAAGAGTAAAAGTGGCAGACCGTCTGTGAACTGGGTAGGAACGATACAGTTTTTAGGGCTTACAGATACATGTCAAGCTTACTAAACTTTAGGTATTTTATATAAGTTAGGGTATTCAGAAAATATTACCAAAATAATGAGTTTCCATAGCAACCTTGTCGAAAGCCTAATTTTGTTAGTAATTCAATGTAAAAGAAAATGAGTTTTGTCTACAAATTACTGGACGTTTATTTTAGTCAGCACCAGTTTATTTTGTCTGTAAAATATGCCCAAACTATAGTAATAGAACATTACTTAAGAAAGGGGGATCCATGAAATTTGTAGACAGGGCAACATAGGTACGGTCTGACTGTTTACATTATAACACGATTTTAAGGCTCACAATATTTAAGGCATCACTAAAATTTTTAGTTAAAATAATGAAATAAACAATATGCTTTTGACAACTTGCGTCAACTGACGTACTCATTTATGATTTAGGATTATTGTATGTAAATATCCATCGGTAGCTGGTGACTGCCTAAGGAAAAGAAATAATTGATAATTTTCAAAATATTCAAAGGAGCCACACATGTGGGATTTACTATTAAACACACAGCTAAAATGATCTACAACGAATGGCGTCGGTGGAAGTGCTGAAGATTTGGGTCAGCAACATTTGAAATACTATCGTGCCAGTGCCAGTAAGAAGATTATCACTTCAACAATTCCAAAAACAATTCGACCATCCGTCATGCAAGTAGCCAATAACGTATCGTACGTAACAACGGGACCATGATCCGGGATTCTATACGAAACATTTGAAAAACTATCATGCCAGCGCCCCATAAAGAGTTAAAAGATTATAACTTCAACAATTCCAAAAACAATTCGACCATCCGTCATGCAAGTAGCCAATAAGGTTTCCTACGTAACAACGGGACCGCAATCCGGGATTCTTTACGCAACATTTGAAAAACTCTCGTGCCCGTGACATGAAGAATAAAAAGATTATCACTTCAACAATTCCAAAAACATTTCGACCTTCCGTCACTCAAGTAGCCAATAACGTATCGTACGTAACAACGGGAACGCGGCCATCCCTTGAGCCGTCGTCAAATATTTGCGTAGTAGAATCATCCGTGGGCTAAGTCGACGCTCTATGTAATATCGTGATGGATGACGTCAGCTGTTTGTCTTGACTTTCCGATAGACGATAGTAATGAGGGGTTATCAGGTTTTTCTTTTTCTCTGGTTGGTCTGGGTGGTCTAAGGTGAAAATTAAGTTAAAAAAAAACACACTACAACGACACACAATTTACCTACTATAAGTTAAATAGAAAATAATTTGTAAATGGTTAGGTCCTAGGTACCAATCATCACTCCACATTCCTCATCTAATTTCGTTAGTTATGACTCCTTATTCTCTCTCAATATACTCGTAGTACCATTATTGTACTAGTCAAACTCTTTTATTTGATATCCATATTGAGGGAATTGTGAAAAAATATGTAATCCACCATTTTTGGCGGCGGCCATCTTGGACCGATTTTCATCAAACATAGCTAAGAACACTCCCGACTAATTCACCTTTAAAACAAAAAGAAACAAAATTCAAATTGGTTCAACACAGCGACATTTTTGCGTCGGGGGTTAAAAACAAAAAAATGCCTTCCGAGATCTTGAAGTATTCGATCAGACTAGTGGAAGTGAAAGTATTGGATATAAAAGTTATCGAAAGCATTTTACTACGAAAAATATGCGCCGGGCAGTTAGTAGGTAGATTTAATTTTTACACTAGTCATTCAAACCGTTTAGGGTTGAACCTCACCCGAATCGCATTATTGCAAGCTATTCCTTAGCGAGAAAAAGAGTGTGAAACGATGCGATCGGCAGCAGGTCTTCACCAGTAGGTTTCTCGCTCTAGCTAATGACGGATCTGAGCGACAGAAAGGGATATAGGAGCATGGAAAAGTGCATTTCGGTGCTGCCAGACGAGTGCACTGTTTTTATTATGGTGTAAATCAGATTGATTCCTGATGACTTAATAGCATTACATTACATTTTTGCATTTAAATCTACAACTAGTTGATGGCTAGCTAATTAAGACAGGTGCGTTCCTTGAATTCACTTGTCACAGAACTCGTTTGAAATTCACAGAACGTAGCCTGGACAATCTTCATATAACCCACAATCCCTTAATACCTCACCTCTCCCGAAATGAACTAAAACATGCCTTATACAGTATTATCACCGCATGCATGCAAGCGACAGCCTTTTGCCACTGCTTTCATTCGCAAGCAGTTACATTTTCCGCTTGGCTGCTGGAGTCACGGTTCCAAAGAGCTATGCTCAGGAACCAGACATATTGTGTTCTATTTACTTATGGAAGTAGTATAAATGGTTTGTCATTTGTTTATGTGCTTAATTTGAAAGGCGTAGAGTTATGTAGATGGATTTGATGGTGTATGTTTTTGGGAGGAAGGTCCTTAAAACCGTAGTACGGTGTTATTGAAGTGAAATCTTCTTTGGGCTCGTTGAGCGTTTTTTTGGGTTAGCAAAAATCATAGACCTCGCATGACCGTCACCTAACGCTTCGTAGCACTCGTAACCGATTAGCAGATATAGATTATATAGTTTTTACTTCTATCTGCAGTCCCCGCAAATAGTGTTAATGTGAAAGCTTGACGGTTGACAGAGGAGAATGGAAGAAAAAACCGTGTTGCACAGAACCCAAGTAACATGGGACAAAGGCAGGCTGGGTTTTGGAGGTCAGATAGGCAGTCGCACCATGTAAAATACTGGAATTTAGGTGCATCCGTTTAGAGTGGAAGTCGAGGCGGAAGGCTAGGCAGATGATGAATTTTTGGATGTTAGAAGAGAGGGCTCTAAAAAACTCAGTAAAATACGTATAGGTAACTGACAAAATTACAGAAATATTTCCCAACAAAATAGATATTGAATTACACATCCTTACATGTAAATTGATTAACAAACAACATTCCTAAAAACTACTCAGTTGATTCTACTCCTGTAAGTTAACTCAGTTCTGAATTCTGATACGATTTCAATGCAAACATTGCCATACAAACAGCTTTACGTAATATGCACTTAACTATTCGAAACTAAACTATTTGAGGTCAGTGTGCCACTCTATACACCGTTGAGAGACTCCATTCAATGGAGGTTTGCATGCACTGGCATTGTTGCCGTAGCGTGCAATTGGAAAAAAGAAAAAAAAAACTTTTGAATTTGAACGTGGAATTGTAGAATGTCATTATGGTAATAAATATGGTAAGCACGCTTATAATCTTTGAAGTGGAGTGACTTTTGTGATGAAAAACTAACTGAAATTCTTTGATTTATTGTTGTTAGTTCATGAAAACAGACAAATAATACGATATTACCTTCACAATTTTAAAATCAAGCTTACTTACTCCTCTAAAAAACTGTTGTACTGTTCAGTTGGAGTCTCACGGATTTCCCATGATATTTTTGCTTACAGTAGTTCTAATTCGTATACAGCAAGTTTTATTTTCGGCAACCTTTAAGCTCGATGCATCTAACGCCATCTACCGGGATGTTTGAAAACGACAGTCACCTTCATTTTTAAGCAATGAAACAACCAGAAAGTTGTTTTCAAGTGCAAAACATGGCTTCTTATTGTAGCCGAGTAATTTTATGAACCGTTTATATAAAAAAAAAAAAAAAAAAATATTTACTTTATTAAAATTTTCTCTTGCTATAATTATCAAAATAGAAATTCAAATTCTGATACTTGTTTTGCCAAAACATTTGTTAGCTTCATTGAAATAAGTTCTATTCCTATTAAAAACGAAAACCACGTTTTCTTCTTTTGTTTACACATTCAAAAACAGTCGTAATAATGCTCAATGCAACTCGTAATTGTGCGCAATGCGTTCGTAGTATGAGTGACAGTAGCGCGCTCCCACGGGGCGTCATCATACATTACACTGATTTGGTTGGTCTGTGCCATGTTGTACACAAGCAGGTATTAAGAATTATTAATGTCCATTGAGATGGAAATGGCATTATCATCATGGATGACTCGGAAACCTACCGAATTTTTGTGTTTCTCGAGTGTAGTCAATGCTGCGTTTGTTTTTGGGAGATTACAGTAAGAACTATCGTAGGCAGTCGCTCCATGTAAAATACTGGTATTCAGCTGCATCCGGTTAGACTGGAAACCGACCTCAAAATAGTTGAGAAAAGGCTAAGCTGATGATCATTCTCCTTTTTTTATTTGTATACTTATTTATGTCTACAGAGGCGGCCCGGTGGTACTGGCCCCCTATTTACGACTTGTAGGTCCAAGGCAAGCGATTTACTTTATGTATTTTATAAACTAAGGTACTGAATTACCTGTGCTCATAATACGGTTTATGAAAACATTGTGAGAACCCAGCATTTCCAAGAACCAACAATTATAAGACGTAACTATGACATCCGTGTACTGGGCCCGCGTGCTTGGAACTTTTTCTAACAGATACATGGCCTATGTCCCAGCTTGGGGAACATTATAGGTTGGAAATGCTAAATATCCGTTAAGCCTGAAAGTACATGATTAACTGCAATAAACAAAACCAGAAATATATGTTATTCTTCAGGATATATGCTAGTATAATTGTGTTTTGAAAACATAAGACATTTAATTTTACTCCATAAAAAAATCACGAACGTATCTCTAAAAATATTTTAACGAGTAAAACCCATACTAAAATACATGCGATCATTCTGATTTTTAGGTAAATAATTCTACAAGCAATACATATTAGCATCATAGTGTTTTATTGTTTTAGTACTATATATCAATAGTTTTTTTGTAAATCGGTCGAAACCAGTCATTTCGTACTATTCAGCCCGCAGTGACTGACATAACAACCACTTTGTAGTGCAAGCTGATTAGAACTTTATTCTAACAGTATTTCGTACGAAGTTTGAACCATCACAAATTAGATTTGCTACTAATCTCCTGTAGTTCCCTTAAGTACAATCCATTAACTGCCTCGTTGGTCTAGTGGTCGTAAGCACGACTGCCGATCAAGAGGTCCTGGGTTCGGTTCGGGCAAAGTGTTATTGGGTTTTTCCATCAGAAATTTCTCAGTAGCAACCACGGCATCAGGATTTGCGCCCGGTTGATGCTAGGATGGCCCCTCACAAGATGGGACTTAAACATAACTGGCAAAATGCGTGTTACACCTCTGCCTAACTCCTTGGGGATTACAGGCGCGATGTTATCACTACATGTTAAAAAAAACAAAGTCTCCCGCCGCGTCTGTCTGTCCCCATGTATGCTTAGATCTTTAAAACTATGCAACGGATTTTGATGCGGGTTTTTTAAATAGATAGAGTGATTCAAGAGGAAGGTTTTGTATAAAATTTTACGGGGCGAAGCCGCGGGCATCGGCTAGTGCTATATAAAATCCATAAACAAAGACCAATCATGCACATTAAAACTGAACTGCATTTCTTCAAACGATACCCTAACAAATAAACCGAACAACAGCAGGATCGCGCGGCATCTTTTGAACAATCTACTGAGTGACAACGTAATTCAGTGGAGAGGCGATCGAATGGACACTCTCGTTTGTTTATTCAATTATATTTTATTGAGTAGAGAGATTTATTTGTTACGGGAATTGAAGATGACATAACGTGTTTGCACGTGGTACAATACAACTGATTTTTAGCCGACTTCTAAAAGGAGGAGGTTCTCTATTCGTCGGAACCTTTCTTTTTTTTTTATAGGCAACGGAACTCCTCAATAAATGATAGCAAATGGACTGGGATTGCTGATATCTCATATCTGTCTGTTGTTAACACCAGTTCATAACATAACATCACGCCAGTACGCTGTGAAGGGGTAAGCGCATGTGCACCACTAAAAAGTGAAAAATAAAAACTTTTTTTGCAAAAAATAAAACCGACTTCTAAAAACACAAAAAAGTGAGAAATAACATTAGTTTCAGAAGTCGGTGACTAAAAAACTAAACCAATCAAACAAATCTCACCGACTTCTGAAGCTAAAGTTATTTTTCACTTTTTTGTGTTTTTAGAAGTCGGTTTTATTGTTTTGCAAAAAAGTTTTTTACGATTCAAATATGAATATGATCGGAGGTGTTGGCCCCGACTTATGAACCAACGAAGTCGTGGGTTTGAACCCAAACAGGCGTATTATTTTGTGCAATTTATTTAATCGCCACTGCTCTCAAAACGGTGAAGGAAAACATCGTGAAGAAACAGCATATCCTTGAACCAAAAATTCGGAGACATGCGACATCTACCAATCCGCACTGGGCCCCGCGTGGAAGACTATAGTCCATTCCCTCTCATATAGAGGAGACCTGTGTCCCAGCAGTGGGAACATTAATAGGCTGAAGATGATGATGATGATGAGGTATCTTTAAGGTTAACTATCTAAAAGTACAGTGTAAACTTCATTTGAAAGTATTCTATAGGTACTAAAACTAACTGAGGGTATAGCTTAGATATACCTTAGACAAACGTTTTAAAAGCGTATCGTAATAATCTACCACTGACTTTATTTTCACAAATCTAAAAGTGTGGTGTTTGTCGCAAATAAGGTAAGTTGGTAAGGACCTATCCTATCGGAAGTATACGACTGGTCCACCATCTTTTCCAGCCTACACAATTCAGTTTCAGTTTGGTATTTGATTTTTAAGGCTTCTTGAAGTTATAAAAACGTATTTTTACGTCTCAATCCCTAAAAAAACTTGAATGCTCGCATCAGCATAAAAAAAGTTGGCTTAAATACATCGTTAAATAAGAAACGTCCCTAGTAAGTACATACTCATAAATAATATTAAATCAATACACCGAACACAGTGGAATTGATACCCGTCAAATGTAGAGCTCAATATAAATCAAAATCGCCCCGTAAGTGACATTTTAAGTTTATACGTAAACACAAACATACACACATACATACAAACTGCTAAAATTATAACCCTTCCTTTTGGCTTCGCTGTAGTCGGGCAAAAAAGTACCCGTTTATCCTTCAGAACGGCTACTCCCAAATACGGCTGCTTAATCAATGAAGAAGTCTGTACAATATTAATTCCCTAAGTAATACAAAGACAACAGCTTTATTTGCTTTATCAGTATGTTCTCCTTTTCATTACTACAAATAAGTTTGAACTTTCCCTCCCCCTCACCAATATCGTAGCAACCTAGCTCAACAAATCCGCAATATGTCTGCCACGTCAGTTCAATCATGTAATGGAACGAACGAGACGCCCACTGTGGATTCAATCAATGAAACATTCATAGCGAGAGCTAAAAACTTATATAAAACATTTTTGTATCAATGCTGCTGATATTTGCTCTGACTTTTATACTTTACAATTGATGTTTTTTTAATGCTGGTAACTTGTGTAAGTAGGCTGGGATGATTAGAGTTGAATCTATCGGAATGTAATATAGGAACTCAGTTAAATATTTACAGAATTCTAAATATACTGATACAAATGGAAACATGCTTAGTAAAAATATTGCAAACTTGTCGAATAGATACTCTACGGCTACAATTTCTACGCACTTTCTAGGCTTCCCCATCGTTTGTGAAGTTATAGCAAACTGGACATTCATGAAAACTTAACATCGGCCGTCTAAACAACTCTTTTTCAAAGACATGTTTGCTTTAAACCAGAAAAAAAAATGTCAAGAAGATTGCACCCATCTAGTTTTCAAACGTTAACTATGCTCTATTTAACCGTGTTAACTATGCTCTTGTTAACCGTGGGTGTCGGAAAAGAAATAATTTCGTGAATAAAATACGCAGTTCAGCGTTTAGCTTAGTAAACTACAGTCTCCTAACACTGCTACAAAAAATTATATGGCAGGATCTAAACCTCGACTTCTGCAAGCTAAAGCTTCAAGTGAGCAACCATGGAAGCTCGTGGAATTGGTGCAAAAACGGCGTTAGATCTTGATTAAAATGGCCTACCTTTCCACGGAAATTATTTATTAATAAAATATAGTATGGACCGAAATAACCAAGGCGCGACCCAAAAACGCGGCCGTCTCTCTCGCCGCGCGTTACATAATCTCATGTAAAAGCGTAACCTCTTTGTAATCTAGAAATAGATGGCATTCATTAGGCTTTCCTTTTTTATTTTCCGTTCAAATTAAAAACACAGGAAAAGTTTTAATAAATGGACGGACACTAAATTAGGTTAGGTTTTGGTCATAAATTTGATTATATAACTTGAATCGAAAATTACCCAGGGTAGTCGACTTCACATGATCCGTCTTTAGTATAATTTCAACCCTAAAAATGTCTACTTTTTTGACATACCTGTAATTTGTTTAGTGTACATAAATTAAGAGTATTCTATCCATATATCTACAACGGCAATTATGGCTTCAAAAATAAAACTTGGACTATATTGCTTTGAAGAAATCAGACAGGGTTTCAGCAGGGCTTTGCAGAACACCCTTCAGTTTGGTGATACAAACATTGCTATTGGCTTATTACTAAACAAACCACTGTCACTTTCTTAAGCGTGATGATTATTTAAAAGTTTCCCTTGATCGTTCAGTGGCCCAAAAAGTCTGACAACCAGTCTTACCAAGGGGTATCGTATTATGCAGTACTAACTAGCTTGTGGAGGTAAGATAGGCAGTCGCTCCATATTAAATACTGGTATTCAGCTGCATCCAGTTCATCTGGAAACCGACCCCAACATGGTTGGGAATAGGTAAGGCAGATGATCTGCAATGAACAGCAGCAAATACCAGGAGATTTCATACTTATAATGAAGCTGAATTTCTCAATAAACCTTAGACGAAACAGGTATAAAAGACACGTAAACATATCAAGTAATACCTAGCATAGTATAAATATAGGTTATATAGGCAACTAAGCGCTCCTGAGCTCGTCATCCATCATGATCGTATGCATATGCGTTGTGACAAATGCCTTCCTAATCTGTTTCTGTGAGCGGCTGATATTACAGGTAATATGTACACTTATTTTATTAATATTAACGTATTGCGATACCGTCATGTAAGTTATTTTTTTGGTTATGACGATAACGAAGGCCATTATTTTTTTCTGAAGCATTATTCCAAAACTTCTACAACTCTATTTATTTTTCGATAAAATTACGGTTTCTATAAAAAGTAATATCATTTGGTATATATGTCACCGTAAAATTGTCAAACACGTTATATTACAATATAACGTGTTACTCTCTAGCGATATTGTAAACTCTCGAAATATTGTCAACTGAACATACGGAAGTATCTCTGCCCCCATAATCGGGACTTGGGGCACCCCCCTGTTAGGTTAGTTAGGTTCCTTTAAACCCTGCACCCGGAAATAGGGGCCCCGCGAAGCTACTACTACGCTTTTTAGGGGAATATAAAGTGTTTTAAGGTTAGGTTACAATAATCGGTATTTCTCAGGAATGGAACATTATCTTTTCATGAGAGTGGTACCACTGGGCAAGGGGGACCCCTCCTTCCCTCCACACCGCGTGAGTTGACTACCATCGCATGCATTTCACGAAAAATAATGCGTTTTGTTGTAAGCAGTATGTTCATTTGACAATATTTTGAGATTTTACAATATCGCTAGAGATATTACAATATAACGTATTTGACAATTTTACGGTGACAATATATGTCAGCGTAAAATTTTCAAACCCGTTAGATTGTAAAATAACTCTCGAAATATTGTCAAACGAATATACTGCTTACAATAAAACGCATTTTATTTTATTTTCGGTCGACGTGAAACCGTAATATTGTGAAATGCATGCGAGGTATGAAAAATGCAATAAAAACTTGTATTTGAAAAAACTTGTCAAAAAGTTGGAACTTTGACCCCCAATATCTCCGTAACTAGAAGGTTCCGTATGGTGTAGAACAAGTGCCTTTCGGCTTCGTTAAGAGGTGTTTTACACCCTTTATATTAACAGGTGCTATAACACCAATGGTAACCCAGAAACATTTTAGTCTGGATTATGAGGATCAAAACCACAAATACATCTTCCAATCCAACACACCTTGGAAAGTAGTTTTCAGTCAAGTACTAGAAGTAAAGGAAACATAGTACAACATGGACTTGTTCCATTATCTCACCTGGAAAAATTGTTGCATGATTGCAGCCTGTTAGGCCGTTGGTCTCTGCATCGGTTTGTATACCTTTGACAATCAGGCAGTGGCCCGAAAGTTTGGCAACCAGTCTTACCAAGGGGTAACGTATTACCCAGTACTAACTGAATTTAGAAGGTCAAATAGGCAGTTGCTCTATTTAAAATACAGCCCCCAACACATTTGAGAAAAGGCTAGGCAGATTATGATAATTGCAGCCTGTTGTCAAATTCAGTACATGTTAATATTCCCTACTTTTACAACCAAAAAAAAACTCGTCTCACATTGTGTATCATCTGATCTCATAACACGAAGTCTATTTTCTTCGTACCAAGATCAATATGAGGCTTTACTTGCGGCTTATTCAAGGCATGGATGTCAGTTTTGCGAAAAGTTTGAGGTCAAAGGTCAAGTGAATCGTTTCTCGTCTATATCTTCCTATTTATTAAGACAGTTGAGCATTTTTGTGGTCGTACGTGGCGGGTCTGACGTCAAACTAGAAGTGCGGGTGGAAAATGTGGTTCTTATTTTGTAAGGCGTAAGATATATTTTATTTAGAAGATTTTTGTATGTTTGAAGCCGTGTGTAGAATAAAATTCTTCTGTTGTAGGTATGTCATATATACTGAAAATCAAAGAGTATCACATACGCACTCTGATTCGTTTTGTTTTTGTTTTTGAAACATGTAAAAAACCGGCCAAGTGCGAGTTGGACTCACGCATCGAGGGTTCCGTATATAACTTGTAGGTATTTTGTTATTTAACTACATTTTTACGGTTTTCGTCTTTTTTCTTTACCCGTGTTTTAAGATATTGCTTCTTGTCAAATTTCTTGATTAATCTCGACCAACGGGAAGTATCCTATAGGTTTTGATTCCCTTGTAAAATTGCAAAAAATGCGAGATAAACGGTCATATCTTTGATCGAGTTGACTTACAAGTATAATTTTATCACTGCTCTAAGGAGTAGCAGCGGGGTATTTGTTACTAATTTCAGCTAGAGAACTCCAAGCTTTCCTGAGAAAAAGGGTGTTACCAAAAAAATTACCCTATATGGGTCCCGTTTTCGCCGACTGATGTACGGAACCCTAAAAAATGTGAGTCACGCCAAATTCTCAACCAAACACGGCACTAATTTAATAAGCTCAATATTGCATTTCTTGCGTATAAATCATACCGGCCATTTCTTAAGATGACGTGACAGCTCATCTTCATCCTTAGTTCTATACGCTCAGTTTATTGGCAGCAAGTCAAGTACCCTCCCACACAAAAGTGTTTAAAACATCAATATTGTGAAGTTCAAGGCTCCCAAACCTTGAAATTTTGGCAATAGTCATTCTTTTTATAGCTATGTATTGCTATTTTTAATGGTTTTCCCAGTTAAGTATTCTGTATGAAAGCTGTTACTGTGTTTGTACTTTTATTAAAGTTGTTCAACCCGTCTTTTAGACAATACTTTAGTGTTACATTTTGCCGTCTTGTTAAATAATGGATTAGGTTTAATGAAAAATAGGTGTTAAAAAGTTGTAAGTGATTGTACCTCCGTGCAACGCAGACAAGTATCGGATATTCGGTTGTTGCTGTCTTTTTCTATTAATGCGGTAAGGAGAGAGATGGTGAATCTTTAAAATGTATTCGGTTTGATCTGAGTAAGTAGGTATCTAAATTATTTCTAGACAGGATACAGAGTCGGTCGTGCGTTTGAAGTACGTTTTATTTCTGTACATTTATGTTGTTATATTAAGAATTTTAAAAATAATACGTGCTGCTAGTTTTCTCAAATAGAAAAATGGAGTGGGTCAGAAAAATAATAAATAGAGAAAAGATTTTATATGTTGTACAGAATTTTGATACAATTTTGTGTCACGTTTTTATTCCAGTTTGGACTTTGACTTATTTAAGATCTTTCTTGTACTAATTGGACTTAGGTACAATATTTATTCCTTCATTAAAATTTGTTCCCACGACATAAGACTTGTTATTAGCAGCGATTTTCTCAATTACTTGTACATACAATTATTGTTTGTTTTCCAAGAAAGACTAACTAAATCATTCTGTCTCACTCACAAAATTGCTGTCATACAGAACAATTGTTTGGCCACAAAAGATATATTGTTTAGATATGAGTGTGAGACCAGGCACGGACGGGCGGTTTATAACGTGACGTTTTTCTATCCCACACTGGATTTTCAACCTTTAACTCTCAGACGAGGATTGACAATTCAACAAATTATTGTTTAATCGCTTTTCGATGCGTTTTGTTGGATTCTCACGTTTGAGTCTAAAAAACATGTGGGGCAGTCTTTGTGGCCGCGTAGCGAATCGGCTATGAGTGCTACGAAGCGTTAGGTGACGGTCACTAGAGTTCCATGATTTTGGTTCTCTCTAAAACTGCTCAACGCACCTAAAGAAGTCTTCACGACATAAAACGTTGCGTTATAAAAACGCCCGTGCGTACGTGGTCTTATACAACAATTTCCTTTTTGACACATACGACAGTACCTAATCCAACTTTCTTCTCTTTCGGCCTATTATATATTAGGTGGCTGTTTGCCAATGCCAGTTCGGTAGACAACCTTCGTTTTGTTTATGGGTCTTTTGACTACCATGATTGGTAAACAGCTATGTCGCTTGTCTAGTTTAGCAGGTAGTGATAGAGTAAAAACTCAATAATTGTTTTCTTGAATACAGGATAGACGATCTTTTAATAACATCTTTTATGTTTTTGATCATTGACGTTATTTGTACTAGAGTAGCTGATTTATTTTACTGCCCTTATTTCAGAAAACTCAGTAACTTTAATGTAGTAATTAGAGAATGCAAGTATGTAAAAAAAAAAAAAATGTATTTTAGATGTTGATTTTTTTGTATTATTTTATTCATTTGTATGTAATATCACTTTTAAATTCTTAAATTAATTAATTCTCTCTAATGTGAAATAGTGTATGCCCTAATGGGTAGTTTTTGAGTTACTATAACCTAACTATAAGACCAATTGTATCACCAAAAAGCACACTAATAAATACTTTGACTTCGACTTTGACTTCAGTAACGAAGGCAGTACAGGTATACACTACTGTCTTATCTTTCAGATATGACAGTAGTGTATACCTAGTGTGTATGCCTTGATATTATACTAACTGATGTACCAGCTTGACATTTTTATTTATAGTTTAATCCACACACATTTTACTGTTGTCTTTTATTTATCTCCCAAGTGAAATAACGCAACGTAATGAATGACTCTCCAATTTAATGTTGAGCGTAAGTTAGCGCCATCTGTCATGTCGAGTTAGAACTGCACACTCATTAGAATTTGCAAATACGAGTGTTTTCGACTAGTATTTAAATGTTTAGCTCACTGAAAAGTGGTGTGATAATTGGTTGTCGTGGTATAGACATGTGATCCGGAGGAAAGAGGAAATTTTCGTGAAGAAAGTTTTGTCTATGAATATCACTAGATAGGAGCTGGTGACTGCAGAGATGACGAGTAAAAGCGAAATATGGAAGAGGAGACATGCTGCGCTGACTCCAAACGGGATTGGGATAAAGACAGGAGAATTATTTCTATTTAAGTATGGTTCGTTATTGAGAGCATTTTTAGGTTAAGCCGTGCTTCCCTAGGTTGGTCTGTGGATGGGTGACCACCCTTACATACCGAGTTTCCTCCGTGCCTCGGAAAGCACGCTAAGCTGTTGGTCTTGGCTCTCATTTGTCCATCTTTGGCAGTTGTTACAGGTGGTCAGTGGCCCAATTAGTCTGACAACCAACTTTTTTTCGGATGGGATATCATCAAATGACTTCTCCCATTCTGGGCGGGGCGGGAGGGAGTGTCAGACTTTTACTGACTAAAACCCATCCATGTTCCTTCCTCGCCCTTTATGTTCCGGGGCCACGGTATCTCTTTCGAACAGTCCCGCAACCCCAACCAGTCTTACCTAGGGGTATCATATTACCCAGTATTAACTGGGTTGTGGAGGTCAGATAGGCAGTCGCTTCATGTAAAATACTGGTATTCAGCTGCATCTGGTTAGACTGGAAGCCGACCCCAACATAGTTAGGAAAAGGCTAGGCAGATGTTGATGATCATTGTTCGTTATGGAAAGTAAAGTACATTTGTTTTTGATATTTACGAGTAGAATGCTATAAACATCCTGATAAGAAGATCATACGCCCGACTTAGATAGCTCTCTACACGGTACGAGTGGTTCGAATCTTCTTTCTCAATCGGTATTAGAAATTATTTACGCTTTTCAAGGTTTGGTAAGTAAGAAAAGCAGATAGAAAGCAACATTGACATATTATTTGAACTTAGAATCAAGCTTAGTTAGGGTATTGAGATGATTGTGATCAAACAGAAGACTACGCAACTCCATGAACCCCAATAACTTTTTCAATGTCAGAGAGAACCTTGTTACACGTAATACAAATAATACTTCTTACCCAAAGAAACCATTTTGGGGAACCACATGTATTTATAATATAAATAATTAACTCACAAGTACCGTTATAGGGTTTAATTAATCCCGAACAACGGGAACGTGTCCCGTACAAATTTATTGCTATAATTTACGACAGTACAGGAAAAAAGGGAATACAAATACTTTGTAATGTGTACTGTATTAGATGGTTGGGTAAGGAAATTAGTGGGACTGTGGTTGGTAGTCTATGAGAGGTTTCACACGGGACTTTTGTAGCTACACATCATTATCATCTCATGTGCCTATACTTTTTCCAAGTTCGTTAGGATTGGCTTCCAGTCTAAATGATCTCCACAACCTAGTCAGTACTGGGTAATACAGTATACCCATTGCTAAGACTGGTTGTCAGACTTTTTGGGCCACTGACTACCTGTATCGACTGTCAAAGATCTACAAATGACACAACTGCCTAACGTAATTTCTAAGGCACGGAGGGAACTCGGTATGTAAAGGTCACACCCATCCACAGACCAACCTAGGCAAGCACGGCTTAACCTAAAGATCGGCCCAAGCAGCTGTTATTATTTAGCCACGAGTTCCTTCCAACCATCAACATTTTAAATTAGAAAGAATACATATATGACTGGAAACAAAGTAAGTGGTGTTTAGTTGTGTTTTGTAGCTTCGCCTGAAACGTAATGCAGTATGCTAAGCACCACGTAAGTATTTATGAAGCCATGTGAATGTCAACACGAAGCATCGAAAGCCGATATGAAAGCCAGCATTTTGAGGATACTACTACATTGTGTAAGAACAATGGAAATTGAGGTGTATTTTATTAATTCGAAAACAAACCGCACTAGTAAGTATATTGCTTCTGAAATAATTGACATATTATCTACCTACTCGAGTTTCATTTTTTTTTTCTTTTTAATTTTACTCAAACGCACATACACGCAACAAAATATGCAATGAAGATGAACACATCACTCTCAATACTCCATGATTTACTTTACATTTACTTTCAGCAATACTGTGCACTTACGAGTAAGGGGGCTATCACAATTTGTTCTTGTATTCGAGTGGGTTGAGAGTCTAACACTCTAATACAAGAAAAATTATGATAGAAATAAGCAATCTTTCTCGGGCATGTTTTTTTTTTAATTTTATGGCGTTATCTAAACCATAATCAAAAATATAAATTCTCAGTTTTGATGTGTGATTATGGTTTAGATAGCCCTCCTAAGTGTCAACTAAAAACTCAGGTGGTTACTCAAATCAGTCATTACTAACACGAAAATGAAACACACACAGAACGTGTATTGAGTAAACAATGTAGGTACCCATATTATTAATTGCATTCCGTATAACTTTTCAAAATTAATTGAACACCAACTAAAGCTCAGTACCCAAAGACAAAGAGCGTGTTATTGCACTTACAAATTCGCATACCAAACGCGAATCAGCCATAAACATTTAAACCAAAACCATGTGTAAATGAACCGAGGTTAAAATCGTAACAGGGTATAAATCAAACGCACTGCACATGTCTGTTCCCATGATTCATGGCATTACAAATCTTACAGCCTTATCACAAGGGAACAAAGTTCAAATTAACGAAGGATTCTGCTTGCTGTACGCCTGTAAGGACTTATTAAGATCACTTTGCATGCATCTTGCCAATTGAGTGCGGGATACATGTGTTTCTGATTTCTTTTTTTTATTTAAGATGATACTTTGAGTTAGGATGATAAAGTAGTTTATTTGTTACATTTCGAAGTTATGGGTTGAATGAACATGAAGGTGAAATTATTTAAATTAAATTAAGAATACGAAGGAATTGATACTGAATGAAAGTTATGTTGGTAGCATTTGTTCTGTGGTAATGGGTGAAATAAATTATCAATGAAACGAATTTGTAGTAGTAAATCGTAGTATTAGGTTTCTATTGGAATCTTTACTTCTGAAAACATGAACAGAGAGTCAGTAATAGTTTTAAGGATATTTAACCAACCTGAATGTTATTGCCGTTTCAAAAGTGCCAATGGATGTGAAATAAATAAAGCTTTTATTTTTATTTTGTATGCCATACTAATATACTCGTATATCTAGAAATGAAACTACATTAGAAACATATGAAGACGGGTATTTAACGCGAATTTGCTTTTACCTTTTTTTTTCCTACATTAGCTGCCTGCTCTGGATCGAAACTACTGGAAGTCATAGGGGAAGGCTTTGCCCAGCATTGGGAGGACACAATCTAACAGTAACAATGACTTAATGAAACCAAAGTTCACTCATAGAATGTGGTCTTTAGACAGCTGTATTTTTTCTGAAAAATGCAAAATAAACTTCCACAATTTCGTAGATATATCTGCAAAGGCCGTAGACTGTTCACTTAACACAAATGGAAAGAAACAAAATATTTACACTTGATAATAAGGCTTTGTCGGCACCATTAAATGACGTCTCCCCTCAATTGACTTCCAAGACTACCAAGTACCGCGGGAATATCAACAGCTGACACTTTTTGCTCTTTTCTTCTCGACATGACAACCGAATTTACGATAACAATGTTAGGAGACACTATCTATCTTACTTGCAACATCATTAAGGGGTTTTATTTTGTAGGCACGAAAAATGTCATCGTGTTTATTTAAAACTTTGTTTTTGCCAAATAAAATAAAGGTCAGGACGCTGTTAGTGGCAGGATTTTCCTAGATTTTATGAGAACAGTATAGATAAAGTTCTAGGTTTACTGTGCCATAAAAAAAGTATGCAAAACTTACCTATCACGATAAACTAGAAACACTATATTCACAACCTTAAACTGTTATCCAAAACTATTGAAAGCTGTTCTAATAACTCCAAACATCCAACGTTTTTAAAACTACTATTGTCTAACATCCAATATCCAAGTTATTCTTCACGAAAATTAAAGTTATTCACAACACTTCGCGTTATAAGTTAGGGCGGAAGGTTGTACGGAGGCTTCGCACAGCCGCCCGACGCCACGACAGCCGGCTAACTGCCGCCCGCCCTAGCCGCCCTGAATGTTTTCGCAACAACTGAAAATTTTATTCAGCGAGCGAACATTATCTTCAACTTTTCGCAGACTTTGTAAGCACTGTGAATGCAAACTCGAAGCTGTATTTTTTTGTAAGTAATAAAAGATACTCATACAATATTGTTCAGTTTTGGTTTGATCGTTTCGTGATCGACAGCTATATGAATTGAAGGATAAATCAGATGATTCGTCCAGGTTTCCTCACGATGTTTTCCTTCACCGATGTCTGTGATGTCCAAGATAAACTTAGATAACTAGGTACATATGAATTGAAAAAGTCACATTGGTACTTGCCCAAATTCGAACCCACAACCGGGGCGATCACGCGACATCACCGCGACTATGCCTTTACTACCTGTAAAGCAAGCTTCTCCCTTTTTCTTTTTTTTAGGTTGGGAAATCATCAAATAACTTCTCCCACTCTGGGCGGAGCGGGAGGGAGTGTCAGACTTTTACTGACTAAAACCCATCCATGTTCCTTCCTCGCCCTTTATGTTCCGGGGATACAGTATCTCTTTCGAACAGTCCCGCAACCCCGGAACAGTCCCTCAACCCCGGAAGCAAGCTTCTCCCTGGGGATGGAATATTCTTAGACAGTGCACAGACTTGATTAAGATTGTCTTTAAACCGACCCACCGCCATCACTTTATGAAAACTTTAAGCGGAGACTCATTTACAAAACAGTTTTATTTTGGCCAGACAAAATGGTTCTATTTACCGTGGATAAAAGTAACTCCGCTGTGGTGTGCGCACAGTCTTAGTGATAAATTAGACAATGATGCCTGGTTTACCGTTTAAAGAATAGCTACCACACCTCAGCAGTCACGGATAAAGAAGATTCCTTATCTGCACCAACCAATCAAAGTGACGCAACCATAGCAATAAAGAAAAAAAAGAAAAATAAATGGTAATTAATTTATTGGCGCGATCGCGTCAAAACAATGCCTTATCTATGAAAAAAGCCTCTGTTTTAACGCTTTAAGTTCGCGTGCCAGTGGCTCCCCCTATCCATCACTCAGATAACATGAACAAATACTTGGTGGAATTAGCATAAACCCTAGAAATTGTTACCAACTCCGGTCTAGAATAATAATTGGATATTTTCGAAGTAAGTTTGTACTTTGTACAGAAGTTGGAATTCAGTCCCCTGCCATTTAGTGACGATAACTGTGTTATCTTTTAGACACTGATTAATCTTGAATATTTGAAATTCTTAATTGTATTAGCGCAAATTGTTACGCCTGTTTTCGTGCTACGCTGGGCAGAACTGATAGAAATTCTAAAAGCAAAACTGATGAAACGAATTCAACTAAAATTAGTGACGTAATTATTTTGTTCTCTGGACTAATTATATCTAGATAATGATACATAATTAATGTAGTTTCAGTTAAATGTTTGTGTCGAATGCATTATAACAATTCAGTTAGATCTGTGTCAGACAGTTTAGATTGATTCAATCAAAATTGAAGGCAATTATAATGGTAAAAGCTAGTAAAATAAAACAAAGCACATACATATTACGAGTACCAGCACATATATTGGACTTTAATATTGTGTAAAATGAATTTCTATCATTTTAAGCCCCATAACAGATTTTACAGAAAGAATTATTTATCTACTCTCATTGGCGGTGCCTGCTTGAATTCAAAAATAGGTTTTTTTTTTAATTTTATATATTTCTGACCCGAGTTCGCTTGCAACTTCCAAATTAATACGAGTATTTATAAGAACTGACAAGAATGGTGCATTACTTTCAGTTCATCATTAATGGGCCGATTTTTGCCAATGTCCTATATTTTTTTTTTTTAAATAAAACGCCATTTCATATACATTTGTTGCTAGTTCCTGCCTGTTAAAATGACAAAAGCAGTCATTGACCTACCTACATTTATTAAACTTCTTAACTTTGAAAACCAAAAATAAGCCTGTTCAAGTCTTGAATCATCATAGAAGTATCGTGATCTTCAATTTTTTTTAGAAATGAAAAACGATACATGATTCATTTATTTTGCTTCGTATGAAGGGATATTAGGGAAGGGTGAATGACCTCTATTGACATCTTATCTGGCATCAACTACACTACGCTTTAAAATGAACGACTAGTTTAAGATGGAACCGACAGAGTAGCCCACGAAATTAAATAAATAAATAAATATCGCTGGACATTAACACACAGCGCCATCTAGTGCCAAACTAAGAAAGGCTTGTGTCGTGGACACCAGATAGTTGATATACTACAAATATACCTTTTTTGTTTGTAAATACATACTTATTATACATAAACATCCATGACTCGGAAACAAATGTCCATTCTCATCACACAAACATTTGCTACTACCGGGATTTGAACCCGGAACCCTAAGAACGTAAGGCAGCCTCACTGTCGTCAAATGGTTTTTTTTTTGCAATTTACGGGTCAGTGTCAGGTTCTACGTTAAATCAAAATATTTATTATGATTCGCGATCATTCTTTGTTCATTTAATCTCATTGAATGACTTTTTTATAAAATAAACCTGGAGCCCTGAGACAGTCGGTCTGCCGCGACCCCGTCGGTCGCGGCAGACCGAAGAGAAGATGGCGGGACGTCTTGGATGGCTTTCTCGTTAATTGGCGAGAAGAGGTGCAACACCGAGAAAAGTGGAAGGAATGGGGGGAGGCCTTTGCCCAAGAGTGGAACAGTTCGGGCTAATTTAAAAAAAAAAAGTTCCTGTACCTTGGCAATTTCCCCTTTTATTAAGCTTTCTGAGTGATCGATTCTTGATAATTCGACAGTGCCTGTAAATGGTTTAATTTAAATAAATGATTGAGGTCGTTGATTCTAAAAACATCTTTTCTTTTTCCTGTCACACTTAAATCATACATTAGGTAAAGAAGAAATGTTTCTAAAAATAGTGAAGCAGGTCTTAACCACCTATATAAGCAAGCATATTACAAGTTGAGCGATTATATCACTGATAAAAATGCTTGGCTCAATGCTGGACGATCCGATCACTATCTTGCAAGAGAGTAGGAAAGATACCAGTACAGTTCGTAGATTGTACAAATACAAAACGAAAACCTTCCGACCTCGCCGCCGAGGTCCGGCGCGTAATCCCAAATCAATCCCTCCCCGACCCTTGCCTGAGCCAGCCCGCGATGCTGAGCCTTTAGCAATAAAACAGTCCCTAAATAAAGACAATCAGATCCAGCCTGTCCCTTTGCTGCCCCCAGCGACGCCCTAAGCCGAGGTCCGTACCCCACAGGGGGTGCCCTTAGAGCGCTGTCGCTTAGTTTTTAGTCATTTTTGCCCTGGCTGGAGGCCTTAAATTCAAGGCATCCACAGGATTAGCCCGGTTAAGCAGAAGCCAGTCTTCGTAGACTGAACTGCGAGATGCCCTACACAAAAAAAAAAAAAAAAAAAATGGCTCAATGCTGGTCCTGCTCCACAAGGACAGGGGCGCAAAAATTGATAGCATTAAATGGTATTGTTGGAGCTGCTGAAGATTGTACAACTCTTTGCATTGTATAGATTCAATCGCTTTAGTTTTATATAAACGCATAGCCCATATTGTGTGAGTACTATGTACTAGAAAGCTATCATTCACTGGAAACCTACTTTAGTTTTTGACTTGAATGTGCCCTGGTGGTTGAGAGTATGTTATGCTCACTTAAATGTGGCGCGCGTGTCGGACCATTTAGTTTCCTTCAAAATGGTTGAGCTGAATGGTGCTGATCCATGAGTCATGTTCGTGAACGGGAGCTGTCAGTTGTGACTGGTTATCTCTTAGTTGCCATGGCTTATTTGAATGAATTATTTTGTTTTTACTATGGACACTTTTAACGTGCACATCTTGCTACATTGTTCTCACATAATTTACCATCTCAACATGAATGATGTAACCAAGATTTTGTAACAATAATTTGATTTAAAAGAGTGTCCATGGAGTTTTTTGCCCGTTCTTCTCCATAGAGATCTACGCTAGGGAATGGGCAACTACAGTACTTTCACAGTTTTTATGTCTTGTGAATGGGACTGTAGCTACATTTAATTTTCATCTTTGTTTCGACAAATTCAAAAGTGCCTGTAATTGGCCTACTTGAAATAAATGCTTTGATTTTTTTTTTTTTTTTGACCACAGCGCTCGAAACTTTTAGCCATCGTCTCACCGTCCCAGTAATACAAAATCGATCTTTTATACCAAACTTAACATTAAAAACCCACATTTTACTACCTCTTGAACGGCCGACAAGCAACGTGCAGTTTAACGACGCAATTAATGTGGCTACAGTATAAACTTGTAAACTCCTCGGGAACGAACAAACGTATGCAAATTATGCGATATCGTGAAATGTTGCGTGCGCAATCAAACCTTCCCTATGTGATGAACTTCATGTAAAGTTAGTGTATGATGTGGAGTGATTGTGTTGTACTTGAGTAGAGAAAAAACATGTAACATTGGTTGATAAGGTCTGAAAAGTTTTAGAAACCCTCGCGCCATTAGTAAGTGCTTATTGCATAATATAAATATAAATAAATAACAAGACATGTTTTTCTCTGACTTAAAACCATTATGCGTGTGATGTCTTGAGTCTAAAATCCAAACAATAAAAATAGCCTAAAATTCAGATCAAACTACGCGAATCTCTTTTTTTTTTCAAAATCATGGGACAAGATCTATTATGGTATCAATTAATCACAGTGGGCGGTAAATTAAAAGTATGTTTCTCCCCTAAATGATTTAGTTTCCAAGTCCATTTCACATTGGACCTAATGAGATCATTGAATGTTCTGAACATCTTCCCCAAATATTCCTTGTCGTCGAATACTGAGTTTATATAAAGGACTCTGTCCACTACACCGCAGCATACCATGCCGTGCTAAAAACTTGTCAGGCACAGGAAGAAACATGACATGAACTATTGTGCCCACTAGTTCGTATTATATCCGTTTGGCACATTAGAAAAACTCAAAGCATTTATTATTTTCAATTACATATTTTAATTTAGAGAGAATGTTGCATGCCGGAGACAATGTTTTGCCGGTGTCGGTACGCTACACATGGCAGACGATGACACAACGGTGTTGATCGGCGACGTCTAGTGGGTTTAGTCTCACATTGTACAATACAACATTTTTTTTACCTGACACTTTCATAGCACGGTTATGATAAGGTACGATGTAATGGGCAGAAACCTTAAAACAAAACCATTCTGGCCAACTAGCCAACTGGCATCCCTGCATTTTTACTTAAGCAGTCGAATACTCGCTGTTTTTTCTATACGACGGATACTGCGCGACGTGAACACATCAGCCGGAACACGGCTAGTTCTGACGTAGTCTACTCGCGTAGATTTCCATAACGTACAGCTCTAGACTGGAAAAAATGTTGTTTTCTGTGGAAAAGGCTAGTTATACAATTTCTGACGAGAGATTTTTCTAGTCGGGCTATTATTTTACCAAAATATATTTTTTTTTATATACAAAATGCGTTGGAAGACCAGCTCCCACTAGGTGGACCGATGACCTGGTGAAGGTTGCGGGAGTCGCAAGTCGGTGGATGCGAGTCGCAAGGGACCGGTCAATGTGGCGACACTTGGGGGAGGCCTATGTCCAGCAGTGGACGTCTTTCGGCTAAATGATGATGATGATGATGATATACAAAATACTGACTGATTTAGGGAATGTTCATTCCTTGGCTGTGGCTTCTGACCCGTCTACTTTTATGAGATGATAATATCATACGCTTGGCTTATATTATTTTATGTATTCTTTGTGAATATTTGGTATCGCGTGTTTGATAGGACTCTGCGAAAAACATACTTCTACCATACTAGTTGAAACTGAAATTTCCGAAAAAAAAATCGTCTTCGATAAGAGGTTTTTTTACACCCTTTATGCCATTTTATTATGAAAACGCTACTTATATTTTTATTAACAAGGGCTTTTAAGGGTCTGCGTAACTTAAACAATATTTAATCAGCTGCCCTTGTAATACAGGCCATAAACCTATAACCAACAGGCTATAACCTTAGTTCTACATAATGGAACATATAACACACATCTATGTAGATCGTCTCAGAGAGCGTCATCTCACATTTTATAGCCAATTAAACTGGTAGTTAACAAAGCGTCGTTTGTCTTAATAAACTCGGTAAAACGAGACCTCCGATAACCTTCAGTTAAACCATGTTTAACAATTGCTTGGTTATGTGTAACGGTGGATTATTATCTCTGGATAGTTTCAAGGACAACTAGACTGTGTTGAAGACAGTCATTTTAATTTTAAGATGTAATAGGGATGATGACTGACTAAAGAAAATTTGATTCTGTTTAGTCCGTCACGCGTCAGTTAGATTATCGAAAAATATTGGATGCGTGTTTTTTTTTTGTTTTATCTAATTAATAAAAATTGACGAAGATAAAACGGGTCAAAGATCACGAGTTACCGTACGTAACCTTCTGAAGGCATTTGAAATAAAAGTACTCAAATGTGACGTCACACGAGTTTTCGACGCGCTGTATTCTATTTCTTATTCTATTTTAGTATTCTATTCTGTCTTCATTTTTAGTTAACGTGAAAAAAGTTAAAATGCGTGTCCAATATTTTTTTTAAATCTATCTGACGGACTAGTTTTTTTGTGTCGGCTACCCTATTCTCCCATTGCTATGTTTGATACTTTGCTCTAGCACAATTTATTTACTGTCGAGTTTTAAAATTAAATAGCTATTGTAAAAAATCTGAAGAATTTAATTCAAATAAACTGATAAAATGTGGACTTTGCTATAGGCAAGAAAACTCCAGATCAGTGATCCCCAAACACGCATAGAAATAAGTATTAAGGAGATCCTTAAGAGATCAATATGATCTTTTAAAAAGACGATTCTTGTTATAGGATGGCAAACATTATTAGACATTTTTCATAGGTCCATTTCCACTAAATTATTGCATCGTAACTCAATAGAACCGAAGCCATATAAACAATGAAATATTTAAAGTTACGCTAAAACAAACGACATAAAATGAAAGAAAAAAACAGCATTACCATTATAATCGGCATTGGAAGTAGCTCGGGTATGGCAATACTATCGACACAAACGAGAAACGATGTCTATAGACAATGCTGGACGAAGGAATAAGGAAGGTAGATATGTTACAATCGTGATTTGTCAAAACCTACACCAGAGAAGTTCGTGACTAAATAGTCCTACGTGCCTCGAAAAACTCGATAAGTAAGTCGATCCTGGCTGTCATTCGTAGATCTTTGATAGTTGCTACAGGTAGTCAGTGGCCCGGCTGACAACCAGTCTTATCAAGGGGTGTCTGCTTACCCAGGATTGTAGAAGTCAGATAGGCAGTGGCTTTATGGAAAACTACTGCATTCGTTTGAAGCCGACCTTAAAAGCCAGGCGAATGATGACAGGAAACGCGTAACGTAACATGGCGTTCCAAATTATTTTACGTTAAATGCTCGAATGAAAAAAACCCTGCTCGTAAAAAATGTCAAGAAACTCGCTGGCAGTTTATGTGCTAGTTTTGAGCAGCCCTCAACATTTTTACTTTGACACAACCCAACTGTTGCACAAGCACATATACCGCATCCTATTTTCCCTACTCGAACCACACCATAACTGCTCGACTTTTTGCCACATCTCCACCATCTGTCGCGATGTTTATGGTGGCGGGTCTACGCACCGCGCTTTGTAGCTTTTTGCTAACGTACGGCACAATTGCAAGGACACTGGAACTAAGGACTTGGCTTACCTAATATGTATTGAGCGTATTAAGAAAGGTATAAATATCTGGGCCTGTTCTTGATCGGGACATGTAAGGTGTTTTTTTTTTGCTTGGCCATCTGGAGGTGATTTGTGCTAAATTGGCTGAGTTTTAAGGCTTTGCTTGTTGTTGATGGTCATCTATCAGGTGAGTACATTTATAGTTGATTTTTTTTTATGAATCGAATAACGAAATCATCAACAAGATTTTTTTTTTCTTTTAGAAATCAAAGTAAACAGGAACTAGTACAGCAGAAATTGATTGGTTCACTGCCAATTGCTGTAACTACTTTTGAAACGGCCCGCCAATCGACAACTTTCTGACATTTCGAAACGGTCCAAAATCAAGTCCTACTAATATTTTATAGGTGCCACCAACATTCGGTAAATAAACCTATCCAAAACAAAAGCACACGAAAATAAGTAACAAAAAAAACACTTAAAACGAAAATAAAAAGAATATCTACCGCGCCGATTATTGTACTGAGTTAAATTTACGGACGCAGCGACGGGTTTTTTAATCGCATTCGAATTCGCTAAACGATCGCCATTTTTGTAATTGAATTTTGTTTTTTAGTATACCTCTGTTTGGTTTATGTTGTGTTAAATATTATTGTATTGTATTATTCAATGAAAATATAACCTGAAAAAGTCCGTGACCCATTAAATTCTGATAGGTACACTCTTTATTAATGGCACAATAGAATATATTAATGTTATGTCTTGATATTTTGTGTTGTCTTCATCAACTAATTTTGGGTTTCTTTTATCAGATTTCTACGAATGTCTATTTTGGATTATGTTAAGGCCTCTCTCATTTCTCAATACCTATTATAGCCAAATCTAGATTGCTACAGATACATTATCGATCTGATTATTTGGCGGAGCGATAATTTAGTACTTATTTTGAAAACTACGTTTTATACGCATCTGCGTAATCATCAAACCAACCATGGACCAACCATCGTCGTCTCCGCTCGCGCCTTTGTAGGACATTATCCTAAGAAAACGTACCATACCAGAATGAAAAGTCCTCTGCAGGTTCCAACTGTCTATCTATTTTTAACCCCCGACGCCAAAACGACGGGGTGTTATAAGTTTGACGTGTTTGTGTGTGTGTGTATGTCTGTGGCATCGTAGCTCCCGAACGGATGAACCGATTTTGTTTTTGTTTTTTTTTTGTTTGAAAGACGAATTAGTCGGGAGTGTTCTTAGCTTTTTTTTTTCGACCCCTCCCACTCTGGGCGGAGCGGGAGGGTGTGTCAGACTTTTACTGACTAAAAACCATCCATGTTCCTTCCTCGCCCTTTACGTTCCGGGGCCATGGTATCTCTTTCAAACAGTCTCGCAGCCCCGGGAGTGTTCTTAGCTATGTTTGATAAAAATCAGTTCAAGATGGCTGCCACTACAAATTGGCGGATTACATATTTATTCAACAACTCCCTCAATATGGGTATCACAGGAAAGGGCTTGACTAGTAGAATACTATACGCTATAATAAATTTATAATCCAAAATGGCCGCCACCACAAAATGGTGAATTAAGTACATTTTTTTTTCACAACTCCCTCAATATGGGTATCAAATAAAAGGGCCAACACCAAAAACCGGGAATACCTTGAAATTGTGTCCCTATGTGTCGGGGTTTTTTAAAATTTTAATTAAATGTAACTTATTTAGAGGTTCAAAGGTTTTGGCGTGAAAGATAACTGGTATTCATAATATAAAGTAAAGGATGACGCTTTCCTTGGATCTCCCAACTAAACATTCACTTCACAGCACTTCTTTCAACTTTTATTCTTACGAAATACCTACAGTAGTTAAAAAGATCTCGGGTCGACCCAGACACCATCACAAACTTCTCACGACTCTCCTTTACCTTAGCATGCTTCCTAAAAACTGACTTTCCCTCCTATTAACAACATAAACAGCGCATTCCCAACTAGAATGGGCGCGCCACATACCACGCAGTCCTTAAGACAGTGTCGTTAAACAATTACCGTTTGTTTCGGTAACTGCTGGGAGGGGCGCCACTGTTTGTGGATGACCCTTTATTTACGATATTACTAGGTATGTGAATGAACAGTACTATTTCACTGGCTACGTTTATTCGGCTGTTAAATGTGAGGACCTCGTGATATTCCTTGGGGAGGAAGTTTCATGGCGTATTATTCACGCTTATATCTGACGCCTCGTTAGTCGGTGCATGTGCGTTGTGGCCCTTCAGGAACTTGGGGCCTTTCCTCCAGCCGGGTTTATTGTCGTGCTTTATGATTATTTCCTGGAGATCATACTGAAAAGACGGTGTTAGGGCTCCGATTTTCTTTTCATTTGCTACCAAGTAAAGCAGCCCGTGTAGTATGACCTCAGTAGAAACGGATTTCTTCGTAGAAAGAATCGATAAATCTTTTGTTTATCTGTCATTTTGTCGATTCAATGACCGATGAACAAAATATTTGAGGTAATTTTGTAATACCTACTATAGACATATTTGTTAGCCTGATTTGATCCACATTTAGACCAAGACTTCTTCCCATATTTTCCACTTCTCTTCGTGAATTTATGAAAAGAATCGTAACAAATATTATTAAACATATATTTAAAATAATTTGATGGGTAACTTCCACATCAAATTAAACTCTCTTCTGCCCTTGTCTCATGTTATTTAGAGTCGGCGCAATGCTTTTTTTTCTTCCCTTCTCGTCTGTCAACCGTCACGCTAACATTTACTCCTTTATCTTTCATCCTTTATCTTCCACATTAATTAATAAAAGACATAATTCAGTGCTAATTAAGTCTCTCACTCACTAACTACACTTTTAACCAAGCTTTCAACAATGATCTCAGAATAATGGATAATCACGGCAGATATTCTGTAAGTGACAGTATAAATAACTTAAAACCAGTGTTGAAACTAACATTAAAACCGGTTAAAGCCTCGTCAACAAAATAAAAGCAACGTACATACATAGACGTCATCGCCGGCGTGGTGTCACGCGTTCGTCCATTGTCTACCATTCTATTGTGCGGGGCAGGCGAGACGTGGTGTCTGCACTTGTATGCAGGTAGGAACGCAGCCGGAGCGTAAGCGCTCTTTATGAGTACGGAACGTGATTTGGAAAAATGTAATCTTGGAATTAAAGGTGGGGAAATTGTTTAGTAGTTTTATTAAATAAGGCCGCAGCTGACAATTTTGGCTATAAATAGAATTCTGGCTCAGGTCGATCTTTAGGTTAAGCCGTGCTTGCTTAGGTTGTTCTGTGGATGGGTGACCACCCTTACCTACAGAGTTTCCTCCGTGCCTCGGAAAGCACGTTAAGCCGTTGGTCCTGGCTGTCATTTAAAGATCTTTGACAGTCGTAAAGTACAGGTAGTCAGTTGCCCAAAATGTCTGACAACCAGTCTTATCAAGTGGTATCGTATAACTCAGTACTAACTGGGTTGTGGAGGTCAGATAGGCAGTCGCTCCATGTAAAATACTGATATTCAACTGCATCCGGTTAGACTGGAAGCCGACCCCAACATAGTTGGGAAAAGGTAAGACAGATGGGGATGATAATGATGAAATAGATTTCTTTATTTAATAATCTTTAGAATGGACATGTTCTCCGACTTTTAATTTTGAAAAATTAACAAGACATTGGGTCGCGGCAGACCACGAAGGAGATGCCGGACGAACTGGATGTCTTCTTTAAATAAGGTCAATCAATTTACGAACAGCCAGGGGACAAATAATATAACATCAATTCACAAATAGGCAACTTTGGCCCATAGCTATAGTATGTATGCAAATCAATTGTAGTGGAGAAAATATGTAGGTACATTTATATTTTAATGTACAGCAAATGCAAAGAGTTTCATTCGATTTCAATAGATTAAAATAAGTTTATTATAAATCATTTTATTAATATGAGGAATTTTGTTAAAAATGTAGTAATCAGTTTCTTAAATAATTAAGAACTTCAGCCTTAATATTTAAAGTAATAATTATGTTTAATTATTGAATTTACGATAAACTACAAAGTTATAATAGAACCACTGACGTTACTGAAATAATACGAGTAATTCACCGCTTTACGTTTTATATGTTGCTCTGGAGACATCATTATTCGCATTAGTCGCTGATTTTAGATACCCTCAGTTTTTTTGTAAGCGCTCTTGTTTACGAATTATAGCTTGATCATAATTTCTAACTTATTAAGTTTGCTTAGTAAAATTTGATATGGCATCGTCAAGACGAGTGTGTGAATGATCCGAATCATTTTTGTTTCATTTACGGAGAATATATGTTCACAGAATGTCGTTTGAATACTTTGAATGTGACAACGTTCATAATTGAGGCTTACGAAAACTACTTTGGACACTCCCTGGAAATGGACCGCCGGCCTTGGACTCCGCGAAACGTGTGTTGAGTTTCTACGTTTGTGGACAGATAAAAAAAGGAATAGATTTAGATACGAAACCGCTATGATGTGAGAACCCGTGAACCATCACGATGACTGTTATTTTTGCTTGGTAAACATTTAACTGGTATAAAATAAAAAAATATTTAGAATATAAATTGTAAATAAATAATAAATATCGCTGAACATTACACACAGCGCCATCTAGTGCCACACTAAGCAATGCTTGTGTCGTGGACACAGATAGTTGATATACTACATGTATACTTTTTGTTTGTAAATACATACTTATTATACATTAAACATAACAACTCGGAAACAAAATGTCCATGCATATCACACAAACATTTGCTCCTACCGGGATTCGAAACCAGGACCCTAAGAACGTAAGGCAGCCTTACTACCGCTACGCCATTCGGGTCGTCAAAGGCTCGTTGTTGGTATCAAGGGCTCGTTTAATTTTGCCTCCGTTACATATAAAACTAGGACTGATAAAACAATGTGTTAAAGGTCTTGACTAAAGTGGGAAATGTTTTTTTTTCTATCGAAAATCAAACAACCACTAGCACAACACAAGCGAAGTCACGGGCGCTAAGTCGTAGTACGTAGGTAGGTACAACCAGCAAAAGAGTTAGGTATGCAGGCTAGCAATCTTCTTACGACTATTATAAATGTAAAAGTCTGTAAAGATCGATTTTTGTTATTCTTTCACGCAGAAACTACTGAAAGGATTTAGATGAAATGGCCAAACAGATTGATTATAACCCTTTTCCATTTATAATAGTAGTAAGAAGATTGCTAGCCTGTAAACCTAACTGTTTTGCTGACTGTACTTTTTTAACCATACGACCAATCACAGTGCACCTCACAATCACCAATCACATTGATGAATGATACGAGATAATCACTGATAGCTACACGGATGATAGATAAGCCAGATTACGATCCGGTCGGCAATTTTCCATGCACCATTTGTATGTGTCCGAATTAAGACGCATCACACCGTGGATGAGATCGATAGAGATGTTTGGAGCCACGAAGTTTGTGATTCAAGATTAAACCTCCACGTGAAGTAAGAGCTAATGCTTGGTGTAAACGATAACGATGGTGGAAAAACTAAAAAATAATATAGGGTTTATAGGACCCCTTTATTTCTTTTTCTTTCGGATTGGAAATCATCAAATAACTTCTCCCACTCTGGGCGGAGCGGGAGGGAGTCTCAGACTTTTATTGACTCATCCATGTTCCTTACTCGGCCTTTACCTATGTTCCGGGCCACAGTATCTCTTTCGAACAGTCCGCAGCCCCTAACGAAGCCGATTGGCACTTGTTCTCCCAGTCACTGTGATATTTTTTTTGTATTAGACCATGCCTGGGAACCTACATAGTTACGGAGATATTGGGGGTCAAAGTTCCTATTTTTGTTAGTTTTTGTTTTTTTTGTTAGTTTTTGTTAGTTTTGTGTTCCTGCGTTTGTTTTGTTTTTTTTTTTTTTGTTTTTGTGTTGTTGTTTTGTTTTTACTTTCAATACCTCCATGTCCCCAGTACTATTCAATGCATCTTAGCACAATATTTTGAATGCGTTACATTGAATCGATGATCCTGCCGTAAAACGTGATTTTTCACCCCAAAAAAGCCTTCTCCCAGTAATCATTTTTGCGTAGAGTTACTTAGTTTGATGTGTAGAGTGCTTGGTTGGTGGTTTCACAAAGTATCCGGTTGTATACTGCATTAGATTGAAATGAACTACCAAAAAGCTGATAATCAGTCCTGTTGAAATTCTTTGAATTAACATAATTTAGCTTAAGTGTTCGTGAAATCTTCAATCTTTTCCTGGAAGTATCCCAAAATTGTACATTATTTGTCAGAAAACTTTAGCTTGAATGTGAAGATAACTTGAAAGATCATAATACCTTTACCAATATTTTAGTTTGTAGTGTCATAAATTTAAAAAAGTTGAGCATCGATGATGACCAGACAATCTTTCAATATCAAAACCAATTCTAATATCTTAACTACCAATGTTTTATTATCTTAACCGTGGAACGCATCTCAAAAGGTCTCACAGCCTCTCATTATCACTGTCGATAAGGAGTCGACACAACACTTTTTTCTGAAGTAAATTGTCACTTTTATGATAAGATTATATGGTCACATTATAGTCTGTTAAACCATAGATTTACGAGTTAACCTGTTGGATAGCGCGTGTGGGATCTTTTTGTACAAATATTGAAATGTTCTGTGTAAAATTACCATTTTTTTTTAAGTAATGTGTTCGGAGTTCATACACTTAGAACACACGAGCACCCTTTTTAACTTTGATTTTGATTTATTATTGTGTTTTTTTTTGCATAATTTTGTTTTATTGTTAATTATATCATTTTGTTTTAACCTGTGCGAGGCAAAAACCTTTTCTTTCTTTTTTGTAGTTTTGGCAAACGTAATATTATTTATAATTGTTGTAACGCAGGTAAAAGGGACAGCAATAAAACTACGTAGGCATCTACTTACTCTATATTAAAAGCTTCTATCATAACTGACAAAATATTAGAAAAAAGTAACGTAAATATGTGTATATTCTAGAAATCTTTTCCAGAAATAGTTATATTGCTCAGACATCCGTCGCCAAACTAAATCATATACACGTGCTAAAAATAATAACAAATTATCACGACAGAAAATATTTTCCATTGGGGTAGGCAGACTCCATATTTTGTCAGTATTTTTAACTCCGATGTTGTCATGGGAGCGAGCCTATTGCCATCAATCAGGTGTGGCGACTGTGTCTCACATACTCATCCCTTGCATAGTTATTAAGAATGTAATATTTTTCTATTGTAATTATTTTAATTTTGTGTTTTCCCACGTTGCAACATCTGCAAAGCAATTTAAGTAATGGGTACTATTGTATTCTATAATTCTTTATAGTTATAGGTACTATTGTCTTTTAGGATTCTTTATCTTTATTTAAGGTTCATTGTTCGGTTATTTTTAGTTATCGTTTATTGTACCCATTTGTATGTATATTTCCTGTGTTTTATTATACTTCTACGTAACAATCGTTTTGCCGCATCCTTTGTTTAGAAAACTCCAGATGTGGGAAGGATGTTCCGAGCTTTGGACGAGGCAGGCAGTCGGTTTTCAACCACGATCGTGCGAGGTCCTTTTCTGACCCCGATCATTTTACTCGCCGAAGCTCGCGGTGATATTGTTTGTCTATTTGTAACATTTCTAATTTTATCTAATTTTACCTTTTCATATCACGTGTAACTGCTAGTTTTAGTTACTTGATATTTTAATAAACTTTATCTTTATAACTTCTTTGCGTATCACTTGTTCACTCGGTCGCGAACCCGCACAGTGGTGACCCCGACGTGATCAAATCGATCATATAGCGTGAGTTCGTGATAGTGTGTGAAAAGTTTCGCGAGTGCTAAATCAAATTACGTGTTAAAAATGGAGAACGGTAACGTGTCGTATTGTAAGCTGTCGACATTCACACCAGACTGCCCAGATTTATGGTTCGTAATAGCAGAAAGGTCAATGGCAGAGTCTGGGGTGACAAACCCTGCAAACAAGTTAACATGCTGTTTACGCAGCATAGACAATTGTGTATTAAAAGATATACGAGACATTGTGCTGGAACAAACACCTGTCGGGCGGGACGAATATGAATATTTTAAAGAGAGAATCATTCAACGCTTCACCGACTCGAAAAACGTGAGAATTACAAAGCTTCTCCAAGATCAAGAGATGGGCGATCGAACGCCTTCTCAATATTTGCGTCACCTCAAGCATCAGTGTGGAAATTCAATCACTGAAGACGCGCTGCGCGTAGTATGGGTCAAAGGTTTACCCAAGCAAATGAGAGTTATAATGGCCACTCAAGAGGACGTACCGCTCGAGAAAGCCGCAGCGCTTGCGGATACAATATTAGAAACGCAACGAATGCCAGAGTATAGCAGCAGCTCAGCCATTGCAGCCGTTAACGTTGAGCGTCAGCCCAATGATATGTTAGCAGAGATGCTGGTGAGAACCATGATCATGTTGGGAGAGATAATGCAGACCGATCGTAGATACCCAAAGACCCGACAAAGGTCGCGGTCACGCTCCAGCTCCAGACCACGTGGCATGTCCCCATCGCAGCAGAGCCGCAATGAGGGCTTGTGTTGGTATCATTTAACTTTCGGCGCGCAGGCTCATAAGTGTATACAGCCATGCGCATACAATCGAAACCAGTCGCAGCCGGGAAACGCCAGCGGGAGTCACTAGCGGCGGATGACGCGCACTCCCAGCTCACCTCACGTCGCATTTTCGTTTACGACTGTGTCTCAAAAGCACAATTCCTGGTAGACACTGGAGCAGAGCTATGTGTCTTTCCTCACCGGTTAGTGCTACCTTCAAGAGAAAATACCGACTACGAACTTGTGGCGGCTAACGGCACCCCCATCAAAACTTATGGTACCATAACTCTCACATTAAATTTGGGCCTACGCAGAGATTTCACTTGGGTGTTCATAGTTGCCGACGTAAGCAAGCCGATACTAGGTATCGACTTCCTAGAACACTACAACCTTATGGTCGATACAAAAGCCAAGCGACTCATTGATGGTACAACCACAGTGTCTGTTAACGGACAGGTGGCTGGCCATCAAGAAACATCCATAAAAACGATAACGGGTTCATCGCCATATCACCAGTTGCTCTCAAAATACCCAGATATCACACGCCCTGATGGCACTGCTCAAGTGAAACATAATACCAAACATCATATCATTGTTACTCCCGGACCACCCGTCGCGCAGAAACCCAGACGTCTTGCTCCAGATCGATACAGCGCTGCGAAAAAAGAGTTCGACGCGATGCTGAAGCTAGGTATCGCTCGGCCTTCGCAAAGCCCCTGGGCATCACCGTTACACATGGTGCCTAAGAAGGACGACGGATGGAGGCCATGTGGCGACTATCGCGCACTCAACGCCAGGACGGAACCGGACCAATACCCAGTGCGTCATATTCAAGACTTTGCACAGTGCCTTAGTGATAAAAAAGTGTTTTCGACTCTAGATTTAGTGCGTGCGTTCAATCAAATTCCGATCGCGGAAGAAGACATTCCCAAAACCGCGATTACTACGCCGTTTGGGCTTTATGAGTTTACATACATGACTTTTGGTTTACGTAATGCAGCCCAAACCTTTCAGCGGTTTATGGACGAAGTGCTACGTGATCTAGACTTTTGTTATTGTTATATTGATGACATTTTAATCGCTTCGCGTAGTGAAAAAGAACATTTTGAACACTTAGAGACAGTATTCAATAGATTAAGGCTTTATGGCGTGGTCGTAAACCCGTCTAAATGTGTGTTTGGTCAATCAACCATTAAGTTTCTCGGCTATCTTGTGTCAGCCGATGGTACGTGCCCGCTCCCTGAAAAGGTCGAAGCGATCCGTACCTACCCAATTCCAGCCACAGCAAAGCAGCTGCGTCAGTTCCTGGGTATGTTAAACTTTTATAGAAGATTTATACCTAATGCAGCCGGTAGTCAAGCTATGTTATGTGAACTCTTACGAGGCAACCTTAAAGGCAAAACACCAATCGCTTGGACCGACGAAGCCAAAGATGCTTTTGAAAATTGTAAGCTCAGTTTAGCTCAAGCCGCGTTGTTAGCTCATCCGCGTTCAGACTCAGACTTAGCCGTTTTTGCTGACGCGTCTGACTTCACGATAGGCGCTGCGCTACAACAAAGAGTAGGTAATGATTGGCAACCTATCGCCTTCTTTTCCAAGAAATTGTCACCTGCTGAACAAAAGTACTCAGCATATGATCGCGAACTCCTCGCTATTTATGCTGCAGTAAAACATTTTAGACATCATGTTGAAGCGCGTAATTTTATTATTTTCACTGACCACAAACCAATTACATTTGCTTTTAGAAAGAAAGATCAACAAAATACTCCTAGACAGTTTCGTTATTTGGACTTCATTAGTCAATTTACAACCGATATTCGCCACGTTAAAGGTACAGACAATGTACCAGCTGACGTCCTATCGCGGATCGAAACACTCGATTCATGTATAAATTGGACAGAGTTGGCAGTTTCGCAAAGCAGTGACATATCTTTGCAATCATTACTAAAAAATAATAATTCTTCCTTAAAGCTGAAGCAGGTAAATCTACCTGGTACATCTGAACCTATTTATTGCGACGTTAGTACACCAAACGTTCGGCCTTTTATTACCGAGTCTTTTCGCAGAGCAGCCTTTGACTCCGTACATAAACTATCACATCCGGGTGCTAGAGCTACAACGAAGCTAGTGTCGAAGCGTTTTGTGTGGCCTTCTATGAACCAAGATTGTAAACAATGGTCTAGGGCATGCATTGATTGTCAGCGTGCTAAAGTTTCACGACATGTCCACTCAATACCAGGAAATTTCGCACCTCCGTCAGCTAGGTTTGAGCACATCCACTTAGACTTAATTGTAATGCCGTATGCAGATGGATGCAGATACTGTCTAACTTGTGTCGACCGTTTTTCGCGCTGGCCTGAAGTCATACCTCTAGAAAACCAAGAAGCTGAAACCGTTGCTCGTGCATTTTACATTCACTGGATATCACGCTTCGGCGTTCCCTTACGTGTTACTACAGATCAAGGCAGACAGTTTGAATCACACCTATTTAGGAATCTCAATACCCTATTAGGAACCAAACATCTTCGTACTACTGCGTACCACCCATCTGCCAATGGAATGGTAGAACGTCTGCACAGGCAACTCAAAGCCGCAATAAAATGTCACTTAACAACTGATAATTGGGTACGCATCTTACCAACAGTAATGTTAGGCATTAGGTCAGCCTGGAAGGAAGATCTTCAAGCTACCCCAGCTGAAATGTTATACGGTCAAGGTATTAGACTGCCGGGTGAGTTTTTAGCACCTTCTGTAAATAGTAGTATCATAGTGGTGCCAGACTTTGCTCAAGAACTTCGATCTCAATTCAATTCTTTAAAACCAGTAAATGGCTCTGCACATGGTGATAGAAAGAGCTTCATTTTTAAAGACTTGGCAACAGCCAGTCATGTCTTCTTGCGCAATGACACTGTTAAAGCTCCTCTAGTACAGCCTTACGATGGGCCTTACCAGGTCATCACGAGGAATGACAAAACATTTGTCATTCGAATTAGGGACCGTGACGTTACAGTCACAATTGATAGGTTAAAACCGGCTTATATACTGTCAGAAAATCAATTTGCGCCTAGCGAGAATATCACAACTTATATTGTGAACCAAAATGATCACCAAACCGCAGCTTCCGATCAGCTGCTAAGGGCCGATAGTAACACACAACAACAGCAACAGCTTATTCCTCGCCGTTCTGGTAGGCGAGTTAAATTTCCTGATTACTATCAGGCAAGTTTTTCGTGATCTTTATCACTGGTAGGGGGGTACTGTGGCGACTGTGTCTCACATACTCATCCCTTGCATAGTTATTAAGAATGTAATATTTTTCTATTGTAATTATTTTAATTTTGTGTTTTCCCACGTTGCAACATCTGCAAAGCAATTTAAGTAATGGGTACTATTGTATTCTATAATTCTTTATAGTTATAGGTACTATTGTCTTTTAGGATTCTTTATCTTTATTTAAGGTTCATTGTTCGGTTATTTTTAGTTATCGTTTATTGTACCCATTTGTATGTATATTTCCTGTGTTTTATTCTTGATATTTTAATAAACTTTATCTTTATAACTTCTTTGCGTATCACTTGTTCACTCGGTCGCGAACCCGCACACAGGTGCAAATCTAGAACCCGTGGCTGCTACTGACACATTTCTCACAGAAAAACCCAATGACAATTCGCCCAACCCGGGAACAGAACCCGGGATCTTATACTCTGCAGTCACGCTTATGACAACTAGACCAACAAGGCAGGCTGCCAAGATTAATATAATACTTGTTTCTGCCTGCGGCTTCGCTCGCGTCAAGTTTGATAATTGTAAAAAGTATCCTATGTTTTAAGGGGCCGGCGGAGCGTGTGTCGTTCATACAAACGCAATACCAAAATAATTCGTAAACCAAACATATTCTTAAGAAAGTGTGTATTTATTTCGATTGGATTACATAATATTTAGGTTCCCAAATATATATTTTGAAAGGACAATGATATTTAGACGAGATATGAGGAATTTAAATTTTCTATAGAAAACTTATTTTTCTCATAACTCTTGTTTAAATCAATGTCCATTCATAATATATATTTGGGAACCTAGATATTATGTAATCCAATCGAAATAAATACACACTTCCTTAAAAATATGTTTGGTTTACGAATTATTTTGGTATTACGTTTGTATGAACGACGCACGCTCCGCCGGCCCCTTAATCCAGGTAATAAGCTATCTGTTTGTAAAATTTCAGCCAATTCCGTTCAGTAGTTTTTGCGTGAAAGAGTAACAAACATACATCCATGCTCACAAACTTTTGCAATTATAATATTAGTAAGAAAGATAGAAGGAAAGAAAGAAAGAAATCATGTTAATATGGCACATGACACAAAAACACACAACAAACAAAAATAGGAATAAAAAAAATTATAAAACTTAAAACTACACAACAAAACCTTAAAATCAGTAAAAAAAACTGAAATGAAAAAAATAATATACCTACTTAATAGTAATATATAATTTTGTGTGTCTCACGGAGCTGCAAATAGGCTCAGTTCAGCAAACTGCCGAACAGCAAGTGCCCGACGCTGGAAGAAGTAGGATTTATTTTATTCGCAATTCCTGTATGCTAATACCCATGCTAAAGTATCTATTTACCGACGTCAGCGAAGCATAATACTAAACTTCGTTGGTTCATTTTTATCTAGACTGCAAGCACAATATTGTTCCAATATTCATTAGGTACAATTGACATTTCTTGTTTGCAATTTAATTATTTTTTTCATTGACATTTTATATTTGTAATTTTAATTGGTTTTTTGTAGTTGTAGGTATGTCAGTAATGTCAAAATTTACATTATGAGACCTATGTTTGAGAAATAAATGATTCTGATTCTGAACATTGATAGTCCCGTCCTTCCTTTAACTGATTCTTATCTGAATGATGACTCCTAATTTATTATTTGGAAGATATAAGTTTGTATGGAACGTTGATTGTGTATCCATTCAAAATTTTAGATAACGCTATTATTCAGGCTCAAGTTCTTCAGAGACAATAATATAGAGCATGCAAAGTGTGACTGTTTTTAGTTTGTTCTCTTCATAGGAAGCAACGAAGAGGAATCATTAGAAACCAAGCTTTTCATTCAAAACTTAGTTGCTGCGCGTTGCGTAAACAACCCAAGTTTATAATTATACACCGAGGCTTGCTTACTCACAGATGACAGAATGAAAACAAACCTCTAATGATTCAACATGGCGTATAATTTAATCCACACGACACTTAACGCCTTAACTCATTACATGCAACATTCAACTCTTTGACTCGTCTTTACAAAACGAATGTCTTACTTAACAACCACTTAATTTTCCACCTTAAACACTAACCATAGAATTTAAAATCTTCGAATGAAAAATGTGTGAGTTAGACCGTTTTGGTTTCGATATAAACAGTAGCGTCATCTGTCGAGATCAATAAATGTTTCAATTTGAATGTTTCTTTTTATAAATTTAAATGACGATAGAGTTATGTGACGTGCGCGCGCGTCGCTCACTTAAAAACTTGTTTGGAGTCATGTTTGGTAAAGAAAAATGTTATTTGGTTAGGATTTCACATAATTGGTTATGAGAGACTGGACATGTGCACACCGTTAATTCTTTTATTAAAAGTTTGTGTACACCTGATACTTCTTTTAGATGAAACATAAAAGTGGCAAATAGTGGGGCGAAGTCCTACTCGATGGCTGGCTGGCTGGGGCTGACTATTTACTTGACCAGTCTACTTCACCAAGATCTTCGAAGCACTACAACAAGCCCAAAATAATCATGGAAGAAGATCGTCAGAAAAGTCGGGATTAATACGTTACTTGGCAGTGAGCAAAAAACTGAATGATGAAGACTTAAGTTATGTAGAGGACATGAACTAGGATCAAAATAGAAATGAGTGGAAAGAAATGGAGGAGGCCTTTGCCAAAATTGGGCAAACAGACCGGGATGTCGATGTCACGGACTCGTCAGTGTCGTTATATTAAGGCGCGCTTGTAGTGCTGCATGCTGGTATGAATTTGGTACCGCGTTCCCCGCCAGTTCGTTTTCGCAGACGAGTAGCGGGCGAGCGGTCGATTGCGCGGGAAGGCGAGTCGGCTTGTTGCGGCGCCGGCGGCGACATAATTTTTTTTCGGCGAATGTACTTAGTCTGCGTTTGCCTAGCGTCACAGTGTAGTGTAATGCAGTATGTAAGGTATAACTTCATTATTTTTGGGTAGGGAAGAAAAATAACAGTTCACTTCATGTTTAAAACGTATAATAAAATGTTATAATTGGTATTATCGTTTACAAAAATTATAAAACAAAAAAAAATATACAGACAAAAATTATATAACTGGCATATAAATTATTTTTCACTCCTCTTGCTCGAAAAGACCGTTATAATAGCGTACCAGAGGGGCCGTAAAATTGCTCATTATAGCCCTAGGGAAAATAAGCTTTTTTTTTTTAAATTTCGTGTTCGGTGTTCGAAAGCGCAAAGTCTTTACTCATAATTCATGAAGAATTGACTTATTACTGTTCCATAAAAAAAAAAAAACATTTTATTTTAAAAATGGAACCAAACGCGCCGAACGCCGAACTCTTTGGCAGGATGTGTGCGTTGCATTCCAGCTACAGAAGAAATAAAAAAAGGCATGGGCGCGAAATTTTAAGATTTTTGCTGTATTATTTATTTGAATTTCTTTTTATCTCCTACGTTTACCTCACAGACGACACAATATTATATTCGTCTTCACAGAGTACTGAGATTATGTTGCCGGGAAAAAACATCTCATTAGAACAACAGTACAAATTGTACATTTCATTTTTAATAAAATAAACTATTATATTAAATATGGTTATTTTATTTTCTCGCAATCGTAGTGAAAAGTACGGTGTAACACACGGCGCTAAAATCCCATTATAACTCGGTTTCTATTTACTACCTCGCTAAAGCTCGGTAGTAAAACTTACCTCGTCTATAATGGGTCATTTTAGCCCCTTGTATCACAATGTACTATTTCAATTACTAATTTTTTTTTACTTTTTATACAAAATAATTCGATAAATTCACGATTTTGTATGAAAAATTAATAAAAAAAAATAGAAATTAAAAAATAATTCACATGCCAGTTGATTCTTTGATATGGCCTCATTAATGCTTTAGAGTTGTGGTATACAAGAAAAACACGTATAAAAAAAACTAAAAAATAAAATTAAAAATTTTCAAATCTTATAACACTAGACTCAGCGTTCGCTATATTTGAAGCAATTGTGGAAGAAGTCGAAGGTATAGTAACTTAGAATGGATAGGGATTGTCAGGACACAAACTGGGGTTGCACTTTGCGCAAATAAAAATGTAAACAAACATTAAAATATGTAGATACATATCCCAAACCTCACATAAAATATATATATAGGCAAGAGAATAAGTGATGATACTGAATCACTGTGACATGTAATGTTCCTTAGCACACCTTGTAAAAGCAGGCAGTATTTGCGCAACTTTTATTGTCACAAGCAATACATTCCACAGACTAGATACTATCATAATACCATTTTATCAGTTAGGATGAATATAGACACAATAAAAGAATAAAAACTATAATATATGCACAATTATCATAATTTTACTTACGTGGAATTAGGAATACTAGAGTTCAAATTTTTGAGAGTCTTAGTGGTTTTTTTTTCCTCATTGAAATACTGCAAAAAAAATACATGCAAAAATGAAAGGACTTATCATCTTTGGTTAGTCTTACGTACCTATTAGTCGTAGCCTGGTTTTATACAGTTTATAACATTCCTCTATAGATGGGCTATCTAACAGTGAAAGATTTTTTCAAATCAGACCAGTTTTTTTTTCGGTGGGCTAAAATAATCATTATGGCTTCTCCCGCTCTTGGGTAAAGCGCGAGGGTGTGTCATACCCTTACTGACTAAATAAAAAACCAACCCGTTCCTTCGTTACCTTTCGTACCGGGACCAGGCCTTACTTTCGTAACCAAGTCCAGCTCCGGTACAATCGGACCAGTAGATCCTGAAATTAGCACATTCAACCAAACAAACAAATTTAGTATAGATAAACACAAAGGCAATTATATCTTTATTCCGTATCTATTCTACGTTAGCAAATCAATTTATGATACTATACTTACTGAATCCTTACTGCACTGTGACGAACGCAAGAAAAATAATTACGCGCGATGTTGGGTTGAACGAGTATAGGTATCTACACTTCTACATACTTCATTTACACTAATCTGATAAAAAAGTAGAGTTGTGAGTTTGTTTGTAGGTTTGTAGGGGCTAATCTCAGGAACTACTTACAGAAGTGATTTTTTTATAATTCTCTCACTAGTAGAAAGTGACATAATCCCTGAGATACATATCTACATCTTATAGGTTTTTTTTTCGTCGGGTAAAAGTAATCAACATGACTTCGCCCGCTCTTAGGCGGGTCGAGAGGGCGTGTCAGACTCTTACTGACTAAACAACCCACCCCGTTCCTTCGTGGCCTTTCGTACCGGGACCAGGCCTTATTTTCGTAACCAAGTCCAGCCCCAGTAGGCTTCGACCTTGCTGGGCCCCTATTGGATTGCTTACAGCGAGAACGCTGCGCGCCGTTGGCGACTTGGGCTCAGTCCGGACGGTTACCGGACGGTCGGACGGCGAGCTACCCATTGCTCTCCGTCCGCAAGCCAACCCTGACACGTTAGCGCTGTTGCTTTATGCCTTCCTCCTTTACGAGCATTACTGCATCGCAGAAGGCACCGCGACCGCCTGCCACCCTTCCTTGCTCCGGACCATGGCCTGAACCGAGGCCCGGCGCGAGAGATCGTCGTCGGTTGCCCTTGGTCCACGCACTTGACATGGGATATCACCGCGCGGGAAAAATTAGCTTAGCGTTTCATAAATCAAATCCGTGATTTATAATTAGTAATTAAACACATTAGGTAGGTACATCTAAATTAAAATATGAAAATAATAAAAAATACATAGATAGGTACTTACCAGTTTTCGAGTAACATTTTTCGATATTCCCTTTGTTTTAATTTTTTATAAGATCTTTTATTTTTTTTATTACCCATCCTGTTATCGGGGAAATTTAAATAAAATAAACAAATTCTTAAAACTAATAATGTAGGTACCTATAAGTCCTATAACTAATAAAAAAACTGTTTCAAAATAAACTTAGCTAAAAGATAATAAAAAGATACGAAAACGTTGCGTAACAATTATGAGGGGTAGCTCTGTGAAAAAAGCGACATGCGTCCGCTCTCGGTCACGCCTCGGCGAGCACTGGCTGGTGTATTTCTCGACTTTCGCGACCCGCAAAAGCAATTTTATTTTTATTAAAAAAAATATGGCACTTTTTCCAATTTTTTTTTTGCGAGTCCCTTCTTTAAACGATGTTTGATTGTTTAATGTAATTTTCAATACTTTTTGAGACATAATCTCATACAAAAAAAATACGTATGAAGTCACAAATTAGAGTCAGGTTTGTGATTTTTTTCTATCGAGCCAACTTATTGATATCATGTTTTGGCTTTTGCCCGGCGCTTGGTCATATGTTCAATTATAATAAAATAATTTTTCATTGGGTTCTGTTTTATGGTTGAAACGTTACAGATGTTCAAAAAAGTTCAAAATTAGTAAATCCTCGCCTTAAGATTAAAACTCATCATTCTCCCGCCCTCTTTAATTATTTGTGGTCGACCAGCATGTCTTCTTTAATAATTCTCTATTTGTAAAGGATGAAATGTCAAGAAAGGTGGTGTCTGTTTATGACGAAATCATCTGAATCATAACCCTTTGCACACTCCATTCATCGTCTCTTTGAGCTTCCTCTACTCTATAATTAAGATTAAAACTATGTAGATATACAATTATGTCTGAATAAAGGCTACAATAAAGGAAAAGCACACGAAAACAATTAAAAGAAAACCTATTTGAGCTAACATTCAGCCGCAAAATCTTCGCCAGCCAGTCACATCCTAACAGGGCTCTATAACAAAATTATCACTTTAGTTTCAGGACGTAGTAACGTGTAGCACGCCAAGTAAGAATCGTGATAAAGCCTTTAATGTTGCTAACCTCATTTTCTTGGCTGTCAAGTGCCATTAAAAGTTTAAGCTTCAGCCTAGGATAGTCTGGAGACCTTAGTCGCCTTTATGACTGGATTTAGTGCACTAATAAATAAGTGTGGCCATATTACAGATAGTGTTTGCGAAACAAACTTTCTATATTGTTTGGTAGTTGAAGATTGAAGATGATAAGGATTGAATGCATGTGTTTTCTTAGTTTTTGACATTATCTGTGGGTATATCTTCTTATTATCTTCACGTACTTAATGTGAGCTATGATTTTAGATCTTTGACAGTGGACGATCAGTAAAAAGCTAGAATTTTGGGAAGGGGCATGGTATTGCTACGTAACGGGGTTGGCGATCAGAAAAGCTGTCACTACCGGCTGAAAAACGACCCCACACAATTCTGATAATAACTTTGTTTTTTTTTTTAATTTCTGTCAATCACCAATAAACCTTACTTAGGTTTATTGATGAAAGACACAGTAATTATTGAAGAATAAAACTATGCATCGCTTTTTATGAAAAGTTTCTTCTTTTTGTGCTTAGTGTATATTGTTATACGTAATATAAAAGAAGTCACAAATTAAGCGACAACGACTGCAAAAGGCGACTCAAATATTTCAGGCAGCCCATTATATATTTTTTACTAACTAATACAGAGTCTGACTCCTTTATTAAAGAAGTATGATCACTAAATATTATACTAAGATACCAAACAAACATCCATGGTAGAACTGCATACAAGGTCCAAAAAGAAACTCTTCAAGATAACCAAAACACTCTAAAAAACAACTCAGCAAGTTCGCATCCCTAACCATACGCATGACTGCAGCATTATTTCTTCCAAAATCCTCGGTTGGCCAAACAAATAACCAAATCGGCTCCAAGTGCGATAGTTCAATGCGGACCGTTTTATCACGCGGTGGGTAGTACGAAACAAATTGAGATCCCCTGATATGTGTGCGTTACATAAATCTTCGCTGTTCGCGGGAATCCTTCGAATTATCTTGTTTTTGTTTTATTTACGGTATTGCGTAAATATTGTGCTTTTTTGGGTAGGCTACTTAATGGTTGTACTTATTCGAGGGAAGTGGCACTCAGTGTTTGTTTTTTTTGTGGGATTTTGAAACAGTTCAAATTGATTAAAACACTTTGTTCATTATAAACTTTCTGTTCAAACTAATTACGTATTATTGTGTTGAAAGGTCACACTGAATCTTTTTGTGTCTAAATTGATCCAAGTACCGTTTTTCAAGCATTCGATAAATCGACGAAACTACCTAATATGTACCCTAAAACCGATGCAATTTATAAATTTAAAAAATAAGCAGATGTATTCGACCTGAAAATATAGGTTGATGTAACGTTAAACATTGAGCCTACTAGCGCCACGGCGCAGTGCAGAACAAAAGTTTGTTTAACGCCACTCGCCGATAGATGTCACTACGTAACGGTTGCTACGAAGGCTGGTGAATGGGAAAAATAAATGAAAGAAAATGTTTATGTTTACAGAGCTCTTTATTCATTCTCAAACGAGTTTGTTTACTGTTTTCCTTATCTCCTAAGGCTGCCGATTGTTACGGTGATTAGTACCTATTTAAATGTAAATGCTAAAATGAGAATATACCTACCACTAAATGGGACAGTGGAAAATGTAATGAGACTTCTCCTATTTCTCGTTTAGTCTTTAATAGTTATCAGATTCGAAACTGCGACGGTTAAACACCTAAAACGCAGGTATTATCAAGATACACTACCCAATCTGCTAGTTATAGTGACACTCAAAACTAAAGTTATAAGGAGTCGTTAGTAGATACTTTAACTGCACTTTAACAGCTTAAAACTCTAAGATAAGAGTAATGAACGAAAGATTTGGTAACTTTTTAAAACCTCAAGTTTTTCCAGAGTTATCTTATGGTTTTTTACAAGTTTTACCTAACTGAATTTTAAACGAACAAATGAATTATTCAGTTGTAATTACAGTCAATTGATGAGCTCCGTTAGTATAAAATCCTTTTCCAATATTAAAGGGATGAATCTTTTTCCTTAAAGGCCTTTGGATTGATTGGCAGTAGAATTTCTATCTGGGGATTACCTTGAAGATATAAGCCATGGAGGAAAGTACCTAACCATGGAAATTGTGGATAATTTTCCTCAAACCTATTAAGTTTTTGACCTGTAACAAGATTTTACATAATTATTTGATAACCTGACACGTCTCCCTGTATGCCGCTACACGTGGCATTCTTAATAGGCCCGCGGAGCATGCATAGTTAATGCAAACGTAATACCAAAATAATTTGAAATCAAACATATTCCTAAGGTAGTATGTATTTATTTTGATTGGATTACAGAATATCTAGGTTCCCAAATATATTTTTCGAATTGACACTTAATTAAACAAGATTTATGAGAAAAATTAAGTTTTCTATAAACATTTTAAATTCCTCAAATCTCGTCTTTACATAATTATCCATTCAAAATAAATATTTGGGAACATAGATAGTTTGTCCTTAAGATTATGTTTGATTTACAAATTATTTTGGGATTACGTTTGTATGAACGACGTATGCTCTGCCGGCCCTATAATACATTTCTATAAACTTGTTTTAGTCTTTTGACCTTGTACAGGATCAATTTAGTTTAATTATGTCTTACTTATATTTTTTATGAATTAACATCGTGAAGAAACCGGCATGTCCTAGAACCATAAATTCGAAGACATGTGACATCTACCAATCCACACTGGGCCCGCGTGGTGGATTATAGCCCATTCCCCTTTCATAGAGAGGGAATGATGATGTGATGATGTGAATATAATAATACCGGCCTATTACTGTCCCACTGCTGGGAAACGGCCTCTTCTCATACAGAGAAGGCACGAGCATTGATCACCACGCTTGCTCAAGACGGATTGGCGATTTCAGACTTGTACTAATTATAGAGCAGCGGTGGCCCAGTGGTGGTGATCCCGACTTAAGTTCAGTAAGTCGTGGGTTCGAACCCAGGCAGGCGCATTACTTTGTGTAATTTATTACATCACCGCTGCTCTCAAAACGGTGAAGGAAAACATCGTGAGGAAACCGGCATGTCCTAGAACCATAAATTCGAAGACATGTGACATCTTCCAATCCGCACTGGGCCCGCGTGGTTGATTATAGCCCATTCCCTCTCATTGAGAGGAGGCCTGTCCCAGCAGTGGGAACATTAATAGGCCGATGATGAATAATTATAAATCCATGTTTCCCTACAATGTTTTCCTTTACCGATGTCTGTGAGGTGATTTTTTTATTTATCGCTTTTTATTTAAAGTTGTTATATTGTTTTACACTGTGTGTCTAATAAATACCTTTTCTTTCTATCTTTATGGAAAGGCATTAATTTTGTTTAGAAATTCAAGGGGTTTCGGTTTCGTTGACTAAGAAGATCTTCCATTAAGAAGCCAATAGGCTGAAATTAATCAAGATCTTAAATAGCAATTAGATGTTATTTCAACGTCTGAATATTTGTTAGGGTAGCGAAATAGGGCACTCGTCGCTTACGTTGCACTTAGGACTGGCTGCAAGTTATAGGAGGAGCGCTTTTCAGGGGGTGCGCCAAAGTTCACCTAAATTTTCTACTCCGATAATTGGAAATCCGAAAATGTTCTTCCTAACATTTTTCATCATAACAATCACAATTCCTAACTACTCTGTCTCTAATGTTCATAATTCCGAAGCATTCAACTTCATAATGTCAGTAGCAATAAACATCTATCATACTTTTATTTGTTTTCCTATATTTCCTCAACATAACCATCTTTCACACTATTATTCAACGTCATATCTTTTTTGTTAAATTTCTTTTTATTCTTAAAATCAGTATTATATACATTAATTTTGCGTAACTTTATTTTCACATAACATAAAACACCTAAATATAAGGCTAAAAGTGTCTTGGTGCTTTTTGTCTTCGACTAATCTTTTGTCGTAAAAACGATGTGGAAGGGATCCATAGGTTAGGTTAGGTTAGAACTGTCGCGAGGAGGCCGAACATCGGGGCGAGAGGCTGGTGCAGCGACAAATAACGATGTGCCGGTCCAAGCTCCGACAGTATATGGTGGCGGAATGGCGGGGGAGGCTAGACCGGGAGGTCTAGCGGTAGGGATAGGATAGGCGATCCGGCCAGTACTCGACGACTGGCTCGGGAGGAAGCACGGCTCTCTGACGTTTCGGGTGACACAGGTACTCTCAGGGCACGGCTGCTTCGGGAAGTACCTGTGTCGCTTAAGCAGGGAGCCGGACGCCCGGTGCCATCACTGCGTCCATTGTTTGGAGCATAGTTTGGCATACGCTGGCCGAGTGTGCCGCTTGGGATGAGCCGCGCCGTGCCCTCGTTGCAGAGGTAGGAGGAGACCTGTCGCTGCCAGCCGTCGTTCGCTCGATGGTCGGCAGCGCAGAGTCCTGGGACGCGGTGATGTCCTTCTGCGAGACCGTCATGTCGCAGAAGGAAGCTGCGGAAAGGGAGAGGGAGATGACCAGCTCCCGCCCATCCCGCAGCAGACGCACCGGGCGTCGGCAGAGGGCTGACAACGCCCTCTTCCGGCCCCCCTAAATAGGTCCAGGGGCGGCGGATTCGGGGACATCCGTCGCCCCCCATCACTCTGGACCCGAGACGGCGGCGCGTTATGTTCCACGCGCGCCTTAGCGTAGCTTCATAGACGTAGCGGGGGGAGTCTTACACAAAAGTCGGTGCAGCGATAAGCCTTTGGGAAAATGGGAAAGAAGTGAAAGCCCAAAAGTTCAAACTGGATCATTTCTGCACCGTCTGCCAGGCTGAACTATTGGCCCTGCGCAAGGCCTCAGAGCTGGCCTTGAAACACCATGCAGCCGTTGTCGAAGTCTACTGTGACTCCAGATCAGCCCTGGAAACGGTTACCCGAGGTGCCTCCCTCCATCCCTTAGCATTCGAAACGCAGAAGAATATCCAAAAATTGACGAATAGCGGGAAAAGCCTTCAATTGTCCTGGATAAAGGCGCATGCCGGGATGGAGGGAAACGAGAGAGCTGACGTGTTGGCGAAGGAGGCAGCCATAGGAAGCAAGACGAGGCCACACTATGACCGGTGTCAGGCTTCATTCGTCAAGCGACAAATCCGAATGGAGTCGCTTGACTAATGGAATGCGAGATACAGATCTGGCGAAACCGCCTCCACAAGCAAAGTATTCTTCCCGGATGCAATAGCGGCGTACCAGGCCATTCGGAAAATAAAATTAGACCCAACTGTAGCGCAGGTGCTTACGGGACATGGCGAGTTCTCTGAGTACTTGAATCGCTTCAAAAACGAAAGCGTACAGCATCTCATCACAGAGTGTCCAATATTTGCAATCAATAAATTTAACATTGAATCCGAAATTGAAACTGAAATTAAATTAGAAACCATACCTATAATCATGGGAAATAAAAGAACTAGAAATACACTTTTGGGATACTGTAAGGAAATAGCGGAAAATGTCATAAAAAAGAATAAAGTCTAAATCAGAAGATATACTTTAATGTATTATGAGAATACACTATATGTAATCGCCGTAAAATTGGGAATTGTGAAATAGTATAGGAGAGCTTCGGTAGTCAAAATCTAGCGTCAAGAAGGAAAAGTGTGTAAAGTAATTAGAGGTGTATTGGAAGTGTAAACGTAGAAATTTAAAATATAAATAGAATTAAGATGGCTTTAAAACAGATGTAATAAAATAAGGATCACGTAACAAAAATGAAGTTACATTAATAATTAAGATAGAATAAGAATAATTGTAAAATAAGTATAAGCAAAATTGTGTTTTGGAAGTGCAAGGGTAGAAATTTCGTAAAATATAAATCGAATTAAGATTGCTGTCTAATAGATAAGATAGAATAAGAATAAGAAAAACATGTAACAGCATAAGTAATTAAGATAGAATAAGAACTTTTGTAAAATGGAATTCATAAAAAACCATTGTGTCTGTGTTTAACCGCAATAAAAATAAAAATACGAGTAGTACAGAATAGGGAAAGTAGAAGGGCGTCCTACCCTAAAGAGAAAAGATGAATGGATGAAAGAAAGATCAAGTATGAGGAATGGAAGTACGAGAGGAATAAAAGCGAGAACTGGTATGAACGTATAACAATAGCATAGATAAGGTCTCTGGTGACCTATGTCAGAGGACACTAGATATAACAAAAAAAAAATAACAAAAAAAATGTAGCAAGATGTGCACGTTAAAAGTGTCCATAGTAAAAACAAAATAATTCAATATGAACCGATCTTATTTCGGATAAATTGTAAGCTTATTCCGATGAATTTGACCCGATTAGTAGGTACAAAAAATAACAACATTATACAGTTTGATTTAAAAAGTTATAAGACTGTTCAATTTGCATAAAACTATAATAAAGTCTTAGACACTGTTAAAATATTTTGTTTTAATCAACGCTGGTCTTTCAGTCTACATTTTGAATAATTTACGACCTTCAAAACAATCTCTTCCGCCATCAGCTTCTACCTTATTGCTGGGCTCCAAAAACCTGATTCTGGCCGTGTGCCACGAAGGCAGGTTATTAACACTACGTGAACACTTGGCACATGCCGGGTGACAAATGAAGCCGACATTATGAACGAACCGCTCATATTTTCAACTAATATTGTACACCCGCGATGGCGGTTGGACGAAAAATTTGATGCTATATTGTGGTATTTTGAGTCCATTTTAATTAAAAACACGTAGAAAATTAAACCTTGGTTTGGTAAAAATAAAGGCGGTCATAAACTAGCAACACGATTAAGATTGACCCACGCTAGACCGTGTTGGGTCCGAGCCGAGTGTCGTCTATAGCACGGTCAACTAATATGTTAAGTACATTTATTTTGTATGGACACACTCAAGCCATACCGATCGGCAACCGAGTGACGGCCGAGCAACGGACAATACGATACAATACGGCCGACACTCGGGTCGGACCCGAAATGGTCTAGCGTGAGTCTAGATTTACAGCCCACTGTCAGACTGATTATGATCATAAACTGATTTTATTCTGAAAAGTTTTGTTTGCACTACTATAGAGTTAGCTACCGGTATTTTCTTTATTTACACTTCAGGTCAGAGGTTTTTATGAGAGACAGTTTAGTCCCACGAGTATGGGGATCGACCGGAGGACACGGTGGAGCACACGGTGGAGGTCTGCCCTGCGTGGGCGGAGCACCGCCGTGTCCTCGTAGCGGCGATCGGCGGCGGCGACCTCTCGCGTCCGGCCCTGGTTCAATCCATAGTCCGGAGCGAGACGGAATGGGAAGCCGTCACCTCCTTCTGCGAAGCAGTCATGCTAGCGAAGGAGGTGGCGGAGACGCACCGGGCGTCGGGGGCCACGTGGATGCTAGCGGCCACCGTAGACGCGGGCCTGTGGACGGTTAGCTATCGGCTAGCTAGCCGTCCGTCCGTCTAATGACGACAGGCCGTGTGCCCCGCGCAAGAGCCGAAGCCTGCCGGGGTTGCGCGGGACTGTTCGAAAGAAATACCGTGGCCCCGGAACATAAAGGGCGAGGAAGGAACATGGATGGGTTTTAGTCAGTAAAAGTCTGACACTCCCTCCCGCTCCGCCCAGAGTGGGAGAAGTTATTTGATGATTTCCCATAGGTACTGAAAAAAAAAATGGTTAGACAAAATAGAGAAAATACGCAGTTTAAACTATTTATGGACGTGTTTGAGGTGACGAAGGACTTAATACGAGTGGGTCAGGAAAATAAACATACAGACAGACATACTTGAAGTTGGATGGATTGTGTTAGGAAAATATGAAAGAGAAAGCAATAGGTGAGTGATGCCGACGTCTGACAAGGGAGAAAGGAAGAAGCAAACGTGTTGCGTCGACCCCAAGTAGAATTCAACAAGGGCAGAAAAATGATGACGATGTTGGCTTGCTAAAAACTGACTCTTGTGTTTCATAGTAAACCGGGAATTTCGTACCAAACATAAAACCACATTTCTTGATGTAAATATTCAGCATAAATAACATAAATGTCAGAATATACAAGGACAGTGAATTGCGGAAAAAAATCCTGCGCACATTTTTGACGGTAATCCTTTTTCAAATTTCACACAACAAAACGCAGGTAAACACTATCAAACTGCAATACCAATACACCTACATCAAAACAGTCATAATTTGGCGTCCGAACACATTACCCATCTTAACTGCCGCGCCGCCGGTCCCGGGATTAGAGCCGGGATCAACGAGTGCAATTCCCGGGACTCGCTCGCGCCAGCCATAGGATCCCGTTTATTGACCATTAGTAAGGTCCGCTATGGTGTTTTCTGCTTACACTTTGCTATATGGTAGTGACATAATAATGGGACTATTTTCAAATTATGTTGACTTAGTGATAATCGCCAGAGGTGGATTAGATTCACCGGTTATTAGAGGACCGCTGGCTATAGATATTGATGTGTTTTGACGCCATACAAAGATAGACTAATGCTGTGTTGACATTCGAAATTTTTACTACCCAGTGAAGATAGGGTTGATTAAATGTAATCTATATTTAAAAATCACGCGACAAATGATGTTTGTACTGCACGCTAATCTCCAAAACCACCCAACAAATTTCAATGAAATTCTCGTTGCTTACAGGTTGAAAGAAAGGATAGTTTTACCCGATAGGTGGCACCGTGAAAAACAGATGCGGTTCGCTAGTTGGATTAACACAAATAGTAAAATTGGCTATATAAATCACCACTTCCTATTACACCTTGGATTTTTCACCGAAAAGTATGAGGTAATCAATACTTAAACCTACATTTCACTAGTCAAATAAGTCAATAAAATCATACTAAAACTTTGAAAATAATCTTCTCGTAACTCAAACAACTAGGTACTGGAAATTACAAGAAATATTAAACCAGTCCGGAATTATAACTTTACATTAATCAGACCCCGAATGAAACCTCTCATAGCAGTTATGAAACTTCAGAAACTATGTTTCATAGTTGGGCACTATTAAAATGGATATAAACCCACTGTTTTCTACACTGGCAACGCTCAGAAGCCGGCAAGTAATCAAAGAGGCGTAAAATTTGTTAGATATCCGACTAAAACTAACTTTATGGGGTTAGACGAGGAGTTAGGGGTACTAGATGTGTTATATATTTTTAAATATTTTTAACCGGTAAGTGGTTATTGCCAGTCAGATCATTTATTTACAAAAAGTGAGAGAGTGGTAGAATAAGACCCAGTGTTTTGTGAGTTTTCTTCTCCTCTTCTGCTTTTCCTTAGCGCTATCCCACTTTAGGTGGGGTCAGCTCTCCAAATTTTCTGGCGCCAAGAAAGTCTGCCCTGGTATATTTTGAGGATTTATTCTGTGTGCACTTGTGACGTGTGCCAAATAAATAAATTTTCTTTCTTTCTTTTCCTAGCTAGATTGTCGGGTCGGGCAGTTCATCCTCCAATAAGAGCTTCGTCATGCTAGTCCACCACGTGGCCGCAGGTCGTCCTGTACCTCTTCTATGTTCGAGTAGTTGCTGTGCTTTCTTCACTACTTGTTCCTCTTCTCTTCGCATTACGTGACCATACCATTGGAGACGGGTCTCGGTTAGTTTCATTAAGATTTATTTTGGATACAAAGTAGAACATTCGTTATATCTTTACCATTTCGACACTTGATGAAGTTATTCGAGAAAACGCAAATGCTACAAAATCTTTAAGTTTCGGTGCACTCAGAGATTAACCTTCAACTAACTGGTCTTTGCAAAATCCCCAGACATGATTCTCTTAACATGAAACTGATCTTTATAACAAACGCACACCGACTAGGTACGCCTACAAGCCCATCCAGTCACATCCAATTATAATCCCATACATACAAGTAAAGCAAGATTATTGCAGAACTTGGTTTCTTCCCACTCTATTTGCGGCAATGTTTATGGCCCATTACGTCGGAAAACCAGTCGTTATAGTAATGAAAACAGAGTGGCCGGCCGTCTCATTATCATTGGATAATCTGAGACCAAGGGGATGGAACTTTCATACTTAGTAGTTTAAGATATTAAAGTGTACTGTGTTGTGGATTAGATGCGTGATTAGTTCGTTTTGTTTTCATGGGTCGGTGATTTTGGGTGTATGTGTACGTGGTCTATTTGAAGTGTATTTAGTAAGTCGCCATTTTCCCTAGCTTGCAATTCAGCTTCTAGACAATTTATATGCACAATTTGGGGATAACTGGCATTTTTTGGGTGAAAAACATCGTTTTAGGGTACACCTCAATGTACAGGAGCCATAGAGATATTATAAGTATTATTAATAAAATAATAAAAAAAGAATTGTATAAAAAGTAGGAACTTTAATCTCCAATATCTCCGAAACTGGCTACTGCAATAAATGCAAGTTATTACAAAATTTCTAAAAGCTGTACTGCAAGGCAGTCAAAATAGGCACGATATTTACTGCCTTGCAGTACAGCTTTTAGAAATTTTGTAATTAATTGCCGTTTTTGCTTTTTTTCATATAGACCAAATTTAAATGTATAACATGCATTTATACCAAACCAAACTTGCAAAAACGGCAAAGTATTTTCTCACTTTCGTCACTTCATGTCGGGAAGTTGAAACCTCCAACTAATTCTGCCAGACGTCGATTAAAACAGGTAGTGGACCCATTATACTAGCAGCCTTTTACTCCCCCGTCCCGGTTACCTCAGCGTCCTCAGCAAACTTCCTGTCTGCAAAAACAAATCCATCTCATTCAAACCTTTCTCCTTTTCAAACACTTAAAAAACTCAACGACCAACGCAAACTTTACCGTTTTAAGAAATTATACGTAGTCCAATTACATTAAACTAGAATAAATGGTGAAATAAAACAGGGGAATCCTTATTAAGACCCCCACTTAGGCAACATCTTATCTGCGGTAATCCTAGAAGCGACTAAAACGTTAGGTCTAAAACACAGTGATATATAGCGAGTGGTCTGGGCTTAAACTCAGATTAACTTAGATTCAGTTGGTGGAGTTAATTTGTTTTTAGCTGTATCATAGTTGTGCTGTGAAAGATTTGATTCTGTTATGTAGTTTTTATCTGAGAGCGCAGAAACAGAGATGCTTAGAAATAGCAAACTTTTTAATAAGATTAAATTTTTGTTTTCGTCACACCCAAGCTGAACCAGTGTCTTCATCTCTGTTACTTCTACAACGACTAGTTGACCTTATTTAATTTTACAATAACATACAAACACTCACAATAACATAAATAAACATGCATACTCTTTTCAATAAATGTCACTACATCTTCTTTCACAATACTTAAGAAGTAATGAAATAAGAATTTATTAACTATGATTCAACGAAAAAATCGAATGAATAAAACACTAAACTGCAAGTCTGCAACTATACAAAATATAAATGTACTGCACTTAAAATCCGACATTGATCCGCAGTTGAATTTCGATTGGTGCTAATAAAATTTTCAAGAGTTTTGGTTCAGTAATGCTTTAACTGCAGGCTTTTATACCCGTAATAAAACAGGATGAGAGCGAACTAGTAGAAATTGTAACGCTGGGAAACCGTGTTTTAGTGGCCCGAAGCGGTGCGGTGGGGGCGATTCCGCTCCGCTTGCATCGTGGCCTGGCCTGGCCTGATGCAGGCTAATTAAGATAAACAGTTAACCGCACGTCCAATAATCGCAATTATCGATTGAAGCGTAGCATGGCACTGATTGATGAGGACCTATTAGCAAGTACCTAATCACAGATCTACTGTATGGTACGTATGGAAGCAAACATGACCTAAAAGGTACAGCCAGTCTTCAAGGTTTCTATATATCTACTGTTAGAATATGGGCCTCTTAATTTGTATTCTGTCCAAACGAAAGTCATCATCTGGCCAGCCTTTTTCCAAATATGTTGGGGTCGCTTTCCAGTCTAACCGGATGCAGCTAAATACCAGTTTACAAGGAGGGACTGCCTGCATGTCTGACCTCCACGACATCTTGGTACGATTGGTTGTCAGACTTTTGGGCCAATGACTACCTGTAACGAATGTCAAAGATCTATAAATGACAGCCGGGACCAACGGAGGAAACTCGGTATACAATGGTGGTCGTAGGCGTTGGAAGCAACGCTGACAATAATTATGTAAAAATTGAAAAACAGGACTACATGTATTTCGTCTATTTTAAAATAGTTCAAAATCTCAAACATCGACCTAAATTCTACGATCCCAGATCTCAACAACTCACTTCACAGTCCACAGTACTTATGCCAGGAAATCAGCTGACACAGAAAGTAATTGCATTAATAAAAAGAAACTTCCTCAGTGCAGAATCGCCTTCGCAGTAAAATCGACGGTAATTTAATTATTATCTTACTATCTTAACCGCGGGATGGTATTACTAATTTAATTGCTCCACTCGGCCGCCGCAGTTCAACTAACTTACTTAAACAAGACTTCTTTTATACGGATAGAGTTGGCTAAATATAAGTGCGGTTTGTTAAGATATTCCTTCTATTGGATTTAGGTAGTTTTGGTTCGTTTTATTTTTATTTTTGACGACCCGAATTACGCAGCAGCGCAGCGCAGTAGTGAGGCTACCTTACGCTCTTAGGGTCGGGTTCGAATCCCGGTAGAAGCAAATGTTTGTGTGATGAGCATGGACATTTTTTTCCGAGTCATGGATGTTTTTATGTACTCGTATAATTTATAATGAGTATGTATTTACAAACAAAACGTATCTATGTAGTATATCAACTATCAGGTGTCCACGACACAAGCCTTGTTGCTTAGTGTGGCACTAGATGGCGCTGTGTGTAATATCCAGCGATATTTATTTATTTATTTTATAGTGGAGTTCGGATCCATCTTAAGGTTAAGCCGGTCCGTGGGTGGTTTCCATTTTGACCCATTACATATCGAGTTTCCTCAGTGCCTCAGAAAGCACTTTAGGCCGTTGGTTGGGTTCTGGTGATCAACTTGTTATAGAACTAGAACTAGAATTTTATTTCTGTACAACTAAATATCATCATAATCACACCTGTGACCCCTTAAAAGGTTGTTTAACCTTTCAGGAGTTAGGTACATTGATGTACTCGTACATACGGTTTACATACATCTCTTCAATTAAATCTTGGTATGGCGTGTTTTTTCTTGTATTTAACTTTCAATGTTAGTATAGGTATTTGTTTGTTTAGGTCAAATCTTGCTACTGGATTTTAAAATAGATATGCAACCGATTGAACTGAAATTTTGCCTGTTTTCTCATACATGATATCAACTTTTCTCCTATTTTCGCACACTAAGGAGTATTTGAAAATTCCTTCCTTACCCGTAGATATCAGTTTAGCTCGCAGACACCGGTGTGTTCATTAGCATGAGGGTAGTTTCAGGTTCTACACGTAGTTACCACCGTCTGACCTCCGCAGCCCTTGGGAAACGGCTCTCCATTGGAGCTTATAATTATGCTATTTTTACTGGGTGGAGGATGTTGAAGTGCATTCACCTTAAGAGGGTCTGCACTTTTAAAGTTCATTCATAATCAATATTTCTCTGCAACACAAAGTTTGGTTCATTATTATGCTTTAATAAAAGAGCTATTTGTGTTTTTCCAAATTGTTCAATACATACGCTCAACCTTCTTTTAGGAGTAAAGGTTTCAACACAATAATGATAAATAAAATAAAATATTAATAAACTTGCCTACGCTCACGGATTAAACGGCTATAATCTATCTCTGTGCCAAACGTAATCTGGATCCATTCAGCCGTTCTGGCATGATTGAATGGGAAATATACACTAATATTATAAAGAGGAAAACTTTGTTTGTTTGTTTGTTTGGTTGTAATGAATAGGCTTAAAAACTACTGGACCGTTTTTAAAAATTCTTTGACCATTCGAAAGCTACATTATCCACGAGTAACATAGGATATATTTTATCCCCGTACTCCCACGGGAACGGGAACTATGCGGGTGAAACCGCGGGACGTCCGCTAGTTAACAATAAACATATTTCTTCCTGTCTTTCTAATTGTCAAATACATTAAATCTGACGTCACCAAAATCTTTAGGGAATGTTTTCTAAAAGGCACCGCGGTCGCGGGTTAGGATTTCGGGTCAGGTTCGGAATAATCCGTTTCTAATTCTACTCATATGAAGTTTATGCACATATGCTGAAAATATTGGAATGAATTTTCAGCATTTCGTCATCTAAATTCGGCATAACATGAAAACATTTTTCCTCTAGTTTTCGCCTTTTAGCCAAATCAGGCTCCGCAGTACCAGTTTGACGTTCATATCACAAAGCATACAGTATGTCTAACTTTGACAGGCGGCCGCGAGATTTCATGCAACCTTATTATTGGGACTTGGGTGTCATTCACTGTGGCAATGCAACGGATATTTTGATGCATTTTAGCGCTGAAAGCCGTCAATGAGCTTTAAAATACTTCAGTCGAATTTGGTTTATAAAGACAGCTTGAACTCAAACACTACATTCAACCTTTACTCAGAAGAACTTTGAAATATACATAACTAGTAGTCGTAGGATAATTGGAAATAACGTAATTTCTGCGAAACACGTGGGTTTTTTTTAAGATGATTTGAAATTATTATGATTGGCTAATCTATAATGTTGGTTATTGCATAATGTTCATAACAGCCAATTAGCATTCGTACTCATCGTCGTCGTTTTCGATTTCACAAATATACAGTTTTCTTCATATCCTGTGAAATAGGTACAATAATAATATTGAACGAACAAAATAAAATATTTATCAATCTGTTACTAGGACCTATTCTTCAGAAATTGTTCGTGCGTCTAATTCTTCCACAGTTCTACGAACCACTTTCATTCAACCTCCTCCGAAAGTAACAATTGTCAATCCCGGCCAATATTTATCTTCTCATCCGTAATACAGTTTCAGAAATATCTGGAGTTCTGGACATTAGCTATTCCGAACATCGAGATAAGTTCTACGGTCCAAAAATTTCACATTCAGTTTATTCAAAGTTTATAGCGGGGGAAATTTAATAATCTCAACAACACTGAAGCCAACTTTGCGTGTTTGTCTTTCTTCGCGCCGTTCCCTTGGGGCCCGTTTAATTCGCCACCCAGACCATCTGTCGCACTGCACTGCTCCCTAACTTAGACCTGCCGACTTTATAATTTTACACGCCACGATAGAAGCTGTTTCGTTTTTCGGGCCTTGGACCTATTTGAATTTACATTGTTTAGTCTGTGGCAGTCTCGTTCCGTTATGAAATACTGGCTGAAAAGAATCACGCATCTATAAAGTAAGAAACACGAAAGGAGTATTTAATATTTTATGATTTGAATTGGAAATTTCAGAGTGGCTACGAGCCATGCGTGAAAAGAAAAGATTTAAAACGGGTTATCCACTTAAAACTTCGGATCCTATAGATAATACGATTTATCAACCAGTCTATCCACCGTAATGGATAATAAATCGATACCGTATTTACAAGCTGAAATATTTAATCCAAGCAGAACAATCTGAGGTTTTCACTCAATAAACCCATACTTATTAACTTCAAAGCGGAATGGTAAAGTTAAAGAACTATCTGCCAGTATAATTAGGCCTTTTTGAGGTAATAATAGTGGAGTTAGGAAGGATCCGGTAACACTGGCTATGTACTGCGTTTTGAGAGAACACGGGGTTGGTTGTAGTTGGGGTAGCAACACTAATTACGTTAAAAAACAACACTTTTAGTTGTGAAAGCAGACTTGTGGTGGCTCTTGACCCACATTCTAGCCATCCAGTGTAGTTCCGTTGCCTAATTAGGTTTATTTTTTTTATTTTGTTCAACTAACTGGTCGTAATTTTATTGTGACTCGGTCTTTATTCGTCTGAATATATTCGGTTGGAATAATTTGGTTAGAGAATTTACTTTAGTTTAATGTGTGCTTGTGCGTTATTCTTTTCGCAGTCAGTCAACCAGATTATAAAGGCGCTAGTACTATTATCTATTCTGTGATAGGGTAAACTTGCATAATTCGTACCCCTTAAGGGAAAACCATCATATTTAGAAAATTAGGAAAGATAAATTAGTTTTAATTATTAGGAATTTTTGTTTGCTTAATGCTTTATTGTTTCTATAATCAAATTTAACATAAACCTTATAAACTTCTCAAAAATAAACAATTTAAAAAAAATTGAAAAAAGTACGATTTAAGACCATTCATCCCAAATCGTACTTTGAGTTTTATTCATTGGTATACAGTATTGAGAATCAGCATCAAAATCAACAATGTGTTACTAAAACAAGTAGGAATTCTTAACAAATTCGACGGATGATCTTCGCCGATTCTCGGCAATCATCGCTAAATCGTACCAGTACGTTTTAAGCTGTTTTAAGAACTTAACTCAAGTACGAAATAGGAGCAAGAGCCAAACAAATTTTAAATTTACTGGCAAAAAAATTGACAACAGTTACGAATATGATAACACGTCAGATGAAATCGTAAAGATACACATTCATACGTATCAAATCGTAAAATAGGTTATACACGACCTTATTTGAATAAAACTCTTACGAAATGTGTAAAAATATTACAGCAATAGTCGAAAAAAGCTTACTTTTTAGGGTTCCGTAGCCAAATGGCAAAAAACGGAACCCTTATAGTTTCGCCATGTCTGTCTGTCTGTCTGTCCGCGGATAATCTCAGTGACCGTTAGCACCAGAAAGCTGAAATTTGGTACCAATATGTATATCAATCATGCCGACAAAGTGCAAAAATAAAAATTTAAAAAAACATTTTTATTAGGGTACCTCCCCCAGACGTAAAGTGGGGAGCGATTTTTTTTTTAATTTTGACCCTGACGTGTGATATATTGTTGGATAGGTATTTAAAAATGAATAGGGGTTTTCTAAAATCATTTTTTGATAATATTAATATTTTAGGAAATAATCGCTCCGAAAGTCAAAAACAATGTGTCCCCCCCCCCTCTAACTTTTGAACCATAAGTTTAAAAAATATGAAAAAAATCACAGAAGTAGACCTTTATATGAACTTTCTAGGAAAATTATTTTCAACTTGATGAGTTGAATAGTTTTTGAGTTTAGCACTTTTTCAAAAAAACGCAAATGATAACTTTGTTTTTCATACAAATACTATGAAAAACAAAGTTATTTTTGCTGACGAAAAATGTTGGTATTTTTAATGGTCTGGGAAGCTACGGAACCCTACAGTGAGCGTGGCCCGACACGCTCTTGGCCGGTTTTTTCAATATTTTTGTCGAGAGCAGCTTCACAGGTGTTATCTGTCAGGTGGTAAAATGGCCGACTGTTATTTATATTTTTTGACACTAGAGGCGCTGATAGCTGTTACCAAAGCCGAGTTTTAAGTGGAGTACGAATTTGGCGTAAGTACGAATTAAGCAAGTTTACCCTAGAGGTGTTGACTGTTCACTGTTCAAGGTCAATCATTCAATAAAGTAGTAGGTACGTATCGCAACTCGTTGAAAATACACGATTTAAGAGAATCTCACCATAAAATTTAACCGTGGAATCTAGAATGTTTTCACACGTCGATTATTGTGACGTCTCGTACTCTACTCTTTTAATTTGTTATTATTTTTTCTCATATAGGAATTACATATTCAACAACTAGAAATCTTTTTGTAAACATCAATTTCTGTAATCACCGCGCGATTACCGTCCAATTACAGTTTTTTACAGGCAGTAATTAAAATGGTGTTTATTAAGTATACAACTTACCGGGCTGACGGAACTAAATATTCATCAAATTAAATTATTATCATTAAAATTAAGTCGTTGGCGTTGTGACTACTTGAAGTAAGTTAGGTATGGGTTGGGTGGTGTGCTGTTGTGTTACTAAAAAAACTGTGAATCACTTTTTTATTAATACATTTTTGTTAAAACTTTAAATAAGCAAAAAAATAAGGACTTATCGTCACCTCGTTTTTCCACGTTGTGTGACTTTTAAACCGAAATCTACTGAGCAAACAGGCCGGCTACAACCGAAAAAGGTAAACCCAAGGACATTTTAAACCCGAAGACAGAATGCAAAGTCTACGTCCCGGCATTTTCTTTTTAATCAATCGTAAATGTCAAAGACACGGCGCTTACCGGCCTGGGGCGCAATTAAAAATTGCTTTGTAAGCGGTGTGCGCGTGTGTCCCTGCCTTTACGAGATTAACGCGAGCAACCGACTGTAGGAGCCGCGCCTTAATTAAATTTTAAATTTTCGAACGTTCACGTTGGCGAAAGGATTGTCGCGAGTACCCTACGCGGGTTTTGTCAGTTCTTTTTTTTTAATTTATTTAGGTTCTATTTTTGATTAAATTATTTGCTGTGTCAACGGTAATCAGCACGAATGTACGGTGTCCTTACTTCAAAGATCGGTGTCGTTAAAAAGGGAGAACTAGAACCGGTCGAATGAGCTTAATGTGTTAACGTTTACTTATTGCATGGGGAATCAATCATTCGCCTTCTTTCGGTTCTGACGATGCCACTTTACACAACATAAAGACTATTCGCCTTTGTGTGCTCACTCAATTAAGTTCAAGTCTAAATAAGAGGTTATTCAAATAATGTTTCGCCAGTAATTTATAAACTAAGTACCTAATTGAAAGTTCTATTGTAGTAACTTTCTTCCTTTTTCTAAATATTCATGTCAGTTTTCATTGTCTGCTATAGTAGTAAACGTATGGTTCGTTCATTCAAATCCTGATTGTTTGAGATGACGTCACGCGTTAGTCATGTCTCCAGTCTCCAGCACTGAGCACCGAGACGCGTCTGAGTGCCGACTGAGGATTCAAACAAGAATATCCGGTACTAAGTATGCATTTTGTTGGAAGTTTTAAAAGTTCGCAAGATTTTTTTCATGCAAGTAGTAAGTACTTTATATTGAAAGGTCTCTTAAGAAACATGTCAAACGACTTCCTACATCTCTGGAGGTGAGTAAAACACCTCAGTTACAGATGAAAAGTAAAATTAAATTAAAAAATTAAAGAAAAACCGACACAATAATTCGTTAGGTCCTAGGTCTAGTGATGACTGGTAGTACTCGTATCATCATTCCACTTTTTTCATCTCATTTCCTTAGTTAGGTATTCCTCATTCCCTTTCAATATAGGGCACATTATTCTACTAGTCTAGTCATTTGATACCCATATTGAAAGGTTACTGAAAAAAAATGTAATTCGCCATTTTATGGTGGCGGCCATCTTGGATTTTAAATTTATCATAGTGAGTATTCTACTTTAAGCCCTTTCATTTGATACCCATATTGAGGGAGTTGTGAAAAATATGTAATCCGTCATTTTGAAGCGGCGGCCATCTTGGACCGATTTTCATCAAAAATAGCTAAAAACACCCCCGACTAATTCAAAAGAAAACCAGTCAAAATCGGTTCATCCGTTTGGCAGCTATGATACCACAGACAAACACATACACATACACAGACACAGACACGTCAAACTTATAACACGGCGTCATTTTAGTTTGGCAATTTTATAAACAGACTCTTCAAAACTTACTACTACTTTGAGAGGCTCCCAAAACCATCTCTACCTACCAATAATTGTTGGTTTTCCATAAATGTAAATGTTGTCAAAGTCATTAATTTGTTTATTGTATTAGGAAAACGCAAGGACCCTGGCACACCTACTAGCAATACAATACTAAATTCGATACTTATTTCTCGAAGAAACACCGTGATGTACCTGTATGTAGTTTGTACTAAAGCACAAAGTATTAGGCCTAGACCTGTCGTGTTTGAGTACGACACTGAGGCACGTTTGAAGTCGTCATCGCTACGAAGACGCTTCAAGAGCTGCACAGTCAATTCATTTGAAAAGGCGAAACGCATCCATTCGTTTTTGTTCTCGATGATGTTCTAATAAGCTTCCTCTGAAGGATTTTTTAGATCTGGGTTTGAAAGAAAGTAGGTTTTAAAAGACAAAATAAGTACAGAGTAAAAAGTACTTTTTAATTTTAGTATCCATAATTTCCACATCGCAAACGTTCTTACAGTGTGAAAAATTGCACTAAGCTTAAAAATAAGTAAGTAGCAACAAAACCTGTTCAACTCCTCTCTTAAAAGTTTGCGTTAAAACTTACGCAGACTTTCCGTATATTTTTGTAAAAAACAAAATAAAATTACACTCTACCTTCTTCTACATCCTTAACTGCCGACTTCGTTAAAAAACAAAAGTAAATCATGACAACATGTTTCGCGCGAAAAAGGAATGCATTCCAGAATTCCGCATTTGAATAGTCGAAAAATTTAAAAAACGAACTCGCAACCTAGTGCTAACGTTGGCAGCACTGAATAGATACTCGTGTGCTTACGGCTCTAAAGGCTAGGCTGAAAGGCCTGAGATCCGAGCACGCATAAAAAAATGCAGCATTTTTTGTGCTCGACTACCGTGTAACGAACACTACATTTTTTATATTTTTACTCTAAACCGTCAGTATAGTTAAGAATTCGTGAAAATGGGATAGGTCTGTTTCAGTTACTGTAGCTGAAATGCTAAAAATAAAAATACTATGAAACTTAGATTTCAATCATTGTACAAATGGTAATTTTCCTCCAAACCTTTCCTTTTCCTCATAGGGCTTTAAATGTTGTTATTCATAAACTGTAACTGTGTATCTGTCTTTTTTTAGTAGTCGTGAAAAACAACCGAATATATGTATTGGTCTGTATTTATTTAGCACCACATAAAATGATAGTTTCGCAAACAAGGAGTGACAGACGTCAAAGTTTGGTCAACAACATTACAACATGGACGTTATCCTATATAACATGTCTAAACAACCATCTATAAACTGATTTTTGCTGTAAAAAAATTATCTGGAATCTTTATAATTCACTTTTATTATCTCAGATGAATTACTTTTGAAGAATAAATTATACTACAAAACTTCGTCTTTCTAAATGCTAAAATGTTTGTATCAACAGGCGATATTTCACTCTTGTACCTAGGTTGACAACGTATCGTCGATGACTACTGTAGATATTGCAGATAAAACTTTCCATTAGTTTAGGTTCAATTAAGCCTTCAGTACAATATCTATCAGCATTCGTTGTCCAATGCCACATCTCCAATTTGTCCGTTTAGACTGGCTACTTTTTGTCATACAATAACACTAAATAATTAAATTTAAAATTTAAATATACCACCGACACACGTAGGGTCATAATTTCACAACCTCTTTCATTTGATACTCATATTGAGGGAGTTGTGAAAAAAAATGTAATTCACCCTTTTGTGGTGGCATCTTGGATTTGAAATTATTTAAAGGGTATAGTATTCTACTAGTCAAGCCCTTTCATTTGATACCCATATTGAGGGAGTTGTTGAATAAATTATGTATTTCCGCCATTTTGTAGCGGCGGCCATCTTGAACAGATTTTATCAAAGATAGCGAAGAACACTCCCGACTAATTCACCATTCAAACAAAAAAACCAAATTATAATCGGTTCATCCGTGCGGGAGCTACGATGCCACAGACACACACACAGACACGTCAAACTTATAACATCCCGTCGTTTTTGCGTCGGGGGTTAAAAAAGAAAAGTAGAGCCAGCAACAGTGTTAACCCTAAAACCGTAACTCGGTATTTTTGACCCCTCACGCCTAGCCGTCAACAGCACATGTCTTCATAACCCGTTCACAGCTTAGCAACACACTCACGTCCATAGTAATTCGACGTCGGAAGAATGGACGGACAAATTGCTCGCACGATTGTCTGCGAGTACATTCGAAATGAGCCAATGATATGAATTGTTGCTGGTGGACTTGTGGACCACCGGGCGAGTGATTGTCGCTTTTAGGGTTCCTCAGGGGATGTTTGGCACTAAAACTTGCCTGCTAAATTATCTTCTGCATGAATATCAGCCGTTTTCGTCAATGTTTCACTGGATTTCTGGAGGAAAATAGTGGTCAAAGAAAATGTAGGAAAAGAGTGCCTTCTATATTTTTAAAGGATTTATTGGAAAATATACAATCATGTTTAGTAAAATGTGAAAGGTTGCATCTTTTGCTTATAATTTACACCGATAGACGCGTAAAAATGTAACATTCTAAACTTAAATATAAACCTGCACCTCAAAAAGTGTTTAACTAGTTCAAATTAATTATAGGGTATCAAATAAATCCTCGATAAGGGAGATGAAGTCTGAAGCCCGTAACTTAGACTTTTATAAGATTTAAACAGAAATTCTATGAAAGCTTACACGAACGTTATAACAGTCTAGTCAGACGCAGACTGAAACTAAGTGTTGGTTGTGATCCCTTTAGACAAGTGTTTATTTTTAATCAAAAGATTTCCTTAAAAAGCGATTGGGTCAGAGGACAAGGTGTAGCGGCGCCAGCGAGCTCCGAAGAATTGGAGGCTTTCTTAAATCATCGGTGGTTTTATTTCAAGTACATAATACCCTCAAAGAACGATTTCATAATTAAGTACTCCAAAAGGCTATTTTAATTCACTTCTTTACCATTCCTTGGTATTTTTTTATTCATAGAATGAGTTTTTCTTAGGCTCTGCCTATGCTACATCGATGGCTCTGCCTATGTTACATCGATTGATTCAATAAACTGTTTGTGAAACAAATCCAAATACTCGCATTCTACGGAACCACACTATTAAACATGAAACACTCTTGTGCAGTCTACGTTGTATTGTTTCGCATGCACTATTATTATTTAACCCTTTGATTTGTTGTTGTTTTCGTACCAAGCGCTTGATAAATGCACTGTAATAATAACGCACGAATAAATCTCTCAAGGCGATGCTTGAATCATTTGAGTGAATTAAATTCCCGTGTTGCTTGACGTTGGTACGAGTAACACTAGAATAAACATATAATGTAAATTAAGTTAAATCTGACAACAGGCAGATCTATTTACTAAAAGACTTAGTTTGGCGTAGGTATTTTGAAAATCAATAACAACGTAAACATCAGCTATTTACAGCAAAAACAGTGTTACCATAATTCTCAAAAGGTTACAAAACAAAGTTTTTCAATGCCTGTAAATTTTCACAAATTGAACCAAGCATCGCATCATTACGAACCCCTCAAAATATCATTCCATTCAATCACCCGAAACGGTACAAAATATTTATTAAACATTAATTTCTAACTAACAAATCGCGAGCGCAGAACACCATCTAACCCGTAAATTTCGCATTCGGTCCCAAAGACCGGAACTCTTAAAACTCCGTGGAAAACTTTCGACTCACTGAATATATTTTCTTCCACGCCTTATTAATAAAGACCGGGTGATTAGTAACTTTTGATTCCGACTTTCCGGAGCTCCGATGAGGAGCAATTATTCGACATATTGATTTATTGTTCTACCCTCGTAAAGTTTGAGACGAATCGTCCTTAGATTGGAAACATACGGTCTAGAAGCGGTAGAGGCAGTATCATCATGTTAGTTATTATTTCATAAAACTAAGATTCTCTTTTACCGTTTGGAATCACTCATATATGTTCAGATAGAAGTAAAACGTAAACAAAAACATACGTTTTCGATTTCACTACATATTATAGAACAAAGTCTTTGCTAGTCTAGAATAAATGCCTAGTTTATATTTATTTATAAGATAAATGTAAAGTGGGATTATCAACACGAGTGACAGGTCATAAACTCATATACAACCGCACATCAGTGAAAACATATGTACTACGAAAATTCCTTATTACTACGATGTAAAGGCGATGCCAATAAAATTGTAGCCAATAACATACTGTTGATGGTAGATAGTGTCAAGCAAAAATTAAAATATCAGCTATTCATTCTAGTGTTCTTTTAAGTGAGTCAAATATTATTTAACAACATTATTATAAAACAAACTTCTTTTCATAAAAACGCTGCGTTCTCGCACCCACTCCAAGCCCGTAAGTTTCACTACTCAGAAAGTTTCCCATCGACCCTTAGAGACGGTGATTTCGCTCGTATAAAATATTGGTAGACGCTTTAATAACTTTCCTTGCTGATATGGAGTTTGCTATCAGTTCCCGTGATATGGCACGTTCTGCCCGCGGCTTCAGATACTTTTTTGAGTGTTTCGATATTTTGTCACACTTACTTATTATCGCTACATTTGTTTTGGCGGGGAGAACCGAAGTTTAAGCGGTATCTTGATATCCCTTGGGACTGAGGGTAGCACAAGCATAAAATATTATTTCGAAATTGCGTCAAAAATCTATCATTATTATCAAATCTATTCATACATACGTCGCCGTGTTGCATACGTCTTTTAGTGATGAGCAAACTCAAGCAGCAGTGGGAAGGCCATGGAGAAAGGATGGCCGATGGAGTAAACTAATCCTGAAATGCGCGTCACGTCATCCTGGTATATGGACAGATGCCCCTAAAATGTAGCTAGGACAGGCTGCGGTGCATGGCGCATCTTTAGAAAGGCTTATGTCCAAATGTGGACTGCGATGAGCCGAGTTGAATGGATGGCTTTTGTAACAGCCCGGCTAGCATGGGCAGGGGATAAAAATTTTATCCACCGGTTTTTCCACTGACAAGGGACAAAATTCAAACAAAAGTTGAAATAACCGGTGGATAAAATTTTTATCCCCTGCCCATGCTAGCCGGGCTGAAAGTACTTCCATTTTCGACGTTCTATCTAAACAGACCTCGTTAAGGACGACCACCTTAACTTAACCCTCAAACATATCGTTATTAAAATCAACCTTTACACTCATAACAAAAAATCAAACAATAGATGTCTAAAACCCCGTGCCCTGAGACGCGTGGTCTTGTGAAGAACAATGCAACATTCATATTATCTATTCAAGACATCCCAGGTCAAGACGACCCACAAAAAGGAGCAAGGAGGTACAAAATATTAATATTTTTCAACTGAGCAACAATGCGAGCCGTGAAATGCTAGCGACTCGAGTTCAAAACAGATTTTTTTACTCTTCTTGAGCCGAAGTTGCATTAAATTGTCTGGTTATAGAAGTAGAAATCGTTTATTTGCTAATAATGTAGGTGTACAAAAATGATGGTTAATCAAAACAAAAAAATCGCCCCGAAAATCTACATCTACACTAATATTATAAAGAGGAAAACTTTGTTTGTTTGTTTGTTTGGTTGTAATGAATAGGCTTAAAAACTACTGGACCGTTTTTAAAAATTCTTTCACCATTCGAAAGCTACATTATCCACGAGTAACATAGGATATATTTTATCCCCGTACTCCCACGGGAACGGGAACTATGCGGGTGAAACCGCGGGACGTCCGCTAGTGTTATTATAAAACTTAAGTTAAGTAACTTTATGATATTTTATTGTTTTACTTTAATATGCCTTGTTGGTAAGTTCATGGCGCAAATGAGTTTCCTTACACGTATTTTTTGGCCTAACCACAATAACATATTTTATCAACATAGAGGCGGAAATGAAAAATAAAGTGTCGTATATGTTGCCTCCATCGACGGCGACGCAAGGTGCAAATGTCAGGTGAAGGAAATGTTGGTAAATGCTTATCGGGAACTGAACTAACCTGTCACTGCTGGGGCGTTTGCAATCTTGGTAAGTAAGGGGACGATTATGTCACCTATTTTTTAGAATGTTGTAAGTAATACTTGTACAAAAATAATATAAATTAACAAAGTGGTGTTAGATGTGCGGTGAATTTTGTTAGGATTTTTATTGTAAGAAAAAGACTACTACTTATTAAGAAAAAATAAACAGTTTTTTAAAAAAAAGCTCGCATCTCTTATAAGCGACAGGATGATTAAATTAAGTCTACTAATCCTTTTTAGTTTGCTTGTATTTCCACTAAAAGTTGTAGTTATTTTTAGCCGAGACCTAATTTCAGAATTCCCATTTAAAGCCTACCTTAAGCCCTTTTCCTTACATTTTCTAAACATAAGCACACCATACACAATTTATTACAATTTAACCTCACAATAAGGCTATATTTGGTATAAAATATTAATCTCCGCATCCCCGCTCCCCAGTGGCGACAACTAAAATATGATTTGAGTCTAAAGCGAATACAAAATGAGAGACAAAATTGGAGTTTTCTCTTCTCGGCTAAGAATGGAATAAAACCGTGCAATAGCAGTTTTACTTTAATATTTCTTCTTAGGTGTGTAAAACGCTTTTTTAGCTTGGAAAGAAGTTGAAAAGTGTTTTTATTTGATGCTAGATATTTTGCTGTTTTTGAAATGGAAACTGGGCTAGTTATTTTTGAAACGGAATGTGTAACAGTCCACGTGTCTACTACACTACAGTAAATGTCGAGTAGTCAAGGTATGTATTTTACCATAATTATCAAATTAATAACGGTATACAAACAAATACGTTCCAACAATAAAGTTTACGATGTTAAATGTGTCGTATTTGATTATTTCTATGACCTAGGTATTTTTACGAATAAATCAAGGTGTTTCAAGATCGAACCACCCAAACTATTACACTATTATTTAGAGATCAGCGGTGGCCTAGTGGTGTCGGCCCCGACTTACGAACAGGAAGTCGTGGGTTCAAACTCAGACAGGCGCATTACTTTTTGTAATTTATTTCATCACCACTGGTCTAAAAAACGGCGAAGGAAAACATCGTGAGGAAACCGGCATGTCCTAGAACCAAAAATTCGAAAACATGTGACATCTACCAATCCGCACGGGGCCCGCGTGGTGGATTATTAGCCCTACGAAAAATACGCACTTTGACGTGGAGTTGCGTACACCAACCCGTTATACATACCTACATTTTTTTTTTAAACAAACAATCAAAAATCACTGAACTGATGACCGCATAACACTTAACTCTCAATATAAATATAAATAATAGACTTACCAAAATAACAACAGCGGATGAACAACAAAAAAGAACCAAGCCACACATGTACGTATATAGTCATGACAAATTGTCGCAACCAGTTCACTAATTACCTGTGTCGTTTCGACCCGCCCCGCCAGCTAAAGGGTTAAGCCTACCTATTTTTTATACGGCTTTTTTACCCATTCTCTTTGATTTTTATTCGGATCGCGATTAAATTTTAAATCGCACATTTTTTATGCATTTATTGGAATTGTGGATGTTTTATTATTAAAAATAACCACAGGATTGATTAAAATGTAGGGTCATCTCCTGGACAGGGAGATTTTTAAGACTTTGTAACCTCATTTGTTTTTTTTACCAGCTGATTGAAATTAACAAATATTTTACTGTTATTAGGACTCAATATTTTGAAGGAGCTGATTATGGTTAAAATAATGGATGAATGCATGGATGGGTGACCACCCGTTACCTACTGGTTTCCTCCAAAACACACTAAGGACGTTGGTGGGCCACTGACTGCTTGTGACAGTCGTTACAGGCAGTCAGTGGCCCGAAATTCTGACAACTAGTCTTATCAGGGGATATCGTATTACCCAGTAATAACTGGGTTATGGAGTAAACTTAGGTATATTGTCACTTACGGGATATCTTCCGTGATTATTTGTTATTTTGAGCTCCCGATTTTTAACCGTGAAAGCTTAAAACAGGGTTTGGGTTATGGAGGTCAGATAGGCAGTCGCTCCATGTAAAATACAAGTATTCAACTGCATCCGGTTAGACTGTAAGCCGAACCCAACATAGTTGAGAAAAGCTATGAGGAGGAGGATGAGGGCTCAATATTTAAACTGACGGTACACTTCGCTCATAATATCTACTGACGTACGTCCTCTCTTAATCCTCAGCCGATACCAAATTCAACATAGCCGTCCACATCTTATGAGACAAACTTTGCATCACCTAATTTATAATCATCATCGCGTCTAATTTTGATTTACAATCAAAAACTTCAAGCATCACTGAACAGACGCAAAACATCATAACTGTCATCCGAAACTAATAATAATCTTTTTAACTCGACGCAGTTAATTTCAACTCTATAGACATCCGACTTCGTTGACAGTAAATTTAAATTTCGAAAATAATCAACACGAAAATAGCTTGATTTGTTATGACCGCCTCATTATAAATGTGTGACAGGTTATAATAAGTTCAGAGAAAGATAAAAAGTTATGAAACGAGAACATATTCACGATTCTTTGCATTCTCTTGGTCAGAAGGAATATATTGCAACACACTACAACACAGTCGTACAATATGAGGATGTTCCGTGAAATTCCTTTAAAAATGAACTGTGAACGAACTTTTCCAAGTATTTTTGGATTTATCCAATTGGTCTGATGATGAGGGCCCAATATAATAAAATCGGCAGGTTGCAATTTTAAGTTTCTTTAAATTTTCTGCTTTATTAAACAGCACATATCGTGTTTAAATAATTTTTTTAACCAGTATGTTGAATTTCAGTTAAGTGTCCAATATAACTGAAAATTCAACAAACATATCAAAAACTATAATAATGGTAACTAAACGGTACACGGGCGTATGTGACTCTTTGTATCTCTGTAACATAAAATAGTTACTTAACTTCAACTAACCAAAACCATAATAACAAAAGATCTTATCAATAAATTCCTACAGGATGTTACCTAAAATAATAATTTACACGTAGATGAAACTATAAAGCTCATAAGAGCTGTCCATGTATACAATTACGGGAACAAAAAAGAAAAAAAGTATGAACAGTGAAGAGCGTTTTAAAATAGATGAAAAAACTAATGGGTGGTGCTGACGGTCGCGACGGGGCGATCCGTTGAATTATGTCCCATAAGCGCACGGTAATAACTTGTTTGTACCCAGTACCATGCTTATGATGATCTATATTGTCTAGTATAGTGTTTGTGTGGTATGATGGGAGATACATGACTCGTGGATGTAGGTATTAATAGTGCACGACTGTAAGTTGGTTAGGAAATTAATGTTTTGAGTTAGTGCTTGGGAGTGTGGGAATTGTTTGTTTTAATTGGGACCATGAGTAAAATTATAAAATTAAAACTCGTAATTAAAAATACTTGGCAGTTTGACCGTCATCATCCCCCTAACTAGAAGGTTCCCAGGTATAGTCCAGAACAAAAAGTTGATCCCAATGACGGGGCAAACAAAAACACCACCTTTTTACATCCATTGTCTATACTTCTTACAGTTACTAATAATATTATAAAAATCTTTCCTAGATTTGATTTTTTGTTTGTTTGTGTTTGTTGCGATTTAACACAAGAATCCCTAAACAGATTTTAAAAATTCTTTCACCATCAGAAAGCTACATCTTTACCGAGTAACATAGATTATAAATTATGTTGATATCGTGCAAATTAACCGAGTTATCACAAGTTTCGTGGGCGAAGTCGCGGGCGAAGTGCTAGTAAATTATAAATTGCTTGAAAAAACCGCACACCTTACCAAACAAAATATAAAATTTCAATATCAAACAGTCAAACTAGGTTCAAAGAAACTTGTGGCTACAACGCCCCAGTTACAAATGTAATACACAATGTCCCGGGGCAAGCCACTATTGTATGCCCTACTTAACAAATAACAATATTGAATAACTATATTGTTCGTGTTAGGAGTGTTGCATTGTTTGAATAGCCAAACGTTGTAGTAATTTGTACAAGAAATGAGAACATGCCAAATTTAAATCAGTTTTCTTAGATATAATTAAAATTGGCAGAAGTGGTACATTCAGGCTGTAAACAACCTCATCACCAAGCATTCTGTACATCAAACTAAGTAGGTAACAATGTAGGTAACAAAAAATTATTGAAATTCAATTTAATCATGTTTTGTGGTAGAACTCAATATAACGCACTCAAAACATTGTGCTGATAAATGGATTGAATAGTATGGGGGTCGTGGAGGTGATTAAAGTAAAAATCTTACAATAAAAACATGTGCTTACCTACTTGAAAAAAAAAACTAGTCAAAAAGTTGGAACTTTGACCCACAATATTTTCGTAACTAGGAAGTTCCCCGGTATGCTGTAGATAAAAAAAAATCGCAATGACAGGGAGAACAAGAACTCTTCGGCATCTCTAAGAGGTTTTGTACACCCTCTGAACACCGAGTTTCCTCTGTGACCCAGAAAGCCGTCGTTTCAGTTAGTCCGTGGCCCCCAATTCTGTTAACCGGTCTTACCTAGGGGTATCGTATTACCCGGTATTAACTAGATTGTGGAGGTCAGATGGAAAATACTGGTACTCAGCTGCATCCAGTTAAACTGAAAGCTGCCCCAACATAGTTGGGGAAAGGCTAGGCAGATGATGAGCAGTAGGCATGTAATGAAATATTTGATCAAGTACGAAGTATTAGCCCCCATCAGCAGGTCGAGTTACAAAAGTAATGGCACAAAAAGCCGACCTTTTTTCAAAATTTTGGAGAAACTGCCCACTGCCCAGACAATTATTGTAATGGATACTTTCTTATTTTATTGAACGATTTCATTGTATTTGTATGAGCTTTAACAGCCTCTAGATTAGATTTAGATTAATTAGAAAAATTACAAATATAAAGTCCCTTTATATAATACTAGCTTCTGCCCGCGACTTCGTACGCGGATCCTGTTGCTTATGCCAGCGACAACGGGTTCGTCAAAATCGAAGATCTGAAACGTCTGATGTCGAATTCTAAGAGCCCGGGGAAAGGAAAATAACGGATCTTTCCCATCTGAGCAACACATACCGTTTGTTTCTTTTTGCCATTTAACAGCTTCACAAAAAGTACAATTTTGAACCATACCTCCGATGGCGGAATATGTGGCGTATTCAATCATAGGAGTATACGTAAATGCACTCCGTTCCTTATCAACCCAAGGAAGGTCGCCATGCCCTACGGCTATATCTTGAGACACATCCGATTCTTCAGATTATAGCGACATTCTGTTCAGACAATGTCGAAGTCGATCAGAATTCAAACGTTCGTTGCGCTCTTCTTCTGTCTCTTCATGCCGTACTCCAGTAATTCTTTCTCTCTCACTTTCTAACTGATTATGAACATTTTGTCGTGTGCGTGTTCGGGGCAATGTATGATAATATCGAACAGCAGTTAGTCGCGCATCACGTTCATCACTCGTTTCTCAAGACCTGCAGTTAGTAGATGTGCGAATACGCTGAGAACTCAAGCGCAATTCTCTATCCGTGAACGTCTCCGACTCGCGAGACAATGCATGACGTTCACGATCAGCAGTCAGTCGCGCATCTATTCTTCACTGGTCTCTATAGACCTGGATGTAGATGCGTAAATACGCTGAGAACGCAGGCGTGCTTCGCGATCCGAAGAGGTTTCCAAGGAGCAAGTTGCAGCCTGATGTTCTCGAACAGCATCAAGTCTCTCCTGACGCTCTATTCTTGGGATCTGATGATCCTTTGGAACATTGGGAAAGATTTGACCTCTTTCTAGGCATGGTTATAGTTTTGTTGTGAAGATACCTGATCAACTAAAATCTTAGTAACTGCTCCCCTGCGTTACCCGGTAGGCTACCGAGTCACGAAGATAAATGGAAAAGGAAATTAAACACTCAAATAACATAAGCCCGAAGGCATATTTATTCGATAAAACAAAATAATAAATGGAAGTTTTGGCCAGTAGACTCAAATTTTAAATGATATACCATCGTCATATAATATTGAAAATCAGTCCTAAACTGTTACCGCCTTCACCGCCGCGTGGAGGAACTCCCAGCTTATGTTATTTTATGAAGTATAATTAATTTTCACATCAGATGTTTCTGATCTTCGATTTTTTATAAGTCAACAGGAAATGCCCATCAGACCGAACAGCTTTTGCTAAGACGTCATACCTATAATAATATGTGTTATGGTGTAGCTGGGCTCATGGAGTTCCACATCAGGTGTTCCAGATCTTCAAATTTCTTCTCTCAGCAGAAAATGCTCATCACGTGGAACAATTTTTGCTATGGTGTCATATTTGTATCTCTTATAGTTTAGCTGGTCTGTTGCGGTTCTGCATCAGGTGTTCAAGTTTTCAAGATAAATTATAGCCTATAGCTGACCCACGTCACTTCGTCTGCGTCACATAAGAGAGAAAAACGAAAGGAAAAAAAAAGTCCCCGTTTTTGCAACATTTTTCATTCCTGCTCCGCTCCTAATGGTTGTAGCGTGATGTTATTTATAGCCTAAAGCCTTCCTCGATAAATGGACTATCCAACACAAAAATAATTTTTCAATTTGAACCAGTAGTTCCTGAGATTAGCGCGTTCAACCAAACAAACAAACAAACAAACTCTTCTGCTTTATAATATTAGTATAGATGTTTAAGGTATTCCACCTCCAATTAAAATTAACTCAACTCTGTTGAAAAATTAAACCACTACCAACGGACATACGTAGGTGACACCAAAGTTCTGCTTACAGAGACAAAATAGTGTGAAATTATCCTCTACAAAAACAGAATGTGGCCATAATTTACGTTGACATGTCAAACTGTAGCGTGTAAACAAATTAACACATAATTTTAGCTGCACCGTTCACGGCTGGCAACACATTAAAATATGAAGTCCAGTGAAAAAAGTTTACAGTTTATATAAAGTGCGCACAGTCAGGGTTTGGTGTCTGTTTTAAGCTATGGTGGCAATGATATGATGATCGGTGTCCACTACCATCATGCTTATTCGTTTTTGGGGTTCCATTTTATGCCATTTAGCAACGGAACCCTTAGCAACCCTTAGCGAGTTTGAAATATGGGACGTTTTCGTAAAAAAAAGCTACCTATTTTGTCATAAACAGTCTAAAAGACAAATTAAGTTTTGCTATTGAGGGTAAATTTACCAAAGAATGACCATTAAAAAAGTTGTTTTCATAGCGCGTTTGGTGCTACGGAAACCCTGAAAAACAACAAATAGAATAATACTTAAAAAACGAGACTACAAAGCGGCGAATTTAAAACTAAAACTTAAAATTTAATGAAGTTATAGATCTTGTACGAGGCCAAAAGCTATGGCTGAATGACATAATCCACTCACTCTTGAAAAGTTACTCTATTTAATTTAACTTCATCTTAAAATTTGCATGAATTCTTTAACATCACAATTCCTGTAGTAGGTACGGCTTAAAAAAGGTTCTTCGTCTAATCGGTTAAAGTTTTTTGATAACTTACACCGCCTTGGGTCCAAAAATTAACATAATTTGTACCCTTGAGTCCCCAGAACCCGTCATTATTATTGATCTACTATAATTTTGTATCAAATAACGATTATTTTTATGATCATAACGATTCTGTATTAAAATTATATTAAATTAGGCCTTTATTTCGGAAATGTAAGCTAATTTTATTGATGGGGTGCCATTTTTGGAACATGACTTTCGGGTTTTTTAGGCTTAAAATTAATGTATTAACTTAGTGGCAATATATTTAAAAGATTGCCTAATATAATATATATACATATAATCTTTTTATCAATAAATAATTACTAATTTATTTATTTACAATGCAACACTGTGTGAATATTTAACAAGAAAAGAGTTTTGTATGATTTACTATAATTTACGGTGTAGGAACATACTGACTTGACAAACGGTTACCAAAGTCCACGGTTTTTTTTCGGTTATCTAAACTTCTATACTTTTATTATATTATTAGATGTATAATATTATAAAGAGGAAAGATTTGATTTTTTGTTTGTTTGTTACGATTTAACTCTATAACTACTCAACCGATTATAACTTAATTTCTTCCACGCCAAAGCCTATGAAACAGGAGATTCTAACAACTAGTTCCATGACAAAAGTTCTTTGTGTCACGATGTCACAAAGTCACTTCGTATCACCTGTCATCCAACTGATTCACCTCATTTCCTGTCTCGACTACAGTCTCTCCACAAACACCACTCATAACAAACAACGAATATCAATCAGACATTATATTTCAGGCATACATCGCCGGCTCACTTTGCACACGTCAGCTTTTAACGTCAAATGTACGGGCAATACGCATCATGTCGGTCGTAAATCTCACCGGGACTCGACGAAGATCGATTGCGACAGGCCAGCGTTGCAACAGGCGCATTTTGGATGTTAGTGGCGATTCTCGACAGTGTGCACTGTACGAGCATGAATTAATTAATGTGGGTGCTAAGATTTTAGTTTGTGAATGTGTTAAATGAAGAATGTTTTGTGAGGTCACGTTCAGGAGTCGAGGTATGCATTGATGAGTGACATAGGCTTTATAATAACATCATTATCTCCCTGCCGTTGTCCTATGTTGTTTGGGGTCAACGCAACACGTTTTTTTCTCCCATTCTCCTCTGTCAACTGTCATGCTATCATTTACTCCTTTTTCTTTCATATCATTCCTCACACAATCAATCAATTTTTTCTTTGCCCTTTTCTTCTTCCTCTCGTTCCTCTCGATCCATCAAACATTTATTCATCACTCTTATAGTGTCATGCGACCAAATCATAGTATACTAAAGGTCTAAATAAGTGGTGATCCTTTTCAAATCGTTTCGTATGTCCACAACAACTATTAATTAATATCCTACAATTACTACTACTACTTACTACTACCACACTTACCACCTACCCTACCTTACCTTACTTTCTACTTTATTTTTCCACTATCTTTGCCGCTAACAAAGCCCTATAGTTTGTGCGAAGGAGTGTTCTGTTCTCTGTAAAGACTGGGAGTAAATTATTCAAATTTGAGAGTTATTTCTCGGCTCCCACTAAAAATTAACCCCATTATGTCAGCAGCCATATTGACTTCACATTTCCTGTCATCGGCAGAGCACGGCGGAAACTAACTAACGATATTTCAAGACTGCACGTTCAACGATTTCCCTTTACCTCTTTCGGCGTACTCAATTTTAAACGTAAGATGCATATCACACAACGCCATTGCCATACAAAATATTCTATTTACAATACATACGTTCCGTTCAAGAATATTTTTAAAATTTCACGCGCGGCGACAATTTGAGAGAGAATCTTGAATCTCGAATTTTGCAGGTCGACCGGTAAATCAGAAATTTATATTCGGATATCCGAAAATGTAGGTTTTTGGCTTACTTTATGAGAAATTGTGACAATCGGTTTTAGGTGCGCAGAATTTAAAATGTAAATCGTTTTGGGTTCTGTACAATATAAGAAACATCTCCAGGGTGGAAATCATGTCTTGTTTTTTAAATATAAACCCGGATTCTCGAAAATATTTGATATTTACTCGATGACCTATAGCATTTTTACGCTTCATGCTAAAGTTTTAATTGACTTAATTATGACGAAAACCGAAGACTTCTACGTTTACGTACCATAGCCAATGAGGGCCATCCGCTTTCAGATAATACCGACAGCAGTTACAGAAATCTGTTGTTTTACGACTTTTCAAAGGACCTCAAATTGATCGCATTGAGCCGTTTGGAGGTTTTGAAGAACGAACTATGTACAATCAAAGCTTTATGAAAGCAATCATTGCATTCAATAAGTGTAATTTATTTATAGGTATCTCGTAAAATATCTCAAAACAAAAAGACAAATTACAAACATTCATTTCACTTTCTTAGAACCCAAAAACAATTTAAGTATATTAATACTATTTCTTAGGTATCATTTATCGTGCACCCATAAAATGTAATGCTCAAATGGACCCTTTTTCGAACTGTTTAACTTTGGAATTATAAGAAAGAATTCAATAATAAATTGAGAGTTCAGAGTTTATGACCTTGACCTTACAGACTGTAAATATGTGACCTTGGGAATCAAAACGGTCTCAATTCTTAGAACTGTCATTATATTCAGTGATACATTTCATTACGAATGGAAATCGATTTTGGTACTTTCGTTAAGTGCTAAAAATACGAATAAAGTTATGCGATCGTGAAAGAACATTTATCTGACATATTTTTAGTATTTTTGAGTACATAATCAGTGCATGATAGAAAGGCAAATGATTAAATTAACCAACTTGTTTTTTTAATACAATTTCTCTCCCGTTCTGTTCGCCTGAAAATGTCAATCAAATTCCAAAACTGGTTCTATTGGCGTTTGATACACATTATACACGTCATTTTTCATCTTTAATCTTATCCCAATATCAAGATCGGAGCAACATGCCTTCTTCTTTCGTACTTCTGTATTACTCGTAATCTCGGCGGCAGTCACCTCCGTTCTAGCAATTTCATCCTTCACTGTGAAAGCGATAACTAGAAAATCAAGTTGCACTTTGGCCCTAAATTGTTAGTAGCGGCGCGGGTCGAACCTACAGAAAATTGAAACTGCTTCTTGTATTTTCAAGACAATTTTCTACCAACAAGGCCCTCCTGACAAATGTCGTTCACCCACCAGAGGAGCCATCCTGCACTCTACACCTAAATGCGACAATACCTCAAAATCAAAATCAAAATCAAAGCATTTATTTCAAGTAGGCCAGTTACAGGCACTTTTGAATTGTCGAAACAAAAATGAACATTTAAAGTAGCTACAGTCCCAGTCACAAGACATAAAAACTGTGAAAGTACTGTAGTTGCCCATTCCCTAGCGTAGATCTCTATGGAGAAGAACGGGCAAGAAACTCCATGGACACTCTTTTAAATCAAAATATTGTTACAAAATCTTGGTTACATCATTCATGTTGAGATGGTATATTATGTGAGAACAATGTAGCAAGATGTGCACGTTAAAAGTGTCCATAGCAAAACAAAAATAAAATACAACTCAAAAACAAAATAATTCAAATAAACCATGGCGACTAAGAGATGACCAGTCACAACTGACAGCGCCCGTTCACGAACATGACGCATGGATCAGCACCATTCAGCTCAACCATTTTGAAGGGAACTAAATGGTCCGACACACGCGCCACCATCAGCGAGACATTTGAGAGAGCATGACATACTCTCAACCGCCAGGGCACATTCAAGTCAAGAACTGCCGTAGGTTTCCAGTGAATGATAGCTTACTAGTACATAGTACTCACACAATATAGGCTATGCGATTATATAATACTAACATTGAATCTATACAATGCAAAGATAAGTTTGTACAATCTTCAGCAGCTCCAACAATACCATTTAATGCTATCATTTTTTGCGCCCCTGTCCATGTGGAGCAGGACCAGCATTAAGCCAAGCATTTTTATCAGCGATATAATCGCTCAACTTGTAATATGCTTGTTTACATAGTGTGCGTTTAACGCATGTTTTAAATTTCGTCTCATTCAGTTCAAGAATACTTTGTGGAATTTTATTATAGCATCTCAAACAGTACCCCATGAAAGATGAGTCTACTTTAGCGAGTCTAAAGCCTGGCTGAACTAGTTGGTCCCTATTTCTAGTACTGTAATTGTGTCTGTCACCTCTTTTACCAAAAAGATGCAGATTTTTTCTGACGTACATTATGTTTTCGTAGATGTATTGGCAATGAACCGTCATGATGCCAATATCCTTAAATAGTTCCCTTAGAGAATCGCGCCTACGAAGATTATATATGGCTCTGATGGCTCTTTTCTGCAGAATAAATATAGACTCAACATCAGCAGCCCGTCCCCATAGCAAAATACCGTAAGACATTATACTATGGAAGTAACTAAAATAGACCAGTCTAGCGGTATCTACATCAGTGAATTGACGGATTTTTCTAATGGCATATGCTGCTGAACTTAAGCGCCCCGCAAGCGATGTTAAATGAGAACCCCATTGTAGCCTTGAATCAAGCGTAAGCCCCAGGAAAACAGTTTTATCTACGAATTCGAGTTTCTCTTTATTCAATATTATCTCACAATCACTACTTTTAACATTCGGTAATGAAAATCTTATGCATTTAGTTTTCTTTTCATTCAATACCAAATTGTTTGCTGTGAACCAATTTTGGACCTGAAGTAGGGCATTATTCACTTCATCTAGATTTTGGGCCCGTCTATTTATCTTAAAAATTAGGGAAGTGTCATCAGCAAATAGCACCATATTTTGTGGTTGGTTTTTCAATAAATAGGGTAGATCATTTATATAGACTAGAAAAAGGAAAGGACCCAATATTGAGCCTTGCGGAACCCCCATTTTTACTTTCAAACCCTGTGAATTGACACCATTTATTTGAACATGTTGTTTTCTATCACTCAAATAAGATTTTACCAGGCTAAGTGCAAGTTTACCTAGTCCGTAATGCTCCAGTTTCAAAAGTAATGTGTCGTGATTTACGCAGTCAAAAGCTTTGGACAGGTCACAGAAAATTCCTATTGCGTCTTGGGACTCTTCCCACGCAGCAAAAACGTGCTTTAATAAGGTTACACCGGCGTCAGTTGTACAACGTCCCTTGGTGAAACCATACTGTTGATCATGTAAGATTCTGTTGGTGTTAAAATGATAGAGCATTTGATTAAGCATTACTTTTTCAAAAACCTTGCTAAAAACTGGTAACACGGATACAGGTCTATAATTATTGGCATCTTTACTGTCCCCGGATTTGAAAAGAGGTATGACTTTACTGTATTTCATTAAATCAGGGAACACTCCTTGGTCTACACATGAATTAAAAATTAAAGCTAAGTACGGGGCTATGGTCTCAAGTATAGATGTACAAACTTTGATAGACATTCCCCATAGATCTTCGGTCAGTTTGATTTTAATTTGCCGGAAAGCTTTAATAACTGTCATAGGGTTAATGTGTTTAAATTTAAATTCAGCCAGGCAGCCAGATACATTCGCCTTTAATAAGCCAATTGAGATTTCAGGTGAGGAATTAAGGGCCTCCGTAGTTTTTATTGGTATATCGGTAAAGAAATTTACAAATTCTTGAGCTACTTCCTGATTAGAGCTTTTAGGACCACATTCTGTATCTAATGTATAGCTATTATTACGTATTTTCTTTCTGTTAGTCTCGTTATTTATGACTTTCCAAACGGTTTTTATTTTATTTTCTGCTGTTTTGATCTTGTTGCTAATGTGCAGGGCTTTAGCAACCTTGCAAGTATTTCTAAAAATCTTTGAATACTTAGCAACATACTTGCTAAAAGTTTCTGTGTTTATAAAAGTCTTAAGGCTGTAAAGCTCAAATAGCCTTTCCCTACTTTTTCTGATACCTCTAGTTGCCCAATCACTAAATATAAATTTAGGGCAAATACTCTTTGTCTTCTTTTCAAAAGTTTTGTTGAATTCCGTGTGAACTAATGAAAAGAAACGGTCATACAATTGATTTGAATTAATATCCTCTTGGCTCATTTCACTTAACTTGTTCTGTAGGGAAATATTAAACCTATTTAATTTGCAAGAAGTTATAGGTCTAAATTTAATCTGGACATTTTGTATTGGAGTTTTACACCTAAAAGTTACAGTTTGTCCGCTATGGTCAGACGGCAAACAATTCACTATGGCTTTATCTAAATAATCACAATTGCAGAAAACATTATCTATACAAGTAGCAGAAGATGATGTTACTCTAGTAGGTTCTATAAAAGTGTTGGTCAAGTCAAATGACTTAAAAAGATTTAATAACCGACTGCTATTTGGATTCTCTTCTAAAATATTGATATTGAAATCACCACAAATAATTGTAGACTTATTACTGGCTGCAAGTTTTGCCAGGACATCTTCCATTATTGATTCGAATAAGGAAAAGTTTTGATAGTTTGGGGGTCTGTACACACACACAACTACATGCTTATCTAGCTCAACACAGGACAGTTCGACGCAATGTTCAACCGAGAGACCTACTATGTCATTACGTTGCTTATATTTAAAACTATTTTTTATTAATATTAGGGAACCTCCACGAAGCATAGTTTTACGGTTAAAGCAGCTACCCACCATATAGTTCTCATAATTAATAAGCATTTGGTAATCCTTTAGCCAATGTTCAGTAAAACAAATAATGTCAAACTTACTACTTTCTAAAAACAATTCAATTTCTAATAATTTGGAAGAAATGCCTTGGATATTTTGGTGGAATAATTTTAAGGTGTTCTGCTGAGGCCCTTTTTTACTAACTAGTTGAGTGCAAGAAGATACCTTGTTGTTGGTAGGATTAACAATAATATTGTTAATGGTACCTTCTGTTGTCTCACTTTCTAGTTTAAATTAATATATGGAGTGAGGCCGGAGACTCCCGTGCCATCCTCTGACAACAAGACCCTATCACTAATAAACCCTAATTGAGAATTTTCCACGGTGACAGATGGATCCTCTCCAGTACAATGTGTGTAAACATTTATAGCACTAGTGCTATATTCATTCGTGCCAGTCACCTGAACATTAGTAGAATTACTAATTGTCGAAGAAGCCTATAAGCCTAAGCCTATAATTGACCTAGAAGTCAGGTTGCACTTTGGCACTAAAGTGATAGTAGTGGCGCGGGTCGAGCCTACGGCAAATTGAAACTGCCCTCCGGTTTGATTCGCACACCGGTCACGGCCCGACACCGGGACGTATGTACGGTCTGCACAAGAGTTTGATGGTAGATAGAGATTTTCATTCATAGAGATTTTCTATGCTCCTCAGTTTGAAGTTTAAGTTTAAAAAGAATAATCTTTACAAAGTTTACGATAACTTTATTATAAAACTGATTTGGATATATGAGAATAAGAAGGGATCAGTTGGGCTTACTGTTTTGCAATTTTGTTTTTTAAATACGTTGAGAAGGTTTAAAATGGTGCACGATTACTTTGAAAAGAGATGACAGTGAAAATGTTTTTTTTTTATAAAATATCACCGTTATTCCGAAAAAAAAATTAGGGCACCTAATTTTTATTGTAGAAGAAGGTACACTGTTTTAATTATGGATAAGACAACCAAACACAAACAAGCCTAGACAAAGTGAAATAACTCAATGAAGTACTATTGTCAATCCTAAGAATTTTGAAAGACGTTGTAGTCATACTTAAAAACTCTTTGAAACCCATCATCAATTACAACTAAAGCTATAAAAAAATAAAAGACATATCCCATAAAAAACTCCTACTCTATTAAATGAATCTGCTGTCGGTACATGGATGTCGGACGGTGTCCGGCGCGGACGAATTGGCATGCATTGCGCCCTGCCTTTTTACATGCCTATTCCAAAACCGGCTGGTCTGCAAGAGTTGAGTTAGAGCGATTATTAGAAGGTCAATAGTTATTTCTTACCACCAACACCACTGCTCTCAAAACGGTGAAGGAAAACATCGTGAGGAAAACGGCATGTGGTAGAATCAAAAATTCGAATACATGTGACATCTATTAATCTATCAATACTGGGCCCGCGTGGTGGATATAGCCCATTCCATCTCATTGAGAGGAGGACGTGGCCCAGCAGGGAACATTATAGGCTGATGATGATCATGAATGGCGAAATTCCAATTACATAAAAATCGCAAAGATCTTAGAATAAGTACTGAGTTTATGATAGCACTGAACAAAACCATAATTTCATGCGATAGCGGATTATTTAACAACAAATCGTTCGGGTTTAAAAACAACGAAGAATATTTTTTGACAACCCATGCAAGTTTTTTGCGACCATTCCTCCATTTAATGTCATCTTCTTTTATGCATCTTTATTTTTTTTTCTTTTAGTTCAATACTCTACCACTATAGGAAACTGCTCCAATCAATCATATTGTTCAATTCCATTCAGATTTGAGTGTTACCCGCTTCTTTTCGCGATTGATTCAGCTCAAAATTACGCGACGTGTTCGGTATTTTCAGGACAGTCCATGCTGATGGACACTCCTGGACAAGAGATGTCCTCCGATGTGCAAGCAACAGGACTCGCAGGATATGATATCAAGACTGTGTCTTACCGTTTGTGGATCAACACCACATTGTTTCTGTTTTCCGCTAAATCCTACGTATTGCGTTGCACCCTATGAAAATGGCCAGTAACGTAATAGGCACGTCCGCCAAAAACGATATCTGTATCTCGTCTATTTGTTTATTGTATTATTTGATATTACCCCCCAGACTATTATTAGCGTTATTTATTTAAATACTAACGTTATAGGAGTATCTGTTCCATGTGGTGGAGAATTGACTGTGAAGTGTTCGTTTTTACTCAACTTTGAAAAAATATTCAATTGAATTGAAAACCTCTTCCGGTTTTCAATTCAATTGAATATTTTTTTGCATGTTATGAAATACAAATGTTACCGTTCATGGATCAATATCTTATTTTTACTAATCTGACAACTATGATGAATATTTTTTTTCTTGCTTTGGTTTGAAAAAATTGATGTTCTTTTAACGTGTCTAAAATAAAAGGTAATTCCTATGGTTGTGACACAATTAATTCACGCTTTTTATCATAGTAAGTGCAGAAAAAATATTTTTAAAGTTATATAGTTTGTAGTTTCAGCTTATTTTTTAAGCGCTTTCACCAAAACCATGTCCTACCTCAACCTGCACATTAACCATCAAATTAAAAGAACATTGATTAAATGTTTATGGGTATTAGCCGTTGTACACACCATCGTTATTTATTATGCATAGCACGACAGCAGACGGACATTACGTGACGTGTCCCCGTGGACTTAATCTCGTGCTTATGTATAGCTAGCCTATGTGGAGCCATTTATCTAGTTAGGGAAATGGGGATGAATGAAGGGAGTATGGATAGGGTTTATGGTTTTCCACTTATACCTAAATCTTATTTGTTACTTTTTGAGTAAACGAAAATTATGGAACTCCCGTGACCGTCACGTACGCTTTTCGTAGCACTCGTAGCAGATTGTACAGAACTGGTAGGCACTAGTTCGTAGCACTCGTAACAGATTGTAAAGAACTGGTAGGCATTAGTTCGTAGCACTCGTAACAGATTGTAAAGAACTGGTAGGCACTAGTTCGTAGCACTCGTAGCAGATTGTACAGAACTGGTAGGCACTAGTTCGTAGCACTCGTAGCAGATTGTACAGAACTGGTAGGCACTAGTTCGTAGCACTCGTAGCAGATTGTACAGAACTGGTAGGCACTAGTTCGTAGCACTCGTAGCAGATTGTACAGAACTGGTAAGCACTAGTTCGTAGCACTCGTAGCAGATTGTACAGAACTGGTAGGTACTAGTTTTCACGTCTATCGGCAGTCTTCAGAGACTTCCCCGCAGATTTTTTTTTCTGTTTTGAAAGCCTTAAATAATAGATATTAGTATTACCCATAGTTTATTTTGTTGCTGTGTGTAATGTAAGCTTTATTTTAAACACATGTTAATATTGTGTATGATACCTAAGCTTTCGATGTTCACAGTCACTTTCAAACATACTAGCAGAACAGACAGAACCTTGGCCAAATATCACTCAAATAAATTTTACAATTGGCATCTTTTTAATCGAGATCAACAATTCCTTATCACAATATTCACTTCTCAAATGCCTCAACCCATCTAACACCAAACAGAGCAACTGTATCGCCTACTACCTACATACCCACATGTATTGCCCAATAACCTACGATGGCACAGGACAAAGCCCCATTTAGAGCAATCAGGGGATTAATTGCTCAGATTAGACGACGTCACTTGACCGCCCAGAACGTTTGGACTACTCCGCACAGGACTCGGGAGGACGATGCATTTGACTTTATTATTAAATTGCCCGGTACTGATAACTTGAGCTATTTTCTTTTTTGAAGAGATTCACCTTTTTTTTCATTTTGGAAATTGGGTTTTTCTTTAGCTGTTTACAGGTTTGTTCAAAATCATAATAGTGAAGCGGAACGGAACGTTTAGAGATGATGATTCAGAATACGTGGTGGGTTCCACCTTGCGATTTAGTAGTCCAAAACTAAGCAACTTCCACGGCTTCGTCTGTCTAATATAACACACACAGAAGGACAGAAGGACTTCAATTGATGAGCCACTTACCACTATTCTTAATTTAGCCGTGTAATATTCGCACTCGTGAATGTATTAGAAGTGCAAAATTGGAAAGTAGTGAAGTTTAGCTTATCAATAATTAAAGTCCTCATTCATATAAATGAATGAGGACTTGTGAATGTATAAACATTCACATTGTTAACAACATTTACATACTTAACTTAAAGACTTAATTCGTGTAGGTATGTATACAATGTATGTACTTCACGAAGTATACACAATAGTTAAACAATCGCGTCAGACCGATTCGGTCGCGGTCCACAGATGAACGGATATTTGTGCTTGTCGATAACATTGAATCAAACATTTTTATGATTTATGTCAAACGTTCAGCCTAGTCTGTTGGTGGTTCAAGCAGTAAACTGCTTCTTGCCATTAACCGTGAGAAATGTGAAGACGGTTATTTTGTCGAAAATCAAGGGCAGATTGTAGACTGCGTATTAGGTGAAATAATACATTTTTTCCGAAGTAGCAATTTTCGAGAAAATAATTGGTCTTTATACATGTACTACTAGGTTTATCTTTATTATTTTCTTTGAAAAATCTAATAGATGACCAGAGGATTGTTAAGCTAGTGAATAGGCACAGCACAATAGGTACACTATTACTACCAGTACAATAGGCAAGTTTATCGTAACAAACAATTTTGTAAAGATATCGTTCGGGTACATTATTTGTTAGAAATGTCGAGATCCAATGCTTATGTTACGTCATATTTATTTAGTTTCTGATTATTGTTTTTTGCCAACCCTAATGATAGAGAACTTGTATGAAAGAGAAAGAAGTAAATGATTCCGTGACGTCTGTCAGGGAAGAATGGCAGAAGAATACGTGTTGTGCCGACCCCGAATAGTATGGAACACGGTCAGGAAGATGATTTTTGCTAACCTAAAATAAGCCTAAACTGCGCAAAAAATAAAACAAATAAAAGTCTACACGCCCAGAAAAACCTGTCACATTTCCCAATTGGGCGCACAACGCCATTTTGTCATTTTCTTCAGTAAGGCTCAACAGTACACATTGTTAGACTTATCTACGTTAAGGAATTGGTCTAGACTAGATACTGGTGAATGCACCGACTATTGGTACCTATCGGATTGGTCTTTGTTTAGGTTCGGTCTAGGTCTGAACATAGTGAAATGTTGACGCATGTATTTTTTAGGATTTTGTTCTAAGTAAATGTCAATATAGTTAGAAAGGGTGAAGCTTGTTGTTTTAAGGGTGAAAGTATTCAATATATTATGAAGATGTAGCGATTGAAATCTTTACACAGTATAGTTCTGAATTTTAAAAAGCATGTTTGAATTTTAAGCGAAACCGCAAGTTTAATAAAAGCTTTGTATAGATTTTCGTTCCAGAAATCGGGTGTTAGGTGTGTTCTTTCAAAATACGAGTGGATCTGTTTTTTGTCGGGATTAGGGACCATTAAGAGTGGAGACCACGAACGGGACGGAGGAATATGGGAAGACAACCGACTAGTTGAACAGACGATTTCTTTGAACTGGCCGGAAGAAACTGGAAAGCCATGACATAAACATTTTGAAGACACCTTTTTTTTTTTAGGATGGGAAATCATCAAATGACTTCGCCCACTCTGGGCGGAGCGGGAGGGACTGTCAGACTTTTACTGACCAAAACCCATCCATGTTCCTTCCTCGCCCTTTATGTTCCGGGGCCGCGGTATCTCTTTCGAACAGGCCCCCCCGGCAATTTTGAAGACACCTACATTCAGCATTGAGTGGCCAAGGGTTAAAGAAGAAGAAAAGGATCAACATTAATTTAATAAATTATGCTTGCAAAACGAAATTATAATTTCGATTTTGAATTTTAAAAATTAAATAGACATCTAATTTGCGCATGGTTTATTAAACCAAACCACAGACCAATTAATAAACTCAACAACGATTTAAAAATACCGATAAAATTATCGAATTTTCTTAAGTGAACCTTTCTTTGTGCCCAAAAAAAGCGAACTAAGAAGAAAAAACTCTTGAAAAAATGTTGAACATTTAATTGAAAGAGAGTTTGAACCCGCTTCTCAAATTAACGTTGATTGTGATAGATTGCTGACTAATTACCGTCTCATTTTTCAGTCATTTATCACTGTAGTTCCTGTAACTTTAAACACTTTTAACAGATTTTTGTAAAAATTCCAGTTTTCTCACTTTACTTTCTTTTGTAAATATTATTTTATGAGTGATCTAAGCTGTGAAGGAAAACAATATAAAGAAACCGACATTCTGTAATACCAGAAAATAATTCTATAACATGACGCTAGATCCAAAAACTTCACAATAGTTGCTGCCAGTTAAGATTTCAATAGAGGTCATTGACTCAAGCTTATTTTGTAGGTCATTTATTAAAGTTCTTAACTTTGAAATCCAAAAATAAGCCTGTTCAAGTCTTGAATCGTCATCTCTCGTGATCTTCAACATTTTTCTAATGAAAAACGATACATGGTTCATTTGTTTTGGTTCGTACGAAGAGATATTATTGAAAGGCCAATGACCGCTATTACGATCTAAACTGGCAATAACTAAAGTTTTGGTGGATACGGTTTATTATGACCGACTCACTTAATAGAAAGACATGACAGAGGAGACCTACCTTTTGTAATTTTTAATTAAGGCGATTACATGAGCTAAACGCGAGTTTTATAATTACTAAAAGAATATGATTCACTGCTATAAACAAGACCAGAAAAATATATTATATTCTTCTGGATATATGCTAGCATGATAGTGTTTTGAAAACATAATACAATTAATTTGACTCGATAAAAAAAAAACACGAACTTATCTCTAAAATAAAAATATCATGCGATAATTCTGATTTTTTGGCAAATAATTCTACAAGCAATATATTAGCATGATAGTGTTTTAGTTTTTTAATCCAATCAATAGTTTTTTTGTAAATCGATCGAAACCACTCATTTCGCGCTATTTGGCCCGCAGTGACTGACGTAACAACCACTTTGTACTGCAAGCTGATTAGAACTTTATTCTAACAGCATTTCGAACGAAGTTTGAACCACCACAAATAGAGTTGCTAATTTAGCTCGTCTAATCGCCTCAAGTTAATTCCCTACAATTCCTAAGACAAACAACACACACGTGTCACAATTTTCCTACTTCAATGTATCAAATGAGTTTATTTTATAGAAAAAACACAGGGAAAACACGCCTGAAGAAAATAAGAACACCATCCCTCATGTTTTTTTTTCACACAAATCGTTTTACACGTGCCAGTACTTACATGAGTACTATGTGTTTGAACGCGGTACAAGCAGAATGTAAGTAGGGAATGGAATCTTACCAAAGATCTTGGATCTTTTATGTATCTGTTTAATTTTTATTATTAAGTTTTAAATACTGATAATTTTGATGTGTTTTGTCATGTGCGGGCTAATAAATGCTTTTTCTTTCTTTTTCTTTCTTTCTTTCTATAGCTACCTGCCTACCCCATAGAAAAAGGTTGAGTTTATAAAGGTTGTTAAAGGCGCTACAAGTTACCCAGTTAGTTAGTTAGTTAGTTAAGGTAGTTGACTTTTAATTTAAAAAAACCTTCACGACCGCCGTATTTTACAATCCATCCATCAGCACAATGGTTTGAGTGCGTGACATTGGTACTATCACAAAACATGGTTTTTAACCTAAAAAAAAAGTGATTTCCCAGCAAACATTTTAGCATAAAGTTACTTAGTTTGATTTACCGAATGCTTGGTTGACGGCTTCGTGATGAGTTTGTTTACACCCTATATATTATATATGTCACCGTAAAATTGTCAAATACGTTATATTGTAATATTCCCCTAAAAAGCGTAGACGACGGAGCCCCGCTTCGCGGGTTATTTCCGGGTGCAGAGTTTAAAGGAACCTAACTAACCTAACGGGGGGGTGCCCCAAGTCCCGGTTATGGCGGCAGAAATACTTCCGTATGTTCAGTTGACAATATTTCGAGAGTTTACAATATCGCTAGAGATAAACACGTTATATTGTAATATAACGTGTTTGACAATTTTACGGTGACATTTATACACCTATATTTCAACATAACAAGACAGAAAACTTCAAGAACTCAGTTGAAAATAAACGTGTAACAATCAGATTTCATATGATAATTGTGTGAGACAAACTGAATCGTCACAGACGTTATTAAGCGCTGGAGAAAATTTAGAAATGTAAGCTTAATTAAAATTTCTTCTTAACAATCATGTCTAAGCGAAATACCGAGTAACTGAGGGGGGAATACGCCTGATATTTGTGACAAGTCATGAGATACTAGCGAGTTGACTAGGTACTTGCGTTTGGTAGATTTAATAATACCACTATTGACTGACGTTACCGTGGAATTAATACCCGTAAGCATTTATGACTAATAATAACAGCCGCTCGGGTCGATATTTACGTTAAGCCATCACATACCGAATTTTCTCTTTGCCTCGAAAAACACGTTAAGCTGTTGGTCCCGACTGTCATTATTATTGACGTGTAGATCTTTGCCAGTCGTTACAGGTAGTCGAAAGGCTCGAAAGTCTAACAACCAGTCTTACCAAGGGGTATCATGTTACCCAGTACTTACTTGGTTGTGGAGGTCAGATAGGCTGTCGCTCCATGTAAAATATAGGTGCATCCGGTTAGACTGGAAAAGCCGACCATGACACAGTTGGAAAAAAGCTAGGGGTGATGAGTTAGTAGTAATGAATATCGATTCTTTAATTTCTAATTACGGTTTAGACAGCATTTTGAAAGCGCAGATGAATACGATGTTTCTTTTTAAGCGATTTATAAAACGTGAGTGATAGATGTGCCGTTTAAAACGTCTAATTGAACAACTTCTTATTTGTGACGTCATTTTGTGAGTTAAGTACTGAACCTTTAAACTAGTGCAGATCACTTTCTCGTGTTACATGCTTGCTAAAGTAATTGGAGGGTGAAGTCAAAATGATGCAGGCCAGTTACAGCATGTGTTATTTGATTCAAGATTATGGATAAAGAGACTTTTGAGGTTTTTTTTTTTATTAATTAATTGAATTTTCCTATAAGTTTTTGACTTAGACCACATCGCCAAAAATTTCGAAGTTTCAGCGGAACAAACAGTAAATTTTGATGATAAGTCGTTTTAAGAATCGAAATAACTGCAACACTCAGGGTGGGGAGAAGTGCAAAAGTTGCTAAGATACTTCGCATGAAATTAATTGATTCATTGAAAATTTAAATCTTAGACGCCCTCTTTTTACATTACAACTTCTGTTTTTAAATTTAGATTTGTATTGTTAATGGATTCATTAATCGTTGTTGACAGTTTAGTTATTTAGGGCTCTTGAAAAAATCCAAGTACCTATTTTAAATCTTAAATGAGTTAATCAGTTGTTAGATTCTTTCTGATATTGACTGCTGCGTTTGAGGTCTTGGGTTTGATTCTCAGGTGGAGCAAAGTGTTATTGGGTTTTTCCCGTAAGAAGATAAATATAACTGGCGAAATGTAGGTGTTATTTTAGGTACACCTCTGTCTAACCCCTCCGAGATAACAAGCGTAATGTATTTTTGTGCTACCCTTTGTGCCTATTGGCCTTGTTTCGTTCTGTCTCCTGCTGATATGGAGGGAAGTGGAAATTACAGTTCTTTTTCATACTCCTCTGCTATACTTTCTGACTAATTTCGTTGCAGGATCCAAGACAGTTAAATTCATTCTCTGGGACTTCGTCGAGCTTCATTGTCTCGGCGCTTTTCTGGTGGTCGCCTCTGTTGATTCTGGCTTTCAGGAGTTACAGTGGTTTGGGCGTGTGTGGCGGGCTTGTCCCAACTGTAGGCGTAATGTATTGGTAGTTCTAATACAGCGTAGATTCATGATTGACTATTAACTCACCACATGAACAACACACCACACCAATCTATGAGAAAAAATAAACTACTAAATCAAGACTTGAAAACTTCATAAATATAATAATTCAAAATAATGATAATTAATTAATTACGAGAAGCAATAATTTACTGTTTATAGACGAATCAGTAATTATTTATTTATACCATAGCCTAGTTACAACTTCTATTAATACTGAGGTGTTCAGTCAATTAGACAGACCGACGCTTAAAATGATCGTGAATACTGAGCACGACCCAGGTGCACAGCCACTCATTTATTTAGGTCATATATGAAGTCTAAGTCAGGGTTTCTCAACATGCCTGCCGGGGCTGCGGGACTGTTCGAAAAATACCGTGGCCCCGGAACAAAAGGAACATGGATGGGTTTTAATCAGTAAGTCTGACACTCCCTCCCGCTCCGCCCAGAATGGAAGAAGTCACTTGATCATTTCCCATCCTTAAAAAAAAAAGGTTTTTCATGAGGTTCGCGGCCCCCCGAGGGTTCGAACGAATGATAAAAGAGATGAGAAACCAAAATTATAGGCTTCTTTTGGGTTAGCTCATTCCATCATCGATTTCAATTCTGTCCTGAGGACACTGTATGAGAGATGTAATGGATATACAGAGGGTATATAATGACTAATAGAGAAATATTAAGAAAAAGTTACGCCGACCCCAAATAAGTTGCTATACTTACAGGCAGAAGTATGATGAGGATGATGGTGATGAAGGTTTCTCATTAAAAAGGTTGAGAAACGATGGTCTAGACAAAACATAGGTTATGTTTAAGTTATATTAGTTTCCACTGAACTAAACTCGTAAAGAAGACATTACTTACCGGTGCAATATGCAGGTGTTGTGTTAAAGTCAAGCCGTCAACTTGAAAAACTATTACTTTAAGTGTAAGTAAAATTAATTAAGTCAACCGCGTAAAATAAATCCAGTTAGCAGCACATTTATAAACACAACATTTTAAGTGAGGACACAGGCCTAAAAGACGAAAGTCACAAATACCAAGATATTTCACAAAATTAACGGTACAAGACGAGACTAAACATTAATTCAGAAATAATTAAAGAAACGATTAGAGCACTTCAGTCCCTTGTAGAGGAAAGGCCAAAATTGTTAGCGCGAAACAGGGCTGTCTCTAGCAATAAACTTTGCTCAGGAATTTCATTAGTTTCGTTCAATAAATTAAGAGGTTATGCTCGCGTGTGTCGGCCCTGCAATTACCTCGTCTACGCGGAGGTGTAATGAAGAACCTCTCGGTAAGAGGATGGAGGAACTACGAAAGTAATTTGGATATGACGGTGTTTTGCTTGTTGGGGAGAATATAATGCATATAATTCCCTATCTTGGGGCTTAAACAATCGCTAACTTTTGGTTTTGTAAAGAACGAAGTAGAGAGAGTATTAGAGGTCATAATCATCTCAGAATTATGCCATTTAATTGATGTATTAATAATTATCCCATTGTAACTCTGTCGTCTTGTCTCCATTTATAACACCTCCTAAAACATTGATTTATTTCAATGTCACGAAACAGAACCAGCATTGCCATCCAATGTAGTAATGACGTTAGCCTTCTTGGCATTTCCCCGTTGACAGCGATGCGGATGAATTTGACGCTCGATAATAGGCTAGTTTCCACCATCAATAAATTGCAAAACTAATTAGTCCGTCACTTAGAGTATTGGAAAATAAAAGACACGTATTTTTTGTTTTTGTAAATCACTGAGTACTGACAAAGATAGAACGCATCAAAACTCGGGAGTGGGGGCTCGTGACGTCACAACGCACTAAAAACTATAGCACGGCGTGACGTATTGCGAATTTTAAAAGCGTCATATCTTCGTCAATTTTGGTTTATGTAACAAAAGAAAAAATACGGGTCAATTATTTTTTTATAATCTAACTGATGGACTAATTAGATTTTTTTAGGACACAAGCCTATTCTCTTCTGCTTCTGAGACATGTACATATATATTTGTTATTATTTTAACTCTGTTAGTAAATAATGTGTACTAAATATTCACAAATAATTTCAAGGGAACATTACGTCCCAACATATTTATTTGTAACCATTCGCTTACCTTTTCCTTACTATATTGGAGTCGGCTTCCAGTCTAACCGCATGCAGCTGAATATCAGTATTCTACATGGAGCAGCTGCCTATCTGTCCTCCACAACCCAGTTAGTGGGTATTACGATACGTCGTAGTTATACTAGTTTCACGACGTAATTTTATATCATGTCCATATTAAACACAATCTACTTACTCTCGTCTCCACACAACAAAGTTTCTCATAATAGGTGGCTCGTCGCCGTATTACACGACCGGCTTCGATGAACCGCTCCTGTTCTTGTAATATTTTTATAACCTACCTTCTTTATTTTGTCGGGTTACTACCGTTATTTAAGTGAGCTGTGAAGGATGGTCTGAATTTTCACGTCGTGTCTTTTTAAAAAGTAAAAATTACTTTTTGTGACCGAAAGTCCATCCTGATATCCGAATGACCAGTTTATTATTGCTTATTTTCAGAAATTTACTAACGGTGTACTTTTGAATATAATGTAAAAAGCAAGGTCTCGGTAACATTTTTGTATTACGAGTTCAACGCTACATTAAAGCCATGCTGTGCTTTGTACTCGAGTTCAGACCATGTGTTGGCGACGAAAGTAATAGCAGTGTCATCTGCAAATGATGTCGTTTTGGCATTTGGGATATTTAAATGCTGGTAGTATTCACAAAAATCATTGAAATCGTTTGGCTGGTTTCGATGATTACCGTGTAAATAACTAGTGATTTATTTGAAGTAAATGGCAAAAAAATATCAGCTGCGGATACATGACAACCTAAGTTTAAGGAGATTCCATGGTGTTTCTTGCCCATTTTTCTCGATTAGATCTACGTTTTTGGAATGGGCCACTACAATCAATTCTCAATAACACACTATCCCTGTGGCTGGACTGTAGTTAGCTTATTTTTGACTATGCAAAATTGCCTGTCACGGGTCTAATTTAAATTTTTTTTTGAGATTGAGCTTGGAGATATGTCAACGACGTCAATTTACATATGGACGGTCAGACTACAACGAAACTTAATTTATTTTATTTTTCAACCACATTAAAAATACATGCCACTAAACAGAACAAACCTCGCACACACAAACAATACATCATTACAGCAAGTCTACACTTCGACACTCGATAAATGTAGCATAATTCAGTAATGCGATTAATTCGCACATCAATATTGTATGACAATCAATTCAATGATAATTACCTCTACTAATGACGTTAATTTCGTGATAATAACTGGGAAGAGGATCTACTGTTTATATCTGATTTACTTCGAACTGTTAGTTGATAATACGATGTTATTAATATGTCCCAAATACATGGGCTGCCATTTTCCTATTTCGTCCTCTCATAAAGATAAAGAGAAAGATTTTTTTAGGCATAATCGGCATCAACATTTTTTTTGTGTTGGCCGGACTATACTTGACAAATTTGTAGCTAAATATTGCATTTAAAATATTGCCCGTTTAGGAGCCCCTTATGTGAGCTTATAAAAGAAAAAAAAAACCTAAAATAGTTTAAACTTCACTCAATGACGAATATAAATCTACAGAATTTCAGAACTTCACAAACGTTCTCACCCATAAAAAAAACGATATCATGCGCTATCAGAGGCATAAATAAATACAAGAAAAAAATGTTACGGTTATATTTCTTATTATCTTGAGTTATATGATAATTCTTGTCTCTGGGCCGTGATTTAGTACGGGGTCACCGTTAGGGGGCGCTGTTGAGCTAAAAAAATATAAAGACGTCATTATGATAAATTACCCCCGGCTATCTTGGTGGTTGTAATTTTACACCCTATGTTATCAACAAGCTGCTTATCTAGGAGATAACTTTAGCTTTTGAATGGGGTAGGTAGGGCTCACAAAAGAAACTTGTTGTATAAATAGAAAAATAAATAGGTGCAGAAGATGCCTATCAGTTTTGAGAATATTTTCGAGAATTCTTTTGTTGAAACAGATGATAGTTAATAATTTAGTTCAGCTGCTACTGTGCTATTCCATTTAGCACAGGCGGAAAAACATACGGAGTAGATGACCAACCTTGAGAGGCACCAAAATATTTCTTATAGAAAGTGGTTTCATATGGTCGCTTTTCAGTCATTTTATTTGGTGATTTTTATAGGTTTTCAGCTGATCAAGTACAAGCTCTTGTAACCGACAGCCTAATGTGTAAGTACGTCAAAATTTGAACATCTTTACCTCATTAGAATATTTAATATAGTAGTAGATTGCTTTAGGTGCTGGTATTCCTGTATAGTAGTCCTTGAGAGGCACTCTGTTCAATCTTATGTGTACCTTGGTTCCACAATCACGAATACTGGGGGGTGTGAGGATGAGATTCGAAGGAGAGCGCATCTCCTCATCACAAGATCTGCCGTTGATAAGCTCAAAAGAGTCTGGGCAAATCATAACATCACCAAAGCCACAAAAGCCCGCCTGATAAGAAGTATGGTTTTTCCAATATTTCTGTATGGCGCAGAAACATGGACGGTTCGTCTCAAAGACCGACGCAAAATCGATGCATGTGGTACTGGCGGTGACTGCTGCGGATCCCTTGGACGGTGTTTCGGACCAATGCGTCGATCTTGGAGGAACTTCGAATCAAGTAGAGGTTATCATCGACTGTACAGATGCGATTCCTCAAATATTTCGGCCACATTGTTAGAAATTAACACTCTATGGAACGACTTGTTGTCCAGGGGCAAGTAGAAGGCAAGCGATCACGATCGCCTACGCGTTGGACAGACCTTATAAAAGCTGCTACACAAGCGTCCATGGTCCAAAGCTCCCGCGATGCTGAAGACCGCAATAAGTGGAGGCGCATCGCGAGGGCTGTGTCATCCAAAGAAAATGCATCATCGTCAACCATCACGACCATTCTGCCAAGAATGCACGACTGAAGAGGAGGAGGTCCTGTATACCTATCAAACCATTCAACTCATTAACTCCAACAATCTAAAATTCACTCCAATATTCCATACAACAACTAAACCGTATAGTGTCGATATAAATTTAATAAAATATCGTAATAAACAAGGGTTTTATGTGACGTACGCGACGTGTCCATGTTGAAAGTTCGATGGGGAGCGACACCGAAATATTGTGTCGGAATTTATAGCCGTGCGGTCAGCCCATGAGACGGTAAGGCGGGGCGCGAGTGGAAGCGATATAACACTATTAGAAAAACAACAACGTTTTTGTTCTAATTTTATTTTTTTATTCTACACACGAGTATTTTTAATTCTAAAATATAATTTTTCTCAAAGTTAACATTTAATGTTTCTTAAATGTTTTGTTAAATTTTTAACTAGGCATAGAATATGCGAGTACAATGTGTTTCATGCTGAAAGAAGTCAGCGAAATATGTGAAACCTTTTAATTAATAAAACCATCATGCAAATAAAGAATCTTGAATCTTGAACGAATATCGTAAATATCCCTTTTTCAGTCTTAATGATAGTCTTAGTGACCATGTCAGTTTAAAAACTTATTTTTATTGTATTATGAAGTTGTGATTGACAGGAAAATAAAGGTTTTAGGTTATTTTAAAGCAAAGTCAAGACCTAAAACACACATGTTGCAATTTTTAACGATGAACGTCGTAGATTTCCACGACACGACTTTGCAACGAACGTATGCGAAGTCGTATAGTGTTATTGACATACTATAGTTTTGCCCTAAAAGAGGTAGATTATTAAATGTGGTGTTTTAAAAATTCTCTCCATAATAGTAGAAGTCGTGAAACTTATGCTTTAGTAAAAGTTTTATTTCGTATCACGAGTTTAGGTGAAAACATTCAGTAATGATTAGTTAATTCACTCACAGTTCGCTATTGGCTGGTACTGGGCACCCACCAAGCACAGTTGGACACAAATTTGATTATTGGAATAAGTGTCTATTAACAAATCTAATATTTATAATAAATAAATTATACATACTGCATTCATAAATGAGAACATTGTTTTCAAAATGATTTTGATATTGTTTAGATAGGAAATACATATTATGCTTCTTCATCCTTCTTTCACGTCTTAACTTTTTATGCTGGATTTTAAGTTATTTTTTACCTACATTAAGAACAAGTCGTAACGTTTATAATTGTACGTAACACCTAGCAAGGAGTCCAATGTTCTTCAATATGATAAAATCTTGCGTCAAGTTGTGGGAAGCCCGAATGCAGAGTACCATCTACCTAGTTGCGATCCCTGCTTCAGATTTATGACCTCTTGTCTTAATTTTATAATATTTTAGCAATGCTGAACCTATAGGAAAATCCAGACACGAACTTCGACATTGTGTTACTCCGCCAATCCAGTGCTTTGGCAATCTGTTGGGGTGCCAGTTTGAGCGGGGAGCGGGTGACAGGTTTTGGTTACTAAGGCCTAACTTCTCGTCGTGCTGATACCTTCGGTCGCGTATGAGCATACGAGGAGCATACATTGTGTTCTACATAGCACCATACTGCGACGCTGACGTCAGCGGCGACTGATAGCCGTATTTTGTTCTCACTAACGTCACGACCGACGTCAGCGCGACGAGAAGTTAGGCCTTAGTAACCAAAAACCTGTCACCCGCTCCCCGCTCAAACTGGCACCCCAACAGATTGCCAAAGCACTGTATTGGCGGAACAAGTTGTCTACGAAACTCGTCTATAACTGCGGCTGATAATTAAACAGCTGTGCCGGAACACCGACGTTTTGAAGCGACGATGTCAATACACAGATATTAAGTACGTTAGTGTTTGTGCGCTTTACATTGCTTAATTAAATCCGTATATACAAGCTGTGTTTACATGCTTATCGCTTATAGATCCCTATTATACAGCGGTGTCTTGTAGAATCTTGAAGATTGACAGCTGTAGCCTCTACAGCTACATTGGTTTGTAAGAGTTTCCCTTTACTAAGGGATGCTGTAGGTGAGTTTCATTTATAAGGCAACATTAAGTAAAGAAAGGTACGAACATAATTATTTTTATTGCCATTTGATTGTCTCATAACTTTACTTTTGAAACAAATGTTTGTATACAGGTAATTGTTTCGGGTCTGGCTGTTTGCATGTGTGAGTTGATTTTTTTGTAAACGCAACCAAGATACAGGAGAAATATCAAGTGTGTAACAAAGTAAAAAAAAACTTATAATGTAATCATGTGTCGTGATGGCCTAGAGGTTAAGACCTCGCCTCTCATGCATGAGGTTGTGGGTTCAAATCCGGGTAAGTACCAATGAGACTTTTTCAATTTATATGTAGGCCTGTGTCCCAGCAGTGGGAACATTAATAGGCTGATGATGAAGATGATGATTATGTACTTTCTAAGTTTATCTTGGAGATCACAGACATCGGTGAAGGAAAACATCGTGAGGAAACCTCTAAAATCGCCAACCTGTCTTGAACAAGCGTGGTTATCAATGCTCGAGCTTTATCTGCTGAGAAGAGGCCGTTGCCCAGCGGTGGGACAGTTATAGGCTGGTATTATTATTATAATGTAATCATAGTAATTTGTGAGAAATGAGTTGCCAAGATCGACATAAAAAAGTTAAGTTCTGAAGCTATAATGTAGATTTTCGTGCACACAGTTTCTATGCTACATATTTTATCCTTTCCACCGCTCCGCACCTGCAGCCTAATTCTTAGCAAGCCAAAACCTTGAAAGGCCACATTGTCTGAAACATTCGTACCCAATTCTGGCCACAATTGTGCGCACGTGCGTCTTAGCAGAATTTACTATGTCTAATACAATAAGTTGGCACCCCACCGTGGGGCGGGGGCCTAAATTATGTATTTTATTGTCACTGGATCCAATTTCATAACCCGAAGAACGGTCGGGATGAGTCCGCAATGTTATAAGCTATTCTATTGAATTTTGCAATACATACAAATGCGTCGGTAGTGTTTTGTGGGTAATGTTCGAACGTGTTGGATTATCGCGAGCCGATATTTATTTTTGGGAAATATTTTTGACAGTTCTTGTCTTCTAGCTTTGTCCGTTCGTGACTGTTGTGTTTTATTTTTTAGACTTCCCAGGATACTCTTACTTCTCCTGTCCTTTTCCCAACGCATTTGGAGTCAGCGCAGCATGTCTTCTTCTCCCATATTATTACTCATCATCTTAGCAGTCGTGTCCTTTTAACCCAATCATCCGTCCATCCAGGATGCTAAGAACCCAATTGCTAGAAAATACCTGTCTCAAATTGATGTCGGAAACTTTTTCTACACTTCTACACTAATATTATAAAGAGGAAAACTTTGTTTGTTTGTTTGTTTGGTTGTAATGAATAGGCTTAAAAACTACTGGACCGTTTTTAAAAATTCTTTCACCATTCGAAAGCTACATTATCCACGAGTAACATAGGATATATTTTATCCCCGTACTCGCACGGGAACGGGAACTATGCGGGTGAAACCGCGGGACGTCCGCTAGTTTTTTATAAATCCGTTCATAACTAAAAGCAATGTGACATTTCCAAGAAGCTCTGATATTAAACTTAGAATACAGCTTTAAGATAGGAAGCCCTATAAAAATGAAATATAATATTTTTCAGAAAAAAAAGATGTCGGATAAAAAAGTTATAGCTGGCCTACAGTATTGAATGAACCGCATTTACCCCCCCCCCCCCCCCCCCGCCTATCTTTTTCCTCTCGGTACTATCCTTAATTTCATTGTCAGTTTAAACCTTTTCCTTACGGAACTTTTTAAAGTGCAATATTTTAAAATAGCAGAAGCTTATGAAGTGTAAAATTAATTTCTCGGCAGCCATTCTTCGAGATAGTTCATCAAACTTTCAAGATTCAGATGAGCATAAAATAGGCAGAGAGCGTCTTCGGAAAAGTTTCTGTGTAACGGAAATTAGTTCTAACATTTTACTAGATTTTTTTATACTTTGATACGGAAGGCAGGAAACCGACGGAAAATTGAAAAAGAGAACGAAACGATTATAAGGTCTCTCTAAAGGATAAAGATGTATTTTTTTGTGAAAAGGTTTCCGATATATTGTATTGATACTCTTACGATATTAAGAAATTTCTTTTAGAGCTCAACATGGGATTACGTCTAATTCCGGTTACGTCTCATTATCCTTTCTTCGAAACCATTAGGTATTCGTAACAGATACAATAAACCTACATTATTTTTATTTCTTTAGAAATGAAACTTAATTTTTATATCGACATTTGACAGTAATATTATAAAGGAGAATTACCAGAAAACATTATGATGAATGTTACAAAATAAGAAGCTTTTACCTATAAGACAAAAAATAATCCTGTTACAGATCCCTGTTTTTACTAAAAAAACATCAGTTTTAGCGAGAAAAGTTACAAAACATCTAAGGCCCGTACGCATTATGTCGTGACGATTAATTTATCGTTGTGTTTTAGTTGGTACAAGTCATAGACGACTATCGTGTCGTCCATGTCTGAATACCTCCATTTAAATATGAAACGACACGATTATCTGTCGTCACGACATTGCGGAAACATCGTAAGTAATCAGTTGTCTCATACATTTGGATTGCGTAGGAATTGCAGTTTTGTATGGGGCCGTTGGTTATTTTTTTACGATTACGATGGTGGTCCCATGGAGAAAGTTGTTCAGTTTTATGGTCAGTAGTACACCCTTCGATTTGACTATAACCTTTTCTGTTACGCGTTGTATAAATAGCGATTTCAGTGATTTTAATCCCGTGAACGTTATTTATTTTGATATCAAAACGCAAAAAATTGGCCAGTGCTTCAAAAACCTGTTTCTATGAAACCTGAGCTTGAGAGTGGTTCTGAAAATCAGTTTTGTTCCTGCAACATAAAATCTGCTTGTGTTTTTCAGCCTTTTCATTTTTAGCCATATTCATTGGATTTACTCTTTTACGTGTTTGTGTTGTACTCTTTTTCTATGGATTCATTGGATTTGTTTAAAATATATTTTTTTAAGATAATAGTTCCAGCTTCCTTTTTGATACCACAATCCTAGATATTTGTGTTTTCCCTTGAATTTGAGTCCTGTCCCTGTTCCAGTTCCTGGATATTTGAGTCTAGGCGAAATCTATCAAAATAAGTGCAATTTCACTTATGAATCCAGTATAAGTGCAAACGGGCATGGGCTATACTTTTATATAGAGAGTACTTCTAGAAACCCAGTTACAAACATAAGTGTCAAGGGGACCAAAAGCTTAAAAAAATTACGGAAAAAAGTCGAGGCCCTAAAGTCGCGTCTTCTTAACTCCAACGATTATTGCAGATGCACTTTAGATACAGGAGTAAAAGCGCTTGCAAGCGCTGCACCGTCGGCATCCCTAATTAATATTTTCTCTGCGGACTGCAGTATAAACCAATTACGTAGCTAGACCAAAACTGTGGTGTTTTTCGGCGCGCGCCAAATTGCTTTACACGCGAGCTTTGAAGTGTTAAGCGTTTATTAAATTTGGAATCAAAAGCGCAACATTGCTGAATGTTGCTATACATGTGCCATCACTGCTTCATGTTTAATGAGCGTTGAGCATTCACCTCTAAAGTTGGGGAAAGTGGAAATTAAACGGCTCGGATTGGCGCGGGAATATTGCACATTTTTTTTTTCTACGTTTGTGTTAAAATTAAACAGAAAGTCATTTTGTTTAGATATTGTTTATGTTATAATTTGTGTAAATGATTCCAAAAATGGTTTCATTAATTAAGATTTTAATAGTCATAAAAATAAATTGCTTCTCATCAGGTTGTTCACCCACAAACCCTTACTAACACATCTCCTTTGTAAACTCACAACCCCAAAACACTTTAAAAGCGTAATAACCATCTGATTAATTTTTAATTAATTTCTCAAAATAACATCAAGGTACCTACCTACCCAAGTACCCACCCAAGCTCTCATCTAGACACCAAGATTTCCCAATTTGAACGCAACGACTTTTCACACAAAATAGAACAAGATTTATTCCCTAATCAGAGTTTAATCAAGGCGCGGGAGTATCAACGAATTAATTCGAAATTAACGTCGTTAAGGGCCGTAGAACGAGTCGTCGAACAATAAACCAGTGAGAAATTGGGCCCTTAGAAAATTATTTAAGTGGGCGGAACGTCGATAAATTCTCACTCCAGTGTACTGTGAGAATTTCTTTAGCGAGATCATTGAATGCAAAATTATATTTGTGAGAGAATTGCTGCCTGATTAAAGAGTGTCTAGTGTAAAGTTGCCGATTTTCCTCCCTTTCGAGTAAAGAGGAGCTGCGCCGAGGGACACCGATGTGGGGCGTCTTTGTCAAATATACTATAATAATACCTAACCATAGAACATACAATACCTACACATAAAAATACTAGGAGACCAAGTTCTTGGAAAAGGCGATCAGTATCCAAATGTTGAAGACAAAAGTCAAACGCACTGACCTTATTTTGAAGAGCCTGGGTTGCACTGCAACGACCTGTAGAAAAGAAATATTTATGGTTAGAGGATAGTAATAAAAAAAGTCAATTCAATTAATTATACAAAAAACCGACGTGTAGGATTCTTCCAGCTAGACACTGTGCAGTGATTTGCGCAGCAGTATTCGAAATTCGAGGAAACAGTATACGAACTTCCAGAGTCACTACTATCTTAACTTTAAAAGTTCTACTCTACTTCTAATTTCATTAGATGAAACGAGCGTAAAGATAAGTAACTTTACCATTACACCAAATTCAACGAAATATGTGCCTGCATAAGCGAATTAAAAAAAAAAATAGAAGTCTATGTCAAACGTCAGGTATACACGAAAGAATCCAAAGTCGGTCTCATTCCACGCCGCTCCATTCATCGTTCAACTCGGCCCATTCACTCACTCATTCCGACTGTACGCCGATTCATTCCGTCTCAGACCTACGTTATTTAAAAATAAATTTCTAGAAAATGTCGAGACGTATGCTTTGAGTGTGAGCTCATTATGGTTTTCTTTGAATACAGGTGTTCATTAACGGGAATAGTGCTGCAGCAAAGGAATTTTTCATTTGCGAGTCATATTCGAGTTCCTGTTCGGTATTGAAACTTGAATGTGGACTCAATTATACGTGTTCAAGAAATTTATTTTATTAAAAAAGTCCGATCTTTTTTACAAGCGAAGTGCATTCTGTTTTACGGTTGCTTTCAGCAGAAATATTGAAAAAATGCACTTTGTAATTATTTTTTTTGGAAAAAAGCTAGGCATTTTCCATGAAAATCAATTTGTGACTGTAACTACCCAAACACACCACATGGAAAACATTAGATACCACAGAGACAGGCTATCCTTTTGATGCTCAAATAGCAATCGCATGACACAAATTTACGTTTGCAAAAAGAATGTTTTGAGAAGACAAACTACATTGTCGGTTTAGTATCTACACGAAAAAAGCTTGTGGTTGGATTCCCGATTTCCCACCAGCGATATAAACCAACAATGTAAATTCCCACAGCTGCTATTAGAAAACGTGCATACGTAAATCTAAGAGCGGATATCAGTTAAGAAAACTAAATAAGAAAGGACTTTGAAAGCGCTTCCGAGGCGTCTAGCTCACGAACCACCTCCAACCATTGTTACCTTTGCTAGACACAACTTTTTTTCCGTCGCCGCCTGCCTTCGATCCATTTACACTGTGGTCTAAGACGTGAGAGATTTTCGAATTAATTTTAGCTACCCGAAAACTATTTTTTTTCTTTTGTAAAGACAGAGTGGAGCTTTATAGTTACAGAGGTCGTGATGGCGTAGTGTGGATTCAGTCTACCCCAGTGCAATAGGTATTATCACTATTTAGTAGTAATATATTATTTTAATACTTATGCTATTGACGGGAACAAATATTTCAAGAGCTGTCATTAGTCTTTCAACTGATTTTCATCAAAGTCAGAACTATTGGAATGATCAACTGGTAAACTAGTATATGGGGTGTAAACAATCTCATTACGAAACCGTCAATTACGAAGCCGTCAAACAACCTCATTACGAAGTCTGTACAAAAAAGTAAGTACCTTTACACAAAATTTATCATGGAAACAATTTTGTTTTATGGGGTGAAAAATGATGATTTGTGGTAGATAGATTGATGGATTGAATAGTACGGTGGTCGTAAAGGTGTTTGAAGTAAAAATCTTACAACAAAAACTTGTTTTTTAAATAAAACTTGTCAAAAGGTTTGACCCCCAATATCTCCGTAACTAGAAGGTTCCCAGGTCTGATGTAGAACAAAACAATATCGCAATGACGGGGAGAACAAGTGCCTTTCGAGGTTTTTTACACCCTTTATCCAAACTAATATTATAAATGCGAAAGTAACTCTGTCTGTCTGTCTGTCTGTCTGTCTGTCTGTCTTTGCTTCACGCCTAAACTACTGAACCGATTTGTGTGAAATTTGGTACAGACATAGTTTGGAACTTGAGAAAGGACATAGGATAGTTTTTATTACAAAAAATAAAATAAAAAATAAAATTTATTCCGGACATACAGCGCCATCTATTGGTCAAGAGTCGGCATCAATTCAGTACTGAAAATTCATCGGAAATATGTAAATAAATATTAAAAAGGTATGAAAAATATAATATAATACAACTTTTAGTACAAAGAAAATGCTCTAACGGAGTATAGATAATTGTGATCGCGCAATGGTGTCGATCGTTACACGAGTTCGGATCATGTTATTGTTTTAATTCATCGGAAAAAAAGTAAATAAATAGTAAAAAGGTATGAAAAAAATAATATCAATATAATAAAACTTTTAGTACAAAGAAAATGCCCGAACGGAGTATAGTTAAATAATCCGAGTTGTCACTATGCTCGATAGATGGCGTTGGGATCGAAATAGATCGCGCTATGGTTTCGTTACACGCATTTGGTTGGGTATCGGCCGAGCGCTTCGTTACTGTCGTGGAATTGTGGATTGATCGTTTCGTAAATTTAAAATTGCCTCCGTTGTATTAGTAGATTAAGGGCTGGTTTCTCAATCGCCAGTTAACTTTTATCCGAGGAATAAGTTTCATAATTTGACAGTTTTTGTATGGATGGACTCTCTGTCAAAACGTCAGATTTACTCTTCTGATAAAAGTTATCTAATGATTGAGAAATCAACCCTTAAAGGTTTATTTGTTGGGTTGTCTGGTGGTTGTTTTCAAAATTGGTTCCGTTGTATTTGTCGATTAAAAGGTTTATTTGTTGGGTTGTCTGGTTGTTGTATAATGTAAGTTTAGTTTGATCTCGATTATTAGTAGATACTAAAATTGTATGTCTAAATTCGTTTTAATTTTTAAATTAATTAGATCGTTCCTTTTAAATTATTTAGTTTTAAGCTTGGTTATTAAGAGAATAGGTTGTAATATAATTTCTTTTAAATTGTTATCAAGTTCGTAATTCGTATTTTTTTTTTAATTCTTTTGTTTTCAGGACCTATTTAGGACGGAATGTCATTAAAGCCGTTATTATGACTGGAATGGCAAAAGGCGAAACTGTAATTATTCCCCGCATTCCCATCATTCCAACTGATTTGCCATTCCAATTCAGCAGAGTTCAGTTTCCGCTGAAAACTGCGTTTGCAATGACCATAAATAAAGCCCAAGGGCAAACGCTTACAGTTACGGGGGTACATCTTGAAAAAGACTGTTTCTCCCATGGACAACTCTACGTTGCGTGCTCAAGAGTGTCAAAACCACAAGACCTATATATTTTTGCAAAGGATGGCAAAACTAAAAACGTGGTATACAGAAATGTGAGGGGAGAGGGCGCTACTGTGCTGCAAAGCATATCAACTCCGTAGAAAATATTAATTTTAAAATAGAAAACAGTGTCTTTTGGTACAAAAAACGCAAATTGGGATGAATTATTTAGTGACTATAGTGATACATTGAAGACAAGGTGAAATGTACATGGACAAATAGACAAAAACAGTGAACATAAACAGTGCAAATCAAACTCCAGTGTTACTATCCTGCGGACCTTTTTCGTGAAAACAATCGACTGAATCCTAAGCGGACTCCTTTTCGTTGTGTACAAAGTGAAATTAATAAATTCTGGTGCGGATCCACTACTTTGGGAAAAAATTTCAACAAACATAACCTCAATGTTTGGTACTCCTTTAATGACTTGCATCTAATATCTATCTGTATCTCAAGATTTAAGCGACATACAGCGCCATCTAGTATAAAAGGGCGGTACCGCTTCCTAACACGAATCGATCAGTTTTGCGAGGCGGACTCAGTACTTTAATAGTCTTTAAACTATTACTCAACTCAAAGTACGAAGATATACCACTAGAGGGCGACACAAGTACACAAACAAAGCTCAGACATAAGAGTTTTATCATCATGGAGGAAGTTTTGTGCGCGCTAAAACAAATACAAAAAGAACTGGACGACCAGAAAACAACGATTCGGGAAAGTGGAAAAAATGTGACTGAACAGGTTACACAGAATATTAATAACATACTGGAAGAAAAATTTTTTGTATGGGAAGAAAAGCACGAAAAATTAAAAGAATTAGTGGAAGACCAGGAAAAAAGAATATACTTCTTAGAAAAACAGGCAAGGCAAAGAAATGTCGTCTTTTTCGGTATCGAAGAAACGGAAACATCATATTTAAACCTGGAAAAAAATATCACAAACTGGATAGAACGATATTTATCAATAAAATTAACATATAATGATATACAAGAAGTTAGAAGAATCGGAAAGAAAGGCGACAGACCACGCCCAATGGTTGTGACTTTTTTAACGCTAGGAACAAAAATAAAAATTCTCAAGCAAAAACAGGTGCTGAAAGATACTCCCTTCTATGTTCAAGCGGACTATCCTAAAAACGTGCTAGAAAAGAGGAAGGAATTAAAGGAACAACAGAAATCAGAGAGAGAGAAGGGAAACACAGCCACAATCAAATACGACAAACTGATTATCACTGAAAACACAAGTAAAAGGAAATTTTCTCTGTCACCTGAAAATAACACCATTTCTAAACCGGATAAAACTACTACTCAAGCTAATAAAAAAAACACTCCACAACAATCAGGCTCGACAGCCAAAAGATCGAATAGCATCTCAGAAGGAGTAATAAAACCTAGCATGTTAAACTTTTTAGTAAACAAAAATACAACTAAGGCAACCAATACTCAGGATACAAACGACACGAACATATAGCAGTTAAGCCCCTCCTCCTACACAGATCTCAGCAAAAATGAAACTAGAGCGAAAAACATGAAACATCTTCCAACCCGGCTGGTCACCGTGGAAGATTATGACCAAAACCCTCCAAAAGAAACCACACAAATGGAAAGCAGAAAAAATAAACGATCAACTCAATTAAAAATCGCAACTTATAACGTCCGAACCTTATCGTCATACGAACGCTTACTAGAACTAGAAGAAGCAATAAAGGAAATTAATTACGACATTATAGGTATCTCAGAAGTAAGACGACTTGGTAACAAGATAGAGGAATACGAGAACTTGATACTTTGCCACATGGGTTGTACACCAGGTAAATATGGGGTAGGCTTTATAATAAACAAGTCTCTTAAAAACAATATAGAGAGCTTTATTGGATTAACAGATCGAGTGGCAACGTTAAATATTAACCTCCAAGGGTGTATGATATCTATTATACAAGTATACGCACCGACTGACAACGCAAGTGAAGAAGAAATAGAGGAATTTTACAAGACCATCGACAAAGCAATGGAAACAACATATAAAACCATTATATTAATGGGCGACTTTAACGCAAAGGTTGGTGCTCCCAAAGAAGGTGAATATTTAACAGTACAACAGCATGGATATGGCGTTAGAAACGATAGAGGACAAAGACTTGTAGACTACGCACTGGAACATAATCTAACCATCATCAACACGTGCTTCAAGAAAAACCATAACCGGAGATGGACTTGGCGATCTCCAAATGGACAACACAAGAACGAGATCGACTATATACTATCCAACCAAAGAACAATATTCCAAAATTTTGAAGTCATGAATTTAAACTATCCGTCAGACCACAGGCTGATTAGAGCATCAGTAAAAATGGACAAACAAAAGTTAAGCAGAGCAAAATTTACAAACAAACACGCAATCCAACTAACAAACAAAGAAGAAGTTCTAAAATATAATAAAACCTTAATGGCAATGTTACCTTACCCAACCACCAACTTGCAAAATACCTCAGTACAAACCTATTACGATACAATAATAGATGCTATTAGCCAGAGCTTGAAGCAAGCTCGAGAAAATACGAGGGAGCCACATAAACATAACAAAATAATATCAGATCGCACAGCTAAGTTATTAAAAAGAAGGAAAGAATTACAAGAAACCAAAAATAAAACTCGAACTATGAAGAGCGAACTCTCTGCTCTCTACAAAATAACAAATAAATACATAAAAAGAGACTATAATAAATATAGACAAGACACCATAGAACGTCATTTACAACACACAGGCAGCACAAAGAAGGCGTTTAAGGCACTCAGAACAAGTAAGACTTGGGTAGAAGGATTAAGAAAGGAGGACAGAATTCTGAGCAAGCGAACTAACATCATCAATGTAGCATCAGACTTTTATAGAAAATTATACAGTGACAAGACCCGAAAGACCAACACTTCAAACATTATCCGAGAAAGTGCCAATGAAAGTTATTTTGAACCAGTTGATGAAATCGAAGTCGTAGAAGCAATAAAGAGTTTAAAATTAGAAAAAAGCCCTGGCTCCGACAACATCACAAATGAAATATTGAAAATAGCACACCCAATATTAGCCGGACCATTAGCGGAACTATTTAACTTAATACTTCAAAAATCTGAAACACCTTCACAGTGGTCTGAATCGAATATTATACTTATCTATAAGAAGGGCGACCCAAAAGATATTGGCAACTATAGACCGATAAGCTTGTTACCGAACATCTACAAACTTTTCTCTTCCATTGTTAACAAAAGAATCAGTAGTACATTGGAATTAAAACAACCGGTAGAGCAAGCAGGCTTCAGAAAAGGATTCTCTACAGTTGACCATATACACACACTCGAACTTATTATAGAAAAACATCAAGAACAACAGAGACCGCTATACATTGCGTTTATTGACTATCAAAAAGCATTTGACACGGTCTCACACATAAGTATATGGGAAAGCTTAAAACAGCAGGGAGTAGAAGACGTGTACATAAATGTCATCAAAAGCATATATAACAATAATAAGGGCAGTATCAAGCTGGAAACTCTCGGACCTAGTTTTCCTATAGAAAGAGGCGTAAGACAGGGCGACCCACTATCTCCAAAAATATTTATAGCTATCCTGGAGGCTATCATCAGTAAGTTAGACTGGAGCAAGTCGGGACTGTCTATAAAAGGCGAATACTTGAGCCATTTAAGATTCGCAGACGACCTAGTGTTGTTATCCGAGTCCAGCTCCCAGCTACAGCACATGGTCGAAGCTCTACATCTAGCTAGTGTTAAGGTGGGACTAGAAATGAACCTCTCAAAGACTATGGCAATGACAAATAGCTGTGAAAGATTAATAACAATTAATGGAGTGCCACTTGAATATACAGACAAATACATATATCTAGGAAAGCGAATTAGTTTTGACAGGAAAAATAACGAATTAGAGGTGGAAAGAAGAGTACAAAAAACATGGAACAAATACTGGAGCTTGAAGGAAATTTTTAAGAGTAACTTTCCTGTAACCGTTAAAACGAAAGTTATGAACTCTAGCCTCCTACCCTGCTTGACGTACGGATGCCAGACTTGGAAATTCACCTCTAAATTAAAAAATAAAATCATTACTTGTCAACGGGGACTAGAGCGCAGCATGCTAAAAATAAAGAAATTAGACAAAATACGACACACAAAAATAAGGTCAGTAACAAAAGCAACAAACGCTTTGATTTATGCACAGAAACTCAAGTGGAAATGGGCAGGACATGTCGCGAGGCTTAAAAATAAGAAATGGACCCTAAAGGTGACTTTTTGGAAAGGTCCTCCAGGTAAAAGAAGCAGAGGAAGGCCATTGACACGTTGGGAAGATGAGATAAAAAAGACAGCTGGACCAAACTGGAGGCAAATTGCACAAGACAGAGATAAATGGGCATCTTTGGAGGAGGCCTTTACCCAACAGGGGGTTCCTGAAAATACTTTTTAAACTAAATTGTAAATTTAAGGTAGTATTAAGCAGTTTATAGAAATATACTAGTTTAATAAGTAAAAAAATGTAATGTTTAAGGAATATAATTAGTTATGCATAGTAGTATAGATAAGTGCATTAGAAATAGTTTAACGTGTAACTAAAATAATGTAAAAAATAGGAAATAAAAGGCTTTTTATTTTATTTATTATTTATTTATACAGAAATGTCTTGGTGTAAGAAACTTTAATAATCTTTAAAGCCTAAAATAATAGAAAATTTGTCAAGGGAGAAACAGTCTTTTTTTCTGAAATGGCAAATCAAAATAATAATTTGAAAATAAGGGAAAAATTACATTTTCGCCTTTTTCGATCGGCAATAACGGCTTTAATGCCCTAAGTGAGTATACATATCTTACATTCAAACGCAGAGCTCATTATGTTGATTTTTGAAGAGTTCCCTAGAATATCTTCCACATTTCATTTTTGAAGAGATCCCGCGAGATCGGGAACTATGTGGGTAAAACCAAAAATCTGCCGGAAGTCACTATTCCACGCGAACGAAGTCGCGGGCAAAAGCTAGTAAATATGTATAAACCTCTTAACGAAGTGGAAAGGCATTTGTTTTCCCCGAGATAATATTTTAGGCGTAGGTAAAGTTGCTTAGTTTGATTTACAGAATACTTGGTTGACGGACATCATCATGAGTCTGTTTACACCCTGTATCGTTAGATTGAAGAAATTCAGAAAAAAACCACTTCTAAGAACCATTTTGTACGGCAGAAGAAAGAAGATTCAGTGTGACAGATATTTTTTTTTCTATGTTTACTGCGATCATTAAATTTAATATTATATGTATTGAATTTGCTAAATAATTATTATTTACTGATAATTTTTTAACAAGCAATGTCCAAGCTTTGTGGACTACTACTAAAGCTAAGCAAAACTTCTCAACGATAAATTATAATGAAACTTAAACTAATACTATTTCAAAAACATTGCATACTTTTTTATTTGTTTTTTCTGACTTTGTTCAATTATATTTTTCTATAAATATTTATTTTAAACCACAGACTAATTATTTACAATATATATATACACACTAACTCTATACTAGAAATAAAAATATGTACAAGTATCAAAAAGGGTTACAGGGCATCGAAAAATTCGTCCACATCGCTGCCAACAGGAAAAGTGCCCAGAAGGCTGGCAGCATTGCCACGTTGAATGGCAATGCTGATTCTTTGGCCAAAAAATAGGCCCGCCCTCTTGTCACGTGAAGAGTCGACCAACCGTTTAGAGATTTCTCGGAATACTAAGTGGGCACTCGGACCCCATGGCCCTAGTGTTTCAACCCCAAACGGCTCAAACACATAATTACCGATTAAATTATTATATTTGCGCCGTTTGAGGTTTTCAGCACCTGCAGCAGCCGCCCCAGCGCAGCACACCGTGCTAGGAAGATGGGATGGCGCAAGGGTGTCGACGCAAGTTGCGTCCCACACCAAAGGCCTACCCAACTTCCATGGCATAATGGTCATACCATCTGGTCTCTTACCATCGACGCGTGCCAAGCCAGTGGGTTCTAATATAGCTGGCACCCCGGCGGTGGCAAGAGCACGACGGATGAGATCATTAATGCTGGCGTGCCGCGCTATCCGACCTGCGCTCTTAATGCAAGAAAGGCCATGGTGTCCGAGGCAGTCGACTGCTTCACCACATTGACAGCGATGTGGAGCCCCACAAGGAGCGCCCAAACGCAAACATGTAGCGAGCCGGAAGGTCGTGTCACCTAACATAGTGCCTAAATTAGGTGACGGTAGTGCCTGAAGCCAGAGACCCGACTCCCATTCACCCACAGCCAGCAGGCGGGCACGCTCAGCAGTATTGGTAGACGTATTAATAAGTTTATTCCGTACCAACCTGCAGAGCGGCTCATCCCACTGTCTCTGGGAAAATGGGTTCTCGGGCCGATCCGTGTCCGGGCAAGTCATTTTCCAGGCGTCCTCTGCTTCGGACAAGCACGGCACTTCCGAGTTAACCAAGGAAAGACTTAAAATTTTCCAGGTTAGCTTTTCAGTGCCGTGGACAGAAGAAAGGAACGCCGGTAAGCTTACGCTAGAAATTTTGCGGACGCCGAGACCACCAAAACGAATTGGTAGTGTGGCTTGCAGCCACGCTCGGTCGTCCAGGGCCACATTAAGAATGGATGTTAATGTGTTGCGAATAATTTGGTCAATTTTGTCCAAAAGTTGTGGTTTCTTCCAAAGAGGAGAACAACGGAGAAAATACATAAAATTTGGACCAAAACAGCAATATCTGATAATGGTGAATGCCGAATGTAAATTAATTTTGGAGAGTCTATCCGAAATATCATTGAAATGCATAATTTTGTCATCGATGAAAGATGAAAAACTTTCTTCAAAAATAGGGGAACCTAGGAGGTGCAGTGAACTTTTTTCTAAAATTTTGATTTCAGGAGTTATTGCATTGAATTTATCTATAGTGGATTGTCTGTCGGTAACGTCAGAAAGGTAAATTTCACACTGACAATTTATTTTTCTTACTCAATAAATATAGGTACTTAAGTAAAAAAGTATTTTTTTTTGTACTACATACGCAAAACAAATATGTATATTAGGTACAAAAGTATTACTTTACTTTCTAGCTTTAGTGTGTATTCAAGGATCAAAACTTTAAATTAACGATATCACAGTTCATTATCTTTGTGACCTTCACTTTTCTTATGATGCAAAAGCTAGCTCTGGACTTGGGGTACCCCGACGTGAGGGCGTAGTTAGTTGTGGCTACTGGCTGGGATGCCACCTTTTCTTTAAGAAGTTTATTTTTTTTACGTTTTATAGTTTTGTTTCTTGTCAGTTGTCAAATGTCAGTCCTTTTGCCTTGTACATAGCTTTTCTCATGTTATTTTCTTCATAAATTAATTACTCATACTTAGTGTTTCCATCATCCTCCAATCCATTCTTAAAACCTACAGTCCATTTGCTCACTAACAGTTAGTTTAGATTAAACCCTGGAGACAGAAATAGGAGCCTCGCGTAGCCCAGGCCAAACAATTGGTTTCGGAGCTGGTTTTCGATATAACACAAATCATTATTTTTGTAGTTCATTCAATTAATTCTAAAGCTAATCATTGTTTTTGTGAAAACTATAATCTTTAAACTGCTAATAAATAAATCTCACACAAAATTAGCTCTCACCCCCTACCTCTTATAACTTGTACCACACAAGTCGGCTGCGAACGTGATCTCTGAATACTGAGATCTCTTTGAATACTCACCCGGGTGCAATTGACGATGGAATCGCTAAAGCAATACGAGTACGTTTTATGTAAAAAAATTAAACTTAGTTACATCGAGACCCTTTAAAAGAAAGATTTTCTGTAGTTTTTTTTTTTTTTGTGAGGGAATAGTTTCAGTTGTGGAAGGCAAAGGGTGAACCAACGTTGGTTTATTTTACTCTTAGAAGGATATAAGACTAACTGGATTGATACATTTTTGCTCCTGGGAAAGCATGAATTGACTTATGGGCCGTAGGAGTCAGGGCCCGTTTTCAGGAGTATAAATCTACCAGATTATTATTTAAAATACAAGTAACGGTGACAGTATATTGTATGGCGAAACGTAAGTTCATAACCCTAAGACCCTATTTATAAGACCTTAATGTACCATGTTTTACACAAATACAATTATTCTATTCTAATCTATTCTTGTATTATTTCCATGAAACGCCGATACTGTTGCTCTTCATAATTGATTACACTGCTTATACGACAGAATAGATAGCGAATACGCAGAATCTTAATTCGATTGTCAAACCAGCGTATAAATCATGGTATCCAATAATTAACAACTACGCAACACACTCAAAACCGTGTAACAAAAAGTTCCCACCAATTTCTCGGACCATAAATTTCCGCTATTTATGAGTTAAACGGAAAACATTTACGAATAAAATTGCACATTTCGAGTTTATTTTTTCGTCCAAAAAAAAGTAGCGCGTGCATTTTCAGTTTTTTGATTTATGACAGCCTAACGTACTGAATTAATTGACTCAATACACAAACGAAACCATATTTATTTTTTGTGACCACTTTGATATTTATTTTTGGTTAAAAACCGGTACGACTGCCGAAAAAAAAGTAAAGAAAATGTTTGTTTCAGTGAAAAAATACTGAAAGTTTTAGCTGAAGCCGGCAAATGTTTTTCATTTTATGACGTCATGCGTTTGTTGTGTTTTTACTCAAATATTGGTCTATGTGGGCTACACAGAGTCACAGTGCCCGAGCAAATAATCATTCGACGTTTCCTTGTTTTTGTTTTTGGTAATTTTTTTAGGCCAAATATCACCTTTTGGGATGCAATGAAATTGGGCAAAGCTTAACGGGTTAACGGGCCAACCAATTTAATATAATATGATAATAAACCCGGTAACGTACGTAGGAACTAAATCAAAATATTATACCGTTGACCTCTTCTAAAATTTTAATCACCTCCATAACTCCAACGGACATCATTAGGTGCGTATAATGGCTCGAAACGACGACGTCACTCTAACTGACGTCGCAGCATATTAATCAACTGTGTAGCACCTGAAAGATCACGTGTCGGCAGCGGCTGGACCGTCAGTTAGTCGCTAGTAAGTAGCGCGTGAGGTGGTAGTGTGAGCGAGAAGCGGGTCCATCCTGGGTCGCAACTTGCAGTGTGAGCGAGAAGCGAATAACGATTACTGTAAGATTACATGTGGATGTCAGTAGTTTCCGGACCGCTAGTTACCTACTCGATTTAAAGTAGCCTTTGCGGTCACAATGTGAGCGAGAAGCGAATATTTTAAGTCGAAGCGTGTGCAAGAAGCGAATAGCGATAATGTGAGATGGATGATGGTGAACCATTAAGAGCAAAGTTTTGCACCTGAACGATCACGAGTCGATAGAAGCCGGACCGATAGTGTGTCGTTTTTAAATAGTCCGTAAGTCGCAATGAAAACGAGAAGCGGTTATCGTAGATCACAGTATAAACGAGAAGCGGATAGTAATAAAGGGTGTAAAACACCTCTTAACGAATACGAAAGGCACTTGTTCTCCTCGTCATTCCGATATTTTTTTTGTTCTATGCCATACCGAAGGTTCCCACCTTCTAGTTACGGAGATATTGGGGGTCAAAGTTCCAAGATTTTGACATTTTTTTTTAATACTTCCAACTTTTTATGGCATGATTTTTACTTGAAATATCTCTACGACCTTCGTACTATTCAATCCATTCACCCGCACAATGTTTTGAATGCGTTACATTGAGTTATACCACAAAACGTGATTTTTCACCCCAAAAAAAAAAAGTTGTTTCCCAGCAATATTTTTTGCGTAAAGTTACTTAGTTTGTACAGAATGCTTGGTTGCCGGCTTCGTGATGAGGTGACTTACACCCTGTACATGAGGTATTATTATAAACAAAGTCTGGCACTTTAAAGTCCACGTGTCGGTAGAGCTCGGAAGGACAGTAGGTACCTCGTGAGGTTGCAGATAGATAGTCAATGCCTAGCCTTTTCTCAAATATGTTGGGGTCGACTTCCAGTCTAACCAGATGCATCTGAACACCAGTATTTCACATGGAGTGACTGCCTATCTGACCGCACAGCCCAGTTATTACTAAATTATCAATGAATGAGATGTCGAAACATCGCGCATCGCTTGGAAAATCACAAGTCGGTTGAGACGCCTTGGGGGAGCTTAAAAGAGCTACCGATTTTAAGACAGCTCTAACAGCGTACTATGCATACGCATACTCGTGGCTAAGTTATGGAATCCTGGTGTGGGGAAATGGTGTAGACAAAGATAGGCTTTTCATTCTACAAAAGAAATGTATGCAAATTCTTGCAAATATAGATAATACAGAAAGCTGCAAGCCATTTTTTGTTAAATACAAAGTCCTAACACTAACCGGTATCTACATTTTCGAAGTAAGTAAATTTGTAAGAAAACACCAGTCACTGTTCCCACTCACTAAGGACCTTCGCCCACAACATCGCAGTGTTAGACGCAATAACAAATGTGAATTAGCTTTACCAAGCTCAAAATTAACTATGTTCCATTCAGGACCTTTAGCCATGTGCGTGAAAATTTATAACAAGCTTCCAAATTCAATTAAGGACATAGAATACGAAAATAAATTTAAAAACAGTCTCCAAAACTACCTTATATTAAAATCGTATTATACTCTAAAGGAATTCTTTGACGATAAGTAAATTTTGACATTGAAATTCATACCTATACACAATACTCACATTGCCTACAAATTTGACCTACTTATGTTATGTTATTTAATGATTATTATTATCGCTATTTTGCTTTGTTTGAATTTTTAATTTTGTTTTTATTTTATTTTTAATTTTAATTTGTGAATGTAAATGATGACATTGTTCTTCTAATATTTATTATATTATGACAGCTAGTTATTTAAATTACAAATGTTGGACACCTGTTAGACATGTTAAAATTAGTATTTTGTTTAGTTGTTTGTTATAATGTTGTGACACTTTAAACTATTTATATTGCTGTGCCCTAGCAGGGTTCATGTATGAAACCTATACTTTGTAACAACTTGTAAACTACATGAATAAATGATGATTATGATTATGATTATGACGTGTCCGACAGTTGGTCGACACGTGTAGGCATAGTGATAGGCTATCTATGAAATGTCAAAGAAAAACTGTACATGTCGCAGTACAGCAATATTACATAATTGCCAAAACCGAAATCAACAGGACTAAGAATAACATCATAGTCATGCTTATCTATGATGTTATTCTTAGTCCTGTCGATCGTTATTATATTTGAATGCCTTTGGGTGGGTATAGCAACATGTTTTTTTTTTTACATATTTTTTCAACAAATACCATAATAGCTTTCCGCTGTCACAAAGGCTTCACGTACCGCCCGCTCGCTCCAACAACGCATGTTAATCAGACAGATCACGGCTAATTGCCGACTCGAGTGTGAAATGCGGGCTTAGTGATGAAATTATCTGCAGTTTAGCGCTGATATATGCCTGATTTAAATGCTACTACTTATCGGGAACCGGTGTGAGCAGTGACTTGTAATCGGGAGAGATATGATTTGATTAGCTGTTTGGTTAGAGGCATTGGTTCAGATTTAGGTTGATAATAATTAGTTACGAATCATTTACGATTTGGAGACGTAGATCTAAAGGTATTAGTGATCTCTTCATAGTTGGGCACTGGAGAATGCCCGTGGCATTTCATCCGTTCATTAATTTTGCATTATGTGTTAATGATTTATTTTTATACTCTGAATCACTAAGAGAGATGCTCTGAGTTTATTTCTCACTAGTTGTTTACTTTTTCATTTGTACTGAAGTGATAACTCCAATTAACTTATGTCATCCTCATCATTTTCCTGCACATCAACTTAGTAAATAAGAGTATGAGTAAGTATTCTTTTAGTGCCTCTTACAAGCAAAGGACAAAGGGAAATATTCGGAATCGATGACGAACCTACAGCAAGTATTACGCAAGTGAAAATGCAGCTGAGTCATTGTACATTCCCAATATTTTCCGATACAAGAAAATTAATTTTATTTTACAAAAATCCATGATTTCACGATTTCTCCCGAAACACGGGCGAAAATTTGCAATATGTCAAACAGCAGTTTTCATTTACTTGTAAAGCATGGTGCACACTGACGCTTCATTCAACATACTGTAGCACATATTACGGCGGGTGTGCACCTGCGACTCGTTGCGACGATGTCGTCACGACCTGACTCTGCAAGTTGGGACGTTTCAGTCTATGTACACCTTTAGGTAGTGGTTGCAGAAAAGATATTTGTAATGAAAAGTCTTCTAGGTATTTGTTACAGTATTGATAGTAAGTGTGGTAGTGGCGATTAAGCATCACCTGTAAATTAAAAAAAAATCAAAATCAGAAACTGAATAATTTGGCGCAAAAACAGAACAGCCATCATCTTGCTTTTTCAAAACTATTTCACATAATGTAATTTTATGCTTTGTTCATGGACATGTCAAAGGCATTTGATTTTGTCGATCATGCGATTCTCTTGAACAAGTTGCCTACGGCATTCCCTGGGTATTGCTCTTGACCTAATTAAATTGTACCTTAGTAACAGAACTCAAGTAACTAAAGTTAGCTGTAGAACTTGCACATACACTAAAGAAGAAAAAAGTTTTAGTTCCACCCCTAAGACAGTCAAATTTGGAGTACCACAGGGCAGTGTTTTGGGACCGCTTTTATTTATATTATATGTAAGTCGATAACTAATCGAATGATACTATTCGTAGACGACTGTACAGCTGTTTACAATAATGAAAATGATATAAATACCAGTCTTGCCTCAATAATTAATTGGTTAAAAAGCAACAATTTATTAATAAACATAGAAAAAACTAAAATAATCCAATTTAAACAACGTACAAATCAGAAACTTAATACTAAAATTGAACATGAAGGTAAGGCAGTCGAATTGACCACGACAACAAAATTTCTTGGTCTCCATATAGACAATAATTTAAAATAGCAGAGTCATACAGTGTTTGTCTGCAAAAAACTATCACAATCATCCTATGATCTTTATATGTTAGCAAAAAAAGTTAGTCTCCCGAAGTTACTTGTGGCTTATCACAGATATGTTGATTCACGTTTGAGGTATGGTATCATCTTTTGGGGCAATGCTACTAACTGGAATAAGGTCTTCAAATGTCAAAAAAGATGCATCTGTGCAATATGCGGTCTACAAAAAACTGAGAGCTGCAAGCAGTCTTTTACAAAACTAAAAATACTCACAGTACCGTCACTGTATATCTTTGAAATGGCCCTTTTTATCAAAAAACACACACATTTGTTTGAAATAGTGACGAGATCACGCAACAGAATAAGAATATTTACAAAACTAAGTACGCAATATAAAACTGCTCTATATGGGAAAAGCCTAAAATATGTGAGAAAATTCCGAAGGGCATTAGAGACTGCAATAACATCCTTAAATTCAAAAATAAATTATTTAAATTTCTTAACGAACACTCATTTTACTCAGTAAAGGAATTTTAGGTAGATTTCCTTTTTTTGAAAAAAAAAATCTACCTATAGGTCTCTTTTTTTTTTTTTTTTTTTTTTTTTTTTTTGGATAGGGCATCTCGCAGTTCAGTCTACGAAGACTGGCTTCTGCTTAACCGGGCAAGTCCTGTGGATGCCTTGAATTTAAGGCCTCCAGCCAGGGCAAAAATGACTAAAAACTAAGCGACAGCGCTCTAAGGGCACCCTCTGTGGGGTACGGACCTCGGCTTAGGGCGTCGCTGGGGGCAGCAAAGGGACAGGCTGGATCTGGTTGTCTTTATTTAGGGACTGTTTTATTGCTAAAGGCTCAGCATCGCGGGCTGGCTCAGGCAAGGGTCGGGGAGGGATTGACGTGGGATTACGCGCCGGACCTCGGCGGCGAGGTCGGAAGGTTTTCGGTTTGTATTTGTACAATCTACGAACTGTACTGGTATCTTTCCTACTCTCTTGCAAGATAGTGATCGGATCGTCGGGGGTGACTAAGGTGTGACGCGGACGTTGGACTGAGCTAATACGCGATGGGTCGTATCGGGCGGCCGATGCGATTAGGGGGTTCCTATGTTTGATGGCAGTGTCGAAGTAACGCTTGGACAGGCGTTTCATGAACTGCTTAACGGTAGGGATTCTAAGGTCTACGTGTAGACTGTCGTTACGGACGTATGGGGGGGCACCGGTGATCTTACGGAGGAATCGGTTCTGAACCTATAGGTCTCTCACCTACGGGGATATATATGAATACGTATGTATATGGGTGACATGCAAAATTTAGCCACACTCTACAGGTCGCAATTATGAACCGATTGCTTTCAAACTTGGCCAAAAAATCGAAACGGTCAAAACTTAGGCTAAGTTCGTGAATGGGCGGAATTCTGCCATGGGGGGCGGCGGGCGGGCGGTTTTTCTAAAATCTGTTTTTTGGCCATAACTTTTTCCTATGGAAAATTTTTGAACCGTTTCTCATTTTTATCATTCTGAGTACGAATACAGACATCTTTAAATTAAAACTTTTTTGATGCAACCCCTAAATTGGGGAGGAGGTTGAAAATTCCAAATTTTTGGCGAAAAAAAATCATATCTCCGAAACAGTAAACATTTTGAGCGTCGCAAATATTTTTTTTTTGAAATCAAATTGTTTACTTTACAATTGTTACCTTCAAAGTTTAGCGATAAAACTTATAGTTTTCGAAAAAAATTATAACTAAACATTTGAGGGCGTTTCCATGCTAAACTCTTAGGAGAGAATTTAAAAAGGGTAAACTTTCCATTACAGGACAACGATTTTGAAATCATAATTTTTTTGTAGATTGTACACATAAGTACAACTCTTTATACAAATTTTCAATAGTCGGACGCTCCAGCACCTTCTTCGAAATCTACCTCCTCCTGCGGCTTGCCGGAGGGATTTTTTAGACTTAAAATGAGTTTACTATGTTTTATTATTTCATTTGTCTTTACTGTTTTAAATAAAATGTTAATGTCTGGTTAAGCGCATTGTGAATAGTATTAATAATTGTTTATTGTTTCATTTTTATATTTATATAAATATATTACATTTGTATGCCCATGAGGCTGATCACAGCATGAACTCACTGTATACTGTAAGACCTAAATTGTAACCCGTGTATCACAAATAAACTGTTTGATTTGATTTGATTTACCAAAAGCATCGCCCCGTATCAAAGTCCTTCGAGCGCAAAAGATAATTTTAACACTGCAGTACTTACATCGTTATATTTTTACCCTGGTTTTCAATTTCTGTGGTAGTTTTAATTTTTTCAAAATCAAACTTGTACTTTATATCTATTTACTGGTAGATATTGATAAACTACCTGCCTACTGTCCGTGACTTCTCCGAACTAAGCCTCTTGAATAAAAAAAAGATCTAGAATAAAGAGTCCGCTTTTTAAACAGTACAAAAAAGAATCCTGGATCTCAGACAAGACAGATTTTTTAAACAATATTCTGTCTTGAAAAAAATATATCCTTTACAAAATCCGGGTGCGATTTTTCTGCTATCGGTAGCAGCACGTCGGAGACCCGGCGCGGCGCGGCATTGTCTCGGCCACGACGCGACGAGTACGACTCTAATTGATTCCGGACCAATGAGGGTGATTGGACCACCTGCTGTCGATGTGCTCCAATTATTACTAAGACTTTCTCTAGCTACCTATATTTTTATGTGTTTATTGATTTATGTTGATTTCGGTTGGTGGTAATTGATTTGTGGAGAGTTAGAGAGCACTTCTACTTTTTTGTCTTGTGTATTTACAGAAGCAAAGCTTTTTAGAAATGATGAAGAATATTGGAAAGACTTGGGGGAGGCCTTTGTTCAGCTATAGGACAGAGTAGGCTGATGAGAAAAAAAAGCCATTTATTGATATAGTATGACCACTTTAAGAATACGGTTCAAAAAGGCGTTGCTTGTCAAGAAGATTTGCATCAGTAGGATGTCAAACTTGGTACATTTATTTTAATTCTTTATTTTTCCCGCCTGCACACATGGGTTGGTTTGAGTGGACATACTAGACACTAATAAACTTTTTTAAAGTTTTTCTAATGAATTTAAATAACCACTAACCTATAATTTCCCCAAAGGGGAACGCATAGCTGTACTTAGTGAGGACCCACAATTTGCAGTGATGTTAAAAGATCCTGACACCGGGGTGCCACTGAGTTGCTGATGATGGATTATTGATACTCCATTACAGCCTTTTCAGTTTTGAAATCTTTATCGGACGTCTAATGAAGGAACAAGGACTCTCTAAATCAATAAATTTTAACTTTTCAGACCCTATACATGACTCAATGACACATCCTATATACGTCGATGAATCATGGCTGCACGCAGGCACACTATAATCACTCCTGTTTGGAACCTAATTCACGTGCTGTAATACTGTCCAGATTAGGGTACGTAAATAAAAGATAAATATTATAATAAAAACAAGTAAGTTTGATAAAAAAGCCATCTTTACATACTCCGTTTTCAAATAAGTACATGAATTCTGTTCCCACAGTTTTCCTACATTCAGAGCAAAACAGCAAGATCAGCTCAAAAACAAAGTAAAAGTATACGATTGAATGCGAGACGGAACACCGTCACATATGATGAATCCTGAACCTTGGCCGCCTCTTGAGATCATTGACAAGTGACTCTACTCTAGTAAATAGTTTTTTTTTTTAAATACTAGTGGTACTGTATGTGTGAGACTAAAAAATAGCCTACGACGTATTCTCAGACAAATATACACAGTAAAAAATTTATCGTGAAGCCCTTTAGAAACGGTAAGTGGGGTTCGGCTTGAAATATGGTTCGTTTCTGACTCCCTTAAGTATATTAAAAAACAAGAATCTTGGTGCTATATGATCTTGTTTACAAGCTCACTGTTATCATTAGAAAGACACACAAAAGTAATCCATCTCCTCAACCAAAAACTTCGTCAAGTAGGACATAATTTAATTTGTTTAATTAATTTAACCCTTAAAAAACTCAGTTCCTTCTTAAAGTTTAAAAAAGAAATCAAATAACCACCATTTTAATAACAACAGTCACAAGCCAATCTCACTAAATTAAAATAGAAGAAAAGAAGGACCGTAAAATAAAGGCGAGTATTCTTCACGGCGTCTCATTCCCTACGGAACCGATCTTCCATTGCGCGAAGTAATCGTGGCTATTTGAACAGTACACACTTGCTGTCTCGCTCCCTCTCGGTCTACGTCATAAGACATTAAACCTATTGCGCGGATAATATCGGCAGTATTTTACGAGTGTTTGTATAAGGATCCTACCGTTGGCTGGAGGTGAGTCGAAGTCTCGAATAGAATTGTCACAAGATGTTATGTTCAGTGAACGAGAGGTTTTGTGGAAGTAAGGTAAGGGCCCTGCCACAGCCAGAAGGCGACGCGGTGGACTTTGCAGGAGATGGTGGGACGAGCTGGGCCCCGATTGTGCTATTACAATAGTGTCACGATAGACTTTCATTGATCTCATAATTGTTGATCAATGACAATGGGATCGCTATTGCCATTTTGCTTAAAGTTCATATTCTGCTAAATTCATAATATTGGTTCGATCAATGGTTTCGTAATAGGCTTGTTAACTGAAAAAAATTAATTAGTCCGTCACTTAGATTATCAAAAAATATTTGACCCGTATTTTTTCTTTTGTCACATAAACCAAAATTGACGAAGATACGACGCTTTTAAAATTCCCAATACGTCACTGTTCGGTATCATTCTTAGTGAGTTGATACCGAACAGTGACGTCACGAGCCCCCACTCCGAGTTTTGATGAGTTTTATCTTTGTCAATATTCGTTGATTTACAAAAACAAAAAATACGTGTCCATTATTTTCCAATACTCTAATTGACGGACTAAATAGATTTGCAATTTATTGATGGTGGAAACAAGCCTATTGTGTTTGAATGACATTGTTGTATTGCCATTATAAAAAAACCTGTTAACAGAAATTATTTTTTAAAATATACTATTAAATTTAAACTGTTATTCGTGCCAGATTTCATTTATATATATTTTTACATATTATTTATTTGTGATAAAAGCAATCTAAAGTAGTAGCAAGTTCGTAAATAGCAAAAAACATAAAAAGTAATGTGGAACGTGGATAAATGTGCAACTATCCAACTCATTGTATCTGTTTAGCTGTCAAAGTCAAATGTGACATTTCTACTTTATGTTTATTTATTTTTATTTCTTGTGGCCGGTGTTTTGATTTATTTTCTTACAAGTGTTTTAAATTATGTTTATTAAAGAAGCCTTTATAGATTGCAATATAAAATAGTGCTAATTGAGCAAATTTCCGCTCTAATTCTCAAAGGAACTGTCAAAATGTTGGCAGATTACAGCGTAAGTCAGTCATTGATTTGTCATTATGTACGAGACTACTATTATAAGCTATTTCTTTCAATGCAATGTCCGTGATTGTTCATTGTATTAGTAGATCACTAAACTTGTCAAAATGAACAATTATGAGATCAATGAAAGACTATCCTGACACTATTGCAATAAGAGAATCGGGGCCCTGGACAGAACCAACGACCAGAGGTCCACATTGACCCTGGATCGAAAGATTTAGAGGTCATGGAGGGAGGCTTTTGCCTACTTTTTGCTTTGTCAACTTCTGATGATAATTTCTTACAGCATTGCACAAATGCAGAGCTTGGATAATGTGGAACGTGTTCTTCTTTCAAAAGAAGTTATGAAAACCAATGTAGAGACATATTTTTGAACTGAAAACTTATTTAGGCTCGTTGAACAGTTTTTGAGTGAACCAAAATCATGGAACTCGCGTGACCGTCACGTACGCTATTCGTAGCACTCGTAGCCGATCTAAAACTAGGATCATCTACTAGTTGCACTTCTATCGGCTGTTCCCACAGACTGTTCCACATGCTTTTTTTTTCTTCGGTTTCTCTTACAAATTGAACAACACAAAATATCAAACGCATACAAACGGAGTACTGCCCATTTTATTAAATTCAAAGAATTTTTAACTAAATTCTTTGTATGGTCACCAAATTAAACTGAAACTAGAATATTGAGTCCACATTTTGAATCAAATATTATGTTGCTAAAAGTTTTATCCTCTAAAAGCCACAAAAAGCAATCCTATTCGTTGAATTTTCATTTAAATCTAGGTTTTAAAGTTACCTGCGTTTGACGTTTTTTTGCGACTGCAAAATGAAGTATAATATTCTTCTATTCGCTATTTGATTGGTTTGTTGCTAAGATATTCCCAATTAAGGACACTCCCCTAATATCTCTCGATGGTTTCACTAAAAAGCCGAGCATAAGGTCCTAATATAATATCTAAGGATAGACTGGTAGAATGGTGGCCAAATGAGAAAACAAATGACCATACTCGTACTAGGGCATATTACTCGTATTATGCATGATTTTTTTATCACTCTAAACAAAGCGTCAGAAATAGCAAACTGAAAATATAATTTTAAATATTTATAAAAACTACTAAGTTAGAAAAAAGATCCGATATCTTCCATGACGTCATTCGACATTCAAAAACCATTCTAAATTACGTTTGTCAAGAAAGAGATAGAAACAAAAGTTTTATTGGTTGTCACTTGTGTAGTTTGGCCGATTTTAGTCTTGTTTTTGTCATTATTTTTTTACAATATTTTACATTCCAAATCGAAATAAAAAAAGGAAATTCATTCATATTCCCTATTAAGAGTCTTACGCATATTTAAGATCATGCATTGTAAAATTGGCTAAAAGGAAAATATCCTCTCGCAGCGCACTGCATTCGACCAAGAAAGATACCATCGAGATCCAGTGGTACGACATTCAATTCGAAATCCATCTTTCCACTTTATGACTCGCATAGAATTGAATTGTTGATTTTTGGCGAATTTTAAGTAAGCAATAAAACGTTTTATCGTTTCACCGTCTTATGTGTTTTTGCAGGTTTTTCCTCATACGATAATATAAAGAATGTATCGGATGAAAGAAACTCGCCGAATTATGATTCCCAAAAAAGAGGTATCAGTGAAATGGGTACTAAAATATACCAGAAAATTAATATCAGAAGAGGGTTGATCATTAGTCGGAATGATAAAACCTTAAAGGAAATCGGGAATCATCACCAGAGCCTTAAGACGGTGCCGACGCAGTCACGGGTTCGAACTTAAGCAAGCACTTATCTTTGTGTAATAATTTCATCACCACTCAAAGCATGAAGCAGAACATCATGAGAAACTCCTAGAAACTAAAATTAAAAACATTCACCAACCCGGTGTGAGTGGTGGATATCACTAATTGGTTCAAGTGGTGCATAAGGGTCAAGTCTAATCTATCAGTGGAATTGCGCTTGTATATGCTCCTATCCTTTTCTGTCGCTCAAAACCGTTATTTGCTAGAGCGGAAAACAGAGCCAGAATACCGTAGCATCGACGCTGCGGTTGGCAGCACGCTTTCACCACGATTCCGAGCTGCTATAGTTGTGGCCCAAACCTAACAAACCACTTCGTCAGTCTGTCACCCTCCCTCATCACTGCAATGACTGACTGGTATATAATAATAGTTCTTCAATGAGTCTTGGTGTCTAAACCTGTTAAAATTGCAACGTCAGAATCACCATCATCAGAATGTTCAAAACATAGGTCTACAACCACAGCACGAAGGACCATATCCCCAGTATTTTTAAGTACAATCTACACATGCTTTAAAAGTACGTGCAAAGTCCTGCGACGACCAAAGCAAAAGGCGGTTAGTTCGTAATTTACCGGAGGGCTGGCCTGTTCGATACGCGGCTTACTTTGACATGTGACAGATTTATGAGCTCTCAAACAAAATTCGCTCGGCGGCGCACCCAGTTAAAACCAGCACCGTTTGATATGTATTGTATGGGTTTTCTACAGCTTCTAGGTGTTTGGATTTTAAAGCTAGCTCACTAAAATTGACACTTGAATTTCGGTAGGTGCCAGTACACGCCATCTGTATTCTGTTATTCCGTGGACTACGCTTTTAAGGCGTATATAAAGTGTTTTGAGGTTAGTCTACATTAGTCGATTTTTCTCAGGAATGGTGCATTATCTTTTAATGGGAGTGGTATAAGAGGGCAAAAGGGACTCCCCCCTCCCTCCCGTCCCTCCACAACGTGCGAGGTGAGTTCCGTCGCATACATTTCACAATTTTACAGTTTCACTTCGATAGATTACAATCTACCGAAAAAGAATGCGTAATTTTGTAAGCAGTATGTTCAGTTGACAATATTTCAGCAGTTTACAAACTCGCTAGACAGATTACAATCTAACGATTTTTACAATGTGACGCTGACATATTTTATACGTTGAGTGAGTTTAATATCTTAGTCTTGTCTAGTAGTCCAAGCTAAAATTGGTAGTAAAAATAGTGTAAAGCAGCTTTCATCATGAACGTGTAAACATATCTGTCTTTGCAACTGCTGAGCATGATTTCTCGGGTTCGATTCCCGGGTTGGGCAATTTGTTTTTTAGTTTTTTATCAAGAATTTTTCAGCACCACCCACGGAGTTTGAATTTGTGTCCGGTTGATGGCAATAGGCTCTCTCCCTGTTACATGGACTTAAACAAAACTGGCAAAATTAGGGTGTACTTTAATTGGGTACACCACAGCCTAACCCTTCGGGGTTACTATCTTGATGTTATGTTATTACTGCCTTTAGGAAACCAGCATGCCTGAGAGATATTTCTTAACGGTATGTAAAGTCAATCCGGGGACCCATGGATGGCATGAACACTATGACACCAGCTTAGGCACACTAACTATACGAAAAAGAAAGTGTTTATTCGTTCAAAATATGCTATACGTTTGAGAGTCCGGTGAGATACGACATCTATAGACGTAAAAACTCATCGTTACATAACCTCCTCTAATACAAGAAACAAAAAAGGTTTGAATCCACCATAAAGAATCACAAATGATTCTTAGCACTTCCACCTCAACCCACGTTTTAAGCAAGAGCCCGAAACCACTAAAACATTGAAGCCATCAGGCAGTCCGCCATTACCCGACTTTGGACATAACACATCGCGACCCTCAGTTGGCCACACAAGCGGTCACGTGGTACCTACGTGCCCACAATTAATGAGACGCAGGTAAGAAATTACGAGGTATATTGGACATAGATTAGCGGGAAATATGCAGATGTGTGGGACAGTGGCAGGTTTGTGCCTAACGCTGGTGAAACTCTTAGAGGACGTTTGACAGACAACATTGTAGCAGCGAGAGAGCATATACACTTATAAAGCCGCAAGCGTTTTTTTTTTGTAAAATTCACACACGCACTAAAATCTGAAAAAATCTGCTGAAAAAATTGAATGTCAATTATTTAAAAACTTAACACTAATATGCATCAACGTTCTTAGTGATTTTTGCCAATACATAGGCTACTAGGAATGATTAGTTCCAATTTCAAACAAGTCTAGGAAAAGTTTTCCAAACAGCTTCAAGTAATCAATGTTGAACTTATAGGTAACAAGGTGAAGATCAATTAATTTATACCTGCCGTTGACTATTAATGGTCAGAAATATAAAAAAACAGTTACTTAAAATGTGTAACTTAGTTCACAGAAGACTGAGCCCAAATAGCAGAAGATAGAAAAAAAGAAAGAGAGAAGGGATACCTTTGCTCCGGGTTTACACACAACAGACTTAGTATCCATCCTGACTCCGGCAAGCAAGTTTCTCTTTCAAACTCCAGGTGGACAGCGCCACAACCGACTATCGTCCGATTGCACAAACATTTGACAACACCGTAATAATGAAAGTCTTAGGTCCATGTTCACCAAAAAGATGACGGTCAGATTATCTAAAAACAGCTGTTTAAAACACATTTTTGTATGGGAACATGTCACAGTGACGGCTGTTTTTAGATAATCAGACCGATATCTTTTCGGTGAACATGGACCTTCAAGCGCAATAAAAATCTAAACGTCCAGTCTCCCAGATTTTGATACTCTATGGACCAAAATTAGCCAGGTTGGTGCGCATGTTTGAGCTTCTACTTGTTAGTGGGGTACGTGCGTTACGTTTGGCGTTCGTTTGCCTCAATTTTGCTGCATCCCCGTCGGTTTGATCTACTGACTTTAGTTTCATGTTTTTTCATGCGTGAGTACAAGAAAAATATAGGATAAAACGTTTGTTGGCTTGAATTGGGGCGGGAGAATTGAGGATAGAATTTTGTTCTAGAAAACATTTTCGTTTGTTTCAGAGAAAATGACATAATTTATTTATGTACTACAGTTAACTAATGATCTTAGCCGTGCTTGCCTGGATTGGTCTGTGAATGGGTTCAGTGACCACTCATTACATACCGAACTTCCTCCGTGCCTCGGAAATCACGCTAAGCAGTTGGTCCCGGCTGTCATTTGTAGATCTTTGACAGTCGTTACAGGCAGTCAGTGACTCAAAAAGTTTGATAACCAGTGTTACCAAGGGGTACCGTATTACCCAATACTGTTTAAGTTTGTTGTTGGTCTACTGCTGAACATAAAATGCTGGGTTCAATTCGGTTCGAAGTGTTATTGGGTTTTTCCATCAAGAATTTCTCAGCAGCAATCACAGACTTTGGATTTGTGCCCGGATGATGGCAATAAGCTCACCCCTATAACATGGGACTTAAATGTAACTGGCGTAATGTATATTTTTTTTTAAATTAGGGATTTTTGTCCATACGGATATGGCAACCCCATCGTACCTTAGCGTAATGTAGGTGTACTATTTATTAGGTAGACCTCAGCCTATCTCTTTAGGGATTACAGGCAGGGGGGAAACTTCCATACATTGGCGTCAAACAAAATTTTCATAGATAGTGCTGCCATCTGTGTGTTTTAGGACACAAACTTTTCAACTATTTGACTGTTTTACAACTGTCATAAAGAGAACAGCTATTTTAGACAACTTGTCAGTGAAGTAGATAGCCTAGCGGTGACAGCGTTTACCTTGTGAATAATAGTTCCCAAGTTCGAATCCGTAGTCAAGAATTACTTTTTGTATTTGTTTGGTTGAACAGTAACTAACGGTGCCATCTAACAGTTGAGGTACACAGTTTTAAAAACGAAAACCAGAGTTGCGCATCTATCTTGTATTATATAGTGTATTATCTATGATTACAGGCGTGATGTTAGTAGTATTATGAGAATTTATAAGTTTGTGGCGTCAAACATTTACTGACCCACAAACCTTAATAACTTTATTAATATTACAGCACAAACTCTGCTTATCCCCTTGTCTTCATGATGGCGTGAAGGCGCGCGCCATCAACGTGCGCGAGCGCTGCCGGCCGCGGAAACCTGTTGGCTTACCTCACCCCGCACGCCGCGCAGCCGGCTCCAGCGGCAGACGAGGTGGACCGCCGGACAGTCAACTAGACGCCTTCATCGCGAATCCACGTTGCTTCATTTCGCTACCGCGGTTATATTTTTGCCTATCGTAAAATCATTTCTTTTCAACGCTATCATCTAAAACTTGGTTTATATTCTTCCTTATTCTAAATCTTTTCTATTCTCGCTATAACTTCATTTCCACCTCTGTAAAACCTTCGCCTGCGCTTTGCTCAATATAACCGTTGTTAAGTACACTGTTGAGTATTATTCCGCACTCCGGTGTTACCTCTAAAAGTTTATTACACGATTTGTTTGTAGATTCCCCAAATTATCCTTTTCTAAATAATCTCTCAGATAACCACGTAGCCTTATCTTTTCATATTTTAAAGCTAACAAAGGTACCCCACAAAGTTACATTTGACCCTGTAAATTATACCTTTATACATTATGACCTCGAAGAATTCCAATTACTTTTGATCCAAGATAATTCTATAGAACAACGCAATTTAATTAAAGCATTAGTCTATTACACGAAAAACGAATTCCCGAAATATCCTGAACAGGTCTTAATTACTTAACGCAAAGTTATTTAACAGTAATCTTTTAAAGGTACCGGCTTCAGTTAAATCGATAATTAGTGATCTCGTTAGAACTCTTATCGAGTAAATTCAGTCAAGTTAGCAAACGAAAAGTTTGTGTTCCGAATGATTTTTGTTTAGAAATGTGAAAATTTGCTATATGTCCGAAAATTATCAAAGGTTCAGTTATTTATAAGTTTTTCTACAAACATAAGACTTTACGTGTAGTTCGGCTAATATGCATGATATAAGTATAGTTTATGGCATAAAGCACCCACGAATAATGTAACTTTCTGCCAGTGAAATATCTTTAACCTTTAATTTGGTCGCGTAAAGTATACTCAATGTTACAAATAAAAAAATACAGACGTCAAATTTTCTTCTATGGTTCTGTGTTTATAAGGCTAAGAACATTTCAATATTAATTTAGTTTAGTACTTATAAAAATATACAGTTTGCAATATTTTAATTGACATTGGCAAGTAATAATGGCGACGAGAGATCGTGCTATGCGACCTGTGCAGTTTGTTTATTTTTTTTTTTCATGGTTTTCGGCTTATTATTGATACGTACATTACTTGATTATATGAATATAATGTATAATCAAAACTACAAAATTTTTTGCAATCCGTTTGTCGCCTGAACGAGCACACGCCGAATCAGTAAACACGATTGTTAAGTATACTCAACGAAATCCTATGGTAAGCAATTAACAATAACAGTTTAATGACCTTTCCAATAAGTTTTTATGATTTCGAACTAAATGTAATTTACTGAACTGAAGGAAAAATAAAAAACCAAAATGTCTTTGGCCTGTAAATGACAGAAAGTATTATAATGTCGACTAATTCCGTGAGCATGGTGACGAATATGGTCAATGTGCTCACTGCAATTGCCTTGAAACGGCTAAACCGATTTTGATAAAACTTGTCTAAAAACTACCACCAGAAAAACTACTTTCAAATGAAAAAAATTGCATCCAAATCGGTTCACCAGTTTAAGAGCTACAGAGCCACAGACAGACACACATAGCGGTCAAACTTAAACGCAAAAAACTTATTTATTACAATATTTTGACTTAAATGTTGGTAAATAATTCGTTAATTCGCCATTTTGTGGTGCCGGCCATCTTGGATTTTATCATAGTGTATAGTATTCTGCTAGACAAGCCCTTTCATTTGATACGCATATTGAGGGAGTTGTTGAATAAATGTGTAATCCGCCATTTTGTGGCAGCGGCCATCTTGGACTGATTTTTATCAAACATAGCTAAAAACACTCCCGACTAATTCACTTTTCAAACCAAAATAAACAAAATCAAAATCGGTTCATCCCTTCGGGCGCTCCGATGCCACAGACAGACACACACACACGTCAAACTTATAACACCCCGTCGTTTTTGCGTCGGGGGTTAAAAACAGTCTTACGATTATCTTGCCTTGTTCCTTTCTAACGTAAGTACTAAGAAAATATCACCTACTCACAAGAACATAAAAAATATAGGTAGGTAGGTAGGTACCTAATAGGCTTGTTAACTGAAAAAATCTAATTAGTCCGTCACTTAGATTATCAAAAAATATTTGTCCCGTATTTTTTTCTTTTGTCACATAAAACAAAATTGACGAAGATACGACGCTTTTAAGTTTCCCAATACGTCACTGTTCGGTATGATTCATAGTGAGTACTGACGTCACGAGCCCCCACGCCCGAGTTTTGATGCGTTTTATCTTTGTCAATATTCGTTGATTTACAAAAACAAAAAATACGTGTCCATTATTTTCTAATACTCTAACTGACGGACTAAATAGATTTGCAATTTATTGATGGTGGAAACAAGCCTATTAGGTCCAAGAAACGTTAAGCACATACATTTAGACTATGTAGGGCTCTCGATAACGTCTCCACAAGTCATGGACAGGCAGTCTAATTAACTGTAGGTCCATTGACGTGTTTAAGCCACAAGAGTGGTGCTTGAGATTTTCGGAGGCCGAACGTTCTTGCTTTGAACCGCGTTCATAAAGAAACCTAGTACAATTCTGCATTTGAAAGAAAAGTATGTGTGCTGAAGACTGCTTTTAATGATTAAACCAAGAAAAGGTAACAATTTCCCTTATGGGGATGTTTTAAACTTTAAATATAAACACCGGGTGAAACCATATTTAATCAAATAGTTTTTCACCTGCTTCTAAATCATGTGGGTACTATATAATAATAATAATAATAAGTTTATTGTCACAAGGAAACATACATGAGTATCCACTGTTTAACAATATGCAAACTAACGCTACAGAAGTTTGTATACAGATATTGTGAGCCCTGCCTCTCAAACTAGGAAAACCTGTATCTTAAGAGACAGTGTTCAGCTGTGAGGTTACTTAAAAATAGGGATTAAACAACTGCGGACTGTGCCAACTTATAGTGCGTGTTGACAACTTAACAATCTTATTACTCTTAAACTTGTAAACATAAACATATTATAATTTAGGAAACAAGAAAAATATTATAAATTAACAATTTAAAACTTATGTATGTGAATGAGCGAGTGTGTGTGTGAGTATGTCTGTATGATTTATGTGTGTGTGGTGAGTTTTGGTATGGGAGTAGTGAGTGTGAGGTGTTATATGTGAGGCAGTAAAAGCAATGTAAGGCAAACTAGGCAATGCATTTTAGCAGTGATTCAGTTTGTGTATAGTCCTGTTGAAGTAGCCATTCCATTAGCTTAGCTTTCAATTCAAACTTATTGCAATCCAGTATATTTAATTCTTTATGAATTTTCTTGTAGATCAGTGAACTCAACGTGAAGTATTGGTGTTTGGCAAAAGCAGTTTTGTGTCGTGTACCTGGGGGAATGTTGGTTCGTTTGGTGGGATCAGATGGTGGGACACTGGAGTGTCTTCTGAGAATGGATTGCAACACGAAGAACGGTCGAACTGTTAATACCTTACAATCTGAGTAGAGTTGAGTAGTTGGATAACGATAAGGTTTTCGTAGCATCACTTTCAGTATTGCTCTCTGAGCTCTCTCCTCTCTAAGAAAAGTAGTTTTAGCCGCACCACCCCATGCATTGATGCAATACCCAAGAACTGACTGAAACAGAGCATAGAACACCATTTTTAGAGTATCAGGATTTGCGGAAGCTCTAAGTGACTTAAAGATATGTATCAGTCTCAGCGTTCTCGAGGTTTAGGCATAAATGTGTTTATTCCAGCGTAACCCAGCGTAACCCACATTTGAACACCCAGGTATTTGACGTGATCAGTACGCGTGAGAGTTGGACATTGGTATGAAGATGGCTGTTTTAAGCAAGTGTGCGCTATTATCGAAAAGGTGTGGTCCGGTGCGGTGTTCTGACGGATGGCGAAAGGAATATATGATTGTTACAGTTGAGGGTAAGCAGGTTTAAGTTGAGCCAGTTTATTATTTCACGTAGTGCCAATTCCGCGTTACTTTTAACACAATCCTATGTTGCCCCGTCAACTATAACCACGGTGTCATCAGCATATACAAAGATCATCGAGTTGGGGAGGGACAGTCTGCATAAGTCATTCACATATTTGAAATAAAATGGGGCCTAAAATGCTACCTTGGGGCACTCCATAAGATAAGGTTTCGTCATCACTAAAGTGATTATCAATTTTGGTTTTTTGATATAGAACTTAACCTTTGTGGTCACTTAGAAATTAAATCTGTCACGTTGTAAAAAAAGGACACTATCAATAATGTTGAAAGTGCCTGCATTACTCTGCAGGCGTCTTTAAGTGTATGATGTAAAATATGTTTATTTTTAATAATTATTCAAGTTGCATAGCCTTTTATTTTTATTACACTAAATAACTACATTCACACAACACATCAGATTATAGTACCTCTTAGGACATGCTGATCTATTCGATGCTTTTGTTTGTGCGTTTCGAAAGCAATGCTTTAAATTTCCTAATAACTTCCTATTACCATGTCTTTGATATTTATTCAACATTATTTAAAAGCACCCTAATGAATAAGTCTGAATAAACAACACAAATAAGTCTGAACAACTCGTAGGCAAAAACAAAAACAGAAGAAAAAGTAATAAAACAAAAAAATACCTTCCGTATTTTAGCAAACACGAACAAATTAATGTCTTTCGCAATTGTCTAAGTATCTTTAATGAGTTGGGCGCTAGACGCTTAGAAGGGAAACCCCCGCTGAGCAGGGAAGGGTCCCGTGAAACTGACAGTTTTTCGATAATTTTCCCGAATCGGCATTTTATTAACAAGCCAAGCAGGCGCCTGATTTAGACGGGGCCTGTAAAGATAGTAGATAATTGGATGGTGACAGTATTTTATGTATTCAGAGACCATACTTCTATGTTTACGAATGTGAGGAGGTAGGTACTTAACATAGAGTTTCATGCCAGTTCTACGATACTGAATACGAAACGAAAGTTTCAAGCCGTCTTTCAAGCTTCTGATGTTTGCCTTAAAAAAACGATTTCGGGCTAAACAAGTATGTTTATATTTAGTTTTTATCGTAACAGAATCTTTGTAAGGAAACTGATGAAACCTTGGTGCCTTTTTCCAACTATATTGGGGTCGGTACCCAGTCTCACCGGATGCAGCTGAATAGGTTCCAGTATTTCACATGAAGCAACTCGCTTCATGTGAAATACTGGTTTTTTTCCCAGGATTGTGGATGTCATATTATGTGACCTTTACAACCCAGTTAGTACTAGGGAATAATACCTCTTGGTAAGACTGGTTGTCAGACTTTTTGGGTCACTGAATACCTGTAACGACTGTCAAAGATCTACAAATGACAGCCTGGACCAATGGAAGAAACTCGGTATGTACTGGGTGCTCACCCATCGACAGACCAACTTAGGCAAGCTCGGCTTAACCTTAAAATTATTATTTTGTCACGAGCTCCTCTGGTGAAACTGAAGTAGCCAAATAAAACCTTCACACATAGAGTAAACACATGCGAAATGTACACAAAAGTTGATACACATTCGTAAACTTTAATAACACGGCCGGTTTCCATAAATCAACAGTTTCCTGTCCAAAAAAGGAGCATTTTGTTTCGAAGGGCATCCGCTACATACGCTTTCAAACTCAATCTACCTCCATTTACATAGGCGAAGCGTGATGGACTGCAGAACTAACAAAATTATTCAAAGTAGTAGAATTTTTATGGAGAGAGCTTGGAAGGTCCCTAGTGGTACATTTGGTACTTTTTGGGTGCCAAGGTTTAAAAGATTACGCCCCAGTAAGGATTGTCGGAATATCGAGTGTTTTTTCTGCGCTTTCTCGCTTGTTCGGGGCTTTTAGCTTTTGTTTTTTGAAGTGTCTTTTTGGAGGGTTTTTAGAGATTGTAACGTACTGTAGGCTACATTGGGCCTTCGTACATTGCTTTTGATCAACTCAAAAAAGAAATGATTTTTAGTCATTACTGGATTTTAATAAAAAAAACGGATCAAACATTTTGATGTTATTAACAGTTGATCGCATGTTGGTAGGAATTGGGAACATTTTGACCTTAATTTAGCCAAGCGTTAGTACAGAGTTTCAATAGACTCTTCTTCGTTACTAGAACTGAGCCACTCATTTTTCAATAGAATAAGATACCAGCTTGCACTGGTTGTTTTCATGTTATCACTGACATACAACCTATTGTACACAATGTACAAACAAGTTGGCCAACCCCAAGAAACTCCATTACGCAACACTCCAACAAATCATAACTTGTCTAAAGAGATCTAGTTTTCAAAAACATATAAAAGTCCAAGTAGAACGTATGAAGCTCACCAGTTCACAAATCAAACTATCAGATCTGCTACAAAATAAACAGGTTCTGAAGCAGTTTAAAGTTGGAACTACTAAAGTCTACAATCGAACCCTGGAGTCCCCGAAAGCGGTCCCACTCAACTTCGAAGATATATCGGTTTTGTTCCGAACTCCGTTCGATTCGTACCTTCATTTTCGCCCGTGGTATAATGAAACTTTGAAAGAAAACTCCGTGAAAATTGTCTCCAAACTCACTTTGCTAAGAAGTCAAAAATGGAGCGGCTATGAAGTAACTCTTGTGTGTAAAAAAGTTGTTCAATTTAGAAGATGGTTCCTTTATGGAGTGTGTGGACAGATTTGGAGGTGATGTCGATTTAACTTTTTCATAACTTGCGTTTTGTGAATACCGCTTAGCTTATCGGACAAATACTATAACAGTAACAGTACCTACTATGTGTTTATCCAATAATATACCAATGTAACTGGATAAAACATTGATGTCTTTCTTGGAAAAAAATAAGAAATTTAAAAAACAAAACTAGTTCTAAAGAACACTCCAAGACAATGACATTTGTTCCTAAGATATGGCTCGAAGTTGTTACAATAGTACGGTTTGGTTCTAAAAGCGGCATACGCATATTTACTTTGAATAAGGTAACACTATATAAAGTTACACTTAAATATCACTCAAACTTAATAATATACATAAATCCTAGCCAACTTACACTCTCATAAAACAAAACAAAATTTAGGTAAAAGGTGTAAACAACATAAAACACAACATTAACAACTTAAGCTTGGGTATGCGTATAACAAATTTTTAAAAAATCTAGTATTTGTTACTTTTATCTTAAAAAATAAACATTTAATGAGTAAAAAGTTTTTGAAGTAGCCACGACTGTAAAAATTCAGTAGGCCCTTAGTTCAAATACAAAACAGCGCTGTCCATCAAGTTCTCCCTCAAAAGAAGAGCGTTTAGTTGATTTTTACAACATTAGTATTGCAACAAGACAGTTGAAGAGTCCTGCCGGTGCCCTTGAGGGTGAGTCGTAATGAAGCGCAGTAACGAACATGAGCTGACGTCACCAGCTTTCACTGTTCAACTACGATGCTCAAAGTTTCCTTAGAAACGGAATTCTGGAGTAAAAGAATTGCATATTAAATTAAAGTCATGAGATTTGATTTGAGACGGGGACCGTGCGGATTTCTCCTTTCTTCATATTACTTGCTAACGAAAGCAAAAGTTAGAAACTCATTTTGAAAGTAAACTAGTAACCAATTAACAACTATAATCGTTTTATAAAGGTAGTAAAAAACCTCGTATCGAAGCCGAAAGGGTCTTATTTTCTCCGTCATTCCGATATTTTTAGGGTTCCGTTGTTTGTTTTAAACCATACCTTGCAACCTTTTAGTTCAAGACCCCCGTTCTATTCATCCATCAGCACAATTTTTAAAGGGCGTTACATTGAGTTCAACCACGAAACATGATTTTTCACCCCAAATAAAAGTCATTTCCCAGCAATAATTTTACGTAAAGTTACTTAGTTTGATGTACAGAATGCTTAGTTGACGGCTTCGTGATGAGGTTGTTTACACCCTGTGTTTTCTCTTAATAATAAGCATGAAACTCATAGTTTAATGAAGATATGACTGTAGGTTGATGGTCTTTGTTGGGTCTTTGGTATCCACGACAAAAGTCGATTATTGCCTGCTAAATGACTCTTACGAACGGCCTTCAAAGTTAAGGTGATTGGAGAGACAGTTCACAGTGAAATGAGAAAATTAATTAATTGGGGCTCCAGCAATGAAACCACCCTTAAAAGCCACTTTCACAATGCCAACAAAGTAACTACCAAGAACTTCTACACCAAGTCAAGCACTTCTTTTCCGAAGAAAAACGGGGTCCTTGTATATAAATGTAAGCCCTGGTTTGTTGCGTCCAACAATAAAATGGTTCCTTTGTGCAAGTTTGAGAGGCACTCGCCCGGTCCAGCAAAGAATCGTTTTGTAACTCAATTTGTGGCGAGAGCGTAGCGATGGGGGGCTATGTGCATAGCGAGGCATCATGTGTGCGGGTAGAACCCCGCTGCTGAGGAGATTGTCGATAAGGTACTCAAATATTGGTGAATAAATAAAATATAGCAGTATTTTTCCTTCACCGTTTTGAGAGAAATGGTGATGAAATGAATTTAACAACATTCTTCTTTAACGTTTGATTAATACTTATCTAATTTTTTATGATAGAAATGCCGTCAAAAATATCTCTCAGACATGCTGATTTCCTCACGATGTTTTCCTTCACCAAAGCAAGTGATAATTATTATACAATACGCACATCAATGCGAAAAATCCAGGGGTACGTCTCATGGGTTCAAACTCGAGGCCTAGGTATGGTTGAACAGTCTGAAGGACACGCCACTAGATTATCACTGCTATTTTAAATTAAATTAAACACATGTGTCACTGCGGGTGGCCTACTGAAAACCAGCGCTGAGTGTTTTACACCCAGCATATGCTGAGTTGGTTACCCTTTCGTTATGGGCATGCTCAGCGCAGTTGAGCTGTTTTAATTAATTGTTAAGCTGTTTGTTGTTATATGTATATGTATGTACTGCTCCATTGTGTTGTGCTATCCATTAACGAATAAATGATTATTCTATTCTATTCTTCTTCTAAACACAATATGTTGCCTGCTTGGGTTTGAACCTCTAGGTCTACGATGTGTCGCAGTTCTAACCACTAAGCCACTACCGCTCTTCATCTCATCATTCCTCGTATTTCTTCAGTCGCGATCTGAACAAGGTAACCTCTTAACTGTAAAAGATAAGACTACCGAGTCTCATTAAACGTTACTGTAAAGCCGGCATTAAGACCAGCCAATTACTTGAAGTGGACCGTAACGTTAGTATTTTGGGCCCGACGACGCTGACCTACGCTTCCTTCAACCTTAAAATTACCTACGACATTTGTAAAGGAAGTAAATTATTTTTAGGTTCTCAAGGTAATAGGAATTAGGCTTGTTATGTCCTTCATCAGTCCTAGTTAGTATAAAACAAAAGAAAATTTATTGATGAGACATAAAAATATATGTAAAAATCTTTTCCAAGTTAGTTTCTGTTCAATACTTAAGGGTCTTGCAGTAAATTAGTATTTCCGTTTTTATTAGATTTAAAATCCACACTTTAATTTTTGGCATAATTGACGGTTTTTTTTTAATCGTCTTGGATACACTAACTGTTACTGTTAACCCGCATCATCTCACAGCTGGGCAAATTTCTCTATCCCCGACTTTCAGTTCTTTTGATCCAGAGCCATGTGGACTACAGTCACAGGTCGACGACCCTGAGTGATAAATTATTTACAGAAAATAAGCAAGAATAGACAAGACACCATCAACATTTAGCACTGATCGACCCTCAACTTTACCGTCCCAATAAAAGAACTTTTAATATAACTAACGCTAATTAGAAAGAAACAAAACAAAGCCAGATTTATTATTAAAGACCCGAATCAATCTCGGGGAGAATCGGCTACTCCGGCCAGTTTCCCGGGTACGTACTATGACCTACTTACCGCTTATAATGAGAGCCGTTTGTCTACTTAATGGTCTTTCAGGATATCATGTAATAATGATACAGCATCTGGCCAATGGGCTCATTACATCAGGTTGTGTGTCTTCATTTCAACTGATCGAGAGATATGAGTGGTCCGCGGATGAGGTGGATGAGTTATCGCTTGGCTGTGCTGGCTCAGTTTTAATTTGAAATTGTGGGCCTTTATCTGGTCAAACTGTAGATGCTTTATTGACGTGTGGAGGAAGTAATTTCATGATTCTGATGATTAAGAGCTTTATCTGAATAATGATTCGGTAAAAAGGACGGATGATTTTAAAGCCGCCAAGTTTCATGGTTTAAATTAGACTACTTTATTATGGATTCGGTAACACCATACGCATTTTAGCCGTTTTCCACTAGCTCATTTTTTGCCCAGCCTTTTCCCAACTATATTGGAGTCGGCTTCCAATATAACTGGATGCAGCTGAATACCAGAATTTTACATGAAGCGACTGCCTATCAGACGTACACTACCCAATTTTGAACTTACTGTGTAAGACTGGCTGTCAGAATTTCGGGATACAGGCTTACCTATAACGACCTAGACTACCTATAACGACTGTCAAAGATTTACAAATGACAGCCGGGACTAGTCACCGATCATCTCGGGTCACCCATCCATGTACCAACCTAGGCAAGCATTGCTTATTTATTTATTTATTTTATTTGCTTACATTAGGTATGCATTAAAATTTCATGACACAGTAAGTATTAAGACATGCACCCTGTAAGGGCACTGCAAAGTTGTATACCTATATGAAATTGTTAAGTTACATGATATAACATTGATTCTAAATATTTAGATTAAAATTGTTAACATTTCAAATATTGCATTAATTATACCAAACATTAATCAATCATTTAGGTATTAGATATTATTTTAAAATTTATCATTATTTTCAGTTCATTTATCATGTTTGTCGTAGGTATAGGTCGTGTAGCATCTATTATTGTTTTACATTTATGTCAAGTTAATATTATTACCGGATCGATCGATTCACATCAATTTGTCAGTTTTAAATTCCTCAACGGTACATTAACCTTTCATTATCAACAAAGATTTTAACTGTTTAGAGAAAGTTGAGTCATTTGGTAGAGATTTTATTTTTTTCAGGTAGCTTATTATATAGGTGATTGGTAATTGGGTGCAGGCCTTGAAATGAGGGTTACTAGATCTTATTTGCAACAATTTTGACCCAATAACTTGGGGTCCAACTGGGTGGTTTTTGAGAAAACGAACTTTAAAGTTTTCCTTGAAATGTTCCAACTTTACGCCATAAAGTGCCGATTGTGAGAAATCTACGGCATGCAGGATATTAAACTGATACTTTTCTGATGGCTCATGAACGAATGGTTCCTTCCAAAACCAATTTATCTAAACAGTACATCATTGACCTTTGGAAAATAGGCGCCATGAAGATCCTCTTCCGAAAATTTCCTGAAAGTGTTCTTGTTTTTCGAGGCCGGTTTCTCAAAACAAATACTACATTCTCAGGAACAATCCTTGTTTTCTGGTCATTTACGTGCTAAAAGAGGGTATTGTGGTACCATTTGGGAAAGCAAATGAGACAACAAAATCGGTTCTGTAATCTGCAAGACAAGTGTCATACCGATACTGGAAATATGAAATAACGTAAGGGACATTTTGTCGAAAATGAGTTATATATATCATTGGTTTCAGAATTTTTTGCTCTATCGACTGGTATATTTAAAATCTCGATATCTTAAAAAAAATGTCCTTTACATCACATATTTTCCGTAGGCCTAGACCATTTTTTTTCTAGAAACTAGCTGTATATGACATTCAAATTATTTTTTTTTATAAAAAATAATGTAAGTCTCTTTACTCACAGTATTTGGTGTTTACATTAAATCAAAATCGAGTACATTTTACAACATGTCACATAAGTTATTCCATAATTTGAGATGTTTTATTATTGTCTTATACATTAGTGTTCCCTGAGAAGGTACAAATACCATGTCCCTTACATTAAATTGTGACTAAACTATCATAATTATGCGTCTCTGTCACACACGTAAAACGGTGCAACTTGTCTGAGCTAGATAGCAATACGGATTAGGTGTGTGATTTTGCTTGCGCAGTCGTGACGCTTACTGTACTTCGTATTTCACCGGCAATCGTGCGCCACGTGCGTCGATAACATTGTTTACGTGCGTCTAAAAGTAACAATCGTCCGCATGGTGTCGGACGTAAAGAATAGCACCATCCCATATCTTCCCGTGGGTGTCGTAAGAGGCGACCAGAGAATGGGCAGCAGCGTTCTCTGTGCTTTTGTAATAACCGTACTGCGATCGCCAACCCGCCTGCCAAGCGTGGCGATTATGGCAAAACCCCCCCAAAAATGAACACCGCATTGAATAAATGGCCCCTAGTGCCCGGCAGCCCAGTAATCGAGGGTAGACCCCTCGATTACGGCAGCGGTCGAGGTTATGGCGTGGCAAGGGGTGCTAAGAATCCCCGGATGGGATCCGGCTGCCTATACCAACAACTGGACCTGGCAACGTATAACACGCGCACACACCGGACCGACGAGAAGATAGCGGAACTCGAAGAGGAGTTGAGCAGGCTGCGATGGAGTATTGTGGGATTATCTGAAGTCCGAAGAGAGGGGGAGGACACGATAATCCTAAAATCACCGCAACCTGCTTTATTTCCGAGAGGGTGACCGCCAGTCCCAGGGTGGTGTTGGGTTTATCGTCCACAAGTCCCTCGTGAACAACGTGGTGAAGATCGAGAGTGTGTCGACCAGGGTGGCGTACCTTATACTCAGAAGACCTCGGCACACCCCGACGACGAAGTGGAGACCATGTATGAGGATATCTCTAAAGCCATGCCTGGTTTCAAAACTCACTTCACCGTTGTCATGGGGGACTTCAACGCAAAACTGGGCAAACGAGACGGGGATGAGCTGCAGGTGGGGCAATTTGGAGTTGGACGTCGGAACAACCAGGGCCACCAACTGGCTAGTTTTATGGAGAAGGAGGGTCTCTATTTCATGAACTCCTTCTTCAAAAAGCGTGAGCACAGGAAGTGGACTGGCAGAGCCCAGATGGTGCAAAAAAAACGAGATTGACTTCATCATGTCAACCAAGAAGCAAATGTTCAATCATGTCTCTGTGATCAATTCGGTGAAAACCGGGAGCGATCACCGCATGGTAAGAGGCACATTGAACATCAATATCAAGCTAGAAAGGTCTCGACTGATGAAGTCTACGCTCCGTCCAGCACAGATCCAAATCCAAAATCCCGAGAGCTTTCAGCTCGAACTCCAGAATCGTTTCGAGTGCCTAGGCAGCTCAGTGGACGAATACAACGATGGGTTCGTGAAAACTGTCCATACGAAGGGGTCTAAGTTCTTCAAGACACGTCGTACAAATCAGAAAAAGAGGTTCTCCGATCAAACTCTCGAGCTTATGAAGGAGCGGCGTGAGATGATCCTGCAGTCTTCAGATGAGACGTCGAGATACCGGCAGCTCAATAGACGGATCTCTAAATCCTTAAAGAGCGACCTCCGCCGCTTTAATACCGAGCGTATTAAAGACGCGATCGAGCGGTACAAAGGCTCCAAAGTATTTTCAAGAGATCTGGCTATTGGGCAGAGCCAGCTCACGAAACTGAAGACCGACGGTGGTAGTATCTTATCCGCCAAACCGGAGCTACTGAGAGAGATCGAGAGCTTCTATGGACAGTTGTACACGTCAACTAGCAAACCCATTGTCGACCTAGCGAAGGACCCAAGAGCTAAACTAACCCGACACTATACCGAAGATATCCCGGACGTCAGCCTGTACGAGATTAGGATGGCCCTGAAACAGCTCAAAAACAACAAGGCACCGGGTGATGACGGAATTACGGCCGAACTCCTGAAGGCGGGTGGAAAACCGCTACTTAAGGCCGTTCAGAAGCTGTTTAATTCCGTCATAAATAGAACTCTGCAAAGAAATGCAAACTGGAAGAAGGACAGTGAAGGGTAAAGGGAAGGGCAAGGGCCTTGCAAAGAATGATCAGTCCGAATTAGAAAGTACCAGAAATCTTGCTGTGCCCAGTAGCATAGACAGCTTACCATTTTATAAAAGAGGATTAGTGAGCACAAATAAAAGTTATGATCAATTTTATTCGTTTATTTTTTATCCCTATGAGTCAGCAAGTAGTTTTAAACTGTATGACGTAGGCATAGTAGGTCACGAATGTATAAAATTCTATTTTTTATATTTTTGTTAACAGCATTAACAATATAGAGTGTACTATTACGAGACCTTTACTTTGAAAAACTCTAAATGTTTATTTCCTAAAGTGTCCCATACATCAATGCCGTTTATTTATATCTAATATTTTGTAAACGTATATCACTCGTATTCATTATTATTTAACGTAAGGGACATGCTATCTTTGAAACTGTAGGCTTTATTGATTTTTTACTATTTTAGCTTCAAAGAATGAAGAAATCTAAGAAACTTTGTCCTAGACACTTTTTACTTATAACATATAGTTAAAAAAATATTGCCAGTTTTGTAAGAAAAATATCTTATTTTTGCTCTCCTGAAAACCTTAGTTTTGTCCCTTACGTTATTTCATATTTCCAGTATCGACATTTATTTTGGGAAACCCGCCTCGAAAAACAACAAAACTTTCAATGAATTTTCAGAAGATGATCTTTATTTTCCAAAGACAGATGTACTGTTTCAATAAATTGGTTTTCGGAGGATACATTCGTTCATGAGCTTTCATTTAGCTCGATATTAGTAGTGTAGCCCAAAATCGGTCTTGGTCTTGCAGTCTTGGTCTTGTTCTTGCATTTTTGCAAGACCAAGACCAAGACTGAACCTTGCAAGATTTGAGCAAGAACAAGACTAAGCCTGCAAGACTCTTGCGTCTCGCAGTTAAGTCAAACTGAGATTTGGGCGTTATTAAGTAGTGATTTGGTTTCAATCACAATTTTGATAGACGTTCCCCAGTATCAAAACCGTATCGTCATAACACTAAAAGGTATTATATTGATAATTATATTTCGACTATTTATTAAGTAGGTAGCGTGTTACTCACAAACGTATGTTCCCATGTGTAGAATGTACCTAACATAATTTTCTGGCAAAGTTCATTTCATACCTTGTAGGTATATCTACCTATAGTATTATATTATGCTTTTATAAGTCTAATGTGCAGATCTAACATTAGTAGGTTGGTTAACATTATGTATGTACTTATGTTTCAAAGTTTATGTTATTCTTCTCTTCAGCAAAATTTAAAACTAACAGCGAGTAGATCTAGTAACAGGTTTTAGGCCAGCTAATGTTATGGTACAGATGCCAGCACATCAAGCTACTACAATCTGCCAAATTTCTTTAACAGATTTTCAACTTTATCGCTAAAGCATTAAGGTTCATGGTTGATTGTGAAAATTTGACGTTTTACGAATATGTATTAGTGACTGTCTAGTCAGTGTATTATGTACCTATTTATTCGATAATTTACCAACAAAGACGCCGCGGTGTATCAAAAACTGCAACAAGTGTATCACACAGCATTTGATACTGTTTGAGCGCCGCATGCGCCACCACAGAGTACGGACAGAGGCACACAAAATTGTTACGTAATTTTGGTAGGGTTGGCACAAGAGGATAAAATTAAATGACCTAGGAGATGTATGTAAATAGCAATAGGCTAATAGGTATTTGCAAGTAGTCTAGTCTACATTATAAAATATATGTAAACGGGTATTTATCGTGAATTTTACCTTTAATATAAGCCCAACGTTTCGTCCGTTTTCCGTTTAGTCTAAGTTGTGGAGTCTCGCAAGACTTGCAAGACTCTTGCTGCAAGACCAAGACCAAGACTGAGAGCGCAATACCAAGACCAAGACCAAGACCAGGTGTATTTACGCAAGACCAAGACTGGCTAAGGTCTCGTCTTGGTCTTGCATTTGGGCAACACTAGATGATTTGAAGAGGTGCCTTTTTTTTCTAACGAATATACAACTTTCCAATATGTATTTTGCTGGTAGTGTTAGAATTTTTTGTTGGATAAAGTGTGGCCTACAACTCTCTCGTTGATCTATGTTCATTAGTATTCTGATACATTTCTTAACCTGAAGATCGACAAGAGCGGCTATTATTTATGCCACAACCGCTTCACATGCTTCCACTCCACCCCTATTTCACTCAGCTAAGCTTAATATTGTATGTGTTAACCAAGATTGTTGGATAAATGAGAGACAGTCTTACCATGTAATAATCTGGCATGTACTTGTATTTGGTAACACTTGAAGCCAATCCCAACACAACGAGTCGAAAAAAGTAAGGGGCAGATAACAATTTCGCTTACAAAAGCTTCTTACCATCCATAAAACCCCTAATAACTTCCAAATGCTCTAAGACCCCAAAACCCAGCATTACCTAACCTTAAACCCAGCTGAACGTACCTAAGTTATTGAGGCAGAAATTGCCAGCACAGTTCGGCACTCGACTACATTCATCAATATGTCTGCCAGTCTAAATATCTAGATCTAAACAGTATTCATTTGGACGTGCTGTGTCGGGATGCTATTAATCAGGTTGGAGTTGAGCTTCTGGTGTGTGTGTACTGAACACCTAGGGATGTGTAAAGATGGAAATGGATGCGGTACTTTTTGGGTATTGGAAATTGGATTATTTATAAAAAAGTTGGCAATGGGATCGCTCCCAATTGCATGGGACTTAAACATAATTACTAATGGGCATCTACCTCTGCATAACCGTTCCGGGATTACAGGCTTGATGTAATGTTTTTCATGCGTCATCTAATAATTCAAGTTTCTGGTCAGTTTAAGATTTTATAAGAACAAGATTAAAATGTTAATTTTATGATCCAACATGAATTGGAATAAAACAGGCTCGACAAAGTAACAATAGTGAAATCAATTCCCAAAAAAGTATTGTTGTGGAAATCTATTGTTTGAGAAAAGCATAATAATATTCTTATTGCTGGGCTACAAACTTTTCTCTTTGAAAGGGTGAAGAATGGCTTCTTCACCCTTTCGCCGTCATCTACCATGCCTAACCAAGTGGTGGCCGGTAGATGTCACATTTCTTCAAATCATTGGTTTGTATTGTTTCCTGCCCTTGTCCCATTCTACTTGGGATCGGCGCAATACCTAGACTAAAAAATAAATATTGCTGGCACACACAGCGCCATCTAGTGCCACACTAAGCAACGGGGCTTGTGTCGTGGACACCAGATAGTTGATATACCACATAGATATTTTATTGTCAATAAATACCTATGTTACTAATGGACATTGTTATCTATTTGAAGACTTAACTAACCATAACACGATACAATTAACTACCTACCTTAAATCAACAACACTTATCAACAGCAAGCACTCCTCAATTAACTACTTCACTCAATATACCACATCCACCAAATTCATACACTGCGCCTAGTTCATAGCTTTCCCATGTTTGCAATACGCGCCGTGATAAGAGCATAGCAAACAAAGCGCCAGTGACCTGGCTGCCAGATAGTCGCCTGAGTGATTACCTAGCCAAGTTATTGACAAGTTGCCGATATAATCGCCGCCATGATTTATTGGCGGGCATAAACTGATATTAGTGGCAGTTATTAGTCTGTGATTAGCTTGATTTGTTGGTGGGTAATGGTTTGTGTTATTAGGTCGTTTGGTAAGCAGAGATAGGTCGGGTTGTCACCTGGATGATGGCGAGTTCGAAACTTTCAGGAGTTAGATCGTCATCGAGGCGTCAATCCAATCTTACTATTAATATAAATACGAAAGTTCTGATGGACCGTGGATGGATGTTCCTTACGCAATCAGTAGGGCAATTACCGAACTATACGTAGGCGAAGCCATATGGGCATAAACTAGTATGTAATAACCTACTTTAGGACGAAGACAAGACGCAATGGCTTTCGAGGCGATTCGGTTATTCGATTTCTATAACTTATAACAGAATTGAAACAAGCTTTTCGGTGACTCAAAATAAAGACTGAAAAATTAGTATTTTAGATTGATATTAATCTAAAATACTTATTTTTGACTTCTCCAAACTCGGTTTCGCTGAAAAAGTATCACTTACCCTTCTAGTGGCCCACTAGTGGCAAGTCCATGTTTTATCATCAGTTGCATCCAAGGGCAAGGCAACCGAATGAGAGATTTGTGTGTTGTCGTGGATAAATTCAGAAGCTGCAAAAGCTCAACAACCAGACAAATTTACCTATACGAGTAGATGAGCCAGCTGATCTATATGTTCATGTTTTAAGCTTGATTTTGTTTGGGGAAAAGTTAAAGATTGTGTAGGTATATGGGATTTTACTGTTAGGAAGCAAGTGTTCTATTCTGATAATACTTTTCGAAAACATTTTGGTTTGTACCTACAGATCTATTCATGGTTTAAAAGCCTAGTACACACTTACAATCAAATTGTTTTCTCACTATCCTCATTTCCCAAGTCAATTTGCCGAAAAAACCACGTAGAAGTGCCCTCTAATCAAGAGCTTTATTTTTTCAGCTCTCAGCGTTTAATCCACACATTCCTCAAGAACAATAGAGTTCGATGTCAGAGGTAACCAATATCCACAATAGGACCTCATTAGACCAGGAGTGCACGGCAAACATGAGGGGTTTGACCAAATGTTTGCCCAAATTGAGTGGTCACATCCTGGCAAACATTCATCAGGGAGATTAATTGTAATCGTTAATGGATCTCTTTACAAGTGTTTGATATACTCGATTATACGCAGATTTCAAATGTTTGGTACACTGATGTGGGGATTGTGAATAGGCATGATGGACTAGCTGATTTTCAACGTCAATTTTGGGAAACAATTACGTGTGGTCAACGAAGCACGTCAGTGTGAATGCATCACGACCCGAATAGCGCAGCGGTAGAAGCTGCCTTACGTTCTTAGGGTCCCAGGTTCGAATCCCGGTAGAAGCAAATGTTTGTGTGATGAGCATGGACAATTGTTTCCGAGTCATGGATGTTTATATGTATAATAAGTATGTATTTACAAACAAAAAGTATATATGTAGTATATCAACTGTCTGGTGACCACGACACAAGCCTTGCATAGTGTGGCACTAGATGGCGCTGTGTGTGATGTCCAGCGATATTTATTATTATTATCACGCCTGTAGTCTCAGAAGAGTGAAGCAGAGGTCTACCTAATAGTATAACCACATTTCGCCAATTATATTTGTGTCATGTATAAGACGTTTTTTTTTTTTTTATTGGGACAAGCCCGCCACACTATTCCCAAACCACTGTAACTCCTGAAAGCCAGAATCAACAGTGGCGACCACCAGAAAAGCGCCGAGACAATGAAGCTCGACGAAGTCCCAGAGAATGAATTTAACTGTCTTGGATCCCGCAACGAAATTAACCTGAAAGTATAGCGGAGGAGTTGGAAAAAGGTATTAAAGGGCTAGCCTTTTGCCATCAACCGGGCACACATCCAGAATCCGTGGAACTAAGAAATCCCTAATGGAAAAACCTAATAACACTGGCTGATCTGGGTATCGAAACCCAGGACCTCATACTCACTGGACCAACGAGGCTTTAAAATAGTACGTACAGCAAAATAAAAACAGTATTTCCCTCTAAAATTTATTCCATCCTATCACGCACAAAAAAAAACAAACAAAACTAGTGATGCACTATCAAATAATCGATAAATCTAAATGACTCACTCTACGTTCGATTCGACCCGCACGGGCGCGTACCAATAGACGATACGCTTAAATCTGGATGCAATCCAAACTAATAGACAGTGGACAATACTATCGATCATTTTAACAATGGCCTTTCCCCGCACAATGGAAAAAGAAATGATTTTTTGAAAAACGAACGTGTCTCATTCTGCGGTTGGGGTGTTATAGTTTTAACGAATTTTCTGTTTTGATTTGTCTGTGGCCAGGAATTTATGAAGGGTATTATTTCTTGGTAGAGTAATACCATGTTTTATACACACATCTTGTGAGCAATAAAAAAGCAAGAAATAATAAGTTGGTAGAATCATGTTTCATGAAAGCGCTTTTTTATTACATTATTTTGACTTGTGCATTTCAGATCAGAGATTAAACCAATCTGCCACTGACGCCGCGATGAATGTGGCTACATACTAATACATAATTTTTTTTTTTTTAATTTCCATTTTTGTTATTTTTGTTTTTTTTTATATACTGTGTGCACTTGTGGCGTGTGCCAAATAAATGTATTTTCGTTCTTCTCTCTTTTTTTCTTTCATACTGGGCCCAAGAAAATAAGGCGTAGAATCGCAAGAAAAAGCTCAACTCAATCAAAACTACTTTTCTCACTTCCTTGAATATTAAAGTATTATCTGACTCAACATCATTGAACGCAAAACAAAGCACACATTTTCACAACAGCCTGTATAGTGAGACTTAAACAAACTTGATGGTGTCATGTCCCCCACAAAACATTATAAGTGGATGCGGCGACAGCATTATTGATAGTATTTCTGATCTTCAACCATCGTTCATAACATTTTTTGCAACCATCCGCCAGAAACCGTGGCAATGTACAGTCGTGAACGAAGAAATTCACAATGTTTCCTCAAAAAAAAAAACATGCGTGCAGTCTTTGGGGACTACCGATAGTAGTGAAAACTCGTAGCCGATCTGCTACGAGTGCTACGAAGCGTTGGGAGATGGTCACGACGAATTTTTTTCACCCAAAAAGTTCTCAACCCTTTATTTTAAAGCTAAAAAAGATTTATACACATCTGGCCATAACAATGTTATAAAATGTTATACTTAATAATATTTTGTAATTGTTGTTAACAAAACAGTATTTTTCTTATTTTTTGTACTCAATCACAATGCTGTCCTATTTTACTTAAAGATTGACTGGTAGAGAATACCATGTGGAGTTAAGCCTATTTACCACTCTTGCACATGAAGTTTAAATTAATAAGGAATGAAAACGAGCAGATATGAGCCCAATAAATTCAGAATGAATAAAAAAAATCAATTTAACATTACGCATCGTTATTTTTATCACCCTCAAAATAATGAACTGATAAAACTAGTGCTTTGCATGGACTACTGCAAAATGTAGCGAGAAGGAATATTACACAAAAGTATTCCACAAAAATCAAACAAAACACTGACACTATCACTGCTCCAGGCGACAGTACTCCTCAACATTTTCGTCACGGTTCAATCAGAAGGGTTGATAAATAGAAACAATTTTTGAGTGCACATAACTTCGTACTAAAGATTTATCTTACATTTTGACACGTCATTTTTCCAACTTGTCACCATGTGTTACTCGTGAAATTCCATATTTCGTCAGTGTATTTTATATCGACGTTATTCAAGACGATTTGATTTCCATTTCGAAGATGTTTTTGAATTGAAAATGGAAGTGGGAAGTTTGTATTGTGGAGAAGAAGATTCTTGCTTTGGATTATACTTAGATCTAAAGCTGTACAGGCGTATGGGACTGTCATTAATCGGATAGGAGTCAGGTCGAACAAGCTATTTGGTTTACAGTTTAACCCACAAATTACATTGTAAAACGTAAATCAAATACCTTGTTCGACCGTACATTATTCAAAACAACGCCTGACAAGAGAGTTGTATTTGACAAAAAAACCCGTCATGTATTGTTTGTTTTGTTTAGCCTGCAGTCTGTATTCTATTGTACTTTTATATTTTTTTTATTTGAAATTTATTTGAAATGTTTTTGTTTTTATGCAGATAATGTTTTAATCTAAGTCCTGTCTGTTTTATTCTAGTTACAAACTCATTTAATCAACAATAGCTGTATTGGCTTCCGTACGTTTTGAAAGGTGACCACTGAAAACCAGCTGTTCTGTGGGCTCCCCATAGCACAGCATCATGCTGAGTGGTAACCTATTTGTCGCACTCACGGCGTGCAATTTTTTACTTTTTGTCCGTTTTGTCTTGCAATTATTATAATGTTAATGTTGTTGTTTTAATTTTCGGTTTTAGTCTAAATGTTTGTGTTTGTATAAATGCGTTCTATGTTTATTAATATTGTATGCACGTCATGACTTTGCGACGAATAAATATTTTTTCTTTCTTTCTTTCTATTTGCAAAAATCACTTTTTTTCTCGTTGATTTAAACACGTTTGTCTACCTCGTTGGTCTAGTGTTCTCAAGCGTGACTGCTGAGCATCAGATCCTGGGTTCGATTCCCGCGTCATGGAAAGTTATGTTATTGGTTTTCTCCGTCAGGAATTTCTCTATAGCAGCCACGGAGTCAGAAATAACAACGTAAGGGGCGAAATGTGGGTGTTCTTTTGCTCTTACCTCTGCCTAACCGTTTGGGGATTACAGGCGTGATGTTTTTTGGATCAAATTCAAAAATGACAGCTACAGCGTGATCTTACTTCAAAATGGCGACCCAAATGTTTACATTCCATGATGTCAGATGCGTTCCAGTAGGTACCACAAAACATTAGACGACAGCGGGCGGACTTGGATCAAGTGAAACGTATTATGATAATTTGAGTTGATTGAATTAGGAAGTATTTCTTGTCGATTGAATTGTCGCTACGTATCTTGGTAGAAATTCCGTGTTAACATTAATTATAGCTTCTCGTGGCGCGGACTATAGATTAAAAGACTTTGACCATTTACAACCAGTTCGTAATAATCATTTTCATAGAATTGTAGGACAATAGTATTATTTCAGTGATTTCAACTCGAACAGTATTTCAGTTCACACAATTCAACTTTAGTACTATTTCTTCCCACTACTGTATAGCTTATTCAAATCCTCGGAGACGAGCGTAGGACGTTGACACACTTGCGTTTTACAACTTTACGTATATTTTCGTACGCCAGTAGAAATGAACTGATTTTACAATATTCATTCCTTATTTACAAAAACAATGAAAAGTTCAATAACACCTTTACGACTTTCGAAACTGAAATACCTAATTGCTTCCGCATAAAGAAAGAACGGAAGTAGGTACGGATTTTGTCTTATTGCAAATTAGTACTATTACGAATTGCCTAGACTCTCTGGAAAAAATGAAACCATCAACTTTAATTTACTACACATAATAAAACTAACATTTTTTTTTAATTACGCATAAGTAATCTAGCTACTCGTATCTTCTTTTCTAGTACTTGCATTTTTACAGCAAGCACAATCAGCCTGTAATGTTCCCACTGTTGGGACGCACGGCCTCCTCTCCATTAGAGGGAAATGGGCTAGGCTATAATCCACCAAGCGAACCCAGTGTGAGTTGGTAGATGTCAAATGTCTTCGAATTATTGGTTCTAGGACATGCCGGTTTCTTCACGATGTTTTCCTTCACCATTTAGAGAGCAGAGGCAGTCTTTGGGTACTGCCGATTGAAGTGTGCTTCGAAAAGCGTACGTGACGGTCACGCGAACTCCATGATTTTTGTTCACTCAAAAAGTGCTCAACGCGCCTGCAGCAGTTTTCATTTAATTATTTATTTTATTTTATTATTTTCGGAAAACTTACAGCTAGGCAGATACAATAGTTTCGTTAATAACAACAATATGGCCAATTACAAGCTTTCACAAATAGCTTTGAAACAGTTAAACAAAACAAAAACAATCAAACTGAAAGACAGTGGTAAGGAAGAATTAGTACACAAATAAACGAAAAAAAAAAAACTTGAGAGGTGTCAAGGGACACCCGGATGGAACGAAGTTCTGGCTTGCTTTCTATAAGAGAGAGAGAGACAGACAGAGAAACATGCGAAGCCGCACAGCTTACAATAGCTTACTATAGCAAAACATTATTTCCCCGTTTTGGTTCTTTAAAACAACTTTCAGAATTGCGAATGGCAAAAATTACGAAAACGGCCGGAGGGTGTTACTCAGTGCATTCCCAACTACTAGCGACATCTAGTAACACAACGGAGTAGTACTTACATATTTTAACAATAGATGTCGCAGTTACCAATATTATTAGTACCACTCATACACATTAGATGGCGCTGTTCTAAAAAATAAAAGTGTCGTGACAACTTTTCGTAAGATTTTTTTCCGTCTAGCCCCCTTTCACAACGCGCGATAAGGAACTTCGTTCCAAAAATTAACACAAGTTGACATTTTTAAACATTATGGGTTATCGAAAAAGTGGCTGCATAGGGCATTTTTCAATTTAGACACGGTTGTATCAAAGATGTCGATCTCAACCTCCTGACAAGTTACATTGTAATCACGGATCGCCCTAATCATGTACGAGTTTTGTCTATAATTAGTCCTAGTCGTTGGTATGTGCAACAAACGAGATTTACTCAGAAACAAACCAGGTACTCGCAGCCCAATCTTGCTTAGTAACTCAGGGACATCACTGACTCCATTTGCAATTTTAAATAGAAATGCCAAGTCTGAGATTTTTCTTCGTTCATGCAAAGGAAGAATATGAAACTTTTTGTTTAAATTAATTTGGTAGATTTATGTTTTGGATCGAAATTGAATGTACCTTAAGAACTTTTTCTGTATGGCCTCTAACCGAGCAATATGGGCCACCGATACTCACCCATTTTATATAAATTTCTTTTACTCGCAAACTTTTAGGCCATTTGCAATAATATGGCCGGTATGTAAGTGGCCTTATTTAAATCCGATGTGACACGCGGGGCCGTGAGAAGGGCTAAATAGTGCAGATTACATTGAAACACCATTAGCAGACCCCGAGCGAACAGACTAATCTTAACGTACATATTTTTACTCATCAATTTTTGATAGAATTTACCAAATATGGACTATATTAGCCTAGGCCCTTTATGTATATACGTAACTGTTATTGAAAGAAACTTGGCAAAAAGTAAACAATTTTTCAAACAATAATACAACATTTGTTATTTTTTTGTTTTTTGTTAACATCATCACGCCTGTAATTTCCCAAGGGTAAGGCAGAGGTGCAGCACTTAGTAGCACACCCACATTTGGCTAGTTATGTTTTATGAATCATATTTTGTTCAACTTTACAGCCTGACACTGACCTAAACGTAAGGAAATTTGGATTTCGCGGGCTACCCTGACATTTCCCCATTAGTAAATTTTGGTAAAAAATGAGTTGTAGTGGTCAAATAGGCAGTCTCTCCATGTAAAATACTGATGGTTATTCAGCTGCATCCGGTTAGACTGGAAGCCGACCGCAACAAAGTTGGGAAACGGCTAGACAGATGATGATGGGTATAACCTGGTGGCCTACCATGACGTTTTAAAGCAGGATTGTTTTAATCTTATTTCGGAGTAAGAAAGAGATGGAGCTAGACGTTCTCTATAGCTCTGTCACTTTCCCACACTGAAATGACATTAAAACAATCCTGCTTTAAGACGTCATGGTAACCCCCCTGATCATTTTGAGGAACTAGGCACACTGTTATTTATAGTTGATAATTTTACTTTACAATTTTAAAGATCTAATTTTTGCCTCCGTGTTAAGGGGCCGGCGAAGCATGCGTTTTTCATACAAACGTAATACCAAAATAATATGAAAATCAAACATATTCTTTAGGTAGTGTGTATATATTTCGATTCTATTATAGAATATCTATGTTCCCAAATTAATATTTTGAAAGGACAATGTATAGACGAGTTATGAGGAATTTAAAATTACTATAGAAAAAATATTTTTCTCATATCTCTTGTTTAAATCGGTGTACATTCAAAATATGTGTTTGGAACCTACATATTCTGTAATCCAATCAAAATAAATACATATTAACTTAAGAATATGTTTGATTTACAAATTATTTTGGTATTACGTTTGTATGAAATTCACATGCTCCGCAGGCCTCTTAAGGTTTCCTATTACTTTTCATATTGTGACCGCAAATGATTACCTTTAAAATACTGTGTGGAGTAAACAACTCAATAAAACAGTGTGTAAAACCTACATGAAAAGGGAAACACAATTTATTATTAAAATCTTCACAAACAATGTGAGCCGCTTTGACCACTGTTTGTACGTCCTATTACGTCTAACAGAATGGCATATAATATACGTACATTGTTAATTTCTGTTCAATTTACCTGATTGTAACACACATTTTTTGTGCTAGCAAGAATGAACGCGGTTATGAAAACCAAAATCAAATTAGGAAAATGCGTGGACAATCGTAAGTGTACAAATAATATTTATTTATTTAACAATTAAAATTTGATGATGATGATGCCCTAGCCGATTTGGGCAACAGCAACTGCATTCGTTGGCTTTCTAGTTTGGTTGTAGAGAGCTATGGTGTGCTGCTCTTTCATGTGCTCTCAAGTGGCTAGCATATCAAACTACGAACAATAAACTAAAAAATAAATAAAAATAAACTTGCAGCATACCTGCGAAAGGAGATACTCGTACTAAATGAGAGACGTAACAAATAGTTCCGATCAGAATCTTAATTCGGACGAAAATGCTCTGAATATGCTCTTAAGAATTTAAGAGTTCCGTTCCTTTGTCATGGATCCCATAATCAGAACCTAACCAGGCACTTATCAAACTACCCTCGAAATACATCCTATCCAATAAAATAAAATAAAAACATACATGTCAAGGTACCTATAAAAAGCCTATTATTTAATAATAGGCTTATCCCCAAAAAATGGAACTTAACACACGTAACTGTCGAAATCTGGGAGTATTGTAAACATCGGCGTACCTCCTCCTCAGAGCATACAAGCGTGATGTTCTGTCATGATGTTGTATAAACAATAAACATCCAAGCGATTGCAGCAATCACTGCAGATTTAACGCCTAATTTTGAAGAGTTCCATTAATATCTCCGAAGATCAGCATCAGATCTTAACCTGATTGAAATGGGATCACACGGGAAGCACTAGCTTTCAAATAATAATAATAAAAACATCAAAATCGGTTCACGCAGTCGAAAGTTCTGAGGTATAACAAACACAAAAGGAACAAATATTCCCCGTTTTTGCAACAATTTTCATTTATGCTCCGCTCTTATTGGCTGTAGCGTGATAGCTTATAACCTTCCTCAATAAATTGACTATCTAACACATAAAGATTTTTTCAATTTCAATCAGTAGTTCCTGAGATTAGCACGTTCAAACAAACTCTTCAGCTTTATAATATTATTTGTATAGATTAAATCATTGTAATCATAGTAGTAGACTACGGAAATGATTTTAAGCGTAGACAAACGTTTTTTAGCAACTATAGCACAATCAACTTAAAACTTATAAAGCTTAAGTCAATCTACTGCTGCCAGCCTTCTTGGCACTTTTCCTGTTGGCAGTGATGTGGACGAATTTTTCGATGTCCTGTAACCCCTTTTTGATACTTGTACATATTTGAGTTTCTATTATAGTGTTAGTGTGTATAATTATATTGTAAATAATTATTACTAAAAAATTGTGAATTTTATTGTTCAGTCAATCTTAAACAACTTCAAACATAACTTAGATCACCCTTTTGTCAAGCAGTCGAATCTCCTCTTATTGGCAAGACAAACAAGCACAACGTATACAAATCAATTGTCTTGCTCGCGACTTAAAAATAACGAAAAAAAACGTACTTAAAACGTTGGGTTCAGTAGGTACCAAGTTCAAGCTATCTTGAGAAACGCGGCTTGGAAAGTGGCTTGTGGCGGTAAAAATCGCCTGGCTTTGGGATTTTTGTTTAAATCTAAATCAATCACATGATTAATATTTGAATTATTAGAAAAGTAGTCACTAAATTGTACACAGTAAACTTGGAAAATATTTTGAATTTATGACTCAAACTTAAACAACCGACTAAAATACCTAGTTGGACATATCGATGCATATTTTCTCGACAAGCAGCGCCATCTATAAGTGCAAACTTAAATTGGTCATACTGAAATGACTTTCAACCGTTGACATAACCCTTTTGGTAGTTTGTGTCAGTGTCGTACATTTTTGACATGTTCATGGCTGGGTTTGATAAAATGTAACTTTGTCTAGGACCTCCGTGAACATTCAAAGTTAGATACAGAGACAGAAGTGGCTCAGTCAGACTTAACAAACGCTCACACACGTTAGATTCCATGAGTAAAGTAAAAAAGCATAAAAAGTGAATAAAACCAAGAAAATCGGATCCAAGACTTATTTACACATCGACAGACCCCTAAAACCGCGAAGGAAAAACGTCAACGGTAACACAAATCCACCCTAATTTGATGTTACCGCACACAGGCCCCAATACGTTATTATTATCATTCAAAATATTTCTCATTCTACCCGCCTACAGAGGGGAAATTGTCAAGGAAAATGTCGACCTTGTATGGCAACAATATTGTAATATCAACTAGTAGACTTATAAAGGGTTTGTCATTATAATAATGCTTTTTGGGATCAGTTGCTATACTACTAAGACTACTGTATTCCTCTCTATCAGACTTTTTAGAAATGCTGAGAAAGTTGCCTAAGTATTTATCTTGAAACCGAAATCTGATTTAATTACCAAAAGGTATGTTTTGAAAATTCGTTGTAATTTATTTGTACATATCGTGTGTTAAGTAAGCAAAGCGAGTATCTGTGTATTTTTTTTTAATTTAGAAACTTAAAAACCACTCGATAAATGCATCCCTCAAAAAAACAATCAGGAAAATTTAATATCCTCAACCTAAGCCGTGCTAAAAGCGAGTAACAATCTAAATACGACAATCTAATGAATTTCAAGTGTCAATCCTACGAGCTAATATTAACGTAGCTCTCGTGAAGGGATATAAATGTTAATTCAATAGTTGAGGGGATAATTGCCATCCGACGGTAGTACGGCTAAATATTTACACAACGCCAGCCGTACTTAAGTTTAAAATTCTAATTTTATTGAAATCTGATGTGGTGTGGATTGAAAATCGGTTTTGTCTTTTTAATTTTGATTTTCTGAGCCGTTTTTTGGTGGGGTTTTGTTTTATAGAAGTCTTGACTTTCATTTTAATGGTTGTGGTGATGTGCTGCTAAGTAAATAAAGTTATGGATTTCAGAGGATACAAATAATTGTTCCGGGATTTCTTTCGTTTTGAATCTTAATCGTTGAAGTACGTCCCAGATCGAAGAAACTCACCTTTTCAGCGTTTACACGAAAACCTGTAACAAAAATAATAATAATATAAGTTTTTCAATTCGTTTTTCAAGTAACTGTAAAAAACTGCATTAAGAAGCTTACGCCCCGAAAGCCTGAATGTTTTAAATAATTGCAAAGAATCATTTAATTTTCCATGTTTGTTCTTAACTTTTTAACAACTAAATTCCATTGACAATCGAATATGAGCTTTAGAGAAAAAAATATAGACGCGAGCGCAGCACTATGCGTTTCTTTTTTTTTCAAGCACGACAGTATCCTATTCCAATCAACAGGAAAGCTCTCACACAAGGGAAAAAAACTTTAACAATTTAAAAACCTTCATTCACAAGGATTGCACAAAACTATCCAATATCTTATTTACTTGAAATGTTTGGTATGCAACCTGCCCGGAGTTGGATCTGCAAGGAATCCCGGATTGTCAAAGCTTTGTCGCATAGCTTGGGTGCATTCCGTATCGCCATTTGTTTTTCAACTTCTTACTTACTTCGGAAAATTCAAATTCAAAGAAGTTGTTTGGTAGTTGGGTCGCGTGTAGCCCGACTTAGCAATCTTGTCGGCCTGCTTTGATTTGTATGTGTGTGTGTGTGAGCTATGCACCGTTGAGCGTTTGTGACAAGCATTTTTAAATATATTGAGTTCCTCGTTTTTTGCATTGCTAGGAGGTGTCAATTTGTTTGGAGTTAATGGTGCTTTTGTTAGGTCATTTTCTTTTAAATTCATCGACGTTATTGTACACGTCACGTACTACGTGACGTTTCTTAGGCCTGAATTCTGGTCGCACCGACGGTCGCCGTCAGCGAGAACAAAATACGATTATCGGTCGCCGCTGACGTCAGCGTCGCAATATGGTGCTGTATATAACACACTGTATACTCGTCCGCGACCGACCGTCAGCGCGACAAGAATTCAGGCCTAAGAAAGAATATACCAACTTCTATTCGTTTTACGTCATACGAATGAGCTCATATTATACGTCTTATTAATTCTGAAACTTCGAACACCTCACAAACAAGGCAAAACACCTTTGATACAATCAGAATTTAACCGATTCTAAGTCTACAGTTGTATCCAAAACCACATCCCGAACCACTTAAGTATACAGCACAATAGAAGTCTTAAGTTCGCGCTCAAACACTAACTTAGACAAAAGAGGGATCCTATCAAAAGTAGTTTGGCAAAGTTACCTTCGGCCCAGCACCGTTCGAATTGTACAAACTTTCCTACTTTAGCGTTTCCTTTTATCTGTTGGAAAGTGTGTTTTTTCTAAATTATTATTTTTTTCTTTCCCTCGGATAGTTTTGCGTGCTTTATGGTGCGTGCGTGGGAAGTTTCGCCGATCTTCTTTTCTTCGTATCTTTGTATGACGCATGATTGTCTTTGTACATTAAGATTTCTTTGTTGGTGGATGTCCTAATACTTACAACATTTTGTACGCTGTACAATAAATTTTTTGTGTGTATTTTTTTTAAAGAAACCTTTGCCTTCTCGAAGTTTCTCATGTTACCTATACGTCAAATATCATAAGCATATAGATCAATTCAATGATTTAAGCGTAAAAGGTAAAACACTGAGTTGATTTTTTATTTTTCACATTAAAAAGTAAGTACAGTTTATTTATTTATTAAAACTTTATGCACAACTAAAAATTGTGCAAAGGCGGACTTAACGCTAACTTAGTTTCCCACAGAGTGTAAAGGTTCAATGCCGTCCAAAATTCAGAATATAATATAATTGAGACAGAAAATTGGCCTGTACTAGAACTTCTACTCAAATCAATTGACCCTGTTAATTCCCTAATTGCCTGTACCTAAGTACCTGCTAATTGTCTAATTCTAAAAGTTTAAAGACCTTTCGAAAGGCTCCATTAATATTTTAATAATCCATAGAATAATACGTAAAGGAAATTATTTTTTCATCCATACAATTTTGAATAGTTTCCTCCGTGCCTCGGAAAGCACGTTAAGCAGTTAGTCCCCCCTGTCATTTGTAGATCTTTGACAGTCGTTACAGATAGTCAAAGGGCCAATCGTATTACCCAGTACTAACTGAGTTGTGGAGGTCAGATAGGCAGTCGCTCCATGTAAAATACTGGTATTTAGCTGCATCCGGTTAGACTGGATGCTGACCCCTACATGGTTGGGAAAAGGCTAGGCAGATTACAGTCGTTACAAGTGGTCAGTGGCTCAAAAGTCTGACAACTAGTCTTACCCAGGGGTATCGTATTACCCATAGGTGACTGGGTTATGTGGGTCAGATAGGCAGGCAGTCCATGTAAAATAGTAGTATTCAGCTGCATCCAATTAGACTGGAACAACATACTTGGAAAAAGCTTAGGCAGATGTTGATTTTGAACCGATACCGTCCTACTGCTGAACTTCTAAATACTTATGCTTATACTTGGAAAGACATCCCAGTCCAACACAATTGGGATATGGATAATGACATACTGCCAAATTTCCATTTGATACAATTAATGCCTATTCGCTCTCATTAAGGCGCCTATACGAGCTAAATTAGCAACTCTATTTGTGGTGGTTCAAACTTCGTTTGAAATGCTGTTAGAATAAAGTTCTAATCAGCTTGCACTACAAAGTGGTTGTTACGTCAGCCACTGCGGGCCAAATAGCGCGAAATGAGTGGTTTCGATCGATTTAAAAAAAAACTATTGATTGGATTAAAAAACTAAAACAGTATCATGCTAATATATTGCTTGTAGAATTATTTGCCAAAAAATCAGAATGATCGCATGCATATTAGTATGTTTTCTATTGTTTGAAAGATATTTTTAGAGGTAAGTTCGTGATTTCTTTTTATCGAGCCAAATTAATTGTATTATGTTTTCAAAACAGTATCATGCTAGCATATATCCTGAAGAATATCATATATTTTTCTGGTCTTGTTTATAGCAGTGAATCATATACTTTTAGTAATTATAAAACTCGCGTTTAGCTCGTGTAGTCGCCTTAACAGGAAACATAACGATAACACATATTATTATATTATAGATGTTGACTTTAGTTTCCCCCTACTAGGCCAAAGATAATATTCTGAACCGCGCATCAATATTAATTTTGCTCTTCAGTGCAAGCCTAGTGAAGCTCTTGTATTATTCCGAGACATAGTAATTAGTGAACGCAGGGTCAACGCTTTATATTTTGATGCAGTAGATCGGATAGAGATTATTTTAGCTTGTTTTTTAGTTACGGAATTATTTTGGATGACTGTGCGGAGCTTAGCTAAAAATTAAAACATTCTTTGTCTGGTGTGCACTTAAAATATATTCAATTGAGATACTAAAAACTTATAATTCAGATAATATTAGTTTTTTAGTTGGTCTAGTGGTCGCAACCACGTCTGCTGATCACGTGGTCCTGGGTTTGATTACCGGCTCGAGCAAATTGTGATTGGGTTTTTCAGATATTTCTTAGTAGCAGCCATGGAGTCTGGACTTGGTCCCGTTTGATGGCAATAGGCTCGGCTTCTATTACGTGGGATTTAAACATTACTGGCGAAACATGCGTGTACTAATTACGTACACCTCTACCTGACCCTACCACCGGCGCCACATTCAGACTTCCTCTTATGTACTTGTCACCGTAAAATTGTCAAACACGTTAGATTGTAAAATAACTAGAGAGATTGTAAACTCCCGAAATATTGTCAACTGAACATAATGTAAGCATTATGAATCGTAATATTGTGAAATGCATGCAGCGGAAGTATCTCTGCCCCTGTAATAGGGACTTGGGGCACCCCCACGTTAGGTTCCTTTAAACCCTGTACTCAGAAATATTACGGTTACACTTCGATAGATTACAATCTACCGAAAAATAATGCGTTATATTGTAAGCATTATGTTCAGTTGACAATATTTCGAGAGTTTACAATCTCTCTAGTTATTTTACAATCTAACGCGTTTGACAATTTTACGGTGACAAGTACATAAGAGGAAGTTTGAAAGTGGCGCCGGTGACTGAAAAGTTATGTGGTAATCGATTATCGTGGTATGGACATGTGTTGCGGAGGAATGCAGAAAATATAGTGAGGAAAGTGTTGAGTATGAATGTAGATGGCTATAAGAGTAGAGGAAGACCAAAGAAACGATGGATGGACTGTGTGAATAATGATATGGCTAGAAAGAAGGTGATAGGGGTGGACAACTGTGGAACTAATGGCGCTAGCACCGCTTGAACCAAAACATCGTCATTGGTTGAAAATCTGTCAATGTCATTTTATATTTCAAAATAGTTTGACCTCATTGGTCAGATTGGGTCTATACGGTGGACGCGCCATCTACAATCAGCTTTAACTTGCCGACCCCATGGAAAAGTATGGAAGTGGAAGACATGCTGCTCCGACCACAAATAAGTTGGGATAAGGGTAGGAGAATAATGACTAATCTTGTTTACTTATACACAAGACACGGTTGTTTTATTTCTGAGGAACTATCCAACTGATCAAGTGTGTGTTTTTTCAACCGACTTCTAAAAAGAGGAGGTTCTCAATTCGTCTGTATTTTTTTTTTTTGGTTTTTTTTTGTGTTTGTTACCTCAGAACTTTCGATTGGGTGAACCGATTTTGATGATTCTTTTTTTATTTGAAAGCTGGTGCTTCCCGTTGGGTCCCATTTTAATTTGTTGAAGATCTGAAGCTGATCTTCGGAGATATACAATGGAACTCTTCAAAAATAGACGGCAAATCTGCAGTGATTGCTGCATCCGCTTGTAGGTTCATTGTTTAAACTACATCATGACGTAACATCACGCCTGTATGCTCTGAGGGGGTACGCAGATGTGTACAATATACCCAGATTTCGACAATGTTTGTTACCTCAGAACTTTCGACTGGGTGAACCTATTTTGATGATTCTTCTTTTAATTGAAAGCTGGTGCTTTTCGTGTGGTTCCGTGTCAATTTGGTTAAGATCTTACGCTGATCTTCGGAGATATAAATGGAACTCTTCAAAAATACACGACAAAGCTGCAGTAATTGCTGCAATCGCTTGGTTGTTTATTGTTTATACAACATCATGACGTAACATCACACCTGTATGCTCTGAGGGAGTACGCAGAAGTATACAACACACCCAGATTTCGACAGTTAGACGTGTAAAGTTCCATTCAATGGGATCCCGGAGAAATAGAGGTATATCCTTAACTTTATAGGCACACCAGAAGCGGTTTGGGTAGTTTTAGGCAGAGTACTTTCTCGGAGTGATCCCATTTCGATTTGATAAAGATCTGTTGACTTCGGAAGATAGGCAACTGAACTCCTTAATAAATCATAGCAAATGTGCTGGGATCGCTGAAGACTCACGTCTGTCTATTGTTTACACCAGTTCATAACAAAAAATCACACCGATACGCTGTGAAAGGGTAAGCACATCTGTACCTCAGAGGTATACAATAGTAACTCCACTTTTTTTGAAAATATGTTTTTTGCACCATTAAAATCGTAAGAACCAGTTCTACATAATGGTTTAAGACATTAAGTCCAATGACATATAAGAAAGGAAATATCCAATCGTATATGACATTAAATCCACAAACGTTCAATGGGTATAGGACCTCAAATGATGATAAGATTGTTTACCTCTAAGCTTTGCGCGAACTTAATGTTGTTCATTGGAGTTAATGTTCTTTGCCTCTGAACGAATAGTCGCGCGCAGCGCGCTGTTTTCCGTATGAACGTCGTCGCTCGCTAGCGTCAGTGCATGCGCCGTCGTTGTACCTACTGTGCGTGCAAAACTATACGCATTATTGTTAAAAAGTGTTTAAAATTATAATAATTAATGTTTTCACGCGGAAAATTACTGTGTGGCCTAGTGAATATCGGAGATCAACATGATACGACTTCAGAATATGGTAAGTAATGTTTTAATTAGTTTTATAAAAATGGTTTAGCCAAAACGTACCGAGAGGTAAACAATAGTATCTCCTGTATACGTTTTATGCCATTAATCTTTATTTCATGGTATTAAGATACTTTTTTCAATGTCATAAATTGTTAGATGTTCACAATATTGTGCATATTAGACTTTCTTATGTTTCTTGTGGAATCCATATTTACGCTAATTAGGGTTTCGTGATAAGTAGTACTTTTATATTAGTTTTTAACAAAATATTGTTGGTACTCAAATTCTCCGCGGATAAACTATATTACTAGATCTAGATTACTGGGTGTTAAGGTCTATTTTTCAGTGGCATAAACACAGCGGGTATGAGGTACAAAATGTTTAAAGTAGGTTTTATGATGATGCTCGCGATTAATTAGTTTACTAATTAAATTCTGCTCCGAAAATGCACAAAAATAACGTTTCAATAGAAAATATTAATTTATGACAGTATATTTTTTTATTTTTAGGATCTCAGAGAGAAGATCACCATTTCCAAGACTGGGACCGTTCTCACCAAGTTTTATCATCAAAATTTTGTCAAGACCTGGACAAGGACATGCTTGTAGCTCCCTCCGAGATACATAACATCAGCGGTACTATTGATTATGAAGCACAACCGTCAACCTCTTCTTTGTTCACTGATATTTCTGATGGAAAATATCGAGAAGACTTCAACAAAGGTATATACGTACACCAGCAGGCAGGTGACAATGACTGCTCGACAATACTTTGTATGTTTTAAAGATTACCTTTTCGCCATATCCTGTTATCTACTACCTAGTAGGTACATTCTGGGCTGGCAGTCTCGACAGAGATAACGACAAAATCGCTAACTTTCGATCGCTGATTACTAACGCATAAATTGGGTTGCAATATTTATGCTTACGAGAAATGCGTCTAGGATGTAGAGACTTTCATTATTCGCAAGCATCATTATTGCAACCGAATTTATTCGTTAGTAATCAGCGATCGAAAGTTAAGTCGGATAAGTACGTAGCTAAGATAGAAACTTTGTTTTAGAATTCCAGAGAAGAACAGCTTGTCCTGGAAAGGCACGAAGGTTCATTTTCAAGGCCATGCCAGATATTGACGCGGTTCCGGCACTATACGAAGTAATGCATACCGTCGAAGATGCTACTGTTGATGATGCACAACCGTCAACCTCTGCTTTGCTCACTGACATTTCAAATAATCTCGTGCCATCAACTAACTTTCACCGCATGAGAACAGAAGATGGTATGAGTTCTGAGGAAAATTTTTCACCATCAGACGAAGAGTATATTCCAAACACTGATGAAGACTCTACAGATTGCGAAATTGAAAAACGAAGACAGGTAACTATACCAGAATCAGACAGTTCGTCCATCGATGTTCTAGAAAATTTTAGAGAAAACGGAACGACTCAATCGCTGAATAATTCTCCCTCAGATATTCAGCTCGAGCTATCACCTCAAATTACTGTAAAGAAGAGTCGTAAAAGAACTTTAAATAAGTTAAAATGGCAATGCAATTTAAGAAAACAAGGCGCAATCACAGGAAAATCTTATACTTCTAAGAAAGGAAAAGTTGTTCCAGAAAAGAAGATGAAACCAGTATGTGCTTGCAGATTGAAATGTAGTGAACGTATAGACGAAAATGTTAGACAATTTATTTATCAGAAGTATTACGCGGAAGAGATGACGTGGGATTTAAAAAGGCAATTTATTATATCTAGAGTTTCAGAAGTTCAAACTGCTAGATCCAGACGCCGTGATCCTGACCAACCACCTAAAAGAGCATACACATTAAATTACACGTTTTTAAATGACGAAAAAGTCGAAAAGGTTTGCAAAAAGTTTTTTCTGAATACCTTGGCTATATCAGAAACTGTTGTGAGAAACGCGATAAAAAAATCTACACAAGGATTTGTGCAAGCAGATAGACGAGGAAGACATCCACCGCCTAACAAAACAGCAGATGTAGTTAAAGATACCATACGAAAACACATTGGCATGATACCGAGATATGAGAGCCATTATAGTCGAAACAGAACAGAAAGACAGTATCTTGGATGCCACCTAAATATTGATAAATTGTATTCCTTGTATGTAGAGTTCTGTTCTGAAGAGGATATATCGAAGGAGAATACGGCAAAGGCGTGGCTATACAGACATATTTTTAATACAGAGTTCAATCTCGGTTTCAGTCCTCCTGCTAATGACACTTGTGATGATTGTGATATGTTTGTTATCAAATACAAAAACGCCACAGATGAAACTGAAAAGAATAATATGAAAGTTCTACATAACAAACATCTTGAAGAAAGCAGTCTACGATACAGTTTGAAAGGATTTGATAAAGTTGCAGCTATTGAAAGCCACGGTGCCAAGAAAATGCTGACAGTAGACCTTCAAAAATGTTTACCGACACCCTATTTAACTAATGGACAGAGTTTCTATTACAGAAAGTTGTGGACTTTTAACTTTACAATTATGGATTCGGTACCCAAAGAAAGTTGGTGTTTTATGTGGGATGAGACCGTGGCAGGTCGAGGCGGTAATGAAATGGCTTCTGGAATAATTAAGTTTTTTGAGCAGCTTCATGATAGCGCATTAAAAGAAGTAACAGTATGGAGCGACAACTGTGCGGGGCAGAATAAAAATATTTATGTAATGATGGCGTATTTGTGGATATTGTCTCAAAAAGAAAATGTGGAGATAATAAACCACAAATATTTATTAAAAGGTCATACTCACATGGAAGTGGATGTAGTCCACTCAATAATAGAGAGAGAAAAGAAAAAAATCCAGGAGTTTCCCATCGTGACTCCTTGGGACTGGCAACAGTTTATAAAGAGCTGTTCAAGAAACTCAAAAATTAAAGTGGTAAACATGGAAACTGATCATTTCATGGATTTTTCTGCCTTTTTCAACGGATCATCAGCTCCTTTTGTTCACAGAAAAAAATCTATCGCAGGAGAGTCTGTACCATATTCTGCTATAGTATGGATGCAATTCCGCAAGAATAAAACAGGTTCAATGTTTTACAAAACATCATTTGATCAGGAAACTTTTGAAGAAGTTAGTTTCATCAGAAATCAACGGAGAGGATTTTCTGTGCCCACGCCGAAACCAATTCGAGAAACTCAAAAGCCCATTTCGAGACTGAAATACAACGACTTACAAAAATCGTTGCAGTGGATTCCATCTATGTTCCACGATTATTATAAAAATCTTCCATGTGCAGATGTCCCTGACTTACCTGAAGCATGCGAGTAGCAGTTTTGGTTAAAAATAAATATTTTGTTTGATTTTCAGTTTTGTGAAGTAACTTTTGTTTCATTTTATTAGTAAACCCTTCCCAAATTCTTAAATACTAGTATTTCCATAATGATACATACTGGCAAGAGACATAATGTTTCTACGTGCTGAATTCCAATAACATCCACAAGTTTTATTTAGAGGTAAACAATAGTATGATATCATAATGCTTTCTTAAAGCACCTAAGTTAATTTATGTTACAAGATAAATAGTCTCAAGTCCACAAAATCAGATAAGAATGAACTTTATTGTAATAATGTGTAAAACATAATAATTCCATCTAATAATAATAAAAAATACTGTTGACTTTGTTCCAATATATGTATAGCAACTATGTCAAAATTGCATTGAAAGTTTCACTCCGCCCATTTTGGCCTCTCCTGTAAAATTTTCGTTTTGTGACATAATGTTGTATACCTCTGAGGTACAGACATGTGAACCACTAAAAAGTGAAAAATAAAAACTTTTTTGCAAAAAATATAACCGACATCACACAAAAAAGTGAAAAATAACTTTAGCTAGCTTCAGAAGTCGGTGACAAAAACACTAAATCAATCAAACAAAGGTCACCGACTTCTGAAGCAAAAGTTATTTTTCACTTTTTTGTGTGAAGTCGGTTATATATTTTGCAAAAAGTTTTTATTAATTGATGTGCATTTAGGTACAATTTTTTGGTGTAATTAAATTTTATGAATAATGGTTAAATAATATAATATTATAGTACACCAGCCATATTAACGTCAATTTGGCGGGTGTACCTTAATTTCGAAATAATTTTGTTCTGAAGTAGGTACAGATTTTTTTGACCTAGGTACAGAATACACACATTTGTTTGGTAATTGGTATAATTTGATTCGCTATGGTACACCAGCCATTTTGACTCTCACGTTCAATGATGTTTTGAATTCACAAACTTAGTACACACGATGTTCTACATTCAATTTACTTTATCCTCTAGAACTTTAGAGGATAAAAACGGCTTTTGCACTCAGATATCGAAGAGCAAAAATACTCTTTTTGAAATAGGGGGGGAGGGGTAATGAAAAAATCTTTTTCTGTTTCATCATCACAACGTTTATCATTGGTATCATTATCAATACAATCAAATAATCCCCCCTCAGGCATGCCATTTGACTAGGTCTATAATATTACAACCTACATAATGAAATCTACATAATATTTCGGATAATCCGGTGCGCAACCACATAATCAGGAAAAGCAAGATATATCAAAATAACGTTGTTAGTCCATCGAGCCGTAATCATTGGAGTTAACACGGGTTACGCGTGAAAATTCCACAACAAACACCCAGTGAAAATGTTTACCGACGATGAAAAACTTTAACATTTTCAACGCTCAATTTCGCTTTAAGTTAGTGGAAAATTTTAAATTTGTACACCATGCTAGAAAACATGTTTTTTTGTTGATGTTGCAGTTGTTTGGCCTTAAACAAAAATTGGGCTAGTTTTTTTCATGTGCGTTTATGAAAAGTACTAAATGTTCAAAAGTGTTCATTTGCAAAGTCAGAATAGGCTGTAGTATTTTTACTTATAACCAGTTTATCTCAAAGGTATTTAACAAGCTTTTATTTACTTTCATTTTTATGGTAAAAAGGAAAAAAATACTGTGCAACGGCCGACTTCAGCATAATTTCAGCCGAAAGACATCCACTGCTGGACATAGGCCTCCCCAAGTGTCCCCACATATGGCCGACTTGTGGAACTGTAATTTCATAAGTATAAGCAACATGCCCAACGTTAGAAAATCTTTATTGAGTAACAAAAAAATAGGTACGGTCGAACAAGCTATTTGGTTTACATTTTACACTGTAATTTGTGGGTTAAACTGTAAACCAAATAGCTCGACCGTACCTACAGTCGTCGTATCACTGAGCAGTCTATAACTCCCAAATTACACAATAAATAACACAACAAACACGAAGTTTCTCTAAATCCACACTCCCGTAAATAAGGTAGCACCTCAATTATCAGCGATCACCATCGCTTCCCCATAATACGGTGGAAGTAACAACACAATTAATTAGGACACGGCCCATTGTCAGATTTATACTAGTGCCTTATCTCCGTTGTCCTATTGGACCCGGCAAATTCAGATAATTACTACGAGGACTATCTACTGTTGGAGATATTGGAAAGTATAGAGTAGGTTACTATTTAAACTTATTTTGTCACTTTCAGCGTCAAAGTTAGGCTTGTTTCCACCATCAATAAATTGCAAATCTATTTAGTCCGTCAATTAGAGTATTGGAAAATAATGGACACGTATTTTTTGTTTTTGTAAATCAACGAATATTGACAAAGATAAAACGCATCAAAACTCGGAGTGGGGGCTCGTGACGTCACTGTTCGGTATCAACTCACTAATGTCCATGTTCACCAAAAAAATGACAGTCTGATTATCTAAAAACAGCTGTTTAAAACACATTTTTGTATGGGAACATGTCACAGTGACAGCTATTTTTAGATAATCAGGCTGTTATCTTTTCGGTGAACATGGACCTAAGAATGATACCGAACAGTGACGTATTGGGAATTTTAAAAGCGTCGTATCTTCTTCAATTTTGGTTTATGTGACAAAAGAAAAAATACGGGTCAAATATTTTTTGACAATCTAAGTGACGGACTAATTAGATTTTTTCAGTTAACAAGCCTATCACGGGAGATATCCCGTAAGTGACAATAATTTTAGTTTCGAATCGACTATAACTTATCACTGATTTAAGCTTTCATTAAAACAGTGATTAGTTACTTTTTAGTTATATTTTATCATAGTAATTACGATAAGTTATTGGACTTTTACACTTTTAGTTTCGTGAATACAGTCCTGGATGCAGCCAGTTCCCGCCCGCAAAAAAATGCACAAGGAGGAAAAACAGTAACAAAACCATAAAGCAGCTAGCTTTTCATAAACTCCTCAATAGCACAGGGACTGAGAATCATGTTATTCACTGTAAACACCCCCTCTATAAATGGCAAAATAATAAAGTTATTGTCTGACTAGAAAAAAAAAACGAGGCAGAGGCGAGGCAGTCTTTGGTTACGAAATCGAAATCATTAGGACTAATGATAATTACTGTTTTAGTTGTAGAAAAGCACCTACTCTACAAATTACGAGCCCTGTTCTCCATCGGTTGGGATTCAACGCAGTTAAAGACAAAAGTCGACGCATACGCACGCACTCACGGCACGCACATAAGATGGCCGCTGTGACGTCTGTAGCTGTCATAGTTATGCTATAAGTAGTTTTAAATAATGAAACAGGTTCGAAAATATCAAGTATTCTTATAGCTAAATAAAAGTGTTATCATTTTCAGTTTCATAAATGATCTCGTTTCATTCAAAACGATTAAGGTTTCTAATTTGTACTTACGTCGCATTTAACCATTTGGAAAAAAACACAATTTTTAGCCTCACTAATCTAAAGTGGCATAAAAGCAAATACTCCAAAAGTACCCAGCAGCCTACCTCCAGCATCCAGACATAAAAGATTCTAACACCGATAAGCCTTCGCCGAGAATCGAACGGGGACCGAATTGCCCCATTCCACGTGAGATCTCCTGATACCGATGCGACGGTAGATATCTGTACACGGGCCGCTTTATAGGACCATGGTGTCCTGTCCATGATTATTGAATGGGAGAAACTATCAATAGATGAAAGTGGATTTAGGTACAGTTGGCCACAAAAGTCACACGGTGGTTCTATCTTTACCCGACTACGGCAAAACTAAAATAAAGTGTTATGATTTTAGCAGTCTATGTATGTCCGTATGTTCCTCCTTAACGCCTAAACAATTACATCCGATTGTCATTAATAAGGAATCAATCGATTTGTTATCACGGCCCGGGTAACATAGGCTACATCTTGACCAACTTCAACAATGGGAAGAGTAATTTGACCTTCTAAACCCCGATTTTAATTGATGTGCGTGATTTTTCTGCTGTCGGGTTTTTAAGTTCTAGTATACCACTCAAATACTTGTTTAAAATACTAGTGGAGAGTAGGAATAATATAAGACCAGTCTTTAATTAATATCATTGAGATTAGTTGCCAGTGACTTAAGGCACACGAAATTTTCAGTCGACAGAGTATAGAACATGTGTTAAGTAACATGCAAAAATTATTGCTGGGAAACGAGTTTTTTTTTGGGTGAAAAATCATGTTTTGTAGTAGAACTCAATGTAACATTGTGCTGATGCATGGATTGAATAGTCTAAGGAGGTCGCAGAGGTGTTTGAAGTAAAAATCTAACATTAAAAACTTGCATTTAAAAAAACAACTTGTCAAAAAGTTGGAACTTTTACTCCCAATATCTTCGTAACTAGAAGGTTCCCGGACAGGGAAAACAAGTGTTTTTCGGCTTCTTCACACCTTTTATAATACCTACTTGACTAGTTATTACTATCGTTTAAAGTTACACTATTAATTTTCGCAAAAATAAGACGACACTTAACAATATTGCACATAGGTTCACACATGACAGTGATCCTTTTCTATCGTCTAAAGAATATTTCACAGTTGTCTTTCGCAGACATATAGAGAGACATAAGTTTATAATCCAGACGCATTGGAGTTATTGAAGGCTCTCCACGCACCATTGGCAGGGGCGAGAATTTCATTCACATGGCTTTTGTATTTCCCTTTTTTATTCTTTCGTTCTTATTTCATGCGTGCATTTGTAAAATTTAATGCTACGTTCGAAGGTGCAATATTATTCCCATACGAGTTGTGTTGTAGATAATTGTTTTAGTATATTTTTATTTCAGTTGTATTTTACATTTACCTCGATAATTTATTTTTCCCTTGTTCGACAAGTGGTCGCAAACACAACTGTTGAGGGTGAGAGGTCCTGGGTTTGGTTCCCAGGTCGGGTAGTGCTACTGGGCATCAGGAATTTCTCAGTAGCACGCCTCTCGCCTCCCTAATACATGGGACTTCCACATATCTGGAGAAATGTGGTTGTTCTATTAGGAACACCACCGCCTAACGCCGGGATTACGTGATGTTAAATTATGATGTTTTTTTAATTAAATTTGTCGAAGACTTTTTTTATAAAAGCAAAGATAGGCTTAGAAAGTTTTTCTGAAACCACCGTGTACATTTTGTCTTTAGTAAAATAGATAAGAAGACAATTGCGCGCAAGTTCGTAAATAAAAGATGACCAGCACAATTGAGTCATACAAACACAACATTAAACTACAAGAAGACACAAAACTCGCTTTTAATACGGAGGAAAAATTATGACTGGGGTGGACTTCCCCATTGAGCAATCTAATGGCAAATCTATAGAGGCGCCATCGTACACCATAAGACTGTTAAATGAAGCGTGAAATTAGGGGGTTTTGCGGTAGCCACTGGAGTCAATAAAACCATATATCCATGGGACTTCTTTGATGCGATGGCTTATTGAATAAAATGGAGTTCGCTTCGTCAGCGCGCATTAGAAAGGCAGATAAAGTCGGGAGATATAAAACAGATATCAAATAGTGAATTGAAAAGGAATTTATGTTTGATGTTGACCTCGGATATGTAGGAAGTTTTGTTATGTTTCCTACGTGACTCTTCTGAATAGTTTATATTGAATATCCACGTCATATTTTTGAGTTTCAGACGATTTTATTGTTCGTGATATGCCGTTATCCTTCGTACTAGGATCTCATTCTCGAAACGCAAACCTCGTTAATTTTTTGGATGAAATACTCAAAAGTCGACTCATTGAAGAGACCCAAATTCACTAGGACGAGTACGATAATGGGTTATCTTGAATAGATTCATGTGATACTTTTGATACCGGAGTTCATTCACATGTTCACCAGAATCGAAACTTCAAATGGGAAACAAAAATGAACATTGATACCTTCCACACCACACAAGACACTTCGGCACTACCAACATTACCTAATTGGCTTCCTATACAGGTTTTTATCGCGCGACCCTCGAACATGGCAAGCAAGCCAGGCTTCAAGCCAATGAAAGCCTACACCTAATGAAATTCGCAGGTAGATGTTGAAGCGATCCTCTCCTGAATTCACTAGACTATAATAATTAACGCTTTGCTGTTGCTTTCGTGGAAATTCGCCATAGTGCCGCCTTTAAGCGAGTTCAGTGTTAGGTGGAGTTCAGGTATGCGCTGTACAGTCCCGGAGTGAAGTTTCATGCGTATTTAACGAAGGGGGTGAACTTAATGCAGCTTTTTACACTATGTGTTGGGTCATGCGAGTTCCCTTAATAAGTCACCAAAGAGGTAGCGTGGGTGTTGTGAAATTCACTTATGAAAGAAGAAAGAAAGAAAGAAAGAAAAGATATTTATTTGGCTTATGCCGCAAGTGAACACAACACAACAAAAATAGTAATTAAATAAAGTAAAAACTTAAAACTAAACAATAAAAAGTAAATACTTAAAACTGTACAGAAAACAAAGAGATTATTGTGTGTCTCACGGCTGCGCCAAAAAGATGAGACTATCTCAGGACGATAGCAGCATATTTTTATCTACTACCTGTGTGTCAAGTTAATGTTTCTTATCAGCAATCCGTCTGTTAAACATTAAGGCAGTGTCTGTATTCATAATTGATGGCAAAATTTGCTGCTGGAAAGAGGCCTTGTAGCGGCACCACAAAAAGTACTACAGAAACATAGTATAAGAAGCACACAGCGCCATCTATAATAAAGTGCACAAAGTAACGCGCCTAGTTTGAACCCATTGAAACACCATGCGTATTTTCCAAATACCGAAGCATTCTAGAATAAAAAGAAAATCAATGTTTCAAAATTAAACCAGTAATGTATAAGTGTTTTCACAATGGCAATATACGGCATTAGTCGTCCAGACAGAGCCGACAGCTCCTCTGTACGCGTTCAATTAATACTGACACCAAAACTTTCTTCGAAAAACGTTCTAAGTGTCACCGGACACGTGGACAGATATAGGAGGAAAAGTTTGTTCCCTTAGAAACAAAGCCTAAAGGTATTTCTTTCTGTGTCATCATCCGCCTAGTCTTATTCGTTTAATAAATAGACAGATAAATTAATACCAGTATTCTACATGAAGCAGTCTTACCAAGGGGTCTCTTAGTACCCAGTACTAACTGGGTTGTGAAAGAAAGAAAGAAAGAAAGAAAAGATATTTATTTGGCTTATGCCGCAAGTGAACACAACATAACAAAAATAGGAATTAAATAAAGTAAAAACTTAAAACTAAACAATAAAAAGTAAATAAAGAAACTTAAAACTGTACAGAAAACAAAAGAGATAATATTGTGTGTCTCACGGCTGCGCCAAAAAGGCCCAGTTCAGCATATTGCCGAGCAGCTAGTGCCCGACGCTGGTTTTCAACTGTGGAGGTCAGTTAAGCAGTCGAGCCATGTAATGTACGGGTACTCAGCTGCATCGGGTTAGACTGAAACGCGACCCCAACATAGTTTGGGAAAAGGCTCGGCAGGTGATGATGATTTTACATGAAGCGAACTGACCTTCACACCAGTTCTATGATCGCCTAATATATCACATTATGAGCATTTTAATTTTTTAAGTATCACTGGTCTTTTTTTTTCGTTGTCAGTTCCTAACAAAATCCTGCTCTACAAATCAGTCCTTATGCCAGTATGGACCTATGGAATACAACTATGGGGTTGCGCCAAAGAAAGCAATGTTGAAATTATACAAAAGATCCAGAACAAAGTACTCAAGAACATCATTAACGCGCCTTGGTATATAAGAATTAACGACATATATCGGGACCTGAATATAGAGTTCGTAAACAGTATAATCCACAGAAATATTAGTAGTATAGTATAATCCAAAAATATGCAGAAGCTCACGAACATCGGCTTCATCATCATGTTAATGTCGAGGCCATCCAGCTCCTCGATAACACGGACATAGTAAGAAGGCTCAAAAGAACTAAACCTTTTGAGTTAGTGTAGTGTAGTGTAGTGTTATATATTTGTGACTTTACCGCGAGTGTAATATAGTACCTAGCTATTTATATGGACACAAAAACAAAGTGATAGACGCCTTAATAGACGCTTAGTAAACGCATCCATTGCGTTTAGATATAATTTTACTTTTAGCAAATTAAGTTAGATTAAAATTGCTTATTAGCCATCATTAGGCTAGATTGTAATATAAATAAAAACATATATAAAAAAAAACTGGTCTTTTTTTCTTAAGAATATTAAATACTTACCATGTCGAGCAAGTGCCTAAGCAGTAACTTAAGTTTATAAACGATCATTAGCTTTCTTTACAAAACACCACGTAGTACACCGACATTTTGACAGTTATATTAAGTTCCATGTTGGGAGCGAGCCTACCATTGCCATCAACCTGGAACAAATCCAGACTCTGTAGCTACTATATAGGAATTCCTGATGGAAAAACCCCATAACACTTTGAGCGACCTGGAATCGAACCCAGGACCTCGTGCTCAGAAGTCTCGCATGCAACCACTGGAACAACGAGATTTATTTACTAACTAGCTGCTGCCTGCGACGTCGTCTGCGTGAAGGCTCTACAGCACTAAAAATACCTAAGATGCCAGTGCTCCTCCCCCGTAGGTGATAGCGTGATAATATGTAGCCTATATATTGACCCGACCTCTTAGTAAAATTCATGCAAAATTTGAAGTAAATCCATGCAGTACTTTTGAGTTTAGCCAGGACATGCATACAGACAAACAGACAAAAATTCTAAAAGCTATATTTTTAGCTTCGATATCGATTGTAGATCACGCCCCAAGTATTATTTTTTAAAAATATTCAATGTACAGTTTTGACTTTCCTACGATTTTATTATAGGTATGTATAATAATAAATGTAACATAAGTAAGTACGATGGTACGACCCTTCAATACCGACGTTTAGGAACAGATATTAAGGGGCATCTCTAAATCGATTATAACACCTAATCGCGATATTCAAGTCACACCGTTCAAAAGAATTTCAATTAAACCAAAGTGAGGGTACCTCGAATTGATTACGAATAAAAAAAATGATCGTCGTATCACGCACTGCATGAGAATCGGGAGAAACCATTAAATCACTTGACGCCGCAGAACCTATTTAAAATGGCGATTTTTTATCCCACCCCATTCTTGAGCTCTTGAAAATGCACGTTAATTCTGCGCCAGGGTGACCAAGAATGTCTCTGAGAGCTAAAAACTCGCATTTTATCAAATTAAAGGAAAATATTTTATTGTTACTTGCCTGAGAGTTTTTATTGTCACTTGCGAGGAGCTCCTGGCTAAATATTAACAGCCGCTCGGGCCGATCTTTAGGTTAAGCCGTGCTTGCCTAGGCTGGTCTGTAGATGGGTGACCGCCCTTACAATACCGAGTTTCCTCCGTGCCTCGGAAAGCACGTTGAGCTGTTGGTCCCGGCTGTCATTTGTCCATCTTTGGCAGTCGTTACAAGTAGTCAGTGGTCCAAAAAGTCTGACAACCAGTCTTACCATATGGTATCGTATTACCCAGTATTAACTGGGTTGTGGAGGTCAGATAGGCAGTCGCTCCATGTAAAATACTGGTATTCAGCTGCATCCGGTTAGACTGGAAGCCGACCCCAACATAGTTGGGAAAAGGCTGGGCAGATAATGACTAGCCTGAGAGTTGAATGGGTAGACCCATTCAACTCTCAGGCATTCTTTAGTATCTAGTCGACAAATAATATTTATTGATTTACATTCAAGGCAAACCATTTCAAGGAAATGTTTTAGAAAGAAAGAAAGAAACAAAGAATAAGCATTTATTAGCCCGCACAAGACAAAACACATCAAAATTATCAGTATTTAAAACTTACCAACAAAAATTAAACAGAAAAAAAATATATCTAAAAATTAAAAGAAACGAAACTCGTCCTGTACGAGGCCAAAAGCCTCCTATCTCAGCATGGTGCTGTGTTGTTTTAACGTACAATTTCCATTTTTTTCCAGATCATAAAGGCTCCCACTCACAGGCACGTTTTTGCGTTCCTGCGTTTTCGTGTTTCTGCGTCCCAATACCAAATATTCTAAGAACTTTTGATGCAATATCGCATTTTTATGAACTCTTAATGCAATACAGCAAAAATGCTGATGATCAGAATGAAATTTTTTTTAATATCAATTTTGAGTCCTGAAATAAATCCCAAACTCTATGGACACTGCATTATTTCGCCGATCAAAAACTTCCAATGATCCCTACAATTTATTTCTAAAAAAATGCTGATTTGATCCTTACTTACTTACGGGTGCTCCGGCAGCGCAGGTATTTTTCATTTATTAACATGTTCGTACTTTGCAAAGTTATTAACTCTGGATGAGTTGGCAGAGTAAAGACTTATTTAGAAGAACATGTCACTGACAATGTATGTCTCATTTAAACAAAAATGTTTTTACTGACAATAATTTTATTGATAGGTACTGAAATAAAAAGTTTTAAATCGTGATTGTTACTGAAATAAACAATCTGCTGTTACATTACACGTGGTGGTATTGAATTTTTTATGAAACATCAGTCTGATTTTGTGCTTCGGTGTCCTTTCCTCTCTAGAGACCATTAGGAAAACCACGTTAGTCTGTTATATGGGTTTATTATGTACTTAACATATCATTACACCTATTTTCAAAAACTGAGGCAGAGGTACACACCTCTGCCAAAGTTTTTTTTGGTGGATACTCCACCTAAAAAACGTAGGCAAGGCTTAAGCGTACACACTTACTCCACCCATATTTCATCAGTAATTTTTAATTCCCATGGAGTAGGGGACGAGCCTATTGCCATCAACCGAGCCCAGTAATTCCAAAGTCCATGGCTGCTACTGAGAAATTCCTGATGGAAATCCGATTACATTGTATATAAGGTGACTGGTAATGAGTGTACGATACTTAAACACGTGACTGTGCTCATGAGTACAAACAACTTTTACTATGGGACCAACCCTGAAATTGCGAAAAAGAATCAGCTGTTCAATACATAATGTTCGTCTAATGTACTGAACAGCAGGTTTTTGTTTTCGCGATTTTTGCTATGGTCCCATAGTAAAAGTTGTTTGTTATCATGAGCACAATCACGTGTTTAAGTATCGTACACTAATTACCAGTCACCCTATAAACTTATTGCCTGGATTTAATTATGAACCCACTTTGTTAATCTTTCAAACACATGAAAATGAACAACATACCTATAAGGTGTTAAGAAGTACACGGAGACAGTAAATATTCCTCAAATTGTGGTGTCTGAGTGTGCTAATACTGACGCCCGCAAAATATTTATTATTCAGGCTGACTCAATTTATAGCGCCTTGTATACGCAAATGAGTTTATTACAGCGTAGTGTGTAATTTGTTGTATATTATATCTTCTGAAAGTATATTAGGTGTTAGAGTCGCGCTATTTAATGCGAAAGCTTGCATTTTAATCATCGGTTATTAATATATTAATAGTTATTTAGGTCCAAATAAAAAAGCGAATATATGTTAAGACCAACCAGTACCGGCACCAAATGTAGCTTATTTCTCTTACAGGGAGGCTGTGCCCCAGCAGTGAACGAAGATAGAAGATGACATACCAATCTCATTTTTTTTTTTCAAATAAGTTGCACATGGAATTGGTTCTGGGTGCGTTTACAAACATTTATAGTCATATACACAAATAGCCAGACCCGGAAAAATTAACTGTGGTCATACAAATGTTTGTCCCGTACGGAAATAGAACCTGCGACACGCAGCGCAGCAGTCAATCGCAAAATGTAGGGCAGATTTTGCGATTGAAAAGTTGACAGCCCTTTTTTAAAAATAAAGAAACCACGAGTTCTGGTCACTACGCTCATTTATTGTAGGCGTTTTGAGATAAATAAATAGGTTCAGATTCATTATTTGAAATTTTTCGAAATTCAGATGTCTTTATCTTTTTGATCCCACTTGACCCACTGTGTGACTATCTTTGCCCATCGTCGCTACGAGCTTCAACCTAGAAACATGACCCGCCGAGTCCCATTTTAACCTTGCAGACTCATCACTACCATCGGCGATGCCTGTCTTCGACCGTATTAGTGTTGTGCAATCGATCGGAGAGTCTAATATTTTGAATGCTACATTCCACCAGTCTTAGGCAAACGTTGAGTTTGCACTTCTAGCTTCAGTCAAAGACCAAGTCTTAATGCATTAAGCTGTTATATATATATATATTTTTTTAAATTAATGAAAGAGGAAGGCCATGAGGAAAGCCCAAGCCAAAGTGAACAAATAGGCTAAAGAAAAACAAAAAGTTATTTAATACACACAAGTTTTTTAATCATACAAATAATATTTGTGTTTGTGTATGCACTATTTTTCCTTGCCGAGTTTTTCTCAATGTTTATTATATATGTATAAAGTTTTTGTCCGGAAGGCATTTTCTTTGTTACCGTTAGTATATTATGTCTTGCTTCTAAGCAAATGAGGTTACATTTGCCAATTAGCGTAATTTCTATTTTCATAAAGCAATGCTTGATATTTTCATGAGAATAAAAAAATATAATCATTTTAAAAGATGCTGCTGTACGTATGTTATTCCTGAAATGGTAATTCCTACATACGGGAATAATTAACCAAAAAAAATACCTAAATAAAAAGAAATAAGAATTGATAAAACCACGTAGATACACCTCTGCCTATCCTTTGGTCATTACAAACGTAATTTCATGCTTACTTATGATCCGATGTAAATAATAAACAAATAAATATCGCTGGACATTACACACAGCGCCACATCTAGTGCCACACTAAGCAACGAGGTTTGTGTCGTGGACACCAGATAGTTGATATACTACATAGATACTTTTTGTTTTGTAAATACATACTTATTATTCATGTAAACATCCATGACTCGAAAACAACTGTCCATGCTCATCATACAAACATGTAGGAAAAACATTCTAAAAGTTTTAAAAACAATTACAAAATAAAACCCTCAATGAACACAAAACTGAGCTGCGCCTCTTCGTGTAACTATCTAACTACGTACACAATTCAAACGATAACCAAATTCGAGTTCAATCGAAAAGCTTTGTACATCCCGAAAACTGGCTCATGCAAACAAAACTACGATAGCAAAACCTAGATACCCTAGATCGGCTCTAGTCTTTGCGACTACGTAGCTATAGACAGGATTTTCAAAAACCAATTACATTTTAGCGAGAAGTTTGCTTACTGCCAGTATTCTGCCTCGGGCGGGCCATGGTCCAGAATTGAACCGGTCCAATAAAACTAATGGACCTAAAGATTTTCTAACAAAGAGTATTATCAAGATATGCCCGGACTAAAGAGAGGAGAATGAGGTACTATAAGGATAGCTGATGATACTCTACTTGATTAATTTAATTTAGTTTTTTGTAGACATATAAATGTCGTGATGTTGAGAAAGTCTCTTTATACGATCAATGATGTTTGATTATACGATCCTTGGTATTGGAATGTATTTCAAGTTGTACTTGAATTATTTGTACTATAAATGGGAGTTTTGCAACGTAAATCATTTTAGGAAACCCCACATCAACGATTGCAAAGAAGTTGTGTGGCTTGGTGAAGGTATTTAATCAATGATTCCCTTTCTATTAAGTACAAACATAGTAAGTAAGTATTCCTAATATTTATGTAATTAGGTTGTTCCGGCCTCCGCCGCCTGGCAACACTGCCGGGTGACGTGGAGCACCGCAGCCAATGGGTGCGCCGATCGCGCGCCGTCTTGCGCGCGGGCCAATGGCTGCGCGCCGCGATCACGCCACCTCAGCCGAGCCAATGGACAGCGGGGCGGCAGCGGCGTCGCGCGAGTGGGAGCACAGGGCTCCGCTGAAGAATCGTTCACTTGGCCACGAGGGCCGCTAGCAAACCAACGCGTATTTTTTGTAACGGGTCCAGCGACATTATTGTGAGAATCTAATTCCGATCAATACATCAGTTTATTTATTATTCAGTCTTGGTTTCATTGAAGAAGACCTAAAACCCACGCAAGCGCGTAAACAAGTGGCGACCGTGACAGGACCCGTTACATCGTCGTAAACTACAAATTCGTCGAGATTTCGAGAATCGTCGAGCAGCGCCCCGTGGACAAGTGCCGCAGCCCGCCATCCATCCAGCAGGGCTGCGTAAGGGTCGAGCGTGTGGAAGAAGACTGACGAGCTGCTCCGGGAGCCCGGTGAGGACGGCGAAACGTCAACCGAAGGTCTAGCCCAGGAGAGTATGCCCTGATCCTTTCTTTATTCCTCGCCTAATTTCGATTCCTGTGTGTCCTCGCGCTGTGAAGGCAGTGGCAGCTTGCTTGCCAATTGTCAGGAGGCTATAATTTGCCAAATTTCCAGGTTAAATTGCACGTGGGTGCAAGCCGGGTGATGCCAAGCTAAACGCTAGAGGGCAGGGTCCTTGCTCATTCCCTTCATTAGCATGTTCGCTGCACGAACCCTCTTAAGATAAATTTCTTACGAGCAGCATCCACGCTACGCATAACCTAATAGTTTTCCTTTGTTCAACGCGAGTTGTCATTCGAGTCGTGCGACTCATTTCATTTTCTAGGCTAAATAATTGCCTATGCTTAGCTAGTCACGCATGCGCGTGAGCTAGCCCCACACTCCCACGCTCGCATCCTTGCTAGGTGAACCAGCAATCCGGCTGACTGTTTCAGAGTTCCGGCCATACGGCAACTGTTCCGGTCCAGGCGGCACAGCGGATTCCCTCGGCGCGCCTGTTACATCGCAGCGGCGGCCGACGCGACGCTGCGAGCGGCGCGGGTAATCGTGCCCGTGACCACGTGTTGGAGCGGCGCCTAAGATTGTCAGGTTCCCTGCACATTTTATTCGGCTCATTGCATTGCGTTAGGTAGGGCTTACATAGTTATTATACAACAATAGCATCATGGCCAACGCAGATGCCGACATGAAGGTCAAAATTAAAGAGTTGATTAAAAAACGTGGCACTATTAAAGGTAGGCTAACTAAATTCTTAGACTATCTAGGTACTATACAAACCTTGAAGTCTAGTGATATTACAAGTGTACAAGCTAGAGAGCTTTCATTAAGATTGGCCACTTTTCAAGGCTTATTCAAAACTTTTGATGAGTTACAATCTGAAATAGAATCATTATGTTCCGATGTAGATGAACAATTAGACGAAAGAGAGGCCACAGAGCGTCAATTTTACTCGGCTATCTCTGTAGCTCAAGAATTGATTGAGGCTACCCCGTCACCGGTCAATAAGGCCAATAGTATTGAAGAACAAAGCACTTGTTCTCACCCGCAAAGTAATTATTGTTCTCATGCATTTAATGGAGTGAAATTGCCTACCATACACCTTCCAAAGTTTGATGGAAACCTATTAGCCTGGTTGGAGTTTAAGGATACGTTCGATTCTGTTATTAACTGTAATAATTCAATTCCCGAGGTCAATAAATTCCATTATTTAAGATCAGCTTTGGACGGGAGCGCTAAGGGGGTAATCAAATCCATAGAGTTTACCTCAACTAACTACAAACTAGCATGGGAACTACTGTGTGAACGGTATGATAATAAAAATATACTGATAAATAACCATCTTAAGGCATTAGTAACTGTTGAAAAATGTAGTAAGGAATCCTACAAGGCATTAAGGTACTTAGTAGACCATATGTTGAAAAATTTGAGAGCGCTGAATGCACTAGGTCAGCCGACTGACCAATGGGACTCACTAGTCCTCTTCATTGTAGCTTCCAAGTTAGACTCTGTCACTTATGCTAAGTGGGAAGAGTATAGGTCTCCATTACCCGATTATCATAAACTAGATAACTTTACAAGGTTCCTAAGAAGTCGTGCCGACATATTAGAAACTATGCATTTTGCAAGCATGGTTAATACTGATTGAGGTGACCGAAGGTTCAGCAGCCATAAGGAGCCTAGAACTAATAAGGCATTCGCTGCTTCTAGTGAACCAGGTGTACCTACAAAGTGCCATGTGTGTAGTGATACCCACCAGTTACATGACTGTTCCAAATTTAAAAATATGGACATTGAAGATAGGTTATCTGAAATCAATAGGTTAAAATTATGTAAAAATTGCCTCAAGGGTGGTCATAATTCATTCCAGTGCAAACTTAGGCCTATGTGCCGCGTCTGTAAGAAGAAACACCATACGTTAGTACATAGGAATGAGCCAAAGGTCACTGGTGCTGTCTTAGACTCGACAGAGCCCTCTAACTCACCGGTGTCATTATCAGTTGCAGCGGCAGGTCAAGTGCTGTTAGGCACGGCTCTAGTAGACCTAGTTAATAAGCGAACTGGTGAAGTGTACCAGGCACGAGCATTGCTAGATACAGGCAGCCAGATGTCCTTCATATCCAGCGTGATGAAACAAAAACTTGACTTAGTCAGTGACACATCACGTCCAACTTATGTTTCTGGAATAAATAATTCAACCTCCAATATTTCCGAAAGGGTAAACATTAAGATAAAATCGCGTGTAAGCACTTTCTGTATCCCAATTGAATGTCTTGTTGTACCAAACATTATAGGTACGTTGCCAAACATGCAGGTCAACGTTCAGCAACTCAGTATACCAAAGGAAGTTAGGCTAGCAGACCCCACTTTCTATAAACCTTCTCAGATAGACATTCTGTTAGGTGCTGACGTATATTGGTCTATTGTGAATTCAAATCACATACGTTTAGGTAAAAATAAACCTGCCTTACAAGACACCAAGCTAGGTTGGTTAGTGTCCGGCCCTACCGGGCAAGATAGCCTAAAATCCCTCAAGATAACTTGCAGTTTTAGTCAAGAATTACAGGATTGCCTAAAAAGGTTTTGGGAAATTGAAGAAGGTTATTCTGAACAATTTTCTCGTTCACCAGATGAACATTTTTGTGAAAGGCACTTTGTTGAAAACACTAAACGCCTAGCTAACGGTAGATTTTCAGTGTCAATACCTCTAAAAGAAGCACCTAAACGTGCGCTAGGAGATTCCTACGCTATGGCTAGGAAAAGATTTCTAAGTTTAGAGACTAGGCTGAACAAGAATCTTCAGTTAAAGGAAGCTTATTTCAACTTCATTAACGAATATAAAGAGTTAGGTCATCTAACTGAAGTTGTAAAGCCTCAATTCGGGTACTATTTACCCCACCATTGCGTCGTTAGAGAACACAGCGAGACCACTAAGGTTAGAGTCGTTTTCGATGCATCTGCAAAACTACATCAGGCAAATCGCTGAACGACATTCAAGCGGTAGGTCCAGTCATCCAGAGTGACTTGATGTCTATCTTACTGCGTTTTCGAGAGCATAGGTTTGTCCTTACTGGAGATATTGCTAAAATGTACAGGCAGATTGTTATAGATGAGTCCCAACGCCATCTGCAGTTAATACTGTGGCGCTGTGAGAAAACTCACAACATTGTAATCTATCAGCTGAATACGGTAACTTATGGTACAGCATCGGCGCCGTTCCTTAGTACTAGGTGTCTTCAACAACTAGCACTAGAGTGTGACGATGAACTTATAGAAAAGACTATGCTAACCGACTTCTACATAGACGATTTAAGTACAGGTTGCGCATCAGAAGATCAGCTGACACACATTCATAAAGGCATAACTCAAGTTTTAGAGTCAGCTGGGTTCATACTTAGGAAGTTTCGCACCAATTGTCCACAGATATTCAAGAAGGAACAAGTTAACAGCGACAATTTAGATCTGTGCAAAGAATCAGCTGTGTTAGGATTAAACTGGTCTCCGGTGAGTGACACAATTCAATTCTCTACCAATGTACCTCTTGCATCTCAGTTAACGAAACGAACGGTTATCTCTATGACTTGTAAAATATTTGATCCACTAGGACTCTTGAGTGCTGCAATTATCAAACCAAAAATATTACTGCAGAAGTTATGGTGTGCCAAGTTGGATTGGGATGAGCCAATACCAAATAACTTAGCTAAGGATTGGTTTAGCTTTGGTGATAATTTATCTTGTTTGTACAATCTACATCTACCTAGGTACGTCTTGTGTGAAATGCCAGAACACATCGAATTGCATTGTTTTGTAGATGCCTCGCAAGTAGCCTATGGCGCATGCGTTTATCTAAGGTCTAAGTGTAGTAATCATGCGTATACATCACGCCTGTTATGTGCAAAGGCTAGGGTAGCACCTATTAAACCAATGACTATTCCTAGACTAGAACTATGTGGAGCGCTCCTCGGAGCTAGACTTTGCCAGAAGGTCAGTCAGTCCTTAAAATGTAAAATTAATAAGAAAATAATATGGACAGACTCCACGGTAGTATTAGGATGGCTGAGAATGCAGCCAAACTCACTGAAAACTTTCGTACGCAATAGAATAAACGAAATTCAGGAGTTAACAGCCGATTATAAGTGGTATCATGTTCCCACAACCTTGAACCCTGCTGACATGGCTTCAAGGGGGGTAGACCCACCCGTGCTGAAGAGTTCAACACTTTGGTGGGAAGGCCCTCCCTTCTTAAAAGAAGAGAAATATGAGTGGTCCACGAAGCCACCACTTTCAGAGGATGAGCCCTTACCTGAGGTGAAATCGCTCACCACATATTCATCTACAGCAAACAATAAGGAAGGTTTAGATGTTAAGGTGATAGATTTCAGTAGGTTTTCTAATTTTTCACGGCTGAAAAGAACAGTCGCCTATGTTCTAAGGTTCATTGACAATTGTAAGGGTCAAAGAAATTTAAGTCAGGCACTGTCAGCTGAAGAGCTACAAAAAGCATGCACTCTGCTGGCTAGACTTAGTCAGTTTGATACATTCTATGAAGAAATTGAAACATTAAGTAAAGGGCATTCCTTACATAACAAATCTAAATTATTGCCACTTAACCCCTTCGTAGACTCTAAACGGGTGCTACGAGTGGGAGGCCGTCTGGGAAATTCTAACTTTGATTATAATAAGAAGCACCCTATTCTCCTAGATGCGAAACATAGTTTCACGAAACTGTTATTTAAACATGAACACTTACGATTATTTCATGCTGGTCCTCAGGCACTGCTCGCTGCCATTCGTGAAGAATACTGGCCAATAGGAGGGAGAAACCTAGCTCGTACTGTTACCAAGCAGTGTGTGGTATGTACACGACTGCGCGGTAAGCCTTTTGAACCAATCATGGGTGACTTGCCAACAGTAAGAACTGACCGTAGCTTCGCCTTCAGTTCCTGTGGGGTAGACTTTGCGGGTCCCTTTCGAATTTCAAGCCGCAAGGGCCGAGGGAACCGCATAACTAAGAGCTATCTATGTTTGTTTGTGTGTCTTACTACTAAGGCGGTTCACCTACAAGTAGTCAGCGACCTCACTTCTGAAGCCTTCATTCTGTGCCTGCGTAGATTTGTGGCTAGGAGAGGTAAACCCTATGCTATCTATTGCGATAATGGTCGGAATTTCATAGGGGCATGCAATGAGCTGGGTAGGATGTTGCAGAAGAGCCAAGAGTCGGTCTTCAATTACTCGGCGAACGAGGGAATCCGCTTTGTGTTTGGGCCTGCATATTCGCCTCATTTCGGGGGAATATGGGAGGCGGGGATCAAATCCTCTAAATACCATCTAAAACGAGTAGCTGGGGAGGCCTGTTTGACGTTTGAAGAGCTGGCTACACTGTTTTCACAGATTGAGGCCATACTGAACTCCCGCCCCCTCTCTCCCCTCTCGTCTGATCCAAATGACCCCTCTCCGCTAACCCCAGGGCACTTCTTAGTGGGCAGGCCATTGACCGCCGTCCCGTCGCCACCCATCACAGTACTGCGACCCAACCGCTACGAGCTCATAGAGAAAATCCGCCAACAGTTCTGGTCCAGGTGGCAGAAGGAGTTCCTGGCCGAAATGCAGCAGCGGTCCCAGTGGAGGACCCAGCAGCGAGGCATCTGCCTTGGCGACCTCGTGCTGCTGCGCGAGGCAAACCTGCCGCCACTCCAGTGGCGCTTAGGGCGCGTCACGCGCCTACACCCTGGCCCAGACGGGGTCAGTCGGGTGGCTGACATCGCCACCACCAAGGGGACGGTCACTCGTGCCGTCCGCACGATGTGCCCCCTCCTCGGAGAGCAGCATGGTTGAATGCTTCAACCCCCGGGAGTATGTTCCGGCCTCCGCCGCCTGGCAACACTGCCGGGTGACGTGGAGCACCGCAGCCAATGGGTGCGCCGATCGCGCGCCGTCTTGCGCGCGGGCCAATGGCTGCGCGCCGCGATCACGCCACCTCAGCCGAGCCAATGGACAGCGGGGCGGCAGCGGCGTCGCGCGAGTGGGAGCACAGGGCTCCGCTGAAGAATCGTTCACTTGGCCACGAGGGCCGCTAGCAAACCAACGCGTATTTTTTGTAACGGGTCCAGCGACATTATTGTGAGAATCTAATTCCGATCAATACATCAGTTTATTTATTATTCAGTCTTGGTTTCATTGAAGAAGACCTAAAACCCACGCAAGCGCGTGAACATAGGTAATAAGGTACGATGGGGTTGGCATATCCGTATGGACAAAAATCCCCTTTAAAAATAAAAGAATAAAAAAAAAAAAGTTAAACACAACCTCATCTGCCTAGCCTTTTCCCAATTATGTTGGGGTCGGCTTCCAGTCTAACTGAATGCAGCTGAATACCAGTGTTTTACATGGAGCGACTGCTTAACTGACCTCCACAACCCAGTAAGTACTGGGTTATACGATACCTACCCCTAAACGTAAAACGAGACATGTGTGGAAAATTAAGCAGCGCCTCTGCTGTCCAATAGACAGCTACACAAACAAGTGTCGTTAGCATAAATCATGTAACCAGATTTTAATACAAATCTATCTACCTACTAATCTATGACTTAGAAAACGAAAATTCTGAGGACATGATGTGGCTGAAAACTATAAAAAAGTAACTGAGCAAACAGCATAATATAATGCCCTGGTTAACCGTAGTTTCTATCAGATGAAATTATGATTCTAGCTTTAAACCAAACAAAGACAGCAAACCAAAAAATATATCTAAACCAAACCCCTTTCACAGCACTTTCACCAAGAATTTCTACAAAAGACATCCTCAAAATCTCTGAAATGCTTTTACATGCAACTGAGCGTTTTCACCACCCATGGCAGGGAGTTCGTTCATAATGAATGAGTGAACGAATGAAGGAACCTCAAGGAGTGTTCGTTCTTTCTGCGGTAGTCTACGTCTTGCGGAGACAAGACAAGATAAAACACTTAACACCTGACAACGGTTTAGGATTAGGTTTATAAGGTTGTAAATTGTCTGGTAAATATATGAAATATTTTAATTGCCACTTCTCACGTGAGATGGGCAATTAAAATTCTAAATGTGGTAATGAGATTGGTTCTTTTAGCAAGTCTTTCTTAAAGATATGTTTTTTTATAATGCCTAATGGCATTAAGTCCGCCATGTGACATACTCGTGTCGTGATTTTGCATTGTAACATAATTTTACTTAGAAATATGGCAACACTAGCTGTCACTTTTGTAGCCAATCACGAACCCGAGTATCATTATGGTAGGGGTAAGAGTGGGGACAGACCGGCATCGGCAGTCGGTAGGCAGTTCTAAACGTAGTGATTATATACTCTGTGGGCAGTTCGTGCTTGGTTATCGTATCATTGAGACGTGTCGACTACACACACTGGATATTAAGACTGTGAATTGTATATTAGTTTGGAATAAACAAGTTGAGTTTATGAACAGAGTTATCATTTTCATAAAACTCGTGTACATGAAGTAAATAATTTTCAAATCAAAAGGGACAAACAGGTTTTTTGCTATTCTTGTAAGTTGATGCAGTTGCTAGAATAATCCCTGTTCTACATTTTCTCAAGAAAATTCAATATAAACTGAAATAGTTTGAATTCTAAGACCCACATATTTTAAAACTTATAAAAGCAACTAAAGTATATGATAAAATGCTTGTCATATATTCGTTTTGACCGTTGGAACTAAAACTATTGGAAGGAACGCTGAGCTAGATAGCTCCTCATTTATATTGGAAACGAGGAATGTCCAGGAATTGAAGGTAGCGATGTTATCAAAGGTATCCATAACTCTGACGTCAGATAAAAATATCAAATTATAGATGCTATTTATGCATCTATTTCTGGTTACCTGTTCCGAAAACTTTACATTTTTTTTCTTAAATATCTATTATTAATTTGCCAAAACGTGGATATGTCACTGGAGCATAGCCTTTTTCATGGTCAATGAAATTGTGTATGTGTGACACTTTTTAAACCATACAATTGTAGAAGAACCCACTATCCCGGAACGGTTTGAGACAATGACTATTTAATTTAATAAAGCAAAAGATAATTCAAAAAACAAGAGATTATAAAAGAATTTAAATGCACATTACACTTAAATACGTATAAAACTAGACCGTAATGCAGTGGCACAAAATATTTAATGCGGCCGCAATTAGTCGGCATTTACTTTATCACCGCTAAAACTTTTAAACAAATGCATAATTATGGCGCATGAAATCCTATTATGAAATTGCTGTTGCAATCCGGAATTAGCTAAAATTACTTCAGTGTGGGAATTTTAATACAGTTAGCAGTAGTAGTATAGCCATTCCCATTGATACTCGTATTATCGAGATATTCACTATGGTCAGTTCCCGATATTTCGGCGCTGTTGCAAGCACCATGATCACAAATAAACTGCAGTTATTGCGGGTGGGTGTTTATGAGCAGAAAATGGGTCAAAAATTTATGTTTTTTAAATTTATGTATGTCTGTCTGTTTGTTCCGGTTAATCTCCAAAACGGCTGGGCTGATTTGGCAGGACTTTTACTGTCAGACAGCTGATATTATAAGGAGTAACTTAGGCTATTTCATTTTAGTTTTTTATTTTGTTTTTCATTTCACGTGGACGAAGTTGCGGGTACAGCAAGATAATAATAAATGCGAACGTAAGCGCTCGCGGATAGGTTTTTATCCGGTAATATAAACGTTGACGAGGGATCATTTCCGTTCCCCACACAAGCGGAACCGCGAGTCAAATCTAGTAAATTCATCAAGCTTTCTGTAAGAACTCTAAAATAACTTCACTGTGACGTCTGAAACTCAGCTTTATCGGTTAACTAAGTTATTTTTATGACCACTTTCAGCCAAGCACACTATATGCAAGTGCCGTGTCGGCACGGCATGGTGCAGTGGCTGAGCAATGGCTGCTGCACTGTGTATCGCGGATTCGATTTCCGGCACGGATCAATTATTTGTATGGCCTACATGTACTTTTTCCAGGTCTGACTGTTTGTGTATGTGAGTTTAAATGCTTATAAACGCATCCACGATACAGAAGAAATCCCTAGTGGGGCTACGTTTAAAAAATCATGCGAGAAAACTTTTTTGCAAAAAATAAAACCGACTTCAAAAAAAAATCAAAAAGTGAAAAATAAAACCGACTCCAAAAAAAAAACAAAACGTGAAAAATAACATTAGCTTCTGAAGTCGGTGACTTTTGTTTGATTGATTTAATTATTTTGTCACCGACTTCAGAAGCTAAAGTTATTTTTCACTTTTTGTTTTTTTTTTTTGAAGTCGGTTTTATTTTTTGCAAAAAAGTTTTTATTTTTCACTTTTTAGTGGTACACATGGAAAGTGCATACCGTTACAATTACAACGAGCCCAAACGCGACTAGGATACATTGTCTCATTATTGAGTTCCGTGACTCTTGGCTTCATCATCAGATCTGATGGTAGAATGGTTCTTATCAAACGCAAATGCTTCACTTGTTGTAGAAAATACCAAAATCGCTGTACGTTATCCTATAAAATTTGAAGAGTTCCCTCGATTTCGCCAAGATTCTATCATCAAATCCCAATTTGGTTACTATGGGACCATTTGGAAAGGATACTCTTTCCAACAAAAAAAGAATTTTTCAAATCGGTTGGCAAGCGACGGAGACAGCGCGAACAAACTTAAAAAAAAAAATAGAAACATCCGAATTGAGAACCTCCTCCTTTTTTAGAAGTCGGTTAAAAAAAATAGAAACATCCGAATTGAGAACCTCCTCCTTTTTTAGAAGTCGGTTAAAAACTAAGAAATCTATATCTGCTACGGGTTATGCCCAGGTGCTACGCCGTAGCGGATCAACTACGCGTTAGGTGGTGGTCACGCAAGTTCCTGATTTTTATTCACCCAAAAAGGGCTCAACGCGCTTAAGGGGGATGCTCCAAGGTAGCCCGAGAAATTCAAATTTTCTTACGTTTTTTGCAATTTGCAGGGTAGTGCTAAGTTGTATATTGATACACATTCCGGACGCGACTGTAAGACGTATTAAGGTACAGAATTATAATCATCAAAATCATCAATACAACCCTCCAAGTTCGTAAGAGTCGATGGACGATTTTTTCACGGTCAAAGTCCTTCTTCGAGTCTTATGAACTTGGTGGGTTGTATTGATGATTTTAATGACTATAATCTGTAACTTAATACGTCTTACAGTCGCGACCGATATGTTTATCAACATAAAACTTAGCACTGCTCTGCAAATTGCAAAAAACGTAAGAAAATTTGAATTTCGCGGGCCGCCCGCCCTGACGCTTTCACCTTTAAGAAGTTCGCTTATATTACCTGCATACACTACAGAAAGTGTTGCTTACATACAAAATACCCCTTCGTATTCAAATGATTAATTTTCTCGCACTCTATTCTATTTTCACGTAAGACAAAGCAACATCCTGGAAGCGAAACCGCAGACACAGTCAACATCAATTACCCGAATCTGACAATACTTGCAAACACCTAAACCACACAAATTAAATCCTTCAATTTAATAACCGTCGGTACAGTGATGAGCACCAATATGTATGCACTTAGCAAAATTTAAAAGCTTACACTTCTAAATTTTGCTCAAGAAAAATAAGTTTTCTATAGAAATTTTAAATTCTTCATATCTCGGCTTTATATCATTGTCCTTTCAAAATTTATATTTGGGAACATAAATATTCTCTAATCCATTCGAAATAAATACACACTACCTGAAAACTATGTTTGATTTACAAATTATTTTGGTATTACGTTTGTATGAAAGACGCATACTCCGCCGGTCCCTAGACTTATTTCATAACTAGCGGATCTGACAGAATTATAGTTTTTTTTTTTTTTTCCTGGTTTTCCAACATCTACTCTAATATCATGTGTAGGTACGAGGCTTATTTTTATTTTTCTGTATGTAGACAACAGCGTCACCTGATTAATCCAAATACAACTCTCAGCATCTGTCTAAGAATCACGAATATATCGGAATTTATAAATAAATCTGAGTTCCAATATACAATTTTCGAGAAAATACTAAATAACATGAGTACCGTAGCATAAAATCACTTTTAAAAGCTGCTAAGTTCAAACATATTGGCGCTCACGACTGTACAGTTTTTTTCCTCTGGCACTTTCATTCCACTTTTGTTCCTCTATCTTATAAAAGATGCATCGAACGGAACAGGAAAATTAATTTCAGACAATGCGACGTACGAAACAAGTCGCTGTGGGCTTTACGTAGGTATTTACTGAGCTGCTTTGATATCTGACTCGATCTTGTGGTAAAGAGCTGTACAATACTTATTAATAGAAATTTGGTGTCGTTTTTGAACCTTTAGTTAGATTTATTAAGACATACTTACACTAAATACAAACTACAATTCTAAATAATATTATTTACAAGTGTCAAAACGGTTACAGGGCGTCAACGTTTTTGAATGATTTGGGAAGTTTAAATGTCATTTAACGTTGTATGCTTTTGTTTACTTTGTCATAATTTCAACATTATAATGTCAAGTCAAACCACATACGAAAAATAACAGGACCGTCTTTAGTTATTCATCATTCTCTTGCCCTAAAACAACCCAACTCATTAATTTACCTAAACTTATATGGTTAATTGTTTGTTTTAATTAGTGTTGCGCCGGCATAACGTATAGATAAAGTCCTCACTCGTTCGTTAGGATATGCGAAATGCGCACATAACACTAGTTAACTAAACAGTGACGACGAAGATACAACGTTACAGTCAAGAGCATTACTGGAACTAAAAATAACATTATTATTTTTTATCGTTGTTAAAGAACCTGGGCTTGCAATAAACATTTAAGAGACCGATTAATAAACATAAAATAGTCAACCATTTCTTCACTAAATCTGTACGAATAAATAGGTACACAATACATCAAACATAACAGCCTATTTACGCCCTCCACAAAGAAAAACATTTCCACACTCACGGTTAAAAATAACAGCAGTACAACAATCAATCTACCTGCTAATCTAAAAGACTGTGACATAGGTCACATTGAAAACGAATGATTCTTAGAAATATTTAAACAGGCAAGTCGTCCCATTGTGCTGGGATTGGATGTCGAAAATTGCCTATTACCAACCCCTGAGCACGACAGTATTGCCTCTTTATCCAATTTATCGTTCTACTTTACTATTTCTTCAGACAATTGCGATTTATATTTGCGAGAAAGTCTTTGAATGTGAACGAGAGGAGTGTATCGTTCAGTTCAACGCCGAATAAAGTTTAGATATTTCCAATGCTAGGTGTAGTAAACTTTATTTCATGACGTGTTCTGTACGTATTTGAGAAGTTGAAAGAAATGATGTACTTTTCATTGAACTCAGAAATGAAAGTAGTGATGTACGTCAATGTCATATGTCGAGTAAATGTCAATGTGGTGACACTTGTGTGAGGCCTATGCCCAGCAGTGGACGTTTTTCGACTGTAATGAAGAAGATCATAATGATGATGGGTTTTCATTAGAAGCAACTTATACACTTTACATGGAGAAGAATGACAAATAACATTGTTATTTTTCTTCTGTGTAGCTGTTTTGACTCAATCAACCACTGTCTTTAATTCCATCTATAATTTTTCTCACCCCAGTTAGCGCAATAACATTTTCCCCATATCGCCCAGGCTCTCCAACCCCACCTGATATTTCTCCACCACTATTATTCTTCATAATTCACATTAGGCGTAAACTGCGTTTGCAATAAGACGGTGTGCGCATTTAATTTGGTCCGACCATATATTTTAAAACGTGCCTTGCAACTACATTTTACGTTAAAGGGAGGCATATATTGCGGCGTTTAAACTGCTAGATTGTTTTATTGCACTCATTATGAGGGAATCTGCTCTAAGGTATTAATTTGGGAAGAAACTTTAAGGTCGAAAATTATTTTGTAAGAGACTCTTGATCACAATATATAATGCCTTCAAATTGGGTTTAATTACTCGTGTAAATAACGGCTCACCTTTCGAGGGGAGAGGTGATTATGGAGCTCGTAAACGATGGGATTGTAACCTGTCATTGCTTATATCTAAATTATGGGGTTATTAGGTGGGTTGCTGTGCACACACTGGGTTTTAAGCGTGCTGTTGCAAAATGGCGAACGCATATCAAGGCAATGAAATCGTAGAGACAGAGAACTTACTTCTTGTAACAACTGTGTTCATGAGAAGAGCAAGGAAATTTAATAAAAAAAAACATGCGTCGTAGAAACACACGTTTGAAGAAGAAAAGGCGCTCACATAAAGGTAAAAGGTCTCAATGGGCCCCAAAGGGTATCAAAGATTTTCTCACTTAAAATGTTATCTTTAGAGATCGACATAAACAATAAGTAACCGCCCATAAAAACCTAAGCTCAACCCGAAACTTCCAATTAATACATTCTCAGCAAACTGAAAGTGGAAATCCTTTATAATGAATTCGCAACAGTCGATAATTGACACGTCTACGAAGGTTTAATCTGGCCCCAAGACCCGCCGCTAAGATCTCGACAACTTCTGATATTTCACACACGAATTTCTCCGAGTTAGTTCACTGAGGTCGGTGTGGAGTGGCGTAACTTAATTAATTTTGACAGTTTTGGACCAAGTCTAATTGAATGATGTTAAATACTCTAAACAACTAAATAAACTGGGCAATCTTATTAAAGAAGTACATACATAGTTGTATGTTGCATGAACATGACTCATGTTGCGATTTTTTTCGCACACTTCAAGAAATTCATCTGTGGACCCCGACCGAATCGGTCAGCGACGCGATTGTTTAACTATTGTGTCTACTTCGCTAACAGTTAACGAATTAAATGTTTTATTTAAGTCAATAACTTGCAGTGTCAACGAACGCAGTTGTTTTAACTACTTTACAGAATTATATAGCTCCAGTAACAGAAGTAGTATATTTTCAACAACGCGTAACGGAAGCACGTAGTCTACGGAATAGGTAACAGCATTTCAACGGTTGCTTTTATCCCCGTAGTCGTAGTCTGATATCATTAACGTTCGTATCAGAAAAACGGATTCAGCCGAGAGATGTTTTTCTTTTTCTATTGTGGTATTAAACCCTTTACTATCGCGGTGCTACCGCTGTCACAAAGAAGAGAGGCTTAACGTAGCACATTAGTTAAATACGACAGTGGAGATGTGCCTTTTACTCAAGCATAGAATCTTTAAGCACGAATTTTGTCCACTGCCAATCCTGCTGGTTGATTCCATCGTAAAACGTCAAAAGAAATCTCAGTGGCCAATTCGCTATAGGCCGACTATAAGCTCCAATACTATGAAATGTAATTAACTCAGGTAAATCGGATTGGGTGAAAGTTTTCGCACGATAACTGGAGCGGAATTGTACCCCGACAACCCCACCCGCCCCCCGCGGCTTAAAACTGCGTAAGGCTAAGGAGGCTTCAACGTCATTAAAATTTAAATACTTTTTTGATGTTTGCTCACACGGTGTAGGCTGTTTAGTTTTTAGTTAGTTTAACTAATTTCATTCGGTCAGTGAGCATTTAAGTGACCTAATCTATGAGTGTTGCTTTCGATGGACGAATGGAAGTTAAAATAACTGTTTATCATCATAAGGAGGAGCTCACTGCTAAAAAAGAACAGCCGTTCGGACCAATCTTGCCTAGTTTTCTCTGTGGATGTGTAATCACCCATTACATACTGAGTTTCCTAGCTAAGCCGTTGGTCCTAGCTGTTATTGTAGATCTTTGACAGTCATTACAGGCAGTCAGTGGCCCGAAAGTCTGACAACTAGTCTTCCCAAGGAGTATAGTATTACCCATAGTAATAACTAGGATGTGGAACTCAGACCGGCAATCGCTCCATGTAAAATACTGGTCTTCAGCTCCATCCGGTTAGACCGACCGACCGACCCATAAGAAAGTAGCTAAAAGCCTGTGAAAAACGGACGATAGCTAAAGAACTAGTCTCATCGTAGCGCAGGTTATTAAGAATAGGCATGACGACAGTATCAAAAAATTACAAATCTATTTAGTCCGTCAGTTAGAATATTGAAAAATAATGGACACGTATTTTTTGTTTATGTAAATCAATGAATATAGACTCACGAGTTTTGATGCGTCTTATCTTTATAAGACGCATCAATCAAGTGGGGGCTCGTGATGTCGAGTATCGAGAATTTAAAAAAAAAAAACCGGCCAAGTGCGAGTCAGACTCGCGCACCGAGGGTTCCGTACAAACCTGTAGGTATATAAGTAAAAGTTATGGTAATTTAAGATTTTCGGAATTTTTCCTATATGTGTACTTTATAACGTTGCTTCATGCCAAATTTCAAGATTCCAGGTCGTCTGGAAGTATCCTTTAGGTTTTGATTCCCCTGCGAGTAGTTGCGAGTTTCAAAATATGCGGCTTTAATTGCTGTATCTTTTGATTGCGTTGACGTAGAAGTTTGATTTTGTTACAGCTTAAAGATATTATAGACTTGAGTATTTGTTAAGAATTTCAATATAATACCACTACGCGTTCATGAGTAAAGGGGTAATAAGTTTAAAATTATTAAAAATATTTTTATTATATGATGTAACTAAAAATTTATGCTTTTCGCAATTTTTCCTTTATCTGTGTTATAAGACGTTGCTTCGTACCAAATTTCAAGATTCTGAGTTCACGGGAAGTACCCTGTAGGTTTTGATTCCCTTGCGAGTGTCGAAAATTTGCGGCATAAACGGGAGTATCTTTTGATCGCGTTGACTTAGAAGTTTGATTTTTTCACAGCTCCAAGAGACCATAGACTTGAGTATTTGATATGAATTTCAGCTTGATACCTCCACGCGTTCCTGAGAAAAAAGGTCTTGACAGACAGACAGACAGACAGACAGACAGACGGACAACAAAGTGATCCTATAAGGGTTCCGTTTTTACCTTTTGAGGTACGGAACCCTAAAAAAACAAAAACGTGAAAAATAACTTTAGCTTCTGAAGTCGGTGACGTTTGTTTGATTGATTTAATTTTTTTGTCACCGACTTCAGAAGCTAAAGTTATTTTTCACGTTTTTGGTTTTTTTTTTTGAAGTCAGTTTTATTTTTTGCAAAAAAGTTTTTATTTTTCACTTTTTAGTGGTTCACATATGTGCTTGTTACACATGGAAAGTGCATACCGTTACAATTACAACAAGCCCAAACACGACTAGGATACATTGTCTCATTATGGAGTTCCGTGAGTCTTGGCTTCATCATCAGATCTGATGGTAGAAGGGTTCTTATCAAATGCAAATGCTTCACTTGTTGAAAATACCAAAATTTCTGTCCGTTATCCTATATAACATACCTAACTGTCGAAATATGGGTATACTGTACACATCTGCGTACCCACTCAGAGCATACAGGCGTGATGTTATGTTATGATGTTGTGTAAACAATAAACATCCAAGCGATTGAAGCAATCACGACAGATTTGCTGTCTATTATTGAAGAGTTCCGTTCCATATCTCCGAAGTTCGTGATCAGATCATGACAATATTTCTATGGGACCAACTTGGAAGTATACCCTTTCAAACAAAAAAAGAATTTTTCAAATCGGTTGAGGCGTCTTCGAGTAATCGGTGAACATACATAAAAAAAAAACACACACAGTCGAATAGAGAACCTCCTCCTTTTTGGAAGTCGGTTAAAAAGTGTCATCTTCAATTTTGATCTACGTAATAAAATAAAAAATACGGGTCAAATATTTTTTAATGATCTACCTGACGGACTAATTAGATTTTTTTGTCGTCTACTCTATTCTGATTCCGTTCTGTGCCATCATAATTACCACTTCCTTCATCCCAAAACGTCACTTTAAACATGACAATTCCGTCTACCATTTTGAATCCGTGACAAAGCGATACAATTTACGCGGTTCTATTGTGCGCGGTTAAATTATAAGGCGGGTCGTCATCCCCCATAGTTGTCACCGCAATAATATAAAAAGCAAGAGATAAAAATGAGGAAAATTGTTATCATAACGTTCCGCGGTGTAAGGTGACTGTGGATGGTGTTATGTTGAATGTAAGAAGCCGTTTATGTTTTTAGTGTTTTTTTAGATTCGTGAATTCGTTTAAAAGCAATTTGTTTTTTATTTGCTGCCTGCTGATCTTATCCTTCGTCGTGTTTAAAGACGATGACCACTCCGTATTAGTTTGCTTACAGTTGCCTGCAAGTTTCAGAGATATTTTTAATTAATAAAAGATGTTGGCTAGGTAATTCATAGGTAAGGAATTATATTATCAAAATTAAAGATACGTATCTAAGTCAGAATGTTTGTACTTAGCAAATATCTTTAACCTGATCAGATTGATTAGTCACTGGTGTTTTTTAAAAATCTGCGTATTATTGTTTGCCACGTTTTTGTAGCCTCTTTGGTTTCTTGTAAGACATGACCATTTAATATTTGTATGCCTTGATGCCTTTTTAAAAAACTACTATTATAAATGATAATTAATTAAAAAACATATCCAGACCAGCCCGCTGCATCTCTCATACCGCCATCCACGAAGTTAAGTTGTAGTCTTCGGCTGATAAAATGCAAATTCACAAAGATTCCGCGGAAGTTTTCTTATTACTCGTGCTAATAAACGATCTCCTCGCTACGGTTTATACATCCCTGTGCGATTGTTCCGACCAACTTTTAATGTATACCTATATCTCGGTTTTGATCTTAGAAAGTGTGACCGGTGTAAAAAAAAGTTACTTTATTTTATTTGGAGTGAGAGGCACCGTCGTTTTTGAGGGGTTCAATTTAAGGATTTTACTCATTTTAAGGAAATCTGTATTTGTGGGTTAGTATGAATTAAACGACAAAAGTAAGCGATGTCTTACTTAAAAAACCTCCTTGTTTTTTATCGTTAGTAAAATAGCTGAAATGGAACTGGACAGGTCACAATATGACAACAATCTGTTCGTTCTCTCTGAAAAATGGAGAGATCGAAAAATGAGACGCCAATTCAATTGATGGGAGATGGCGTACCAAAAAAATGAAGAAGATTAGCTCGTAACAGAGATGAGTGGAAGAACCTAGTGGAGGCTTGTATCGAAGGACAACCTCAATAACCACATTATAAAACATATGACATCCGGGTATTCATCGCGACCACGGCTGGTGCAATCCGGTCGAAACGTCGGGATAAAATTAAAGGTAAATTCGCGATAAATACCCGGATGTCATATGTTTTATAATGTGTTCTGATCGTGAAAGTTTAAAAAAGACAACCTCAATAACCAACTGGTTGCTGAAAATTTTGTCATTACTCACCTTTTTTATCCAACCCAAGCTATTTTTGCTATAAATTATTTTTTTAAAGATTTGACACAAATGTTCGTGTTTCTCCAAATATGTGTGTCGTCTAGTATAACTGAAAACTCGGAATTGAAATGTCAAGGACTTTAGTTGATACCTCAGATTTACTACTTTCCAATTTTGCACTGTAAGGCTGAGGCTACACTAGGCAGCGATTTGCGATGCGACTGGCAGAGCGAAACGAGAAAAACATAGTATGGCTACATTACAAGCGAGATTCCGGCGTATTTTCTAATAAATTCGCTTCAATTTCGCTATGTTGGTGTAGGCGATACCGTGATTACAGTAATGTTGTTCCGATCGCATAAAGAAATCAACGATCGCTAGTCATATTTGATGTACAGTGTAGCCATTACGTGAGCATTCATTTACTTGTTTTAATCGCTCATGTGTCGCAGGTCGCGTCGAGGCGTAATGTAGCCTCAGCCAAATACTTTCACGATTACGAATGATACCGACCAAACCCGATTTGCATAACACGGCCATAATACGAATAGTTGCAAGTGGTTCATACCTGACATAGACGCACAGAGAGGATCCGAGTTATTTTTTAAAACCTTACCCTCAATATTGTAAGGTACAAATTATGGTAGCCAGGAACGTAGATAGTTTTAACAAAATAGGCTTCGTTGGCATAACGTAAAGTACAGGTAAGGTATTCCGAGGGCCGGGAGTAATGTTTAGTAAGAGCCTGACTTGTAATAAAGGTTAATAACCCCGAAGCTTTTGTAAGGGTAATTTTATCCTTGCCACTACGGACTACCCCAGGTAGACATCTTTGTGATTGTGGAAAAGTTATACTGTACCTATACCTTCATTTTCATCGCGATTTCGACTAAAATAAAAATAGAAAACTTTTTAGGTTTTAATAAGGCTTTGTTGTAAGAAACGAAATGTCTCTTGAGATGGTGAGTAATAGAGAGAAGATGTATGGAAGAAGAAGACATGCTGCGCCGACCCCAAATATAAGTATAGGGGTTATAGATATTTTAATGCCAAATAAACACAATTTTCTTTCTTTATTTTTTTCTTTCTTTCTTTCTTTTTTCTTTCTTTCTTTCTAAATTGGGATAAGGAATGATGTAGGTTAAATATTGGCGTGATGTAATATTAAAAACACATGACAAAGCCTCCAAGACGAGCAAATTTGCAAAATTCCGAAAACATCAGATAGAATTCGAGAAATCTGCTGCTAAAACACCAAGTTATGAATCGTGATCTTTTGTTTTTCGATGACGAATAAGAACAATGGGGCATAAGTCAAAAAGTATTATGAAAAGTTTTGAGAAATACTATGATTTTAGGTGTACCTAAATAAAAAAAACATTACATTTGATTGGTTCGAACTAAACTGTACCTACCACAATCCTTAAAATACGTATATATAAATAAATGTAGCTGACATTAGCACACAGCGCCATCTAGTGCTACACTAAGCAAGGCTTGTGTTGTGGACACCAGATAGTTGATATACTACATATATACTTTTTGTTTGTAAATATATATTATTATACATACGTGTATGTGCATACTTGTATGTAATATGTAACGCACACTCATAGGGTGACATTTCAACGTATTCCTCGCTTGTTACTCGGCTTTGGTAGCGCCCCTTAAGCGTCGTAAAAGACAGTAAAGAGATTACAGCAAAGGATGTGCGGTTACTTCTGCTTGCTCCCGTAACATCATACCGTGATGTTTCCCCGCTAAGCCCATGATTATGGCTGGAACCCTCCTTGCTTTATGGTAGAGAGTTAGGCGTAATGCGCTCTTGTATCTAATGGTCTCTTTTAGGTATGTACACTTAATTTACTGTGAGGATATAAATATAGTGAATAAGGTTAGAAATAGTTCTTTTTAAACGAGAACGAGTGGCAACACTGGGACGTCCTAGAAGGACATACACTGACAATATTGGTGAGGTTCTTCAGAGAGGTCAAGTTTGTAGTACTCGCAATTCGGTATGTAAAGTATTTTTCAGGTATTTTTTTTACATTTTTATTTCGTAAAACATTTAATTTTAAGCAACTAATTTTAAGCTTTTTTTTTTCAAGTAACAGTTTCTTTTTTATTATTTTTTAAAGTATTATTCATGATGACGTCATTTCATAGCCTGAATAGCTTTATGTCTTTGCCACGCTTTCAGTACATACAAAAAACACTAATAGATAACTTCAAAGTTGACATTGATGACAGTTGACGCTTGACAGATACGTGTTTTTATTTTGTTGTGAAATGTGAATGCTGTGATCGTGACTGTGATGTGAACTTTTTGTTTGAGTTTCTTTTCCTACGATTTTTAGCAAATTTTAATTTCTATCCATTATCCGTGCTGCGTATCCGTGCAATGAATCTGTCATCGACAACTAGTGCTAAATGCTTCGTACCGTCATGTAAAAACACTACAACAAATAGCCGACACAAATTGTCTGTAAATGTGAAAAAAACGCTAAAAAAGAAGTGGTGCAAGGAAGTAAATATGGAATACAAGCCTGGGCGTCGTCTTTTTTGTTGCGAAGATCATTTGAACGCGAAATTATCAGCGCGCGATGCATTCAAATAAATAACACAGTAACTAACATTCACAGTTTTGATTTGACACTGACGGTATGACAAACAAAAGTATTTTTTTTTAATTTATCTTGAAAAGCACGAAGGAAGTAGTCTATTCAGGCTACGTTATGACGTCATTTAGAGGTCAAATGAAAGTCAAATGATTACAAGTATTATTGTGAAAATAAACACAATCTTGTGATATAGAAAGCTAAAAATAGAAAAATAAGGCATGAGACCCTAAAATCTCCAAATGGTTTTGGAATCAGCGTAGGTTAATTTTTACTTCACATATCGAATTGGCCAGAGACTTTATTTATTGGATCTCCAACAGAAACTATACAGTTACATAGAACAGGGACAAATACAAGCGTGCGCTTCCAATTATTCATATTCATTTATTTGCGTTCCACAAGATAAAACATGGTGTTAACAAAAAAGGCTCAGAGCTAAAAGCCGTTGTAGACCCTTTCAGTGCACAGCAAAATCTTATCATTCACTTGATAAGGTAAACAATCTAAATTTCGTCATCCAAAAGAATGAAAGGCAATAGTGAAACGTGTACTCTCCCACTGTTTTTTTCGTATCATTCTTTCAAAAGCAATATGGGTTACTGGATCAAAAGAAAGCCAGCGTACGGTAGCATTTTCTAGCTGTACAAGCAGACGAACGCAGCTCTAACAATTAATTAACTCGATCGTTAGCTATCGCTGACGTTGAAGAATTCAGAGATCCGCTTCTTTAACAATATTCCAAGTTAGCTGGAGTAGAAAATCCAATATCGCGTTTGATCATTCATTTATATTATATAGGCCCATAATAAGTTTTAAACAGGCTTACGTTTACGGGCTAATGATGCTCGAGTCAAAACGATGAAGACACAGCATTGTGTGGGTTTAAAAATCTCAGAATAATTTTATAAACATCATAGAGCTAAGTTCCCCATAAAATAAAACCGCCCATTGTGTCCCTAGATGTAAAATTTCTACTTTATTCACTCCTCATTTGTAAGGTGTACAAAGTAGTGAACAAAGAGTGAACTGTCTACCTATCAAGTGAATTCGAAAACTTTGGTTTCAACCATTCTTACCACGGGGTTTCGTTTTCCCCAGGCCTAATTGGGTTGTGGAGGTTGGACAGGCAGTCGCTCAATTTAAAAAAAATCTGATATTTAGCCGGATCCGGTTAGACGGAGAGCTGGCTCCAACATATAGCCGAGTCCCATGGTAAGGCACTAGCCACACGACAAAGAAACAAAGATGGAACTCTTATGTAATAAATACAAGGACATATGTAACAAAAAAGATTTGATCTTCGACCCTATCCATCACCCCTTTTAACAGCACGTCGACAATAATACCCAAATGAAGCGCTCAGTATGCACAAACGGCACTCACTTAATGTCAGATAATACTTCATAATGAACAAGTCTACTGAAAATACTGACTTTACACTTTCATTGAGTATCTGGGTCGGGCAAACGAGCCCACATTCAACCCTCAACGTAATGAGGATAGGCAGACACTGAATGGTAACGGCTGAAACAGGAAAATTAACTCTTTTAAAAGGAGTATTTAATAGTATTCCGCTGAGTGAAAATTGGGTCAGCTTTTTAAGATAACAAGGTCAGTTGTGAATAGGAGTTTTACTTTTTTGTTTAAATAAAGGTTTTTTTTATGGTAGGCAAGTAAATTAGTTGCGTGATCTGTTGTGATATGCACCTGGTTAAAAATATATCAGAAGTAAGTGACAGACTGGTTGTAAGACTTTTTGGGCTACTGATTTCCTGTAACGACTGTCAAAGATGGAAAAATGGCAGCCGGGACTAACAGCTAGACGTGCTTTCCGAGGCATGGAGAAAACTCGGTACGTTAGGGTGGTCACCCATCCACAGACCTAACCGAGGCAAGCACGGCATAACCTAAAGATCGACCCGAGTGGCTGTTGTTATTTAGTCACGTGCTCCTTAATTGGTTATACCTTAATATGTAATACTTGATGAACTATGCTCCGAATATTTATCTGATATATGGGTATGTTATTAAGGCGATTACATAAGCTAAATTAGCAACTCTATTTGTGGTGGTTCAAACTTCGCCTGTTATACTGTTGGAATTAAGTTCTAATCAGCTTGCACTACAAAGTGGTTGTTACGTCAGTCACTGCGGGCCGAATAGTACGAAATGAGTGGTTTCGATCGATTTACAAAAAATCTATGGATTGGACTAAAAAAATAAAACACTATCATGATAATATGTTGCTTGAAAAATTATTTACCAAAAAATTAGAATAATCGCAAGTATTTTAGTATGTTTTTTACTCGTTTAAAGAATTTTTTAGAGATAAGTTCGTGATTTTTTATCGAGGAAAATTAATTTTATTGTGGTTTCAAAACACTATCATACTAACATATACCCTGAAAAATATTATATATTTCTGGTTTTGTTTATTGCAGTGAATCATATACTTTTAGGCATTACAAAACTCGCGCTTATTTCATGTAGTCTCCTTAAGACATAGTGGTATTTGACATTAGCTTTCAGACTTTACACCTGATTAATGGCAAAAGGCTTATCCTTGTTAACTTAAAACTTAACTAACGAAATGTGAGTAAATTATAAGCCAAATCCGCCTGCCTACCTTTCCGGAAAAACAGGCATGAGGTAATTGTTCATATTGGTATTCCAAGTATGAATATCATTTAAATTCAATGAAAATTATTGCATACAATAAAAGGGCAATGAAGAACAATGTTAACATGTATGAAATGAAATGTTGGTGCTACAGCTAAATATTCATTAAATCAATCACTCATTTATAAATACATTCGGTATTTGTTGGCTTAACGAGATAATTAGAGTAATGTAATGACTAATTTTGGATAATGGAGGTAGTAAATACGAATTTTGCAATTAAGTAAGTGTTTATCATTAGTCAACTAAAGGGATCGAGACATAACACAGGTTTCTTTATTGATTCATGAAAATATAGATAACGGGAATGATTCAAAAAGAAAATAAAAAATATCGCTGAATGTTACACACAGCGCCACCTAGTGCCACACTAAGCAACGAGGCTTGTGTCGTAAATACCAGATAGTTGATATACTACATTGACTACATAATTATCAATGCCACTTTTCGTTGTAATTTTATAACTCAAGAACGGGCTCACCTATCCAAACCAAATGTTTAGACTTTGTTCGGACTGTTTAGTAGATGGTTTATGTGAAGTTTGCACAAAATCGGTCGAGCGGTTCTTCACGCAGACGAAGTTGCGCGGGTCAGCTAGTTATACATATAAACATCCATGACCCGGAAACAAATGTCTATGCTCATCACACAAACATTTGCTCCTACCGGGATTCCTAAGAATGTAAGGCAAAGGTTGTTAAAAACTTGGTATATCTTAAGAAAACATTAAAAGAACATTTAACATTTTCATTTTTCAACCATTCCATAGAAAGTCCGTGTTTTGTGAGCGGAAGGGATATCATCAGGATCATTACTATCTATTTCGAGAAGAACGATCGGTACATAACCGAAACAATAAAAAAACATGTTTATAACAAAACCAAATACTGCAACATCGTTAAACACAGCAATTTATTCTCCAGTTTTCAAGTAACAAATACACGGTAAACAGCAACTCAAACGTTCCCAGGATACCTCGACATTCAACAAACCAACACAACGGTATCACATAAACGGCGACATTTTAAAAGTAAATACGTAAAAATATGAACCGCAAAGATTTGTGTCGGCTGGAATGCCCGACTATAAAGTGCATGCACTACCCAAAAATATATCGCCAATAAACAAGTGCGACAAAAATTAGTTCCCAGTCCAAAATGCACCTTGATTTTTGAGAGGTAAAGTTGGTATTCCTGTGGGGTGTGTGTTAACGAAATGATGCTACTTGGCGAATATGTTTGGCGATAGATAAATTTTAGTTCTCCATCGTCAGTGCAAACAGCTTGACGTGCATACATTTGGTCTCACCTCGGGTGCTGCGTCACCGTGGAGGTACACGTTTATTTGCTTGGAACTCTGTTTATTGCTGCAAAGAGTTTTGTTGAGCGATGAGATGGCTTTACTTGCTTTTTTTCTTTGGAGAATTTATGGAGAGTATATGGGGGATGACTGATAAAATTATACCACAGGTTTTGTGGGTTTTGTGTAATTTTGACCCCTATCGCCAAACTGATAGTGGTAGCAAATGAAACGACGACTATACGATCATCGGTATCTGTTTCCAGATATATCATTTCTAGATTTTAGCTTAGGTTACAAAAAAAAACCGGCCAAGTGCGAGTCGAAACCACGCATGAAGGGTCCGTACTGTCTTATATTTTTTTTATTTATTTGTTGTTACAGCGGAGACAGCCATACACATTCTGTGAAAATTTCAACTGTCTAACTATCACGGTACGTGAGATACAGCCTGGTGACAGACAGACCGACAGACGGACAGTGGAGTTTTAGTAATAGGGTCCCGTTTTTTGCACTTTGTTTAAGGAACCCTAAAACAGCAGTTTCATTACCCATAGAATCAGGGTACGGTAAACCCCATCGTCTACAAAACCCCTCCAATCATTATTCAATCCCCTTCAAAATAATTGATTACTAAAAAAACCGGTCTCATTTAACAAAAACAAAATAGCTGTGCGAAGTTCACTGGTAAAGTTGGTAACCGGCGGGCCGTGGGGCCGTGGGTTCGAGTCTGTGCAATTTTACGGCGGAGTGGCCGCGAGCGGCGTTCCCGCGCGCAATTTTAAACTTTAAAAAAAGTTGTTCCGTAGATAGATGAATATTACCTGTTCGTACGTGTGATTAGCTAAAGTCTGAGATGGGGTTTGAGAGGTATATGTGAGATGGCTGGAAATAACTAAATAAGGTTTGTTACTCAAAAAAAAAAACATTTCTGAATATTTGACGACTCGAATGGCGTAGCGGTAGTGAGGCTGCCTTACGTTCATAGGTTCCTGGGTTCGAATCCCGGTAGGAGCAAATATTTGTGTGATGAGCATGATGTATAATAAGTATGTATTTACAAACAAAAAAAAAAGTATTTATGTAGTACATCCACTATCTGGTGTCCACGACACAAGCCTTGCTTAGATGGCGCTGTGTGTTAATGTCCAGCGATACTTATTTATTTTATTTTAGTTATTTTAGTTACTTTATTTGTTGTATTTATTTTATTTATGATTTATTTTTCGGTTGATGGCAATAGACTAATGGTCGATCTTCAGGAGCCTAGGTTGGTCTCTCGATGGGTTAGCTTCTATTATAAAGCACGTCAAACAATCGGACCCGATTTCCGTTCATACATCTTTAATAGACTGGTACTGGACAGAAACCTGACCAATAGTCTAACTAAGGGGTATTGTTTTATCCAGTACCTGGTTAGTGGAGTTGATATAATGGTGTCCAAGTGTATTCCACGTAAAATATTGATAATCCGGTTAGACTGGAAGCCGAACCCAATATTATTAGAAAGAGGACAAATAATAATACTTAATAAAATTTATTCAAAAATGTAAGGTAAACGTTTACAATTTTTCTTAAATCTATGTCAACTTCACACATGTTTTGAGCCTGAACTAGGTAATCCTGTGTTTCAGGCAGTTCAAGGTAAAATTTATTGATTTAATCTTCTTAATATCTATAAATTACGTGTCACGTTTTTTGTCCGCGATGGACTCCTAAACTACTAAACCGATTTTAATCAAATTTGTACACCGTGTGCAGTTTGATCCAACTTGAAATATAGGATAGGTTACATCTCAATTTTTAATGTACTGTATGGGGTAGCTAACTCTTCATTGGAATTCTTTAGAAATTAAAATAAATAAATATAATCCTAACTCTAAGTCGCCACTCAGTGGATGCCAGAAGACGGGCAGCGTCGCCGACGGAGGCCTAGAAAACGCTGGCGTGACGACATAAAAGCGCTTGCAAGAGATTGGCCTGAGAGAGCCGCACGTGGATAGAGACAGTGGAATACTATGGGGGAGGGCTTTGCCCAGCAGTGGGACAATATAAGCTAACAAAAAAAAAACCTAACTCTAATGTACGGTAGCTAGCTCTTCATTGGAATTCTTTAGAAATTTAAATAAATAAATATAATCCTAACTCTATGTCGCCACTCAGTGGATGCCAGAAGACGGGCAACGTCGCCGACGGAGGCCTAGAAAACGCTGGCGTGACGATTTAGAAGCGTTTGCGATAGATTGGCCTGAGAGAGCCGCACGTAGAGAGAGACAGTGGAAGACTATGGGGGAGGGCTTTGCCCAGCAGTGGGACAATATAAGCTAACAAAAAAAAAACGTAACTCTAATGTTATAAATGTGAAAGTAAGTTTGTTTGTTATATGTTCACGGCCTGAACCACTGAACCGATCACACTGAAATTTTATTTTGCATACACGTTGACAGGTGGTACAATAACGGAGATAGGGTACCTTTCTTCCCAAAAAAGTACTAGTGATAAAACCAATAGTGTTTTAATGATAATAGATGGTGCCATGTGTCTTTCGAATCATGATTTAATTTTATTATTACAAGCAAAGTAAAACCCGAATTTATTTTCAAATTCTAATTTAATTCGAGCGTAGCTACGGGCAAAAACTAGTAGTTATTTCATAAAAGACGATGTTTTAAAAGTATGCGTAATAAATATCAAAGTGATTCGAGATCTGAAATATGATCCAGTAAGGAATATTCATATGATTCAGTTGAAAACTGTGTTGAACTGAAACTTATCATTTTATACGTCGACGAAAATATCACTGATTCTAAAGTTCTGATGGATATTGACTTTTAAAACTTTAACATTTCTATAACTTACATTTGATACTGAAATACATTACGGAATATCGGTCAAAAGTTAGGAAATAGTTGACTTGAATCCATGTAAAACGCTTCTGAAAAATGTATATGTACTGCTAAACAAAATGCAGAAAATACCTACGTGTACATTAATTAATTACCAGCTTTCATCAGCGACAACAACTAACAACACTACAACAACGACACTAACTTTTATGAAAAACACATAACATAATATATACCATCACGCTTTTAATCAGATTGGTTATACAGGCGGGGCTGTACCTAATAGTACGGTCAAACAAGCTATTTGGTTTACAATCTACAATGTAATTTGTGGGTTAGACGGTTAACCAAATAGCTTGTTCGACCGTACACACCCACATTTCATCAGTTATGTTTAAGTCGCATGTAATACAAATCAATATTCCCAAGCAATCAATAAGTCGATCTTTCTACTACATTTGTCAGCACTATCGCCGAAACAAAGCACATTCAATAAACCCTATACTTTATCGGCGCGAATACGTTCTGCGAGATTTATTCTATCGCTGAGCCGCCATCTTGGATCCGGCAGTGTGTTGGCCCACTGTGCACCGGTAACACGCACGGGATCGAACCCACGGGCCACGGTAATGATAACACGACATGTATAGCACTCGTAGATACCTATGTTTGTTGTAATGATGGGAAAGTGTGAGAAATGGAACGCAACAAATGTCATAGCTTCCCGCTCGTTCTTCCTTCACGGTTTAGCTGTCAAGTAGCTGTCAAAAATTTTCTCTCTCTTGTTAACCGGCAACTGATTTGTAACATTTTGTAAAACCTATTTATAAATTAAGAAACTAATATTAGGACTGTTACTGTGCTTTATTTTGAGAAACTCCTACAAAAAGGTAGACTGAACCAGTGATCCGCAAAGTATGCCGCGGCACATTGCACTGGCGTACCGTGGTTATTAGTTGGTATGCCTCGGAAAATTTAAGTTATATAGTTAAAAAGACAAAATGAAGAAAAATATCTACATAAACAGCCGAAAAACTTGAATAACAAACATTGATTAAAATTGTAAAACTTGATTTTTCAGTTATGGTGGTAGTGAAGACCAGTCGCAAGTACACGTTTTTAGCTTCATAAGGTTAGGTTGGAAGCCAATCAAAATATAATTGGGAAAAGGCTTGGTAGACGATGATGAAGAGAGGAAATAATAGGAGAACTGCGGCAGGGCAAGGTGAGTGCAGTGGCTGAGCGATTGGCTGCTGCGCTGCATATTTAAATGTAAATTTTTGCAAACGCACCCACGATAGAAGATAAATAATCCCTGAGGTGGGCAAAGGATCTAAAAAAATGTTATCAACCCATGCCGGGAGTCAAAGAGAATTAAAATGCATTTACGGCTAGAAGATAAAAATCAAAGCATTTATTTGAAATGGGTCAGTTACAGGCACAATATAATTAATGATTATTGCATGTAGCAATATAGTAATTCTTATTCACTGGGGGAAGACCAAGCATGCTAAAATTACAAATGCGACCTTAACAAAGTAACGCATAAAAATGACAGTACAACCGCAGCAAGAAAAGGGGTGACGAAATAAGGAATTATGCTTTTTAACCTGTAAAACTCCTCATTAACATTCATAGGCATCAAATAGCAGAAAGCCAAGGGTATGCTCGACAGGCTCGCAATATTAATGTGCCGGTAGTTAACCCCCAAACTCTGCAAAATGTTAGTCGTTTGTCAAACAACGCGGCAATTATGTCGTTATTTATGCACTGGAGGGTTATAAGGCGCTAAGATGTATTTGTTGTGTCTGCTTTACAACAAAAATGTGAATTATTTTGTTATTCGTAGAATTATGCTGTTCGAAGAGATGTCATGGGTTTCATTTTTAACTCCCGACGCAAAAACGACGGAGTGTTATAAGTTTGACGTGTCTGCGTGTGTGTGTGTCTGTCTGTCTGGCATCGTAGCGACCGAACAGATGAACCGATTTTTATGTTGTTTGAAAGTTGAATATTAGTCGGGAGTTCAAAATCAAAATCAAAAAATCAAAATCAAAGTATTTATTTCAAGTAGGCCAGTTACAGGCACTTTTGAATTGTCGAAACAAAAATGAACATTTAAAGTAGCTACAGTCCCAGTCACAAGACATAAAAACTGTGAAAGTACTGTAGTTGCCCATTCCCTAGCGTAGATCTCTATGGAGAAGAACGGGCAAGAAACTCCATGGACACTCTTTACTCTTAGCTTCTCTAAGAGAGAAGAACTCCCGCTCTTAGCTATGTTTGATGAAAATCGGTCCAAGATGGCCACCGCCACAAAATGGCGGATTACATATATATTCAACAACCTCCTCAATATGGGTACCAAATGAAAGGGCTTGACTAATAAAACATTACTTATAAGCGTGTATATGTCACCGTAAAATTGTCAAATACGTTATATTACAATATAACGTGTATCTCTCTAGCGATATTGTAAAGTCTCGAATTATTGTCAACTGAACATACGGAAGCATCTCTTGCCCCCATAAACGGGACTTGGGGCACCCCCCCGTTAGGTTAGTTAGGTTCCTTTAAACCCTGCACTCGGAAACAGGGGCCCCGCGAAGCGGGGCTCCGTCGACTACGCTTTTTAGGGGAATATGAAGTGTTTTAAGGTTAGGTTATATTAATCGATATTTCTCAGGAATGGTACAGTATCTTTTCACGAGAGTGTTACCACTGGGCAAGGGGGACCCCTCCTTCACTCCACACCGCGTGAGTTGACTACCATCGCATGCATTTCACGAAAAATAATGCGTTTTATTGTAAGCAGTATGTTCATTTGACAATAATTCGAGACTTTACAATATCGCTAGAGATATTACAATATAACGTTTTTGACAATTTTACGGTGACATATATACACGTATATAACAAATTACAAAACCAAAATGGCTGCCATCACAAAATGGCGAATTACTTTTTTTTCACAACTCCCTCATTAAGGTCAGTATCAAATGAAAAAAAAAACCTTGAAATTATGATCATAATTTCAATGCTTTTTGTTGATCGACCCGAACGGCTGTTGTTATTTAGCCACGAGCTTCTTTTACACAAGTTACATTTAATTAAAAACTTAAAAAGTCCCCCGACAGTCGACACATTGGACACATTGGGTCCAATGTGTCCAACGTAACAACAGCCACTCGGGACGATCTTTAGGTCAACGAGCTTGCCCACGAGCTCCTTTTACACAAGTTACATTAAATTAAAAACTTAAAAAGTCCCCCAACAGTCGACACATTGGACACATTGGGTCCAATGTGTCCAACGTGACAACAGCCACTCGGGACGATCTTTAGGTCAACGAGCTTGCCCGATTACATACCGAGTTTTTCACCATGCCTCTGAAAGAACGCTAAACTGTTGGGTACTGTCATTTGTTAATCTTTGACAGTTGGTACAGGTATTCAGTAGCCCGAAAGTCTGAAAACAAGTTTCCAAAGGGTATCGTATTACCCAGTATTAACTGGGTTGTGGAGGTCAGATAGGCAATCGCTCCATTTGAAAGACGGATATTTAGCTACACCCGGTTAGACTGGAAGCTGATCCCTAACATAATTGAGAAAAGGCAAGGAGATGATGCATTTGTGTATTACACGAAAAACATGGGGACGGTTTTTGCCCTCTTCATAGGCTAAACATTATCTCTATCAGGAGTTGACTATAATAAAGCTAAAACGACAGTTACATTTTGAATGAGGGGCAGTCCTACCCAACGTGAATTGAAATCAACCAAAACTCACTCGCTGCCAACGGAAAACATATAACTGATGTACCGAACACATTTTATACCAACCAAACAGTTCTATACCTCCTACCATCATTAGTTAATTACTAGCCGTAACGAAACCACGCATACGTGTACGTAACCAAACTACATGTAGGAACCGAAATAGGCGACGCATTTTCCCCATAAGCATGAATAAAATTAAAACATCAATTTGAATATAATCACTTCACTCCACACACATTAACATAGCGAATGATTAATTCCCGTTGATAACATGCTTTGCGACACCGGCCCAGGAATTTTGATACAAATTTTCATTACGTTACCGGAGGGAGTTTTTGCACCTTGTGATAAATTAGACGTTATAGGGAATATTTTGTAAGGAGAAATGCTTGAGTTATGTGTCAGGGTTTTTTGCGTAACACGCACTAGTGTGACAAAAGTCTTGTTACAGGGTTCGTGCTTGACTGGGTTGTATTTGGTACACGTAAATGTCAATGGTGTTTACATTTATTTGCGTGCTGTTGCGATTGCGTTGAACATGAATTTGATTCATGGAATAGGGTAGAACATGACTTTATAAAGAGCTATCGTGGAATTTCTATTGAGGGTCTTTTTTTGCTGTGGTCTATTGAATTGATAAATGTTTAAAACATATTTCTAAATTAGAGCATTACTAGCTTCTGCCAGCGGCTTCGCCCGCGTGACGTTTCAAAATTTTCCCATAGGATCTTACTACCGGGATAAAAAGTATCCCATGTGTTGTGTGGATTGGAACCCAGGTCCCTAAGAACGTAAGGCAGCCTCACTACCACTAAGCCATTCGGGTCGTCATTACATGGGACTTAAATATAACTGGCGAAATATGGTTGTACTATTAGATACACTTCTACCTAATCCTCCTATACCTTCTGTTATGTAAATAAATAGATTTCTTAACCAGTCAATGAGTCAAGCTCTAAAAACCAAACAGTTCAATGTCAAACAACCACACAACTGTTAACCCCAAACCTCGTGACAGCGTGCAAATATTCTTATTTAAACCCGTTTCTTTTAACAAAACAAAACTAGTAACGTCGCAGACTATAGCCAACACCTGGCAGCTATAATTCGGCTCCAACCTCTATAAATTTGAGCGTAAGAAAACAGTTAAATCGAACGGCTCCAGTGATATATGTCGAGGAGAGAAAAAATCGTAATTCTGTATAGTAGGAGGATTTGTGTACTGAATGGTTATTGTGGTAGCGTTCGATATGTTATCTATTGCTTTGAGAATATTGTGGTCGTATGTAGATTATGTAAATGGTAAATTGGAGTTGAGTTTGCTAGTGCTTATTGGTAAGTGTTTTATGATCTTCTGTCACAGGTTTTGATAGACTGAGAGTTTAAAGCTAAAAAGGCAAGTTGGCTGGGCTGAATTTAAACAGAATCACTTCAGCCAATTTATGATTGAATTACGTTTTAGTTATTCAGTGTATTCGTCGTGTTTGTTTAGAATCGTCTTTTGCTATCAGAAACAAGTCTAAATGTAAACGCCCCGGCGAACAGGGAAAAGGGAAGCAGAAAACGTCCTGTGACGACAAGCCGTGTCGACGGCGCGTTCATGTTCCACGCGCGCCTCAAAGAGTTGTCAGAAGAAAGGGATGGGTCCGCAAGGACTGTTCGAAAGAGATACCGTGGCTGGCCCCGGAACACAAAGGGCTAAGAAGAAACATAGATGGGTTTTAGTCAGTAAAAATCTGACACTCGCTTCCGCTCCGCCCAAACCGGGAGGGGTTATTTGATGACTTCCTATCGAATAAATAAAACAAAAAAGGGCAAGCAGATGATGTAATCATTCTATTATATTCCCACTGCTGGGAGACAAGCCTTGCGCGTGGGAGTGGGCTAACAAATGATGAATCAAAGGTAAAACTTGACAGTTTTTCTGCTATGCTAGTTTTATACGACTATTTCCTCAACCCTTTACAATTGCCCTTACCTACTATGAGGGCTGATGACACAAAATAATAAACTATGGGTAACTAACACGCGCCTCGCGTTCCTGGACACAATTTATGGCAGGCGGGCGAACCCTTCGGTTTGAATTAGTTTTTGCGACACACTGTTAACTGTCGTCCGCGGTACGCGGTGTCTTCCGTCGACCGCGGGTTGGCGCACATGGACAAATGTATTGGGCCATGGAAAACGCGGGGATAGGTAGGAGACTTCAGATGTACAACTATCATAGTTTATAGCAGGGACAAAATGTTAGTTACTTTTGAAAATTGTGTAACCAACTGAAGCAAAGAATACGCATCAACAGTATCGTAATCTCCCACCTGGACATGAGTTGCCATGGCTGACATGGAAGTCTTTAACTCTAAACCCCGGTTGGCCGCAGCAAGGATAACGTGCTCAAATGGAGATTCATTGATGACTATGCCCTAGAGTGTAAATATAGTGCCGTCCAGTGCATACAGTGGTATCGTTTAACTTTAAAATACCCACCGTACCACCAGGAGTACGGCCAGAGTTTCGATGAATCTGCAGTGCCTCAAACGATGGGACTGGATGAGATTTTCAGAATACATTAGGTTACCGATGAAGCCTCAAGAAGAGGACTGCGAAGTTAAAAGTACTATACTACACTAGAGTGTAAAAATAGTGCCGTCCAGTGCATACAGTGGTATCGTTTAACTTTAAAAACACACCGTACCACAAGGGGTACGGCCAGAGTTACGGTGGGTTTTTACAATTTAAAGGCAGCAATGCAATCGTTGATCTCCGATCATAATTCGCCTCCCTAGCCCTGAAATCTAATTTTAAACCCAATAAAACAGCCAGCAGCACCTAAGACAGGAACCTAAAACATAAATTCCAAATACTAAACCCACTTGTTGTCCCTAATTACACAAATAAATTCCGTCTAACTATTCACCTCTAATTTCATTGCCGCACATTAGCGAAATACAGCGTTAGTTTATAAAGGTGGCGAGCCATAGTTGCCGACCTCTGCATTGCTAATACCGACCTGTGTCGTGACATATTCATTGCTACCCACTTGGCGTATTTAATTTATTGTTTTAATTAACATTCGCAGATGGCCTTCGGTTTTGCTGTACGTTTTGTTGTTTATGATGTATTTGGGGGATATCGGAGGATGTAGATAGGAATGTTGTATGTCTGGAGTACTTGCTTGCTTATTGTTTGTATTCTTCTTCGTTCAGACATAGGAGAATAAAAGAGTCGGTCTTGCAGAACTATGCAAGATGGACATAGTGGGACAAACTTCTACCTTGGATTCATGATTCTAAACCTTCTAGTGTTGCCAGCCATTTAAAAAAAAAATCGGTTTTATACAAAATCACAATTCCAATTAATACACATTGTCTTTCTAAAAACACGTTGTCTTTTCATATTGTTGTTGTATTGATGTCTTAAGAAAACAGGTCACAACTATTTTTTGGCTATAATCTCACGAAACAACGCCCCTCATTAACTACTTATCTATTTGCTTAGAAGAACAAAACAAAAGGAGCCAAAGAAAGCCTTTGTTATCTGGGCCATAGAAGTCATTAACAAGGTTCATCACCATACGACCCGGAAGCCACACTGTAACACATAGGCCTCCCCATAAATTTCCATAACAAAACGCTTACTTTGTTGGAAAATTTAGTTCCCCGACTATCGTAGTTGCGTAAATAAATTTCAAAGCAAACAAGATAACTGACCCCAGAAGTAAGTTCTTTTAACTAAAACGTTTTTCTCATTAGATTTCGCGCCAGACGATGATGATAAGTCACTTTCTTTCACACCGTACTGTGAAATGCATACAGGAATAAAAATTTACGCCATTTTTTACGTCAGGGTACTTAAAAGTGTCGGTCTAATTGCGTCATCAGCCGCGCCATATTATCACTCAGTACTTGTGACGTCACGCTGCAGCGAAATGGACCGAATGACGCTCGCAAAATGGCGGATAAAATCGGAACGTGATTATTTATAAGCGCCAAGTTTTTAGTTCCGTTCGTTTTTAATGGTGTTTTAAATATGAAATAGGAATATGGATGGCATTTTCCTGTGCAGTTATTTAGTTTATTGGTTTATTTCTGCCTGGTTTACTATAAATATTTTTCCTTTTTAACAGAAAAAAACATGGTTCTTTTGGACTAAGATTTGAGACCTTAACTTTTATAGGACATTTAAGTCACTTAATTTATAAACATATCAGTGATAACGTAGTGGAGTGACAGCCAAACTGCCAAATAATAGATCTCGAGTTCAAACAAAACACATGCACTTCTGATTTCTAGAGTCAAGTGCGTATTGTAATAATTTTCCCTTGCTTTGGTGAAGGAAAACATCGTGAGGAAACTACCAAGTCTGTGGTATATTTCTTGACGGCACGTAAAGCCATGGGCCATAGGTGGCATAAAAACTCTGGCATCAGGATAGGCACTAACCAGTAACCACACGTTAAAGAAAGAAGATTAATAAACGATGGCTTGTGCGGGACAACGATAAACAGTGCAGTGTTAAATAGATTCTAATAGGACAGTACATAATGTGACAGTGATATATAGACACTTATTTACAGTGAAAAAGTGTATATTAACTTAGTTTTTTGATAGTTTGTTTTAACGTACTTAGTAGACTTAGTGTTAGGATATATAAGTTCTATTATGTTATGTTTTTGTTGATTTTATATTTTTGTATGATAGTTCGTGATACATAGATCTCATAAATACATAGTTTTATATACGTTTACATAGAAAAAGTTAGTTAAAAACGTAAATATTGTTACGCGGTCCTCGTTACGGTAAAGTGTCTCAGTACTTAAGGTAATGTGCATAATGTTTTCGCGCGTTTTTGCCTTATTCTGATTGGATTTTAGTTTTTCCCCGCACTTTTTGTAAATTCTAATTAGATTCTGATTGGTTTATCGCTTAATAATTTTTGTATAAAAGACGTGCCATTTTGGTGGTTCGACACAGTCGTCGGCCAGCCAGTATTAGAAACACTCTCCTAATATAGAAGAAAGAAGCAACCAGTGGTTTTATTCTCCACCAACCCAGTACACAAGTGTGCCCAGTCTGCACATTTAATGGTCCTTCGGTAGCCGGATATCGTGGGGAACAGACCTGAAGACTTCACCAGCTAGAAGATTTCTCCAACTGAAGACGTCGTGCTACAGTGAAGACGCCGTGCTACAGTTATTAGGGAAGATATTTCTACGTGAAGACTTCATGCTACAAGTTTTATAGGGAAGATTTAGGAAGAGTGTTCTGAAGACGTTCATCAGCTGCCAACATGCCCGTCACACGCTCCGAGGGAAGGGGCCGCAAGCCGCCGGTGGAACAGAAGCCTTCGTCGTCCGAGAACACAAACTCGGCGACCGGTACCAGTGCAGAAGCCAGCACGGAAGAATCTACAGCAACAGGGACGACTGCCACGGAGACATCGGAACGAACAGACACCTCCGCGGCGACTGATCCATCCAACGAGACTTCCGTCACCGAAGCAACTGCTGCAACCGCCGCCTCAGCCGCAAGCGCCCCCGCCCCCTCGCACCCCTCTGGCGCCGTCGCCCCGTCCGTAACCCCCTCCGCTACGACGACGCTGACTGCGGGAACGAAAGAAAAACAGCTGACGAAGCCGCCGACTGCCAACACTCGTCAAACAGAAACCGCTACAGTAAAGCAAGTTTCGAGAAGCAACGCCGGTCCACCGAAGACGACCGGCCTTCAGGACCCCCTCCCCCTCAGCAAGAAAGGGGCAGGGGGCGGATCAACGCATAGCAGAACGAAGCAACTCAAGCTTGCGAAGGCGAAAGAAGATTTACTTCGCCTTCAAGTGGAATTAGCCGAAGCGCGCCTAGCTGTCCTAGAGAAAGAAGACTCCGAGAATGAAGAAGATGACGTCACTCTCTACTCGAAGTCGGAAGTTAACGCAAGAGTGGACAATTGGTTGGAGCATCAAGTGACTCGCCCGGTGTTAGCGATCGCCGACGAGCCTCACAACCCCCCAGAAGAACCAACCGTCGCCCATATAGAAGAAACAAGGCCAGCGAAGCATGAAGAAACACGTCAGTCACCGGCGGGAGGTCAAACCGACCTAGCCCTCCTAGCCGAAGCCATCACCCGGGCTATCGGCGCCACCCAGCGACCCAAGTTCGTCGAGTTACCGTTCTTCAGTGGGTCTCATCAAGAGTGGCTACCCTTTCGCGCCGCCTACTACGAGACAGAAGCAATGTTCACCTCAGTTGAAAATACGAATCGACTTAGAAGAAACTTGAAGGGAAAGGCCAGAGAAGCGGTCGAAGGTCTACTTATAACCAACGCGCATCCAGCTGAAGTGATGAAGACTTTGGAGTCAAGATTTGGAAGACCAGAGTCAATAGCCATGCTGGAGATGGAAACACTTCGAAGCCTGCCTCGCCTCACCGAGTCGCCGAGAGACATCTGCATATTCGCCACGAAAGTTTCCAACGTCGTGGCCACACTGAAAACTTTGGGTTGTTTCAACTACATGTACAACCCGGAACTCGCGAAGACACTGGTGGACAAGCTGACGCCGACTCTACGCTACAGATACTACGACTTCTCAGCCACGCAGCCACGTGAAGATCCTTGCCTCATCAAAATAGAGAAGTTCTTCAAGAGGGAAGCAGAGTTATGCGGACCTTACGCGCTGCCTGAACAGATGGCAGCACCTACTTCGACCGCACAACAAAAGAAGACGCAACGGGTCAACAACGTGACTGAGAAGACACAGACATCGAAGTGCGCCGTATGTGACAACACGGGGCACAGCAACGCAACAGAATGTGAACAGTTCGAGAAATTGGACGCCAATGCAAGATGGGACATGGCAAAGTCCAAACGCCTCTGCTTCAGATGTCTTCGCTACAGAAGCAAGACACACCACTGCAAACCTAAGCCGTGTGGTGTCAACAGCTGCAAGTACTCTCATAACAAGATGCTGCACTACGAAAAGAAGACTGAAAAAACAGAAGCATCAGAAGATAAAGAAAAAACAGAAGTCATCAATTCAACATGGACAGTCAAGAAGCAGTCCTACTTGAAGATCCTACCGGTCCAGGTGAAGGGACCAAAGGGGGCCATCGACACCTTCGCGTTGATGGACGACGGGTCAACAGTCACGCTCGTCGACGACAGCGTAGTGGCGAGCATCGGAGCAACAGGACCCATAGATCCATTGAAGATAGAAACCATCAACGACATGAAGGCATCGGAATCAACGTCAAGAAGAGTCACCATCAACCTGAAGGGGCTCAACGATCATGAAGAGCAAATACAAGCACGCACAGTGAAGAACTTACAAGTCTCATCTCAACGGGTTCCACAAGAACTGGTGGAAGGGTGTCAACACTTGTGCGACATCCGAAGGCACCTCACATACGCGAATGCGAAACCACGAGTACTCATCGGGCAAGACAACTGGCATCTTCTGCTGACCTCAGAAACAAGAAGAGGGGATAAAAACCACCCAGTGGCATCTCTCACGCCACTAGGTTGGGTACTCCACGGCACTCAGACACGAACCTTCGGCCAGAAGATCGACTTCGTGTCACACGTCACAGAAGATCCAGAAGACAACATAGAAGATCTCGTGAAGCAATACTTCGAGATGGACGCACTCTGCATCAACCCCAAGAGACCGAAGACTGACCCAGAAGAACAAGCACTTCGTATTCTGGAGAAGACCACAACTAAAATAGAAGAAGCAAGATTCCAGACCGGTCTTCTCTGGCGCAAAGAAGATGTCAAGTTTCCAGACAACTATGAAAACTCACTGAAGAGGCTCTTCAGCATTGAAAAGAAGATTGATCGTGACCCTACATTGAAGAAAAAGTACGTCGAACAGATGGACGCTCTCATCGCAAAGGGGTACGCTGAACCTGCCCCGAAACAGAAGACAGCTGACAAGACCTGGTACCTGCCTCACTTCGCCGTAATTAACCCAATGAAGCCGGACAAACTTCGGGTAGTACACGACGCTGCAGCCAAGACAAAGGGGGTGGCTCTCAATGACATGCTCCTCAAAGGTCCTGATCTACTACAGTCGCTGCCAGGCGTCGTCATGCGGTTCCGACAACACATGGTCGCAGTCACAGCGGACATCAAGGAGATGTTCATGCAAGTCAAGCTGAAAACAGAAGACAGAGATGCGCTGCGATACCTATGGCGCGGTGACCGACGAGATGGCCAACCCCCTGAAGAATTCAGAATGACGTCATTAATCTTCGGGGCATCGAGTTCTCCATCAACAGCAATCTACGTCAAGAACTTGAATGCGAAACAACATGAAGAATCTCATCCCGAAGCCGCCGCCGCCATCATACAGAAGCATTACGTCGACGACTACTTAGACAGCTTCAGAAGCCTTGAAGACGCCATGCGAATCACCAAGAGTGTACGAGAAGTACACATGAAAGCCAGCTTCGAGTTGAAACAATGGAAGTCAAACTCAGCGCCACTCCTAGAAACACTCGGAGAAGACAGTCAAACAGAAGACATAGAACTCTACAGAACAGAAGAGAAAACTGAACGAGTCCTGGGCGTCATATGGAAGATCAACTCCGACGAGCTCACCTTCAACCTCAACTTAGCAAGAATACCTTCAACACTTATAGAGGGTAAACAGCCAACGAAGAGAGAAGCTCTACGAATAGTTATGTCGCTCTTCGACCCGCTTGGATTCGCCTCACCTGTCACAATCAGGGCGAAGCAACTCCTGCAAGAAGTCTGGCGCCGTGGAACAGCATGGGACGACAAGATAGATGAAGACCTGGCGGAGCAGTGGGAAACCTGGATGGCACACCTAAAAAGCCTCCATGATGTAGCAATCCCGCGGCAATACCTACACTACAGTGACGCCGCCTCATTAGAACTTCACGTCTTCAGCGACGCCAGCGAGTCTGCCTACTCTGCGGTCCTCTTCTGGAGAACAGTGGCAACGGACGGCGAAGTGGCTCTATCCCTCATCATGGCCAAAGCAAAAGTGGCGCCGTTGAAGCTGACATCGATACCCAGGTTGGAGCTACAGGCAGCAGTCATGGGCACCAGACTCGCAGAGACAGTGATCGAAGAGCATGAGAGAAAGCCCGACCGTAAAGTGTTTTGGACAGACAGCAAGACTGTCCTAACCTGGATAAGGACAGCGTCACGTTCCTACAAACCATACGTGGCTCATCGTCTAGCAGCGATAGAAGAGAGTTCCAAGGTCAACGACTGGCGCTGGGTTCCGACGAAGCTGAACGTGGCGGACGACGCCACACGAGATGTACCAGCAACTTTCAATAGAGATCATCGGTGGTTCAAAGGGCCTGACTTCTTATACCTGACAGAAGAGTCATGGCCAACAGAAACCACAAGAACAACAGAAGAATCTTCTGAAGAAGAAAAGACTCATCACATGAGCGACAAAAGAAGATCGAAGCTTGCAGAGGGTCTGCCTGACCCATCCAAATTCTCCAGCTGGGACCGACTCCGGTACTCGACAGCACGCGTTTTACAGTTCATTCAACTCTGTAGAACTACCAAACAAAGTATCAACTTCAGAAGAACAAGGAAAAATAAAGAAGCCGATCCAGCTTGGAAAAAGAACAAGACTACAGTAAAAAGGCAGGCGCCCGCGACGGCAAAGAAGTCGTCACAAGAAAAAAGGAAGCTACTACCGGTCACAGCAGAGCTGCTCAAAACAGCTGAAGAACTCCTGATGCGATCCTCTCAAGAGGAGTCATTCACAGAGGAGATAAACAGCCTAAACAACGGGAAGCCCATCGCCAAAGAAAGCCGCCTTCACCTACTCAGCGTTGTGTCCGTGAACGGCGCCATCAGACTAAGAAGTCGTATTCAAGCTGTCAAAGATATGAAGGAAGAATTCACAAACCCGCTGGTAATCGACGGCGATCATCCTACAGTCAAGCTCTGGATACTGGGTATTCATCGGCAACTACATCACACAGGCGTAGAAGCCACAGTCAACGAGTGCAGACAACAATATTGGGTATTAAGATTACGCCCTATCACGCGCGCACTACTACGACGATGCCTGTTCTGCAGAATGAAGACGCAAGTACCACCGCATCCGAGAACTGGGGACCTGCCAGCATGTCGCTTAGCTCATCACAAGCGACCCTTCACCTTCACCGGAGTCGACTACTTCGGACCCCTCTCCGTGACCGTCGGACGAACTCGACAGAAGAGATATGTGGCCATCTTCACATGTCTCACGACGCGAGCTATACACCTGGAAGTCGCCGGCTCGCTCAGCGCCGACTCTGCGGTGATGGCGGTCAGAAGGCTGATCGCACGACGAGGCTGCCCAACTGAAATCTGGTCAGACAACGGCACCAACCTCAAGGCTGCCGACAAAGAACTACGACAAGCTATCGACACAGCGACTGCAGAAGAAGCGGCGAAGAGGACCATCTCCTGGCGCTACATTCCGCCTGGAGCTCCATTCATGGGCGGAGCTTGGGAGCGAATGGTTCGCTCAGTAAAAACGGCGCTCACCGCGACGTTACACGAACGTCATCCAGCAGAAGAAGTTCTCACGACTCTACTCGCCGAAGTAGAGTACACAGTAAATAGTCGTCCGCTGACTCACGTCTCAGTCAGCCCAGAAGATCCGGAAGCCCTCACTCCTAACCACTTCTTGTTGGGTCGACCAGGGCGAGTGCCGCAGCTCGGCACCTTCACCGAGCAAGACACCATCTCACGATCCAGCTGGCGAGCCGCACAAAGGCTAGCCGACGTCTTCTGGCTACGCTGGGTCAAGGAGTATCTCCCTGAACTCCAACACCGGCGGGAGCCCCACGGACGAGGTCAAGCAGTACAGGTCAATGACCTCGTACAGATCGTCGACCCCAACCTGCCTCGCAACGTGTGGATCCGAGGAAGAGTCGTCGCTACGTATCCAGGCCCCGACGACATCGTGCGGACGGTGGACGTGCTGACCAGAGGAGGTATCCTGCGCCGGCCAGTGAGGAAGTTGGTGATCCTGCCCCTGTCTACGGACGTCGAGCCCGCACCGGCAGCTGATGCGACGCGGTCGCACGGCGGGAGTGATGTGCGGGACAACGATAAACAGTGCAGTGTTAAATAGATTCTAATAGGACAGTACATAATGTGACAGTGATATATTGACACTTATTTACAGTGAAAAAGTGTATATTAACTTAGTTTTTTGATAGTTTGTTTTAACGTACTTAGTAGACTTAGTGTTAGGATATATAAGTTCTATTATGTTATGTTTTTGTTGATTTTATATTTTTGTATGATAGTTCGTGATACATAGATCTCATAAATACATAGTTTTATATACGTTTACATAGAAAAAGTTAGTTAAAAACGTAAATATTGTACGCGGTCCTCGTTACGGTAAAGTGTCTCAGTACTTAAGGTAATGTGCATAATGTTTTCGCGCGTTTTTGCCTTATTCTGATTGGATTTTAGTTTTTCCCGCACTTTTTGTAAATTCTAATTAGATTCTGATTGGTTAATCGCTTAATAATTTTTGTATAAAAGACGTGCCATTTTGGTGGTTCGACACAGTCGTCGGCCAGCCAGTATTAGAAACACTCTCCTAATATAGAAGAAAGAAGCAACCAGTGGTTTTATTCTCCACCAACCCAGTACACAAGTGTGCCCAGTCTGCACATGGCTTGAAAAACTAATTTATAAAGTCTTCAGGATCACGCAATACTCCATCTACCGCCTTTACTCTTCAACGCTACTCCAAACATAAAACGGCCATCATAATCAATATTTTTTTCCAAAAAGATAAAATAAAACAATTTGAAAGTGTAGCAAATTGATTCATAAGTGAGCAGAGAGATTGCGAGTCGGTGCACGATCCCCGTAAGTTGCTGTAATGTATTTCAAGTGAGGTGGCTCGTTGCCGGATTAATAGGGTATTGCGGACCAAGTTGCGATGCCGACTGTAGAAGACTGTTTGACCATCACAGGCGGCAGTGTTGCGGTTAATACTTTCTATTGCGAGTGTTCGTAGAAGTTAGAAATAGTGAGCATCAATGTAATGGGAGTTGTAAGTTGTAACTCGATTACGAACCTTTTTAAATGTTGGGCGGAGAGAATATTGGTGGGTTAAAACTTCTGTAGGCGCGTTGAGCACTTTTTGAGATAATAAAAATCATGGAACTTGCGTGACCTTCACGTATGCTTTTCGTAGCACTCGTAGTCAAGTTTTCACTTTAAATACAAGGGGCTTTTATTATAGTTTAAGTCCCGTCAGTATGTTATAAGCGCCAATAAAAGATCAAAGAGCCATGGGGTTGCCAAACTAATCTTTGTTTTATTCCTGTATTCATAATGTATTGGTTGAGGTTTACTTTTAAATGGTTTTTGAGGGATTTTCTTTTTCAACCTTGCCTTAGTCGCTGGATAGATGGCGTTGGTCTGACTACGTTACTACAAGGAACAGAACGTCACATAATTTCACTTGGACCTAATGATTATTTTCGGAAGCTTATGCAAACGATAGTGTCAGTCAACGAGCGTATGTGGCGTGTGTTTTCAAGCGTTTTGGCTTTGGCACCTAGTAACGTAGTCGGATCAACGCCATCTATCGACTACATAGAAACTATTTTTTTTTAATTCTCAAAAATAAAACCTCTCATTATAATAGTTTAAGCGCCAGTTAGTATGTTCTAAGCGCTAATAAAAAGTCAAAAAGCCGAGGGGTTGCGGCTAAACGTTTATCTAGCTAATCTAAAGTTTGTCTTCACACCCAGTTTTAAACTGAACATATACAGAATGTTTGGTTGATGTTATGTGACAAGTGGTCGCAGTTTCATGTTGTTAGCAGGAGTTGCATGGGTAGCATTTAATTTTATTTAATATTTTATTTCAGAACTTGAATACGCTAGAAGTCTTGACAGTGCTAAAAAAATGGTTGTAAAGAGAGCTAATAGTTAGTCCATTTTTCATGTGCAAATGTTAGAAAGTACAGTCTTTCGTGGTTTTTTTCTCCAATGATAACTTTTCTTTATACCAGACTGCGCGACACAAAGGAGTGTAATGCGTGTATTTTTTTTGACGTGATGACTAATAAATCGATGAACGCCGGCTGCACGCACGAAAAAGTGTCCCATTGCTTGTCCCATACGTTCTGTCCCGTTACGCTCATTGTAACGTTACGATCGGAGCGTATGTGTGCAATCATTTCATAAATGGTTTGTTATGACGTTGTCACGTTAAACTATCGTCCGTAAACCGACTTTACAGACAACAATTTTTTTTACTTACAATTCTACTTCATACAAACACATATTATAACTAATTTCACAACAAGGTATCATAGATATTCTACTCATATTATCTTTTCACATCAGATGATGTATAATACCAGCAATACGCCGCAGTAAGCCACACTCCCCAAACCCATCGCACCGACACCGCAAGTCAGTCTGAAACGGCATTGCGAATGACGTAATTACTTTAAAAGCTTAGCAAATATTTTTATACGGAATAAGCGTGTACTAGACCGTAATAATATGAACATGGGTTGTTTGTGGATTTGTTGTACTTGCAAGCAAGTTTTTTTGTAGCTTTCGTACTTTAATTTTATTATGTAGATGGTGTGGTTGTGTGTTCGTGTGGAATTCAGATGTGGGAAGATAAAATGACAGAAAAATTACGGGTAAAAATTGAATTGCACCAATGGTTTGGTATTTGAAGGTGGTCTAGTGGTAGCAATCGCTACTGCTGAGCATGAGGTGGGGTTCGATTCCCGGTTCGGGCAATATGTTATCGGTAATTTCTCTGTAGCAGGGTTAGGTACGCCTCTGCTTAGCCATTCAGGGATTCCAAGCGTGATATTGATTTAAAGTCTTGGCTAAGTGACTGTGCTCAAAGAATCGTGGTCATAATGTAAGCTAGGCCATTTTAACTGAATACGTAGCACGGAGTACAATCCCTCGGGCTGCGGGACTGTTCGAAAGAGATACCGCGGCCCCGGAACGTAAAGGGCGAGGAAGGAACATGGATGGGTTTTAGTCAGTAAAAGTCTGACACTCTCTCCCGCTCCGCCCAGAGTGGGAGGGGTCATTTAATGATGATGATGTGATGATTTCCCAACCGAAAAAAAAAGTGCAATCTCTCGTGATTTTAGTGTTGTTTCCAGTAGAAATTGCAAACTATTTCAAACAGTAAACTGCTGTTAATTAATAGTTGTTAGTTAATTATTCAGTTCTTTTTGAAGATTTTTCAGGCAGGCATAAGAAATGCTGTCGTGGCAATTCGGACTCTTATGACTGATTGGCCAGAGAAGACCAAACACTGAAAGAGTTGGAAAGAAATATGGGAGGTTTTTGCCCAGCAGTGGAATAGAATATAAAAAGTTTTATCAAATAAAACGGAGACCTTAGAGGCGTTAGCACCTTTTCAACTAAAAATGTAGGAGATCTGGAAATGATATCTACTTTAAGTAACAGAAATCAGCAGACTGATTTCTATTCATCCGCCAAAAAACAGGCACCAAATCCCAAACCCACTGGGAATAACATCAACCTTTGAATCAGTCATATAATTAATTTATAGGACTCATTAAGAAATGGATGCAGTCAGATTTACATTCCAATCAATGTCAATATTCGTTAAGAGAGAGTAAACAGACTCCCCCGCTGGAAGTTTGTATGGAGTCGGCAATTTATGTAATTGTATGGTTGTGATGTTTGATTACTTTTGTAATTATAGGTTTGTGAAAATGAGACTTTATTTTATGTGTTTTAAGTGTCTGCATTTTTCATTTCCATACCATATCAAAAATACCATTCCATACATATTTGACGACCCGAATGGCGTAGTGGTAGTGACGCTGCCTTACGTTCTTAGGGTCCTGGGTTCGAATCCCGGTAGGAGCAATGTTTGTGTGATGAGCATGGACATTTGTTTCCGAGTCATGGATGTTTATATGTATAATAAGTATGTATTTACAAACAAAAAGTATACATGTAGTATATCAACTATCTAGTGTCCACGACACAAGCTTTGCTTAGTGTGGCGCTAGGTGGCGCTGTGTGTTAATGTCCAGCGATATTTATTTATTTATACCATATCAAAAATCGTTGTCACTTTGTGCCTATTGGCCTTGTTTCGTTCTGTCTCCTGCTGATATGGAGGGAAGTGGAAATTACGGTATTTTCCTACTCCTCCGCTATTCTTTTCTGATTAATTTCGTTGCGAGATCCAAGACAGTTAAATTCATTCTCTGGGACTTTCTCGAGCTTCATTGTCTCAGTGCTTTTCTGATGGTCGCCACTGTTGATTCTGGCTATCAAAAGTAACAGTGGTTTGGGAATAGTGTGGCGGGCTTGTCCCAAAAAGATATGATTTTGTTCTCTATGTTAAGTTACTTTAAGTCTGCAAAAAGAAATTAGAGCCCCGCGCAGTATACTGATATTTGAAATGACCTTGTACTTTTAGTGAATTTGAATACTAAAAAAGATTAAAACTACCCAAAAATAAGATTCTGTTATAGAGATGAGTCACAAAATGTAATGTACTTCCTGGCCATGTAATCACCCTGCATCGTAGGTGTTTTGCACTTTGACGTTATAACCGGATATTTTGAACCATTTAAACTTTTAGTATTCGATAATCGTATATAATAAAAGTATCGTCGGTCGTACCCTCATGATCACTTAATTCTGGTTTAGTTTTTTTTTTTATTAAACGATATTCAGGATAAACTTAATTTTGTATAGCAAAAAAATGTGAAGAGAAGCATTTTGTTATGTGAGTGTTTATGAATAAAACATTTGCAGAATTAGTTTTTGGTGAGCTTTACAAAAATAATTGTATAAAAATAAACGCAAAGTACCTATACTTACTAAAAAGTATTTTAATACAATCAGATCAGATGAATATTTTAAATAAAGTCGGTTTTTTCATAAATACTACAGATGCAGGAAATATTCATAGATACATTAAAAACACGAATTCATTACGCTACGGCGTAGCAAAGTGAGTCGTCTACGCCGTAGCCACGTGTAGCCGGTGTGCTACGAAAGCGCTACACTCGCGCTCAAGTTAGTAAGTAGGAAGGTTAAGTTCATGAAAATAAGTTTTTCAAGGCCACGACTGTATAGTTATCATTACTATTAATTGATTTATTATTCAAGAATAAGAAAGTTTTCAAAAAAATATTTGTTTTGAACAGGTTCATGACATTTGGAATGCGCATAGAACAAAATGATAAGACTGTGCAATTATTACATTATAATTGCATAATAAATGATCATTTATTTACAAAAAATCACATTAGCTGTTACGTTTTTTCAAAACAAAAAACATTGTTCCGATATTTCGTAAATAGTTCTACAAACTTCCAAATAATCTGATCTAAACTTACCGCAATGAAGATACCACACAGATGGCGATAACTCGATACAGTCAGTTCATACAAAGTTTTTATAACTTTACAAACTACAGTAAAATCGTATACAAAGATCCTACTCTAACACTTACTACCACGACCTAACATGCAACTACGACAACTTCACAACCAGTGAGTAGCTTCTTAACTATTACAACTAGCCTAAACACTTCCTAATTACTTTAATAAAAACTTTTTTAAAACACCTATACAATAAAAACTATTTAGAAAAATCGAGAAGTTCTATTTACGAAAATTTGAGTTTACATTCGAACGTTTAGTCGACGAGAGTACTAAGCCCGGTATTACTGGCAAGTTATAAATTGTTTAAAAACTTTTTGGAACTTGTTGAAACTTTTTTTTTTAATAGGGATGTGGAGCGCGTGCTACGGCGGGCGCCGACGGTGTAGCACTGAGCTCGGCGGCTATCAGACAGAGTAGCAACTGATATCGTAGGTCTAGGATAGGTGTAGGCACAGCAGCCCTAACTACTGATGCCTAGTGCACGCGACACGAGTTCAGCACGAGTTTTGCACGAGTTGGGACGTGGTAGCGATGGTACACAGACTGATTCAACGCTTTAGTTGCAGTACTGTTTGCATTTAGTTCCACTGTTTTGATGGTATAGTGTTTCTGATTGTGTTGTCAAATATTTTGAATGCAAATTGTTTTTCGGTTGCTCGTTAATTGTTATTCATGGGTTGTTGGTAATATGTTAGACTGGTAAAGTATTTTAGAAATTAGGCACGATGATAAATAAACTTTATGGTTAACAAAAATTCTATAATAACTATGTGTTAAAATGTCAGGATATTAATGCAATTTTTTTGTTAACAACTTTTGCCACTTACAGCTTTATAACAAAATTCAAAAGTATTTCGTTGGCTAAAGTTAAGGGGTAATAAAATGTAGGTAAACCTACCTATGTTTAAGAGTGCCAAAATAGTGCAATAAAAAACAAACCGTAACTTTTACCACTGAATACCGTTTTTTCGCGGCCACACGTAACAAAACTCAATAACCGATTCCAATACAACTTCAAACGTTGGAAACCTAAACCAATTGAATCGCAGAGGTGATCGACGACCACGTTCCACGTAATCGGCTCTCATTCGAACGCGCCGAATATAGGCCTTCGAATTCCGAACTAGTTGGAATCAAACTCCGACCATTATTGCCTTCTGCGTCGACGCCCAAAGAAATTTACGAAATCACGTGCAAGAGCTCAAGGCACAAAGCGAACGTTGTGATTTCAACCCGAAATAAAGGCCGGAAGAACGGCCCTGGGAGCATTTTCGTATTTTCAGCACAATGGTTGGTCAAAGGCATGATTGCGCTCAGATACGAACCATCGAATGTAACGCAGCGCCATCTATGAGCGGAAATAGGAACCGCTTAGTCCCGCCTTGATTGAAGCATCGTATTCCGGCTGCAGCTGAATTGCAGTTTTAGTGTTTGGTTATTTTTTTACTACACTCGTTGGACGTGATCTGTGTAGTTCTATGATTTTCGTTGATTTTGCTGGTATTTCTTTTAGAAAGTTTCAAGTGATTCACTGGTTTATCTAACGCTCGCTATTTTGTTGCAAATAAAAACATTATAAATCACTAGATCACGTCTCTTTAGAAAATTCCCACAGTGGTGAACTTACTGGGTGTAGGTTCTAAGTTTAGGTACACACAAGTATTGATCACGAGCGTTAAACATTCTGGAATCGAAAAATAATTAAGTATGACAATTTTACCAAGGAACATTTTATGAATTCAGTAAACACAGGTTATAATAAGCATGTGTACCCGATATTTCTATAATCAACACACTCCACTCAATTCTGTCACCAGCAGAGATCTGTTGTTATCACAAATTGTTTTTAAAATGAGCATTGTGACATAACAGCTACCTACTTTATTAAAAATCATCCTAAATTCTAATTGCCAAAACATCCCCAAAACATTCTCCGGCCGACCATAAAACCAGCTCGCAACTACATGTCGACTGTGCTCCAAACATTTACATTACAAATTGTATGTCCGGGGGGCAGTCCCCAGCGATTTTTATAACACAAACAGTTCACTATGTACACGGCGATTATTTACTTAAAACATTTAGACGATAAAGTAACGGAACGGCTTCTTTGAGAGATGTAAAAACTATGTAAGTGGGACTTTATCAACATTTTAAATATGTTTTCAGTTTTAATAAAAAAAGTCGGAAATAAGTCGTGTCACTTGTGAGTAGGGTGCGGGGGAGTCACAACAGCATCCTGATGAAAACTGTAGCTGAAGATGTTCGTGCACCTGTGTTGAGGCATTTTGTTCGGCTGGTGATTACTAGGGAGGTATCTCCCTATTGGTTATCTTGACGGGGCGGGGTGTCTCAGCACAGGGGTATTTTATTTTTGTTTGGTTTAATTATTCTTATGAGTGTTGTTCTTTGTAATTGTATCGTAAGTACTTACAATAGTTCCTAAGTTTTTGTTTAACTAACCCTTGGACCTAGTTGTCCCAAAATAAATATTTTTGAATTTGAATAACATAAAACATTGACACAGATCATCATCATCATCATCATTTCAGCCGAAAGACGCCCACTGCTGGACATAGGCCTCCCCCAAGTGTCGCCACATTGACAAACAAAAGAAAAAAAAAAACCGGCCAAGAGCGTGTCGGGCCACGCTCACTGTAGGGTTCCGTAGCTTCCCAGACCATTAAAAATACCAACATTTTTCGTCAGCAAAAATAACTTTGTTTTTCATAGTATTTGTATGAAAAACAAAGTTATCATTTGCGTTTTTTTGAAAAAGTGCTATATAACTCAAAAACTATTCAACTCATCAAGTTGAAAATAATTTTCCTAGAAAGTTCATATAAAGGTCTACTTCTGTGATTTTTTTCATATTTTTTAAACTTATGGTTCAAAAGTTAGAGGGGGGGGGACACATTGTTTTTGACTTTCGGAGCGATTATTTCCTAAAATATTAATATTATCAAAAAATGATTTTAGAAAATCCCTATTCATTTTTAAATACCTATCCAAAAATATATCACACGTCAGGGTCAAAATAAAAAAAAAAATCGCTCCCCACTTTACGTCTGGGGGAGGTACCCTAATAAAAATGTTTTTTTAAATTTTTATTTTTGCACTTTGTCGGCATGATTGATATACATATTGGTACCAAATTTCAGCTTTCTGGTGCTAACGGTCACTGAGATTATCCGCGGACAGACAGACAGACAGACAGACATGGCGAAACTATAAGGGTTCCGTTTTTTGCCATTTGGCTACGGAACCCTAAAAACAGAAGAATTGCTAAACATAAGTGGCAGTGGGCAGGGCACATTGCTCGCAGAACGGATGGGGCCGAAAAGTTCTGGAGTGGCGACCGCGAACCGGAAGACACAGATACGTTCATCAATATTTTCAAACTTCTTTCAAGAACACTTGAAGGTTTAAACCATATAACTTTCAAAAGAGACTATAACCACTAATAGATGGCGCTGAAATCACCCTACAAGGCCAACTAAATGCAACGAAATTGTACGAGAATCCGGATTGTAAGGTGGTTTGAAACGGTTTTAATTGCATGGTTTTAATTTTTATGTTTGAGATACTTGGTTTATACTAGTCTACAGTCTACACAACAACGAAATAAGCAATTAAAACAAAATGAATTGTATGACGATAGTCAGTCTATTGAGCTTTGATATAAACTAATAAATCTGCTCAGCTACTTATTTTATTAATATAAATTAATCAGGTTCAAGTCTGGCAGAGTGTTATTAGGATTTTTCCATTATATTTTCTTCAGTATGATATGATATTCAGCCGAAAGACGTCCACTGCTGGACATAGGCCTCCCCCAAATGTCGCCACATTGACCGGTTCCTTGCGACTCGCACCCAACGGATTCCCGCAACCTTCACCAGGTCATCGGTCAACATAGTGGGAGGTCTTCGAACGCATTGTCTTCCGGTTCGCGGTCGCCACTCCAGAACTTTTCGGAATTTGGTTGTTGGTCGTTTCGAAGTTATGATACGATACGATATGATAATTAAGGTCCATCCCCTTTTGTATAGGTATTGAACATATTTGGTGAACTGTGGGAGTACTCATCATATTTCTGCCAAGCTCCCAATTTATTTGGAGTCGGCGAAGCCTGTCTTTTTCTTCCATTCTTCTATATTACTATCGGTACAAATATGCAACCCTTAACAGATGATTGTTCATCATCTGCCAAACCTTTTCTCAACTACATTGAGGTCGGCTTCCAGTCAAGCCAGACGCAGCTGAATACCAGTATTTTACAAGGAGCGACTGCCTGCCTATCTGAGCTCCACAACCCAAGCCATTAATAGGCTCATTCCACTATTCCCCCTTAAGAGAATCCTCCCCAGAGGGGAAAACTGGACCCTTACTGGGTAATACGATACCACTTGGTAAGACTGGTTGGACTTTTTCGGCCACTAACCTGTAACGACTGTCAAAGATTGACAAATGACAGTCTTAACAGATTATTGTTATGATTTTATACTTTTTCCCCTTTAGACGTAGTAATAAAACTATAGTTTTCCAACGCAATCCCAACTGTATACACGCGAAGATCCAGTTGTCAGACTATGTAGCGTAATGTAGCGGTATCGTGGGGCTTGCCGCTTGTTACTCAAGATGTCTAGGGAGACGCTGTATAGCAGTGGTTCCCAACCTTTGGTTCGTGCTCCAACAGGACCTAATATATGCTCCGCGAAAGATTCATAATTTGAAACTTGTACAAAAGAGGCAAGTACTGTTATTATATTTTTCGTCAGGAATTTCTCATTGGCAGCCACGGAATCTAGATTTGATGGCAATATAAACCTATTCCTCTTCCATATTACATGGGACTTAATTATAAATGTGAAAATGTAGGTGTACTATTCAGGACACCTCTGCCTAACTCTTCTTCGATTACAGGCATGATTTTATGTAATGTAAAGGATTCAAGTTCAAAAATCAAAATGAAACAAAATCAAACATTGATGACTCGAATGGCGCAGCGGTAGTGGGGCTGCCTTACGTTCTTAGGGTCCCGGGTTCGAATCCCGGTAGGAGCAAATATTTGTGTGATGAGCATGGACATTTGTTTCCGAGTCATGGATGTTTATATGTATAATAATAAGTATGTATTTACAAACAAAAAGTATATAATTATGTAGTATATCAACTGTCTGGTGACCACGACACAAGCCTTGCTTAGTGTGGCACAAGATGGCGCTGTGTGTAATGTCCAGCGATATTTATTATTATTATTTATTAAACTTCTTTTTTTCTATTAGCATGGTATCTACTGAAAATGTCGGTTACTTTTGAATTTAACGACGCGGCGACGACGTTAAAAGTTTTGATTACAGTTTACTTTTTTCCTTATACATATTTTTCTCTGTATTTTTAATGTTTGTGCAAAATAAACCGTTTTATTTTTTTATTTCTACCAAAGCGGTCCCTGAGCAAAAAGTTTAGGAGCCACTGCCTATAAAGTGACTCGGCCTGTGCTCTCTGCGCACACTAGATTCATGTTGGTCTTATGATCGCGTGGAGTCGCATAATTTTACACGGTTATATGGTAGGAAATAACGTGCGTAGTTTGGGTTATAAGAATTAGGTGGTAGTTGGGATTTGTATGACTGTTTCAAGTGTCCGTAAGGATATAACTATATGTTCCTTAAGCAATTATTTTGCTGTTGATATTATGTTTCCAGTACATATTTAATTTCAAGTGATTTTAAGGAGTTTGTTTCAGATGAATAAGCCGTATTGAATACTAAATAGCTCCTACTATATGCGTATACGCATCGATATCTAATGCAACCGTGATTTTCTTTATTACATTATATATTTATTTCCTTTTTATTCACTATATGGATGACCCATTATACCTGATAAATGATAACTGCACCTTTCATATATCCTCTACTGACTGGTAACCAAACGTACTATTCCTTAAAACTACACCTAACTCCGAATTATAAGCTACCAAACCAGCTCATTTAATTCCCATCCTATCCACAAATACCTAAACATCAAGAAACATCCACTTGTCTACAAACTAACAAGTCCAAAAACAATTTACATGGCGCCCGCGCCGCACCCCCGCCCCCACCGCACTTTCCTCCCCCCTCCCGCCCCTCATGCCTCGAAACGGCCGCGCGGCCGGCTCGATTTCCATAACTAATTAAATTGTGGGACAAAGTTGGCTCGCAGGTGTGCAGCGGTCTGCTACTTCAAGTCCTCACGACCTGTTTATTTGAGTACATAATGCTGGGATGTGTTTTCTATTGTGGGTGGATGTGTTTTCGGGGAATTGGAGGTTTTCACGTGGTACCTGCTTAAGAGAAAAGTAGGTCTTCCTTTCTTCCGTGTAGGTGGTACATAAAAAAAATATGTGGGCCCAATAGGTATATTATAAAAAATATTCCGGGCTACACTGAGCCCCTACACCCATCAATGTCTTCCCTGATTATTTACGACCATAGTGATGGCCTATTAGAACCTACTCTTCTCTTACAGGAGACCGGGAACCTATAAAGGGTGGATTTTTTCAATGCCACCTGGTGGGAATTACTCGAAATATTAAACATTTCTTTTTTTTAAAGAAACTAATCTGCATTCACAGACTTTTGCAAATTCGCTTGCCAGCCTGGGTCATCAAACCATGAATGAAAGTGCTTTATCTCATTGAATTTATCCCAGTGTTTTGGGAACGAGATCGAGATTTACCATACGGGCCCGAATTTTCACTATTTTTGAAAGCAAATGTAATTTATATTAATTATATTTGCGTGTTTTACGCTATACGTGACTTTATCACCTGGATATGGACAAACAATAATCCCACCTACTCAAACTCAAACAATGATCACCAAACTAAATGCTTTAATAGTTCAGTAAGCATGTGGAGCCATTACTTTTTATTTGGCCTATCGCATCGAATCCGTGCCGGCATTGCATCCGATACCGGCGCTCATTACCGGAACGATTCAATTTCAACCGGATAACCGGAGGCGTTACCGTAATGATAATGAGTTTAATGGACCGTTTTAAACGTAAAATCAATTTAATTACAAGGTAGGCTTAAAATTACCCATTCGTATGTATGTGTGGTGGTGACAAAACGCCTTTTTAAGGGTTTAATTTTTGGCTGTTACGTCATGTCATCTTTCCGTAGAGGTGGCAAGCAATAAGCTAGTTTCCACCATCAATAAATTGCAAATTTATTTAGTTCCCCAGTAAAGTATTGGAAAATAGTGAACACGTATTTTTTGTTTATCAAAATCAAAATCAAAATCAAAGCATTTATTTCAAGTAGGCCAATAACAGGCACTTTTGAATTGTCGAAACAAAGATGAAAATCAAATGTAGCTACAGTCCCAGTCACAAGACATAAAAACTGTGAAAGTACTGTAGTTGCCCATTCCCTAGCGTAGATCTCTATGGAGAAGAACGGGCAAGAAACTCCATGGACACTCTTTTAAATCAAAAAATTGTTACAAAATCTTGGTTACATCATTCATGTTGAGATGTTATATTATGTGAGAACAATGTAGCAAGATGTGCACGTTAAAAGTGTCCATAGCAAAACAAAAACAAAATACAACTCAAAAACAAAATAATTAATTCAAATAAACCATGGCGACTAAGAGATGACCAGTCACAACTGACAGCGCCCGTTCACGCACATGACGCATGGATCAGCACCATTCAGCTCAACCATTTTGAAGGGAACTAAATGGTCCGACACACGCGCCACCATCAGCGAGACATTTGAGAGAGCATGACATACTCTCAACCGCCAGGGCACATTCAAGTCAAGAACTGCCGTAGGTTTCCAGTGAATGATAGCTTACTAGTACATAGTACTCACACAATATAGGCTATGCGATTATATAATACTAACATTGAATCTATACAATGCAAAGATAAGTTTGTACAATCTTCAGCAGCTCCAACAATACCATTTAATGCTATCAATTTTTACGCCCCTGTCCATGTGGAGCAGGACCAGCATTAAGCCAAGCATTTTTATCAGCGATATAATCGCTCAACTTGTAATATGCTTGTTTACATAGTGTGCGTTTAACGCATGTTTTAAATTTCGTCTCATTCAGTTCAAGAATACTTTGTGGAATTTTATTATAGCATCTCAAACAGTACCCCATGAAAGATGAGTCTACTTTAGCGAGTCTAAAGCCTGGCTGAACTAGTTGGTCCCTATTTCTAGTACTGTAATTGTGTCTGTCGCCTCTTTTACCGAAAAGATGCAGATTTTTTCTAACGTACATTATGTTTTCGTAGATGTATTGGCAATGAACCGTCATGATGCCAATATCCTTAAAAAGTTCCCTTAGAGAATCGCGCCTACGAAGATTGTATATGGCTCTGATGGCTCTTTTCTGCAGAATAAATATAGACTCAATATCAGCAGCCCGTCCCCATAGCAAAATACCGTAAGACATTATACTATGGAAGTAACTAAAATAGACCAGTCTAGCGGTATCTACATCAGTGAATTGACGGATTTTTCTAATGGCATATGCTGCTGAACTTAGCCGCCCCGCAAGAGATGTTAAATGAGAACCCCATTGTAGCCTTGAATCAAGCGTAAGCCCCAGGAAAACCGTTTTATCTACGAATTCGAGTTTCTCTTTATTCAATATTATCTCACAATCACTACTTTTAACATTCGGTAATGAAAATCTTATGCATTTAGTTTTTTTTTCATTTAATACCAAATTGTTTGCTGTGAACCAATTTTGGACCTGAAGTAGGGCATCATTCACGTCATCTAGATTTTGGGCCCGTCTATTTATCTTAAAAATTAGAGAAGTGTCATCAGCAAACAACACCATATTTTGAGGTTGGTGTTTCAACAAATAGGGTAGATCATTTATATATACTAAAAAAAGGAAAGGACCCAATATTGAGCCTTGCGGAACCCCCATTTTTACATTCAAACCCTGTGAATTAACACCATTTATTTGAACATGTTGTTTTCTATCGCTCAAATAAGATTTTAGCAGGCTAAGTGCAAGTTTACCCAGTCCGTAATGCTCCAGTTTCAAAAGTAATGTGTCGTGATTTACGCAATCAAAAGCTTTGGATAGATCACAGAAAATTCCTATTGCGTCTTGGGACTCTTCCCACGCAGCAAAAACGTGCTTTAATAAGGTTACACCGGCGTCAGTTGTACAACGTCCCTTGGTGAAACCATACTGTTGATCATGTAAGATTCTGTTGGTGTTAAAATGATAGAGCATTTGATTAAGCATTACTTTTTCAAAAACCTTGCTAAAAACTGGTAACACGGATACAGGTCTATAATTATTGGAATCTTTACTGTCCCCGGATTTGAAAAGAGGTATGACTTTACTGTATTTCATTAAATCCGGGAAAACTCCTTGGTCTACACATAAATTAAAAATTAAAGCTAAGTACGGGGCTATGGTCTCAAGTATAGATGTACAAACTTTGATAGACATTCCCCATAAATCTTCGGTCAGTTTGATTTTAATTTGCCGGAAAGCTTTAATAACTGTCATAGGGTTAATGTGTTTAAATTTAAATTCAGCCAGGCAGCCAGACACATTCGCCTTTAATAAGCCAATTGAGGCTTCAGGTGAGGAATTAAGAGCCTCCGTAGTATTTATTGGTATTTCGGTAAAAAAATTAACAAATTCTTGAGCTACTTCCTGATCAGAGCTTTTAGGACCACATGCTGTATCTAATGTAAAGCTATTATTACGTATTTTCTTTCTGTTAGTCTCGTTATTTATGACTTTCCAAACGGTCTTTATTTTATTTTCTGCTGTTTTGATCTTGTTGCTTATGTGCAGGGCTTTAGCAACCTTGCAAGTATTTCTAAAAATCTTTGAATACGTAGCAACATACCTGCTAAAAGTTTCAGTGTTTATAAAAGGCTTAAGGCTATAAAGCTCAAATAGCCTTTCCCTACTTTTTCTGATACCTTTAGTTGCCCAATCACTAAATATAAATTTAGGGCAAATACTCTTTGTCTTCTTTTCAACAGTTTTGTTAAATTCCGTGTGAACTAATGAAAAGAAACGATCATACAATTGATTTATATTAATATCCTCTTGGCTCATTACACTTAACTTGTTCTGTAGGGAAATATTATACCTATTTAATTTGCAAGAAGTTATAGGTCTAAATTTAATCTGAACTTTTTGTATTGGAGTTTTACAACTAAAAGTTACAGTTTGTCCGCTATGGTCAGACGGCAAACAATTTATTATGGCTTTATCTAAGTAATCACAATCGCAGAACACATTATCTATACAAGTAGCAGAAGAAGTTGTGATTCTAGTGGGTTCAATAAAAACGTTAGTCAAGTCAAATGACTTAAAAAGATTTAATAACCGACTGCTATTTGAATTTTCTTCTAAAATATTGATATTAAAATCACCACAAATTATTGTATCTTTATTACTGGCTGCAAGTTTTGCCAGGACATCTTCCATTATTGATTCAAATATGGAAAAGTTTTGATAGTTTGGGGGTCTGTACACACACACAATTACATGCTTATCTAGCTCAACACAGGACAGTTCGACGCAATGTTCAACCGAGAGACCTACTATGTCATTACGTTGCTTATATTTAAAACTATTTTTTATTAATATTAGGGAACCTCCACGAAGCATAGTTTTACGATTAAAGCAGCTACCCACCATATAGTTCTCATAATTAATAAGCATTTGGTAATCCTTTAGCCAATGTTCAGTAAAACAAATAATGTCAAACTTACTACTTTCTAAAAACAATTCAATTTCTAATAGACGACCCAAATGGCGTAGTGGTAGTGACGCTGCCTTACGTTCTTAGGGTCCTGGGTTCGAATCCCGGTAGGAGCAAATGTTTGTGTGATGAGCATGGACATTTGTTTCCGAGTCATGGATGTTTATATGTATAATAAGTATGTATTTACAAACAAAAAAGTATATATGTAGTATATCAACTATCTAGTGTCCACGACACAAGCTTTGCTTAGTGTGGCACTAGGTGGCGCTGTGTGTTAATGTCCAGCGATATTTATTTATTTATTTATTTATTTAATAATTTCGAAGAAATGCCTTGGATATTTTGGTGGAATAATTTTAAGGTGTTCTGCTGAGGCCCTTTTTTACTAACTAATTGAGTGCAAGAAGATACCTTGCTGTTGGTAGGATTAACAAAAATATTGTTAATGGTACCTTCTGTTGTCTCACTTTCTAGTTTAAATTTATATTTGAAGTGAGGCCGGAGACTCCTGTGCCATCCTCAGATGATAAGACCCTATCACTAATAAACCCTAATTGAGAATTTTCCACGGTGACAGATGGATCCTCCTCAGTACAATGTTTGTAAATATTTATAGCACTAGTGCTATATTCATTTGTGCCAGTCACCTGTACATTAGTAGAATTACTAATCGTCGCAGTGTTAATAATATAACTAAACTTAGACATACTATTTATGTCTGTGTGAATACTATAAGCTAATAGCCGAGCTATTTTGTGTCTACATACAATAGGTAGATACACCTTACCCCGTGTCGACTTAAGATTACCAACTATAGTGTTGATATCCAGATACATAAGCCTGTCACTATAGTGACCTACTAAAAAATGTACATGTTTATTCAACATATGTATATAATCGTTTTTCCTACTACTTAAATTTTCAAGATATGGAAAAGCACACAATATGATTTTATTACATCTTAACTTTATCAACTCAGAAACACAGTCGGTGATATCTTCCTTTTTTACATTAGTTTATGTAAATCAATGAATATTGACAAAGATAGAAAGCATCAAAACTCGGGAGTGGGTACTTGTGCGTGTGATACGTACCACGACGTGCGGTGTGACGTATTGAGAATTTTAAAAGCGTCGTATCTTCGTCAATGTTGGTTTACGTAACAAAACAAAAATACGCGTCAAACATTTTTTGTTATTCTAACTGACGGACTAATTCGATTTTTTTGTCATTTCCCCTATTAATCGTATAATGACTGCACGTACGTAATTTCATTTAAATCTGCAAAGGAAACGTAACTTTCTTACATCAAACAAAATTCTAGGCGTTACCTAGAAGCGAAATATTTTCTTCAGGGAGAGAGCCGGCCTGCCATGAAGAGTCTAACTTACTACCTGAACTGTCCACTAGCGATGCGATTTTCGGATAATAAAAGGTGGAAGAAGTTACCCATCTACCATCATATTCCTGCCTTTTTTCCACTATATTTGTGGTCGGCGTAACACGTTTTCTACTTCCATTCTTCTCTGTCAGACGTCACGGCTATTAAATAAATAAATAAAGTAAGTTTATTGACACAAACACCTTAGGTAATAAGCAATACAGATAAAATCCACAAAGGTAAATTGAATCTTAGAAAAAGGCTGTACAAATAGTTAAAAACCCTACCTCTTAAACTAGGGGGACCCTGTGACCTAGGAGTCAGTGTTCTACTGCAGCTTCGTGTACAAAATGAACCTTTATTTGTGTGTTAACCTATAATGACTTAATAATAATAATAATAATTTATTCATCAAAACAAAGCATTGTAGTACATGTCACAGTTCACAGAATAGCTATATAATGATAGTGTACAAAGACTACAATAAAATGGTAGGTGAGGTGCTGTATTCCTAGCTAGGTTAATAGATAACCTGTGTTAAGGAGTACAGTGCCGGTCCCCAAGGAAAGAAACTAAAAAATTAGTACACATTATGCATTATAGTACATTATGATGTGTTTACTACAAACAAATTTTGATGCTTAGCTATAAGGTATATATATTTTTTTTCCTACTATGGCTTAAAACTAAGAAACAAGTAAACTGTAAACAAGTGACTTGTTTTAACTATACTTATGAATGTTAGAGAACGTTGGAAAGGGGGTCTGGCTGTGTGAGTAGGGTGTGGTGTAGCGTGGTGTGCTGTGTAGTGTGGTGTGGTGTGGTGTGATGTGTTGTGTTGTGGCGTGGCGTGGTGTATGAGCGGGAGGGGTGTGTTATCGTGTACTGTATGTTCGTGTTTATAGTGTATTATTTACTCTTTTCTCTTTCATATCATTCCTCACATAATCCCACCATCTTTTCTTTGGCCTTCTGACTAAGAGGCTCTCCCTCTCTGTCCATTCTTGTCTACAAAGCTTGATTTTAGTCTCGTCCGTCTTTCCAATGGTGAAAAATTATCATTTTACTTTCAATTTCCATATCGTAACTCAACTCATTTCAAATTCCCCTAGCAAATTCACTGTCGCCAAAATCACAGCTTCGCAAACCGCAGTGATTCTAGTCGCATAAGTATTTTTTTATTAATATTTATACGACATACAGATTCCCACACGCCATGATGGTGAAATTCAGACATTTGTTAAGAGGGTTCCCTTATTAATGGTTAGTTCGCGACCATTAAAATTCAGATAAAACAGAGGGGAGGATAATGTGTAAGCGATATTTTGTAATGTATCATTTTACAGGCGTAGCGGAAAAACAGATTTTGAATCATATTTTGGGATTAATTTGAACAATACATATTTGGAATCTGATCGGATTTTTTTACCTTAGCATTTGAAAACAATATGACCCACTGTTTGTATAATATTGAGATTCATAGTAAGGGCGTGCTGTTGCAAAACTTTACTTGACAGCACGAGTTTTATTTGCCATATTATACACGGGTATAATTATATTCGGGTGTAAACCGACAAGAAACCGTCAACCACGAAATCTGGATATCAAACTTAGTAACTACGCAAAAAATATTGCTGTGAAATTACTTTTTTGGGGTGTGTAATATATGGCATAGTAACAGAAAGTATATTTTCACTTGAAATAACGTTCACATCATATAATTTTCATATGCTATAAAAACAAATAACCTAATTTCATGTGATCTAATGTTAAATGTCATACAAAATTATTTTGCTCTAATAACATTTAGTATAACGTTCATTTAAAATAATTTTCAATTTGTATAATGCTCTTTTTATATAACGTTCAATTGATCTAACTTTAATTTGACCTAATTTTCATATTTGTTCAGTTTATTTATTTATTTAAACTTCATGTACAAGAGTGGTACATAGGCGGACTTAATGCCACAAGGCATTCTCTACCAGTCAACCTTTGGGTCAAATAAGACAGTATTGTGTGTGATAGAGTACAATAAAAATAAAAATACCATTTTTAAGCATAAAATTAAAACACATAAATGGGTATACATACTTATACACATATAGGCATATAAAATAAACTAATTAAAAAAAAAACAACAACAAAGTAGCAGGCGTTTAAAGTCTAACCCGTTTTTGCAAAAAATTTGAATAATATACTTATAGTAAGTTTCAAAATTATATTAAACGTTACTATAGATTTTAAATAATATACTAACTAAATATTATACGAGTACTAACTGAATGTTAGTTCAAATGTGCATTTTAGAAAATGTTTATTAAACCATATAAAATTAGGTAAACTGAAATTATATCAATAATTCATTATGTCATTTCATCTTTATACAAAAAAAAAGTAAATGACATGAAATTAGGTCATGTGATCGATAGAACTTTTGTTATTACATCAAATGGTGCGCACCCACTTTTTTGTGGGGTGAAAAATCATGTTTTGTGGTGGACCTCAATGTAACGCACTCAAAACATTGTGCTGACGAATGGATTGATTTGTGTGGGGGTCGTGGAGGTGTATAAAAATAAAAATCTTACAATAAAAAACAATTATTGAACTAAAATTTGACCCCCAATATCTCCGCTACTAGAAGGTTCCCAGAGAGAACGAAAAATGATCGCACTGACAGGAAAAACATGCCTTTCGCTTCGTTAAGAGGTGTTTTACACCCTTTATTATAGGTAAGTATTTAAAGAAAAAACGTTTACTCGTGGTGAAAAATGTTACTTCTGCCAAACTGCAGAGCAAACACAGCAGCTGTAATAATTATCCCGTATTATAAATATCAATGCATGCCTCATCTTATCATCAAAACAACTATTAACTTCACCCAGAAAACTAACAAACTTTTTACTGAGAACCTCCTTATCATAAAAACTCTTTTCTATTTATAAACGTAAAAATCTATAGAGTGGAAAGAGAAGCCATTGGGCTAATGAAACACCAGGAGCGGTGTTAATGAGGCATGGAGAGCGCATTCCATATGTTATGCCAGGTTATAGTGTAAGCAGAACTTAACGGCGAGGGTCGGTTATACGTACGCTGTGGTTCAGGTTTGTTACACGGAAATTATTTAGGGAGGTAGACATATGAACAAAGTTGAATCGGTTGTTACGGTGTTGATTGGGGATGATTATGAACAGTAATGGACGTCTTTTTGATTGAATGAATGCGAAGATTAATCAAAACTAATATTATAAAGCTAGTTTGTTTGTTCCTTACGTTTTAACTCAAGAACTTCTCCATCGATTTAAAAAATTCTTTCAACATTAGAAAGCTACAGTTTTACATAAGCTATAAATACGATACTATAATACTTCTTGCCTTTGAAAACACAAATCTCCCTTGCGCAAACTCTAATCCAGCCCATCATAGACTCCACTGCGAGGATCGACCGGAGGACACGGTGGAGCACACGGTGGAAGTCTGCCCTGCGTGGGCGGAGCACCGCCGTGTCCTCGTAGCGGCGATCGGCGGCGGCGACCTCTCGCGTCCGGCCCTGGTTCAATCCATGGTCCGGAGCGAGACGGAATGGGAAGCCGTCACCTCCTTCTGCGAAGCAGTCATGCTAGCGAAGGAGGTGGCGGAACGAGAGAGGGAGAGAGCCTCTCTTCCCGGCCGCCGCGGGAGACGCACCGGGCGTCGGGGGCCACGTGGTGGCTACCGGCCACCGTAGATGCGGGCCTGTGGACGGTTAGCTATGGGCTAGCTAGCCGTCCGTCCGTCTAGTGACGACAGGCCGTGTCGACGGCGCGTTCGTGTTCCACGCGCGCCTCAAAGAGATGTCAGCAGAAGAGAGGGGCCCGCAAGGGCCGAAGCCTGCCGGGGTTGCGGGACTGTTCGAAAGAGATACCGCGGCCCCGGAACGTAAAGGGCGAGGAAGGAACATGGATGGGTTTTAGTCAGTAAGAGTCTGACACTCCCTCCTGCAGTGCTCCGCCCAGAGTGGGAGAAGTCATTTGATGATTTCCCATCCCTGTTATTTGGATGCCACCGAGGAGCTTTTAACTAAACTTGAGCGTTTGCAAAATATCTGTATTAGTTTTGTTTTTAACCTTAGGAAGTATGACCATGTTTCCAACTTTCGCAAGATACTCAAGTGGCTCCCAATCCGACTTCGCAGGGACTCTCGGATATTGTGTCTGCTTTTTAACATCCTCCATAACCCTAAAACACCATCCTATCTGCGGGAACGCTTTTCCTACTCCCGTCCCTCTGATGCACCTTGCCGATCGCATCTTAGGAACCTCCTTAAATCCCCTCCCCACACTACCGATTTCTACTCCTTTACTGTTCACGCTGTACGGTTGTGGAATTCTCTTCCGCCTGATATTAGAGACTGCCAAACTATTGCAGTCTTCAAAAGAAGAGTAAAAGAACACTATCTGTCCAGTTGGCCATAGTTGTATAGGTATTTTTAATATATATATTATATTGTAGTTTATAGTTGTGTTATATATTTTTGTCTTGTAAGTATGTAAGTATATTCTTAGGTTTATCGTATGTTATATTTATATTTGCTTTTAGTTTGTATATATTCAATTATCTTATCTTTTACACACTATGTCTACATGTCTTTTTATCTACTCTCCCTTCGCATATATGCTGGAAGAGATTTCTTTAGAAATAAGCATCATCTTTGTGCATATTTTCTATTCCTTTCTTCTTTTCTGTATGTTGTGTGTACATAAATTGTTAAATAAATAAATAAATTATATTGCTTCCATGCTAATTATCCATCATCATCATCATCATCAGCCTATAATGTTCCCACTGCTGGGACACGGCCTCCTCACAATGAGAGGGAATGGGCTATAATCTACCACGCGGGCCCAGTGCGGATTGGTAGATGTCACATGTCTTCGAATTTTTGATTCTAGGACATGCCGGTTTCCTCACGATGCTTTCCTTCACCGTTTTGAGAGCATTGGTGATTAAATAAATTACACAAAGCGCGCCTGCCTGGGTTCGAGCCCACGATTTACTGTTCGTAAGTCGGGGCCGCCACCACTGGGCCACCGCTGCTAATTATCCGAGTTATTACAATTTTTGCGGACGAAGTCACGGGCGAAGTGCTAGTAAACTATAATTTTGAAGTATTAAAAGATGGTTATGTTAATGTTCGTAATCCAAAAATAAGTGTTTTTACTTGAATGATTTCATATACTACATGTGGCTTAACCGTAATTGGTGAAATGTGGGTCTACTATTAGATACACTTCTACCTAACTCTTTGAGGATTATAGGCGTGATGATATGTATGTGATTCCTAAAATACAGGGTGATTGTGTCTGGACCCGCCATAGCAAATTCGCATATAGAGGGGGTCATTTACTAATTATTGAACCTTACTTTCCTTTACTTAAGTTTTATAGTTTAGGAGATATGTCATTTATTGATTCACTTTATTGAGATTTTTCCAAAATGTGACTTTCAAGCATTCATAACTTTTTTGCATTATTTTTGTAGTTTATTTATTATTTGTTGGTATAGTCATAAACATTGGTTATTATTGAACCTTACTTTCCTTAACTAAAGTTACTAAAGTTAAGAAAAGTAAGGTTCTAAATATTTACTAAATTACCTTTTCTATATGCGAATTTGCTGTAAATGTCGTTCTTGAAAACTGGTTTATTTATAAAATAATGTTTAACATAGTGCCTTGCTAAAGCTTTTTGATACTGTCACTACAGAAACTATTAGCACCTTTATAGTCAACCTAGCATCTTTAACAACAAACTAGCACAATCCACGTATCCAGTATTGTACCTACCACAACAATATCTATGAACAAACATAGCAAAGTCTCGTAGCACAGACAGTACGTTGCTACGAGCTGGCGTAGCAGCGTAGCACATTCGTAGCCCTTCAATTTGTTATGTAAATGCATCTTTTGTCCGTCCATCCGTCCGGAGCGGGCACCACTCTATAAATTTGTTCGAATACCGCTGGACGTAGGGATTTCGAGCAATTTTGTACAATTGCTATTCTCTGCTGGACAACTGAGCAGTTGTCAAGGTTACGGCGGCAAGGCGGAAAGCTTTGATCTTAGTGGTCCTCTATTGTTGGAGGATAAGATAGAACTTAGTCTAAGTAATAGTGTTGGGTAGTGTCTGTATTGTTAATAGGAATACTTCTGACGTTTTTGTTAACCAAGAATGATTATTTACGAATTTCTCAATATTCTATCTACATCACACAATTTTAACTAATTGTCAGATAAATATTCAGCCTTTCGTTAAAGTAAGTACCATTATTTATCTAATTAAAGTCACATCCATAGTAATATTACAGATGCAAGATGTGAAAGTAATATGTTACCTTTTCATACCTTAATAGCTGAACGAATATGGATGAAAATTGGCACGCGTATATACTGCCACCTAACATCTTTTTTTTGGATGGGAAATCATCAAATGACTCCGCCCGCTCTGGGCGGCGCAGGAGGGAGTGTCAAACTTTTACTAACTAAAACCCATCCATGTTCATTCCTCGCCCTTTCCGGGGCCACGGTATTTCTTTCGAACAGTCCCGCAGCCCCGGCGGGGGCACCTGACACCTGGATCAAGACTTAAGGAACTTTGAACCTCCATAGAACGAACCGATATTAACAGGGCAAAGTCGAGGACCAAACCCTAGTTCACCATACATTTAACCTACTTTACCTACAAAACTAGCTGCAAATATGCCCAATAATTCCCAGCGTAGTAGCGATGATAACACCGAAATGGTGTAACAGAGCCCAGGAGAGCAATTGCGTTATCTACCGGCGTTCGGGAATCAACGCAGCTAACTAATAACGCATGGTTCCATCTGATATATTTGCGGTAGATAATTCTGGTACCGGTTTGTTTTAATTTTGATTATTATTTGATAGTAATTTACAGGCAAATTATGTTGAAATGTAAATACCTCTCTGTCTCTCTTTTTCTCTCTCGGTATATTTTTTTACAGTAAGTTAGAAGCAATTAGCTGACCCACCTTTGCATAAATGGTTGAGATTTTTTAGAAAAATTGACGATATAATTTTATGTTTTATTTATTTGAGCAAGGTAAATAACTTAACCAACAATTTTAAACTAACCGACGTTAAAATGATTGACCTAAACCCACTAAAGCAGCTTCATTATCTGCACATACCATCAATAAAAAAACTTACAATAAGTGAAGTTTGTTCACAATTTATTCAAAAGTGCTGGGTCCACTTTCAGTTGCTTTTATAAGGGACAAAGAGAAGATTAAAATTCGACACTCTTTTACCAAAAAGTTTCATGGGGTGGCCAGGTATTCAATGAACTAAAGCTATGACACTAAGCTAAAAAAACAAAAAAAATATATTCAAAACCTAGCAAAATTAAAACACCAAAAATATCAATCAAAACTCGACCTTAACAATCAATCAATCAGCATTCATTTGTAACAAACGCATTGAATACGTTAATAGGTAACCAATCATCAAATCATCGGCGCCGTCATCGAATCATGGGCCATTGTGTGCACGGAGGGGGCGCCACTGAGCCTCTCAATATGTAAATTGCTCTGCCACCGAAAGCCTAACTGGCTATTGTAGGAACGACCTGGATCGGTATAAACGGCTTTAGGTAGCATCTGAGAGTATGTGCAGGTATTTTGACCTGTTTTATGTATGATTTTGTTAGTCAAAATATTATTTGTTAAGACTGACATTATGGCATATTGTTTCTACAGTCTGGTAGTTTCGAAGATTTTTGTCACTCAGATATCATTCTGCTAGACAAAAAGGGTGATAAGCTACAAACAATTACAGGCCCTTTAGTCATCATCATCAGCTTATTAATGTTCCCACTACTGGGGCACAACCCTCCTCTCTATGAGAGGGAATGTACTATAATCCACCACGTGAGCCCAAAGCGAATTGATAGATGTCACATGTCTTTGAATTGTTGGTTCCAAGACTTGCAGGTTTCCACACGATGTTAACTCATTTACATCTAGATACAGTCAACCAAATTATTAAAAAAACACCGAGAATTCAATCTTCCACTACACCTAAATTTCGTCGACTATTCCAAAGCCTTCGACAGCAATTCACATACAACAATCCCAGAACATAAGGATGAATAACTATTCTGATAGGCAAACATTGAGGTGCAATTTTTAAGTTGTCTTCTCTTCACTTAAAATTTAAACACATTGACATCCATCAACCCGCACTGGGCATCCGTGGCAGCCCAGTCACAGCTCGAGTCCCAGTAGTGGGAAGATAACAGCACTATCATGTGCACCTGAAATACGGGTAGTCCTAGCGAAAAACCAACACTTTAACAAGATATTTCCTTAAATAAGTCCGTGTAACGCAGCCAGATGGACGCGTGTGTGTGCCGGATATTGGCATTGCCGCTATTTCCGGCCCACGCGAGGTATCAACAGAATAAATACTGCACGGAATTAGGGCGCCGCGCCGAAATATGGGCGTTCATGTGCGTTTTTTACGTGCTGTGAATACCTTCACATATTTTCACAAAATTATTATAATGAAAAATAGAAACAGTTTTGTTAGTGAGCAAAAAGTATGGATCGGAATACGTAGAGCTATTTAGGTTCATTGACCGCAAACATTGATGTTAATATGGATATTCCACGGGAATCCGACTGATACTACGGGATTTTATTATTATATTATTGGTTTGAATAAGTGAATTATTAATGAAGCGCATTGATTATTTTAATTAAGATTTTATTGTAAGTACAAATTGTTCTATTTGATAATGTTTTGATTTTCTGAGGAACAAATAATTTGTACAGTAATATGTTTTTGTACCTTTTTTTTTTTTTTTTTTTTTTAGGATGGGAAATCATCAAATGACTTCTCCCACTCTGGGCGGAGCGGGAGGGAGTGTCAGACTCTTACTGACTAAAACCCATCCATGTTCCTTCCTCGCCCTTTACGTTCCGGGGCCGCGGTATCTCTTTCGAACAGTCCCGCAACCCCGGCAGGCTTCGGCCCTTGCGGGCCCCTCTCTTCTGCTGACATCTCTTTGAGGCGCGCGTGGAACACGAACGCGCCGTCGACACGGCCTGTCGTCACTAGACGGACGGACGGCTAGCTAGCCCATAGCTAACCGTCCACAGGCCCGCATCTACGGTGGCCGGTAGCCACCACGTGGCCCCCGACGCCCGGTGCGTCTCCCGCGGCGGCCGGGAAGAGAGGCTCTCTCCCTCTCTTGTTCCGCCACCTCCTTCGCCAGCATGACTGCTTCGCAGAAGGAGGTGACGGCTTCCCATTCCGTCTCGCTCCGGACCATGGATTGAACCAGGGCCGGACGCGAGAGGTCGCCGCCGCCGATCGCCGCTACGAGGACACGGCGGTGCTCCGCCCACGCAGGGCAGACTTCCACCGTGTGCTCCACCGTGTCCTCCGGTCGATCCTCACAGTGGAAACACCCGGGCGTTTCCTCCCGCCCGATGTTTTTGTACCTGCAACTTCAGAATGAAAATGTTTAAATGATTGTTGATTCTTGAATAAGAAATTGTTACGTAAAAACTTTTTGTGGTTTAATGAATCAAATTTATTTATTTATTATCCTTAATCCCGTCCTTCTTATATTAACCCGTCAGAAAGGAAGTGTAATCTTTCATTAGTCCCGAAGGCGAGAATAGATTTTAATGATTTTAGTACCTACTTAAAAACCAAATCCCGGGACTCGCGGAATATCCATATTATTTATATTATTAGGACAGCTCTACCTATTCCGATCTATGATAATTACAGCAGTAGCCAATGTTATTTCTTTTGTTCCTTGAAAACCGCTAATTTACATTTTAATTCATCAGCTTTGTGTTTCGATGTTTGGCTGTGGAATGTATTTTAAAGGTCAACATCATTTCAGGCGAAAGACGTCGTCTGCCTCCCCCAAGTGGGTCACATTGACCGGTAATTTTAAGGTGTTTGCAAAACATTTTATGCAGTTCTTTTGTATTACCATGACATTTTAATAGTTTATACAACATCAACACTCGTTTGAGAGACATTAGAGATGAAACACATGCATATATCATGAATCAGATTTACCCATAAATAAAACACAAAGTCGTTTGTATAAAAACCATTGGGCACCGCACTAGTACTCCGATCCAATTACAAAACCAGTCTTCCATCGTACAATATGAAACTCAAACTTATAAAAAGCATTGTCAAAACAAATAAAGCCACAGATATTAAAAATAATACTCAAAGCGACACTCAAAATTAAAACCCAGAAAAGTCTTGAAGAAAATCTGAACAAGTTTTAAAAGCATTTCCCGGTTTATTTGCGCATAATGATTAAGATTCATCATGTAAATTGTGATAACTTGTTAAATCGAAATGTAAGACCGAATCGAGAATTCCCAAGAAGAAAAAAAAAACTTATTTCTTGAATATTTCTCGTTTTATACTTCATAAACTTCGCGATTAAGATTTCCACTCTGGTTTAGGAAAATTTACTTTTCCATTTATCTTTTCAATTTCTTTTTTACATATTAAACAGGATACTTTTGCTTAATAAGTATTAATATTTATAAGACTGCCGCGAATTTGTGAATTTTGTTTAAGTGTTTAATTACAAAGACGGGAAGATTAAAATGATAAATTCGGTGTATTGTAGACAGGGAAACTAACCAATAATTTTGTAAATAAATGTACTTTAAACAGAATATTGAACTGCAGTACCTACTTAAAATATTTAATTAAGAAATAATGAAAATCTGGGTCTATTCAATATCCAGGGCAATTATATCAAAACCTCTAGTAATCTCCCCCAAAACAAACAGTTTGCGTTGGAAAATTGCTTAAACCTTTAATTTCCAATTATCGGTTGATAATTAATCGATTCATCATTAAAACAAACAAAATTACCTCTATAACTCGAAAGAACGCACTCATGCCTACATTATTACTGTTTTATTAACAAAACCGCTGAATTAACTAACCTAACCTACCTATGTTTAACAAATAAAAATATTTGTATTTGTATTTGTATTTGCACCTCGGCATTATTATATCACAGAAACATAATTCGATTCCCATTCCAAATGATTTTATTAAAAAGATTGGTGACCTCTTAAGATGAAAAATCTTACAATTGCATTGAATAATCTTTTCAATCTCGGATGAAAAAAAGATTTGATCTCATACCACGGGGTATTACGCATTCATTTGTGGAGCTCATGACAAAGTAGCAGGAGTATTATAGGGTTATTAATATTATGCTTTGCTTGCTCATACCTTTGTACTTCTGATAACCAATTGCTTTTTCATATTCCTGTGCAAAATCTTTTGGAAGAAAAAAAATCACGTTAAAGTACTCCAGCTTTGGCAGAAAGCAACGTTGGTAAAAACTAAAGTAACCAGGAAATACGCAAAATCTATGGTTTCACCATTTTTTATGTGAACATAAAACCACGACAAGCCTACTCGCAGAGTAAGCAAAAGTTGACACAAATACAAAAAAGCCAAGCCTGTAGATTTCACAGCAGCACATATATATTGTCAGATACACAATGACGCATTTCCCTCAACTCACAACATGCATGCACCGACTGTAAACGAATGTACAACTATGCTATAGGTCTTTCTTTCACCCCAGCTCAGCGCGGATTAATTAATTCATTGAATGCCCTCAAAAAAATCCCACACTAATGTTTCCCGTTTTACCGATGCACAGACATCTTTTCATCCACCCCGATTGCGGAAAATAAAATGTATCTCCTCCCCCGTCAGTTTTAGTAAAAGAACCATTTGTATATGAAACGACCATTACCATTAGTCGGCGTTTCACTTCGCCATTGATGGCCAGCCCCTCGGCCATTCAGTGTCCGATGCAGGCGCATTATGTTGAGTTCATTACATTGTGCTGTCCATGTAGGATGGTAGGTGTGTACGCGTAATGGGGAATCGACAGCGCAATAGTTTGTAAATACGGGAAATAATGTATTGATGTTTTTATGAAAGGAATAGAGTCTTCTAATAATCTGGAAATGACAGACAAAAATAAGCTGGCAGAGTTTGTCAATAAAATAGTGTTATGGTGTAATGTGTAAGACGTTTCTATTGTCAATTCACTTGGTGTATTTTGTGTAAGAAATTCTATGAGGTAAGGACAATTAAGCTTCCTGTATAGTCTAGTCGGCAGACTAGCGTTTGTTTTCAACTGGTTGTTGTTAAAGGGTTACCTTCATAATATCGACAGTAACTACATCGACGGTCCCTGTATCGACAACGTTCCATCGACGGGTTAATGAATCGACAGTACACTAAATCGACGGTACGCTACATCGACAGTATACCAAATCGATAGTACGCTTTATCGACAGTGCACTAAATCGACGGAAAGCTACATCGACAGTACACCAAATTTCGACTTAGGTGACTACTCATCCGCATTCCATCGGTATTTATTTACGGAAATAGTCAGAAGTTGCAGCAAATCAACTATCGTCGGCGATAGTAGTGCAGGATCTAATTATCATCATAGCCTTTTCCCAGCTATATTGGGGTTGGCTTCCAGTCTAATCAGATGCAGCTGAATACCAGTATTTAACATGGAGCAACTGCCTAGCTGTCCTCTACAACCCAGTTTAGTACTGGGTAATACGACACCCCTTGATAAGACTGGTTGTCAGGCTTTTTGGGCCACTGACTACCTTTAACGACTGTCAAAGATCTACAAACGACAGCCGTTTGTGCAGAAACTACATAGTATCAAATTTTTATCGGAACACATTTTTTCATCAAAATGTATAAGTGAATTAAGTAACCTGTCATAATAGCGGCTAAAACATTGAGTTAGCTAGTCAGCACACACGATCAGTAAGACAGACGAATCTAGAACTCGATAGTTGATATTTAAAACAGTTTTTAGTTTCTCCTGAGAAAGGGTATTGTGCATTAACGAGGTCTTATACTGGCACCGACGATACGACTTTCTTAGAAGAATAAAATTTGCCACCCTCGAATGTAAATCCTTTAGAAGTAGCCCTTCACGACTTCAAATAGACCAAATCACACATAACACATGTTTATTTTATGCACAAAATTCCAAACACGAGTGCAAATCTGAAATCCTCTTACTGGAATACTTCTCTCTCATTGATATACTGAAGCAATAGCCCCTGTGGACTTTGCATTATCACCGGCCATGTTCAAGACGATTTGAATTTCAATACACGCCAAACTGTCCCGGCGAGGCGCGCGGATCATGTAGCCAACATAATAATGCTGAGAGTTAAGCATCATAATATTGGCATTAAGGTTTTGCATAGCAATTTGAGAGATGATTGTGTTTCTTGTAGTTCGATGATAGCTGTGTTAGTTAACTTTGAAGATGCCATGAAGCTGTGGCTGTTTTTAGTGGGTGCAAGCCCCACATAACCGAACCTTCTCCCCGGACGGCGCGGTATGCGTTAGGTATTTTTCACCGTTTAAAAAAAAATTGTTTGAATAATTTTTTTAAGAATACGTCTTACGCGCGATATTATACGTTGTCGGAAGCAAAAGAGGATTTGTTATACCAACAAATTGCCACCAGCTAATTGCCAAAATCTCGTCCACATCTCCCAGCGGATAAGAGTTCCTAAGGACTCTCACGTCAGCTTACCGCGAATAAAAATAAATATCATATAAAAATATCTTCTTTTAAAACCTTAGCCCGTGACATCGCGGGCCGACGCGTATCGTCTCCGTATATAATACACAGTTGTCCGGTCGCCGATCTTAAACAATAAATCTATTGGCGTCCGAAAGGAGCTTAGCCGGTCCCCTTGGCTTCTCTTTGTAAATTCCCTGTTCGTATCTTTTCGCTCGAATGGCGACTTTATCTTCGGGACTGTATTGGCTCCGATGGAAAATGTATGGTGTGGAATTAAGACCGCCTCTTGTTTGGTGTGTATTTATTTTTTTGGGAAACTCTGATTGTTGTTATGGTCAGTTATAAGCTTGCATGAGGTTGTGGAATTTGACGGAGGTTGGTAAAAAAATGTCTAGTAAATAATTCCTTGACGAGACGGGGTCAATGTTTCTATAAAACATTCCCCTCAGAGTGGCAACGTATCGTTCGACATCTGCATGGATAACCAAGCAGCCGTTTCTATGGACCGTGACAGAGAAAAGCATTGTCACATCGACAAAAAAGTATAAGAGCAGTCTGCAACTAAACTAAAATAAACGTCCAAAAAGCCCACTATGATACTGAAAAACGCGAACAAAAACAGAAAAGCTAAAAAAAAAATCCCTCACGATCGACCAATTGCGAATTTTAAAAGGGAATTGCTCCAATTTCGTTCTGCTATGGAAGAGTGCGCAAACTTATTAGCAAGCGACCGTTGGGTTATCGACGATCTTCCTTTACTTTTTTCAGGTGATCGGACGCTACGAGATTGATTGGACGATCTCGATTGGACGCTGGCCTCGTGACTCATTTTAGACGTCACCAACTGAATTCTGCGATGTTTTTTAACGATTGCCGATTGCGTTTTTAATGAATGAAGGATTTTGTTATCGTTTATCGCTTCTGAAGGATTTCGCTTTCAAGTGGTTCTTGTTTGCGTAATAGGCTGCCACACACTACCTTACAATTTGTTGGTCATATTGTACAAATGTTGATGCAGCGACCGTGCAGCTGTCAAGGACTGCTAAATCTCCTCACTATCGGTCTCCTCACTCCTCAAAGTCGGTTTTTATGGCAAAAAGATGAAAACGAAAAATTAACAAAATCTTAAAGGGGAACTCGCATGTAACACTTCTAATTACTTTATTATAAATCCCTAAACGAAATGCACAAAGTGTACACTGCATTACTTACAAATACTCGTATTAACATTTACGAAGTCCCCAATTTTTACCTTTGATTTATTCATCCAGTTACTCACAAGACATATGTACTGTGTATATGATAATAGGATTTGTGCGACGTTCGTTAGGTAAAAATGTTAAGCCACAAACGTGCACACGTCTCCACCAACAACATTAGAATAATTGATTAACTAAACGCAAAGAGAAATAATCGCGATTCAGCGTTTTATCAACTAAAGATTGTTGGACAACTGCGACTAAATTCGTTGGCTCTTATGGCTCATCAGTTTCCTGCCTTTATTCCATCAATTAGTGGTCGGTGAAGCTTGATCACTTCATCCTTACTTCTCTATTCGTCTATCTATACCATGCTGAAACGATATTCTTACTAATCTACTCTAGTATCGTTCGAAAATTATGAATTATTATTGAGATTATTTCGAAGATATTTTTGCCCCATGATCAATCCTAATCCCTATTTTTATGACGATTATATCAAGTGCCAAAACACTTAAGATAAAATCTGAACCATGCAACCAGCCTAAATCTCTTCCGTGCCAGGAAAAATGATTTATAAAAGCTCGCTCGGCTATACACGTCCCTTTCTCTCCACCCCGTATCGTATACATCCATCCTTGTCTATACTAGTCCAATTTCACAGGCGGCTGGTTGCTTCCGTAGGACCTCGGTAGTAATGCCTCTATTGATTAAGAAACGTGAATATTCATTCAATTATATGGTAGCGCGGCTTCCAGATGAAACCTCGTGGGTTATGGTTTTAAAGGGTATTTACCTACTTTACTCCAAAGGAAAATATTTGAGCTATCCTATTGACATTGTCGGTCCTCACTTAGTGGTTTGTTTTAGTAAGTATAAGATGGGTAGCTGGACCTCATTTAGTTAAAAGGTGGTTTAATAAAAAGTTAGTTTTGTTTGACTTCTTAATTGCAAAAAAAAATGCAGGCATCTGAAAAACGGGCTCACAATGGCACATACCAATCTGAGGAAATTCCTTCATAACATTAAATGCAGGATCAGCGATCTTGTGAAATTACAGGTGTTTGAAACTTTTCTGCTTTTATGACCGTAATGCACGCCGGTGCTCTTGGTGCCGCAGGCCTATTATTGACAAGAAGGATCCTATTGCTCGCAGCCAGTAAAAACGCAGACAATCTGTACACAGAACCATCGCATCTGCCTAACAAATCCAACCAATACTCGAACGACAAATACATCTTCATTATTCATTTCCCCAAACCGCGGTACGTAAGCAAACAAAAATATTCATCGCGGATGTGGAAAAAGATTTCTTTCGTCGCAATATGTAGGGAGGCGGCAGAAGCGGAGGTTTCCGCACAATCTATCGTCGGTATAATGGAGCTGTTAAAGACAATATGCTAGGAAACATATTGGATGCAGCCCGACGAATGTGTAAGCGAGCGAGCGGAGACGGCGTGGCGGGAGGACTGTGGCACACTGGAAGGAAGAAATTGTGAGATGCTTGGTTTTGTCAAACTCTGGACAACTTGAAAGAAAGAAACAACATATGCGTTACGTCTGTGGACTTTTAGCATTTATACTAAACAGTGTCAATAGGCTTGATGTAGTGGCGTTTGTACAATAGCTTTGAATTAATCAAATCATGACCAATCTCTCATTATAATCCTGTAAATCTTAATATCTGCACTCGGGATGATCGCCAAAACGCTGAAGAAAACAGTCTTAATGGCTTTATTATTGAAAAATGATGACGGACGATGTGATTGTATCCATCTATACAATAATAACCACACCTGTCAGATTTATAACATTATTTATATGTATTAGTCTCTTCAGGACTACGATAGTATAAGTCGAAAGTTTTTGAAGTGAGAACTTCTTTAGGCGCGTTGAGCACTTTTGGGTGACCAAAAATAACGGAACTCGAGTGACGGTCACCTAACGCTTCGTAGCACTCGTAGCCGATACGCTACGGCGTAGCACCACTTAGGCGTGCACAACCCGTAGCAGATTTAGATTACTTGATTAATTTTCAGTTCTATCTGCAATCTCCAAAGACTTCCCTGCATGTTTTTTTTTTATAGTTTAAAATACCGTTGCAACCAGTGTGCCTCAAAGTTTATCGGGCGATAAATCCATAGCTACATCTGGGCAGGCGCTCGGTTCAATTTTATTACTATTCTCTCTGCCGACGACTTATTCGATTCACCCGTCAAAGCGGCCCGTCCTACGGGAACCTCGGTTACATTATCTCTTCGCTTTAGATTCTCACCAGCTTATCCTCGGCTCACACTTTGAGAACCAGATTCTGCATAGACTAACCTTGATTGATCATCAAAATTGTTTTATGAAAAAACTAGCAGGTATTTATTTTGTTTCGTTTATTCACAGGTGAACTTGTGGTTGACGAAATGGGATTCAAAGTATGACGATTAAAAAAAAAATGGGTCAAAATTTAAAAAAAAATGGGGCAAATAAAAAGAAATTAGGAATTAGGATTTAACTTTACTTGGGACAATTTACCACTTGTTTTCCTTAGTTTGTTTAGTTATCGAAATGGAAAGTTACCAAACGGGACGTACTCAAATGATCTTCGGTGAGTGTATTATTTTAACATAACATCATGCTTGTTACTCCCAAATAGATAAGCAGAGGTGTACCTAATTAAGTACACCAATATTTTGCTAGTTACGTTTAAGTCCCATATAATAAGGGGCGAACCTATTGCCATCAACTATATCAACTATCTGGTGTCCACGACACAAGCCTCGTTGCTTAGTGTGGCACTAGATGGCGCTGTGTGTAATGTCCAGCGATGTTTATTTTTTTATTTATCAACCGAGCACAAATCCAAATTCCGTGGCTGCTACTGAGAAGTTCTTTATTGAAAATTCCAATAACACTTTGCCCGACCAGGGAATCGAACCCAGGACCTCATGCTCAGCAGTCACGCTGGTGGCCACTCGACCAACGAGGCAGTGTGTTATTTGACTCTAAAATTCATACAGCACAATTTCGTGATTTCATGAAGGTCGAAAAAAGGTGAAGGTTTCTCGCAAATCACACAAATTAATTATTTTATGATCCCATAAAATGCTCTGATTAATTACGTAATTCCTAGCTGCGGTTTTTCCAGCAAAAATATGCGCAGTTTATTTCGTATTTGCCTGAAATAAGTCTAATGTATAATAACATGTATCGGCACAATTGTTTTAGGATTTTTATATTTATTTTTCTATTTCCAAGGTTGTACGGTGATATATCTTTTAACAGTTTACAACAGAGACTAGTTATGGTAAATATTGTTATTGTTAAAAACCAGTATTACATATTTTTCTAACCTCCGACGCAAAAACGACGGGGTGTTAGAAGTTTGACGTGTCTGTGTGTGTCTGTGTGTGTGTGTGTGTCTGTCTGTGGCATCGTGGCCCCCGAACGGATTAACTGATTTTTTTTTTTTTTTTTAAGGTGGCTTAGTCGGGAGTGTTCTTAGCTATGTTTCATAAAAATCGGTCTAAGATGGCCACCACCACAAAATGGCGGATGACATATTTATTCAACAACTCCCTCAATATGGGTATCAAATGAAAGCGCTTGACTAGTAGAACACTATACGCTATAATAAATTTCAAATAAGATGGCTGCCACCACAAAATGGCGAATTACTTTTTATTCACAACTCCCCCAATAAGGGTATCAGATGGAAAAATCTCTATTTTATGACCCAGTGTGTCGGGGGTTTTAAATTTTTTAATTTAATGTAACTTGTCACTAAAAAGGTTGCAGAGTTGCACTATAAAAGGAGTAAACGACCCTTTGCGAAGCTGTCAACCAAGCATTCTAATCTCTATACATCTCTAGCATCTATACTAATATTATAGAAAGTAAAGATTTGTATGTTTGTATGTTACGAATAAACATAAAAACTACTGGACCGATTTGAAAAATTCTTTCAGCAATGGATAGCTACATTATCAGCGAGTAACATAGGCTATATTTTATCCCTGTACGCCCACGGGAACGAGAACTACGCGGGTGAAACCGCGTGACGTCCTCTAGTTAAACTATATCTTAGTTTGATGTACGGTCGACCAAGCTATTTGGTTTACATTTTACAATATAATTTGTGGGTTAAAATGTAAACCAAATAGCTTGGTCGACCGTACAGTCCTACGCAAAAGTTAATTCTGGGTGACGACTTTTTTAAGGGATGAAATATCACAGTAAAACTCAATACGACGCACTCCAAACATTGTGTTATCTGATGTATGAATATCAAACTGGTCACGTAGATATTTTAAGTACCTAAAGTTACAAACATTTGACTTCCAATATCTCCGTAACTAGAAGGTCCCTGGTATGGTCTATAACAAAAAAATATCGTAATAACGGGAAGAACCTCTCAGCTTCGTTCAGGGTTTATTTACCCCCATTATTAGAACCCGTCTTTAGTCGTTCCTTCTCTTTGTTTTGTGACTAGTTGATCTCCAATTGCTACTTCCTGACACCTAGACCGTCCATCCGTGTGATTCACAAAGTGCAAATTGCTTGCTTTTCTTTTTTGGTCCACGGGCTTGAAAAAAATGCAGCATGTGGGGGGCCACCGAAGCCAGATAATTTTGAAAGTGGTCTACCAGAAAAAAAGTTTGGGAACCTATGGTTTAACCTGTTACTATACCTCCCTCAATATTATGCGTGGCCGTCAGTTATTAACAAACTAGCATATGCCCGCAGTTTTCCCTGCGTGGAGTTCGATAATTGTCCAACGGGGTGTGCTTATCCAGGTAATAAACTATCAGTGTGCAAAATTCCATCCAAATCCGTTCAGCAGTTTTTGCGTGTAAGAGTAACAAACCTACTTACTTTTGTCTTTTTTTATAAGTGTGATTCGTTGTTATAGAAACTAGTAAGCCTGAGTCATATAAAAAACGTGGTTGCTTCGGAGCAACTGGTTCGCTTTCCGCTTTGCAAGTTAGCGTCTGTAGCCACGGGTGATGCCAAACGTGAACTTATGTTATTTCTAGGATACAGAGATGATGAAGCTGTGAGTTAATTTTTTTTTTCGTTTTTAATTTTTGAATGGGCCAACTCTTGGTGTACTATAACTGGTGTACCTTAGTTGTAATTGCTAACATATATATCCTATGTATCAGGTACATTCGCATGTCAACTTGTTATTTTATTTGTGTATTTTTAAATTGTTGATTTATTTTTTTACTCCGGACGCTCTTAATGTGCACGTCTTTCTACATCGTTCTCACATATATCAATAGTCTCAACATGAATGATGTAATTAAGATTTTGTAACAACATTTTTGATTGAAAAGAGTGTCCATGGAGTTTCTTGCCCATTCTTCTCCATAGAGATCTACGCTTTGAAATGTGTGTTAAATATGCACTTTTAACAGCACTAGTTGACTCGCCAACGCGCCACCGCACTCGCCAACCGTCTGACAACGACCAACAGCCCCACCACTCGGACCGGTACTTATAACCGAGCGACGTGCGCGCTCGAGGCAACGTGTAGTGTGATATCTACATAACTACAATGTGCAACTACAGTACTTTCTCAAGTGCCTTGTGTCTGTGACATTCAAAAGTGCCGTTATGGTCTAATTGAAATAAATGATTTGATTTCGAGTTTAGACACTGGTTTAAATGACTCACGTACTTTGTTTTTCAGTTAAGTAGGTGCTATAGAAAGGTCAAGGGATTTCTCAGTTCAATGAAACGGACTGATCTGACGCTCACCAACAGAATATACGTTAGTTACACTGATGATATAGATCCAAAGTTTGTTCAAAATTCCACTGAAAATGATGGAATACAAGTGGAAAAAGTTGGTTTCAATTATCCTAAAGCAGCTACTGCACACATCAATAATTTGGTAAGTTATGTTCTCATGTTCCACCGAATGACGAAGGACAGAATTATTTTGACCTGAGCTGATGTATTTTTTTAATTACATTGTTAAAAAAAAGAAAAGTTAATTAATGAAGTTTCATTTTAATTAAACCTGCTACTAGCTGCTTTATACCAGCTCGCAAGAGTCAGTCTCCAACTGAAGTCCAAGAGAGGTTGCCTGCTCCTTCGAAAAATATAAACAAGAGATAGACAAACGTCACCTTCTTTACAATGCGGAGATGTCGCGAGGAAGGCTGAAAAGTCGGAACATCTTCCTTAGGTTGATTATTTCAGCAATCGAACACACTAGGGTTGGTGAAACTCGAAAAAGTTTTGGCTCAGACATCCCCCGCCGGCTCACTATGCTGAACCTGCAGAAAAGCTAACAGCGGGTCATCAACTGCCATGGCCATCTGGATGGCTCTAAAACCGACTTCGAAGCCGGGTGGGCTGCTGCAGGTACAACTTGGTACGGTCGGTGTATTCCGATAAAGCTGAGTGCGACTGCGGAGTTTCATCTCATACCATGGCCTACCTCCTGAACTCCTCTTTGTCTAACTCCTCTTGCACTTTAAGGGACCTGCCCGAAGCCACCACCAACGCCGCTGATGTGACTGAGTTCTGATCGATACAAATTTAATGAAACAATCATGGGTATCATCTACACGAAGAAGAAGAAGACAAAATAACAACAAACGAAACTATGTATGTTACAGATTAATGCCATGACGTTTAAGAGAATAACAGACATAGTGGATGCCAATGATATCAGTAATTCTACAAAGATGATTATCGTATCTGGTGCACACTTCAAAGTAAGTTGTGTTGTTACATTTCCCGTAAGACAGTGTAAGATTAGTTACAAACTTTATAAACCGTGAAATCTTAAAACAGTCTTTGACACCCTTTATATCTGATATACCTACGCTGTATAAATCTACTAGCAATTCATTAATTTTTAAGTTTAAATGACGTTACAGGGTACGTGGGAGAGTCCGTTTGATTATCGAATGACAAAGCTGATGAAGTTCAATCATATAGACGGAAAGATTTCAAGAATTCCAATGATGTCCAAAATTGGTGAATTCCGGTACAACAAGGGAAGTAACTGTGAGGTAAACATTACGCATATCTACAATAACTTACGATAGCTCTACAGCGTGTACAGATAATTCAGACCATCAAACTGAAACACTTTCTTCTTGGGACTTCGAAATCGCGTAAAAACAGCAGGCTGAAATAGGACCAAACTTTGACTTCTCACCATTATCGAATTTAATATATACTATTTTTATGAAAACAACTACTATTTCGTGAATTAAGGTTTTTCTTTTCATAGGTCGTTTCCATCAAGTTCGAAGCTTACGCAGCATCTTTAACCATTGTTTTGCCCAAAACGGCGAAAGAATTGTCAGGTATACTTCAAAGAATTTATCTTGAAAAGGGATACGTCGGAAGCCTTACCAAGAAAGCACAAGAAAAAACTATGGTGCTTACAATACCAAGATTGAAAATAAAAACTTTTGTAGATTGGACTGGATTTCTTCAAGAGGTAAATTATAACTATTGTTTTAGCAGCAAATAGTCTATAATTAGTATAGAGCAAAGGCCCGTTGTGTCCATATTTATATTTATTTTTCCTGTCCGTGTGGTGCCGGACTCAAAGAATGCCACCACTCCATCTCATCTAGTGGGTGCCGAAAGAGCAGACTAATGGAAAACCAAAGAAACGATGGATGGACTGTGTTAAGAATAACATGGCAAGAAAAGAAGTATCTGATGAGATGACAAAAAATAGAGAAGTACCTATGGAAGAATAAGAGATGATGATAATAATAATAATATCGCTAGACATTAACACACAGCGCCATCTATAGCGCCACACTAAGCAAGGCTTGTGTCGTGGACACCAGATAGTTGATATACTACTTACATACTTTTTTGTTTGTAAATACATGCTTATTATACATACGAGGAGCCCGTGGCTATATAATCCCGATCCTTAGGATAAGCCGTGCTTGCCTAGGTTGGTCTCTGGATGGGTGACCACCCTTACATACCAAGTTTCCTCCGTGCCTCGGAAAGCACGTTAAGCTGTTGGTCCCGGCTGTCATTTGTCCATCTTTTCTCAGTCGTTACAGGTAGTCAGTGGCCTAAATAGTCTGACAACCAGTCTTACCAAGGGGTATCGTATTACCCATTAACTGGGTTGTTGGAGGTCAGATAGGCAGTCGCTCCATGTAAAATACTGGTATTCAGCTGCATCCGTTAAGACTGGAAGCAGGCGTGAAGGCTGGGCAGATGATGACATACTTGATGATTATATTTGACTTCGTTCAAGCTTCCTCTTTGATGCAATACGGTCCTACATATTTCAGCCATGATTCCAGCAGTCAGCACAGCTTAATCGCATTTATGATGTTTATCCTTCGGCATGTTACTTACTTACTTGTATAACCAAGGAAATGATTTTTCATACTTTCAGTTGGGGCTGTACTCAATTTTTAACACGAATTCCTCGGATCTGGCAGGAATTTATAAAAAAGGTCAAAACAAAACAATTGCTTTAAGTAAAATAAAACAAAAAGTTTTCATACAAATCGATGAAATGGGTGTTTACAGACGCCCTCAAGGTGAGAATCTCTATGTACATATCATTATAATGTAGCAAATTCAAATAATTATGTAGGTAGCCATTGAATATTTTTGAAAATAGTAATTGTGTCGAAGTTCTTGAACGATTCTATCTGTATTTATGTTCCGGATTGGCGGCATGGGATCAGTTCCACAAATATTTCCGAATGGTCTGCAATTCATTTTTTTGCACTATTTCTACTACGGGATCAGCAATATTTAGAAGTAAAGGTATTTTTTGTTTTATCTATTACAATTTTAATTTAACATTGTTTGATCCTATTTTTTACTACAAATTTCTTCGAAGTAGGATTAACTAAATTTTAAACATATATTAAAAAAAAAATACTGAAATAAAGTTTGAAAAAAGAATAGAAAGAAATTTCCATCAACATAAATAACTTCCGATTTTGGCTACGTCTCAAAATATCCCTGCTACAAGTTAAACATGTAATTTAATATTATTTGAGGAGTAACAGATCAAAGTGTATTAACTCCGTCAATGTAAGTTTTGAGATAAACGCAATAATCCATAGTACTCTAAAGAGAGCACACGTACACAAACCTGGATTTAATATTGTTTGGAACGATGTGCACTTTTGGTTCTTTTTTATAGTAAAAAGTAATACAGTTTGATGCGTCATAATTTGACATTAGTTGCAAGGTTTGAAATAGATAAAAAATCCGTTTTTACTATTTTTATTTTTATATTTTTGGGTGGAGTTTATAATTTTAAGAAAATTTTGATGTCCACAGATCCCATAAAGAACGTTGACTCTACATTGCCATATTACAACTTACCAAAATTTGTCGCAGATAGACCCTTCTATTTCGAAATCGCTTGGGACCTTAATGATGGTCAAGGTCAACGCTACGAATTGTTTAGTGGAGTTTATTATGGCCCTGAGCCTGATCGTCCAGCTTTCTAGTTTGTTAGAAATAAAGAAAATCAAACTACTGCTGGTTTAATGTTTTATTTTATCCTATTGAAACAATGTGGTACTTTTCCTAGAATCAAAAGAACGAATGGACATCCAAGACATAGTGACAGCCAGCAACATGTTCTGGCAACTACTTCTCGCAGAGAAGAGACTTGTGTCCTAATGGTGGGATCATTACAAATACTCGGAGGGCCCAGTTCTCACTGTGACTAGGGCATACTATCCGGATATCCGTGATATAAAATATTCGGATATCAATTGCATTACTATTCCGATAATACGAATAAAATGGATATTTTATGGTTCATTATTTTTTCGCATTTTTACGTGTTCATAAAGGTCGATTGAATGACTTGGAGGGTTGTATTGATGATCATAATTTTGTAACAACATACGTTTTACAGTCGCGAATCATATTTTATTCTTTCTTCCCGGTCTACTACCTGTTCCTCTTCCCGTTCTTCCCGTTTTTCTTCCCAGTCTTCTTCCCGTTCTTCCTGGTCTTTTTTCTGCTCCTTTTCTTCCTCCCGTACTTCATGTTTCACTTCCCGTTCATCCCGGTCTTCTATACATTCTTCCTGGTCTTTTTCCGTTCTTCTTCCCGTACTTCACGTTCCTCTTCCCGTCTTTCCCGTTCTTCTTCCCGTTCTTCCCGGTCTTCTTCCCATTCTTCCCGGTTATGTTCCCGTTCTTCCCGGTGGTCTTCCCGTTCTTCCCGTTCTTCTTCCCGGTCTTACCAAACATCCGGATAACGATCTAAGTATCCAAAATATCCGGATACTAAAATGAGCGAATAATTGAAAGAATGAAAAAAAAGCGGCCGGACGCAGCAGCAGTGCGAGTCGGACTCGCCCATGAAGGGTTCCGTAACAGCAAGTAACATAATATAAAAGTTCTTGCAGTTCGTTGTAAATGAAAGGTAAATTGCGGTTTACGATTTATGACGTATTAAAAAAAAACCACTAACTAGATCTCGTTCAAACCAATTTTCGGTGGTAGTTTACATGGTAGTGTACATTATATATTTTTTTTTAGTTTTATCGTTCTCTTAGTGTAAAAGTTTGGGGGGACACACATTTTTCCACTTTGGAAGTGTCTCTTGCGCAAACTATTCAGTTTAGAAAAAAATGATTTTAGAAACTTCAATATCATTTTTAAAGACCTATCCATAGATACCCCACAGGTACGGATTAGATGAAAAAAAAAATTGAGTTTCAGTTCTATGTATGGGGCACCCCCTAAATTTATTGTTTTTTTTTTCTATTTTTCTGTGAAAATCTTAATGCGGTTCACAGAATACATCTACTTACCAAGTTTCAACAGCATAGTTCTTATAGTTTCGGAAAAAAGTGGCTGTGACATACGGACGGACAGACAGAGAGACAGACAGACATGACGAATCTATAAGGGTTCCGTTTTTTGCCATTTGGCAACGGAACCCTTAATATGTCGTAATGATATATAATCGTGTAGTTTGAAGTATCGTGGGTTGTGTATTTAAATGAAGCTAGGTGTATGTACACAGTTAAGATGACACGATTAATGTCGTCCGTGCCTTTTGCCAACTAAAAACCAAGGATAAAGTTATATTTTTCTTTAAAAGTTTTAATTTAAAATTTTCCTGTTTTGTCTTTTCTACACACTGTGTCTACAACCTTTCTCTCGCAGGTCTGCTGGAAGAGATTTCTTATGAAATAAGCAGTACTTTTGTGCTCTTCTATTTAAACGTGATGTCCTGTTAAGTATTTTGTATGTACATATTAGCCTAACACCTGCCGAAGATCGGCTACTCACGCTCGGGAGTAACGGCATAAAACTAATAAACATGTGTCCTGATAGCTCATGCGTTAAGTAGTATATTAGCTATAATTGCAACCATTTGAGAGCTATTTTTTTTCACAACCCCTTCGCAATCGGTCTATAACTACGTAATGGGGACCTTTTGCAGAACAACACGTGTTCGGCACGCGGCATGCTAGTTAGCAATGATTGTGTATTACGTTTCGTAATTTGAAAATTTAGTTTTAATAAGCAACAAATGCGTTTTTGTGCTTAAATGCAAATTACATCATCTTGCTTGAAGTTCAGCGTCCTGGATAGTCAGAAAAATACGTGCGTCTTAGGAGCAAACACTTTTTTTTTCGACGCTGTTGCAAGCGCCATGATCGCGGGTTGACTTGGTTTGATTGGAGACTGCGGGTGGATGGAAAATAAAATTGTTACGAGCAGACAAATCTGTCTACCCTCTTTCTTTGAAATATCGGGAGCTCAAAACAATAAATAATCACGGAAGATATCCCGTTAGTGACAATATAAGTTTAGTTTTAAACCGTGAAAGCCTAAAACAGTGTTTCAAACATTTTTACATAATAAATGTACTTATAACAACAAGGATTGCTTTGATACAGATATTAACTAAAGAAAACTTGCTCTATTTTTTATGATCGGCAGGAAACTACGAAAACCGCACTACTGTCTGTTGCGCTATCAATCAGTCTGTCAAAGTCAATCACAACATATATGGTGCTCTGTGGTCAACCAGTAACCAAACTGAAGAGAAACAAACTGTGGGAAGAGAACCTCCCGATTTCACTAAAGCCCGGGAACATCTGCCTCCGAGGCATGATCTACAGTAGCCTGGAAAGCACATAACCTGTATACATGGAAGACGAACGAAATAATGACCAAGCAGTAATAGTCTCAAGTTCGAACCTAAAACACTCACCTCTGATTTTTCGAATTCATGTGCGTATTCACACCCAACGGTAACACCCAAAAGTATAAATTTATTACTGGCTTTTGTGTAGGAAAACATCTAGAGAAAACCACAATGACAGTGAGATATTTCTCGACGGCATGTTAAGGGGCTACCTCACGCCAACGACCTTGAGCGAGTGGGAGAAGTTTAGCAATAGCGTATACCCGTGCGTGAGAGTGGTCAGCGATACACTGCCGCCCGTCGCCCCGAGGAGCCCCGCACCAAGATTATTCGAAAAAACAACCCACCTTGATTTATCAAACACAATACGGATAAAAGCCGTATAGGTACTAATATAAAGGGCATTAAATTGTCTTTGAGATGATCTAAGTTTCGTGCAAATACGCCCGATAGTTTTTGCGTGATAATCGTTTTTTTGCCGCGTTAGACATTACTTCACAAATTAATTACACTAAGTTATAAAAATATTTCTTCACTTTTTCACATATCAAATTATGAAAGAAATGGTTTAGTATAACATATATTTTTTTTCAAAGAAATTAGACTAGAAGTTAAGACGTGATGATCAATTTAAAATCACTAAAAGTCATGTGTCTGCGCCTTAAGCCAAGTCAGAGGCCCATGAGCGGTATAAAACACTGACACCAGGTGAGGCACTAACCACACGATATAGAAAAGAACTGAAAATTAGAATCTACTAAGTGTAGCTTTGCATCTTAGTCAAATTCACGGGTATTTGACTAAGATGCAAAGCAACACCTATTATATTATATGTGTCGGGTTTGTCAGGATTTATTTCGTTAGGCTCGAGCATTATGTGGGCAGAAGACGGGTTTCGTGCTATGAAAACTCACTAAATGCGATACTTTGTTTATTGTCAGGTGCTCGGTTCGGGTTGGTTGTTTCCATGGAGAAGAACCGGCAAGAAACTCCATGGTTACTCTTTTCAAACATATCTACACTGAGTAAACTAACGAATTACTTGACATTACACTTTCACACTATACGAGTAACACTGGGCACAATGAATCGGATACAGTTTCAAGACGTCTGAACTCCGCTGCGATCCGACCCAGAATCTCGTCCTCGCGGTGAGCTGTTAACGTCAGGACTCTGTAGAAGTACGCCATGGCGGGGGGTAGACTGGTTTCTAGGTCGCGTGATGTACCACTGGCGCGCTTTGATTCATTCCCGTGTCCATACCAATGACCGGATCCGACATATGTATAATAGAATATATATTATTATATTCCTATTTTGTTTACCACATTTACCTTATAATAAACGCAATTATAACTCAATATCTCACACACAACCATTAAGGGCCGGTATTTCAATGTCACCTTAACTTATTGCTTAAGTTAAGTCCTGCATTTAAGCTAAGTGTCATTTTTAGAAGACAGAAGTGTATTTCAATCCGGATCTTCCTCGCCTTAACTAATCTAGGATAAATCGCAATATTGCAACTTAATAAACAGAATATGTCATTTGAGTGTGGTTTCCGTTGTCATCCTACTACATTGTTTATTTTTTTCAAGTTTTAAAAAGTTCGAAGAAAAAAGTTTTAAGTTCACGACATTGTTGAGTTGTCTGAACAATTGAGTAATTTGAGTAGTATCACGTAAGTACCTGCCTACCGTTTTCGCTCTTTCTCTACGATTTTACAACTTGGCAATTACTCAACTCTAATATGTTTTTTGTTCAGTAACTATACTTTTAGCTCGAGCAGTGATGATGAAGATATGATTGAATTTATCAATTATTCAACGACCCCGCGACGTATACGAATTTATAGAACATGAGAGACTAATTTCCAGAAATGGAATGAAGGTGAATTTTACGACCGATTTCGTTTAACGAAACGTACAGCATACGTTGAGCTGGAACAGTTATGAGACCAAATCAAATGGCCTACTACGAGATAATATTTCGCAAGAATGTCTGTACCTACATTTAGGTACATAGGTTCCTCACAGCCTTTTTTATCATTTTATCAACTTACAAAATATTCTATATGCAGCATAAAAACCTTTTTGCGGGTCAGAATTATTAACCATAAAGCAAATTTTTTTGAAGTTGACACACGCTAATCTCAGATCGGAACTTAAGCGACAGAAATCTGTCACTTAGATTAAGGCTAGTTAGGGTGGACTTTATTTGCCGCTTAACTTTAATCCAATATTGAAATACACATAAGTCGTTCTTAAATTTAATCCTGGATCACTTCGAGATAAGTCACTATTGAAATACCGGCCCTAAGTTAAGGTCAAACAACAAATTGCTTTAGATCGGAGCTAGGGCTTGAATATCGGACGCTTTTTCAATTCCGGAATTGGGTTTCGATATTCAGTATTTCAATTCCGGAATTCCGGAATTCCGGAACTCGAGTGTCTTTTTGTATAAATAGTGATACATACTCGTAAGGCTTTAAATTGACTCGGGTTGTAAGAGTGATCGCTCTTATCATAGACCTATATCTGTGCTTCCAGCATTGAGCAAAATCTATGAAAAAATCGTGCTGGACCAGAATGTTATCTCACTTAAACTCAAATGGGATTCTGCATAGTCAGCAGTTTGGAATCACGACGGGCATGTCGACAACTGACACGGGAGTAAAACTCATCACTACCATTTTGAAATCCTGGGAGAATTCCCAGGATGCTATTGGCAATTTCTGTGATCTCAGTAAAGCGTTCGACTGCGTCGACCACAACACACTGATGTGTAAATAACACCACTACGGAATTCGTGGCCAAGCTCGTTCTTTCTTACTAATCACACAGGCTGCAAAAAGTAAATGTATATGTGGCGACACATTCCTCCGGGTCAAGATAGGCGTGCCCCAAGATTCAATTCTCGGTTCTTTCCTATTTCTTGTTTACATTAATGATCTCCCTTATATGATGTCCAAATTATCAGATAGAATTCTATTTGCTGATCATGATCTATAAAATGGGTCCTCGTGAGTCACTCAGAGAAAAATCAAAATCAAAGCATTTATTTCAAGTAGGCCAAATACAGGCTCTTTTGAATTGTCGAAACAAAGATGAAAATTAAATATAGCTACAGTCCCAGTCACACGACATAAAAACTGTGAAATTACTGTAGATGCCCATTCAAAGAGATCGATATACTGACTCTGCCTTCACTTTTATATCTTTGAATGTATTTTATATGTCCGCAAAAATCGAGGGCTTTTCAAAATTAGAAGCGACTAGCGAGAAAAATACACGCAGAAAACATGAAATTGTAATACCTATATTCAGATTAACAAAAACTAGCAAGTCTTTTATTATCAGTATGGTATGGTTAATAACTGAATTTGGTAACTTGTTAGATAAGCGTTTATAACAAGTTGCCAAAGATCAGTTCAGTTATACCAGCAGACTGATGGAAAGTTTAAAAACTATATTAAACGTGTCCTTATGAAAAAAGCATAAGTAAGACTGCGTAGGACTGCGTTGAAGACAAAGAAGTTTGGCCAATGTTCCTTCTGCGCATGCGGCTTCCCTGGTAGCTCATAAATGGCACAGATTTTTGGATATCTCTAACTATTCTCAATCTCATTTTTCTTTTTTTTTTGGTTCAGGTTTTTAGAATAGTGACATGACTTTTTTCCCATTTCTATATTTGTTACTATTTCAGTAGAATCAGTAATTTTTTCCTCTTCTTCTGGGATTCTTTCCTCCTTCTCAATTGATTATTTTGATGAATCAACGAGCGCTGATGGCGGCGGGTGCGGGGCGAGGAAGTGCGTACGCGCCACGCCTCAAGCCGCGTAATAAAATATTATTTATTTTCAATATCGAAATTTCGATATTGATCTCGCCAATTCCGGAATTGGAAACGATATTGGGTTTTATCGGAATTCCGGAATTATGCCAATTCCGGAATTCCGGAGCTCAAGCCCTAATCGGAGCACCACATTTGAATATTGCTAAGTGTTTTGCCATGCATACAAAATGGCGGCGAATACGCAAGGGTTGTTATTTATAACATTGTTACTCGAAGTAGTTTGATACGTTTGAGGGTACATTAGTTATTTATTTGTTGTTACCTTTCGTTTGGTCTCAATTAAAGATGTGGTTTTTAGTTTGTGTGAGGAAACTGTGAACTTTGCTATTGATGACAGAAAGTTCTGCGTTCGTCGTAGGCTAAGTTTCAAGATGATAAAGCATATTCTAGAATATAACATAAAGCCTGTATTCTCCCGGAAACATAGGTAGAGGAGCAATAGCCATTCGGTTCGATATTCATCTTACCTAGGTTGGTCCGCGGATGAGTGATGCACCCCTGCTATCAACTGTAGATCTTCGACAGTCATTAGGTAATCAATGGCCCAAAAATCTAACAACCACTCTTGCCAAGGGGTATCGTATTACCCAGTACTGACTGGGTGTAGCAAACGTGGCTTTATTTAGCTAAAAGAATTACAGATACGAGTAGTATTACATCATTGCACATACTGTCATTGTAACAGTTGTCGTTGACAGCCTGGCCACCATACAGCCAAGGAGGCCGCCATTAGGTAAATCACCTCATTCTTCCCCGGTCGAGTTTTCACTCCCATCTCCATCTACCACAAAGTCGCTTAGATAGGAGGGCGGCTTTCTGGACCTGTTTGATCTCCGCGGAAGAGCTTCGATCTGGAGTATTGGAGAAGGCGGCGAGCTACGTAGATCCTCTGAACGTTGCGGCGATGATGCCGACGGGGTGTCAGTTTCGGGTGGCACTGTAGCGCTGTCTTCCATCTCTTCAGAAGCTGATTGAAAACTGTCATCTCCACTGTAGTCAATGGTATTCGGGAACGGTGCCAATTGACGGTTCGATACTGTTGACGTTTCCCCATTGTTCCGTCGGATAAGAGAATAGTGAGGATTAGTTTCAAGGAGTTCAGCTTCTTCGACTAGAGGGTCTGTTTTTGATTGTCGGACATTCTTCTTTACCAATATCGGGCCTGGTGTAAGCCAGGACGGCAGTGAGTCTCCGTTCGGTGATCTTCTAGGGTATGTAAAAAGTTTTTCATGTGGGGTGGCATTAGTAGCTGTACATAAAAGAGAACGTACACAGTGCAATGCATCCTTCAGTACCACTTCCCAGTTTTCCGGTGAAAGCCCCTTTGACCGGAGGCTGAGTTGGATAGTTCGCCAGAGAGTCCCGTTTAGACGTTCCACTTGTCCGTTACCCTGGGGGTTGTAAGGGGTCGTTCTAGATGAGGCTATGTTTGCTTTTCTTAGGAATGACTTGAATTCTTCTGACATAAACAATGAGCCCCTATCGCTATGAACATAGAGAGGCTGGCCAAACGTAAGGAAGAGATCTTTCAAGCAGTTGATGACAGTGGCAGATGTCATATCTTTACATGGATAAGCAAATGGAAATCTGCTGTACTCGTCGATTATCGTTAATATGTACTTGTTGGAGGTGTTAGACGGCAATGGTCCTTTGAAATCTATGTTGATACGTTCGAGAGGGGCCATAGCTTTGATCAAGTGTCCTTTGATTTTGAGAAACCTTGGTTTTATCTCGGCGCAGGTCGGGCACGAGGCTGTCATCTTCTTGATGTCGTTCGCTGAATAGGGCAAGTTTTTGGATCTCACCCAATGATACATCCTTGTCACCCCTGGGTGACAGAGCGCGTTATGGAGCTCTTTCAGCTTACTGATATTCATATAGGCGCATACACGGGATAGAGCATCCGCAGCTGCATTTTCGCAGCCTGGTCTATAAATAATTTCATACTTGAAACAAGACAATTCTAATCTCCAACGTGAGATTTTCTCGTTCTTGATTTTACTGTTATGATTCTGATTGAACATGAAGGCTACCGATTGTTGGTCTGTTATTAAAAGGAAATGTTTGCCAATAAGGTAGTGTCTCCACTTCTTTAAACTTTCTACTATAGCACAAGCTTCTTTTTCGATTGAGGATTGCTTGCATTCGGAGTGTGACAAAGTTCGTGAAAAGAATGCTACAGGTCGTCCTTGTTGAGTGAGTGTAGCCGCTAGAGCGAATTCTGAAGCATCAGTTTCAACTGTGAAGATTTCGTCAGTAATCGCTGCTAGGGCTGCCGCCTTGATGTCCTGCTTTATTTCCTCGAAATATTTGAGAGTGTCGCTCGATAACGGGAAACTTGTTACGCAGGTGAGGGGTTTTATCTTTTCCGAGAAACGCCCAATCCATTTTGCATAGTGCGCGAACATTCCTAGGACTCGTTTCAGTTCACTTAATTTAGTCGGTGCAGGGAGGTCTAGTAGAGGCTTTAGTCTATCTGGATCAGGTCGGATAATATGATTTTCCACGGTATAGCCAAGCAGACTGATCTTAGTTTTATTTAAAACGCTTTTTTCTTCGTTCAAAGTAAGATTATACTTTTTAGTGGCGTCCATAAAACGTTTGAGATTGCGCCCGTGATCCTTAACATCCTTGCCGCATACGGTTATGTCATCTAAGTAAGCGTACGTCCCATCTAATTTTTCTTCAGATATTATGAAGTCAAGAGTCCGTTGGAAGGCAGCTACGCCATTGGTAACTCCGAACGGAATGCGTGTGAATTGATAGAGTTTTCCATTCGCTTCGAACGCTGTATATATCTTCTCATTTTCCAGGATTGGGACTTGATGGTAGGCTGATTTTAAGTCTATCTGACTAAAGACTTTAAATTTGGATACGTTGTTCACAACCGTTTCGATATTTGGCAAGGGAAAGGCATCTAGATCAGTAAATTTATTGATTGTCATTGAATAATCGATAACGAGCCGCTTGCGATGGGCCCCTCCTCCCGCTACGAGAACTTGGGCCCGCCAAGGGGAAATACTTTTTTCAATTACCCCATCTTGGAGCAATTTAGACACTTCTTCTTTTATGAAGTCAGTGTCTTCTTTAGTGTAGCGCCTGCTTCTGACAGCAATTGGTTGAATATTTGGCGAAAGATTGGTGAAGACGGAAGCCGGCGGAACTGAGGCTTGCAGAACATTGATTTGTAAGGGCTCGCCAGGACCTCCCAGATTGAATTGGATGCTTGAATGTTGCTTAAGTAAGTCGTGACCCACGATAACGTCTGCGCAGAGGTTGTCAACTACCAAAAGAGGTGTTTGCTTGTAAGTATGTTGATTCATTTTAATAGTTGCAAAACATACCCCTTCAACGAACGAGACTTGGTTAAGAGAGGCAAGATTGACAGTTTGGTTGCACGGTCTTTTGCGCAACTTCAGGATGCGGGCGACTTTGCTGTTTATGAAACTGACTGAACTTCCAGTGTCCACGAGAGCATCAGCTTTACATTCGTTTATTGTGATATGGATTGTCGCACTTCTAAGACTTGAAGGAGAAGCAGCAGAAAAAATAGCCCCGCTATAAAATTGGTCATTGCTTGAGTTGGGACTAGGATGTTCTTCAATCCACACAGTGTTTATGTTATGCCCGGACCTGCAAACGCTAGCAAAATGGCCTTTCTTCAAACACTTATTACAAGTAGCTTTGCTAGCTGGGCACCTTATTCTAGGATGAACATTTCCGCCGCAGAAGAAACAGCGCTTGGCTGATTTTGACGAGGAGGACGGTGCAGTCGAAGCATTCTGAGACATTCGTGACGATGAAGCTACCGCCAGATAGTCCGGCTCTTTATCTCGAGTGATTTCAGGTACAGCATTTAGTTGCGGAGAGTTGGTACCGATCGTCTGAGCATCTTTCTCGGCCGTTTCCAAGGTGATGGCTTGATTAAGAGCTTCAGTTAGAGCAAGTGTAGAGTTTTCTAAGAGTCGTTCACGGATTTTCCTTGAGAGCAGGCCGGATATAAGAGCACTACGAATTGCCTGTTCTTCATGTTCTGTCGCGGTGACTGCTTCAAATTTACAATAATTAGCCATCAGTCGAAGGGCTCTAGCATATTCTCAAATAGTCTCGTCTGTTCTTTGTTTTCGACTGAATAAGACATGTCGAGCTAGTATCGTGTTTTTTTGTTTGACATAGATGTCTTCTAGAGCTTTCATAGATGCTTTATAAGTCGTGCAAGACTTGATATGTTTGTAGATCGATGCGGATAAATGGTTGATTAACAGCTTACACTTGAGAGAATCCGGTACTTCTTCAGTATTTTCTTCGGCGAGAAAGCTTTCGAAAGTCGATTTCCAATGTAGCCATTTTGCGTCAGCGTCCGCGACATCAGGTTCGACGTCAAACTTGTCGGGTCGGAGATACCTTGATAGCGATGATTTGACTAATTTTTCGTCAGGCATTTTTAGCTAAATAAATTGTAGCAAACGTGGCTTTATTTAGCTAAAAGAATTACAGATACGAGTAGTATTACATCATTGCACATACTGTCATTGTAACAGTTGTCGTTGACAGCCTGGCCACCATACAGCCAAGGAGGCCGCCATTAGGTATATCACCTCACTGGGTTGTAGAGGTCAGATAGGCAGTCGATCCATGTAAAATACTGATATTCAGCTGCATCCGATAAGACTGGAAGCCGACCTCAAAACATTTGGGAGAAAAGTAGGTGTATGACGATAAGTTAGTTAAAGGTGTCTTGTGGAACACCCGTATTCACCAGTAATGTTTGTTATAGCTTATTACCAACAACGGCATGAATTTGTACTCTGGGCTGCTACTGATTATAACCTGATAAAAAACTTAATAACACTTTACACGACCCGTGAATAGAACCCAGGACTACATGCTCAGCTGCGCTTAAGGCCACTAGACCAACGAGACAGATACTAAAGTGCATGCAAAATATCACCAATGGTTAAACAACCGGCCAAGTGCGAGTCAAACTTGCGCACGAAGGGTCCTGTATCATTGTCTTCTGTGACATTCTCATCCACATTAGACAAAACGGCAAAAAAAAAATACCTAAAAACTTGAAAGTTTTATGCACTTGAGGAATACAAATGTTTTTGTACTAAATTGACTATTTTTCTCGCTCTCAAAGTGAGAAGTATAGCTTGCACCTCGATACTAAACGCCAATTTAATGTACCATCGGTTTCATTGACTCTCTCGCACGCTCGGGAGTCAAACCACCTCTGGTATATTATGGCTTCGTTTAGTCCCTCGATATAAAATATACCATTTTTTTTTCTTTATCTATGGTCCAAACACAACGGCTCAAATTCATCCCAACTAACTAAAATATCTCCTAAATGCTATCTCCTTCCGTTGCAACACCACTCCTCAAAAAACCAAATGAACCATCTTATCATAAAACCATTGTCTATAAATCAGTAATAGGTTTGGTCCAAAGCTTCTCGGACCTAATCCGACAGTGGAAGCCGGAGGTAGGACTCATTGGATCCAAACCAGTGGGAAATCGGCTTTGTCTGGATCGGGAAACGGAATAAACTTCAGGTGTCAACTGTTAAATATTAGCTGCGAAGAATTGTTAAGGTTTATGGGATTGAAACAGTGAGCGAATGGGTTGGGTGTGAATGAATGAATGATGGATAGTTTATGATTATTTGAACTTTAACAGTGAGCGAATGGGTTGGGTGTGAATGAATGAATGATGGATAGTTTATGATTATTTGAACTTTATAGTTTTTTTTTTTTCAAACTTATTGTGTGTAAGGAGGATTACTTAAGTACCTATTTTTTTTTTTTACTTTTTTTTTGCTGAGCGCAATTTCATAAAATACTATGTGAAAATCTGTTTTAACTGCTTAGTTCCAAATGTATACTTCTAAGCGAGAGACTTGGTAGACACCCATACTGACCTGGGGTCTCCCAGACTCTTCAAAATCAAACAAGTTCTTCCATCTCTAATTACAAACCATACCAATCATAACATTCCTCCAGACTTCACATACACCATAAACCCAACATTAATTCGGCGGTACCAACAGCAGCAAGCGAACGCTACAGTACCGCCAACCGCACCTACATCAAGCCGTTAGGTACGGTGCGCAGAAAAATTGTGCGCCGCGCGCACAATGACAGCGGGTCATTTGTTAATTCGCTGAAATATGGTGGCAGGCGACGGCTATTCATTATAAGGCCGGCTCGTTTGCGCCACACGTGTGGGCCGGTAGCGACAGAACGGCAAAGGTGCATCGGGAACGGGTATTTGGGGAAATGTTGCAGTGTTTGTGGTGAAATAGATTTGGACAATGATTGTAACGCGTGATAGAAGCGAACGAAAGAAATAAATGGATAGTATAATGTAAATTTTTGGTAAAAGACCTTACTTTATTTATGCACAACTATAAAAGACCATTTTAATTCTAGCCTATTCTGTCCCACAGCTGGGCAAAGGCCTCCCTCTACGCCTCTTACTTCTCGCGATTTCACGCGTTCTAACGCCAATTTTATGTTTAAAACAATCTAGAAGTTGACAATACTTTGAACATATCCGCACATTTTTGTAGCATGCATGATACAAAAACACATTAGGTAAAATAATAACAAATAGAATTCAAAAAAACCCACGCAGTTTACAGGAACAATTTCCACAAAAACGGAACTGTTTACACCGACATTTATATTGCACTATTTTATCTGTTAACCGTACACAGCCGGTGCATTCGCTAGTGCAATGGAGACGGATTGCGTTCTCTATGTGCATCTCTTTCTATCATCCCATAAATGCATCAACCTGTCCCTGTCTGCCACACGTTAACCATGCTGTATTTCAGTAGGCCTAGGCTGAAGAAGACTTTAAAAAATGAAAAACGCAGGTAACTTATACCTAGATTTAAATAAAATTCAACGAATTGAATAAAATAACCCTTTGAAAAGTTTGAGAATTTGATGGATTGCTTTTTGTGGCTTTTAGGGGATAGAAACTTTTAGCAACATAATATTTGATTTAAAATGTGGACCATTCAGAAAATTTTCTAGTTTCATTTTAATTTGGTAAACCGTCAAAGAATTTTCTTGAACATTGTTTGGATAAAACAAAATGGGTAGTGATCCGTGCGTGTTATTTTTAACCGACTTCCAAAAAGGAGGAGGTTCTCTATTCGACTGTATGTATTTTTTTTTTTTTTTTTTTTTTATGTATGTTCACCGATTACTCGAAGACGCCTAAACCGATTTGAAAAATTCTTTTTTTGTTTGAAAGGGTATACTTCCAAGTTGGTCCCATAGTCACCAAGTCGGGATCTGATGATGGAATCTTGGCGAAATCGAGGGAACTCTTCAAATTTTATAGGATAACGTACAGCAATTTTGATATTTTCTACAACAAGTGAAGCATTTGCAACGAGCACTAATAAAAATCATGTACTTCAAAAAGATAAGATACCCAACTGAAAGTCTATACCAGATGAGTGACCTGCTTTCTGTTAGAAAACTATACATCTCTTACACAGTCCTAAAAAAACATAAGACACTTCCTTATAATGCAAACATACTATCAAGGAGACGGAAAGACATAATTGCTCAAATCCCACAAACTAAATCAAAATTCGCTGCTATACAATACAACAAACGTTCTGCTCAGCTTTATAATAGAGTAAACAAGGAGATATACATATACACTAAACAACTACGTGAATGTAAAAAAATGGTAACAAATTGGATAAAACCATTTACGTACGACGAGACTGAGGCACTCCTGCAACACATTGTTTAATTCACCCATTTCTCTCTAGACACACACTCACCTACACACACATGCACACACACGCACAAAACACACACAAACCCGCCCATCTCCGGCGAGTACACAATCAAGTGAATATTGTAAAAATGTAATTAAATGTACCTGTATTCTGTTCTATTGCAAAATTATCTAGCTATGAAGGAGCGGAGTCTCCTAATACAGGCTTTTTCTCTGCTTAAAAGGAGGCTCCAATCATCAACTTTTGTTCTGTTTTGGTTAAGAAATAAATATATTTTTATTTATTATTTTATTATTATTTGCGTTTGATAAGAACCATTCTACCATCAGATCTGATGATGAAGCCAAGAGTCACGGAACTCCATAATGAGACAATGTATCCTAGTCGTGTTTGGGCTTGTTGTAATTGTAACGGTATGCACTTTCCATGTGAACCACTAAAAAGTGAAAAATAAAAACTTTTTTGCAAAAAATAAAACCGACTTCAAAAAGAAAAAGTGAAAAATAACTTTAGCTTTTGAAGTCGGTGACAAAAAAATTAAATCAATCATACAAACGTCACCAACTTCAGAAGCTAAAGTTATTTTTCACTTTTTCTTTTTGAAGTCGGTTTTATTTTTTGCAAAAAAGTTTTTTGTGTTGTACAATTAGTGAAACCGAAGAAAAGAATATGTATGTATTGAACTAATTCTGTCACTTGCGGGATACATCTTCCGTGATTGTTCATTGATTTGAGGTCCCGATATTTCGACACTGTTGCAAGCGCCATGATCGCGGGTTGACTGGAGAATGCGGGTGGATGGAAAATAAATTGTTAGGAGCAGACAAATCTGTCTACCCTCTTTCTTTTACATCGGGAGCTCAAAACAATGAACAATCTCGGAAGATATCCCGTAAGTGACCGTATAAGTTTAGTTTGAAACCGTGAAATCTTAAGAACGACTACAGGAGCTAAACACGAGTTTTATAATGCCTGAAAATATTCACTGCAAGAAACAAAACCAGAAAAATATATGATACTAGCTGACCCGCGCAATATTTCTCACCCCCGTAACTTATTAGCGCGATAATATATAGCCTATGTTCTTCCTTAGGTTGAAATATGTCTCCTTACCAAAGTTCATTACGCTCCAATCAGCCGTTTAGTCGTGAAAAGGTAGCAAACAGACAGACATACCAATAGTTACTTTCGCATTTATAATATTAATACGTATTCCTCAGGATAAATTCTAGTATGATAGTGTTTTGAAAACATAATACAATTAATTTTACTCGATTAAAAAAGAATCACGAACCCTATCTTTAAAAATTTCTTATAACGAGTAAAAACCATACTAAAATACATGCGAGCATTCCGATGTTTTGGAAAATAATTCTTCATACAACATATAGCATCATAGTGTTTTATTTTTTTAGTCCAATGAACAGTTTTTTTGTAAATCGATCGAAACCACTCATTTCGCACTATTCGGCCCGCAGTAACTGACGTAAAATCCACTTTGTAGTGCAATCTGATTAGAACTTTATTCGAACGAACGAAGTTTGAACCACCACAAATAACTGCTGTAGTCCCCATTGGTGTAAAAAACTTGAAAATAACCTCTTGAAATCACGTTAAACCATTAAACCTTCCACAATTAAATAAAGATAAATAATGGACATGATTAAGTACGTTACAAGTCATTAGAAAGTTCGTCCATTTTCACTTACCGTATATTTCTTCAAGGCACTTCCATCGAGTAATTAATCATTTCATCTCAAATCTGGTCCATTTATCTTGTCAATGTTTCTGCTCATTTCTCATCATGGCACTATCCGCCACAAAATCATTTTACCTATACTAAGCGTCTTTATATTGCAGTTTCGGATGTTATATTCACTAGTTAAACCCGACTGGTCTAGTGGTCGCAATGACAACTGCGGAGCATGAGGTCCTGGTTGATTCGTTCAGTTGATCCGAGTGGAAGACGTGCTGTGTTCGATGTGTGTTTGGGCAAAGTTTTACTGGTTTTTTCCATCAAGCCACGGAGCCCTTTTTTTTTTTAGGATGGGAAATCATCAAATGACTTTTCCCACTCTGGGCGGAGCGGGAGGGAGTGTCAGACTCTTACTGACTAAAACCCATCCATGTTCCTTCCTCGCCCTTTACGTTCCGGGGCCGCGGTATCTCTTTCGAACAGTCCCGCAACCCCGGCAGGAAGCCACGGAGCCTGGATTGATGCCTGGTCCTCAAGTCTACTATTACAATAGGTAGTGTCAGAATGGTCTATCATTGATTTCATAATAAAATTTGCGATTTTGACAAGTTTGGTAATCTACTAATATTATAATAATACTCCTCAAATGATAAGACTTTAGGAATTGTGTCTACTAATTTGTAAGGGACAGACTGAAGAAATTCGAGTAGTTTGTTAGGATCTTCAGTTCTAAAGCCAAGCTTCTTACCAAGAACAAAGGCGCGTCTTTTAGGATGAAAAGCCAAACTCCAATCACAAAATGGTGCTCCGCTCATTGCAATCGCCCTATGAAATAAGCCTTTCGATATCGGAGAACTAATATGTAATGCAACGGAAGCGCTGCCTGCGCTCTGACCCATGATAGTTACTCTGTCTTCATCAATTGTGTCATTGTGACTTTCCATTGGAATTTTAATCTCGAACATAATGGCAAATCAATGACTGGTGCTGTTCGAACTTCTTACTACTTCAGATTGCATAGAATTCTAATAATTAATTTAAAAATATATATTCCGACACGTAAATATTTTAAAATATTAATTATTAGAGTTAGAGGAAGAGGAAGTAAACGAAGAGTTGATTGTTGGTTGCTTACGATCAATTTATTGCTTATGTAAAATAACTAAAATCCTAATTTAATGTGATTTGATTTGTTTTTTTTTTCTAACTAATTTCTTTAAAAGCCATTGCATTGTATAATGTCTAATCAGAGCAAAGGATAAAATATCTAGAGTAGGGTCAAGGCGCCATCTTTCCCTGTCTTGACACTTGTGGTGTCAGAGCAAGGATTGCTTGGAAAACGGTGGTGGATCGAGGCTCCAGGTGGATCGCTGGTGATGAAGTTAGATTGGTGTCGCGAACCTGCTGCTCGAATATAATTGCTAAGCAAACTAGTTATTGTGAAATATTGCCATTAAATTGTGTGAAACAGTGCATACTTGTTTTGTTCTCGCATTTCACCCAAATGACGCCCACGTGAACACTGATGATGTCGAGGAGGATGCTGCTTCTCCGACATATATAAATGAATTTTATAATAATGGAAATAGTACAATGTCATTAAAACACAATTCTATTACGAGACCATTGACCGACCAATGATCGACCATTATGAATTTAGCAGATTTCGGAAATTATGGGCGTGATGTTACGTTATGTTCACTGGTTAAAATAAGTCCACAAAACATATTTGTACGAATAATTAGTTTATTTTACTTGAAACACAGTACACTAGTAGTAGTAGTAAAGGACTTTGTGGGTAATCGTGTAGACCATCAAACTGATTCATCGGAAGATACCGAAACGTTGTAATATGCTCATTAGTATATATTCGAGACCGACTATTCGGCAAAATCAAAATCAAAGCATTTATTTCAAGTAGGTCAGTTACAACTTTTGAATTGTCAAAACAGGGATGAAAATCAAACATAGCTACAGTCCCAGTCACAAGACATAGCTGTGAAAGAACTGTAGTTGCCCATTCCCTAGCGTAGATCTTTATGGAGAAGAGCGGGCAGGAAACTCCATTGACACTCTTTTAAATCGATCGGCTGATAGAAAGTCAGCAGTCAGCGGAGACTCTATAATTGAAAGCCCAAAGGTTTTAATAAACTCATAATCATTTGCCTAGCCTTTTCCCAACAATGTTGGGGTCGGCTACCAGTCTATAGCTGAATACCAGTATTTTATATGGAGAAACTGCCTATTTATCCTCCACAACCCACTTAGTACCGGGTTATACGATACCCCTTTATAAGACTGGTTGTCAGACTTTTTGGGCCACTGACTACCTGTAACGACTGTCAAAGATGGTTTTAGTAAACTAACATAGTAAAAAAAACTCAATGTGAAACAGTGCGAAGCAGGGTCTGTTCGTTAGTTTAGTACACAAAGTACCACATAATAATCCATCAGCTATGAAGCGTGAATGTGGGATGACCCCTGGGTACTCGTCAGGCACGCGAATTTCATTTGTAAATGACGTCTGGTGTCAATACAGCGCCAGTAATAATTTAATGACATTTACGGGGCAGGGATTAATTTAATAAGTTGAATTATTTAATGGGATCGGAGAATCCCTATGTGTCCATTACAGTTGTGTGTGTGTTTGTCAGTTTGTTTGTTATGCTTACATGTTTAAACAAATAACGAGATTCGAATGAAATGAAGGGTAGATCTTTTAGTAGTAGGTATATTAGTCATCGCTTGATCATCTCGCAAGAGTATTTTTTTAAATCCAGTTGTTTATTTAAAACTCTCAACTTATTCCGCTAATAAATTGGTAACTTTTGTAAAAATACTTCCACCTCGCAAAGGATTTAAGCAGAAATGTTCTGTTACTAGATTTGCTGTCAGAAAGATCACAATAACAGTCATTGCCCTTTCCCTAATATAGAGATAGTAGGGAAACCAAAAGAAATGAACCATGTATCGTTTTTCATTATAAAAATTTCGAAAATTACGATAGATGGCGATTCAAGACAAGAACTGGCTTATTCTTCGATTTCAAAGTTAAGAACTTCAGTATATGTAGGTGGGTCTATTGCGATCTTAACTAGCAACAACTATAGCCATTTTTCAATTATTTTTAGAGCCAGGAAAAGAAGGAAAACAATCATGAAAAAATGATAATATTATTATATTATATTATAATAATCCAGCAGTGCATGCAGAGCAGCGGTGGCCCAGTGGTGGCGGCCCCGACTTACGACTAAGTCGTGGGTTCGAACCCAGGCAGGCGCATTACTTTGTGTAATTTATTTCATCACCGCTGCTCTCAAAACGGTGAAGGAAAACATCGTGAGGGAACCGGCATGTCCTAGAACCAAAAAATTCGAAGACATGTGACACCTACCAATCCGCACTGGGCCCGCGTGGTAGATTATAGCCCATTCCCTCTCATTGAGAGGAGGCCGTGTCCCAGCAGTGGGAACATTATAGGCTGATGATGATTATAATAATCGATATAATATAGCTACTCTGTAATGTCACACTGCTGGGAAAAGGCCTTCCGCCATTCCTTCCAACGACCACGATAAGACCAGCGTGATGGGTTATACGTCTAACCCCCTCCAGTAACATGATGACAAAAATAATAATAATAAAATAATAACAAAAAAAAAGTAATAAATGAATAATAATATAAATATGTAGTAATTCAAAATAGTATGAAATGACTAAACCAATAAAATCAGTTCAGTCAACCGCGACTAAAATTAATTAAAATACACAACTTGTTTCTACATAGTTGATCTAATTGCTCAAAAGTCAGACTACGACTAATTGGAGGATGAGTTTCAACATTTAATCGAATCTTGTTCATAGCCCGGAGATTAGAAAGTTTTATCCCATTCTACGGATAAACAACTCAGCAGAAATGTTGAAATTGTTCTCATATTTGTTGCTGGTTTAAATGGATTTAATCGTTCCAACTTCTCTTTTTGTGCTAAGTTGAAATCTGACACATCCTAAGAATTAAAACAAATCTGAATCTAGGTTTAGTTTACTTTCATGATTTCCATGTTAGAAAATGTCATTACTTTTAATTTTGAAGACTCAGTTTATTTTTACCATTCAACAGTACCTAATTATTGCGTTGTTTACGCTGTCAAGCAGACGAATATTTGAATCAAATGAAGCAATGGATTTGGCATTTCTCAAAACCATCAATTGTGATACAAAGTATGATTTGCAATGGGGATAGTAACTCTGAAACTTGGCTCTAGCATAGCTAGTTCTAAGCATCATTAAATATCTGTTGAAACCGCATCACATTGAAAAAAAAAATTACCTCTTAAGCCGGAAACACACTTACGTATCGGGGCTTGGCGTGGCGCTTGCTGTCATCACGGTGACTGTGCACACTAATGAGTCGTGTCGTGGTGTGCTCTGGCGTTATTTCTGAACAGTTCATACCGAACCTTCTTCAAAATTCAGTTGCAACATTTGAACAAAGCAAGTTGAATGTGTCCGTTCGTGACACGAGCTACGCGGTGTAGAAGCACATTTGCCTGTTGTGTCGTGTCGTGCCATAACCCCCACCACCGCTCTAGCGCCACGACACGACACGACCTACAAATATGTATCTAACCATAATAAATGTATGAAACCGATATGCTTCTGGCGCGCCACGCCACGCCCCGACGCGTAAGTGTGTTTCTAGCATTATTCAGATTGAGACAAAACTATAGTCCCACCATCTACAATAACCTTTGACTGGCCTCCCTCATTGGGAACTGATTATTAGATTCCAATCACATAATTTTATTTCAGCTTCAAATTAAAAACAAAAAGTACGAACTATTTAAAACCTTTGCTAAAGGCATTTATGTAACCCAGCCGTCTTTCCGCTGGTCATCCGAGCACATCGACTTTATTAGATTACCGCGAGCGAGTCGATAAACTATTAGCCTTCGTTCACACTACAGTGTAACGTTACACCTTATGCGTGTGCCTACACATTGAGACGTTCAAGCTCTCAAACTACTAGAAGTGGTGCTTTTATAGGCAGAGAGATGGGAAACTATGCTTTTTTTGTCCTGATGTCTGCACGTTGCAGGAATTGATGGAAGTTTATAATCTAGTAGCCTATTCAGGACCAACTCATTTTTCATTGCCATCGACAAACTAGAAGAAAATATTCTATGTTATACAGTTATTACACAATAAAACGCCCAAAAGATTTCATTTATTTAACATGTATTATAATGTTCTACAATATGACGCATAAAAGAAGGACCATAGTATGAGTAAGATGTAAAGGCAGTGCTCCTAGCGCCGCCAAGGAGATTTTTAAATAAATCCAAAAAAACATGTTTTTCGCATCGATACATCATGTATAAAAACTCTTGTCTCATATTTTTCAATGTCTTACCTTAACTAGTGACAAACCTCAGCCACACAGAACGCATCCACAGCTCCAGTCAACAGCCACCCCACACATTCACTTAACAACTGCTAACTAGTAAATCGGCATTAATTAAATGGAGTGCATCTAGACGAGACCGTCTGCATAGTTGAATGTTTGTGCTCAGATCCAACCACTCATGACGCGGGTATCTTTTGTGGAATGGAGGAATACCTTCCGACAGGTACGTAGGTGAGAATTTGTGAACTATGGTTTTGTGGTAGATAGAACAAGTTTTTCTTTCTGGTATTGTGATGGTGGAGGCAATAGTTATACTTAGTAAAATGATCAAGGTATTGGGTGTGAGGAAATAAGCTTTCGGACGACATAGTCTGAACTATGTAAGTATCTTAGCTCTGTCCAACCGGTATGGACAGACTCAGGACTCTGACCAATAATGTACTCAAGCATCTGTCAGTATCCAGCATCCGCAACCAGTCCGTAACCTATTCTATTGACTGGGATCCAGACTTTCAAAGTCTGTTACATGCACCCGTAAAAGAACTTAAGCTCAGCACAAGAAACAAAAGATAACTTTTCGGCGTCAGCACCCTTCAATCATCATCTTCATCAACAGCCTATAATGTTCCTACTGCTGGGACACGGCCTCCTCTCAATGAAAGGTAACCACGCGGGCCTAGTGCGGATTGGAAAATGTCACATGTCTTCGAATTTTTGGTTCTAGGACATGACGGTTTCCTCACGATGTTTTCCTTCACCGTTTTGAGAGCAGTGGTGATGAAATAAATTAAACAAATTAATGCGCCTGTCTGGGTTCGAACCCACGACTTACTGTTCGAAAGTCGGGGCCACCACTACTGAGCCACCGCTGCTCTCATAATAACCCCATATACCATGGGAAAAAAGTAATTAATTGAAACTGCACTGTGTGTGTCTTCAAACGCCCCAGAGCCGCACTATTAGACTTCAATACAATCATAAAAAATATTCTACAAATCAACTTACACAACAAAGCTTAGTATTTCACTCACCCCGTGACAATTTAACAGCTTGAACATAATTCAAACAATAACACATCGGTTCATTCGATTTTACTTCATTTATATGGGTTCATTCGTTCGCAGTAGTTCTGCTGAATAACTGAGTAACAAGTTAATTCTGTTAACTTTTGCGCAGTGTCCGCCATGACTTTTGTTATACATTTTTCAGCTCTCCTTGTTTGATTGTGTGTGTCTTGATTTTTGAATGTGATGAACGGGCCTTTGTTTGTCGTGTCTGTGCTCGTTTGTCATTCATTTAGGCCAGAATTCTTGCTACGCTAATGTCGGTCGCGTACGTCGGTCGCGCGTACGAGTGTACATTGTGTTCTAAATAGCACCATACTGCGACGCTGGCGTCAGCGACGCGTATTTTTTTCTCTGACGTACGTAACCAACCATGGCCGACCGACCGTCAGCGTGACAGGAATTCAGGCCCTCTCTCTCAGGAATTCAGATCTCTTCTTTTGCTTGCGAGATATTTGGCGATAGTTTTCTAAAACTGTATTCAATTAGTAACTTGACGTATTGGCGGTCTAAAAGCTTGGTTTGTTTGTGATGTTAGAGGTTCTTGAACAGTCAGTTTTCCACGGGCTTGCCGTATTGTACGCCACTGACTCGACGTAGTTAGGAGCAGAGCTGCCCATCGTGCTCCGGACGTGGACTTCTCCCATTTAAGGGATTTCGAGACTGTCTTTTATTTATGAGGTCAATTTAAGGAAGCATATTGTTTGGGACGGACGAAGAATAAATCTTGTATCTTTCTATACTGGAATGTCCGTCCAGACTTGAAGTCTTGTGTCGCTCATCAACAATTGAGCAAAACAATTATATTTTAGATACTGTTGTCAATAAACTCAGTCTATCACAGTCCACTCTTACCAATACTAGAAATAGACCTCTCCCGGGAAACGCTACAATACCCTATCTACCCCCTTCTGCATGCAGTTGGTCTAGGTGAAGGGGTCTCACATTGCTAAATACTCTTGTAAAAGTACTCTTGTAATATGTTTACCAACATCATTCCATCTTCTTGGCAATGGCGTAAAAAAAAATGTCGGAACATACATTTTTATCGAGTGCTTTCTTTGAGAGTGACATAATCCAAAAATCACCACATATGATTCTATAATAAACTACAACACATAACAAGCACTTATACATGGATCGTAACAATGATAGTGATTATTTAACTGGCAATATTGGCCGTGGTGTTAACGAGATGTGTTGCAAATCAAACAAAATGTAGCTGATTGCGTCCCGTCGATTCATATTCTGTTTGCGGTCGTTAACTATGGCGGGTAGATACATTCATTATACCACTTTATGTGCTCAATTATAGCTGGCGTTGATCGTGGTAATGTCAATCGTCAAGCTTTTGAAATGGTACTGATGTATCAATTTCTGGTTAGGTTAGAACTTGAGCCGTCTGAATGACAGCAACGGAACTGCGAACTTTAGTCAGTGTTCATTAAAATGGAAGTATAGGCACCTTCTCTCTTTTTCTTAAAGTTCATGTAAATAACAATACAACGTACTTAATTGAAGGATATTTGCGTCCATAGCATGCCGCCTCACTAACGGCTATTTTCAACAACTTACTAGCCGGTTTCGGTGGGTTGGTATGTCTGTTTTTGACATTTTGCTAACTGGAGGGCTAGAAACAAAACGTCGCAGAAAAGCTTTCTTTGATTTTTTTTATAAAACAAATGACAGGTTGGTGACACTGATAGGATATTATTTGTTAATAGAAACAAGTATATCTATGGAAGAAGTCACATTAACCAAAAGTTATACGTAAGTAAGATTTAGAATACTTACGGCCGTAAGCCGAACAACAAATGATCGCACACCGTGTGCTATCGTCCTACTGTCTCAAACGTACTTACAAATTTTATCTTTAGTTTAATCTTGTTATTAATCGCCGTGTACGTCCGAATAATTTAATGATGTGCAACTGTGATCCCCAAGATACAAACTAACGTCTAGTTTGGGGATCACCGTTAAACCTGATAAATATGTACTTGATTATTAATAAATAATTTGAATTTAATTTAATTTGAAAGACTTGTTTATTGATCGTAACAATTATAAGTTTTGTTATTTAATTCGTCCGGTCAAATAAAACTAAAAATCAATTATTAGTAAACAAGATTAAATTAAAAAACTTGACGCTGGCCCTTCGATTCTCACGCGGCTTTATCCCCCTCATCAAAGATTAACAAAACTAGTAATATAATAACATTGTACTCTATTGTGTTTGTTAAGCTTTTTAAATTCCAATGTAAATAAATATAATAATGAGAACTGATACTAAGACTAAAAAACGAAATTTGAAAAAAAAGGAAAGGAAAGATAATTCGTTTCGTAAGTCATTTCTGTCCTTAAAGTTAATTCATAGTTTTTTTTTCCTTTTTTTTGTCAGCAACATCATCGGTGGATGGAGAGGTCAAAAAAATATGACTAGTAAAGGTGACTCATTAGATGATAGCTTATAGATAACTATGAAAGAGAAGAAATAAAAGAGAAGATAAGAGAAGTATGTAAAAATAACATCACTATTTAGTAAGTAATTAATAGACACATCACTATCATAATCTATGTCTTGTCTATGTTTGTCTTCACTTGCCTAATGGCTGTCTGACTGTAAACCCCGTCTGTGATACTCCTACTACTATGTAACCTGTAATAAACCAAGTCTTCCCAACGGTGTCTTTGATTGAATATACCAACGAACACAACAAAAATATGCAGTGCTGACTCGAAAAAAAATGAGAGAAGTACAGGAAAATGATGATGGCAACATCTCTAATAATCCTGTGCCTGCGTCATTGAAAGAATTTGGAATATTTGGTATGGTATATCTGTATTAGTCAGACTTGATCCCAACCCGAGTTACTATCTACCTATTATTTAGGCAAATCGTATAGACAATCTTGTAAAATAGCTGAAAAAATTAAGAATTGTTGGCCTATTTTTGAGGAATGTATTCCTTCATGCGATACAAAAACTTTTACTTTAAACTTAAGGACAGTCTTCGGTAATCAAAGGTTGGGAATGTACGAGAATTATATAGAAAACGATGCTCCACAATCTTGAAATAAATCACACAGTCAGCCAATGAATGTAACTTTTTCTTGAAACACTCGAACGTTGTTATTTGTTAGCTTTTTCCAAGTTTCTCTAACATGATAGTTACGTAAGTCCACACAACTTGTCTAATATTCACACAAAATTAATTGAAATCTCTCCCAAACTGAATTATCCAAGATTGCAAGTCAGCTAAACAAAGGCTCTCCTAAACTCATAACGTAAAAGCATCTTAAACAGTTTCAATCCGATCAAACGTAGGAACCATCTAACTTGAACTTAAGCTGTGACCCGCAACTTGCAACTTAGATTGCGTACGAGTAATGGATTCGCTCTTACTTGCGTACTTCGTACTCGTATAGCCACGAGTATCAATCAAATGTAATGTTTAATTCAGTTAAAGCTGCATGGTTGTTACGATGTTCGCCGTGTAGGGGGCTCACGTAAGTGCTTACCAATGTTTCTGGAAGTACTTTGTTCCGCGGATATTATTTTATTGAGGCAAATGAAAATGTTGCTCTTCTTTCGGGCTCAAATATGCTAGCAATCATTTGTAGGTGTAACAATAGTGTAGGACATTTGTATTCAGATTAATCAATTTTTACGAATATTATAAAGTTGAAGAGTTTGTGTGGTTGGTTAAACGCGTCAATCTCAGGAACTACTGGCTGGAATTGAATAAATCTTTTTATGTTGGATAGAAACTACGACCAATAGGAGCGGAGAAATTTTTTGCAAAAACGGGGAAAATGTATTCCTTTTGTGAGCTTATTATTCTGTCTTATGTGACGCAGACGAAGTTGCTTGGCTCAGCTATTAATTCATAATACCATTAACTTTAGTGGTATAAAAGTGTTCGTTCCTGATTATATCGTTACGACTAAGGTCCATGTTCACCGAAAAGATAACCGTCTGATTATCTAAAAACAGTTGTCACTGTGACATGTACCCATACAAAAATGCGTTTTAAACAGCTGTTTTAGGTAATCAGACTGTCATCTTTTTGGTGAACATGGACCTTAGTCAGTGGTCACTTCGATTGTATTTAATAAAGGCAACTGTCGACGCCGCCGTGGAAGTGTCCCAGTCTGGGCCAACATTGGAAATACTTTCGTGCCAGCAACTCGCAATGGAGAAGCGGATAGCATTTTTAACCTTTTGAACGTCAGAGCATAAACCAACGCGAGCCCTCCACAAGCCAAGCCACAATTTCACCTAACATTTTTGTCACATGTTTCTGTCGTTTGGCGTACACGTACAGGGTACGCGCTTACTTGTCACTTATGTGTGACAATGACGTTCTAAAAGTTAACAATGCTTCAGTTAAGAGTGAATACACATTATCAAATACAGGTTCTTACAGCAGAATTACTGATAAAGACCGTCTCGGGCCGATCTTTAGGTTAAGCCGTGCTTGCCTAGGTTGGTTTGTGGATGGGTGACCATCCAAAATCAAAATCAAAATCAAAGCATTTATTTCAAGTAGGCCAGTTACAGGCACTTTTGAATTGTCGAAACAAAAATGAACATTTAAAGTAGCTTGTAGCGGGAATGTTGAAGAAAACACACTTTTCCGCTAAACACAAACGTATAATTTTGATAACATAAATTGTAATAAAAAATAGGTCGATTGCGCCGAAATATTCAAAAATTTTTAAAGAAGTTCAATTAAATTTCAATTATATCTGTTGAAACAAAGCATGTACGAATCAATGGAATTTATATGGTTATATTCAGATTCTTGAAAATCAGAGAAAAAAGTTAAGCGAAACCTAGCGGTAATCAAACCATTGGCCAATGTAAAATTATCCCGCCTCGGTACGAGAAAAAATATTAGTGCTAAATGCTTAAATCCTCGCACATACCCTGTGAAGAGGTAGTATTACTAAGCCTTAATTTAAGGAGAACATTTTAAACATTAAGAAATAAATAAGTAAATTTTGAAAATCCTCAGCTTGAACCAGACGAGACGAAGTGACACGCCGCAGGTCGGCCACGGAGCATCAGGCCGGTGACCTTAGTACTACAGAACCAGGTCTCCAATCATTGCAAGCTTGGTCACATTGGCTGGCTTGAGAGCCTGACAAATTCAGGAACCGGGCCGGTCGCACGCGTCCACACCAGACGCGAGGTGGTTCGTCAGGAACCGGGCTGGTTGTACGCGACCACACCAGGCGCGAGGTGGATCGTTTCTTGAAAAAACTGGTTGAGGATGATGGTGATGCCGTACTCAGCGCCTCCTGAACCAACAGAGCACGTTCAGCTAACGCCATTCCGGCGAATAGTAATAAGTAGACAGCTAATTTAAAGCATTTTCAAAAATAAAACTGCTATTAACAAAATAACACGTCAGCAATACTGCATCCGGCAACAATCGACATCGAACTGTCACAAGAAAAAAATCTTCAATTTTTTACGAACAAAAACTCGCTCCAAATTCGAAAAGATTTAATACTTAAAGAAAAAATATTGACTAAAGGTTTCCAAAAAAAACCGGTTGCATGACAAACTCCACAAAAAAGGTGATATTCAAAAATGTAGCGTTATTGAAACGCTGCAAGCTACAGTCCCAGTCACAAGACATAAAAACTGTGAAAGTACTGTAGTTGCCCATTCCCTAGCGTAGATCTCTATGGAGAAGAACGGGCAAGAAACTCCATGGACACTCTTTTAAATCAAAATATTGTTACAAAATCTTGGTTATATCATTCATGTTGAGATGGTATATTATCTGAGAACAATGTAGCAAGATGTGCACGTTAAAAGTGTCCATAGCAAAACAAAAATAAAATACAACTCAAAAACTAAATAATTCAAATAAACCATGGCGACTAAGAGATGACCAGTCACAACTGACAGCGCCCGTTCACGAACATGACGCATGGATCAGCACCATTCAGCTCAACCATTTTGAAGGGAACTAAATGGTCCGACACACGCGCCACCATCAGCGAGACATTTGAGAGAGCATGACATACTCTCAACCGCCAGGGCACATTCAAGTCAAGAACTGCCGTAGGTTTCCAGTGAATGATAGCTTACTAGTACATAGTACTCACACAATATAGGCTATGCGATTATATAATACTAACATTGAATCTATACAATGCAAAGATAAGTTTGTACAATCTTCAGCAGCTCCAACAATACCATTTAATGCTATCAATTTTTGCGCCCCTGTCCATGTGGAGCAGGACCAGCATTAAGCCAAGCATTTTTATCAGCGATATAATCGCTCAACTTGTAATATGCTTGTTTACATAGTGTGCGTTTAACGCATGTTTTAAATTTCGTCTCATTCAGTTCAAGAATACTTTGTGGAATTTTATTATAGCATCTCAAACAGTACCCCATGAAAGATGAGTCTACTTTAGCGAGTCTAAAGCCTGGCTGAACTAGTTGGTCCCTATTTCTAGTACTGTAATTGTGTCTGTCACCTCTTTTACCAAAAAGATGCAGATTTTTTCTGACGTACATTATGTTTTCGTAGATGTATTGGCAATGAACCGTCATGATGCCAATATCCTTAAATAGTTCCCTTAGAGAATCGCGCCTACGAAGATTATGTATGGCTCTGATGGCTCTTTTCTGCAGAATAAATATAGACTCAACATCAGCAGCCCGTCCCCATAGCAAAATACCGTAAGACATTATACTATGGAAGTAACTAAAATAGACCAGTCTAGCGGTATCTACATCAGTGAATTGACGGATTTTTCTAATGGCATATGCTGCTGAACTTAAGCGCCCCGCAAGCGATGTTAAATGAGAACCCCATTGTAGCCTTGAATCAAGCGTAATATCCTTACATACAGAGTTTCCTCCGTGCCTCGGAAAGCACGTTAAGCTGTTGGTCCCGGTTGTCATTTGTCCATCTATGGCAGTCGTTACAAATAGTCAGTGGCCCAAAAAGTCTGACAACCAGTCTTACCAAGTGGTACCGTATTACCCAGTGTTAACTGGGTGGAGGAGGTCGGATAGGCAATCGCTCCATGTAAAATACTACAGCTGCATCCGGTTAGACTGGAAGCCGACCCCAACTTAGTTGGGAAAAGGCTAGGCAGATGATGACCGACTTCTAAAGTCTGTCTGAAAATCATACATTAAATTTCGTTTACGTTTCATACGTCGCTCAAAAGTACTCGTATAAATCCGTTTGAAGATTCTCCGCTACACAGCTAACTGTCCAGTGTCCTGTCCTGGACGCGTCTTGTCCAATTACACGCGAATGAAGCGAATGAAGATAATAAAGGGTAGACGCCCCGCCTGTTTCTTTCACGAGCACACTGGACGATTATTACGGCCAAATGACCGGCTTAAGACTGTTTGTGGTCCAAGGTGAATGCAAAAAGTATCACTAATAAATATTTAGGAAGGCAGATGAAAACTTTTCCTTTAGCAGGCAGTCATATCACATCATCGTCATCTGCTCAGCCTTTTCCCAACTATGCTGGGGTCGACTTCCAGTCTAACCGGATGCAGCTGAATACCAGTATCATGGAGCGACTGCTCTGACCACCACAACCCAGTTAGTACTGGATAATATGATACCCCTTTGTAAGACTGGTTGTCAGACTTTTTAAGCCACTGACTACCTGTGATGACTGCCAAAGATCTACAAATGACGGTCGGGACCAACAGGTTAACGCACATACAGGGTGTAAGCCACCTCATCACAAAGCCGTTAACCAAGCATTCTGTACATCAAACTAAGTAACTTTACGCAAAAATTATTGCTGGGAAACAAGTTTTTTTTTTGAGGTTATAAATCATGTTTTGTGGTAGAACTCCATGTAACGCACTTAAAACTGTGTGCTGATGGATGGATTGAATAGTACGGGGGTCGTGGAGGTGTTTAAAGTTAAAATTTTACAAAAAATAACTTGTATTTAAAAAGAACTGGTCAAAAAGTTGTAACTTTGACCCCCCCTATGTCCGTAACTAGAAGGTTCCCAGGTATGGTGTAGAACAAAAAAATGATCACAATGGTGGGCAGAACAAGTGCCTTTCGGCTTCGTGAAGAGGTGTTTTACACCCTTTATATCACAGCATATATCCGTATATCAGCGTCACTTAACTCCTTTTGTAAATTGAGAACTGTCCTGTATGGCAGAATGTCAGAAGAGATGTATCGGTATTAGAATAGTTTGAAACTATGAGATGTGGAATCACTTTTTCGCTTCACTTATTATATTGTACAAATGATATAAACAAAACATTCAAATAACTCGTTACGTAGCTATTTTATTTTAAGTTAATTATAGCGCTCCGTAAAATATTATACTATAAAAGCAGCATGTTATAAAATCCCTTCAACTGTACATTCCTGACAATTATTGTATGAATGACAGTTTCAAACAGCAACTTTTATGAGTTAAACGCTTCAGCTTGTGACTTGCACCACCATACAAGCGGAGATACACGGCGAGCGGGATTGCCATCATTATGGAAACTCATCTCTCGATATAGGGAATTGATAACTGAGTCGTTCCACTCGATTGAACGAAGATAGTTAAAGAAACGATTTAAAAAGCTTGTATTTTTAGTACTTGCTACAAAGCTCTGTTTTCTTTATTAAAAGATTCACTCAAAAAATCCCAAATAAACTCCATTCGAAAGAAGGGTTCGCCTTTTGAGCACCCTTATTGAGAAATTCTTCGATTAATAAATTAAACATGGATTCATAATGAATAAGGTTGCCAAAGCCGATCATCTAAGAATAAAGCTATTTTTTTAAGCACCCGCCATCATTATACCGTTTTTTAAACCACACATTTGTACTTTTAATTTAGAAAACAAATAACTAGTAAGTTTATTCATAGAGTTCTATTTGAGTAATCTTGAAACTGATATCGACATAAAATTGAACCTTCATAAGGTTCAAACCAGGATGAGAAAATAATAATTTGTCAGTAAACTGAGAAAAATAAAAAATGTTTTTTGCTCAACGATAAAATAAATAATTCAAAGACCTGAAAAATTTACACCACAAAACCCTACAAAATTACCAAAAATCAACGTTAATTTGCGACCCTAAAAAGGACACCAAGCGACAAAGATCAGAAAGCACCGTGACGAGATCAACCGAACAAAAGTTAATAACTAAATAAAATAACGAAGCTCTAGAGAAACGTGGCCAATCAGCAACCCTTGTAATGCGTGAAGTGACGCGTATAACTACCAGTGACGGGGTGACGGGGTGACGGGTGACGGGGTGACCATACAGCCGGACCCTCAGGATAGCGCCCCTCGCACGGGTCACCGGCGGACCCATGTGAAAAAATTAAAGGGTATTAGTTTTTTTTTAATGTCTTTAGTTACGGTACTGGTTAAGTTTTAGAATAGTTTAAAATGCCAAGTCATTGTTTGAATTACGATAGCAGGGAGTGACGGAAATTGATAGTTAAAGTGCAGTGGTCCAAAACGTAATTATTGCATCGAGTGTGATATTTTTTTAAGTTTCTTTTCAAAGGTCCTCCGTTGAATAATAAAATTGAACTTTAGAAAGTTTATCTTGCCAATTGAAACATCTACTAACAATTCCGTATATCTTAAGCAATGTAAACACCCGATACTGAACAATATTCTAAAGAGTAAACCGACAGGTACGAAACTCACGAATTCTGAGAGCCGAATCCAGACACCCCGAGATAGGATTTGAATGGTAAAGTAGCTTAAAATTAACATAATCCCGTATTTTGTATCTTTAAGTTCTCACTGCATTATTTGCAGCTAAGATCTTTTGAGACATCGATCTGTGTATATTAACAATTTTGAGGAGGGGGTGGTAGGCTTCCCCAACTGGGTTTTGGACCAAAATCAACATATTATATTGGCTAGACCTTAAATTCTGTATAAGGCGTAACTTCCGATGTTAGTCCAGGGAACAGAATTCAATTTAATGTAGACGTTCATGTGTATATTGTGGAGTGACAAGAAAAAAATACTAAGATTCAAAAGGTTTAGGTTTTTGTTATCTCTAATATTTAAAAAGAAAAATAACAATGTTTTCATTAAAATTCAGGTTTTCACCTTTAAAATACGTTTCTTTGCTAACAAGGTTTGACAAAAATAATGAACTGGTAAAAAAACATATTGAAGCTTTAGCCAGTTTAACTTATCAACTACCGATATTCAATCAGCTTAGTGGACACTCATCCATCTTCCTGATTTTAAGAGAGAATGAGAGGCATTTCTAGTTATTTCTAGTAACTAACTTCTAACAATCACCCACAAAACACCAAGTCACAGAAACACACACGACTTGTAAATGAAAGTAGTTAAGAGCAAACTATGTACTCGTCTCAGCTGCCGCGGGCTGTATGCAAATATTCGTAGGGGCTGACGATTGTGACGTACAAGTATAACTTTCATCATTACACTCTGTTTTGCTTTGTCTACGAACTAGATTGCGCTATCTAAAATTATGCATGTTCCCTGATTTTGGGCCGCAAGGATTGTACGAATAATTTGCGTTTTGGGAAGTGGGGTGTTGATAAGATTATTGTTGGGTGTCGGGGTCGTTGTTAGGTGTGATGACGTCAGTCATAATGTGGTTAGATCTACATTGGTAATAATGTAAAGAGATAACTTACAGAAGTTTGGATATATTTAGCAGTTAGACGTACACATTGTATAATTTGTTTTGTTGGGATTTGATGAAGCTTCACGACGAAAATTATAATGAAGAGTCAAAAAATTTGAAAGGTCTCATCAGTTTCTATGAAACGTGCGGCTTTGAAAAATTTTTAGACAGAGTTAGCGGATATTTTTTTGTTATAGTTGATTTCTCGAATAACATTCTAATGCAGAGCAGACTCGGTTCAGACTTCAAAAATATTTTAAGCATCGTTCTGCAGGTAGGTACAGAAAATTAAAACGATTTCTGACACAGCTTGATCCCTCGTCCAACATCAACATCACTGACTCTCGCCCCGCGTGTAAATGATTAAACAATTAAACCAGACGAGACAATAGACACATATTTGACAACCAGTGTTTATGAATTCAAGGCGCGGCTGGTTGCCGGCGAACGCTTGCAAATTAATAACGATTTAATTTGTCAATACCGATCGCGAATAAATGTTGAAGTTTTGTGGCGATTTAAGCGAGGGATGTATTTTATTTAAACTGCAACGATTACGGTTCAATATTGAATGTGGAAATAAATTTTGTACCTTTTTGTTTTGTTGGTTCTCTCACGATTCTCATTGACGTTAAATTCTGATAGAAATATTGTATTTTTTAACAATTGCTCAGCCACAGCACCAACTTTGCCGTGACCTTCAATCGGTTTCGGGCCTCGTCTCCTGCTACTGTGACCAGGTCGTCGGTCAAACCCCTACCCACGCTCATTTAAGCAGTTTTAGGGTCTAATACCTTCTTACCCCATCTGTCATCAAGTTTACGGTAAAGTATTACTATCTCAATAACAAATTCTAATAAGAAACCCAAGAAATACTATAAAAATACTCAATGGACATCTAAAAAAAAATCAGCTCTTAAACCCTCGCCTTAACATTCCTTAAATTTCGTCATTATCGTTTAGGTAAGTTCCGAAGTGACGTCACGCTAATTCGCCGCCATTCGCAGCGTATCGCACGCTGTCGCACGAAGTCGTACGGTGTCGCAAAGAGTAATTTATTGCCGAACGAAAGTAGCTTGTAATCTTTAACGCGGATTTGATACTTTACTTTCTTATTGAGGTCACGTTTCTTTTTGGACAGTCTGGCGCTTAGCTAAGCTTTGTTATGGAGTGATCATTTTGTTTTTGTTTTTCTTTGCTCTACTTCGGAGGTGGAGACTTTGATCCCATTGAAAATCTATTAGGAATCGTTATTGCTACAAACAAGAACGTGGAAAAAACAGATAAGTACCCTTAAGGTAAGACAGCAATCGACAGACAAGAAAGTCGCACCTGACCTTTCGGTTATTAGGACACCTCCAAAGGTATCTCATATTGAAACAAGTGGGCTAAGTTCAACTAAGTAAAAGCCTGGAAAAATCTTGGACAACGCATAAATGAGGAGAAAGTAGAAAAGTACACAGAGATCAGCAACATTAACGTCAATACAAAATTAAACATTCTAAACTACACTTCACGGACACTTCATCCCATAATTCTCCACCAAATATTTTCGCATATAAATCAAAATGTAAATAAGAAATATTGAAGGAAGCTGACGGTGCCATCGGTTCGTTGGTCCGCCATTTGTTTGGAAACCCCATCCCGCATCCCGCTCGGTCCAGCTCCGCACAATTCAATTTGTTACGTTTGATTGAATATAACATTTCAGTTTTAACTGGTGAATTCTCCCAATATGCGTTATTATTTGAGGGTGAAAATATCTACTAGATAATATATACTTGTCAAAAACCCTTTTTGAATTTTGCAATGATCACCAATACATAATTTCAGGCTATTTCTTTCTTTAATTGGTCTCCGTATGCTGAAAACAGCTAGTATGTTTTAAACGTTGATTTTTTTAGTGAATACTTTTTGAGGCGCGATGAGCAGTTTTTGGGTGAACAAAAATCATGGAGCTCGCGTAACCGTCACTTAACGCATCGTAGCACTCGTAGCCGATCCGCTACGGTGTAGCAGGCGCTAGGCGTGCGGGACACAACCCGTAGCAGATAAAGATTACTTAGTTTTCACTTTTATAATAATAATAATAATAATCATTTTAATTCAGACAAATTTCACATCCATAACAATTGTTAGTAAACGTGACCTTAAAAACTATGTTAGTAGAACATGTAGGTTTGACATATAATACATAAAGGGGCAATCAAATTTCCCCGCAATGACATTCAGGAGACTGTTTGAGCTGCCCCGGACCCTCTGCAGTAGCGACGCAGCACGCTTACGTCTGATAGCTACAAAGCCATCAGTGTGCGCATCAGCAAACATTCCCGACGCACTACAGAAGCGTGGCAGCCCCAGCAGCATCCTGAATGCATTGTTATACTGAACTCGAAGAGCATTGATGGCTCTCTGCGTACAGCCTGTCCAAAGGTTACACGTGTAGAACGTCTGACAATATGCTTTGAAAAGCGTTACTTTTACTTGACATGTACAGCGAGCAAACCTACGGACAAGCATGTTGCATCGAACCGCCAATGCTCTTCGTTCCCTTTCTACATCCAGATCATCTTTGATGTCTGCAGTAACAATATGTCCGAGGTATTTAAACTGTTGAACACGGTTCAAGACACTACCTGCTAGCTTTATGGAAGGAAACCTATCTGAGGACTTTGCTCCAAAAATAAGAACCTCACTCTTTTTGGCATTATACCTTAAACCGTGCTCCTCAACATACCTCTCACAAACATCCAACAGCTTTCTCAAGCCTGATATTGAAGGGCTCAAGAGTGCCATATCATCGGCGTAACTGATATTATTAAAAGCCACTCCATCTAAATAACAACCGGCCTGCAAGCTACTGAGCTCACTAATGAGACCGTCTATGTACAGGTTGAATAAAATCGGAGAAGTCAAACCACCCTGCCTGACCCCGCATTGCAACCTATACTCATCAGAACTCGCATCCGCCCAACGCACACAGTTCACTTGATGACCATACCAGTACCTAAATATATTTACCAGCTCTAATGGCATATCTGCTTTGCGTAATTTAGCCCACAGTACATCATAATTAATCATATCAAAGGCTTTCGACATATCAAGGAAGCAAGTAAAGACAGGACTTTGATTATCTACGTAATATCTCACTGTCTTTTTTAGACACATGATGGCAGTCTCTGTTGACAGCCCCTGCCGGAAGCCGTGCTGTGCATCATGTAACTTAATATTCTTCCGTAGAAAGGTGTTTAAGAGACTGTCAAAAACCTTTGCGATAATCGTTGCCAGGGAGATCGGTCTGTAGTTTGACTTATCCGACATGTGTGTTGTTGTTGTTGTTGTTGTTGTTGTTGTTCCGTCGTGTTGTTGTTTATCAGCAGTTCATAAAGATTGCTCGCGCATGTTTTTTCAACCGACTTCTAAAAAGAGGAGGTTCTCAATTCGTCTGTATTTTTTTTTTTTTTTTTTTTTGTGTTTGTTACCTCAGTACTTTCGACTGGGTGAACCGATTTTGATGATTCTTTTTTTATTTGAAAGCTGGTGCTTCCCGTTGGGTCCAATTTTAATATGTTGAAGATCTGATGCTGATCTTCGGAGATATACAATGGAACTCTTCAAAAATAGACGGCAAATCTGCAGTGATTGCTGCATCCGCTTGTAGGTTCATTGTTTATACTACATCATGACGTAACATCACGCCTGTATGCTCTGAGGGGGTACGCAGATGTGTACAATATACCCAGTTTTCGACAATGTTTGTTACCTCAGAACTTTCGACTGGGTGAACCGATTTTGATGATTTTTTGATTTTTGAGTGCTTTCCGTGCGGTTCCATGTCAATTTGGTTAAGATCTTACGCTGATCTTCGGAGATATAAATGGAACTCTTCAAAAATACACGGCAAAGCTGCAGTAATTGCTGCAATCGCTTGGTTGTTTATTGTTTATACAACATCATGACGTAACATCACACCTGTATACTCTGAGGGAGTACGCAGAAGTATACAATACACCCAGATTTCGACAGTTAGACGTGTTAAGTTCCATTCAATGGGATCCCGGAGAAATAGAGGTAACTCCTTAATTTTATAGGCACACCAGAAGCGGTTTTTGTAGTTTTAGGCAGAGTACTTTCTCGGAGTGATCCCATTTCGATTTGATAAAGATCTGGTGACTTCGGAAGATAGGCAACTGAACTCCTTAATAAATGATAGCAAATGTACTGGGATCGCTGAAGACTCACGTCTGTCTATTGTTTACACCAGTTCATAACAAAAAATCACACCGATACGCTGTGAAAGGGTAAGCACATGTGAACCACTAAAAAGTGAAAAATAAAAACTTTTTTGCAAAAAATATAACCGACTTCACACAAAAAAGTGAAATATAACTTTAGCTCCAGAAGTCGGTGACAAAAAAAATAAATCAATCAAACAAAGGTCACCGACTTCTGGAGCTAAAGTTATTTTTCACTTTTTTGTGTGAAGTCGGTTATATTTTTTGCAAAAAAGTTTTTTTTGCATGATCAAGGTATTCTGCACATTTTCCTTCTGGATCCGCTTGCACCGCAGATACTTAATGCGTTCTCATTTTTATCTTAAGATCGAAGCTCATCCTATTTCTGTTCAACACATTTAATGCTTTAGCGACATCCTCGCTGTTGGTAATTGAGTCGCCAACAAAAGAACTGTCAACTCTAAACTCATTAAAACTGCACTTTAAAAACCTTCTAACACTTCCAATATTTTTACGTCTAAAAGTGAAAATACGCGAGTATCGCCATTATTGGCCAGTTTGCGACAAACAAAGGGTGCGCGTGCAAAAAGTTTGACAGCTCGTTAGGACGGGAGGCACACTAATTGGCTACCTAGGGGACATTTTGACTATCAGTCCCTGTGTACTTGCCTTTGTTTGTGTGTTTAAGGTAATTCGAGCTTGAAATTCTTGGCTTTATTTGAATAGACAGGATATAACACTGTTACTCTTTTATGGAAGGGGTTTTTGAAAAAAAAATATGGTGGCTTTTTTATGTGTGAGATGACAGCATTAAGATCGTCATCATCAGCCTACAGCAGTCCACTGCTGGACATAATACGCTTCTCCAATTGCACCTGCTGACACTATATCTACCCACTTATAAAGAGACCTAAAGGGTAATGTAATATAAGTGCTTGTTTTGCACCAACATTTGGCATCAAAATCAGTGGAACCTCTTTTAAAACCAATACACAACATTACCCCACAAAAGAGCCACAAGAACAACTCTCAATAAAACTCAAAAACCTCACTATAATATTAAAACGTACAGCGTTTACATTAAGAAAGCCCTTACCGGCAGCTATTTAATCTTGGTAATTGCCCCGAAAGCTTATCAAACTTGTTCCGAAGTTTGCTTATTACGATTCAGCGTACGAGGCCGGGTAGGCCCACTCATGAAATTAAATTACATCGAACCGCGCCGCCGACGGTACTTCGTACAAAACTCGACATTTTAAAAAGTGGCCGCAGTGGAATTTTTAAAGAACGCGGCGATTTTATACCTGTGCGTTGATTGTATCTGAGAAGAAACGTTTTGGTTTAGTTGTCATGTCTTTATGGCTCAGCTGGGTGACATTAATTTTTGTCCTACCCTTATTTCAGTTTATAAGGCGTCGCAGCATTTCTTCCTCTTCCATATTACTACTCGCCATCTCATCAACAACCACCTCAACTACCTGGTGTCCACGACACAAGCCTTGGTTAGTGTGGCACTAGGTGGCGCTGTGTGTTAATGTCCAGCGATATTTATTTATTTATTTTATTCACCTCCTGAATCTCTCTGTTTCTTTTGTCTTCCTCTATTTTTATACCCATGCACATTTATACTCAACACTAGTGTTTATGTCTCATGGTGTGCTTCATAAATTGTACAATTTGGTCTGCAACAAACAAATTGATTGCTCAACTTGATATTGTCATGTCTATTGCACTCATCTCCATTGAAAATTATTTTATAACTAAAAATAAATTTCCAACGAATCGAAAACAAAGAAGTAGTTAAAATGATTTTTTTTTAAGTCCCTACTGAGACAATTTTATACTCTTTGACGTATAGGTAATACATATTGCCAAGAAAGGCAAAGTTTTGCATGCACCACGCTGCGTTCAGAAGACTGACTGGGCTGTTTTTACCAAATAAACACGCAATTTTGAAGAGCAAACGTTTAAAGTTGGGTATGTACCATACACATGGAATAAAATATCAGGTTCCCTTATTTCTGTATAAATTAAAGGTACACAACTGACGAAAATTGGTTGATGGCCGATCTTAATTACGCCAATTTTCCAGTAATTGGAACAATAAATAAGCTTTATACAAACGAGAGATTTTACGATGGCCATAAAGTTATAGTAAAGGCAAAAACTATTATTTTAACTGCTCAACATTCGTGATTCGATTTATAGGATGAAAATGAAGCGTGATTTAATTCTGTAGATCATTGTTTCTTTTATTTCTGGACGAGTAGCATATGCCGAAGTAAATGAAATCGTCGAAGAAAAAATGAGAAAAGACCAACCCAGCAGGTCTAAGTTATTCTTACAGCAAACTTACCTATTCGTTATAAGTAACCAAAGTATGTATATTCAAAACAAATAATGTGGCAAAAGTTTCATGTAAACTTGTCTCTCTGACTGAGCGCATCCGTTTCCAGCCGAAAGCGCGCATTCAATAACAGTCGCCAATCATGCGGCATTCGAAATTTAAAAAAAGCAAAATGGCCGATCACAACCGTCACTAATTTGACAAGCGACATCACATTTTGTTCTGCGGCTGTGGCCAGCCAGTCGTGTTGAAACTGAAAAATTAATTGGCCATATCAAAAAACTATGTTCACAGTGTTGAAGGGAAAAATTAGACTGTTTTGTTTTGTTATCTTCCACTTTGATGCGTACGAACGATTCAATTTGGATTTCAGTTCCATTCAAATTCAATTTGATTTTCAGTCATTAATACCTTTTCAGAAAGAAGTTGATAATGTCTAGATTTGATATTTAAACAAAGCTCTAATAGTTATTTGTTATACAAGAGTGCAAAGTTGTTTTTTAACCGCGTGATCAATTTTGATGACCGAGCAAGCGAAAGATTCTAAAATTGAGTCACGAGCGAAGCTAGTGATTCAAAACTTAGAATCTTAAGCGTTAGCGAGGGAATCAAAAGAGCTCGAGGTGAAAAATCTTTGCACTCGAGTGCAACACGTAACTTTTCATCCCACCTCAGCCAGGAAATGAATAAACGCAAAAAAAAATTGCGCATTATTAACAAATTCAGTTAATTCTGTTGACGTCAAATAAACTTTCTCGTCGCTAGATAATGAGTGGTCATTGTAGGTTTTTCACTTGTTTTCAAGTTGGCTCCTTGTTTTTAACCTAAGGTGTTAACAATATGACGTGAAAAGAAAATGGCGCACAAAACATACTACAAAAAGTACACCAAGAAGGTTCCGAGTCTGAGTTCTTAACAAATAAAAAAAAATGTATTATAAATTCGGCATCATATAGGTAGAAGTAAATAGGTTCGTACGTCTAGAGGGTAAAGTAAATTTGAATATAGAACATCGTGTGCACTAAGCATGTGAATTCAAAACATCATTAAACCTATTTACTTCTACCTCTATGGTGCCGAATTTATCATACAATTTTTTTTTAATTTGTTAAGAACTCAGACTCGGAACCTTCTTGGTGTACTTTTTGTAGTATGTTTTGTGCGCCATTTTCTTTTCACGTACATATTGTTAACACCTTAGGTTAAAAACAAGGAGCCACCTTTAAACGCAAGTGAAAAACCTACAATGACCACTCATTACCTAGCGACGAGAAAGTTTATTTGACGCCAACAGAATTAACTGAATTTGTTAATAACGCACATTTTTTTTTTTGCTTTTATTCATTTCCTCGCTGAGGTGGGATGAAAGGTTACGTGTTGCACTCGAGTGCAAAGATTAATCACCTCGTGCTCTTTTGATTCCCTCGATAACGCTCGATTCTAAGTATTGAATCACTCGCTGCGCTCGTGACTCAATTTTAGAATCTTTCGCTTGCTCGGTCATCAAAATTGATCACGCGGTTAAAAAACAACTTTGCACTCTTGTATAACAAATAGCTATAACAACTTATAATAAAAATCAAATCGTTTTACAGCCTAGAACGGAAATGTAACAACCATCGATTAGGCCATTAACATTAAAATGGCTATCACATAGTACAAGTAACGCGAGTGCCACCAATATGAAAAGTCAATAGGGTTACACCAATTATTACCAGTTCGATTGAAAGTGCCTAATGGAATTTTAAATGCTTGCTTCCGTAGCACACAATGGGACGGTGGGAACAACCCTAATTGTTACTTTTTTAAGTTTGCATTGTCACTTAAAGTGTCAAATTGGCTATTGTCGAGGCGCATTCATGTGTATGTAGGACTGGGACTTTCTTTCTTTATTTTTCATGCACAAAGCGAGGCAGTGCGTGTAACGTGGATTTCTGCTTTGTTGCAATTCTGTTTTAATTAAGTGAGTGACAAAAAATTGAATGGAAACGGCGTTCCAGCGTTTTAGTATTTGACTGGAGTACTAGCAATAGATAGTTTTGGGATATAACATGGAATGCAACTGAAAGTTTCCAATTAATATTCTCACGTACTTATTTATGGTTTACTCAAACGATTATAAGTACAATTAGTCAGTCTTAATTAAATCTGTGGCTCGTAAAGCACGTTAATCGGTTGGTCCCGGCTTTCATTTGAAGATCTTTGACAGTCATGACTACCTGTGTGACTACCTGTAGTGACCCGAAAGACTGACACCCAGTCTTATCAAAGGGTATCGTATTACTCAGTACTAACTGGGGTATGGAGGTCAGATAGGCAGTCGCTCCTTGTAAAATACTGGTATTCAGCTGCATCCGGCTAGACTGGAAGCCGATCCCAATACAGTTGAGTCTTCTTAACTACATTGGGGTCGCTTTGGCAGATGATTATGGTCTTAGTAGTATAATTCTTACAATCTAACCCACTGGAGACGTCCCCAACAAAGCTAATCAATAATCCTCTAATCGATAAATTTTCTCATTACTCTTTAACAATAGTTCACATTTAATACAAAACAAGTTTCTATACGTGATTGACATGTTCATTAAAACTAATATCGGATTATCCTAGTATCTAAAATAGAATCTAAGCGCAACAGGGGAAAACAAGCAAGGGATGAAGATAGATTATATCTATTACGGATTGATATTATTAGAAGGGTTCTTTATATTTTTTATGAAACTCTTTAATTAATAAAAAAAATAGGGGTGCTTCTGATGGGATTTTAAAAGATAAGAAATCAAACCACATAAACATTATTATATACAGGGTGGAATTTTTCAATGCCACCTGGAGGGAGGGAAAGCATTCGAAATACTGGAAATAGCAAATTTAACTCAAAGGAAACATTCCTTAATTTTTTTAAAGAAACAACTCTGCATTCACATATTTTCGAAAATTCTCTTGACACACTCGGAAATCGAACCCGGGATGTATCGACTAAAGTTCGAAAAATTAACTTTCTGTACCTTTTTGAGATCAATCGATAGGGTCAATCATATGGATCAAATCTCTCTAACAAACTTAATAAATTAAATTAAAGGAAAACCATGAATAAAAGTGCTTCATCTTCCACCCTGAAAATTCCACCCTGTATAGGCTATTTCTTTCTGCTGTAACATGCCACGTAGGTACGTACTTTCTGAGTGGTACAAAAAACCATTTTTTTTTCTTGTAAGTACTGTATTTTTTTTCACCAGTTTATCAAAAACCAAGCATGTATAAAATAACCTAAAGAACAATTCCCAGTTTTCAAGTCAACAACAGAACGTGATACTGCAACACACGAGTTAGTGCAACGCGCAACGTCAAACGAAGGCGGTGCAAACAGTCGTCTGAGCTTTGAGGTCTGATAATACAATTTGTGGGCGCGCCGTCGCGGCGTTCCTTACAATTAGCACGTGTGTGAAAAACTTCACATTTCATTACGAGTTAATGCTAATGGCAAATATAAATATTGAGTTGATTGAGGATGAGGGAAGGGATTAACGAAATACGGAATGAAGCATTTGGCGTACATACTGTTTATTTTGTATCTTTTTTTTTTATTTACTGTGTTTGCTTAATGAACTGACGTCAAATAAACACTTTTCCATCTTTTTTTGCTGTTATTTTTTTTGTCTTCGTAAGTGTGTTGCATGCATTATTTAAAAAGAGGAGGTTCTCAATTGTGTTTTTGTTGTGTTTGTGTGTGGAACCGATTTTGATGATTCTTTTATATGAAAGCTGATGCTTTCCGTATGGTCTCATTTCAATTTGGTGAAGATCTGATGCTGATCTTCGGAGATATACAATGGAACTCTTCAAAAATAGACGGCAAAACTGTAGTGACTTCTGTAGCGTGGATGTTAATTTTAATACAACATCATGACGTGACGTAACATCACGTCTGTATGCTGATGAAGTGGGTGACAAAAAAAAATCCATCAATCAAAGGTCACCGACTTCTGAAGCTAGTTATTTTTCACTTTTTTGAGTTTTTTAAAGTTGGTTTTATTTTTTGCAAAAAAGTTTTTTGTAAACTGAACCATTTAGGCTGGTGATTTAAAATACTAGTACTCAATTGAGATTGAACATATGTTGGGTTTAAGTAGGTGGTCGCAATAGAAACAATGTTAAAATCAAAGTCAGGATCTTTTTTCGTGAGAGGGGCCCGCAAGGGCCGAAGCCTGCCGGGGTTGCGGGACTGTTCGAAAGAGATACCGCGGCCCCGGAACGTATAGGGCGAGGAAGGAACATGGATGGGTTTTAGTCAGTAAGAGTCTGACACTCCCTCCCGCTCCGCCCAGAGTGGGAGAAGTCATTTGATGATTTCCAATCCTAAAAAATAAAAATGGATCTTTTTTCGTGCCAGTACCGAACTAGCTGACGTTATCTAAAAATATAGAAAACATATTCCTTTGAAAACGTTGAACATTAAAACACAACTCAGCAAAAGGACTGCAGAAAAATTAAGCCATCACCGATAACATGATTAAACCAAATAAGGAATTATTATTCACATCAGCGCGAACGATTTGTCGTGTTTTTCGTCGAGCGCAATGGGCACGTAGGTGGCTGCCAATTATCACCACCTCCTCTTGCCACGTAACCGTTTGCATTACAATTAGTCCACATTATGTGTAAATGCACATTTCATATCGCACGCCAACTGAATGCGTAATGATCGGTATGAACGCGTGCAGTTGCTGAATAGTGTGAATGCTGCTTTAGAATTGATAGTTTTCCATAGGCTGGTGATACCTATTGATTGGCGATTTAGACTCCCTAATATAGAGACATTGAAACATTTGGTGGGTATTAGAGAAGTAAACGATATTAATGAAAATTTGAATATGGTCAAATTAATTTTAAAATGTTTGTGGACAATTTTTACAAACTTGCTTCAGTGTTTTATCGTTGATCGAAAATTGTAAGTGGATTTAGCACACGGGATTATCAACGTCTCTTAAATAGATATGAAAATAAATAAGAATACTTAATGATTTCTAAAAAGTCTTCTAAAATTAAATCTTTATCGTAATCTCAAGTACTGGTCGTCTCATTTCAAAAGTTGCCAAGATAAAAATGTATGAAGAAGACGCACTTATCTGGCGGGGGTCACGGATTTCATTAACAGTATCAATAGGACCTCTTGGGGACCGACCCTCGCTTTATGCTTGGTATCTGCCGCCAGTGTATGTTGGCCTTTTGAGGATTTATCATGCGAAAATACTAAATAATTTTCTTGGTATTACTGGACAAGGATGGTATTTTTTGTAGGTTTTTCCGAATTGGGCGTGGTTGGAGATAGAGTTTCTGCTGGTTTTTATCGATACAACTGGATTATTAACAAACTGGCTTGCTTAAAGTTTGAATATTTATTTATTGTGTAGTAACAAATTGTTGCCGCAAAACTTAAAATGTCCCTAACCCATCTTCCTTGATTAATGTTTATTTTTAACGCGCGATCATGGCACTTGCAACAGCGTCGAAATATCGGGAGCTCAAAATAACAAATAATCACGGGAGATATCCCGTAAGTGACATTTTAAGTTTAGTAATGAACCGTAATAGCTTAAAACAGTGTTTGTTACATCGCAGGCAGAAAGTAATTTGTTTACAACAAAAAAAAAGTGAATAACGAGACTCTCTGCTAAATATTTCAGGAGCCAGTACCATGATAAATTGTTGGTCTAACACTCTAACCCTAACAAAAGGCCCACGAAAATAATAGTCAAATAATAAATAGACAAAAACTCAAATTACGTGAGATTTCTAAATAAACGGCTCCGATAACACTGGCTGATCCGGCCAACCGTCACCATTGTCAAATGTCCGAGGGTTTATCAATACGTAAATAAATTGACCCTTCCTGTGCTCCCGTGTTGTTGACGTACATTTGCTCTTTTTCGCCCTTCATTTTACCCCGTTTAAATAAAATTGGATTTAGTATAAATTCACTTTGTGAAAACTTAATCGGACGAAGTATTTGCTTGCGAGATAGTTAAGCCATTTGGACATCATTTTACGGTTCGATAAACAATGTGGTTTGAATTGGAAAATGGTTGTCCGGGGAGCCGTTTCTTTATACAAATCGGGGTACTGTGATTTGCCTATTTATATAAAATTAAGTTCCGTCTTAATAAAGTATCTTAGAAGATACAAAATGGGTCTATTAAGATAAACTTTGTACAGATCATCATTAGCCACAATGTGTGTGTGTTTTTTTTTAATCGTGTTTATTCAATGTCTAAACCAGAAACTTTTATAAATGAAATAGGTGCAAATGAGGTAAGGATTGTTAAAAAATAAAAATAAAACTTGGAGATTCAAGTTTTTTTTATGAAAATCTCAATCAACCCTTACCATAGCACCCTTTAAAAATAAAACAGTTTCGTCTCATACATCAGTCACTTGTTACCTAGCAATAGCAAAGTAGCAGAAATTGGACACACAGCGTGATCAGCTTATCCCTTATTGCATATAATTGGCACACGGCTCGGCCCCAGCTCCCGGGGTGCGATGTGACCAATCAGCACACAGCGACACGTGTCATTTCGCACCCCTTTTCCCCATTTTCCTTTGATTTATGAGTTGCAGACGGGCGTTTTGTAACCGAGTTTTTTTTTATATCAATTTGGGTTAACTTTTTTTAAATTTTGGAGTGGATATTAAAAATCTATGGATAGGGATCATGATGATGGTTATAATTAAACTTAGCATTTTTGTTTCGATTTTAGATCGAATCAATTGCAAGACAGGATTATCTTATGTTTTGTAACATAAGAAAAATAAGTATTCTTTATAGCCAACATAGCCCTTTTATTACAATAATTCTTTTAATTAAGTTTAATATTTATGTTAGTTAATTTTTATATTTTAAGTAGCGGCCCTCCCCGGATTTGCACGGGTGCCATGTAGCATATAAAGGGTGTAAAAACCTCTTAACGAAGCCGAAAGGCACTTGTTCTCGACGTCATTGCAATCATTTTTTTTGTTCTACACGTATGGTGTATCAATTGCAAGACAAGATCGAATCAATTGCAAGACAGGATTATCTTATGTTACAACTAAAGAAAAAGAATTATTCTTTATAGCCAACATAGCCCTTTTAATACAATAATTCCTTTTATTTTAGTTAAGTTTTATATTTTAAGTAGCGGCCTTCCCCGGATTTGCACGGATGCCATGTAGCATATAAAGGGTGTAAAAACCTCTTAACGAAGCCGAAAGGCACTTGTTCTCGACGTCATTGCAATCATTTTTTTTTGTTCTACACGTATGGTGTATCAATTGCAAGACAAGATCGAATCAATTGCAAGACAGGATTATCTTATGTTACAACTAAAGAAAAAGAATTATTCTTTATAGCCAACATAGCCCTTTTATTACAATAATTCCTTTTATTTTAGTTAAGTTTTATATTTTAAGTAGCGGCCTTCCCCGGATTTGCACGGATGCCATGTAGCATATAAAGGGTGTAAAAACCTCTTAACGAAGCCGAAAGGCACTTGTTCTCGACGTCATTGCAATCATTTTTTTTGTTCTACACGTATGGTGTATCAATTGCAAGACAAGATCGAATCAATTGCAAGACAGGATTATCTTATGTTACAACTAAAGAAAAAGAATTATTCTTTATAGCCAACATAGCCCTTTTATTACAATAATTCCTTTTATTTTAGTTAAGTTTTATATTTTAAGTAGCGGCCTTCCCCGGATTTGCACGGGTGCCATGTAGCATATAAAGGGTGTAAAAACCTCTTAACGAAGCCGAAAGGCACTTGTTCTCGACGTCATTGCAATCTTTTTTTTTTTGTTCTAGACCATACCTGGGAACCTTCTACCTACGGAGATTTGGTGGTCAAAGTAACAACATTTTGACAAGTTTATTTTTGAATACAAGTTTTTATTGTAAGATTTAACTTAATCTACTGTTCATCCATTTATCAGCACAATGTTTTGAGTGCGTTACATTGATTTCTAGCACAAAACATGATATTTCACCCCAAAAAATGTTTTTTGGCGTAAAGTTACTTAGTTTGATTTATAGAATGGTAGAACGCACAATGGTCCACCTCAAGGACTAAGTGCGGAAACCTAAACCCCCATGATAGATGCTTGGTTTACGCCTTCGTGATGAGGTTGTTTACACCCTGTAAACATATAAACCTTCCTCTTGAATCAACCTATTTATTGGTGAAAATTGCATTCCGTCAAATCCGTTGCGTAGTTTAAAAGATCTAAGCGCAAGATTGATACGCCTACAGGGCCTACATTTTGCAATCTTCAGCAGCAACGAGTCTTGAAACAGAAGCTCCAGCAAAATGTGTCAAACACTGCATTCACATTCACGCAGCATCAACGCAGCTTACGCAGCATCCAAGCGCTCGTCTGCTCGCCCCAATAAATCCCGTGGGACACGACACCGACACATTGCATGTGACGGATTAACATTATCATTTGACACTGCATTTATTTAACTGTACCCGAACTACACCTATGTGTGTTGTTGTTTATATGTGTACGCTAAGGATTATTGTATGGGAAGCATACTCGCAGTTTTCTGACAGAGGGGATCGAGGTAGCCCGTACAAATAGACGAAAAATAGGCAGTTATTTAGAGAATTATGGACAGAGTGTTTAGTTTCTCAACCCACATTGAACCTTCCCTGCTCAATGTCAAATCCTCCGACCAGACCGATGTTGTGTTTTTTGGGCTACTGCCTAACGGTTGGTTTTGGGATGTTGTATCTCGTTGGCTGCTGCTACCTGGCTTATCTCGTCAGTTCTCAGCTCCATAACAACCTCACCTGCGGCTCGGGTGTGAATTCAGCCTCAACTGCAATAACAAAGTTTACCTACTAATATCAAAATGTACTATCAAAGACCACAAACATTCAGGAACCGTAAACGCAGTAGGCTGTTCTCGTTAAAGACAGATTTCTTCGTTGTGAACGAAGAAATCTGTCTTTAACGAGAACTTTTTGAGGCAGTGTCTGGGAAACATAATATCATCGCATATGTGGCCTTACACAAGAGCATGATATTAGCTAGCAACACTAATTGCGTTTTCAGAGCACAAAGCTCCGGCCCCTAGCATTGAGTGCAATGGCAGCATAAATGTCAAGCGGTCAAGCCTAATATGAGCCTTACCTATTATCGAATTAATGGTTCAACTGTGCTATAATTAGACATGGAATTTATGCGTGGTGGTTTTTTTTGCTCACCGGCCAGTCCTTTCATTAGCAGTTAAACCTTGGCTCGTCACGTCATCCCACCTAGATCTGCTGCAAAGTCGTCTTTCGTTTAATGGAATCCACTTGGTGGTTCTTTTGTCCCATTTTTCATCTAACATGCGGAAAACACTACTAAACTAACACTATTAAGAAGAATTTGGCAAAAAATGAATTATAACATAAAGACTTCTACTACATATTTCCAACTCATAGCAAATACTGCTTCTCATATCCTCAAAATATATCTCCATGAGTAATCCTTTTTAAAACAATATAATGAATGACCAAGTACAATGGCGGGCGCAAAATTAACGAAAACCACAAAATGCACAACTCAATTCAGAGTTGACAACTAGAATATTGTTTTAAATGTGGAAACGGACGGACCGGACGCTGCATGTTCTGGAAACCTTACAAATTACTCATAGAGTTGTTACGGAATTCGGAGAAATTATTTCGGCTTGCCGTGGACTGGCTATAACTGGCGGAAAAGGTTTTCTATCTGCAGTTAGTCAGTCCATGGTATGGGAGTAGGGAATGGTTTCAATATAATTTCACTTATAGGTAAGAGAAGAACATGAATTGTTTCTATTAATATTTCCATACTGAACTATTTTGTATTTGTATGTGTCAACTTGGGCTACAAGATTCGTCTACACGACTCCTCATTTTTACAAAATATCGCTTTATCGAACGATCTTCAGGTTATTTAAGCCGCGCACATACCGAGTTTCCTCCGTGCCTCGGAAAGCACGTTAAGGCAGGCCAGTTCCGGCTGTCATTTGTAGATCTTTGTTAGTCGTAATAGATGGCCCGAAAGTCTGCCAATACCTGTCTTACCAAGGGGTATCGTATTACCCTGTACTAACGGGGTTGTGGAGGTCAAATAGGCAGCCGCTTCACGTAAAATACTGGTATTCAGCTGCTTCTGGTTGAACTGGAAGCCGACCCCAACATAGTTGGGAAAAGGCTAGGCAGATGAGGATTGCTTGATGATACAATTGAACGCATACAAGTGTGACAGACATCAAGAAAACCTAAAATGAGATATTCCTCCACAATGAGTCTTGAAAAGCCAAAAATAAAATAAGTTATAAAAGTTACGAGAGGTGTTAAAGAGGATAATGAGATCATTGAACTCAAATAAGCACCTACCTAAGTAATAATCCACTTTTTATGAATAAACCGCTAACCAAAGATCTTCAAAGTTCAAACAATAGAAAATTGCTCCCTTATTTCGGCTACATCGGCCAATTCCATTGGACAGTCACCCCAAGTATAAATCATATCGGGAGAGACATTGCATGCTGTTTAGATCGCGAGTCCCGACTCACGTACGATGCGAACGATTTCACGCGCCGCTGCGCACGAGTTGACGAACACAAATCATTCATGAAATATTGAACTGTGCTAAATTTTATATATTTTTGAACAAATGTTTAGAGATGTGCTCTGGAACTGAATAAGTTTAGTACGTTCTTGTTATTTTTGGCTTGAACTTGAGATATTTTAAAGTCCTTAGCCGTTGGAACTAGTAAAATAAATAAATGTGTATTGTAATGGCAATAGATAGGTAGGTAATACACATACATTATCGATTTTTTATCACCACCACGCCTATAATTCCGAAGGGCTAAGCAGAAGTGATCCGTCGGGAATGTGTAATGATTAAGTCCCTCGTAATAGGGAGCGAGATTATTGCCATCAGTGGCCGCTACTAAGAACCCCTGAAAGAAAAACCCAATAACACTTTGCCTTACCTGGGAATCGAATGCAGGACCTCGTGGTCAGCAGGCGCACTTGCGACCACTAGACCAACAAGCACACGATGTAACGAAGAAAATGAAAATATAGAATGATATGAAAATACAGTTTCTGCTCCTTTATCTCATAATATGATGATTAGACACGGCAACATCATAAACCATTTATTAGTCTGACAACATATTGACAGCTTACCCAACCTCCCCCATCCGCCAAACTCTAGCCCAAAACTTAATTTAATTGTCTAAATCAGGGTACCCAAGTCAGAGAATCAGCGAAGAGTGAAAACGAAGACACCCGGGTGGGCCGGTTCCCATCGCATCACGTTGGAATCCGTTGGATCCACCCACCCGGGTAATTGAGGACCGGCAGAGCGGATAAAAATTAACGAGTATTATCATATTCAAACCGAAAGGCTTAATTTAATAGAATGTATAGAAGTTTTGGGTCTGTTTATTCTTGTGATTAAAATGCGCGTGTATGAAATTTTCGCGCTGAATTTTCGGTGTGAGGTGTGTCGTAACTTTTGTTGGGTTAAACGTGTGTCTAGAAGTCCGGAAGTGAAATGGGGCATCACCGGAAGGTCCTGTTTGTGAAGAGGTTTGTTTTCAGAAAATATAGCATTTTTTAGAGTACCTTAGTCGGCGAAACGGAACCTTTATATGATCACTTTGTCTGTCTGTCTGTCAAGACCCTTTTTCTCGGGAACGCGTCGTGATATCAATCTGAAATTCAAATCAATATTTAAGTTTATGTCGCATATTGTGTGATTTCACAAGGTAATCAAAACCTATAGAATACAATCGTGAAAGGACATGGTCTATTTTGGTACTTTATTCTGAGATAATTTAACCTCTGAAAAGAAAATCCTCACGGATAATACGGCGCAAAAGACTGACTAATCTCAAGTTTCAAGCTGGAAATTGCCTGCATTTTCGAGAAAATAATATTTAAAGATTTAATAGTTAGTGTCCATGTAGAGAAGTTTTAATAACGTCAATAGATGGCGCTGTGCTGAGTTTTGGCCCAATTATAATTTATTAGTACAAATATTTGCTTGTGATATTCTTATCTCTGTGTCATCATCATCATCATTTGAGCCGAAAGACGTCCACTGCTGGACATAGGCCTCCCCCAAGTGTGGCCACATTGACCGGTCCCGTGCGACTCGCATCCAACGGATTCCCGCAACCTTCACCAGGTCATCGGTCCACCTAGTCTTGCAACGTCTTCCAACGCATCGTCTTCCGGTTCGCGGTCACCACTCCACAACTTTTCGGCCCCATAAGGAAACTCCGAGCATAGCCCTCTCCATTGCCCTTTGGGTGATTACGCTTTTTGACAAGGCCCATTGTAAGCGACCACGTTTCGGTCCCGTATTTTATGGCCAGTGAAAAGGCCAAATTATCCTATAAAAAGACATCCCTAAGGCCGCGGTGCGTTTCAACGTGGCATAGGAACTGGCTTTGAAGGCAGCGGTGCGGGGAGCAGAGCACGAGCGGCGCGCTCTAGTCAAGCAGTGCCTGTCATGAAGCGTGGTACTTTAATCTTATGGAACGCAAGCACAGATTATGTTGTATTCATCGAAAAATTGTATTGTCCTGTGTGACTGTTATAGGCAGGAGACGACGAATAGAAAAATAAAACAATATTCAAGTTTTTTTATGTGTATTTATTCATCAAAATCCTCTCCTATTAATATTCTATCTAAAAAAGGTAGTTTTCTTGGCAATTCAAAATATGGTATTTTTATTCAAACTACCTCTTCATTTCTCCATTCTTCAACGACACGAATTATTCGTGTCGTTGAAGAATGGAGAAATCAGGACCCATGTCTAGGGATGATAAAGTACCTGATTAGCTGCGGAGGTTCATTACAGCAATCCATAGTAAAAAATCTGAAATGTAAAATGCAGTGCCAGTTTATAAGAGTAATTGGGTTGACACAACATAAATATATAGGAACCCATACATATATGGCTCATAGATATATACCTTACAGACTTACATACATAATTATTATAATACAAATAGTGTTAGTGTAGTACCACGTTCAGCAAACAAAAACACGATTTTCCCAATCGTCGAAAACCAAGTCTTGAAGTAAATCGTAGTCCAGGATAGCGAGCCGGTAAGTTATCGTTCACAGAATCAATCGAATACAACGAAGCAAGCAGGAGTCGTGAGAAAATGGGATCAGATCAAATGCACCGAATAATACACCCAGTCAAATGTAACTGTCACACGGACGTAGGTCCGTATCGTGACACTGTCAAAAGTCATTCAGCGCAGCGCGTTCCGAATTACGTTGAATCACAAAGCACAAACATGTCGGTAGGAACAAGTTATTTTTCATTTTTAATTACTTTTGCTCATTATTTTCCTACGCGCATTATTTTCCTATGCGTAACCAAAGCAGGCATAACCTTTCTTATGACTTTGATTACAAAAAATGCGTTTCAGTACGACCATCCTCATCTACATCTACACTATAATATTATAAAGAGGAAAACTTTGTTTGTTTGTTTGTTTGGTTGTAATGAATAGGCTTAAAAACTACTGGACCGTTTTTAAAAATTCTTTCACCATTCGAAAGCTACATTATCCACGAGTAACATAGGTTATATTTTATCCCCGTACTCCCACGGGAACGGGAACTATGCGGGTGAAACCGCGGGACGTCCGCTAGTAGTTAATAATTAGCGCGGCGATAATATGCATAGGAACGTAAAACATGGTGTTACCAAAACCTACCTGTGTTGCATTGTGAACTAAAAATAAAAAACTTCAAAAATTAAAATCTTTATTTTGCAGGACATTTACGTGACTAGGATATAATTAAGTTAAACTATATTTTATTCTCTTCCGATTAACACAGTATTATCTGTGGTTGAGTTCAATTTGAATAAAGTACCAAGCTTCATAGTTTTCAGTTTTCTCCTTTGGCAAGAAGCTGTCTTACAGCAAAAAAGGAAAAAACATCTGAAAACCATAAATATGTAGTTTTGACAAAATACAAACAAAATATATACGGAATCCTCGATGCGCGAGTCCAGCTCGCACTTGACCGATTTTTCTTTTAAATAAGCTTTGATTTGGCCGCAACTCGCCTGACGTAAAGCGATGACGCGTGTAAATGATCATGTCCCTCTTTCAACAGTGGACTGTACCCGTAAATTTCTTAAACCATTAGCCAATTTACGTGTGACTCGAACACACAGTTACGGCACCTGAGCTAAGATAACATATGTAATTAATGTAACACACAATCGTCCTTTCAAAAATATCATCTCTATGTCGCGTGACGCACTTACTACGTACACAACACACGTAACGTACACGTACGTAACACGTGTGGCGCAAAATGTGCATATGCAACCTCGTTTTAGTTCACCCTGATTGTTTCTAAAGTGACGCTAATTGATGTTCTAGCTTCAATTAGTGCGCGTAAAATCTTTGCGGTACAATAATCGTATACGAGTTTAAAGTGTGTTGTATTGTGACGTCACACTGCTCTTGGGCGGTTGCGTGCGCGCTGACGCTGCAAATTTGATCGCGCGGTTTCGGCTTAACGGATACGTTTAGTTATTGTTCTATAGGGTGTTTGTAAATTAGTGATGATTTCTTTTTCCTCATTAGTATTTTCTGAAGAAGTTTTTATCGCAGAAGATATTCATTTATTTACGGACAAAACACAACTTTAACTACTAAACTGGCACTGTGGGAAATCCCTTAAATAGGTAGGGGGTGCAAGTTTTTATGGCAATTCGTCACTTTTGGCAATGGGAAATCCCATCGGTCACATCGTTATTTATAATAAGATCTGAATCTAATTTAATTTCGATTGTATTAAATTATGGAACAGTCCTGTTTTTATTGATTTGGGTTATTGATATAGGCTTGGTCCAGTTATATAGATGTTGATCGAGATAGATCGAGAGCGTAATATCTAAACTTGTAGTCAGCTGAAAGTCTACGGTCGGGGCCCGAGCGGTGCCCTTCAAGTGGGCCTGGGCAGGACATTTGGCTAGACGCGGAGCGCCGATGGAGAAAAGCTTTAACCGAGTTATGGCCAAGGTTAGGCCAAAAAACCAGGACTGTCCTAAAGATCGTTGGGTCGACGATATCGTCAAAATCGCGGGAAACACCTGCAAAAGGAACGCACAGAACCAGGAAGAAGTGTGTTGTGTCAGAAGAAAGAGGAGGTTCTATATCCAGTGGTAGGATAGATTAATTTACTTGATTGGCAAAACCCTCCTATACTTAAACGTATATTTGTACGCCAAATGGCAAAACATAGAGAAACTTTAAAATGTACTGCTGTCACTGCTGTAACCTGCGTATAAAGAAATACAAATAAAGACTATTGATTGATTGATTGATTGATTGATTGATTGATTGATTGATGCACCCATCACCATCACAGTCACAATCATCATCATATCAGCCCAGACTCACCAGTCTGGGCTGATATGATGATGATTGTGGTGACTTTTTGGCTTTATATTAAATTGGTCTACCCTTTCACTAAAGTTAGAAAGACGAAAAGAAGCTCCCGAACTAAAATCATTGGGCCAGTCGTATCTTTACATAGCCTAACTTTTCTTAAATGACCCAGCAGAATCCGGGGTACAATTCCAAGTTACCTCGAAATAACAGTTTTTGTCGCCCTCGTTTTAACTAAGATACTACGTTTATTTTAAAAATAAAAACTTTTTATGAAGGAAGTTTTTATTTATAACGGTAAAAAATACAGGAGTGTAGCAATTGTTTATACATCACGAGGACACAAGTGTGCTATACCTAAGAATTTTATAAAAATGTTTTTTTGTTAACTTTTTTGATTATTTCACATTACTTACTGTTGTATTATTGTTATTTATAAAAAAACAGTTGTTTCCTAAAAAGTACAATACCTATACGGTCAAAATATATGGAACAGCTGTTTTTTTTTCTATTAACTCTGATTTTCTATGTGGCCCCCCCCGGCGGTTGTTATGGTGCACTGAATACGTGTGGCCTCCCTGAATTATACTGTTTCACTGTTTGGGTTTTCAATGGCCCCTTTTATGAGACATCAGAGACGTTGTTCACAAAAAACGCAGCACCTTTGCTATTTAAAGCAAAACAAAACTTCTTCGCCACTTACAGGGCAAGGTATTCCGACACCCGCTGTATAAGCCGCGGCGGTTCGCTGCGATTCGCGACCAAAGAACCGTGAAATTGGTTTATTCGCTCGATCCGATGAATAATTAATATTGTAACGTACGTCTAGCCTACGCGGCCCTAGATTGAACGGTATCGCATCTGCATATATAAATCCTGTGGGAAACTCAGCATGCTATTGTCGATATTAAAAGGCAGAATTCACGAATTTAAGAAAAAATTATCTTTCAATTTTTGAATACAAATTGCAAGCACACCTTACTATTCTAGGCAATCATTGTAGTGAAATATCTTCAAAGTCCGGTTTTCGAAGCTAGCCCGTAATCTGTCCGGTATAGGTTCGACCGAACTTTCGAGACTTTCGATGATAGCATCGAAAGTCTCGAAAGAAGACAACCGAAAATATAGAATTCTAATATTTTTTTAAACACATAAACTCATCATCTGCGTAGCCTTTTCCCAACTATGTTGGGGTCGACTTCCAGTCTAACCGGATGCAGCTGAATACCAGTATTTTACATGGAGCGACTGCCTATCTGACCTCCACAACTCAGTTATTACTGGGTAATACGATACCCCTTGGTAAGACTGGTTATCAGAAAAACAGATAAAGTCATTATTAACAACAACTTTATTACTCGTATTATTTTACTGAAGGAGTACAACCGTATACATAATATAACGTTTTAGAAAATGTAACGGTTGTAACCGTAACACAGCCTTAAATGTAATATACTCGTAGCATTCCACTCAGCAACCAATTCAGGCCTGGCTTGCACTTGAGTCATGAAAAATGCAACATTTGATGTATTTTGTAAATATACCAACAATATAAAGCAATCAGTGTGGTCAGTCTCTGCTTAGACCGAAGCTGCTTCACCCATCATAAGATCCAGTCAATCATTACCTCCCAAGATCGCTCACATAAATCGCTAACCTCCCATCTACTTCCAATTTCAGTATACAATAGTGCACCACATAATATAGCTATACATGTAAGCCAGGTGTATTGGCCGGCCCCTCGGCACAGATTAATGATACAATATGTCACCAAGTCCCGCGTATTATGGAGTTAATCAACCTTCGGCAAGGATTAATGTATCATTCGCTGCGAAATTAGTGTCCCGGTAATTGTTAATAATATCGGTAAAAAAATAATCGAGTACCATCGATTTCATGGGCCGTTAATCGAGATGGGCAGCCGATTTGTTAGTGAGGCCCGTATTATTTATGGTAATAAATAGAGGGAGTATTTTTTTTGTAGAATTTCTCAATTTTTTTTGTGCATGGTTCATGGTGAAAATGATGGGCATTGCAGACAATGAGCATTAAAAACAATAAATGATAAATAACAATATTATGGACATCGTCAAAGTCGCGGGGAACACCTGGAAAAGCCTGGCAATGGTTGACTGGTAGAGAATGCCTTGTGGCATTAAGTCCGCCTATGTACCACTCTTGTACATGAAGTTTAAATAAATAAATAAAATGGACGCACGGAACCGGGAAGTGTGGCAGAAGGAAGGGGAGGCCTTGATTCCGGGCTGATTTGATGATGATGATGTATAACAGTGAATAAATAATTGTTTCGAGCACAAAGAAAGCAAGAACTGGCTCTTTTTAACCGACTTCAAAAAGGATGAGGTTCTCAATTCGTTGGAACCTTTTTTTATTTATTTTTTTATATATGTTCCCCGATTACTCAGAGATGGCTGGACCGATTCCATCCAAAGTGAAAAAAAAAAACTTTTTTGCAAAAAATAAAATCGACTTCAAAAAATCATTTTTTTTTTGTGTTTTTGAAGTCGGTTTTATTTTACTCTATTTTTATTTTAGTCTATGGGTAAGGTCAATTTGTATTTTTTGGTGTGTTGAATGCCAAAGCCAGTGTCAAAGTTTTTATGGCGCCCATAAGCCTTTGACTTTGCTTGGTTTTTGTATTGAAATCTATACCTACATAATCTTTTCATTTATTTCCCCGGGGTGAACTGAAATCTCTGGCCATTCTCCAACTCAACAGAAATACAGCAATTAAAAACAACTCTAAACTTTCTAACATTCTAATACAGTAATCAACAAAGGGCAGCAGACGAATAAAATCCCGCAACGAATTAATAAGTCGTCAAGAGATACTTGCAATGTACAGTCACAAACACGAATATGTTTACACTTTGCAGAATTCAAATGGAATTTTACAACTTTTAGAAGACCTTTTTAGGGTTCCGTAGCCAAATGGCAAAAAACGGAACCCTTATAGTTTCGCCATGTCTGTCTGTCTGTCTGTCTGTCTGTCTGTCTGTCCGCGGATAATCTCAGTGACCGTTAGCACAAGAAAGCTGAAATTTGGTACCAATATGTATATCAATCATGCCGACAAAGTGCAAAAATAAAAATTAAAAAAAACATTTTTATTAGGGTACCTCCCCCAGACGTAAAGTGGGGAGCGATTTTTTTTTTAATTTTGACCCTGACGTGTGATATATTGTTGGATAGGTATTTAAAAATGAATAGGGGTTTTCTAAAATCATTTTTTGATAATATTAATATTTTAGGAAATAATCGCTCCGAAAGTCAAAAACAATGTGTCCCCCCCCCCCCTCTAACTTTTGAACCATAAGTTTAAAAAATATGAAAAAAATCACAGAAGTAGACCTTTATATGAACTTTCTAGGAAAATTATTTTCAACTTGATGAGTTGAATAGTTTTTGAGTTATATAGCACTTTTTCAAAAAAACGCAAATGATAACTTTGTTTTTCATACAAATACTATGAAAAACAAAGTTATTTTTGCTGACGAAAAATGTTGGTATTTTTAATGGTCTGGGAAGCTACGGAACCCTACAGTGAGCGTGGCCCGACACGCTCTTGGCCGGTTTTTTTAATAATAGTTCGGGTAACAAAGTATTTTTTTCGTAACAACATAAAATTGCAATAAACACAGTAGGAGAAAATCACTTTAAAAATAGCTACGAGCATATATGCTAGTGGTCGTGACTGTACCCCTAAGTTCTCCCATTTGATGCCTCTGATTGGCTTTCTCTATATTTTAATTAACTTGTAGAAAACTCTTGTTTTAACTTTGCAACTGTTATGGGCGGCTGGGTTGTGGTTGGATTGATTAAATTGTATTGATTTTTGGATTCTCGGTAGATTTCACGAGAACTTCACAATCTGGATTAAATAGAAAATTCGAGTGATCACCATAGTATTTTTTTTAAAAGTAGGTACACTGTTTGGCGTCCAAGGACTGGAAAGAGAACTGTTGGTCGCTCGGCGGCCGCTAGATGGGCAGACTACATTGTTGCCATTGCGGGAATATCCTGGATGAAGCTGGTACAAGAACGTGGAGCTTGGCATGGCACAAGCAAAGAGAGGCCATTCAAGCCAATTCAAGCCACTGCCGAATCACTGATGGTATTTTTAGGGTTTCGTAGCCAAATGGGAAAAACGGAACCCTTATAGATTCGTCATGTCTGTCTGTCTGTCACAGATAATCTGTATTTTTTTTAATGCTGTTATTAAAAGTATGATTGATTTTAATCACTTAGGTTTTTCAGCTATAAATTGACATTTTCTTTATTAATTAAATGCACTAATAGATACTGTATGATGCACTATATTGTAAACAAGTATTAAAAGTGCGTTTGAATACTTTGAGTCAATTACCTTGTGCAAAACTTTTCTTTTTGTAATTCTGTAATCGATTAATTCGATCGGTAGTGTTATGAAAACTATCGTTCTCATTTTCTCCTCTTCAAGATTGAGAATTGAGCAGATTTTTTTTTGGCAATTTTTTTAGACCATATAGGTACCAACTTATTACATTTTGGCCCACCATTTTCCATCTCCTTTTTTAAATTAATTAGTTAGAATAGTTACCTGTTATTTATATCAATTTGCTTAAGAAAATGTCAATATATCAAAGGTCACTTTCCTATATTAACTTCCAAATACTATCCTGCCAAAGAAACCAGTCATAAAAAATCACAAAGTTCAAACAGTTTACTCGAAAGCTAAGAGCCGCGATAACTCACAGAAGCCAATCTTTTTCAGAACACGTCTATTCAAATGGCATTTTTCTCGATTCAAAAATCTACAAAGAGCCTATGAAAGTCAACTACCCTCTCTGCTAATACTGTGGATCGGGCGTGGTGAGGTGACAATATTATTCGAGCTAAAATTGGGGATTCGCCGCATTTATTAAAGAGAAAACCAGCAACAAAGGGATGATATTGAATTGTAAGGAACGGTAGCCAAGATTTACGACTTCATGGATGAGGCATTTTCAGGAAAATGTTTGAAAAAAATAGCTGTTGTAAAAAAACTAAATATTTGTTTCCGCCCGGGATCGAACCGGGGACCTTGTGCGTGTGAAGCACACGTGATAACCGCTACACTACGGAAACTATGTCGGCAGTCGTAAAATACCAACATGGTTCTAATGGGGATGCACACTGTGGAACTAATGGCGCTAGCATAGCTGGTTACAAGCATTGTCATTGGTTGAAAATCAAGGAATGTCATTTCATATTTTAAAATACCTTGACCTCATTTCAGCTCCAAGGATCCAGGCAAAAAGACTTGTTTAGACGATACCAGTAATTTATTGCTTCAATGTTATGTGCAACAGGCGACAAACTTGCATCGTGTAAATGCACTCTTAATAATAACAGTTTCAAGGTTTGATGCTCCTCAAAAACCACAAGGTATCCTTCCTCGCTCCATGTATCAGATCACGCCAACTCCGAGGGTCGGGGCGGGTGATACGCACAAAGAACCTCCAACTTCTTTCATTGTAGATTAAATTCTTTGATTCCCCGCTTACCTAGCGAGCGTCCAGAGGGAGCGAGGCCAACGCTGTAGTGCTATAGTGGTAGATAAAAATTACTGATAAAATATAATTTTGCTCTTCACAAAACTGTTGCAGTCCTGTATTGTATTGTAGTCCTGTAGGTTGGACAAAGCAAAATCCTATACGGTATTTTATAACTTTGGTGATACTCGTAGTGTTACCAAGCACACGATATTACAAACTGATGGATAATGAACGTTTATCAAAAGATAACAAAACAAAAGCTCGAGTATTCTAGAAAGTGACAAAGGATTTAGTCCTGCACGTTCAGTATTTGAAGCCTCGGTCAGCATTTGAAAATCAGCGCCAGGTGGTAAACCAGCGCGACCTGTCGCGACTCGTAGCGGCGACCTCTCGCGTCCGACCCTGGTTCAATCCATGGTCCGGAGCAAAGACGGGAAGGGAAGCCGTCACCTCCTTCTGCGAAGCAGTCATGCTAACGAAGGAGGTGGCAGAACGTGAGAGTGAGAGAGCCCGCCCCAGCCGCCACGGAAGGACGTTGTCAACCTTGTGCTGCTATCTAGCATTACTCTGACCAGGAGACCTTTTGGCATTATTAGTTTAGTTTGTTCATTTGTTTTGTTAAATATTTAGGTGTTTTTAATAACGCCGAATAAGCATAGTGTTATTTCTGTCTTTCATGTATTAAGTAGGCTCAAATAAGAGTAAAACAGCATTAATAATTAACACGGAAATAAAACATATACACGAACTAATGACGTCCAACCACATAACCTTGTCCGCCATCTTGAAGTCTCCTGTTCCCCGCGTCGCTCACGCTGGGTGATCGCCCTCGTTAATATCTGATCTTCCGTCAGCAGCTTAATCTCAGTGGCACTGGATTTAATACATATTTCATTTCGGTATTTCACGAGGCATTACCTTCATTCGCGCCAGTTGTTTGACAAATACCTGTTTATTACCCGACGTCCTTTGTAAAAATGGGTATTGTTTAAGTTTTTATGTATTGTCTTGTCTCTCAGATGAGATGTCAAGGTTCTTGTTGAAATGGTAAATTATTTGTTGGAGGAGTGTCCTTTTGAGATGTGCTTTTTATTTGAGTGCCATTGCCAATGCTGTTTATCAAAATTGTTAATTCGAAGTAGGCTAAGAACCGGCACCAGCATTTTGCAGGATGAATCACAACTATACAGATATCTATAATAGGCTCATCCAAACTCATGATTTCGAAAGGCATGGACTCTAAAGATCCTATTTTTCGTCCATTTCTGGTGTGAGTCATGAGTTCCTCTGCATACATAGATTTGAATAATGTCCCAGATAAGTTCAGTGAATCCCCGATTATCGCATACAATAACATTTAAACCGAAAACAGCACCGGTTCCAAACACCGTCCATTTAACAAAACTTGTGTAGCTTTATCATCGGTAGTGTTAATTCGGGGGGCAGGGCAGGCAGGGGCAGGCGGGGGGCGAGGGGTGTCAGCTCGTAAACACAATTGTTGCGACTTTAAATCAAACAGTTCGCGGAGTCATTACGTACACGTGCTACTGGTACGTCGCTGCTGGAGTGCGGCTCCATTGTGTACACGATACGGTACGGAAACTTGGACGTGCATAAAAAGCAGGGAAAGACCACCCACGGTGTAATCGAGGTCCTTAATGGTTTCAGTTTCAGCGCTTACTACACCCTTCAGCGTCACAGTACAGTTTACATAACAACCTCTCCTACTCATGCAAGTATAGCTTATTAACAATATGGCGCTAGAAGGGTTCACGAGCGGACATATTTAAATACCATAGGTACGAATACCACTCCCCTTGGAAAGAACAACTTCAAATTACATTCTTGACTTCCATAATATTAGTGGTATGTTAGAAAACACAGCAATCGTCACAAAAAGCTCATGAAAAGTTCTAAGAAGACACTACGAGAACGAAAAGCAGATCTAAGCTACAAAAATCTTTGTGAATTGGTAGCCTAAAAAGCAACAAGACACAACAACGAAAACGCACCCCAAGAATAATGAAAGTACAAGTGAATGGACACGCAAGTGTAGTAATTATCCGCGCCAACTTTGTTGTTCCTCTTAATTTATCGCCAGTGTATCATACTCCCTCCGATGGCGGAACTTCTGCAGAGATGCTAAACAGATACACGGACAACTTTCGCTTTGTTTTGTCTCAAATTATATGTGACAAACGTATTGTTCAAGTTTTCGAATGAAATGTGTAGCGTTTCGAGTGTGGATGGTTTGTGAAGTGTTGTGTGTACTGATGAGTTGTAAGTATTGAAATGGAGCCACCATTTCAGTATGCTTTTAAGGCATGCTTTTTAGTAGCATCATAGGTTAACATGGAACTCTGGCTTGCTTTGCTCATCAGCAACAGCAGCCGCATATGGGTGGAATTCATGTTGACAACTCATTGATGATGCGTTTACAACTGGCGAAAAAAAGCATGGTTCTTTCTTCTTTATCGTGTGGTTGGTGCCTGGCCTAGTGTCAGATTTTTCTTCCGCCTATGGGCCTGACTTGGCTTTATATGCCATCGAGAAACATCTCCCAGGCACGCTGATTTCCCAAGATGTTTTCTTTCACCGAAGAAAGTGGTGATTAGAGAGTCAACTACAGTACTTTCTCAAGTTATTATGCCTTGTGACTGTGACTGTAGCTTTGATTTAGTTTTGTATTTTTGACATTCAAAAGTGCCGTAATGGTCTAATTGAAATAAATGATTTGAGTTTTTGAGTTTGAGTTTTTGAGCCTATGGTGTGAGTCCTGAAACCATGTTCCTTACCGTGTTCCATCTTTGCTTCAAAGAAAAGCCAAAAAATTACATCGTTTTGGAAACTGCAACGGGCTATTTTTCTTACCCTTCACATCACGCTCCGCTTCAATGACTCCCGTCTCAAATCGCGTTTGTATATTCAGCTCACCAAGAAAATCATAACACAGGAACGACAAACCTTGTGCAAAAATCTCTCTAAAATTTTCCTTAGCTCCTAAATCGGTATACCGAACATTGCCGAGCGCGCCCGAGCGGCCGCTCGCAAATCGTGCTCAATGTAGCGTCACAAACGCGTCGGGCGTCACGCCTCCTAACTATTTGATGTCGCCCGCAATGGATAGTGCCCTACGGCTAATTACGAGCGTGTTGCCTACTGATGGTGAGTATGGGAGCTAAATATTTTGTTGTTATGAGAGAATTTTACTGACATAATATATTATAGCTAAAGTTATGTTTTTAACTTCTGTCCTTTTATAGTTTTTAAAAAGCTGGTTTCATATGAGAATAAAATTAAAGCCCACACACATTCTGAAGTCTCACTTTACAATTTTCTATGACTGATCTAGTTCATCATCATCTGCCTAGCCTTTTCCCAACTATGTTGGGGTCGGCTTCCAGTCTAACCGGATGCAGGTGAATACCACTATTTTATATGGAGCGACTGCCTATCTGACCTCCACAACCCAGTTAATACTGGGTAATACGATACTCCTTGGTAAGACTGGTAGTCAGACTATTTGGGCCGGTAACGACTGCCAAAGATGGACAAATGACAGCCGGGACCAACAGCTTAACGTGCTTTCCGAGGCACGGAGGAAACTCGGTATGTAAGGGTGGTCACCCATCCACAGTCCAACCTAGGCAAGCACGGCTTAACCTAAAGATCGGCCCGAGCAGCTGTTATTTTAGCCACGAGCTCCTCCTATGACTGATCTAGTTCATTATCTAAAATACCCAAACAATTTCTGTCCTTTAACAATCATCATCTTTCTGCCCTTTTTTTTTTAAGATGGGAAATCATCAAATAACTTCTCCCACTCTAGGCGGAGCGGGAGGGAGTGTCAGACTCTTACTGACTAAAACCCATCCATGTTCCTTCCTCGCCCTTTATGTTTCGAACAGGCCCGCAACCCCGGCAATCTTTCTGCCCTTGGCCTGTTTTTTTCTTCCGTTCTCCCCCCCCCCCCCCCTCCCTATCATTCGTCAAGCTATCATTTACTCATTTTTAGGGTTCCGAAGTCCTGAGGAACCCTTATAGTTTCGTCATGTTCGTCTGTCCGCCCGTCCGTCCGAGGTTTAGCTAAGAAACCGTTAGGACTAGAAAGCTGTAATTTTGTAGGAGATATGTACGACAAAATAAAATAAAATTTTGGAAAATATGTTTGCTTCGTCGTCTACCCCATCATGTGGGGTATTGTTGAATAGGTATTTTAAAATGACTTAGGGGTTGCTCTTTTTCATTTTAATGTTCCATTAACGAAATGTTAAACTTAAAGAACAAATATTTGTTCCGGTAGGGCGTCCCCCCCCCCCCCTCTCTAAAAGATGATTTTTCAAGCCAATAGTTAAGCTTTTAGAGGGGGAGCTTCTAAAAGCTAAACTATATACTGGCTTGAAAAATCTGGAAACATTCATGATTATAGTGCATTTCATGAACTTTAAAGGAAAGTATAGCGGTTAATTATTATTTATTTTATTTCGGACACTAAAAGATCCATAGAGTGTTAGTGACATAATATTAAATAACTTATTATCTAGTGCTAGTGTTAGTAGTGGTAGTAGTAGTAGTAGTGGTTAAGATAACTTTATTAGTTTAGCAGTAATATATAGTCGTTGAAAGTGTTGGATAATTTTGTACCAAATACAAAATCCTTAGAATAAAATCCGATCCGTGCCTAAGATGAAGTCGTTTCTTGTTTCTAACGGGTAAAGACTGAAAAAACAAACCAAAATATAAAAACCAAAATCCCTACTAAATTATCATAAGTTTATGAACAACACAATCGTTCTATATTGTGATAACGGGCTACTACGGAACCCTACACTGCACGTGGCCCGACACGCACTTGACCGGTTTTTCCTTCATATCATTTCTCACACAATCCATGCATCTTTCCTTTCTGTCCTTTAACAATACTGTCAATATTTATTTAATTTAACTGTTCATATCCATCAGCTAAATAATATTCTTTAAAATAATTATTACTATTTGCGTTAAAGTTGACACGGAGGAAAGACAAACAAGCCCTCAATATGATCGGAAACATGACACAATCGCAAATTGTTTATACAGGCAATTGAACCTTTAAATCGGTGATGTAAAAGTCATTTTTCATTGATCCAACTTCAAAAAATGTATTGCTTTTGGCGTGACACACACAGATAACTTTTCAGACCGTGAAAACTTTATGGCATTGCTATAAGGGTGGTTTTCAGTTGTATATATGGCTGTTGTGTTGGTGGAGAAAGCAGCGGGGTTCCGCATAAGCTGCACTGGACACCAATGGATTTATCGTTGGAGGTTTAGACAAGAAAAGCAGCTTTGTCTTTGAGACAAACGGACGCCAGCTACTGTGGTGTCACGGAGGGGGCGATAAGAAATAAATAAAGATATTGATTCTCAAATAGTAAAGGGATGTCATAAATCGGAAAATCTTTTCCTCCAAAGAGATTTTCTCTCTTGAAGCTTGGAGGAAAATGTCAAATGAATTACACGTCGAAGCACCTATGAATGCCACGGTACCTGTCGTTTTAAATAATACAATTATGTCAGAACAAGTTAATTCGCGACCGCCCACGTGCCTTTTCATTCCGTACAATTAACCTTTACGGCTTTACAAAACAAACGAGGAACTCTCGGTTCATGGAAATAACAAAATCGAAAGGTCAACACGTCCCTTGACAACTAAAGCGTGTTATTTAATAACAAAAATCAATATAACATAGTTTGGACAGACACAAACACGATTACTGGGGGCTGACAATCAAAGGGAACTGGACATTGTTGAGTTGGCAATAATAACATTATTATGAATTACCAATGCAAATAAATGGACTGAAGGTTCGGTGGCAAAGATTGGAATAGTTGTGCAGTGGCGACAGATAACAGTGACCACAGGATGTCCATTATCTACCTACATTTCTTTTGACGTAGTCTTTATCAGCGCTTGGATGGTAACCCAGAATCACTACCTTCTTTGTAACTGGGTTTGAGTTGCTATTTCCAAGACTTTTTTGTAGATATCCTTATCACCACCTACTAAACCTAATCCGGGTTTTTTAAATGTTGAATTTTTTTATCAACATATTAAATATTTTGATAAAAAACAGCAAAAGTGATCCAGAATATTCGCCTTAAACTGTCGCATCTACGACTTAATCTAGCCAGTTATACGTCACAGAAGCGAAACGGCCAGTTGGGTGGCTGTGTCCGGCCGTGATTGCCTGTGTGCTCATCCAATAAGACCGGGCCCTTCACAGCTTATCACTCCCGCACTCCACCAGACACCCTCCCGTCAATATTTGACTTGCTTGCTGTATTCAAGATTAAGTTAGTAATGAATGGCTTAAGTTGTAACGATTTTGATAGTTAACTCTCCTAGTTACAAGCAAAACTTGGGCCCTTTTTGAGGAGATGTATTCCAGAGTTTTTGGACTCATAAATAGTGATTAAAGGTCTGAATTATCACCTAAATGCAGTTAGTACATGAAGTTTTGGGGCTGTTGTCGAAAGTTTGTTACTTAGTACTTCGTTCTGGCTATAATTTTCGTATGGTTACAAAAGTTAGAAAGCGGTCTAGAATTCGTTAGACGTGTGTTGGCCGCAAAACATGGTATCTGTCTAAATCATATGGGTGTAAGTTCTTTGGTACAAACTTCTCGAAAACAGTCTGCATGCATTGTGCTACGTTGCTATAGTTTGGAGTATTTTTTGGGGCATATATGATTTTCTTAACTGTCGAGAATCAGAATCTACAGTGGCAACCGTAAGAAAAGCACCGAGCCAGTGAAGTTTAGACAGTCCTACAGAATCGATACATTTCTTAGATTTCTCATATAGGGATCAGAAACAGCGGAGAAGTAAGAAAAAGTCTGGTATGGGCAGGGAAATTACACCATATAAAACGTTATACAAAACTACATCACTGCTACACAAAATTAGCAACCCCAAGTACAATCTACTTAAGATATTTTAGCCAATCACAAACTGACACTAGTCCTTGTTTACCTTGGCTCCCAGTACAACCAGCAGAAACTTGACAACACAAGTTTTTCCTAATGAAGTCACTTGGCAAGACTGTTTCGGCACTGCTGCAATTTTTGGTTCCGTGGCGTACGACGGCGTACGTGACCTGAATTGGTGATGGGTAAATATGGTGGTTGAACAAGATTCCTTGTGTTGGGGTTTTACTTTTGTTGTGAGACTTGTGAAATGTTGCTTGTCATCATCAAAATACTGTGCTGCAAGGGTCTTTGGCGCTCAAATGACGTTGACGTAGGTCGCTGTTGGTATACATTGCATTTTTTCAGATGTTGTTCAAAAGGTATTTGCTCAGCAAATACTATTGCTGTAAGATGTTGCTTATGTCATCATCTGAAAAGATACGTTGAGTGTTAGTTGGTGTCAATTCAGCCCATTTTTCAAAACGCACTTTATTTAAATAGTACCTACGAGTTTATAGTACGTCTAACTATTGCTCGTAATTTTTCTCGCATCCTAGGAGATTATTACTTTATGCCTATAAAGTTGTAAAAGTATTCTATGTGGTAATCCTTACACATGGTCTACTAAATTGCGAACGGTCTGGCTATTTTCACATTTGTTCAGCCGTTCACGCATGATAATTATTACTAAAAACTTTGACTACTATAGAAGGTGCCTTAATATAAAAACCGGCCAAGAGCGTGTCGGGCCACGCTCACTGTAGGGTTCCGTAGCTTCCCAGACCATTAAAAATACCAACATTTTTCGTCAGCAAAAATAACTTTGTTTTTCATAGTATTTGTATGAAAAACAAAGTTATCATTTGCGTTTTTTTGAAAAAGTGCTATATAACTCAAAAACTATTCAACTCATCAAGTTGAAAATAATTTTCCTAGAAAGTTCATATAAAGGTCTACTTCTGTGATTGTTTTCATATTTTTTAAACTTATGGTTCAAAAGTTAGAGGGGGGGGGGACACATTGTTTTTGACTTTCGGAGCGATTATTTCCTAAAATATTAATATTATCAAAAAATGATTTTAGAAAACCCCTATTCATTTTTAAATACCTATCCAACAATATATCACACGTCAGGGTCAAAATTAAAAAAAAAATCGCTCCCCACTTTACGTCTGGGGGAGGTACCCTAGTAAAAATGTTTTTTTAAATTTTTATTTTTGCACTTTGTCGGCATGATTGATATACATATTGGTACCAAATTTCAGCTTTCTGGTGCTAACGGTCACTGAGATTATCCGCGGACAGACAGACAGACAGACAGACAGACAGACAGACAGACATGGCGAAACTATAAGGGTTCCGTTTTTTGCCATTTGGCTACGGAACCCTAAAAAGTAAAGATGAAAACACTTTATTTATATTCCTTTGGCAGTGCTTGCTTAGTAATTATTTATTTTTCGAAATTAGTTAGATGCATGCTTCATAATAAATATTATAGAATCAAGAATACAAAAAGAAGGGTTTCAACCACTAATAATGGAACATTAAAATTACATGTTAGGGGATTGCCTACTTAATCCAAAATTGAGTTCCTATGTTCGTATCAAAAGACCAAATAAACCATGCACAAAGGACCAAATTCAAACACGCGACGTAATTAAAAAACTAAGGCAAGTACTATCTTCTTAAGAAACCAATATTGCCGATCATCTTCCGTGTTCGATTGTTCTCGAACAATCTAGACGAGATCGCGTAACGTTGACATGTAAACACAAAAGTTTTGAAACGATCTCATCTATCGTCGCGCCCGGGGCCTCATTGAGTTCCTTCGCAACTTTCTCCAAGTGTAATCAAAGGATAAAACCTTCTGTAGCCAGAGTCAAGTGGCTGCATAAAGGGGAAAATTCACTTACTCCTATAGCGGACGCGGCTCCAAACATTGGGATGGAGATATAGTCGCGGTGTGGATCCGGAGTTTGATACTGGTTCGGTTGAAATGGCAACTGGATAACTAAAATTCCTCAATTAGTAGAGTTGTAGATACATTACCTTAGCAACATAATATCATATTTCGGTCTAAATAAGCCGAGGAAAGGGGTTAGTAGTGGTAAGTATCGAAATCAAAGTCATGACTTCGGAGACCGGACAGTGCGTCTCAAATGGCGTTAGGCTCCTGCCTAGATGCTGGAGATGGCCGAGAGTAAGGTCTAGTGATAGTCAAGGTTAGGCCAAAGAAATTAGGGCCTCACCTTGGACTAGAGCGCCTTGGGTCGACGATATCGTCAAAATCGCGGGAAACACCGGGAAGTGTGGTTGAAGAAAAGGGAGACCTATACCCAGCAGTGGGTGATTCCAGGCTGCATTGATGATAATCTAAACCAAGTTAATCACAAAACAGATACTGAAACACAGAAAGAGTTACAAGACTATTTTCACAGCAGATAAAAGAAGTGAGCTTTGAATTTTTGCAGAGTGGAAACTGCAGACTGCAACCAATTTAGATAATGTTCATTGGGCTTATACTGAGGCAAATATTTACCTCCACATCCTCATATAACCCTTTCACAACACTAGAATCAAACACACATCAGTAAACGCGAATACAGGCCTTTATATAAAGCCATAGTTGGTTCAGCGAGCGAATTTGCATCGGAATGGCTGATTACAGAGTCATACCATAGGCAGTAGCTTGGACCTAGCTTTACCCAGGTACCGCCGAATGGGTTTCAGACAACTAGATTTTAAACTTGCCGTGAATGTCCTGCTTTATATACAATATAATGTGTTTGGTTTGCGGTCGTAAATATACGGAAGTTTCTTGGTTGGTTGGGGACGAGGAAAACCGACTCTAAGGACTACAAATATGTAAGCAGAGATGGACGGTTTGAATAATTTACTAAGCTTAGCACCTATCCTGTTATTGTGGTAGGATTGGACAGCTGATCTTCCGAGCTAGTCTTTTAATAATGGCTATTGTTTGCTCATAGACCTGATTTGTATGAGAAGAGGCCTTTACCCTGCAGAGGAACTTGGCTGGTCATATTCTTCCTTACTACTATATTAATGCGAACGTTTGTTAGAATACGAGATATATATGTATGCATGTTTGTTACTCTTTCATGCAAAAACTACTGAACGTATGTGGATGGAATTTGGCACACAGATAGTTTATAACTTGGATTAACACATACTATACTTTTTATCCCAGTAGTATGATCCCTCGAGACCCTCACACGAAATCCACGCAGTCAAAGCCGCGGGCATAAGCTATTGTAAAAATAGTTGATATAAGATTATGTTTTTTTTTCTTTTAATAACTTATATCGGTCTACGATGAGAATAGCTACCTTTTCTTCAAAACTAAACTATCGTTGATACCTTTTTCTTTCTTCTCTTCTTCGTTTCTCTTTGTAAACTGCAACTCAGAATTTCTAAGAGCCATAACCCAATTATACAAAAAAACAAGACCTCATACTCAATTGTCTCAATTGCAGATGTAACCCACAGTAGCCAAGAGATTAAATGCTATCCCCAACAATAACAGAAACCACAATACAAAAGATAAAGAAATAAGTTGTTTAATTATTTCTAAGTAATAACTAAAGTTGTACCGGAAGGTAAACCTAGTCTTGTTAAGGTAAATGCGTTCATTTGCATCGGGAAAACTTTTTCACGGTAACTTGAACTTTAATTAAAAACAGAATTAAGTATATAGGATCAAGCGGATATTTACAATCGGGGACAAAAGTATTGGCACAGTAAAACTTTGTACTACTTTTCCTTTGTCTAAGTCTTTTTCGATCTTTGGTAAGGATTCAATAAAGTAACTTGTCTGTCGTCTGAAAGGTCCTTCTACTGTTTAGTTCTGACTTAATAGACAAAAGGAAGTAAAAAGTTATGTAAGACCATTGAAATAGTGTTCTTATTGTTTTGACCTAGCCCGTTTCAGAAGTTTTGAGTCAATGTTCAAAAAAAGACCAACGTAAAAAGACCTCGTAGACTTCACCACTAGAACATCATCAATGTTACAAAATATGATCATCTTCTTGATAGTTCATTTTTCCAAAACCATTTACTTTTACATTAAATGGTTACTTTACTGTAAATAGTTTGGTAAATTTTCACAAGAAACAGTTAAGTATTTCTTATTTTTGCGAAGTTACTCTATGTCCTTATAGCAATGTCCGCCAGTGTACAACATTCGCGTGTGAGTGTACCCGTGTACCGGTCTCCTTGGAGGCGCATTTTATCAGCCGCAACCAGCCACTGTACTCCCCAAGGATTGGAGTCAAAGCAAGAACGAACCGATCATTTATGTTGCTTCATTTAGTTGGTCATTATTTTTGAACGTAAGTGTAAGTTATTAGAGATTTAAGTTTTCAGATAAACTGAACTTTAGATGAGTGTTTTGATGTTTTAGAGGTCTAAGGGTCAATTCACACCGAGACGCGACACGACGCTGCGCGCACATTTTAATAAAGCGACTTAAAATATAACTTTATTTACCACACGAAAAGGCACACATTCCATTGCGATACGTCTCGCGGCGCCGCGCGGAAAAAATAACTACAAAAAACTAAACTAAAAAATATAAACGTCAAAAACCTCCTTCTCAACGCTGTCTTTGCCACCTTGAAACGATAGACAGAAACATACTCGTAGGAATACCTAACGATGTTTGTGTAGGTAAATTATGTTACGTGGTGCAAAAAACGTCTAAATTGCATATTTTCTAAATGAACTTGTTTACATTAATAATGATTTCTACGTAAAAAGTTATAGTAACAACAGTAAAAAGAACTCACAGACTTGCCGCGTTTCTTATAATATTTTTGCTCCCAACTCCATTTACTAAAGGTTCCATATAATATTACATGTACTTATAAACTATTCACTGCCTATAAAAATAGCGATAAAGGTACCTTTACAGCCACTTTTTCTGTAAATTACATTTTCTATTATGTCCTTAGGCTAACCTTTTATGCCCCTTAGCTTGCACGGCCGTTAGAGTCATCTGTCTTTGTTAGTGCGTTACCTAAGATAGATGACACCATTGGCTAGGCATATCAAAAGCTACACACGTATATTGACATAGAAACATACTCGTAGAAGCAAAGTTTTGTGACTGTTTGGGAACTTCTAGTTATTTTCGTGCTGAATTAGTTTAGGTTATAAATAGGTACACAATCTCTCTTCTCTTCTCTCAGCGATAGCTTTATTTATTGAGCTATGAATACACTTAATTAAACTAAGTTTGATTGTCTACACCAAATCAATTACTAGACGCCCATCAATACCACAATGTCCTATTTTCGTCGATCACTTCGACAAGTATTACCCAACACAGACACTATTTAATTTCGGGCCCAACAACAAACTTATCAACGTTACCTGATAACACTGAAGTTTAATGGCCGCCGTGTTTATCACTGGCCCGGGCTAACGGCGACTAAACCGCCCTTCAAACATTTTATGGCGTCCTCACGTCCACGAAAAAAACTACCATCAGCTCCTGACAAAATTACATCTCACTTCAAATAGTGCTCGTAAAATTTACGCCAATTTAGATTCCCTTTACTCGGAGAAAGTCGTTTTTACAAAACGTTGTCGTATAATAAGTCGGTAAAACGTGTGTTTTACGAGGCTAGACAGACCCTCTGTTGTCTGCGTGTCTGTCACAAGATTGTCTGCCGAGCTGCAGATGAGATGGCAGATGGAATGTGGGGACACTTTCTATTATGTGGAGCTTACGTGTAACTGGGCTATTCGGAGGAATTGAGTTTGTTTCAACTGCACGATTGTGATTGCATGGTTTTTTGAGTAGAAGATGCGAGGAACTTAAAGACGCATGAGCAGTTTTATTTTATTTTGGTGAACATTTAATTCGATGAAATGGAAACTGATAAGCGGGTAGTAAAACTGTATCACAAAGAACTCGTAAATGAACCAACTGAAAACATTTTACCCCGTACAGATAGAATCTAAATTCAAGGCCCAGAAACATCAGGGACAACTCCCCATCACTCAATATTCCATCAGCTTGAATCGACGACAAGCAACTGATACTGCTATTCGTTCTGAACGAAACTAGCGCCAATCGCACATTCGTACCGAAGCGACGCACGCCACACGCGTCGTCAATCAGAAACGCCGTAATCCGGCAATAGAACGAAAACAATTGCCACACACACACCTACCCGCCAAATTACATTTCCAATTCATGAAGGCTGTTATCCAAGTTTTTCCCTTTCTTCATCCCTTACCCAACCCCACCCCACAGTTTTCACCTCGCGATCTTTTTCTATGAATAATTTTTCGGAGGAGCTTGTTGACTTAATTTTATATCGGTATCCTTCTTTTTAATGTGGGCCTAAACCGATAAAAGTGTTTGTACCGCGAATTGGTCGCGGATTAAACGGAGTTTTTACATCTTGCTTATGACTTCTCTTTTTAGGGTTATGGTGCTCCTGCAAATGGCTTGGGTGGAGGCCTTTCATCATAACAGAGCGTAAATGGTAATTGCTGAATATGGGCTCTCTAATAGAACTGTCAGGGGAGAATATAGCAGTTGTGATCTTGCTTGATTAACGGTTTCATTTTTCGCATGATCTTTGCCTGCCTGCAAGAAACCTCTCAGGAGTATCTTAAAAGAGGAATTCCTTTGTTCATCCTTCAAGGGTTTTAGAATTATAAAATGACAACTAAGTACAAACAAACCATAAAATAGCCAAAGTATTTCTTTAATTTTTAACCGACTTCAAATAGGACGAGGTTCTCTATTCATAGGAACCTTTTTTTATTTATATTTTTTTTTATGTTTTATGTATGTTCCCCGATTACTGGAAGATGGCTGGACCCATTTGGGTTATTTTTTTTTTGTTAGAAAGGGTATACTTTCCAAGTGGTCCCATGATCATAAAGTCAGGATCTGATGATGGGATCCTAGACAAGTAGAGAGAACTCTTCAAATTTTATAGGCACACTTGAAGTGATTTCTGTAGTTTTTGGAAGAGTACTTTCTCGGAGTGGTCCCATTTCAATTTGGTGAAGATCTGATATAAAACTTCCGAAATAAGCAACGGAACTCCTCAATAAATGACAGCAAATGGACTGGGATTGCTGAAATCTCATGTCTGTCTATTGTTTACACCAGTTCATAACGTAACATCATGCTGGTACGCTGTGAAAGGGTAAGCACATGTGAACCACTAAAAAGTGAAAAATAAAAACTTTTTTGCAAAAAATAAAACCGAATTCAAATAAAAAACTTTTTATTTGAAGTCGGTTTTATTTTTTTAATAAAAAAGTAACCAAGTGCAATATTTTTTGATTCGATTAATATCGACGTTAACGACTGAGCAGATCATGCCGCAGACAGATAAATAACACCAATTACAGACGACCACGTAACTAATACAAAACCTAATCACAATCAAAACTTAATTTATTAATTAATCCAAAATATGCCAAAAGCAAGTTAAGCGCATCAATTATGATCCCGTCACGTTAAGTAGGAGTTAAGCTGAAGCCGATAGGTTCAGTAATAGCCAAACTTTTGGACGCAAGAGCTTTGACAAACGACGCCGCGTCGTAGATAACTAACTTTTAGTTCTATGTTCTCTTGTATATTGTTTTATTCTCGTTTGATAGTAATTTTAGCTAATTATGGCAGGGTATTAGTTTTAAGGGCTTTTAGGGTTATTAAGGGCTTTATAGTTAAATGGATGTAGGCGTTTGTCTGGTGGCTTACACTATTTTATGGAATAAAAGCTGGGATAATTTATACTTATTTTGAACTTGCTTTGGCTCATGGTTTCACCCGCGTGGTGTTCTGTATTGTCCCATAGGATCGTAGTACCGGGATATAAAGTATCCTATAGGTTAATTCTGTTTATAAACTATCTGTGTGCAAAATTTCATCGAAATCCTTTCTGTAGTTTTTGCATGAAAGAGGAACAAACATCCATACGTGCATCCCCACAAACTTGTTGTTGTTATTTTAAATAGTCAGAAATGTTTAAAAGTATCACCATAACAGTGTTGTTTCATTGCAACAACTAAATTATATTTTCTCTTTTTGAAATTGTGCTGAGATGGCTAAAAACTGGTAGCCTGCGTCGCTACTTTACTACAGTTTTACGATGCATTTTTCATATCCATCTATCAAATTGCTACAGTAACTTATGCACTCTGCCTGCAATGAGTAAATAAAACGATTGAGAAGGTAATATTACTTCTATTAGTAAATTGCTTCTTTAATCAAAAATGATTAAATTAAGTTTTTCAAATGGTGTAGCGGTTCTTCAAAAAAAATCTGGGAAAACCTCCGAATTTTCGGGCAGTTTCTCAGCAACATTTTCCTTACAATTACCGCTAATAGTATTTGAAGAGCGTGTAGGCAAAATATTTCCACAGCGCAAGCACGTCGATAGCCGGCCGGGTGAGCCATCTGAATTTTCCGACCAATTACGTTGCTGCCTCGTTTGCTACCTAACCGGCACACTTGAGAATTGCTCGCTGTGCATACGGTGCGGCTTATGCTGTTACTCTTGTCGAGTTATTTTTAGATTTAGAAATGTTTGAGTTTATTTTGGCATTAAATAAATTTATTTAAACACACAAATATCCTAACATGCTAGACCCAATGCGATATTGCAGCATACTTAACTAAATAGTTCAACTGTTTTCAACAAAGCTAGGTAGTTTCATTATTAGTTCTTGTAAATTCACCCAAAGCGCAACAGAATATGTCCAAGTTCTACGACCGATTCAGTTCGGTTCAGTTTTAATTGTGTATAACGTTATAATAAAAATTAAAAAAATTAAATGTGCAAGTTCTCATCAATGATAGAGCGGTGCAGAGCGCTCGTGAGCGGTGCCTCGCGCAGTAAGTTAGTTCGCGCGCGCATACATACTTTCGTAGTATTCTGCATAGAAAGAAATAAAATAAAGTGACGTAACGCATAAAAACAAAAAAAAAAGTTAGTTAAAATAAACGAATGATGACACGAAAGCCTATACCTAAGTTCTTTGGAAATATGATACATAAGGCGCAGTAGGCAACGATACTAGATCTGTTATCAAACAGGTCTAAAGCATCAAGACCTAAAAATCACTAAATAAGATGTTCTTAAATTGAAATAAAAAACTACCTACTTCTTCAAATACCGTTTTTTAAAACAACCTATGGTACGTATAGCAACAGCTACAATTTATGTACATCCAACCACTCTCAACACGGAAAGATTTTTGTAACATTTTTTCACACTCCTGCCAAATACTCCAATTTTCCAACAGGCACCACAGAATAAAATGATAACGTCAGTAAAATAAACACGTGACAAGCCGCCATGTTTGAACAGGACGCACAAACACCAAGAGCCACTCAAGCTGGACGAGCCTAGCAAGGTACACAGATTTAGTAGCTATCTCATATTTTAGCCAGATTCATATAAAAATCTAGCCATTAGTTTAGTAAATAATAGTAAAAACTGTCCCACTGCATGGCAAAAATCTTACATTAGACCATGTTTTTAAAAAAATCTTGTGAAAAACTTGGAAGTTTGACCCCCAATATCTCCGTAACTAGAAGGTTCCCAGGTATGGTCTACTACCAGAACCAGTGCCTTTCGGCTTCGTAAAGAGTCTTTTTACACCTTTTATGTGAGGTCTCCAACATTCTCAATATATTTTTTTATTTTCAGGAGGTTAAAGCTGGCACTTCCGTATCAAGAGATGTCTCGAAATTATTTCTTCGGAACATAATTCAACAAGGTCTAACGAAAACACGTGTATCCTACACGTGTTTTCGTTTTAGTCTGCAGTTTGTACGAGGCTATGACAAGGACATAAAAAAGGCCAAGTGCGAGTTGGACTGGCGAATCGACGGTTCCGTATAATCTTGTAGGTATTTCATTATTGAACTACCTATTTACGGTTTTCAGATTTTGCCTTTACATGTGCTACAAGACATTGGTTTTTGCCTTCGGTATTCTATTCTACTACCATATTCGACCCAAAACCAAAACCCATAGGGTACTTCCGGTTGACCTAGAATAATTCTATTCAATTCAATTCTATTCAAACAATTATTGTCAAATTTATTTTGGTTAAAAGCAAGGTCTTATAGCACAAGTAAAGGAAAAAATAAATAAAGTTGAAAATTAAGGTTTTTGGTACTTAAGTTTTCGTGAAAATCCTAATTCACCCATATCTTTTTATCGTGTTGTCTTAGGACCTTGATTTTGATACACCAAATAGGGACAATAGACCTTAGTATCTGGTATAAATTTCAACTTGCTAGGCCCACCCGTTCTCGAGAAAATTGGTGGTGGCACACGGACCGACAGACGGACAGACGGACAAGAGAGTGATCTTACAAGGGTTCCTTTTATTACCTTTTGAGGTACGGAACCCTAAAAACGAAATGTATTTTTTTTTCAGAATAATTGAGGAAAGAAAAAGCACTGTTTCTTTCTTGAATTGTTTATTTGTTTCTTTCCCTTATTTAAGGCAATACACGCTACCTTATTATACGTTGCCTTAAATAAATAAACGAGCATAAAAACATCTTAAAAGGACTGCTTCCTGCATTATATTTTAGCGTCATTAATTTTGTCTATCTTTCAGCCAGCATTCAATAATACCTCAATCCCATGAGCCTTCTTCATCGACGTGACACTACTCCTAAATTGTTTTACATTTTAACAGGTAGTATTGAATTTTCAAGCGAGGAAAAGCACATTCATGTTATTTTTAAAACGGTTTTTAAATAACAACAAGTAAAATTAAATTTTAAAATTGAAATCCCCCGGCACATAATAATATAGTAAATAATGGACTAAAAGTTAAATGAAAAATCTTTCATTAGGTCCTAGGTACGGTAAGTCCTCACTCCGCTTTCCTCATCTCATTTTGTTTGTTAGTATCCCTCATTCCCTTTCAATATACTTAGTGTACATTATTCTACTATTCAAGCCCTTTCATTTGATACCCATATTGAAGGAGATGTGAAAATATAATATATGTAATCCGCTATTTTGTAGCGGCGGCCATCTTGGACACAGCACATCATCAAACACAGCTAATAACACTCCCAACTAATTCCCCTTTAAAACAAAAAAATAACATCAAAATCGGTTCATCCGTTTGGGAGCTACGATGCCACAGACAGACACACACAGACACGTCAAACTTATAACACCCCGCCGTTTTTGCGTCGGGGGTTCAAAAGGAGGCATCTTTTTGCACGGTATTTGCACCGATTACTCCGTGATTACTGAAGAAGCTCACAGTGCGTGGTGCTATAATTTTCTCATTAACTTTACTAGGGTACTTTGCAAAAAAACTTCGGTGGCAAAGACATGCGAAACGATTATAAATTATAATCGTTTTAATTTACAATTACTGTTTGCTCCTCACGTTAATGCAGTAGGTACTAAAAATAACAGTTAGTGCTCTTCAGAAATACACGATATCCACCTAAATTGAAAATAGTGGTGCAGGTCTACCATAGAACATCGATATTCGCTGCAAATAGAACCTTCGCCGACCTGACCTCGGTGAGGCAAAGTTCAGCGACTACGAATACATCGCACGTGTAGAGGAGAATACCTTTCTTGGAAATCTGTGGGATGTGTAGAATACCGTGTTACGGGAAAGATTTGCTATAAAGTTTAATTACATTAGTGTAGCAACGTCGCTGTGTGTTGGGTAAAATAAGATGGAGGTATTGGGTATTTACTATTTCGGTTTTATAAGCGACTCATTGCTTAAAAGAGCTGATGTTTAAAAAAACAACCAAAACAAACTATTAGTCAACTTTGAACGTACACGAGGCAAGGCAATATGATTATAACAGCAGCAACAGGCGTACTGTGGTTCCTGGATTATATGAAAAAACCGTGAGTTATCATATAACATATACATTCATGCTTCATTGTAATTAAACCCCGCGCAAATCATCACTACTTTTACCTTTTACTCTTACCTTTATTTTTCAGATGAAAATGTGTCGGCTGTGCGCCTGATGTAGGGCTCAAAACGGTGTCAAACCAGACGAATGTATGACCTGGTTTTGTTTTCTCATCAAACCTTCCTACGCAAAATACAGGTCGTGTTTCATAACAAAAAAATAAACAAAAGAAATCTGCAAACGGTAATGTAACTGGCATGCGTGTATATGACCAAATATATGAACGTGGACGAAGCTACGAGTAAAGAATTTTTTTTGAGCCAACAACACTATTATAAGCCTGCCACACTATTCCCAAATCACTGTAACTGCTGAAAGCCAGAATCAACAGTGGCGACCACCAGAAAACCGCCAAGACAATGAAGCTCGACGAAGTCCCAGAGAATGAATTTAACCGTCTTGGATCTCGCAACGAAATTAATCAGAAAGAATAGCGGCGGAGTAAGAAAAACGAAGAAGAATTAATATGATAAAGGGTTTTTTTTTTGTCAACATAACGTAACTTCATGCCTGTAATCCGTGAAGAGTTAGGCAGAGCTGTACCTAATAGTACACCAACCTTTCGCCAGTTATGTTTAAGAGCGCGTATTCCAAAAGTTGGCAACGTCGCAAATAGCTGTCAAATATTTACATGTTTTAGTTAATTTGGCAATTTTACTGTATAAAAATAAGAAATATGGCTCTTAGTGCACTAAAAAATTGAATATGAATTGCAATTAAAACCCTAAATTTGATGTTGTAAACGTTTTAGGTGTAAAAAAGGCATTTGGCAAGTTCCCAAACACTTTTTTTACATCTCAAACTATGTATTCGGTATTACGATATTTATTATTGCATTTCCTAATCAATTTTTTAGTCCACTACAGAGCCATATTTCTTATTTTCACACAGTAAAATTGCCAAATTAATTAAAACATGTAAATATTTGACCGCTATTTGCGACGTTGCCAACTTTTGGGATACGCGCTCTTAAGTCCCGTGTAATAGGGGCCATACCTATTGCTACCAACCGTTCATAAATCCAGACTCCATAGCGGCTACCGGGAGATCACTGACGGAAAAACCCAGTAACACTTTGCCCGATAAAATTCTCCTTTCCAACCAGGGGTTTTTTTTCATTGCATCACGCAGATCAACTTATGAGGCTGGCTTCTGCTTAACCAGACTGTACTGTAGGTAGTATAAGGCTACGGCAATCACCAGGGCAAAAGGCAGGTTTTTGTATATTGTAGGGTCTCGAAATATTGTCAACTGAACATACCGCTTACAATTAAACGCTTTATTTTTCGGTCGATTGTAATCTATCGAAGTGAAACCGTAATATTGTGAAATGCATGCGACGGAAGTATCTCTGCCCCCATAATCGGGACTTGGGGCACCTCCACGGTAGGTTAGTTAGGTTCCTTTAAACCCTGCAGACAGAAATAGGGGGGCTCCGTCGACTACGGATAATATCCAGTGTGCAGTCGACACGTCTTAATGCTACGATAGCCGAGCACGAACTAACTACCGACTGCCGATACCGGTCTGTCCCCACTCTTAACCCTACCATAACGATACTCGGGTTCGTGATTGGCTACCAAAGTGCCAGCTAGTGTTGCCATATTTCTAAGTAAAATTATGTTACAATGCAAAATCACGACAATCGGTATTTCTCAGGAATGGTACAATATCTTATCATGAGAGAGGTACCATGGGGCAAGGGGGACTCCTCCTTCCCTCCCCCTCCTCCACACCTCCATCGCATATATTTCACAATATTACGGTTTCACTTCGTTAGATTATAATCTACCGAAAAATAATGCGTAATATTGTAAGCAGTATGTTCGTTTGGCAATCTTTCGAGAGTTTACAATCTCTCTAGTTATATTACAATCTAACGGTTTTTAACAATGTGACGCTGACATCCAAAGGTACAATGAGCTACTTGAAAACGACAAAAAAGTGTTATTAAAACATTTGCCTATAGCAACTCGATACACGAAACAATTGGACATTAATTAGCCGAATTAAAATAAGCTTTCACGGTATTACGGAGGCAGCTGTTAAATGAACTGTGGACTTTTAATCCAGCAATCGTATTTACCGGTCGACGTTAAATCGCCGCACTGGATTACAAATTAAAATCGCCCAGTTCAGCCCAGTTGGTTGCAATTGTCGTTCAATGTTTGTGCACTGGACACTTGGCATTTTGCGCTATTTGTTTATTATTTCAAATTGATTGCAATGATTTTTAATATGGGTGACTAAACGTAGCTTTTAAGTTTTACTGCTTTGCTATTCACCATGACATAGGTATTATTCTGTCATTGGAATCAGTGAAATATACACCAAAATGCAAGCAAAATGCAATGCGTGGTGGTTGCAAGTCACTTACGTACTCTCGAAAGGTAATCCTTTCAGCGATTAGATATTTCAACTATAAATACCATAATAAATAATGTAGCAAACTGGTTTCGAAAAGTAGCATATATTTTATAAGTAGTATCTAATAACCCTATATCAAACATGCACTGTTTTAGACTTTCACGGTTTGTCACTACACTTAAAGTACTTACGGGATTATAACCGTGATTTTCTTGCAGAAACAAAAGAAAATCACGGATATACTCGTAATCCCGTAAGTACTTTAAGTCTAATCAAACAAGTAGCTAAAATCAATTACATACATACATTACATAAACTCACGCCTTTAACCTACGGGGTTAGGCAGAAAAGAAAATGCCATCTGCTAGTATCCTCACATACTCCTTTCCCTCGTCCACGTTCCTACATCAGGGGGTCTTAAAAGAAAAATCATAATATTAACTGTGTCTGTGACCATTTTAAAAATTGAAACGCAATTCATTTTATTATCCTATTATGATTCTGCTAAAGTGACCATTTTAGACCCCCTGAGCAACCTTTCAATACGCATATAATAATCAAATTATACCAAAATAAATCTACAAAAATAAGGTACAATTTCTGGAGCAAAAAAGCCGGTCTGTATCTTAAAATTGCTAAAACACTCAAGTACTTCATCCGATAAACATTTAACACTTAACAAAAGACGATCCATCTCAATTCTAAATTAGGTATTCAACGCAAAAACGTGATCTGTTCTCGTTAATTCCGAAATCCTCTTAGCAATTAACGGGTTAGAAATAAGGGCGGGATATCACAGGTGCGTCGAACAAGATGGCGAGGTAGCCCCCGCTCGGAATAAAACCATTACATGGATGGCTGGCTCCCGTACATTATCTGTACTTTGTTGCGTTTTCACGGGTGTTATGTTCTGGGGATGGACGGATAAAAATGAGCTTTCATGCAGTTGCGTCAAGTTTCATATTTAAATTCGGTAATTTAAATAAGCGTGGTGTTGATATCTTCGTAATTTAAAAAGGATATTTTTAAATGCACATCTGTATATTTTTTCAGCACACTAGGTAACTCCACTAATTAACTGAAAGCGTACCAGAAAAATCAACGCAGTTTGTCTCTTTTTTCTAACGCAATATTTCAATATTGCGTAAGAAAAAAGAAAATATACAGATATCGATTTAATTACGTGCCAATTTAAAACCCTACAAAAAGGAAAATAGGAAAGAATGTACGAAAAATTCATTGTGACCGTTTTCAGCAGTTTAAAATCATCATCTTCTAGCCCTTTTCGCATGTTATTTTTTTTTGTTTTTTTTTTTTTTTATTGCAGGGGTTGGCTTGGCACAACACGTTTTTTCTTCCATTCTCCTCTGTCATGCTATCGTTTACTCCTTTTTCCTTCTTTTTTTATTCTTTCAGCAGTTTACAGTGTCACCTAAATAATGACTGCAGAGCTACGACGAGCAACGACCCATGCATCACAAGATAAGTAGTTGAAAATCTCACTTTATCAAAACACAAAACATCTTCAGACACATAACCCTCCAAAAAAACTGACCAAAACTTCGTAACACACAATAAATTCGCAAACTTAAAACATATTCAAATGAAACCCGCTGAAACACACATAAAACGTGTCGAAATCTTTAGGGTCACATCCGTGAGGATACCGCTGGGATCGAAAATATCGTCGTTGACATTAGCATATGAATTCTGAGAGAGTAATAAAGGAATAATATGCAAATAAAGCCGAGTGTAGAATGCCGGCGGGCAATAAAACGCGTGTTGTGTTCCGCTTATGATTATCGTATGTTCACATAAATCTAGACCTCAGCTTTATAGGCGCGTTGGGTGCAATGAGGCTCAATGAAATGAGCTCAATGTGGAACTTCATTATTACTGTTTCACATTTGCGGGGTGAAAGAATTAAGCTTACTGTAATACTGAATATTTAACTGAACGGAAAACCGAATGTTTTATTAATGTTTTTTTTTTAGGATTTTGTTTTTTTTTTCCTGTATCGTGGGTGCGTTATAAAACATTTAAAAGTCACGTACATTATCAGCTACAAACCGGAACAACTGTAGGCAGTTAGCGTAATCATATTTACAACAGCCAATCACACAGCCACTGCACCAACCTTGCCGTAATTTGAGTGTGATCTTCAGGTATTTTGCAGGAGTATAAAGACGTTAGGTACCTAATAATAGTACATTGTGATACAAGGGGCTAAAATGACCCATTATAGACGAGGTAAGTTTTACTACCGAGCTTTAGCGAGGTAGTAAATAGAAACCGAGTTATAATGGGATTTTAGCGCCGTGTGTTACACCGTACTTTTCACTACGATTGCGAGAAAATAAAATAACCATATTTAATATGATAGTTTATTTTATTCACAATTAAATGTGTAAGTACAATTTGTGCTGTTGTTCAAATTTAATGAGATGTTTTTTCCCGGCAACATAATTTCAGTTCTCTGTGAAGACGAATATAATATTGTGTCGTCTGTGGGGTAAACGTAGGAGATAAAAAGGAATCCTACTTATTCAAATAAATAATACAGAAAAAATCTTAAAATTTCGCGCCCATGCCTTTTTTTGTTTCTTCTGTAGCTGGAATGCAACGCACACATCCCTGCCAAAGAGTTCGGCGTTCGGCGCGTTTGGTTCCATTTTTAAAATAAAATGTTTTTTTTTTTTATGGAACAGTAATAAGTCAATTCTTCATGAATTATGAGTAAAGACTTTGCGCTTTCGAACACCGACTACGAAATTTTAAAAAAAAAAAAGCTTATTTTCCCTAGGGCTATAATGAGCAATTTTACGGCCCCTCTGGTACGCTATTATGACGGTCTTTTCGAGCAAGAGGAGTGAAAAATCAATTATGTAGGTACTTCTATTATAGTAAACGAGTAGATATGTATCAGTAAACTCCTGCTCCGCTCCTAATAATCGTAGCGTGATGTTATATAGCCTAAAGCCTTCCTCAATAAATGGACTATCCAACACAAAAATAATTTTTCAATTCGAGCCGGTAGTTCCTGAGATTAGCGCGTTCAACCAAACAAACAAACTCTTCTGCTTTATAATATTATATATATATAGTATGTAGATGTAGATAGGCGCTTACAGTGCTGCATGATACTTGGCTCTTGTAATTTAATGGAGAGAAATTAGAGTTGATAAATAGCACAAATGTAAAATTTTCTACTGAAATCGTATCGACAAAACACGAAAGTGCCCTGCGTTGCGATAAAATCCAAAAGAACAAACATTGCAGATTCAAAAATCAAAGTTCAACTACCAATTAAAAAACAACACAAGCCAGTCCATAAAAATCACATTCCATTCTAACAAACTACGTACCGTTTAACTTCTACCGCATATTTGGAAATTGTACGGAGCGAGTATATAGCGGGTGTTGGCGCGTGAAATTGGGCAGCGCCGGGCGACACCGCCTCATAAAACATAGCTGACACGTAATGATGAATCACATAATAACTACATACTCTATTGACGGGCATAAACACTGTCCTGTATAGATTATGCGAGAGTATTTTTATTTTATGAAGACTTACTTAGTGCTGTCGGTTGCATTTGCACAGCTTTGAAACCAAGATGTTTGTAAATATTCTGAGGTAGTATTTTTGACTTGATTGGTTATTTAATTTCTCCTAATTCTAATAACTTAAAACCATTCAGAATAAATTGAACGAAAAAAACACAAAACTTAAACTGTCCCTTACGGGATTTCACATTTTAAGTTTAGTTATTAATCGTGAAAACCTAAAACAGTGTTGAAAAAACACACACACTGCTCGTCTGCGGGGTCGGTTGGTGTAGCAGATGTCACGTCAAATAAGCTTGTATGAAATCCGTCGAAACCTAACACTCATACGAGTACGTACACCGGCTGACCGCGCGGACGAGCGACGCTCTCCGCCTCTCTGTGAGGAGCACTGACAGTACATCGCCGCGGACTAGCAGTGTCGTGCATGAGAATCTTCTAAAATGTGACTATCCAGCCAATTGAAATCATATAAAATCTGTAACAGTCCACACTTATCACGTCTACGGTATTTCAATAATTAATTTAATAAGATCCAGTTTATTTGAAATTAACGAAATCAACTTCGTTTACTTACTGAAAAAAATACTTCCGTAAGACATCGTTAAACTCACCTAGCGCATAAAAAGGGTTATTAACCGAAGATTTTTGCTCCAATCGTCTCAGTTGGGAACTTGGTTCGTTTGCATATTTATTACTTTTTAATTTTTATCACTGATGACAGACATCGAGTTTGGTGCTAACTTTAATTCCTTATAATTAAAGTAAGTTCCTTTGGAAGACAGTTCCGGGACTGGGTGTAAATGTGCTGTATCTTGTGTCGTAACAAGGCTGAATATACATTGTACGATAGTATTATATTGTAAATATGTAACATATAGGGGAAACCCTTTCATAGAAAGAAAGAAAGAAAGAAAAGATATTTATTTGGCTTATGCCGCAAGTGAACACAACATAACAAAAATAGGAATTAAATAAAGTAAAAACTTAAAACTAAACAATAAAAATTAAATAAAGAAACTTAAAACTGTACAGAAAACAAAAGAGATAATATTGTGTGTCTCACGGCTGCGCCAAAAAGGCTATCTTATATCTCACTGCATTACATTCACGAAAACCTTACTAAGTGGCAAACGCTTTCGAAGCGATTCGTCTTCCTTCGATTCGTTTCACTTCTCTTCTATTCGTAGGCTTATGAAAGTCCAATAAATATGTACTTTTTATCATCTCTAACACTGATTGAAATATTACTTCGTCTGGGCCATCTGCAGTAGCTAATTTAAATGTTGTCATTGACCTTATCACTCAAGGCATATGGGTGAAAACTGATCGATCGTCAGTGAGCCCGGTAATACTTTCTTGCGGCACACCCTGACTCTCTATATCTACCACATGAATAATTTTCAAATATTGTCAACACTCCAGTAACAACTCGTGTAATTAAAACGACTATGTAAGAAGCCGTAACCCTGGAACAAAACGTAACTAGTACTATTATTTACTTAAGACCTAAATAGCAATCACTCACCCCCATATCTCCAACTAATTCCCTAACACGGAAATCTTCATCAAAGTCTTAAAGAGTTCCGCCCTGAACTCCGGACTTACCCTTTTAAATTGCAAGCGTGAGCATATTAGTCTTGATTTCGTGCCGTGCGGATAAGGTGCTTCATTTGTCTTTCGGCTCTTAACTGGTATTTACAGTTTACGAGCCACTGATACGGGCTGGGACTTTGTACCCTGTGTACCTAGGTGTATGGGAGCTAGGTTTGGAACGAAGTGAGTAATACTAACACTCGCAAATTAGAAATATCGAAATTAAAAACCTACCTATTTTCTGATTGATTTCGTTGTGGGATCCAAGATAGTAAATTATTTATCCAGGCGTTCATCCAGCTTCATTGTCTCGGCGCTTTTCTGGTGGTCGCCACTATTGATTCTGGCTTATAGGAGTTGCAGTAGTTTGGAAAGAGTTTGACGGGCTAGCCCCATTTAAAAAAACCTATCTATACCTATAATTTCTGTGAAGATATTTCACCTTCGGCCATTTGTAATTGTTTCTATTAAGTTTACTTTTAATAAGTTTCTGTGCCAATCGTAGCTCTAGTATACAAGGAACCCCTCACTATGAAAGTCACTTAGTGCGAATAACATTAAGGCACTTTTATGATGAAGTTGTTGCCTTTGCGCTCTAGAGATACACTGCTGCTCAAAAGCTAAACTAAAGAAAGTAAGACACTTTCTCCAACCAGCATTTGGGACACATGACACTCACCTCAGTAAGCACTTAATTAATCAACCCAGAGTAAAATACGCCAATTAACCCTCGATAAATGTATGGGTAATCAGAAATTAGAACTGGTTTATATTTTTTCCTTTTTTCTTCCGTGTTAAAAACGATATTCATTAGAAAGTGCAGGTGAAATTACAGTACCTACATATCATACCATCTAGAAAATAACCAATATACCAAGATCTCGCAATCTCAAACGATTCCTCGGCATATTGAAGCAGTATATAGAATCACTTGAGACGGTACGTCGCGTCGGTTCGATTACCGAGTAGGTTTGCATACGGTCAGCCGAAGGCTCGCAGGAGCCGGGTGACTCCAGTACTCTTGGACTAATGCATTTGGGATTGCACAGCCATTGTCGGGTAATATGCCAATTTTCAACTATCTACTTAAACTTTGCACTTGCGCTGTGGTCTGTGTTATAGGGGAATTGTGGTGGATGTGTTGACGTGAATGACGTGAGATGGTGTCTAATGAGAAGCAGGTGTAGGAGAATGAAGACATTAAGGCGCTTAGACGAGCTAAATTAGCAACTCTATTTGTGGTGGTTCAGACTTCGTTTGAAATGCTGTTAGAATAAAGTTCTAAGCAGCTTGCACTACAAAGTGGTTGTTACGTCAGCCACTGCGGGCCAAATAGCGCGAAATGAGTGGTTTCGATCGATTTACAAAAAAACTATTGATTGGATTAAAAAACTAAAACAGTTTCATGCTAATATATTGCTTGTAGAATTATTTGCCAAAAAATCAGAATGATCGCATGCATATTAGTATGTTTTTTATTGTTTGAAAGATATTTTTAGAGGGAAGTTCGTGATTTCTTTTTAACGAAGCCAAATTAATTGTATTATGTTTTCAAAACAGTATCATGCTAGCCTACGAATATATCCTGAAGAATATCATTTTTTTTTCTGGTCTTGTTTATAGCAGTGAATCACATACTTTTAGTAATTATAAAACTCGCGTTTAGCTCGTGTAATCGCCTTAAAAAAGCTGCGTCGATCATTGGGGTAATATATGTGTATAGGGATAAGGGCTAGAGAATGATTATGAGGTTATTTCTGATTGTTATAAATGCAACTGTTCTACAGGTATTTATTAAGCTCCATGAAACTAACAAATTCTAGTTTCCTCCTATGTATCAAAAGCTAACGCAATTCAATTCTCTCGACTACAAACAAATTCATGCAGTAGTGTGACTAACCACACTACTCACTTCATACGAAAAAAACTTACATTGCTGCTCACTCTACCACTTTAAAAACTCTTCCACTCAAACACAAGCAATTCCCAGCAACAGTCTGTTAATACGGTATAAATTGTCAATTTGTTCCCCCAGACGCCGCACCCCCTCCCCTGCACCCCCTTGCCCCGCGGCATTATTTCCTGATATACAGCTAATTCGCGAAGACATTTCTTTAAAAAGTTGCAGAACCCATAAACGAGATAATCAGAAGTTTTGGCTTGTAAGCCCGGCTTGTTATCGCATTGTGGCCTCTCTAATCAAGTTCTAACGAGGTGGTTTTGAGTGGGAGGATTTCACACTGTTTGTGGGATTTGATAGTTAGAGCAGTGGATATCATGTTGTCATGTTATAGTTAATCTTAAAGCGGTGTAAGTGCAGTTAGCTGCAATAAGACTACACTGCATTTGGAAGCAGTAATGTGCATTATTAAAACGAATAGAAATGTGGTAGGTTTATAATAAAATTCTTTGTATTTCTGGACGAAATGACAAAGAATATTTCTTCTTCTTGATTAGTTTCCCATTCAACTCTCACAACTATCGAATTAGTAAGGCAACAAGACGATCTATAGACATAAAAGTATACATATACAAACATTTTATACGTTGTTTCTTCATGTAGCTTTTCATTTCTCGCCCATTGCGTTCTCAAAACTTCCTTGTCGTTATTTCCTAGGGGAGCTGTCGGGCTCCTTCTTATGCAAATAAGCCGTGTTTTCATTTAACACGTCATTTCGTAATAACAGCTCTATTTGAGTTATTCATATGCACCCCTCGTTTCTGTATGAAGCCCTGTAATTATACCACTTTTAATCTTGACGCAATTGGCCTTATTTAGAAATCTTGATGAACCGTGTGGCCAAAGCAAGAAATTCTTAAGTTGAACGTAATATATTTCGTTCACTTTGACAATGTTGGTCAAAAAATATTGGAACGGAAACATTATATTAATGACCATAATGTAATAATGAAGTATATCAAAATTCAATTGCAAAGCTGAAGGACAAACGCTAATAAATTTAAAGTTATACAGACCCTCTCCATGTATTAAAAATCCTCCTCTCCTACATTTCATTCCAAGAAAATACACCCGACACATCTACTTTCGTAAATTAACCGGTACAATATACCCGTCTGTGTCGTGTGCGCGCTCCTTTACAATATCGCCAGTGTAATCAAGTCTTGAAGGCGAATAATATGAATCATCTACCGTAAGGGCGGTTTGATATCTTGGCACGAAGTGTACCACGGTTTAAATTGTCCCCGCGTCACTCAGACGTATACCGAGAAGGATAAAGTTAGAACCTTAGTTTAGAAGTTATTTATGTACTTTATTTGTCAGTCTTTATTACTTTGTTCTTTATAGGGATTAAGAAATACGGTTTGTTTCGGGTCGAAACGAAAATACATTTTGTTTATTTGTTTACTTGCGAGCTATCGTGTATCATTATGACAATTTGGCAACAAAATAATACATCCAAATATATAGGGTGACTGATAATTAGTGTACGATACTTTAACACGTGATTGTGCTCATGATATCCGAAATCGCGAAAAAAATATCAGCTGTTCAGTACATTAGACGAACGTAAATGTACTGAACAGCTGATTTTTTTTTCGCGATTTCGTGTTTGGTCCCATAGTAAAAGTTGTTTGTTATCATGGGCACAATCACGTGTTAAAGTATCGTACACTAATTACCAGTCACCCTATATGTATAATATCTACTAATAAAAGAGTAACAATACACAAATAAAACAAACAGCAGGTAACTTCGCCGTCTGATACTTTCTTGAACTTCACAGCACGAAGACGCAGTGAACTACATATGCGTTGAGTTCCCTGAAACATTCCAAAATACCGATGAGTTAGTTCCTCATTCAGCCATACAAACACAACCCCTTACATTAACAAACAATAAAGACCTTAAGACCCTCTGAAGCGCAAGCACTCTAATAGCAAAGACACCGGATAGATTCGCCGATAAAAATGCGAAATCCTCTTGCAATGAAATTGCGTATTGGGGCTCAGACAGGGTGTAATCTGCCTACGGTACCCAAACGCTCCCAAGGGTTCCGTGGAGTTGCACTCACCACCATAGATTAGATGCGCCATTCTGTAAAGCGTGCCTATTTCGAATAGACGATAGAGTGTACTTGAGTTTAAGTTATGAGGTCCGATTGTAAATATGGCATTTGAAGTTCTAGAAAAAAAAATGGACTTATGTTTTATCATTCGTATCAGCAAGTACACCTGGAGAACTGACGCACAGAACCGGGAAGAGTGGCAAAGTAAAGTGGAGTCCAGAACTCAGCAGTGGGTGATTCCGAGCTGATTTATGATGATCAGCCAAGAACTGTTATAGAAGAGTTTCATATGTTTTATAATGTGTTCTGATCGTGAAAGTTTAAAAAAGACAATTGTCATAGAAGAGCTTATAGAAACAGTTTTAAGAATTAACCAGTCAGTAAATATTACCACCGTACTTCACCGGTGAAGGATATGGCGTTTGATGACGGCCCGGAAATAAGGTACCTTTTTTAAATACATTTAGTTCCACCGCTTATGGAGCCTTGAAGTAGCCTATACAGGGTGTAAACCACCTCATCACAAAGCCGTTAACCAAGCATTCTGTACATCAAACTAAGTAACTTCACGCAAAAAATATTGCTGGGAAACAACTTTTTTTTTGAGGTTATAAATCATGTTTTGTGGTAGAACTCAATGTTAAGCACTTAAAATATTGTGCTGATGGATGTATTGAATAGTACGGGGGTCGTGGAGGTGTTAAAAGTTAAAATATTACAAAAAAACTTGTATTTTAAAAAAAACTTGTCAGAAAGTTGTAACTTTGACCCCCCCTATCTCCGTAACTAGAAGATTCCCAGGTATGGTGTAGAACAAAAAAATGATCGCAATGATGGGGAGAACTAGTGCCTTTCGGCTTCGTGAAGAGGTGTTTTACACCCTTTATTAAGAAAAGACACAATAAACTAAGTAAGTACTTAACTTGCAAATTCTGGTCCGCTGTGTTCTGCAATGATAAGATGATAGTTTTTAAACATACATCTGATGAGATTGGTAGATGTAAAGTGGTAGAAGCCTTATTTTATAAGTTTCAGTTTCAAATCACAACTTATCTGAATACCAAAATTATGTAAACAATCAAGAAAGTAACTTTCCCACTTTGTGGCGAAGTAAAAATCCAGTCTGCCGGTACAACCGTACCATACTCTCTGGTCGGCACATGGAATCGCGCCAGAACTAAATGAAATTGAAATTAGCTTTCTCTCCCTAGAGCCACTCTTGGAATTTTCCAAAATAAAAGCGTATTATATTTTAAAATACGATTCTAGTCGCTCTCGTAAATGGAAAAGTCACAAGAACTTAGTGCTTAGTTTTTCGATACGGTAAAAAGTTGCAACGTTTTGTGTTGGATGGCTTTTTATGCTGCACTACATCAAAATACCAATCTAGATATATTATTTTTTTTTTCGTTACAAAGGGACTAATTTTTTAGATAGGTATATAGGGATTTCTGTATATTTTTTAACTAAGGTAGGTAAGATACTAACATTACTAACACCAAGAACAAAATATAAATTAGACAACGAAAAAATTCTAAGTACCTAATCCGAACACGCAGGTCAAGGCTACAATCGCCATATCAGTCGTTAGCTCAAACATCGATCATAGTCACATTTATTTAATGAAGTAAGATTCAATTTATTTATTGATAATCGCAGTAAGTAGGTAGATATTTAGTATTCGTTTTGTTTTAGGACTGCGACAAAGAATCATTTTGTCAGTCCACGTAATTTGCTTCACAGTATTGTGAAGTTCACAATAATCGGCTAAGGTCCCCCCCAATTACTGCAAAATTGTGAATTTAATGTTTTTAGGTTATACCTATTTGACGAAATCGAAGCACGCCTGCGTGGCTTGTTTCTAGAGGCATCCCAAACAATTGTGTGTAAATCATTTATTACAGGAATATCGTGTGAAGCGCCAATAAAATACGTATTGTAGAGGCTTACGGGGACATGTTTGAATACGCCGCTCAAAATTCAGAGGCGCATACTTGATGAGCCTGTGTGGGAACAATGACAAGCCGCGCGAACTGCAAGTACTACGCCACCAGCCACGGTACGCCGCTACGCCCGGCGTATAGCGAGAAATATATTAAATTGTTACCTTCCAAATAATTTACCTATAGTCTCAGTATATTGAAAACGGGCTTAAATTAAAGGTAAATTCGCGATAAATACCCGTTTTTTTTTCATATGTTTTATATTGAAAACGTTTCAGAATTTTGGTCAAAAACAAAGGTGTCAGTGTGCACAGTACCCTTCAGAAGAAGTCTCTTATTAATTTATTTATCAAATGATGTGGATAACAATGGTTATTTTGGTTCTAATACGATTACTTTTGTCGATTCAAGATAAGATTACGTCAATCACGGCTAATGTTACCCAAAAAGCGATCACCTACTGGAACTTGGAAGCGTTATCTGGACGGTTTTCACGGTTACATAGTGTCGTTTCGCATCAATTTTTGTTATTTTAGGACGTTTGTGAAGTCATCAAGTTAAAAAGTAACATTAATTGAGTACAACATGATGGAAACCCCAAAGAAAAATCTTTTAGATGATGATTTCATAAAACTATTTAAGCCGCTGATCTACATTCAAACGATTCTGGGTTCTGTGAAAGTGAACATACGAAACAATTTAATTTCACCGCCTTTGTGGATTCAAACTGGATACAGTTTGATCTATATTACCGTTAATCTTGTGTTTACTTATCTAGCAAAATCTTCTGGGAAAAGCGAAAATAAACTACTTGTTTTGGATTTATGGCAGATTTACGGAGGATTGTTCCTCAACGTATCCGTCATTATTCTCAACAATACTGTCAACAGAAGTTCTATGGTGGAACTGTTCCTCACACTGCAAACTATTGATAGAAACCTGAAAGTCATAGGCAAAGAAAGGCACAACAGAAAAATATATCTATTTATGATACAAAGTATAATAGTAGCAATTTTAATAGTTTTCTTGCACATGCTACAAATGTATCCATTCATCGATCCAGCTAAAACATGGTTTATTTTATTTTCTATGTCAATTTACACTGTTGAAGACGCCGAAATGATTTTATTTATGATGATAATGATAGTCTTGCATCAAAGAATTTGTTACATTAATAAGATGTTAGATTGTAGCAGTGAAATGCGTTGGCAGCAGGCACATATGGATACTAAAGTTTTTGAAAGTATATGGCGAGCTTTCGTTGGTGTTATTCATGCTGTACGATTTGTTGAAAAGATATTTCGCATATTTGTAAGTAGTAGACCAGTTCTTTATCTTTTCCATAGCCATCAGATGATTATTAAAGCGTTTGCTGCTATATTAATAAATAATAATAATAATAAACCATTTATTTCAGGTAACAAAGACCCATACATAAATACCTTATATTATAAATATATTATATTACCTTAAGGGTCACAGACAAGATGATCATGATAAAAATAAAATCTAGCCATAACAAAAAATTACATGTTGTTTTGAAATATGTAGTTTCTGTTATGGTTTGAAAAACCTGCCATGTTTTCACTTTTTATATTTACATTTATTTTGTTGTTATAATTTTATATTTTTCGGAGTGTTTATTATATTTGCTATAGCAGTTTTAAGTTGTAAACCAAGTACTCTTTGTTTTATATTCCTATTTCACATAGTCAAATATTTATGCTGTCTTGGCTTCCGTACGTTTTTTCACGGGTGACCACTGAAACAGCGCTGTGCTGTGGGCCCCGGTTCTCTGCCTTTTCGCCGAAAATTGTTTGCCAGATTTTCACTTGCCAACTAACGTTTCACAGAATTTTATTTCGCTGAATTATCATTTGCCAACTTAATCATATAATTTTATTTTATTTCCCAACCTCACAGTTACCAACTGTACGTTTTGGTCTGGTTTTGAAATGCCAACTTTCAAGTAGCAGAATGTTTTAGTTTGTGTAATATTCATTTAGCAAAATGCAACGGCAAAAAAACATTTTTGATTACCAAAATTAGTAAATTTCACCAAAATTAACCACCATTTTATCGTGAAATTAGAACCAAAAATTATTTTTGACGACTCAGTTCAATTTCTGTTGAACAATAACTAGCAGAGCATAAGCTCTTGCATCCTAGCCGAGTGAGACCTGGTCGACGGAGCCCCGCTACGCGGGGCTCCTACTTCTGAATGGTTTAGAATAAATAACCAAGAAGGTTATAGTGGGGTCTATTCGCTCGCTCATTCGACCCCACCATACGTGTCGGGGTGCCCCAAGTCGGCCTAGGCAAAACTAGTTAGTCATCAAACACCTCATTAAAATTTTGTGCTCAATTTACTAAATTCGGTGATCAATTGATATTTCAGGTGATAGATGTTAGTGGTCACAAAGTTATTTTTGGTGGTCATTATATTTTCCCCTGTTTATTTTTTATCATTTTGTCAAAGTGAAACATCGGCGAAACGTTGGTTGGCAAGTGAAAATCTGGCAAACAATTTTCGGCGCAATGGCAGGATACCGTGGGCCCCCATAGCACAGCATCATGTTGAGTGGTGCAAGTTGTTAACTTTTGTTGTTTTTTTGTTTCTATCCTGTCGTACCTATTTATAATATTTATTTTGCGTTGTATGATTATTGTTATTTTTTTTTAATGTACCATTAGCTCAAGACGAATCTGTTCATTCTTTTTTTCTTCTTAAATAAGTAAAGTGTTATTATTTTATCTTTGAACAACTGGCCAGTAACATTCAAAAGTACATTAGTGATATATGTATTGTCATTTCAGATTTTATACTTGGTGATACATTTGTTCGTCTATCAATTGTTGAATGTAAAGAAGGCATTCGTGCTTAAAGATCATATGATGATGACGGTAAGTTGAACAAACTGAAGTCCTGGCAGAACTATGAAAATAACTATCTGCTTTTCCCAACCATGTTGGGGTCGGCTTCCAGTCTAATCGGATAAAGCTGAATACCAGTATTTTACAAGTAGCGACTGCCTATCGGTCCTCCACAACCCAGTTAGTACAGGGAAATACGATACCCCTTGTCTACCTTTAACGACTGTTAAAGATCTACAAATGGCAGCCGGGACCAACACGGCTTAAGGAGCTTTCCGAGGCATGGAGGAAACTTGGTATGTCATGGGTGGTCACCCATCCACAGACCAACTTTGACACGCACGGCTTAACCTAAAGATCGACCATTTCCTATAATAGGCATGACGAGAGTATCAATAAATTGCATATCTATTTAGTCTGTCGGTTAGAGTATTGGAAAATAATGGACAGGTAGGTTTAGTTTTTGTAAATCGATGAATAATGACATTGATAAAACGCATCAAACACGGGGGCTCGTGACGTCAGAACTCACTAAAAATTATACCAAGGCGTAACGTATTGAGAATTTTAAAAGTGTCATATCTTCGTCAATTTTGCTTTACGTAACAAAAGAAAAACTACGTGTTAAGACACCTGCGGAGCATTCGTATTTCATACAAACGTAATACCAAAATAATTTGTAAATTAAACATATTCCTTAGGTTCCCAAATATATATTTTGATTGGACACTGATTTTAACAATAGTTATGAGACAAATAAGTTTTCTATAGAAATTTTAAATTCCTCATATCTCGTCTTTGTATCATTGTCCTCTCAAAATATATATTTGGGAACATAGATATTCTGTAATCCAATCGAAATAAATACACACTATCTTAAGAATATGTTTGATTTACAAATTATTTTGGTATTACGTTTGTATGAAAGACGCATGCTCCGCCGGCCCCTTAAATATTTGTTGATAATCCAAATGACGGACTTATTAGATTTTTTTATGTCGTCTGCCCACCGTATTGTGTATTATTTAAATTATTTCAGAAAATCGAGTTGCTCTGCTTACTTGTGTGGCCACTATGGCCAGACGTCCTGAGTACTAAATTCGTACTAAGAATATGCGTCATTAGCATCCTTATACAGCGCTTAGAAGCTAGTGTACTCCAAACGAAGGACAGCTGTATTACGGCTTTGAAAGTTAACAATGGTTGGTAAAGCAAATTTTATGAAACTACCTCGCCCGCGATTTAGTTCGCTTGATAGTCAAATATACCATAAACAGTCTTCTGTCAGTGAATGAATTTTCATTAACGCATCAGTTACAGTTTACAGCAACAAATAATGTCAAATGGCAGAACTTCGTTTTGAAAATCATCATCATCATTGGCAACATAGTATGACCGAATGGTGTATAGTCAGCAGTCGGTGAAACATTGTTTCTTTTTAGGGTTCTGTTGACAAATGGCAAAAAATAAAACCCTTTGTGCATGCGTCCGATTGCCACTTTACTTTACTTTTAATAATTACCATGTAATACTGCTTTAATAACTTTAAAGACATTAATCTAATCTGTGGAAAGATTATCTTCTTGTTTACTAATTCCAATTTATTTATTTCAGCTTCCTCTCGCTGCTACATAAAGAACATCATCCGCCTGATATCCACGGAGATGGAATCCATGACTATCTTCAACATGTTCCCAATGAACAATGTGGCTCTACAGAGTGTAGCGCTCACCACTAACTACTCCATTGTGCTATGTCAATTTGCTCTACACAATATACTTTTTAAAAACTAGAGATTTCATAGTATTGAGTGTCATATTTTGTTTGTTGGTGGAAGTAAATTTATCTAGACCGTTACAAATCTTTTACTACTTAGATTTTATCGCGTTTCATGACATAAATCTTTAAAAAGGTTCTATAGAAGCTCTATAAACAATATAAGAAAAGAAAAGTGCCGAAAAGTTCTGTAATGGCGACCGCGAACCGGAAGACGATGCGTTGGAAGACCTCCCACTAGGTGGACCGATGACCTGGTGAAGGTTGCGGGAATCCGTTGGATGCGTCGCAAGGGATCGGTCAATGTGGCGACACTTGGGGGAGGCCTATGTCCAGCAGTGGACGTCTTTCGGCTGAGATGATGAAACAATATTACAAAATATTCAAAGCAGGTAGACAGGTAGGCAGGCAGACAAGTAGGTGTGATTGTTGTGCCCAGAAATGGCAGAAGAGTAAACACGTTGCAGGTGGTCATACATGTGAAGGCTTTGCAGAAATCACCACATTTTCTTTACAATAATACGCAGATATAGTTGAAGTTTAGAAGTAATAGTATGATTTCAAACCAGTCTAATGACCGCGAAAAACGGCCTTGACAACTGAACGACTACAAAATGGTTTTATAATAACTGATCTTTATAAAACAAAACAACTTAGTTAAATGCTTTTCAAAGAGTTGACTTCCATTTTACTGATTAAACGACAAACGACTATAAAATGTTTATAAAAGTTTAAATGACAAAGAGACAGTACTTCAGTAGTAAATGTCTTACGATTAAATAATGGCGTCTAAACTAGAGGAATCAAATAAATACATTTTAGATGAGTATTTCATAAAGTTGTTTAAGCCACTAATTTATATACAAACAATTATAGGTTCTGTGAGAGTGAACATACGGTACAATGTCATCTCCTCGCCGCATTGGATGCAAAGTGCACACGCTATATTCTTCCTTTCATTTGTTTGCATATGTTATATCTTCTATCGTAACATATACGGCGTAAATTCTACGACAAAATACCTTGAATTAATTTGGGAAATATTACAAACTAACATAGGAGTGGTTTTGAATAGTACTATTATAGTCACCAACAATTTTATGAACAGAAAATCAAACGTTAAGCTTTTTCTAACGTTACAAAAGATAGACAGAGACCTAAAAATTATAGGCAAGGGAAGGCACAATACCAAAATAAACGTCTTTATTATTTTCAGTGTAATTTTACTCATGGCATACCACAGCTACTGTTTGGTACTAGATCTTTTAGCTTACGACCTTAGAACGTTGTGGATTGTACCACTAATATCAACTTTATTCACTATAGAAGATTATGAAAGTGTTCTGTTTCTAACAATATTGCTGATCTTGAACGAAAGACTAGCATTTATTAAGAAAATGATAGATTTTGGTACAGAAATAAAATGGCAGCAGACGCACTTAAACATCCAGGTGCATCAAAATATGTGGCAGGCGTTTGATAGTTTTATTAAAGCTATCCGGTTGACCGAAAGGGTTTTTCGTATTTATGTAAGTACAAGTTACTACTTGTACCTGTTGTTCATACTTGAACAAAACAATAAAAGAAGATGTATAGTGACAAATATTGAAGAGAGTATCCTAAGATGGTTTGCTCATGTGGAGAGGATGAGTGAAAGACGACTAACAAAAGATATTTACAAGGCAGATGTGAGTTGCAACGCCGGGAGGGAACGGCCTAGAAGGACATACACTGACCTTACTGGTGAGGTTCTTCAGAAATATCAAGTAGTACTCCCAACCGGCGTAGGTGTATGACCAGATGTATGAACGTGGATGAGGCAAAAGGATCGAAGTAGGTGGCGCTCTGTGGTTTCTGAAAACCCATCAGTGGCGAAGGTTCCATACAACCCGATTCCTAGCAGATTCCCTTTGAAAAATTGCACAGGCAGTATATTAATATAATAATCATATTAAAGATTAAGTACTCCGGCTTACCCCTTCCAAAAAATTACCCATTCGCTACTGCTACCCATGCCAGGGAAAAAGGCGTGAGTTTATGCATGTATGTAAACTGTAGTATGTAACTTTAAGAAATTTCCTTTTTATAGTAGGAAATGTAATAATCCAGCATTTACTGCAATTGCCACCAGCTGAAATGGTAATATTATATCGGTCGTACTTTATTATATTTCAGATGCTACTAATAGCCACGCATTTGTTCATTTACTGTCTGCTGGGCGCGAAAAGGCTAATAACAACGGTGGCAATAAAGGTAAGAGTTATCTTACTATACCTACTATTATAAATGTGGAAGTTTTTGAAGATGGGTAGATGGATGTTTGTTTGTTACTCTTTCACGCAAAAACTACTAACCGTATTTGGATGAAAATTGGCACACGGATAGTTTATAACTTGGATTAACACAAAGGATTCTTTTTATTCCGTTAAGACATACGGTGACACATCAAACTATATATTTCCAGTAAACATGGCCTCGCTTTGTATAAATTTCCTGTGCAATGAGAGATCCGCATAAACTGGTTCTTATGGTTTTTTTATCGAACTCAACGCTGGCGAAGCCGCGGGCATAAGCTAGCATCTTATTTTTAAACTTTTTCAAAGACCAAACGGCTTTGGACTACGTTGTTTCAGTTCTTTGCCATCGACTTTAAAAAAAAATTAGTTGTTAGGCGGCAGTATTAAGGTACAAAATTACGAGTATCAACAACTGTTCTGGTTGATTGATGACAATAATGACCTCCTATGCAATCAAATAATTAGATTGTTTTTATTTTATTATCATTGTTTCATTAACACAACTTCGATGAAAGTTGAGTTGATTGACCCAAACATGAGGTCCGTGTATTTTCCTAAAGCTAATTAAAACATCCATGATTAATGGATTTTTTCAGCAAGGTAAAACATTTATCTCTATTATAACATATATATAATTTGTGTCTGTCCGTCCATGTGTCACAGCCAGTTTGCTCCGAATCTACTGGACCAAATAAGTTGAAATTTGGTAGGATGGTGGAATCCTATAACCCAAATATACTTAGACAAGGAAAGTTTTTTTTTATTTAATAATGGTCTATTTCGGGGGCATCCCAGAGCATGTATTTCCTTACAAAATCGTGCCCTCTGCTGTATCCGGCTGGTCCGGGTCAGGCTTGCTCCTGGCTGCTGTTCATCTGTTGATACTGTGTGGTGCTCAATCATCAATCATCATCATGGTCTATTTCGGGGGACAAATTACAAAATAAAAAAAAGATTTGCAAACCTTACTGTGTCATATATCAAAAATGAAAGGGCTCCTTATGAGGATTTCAAATATTTTTGTTATTAATGTAAAATAAATAATTTTAATTTATTCATGAAAGAAGACAAAAATTGACCATTAATTAAAATTTTGAAAAATTACAAATTATAGTTCATTGCTTGTAGATAACAGAAAAACCTATAAGAATTCTATCAATAGAAAATGAAGTGGTAAACTCAGTATAATACGTTCGCTTACGGAAAATTTGACTTTGGCATTGTACAGAACTCACTCTAGCACTTGGCCAGTTTTATAAATAACCTTCGAAATATTTCAGCACTGATTTCAGTCAGTAATCGCGTGTTAAATTCGTACAATTTTTTTTATTACAGAATTTCCATTGGAGTCAGTTCATAGTAGTACCAGAGCCTCAAACCCTCATATTCATTACAAGAATAAGCCTGATATGCTTCTTAGTCAATCTATTGGAGGACAAACTGTTGCAAACGAGAGACAGCTGTTTCAATGCGTTAGAGGAAATCCAAAACGGTTTGTATTTTTTGTACCAAAGCATATTATTCAAGAGTATCATATCGGATCTAGGGAAACTTCTTTAGGTGGGTTAAGCACTTTTTGAGTGAACAAAACTCAAGGAACTAAAGAAAGAATGAAATCACGTTTATTTGGCACATGCCACAAGAACACACAACAACCAAATAGGAATAAAAAATAAAACCTCGCGTGACCGTCACCAAACGCTCCGTAGCACTCGAGTTTTCACTCGTTTCCAAAGATTTTAACGCTTTTTTTTATACCACCTTGATAGATAGAAATGCGCGGTATTATGAGAGTCTTCCTCGTTTATTCAGTCTCCTCCTCTCTTTGTTTCTCGATTTTAGTCACCTTGTAAACGAAAACACATTTTACGTTTAGAACTAGATTTTATAAAGAAATTACACCTCCTATCCTACTGTGCCTTGTTCAAACAAGAACGAACACAACCACAGCAGTAAAGTCGCGCAATTACTCATACATTGCAACAAAAGCGAATCCACCGCCACAATGTGATTGTCGCGCGACTTCTGACGCGTGCAACATTGACGCCGGCAGACGTTCCGCTGCAATGCCTCACGTCGACTTGTCGTGTTGCTGCATAATTCTGTTGATTCTAATTCAGTGGGAGCTAATTCATAGATAGGGTTGAGTTTTACAAGCGATAGTAACCGGGGCTAGTACAAAATTGTTGCTCTCAGAGCCGAGTCCTCTTTTTTACAGCTAAAGAAGTAGACAAGATATTTGCTGAGATATATAACATTATGGATATTTAACATTTTGGATAACAGACAATTCTGTTTTATTATCATCAATATAATCATCCATTTCATTGCCAGTTGTATTTTTTTAAGTTTGGACAGCACTTCCATCAATTAGAAATACTTCAGCGATTATTTTCGGCTTGACAAAGATGAGACTGTTCTTTTTAACCTTCTTAGAAGAAAGGAGGAGGTTATGTATTCGTTATTATCACATAACGACTGTAATCAATTACAGCGCTGAGCATGATGAGATGCTAATCATAGTACAACCATGTCTACAACTTTTCGCCAGTAAAAGAAAATGTTCTATGAAATAGGGCGAGACCATTGCCATTAACATAATTATATTCAACTCCTGGCTGTTACTGACATTTTCCTGATAAGTAATCTTTTTCGACTCAAGAATCGAATCCAAGAGCTCATCTGTGACGTTTAATAAATGAGTTATGCGTGCTGTGGTGGGGGATGCGCGTTGGAGGGAGCGCGGGGCGACGCGCCGCGCTCAGTCTAGTACGAGCAGCCCTAGCGACAGCACGCCTAACCCAGTAATATGGCAGCACAGTTATTTAAGGAGGTAACGTTTGCGACCACTAGATCAGTGAGGCAGTTCCTTTTCATCATCATCATTTCAGCCCAAAGACTTCCACTGCTGGACAAAGGCCTCCCCGTGCGTGTCGCCACATTGACCGGTCCCTTGCTAATCCCCGCAACATTCACCAGGTCATCGGTCCACTTAGTGAGAGGCCTAGTTAGACAGTTCCTTTTATGAACAGTATTTTTCTAAGTTTCCAGTGAGGTCTCGGTACTACATAAAGAACATGGTCCGCGTCATCAGCACAGTGGAGCCCATGTCGGTGTATCGCATGTTCGCCGTCAACAGTCTGGCGATTGAACTGATAATATTGACCTTGAAGTACGCCATCGTGTTGCTGCAGTTCGCCTTCTCGTAATATTTGGAGGAAAGACAAGTTACATAATAAACCTGTTAAAAGTGATTGTTTTTAATTTTTTTAAACATAAAATAATCATATTTTTCTGAAATATCTACGTTTATTTAAGGCAAATTGTGTCATAATTTCATGTCAATTCTTTAAACAGTGAAATAAAAATGAAATAGTGAAATGAAGATGCTTTTCTTGTCTGGATGTGTGATCACCGATCACTTAGTTCCTGTAAACAATACATTGGATTTTGATAGTTTCACCATTATTTAGAAAAAAGTTTTATGTGTTTTATACATTCTTTGAAAACTTTGACGTTTTCTCAAATCGTTAAAACGTACAAATCAGAGGCGTATCGCTAGTACATTATCATAATTCACACATCATGTAACTTATTCCATACCTAGAATGATGAAACGGAATTGAATGTGAACGACGGTTTTAGAAGACAGACAATGTATAATTGAACAGTTAGTAGGCATTTTTATCAAGAGAGGCTTCAGAATAAGCTCCGCTAAGTAGTGACACGAAGAAAATGGAGAAAGATAAACTTTCACAGTATTTTATATACCCACAGAACAGTATATTGACCCAAACATAGTCCCCCTACACTACTAAGAATATTGACAGTGTGTTGTTCTTTACCCTAAACAGTGAGTAGGTACCGTGAGACGCACGGACGGACAAAAAGCCAGCCCCCGAGCAAACACACGCCGTTTACTGACCATACGTGCATCAACTTTACGGAGGTGCTAAGGAATGGGTCTGTGGAGGTGGCAATTGTGGTCAAATCAAATAAAATTGAAAGCATTTATTTCAAGTAGGACAGTTACAGGCACTTTAAAACTGTCGAAATAGAGAATAATATAATGAAGCTACAGTCCGAGTCATAAGGCATAATAACTGTGAAAGTGTTGTAGTTGTATTAGCGTAATGTATAAATGAATGTTTTACTTTTATTTCATCAGAATAAAATTACTCTAACAATTAATATTATGACAATTTAATCATTTTTAAAATAATGGAACAACAAAAACTTAAAGCACTATACATAATTATTTAATAAGATCATCTAACGTGTTCAGGTGAACAATCTAGTGAGTTTTAAAAAAACTCACTGCATCAGTATTTTATTAAATTCATAGCTAAGAACGCAATGTGACAAATCATAATTAGCAGATCCGCAATATAAGTTTGTGCATCGAAACTAAAGAAACTATTTTAATATTTATTAAAAAAGGAAAAATGTTTTTGGCTTGAATGGCGTTTTTGCCGCATCCAACTGCGCGATATCAAATCATCCTTCGATACAAGTCACGAGTTAAATTAGTTACATTTTCAGTATTCAGTGCGCGCGGTGTTGGTTTTTTCGCTCCCGATGCGAGCCACTCGTGTGTGCTGCTCCTGTATCGGGCGTGTTGGTAATACGTGGTACCTACCTTACAGTTTTAGCCCAGGCTGGTAAGTGATGACTGTTGGGAGCTTTGGGAGATGTAGGATTGAAGAAAGGCACCGAATCGACAGTCCTCTACAAAGATATTGAAGATTCTATTCGAAAGCTGTCAGAAGGAATGTTGAAGGAAAAACCGACTTCAAAAAAAAAACAAAAAATTTAAAAATAACTTTAGCTTCTGAAGTCGGTGACCTTTGTTTCATTGATTTATTTTTCTGTCACCGACTTCAGAAGCTAAAGTAAATTTTTCAATTTTTTTTTTTTTTTTTTTTTAAGTCGGTTTTATTTTTTGCAAAAAAGTTTTTATTTTTCACTTTTTAGTGGTTTACATGTGCCTTGGTACACATGGAAAGTGCAAACCGTTACAATTACAACAAGCCCAAACACTACTAGGATGCATTGTCTCATTATGGAGTTCCGAGACTCTTGCCTTCATCATCAGATCTGATAGTAGAATGGTTCTTATTAAACTCAAATGCTTCACTTCTTGTAGAAAATACCAAAATCGCTGTACGTTATCCTATACAATTTTAAGAGTTCCCTCGATTTCGCCAAGATTCCATCATCAAACCCCGACTTGGTGGCTGTGGGACCATTTGGAAAGTATACCCTTTCCAACAAAAAAAAGAATTTTTCAAATCGGATGGCAAACGACGGAGTTATGCGCGAACAAACATAAAAAAAAAATTGAAACATCCGAATTGAGAACCTCCTCCGTTTTTAGAAGTCGGTTAAAAATGTGTTCCAATGAGGCTGTGAGGCTCTCAATGAGGTTTAGTGATTTAGTAGAAGTACTACTTAAACGTGTTTTAGTGGAATTACTATTTCAACGTTCATAATATGTGAGCAACCAATCAAGGTTCCCTTCTAGGAGTTTCTTATGGATCACTTTTCCAAAAAAAAAAAAAACATCGCCGTATTAGTTCCTTGAGTAAAACTTAGGGCATATATTTTTAGTGGTTTACATGATTTTCTTGTACTTTGCTACAATACTGAGCTAATTTACTGCCCGCACGCCGTCACCAGCCACATCATTATGTAACACCATTTGTATTTCAATCATAGTACAAATTGTAAAGTATTTAACAATATTAATATTTTTTAGTGTCTAGTAAAATGAGAATGGACGTAATAAAAAGAGTGTTTGTATATTTTGGTACAACATGTTAAAGTACATGTACAAGAGTGGTACATAAGTGGACTTAATGTAACAAGGCATTCTATAGCAGACCTTTGGTCATATTTCCCCTTTATCAGAGCTACAGTACTCGTATAACTGGTATAAAATAGGCAGGCACTTTTACTCCACGCTATTGCGATCATTTTTTCTTAATCTTAGTCTTTATTACACTCAAAATTAAAATGTACAGTTTATGTGCAAGACGAGTTTAACCCAGAATTGTTTTTTTTATTACAGCAAAACTTACTTGTACCTCTGTTACGAAATTCGTAGAAGAGTATATACTCGTACTTATGTGCACAAACAATACAGTTAAAACTTAATTAACTTGTTTTATACACTAACCGAATACATACAATATATTTTATACGTAATAGATTCAGTATATGTATATACCTGTATATAAAACACTATTTACAAACTATAATCATGTTGACAGGAAATGTGTTTGTATATGTTTTTTTGTACTGGGCCATACCTAGGAAACTTCTAGTTAGAATTTAATTTTATATTTTTACTTTAAATATCTCCATGATCCCAGTACTGTCCAATGCATCAACCAGTTCAGTGTTGTGAGTACTTTGCATTGAGTTAGGAGTAGGACTCAATGTAACGTACTCAAACTTTTTTTTGGCTGAAATATTATATGCTACGGTAGGTTCCATGCCACGTATAAGGCGAGGAAGGAACATGGGTGGGTTTTAGTCAGTAAAAGTATGACACTCCTTCCCGCTCCGCCCAGACTGGGAGAAGTCATTTGATGATTTCCCATCCGGAAAAAAAAAGGTTCCATGCCACGTGTATTGGTTCATTTTACAATTGTTTACGGAAATGCGCTTTGTAGAGTCCATGATTTCATTTAACGCTATATAAATAAGCAAATATTTTGGTGAAGCGAGGAAATACATCAAATCAACACAAATAATAGCACTAAACCAAGAAACTAAACCAACCACTAAACTAAGTATATGTTAATGTAATATGAATTTATTTATTTTGTTACAAATTATTATTGCACAAACGACTGAACGAATCAATTTAACTTACAATTGAAATATATTGGAAATCTATTATAGCAAACGAAGTCTTTATATAACAAAGCAGTCGTTTTAAAACTAAGGATTCGTATAATTGTCATCACTTTGGTACGAGTATCACCGAGTTATTAAAGTGCGATGGGTTTTCAAACGATATTCCTCATTTGTGTAGGTTTCACGGTCATTCAGATAGTGAACGGCCAGCTTTGGGAGTTCGGTGCGGATAATATACCATCGGCCACAGTAATCACTAATGTTCACGGTCAATTTACGTTTTTTCAAAAGGAACAACATATACAAATAATTGTAAGTAGAATTTTTATGTTTTTCTTAACCAGACATGTTCGTGTATTTTATGTGGCTATAGAGGCGTTACTAACCTTCATAAAACTCCCCAAATATATGTAGTTATAACTGAAGTGTTGTGGTCCATGCACATGTGCTTTTTTTATAGAAGATTTTTAATATGAAATCGCTGATTTAACACCCCTGGGGCCCAGGCATAATTATACAATTTTGGGCTGTCTCCTTTAATTTAATCAAAGGAGATGGCCCAAAATTGTTTAACCTCCCACCTCAACAAGTTCATGTATACGCTCATGAATGTGATTAAACCCATTGTAAAAGAATAATTAAAGTTTTCAAGAAGTAAAACTATCGTTAGAGCAAAACGTTATCATTTCTGGCGCGTGTCCTTTATCAGTGCTACCGGCTGTAATGATGAATCCTTCCTTTACCACTTGTAAGACGATGCAGAGAGAAACCCTTATCCTGATCTTAATTATGTTATGTTATAGGGTTTTAAAATTGTTTATTTTTGTACAGGTACCTCAATGCCATGTTTTAACATACGTATACGTGCAAGTGAAGAATCACGTTTCCAGTCCAACTGTTTTTTTCAACTACCATAAAAACATAGTAACGATACGATACAACACATGGCAAATTAGTTCATCTACCTATAGTATAATAGCAAAGGCTATATATCAACCGGGTTGTAAGAGTGAACAACGGGGACCGTATCCGATAGGACGAGTTGCAACCGGTACAGCCTCAACAAGTGCCACATGATCCACACCAAAATAACGAAGACCACTAGTGAAAATTAAAGTAATAAATGAAGTCAAAAATTATTGCAATCTGCCTCTTTTCAACCGACTTCTAAAAAGAGGAGGTTCTCAATTCGTCTGTATTTTTTTTTTTTTTTTTTTGTGTTTGTTACCTCAGAACTTTCGACTGGGTGAACCGATTTTGATGATTCTTTTTTTATTTGAAAGCTGGTGCTTCCCGTTGGGTCCCATTTTAATTTGTTGAAGATCTGATGCTGATCTTCGGAGATATACAATGGAACTCTTCAAAAATAGACGGCAAATCTGCAGTGATTGCTGCATCCGCTTGTAGGTTCATTGTTTATACTACATCATGACGTAACATCACGCCTGTATGCTCTGAGGGGGTACGCAGATGTGTACAATATACCCAGATTTCGACAATGTTTGTTACCTCAGAACTTTCGACTGGGTGAACCGATTTTGATGATTCTTCTTTTATTTGAAAGCTGGTGCTTTCCGTGTGGTTCCATGTCAATTTGGCTAAGATCTTACGCTGATCTTCGGAGATATAAATGGAACTCTTCAAAAATACACGGCAAAGCTGCAGTAATTGCTGCAATCGCTTGGTTGTTTATTGTTTATACAACATCATGACGTAACATCACACCTGTATGCTCTGAGGGAGTACGCAGAAGTATACAATACACCCAGATTTCGACAGTTAGACGTGTAATGTTCGATTCAATGGGATCCCGGAGAAATAGAGGTAACTCCTTAACTTTATAGGCACACCAGAAGCGGTTTGGGTAGTTTTAGGCACAGTACTTTCTCGGAGTGATCCCATTTCGATTTGATAAAGATCTGGTGACTTCGGAAGATAGGCAACTAACTGAACTCCTTAATAAATGATAGCAAATGTACTGGGATCGCTGAAGACTCACGTCTGTCTATTGTTTACACCAGTTCATAACAAGAAATCACACCGATACGCTGTGAAAGGGTAAGCACATGTGAACCACTAAAAAGTGAAAAATAAAAACTTTTTTGCAAAAAATATAACCGACTCCACACAAAAAAGTGAAAAACAACTTTAGCTTCAGAAGTCGGTGACAAAAAAACTAAATCAATCAAACAAAGGTCACCGACTTCTGAAGCTAAAGTTATTTTTCACTTTTTTGTGTGAAGTCGGTTATATTTTTTGCAAAAAAGTTTTTTTAACCTATATACCTATACCACTAGCATCTTTTTTAGGGTTCCGTTGCCAAATGGCAAAAAACGGAACCCTTATAGATTCGTCATGTCTGTCTGTCTGTGCGTCCGTATGTCACAGCCACTTTTTTCCGAAACTATAAGAACTATGCTGTTGAAACTTGGTAAGTAGATGTATTCTGTGAACCACATTAAGGTTTTTACACAAAAATAGAAAAAAAAGACCAATAAATTTAGGGAGTTCCCCATACATAGAACTTAAACTCTTTTTTTTCATCAAACCCATACGTATGGATAGGTCTTCAAAAATGATATTGAGGTTTCATAATGTCATTTTCTTCTAAACTGAATAGTTTGCGCGAGAGACACGCGTATGTTACTTGCTGTTACGGAACCCTTCATGGGCGAGTCCGACTCGCACTTGGACGCTTTTTTCTTCTATTTTTCTTTTGCCTTTACCATTCGCGCGACCACCTTTTATGATTTCGTTTTCGTTTTCATTTACGATAAGGTTTATTTTCTTCTTTTCAGTACATTTTTATAAAAGCTTATTTTAAAAAGTTTTTGAATTAATAATTTCATTTCATGCAATCATCATCATGATCTTCCAGACCTTGTCCCATTCTGCTTGGGGTCTGCGCAACACGTTTTCTCCTTCCATTTTTTTGTATACTATGCATTTATGCTAACCAATTTCTCCGCGATTACTGGGCCCTATTTCATAAACGTGACAAGTTGACAATTTGTCAGTTTTTGACAAAATTGTCGAATAGGCTTATTAACTGAAAAAATCTAATTAGTCCGTCACTTAGATTATCAAAAAATATTTGACCCGTATTTTTTCTTTTGTCACATAAACCAAAATTGACGAAGATACGACGCTTTTAAAATTCCCAATACGTCACTGTTCGGTATCATTCTTAGTGAGTTGATACCGAACAGTGACTTCACGAGCCCCCACTCCGAGTTTTGATGCGTTTTATCTTTGTCAATATTCGTTGATTTACAAAAACAAAAAATACGTGTCCATTATTTTCCAATACTCTAATTGACGGACTAAATAGATTTGCAATTTATTGATGATGGAAACAAGCCTATTGTAGCTACAAATTCTGTTTCATAAACGTGACAAATATGTCCGATTGCGACAGGTAAATAGTTGACAAAATTGTCAGTGTCAATCGCGTTTCATAATTGTCAGTTTTAAAATGTCAGCATTTAAGAAAGTTATCAAGACTTTTTTGTCATGGTATCGACATAATTGTCGTAGGTAAATTGCGACAAGTATGTCACAGCATACATTTTGGTTAAAATGATATAGCAGTATGAGGGTAGCAATAAAAATGTTTGTCTTTATAAATTTGACTAGCATTCTAGGATTTGTTCGGTATTAGTATATGCAACAAGTAAAATGGACACGAAAATAATAATTTTGGGCCTTATACACGACAACCGAGAAATATTGTTTGGCGAATTTAGTGACGACGGCGTATTGGTTGAACCAAATATTCTTCATCGCTGTTGCTACTATTGTCTGTCGATGTTAGCACCATTTCACTGGTAATAAGTCATTAGTTAATGAAAAGTAGCCGCTGACATTGGGTGAGGTCGCCTGTCAGAAACCTTCGACAAGTCTACAAATTTGTCAACTTGTAATTACAATTTTGTGTTTCATATAACAAATATGTCGAGTTTTCACGACAAATTGTCACCTGTCACCTATCAAGGGAATTTTTTTATGAAACAAAAATAATCTGAAACTCTGTGTGTTTTCATTGCACGAAATTAACCCATTCATAGCTGCGCGGTATCTTCTCGTTAAACTTACCGTAGTATCTCAAGACGAAAGTCTATGACCAGTGTGTGTTGCCAGGATTACATACGGGACCGAGACGTAGTCGCTCACAATGGGCCTTATCAAAAGGCTTAAAGTCACCCAAAGGGCAATGTATGCTCGGAGTTTTCTTGCGTGATCGAATCAGAAATGAAGACGTCCGCAAGAGAACCAAGGTCACCGACGTAGCTCGAAGAATTGCTAAACTTAAGTGACAGTGGGCAGCTTGGATGGGGCCGAAAAGTTCTGGAGTGGCGACCGCGAACCGGAAGATGATGCGTTGGTAGACCTCCCACCCGCAACCTTCACCGATGACCTGGTGAAGGTTGCGGGAATCCGTTCGATGCGAGTCGCAAGGGACCGATCAATGTGGCGACACTTGGGGGAGGCCTATGTCCAGCAGTGGACGTCTTTCGGCTGAAATTATGATGATGAACCCATTCATAAGGGCAATCAATTTAGACAAAAGAACGTCCGTACGCAATACGACAAACGCACTGCTTCGGCGCCGCGGCACGAAACGTCTAAATTGAAAGCGCCCTAAATCCTGACCTTCCGACAAATTTTACATTTACGCTCAGCACCAGCAGTAAGTAACTTACCGAACGAACTTGTCTGTAAAATGAACGGAAGTATTTTAGAAAGTAACGAATTTTACAACGACTCAGTATTTTGTTCATTTTTAGTAAATTACGAAAATATTATCATCATCATCATGCCTAGCCTTTTCCGAACTATGTAGAGATCGGCTTCCAGTCAGGACCGGTCCGAACCGGACGCAGCTGAATACCAGTGTATCACATAGAGCGACTGTGTAAATGTGCTACTGTGGAATACGATACCCCTTGGTAAGAAAGACTGGTTGTCTGACTTTCAGGGCTTTCGGACTACCTGTAATCAATTATTACGAGAAAAAAATATATTAGTATTGATAAAACCATGACAAAAACCAATTTATAAATAAATACACTAAATAAACTCTTCTGATTCTTCGACATCCACTATACCTAGTACCTAAAGTGATTTTACATATTTTTACGTACAATAACCTTCAAAACTGTACCAGCATTTCGTTTGAGGCGTAATTATGTTCACAATTATGAAACACAAAATACGAGTATATTAATTTTACTGAAATCAAAACTTGTTAACTCACATCGTGTAGTGACTGTAGTGCTATGTATGATTAAATTAAATTGTTTGTGTAAAATAGGAACATGAAAGTTATAAGAAGTGTGGGCTCGTTGATTTTGTTTCATTTACTTATTAGTCGATAGATTGTAGTGCAATGGGACCTCGCACGATATCGGTTTTGTGTTTAATCCTGTCGGCTGCACAGATAGCATTTGGTGAAGTATGGGAATTCGGAAAAGTTAATACTCCAGGAAGTCGACCAGTTGTTCATATGGAAGGTTACATGGGACTATTTGAACATAATAAGAAAGTTGAACTACCCGTAAGTAATATGATTTATAATATGTTTCTCAAGTACTTGCGGAGCGCAGAATTATTCCACTTCTTCTGTGGTTTCTGTGGCACATAGCATATTCTTAGGTGAAATCCGTTTCTAATGGCATTTACAATATTCTACGGTTCCTCAAAGATAACTAAACCCATCTTCATGGTTTACTCACTTCACTTATCATATAGAGAAGTACTTGTATACCTTGAGCATCGAATAAATTAAGTCAATATTTTAAAATGTGTAGGGTAAGAATGGGGATTACCGGTCACTTAAGGCGAAATAATCACAAATCAGATAATAATAAACCTTTCTTTATTAATCCTTTTAACAATCAAACTATAGGTATTCTTCTAACAAAATCACATTAATTGAGATCAATAATTAAAACAACTTTGGCACAATCAGCATTTAAAAAAAAAACTAGTTTGACTGGTATTAGACACTTTGGCAGGTAAAACCAGTCAGTAGGTTGCTAATGCCGGTCAAGCTTTAACTTAACTTAACAACTTAACTTGGGAGGCCATTTCCTCTTCTTGCTCCCTTGTGAAGACTGTGTTTCTTCCCAGTAGTGGCCTATCACGGTTATTGTTCTTGATTCATTCTTGAAGCGTTGAAAAAGGCACGCCACATGATCGAGCTGCTTCTCTTATAGTTTTTCCTTCATCCACTAGTCTGAAACCCCTGTGTAGTTGCTCTTGGCTCCATGACGCCTTTGAAATGGGTTAGCTTCTTCTTTTAGGCATTCTGAAATAATAAAAAAACATTAATATTAATATAAGTAGTCATGTATACAAATTTTACTTGCGGCTAATACCGGTCAGCATGACCGGCATTGCCCGACTCGAAACATTTCCGTAATAAAAATTCTAGATAAGAAACCTAACCAAATAAGTTAAAAAACGATGATCACTCTGAATGCTAAGTGATTATGATGCAACAATCCTAGGCAACAATGTAAGAAACGTGAAAATATAAACACTCACCTCTTATTGTTTTACCCCGAAATTTTACATCAACTAGGCGCGAAAACAATCGACGTGCGTTCATCCAAGATGTCGGCTGCGGAATGCAGCGGGGACCGGGGCGTTGCCGTTCGGCAACATCACGCCACTCCCTGTGTATGTGTGCGTGCGTCAGAACGCAGTAGTTTGCGAGATTTTATATCGACCGGTATTACCTCCTGACCGGTATTACCCGGTTCTACCCTAAGCAATCATACCACTATAGCTAAAAAAATACCCATCTAACAATAATGAGTCACACAAAGAGATATAAGTAAGAAAAAATCCAACAAGGTTAGGTTAATAACGTAATCGTTCAACTTCCATAAAATACTGATCTTCCTTTTTAAAATTCGGCAACAACTGGAACAACAGTAACAAACGAACGAACTTCCTGTCAACTTAACACCACGAATCACTAAGGCCCATGTTCACCGAAAAGATAACGATCTGATTATCTAAGAACGCAGCTGTCACTGTGACATGTTCCTATACAAAAAGGTGTTTTAAACAGCTGTTTTTAGATAATCAGACCGTCATCATTTTGCTGAACATGGATCTAATAGCATTAATTACAGGTACCACATTGTTCTGTGTTGACATACGTGCAAGTAGATATCCGTAATCGAATATCAACCCCGGAGGTGCAATTTAACGTGAAGACAAACACAGTGTCCATACACTACGCCGTATTGTCAAGCAGTCTTTCATCGTATGAAATAATTGGGAAGGCAGTATGGATACCAGGTTGTCAGCAAGATCCTGTGTAATGGAAGATAGAAAATTAATGTAGAATATTAAACAATTTGCTTACCAGTGAAACTTTGAAAAGCAAAATATTTTTAAGAGAAATTTAAAATAAAAAGTGACATAAATGTAGTTATTTCATTGATTTCCTGAAAAATTAAATATAAAGATCTCTAATTTATATCATAATCGTCTGTCTAGCTTTTACCCAACTATTTTGGGGTCGGCTTCCGTTTAGTGGATGCCATATATATTTTACCTTTTGTTTTGTCTGACCTCAACAACCCAGTTCACACTGGGTAATACAATACCACGATACCACTTAGTAAGGCTGGTTGTCAGACTTTAGGTCACTGAAAACCTGTAACGACTGTCAAACTAAAGGTCTCTAATTAAGTAAATGAAAAGAATAACGAGAACTTTCTGCATAAAAGCCCATTGCAGTCCATTGCTCGAAATGGGTTTTTGCCTCTTATCCAGCTGCTGCCAGGCTCTCTGCGAAGACCATCTTTCCTCGGTAGAGCTTTTCGACTTATTAAAAGTCGTTCAGTGAACTATGAAACTTACCTCGCTAGCCTGACCACCATTATACTTGCCCACATTTCGCTTCAGGCGTCTCTAATTCCACAATAACAAAAAATACAAAAAACTTACATTGCACAAAAGACTGAACGAATCAATTTTGCTTTCAATTGAAAGGTATATAATAAACATACGGATATTGTTATGTAAAATAAAAGTTAATTTACGTACAACACCATTGTAAGTTAAATCGTAGTTGTAGGTAGTTAGTCGTAGTTGATTGTAGTGCGATGGGACCCACTTACTCATCACTTACTCTCACTATCGTCCTGTTGATGTCAGCTGTGCAGGTACAGAGTGAACAATGGGAATTCGGCAATTCTAGCACTCCGGGAAGTGTAGTAATCGGTCATATTGAAGGAGAAATCGGAATCTTTGAACGTATTAAGAAGATTAACTTATCGGTAAGTGACATCTTATATTGTTCGAAGCATTTTTAAAGCTGTACTCAATATCGAGATAATTAATATGTAACTTAAAGATTGTTACCAATAAGACTAAAGAAGAGGATGCAGTTTGCATGTTACTGGTACAATCAATATCCAATGAAATTATCCATGAAATCCACCCATCGTGCATCGTCCAGTGAAACTATATTCCTCTACAACCTTCGGTTGCAAAATTGCTGACATATAGACATCCGTAATTTTGACGACTAAACAAATCAACGATTTCTTTCAGGTTCCAGAATGTCACATAATATCCTACGTGAGTGTGCAAGTCGATAACATGATATCAACACCGGCTGTTTATTTCAATTCGCATACGAGCGTGGTTACCATATCCTACAGGCTATGGCAACACAGCTCCTCAACCTTCGACATAGTGGCGAGAGCTGTGTGGAGACAGGGCTGCACTGTTTCACCAGTGAAGGAACAACGTGACTAGGGTTAACAGTAAAAAAAACCGTGAATCGAATTAAAATAGACTGCTACAAAAATGCAAAATGTTTTTTACCATCTCATAAAATAGTAAAAAAACTTACGAAGACCCATAGGATCTGAGGCCCTTGACTGCCGCATTAGAAGTAAATAAAAAATCCACCATTTAAACCAGTACTCATTATTTCCGTGTTAACAATTAAAACATTCCAAGATTATGATTTTAACAAATCATAATTTCATAGTTTGAGCTATGGCATCGGTTTTATGATTGCACTAATCAATTGCACCATTTAAAAAAACTAACTAAATAAACAAATTAGTATCGGTTTAATACAATATTATATTTCTTTGGGCAGTGATTATGTTATTTATTCGGATCTGCTTCTTAAGAGAGAAGCATTACAATCTTAAAGAACTATCATGCATCATAGGCGTTTTTCAAAGGATGCGAAAAGTCTTTAACGGGATGTTTCCCTATGCTTGGAGGAGCTAATATTGTAGGGCCATACGATGACATTCAAATCTATGGCAGAAAGGAACAATGAAGCATGATAACAGCGTACAATTTGATAGAGAATTGCCTTAACAGTGAACACCGTCTCATAACTTTCAACAAGCCTTTTATAAAGTGTGGCACCAATGCTCATATTTCAAATAATGAAATAATTTTCTTTCCACCCTCCATAACATCCATATCTATAAATTAGAGCCATATCTGTTGTTAAAATGCTCTTATGGTTAGAAAAAGGAATTTCATTTAAGCCTATTTGATTATTAGGAAGGTGTACACCAGGGACATGACATTAGCCCCATCATTTTTAATTGTATTTTAAAATATAAATGAGAAAGAAAAGTACGCTTGAAATCGCTTGAAATTCTTTCATTAATTTTAGGAATAAGACACAACTTTGCTAACAGTTATCGTATTAGCAAACTGTAAAGTTTGCTAATACGATAACTGTTACACTATCGTTATTTTTATCACATTAGCAAAATCATACATCGTTAACGCTAGATACAAAATATTTACCATGTTTATTGTTCGTTATGATAGTATTAGTGCCCATGACAATTTAAAAACTTATAACATGTATCGCATAAAAAATCCATTACATTCAGTGATAGATTGTTTTTAGACATAAATTGTTCGCTTACTTAAAAAATATATATTTGTTCCCGCAAATTACTTTCTGAATACCTTGTGTACGTTTGAACATGTGCATGTAATGAATAATCGACAAAAATGTATTCAGCTGACAAGCTGACTTACATTAACATTTTTACATAGGTAACAATTAACATTTTAATATGAACACACGCGGTAAGCTTATTTTTTTTAGTTATATTTAAAATGAATTGTATTTTTTCAATAGACTCATTTAATTACCTAACCCTAAGAAATTATACGAATCAAACACCTTGAACGAATCAATTTATTTTGCTCTGCATAATGAAAAAACTCATTACAGTGAATAAATACAATATATGAATCTCAAACATAAACTAAATGTACTACAGCAAGAAAGTTAAAGCATTATAATATCATAATATATGCTTATACATTTTAAAAACACTGAGAAGCAGATTGAATTCTTAATGCAATGAAACTTCAGGCCACTATTATTCTCTGTATCGCAATAACTAAACAATGTGTACTTGGAGAAGTGTGGGAATTTGGAGAAAATGATCCGAGCAGCAGAGTTGTGTCTCACAATCAAGGTGATATCTCGCTATTAGATAAAACAAGGACTATTCTCTTGACCGTGAGTACAATAACATAACACTAACTGTGTCGACTGTGCGCAACCGGCCGTCAGCGTGACAGTAATTCAAGCCTAAGAAAAAACTTTAAACACTGATGCTTTCTATCACGAGCAATAAAAACCGAAACAGATATCTTCCATTCCTTTTTTTTTGCTTTTGTTAATTTCAGGTGCCAGAATGTCACGAAATAGATTATGTCAGGGTGGACGTTAACAATATGCTATCAAATCCGTCTGTGACCTTCGACAAATTGACGCAAATTGTGACCATCTCCTACAAACCACTGCAGATCAGCATGTCTACGTACGATGTCATCGCCAAAGCTAAGCTGAAAGAAGGATGCGCGGGCGGTCCCACGTCAAAAACGGACACACTACAATTAGTGTATGGATAAAGGAACACGCTTTTTGAAACAACAACAAAATATTAATAAAAGTCCGTCCTGCAGAAATGTATTTTATTCATTATCCTGACTATGGGTGCTTGCATATGGAAGCAGGTTTACGGGTCCCGACTTCAAACGACCAGAAAAAACTGATTTCAGGCAGAAAAAACTGATTCATTATGACTTGCATATTCTGGGAATCTGCATGTTTATGTAATTACAATATAAAATGACGTCTTTGCAAGAAGAAAACTCACAAGTTCCATTACTTTAGCATTTAATTACTCGTATGTCAATCCTCTTTAGATAAGTGTCAGGAAGAATAAAGACTATTCTGTCACAATGTTAAAGAAAATATTTATGACAACGTCTTCTTTCAAAATTGTGTGATAAGCATGAACTGGCTTGAATGCTCATCAAATTCCAAAAAAGTGAAAATAAGAATCATTACATTCAAAATTGAATTCAATTTGCCTATAGAAAGGTTGCTTGCTATCTATGTATAATTTAAGTGACAGGCGAATTCCAAATTCAGTACAAAGGTAAAAACATTACAGTTATGTATCTTCTTATTCTTCAACCCTTGGCCACTGGCCACCCGATGTTAAGTGTAGGTCTTCCAAATCTCTCCAGTTTTGGCGGTTTTGTGTCATGGCTATCCAGTTTCTTTCGGTCACTTCAATAACATCGTCTAACCACCTAGTCGATTGTCTTCCCACTGTCCTCCGGCCCGTCCGTGGTCTCCACGGTCTCTTTCATTGACTAGGGACATACTAGGTACCCTACCTATAGGACTTGCCCCCAATGTCTAATTATCCTAATCAACCAATGAATCAGTTATGTCTTAAGGCTGTTTCATATCGAATAATTCTTATTCTTATTCTTTATTGCACACAAAAATTATAAAGAAAAATATACACAAAATTAGAAAATATAGCATCATGTACAACGGCGAGCTTAACCCAGAATTGGGTTTACAGCAAACCATACTTGTGCTGAGAGATTTGCAGGAAATGTTAATTGTTTTTTTTTGTTCTAGATCAGAAGACCATTATTACAATCAGTTCATTTAGCAGTTAACCATGCATCCCCTACGCGAAAGAACTTGCGATGAATTATTGCAAAATCCCCTCTTGGCAACACCACCGCCAGAACCTGAAAAACCCAAGCCACCGCGCATACGAAAACCGCGAGTTTTTAAACTTGTAACGTTATCAATATATGTATAAAAATGTTCAAATGGATTTAACAACTACTCAGACTGAAACTAAAGCTAGATTGTGTTATTTCACAGCCGCCAAGATTTCCGTTAATACCGATTGAGGCTTATAATTGCTGGTGCAATCACCTGAAAGAGGTAAATCGTATAATGCTGTAAAAGCCAGTAATATCTATTAGTATACATAATTTTATTGGGTTTTCCATCAGGAATTTTTCAGTAGCAGCCAATCAATGTGTTGCTAGAATTTGTAAAATAACTTCTATCTTACACCAACCGACAGTTATCGATATTTTTCCAGTTATCGATTTTTTGTCGTCCCAAAAAGCCCCCAAAACCCAAACAGTCACTGTCACTTACGGGATATCTTCCGTGATTTTATTTGTATTGAGCTCCCGATATTTCGACGCTGTTGCAAGCGCCATGATCGCGGGTTGACTGGAGAATGCGGGTGGATGGAAAAAATGGTTAGGAGCAGACAAATCTGTCTACCCTGTACCTCTTTTGCCACCCGCACTACGGGTACTCGACGATAAGTCACAGCAAAACACACTCACAGAAGAAGAATACCGAAAAGAATCCGGGAAGATATCCCGTTACAAGTGACATTTTAAGTTTAGTTGTGAACCGTAATAGCTTAATTTGTAATTTCTCACACCAAAAAAGTTTAATTGCGATCTAGTTACAAATGGCGAAACATAAAGTGGACGATAGACCACCGGAGCTCTTCCCGGAACTGTACTTGAAGCCGAGAAGACTGGACTATTACGCACGGCAGCTAGAAGAGAACATGAATGTTAACAAGGATCTGCTCAAGAGGATCAATCTTATACAGAGAACTGGAGTAGGCTTTTTGAGCTATTGTTTAAGTATAATATGGAGGAGTTCCACGATAGGATAATCTGTTAAGTGTCAAATAGCAATGGCAAGTTAAGACCATCATCATCTACCTAGCCTTTTCCCAACTATGTTAGGGTCGGCTGCTAGTATAACCGGTTGCTAGTATAAGCGGTTGCTGATGAATACCAGTATTTTACATGGAGCGACTGCCTATCTGACCTCCACAATCCAGTTAATACAGGGTAATACGATACCCCTTGGTAAGACTGATGGTTGTCAGGCTTTTTGGCCTACTGTCTACCTTTAACGACTGTCAAAGATCTACAAATGATAGCCGTGACCAACTGCTTAACGTGCTTTCCGGGGCACGGAGAAAACTGTCACCCATTCACAGATAAATCTAGGCAAGCACGGCTTAACTTAAAGATTGACCGGAGCGGCTGTTATTGTTTAGCACGAGGTAGTCGGAAAGCAGTATACTGCTTTCTGACGATATTAAAGAAGACTGCGTATTACACAGTTGTAGGGTTATTCTCTGTTGGTCGCGGTAGCAAGTGCAACTGCTGAATGTAGGGTGCGATTCCTTTTATTCATTTGTTTTTGTTTTCGGATGGGTAATCATCAAATGACTTCTCCCGCTCTGGGCGGAGCAGGAGAGAGTGTCAGACTTTTACTGACTAAAACTCATCCATGTTCCTTCCTCGCCCTTTACGTTCCGGGGCCGCGGTATCTCTTTCGAACAGTCCCGCAGCCCCGGCAGGCAGGGTTCGATTCCTGGGTTGGGCAAAAAGTGTTGTTGGATTTTTCTATTTGGAATTTCTCAGTAACAGAGTTTGAAAGGTGACGGTATGATTCCCGTGCCTTAGAAAGCACGTTAAGCCTTTTGTCGGGCGCCTGATCTCTCGCCGATCGTGTCGGATTGCCGTGCCAATGGACTATGAGAGTGAGGGAACGGAGAGTGCATCTGTACTTACTTACTTGCTTAGCCTATGCCCGTGGCTTCAGCCGCGTGTAGTTCGATAATTGTCCCAGGGGATCATACTACAGGGATTAAAAGGACCCTAAGTGTTAATCCAGGTTATAAGCTATCTTCACGCAAAATTTCGTCCAGATCCGTTCGTGACTAGGATAAGATCTTCAACGTCTGAGCTGCATCCTTTTAGACTGTGTGATGACATCATGGAGTATATTTACAGGGGTACGTGGACTGCTGGTCACCTGAACCTAACAACAAATACAATAAGCTGCTCTGCAAACAACGTCAACGAGAACTCGACGAAATACAGAAGTCCAATTTATATTTCTACTCCAGACTACTCATTGCTGTTAGTTTCATTCTTGGTTATTTTAACTTAATCTCGTTTATCCATATTAAGAGCTGTATTACGGTTTCTTTGTTCACTAACATCGTGTGAGCAATGTTTAACTCCAGCTATTGTAGTAACTGATCTTCCTTGCCTGCAAAACGTTTACATAATGGTTGCACATGCGTCAGTTACGAGAAACTGGCGAATTTCTCCAAATGATTTTAAACCATAAAATGTTGACGTCACGTTCAAAATCGAATGAGAAAATTTGACAGTTTGTGGTAGCTTGATGCGTTGGACATGTCATTTTATTATTATAATAAAAGGTTTTGACAGAGATCGGAGCAACTGCTCACCAATGAATTGGATGAACAATGGAAGAAAACCAAACACAAACTTATTTTATCATCATCGTGAGTAACAATTTTAGCGCGTCCTTTTAAAATTATTAACTGAGCGTTTTTAATTATACTTTCTTCTTAACGTTACTAATTTTCAGATTACCTTTTATTTTATTTAAGACTGGTAAAATTGATCGTGACATAAGAGACCCAGCGTTTGATAAACCTTTACACTTCCACAGACCCAAGTAAGTCAGTCCTGCTTGGTATAATTCATTATTATTGGTTTCACAGGAATATACATGTACATTATGATGTTTGCATAATAAACGACTAAACCTACTTAGTTCAGTCTTAGATGGTCATAGCGTTAGAAGCTTTGATTGGTAACATTCATAAAACAACAACAAAAAACGTGAAAAAACGAGCCCAGCGGCGCCATGCCATAGTGCCACCGTGTTCATCTACTTCCATAGTGATCCATTCAACAGTTATGACCATAACAAAAAACGTCGGTGTGACTCTCTGTGATGCCCATTTTTAAATAAAATCTTGAAATTACAGAGTTGCTATGGACATTTGGGTCCGAGGTGGATCAAAGATCGGTAAAGTAACGATAGAGCTCTTCTCAGATATCGTACCGGAAACTTGCAAATTATTCCTGATGTTTATCAAAGGAATTTCGACTGGGCATGCTTATGCTGGCACCAGATTCTTTAGGTTAGTAATTCAGTATAGTCGCAGAGCTGACGAAGGACTCTTTAAAAATGTTTGCGTCCTTTTCTATTTCTATTTACCAAGATTGCATGCATTCCAAAATATAAATTAGTGACGTTGCTCAAAAGGCCGCAAAGCTAAAGTGGCAGTGAGCTGGCCATATCTGCCGTACCCGACGAGGTGTGGGCCAAAATAACCACGATGTGGAACCTTGACACAGCCAGAAAGCGACGCGGTAGACCTCGGAGCAGATGTCGGGACGAGCTGGACAAAACCAACAAACAGTGGTCCACATTGGCCCTGGATCGAAGAATATGTAAGTCATGGGAAGAGGCCTTTGCCCAGCAGTGGGATTACATAAGCTTACAGTAACAGTAACAGAAAGATTGCAAAGATTGCACCCTGGGCAGAAAATCCCGTTTATAATTACATTCATCCTCGTAGCAGGTCATAAAGTTCAATGTATAATTGACAACTAGGGACTTGTGTCAATGTATTATAATATTGACCGTCTAATGTTCCACAATTTACTGCCTAGTTCACATAATAGCTAGAAATCTATTTGCCAGGTAATGCTCGAGTTAAACTTTTGTTTTAGAATAGTACCAGATTTGTACTGCGCTGGTGGTGACGTCATGAAAGACAATGGTTACGGCATGTACATTCCACCAACAGAGGACGAGTCGGAATACGTTATGCCCATGACAGCTGAAAGCTGCAACTTGAAACATACTGTACCAGGTGAAGAGCTAGCGCTTCTTTCATTTACTACGTTTAATACAAACTTTAAAAGTCACTTACCGGATATCTTCCGTGATTGTTATACTTTTGTGCTCCCGTTATTTCGACGCTGTTGCAAGGTAAGCGTCCACCTGTCCGCATCGAACGCATCGGACGCACCGCATCGAACGGATTGTAGTATTCATTGTATAGAAAGTCACACAATTGCGGCCACTGATCCACACCGTACGGATCGCTTGAATCTGTTCAATAACTACGATCCGTCTGATGCGATGCGTCCGATGCGGACAGGTGGACGCTTACCTGCAAGCGCCATGATCGCGGGTTAACTGGAGGCTGCGAATGGATGGAAAAAATTTACGACGACGATTGACGTTTAATACAGGGTGTAAACGGACTTTTCACGAACCAGTCAACCAAAGCAAAGATTAATGCTGGAAAACGACTTTTTTTGTGGTGACTCAAAGCATCGTGCTGATGATGGATTTAATAGTACGGGGGAGGTGGAGGTGTTTAAAGTAAAGTTCATACATTAAAACAAACAGTTTAAAAAAACTTATCTAAAGAAAGGTTCCTAGGTATGATTTAACTAGAACCAAAAAAGAAAACTTAAGAACAAAAAAATGTTTAGGGTATTTTTAGAAAGAAAGAAAGAAGAAAAGAAAGACAAAGCATTTTAATAGCCCGACAGGCAGTGACGGATTAACCCTTAATCAAATTAAGCAATTGCCTAGGGCATCACGTCTGGGGGGGGCACCAGAAGAAGTACAAAAAAATCCGTCCTTAGGGTATCACGTCTCACTCTCACGTCACCAAAAACTACATCAAAAGAAGTTTCTAGGACTAATTTGAAAATTCGCGCGTTTTAAGAGCCGGTATTATGTAGTTTTGGTGATTTGGGCGAACTTCATCTCGAAATCCATATGACCTAAGAGTTTGCTATTTGGGCACCATTAAACTTGGACTTGTAAGTAATCTTTAAATCTGTCGAAGCGAAAACACAATTGGACAAAAAGTCTCGATAGAAAAAAAATACTAAAACATGTTTTGCACATAATATATTTTGAGTTGGATCTCTGAAACCATAAGGAATTTAATGGTTATTTTTAGCCTAATAGATAGGTAACAATATTATCTCTAATCTTGATGAAAATTTGCTTATTTTTCTACGTCGTTTTCTCGTGTTTAGGTCCATATGATTTGGCGCTTACGTTATTTTATTCTAAGCGAGCACACACTCTTTTTGTCTCTCGTTTCGTACGCGGTTGTATATCGCGCTATCCTTTTCAACCGTTCAAGTTCAGTAACAAGCAGGCCTTCCCAGAGTGAGGAGTGTTCTTCGTAAATATATTACCGACTACTACATTTTAATTTAATTCGAAAAGATTTACTCTGTAGAGTAAACATAACATCACGCCTGTTATTATTAGAAGGTGGTGTCGTTTTCATGGTTTTCGGGGTAGCTGAGTACAAAAATGAGGTCAAAATGAAAATTCAAGATGGCGCCGAAGAAAATATTTGGTTTGTCCATCATGGGTGTCGTTTTCATGGTTATCCGGGTCGTTGATTTAGAAAATGGGATCAAAAAGAAAATCCAAAATGGCGCTGAGGACAATTTTTGTGTTTTCCGTCATGGGTGTCGTTTTTATGGTTTTTGGGGTCGCTGATTACGAAAATAGGGTCAGTAAGAAAATCAAAGATGGCGATGAGGAAATTTTTTGGTTTTTCCGTCATGGGTATCGTTTTCATGGTTATTGGGGCCGCTGATAACGAAAATGAGATCAAAATGAAAATCAAAGATGGCGCTGAGGATTTTTTTTTGGTTTTCCCGTCATGGGTGTCGATTTCATGGTATTTGGGGTCGCTGATAACGAAAATGAGGACGAAACGAAAATTCAAGATGGCGCTGAGGAAAATTTTTGGCTTTTCCGTTATGGGTGTTGTTTTCAGGGTTTTTGGGTTCACTGATTACGAAAATAGAGTCTGTACGAAAATCAAAAATGGCGCCCAGGAAAATTTTTGGTTTTTCCGTCATGGGTATCGTTTTCATGGTTATTGGGGCCGCTGATAACGAAAATGAGATCAAAATGAAAATCCAAGATGGCGCGGAGGAAATTTTTTTGGTTTTTTCGTCATGGGTGTCGTTTTCATGGTATTTGAGGTCGCTGATAACGAAAATGAGATCAAAATGAAAATCCAAGATGGTGCGGAGGAAATTTTTTGGTTTTTTCGTCATGGGTGTCGTTTTCATGGTATTTGAGGTCACTGAAAACGAAAATGAGGTCAGAACTCCACTTCTAAGGTACGTTACATCTCATCATCTTATTTTACAAAAATCTAATGTTTTAGGCGGCAAAGGTTTAAAGACCGATTCTAGTTGACATACGGATAGGGGGGCCTACAGGCGTGGATTGCTTAGGGCATCAAGTAGGCTTAATCCGTCACTGCCGACAGGGCAAAACATACAAAAGTGAAAAAAATGGTTAAATTATGATTATAACTAATAAAAAGTAAAAATTTTGTTTTGAGAGAATTTTGATTATTGTGAATGTAGGTCACATTTTTATTTTTTTGTTTGTTTTTTCCCACAACTGTCTGGCAGTTTGAGTACTTTAAGCGACCTACTCAAATGTCCTTTCTTTGGTATGTATTGTTCGTCGTTTCTAGCTACACGATAACTGACAAATGCTTGCATTGACTGGACAGGTCCACTCAAATCTGTGTGGTTCTTTCCTCAAAAGACCATCTCAAACACTAATCTGCATAGTCCTCATGTGAATTGAGCAACTTGAGCAAGATTATAAGTATCAGGACTTCTGACTTCTGAGTCTGTTTGGTCTGTTTCTTCTCAGAGTAGTCAGGTACCTAATAAACACCGGCCCCACCTAGCTTTAAAAAATAACGTGTAAAAGTGTTGGTAAAAACCTACTTGTCAAATAATAGTAGATTATGCACCAAGGGGCTAAAGTTGTGTCTTATGTCACGGGCGTATTGAATCTCGAGCGCAATGAAGGATTCGGGATTTAACTCCCGAGCGCAGCGAGGGAGCTAAGAGTTTAACTCACGAGCGAAGCGAGGGAGTTAATACAAGAATCCTGAATGCAGCGAGAGATTCAAGCTAGCCCAAGGCGAAGACACCTTTAGCCCAGAGGAGGATACTCTACTTTTTACACCTACTGTGAGAAAATAATAGCCATAAATCAAATCAAATCAAATCCGTTTGGAAAGTCATAAATAACGAGACTAACAGAAAGAAAATACGTAATAATAGCTTTAAATTAGATACAGCATGTGGTCCTAAAAGCTCTAATCAGGAAGTAGCTCAAGAATTTGTAAATTTCTTTACCGATATTCCAATAAAAACTACGGAGGCTCTTAATTCCTCACCGGAAGTCTCAATTGGCTTATTAAAGGCGAATGTGTCTTGCTGCCTGGCTGAATTTAAATTTAAACACACCCTATGACCGTTATTAAAGCTTTCCGGCAAATTAAAATCAAACGGACCGAAGATTTATGGGGAATGTCTACGAGTATCAAAGTTTGAACATCTACCTATACTTGAGACCATAGCCCCGTACTTAGCATTAATTTTTAATTTATGTGTAGAATAAGGAGTTTTCCCTGATTTAATGAAATACAGTAAAGTCATACCTCTTTTCAAATCCGGGGACAGTAAAGATGCCAATAATTATAGACCTGTATCCGTGTTACCAGTTTTTAGCAAAGTTTTTGAAAAAATAATGCTTAATCAAATGCTATATCATTTTAACACCAACAGAATCTTACATGATCAACAGTATGGTTTCACCAAGGGGCGTTGTACAACTGACGCCGGTGTAATCCTATTAAAGCACATATTTGCTGCGTGGGAAGAGACCCAAGACGCAATAGGAATTTTCTGTGACCTCTCTAAAGCATTTGATTGCGTAAATCACGACACGTTACTTTTGAAACTGGAGCATTACGGACTGGGTAAACTTGCACTTAGCCTGCTAATATCTTATTTGAGTGATAGAAAACAACATGTTCAAATAAATAGTGTTAATTCACTGGGTTTGAATGTGAAAATGGGGGTTCCACAAGGCTCAATATTGGGTCCTTTCCTTTTTCTGGTATATATAAATGATCTACCCTATTTGAAGAAAAACCAACCTCATAATATGGTGTTGTTTGCTGATGACACTTCTCTAATTTTAAGATAAATAGACGGGCCCAAAATCTAGATGACGTGAATGATGCCCTACTTCTGGTCCAAAATTGGTTCACAGCAAACAATTTGGTATTTAATGAAAAAAAAACTAAATGCATAAGATTTTCATTACCAAATGATAAAAGTAGTGATTGTGAGATAATATTGAATAAAGAGAAACTCGAATTCGTAGATAAAACGGTTTTCCTGGGGCTTACGCTTGATTCAAGGCTACAATGGGGTTCTCATTTAACATCTCTTGCGGGGCGCTTAAGTTCAGCAGCATATGCCATTAGAAAAATGTAGATACCGCTAGACTGTTCTATTTTAGTTACTTCCATAGTATAATGTCTTACGGTATTTTGCTATGGGGCCGGGCTGCTGATATTGAGTCTATATTTATTCTGCAGAAAAGAGCCATCGGAGCCATATACAATCTTTGTAGGCGCGATTCTCTAAGGGAACTATTTAAGGATATTGGCATCATGACGGTTCATTGCCAATACATCTACGAAAACATAATGTACGTCAGAAAAAATCTGCATCTTTTCGGTAAAAGAGGCGACAGACACAATTACAGTACTAGAAATAGGTACCAACTTTAGGCTTTTAGCCAGGCTTTAGACTCGCTAAAGTAGACTCATCTTTCATGGGGTACTGTTTGAGATGCTATAATAAAATTCCACTAAGTATTCTTGAACTGAATGAGACTAAATTTAAAACATGCATTAAACGCACACTATGTAAGCAAGCATATTACAAGTTGAGCGATTATATCGCTGATAAAAATGCTTGGCTCAATGCTGGTCCTGCTCCACAAGGACAGGGGAGTAAAAATTGATAGCATTAAATGGTATTGTTGGAGCTGCTGAAGATTGTACAACTATCTTTGCATTGTATGGATTCAATCTCTTTAGTATTATATAAACGCATATCCCAGATTGTGTGAGTACTATGTACTAGAAAGCTACCATTCACTGGAAACCTACTTTAGTTTTTGACTTGAATGTGTCCTGGCGGTTGAGAGTATGTCATGCTCACTCAAATGTCTCGCTGATGGTGGCGCGTGTGTCGGGCCATTTAGTTCCCTTCTAAATGGTTGAGCTGAATGGTGCTGATCCATGCGTCATGTTCGTGCACGGGCGCTGTCACTTGTGACTGGTCATCTCTTAGTTGCCATGGCTTATTTGAATGAATTATTTTGTTTTTACTATGGACTCTTTTAACGTGCACATCTTGCTACATTGTTCTCACATAATTTACCATCTCAACATGAATGATGTAACCAAGATTTTATAACAATAATTTGATTTAAAACAGTGTCCATGGAGTTTCTTGCCCGTTTTTCTCCATAGAGATCTACGTTAGAGAATGAACAACTACAGTACTTTCACAGTTTTTATGACTGTAGCTACATTTAATTTTCATCTTTGTTTCGACAATTCAAAAGTGCCTGTAATTGGCCTACTTGAAATAAATGCTTTGATTTTGATTTTGAAAAGCGTGGGATTGGCAGAACCATAGATTTTTTTACGTCCAGCAGTGGGTAAATACTAAGTAAAGTCGGGCTTCGGATAATGATAATCATTTCGCAGTGAAGAGGTTTGCTTGCCTTTCAGGTGTATTGTCTATGGTTACTACTCCTCTTGGTGAGGTGAGCGGACAGTTTAACATCATATTCAAGCCTTTGCCGCAGTTCGACAATAAGCACGTGGTTTTCGGTAGAGTAAGTGGATTTTATTACTTTACAGACCCATGACTAATATAGTTGTTTGGCTAAACAATAGAACCAATTTCAATGTGAGGATTGATAACCTTTTCTCTGAGGGGATGGTCAGTTGCATCATCATAATGTTCCCACTGCTGGGACACAGACCTATTCTCTATGAGAGGGTTATAATCCACCACGTTTTCTATTTTTTTGGTTCTAAGACATGCCGATTTCCTCATGTTGTTTCCCTTCACCGTTTTGAGAGCAGTACGTGGTGGTGAAGTAATAGTTCGGGAGGTACCGTTGCATTTTAGGTAGTGTTTGTACATCTTGTTCAATAGATCTCGAATGACTGATAAGTAAACCCAGCGTAGCTGACGCACCCGCGTAGCATACTCTTTGTTTTATCTGAAATCCATGCACCCAGACCGTGGACTAATGACCTAATGAATCCCATGGGAATCCGTTTGCTGAGAGTCGCACAGAATCGGTCAACTTGACGACATTTAGGAAAGACCTATAGTCGTTGATGATGATGATGTTGATTATGCCGCAACCAGAGTTAGTAAAATTGAGAAAATTATAATGATCTTTATGCGCATAGCAATAACATTTTTGTTAGAATGCTATCACTGGAAAGTTTGAAAAAATTACGTACGTTTTGACCATAGATAATAGGCGGACCGCCGCTTACATTGGAACGCATCAGCGCACTAGGGCTGCCCCTCGGCACCCCCACATCGGACTGTATCATCCGCTCGTGTGGCTGGTTCACGCGCGTCGGACAGTACCGCGAGGGCGCCCCTAACACCATCAAGTTTCCGCCAAGACGACAAAAATGAGCCAATTTTTATATGTATTTTCACTTTTTTTATGTTGTGACGGTTTTTGTTGCAATTATTTGTTTATTACCAGTTTTCTTTTTTGAATAAAATTTGAAGACCAAAATGTTTTTTTTTAATATAAATATGGATGTGTAAGTAGGTTTAGGTTAGTGCTACTTACAGTTGAAAATGTTAGAAATAAGTGTTTTTATACGAGGGCGGGTCAATAAGTCCGTGACTTTTTGAATTTCTGACCTCTTTACTGAAAAAGCAACACTACTGTCAACAGAGGCATCTGTCAGTTGACTCCTGACAAAATTTGAACTTGCTGCGTCAGTTAGTTTGTGTTTGACAGCTATCTTTATCAGACTACCCAGTAATTTGAGGAAAAAATGGGAAAAAGTGAATTTCGTGTGCTTATTAAGCATTATTTTTTGCGAAAAAAAACCATTACCGAGACCAAGGCTAAGCTTGATAAATACTATGGGGACTCTGCACCATCGATTTCAATGGTAAAAAAGTGGTTTACTGAATTTCGTTGTGGCGGTACAAGCACTGAAGATAGACGCCCAGTTGAGGTCTCTTCACTCGAAACAATCGAAAAAATTCACGATATGGTGTAGGCCGACCGAAGATTGAAAGTGCAAGAGATTGTGGAAGCCGTAGGGATCTCGCATGGCTCAGTGGTTTCAATTTTGAATGATCACTTGGGCATGAGAAAGCTTTCCGCAAGATGGGTGCCGCGTTTGCTCACAGTCGACCACAAACGCAATCGTGTAACAACTTCACAGGAAGGTTTGGCGTTGTTGAATCGCAATATGGAGGAGTTTTTGCGCCGTTTTGTAACCGTGGATGAAACATGGATCCATCACAACACACCAGAGACCAAACAACAGTCAAAACAGTGGGTTTGTAAGGGTGAATCGGCGCCAAAGAAGGCCAAGGTGGGTTTGTCAGCCAATAAAGTTATGGTGACTGTTTTTTGGGATGCACGCGGGATAATCCACATTGACTACCTTCAAAAGGGAGAACAATCAATGGGGAATATTATGCCAACTTATTGGACCGATTCAATGACGATTTGAAAAAAAACCGACCTCATTTAGCCAAGAAAAAAGTTCTTTTCCACCAAGACAATGCAAGGGTGCACACATGTGCAGTTGCCATGGCAAACATCCATGAATTGGGCTATGAATTGCTCCCTCATCCGCCTTATTCTCCAGATTTGGCTCCGAGTGACTACTTCTTGTTCCCAAACCTGAAGAAATGGCTTGGTGGAAAAAGATTTGACTCCAATGATGAAGTCATCTCGCAAATAAAGGCCTATTTTGAGGACCTCCACAAATCATATTTTTTGGAAGGGATAAAAAAATTGGAGAAGCGTTGGACAAAGTGTTTAGAGCTCAAGGGAGACTACGTTGAAAAACAATATGATTTATTTATCAAAAAATCTGTGTTTTATTCCAAAAGTCACGGACTTATTGACCCGCCCTCGTACTAGTTACACTTTGTCGTTGCGTCCACCGACATTTCCTAAACTAGCAGGAGCTCTACAATGTGTTTTCAAACATTCTACCTCGTACTTTACAACAGTTGCTAAATTAAGGGCCAAAACCAAACTTGATTAAAAAAAGACATCAAGCTTCCAAAAGCAAACAAAAAATAACTGCAATTAAATTTTTATTGCAAAAATAAACTTTTTTATAAATAGATGGAAAAGTCTGTTGGCACACGACACGAATCAAACAATTCACAATTACACATTCATAATCGTACAAATAATACTCGATTAACTTTCTTTACTAGTCAAGTCCCCGTAGTCGCCATTTTGTTGTCATCATTCTATCTTCACGAACAATCCGCACGATAATATCAGAGCCAGCAACTGAAATTCAAGTATACTTAAGTCAATTAGAATACCGGGGCTGCGGGGCTGTCCGGGGCTGCCGTAGCCCCGGAACACATAGGGCGAAGAAGGAACATGGATGGGTTTTTAGTCAGTAAAAGTCTGACACTCCCTTCCGCTCCGCCCAGTGCAGGGGGTCATTTGATGATTTCCCATATTTTCCTATCGTTTCGAAGAAGAAAAAAGTCAATTAGAATAAGTTGAACTCGAACTCGAGCATTTGTTTTAATTATTATAGGAAGAAGTGGATTAGTCAGAAACAAGAATTAGTTTCAAAGCGTAGTTTGTAAGCATAACGTTGCGAATATCTGGAGTTGCAACTTTATTTTGGTCTAAAGTCACGTAGGCTCCGTGTAAGAATGCGTAACCAATAGTTTTGTTTTTTGCTTTAATGAAAAGATTGCTAAGATCACAATATTGCCATTTACTAAGATAAAATAGGATTAAGGACCGTCTGTCCTAAATACCGCTCGTTGTAGTTGTCGAAACTATAGCAAGACTGATGGAACACAAGGTGGGATTAATATAGCCTGGCTGTGAAGTAAAGGACCGGAACTCCAGAAGAATCTGCAATCTGTGCGTATCAGTTTGACAGTACCTTAGGAAGGTAGGCTTTAATTGACGGTACTTGACGGTCTTGTTTCTCTAGGTACGCAAATAGGGTAGATAACACCATAAAACAATCATTCCAAGACACCAATCTCTACAAAAATATGTTTTTTTTTACCCGATTTATTTTCTATTAATTGTCAAATTAGATTTTTAGTTCCTTCGAAATCAATAAATAGTCGAGTCATTTAGTTGACTAAACAGTGACGTCACAGCGTGCCACGTTTTGACAGCTCTTAAAAAGTATGTCAATTGATCGGTGTCATCTACCCTATATTATGGCGAAGCAGATGATGACTTACCATTACCAGAGCTATAATGACGGCCACTGTGCCAACATACACGGCATCCTCTCTCAAGAAGTCTATTACTTTGGAGAGGCATCCCTCCACGTACATCGTGGTAGGATTCGGCGACCCTTTGCAATCCATTCTCTGAAACATTCACAACATTCAACTTAAGTTTGGTGTATTATGTTACTGGTGTCTGAATATTACGAAAAATATAAAAAAAGAAAAGTAGGTATCCATTGCTATATATTAATGCTCATTCAGCTGCTGAAAATATTTCACTCACAACAATTTATACTTCTTCTCGAGTCGAAATCACACATTGTTAACTGTGACTTCGCTTTCCTCTATGAAAAAGGTTCCAATACCACCTTAATGAAACAGATTTGCAAGGAGATTACAAGCGTTTATCAATATAACTGCCCTCTTTACGTCAAAATAAATTGACAATCGCCATTTGTTTAAAAAAAGAAAAAATCTTAATGGCATAATATAACATTATTTTGGTGACATACAGTCAGTTATTGTCAGCTTTCGTTTAAAAGAGGTTGCATTAAAAAGTGCTCTTCATGCATGGAAAAAAAAAGTTTCACAGCATTGTTTCGGGGATATTGACTGATAATAAATAGTTAGAAAGATAGGTATATCTCAAAACCCTCACCTTCCCAGGATAAACTTCCCGACAGCAACTTTCAGGTACATTATCATTCCAATCCTTGTATCCTTTGACGCCACAGCACTTCAGGTACGTCTGAGTATCATCCCAGGACTTGGTATACTCGTGCTTGACCCCGTAGTAAGGGATGGCGGCATACAGCTCCCGGTCTAAGGTCGTGAGGACTTTCTCTCTAAAGACGAATTGCAGGATCCCGCCAACCAGCATCACCACGAAGATAATGAAGACCAAGATGTAATACTGAAATGTAAAAGAGTAATGTTTAGATAAGCATAAACTAGCGCTCCTCGCGTTTGAAGAGACGCTCGTCCTCGAGTTTCATACTTCAAGGCAATGCTATACTCCCATAGACCTAAAAAAAGGCAGACGGAATTTCAATAAGAAAAAAGTTGAAGCCGCGTAACTGTGTGCGTGTGCAAAGGGATGATGCCCGAGCCCGATGAAGGAAAATTACCTATTTTTAGACAATATTTCAATACGATCTCCCTTGAACTTGGGTTTTATTACAAGTTTTTGCAAAAGTAAAGGTAAAATAAATAAAACATATTGAATTACAATACTCTATGTTGAATTACTATGAAACACATTGACTTAGTATGGTGTGAATGTGTGCCTGCTGGCTTGTCTATATTAGCGCCCTGACTTACTATGGGCGCTTCAGCGCCGTCTTTTTAGGTCCATGTACAGTTCTTTATTCAGTGACATCAAAAAAGTTCGCGAGGATTTACTGCTTGGTGGAAACTAACTCAAAACATATTTAGTACATAGCAATAAATGTTCTTAATTCAAATACTATTGACGTGCAGTAGCTGATAGTCTTAAGGCCCCTTCTCATAGCACTGCATACAGGGCTCTGCCTGCAGGGACACTGCCAATCGTATTGTGTGATATGTATGCAGGGCCGATATTTTAATTGTTCACCCTGCCGCAGGGCCTTAAAATATCGGCCCTGCATACATACACACAATACGATTGGCAGTGTCCCTGCAGGCAGAGCCCTGCATGCAGTGCTTTGAGTAGGGGCCTTAAATTTAAACGCACCGTTAGCAGCATACATTTAACCTCCTTCGCGGCGCCGCAGCACCCCAGCAGCGACAGCAGCATCAGCGCAGCCCCCATGGCCACGACCACTCCCACCGATGCTATGAACATGTTGTTGCTCATCAGTGTGCTGGAGAAGGAACGGGAGACCCATACCCACAGGCCTACGGCCAATGCGATCGCTCCGCCGATCTGAAATGCAGAAATTCAATTTGTTAATTTTAAACCTTGGTCAAATAGTTTATTTTTTGTAAGGCAACTTACCGTAGATAAGATTTAATTTTTACTAAAAGAAAAATATTGTTGTCATAGGAATCGTATTATCGAACCCGTAACTCAAGCCCGTAAGTTCAAGCTTATCTACAGTTACCTATACAAAATGTTTAGGCTCGTCACCAAAATCAGAACCATCTAATTTTTTTTAAAACAAATTCACGAATGACTGAATAACGACTAAAATGAATGGTAATAACGACGCGACGCCCCCTGGAAAATTATTGTCCAAGTTTAACATAAATCGTATTAAATTTTCTTGGCACGCAACGCCACCTGAACGATTCCATACTACAGTTTGAAGGCAAACAGCAAAGATTCGATAAGAAATAAATAGTAAGTACGAATTATATTTATGTAGATAGTGTTATTGAACAGAACTGGCCTATTTATTTAAAAATAAAATGACAAAAGCCATTTTCCGTCACAAAAAAAGTGAATAAAAAGAAAATTCTAATGGCATCCCATATTTTTTACCACAAAATGGCCAGTGATTTTAACTTATCAGTTCGAATCGAACTGAAAAGGTTGATTTATGCAAGTTAAGTGCCATACTTGTATAGGTATGACTTCCTTGTCAGGACTACGGAAACCTAAAAACCGTGAATGCTTAAAACAGTGTTTGAAAAAGTTCTGAGAAACCGTCGACATTGATGCATGAACATAAATCTACAAACTCAATTGAAAGGTCAGATAATAATGCTTGCGTGATGAGCAATAATCTACCGGTTGTACGTGATTGATGTAAGTGGCATCAGACATAAAGACTTTAAAAGGTCACTCATGCACTTGTATATGACACTGACGACATGCAACGGATGCATAGACCCACCTGCATACACCTACCTATATGCTTGCATACCTGCAAGGACACTTGTCATCCTAATTTCTGCATGAGTACCTAGGTAAAAGATTGATACAAACAAATTAGTGCCAACACCCACGCACTTTTTTTTATTAGCCTAATCTGTGCCAATCCTGTGCAAATTCCTCCCCAATTTCTTCCACTTCTTTAATTGTTGTGCTTTAAATAACATTATTGTCAAACAAGTCACAACTTCGTACTTCATGTACACCTTTATTGGTGACTCATTCAACAGACTCAAGAGTTTTTTTATCGTGAATACAACCATTTTTTCTACTGTTAAATGCAGGTGGACGTCCATCTAATGTTACGATACGATCTAAATTGCTTCATGTTGTTGTCTTAATGCGTTCGTCTTAAAATATTGCTTCATTTAATCGCCAGGATGCTCCATGAGGTTTGAATTTGAAAGGAGTTATCTTAGATAACATCAAAGGTTGCCATTAATGCCTGTTTTGTTTCTTATTCACGAATTTCTTTACCTGATTCACATATTAAGCCTTTTACATATTTGTACCATGCATAGACATGATTGCTGGACGGAAATAGTACACATTTTTGTTCCTTTTATAGAGTGGAGAGGTGGTACTTACGAAGGTGACTACATTGATGCATATTAATGAGAACTTCATACATCTGCCGCAACTGTCCATTGCTCCTCCCATGCCCATGGCAAATCTGTGAACACATTATAAAGAAAATTCGTAGTCATGTTTTTAAACTTATCTTCTGGGGCGTACGTACAAAACATGTACTCTACAAATGTACAAAAATGCCTCCAAACTAGGCAGCTGTTCGTAAAGGTTTGACGTGAATTTGGCAGTTACGCCTGCAGGTCATAAACACTACAACTGTCGCTTTGCATTTTGCCTAGTTTACCGTACTCTTGAGAAGATTTAAATCTCCGTAGGTTGCTTGATGGTTAGAGATTACAACCAGTGACAGGTGCATATAGAGTATCGTATAAATACAAATATATCAACGGCAACCTTGAGTACTTAAGTAACTAAGCAGTGAAAGTTGATTACAACATAATCCAATTGCTTGTAAGCTATTCACGTGCATAGGACAGTACTTCACGGCACGCTTCGGTATCTCTTAATGAGAGTATAAAAGTTTAAGTGCGTGTGGTGGTCATATTGAGCAAGTAAGTCCCTACCAACTTCCGCATCACTTTTTCTCGGTGCTTCAGGAAGCTATGTGGGAGGGCCACCGACGCACAACGCACGGTTACCACGTTGGATTCAGTACATCATTCTGAACCACTCCACAAAGAATCTTCATCATAAAAAAAAACTAACAGCTGTTCCATACATTTTGACCGTGTAAAAAAAACTATAGGCTATAAGTAGGCTATAGTACTTTTGAAGGGCAGAGCAGATTTCGTAATGATGTTCTGAATACGTGTTAACCATTTGTGCGACGGTATCCCCTCCACCTTCCCTCCATTCCTCCTCTGATTAAGGTAGTGTTATAGGTAGATATAGAGATAGCCCATCAAACTGAAGAACATTGAAAATTTGAATGGGACATCAGTTTTTTTCCCGTATTGAAAGTTATTCAGTTTGATGGTCTGTACCACACCACACCCTAACATGCACCACACCTTTTTGATCCATACTGTAGGTATAGGATCAATAGGTATCCTAAGATCTTCGCCATACTATTCTCTATATCCGATTGTGTCACAATACCCGAGCTAGGTACGGGCCTACGAGAATAATAATGTCAATTACAAAATTAACTGGTCAGAGGTTTGCACGATATCTTATCCCACGTTTGACCTTTATAATTTGAGTCATACATATATCTTACGATGCAAGCGTAGGAACATATCTACAGACAAATCTTGAGTGTATATGACAACGATGACAGAAATACAACCTTTAAAGGATATTTGAAATAGGAGTCTGGGATACATTCCGGATCTAATGACATCGTACCTACACCATGAAGTTGACCTTCAGGAGATCACTATAGTCCCACGTACCAATGACTAAAAGGCCATGGGGTATAGCTCAGGGTATAGTAAGTAATTAGTACTTACTACGTAAATCTTCGTAACAAATTAGGAGCAACTAACAATATGTGGACTACGACACATTACACATATCAAAATGACAAACGTAGAAAAATCATAGGTACAACTATTTAGATGATGTACACAGTATTACCTACATCCTTCTAATCAATCTAAGCTTGACATAAAACTTGAATGTAATTAGTTATGTCTTAGTACCTGCTACAAGTTTATGATTCGTATTTTATATTATCATTGCTCATGACAGTACGATGTGGTCGACATTGTACACAACTAGGTGATCTAGTAGGTATGCCACGGTAAAATAGAAAAAAAAGCAAATAGAACGTCTTACCTCCAATAAGTTGATTTCGGTTTTCTTCGCCACTTAAAATGAATTTTAAAACGATTTTTAATACTGATCATGTTACTGTTGTGTTTCTGTTCAGGCTTGAAATGACAGTAGGATAGATTTTATTGGAGTTGATTTTAGTTTTCCTTGTACCCACAACGGTCCGCTAGTAGGTACATAATCTTAATTAATAGTTACGTAGATACAGTACGTGTCCTCACATAGCTTGCTCGACTTCGATTTGAAAACAAATAGGTACAATATGCATAATTATTATCCTACGACAATTTAAAGTGTAGTTAGATTGTAGGTGAAACTTAAACAAATCGAAATAAAGGGAAAACCTATGGCTTGCACCAGCTAGGTCCTAAAGATGCAAGACTTGAGTAGGTAGGTACCTACCTACTTTCCTATTACTATCCCTATGTTAAATCTCAAGGCTATCATTTTAGATTTCATTGTAAGTACCTATCCGGCAACCTAAGAAATTGTGGAACCGGCTACTGACATTTTCAGAACTTATCCTACTGGCCTGTCAGAAACATCACGCTATTTGGTACCTATTAGCAATGAGTCTACTTACTTTTGAATTAAGTACTAAATTATAGGACGTTTTACCAATCAATATTATCTAATAAGATAATTTAAGCATGTGGGTAGGTTGTATCTACATGAACTAACTCTGCCTAGTAGTAGCTGCTGCATCATTTTAGTGATTTTTTTAATATGCTATTACATGTCATATTGCAATGCTATGTATGTCATGCGAGCATGAAGTATAACGACCACTTGCAGAGAGGAGCTACGCGACTTGCGCGGACGCAAACACTCAAGGTGATCTCCGGATAACACAAGGTCCATCTAATCCATTCTCTTACGATGTTTATAAGTGAAAGTAGCATTGTATGACGCTTCATTAAAACGAGCACGTAAAACAATAACATAGGAAACGTGCAAACAGTAGTTTAAAGTTTAAAAACTCCCGATTGATGTCAACATCAACATAAGTTTAGCGTCGGCGTCGTGTCGTGTCGTAGCGGTTACTTACATTTTGTCACGAAATCCAATATCGTCTTGTCAGAACCGTTAGTCGAAACAGTTTCACTTTACCATCACTCTTACTTCTCACTACGGTTACTACGATTATTTGAACAGTTCATTGACGAGTTGTTTGTTATGGAAGACGTCAGGTGCGTCGTGGCCGGTAGTACAGAGTCAACTGGTTTGTTGAGTCAAGCACGCGGGCGACGCCCCACCAAGCAGGCTGTAGGAAGAATGGACAGCCTTCGAAGGGTCCTACTAACGTGTTTATGTGTTCGCAACTAGGTCAGGCATATGTATAGCGTGTAATGCAGCGATAATTTTACAATAAAAGATCGAAAAGAAAAGATTACGAATTTACGACTAACTAATTCACGTTGCTCTATATTTACAAATAAAACCACCAAAGTTGAATAAACGCTGACGTCATTCAGTGAAACACGTTTGAAATAAACGAACTTTTTCGAGTTACGTTTTTTTAATGCGATGCATAAGATATTCATTAGTTATGCAACGTGGATTGCAGCTGTTTTTAAACATTAAGTCCAGAGTTGTAGGTTGTAGGTTCTATTCCTCGATTTCCTTATGTGTACTGTGTAGGTATTTGTGTAATAAGTAACTCAAAGATACCAGTTACTTATTAAACAAATACACAGTGCATCATTTATTTACTAATTAGTTCTTTTTTTTTATTTTAGCTTATATTTTTTTAATAACATTAAATATTAGGGATCTCTCGACGTGTATATGTCCATGTCTATCTTGGGCTGTTCTCATGATCTCATTCAGTAGTTGTTGCAAATTTTATAAGTTTGTCTTGCCATCTTTCAAGGGGACGACCTCTTTTCCTTTTTCCGGAACACGGCCCATAACTAATATGTATAGATGCTAAAGCTAGGCTATTTAAATAAAACAACAGTTTGTCACAGTTTCTTTTATTAGCTTTTTGTTAATAAACGTTCACCTCAACTCAACATAATTATAAACTGGTGGTACAAATGTTATGAACGCGGTTTTACATCAATATGAGCATTACTGCGTCTACTACCAACTAAGATGTCATTGAGCTTTGGTTAACATGAAATTAATCATACTCTGATGTCGAAATCAGTTTAGTAAATAAATTTTAGATGAAAAACTCAAGAAAATCTATTACCTACCTGCGCGCGAGCAAACAAAGATCCAATGAACAAAACTGGTGCCAAATTGGTTAAATTCTACTTAATTCTTAGTTATAAACATCTAAAAAGATAGGAACATAAGGCCGTTCGTAAAGATACATATTTAGGCAGACCACAAATTATCACTGTTTCCACGTGAGTAATCTTTAAATTGTTATAACTTCTTCAGCGAGTATTTAGATGATCTTTATCTACACTTATTAAAACTATATAATATGACCAAAAATACCCGTCTTAGACAAATCTTTGAATTACTCTAAACAAAACATAAGGCATAAAAGTCTAAAGTAATCTATCTGGATCGCGCGCAGGTCATAGTAAAGTGAAACTATGTAACAAATAGACAACCCAGTGCTTTGGACTTGTGAATATATCATGATATCGAATATAGAAGTGGATAGTATGACAGTGTGATCGCTCTCACAGCATGTGTGTAGGTCCTATTTGATTCCACAATATATCCTCACCTGCTACTGGCTCTGATATAGCCATCACTAATGGGTTAGAAAATGTAAGTTTTTTAAAATAAGTAGCAAGTGCGAATTATTAGTAATCACGTAAAAATCAATGATAGAAAAAAAATATAGATACATCTCATTTGTTGAACATAATTTTCACATGAAGCAGTAAACGGTAGGTGATTTCGTAGGTACATTTATTTATATCTATTTAGACATGGATATAAAATAAAACAAATACATTTCAAATAATATTTTAACTGAAATTATAATCATATATTACATATTTTGCGCTAAAAATACAACGTAATACACTTATACAAGCATTTCGCTACTGCTGTTGGTTACATACGGACTGACAATAAATTAACAACTGAGAGTTACATCTTTAAACATTATATTACCTATTTTTAAACATTAAGAACGCTGTAATTAGACCTAGTACACAACACGACCTGCGTAGCTTCTCTTATAAATTAATTGACAAAGATAAAAATATACAAGGTGTATATTTCATTCAAAGCAAAATATGTAAGGACTCGGTTCTGAACTAAAAACAATAGAAATGGTAATGTATTCGAGCACCCAATCTTTCCCCGCCATAGGAATACAAAAAAGTTTAGAAGCTCGAGTAAGGTTACCACAAGATACTGCTTTGAGCCCAGAACGACATATTGAAACTCCTCCTTAGTTTAAAATATACATCTTGCAAAAAAAAACTTCAACACAATAAATATTTAATTTCAAACATGGCCTAATAATAATAAATAATATGTTTTGTAGTTTATTTCCGATCCCTACTGACTAAAAACAAAGAAAAACTAAGAAGAGACAAGTCAAAAACTGTATTATGCGATACGACCCGAATACGACTGACAACTAAAATAGGTAGTTGCACAGGTAGTTGTTACAAAATTATTCACATCTGTGTAGGCCCAATGACGCGACAAGACATAACCTATCTATTTTTATTATGAGTATAATTTTGGTCTATAACTTTTCTAATAATACAATTTCCTCTAGTTTATAGAGTTTAAAACTACTGCCTTTTGCATATCCGTGCCAAAACATTTATTATGAGCTTTTACAATTTAAAGAGCGTGTCAAAAAAACTGCCAGAAAAAATGTAATTTAATAGAAGACAATGAAGCAGTCGACTGCCTCGGACACCATGGCCTTTCCTGCAGTAATAGCTGCAGTTTAGTGCAGATTGGATTGCGAAACACGCTAGCAATAATGTAAATGATCTCATTCGTCACGGTCTTGCCAGCCGTTTTAAAACCCAATGCACAATGGTGTGGCACGCGTCGATGGGAAGACATCAGATGGTATGACCCCATAATGCCATGGAAGTTGGGTAGGCCTTTGTTGTGGGATGCAATTTGCGGCGACACCCTTGCACTATCCCATCTTCCTAGCGCGGTGGACTGCGCTAGGCCGGCTGCTGCAGGTGCTGAAAACCTCAAATGGCGCAAATTCAATAATTTTATTGGTGGTTATGTGCTTGAGCCGTTTGAGGTTGCAACACTAGGGCCATGGGGTCTAAGTGTCCACCTAGTATTTCGAGATATCGCGAAGGGGTTGATCGACTTTTCACGTGATCAGAGACCTGGCCTTTTTTGGCCAAAGAATTAGCATTGCTATCCAGGCAATGCTGCTAGCTTTCTGGGCATTTTTCCTATTGACAGCGATGTGAACGAAGTTTTTGACGCCCTGTATTGGTTTTCCCATTTTGATACTTGTACATATATTATTATTACTTAATTTAGATTTATTAGTATTTAGTAATTCATTTACATAGTAATGAATAGAAGACAACAAATAAATGCAAGCATAATATTTTAAATCAATATCCAAACGTATTTTCAAATCCTTTGTCCACAAATATTACAAGTTTTAAATAGAAGCTACGCAGCAACGCGTGAGCCTTTTCATTTCCCTTTTATACATGAAGTGAAAAAAGTTGAAAACTCACCAATATCAGCGTGTCATATGGAGTTGAATATGAGCAATTAACACGTACTTATTATTATGATGAGAGGTATTTTAAAATGTTGAATGTGCTTGTTGGCGAGAATCTTCAGTGGAGTTTTTTTCAAACGCTTCAATCGAAAGAATATTTCAACTTAATTCACTCATCCCGAACTAGAAATATAGCTGAACTTTCAACAGAGTCACCACGGACCACTTTAGAGAGCGTGGTCGACTCAAACTACTCTTATCAATACCGATTCGCATGTAGCTGAAAAATTTAATAAACTATTACGCGTATCGCGTGTCAAAACCTAATGATCGCATGTGAGCTAGAATTAACGAACCAAAACGCACCATATGCAACATAAATGTATTACAGTTGGCAGTGGAAATGTATTGTATGTTCAGTCTTCTCAGTTCATCTTGAAGAAAGTTTTAGCAAGTGTGAGACAACAAAGCGATGACACAAGTGAAACTTTCTCGCTATCAATACTGATAAGAGTAGTTTAAGTCTCAACATAAGACTGAAGTCATTTGCAGTCAGCCATAGCACATAGTACTCGGTACATATCGGTGACTGTGACTTAGTAGTATTAGCGCGACCGCAGCGTAAAAAACATTTGGCAGACTAACTTCCCGCAGCAAATGCATACAAGATCATCCATTATTATCATTCAGATTGAATTTTGGACCACAGGACATAGTATAATTGTTGATGTAATGCCTACCTACGCACGATCAGTCTGCATATACCAGAAATTGTGGCAAAATTGTGTAAGAAAATTGTATGAGCATACTCGTTCTATACAACGCCACGCGGTCACAAAAACACTGCAACAAACTTGAAAATTATCACTTTAAATCTTTACCGAGAATCCAATTGAGGATGTCACCAAAAACCAATAAATCCATTTTTTTAACTTTTTGTATTTACTTTTAGTGTAAAAGAGCAATATTTCACTTAGAAAATGCTCGTTTTGAAACTTAACAACATCATGGAAATACATTAATAATATAGTTTTTTTATCAGACACTCCTCAATTACTGTGAATGCAAATCAAGTCTCGGATTCAAGGGGAAACAAAAAATGGGAAATTGTGCCAGAATGTTGTGTAAATTTTGTTTCCCAAGAATACGAGACTCACGTTGTCAGCAACATGTTTCAGACAAAAATGTTACTGAAACAATATTGTCGAACTTGCAACGGGGTTTCAATTTCAATGTAGCTGCCTGTGTCGGGTTAGTGGGACGTGTGGGTGGTGTGGGGTGGTGTGGGGTGGTGTGGGGTGGTGTGGGGTCGTGTCGGGCCGTATGTTCAGCAGTCCCAGCGCACTAAGTGCACGGGTGCAGTGTGCACAGTGTGCACAGTGTGCAGGTCGCGGTGCGGTCAGCTGGCGCCGGGCGGCACCGCGGCGCAGCACTAGGCGCGCCGCGCCGCGAACACACCGCGCTGCGCCAGGTACGCCGCGCTCTCGGGGTGAGACCCTGGAATAAATAATACCACATACAATACTAGTTTTTCATGCTGTCAATCATTTAAATGTAAATTGTAGAAGCAATTTACATTTAAATGATTTTTATACCAGTAAACATGATAAAAAAAAGTCACTATTCACAACACAGGATACATTTCTATAGCTCAAAAATGCTTGTAACTAGCTTACTTGAAATAAATCCTTTGATTTTTACTCTAAATTATGTTTTAAAAATAAAACTTGATGAGGGTGTGTGTCTTAAACCTCATACCTCACATGGGGACATGCAGACTACCGTCTAAGACGGTATTCTGTGGAAAGAACCACATATGTGAGTTACCCTGTCCAGTCAGTGAGTTGCATGCATTTGTCAACAATTGTGTAGCTGAACTTGTATGGTACAACGGGCTGGTGTCCGCAACTCCACGTCAAAGCGCGTATTTTGCGTATGGGCTATAATACACCACGCGGGCCCAGTGCGGGTTGGTAGATGTCACATGTCTTCGAATTGTTGATTCTAGGACATGCCGGTTTCCTAACGATGTTTTCCTTCACCATTTTTGAGAGCAGTGGTGATGAAATAAATTACGAAAAGTAATGCGCCTGCCTGGGTTCGAGCCCACGATTTACTGTTCGCAAGTCGGGGCCGCCACCACGGCCACCGCTGCTCTCCTGCTGTAGCTGAACTTAAAAATGAATGAGCCCAATTATTCGAAAAACAATCAAAATATTCATTCACAGACATTTAGGCAGGCCAAATAAACTGCAAAATAATACTTAAAATCAATGAAAAGAAAAACTGAATACTCACTACTACTATGAAACTCACGAACCTTGGTTAGGGAATGGTAGGCAATTGGTCTTGAGTATCTCTTCGTGATTACCATAGGCACAGAACTTGACAACTACTGTGTTAGCCGATATGCCCGTAATCTCGGCTTCGTAGAACTGAAAATTTCAAAAGATAATCTTAACGTGGGGAAAACTTTTTTTATAGAAAGAAAAATTTTTTTTGTGCGATAACATGATGCATAACATAAAATAGCACAAGAAGAATAAGTAGGGATTAAACAACAACATTTATAAACAACTTACATTATTGTCTTCCCAATAGAGCGCTAGGCAGCGGTCGCCGACCTTCCAGTTGATGTCGGCGACGCCGAGCATGGCGCGCGCCTGCTCGTTGACGGCCGCGTTCTGGAAGCCCAGCAGCGAGTTGGCGAGGAACGGAGCCCCGCGCACGTTCGCGTACTCCTGCGGCCGCGCGCCGTACCCGTACTGGCGCCCCGCGTACCCGCTCGCAGCCGCCGCCACCGCTGCATTCCCCATGTAGCTAGCCACGTTGCCGTACAAGTTATTCTGCCGCGACTCCACGTAACCGTTCGGCTGTTGTCGCCGCTGGTACGACTGCTCTTGGTACTTCTGCAGATCACTGCCCCTCCTGAAGGGCGGAATGTCGGGCATGCCCTGCGCGGCGAGGTACGCCTGCTTGGCGTACACCTGGTCCAGCGGCGGGTAGTTCCGCGGCTGTTGCAGCTCTTCAACCGCCCTCTGAGTCGCCAACAAATTCAAGTTCGCCGTAGCGTCCACTAAACTCTCCATTGCACTCGCAGCATTCCGGTAATTCTGCTGCTGCTGTTGCTGCTGTTGTTGCTGTTGTTGTTGCTGTTGTTGTTGTTGCTGTTGTTGTTGCTGTTGTTGTTGTTGTTGTTGTTGTTGTTGTTGTTGCTGCTGCTGCTGTTGTTGCTGCTGTATTTTATTGTCATTACTATAATTCCTGTCGCTCCTCATATTCTTATCACTATAGTGGCTCTGTGGCGGCGGTGGCAGCGTGTGATATGAATTGTTGTAATGCATGTTCAGGTTAATGCTGCTGTTTGGAAACTGATTCTGGTTCTGATGTTGCTGTTGGAACTGCTGTTGTTGCTTGTTCTTCTCCTCTAACTTCCTCTGAAACCTTGGTGGCTTTTCGCTCTGTGTTTGGTATTTTCTATCTTCTCTATGTGAGTGATTATTATCATGAGAATAATGTCCTCTTGCATCAGATCTTTGTCTATTGCCACCATCAAATCGAGATCCTTGATTACGAGGGTTATTTCTTCCACTGTTTCTCTCCCTATAATTATTCCGGTCATTCCTGTCCTCTTGTGAGGAGCTGTTCTGACGGTTGCTCTTATCCTTATCAGGTACATTAGGCAGCTTATCTTCTAAGAAGTCAAATAAGGACACTTTTCCTGATGGTTTCACTTGAATGTCCTCATCATTAATTTCCTTATTCCGCCCCTTTCGTTTGGGCGGTTCTGGGTCTTTTTGCTGCTTCTCTTTACTTCTACTCTCTGAGTTGTCTCTCTTTTGCAAGATCTTCAGAGCCCTATCAACATTATTCTTGGTATATTTGAGAGCATTTTCAGCTTGCTCTTCTGAGAATCCAGCATCAACTATTTTCTGTACATTTGCATCCAATAAAGGTTTTGTGCCCCCACCAAAGACCTTAAATAGAAACAGAAATTTCAAACTGAATATTCAATTGTATAGCTGACTATATAGTTTAAATAAAAAAAAATACTTGAAAACATGGCAAAACTTGAGATTATTTTTAATTAAATGGTAAGTACCTAACCCCATTTTATTACAATCACAACACACAACAAAATAAATTGTATTATATTTATAATAAATAATTGGTAATATTAAATTGGAATCAATTTTTTGATAACCATTTTGCTACTTAATTAAAAACAAATGTTCCAAAACCCAAATAATCAACAATACCTATTTATGTTCATCATAATAATTTCATTGAGTTATAATGAAACTGATTGCAAACAGGCATGTTATGAAATTAGGACAAAGAAGACCAGCATTACAAATAGATCAACAAGCATTATACATTTATAGAAGCAATAACATATACTTTTTTAAACATATTACTGTAAAATATCAAAATATATGTATTACTTTTTTAACACCGGAAGACAGTTTCTGAGCTTCAGCAATTGCACCTTTCCTCTGTGCTTCAAACTCTGCATTATCTTGTTTAGCAGCTTCCGTTAGACTCTTGAACTGCTTGTCCAATGTGAGAGCTTCCAGTCTCTGTCCAAATGGTATCCATGGGGGAGGACCTCCATCCACTCCGGGGCCCCCTACAAAATACAGTTAATTTATATCACACACTAAACACTTACATACATAATTATTTAGTTTCTCAGCCACCTTAAAAAAATATAGGTATTTGAAATTAAGTTCACATTATGAAGAGACTAATTATAGGGAGATTATTTTTTTATTTAGCCTGTACTGTCCCACTGCTGGGCAAAGGCCTCCCCCTTTAATAATTTACAATAAGTTTATTAAATACTACAGTGAAGTATTTACTATAATAAATAGATGCAATAAAATATGTAAACAGTAATTGAAAAACACAATTGCATTTTTAACAATACACACATCATCATCATCAGCTTATTAAAATTCCCACTGCTCGGACACAGGAGCCTCCACTCTATAAGAGGGAATGGGCTATATATAATCCACAACGTGGCCCAGAGCAGTGGTGGATGTCACGTCTTTGAATTTTTTGGTTCCAGGACATGCCAGTTTCCTCACAATGTTTTCCTTCACCGTTTTGAGAGCAATGGTAATGAGATAAATTACACAAAGTAATGCGCCTGTCTAGGTTCAAACCCACAACTTACTATTCGTAAGTCGGGGCCAACACCACTGGGCCACCGCCGCTCTCACAAAAATCTTTACTAATCAATCTCTCATATTTGGGAATTTCTTTAAAAATTAGCAGAACTGACTCACCTCTAGTATGCTTAGCAAGACTCCTATTAAGTTCCCATTTTTCTATCATGTGAGTGACTTTACCACCAAGCACTGTTATAACCTCAGGAACCAACCACACTACACCGTGACAGACCTCTAGGCCCTCATTATTCAACATCACCTTAGTACCTGGTGGGGTGTTAATACTTAGACTGGGGATAGGACTAGTTTCTAGGCCTGTACATGTTGTTTTACCATCATGTAACGTCAACTTGAGCATTCGAGGAGCAGACGTAGACTCCTCATTTGCCTTTGGTGCTGACACATTTCTAATTTTCTGTATTTGGAGTATCACAGGCTTCTCCAACTTAGATGGTTCTTTAGTAAAATCTTCGGGAAGCGCTGCATCTCCTACATCTCTTAAATCATACTGGAAAACAATAAGAATTGAACATTAACAAAACCAGAACCAATTGAGCAGTAGACCTTGACAATAATAAAAATGTAGCTGCGCTGACCACTCACATCTAATGCCTTCTTCGTAAGGATATCTATATCCTCTATTTGACCATTTTCACTAACAATATCTAGACCCTCTTCACTTAGGTGCCTGAAAAAATCAGATATTAGTTTGAATTTGAACATTCGAATACTCTCCATTGATACAACGAGTTATTGAAAAATATTATTACCAGCCTAGTTCAATTAAATTTTCCCTGAGTGACATGTTTTCATTAGTGGTTAAATTAACATGACTTCAAAGAAAATAATTAAAAATAAAACTCCGAGACATACGGCACCACCATCAATGAAATGACAGCCACGGTAATGTGTACAACAGATTATAATATTATGCATTTGGTTTTATCTATGGAATCATTTTGGAATCTAGCGAAAAGAAAGCATAACGATTTTCTTAAACTTTTGCAGTCGTAGTCGTCGTTTATACAAAAAGAAAACAGAATGGATTGTAGAACGGAAAATTGTTTCCAAGAACTCGGTAGATGGCGTTGAACTGACTACGTTGCTAGGTGCCAAAGCCAAAACACTCACTCGTTGACTGACACTTTCGTTTGCATAAGTTTCCGAGTATAACCATTAGGTCCAAAATGTTAACATACCGAGATCAGCGCCATCTATCCAGCGACTAGGGCAGAGTTGAAAAAGAAAATCCCTGATTCTGAGCACAGACGTATAAAACGTCTGTGATTCTGAGCGCTCCGGCTTCAGTTTATTTGTATGTATCATATCATTTAACATTTGAATATACCGGAAGTTTTCGTTTTCTTACACACTTGTATGTTCATCAACAAGAACTCTGCCGGATAGACGTCGTAGCACGCGTAACCACCTCTGTCACCATGCGCCACAGAGTACATTTTATAAAGCTGCCGTTGCACCAACGCGAATAATCCAACTCCCTGATAACTGGCAACGGAGATTTTCATGATTTGTAGTACATCTTTTATACTTATTCGAGTCATTATTTGTTCTACTGGCAGGAGCTGCCAAGTACGCTACGTAGGAATTCCTATCAGAAAAACCAAATAACAATGAACGAAACTACGCTCAGCAGTCTCTTATTCTCTTACGACCACCACGGGGCAGTCAAAAGCTCACTTGATATGTTCTTGGTAAGTTTTACATTACAGAGACCCGGCGTGCGCCTGGCTGAAATAAATTATTTGATTCTGAGCACAGACTACCATGTGACCGTCAGGGCCCTCTTTTCCACTGGGCACTCTGGGCACTTGCCCAGGGCCCCGCGACCCAAGCGGCCCCCCAAGTTCCTGTAACTGTCCAAGAAAGAGGCTGTCAAAAGAAAAGAAACTTAACTTATCCCAGGCAGGACCGCAGGATACTAAAATTTTCGAGCTCGCTCCGCTCGCGAGTTAGTTATATAAATGTGATGTTTATTAGAGTCGGAGAACTAAAATAGTTTTTTATATCCTTGCTTTATACTCAAGCGAAAACCAATATTCACATGCATTGAATTCTTCCCATTTTGACTTAAGGATGTCAGACGTTTGAAACCACGTCTATAACATTAGTGCCTTGCAATTGTTACACGAATCATCGTTTTTGAACCTTTGACGAAATTAGAAACAGTAAGCACTTGGAAGCCAACATTGTTGAATATTAGCATTACTGCCAAAATACAGCTTTTCTGCATTTTATTTCAAATTATGATTCTCCGCCGCTAAAAAAAAACACCCAGTATTTTTGTCAAGAAACCATAACATAATTTACGAGGCAAGATGCAAAAAAATCGAGTTCGCTTCGCTCGTTCTTATATTCTACAAGGGCCCTATTATTCGCAAGTGCTCAGGGCCCCCAAATGGTTAAAGACGGCCCTGGTGACCGTGACTGTTCTTAAATTACCCTAAGCTGATAAAATTTACGTTTTTCCTAATTCATGTGTCAGTATCACCCGAAGGAAAAGGAGCCGTCCCGAAACAGTATCACCCGTAGGAAAAGGAGCCGTCCCGAAAGGAAAAGGAAAGGAGCGTGATTTGGTTCCCAAGCCAAACAAATTCATTTTATTTTTCGTTTTTGCAATGAGGGATTTTCTTTTTTAACTCTCCTAGTCACTGGATAGATGGCGCTGACCGGGGTACGTTACTGGAAGGAACGGAACGTGACATAATTTTTTGATTATTTCACTTGTATGTTATTTTGAGAACGTAAAACGAAACGAACAACAAGGAAAAATAAAACAATACTTACTAGTATTTTTTAGGGTTTCCACGCCAGAAAGAAAATGTCCCAAGAGAAAAAGAAGAGAAGTCGTTGCCCTGTGGATTTGTATACAAAACGAAGGCATGCATCTTTTTCCTAAAGATAAAAGTCGTAAAGCGCAATGGGCACAAGCCATCGTACATTTTAAAAATGGACGGACCATAAAAAGACATTCGCACATAATATGCTCAGCACACTTTAAACCAAATGATTTTGTAAGAACACCACCATCAGTGTTACAAACAAGTAAGTTCATCAGTGTTTAGTATTGTAGGTATTTTCTTAGGTTCAAAATTCAACAGAGATTAATTTATTCTGTCTCAGATTAGATTCTAATAATAGTTTACCTATTTGGCCGGAGGAGGCAAAACACCAGAAGAGATGGAAAGAAATGAACCCCTAAAATAATTATAGAATTTTATAAATGTACTTGTCTTGTTTAGTGCCTAAATTGTTTCGTAACTCATAAGTGACTGAAATAGTCCAGAAGAGTAGCAAGCTGAAGTGGCAGTGGGCGGGCGTCTGCGGCAGAACTGATAGTCGATGGAGTAGACGGGTCCTTGAAAGGAGGCCACGGCTTGGCAAAGGCAGTGTTAGGAGACTACCGGCCAGGTGGACCGATGACATGAAAAAGGTGGCTGGAAGCGACTGGATTGCAAAAGCGAAAGATTGATGTGGCATACCATGGGGGAGGCCTACGACCAGCCGTCTACGTCGTCATTCTATGCACGAAACTACAAACACACGCTTTATTATCAATTTAATAGCAAGTACTATTTAAAAAATGCCAAAAATATTTGCAGCCCCCCCTAAAATTCTTGTCCCTAAAAATGTCCCTTTTAACAACAATTCTAGTCCCTAAATTTAGGGGCAAAACCCTTAAGCTGGCAACCATGCCAAGCGTTTTGACTTTGACACTAGTAACGTAGTCGGGTCAACGCCATCTACAGAGTTCTTGGAAACTATTTTTTTTTTTAATTCTTAAAATGAAAACCTCTCTTTTGCAGGTCAGGCTGACCCGACCAAGGAGGTCAACTGTTTTGAAATATAAAATGACACCAGATTTTCAACCAATGACGATGTTTTGGTTCAAGCGGTGCTAGCGCCATTAGTTCCACAGTTGTAGGCAACAAGATTTGAATTTTGTGGGCTACCCTACGCACTGGGCATTGTCTGTTCATGTCACGACTGAAGGACATGTATCCATGAACAGGACTAAACTAAAAAAAAAACCGTTCCTGTCTGTCACAGACGACATGACAGGTGACATCACCATAATAAAATGTCAGAGATTATCATTTCGTCGGGCGGGAGAAAAGCACTAATGAAGGAATATTGAATCTTAATCCATTGTGTTACGTGTTATTTTTAACTAACTTTCGATACAGAAAGAGTACATTGAACTTGCTTGAACGATTTTTGACAACGTCACTCAGTAGTCAGTAAGCTGCTTACTTACTGATAAGCGTAAATCAGCAATCCACAATCATTCGTATCTTGGACTTTCTATCTAGAAATTGTAATCAATTTAGAAACCGCACGTACGCTAAAGGACATAGTAAGAGTAATAATGTCATCGGTGAGTGAACCCTATTATCTAGTTTCATCTTTTGCTGATAAATATTGTGTTCGTTTTATAGTCCTTGATTTGTATTTACAGACACACGTATTCAACGTTGAAATGACTTGCGACGGGTGCTCAGGTGCTGTAGAAAGAGTACTCAACAGGCTAAAGGGTAATGGTGTGGAAAACGTTGAAATAAGCTTGCAAGACCAGAAGGTTTCAGTCACATCCACACTTAGTGCAGAACAGTTACTGGAAGTGATTAAGAAAACTGGCAAGAAAACAACATACGAGAGCACAAAATAATAGTGTTATTAGAAGTTACTCTAAAGTAATATAATGGGTCAGAAGAGACCAGCATAATTTACACCAAATCAATCTTGTGTATGAACTATGGTATAAATTTATTGTAGTCTTTCCAAATTAGAAGGCTGACATGCCCCTTGAGCCAAATTTGACATTATACTGATTTTGAAAATATTTTATTGATATTATTGGTTGTATCATGTACCTATATTAATTTTAAATTTATTTTATTTTACCAAGTGTATAGAATGTAACTATTACAGTATTTTAATAAATCATTTTTGCTAAAAATGTTTATTAATATTATGAGAGACTCAAAAGTAAAATAACATTTATTAATTAAAATTAAAATCGACCACATCTACTTGCATCTTTTTTCTTGCTCAAAACATCTTCTAGAGTGTTCAGTCGCAAATCAACAAGATCCACCGCTTCATGGAGGGCATTAAGATGGTCCAGCATAGCATTAACAGTGGGCAATACATCAGGACAATTGCAGTCCGTATCTCCATGCATATCACAGGTATGTGTAGTATTAAGTTTTTTTATTTTCTCCAGCAGTGGAGTATCAAATTGATCATTAATTAATTTAAATCCACTGTTTAAGGGGAAGCTTCTCTTCCTACCCACCCATTCGATAGTGCCACTAGTGTAACAAACATCATTTTCCTTCAGTTTGATCATACCAAACATATCATCACCAAGTCCACCTTCACATATAGTCCCTGCCGATCTCACAGACTTGTTCAAAAAAGAAGGTAGGGTATAAGTAGTTGGGCTTGGTGGGATTCTAGGAATATGACTCACATGTGCAGTACTGTGTACTGAACAGTCATCGGCTGAACATTCAGATATAGCCGGTGTGCTTTTAGGTAGACACGCACAACTATTCGGCATATTTATTCGCATTGGGCTAACAATTGTATATGAGCTTCGTAAACAAGGGTCTGTTTGACTGCATAATCTTGGTTCAATCATTGTACTGTTAGCATTTGGTTCTTCAGAACTATTCAGTCTTGCAGTTTGGTTACCTTGGTTGACATCATCCAGGTGGACAAATGTAGTTACAGGAATCTTATGAGTATGATAGCATTGATACCAAGCTTTTGAACCCTAGTTTATGGATGATGAAAACTGTATTAATACTTGGACTCATATTGCAAACTTAGTAAGAAGAGGAACGTTTTAGTGCATAGTAATTATCACAGTTTTCTCTGAATTGTATTTTTTGAAAGGCTACCATATACTTGTTTGAAACGGATCTCAATGAACAGTCCTGAATAGGGAAAGTAATGAGTTTTAGAATTTTATCACTAATTTAGAATATAATGTATTTCTCATACCATATACAATAAAATTATTAATATATACAAATTAAGTACAATAATTAGCTAGTGACTATGTGCTACTGTGTGTACTACAAGTAGAATCTTTTATGAGCAACCTGATTCCTGTCTCTCCTGTCTTTTGATGAAGTTGTAAGTTTGGAAGATTGAGAGGTGCACTTAGGTATGGTTGATCCATTGTCTGCCATGTTTTCCTTCAAATCACCTGATAGTTCAGTGAAGTTCGTTTTCCATATGAACACCTATAAACAATGAGAAATATAATGCAGAAACATGTGTGCAAATATCATTTACATAATCTCCTTTGTAATGTTAATTAAATACTCTTCTACATAGCAGTTTCTACTTATTGCCACAACACACTAACAAACTTCAAGTTATTCTAACTATTGTCTTATTTATTATTATAGTATGCTATATATATCTACCAGTTTATCATCTCCTGCAGAGGCAAAAGCATCACCTCCAGCTGAAAAGTTGACAGCATTGATAGGCCCACTATGTCCACTTAGCGTAAATATTGGATGACCCTCTAAAAGATCCAGTATCTGAAAATAAATTAACGAAACATCACGTCTGTAAGGTTATACAGAGATGTTCCATGTTATAGAGGGCTATTGCTATTAATCAGGAACTAATTCAGACTCCGACTGCTACTGAGAAATTCCAGATGGAAAACCCAATAACACTTTTCCTGACCAAGGAATCAAACCCAAGAGCTCATGCTCAGTAGTTGTGCTCAAGACCTCAACAAATGAGGCAGAATTTAAATTAATTGAAAGAAGTATAAGATACACTTGCTTCAAAACTTTACTGTTGGTAGCTGAAACTCTGCTTACCTTCATTTTCCCATCATTGCTTCCAGTTAGGATGTAACTACCACTAGGATGAAACGATAGTGAAGTTATGGCTTCATTATGAATACTGAAATTGTGCAGAATTCAATTTGGTCAGTAAAAGTTTTATATTTAAAATGATTCAAGTACTTTTAACATGAGGTAAAGGCTCTTTTAAAATTACCTATAATATTGCACAAGATTGTGCGTCCTCACATCATATAACTTCACATTCCCATGTGAAGTACCAACAGCAATATAACACCCCGATGGGTGCCAAGCTAGGCACAACCCATGGCCTTTCTGATCCTTATAAGTATGGATACATTCTCCGTTATCCAGGTTCCAAAGTTTGGTAGACTTGTCATCGGAGCACGAGGCTATAACTGAACCATCACCGGACATACGGGCACATCTGACCCAGTTAGTGTGGCCAACATATGAAGCTAAGAACTTGTGTTTATCAGTTGACCAGAGCTTCACTATTTTGTCATCAGAGGCTGTGATTATCTGTAAAATATGTTTTTTTTATATGTATCGAGTGTGGACATGGACAAAGCTAAAATAGTATTTAAGGTGCAGAAAGAAAGAAAGAAAAAGCAGTTGTTAGCCCGACAGGACAAAACACACCAAAACAAAATGGTCAAATAACATTAAGTACATAAACAGTAAACTTAAAGAGAAAAATAATCAAAAAAGGTATGAAATCAGCAGCAGGTGGTATTCTGTAGTACGCACTACTTAACCCCAAGGAAAAAAGTGTGAGTATGTGAAGTAAGTATGCGGTAACCATGGAGACAAAAGTTCTACAAACTTTTAAAATTAGGTACCTTGGTTCCATCTGGGCTAAACTGCACTGATCGCACAGTCTGTGAATGAGCCTTGAACATGCCAGTGCTACCTGTCACTGTGGGTACCCACAGCCTAACCGTTTTATCGCGCGATGCGGAGGCCATATACTTGCCCGAAGGTGAGAACGTTACGTCCATAACGGCTTCGTCGTGGCCTTGAAACCTGTAGCTTCTCATCGTACCGCGTAGATCCCATAGCTAGGACATAAAAACAGAAAACAAGTTAATGCAACACGCCATCATATATTCCAGAGGTTGAACCCTATTTATTTATTGTTTAACACAAAAAATATACCAAAACACTGTTATCCAGTGAGCTGCTAGCAATTTGTTGTTCATTGGGACTGAAATATAAGGCAGTAATTCCATTCCGATGGCCCTTTAGTTGTTTTTCCAAAGATGGTTCAAGGTAAGTAAATTTGTTTTCCATAACGGAAAATAATTTAACAACTTTCTCTAAGGATGAAATGAAATTGTGCAAAACAATAGTTTCCAACATAAACAGAATTCAAATCAAACTGCTGTCAAGCAAGCAAGTTCCCTGTGACGTAAGAAAAGTCAAGGGATTTCTGAGGATTTCGTCGTTGTCTTCACCAATCAATCGTCGCACAAAATTGAAAGACATTCTCATTATTACCAAAATAAAACACAACTATCTCAAAGATGGCAAATAAAATTATGTTAATAAACAAGATTTTCAGGCTTTTCGAACTAAGATAAAGTCACGTTATAATTATTGATTTATTTCATTGTTATACGAATGAATCAGCTGTAGAACAACAACAATTTGGAAACTTGCAACAAAACAGCCTATGTCATCTCGTATCATAAACTCTACTTGTCTATTTACTTTACTTTAGTCTGTGGCCGTTATTCGATTCCTTTTCAGTAGACACGAGGTGTTTCCAATGTTTTGAATTTGATTTCTGAAATTTAAATAAATTCCTTCATTATAATCGGGTAAAATAATTGCTAATATAATTCCTAACCATAAAATATAATTAGAAGTGCAACTACCATGCTGACTTATTAGTTTTTAGTAATTTAATGGCATGCCCTGCCGGTTGCTGTCGTATATTGTTTCACGGAACAGAATTCTATTATTTAAATTTTTTAATAATTGTCTGGGTTACAATTTTAATTTTTATTAATTTTCAGACTCGTGAATGGGAATATGAAGTGAAAAATATTCTATGGGGATTATTTTCTTGACTGCTGTTGGTAAGTTTGATTGAAGTTTTTGATGTTGCATCAGTTTTCAAATATTTTTATAAATTAAATCACTTTGCTGCATGACAAATGTGAATTTGAAAAGTACATAAAATTATCATTTTCCAAATTCTGCATGAATTCAAGCTGATACATGTGTAAATAAAAATCATGTAATTTTCTTTGTCATTTCTGAATCAACAAAGGCAAATGTGTCAGAGGGTAACAAAAACATAAACAATCTTCCATCAATTTTTCACATTTTTAACATTGGTATCTAACCAAGTATACTCTCTTAAAACATGAAATTGAAGTTTCAAGCAATAATCATTCCTTTATCTTTAAATTAATTGTTAAAAATATTATTTTCTTTGGTTTCAGGTGTAGTACTGAGTGGCAATGAATGTTGTGGGTGTAGGTAGCGAGGCTACCGGGGAGGTGGCTCTCCTAGTTGACGAACTCAGTCGGGCTGTGGAGCTTACTTTAATCCCCACCGTTTCTCATGAAGAACGTAGCCAGGCCTATAATGCATGTGAAAGGTACTTAATTTAACTTTTTGTAATCATAAAAAAATAAGTCTGATCTCAATATAATAAGTTTTTTTTTTTTAATTAAAATGATGAGCCAGGTGTACTGTGTAACCTTGAATAATCATCATGGTGATCATCATAAAAGCTTCAATGTTATTCTCTTTTTGTAAAAGCATTTTTTTTTGTGTTTAGTTTCAAAGAGAATTCACCATGGTGTGCCCAGGCTGGCCTCTTGCTGGCCAGTGGCAATCAATACTCTCCTGGAGTGAAACACTTTGGACTCCAACTCATGGAACACACTGTAAAGTATAGATGGACTCAGATTACTCAAGCAGAGAAGATATTTATAAAGGTAGAACATCAAGTTTTCTTTATTTAAAAAGCTAGCCTATGTCTGCAGCATCGCCTGATACCAAGTTTGATAAATTATCCCACTTTTATTAGACTAATGCTCAGTCCTGGCTTTGCACGAGTGCCTATGTTACTCAGGGAGAATGTAGCATTCTAATGATGAAAGAATTTTTGGAATTGGGCCAGTCATTTTTGAGTTTATTTGTCTCAAACACAAATCTTTCCTCTTCAGAATCCTAATTGTTTTCAATACTAATACAAACAAACAAATAGGATTCTGTGCAAAAAAAAAACAAAATGGGGAGGGAAGTCATATTTTTAACAATAATTTCACAACGACAGGTTGCCTGGAACAATTAGTTTATTATAAGTATCGTATAGATAATATTTTCTCTTGTCTTCAATATTATTTTCCTTTTATTCATAATATTATTGCTCAATGTTTGCCAACAATGACTAATGACTCTGTGATACAGGCTTTAAATTGAAAAACTGTTACTGCAAAACTGTTTTCTAAAGTAGTAGTGTTACTAGGAGCCACTCATGAATAAATTGTTAAATTGGTGTAAATTAGTTTAGACCACATTCCTGTTGATAACAAACCTTGCTCAAAATGATTAAAAAGAATATTCATTAAAAAGTTATGCAATTAAATTGTAATTGTAAAAAAAGTAACATTTTTATTTCGATTTCACCTGTACACAAATATTTTGTTATTGTAAAGGCCTACACAGACCTTTCGGTCTACGTATGGCATAGCAAGGGATTTAAAATTTTACTGGACTGCTGGAAGGAATGGAATGCATGTTCTAGTTTGAAAACTGTGATGTAGAAATACGACATAAATTGCTATTGCCATGCCATCCCAGTCTGAGTAGGCCTTAAATTAAATTGCAAAGTAGGAAGTATTATGTTTAATGTTATCAATTATTTAGTTTATTATATTAATATAAATAAATACATTTATGTATTTGTCAAAGAAAACATTCAGTATATTTTACCTTCAATACTCAACAAATATTTACTAACTCATATATTTCCTGCAGGAAAATGCAATGAAACTCCTTTACCTAGGCGGTTGGGAGACCAGCCACTTGAATGATGCTTTGGCTCGTGTCATTGTTGAGATGATAAAGCGAGAGTGGCCTCAACAGTGGCCCACCTTGCTGGCTGAGCTGAGTGATGCATGTTCTAGAGGACACAGACATACACAGATAGTGTTGCATGTGTTCTTGAGGCTGGCTGAAGATGTAGCTATATTGCAAGTGAGTAACATTTGTTTTTGTTTTTTTTTTTTTATAAATGCACTTTTCGGTAGTGGGCAGAGTAGAATCATTGGTTGGGTTAACATTTTTTATTACTAATAGGTTCGGGACTGATGATGACAAAAGTCATATTCTTTGCTCTTAAAAAAAATCGTGAAAAATTACAAGCTGTTGTGTAATAATATAGTTTGACATCACTTTTATACATACACATCTCAAGTCCTGCTCTCTTGTGACAATTCTTACATCCGGAAGGAGAGTATCCAATTTATATGTATTTTAATGTTTTTCTACTGATTTGATGATGATGTTCTCATCTTATACAGATGCAACTAATAATTATTATGGATAATTCATGTATTTGACCTTAAGCAAGGAGGTAGTAAATAGGTCTATGGCATTTGATCTGTTCCATTATTTGCAGAGAAAGAACATGTCTAGTAGGTCAGCTTTGAAACTTATAAATCCCTCCCTTGCAAAATGATTAAAATATGTTTTAAGAATTGAGGTTTAGCTATTCAATTTATTTTTCAACAAGTATTTGATTTGTGAGGAAGTCCAAATCTTTGAAGTTAGATAACAACAGCTGTTATCAGTTTACATTACTGCTAATGAATAGCGACACACATTGTAAATGTGGTCACGATCAACCTTCGCGGGCGCGTGAACATTTATCATTTACTTTCGATACCTACCAAAGCCATGTAAGGTTTGTGTACAAACTGCATCGATGATGTCACACTGCACTGTGTCGTGTTTCGTCTAAAATAGATTTGTATGCTACGAGTAGTTTGAGAAAATACTAAAGCTTTATTTATGTGAGGTTGCATCCTGTTTTCATTGCGTTTGCAAACAAATGTTAAAACAGCGTAACCTCATTGTGGATGTAGACATACCTACATAGAAAGCACAACCAGCTTGCATGAAGGACTTGGAACCAGAACGAGTTTTTGCCCAGTGTTGGGCAATAAGGTCTAGAAAAAAAGCTGGTGAAAGTCTTGAACTTGATTGGCAACAAACTTTATGCCTGAGGTCACCAAGTTTGATTAATGAGTCTTCACTGGCTTGTGATGGCTGTCATCAGCCTTATGTTGCAATAACTCCATAAGAGTAAAAGTAGATGAACACAATCAAATATTACTTCAAATTTCAAGCTCGATTGTTTAAAAAGACTTCACCATCATGAGCATAGTTATATCAGCAGAAGGACATCCTGTAGGCACACAGACCTCTCCCGAATGTCACCGCGTCAACAGGTCTAAGACCAAACATCTCAACCATTTCAAATTGCCTGTGATTACTAACGTGTAATGTTTTATTGCCTTATCGTTCCTCGTGATGGAAACCAGTCGTGTATGGATTTAAAATAATTGTAGCCAGTGCATTTATGGCCAAATGACTTGAATGCAATAAATTCTTAAATTGTAACTTGCCGGTCACTTCGTCACAACTGAATTACTAAAACCTCTTAAACATTCAAGCAGAGATTTTAACAAATCAAAACTGATATTATAATTAGGTTGAGAAGCAGATGGTGGCAGTCCACCCAAAACGCGCGCACTTCAGTGGCGGAATTAACTCCCTAGCAATGCAAATCCCAGCAATGCAACTGAATGTATACAGATGACATAAAATCCTAATTTTCACTTTTCAACCAAATTGTTCTAACATTCCTGAATAAACTCAAAACCCAATTATTAATTATTGCATTCAACAATGGGTGCTTATGTGATAACTGATACTTAACTCAAAAGTACATTGAGATATTTTCTCCAGACTTTAGAAAACAATCAACGACGGAAGGACATAAACCAAGGCCTAACTAGCAACATGTCAGAGATATTCGCGTTCTTCATGCGTCTCATAGAGATGCATGTTCAGGAGTTTAGAGAGAAGACTGCCGCAGGGGACTATGCTGCCGCCGCTAGCCACGGACAGGTGGTTCAGGTAAAAAATAACAACCTCACTGAATGAAAGAAAGAAAGCCTCCAACTAAAATTTACCTTAGGGAAGGAACTCCAAAATTTCCTGTGCTACATTTGCATGATCTGCTTCTAAAGTCGAAACAAACGTAATAAGTGTAAGCCAGGCTATGGCTTTAAATATCAGTTCTTTCAATTTAAATAATAAATTATGTATGTGAGAAAAATTAGCAGCATATTCTGTGAACATAGTATACCCGAGTGCACAACTCAAAACGACGCGAGTTTTCCTGCCTAATTCGAAGATAAAAACGAACTTTCGAAATGATGTAACCGAAGTCTAATTAGAACTGTATTATAGTGAGTGAAATGAATATCATGTAATTAATACATAACCTCACATTCCAGGTTGTGTTACTGACTCTGACGGGTTACGTGGAATGGGTGTCCATTAACCACGTAGTGATGAACAACGGGCGGTTGCTACAAATCCTTTGCATTTTATTGCAAGACGATGTCTTCCAGCTTCCCGCCGCTGAGTGTTTATTACAAATAGTTAATAGGAAGGGATCTGTAAGTAACATTTTATTTACCTTTAATAGGTGTAGCTTCAGAAAGAGACTGGCATATAAGTACTTATGGGTGATAATGAGATGACGCCCTACAAAGAAGCAGAATTTTATACATAATTATCAGCATAGACACTGTGTAACAGAATAAGCACACAATACCTTTTCGATGGTTATTCAGACTATCAAACTAGAAAAACCCAATAATCACCATGAAGGTTTCATAGCAGTTTGATTTGTCTAAAACTCATTGCTCCTTATTACATCAACAATAATATGTATTTGTGATGAATATGATGATCATATTAAAATGATGTATGTATTTCTTTCAGACAAAAGAAAAGAAACCCCTTGTAATATTGTTTAGTAAAGATGCGATTACGTGCATGCATCGCGCTGCAGTCGCTAGCATCAATACTGTTGATGAAGCTCATTATTTGTTCCTAAAGAAATTCTCACAGGTAAGACAACTATTTTATTTTACTAAACATTACACATAAAGATTCAAAATTGTCGAATTAAAATATATAAAATAAAGCATTGTTCTTAAACTAAACATACTAATAAACAGTTTTTTAAATCCTGTCCATCCTTTTCGGCGTTGGTGGTGTCTCTCGACATCGCCAACCAGTGAAGGAGGTGTCGGAACGTGAGAGGGAGAGAGCCTCTCTTCCCGGCCGCCGCGGGAAACGCACCGGGCGTCGGGGGCCACGTGGTGGCTACCGGCCACCGTAGATGCGGGCCTGTGGACGGTTAGCTATGGGCTAGCTCACCGTCCGTCCGTCTTATGACGACAGGCCGTGTCGACGGCGCGTTCGTGTTCCGCGCGCGCCTCAAAGTGATGTCAGCATAAGGAAGGGCCGAAGACGGCCGGGGCTGCGGGACGGTTCGAAAGAGATACCGTGGCCCCGGAACATAAAGGGCGAAGAAGGAACATGGATGGGTTTTATTCAGTAAAAGTCTGACACTCCCTCCCGCTCCGCCCAAAGTGGCAGAAGTTATTTGATGATTTCCCATCCGAAAAAAAAATGTTAGTCACTAACCACACGATAAAGAAAAAAGAATTCCAATTTAGTTTAAATATTTCTTGCATCCTTCATAGAAGCAAATCTGGGCGAAAACGCTCTGTACCTCGTTGAAAAATGGCGATATTTTGACCGTATTCGGGGGAGCCTCGTTTCTTGCACATAATTATGCTAAAATTCTTGATTTGTTTTATTCCCATATCTCTTAAGTCGTAACATTTATTTACTTTTCACCCAGGTCCTAGCCGGTCTGGCTCAACAACTCACATCTCTCTGGAGCTACGCGGTCGACGCGGAGTCCTGGCTACCGATCCTTCTAGAGTCAATGCTGCTACTGACGTCACATCCTTCTTTGACGCTTGCGCACACCGCCAACTCGGTGTGGTTAGCGTTCTTGAAGCATGAGCAGATATCGAAGCTGCCCTATGTGTTGGCTATAGTGCCGCGGTGGTTGCAGGCGTCGGCTCCTAAAGTACTCAAGGTAAGTTCTACAATATATTATGAGCATACATTGTTTATTGCTGTTTTGTTTAGATTTTAAAACAAACCCTTAAACGACCTCAACATAGACTCAGATGCCCAAAGATCATGTATTTCAAATTGAAATGGGCTAGTTTCCACCATCAATAAATTGCAAGTCGATTTAGTCCGTTATTAAAGTATTGTAAAATAATGTACACGTGTTTTTTGTTTTTGTAAATCAATGAACATTGACAAAGATAAAACGCATCAAAACTCGGGAGGCTCGTGACGTCAGAACGCACTAATTTATAGCTGCGTGACGAATTGAAAATTTTAAAAGCATCGTATCTTCGTCAATTTTGGTTTACGTAACAAAAGAAAAAATACAGGTCAAATATTTTTTGATAATCTGACTGACTGACTAATTGGATTTTTTCAGTTCACATGAGCCTAATACGGGCCTCAATTGGTCTTACTTTTAGAGTCAACTAGTCCTTATATAACGTTTTACAATGTTACATTAGAACATAACAGCTAGCACTACTGGGATGCAAGCATGCTCTGTGAAAGCTCCCTATGACCTCCACTAGACTATGTTACGCAGTTAACTTTTCACCAATACATGCTGTAAACTTGATAAAACAAGCTTACCTATATGAATTTACACTCGTTTTTCCACAGGTGTCATACCCTACATCCCGTGTAAGCAGTGCCAACGACGCTGTAACGTACGCCTGTATGGACTACGATAGTGAACAGGAATTCGCCATATTCTTCTCGCGATGCCGCACAGAGATATTAGAAAGTTTTAAGTAAGTTCACTTTCGTCATCGTCATTGTGTATTTTCAATGAATAACCTTTTTTGAAATTACTTACTTCGTAGTATTAAGTGGTCTAAGCTAAACCACAAAGTCAATTTTTTGACTTGCTTGGAACTCTTATCCAAAAAGCATTCTGGCCTATCACAAATCTTGGAAAAATACGATCCGTACGCAAAATACCCGCTTGGATGTGAAGTTGCGGACACCAGCGCGTTATACAATACAAATCTTGAACATTTCTGAGAAATATTTTAAATATCAGCCACTACTGTCCACCGCCAATTCATTATGGCGTCGAATGAGTCTATAAGGTTTAAAATCGAATGAGTTACATAAATTCATAAACTTGCAGGTTTTGCATGACAGCAGCACCGCTTGTAACCTGGGGTTACGTGGAACAATGGACGCGCGCCGCTCTGGACAAGGTGGACACCTGTCCACAACAGGTGGACACGCATCATCCTATGTTTATCGAATGGGAGGCTCTATCTCAAGTAAGTTCAAACTAGCTTCACATGCTCAGAAAACAAGGTATTAGTTGTCAGATTTTCAGATTTACACACGGTAATAGAATAGAGAATGTTACAAGCGGACACGTCTCATTTCCTGAGACATTAATTCCATCCCACCCACGAATATTTTTCCGAAAGTATGTAATTTAATCATGAATCAAGGCCTGTATCATTGGCTTCTTAACAGCGTATCTTGAATACGCGGACACGCATATCAGCAATATTTATGAGATGAGTGAATGTAAGAGCCTTATCACACTAGCGCACACTGCGACTCTCGGCGTTTTCGCGGCAAGCTCGCTGCGCACCCGAGGCGTGTTCGTCGCGTACACGTTTCGAACTCGCGGCGAGCTCGCCACGCAATCGCTCCGCTTTCCACTCGCTCGCAACTCGCTGGTATGAAAAGGCCCTAAGAATGAATTATAGTAACCGGAATATGTAGAACCTATTTATCTTTAACACCTCAATGTACCATCATATTTCACATAATGAGTAATATAGTTTAACCTTCCATTTCGGTATTTCGTAGCAGCATTGGTAGTGACCACGAACTCGTCACGTACGCACATCATAAATCCTTTGCTTCTAACATTCGTGTTATTGCTCCACAGGTACTAGACATGGTACTATCCCGACTGCTGCAGGCAGATCCTCGGCCCAGCGTGGTAGAAGGTCTGCAGCTACTGCAGCGCTGCGTGGTGTGTTGTCCTGTGGCGCCGCTCATACACTCGCTGCTACTGTCCTTCATATCCGCGCTCTTTGTGTTCCTGAGCTGTGCCTACAGTCAGCTGGCTGGTGAGTTCATCATGCATGATTTTAATTTAACAAATAGCATTGATGGTTAAGACAGACATAGGCATCATCTGCCTAGCATATTGGGGTCGGCTTCCAGTCTAACCGGATGCATCTGAATACCAGTACTTTACATGGAGCAACTGCCTATCTAACCTCCACAACCCAGTTAGTACTTACTGGGTGATATGATATCCCTTGATAATACTTGTAAACTGGTTGTCAGACAGCAACAGCTTTCCGAGGCATGGAGGAAACTCGGGATGTAATGAGTGGTCACCCAGCAACAGACCAACCTAGGCAAGCGCGGCTTAACCTAAAGATCTACCCGAGCGGCTGTTATTATTTAGCCACGAGCTCCTTGAGACAGACATAGCATAGGCTGCGAATTGTCAAAGATGAGGAGTTGAGATAGGGCGCCACCAGACTGAATAAAGCGACGACATTCGCGGGGTGGTAGTAGGTGGATAAGATAGCCAAGAGTCCAGTTAAATGGCACGTTATTGTAATCCAATTATATGCACACGGTTGCCTATCTTGATATGGGTTTTCATACTGCATATCTTTATTCTCATTTTGAATTCACACAAATGTTCATAATCAGATAACGACGTCGTGTCATGCTTCAGTATACCATCTATCTTCACTCAGCTAACACATAACCTTATCCATAAAAAGGTCCAGGTGTAGGAAATGCAGGCGCAGACCTACTCCCGCGCGTTTTGGACAAGATCTTCGCAGCCTTGGTGTACGAGGGTACTCCACCCGAAGACCGACGATCTCGATCTGTCAAGAATGTGCGGCGACATGCCGCTGGACTGCTGGTCAAATTGGGCTCGAAGGTATGTGATTTAAATGTTTGCTGCTTTTCAGTTTTCGCGGAACCGTTGCATATCGTCCGTGAAATTCTGAGATCTCCATACACAATTTTACAGAAGGAACAATAAAGTGATTTATTTAGTTTCCGTGAAGTGTACTGAACAAATATAAAAATCTTTTACTATTAATAATGGAATTTAGCTATTCTTTTAAGCTTTACATTGTTTTAAGGAAGTAAAGAGGATAAAAACAAAGTTTTGCCAAACATTTTAGTAAGGATAAGGAGGTGTCAGAAGTTCATTGGACAATATGCTGCATTTATTGACAGGTTCAAACCTGTCAGCAAAATTTTACGTCGAAAATGAACACCAAATTTGACCAAATATCATTTTTGTTTACTTTCCCTATTGCTGAAAATCTAATCTGTTATTTTATTTTGCAGTACCCACTACTCTTACTGCCCGTATTCGGTCGCCTGCACGAACTATGTCGCGCGGCACTCGCCCGGCCCGACCTCAGCGCAGTGGAGAGCGTGACTCTACAGGAGGCACTACTGCTCGTCTCCAACCACTTCTGTTGCTACGAGCGACAGAGTGCGCTAGTGGCTGAGGTATGTTAGCTATAATACTAATTGTTGTCCACTTCTATAGCTGGTCATATTCGGTCACATTTGTGTAACATACGATTTTATTTATAAGCAACCCTAGCCTAGGAAACCTAAATAAACCTTGTCGTGACGACAGGTAATCGTGTAGTTTTACGTTTCGTGTATTTAAATGGAAGTATTCACATTAGAATGACGCGATTAATGTCTTCCACGACTTTTGCCAAGTAAAAACCAAGGATGAATAAATTGCCAAGACACAGTGGGAACGCGGCTTTAATTTTCTAAACCTGTTTTCATAACTGATAAAACGTGAAAGAGTAAAAACAACGTCCTGTCCTCATATCCCTGGAAATGGCTTATTCCAATATTTTGGTTACTTACTCTCCAGGCCCATTTGAAAATTCAACCCTGTATATATGCTAATCTATAGTGCTAATTGGTTTGTTCTTTTACCAGGTGCTAGGTGACTGTAGTGAACGCTGGGCCAGTCTAAGTCCACACTTATCTAGTGCAGAAGGGTTAGCTCGATTAGTTGGCCTGGATGTACCGCCAACAGAAGAAGAGGACGAATGTGGTCGAGCACGACGCACACTTCTACACGCGCTTACTTTATTACTAGGTAAGAAATTATTTCTGTTGTTTTTACTAGCATCATGTACATCATGTAATTTGCATGTTAAATGTAAACCAAATAGATAGGTCGACCGTACATTGTAATTATATAGAAACCGCGAATTAAAATTGCGAAAATGTGGAACACAAAAATGTTCCATGTGTTTCTTTTGAAAACAAAGTTGTATACAAAGTTCTGTCGATTTTGGCAATATAAATGACGAAAACTTTCCTTCGTCGGAACCAAAACTAGATGAATCACCACAAAGCTTCTTCTGACTGGCTCGGACCGATTCCGCGTTGTTAAGGCCGTCCCCTATCCGAATGACCTCGCTCGTTCCTACTTCCTCAACCCCCCTTCCTCGTTCTTCACCTTACAACTTTTACGTATTTACGCGCCTGTATCGCCATCTAGTAAATAACAGTAAAACTAAGACCTAGTTTGAGACTACCTACCGACATCTAGCGGATTTGTTGCGTATTATTACAACGCGCGCTCAGTAGTCGATTTGATAGGCCGAGAGTCGACAACCCAAACACAGGTTTATCGTAAATGTATTTTATTTATTATTAACTTTGAGTTAACTTTGAATATCGATTTTACTGCCTAAATTAGATTTAAATAGTAATATCGGTGCATTGAAATTCTCTAGTTTAAGTTTTAGTTTGTTTTTGTTTTGTTTTGCCTACTTAGTTTCTAATTATTAACAGGCTTTGTAAAATGATTACATGGAAGAGGGAGGTCTTCTGGTACAGGTATTTCCATACTTAAAAGAAGGCCTCTACAATGGATCTGTTAAAACCTGTTGATTACGAAATAAATTATTTATTTCTTTATTTAACTGGTATTTTTATCCCATTGGTAAGGGTGCCCTGGAAAGAAGTAAATTTAAGTACCTTATCTAAATTCAAACCACTTTAATTTTATACTACGTTACTACGACAAGATTCTTAAATGTTCAGCTACATCTGTTTGTCTGTTTATTTTATGGAGTACACATGATGAAATAATATACACTCGTTGATTTTTTATTAATTATTTTTATTTTTAGTTATGAATTGGTTACATTTTTTAGTCAGTACAGTTTATTCTGTAAGTAGGCTCTTTTACATGTCACTTTTTTTTACCACTACCAGTGCTTTCGGAAAGATCATCATTACCAAGAAACTTGATAGTCATTTTTTCAAAACAAAATTTATGTTACAATTTTCTTTAATAGAAAAGCCAACAAAATAGAATTAATTAAATTACATTAAATCATGTCTTCAACATTTCGTTACATATTTTTATGAAAAAGTAACAATGTTGCACTATTTGTAGTACATAACGGTACGAAATGGTCTCTTATGTTTTCTTAGTTTGTACTAAAATGCTACTTAATAGCACTTTTTATAGTAAAGGCAACAACATGGTGAAGAATTTAATTATTTATGATTACGATATGATTTATATAGAAGATATCCCTCTAAGGGATAAGTTTGTCTTTTACATATTTTTCTATTGTTATTGTTTTTGTGTTTGTGTTGGTATTTGTTTATTTATTTTAATTAATTATTTACGAGGTTATCAGTAGCCTTTTTTGTTTGTCGGTTTTCTTATCTTCTTTCTTCTTGATTGCTTCTTCTATGTAGGCTGGATCTCTGATGGGCATGTTTCGAGGCTGACGAGGATCAATGAGTTCTGGAAGTATGCAGTCGATATAAAATTTTGACAACTTTTGTTCCATCTTCTCCTGCCAAAACTTATCATCTTTGTGGATGATTTCGAACTTCAGCGGTTCACTTTCACTGCTCCATACAGCAAATATACATTTTGAGCGTTGTGATACACGTAACTGGCCTTGGACTTGGTAATACCAATTATGATTTTTGTTAATTTCGTATTGTTCATTCTTATTTATTTTCCAGAATGTTATTTTTTTCTTCGCAATAGCTTCTTCTATGCCGATTCCATGCGCTGTTATGGGACATTTCACCTCAATGACAGTATCATCACCACATAACCCGTCAGGTGTGGCGCCAAGATATGGCAATTCTCGGTCTATAAATAGTCCACACCTTTTAATTTCTATACCGAGCTGTGTTCCCAGTTGGGTTAGTGCTGTCTTCTCATTCTCGCGGCCGTGTTTTATCGACGAAACATTACACAGGTTTGCTGCTTTATATAAAATGTCCTTTACGGTGTTGGCACAACTAGTGTCATCTCGTCTTTTTATTATTCTTCCGAAATTAGAAGCCGTCAGCAGCGAACGCCGTAATTCCATCCAATCTCCACTTTCACTCTGAAGTATAGTGTTTTTTTGAATTGTTTTTCTTTCCTCGTCTGACTTTTGCAATTTGGACAAAAAGTGTCCCTTACATTTGTTAAAGGTCTCTTCGTCAAGATCAGGTTTCCGACATTCTTCTCCGTAATCTTTATCTTTTGTCGAAGGCTGATTGAATAATCGCCGCTTTGGTTTTACAAATCCTCTATTATACAGGAAAAGTTTTTAACCAGTGCGCAAATTTTGACATGATAAACTTGAATGTATTTTAATAGACACGTATTTTTTATTTTGATATGTGTTAGTAGTAAAAAATAAAGTTATCGCTTACGAGACTTATTTACCTATAAACTTATTTTATGGTCGCTTGCCAGTCGGGCGCCCGGTCGACCGACTCACGCGTCGACCGGTCGCCCAACCGGCAACCTGAGATCAGCTGAGTTTTGTAGGTGCGCTCGCTGGATGCGACGGCGCCGACGTAAACTTACCTACCTACGCGCTGACGGTTACTGACCGCCGTTTCGCGCTACTTTTTTAAGTTTAGGCTGTGATATGTTATTTGTAAACGTATTCCAATTTTTCCTTCATACTTTCATGGGCTTAGGATACATCGTACGTCAGCAGCCAGCGCGTTTTCATTCACAGTATTACAATTAAATTATGTCCATGTTATGCTTATTTTAAAATGGGACAAGATGGAAAAATTTGAAAAAAAAAAATTAAAACTAAAAATGGGAATGTGTTCTATTACTAACACTGAGCTACCAAAAAAAATTTACGCAGTGGTTAAAAACTTTTCCTGTATATAGCTTTTTTCAATCGTCTTTCTTCTAACCACTTTATTTTTCCCGTAGGACTTACTCCTCCATTCATTGACTTATACAATAATGAAATTGATCTTTTCTTATTAAACCCAACGGCGGCAGCATGTAATCGGACTTGATATGAGTTTTTCTTCGAAAAATTGATGCGTTTTCCGCCGACAAGTTTCGCTACTACGCTGTGAAAATTTTCAACTCGATTGCTATCTACATCATGGATGAGACTTCTCGAGTGAGCAGCTACTCCTTGAACAAGAAAATCAATTCTTTGCCATAAAGCACTAGTGAAAAAGTCAATTGATACCTTTTCCTTATTTATAGTCCCAACTTGGGTGCAAAAATAGTTTTTACAGCGACTGTGTTCTCCAAACGCGTGCTGGTGGGAACGTAGTATGTCGTCAAACAAAAGCTCCACGTCAGAGTTATCTTTGTGTTTTTTTATGGCTTTTATTATTGTGCAACGAAGAGCCATTATTGCTTTTCGTGTTACACATTTTCTGTGTCTCAATAAATATTTTGTCTCCGTTGTAAGCGCTTGTAACTTGTTACAAAAGTTCCTCATGATGTGGTTGCGGCATTCTACTTTTTCCACCGTCGTATTATCATAAGGACGCGCTTCTAATATTTTGCTGTGTGTGCTAGAGTCTCCGTCCGATATAAGTCTTTTATAGACCAGACCATGCTGTTCTATAGATTTTTTAAACCCTTCAACGAGAATGCAATTTTCCATTGCCGTTGAAGGGCCACTATAATTTTTAAAGCACACATGTTTCTTTGGCTCAGTCTCTGCATTTTGTGCCACTGCGCAAACTTGGCAATATTTGTTCTTAATTCCCAAATAAAGAATTTCTCCTGTATTTTTTCCCAATATTGCGGCTGCGCCAGAAAGAGCAGAATAATTTTTTTTATAGCTTCTTTTGCTCCAGCAACCGTCAGCTATGACATCGATTTCTCCGTATCCTTCTTTAGTTACTTTTCCTTGGGCTATAGCCAGCTCTTTTTCTCGTTTTCCAGCTTCCTGCATATTCATTACAGCAACTTTTTCCCAATGTTTGCCAATAACCTTGTGATTGTGGTCGTACGTATTTTCAGTTAAACTAGGCAAATTTATAGCTGACAATACTTCTTCAAGTTGTGACCGACCACATCCTATTGCGATGGTGCCAGCTACTGCACATGCATTTAAATTTAAATAATTTTCCTCACAGGTATCATTTTCAATTGTAAAAGTTATGTTACACATTTTACATTGAAAAGTAAATGTTGACACCAGACCATTTGCATTTTCTCCTACTAGAATTATTTCATTTGCTGAACATCCTAAAGGGCCGTGGTCACAGAAACTGAGTAATTTTTTTGTGAATTGGGATATGGCCACAATCCTCCTTCCAACGTGTTTTTCTGGTCCGATTTGTTCAGGTTCTGTTGTAACAGTATACTGAAATTAAAGAGATTACTGAATTGATTATAGGAAGTTAAACACATGTTTAAATTTGTTTGGTTGGCCAGAAAGGAAATGTGAGAGGATAGATAATACAGTAATAACTAGGATTAAATTACCTCTTCTTCTTGATTATCTGATCCGTGATTATGACTTGTATTAAACCTATTAGTCGGCTCTGGCAATATTTCTGTAAGTACATTTTCATCTTGTGTCACTTCTCCAAAGGTAATCCTGGAAAAAATGAACATTTACTCAGATAGATAACAACTTTTACATTTTTAAGTAGGCACACATTGAATTAAGAGAACACAAACAAACATATCTAAATACATTCACAGAAACACACATGCCCTTAAAACCGTATATAAAGTACACTGCAAGCCATGTTGCCCTGTAGATTAGTGCTTAGGGATCGAGCGTTTTTGCTATTTTTAATATACATTAAAATACGTAAAATGTGTATAGTGTGCGGTGTACTTTACAGAGAACTGGAGTATACTCATTCATGCTCTGGTCGGTGTCGGTGCCTGTAAAAAATATAGGGGTAGGTACTCATATAAATATTTCTTGTAACCTAATGTTGCCACCGGCTTCAAAAAAAAGCTACACAGTATATGTACACCAATATAAATATATATGTCACCGTAAAATTGTCAAATACGTTATATTACAATATAACGTGTATCTCTCTAGCGATATTGTAAAGTCTCGAATTATTGTCAACTGACAATACGGAAGTATCTCTGCCCCCATAATGGGGACTTGGGGCACCCCCCCGTTAGGTTAGTTAGGTTCCTTTAAACCCTGCACCCGGAAATAGGGGCCCCGCGAAGCGGGGCTCCGTCGACTACGCTTTTTAGGGGAATATAAAGTGTTTTAAGGTTAGGTTATAATAATCGGTATTTCTCAGGAATGGTACAATATCTTTTCATGAGAGTTGTACCACTGGGCACGGGGGACCCCTCCTTCCCTCCACACCGCGTAAGTTGACTACCATCGCATGCATATCACGAAAAATAATGCGTTTTGTTGTAAGCAGTATGTTCATTTGACAATAATTCGAGATTTTACAATATCGCTAGAGATATTACAATATAACGTATTTGACAATTTTACGGTGACATACACATATATATAACTATTATATATATTATAATTATGACTTTCTTATCACTTTCCAAAAAATGGGTATATTAGGTGAACGGAGTAGAAGCTTATAGCATACCTAGGTTTTATTTCTTTTTTGAACAGATTTTTTTGAAAAAAAAAAATTCTAAGTATGCCATTTGCTTCTACTCCGTTCACCTATTATACCCATTTTTTTTGGAACTGATAAAAAAGTCACCTGTGTAAATTTGTTTTTTTATTTATTTACATTTGGTTATTTAGTTTTTCATTTAGGTTTTATTTTTTGGCAAACCTTTTACCTCTCCCTTTTTAGTTAAATAAACTAAATAAATAAAATGGCATAAACAGAAAAATTGCAGTTTGGCTCTTGGTCTAAGTATTTCACTTACTGTGTGACATCGCAAGTTCGAGGCTGACAATTTTCTTTATCTTGGTTTTCGATATTTGCATCAAGTTGATGTAGTGCCTGTCTTTTTGCACGAGCTGCTCTGTATAAAATAATAGGATGATTATTTATAAATTTGTCAATCTATGCGTACCTAATTTTATTTTTTCCAAGTAAGTACAAAAATAACTTTGTATTTCACTGAAATGCCATAGTATTTCTATGAAAAACAAAGTTAATTTTGTACTTGGAAAAAAAATTAAAACTAAAATGACAGGTATTATTTTCATTAGTAAATTATCAGCAATTTTCGGACACTGCTAGACCCGGGATTCGAACTCGGGATCTCATTCACGCCCGCAATGTAATCTTCGGAAATAAATCTAATTTCATTTGAAATAGGTACCTGATATCAGTATCAAAGATAAATTATGATCGATTCAATTTAGTAAAAAAGCACATAGTTTACGTGGGTATAGGTACTTCAAAATGTTGTTTGTAATGACCCATTTTAAAATTACGTAGAAAATACGTCGATGACACTGAAGGAAAAAAACCGTGCAATTTAGGTACCTACTTATGTAATAAGAATAAGGTTGATCTTCTTTCTACTTGTTTAGCGTCAATCGATAATGTATGTATACTAATTATGTTCCATGCATTGTATTGTAATAACTAATGTGCAACAAATGCAGATATAAAATAACGATAAAAAGTATGAAAGTTACTTACACTGCGATTTTTATTTCCTTGAGTTTTTGTTGTTGATAACGTTTCACTTTCGATACTTTCGGCATCTTGAATTTGCATGCACAATCAAACAAATTATTGCGTCCTTTCGCTCACTTATAAAACTAAAATAAACACAGTGTCCTATCACTAATAATTGTTCACTAAGTTCACAAATTGTTTTATAATATCTTGAATTTGCATGCACAATCAAACAAATTATTGCGTCCTTTCGCTCACCTATAAAACTAAAATAAACACAGTGTCCTATCACTAATAATTGTTCACTAAGTTCACAAATTGTTTTAAAATAACTGAAATGCACTTTCACAAGTCAAAATCGTCGGATATTATTTCTAAACGAGAATAATATTGCGCGCGCGTCGCGTCGAGTGGCACAGGTTCCCCGTTCAAAGGCCAAAAGGCGACTGCCGCCCGTCGCCCGCGCAGACACCCGCTAGCCGGGATTGAATAGAATATCGATTTCTCAAAAACTATTTATATTATTGAGAAATCGTCACACCTAATTGAAGTGTACATCATTATTAATTATTGGTTAAAGTTTCATGTCTAAGCGTTGCATAATAAGGGAGTTTATATGGATTTTAGCTCGAGAAAAGGGTTCAGCGAAAATTCATTTTCTTGAGATACAGTATCTTTTCTGAAAAATCAGTACACCAAATTAAAGAACAACTACCAAGCTAAAATATTGTCTAAGGGACTTTATTGTTTATACTACTTTCAAGCATACTATAAGCGACGTAAGAACGTGATTTCGGCCGGGTAGCCCCTTAAGTGTTAATTTTAGGTAGATTTCCTTTTTTTGAAAAAAAAAAAAAATACCTATTGGTCTCTCACCTACGGGGATATATATGAATACGTATGTATATGGGTGACAAGCAAAATTTAGCCACACTCTACAGGTCGCAATTATGAACCGATTGCTTTCAAACTTGGCCTAAAAAATCGAAACGGTCAAAACTTAGGCTAAGTTCGTGAATGGGCGGAATTCGTCCATGGGGGGCGGCGGGGGGGCGGTTTTTCTAAAATCAGTTTTTTGGCCATAACTTTTTTCCTATGGAAAATTTTTGAACCGTTTTTCATTTTTATCATTCTGAGTACGAATACGGACATCTTTAAATTAAAGCTTTTTTGATGCAACCCCTAAATTGGGGAGGGGGTTGAAAATTCCAAATTTTTTGCGAAAAAAAATCATATCTCCGAAACAGTAAACATTTTGAGGGTCGCAAATATTTTTTTTTGAAAGCAAATTGTTTACTTTACAATTGTTACCTTCAAAGTTTAGCGATAAAACTTATAGTTTTCGAAATAAAAAATTATAACTAAACATTTGAGGGCGTTTCCATGCTAAACTCTTATGAGAGAATTTAAAAAGGGTAAACTTTCCATTACAGGGCAACGATTTTGAAATCAATTTTTTTTTTTGTAGTTTGTACACATAAGTACAACTCTTTATACAAATTTTCAATAGTTGGACGCTCCAAAACCTTCTTCGAAATCTACCTCCTCCTGCGGCTTGCCGGAGGGATTTTTTTAAAGACGATCCTGAAGTTATCCTTTAATGGCATAAGGGGGAGTGACAACTATGCTCGTTTTTTGGCATTATCTGATTGTTCGGGAAATATGTCTGTGTAAATGTTTGATTGATTGTATATGTCGTAGGTGTGGTGAAGCGCACGTGCGTGCCGACAGACCCGGACAAGGCGGCGCGCGGCGGGTTCAGCGGCGGTGTGACGGCGGGCGGGAACCCCGTGTGGCGGAACCCGTGCGCCTCGCACGTACTGCCTCTCTTCCCCGCCGCGCTCGCACTCAACAGGTAACAGTTTGCGGTAACATCTACATTCTATGCATGCAATAGAATACTAGACGCAACAATAAATTGACATACTTTTTATGACCTAGCTAAATTCAATTCCCCATAGATTTTGAATGGCATTAAGGTCAGCCCAGTTACACGACTCCGCTCCCACCCGGCAAAAAGAATATAATTCAAATATGGGCTATATCTTTAGATTTCATTCACATTGACAACATAAATTTGCAGACAGCGGCTGTCAGCGTATTTACCGCCGTCAATGCCAGCGTGAAGTATATCTTTATATTAGATCTTTATATATTTTTTTCTCTTTTTTTATCTTTATATTATTTAGATATACTTTATAAATTCATTCAAAGGCACTTTTGAATGATGCATATGGAAATGGATTCAATAATTTACCTTGCCTTTGGTTAAATCTGGTAGACTTCAACTAAATCAACCTCATTTTCGTTATCAGCGACCCTGAAAACCATGAAAACGACACCCATGATGGAAAAACAAAAATATTCTTTGGCGCTATTTTGGATTTTTTATTTGATCTCATTTTCGTAATAAGCGACAACGAAAACCATAAAAACGACACTCATGACGGAATAACAAAAAAAAACCACCTTTAAGTAATAACAGGCGTTATGTAATGTTTTACTCTACAGGGTAAACCTCAGTGGCCAGTAAGGTGCGCAAAGTCTAGTCGCGCAAGTATCCATTCGCGCAAGGTTCTTTTCGCGCAAAAGTCCATTCGCGCTAAAGTCCATGTGCGCGTATGTCTTTTCGCGTAAGTGGGTGCGCACAAGAAGTGTCCTTCGCGCAAAAGTCCCAGATCCTAATTTTAAAATGCATAATAATTTACTTACTTTTTTAAATTGTCTCAGTAGATTAGAATAGTGTTAAAAACGAAAATACAATATTTAAAATAATTAATTTCGTAGGGTACGTTTGCTCGATTTCTTATTTTTTTGGGTTATGCACTGCGTTGTGTATGTGGGTCACTTTGGATGTATTATGAGATTCAAGCGATATCAGATTTGCAACTGGTTTGTACGGATGGAGGGACAGTATCGCTAATATTTAGATATCGGGATGAAAGTCGGAGCAATGACCTCTTTTACGATCTTAACTGGCACCAACTATAGTATGTAACTAATGTAATAACCTTATTATTTATTTATTTCAAAGCAACTAAAAATCCATATTTACAGTTAATTGAAAACTAATCAGATTTTGTAGCCTAAAATAAAGTATGTCCTAGAAGTTTTGGTTAATTATATCAACTATCCAATTGGCAATATTGTAAATAAAATAACTGTGTAACAATTTTGATATACAATAATGTAAATTGTTCGTATTTATCTATCTACAGGGCGCTACATCAGTTGCACGCCCCGCAAGCACAAGGCCTCAGGCACCCGGCACACGCGAGGGCACTAGCGCCTCCTGCGGCGGAACGGAGGAACTTATTAGGACAACGGGACCATGAACCACCCATTTCGACACGTCCACAGGTAAATTATACAATCGTAACGATCGGTCAAACAAGCTACATCAAATACATGATCTTTCAAAACCCCACTCCACTACGACAAAACCTATGAGAACTAGAAGTGAAATATATTTCACCTGTATGTTTTTTCAGATACTTCATTTTGTAAGTTAAACAAGCAAAAAAAAAAATATAAAAAACAAGTAAAACTAAATTAAAAATTATAAAACCCCCGACACATGGTGTAGGTACTCAAAGTTAATAAAATAATTACAACTAAACTAGGAACCAGTCATCACTCCACTTTCATCATTTCATTTCGTTAGTTAGTATTCCTCATTCCCTTCCCTCCCTTGGTCAAGCCTTTATTGAGGCAGTTGTGAAAAAAAAATGTTATTTACAATTTTGTGGTGGCGGCCATCTTCTTTTTGAAATGTATTATAGTGTATAGTATTCTACTAGTCAAGCCCTTTCATTTGATACCCATGTTGAGGGAGTTGTTGAATGAATATGTAATCCGCTATTTTCTGGCGGCGGCCATCTTAAACTGATTGTCATCAAACATATCTAAGAACTACAACTAATTCACCTTTAAAACAAAAAAAAACAAAGTCAAAATCGGTTCATCTGTTGGGGAGCTACGATACCACAGACACATCAAATTTATAATACCCCGTCGTTTTTGCGTCGGGGGTTAAAAATTAGAGAAAGAAATGCCGAAAAGAAATGCAGAAATTAGAATGCGAAAGTTCGATTGCTTTTTAAGAAGTTTAGAGAAAGAAGACCTCTAATTTGTGTACATTTTCATCGAGCTTTTTAACATTATTATGTCGCTAAGATGAGATTGCGACTCCAATTTAAACATTTATTGTATGAGACAAATGCCTTTTTGATCTCAATAAACTCATCTCCACAATATTAGTAACTTTATCCTATTTGAAACTCCCACAGGACCGCATGCAGAGTTTCCTCCACACCCTCCACGAGAACGTGTGCCACCTCGTAGGCGCTGCGGCTACCACGTTAGGGCGCGAACTGTACGCAGTCCCCGGCCTGGCCGGCTTCCTCGCAGACTCTCTGTTGTACGGGCTGGAGTACCTGCCCGACCACTGGCTGCGACCTATTGTCAGGAATGCCTTGAAACCCTTGTTACATCACTGTCCACCGGCGCATTACGCGGATGTTGCGTTACCTCTGTTGGACCATTTCGCGCCTTTCAGTAAGTTTTTAAACAGTTCATGTGTTTTTGGGGGTTATAGCCTCCAGTAAGCTTCTTTCTACCGCTGAGCAGCCTTGTTTAGTTCTATTAAGGTCCATGTTCACCGAAAAGATAACAGCCTGATTATCTAAAAACAGCTATAACTGTGACATGTTCCCATACAAAAATGTGTTTTAAACAGCTTTTTTTAAATAATCAGACTGTCATCGTTTTGGTGAACATGGACCTAAGAAGGCCAAGTATGCTATTATAGGCATTTAGGGACAGAATTAAAAAAAAAAGGCAATTCATGAAAACAACTTGCTTGTACAAAAGTCCAGATTTATCTGTACATAGAGCAAATCCACAGAACTTCTCGAAAGCAACATGGCCTGAGACGTTGCATCGAAATTCACAATGCAATTTTGCAAGATATAAGATAAGATAGCTGTAGTTAATAGTAATACTTGTTTGTTCTTCCAGTGTTGACCCATCTCTCATTACGTTGGGACTACATCTCGTCTCTCTATGAATCCGGAAAGCTTGAGGAGGAAGGTGGCAGTGAGTCACAGGAAGTGCTTGAAGATATCCTCGTCAGAAATCTGACTAGGGAACACCTTGAACTTCTGAAGGTTAGTAAACAAAGCAAATATCTCGAATATAGCTACAGTTTGGTATGCCGCACAAAGTTCATCACAGTTCATGAGTTTGGCTATATTTTTCATGTATAGAAATAGAATTATTCTCTAATTTAGTTGTCAAGATTCGATGAAAGATACCAGAAGCGTTCACTACTTATTATCTGTTGTGGATTGGTTTAACAGACAATGATCCTAAATTGTGGATATTGTTGCGTTGCACGTTTCCCATGTAGTTTGTGACCGTTTTCAGATATCTCTGGTGGACGGCGGGCTGGGCGCGGAGAACAGTGCGGACGACATGGAGGAGGACGCGGCACCGGCGGGAGGCGCGGCGCAACGCTCACCGGACAATGTGTCCGAGCTCGGCGCACTAGTGCTGGCGCAGTCCGGCGCGGGGCCCGCCACCTTGTACACGGTGAGTTTGTACTAACATTACAACGTGTCGGAGCTCGGCGCACTAGTGCTGGCGCAGTCCGGCGCGGGGCCCGCCACCTTGTACACGGTGAGTTTGTACTAACATTACAACGTGTCGGAGCTCGGCGCACTAGTGCTGGCGCAGTCCGGCGCGGGGCCCGCCACCTTGTACACGGTGAGTTTGTACTAACATTACAACGTGTCGGAGCTCGGCGCACTAGTGCTGGCGCAGTCCGGCGCGGGGCCCGCCACCTTGTACACGGTGAGTTTGTACTAACATTACAACGTGTCGGAGCTCGGCGCACTAGTGCTGGCGCAGTCCGGCGCGGGGCCCGCCACCTTGTACACGGTGAGTTTGTACTAACATTACAACGTGTCGGAGCTCGGCGCGCTAGTGCTGGCGCAGTCCGGCGCGGGGCCCGCCACCTTGTACACGGTGAGTTTGTACTAACATTACAACGTGTCGGAGCTCGGCGCACTAGTGCTGGCGCAGTCCGGCGCGGGGCCCGCCACCTTGTACACGGTGAGTTTGTACTAACATTACAACGTGTCGGAGCTCGGCGCACTAGTGCTGGCGCAGTCCGGCGCGGGGCCCGCCACCTTGTACACGGTGAGTTTGTACTAACATTACAACGTGTCGGAGCTCGGCGCACTAGTGCTGGCGCAGTCCGGCGCGGGGCCCGCCACCTTGTACACGGTGAGTTTGTACTAACATTACAACGTGTCGGAGCTCGGCGCGCTAGTGCTGGCGCAGTCCGGCGCGGGGCCCGCCACCTTGTACACGGTGAGTTTGTACTAACATTACAACGTGTCGGAGCTCGGCGCACTAGTGCTGGCGCAGTCCGGCGCGGGGCCCGCCACCTTGTACACGGTGAGTTTGTACTAACATTACAACGTGTCGGAGCTCGGCGCACTAGTGCTGGCGCAGTCCGGCGCGGGGCCCGCCACCTTGTACACGGTGAGTTTGTACTAACATTACAACGTGTCGGAGCTCGGCGCGCTAGTGCTGGCGCAGTCCGGCGCGGGGCCCGCCACCTTGTACACGGTGAGTTTGTACTAACATTACAACGTGTCGGAGCTCGGCGCACTAGTGCTGGCGCAGTCCGGCGCGGGGCCCGCCACCTTGTACACGGTGAGTTTGTACTAACATTACAACGTGTCGGAGCTCGGCGCACTAGTGCTGGCGCAGTCCGGCGCGGGGCCCGCCACCTTGTACACGGTGAGTTTGTACTAACATTACAACGTGTCGGAGCTCGGCGCGCTAGTGCTGGCGCAGTCCGGCGCGGGGCCCGCCACCTTGTACACGGTGAGTTTGTACTAACATTACAACGTGTCGGAGCTCGGCGCACTAGTGCTGGCGCAGTCCGGCGCGGGGCCCGCCACCTTGTACACGGTGAGTTTGTACTAACATTACAACGTGTCGGAGCTCGGCGCACTAGTGCTGGCGCAGTCCGGCGCGGGGCCCGCCACCTTGTACACGGTGAGTTTGTACTAACATTACAACGTGTCGGAGCTCGGCGCACTAGTGCTGGCGCAGTCTGGCGCGGGGCCCGCCACCTTGTACACGGTGAGTTTGTACTAACATTACAACGTGTCGGAGCTCGGCGGCTCGGCGCGCTAGTGCACCTTGTACAATGAACTAAAACCGTTGTAATGTTGCAGGTGATCCGTGCACTAACCTGGAACGACTCCCCGTCGTCCCTCCGCGCGAGTGCGCTGGCGGTGCCGGCGCTGCGCGGCGCGCTGTGTGCGGGGCGGGTGGGCGCGGGGGAGGCGGGCGGCGCGCTCACCGCGGTGCTGCAGGCGCTGCGCGTGCACGGACAGCACGACGCCAACCAGGCCGCCTTGCTGGCGCTCGCTGTGCAGGTATTGTATTGTATTGTACAACGCTGGCGGTGCCGGCGCTGCGCGGCGCGCTGTGTGCGGGGCGGGTGGGCGCGGGGGAGGCGGGCGGCGCGCTCACCGCGGTGCTGCAGGCGCTGCGCGTGCACGGACAGCACGACGCCAACCAGGCCGCCTTGCTGGCGCTCGCTGTGCAGGTATTGTATTGTATTGTACAACGCTGGCGGTGCCGGCGCTGCGCGGCGCGCTGTGTGGTTTTACATAGCCCTATCCACCAATAACAACCCTATTTGATGCCCAAGCAATCATGTCAATTCGAAGGTTGACTAAAAGAGATCGAAAAAAGAAAACACCCGTTTAATACTACAATATACCCGTTTAAGACTACAAAAAAAATCTAATAATTCCGTCAGGTAGATTATTAATATTATTTGACCCGTAATTTTTCTTTTGTTACGTAAATCAAAATTGACGAAGATACGACGATTTTCAAATTCCCAATAAGTCACGCCTAGGTATAATTTTTAGCTAGTTCTGACGTCACGAGCCCCCACTCCCGAGTTTTGAAGCGTTTTATCTTTGTCAATATTCATTGATTTTCAAAAACAAAAAATACATGTCCATTATTTTTGAATAATCTAACTGACGGACTAAATAGATTTGTATTGTTTTTTAAACTGTTATCATGCCTATTATGTTCTATTTTGTCTCTTGATTCAAATCGATCCTTTCCCTTATCAGACATACGAGATCCTGCGGCCGTTATTCCCGGGCATAGTGGCAGTGTTACGTTCCATTCCTGACGTAGACGCACACGACCTGCACCGACTGGACGAGAAGCTCACCGCTCACAATACTAAGCCTTCCAAGATAGACAAGAGCAAACGGGACTTGTTCAAGAAGATTACATCTAGGGTATGTTACTATGATACATTTGTAGAGAACGCCAGGAGAATTTTTCATGTTACCAAGAGATATAACAAAATTATAGTTGTATGTAATATTTTTGTATGTAATGAATAAACTTAAAAACTACTGAACAGATTTGAAAAAATATTTCAGTAATGGATAGCTACAGCGAGTAACATTTTATCCCCGTACTCCCACGGGAACGGGAACTACGCGGGTGAAACCGCGTGACGTCCGCTAGTATTGTATAAAAAAAAAATTAATAGTAACTTATTTTTTCGGATGATAAAATATTTTTTCATCCCCCCATCTCGGAAAGAGTATTTTTGCTCTTCAATATCTGAGTGCAAAAGCCGTTTTTATCGTCTTGAGGGTAAAGTAAATTTGAATTTAGAACATCGTGTGCACTAAGCATGTGAATTCAAAACATCATTAAACCTATTTACTTCAACCTCTATGGTGCCGAATTTATCATATTTTTTTTTTTATTTGTTAGGAACTCGGAACCTTCTTGGTGTACTTTTTTAATGTTTTGCGCGCGCCATTTTCTTTTTACGTCATATTGTTAACACTTTATGTTAAAAACAAGGAACTTTGCACTCTTGTATAACAAATGACTATTTCACTTCTCATGCTCTAAAATTATTCCAATATAGCCCTACGAAGCAGGATTAAGGTGACCATTTATTCCCTAGGGAGTAAAGTAATTTAAAAATGGAATGATCTTTTACTCTGAAACATGGTAACAAAAGAGTAACTTATCAAAGGTTTTATTTAAATTTCGAATTGGCTTGCAAATAGAAGATAAATTAACTCTTCAACGCGAGATCAATTATTGTTGTTTGTGTGCAACGTTGATTTTGAAAAGTATGTGCAATGCCTCTGCTGCTAGCCGCTGCAGTAATGTAGGTACTAATTATCTGCGGAGTGTGGATCATCTTCATTGCGAAAATATTGAGTTTGTGTTGTGTTTTAAATTGTTAATCTGTAACTGACCTGATAGAAGAAAAAACTGACCGCTCAGTTCAGAATTTTTATCGAGTGTAAACTTGTTCGGATTTAAATGACTATTTTTCTCGCACTCCTAGTGAAAAGTACAGTTTGCACTGCACCTCGAGACTAAACGCCAATTTAATATACCCTCGCTTTCTTTGACTCCCTCGCGGGTATATTATGGCTTCGTTTAGTCCCTCGTTATAAAATATACTATTGTGGTCAGACTCGCACTTAGCCGGTTTTACCCTACTTGCCATAAACACAAAAAACTAAAACTATTTTTTTCCATTTCAGTTGATCGGTCGCAACGTTGGCCAACTATTCAAGAAAGAAGTGTACATCCTGGACCTGCCCACAATGCACGTGGTGAAGGACAAGCCGCGCAGTGCCATCGACGCTCCCGAGGGCGCGGGGCTAGAACGACTGTTCGCTCCCAGCGCTCCTACCTAGCTGCCTAGCCGTGTTGACTATTTACTACGTCATTAATTATTATACATAATTATTATGAATTAAATCTATTTATACCGAAATATAAGATTGGTTTTGTTTTTACTCAAAGAAGTGTCTTATTTCTTGTTTGATAAAAAAATATGTAGTGCCTCCCACCCAAGTACTGAACCAGATGATAACATTTTTATGGGGATCATTTTCTGCTTATCTTGCTAAGGGTGTGTTTCCTTCAAGATTTGCGAGGTAGTCAGGCGGTGCACGAAGAAAAAAACACCTGTCATAGAGCATCTTGGTTAAACGGCTACCGGGTACCAACTGTAGCGGGACGACCTCGACGAAGCGCTGATGTCACTGTCGAACAAATATCGACCTTGTGCGTGTGGAAACCCACGGATTTTTTTTTCGGAAAACTCGACTTAGGTGCAAGAACAAAAGACGAAATCTACCTAAACGAAGTGCGTCTCATTATAGTCAGCTAAGGTTTATTTGTCTGTTCGTGCGGGTAGCACGGACGGACGGGTCGCACGTCCCCTCTCCGCTCGACTCCTTTTGGTGCCGTAAATGTCGCAACCAAATCGTAGAACACGCCGTATTACATAATGGCGCGCCGGTGTGTAAAACACCGCCGTTATGTAATGTGGCGTCGTCACGTTCAGCCGGATTACAATTTGGCTGATATACGCCGCATTGAATGAGCACTTCCCGTTCGTCAAAGCAGCGTAAACGTGCCGCCCAAATACAAACGGGCGCATCGTTCCTTTCAGTTCCTTTTTTTAGTATATATAAATGATCTACCCTATTTGTTGAAACACCAACCTCAAAATATGGTGTTGTTTGCTGATGACACTTCTCTAATTTTTAAGATAAATAGACGGGCCCAAAATCTAGATGACGTGAATGATGCCCTACTTCAGGTCCAAAATTGGTTCACAGCAAACAATTTGGTATTAAATGAAAAAAAAACTAAATGCATAAGATTTTCATTACCGAATGTTAAAAGTAGTGATTGTGAGATAATATTGAATAAAGAGAAACTCGAATTCGTAGATAAAACGGTTTTCCTGGGGCTTACGCTTGATTCAAGGCTACAATGGGGTTCTCATTTAACATCTCTTGCGGGGCGCTTAAGTTTAGCAGCATATGCCATTAGAAAAATCCGTCAATTCACTGATGTAGATACCGCTAGACTGGTCTATTTTAGTTACTTCCATAGTATAATGTCTTACGGTATTTTGCTATGGGGACGGGCTGCTGATATTGAGTCTATATTTATTCTGCAGAAAAGAGCCATCAGAGCCATATACAATCTTCGTAGGCGCGATTCTCTAAGGGAACTTTTTAAGGATATTGGCATCATGACGGTTCATTGCCAATACATCTACGAAAACATAATGTACGTTAGAAAAAATCTGCATCTTTTCGGTAAAAGAGGCGACAGACACAATTACAGTACTAGAAATAGGGACCAACTAGTTCAGCCAGGCTTTAGACTCGCTAAAGTAGACTCATCTTTCATGGGGTACTGTTTGAGATGCTATAATAAAATTCCACAAAGTATTCTTGAACTGAATGAGACTAAATTTAAAACATGCATTAAACGCACACTATGTAAGCAAGCATATTACAAGTTGAGCGATTACATCGCTGATAAAAATGCTTGGCTCAATGCTGGTCCTGCTCCACAAGGACAGGGGCTCAAAAATTGATAGCATTAAATGGTATTGTTGGAGCTGCTGAAGATTGTACAACTATCTTTGCATTGTATAGATTCAATCTATTTAGTATTATATAAACGCATAGCCCATATTGTGTGAGTACTATGTACTAGAAAGCTATCATTCACTGGAAACCTACTTTAGTTTTTGACTTGAATGTGCCCTGGCGGTTGAGAGTATGTCATGCTCACTCAAATGTCTCGCTGATCATGGCGCGTGTGTCGGACCATTTAGTTCCCTTCAAAATGGTTGAGCTGAATGGTGCTGATCCATGCGTCATGTGCGTGAACGGGCGCTGTCAGTTGTGACTGGTCATCTCTTAGTCGCCATGGTTTATTTGAATTAATTATTTTGTTTTTGAGTTGTATTTTGTTTTGTTTTGCTATGGACACTTTTAACGTGCACATCTTGCTACATTGTTCTCACATAATATAACATCTCAACATGAATGATGTAACCAAGATTTTGTAACAATTTTTTGATTTAAAAGAGTGTCCATGGAGTTTCTTGCCCGTTCTTCTCCATAGAGATCTACGCTAGGGAATGGGCAACTACAGTACTTTCACAGTTTTTATGTCTTGTGACTGGGACTGTAGCTACATTTGATTTTCATCTTTGTTTCGACAATTCAAAAGTGCCTGTTATTGGCCTACTTGAAATAAATGCTTTGATTTTGATTTTGATTTTGATTTTGATTTCGTCGATACGCCGCGCGCCGCTTTGAAAGCGAGCTCGGTACTGCGTATTTCCCTTTCCGTGTCCAACTGGCGACAACGGTCTCGCGAAATCCGCACGCTTTTGTGTTATTACGGAATTCTACAAGCCCGTGTTCAATTCGCGTCAACTAAGCACGTTTTTGCGATCAACAAAACAGTGTTCAAAACAGAGTAGGTACTTGTTGGTGATGCAAACCGTCTTTTAAACCAAGTTAGATTTTGTTTGTTTTGAAAAACGTTCCACAAAACTAGGTCTAACCACATTTTTTGTTGAATTCTCCGTCCTAATTTAATGCACTGGACTTGACATTTATATCTATCACTCGACTACCCCTCATAGCTGCGTATTCCAAAACCTTTGGTAAGTTAACTGAATATCCATAAGCACTCATCATCTGCCAGCCTTTTCCCTTTTGCCTATGTTGGGGACGGCTTCCAGTCTAACCGGATGCAGCTGAATATCTGTATTTTATATGGAGACTGCCCTATCTGACCCCCACAACACAGTTAGTATCGGCTAATACGATACCCTTGGTAAGACTGGTTGTCAGACTTTTTGGGCCTGTAACGACTGTCAAAGATCTACAAATGACAGCCGGGACCAACTGCTTAACGTTCTTTCCGAGGCAGGGAGGAAAGTCGACATACTATGCAATGGTTGATCACCCATCCAAAAACCGACCTAGGCAAGCACGGCTTAACCTAAAGATCGACCCGAGTGGCTGTTTTTATTTAGCCACGAGCTCCTCTTCTTCCATTATGCACTATCTAAACAATAAACATAACTTCAGAGGCACAGTAACAAACAAATAACCAAGTCGCAATGACAGGCAACATTTACGAACGCGCTAAGTCAGCACGGATTTGTTTTGAACAGACCAATTAAAGATCCGTGTTCAATTCAATTGCACACTGTTTTGTAAAACGCTGTTGCTTGACCGTAAAAACGCTGAGGTGACGCGAGCTGAGCACGGGTTGGTTGAATTGTGCAGTAATACAAAGGCGACAAGTGCGGATTTCGCGAGAACGGTGTGTCGCCAGTTAGACACGGAAAGGGAAATACGCTTCGGTACTTAGGGCACCCGACGTTAGGTTATGTTAGGTAACTTTAAACCCTGCAGACCGAAATAGGAGTCCTGCCTAGCGGGGTAGCCTCGCTACGCTAGCGCGGTAGGTTCAATATGTTCTGTTGACAATATTTCGACAGCTTACAATCTCGCTAGATAGATTACAATCCAACGGTTTTTACAATATGACGCTGACATACAGGGTGTAAACCACCTCATTACAAAGCCGTCAACCAAGCATTCTGTACATCAAACTAAGTAACTACGCAAAAATTATTGCTGGGAAACAACTTTTTTTTTGGGTGTTATCTCCATAACTAGAAGGTTCCCAGGTATGGTGTACAAAAAAATGATCGTAATGCCGAGGAAAACAAGTGCCTTTCGGCTTCGCCACAGAGTACATTATTCTTCGTGCATCATCATGAGGCTTCGTTAAAAGGTGTTTTACACCCTTTATATACAGGGTGTTAACCACCTCATCACAAAGCCGTTAACCAAGCATTCTGAACATCAAACTAAGTAACTTTACGCAAAAAATATTGTGGGGAAACGACTTTTTTTTTGGGGTGACAAATCATATTTTGTGGTAGAACTCAATGTAACTAACGCACTCAAAACATTGTGCTGATGGATCGATTGGATAGTACAGTGGTCGTAGAGGTGTTAAAAGTAAAAATCTTACAATAGAAACTTGTATTAAAAAAAAAAACTGGTCATAAAGTTGGAACTTTGACCCCCAATATCTCCGTAACTAGAGGGTTCCCAGGTATGGTGTAGAACAAAAAAATATCGCAATGACGGGGAGAACAAATGCCTTTCGGCTTCGTTAAGATGGAATATCGGGCAATACATTGAAATAAAACACAATTCTACAATAAATAATTTATTCCTAAAATTAAGAAATCATTATTTTTCATAGGTGTAAACCATTTGCGTACCCACAGGCAGGTTCTTGCCATTGGAGACTAGTTCCACAGTCGCTGCAGTTAGGTCTACTCTTAATACCGTTGCGTTGTCTAAAACTACACATTTGCTCTCGTGGTCGCCGGGAACGGGAATTGATCGGGGACCTAAGACGGGATCTTTGTACCTCCATACTTTTAGGTTGCTTATGTCTGGAAAGATGAAAACAAGGACAATTAACTAACTGAACATAATGATTACAATAATTAGTGAACAAGAACAAAAAATTTGGACAGGTTGGATAAGGCATATAGGTAGACGACAGACTTGGTAAATTTACTGATTGGGTAAATTCACTGATTGGTTAAATTGGACTGTTGTGCAAAACTCCTTGTTTTAAGAAAGTGAAAATATGGCTAACAAGTCAATTTGTTTGTTCCATCTGCTACTAGTTTATTCTTTAGTGCATTCTTTAGGTTTTATGTGGACATCGTTTATGTAAGACTTTCGTGGTTCCCTTTGTTTTTGCTATTTTTCTATGTCTAGTCCAGTACCAAAATATTCTCACCTTTAATCGCCTTAACTTCCTTAGCGATCTTGACCTTCACCCTCTCGACAGTATCTCCATCGGACAAAGTAGCGGACACCGTGAACAGTCCGTTCAGAGCCATGGGGTTGATGAACGTGGCGTCGACTCCCGCCTCTACACTGAACGAGACGTGCGGCATGCCCGGCGCGCAATCTTCCTTTGTTTTCTCTGGAGCTTCAGCGTCGTCCGTGAATTTGACTTCTATTGAGTCCAGCTGGAAAAACGAATAGTTTTGGTTAAGCCTTTTAAGATCATCAGATCCTCAAATTGAAATTACTTTTTGGGTTTTTATTTATAGCACTTAAAATAATTTCTGTCTGACATTTTTGTTTTAGACATTTTTTTCTTTTTAAATATATGAGTTATTTTAGGAGCTAACATTCCATTTACTAAGTCATAATCACATAGGTCACATCAATAGTTATTCTAAACTAAAATGTATTTCTGTTAGGGAAAAAGACGAAACTGCGTAACGACACAAGTTCGACCCCTTATGTCCTGAGAGATGCATGCAAAAAAGAAAGATAACAAGTAACAAGGGTATTTGGCAGGCTAGGGCTACAAATTAAAACATTTGTTACTTACATCTAAAGTATTAAGTAAATACAGCTTGTTCTCCAGCAGAATGGCGGCCTCGTCGAAGGGCAGTCCTACCGACAGGGCTTCAATACCAATGCGCTCCATATTCTCTCTGGTTGCTTGCACGAAGGGCATCACCCTCTTCATGTATTTCTTTAGTTCTGGAATAGCACCTAGCTTGCTGGATATCACCTTGTTGTCGGGAAGACCTGCTGGCTGCAAGGAATTGTATCATCATTCTCTTGTCGTAATCCCAATTCATATGGGGTCAGCGCAGCATATTATCTTCTTCATATTACTCGTCATTCAATCATGTCAGATTTGTATACAATCATACAAAGAAAATAGTACAAAAAAATTATGACAGGTAAATTAGAGGCCAAAACTCCAAGCAAAAAGAAACAACGTCTTTTGGAGGTCATCTTGATTATTCATACAAGGAAAAATTTAAATACATTCTTTTTTGGATTGCTTTTATTTTTATTTATTTATTTAAATTTTAGTGATAAGACTTCCCTTGTGTCACCATATGTAAAACTTCTACATTTTAAACTTGTAAAATTGTATGGTGGCATAATAAAGATTATTCTGTGTATCTCAGATTAGTCATTGGACACATAAAACGTAGCATCTCCGATGGCAAAACGAGGTTTAGACAAGGTGAAAATTTTAGTCAAGTTTTACATCAATTGAGAAGGTCTACCTACCCCATTAGCTTCCTTTAAAGTAGTCAGAATGATATGCTGCCACTTAGGATACTCCTTAGCGACCCAAACAACAGCCTTGTTTGGCTTCCTCTCAGGTTTGGGTGCCTCTCCCTTCTTAGGTTTCTTCACTGCACAATGGTTCTTCAAGTAGATACGGAACGAGTGCGCTGCGTCCATCAAGTAATTGCTGGCTTTAATTGAAACCTCGTCGATTTCACCCGCTATTGGCCACCGTTCGTAAAGGATGCTTGTTTTCTAGTGGAAAGATATCAATTATTATTTCACTACACGACCGGAGCAAAAAAGGGAGTACTGTGTTTCACATGAGTGTTAGTATTAATGATTTGATTTAGAACATTACATTTAATTTGAGGTAGCAATTGTACTTTTTTTTTTTAAGAAGATCACTGTAATTTTGTCAAATGTAAATTGAGTAGTTACTCAACTTCCATTTGATTAAATTACAGTGTAATTACAGTTGCACTACACTTTATACTTTAAGCCGTGTACGCACGTACGAACAAATTTGTTGCGTTGCATGATACGCAACAACTTGGTTCGCACGTGCGTACCACTAACGAACATCGAATACTCTGTTCGTCAAACATGTTTGCGGCGGTCCTTTTAGTATGTTCTGTATGGACGGTGTTCGAAGAGTTTTAATAAAATTTTAAAGCGCCGCCATGGCTATTAAGATAGAGTTCACGACTGTTGTGCGCGAACTCGACTCAAACTATGTTCGCATTCGTGTTCGAATATGCCGTCCATACGTACGAAGCAAATGTTCAGATTTGATGTTTGTGTTTGCTATGTTCGTGTTCGTACGTGCGTACACGGCTTTGCAGTTATGTGTTGCGTTACCATAATTTACTATTTCATAGATACCTACATATCCCAGCAATTCCCACACATGTTCAGCCACATGCGGACAGATAGGCGACATCAACTTCGCCTGTGTCTCAATATACTGCGTCACTAACTCGGCATGCATGCCCCCTTCAGAACAAAGTTCTCTGTACTTATCCCTGGCGGCTTGGAGCTCGAAGAAGCCTGACTTTAAAGCCTCTTTGAACAACATCTTGTTGTAGTTGTCGTCAGTCTGATTGATCTTCGTGTTCATCTCGCTTACGAATACTTTGTCGTGGAAATTGTGCTCTCCTGTAAAAAATAATAATAATTATACTATGTTTGAATTTAATTGCAGAAGAACATCTACATAGCTACAAACATATTATGCAGCATAGCCGTTTTTTTATGATATTTAAACTACCAAGACCACCCTAACTACTACAACCTGGTAACATCTAAGTGTTACCATGGCTGGGCAAGCAGATGGCTATACGAGTTACGCATACTACACAAAATAATCGTTAACACGTAAAATAACTCATATTACGTAATGGATAAAACTGTGAAAGGTATTTCAATTTCTCTAAAAGCCATTAGAGTTGCATATTAAATACTTTACCTGTGCGCAGAGTCGACTTCGTTGCAATAATTTCCTTCACCCATTCAATGAAAGTATACAGCCTCAAGATCGCAGCATCAGCAGTGTTCTCGACAAAGTTAGCATCTTCGACAGAATCACCCGCATCTGCTAAAGTAAGACGCATTCCATCCGCGCTGAACTTATCGATAGATTCAGTCAGCGTTAGGAAGTTTCCGTCAGACTTCGACATCTTGGCAGAGTTCAACATTAAATGGCCGTTAGCTCTGATGCCTTTCGGCCATTTGTCTTCTTCTTTGACCCATAAAGCGACGTGATTGTAAATGTAGAACGTTAAATGGTTCTGGATCAGATCTTTTCCTGAAACTCTGAGATCGACTGGATACCTATATGAAGAAAGAGCATGAAAATAAAATAACAAGCTTAAACAATGGAAGACAGTTGGAAGAATCTTAATCTAGACGACCCGAATGGCGTAGCGGTAGCGAGGCTGCGTGCTTACGTTCTCAGGGTCCCGGGTTTGAATCCCGGTAGGAGCAAATGTTTGTGTGAGGAGCATGGACATTTGTTTCCGAGTCATGGATGTTTATATGAATAATAAGTATGTATTTACAAACAAAAAAGTATATCTATGTAGTATATCAACTATCTGGTGTCCACGACACAAGCCTCGTTGCTTTAGTGTGGCACTAGATGGCGCTGTGTGTAATGTCCAGCGATATTTATTTATTATTTTATCTGGCAAAATGCGAATTGAAGAAAATAATGACATGAGCAAATCCAAAACATCTAGCCTTGTCTTAACTATGTTATGTTAAGGGCGGCTATCCTCAAACTGCATGCAGCTGCATACTCGTATTTTATATGGAGCGGATTTTCATCCAGTCACAATTATCTCTTTTTAATAATTAAATTAAAATTTAAAGAACTATAATATTATTGCATGCACTACGCCCATTTGATACGCTTAAAGAATATGGATAATGACTTTTTTCTTGCTTAGGTTTTTAATCCTTATCAAGTGCGGTACACGCCGATAGTCGTAAAAACATTATGTAGGTACATATATCATGATACGCGCCATAACTCGATAAAATAGTAGTTTTGATAGCATTGAATAGGTTGATGAAAATCATGCAGTTTTATTAAAATAGTTATTTACCAATATTGGAAAGACTTCTTCATGCGATCTAAAGACGCTTTAGGAATTTTAGTATTTTTCGGGAAAGGAGTATCTTTGAAGAATATGTAGTCCCAAACAGCCATTGTCATGTCTTCTGGTTTAATTTTGAGAGCATTTTCCTTATTTCCTCTAAATGTATCGCCTTGTAAGAAGTGCGCGATCGTGTAGTACGCGTTATAAATAGTTGAGTCTGATAGAGATTCGATTAACCATTGCTGATCCCAAGGCAGTTTTGTGCCTGGAAATAAAGATAATATTTAACATTAGGTCACAAGTAAATGTTTTCCTTTAACTTTCTTTTTTTTTAAACAACTTACCTAAACCATAAGTCCTGGAGCAAGCATACTCGTGCAGCCACTTCAGGGTAGCTTGGAAGTTCTTTCTAACTTCATCATGGTATGTATTCATAGCAGCAAGTGCCTTCTCCACCTGAGACTTCCACTCCTCATTGCCATAGTCCAAATACCACTGATTGCAAAGAGCCACAACACATTCATCCCCTGACCTTGAAATAATGGTCTTTTCAGGCTCATAGTATATCACTGCACCCTTCTCTTCAATGAGCTTTGCTTGCAAGTTCTTTTTCACATCTTGGATTTTCCTTCCCTTATATTCACCAACTAGCAAAACGCCATCATAGAAACCTTTCAGGTAAACCATCTCTTTGGCTTGTGTTAGCTTCTCCTTGTCATTTTGGCTTTGAATTTTAAGCATATCATATAAGTGTACAGCAGACATATTGCCATACTCGGGAATTTCGAGAATTGACACAGGCTTGAATGGGAGAACCATGTCATCTTGGATACCATACTTTTCCCTGAATGCTGGTTTCTTTTGTAAGTCCACAAGTGCCGCGTAGTCATCAGGAGAGTCAGAGGGCACACTGGTAACAATACCTGTGCCCTTATCCTCCTTGATTGTCAACATAGGAAGAGCATAAATCTTAGGATAACAAGTGAATGGAGATTTTAAAACTGTCCCCATTAAATCGTGTCCTACAATTTCTAGTAATACTTTGAACTCTCCATCCTTCTCAGTAAAACCTTGATAAGCCATGTTTCTGGCTGCTCTTTTTGTACAAATAAATATTCCCTCATTGACTGTTTCAAAGGCAATGTACTTGATGTCTGGATGGACCCAACAGTTTGTTTGTCCGTACATTGTTTCTGGTCTCAATGTTGCTGCAACCAAACTCACCTTTTTGCTTTTAAAAGGCCTAAAAAGAAAGATGATTGTAGCATTTAATCAATATTACGTATTTCTATGGATTCAATGTAATTAAAAAATAACAGATAATTATAACATACTTGAGAACCTCAGGGAATGGTTCAACCACTTCCATTTTAAGAAGAGTATACTCTTGAGGGCCAGCCCCTTCTCCCGTACTCCTATCATGGTCCATGCAAGGTTGTTTGTCTAGAGGAGAGAATATAGTAAAGCGTTTCCCATACATTATCTTATTACGTTCTTTGAGATGGTAGAATTGCCACCTGATGAACGAATCATAGAAGGGATTTGCATCAGTAGTAATGAATTTGCGACGCCAATCTACCTGTAAAATTACAATTTTGTTTGTTAAATTGTTTTTCAATGTTGGAATAATACTTTTCTTGACTTCATTTAATTCTATCCAGGAGTAATTGTTACTAAAACCACAAGTGGACTAAAATACTATCACAATTTTTTTTTACTAGCCTGCTCAGTCCCACTCCAGGACCCGCGAGGGAACTATCACTATAATAAATATTAAATGTCTTTCAGATTAAGGTAGCCACTAAAACTATAGGAAATACCTACATGAATACCCATCCTTTTCAAATCAGCTACAGCTCGTGGAGGAAAGTATTCAAGCCAGTGGCTCTCATCAGCAAACAGTTTGATCTCCTCTTCAGGGACTCCAATACTTTGCATAATCTGCCATTGGTACTTTGCTGCTCCTGTCTTTGCCACTGCTTTACTTTTCTTCCCTTTACTCTTGTCTTTGGGTACAATATCACCTTCCTCCTTTACTAAAACCTCTTCTTCTTCAGGGAATACTGGAGGGCAACCATAGAGAGCCATTTCTCTTTTCAACTTATCAGCACAAGCTTTAATTGGCATGCCAGTGCAGTGAAATCCAAAAGGAAACAGTACCTTTCTACCTTTCAGTCTATAGTATCTTGAGGCAAACTAAAAAATATCAATAGTACACAATATAGTATCTATTTTTTACATAGTATAAAAGATTGCAAGATGACACAAATACTAAGTGGAAGGATCACCGATGCAAAACAATTGCCATATTACAGTACAATCATTCTGAACCTCCACACAGAATTTGTTTCATCGGTACTTTAAAAAATTCTGCTGTTCATTTTGGTATAGTTGTCAAAAGGCTTGGCCGGTGGCAGAAGATCCTTAGAATTATATTGCCTACTGCCAGAGTCTGTACATGGGTAACCTATACACCAAAAGGTTGCTAGATGCCCTGCGCGTCCAGTATAATAATGCCTTCAGGATGTTGTTGAGACTAGCTCGCTTCTGCAGTGCGTCGGGGATGTTCGCGCTAGCTCGTACCGATGGGTTTCACGCGATAGTTCGCAAAAAAAGTGCTTCAATACTCAGGAGAGTGAGAGATAGTCGCAACAGCATCCTGAGAACTGTAGCGGAGAGCTACGGCTCTCCAATTGTGAGATTTTTTGTGCAGAGAGAAATTGGTACAAACACTGGATAATAAGTTATTTAATATTATGTTACTAACACTCTATGGATCTTTTAGTATCCGAAAAAAAAAAAAAAAATAATAATAAAATAATTTAAATTGATAATCATTGAAAAAATAAAACTACAAGTAATGCAATTTCTAGCATTATAATGTTGAGATTTTTTAAATATTATTGCATCATGCATGATAGGTAGGTAAGCACTCTGTTTATCTTGTAATTTAATAATGTAAACATTTTGAACTCACCTCGCATTTTGATAGTGAGAATGTATGACCAAGATGCAAGCGCCCGTTCATGTATGGATAAGGAAACGTACACATGAATTTTTCATGAGGCTTCCCATCGTCTGGTGCTTCCATTTCGAATATTTTCTCACTGTCCCATTTTGCCTGGACTTTCTTCTCAATATCTTGCAGATATTCCACCTTAAAGGTGCCTTTACGATCTAACGTAGCCTGAAATTTTAATTAGTACTTTATACAACATATGCTGTGTTACTCATATCCTTAGGTACTCCCGGCTTGAGGAAAACTGCCTACGGTCGAGGGAAGGAGTTTACCTAGCTGTGCGCTATAAACATACTAGAAACGGGCATAATACTTGATGAAGAATCAGAAATCTTACCATTTTAACAAGGTTTTAGTCAGCAATTCTAATCATGCAGAAATTTTCCCTCACTAAAGGAAACGAAGGATTTGCACGTTGCCACGACACTGACAGCAGTGACAGCTTCTGTCATATGTCAAACAGCTGCACTCAGCCACAGATTACTATATTAGTAGGTAGCACTCAGCTGCATCGGCTGCGAGTCTGTCAATGTGGAATTGTAAACCCCATTAAACACTGAACCACGTAGAAGTTTATGATGTTAAAACTATTCATAGAGTAATGAGCTGTGAAAGCAGCAAGGAGCAAATTACCGAACTAATTCTGACACTTCTTGCCACAATTTGACGATCACTATTACTTAACATACAAGTAAAAAATTGACAATTATTTTAGTGACGATACAAGCAGCTTATTTATTCTAAAAGTACTTACATAAAAAATTACACCAGAATATATTTTTTTAATGTTTTGTTTACCCTGCAAGATTATTTTTTAGAACATGTTAAAGTGAAAATAAGAATTAGTTTTCCATAGACAATTGTTCTTAAGTGTGCTCAAAGCTTTAGAAATCCGCCTTTTTAAAAGACAGTTTAAAAAAAAATTGGCCAAAAATTTGGCGGCAGCAGCGGTACCAGATATCTGTCATTTTGCCGGAAACTTCGCCCGCTACCCCTGCTCTCAACAACGCGCTTTCAGACGGGCGAAGCAAAGATTTGCTTGGAATTATTGTGAAATCTGTGATATTTCCTGATACATTTGCCTCGTGACAATGGCGCCCAGGTCTGCTAAAACTAAGGTATGATGTATTTGCTGCAAACGTCTTGTAATCTTGAGTATTTGCATTGAATTTACAAACGGGTTTAGCATTGTTATCGATGGGCACATAAACGGTGCTAGTGTCAGACGTATTCAACTTCAACTTACGGGAAACCATTGCGAAATTATATTTTTGGTTCTCTCAAATTATTACGATTTATATTTGAGTTTTTCCCGTTAGAACTACGTCGCGGTTTTACAAACACATGTTTAGGCACTATGCAAGTTATTGGCGGCAATTGGCGCCACTTTTGTTGTTGAAGCGTATGCCGTACTGCTTGCCTTGGCCGTTACTTCATATTTAAATTCGTGTAGCATTTATTTAATAGATAATTAAACGTAGCCCACAGCAAAAAGCAAGAGTTTCAAGTGGTTGTTTTCTGATGCATTTGTTGTAATATGAAATTAGGTAGTTTCATACTTTGTCTTGTGTTTTGTATGTGGTCTAACTACCTATGACAACTATGGTTAGGTAAACTCAAACCTATCCCATGGTTTGTACTGGCACTCTGTTAGGAAAGATTTACATGCATAGCTAATTTTTGCAGAAAGCTGCTGATGTTAAAGTAACAGAAAATGATGCCCCCAAAAAAGGGAGAGGGAAAGGAAAGGTTGCACCAGAGCCAGATCTTATTGCAGACATAGACCTTGATGAAAAAGCAGTCCCAGTTGCTGACAAGAAGCCAAAACGTGGAAAAAAAGCTGCCAGTGATTCAGGTGAACCACAGGTAAATGACAAACCTGAAGAAGTAGGGCCTCCTGCCAAGAAGGGTCGTAAGAAGAATGTAGATGATACAAATTCTGTTGATAAAGAACCATCAAATGGTGATCAATCAGGTGAAGAAGAATCATCTGTCCCAACTGAGGAGAATGAACAGAGTGACGAAAGTGAAGAAGCCAATGGTCACACAGAGGAAGCACCAGTTTCAGCTAGGGGTCGTAAGAAGCCGGCAAAGAAAGAACCAGCAGCTAAGAAACCAGTTGCAAGAGGCAGGAAAGCTAAACAAGAAGCACAAGAAGAAGAGACACCAAAAGATGAAGTAGAAGAAAAAATTAAGCCAGCTGCCAAAGGCCGGGGCAGGAAAGCAGCTAAAGTTGAGGCTGACCCTGATCCTGAAGCAGACAAGTCTGATACTACAGAGGAGGAAGTCAAAGAAAAGCCAGCACCTAAGGGCAGAAAAAGGGCCCCTGCTAAAGTTCAAGAAATTGATTTAGATGAAGATGAGGATGATGAGAAAGTTGAAGATAAGCCTGAGCCTAAGAAAAAAGAAGCAAGAGGCAGGAAGGCACAGGCTAAGAAAGCTCTTCCTAAAGAAGATGATGATGAAGTAGAAGAAGATGAAACACCATCCTCTAAGAAGAGAAAGGTTACCAAAAAAGGTATTTACAACTTTAAACTTACTTCATTGTGAATTCAGATAAACTATCAAAAATAGTAATTGTTTTTTAAATCATATTTTAAAGTTAATTTTGTCTTAATGCATTCAGTCATTTGTGTTTAATTCATTCACCAATGTTATTTTTTTTCTCTTTACAGCTGAGGCAAAAAATGATGACGAAGATGAAGAGTTTCCTGAAGAAAAACCTCAAGAAGCTGAGCCCACATCAAAACGTCGGCGCAAGGGAGCTGCAGACAAGGGTAACTAGTACTATTGATTATAATTTAAACATTTGACAAATATTGTTTTGAGTTACTATTAAGTGTGTTTTATCATTAAATATTATTCATAATAAAACTTTTCCAAATGTATATGTTCAATGCTTTATTATTTTTCTACCTTTCTGTACTCAATTATATTTGATTAGAAAAAAATATTTACTCAGGTATCTTCAGGGAAACTAATGATAAAGCAAATTGACATCCTACATCAATTCAATCACCATGCAACTTGCAAAGCATGACAGTAATTGTAAATTTGTAATTTAGGGACTGTTTGAATTGTTTCAGTTAGTAGTCAATTTGTTTAACATAAGTATCCCTGACTTTACATATTAATTTAAATAATGCTGCACTTGGTCTGCTTCATAAATTATTTGGATAAGTAATGGGCAGGCTAACAATTAAGCGCACTATGTAGTATCGAGAAAAAATGTAGTTCATTAGTATTAATCTTAATACTAAATACTTAATAATGGGTTTCCAATGTGGTGACTAATTAATATTAATCAAGACAGGTGTACCTAAACAAATAAAAGCATATTTTATACATATTTTTCGCATGATAATGTATGGTTATTTAGAGGTTCTTATTTATAAGTTATTGCAGTGCATAGATGATTGGTTTTTTTTCTGACGTGAAGTTCTTTAACACAAGGTACAGAAGCTCTATGGAATAAACATTTTCATTCAGATGAAATACATGTGCATGTATCATTGGGCTTCCATTGGCGTAGAATTAGAGGATGGCGATAATACACAACAATCTTGATAAAATGAGACAACATACGACAAAATAATACAAACTACTTGTTAAATTGTCGTATCTTCAGTTTCATAATGTAATGTATTTCAGCGCCAGCAGAAGAACCGAAAAAGAAAGCACCTGCTAAAAATAAATCTGCAACAGATTATGAATCTCTTGATTTATCAAATTCTTCCGTCAATAGTCAGGGCAAGGAATGGAACTTTAAAATTTCTAGCTGGAATGTAGATGGTATCAGAGCATGGGCCACTAAAGGTGGTCTGGATTATTTTAAATACGAGAAACCCGATATATTGTGCGTACAAGAAACTAAATGTTCACAAGATAAACTGCCTACTGAAATAGCGAATATACCTGGCTATCATGCGTATTGGGTGGCCGGCGAGAAAGATGGCTACGCAGGCGTAGGCATTTATACCGCTAAATTAGCCATGAACGTCGTTTACGGTTTGCAAAACGAAGAGCTGGACAGCGAGGGTCGTATCATCACAGCAGAATATGAACAATTTTATTTAGTCTGTACGTATGTGCCAAACTCGGGGCGAAAACTAGTCACACTACCCAAAAGACTGCAATGGAACGAAGAGTTTCGTAGACATGTGAAAGAATTGGATAAGAAGAAGCCAGTGATAATATGTGGTGACATGAATGTGTCTCACAAAGAAATAGGTACCTACATGTTTTATTCTACTTTGTACTTAACATTAATTAGTAAGTTTATGTGCTGGGTTCTAACACGCTATTCTGGCTTAAAAGTAAGGTAAGCCATAGTGTTGATACATTTATGTTGTTCCCATCAGAAAAACCATGAAGATGAGACACTTTACATTTTTTTTAAAGTAAAGAATTCTGACTAACATAATCACTTACAGATTTAACCAACCCTAAAACAAATAGAAAGAATGCTGGCTTTACTGATGAGGAGCGTTCCGGAATGACTGAGTTGCTTGGAGACGGCTTTGTCGATACATATCGCCACCTATACCCAGATAAGACCGGCGCTTATACCTTCTGGACTTACATGATGAATAGCCGGGCGAAAAACGTAGGATGGTAAGATTTGTTCTTTTACTTGGTTCTAAACATCAACATGATGTAAAGGGCGTGGTGACACAAACTATTTCCATGTATTCAGTACTTGATCCTAGCTGGATTACGTTAAGATGATTATGACAGCTGATCATGTACCGAATCTTACTAATATTATAAATGCGAACGTTTGTGAGGATGTTTCAAGTCACTCTTTTACGCGAAAGCTACATAACGGATTTTTGGATGAGGAGATAGTTTAAAACCTGGATTAGCCGAAAGGTACTTGTTCTCCCCGTCACAGCGAAATTTTTTTTGTTCTACACCTTATCTGGGAACCTACGAGCTATGGAGATATTGGGGTCAAAGTTCCAACTTTTTGACTTTTTTTAAATAACAGTTTTATTGTACGATTTTTACTTTAAATAGGTACCTCCACGACCCCCGTACTATTCAATCCATCCATCAGCACAATGTTTTAAATGCGTAACATTGAGTTTTACCACAAAACATATTTCACCCCAAAAAAAAAAGTTGTTTCCCAGCAATAATTTTTGCGTAAAGTTACTTGGTTTTTATGTACTGAATGCTTGGTTGGCGGCTTCGTGATGGGGTTGTTTACACCCTGTAGAATACTTTTTATCCCAGTAGTATGATCCTGTGGGACAATTACCGACCTTCACGCGGGCAAAGCCGGGGGCACAAGCTAGTCCTTCATCAAGTTAATGTCGCGCTGTTCTGTGTATTGAAAGAAAAATATGTATTTGTCTCTCACAGAATAAAACAAAACTATTGAATCTAAATCAAAATATTTTATTTCCTAGAGGCTTCGATAACACATAAAAACGTCGAAAAAGGTGGAAGGTTCGGAAATATACTGTACTTCCTTTTCCTGCAAAATTACAATCAAACTTTTAGGATTCCATTACGTTACTCGATAACATGAATACTTACATAACTATTTTTAGCAAATATAACCTTCTAGTTAATACCTAATTAAAATTCCATACCATGCTATCAGATACAAATGGAGGATATAGGTATAAACTATGTACATTGGGAACTTTGCCTAATTTCATGTTTATTGTTTCAGGCGTTTGGACTATTTTATAGTCTCTGAAAGACTGCTACCAGCTTTGTGTGATAATGTCATAAGAGACGGTGTGTATGGTAGTGACCATTGTCCTTTAACTCTTTTTCTACATTTGAGCACCGCTGACAAACCGAAGGAATTGCTTGCATAGATCTGATTTAAATTTGTTTCATACAAGCTGCCCACGCCCTGCTTCGCAACGTTTTTACGATTGATAAAACATCACAATTTCTTTAGCATATGTTTCTAAGTTTAATATAAGGTCCCATTAAAATAGATGGACAAATTTTAACACAGCTTTCAGTACGTCTAACCAAAGTTATCAAAGCAGAAAAAAGTGATTTTATTTTGACCTGAAATAATAACTTGCTGGCCACTCTAGAATAAAGTCCTTGTACTAGTAGGTACCCAGTCAGTTCTGTTAATAATTTTGTTAACATAGTAACTTTCAGGTGACTACTCATCACCTTTTTGAATAGTAGAAGATAGTTGGTAATTATGCGCAAAATAAAATCACTTTTAACTTTGGAAATCTTTGGTAAGACATACTGAACGCTGTTACAATTTGTCCATCTATTTTAATGGAACCTTAGACAGGGTTAGTTGTAAAACACCAACAACCTCGCAGGAGTAAATTACTAACATCACAAACAACAACATTTGTTCTACGATTTTTTCGAAAACAGGAATTTTTCATACAAAACTCGACCAGTTTTTGGGACATAATTATGTATGGAGAGTTGATTTTTTTTTTCTGTTTTCGGAAAAGTCGTAGAACAAATGTTGTTGTTTATGATGTTAGTACTCTATTCCTGCGAGGTTGTTGGTGTTTTACAAATAACCCTGTATAAGAATTCCCTAAGTAATGGTGTAAACCCCAACAAAATCCGTTGCGAAGTTCAGGAGAAAAACGTGGTCACATAAACATGTGTTATAATTGTAAATGCAATAGATGTTTTTAAGAAAACATGACTCATTGATTTTGACATACTTAATCTCATTTTTTTCTCGAATATTTTTGTATTGTTTGTGAAGGACACTTGAAAATAAAGACGTTACTCAATGTGCCTGTTTATAATTTATTGGTAAAATATAACAGCCCACCCTGGCTCAATGGCAGAATGTACCTTTCACGAAATGCACCCCATACGCAAAACGTACCATTCTCAAAATGCACCATTCTCAAGATGCACCTTTCTCAAAATACACCTTTCGCTTATCGTACCTTTTTTCTACATTAACTCTTACAGTGCTACAGGTAATGAAAATGCTAATTAGGGATTGATAATTGTAATTATAATCAAATCTTACACAAAGTCGAACTAAATCATTTCATTTTACTCATGTGTCCACCGAATAAAGGGCGTGGAACATTTTTGTATGAAGGTGGCCGGATTTGTTTCCGCCATTTTTTTTTTTTTTTTCAAAATAGCTGCCACGCATAACACCTATATAAATCGATAGCTGGCATTGGCTGGCATTCTGCGACTGAAAAATAATCAGGGTGGGGGCCCACCCTGATTATTTTTTTATACCTTATCGAATACGCTTTAGGGCCGAGTCACACAGGAATAGCAGCGGTGGCGGCGCCAGCGGCTCCCGGCGTCGCCACTGGCGGCCTCGCGCGACCTCCAAACCCCACGCACCTAGGTCCTCTTCACTAGTGTGTCCGTTTCGATGGCGCGGCCATGACGTTTTTTTTTAAAAATTATGCCATGATTTTGTAAAAGTAGACTCCCAAAACCATAAATTTGTCAAAGCTATGGTTAAAAAGTTATAAGGGTTTGAACGTGGCCGCGCCATTGAAACGCTCCGAACCGCGCGGCCACGGAGATCTTTAAAACTAAGCATTGCAGAGACCTGATATTTTGCTAAGTAACAGATTGAATTTGTAAAAATATAGAAAAAAATCCTGGGCTTATATTTTAGGAGCTGTAAGACTAATACGCCATGGCCGCGCCATTGAAACGGTGCAAGCACGTTTTCGCCGATATCTCGCTGAAAAAGCAACGCAGACATCTGAAGTTTTTTGTAAAACCCAGATTTGAATTTGTCAAAACTAGTAAAAATAAAAGAAAAATCCTAAGTTTACATTTCAGGAGCTATAAGACTAATACGCCATGGCCGCGCCATTGAAAATGTGAAAAACACATTTTCGCAGATATCTCGCTGAAAAAACTTTTTTCAAAAAATAAAACCGACTTCACACAAAAAAGGTAAAAATAAAAACTTTGAAAAAAAGTTTTTATTTTACACTTTTTAGTGGTTCACATGTGCATACCTTTTCACAGAGTACCGGCGTGATTTTTTGTTATGAACTGGTGTAAACAAAAGACAGACATGAGATTTCAGCAATCCAAGTGCATTTGCTATCATTTATTGAGAGGAGTTCCGTTGCCTATCTCCGAAGTTCTTCATCAGATCTTTACCAAATTGAAATGGGATCACTCCGAGAAAGTACTATTTCTAAAACTTCCCAAATCGCTTCTGGTGTGCCTATAAAATTTGAAGAGTTCCCTCTCATTTCTCCAGGTTCCCATTATCAGGATCCTGACTTGATGATTATGGGACCTTCTGGGAAGTATACCCTTTCAAACAATTAAAAAACAAAATCTGTCTAGTCATCTTCGAGTAATCGGGGAACATTGAATTGAGAACCTCCTCCTTTTTGAAGTCGGTTAATAACGACGTTATTGTAGGTGACTCAAATATTCGGATAGCCTTTAAAAGATTTAGCCGAATATCGTTAATTTGCTCCTAAGAATTGAAGAGTTCCGTTCCTTTGTCATAATCAGAACCTAACCAAATTCTCATCAAACTACCCTTGCCAATAAAAAAAAAATAAAACAATACAACTTGGGGGAGGCCTATGTCCGGCAGTGGACGTCTTTCGGCTGAGATGATGATGATGAAAACAATACATGTCACGGTAATACGCTTATCCCCAATAAATGGAACTTAATACACCTAACTGTCGAAATCTGGGAGTATTGTACACATCTGCGTACCCCCTCAGAGCATACAGGCGTGATGTTCTGTCATGATGTTGTATAAACAATAAACATCCAAGTGATTGCAGCAATCACTGCAGATTTGCCGTGTATTTTTGAAGAGTTCCATTGTGTATCTCCGAAGATCCGCATCAGATCTTCAGCAAATTATAATAAAACCACACGGAAAGCTCCAGCTTTCAAATAAAAAAAAGAATCATCAAAATCGGTTTACCCAGTCTCGAAAGGTCTGAGGTAACAAACACTGTCGAAATCTGGGTGTATTGTACACATCTGCGTACCCCCTCAGAGCACACAGGCGTGATGTTACGTCATGATCTTGTATGAACAATAAACCTACAAGCGATAACATCAATCACTGCAGATTTACCGTACATTTTTGAAGAGTTCCATTGTACATCTCCGAAGATCATCAGATCTTCAGCAAATTAAAATGGGACCACACGGGAAGCACTAGCTTTCAAATAAAAAAAGAACCATCAAAATCGGTTCACCCAGTCGAAAGTTCTGAGGTAACAAACACAAAAAAAAAATACAGACGAATTGAGAACCTCCTCTTTTTAGAAGTCTGTTGAAAAGCAACGCAGACGTCTGAAGTATTATGTAAAACCCAGATTTGAATTTGTCAAAACCAGTAAAAATAAAACAAAAAATCCTAGGTTAATATTTCAGGAGTTGTAAGATTAAAACGTCATGGCCGCGCCATTGGAACGGTGAAACAATACGTAATCGCCGATATGTCGCTGAAAAAGCCTATGCTTTGTCAGCGACATATTATCGGCGATTACGTAAGAGGTCTGAAGTTTTTTGTAAAACCCAGATCTGAATTTATCAAAACAGGTAAAAATGCACAAAAAAGCCCTAGGTTAACATTTCAGGAGCTGTAGAACGGAATCTTAAATATGACCCTAAAATTTTATGTCCCAAAAAAAAAAATTGCACATAGTGCCCCTAAGCGTATACTCCAACTCCTAAAAATCCGTTAGACGACCCACTGACCCGTATTGTTTCACCGTTTCAATGGCGCGGCCATGACGTTTTAGTCTTACAGCTCCTGAAATATGAACCTAATTTTTCTTCGGCCGAAAAGCGACGGCACGATGAGGCCTATTTTCAACCTGAAAAACCTAAACGAGTATGTTCACACCGACAAATTCCGGCTTATAAATACCCGCAAAGTGCCCGACTTCCTTCAGGAAAGCGACTAGATGGCCAAAATAGTTTTGCACCAAGCGTATTTTCATCTACGGATTGCACAAACACACCAGCGATACTTACGTCTAATGTACAACGAAAAACTGTACGAGATGACTTGCTTGCCATTCGGTCTAAGTTCTGCTCCCAAAGCTTTTGCCAGTCTAACAAACTGGGTAGCCCAGATGCGGGAACAAGGCATCCGCACTCTAGTATACCTAGACGATTTCCTCCTAGTCCATCAGAACCGTTCGGTTCTACAGTCCCATGTTGCAACCACAATAAATTTGCTCGAACACCTGGGATGATTAATAAACAGGAGTAATAACAGTGGATCTGAAACAACTTGAGATACGTACAGGGGTACTAAACTTCGCCAGTTTTGTCGTGACAAGAGGAAGATTAAACTATCGAAGCATTCAAATGCATGCAAATGCTCTTCTGAAGACACCTGCCTGCACAAAAACTCAGTTAAGCTCAAAAGCAAAAAGCGATCTTCTGTGGTGGCTAACGAATTACAGACTCCCTTCAATCATTCACTGTCCCCTACCATCACACTATCTGACAACCGATGCGAGCCACATCGACTGGGGGGCCTTGCTAGACAACACTAGCTTACAAGGCACATGGTCAGAGACGGAACAGGAGTTACATTCCCAACAAGCAAAGTAGTCCTATAAAAAAAGACTATAAGTCTATATTTACTAATAACGTTCGTAGAAAGACATTGCGGTGGACTATTTAACTTATCATAGTATTTGCCAAGCCTTAACATACTTAAGCGCATTAGTTCTTATATCTCGGTCTTATAATTAGCTACAAGACTTACTAATAAGACATGTACAGGACACTTTTACGAGTAATTGCATTTCACAAGCGTAGATATTCTCAAGTGCATTTGCTCTTATATCTCAGTCTTGTAGTTACAAACTATCTTATAGGACACTTTTAGGAATAAGTCTGTTGTTGAGTGAATAAGGTTAACATGAATTTAAGCGTTTGGAAACGATTAAAAAGGAGTGGTGGTTACAGGAGAAAAGTGAAAAATAGATATATTGAATTAATGAAGCCTAGTTCTTCAGTAATAACTTCAACAGGATTAGGAAGCGCGTCAGGAGCAATTGCAGGCAAATTTAATGAGGGTTCCGCGCCCAAACTATTTTTTCACCCGAAGCCTTCCACTCAAAAAGTGAAGAAATTGAAAATTGGGACGAAGATTACGATTTAAAACCTAGGTAAACCTAGTTCGGGGGTCAGGGGCTTCAAACAATTTATGTAACATAATTTATGTCAATAAAGAATTTGAAATTGTGCATTTATCTTCGATGTAATTAATGGTCATATACCTATGCTGTACTGGGAGCTAGTCGGGCACCAAAAAAAGATTTGATGCAATAAGGCTATTATGTTTTCTTGACTACAAATAAAATGAGTAGGTCTATACAGATTGTTGAAAGAAACTAGAAATCCACACCCATTAAAGCATTCTGATAACACAAAATGTGAAATGAATAGTGTTGGTGAATAATTGGTAATGTGAATATTTAGTTTTATTCTATCTTGTTAATTAAATCCTAAGACAAGTAAATTCAAACTTTAGCAGGCATATTCCAAGGGAACCCTAATGTATTTTAAAATGGAGGCCGATGGAGGCAACTTATCTGGGCTGAAACTGCTACAAGTACCTACTAATTTACTTGTTAAGCACTTTAGTTTCTTGCTACAAGTACTAATTTACTTATGGTATGGCGGATATTCATAAGAATTGATGACATATTTTATTAACAACAATATTCTAACGTGCTATTTTTCGGAGGGGATTGTAAAAACTAACTATGTATATTGCAGTACATATTTACAGTAAAAGTGACTTCCCCACGGGTTCATACACCATGTTTACGATATATTTAAATATTCTACAATAATACAAAATAAAAGTAATAGAAACTTATGTTATTACTAAGTTTAACCAGAAAACCACCAGCCAAAGCAACAACAAACTCAACAAAGAAAAGCTCTTCTTGAAATATACTTTTGCCAGTGCATTATAAGCAATATTGCTTTGGTAAGATACTTATGCCAGATACTAAGAGCGTTTGTGCTGGTAATTGTTTAGTCTCAGATCATTATAGAAGCTATTGCGCTTGTAATTGTTTAGTCTCAGATCAACCAAAAAGAACTCATTGCCATAATAAACGTCTTACGAGATTATTGTCGTTACTTGAGCTCTTCGGCTTTACTAGTCCAGTGCGAGTGCGTTTCGATGGCGCGGCCATGACGTTTTTTTTTAAAAAAAATTATGCCGTGATTTTGTAAAAATTTGTAAAAGTAGACTCCCAAAACCATAAATTTGTCAAAGCTATGGTTAAAAAGTTATAAGGGTTTGAACGTGGCCGCGCCATTGAAACGGTCCGAGCCGCGCGGCCACGGAGTTCCTTAAAACTAAGCATTGCAGAGACCTGAAATTTTGCTAAGTAACAGATTGAATTTGTAAAAAATTTGTAAAAATATAGAAAAAAATCCTGGGCTTATATTTTAGGAGCTGTAAGACTAATACGCCATGGCCGCGCCATCGAAACGGTGAAAACACATTTTCGCCGATATCTCGCTGAAAAAGCAACGCAGACATCTGAAGTTTTTTGTAAAACCCAGATTTGAATTTGTCAAAACTAGTAAAAAATAAACAAAAAATCCTCAGTTTACATTTCAGGAGCTATAAGACTAATACGCCATGGCCGCGCCATTGAAACGGTGAAAACACATTTTCGCCGATATCTCGCTGAAAAAGCAACGCAGACGTCTGAAGTATTTTGTAAAAACTGGATTTGAATTTGTCAAAACTAGTAAAAATGAAATAAAAAATCCTAGGTTCATATTTCAGGAGCTGTAAGACTAATCGTTCTCTCGTTACTTAGGGGCAGGGACTTAGAAAAAAAACGAATATAAAAAAAATAAACGATTTTCGCGGGTTTTTTTACATCTTCTCATGGTTTACGACTAGAGCAACAAATTATTTCCCGAAAAGTTTTTCATCCGAGCTACCATTTTGGAAATATACAGGGTTTTTCAAAAAACTTAAATAAAAATAAACAGCTCCTAACTCGGAGACGGTGCGTTATAGGACCATGCTTTTCAGAAGCTAAATGGTTTCTATGGTCAAGATCAATATGATACTGCAATAAAATTGTTAAAATTTCGAAAAAAAAACAAAGAACGAAAAATTTTCTAAGTCCCTAAAATTTTTTCACCGTTTCAATGACGTTTTAGTCTTACAGCTCCTGAAATATGTACCTAGGATTTTTTATTTCATTTTTATTAGTTTTGACAAATTCAAATCCAGGTTTTACAAAAAACTTCAGACGTCTGCGTTGCTTTTTCAGGGAGATATCGGCGATTACGTATTTTTTCACAGTTTCAATGGCGCGGCCATGACGTTTTCGTCTTACAGCTCCTGAAATATGAACCTATGATTTTTTATTTCATTTTTACTAGTTTTGACAAATTCAAATCCAGGTTTTACAAAAAACTTCAGACGTCTGCGTTGCTTTTTCAGCGAGATATCGGTGATTACGTATTTTTTCACCGTTTCAATGGCGCGGCCATGGCGTATTAGTCTTATAGCTCCTGAAATGTAAACTTGAGGATTTTTTGTTTATTTTTTACTAGTTTTGACAAATTCAAATCTGCGTTTTACAAAAAACTTCAGATGTCTGCGTTGCTTTTTCAGCGAGATATCGGCGAAAATGTGTTTTCACCGTTTCGATGGCGCGGCCATGGCGTATTAGTCTTACAGCTCCTAAAATATAAGCCCAGGATTTTTTTCTATATTTTTACAAATTTTTTACAAATTCAATCTGTTACTTAGCAAAATTTCAGGTCTCTGCAATGCTTAGTTTTAAAGATCTCCGTGGCCGCGCGGTTCGGAGCGTTTCAATGGCGCGGCCACGTTCAAACCCTTATAACTTTTTAACCATAGCTTTGACAAATTTATGGTTTTGGGAGTCAACTTTTACAAATTTTTACAAAATCATGGCATAATTTTTTTTAAAAAAAAACGTCATGGCCGCGCCATCGAAACGCACACGTCCAGTGCGACAACAAAACCACGGTATCGTACCTACGCAATGAAGGCGATACGAAATCTCAAGCCCTAGTAAACCTTGCAGCAGAAGCATTCGCAATCTTAGATCAGCACAACATCCACATGACGATTTATCACCTGCCAGGCAGTTACAACTCGGAAGCGGATCACCTGTCTCGTCAGAAGACTCCTTCAGAATGGCACCTTCTGCCAACGGCAACAGAAGTCATTTTCTCAAAATGGAGCCAACCACCAATCGACCTCTTAGCCTCTCGACGGGCACATATCCTACAGGACTATTGCACACTCGACAGAACCGACCCTCGAGCCAGGAGGTAGGTACGAGCAGCGAATTGGACTTACACGCTAGCTTGGGTGTTCCCACCACCCCACTTGATCCCCAGAGTACTAGCACACCTAAACAAAGCAAGAGGCGTTTACCTGATAGTCGCTCCACGGTGGGACAAAGTATACTGGAGACCAGATCTGAAGAGCAGAGAATTAGGTCCCCCGTTCACCATCAGGAACCTACCCAAGGTGCTAGTAGATGTTTCAAACGGTCTCCCGCCACCAAACGTGGCAACAATGACGATCGAAGTTTGGAGATGTGGGGGTGGGAGCCAACATTGAAGGATTGGTCAGAAGAGAACAAAGGTCTCTTTTATCATCCAGTTGGCGTAAGTCTACTCTTAACACTTATAGACCAGCTTGGAAAAGATGGAAGAACTGGACTGAAAATAATGAGGTCAACTCACTACAACCGACTGGTTCGCAATTTGCAGGATTCCTAGTTGATCTGCATCAAGTAGAGGGACATTCCCTGAGCACGATTCTCGTTCATAAATCGGTGGTCTCGACTTTTTGTGACCCGGATAATCAAACAAAAATAAGTTCGCACACCCTCGTAAGACAAGTCCTAAAAGCGATCTTTTCGGCTCATCCTAAACTACCCAAGCCACCGATTTGGGATATTAAGGCGATTACACGAGCTAAACGCGAGTTTTATAATTACTAAAAGCATATGATTCACTGCTATAAACAAGACCAGAAAAATATATGATATTCTTCAGGATATATGCTAGCATGATACTGTTTTGAAAACATAATACAATTAATTTGGCTCGATAAAAAGAAATCACGAACTTACCTCTAAAAATATCTTTCAAACAATAAAAAACATACTAATATGCATGCGAACATTCTGATTTTTTGGCAAATAATTCTACAAGCAATATATTAGCATGATACTGTTTTAGTTTTTTAATCCAATCAATAGCTTTTTTGTAAATCGATCGAAACCACTCATTTCGCGCTATTTGGCCCGCAGTGGCTGATGTAACAACCACTTTGTAGTGCAAGCTGATTAGAACTTTATTCTAACAGCATTTCAAACGAAGTATGAACCACCGCAAATAGAGTTGCTAATTTAGCTCATCTAAGCGCCTTAATACGCTCATTTCATACTTAAGTCAGAAAAATCCTGAAACGGTTAACTTCTACGAAGCTTCCTGTCAAACTGCCTCAATCCTACTTCTCTGCTCGGGGCGACGTGTTCGCGATCTTACACTCCTTCAGATTTCACCAGAACGCTACATTCAATCCGAAGATAATATAATTCTCTGGCCGGCTTTTGGACCAAAGACAGACACAGCTAACCGGAGACAATCAGGCTGGAAACTTCTACAAAATAAAGAAAATAAAAGTTTAGACCCAGTCCATTGGGTCAAACATCTGATCCATCTGTCACGCCCAAGAACGGAAGTAATATCGTCACAAAACTTGTTTTCGAGCACTTTTGGAGACCCCAAACCAGCGACCCGCTATAGTATTGGCGGTTGGATGAAGAAAACGTTAAAGGACGCTGGCATACAGAGCACACCAGCCAGCTTTCGATCAGCAGTAGCTTCAAAGAACTGGATGGAGCAGTTTCATCTAGACGATATACTCATAGGAGGTAATTGGAAATCGGCTAATACTTTTAAGAAATTCTATTGCCGTGAGATTCGAGCAGATGCATCAAAGACTGATTTGATTACTACTCTCTTTGAGCCTGTAGAATAGAAAAAAATCATTAATAGAATCATTATTAACTAATTATAGTTTATTTGTAAGTTTCGAGATGCTCTCCCATTAATGATTAAACATCATACGCACAAAATGTATACATATTAACAGTAAAACGATTGCTGTAATTATTGTTGTGATTAATCAATAAAAACACAATCAATACTATGTTATTTCATTGCAAATATAACGGCGACACCCCCACCAGACGATAACAAACACGTCTCTCATGTTTTATTAGGTTTCGAATAACGGTCAAGTAGGTTTAATAGAGACATTTTACCTGAAATAAGATGTGTATTAAACCACACTTAGGTACCTTATTCGAAACCTAATAACTTAAATACCTGTCTGGTGGTATAAAACATAAGCAACTTCAATGACACCCAACCACAGCTTACCAGATACTACACTCCATGTACTTACACGCGCTAATCACCTACCGAGCGCCGGGTAACCGGTAACCCATAGCGCAGTGGGTTGTTAACAGCCGCGCGGCGCGTACGTACCTACGCATATTCCCCAAAGATAACTTATTAAAACTTTTTGACCGATTTCGAATATTCTCTACGTTAACAATCGGGAATTTAAAGAAGGGAAAAAAATATTAATCATTACATCAAAATAAAACACCTCTACGCATTTTTTTTTAACAATACTTTATAAATATTTCGTTTTATACTTATTTTTAAAACAATTATAAATTCTGATACATTATAAAACATGTTTTATTTTATAACGTACCTATGTATACTAAAAATCCCTACTAACATCTTCGTCGACAGAGGCAGCCCTAGCAATCCGCAATATCCACGAGGCTGCGCGATCTACAAAGCAATACCCACTTTACGTTTGTAAGGTTAGGTACATTTTCGTTCGCAGCGTCTATTGACTTGAAAGTGTAGGCTATTATAGCGGTAGGTATTGAACATTTTGTATGGAGTGAGTTATCTGGTTATCTGTGACCCAACTCGCGATCGACACGCGAGCTGCCTTAGGTGGTGGTGGGGGTGGAGGGAGAGCCGTTAGAGCGAGACGCAGATAGCGGTGGGGCTGTTTCCGCACAGCTAGTAGGTACTAGGTACTAGCAGGAAGTCAAGAATGCTACTCTCATGTTTAATTAGGTTTCGAATAAGGTAAGTATGGTTTAATACACATTTTATTTCAGGTAAAATATCTCTAATAAACATTGAATTAAATTCAATGTCGAAATAAGTAAATAAATGTTCTTCAAGTTAAAGGCACTATTTCTTATGCTGATAAAATAATTAATGACTATTGCACTCGTTAAATAAGTCAAATACATGGTTATATTTGTGAGTCATAATATTATTAACCGAAATTATATTACCCGCCAGCATTATGTCAGTTTATTGGCAAAAAATTTAGCCAGTAACTTAGACAGATCACACGCTGCGAGGATCCAGCAACTCGAGGCGCGAAGTGGAATCCTGTCTACCACGTTTAAACGCTACACAACTCTACAAGATAATGGTGAATGCATCATAGTTAAGTAAGTTTATATTAGTACTCATGATAGATGATGGACTCCATAGGTTATTATCCTCTCTAGCTAGAAGATAGGTGACTTATAAGGGCCGAGTCACACCGTAATGGCAACGACGCGGCGAGCAGTTTCAGTGTGAAATAATTTTAAAATTGATCTACATACTCAAAAGACCAGGATCGCATGAAATGATCGCGAGGCCGCCCACGGTGACGCGCGTCTTGTCGGTGGTAGGCGCGTAGTCTGGAGGACGCGCGCGGCCGTCAGTGGCGACACCGGGGGCCGCTGCCGGACGAATGTAGAAACTAAACTAGTTAAGAGGAGACTAGGTGCGTGGGGACTGGAGGACGCGCGAGGCCGCCGCGCGCCGGGGGCCTCTGCCATTCCTGTGTGACTTGGCTTTAAGCAAATATTACTTCTTTCACTTCACAAAAAGACAGTACCTAGTCTTTAATTTATTCATACATTCAACTTGAGAGTAATATTGATTCAATGTATTGTATTGTACTTGAGTAAGCAACGTTTATACTTCTAATAGAAGTTAAACTTAGAAACGTTTCTTTCTTATACGTGAACGTGCGAAGCGTAATCTTTCAACCTGTTGTATCCTTGTTGAGATTTTTTGGAAACATTGCATTTGAAAAACACAATGCAAATCATTTTTAAAAGTTTATTAAAAAAAGTTGAATATTATTTTTAACCACATTGTATGTACATATTCCGTTGATTTAATGTTAGTTTAAATAAACATTGAATTAAATTCAATGTTGAAATAAATAATTAAATACAAACACATACTTACATAAAATGTTCTTACAGTTAAAGGCACTATTTCTAAGGCCCATTTACACGATGCAAGTTTATCGCCTGTTGCATATAATAATATTGAAGCAATATATGACTGGCATCGTCTAAACAACATTTCACATTCTTGCTCTAAGGCAATTTTTCCATTCAAAACTGTTCTTGGTACAGCCAGCATGTACAATCATTTCTTATGCAATGTTTGTACTCAATTGGATTCTCTCTTCATTTGCAAATATGATTGCAGTGGTTGAGAGTAATTGAGAGTAATTGAGAGTGATTGTTGCTAATATTTAATATTTGCTTTCAAATTTTTAAGTTGATCCGCGTGTAAACAGTTGCTTGCAATTTTTGAAGGTCAATTATTGCACTTTCAAAAAAATTGCATCATGTAAATGAGCTTTTTTGCTGACAAATGACTGTATTGGACTTGTTAAATAAGTCAAATACATGGTTATTGTTGTGACAGTCATAATTATTAGCCTAAATTATATTACGCGCCAGCCATGCCAGTATCATGTCAGTTAGTTGGCAAAAAATTAAACCAGTAGCTGTCCTTAAGCCAGCAACTGAATTTTAAGGTGATCACACACTGCGAGGATCCTGCAACGGGGCGCGAAGTGGAGTCCTGTCCACCACGTTGGAACGCTACACAACAGGCTAGTTTCCACCATCAATAAATTGCAAAACGAATTAGTCCGTCAGTTAGAGTATTGGAAAATAATGGACACGTATTTTTTGTTTTTGCAAATCACTGAGTACTGACAAAGATAAAACGCATCAAAACTCGGGAGTGGTGGCTCGTGACGTCACAACGCACTAAAAACTATAGCACGTAGTGACGTATTGCGAATTTTAAAAGCGTCGTATCTTCGTCAATTTTGGTTTATGTAACAAAAGAAAAAATACGGGTCAAATTTCTATAATCTAACTGACGGACTAATTAGATTTTTTTAGGATACAAGCCTACTCTATGGTGAATGCATCATAATTAAGCATAAATTAGTCATCAAGATAGATGATGGACTCGTCATAATTACTGACATCACTCAAAATATACCAGTGTCCTCTAAAAGATAGGTGACTTACAAGCGAATATTAATTCTTCAACTTTCACAACGAGACAGCAGTACCTAGTTCTTAATTTATTCATACATTCAACTATTTTAAATGCAGCAGCGATACATCTGGACCTTTGCGACGATGCTTCAGATGTGCCTGAAAAAGGAAAGCATTATAGTTTTGTTATAGTATTTCGAAGACTATAAAAATAATATGATGATATAGTCCTTTAATAATAATTATCTTGCCTCTTATCAATTACATTTAAAAAAAAAAATTGTGCAAATCATTTCAAAATATAAAAAAATTGCTGATCTACATCTACACTAATATTATGAAGAGGAAAAGTATGTTTGTAATGAATTAACTCAAAATCTACTGTGCCGATTTCAAAAATTCTTTCACCATTGGAAAGCTACACTCACCCTGAGTAACATAGGCTTCATTTTATCCCCGTACTCCCACAGGAACGGAACTACGCGGGTGAATCCGCTAGTACCGTAAACCGGGGCTATTTGGGTTTTGGGGCTATTTGGGAAGGCCAAAAATATCGATAATTGGGACGAACAAAAATATCGATAATTGTCGGCTGGTGTGTGGTAGAAGTTTTTTACAAACTCTGGCAACACTTTGATTGGTTGTTACTGAGAAACAAAGAGTAAAGTAACTATTATAGAGGGAAAGAGTGACAACTCTGTGGTAAAATTTGCATGTATGGAATGTGCTGCCACCTTGAGTTTGGTGGGTGAACTAAAGTTCTGATTTACACACACTTACCTAAGGTATGTGTGTGCGTGTATTCATAACTTTACGTAAGTGTGTGTGAACTTTATGGGTATTGGGTATGCATGCATACTTCAGTAAGTACTTTAACTGTTCAAAACAACAAAAATGACCAATGAAAAACAAAGTTATATATATTATGAACTAAAAACAAAACAAGTAACAATTTTAACAGAATTAGCTGAGATAAACTCGGGAAGCGCATCAACGTCGGGAAAGCCGGAGTTCAATGGCGACTATGACCTTTGTTTGACAGACTAGTCAAGATGGCTGTCGTTTGGTTATGCCACCAACCTCCAGATGTCGCTGTCGTCTATGTAAATTGATGACAGTACTAAGTGTGCCCCCCCTGCTGAGAAATTCCTGATGAAAAAACCAAATAATATTTTGGTTACTATGGTACCAAATAGCCCCCAAAAACTCAAATAGCCCCGTTTTACTGTATGTCATAATATTGGTATTGCGTATCTACGTGTATGTTATTGGGGATATCACGTTACGGTTACTACGAGTAACAGCACGGGTACGGTGCTCTTCGCCTCAGCACTTGACCCTCTATTTTTTATGCGACTAGCGGCCGAATACTGAAACGTCACTCAAAATTTAAGTAACACTTATATTTAACAGATACTCAAAAAATGACGTTTGGCCATACAAAATGTTAAGTTTAGGAGCTTCTCAAATGTTAAGCAGCTCTTACATTTTGAGTGACGTTTCAGTATTCGGGGGTAAGTTGGTTAATTTGATGTCCACTAAGCTTACAAAATCGCAATAATGTAAGTATCGATATACAAGCGTCTGTCACAATGAGTTACGGTGACCATCCGCCACGATGACAACCAAGGACATCATATTTCACTGGTCACAGCCAATACGAAACTAACCTTTTGACAGTTAATTGATGAGCACTCAGCCTAGTGATCATCACTATGAACAGTCAACAGAGATACGCAATAGCCCTGCTGGAGTACTGCTTTCTGAACCAAGCCCTTCACCCAGCCGCCCAATGAGAGCCTCCTAAGGTATTGGTCGAGGCTCTGCTATTAGTTCATTAATTGTTACAACTATCAGTAATATTATTGCAGAATCCACGTCGACCCCACGTTTTTTTAATATGATAGTTTAGTCCTAATTATTACCTTGATTATCTCGCCAAATGATGATCTGTTCAATACAGAGTAAGCCGCAATCAAGCTATTCATTGCACTAGGTTGCAGCTCCTTTAGTCCAGAACAAAATAGAGCTATGCCAACTTCCAAGCCAGTTCCGAAGTCACATTCGTCTAAAGCTATACTAGCGTAAGTTATTACAGGTTGAAGATCTGATAGCAATTTATTTTTTTCATTTTTACTTGTTGCTTTCTCTAGACTGACAAACAGTTTTTTCAGGTTAGCTGTTGAAAATAAAAAAAAAGGCGAGTCATTTATTTGATAAGTTCTTAGATGTTGTAAGTATTCACCCTGGGCAATTAACGTCTTTTATTCAACACTGCAGAATGGACATGAGTGAATTAACATGTCTAATTAAATATTAAAGAATTAATGCATAGCACCTCTAATTCAACACCATTCAACATTGTTGAAATTAATAATCATCATTGTTGATAATAGGCCTCCCCCAAGTCTCATCACATTGACCGTTCCCGTGCGACTCGCATCCCGCGGATCCCCGCAACCTTCACCATTGAAATTTATTAGAGGCTTTATTAGCCTCTAATTCAACACCAGTGAAATTTCAACATTCTTAAAATAACGCCTCTAATTCCACACCAGTGAAATTTCAACATTGTTAAAATAACGCCTCTAATTCCACACCAGTGAAATTTCAACATTGTTAAAATAACGCCTCTAATTCCACACCAATAAAAATGATCTTACCATCAGTTTCCACTAAGTGTCTGTATCCTAATTGTGTTTTCTTATTATAAGGCACCACAATGCCCGCACCATGGAATGATCTTGTTACCATATGAGCTAACCTTGTCTTCATGTTGTACTCTTCCAAAGAAATGTTGTTCTTCTCAGCATATGATTTAATATTATTCATTAATTTTTGACATGACATAGCAGTAAATGGTGATTGTTTCTTCTCATTTCCCAAATACATACTGAAAAAGAAATTTCAAATATTGAGTTTTTACTCTTTTCAACTACTTTTAGGGTTCCGTACCTCAAAAGGTAAAAAGAGGAACCCTTATAAGATCACTTTCTTGTCCGTCTGTCTGTCTGTCCAACTGTCACCACCGATTTTCTCAGGAACGGGTGGACCTTGCAAGTTGACGATACTGAGGTCTATAATAGTCCCCTATTATGTCTATAAAAATCAAGGTCCTGAGTCAACACGATAAAAAGATATGGGCAAAGAAGAACGGTCACGACCCATAGAAAATTTACCCAGGCCCGACACAAATGGAACTTAATATCTCAGTTTTTTAATTACTATAAATATAGCTTAAATATATATTAAATTTTTTTAACCGAAATCAGTGGCTAACACCAAAATATTGCCTTATGTTTTTGTTCAGGAGACTTAAAAAAACATCGTATTTGTATGTAACTAGTCACGATACAATAATTATGGAATTATCCAGGTGATCTAGTTATCTAGCTAGATTATGTATTTCTAATAATTATAATTTTATAATTCTACGACGACACTACGTCGCTCGTCGATGTCGATACGTTTTCAGTGAACGGTTACTGGAAACTCGAACAGATTTTGTACAATAAATATTCAAAAAAAAAAAAAATTTACACCGTGTTTCCGGACGATATCCATAACCTTCGACCGGTCATTGTACTTATCATTATGAACAACTTTTACTATGGGACCTAACCCTGAATCGCTAAATAAAACTGTTCCATACATTTTGACGAGTTGTGCGAACATACACACATCAACAGAATCTAGGGATATTTTATATTTCATCAAAATATCTAAAAATCTGTGAAGAATTTTCTGATATAGTAAATGGAAGAATTATAGGTTATTTTAAGGTAGTAGATAGTAAATAAAAACTTTTTTACAAAAAATAAAACCTCACCTTATTTTTCACTTTTTTGTTTTCTCTGAAGTCGGTTTTATTTTTTGTAAAAAAGTTTTTATTTTTCACTTTTTAGTGGTTCACTTGTGCTTACCCCTTCACAGCGTACCGGTGTGATTTTCGGTTATGAATTAGTGTAAACAATAGACAGATATGAGATTTCAGCAATTCCAGTACATTTGCTATCATTTATTGAGGAGTTCCGTTGCCTATCTCCGAAGTTCTTCATCAGATTTTCATCAAATTGAAATGGGATCACTTCGAGAAAGTACACTTTCTAAAACTACCCAAATCGCTTCTAGCGTGCCTATAATATGTGAAGAGTTCCCTCTATTTCTCCAGGATTCCATCATCAGATCCTGATTTGATGATTATGGGACAACCTGAGAAGTATACCCTTTAGGCGACTCAAATACCCGGATAGCCTATATAAGATTCGGCCGAGTATCGTTAATTTGCTCTTAAGAATTTAAGAGTTCCGTTCCTTTGTCATGGATCCCATAATCAGAAGTAATCAGAACCTAACCAAATTCTCATCAATGTACCCTTAAGTACATCCTTTCCAATAAAAAAAAACAATACATGTCATGGTAATAGGGCTTATCCCCAATAAATGGAACTTAACACACCTAACTGTCGAAATCTGGTTGTTTTATACACTTCTGAGTACCCCCTCAAAGCATACAGGCGTAATGCTACGTCGTGACATTGTATAAACAATAAACAACCAACCGTTTGTTGCAATTACTGCAGCTTTGCCGTGTATTTTTGAAGAGTTCCATTTATATCTCCGAAGATCAGCATCAGATCTTCAGCAAATTAAAATGGGACCACACGAGAAGCATCAGCTTTCAAATAAAAAAAGAAGCATCAAAATCGGTTCACCAAGTCGAAAGTTCGGAGGTAACAAACACTGTCGAAATCTGGGTGTATTGTACACATCTGCGTACCCCCTCAGAGCATACAGGCGTGATGTTACGTCATGATATAGTATAAACAATGAACCTACAAGCGATTGCAGCAATCACTGCAGATTTGCTGTGTATTTTTGAAGAGTTCCATTGAATATCTCCGAAGATCAGCATCAGGTCTTCAGCAAATTAAAATGGGACCACACGGGAAGCACCAGCTTTCAAACAAAAAAAGAACCATCAAAATCGGTTCACCCAGTCGAAAGTTCTGAGGTAACAAACACAAAAAAAAAATACAGACGAATTGAGAACCTCCTCTTTTTGGAAGTCGGTTGAAAATAAGAAACATTTCGTGATTTTTTTGTTTTAAATAAAAATGTTTATTTTTGTAATCGCCGTAGCAAATTAATATGGTAAAAAACTTCATTTCTTCTTGTAAAGCTATTAATTTTAATGAAAATTGAAAAAATCTAATTATTAATAATCAGTGTTGCCACATTAATTACACATCGACATCGATTGTTCATGCTTAAAATTAGATTGTCAATGTCTTGCTGCGGTATGAGGTCCCATGTTCTTTGCAAGTGTTCGTAAAGTTGTTGTTCTGTCGTCAAATTTGGCGGGAAATCTCTCAAAGCTTTTCGTTGTAACATGTCCCAGATATGCTCGATAGGATTGAAGTCGGGCGACTGTGCAGGCTAGTCCAAAACTTGAGCCAGCACAAATATATAAATGGTCTCGGAGAGCGGCCGACACCAGCCGCGCCGTATGGGAAGGAGCATTATCCTGCATGAGTAGAAATTCCTGGCCCATTTGGATTCTCTGTGGGACAATAACAGGCTCTACTACCTCCTCGTGGTATTTTTGTGCAATCATGCTACCTTGGATCCAAATGAGCTGGGTTCGTCCGCCAAGACGAATTCCTGCCCACACCATGATTGTCCCGCCTTGGTATGAGTGGACCTCCTGAGGGTGCAGTAGACGGCTAACTCTCCCTGGAGTTCTTCAAACGCGTGTTCTTCGTTAATCCGGATGAAACCCAAACCGGGACTCGTCGGTGAACAGCAGCAAAGACCATTGTTCGTCACTCCATGGTAAATGCTCCCGAACCCACGAAAGCCGCCGACCGCGATTGCCACGTCGCAATGCTGGAACACGTAGCGGTCTTCGAGCATGAAGACCAACTTCATGCAACCTCCTTCGCACGGTTTGGTCGCTTACCAGCAGCTGGTGGTCCTCCTGGAGCCTTTGTACTAGTTGCATCGCTGTGATATTGGGTTGTCTTCTAGCGATAGTTTGGAGAAATCGATCCTGTCTCTGCGCAGTAACGCGATATCTGCCCGTGTGCCGTTCAGCTACATCCCCAATACTGCGATAACGTGACCACAACCTTGATATCACGTTTTGGTTGGTGTGTAGGGCCTCAGCAACGACGCGTTGAATAGCACCATTTTCTAGCATGCCCACGGCTCGTAACATTTCATCTCGACTCAAATGACGACGTGACATGACTCCACGGCACGTTAAATTAAAAAATAATAACAATCTAATCCCTTTTCATTAATTAATATTAATAAAACAATTTTAATTTTCCTTAACGTAACGAATTACTAACAATTTTGCCGCCGTATTTTGTTTTTTCTTTTTTTTTATATATTTTTTTTTAATTTTGAAAATGTAATAAATGAGGTTTCAATCTCTATACAAACTTTTTATGAAAACTAAAAAGATTTTAAACTAAAAATTCGTAAATAATTTAGGATTAAGGTATCCCCAGATTCTGTTGATATGTGTAATTGTAGGGAACAACATGTTTTTTTAAGCGATTCATTCATTTATTTCCCGTCGTACCGTAAGCACCAGAACCGCGGATTAGGTATGGTCTCATCTGCACCATAGATATGGCAATACATACTATCAATGCGGCTGTATACTTTATTATTATTAACTAGCCGGTGCCCGCGGTTTCGCCCTCGTCAAATTATATACCAAAACCTTCCTCTTGAATCACTCTATCTATTAAAAAAACCCGCATTAAAATCCGTTGCGTAGTTTTAAAGATCTAAGCATACATAGGGACAGACAGACGCGGCGGGAGACTTTGTTTTATAATATGTAGTGATAGTGATAAAAATACAAAATCTAGCTACATAACCCGGTCACCTGGATAATTCCATGATTATTGTATCGTGAGTTACATACAATTACGATGTTTTTTCTAAGTCTTCTGAACAAAAACATAAGGCAATATTTTGGTGATAGCCATTGATTTCGATTATAAAATACTAGCAGTATTGAACTAATAGTATTGAATCAAGAGAAACTAGAATTTGTCGATAAAACGGTTTTCTTGGGAATCGCGCTCGGTTCAAGGCTACAATGGGGCCCTCATTTAACATCTCTTGCAGGACGGCTGAGCTCAGCAGCATGTGCTGTTAGAAAAATCCGTCAATTTACTGATGTAGATACCGCGAGGCTAGTCTATTATAGTAATTTTCACAGTATTATGTCATACGGTATTTTACTATGGGGACGGGCTGCAGACATCGAGTCTATATTTATTCTGCAAAAAAGAGCCGTCAGAGCCATATATGACTTACGTCGACGTGATTCTCTAAGAGAGCTGTTCAAGAAAATTAATATCATGACAGTACCTTGTCAATATATCTATGAAAACATCATGTACGTTAGGAAAAACCTGCATTTATTCAGTAAAAGAGGTGACAGACATCACTATAGTACTAGAAATAGGGATCAACTAGTTCAGCCAGGTTTCAGGCTTGCTAAAGTAGATTCAACTTTCATGGGGTACTGTTTAAAATGTTACAATAAAATCCCTCCCCACATTCTTCAACTGAATGAGACAAAGTTTAAATCTTGTATAAAACGCACACTATGTAGGCAAGCATATTATAAGTTGGGGGATTACATTGATGATAAAAATGCTTGGCTCAATGCTGGTCCTGCTCCACAACCATAGGGGCAAACCAATTGATTCCCAGTTAAGTTATTGTGGAAGCTGCAGAAGATTTTAAAAAAGATCCTTGCATTGTATAAATTCCATATATTAGTACTATATAACTTCATAGCGCATGTGTGAGTACTGTGCACTGTAAAACCAACCTTTTACATCTAGTTATTTTTTTTTTTTTGACTTGAATAAGCCTTGGCGGCTGAGAGAATGTCATGCTCACTCAAATGTCTCGGTGATGGTGGCGGGTGTGTCGGGTCATTTAGTTCCCTTCAATATGGTTGAGCTGAATGGTGCTGATACATGCGTCATGTTCGTGAACGGGCGGTGTCAGTTGAGACTGGTCATCTGTTAGCTGCCGGTAACGGTTAATTTTAATTACTTTATTTTTATGATGTTGATTTAATCTTTTCTCTGGACGCTCTTAATGTGCACGTCTTTGTACATCGTTCTCACATATATGTTTAATCACAACATTAATGATGTAACCAAGATTTTGTAACAATATTTTGATTTAAAAGAGTGTCCATGGAGTTTCTTGCCCGTTCTTCTCCATAGAGATCTACGCTAGGGAATGGGCAACTACAGTACTTTCTCAAGTTATTATGCCTTGTGTCTGTGACTGTAGCTTTGATTTTTCTTTGTATTTTTGACATTCAAAAGTGCCGTAATGGTCTAATTGAAATAAATGCTTTGAGTTTAAGTTTGAGCTTCTGCCCGCGACTTCGTACGCGGATCCTGTTGCTTATGCCAGCGACAACGGGGTCGTCAAAATCGAAGATCTGAAACGTCTGATGTCGAATTCTAAGAGCCTGGGGGAAGGGAAAATAACAGATCTTTCCCATCTGAGCAACACATACCGTTTGTTTCTTTTTGCCATTTAACAGCTTCACAAAAAGTACAATTTTGAACCATGCCTCCGATGGCGGAATATGTGGCGTATTGAATCATAGGAGTATACGTAAATGCACTCCGTTCCTTATCAACCCAAGGAAGGTCGCCATGCCCTACGGCTATATCTTGAGACACATCTGATTCTACAGATGATATTGACATTCTGTTCAAACAATGTCATGTTCGTTGCGCTCTTCTTTTGTCTCTTCATGCCGTACTCCAGCAATTCTTTCTCTCTCACTTTCTTGTGTATGAATATTTTGTTGTGTGCGTGTTCGGGGCAATGTATGATAATCTCGAGCAGCAGTTAGTCGCGCATCACGTTCATCACTCGTTTCAAAAGACCTGTTAGTAGATGTGCGAATACGCTGAGAACTCAAGCGTGATTCTGTATCGGTAAACGTTTCCGATTCACGAGACAATGCATGTCGCTCACGATCAGCGGACAGTCGCGCATCACGTTCCGCATTTGTCTCTAGAGACCTAGAAACAGATGCGTAGATACGCTGAGAACTCAAGCGCAATTCTCTATCCGTGAACTTCTCCGACTCGCGAGACAATGCGTGACGTTCACGATCAGCAGTCAGTCGCGCATCTATTCTTCACTGGTCTCTAGAGACCTGGATGTAGATGCGTAAATATGCTGAGAACGCAGGCGTGCTTCGCGATCCGAAGAGGTTTATCGAACAGCATCAAGTCTCTCCTGACGCTCTTCGGTAGATTCTTGGGATCTTATGATCCTTGATCTTTTAGCTCCTTTGGAACATTGGGAAAGAGGCGATTGGCGCCACTGCCAGCGTAAACAATAGCTCCGTATTATAATAAGAAAATAAATAGTTATTTCGTCTAAAAGTTCCTAAAATTATATGTAAAGTGTGTGAAAACTAACAATAATTACTACAAAACGTTTGTGGAAAAAAATGTGCTAGGTGAATGTGAAAAACAGTAAAAACATATCACCCAAACATCTTGATAAACTTTCGTAAACAACTAATATTTGTGAATTGACTAAAGTGCAGAGTTGAATTAAGTGCAAAGTGATTATTAACAATACATAATTGTACATGAAAGCTGTGGAAATAACAGAATACTTATATATGTAACTGTTTTCAAATTGAAAATTTGGCGTCCTTATACATGAACAAATCTGTCAACAAATGTGTTAATTGTACAACTACTACCATTAAAAAACTTCGTTAAATAAGTTATAAACATAAATATCCAAAACCAAGTGAACTTTATGTGTTTTATAGCCAGGAACTGTAATAAAACAGACTTGCCAACAATTATTCTTTAAATTCAAAATTTTAAACTGACGCGCTCAAGTAAGCGTCATTTAACGACCGGAATTTCTACTAAGTATACGACTATTTCGCGTTAAATAAATAAGGTCAGCTAGCGGGTTGTGCAACGCATCTACACTTCTTCGTACATTCACCATTAATCAACATTGCTCGGGTTCGAGCCACAGTGACGAATATTAGTTCTTTTTGTTTTTTTAGTTCTTTTGTTCTTTTCTTTTGTTTTTTTTATTTTTCATTCACATTGTTCCTGCATTAGACGAAATGGATTACGTAAATGTAACTATTCGAAAAAAAAAGTCTTTGTTAAATGAATCATTTAATGATTCATTCCAGTCAACATTATCAGCTGACAACAATCTGTGCAAAAGTTTACCAGACTTGTCAACAAGGAATGAGGCCTCTGAAGCACTTCATGATGTAATAGAAGATCTGAAACAACAGCTAGAACACGCTCAGAACAAAATAGAGAATTTACTTCGGGAAAACAATTTACTTCGTGAAAATAATTTACTTCGTGCTAACAATTTTTTTCATGAAAACAGTTCATCGGAAGCACAAACAAGAAAGTCAAACAGAAGCTGCAGTAGCAGTCCGAACCAAATGTCTCCAAAGAAACTCCCGCATGCTGATACCAGTTCTACCAAGCTGAATTTAACGCACAAAGAACACCTAGATGGCGATGGCGCTGCCTCTAAAGTGAAGAACAATACTATTAGCTTGCATGAAAATGCTGCTGATAATAATATCACCGCCGCTCAAATAAATTCAACACGCCGAGCTCAATTAGATGGCGCTAATGTGCCGTGTGCCGATAAGAAATCGATTTCACATTATGAGCCAATTTCACATTATGAGCCAATAGATGGCAGCACATGTTCGACCATTTCGGAAAATAAACCAGAAATTCAAATATTAGGTGGGCAACAATGTTCCAATTTAGCTTCAACACTAATAAACTCGAGAAGCAACACTCGTTATCAAAAATACCGGATAACATCGTTAATAAAGCCTCACGCGACGACAGAGGATATATTGACACAAAATTGGAAAATAAGTGATTGTAAAGACAATTTTATAGTTTTATGTATTGGTGAAAGTGACACTAATCCGAATAAAATAATTATAGAATTAGCCTCTTTTTTGAAATGCATAAAAAATTCCAATGTTATCATTTTAAGCATTCTGCACAATAGACATTTAAATGAAATGTTATTAAATAATCTACTAAAAAACATGTCACAAAACTTTGTAAATTGTACTTTTATGGAAATTGGGGGACATTTCAATAGCAAAAAGCGTTTTTTATATGATACTTGTAAAAAAATTAACTTCTTCATAGACACAACATACTACAGCCACACTTTTTTATCATATAAAGAGCCAGTCGTTATTAATACCGTCGCAAACACATGCACAGGACCATTCGCTTTAAACACCATTACTAAAACTAGTCAGAAAACTCTTCCAAATAATTTTCAAGAAGCTATACCAAAGAAAGGCACAATTCCATACTATTTTTCAAAAATCAAAATAAATACCACCCCAAGCAAAACATTTTTTCGAGACCACACCATGTAACACTACGCTTCGCCATAATATTCCAGGTTCATTAAAAAACAAAGAAAAAATAGTAAAAAAAAATAGTAATAAAAAAACCAGCAGATGTTGTTTTTCAGTACTGCATCAAAATATTGCAGGAGCTTTAAACAAACTGCCAGAGATTGATTTGATTGTTGATGAGATGCGTGAATCTGATATAAATATAGATGTTTTATGCCTTAGCGAACACTTTGTTATAAGAGGGGAAGAAAAATATCTTAATCTAAATAATTTTTATATTGGTGCGATGTACTCACGGCCTGATCAGCGGCGAGGTGGTACATGCATACTCTGTAAAAATCATCTGCAAAGCATCGAATTGAAAGATGTAAATGAATTCTGCATTGAGAAACATTATGAGATTTGTGGGCTTGAAATTAAATCTATACAAGCAATCATATTATGTATATACAGAACACCCTCGTCTGACGTAAATATCTTCTTTGAAAACTTAAACAAAACCCTACGTAAACTACAATATAAAAAAAGTAAAATAATAATAGCAGGTGATTTCAATATTAACCTTCTTAGTAACGACAGCAATAGTGTAAAATTTAAAGAACTCCTCTCAAATTATGGTATGCGGTGTCACATCAAAGAGGCCACTAGGCTAAACACATGCATCGATAACATCATTAGTAATATTCCAAATATAGTAGGTTCCACGCACAATGCTTGTTTATCTGATCATAACACAGCGCAGGTTGTTAAATTTGAATATGATCAAAAACCTTTATCAAGCTATTACTTCATGACCGTAAATGACCTAAGTAAAGATAATGTCAACAAATTTGTCGAACATATTAGCAAATTAACCTTTTCCGAAGTCTACAACATTTCTGATACGAATAATGCTTTTGATAACTTTCATGATATTTTAACTTTATTTTATAAATTATGCTTCCCTCTCATACGAGTGAAGAAACAGTTCAAATATGGCACATTAAAATGGATTACAAAAGGAGTTAAAATGAGTAGTCTTACTAAACGTACATTAAGATATAAATACTATTTAAACAAAACTAGTGATAATAAAACTAAATTTAGGGTGTACTCTAATATGTTAAGAAAATGCATTCATAATCTACAATCTTTATGTAATATAAAGCACATTACATATTCAAAAAATAAGGGTAAAGCGTCATGGGATATTGTTAAACGTTGTACAGGTAACGAAAGGTCTCGAGAATACATTAATAGTATAATTGACAATGATGTTACATCAACGTCCGGTTCGGAAATCGCAAGTAAATTTAACAATTTCTTTATTGATATTATTGAAAACAGCGCTACCTCACAACAACCTCCTAAAACTACTAACCCAAGTATTAAAAGTAACGATAACAGCATTTTCTTGAATCCTTCTGATCCCGCTGAGATCTTCAGCATACTAAAGACGTTAAAAAACACTAAATCATCCGGCTATGATGATATTTCTACGGACCTACTAAAACAAATTGCTCCTTGTATCGCTGAACCTCTTTCCTACATAATCAATTTATCTTTAGAACAAGGCTGCTTTCCGGATAAACTCAAAATGTCTATTATAAAACCACTGTATAAAAAGGGATCTAAAACAGATAAAAACAATTACCGCCCTGTTGCTTTGATTCCGATTCTATCAAAGGTCTTTGAAAGAGTTATGTACAAAAGAATCCTCTCTTTTTTGGATAAATTTAATATGCTTGCAAAAGAACAATACGGATTTAGGAAAAACAAATCCACATCACTTGCTGCGTTTAACTTAGTCAAATCCGTATTAAATAACATGAACTCGAAAATTAAAACTTCTGCTTTGTTCTTAGACCTAAGTAAAGCTTTCGATTTCGTAAAACATTCTATCCTAATTGACAAACTAAGTAGGATTGGTATTCGAGGCCCGGCTTTAGAATGGTTCAAATCATACCTGTCAAACAGAACTCAAAAAACAAGAATCACTAAATTCGACGACAAAGTGAATAGTATCACGAACTATGATTCCCAACCACGAAACAATTACTTTGGTGTTCCACAAGGAAGCATTTTAGGGCCTCCGTTATTTCTTGTGTATATAAATGACCTTCCTCAAGCTATAGACCAAGATTGTGTCCTGTTTGCTGATGACACAACAGTTATAATAGATAGTAAAAATGGGGAATCACAGGAGTCTAATATAAAAAACGTTTTGAATAAAATAATAGCATGGTTAGATTTAAACACTTTAAAAATCAACTTAGAAAAAACAAAAATTTTAAACTTCAAAACTTATAAGAGTAACTATCTACACCTTAAAATAACACATAAAGATCAAGCAATAGAACAAATTCATAATACAAAATTTCTTGGCATTACAATTGACGAACACTTAACTTGGAAGGACCATATTAATGACATTTGTATTAAAATAAATAGATTTGTTTTTGCCTTAAAAAAGGTTAAAGATGAAACCTCCAGACAAACTGCGATAATGGTATATCACGCCTATGTATGTTCCATCATCAGGTATGGGATCATTGTCTGGGGTAACTCCACTGAAATTACTAGGGTTCTGTTAGCACAAAAAAAATGCATCCGCACAATTTTCAATTTGGACTGGACTGATTCCTGCAGACCAGTGTTTAAATCACAAAACCTTCTTACAGTTCCCTGTATTTATATATATGAAATTGCCAAATTTGTCAAAACCAACTCTTCACTTTTTGAATTTAAAAACAATATTAATAAACGTACAATTACACAGTATCTATTAACAATGCCTGTACCTAGAATTGAATTATTCAGACGTAATTGTGTGTATATGGCTCCACTAATTTTTAACTCACTACCAAACTTTATTACAGAACTACCGTACAGAAAATTCTGCAAAGTTTTAAAAAAATGGCTTATTTCACATAGCTTTTATTCCATAGCAGAATTTCTTAAAAAAACTAATTGTCAGTCTTATCACTATCGAATTGAATTGTAGAGAGATTACCTATTTTTATGATGTTATGTCTTTAAATATTTTAAAGAATAAATTTTATTATGCTAACAATTTGTTGAATTTCTTAAATACTTTAATATGTTATAATTAAGTTCTTTTGTAGTATGTAGGTATAATTATAATTGTTATTTTGTTGTTTTGTGTCTAGTGTGTCTAGAATATCTTAGTAATATGTTAAAAGTTCTTTTGTAGAAGGTATGTAGGTATAATTATAATTGTTATTTTTTGTTGTTTTGTTTTGTGTCTAGTTAACTAAAATTAGAAACAGGTATTGTAGTTTGTGTTTATTAATATTTGCATGCTATTTATATGGCGAAATGTGTCATCGCACTATAAGTTTTTTTACCACCTTTTGTACCACATTTACTGCAAATAAATTATTTTGACTTTTGACTTTGACTTTGATTTGACCTCTTTCTAGGCATGGTTACCTATAGTTTTGTTGTGAAGATACCTGATCAATTAAAATCTTAGTGACTGCTCCCCTGGGTTACCGGGTAGGCTACCGTGTCATGAAGATAAATGGAAAAGGAAATGAAACACTCAAATAACACAAGCCCAAATAATAAATGGGAGTTTTGGCCAGTTGAGTCAGATTTTCAATGATATACCATCGTCATCGAAAATCAGTCCTAAACTGTTACCGCCTTCACCGCGTGGAGGTACTCCCAGCTTATGTTATTTTATACAGTGAAATTAGTGATAGCTTTGCAATAATTTTCACATCAGATGTTTCTGATCTTCGATTTTTTATAAGTCAACAGGAAATGCCCATCAGACCGAACAACTTTTGCTAAGACGTCATTCCTATATGTGTTATGGTGTAGTAGGGCTATTGGAGTTCCACAACAGGTGTCCCAGATCTTCGATTTTTATAAATCAACAGAGAGTGCTCATCAGGTTGAACAACTTTTGCTAAGACGTCATTACTATAATAATATGTGTTATGGTGTAGCTGGGCTCTTGGAGTTCCACATCAGGTGTTCCAGATCTTCAAATTTATTCTCTCAGCAGAAAATGCTCATCGTGTGGAACAATTTTTGCTATGGTGTCATATTTGTATCTCTTATAGTTTAGCTGGTCTGTTGCGGTTCTGCATCAGGTGTTCAAGTTTCCAAGATAAATTATAGCCTATAGGCTATAGCTGACCCACGCAACTTCGTCTGCATCACATAAGAGAGAAAAACGAAAGGAAAAAAAATCCCCGTTTTTGCAACATTTTTCATTCCTGCTCCGCTCCTAATGGTCGTAGCGTGATCTTGTATAGCCTAAAGCCTTCCTCGATAAATGGACTATCCAACACAAAAAGAATTTTTCAATTTGAACCAGTAGTTCCTGAGATTAGCGCGTTCAACCAAACAAACAAACTTAACATTATAAAGCAGAAGTGCTTTATAATATTAAGTATACATAGATATACATTATAGGGTTTGGGTCGAAAACCTATATGCTAGTTCCCGTTGACCTGGAATCACGAAAGGCAAGAAGCAATGTTTTTTTTCTATAGTATATGGTACGGAACTATTCCTGCGCGAGTCCGACTCGCACTTGGACGGTTTTTTGGCAACGTTGTGTACTGTGTTTTCTTAAAATTAAAATCGAACTAAGAAATTGACTTTATGTTCCAGAAACTACATCTATATATAACATAACACAAACTAAATAGAACATTACTAGAAGATTTTTCTGAGTGGCTTTTTTTGTTTGTTAATTTTTTTTTACCTAGCTACCGTGGAGGTTTATGATTTCGGCCTGTATTCATGTTCATCTTTTCCTGCAGTCATTGGAAGCGTCTTGATAGTCCGCTGTATACAGGGTGATTTTGTCTGAACCTTTTTCTTTTTCGGATGGGAAGTCATCAAATGACCCCGGAGCGAGAGGGAGTGTCAAGACTTTTACTGACTAAAAACCATCCATGTTCCTTCCTCGCCCTTTACGTTCCGGGGCCGCGGTATCTCTTTCGAACAGTCCAGCAGCCCATTGCCATAGCAAATTCACATATAATTTTACTAATTATTGAACCCTACTTTCCCTAGCCAAAGTTTTATAGTTTGGGAGATAAGTATGTAAATGTTTATACTTTATTCAGATTTTTTTATATTTTTTATTTTTGTTTAGTTTTGCTAGTATTACTTACTAAACAGCTCCAAATATGTTTGTAGCCATAGGAGTGATGTGGTAGCCCTTTTCACTGTCATTACTGGCTACAAATACTGGTTTCTGATCAGGTTCATCTCGAAAGTATCCAATGTGGTACTCACTATTCTTTTTCTTCTTGATAACAGCCTGTAAAAGGTAGAAAATAAATAGTAAGAGATAACAGGATGATCTGGACCCGTTCTAAAGGGGTTGGATTACAAAGATATTAGATAGTGAAAGGTGGAAGGACAGATTCTGAAGGCAGGCCCTACAGTCACCAGCCCTACAATAATAATGCAAGATGCAGGAAAATAAATCAAAGGGGATTATCCAGTTTGGAATAAAAAAAAATACTGGCCATCAATAATAATTACACATTTTTAAAACACACATGTAACCCATTATTTTTACCATGGTGTCAAAGTTGAAAACTATTTGGGTTCGGAGATATACAGGTTGATTTTTTAACTGGGTGTGGATGGCCTAATAAGACTATGATGCCCTATGGCCTATTTTGATCTAAATAAAACTGCATCATTACATTTTAGAAAAAGACAATATTCCTACTCAGGAATGAAAATTAATTTTGGAAAAAACACAAACTGTATTATTACACCATTGCAGTGTCGCTAATAAGGATCAAATTCTGGGAAGTAATGACATACGCTAAATTAAAGGAAAGAGTTCAATTTTGATAAAATACATAATAGGAAACTAGGGGTTTTAAGAATTATATCATTATCTATGTTCCTGAATTCACTACAGCATTGCCGCCATGCAAAAAAGTATCTGCCAACATTTAAATAAAATATAATTCATTTGTTGCCTCCAACTTTTTTATTTTCATGCCAAATCATCAAACAAAGAGAATGTTCTCCTTTCTTGTGATGTGGGAAAGAATTGTTATGTATTTAACCTGGCTACATGGTTAATGAGGCAGGCAAATCATTGAGTGTTGAAGGTTTAAATCTTATACATTTTCAAAAGGTTCAGAAATTACCTGAAATTCTGGAGGATCATAAAAGAATCTCCAGTGAGTTAAGTACAGTTCCTTATTATCCAATATAGGCAGTTTCCCTAACAGTAAGTCATAAGGACCAATTGGCATCAAATTCACACTTGCTAATGTATCTTCCACAGATTTTCCACATTCACTGATACATTCAAAAAATTTGAAGAAGTCTTCAGGCATTTCTACTAAAAACAGTTCCTTTATGAGACTATTTTTTGTACTTTTATCATAAAATGTTAAATTTTCTGGAAGTTCTACAGCTTTAGATCCATCCTGGTCAGGGTTGGATACATTGAGGCCTTCAAATATCTTATCATCACTGCTGTCATGTTTGGGTACTTCAAGGTCTTCGGATTTCTTATCGTCATTGCTGTCAGGTTTAGGTATTTCCGGGTCTTTAGTTTTTTTATCGTCATCGCTGTTGTCGTTTGCCGGCTTTTCTTTAGTATTAGCTCTGTCGTCATTTCCCGCCTTTTCTTTACTAATACCGCTAGTTGATTCATCCATGCGAGAGTTGGGTGAATGGCGTGGAGAGTCTCTTGTATATGGAGAGAACCGCCTTTTATTGCGATGAACGTCTTTCCTATTACTTTGAGGTGGGTGTTTGTATTTTTGGTGATGTTCAGGATTCTTTTGATAACACTTGGTTGCATATTTACAAACAGTTCGTGGATCGTTCACGTACTCTTTCCATTCATCTGCCATTTTATGAATGCTTTTCCCTTCACACGATTTCACAGTTCTGCGTTTATTTACTAAAATTTTACGGATTTTCAATAAAAAATTGTTCTACCCGTACGTGATATGACTTGTGTCGTCTTGTTGTGTGATTGAATGAATGAAATATGTCATGTCAATGTCAAATAATTAATTGTCAAAAAACAACGCCAGTTAAATTTTTTTACTGGTTTTGTGGGCCCTGAACACCTGCAGTTTTAGCATGAAATACAAAGACTTTGGAAAGCCCTTGTCCTTTTTTTCTGCAAGACTCAAAAAGCCACTGTAAGTTTTGCTCAGCTGATGCCAGAGAGCTAAAATGCTTTTTTTGAATCCTGCACCATAAAGCTTGAAACTGACTTCGTAATAGTTCATACGCTTTCAGCGATCCTGGGCCGCGGCAGTCTCGACAGAGATAACGACAAAATCGTTAACTTTCGGTTGCTAATTATTAACAAATAAATTCGGTTGCAATAATGATGCTTGCAGATACTGAAAGTCTCTACATCCTAGACGCGTTTCTCGAAAGCATAATTATTGCAACCGAATTCATTCGGTAGTAAACAATGATCGAAATTTAGCGATTTTGCGATTTTCGAGACTGCCAGCCGGTCTGTTTCAATCACAGCCATTATTCTCTAAATCACGGTAGAATAAGCAAACTAAAAAGCTTTAGAATGGCTTTAGCATTATAAAAAATAATGAATAAAATATTTACCTGAAACGTGTGACCTATCAGTTTGATTATGTTGGTCCGCGATGGCAACATTGGCGACACTAACATCGAGAACCATAAAATGAACAGCCCTGTAAAAATCGTGATTTTTTAACATTTTTTCATAATTTTTTTGTGTCATTCGTTTGATTGGAGGAGGATAGTGATTTACGAATTACCATTTTTATAAAATTACCGAATATCCTAAAGGATTCGTTACTATCCGCCAAAAACCAACATAAAAGATGAAAATTGGTGTTTTATTTACTTTAATTGAAATAATGTCAGGAACGTGATTTATAAGTGTAGAAATAATTTTTAAATTCATTGGTGCGATAATAAATTTCTTAAATGTTAACGTTTGTAAATCGGTGCACAATGTAGTTATTATTGTTTTTATGTGTTTTCAATGAATGGGTGTATAGAATTTTTCAATAATTTACCAAGGACATGTACATAATAAATCATCGTTGCTCACGACGTTCTTCAATTTCTGCGGACGACGGGTCATGCTATTCAGCAGGTAAATAAATAAATTTCATTTTTCTTCATTTCCTTAGCCTTGTAGGATGTTGCAATATGCTCTCATAAATTGTTAAATTTTTATAGTTATTTTCTCACATTTCCACCACCTTTTTCCTAAGGTGTGGTAAAGTCTATCTGTTTTAAAAATATTATAGCTCTTATTTTATTAAAAGGTACTAATATTTTACTATATTATTACTATTTATCACATGATGGAAATATAAGAAAAGATGCTATATTATGTTCAACATGAAGTCTTTTTTTATATTTTTACATTATTCAGATTGCTGTTTTATGTATTTTTAATTTGACTGCCCTCTATTTAGATCAAGAACCAATGGAATTGATCCCATCACTTGCCAATGCCATTCCCTTTGTCATCAAAAGTTTCACTTTGAAATTTATATTTCTTCTTTCTTCCTTTAATATTTTTTTCAGTAGTGTTGATTCCTCTTGCTGGATGGTCTTAAATTAAATTGCTCTTTATAGTATAGAAGTGATTTGGAATGTTGATAAAAGAATAATTATGGAAATAACAGTGGTGCATTTTTCATTTGATTATAAGTCTCATCCAAGACCACTATAATATACAGTGCATTCCTTGCTGGTCTAGTACTTATGTAAGTGTGTCAATTTTACTAGAAAAGACGACAACAGAGAAAACTTGCTCTTTTTGCATGAATTCATACATTTGCTCATGAACAATATTTTTTGTCAGCACAAATATATTGTTCTTGTTTCATTGGTAATTTGAAATACCTATTGCTTGCATAAATCTGTTGTGTTGCATATATCATTCTATGGCATCCAAGAACATCAATGAATAGGACCTCAGATAGCACAAATACTACCAAGTATATAAATACTACATCCCCACTAGACAAATATGTATAGGTCTGCTGTACTGTAATTTAGGTCCCGTCCTAGTGGAAGTATGCAGTGCATCACCCTGTGATAATGGCCCCGATTGGTAGGCTGTGGGTTCAAACCAAGCCAGGTGCATTACTTTGTGTAATTTACTTCATAACTGAAACGGTGAAGGAAAACATTGTGAGGATACCTGTCCGAGAATCAAGGATTCAATATCATGTGCTGGTAGATTGAGGAATCTACCTGCACAGGGCAAGTGTGGTAGATTATGGCCTAATCCCTCTCATTCAGAGCAGGCCTGTGTCCCAGCAGTAGTAATGTCATGGCATGATTAATATTGATTAGTGGTTCTTCAAACATAACTGAGGGTGGATTTTTTTTTATATAAATAAAAAAAATAAAAATAATGACCCCGATTGGTAGGTTGTGGGTTCAAACCAAGCCAGGTGCATTACTTTGTGTAATTTACTTCATAACTGAAACGGTGAAGGAAAACATTGTGAGGATACCTGTCCGAGAATCAAGGATTCAATATCATGTGCTGGTAGATTGAGGAATGTACCTGCACAGGGCAAGTGTGGTAGATTATGGCCTAATCCCTCTCATTCAGAGCAGGCCTGTGTCCCGGCAGTAGTAATGTCATGGCATGATTAATATTGATTAGTGGTTCTTCAAACATAACTGAGAGTGGATTTTTTTTTATATAAATAAAAAAAATAAAAATAAGATCAATGGTTCATGTCAATGGTTCATGTGATATTTGCTTCTTTATTTATTTGTTTAAAGCTTGTTATATTCAAATTACAAAGTAATCTATAGTTATATACATACTCGTAGTTATATGTTGTCTGCCTTTGTAATTGATCCCGTTTGGGTAAAAGCTTCTTCCATATTCTTCTAATCCTCTCTTTTTGCACCGAGATTCCACCAGTTTCTGCCTGCAATTTCTATTATATTATCTGCCCACGTTTTTTTTGGTCTTCCAACTTTTGTTTTCCCCTGTGCCACTTCAGCTTCAAGGCTTGTTTGAGAAGCTTGATCTGTCAGCTTTGTTTTCTTTCTTATCTCTTCGCTCTTTACTTTCTCTATTCTTCTCAATTTCAAGATACTCCTTTCCATAGCTTGTTGGGTTGTAGTAATTTTATTTCTTATGTTGTTTGTATAGACCCATGTCTGTCTCGGGAAGTTTGATCTGCTTCTGGAGCGAGGTGGGCTGGTTGGAGTAATAGGCCACCATGGCTCATGCACAATAGTCCACTTCAAGGACTAAGTGCGGAAACCTTAACCCCATGATAGATACATAGAATTTACCCATGTCTGGCAGCCGTATGTTAGGCCTGGAAAAATGCAGATTTCTATACTGTCATTTTTAGTGGCATGCTGTGGTTTCCTTTCATTATTTCTTTTTGCGCCCAAAAGCTTTTCCAGTTGACTCTTCTTTCCACTTCTTTTTCATTGCTATCTTGACTGAAGGATATTTGCTTCTAAAGCCATAAAAATTATGTGCCCCATATATTTTTGTCTCAGTATGACTAAAACTTTGAGAGATATGATTTTTTGTACTCACGTAGAGCATTTTCAACAAAAAAACAAAATGGCTGCCACATAGCGGGTGTAAGTATAGTGTATTGGACCCAAGCCTAGAGTGTAATTGTACTTTATAATAGTTTATATTTAAGTATTTAGATTATCGCTAGCCAGTGCCCGGACACACTGTATAGTTTGGTCTTACGTCCTGCCTGTGCGTCGGACTCGCATGTGGCCGGTTTTTTTTATTCTAATAAATAGAATTTGTACCTAATAAAACTAAGTTAGGACTCTCGGTAATTTAATAACACAGGCACTTGAATACACTCAGTGTAGGTGGCTATCTAAAGTATATACATTAGCGTTGCACATGGCGATGGCTTATATCAGGCTGGTTGGATCGACGCACTTAGCTGTGGAAGGTAGGTACTCAAGGCTGTAGGCCGCCTACTAACCAAAGCTATCGGTCGCGCAATATACACGATCGTTGCGTTCATTTGTCACTCATTTGCTCGGAAAACCGAGGGTAATCGGAAATGATATTATTTCGAATGCTGAAACGGGAAACCCTTACCGATTTTTTATTCAAAACCTTAATTTTATTTCTCTCTTTATGTCTCTGGAAAGGTGAGGTGCTGAGGTGCTCTAGAAAACATATGGAAACGGGTATTTATCCCAAATTTTACCTTTAATATAAGCCCTTAAAGAGGCGTGTTAAATTTGAAGATATCGCCCCTAAAAAACCTTAATTGTACCAACCACCTGTACTTATACAAAAAAAAGTTGGTTAAAATAATGGTTCAAACAATATTACTTAGTAACCATCTATAAAAGTCTACTTCACTGCCCCGGGGTGCCCCCAGGGAACCTGCAACCAATAAATCTAGAGTTCCTACTTGCCTAACGCTTGACACGTAGACCGCCCAACGCGTGCCAGTGTCTGGGGAACTACGTCTAGCTCGACTTCTACCCGGGTAATATATTGTTTTCAAACGATCTAGTAATTTTCAAATAGCCATAATAAGTCTGCTAGCGCAGCCGAATGAATCAGTGTGAAAAAGCCTAGTAATCATCTAGATTATCTAGAATAATTATATCGCGTGTCGCAACAATGCCCGTCTCTAGAGCTTCGTGAATTCCCGTCTGCCATTACGTTGGTAAAGTTCTTAAAAGGCGCGTGAGCACCACATTAACGCCCCGTGACAAACGATCGATAAAATGTCTGCGCGTTAACACAGCCAATAACCGTGAAAAAAGAGACATCACCCGCAGTCGCAATGAGGCAGTGCAGTTCATAATCAGACTTCACCTTTCTCGTCTTGCCTTGGGCTATACGTTGGGCATACTATCCGGATACCCGAATTATCCAGATATCCGTGATTAAAAATATCCGGATACCAATGGCATTACTATCCGGATACAACGAATAAAACGGGTTTTTTTGTTTATGTTTTTTTCGCATTTTTACGTGTTCATAAAGGTCGATTGAATAACTTTTTCATGAAATAGTCATGATAATACTCATTCAATCGACATTTATGAACTTGGAGGTTGTATTGATGATTTTGATGATTATATTCTGTAACTACATACATTTTACAGTCGCGAATCATATTTTATTCAACATGCAACCTAGCGCTTGCCTGCAAATTGCAAAAAAAAAAATTCGCGGGCTACCCTGAACCATCCACCTTGAGGGTTTTAGTTTCCACATTTAACCCCTAAAGTGGACCATTGTGCTTGAACTATGGTGGACGTTACTCCAAACAGCGCCCTCCAGGAAAATATCAAACTTCCTGATCTTCTCAGGACATTCGCAAGGGATCCCGGTGTTCCAAGAGTCTCCTCGCGGATCTGGGTAACACCGGTGCTCTCAAAGAGCACATGCGCCACTGTGTCCTCCACTTCCATGCACGCTCTGTACAGGGGACTGTCAGTGATACCTAGGGTGTGGGAGTGTTTGTTCAGTGAGCAGTGTACAGTGATGGTCCCCGCCACCAGTCGTAGGCTTTTTCACTATCCGGGCGCAAAAGGCGATTTTACAGTTTTGTGTCATATCCAGGGATGGATTGCCCATGTCACCGTAAAATTGTCAAACACGTTAGATTGTAATCTCTCTAGCGAGGTTGTAAACTTTCGAAATAAAAGCAACTGAGCATACTGCTTACAATGTAATGCATTATTTTTCGGTAGATTGTAATCTATCGAAGTGAAACCGTAATATTGTGAAATACATGCGACGGAAGCATCTCTGCCCTCATAATCGGGACTTGGGGCACCCCCACGTTAGGTTAGTTAGGTTCCTTTAAACCCTGCACTCAGAAATAGTGGCCCCGCGTAGCGGGGCTCCGTCGACTACGCTTTTTAGGGGAATATAAAGTGTTTTGAGGTTAGGTTACATTAATCGGTATTTCTCAGGAATGGTACATTATCTTTTCATGAGAGTGGTACCATTGGGCAAGGGGGACCCTTCCTTCCCTCCCTCTCCTCCACACCGCGCGAGTTGACTTCCATCGCATACATTTCACAATATTACGGTTTCACTTCGATAGATTACAATCTACCGAAAAATAATGCGTTTTATTGTAAGCAGTATGTTCGTTTGACAATATTTCGAGAGTTTACAATCTCTCTAGTTATTTTACAATCTAACGTGTTTGACAATTTTACGGTGACACCCACACCCTGGTGTCGAGGTCCACCATTTCTCCACTTGTATTTGAGTGATCCTTTAACCAACTTCTTATCTGCTTGAAAGGAATGAGCACAATGGGCTCGGGTCCGTAGGTGTTTGCGCTGGATCCCCTATTGGCGATCTCATCAGCTGCATCGTTTTACTGTGACCCATGATCCATTGTAGTGTCATCGTGTTGCGGTTTAGTACCGTAACTCGTTCTAGGGCATTATTGCAATCTAGTTTTAGTCTCGACGTGATCTGATTTCTCTTTAAGGATTGAAGAACTGAGACACTGTCGAAGAGTATACGAATATGGGTATCCGTAACTTCCCTGCCCTCTATAGCAAGTGTCGCTTGGATAATACCTACGCACTTAGCTTGGTAGACAGAGTTGAGCAATATAAGGGGTCTGTATCTAATAATGTTTAGGTCGTCAGAGAAGACTTCGACACCTGTGCCGTCGTCGGTATTTGATCCATCAGTGTAGATCCTTAGCAATTTTGGACCTGATTAGTCGCACGTCGTCGCTATGAGCTCTGTTGTAGTGTTTTTGAAAGCAGTGGGTATTCAAAGTTCTGTCGCTGGGTGATGCCAACATGGGCTGTTGTTTCATAGCATCCCCTTTTATGCGTGTATGTTTAATTCTGGAATATCTATTTGGTTGCCGGATACTTCGAGACTAATCGTCGCCAGGGCCGCCCTCGCCGCTCTTTTACGAGGTGAAGAGGTGCTAACCCCAGCCACAGATATTATAATACTTCGTACAGATACCCAATCCCATACAAAGAAATGACACCTCCCTAAGTCAGGTTATTGCTCCGGTTATATCCCTTCCTCTATTTTTACAACAGATGACAGCACCAGCGTATCACTAATTGCCACAGATTGGAGTTTTACAACGCCATCTAGGAGTTCACCTCGATACTGGGTTGTTTCGATACTAAGTGGCATTGCATGAACTAGATGGCGCTGTTTTATATAGATTCTTACCATCGCCGTGCGTTCAAGAACGAGTAGATAATAACAATACAACAAAAAATGTCGGCGAAACATTTTCCTTTGTTTGAGTGAGTTAGCAATATTCACGCTGTAGCGAATGCCTCTTCATGTGTTTTTGAGTATTTCAATACTTAAGGTGGATGCTCCAGGGTAGCCCGCGATATATCAATTTTTTTTACGTTTTTTTGCAATTTGCAGGCCAGTGCTAGTTTGTATGTTGATGAAAATATCGCTCGAGACTGTAAGACATATATGTAAATAAAAAGGGAATGTTGAAACTCTGCGAACAGCAAAGTGAGGCCCGTCAAATTACGTCTCGCGGCTTTACCTTTTTATTTGGTCTGAGCCTGTATGTTAAACAAAATAATTATGATTCGTTGAAGTAAATCCGTAACACGTATCTATTCACAGAATTATCAGTAATTAAATCGTCAATACAATCCCATTGAATATCTTATTCATGAAAAAGTCATTCAATGGGATTAGATTAATTAAGGTGAAAGCGCCAGGGGGCCCGCGACATTCAAAGTTTCCTTACGTTTTTTGGAATTTGCAGGTCAGTGCTTGGTTGTATATTGATGAAAATATAGTTCGCGACTACAAGACATATTGTAGTTACAAAAATCGAAAATATCGACTGACTAATGAAATATTGCTAATATGGTTTATTTTTCTATTTGTCAATCGTTTTGACCCGTTTGGAAGATTCATGTCAAATAATGTTTTTTACGTATTAGTTTGATTATTTTACAGCATAGTAGAGAAATGCATAACCAAATTTCGTAAAGTAAGTTAATTAAATTTCAGTTTAAATCGGTGAGTGTTTTTGCTTTGAATTATCGTATATGCATTATTATTATGCTACTAACTACTGTTTCAATTGGCTATGACAACCTACACAAACGTAACAGGATACTTAATTGTTTAAATTTACTTAATAATATATATTTAGCTACATCTTATTAGAATGTTCTATTCTTGACATTATTAGCCCTGTATGGAAGCAGAATTGGAAAAAAGATATTGGTTTGGAAGTTATGAGCGTATCATCTTTGGGCGTAAATAAGTAACGTATTTAATACGAAAACGAAAAAAAGCGAAACCATACAGGGATAGATGAGTTATTAAAAATTTCAAATAACTTTAGTTTGAACAGATACATTCAATAGATTTTTCATGATATCCAGACTACCAAAGGTCTGCATAGAAAATTTCGCGCGCCCGGTTTAGTTGTAAATCGCATTGCATTTCGCTGCAAGTTGCCTCCCCGGTCAGTGGAGAAGACGGGAGGCACGCAGCGCGTGTGTGTGCGCAGTGTGCGGGTGCACACATGCTTGGTTTCGGCACCCGTGCGTGCTGTGCATGTAACTGGTTTTGTTTGCTATCGTAGGTACGAGTATGGCTTGAATATGGAATCCGATATTTCTTTATTGATAGTTCGTGTTGAATTTAGAATTTATGTCTAATTTTACTGACCCTGTCTTTGGACTTTGGATTCCGATTTGATATTGATTTACGGGCGGCGTTTGAATTTGGACTTGTTGCGTCAGTGAAGTGATCTTCAGCAATTCAAGAAATTAATTATGGGTAAGTGGAATCTTTTATTTTACTTTGTAAAATTCATGAGGGCATATGACGTGACTTTTATCAACAATAGGTTAGACGAAAAAAAAAATAGTCCGTCAGGTAGATAATTAAAAATATTTGACCCGTATTTTTCTTTTGGTACATAAATCAAAATTGACGAAGATACGACGCTTTTAAAATTCTCAATACGTCACGCCTAGGTATAATTATTAGCTAGTGCTGACGTCACGAGCTCCCACTCCCGAGTTTCGATGCGTTTTATTTGACCCGTATTTTTCTTTTGGTACATAAATCAAAATTGAAGAAAATACGACGCTTTTAAAATTCTCAATACGTCACGCCTAGGTATAATTTTAGCTAGTTCTGACGTCACGAGCTCCTACTCCCGAGTTTCGATGCGTTTTATCTTTGTGAATATTCTATGATTTACAAAAAAATAAATATGTGTCCATTATTTTTAAATACTTTAACTGACGGACTACATAGATTTGTATTTTTTTGATACTGTCGTCATTCCTATTCTAAAGTTTCACGCGCATTTTAGAATTATAAAGTACCGACTGCCTACATCTTTATTTAGAAAAATGGCTTCCTTTTGTTTGTGTACAATGCTGTAGCCGGGCCAACTAAAGCTCCTGTAGGTTTAACAAAATGTGCGTTAAAACTTTTGTGTAGGACAAAAGTTTGTTGAAGCATGTTTTGATAAAATTTAAAGCAGTTAGTTAGTAATAACTACCTACTTACTTTTGACGCAATAACATGATGAAAATTATAGTATAGTGACTTTTAATATAAATTCAATTATCAAGATAATGCACATACTTATTTGGATAAGGATTAATACTGAATAGAGGAAAACGGCTTGGCAAAGTAGGTCATATTTTTTAATTTTGAAAGATAAAAATGGTTACATAGAGTTTACCATAGAAGATATACTTATTATATCTCCTATGGTAAACTCTATGGTGTTATTATAGATATACTTATTATGTTATTACGGACTTTTCTTTAGCTTTTTATAAGTCTTTATCACATAATTTTGTTAAATCTAACAAGGGTTAGCCTGTGTACGCCATGAAAGCTCCCGGAAATTGATACTATTGACGACTTGACCACGAAATATTGATTGTGTGTGTGTAAACACCTTCCTCATGAATCATTCTGTCTATTTGGTAAAAACCGCATGAAAATCCGTGCCTCAGTTTTTGAGTTTGCCACGGACAGACAGACAGAAAGACAAATGCGGCGGAGACTTTGTTTTATAAAATGCAGTGATAGTGATCATTTCTAAGTCAGCGTTTTCTATTATGAACGAATAAAAAAGTTTTGGCAATATTTGCGATAGACTCGCTTTCGACACTCACAAGCTCGGCCTGGCGAGTGTCGGAAGCGACTACGAGTACTACTAAATTAAATAGTAGTAAGTCATTTTGCTACGGCATTGTAGTATGTTTTGGATAGATTTGATTTCTTACAGAATAACCTTTTGTGTTACAGAGGCAAATAAGGATACACGTATGGGCGAAAAGACCAGCCTATAGCCAAGTGTTGCTCGCAAAAAGAGGTGCAGAGTAAAAGGTAGATTTTTAAGTGCAAATAAAGAAAATATTCCTGCAACAATGACTTTTTCTGAATCGAAAGTTTTTTTTCGTGTAAACCTAATTAAATGACAATACAAATGCCATAGCGGTAATGAGACTGCCTTACGTTCTTATAGTCCCAGGGTTCGAATCCCGGTAGGAGCAAATGTTTGTGTGATGAGCATGTACATTATTTTGTTTCCGAGTCATGGATGTTAATATGTACGATAAGTATGTATTTACAAACGAAAAGTATCTATGTAGTATATCAACTACCTGATGACCACGACACAAGCCTCGTGGCTTAGTGTGGCACTAGATGGCGCTGCGTGTAATGTCCAGCAATATTTTTACTTATTTTCATACCAATGTTTTAATAAAAAATGTATCTTCTTTCCGATCATCACAATTTATAATCTCTCAAGTTTTAGGTATTTTATAAGTACTTAATCGGAGTTATTATCGTCCGGCATATACCTACCTTTCTTTTTTTAGGTGCTTTGCGGATATATCAATACGTACTGCAAATGTAGAAAATGCCCAAGGCATCCGCCGCAGTCCGTTTTTGTACATAAAGTTTTAAAAAATACTTAAATAAATATCGCCAAGAACCTACGTGAAGCAAATATTGTGGGCAAATCCTCCGCCTAGTCACTGTGGTTACACAATGTATTGTTGATAACTGTATACTAAGAGATTATTGTCAATGCTTATTGTACTATCTATTGACCGCTATTGTAAATAAACAGCCAATAAACAATTTACAAAATAACACATTTTTTTATTTGATGAACCAACAACCAGCCTCACAGTCACATCAAAGAAAAAAATCTAATCAATGACATTATTTGTTGATAATAACAATATCTACCTACATTATTCAACGTATAATAATGTTCACGCTTTAGCAAGAGAACAGATTGTCACGTGGGCAAAGTCGCAGGTAAGTATTATGTAGGAGCTTGACCATTCATAATAACAACTACGTAAATTGGGTGCATATTTATTACGTTTCACACAGTAATAATCCTAAGCCTCAGTTCCAGTCTAACACCTATTTGTTTGAGTTCATGTTGTCATTCAAACATGAATCACACGGCCGCCCGCGCTGTCAATTCAATGAAGTCGCACATGTATGCCTCATTCAGGGTCAGGAGGCTAGAGTATAATATATATGTTCTGTGGTCAGGAGTGCGTATGTGACTATGTGTGTGTACGCGCACTAGCTCCTTACTGCTCATCACAGCGTCTATCCCTTTCGCTCGTGATGTCGGATGAGATGGAGAGTCAAGAATTGACATTGACAGGCAGAGTAACTACCTACGGGTAGGACGTTTCGTGTTATGTAGGTAGTTCCGAGTTTAATAAAATGAGAAAAATATGTTATTATTTACCTTGGAAATGTTAAAAGATTTTTTATATTTCTATAAACAGAATCCATTTATTTTGTTTTAAAGTTTAAATTTAATTAAAATGAAACAACTAAACGTAAATCAGTTACGTTTGTGGTAATATTGAATGTGATAAATTGAGTAAAACGCCATCTATTGCAAACAGCTCTAACGAAAATGATTCACAGATGGCTGACTTTTGACAACTTTATCAATATAAGGGTACGAATTAAGTAAAAGGCTTTCGTTATCTATTTTGTTGAAATAACGTGATTTATGAGAGTAAATAGATAGATTAGCGTTAAACAAGGAACTTTTGATTTTTGCTAATCTTATTTCTTCCAAAATCTACCGTATAACGCATTTTAGTGATTGTTAATTTCATTACTGCTACCTATGCTGCCATCTATTGTCTTTTTTCAAGACTATTTATAATTTGTTCTAGTTGAGACCCCATGCCCCAGCATAACCTGTAGGCACAACCGGTCCTTTTGGGCTGTGCTCAGGTTGGTCCTGGGGCCACCAAACTAACGAGCCGTGTGTGATGATTGGTCGGTGATTTTGGAGCTCATGCCTAAATTTCTCCTAGCAGTCTTTTGCATTGTCATAGTGCTATGCTCACTTTTGTAGTGAAGTAATCGGTGTGTTTTACCCAGTCCAGCTGTTTATGCAAACAGATGCCCACATGCCCAGGTATTTAGTTTCAATCGATATGCTAAAGGTGGTCACAAAGAAACTTAGCAATTGTAGGGTTGCCAACTTTCTTTTATTTGTGAAAAGTACTATTTCGGGTTTGGTAGAGTTTACTGCTAGTATTCCTTGCACCAGTCCTCTACAATATTCAAGGCTTTACGCATTTTATATGAAATTTATAAAAAAATATTACAAGATGTCACTTATGTTTGCTATTTTATGACTTATTTCGTTGCCTACTTAGCTTCGATTATTTTATTTTTGCCATGGTTCATTATACTGATTACTGAATATCAATGATTGACGATATTGTGCTTAAATTTTATTTTTGTCTCCTATCCGACCGAATTATCCGGATAACGTTATCCAAGTATCCGAATTATCCGGATACTAAAATGAGCGGATAATTGTATACCCTAGCTATACGACTAATGCTTGGGTAAAATGATGATAAGCCAGTAAGCAGATTGTGGTGTCGCAACTGGCTGTCCATTGGAGGTAAAGGAAGAAATTGGAGGTTTTTTGATTTTCAGGACTAAAACTAGTCCCAAAGAAATCTGAGCGAATACGCAAAAGTGAGGGAGCGTAGTAAGATTTCAGATCAAAAAATCTATTGTGTCGGTTTCTTGAAGGATTGCATGATTTGTCATGCAATCCTCCAGGCCTTAGACCTTATGACTCACGTTTGTAATTTCTTGCCATGCGCATGGTATGCACTATGTTAATATTTTCTTGTACGCTTGCCAAGTCTCACTGAATGTAACTATTGTACAGTCACCAACAAAACGATATGATTACCCAAATTCAAGTAAACAGATATGTAGGTAAACTTATGGTTTCATTAATTTATGAAAAGTGGAGAAAACATTTGCACGAGATCCCAAGGTTTGTAAAACTACGGATAAATGCACATTGTTTTTCTGATGTCTTGTTCCTGTGGTGGTATAGATGTTGTGTTATGTGATTGTCTTGTTTAGCTTTATTAAATTGGCCAAGGACATTGGAGCCTCCAATCGATTATTAAGTTAAGTGGATCCTGCGGGCCGTTTGATAGCCTCAAGTGAATCGCTTCATTCAAATAAGATAGGTGTGCTAATATCTATCAGAGACATAATAGTAGTGTTTTCATATAAGCCTAGAAATCGACCAAAACTAGACCAAAGCTTTAGATAGGTGGTTGGTTTAAGGCAAAAATCATTGTTGTATTAACATTCCCCGTTGTTTCGACGAAGCTTCTTTGTGTTCAAACAAACATAATTTATTTTACATACAGTTTCCTATTAAATCGTATAGGTAGTCCTAATATAAAAGCACAGCCGCGCTCTCCATTTTTATAAAATTCCATATTACGTACAACATAATTCACGTTTCTGTTCATATTCTCTGGTGCTTTCGTCCGTAAAATGTATATTTAGGTCCAGCAGTTTTGCGTTATAAAATAAAATTGTGAACTTCCTTTGTTACGTGAATGCATAATAAGTTTCGATCTTAACGAAACAAACATCGTCCATATTGTAGGTAATGATTTGAGCTGTTACTGCTTCATGAGTGACCGAGTGCTCCACCTGCGTCGCTATATTTAGTTTCATTGTGTGTTGGGTGTAATACATCGATCTGCCGTGCAATTTAGAACTGTGTTGTGAACCTATATACGTTAATAACGTTATTATGTTGGTACATAGGATGGCAAGGCTTGTGTATTGCGTTTTCTTGTTTCATAGCATGAGCCTAGATTGGATAGAAAATCTTTTATCGATATTAAGAGCCATTGTTAGTAATTAACCGTTACCTCTTTACCTCCTGAGCAAACCTTAAAATACACTCAAATTAAAGGGCAATTTAAGACACACTTGAAAAACGAATTCAGACATTTTCCGCGCTATTCTGAGCTTGGTACCTATCTGAATTGAGTTGGTAACTGCTCTACATAATTAGGATGGGCACCCTTGTCAATATTAGACTCTTTCGTGAATATCCGTTCATTGTTTTAGACAGCCGATATTACGAGAGGTAAATACTTGTCCTACATAACAACAGGTAACGCGCTCTTGGATTTTTCCTTCACGTCCATGAAATATATCATTGTATTGATAGCATAAACATTTTAGTACCTAAGTGGTTTTTCGAGTTCTAAGATTAGTGTGATAGATAAACTGGTAACTTCATTATTTACTAGCTTTTGTTCAAGGCTTGGCTCGCGTTATAGTCGTTAATTATTCCACGGGAACATTTTAAATATTATTATATCGGATAATGTAGCTTTCCATTACTGAAATAATTTACGGAATCGGACCAGTAGTTCCCTAACTCATTCCATTCGCACATTAGACGACTTCATAATATTATCTAGTCATGCTATTTGTAAAAAAAAATCAGTTTATAGAGAAGGAATAAATGGTTTGCCCAGGAGAAAATTACAGATTTCCGTGCCTATCACACCTGTGTGCCTTTCCGAATATTAACTTGATTAAAGGATCAAACTGAATTCAATATTGAATTTGTGAACGACACTAACACCTATTCGTTCATTGTATTTATAGTAGGAATATTCTATGTTCCTAATGTTCCTATACGTATTTTCGTAGGAGATTGATGTTGTTGGCTGCAATCGGACAATGGTGGATGTTTATTCCGTGAAATGTTTGAAAATGACATGACATGGATTTTGTTATGTATTTATATCCGGAAGATCAGTAAAACTGGCCTCTACACATCCCATTCTGTTTATGCATCTGAATTATGATTCTGAAACTTGTCACTGCCGTGTCCTTGTTTTTCACCTTTTTAAACCCCGACCAAAAAAGAGTGGTGTTATTAAGTTTTAAGTGTGTGTCTGTGTGTCTGTCTGTGGTGGCATCATAACTCTTGAACGTATGAACCGATTTTAATAAAAATCGTTTAAAGAAAAATGGTTAGATGTTTGAAGATCATCACATATTTTTTCTAGTTGATGAAGAGATATAAACAACATCCACTGGTCGGATCGATTCTACATTTGAAATCCTGTCACTTGTCAATAATATTACAAAACATTGACCTGGTGTGCAGGCAATATCAGGTTCATGCAGGATACCCAACCCGCCCGAAGAACTCCTCAACGGTGTACAACGTGTCCCTTGTGTTTGGGTTCATCGATGTGTTTTGACGAGCACGACACAAAAATAAACGTCTAATAACCCTTCCTTGGCAATCGGGTAAAAAGGAAATAGTTATCTATCTAACATGTGAGGAAAGTTCGTTTTTCCTATGAAGGATTGAAAAATAGAATCACGAACGCAGCGAGTGATTATAAATTTCAATCCTGAGTAAGCGAAAGACTCAACAAAACGAATAGCAAATGAACTTGCTCACATGTTGCATACCAAACTTTTCACCACTCCCAGCAAGAAAGTATTCAGTCATCATAGGTAAATAAATTAAATAGTCACAAAGCAAATTAAAATAATTCTTTATTACTTATAAAATAAAAAGAGCTGTTATTCATGAAAATAATTTAAAAATGAAATGTAAAATTACTGCAATTTTTCAAGTTAAAAGTAATGTTTTTTGGGTACATTTATCGTTATTTTATAATAGTACTTACAGTAATATACAGTATGTATTATATAGTACAGTAATATTAGTATAGTAAGTATAATCTGTTGTGTTTTAGTGTATTAAAATGTCTTTAAATCTTAACATAAAAAAATCAGGCAAGGTTAGTTTCTGAACAGGATCATTACTTTCCTCACTGTTCAAACAGTGAAGAAAAACCAACTTTCCTCACTGTTTTAGTAGAGGAAAGACACTTCTTTCGGAGTGGTGAAAAAAATATATCCCATAAGAATAATAATAATATGTACTTATAAAATAAGATTTTTATTTTTGTATGTAACGAGTAAACTTAAAAACTATCTGTCCAATTAATCTGTCCAAGATTTGAAAAGTTCTTTCAGTAATGGATAGCTACACTGTCAGAGTAACGTAGGCTATATTTTATCCCCGTACTCTCCGGTGGCGTCCGCTAGTTTAGAATATTTTAGAAGTACCTACTTACCTAACTAGATTTGTACTACGTATTGGAAAATGTGATGAAAACTAAATATTTAAAAGAAAATTTGAAATGTAGTAACCGTTCCACAATATGCACGCCGTGTCCCAGATATGTCGGGATTGTAGTCCGATGCAGCTGGCGAACGGAAATCGCCTAGCGACAACATTGTTGTGCGGTCTCTCTTGTTCGACTTATGAAGTAGGTACCGGGAACCAACATAAACCTCATCCATGTGATCGATTTCATGCTAAATATCTATCGTGAATTTTTCCAATTACCTAACCTTGGTAAATATTTTAAAGCCATCTCTGAAATTGATTTTTCATGACTGTGCTGTTCAGTTTAGTCCTATAAAAACTGTACAGTCGAGCGATGCATATGAATGAACTTATTTCACAACTTATTAAATCATGTTCTTTGTGAACAACTCGGTAATTTACTTAAGTAAGAACTCATTTGGAAACTCGAGATAGTTTTTATGTTGGCAAGTCTGGAGTCTCAAGGAATAATAAACCTTTTTACACGACTGCCAAGGAAGTGTAATGTTTTTCGCGCGTATCTTGTATGTTTTATGTAAATTTCTTTGTCACCTCGTATCTTCCAAATGACTGGATCGATTTCCACGATTAAGGTATCATTAATTTGTCTCAAAAACCCAAGTGTCATAAGACGGGTCTTAAAAAAAAACAAGATGGCGGATATTTGGCGCTAAATTGTAAGACGTAATCTTTTTTTTTTAACCAAACCCATCGAGTAGGGTATCAAAATGAAGAGAATTGGAAGGAGATTACAAATATACAGGGTGAATGTTTAAAGTGAGCATGGATTGCCAAATCCGAAACTATGAGGAATAGCGAAAAATGCTCAAAGGAGTCTCGAGCTCGATTTTGATGAAAACTAAAACTGCATGTTTAGATTTTGGGAAAATCAATATTCCTAACCAGTTGATTTTGATATAAAACCACACACTGCATTATTACACCATTCGATAGAGCCGTTGATAGGGGTAAAATTTTAAAAAAAGGAAGTAATGACATGCGGCAAATTTAAGGTAAAGGTTAAATTGTATGTTTTTTTCGCATTATAAATTGTATTTGATCGCAAGCACCCACAGCACAGTTTTATCTTCACAACATTTTGTTCTCTTCGCGGTTGCACGCAAAAGTAAAAGCAACAAGTAAAACTAAATTAAAAATGTTAAAACCCCCGACACATAAAGTAATAAGAGTTAAATAGAAAATAATTCGTTAATCGTTAGTTACTAGGTACCAGTCATCAATTCACTGTACCCATATCATTACGTTACTTAGTATTCCTCATTCCCTTTTATACATAGTATACATTATCGTACTAGTCAAGCCCTTAAAAAAAAACACAAAATCGGTTCATCCATTCACATCACACACACACACAGACACGTCAAACTTATAACACCCTGTCGTTTTTGCGTCGGGGGTTAAAAATAATAATAATCAGAATTTACAAGTAAGTTTGCGCCAATAGTGATTTCTTTAGACGTTTCGTTGATTACTAGTAACTATTTGCATACAGATTATGAAGAGTCATTCAATACAGAGCAGTATTCTGAACAAACACTAGCACTCGGTTAACAACTTACGAGTATGCGTGCAGTAAGCGATGGCCACAGAAATAAATGAATGTCACTAGTCACAGAAATAGATATGACCCACAGCAGCCAAAAAAGCTCTCCACCAGATGCGAACCTGGGCCAGGTGACCGCCAATCAAGTGACCCACCAGCTGCTCCTTAATGGTAAACTACCGCATCGCTCAGCATAAATGAAAAAGCTTTCTGAACTACATAACAATTTCACCAACATAAGCAACCTTTTTAATTTATTAGACACAATCTACGGGATAAAAACCTTATAAAAATGGCCTAAAACTTCTGGTTTCGAAGATATCGCGATCGACCAATTAAAACATCTTGGACTGGTAGCAGTATCCTGGATGTTATCTCTTTTCCTGTCTTAAAGATAACAAAATTCCGAAATTCTGGAGGCGTGCTAAAGTGATTGCTAATTTTGAGCCAGGAAAATGCCCTAAAGACCCTAAAAGACTGATCCCTCCTAAACCAATCATTCAAAAATTTTTAAGGACTTAATCGCCTTACCCCTATAAAAGACCCCCTTAGAAATTCTAGATAAGGAATAACATTCTTCGTCGCCTGACATCCACTCCATTTCCTTTTCTGCTGGGGAGTTTGCATGCTCAGTGTTGCATTGATCCGCCCACGCTAAATAGGTAGCAAAGCACTAAACGAAACCTGTCGCAACGTCACGGGGTTCTAAGACTTACCCCCCTTGCAATATTGTTCCTGTGGTCAGGTATTTCCAGTAGATGCACGCCGCAAAATAGCAAGTCGCATAGAAAAGGGAAAACAGAAACGAGACCACCGCCACCCCCGGGCGGGTCTTATGCCCCCTATGAGCCGTAAAAGTTTTTTAACACCTGCCGCCCGGACAGAAACTGCAGTAGCCAAGCTGGAAGTCCCTTAACCGATTGCGAACCCAGGTTGCCGCTGTAGATATAATCTGGCTGAATGGGATATCCTCGATCCATCCCAAACAGATTGCCAGTGTGGAGCCGCTCTGAAGGATATGCTCCACTTCCTGTCCTGCCTATCCTGTACAACCACTTGCACCTATCAAGAATTATTCGAAGCAAATGCAAAAAAAAAATGAATTGGTTCCTTTAGTTTGCCGTATGTAATTTCTTCTCAGGATCAAATTAATATCGACGCTATGAAATGGTGTAATAATAGACTGTGCGTTTTTTTTTGTATAATCAACGGGTTCGATTCCTGGCTAGGGATATTGATATTCAAAAAATTCAATGATGCAGTTTTAGTTTTCATCAAAATCGGGCTCGTGACTCCTTTGAGTATTTTTCGCTCTTTCTCATAGTTTCAGATTTGGCCGTCCAGGATCCACGTCCACTCCAAAAATTCACCCTGTAGAAATATAGGTACATAATATAATTGGTAGTCGGGTTTTTTGATTTTTAATTAAATTACTTGTAAAATATTTAACACGATGATAAGGATAGGCTGCATAATTATATCCCACATCTATTACTACATATTATAAGCCCACATCGGGTTACTTAGTCCACAGAGATAAATTCATCCGAACAAATAAATATTTTTACTTTCATTTGATAAGCCACTTTCATTCATCTATGGGATTAAACATTTAGTGTAGATAAAAAGGTTTCTAAATATTATGTGAACAATCAACATACACACGTTAACAGCCTCAAAACCTGACGTGTTTAGTAATATTTGGTTTCATTGTTCGCAGGCGATGAACGTTTGACCGCGCGATGGATCACCGAGATGGATGGACTGGCATCGAGCCGGTGGCCACCGAGAACTCTACTGATAGTCATGCCCGGGCTGCAGAACGCGACCGGGTGCGCATCGAGTTCTATGCCACTTATGACGTCATGACGGGCGTACGAATAGCCGCTACTCTTGGTGGTTTCTTTGCATTAATGGTTTTTCTGATCGTCTATAAAAGTCGCAGCAAATCCGTGAAGGCTTTAAATGACCCAAAGCTAGTGGAAATGGCTGAAGCGGTTGTCGCCGAAGAACAGGCAGTTGAAGAAGAGAGGCAACTTACAGCAGCGCTAGAGGAAGCGCTATCTGAACGTGCACGTTCGCGTCCGTCAATAGGTGAGGAGCCCCCTTGGCCTCGGACAGGGCGTTTTGCGTCTTATGGAGGTGGATATGGAAGCTTACTAACGCCGCCACGTCGGTTGTCGACCGTACGCGGTGATTCGCTTCCTGGTTCAGCCTTGCGTTTTGCAGAGCGTCGAGCATCAGCTGGTCCTCGCGACCGGCGTTTGAGCTCTGCGACTTGTTCCAGCTCAGGAAGCTCCTATTTGGAGAGACGCGGTTCATCGGTAGTGTGTGCTTTGACAGAACGCCGTTTATCGCCTTGCCCCAGTGAGCGACTTGCCCCTCTTGCGTCAGTGGGCAGCGTAGGCCCGTCCTATGCGGTAGAGTGTGAATTAGCGTCAGTGGGTGCGGATTCAGTATTTGCAGAGGACGATGCGGAGTCCACTGATGATGAAGTGGAGCAGTTTTCGACGGATAGTGGAGGAGGCGAGGCCACGTTGGTAGGCGAGTGCACGGAGCTTTCTAGTCGTCCAACAACACTGCCACTGCAGTTGGACCGTGCTTCTCATTCACGAGAAACGTTGTTCTAGTCTATGCCAAATGGTAGTATATAACCGTTGGCTAGTAATGTTAGTTGAAGCATTAAAATATCGACTTTTTCCGTTGCCATAACTATTTATTTGTATTACATATCATAAAATTCGACATATCATTTGGTTATTTACAACTACCAAATTGGAATTTTATTAATACTCTATCTTACGCACTGTCAAATAATATGAAACTGCTGTTGCTTCTTGACAAGCATTTTTTTTATTTATTTTATCGCTTGTACTTGCGCTTATATATGTTTTTTTAAGTACTAACAATTGTATTGGACAAAGTCGATATTTTAATATGTGATAATCATTCGTGTATATAGATTGTTTTTGTTGATAAATTGATGTTTCATAATGTTGATGTTCCCAGCCCACGGAAAAATTGTAAACAATGTACTAATTACTTATATATGTTGCGTATGTGTATACATAGGTAGCAAATTAGTTAAATTTTGCTCATGTGTATTTATTTTGCTAACGGCTGATCAGTACAATAACATAATTACCCACGCATACTTATCAAATTCCGCTGGTATTCACCATAGTGTTCGATTCGATGTAAAAGTAATGTGTAAAGATTTGCCGAATTAGTCATTTGTAGTTACATTAAATTAATGTAATTATTTAATATAATAGTTTTCGACGAATTTTTAACTTCTGTAAATCGCCACTCTATTTACAAAGTTTTCAACTCTACCGGGCTAACAGCCAACCCCACTGAAAGTGTGGTTGATGATGATGATCTAACCAAAGCATTGCCGACTCACATGGTGTTTGTACAATGTAGATATTAACTTGTTAGGGTAGATAATCGTCAGTGAAGTCAATTGCGAATGTGTATTTGTATTATACTTACTTGTTTAGTTTTGTAAACTACAGTTTTACTTAGAATCAAGGGCACAGAAGACCAATACGTCCTTTGAACAATAAAATTTGAAGTTGGAAGCGGCCTAAGATGTTGCTCGTACCAATGTCATTTTCCAAGTAAACTGCCACTGTAAGTTCTTGTTAGTAACAATGTTACGCGGACACCGGGGTTTTATTGATTCTGGGTGTTTCGATCCCGCCACAGCCACACGCGGGCCCAGTAGATTGATTACGCATAAGTCGTTTTTATTACGATTTAGATTTACGTGTTAGTTTATGTAATGTTCGTTGCTCGAATTAAAAAGAGCTCCCTGTAGTCTGTAAAATGTTGAAATGTATGTAAAAAATTGTAAATATAAAACACAACTCATTTATTGTTTCATTTTCATGATTCAAAAAGTCGTTTACTTTCTAAACCTAATTATTTACCTACTTACCTACTTGTACTTACTAGCTGTACCCGCGCGGTTTCACTCGCGTGTATCATACGTTGGTGTTTAAAACAGCAATAAAATACCATCCTGAAACACCTCAAACTCAAATGGGAATAGTTCTCCCGCTGCCATGACTTCACAGGCGGTTCCGTAGGTGCCATGGCAAGACATTTCAGTAACGTATTTACGCATCGAATTATAAACAGCTCTTGACCGCTCCTGGGTGAAAGCTTGAAACCTTTCCCAGTTGTAAGACACGTGGCGCACATTGCTGGCTCGAACACGTGGCCCAGACAGGTGCATTACTTTGTGTAATTTATTTCATCACCACTGCTCTCAAAACGGTGAAGGAAAACATCGTGAGGAAACGAAAGGAAAGGAAAGGCATGTCTTAGAACCAAAAATTCGAAGACATGTGACATCTGCCAAACCACACTGGGCCCGCGTGGTGGATTTGCCCATACGCAAAATATGCGCTTTGAAATTTAAATTGGCCAACGGAATCAAACATCAAAATGACCTTCACTGAAGTTTCATGAGAATCGGATTATTTTATTTTTACTCCCTGTTCGTCCCTTGAAACACCTGGAACTCAAATGGCAATAATTCTCCCGCTGCCATGAGTGATGCACCAAATATGATAGAGATGAAAATAAGCATGCGCCATCGCCAGGATTATTTACTATTTGGCTAAGAATTTGCACTTAGAAATGATAACCAATATTTTGATTATCCATTTAATTAAACAATGCTTACGACCAGTAAGTACCGTAAAAAACATTATTTGGAACGTAATTTTCTTTATAGCTATTCTTTTGCAACACCAGCCTAAACCAAAGATACAACTTTAAAATTAAAATACGATCGTAGGTATTCAAGGACACCTTTTCTAGTAAGAACGACTAATACTAAAAGACCTACTATTATAGTACTTAATACCAAAGTGTGAAATACACAATATGTAATTCGCGAAGCAATAGACATAACAAAATTCCAACCAGGCAATAGGTAAGAACACAATAAAATGATTATCCTCCAATTTAAAATTACTAATGCTACGGCCAGACTTGTAGGCGAAGATTCGAACGCACGCACGAACTTTGTCGCGACAAAAGCCTTTGATGTGCGGCAATTTACCGACAGCGGCGGGAAGGGCGTTCGTATTCGCGAAGATGATTCGCGATAGGACGAATTCTTTCGCCAGACGTGTCGCGACAACGCAAATCTTCGCGTTATCGCGATAGTGTAGCCCCAGCATAAGTGTAACATACCGAAACGAAGACAACCCAAACAACGATGATGTCAAATATTTCAAATCAAATTAGTAGTAACAGAAAAATATCGCAGAACAGAAATGAGCTCGAGCTTGAGCGTGTTTCGCTTAAGTTCGGTTTTTGAAACGTTTTTTTTTTACCCTTCAACAGACGCCTGCGTACTGAAAAATACTGGCCACCTAGAAATTGGCATAAAACTTTAAAACGTTATAGAAACTCATTTCAATACCTTTCAGCACACGCCTGCATATCACTGAAACATACTGGCCACCTAGAAATTACGCCCTCAATGAACTTCCAAATTCTTATTTCAAAATATGCATTAACGCGTTGTCGTAAAATTCAATTTGGATCCATATCGGTTTCCGAATTCTCATTTCAATGTAAAGTATGCAATAACGCGTTGACGTAAGATTCAATTTGGATGTTTAACTTTTTTCATACAAACATTAAAAACCCTTTTTTGTACCCTTATGGGCCGAATTTTGTAATACCTTTTCTTAGTGAGCACCTAGAAGCCAAAAGGAACATTCAGGCTTTACATTCATATCTCTAACTTTAAAAACATAGGACTTTCATACAAACTTTGACACCCCTTTTCAACCCCTTGGGGTGCGAATTTTAAAAAATCCTTTCTTAGTACGCGCCTGCACCCCCTAGAGAGTGCTTGTGCCAAATTTGAGTCCTTACGGAACAGTAGTTTCCGAGATTTCGTGATGAGTGGATTAACTTTTTCCATACAAACATTAAAAACCCTTTTTTGTACCCTTAAGGGCCGAATTTCGTAAAACCTTTTCTTAGTGAGCACCTAGAAGCCAAAAGGAACATTCAGGCTTTACATTCATATCTCTAACTTTAAAAACATAGGACTTTCATACAAACTTTGACACCCCTTTTCAACCCCTTGGGGTGCGAATTTAAAAAAATCCTTTCTTAGTACGCGCCTGCACCCCCTAGAGAGTGCTTGTGCCAAATTTGAGTTCTTACGGCCCAGTAGTTTCCGAGATTTCGTGATGAGTGGTCAGTGAGTGGACTTCTCCTTTATATATATAGAAGATTGTGATACAGGTGCATTATGCAGAACGTTTATTTATGCAAAATGGTCTTTGTGCTTACCATGCACACATTATTAGCCTTTTGACGGCCAGAGCTTGGCAGAAAGCAGAAATTGTGGCTTGGCGTGGAAGGCACGCACGTGCGTTTATGCACGTGCGTGCCTTCCACGCCAAGCCACAATTTCACCATTTTGACACATCATATTTGTGTCGTTTTGTGTACAGAACACGCGCCTGCTAGTCACGTATATGTGACTGGCGGTCAAAAGGAAACATATTTGTTCCGCAAAGGCTGAAAGAAAAGCCGTAACAATTTTTAAAGTGTACTAACTGGCTGACTCATGTGGCTCGAAAGTGTTTCCTACCCAAGCCATTTGTTCCAGTTGCTGAAAATCTCCTGGACCGAGTTGCCATGGCTGACCTGGAAGTAAATAAAAAAAACTCCGGACATCCGTTGCTCGAACACACGCTCAATAGAAAAAGCAGCAAAACTGGAGGTCGAAAGTCTTCGTCAAATCACTTGAGATGACCCACCTTATAAATTTGACCAAATCGAGTCAGAATAAATCATATCGTCATTTTGAAGTCAAAGATTCTTTCATAAGGCGAAAACTATAACATTTGTACGCATCGCATGGATTTCGATCTGATTCGTAAAATGAGTATTCCAGAGCCAACTTAACCCGTAATTCCACAGGAGGACAGGAGCCTACCAGACGGCGCGAAGACGAGGGAAACAAGACCCCATAATAAATCGAAATGGTGAGAAATAAAAACGACGGGGGCAAACAAACCTGCGCAAATAAAGTACGATACTCATGCTCACTTTTATCTGTTCTTTAAAACATCATTGTGTTCTGTAGTAAGTAGGTACCTACCTTAGTATTAATTAAGTCGTTGCAACTATAGTCGTAAAACTTTACGGCTGACGCGCGACGTTTAGGTTCAAATCAAAGAAAAACATGATATTTTTAAAGGGATCGTAAAAAATGATCAATGGAAAAAAGAGGTTAAAAGATTTCATCGCGTGAAGCTTTAGCTGGAGACGTGTAGTAACTAGTAGTAAGTAAATGAAACATCCTCATTTTTATCTGCATATCTCATTTTTAGGGTTCCGTTGCCAAATGGCAAAAAACGGAACCCATAAAGATTCGTCATGTCATGTCTGTCTGTCTGTCTGTCCGTCCGTATTTCACAGCCCCTTTTTCCGAAACAATAAGAACTATGCTGTTCAAACTTGGTAAGTAGATGTATTCTGTGAACCGCATTAAGATTTTCACACAAAAATAGAAAAAAGAACAACAAATTTAGGGGGTTCCCCATACATAGAACTGAAACTCAATTTTTTTTTTCATGAAACCCATACGTCCGGGGTATCTATAAGTAGATAGGTCTTTAAAATGATATTGAGGTTTCTAATATCATTTTTTTCTAAACTGAATAGTTTGCGCGAGAGACACTTCCAAAGTGGTAAAATGTGCCCCCCCTCCCCCGTAACTTCTAAAATAAGAGTGATAAAACTATAAAAAAATATATGGTATACATTACGTAAACTACCACCGAAAATTGGTTTGAACGTGATCTAGTAAGTAGTTTTTTTTAATACGTCATAAATCGTAAACCCCAATTTACCTTTCATTTACAACGAACTGCGGGCCTAAAATGGCCGCTTTAGAAGAATTATAATTTGAATCATCTTAAAAAATTTAAATTGGTAAAATTGACCTTATTTTCATATGCATAAAGTCCATTTTAAGAATTTTAAATTTGAACGTGATTCAAATTATGAGTCTGCTAAAGTGGCCTTTTTAGACCCCCTGAGAATTATAATTTGAATCATATTAAAAAATTTAAATTGGTAAAATTGACCTTATTTTCATACGCATAAAGTCCATTTTAAGAATTTTAAATTTGAACGTGATTCAAATTATGAGTCTGCTAAAGTGGCCTTTTTAGACCCCCTGCAAGAACTTACTATGTTACTTGCTGTTACGGAACCCTTCATGGGCGAGTCCGACTCGCACTTGGCCGCTTTTTGTATTTATCGATAAAGTGATAATCGTGATTGCATTTAATTTTACTGTAAATAATCTTTAATATTATCTATTATCCTGCAGTTGTGTCGCAACTGCAGGGCAAAAGCCTCCCTTCCCTCCTTCCACTTGTCCCAGTCAGTTAACCAGTCTTTGTAAAAAAGAGAGCCAAGTAGGTATAGTCCCGGTCCCCGCTATCTCTTGGGTTATCCCAATCTTAAAAAAGAAAACTTACCTTTAAATTAAGTTCGTATTTTATTCATAGAATTGATTTTACCGAAACAATTAGTAGACGGAAGACGTAGTACACACTATAGCTAAGTTTGCATACAATAAAAAAAATAGAATTCCCTCGAAAACTTGACAGCAAGTAGCCCAATGGATTCATTGGCAACTGACTTATCCACTAGAATAGATAGAAAGTACTAGCGCCATAACAAACAATAGTATATTTTATAACGAGGGACTAAACGAAGCCATTATATACCCGAGGTTGTTTGACTCCCGAGCTTGCGAGGGAGTCATTAAAAAGCGAGGGTATATTAAGTTGGCGTTTAGTCTCGAGGTGCAAACTGTACTTTTCACTTCGAGTGCGAGAAAAATAGTCATTAAAAACCTAACAAATTTACACTTGACAAAAATTCTGAACTGAGCGGTCAGTTTTTTCTTCGATTAACAATTTAAAACACCACACAAATTCTCAACATTGTCGCAATGAAGATGATCCACACTCCACAGATAATTATTAGTACCTGCATTACTGCAGCGGCTAGCAACAGAGGCATTGCACATACTTTTCAAAATCAACGATGCACACAAACAACAATAATTTTTCTCGCGTTGAAGAGTTCATTTGTTTTTTATTTTTTTCAATAAACAGCTTTCTATTTGCAAGCCAATTCGAAATTTAAATAATACCTTTGACCCATTAAAAAAAAAAGTTACTCTTTTGTGACCATGTTTCAGAGTAAAAGATGGTTCCATTTTTAAATTACTTTTTACTCCCTAGGGAATAAACGGTCACTTTAATCCCGCTTCGTAGGGCTATAATGGCGTACTTTTAGAGCATGAGAACAACTAAAAAAGGTAGCCCGCGTAAGTTTCCACTAAAAAAATATAGATAGATGGCGCTGTACATGACTCAGTGTATTTTGAAAAAGAACAACACGCTATGTGTGATGGGACAACGTGATACAACTTGAGATAATCTGCTAGATTATCAGAAACTCAGAACTTATAGTCCAGGAAAATTTAGGCAAGAATCTCGGAATGAGAGATATTCAGCTATTAACTTGTACCTACTTTATTTTGACACCCTAAAATTTGTCTCAAAACCTACTTTTCGTAGGGTGTCCGCGAGCGCGACTACACATATTCCAAGGTCAAAGGTAAATAAATCGTGAAGTGATAACTTTTGAGGGTGACTCGATTCGAAACGGGAACGAAGTAGTGCCTGAATAACTGAAAGTTGACGGATTAACGCACAGCCTAAAGCGCGGATCCTAGAGACCTGAAACTTGGAGGGTATGTTATTCGTATGGCTAGGCATCCGATAAGAAAGGGTTTTCCGAAATTCTACCTCTAAGGAGGGCAAAGTTTGTATGCGTCGACAACGTGATTCCTTGGTCCAATCTGCTTCAAATTTTAAATAAACCTTTTTTAAATAGAATTGATCCAGCACAGATCGAAATCCAAAACCCCGAGAGCTTTCAGCTCGAACTCCAGAAACGTTTCGAGTGCCTAGGGAGCTCAGTGGACGAATATATACAACGATGGGTTCGTGGAAATTGTCCATACGACCGGGTCTAAGTTCTTCTAGACACGTCGTAAGATCAGAAAAAGAGGCTCTCCGATCAAACTCTCGAGCTCATGAAGGAGAGCGGCATGAGATGATCGTGCAGTCTTCAGACGAGGCGTCGAAATACCGGCAGCTCAATAGACGGATTTCTAAATCCTTAAAGTGCGACCTCCGCCGCTTTAATACCGAGCGTATTAAAGACGCGATCGAGCGGAACAACGGCTCCAAAGTATTTTCAAGAGATCTGGCTATTGGGCAGAGCCAGCTCACGAAACTGAAGACCGACGATGGCAGGATCTTATCCGCCAAACCGGAGCTACTGAGGGAGATCGAGAGCTTCTATGGACAGTTATACACGTCAACCAGCAAACCCATTGTCGACCTAGCAAACGACCCAAGAGCTAGACTAACCCGACACTATACTGAAGACATCCCGGACGTCAGCCTGTACGAGATTAGGATGGCTCTGAAACAGCTCAAAAACAACAAGGCACCGGGTGATGACGGAATAACGCCCGAACTCAAGGCGGGTGGAAAACCGGTACTTAAGGCCCTTCAGAAGCTGTTTAATTCTGTCATACTCGAGCGGAAAACGACACAAGCATGGTGCAGAGGTGTGGTGGTACTCTTCTTCAAGAAGGGTGACATTGCCCGGTTGAAGAATTACAGGCCCATCTCACTTCTAAGCCATGTCTACAAGTGGTTTCCAAGAGTCATCACTCGTCGCAGAATCGTCTCGCGCGCAGGTTTGACGATTTCCAGCCACCCGAACAAGCCGGTTTCCGAAAAGGCTTTAGCACCGTGGATCACATACATACGCTTCGGCAGGTTATACAGAAGACCGAAGAGTACAACTTGCCTCTCTGTTTAGCGTTTGTGGACTACGAAAAAGCCTTTGATTTGATCGAGACCTGGGCTGTACTGCAGTCTCTCCAACGGTGCCAAGTTGACTATCGGTACATCGAGGTGTTGAAGTGTTTGTACAAAAACGCCACCATTGCATGTCAGTCCGACTTCAGGACCAAGCCTTGGAACCTATCCTTCCGCAGCGAGGTGTAAGACAGGGAGACGTCATATCTCCGAAACTGTTCACCGCTGCACTGGAGGATGTCTTCAAGGTTCTGGACTGGAGAGGGCTAGGCAATATAAACATCAATGGCGAGTACATCACTCACCTTCGGTTTGCCGACGATATTGTGGTCATGGCTGAGACCATGGAGGACCTCAGCCTAGTACAATGCTCGGTGACCTCAGTAGAGCTTCCGAAAGAGTAGGTCTAAAAATGAACATGGACAAGACGAAGGTCATGTTGAATGCCCATGTCACACCCATTCCTATCAAGATCGGAGACTACACTCGAATTGTAGACGATTATGTATACCTAGGACAAACGGTCCAGTAAGGTAGGTCTAACTTTGAGAAAGAGGTCAATCGTCGAATCCGATTAGGCTGGGCAGCGTTCGGGAAGCTGCGCGGTATCGTCTCGTCCAACTAGCTTACCGCAGTGTCTCAAGACGAAAGTCTATGACCAGTGTGTGTTGTCAGTGATTACATACGGGACCGAAACGTGGTCGCTCACAATGGGCCTTATCAAAAGGCTTAAAGTCACCCAAAGGGCAATGGAGAGGGCTATGCTCGGAGTTCCCTTGCGTGATCTAGAAATGAAGACATCCGCAAGAGAACCAAGGTCACCGACGTAGTCCGAAGAATTGCTAAACTTAAGTGGCAGTGGACAGGGCACATTGCTCGCAAACGGATACCCGTTGGGGCCGAAAAGTTCGGGAATGGCGACCGCGAACCGGAAGACGATGCGTTGGAAGACCTCCCACTAGGTGGACCGATGACCTGGTGAATGTTACGGGAATCCGTTGGATGCGAGTTGCAAGGGACCGGTTAATGTGGCGACACTTGGGGGAGGCCTATGTCCAGCAGTGGACGTCTTTCGGCTGAGATGATGAAATAGAATTGATGGAAGACATGTTTCGTATTTTATTGAAATTCACCCCCTAACGAGGTTAAAAAGGGATAGAAAGTTACTTTTGCCGTGATTTGCTTCATAGTTGATATAAATATATCTTAGTTTATTTTGATGTCTCAAAACTCAATACGATTTTATTTAAAAAAAATTAATTCACAAACTTTTAATTTTAAAATTATCTGTTTGATTTGTTGTTTTTTTTTTCTATACTTAGATAAATCTTTTGACTCGTGGCCAAAATCTTAACTAACGCCATTATTTTGTTGTCTACGTCACCCTAAAATTGTCAAACACGTTATATTGTAATCTCTCTAGCGAGATTATAACTCTCGAAGTACTGTCAACTGAACATACTGCTCAGTTGACAGTACTTCGAGACTAAAATAATGCGTTATATTGTATTAACGCGTTATTTTTCGGTAGATTGTAATCTATCGAAGTGAAACCGTAATATTGTGAAATACATGCGACAGAAGTACGAGTATCTCTGCCCCTATAAATCAAAATCAAATCAATAATCGGGACTTAGCGCATCCCTACGTTAGGTTCTTTTAAAGCCTGCAGACAGAAATAGGGGATAAGCATAGTCGACGCAACTACGCTTTTTATACATTAAAATGTATCGATAACACAAGGTGGTGGTAACAAACTTGTTTATGTTACCGGCCTGACACGGATACCGACACCGACTGTACTCAACGGCATAGTACCGACAGCTACGTTCTTCATTTGGCCGACACGACACGAGGGCATTGTATTTCCACATTGAAACTAAGCGTAGGTACACCACATATACGTATGATGGCAGCCCGACAGTAGTGGAAGACTTGCTGCGGGGACATGTCGGCGGCCGGCGGCAGGTCGGCGGCGCGCGCGGGCCAGAGTGTGTGTGCCCTACAATTTATTTGAATTATACGTTCATCGATATCGATGCCAGGCCGGGCCGGTTCTCAAACGAACTGCAATGATTTGAATTGAACGAAGCCTCAATAAGCATTTTAAAGGAGCGTCCCCATTAGGAGCCGCGCGGCCGCCTTGCGCTGATGCCACAGAAGATATTAGCGGCAATTTCTTTTGAGATGTACGAAGAAGAGGACGTGCTTTTAGTTTCAGCAGCATTCATTAATGAACACCGCTGCGTAAATAAGAAATATGTTTAAAGATAAAGGGGCGTCCCCACGCCCCTTTATCTTTTTATGCCTACTAGAAATCTACCGGTATATTTTTCTATTTCAGTTTTTTCAGTTTTTAGGTTGTCCCCACGCACCCACATGGGCTTTCATGAAAACTTTCTTTAAAGTTTTTGAACGCAAATGCTTGGTTGTCAAACGTCATCGTCCGTTTGACAGCCACTGTCAAAGTGTCAAGTGGCAAATCTAGAGAAGTGAGATTGTTCAGTTTTGTAATTGATAATTTCATAATTTATAATTTTTGTGAATAGAAATTAAGCAGAAATCATGGACGACGATTTACCGACCGATTTCCAGGTCATCGTTGTTGGGACAGGTATGCTATATTATCCTTGTAATACTGCACCGGTCATGATGGCGATAGCAGCCTACTTATCGATCCTTTTTTTTTCATACCTGTCTGCGGCTGTCTAGTCATCAATTTTACTTTGTAAAATGCTATAATGTGGCTTATTTTGTTAAAGAATTGGCCTGTAGACTGCCTCAACGTATTTTTAAGTAATAATAGTAGCAGTAAACCGTAAACGGTCGACCCAATACTGCAGCTTAGTCATTAATTAAATATTTGCACAGACAGTCAAGCTACTGTCATTGTCTGCCTACATAGAACGTTCAACTCTTTCAGACTGTAAGATATGAAATATTTTGAAATTATTTTGTAATGGGTTAAATAAATATTGAAATTATTTGTATTTTTTTCCCTGGGGTACTTATTCCAATTGGTGGTTTAATCATTATTGGTGAATAATACCATCATACTAGAGTAGAAATAATATATAGGTAGATTCTATTAAATGTTTGGTTGAAAGATGGGTATGTCAGCAAGACTATGTAGTTATTTACAATATTATGCAGAATCCATGTATTAAAGAAGTATTACAGCATAGCATTTGATACAAGCAATTATCAACTACTAGGCACTACTTCATAATTATTATCAAGATAACAAAGTACTTTACTTTTTGTAGCTGTCATAATAAGGCAAGGCCTTCATAGTTATTATCAGAAATTCAATTTCTCAGTATGACTTTATGAGTAATTTAGTGAATTGGGAAGTCTAAATGACTTCCAGTCGCGTAACTATACCATCTGAGGCCCTTGGCAAATCCATTGTATGGGGCCCCAAGAAAACTCATCACATTTTAATTTAGTTTTAATAAATCAGTGAGATAGTTACCCAATAGTAACATTGTGTCAATTTTAGTTAAATATCTAATTTTCAAAAGCCTCCCATCTAGTAGGGTTATTTATTGGAATTGATTTTAAGTAGGTTACATATATAAATTTTATATTTTTTACAAAATTTTGTTAAAAATGTTAGGTCACTTTTGAGCTCACAGACTCGGGTTGGGGGCCCCGTCAGGCCGGGGGCCCGTGGCATTTTGCCAGTCCTGCCACCCTATAGTTATGCCACTGATGACTTCCCAACTTAAATGGTCATACCATGCAATATGCAGTACTACACAACAGATTAAATATATTGTTGGTTAAATAAAGTCTAATAAACACTGGCATTCCCTTGGTTGATATAAGATAATGTCTTCAATAATATAGGCATAGATTACAGAAGGATTATTGGAAGAAGATTGGCACCATCTAGTGCTCCATAGACGATCTTATTGCATCACAAAGCCATACTAAATAAGGTTCTATTTTTTCCAACTGACTTTTTCTGCTCACTAACTAAATTGTGAGACAGACCCTCTTGAAAAGTACGGGTATTCAGCTACATCCACCAAGACCAAGTGGAAGTAGACTACAATGTAGGCTTAATAGGTAAACACATTGGCCTCTCTCGGGAACTAGTGTGGAAAAAATTATTTTCCCACCCGTGTGCAAAATAAGGAGGAGGAGGAAACATTATTTGTTTTGTTTTTAATTGCACTTTAATGGGGAAAAACAGGTTTACAGGTTACAGGTTTGCTGCATTAAAAATACCGAAGTATAGAACCATTTTATGGAAAATATTTATTCAGTAAAATAAATGCCAACTTACTTAATAATCTTGCAACATGTGACAATTGGCTTGCATATCTCACAGGGATCTCTGAGGGGGATAAAGAAAAGGACTTTTGTTTAGAATAGGAAAAATTTCTAAAATTATATTTGCTTGAATAAACAGGTTTATTTCCTCTCCATCCTTAATCATCAGTATTGGATTGTAACAGAAAATCAGGAAATAACAATACCCCAGAGCAGGAAATGCAAAAAAACTTTATTTTGATTGCTTGTTTTGATCAAATCCCTTTGTCTAGGAATGGTGGAGTCCATAGTGGCTGCCGCCTGCAGCAGGATAGGAAAAAATGTCCTACATTTAGACTCAAGCGACCATTATGGAGGCCTATGGGCTTCCTACAACTTTGATGGTCTGCAGAAATTTATCAAAGAAGTCAATGCGGACCCAAAAAGACAACTACAAGTCTACAATTTAGCTGAAAAATGGTATATTGAAAAGTGAGTAAAATTATTTGTATACAATTTTAGAGTTTTTTTAGCTGTTTGACCAAACCTGTTAATTGTGTAAGTAAGCATATCCCATGGCGACTTGATACATCAAATGTTTTATCCACAATTTATTTTGTTCGTAAATAGGCTTGATTACAAGTAAGACTTAATATGCTTCTAGTGAAAAGATTAGAAATACTTCAAAAAAAAATACTAGTATTTCACTAGTATCTTCTCATTGTGAAATTAGCAGACAAAATGTATCTAAATACAATTTGATTGAATTGATTAGGGAATCGGCAGAAGAAGAGAAAAAAGAAGAAGGAGAGGAAAAGCCTGAAGATGCTAAGCCAGAGGTGGGCAAGAAAGTGTGGAGCCAGGCCGACTTCGCGTCAGAGTATAGAAAATTCAACATTGACATGACACCTAAGGTATGGAATAAGTAGCTGCCATAACCGTTGTTATAGGGCTATTGCTAGGCCAAAATGTAGCTTCCGGTCAATCCCATAAATATTGCTTGGAGATATAGACTGCTGACATTTTAGATTTACTAGAGTATTATTCACTTATTGTTTAGGTATTAACACTTATCATAATCAAATTTACAAGTCTGATCTTACAACTCCATTTCCATCACAGCTGCTGTTCTCCCGTGGTCCTCTGGTCGAACTTCTGATCTCCTCGAACATCGCTCGCTACGCGGAGTTCCGCTGCATCTCACGGGTGCTGACGTGGCTCAATGACAAACTGACACCCGTACCTTGCTCCCGAGCTGATGTGTTCGCGACCGAAGCCGTCAGCATCGTCGAGAAACGTCAGCTCATGAAGATGCTGACGTCTATCGTTGGATATAATGAGGAGGAGATGCAAAATGAATTTAAAGGTAGGTTTAAGAACGGTTTTCCTTTGTTATGTTGGAATTCCCATAAATCTACAAAAACTATCAAATTGTGCTGGAAATTTTTTAACCAGGCTTACGTTTGGTTTCTTCTTAAACAGTTTCCTTTGATATTTCCAGTTTGCCACATATAGAAATATTATAAGATGATAAATTTCACCTCTAGATTGGAACGACAAGACCTTCAAAGAGTACCTAGAACACAAGGGTCTGACTCCCAACCTCATCCACTACGTGCTGTACGCGATCGCCGGTGGCACCAACACCATGCCCTGCCTCGAGGGCGTCAAGGAGTGCAAGAAGTTCCTCATGAGTCTCGGACGCTACGGCAACACGCCCTTCCTCTGGCCCATGTACGGCAGCGGAGAATTACCACAGTGCTTCTGCAGGTGCGTACGACAAAATAGATACAGACGATGAATGACTGAACATTTTGTGTATCACGAGGTTCGATGCTACTAGATTTTTATAGCATCGTTCATCCAACACCTGTGTGTATAATTTGTTGTAGAATAGTCTTCAAAACAGAATTCGACACGATGAATGTTTTATTTTGTTTTTATGAGATTTATCCACATTAGCAAACCAATTCATGTCAAGTGGAATTATTATTTCAAAATGTAAGACTATCTCACTTTGCAGAAGAGAGATTGATGTTACATTATCAATTGTTATTGCAAAAAAAGTGCACCATGAAAGTGCCGGCTCGATGGTCGCCGGACAATGACCCAAATGTGCACAACTCGACTACGCAAACAAAAATGAAGCAACTTTCTAATGTTGCATGCAGCACGATTTAAGATATCGTAATTTTAAAAACTGACTTTTCATTTATGACATTGTTATTCAATTTATGCTAGAAGAATTCAAAATCATTCAAGATCAGGTTTATTGCATAGTTGATCAATGAGGCCTAGGTGTTTTAATTGTTAACATATTTGCGCGTAACGCGTATTTTTACACTTTATTACTGAAGAAACGTCGCTGAATCATCGATGGTCACAGTTGTGTCAACCGAGAGAATGTTGGGGGTTTGGCACTCACGTTTTCCCATTAGCTAATAACAGGTCTCGATATTTATGCCAAACATTCCTTGGAATAGGAGAGTATATAGGTAATACGTTCTATATTTGGAAAATAATAATATAGCATCATAATTACTTCAATCCATTCTGAAACTTAACGGTGTGGTTATTCATCGTTTATTTCTTGTTATTTCAGCAGGGTAGGGAAACAAAGACAACACAGCATGTGGGTCGGGTCAAAAATAAACAGACTTTTATAGACACGCTGAAAGTTTTATGTTCATAGAACTATTGAACCGGTATATTTGCGTTTTTCACAAGGTTATTCACTCAGGAAGTTTATCATTAAAATTCGGCAATTGCTAGTCTCGATTTTAATCATTATAATTAAATGCAATATTCCAGATTGATGTTCTTTGCATGTATCTTGTTGGCTATAAAGATTGAATAGCGGAAACTTAAGATATTTCGTGGAACGTCTATGTTTTATGGACGTGATCCGAAATGGGCGATTCAAAATCTTCCACTAGTTCAAAAGTGTAGCATTCTTCAATAAATTGTATGTTTTATTTTTAGATTGTGCGCTGTTTTCGGCGGCGTGTATTGTCTGAACCGGCCGATCGACAAGGTTCAAACGAAGACTGCGGACGAGGGGAGGACGGTGGTGACGATCGACAGCAAGTCGAAGACCTTGAACTGCGACCACTTGGTGATCGGTATCAACGAATGTCCCAAGGACTTGATCTCGCCGGAACCGGCCGAGAGTAGCGACATGTCTAAGGCGGTGTTCATAACGAATGGCTCTATAATGAAGAGTGATAAGGACCCACTGACTTTGTTCCGGTTCCCGCCCCTCAATGATGGCGACCACTCTGTGACCGTGCTGGAAGTTGGCCCGGGCACCGGATCTTGCCCCAAAGGACTGTGTAAGTACATAATGCACAATTGCACATTGTGTGCGGTTTGATACCGCAAACCGTCATTATTTTGAACATTCTCTCTTGACCTTAATTTGTCAAACGGCTAGACGCGATGAAACAAATTAGGATGCATGAAACTGTCTGAAATGGTTTCTAGTTTAACTCTTTGTATCCTCATTGTAGATCTGGTAGTAAACATAAGTAGGTACATAATTAATTTGACGGGTAATTAGAGGTTTTCGTTGCGCGACAAGCATTGTTTTTGGATGAAATGTTCTCTGTATTGTAAGTTATCACATTATTAGCATCCATAGAACCGCAGCAATTGAATGATACAATTACGCATACGTCACGGTATTGGAACGCACTTTTTTCGAACTCGCAACCGTTTCCTTCAAAGCGATCCAAAAAACGTCTGCTAATTGGCCACGCATGAATCATCGGTGGTACTTTTCTTTACGACCAGATAAATCATGGCCGCGCCTCTGACGATATTTAAACTCGCTTGGAAGTTGGAAACTGCCAACTAGGTAGCATAGTACTTACACAAAAATCCGTCCAGGGTCGTCCGCTCATTTAATTTTTTACTGCAGTTTTTTGTACAGTTTCGCCGGTCGGCATTTCGGTAACACGTAGTACTTCAATCTCTTGTTGAGTAAATGTGAGTCATTGTGAACCACTTCGAGCTAGAAATTGGAATGGGTTTTTAATTAAATCAGGTATCCCTAAAGTATATGCGACCGTAACTAATTTAACTGCCGTCAATATTTATTGATATGAAAGTAAGATATATATGCGGTGTATCTAATTTGAGTTGAATTCATTCCTATAGAATCATTGTTATTAAAAATCATTGTTAAAAACACACAAAAAGAACAATTTCACGCGTTTTGAACCACTCATTATTTAATTATAAATACTGCATAGTGATACCATTATTAGTGCAAAAATATGTTTTAATAACGTACTGTAGCAAATGAATACGTAATGCTTATCACATTGTAGTTTTTAACTTAAATAAACTTCAAAAATTATAAGATCATTGATTCGGTATAGCCTTCATTTCTAGAATACTAGCGATCCGCCCCGGCTTTGCACGTATGCTATTTACTAACAGCGTCTATCGGGTCCAAAACGTGCCGTATGTTATAAATTCCCAGAATGTATCCTTATAAGCATCACTTTCGAATGGTGTAATAATAATAACAATCAGTGATTTTTTTCCAACATCAACAAGTATCGATTCCTGGCAGGGAATATTGATTTTTCATAAATCCAATAAAGCAGTTGCAGTTTTCATCAAAATCGGGTCCGAGACTCCTTTAAGCATTTTTTGCAATTCCTCATACTTTTACTTTCTGATTTGGCCATCCACGCCACTGCAAAATTCACTTTGTATGTAACGCTTTACTCGCGGTTTTAGTTCTTGATTTTCGTCACAGATGGCGCTAGCGATATTTTTATATGTTTTCTAACTAATAACACCTTTTCTATATATACATCCATGATACAATTCCACATTACAAAAATGACATTAAAACTTGTCCATTGCAGTTGTGGTGTACTTTATAACCAACAAGGTGAAGGATGCCGAGTCCGACCTCATGGGCATCGCAGAGAAGATCTTTGACATGTCCGGTGGAGACCAAACTGTAGATGCTGAGAAACCTAAGGTATTAACTGCTCAATATAAATAAATACATATCGCTAGACATAACACACAGCGCTATCTAGTGCCACACTAAGCAACGAACGAGGCTTGTGTCGTGGACACCAGATAGTTGATATATTACATAGATACTTTTTGTTTGTAAATACATACTTAATATGCATATAAACATCCATGATTCGGAAACAAATGTCCATGCTCATCACACAAACATTTGCCTCTCCTCCTATTTAACATCGAATTTAAATAGCATGCAATTCGCCAAAATCGGACGAAGGGGCTCCTGACCACATTAATACAGTCGATCTTCAAGGTCTTAGAGCAATTCGATCTGTGCATGGGTGACCGTCCATCTAAAACAGAGATACCTCCGAGTCTTGAAATGCACGTGAAACCGTTGGTCCTGGCTGTCAATTGAAGATCTATAATAATCGTTATGAATAGCCAGAAGCCCAAAAGTCTGCAATGGGGTACAGAAGGGTGGTACTGAGTAACTGGATTATGGGGATGAGATGTGGCAGTCGCTTCATGTAAAATATAAGCATCTGGCTAGCCTGCAGGCCTACCCCAACGTAAAGGTGTACGTCGACAAAACGCTAAAATCTTATGACACCCTGTATACGAGCATACACGCAGCTAGCTTCTCCCGTTGCATGTCTGTTATTTCTAACTTCCCTTGAATGCAAACAAAGGGAGGCACTGAATAACCCACTTGCAGTTGCGACACATCACTCGATGCGCTAGATATATTTAAAACATCTATATGCCTATGTCCACTTAAAACGTTTGACAAAACAGAAATGTGTTTTAAACTGACTAATGAACTTAAACTGATGTATTTGTATTGTTCCAGTGCTTGTGGTCGCTGTTCTACAACGTGAAAGACACGAGCGCACCAGTGACAAGCACCAGTGACAGCGTGCACGTCTGTTCGGGACCCGACGCCGGGCTAGACTTCGACCGCGCCGTAGAACAGGTACAACACTTCTACTTACACATACTTGTGCGCGCGTAGTGCACGCGCACGCTATGAGAACATGACGAGCGTCTTGCACAGCGTGCACGTCTGCTTGGGACCCGACGCCGGGCTAGACTTCGATCGCGCCGTAGAACAGGTACAACACTTCTACTTACACACACTTGTGCGCGCGTAGTGCACGCTATGAGAACATGACGAGCGTCTTGCACAACGTGCTCGAGTTCTCGGGACATGATGTCAGGCTAGACTTCGACCGCACTGTAAAACAGGTACAACACTCGTTCTTTCACACACTAGTGCGCACGTAGTGCACGCTATGAGAACATGACGAGCGTCTTGCACAGCGTGCACGTCTGTTCGGGACCCGACGCCGGGCTAGACTTCGACCGCGCCGTAGAACAGGTACAACACTTCTACTTACACGCACTAGTGCGCGCGTAGTGCATGCTATGAGAACATGACGAGCGTCTTGCACAACGTGCTCGAGTTCTCGGGACATGATGTCGGGCTAGACTTCGACCGCACTGTAAAACAGGTACAACACTCGTTCTTTCACACACTAGTGCGCGCGTAGTGCACGCTATGAGAACATGACGAGCGTCTTGCACAGCGTGCACGTCTGTTCGGGACCCGACGCCGGGCTAGACTTCGATCGCGCCGTAGAACAGGTACAACACTTCTACTTACACACACTTGTGCGCGCGTAGTGCACGCTATGAGAACATGACGAGCGTCTTGCACAACGTGCACGTCTGCTCGGCACCCGACGCCGGGCTAGACTTCGACTCAAACTCAAATCATTTATTTCAATTAGACCATTACGGCACTTTTGAATGTCAAAAATACAAAACTAAATCAAAGCTACAGTCACAGTCACAAGGCATAATAACTTGAGAAAGTACTGTAGTTGCCCATTCCCTAGCGTAGATCTATGGAGAAGAACGGGCAAGAAACTCCATGGACACTCTTTTAAATCAAAATATTGTTACAAAATCTTGGTTACATCATTCATGTTGTGATTATACATATATGTGGGAACGATGTAGACAGACGTGCACATTAAGAGCGTCCAGAGAAAAGATGAAATCAACAACTTAAAAAATAAATAAATTAAAATTAACCGTGGCAGCTGAGAGTTGACCAGTCTCAATTGACAGCGCCCGTTCACGAACATGACGCATGTATCAGCACCATTCAGCTCAACCATATTGAAGGGAACTAAATGACCCGACACACCCGCCACCATCACCGAGAATTTGAGTGAGCATGACATTCTCTCAGCCGCCAAGGCTTATTCAAGTCAGAAAAAATAAAATAACTAGATGTAAATGGTGGCTTTACAGTACATAGTACTCACACATGCGCTATGAAGTTATATAATACTAATATATGGAATCTATACAATGCAAGGATCTTTTTTACAATCTTCTGCAGCTTCCACAATAACTTGACTGGGAATCAATTACAATGTCTTTATTTTTTCTCTTCACAAAGGTTCACATAGTTTACATAAGTAAGTTGTAACAATGTTTTCTTAACACAATTAGTTGCTCCTATGGTTGTGGAGCAGGACATTGAGTCAAGCATTTTTATCATCAATGTAATCCACCAACTTATAATACGCTTGACTACATAGTGTGCGTTTTACACAAGATTTAAATTTCGTCTCATTCAGCTGTAGAATGTGGAGAGGTATTTTATTGTAACATTTTAAGCAGTACCCCATGAAAGAGGAATCTACTTTAGCAAGCCTGAAACCTGGCTGAACTAGTTGGTCCCTATTTCTAGTATTATAGTGGTGTCTGTCACCTCTTTTACTGAATAAATGCAGATTTTTCCTAACGTACATGATGTTTTCATAGATGTATTGACAAGGTACTGTCATGATATTAATTTCCTTAAACAGCTCTCTTAGAGAGTCGCGTCTACGTAAATCATATATGGCTCTGATGGCTCTTTTCTGCAGAATAAATATAGACTCGATGTCTGCAGCCCGTCCCCATAGTAAAATACCGTATGACATAATACTATGAAAATAACTAAAATAAACTATCCTCGCGGTATCAACATCGGTAAATTGACGGATTTTTCTAACAGCATATGCTGCTGAGCTTAGGCGTCCTGCAAGAGATGTTAAATGAGGGCCCCATTGTAGCCTTGAATCGAGCGCGATTCCCAAGAAAATCGTTTTATCGACAAATTCTAGTTTCTCTTGATTTAAGGGCGCGTTTGCATATCAGGCAAAATTATGCTGTTTTTCGGTACATTTTATAGCATAATAAAACAAAATTCAATATAACCAATAACTACATCGTATAGATTGGTTCTTCATCTTCAAATTAACGGTACTTTATTCTTGAAAATTTTACTTTTTTACAATGTAAAATCGATCTTTCGTTGCCATTTTCCACAAATTTAACGATACCGGGTTGAGTTTAGGTACATTTTTTGTGCTATTATTATCATATTTGACTACTTTTAAAAATACTATATGTAGGCTAACATATTCAATGTTTAATGTTAGTTTTTTTTTCATCTAAATGCTTTAAATAGTCGCAGAAAAAATGAAAACCGAAACTTATTTTTTCACATATTTTGCTATTCTGGATGAATCTTAATCGATTGCATTAAGGGTTATTTTATTTCTATACCCGTCTTGATTTATTGCACAAGCTCTTGGAATGAAACTTTAGTCCGAGCGCGGCCCCCGTCGAGAGTGGACATGTATCGCCTGTTTAGAGCGGCTCGAGTTGAAAAAGATCGCTGTAAAAACACAAAATATTCGACAAACCGAATTTGATACTTGACAAGGTACTCGTAAGATTTTCATTCTATTTCATTTTGCTATAAAAAATTATGTAAGTAGGGTTTATAATTATATGCCTAATCGTCCTGGACTCGATGTAGCGACCTGATGAAGGTGTACTTCGGTGACTGCTACTGGAACTCCTAGACGTGTTGGACTAGATGAGCCGAGTTTGGGCTTGTTTTGTTAGTTATGATGAGACCTTACCTCCGGACTTTATGGAGCGACCTGAAGGTGTACTTCGGTGACTGCTACTGGAACTCCTAGACGTGTTGGACTAGATGAGCCGAGTTTGGGCTTGTTTTGTTAGTTATGATGAGACCTTACCTCCGGACTTGATGGAGCGACCTGAAGGTGTACTTCGGTGACTGCTACTGGAACTCCTAGACGTGTTGGACTAGATGAGCCGAGTTTGGGCTTGTTTTGTTAGTTATGATGAGACCTTACCTCCGGATTTCATGGAGTGACCTGAAGGTGTACTTCGGGAACTGCTACTGGAACTCCTAGACGTGTTGGACCAGATGAGCCGAGTTTGGGCTTGTTTTTTTAGTTATGATGAGACCTTACCTCCGGACTTGATGGAGCGACCTGAAGGTGTACTTCGGTGACTGCTACTGGAACTCCTAGACGTGTTGGACTAGATGAGCCGAGTTTGGGCTTGTTTTGTTAGTTAAGATGAGACCTTACCTCCGGACTTGATGGAGCGACCTGAAGGTGTACTTCGGTGACTGCTACTGGAACTCCTAGACGTGTTGGACTAGATGAGCCGAGTTTGGGCTTGTTTTGTTAGTTATGATGAGACCTTACCTCCGGACTTGATGGAGCGACCTGAAGGTGTACTTCGGTGACTGCTACTGGAACTCCTAGACGTGTTGGACTAGATGAGCCGAGTTTGGGCTTGTTTTGTTAGTTATGATGAGACCTTAAGAGAGAGAGACCATCGACCAGATGAGACCATCAAGTCCGGAGGTAAGGTCTCATCATAACTAACAAAACGAACCCAAACTCGGCTCACCTAGTCCCAACATGTCGAGGAGTTCCAGTAGCAGTCCCCGAAGTACACCTTCAGGTCGCTCCATCAAGTCCGGAGGTAAAGTCTCATCATAACTAACAAAACGAACCCAAACTCGGCTCACCTAGTCCCAACATGTCGAGGAGTTCCAGTAGCAGACCCCGAAGTACACCTTCAGGTCGCTCCATCTAGTCCGGAGGTAAGTTCACATCATAACTAACAAAACAAGTCCAAACTCGGCTCACCTAGTCCAAACGTCGAGGAGTTCCAGTAGCAGTTCCCAAAGTACACCTTCAGGTCGCTCCATCAAGTCCGGAGGTAAGGTCTCATCATAACTAACAAAACAATTCCAAACTCGGCTCACCTAGTCCAACACGTCTAGGAGTTCCAGTAGCAGTTCCCGAAGTACACCTTCAGGTCGCTCCATCAAGTGCGGAGGTAAGGTCTCATCATAACTAACAAAACAAGCCCAAACTCGGCTCACCTAGTCCAACACGTCTAGGGAGTTCCAGTAGCAGTTCCCGAAGTACACCTTCAGGTCGCTCCATCAAGTCCGGAGGTAAGGTCTCATCATAACTAACAAAACAAGCCCAAACTCGGCTCACCTAGTCCAACACGTCTAGGGAGTTCCAGTAGCAGTTCCCGAAGTACACCTTCAGGTCGCTCCATCAAGTCCGGAGGTAAGGTCTCATCATAACTAACAAAACAAGCCCAAACTCGGCTCACCTAGTCCAACACGTCGAGGAGTTCCAGTAGCAGTCACCGAAGTACACCTTCAGGTCGTTCCATCAAGTCCGAGGTAAAACGTAAAAATATAAAACGTAAATATTTATGTTGGTGCCATAATTTTATTCCAAATAAATACGTAAAAAAATGAATCTTTCTAAGTATCAAAATGAGTTCACTTGAATCAATCGAACCACTACATTGACACGAGTCAATACACACAAGTTTACTTTTCTCGGTAGCGAGAATAGTAGTCGTGCACTACACTTGTGTGTATGAGCCGTGTCAATGTAGTAGTTCGATTCTGTACCTATCAATTTTGCGAACGCGTCCTTAATACTATGTCACAATCACTACTTTTGACATTTGGTAGAGCAAATCTGATGCACTTAGTTTTTTTCCCATTTAGAACTAAATTATTTACAGTAAACCAATTATGAACCTGCAGTAGGGCGTTATTTACGTCGTCAAGATTAGTGGCACGTCTGTTTATCCTAAATATTAAATAAGTATCGTCTGCAAACAACACCATTTGCGGGTGATTGTTAAATAAATGGGGTAAGTCATTAATATAAACTAAAAAGAGGAAGGGACCCAATATCGAACCTTGTGGTACACCCATTTCTACTTTTAAACCCATTGAATTGACACCATTGATTTGTACCTGCTGCTGTCTATCACTCAAATACGATTTTACTAAGCTGAGCGCAAGTTTACCTAAACCGTAATGCTCAAGTTTCAAGATCAGGGTTTCGTGATTTACGCAATCAAATGCCTTCGAAAGGTCACAGAAGATTCGTATGGCATCTTGTGCCTCTTCCCACGCAGTAAATATGTGTTTTAATAAAGTGACACCGGCGTCAGTTGTACAACGTCCTTTGGTGAAACCATACTGTTGCTCGTGTAATATTTTATTGGTGTTAAAATGGTGAAGCATTTGATTGAGCATTATCTTTTCAAACACCTTGCTGGAAACTGGCAACACGGATACGGGCCTATAGTTATTCGTGTCTTTACTGTCCCCGGATTTAAAAAGCGGTATTACCTTACTGAACTTCATTAGATCCGGAAAGACCCCTTGATCCACGCACAAATTAAATATTAAGGCTAAATACGGAGCTACAGTCTCAATAATTGAGGTACAAACTTTGATAGACAAACCCCATAGATCTTCAGTTAATTTGATCTTGATTTGCTTAAAAGCTTTTAAGACTGTTTTGGGGTTAATATGCTGAAATTTAAATTCATTTGGACAGGCTGAAACGTTTGCTTTCAGTAAATCAATAGACCGCGCCGTAGAACAGGTACAACACTTCTACTTACACACACTTGTGCGCGCGTAGTGCACGCGCACGCTATGAGAACATGACGAGCGTCTTGCACAACGTGCTCGAGTTCTCGGGACATGATGTCGGGATAGACTTCGACCGCACTGTAAAACAGGTACAACACTTGTTCTTTCACACACTAGTGCGCGCGTAGTGCACGCTATGAGAACATGACGAGCGTCTTGCACAGCGTGCACTAATGTGCTCGGGTCCGACGCCGGGCTAGACTTTGACCGCGCCGTAGAACAGGTACATCACACGTATTATTTACACACACTAAACTTGGGGAGTACCTATACGATGGCCTTTTTTTTTAATGGCAATTTCGCCCATCATTCTGGTTGGTTGTTGATTGCTTAACCGGAGCATCCTATGAATGCCTTGAAAGTATGAAAAAATAAACGAAGTGACTGCACAGTATGAGCACCCCTACCAGACTCGGCTTAGGGCGCCGCTGAAGGACGACAGCAAAGGACAGGCTGGATCGGATCAAATTTTGAGACGCGTTTCAACAAGTTTTTTAAACAATGAGAGTTTTGCAACTTGTTTCAGGACTAAACAATAAACACACTATAGTGTAGGTTTCACAGCGTTAGTTGACACACCATGGGGCCGGCAGACCTATAACTAGAGGGTGCAAGTATCCAACGGCGTAACAATCTTTGTATATTTCAGACCTGCCAATTGGACATTACTTAATTTTATTTTTTACCGAAAGCAGATGTAATAATTACAAAAATAGACACTAAATACTGGCTGACACATATTGGCTTGCGAAAAGTTGGAATTTGACCCCTAACATCTCCGTAACTAGAAGGTTCCCGGTATGGTCCAGAACAAAAAAAAAATCGCAATGACATGGAGAACATGTGCCTTCCGACTTCGTTTAGTTAGGGTTTTTTTACACAAATTGGCTGCAATTTGTAGAGGCTCAACACAAAATATTTCAGTTAGTGCCAATGCCAATTGAAATGTTTGAACCTTGGCGTGTCCAACAATACTATATCTTCATTAATCCTAATTTATTCATTCATCTTATTAATATTCAGGTCTAAGTATAATCGACCATCAATAATCTACGTCACCCGTAGCTATTACTTTTCAATGGTTACTTATACCTGCCATGATGCTATGGGCATGACCATTTACAGTCGAGAAACACGAAACAATTCAATTACAGTGATGGCGCCGTGACCCCTAAGTTTGTTCAGTGGCATCGTCACGTTGTTAAAACATGATACGGTGATAACATACGGATGTCAACGTTTTTAGGTAAAAAAATTGATAACTATGAAACTATTGCGAAATATGCTAGAGATATTGTCGTTACCCAGTGTCTAGGTGAAACTATCATAGTTTTAGCTCTCCTTTTTACGTTAGCAATATTATTGCAGTTTCTATGTAGGTATGTTTTTTTGTGTGCAATAGAGAGTAAAAAGTTACAATTTCCAAGGTGCCCAATGACTTTTTACCCGACTACGGCGAATCCAAAAGGAAGGTTATGATTTTAGCAGTCTTTGTATGTATGTACCTATGTGTATATTCCTTCGTAGCGCCTTAACTATTCATCCGATTATGATGGTAAATAAGGTGTCAATCGATTCGTTATCATGGCCCGGGTAACATAGCTACATTTTCACCGACTTCAACAATAGGACGAGTCGATTTTATCTTCTAATCCCCGTCTTTAACCCTTAATTGGTCGCGTGGGGTGTCATACACCCCAGAGCAGGTTTCCAGGCTCACAACTTTATAAAATTTGAATTTAGCGCGCTGTTCTTCTAGGTAGCTTCGTAAACACGTAAAACGTACACGATTCAGTTGCGAGCAGCGCTCTGTTGTCAACGGTTGGGCTCGGAGAGCGTAATTGGGGTGCACGACACCCCAGGTGACTGTTTGTGTGGTCTAAATTCCGAGGTAATGGATGCTTTTTTGCTTCTAGCGTATTTGGTTTCCAAAAAGATATGACTTTGTGTTCATATGTACCGAAACCAAGAAAAGCAGTTCTGCTTTTATCGACAATGCACCACGATGATAATGTTGAGGGTGAGAAAAGAAAGCCCGAAATTAATCATTTTTATAATAAAACGAAAGGGGGAGTTGATACGAACGACCAAATGTGCGCCAGTTATAATGTAGGAAGACTTACCAAAAGATGGTCGATGGTGATATTTTTTCATATTTTCAATATCACAGGTATCAATTCCTATGTTATATACAAATCTAAAATTGATCATAATATATCCCGAAGAGTATTTTTAAAGCGACTGGCTGTTGATTTAGTCAAACCTCACCAAATATCAAGAGCCAACATACCCACACTGCCACGACCGCTGCAAAAACGACTAAAAACACAACATGGAATTCAGGACCAAGAATCTATTTCTGAAGCAGGCCGATCGCAATCATACAAAAGGTGCCATGTATGTCCAAGAAATAAGGACAGAAAAACAAAGACTGTATGTTCGAAATGCCAAAAACATGTGTGCAATGACCATATGAATATAGTCTGTCAAAATTGTGATGATTAAAACTAGGATATGTAAAAAAATATTTTTCATATTAAATAAAAAGTTGATTTATGTTAAAAATACGTTTAAAAGTTGATTAATATGTAAGTTCAAATGTTCTAATTAATAAAAGTCTGATTTTGCATGTATTTCGTATTTTTTTTAATTTTCTAATTCTGGGGTGCTAGACACCCCTCGCGACCACTTATGCAACTTTTTAGGCGCGCCCAATTAAGGGTTAATTAGAGCGTGATTTTTCAGTAATCGGGTTTTTTAGTTGTAGTATTAATACTACACAATTGTTTGTTGGGAATATGCATAAATACTTATTTTTAAACCTTGCATTCAGCTTTAAATCGTATTTTTTTGCAATTTCTGCCAGTTTGTCATGAGCGCATCTGTTTTAAGCGTTTACCAGGCCAAAGTAGTAAAAGAGGGCGACATGTTTTAATTAGTGTGTGTACACTTGAACAAAAGTAACAAAAGTCATGGAGGATCATTGAGACATGCTATCGACGTTTTTAGTATACGTTAGTATTTTTTTTTCATAAAAAAAAAACAGATTAATAAGATCAGCGACCTTACCTTACTTATAGCCTCGAGAATAAGTTAAACAAACAATTAGAAAACTCCTTTTCTAACCCACTTTTAAAGCCAGCGCGGGCCGGGACGGCATGGCAAGGAATTTAAATTGTTAAGACTGCACATTCAAACTTATTGATATACCTACCTACCTAGAAATCTGACATAAATTGCTATGGTTTAATATGATGCCGTGACATCGAAAGGGATTTCATTGCACGGCATTGACAGAAGCGCCACGGTTTTATTTCTATATCAATTCGTTTGAATACTTTGAAAGTTTGAATTTACATTAGTAAAAATTAAAATCCCTTGCCATGCCGTCCCGGTCTGCGTAGGCCTTTATGATTTCTGTGTGTTACCTAATAAATATACTATGAAAAGCACTTAGATAAAAAAATGATTTGTGACCCAAAACATGATAATTATTTATTTCCGACAGTCATCAATCAGATGTCCGCTGTTATTGTTTTTCATTACTCAATACAGATTGTGCGATTGTGGCGTTGGTCGGCGTCGGTACATAGGGTTCTGTAGTCAATAACTTGGTCTAATCGTTTATTACTAGTTATCACTTTCACTATCTACCATGAATTAATAAATGATCAAAGGGCGGTAGTCCAAGTTCTGATAAAAGCGCGCAGTACTCAGACCCCATTACAAGCTTATGAAATTTTCCACACGATATTTTCTTCACGATCCATCCTCAACGTCATCATTCATCTCCATATTTTTTGGTCTATCTCCAATTTACGAAGCTGAACGTAGATGGTACAAGGCTAGGAAGATGGTGAATGAACGTAGAAAATATTAGAGCTAGATTTTTATAGGTTTAAGTTACATAGAGGGTTAAGGTTACCCAAATAACAGCGTAAAGAGGGCAAGGCAAAAAGAAAAGTCTTTAGATGATCTCAGGTTTACTTTATTTTTCTATTTTTTACTTAGCCTATCATGTGTCCCACTGCTGGGCTTTTCCTTCCAAACCTCTCTATTTTGTGTGATATCTGGCCATGTTCGCCCCGCAAACAAGATCAGATCGTCACACCACCTTCGCCGCTGTCTACCTCGACGGCGATTCCCTCCGTCAGGCGTCCAGTGAGTGACGATCTTTGCCCACCTCTTACTTTAATGCTTTATATTAATATAATATGAAGAAGTCGTTGTTACTAACAAAATCTTTGAAAAAAATAGGTAACGTGGATGGTGTGAATCTATAGAACAGGTCCTGGGGCGATTGTTCACGATAACATCAGTTTAGTTCCAAACAGAAACTTTAGCTAGAATCTTTAAAAAAACACCTTTTTGAGTAAGTTCACCGTACCACTGAACCCATCTTCGGTACTCGACGCAGTTATCTTTAGGAATGTGTTATCTCCTACGTGTTTCTAATACATGTTTAAAACAGTTAACGATAGACTAATATAAACATAATTATAATAGTTTATAGATAAGAGTTAACTGAACACATGGTGGGTTCAATGAAATTGTGGTGCAATTTATAGATTGCGGTCGAAATATAGAACGAAGATTTTTGTATTGAAAGAAATTGATTGATTATGACACTACCTACTTATAATTATGTATTCAACTGGATTCTCTCCGCTTTCATTTATTAGTACATTCATATAGTTTAATAATACGGTACCATCGTTCTGTACCTATTCTTGTTAATTTACTTATTTACGGTTCTGATTATGAATACAGAAACAAAAACACAAGATAACAAACAAACAAAGACCTGCATTCAAATATTCAAGAGACGGTCTCTTATCAAAGCAATTATAATTAAATCATCATTTCAGCCGAAAGACGTCCACTGCTGGACATAGGCCTCCCCCAAGTGTCGGGCCACATTGACCGGTCCCTTGCGACTCGCATCCAACGGATTCCCGCAACCGAATAAATAATTATTATAATTAAATGTAACATTTATTTCGCAGGCTGAGCAGATCTTCAAGAAGATCTGTCCAGGCGAGGAGTTCCTGCCGCGCGCCCCCGACCCAGAGGAGATCGTGTTCCAGGATGACGTCACGCACGGGCCTGAGTTCCAGCGCGAGCACGACGACGAAGCCGACGCAGACGCGCCCAAGGAGTAGGCGCACGCGCATCGTGCCGCGTTACAGACCCATCAGCACGTTTGAGCGAGTTGCCGCGCTTCCATGGCCCTAGAAAAAGTGAATGGACCCAATTTATACCAACACAAAATTTTAATATAATTCGCCTCGCAGACACCAAAAACCGCTATCGCAAATATGACCATAATAAAAGCTTTGTATCAAAAGCGCCTCCACTCTTTTCTAGGACCACGAGTTTTTTGCTCTAGTTTAAGCCAATAAAGATGATTTAAACATAAAAACACGCTTAAACGTGCTGAATTCAGCTAAGATGTAATCTCAGTAACATTTATACGCTTTGGTCGCTTGACTTCGTGCATTCCGACTGGTGCGTTAGGTATGAGAAAGAAGATACAGACGTCGTTGTCGCATGTGCTCACATTACGAGTATGCCATGTGCTTATCGAAATTTGAGACCTGCTAAGTCTGCTTCTGCCTTGAATTCCTTAATAACAGATAAGCGAACTTATCGCTCTGACAGTTTGAACTTTCAAGAAATGAGTAGTTTTGATAGATTTTTTAACCGCCGCGTTATCAATTAAGACTTAGCTGGTCGCTTCCTCAGTGGTTTGTCAGGGTAGAATATCAGCTGGGTTGTCTTGATATAGTTCGCAAGATCAACTTTAAGCATTTTGAGGCTAACAATTGTGAACAATACTAATAGTTTATTCAGGCAATGTGACGCCCGCCATGATCATGATGAAGACCAGTGTAATACTGACTTGATATCAATTTTAGGTATTTAAGAAATATTTGTATTATCACTTGGTTTCTAGTGTTGCTACGCTCTCTAGAGATCTACTAGGTATGTTTTATTTGGCAGTATTGACAAATGTGTTTGGTTTTAACACGAAGGAGTATATCAGCAGAATATAATGTTACGTGCAGTTGCGGTAGTATTGCTAGCAAGGTTGCAGTTTTTAAAATGTTAAGCATAACATTTTTGGACGCACCAGTCTAAATCATAGATTGTAGCACATATAATAATTTTTATTAAGTTATTTAGCACTTTTATGATATTTATTGTCAAATTAAAATAATCATGCCTGCGCAGCTTGTGCATTTATAATTCCAATAAATTGTGATTATTAGAAATCTTGTTGTTTTCTTTAAGGGTCACTCTCCACCTACACACCATATCTTCCCTTACATTTGTAGATGTCGGAATTTATCATTCTGATATTAATAGGACCAACCTGCTATTGTCCTAATAGCAGACCTCGTCACATACAGAGAATTCAGCAGCAATAGAGCGTTGATCACAATGGCCACCATATACCTATATAGCAATCTTACGATTATTATAAATGTAAAAGTCTGTAAAGATCGATTTTTAGTATTTTTCCACGCAGAAACTACAGAAAGGATTTGGATGAAATTGCAAACAGATTGATTATAACCATTTTCTATTTATAATAGTAGTAAGAAGATCGCTAGCCTGTAAACCTAACTGTTTTGCTGACTGTAGGTACATAGCAGGTACGCCTCGGTAGCCGCTATCACCGGTCACTTGCACTTCGACACCATGGTTTGCACTATGTTCCAACTCGTCAGTAGTTCCTCGTGGAGCACCAGGCGAGCCAAAACAAAAAAGTTGAACTTACTCGGATGCGAGTTACTGTCCAACTATCAGGAACTTGTCTGATACGTTCGCGATGCGAGTTGCTTTGTAGGCTGAGTTGCACAGTGTAAATTAAGCATAATGTCGTAGAACCAGATGCATTTAAAGGCAGTCCGTGACAGAAGTTGTGGGCTTAAGGCACATGCAAGGGCGTAGCTAGGAGTTTGTTAAAGGGGGGGCAGGCCCAGACAAGCCAAGAATATTCTATGGTACCTGTAAATGCTGCATGAGCGATGGGACAGATTAGGTACGTTAAAAATGAAAAACAAATGTAGATCCAACCTTTCTTATAAAAATCGCCTGTCGATATAATCAACTTTGTTTTCAACCGACTTCCAAAAGAGGAGGTTCTCAATTCGACTACTTATTTTAAATTTTTTTTTTTTTTTTAAAACATACGGCAAATCTGCTGTGATTGCAGCAATCGCTTGTAGGTTCATTGTTTATACTACATCATGACGTAACACCACGCCTGTATGCTCTGAGGGGGTACACAGATGTGTACAATACACCCAGATTTCGACAGTGTTTGTTACCTCAGAACTTTCGACTGGGTGAACCGATTTTGATGATTCTTTTTTTATTCGAAAGCTGCTGCTTCCCGTGTGTTCCCATTTCAATTTGGTTAAGTTTGATGCTGATATTCAGAGATATAAATGGAACTATTCAAAAATACACGGCAAAGCTGCAGTGATTGCTGCAATCGCTTGGTTGTTTATTGTTTATATGTACAACATCATGACGTAACATCACACCTGCCTGTATGCTCTGAGGGGGTACTCAGAAGTGTATAATACACCCAGATTTCGACAGTTAGATGTGTTAAGTTCCATTTATTGGGGATAAGCCCTATTACCGTGACATGTATTGTTTTTTGTTATTTTATTGGAAACGATGTACTTCAAGGGTAGGTACATTGATGAGAATTTGGTTAGGTTCTGATTACTTCTGATTATGGGATCCATGACAAAGGAACGGAACTCTTAAATTCTTAAGAGCAAATTAACGATACTCGGCTGAATCTTTTATAGGCTATCCGGATATTTGAGTCACCTACCATAACGTCGTTATTAACCGACTTCAAAAATAAGGAGGTTCTCAATTCAATGTTCCCTGCTTACTCGAAGATGGCTGGACCGATTTTGTTTTTTTTTTTAATTGTTTGAAAGGGTTTCCCAGGTTATCCCATAACCATCAAGTCAGGATCTGATGATGAAATCCTGGAGAAATAGAGAGAACTCTTCACATTTTATAGGCACAGCAGAAGCGATTTGGGTAGTCTTAGGACTTCCTCAGACTACCCAAATCGCGTGTACTTTCTCGAAGTGATACCATTTCAATTTGGTGAAGATCTGATGAAGAACTTCGGATATAGGCAACGGAACTCCTCAATAAATGATTGCAAATGTACTGGGATTGCTCATATCTGTCTATTGTTTACACCAGTTCATAACAGAAAATCACGCCGGCACGCTGTGAAGGGGTAAGCACATGTGGACCACTAAAAAGTGAAAAATAAAAACTTTTTTACAAAAAATAAAACCGACTTCAGAGAAAACAAAAAAATCGAAAAATAACTTTAGCTTCAGAAGTCGGTGACCATTGTTTGATTGATTTAGTTTATTAATATTACTTTATGGTTTGTGAGGATTTCTGCATCTTCTAGGGGTGGCAGCTGCCCCCCCCCCTGTCCGCTTGACTTTATGCTCAACTATGAGGATACAGGTTCGAAATCAAGCTCAATCTAAAATTCTATAGAAACAAATGCTGTTCTGTGTTCATTGGTAAACACTTTAGAATGGCCCGGGTCAGCTAGTATAACTATTGACTCAGCGCCTTAGTAGTAGTGTTGTTTTGTGCTACTAAGATCGCACTATCAGAAGCAAAATTGTAATTGGCCGTAAAATATAGTCTTAGTGCAGGTGCAGATTACTGGAAAAATGTCAAAGGTCTTTACAAAATACACTAAAGCTTAATTCAATTGAATTGGAAGCAAGAAGCCTTGTGGGGTTTATGTGTCTTGGCTGGCACCAAACAAGATATAATATGAGTAATCTTATTAACACTTAGATGTTGTGTATTATTTATGTGTCTTACCTAGTTAGTGTGAAAATATAATAAAACAAATAATTTTAATTCACACTTTATTTAAAACTTGATTTTTATCACAAAGCAACAAATTGCTTATATCTTAAAACATCAAGAAATACACATGATAAAATATTAAAATGGAATACTCTGTTGCAATGGATAACATACGCTTATATTTATAATATATTTATTTTTAACACCTAATTACATTCAAACTCATAGTCTTAAAAAATAAATTGATTTTTTTCATCAAATATTAACTAGATCTTTCCTTACATTCAGATATACATATATTGATTTACTTTTTACGTCCCTGAGACTTGACACTTTTTCAGAACAATCGTTTTTCATAAGAGAACAAGCTGTGCACATTGCCTTCCAATTGAGCAGAGTAAGTCCTCTTCATGAATCTCAGATCTCCAGAGTAGCTCATTTCACGTAAGATGCCAACAGATCGAGCTCCAATGTCTTGGCAACTGTGTTGCATGCCTGCCTGTAAGTAGGGCAGGAAGCGCAGGACTGAGCCCTTGTCCACAATGCTTCCACTGACTCCCTGAGCCACTCTGTGCTTGTCAGACTCCTTGTGGAAGTATCTGCTCATTGCAGCCCCTTTACCATCCTTGTTCTCCATGGCTTCTAAACTGCCCATTCCTCTGTATTTTTTCAACCTCACTCCATCAGAAAAGAAGTATTCTCCAGGTGCTTCTGATGTTCCAGCTAGTAGGGAACCCATCATGACAGTTGTGGCTCCTAATGCTAGTGACTTGACAATATGGCCCACAGATTGTATTCCACCATCAGCAATAACTGGCACATTGAACTGGCGAGCATAGGATGAAACTTGATACACTGCAGTGGCTTGAGGACAACCACAGGCCATTACTTCTTGGGTGATGCAGATGGAGCCACTGCCCATGCCAACCCTCAAGGCATCAGCACCAGCATCAATAAGATTCTTGGCTTGTATTCTTGTCACAACATTACCTCCAATCACTTGAATGTCAGGGTAGGTCTTCTTTATATATTTTATCATTTCAATCTGATATATTGAATTTCCTTGGGATGAATCAAGAATAATTACATCCACTCCATTATTGACCAGCAACTTGAGGCGTTCCCTATCTGTTACACGAGTTCCAATTGCAGCTCCAACTAAAAGTTGCTTGTTGGAATCTTTAGAAGCATTAGGATAGCTGCGGGCTTTCTTTAAGTCAGTTCTTGCAATAAGGGCGACTAGCTCACCATCTCCATTAATAATAGGTAGTTTACCTTTCTTGCTCTTTTCAAGTATATAATTGGCATCTTGTAGAGTGACACCAGACTGTGCAGTTATCATATCATGGATGGGTGTCATAACTTCCTTAAGACTTAGTTGAGGGTCTCCCTCCCTGAAGTCAATATCCCGAGAAGTGACTATCCCAATTAGGCGTCCTCCTAGCTTTCCATTTTCTGTGATGGGATAGCCAGTAAAACCATTTTTTTTCTTAGCCTCAATAACATCAACTACAATATTGTCAGGTCCCATGCACACAGGATCCCTGATGAACCCATGTTTATACTTCTTTACTTTGTGTACTTCATTGGCCTGATACTCCGGTGTGCAGTTGTGGTGGATGATACCGATGCCGCCGCAGAGCGCCATCGCTATTGCCATGTCGGCTTCGGTCACTGTGTCCATAGGAGCGGATACGAGAGGTGATTTCAGGCTAATCTTTTTAGTCAGAGGAGAGGTTAGGTCTACTTCCTCGGCGGTGAAGTCAATGTACCCGGGTAGCAACAGGAAATCATTGTAGGTTAGTCCCTCGCGGTTTTCGAAGATTTGAGCTGCGGAGAGTCCGTCGCGAAGATCCACATCGCCCTTGGCAGTCATTTTACTAGCAGGTGGACGTTAGGACGTTGTAGCGACTGTAGCAGACAGCAGTTACAAGTATGCACTGTACGTATGTCGATCACATTAAAAGCAACTTGAAACTTGTTATAGGATCCTTGGTATGTGTTGTAGAACAAACCGCACACGTGGTTTGTTTTAACTTAAAACTTCTTCTAAACAGCAATCTTCATGGGACTGGATTTATAATAACTTTTCTATGTAAACTTGGCGTGTTAAAAGGTATATTTTTAAAAATAGATTTTCGAAAAAATAGTAAATCTTACAAAAAGAGTAATGCCGGCTACTCCACGTTACAGTGAAATGACACTGACAAATTGTTTCTAGTGTTTCCATATATTTGTTGAAATATATTTAGGGTTGCTAGCATTTTAGTCAACCCACGAGTCCCTACATGGAAAATGACCTTATAAAATATTATTGTGCTAAGCCTCAAAGTTCAGTGTTAATAGCTAGAAATCAAATTAAATGTCGACATTGTAACCGCTAATAAATTATTCGCTTAAACATGAAAATACCGGTCTTTACTGTGTATTTTTGCAGACCTTTGCCGCTTACAAATGTGTTTTTTATCATTTTTTACTCATATTTAGGGAAGTTTTGTGCATTGGCAATTAGTGAAAAACAAGCAAGTACAAGGCACAGATAACACACTAAAAAAGCGTATTCGCTCTAATCACTGTGTTGGCTTGGCTTTTCACTCGCCAGCGCAGCGATTCATTGTTGATTCAATTTATTATTTTATAGTGGTCAAACAAATACTTATAGAGCACAATAATAGGTATTGTGACCAAAATCGTACTACACAATGGGAATCATCGAGACGAAGAAGAAAAACCTAAATCGTATTCTGGTAATACTACGTCCCGTAACAAGTACTTAATTTAATTAAGGGGATGCTCCAAGATAGCCCGCGAAATTCAAAATTTATTAGAGTCGATGAACGAATTTTTCACGGTCAAAGTCCTTCTTCGACTCTTATGAACTTGGAAGGTTGTATTGATGATTTTGATGATTATAATTCTGTAAGTTCTGTAACTACAGTCGCGACCGATACGTTTATCAACATACAACTTAGCACTGCCCTGCAAATTGCAAAAAACGTAAGACAATTTGAATTTCGCGGGCTACCTTGGAGCATCCCCCTTAAAAATAAATAAATAATAAATATAAAATTAGGAGAAATGGCGAAAAATGCTCAAAGGATTCTCGAGCCCGATTTTGATGAAAACTAAAACTGCATCATTGAATGTTTTGAATATCAATATCCCTAGCCTGGAATCGAACCCGTTGATTATGCAAGAAACGCACAGTCTATTAATACACCATTTCATGGCGTCGCTATTAATTTGATCCGAGAAGTTTTTTAAATTCTGAGAAGAAATTACATAGGCAGACTAGAGGAAGCAATTCATTTTTCATAAAATACGTAACAGCTTCTTCTTTACGTCTCGATGAACTCAAATTGTGTTAGACCAGTATGTAGCAGTATTAGTTCTTGATATTGGTGCAAGTGGTTGTGCTGGATGGGCAGGACAGGCAGTGACGGATTAAGACTACTTGATGCCCTAAGCAATCCACGCCTGTGGGGCCCCCTATCCGAATGTCAACTAGAATCGCCAAAAGGTCTAGTAGTAGTCTAGGTCAACTTAAAACGCGCGAATTTTCAGTTAGTCCTAGTAACTTTTTTTTGGTGTGGTTTTTGGTGACGCCCTTTTTTCCGTATGGGAAATCGTCATATAACTTCTCCTAAGCTGTCTCTGTGCGGAGCTGGAGGGAGTGTCAGACTTTTACTGACTAAACAAAATAAATAATAAACAAACGGCCTGTCGTCATAAGACGGATGGACGGCAAGCTAGCCCATAGCTCACCGTCCACAAGCCCACGCCTACGGTGGCCGGTGACGCCCGGTGCGTCTCCCGCGGCGGCTGCCATGGGGCGAGAGGTTCTCTCCCTCTGGCGTTCCGCCACCTCCTTCGCTAGCAAGACTGCTTCGCAGAAGGAGGTGACGGCTTCCCATTACGTCTCGCTCCGGACCATGGATTGAACCAGGGCCGGACGCGAGAGGTCGCCGCCGCCGATCGCCGCTACGAGGACACGGCGTTGCTCCGCCCACGCAGGGCAGACCTCCACCGTGTGCTCCACCGTGTCCTCTGGTCGATCCTCGCAGTGGAAACACCCGGGCGTTTCCTCCCGCCCGATTCGATGCAGGAACCTCCCGAAACATCCGTGTCCGGTGAGGATCTGCGTCAGGCGGAAGGTGAGGACGCCGTGGTGCCTCTCAAGCCATTCGTCAAAGAGGGGACTTATCGCCACTATAGTGGCGTGCCCGGATTTTTTTTGTGCTTCTGGTGCCCCCCCAGACGTGATGCCCTAGGCAATTGCTTAATTTGATTAAGGGTTAATCCGTCACTGAGGACAGGAGGTGGAGCATATCCTTCAGAGCGGCTCCACACTGGCAATCTGTTTGGGATGGATCGAGGATACCCTATTCAGCCAGGTTATATCTACAGCGGCAACCTGGGCTCGCAATCGGTTAAGGGACTTCCAGCTTGGCTACTGCAGTTTCTGTCCGGCCGGCAGGTGTTCTTACGTGTTAATGAAATGTGGAGGGATGGGATGTTCGCATTTTTCGTTTGATGTACCGTCTTCTAAGAAGGTACAGGGGGTGGCGGTGGTCTCGCTCCTGTTTTCCCTTTTCTATGCGACTTGCTATATATTTTGCGGCGTGCATCTACTGGAAAATACCTGACCACAGGAACAGCATTGCAAGGGGGGTAAGTCTAGCACCCCGTGACGTTGCGACAGGTTTCGCTAAGTGCTTTGCAACCAATTTTGCGTGGGCGGATCAATGCAACATTGAGCATACAAACTCCCCAGCACAAAAAGAAATAGAGTGGATGTCAGGCGGCGAAGAATATTATTCCTTGTCCCGAATTATTATTTGTGTTATTATTTGTTCGGTTAAGGGGATGCCCTTATTGCATGGATTTTTTGATTGGGACGAAAAAAATATATAGCTTAGCTAAAACTAGCTTCTGCCCGCGACTTCGTACGCGGATCCTGTTGCTTATGCCAGCGACAACGGGGTCGTCAAAATCGAAGATCTGAAACGTCTGATGTGGAATTCTAAGAGCCCGGGGATGGGAAAATAACGGATCTTTCCCACCTGGGCAACACATACCGTTTGTTTCTTTTTGCCATTTAACAGCTTCACAAAAAGTACAATTTTGAACCATACCCCCGATGGCGGAATATGTGGCGTATTCAATCATAGGAGTATACGTACATGCACTTCGTTCCTTATCAATCCAAAGAAGGTCGCCATGACCTAAGGCTATATCTTGAGACACATCCGATTCTTCAGATGATATCTGAAACATTTGACCTCTTTCTAGACATGGTTATAGTTTTGTTGTGAAGATACCTGATCAATTAAAATGTAAGTAACTGCTACCCTGCGTTACCGGGTAGGCTCCCGAATCACGAAGATAAATGGAAAAGGAAATTAAACACTGGAATAACATAAGCCCGAAGACATATTAATTCGATAAAATAAAATAATAAATGGGAGTTTTGGCCAGTAGAGTCAAATTTTCAATGATATACCATCGTCATCGAAAATCATTCCTAAGCTGTAACCTTCACTGCGTGGATGTACTCCCAGCTTACAGTGAAATTAGTGATTGCTTTGCAATAATTTTCACATCAGATGTTACTGATCTTCGATTTTTTATAAGTCAACAGGAAGTGCCCATCAGACCGAACAACTTTTGCTAAGAAGTCATTCCTATACTTATGTGTTATGGTGTAGCTGGGCTATTGGAGTTCCACAACAGGTGTCTCTGATCTTCGATTTTTATAAGTCAACAGAGAGTGCTCATCAGATTGAACAATTTTTGCTGAGACGTTATTCCTATATGTGTGATGGTGTAGCTGGGCTCTTAGAGTTCCAGAACAGGTGTTCCAAATCTTCGATTTTTATAAGTCAGCAGAGAGTGCTCATCAAATTGAACAACTTCTGCTAAGAAATTATTCCTATATGTGTTATGGTGTAGCTGGGCTACTGGAGTTCCACAACAGGTGTCCCAGATCTTCGATTTTTATAAGTCAACAGAGAGTGCTCATCAGATTGAACTATTTTTGCTAAGACGTCATTCCTATATGTGTTACAGTGTAGCTGGGCTCTTGGAGTTCCACATCAGGTGTTCCAGATCTTCAAATTTATTCTCTCAGCAGAAAATGCTCATCACGCGGAACAATTTTTGCTATGGTGTCCTTTTTGTATCTCTTATAGTTTAGCTGGTCTGTTGCGGTTCTGCATCAGGTGTTCCAGTTTCCAAGATAAGTTATAGCCTATATGTTGCACAGACTTAATATCTATACAACAAAAAAATAATCATTCAAATCCGTCCAGTAGTTCCGAAGATTAGCGTGTACAAACAAACAGACAAACAGATAAACAGACAAACAGACAGACTTTTTTTTTGGATTCGGGCTCTATTACTGTTTCTAAACCCCCTCAATAATTTTTTTTTTAATATATTCAATGTACAGACAGTTTTTTTACTCTTTTATTATATGTATAGACTAGCTTCTGCCCGCGACTTCGTACGCGGATCCTGTTGCTTTTGCCAGCGACACCGGGTTCGTCAAAATCGAAGATCTGAAACGTCTAATTCTAAGAGCCCGGGGACGGGAAAATAGTAATAATCTTTCCCACCTGAGCAACACATACCGTTTGTTTCTTTTTGCCATTTAACAGCTTCACAAAAAGTAAAATTTTGAACCATACCTCCGATGGCGGAATATGTGGCGTACTCAACCATAGGAGTATACGTAAATGAACTCCGTTTCTTATCAACCCAAGGAAGGTCGTCATGCCCTACGGCTATATCTTGAGACACCCGATTCTTCAGATGTTATCGACATTCTGTTCAGAGAATGTCGAAGTCTTCGCGCTCTTCTTCTGTCACTTCATGCCGTACTCCAGCAATTCTTTCTCTCCCACTTTCTAACAGATTATGAATATTTTGTTGTGTGCGTGTTCGGCGCTCTTCTTCTGGCTCTTCATGCCAAAAACACTCAAATAAATAAGCTCGAATTCATATTTATTCGATAAAATAAAAATAATAAATGGGACTTTTGGCCAGTAGAGTCAAATTTTAAATGATATACCATCGTCATCGAAAATCGAAAATCAGTCCTAAACTGTTACCGCCTTAACCACATGGAGGTACTCCCAGTTTTTGTTATTTTATAATTACACAGTGAAATTAGTGATAGCTTTGCAATAATTTTCACATCAGATGTTTCTGATCTTCGATTTTTATAAGTCAACAGGAAATGCACATCAGACCGAACAACTTTTGCTAAGACGACATCATTCCTATGTGTTATGGTGTAGCTGGGCTCTTAGAGTTCCACAACAGGTGTTCCAGATCTTCGATTTTCATAAATCAACAGAGAGTGCTCATCAAATTGAACAACTTTTGCTAAGACGTCATTCCTATATGTGTTACGGTGTAGCTGGGCTATTGGAGTTCCACGACAGGTGTCCCAGATCTTCGATTTTTATAAGTCAACAGAGAGTGCTCATCAGTATGAACAACTTTTGCTAAGACGTCATTCCTATATGTGTTATGGTGTAGCTGGGCTATTGGAGTTCCACGACAGGTGTCCCAGATCTTCGATTTTTATAAATCAACAGAGAGTGCTCATCAGATTGAACAACTTTTGCTAAGACGTCATTCCTATATGTGTTACGGTGTAGCTGGGCTATTGGAGTTCCACGACAGGTGTCCCAGATCTTCGATTTTAATAAGTCAACAGAGAGTGCTCATAAGATTGAACAACTTTTGCTAAGACGTCATTCCTATATGGGTTTAGGGTATAACTGGGCTCTTGGAGTTCCACATCAGGTGTTCCAGATCTTCAAATTTATTCTCTCAGCAGAAAATGCTCATCACGTGAAACATTTTTTGCTATGGTGTCATATTTGTATCTCTTATAGTTTAGCTGGTCTATTGCGGTTCTACATCAGGTGTTCAGTTTTCCAAGAAAAATTATAGCCTATATGTTGCCCAGACATAATATCTATACAACACAAAAAAAATCATTAAAATCCGTCCAGTACTTCCGAAGATTAGCGTGTACAAACAAACAGACAAACAGACAAACAGACAGACTTTTTTTTTTGGATTCGTGCTCTATTACTGTTTCTAAATCCCCTTCAATTATTATTTTTTAAATATATTCAATGTACAGACACAGCTTTTTTACTCTTTTATTATATGTATAGATTATATGTATAGATATCTAGACCCAGTATTTTCGAAAAAAGTACGAAATCTTTCAATGCCAAATATGGCATCTTACGCAAGGTTTATTATCAAGTTTGCCAAACATATCATTGTATGCAGAATTACCTGGCAAAATAAAATAATATGACCATTCTGGCATAGGCTGGTGAAAGATGGCATACGTAAATAGAACTATGGAATAAAGCGAGAAAAACGCGTATATTTAGGTACTGTGTTTTATTATATTTTATATACAGAAAATTACGAACTTGGGTTTTTATTAGGAACTATTTTTTTAACTTTTAAATAAGTAAAATAAATTTATAAGACAGGATGTCTCCGTTATCCTACGAAAAAGTCGGCCTCCACAGCCCAACGTAACGGCGGGTGAGCTACAAGCGCTTGAGGACTTACGGAAAAATGATGAGATTCTCGTGCTTAAAGCGGATAAGGGTAACGCTACCGTTATAATGAAGTCAGAAGACTATGACACTAAAATACGGAATCTACTTGAAGACAAAAAGGTGTATAAGCCGGTTTCATATAATCCCACGGCTAGAGTCACGAAACGGGTCAGGGCGGTTATACACGAGTATAGTGACTTGTTCGATGAAGATGTTTTTGAACGCCTATATAGACCAGCTATAGTTCAGTCACCCAAATTGTATGGATTACCTAAAGTGCACAAATCCAACGTACCCCTGCGACCTATTGTTAGCCAGGTGGACTCGCCTACGTACAATTTGGCGAAACATGTTGCTGGTATACTGCAGCCAATAACAGGCAAGACGTCTTCTTTTGTCAAGGATTCGCGACATTTCATCGACATCATCAAGGACATGAAGTTGGAACCCAGAGATACAATGGTGAGCTTTGACGTTGAGTCTCTTTTCACTTGTGTTCCTCTGAAGGATTGTCTTGATGTTGTTAAGCAAAGATTGTGTGATCATGAACTTCCTGACCAGTATGTCTGTCTTCTGGAGAACTGTTTAGACGGAAATTTCTTCATATACCAAGGGCAACATTACCTCCAGATTGATGGCGTAGCTATGGGTAGTCCTGTAGCTCCTGTACTTGCCAATATCTGGATGGAACACTTTGAAACTATGATCGAAGTGACAGCTCACAGTGTAAAACTCTGGAAAAGGTACGTCGACGATGTTTTCTGCGTTATCGGTGGAGGTAAACAGGAAGTTGACCAACTGACTGAACATCTTAATTCCATACACCCGAAGATAAGGTTCACGTATGAGATGGAGGATAACCGATCCTTAGCCTTTTTAGATTTAAAAGTCATGGTTAAGGCCAATGGAACCTTGTCGCATACTGTGTATAGAAAACCAATGCACACGGACAGATATCTGAATGCTGCCTCTCATCATCATCCAGCACATCTTCAGTCGGTGGTGTCTTCTCTTATGAACAGAGCCTATGACGTCTGTGACCCTGAACATCTGCCCGGAGAACTGGAACATGTTCAGGAGGTTCTAAAACGGAATGGGTACAGGACTAAGGGATGGCATCCAGATAGCAGACGCAAGCAGAAGCAAAGACACATTGAGGTAACCAGACAGCCAGCGTTCTTGCCTTATGTGAAAGGGGTAACGGACAAAATTGGGAACCTTTTCAAGAAGCTGTCAATAAAGTCTGTTTATGCTCCATTAAACAAAGTGGCTAAGCGTCTGCGTACACCGAAGGATGTAGTACCATTCCAGGTTCCTGGTGTTTATAAGATCGATTGCAGCTGCGGGCGTTCCTACATAGGCCAAACGAAGCGGACAGTCGCTGAAAGGGTCAAAGAATACATAGCAGCGGTCAAAAATCGACAAACAAACAAGTCTGCTATAGCGGAGCATGTAATAGACTCAGTGGCCCAACCACTGGATGGAGTTACACAACCCAAAAATCCTGGCCAATGAGAAGCACTACTATAAGAGAATGGTTCGGGAAGCGATTGAGATCAAGAAGTACCCTAATTTCAATCGCGAAGACGGCTTCAAACTCTCTTCAGCTTGGAATCCAGTCATCACTAAGTGTACTCGTCAAGTGAAATCGCCTCAGTATACGGACACGGTTAGTGTAGTGTGCTGTCCTAGTGTAAACCAGCCCTAATTAACATTTATGAAGATCAAGTGAGGGTAGTTGAATAAACACCTTCACTTTGCTGTGGCGGTACCTCCACACTTCAGTCTCCCCGCGACCACGGCTGGTGCAATCCGGGTCGAAACGTCGGGCTTAAATTAAAGGTAAATTCGCGATAAATACCCGTTTTATATGTTTTATGAAAATAAATTTAGTCTAGAGTTGATTACTGTAGGTACAAGATATTCCATTTAGCAGTCTCTTGTTTTTAACCGACTTCATAAAGGAGGACGTTCTCAATTCGTCGGAACCTTCTTTTTTTTAGGGTTCCGTAGTCAACTAGGAACCCTTATAGTTTCGCCATGTTTGTCTGTCCGTCTGTCCGTCCTCGCTTAATCTCTGTGACCGTTAGCACTAGAAAGCTGACATTTGGTACCAATATGTGTATCAATCACGCCGACAAAGTGGTAAAATAAAAATTCGAAAAAAATGTTTTATTAGGGTAGCCCCCCTAGGGCACGCCACGACAGTGGCGGTAAGTCCCCTCTTTGAGGAGTGGCTAGAGAGGCGCCACGGCGTCCTCACCTTCCACCTGACGCAGGTCCTCACCGGACACGGATGTTTCGGGAGGTACCTGCACCTGAATCGGGCGGGAGGAAACGCCCGGGTGTCTCCACTGCGAGGATCGACCGGAGGACACGGTGGAGCACACGGTGGAGGTCTGCCCTGCGTGGGCGGAGCACCGCCGTGTCCTCGTAGCGGCGATCGGCGGCGGCGACCTCTCGCGTCCGGCCCTGGTTCAATCCATGGTGCGGAGCGAGACGGAATGGGAAGCCGTCACCTCCTTCTGCGAAGCAGTCATGCTAGCGAAGGAGGTGGCGGAACGAGAGAGGGAGAGAGCCTCTCTTCCCGGCCGCCGCGGGAGACGCACCGGGCGTCGGGGGCCACGTGGTGGCTACCGGCCACCGTAGATGCGGGCCTGTGGACGGTTAGCTATGGGCTAGCTAACCGTCCGTCCGTCTAATGACGACAGGCCGTGTCGACGGCGCGTTCGTGTTCCACGCGCGCCTCAAAGAGATGTCAGCAGAAGAGAGGCCGAAGCCTGCCGGGGTTGCGGGAATGTTCGAAAGAGATACCGCGGCCCCGGAACATAAAGGGCGAGGAAGGAACATGGATGGGTTTTAGTCAGTAAGAGTCTGACACTCCCTCCCGCTCCGCCCAGAGTGGGAGAAGTCATTTGATGATTTCCCATCCTAAAAAAAAAAAAAAAAAAAAAAGGGTAGCCCCCTACTTATATGTAAAGTGGGAAGTGATTTTTTTTTTTATTTCAACCCTAACGTGTGATATATTGTTGGAAAGGTATTTAAAAATGAATAGGGGTTTACTAGAATCATTTTTTGATAATGTCAATAATTTCGGAAATAATCGCTCCAAAAGTATGTTTTTTACTTTTGGAGCGATTATTTCCGAAATTGTGTGTCCCCCCCCCTCTAACTTTTGAACCATAAGTTTAGAAAATATGAAAAAAATCTGAAAAGTAGAACTTTATAAGGACTTTCTAGGAAGATTATTTTGAACTTGGATGGAAACAAGTTTTTGTACAAAAAAGACAAGAAGTTGTACAAAATAATCTCTGGACTAAGTTTGTAGTAGACCGTGGAAATTGGCACAAGAAGAGAGAGGCCTATACCCAGCAGTGGGTGAGTTCGGGCTGTGGATGATGATGATGAAGTTTGTAGTATAATCGTATATGCAAGCATTTTTTTTAACTTCGTTTACATATTTTATTATCCTGAACGTATCTTTTTTCAAACAAAAAAATAATTATTAAAATCGGATTCGATTGAACACTTATTGTGACGGACGGGAAACTACGGAATCCTACACTGAGCGTGGCCCGACACGCTCTTGGCCGGTTTTTTTTCTTTAACTCCCGTCTTTGAGATAAATCTAATGATACCTTAATCGTCGAAATCGGTCCAGCCATTTGGAAGATACGAGGTGACAAAGAAATTTACATAAAACATACAAGATACGCGCGAAAAACATTACACTTCCTTGGCAGTCGTGTAAAAAGTCGAACTACCCCATCATGCCTAGTAGAAAATTCTAGGCAGATGATGATAGACCAAAAGGTGGTTTCATTTCAAAAGTTCCTAATTTTTTGCTTTGATAGACTGGAGGTATTTTCAAAGAACCAAGGAAGATATTCAATCGCCATTTGGTAGCTATAAAAATAACTCCAGGCGTTCTAATTTCACTGGGAGTGCAACGTTATTTAATCGAACTGAAACCATCCATCCGTCCATCCTGAAATTTGACTAAGTACAAGTACGCCATGAGAACTAGCAAACCATGTAGGTATAAAGGTGGACGCACATTATGGTAATGCTATTTAAATAGTAAGTAAATATAGGTATATTAATGTACTTATAGTAACATTACTAACTTAAGTGTTACATACGCGGTTGTTGTGCACTCGTGCAGTTTAATATGGCTCATCATTAATAAATAAATAATCTTTAGGCCGGGGCTGTCCACTGAAAGCGCTATAATGTGTCTCAAGCAGACTGTGCAGTATTACAAGGATAGAAAAACGCCTGTCTTTGCTTTGTGATATGTGAATCATATGCGGTGACTCATGGGCTCAAATATAATGTTGGGAAGAGTGAACTGATGCTCTTTGAAGCCCGTGGTTTTACTTACCAAACATTTCCCAATGTTACACTGTATGGCACTCCTCTGGGTAGGGTGTCTAAATTTAAATATTTGGGTCACTGGGTCACCGATGATTTAAGTGATAACTTAGACATAGAAAGGGAACGTAGGTCGCTGGTGTCCGTTGTAACATGCTGGCCCGCAGGTTTGCACGGTGTACGAATTCAGTTAAAATCACGCTTTTTAAAGCATATTGCCAGAATTTCTACACCTGCAGCCTGTGGGTCAGGAATTCGCAGCGGTCATACAGCGACCTGCGTGTCCAATATAATAACGCACTCAGAGTACTGTTGGGGCTGCCATGGCGATGCAGTGCGTCAGGGATGTTTGCTGAGGCGCGGGTGGATGGCTTTGCCGCTATCGTTAGGAAAAGATGCGCCTCCCTACTTGCTCGCGTTCGTGGCAGTATCAACACTATACTGGGTGTTTTCATTGATAGGTGGGAGTCCCCCATGCTGCAAAGGTGGGTGCGGCTTCATGCTGTTATATAAATGTTGTTTTTGTTTTGCTTGTACTAACATTTTTTAAGAATATTGTTACTAACAAAGTATGGACTTAGTCTGAAATAAATGTTTATTATTATTAAGTACAAATTAATGCATATCGTCTCGATGACGTGGTGAAGATTGCGGGACTCCGCTGGATGCCAGCAGCACACGACCTGTCGACGAGGTCATGAGGCGACACTTGAAGAGGCCTTTGTTCGAACACTTTCGATTTCGATTCAATTTACTTAATGAACCTCCGTATTTAGTTTATATTTTTTTATATCAACGTTAGGATAGGACCTGCGGTTGTTTACCCCCCCTACGGTTGAGTATCACTAAACTACATTACTATCTGTTTGAGTTACGACGTACAGTCGTAACTTCCTGCATTACAGTACTGGCTTAGCTTTCAGCATGAAAATTATACAGGTACATAATGTACCTACCTAGTAGATCATTAATACGTAGTAAAATCCTAATACCAACACCACAGGCTAGTATCGTCACCATCCGTCAAGTTGGTTTGTTGGCGTCGTAATTCTTGACGAATCAGGTCTTTTTTTTTAATTAGAAAGTTAACTTACGGTGCTCCAACAATGATTACGTTTCGGGTATTTCCGATACTTTTTGTGAATGCAAAGTTGACCGTCTCAAAAGAAAGTTTTTACCAATTACATAAAGATAAAAAGAAAAATAAGTACAATGTCATCATATTCCTGTAATTAACAATTATTTCAATAAGATTCACAAGCTCGATTATTCCGTTAATTCTAGATTTAATAATTTACCAACTTATCGATTAATAGCTTCACAACAACCTTCATGCAGGGTAAACAATTTTTTAAGGAAAGAAATCTGGGTTCCTTCACACAAATAACATAAGTACACTTTTACACGCATTTCTTCAGTTTTACACTGACAGGGTTGAAGGGGTTTCCGGGGTCAACTGGACACTCTTTTGAACACTTCTGAATATCTTTATTCTATTACGTGTACCTACAACAAGTTGAATTCACTCCGCCTTGACGCACTGTCCGTTTACCTTGGCGAATCCTGCAGGACATGGGTCGCCATTAAAGGATGACCGTTCATCCACATCGGGCACGCTTCCATTATTCGGAATGCTCGCAAACGCTGGTTTCACTTTTGTCACATTTTCACTCTTCACAGTTACAGTATTCTTCCATATAACTGGGTCGTGTGCTGGTGTTAGGCTGTTCCCAAAAGTAATCTCTCCGTACACATCGTTACTTAAGAAGTATTCGGTGTTATTCACTGGATCACTATTGTTCAAAGGTCGGCTGACCTTGTCTGGGATCTTGGAAGAAACAAATAATTTCTGTTTCTGTTGGGTGTCTCCCACTGTCGACGGCAGAAGGTTATGGTTGCCATTCCCATTGGCTTTTTGCGGCTGGTCACGATCAGCTGGTCGAGGCGGATTTGTGTAGAGCCGTGGAGGTTTTGAAGTTCGAAGCCCGCTATATTCCTGATGTGGAACTGGTCTGCGATCTAACGCAGGCACGTGCAAAGGTCGTAGGTTTGTAACTCGCGACACGACTGCCTCTTGGCCGTGGATTTTTCCTACTGCTAATAACGCGAAAACGATGAGTAATTCACTCATGACAGTGTTATTTTACTATGAAGGTATATTTATAGAATTTATTACAGCGAAATTACTTTTTAAATGTAAGTATAGCAAATTAACAATAAATCATGTGTTTGTGGAGAAACAGCTGGACGGTTAATAAGGAATCAGTTTGTTGTTCATTGGACTTCACGGTTTTTGCACTTAAGGCCAAGTCACAATGTTAATTATGATTTTGCGAACACGTTACGATCATGGTAAATCATCACAATAGTAGTTAGCTAGCTTATTTACCAACAAAAATGTAGAGATGCATACATACATTATTAAGTGTAGGTGGGTATACCTACTTCATGATATTTAGATGTCTCATCTATAATGTAACATGTTATTTTCTCAGCAGCATAATTATGATAAGGAAAAAATGGCATTAAAATACCGGTTTAGGTGGACAAACTAGGTAGGTACCTACTATTAATAAAGTTTTCCCATCAAATTCCATGATTAGACAATAAAATAAATAGCATGTTTACAGACCCATCAACAACAAAGTATATATGGTAGGGATGGTATTCATTATGGGAATCAGTCCACTCAGAGAAGTCCTCAATGCTTGCATGAGCTGAGTCGCAAAAAAAAATTATAATGCGTCTGGGCCAAGTCAATTGTAAAAGAGATTTTAATAAATATTGATTCAACATTCTGTATTCTCCTTAAACGTTAATTTTAAGTACCTAGATATTTATTTATAGACTGAAGGTAAAATATGGTGAAGTAAAAAATCTTTTAAGTGATAATGTGGAAGTAGTTTAAAATATTATAAGAAGTAGACATACCTTAATGTCTCAATGAACAAGAATTTCTAAAAATAAAATAAGAACAACCAACTTTGCTTGGTCATAGTCAGACCAGTTATTTCGATAGATAGGTACCTACTGAGCTTGACAAAATACATTTCAGGTATTTTTAGATTAAAGTCGATGGAAAAGGAGTGAATTAAAGAAAAAGATGTAGATTTACACGTATTTTTTTTAATTTGTAGTCACATTTGCTTAAAGCTGCTATTTATAGATTTATTCATTTTGTATCCTTATGTCTAGTCCCAAATCCTCGTCTTCGTCGCCTGGTTTCACTTTACTGTTATCTGTTTCTCTTTTGGGAGCATTGACCTCTACTTTGTCACCGCCGTAAACATAATCGTTGGGTCCGAGTGGTACGAATAGAGGATATTCATCTTCAGGTTTAATGGCGGGTTTGTTCGTTGTTTCGTCAGTCGGCTTATATCCGGTATTAGGTTTCTCGTGCCCGTGGATTGGGGGATTCACTACTACGGGCTTGGAGGTTACCGGCCCAGTTGTTTGATCTTGATTCCCACCTTGGTCATTAGGTTTTCCAAATATACTGTCGATGGCCTCCTGGTCTGGTCTTCCATTTTGGTTGTTGTCATTCGGGTTCTGGTTGTCGGGTCTCTCATTTTCATTGTTGTAATTCCCGTTCTGATTGTCGGGTCTTCCATTTTGGTTGTTGTAATTGGGGTTCTGGTTGTCGGGTCTTCCATTTTGGTTGTTGTAATTGGGGTTCTGGTTGTCAGGTCTTCCATTTTGGTTGTTGTAATTGGGGTTCTGGTTGTCGGGTCTTCCATTTTGGTTGTTGTAATTGGGGTTCTGATTGTTGGGCCTTTCATTTTGGTTGTTGTAATTGGGGTTCTGGTTGTTGGGCCTTTCATTTAGGTTGTTGTAATTGGGGTTCTGGTTGTTGTAGTAACCGTTCTGGTTGTTGGGTCTTCCATTTTGGTTGTTGTAATTCCCGTTTGGATTAGGTCTTCCATTTTGGTTGTTATAATTCCCATTTGGATTAGGTCTTCCATTTTGGTTATTGTAATTTCCATTCTGGTTATTAGGGTTTATTGCCGGGCCGTATTGGTTAGGGTTCCCGTACTGGTTGTTAGGGTGCCCATACTGATTGTTCGAATTCCAGTTACCATTTTGGTTGTAATTGTTGGGGTCTTGACCATCGTGATGTCCGTGATGATGATGGTTGTGGTTGTGTCCGTTAGGTGGAGGACGGTTATTGTAATTGTTGTTACCTTGTTGATTACCGTATCCGTTCTGTTGTGGTGGTTGGTAACCTTCTTCGTGTGGTTCATCATCTTTAACAACGACTTCCACAACAACGGTCTCCCCAGGCGGCTTTTGTGGCCTGCGTGGCGGTTGGCGATGACCATTTAGAACTTGCGACACGCCTCCAAATAACGCACCAGCAACATTGTGTGCCGCTTCATGCACTTTTGAATTTACGTCTATTGATCCACTCAAAAACCCTTCTAATAAACTAGCGTTACACTGACAACTCACAGTTACTATTACTAACACTAAGAAATAGGACTTCATTTTTATTTATGTTTATGTGAATAAATAAAACAGAAGATGCGCTCGTCCTTGCCTGACTAAGTGCGATGCTCGTTTACGACGTGTGCACAACTGAGGAGTCATCTTCACAATACGATTGCTATTCTCTTATAAACCCGTTTTGACTTTAGGAAAAAATAAATTATTCAAAAACTAGACATCCCCCCAAATTGTGTTTCCACTACACAACGATACTTATTTTAGTTGGGCAGCAGTTGCTACCTACGTGATTATTTTCGAGTGACCAGTAGGTACCTACCTTTTAATATTTTTAAATTGAAGGTAACGTAAAACTTTCACTTCATTCCAACTTATTTATTTAATGACGGTTCCTGAACTTTCATTATTTGTGTCCGCTTTCAGCCCATTTTAAACGTTGCTAAATAAGGTAGAATATATCCGTGAAATGACAAAACAAATTAATTAATATCATTAGCATTTGTATGGTTATTTTACATTGTCTTTTCGGGCATCAAAATCATAGTCGTAGTCGTTATTATTTTTATGAATATTCTGGTTAGCTTTCGGTTTATTAGTTCCGTGAAGCATTGACGCGATACCTTGGCCATAAATATGTTTGTTATTCGCAGGCTTCTCCGACAAACTCGTTCCACCGTAGACAGTCGGTTCACCTTGATTTTGTATGTGAGGTCGCTTCTTGGTCACTCCGAGAGGTTGAAACGGTCGCGAGTTCACACCATTTGGACTTGGTTCTTTTGTTTTCCAACCAATGTTTGATGGAAATAAACTGGATTTCATAAATTTGTTCATGTCTTCCATAATCTTCTGGAACATGGTGTTTGGGTTTTGATTGAAATTGTTAAGGAAGTCGAAATTGTCTCTTGGATGCACGAAGGGGAAATCCGTTTGCTCTGGCCGCCGTCTGGCGTGTGGTAAAACTTGTATCCTGTGTTCCGGTTCAGGTGCCTTTGTAGACGTCTTGTGTATGATATCCAGTACATCGTCGATAGAACCGAGGTCTGGGTTGATGAGTTTGCTTGATAAAACAAAAGAAATGCTTGTACATATCAGTGCCACACGAACTAACATTTTAAAATTTTTAATGCACCTATATGCAAGGAATTCGAAATTATGACTGACTGCATGTCGTTGCGTTACATTAAAGTGTTATTAATAAATAATTATTTAATCATTGAACCTAATGGAACAGGTATTACAGGTAATTAAGATCGCCATTATGTACCTAAAGTCCGTTTGCCTCTTCGTAGGTATTTTACGTGAATAAAGCGTCGGGGATTTCCAATAGCAAAAAGGTCAAATTTAAGTTTTATTGAAATCATTTAAATATTCTAATAATATTAATTTAAAATCCCTCATTGTGTGCGTAACGTGAAACATGTTAATAGAATATCAGATATACATAAGTATGTTAAAACACACAAGACTGGTACCTATTTGACTTATTATTTACAATAAATTGATTAGGAACGTGATATCAATAATTCAATAGGACAAGCAAGGTGTTTGTATAAATAATGGGTAGGTAGGTAAGGTAGGCAGGTAAATGGTTTTTTGTAGTCAGAAAATACATAACCTAAGTAATTATTACTGTCATCCAAGTACGGCACGGATCGTCGTAATGTACTTACCTAAGCATTTTCAACGGTGAAAAATGACCTACACATTTTCAAGGGCGAAAAAAACATTCCTGAATTCTTTGTTTTCATACATTTCACAAAAACAAGATGTTTTGGTGGGTACTAGGTACCTGTAAGCACAATTATTGTTAAAAGGTATTTTTTTGTAAAAAGGTTAATTCTGCTACTTTAACTTATTGCCTTGAAACAAATAAAACAACTCCAATTTTAGTTGAACTGTATTTATTAACAAGAATTTTAAAACGTGAAGATAAAGTGAACAGAAGCCCTTATTATAATTGATAAAATCCCTTGTTTTTACGTAGAATAAGAAATTCGGAGGATGATAAAAAATACCCTTACATTTTCTTAGAAGAGATTTCAACAAGGAAAGAAATGAAATAAACCTATGAGTCATTTCTAGTCTTAAAAAGGGAAAAAAACAACATTAGAATTTGTATAGTGGAGTTTTATCAATTACAATTCAGGCTCATATTGATGGTTAATAGAATATAAGAAAGTATAATAATGTGTAAATGTTAGTAAATTAAGTGGAAACATTAGAAATAGCAACAGCAATTAAGTACCCGTACAAAACAATGGCTTATCATAACATTTGGCTTTAAACTTTTCTTCTATAATTAACATAAACGCCAATATGACGATTATAAATGGGTGGTGGCCCATTCGACAATTTGAATAGGGAATATGCATATAATGTTTTCTTCCCTTAAATCAATTAAATACACTATTATCAACCCAAGAAAATTATTAAAAGTTAATTTTAACTACTGCTTGTCGCTTAAAAATAATATTAAACTCCTGCAATTTTCTATGACAGTTCAAACGTCCGTGATTGTCGCGGCCATAATGTGACGTCATTTATCACAATCTACCTTGTTTACCTACATGTATTTTTTTGGCCTTAATAAAGTAATTCTACTAATTGTATGTGCTTTATTCAAGCAAAAATTGCGATAACGAAATTATAATAAAATCGTAGTGAAACTTTACCTACATTTCAAATAAGTTTTTTTTTGACATTTATGGATTTTGATGTCACTACCTCCGTTATCGAGGACGACGTGTTTTGAGAGTGCATTCCGCTTCACCAAAAACATATATTGTTATAAGTAGCATACTTATATATTATATAAGTATGCTACTTATAACAATAAATTGTAAAATAAGTGATGTTTTACAAACTTAACCAAGTGTACCATAATGTTTTTATGCGCCAATACAAGGCATTTTTTTAATAAATATAAAAAGAGTTTTGTATTTCCCGCCTATTCCCTATTGGTGCAACTAGGCGTCTTAATCTTTGACGATATGAAGAGACATGTTGAGTAGTACTGCCTTAGAAAGAAAGAAAGAAAAAAAAAAACATGTGGGGCAGTCTTTAGGGACTTCCGATAGAATTGAAAACTCGAAGCCGATCGGCTACGAGTGCTACGAAGCGTTAGGTGACGGTCACGCGGGTGCACTCAAAAAGTGTTCAACGCGCCTAAAGAAGTTTTCACTTCAACAATATCTATTTGTCGCAGAGATACGACGTGTGTTTGATTTGAATTCAATCTAGTTTTCACACGACTGCCCAAAAAAGGAGTACTTATACTGTTTTTTACTGTAATTTACAGGAAAAATTTGAGACGAAATGTTTGAGTGTGAATGGCTATAAAAGTAGGGGAAGTCCAAAGAAATGACGCATGGACTGTGTGAAAGATGGTATGGCTAGAAAGGAGGCGACTGCTTAGATGACGAGTAATAGCGAATGGTAGTGGTAGTGGTGGTGTTGGTGGTGCTGCACTGACCCTCAATAAATTGGGATTATGGCAGGAGAATGATGACTATACTAATGTACAGACAGATCATATTTTATTACGATTTCTCTCGGCTAAAATAATTTAAACACGAGCAAAGAAATGGTAACATATTCCCTTCGTTTTTAGCTCTAGTGTCAAACGGTTGTCTCTGTCAAAAAGTATACGTCGCCCTATTGCAGGACAACAGAACTTGATTGACATAGCTTTGTTACAACCTTTTCTATGAACATGTTTGGTAGGTTGGATAGATAGGGTCATTTCAGAAGTCTTTTTATTACATTTGTACCAACTAGGCACTGTTGTCAAACTGAAAAATGGGCCACCAGTCAAAAATTTAAATTATCAATTAAAACTTTGGACAAAAAACTCATTATTAAAATATGAACGAATAATTTAATTATATTTTAACTGTCGTTTTAATTACATTCATTACATTATTTTATATACAATCTTATAAAGTAGTAAGGCACATATTTTTTTAAGTATAATTGATTAAACACGGTTCTCTGATCTACATACATTGTAACATTAGGCTATGGTCTTCAATTTGAAGTCGGTATAATAATTGATGGATAGAAAAACACCAACAGGACTAGTTACAGAGCCAAGTCACGGATTTCAATCTTGTTTTGCATTGCAATTCCTTGTAATTTAATGACTGGGTTTTATGTTTAAATAATTGCAGAACGGAACGCCAATTGCTCGCTCAGTATGCGACTCGTGTAAGGTCCGATACTACATAATATATAAAGTCATTGGCTGTATTTTTTCATCTTGTTTATCAAAGGAATGAATAAATAAGCTTGTTGAGTGCATGTGCCACTCTGACATCGTGTGCTTAGAATAGCAAATGTCGTCATCTTATCGTGCCGGTAACAATTATATTGCTCTCAGAAATAATAGCACTGTAAGCAATTATAAACAAGTAAAGGTTATAAATTATGAAGGTGTATCAATTAGGAGATTACGTGAAAGATTTCTGTGATATTTAGTTGCGCTTGCTTGCATTGTGCTGAGACTCGGTGATTATTTCGAGAAAATCGTTTGAGATTTATTATTATCTCCATATTTGGTAGTTACATTTAGTTACACAATTACTACAATTATACTTGCAATTCCAAATGGCTCATTAATTAAATAATAAGATACTCCCTCCTCATTAGATGCGCTAGCTACCCGCGATTCTATAACAAAATAGTTTAGCACCATCTTACAATATTAGTCACTATCGAGCTCCGGCTCGGATACACTCTGATATAAATTCGGTCACAGTTTCTACTTCACTATAATTAGACACGTACATTAACTCTGTATAATAATCGATTAACATCCGATGAACACATGATCTAAGTCTACATCGAGGTCGCACTTCACTGTCGGTTCGAGGAGTCTATATGCTGACGTTGTCGCTGATGGTGGAGATGGGGGCGCGCTTGGCCTGGTCGGGGTGCACGGGGTGCACGGGGCAGGCCTGGGGCGGGGGCGCGGGCTGGGGGGGGCGCAGCTGGGGGCGCGGCCGGGGCGCCCTGCCCGCGCCCCCTGCGCCCCCGCCCCGCGCCGACTTGTCGAACACTTTGCGGTTCTTAGCGTTGGCCGGCGCGGCCCGCCGTCAGTCTATCACGTGCTTTATCTTCACGTACAGCACGCACGCGAACAGGAACCCGAAGATAGGGATGACCGCCATCCCCACCCCTACCGCTGCTAATATGATCAGGTGGTCCCGTATGTGGTTCGTGAACTGTTGTATGCAGCCCTGGAATTTAAATAGCAGCTGTTTAGTCGTGTTGCCTATAAATTATTATAAACAAATTACTGATAAAGATTGGGCTTTATCTAAATCCATAATGTCATTGTCCGTAAATTGATACATTCTGTGATCGTAACCTAAGATTTTAAAACAAACAAATGACACGCCCATATCTCAGTAAATTCAACTGTGGCTAAGAGCGAAAATAATGTTTTATTTTTATTTTACGTCTTCATAATAGTGACACATAATATTGTGTGCCGCTTCTCTGAACAGGCTTCAAGAATGTTACTCACATGGTAGTATATGTTGGAGGGATGGTCTCTGGCTCCGCAGCGGTTGGTGACAGTCTTGCAGCACGAGTCGGGCACGAGGAGGCGCGGGTCGTGCTCGTGCCAGGGGCTGTACCGCCAGTCCGAGTACTTCACTGCGCCGCAGCACTTGAACTGAGGGACATATCACACAGTGTATTTACAATAGAAATTCTAAAAGTCTTTTACAAAAACAAAGTTCTCTCTTCTTCTTAAAGACCTATAGGCAATTTCTACAACATACACCAAGCTTACCAAAACTGACAAAGGAGATCAGCCAGCCTCCATACATTTCTGGGCTATTTACCTAAGTGGCCGGCCAACCAAAATAAACTTTTTTTCACCCCGACCGGGGTATTTTTTTTGCCGGCCAGCTAAAATAAGCAATACCATTGTGCTCTTCTATCTTAATGTAATGTCCTATTAAGTATTTTGTGTGTACATAAATAAATAAATGAAATAAAACGCAACAATTAAATAGAGCATTTAATAGCAAATAGAGAACATTTTTTATTATGCCACCAAAAAATGTTTATATCCTTAAGCTCTTTTTAATTATTGCGTTTATCTTAGTTGGCCGGCAAAAAAATACCCCAATCTGGGTGATCTCAGATATTTTGTGATTGACTTACTTCTCGGTGAATTGATTTACGACTTAGGTGTCATAATAAAATTAGGTACTTTGAAAAATAGCCCAGATATGTATGGAGGCTGGGTGATTTCCTTTTCCCGATCAACCTCTAATCTATTAATGGGGTATGAACTTTTTAGCTGATGTTTTTTCCGCCATTTTGATTTTTTTTTCAAAGGAGCGGCCACGCATATGACCTATATAAATCGATAGCTGGTATCAATACTAACAAGTTTTGCATGAGGCAAAATGTTCTAAAGTGTCACGTTTCCGAGACATGAGCTATCAAAGTTAAAATCCAATCACTGATAGCAACTTCAGCACAACTTTGATTTCATCAGGCACGCATACATCGTGTACCTATCAATCGATAGCTAGCCTCATCATCAAATCAAACTTGTGCTGAAGATGCTCAATGAATTTACTTTAACTTTGATATCCCATATCTCGGAATCGTGACACATTAGAACGTTTTGTTTCTATCAAAACTTGTTTGTATTGATGCCAGCTACCGATTGATACAGGTTTAAGCCGCGTCTGATCAAATCAAAGTTGTGCTGAAGATTCCATCAGTGAATGGACTTTAACTTTGATAGCTCATATCTCAGAATCATGACACTTTAGAACGTTTTGTTTCTAGCAAAACTGTATGTATTGATACCCGAAGATACCAACTATCGATTTATATAGGTCTTATGTGTGGCCGCTACTTCGAAAAAAAAAAAAAAACAAAATTGCGGAAATAAATCCGGCCACGCTTCATACAAAAATGTTCCAAGCCCTTTGGCAGATTGTAGTAGCTTGCTGAACTTCGAATTGATAGATGAATACTTAAAGGGTTTTCAGCTACTTCTCTAACTAATGGTCGGACCAATTCTTAACTTTACGAAAACTTTCAATAGATTTGCTGTTTCATTCCTTTGTTCTATATTCTAATTGATCCAGTATAGATAAAACATTGTCGCAAGCAATACATTTGTTTAGAATCTTTCTTACGATCCCGGGCGCCTCGCCAAGAGCTCATACACTATCAGCGCGTGACAGTATGTTTACATGACCAAATACAGATAAAATCATTATTGCCCGAGTCACGCAACAAAGAAAATATTTACATTACGTGATTATTTCATACGAGAACTAAATAGATTCATTAAATAAGTTTTAATATAATGTCTGCCGCATGTCGGACGAACAATAATTATGCTGATGATGGCTTTTGCCCTGCCTCATTACCGGCTTCTAATTTTAAAAATAAATAGGGTCGCCCTTTACAACAAAGGGTCAAGTATAATTTATCGTCGGGTAGCGTCTTGGCAGAACAAGTACTTCGGGACAGCTAGTTTGAAAAATTAGATACTAGCAAGAATTAAGAAGACTCTTCTTTTCATGATCCTTATTGGGCACTATACGTCCTAGTATATTAGAAAAACCGGCCAAGAGCGTGTCGGGCCACGCTCACTGTAGGGTTCCGTAGCTTCCCAGACCATTAAAAATACCAACATTTTTCGTCAGCAAAAATAACTTTGTTTTTCATAGTATTTGTATGAAAAACAAAGTTATCATTTGCGTTTTTTTTGAAAAAGTGCTATATAACTCAAAAACTATTCAACTCATCAAGTTGAAAATAATTTTCCTAGAAAGTTCATATAAAGGTCTACTTCTGTGATTTTTTTCATATTTTTTAAACTTATGGTTCAAAAGTTAGAGGGGGGGGGACACATTGTTTTTGACTTTCGGAGCGATTATTTCCTAAAATATTAATATTATCAAAAAATGATTTTAGAAAACCCCTATTCATTTTTAAATACCTATCCAACAATATATCACACGTCAGGGTCAAAATTAAAAAAAAAATCGCTCCCCACTTTACGTCTGGGGGAGGTACCCTAATAAAAATGTTTTTTTAAATTTTTATTTTTGCACTTTGTCGGCATGATTGATATACATATTGGTACCAAATTTCAGCTTTCTGGTGCTAACGGTCACTGAGATTATCCGCGGACAGACAGACAGACAGACATGGCGAAACTATAAGGGTTCCGTTTTTTGCCATTTGGCTACGGAACCCTAAAAATGCAGAACCATCAAGCAGCGTTACCTACTTTGTTTCGGTCTGATAGGCACGGTTGCCACTGTAATTAATTAATGACATTTTGAGCTTTATTTCGCGTATGTTATTGCACCTGCGACGCCTCACTGAAGATGTCCAAAGTCTGCAGTCACCACTTATCATCAGAAGCTTGATCCTTATAACGAAGCACATAAATAGTAGGTAGTACCATACTATAACACGACAACACCGCGTGACCTTGAACGCGCCGATCACGCGTCACACCGAGCCCCACTCGAGCGCACGCCCGCTGCCCCGCGCGCGCCGCCTCTCGCCGCCGACGACTATATAAGGCCCTGCACGCGCTCAGTTCAGCAGTTCGGCTCGCACGGACACGCTTCCACCTCGGAACGGGTTACGGGTAGCTGAGCGCACTCCGGCTTGCACGGTCGGCTTCCACTTCGGAACCGACATCGGGCGGTCGCGTCTAAACTCTAGTGTTGTAGTATTAGTGGCATTGTTACTATTGTACTTTGAAGTTGTGTGACGAAAAGGACGTTTTAAATTTATATTATAACTCTCATGGTCTTACGAGTGGTTTCATTTAACTAAAGCCTTACAGTGGCGCACAACGTGGAGCTCGATAGCAAATTATTAAGGCCCCGACCCACTCGTAAGCCAGATAGATATAGAAGCAGTGTCCCTGAGAAGATGGCAATCAATATGACGGACAGCCAATTTAAAGAACTGATCTCTGCGATCACTACCACCACGAGGGAAAGAAGTACCTTTGCTCAGTGCCCAGCCAAGTTTGGAGGTTTGAAGACGGAGGTGGAACCATTCTTAGCAGCAGTGACGGTGTTTAAGGATATTGAAAGGATATCGGACACCAATGCGCTGGAGGGTCTGCCGTTGGTGATGATTGGTGATGCAGCTATTTGGTGGCAAGGCGTTAAGGGTCACGTGAAGACTTGGGAGAATTTCAAGGAACGGCTGCGTGATACATTTTCTCCTAAAAGGCTCGATTACGAGCTATACCAAGAAATAGTCTGTGTGAAACAAGACGATCAGACCCCTACGGAAGTCTTCATTTCCAAGAAGCGGGCGTTGCTTGCCGAGATGTCGGAACCACACACCGACCAGCAAGAAATTAGCCTCGTTTTTGGCCAGCTTAAACTTGCTGTGAGGGAGAAACTATACAGAGACTCGATAAAAACCTTTGATGATCTTTTAACGAAGGCAAGGAATATAGAAAGAACACTACGAGAAAAAGGAGAACAAAGTAATAACGAAAAAATACAAAACAATGACAATACAACAAAATATAAAAATAGTAAAAAACAAAATAAAGTACGTTGTGGTTACTGTCGTCTTCCCGGACACACGGCTGAGGTCTGCAGAAGGAAGGCAAGAGACGACGTTGAAAAACAGAATGTTGTGAAGAATGAACCCACAACAAGTTCGGAAAATGATGGCAAACCGAAGTTTTCTTGTTATGGATGTGGTGAGCCAGGAGTGATACGCAGTCGTTGTCCGAAGTGTAAAGACAAGCAGTCTACAACATCAGTTGATTTTTGTTTCTGCTCCGCTAACATGACTGCTGATGTTCGACCACGCCCCACCGTGCCCATTACCATACAAGGTATGAAGGGAATAGCGTACATTGATACGTGCGCTAAATCAAGTGTTGCCTCCTACCAGCTTTATAAACGTTTGGAACAGAACGGTTTAAACTTTGAGAGGGAGGTCATGTATATAACCCTCGCTGATGGAGTAGCAAGGAAGCAGGACGTTTTGACAGTGAAGACGACTGTTAATATCTACGGACGTGATGTCATCACCTCGTTTGTCATATTCCCCGAAGCAAGGGATAACAGAACGCTCCTCGGAGTAGGTTTTATAGAAGATGCCGCGTTAGCCCTAAACCTACCCCAGCGAACCTGTAATTTCATCGACGAGCCGCAGAAGAATTACGAGTTGAATCCAGAAAGCGTGGATAACTCGATGGACATTGCGGGTGTTTTATCCAGTGTGTGCTTGCCATCAATGGAATCACCGATGATGAACACACCTAGTCCCGTGATTACGCCAGTTAAAATGCCAGAACAGATCTCTCAGCTGATGACGCCTCCACATTCCCCTGGCAGAAGTGACCGTGTTATGCTTGGCGCAACCGAGGAAGTACTAGAACGACCTTATGGGCCGCTAATACCCATAGGATTCTCGACTCCACCAAAGAGACCACGGACAGTTTTATTTGATGGATACTCCCCGATCATTGATGCCTTATACGAGGATGCACGTAGGCATATCGATGCGGCCGACGTAGAGTTGTCACCTGGCTCTGCTAGTTTATTCCCAAACACAGAGATCTCTTCGGTGGCCATGTGCAGTCACGAGTGTTTGCTGACAGCAGAAGAAAAGGTACGGTTGCAACAATTCCTTAAAGAAAATGAAGCCGTATTCGTGTCCAATGGCGAACCAACGACGGAGACAGAACACGCTATCGACACGGGATCACACAGGCCGATCTCCGTACCACCATATCGACTGTCACCTATAAAGCTGCAAGCCCTGAAGTTAGAGGTAGAGAAGATGCTAGAGCAAAAAGTCATTGTGCCATGCTCCTCACCGTGGTCAGCGCCAGTAGTGCTTGTTCCCAAGAAGGACGGCAGTACACGAGTCTGTATTGACTATCGACAGTTAAATGCCATCACAACTGCTGACATGTACCCGCTGCCGCGCATTGACGACCTCCTCCATAGTGCTAAACCGACTCGTTACATGAGCACCATAGATCTCCGAGCCGGATATTGGCAAATTAAGGTTAAGGATGAGGATCAGTTGAAGACAGCCTTCATCACACCTTTCGGTATGTATAAATTTTTGAGAATGCCTTTTGGTTTGCGAAATGCACCAGCGACTTTTCAGCGACTCATGGACAGATTTAGCATCTCCTTAAGCCATATCAAGCTGCTTGTTTATTTGGATGACCTAATAGTGATGTCAGAAAGTCTAGAAGGACATTATAGAGACCTGAACGATGTTTTCGCTCGCTTAAAGGAATACAACCTTACGGCAAACATGGACAAGTGCGTTTTTTTCTGTTCTAAGGTCAAATATCTGGGACATTACATAACGCCCGATGGACTTCAACTTGACCCCCACAAGGTAGCCTCAATAGTGGAAATGGCCGCACCAGTAAACGTAAAACACTTGATGTCGTTTCTACAGATGTGTTCGTGGTATCGACGCTTCATTCCTAATTTTGCAAAGATTACCGAACCACTTACTCGCTTGATGAAAAAGAACGCTGAATGGACTTGGAAGGATGAACAGCAAAAAGCGTTTGAAGAGCTTCAAAAACTGTTAATCACAGCCCCGGTGTTAATGCAGGCAGACCACACCAAACCCTTCATAATCAAATCAGACGCAAGCAATTATGCTATAGGTGCAGTTTTGGTGCAGGGGGAGGGCGAAAACGAGCATCCCGTTGAGTATGCTAGTCGCCTCCTCACTCCAGCTGAAAGAAATTATTCCACCACAGAACGAGAAGCTCTAGCTGTAATCTGGGCGGTGAACAAATTTCGTGGCTTCATCGAGGGTACAGATGTTACTGTACTCACTGACCATCAAGCTCTGAAGTGGCTTATGGCACTAAAGTCCCCGACAGGTCGACTAGCAAGATGGGCCCTGCAGCTGCAACCTTACAATCTGACGATTAAATACATCAAGGGAAGAACAAATGTTGTCGCCGACACACTATCACGTCCCAACTGCGATCCAACAATGGAACAAGACTGTGGAGTATGCAGTATAGTAATTGATATGCCGCGGAAAAAGTCAACAGAAATAAGAGAGGAACAATTAAAAGATCAAGAAATAGTAAAAATAATTAACGATTTAGAAGGGAATCAACATGAAAACGGAAAATATTGGAGTACAAAAGGATACCTCATGAATCAAGGATTACTCTACAGATATAAATCAGATAATGACAACGAAAACGCTCAACTAGTCGTACCTAAGCATGAGCAGGAGAAAGTTATTGCCGTGTACCATAATGAAGCGTCCGCTGGTCATTATGGAGTTGAGAAAACTGTCGAACGAATCACTAAGCGATACTTCTGGAAGGGAATGAGAACCCAAATAGAAAATTATGTCCGGAACTGTATCGAATGTCAGAGGTACAAACCAAGCAACCTCAGACCAGCCGGTCTGCTCCAGACTACGGCTCTCAACCAAAGGTTTGAAGTCGTATCCTTCGACTTGTTCGGACCCCTACCTAAAACGGCTAAAGATGAGACGTGGATTTTCATTATAGAAGACTTGGCAAGTAGATGGGTCGAATTGTTTGCTTTAAAACAAGCCACCGCCGAAGAATGTACAAGAGTGTTATTGGATGAAATCATCCTACGTTATGGTGCACCACGACGGTTCATCAGCGATAATGGTTCCCAATTTGTCAGTAATGTGATGCAACAACTGACTTTCTGTTTGGGCATTGACCATGGCTTTACCCCTGTATATCACCCGGAAACAAACCCGGTCGAAAGACGCAACAGAGATTTGAAAACGCAGTTGGCCATACTAGTGGGGAACGACCATACCAAATGGTCGGAACATCTGCCAAGCATACGTTTTGCAATGAACACAGCTGTCTGTTCATCCACTGGGTACACGCCGGCTTACCTAACTTTTGGTCGAGATCTACGCACTATTGACGACACAAGTCATGATCTACGACAAATAGTGCAAAATGAGAACTTCATTCCCGAGATAACACCAAAGTTGTTAATGATGGCTTCTACATTAAAGAAAGCGCATGAAGTACAGGAGATGAAGGAAGAGAAACGAAAAGAATACGCTGATAAGAGACGTCAGCCGTGTCCAAATTATCAGCCTGGCGACCAAGTCATGGTTGATAAACATGCCTTAAGCAAATCAACACAAGGCTTCAGTGCTAAACTAGCACCTCGACGAGATGGCCCATACATTATCAAAAATATTCACGGACCATCTTCTTTTCAGATTGCTGATCCTGCCACCCCACACCAGTCTGCAGGGTTGTACCACTCCTCAGCCCTGCGACCCTATCAAGGGACGACATCAGGCGCCCCTCCCGAGCCGATCTTGCCTCTACGCCGGCGAGGTCGCCCGCGAAAGAACAAGCCAACACCGCCGGCCATAGTCAAGTCTCGTCCCCGTGGGAGGCCGCCAAAGAAGCAGCAGCCTACCTAAGTCCTGTCTTCTTCACCGGGACGTCTTCGGAGACAGAGGGGGAGACTATAACACGACAACACCGCGTGACCTTGAACGCGCCGATCACGCGTCACACCGAGCCCCACTCGAGCGCACGCCCGCTGCCCCGCGCGCGCCGCCTCTCGCCGCCGACGACTATATAAGGCCCTGCACGCGCTCAGTTCAGCAGTTCTGAACGTGCAGCACGCGGCCATCAAAATGCAGCGCGTGCTAGATCTTCTGCCGGAATGGCTGTCTAAATGGAGGTTGTCGGTGAACGTGGGTAAAACCCAAGCACTGACCGTAGGAGGCCTCAAAAGGCCACCACCCTTGAAACTACAGGACACGGAAATCGAGTGGTCGTCGCAGGCCAAGTACCTCGGCGTCACGCTCGACAGCAACCTGACCATGGTGCCGCACGTCCGCACAATCATCGCAAAGAGCAGGAGCGCCCGCTTCCTGCTCCTCCCAGTGCTCCGGTCCCGCCTCCCGCTGCGTGCCAAGCTGGGCGTGTACAAAACGTACCTTCGTCCACTGCTCACGTACGCCGCGCCAGCTTGGTACGCCCTCACGAGCGAACACACCAAGGAACTCCTACAAAGACAGCAAAACATCAGCCTTAGGAAAGTCACCGCTGCTCCGCGCTTCGTGAGGAACGCAGTGATACAGCGGGACCTGGACATCGAAAGCCTAGAAGGCTTCTGCGGCCGCCTCGCGTCCAATATGTTCGCGCGCGCCGACGCCTCTGCCTGGCCCCACTTAAAGGAAATAGCGCCATGGCACACACGGCCACCCGACGCGGGGCGCCCGCCACGGCGCCTACCGCGCGATCTCGTGGCGGACGTGCGTGACGACACCACACTACCGGACTGACCCCAGAGTGTGTCGCTATTATATATTTATTAATAGCTCGCGACACACTCTACAATAAGACTCCACACCCACTACTCACACCTGGTGAAACGTCGTGTTCTAAGTTAATATAGGCACGACGTCCACCCCCCACCTCATACCCGCACGACTCCACACACGAATAAACACACGCGATACATAGCGGCGCGGGCGCGCTATCTATTCGCAAACATGGGCGGTGTTACTATAATACAATACCGTCCACACATACATACATGGCCCCTTAGCCCGGAGCGCATCGGCTAGCTTCGATAACGTTGTGGGCGGGGGCCCCTCTTCCGGTAGGGGGCAGCCCTAGCCACCTCTGGCTGGTCATCACCCGCTAGGCTTCTCCCGGGGCACCGGGAGTTCCACCTGGCGGTGACAGACCGCCGAGGCGGCGTGAAGATACGGTTAACACCGTGGCGCCCTCTACACACACTATGCGACACTAACCCACAGGCGAGCGGCGCAAGCGCGCTCGCCACTGGCTGCGGCCTATATCGGCCAACCTAACGACGGCGCCCGTATGTTTACGGGCGCAACTGATCCCGCGGGACTAAGGGCGAAGCCCAAAACCCGCCTGCCGTGCCCCCCTGCGGGGGTACAGCGAAGTCTCACGACGGAGTTCAGCAGTTCGGCTCGCACGGACACGCTTCCACCTCGGAACGGGTTACGGGTAGCTGAGCGCACTCCGGCTTGCACGGTCGGCTTCCACTTCGGAACCGACATCGGGCGGTCGCGTCTAAACTCTAGTGTTGTAGTATTAGTGGCATTGTTACTATTGTACTTTGAAGTTGTGTGACGAAAAGGACGTTTTAAATTTATATTATAACTCTCATGGTCTTACTTTGTTGTGCGCTTCGTTATTCAAAGAGTGTCTTTAAAGAATCTGTCCTGTTCTTTTCCATAAAGATCTACGCTTTGGAATGGGCACCCATAGCTTCATCTTTTTGTCAAGAGTGCCAGTAACTGTATTATCTAAAAATATATGTTTATTCCAATGTAGTAATTACTTCACCCATCGGATTTGAAAAGATCTTTCCGCGATGATAGCCCAATTCTTGAAAAAGGTTATAGGCTATTTAAAGTCATACTACGACCCTTAGGAGTCGATTGGCAGCTGAGAATTTTTTAAACTAGTTGTTCTTTGAATTTGATTCCTATCAATACATCAGTTTGTTTTGTCCTTAGTTTATATTTTAATAAATACTTTTTATCAAACATGCTTGGAAAAAAGAACGGTCATTTGTGACCAAAGACTATAAAACCACTTGACTGCGCATACAGTGCCCCGACGCACGAAAACTATTGGTAATTTTGCACCTATAAGTAGGCGACGGTACTAGTAACCATTTTAGTTGTCTGTGACCCATTTGATTGTTAGACCCATATGCACGCTAAATAATTATAAATTGTTGCGATTTATTTAGACAATTTAAAACGCATAAAATGCCAAAATGCGAGGTAAACTGGTGTGGGAAATATTCCAAGACATCTATAGTTACAAAAAAGATAGGCATAACTTTTCATCAGTAAGTAAACACTACGAAATTATTTTTTAATTTAATCAGATTAAGAGCAACCGCAGGGGTCTATTTAAAATGGTAGTGTGTGAAAGAACACACGAAACAGTGACCCGCGTTTATGTCTTTTGGAAAAGTCCCTTTCTTTCATTAGGAAATTCTAATTCTTTTATCCCTTTCTCTCCCTTTGTACTTTTATCGTAAAAATCAGAGCCGTTACCTTTTTAATGGCTGAAGTTGATATCGATAAAAATAAAATTAAACATCATACAATTTTTATATTACTTTAAGAAATACGAAATATAATTCTGACTATTATATAAGATCGTTATTACAATCTCTAATTGGGTATAATTTATTTCGAGATATTAATTATAATCAATATGAAACAGAATCAACAAATCATTGTATTTTATGAGGAAGATGCATAATTCAGAAATAATTATGTAGACGCTAATTTGTCATTTTTGACTGAGATCAAATCAAGACCCTAAAACTATAATTCGAAAAAAATATTTAATTCATTTTAAAAATCAATAAGAAACAATTGTTGTTTTTCTTTTTGTTATTGACTGATTTTGATTAAATTTTGTTATGTGATTTTTAATGAGTATTTTTTTTTAATTTTAAGATCCATTTCATCGATATCGACTATTTTCCCTTAGTCAAGTCGTGCAATCCCTAACCAGACATACCTACGCAACTTGACCTTGAACTGACCAATTGCAGCCGCGCATTCTTCCTCGTCCCCCGGCCCGTGGTAGTGAGTTGTGTTCTTAGAAGAAATCGGCCTATAAGCTCTCTAGTGGTTATATACTCTATGTTTGTGACCCAGACCCGAAATGAATGAAACATATCTCAGTTTTTTTGTTACTTTAAATATGGCTAAAATGTATATTTTTTATTTTCGAAATCAATGGCTAACACCAATGACTAAGACCAAGGTTTTCCGATGTACATCTTCCTTATTGCAGATTTTCTTGTTACCGCTATGTGATGTTAGCTGTTTGACGTAATGCGCCGGATCCTGGTCGATCAGATCATGTAAGATCTGTCTCTATCATCGGAAAATCTGTACTACCCAGTTTTATTAAAATACTACCTTCTCATGAACAATCGTTTTCTGGTCATTCACTTACTAAAAGAGGTTATTGTGGTACCATTTGGGAAAGCTAATAAAACAACAAAGTTGGATCTGTAATCTGCACGACAAGTGTCGTACATTTATTTTGAGAAACCGGCCTCGAAAAACAAGAAAACTTTCAAGAAATTTTCAGAAGATGACCTTTATGGCGCCTATTTTCCAAAGGCAGATGTACTGTTTTGATAAATTTCGGAGGATACATACGTTCATGAGCTATCAGAAAAGTATCAGTTTAATATCCTGAATGGCGTAGATTCCTCACAATCGGCACTTTATGGTGTAAAGGTGGAATATTTCAAGGAAAACTTCGATTACTACTTTTCAACTTTTTGAATCGAAATATCTCAGAAACGGTGGCTCGTAGGAAAAAAGTATTGAGGTATTTTTTGTAGATAATTTTATGATATACATTTTTTGTCTGGGGTATTTCTATGATAAAACTTACCGTTTTGCTGAAAATCGCGAAAAACTCATTTTCTTGACCTTTGACCTTGTATATTTTTTTTTTCCGTACACGGGAATGGTGGGGAACTTTTAAATATTATTTATAATTATGTTTTGAATAATTTTACTGATTTTCAGCTTGTTGGGATTTTATGCACCTTCGAATGTCTAAATTGACCGGACTATAGTGAATTGCATACAATAACGATGATTTTTTTAAGTCTCCTGAACAAAAACATAAGGCAATATTTTGGTGTTAGCCATTGATTTCGATTATATAAAATACATATTTTAGCTATATTTAAAGTAACAAAAAAACCGAGGTATATTTCATTTATGTCGGGCGTGGGTAAATTTTCTGTGTCGTTCGACCGTTCTCCTTTGAGCATTATTTTGACTACCTTCTTCGACAGAAATCGAAATTACTGTACTGGCCAGATACATGCGACCAGCGGCCGGAAAAAAATGTATGAAAATCCATATCTGTCGTATTTAGCGGCCAAATAAATAACATAGTAAACTCATATCTGTCGTGTTATTTAAAAATGGAACGATCGTTTACTCTGAAATATGGCAACCAAGGAAGTAACTTATCAAAGGTTTTATTTAAATTTCGAATTGGCTTGCAAATAGAAAGCGGTTTCAATGCCTCTGTTGCTAGCCGCTGCAGTAATGATTTCTTTCTTACTTCAATACCAACCTCAGTCTGCATTCTATCCACAGCATTAGTGATGGTAGTATCTAACGCGTAGTTGGACAAGAACGTGTTGTTGAGCTCAGCCCGCAGCTCGTCCTCCACGGCCACCTCGTAGTAGTACGCCAGCCCGCCGGCACCCACCTCCAGGATGAACGTTATCAGCAGGAAGTATGTGTACTGGAATATTACAAGTATAGCGGATTAATGCTATCGTTTTTTTAATGGTATGTAGTTGGATAAGCTTGTGGATAGTCTAAAGAGATTCAAAAGATTTATAGAGCGAACATTGAGAGTATTTTAATACTAACATTTTGATCCAGAACTTTCGATCTTGACACACAAATGCTATCTGACAAGAAAGCGGGCGTATGACACAAAGCTGAACGATTTGTTACTAAGTAGTAACAAGTATTAGATTACAATTTTAATCGTCTTGCCCCGTCTCATCATAATTTCAGGCGAAAGACGTCCACTGCTGGACGTATGCCTCCCCCAAGTGTCACCACGTTGATCGGTCCCGTGCGACTCGCATCCAGCTCGTGTCCCGTCTATCCCTCTTAAATATTTGAATGTCTTTGAGTTAATCCCACAAATTTTGTATGAACCGATGATAGTAGGTACGTGCGGCTAATCAAACTATGGAAAACTAGTGTAATCGGATTTCTCATAGTACGGGAGATCTATATTAAGCGAGATCATGTTAAACTGGATATAGCTTGATATGTCTCCGTGTGTGCATTAGAAAAGCGTGCCTACTCTTCGGAAATATAATAAATACCACACATTTTTAACGATAACTCGTTAAAAATGTGGACCTCGTGGCGAGAGCAGCAATCGTTTGCGGTTTTATGGTAAAACCAGGGTCACAGGGAAATACTATAATTTTATCCGCCATTTAGTATATTCTACTTCACATAACATTAAAAATAATCTAGTTATTTATTATCTATTTTCCTTGTATTTTATTTGAAAAATATAAACTATTCAAGGGGCACCCATGACGCACGATTTAAAAACTTATTTTTGGAGTTGATAATATGATATTCAATGCTTGCCCCACTGGCATGACAGGCCCAAATCAATAAAAAAATACGGCTCTCTCCATAAAAGATACGGCCCTCATCCATTTTTCAGCTGTGGAGTAGAAGTCTGATAAACTCCTCCCAGCAAATGATGCATCGACCTTTACACATTTCTATAACGATAATACTCACACATAACAAACTGGTTCTGTTCTCAGTCTTGAGCCCGCAGCAGCCTAGCGCGCACAAGGGGACTCCCATCGCCCCGGCTATGATCAGTAGGTACGCGATAGCCGGGTAGGTCGGCGTCGGTAGCAGCGAGACGTATCGGTGTCGATACGACACGGTCCACGCCCCCACCCCTAGCACGCCGGCGCCTGCGAACTGAATCACACAAACTTGTTTATCTAGTTGTGACTGATAGCTGTTATCAAATAATATCGGGTTTGTTTACTTTAGTTCGTGGAAGTATTACTGAGTCACACCTTGTTGGGAATTTGTAATTGAATTCTTTTGTCTAGATTTCTTTTAATCACTTCACTAGCACCTTGCCCGTGACTCTAAGTCATGGGCGACAGCGACACCTACAGGGTCCCTATGTTTCAAGCAGGAACCAACCATACAACATCACAACATTTCATTGAAATCGGTTGTGTATTTTCGGAAATTAGCGCGTACGAAATTAGCGGACAGTGGACACCTTATTTTTACATAAAAAGCTAAATAAAGTAGGTCTCTTGCAAAATTTTGTACTCCGGTGCCTATGTTAGGGCATGGATGACTGCACACTGTGTATTTGACGTAGTACATTCAGGTGCCTGCCGTGTTGGCTATTTATATTGCACCCTTTGTATCTACAGTGTGTGGAATAACGCTTAACGCACACTTCAGCCGCATAATCCACCAAACCAGGATAATTAACTAGTATCAAAATACGTCAGGCGGTGGCGAACCGGTGCAGTACTTATTCACTTTCTGTGAGCTGTGCATATTTGTGCATGTGCATTGTATTATTTAATAACTAAACGGTGGCTCGTAGGAAAAATGTATGACATATTTTTTGTAGATAATTTTATGATCTACATTTTTTGTCTGGGGTATTTCTATGATAAACTTACAGTTTTGCCGAAAATCGCGAAAAACTCATTTTCTTGATCTTTGACCTTGAATAATTTTTTTTCCATACACGGGAATCATGGGGAACTTTTAAATATTATTTATAATTATGTTTTGAACAATTTTACTGATTTTCAGCTTGTTGGGATTTAATGCACCTTCGTATGTCTAAATTGACCGGACTATATACGGAAATTCAAGAGTAGACTGAATTGCCTTTCATTCAGCATGACGACAACCAGAAAAACAAATTACATTTAAAAGTGCCCCATTTTTTCCTTTTTAGATATCATTAATTAAAATGTATATAATGTACCTACCGACAAACATTTCAAGATAACCGATAAAATTTGATATTGCGCAAATATTGTGATCAGAATTTCTTCCTGTTTCAAAAAACCCAAGTTTATCGCATAATAAGCGAACACAGGAAGTGTTTTGTCCGCGCTCTATTTAGTGAAATAGTTTAATCTTATTACAAGCATACAAACGTGTTTTTTTGACCATGACAGGATTATGGAGTTCATTCTTCAGCGACGTAATGTTTCAAGCGTTATTGGCCTCAAGCTACCTAATACCTAGTTAATCTGTTTAGTACACTTCCCGGTTGCATAATTCTCTATTTTAGGTGTAACGAGCGACCTCAATGCCCGTATCACTAACAAGGCAACATCTAAATATCAAGGCTGAAGGCACTAGGATTTTTTACTGTGCTGGGCCTAGCGTTAAAAATACAATAGTGTGCTTTTATTTAGCTATTAATTTCACCCCACCTGCATCGTTGGTTTATTCGCAAGCACGACTGCTCAGCATAAGGTACTGGGTTCGATTCCCAGGTGGATCACGAATTTCTCAACTACGGAGTCTGGATTTGTGGCCTGTTGATGGCAATAGACTCACCCTCTAATACACTTAAATATAACTGTCGACGAAATGTAGATGTTACTATTACACCTCTGCCTGACCCATCTCGGGGATTACAGTCGTGAAGTTATGTTTTAGTTTAGTGTCCCGTGTCAGCTAATGGTGTCGATTCTGTTGTGCACAACCTAAACTTAATTTAAGCTATTGCTATTGTACTGTGAAAATGGGTACAAATCTGGTATCGCCTTTGCATAGTGTAGGTACTCAGTTTTCTCAGTTTAAGAATAAGTAGCATTCATAAATGATATCAGTAACGACCGATAAGTACTAATTGGCCGCGAACTCATTTTCTACAGTGAAACGGTACGGATAGGTTGAATAATAGAGCGTAGGGGCACGATTATTATGCACCATGAGCACATGGCGAAACGTAACGAAAAGGAAAGTTTGGCGGATTTCATGCATTACTTTTTAGAAGATTTGTTTTTGCTTTTGTCAGCCTTTGGATGTAGCAGTCAAAAGATAAAGTTATAGGGGGACTCAAATACATAAAACTATTTTTTTTAATAGACAACTGTGAAAAATACTCAATTGCACTCTGTGGGATGATGCAGGCTGGCAGTACCGTTGTAACATAAAGTTAAAATTAGAATGCGGAGCTACCTTTACCTAACTCAACGGAAAATCGGCGTGCTGATAAGTGATGTTGTATTTATGAGCTTCAGTCAAAAGTTTTCGAATGGTCCAGATAAGGTGTTTAGTATCTAGGCAAGCGTGACGAGCGATGATGCGGCGGTAGACTCTAAGCCGCATCATCGCTTCACTTCGAGTTAAAAAAAATACTCACCAGAAACACCACATTGAAGATATGTAGGACGCATTTCAAGAAGTTGACGCTACAGCAGTCCGCGTCTCTAGACTTGCGCGGCTTCACTTTCTTCTTTTTGGCCAACAGTGCACTCGCATCTTTCTTCTTTTCCTCCGCCATCGTCAATAAACCTCAGTCAAACGGTAGGTATTCTTCTTCACCTGACTTCTCTTGTTTTCATGTTCGTTTTAATTCTGAAAACAAAGAAATTTATGTTATTTCATCATGAAGATAAAATAAGTATCTTCAGAAGACAACTTTGAAATACTTACAGATTTGATTTGATAGCTACTCATCAGGGATTTGAATAATTGAAAGGCGTGAAAACGAATTACATTGTTTATTAATTAAATTCCTAAAATAGCTTATAAAAGTGGAATATAGTACAACACTTATAATTCTAAATAATTATACAACAAAACGTCTCAAAATAATTGATCCACAGTTAGTACATTAATTAAATAAAATAGAACGATGTATACAGAATAAAAACATTGTATTATGAAGACCTTGTAAGAGTGCGAAAAATATATACAGAAAATTTGAGTTTTGTAAAAGGCAATAATGAATTATTACTGGTCATTCAGTCCTTATTTTCATCACAATGTAAATTCATTCTATGCAACCTTATTTCAATACTGCTTTATAATCCTTGGGATTACATGAATAAATATTTTATTGGATTATCATAAATAAATACTTTTTTTTACAATTTAGATTAGACAAGTAGAAAGTAAGGATGGGGCCACACTACCTGAAGACAACTGCTAAAAAGCTTTTTGCAGTTTATATTGCTGGCTGTTTCGTTTAGTAGTACAAAGTTTAATATTTCGCCAGTTTTATTTCTGCCTAATAGAGACGAGGTGTCGCCAGGTACGGTGTGGTGTGGCCTATCCCTAATAAAATAATGCATAAATAGGTACATTTTAAGTGATTACTCAAGTTTTTGTTTGATTATTATTTGTTAGTACTTTTAAACATTTTTATCAAGATTGATAAATAAATGCACCTAATTCTTACTCATTATTCATGTCGATGTAGCTTGCTTATATTCTGGACAACTTGTATTATTATCAATGAGAAGCAGTTATCACAACCCTGCCCATTGTCATATAGGATAAAGCATACCCTGGCACTATGTAACACTAAATTTATAAAACGATGATTCTCATTAAAGAGTTCTGTGATGGATCTAGTTATCAGCTATTAATTATCATTCTTGGCTCAAAATTATCTTATTCGTCAAAATATTTGAGAGTAGTTTCTAACTTTTCAACTACTCTTTTGTAAAACGTTACTTGCTGCCTCAAGAATTTTTGCATTGTTGCATTCAGGTCTTTTGTTCTCTCGGCTTTGAAATGATTGATTTCGGCAAGAAGTGCATAAGATATAACATCAGTTCTCCGCAGTACCTCATTTAGTTGTGCTATTTCCATCTTGTTTTCAGCTGTCAGCCTCTCACATTCCCGTTTTTTCTGCACTGCACTCTTGTGGGTAGCTAGTACATCAGGAAAGCCTCCAACAACCCCTTTATACAAATGGAATTTATCACCTAGCGGCTCCCAATCATAAGTTGGTTGATCACCATACATTCTACCTATGTCGATGTAAGCACTGCCAGTCATTTTGACTGCTGTTGTTAGCTTTGATGTGGATGCTAGTGATCCCTCATCCAAACTTAGTGAAGCAGCGAGGCTGCAGAATGCTTCACCAACTTTCTGACAGTCAGCTCTGTATGCGGTCTGGAGTTTCTTAGTGTGTGCGACACACATGCTAGAGACAGACTTGACAGAAGTGTCCATGCTGTTGACGAACATATGGCATTGCTCAGTTATATGGTCCACTTGAGTCTGTAATAAAGCTTTTTCAGGTACTACTATTGATATGCAATAATTAAGACCTAATAAGGCATCTCTTTCAGCTTGCCGTTTACCGGCTTTCCACCTTTTTTCATCAGTACAAGTGAGGAAATGTTGCCACACTTCACATTTGGATAGTACTGGGTGTCTGCACATCCAGTCTACAAATTCTTGAAGCTGTACTCTTCTGCGCTCTATTAGTTGCTCATCATACCTGCCAGAGATTTGTTTATCTGGCAATGGTGGGATTGGAATGAGTGTAAATTTTTCTTGTAGTCTTTCATGCAGCCAATCGAAATGCTTGTATCTTCGAGAAACCTGAATATTGTTGAAAGATGGTGTCAACTGATAGGCAATGAAACTTTTGATACCTTTGAACTTGGATTCTTTCTTCGGTGAGGCCACAGTGACATTGTATGGTTGTGTTATTGGCCACCATTCATATCTGTCCTCTTCTTGAACTATGTACACTTTTTCAGAATCTGCTACTTCTACATTTAATGTGGCAAGTAAGTAACTCTCACCACTGACTTTAGATGACGGTGCAAACTTACTCTTTCTGACGGTCCCCACTGATGACCCATAGTTAGAAGCTGTTTCTTCATTTTGATTGTTAAAGTCACTAATAGGCATTCCTGGTAAGGGAGTTAGCTGCTGATTATATTGAGGTTTATTTTGTTGTGGGACTGGTCCTATTTCAGAGTAAGTGTCATCATCCCAATCGTCATCCCAGCCCTCTTCATGAGAAGCTCCTCTTTGAAAGTTACTGTCACCTGCACTGAACTGTTGGTCACCCCAGTCATCATTTGCTTGATCATACCGTGGTGCTGCAGGTGCTGTTTTAGTTTGAACTGATTCTTCAGGTGCTAGTTTACGAACATACGCAGCCGGAAATAAACCAGTCTCTCCATTAGCTTTCCTTCCTTCCCACCAGCCTTCACCAATTTCTGTATTTACTAACGTTAATACTTCTCCGCAAGTTATTGACATCTCTGTGGTATTGGGCTCCCCCGAGAAGTCGTATAGAGCTTGTACTTGGGTCGTCATTTTGGGACCCCTCACCTAAAACAATTTCAAAGATGATTAAATTAAGCCAACACGGTGTATAAGGACGGATTGAAACATAAAGTACTGACAACACACTATCTTATCATTGTTATCTACAAAAGTAGGGAGTATGAACATATTAAGTGATAATATCTATGTTCACGCGAATACTGTTCTCATTATTATTAATACTGGCTTGTACGATTTAGGGCGTCGCACACTGCAAGGCGCTGACATATATTCCTAATAGCCCCTAATTAAGCATAGTTGAAACCTAATTGTCCAATGTGCGAGGGGCATAAATATGGTGCTTTATGGTAGATTTTAAAGAAAACTGGACTAATAGTATTCTAAATCACTTTCTATTGTTCTAAAATACAATAACATTACAATGGAAATGCAAAATTCAACGTAGGAATACCTGTTTTCGTAAGACAGACAAAATTTATAAAACATTTTATTCTGCTGCCTTCAGCACCGGAAAGTAATGTGAGCCATTTCTTATGGAATATGTTGTAGAAAATTTGCAGAAACAGTGTAATATATTGTAAATCTTTTGATTTTGTGATGGAAATCAAACCAATGACGTCAATTTGTAGAGCGTGTTTCGAGTATTTTTCTCAGAGAATTTTGACTCATTCACAGAGAAACTTATTCACATATCAGAATTACATTCACAAACAACCTGTTAATACAATATACAATGACTTCTACTTACTTGTATCACTTTAAAATAATTATTTCAAGGCGGATACACCGATTGAACAGTCATCTGTTTGACAGATCACAAAGAATTTGTTTTTCGTTTCGTTACACCTTGTTCTCGTTTACGTGGCAATATTTCTATAAAACTGGTACCAGCCATTGGTACTTCTTTGTACAGGATTAATTATAGCCAATGGCGTATTAGCACTGTGTTTTATCTCTGGTACTATCGGTTACATTGTTTGGGCAACCAATGGCAAAACAGGTTTACTTAGAGAAAGAACTTGTGTCGTTGGTTCATAAAATTGCTCATAGTTTCGGAGAGATGGCGCTGTTTGAAGCATTTGACTTGTGTGATATTTTTTAGCCAGTGCAATTTTTTTTTTCAGGGTCAGTTTTAAGGCCTTTCGAACCGTCATGTCATAATGTTGCAGCCTATGGGTTAATTTAAAAAAAAAAATAAGTCTCTAAACTTTGATTATATACATGTCTAGATAGAGAGTTCGAGCGTCTAAACGTCAACAAAAATATCAGCCAACTGTTGGCTCATAAGCTAGTCCCGCCCACTCAGTGGCGACACTGTCATTGTACGGTAAACACGCTTTCAGTTGCTATATAAAATGACGATTTGCGCTATAAAAGTGTGCAGGAACTACAAAGGACGATTGAAAACAACTAAAAATGTTACCTTTGATCGGTAGGTAAAGTTTAATAACCATATTATAGAGAAACAATTAAATTAACAAAATAAAATTTTATCATAAGATGTACCGTCATTTTGACGGCATGTTTACAGGGTTGCCTGTTTATTGAAAGTAAATTTCCCATTTGATCATTAGCTCTAATTTAAAAATTGTTTAATCATGATTCAAAAAGTATATTTCCAGATTTCAAATCACCATTTTTCTGTGGTGCTGTAAAATCACCACATAATAATGTATCTATTTACTTACATATATTTCTTTAAATCTAAGGTTGTGGACATTGTTTATTTTAGTTAATAATCTGTAGTTAAGTTAAATTTTAATTTCGGGGGTCCTTGGGTGCTGATAACGAAAGTAGAATGTGTTCTACGTATTATAAATAAAGTATTAAACACTACACACACCTATTCAAATTATAAAACTGTTACCTATTAAAATAAAAAAAAATATAAAACTAAAATATATTTTACCTAGTAATTCAGATGCGCATACTCCTAATATGTAAAAAACACAATTGAAAGAATATAAATTTAAAAAAAATACCCAAAGATAATAATAATCTCAAAATCAAAACAATATTTTATTACCTTCTTTTATGGGAAATTTTCAAGGGCTGGTAATACTCAGTAGGCTTGTTACACAGTAAAAGACGCTTACTTGTGTGCGTGACACGCACACAACCGCCTCAAATCTGGCCTGTTATTTTTGCTGCGATTGCAGCGCAACACTCTATCTAGACATGTATATAATCAAAGTCTCTAAAGTGATAACCATCTATCTACCTGATGAAAATTTGGCCGGTTTCCCACACTTTATTGCCGCCGCCGGTCTTTGAATTGAATATAAGGCTCTAGATCTAAGCCCTAACTTGCCCCTGCGAATAAACAGTTCTTAATATACCAGTCTAACTATGTTCTTTGGTTACCTACACTACACCATGGTCAACTGTGACTTTATTTAACCAATCAGCACTTTTAGTCGTCGTCGGTTCTTTTATTTCAGATAAGGTAGAGTTCTAGATCTGTGGTGAGGGGTTTGCAGAGTTAGTATTTTATTGTTCGGCTAAAATGTAAATAAATTGTTTATCTACGTTTGTGTCTATCGGCCCGAGCCTTTTTACTGAAAAGGATAGCAAGTTGCGAGTTTGAAAAAGATGTAACATTTCCAGTTTTATTAGAAGGTCATCGAAGCCACTTTTCTTATTCAATGAGCAAAGGGTAAAATTAAAAACATTAAGTGGAATACAAAAATCCTTTGTTTAAATGTTTACAGAAACGAAGTACTACTTACGTACCTCCCTTTTTTGGAGAATCCTAGCTATTTATAAGAAAACTAGATAGAGGGATAGGTAAATAAGTAGGTACCTACCTAAGTAAGTATATAGGTTTGTCCGGAGACCTTCTACGTCTACATCTTTCTCGTGGTGGAACTTTGACATGTAGTTTGTAGGTGGTCCCTGACTTCCTATAATCGAATAAAAGACCTGCTCAAGTAATACATTTTTCATTACTCATACTCGGAAAGTAGGTCTGAAGTTGCCTGAGGAGCGGGCTGAAAGTAATACTTTTCAGCCCTAGGGAGAATCACTTTCAACTGACAGCTGTCACATTATTTAAAAAAAATCTAGTTCTATTTTCACATTTCTATTGAACCATGTTCCGACTTCTATACAGCCTGTAAATTACAGCGCGATGTAAAATTGAAATAACATAAAATTCAGTATTAATTAAAGAACATAATTATTTTAAATAACTTAGTTATAATTTAGTTACAAATATTTCTTTAAAATAACAACAATTTGGGCAAAATATTTACTATTTTTTCAGTGACGATAGTGAAACTATAGGCTGAATTATAGCCGGCCACAGAAAAAAAAAACAAAATAGGCGGGAAAGCGGCAATCCGATCTTCATTTTTTTTTTCGAGTGGTTTCGTGTTTTTGTTTTTATTTTCCTTGTATTCGTAATGAAAAGCACAGTGTTTACCTCGGGTTATTAGACTTATTTAGTCCCTCGAGCTATTAGCGCCCGCGCTACGCTTGGGCGCCAAACCCCGTCTCGGGACTAAATAAGTTACTTTCACCCCTTGGATAACAATGTACTATTATATCTCGTTGAGCTCGTAGAGTCGTAGCGTCGCGTCGTCGTAGCTCTCGTAGCAGTCGCATATTATGGCTGACCTATCGGTATTCGGGATTAAGTTGAATGTGGATGAAAAACCTTTCCTACTCCGGAATCAAAAGTATTCGGAATGAATGTGTACCTTCAAAGAAAAAATCTCCAAGTTACTTGTGTGTAAGCTTTTAGTGAAACTGGAAGGATGAATGGTTTTATTGAATCGATCCCGAATGTGATGTTCTTTTTAATGCAGAAAGAATCTTAATACCTAGGTCTAAAGATAAATCTTGCCTACCTATATGACATTTATTTTTAGTGGTACCTACGAAGATTTCGCTGGATGGATTTCTATTTATTTTATTAAACTGGAGGTACCAACCGATTAGTTAGGTACATACTTTTATCTAAGTACCTACTTTTATTTTCCTTGCTCCAGAAAGTTTTTGTTTTCAGTTTGGTCTCAAGAAAAACCTGTTGCTTAGGAAGCCAAAGTAGGTATTGATTGCTTTACAGGCGCAATCCTTATTTCGATTAGATATAATGCTATTACCAGTAGATACATATAGGGCCGTATCTAAAACCCCAAAGGGTTAAAAATGGGGACCGGGACATATTCTGTGACGGCAGTATATCTACCTAATGAAATCAGTTCCTGAAAACTGACGCACCGTCCTGACCGTCAGATAGCTTGCGGTGACGACAACCGGACTGATAAACGTAACGTCTGTCGTAGTTATGACGCAAAACTATTGGTTTAGTTAGTGACTTCATGAGTCAGGTTTGTAGTTTTATAAATTTTCCAAGTAGGTACGAGCTAGGGTCGAAGTCCGTATTATGTAATTTAATGAATTACTAATACCACCTACCACCTACCAGTTATACGTAGGTACCTATATGAACATTTAGGTAAGTACCTAGTTAACTATTGTACAGAATGAATAGAGGTATGCTCTAATTACCTATCTTAGTAGGAAGTCAACTTGCACTTAGTTGATAAATACAATAGGCTTGTTAACTGAAAAAATCTAATGTAGTTCATCACTTACGTCCATGTTCACCGAAAAGATAACCGTCTGTTTATCTAAAAACAGCTGTCAGTGTGACATGTTACCATACAAAAATGCGTGCTAAACAGCTGTTTTAGATAATCAGACTGTCATCTTTTTGGTGAACATGGACCTTAGATTATCAAAAAATATTTGACCTGTATTTTTTCTTTTGTCACATAAACCAAAATTGACGAAGATACGACGCTTTTAAAATTCCCAATAAGTCACTGTTTGGTATCATTCTTAGTGAGTTCTGACGTCACGAGCCCCCACTCCCGAGTTTTGATGCGTTTTATCTTTGTCAATATTCGTTGATTTACAAAAACAAAAAATACGAGTACATTATTTTCCAATACTCTAACTGACGGTCTAAATAGATTTGCAATTTATTGATGGTGGAAACTAGCCTATTGTAACGTTGATACAGTTTGTTTGAAGGCAATCTCTGGAAGTACTGGTCGGCTTTGAAAACTTCTATTTGAGTTTGACAGCTCAGTTCTTTTGAGGGACGATAAAATACCTACCTTATAAACTACGACTCTTAGGACTCGGACAAAAAGAAAAACAAAAAAGGTAATTTATTCAAACTAGGCTGTAGATCAGCACTTTTTGACAAGAGCGTCCCCGAATAAACGCGCCCATCCCCACTTCCTAATGTTTTCACGGAAAGAAGAAGTGGCTGAACAAACTCCCCAGCAACACATCTGTCTGACAGGTTAGATGAACCAGGGGGTCTAAAATGGCCACTTTTGCAGAACATAATATGAATCACGTTAAAAATTAAAAATACTTAAAGTGGACTTTATGGTAATGACAATAAAGTGCATTTTCAGTTTTTTTTTAACTTGGTTCATAATAAGTTCTGCTTAAGCGGCCATTTTAGGCCCGCTGAAGATGCAGTTTCGGGGACTGCCGATAAAAGTGAAAACTAAGTAAACTATATAATCTGCTACGGGTTGTGCCCCGCGCACCGCTTAGTGGTGCTACGCCGTAGCTGATCGGCTACGAGTGCTACGAAGCGTTAGGTGACGGGCACGCGAGTTCCATGATTTTAGTTTAAAAAAGTTTTCACTTCAAAAACTTCGAAAAGGCGGGTGAAACCGCGTGGCACAGCAAGTTTGTTATAAAGAAAAACCGAGTGGTACTGTGAGCTCGTGCGTTCTGTCGTGAGTTACGATCGAGTTCCAGTAGTGCGCGTAATAAAAGAATAAGAAAGAGGGTAGACAGATTTGTCTGCTCATAATTAATAATTTTCGTCCCACCCGGCCATACCTCTTCAGTATTCCCGCGATCATGATGCTTGCAACAGCGTCGAAATATCGGGTGCTCATAGAAACAAAAGAAAATCACGGATATAATCCCGTAAGTTTGCTAATGAAACCACCAGTTTTGTGACGTGCTGTCTATTTTGTGAACCATACCGGTGACGTCACATTGGCACAAATGACACTGCACTGATGGCCCACATTATAAATATCTCCGTGCGGTTTCAATTTAACGTCCGGTCAACTGCGATTTTGAAAACCATTTCCTGATATCTGTGGATTTTACTGCGGAAATAAATTGTAGTTAGTACTTACCAAAGTGGCTACGTAGTAGTAATTGAAATAAATGATTTGAGTTTTAGGTTTGAGTTTGCTTTTACGGTCAGTTTTACTAACACACGGCGACACATAAAAGCTCGCAGTTGGGTTATATCAAACCTCGATTTAACGTCAAAAATAACGTTACTATAATGGTACGGTTTTTGCAGCAGGATTTTTTCAGTGGCAGCCGCGGAGTCTGACCTGCCCGGTTGATGGCAAAAGGTTCGCCTCCTATTACCGAAATCTGGGTCTATTATTAGGTACACTTCTGCCTAATCCTTTGGGGATTACAAGCGTGATGTTATGTTACGTTATGAAATGAAAACGTGCATTAATATGATAGAATAAATATAACAAAGTAAAAAATGTAAAATCAATGGACGGTAAACATCCGGCATTTCTATTAAAACAAATGACTCGGAAAATGTTTAGAAACGATTGCGACAGTCTCATTGTTTTCAGATCAGTAATTGGATTTTTATTTTATTATTTACTTCGACCGGTTAGGCAGCCCCTCGACTCAGGACCTCAAAAGTTATTTTGAGGTATTTATTTATTTTATTTATTTTAAGTACGTTTTTTTTTTTTTACAATAATAAAGGCACGGAAATGATAACTTAGGTATCTATACCTATAAGTCCAGAAAGTATTCTGATTTTAATGGAACTTTAACAGGTGATCATCATCTGCCTAGCCTTTCCCCAACTTAGTTGGGGTCGGCTTCCAGTCTTACTGGATGCAGCTGAATACCAGTATTTTACATGGAGCGACTGCCTATCTGACCTCCACAACCCAGTTAATACTGGGTAATACGATACCCCTTGGTAAGACTGGTTGTCAGACTATTGGTCCACTGACTACCTGTAACGACTGCCAAAGATGGACAAATGACAGCCGGGACCAACAGCTTAATGTGCTTTCCGAGGCACGGAGGAAACTCGGTATGTAAGGGTGGTCACCCATCCACAGTCCAACCTAGGCAAGCACGGTTTAACCTAAAGATCGGCCCGAGCGGCTGTTATTATTTTGCCACGAGCTCCTCATTCCTCCTGGAACTTTAACAGGTGATAAACAGCCTAAATTTTTGACCTCGTCTCTATATCATTTCCTCCAAACTATCCAACATTTTTGACCTCGAGGACCCTGTGCTAACTGAATTTCAGCGAATAGTGCCGTACAAAGCAAACCTTCCTTTAGCAACATTGCACTGACCACCACAATATCCATTTAATATTTGAGGCTATAGAGACTAAACGTAACCGTCGTTTGCACACAGATTCGTTTGAGCTCGGTGATGTAAGCGGATAAAGCCTCGTACGCCCTCGGGCGACGCAACTTACGATAAGTTTTGCGTCAAGCGACATGCGCGTTTCATAGTTTCCTTCGTGCGAGTACCGTCGCGTGGCATGCTCGAAACAATTTCTTTCATTGTTTTCTCCGTTGTCGCCGTCGCAAGGCTGCTGCCAATTTACATTGATCAAGGATAGCAGCGAGTAGCGACTACGGTTACTTACAGTGGCGAGTGGCGAAAACTTAGACGGTGACGGTAGATTTGCTAGCGCTACTGTCCGACTGGTTTACGGTTTTTTTCCCACTGTACTTATCTACTTCGCTAAACACTTGACCAATGTAAATTAGACAACCCGAATGGCGCAGCGGTAGTGAGGCTGCCTTACGTTCTTAGGGTCCCGGGTTCGAATCCCGGTAGGAGCAAATGTTTGTGTGATGAGCATGGACATTTGTTTCCGAGTCATGGATGTTTATATGTTTAATAAGTATGTATTTACAAACAAAAAGTATATAATGTAGTATATCAACTGTCTGGTGACCACGACACAAGCCTTACTTAGTGTGGCACTAGATGGCGCTGTGTGTAATGTCCGTAATGTACGATATTTATTTATTTAAATAGGTCTTTACACGTGTGTCGCTTGATTGTGTAGGTCGTGGGCAACTGGGGAAGCGGCATGGCAAGATAAGATAAGATAAGATAAGATAAGATATATTTATTTGCTCAAAACATGTGTCACACACAATAATAAAAAGTGCATGTAGGATAAAATAAATACAGAAAATCGTTCAGACATGTTTTGCCACATACATGGCGTGCAAATGTTTAAATATTGGGAAATTGAGATTTTTAAATATATCATTTCAGTCAGTAGAAAGGAAATTAATGGAAAATACTAAATGTCCAAGTTAAACATTGCAAAAGCATACAAGTAATTTTAACTGTCTGTAAAAAAAAAAAAAAATAGGTATAATAATAATTGCAACTAGTAATAAAATCTCAAAATGATACATATCAAAAAGTAAAAGAATAAAAATCAAAATTAAAAAAAGCAAATAACAATAAATGTCAACAAATTATACAAATCATGTCAAAAAAATAAAATAGTAAACATAAAAGTCATAACTAAAAAAAAAAAAAAAAAGTAAGTATTTAAATATGAGCCAATAATAATAAATGTCAAAATTATACAATCATTTCAAAAGAACAAAAATAAAATTATTATTAAAGAAAAAGCAAATAAAATGTCAAAGTACAGTCAAGTCATAGGTTACGTAAATTAGTAAATGTCAAAAGTCAAAGTACATCATTTAAATAATCGGCAACATTATAGTAGCATTTATTTAGTAAAAGTTTCTTCATGCTTTTACAAAAACTATTTATATTCAAATCTTTGTATGCCTTTGGTACCTTGTTGTATAATTTTGGGGCCATACAGAATACACTTTTACCCACGAGAGCTGTTTTAGATCTATGTGATCGAAGTCGCCGACTGTCACGTTGACTTCTTTCGGAACCATCTGAACACTTCGGAAACAGTTGGGGATTCTTTTTAACAAATAATACCGTTTCTAATATATATATAAGGAAGGAAGTGAGAGAATTTGATGTTTTATAAAATAGGGTTTGCAACTGTCTGTAATTTTAAGACCAAACATAGCTCTTATGCATCGTTTCTGCATTCTGAATTATAACCTCTTTATGAGTGGAGTTTCCCCAGAAAATAATCCCATATCTAAGGATCGATGCAACAAGTCCGTGATAGGCAGTAAGCAATGTATCCGTATTTACGATTGGGGCGAGTTTATGCAATGCGTAGGAAGAACTACTGATTTTCTTGCTAATTTCTTCAATGTGATCTTTCCAATCAAGTTTTTTGTCGATGGTGAGTCCAAGGAATCTGGCTTTATCGACTCTGCAAATGGTGTGATTTCTATAACTTAAGTTAATGTCATTTCTTATTGGTATTCTTTGACTGAAATGCAAGATTTGTGTTTTATTTAAATTAATTTTTAGATTGTTATTGTCCAACCAGTCAATTATACAAGCTAAAGCATTATTAATGTCAAGTTCATAGGTTTCAGTTTTCTTACATGCTATTGTGACTGTGCTATCGTCTGCAAAAAGAGTCATTGGATGCTCAATAGATTTTGGAAAGTCATTTATGTATATGATAAATAATAATGGCCCCAGAACGCTTCCTTGAGGTACGCCGAATTTTACTAAACGTTCTTGAGACAAATACGTAGTCGCTTTTTTGGTACGATCTATTCTTGAGACTGCTGTGATTTGCCGTCTATTAGAGATGTAGGATTTAATTAGTCTAAGAACATTGCCTCTTACTCCATATGAGTCAAGTTTATTTATTAAAATAGTATGGTCAACGTAATCGAATGCTTGTGTCATATCGCATAGCACAGCGCAGGTAGGGGTCCTTTCATCCATCCGCAACATTACAGTATGCAGAAAATCATAAACCGCCATATTGATTGTCTTATTCTGTCTGAAACCTTTTTGCTCACTACAAAGAATATTATTTTTTTCCATATAAGTATATAATTGTTTGTAAATGTATTTTTCAAAAATCTTCGACATAATTGGTATCAGCGCTATTGGTCTATAATTTTCGATTAGGTCTCTGTTCCCTTTCTTAAATAGAGGTTTAACTATTGATGTTTTCATACCGTCAGGAAAAGTACCCGTACTGATACATAAATTCACGATGTGACTTAAGTGGCTGCATATTATATCACCAACAGATTTAATTATTTTGGTCGAGACACCGTCATAACCCACGCTGTTAGTATTTTTAAGTTGTTTTATAATGTTTAAGATATCACACGGTAAACTTGGGGCCATGAACATAGATTTTTGTCGGTTCAAAATACATGATGTAACATTTTTTCCGGACTCTCGTATAGGGATAACTCGGTCAATGAAATAATTATTGAATTGGTTCGCTATTGATTCTGGATTTGTAACTATTTTATTATCAACATTTATTTGATGTAAATTATCCCGAGGTACATTAAGTTTTTTATTATTTATTAGTTGCCATGTGGTTTTTGATTTATTTTCAGCTGTTTGGATTTTATAATTATTTTGAGCCCTTTGGGTCAGTCGTATAATTTTTTTAAATATTTTATTGTATTTAATAAATTGGAGTTTATTGGTTTCAGACGGTTTACGTCTATACTTCCATAAGAGGTGCCTCTTTTTCTTACTACAAATTTTAACACCACGTGAGATCCATTTAGTCTTTCTGCCTATGTTAATAGTAACAAGTTTACATGGAAAGCAAAGTTTATAGAATAATGTAAACTCCTCCATAAATGAATTATATGCGACGTTAGGGTCATCTGTATTATATACATCAGAAATGCATCCTGACTTCCTACTTTATAATCTCTTCTGTTCATAATTCATTTAAACTAGGAATAACTGAAGTCTTGCTAGCCCGTTCTATGCTATGCAACTTTGTAATTTGTTTTATTAGTTACTTATTCTCTGTGTAAGTGCTCACTTGCCTTGCAGTTGCATTGCGGTGAAGTTATGCCACACGTTGTAATAAAGTTACAGTTGGAACTCAAAAGTTACAAAGCGCTTTGGGTTTATGGTTTATGTTTACACACTAGTCTTCGCTCGTGGACTTGTACGTGCTTGACTACAATTGTTAAATGACTGATTAATCAGACTTTTAAACTTCTAATTAAGTAATAAAATAACCGACGTGGATGGGTTCTTTCCATTATGTTAGATTTACTTTGAAACTTTTCGTACCTATTCGTATTTTTAATTCAACGCCATTAATTAATTTTTAACTTTTAAATTAATCTTATCCATAGTTTTTCTCAAATCAAAGTCTCAATAACTATAAATCAATTAGAATTGGATTTAAATCGAATCTACTTGCTCAATAACTCTTTATGAGGAAAAACTTACCTACCATTCATTCGTTTCGTCCAAGTTATAGATTCGAGAGCTGTACAAAACTTGTAAGTTATGCAGGTAAGTTAATTAAAGTGAAAAGAACTTGGTTATTTATTTGCAGTTCCAAGTCGGTTTTCCCGTATTGTATTGCCTTTCCGTTCGGTGGACGTGGAATTGCCTTTTTCAGTTTTATCAGTTCAATATATTGGATGTTGGTAAATTGATAGATAAATTGCGGAACTATTTTCTTAATCGGAATCCTTAACCACATAAGTAGTCCAATATATTTTCTGCGTGCATGCAAAAAAAAGCAGAGTATAGAGGAAAGTTTATCGGGCCACGACGAGCGCCGCGTGATTCAGTTTTGCTCGGTTGCCAAATGCGGTCATTCCCGACCAAATGGTCCATTAAACCAGCCCACTCGAGAGCCAACGAATGCTGCTTACATCAAAAATTTCACGCGCCTACAGATATTTATGGCTTCTATGTTGAAACAACATGTAAAATGCAGATTTCAGCAAATGAAGTATGTTTTGATTCATAGCTTTTCATAAAAAAACGTCTTGTAAAACAAAGATGTTATTCATAAATGAGAACAATTTTTAGGTGGCCGAAAACATTTCTTGGAATCTATTATTATAATATGAAGGGAAACTAATGAAAGTCCGAGTTTTTGTGTGAATTTTAAATGAGTAGGTATACAAGAAGGTTTACTGAAATCTTCGCGGTGGGAATTTTATTTCGCTTTGCGAGCACTTGGCACAAAGTCGTGTGGTGTGAGGGATCCGAGGCTTTGCCCTGCCGTCCTGAATGTAAGTATACTTTGAGATTCAACTCGGTGCGGTCAGTAGGCTGACGAGATTTGGTCGATGGTTGTTGAAACAAGTTCTCAGCATATTCTGCACATAGCTGACACATGGAACTTTGTGGCATCTGCTCTAATTTTATTAAAATAAAATTATATACGCAGACATTTTTATTTTTCAACCCTTAGTTAGGTACATGTAAGAAATACTTTTACTAAGGAATACCATTGAATACTTGCATATTAGACTAGCTTTATCACTATGGACCTGCAGTCAAGTTCCTTTCTTGACTGCACTCAACTAAGAACCTTTTATGCCAAGTATTAAACAGGTTGACGTTGGTTTAAACTACACTCGGTTCCAAAAATTACGGGTCAGTCACAAAAATTGAAATACCTCCAGAACTGTAAAATTTGAAATAAAAAACAGAATTTAAAGACTTTTTAGTTGCGCTTCTAATAGCATATTATTTAAACTGATTGATGAAAAAAACTTCATTAGAAAAACAAAATTTAAAAAAATGACTATTTTTAAAAACAAAATTTTTGTTTCATGTCATTATGGATGCTTTCCATTTCTATTCTATCACAAAAAAAAATATCGTGAACGTCTTCCACGTGCATAACTATTATTCTGTGAGGTGAAGCATGGCAGTCACGCTAGAGGAATGTACCTACCAGAATCCTAACTTTTTTGGAACTTGGGCGGAGCCAGCGTGAAACAGCCAGAAACATTGGTGTATCTTTGTCGACTGTTCAGCGGGTAGTCCAGCGGTACCAAGAGACCGGATCACACCTTAGAAGACCAGGAAATGGCAGACCAAGATGCACAACGGCCAGGGAAGACAGACAACTGGTGGCTACAATGCTCCGAAATCGTTTTGAAATTGCTGTTGGTCTAAAAACTCACTTTATTCGCTTTGGAGGTGGCAATTTAAAAGCTCAAACAGTAAGAAGACGTCTTGCTGAAGCAAATTTGAAACCATTGAGGCCCCCGTTTGCATTTGTCCCCGTTCCCAGACTGGAACGGGGACATCGAATTGCAAGACAGAGATACGTGCGCGAGCACCTAAACTGGACACTAGACGATTGGTCTAGGGTAATGTTCACGGACGAGTCTAAATTCATGCTTTATAAGCATGATGGTAGGCAGTTGGTGTACAGAAGACCACATCAAGCGTGTGTGGAGGAAAAAGTGGCGTACGGTGGAGGCTCCGTACAAGTTTGGGCTGGGATTTCTACTGAGGCCCGCCCCGAGCTGGTACTCATTCAAAATGGAACTATAAATGCAGTGAGGTACGTGGAAGAGATCCTCAATGAACATGTATGTCCTTTCATGGCCAGGATGGACCGGCATGGCATATTAATGCATGATAATGCGCGTCCCCATACCGCCAGAATTGTACATGACTGACTACCTTGAAGAGGTCGGTATCGAACTCATGCAGTGGCCAGCGCGAAGCCCGGACTTAAACCCCATCGAGCACGCCTGGGACGAGCTTCAGAGATGCGTGAAAGGTCGAAACCCCCCACCAATCACGCTTCCCGAGCTCAAACAAGCACTGGTGGAGGAATGGGAAGGTATTCCTCAGCACCGGCTCCGAAATTTGGTGTACAGCATGCCTAATCGCCTGGAAGCTGTCAGAAGAGCTCGTGGAGGCAATACAAAGTATTAAATGAAGAAAGTGATGAAAAACAGCAAAAAAACAATCATAAAAAATGTAATCTTAAGAAAAATATGACTACTTTAGTTTTTTTTTTAATTTATAGATTAATATTGTGGGTGCAACTAAGTTTTATTTTATTTTTTATCTGTATAATTAAATTCTCAATTGAACAGTCTTCGTTTCATTAGGATGGCATACGTAGTTCGGGAGATATTCGGGTTTATGTGACTGACCCGTTATTTTTGGAACCGAGTGTAGTTCATTAATATCTGGATGCTGCGTCTATCATTTCTGTCTTACGCAAGAAAGGATCTCATAAACGTGTTCCGTGGAAGATATTGAAGTTTGAGGAAACAGAACGTTCATAACTAGGTACTTTGTTTGACTTGTGTCAGAATTTGTAATCATTGTCTGCTTCCGTAACTTTGGGGCTCTTACCTAATATATGGCTAAGCTTTGTTTAATCAAAACTTCAGTATTTACTTGGATTTAATATAAATTAATCGTGGGGACTGCGACCTTTGTAATAAGGTGCTGAGTTGTTTCCACATAAAGTAGGACGTAGTTGGGTAGTAAGTAATTTGAACTTAACTCTGTCACAGACTGTAGAAAGATTGAAAAAGGAAAATCTGGTGCTAAATCGAGGCTGTTGAGCACGTGATCCTGGGCTCAGGTTCCAGGTAAAAGTGTTATTGGGTTTTCATTACTCATACTCGGAAAGTAGGTCTGAAGAGCGGGCTGCCTGAGGAGCGGGTTGAATGTAATTCCTTTCAGCCCTAGGCTGTATTTACGTTCTGAGGTCGATTTGAGTTAATTAAATGAAATTTAATTTTTTGACGTAGTTTGTATACTTATAATCGTGTAAATTAATACGCGTAAAGTGAATAATCTGACATTTATAACGGGCGATAACTCCTGATATTGGCAGCCAAAAGCCTCCTCCTGACCGTCCACAAGCTAACTTCTACTCCTCTTACTTCTTCAAGGCTCTTCTTCAGGTCCACACATGACGCCTTACGATTCCGCAACGCCTGACTCACCAAAAAGCAGTCATCTCTTAGTTCTGTGGATCGTTTTCTTCCCGAACCGGGTCTTCTTTTGACCGAACCGGTCTCTTGATACCGTTGCCAAGTCCTCTGGACAGTTGAACGACTCACATTTAGCCGCTGAGACACGTAAGTTTGCGAACGACCTTCTTCAAGTAGGGCTATAATTTTACCGGCCCTCATTGCTTTGTCACTCATATCAAAAACTGGTATTTAATGTAAAGAGAAAGATTAAATTGTTTAATTTGCAGAAAATATCCAGAGTTTTAAAATTTCAGTAATCAGCAAATCGCGCCGTTAGTAGGTAAAGCAATTTTACAATAATCCACATTATGAATTATTTTTCTTTTGTTAATTTCAAAATTTAAATTCGGAACGTAAAGTATCATGCTAGGAAGGATGCTTTAAATAACATGCCAGTACATCGTCAAATTAATACAACCTGTTTCTTGTTCTTCTTCATTGCAGTAGAGAAAGTAAACTGCCCGTTTTTAATGCAAAAGAGTTTACATTTCTTGCAAGTTTCCAACAGCTAAAGAAAGTTGCCAGTGAAACATAAAATGGCAAATTTTTAGGTCTGGTAGCATTTAGCGTCATGTGCCACTATGACCGCGGCGAGTAGAGTGGACAACGCCTGTCAAGCTCACTGCGATATTTCACACTCAGTTTCAGAGCTTATTCTCTTATTATATTAAATTTTCTTCGAAGCATTTCTCAGTTTTCTGTGTGTTTGTCCTTTTTTGTTCTAAGAAGTGGATTTACCTTTTCGCATCCATAGTAATATGAGACAGTAACTGAGTTATCTTTTCGAGCCTTTACGCTTAAGATTTGTTTATTTTTTTTTAAGAATGGTAATGTTTTTACATCGTTCTGCCAACTCATAATAGATCAATTTACCGAACATTGACACAGCAACAGCTGATCAGACGGGAAGAACACACGTAGTACCCGACATCCGTAAACAAACGTCGTCGATTAATTAACGTAACGCAATCAAGGCGGCCATCCTCCGACGTGTAAACATAGGATGCAGACCACATGTTTCTGAGGAAACTTTCAGCTTCAGTTTAAGGTACAATGTCGTCGATTAGGGCTGCTACTGTTTAATATAATTATGAAGACTGTATACAGGATAGAAACCTCGACGAGCAAACTTTTACCGCGAACATTATACCTAAGTAAATTCAACGGTAGCGCGTCTAGATGTAACAGTTTGTACAACGTTTGTTCAAATAAAAGTATGTACCTACATTAGAACCTGTGCAATCAATATCAAATCGATAGTGGAGGACATTGAGTCTAGCCTCAGCGCTGAAATGCAAGATGACTTCATATGTGACAGTACCAAGGCTAGAAAGACAGGTCAGTCATCTTCTATAGTCATGATGTGCTTCGAAAAGGAATTGTCTAAAGATCGAACATAAGATAGTCACAACAGCCGTTAGGTATCTACCTGTCTATTCTCATTTGCCCTATCATACTCTAGGTATCAAAGAACTTCGCTATGAAAACCTATTAGCGTGTGAAGTGTAGCAAACAGCAATTGCTTTAACAGCACTTTCGCGAGCGCTGCAGTGCTGCACTGGCCGGCTCGTTCGATTCAATTTAATTGCATGCTTGTAAGTACCGCGTGGGACGATTGGTTTGCAGCCTCCAGCCCCTTTTCATCCCAGAGTTTTAACAAGATGAACAAAGTTACAGGAGGTACTTTGCTTTTCCTTCGTTAGCTTTTCAGACTTGGTGCTTTTCCTAACTAGGTATTACTTCATACGTATAGGTACGTATAGTACATATATGTATCGTTATTTACTTACATCTGCGTTTGCTTCATTATTTACATTCATTAGACAAAGAGGAAGACCAAAGAAACTATGCATGGATCATCTGAGAAATGATATGAAAAGGGAGAAAAAAAAGATAAAAAGATATCGTGACGGTTGTCAGACGAGAATGGAAGAAAGAAAACGTGTTGCGCCGACTCCAAGTAACATAGGACAACGAGCAAGACGATGAAACAGCCGTTAGAGAAAGATCTGATATATCTCTGTGGTTGAGAGTACTACCTTCTTACCTACACGCGGTACCCAGCTACGTTAGTTACGTAAACTTTGTTGCACATGAATGAAATAATATGTTGATCCTCGCAGAGGCAGAAAGTGAAGTTCTATCACAAACATTAAATAATATGAATACACTTAGCTATACGAGGATAGGAACTCGGTACCCTAACTCTATGAAATAGGTTGTATCTCTGAGTTTCTTAAAGTTCACGAGAAAATTACCTATGAAGTTAACCAAGTAATATGACATGTTATGCTCGTGACAGTATTGTACACCGGGTTCCAAAATTGTGAAATACAGAAGTCATTATCGAAAATTACGTAATTGGACTTACGGACGCTGTCTGCAACTCTGCGCATTCAACCCTTTTATAAACACGTCGAAATTTAGAGAGAACTTTCTCGTTTTAACCCTGCTAAAGGCGGGGTAACCCGGAACCCCGGGGTAACGACGGCACATCTGTCGTCGACAGCGACAGATTGCGCGCGACTCCCGGTCGAGGCAGACGACTGCACTGTCTGTATCGGGATCACGCTGAGCGCTGGCAGCTATTGCACTTCCTGGCTTTACTGCGATCTACTTATGTAAATTCTTGCGTATTCTGTTTGAGAATTATTTTGTTCTTTTACTGCATTCAACAATAAATACACATGCCACTTTTCTTTCCATGGGGGTAGACAGAACCCCACTTGCTTTGATCTTTACATATTCGTTTTGAATCGTTCATGCAGTTTATAGACGCACGCCGATTGCGCGTCCTACGCACCTGACCTATCTGAAGAGCGTCATAAATAAGGTCAATGTTATGTCCTTCTATAGGGCGTATCTTCTCGTCGCTGTCATTCACAACTGCCTTGTTAATATCCTACCAAATAAATACTCGACCCAATAAAGTCTATAATTGTCTAACGCTGCCTATTGGACTGCTAAAGGACGACGTTGACATGAATTGGACGGGTAAAAGCGCGGGTGCTGCGTTGTTGTTTTTATTATTGACACATATTGTTTTCAACAGGCGTTTATTAAAAAATGTTGCTGTCGGAATTAACTTGTTAGTTTTATAAATTGCTTGCATGTGTATGCATACATTTAGGTTACACCTTTTGATGATTATTCTGTTTTTGTGTTTAGTACAAAAATCATCATTAAGGTAATTTAGACCTCTTTCACGGTACCTAGCTTAAGGGTAACCAGTTATAGCCAGCTTGTGTTTGTAGTTAACTAATAACTAAAGCATAATTACCTCTCTTGATTAGGTCCATTCATTGCCCAAAACCTCATATTAACCAGCAACCACAATGTCACTACCGTGACAATGTCAAACAAATGTTAAACCATAGTGCGATTGTTTTTATTTATCGCTTGATTAGCATAGACAATTAATCAGAAAATCTGATGAAATATTCATTTGATTATTTTAAAAGTGGAAACACTTCCGCATTTACGGATGAATGTTCCGGTTAGTTAGTGGTTTTATTCGTGTATGGAACTAAACTCAGCAGACCATTGTTAGAAACTATTTTTGTTTAAAAAAACCATCTTGGTACGTGAACCATTTACAATAACACCAATGTGAACCTACTACATGAATATAGATAGATGTGACTTAAGTAAAAATACAACTTTATGTGAAGTTTAGCTATACATGAAAATTCTCGGAACATTCAAGTATAATAAGCATAGATACCATCTCGGTATCTATGAGGTTCACTGTATGATGTACAGTTCTTGGACTCAAGAATTTTCCAGAAATTGATTCCGACATTTTGCCGTTATGTGTTTTAAACGACGTCGTCGATTTTCAGCGTCTAAACGGTAGAAAATGTCATGTTTGTACAAAATTATTAGCAGGTACACAAGTTACGAAATAATCTATTTTAAATTACCTCAGAGAGCTATAAAGGCAGAATATTGATGACAGAAATTAATAATCAATCTTATTCAAAATAACAAATTTCGACGGATTACTTACAGTAAACACGACTGATTTGCATACTGTTTCAGACAGGCTGTCGAAAGGGCTCATAATAAATTTCTGTTTCGCCATCCATCCAAGTGTACAGCGGAAGATTTTGTCTATAATTAGAAAGCGACACTTGCTTGTTTACAGTTTGTCTTGGCAATGTTAACAAATAGTGTCAGCTGCAGCTGCAGCGATTGGCGCTGATCTTTCTATTTTTAAGATCTGTTTTTCTCAATACTTAATGGAAAAAATATAAAGTTGATCTCGACGGCCCTGGCATGACATAATACATATTACAGTGACCATTTTGCAGCAAAACTGAAAGCTGAAAGTTGTTTAATAAAACGTTGGTAATGTGCTTATAATGCTACGACTTTAAAATACGATGTCGTTTCTCCGTTTATATAGAGGTTTCCTGCGGGGTAATTGACTCACATTTTATGTAATTTATTTCGACAATTCAGTGTGTTATATACGTTGTAGAGTACCTGAACCTATTTTTACCAGACTACGGCAAAACTAGATCGCAATCAATAAATTACGAATTTCTTTCAAAATCCTTCCAAATTGTGACAGAAGAGCGTGCTACGCAATTTTATGTGGATAGTGTTTGAATTTTGTCATTCTATTCTAGAAGACCTTGCTTTTTAAGGTCTCCCACTAGGTGGACCGATGACCTGGTGAAGGTTGCAGGAATCTGCTGGATGCGAGTCGCACGGGTCCGGTCAATGTGGCGACACTTGAGGAAGGCCTATGTCCAGCAGGTCCTCTGCAGGTCTTTTGGCTGAAATGATGATGATGTTGATGACTCTAGAGCAGTGAACAATGCACCCGATATGGTCAGCCGTGGGTCAGCACAATCCATTCAGTCTAATCCCGTCTGAAGCAATTACCATACATACCAATACGCTCTCTCCCACTGTTCACATCATAAACGTGTGATTGCGTACTAAATCAAAACGCTAGAACGACCGATAGCTTCTATTTTCTACCGAGCGCTAGTTTTGTTTGTGCACGCAGGCATGAACCACTTCCCATTTGTTTGCTGAACCATTTGAAACATACATGAGAGGAAAGAGGAAGAGTACTCGAAAGTAGGTACTGGGTTTAATGGTTGACTTTCAAGATTTTAATCCTAAGTTACAACTGCATGACGTATCTACGCTATTATAATTGCGAATCCGTCTGATTACCACGTAACGGCTGAACGGATTTCAATAAAATTTGGCACACTGGTAGAACACGGTCGTGGAACATACACTGTTTTTCATAGGAAGATTTGAAATCTTCACGCGAACAAAGCTACAGGAAAAAGCTAATCCTAATACGTACGTACTTCCAAAAAGTGTTTTGTAAAAACTTTACCAGCCACTTCAAAAGTAATCTATTATCTTTAGTATCTTAATTTTTCATCATTTATATAACCTTGTGATTCAAAGTTAGTAGCCAAGCAAGAAAAGTGAATTACAAAAGCCTGTGTTAGGTAATGTTTTAATTTACATTTAAAGCGTTTCGCTGCTCGTCTCGGTCGTGGAGGGTACTTCTTAATATCCGATAGATAGGGCTAGGTAAACCGAGGCTCCTTTATATAAAGCAATTACTTTTTATTATAACATAACATAACATAAAATCTGCCCTGTAAATCCCTGAAGGTTAAGGAAGAGGTGAACGTAATGTGATACTCCCAGATTTCACCTAAAATGGTAAAGTCCCTTGGAATAGGATGGAAGTATTTGCCAATAACCAAACTCAGGGTTTGTACTGACGCCGGGGTTGCGGGCCTGTTCGAAAGAGATACCGCGGCCCCGGAACATAAAGGGCGAGGAAGGAACATGGATGGGTTTTAGTCAGTAAGAGTCTGACACTCCCTCCCGCTCCGCCCAGAGTGGGAGAAGTCATTTGATGATTTCCCATCCTAAAAAAAAAAGGGTTTGTACTGACAAATTCTTGATTCAAAACCCAATAACACTTTACCCTGCCCATAATTCGTATGCAGTACCATGAGCTCAGCAGTAGTTATGGTAACTACTAGACCAAAGGCAGTTTTTATTATATGACACAGTGTAACAATGTAAAATAATCAAATGTCGAGGGTTCGAACCCAGACAGGCGCATTACTTTGTGTAATTTATTTCATCACCACTGATCTCAAAAACGGTGAAGGAAAACATCGTAAGGAAACCGGCATGTCCTAGAACCAAAAATTCGAAGACATGTGACATCTACCAAACCGCACTGGGCCCGCGCGTGGTGGACTATAGCCCCCCTTACGCAAAATACGCGCTTTGACGTGGAGTTGCGGACACCAGCCCGTTGTATAATAATCAAATGCGAGGTAAGGTTCACGTTTTGCAGTGAAACGGCGACACAATCGTCCGTTGAGTGCCCTCGCGCGCGTTTACGCTGAAAAACTGAAAAGTGCTCGCCACGCAGGGAAATGAAAATGTGAAATAGATTTATAAAAAATACAATGGATTTTATACTTTTTGTTTTTACAACGATTTTACGGTATTCTATGTGTTATGTTCATAAATTCGTATGTACACTAGGTACATATGTCGTTTTATGACTTGACGAAAGTACTTTTGACATAGGATAACGTATCAGAGTTACGAAAACCAACCCGCGAACATTCATTTTTAATGTCCAATAAATTCGAATTTGAACATTTGTTCGTTGCATTCATGTTACAAGTTGTATCATTCTGTTACAATACAATTTACAAGTTAATGCTCCCGATGATAGGGGGGGGGGGGGGGGGGGGGCACACCTTTACTGTGTAGTATACTTACGTTCTTACTACTTAGCAGTTCTTTTGTTGCAATTTTGCAAAAGTTTCATTTACTGTGAAGGATCGCGTTGGGATCACATTTGCATGCACAATTGAGTTCCGAAAACAACCGTAGGAAACAAAGGTCCGTGTATCTAAACTATCGTTGTAAACTACACACTGTGTGTGTCCCAAAGGTGATTTATTCCACCTGTATGGATGGATGGCAATGAACGGTTGATCCATTGCATATTTTTGTTTGTTCCCCAAATAAGAACCGAACACGAAACACCTGAAAATGTCCATTCGATTCTAGAAATACTCGAAACATCCTCCAACTAACCTTTAGCCAATTATTACTTAGATTTAGTTTCAAGTCTGAACGGCTTCTTGCTCTAAGCTAATAATAATCATAATAGTTAGAATCGGATAGGAGTTGCAATTGAAGCTCAGTCTGCGAATTGTTGAAAAGGCGCTTGATAACAACATCGAATATTCTATTTCAAAAGTAAAGTGGTGTCTAGTAACACAACAGCATAAAGCTTGAATACTCTGAAGAGTTCGACATAATATGTGTATCGAACAAGACACCCATAGAGGCTGATTATGTGATTAGGCTGATACCTAGGTATGTTTGAACCCCCACGAATTGGCAATTATCTCTAAAAGTTCAGTGTAACGGAGTAATATCCAAAACTAGGCCAAAATCTAGACTTTTAGCTGTAACTGATACCTATTTCAGTATCATTCATACTATCCTCAAACACCAAACTACAAGAATAAATTGAAAGCAAACTGTTCAAGCATCAATTAACACAAAAGTTTGCGATGTTCTTATAATTTGTTCGGCGCTGAAGTTGCACGGTTTTGTCCGCTGAAAGTGTATCGAGACGGTTCAAAGTTTGAGTACAAGTGTAACATTTGCTTCGAAGTGCACTTTAAAGTTTGTTACGAGCCACAGACGAGTCGAGGTCGATTGGAGTTCTGTAATAAAGGGTCTAGACTCCAGACGAATGACGTCGATCACAGTTGGAGCTGAGTGCTTGCATATACAGTTAAGTAAAAACCGGCCAAGAGCGTGTCGGGCCACGCTCACTGTAGGGTTCCGTAGCTTCCCAGACCATTAAAAATACCAACATTTTTCGTCAGCAAAAATAACTTTGTTTTTCATAGTATTTGTATGAAAAACAAAGTTATCATTTGCGTTTTTTTGAAAAAGTGCTATATAACTCAAAAACTATTCAACTCATCAAGTTGAAAATAATTTTCCTAGAAAGTTCATATAAAGGTCTACTTCTGTGATTTTTTTCATATTTTTTAAACTTATGGTTCAAAAGTTAGAGGGGGGGGGGACACATTGTTTTTGACTTTCGGAGCGATTATTTCCTAAAATATTAATATTATCAAAAAATGATTTTAGAAAACCCCTATTCATTTTTAAATACCTATCCAACAATATATCACACGTCAGGGTCAAAATTAAAAAAAAAATCGCTCCCCACTTTACGTCTGGGGGAGGTACCCTAATAAAAATGTTTTTTTAAATTTTTATTTTTGCACTTTGTCGGCATGATTGATATACATATTGGTACCAAATTTCAGCTTTCTGGTGCTAACGGTCACTGAGATTATCCGCGGACAGACAGACAGACAGACATGGCGAAACTATAAGGGTTCCGTTTTTTGCCATTTGGCTACGGAACCCTAAAAAGGTGGGATTTTAAACGTAATAGTTACTAATTTTCTTTAAAATCTTCGGTTCTTCAACACATATGGTGCCGTTAGATCACTATGTGAAAGCTTAGCTTTTCTAAAGATAGAGGTAGTAGGTAAACCAGATCGTGTATTTAACATTTCATGAAAAATGTTTTAATGAAATAAACTAGTTAGATAAACACGCTCTCTTATAAACTTTCTTCTTCCTTTCTTCTTTCTTTCTTTCTTTCTTTCTTTAAAAAACTTGGGTTGTTACCGCTACCTTGTCTATATATTAATGAAATGTGTATGTTAGTATGGAAACACAAGGAATTATTTAAAATAGCAAACGATAGGAATCCTCGAAGCCGACGAGATCCTTACAGACTCGTACTTAACAGTGCTCCCAGGCTTGCTAAGTACAATAAAAGCTGCTTGTCTATGTGTGTACGAATTTATAACAAATTACCTATTGATCTGAAAATGTTAAACACCAGATATACTTTTAAGAATAAATTGTGTGAATGGTTAATTAACAACAACTTCTACAGTATAAAACAATTTCTAGAACGAAAATAACGTTATTGTAGTATAATAATAATTTTGATGAGGAAATTGTTATTACAAATATTTGCATGCTGTGTTTACTCTAGGCAAAACATGTATGTTCCATTTTTGTACTGTAAGATCTTTTTATACCATGTTTTACGCAAATAAATATATTATTATTATTATTATTCCAACCTGTAATCTCTCTTCGATTGAAAAATAATTCAAACTAAGCTTCAGTTTTTCTATAAACTTCATGATTTTCTGTCGAAAAATTTTTAAAACGCAAGATTCTGAAAATAGCGCGCCAAACTCCTCTTTTCCACTAAACGTTAATACCCCCAGAGGATGAGGTTACATACGTAATTTTCTTTGAAATGGAATTATTTTATGCAAATGGCGTACAACTTATGGGAGATATGTGACTGTGGAAGCACATAAAGATTTCATGTTTACTTCATGCCTCGTTTAAACGTGTGATATGGTTCAGTTAATATTGGAGTAAATGTAAGTGCGTATTAAGGTGTAATTCGATTGACTGTCGAGGGGATTGTAAAACTTGTAAATTTTAAAAGCGAACATGAGCTCGAATTGTTTTACGTTGCGTTCAATTGTTTTGGAATGGAAATTAAATGCATAACAAAATTAAATAAAAATAAAAAGCCTTTTGTTTCATATAAAATGACATGATTAAGTACAACCGTCCTGTTGGAAGTGTAGATAAATTGCAATCCAATTATCTGACAGGGAAACAAGGTGTCGCGTACCTATTTATTATCTATGGTTTCCACTACGGAGTTTCAGTAATTCGGCTGATAGCTGACAACACTCTGGTCTATGGCAATCTGACATGTTTATTGCCCACAGTTTCTTTGTCCCACTTATCTACGAGAGTAATGTGTTAGAAGTTGTTAGGTACCTATCTATGTCAGGAAAACAATGAAAATCCCAGTAGCTAGCGTAATTACGTCCGTGACTTAGCGCCTCATGATTAATGTACTAACTTGTGAAGTGGTGAGAGATTTAGTTTGGCCCACAGGCTCCACGTTCTACAACTACGCATAATTATAACTTTATTGTTAATTAAATGTTAATTTAATGCTAATTGAAGCCGAAACTAAGACAAATGTTTATTTAGGACATTCTAGCTAACACAAGCCAAACTTTTATCCTACAACGTGTAACGTTAAATGCGCAAAACATTAAAATAGTTTGATCAGAATCACGGGCAGAATCAATTGAACCACTTTTTTATACAGGGTGTAAACCACCTCATCACAAAACCGTTAACCAAGCATTCTGTACATCAAACTAAGTAACTTTACGCAAAAAATATTGCTGGGAAACAACTTTTTCTTTTGAGGTTATAAATAATGTTTTGTGGTAGAACTCAATGTAACGCACTTAAAACATTGTGCTGATGGATGGATTGAATAGTACGGGGTCGTGGAGGTGTTATACGTCAAAATCTTACAAAAAAACTAGTATTTAAAAAAAAAACTTGTCAAAAAGGTGTAACATTGACCCCCCATATCTCCGTAACTAGAAGGTTCCCAGGTATGGTGTAGAACAAAAAAAATGATCGCAATGATGGGGAGAATGAGTGCGTTTCGGCTTCGTGAAGAGGTGTTTTAAAGGTCACATTTTTCAAAAAAATATTCATTTTTTTGTCATTGTCGTCCAATTTAAATTTTCTCATATGCGGGATAATAATAGTTCTTGCCAGTAAATGTAATTGCCAGTAAAACTAAAACAGCACATACAACTTCAAAATTTTTAACATGTATTTTTTCCCTCTCAGAATTAGGTCAATTGAATTAAAAATCATTTGGGGTGTCTGAGGTTTTGCGCATTTTACGTTAGACGTTGTATAAAGTGATATTATAGTTTGAATTTTTCGTGATTTCAATGTTGATCTTTAATTAAAAGTTTTTTATAAAGTTTTGATTTAGGTACACTCCGTATCCGTACATACAAAAGATAGAGGAAATGAGTGTTTAACAATACAAACTTCTTAAAATAAAAAAGAAAATTGTACAAAACAGGCATTCACATCAAAGTGTGCGGAAAATTTCCAAAAGAAAACGTATTGTTTTACACAATTTGCTAAAAGAAAAGTGAACACTGCCTGAAAGATTAAGTTTGGGGCAAAAAAAGCTGAACAAGAGCTTCTAATCGGGGTTTCATCAAAGGTTGTCAGGGACCGATGAAATTGATGAGGATAGATAATGATTTCACGATCCTGTCTGTAAACAAAACCGATGGCGAAACCATAAATTAATTTGGTTATTACATAAACATAACTTCACGCTTGTAAACCCCGAGGCTTTAGGCAATAGTAACATTTCGCCAATTATGTTTAAGGGGGAGGCGTCAGGGTAGCCCGCGAATTTTTTTTTACGTTTTTTCCAATTTGCAGGCCAGTTCTAGGTTGTATGTTGATAAAAATGTCGTTCGCGACTGTAAGACGTGTCTATTTACAGAATTATGATCACCGAAATCATCAACACAACCCTCCAAGCTCACATAAGCCTAGTAACGACTTTGACCTGGAAAAAATCGTTCTTCGACTTATATGAACTTATAGAGGATTTTATTAATGATTTTGATGGATATAATTCTGTAACTACATACGTTTTACAGTCGCGATCGAAATTTTCAACTGAAGAGATAAATACTCGAAAGACAGTTTTTAATAACGAAATGTTCTTTATTTGTTTCACAACTTACAGTACACTTTTACATTAGCGAGTGAGAGAGCGGAAGGCAAGAACAACATTGCCAACAATAAAAAATATTAACCTTTGACAATTACATTGCCATATTTCAACACCCCCTCTCAATGTAATTGTTACATAATAAACAAAAAAAAAATACAAACTGAATTTTACAACTCTGCTGTATAACCAACAGCACACATTTTTAAAAAACGAGTAATCAATTCTTTATTCAGAGTTTTAGTTAGCATATCAGCTGGTTGATCACTAGTCTTAATATATTTCAAACATAACTTGTGATCTTTAACCAATTCTTTAATAAAATGATATCGTATATCTACATGTTTTAATCTCTTAACAGTATCAGAAGAAGCTACTGATATGGCAGACTGATTGTCACAATAAACATTAACTGGGCATATGTTTTCAATTTTAAAATCATTTAATAAGTTTATCAACCAACAGGCTTCACTAGCTGCCATACTTAGTGCTATGTACTCAGATTCTGTGGATGATAAACTTACAGACATTTGTTTCTTGGAAGTCCATGAAATTAAACAATTACTAAATTTAAATAAATAACCTGTAGTTGATCTTCGGTCTGTAAGATCACCGGCCCAATCTGCATCACAGTAACCCTCTAAAATATTATTTTCACACTTATATATTAACTTATAATCTAGAGTATACTTTACATATCTTAACACTCTTTTTAATGCTGACAATAAGATCTCATTTGCACATTTTTGATAACGACTTAACAATGAGACAGTGAAACATAAATCAGGTCTAGTGCCTGACACAGCATACATAAGAGACCCTATAATTTGTTGACATAAGTTCACAATATCTTTATCTACAACACTATTATCATTTTCAAGTATTTTTCTGTTAAAATTCTGATCTATAGGTGTTTGCATAGGCTTACAGTCTTCCATTTTAAACCTTTTAAGGACCTTTTCCAAATAATCTCTTTGGCTCAATTCAGTAATACCTGTCTCTACATTTTGCTTTATACTTATACCCAAAAAATCTGTTACCAAACCCAAATCCTTCATTTTAAATTCTTGGTTTAATACACATTTTAACTGCATTATTAATACATCATTAGTTCCAAAAATCAAGAGGTCATCGACATATAACAGAACATATATTTGGTCATTATCATTACATTTAGTATAAAGACAAGGGTCACAGTTTGACCTAATAAAATTTTCTTTAAGCATAACAGAACTAAATTTACTATTCCAACATTTTGGTGAACTTTTCAGCCCATAAAGAGATTTATTTAATTTTACAATATTGTTATTATCTGAATATGCCCCTTCTGGCAAGCTTATATAGACATTTTCATTTATCTCGCCATATAAGAAAGCCCCTGTTACATCCATTTGAAAAATTGGCAATTTAAGTTTAGTCGCAATCACAACAAATAGTCTTAGAGTAGATAATTTTGCGACTGGTGCATAAATATCATTTAGATTTAAACTATCACCCTGTTCGAACCCTCTTGCCACTAGCCTAGCTTTATATTGTGAATCACCATTACTACCCCTTTTAATTTTGAAAACCCATTTACTACTTACTATTTCTTCATTTTCTGGTACATGACATATTTCCCAAGTGTTGTTTTCTTTTAATGTTTGCATCTCTCTCTCAACAGCTTCACTCCACAACTTGGCATCTTTTCTCATCATAGCTTCTTTGTATGTATTGGGTTCTTTTTCTTCTAAAGAAGCACTCTGACAGTTGTAGAAAACAGTTGGTTTCCTAACACGCTTACTGGGTTCCCTTCGAGGTATATTAGATATATTTAAAGATTCCAATGAGCTGTCGCCCTCATCACTATCTGGATTAAATTCACTTTCAGACTCTTCAGGCTCATTTTGGGTCAATGAACTTTCATTTGCAGGCGTGGTATCTAATTCTTCTGTTTTTTCTTCTGGATGTGATGTATCTTTATTGTTGGATGTGATTAGCTTAACCATAGGTTCTAAAATAGTAGGAGCTTCTTTTTCTAAAAATACTATATCCCTTTTCATTTCTATCTTATTCTTATCTGGAAAATATATTCTATACCCCTTTACTGTCTCACCATAGCCAACCAGAAAGCCTTTTTCTCCTTTGCTGTCCCATTTTCTTCTTTTCTCTTTAGGTATGTGTGCGTACACTTGGATACCAAAAGGTTTTAGCTGATGAAAGTCATAACTTTTTCCAGACCATACTTCATATGGTGACTTTTCTTCATCTTTGCTCTTCCCCGTTCTATTCAAGACAAACGCTGCTGTGTTAACAGCCTCAGCCCATAATGTTTTTGGCAAACTCTTGCATGCACTTAACATAGTTCTCGCGGATTCAACTAGGGTGCGATTTTCTCGCTCTGCTTTCCCATTGTTTTCGGGAGTGTATGGAACACTGGTCTGATGCTCTATGCCACATCTAGAGAATATTTCTTTTACCTCCTTGTTCACAAATTCTAGACCATTATCTGATCTGAACACTCTTACTTTGTTGCCAGTCATATTTTCGGCCTTGTTTATAAAATCTTGAATGCAATTCTTTATGTCGTATTTATTCTTAACAAAGTAAACTGACCTGAAGTTTGAGAAGTCGTCTTTGAGTATTACGAAATACCGGGAACCGCCGACCGACGTTATCTCCATGGGGCCGCAAGTGTCTGCATGGATCAACTCACATGTTCTAGTGCTCACGCTTTCACTTTTACCAAAAGGCAGGCGATGCATTTTTCCTTCCAAACAACTCTCGCATTTTGGAGCTGAAGTTAATTTTACATCAATGTTATTTTTCAACAGAAACTTTCGCACGTAATCAAAATTTTGGTGCGCCAATCTTTCGTGCCACTCCTCCAGTGTACTATTTACTGTTTTAGCAATACTTGCCATTTTGTTTTTGTGCCGAAATTCCAAGTAATATGAATTACCAACACGTTTTGCAATCGCGCACACATTGTTGTTTTTGTAAAACTTGCACGAATTGACATCTGTCAACATGACGTAACCTTTATCCGTCACACAGCTAGCAGAAAAAAGGTTAACTTTTAAGTCTGGCACAAACAATACTTTGTCTATGGTCGTTTCGATCCATTCATTTCCATCATTCACTTCAACAGCCATTTGTCCATAGCCTAACACTTTAATTTTCGCGCCATTTCCGACAATCACAGACTCTTGAGTAGTGCTGGTAAATGATGAATATAGGGTACGGTCACAGCACATATGTTCGCTCGCTCCAGAGTCTACAAGGAAATGAGATTTTCGATATTCTTCAAATGAACTTGACACCACAAAGGCGTTGCTCTTCTTAGATTCTTTGTTTTTTCTAAACCAACACTGTGTTTTGCTATGTCCAGTCTTACCACAATAAAAACACTTATTGGGTTTCTCACTTTTACTGTTATTATTATCACTTTTACATTCACTAGCAATATGTCCAACTTTGTTACATTTGAAGCACTTCATATTCTTTTTCTTCTTAGCAACAAAAGCAGATGTGCTCTGAGTTTGTTGTTGAGCCTCGCTCCTTTCTTTAATTCTTTCTTCTTCCACCAACAATCTTGCGGTTAAATTGTCGATTGTTTGTCTGTCATCTGATGTTGACTCCCAAGCAGACACAAAGTGCTTGTACTCTTCTGGCAGTGACATTAATACCTTTGTTATTACCAACTTGTCGGAGATTTCTTCACCAGCTTGCTTGAGTTTATTTTGTAATTCCTGAATTTTGGATAGGAATGTAGACATATCAGTACCCTGTTCATACTTGTACTGGAAGAAACGCTGTTGTATTATGTGAATATTAGTGTCACTTTTTTGCTCATAAACACTTTGCAACTTTTTCCACATTTCAGCTGACGTTGAGCAAGAAATAATATGGAGCATGACATTTTCAGACATCCTTGTGACTAATAGTGTTTGTGCTTTGGCATCTTTTGTCTCCCAAGCGGCTCGTGCACTTGCATCTTCCGGTTTTACACACTTCCCTTCGACTATTTCCAACCACATTTGACCTCTTAATAGAACTGTGGTTTGGAACTTCCAAATATTCCAGTTACTTGCGCCTTCCAACTTCATTAAGCCGGCACTTGAGTTAAGATTGACTTCCATTTCGTTGTCCTGCTGCCTTGCTCAGATTGAACAAGTATTGTCTCGCCGAGACGTCGACGCCACGTTGTCTTGCAGACTTAACCTCACTTTTGAGGAAAACTTCCAACGCACCGAGATGAACTTCCTGTCTTATTACAGTTCTTCTTATGCAGAATTATGTGCCTGGGCCCATAACCTGAAGAGATAAATACTCGAAAGACAGTTTTTAATAACGAAATGTTCTTTATTTGTTTCACAACTTACAGTACACTTTTACATTAGCGAGTGAGAGAGCGGAAGGCAAGAACAACATTGCCAACAATAAAAAATATTAACCTTTGACAATTACATTGCCATATTTCAACATCAACTTCATACAACCTACCACTAACCTGCAACCCTGACGCTTCCACCTTAAGTCACATGTTATAGAGGGCGAGCTTATTGCCATCAACCGGGCGCAAACCCAGACTCCGTGGTTGCTACTGTCATGATTTTCAAATATTACTAGAATCTGTTGTGATTTATCAAAAATAAACATAAGATATTAATAGTACTTGATGTGACCAAAGAGTTCATAAAAACTCTTTGGTCATGTTTTTGAATCAGTTCCTGCCAAAAATAAAAAAAAGGATGGTATTCGATTTTGGAGGTGAAAAACAAAAGCTTCTTCTCAAAAGAACTATTCTTGGATTTATATAGATTTGACTTTATGTTAAGCTGAATAAGAATAAAAAGCAAGTTGTAACTATTTTAAGTAATAGCACAAGTTTATAAATACAAACATTGTTAATCTGAAAAAGGAGTTTCATTACACTACTGACAAATTCCTGATGGAAAAACTCAACAGCAATATGGTTATTATATCTATTAAATACCAACCTATTATCACAGTCTAAAAATCGTATTTTATAGAAGCCGAAAGGCACTGGTTCTCCTTCTCATTGCGATCATTTGTTTGTTCTACACCATACCTGGGAACGTTCATACGTTGGGGATATTGGGGGTCAAAGTTGCAACTTTTGACAAGTTTTTTTTTAAATACAAATTTTTATTGCAAGATTTTTACTTTAAATACCTCCACGAACCCCGTACTATTCAATCCATCCATCAGCACAATGTTTTGAGTGCGTTACATTGAGTTATACCCCAAAACAAAAAAAAAGTTATTTCCCAGCAATAATTTTTGCGTAAAGTTACTTAGTTTGATGTACAGAATGCTTGGTTGACGGCTTCGTGATGAATTGGTTTACATCCTGTATAATTATCACTTGCTTCGGTGAAGGAAAACATATCGTGAGGAAACCAGCATGCCTGAGTGATATTTCTTGATGCCATAAGTCAGAGGCCCGCAGAGGTCAGAGGTGGCATAAAAAATTTTGACACCAAGAGAACTAACCACACGAAATAAAGAAAAAAGTAGAAAAAAATAAATTGATTGTGGATAACTCAATTATTTTTAATTGTTATTAATATTCAGATTTGTATTTGTAAGAGCGAAGTATTCCAGTAAATTGACACGAGACTTTTAAACAACATCAAACACTGTTTTGCCTATTGGTTCCCATTGTTTAATTAAGATACTCGATAACCTGAAAATCATTGTTAGAAAATTGAACCTTCTGTGTAGTAATATTGTCCTATTTCGTAAATTTAGATGTAAATTCAGTGAAATTAATTGTTTATCATATCGACTATTAACTTAGGTACGAGTATATTGTCCATGTATTAAATGGCTATGGCTATTAGGGTGACTAAAACTATTGCAGTCGAAGCGGAATTCACACCCGAGCCGCAGGCGAGGTTGTTATGGAGCTGAGAACTGACAACTAAAAAGTGCACACGTGTATCAAACGATGTTTTTCATTACAGTTTCGAAATACGTATTTTCCCTGGCGTTACTAGTTACAGCATTAAATATAAACGCTTAACCAATAGTTTCTAACAGAAAATATCGCAGAAAGCGCAAACAAAGGAGATCTTGACTAAAACGAAGGAGAAACATTCGACACTACGAGACTGAAAGGCTTATCCGGATAAAGCGTATTCATCTCATTAAAAGCACGACCTTTTGAGAGAGTTTCCATGTTTCAAAGCTGTATAGTAAAGGTGTGCCTACACGGGTAACTTAAGTTTTTGGCAACATTACTAGGTAATTGCGTAACACATTCACATTTAGATCTTGACAATTCAACAAAATTTACTGCCTTTTTACGTAGTCGAACTAACGATATTTTAGAATGTATGTACTTATTAGAAATGATCTCATGCAAAATCTTTTGGATTATATATTTAATAGAAGTGTGTCACGAAATGGGGGTGCTGGTCAAAAATAGCGTTATGACAGCAAGCTAATCGCTGCGATTTTAGCTACGTTGCAATTGTTTTAAGTGACACCACCTAATAATGGAGCAATTTAATATTTATTAGAAGAATACACTGTTGCAGAGATCTATGGTGGTTACCTACCTCTTATTGGGAATTGCCGAAACAATTGAAACAATTTTGTAGGAATCAGACTAGATAAGGCCAACACCTCCGACAACTGTTGCCAAGCAAAAATTTCTGAAAAAACTACCAGTGTAAGCACAGCTTAAGGAACGTTTTAGTCTACATTTTTGAAGGCACTCCTGAATATATCAGAAAGGGTCAGTTTGCTGTTCCGTGGTACCGGAGTATCGGGGCCCTTCCGGTGTTTGACTGTTAGGAGATTTGTGATACTGACCTGTTCTAGTTGCTCGATATCTGAAATACAATAAACATAAAATTAGTTAAAGTATTGTTACATTGGACCTACTAGAACAGCCGAGAAAGCACGTGATTACAGTATGTGTACGTTGGAATTTCGAGTGCTTTCCATTATTATTAGTTTTAAAGTTAGGTAGGTACAAACTCGCGACCTATTTATAAAAATACATTATAATTTCGACCACACGCCTAGGGCATACGGTTCATATTTGTCTGTTTTGTACAAGTAGCTAGTAATAATAATTACCTACTACTTCTTTTGTTAGTGTTTTTTATGAAGCAGTTTTATAACCCTCTAGAATATTCGTGGTTATTTTTTGTGTGTCTGTTGGCGAGTATACATATTCGGCGATTCGGAGTGAACTAGAAGTGCGAAATCTAAGCGAATAGTGAACTGTATTTATGATTAAGTTTTTTTTTTTTTGTGATTATTAAAGTTATTTTGTTGTTTAATTGGTAGTAATTAATTTATCTCATACCCAGCTCGTAACAGTATTGAAAGTGGTTTTAAGGCTGATGATGTTCCAGGGTAGCCTTTTTCAAGATCCAAAACTTTCCTCGACTTTTATGAACTTGGAGGGTTGTATTGATGATTTTGATGATTATAATTCTGTAACTACATACGTATTACAGCCGCGAAATATATTTTCATCAACATACAACCTACGAGTAGCACTGGCCTGCAAATGGCAAAAAACATAAGACAATTTGAATTTCATTGGCTACCCTGGAGCATTCACCTTAAGGCGCTTAGACTAGCTAAATTAGCAACTCTATTTGTGGTGGTTCAAACTTCGTTTGAAATGCTGCTGTTAGAATAAAGTTCTAATCAGCTTGCACTACAAAGTGGTTGTTACGTCAGCCACTGCGGGCCAAATAGCGCGAAATGAGTGGTTTCGATCGATTTACAAAAAAACTATTGATTGGATTAAAAAACTAAAACAGTATCATGCTAATGTATTGCTTGTAGAATTATTTGCCAAAAAATCAGAATGATCGCATGCATATTAGTATGTTTTTTATTGTTTGAAAGATATTTTTAGAGGTAAGTTCGTGATTTCTTTTTATCGAGCCAAATTAATTGTATTATGTTTTCAAAACAGTATCATGCTAGCATATATCCTGAAGAATATCATATATTTTTCTGGTCTTATTTATAGCATTGAATCATATACTTTTAGTAATTATAAAACTCGCGTTTAGCTCGTGTAATCGCCTTAAGGAGAAGATTTTCAGAAATAATTAGGGGTATGAAAAAATAGGGTGTAATGTTCTTGATTCCTTATAGAAAAGGGAGGACCCTCCGATCAGACGGGTGTAGTGTCTGGTGGGCTAATACCCGACAGTTGTCGGGTCTTTCTATATTATGGTCTTAGGTCACGGATAACTTCTTTCTTTCTTTCTAACAAGATAAATTAAATACAGGTATTATACCGGTATTTGGATAACCGGTAAAATCAAGGTTCCAATTTAGGTTACTGTTCCGGTATAGGTACCGGATCTCCTAAATATCGGTATAATACCGCTATTTTGGAACCGTTTTCGATCCTTGATTAACACTGTTGATTCACGACTGTACCTTATACTTATTTCAAAGCGTAACTTAAGCGTGGGCACAATTTTATCCAAGTTCGTAAAACGTCTGTCAATGTGCCTAATGTAAATGTGGAACAATAAAAGCCTACATTCCGTAATAATATTAGGTACTACCGAGCCTTTGACACGTATATTACGCATTGTTTCCATAATCTACATACTTTGTAGGCTCCTCACTCTCTTGCCACGCAAAAATTTACGGTATGCATACAGAAAAACATATAAACACACAGTCCGTTCACACTTTTTATTTGATCTTCCATTTTACATCACTGGCAAAATAGGGGGTAATATAATTTAGAAAAGGGAAAATTGTATCAGCCTAGGGTAATTTAGGAACGGTCAGATGCTGTAGTGTATTCTTCGTATCAATAAGGTTGCCCTAGGGTAGCTGCCACTGGGCACGCCACGATAGTGGCGGTAAGTCCCCTCTTTGAGGAGTGGCTAGAGAGGCGCCACGGCGTCCTCACCTTCCGCTTGACGCAGGTCCTCACCGGACACGGATGTTTCGGGAGGTACCTGCACCGAATCGGGCGGGAGGAAACGCCCGGGTGTCTCCACTGCGAGGATCGACCGGAGGTCACGGTGGAGCACACGGTGGAGGTCTGCCCTGCGTGGGCGGAGCACCGCCGTGTCCTCGTAGCGGCGATCGGCGGCGGCGACCTCTCGCGTCCGGCCCTGGTTCATTCCATGGTCCGGAGCGAGACGGAATGGGAAGCCGTCACCTCCTTCTGCGAAGCAGTCATGCTGGCGAAGGAGGTGGCGGAACGAGAGAGGGAGAGAGCCTCTCTTCCCGGCCGCCGCGGGAGACGCACCGGGCGTCGGGGGCCACGTGGTGGCTACCGACCACCGTAGATGCGGGCCTGTGGACGGTTAGCTATGGGCTAGCTAGCCGTCCGTCCGTCTAGTAGTGACGACAGGCCGTGTCGACGGCGCGTTCGTGTTCCACGCGCGCCTCAAAGAGATGTCAGCAGAAGGGAGGGGCCCGCAAGGGCTCTGCGCTCCGCCCAGAGTGGGAGAAGTCATTTGATGATTTCCCATCCTAAAAAAAAAAAAAAAAAAAAAAAAAAAAAAAAAGGGTAGCTGCCACTCCCCGCACCATAGCCCGAACGACGAGGGAACACCGTGTGGTTTTAGTCAGTATGCGTCTGACAGACCTCTCAAGACGTCCAATAAGGATATGCACACATAAAAAAGAGAAGGCTGCCTCTGACCATGTCTGTCAGAATGACAGTGATCTTTATGAACGTTATAATAAGGTTGATGTTGTTGCCATCGCGGGAATATCACACCAAGTAAGAGACTGTCATAAAGCTTATGTGGAAAAGTTATAGAGTGACCGGGACGATAGAAGCTTTTCCATATTTGATGTGCCATATTTACTGCCGCACAGGCAGTATTTACTCGTCAACTTTAAAGTCAAAAGTATCTGTAAACAGCCAGCATTACCCAAAGGGACATTAATTCGTACGCTTATATAAATATATTATAAAGTACTTTCATGTTGAACTTCCCTTTGAAAAGGTCAAATAAAATTATATTTCAATTTGCCTAAGTAATTACATATCTTTCATGTTTATTTTTGTCATTTTCCTTTACTAATTAATATGATATTAAGCCTTGGTGAGCTTAACGTAGACAGGGCTCGTAGCTCCCTGTTCCACGTGCCAAGTAAATCTTGTTAATTAATTTTAATTTGGTGATGATTGTGATGTGTATTCATTTTCCTATTCTAACGTTAATATGAAGCGTGGCTTCCCGTATTTATTTGTTATAAAGTTAAGGAGGTATTTATGCACAAATGTGCTTTTGAGAGAGTCCTAGTAACCAGGGATAACACCGACAATCAAAACGCTGGACCGACCCGACCTCCAGTTTATAGGGCTACTTTTCCAGGAAGCCTTGAGAACCGTTTAGCCAGGACAAGAAATCAACAATATGGGTCACTATCCTCAGAGGTTTGGAAGAAGAAGACATGTTGTGCAAACCCAATTTAAATTGGAATTTTGGTGCCTGGTGGGTCACTATCCTCAGCACTGAGGTCTTCAGCACTGAGGGACCGAGTATAAGCGAAAATATTTCGAGCAACAATCTATCCATATTACGTAAGAACTGAATATCTTTCCTACTATTTCAGGGAATATTACCTGCTATTATATTAGGAAGGTTCGCGAACCTATGTCTCTTGCCTGTCCCTTCACAGGGTTTGTAGGGACAGTTTGCACATTATTGAAACAATAAGTTTCATTGTCCCCTTCGGTTCAACGGCCGTTTTGTACTGAAAACATAACTACGGGGCGGGTCTGAAGCTCTGGAATAAGCCTGGAGATTTTACTTCATCCCCCAAATCCCGCCTTCTCTGTGTCTGGCATTTGTTGGGTTGGAACTTAACAGTGAATTAACATAACATAATATCAAGCCTGTATTCCATGAAGAGGTGAACAGACATGTTAGTACACCCTTCTTGCTCCGGTTATATTTGGTTTTCGTCTCATGTACTACCGAGTTCCGTGACGGTCTTACACTTTTCACCCTTATTTTCTAAGTAATAAGGTTGAATAGTGGTTATCTCTTTTTCAAAAAACCCGTTCACTTACATTTCGTCCAACCAGAAAACCGGGCCCACGCTCCCATGCACAGCAGTTGTATATTTGCAGTCTCTAGCTAACCCAACGAGGCAGTAATACATTATTGCATGTAATTTCCAACTAACAAACAACCACGTCTTCACATTTTCAAAGAGCAAGTCCTTTATTAGTGGTGTGGCTGCAACGTTCTTTTCTTCTCAGAAAAAGAAAGTAAACACACATCAAAGGAAGTGGGATCTCGGGAGCGCGCACGTGCCTAAGTTGATCCAAAATTTAGTCCTGAATTGTATGCAGTTGGACACATGTGCACACATTGTGCTTGGCGGCTAGGCGGTTCAAAGTGTAAAGAGAAAATTATGTTGTAAATAACAGAGCATAGAATTGCCGAGACAACTTTGAGATACGTAAATCTTATTTCATAACAATATGTACCCATATTGTTGTGAAATTTCTTATTTATTCGTAACATAAAATTGCAATCAGTATATACAGTAGGAGAAAATCTAAATTGGTGTTATTGGCTTTTTCTAATAAAATTAAGATATTTCAAGAAAGTTCACTTACGGCACAATTTCTGATATGGTCGCCAGCCATCAGATTCCAAACGCCATTTGTGTCATCGTGCGAGTAAACTATGACAGGTTAAATCTAATGTAGCCTCTAACAGCTGTGTTCTGAACATTGTCTCGAAATGGTAGTTTTCGGTGATGTGATGGCCGAAAATGTTCCTCACTAGAACTATTATTTGGAGGAAACTAATGCGGAAATGGAAAACGCGCTTCACTTGTCACACTTTCGTGAATTGTACGCGGAAATGGGTACATATGGCTTTGACCCTGCTTAGAATAGTGTGTGCTTCATTACGTTTTTCCATTAGAATGCTACGAACAATTTCTGATTATTTCAGTAAGTTTAAATCGGCTTATATAATTTCGATCTGAACCTTAATGGGAAGTAATTTGAATACCAGTAGCAATATCATTGTAACTTATCACACCTTTTTACAAGTGCCTTTTACAGCATATAGCTACTTCGCTTGGGCGGTTTTTAATGCAAAGTTTTATTATCCGCGCTCTGGAATTTCAACTTTCAACAACCAAGCCGAGAGCGTGACCAACCAATCCAATGGATGGTAAAAAAATGGTGGAGCGTGGGCTTGGTAATTTTTACCTCGGCAATATAAACCCTAGTCCCACCCAACAATATCTAATCGTTTCTGTATCCACTTAAAGTACTGTAACTTTAACTTTGCAAAGTACACCGGGCTACGAGCAAACAATCAAAGCCGAACAAACACGCTGACGACGCTCCCGCGAAACAGAATATCGCTTCAACACTGTTTTCTGAAAAAAGATAAGAATCGCGTCTTTTTTATAAAATACCGTTTTTTCTGTAAAAAAAGAAACTGATATGATCAAAGAGAAGCCGCAAAAACGTGAAACCACTGCACGCTCTAGTAATTCGTGTACTTAGTAAAAATATTGAAATAAACATTTGAATTACGACAACAAAACACAGTGAAAAACATAACCCTCCTTCTTCAGTCGTGTAATAAAAATACATGAGGAAACCAAAAGGTCGTTTATAACAACAAGTGACAAGCCCAGTGATAAATGGAGCGATACTAGCCCTCGGCTACAAACACCGATTTCCAATTGAAAAGCCGGTGAAGATTTTATCCGACTCCTTTGATGTGTATTCCGAAAGTACCTGTAACCATGTACGTAGGAAGCTAACAAGTGAATTGGCACAAACTATGTTACTACTTTGATACGAACCATTCGTTCTTGTTAACAGCCTTTTCGGCTCGACAATCTTATAACACATCGTGGTATGAACATGTGATGCAGAGGTATGAGGAAAATGTCGTGAAGAAAACTTTGAGCATTAATGTCGATGGTTATAAAAGTAGAGGAAAGAGCAAAGAAATGATGGATGGACTGTGTGATTTGTGAAGGATGATATAGACAAAACCTACAAATGAGGTGACTGGTAAGATGACGAGTAATACAGAAGTAGGTAAAGAAGAAGAAGATAATTATGCTGCGCCGACCCCAAATAAATCCAGGAAGGGCAGGAAAATGATGATACATCTTTTACCACAGAAAGTAAATGTTGGTAAACGAAACACTGATTAAAATCTTTGATTTTCTCAAACCCAAAACATAATTGAAAACCACAATTCAACCAGTGACAGAGTCCCAATCACAGCAGGTATCTTCTAAAATGGGGAGTAACTAACCGATCTCATCGACTTGAAATCCGATAACCACAAGCTGCGGTCAGATCCTGAATGCGACGGAGTTCTCATTCATTGGTTCGAAAGCTCCCCGACTATGTCGAACACAGTCGTACTGCTCGAGTGCGTCCATCTGTTAAACGTGTATTTAGAACCTAAGTGATCAATCGTTTTACCTATCTTCATGCGATATTTCACTGTTTATTTGGAATAAATGTATTGTTTTTTTATTGTGTAGTATGAAGATTTAGGCCCAAGCTTACCGATATTTAGTCAAGAGATTAAACCCATATTATACTTATGTTAATTTTCTTGAAAGCTTGGTTTCAAATCTATCTGCCTTTTAATCGGTGTGGCTCCGTATGGAGGTTGGAAAAAACTGCGTTTTGGAATAACTGACCCGTGATCGCCACAAATTGGAAGCAAATGATGGCCGTGCCAAAGCTTATATGAACAGATGGTCAGTGTGTCACAGCTTAGTTTTATTGGGTTCATATGAGATCGGGGTTTGTGACCCACCAGTGTGATAGGCAGGGCTTTATTAGAATGTTTGTGTCCCAAGTTAGGAACATAATAATGTAGTTACTGGTGAAAACAGCAAATTAGAGACAAAACAACGTATTTTGTTCAAAGTATATAAGCATTCGGTGCCATTCTTGTACATTTGAAGTAAAATTTATGTGGGTGAAGAGAGTACGATCAATATCTAGAAGCAAACGGAACCTAACAACAAATTGCCTACTGGTAAAAGAAAAAAAAAATCCTTTCGTTTGTACTGGAATAAAATAGTAATAATAAAAGTCTCGACACAAAGTAAGTGGTGGTAGTGCGTAATTACAAAGAAAAAGAATGAGCTTTGTAAGTTTTCTTTCATTTTCAAATACATTTAAATCGCTAGGGATAGTAATTTTCTTAACATTCCCACATTTTTATTCTTTACTTTTCTTTATTGCTCCAATTTAATTTATTACTCATTTTCCAGCCAGCCCTTTATCTGAAGCCAGATGCTTTTACGCAGAAGCGCTTCCACTAATGCGATGTGTGTATCGTTCCCCGCGTAACGCGATTATTAGTACCAATGTGTCTTTGTACTTGCTTACTTAACTGCCTTAAGCCGAGAACAGACACGTAACACACTTCGCGATTAGTGTTGCGTGTTTACATGATATTTCGTCTCATGACTCCAGGGTGTTACAAGTGAGCAACTTCAACACAATCTTGTCAGGGTCATCACAAGTGTGCATTAGTCTGAGTTATGTCAGCAATTATTCGGCGGTCAAGATCCTTCGGCGTCCTAATCGTAAGCCCCCAACACGGCTACTTGGCGAGATGTTATCCCAAGAGAGGTCATTACCGGACCAAGCCGGACGGCTTAGTAGGTACCGGCTTCCAAAAATTTGTTAGCCGTCGAGAATTTGTGAATTAAGTTTAATAAGGTTAAACCTAAGTACGGTTTTCGCTTACTTATTAATTAGGCAGAAAATCCTGTTATGAGTTCTCTTCTCTAAATAATTAATTATTAGTTCGTTGTACACAGAATTATGATCGGAATTTTGTAATCTAAAATGGTGTTAGGTTATAATTTATTTCTAAATGCGTAGGTAAGTTACCCTTCAAAATTCCAGAACCTACTGAAATTCAGGGCTTTAGGTTGTTTTTTTATTTAAGTTTCTAATACTAAGATCGTAAGGTTTTTAATTTTAACAAGTTTTATGTTACATAAATAATTAATTAATTGAATAAAGAACGAAGATAACATTTCCACGTAATGTCTGGACTCTGGTTGCTCAAATAAATAATCAATCATCGCCTAAATTGTTGCGGCCACAGAAATAATAATACTTAACCCAAAGAAATAATCATATTGTTACGAGTAATAGTTGATGAGGGCACGGAAGTAATTTCCTCATGTTACGATTTCTGGAATAACTGTCTATAAAAATAATAATCGTAATGTTTGTAGGTTGACTTTCTTCCTTTGTGATTTTACCGTTGATCGAAGGCATTAAGATACGTAGGTACGACGTTAATTTGTCAAAATAATTATGTTACTTCCTTACGTAATTATTATTATGTCTGCGTATTTATAAAACACCAAGTTCTTTTAGCGAATTAACTGGGAAAATCACTGGTTGTTGTGGTAGATGGTGGTGTTTTTAAAAGGAAATAAATTATAATCCTGCATTTAGTTGTGTTGGAGGTTGATTCAAAAATGTTCCATTGTTATACATGTCGGAGGAAGAAGAAGTAAACGAAGAGTTGATTGTTGGTTGCTTACGATCAATTGATTGCTAATTTAAAATAACTTGTTAAATCCTAATTTAATGTGATTTTTGATTTACTACATTTTAATTTTGTGTAAAATCTAACTAATTTCTTTAAAAGTCATTGCATTGTTGTCTAATCAGAGCAGAGGATAAAATAACTAGAGTAGGGTCGAGGCGCCATCTTTACTTTCTTGACACCTTTGGTGACAGAGTAAGGATTGCTTGGACATTGTGGTAGATCGAGGTGGATTGCTGGTGAAACTTAGATTGGTGTCGCGAACCAGCTGCTCGAATATGATTGCTAAGCAAACTAGTTCTTGTGAGATATTGCCATTAAACTGTGTGAAACAGTGAATACTTTGTTTTGTGCTCGCATTTCACCCAAATGACGCCCAGTAGACTCGTGAACACTGATGATGTCGAGGAGGATGCTGCTTCTCCGACATGTATTTAATTTGTTATTGTATATTTAATGTGTTTGTACACTTGTTACTGTGGTTGTAACGTTTTGTTAATACATTTGAAAGCTAGCAAGGTAGTGATAGCGGGGCTGATGGAAATCATGTTCTTGGAAAAACTCGCAACATGAAAATTTCCATGACCACCAACTTGAACAACAGATAAATATAATGAGTTCTAGGAAAACCTGAAACTTTATTTAGCGGAACAGAATCTTTTAACGATTGTGTAAAGTAATTTAAACGATTTCAGCGAAGAATAGCGTATGAGAGAGAATATTGTATGAAAATGGTGGTCATAGTTTAACAGTAGCTTTTTCGTACATGGTTTTGTACGTGAAATAAAACCTTGTTTGCTTACTAATTGTGGCCTTAAAGCGAAGAGCTAGATGTCTTAGCGCCGCGCGTGCAGCGCTTTAAGCCGGGGAGAAATGCGGGCTTTACAGCAAGCAGAGTTATAGCCGCCAATGGCCAGGATTTAAGAACTGTCTTGCGTGCATGCCTTAATTGTAGGACCTGATTTTTATTGGGTCAGGTAGGTCCTTTTTTGTAGGAAAGAAAATTCGAAATTAAAACGTAGCTATGTTTTATATTTTCTAATATAAAAGGTAGGTATTTAATGTGGGTAGCCCTCGAAGATTACAGGCGATATGTTATGTTAATAAGGTAGGTATTGATATGCCTTTCCACACTAGGTAATCTCTTCTGTAGTGACTTACCTATAATCGTGGCTAAATAATAACAGTCGCTCGGGTCGATCTCTAGGTTAAGCCGTGCTTGCCTAGGTTGGTCTGTGGATAGGTGACCACCCTTACATACCGGTTCGTTCCGTGCCTCGGAAAGCACGTTAAGCTGTTGGTCCCGGCTGTCATTTGTAGAACTTCGACAGTCGTTACAGGTAGTCCAGGGGCCCAAAAAGTCTGAAAACCATTCTTACCAAGGGGTATCGTATTATCCAATTCTATCTGGGTTGTGGAGGTCAGATAGGCAGTCGCTCCATGTAAAACACTGGTATTCAGCCGCATCCAGTTAGACTGGAAGCCGACCCCAATATAATTGGGAAAAGGCTAGGCAGATGAGTGACCAAACCTAATTATATTTTTTTACAGATACTTACAGATGTCACGCACGTAGACACACATACTTAATTAAACGTCTGAGACCCAGTTCAATGAATAATTAGTTTACCAACCTTAATCCTAAAGCTAGGTCCCGAATTTTACATATCATTTACTAAAACAACATAAAACAGTTAAAACAAAGTGAAACTCATTTAAATTTTCAATTAACGTTATTAATTCAATCCACGAAGTTTTATAGGTTCCAACAGAATTTTGGTAGGTATGAAACAATTTCATTCGGGACAGGGAAATAAATAAGTAGAGGTACAGTTACGAACACCAAAACGTTTACACTACCCTAAATACAAAAGCGAATTCCTTTTTTCTCAATTAGACTACGGGCGGCGTTGGGCTAATAGTCGTAAGCGCTCCTGGTAAGCATGAAGACCTTTTTTTTCGGAAACGAAATCATCCTCCCGCTCTGGGCGGCGCGGGAGGGAGTGTCAGACTTTTACTGACTAAAACCCGTCCATGTTCCTTCCTCGCCCTTTATGTTACGGGGCTACGGCATCCCTTTCGAACAGTCCCGCAACCCTGAGGACCTGGGTTCAATTTCCAAGTCGGACAAAGTGTTATTGGGTTTGTCCATTGGGAAAGTTTCAGTAGCAGCCACGGAGTCTCGATTTGTGCCCGATTGATGGCAATAGGCCCGCTCCCTATTCCATAACATCACGCCTGTAATCCCCGGAAGGTTAGGCATAGGTGTACCTAATAGTACACCCATTTTTGTAACAGGGCGAGCGTATTGCCATCAGCCCGGCCACAGACCTCATGCTCAGCAGTCGTGAATGCGATTACTAGGCCACCGAGCCAGTCACATATCCCCCATAGCCCCCCATTACATGAGGCTTAAGGAGGATGCTCCAGGGCACCCGCGAAATTCAAATCTTACGTTTTTGCAATTTGCAGGCCAGTGCTGTAGGTTGTATGTTGATCAAAATATTGTTCGCGACTGTAAGACGTATGTAGTTACAGAATTATAATCATCAAAATCATCAAAACAACCCTACAAGTTAATAAAGGTGTAGGAACGAGTTTTTCAAAGTCAAATCGTTTCACAAATTGCAAAAATTTGAATTTCGCGGGCAACCCTGACGCTTTCATCTTAAACATAACTAACGAAATGTGGGTAGGGTATTCTACCTATAAGGTACACTTAACCCTATACTGGCGTGATGTCAGCAGAAAATCACTTCATCAACATCAACAAGAGTTGCAAACTGTATACATATTGGTGCCCGTGACTGTACTCCCTGAACCCCAATTCTGAAGAAAATTGTGAAGCAAACGTTTATTACCAGGATTATGGAAATGAAATCTCCGTTTTATAGATTGCCGATTAGATTATGCTCTCCATTTTTATGGGATGTCCGGGAGTCGATGATTGTAATTATTTTAAAAGATATTACTATTTTACGAACGGAGTTTGGATGTAATCCCGTATTTAAAGACGGTAGGGTGGAATGAATAAGTAGGATATTTAAAGGATTTATACGGGACTTAATGTTTGCAAAATATAGATGTTACACGTTAGCACGAGTAATATAATATTTTCCTAACTTTGACATTTTTTTTTACTGATTATGCTAATTTTAAATAATTTAACAAAAATGTCATAAGATTATTGTACTTACGATTAAAAAAACATGCGGGGCAGTCTGGGCGCGCGAGTTCCATGATTTTTGTTCACTCAAAAACAGCTTAACGCGCTTGTTGAAGTTTTCACTTCAAAAATCAACGTTTTTACGTTATGCTTAAACCGCGTGCTCGTCTAGGGCCTGTGTTCTGAAATGCCCTGTTAGCTGATGGTATCATGGTTCCCGTGCCGTAATCCTAATTTATTTGGGGTCGACTCAGTATATCCGCATCTTACATACTTCTATTTTCGCCTTCATCTCAAGAGTAAGCCCTTTTGTAACAATACCATCCTTCACTTACTTAGCGTTTATTGGTCATTAGTGTCCCTGACAACACTCTCCCCTTCAATCTTCACCAATTCGAAGAATTCATTATCATTGATATCAGTTTTCTTGATTTACTCCCAACTCATTACAGAACTGATGAGGCCTTGTGTGACTTTTCCCTTCCAATGTATATTGTATTTCTACCAGGAATATTTCATACACGGCTTACAATATTCCCGGTAAAAATAATGATACATCAAACCTTTATTCGTAACTAATACATAATGTTAACGGTCGGAGGTATACCTCTGAGCTTCTAAAGAAGTACAAATTAATATTCATAGCTCACGCCCACACGCTATATCTGCGGACTGAAATTGTCCCATTTTATTCCTAATTACTACGCTGTATATCACATTTTTCAAGACCCTTGAGTTATAAAGCTCTCAGCGGCTTTCCTTGTAATTAAATGTTATAGGTACGTATTTTATCAGAGATTGGGTATCGTTACAAATAGAATTAGATTCGTCGACAACAGATATTTGCGGAGCGCGTCCCGACACGCTTCACCAACTTTGTTCTGTTTGTGTTTTTTCCATCCAGTTTGTTGTTAGCCCCACGTCCGAATAGTTGGAGCACAACGAACCAATACTTTTGGGCTGGACATTGAAAAACTAAACTCGTACATCATGTCTTTGGAACTTTGAAAACAATGTCTACCTACGTATAATTCCAGTCGATAGCGAACGTCAAACGCATACCGTAGAAGTGATATATTTTCCAATACAAAGTGCCTCGCAGCGTGGAGAATGGCAATACGTCATTCTTATAGAACAGGGCTTCGGAGACAGAACGAATTAAAGTAGTCGATTTGTTTGGAGTCGATATCAAACGAGAAGTGTCGCTGTGGTTGACAGACGGCTCCCTTTGACTTATGAGACAGCGTCGCGCGTCGCCATCTTCGAGTTACATACGAGCTGTATTAATCAAATCTCAATCACTTTCGATCGAAAAAACGAATATTTGCTGACAATCACATTCCATGTCACAAGTTTTTTCTTCTCTCTTTCTTCTTCAAAGCATTTTCAGCCTTAATAGAACTCCTCGTGTAATTTCCAAGTCTCTATGCCATCACCGTTATAAGCTCACCATCACATACTTAATTATTCCATGGTCTGTTATCATTTTCACTCAATCTTGCTCTGACCCATTGATTTCCCAGAGGTGCTTCACGTGACGATGATAACGTGTTAATTAACTCAGTGTTAGAGACACGCTCTCGATTAGGGACTGATCTGAATCAAATTATCTATTGTTACCACGAACAGCCGAATAACTAATGCTCAAAGTAACACGTTTCAAAAAAGGAAAAGGTTGTATTTCAGGCACTAAGAACGTACGAGATACAGGTATAAGCATCACTAAAAACACAGATCAGTCTATAAAACTATCTTTAATAATTTTAATTAATATAATTTCATAATTTTCACATAAATGGCCATACTTACAAGTAGGTAATATAAAAGAGCGAATTCATCTATTTGGGTATTTAATTTGCGGAGGATTCTCATTTGGCACGTGCCCAACTAGAACTAAGGGAATTTCAACCGCAATTCCGATGAACTTTCGCAGAAACTAAAAAGTTTTCATTCTTTCTTTTACCACGTTCATCCTCTTATGCGATTTGTTAGGGAGCGGGTCAAGGTTTTTATTCTCATTCAATAAGATTACAACCATCACACGTACTTTGAAATAAAAGAAAGAACTCGTTCATTGTTGCTACCTTTAGAAAACTTTACTTCCACTTCTCGTCCGAGATTTTGTTGTGAAGCCATAAATGAACTCACAAAATATGTCTTCCACTGTAACGTTGGACCCTTTAATCAAATTAAAAAAGTTCTTCTTCTCAAATGGGTGAACAAAAAGTGAATTACTGAGGCGAATTTCATGCGGGAAAAAGTAACCCTAAAGCTAGGTGTTGTCGAGTCATGTTTAATACAATGACGGCGAGTTCTTGCCAGTAGGACGGCGGCTTAATCGAAAAATTCCTTCAGGCATTCCACGAATACTTGCATGATTGAAGAGGCAGGCAGCGGACGAACACACGCCGCCCTTACCTTCCGATATTTTGAACTACACGGAATGCGAGAGAAGAATTCTATGAGAATAAACAATAAACAGACACCTCACTTTAATAGCGCCCATATTTTCATCGGACGCATGTAGCCATCTTTAGTCAATAAAATAACGGTTATAAAAGCATTTCATAAACAAGTTTTTTTACATAACATTAACATGCTTCTTTCATGTAGTCCGCGTTCTGTCGGCTATCATCGTAATTTGTTCGCTTATTTAACCATAAATAGTAACAAACTATGGTAAGCGAGGCCAGTTAATTGAGTTGGTAACGCAAACCACATGGCTCGAGCGCGGCAGTGCTTGTGTAAGAACCCTCGCGGACCTTTTCACTTCGTACTTTAAAAGGATTTATTGAATTGCAATTTGAAGTACGTACAGCTTCATTTCTCCGTCGAATGATGCCTACAAATGTTACGTCATTGTATATTTTGTTATTCAAAAGCAGAGTTGGGGAATATTTACTTAATTCTTGTACTCGCCTAGTCATTAGTGCGGGCGTTCTGGCGTAAACTGCAAATGCACTATTACGGCCTTACAGCGGCGCAGTTAGAGGAACAATAAAACAATAATTTGTACAGAAAATGCAGTTTGCTCAGATGTTATGGTCATTTCGGTGAGGAAAACTGAAAATTATTCATTTGAATTTTCTCTGTAAAGCTCAAAAGAGTTTTGTATAAAAGCTTTCTTTTCGAACAAATATTTAGTTTTGTTTATAAAAGGGATGATATAAGCGACTCCTTGAAAATGTCTCAAGAATGTGTTGGAGCCATTACGTGAGCGACGTCACATAATAGTTTTCGTTGTTTACAGACAATATAGTGGCGAACAAAAAATGTGACTGAAGAGACAAGATGTCGCCTGTGTGCCTCCACGACATTTTGCTCATGTTTCTTGTGTCTCGAAGTAAGCTCCTTTGATCTCAGTTTTATAATATCATGTTTTATTATAATCCTACAGTATATTTACTTCAAGTGCTCTACGTGAAGGGATTTTGTGCGTTGTTTCTCTGCATGTTCGTGCAATAAAATATTGAAATAAGTTTGTTTGCGGCTAAGGAGCGTGCTTTTGTGCGAGTTGTGAATACTAAATCTAGGTTTTTTTTTCTCGAGATTAAGAATCAAACGTTCTTGTTAGGTCATGTAGAGCATTTTGTATGTACAATGTGTTTTATGAACAGGCCAGGTGTTTTTTTAGGTCTTCACGCAGAAATATTGTACGAAAACTTAAGCGGTTAGAAAGTTCACGTATTTTCTAACTCCCGGTAGCTAATAAAAACAGCAAATATCTCGTACCTACAACAAGATCTTGTAAGATAAAAGCCGAGATTGTGGCTCAAGTTGGACTGTCAAGAGTTTAATTAGGAGCTATGGGCGGAAAATTCCAGAAGGAAAAACTATTTAGTTGAAACAATAGAAACTAGGCACGTTTTATTTTTACGGCAGGGAATTTATGGAACGTTTTTGCTGTGTGCAATTTACTTTGATGTTATCTGCAGGGACGATGTTCAGTGCTTTTAAAAGGACGGGGCTCATTCCAACGGTCGTTACCTTGTCAGAACCATGCAAAATTATGAACGATATACGTTGTAGATCGCATGTGACTAAAAAAGTGATGAATATAAATGTTGATGGATGGAGAGGAAGAGAAAGACTAATGAAACAATCGATGGATTGTGTGAGGAATGATATGAAAGATTAAGATGTAAATGACAGTGTGATGGTCGACAGAGGAGAATGGAAGAAAAAAACGTGTTGCAACGATCCCAAGTAACATGGAACAAGGGAGGAAGATTATATATATGGTAATAATACACTGTAGATCAAGATTATGCTGACTAGCAGAATAATTAAATTGAGAATCAAAATCACCACCCAAACTTTCACAAATTGAAGTCGAATTTCGACTGTCTAATGAAATCGAGGATAAAACCTTGAAGTTATTGAAATCCAAATTTGCGGCGAAGAACCAAATCTCATTAGAGGTAAAGGCCAGGTGTTCAGGCGAACAATTAATAGTTTCAGGATTATAGGTGCAATATAGTGTTCGAGTAAAAAAAAAAATTTTGGACTTATTTAAATCCTTTGGAGGTGTGCTGTTATGTTTTAATATCGTTTAGTATTATTCATCACCATGTGGGAATTAGTAATTATTATCGCGAATATATTTTGTTATTAAAATGAAAACTGATGAAACTTTAACATTTAACAAACATGAAACACAAGTGGTTAAAGTTTATTTTGTACAGAGAATATTGCAGATTTTCGTAAATTATTTCTAGATTGAATTTGTTGGAATTTAAACAAAGTATTTTATTAATTCGCTGTTTAAGAGAAGAATATCAGTGAGGAACTTTCGAAGCATAATCGGTTAAAAAGACCGCACTGCTGGGACGTAGATCTATATCCTTTTTGTGAGAGGGCTGTAATCCCCCACGTGGGCCGGGTGCGGGTTCGTAGATGTCACAAGTCTTTGAACTTTTTCCTTCACAGTTTTTGATGCAATCATTTACACACAGTAAAGTGCTTGCATGAGTCTTGCTCAAGAGACTTCCTTACATTATTCCGTTTCAAAAGACACATGTGAAGAGCGTATTCTTCTCAGTCCATTTGGGGATTTTCAAGAGGATCCCTTGGATATGCTGAATTATTTAGAAATTCGTATGAAGTAAGTAATCAGGAAATCAGCTAATACGTATGGTAACGTAGATGAAATGGAAAGAGGCTGTATAAAAAGTGTATTCAATGAGAGGAGTTATTTGTGGAGGGCAATTTGCTCGGCATCACTTGGAGTGCCTCCGCCTTGCGACGTTGATAAATTGCCTTCTTAAACGCCAAGGGAAATTATTTAAAACACTCACAATTTTTGCCGCGTACAATAGCAGACTCATTGGCTGCCTAAGACGGGCCTCGGTCGATATGTTAGGCACAGGCAGAACCGGGGATTAGACTTGTTGACCCGATAATGAGTTATGGTTCATGTAGAACAATTTCGGTTTCAATTGAAATCATTGAAGCAACGTATGGTAAAGTTATTAACTGTTTGTCGGTGGCATGTCGGTAGACTATGCAAGCAATATGTTTGGACGATAGAAGTGCATTGTAGCTCCGTTAGCCCGTACTCCGAAGAAAAGTTCTTTCAAAGAGATTCTATTCTTTCTTCAAATACATTACAGAAAAGTTTCAATATTTAAGTACCTAGCTGTAAATTAGTACAAGAACTGTAGAACTTAATTAACATTAAAATAACATTTCATGAACTTCTTGAGTTCTTATTTTAGTATTTTTAAATTCTCTGTACTTCGCAACATAGCTGATGTTAGTTTTACCAACTAATTTTTCGTTTGAAACTTACATTCAAGCGATTTTTCTGGTTGTTTCTGTTAATTTGCGGCTTATTTTCGAATGAAAGTTACTGTATATTTGTTTCTGAAACATATACGTATAGAGTACGTCTCAATCACACTTTAACAAACCTCCATTATGCCGACTAAAGGCTTTTAGAATGTTGTAAGACCTCTCTATCTCTATTCATTTCATATGAATCATCCAAAAGATATTTATCCCAAGTTACCTGAATATAACCATCGCAGGCTGCGGAGTCGGTTAACGAAGCCATTTGGCTGTAATGCGAGTCATTTGCGAGCACCAGGAACTCTGGAGGGAGATAAATCCGTGTGAACACCTCGATAAAGGGGTAGGTATGTTATCGGCGACTTGCGTCTTATCTCATCTCGCAGACGCGCTTTATCGCCCCAGGCATGGTGAGGGGGTGAAGTGCCGCCTAACGCCGATTGTCGAAATATAAAAGGCTGTAATTTCAAACGACAAGTGGAAATTGTCGCATATTTTATTGCAAATCGAAATGGAATCGAAAATGAAGAATGCCATTCGAGTGTGACGTCAGAGGCTGGTTAAACGTAGCGTGACGAGTATGCTTACGTTAACGCACATCCCGCGATTATTGGACACAATACAATACAGCCATACATTCATACAATTATTATAATGATGTCAAATTTTCCACCCAACGTAGGCTTTTCTCATCAAATCAACCGAAAAATAAAACCGATGCTCATTTCTATTGGGGTTTCTGTTTACTTTTACGTAAGTAAAAATTTTTAGATTCCCGAGTGAGGAGATTTCTGTGAAACATTGACGGTCGCTAAAAGGCCAAGTAGTAAATGAAAACTGACATTTTGAGGTTGAGAATAATAAATAAATTGTACCTATATCTACTGACTGACAATACTCTAGTATCGTACCAATATCTATACATATAATAAAATCGTTGAGACCAAAAAATCTGTACATTGAAGATAAAAAAAAAAATCGCCCAGGGTGACTTAAAATAAGTAACTGAACATATTAAAACCATTTTTAAAATATTTGTTTGTTTGTTTGTTTGAACACGCATCACGTAAAAACTGCTGGACGGATTTTGATGAAAACTTCACTAATCTATTTAAATAAACTCAGAATAACATTTAGGCTATAGAAATTATGGAAAATTTTGGAAAAAGGGGGTGAAAAGGGGGGTATAGTTTGTATGAAAAATTAGATTGTTCTAGAATCATGAAACTTCTGAGTTTCATGATTCTAGAACAATCACGATTTACTCTGGTAAATACTTATTATTAAAAATAAAGAAATACCTGTTTCAGCATTTTTAAAAAATTTCATCCAGGGACGTAAAAAAGAGGGTTTTGTGTTTAAAATTAATAAACTTCATAAACCTTTAAAAGTTGCTGTAAATACTTCAAATCTAATACAGATAAATATAATTTCTCAATTTTCTTGAAATTTGATTTTTGAAGTGAATACGCCCAAAATAGCGGAACTCAAGAAAATCGGTAAATCGGCTTTCCTCGGCATAAGTAGTTGGTAATACAGGGTGGAAACGGTAAACGGGGCAGTAAGGGGAACTGCAGCTACACTAAAAAGCTCTTAGAAACAATCCATAATTTTTTCGCTAAATGTTGATCCCCATTCACAGATTTAATTAAAAAATAAAGTGCAGTTAGCAAGAAAATTGCCATTTTACATAAAACCATTTTTTTTATGCCAATAATGATAAACCTTAACCGTTGCAGCTACATTAAAATGGTCTTAGGAAACCATCCGTAATTTTTCGTGAAATTTTGATCCCCATTCACAGATTAAAAAAAAGTACAGTTAGCAAAAAAATTGCTATTTTACACAAAACATTTTTTGATGCCAATCGATCCTGTTTTTAATACTCAACGGTTAAGGAAGCTCCCCTTTCTGCCCGGTTAATCGTTTCCACCCTGTATTTACAAATAAAATAATACTACGAAGAAAATGTAGACTATACGAATGTACATCAGACATAAAGCCCGAAAAGTTACAAATACAAACGAGTTCAAATCCTACTATCTACAAATAATAAAAATGCTTTGTCCTGAAGGACTGTGATGGATCAACGCACAGCCTTTACCGCAGATTGTAGAAACCTGAAGCTTGGAGGGTGTATTTTTTGTATAATAATTTCAGAAAATCATTTCTTATCGTATGCCTATAATACGATAAGAAAGGATTTTCTGAAATTATACCCCTAAGGGGGTGAAAAGGTGGGGGGCAAAGTTTGTATGGGAAAATGTGATTCTTTGGTCCAATCTACTTCAAATTTTGCTATCAGCAATATTAACAGAATTGATGGACGCGTTTCGTATTGCACGTAAATTGATTTCAATGCATATCTTAGGAGATACACCGTTTTAAATAACTCCGCAGCAAAATAATGATCATGTACCGGGCGCGCATTTTCATTATGCGGAAGGATGTGTATGATGTGCTCTTTGAAAATTGTATTATAGGTGCTTACGACCCAATCTCTGTAACCCTCTCTTTCTCTTATGTGACGCAGACGAAGTTGCGCGGGTCAGCTAGTTATAAATAAATATTTAGACTGGAAGCCGACCCCAAAATACTTTTCGGAAAAGGATACCCAGATGATGATGAACACTCTGCAGGTCTTATTAATTTAAGCTTTAGCGCCTGTACGTATATTTGGATGAAGTTTGATATTCCGGAAGTTTCGATCTGGGTTAGGACGTAGGACACTTTTTATCCCAGTTTTATGTTTCCGTGCGATTATTTCCGTCCTTCAAGCGGGGGATGGCGCTGGCACAAAATAGTTTGAAATACATAAAAGATACCCTTTACGTCATGATATCTAGATACAGAAGTTTCGTTATTAAATTCCCAGTTCGCTTCTTGGTTTGCCATAAGTTTGTTAGAAAGACGCCGCGACAATTTAGATCTGTTCGGTTCTAGAATAAGTCGGATTTCGACTGCGGTGTAATATCTTCTGTCTGTTAGGTATGCTCGCGGCGGATATTACGGAGAGAAATTGTAATGTACTTCAATATTCTATATTTCTCTAGATTCCAATAAATGTAGTGCTTACGTAACAAGGTCATCTTGCTTGGTAGATATTGTTTTCTCTTCGGTTTCAATTTAAGAACGATTTCGTATTTTGGAGGTTATGAAATCAGTTACCGAAGCATTATGTAAATTATACTTATTGCCTTACATAAGTACCCACTCATATCACATAATTATCTGGTTTGAAGTATGATTGTGTACCTACCCTTAATATTTTTTTTCTGTGGGCTTTACTGGGTGGCGGTATTATAACCTGGATTCTTCAAGGACTATACCTACCCGTCATATTAAACCATTTTTTCAAAGAAACTTAAATTCGATTAATTAAAAAAAGGACTTTTCATACATGCATCGGAACAGTCTGTCTACTGTTGAACAGTTTGTTTTGTTTTACATTAATTATTTGAGAAAACTGTTTATTATGACGGTAATTTAAGACTCACTCTTCCTTGAAGGATCCAGGAAACTAAATCGTCATCCTGTAATTATCAATAAGTATTCATGGGAATAGTACCTACACAAAAAATTAAAGATACAGATTAATACTTTGCGACTTCGCTTTCTGATTTGAAACTGTAGCTACACAATCGACATAAACCAATAAAACTCTAACTACCGCGAACACTTCTAAATTCAAACTTTTCTAACCAACCAGCGAGCGGCCACCGCCGTTCATCGGTGACAGTTACTCTTCTCCTTGTTCCTCAAGGGATTACCTTCCACTAGATAAGAAACTCCAAGTCGACAGGGACAGGTGACACGGCTTCAAGCCGTTCTCAGAACGCTGGCTTCGACGCCGTTTTATCTCTTTGACTAGTTCGTACCATTCTTGGAAATGTTTGTTAGAGTTTTGCGGGAAAATGAGTTCTAGTAATTGCTTATGTCAAAACATATTTTTCACTTCTCATGCTCTAAAAGTACGCCATTATAGCCCTACGAAGCGGGATTAAAGTGACCGTTTATTCCCTAGGAAGTAAAAAGTAAAATGGAACGATCTTTTACTCTGAAACATGGTCACAAAACAGTACCTACCTACTTTTTTTTAATGGATCAAAGGTATTAGGTATTTAAATTTCGAATTGGCTTGCAAATAGAAAGCGGTTTATTGAAACAAAAAAACAAATGAGCTCTTCAACGCGAGAAAAATTATTGTTGTTTGTGTGCATCGTTGATTTTGAAAAGTATGTGCAATGCCTCCGTTGCTAGCCGCTGCAGTAGTGTAGGTAATAATTATCTGTGGAGTGCGGATCATCTTCATTGCGGCAATGTTGAGAGTTTGTGTTGTGTTTTAAATTGTTAATCTGTGACTGACCTGATAGAAGAAAAAACCGGCCAAGAGCGTGTCGGGCCACGCTCACTGTAGGGTTCCGTAGCTTCCCAGACCATTAAAAATACCAACATTTTTCGTCAGCAAAAATAACTTTGTTTTTCATAGTATTTGTATGAAAAACAAAGTTATCATTTGCGTTTTTTTGAAAAAGTGCTATATAACTCAAAAACTATTCAACTCATCAAGTTGAAAATAATTTTCCTAGAAAGTTCATATAAAGGTCTACTTCTGTGATTTTTTTCATATTTTTTAAACTTATGGTTCAAAAGTTAGAGGGGGGGGGACACATTGTTTTTGACTTTCGGAGCGATTATTTCCTAAAATATTAATATTATCAAAAAATGATTTTAGAAAACCCCTATTCATTTTTAAATACCTATCCAACAATATATCACACGTCAGGGTCAAAATTAAAAAAAAAATCGCTCCCCACTTTACGTCTGGGGGAGGTACCCTAATAAAAATGTTTTTTTTAATTTTTATTTTTGCACTTTGTCGGCATGATTGATATACATATTGGTACCAAATTTCAGCTTTCTGGTGCTAACGGTCACTGAGATTATCCGCGGACAGACAGACAGACAGACATGGCGAAACTATAAGGGTTCCGTTTTTTGCCATTTGGCTACGGAACCCTAAAAACTGACCGCTCAGTTCAGAATTTTTGTCGAGTGTAAATTTGTTCCATTTCTCGCACTCGAAGTGAAAAGTACAGTTTGCACCTCGAGACTTAACGCCAACGTAATATACCCTCGCTTTTTAATGACTCCCTCGCAGGCTCGGGAGTCAAACCACCTCGGGTATATAATGGCTTCGTTTAGTCCCTCGTTATAAAATATACTATATATTCCCCTAAAAAGCTAAGTCGACGGAGCCCCACGTTACGGGGCTCCTATTTCTGTCTGCAGATTAAACAGAAATTATAATCCTATGTTTTTTTAATTTAATGTAACTTGTTTTTATATTGTTGCGTGCACTTGCGATTTTAGCTAAATACATATGTTTTATTCTTTCTAGATAGGCTCAAAGGAAACTGATGTTTAGCTACATCTGGTTGAACTAGAAGCCGTCCTCAACGTTTTAGGAAAAAGGCTAGCCAGATGATGAGTATAGTTGAGAAACAAATTATGAAGTGGCCAGGGGGAAAGAGGGGAAAATGGAAGAATGGGGGGATGGGGGAAAAGGAGGAAATTAATCACTTCCCTTTATGTGTGAGCACCTCCTAATTTACATGAGAAGGAGTCAGGGGTCAGTATGGTAAACACTGCTTACTCACTTCCGTTTAATCCAAGGCAATGTTTAACTTTTTGTGTAGAAAAAAGTTGATGTGAATTAATTAATTCTCGGCCATCATTAATTACTAAAAATTTTGACAAGTTTGAAGGGGACGAATAATGTTATTAAAAGGTCTTTTATTTTGACCCGGTATTTAAAAAAAAATACTAGGTACAATTAACTTACGTAAGTTTTGAAATGCATAGTCGAAATATTCTTCCCAGTAGGTACTTTTGCAATAAACTAGGTACCTATTTATAAGGTAACTCTGGAACCAATCTACCTTCACAATTAATATATTACGCACAAATAGAGGTAACCTAAACTCAAATTGAGATTTCAGTCTCAATATGTAGTTGCCAGTGGGCAGGTCACATTGCTCGCAGAACGGATGGCCGATGGGGCCGAAAAGTTCTGGAGTGGCGACCGCGAACCGGAAGACGATGCGTTGGAAGACCTCCCACTAGGTGGACCGATGACCTGGTGAAGGTTGCGGGAATCCGTTGGATGCGAGTCGCAAGGGACCGGTCAATGGTCGTCCAGCAGTGGACGTCTTTCGGCTGAAATGATGATGATGATGATGATGATGTAGGTGCCTGAATAAGTTTAATAAACCTTACCACATACACAGAAAACGATTTAGCAAACGACGGTACAGTGTACAGTCAACTGAACATCAGTGGTAAACAATTTGATATTGACGGGGCTTGTAAGTCGTACTGGCTTTATGATTTAAGTACTTGGCGTTTTCGGAAATTGTCTGAAAATTGTATCCAAAAAACCAAATTGGCGACGTTACTTCCAATTAAAGCAGTGCGCCAAAAGAGCCATTGCATGTTCAACTAAAGCAGTATACAGGCTGAATTTTCAAAGAAGGTGTGTTTGGTCAAATCCGAAACTATAAGAAATAGCGAAAAATTCATGAAGAAGTCTTGAGCCCTATTTTTGAATAATCTAGTTTCCTGACCGGGACTGTATTATTACATCATTCGATAGTATCGCTTATAGGGATCAAATTCTGGGAAATAATGACATTCACGCCCACATGAGAAACTTACGCTGTATACGGTTTTCATAGAATGGCCATCGACGTGCGGTTGACTGTACAAAATAAAGCCTACCCTGCTTCACATGCAGAGTAAGACAGCGGACCTTTTTGTTAAACTTTCATAATGTAAGTGTGAAAGCTCTCTCATCGTCTGTTTCCATTTCGGAGCACGTTCATATGTTTAAAAGAACCTCGCGGGGCATTTTCTTTCACATTAAACGCGACATTTTTCTGAGTAGCAATATAAGTTATCTGTCAAATAGGGATTTTATCTGTTGCCTTTTAGGATCGTTGTTTCGCGTGGCCGGTTGAAATTTTTCGGCACTTTATAATGGTCCAATTTTGGATGCAGTTTAGTTTTCGTTGTGGTTTTTATACGCGTGAGTAACTACCTCAAACCTACCCTTTTATGTTGTCTATCCTGTAGAAACCGCAGAACGCCAGCTGCTACGATCCTTACATCCTCCTTTTACTTGGTCCACGTTCATACATTTATAGTCCCCGACACGAGAATCTATCATTTTCGTAAACACACATTCAGGTTCGCAACCTTTGGATCAAATAAAAAATGACAACGTCAACGTGAACTTACTTCAAAATGGCAGCCCAAATGTTTACGTTCCATGATGTCAGATGCTTTCCAGTAGGGTACCACAAAACATTAGACGACAGCGCTTTACATCGCCAAAATATAACCCGAACACGTGAAATTGTCCGTTAGTTTCGTATTACATGTATGACAATTTAAGTTGTTTGAATTTGGAATTATTTGTTTTTGTTTGATTTGTCGCTATCTACGTAACTTGGTAGAAATTCTTTGTTTACAAAAATTATAGCTTTTCGTGGCTCGGACTATAGTCTTATTATAACTGTATTGCAGTAAACATAAATCGAAGTCTACCTGACGCTCAAATGAATAACAGTACATTTGTGTATCGGTTCCCCAGTGCCACGTAGAGTGGCATCATTAGCGGTGCGGCCGATGAAAGGGAAATTTGTTTCCCCTGTTCCAGTGCAGATTTGTTGCTGTCCTGGCAATCAATTTGCATAATAGATACTCTCTGATATCGCCGATAATGAAGAGGATTTAATTTGTTTAATATCGATGAGCGTATAGTGTGGCGAGTATTAAAGCGTTGATGCGTGTGGATTATAATATTATGACTATGAGCTATTTGAGCCTTTTCATGAAAAATATTAGTGGGGATATTTTAATGAGTTTTGTTTCGGGTATGAAAATGTGATTTTGAAATAAACCTTGATTCAGACTAATAATTTAGCTCATTACTCTAAAACATACTACATATATTTCTTATTTTAGAAACATATTATGATCACCAATCACATAGGTCTAGTGTATTATAATATAATTATAACCCTTAGAAAGTGGGTATATAATTATATACTTTCTAAGGGTTACGATAGAGCACAATTTATTTTTTGTGTACATTATTAGTTAGCTATTTATCAAATATAGCTATTACATAGTTCTACTATCGCCAACGCAGCGAAGCTACTATATTGTATTATTAGTATACCAATGTGCTTGTAATTTCTCTTGTAAAATTGTATAGTGCTTTTAAATAGTTCCAACAAATAATTTTCGTCAACCTTAAATATTCCTTTGTACATAACATGCCTATATTCCTTTATTGTTTATTATGACAATATATAATGCCTATGATGTTCATAATGTAGATTATCACTGTAAATGTGAACGTTCAGGAGAAATAAATTACTAAATATCCGGTGGATATACTGCGAATTATCTTGCTTCGATGAACAGGTTAGGTCTGACCACTGAGTCAGTTTTTATCTCATAAAATGTGTTTCACACTACCTATTTTGTTGATTTTAATTTCCGCCTATTTGTTTCATAAATGGCGCTGTAGTTCTTTTTGTACTATATTGCAGCAGTAATTTTTGTTGTGCCACTTCACACCTTTATTTTGAAAATGAGGAAGCAAACGAAATATTCCACCCGTACTAAAATCTAAAAGAGAATTGATCTCGTATCCCATTTCCACCACAGTCTGTAAAATTGTAAGTCTATCGACGTAGCGTGAGTCCCCGTGGTATCACATGAGCGCTCGTCTAATGCTCCATTACCCCAGCACAAAGTTCAAAGCGTTTGCCGACGATGCGTTTTATCCTGCATTTAGTATAAATGGATTGCGCGCGTCACTTCTGTAAATGTACGACTTACTTACGTTTCTGTCTGTGTGGTGTCTAGGTTTGTAACAGTGTTGCAGGATTTACCTGAAATTAGAGAAAATGATTTTAAAGTTTTGTCTGTCTGTTTGTTGCGGCTAATCTCCGAAAAAGCTGGACTGATTGTGACGGGACTCTTAGTAGCAGATAGCTGATGGATTTATATTGGATTATAATGAGCTGTAAGAGCTGCGGATGAGATGATTTTCGATAACCGGAATGGAAACTTAATAAATATCGGGAACAATCATAAAAAAAAACAAGTTATTAAAACACCTCCGGTACAATGCTCTTGGCACCCTTGATGTCCAACAGTTTTTCAGCGAATAATACTGATTTACTTCGGTAACCAACTATTCAAATATTGGTGAGATTTTCGCACCGAATTTTACAGCAGTGAATTTTATTACTTATGTTGATTTTATTGAAAATGGGATTCATTTCACGATTGAAGCTGGTCACGCGTATGTAAAACGTTGCTGAACCAATTGTCACCGAAAGCCAATCAGCCTGTGATTGCGATTCCTGAATAATGAACCAATATGGTTACCGCATTATGTACGCCGACGCGATTCGAAATAAATTCCATTCATCAGTTTTTTTGAAGCACTTATTTAATACTAGCTAACCCACGCAACTTCGTCTGCGTCAGAGACAAAAGGATATTTTTTCTTCCCGTTTTTGCAACATTTTTCATTTATGCTCCGCTCCTATTAGTAGTAGCGTGATGTTATAATTATAGCCTTCCTCGATAAATGGACTATCCAACACAAAAAGAATTTTTAAATTAGAACCAGTAGTTCAAAATACTAAACAAACTCTTCAGCTTTATAATATTAGTATAGATTTTAATCTGGTTGGGATTTTATACGCCAGAATATAATATGAATCAGATTTCACATTTAACTTGTTGATCATCGAAATAAGAACAAAACAAAACATCAGATTTACACCACTGGGAACAGAAAAGCCAAAAACGCAAAATTTTAATCCAAAATAACTCAAGCTCAAGCTCACGAACATCGAACTACGGAGTAAATCTGGAGCTCAGGGAGCTTATTTTGTTAAACAAGCTCTCGGTTTTAATAATTTTACATTAAGGATATATTTTATTTTCTCTTGAGAATATTCAATTTTTATTTCATTTATAAGGGCTTTGGCTGTACCGTTAAATTATGCTATGGTAGTTTTAGTTCGTTCATTTATATAAAGTAAATGGTCGGGAAACGTGAAAAGGGGCTTCCTAATCGAAATTTTGAAGTTAAAATACCCTTGAGACAGTTTCGAGGATTCCCACGCTTGTCACGTTGCCGGTAATGTTGTGATTACGCGAGCCGACGTCAAGGGAATCACGCCCATTGCTCCATTTGTGCCGCACAGGTTGATCAATGTAGTAAGTAATGCAGCGATGGAGGTAATCCGTCACTGTTGGATAGTCTGCGTGTACAGGGACAGGGTAGCGTTTGTAGCGTTGTGTAATTATTCAATGAGCAATCCATTACATTGCCGTCCATTTTGGAAATGAGTTCGAGTGACAGTTTAGCAAGTTACCATGTAATTGAACCCGTTTTTCTTGGGAATTATAAGTAGGTGTGTCCAATATGAGCGTCCTGTATGTTCAACATATTTTAATCATGCAGATTTTTCTAAAAAACGTTTCGCTTAAACACACCTATACGATAAACAAAACAATTCTGGCTTATGCAGATATGAATTATGAAGACAGAAATAGAAGCCCCTAGAACAAAACCCAATTCTGGTACAAATTACATACATTAATTACAATTTAACGAGCTGTACGTTGCGAGGTAGAAAATTAAACACTCCACACTTTCCCTTTCAAATCCTGGAGTCAGCAGTAAATTATGAACTGTATTTGCTTCCCAAAAATAGCTCTGAGATTAGTTTAAAAACGGGGCAATGCACGCATTAACGGTCCCGTCGTAGGACGTAAACTTCGGAATCCTAGAACACTGAGTGGGGTGGGGTGTAATATTAGTTCATTTTGTCATAGAATAAGAAAACCGTACAGAAGCCAATCTCCTTACCGTTAGTGCGTGCATCGACTATTCTGAAATTAAAAACTGTTTTTCGTGGGGTGTCGAAGAACTACTCCTTGGACCGCCAATGAGCTCTTCTATAGATACGACTTAACTCTGTATCATGAAGTGTTCCTGTTACAAGGTTAAAAACACATTTTAAATGTATCTGCAGGTAGCTGGAGCGAAAAATAATTGACACAGATGGGATTATTTCTTGTGCATGATCCCTTTCAGCCGCCATGGCAACTGAGCTTCGCAACCAGTTGTGATAGAGTCGATAATTATGTCGTGCGTACAAAGAAAGAACAAGGTTCAAAAAACAACGAAGCGCTTCGAGAAAAGGTAGGTAGTGCCCTTGCGCTTCGCTTGGCTCGTTTTGATCGTGGCCCCAGATGTGAATGAGCTCGATCTTTATTTGTTTCTCCATTTTCGAGCAAGACTGCAGCTTCTGTATAGTGTTACTCTATGGTTTCCTCGTAGAAGCAGGCAAGATGACAATTCCCAGTCGGTTTGGATCGCTCCCAACTGCCAGCAATTAGCAATGGTTCGACAGTCACGGTAATGGTTGTCATTCACTTCAGAAGACCCCTTTTTATCGAGTTTGGTGGATCTTATCTTGTGTAAGAACAAATTAGGTGGTCTAATGGGCGTGGGGTTTGTTTGTTATGGGTAATTAATCAAGATGTCGTTATCCGTTGTGGAACTTTTGTAGTCTACAACAAAGATTAGTATGTAGATTCGTAACACATGTTGTTATTGTGTTTGCTACTTTTTCTAGATCATTTCGGTTATTTACAAAACGAATTTTATAGGCGGGTTCCGGTTTTTTTCTTATAATAATTGTTAGGGGTTTACTTATGGTTCAGAGTAATCAAATTTTGGTCATTAAGTACATTCCTTAGACCGTTTCAGTTTGATTACAGAAACACGTCTCTTCGAAGGTTAAGGTGACATTTAATACCTTTTCGAACATCATCTATCAAAATAAGCACAATTAACTTAGTAGGAAGCAAGGTCGATGCAACCTGCTTTATTTATGGGACACCAGGAAGTCGTGCAAACATAGTTCGCCATTATAATGACATTGGGACCGAATAGCTGATGTATACCTAGTGAATATTGAGTCTTGTGGCTTGCGGGTTGCCTGACGACAATATTTTGTAACCGAATTAAATTCCCGCCCGTCTTCGCTTTGTTGAGAACTGCGGAAGTCTGGTAGCTGATTTGATTAAAGTAGATTGGTCGGTTATTTAGTTAAACTTAGTTTTGTATAAGGAGTGTTTAATCTAGTTTAAAATATAGGTCGTTAAATCACCCTTTACTATATTTCAAGTCGTCACGAAAGTAAACTATTGAAAAACAAAGTTCAGCAATTGTTTCACGAGTGTAAATTTACAGGTAGTTAGTGGCTCGCAGTGCCTTACAACTTGGATCGTATCGTATTACCCAGTACTAACTGGGTTATAGAGGTCAGATAGGCAGTCGCTCCATGTTTACATGGTATTCATCTAGTAGACTGAAAGCTGACCTCAACATAGTTGGGAAAAGTGTGGGCAGATGATGAGGCATACTAGGTCTTATATTTACTCGTCGCAAGAACCATTTTCTCACAATATGTCGCAATTACGATGTTGTCTGTCATAGCTGTCAGTACAATGCGTGTCTCACATACCAACTAACAATATTTTTATTACATTAGAACCTTGTTACATCAAGGCCTAAATTCCTAAACCTACTCCCACTGCCTTGTATTTCAGGGGTGTCAGTTGTGTCATAAGTAATCAGTGTCAGTACTATCATTAGTGTTGTTCTGTTTCGCGACAACCCTTACTTGGCACTAGATTCGGCAAGAGGACTAATTTGTAACGTCTCTCGTTCCCTGCCCTAATTGCTTTCCCGTCTTTAATAGAATAAATTAAAATATACTTAGAACTGTAGATATAGTATAGACTTACGGATTTAAAATGTGACGGTATGTCGTCTATGTTTAGGAGAGTCGAAAGTTTCTATGTCGGTGTTACCTGACCTAAAGATGCTGTGAGGCAAGCGGTGCAAATGCATTTTATATGTCAGATGTCTTAACATCGCAGAGACAAGCGACACATGCCTCGGACTCCAGATAGTCCGAGGCATGTGTCGCTTGACCGGGACGCACCTGAGAAATTATGAGTGATCTGTGAGCGACTGTCAACAGGGCATTGAAAATATCCTACAGGACCCAAGAGCACTGGTAGTGAACCTTATGTGATTATAATGCTGATTCTCAGCCATATTTGAAGCAATGATTTTGTAATAACGAGTATATGACCGTATCAAAATCCACGTGGAGGGAATTATTGCGAAGTATTTAATGAGAAGTTCCCTTATCCACCTCTCTTTTGCAGTTGACAAGAAATCGCTCCATATCAAATTTTCTCCATACATTTTGTTCATTCCTCCCATTTTCAAATCAGTAACACCAACAAATTCTCCTAATTAAACCAGTAATTTCTCTCACAGTGTAAGATCGGCTGACTTAATACCGTTTTAGTTCACGTTGCGGCCTGGCACATGCATCTGTGCCACACTCCACTGTCTTACGAACAACTTAACGCCATCTATTGCAGTTCCCAGACCATTACACATGTCTTGGATTTATTGTTCAGCTTCTGGGTGTAAGATGTGTTTCCTCTTTTGTTTTATTATTTATCGGTTTAGGAGATAATGATGTAGTGGTAGAGTAGAACATAATAATAAGTTTATGGTTTCTTTCTTCTAGGGGTGTAGTGAAGGGTGAAACAAGATTCCGACAAGATGGTAGAGAAGATAATATGATGTAAGATACTATAAAGTGGTAGACTTTACTTGGATGCATAACTGGTAGGCATAAAGGGTGTAAACGGATTTTTTACGAATTCGTTAACCAAGCATTCTCATTAAACGAAGTAACTTCTCGCTAAAATTATTGCGCTAATATTAGTTATCGCTCAATGTAACGCACTCAACGCGGTGTGCCAATGGTTGCATTGACTAGTACAGGTTTCAAAAAGGTATTTCAAGTACAGTTGTACGTAAACCGTTTGCTCGTGGCTAAATAATAACAGCCGCTCGGACTGATCTTTAAGTTAAGCCGTACTTGCCTAGGTTTGACTGTGCATGGGTGACCACCCTTACATACAGTTTCCTCCGTGCCTCGAAAAGCACGTTAGGCTGTTGGTCCCGGCTGTCATTTGTCCATCTTTGGAAGTCGTTACAGGTAGTCAGTGGCACAAAAGGCTTACAACCAGTCTTACCCAGTATTAACTGGGTTGTGGAGGTCAGATAGGCAGTCGATCCATGTAAAATACTGGTATTCAGCTGCATCCGGTTGGACTGGAAGCAGATCCCAACATAGTTGGGAAAAGGCTAGGCCTTTTATTAAAAAAGAAATGAAAAAAGTGGAACTTAAGCCTTCAATATCTCCATATCTAGAAAGTTCCCAGGTATGGTCCAGAACTAACAAATGATCACAATGACGGGAAAAACAATTGCCTCTCAGCTTCGCCCAGGGTGTATTAACATCCTTTATAAAGGGTGTAAAACACCTCTTTACGAAGCCGAAAGGCACTTGTCTTCTTGTCATGGCGATCATGTTTTTGTTCTACACCATACCTGGGAACTTTCTAGTTACGGAGATATTAGGGGTCAAAGTTCCAACTTTTTGACAACTTTTTTTTCAAATGTAAGTTTTTATTGTAAGATTTTTACTTTAAACATCTCTACGACCGACCCCCGTAATATTCAATCCAACCATCAGCACAATGTTTTAAGTACGTAACATTGAGTTCTACCACAAAACATGATTTTTCACACCAACAAAAAAATCGTTCACCAGCAATAATTTTTGCATTAAGTTACTTAGTTTGATGTACAGAATGCTTGGTTGACGGCTTCGTGACGAGGTGGTTTACACCCTGTATTGTACAGTCCTGGCGTGGAGATCGCGTGGTATTTGACGCCTCTGCTACAAACTGAATGCCGAAGGCGGAGTACAGAGTGTTGTGGCGCAGCCGGCTGAACTGTGATAAGCTAAATTAGTTGATTAATTGATTAGAAAGTCTATGATTGACATCAACTTGAAACTCGTAGGTGAAATGTTAGTGACAAGCTTATTTCTGGTGAATGGATTGATGAGTGGGGCTTGATTTTGATATTTCTTTTCTCCATGAAACACTTACTGATGTAAAAAGACAGTGATGCTACCAAAAATGATGCTGCTAAAAATAATGCGAGCAACTAACATGGTTATAGCACAGATAGTTTCTTGTAACAGACACAAGAACTGTCCTCTATGCTGTAATATTCTGTATTTATATTATAGGTAGGTATATATTTACAATAACAGCATTTATTTTTTTATGTGTTTATATAGTTGTATGTATGTTTATTACAAATAGCTATATTTAAATTTTAGGGTTTAAATTTAAATTTTCCTGGTTTGTCTTTACTTACACACTGTGTCTACATTTCTAATTCGACTGTCCTCTCGCAGGTCTGCTTTAAGAAATTTCTTATGAAATAAGCAGTACCTTTGTGCTCTTCATTCTTAATGTAATGTCCTATTGAGTATTTTGTGTGTACATAAATAAATAAATAAGAAAATATGCGGCTGTCTTTGACAGTCGTTCAGGTAGTCCGAAAGTCTGACAGCCAGTCTTATCAAAGGATATCGTATTATGCAGTACTAACTGGTTTGTGGAGGTCAGACAGGCAGTCGCTCCATGTAAAATACTGGAATTTAGCTGCATCCGATTAAATTGGAAGCCTACCCCAACACAGTCACCATGTTTGCTCTTGCTCTTTCATTTTAAAAGACCCATACTCAGCACTGGACGTTCCCAGGCTGTCATAACATGAATATAATCATGTAGACACAGGATGTTTTTTTTTCTGTATGCGAAAAACGTTTTTTTTTTGTTTTTAATTAACTCCATGTTAATTCGATTCTACTCACGTAAGGGTTGGCCTGTGTTACTGTGTTGTTTTCAAGCCTACTCGAATGTTTCTACCCACACGTATATGAAGGTCTAATTTATCTATTTTGGTTTCTGCTATAGTGCCAGTTTCCGATCAGGTCTCGTCACTAGGTATCACTGATGAAGATTGAACCTCAGATTCCCATAGCAAGACCACGGATTACCACATTTTTTTTCAATCACCGACGCCACTTACAGACTTCCTCTTATGTACTCGTTTCAACAATATACCCACTAGAATTTTATCTCAGCCATATGGAAATGCCTTTCATTAGTCCCTTTTGTGGCCCAGCATTCTGCTGGGTTACCACAACCTCTAAATGCGATTCAATTCAGGTCCTAAACTGAGTCGCAAGCTGTCAGTTCCATAGAAAAACTGTCAGAAAATGACAGCTCAAACCTAAATTGAATCGCATTTGGACGTTGTGGTAACCCAGCTGATCCATACAAGCCAGGTAAGGCGAGACTTGTAATAGTTGTAATAAAAATATTTCTTGAAGACATTGTCACTCGTTTGGGCTCTCCAGGATCTGTTTTAAGATCAATATTCGTGCCCTGAAAGGTCTTAGTAAGTGCAAACGAATTCAGGTGCAATGAAAACGAAATGTTTTTTTGTGAGCAAGCAAGGATTGCAAGTAACGGAGAGTTAAGAAAAGTTCCATGTTATGTTACCTATGTTGCAAAATGTTGCTCTACTAAAAAGTTACTCCTGTATGAAAGTAACTTTTAATGACAACATCGTTGACATTTCAGCCGAAAGACGTCCACTGCTGGACATTATAATAATAATAAACCATTTATTTCAGGTAACAAAGACCCATACCTAAATACCTTAACCTAAATATACATACTAATAACATTTTTTGTTAGTATAGTAACTTAAAAACTATGTTAGTACACGATGCACTTCACTTGCACGATCTTTTGTGCGTTCTTGTGGAATCTGTCCGCGGAAACGACCAAGGAAGGAAGGATTGCCACATTGACAGGTACCGTGTGACACGTGTCCAACGGATTTCCGCAACCTTCCCTTTTAATGTAGTAGGCCACTAAACCCCTTTAATTACATAATGATTCTGCCAAAATGTCCCTAATTAGCAAAAAGTGGGTTTGCACAAACATTTTTATATAGTGGTGACTAATTGGGAAGGTTCGCATGACTCTCTCGCCTTCATTACATAAAGGGTGAGGCTTAGCCTTGAGAGCTAATAGTTACACCTAGCGATCTGTGACGTCACTGCTCCTAGTTCCACCTTATTTTTATTACAACAAATAACATTATAGTTGGGTTTGACAGAGGAGTGCCTGGGCAACACCCTCATTTCGTTATTTTTTAGTTCTGTGTACTAGGGGCTATGTTTTTTATTTGGACAACTCCGCCACACTATTCCCAAACCACTGCAACTCCTAAAGGCCAGAATCAACTGTGGCGACCCCCAGAAAGGCGCTGAGACCATAAAGCTCGACGAAGTCCCAGAGAAAAAATGTAACTTTCTTAGATCTCGCAACGAAATGAATCAGAAAAAAAAAATAGGATAGCCTATTGCTATAAATGGGGTACCGATTAGACTTCGTGGTTGCTATCAGGACATTTCTGATTGGAAAACCCAATAACACTTTGCCTGACTTGGGAATCGAACCACCTCATACTCAGCAGTAGCGTTCGATAAAGAGGCAGTCTAAAAGAATTTAATTATAAGCTATAGCAGAAGGTAGGCACGCCACGGGAACGTGACGTCGAACGTTCGAGTTTTACCGCACAATTGTGCCGTCAAACGGTCAAATAATATATGTCGTACTGTATCTACAAGCGCGTTTGGTAAGCCTATTTCTTTATTTCGTTTCGACTGTCGGAATTGCGGCATTAAAGCACCCTATAGAAGACATTTGAATACAATTCTGTAAAGTACGTCAATTTTGTATGATTTTTTATTTTGCTCCTCCTTTCAGCAACTAAAGTTTCTATTAATTAATTTGACGGATGTCGTGTCGTGGTCGTGTCGTTGACTCTAAATGGACGTGGACGAATTCATCTAATAGTGTCATGTTACCATGCCATTACTCACTGCAAACATTTTCACTGAAACGCTGAAAATATGAAGCGAGTAATTTATTTCATGTTATAAAAGCGACAAGAAAATGATGCGAAATTGCTATGTAAACTTATTTTAATAACAAAATACATGAAGTTGGTTATTCTGTCATGTTACTTATGTATTTTCCGTTTTAGCGAAAATAAATTTGTTCTGTTTTTTGCCTTGATACTAAAACAGACCTCAACAAATTCATATTAAATTTTTCCAATGTACTTTAACATAATATAGTATTGACACACATACATAATAATATTGGTATACATAATAATAGTATTGATGTTGGATTTTATTCCTTTCTTACACAATAACGACGGTCCTCTAAGTATATAAGAACTATAAATAACAAAGTGTCTGTATTGTGAAAGTAAGAAAGCTGATACCATATAAAGTACTATCTCATCTTGATGTTCGCCACTACATTTCTGTGAAGCCTACATATAAAAACTAATCTAACTTGTGGCTTGAAACGCGTGTTGTTTCTACAAACTAAAAAAGTTTCTAACACGAGTGTGGTTAGAGCTCAAGTCTCGTATCTTCGGGTACCTTCGGGCGCACTCGGCCACTTTCGGTGTTCCATAAAACATGAGTGCACACGGACAGTAGGATTCAGACTTCAGTAGTTCTGTGGTGCATTTAATCAGATTATCTGCTCCGAATATGTACGGAACCCTGCGGTACTTCGATGGTTATCTGTTGACATGTCCCAAGGATTTGTGGTGCTTCCCATCTCCAGTAAAACGTGTTAGTTCCGACTTATGGAGGACGCCTGCGATCAGAATGCAAACGAGAATCGATGAATAATTCAATAATACTGCGAGCTTTTTGCGAGTCATCGATATTCATTTGATGGTGAACGTACTCCACAAATTTAGTTTTGTGAGCAATCCGAGAAGATTACTTGTGGATTTAGATGGTGAATTGATAGAGTAGGTTGACGCCAGAACATGTATATAATAGCGAACCGAATCGTCGCGAATAAAGCAACTATCAAGTAAGTGCGAACAACTCATTCCGAAAGGCACTTCACAAAGGCAAAAGAGTGACAGTCACAAACGTGAAAATATTGAAGTTCTGCCAGCAACTCAAAAATATATCCATTGCAATTTAAAAAGTCCCTGCTATAAAATTCCCCTATTCTAGTCGAGCGATGACAGATTTGCGTTCGTCGTCAATTTGCTGTCGTCTCGCATGTGGGACGTAGCTCTGGGTACAGCCGGCAGCACAATTTAAGCCGTAACTGAGTATGTATTGTACTAATGTTGTTACGAAACTTTTTGTGCTCGTCCCTCATTTGTCGTGTGTTATGAAGGTGTGGTTTTGTGCGGAATATGCTAGTTAGTTCTGTCGCCCACGTCATTTCTCCGTCCTTTTAGTAACTTGCGTAAAGGGAATAAAATATTACCTTCAATTTATATAATTTTTAGCTTCGTTAGGAACGTTAGCAGGAAGGCTAGTAACTAAACCGTATGTAAACTTACAAATAATTATAACTGATCATAGAAAGAAAATACGAAAACAGTTTGCGTTATTTGCATACTGTTTTCCCGATTTACCTCTCAAAGTTTCCTTTACTACCTTATTTCCTTGCCTTTAAATTGAATTTAAAGAAAATAAAGTTACAGTGACTAATATGTCGACGCTCAGAGTCAGACGCTGATCCTAGAAACGTGTTCGAAGCGCACATTCCGAATGTTGGGAACCACTAAGGCGGGACTTTATTCAACTTTTGCATCGAAATTGAAATCGAATAAATACATAAATATCTTTTTTTTTAGTTGGAATGTGTAATTGAATTATAACAGTCTAGACGTTAATATACTGGACAAAGGTTTGGTCGAAAAATTAGGAATGGAAAGGCCAAATTGTCCGCTTAGCAAACAGCTAAATATAGAAATCTCGATAATAGAGCTCTACGGTAAAAAGGATTACCTATTATAAGTACGAGTAGAAAGGATTGGAAAAAAGGATTGTTTTCCAAATCCCTGAGACATCTTATAGCCTTTTTTGTAGTAACCCTATAAACAATAGTTTAACAATAAAATAAGTACGTAAATATACTCTGGTTTAGCGAGCTTAGTGCATGCCAACGGTACTAGTCTGTGGTTACGGTGAATAGGTTTAGAAAGCTTTTACTGTGAACATTGAAAATGGTGTGGTGTTATTGAAAAGTATTGGTTTGTTATCCAAATATAATAATATGCACTCTGTGGCATTAGTTGGTACTATACGATGCAATATAGGTTTATATTATTTTAGAATGTTTAAAGGAGAAAGACAGAGGACATTATCCCTTGTCGGCGCAACACGTTTTCTTCTTCCTTTCTGCCCTGTCAATCGTCACGATATCATTTTCTCTTTGGCCTTTTGCTCTCAGCATCCATCGACATTTTATATTTATTACCATTGCAAATAAAATGTTATACCACATGGCGGAAGCAAATAGCAAGTGCTAATTACCTGAAGGAAGGTAAAGGTATAAAAATGTCACCCTTGAACGTTTCCACCAAAAGTTCCCGAACAGAGAAAAGTTAAGGGGAATATTTATTGATAATTAGTATTTCGTGTTCGAGTTCCACTCCATTTTGTTTCTCTCTCGCAGGTGGAACAGGTGTCACAAGGGATTAACGAGTTGGAGAAAGCCATAAACGGTCTGGATTCAATCACAGGGATGCTGTTCACCGGGCTACGGGCACATGGAGTAATCCACAATGAGATTAATTAAATCCTGTGCGAGTGAGGACCCTCGTTTTGACACGTAACGTTGCGAAACGGGGTTTAAGTGTCTGGTAGTACGGCTGGAGTTACGAGTATGTGTGGTTAGGATGGAGTGTGGTTTAAGAGTTGGTGCATGGCTGTTTGGCGTGCTTTTAACTCAATCTCATAATAGTGATAAAATTATAATTGCTGTTTGCTTTCCCACTGTAGTAAATCCAAATTATCCACCCATAATTATCTTTAGGCAAAATTAAAATATGAAACACATACACACACACACACATAGAAAAGCATACTAGGGTTCATGAAATTAGTTCACATCGCTGAGAAAAAAAATTGGGGCAAGAAGGCTGGTAGCAATGCCACGTTGGATGCAATGCTGAATGATATTGGAAAGTTCATGCTCGAGTTAATAAAACATTAATTATTGGAACTTTCGTTTGACTTTTTTGTTTGTAAACTTGTCATTATATTTTTAGCCCAACTAGTTGTTATAGATTCAATTTGCTTACGTTTCAACTTTTAAATTATTGAAATTATCTGTATGGTTCTCCATTTATTTGTCTCGTGTTCGAATGGTCATCGAGATTCTCAATTCACGGCAATTCTGGTTTCATCCGTGGGATCGACCCTACGAAATTGTCTCATATTTTATTCGTCATTGTAATGATGAGCTCCAATTGTTCGGTTGATTCGACGCCTATTCGTCAACGTGGCTTTTGTCAGGAAGAGGAAGGGAGAAAATAATGAATTTTCATATTTTTTCTCGATTCATTCAAAAGGGTTGCTGTCAGCGTTGTCATTTTCCTTAATAAAAAAGTGTATAAATTAAATAAAAGGAAACGATTTATATTAGGAGCATCCTTTTTCAGAAATACATCTGAAAATTATATTCAAACGGTTGTTAACAGACAGAGCTCATCATCTGCCTAGCCTTTCCCCAACTATGTTTGGGTCAGTCTAACCGGATGCAGCTGAATACCAGTATTTTACATGCAGAGACTGCCTATCTGACCTTCACAACCCAGTTAATACTGGGTAATACGATACCACTTGGTAAGACTGGTTGCAGACTTTTTGGGCCACTGACTACCTGTAACGACTGTCAAAGATGGACAAATGACCGCCGGGACCAACAGCGTAACGGTAAGGGTGGTCACCCATCCACAGACCAACCTTGGCAAGCACGGCTTAACCTAAAGATTGACCCGAGTGGCTGTTACTATTTAGCCACGAGCTAAACACGAATTTTAACACGGTTGTTAACAGACAGAGGACCCATTATATGTATACAGAGTTTCCTCGGTGTCTCGAAAAGCTCGTTATAAGCAGTTGGTCATTTGTAGATCTTTAACAGTCGTTACAGGTCATGGGCGATAAAGTCTGACAACCAGACGTACCAAGGGGTATCGTATTATCCAGTATTAACTGGGTTGTGGAGGTAAGATAGGCAGTCGCTCCATGTAAAATACTGGTATTCAGCTGCATCCGGTTAGACTGGAAGCCGACCTCAACATAGTTGGGAAAAGGCTAGATGATGAGGGTTGTTAACAGAGATGGTTTTATTTGATTCATTTGTTAATGACTAAACTCAAACAGGTTGAATACTTAGCAGATGTGTGCCTATGAAGATATGTACATGAATGATTAGGCGCGTGGTCAAAATCGGAACTAACGCCAAATAATTCTTTTTTTTTTTTTTATACAACTGCTGTATTACATAACTTGTGAGTAATAAGGTACAATGTACGCACAACAACCAATCAAGCTATACAAAACTAAATTAAGCTGATCTCTCACTGTACCGGAAACTCATATAAAGCAAGGTCAGGTTATACTAGATAAAGGGTGTAAAACACCTCTTCACGAAGCCGAAAGGCACTTGTTCTCCCCATCATTGCGATATTTTTTTTGTTCTACACCATACCTGGGTACCTTCTAGTTACGGAGATATGGGGGGTCAAAGTTACAACTTTTTGACAAGTTTTTTTTAAATACAAGTTTTTTTGTAAGAGTTTAACTTTTAACACCTCCACGACCCCCGTACTATTCAATCCATTCATCAGCACAATGTTCCTAACCTCAACCTCAAAAAAAAAAAAGTTGTTTCCCAGCAATATTTTTTGCGTAAAGTCACTTAGTTTGATGTACAGAATGCTTGGTTAACGGCTTTGTGATGAGGTGGTTTACACCCTGTATGTAAAGCTCGATGTGTTGCCGTATGTACCACCTACAGACCTACATGGGTACCCGACGAAAGATATCACTTCAACAAAATGTGCGGTCATCTGTTCAGAGACAAATTGTAACCCTTTTTACAGTACGTTGGCACCATTTAAAACCTGAAAGGGACTCTGTAAGTAGGGAATGGGCTTTTGTTTGATGTTTGTTTTACGTCGTTATTCTCTAATGTGAGTTATTCATGTGGAAATTAGGTTTTAATTAGGATGGTAATGTGGATTTTGCATGTGATCGTTTTTTTTATGAAATTATGTTTTACTAGCGGACGCCGCGCGGTTCCACCCGCATAGTTTCCATTCCCTTGGGAGTACAGTGATAAAATATAGCCTATGATTCTCGCTGATAATTTAACTATCCATTGCTGAAAGAATTTTTCAAATCGCTCCAGGAGTTTATAAGTTAATTCTTTACATACAAAAATACAAATCTTTCCTTTTTAAAATGTTAGTATAGAAGTATTGATATAGATTTATATAAATGAGACCAGTGCAGATGGTAATGAACTAAATTACACAACAACAAGTGCCATCTTTGAAATCACCAAGCCGTCTTGAGCAAGGGTGGTGATCAATGCTCATGCCTTCTCTGTTAAGAAGAGGCCTTTGCCCAGCAGTGGGACAGTAATAGGTTGGTATTATTTATTTATCTATTTGAGTTGGGGTCGGCTTCCAGTCTAACCAGATGCAGCTGAATACCAGTATTTTACATGGAGTGACCGCCTATCTGACCTCCACAACCCAGTTAATATTGGGAAATACGATACTACTTGGTAAGACTGGTATCAGACTTTTCGGGCCACTGACTACCTGTAACGACTGTCAAAGATGGACAAATGACAGCCGGGACCAACAGATATTATTTAGCCACGAGTTCCTTGGACCCATGACCGATTACGGCTCATAATTCAGGGTCGTTGAACTGCTCTCCCTCTCCTCCATATCTAAGGGACCAACGAAAAACGTGTTCCAAATAACATATAACATAACATCAAACCTGTAATCCTCGGAGGGTTAGGCAGAAGTGTATCTAATAGTACGGTCGAACAAGCTACCTATTTGGTTTACACTTTACCATGTAATTTGTGGGTTAAACTGTAAACCAATTAGCTTGTTCGACCGTACACCCACATTTCGACAGTTATGTTTAAGTCCCATGTGATGGGGACAAGCCTATACGAAACCTCCTCCTCCTGTTACAAAATAAAGTTATTCAAAACGATTTCCTCGATATGAGTTTGCAGCTACATGCATGAAGCTGCAAACTCATATCGAGGAAATCACATCTTGTCGAAGTACCACCTATACTGTATTCAAGTAAGTGCGGATTAAAATCTATTCAAAACGTGTTCGAGATTTCAGCGCCTTAAAAGCGCAAGGAGTGCTTCAGATAAAAATGTAAATCCCATTTTAAGATTCTATTGAATTTCAGTGTAAAAAGTCTTTGGATTTAAGTTTAAAAAGTCCCTGAAACAGGAGTTTTGTCATGAATTTTTTACCGCTTTTTTTAAGCAGTAAAGTATATTCAAAAGTAAAAATTGAATTATAAAAATTGTACTTAGAGAAGGTAAAAAGAGTTTTGAGAAGGAAGGTGGTTTATGATGCAAGCTTAGCTTTTGTTTCTCAACAATAGAGTTGTAGTAGATAGGGGGTCCCACTAAAGTATGTACTTGTAACCGCATCCGGTTAGACTGGAAACTGACACTAAAAGATTAGGTTAGGTTGGTGGTCAAAGTAATGGGTGTGCCATCAGAAGTGTGCCATCAAAGGGTGACCATCAAACTTAACAACTTTCTCCATGAGACCACCATCGTAATTGCGAAAAAATAATCAACGGCGCCATACAAAATTCCAATAGCTACTCGACCAAATGTATGAGACAGCTGATATTTTTTTTACGATTATGATGCTGGTACCATAGAGAAAGTTGTTCAGTTTGATGATCTGTATCACACCTTTGAATTTGACTAGCATACAAAGCGAAACCTTATATTTCCTACCTATCCCCATAAGGCAAAGGCGTGAATAGTATTAGGTTATTCAAAGCAGGTGTAGCGACCACACTAGTGGTTGTTTTGCAAGTACATATTCTCTTTACTCGATAGTCTAGAGTGCTCTCGGAGTAATGCCGTGCTGTGTGGTCGCGCCACAAATAGATTACTACGACTCGGTTCATTCTAGCGATTCAAGGGGCGTTCTAGGAACGTTTTGTATGTTTCCGGTAGAATGCTAGTTTACTATTTGAAATTGGAGGTGGACTAAAGTAATTTATTTATTCCTCGTGCAGTAATGAAGTATAATTTCAAAGTTTACTCGTGAAATTTGACAATAGTAAACAAGTAAAGAAACCGTGAGCAGAGAGCAGCGGTGGCCCAGTGGTGGCGGCCCCGACTTACGTTCAGTAAGTCGTGGGTTCGAACCCAGGCAGGCGCATTACTTTGTGTAATTTATTACATCACCGCTGCTCTCAAAACGGTGAAGGTGAAGGAAAACATCGTGAGGAAACCGGCATGTCCTAGAACCATAAATTCGAAGACATGTGACATCTACCAATCCACACTGGGCCCGCGTGGTGGATTATATAGCCCATGCCCTCTCATAGAGAGGAGGCCTGTCCCAGCAGTGGGAACATTAATAGGCTGATGATGATGATGATGATGAAAGAAACAGTGTGGCTACATCAACCCATTTTTTAAACATTTTCCCACACTAGGAATTTCTCCTGTATCGTGGTTGCGTTTACAAACATGTAAACTGACATACCTACACAAACACCCAGAACCAACAGGCATTAGGCAAACCAAAAGGGATTTTTTAGGCCGACATTAACCTCAAATGAATATGCTTAGACGACCGAAATTAGGTGATGGCAGCTAGTAAATTAATACTACGTTCCATTTCTGTCCTAAGAGTTACACCGAATATAAGTATTACTTACAAATGCTGTTGTTGTCTTGGTGATAGTGGCAACAACACACGGTTATAATGTTGCAAAATCTTTGTAGATCTTTGACAGTCGTTGCTGGTAGTCAGTGGCCTGAAAGTTTGACAACCAAGGGGTATCGTATTACACAGTATTAGTACTGTCATGTCTGTCTGACATGGAGCGTCGGTCTATCTGAACTCCACAACTAAGTTAGCTTAGTAGATAGACCGACGCTCCATGTAAAATACTGGTGTTCAGCTGCATCAGTTTGAAGTGGAAGAAGACCCCAACAAATGTAGTTGGAAAAACCAAGTCGATGATGATGATAATGCATAATGATTCTCCACTTAAAATTTATTTGGGAGCACCTCAAAGTTTACATTTTTTGTTGTCTCTAGTTACTCATATTACCAACCCTTAAGCCAGTCTTATGCAAGGGAAGTACACACTTGGTAATAGATAAGCAGACATAATGTATCGCAGTAGGCGGCCAATTTGCTAGCGTGTGGCGAGACCGCCCATGTACAAATACAGGGTGAACGAAATACCGTTGTTGCCAACTGTTGACGGATAGAAAAAAATCGAAAATATTTCGACGGTAAGAAAGGAGCGGCCTTCTGAAAAAAGGATACATGTGGTTTTTCAGGGGTGACTGGCGCATGGAATCTTACGAAAGGTGGAAAATGGTACTTTTTTATTGTGTTTATTGGTAGGCACACGTTTTTGTGGTTTGGGTAATCTTGAATCGTTACAATTTTTTTTTTCGCAGAATTCTCAGACCAAATAAAAAACCAAGACATATCGCTGCGAATAATAAGTGAGGCAAGCGCAAAACTACGCCTTGCTCTGTGCATACACGCTCACACGCACACATTTACATCAAACTGCAATTAAACTACGCATAAACTACGCTCAATAAATGCACACATGTTTACAAAGCCAACCTCACTTCTCTGTTCGCAGAGTTCCGTCTTAACTTTTTTATATGGTCTGAGGCAGAATGCATCAAGGTTACGTCATTTTAACTTCAAATACGTGTAGAGGAAGATATATCAAAGTATTTCGTTTTTCTGGAGTATGTGTCCCGTACCATAAACAATATTGTGTCCGGTATGAAAAAGTCAGCCTGTATTACGATAACTGAACTAAAGCACGCTTACCATAAAGCAGTGAGCACATAATTCACCAGAGCAGCAGACTGCTGGCCTGGCCGCAAACCGCCGATCGAAACCACTATACGTTAACAGCTTAAAATATAAACGGATGAAGTGGAGATTCAAATTGATTTGGACAATTTTCGTTGAATTTTAGAACGCCTAAGTCTAAATTTAATTTTATTTACTCGTATTATGTAATATAAATGTACATTATTTACAATTTGCTAAAATTAACTAAACTAACTTAAAAAAACTTAAAAAATGGCGTCAAAAAACTCCTCCTTTACGCTCTCAACTGGTAAAGGTGAGTTAGATCTATTTTGTATTTATTATTTGTATTGCTAATATACATAAAGCTTTAAGCAACAATTAAAGTTTCATTGTGGCGTTCAAAAACTTTAAACTCCCTATGTTCCATCTAAGCCAAATACCTCTAAAAACTGCGATAAAAATGAGACAACCAAAACTGTTAAAAAAAATATCGCTGGTAAAATAATGTGCATGCATGAAGCATGCACATTATTTTACCAGCGATATTTTTTTTCTACGATACATACTTAGATTAAAACAGAAGTACAGTGAAAACTGACTGGACAGGTGTTCTCATAGTTTACAATTTCCAAAAACATATTTTGATTTCTCTTGAGAACCTCAAGAGAAATCAAAATAAATTTACCGGCCAACGTCGCGAGCATCAACTAATGTTTGTCTGACCCTATCTCATTCATCTTTGTTGACAACACAATATATCATTTGGACAACGACTCCTTATGTTTTAAAAAGATTAACTGCCACTGGCTTGGAAACACTTAAATGAGGTAAAGAAAATCGTATTGTGGGAAGCCCAACGAAGTAATTGAGTAAGATACTTAACATGCCAATGTTATTCATATTGATAAGTCAAGAATGTTCATTACGCTATTATTCACATATGAAGAACTAAAATCCTCCTCAGAATCTTTGAGATTGTTACTGAAAATGTGTTGCATACTTCGGATGCCGCTTATTACCTATATATGTAGGTACCTATAGCTTTGATGACAATTATTTGTTATTTTTATGTAGGCCGATGTAAAACAAACATCGATAAAGACCGTGAAGAAGTTCCACTGAAGCGAAAAAGGTTAGTACCACAATTTTCGCTTACAATCACCACGTGTAAATATGGGCCAAGCAAAAATAATTTCACAAATGGGTATTAAAAGATTAATTAAATGAAAACTTGTGAATCATTTTTGCTCAAAAATTATAACAAATTTCTGTATACGAGTATTTCAAATATAATGAATAAAATCATCATCTGAATGCTTGAACAGGAATTACTGAATGTAATGATTAATATCGAAATTCCGAAATATTTAATAAAAGTTATGACAACACATAATGTTGCTGTCAGTTTACCCGAAACATTTATCTGAGAACATTTAAGCACGTTAAACATGAATTACCACATTGAAATATTTGTACAAGCGAAAACGGAATTCCAATTTATCACTGCATGTTGCAAATGATGTTAATGATTAAATTTATTAATCAGTCAAAAGTTTTTATATCTGCAAACATACACTGTGGTCTGTAGTATGAGCAAAACCAGACTCATTTTTTCTTAGATCTCTCAGGGGAAAAGCTTGCTTTTCATCTTCTGTCCACTACCTTGATACTTGTGGGCATTTTTGTTTAGAGTAGATCGATATTCAAATGAAACTGACACAAAATATAATAAAGTGCAGATTTTGTTACCTTTTTTTTTAATAGAATAATTTTATTTGTTTTATAAAATGGGACATTACGGTCTTATAAATAACTTACAAAACTATTAGCATAAACTAAACTAACTAACTTAAACTAAAAATTAAAAGAAATAAACAATGTTGACGGATGGAGAGGTAGAGGAAGGTCAAAGAACATTCATAGTTTCTTTTTTGTGTGAGAAATGATATGAAAGATAAATTTTAATAACCTGTCAGATATTTGAATTGATTTCTCTATCCAATTTACCGACATTTTAGAACACACAAATCTGAGTATGGTATCATTGGAATAACGGAAAATTGTTCGAGACGGCAAATATTAACAAAATTATGAACAACAGAGAAAATATGCGAAGATACACATGTTTTTAATTAACTGTAATAAGCAAGGAAGCGACAGGTGCCTCCTGCTTCGCTCACGGTTACATTACGGTTGGCACAAATGGCGACGCGAATAAAGCCTGTCGCAAAGGTACATGTATTATAGATATACACGTCACGCCATGAATGTTTATGTTGAAAAGAAAATTTTCACATGCCAAAGACTGGAAACGTGTCAGCGAAAATTAAACTCAATTATTACCTGGAGATAGACGGATTATTCCATGAAAGAGTAGTTGAGCGGATAGAAAAGAAACATAGAAATATGAATCGTTTCGAAAGAAAAGTTTTCAGTGCGATTCTAGGCGTTTTTATTGGGAAAAGGTAGAGCTAGGGATATTTTTGCCAAATGTTACTAGAGCTGCCAAAACGACCCGTTTTTACGGTCTTTAATTCCCGGCAATTTTCAGCAAACAATCGCAAAAATTGAAACTAGTTCTGTGTTTCATTTAACTGTACGTTTACAGAATTTGGCATTTCAGTTGAAAGTAGAGACGACAAAAACTTTAACGTTTGCAGAATTATTTTAATGGAATTGTAGCATTTGACACAAAAAACACAGAAAGCCATTAAAATTCGTTGTCAAAACTTTTTTTATTCTAGCACAAGCAGCGACAAAAAAAAAGAGATTGCAAATTACTGTTCACAGTTTTACCTTTCAAAAGGTTTCAGTTATTTTGTTTTGTGAAAATACAATTGAAAAAGTGTTGAGTGCAAGGCGTTAAAGCATGTTGCGGCAAAGACATTAAAAATTTAATAAGAAAGTAATATAAAAAAGAAATAATGGTGAACAACCAATTACAATATATCACACAACCACGGCTTTTCACAAGCGGTTGTAAGAATCACGTGCGTCGCATTAAGCCACGGTCGCAGGACCCACGGTGTAAATTATAACACCCCCTTTTCACGTCGAGGGTTTAAAAGAAAGAAAAAGGAAGGACGTAAACGAAGGACAAAACTGATTTATTTGGGTCACGCACGGTACTTAACTTTAAATTAACAGTTAATAATTAAACTGTTTCGTAAGACAAAATCTACGGTGAAAGAGGTGAACAAAAAAGCCTCGGCCTCCTGAAAGGAGACGGAAACGATTACATACATTCTTGGGCCTGGATGTTACGAAATGAAAATGGTATGAATTAATAGATCCAGACTTATCAGTCCCTCGCTGAAAATTCTGTAAGTTTTCACAATCTGAGAGCTGAGTTATTGGAGGTTTATTAAAAGTGAGGTTATGTTACAGCCTCTATAAAAGAGCTGATTACTTAGAAGTTCTTGAAGCACTAATGTATGCTATATTTAGTGGAGCATGTTTGAAAAGCCATATTATGGTTTAATATCAATGACTTGAAGCCATAAATATAAAACAGAAATGGATATTCATCTTATATTATTATTAAAATGTCGTCTAGAAATTGTGCAGGTGAAACAATATGATCTTGGTACCTAGCCCAGCTGGGTTATGGTTATACTAGCTGTTGCCCGCGACTTCTTCCGCGTAAACCACCCTTGTCACATAGGGGTATAAAAGAAGCCTTCGACTTATTCTCTGACATAGATTGAAGTCGTTTCGGAGGACTTCGATAACAAACAATGTGACACGAGATTTTTATGTATTAGATAGCTTTGTCTGCGGCTTTGCTCGCGTCGAATTCGGGGTAATTTTAATTAAAAAATGAGAGAATTTCATTGCGCAAAACAAAGAGTAAGTAAAATTCAAGATCCAGCAGACTTTAAAAGATATACATATCTGGGTTGCTCATAAATTCGTTGGTTTCAAAGCAGAACAGAGGAACTTTGCAGAAGTATTGTGTAAAATCTTAAATTATTGTCTAGGATGGAATTACTATGGCCGGTAAATTACATAACGATACGTAGCTACGAGGACAAACAAAAATTAAAGAAAAATTAAATTTGTGTTCAGTGAAAACCATGAAAACGACACCCATGAAGGAAAAACGAAAAAAAATCCTAGGTGTCTTCTTGGATTTTCATTTTGACCTCATTTTTGTTATCAACGACTCCGAAAACCACGCAAATGATACCCATGACGGAAATATTTAAAAAAAACCCTAGAAAAATTTAAAATGAGGACAAAATGAAAATCCAAGATGGCCGATCTTGGATTTTCATTTTGTCCTCATTTTCGATATCAGCGACCCCAAAAAACATGAAAACGACACACATGACGAAAAATTTACTTTAATGCCATTTCGATTTTCATTTCGATCTCATTTTTGTAATCAGCGACCTCGAAAACCATGTAAACGACACCCAAGATGGAAAAACAAATACTTTTCCTCGGCGCTATCTTGTATTTATCAATAGGAGTACTCTTGTGAGGTTTCGAATAAAATAGTCTTACCAATCTTGTTTTCCCTTACAAACTTTTGAGGCCCGTTTCACCCCTTGGAGGGTGAATTTTGAAAATTTTTTTCTTAGTGCACCCCTAGACTACATAAGGAACCTACTTGCCAAATTTGGAATCCGTAGACCCAGCGGTTTGGGCTGTGCGTTGATTTTTAGACTTTGTCACCCCATTTACCCCTCTTAGGGGTTGAATTTTGAAAAACCTGAAAACCCTTTTCTACTCATTTATCAATAGGAGTACTCATGTGAAGTTTCGAATGAAATAGTCTAACTTATCTTGTTTCCCCATACAAACGGTGAGGCCCGTTTCACCCCTCTTAGGGGTTGAATTTTGAAAAAACCTGAAACCTGTTTCTACTCATTTATCAGTCAGTTTACCATTTTATATATATATAGATTTTTCTAAGTGCACCCCTAGACTACTTATAAGGAACCTACTTGCCAAATTTGAAATCTGTAGACCCAGCGGTTTGGACTGTGCGTTGATTTTTAGACTTGGCACCCCATTTACCCCTCTTAGGGGTTGAATTTTGAAAAAAACTGAAACCTGTTTCTTCTCATTTATCAATAGGAGTACTCTTGTGAAGTTTCGAATAAAATAGTCTAACCAATATTGTTTCCCCATACAAACTTTGGGGGACCGTTTTACCCCCTTAGAGGGTGAATTTCGAAAAATCCTTTCTTAGTGCACCCCTAGACCACCTATGGAACCTTCATGCCAAATTTGGAATCTGTAGACCCAGCGGTTTGGGCTCTGCGTTGATATATCACCCAGTCAGTCAGTCAGTCAATCAGTCAGTCAGTTTACCATTTTATATATATGTATATATAATAATAGAAGATTTGCTTTTAGAGTTTAAGCCACTGCCGAATCACTGACGGAATTTTTTGACGACCGAGGGTCGTCGGCAGTGATTAGTAAAGTTGCTATCCCACAATTATTCACACAGCGATACGTATTTTTAACAATATCGAATGTAAGCCGGTGGCAAAGTCCAAAAAACAATTCCAAGTCAAACGTGTGGGCGATCTTCGGTGTGTCCAGTATGGAAGCAAGTACGTACAAGGTAGGCAGGATCGGAATCCGTAATAAGCAAAACATCGTCGTCAGCAGGTCGTTGAAATTATGAAATAATTCAGTGCGGGAAAGCACTCAAAACACAACGGAAAACACGAATTGGCAAGTGTCAATTAAACGTAGTGATTATATACTCTGTGGTGTCAATGTCGGTCCGCTGTCTATGCTGTCTCAGATAATCTATATCTTTTTTAATGCTGTTATTTAAAATATGATTGATTGTAATCGATACGAAATCGATAATCAGTTAGGTGTTTCAGCTATAAATTGATATTTTCTCTATCAATTTAATGCACTATATTGTAAACAAGTATTCAAAGTGCGTTTAAATACTTTGAGTACAATTACCCTGTGCGAAGCTTTTCTTTTTGTAAATCTGTAATCGATTAATTCGATCGGTAATGTTATGAAAACTATCTTTCTCCTTTTTCTCCTCTTCCAGATTGAGAATTGAGCTGATTTTTCATATTTCTTAAATAAAAAAATGATACATTTTTTAGACCAAATCTCGACTTATTACAATTTTGGCCCACCATTTTCCATCTCCTTTATAGAGACATTCTGTCGGCGAAACATTTTGATACCTAATTTTTACGCATCAACAAGGAAATAAAAGGATCTCGCTAAATAATAACGGACACTCGGGTTAATTTTCAGGTTAAGTGGATGACGTTTATGGATGGTTGACCACCCATCTCGAGTTTTCCTCGTTCCTCGGAAAGTACGTAAAGCCGTTGGTCCCGGCTGTCAATTCTAGATCTTTGACAGTCTTTAAAAGTAAGTGGCCCGAAAGTCTGACAAACAGTCTTTCTAATCGTCATCATCATCAGCCTATAATGTTCCCACTGCTGGGACACGGCCTCCTCTCAATGAGAGGGAAAGGGGAGGGTCTTTCTAAAAGTATCGTATTAAATAACACTAACTGGGTTGTGGAGGTCAGATAAGCAGTCCCTCCATGTAAAATAATGGTAGTTAGCTGCATCCGGTAAGTCTTAAAGCCGACCCCAGCATAGTTTGGAAACGGCTAGGCAGATGATGATTTCCAAGGAAATAGTTTAGTTATTGTGAAAATATTTCCGGAAAGAGTTTTCTACAATGCAATAAAAAGGTATAGGCTTATTTTGGATCGAAGTATTTTTCAACCGACTTCTAAAAAGAGGAGGTTCTCAATTCGTCTGTATTTTTTTTTTTTTTTTTGCGTTTGTTACCTCAGAACTTTCGACTGGGTGAACCGATTTTGATGATTCTTTTTTTATTTGAAAGCTGGTGCTTCCCGTTGGGTCCCATTTTAATTTGTTGAAGATCTGATGCTGATCTTCGGAGATATACAATGGAACTCTTCAAAAATAGACGGCAAATCTGCAGTTATTGCTGCATCCGCTTGTAGGTTCATTGTTTATACTACATCATGACGTAACATCACGCCTGTATGCTCTGAGGGGGTACGCAGATGTGTACAATATACCCAGATTTCGACAATGTTTGTTACCTCAGAACTTTCGACTGGGTGCACCGATTTTGATGATTCTTCTTTTATTTGAAAGCTGGTGCTTTCCGTGTGGTTCCATGTCAATTTGGTTAAGATCTTACGCTGATCTTCGGAGATATAAATGGAACTCTTCAAAAATACACGGCAAAGCTGCAGTAATTGCTGCAATCGCTTGGTTGTTTATTGTTTATCAATATCATGACGTAACATCACACCTGTATGCTCTGAGGGAGTACGCAGAAGTATACAATACACCCAGATTTCGACAGTTAGACGTGTAAAGTTCCATTCAATGGGATCCTGGAGAAATAGAGGTAACTCCTTAACTTTATAGGCACACCAGAAGCGGTTTGGGTAGTTTTAGGCAGAGTACTTTCTCGGAGTGGTCCCATTTCGATTTGATAAAGATCTGGTGACTTCGGAAGATAGGCAACTGAACTCCTTAATAAATCATAGCAAATGTACTGGGATCGCTGAACTCACGTCCGTCTATTGTTTACACCAGTTCATCAAAAAATCACACCGATACGCTGTGAAAGGGTAAGCACATGTGAACCACTAAAAAGTGAAAAATAAAAACTTTTTTGCAAAAAATATAACCGACTTCACACAAAAAAGTGAAAAATAACTTTAGCTTCAGAGGTCGGTGACAAAAAAACTAAATCAATCAAACAAAGGTCACCGACTTCTGAAGCTAAAGTTATTTTTCACTTTTTTGTGTGAAGTCGGTTATATTTTTTGCAAAAAAGTTTTTTACATTGTATATTAGGTATTGTGAAACAAAAGATCTAACTCTGAGCAACGAAGTTCTTCGCTTTAAAAAATAAAAAAGTCTTCAGCAAGGTTACAATATAAAGAAAGTAGGTTATTCTAGTCTTGCGGCACTACTTGCTGGTTCTACGATAGCAATCTGTTACGCCTTTTGTGCGCTTTTTTGCGATCTCTGCAAATTAATTGGGTACTTTTAAATCCAACTTAGGTACAATTATCTAATAGAATTTACAGCGTGTACCAGAAACGTGTATTATGTTCTAAGGGCGTGATACCGACTATCAAACCGAACAACTTCATGGAACTTTCATCAAATAATTAGGTGTCCCATACAAAACTTCAAAACTAAATTGGTCGCAATGTACGGAACGGCTGATATTTTTTCTCGTGATTATGATGATTGTCTCAAGAAGAAAGTTGTGTAGTTTGATCTTGATTTTTTTCTGCTACACGCAATATTTTACACAAGTACGTACGTACTGAGATTCTATAGGGCCCCATTACCATATTATCTTTCCATCTATCTTACTATTATCTACAGTTAGGGTAAAATATGACTACTATTCTGCCATGCGAATACACCCGGATATGAAATTGATGACAGTAGGCGGTTTAGTTTGATTAGTTTCGTGGTCCAGAAGTGGAACAAACAGATAAAACACAAATTGGGTTAACTAAGTAACATGGAGTCGCAAAGACGACGCCCGCCATTTTTGGGAGTCCATGTGAGAAGTTACTGAGTTGCTGACTCCAACTTTCCCCTAACAGGAAACTCAATTAACTCCGTACTTGTTTGTACGGAAATAACAATAAAACTTATTTAAATTTGTTGTTTACGAGTAGATGGCGAAAATTTCATTGTAGTGTAAATGTAAAGCTTGCAGAAGAAATTAAGATGTATTATGTCCTTTATAATACTTCCAAGTTTTTTAAAAGGTTTATTACTAGTTTTAACCCTTGAGGAGTTTTCAGTTTATGGATGAATCAAATCGAAGAAAATCTTCGTCGAAGAGACTAATCCCAAATACGAAATCAAAGAAAACAGGAAGGTCCACTCCTTGAGGCTATAGGGAAGGGTCGGCCGTAAATTTTAGACTGCAAGTGTTCCACAAACTTTATTTTGCCGGCGGCAAACTGCGTTACTATTACTATGTGAGTTATTTTGTTAAGTGAGTTACGACATCCCAGTTGTCGGCAACTGCAAAATAATGTTTGTGAAAGTTTAATATGACAGGCGACGAGCTTAGGAGAATCACTTCGTGGGATATATTGATAAAATATGACGTAGAAAGCAGTAAAATAGAGACATAAAATATTTGGGTCTCTCGGTAACTAGACGATGTTATAAAGATCGGGTGGTGCGTATAAAGGGAACAGCTAGGCAATGAAAAGGGGGGAGGGGAGGCTGTATCCACAATGGGGTGTAAACGATCCAAAGGTGTCGGAACATCGCATGATCTCAGCTGATAATTAAGCTTAATCGCCGATTTACTTATACGAAATTTCGAGGCAACCGTATCTGATTCCCTCGGTGGTGTTGGTGTATGAATAATTCAGGCATTCATTATCGTATTCGGGAAAAAAATCTTCTTTCATTTCGACAGGAAATGAATTCTTTAGGAGTGTCGAATTGGGATTTATTGGTTATATGAATTGTAAAGCGGGTTCCGAACAACATGCTAAGCTAAGCTATTTATATTTAATAAATTGTTTTATGAATGATTAATGATACACTCGTGTTTAGTTTGGATTGCATTAAAAACACATTACATTGTAGATAATGATCGCATTTATTCAATTAGCTCACATGGTAATTCTTGTGAAAAACATGAGAATTATTAGCATCAAATGACCGTTAGAATTTAATGAATATCTTCACAAATTACTTCATAAAATTACTTTTATAAAAAATATGACTTTCCATTGAAGTTTATACTGAAATATCTTCGTAAAAGAATTTTCTGTAAAGATTTGAAATAGAAGATTTGTGGGTAGTCAATAGCCAATTACTATTTCGTATAGTCAGTGCATTGGGGTGGTGCGATCGTAACAAATCCCAGGGCGATACTGTTAAATTGGAATCGTTCCCTAGTTGACAGTCAAGACAGTCGAGAAACTGCAACTGTGAACAACAGTTCATACTTTTGCTCTTTTATGATCTCATTCCGCTCTCCTCTCGATATTTTTAATTGGTTCATGGTAGTTTATTACTTTGGAAACTTAATCGATTGCTGCTAGAGATTTATTTCGACAAACCATCTAAGGAACACAATGAGGAAAGTTTAGATAGCTGTTAGGATGAAACTCAATTTGTTAGACAAAGAAAACTGTGACTACTTTTAACACAGTGGGAACAATAGGGAATTTAAGACTGAATATGTACTCGTACAGGTTGTTAAGATTATTTTAGTAACTGAGAATTGCTGTTTATACAAAGATTCTGAAAGCTTTTATGGTGTCAGTTTATGATTACGTTCTGAATATCTAAAATAATGTTGATATGATGAAAAATTGTATTGCATTTGGTAATGTAATATGTCTCAAATAACATTTTTAATATGCGCGAAAGTTTGCACCATTTGTCATTTTAGGTATTTAATCAGTTCGCGTATAAAGCTGACATCGAGCGCATTCTGCAATGGCTGACATTCTGAATATCGTGTGCCGGGGAAATATGTGAGGGTAATAATGTACGTAACTCTATCTTGTAATAATGTGGAATTTATCGTTTCTATAACTCAAATATACATACATTAAACTTACTACCACTCCTTTCACTTTGAATTAAGTTCTAGGTATTGTTTTTTTTTTTCTAAAAATTCTCCTCCACCTCTTTAATGTGTGTTTTCAAACAAAACAACAATGTTATAAGTACACCTAATAACTGTGAATCTTCTAAAGCACCTAGGTACGTATACCTACTTTTCCGGAATTAACTTCATCATCCAAACACTCCGCAAGAAACTCGGAAACAAAGTGTGAAGCCAACCGTAGCGTGTCTTTTAGGCGCAGCTTAAAAACGCGTGTCGGGAATTTGGCACCAGGCTCGCTTAGCATTCTTCTCGCGGAGCCTCCGACGATACATAAACTTAATTGAGTTCACCAAGTTACAGGACGCGGTTCTTAACATGACATGTTGAGTTTTTGGAAGACTTTGGTGCCAGAGAGCGTCGTCACTTTACTCATGGTAGCGTTAAAGTCTTTTTCAAACGTATACTGAATGTATTATATTTACGCAAGAGGACTTACTTGTGTGCCTCCAACTCAACTGTATTCCCTACTCATGTGTTCCCGCTACGCTCTTTGGAATTCCATTGACCTAAGAGTTTCGTGTATATATGTAAATGGTGAAAATTAAACATTTTGAAGAGATTATTCGTTCATTCATTGGTAAATTAGCATGTACAGTACAGACTAACAAAATATGATAAAAAATACACGATGTTTTTTTTGAAGATTGGTACTTATGACAAGAAAATGCCTTTGTTTCATTTAATTGTTTCATTTAATTGTATTTCTGTGTGTTGAGCTTTGTCTTTCGTGTGCACTAAATAAATGATTTATCTATCTATCTATCTTGTTGACAAAATCTACACGTCCCATGCCTAGTCTTTTCCCAACTACGTTGGTTGGCTCCCAATCTAACCGGATGCAGTAGAACACCATAGTATTTTACATGGATTGCTTTTCTGATCTCCACACCCAGTTACTGGGTACCACGTGCAAGAATAATTATAATAAAAAAGATAGGTACATTAGAAGCAGGTTCCCGTGAAAGAAAAGGCGAAGACCGCAAGCCAACGCAATTTGGTTAATGTTCATTTGTAACGGCCTCTGTAAATGGCGAGATATAAAAATATTTGTGTTGTTTACAACTAGTACTGTTCGTAAATCATAAAGTTTGGAGAATTTATTGCACGTCCGATGGTACATGTTTTGTTCGTAACTTCTATGACATCTACGGTGTGACTAGGGGTCATCCTCTGTAATAGTGATTTATGATACTAGTGCGGTAAGTTGGTTTTTACAAACGAGTAGACGAATGGAAGCCCGAGACGAAGTCGAGGGCTTCCCATAGTCACGAGTTTGTAAAAACCAATTTCTGCACGTGTGTCATACAACGTTTTTCAACACATTTGCGAGAAAATTATTAATTATATTAACCACGTTATAAAATTTTTGTAAATCATTAAATAGCGCTCTCGCGATGTTGGTGACAAGAAACTGTTTTTTGCAATTTGCACCTCATTTGTAAAGTATGCAATAACGCGTTGACGTAAGATTCAATTTGGATTATTAACTTTTTCCATACAAACATTAAACACCCTTATTTATACCCTTAAGGGCTGAATTTCGTAAAACCTTTTCTTAATAAGCACCTAGAAGCTGAAAGGAACATTCAGGCCCACATTCATGTCTCTAACTTTAAAAACATAGGACTTTCATACAAACTTTGACACCCCTTTTCAACCCCTTGGGGTGCGAATATTAAAAAATCCTTTCTTAGTACGTGCCTGCACCCCCTAGAGATCGCTTGTGCCAAATTTTAGTCCTTACGGCCCAGTAGTTTCCGAGATTTCGTGATGAGTGGTCAGTGAGTGGACTTCTCCTATAAACATGTCACCGTAAAATTGTCAAATAAGTTTTATTGTAATATCTCTAGCGATATTGTAAAGTCTCGAATTATTGTCAAATGAACATACTGCTTACAATAAAACGCATTATTTTTCGTGAAGTGCATGCGATGGTAGTCAACTCACGCGGTGTGGAGAAAAAGAGGGGTCCCCCTTGCCCAGTGGTACCACTCTCATGAAAAGATACTGTACCATTCCTGAGAAATATCGATTATTATAAGCTAACCTTAAAACACTTCATATTCCCCTAAAAAGCGTAGTCGACGGAGCCCGAGCTATTTCCGAGTGCAGGGTTTAAAGGAACCTAACTAACCTAACGGGGGGGTGCCCCAAGTCCCGTTTATGGGGGCAAGAGATACTTCCGTATGTTCAGTTGACAATAATTCGAGACTTTACAATATCGCTAGAGAGATATACGTTATATTGTAATATAACGTATTTGACAATTTTACGGTGACATATATATAGATAGACTAGCTGTACCCGCGCGGTTTCACTCGCGTGTTTCATACGTTGGTGTTTAAAACAGCAATAAAATACCATCCTGAAACACCTCAAACTCAAATGGGAATAGTTCTCCCGCTGCCATGACTTCACAGGCGGTTCCGTAGGTGCCATGGCAAGACCAATAAACAACTCTTGACCGCTCCTGGGTGAAAGGTTGAAACCTTTCCCAGTTGTAAGACACGTGGCGCACATTGCTAGCTAGAACACGTGGCCCAGATAGGCGCATTACTTTGTGTAATTTATTTCATCACCACTGCTCTCAAAACGGTGAAAGAAAACGTCGTGAGGAAACGAAAGGAAAGGAAAGGCATGTCTTAGAACCAAAAATTCGAAGACATGTGACATCTGCCAAACCACACTGGGCCCGCGTGGTGAATTTGCCCATACGCAAAATATGCGCTTTGAAATTTAAATTGGCCAACGGAATCAAAACATCAAAATGACCTTCATTGAAGTTTCATGAGAATCGGATTATTTTTACTCCCTGTTCGTCCCTTGAAACACCTGGAACTCAAATGGCAATAATTCTCCCGCTGCCATGAGTGATGCACCAAATATGATAGAGATGAAAATAAGCATGCGCCATCGCCAGGAATATTTACTATTTGGCTAAGAATTTGCACTCCATTAGAAGTGATAATATTTTGATTATCCATTTAATTAAACAATGCTTACGACCAGTAAGTACCGTAAAAAACATTATTTGGAACGTAATTTTCTTTATAGCTATTCTTTTGCAACACCAGCCTAAACCAAAGATACAACTTTAAAATTAAAATACTATCGTAGGTATTCAAGGACACCTTTTCTAGTAAGAACGGCTAATACTAAAAGACCAAACGACGTTTAGACGTTTTTTTTCTTACCCTTCAACAGACGCCTGCGTACTGAAAAATACTGGCCACCTAGAAATTGGCATAAAACTTTAAAACGTTATAGAAACTCATTTCAATACCTTTCAGCACACGCCTGCATATCACTAAAACATACTGGCCACCTAGAAATTACGCCCTCAATGAACTTCCAAATTCTTATTTCAATGTAAAATATGCATTACCGCGTTATCGTAAAATGCAATTTGGATCTATATCGGTTTCCGAATTCTAATTTCAATGTAAAGTATGCAATAACGCGTTGACGTAAGATTCAATTTGGATTATTAACTTTTTCCATACAAACATTAAACACCCTTATTTATACCCTTAAGGGCTGAATTTCGTAAAACCCTTTCTAAATAAGCACCTAGAAGCCGAAAGGAACATTCAGGCCCACATTCATGTCTCTAACTTTAAAAACATAGGACTTTCATACAAACTTTGACACCCCTTTTCAACCCCTTGGGGTGCGAATTTTAAAAAATCCTTTCTTAGTACGCGCCTGCACCCCCTAGAGAGTGCTTGTGCCAAATTTTAGTCCTTACGGCCCAGTAGTTTCCGAGATTTCGTGATGAGTGGTCAGTGAGTGGACTTCTCCTTTATATATATAGATAACGTGTTTGACAATTTTACGGTGACATATCTAGCACGTGCATTTGATACTTACGTGATTTAAAAAAAATCAAGTGAATTTAAATAAGTACAAGGGTTATTCCCATGTTAGATATAATGTTAACTAATTTGTTAGCATTGACGCAGCTAAGTGACAGAAGAATATTCTTTGGAGCCGTTTTCTCTTATATTTTCTTTGGGTTTTTACGAGGTTGCCGGTTGTTGTTGGGTTGTCTCGTGCGGGTGCCCCACTGCTGGGCAAAAGCCCTCCAAACCTCTCTATCTTGTTGTACGATAGGTATTTGGTACGATAGGTATCTGTATCATGTTAACCCTCTTAAAAACCAAGATCAGATCGTCACGTCATCTTCACCGCGGTCTATCTCGACGGCGACTTCCTCCGTCAGGCCTCCAGTGAGTGACGATCTTTGCCCACCGGGTGCATTCATAGTTGTTTTTGCCTCGATTCTGCTATTACAATAGTGTCAGAGTATTCGATCATTGATTTCATAATGATCAAGTTCTGTCAAATTTTGACAAGTTTGTTAATTCTACTATTATAATGGCGCCATTATGACTTCTCAATGAACAACCACTGACACTCCATTGAAGGAAATGTCATAGAATATTAATCTCGTACATGAAATCTGGCATGAATAAATGTTCGCATTTAGTAGTAGTTTTCGAAAACCTTTTGTACTAAGGGTTTTATAATAATGACAATACGACAATGCCATTAAAACACAATTTTATTACGAGACCATTGACCGACCATTGTGAATTTAGCAGATTACGAACTTTAAGCAAAATGACAATGGGATGAGAATGGAATCGTGTTGGAGTGACGAATTTATTAAAATAGCAGAGTTAGGCCCCTGATTCCTTGCTTGAACTCATATTATTATTTTGTTAATCTGGAATGGATTACAAATTTGTTTTCTTTTTTCTCTAAAACACTACATAATAATGTACTCTTTAAAAATAATATCAGCTTATCAGCTCTCAATTTCCATAAGGTACATAGTGTCCAAGTGGCAGAAGAACACTGACTCCTAAGTCACAGGTTTTCCTAGTTTAGGAGTCAGGGTTTCATCTTTTGTACGCCTTAACTATTTGTGAACTTATGCTAGATATTAAGCATTTGTGTGTAAGGATTTGTATCAATAAAGTATTATTATTATTAATCAGTCGGAATGTCGCAAAAATCTTTGACGTTCTTTGAAAATGGCGCGAATTTGCAAATAGCGCCACATGCACGTGGTGAAAATTAGAACTACATCTTTCGTCTCACTTACTCTTTTGTATTAAAGTGAGACAAACGTATTGAGCAAAAGCACTTCCAAGGAGGTTCGATCAGTCAGCCTATTTATTCTCGTAATGTGAAACTCTTTGGTGGAATACTTTTTTTGTTTTTTTTTTGAAAATTAAAAAAAGAACCGTAAAAATTCGCACGGTGCTATACAAGGGGGAGTGCGGTAAAATAGGTACTTAGGTGAGAGTGCCTATTTTACCGCACGGTCCGTTGTATGGTGCGTAATTTTCCACTTTCGAACAATACCGAGATCCGTGCGTATTCTTTACGGTTTTTTCTTAACTTCCAAAAAAAAAAAGTATTCCACCAAGGAGTTGTAACAACGTTGTATGACACACGTGCAGAAATTGGTTTTTACAAACTCGTGACTATGGGAAGCCCTCGACTGCGTCTCGGGCTTCCATTCGTCTACTCGTTTGTAAAAACCAACTTACCGGACTAGTATCATAAATAACTATTTTGTAAATTATCATTAATAATTTCCTGAAGTAAGTAGTAAATTATCTTTTGTGTTCTTCTTATGAATTTCACATTAGAAGAACATAAAAGATAATTTTGAACAAAGTAAACACGACACCTCCTTGCTAATAATTCAAAACCTTACAAAGTTCTCAACCAAATTAAAAATGTAAAATTATGAAAAAAAATCTATAAATTGACGGTTTCCCTAGCTAATAGGAAACGAGTATAAAATAAGCGGTTTCAAATATCTTACTAAAAGGAAAAGTTTCCTTTCACGGAATGTATTAAGACAGGATAGGCAACATGCTTGAACTCGCTGGCCGGATAAATTCCACATGCCTTGGATTTCTTTTACAACGTTTATTTTTAAGCGAGCGGCTTTTCTCGTGTTGAAAAGTGAATGGATTTATAGTTTTGTTTCTACGGCTTACTATCCCGAATTCGTTGAGGTTTCAAATTGGTTTTGCGGGATTTTGCGAGTTTTGAGGCGTGTCTTTTGTATTTCAAATCTCGATTCGACGATGTGAATAATATGTAGGTAATATGTGATATTATTGCAGGTCATAACTAACCTAAAATGTTCCTTATGTGCTGTTGGAACGAAGTTCCTTATCGCGCGTTGTGAAAGGGGGCTAGACGGAAAAAAATCTTACGAAAAAGTTGTCACGACACTTTTTAAAAATAAATGAAGGTTGCAATGCGTTTGTTTCATTTCTATTTCGCATTGAACAGTGTGGTGTCGCGACGATTATTTTTGTTGAGTGAACATTATATTTGTTAATAATAAAAAAAAATATTATTATAACTTAAAAAAAATAAAATTTTATTACAATTCCTTCACTAGTTAATCGAAAGAACTTCGTTCCATTCGGGTGTCCCTTGACACCTCTCAAGTTTTTTATTATTACTTATTTCCTTTTATTAGGTGTTAATTTGGTATAGTGCTGCTAGCTACCTACTCATTTATTCTAGAAATCTCTTACTGTTAATACTTGTAAATTACCGGAAATGATTTGTGTTGAAGAGACAATGCCATTAAAGTTGACGTACAAAATCTAACCAACCATATGCAAGCAAAGGAAATTATCTTTTGCTGTTAACCGCAAGTACCTAGGAGCTTGCAGCAAGCCAGGGAAATAAGCCGGAAAAATCCAAGATAAAGGCGAACATTTTATAACATTTCGAATGTTGTACCGTTCCTTCCTTATGACAATCCAAGGAAATTCAAATCCATTGTATAATAAGCCACGACCAAGTTGTTTCTGAAGTAATGTCTGCAAGTACTTCGGGATCTGTGTTTTAACAGCCGGTTGGGGTGCTAACTCGGATTCTAACTAATAAAACAGCTCTGTTCGGATCTTTAAAATCCCGAAAACGGGACCTCTGAGGATTTTTATTGCTTACAATATATTTATATGGGCAGTTTACTTGGGCAATAAAGAGTTATTTGCAGGTTCGCCGTGTGGAACTCGGAATGTTAAGCCGGTTAATTCATTTAGTTAGGATTAACATTAAGTGGAAGTGATATTGTAAAATGGCGAATTTCACGAACCCTTTTTGTTATTCAGGGAATAAGATGCAAGTAAATTGAAAAAGAGGAACTTAATTAAAATATCGTCGCGAAGCCCTCGGGGTGGTTCAGTGAGCCGACATTCTGTTGAAAAGGCGACACGTTGCACATCATTATTGTTTTTTGAAGTTTTAATTTGTAGAATAATAAAAAAGCTAATATTTTATGAGCACGACGTAGTTTTGCAAATAAACAGATTTTGATCTTAGGATTAGAGTTTTTCATGGTGATGAGGTTTCATATTTTTAATAAATAAAAAGTTATTTCTGTTAGTAGAAGATGTAAGTCAAGATCGTTGTTTTGAAGAACCAAACCAAGAAATAACGAATGCCAGTAGAAAATTCTACTTATTTGGTTACCCACGCTGTCTCATTGTCTTTGATTCAGTCTATGATGTATTAGGATTGTTCCAAGTTGACCATAGCGCATAATTAACTCTGTACATTATTCTAATGTTCCTTTGTCCCTATGAATTATTAGACGTTTAGACAGGAGCCTGGCAGTCAGATTGAATGTAAATGCCAATCACCTCAAGTAGTTAGCAATTGCCTAAGTATGGTATAATATGTGTAGCTAAGTTGACACGAAGGCCTGCTTGTCACTACATATTTTATAACAAAATCCCCCGTCGCGTCTGTCTGTCTGTTCGCGATAAACTCAAACAGTACTGCACCGATTGTCATGCTGTTTTCACCAATAGATAGAATGGTTCCCGAGAAAGGTTTTAGTACTTATAATTTTTATGCGGGCGAAGCCGCGGATATCAGTTAGCTATCTAAATTATAGAAATCACGTGTCACTATGTTTGTACACCCTAATGTCCGGAACCACACAACCAATTTCAATGAAATTTTATAAACGTGTTTGGCTGTCACCAAAGAAAGGATAGTTTTGCCCTCAATTGCTTGAAGCTGCATTGTTTTTCTAAAACAAAATTAAGTGCTTGCTTTGTTTCAGAAGTCCCAGCAAATTGTTTTTCTGAGAAATAAATAGAGAAGTACGGCAAAAGGATTCAAACGGCATGATGGAATGAAAAGCGGTACTTTCTCGTTATGCATGTTTTCTCTGATTACCTTTCAAATGAAAGAGTTCGTCTTCTTGCTTTTTTTGCAACGTTTCCAGTTTTCTTAAACGGTGCTCGGGACTCGGGTATAATTAAAAGGGTACACTTTTTGAGTTAAGCATGCTTTTGCATGATTACCGTTTTTGAAGTTTATCTTTTGAGGACTGGTAAAAGGGGTTGGATGGGTTAATTTGACTAATTTATTTTCCTAAAATTATGATACTTAGCTACACTGCAAAAGACCTACAGCTTTGTAAGGAGAAAGGGGAGGCTTTTGCCCAGCAATGGGACACGACATAGGCTTGCAATAAAAAAAAGCCGACAACTGTCACAAAATAGAATATAGTCATAATTTCATACTCGTAGTTATCATAGCTACCTCCATATTAAATGTTAATTCAAATCAAGCGAATATGCAAAGTTACAGTCAGTTTAACTGCAACCATAGACACTCCAGTACTTTAACTTAACTTCTGCAAATAGAGTAGAACTTAATTATAATGTACAAAAGATTAAACTCAAACAATATCTTTAACCGTATAATTACCAGGGTGGTTTGAATAACTTTGTATTTATTTATTCATACTTCCCATATTTATATTATATATACCATACCTACCTAGACTATATCTGATGTGTTTAATTTTAATGATTTATTTACCAAGCAGAGAATTTTAGTGATCTTATACATCGCAAAGAAACGCAGTCTGGTACGTACCTGAAACAAAAACAATATTAAGGTTAAATCCATACTAATATGTATTATGTCAGCAAGCCACATTGGGCACCCGCTTTAACGGCACCTTAGTAAACTAAGGTGCCGTTAAAGCGGGTGCACAATGTGGTACCTGAGGTATTGCACATACGGATCCTATCGATATTTTTTGCAAGTGCCATTAGTGGAATAGTTTAGTATTTAAAATTTTATTCCACATACGGCACCTACGAACAGTGTTTCTTTCAGGCAAAATTCTCCAGGGGGGCAATTAAGAGACCTGGGGGGGCGGACTAAATAATTAAAACAAAGTAATATTTAAAATTAATTCCAGTTATTATTAATATAGTTCAAAAACTCCTACATATTTTAGTTCTTAGTGATTTCAGGGCCTTTAAAACTTTAAAACTGTTCAAATTTTGATGTAATATGAAGAAAATGCAGTAAAAGTTAATATTTAGTTAAGATAAAAGGTTTAATTATTAAATTTATTATTAAAACTTTTGTGTTTAGTGAGATTGTGTTCCTAAACGAACGACGCGTAACACTTGACATTTTTTGACACGAAGCTCACTCAAGGTCAACTTTGTTTTGAAGTAAGTTTGTTGATACGTAAACAAAGGATTAAATTGAAATAAACTTGATGAGGTGCTTAATTTTTGATAATTATTTAGGTCTATAATTAGTAGGCAACATATTATTAGAATATAAGTATATAATTGGAATACAAAGTCCTTTAACATACGTAATGCTATTCAGTTCCAAGTGCCCCGGGGGGGCGGTAAGGCTACTCCGGGGGGGCTTTGCCCCCCCCGGAGTAGTACCTGAAAGAAACACTGCCTACGAACCAGACGTGCGTTGTTCAGACGTAAATGCGTCGTTTTTAAATGGTTGAATGGATTTCGACAAATTTAGCACACAGGTAAATTATGCCTGACATTAGGACATAGGATTTAGGGCTTTGTATACCGGGAACGTATTACCTGTGATGATAGATGATATTCCTATAATTATAAATTGGTATTGGCTGCATTAATTTAATTGCAATCAATTAAATTAATGCAGCCAATACCAATTTATAATTATAGGAATACGATTTCAAGGTCGGACCCGGAAGGATCGTATTTACGCACGTGGACAAAGCCAATGAAAAAAACAAAGACAAAATAAACAAACTATAAAAAAAGACAGAAAAAGTTAGATATACTAACTAACGCGTTCACTGATGGCCGACCCTTACGCCCTGAAAAATAATGTCGAAAAGTGCATGCCGAAGTACCTACATTTTGTTTATACAGGCAGTGAAGATTTATTGGTTATTTCATCGAGAAACTTAGCTAGGTATGTATCTCTGAAAATCACCTGATTAAAGACTCGTATTGGGTAGAAACGAAATACCAATTACGAGCTACATTTCGATTCAAAAAGGAGAATCGAATGCAAAGAGAGAATTCAAGGAAACTAATTGATTCGAATATTTCGTTAATCCTACAGTTTTAACCGTGTTTGCAGGAACAGCTTAGCATCGAGTTTCATTGAAAGGTAAAAATACAGGATTTATGTGGAAACCAATGATCATTTTGAGGAAATTTTCATGAAAAATATTATTATCTAACATGAAAGACGGCCTCGTTGGTCTATTGGTTGCAAGTGCGGCTGAGCAGGGGTCCTGGGTTAGTTTCCAGGGTCAGGCAAAGTGCTATTGGGTTTCAAATCAGGAATTAATCAGTAGCAGGCAGAGAGTCTGGTTTTGTGCTTTTTTTACATGGGACTTCAAACATTACTGACGTAATATAGGGAGTACTATTAGGAAAATCTTAATTGCCTTACAACCTTTTGACGACCCGAATGGCGCAGCGGTAGTGAGGGTGCCTTACGTTCTTAGGGTCCCGGGTTCAAATCCCGGTAGGAGCAAATGTTTTTGTGATGAGCATGAACATTTGTTTCCGAGTGATGGATGTTTATATGCATAATAAGTATGTATTTACAAACAAAAAGTATATTATGTAGTATATTAACTGTCTGGTGACCACGACACAAGCCTTGCTAAGTGTGGCACTAGATGGCGCTGTGTGGAATGTCCAGCGATATTTATATTTATAACCCCTTTGGGGATAAAAGGCGTTATCTTATGTATCTAATAAGTGCATATTTTGATACTTACATGATTCCAAAAAAATCAAGTGAATTTAAAAGCAAGGGTTTTTCCCATGTTTGATGTAATGTTATCTAATATGTTAGCATTGACGCAGCTAAGTGACAGAAGAATATTCTTTGGAACCGTTTTGTTTTCCTTTTATATTTTCTTTCGGTTTTTACGAGGTTGTCGGTTGTTGTTTGGCTTGTCTTGTGCCCCACTGCTGGGCAAAAGCCCTCCAAACCTCTCTATCTTGTTGTACGATAGGTATTTGGTACGATAGGTATCTGTATCATGTTAACCCTCCCAAAAACCAAGATCAGATCGTCACGTCATCTTCGCCGCGGTCTATCTCGATGGCGACTTCCTCCGTCAGGCCTCCAGTGAGTGACGATCTTTGCCCACCAGGTGCATTCATAGTTTGGCTGTTTTTTCTCCAACAACTGCAACCTGAGTTATGGAACGTAGGGTGAAAGGGCGAGGAAGGAACATGGATGGGTTTTAGTCAGTAAGAGTCTGACACTCCCTCCCGCTCCGTCCAGAGTGGAAGAAGTCATTTGATGATTTCCCATCCTAAAAAAAAAAAAAAAAAAAGGGTGGTGTTCCTAAGTTTTTAATACCGACTTGAAAAAAAAAGAGGCCACTTATCTGACCCGTTTTTAGGCAACACAAGAAATAAAGTCAACAGAGATAAATTGCTGTCCTAAAATAACAGTAGGTATACCTAGACCGGTGCAATACGCTAGCGAACTGTCACTATTTGCTAACTCTCGAGCACATGTGTATGTATGTCGCTTCAAAAACAAGCTTTAATTTGCTGCAGTTCCAAGTACTGTGCACACAAAGAAAAACACCACGATGTCCTTTGATTAAAACAGAAAGCTATCCTTTGATTACATAATGCTTTACCTCATCATTTAGACCCCAATGGATATAAAAACGTGGATAAAGCAAAAGTAATGTGCGATCCGAATAATCACTACACTCTTTAAGAGCAACTCCATAACAAGAGGCTGTTTTAAGCTTTCACGGTTGACGGCTTTCCCGCGATCATGGCGCTTGCAATAGCGCAAATATTGAGAGCTCAGAATAATTGATAATCATGGAAGATTTCACGTAAGCGACACTAAGTTTAACTCCATAGCACTTTTTGTAGAGTCAACAAAATGTCAACTCTAAAGAAAATAAAAAAAAAAACATTCTCTGATTAAAACACGACCAAACCAAAGCAATAGATTGTATCTTCAAGCTAAAGAAACTAGAGCTTAATTACATAGAGTGGATGCACCGCATCTGCTGTATGTGACCAACACCAACACTTGCTCATGCCACCCTTACTCATCCCTTACTGCACCCGGCATAAAGGCGCTGTCAATGTGCAGCACAGGAATCGGATGTCATATAGATGGGATTTGCGTTAATAATATTAGCTACGCGGATGACATGGTGCTTGCTCAGCCCTTCAATCGGCGCGTTGCGTAAGCTGCTTCGTATATGTGAAAGGTATGCGGAGGCCCATGGGCTCAGATACAATGTAAAAAAAGTGAGGTTATGGTTTTTAGAGCACCCAAAAAAGATTTATCAGACGTACCACCCGTCTCGCTCAATGGTACGCCTTTAAACTGAGTCACTCATTTCAAGTATCTGGGCCACTGGGTCACCGAAGACCTCAAAGACAACATGGATGTGGAGAGAGAACGTAGGACGTTGTGTATCCGCTTATGTTGGCTCGCAGATTCGCTCGTTGCACGGAGCAGGTGAAGGTCACACTGTTTAGGGCATTCTGTCAAGACCTTCTACACGTCCAGTTTGTGGGCTAAATACACGCAGGGGACGTACAACGCCCTGCGTGTACAGTATAATAACACGTTTAGAGTGTTGATGGGGCTGCCGCGCTACTGTAGCGCGAGTGGCATGTTCGCAGAGGCTCACGTGGACGGTTTCCATGCCATCATGCGTAAGCTCTGTGCATCGATGATGGCGCGGGTGCGCGGCAGCCCCAGCGCCATTCTGGCCGCGTGTGCTGGTCGCTGGGACTACTGGGCTGTCCACATTGGGTAGGCCTTCACGCAAGAGGGAGCGCCTGACTACATTGTACCTTTCCTAACACTAGGCTAAGAACATTGTTGCTAACTTATAGATTTAGATTTGTATTGTTACCTACTAACACTAGGTTAAGAACATTGTAACTAACAAATTTATGGACCTAGTCCGAAATAAAATATATTATTATTAATGTCAAATTATCACCATGGTACACCGAAACTGTAAATTAAACCCAAGGTTTGCAAACATTAATTACTGGAACATTGTAGCGTTGATTTCAGCGGATGATGAATAAACTGCGCTTTAAAAGCAGACACCTTCATTTTGCATGTTGCTAATTAAATTATGTTAATTAAATTTTGAATGTGGAGTGGTGTCGTTGATTGATATGGCGATGTTAGGCATTAAGGTGATGATGATGAACGAATAAATGTAAGTAAGTATTGCAAATACAACCTTCCGACATAAATTAACTAAATGATGGTGAACAGCGTATAAAAATCCGATATTTACCTACGTAATTCAACATCATTATCACAAAAGATACACATAGAAACCGATTTTAGTTTACTATGTAACTATCACTTCGCCCGCGACTTCGTACGCGAAAAATGAGATAGCTCGGCAAATTTTCATGATATCAATATATTTAGCATTCAGAAGTGAAGATGTTTAAAATTAGACAAGATAAGTAATGAATACTTACAACCGTTTATTCTAACTTGGAACAAAATATCAATTGCTGAAACTATCCATAACCACAATAAATCATAAGGAATTCAATTAACACGTAATTGCTTAGAAAAGTATCGAGTAAGTACACAAAATAGGAAAATATGAATCTTAAAGCCCTTTGAACGATATTCCCCACAGAGTATATAATCACTTGATATCACAGAGTATATATGTTGATATTCCCCACGAGTCTCTCGCGACCAGAGACTAATGCCAGTTGTCTGCACAGAACATAATATACTCTAAAAGGAGGTTGTCTGTCACTCCTTTCCATAGAAGTAACCTGTGCTACGTACAACCTCATTTCTTCATATTACTACGCGAAACCTCATTTCTTCCTAACAATATAATTTATGGCTTATGTTACTTGTTCAAGAATTAAATCGTAGCAAACAAACATCCAAAAAATCAAATCTTCCTCTTTGTAATTATAATATTAAGTTTAGATTATTATCTTATACCGAATGCACTGATTTGAAATAACTATTCGTATTCGACAACTCCTCTTGCAAAACAAACTTCTATTTTACAATTATCTTAAAAAGAAAAATAGGAAAGCTTTGTTCCATTTTAGAGTGACACGAAATTGGTGAAATGATGAACTGTGCAGTTTCATCAAATCCGCTTTGTCGGTCCCGTGAGTGAGCTTGAATTAGAACTGAATTTCCCATTACCTACTAATGTAGTCACTTCCTCTATCAGCGCCAGTAAATTAAACAGTTCATTCACATTTGTTCGAAAATTGTATATTGTGGTGCTGCAAGGTTGTTTTGGCGCTTGAATGACATTCACAGGAGGATACTCACGCCGCAATCTTGTTTTTTTAAACAAAACAAAGTTAACCAGTAAAGCTTGACTCACGCTAGACCGAGTCGGGTCCGAGCCGAGTGTCGACCGTGCTTTTTTCTGTGGACACACTCACACTTCCGAGCTGCTATCAAGCAACGGACAATGGATTGTGCTACGGCCAACACTCGGCTCGGACTCGGCACGGTCTAGCGTGCGTCATCCTTAAAATTAAAACAAAACAAGATCGTGGTGTGAGTTCCAATGGGGAAGACTCATCGTAGATGGTGCGACCATAGTTAGGTCCCAATTTGACCAATGAAGTCAAGCTATATTTTGAAATATAAAATTAAATTACCAGATTTTCAACCGAAGACGATGCTTGGAACCAGCTATGATAGCACCATTAGTTTCACAGTTGTCATCCCTATTAATGCCACGGGCAAAAGACCCGCGTAGAACTAAATCTCTCTACTAATCGTAATTACCAATTTTTTAATACGGTGCTTGTTTCACTCACTGCTTTTTTTGGTTTTATTAAAAACGCTTTATATTGCCACGTACGATTAAAAAGTATCAGAATCCCAATCACGGCTTCACGTGTAATAAAAATCAAAATTTAAACCGAAATTCGATTACAAAGAGGTTTTACTAAAAAGTTTGCTTTTGGTGTCATAGGTTAGGTAGTTCGCCTTTGCCATCCAAACGACCTTTGTTGTACCGATATTCATATTGTTCGAATAAAAAGGTCGAATATGTAGGTATAGTTATGGGAAGTAAGTCCCAGATCGGCAATTGGATTTGTGGATTGGAGTTGCGAATACCGATACGATATGTTTTCCGCTTAGTTACGTGGAACTACTCTAGTTTGTTGTAAAGGATAACCATAGTTTGTGTTGTGACAATCGCATTACAGATAATTCAATGCATCTAGGTCATGTTGGTTGGCAAGGATGTATTAGAAGAGCCTTCAACACCCATTTTCGAGTCGGTAGTGTATTTTCAACATGGTATTGATAGACAAGCCCTTAACAAGTTTTAACCACAACAGCAGCTGATCAAAAAAAAGGCACGTTGTGTTGTCAGGCACCAGAAAAAGGACTCGACTTTTTCACCGTCACAACACTCACAACGCTTCAGCGGCTACCGGTTCACTAATTACGATTTCGTCTCTATGATTTGTTTCATCATGACGTAGAAAGTTGGGTATAGTGACAGCAGAGATTGTTCAGATGCAGAGCAGGGATTGCTGATAGCCCTGAAAAAAAAAATGCTACCTACATTTTACAAGGTTTTTAAAGTGCAGCAGTTTGAGCACTTTTTGAGTGAACAAAAATCATGGAACTCGCGTGACCGTCACGTAACGCTTCGTAGGACTCGTAGCCGATCCGCTACTTATACGCGATACACGCGATTTTTTTACACAAAAGAATAATTATATCGAAAATATATTGGGTAGGTATTGCACCGGAAAGCTATGGTGTCCTAACCGCAACTTAATTGGTTTTATTTCATGGGTATCACACATTAATTGAGTTGTCGGCTTTGTACCGCTGCCTCCCCGCATGAGCAAATAAATAAATGGCGGTTCCTCCATTTTTGTTCTCGTAATTAGTGTTACGTGTGGAGAATAAACTGTGTTTCGTAGAACAAGCAGCTCGTGGCGAAATATAATGATACTCATGATTTGCTTTATACATATATACGAACGCCTTTTCCTCAGGGGTAGGGGTAGAAACCTCAGAAGGCCACATTCAACGATCCTTATACATAGGTACTCTTTTGGCCTCTTCCACTTTCATATAGAAAATATTGATTTATTTAACGATTTATGTACACACTACATACCTTTATCATGTTTATTTTAAATAGTCATAGTTTTGTTTTAAGTTTTAATTTAAATTTTCTTGTTTGACTTTTCTACACGCTGTGTCTACATTTCTTATCAGACTTTCCTCTCGCAGGTCTGCTGGAAGAAATTTCATTTGAAATAAGCAGTGCTCTTCTATGTTAATATAGGTATTGTCCTTTTAAGTATTTTGTGTGTACATGAATAAATAAATAAATAAATACATACAAAAAAGAACAAAAGGAATAGAAAAACAGGTACTAAGGTGATGCTTATTTCTGAAGAAATCTCTTCCTTCTCTTTTCTTTCTTCTGCGAAAGAAAAGTAGATAGAAATTAATTCTTTGTAGAATGTTATTTTTCCAATTTTTATGATAAAACATTTTGTATAAAGATTGCCGTTATTATTAAGAACCCTTAAGATAGAATAATAGATGCATGGCATAAATCAAAAAAACCGGCCAAGAGCGTGTCGGGCCACGCTCACTGTAGGGTTCCGTAGCTTCCCAGACCATTAAAAATACCAACATTTTTCGTCAGCAAAAATAACTTTGTTTTTCATAGTATTTGTATGAAAAACAAAGTTATCATTTGCGTTTTTTTGAAAAAGTGCTATATAACTCAAAAACTATTCAACTCATCAAGTTGAAAATAATTTTCCTAGAAAGTTCATATAAAGGTCTACTTCTGTGATTTTTTTCATATTTTTTAAACTTATGGTTCAAAAGTTAGAGGGGGGGGGGACACATTGTTTTTGACTTTCGGAGCGATTATTTCCTAAAATATTAATATTATCAAAAAATGATTTTAGAAAACCCCTATTCATTTTTAAATACCTATCCAACAATATATCACACGTCAGGGTCAAAATTAAAAAAAAAATCGCTCCCCACTTTACGTCTGAGGGAGGTACCCTAATAAAAATGTTTTTTTAAATTTTTATTTTTGCACTTTGTCGGCATGATTGATATACATATTGGTACCAAATTTCAGCTTTCTGGTGCTAACGGTCACTGAGATTATCCGCGGACAGACAGACAGACAGACATGGCGAAACTATAAGGGTTCCGTTTTTTGCCATTTGGCTACGGAACCCTAAAAAGGTCTATTTGTGACCAGTGACTTTTTGTTGGGCCTACGCTGTCCTCTCATCGGTTCTTTTACATAAGAAACGCTCAACCTGAACCGTTTCACCTTTTCTTGACCCATGACACTTGTCACTTGACACTATGAGCGCATGTAGGACTTAGTGAAATAAAATAAAGTGGAGGACTGCCTCGCGTGGGCGGAGCAACGCCGTGTCCTCGTAGCGGCGATCACCTCCTTCCCGTGAAGCCGCCACCTCCTTCTGCGAAGCAGTCATGCTAGCGAAGGAGGTGGCTGAACGCGAGAGGGAGAGAGCTACGTCGGGGGCCACGTGGTGGCTACCGGCCACCGTAGATGCGGGCCTGTGGACGGTTAGCTATGGGCTAGCTAGCCTTCCGTCCGTCTAATGACGACAGGCCGTGTCGACGGCGCGTTCGTGTTCCACGCGCGCCTCAAAGAGATGTCAGCATAAAGGGCCGAGGCCTGCCGGGGTTGCGGGACTGTTCGAAAGAGATACCGTGGCCCCGGAACATAAAGGGCGAGGAAGGAACATGGGTTTTAGTCAATAAAAGTGTGACACTCCCTCCCGCTCCGCCCAGAGTGGGAGAAGTCATTTGATGATTTCCCATCAGAAAAAAAAGTATTTACTATAATAAAGTACCTACCACGCAAAATACATCATCATCATCTATAGTAACCTGACTTCGTGTACTAATCTGTAATGGCCACTGATTGCATCGAACCTGAATCCCTAAATTAGCGTGACGATGTGTGATTAGTTAGCCGGTTAAATGGAAAATTGCTGTAACAACCACGGTTGCCATATCGATTGGTTATGGGAGTTTATCTGGAGCTGAGAACTGAAGCATAACCTTTTGTCGTAAATCGTACATTATATCTACACTATATATATATATTATATATATAATATTATAAAGAGGAAAACTTTGTTTGTTTGTTTGTTTGGTTGTAATGAATAGGCTTAAAAACTACTGGACCGTTTTTAAAAATTCTTTCACCATTCGAAAGCTACATTATCCACGAGTAACATAGGATATATTTTATCCCCGTACTCCCACGGGAACGGGAACTATGCGGGTGAAACCGCGGGACGTCCGCTAGTCATTTATATGTGTGTCGGATCCGGTCATTAGTATGGACACGGGAATGAATCAAAGTGCGCCAGTGGTGACATCACGCGACCTAGAGACCAGTCTACCCCGCCATGGCGTGCTTCTACAGAGTCCTGACGTTAACAGATCACCGCGAGGACGACATTCTGGGTCGGATCGCAGCGGAGTTCATACGTCTTGAAACTGTATCCGATTCATTGTGCCCAGTGTAACTCGTATAGTGTGAAAGTGTAATGTCAAGTAATTCGTTAGTTTACTCAGAGTAGATATGTTTGAAAAGAGTAACCATGGAGTTTCTTGCCGGTTCTTCTCCATGGAAACAACCAACCCGAACCGAGCACCTGACAATAAACAAAGTATCGCATTTAGTGAGTTTTCATAGCACGAAAACCGTCTTCTGCCCACATAATGCTCGAGCCTAACTAAATAAATCCTGACAAACCCGACATGTGTAACTGTATAAAATAAAAAAAAACCGGCCAAGAGCGTGTCGGGCCACGCTCACTGTAGGGTTCCGTAGCTTCCCAGACCATTAAAAATACCAACATTTTTCGTCAGCAAAAATAACTTTGTTTTTCATAGTATTTGTATGAAAAACAAAGTTATCATTTGCGTTTTTTTGAAAAAGTGCTATATAACTCAAAAACTATTCAACTCATCAAGTTGAAAATAATTTTCCTAGAAAGTTCATATAAAGGTCTACTTCTGTGATTTTTTTCATATTTTTTAAACTTATGGTTCAAAAGTTAGAGGGGGGGGGGACACATTGTTTTTGACTTTCGGAGCGATTATTTCCTAAAATATTAATATTATCAAAAAATGATTTTAGAAAACCCCTATTCATTTTTAAATACCTATCCAACAATATATCACACGTCAGGGTCAAAATTAAAAAAAAAATCGCTCCCCACTTTACGTCTGGGGGAGGTACCCTAATAAAAATGTTTTTTTAAATTTTTATTTTTGCACTTTGTCGGCATGATTGATATACATATTGGTACCAATTTTCAGCTTTCTGGTGCTAACGGTCACTGAGATTATCCGCGGACAGACAGACAGACAGACAGACAGACATGGCGAAACTATAAGGGTTCCGTTTTTTGCCATTTGGCTACGGAACCCTAAAAAGTCGCTTCTGTCGAGTCTGTTTGTATGACCGCTTAGATCTTATAAACCATAGAATTAATTATGAAGCGTCTTCACTATCATTTTAGACCCCTTTTGGAAAGCTTTTATTTGTTAAATTGTTTCTGATTTAAATACAATTTTACACAGACTTAAGTACATACAACAATTTCGATGGCTAGGAAGGTGTCTGCTGAGATGATAAGAGAAATATGGAAGAAGAAGACATGCTGCGCCGACCCTAAACTATTCCACTAATGGCACCTGCAAAAAATATTGATAGGTGCCGTATGTGGAATACCTCGGGTGCCATTACCTCAGGTGCCGATGATGCGGATGCCCAAAGTGGCATACGTCCAAATGAATTGAGATTAGGGCAAGCGAATGATGATGATGATTAGTACAGCAATGCCGATGTGTCGTCGCCATTACACCAATGCAAAGCACGAAAGTATATTAGGTATATTCTTAAAATTCTCGTTACAAAAAAAACATAATAGTTTTACACTATACAACCATAAGTTTCGTTTAAATTCATCTCCTTCTTTCGGCCAGTTGAAACGACGTCAGTAAAATCGTCCACGATATCCCAACTTGATTTTATTACGAGATCAAATTGGTCGTCAACAAAAAACTTTTTACAAAGTAACCCTCTTTTATTGACGTTGTTTATTTTGAAAGGATACCTCTCTATCCTAACGGTAATAAGATTTACTAGGAGTGGGGACTTTATTTAATTTCAAGTTCGACCTTCGGTGGAAGGCCTATCTGACGAAGATGATCCGTTTTTAGTCGATGTACGTAATCTGTATTTGATCAGGTTTTTTTGGCCTGATCCAGTGCCTGGCTATTGGTGTCAGTCTTGGCTTGATAACGCCTTATACGAAGAATTAGGCAGGGTGGAAAATTCTGTAAGCACAGTTATGGTGATATAAGGATATACCCGACAAAAATCGTCGGAAGACAAGAAGTTTTACCATTTTCATTAGGTTTGGTCTATTAATATAATCTGCATATATTATAATGTTGTATGTAAGGTGTGTTTTCCATGATAAACAAATAGTTCCTTACAATATTGTTACAAGAGGATTGTGAGTCCTCAAACACTAAGCTCATATTATTATGAAATTGCCAACAGTCTCATAACTGCAGTGACGGTTTTAGTACAATAGCATCAAAAGGCAAGCTGCGCTGTGTTCAACAGACGTGTACAATCTAATTGCTTTGCAACACCCGGACCATTAAAACTTGTTACGAACATAGTTTCTAGCAGATGTCAAAAGTTGTGGCCATGGCTGGTCGATATGTGAACTGTTTCAAAACAGAGATTAAAAATACTTTGTAAAGAACTATAATTAGAACAAATATTAGATCCCATGTCTAACCCTGGTATCCACAGTCAAATTCAAGTCATTACTTGAGTTTAAGTAATTACTTTTGCAAACATTTAATGCAATAAACAAGAATTTATACAAAGTAAGAGCCGTCAAAGAAAGCAAAGCTAAGAATTCTAACTTTTGACAGGTCTTACTTCAAGCAATTACCAAATTACAGAATAGAGTAGAATATCTATTTGTTTGATGTCTGTGTTGTCCCTTAAAAAGTGTATTTAAATCTGCTGGATTCATCTTTAGTTTCAAGTTATTCAAAAGTATGCCCTCCACGAATAAAATGTATTCAAAATCTGATAAGAAGGTCCTCATTACGGCCTATTTTGGTGTACTGACTTCATTACTTCACAAATAAGGGAAGTCAAGGTGACATACTAAAAAGGATCACAATCAATAATTATGATATGCTTAAAGAGTTCAAACAAAAGCAGCTTTTTGTACTGGAATAAAATATATGAACCCTGCAGACTTATAAAAATAACTCGTGGTTTCGACTGGTTTAAAGTATTAATTTGTTCCTTATATGATTTTTGAGCCAAGGCTAGAAGTTCATTAAGCTCTAACAATAAAACCGTTTTTAGAAGTATCCACTGTTGTTTTTGGATATTCTAGGGCCGATAGTCCATACAAGTTTCAATTCTTCTGGGTAATAGGATATAATACTAACGACATGCTTTACTCCGCAAGAAGGTTGTCGAGAGGCAGTGAACCGACTTATTGCACAAACTGGCCTGTACTGAAGTAGTTAAGCATAAAAATTGTGTATCGATGCATCTTATTTGAAATCGTTATACAGACTTTTACTAAACGGACTGAACAAATTGTAGACGGCTCGTTAAACGCAAGGGGCCATAGAATCACTCCTTGGGGAAACCTTTCAATTCGAACAATTATTTTAAACTTCTGTCTTTCAGTTGGTGTTTATTCTATTGTTTTGCTGTTGTTTACCAGTTTATTATGTACTAACAGTAAATTAAACCAATCGAAAGTTTTCATTACTCAGCTGAATACGAAATGTACATTATTTACCGTACTGACTATTTGATTAATACTGTTAATTTACTTTGTGTCTGACCGTATGAAGTTGTGTTTAACAGAAACAGAATATGTTTTCATGTTGCTGTGGAGTACTTAAATATTTATTTCATTAGTTGCTAATATCATACATTTGTGGGTGTTGCAAATATGAAATTCATACCAACACAGTGTTAAGTCCATGTGTTGTTTCTAATTACAGTTTCTGTATCACAATTGTTTTCAATTGGGCTGTTGGTAGGTAATTCTGTTTAATTATTGCATTATTGTCACCGCTAATGTGTGTAGTACTGTTAATGTGGTCACAATAGCCAGGTTTGTATTGTAAGCTTTGTTTGTAAAACGTTAAATAATGCATTACCGATTATTAATTGCTATATTTATCATTTTATTCATCCAGAATCATGTGTCCGTTATTGGTTGGTGGAGGAGTTTTTCATTACAACTAATGTAATTTCAGCAATTACTTCGAGATGAACTACTATCTGTAGGATTTTATCTGTCTAAATAAATTGTGCAAAACTAACCAAGAAACGAAACTCTCGTATTTTATGATGAGTAAGGGTCTAGAAATAACGGAAAGACAGTAATTTCTACAATTTCAAAGCGCTTTATGTCTTTTCTACTACCTTTTAGACTTTATTAGAGGCCTTTAGATAATGGCTAATGATAGAAGTTGGGACATAATAGCTTGTTAAACTAATTTAGCCGTTTTTTTCTTCTTCTAACTTTTGATGTATTGATATTTTATTGGGTTTTGTTTGTTTACACTTCTTCTAATTTTAATTTTAACCTTTGGTGTTCCGGAAAATTGATTCATGAACTTAACTAAAGTTATCTAAAAAACGTGTGATGTCCTTTTGTCGTGGATCCGCGTTCCAGCAGTATAACTAGATGCCTGCCGGGGCTGTGGGACTGTTCGAAAGAGATACCGTGGCCCCGGAACATAAAGGGCGAGGAAGGAACATGGATGGGTTTTAGTCAGTAAAAGTCTGACACTCCCTCCCGCTCCGCCCAGAGTGGGAGAAGTCATTTTATGATTTCCCATCCTAAAAAAAAAGCAGTATAACTAGATAGTGCGGATCCACGTTCAGTTCCAAAGGGAGCTTAGTTTTTTCAGGTATGGCCATAGAAATTGTTATGGTTGATCCTGTTTTATCATTAACAGTTTGTTATGATGTTCCAACCAAGCTACATCTGTTTTGGGCTACTGCACCAACGCGCAGCATGTTTGAATTAGTATCATAAATACAATCAGACCAAACAAGCGAATGGATAGTGATAAAGCATGGAAGGAAGTTAGTGAATGATATGATAAATATAAATAGGTGAGTATATCGAGAAAGAAGGCATCCGGCGGCCGCTCCAAATAAATTGCAATATAGACTAGTAGCAATAAAACAAAATTATCAGCTGGTTAAAATAAACGACTACCTAATAAAGTAATAATCACAATTCGGAAGATCATTAATAAAATTATGAAGGAAGGCGACGAAGCGACTAGCCATTCATTACCTAACTACCACCTTCTCACCCAAGATTAATTGTGTAGGAACGACGAACCGAACGTACTAGCAATACGAGGTAGGTAATCATAACAATAATTACTTACATACTGTATTTGTGGTAACGTGAGAAATGTATCACCAGTTATGTGTGGTATTGTGGAGAATATGTGTCATTAATATTAAAATGATATAAGACAGAGAAATAATAAATATGTCTAAACTTACAGTGTCACTTACGGGATATCTTCCGTGATAATTCATTATTTTGAGCTCCCAATATTTCGACGCTGTTGCAAGCCGCCATGTTCGCGGGATGACAAATGATGATGATCATCATCACATCAGCTCATGATGATGGAGTCGGTGATGATGATGGAAGATATCCCGTAAGTGACAGCATAAGTTTAGCTTTTAAACGTGGAAGCTTAAAACAGTGTTTGAATAGATATGGCGTTGGAAAACCACTAGGATGAATAAAATAAAGTTCAAAGGGAACAAGGATAGGAATCTTGAGGGACAAAACAGGATTGGTGTAAACAATGAAATTGATACACAAATAAAACGAATGTTTGGAAATGTGTATGACTGTTTGAATGAAACGGTCTTTGAAGTCTTTGAAGAGTTTTATTAACCCAATCATGTTCAATAAATAAAAGATGGCCAGAAAGGAAGTGTCTGATGAGATGACGAGTAATAGAGAAGTAAGAAAGAAGATGATGCGTTGGAAGACCTCCCACTAGGTGGACCGATGACCTGGTGAAGGTTGCGGGAATTTGTTGGATGCGGGTCGCAAGGGGCTGGCCAATGTGGCGAGGCCTATGCCCAGCAGTGGACGTCTTTCGGGTGAAATGATGATGATGATGAAGAAAGAAGAAGACATGCTGCGCCGACTAAAAAGGAATTGGGATAAGAGCAAGGGAAGGATGGTACATTCATTCGATTATTATTAGAGCATTGGCACAGTCAAAATCACGAGCAATTATGTCGAATCAAATTATAAATAAAGGGATTTTATACTTATTAGATTTACCAATGACTTTCTTAGTGCTGCAGTTTTCTTTGCTTTGCAAGTATAAGTTCGATCTTAGAGCCAAAGTTACAAACCGAGATCGGCGACGATTTTCAAGACTGCATATTTTTATCATAAACAAACAAGCTAAGCAGGCAAAGTTTGCTACGATCTTATTATGGAAATGGAAATATCAGTGGTTGCTTCGTGGAGTCGTAAAGTCGTGGAATTGCTAGTTAGTGTACTTCGGAAGTACGTATGGCTGAAAGGTGCATGTTCTTGACAAGTTTCCTCAGAAGTCGCATGTGTGAACTCAAGCTTATTTAGTGTTAGTTCTTGGAAAAATATACGCATGTCTAGGGAATATTGATGACGATTTATCTTTTGGTATTCGATTCTTCGTAAAATATGAGTGTTGTTTGAAATCTTTGATTGTTGGTATCAGAACCCAATCTTGACTTATATTTGAATTTGAAGATATCTCAAACACACAGCTGTAAAATTATTGTATACTTAGTAGCGACTATTGGACGTAGACCGTACGTGAATAATTCTAAAAACATATACAATTTATATAGAATTATTATAATACTAACGAAGTAATTAAGTAGCCTATGACTAGATTTCGTTTTTTTGTTCTCTTCTGATGCCTCTTAACAACGGCCTGCCTTACCGATGTTTTGTCTATTTTTCAGTACCTATCATGTGAAACTTGGACCAAAACTCCGCGGAAATCCCATGGAAAATAAACCAATAAAAAACTTTTTTGCAAAAAATAAAACCGACTTCACACAAAAAAGTGAAAAATAACTTTAGCTTCTGAAGTCGGTGGTTTTATTTTTTGCAAAAAAGTTTTTATTTTTCACTTTTTAGTGGTTCACAATATGTGCATACCCTTTCACAGCGTACCAGCGTGCTTTTTTGTTATGAACTGGTGTAAACAATAGACAGACATGAGATTTCAGCAATCCCAGTAAGAGACACACATTTGCTACATTTAATGAGGAGTTCCGTTGCCTTTCTCCGAAGTTCTTCATCAGATCTTTACCAAATTTAAATGGGATCACTCCGAGAAAGTACTCTTTCAAAAACTACCCAAATCGCTTCTGGTGTGCCTATAAAATTTGAAGAGTTCTCTCTATTTCTCCAGGATCCCATTATCAGGATCCTGACTTGATGATTATGGGACCTTCTGGGAAGTATACCCTTTCAAACAATTAAAAAACAAATTCGGTCCAGTCATGTCTTCGAGTAATCGGGGAACATTGAATTGAGAACCTCCTCCTTTTTGAAGTCGGTTAATAACGACGTTATGGTACGTGACTCAAATATCCGGATAGCCTTTAAAAGATTTGGCCGAGTATCGTTAATTTGCTTCTAAGAATTGAAGAGTTCCGTTCCTTTGTCATGGATCCCATAATCAGAACCAAACCAAATTCAAACTCAAACTCAAACTCAAATCATTTATTTCAACTAGACCATTACGGCACTTTTGAATGTCGATAAAACGAAAAATAAAGCGAAGCTACAGTCACAGACACAAGGCATAATAACTTGAGAAAGTACTGTAGTTGCCCATTCCCTAACGTAGATCTCTATGGAGAAGAACGGGCAAGAAACTCCATGGACACTCTTTTCAATCAAAAATGTTGTTACAAAATCTTGGTTACATCTTTCATGTTGAGATTATACATATATGTGAGAACGATGTAGAAAGACGTGCACAATAAGAGCGTCCAGAGTAAAAATAAATAAATCAACAATTAAAAATAAAGCAATTCAAATGATCCACGGCAGCTAAGAGATGACCAGTCCCGACTGACAGCGCCCGTTCACGAACATGACGCATGAATCAGCGCCATTCAATTCAACCATATTGTAGGGAACTAAATGACCCGACCCACCCGCCACCATCAGCAAGACATTTAAGCGAGCATGACATTCTCTCAGCCACCAAGGCATATTCAAGTCAATGAAACATAACTAAATGCAAATGGTAGCTTTACGGTACATGGTACTCACACATGTGTTATGCAATTATACAATACTAAGAGATGGAATCTATACAATGCAAGAATATTTTTACAATCTTCTGCAGCTACCACAATAATTGTCCAATAAGTTTGCATCTAAGGTTGCGGAGCAGGACCAGCATTTAGCCAAGCATTTTTATCCTCAATGTAATCCCCCAGCTTATAATATGCTTGCCTACATAGTGTGCGTTTTACACAAGATTTAAATTTCGTCTCATTCAGTTGTAGAATGTGGGGAGGTATTTTATTGTAACATTTTAAACAGTACCCCATGAAAGATGAATCTACTTTAGCAAGCCTGAAACCTGGCTGAACTAGTTGGTCCCTATTTCTAGTATTATAGTGGTGTCTGTCACCTCTTTTACTGAATAAATGCAGATTTTTCCTAACGTACATGATGTTTTCATAGATGTATTGACAAGGTACTGTCATGATATTAATTTCCTTAAACAGTTCTCTTAGAGAATCGCGTCTACGTAATTCATATATGGCTCTGATGGCTCTTTTCTGCAGAATAAAAATAGACTCGATGTCTGCAGCACGTCCCCATAGTAAAATACCGTATGACATAATACTATGAAAATAACTAAAATAGACTATCCTCGCCGTATCAACATCAGTAAATTGACGGATTTTTCTAACAGCATACGCTGCTGAGCTCAGCCGGCCTGCAAGAGATGTTAAATGAGGACCCCATTGTAGCCTGTGGTCAAGCGTAATTCCCAAGAAAACCGTTTTATTGACAAATTCAAGTTTCTCTTGATTCAATACTATGTCACAATCACTACTTTTGACATTTGGTAAAGCAAATCTTATGCACTTAGTTTTTTTCCCATTTAGTACTAAATTATTAGCGGTAAACCAATTATGAACCTGCAGTAGGGCGCTATTTACGTCGTCAAGATTTGTGGCACGTCTGTTAATCCTAAATATTAAAGAAGTATCATCAGCAAACAAAACCATTTGCGGATGGTTGTTAAATAAATGGGGTAGGTCATTTATGTATACTAAAAAGAGGAAGGGACCCAATATCGAACCTTGTGGTACACCCATTTTTACTTTTAAACCCATCGAATTTACACCCTTTACTTGTACATGCTGCTGTCTATCATTCAGATATGATTTTACTAAACTGAGCGCAAGTTTACCTAAACCGTAATGCTGAAGCTTCAAAATCAGGGTTTCGTGATTTACGCAATCAAATGCCTTCGAGAGGTCACAGAAGATTCCTATGGCATCTTGTGCCTCTTCCCACGCAGTAAAAATATGTTTTAATAAAGTGACACCGGCGTCAGTCGTACAACGTCCTTTGGTGAAACCATACTGCTGTTCGTGTAAGATTTTATTGGTGTTAAAATGGTTAAGCATTTGATCGAGCATTATCTTTTCAAACACCTTGCTGAAAACCGGCAACACGGATACGGGCCTATAATTGTTGGTGTCTTTACTGTCCCCGGATTTAAAAAGCGGTATTACCTTACTGAATTTCATTAGATCCGGGAAGACCCCTTGATCCACGCACAAATTAAATATTGAGGCTAAATACGGCGCTACAGTCTCAACAATTGAGGTACAAGCTTTGATAGACATACCCCATAGATCTTCGGTTAATTTGATCTTGATTTGCTTAAAAGCTTTTATGATTGTCATGGGGTTTACATGCTGAAATTTAAATTCATTTGAGCAGGCTGAAACGTTCGCCTTCAATAAATCCATAGAGAGCAAGGGAGAGGAATTTAAGGTTTCAGTAGTTTTAAGTGGGATACTGGTAAAGAAATTTACAAATTCTTGAGCGACTTCATTATTAGAACTCACGAGACCATGTGAGGTCTCTAGTGTTATGTCATTACTTGTTTTTTTAGATCTATTAGTCTCACTGTTGATAATTTTCCAAACCGTCTTTATTTTGTTATCGGCTGATTTTATCTTGTTGCTAATGAAAAGAGACTTGGCTATCTTGCAAGAGTTTTTAAAAATTTTCGAGTAAGTAGCCACATATTTACTAAAAGTTTCTGTGTTGATATAAGGCTTAAGGCCGTACAACTCAAACAATCGTTCCCTACTTTTCCTAATACCCGGTGTTGCCCAGTCACTGAAAATAAACTTTAGGCCAAGTCTTAGTTTTCTGTTTTAAAGTATTATTGAACTCGGTGTGCACTACCGAAAAGAATTCTTCATACAATTCATTTACATTGTTTCCAATATGGCCTGGTATATTTAACTTACTAATTAAATTATTATTAAACTTTTCTAAATTGCTGGGTGTTATTAGTCTGGTTTGAATCTGAATTCTTTGTACTTGTTTATTAGACGCGAAAGAAACAGTCTGTCCGCTGTGATCTGAAGGAAGGTAATTTACGATGGATTTATCTAAGTAGTCGCAGCAACAAAAAACATTATCAATACAAGTAGCAGTATTTGTAGTAATTCGGGTTGGTTCTGAAAAAACATTTGACAAATTAAATGATTTAAAGAGATTTAAAAATCTACTGCTGTTTACATTATTCTCTAAAATGTTGATATTAAAGTCACCACAGATAATTATTAGTTTACTACCAGTCACAAGTTTTGCCAAAGCATCTTCCATTACTGACTCAAAGATAGAGTAGTTCAGGTAATTAGGGGGTCTGTAAACGCACACTATTACATGCATATCTAGCTCAACACAAGACAATTCTATGCTATGTTCAACCGAAAGATCGACAATATCATTACGAGGCTTAAATTTAACACAATTTTTAACTAAGATTAATGAACCCCCACGCATTTTAGACTTCCGGTTAAAGCAACTGCCCACACTATAATTCTCGTAATTAAATTGCATTTCGTAATCCCTCATCCAATGTTCAGATCAACGACCATACAGCCTATAGACGCCTAATACACGATCTAACGCATGAAAACTATTCTGTCAACTCGCTGAGGTACGAGGTACGCGAGGGGGACGGGGTACTGCTTTCTGATTGGCCAATTCAAGGTCATTGCATTTCACTAGGGATGGGACAGTTTTAAATCAAACAAGAAAGTATCGATATTTTTTAACTGTAGGCATAATAAAATATGTTTTACATACTTCACTTGCATTAAATTACCTTCTTTATTCTAATTACGATTGAATCATGTAGGTAAAATATCTGAACTTATATGAACTTAGTAGGCGGCGACGGTTTTTCATAGGGATAAAACAATCTTCGGTAAAATGACGTGAACATATTAATAAATAAATAAATGTTGTAATTTTTTATTATTAAAAATATTTTTTTTTGCATAAATAATTAGTTATAGGTTTTATTTTTTGCTTTATCGACAACAGAGGTGGTCGTACGGTTTGGAACATCACTAATTATGTTAACGTAACATCGAGGAAAATAGATAGAGAAAAAAGTACTTTCAAAAGAAAGGGACGCAATCATAAAAGACATCAAGTATGACCAGTATAAGATGAACTCCGATAAATATTGTCAGAAATTTAATTTAATTTAGATTATGGAACTTTTAAATTACCGATGAAATGTGATACCGTCTTTCAGGAAACTTAAAGTCCGGCTTTCTTTATCACACCAACGTATTATACACGGGGCCATATTATGTCTATTTTCTCGATTTTTTAAAGGAGTAATGCGGAAGTGTTTGCGGCTCACATGAGTGGTCGAAACTAATTCGACCTCGGTGAGTGACGACGGCTATAAGATTTATACCCCTAATGTGTTGACAGACATCGGTCGCCTGTTATTAGGAGTCTAGAGGCTGTGTGGTCGTTGGTTCAGATAGACAGATAATATCAAACTTGGTTTTTTCTAAAAATAGTTCGATTTCTAATTGTTTGGAAGAAAAACCCTGAATATTCTGATGAAATAATGTAAAGGAATTCTGCTTAACCCCTTTTTGACAATTGATTAACTGAGAGCTAGAAGATACCTTAGCCCCTTACCGCATGAGTTTTTATTTTTTTCTGGACAAAATATATTTGATAGTTCTTGACATGTACTATTAAGTTACTTCAAGCAGTTTTCCAAAATCCGATTACTTTTCGAAATATGATAAAAAACTTATTTTTCCCATATATGGCATATTATGCAGTAAAAGCAACTAAAACCAATTGGACATAAATGGCATAGTATGCATTGCAGTAAAGGCATCTGAAACTAATTGCCATATTTGGCATCGCATGTTATAAAGGTAATTTTAAGTCAATCCTCAGTTCGTAAATTAGAAGGTTTAAAAAATAAAAGTCATTATTTAATGAAAATATAAGATAAATTTAATGAGATCTGTTGCACTTAGGAACTTCACATTTTACACAAAAGTTAGTAAATAATTATAGCGACTTACAAGCTAACTACCCGTGCCGCAGCGTAGATTCGCCTCGTCTCGCCTCTTCATTCCGTAAGATGAAACGATCCATTCTTCTGAAAAATTATCAAATAATGCTTCACTGCATATATTCCCAAATCTGGCCGAATGACAAAATAGCTACTAATGCATACAATGCCAAATATGGAAAACTAACTTTCACGTTACTTCATAGTATTCCACATTTGGCATGCTAAGGTTTGGCATGATTTTCGCTAAACTATAACTTTTTACTTACATGTTTTCCGTGTTTTCAGTCCTTTGATAGGTCTTCTTAGCACCACGATATGAAGCTCGAACGAAAACTCGACACACGATCACAAAATGAATTTTAAAAACATGCAAATACCAACGACAAATTTCAACTGCCACCGACTGACTTTGACAGGTTATAGTTTCGTTACGCGGTAGACTAGATGGCAGCACATTTATGTTTATTGAAGCTTAGTAGTTGCCTGATCTGTCCTAATATGCCGTTAAGGGTAAAATAACATATTTTTTTATTTCTGAACGTTTGAAAATAAGTACCCACATTTGGGTAGCTATGCGGTAAGGGGTTAAAGTTGATAAGTTTACCTAAATTATCACTCGTACCTTCCATTGTCTTACTGACTAGTTTAAATCTAAGCTAAAATGTGTATAATTACAATTAGTATAATTACTAATTTCCGTGGAACTATTTACAACAGACTGCGACATACCACATATGTCTGAGTTTAAATTAAAAGCTAATAGCCGAGCTATTTGACGTCTAAAACTAATAGGCAGGTACGCATTATTCCTCGTTGACTTCAATTTCTGGACGAAACTGTTAGTGTCGAAAAACGTCAACTTGTCACAATAGTGACTTACTAGTAAACACATGTGATTATTGAGACTATGAATATAATGATTTTGCCTGCTTGACAACTTTTCAAAGTATGGAAAGGCACACAGAATGATTTTCTTACAATTTAGTTTCAACAGTTGAGTGACATTGTCAGTGATTTCATCAATTTTTACGTTCAAACTATTACCAACAAATATAGTTACAATATCATTAGGATCGAATTCCTTCCGAGTTATGGATGCCATTATCCGGTTGTATGAAGCCTGAGGTGTACAATAATTTTGAGTAGAATGACTCAGATTGTTACTAATCAATTTTCCCAAGCCTTTCCCTAAACTATCAGAAAACATAATAAAGCAACCACAATGTGTACTACAACAGGGGGGAGAACTACATTCTGTTTGACCTACCAGTGATGAACCTTGGACAATGTGTGGTGAATCTATAATGGGGATACAACCCGGAACACTGCCCAACCGGGTCGAGTCCTCCGTTACCTCAGGCAGGAGAGTGTCCGGGCTGGATTCCCTTTGTGATGTACATTGGGTGTTATTGAAGGTCATCATGTCTTCACAGTCTGCGTTACTATTATCCTTATTGACTAATTCGTTTGTAGCAAGGATATGTTCCTTTATTTGTTTTTGAGATTTCACATACATGGAATAACATGATTGAAGTTGATGCTCTAATGTTTGAATCTCAGACTGTAAGTTTTGAGTGTCTATTTCATAAAAATGTTTACTATCCTCTAATTTAATTTGATAGTTATTTAACTTTTTAATGAGAAAAACACGTTCTTTTCTTAGTTTATTATTGTTAGAACTATGTTTTTGTTGTTTTTTAAATTTCCTGCATTTCTTTATTATTCTATTAAGTTTTGCATATTTTTTTATTTTATTTTGGCTAACTTTATAACTGCTACAATTATATTTCAGAATAGAATCTTCAGTAAGATCTATTGTTGTTAAAGAATGTGGGTTGCAATTGGAATTTAATAATTGATTATATAGTTATAGATGATCTGTTTCCCTAATCTGAGTACATTCTCTTTGTTTCTGAAAGTCAATTATTTGTTTATTGGCATTGAGCAGTTCATCTTCTAAGTCCCTAACCTTACATAAAGCTGTTTCATAATAATTACTGCAGTCGTTGAAACCATCTGTGACCACCCGCAGTTTGTCCCGTTCATCAACAACCTCCGTGTATTGTTGGTGCAGCTCCACGAGTTCCCGTTTCAAGCTAGTGTTTTTGTGAACGACTTTCTCGATTTCAACCTCATGTTCCTCTCTATCCAATAACAGCTGCTGACATTTGCTGTTTGATTCCTTAAGTTCATCAAGGGCCGTTCTCAACTTAGCTTGCAACTCCTGGGTAGTAGCTTTACGGGTCATCACAGGCATGGTTTCAGAGAATAGAACTGAAAGTAGAAGTACAAAGAATGGTGAGAACTAATTGGATGGACAAAATTAGAAAAGCTAGAAATGAAAGGAGAAAATGAGAATAGACTGGAATATGTGATTATTAAACTGGTAAATGAGGTAGGCTTATGTGTCTTACAAAAATATTTCAATAAGATGATTAAATGAAGTTGAAATTACACTTATTTATGTCTTTTACTTTTTTTCCTAAAGTGGGTAGGACTCTTGAAATAAAATTACTGGACCTAGCTGACTAAAAACTGCTAAAAATGTATAAAGAATAAGCAATGTTCTCTATTGTTTTGTACTTAGTTGATTAAATAGATAGTTATTATAGGTATTAACTTATTACAAACTACACAAATACTTATATATCAAGTGATACCTGACACTGAACCTAAGTTCAACTACAAAAAAAAGTGCCAGATTGATCAGAATAATGATTTTAGTGTTCCATGAAAGCTATTAATTAACTAATTTGAGCTATTTAAACAATAAAAGGAAACAATTATACTCCCCAGATTGATCCACAGGAACAACAGCTGATTGTGTTATAGGTTGCCGGGTTGAGGTGCAACCAAACACTGTTTTATGGCGTATTTTTCCGTGAAAACAATAATCCTGGGTATTTATACACTTAGTAGTATTTTAATTACAATAATACATGTTTTTTACACTTAAAAATTAATTAAAACTAATTTTAAATTACGGAGCGAAATTTTGACATGTCACTCAACCAGTGTTGCCATCGCCAATTCTCATCAAACTACCCTTGAAGTACCTACCCTTGCCAATAAAATAAAAAAAAACAATACCTACATGTCAAGGTTAGGCTAAGATGAGGCTTATCCCCAAGAAATGGAACTTAATACACCTAACTGTCGAAATCTGGGAATATTGTACACATCTGCGTACCCCCTCAGAGCAAACAGGCGTAATGTTACGTCATGATGTTGTATAAACAATAAACATGCAAGCGATTGCAGCAGTTACTGCAGATTTGCCGTGTATATTTGAAGAGTTCCATTGTATATCTCCGAAGATCCGGATCAGATCTTCAGCAAATTAAAATATAACCAGACGGGAAGCACCAGCTTTCAAATTAAAAAAGAATCATCAAAATCGGTTCACCCAGTCGAAAGTACTGAGGTAACAAACACTGTCGAAATCTGGGTGTATTGTACACATCTGCGTACCCCCTCAGAGCATACAGGCGTGATATTACGTCATGATATTGTATAAACAATAAACCTACAAGCGATAACAGCAATCACTGCAGATTTGCCGTACATTTTTGAAGAGTTCCATTGTATATCTCCGAAGACCAGCATCAGATCTTCAGCAAATTAAAATGGGACCACATGGGAAGCACCAGCTATCAAATAAAAAAAGAATCATCAAAATCGGCTCACTCAGTCGAAAGTTATGAGGTAGGTAACAAAAAAAAAAAAAAAAAAAAAAAAAAAAAACATACAGACGAATTGATAACCTCCTCTTTTTGGAAGTCGGTTGAAAATCACTCGCAGATTGTGTGTTTCCTGGAAACTCGAGCGTTTGTTTTTTGTTGAATTAATAACATTTGACCGGGTTGGAAGCCAAATTTTGTGCGTATTGTTTTTATAACAACGTGTACAAGCTAAATTATTACATTTTGTTTGAGATAAGGGCCTCCAATAAACCGAAACTTTCAACAAAAAGGTTTGTCTGAATAATATTTATACACTGAAAGAAATCGAGCCAATCAAGCATGACATTTTGCTTGATTGAAAAAAAAATGAATGAAACAATCAAAAACGTATGAAAATAGATTACTCAATATTAGTTCTCACAATAAAGTTAAAATGATCAACTCTTAAACATGGCACATCACAAATTCAATCAAGTTGCATGATAAGTTCTATAATAATTTATTTATTGTTTTTATAATGAAGAAATTATTGTTTGTATAACCACAGAATATTTAATACTAATACCCAAAATCTATAAAACAAGTAACCTTTTATTTAATTCAATAATGGCACTTTTTAAATACGAATGTTATTCTTGTATGATTCACACACTCACAATAAAGTTAAAATGATCAACTCTTCTCGATATTTTAAACATGGCACATCACAGATTCAATCAAGCTGCATGATAAGTTCTATAATAATTTATTTATTGTTTTTTTAATGAAGAAATGATTGTTTGTATAACCACAGAATATTTAATACTAATACCCAAAATCTATAAAACAAGCAACCTTTTATTTAATTCTTTAATGACACTTTTTAAATACGAATTTTACTCTTGTATGATTCACACACTCACAATAAAGTTAAAATTATCAACTCTTCTGGATATTTTTAAACATGGCACATCACAGATTCAATCAAGCTGCATGATAAGTTCTATAATAATTTATTTATTGTTTTTATAATGAAGAAATGATTGTTTGTATAACCACAGAATATTTAATACAAATACCAAAAATATATAAAACAAGCAACCTTTTATTTAATTGAATAATGGCACATTTTAAATACGAATGTACTCTTGTATGATTGCTTAATGTCTGTTGCTCACACAGTGTTTCAAGTCGAGACTCGTCTTTCATCTTCATTTGACATTTCATTTTCATTTCGTAATTTCGTTCTTTTGGTTTGGGAGTCCAAGAAAAGCACGCTTTTGGCATCGCGGAGTGAATTAGTTCACTTTTATTTTAAGTTATTGCGCGGTTACATCCAATAAAACAGAATTCATCAACACCTGATTGTGATGGAAGAAGTGTGCGACCTTCTCCAGGCTTGGGGGCTGCCCGAATTACGTGCCACTTTTATCAGTAAGTACCTACTTAGCCTTTTTGGCAAAGATATAATAATACGAGTATGTATGTTGTTTTCACATCAATTATTCATCAACGATTATTTTGCAGAAAATGAAATTAATATGCAGCCGCTTTCTGCACTTACACATGATAGTATCAAAGAGCTGGTTCCTCTATTAGGGCCTAGATCCCTATTTTCACGGAGCTGGAAAATGTGAAAGTCGGATTTCCATGCTTATGAAGTTTTAGAACCACAAAATTACAGGTATGTTGTCAAACTACACAGTTTATTGGAATTTCCTATACCATGTAATATCAGCAATGTATCGAATACCTAAATGTTTTGTCACTTTGCGAAGTCCAATCTAATTTGAATACTGCATGGATACTATTTCCTGATACTCACTGTTTATGACTACTGTACAATTATTTAGTTTAAGGTGGAAGCTCCACGGTAGCCCGCGAAATTCAAATTTTCTAACGTTTTATGCAATTTGCAGGCCATTGCCAGGTTGTATGTTGATGAAAATTTGATTGGCGGCTGTAAGGCGTATGTAGTTACAGAATTAAAATCATTAATACAACCCTCTTAATTCATGTAACCCGATTTAATGACTATCTCATGAAAAGTCATTCAATCGGGTTACATGAACTTGGAGGTTTTTATTGATGATTTTAACTCTGTTAAACCATATTTATTACGGTCGCGATTCATATTTCAATCAACATACAACTTGATATTGCCTGCTGTTGATCTCTAAACAAAAATGTTATTATTATAAGACTACTGTTCAATTTAATATAAAGATGTTGATCTATAAACACAAAAATAATGCAGGGTGTGACACAGCGATGCCACAAAGAGGATATTGAAAGTAGGAAATTTTGCTGAAAGAAATCTTCATTGTAATTAAATAAAACTGCTTTCATATAATATAATTTGTATAATATAATAAATTAGTATAAGGAAAAACGTTGATCATTAAACACAAATAAATAAATACTTTTTATAATCACTTCTGTCATTATTATTTTTTCAGAACTTCCTTAACCTACTAATGTGCACAATATAAGATCTTTCCTGATAGTCTCAAACTCAATAAAATTACTATACGAGGTGGAAGGAACACCGACGCGAAAACGGTTACCACGTATTCAGTACATCATTCTGAGCCCGTACACAGAAATTTTTCATAGGTTATTGAAAAAATAACCGATGAAAAATTTCTATGTGGGCCCGGCCCAGAATGATGTACTGAATACGTGGTAACCGTTTTCGCGTCGTCGGTGTCACTTCTACCCCGTATAGCTTAAAACAAGATAACTTTATTGATTTTATCAAGAGGACTTTCACAATTGTATCAAGAGAACTTGATTGATTTTATCAGAGAACATTCACGATTTTATCATGATAACTTGATTGATTTTATCAAGAGAACTTTCACGAATTTATCAAGAGAACTTGATTGATTTTATCAAGAGAACTTTCACGATTTTATCAAGAGAACTTGATTGATTTTATAAAGAGAACTTTCACGATTTTATCAAGAGAACTTGATTGATTTTATCAAGAGAACTTGCTTGTTGCCTAATCAACATAACTTTATTGCCCTAATCATATTACTTTATGTGCTCGTGAACAAACAAGTTCCTTGATAGCGGCAACCATTTTTTTGATCAATGTTATCAAGTTTTTTTTTCAGTGTAGGTTTGTTTCTTGTTGGAAACAATTTGCCGCTCAGTTACGCCGCCTCCGTATAATTTGTCAGCTGAATGCACTTTTACTCTGTTGCCAAATGATTAAAGCAATTAATTAAGCCATTAAACGAAGTTAAAATTAAATGGTCGCGAAGAATAGTCTTTGATTTTTTTTTTGTTGTTTTCATTTAAGTACCCTTGAAAGGAGATATTAAAATGGTTTTGTCTCGTAAAAAAAGTTTAATGTTTATTGTGGTTGTTCATAAAAGTAAAATTTCATTCCCTGGGATGACTTACTTTTTTAGTGTTTTTGCAATCGAAAAATGTAGCTACTGACTGAAGCAAATAGCTGTGTTAGTATAAAGTGAAAAATATGAGCTTGTTATTGTCAATTTTCCTGAATTTCACTTTATACCTAAGCCAAGCCATTTCGCTGTCTCAAATTGCCTCGAAGCTTACTCGCGTAAGAAATAAAAACGTACAGGATTAGTTTAAGTTCAGCTGGAAAAGCCCCGTTTCTAAACTTTAAGCTAAGCTGGAAATTAAAGAAAAACATAAACATAAGGCACAGTCCTTATCGTCCCTAGCAGGTTGTAGAAGTTTCTCGAAGGAAAACTTAACGATCTTTCTGGAACGAACTAGAACTAGCAAGCTGACACATTGAACTACATGGTTATGAACGTAATATTGAAAAGCTTATTGCTACTCGTGGTTGTAGCTGTGCTGGCACGACTTTAGACCGTTGTATAGTTGTTATGTAATGTTAGGTACTACGGTCTGATAGTAATAATTGCAAAAATAAAGAGATCGCTGTAGGACCCGGGAAAAGAGGCCAAAATAGTACTACTTGTAAAATTATATGGTACCTAATTAGGCTACCACACCCAATTTTTATTAAAGAAATCCTTAGAGGGCTAAGGATTTCTGAGCTTCTCACGCAAAAACTCCATTGGGCGAGTTTTAAGTGAAAATTAGTGTTTCAGAAAGACAAAATAAATATTGGAGAGAATGTTACAAAAATACTATAAAAAGTTATATAAGCAACAAATGTATTTTTTTAAAATTACGATTAGGTGTCTATATAAATATAATTGGTAGGGTGTCAACGATAGTTGTGTTTACTTACAAGGGTCTTTTACATTACTAGCGGCATTTGAGGGTGCTATGATAGCTGCGTTACCTTACCTTGCTTACCCTTCGGGGAAATACAGGGCGTGATGTTTGTAATGTATTATATAATGCGGATAATTATATGAATGAATACTATTGTCAAAAACAAGACTACATAGCACTTTGCCCGTGGAGGAAGCAGGGGTGAATAGACACAATTATGCTTGACACCCACAGATTACTCAGTAATTAACAATTATTTGTGGAAATATGTAGGTAAATGTGACGTATCTATAGTTTTATTTTTACAGGACAATGGAAACCTCACAAACGGTTTTATTCATTGAAAGTTAACAAACCCCGTTTTCCAGGAATCTTTGCCGATTATTCGAACGACAAAATTCTTGCAGACACGAATAGGAAGAGTACAATGGAAAATTTAGCACTCAAGGATAATTTTAAGCCCTTTGGAACTTTTTTTGTGTGCCCCTACTGTCTTCGGTCCTTATCTTTACCCAAGATACGAAAATCGGATTAAAAATAAGAATAAAATTCATTCCACAGAAACTTCACCCAGCTTCAATTTAAAAACGAAAATTAATACAATAACTATAACAGTTAAAATAAACATGTTGTTGTTGGAAAATTTAATGAAGCTAATTAATTATTAATCCTTAACGAAGATGTTTTCTTTTAGAAGTATTAAGAGGCTCCTTCTTTCGAAACTTTATTTAAACGCAAATGTTCTGCAAGTGTTTTAATCTACGGTAGATTAGGGTTAATGTAAATGGAGATGGCCGATTCTGTACATCATTCGTCGACTATTAAGCGTGTAGATGAATATTCATATCGGACCGTGGCTCACACATCACATAATCTCACTCTATACATTTCCTATATTCTCTTTGTCAAGTTGCTCGGTCAACTTTTATTCCCACTAATGCAATATTCTCCAATATGGCTCTTTTATTTGATTAATTCTTTAAAATGGCGCTCGCTGGAGATATCGACGGGTTAACAATATTATCTTACTAATTGAATTCTGTAACGGCTGAATAACTGCGGTTAATTGAGGTCTGACCATCATTTCAATCAGCAGAACTCACTGACCTTTATAGAAAATGGAGCAGTTGAGTGAACTAATTACAATAAAGTTATTGATTTTGTTCTTGTCATCCTTAAAGAGGTCATCTGAAGTCATATTTATTAGAGATCGAAGGCTGTACAAAAAGTAGGTTTATTGTAGGACAGATATAGAATAAAGAATCGCAGACCGTACCACAGAATACAAAGTCACTACTAATATTGTAAAGAGGTATTTGTTTATAAGTTTGTATGTAGGGGTAATCTTCGGAACTACTCACCGATTCCGACCCGAATCCGATTTTGTTTCCAATTTGAAGACGCGAATGGTGCAGCGGTACTGACGCTGCCTTACGTATTAAGGTTCCCGGGTTCGAATTCCGGTGAACCATGAACTATCTGGTATCCACGGCACAAGCCAACCACAAAATATGGTGCTATTTGCTGATGACACTTCCCTAATTTTTAAGATAAATAGACGGGCCCAAAATCTAGATGAAGTGAATAATGCCCTACTTCAGGTCCAAAATTGGTTCACAGCAAACAATTTGGTATTGAATGAAAAGAAAACTAAATGCATAAGATTTTCATTACCGAATGTTAAAAGTAGTGATTGTGAGATAATATTGAATAAAGAGAAACTCGAATTCGTAGATAAAACTGTTTTCCTGGGGCTTACGCTTGATTCAAGGCTACAATGGGGTTCTCATTTAACATCGCTTGCGGGGCGCTTAAGTTCAGCAGCATATGCCATTAGAAAAATCCGTCAATTCACTGATGTAGATACCGCTAGACTGGTCTATTTTAGTTACTTCCATAGTATAATGTCTTACGGTATTTTGCTATGGGGACGGGCTGCTGATATTGAGTCAATATTTATCCAGCAGAAAAGAGCCATCAGAGCCATATATAATCTTCGTAGGCGCGATTCTCTAAGGGAACTATTTAAGGATATTGGCATCATGACGGTTCATTGCCAATACATCTACGAAAACATAATGTACGTCAGAAAAAATCTGCATCTTTTTGGTAAAAGAGGTGACAGACACAATTACAGTACTAGAAATAGGGACCAACTAGTTCAGCCAGGCTTTAGACTCGCTAAAGTAGACTCATCTTTCATGGGGTACTGTTTGAGATGCTATAATAAAATTCCACAAAGTATTCTTGAACTGAATGAGACGAAATTTAAAACATGCATTAAACGCACACTATGTAAACAAGCATATTACAAGTTGAGCGATTATATCGCTGATAAAAATGCTTGGCTCAATGCTGGTCCTGCTCCACATGGACAGGGGCGCAAAAATTGATAGCATTAAATGGTATTGTTGGAGCTGCTGAAGATTGTACTTATCTTTGCATTGTTTAGATTCCATGTTAGTATTATATAATCGCATAGCCTATATTGTGTGAGTACTATGTACTAGTAAGCTATCATTCACTGGAAACCTACGGCAGTTCTTGACTTGAATGTGCCCTGGCGGTTGAGAGTATGTCATGCTCTCTCAAATGTCTCGCTGATGGTGGCGCGTGTGTCGGACCATTTAGTTCCCTTCAAAATGGTTGAGCTGAATGGTGCTGATCCATGCGTCATGTTCGTGAACGGGCGCTGTCAGTTGTGACTGGTCATCTCTTGTCGCCATGGTTTATTTGAATTAATTATTTTGTTTTTGAGTTGTATTTTATTTTTGTTTTGCTATGGACACTTTTAACGTGCACATCTTGCTACATTGTTCTCACATAATATACCATCTCAACATGAATGATGTAACCAAGATTTTGTAACAATATTTTGATTTAAAAGAGTGTCCATGGAGTTTCTTGCCCGTTCTTCTCCATAGAGATCTACGCTAGGGAATGGGCAACTACAGTACTTTCACAGTTTTTATGTCTTGTGACTGGGACTGTAGCAACTTTAAATGTTCATTTTTGTTTCGACAATTCAAAAGTGCCTGTAACTGGCCTACTTGAAATAAATGCTTTGATTTTGATTTTGATTTTGAAGCCCCATTGTTTGGTGTGGCACTAGATGGCGGTGCGTGTAATATCAAGCGATATTTGTTTGGTTTGTGTGATTCCAAAACTTCTTCTACCAATGGGAAGCTGCATTATCCCCATGTGTTATTGCCTACATTTCAAATGATCCCTTGGGTTATTTTTCGTACCTTACGAGAGCGAAGCCACCTGCAAAAGCTATAGTAGTACATACATATAGAGACTATTCATGGAAAAAGCATGAAAAAAGAAAGAAGATTATCTATGCATGAAAAAACATACAAGCAATTAAAAGAACCACTTTGTAACATCACAGTTCAATGAATCGTTAATAATAACTTACAAGGTTGTTCAAGAGAGATAGATAGTAATAGCTATGTTATAGCTATAACAACTTCATACGCAAGCAAGCAAGGCTGATATATATGTCACCGTAAAATTGTCAAATACGTTATATTGTAATATCACTAGCGATATTGTAAAGTCTCGAATTATTGTCAAATGAGCATACTGCTTACAATAAAACGCATTATTTTTCGTGAATGCGATGGTAGTCAACTCACGCGGTGTGGAGAGAAGGAGGGGTCCTCCTTGCCCAGTGGTACCACTCTCATGAAAAGATACTGTACCATTCCTGAGAAATATCGATTATTATAAGCTAACCTTAAAACACTTCATATTCCCCTAAAAAGCGTAGTCGACGGAGCCCGAGCTATTTCCGAGTGCAGGGTTTAAAGGAACCTAACTAACCTAACGGGGGGGTGCCCCAAGTCCCGCTTATGGGGGCAAGAGATACTTCCGTATGTTCAGTTGACAATAATTCGAGACTTTACAATATCGCTAGAGAGATACACGTTATATTGTAATATAACATATTTGACAATTTTACGGTGACATATACAACTATTGTAGGAAAATGAGCTCACGATATATCTCTAATATTTGTTACACTACCTGATATCTGATCTTTGCCGACGTTGTGTTATTTAAGGAGTCCAGGCAAACAATTAGTGAGTTTGTAAACAAACAAGAGGAAATGGATCATTATGTTATCAACAGAGAACCTAATTTTAAGTGACTTTGCCTATGTTTTAGTTTACTAGTATAAATTTAACTAGGCATTTTTTAATTCTGATCCTTATCCACTTTGGAAATAAGTACACTTTTCCTTGTTTCAATCCGATCTTTTCCTAAACATAAGAACTTTGTAAGATGATCAGTCTTACTTATAAAAAAAGTTAACCCTTTTATGTTTTTCCTCTTTCCGTCGATTTACGTCAAACAATGGTGATGGAATATTTACGACAATAGAGGAACAGTATATACAATAATCCCTCAGAGATTTATCTTCGCTACATAAAGTTTGTGAAATTGATTCTACATTTATTTTGGATATCCGACATTGGAGTGATTTGTAAATTGAAATAGAATTGGAGATAATCCTCTGAGGTATATTACGGATGACTCTCCCCACTATACGTCAAACAATCCCTTAGAAAAGACACAACATAATACTTATTTATAAGCTTTTGATATCGGAAAACCCAGTCAAACATATGAGGGGAAAGTAGGGATGGAAGCGAACGATAAATCGGTTAGTGTGCTGAAAGTATTTACTGGCCAGTATTCATATTTACATTTAAAACTGAAACGTGGTTACGCATTTACGCTATAAAAATCTGTATTCAATATTTTCGCAAACATATTATTTCAATACTTACCTTTGAACTTTTTTTTTAATACGATGAAATAATCCCTGCAATGTTGTACTTGTAAACAAATATGTTCGGTTTATAGTATTAAATAAATGTGTGTTGGGAGTGGAAAATAATGTTTAACATAATTTTTCTACTCCTTAAGGCGATTACACGAGCTAAACGCGAGTTTTATAATTACTAAAAGTATATGATTCACTGCTATAAACAAGACCAGAAAAATACATGATATTCTTCAGGATATATGCTAGCATGATACTGTTTTGAAAACATAATACAATTAATTTGGCTCTATAAAAAGAAATCACGAACTTACCTCTAAAAATATCTCTCAAACAATAAAAAACATACTAATATTCATGCGATCATTCTGATTTTTTGGCAAATAATTCTACAAGCAATTTATTAGCATGATACTGTTTTAGTTTTTTAATCCAATCAATAGTTTTTTTGTAAATCGATCGAAACCACTCATTTCGCGCTATTTGGCCCGCAGTGGCTGACGTAACAACCACTTTGTAGTGCAAGCTGATTAGAACTTTATTCTAACAGCATTTCAAACGAAGTTTGAACCACCACAAATAGAGTTGCTAATTTAGCTCGTCTAACACATTTCATATTACAGCTTGTTATAGTTTCATGTGAAAATGATGTTATATCAAGAAAATTGTACAAACAAACACTTCCCACCAAGTTTTTACTAAAGACAAAAACGGCCTCAAGTGGCTTATGGGGCCGGCGGAGCATGCGTTTTTCATACAAACGTAATACCAAAATGATATGAAAATGAAACATATTCTTTAGGTAGTGTGTATATATTTTGATTGTATTATAGAATATCTATGTTCCCAAATAAATATTTTGAAAGGACAATGATATAAAGACGAGATATGAAGAATTTAAAATTTCTATAGAAAAATTATTTTTCTCATAACTCTTGTTTAAATCGGTGTACATTCAAAATATGTGTTTGGGAACCTATATAATCTGTAATCCAATCAAAATAAATACACACTTTCTTAAGAATATGTTTGATTTACAAATTATTTTGGTATTACGTTTGTATGAAAATCGCTTGCTCCGCAGGCGTCTTAACGAACGCAATAAACCAATAGACGACAAAAATACAACTGTGGACGGGACACCACAAAATGGTGGTACACGTATATTTGCGGCGCGAAAAAAGGAAAAAACGGGGTATACGCACTGTGGCTTATAAATCTCGACGAGTGAGATAACGCGAAACGAATAGTAGCTGTAGTGTCACACCGAATTGTTTTACAGCCAGAAAATGGGCTTGTTTATGCTTTGGAATTACTATAAATATCTGTCCTAGGGTATTCGAATTTAGATGAGATTTGTCGGGAAATAACGTATTTGAGATCAATTTCGATTTAATTAAGTAATGTTGTGTTTTGTACTATTTAGTTTTTATTTTACCTTCAACATGTTTAGGGGGTCATTGTACTCTTCATTATGACCTTTTACCCGGTAATCGTGAAAAAAATGGACATCATTAATGAAAAAGGTGTTATCTTACACCAACTCTTATTTTCATACCTGTTTGAATCTTATATTTAAAGCAGGTGAATTTAATTCTGAAATAAAAACAACTTATTTCATAAAGTGTTTCGACGCAAGTGTCGTGAAAGTTGTTTTCATGGAAACTCTATAAAATATTTACGGTACAGTGCAAAAGCACCTACAGGACAAAAGCGAAATTATAGCAAATGTTTCAATTTTACGAGTAAGCCAGAAACTACAGTTTCTGCTTTGAGTTGTTTATTTCTTTTTGAGTTTTCATTATAAAACTATAAAATAATATGCTTTCACTTGTTATACTAATATAGTACTTTTTAGATATTATCAGTGTAAGAAAATAAATCAGAAAACAAGCAACAATGGAAAAATAACACACAAAATTGCCAAAAAAATCCCATTCAAATATATCAAATTAAATGGCGTCGACATAAAAATTGAGATGAGAAATTAAATTGTTCGAATTTTTCTAACAAGCGGATATGGATGAAAAGAGGGGAGCGAGAGTAAACAATAGCTTCGGCCTTATGAATAGTCGGAGAGTGTTGAAAGAATAATTGGCTCTTTTGTTTTTGCCCCGGACATACCTATTCATCAATACATAGACGTGTTTCAATCTCTGTCAGCTTTTGTTTTAATTTATCCCGTTGGAATATTAATCTGGATCAACTGGAGTTACTGAGTGCACGCTTTTTAATTTAAATGTACTCGCTTTTACGATTTTCTATTGTTTTTCCAATTGTTTTCACTTGCACTGCCATATAAATCATGGCAAGAAAAAAATCTTTGTAAACTTTTTGAAGCAACCTACATTTCTAGGTTGTTTTACGGTTATCCTAAAGAACATACGACAGGAGTACTCTGAAAAGGATAAGAGAAAATAAAAAATACATTCGCATACGCTGGAAATAGGTTGTTTATGTGTAATAGACAAGTATTTGGACGTAACGGTAGCGTGCGCATAAAATTTTACTATCAGCAGACGGCATAAATACACATTACTTTGAGCAAAGTGTCCCTGGTCCAACCTTTAACCTTTCGTTGTCTGTTAGTACGAGCTCCGTTAGGTAGACTAGTAGTCCCTCAGGACGAAAGATGTCGTCTTCGTATGGGGACCTTCAGCGGGTATAGTGGTCGGTTTACGGCCCGTCTTGACCTAACAAGATTCTGTCCCCCGTTACACCAATTTATTATACGCCCTTAGTAGGGATTTATACTTTTTGCGGTAGTTTCTGTCCGTAGCACGCGTTCTAGGTCCGTAACGTATTATCTGCGAGAGTGGCTCATTTTGTATCTGGCAGATGTGGGCGGCATCTGGTGCTGATGTCTTGTGTCCGGCGCTGGTTAGTGGCCCATTTAGGGTGGCGACTAAAAAGTTGTGACGTCAGAGAGTGGTTTTGTGTTACTGATTCGTTGGGTCTTAAATATAGCAGACAGGAATTAATTCCTGTCTGCTATATTTTTTTATCCCACCAAACGAAAATAATGCGTATTTTGTATGAACGTTTTACCGCGTTTTAACGTTTTAGCACAAAGATTACTTATTACGCCAGGAGTAAAATCCCGTGGGCAATTTCCAAACTCCAATAATACAATAGAAAAACATAAGTTGTATAATTTCTAAACGCGATATAAGGAAAAGAAAAGAGCTATTTTGCAAAATACATTTATTAATAATTTATTAACTACTTCTCATAATAATAAACATCATCTTCATCACACTATTAATTAAAATCAGGGTTAGTGTGCAACGAGTACAGCGGACGGGCAGCTATCAAGTACAAGGGGAAAGTTTTTCAGTGGTTTCAGGAAGTTGGCGACGCGCCACAACGGGACTTGCCACGCGCCGCGCCCAGGGTTGTCATATGCGGCGAAAAAAAGCGGCGAACAAAAACACATGAATTGTTGCACAGACAAAAATGGAATGGAGAAGCATGGGCACGTATTTTTTTGAGAAAATAGGCACTTCTGTTTAACGATTCGTGTATTTCGTTGCAGAGAAATGATGGCTGTTTGAAAAATTAAAAGAGTGTTAGTATCTACCATAAAATAAAAATCACGCACAAGAAATTCGCTTTTTAGGGGATTGGAAATGTTGAAAGAAACACAATAAAAATATTATTGTGTTTCTTTCAACACGTTTTTTTTATATCGTAACATTCGCACGTATTTCTTTCATTACAAAGAAATGAAATGTAACAAGTAATTGAGTATGCAAGGCTTGTTTCGCCGGCATCTGTTACTCGGAACAGATTGAGTAATTAGCATAATCCCGACATTTTTGATACATAGCCCCGAGACCCGGGTTAAAGTGGAAACTAGAGCGGAGAGAAGTGCTCGGTGACAACCCTAGCGTGGAGAGGCGATATCTCGCCTGATGACGTCACTTTTATGTTCCATGGAATACGAATAAGGATTTATTAACTCTACGATAAAGTAAATTAATTATAACAGTAAATGCTTTATTAGGGAACTACGAAACTGCTCTTTAAGGGATCAAAACTCAGAACTGCCCGTTAAATAATCATTCAGGGATAACTAAAAGCGATGATGTAACACACGATTTAATTATCAAAGAGTTAACAGTCAGGATTTAATAGTTAACAAATGTTTTACGGGACTTTTTAACGGCAGGGATTATTCACAATTTTATACAGTGTGAATTTTATTTTCACGGTTTCGGTATCCGTCGTCTACAGACACCATTAACCATGAACTGTTTACGTAAAATAAAATACTTTTATGAACAAGCGGTGGTTTCTATTGTCGTACAAAGCAGAAGGGCGCCGCATGACGCCTCTCGCCTTTGTCTAGTGCCTTTGAACAAACATTTCGGTGCATTACACTCACAAGCTTTATTTAATGGGAAATAAATGTGATATTTTCCTTTTTCTTGTTATGGTGAATTGATTTTTTAATGCGGCTGATCTATACCGAGTTTCCTCTGTGCCTCGGACAGCTCGTTTAGCAGTTGGTCCCGACTGTACCTAATTTGTAGATCTTTGACAGTTGTAACAAGTAGTCAATGGCCCGAAAATCTGACAACATAAAGGTATTTTACCTATCTGGTAGTAAAATACTGGTATTCAGCTGCATCCCGTGAGACCAGAGGAAGGCTGGAAGACTGGAAGCAGACCACAACATCATCAGCTTAGACTTTCCCAACTATGTTGGGGCCGGCTTCCAGTCTAATCGGACGCAGCTGAATACCAGTATTTTACATGGAGCGACTGCCTATCTGCCGAGGCCTTTTTGCCTCTGCCACAGCCCAGTTAGTACTGGGAAATACGATACCACTTGGTAAAACTGGTGTCAGACTTTTTGGGCCACTGACTACCTGTAACGACTGTCAGTGTCAAAGATGGCCAAATGACAGCCGGGACCAACAGTTTAACGTGCTTTCCGAGGCACAGAGGAAACTCGGTATGTAAGTGTGGTCACCCATCCGCAGACCAACCTAGGCAAGCACGGCTTAACCTAAAGATCGACCCGAGCGGCTGATATCATTTAGCCGACCACAACATGGTTGGAAAAGGGCTAGGCAGATGGAATGGGCTGATTGTGTTTCTCGGGATGTCGCAAAAATGTTAAAAAACATATCTTGCAGATGGTTTCCCGCCTAATAAATTCTTTTCTCATGCGTTTTTCCGCGAACCGGAAGACGTTGCGTTGGAAGACTTCACACTAGGTGGACCGATGACATGGTGAAGGTTGTGAGAATCCGCTGGATGCGAGTCGCACGGGACCGGTCAATGTGGCGACACTTGGGGGAGGTCTATGTCTAGCAGTGGACGTCTTTCGGCTGAAATGATGAATAATGATGAGTCAATGCCAAATCATCATCATTCTGATACTTAAAATAAGATCAGTAAAACGTAATATTAATTTCTTAAAATAACAATGGCCCTTATTTCAATATTTCCCTGCAATGAAAGAGTGCTTATAGGAACATGAATAACCTTTTCCCTCCGTTAAGAGGAGTTGAAGAGGCCAATTAAATAGTTCATTCAATTACCGCCGAATAACCAGTAAAATATCGTAAAACGATGGTCCAGATACCGAAAGATACTGAAATTACTAATAGTATCGATAAAATGGAAGTTATGGACGAAGTAAAACGATTATAGTTTTGAAGTTATTATTGATACAAAAGACGGAGGATTGTCCAGGATTATCTAGTGTTTAGACTCGGGACAGATTTTAGAAGAAAAAGGAGCCTCGTGGCTAAATAATAACAGCCGCACAAGGCGATCTTTAGGTTAAGCCGTGCTTACCTAGGTTGGTCTGTGGATGGGTAGCCACCCATTACATATCGAGTTCCCTCCGTGCCTCGGAAAGCACGTAAAGCAGTTGGCCCCAGCTGTCATTTGTAGATCTTTGACAGTCGTAAAAGGTAGTCAGTGGCTCAAAAAGTCTGACAACCAGTGTTACCAAGGGATATCGTACTACCCAGTACTAACTGGGTTGTGGAGGTCAGATAGGCAGTCGCTCCATGTAAAATACTGGTATTCAGCTACATCTGGTTAGACTGGAAGCTGACCCCAATATCGTTAGTAAAAGGCTATTATAGGCAGATGATGATGACACCCAGAACTATTTTTTTTTAGAAAAGTAGGTGTTTTCACTCTTTGTAAAATACTTAAGGGGCCGGCGGAGACGTAATACCAAAATAATTCGTAAACCAAACATATTCTTGAGGAAGTGTGTATTTATTTCGATTGAATTACAGAATATCTAGGTTTCCAAATATATTGGGTGACTGGTAATTAGTATACGATACTTTAACACGTGATTGTGCTCATGATAACAAACAACTTTTAGTATGGCACCAAAGCCGAAATCGCGAAAAAAATATCAGCTGTATCGACATTAGGCGAACGTAAATGTACTGAACAGCTGGTTTTTTTTCGCGATTTCATGTTTGGTCCCATAGTAAAAGTTGTTTGTTAACATGAGCACAATCACGTGTTTAAGTATCGTACACTAATTACCAGTCACCCTATATATTATGAATGGACATTGATAAGAGTTAAAAGAAAAATAAGTTTTCTATAGAAATTTTAAATTCCTCATATCTCGTCTAAATATCATTGTCCTTTCAATATATATTTTTGCGAACCTAGATAATTATGTAATCCAATCGAAATAAATACACACTTTCTTAAGAATATGTTTGGTTTACGAATTATTTTGGTATTACGTTTGTATGAACGACGCACGCTCCGCCGGCCCCTTAATAAAAAAAAATGCGTGTGTTTTTTTAATTTCTATAAAGTCAGTAGCCGCCACGGGGTCTTGGTTTCTGCCCGGTTGATAGCAATAGTCTTGCCCCATAATAGGTACATGGGATATGAACATAATCAGACTGGCGAAATGTACTGTTCTGTACAACTCTGCCTAAGCTTTCGGGAATTAACCCGCGATGTTATATTATTTAAAGATCCTTGATCTTATCCCAATTTATTAGGGGGCGTCGCATGTCTTTTAGTCTAGTATGTGACCATAAGTTAAAGTAGGTAAGAATATTAATTATGGTCATCCGTGTAATATAAGATATTTCAATTACAAAACAGTGCCTGTGCCCTGTTCGTAAACGGATACAAAACACTGAATACAACTCCGAATTTTCATGAAAATGTTTCGCTATTTTTCACTACACCCTATATTCTCTCTCTACGGTACAAACGCGTGTAGCAGCGTCCTTGAAAACCCGAACAATACAAGTTAGAACAAAAACTTTTTTGCAAAAAATAAAACCGACTTCACACAAAAAAGTGAAAAATAACTTTAGCTTCTGAAGTCGGTGACCTTTGTTTGATTGATTTAATTTTTTTGTCACCGACTTCAGAAGCTAAAGTTATTTTTCACTTTTTTGTGTGAAGTCGGTTTTATTTTTTGCAAAAAAGTTTTTATTTTTCACTTTTTAGTGGTTCACAATATGTGCATATTCCACAGCGTACCAGCGTGATTTTTTGTTATGAACTGGTGTAAACAATAGACAGACATGAGATTTCAGCAATCCCAGTAAGAGACACACATTTGCTACATTTAATGAGGAGTTCCGTTGCCTTTCTCCGAAGTTCTTCATCAGATCTTTACCAAATTTAAATGGGATCACTCCGAGAAACTACTCTTTCAAAAACTACCCAAATCGCTTCTGGTGTGCCTATAAAATTTGAAGAGTTTTCTCTATTTCTCCAGGATCCCATTATCAGGATCCTGACTTGATGATTATGGACCTTCTGGGAAGTATACCCTTTCAAACAATTAAAAAACAAATTCGGGCCCGTCATCTTCGAGTAATCGGGGAACATTGAATTGAGAACCTCCTCATTTTTGAAGTCGGTTAATAACGACGTTATGGTACGTGACTCAAATATCCGGATAGCCTTTAAAAGATTTGGCCGAAAATCGGTAATTTGCTTCTAAGAATTGAAGAGTTCCGTTCCTTTGTCATGGATCCCATAATCAGAACCTAACCAAATTCTCATCAAACTACCCTTGAAGTGCCCTTGCCAATAAAAAAAAAAAAACTTATCTTATTAACTTATACAGGAAAAGTTTTTAACCAGTGCGCAAATTTTGACATGATAAACTTGAATGTATTTTAATAGACACGTATTTTTTATTTTGATATGTGTTAGTAGTAAAAAATAAAGTTATCCCTCACGAGACTTATTTACCTATAAACTTATTTTATGGTCGCTTGCCAGTCGGGCGCCCGGTCGACCGACTCACGCGTCGACCGGTCGCCCAACCGGCAAGCTGAGATCAGCTGAGTTTTGTAGGTGCGCTCGCTCGATGCGACGGCGCCGCCGTAAACTTACATACCTACGCGCTGACGGTTACTGACCGTCGTTTCGCGCAATTTTTTTAAGTTTAGGCTGTGATATGTTATTTGTAAACGTAATTCCAATTTTTCCTTCATACTTTCATGGGCTTAGGACACATCGTACGTCAGCAGCCAGCGCGTTTTCATTCACAGTATTACAATTAAATTATGTCCATGTTATGCTTATTTTAAAATGGGACAAGATGGAAAAATTTGAAAAAAAAAAATTAAAACTAAAAATGGGAATGTGTTCTATTACTGACACTGAGCTACCAAAAAAAATTTACGCAGTGGTTAAAAACTTTTCCTGTATAACTAATACACCTAACTGTCGAAATCTGGGAATATTGTACACATCTGCGTACCCCCTCAAAGCATACAGGCGTGATGTTACGTCATGATGTTGTATAAACAATAAACATTCAAGCGATTGCAGCAGTTACTGCAGATTTGCCGTGTATATTTGAAGAGTTCCATTGTATATCTCCGAAGATCCGGATCAGATCTTCAGCAAATTAAAATATAACCACACGGGAAGCACCAGCTTTCAAATTAAAAAAGAATCATCAAAATCGGTTCACCCAGTCGAAAGTACTGAGGTAACAAACACTGTCAAAATCTGGGTGTATTGTACACATCTGCGTACCCCCTCAGAGCATACAGGCGTGATATTACGTCATGATGTTGTATAAACAATAAACCTACAAGCGATAATAGCAATCACTGCAGATTTGCCGTACATTTTTGAAGAGTTCCATTGTATATCTCCGAAGACCAGCATCAGATCTTCAGCAAATTAAAATGGGACCACATGGAGCACCAGCTTTCAAATAAAAAAAGAATCATCAAAATCGGTTAACGCAGTCGAAAGTTCTGAGGTAACAAACACAAAAAAAAAAAAAAAAAAAAAAAAAAACATACAGACGAATTGATAACCTCCTCTTTTTGGAAGTCGGTTGAAAAGTATCGCGGTTGAGGTCTGAAATTCATTTGTCATCCGATCTATGATAGAATGCCTGAGCTCTTGGGGCCTTTGTAGACTTGCTACTTCTTTCTTTTAGCTTTGGTGACTAGATTTTGCTTCTGCTATATGAACGACCTTTTTTTTTTTTTTTTTAGGATGGGAAATCATCAAATGACTTCTCCCACTCTGGGCGGAGCGGGGAGGGAGTGTCAGACTCTTACTGACTAAAACCCATCCATGTTCCTTCCTCGCCCTTTACGTTCCGGGGCCGCGGTATCTCTTTCGAACAGTCCCGCAACCCCGGCAGGCTTCGGCCCTTGCGGGCCCCTCTCTTATGCTGACATCTCTTTGAGGCGCGCGTGGAACACGAACGCGCCGTCGACACGGCCTGTCGTCGTTAGACGGATGGACGGCTAGCTAGCCCATAGCCAACCGTCCACAGGCCCGCATCTTCGGTGGCCGGTAGCCACCACGTGGCCCTCGACGCCCGGTGCGTCTCCCGCGGCGGCCGGGAAGTGAGGATCTCTCCCTCTCTCGTTCCGCCACCTCCTTCGCTAGCATGACTGCTTCGCAGAAGGAGGTGACGGCTTCCCATTCCATCTCGCTCCGGACCATGGATTGAACCAGGGCCGGACGCGAGAGGTCGCCGCCGCCGATCGCCGCTTCGAGGACACGGCGGTGCTCCGCCCACGCAGGGCAGACCTCCACCGTGTGCTCCACCGTGTCCTCCGGTCGATCCTCGCAGTGGAGACACCCGGGCGTTTCCTCCCGCCCGATTCGGTGCAGGTACCTCCCGAAACATCCGTGTCCGGTGAGGACCTGCGTCAGGCGGAAGGTGAGGACGCCGTGGCGCCTCTCTAGCCACTCCTCAAAGAGGGGACTTACCGCCACTATCGTGGCGTGCCCTTATATGAACGACCTGGATGTCTCCTTGGGAATGGGATTAGCGCAAAGCCATTACCGTTGGAACGAATGGGGGTAGGCCTTTGTACAGCAGATACAGGCTAGCAGTAATCCTAGACACGCTAGGATAGGCTTGATTCAGAAAGCGGTACTCCTGGACACGGCTCGTATTGCGGAGAAGGTTCTTCTCTTTGGAGCGCTGACCGCCAGTAGCTTGGACCTTGTATGTTTTTTTAATTAATATTTATTTTAAAATGAATTTGTAAAGAAATGAATAAATGAATAATCCTATAAGCATTTGGTATTGTAGCCCAGCTCTGGAGAGGCCTATGTGCAGCAGTGGGCCCTTAGAAATATAAATCTATGAGTGGACCGTAACGTCTTAAAAGCTACATTGCGATTTGGCAACTCTCTGTGTTTTTTCCCATCGTGCATTCTAGCTATTGCTTTGACGCTGCAAACATTTTTAGCGACTCGTTGCGCTTGACCGGTCGCGTTGTATCTGAATTCCTTGTTTTATATGTATAGTATTCCTCTCTTTATAGCGACTAAACCGCCGATCGCGATCGCCGAGACTAAAAGCAGCATTGTCTGCTAAGATCTTTACGTAACACGACGAGCCCGTATTTCCTTCACCGAAACGACTTTCAAAAAGGTAACTTTCAGAAAAAGGCGGCGAGAATCCTCACTGTGAATACGTCGACGTTTTACCGGAAATTAGGGTCTCTTTACTGTAGATTGCTCAGAGTGATAACAAGCGAAAGGTTACTGCGAGTTGAATCGAATGAGGTTGGAAATAATTTACGTAGAAGCCGTAGAAGGCGCTGTTTTTGTTATACTTTTTTTTCTTAAAAGGGAAAAAGAATTGCTTTTATCCTTTGGTGTGTAGGCGGGTCTTGTAACGCGTTCAGAAAGGTTTCAGGTCGGATCGTCGCTATTAATATGTTATCCTACTTTAATCGCATAGGGCTGAGACAGGCATTTGTTTATGTTTATTTTTCATCGGAACAGTATTTATTGTGAACGTTTTCATGCTGAAGGAGGCTAATGGTTTTTTGTTTGCATTATTAATGCATGGATTTTGTCTTTTGCAGACGAATGGAGCGCCTTCTGTTTAATTTACTGGATTGAGGGGATTTATTTTGAAGGTTGTGAATTGTAAATATGGTACGTGCCACCTGTTTCTGAAGAAGGTAAAGGGTACAATGATTGCGACTTTGATTAAGTTGATTGATAATGACGTATCGATATGACGATTCGTCTAACTGATCCGGACAAATTGAAGAACCGCTGCGGAGACTAGACCTTGATAGATCTGATCAAATTATTGTCACGACATAATGAGAAAAGGTTTGGTCAAATCAGTACGAGTCAGTACAGATAGATTTTCTATGAGTATGATAGAAAATCTATCTGTACTGACTCGTACCGATTTGACTAAACCTTTTCTCACTATGTCGTGACAATTTATCGTTATTTTTTAGTTGGCAAAAGTCATGGACGACAGTAATCGCGTCGTCCTATATGTGAACACCATCTTTGAAATACACAAGCCACGACACTTAAAACTAAACGATTATCTGTCGTCACGGCATAGTGGGAACGGGGCCTTTTGCACGGCCCATTATTTTATCACTGGCACTCGGAAAATTTGAAAAAAGAACAACAACATCACAATTTCCTACAATCATACCAACCAAGATTTTCTACCGTTAAATGAAAGACCCGGCAAAGAAATCCATTGTGCTGCAGCCCACACATTCGTAATAATTAAACACGTGTAATGTGCCGAGAATGCGATAAACAGTGGCACGTGTCAGGCTGAGCATGAGTTACTGGTGCCTCGTTAACTTATACCACTGGGGACACCAGTATCGTCGGGGGACAGGGCGTTGAGCTCCCGAAAATTGTGTTGAGCTACACGATGACTGACGTGATCTATGCGAGTCCGGTCTGATTAACTCATAGCTACAAATGATGAAATCTAAATCTTTCTCCAAAAATACTTTGGACTATTTTCACTATGTTAGAATTGTAAAAAAAAGTATCATCTATAGTACGGGCTCGCGCCGACGCAGCCTGCGAGGCTTTGGTGTGTAGACCCCTAGGCTCACGATCATTGACACGACATACGGCAATTATTATTAGGTGTTTATGATCGAATTTGCAAAGAAGTTGTGTGGCTTGGTGAAGGTATTTAATCAATGATTCCCTTTCTATTAAGTACAAACATAGTAAGTAAGTATTCCTAATATTTATGTAACTAGGTAATAAGGTACGATGGGGTTGGCATATCCGTATGGACAAAAACCCCCTTTAAAAATAAAAGAATAAAAAAAAAAAAATGATCGAATTGTGAAAAGTGCGCGAATGTAGATCAATTGAAGGATAGATTGACAAAAAATGCAAACAGTCAGAAGTAGATACTTATGTAAATTAAATCACGCAATGAAATATTCCACCTAAGTAAAATAAACATCAATAAATAATTAAAAAAATAAATGAGCTCAGTTTTTTACAAAGCTTTGAGCACCGAGCTGTTTTTACGACAAAATTAACGTAAAGACAGGAAAGATTAATGAATAATCCAGAGCGGAAGAGGCGTCGCTTGCTACTTCCGTAACCTCTGGCAACTCGGGAAATAAAACAGCCGGTACGTATCATCGATCGTTCGCTTTAAAGCGCCACAATTCAGCGCTCGCGCGGAAAAACGCGCTCTTTGAATAAATTGAGGAGCTCTTTTGTTTTCATTAAATTTCACCCCTCCTCTTTAATTTTTTTGTGCTAATTAGCTAGCCGCTTGTAGCATGATTTCTGTCTAAAAACCTTCGCATTTTCACAATGGTACCGTCTTAATTGACCCGCAAAAGCGCCGCGCCGTTAACACTCTCTCTGCTTTATATTAATTTTCTCGCCAATTTTTCAACTTTTCGAATTTTCTCATTTCGCTCCGGGGATTATAAGTCATCTATTTTTCGTGGAAGTACGCACAGACAACAGAAAGTTTTTTTACAATACCCGGCTGCAGCGTTAAACTTTTATTAAACGTTTTACAGGCTTACGTCTGTAAGCCTGTAAAACGTTTACGTTTTCCACAAGTTGGAGGTCCCTTTGAAGTAATCCGATGTAATTATTTATTGGTTTTGAGTCTGTATATTTTTGAATTTAAAATACAAATTCGAATAACGGAAACGTTAACTTATATCGAAAACATATTTAACAATGATTAACGTTATCTTGTAATATGAAGGTTCATACACTACTACTTCACATTATTGACATAATCTATGCTAGACATGAATCTTCCATTACCCAAGCCCAGTTAAATTGCCTACCTATCACTAAACCTAAAAGTTCGTGCACCACCTGGCGTAGTTCTAATAAGTCACCAATAGCTCGTTTGTATGAAGCCTGTGTTCGGTCTGTGCGTGATCTAGTGCCTAGTGGGATCGCCGAATGCCAATATCCGGCCTCCGTAGATTATCGCGACGAATATAGGAGCACCGGGCTCTCCCCAAACCTCTATTTGTTCGACAGAAGTGGTAAGAATCCGAGATCAAAAACCGAATATTTGTAAAATAGTCTGCAATGTTGCTTTTTAGTACTAAATAAATTAACTTTTTCTACTGTCTAAAAAACCCTCAAAGGCTTGGTCTGTAACTTATGCGGACAAATTGCGAACGTGGCTCCGGACACGGACACGGACACCTCTATAGATACTATAGAGTATTTGTCAGAGGTCTGTGTATGGAGTTAGTTCGACTGATACTTTAGTCGAAAAGTCCGACCATGTCTGGACAAACCCGGACGGATAGCAACTCTAGAAATACGAGACGCAAATTGACCTCGTAATGTCTGACAAAACATCGAACTACAAAAAAACAACGTGTATATATTTTTTTTGTTTCTATGAATGTCAAAATATTATTTGATTGAACTTATAAAGCGTTGTAATAATAATAGGTTTATTGAAGACCATGTTGGGCAGGTATTACGGTCTTAAAGCCGTAAGTACATATTATTTCTTTGTGTGATCACATGTCGGTCCCACACAGTTCAAGGAGGTTATTTCATTGAAGATCTTTTGTGCAAGCAAATTGAAAGGCCTATATAATAAACCTACTACAATGTGCGATAAAGGTTCATATTATTATCAAGAGACCGAGTTATTTTTATTTAAGTAAGTGAACTATATTTCTTTATGAATTATAAAAATATGTAAAATTTGTAAGTTTTGATGAAAGAGGTCATTAGGTTTGGTTTAAAGATATTTTATTCTCAAAAAAGACACAGTCACTTACATGAGAACAATGCTTAAAAAAAAAAATATTAAAGTTCGTCACAGACGTCACAGTAGCAATTATGAAATTACTATACACCCATCCAATGCATTCAGATGTGAAGGGTGTTATTTGTGATCCAATATTTCGTTAATAAAGTTTTGAATGCATTGAATGAGTGCACTTTTTTAATACATGAGGGTATTTTATTGTACAATTGTGCTCCTTCAAGTGTTAACATTTTTTTGCCAAACTTAGTTCTCATTCTTGGTAAAATCAGGAAACTAGCTCGGCGACTGCTAGCTCGGCGACTGCTAGCTCGGCGACTGCTACGTTGGGTTACTTGTTACACTTTAGCAAACGATAAATTAGTCTGTATGCTTTTGTTGAGTGCCTTACGTTTAATAAAAACTTTTTTGCAAAAAATATAACCGACTTCACACAAAAAAGTGAAAAACAACTTTAGCTCCAGAAGTCGGTGACCTCTGTTTGATTTAGTTTTTTTGTCACCGACTTCTGGAGCTAAAGTTATTTTTCACTTTTTTGTGTGAAGTCGGTTATATTTTTTGCAAAAAAGTTTTTATTTTTCACTTTTTAGTGGTTCATATGTCCTCACCCTTTCACGGCGTATCGGTGTAATTTTTTGTTATGAACTGGTGTAAACAATAGACAGACGCAAATTGACCTCGTGTCTTCAGCGATCCCAGTACATTTGCTATCATTTATTAAGGAGTTCAGTTGCCTATCTTCCGAAGTCACCAGATCTTTATAAAATCGAAATGGGTCACTCCGAGAAAGTACTCTGCCTAAAACTACCCAAACCACTTCTGGTGTGCCTAGAAAGTTAAGGAGTTACCTCTATTTCTCCGGGATCCCATTGAATGGAACTTTACACGTCTAACTGTCGAAATCTGGGTGTATTGTATACTTCTGCGTACTCCCTCAGAGCATACAGGTGTGATGTTACGTCATGATGTTGTATAAACAATAAACAACCAAGCGATTGCAGCAATTACTGCAACTTTGCCGTGTATTTTTGAAGAGTTCCATTTATATCTCCGAAGATCAGCGTAAGATCTTAACCAAATTGACATGGAACCACACGGAAAGCACCAGCTTTCAAATAAAAGAAAAAAGAAAGAAAGAATCATCAAAATCGGTTGACCCAGTCGAAAGTTCTGAGGTAACAAACATTGTCGAAATCTGGGTATATTGTACACATCTGCGTACCCCCTCAGAGCATACAGGCGTGATGTTACGTCATGATGTAGTATAAACAATGAACCTACAAGCGGATGCAGCAATCACTGCAGATTTGCCGTCTATTTTTGAAGAGTTCCATTGTATATCTCCGAAGATCAGCATCAGATCTTCAACAAATTAAAATGGGACCCAACGGGAAGCACCAGCTTTCAAACAAAAAAAGAATCATCAAAATCGGTTTACCCAGTCGAAAGTTCTGAGTTAACAAACCCAAAAAAAAAAAAAAAAAAATCAGACGAATTGAGAACCTCCTCTTTTTAGAAGTCGGTTGATAACTGTCAAATGTTCATTAGTTTGGTTTCTTCATAAATTTTGCTTGTCGATGTTAAAAATCATTTTTATCAATCAGCCAAAATCATTTTATCATCATTACCGAAACTATTCATCAGATTTCAAAGATTCATTCGCTTATACTTACGGAGAACTATACTTTTCTCGAGAGATATACAATTATTCCATTCTTCGACCTGGGCGAAGTTATGGATAGAAACTTGTTTCTTAAGAAGTATAAATAGGTGACCAAGTATAGAAAAATCTTACCTTTTTCTTTTCCAATAACTGAGTTTTGATATGAGCACTGCGTGAATTCACTTCTGAAACAAAACATAAGAAAACTTTTATAATATTTTCCGCCATCATATCGGAGTCTATTGCAAAGTAAACAAGTCGCTAGAGGTCTACATTTCATATATTTCGGTACATAGTTCGATGGATTATTTTTAGGTTGTAATAATACGGAAAATTGCCTACTTCGTTAAATTTATTTATTTAACTTAATTTGTAGGAGGAAAAGAGTCAGAGTTGACCTCTAAATAATTTGGCTTAAAAACCTGTAAGGCACAATATTATCGACCCGAGTGGTGTAGTGGTAGTGAGGCTGACTTACGTTCTTTGGGTCTTGGGTTCGAATTCCGGTAGGAGCAAATGTTTGTGTGATGAGCATGGACATTTGTTTCCGAGTCATGTATGTTTATATGTATAATAAGTATGTATTTACAAACAAAAAGCATATACATATGTAGTATATCAACTATCTGGTATCCACGACAAAAGCCTTGCTTAGTGTGGCACTAGATGGCGCTGTGTGTAATGTCCTAGCTGGACATTTATTTGTTGTTAGTTGGATTTATTTATTTAATATACTAAGAACAAAAATTGGTTGCTAATTTTGAGAAAGAATGCTGACTGCATAGAAAGTGAAAAATTAATGTGCTACAAAAAAACTGTCACATCGTAGACACCGGGCTTTGAAAAGACCCAATTTTCTAAATTTAACTCAACAGGCAAAAATAACTAGTTGAGTTACGTAACAAAACTCTTCCAGCACTCCGATACATAGTGTTTGAAAAGCTAATTTGCTTGGAGTTGGCCGTAACTTATAAACTTCGGCCATTGCTGGACAGGCATTAATAGACTGTCTGCGTGGCGATAATATTATGTCCACTACTAACGATTTTAGTAACTTTTCCATCGCAAATCAGACGTAATGTTTACGTTTTTGGGCGATATTTCGGGTTTAATAGTGCGTTAAAATATTATTTGTATCGATATTCGTTTCGTTCAGATGTACTGGACATTAACGGGCACGAATATAATAAATAACTTTTAATAGTTAATGTAATATGTTCACATTAAGCAACTACTTATTAAAAATGAGTTCCTCCCCTCGTTTTGATTGTAATTTTATGTTCTCACGAACTGACTAGTCGTTATTCGCACGAGAAAATTGTTTTTATTTTAATAAGTGTTTAGATATCAGTCCTAAGTGTTAATACTTACGAACAGACATAATATGTAAACACTTGCCGCATCCAGAACAAATTAACACGTCTACAGATTAAGAATAGAGAATCCACTTACAAGCACAGCTGCAGATTTATTCGTAACCTCAATATCTCCCTACTGACATCCTAGCTGTAAATCTCAGTTCCAACCTATTTCTAGTATGCTAGCCAGGCCGTTTGGTGACCGTAGAGATAGACCCTTTCGCATCAGTGACCTTCGCTAGCTGTCACATGCCTTATTCAGTTCTATTCTCTCGATTCGGTTTTGCTAAGCTTTTACACGTGGAGCTTGGCACAAGCGAAGAGAGGCCTATCTATTCAGCAGTAGGTGAAGTCAGGCTGTAGATGATGGCGATGATGAAGATTCTGTAGTGGCCTTGACAATAGCCAAGCCCTGTGTACGATAAGATTCCCCAGCAACAAAATGATGAAATTGAATACATACTTTCATCCCTACGTAAAGAAATGTACTTTCAAAAATTCAGTCTTTTTGTTTACTTTCGTCTCTTGAGCATCATTTCAGGCTTCTAAACCCAGGAGTTATGGCCAGGCAACATTGTCTATCAATTAATTTCATTAAAGTAAAAGCGCCAGGGTGGCCCCTCGGAATTCAAACTTTCTTACGTTTTTTGCAATTTGCCGGATAATGTCAGGCTGTATGATGAACAAAACATGATTCGCGACCATAACACGTATGTATTTACAAAATTATAATCATCGAAATCATTAATAACTACCCTCTAAGATCATTTAATACTATTGAATGACTATTTCATGAAAATTTCGTGATGTAAAAATACTAAAAATAAATAATCGCAGGTTACCCTGTCGCTTTCTACCATAAGTAGTAGAAACATTAAATATTGCACAAGTACTGTTCAAAGACCCAGTAACACTAACTAGCAGCAAAGTTAAGCAGAGCACACATTGCACACAAAGCCTTTTTTAACACAAACATAAACACATCCGCCTACCATACAATCAACTTCGAAAACAACGTAAACAAGTACACTTCATGAAAGATATCGCAAGGGAACTTCACGTCTCCCCTTCTGCTTTCTGTTCATCCAACCATATGCCAAAACAAGATCTGGTTTTTGCGTAAGCGATATAAAAGTGATGACGGCCAGTTCCCGTGTAATATGGAGTTACTGCCTCCAAGTAGGTTAGCAGTCGTAAATAACTTATATACGGTCATGTAGTAAAAATGTTACGTTTATATTATGGGGTATTGAAATTCAATGTACATGGTGATCTGAAGGATACTAAAAGTCTTGTAAAGGATATTAACGATCTTACAACGCGCGTTTTAGCTACAAAATGTCTTGTTGACAATGAAGTAGAAAAAGAATAGTGGTTTAATAAAACATAACACAAGTCACGAGATGTGTTGTAAACCACCAATATAGAATTTCGTTTTATACACTCCTCGTCTCCGCTTAGCTTTACTGGTGTTGAACAGAAAGGAGAAGAGCTGTCTCGTAATGAAGTATTTAGGTCAGAAGACGAAAAGAGACGTAATTGGCATGCGGTGAGCTATGTGCTGTGAGCGGCGTGCGGTGAGCGTGTGTTGTGAGCTGCGTCCTGCTTTACACATCTCTCCTCTCAGCATTGCTTCGATGGAAACACCCTACGCATCTTCTCTCTTCTCGGAGCCGGTCTAAGGTCTAAAGCCTAAGGTCTAAAGCCGGCCTAAGGCCGCATTTACTCATGTCGATAAATAAAAATACTTTTTACCAATAGTAAGCTCAGTGATGTTTTTGTTTGTGTAAAAGAAAAAGGCCTAAGAGACTTCAAAGAGATAAATAAACGTTCCAAGCTTAAAAGAGCAACAAATCTTCACCATTTCTTACCCAACAACAACGGCTGTTCAATACATTTTATCTCACACAATACAATATTTCAATTCGTATCGAGCTTACAGGTAACAAGGGGGTTTCCTATCGGTTCGCAGATTGTAATACGATGTTTGTGTTCGATTGTGCGAACAAACACAACACAAACACTGTAGGATACACAAGAAATGGCAGATTGCTAGGGCAAAGAATAGAAGTTTCCTTGTGTTTATTTGTTTTGTACTTATCTTTTGTTGCTAGGAGAGCATTTTCGATCACCTACGGAAAAGTTTGTAATCACTCCCTCGACTTTATCATTATGAAACTCATTTGTTGACATGTCATATTTTTGACATCTGAATGTTTATCGTACAACTGACTAGAGTTCCAAGGCAATGTCACATTCAGTCAGCGAAAACGGTCACAGAAAAGTCAAAAATGTATTGAACTGACGTAAGCTACCGAAAAGACCGACTTTAAACCATGGCATACCAGTATGCCATGGTTTAAAGTCGTTAAAGAAATACCGATTTACGGCCTTCAGGTTCTAAATATGGTTAGGGTTTTCCTATGTCGATAGATAAGGGTGTTCAATCACAACATGAATAGAACTGCAGAGTGCTTTCAATTTGAGCGAAATTGTGGTAGTGGGGAACGCTCCTAGTGAAAGACATGGTCGGGGAAGCACTTGGCATCACATAAGTACCTATTTCTACTGCCTAGCATCATTGTTGTGTTCGGTTAGAAAGGGGTTTCTTCTTTGCCATTCAGCTAAAGCAATCCAGCAAGAGGTCTCTCAAACTGTTCAACGATTATTTTATGGAAACAACCGTGAATGAAGCATTAGTTCGGTTTAGCATAACTACGTCTGGTCTTTAAAAAGCTAGATAGTTTGTGGAGGGATTTAAAATATTTCTCTGTTCTTGTATTCGGTTAAAACAAAAGAGCCGTTTTTTTTTGGTCGTACAAAAATTCCAACATCGTTCCACTACTGAAAACTTCGTGGTGGATAGATTTAATTACACTTCCGATCCCAAGACTCAGCATCCAGGTTTCAGAAACGTTCAGCAAAGGCGCTTACTACTAGAAAGCCGATGCAGTCAACGAACCAACAAACTGGAAGCCCAAATTCTCCTACGACCGTAAATCATGAAAAAGTAAAACTTTGCTTAGACTAATTACTCTTTCACATGCTCCCAGCCCGCTTGGCTATAGGCGATAGGCGATAAGCAGCAGATGCACTTTACTTGGTTCTTTTACTGCCTCTGGCCACTGGTCACACACATTAGTCGATTGGACGAACACAGGGAAGTAATAAAAGAGGCAAAAACAAGAAGAGACTAAAGATGTGGCTAACTCAGCAGGTTGAAAGCGCCAGTACAGTCATGACCACTAATATGTAACCACATAGCGACTTCAAGTGATTATCTTCTATTGCAATAATATCAAGTCCATATAAACCCCGAATGGTTAGGTCTGAGGTGTGTTTACCTTTAGTGGGCACATTTCGCCAGTTATGTTTATGTCCGGCCATCCATCAACCGTGCAAACTCTCAATCTGAACCGCCACTGAGAAATTCTTTATGAAATAACTCAATAAAACCTTTGCCAGCCTTGGAGTCGAACCCAGTACCTAATGCTCAACAGTAGCGCTTACGTTCACTAGACCATGCAGTAGTATTCTCCTACAGTATTGATTGAATTATATATGGTTGCGTAGTTTGTGAACACTGATTTTAGAACCCACACACTAGTATCAAATAGTTTCTTATCTCAAAGATGCAATCGTTTTACAGATTTATGTTCGGTGAAACTTGGTTAAGTGAGACCTGGATAAGTGAGAAACCTCCATAGGTGGAACTCGTGCTGAGGTCCCGACATTTATGCCTGGATATCTGAGACACTGGGTAAGTAGAATACCTCTTTAAGTGAATCCAATTTGTAGGTCACTTGAATGTCCCAGTTATCCAGGTTTCACTGTATTTCTGCCCGTGACTGTACCTTTCACACGTAACTAAATTCGATAACGGCATGTATAAAAGATTGGATCGTGTGATGTGAATGAATATGTGGCCCTCGTGGGACGCTCGTCGTATCCATGTTTTATAACTCTATCTCTGCTCAGATTATTTCAAAATGGTTCCCGCAGCGCCCCCCGCTATATTGTTTCTTTATCCTAAGTTTACGGTACACCGGAGAAATATGCTTTATGATTTTATTTTGTGGTTTTGTGGCTAATGTTATTGAATGGGTCTGTGTGGGAATATTAGGACACGATTTTCAAGAAAGATACAAATAGCTACTGAAATTCAAAATATGAGAAAATGAATATGTAAACTGCTGATTTTATTGAAATTAAATGTAAGTAGGAATTGATCTTTCTGGCTCTGAAATATCAACTTTATATAAGTATAAAGGAAAATTTCATTTTATTGTGACCTTTTAAGTAGATCAAGCTTTTTCTAGTCTAAACCTTTCCTTTACCTTGAAATGCAGTGGGCCCTAAATGAAAAAATAAAAACAATTTAGTAACACCTAATCTACAAGATTTTATTAAATAAAAGGTGCAATAAATATGTCTACAAGGTAACTAATATCATAATAAGTTACGGCGGCTAGGTGACCATTTATCACATCACCGCGTAAAGCAATAAAGTCACCGTTTAGAGTCAAATTTATATTTTGGCGCGTCGCCAATCGTGTCAATTTACTTTATTACTAGTTAAATGCAATAAGGAACTAAGTGAATGGTTTGACATTGATAAAAATGTTGACAGGTGTAAGTTTTTTATGCAAAATGTACCTAACTGAAATATAAATATTTGCAACACTCGTTTTAAAAATTATAAAAAAAGCAATTCACGAAAATTGAAAATATTTAGTTTGTGTGGTCCTACATCAGGAGCCGCAACAACAGGTCCTACAAAGGCCTCTCTTTTTTTTTCTTTTTTACCACCTAATTCGATTCTGTGCCAATAGATTCAATCCTGCCTCGCAAGCTGTGTATGTGAAAAACTAAGGAGAGTACACTAACACTAAGAACAACCAAAATATTAAAACATTTTCCTCCATTTTCTTTCTTTCTCACGATAAAGAAATATCCTGTCATTTAAGACAGTAACACTTTCCCGGAATATTGATATAATTGTACAATGAAAGAAGCAAACGTGTCGAGTTACGAAGTAAACCAAAAGAGAGCACGCGTGCGTTCTCAGGAAAATATAGGCCAGATTTAGGCAAAAAAAACAAGAGTATAAAACGTGTGTATAATCAAGAAACGTGCGATAAATCCTGGACTAGGCTGTGAGGCTGCGTCTCACGCCAAACATCTTGTTTTGTATTCACGATTCACTTAATGATTTAACTTAGGGAATCAACTATTTCTCCAAAGTTAAGAAACCTTGATAAAGCTTTTATCCTGTGGTTTTCTTTCTCTCAGGAAAGCAAAGGGCTTCTTCTACGAGTATACTACACTAATTATATAAAGAGGAAAGATTTTTTTTGTATGTAACAAATAAACATAAAAACAACTGGACCGATTTGAAATTTTTTTTCACCTTTGGGAAGCTACACTATCCCCGGGTGACATAGGCTACTTTTTATCCCTGTACCCGTGGGAACGGGTACGTGAACTACACGGGTGAAACCGCGTGATGTTCGCTAGTCATTCATAAAGTTTTACACATTATTGACGCTAACACGTCTTTTTAACCCCCGACGCAAAAACGACGGGGTGTTATAAGTTTGACGTGTCTGTGTGTATGTGTGTGTCTGTCTGTGGCATCGCAGCGCCCGAACTGATGAACCGATTTGAATTTTGTGTTTGTTGTTTGAAAGGTGAATTAGTCGGGAGTGTTCTCAGCTGTGTTTGATAAAAATCAGTCCAAGATACCCACCGCCACCAAATGGCAGATTACATATTTATTCAACAACTCCCTCAATATGGGTATCAACTGAAAGGGCTTGACCAGTAGAATACTATACTCTATGATAAATAAAAAATCCAAGATGGCCACCACCACAAAATGGCGAAATGACGAATTATTTTCTATTTAACTTCTAGTACATTGTGTCGGGGGTATTTTAAATTTAAAATTTAATTTTACTTGTTCTTTTGTTTGACAGGCGTCAAGAGCTAGCACATGAAATAAGTGTTCGGGAAATCAGGTTCCATGGTATTTTGCTGCCGGCAGAAGGCACTTTGAATATGGTGGGGCGCCTCATGTTTGACGTCCTACAAGCAAAAATATTTTTTATCCTTTTAACTTTGTCTGAGCACTAGAAACTCATACGGAAGCGTAGCGTTTGTGACTCGAATTAAATACGTTAAGGCGCTTAGACGAGCTAAATTAGCAACTCTATTTGTGGTGGTTCAAACTTCGTTTGAAATGCTGTTAGAATAAAGTTCTTATCAGCTTGCACTACAAAGTGGTTGTTACGGCAGCCACTGCGGGCCAAATAGCGCGAAATGAGTGGTTTCGATCGATTTACAAAAAAACTATTGATTGGATTAAAAAACTAAAACAGTATCATGCTAATATATTGCTTGTAGAAATATTTGCCAAAAAATCAGAATGATCGCATGCATATTAGTATGTTTTTATTGTTTGAAAGATATTTTTAGAGGTAAGTTCGTGATTTCTTTTTATCGAGCCAAATTAATTGTATTATGTTTTCAAAACAGTATCATGCTAGCATATATCCTGAATAATATCATATATTTTTCTGGTCTTGTTTATAGCAGTGAATCATATACTTTTAGTAATTATAAAACTCGCGTTTAGCTCGTGTAATCGCCTTAAGAGGAATTGTTTGTTTATGCATATCGTTTAAACTTATATTGTCACTTACGGGATATCTTCCGTGATTAGGTATTATTTTGAGCTCCCGATATTTCGACGCTGTTGCAAGCGGGATCGCGGGTTGACTGGAGACTGCGGGTGGATGGAAAATAAAATTGTTACGAGCAGACAAATCTGTCTACCCTCTTTCTTTGTAATATCGGGAGCTCAAAATAATACCTAATCACGGAAGATATCCCGTAAGTGACAATATAAGTTAAGTTTTAAACCGTGAAAGCTTAAAACAGTGTGCATATCGTTTGTCGTGAGCCTTCGTTTAAACTAGAGTAGGTTATCAGAGTACCACACACTGTTTATAACGCGACCTTCCGATAAACTTTTGAACTGGATTTCGGGGTTTTTTTATCGCTGAATTTTCCCTGGGGTCAGAGGTTCTTCATTGGTAAATGCTGATAACAGTATCAGGAAATTAACTTGTGATGGAGATATAGGAAACCTGGAATTATTATTAATATGAGTCCGAATTCGTCAACCCGTCTTGAGCAAGTGTGGTGATCAATGTTCGTGTCTTCTCTGTATGAGAAGAGGTCTTTACCGAGCAGTAGGACAGTGACAAGCTGGTATTATTATTTTTTATTATTTTAGAGGAATAGGTTATTTTTTAGGGTTCCGTAGCCAAATGGCACCATTATGGATTCGTCATGTCTGTCTGTCTGCCTGTCTGTCTGCCTGTCTGTATGTCTGTCTATCTGTCTGTCTGTCCGTCCGTATGTCACAGCCACTTTTTTCCGAAACTAGAATTATGCTGTTGAAACTTGGTAAGCAGATGTATTCTGTGAACCGCATTAAGATTTTCACACTAAAATAGAAAAAAAAAACAACAATTTTTTGGGGTTCCCCATACTTTGAACTGAAACTAAAAAATGTAGTTTTCATCAAACCCATACGTCTATCAGAAATGATATTGAGGTTTCTAATATAATTTTTTTCTAAACTGAATAGTTTGCGCGAGAGACACTTCCAAAGTGGTAAAATGTGTCCCCCTCCCTGTAACTTCTAAAATGAGAGAATGATTAAACTACGAAAAATACATTACCTTGTAAACTTCCACCGAAAATTGGTTTGAATGAGATCTAGTTAAGTAGTAGTTTTTTTTTAATACGTCATAAATCGTAACTTTCATTATGTAACTTGCTGCTACGGAACCCTTCATGGGCGAGTCCGACTCGCACTTGGCCGCTTTTTAAGGAGAATAGCGAGAGAAGAACTGTTCCAGACTTTTTATTAATCTACATCTACATCTACACTGTGTACTACACTTGTTTTTTGTGTGTGTATGTTTGTGATAATGATGAATAAACTCAAAAACTACTGCGCCGATTTTTTTTTTCGAATATTTTTCACCATTGGAAAGCTACATTCACCCTGAGTAACGTAGGCTATATTTTATCCCCGTACTCCCACGGGAACGGGAACTACGCGGGTGAAACCGGGTGACGTATCTGCAAACGAGAGGTTTTCTCCATGTAACTCCTCTTTGATGAGAGAATATAAATGTGCAAAAAAAATTTAAGTTGCTTATTAGACTTTAAACTTTAATTGGTACAATTGAAATAATTCTAACTTTATTATTACTATACAAAAAAAATGTTCAAAGCAAAGCATTTTTTTTTTAAATTTCGTAACCACTCCTAAACGGCATTATCTTTTAGATTTTTTACACACAAATATTTGTCGATATTTTCTTCACAAACGGTACAATTGGAATTTTGATCTAATGATTTATTAGGCTACAGTTAAATAAAAACCACTCATTTCGCACTATTTGGACCGCAGTGACTGACATAACAACCACTTTGTAGTGCAAGCTGATTAGAACTTTATTCTAACAGTATTTCAAACGAAGTTTGAACCACCACAAATAGAGTTGCTAATTTAGCAGATACCACAGCCTTAAGATAACCTTACGCCTGTAGTCTCCAAAGGATTAGGCAGAGGACTCCTCAATCATGGTAGACCCACATTTGGTCAATGTTCAAGCCCCTGTAATAGAGAGCGAGCCTATTGCCATCAACCGGGCACAACGCCAGACTCTGTGTCTGCTACAAAAAAAATCCTGATGGAAAAACCAATATCACTTTACCCTACCCGGGAATTGAACGCAAGACCTCTCACAAGGCAACCGCTGTCACCGCTAGGCTATATTCTACTTCACTGGCAAATAGTCTAAAATAATTGTTCGCGTTATGACAGTTGAAAGCTGTCAAACAGTTGAAAAGTTGGTGTCCTTAAACACACAGATAGCAGCACTATCTACGAAAATTTTGTTTGAAGCCAATGTATGGAAGTTTCACCCTCCTGCTAAGTAGTAGCTTTCGACCACGAACAGGTTACCTATTGATACAATATTTTAACATACCCATCAAGAAACAAACCGATTTTAATTTCGAGGTAAATACATTTATTTACCTCGAAATTAAAATCGGTTTGTTTCTATTTGAAAGCCATGCCAGGTATAACAAAAAGTCCAACGTTATTTTTACCCTTAGGTACATCATTAATATTCAACTTACCCTCCAACCTTACCCTTCGCATTTTTCAATACCCATAACATTCACTTTAATACCAACAAATGAAAAAAACACGAGTAATACTAAGTGAAAACGTTAGCGAAATTGTGATAGGGTCTCGCAAGCATTTTGTTCGTCGCATATTAGATAGCGATTACCATACGATGAGAGCACCACGTACGTTTTAATTAGTTAGGCTGGTACATGTTTTATTCATAAGTTATTTTATATTTATACCAGTTTGCCTATTAAAATGTATTACTGGGCCCTTTCGTGACTGATACTGTAAAAGTTTCAGTAAATATACAGAAGTAAAATGAAAAAAATTAATAACAAAATATAACTAATATTTTTTTTTGTAAATTTTATGAATAGGTGTAGTAACGAAGCATGGCGACTTCTTAACATGAGGTCCTGAGTTCGATTCCCAAGTTGGGCAAAGTGTCCTTGGATTTTTTCATTAGGAATTTCTCAATAGCAGCCGATTGGTGACAATAGGCTTGCTCCCCTTTCACATGAGACTTAAACATAACTGGCAAAATGTGAATGCACTATTAGGTACATCTCTGCCTAACCCCGTAGGGATTACAGGCTTAATGCTATATTAAACGTTTTCCTTAAAGACACAATAGAGACCGCAGACCGCAAACCGCAACGGCAGAGCCGCCTAGTCGTAATTGCAGACCGCAAAGACGCGACTTATGTGTAACTCTTTGAAAATGGTTTTGTAGATGACAACGTTTCAGCGATCGCCTTCGAGTTTCACCTTAATGGAATTTTGTTACACGAAGTTTTATACGAGGTGTCGCTTTACATTCTGGTCAAATTCAAAGACTTAACTATGCTAATGATGCTCGACTCAAATCGATAATAAAATGGGTAGGTTTCCTCTTATTTACGAAAATCGGTAAGTGTAAACTACTCGTATTAAAATTCAGCCCGTCTGTAAATATCTGGTGTCCATGACAAGCCTTGCTTAGTGTGGCACTAGATGGCGCTGTATGTCCAGCGATATTTATTTATTTATCATTTATTTATTTAACTGGTGCTATAACTGCCATTACCCACACATAGACATGTCTTGCGGTGGGTGTTTCTATTACTTTCGTGTTATTCTGAAATACTGTCAAATTGAAAACAATTTAAAGTAGCAGCTTAAAAGCCTAATTATTTGACCGGGTATCGTAATTTAAATTGATTATTTATGTCTTTTGTGACAAGCTCCTGAATTTTGACTTGGATGTAAACTACACCTTGTATATTGATGCAATGATTAAAAACAATACAATACTTGAAACGGAAGACGATTATTAACAGTTTTGTGTTTCGCTTAGAGCTCTAACTACTTAATAGGGAAAAGGGAAAAAACTTAAACAAATAGTGTTTGTTGTATGTAATTATGGTTATAGACATACAGGTGAACGGCGTGGTTTCGATCCCAATACTTGAAGCTCCAATAGCGACACGGTTCGTGCGTCGATTAATGAATTTCCCGATAAATACTGAAGTGTTTCTTTGAAAACATTGAAGAACTTATAAATAATTTTACGAATAAACTATTTTTAGTAGCAAAGATAATATTATCGTGAATAGTTTCACCAAAGTGTAATTAAAAGTCATGTATGAAACGGTACGTGGACCCTTTTCAATATACGAGTACCTCCGGACGATGGCCACAAACAAAATATATCCTTTTCATGCCGTCCAAAAGGGTTTATTCCCATCTCGGCACCTTCCCATCTCGGCACCCATGAATTTATTTATCTTGTCTACGAAAAATTCCCATTTCGGCACCCTCTCATAAATCATTTTAAGTTACACAAAAAGAAACGGAAACACAGTATCAGTATAGTAAGTAAATCAACTTTATTATTTATAAAATAATTTTTGTTTCTTTTTAAATTACCATTTTCACAGACAAGCCTTGAATCGCTTTTTAGAGGCTCCATTATCTCTGCCTTGGCAGTAACATAACAAATTTTAAAATATGTGAAAAATTCACGGTTCGTAGGAATAATTGTTTTAAAATCTTTCCAGCAATTATGTAAAAACATATTACAAAAATCAACAGTTATTATGTACAATTAACGTTTCAGTATAACCGGGACGTAGGCAAAAGGGCGTTCATACTTTGAGGACTTTCATACTAGTACTAAATGATACGAGTAGGCTTGATTACGCGTTCACTGTACAGTCATAGCAATTAACTGATCCCCCTTTGCAATTCTTTTATATTTTATTTACTTCGCTCAAATAAATAAAATATAAAATAATTGCAAAGGGGGTCAGCTAATTGCTATAACTCGCTGTACATTCATTTTCAGTCTTAATTATCACATAAATCGGAATTGTATATTTTCATACCTACATAATAGGAAAAATTCGAAATATAAAAAAAAAACATTAGTCTTAAAAATATCTGAAATAATAAAATCACAGCAAGTTGTTACTCTTCATACAATAAACAAACTAATAAAAAAATATTACACTAATCAACAGTTGTAAATAGACTATTTTTTTAATCTTCTATTTCACAGAGAAAATATCAACATTGTACATAATTTTCTTACAATAATAGCAATAATTTTAAACATTACTTATCAAAAATAAATAAAATCACAGTTACTTTGCCGTCGTCCACGAAACAAATATGGAAATTATTGCAGACAGTTGTTCTATGCAGCTTTTTAAATTTATCGAACCATTTTCATAATTTGCTACAATTTGGTTGACTTCGGCATGGGACTTTACGTATTTCTCTTTTTTCTTGGAAATAGGAATGTTACACTTGAAAAATTTGATCATTTTAAATGCAAACCACCTTGTATCATGTTTCACGACACTTAAATATTTGATTAAAGTAGGTCTTTTGCCGACACGCCTATTTAATCTCTCATTCCAACCTTCTACGCTATTGGTGGTACGGTGTCTCTCGCCGTAACTAGTTTTGAGTCAATTTGATTTACTGACTATACTGATACAGTGTATCCATTTTTTGATGACTGTGTACTTAGCAACGACTAATGACGGAGTGCCGAGATGGGAATTTTTCGTAAAGATGATAAATTGATTCATGGGTGCCGAGATGGGAAGGTGCCGAGATGGGACTAAACCTCCAAAAGGTATCCCTAAATCAAATATTTATGTTCAACTTCATTATTAATCCCTACTCATCAAATTACAAAACTCTATATGGAGGAAAATGTCTGCTTTGCGAGCTCAGGACGTCAATTCCAATGAACATACTTAAACATTTTCAAACATTAGAGGTGGTAATTTCATTTTTTTTTTAGAAAATATTCTTTTGGGGCTTCAGAGGCTAAAGTGAAATTAATAAGGTAGTCGAGAAAGGTACGGATGCCCCAAAAAGTTAATTAAGTATCTTCTTCAACGATGTTTTTATAAAACTTTAGATTTTTATGTCCGAGTGTGAAGGCCTTTTGAAATGTTTATTTGATTTTGGTACTTTTACTGAAGACGGGGGATACTTAGTTAATATTACTTTATTACAATTAAGTCTTTATGAAACAACGTTTTTAAATTGAACATTTTCATTTATATTGCCTGGATCTTTCATGAAGGAAAATTATGAAAGGAAAGACAGAAAAGTTACGAGTTACATAATTATTTTATGAGAAAATAAACTGGCAATGGCGACAAATAATAAAGCATTCTTTTATTAACTTTTTTGTGTTTTCTCCGTATTTATAATGTTTAACCCCTTTGCCACGAGATCAAGTAACATACACGCCTAGTTTATAATTTCAAGAGTAATTTAGTTTTACATTGGCTCTTATCGACTATCATTAAACTCTCCAAAAAAGGGGTCAGTTTAGTCAAGTGCATATTTGAGATAGATTGCTAGAATGTAATTATACTCTGTATCATATTTTATTTAGAAATAACTTTTAATTATTCGAAATAAGCAAGACAACAGGACTCTGGATTAGTGTCGATGGCATTAGACCCATCCGTTACTAAATGGAACTTAAATTAACCGGTGAAATGTTGGCGTGTTGTCGTTGGGTATATCTTGGTATCCCTTTGAGGAGTTCCAGTAATTTTACTATTATTTTACATAGACTAAAAAGAGTACACTTAGATGGTTTGGTCATGTGGAGATATTGAGTACAAGGCGACTAACAAAAGTTAATACATGGCAGATGTGAGTGATAACACCGGTAGGGGATGTCCTAGAAGGACAGCAGGACATACACTGACCTTACTGGTGAGGTTCTTCAGAAAGATCAAGTAGTACTCGCAACCGGCGTAGGTGTATGACCAGATGTATGAACGTGGATGAGGCAAAAGGAGTATGTAAGGATTGTATCAGGTGGAGTTCTATGGTTTCAGTCTAACCCCATGGGAATAACCCGTGGGTTTATGTTTGTATGTGTACTAGAAGCAAGATAGCCGATTTTTGTATCATTATCACTACTGGACTTAGGCCAAGTGTCGCCACATTGACCGGTCCCGTGCGACTCGCATCCAACGGAATCCCGCAACCTTCACCAGGTCATCGGTCCACCTAGTGAGAGGTCTTCCAATGCATCGCCTTCCGGTTGGCGGTCGCCACTTCAGAACTTTTCGGCCCCACCCGCTAACCGTTCTACGGGCAATGTGCCCTGCCCACTGTCACTTAAGTTTGGCTATTCTTCTGTTTATACATATAATAAAGAGAAAAATAACACTAAACCTAAGCCAAGACAGACAGTGTTACAACCACCTGAGGCTCCGCTAATATAGAATATAGAAGAGTATAGTTATAATGTAATTAACAACGATATTGTGCCTGTAGTGCCGTGTACCGCTAATGAATACCCGCAACTATTGTCTGGGAGCAAGCGAAGTAAGGCTAATTAATTTCGAGTATGCCAGTGCGTGTTATAATAGCCTAATGTAAGGGTGCAATCTGACTGCGGGCGATCGACGTAGATCGATGACGTCGACCGTTGAAGAGGCTGATCTAGAGTGGTGCAAGGGAATCGGATTACAGTTAAGTTTACCAGCCTTTTGATTTGACAAAAAATGTTCAGATTTTTCCCTACCATCATTGAAACTTTTCGAGATGGTGGAATTCTTTAAGAAAATGCTAAATAATTAGTGCTTAAAAAAGAAAATGTCCGGACTTTATTTGAAAATGTTCGGCTATTTGTCAAGACTTTTCATATTTCAAATTAAAAACCCTGATTACGGTCGATCGACAACGACCGTTTTCTTTAAATTTAATTGGATGGAGTGAAATAAAGGATTATTCTATTCTATTCTATTCTATTCTAAATTGATCAATAACCCCTATTTCCCTAATATTGTCCCTATATCTTTAGATTTCGGTTGTTCGATCACTAATAGCCATATATGATGGAATAACGAATAATAAGTATCAAGGTGATCAACAGCGATTGGCGCGTTGTCAATCGGCTGCAGTCTGTTGACACCTTTACATGACCACGTTCTTATTATGAAAACAAAGTCGTCTCGGTGGGTATAAAGTAAGAAATTCATAATATTCATGCCTGACTTAAATTCTTGGCTAAAAATAGTACCATCTTTTGTGGTCTTACAAGGGGATTATCCCTCAGTGTCTGAAAGCCTAATCAAGGATCCCTGATCTGCTAATAAGATAGTCTCGGGATTTGTTTGCGATTGGTTTACTTTAATGGAAAACAGGATACATATAGCCACAGGATTAATCCATTAGAAGTCTAGGTTCGGAAGTGTATGTGTAAATAAGAAAGTAGGTAGAAATCACTACAATGACAGTCTAATAAAACTGCGGAGTCACAATGAGAGATCTTTACACAGATTACATCACAAAGATATGAAGATGATCTGTATCTCATCAAAGAAAGATCGTCGTTACCTGCTCGTAAAGAAAAGACGTAAGTACCTTACCTTAGATTGGAAAATTTAAAAAAATGTTTTAAATGTTTGACGATAACGAACAGTTTACCACAATTCTGTTGAAGTTTATTAAGCAAAAGTGTTCTGAAAGGGATAAGTTATAAATAAATAAATAAATATCGCTGGACATTAGCACACAGCGCCACCTAGTGCCACACTAAGCAAAGCTTGTGTCGTGGACACTAGATAGTTGATATACTACATATATTCTTTTTTGTTTGTAAATACATACTTATTATACATATAAACATCCATGACTCGGAAACAAATGTCCATGCTCATCACACAAACATTTGCTCCTACCGGGATTCGAACCCAGGACCCTAAGAACGTAAGGCAGCGTCACTACCACTACGCCATTCGAGTTATCACTTGTCTATGATCAATAACACAAGTACAGAAACAACAAAACCATCCAATAAATTTTATTATTTAAATCGTATATTGGAGGCACCAGCAGCAGCAGAGGAACAAAACGAAACTGCGATATTTTTCCCATCCTTCGCAGTCCTTGAACATCGTGAATTAATCAGAGTGCAGAGTGGATTCCGTCGAAGAGAAGAGCTCTATTCACACCGAACTGAATAGTTTCCACGTTCACAATACTGAACAATGAACCCTTTGTACGTGCAGAATTATCGACGAAGATTTGCAAAATGGATTCAGATAAGACGTTAGGTTCGCTCTGTTCTAATCTTAGTGCTAGTCGTGTGGATATACATGAGCTAAGAGTCATAGGAAATGTACAGTCGCGTGCATAGGTGTACACTTAGCAAAATTATGAAGAGCTTTTCTCGTCAATTTTGGGAAAAGACCTAATAGTATGGCCTCCAAAATATACTATGTTCGTGAAAACGTATAACGTAATAAATCACCGACCAAGCAATCTGTACATCAATTATGTAATCCTACGCAAAAATAATTGCTGAAAAACGACCTCTTTTTTTAGGTTAAAATCACGTTTGACCCCTACCGGTTCAATGAAACGCACTCCAAACATTGTGCTGATGGATGTGTCACCGTAAAATTGTCAAACACGTTTGATTGTAATCTCTCTAGCGAGATTGTGAACTCTCGAAATATTGTCAACTGAACTTACTGCTTACAATATAACGCATTATTTTTCGGTAGATTGTATTCTATCGAAGTGAAACCGTAATATTGTGAAATGCATGCGCCTGAAGTATCGAATCTCTGCCCCCATAATCGGGACTTGGGGCACCCCCACGTTAGGTTAATTAGGTTTCTTTAAAACCTACAGACACAAATTGGGGCCCCGCGTAGCGGGGCTCCGTCGACGTCCGTGGACTCCGTCGAAGATAAATAAATAAATTAATCGGTATTTCTCAGGTATGGTCCATTATCTTTTCATGAGAGTGGTACCATGGGGCAAGGGGGACCCCTCCTTCCCTCCCCCTCCTCCACACCACGCGAGTTGACTTCCATCGCATACATTTCACAATATTACGGTTTTACTTCGTTAGATTATAATCTACCGAATAATAATGCGTTATTTTGTAAGCAGTATGTTCAGTTGACAATATTTCAAGAGTTAACTATCTCTCTAGTTATGTTACAATCTAACGGTTTACAATGAGACGCTGACAGATGCATTGAATACCACGGGGGTCGTGGAGGTGTGTAATAACATTAAAAACAAGAGTATTAAAAAAACCTTGTCAATCCATGGAACTTTGACCCCATGTATCTCCGTAACTGGAAGGTAACGAACAAAATATCGCAATGGCGGGGAGAACAAGTACTTTTCGGATTCGAAAAGTACTTGTTCTCCCCGCCATCGATATTTAGTACGTTCGTTCGTATTTTTACACCATTTTTAGTGCTCGTGACTGTACAGGGATGGATCCAAATTCCTGTTGATTTTGTTAAAAGGCTTCCAACGAGAGAAAGAATAAGAAACGATAGAACGATCTGATAAGGAAAAAAAAACCGGCCAAGTGCGAGTCAGACTCGCGCACCGAGGGTTCCGTACAAACCTGTAGGTATATAAGTAAAAGTTATGGTAATTTAAGATTTTCGGAATTTTTCCTATATGTGTACTTTATAACGTTGCTTCATGCCAAATTTCAAGATTCCAGGTCGTCTGGAAGTATCCTTTAGGTTTTGATTCCCTGGCGAGTAGTTGCGAGTTTCAAAATATGCGGCTTTAATTGCTGTATCTTTTGATTGCGTTGACGTAGAAGTTTGATTTTGTTACAGCTTAAAGATATTATAGACTTGAGTATTTGTTAAGAATTTCAATATAATACCACTACGCGTTCATGAGTAAAGGGGTAATAAGTTTAAAATTATTAAAAATATTTTTATTATATGATGTAACTAAAAATTTATGCTTTTCGCAATTTTTCCTTTATCTGTGTTATAAGACGTTGCTTCGTACCAAATTTAAAGATTCTGAGTTCACGGGAAGTACCCTGTAGGTTTTGATTCCCTTGCGAGTGTCGAAAATTTGCGGCATAAACGGGAGTATCTTTTGATCGCGTTGACTTAGAAGTTTGATTTTTTCACAGCTCCAAGAGACCATAGACTTGAGTATTTGATATGAATTTCAGCTTGATACCTCCACGCGTTCCTGAGAAAAAAGGTCTTGACAGACAGACAGACAGACAGACAGACAGACAGACGGACAACAAAGTGATCCTATAAGGGTTCCGTTTTACCTTTTGAGGTACGGAACCCTAAAAACGAAATCAGTGCCTAGTCATTGTGTATTATGTGCACGGAACATACATTATAATTATCATGGTATCGCAAAGATTAACATGGGAACAAACTGTATGTAGAAAGATTATGCTGCAGCTGTAGGTTAGTATAATTATCCATGACCTTATTTCAACTAGAGTTCACGTCTTTGAATTGTGAAGATAACCTGATGATGACTTAGAAGTTAACCTTCTTTGAACAACACAATCATCATGATAATAAAACAATGTTCATAACAAAAACTTGTTGAATTCTCGAGAAACGACTTAAAATTGGCCAAGTCATATTAAAAGAGAGGTTAATTAAATAAATTACTTGTTTCAAGTTCCTTAAAACAAACCAAGCCGTTGTTCCAACACTCATTGAGAACGCCAAAATGAAAGCTCTTGAAATATTTTCATCAAAACTGGAGTGTTTCTACCCGCAAAGAGTTAAACCATAACATCGTAAAGCCCTTTGAAAATAGTCCATTGTTCGTTGAGCTCCCCTTCCCTTCTCCCACTTTGACTACTTCAGACTCAATGGGGTATCAGGAATGGTTGTTGGGGCTCGTTATCGGTTGGTTGTTAATAGTTCAGTGGCTGGTATCGCAGTGATTGAGCAAGCCAAGGCCACGACAGTTCGTGCTTCGAATGTAATACAAACTGCGTGTAACAGTAAACAGTGGCATTATAACAAATCGAGATTATATGAGTCATTGTTTACTGATGATTGTGACTTATGTGCGTTGTTATGCGTTTGTTATTCTTAAGCAATTTAAATAACTGTGTTCCCACTTCGTGACTATTGAATTGTCAAGTATTGGTCTTACGTCACGAACCGCTTTCTTTCTTTCCCTCTCAAAGTTAAATAAATCTTTAAACTTTTGCCTATCGTACATAGTTTGATTCATTGTAAAAACATGAGAAGGGATGAACTTAAATTCTGAAAGTCTATCTAATTTCATTTGCAGGCAAACCTCATTTGATTAAATTTACTTTTTTGCCATTATTATTTATCTTATCCTGACGTGATCACAACCTGCTAACGTAAGAGATTTGTTCACTGTTCAGTCTTGCAGAAACTGTGAAATTTTATGTTTTCACTAGTTGGGCCTTGCATTTCGTTGTAATGCTTTTTCTTACTTTTCAGTTTTTTTTTCAGTGACCTTCCTTGGCGTATGTAGATCAACTGTGCAAAACTTCATCAAAATCAGTCCAGAAGTTTAGGGGTCTCTAGGGTACGAACAGAGGTACTACGATGTTCAGACAAACAGACGAACAGACATTGTTTTTTAGGGTTCCGTAGCCAAGTGGCAAAAACGGAACCCTTACAGATTCGTCATGTCTGTCTGTCTGTCCGTCCGTATGTCACAGCCACTTTTTTCCGAAACTATAAGAAATGTGCTGTTGAAACTTGGTAAGTAGATGTATTCTGTGAACCGCATTAATATTTTTACACAAAAATAAAAAAAGAACAATATTTTTTTCTTCCCCATACTTAGAACTGAAACTCAATTTTTTTTTTTTCATCAAACCCATACGTGTGGGGTATCTATGGATAGGTCTTCAAAAATGATATTTCTAACATCATTTTTTCCTAAACTAAATAGTTTGAGCGAGAGACCCTTCTAAAGTGGAAAAATGTGTGTCCACCCCCTGTAACTTCTAAAATACGAGAATGATAAAACTAAAAAAAATACAGGATGTACATTACCATGTAAACTCCCACCGAAAATTGGTTTGAACGAGATCTAGTGAGTAGTTTTTTTTAATACGTCATAAATCGAAAACAGCAATTTACCTTTCATTCAATCTGCTACGGAACCCTTCATGGGCGAGTCCGACTCGCACTTGGCCCCTTTTTTATATCAATAGATTTGGCACTATCTACACACATGTGCCTATACCCAATGCATATCATTCTGCATGCAATATCGTATAGCAGGCTTGGTCCACAGCGTTTAACTGTGCGACCCGGAAGACAAACTGCCGACGAAGCTCAAAAGTCCGGCGTGGCCAGTATTCTAAAGTGATTGCTCTAGCTATCTCTAGGATTTGATATATGAACACTAGAGTCAAATTTCTGTGCAGTCAGAAAGGAGCTCTCTAATATTGAGACGAACGATGCGCCTGTAAAAGAATGAAAACTTGGGGCTGAGTGTTTTATGTGAAGATTTTAGGAACGATGGCTGAGGTCTTGGATACGATTCAGGTCGGGCGAAGTGTTATTGTTCTTTTCCATTAGGAATATCTCAGTAGCAGACTGGAGTTTAGATTTCTGCCCGGTTGGTGACAATAAAGATCGACCCCTATTTCTTAGGACCTAAACCAAACTGACAAAAAGTGAGACTATTGTAGGAACACATCTACTTAACCGTTCGAGGATTACAGGCGTGATGTTTTATTCATTCATTTTCATTTTTCAAGGTCTTTATTAGTAGGTACATATGGTTTACAATACAGTTTACAAACGAGCTTATTCTATTTGTACACCAATCACGATTTATGTCGTGGAGACCGGGTACAAAAGTAACGGCGGGTCGAAAGTAACAAACGCTCTGTAGGTATATCAAATGTTCGAAACGCTGCTCCGCTACCTCCAGGAGACAGCCGACAACGCTCCCCCCGCTTGCATTTAGTCGCCGCGCTCGCTTCGTGCCGTAAAATTGTGCTAGAGGACGCCACGTGATTTTACGAACGAAAAGTAAGTTTTTTGACATTTACTCATTTAGTGTTTACGTAGTGTTAAAATGGTGATATCAATGTGACTATTTGCAGTGTAATTTTTTATTAGATTGTTTACACAGTGTTGTTATTCATTTTGTAATAGCAAGTTCTATTTTTATGTAAGCATTCATGAATTAACAAAAACGTGGTTGGGTACAAAAGTAACACACCACTACGGGTACAAAAGTAACATGTTACTTTTGTCCCCATAATGCAATGAGTGTGATTCACTCATTATTTATGTTAATTAATAGTTTTTATTTACCAACAGAATGCCGCGACAGCGAGTGAGAACGACAGCAAGAAGGACTACTGGCATATAATGGACGTATACAGAAAAGCGGCTGACGAGCATTTCAAAGATAATGCCACAATTAGAGCCCTGGCAAAAAAGTACAATGTTTGCTATGTGACATAAGAAAATTACCATAAAAAAATGTAAACACAGCTACAGATAACTGCATGCGAAATAATCCCGGTCAAACGCTGACTATGCATGACATTCCCGGTATTGTCAAAAAAGCATTTCCTCTTGCTGTTACTGATATAATGCCATTGCTGGGTTTACTTGCACTGTTATAAGTTCATTAAATGGAAATATTTTTACTGATGCTGACTTTGCACCAAATCGTGTAACAGACCGTCCCTTGCCAGTCAACGAAGAAATACCACATACTGATCTGTCGACCAGATCCAACGCACCCTCAGCCCTCCTGGTTGAATATGCCAAATTGACGATTGTATCTCGCCAGTAGCAGCACCTAGCGGACTATAATTGGGTTCTTCTTCGCCAATTGCTTTCTTGCCAATACCTTTCTCAGTCTCACCCCAAGATATACACCTATTCCAAGAGCTGGTTCGAGGACTGCAACCAGTAAGGGGCGTAAGAAACGTAAGGCGGCGATTTTGACCAACACGAGCTGTCCGATATTTATATTCTTCTTCAATTGCAAAAAATGCGATTGAAGAAGAATACAAAGAAAGAAAGAAAGTAAAAAAAAATATTTACAAGGAAGGGAAAATTAAAAAGAACAAAGAAGGCAAGTTAAGAAAAAGAAAACATTGCTCGTAACAATTCACCTGACGAAGAAGATTGCTTTTGTCTTGTGTGTTTTTTATAATAAATAAGTTGATTTACTATGGCATTTCATTATACCTTAATCATGTTACTTCCGACCCACACCGTGTTACTTTCGCCCTGGCCTCGGGGTCGAAAGTAACAAACGCCATTTTTTTTTCAAAACCTTGTAATTCACAGAAAACAGCAATTAGTGATATAAATTTATTTACAAATTTGTAGAACACAGTCAAGATTTTGATGTGGCTATATTCATTTCATCATAAATATAATAAATAACTAGAAATCAGTGTCAAAGTACAAAGTGTTACTTTTGTACCCGGTCTCCCCTATACAGGCAGCTATCGCCTTTACAAACATTAAAACATGTTGCTACTTAATAATATTTAAGGTGAAAGCGTTAGGGTGTTTATTGATTATCTTCTTTATAATTTGTATTTGAAATGGGCTTGGACTTTTCAGAGCAATAAAATGTTTAAAACTTTCTCATGACAATAAAATTGATAACACAAAAAACTTTTTTGCAAAAAATATAACCGACTTCACACAAAAAAGTGAAAAATAACTTTAGCTTCAGAAGTCGGTGACCTTTGTTTGATTGATTTAGTTTTTTTGTCACCGACTTCTGAAGCTAAAGTTATTTTTCACTTTTTTGTGTGAAGTCGGTTATATTTTTTGCAAAAAAGTTTTTATTTTTCACTTTTTAGTGGTTCACATGTGCTTACCCTTTCACAGCGTATCGGTGTGATTTTTTGTTATGAACTGGTGTAAACAATAGACAGACGTGAGTCTTCAGCGATCCCAGTGGAGTTCAGTTAGTTGCCTATCTTCCGAAGTCCCCAGATCTTTATCAAATCGAAATGGGATCACTCCGAGAAAGTACTCTGCCTAAAACTACCCAAACCGCTTCTGGTGTGCCTATAAAGTTAAGGAGTTACCTCTATTTCTCCGGGATCCCATTGAATGGAATTTTACACGTGTCTAACTGTCGAAATCTGGGTGTATTGTATACTTCTGCGTACTCCCTCAGAGCATACAGGTGTGATGTTACGTCATGATGTTGTATAAACAATAAACAACCAAGCGATTGCAGCAATTACTGCAGCTTTGCCGTGTATTTTTGAAGAGTTCCATTTATATCTCCGAAGATCAGCGTAAGATCTTAGCCAAATTGACATGGAACCACACGGAAAGCACCAGCTTTCAAATAAAAGAAGAATCATCAAAATCGGTTCACCCAGTCGAAAGTTCTGAGGTAACAAACATTGTCGAAATCTGGGTATATTGTACACATCTGCGTACCCCCTCAGAGCATACAGGCGTGATGTTACGTCATGATGTAGTATAAACAATGAACCTACAAGCGGATGCAGCAATCACTGCAGATTTGCCGTCTATTTTTGAAGAGTTCCATTGTATATCTCCGAAGATCAGCATCAGATCTTCAACAAATTAAAATGGGACCCAACGGGAAGCACCAGCTTTCAAATAAAAAAAGAATTATCAAAATCGGTTCACCCAGTCGAAAGTTCTGAGGTAACAAACACAAAAAAAAAAAAAAAAAAAAAAAAAAAATACAGACGAATTGAGAACCTCCTCTTTTTAGAAGTCGGTTGAAAATGTTCCCAAAACAGTGTTATCAATGCCACAGATTAATTCAGAAATATCCTAAACAGTTATATCTTGATTAAATGATCGTTTTATCTCTCTCGGAAGCGACCCACGTTTACGTTAACGTCGGTTTTACTCACAAACAAGTTTACGTTCATGTTGCGGTTTTTGGTGTGAACAAATGTATCGTGTATTCATTAAGTGCTCGTACAAATGCTTTGCTTGTGGTTTGAGCTTACAGTTTAGAATGAATATTTTCAATTTCGTACTCTTTTAATAATTCAAATACCGTATGGTTTACCGTAAGTCTAAACAAGGGTTTAGGACGCTTGTGAAAAGTAAAGCTGGGCACTTTATGCAATTAAACGAATACGAACTTTAACGGTATAGTCGATACTGATCACATTCGTTTATAAAGATTCATTTCAAATCAAATTCATTTCCGAAATACAATCTATACTCGTATTAACGTTAATGTTCATACTCGTATGAAACGATCGATCTCGTTCACTTGCAGGAGGAATATGGACGTTATAGCAGAAAGTGAGTACTCATATGAAGCGCTTACTGCACATAGCTTGGGTAAAAACTTAGTACACTCTATTTATATTGGCCAGAGTCTGTGCTTGTGTATCTGATTAACCAAGTTCTCCATAGGTATATCCAGCTCGACCTCAGGTATTAAATGCTGATCTTTATTACACAAGAAAACGGTAGCAAAGTCCTTGACTCCTGTTCTAAATGATAGACCTGTGTTACAGGAGCCAGTGCCCTCTCCCAAGAGAAGATATTACAGAATTTTAGACACAGAACAATCAGTCGATACCGATCTACGATTCCAAAAGTGTTTCCTTATGTAAACGTAGTCTGAAGAAGCATCAATAAAGTTTTGTTCGCGTATTACAGCACGATTGCTGAGTTTGTTTGAATAGGAAAGTCGGAAGAAAGGGAAGAATAGGAAACGAACTTTGAAGAACGGAAATTGAATTTTAAGAAACGTGAGTACATAACGTATGTGGCTTCCGTAGAAGGTCATCATCATCATCAGCCGATTAATGTTCCCACTGCTGGGATACAGGCCTCGTCTATCTACGAGAGGGAATGGACTATAACCTACCACGCGGGCCCAGTGCGGATTGGTAGATGTCATATGTCAAGGTAAGTCAGGTGCAAGGTATTAAGTACTATTTTGAGCGAATAGGTGTTTTTTCGTTGAGTGTCATCATTATTGCCTCCTTTGTGCCATTCTATTTGGGCTAGGCGCAACATGTTTTCTTCTTCAATTCTTCCCTGTCAGACGTACCGGCATCATTTACTCCTTTCTCTTTCATTTAATTCTTCTCACAATCCATCCATCTTTTCTTCATGTCAAAAAAAATAAAAAAAAAGCGTCATCACTTGGGTACATTACTGTTGCGTCTTTATGTGAGAACAACGATAAATCGGTAGATACCAATCATTCCACCTACGTTTCATATAATCACCTGTGTTCGTAAAACGCAAGGAAGCAAGCAGTAATTCTTTTGAACTGCCCACTTACGGCCACGTAACCAAAAAAAAAGGGCCGTCTAAAATGGTCACATCAAAAAGTCATAAAAAAGACCATCTTGAGAGCGCATCCGTCCCTCTTCAAGTACTCGTAACTCCAGTAACAATCAGGGTCACTTGGAGTCAGTCTGAAGTGCACATTACGACTCGCATAGACCGTTGAGTGTCGTTCTAAGGATCCCTAGCGAGACTGGTCCTGGTCAAGTGTGTACTTAGGTACCTACTAGCTATTTATGAGTGGACAATAAACGTATTGGGTGATAGATTACGGTTAAGACGTGGAAGGTACTTGAATGTGAGGTGCGTGACACTATTACGTCAATCTGTTGTTTTTAGTAAGAAACCGGAGGCATACTTTACACTTTACGCTGAATATAAATAAGCTATAATATGTGACACTTTGGTACGACTATTACATGATTCCGCTACAAAACACAACATTAAATTAAATCACACATAAGGTTCTTGTTTCGAGCTGTGGACCAAAATACCCATGCACGACGTGGTAAACCTCGCAGAAGATGGCGCATGGCGTGGCGAGCTAGATAGAACCAACGACCGGTGGTCCATTAAATTATTCCTTGGTCGAAAGATTTTGGGGCCTTTGCCCAGCAGTGGGATGACACAGCCTAACAGTATGGTTCACAAAAAATAAAAAGATCAGGCATACACCCAAACTCCGGGCTGATATTTAATATTTCAAATTTACCAAACCCAAAGATCATACCCAGGACTCGCTAGACTACACCAAAAAGCAGTTGAGAATATCTTAACCGGTGACCGATTATTCGGTCCTACAAAAAGTCAAAGAGCTCATCACTTCATCAGTGAACTTTTAAACGCCTAATACGAGCAGCATTAAAGATTAAATCTGTCTGCCATTAACTAAAATGTTTAATTAACGTTGCCATAACGAAGAGAAATAACGGTAATGATGATGGCGTGCCTCCTCAATATTAACAGGTGGTTCCTTAGGTGAGGGGTCTACGGTCTACCCCTGCGAAGATAATGAATACATGGGTTACGTGAATGGAAAGATAATGGGAGAATTTATTATTATGCATAACGTTAACGTAAATTGTGTTTTTGCTGACGATATTTCCTTGTTTGAAGACGTAGTAGGGCTGATGGTTGTGTCCTTTGTTTGTCATCATTTAGGCTCAATTCTTCTTTTTTTTTCCAATTCCTGTAGGTAGGTCTTTATTTAAGTCTCAATACTTCGTCTAGTCTTTTGGTTGATGGAGCAGCTCAACGGTATTCAAACGTATAAAGGCATTGGAAATGAGGGCGTGACTATTCCTACGCGTGTTGTTTTATTAGTTGCAATCAATGCGGCTAAAACTTTTGAAAAAAAATCATCATGATCACCGAAAACAGGATAAGGAGAGTTGCCATGTTTATTATTTATAAAACTTATGCAAACGGGTATTTATCACGAACTTTACCTTTAATAGAAAGAGAAGGAAGACTCAGTCTTCCCGCGACCACGGCTGGTGCAATCCAGTCGAAACGTCACGCGTCAGGCTTAAATTAAAGGTAAAGTTCGCGATAAATACCAGTTTGCATAAGTTTTCTAATGTGAAAGTTAAAAAAATATGTTTATTATTTATTTGGAGTTGCGAATGAAAAATGGTAGACATCTCGTTTTCAGTGACAATGATAGTATGACCATGCCAGTTTAGAAAGTTTAATAATCAAGAGTTCAGCATTAAAATTACTTACCACTTTTCGATGTTTTTCCTAGGAGCAAAACAGGTTCTTGGAAAATAAGCCTCGAGGCTTACAACGTGAAATTACTATCTGTCAAGACCAGGTGGCGTACCATGACGTCTTATAGCAGGATTGTTTTAATCTTATTCCAGAGTGAGAAAGAGATGGCGCTAGACGTTCTCTATAGCTCCGTCTCTTTCCCACACTGGAATAACGTTAAAACATTCCTGCTTTAGGACGTCATGGTAAACCCCCGTACCGGATCAGACAAAAAAAGAAGAAACAAAAGATTGTGACGCGCTCCGGGTATTATTTGTCTGGATTACCATCTGTACCAAACACAGAACAGCTAAAAGATGTTAAAACGGCTTTGTGGGAGGGGCAGGCACACCGCTCATATAAGTGAACGCTCATATGTCAATCGGCCAATAGTTGCGCTCTTATTGTGACAACGTACGAAGCGTGTGTGAGTACTGCGAGTGCAGTTTTTGCGTTAGGTTGACAATAAATAGCAAGCTCGCGATCGTAGTTTATATGTGTGCGTAATCCACGTATGGGTCTCTTGTAGAGGAGTTAAAGAGTGGGTGACAAGCGGCGACATGTATTAATTTTGTCTTATTGTTTATTCTATATTTTTTGTGTGTTATGTCCTGTGTGAGTCTAATAGATACTTTTTCTTTCTTTCTAATACAAATCAAGAACTATTTCCTTTCTAACTTCTTTTATCTGTGCTGTCGTATCATACACACATAAATATCTACGTAAAATGGACCTCGTGTACCATAAAGCAACGCAAACCTATCTCCGTTCCCAGGACGTCTTAAGACGTCTCAGGGCGTACCAGGACTCTGTTTACATAGTTCTGTCCCCGCTTCCTTGCAAGCTGCCGTCTATAAATACACATATGCCGTTTTCTTGCTTGAGGTACCCTGAACCAGCAAACGTAAATAAACATTGGTAATTACTACCGCCTTTGTCTGCAACAAGTTATTTATAAATGTTGGATTAAACGGAACTGGGAGTAATTTACGGCCGAATACTGAAACGTCACAAGAAAGGAGTATTTTTGGTCTCGTTTTTGTATTCATCATTCATTTAGATACTGTTTTAGAGATGGTTTGACTGTAGAATAGAATTGTGGTTCATTAATGTTTTACGGGACTGTTCGAAAGATATACCGTAACGTGGCCCCGGAACATAAAGGGCGAGGAAGGACCATGGATGGGTATAAGTCAGTAAAAGTGTAACACTCCCTCCTGCTCCGCCTAGAGTGGGAGAAGTAATTGATGATTTCCCATCCGAAAAAAAATAGTAAGGTAGAGATTTAGATCAGACAGTTTTTCACATTATGGAAGCCAAAAATCTGATTGTCTACTGTTACACTTTTATGGCCACGTTCAATTCCTATGTCAAGCATAATGTTTTTGGTTTTTTTTCATAAAGAATTCTTAGTAGCCAGACGGCGGCTGGATTTGGACCTGATTGTTGGCAAAAAGCAATTGGTACAATGGTATTCAGCTGCATCCGGTTAGACTGGAAGTCGACCCTAACATAGTTAGGAAAAGGCTACATGATGATGTTGGCAAAAAGCTCGTTCCCATGAGATTAACCATAACTGGCAATATGTGGGTTTACTATGTTTAACTTTTCTCTTTTCAGTATAAAATAGTGACGTACAATTCATACAGAAAACATTTGCGACATTTATACGACGTCATCTCTTTAAATGCTACTTCGGATAATCTGTCGTAACTCACGGGATATAAACTCGGTTTTCTTGCTTTTTCCATAAGGCGCGCTCCTTACTCGTTTTTGATGTTATCCGCTTATAAACCGGGAAGCAAAAATTACCTATGTCACTTTTTTTTTTGCGAAAATTTTATTTATTTATTTGTTTAACACTTCAATCACAAAGTACAAAGGCTTTTATGCTTATTCCTGTCTCAGATGCCCACTAAAACGATTCTTATTATTTTCTTAATCAAGGTATGATCGCCTCTTATGATAAGGTAGAACCGAAAAGAATAATCACCAAAATTGAAACTCAACTATTTTACAATATTGCTAATTCTATGGTAACAATAGTGATTATAATATTGCTGATGTCAATATCTTCGAGACAACCCTAGGTTACCACATATAAGACATACATTTCATGAAATAATGCTGTATGGTGTGTATTTACAGGTCTACGTGGCTACGCTCATCATAAGGTATGCTGTAGCACATTTACCAGATCATATTTCCCTAGTCACCACTTACAGCTAGAAATTGTATCCGCAATAGGATGAGTTGTGGGTCGTAAGTTCTAAGGTAGGTACACAAAATCGTATTCAACCTACATTAGACCTAATTCACGGCCTGGAGCGATTGCGTTTCTCACTCCATCAAATGACGTTTCTAATCGACAGAAAGGGATGAAGCATGGAAAAATGCGATTCTGTACTGATAGATGTAGCGCAACCCTTTTTTTTTTTTTTTTTTTTTTTTTTTTTTTTAGGATGGGAAATCATCAAATGACTTCTCCCACTCTGGGCGGAGCAGGAGGGAGTGTCAGTCTCTTACTGACTAAAACCCATCCATGTTCCTTCCTCGCCCTTTACGTTCCGGGGCCGCGGTATCTCTTTCGAACAGTCCCGCAACCCCGGCAGGCTTCGGCCCTTGCGGGCCCCTCTCTTCTGCTGACATCTCTTTGAGGCGCGCGTGGAACACGAACGCGCCGTCGACACGGCCTGTCGTCACTAGACGGACGGACGGCTAGCTAGCCCATAGCTAACCGTCCACAGGCCCGCATCTACGGTGGCCGGTAGCCACCACGTGGCCCCCGACGCCCGGTGCGTCTCCCGCGGCGGCCGGGAAGAGAGGCTCTCTCCCTCTCTCGTTCCGCCACCTCCTTCGCTAGCATGACTGCTTCGCAGAAGGAGGTGACGGCTTCCCATTCCGTCTCGCTCCGGACCATGGATTGAACCAGGGCCGGACGCGAGAGGTCGCCGCCGCCGATCGCCGCTACGAGGACACGGCGGTGCTCCGCCCACGCAGGGCAGACTTCCACCGTGTGCTCCACCGTGTCCTCCGGTCGATCCTCGCAGTGGAGGCACCCGGGCGTTTCCTCCCGCCCGATTCGGTGCAGGTACCTCCCGAAACATCCGTGTCCGGTGAGGACCTGCGTCAGGCGGAAGGTGAGGACGCCGTGGCGCCTCTCCAGCCACTCCTCAAAGAGGGGACTTACCGCCACTATCGTGGCGTGCCCTGCACGGGGTTGCGACAGTCGCTCTCTCCATGTCGCCATGAGATCGCGCCGGAGGTCTGTCCGCTGAGCGGCAATTTGCCGCGGCAGCGGAGTTTCCCCCCGGCGTAGTGCCTCCGCGCGCCAGTCGTGCAGGCGCGCGAGGACTATCGCCTCCAGATCCCATGGCGGCAATCCGGCAAGCAGGCCCGCCGCCTCGCGGGAGATCGTGCGGTACCCACGGACCATTTTTACGGCCACCACTTTCTGGGGCGCGTTCAGGTAATGGGCGGCTCGCCGCCTCAAGGAACGCGCCCACACTGGGGCCCCGTAAAGGGCCATGGACCGCACGACCCCCGCATAGAGCCTGCGGCAGGAGGCGTTTGGCCCCCCAAGGTTGGGCAGGAGCCGCCTGAAGGCAGCCCCGGTCCGTTCCAGCCTGGGGGCCAAACGTCGGAAATGTTCCACGAAGTTCCATCGGCTGTCGAGTACGAGTCCCAGGTACTTCAACGTCGGCTCGACGCCGATGGATACCCCTCCCACCGTCAGTGTGGATCCCGATGGTGGCGCATTCCGAGGCCCATGAAAGCACATGGCCTCGGACTTGTGCAATGCCACCTCGAGACCCAGTTGCCGGATCCTCTCAACGACTATCGCAACCCCGCGTGTCATAACTTCGGCCGCCGCCTCGTGCGACCTCCCCTGTGCCAGCACCAGGGTGTCGTCTGCGTAGCAAACGACGCTGACACCACTAGGGAGGTCGGCGCGCAGCACCCAGTCGTAACCGATGTTCCACAGGGGCGGTCCCAGAACCGATCCCTGTGGGACACCGCACGACATCTCTCGCCGGTTCCAATCTCCGCAGCGACTGGGGTAGATGACGGCCCTGTCCGTCAGGTAGTCCCCGATCACACGACGGAGGTAGGTCGGCACCCGGTGATACCGGAGTGCCTCCCTGATGCAGCTCCAGGGCAGGGAGTTGAAGGCGTTGGCGATGTCGAGAGACACCGCCAAGACCACCCCGCCCCGGGATATCGCATCCCCCGTCGTGAGGGCTCTCACGCGCATGATGGCGTCCACAGTGGAGCGCCCCCTGCGGAAACCAAACTGGTTCTCCGCAAGATTCGGCCCCATCCCCTCAAGGTGCTCGGCGAGGCGGTTTGCAATTACTCTCTCAAAGAGCTTGCCCACCTCGTCGAGCAGCACAATGGGCCGAAATGCGGACGGAGAGTCCGCAGGGCGCCCCGGCTTCTGGATGAGGACCAGTTTCCCCGTCTTCCAACGAAGCGGGAACTGGCCTCTCTCCAAGCATGCGCTTAAGAGCCCTTTCAGTCGGGGCCCGAGAGCCTCCGCATCCGAGGCCAGGACCCAGGCTTTGCCAGGCAAGCCATCGGGTCCCGGGGCGGTATTTTTGGCCTTGAGCCTACCTACCGCCACTCTCAGGTCTACCCCAGTCACTTCCGGAGTGTCGTCGTCGTCATAGGGGTCCTCTTCCGGCACCGCAGGTGGCGGAGCCATAGGCGGGGGCGGATGTTCCCCCCGCGAGGGGAACAGAGCGCTCACCACGTCCTCCACGAGCTCTGGCCGGAGACTCTGTGTCAGCGGGGGGGCCCAGGTGCGGAGTTTATTCCGCACCATCTTGTAAGGGCGCCCCCACGGATCTCTGTCGAGAGTCTCCAACATCTCCAAGCGGGCCAGTTCTCTGGCCCGCAGGACAGCCTCCCGGAGGGCGGTCTTCGCCGCTCTGTATCCCTCGTACAGCTCCGCCTCAATGGCTGCCGCATCCGGCGGGCGGATGCGGAGCCTGCGATGCCTGGCGTACAGGCGCCGCGCATCAACGCATGCCTCGCGCAGAGATGTTATTTCGCGCGACCACCAGTACACCTGACGTCGGGCGCTTCCTGGCCGGACTCGGGGCATTGCCACGTCACAAATATCGGACATGGCCTCCTGGAACCACTCTGCCTCACTGTTAACGTCGGCAGGCCTGTCCGGTGATGTCACCCAGGCCTGCACGATCGAGGCTTCCAGGAGGAGCTCCCGGTCCAGCTGCTTCAGCGCCCAACGCGGACCACTCGGGGCCTGTTGGACTGGCGCGCTTGAGGACTGGGTGGAGACGTCAAACCGAATGTACCGGTGGTCGGAATATGTCTCCACCCCCTCCATCACACGCCAGTCGACGACACGCGGCGACAGAGCGGGGCTAGCGAACGAAATGTCCACCACCGACTCGCCCCGCATCCGCACACACGTGGGAACAGAACCCCGATTAAGGACGTCCAGGCCCTTCTCCAGGGCCCAGTCCTCCACCATCCTTCCCCGCACATCTGTACAACGAGAACCCCAAGCCAAGTTCTTGGCATTGAAGTCCCCGAGGACAAGCACGGGGAGGGAATGGTTTCCGACGACGACACTCAACTCTGCGAGAGAGTTGTGGAACTCGGCGAGAGTTCGGTTCGGGGAGAAGTATACTCCCACCACGTCGATCTCCCCGAACCGTGCTGCTACGCACCCCCGACCCCTCCTAACATTTTCAAGGGTCGGGGTACCGGCGGCGGCCGATGAAACTATGGTCACTGAGCCGTCAAGGTCCGCCACCCAGTCTTCCCTGGGCATGACAAAGTACGGCTCAGCGACCACAGCGATGTGAATCGACCACTCCGCCATGCTCTGGAGCAACAGATTCTGAGCACAGGCGCAGTGGTTGATATTCGCCTGGAGAAGGCGTAATGGTGCCGTTATTGGCATTCCATTATCGCCTCCTCCCCCCGGACCCCCTGTGAGGGCCCCTCCGCAGGCGAACTTGCCGCGCTCTGGGCGGCGGCGGTGGCGACAGCGGGAGCGGCTGTGGCGGCCACGGCAGCGGCGGTGGCGGCGGTGGCGTTGGCGGAGGTGGCGGAGGGCCTTCCCCTGCCTCTGGCTCTGGGCTTGGCAGGCGCGGCGCAGGCCTTGCTACCGGCGCGGTGATCGGCCGGCTTGCGAGCCGCCGCACATGCTGGGCAGTGCGGCGCAGCGTTGCAAGTCGCCGACACGTGCCCGGGCAGTCCGCAGCGGAAACAGAGGCCACTGCGGTCAACCTCCGAGGCGCACTGCACTGACACGTGGTGACCCACGTGGCAGCGATAGCACCTCAGAGGTCTGGGCTCCAGCAGTTTCACCTGCGCTGATACCCAGCCCACCAAGAGCCTTCGACCCTCCACTATCGTTTTCGCCGCCGCCACGGGGCAGCTCACCGTAACGGTTCGCATTCCCGTAGGGTCCGGGCGTAGGGTGCCTGCCTTGATCTGCTCGGCAGAGCACCCCCCGGACCTAGCGACGGCGGCCACCACCTCCTCCTCGGTGACTGAGTCGTCCAGACCCATGACGCGCATGTCTGCGCATCTGACGGGTCTGGACACTCGGGCCTCGTCCGCGTTTAGGGACGCCCTCAGCTTTTCTGCCAGAGCGTCAGCGGATGAGCCGCTGGTTTCTCCGGGGATCTCCAGCATACGAGCCCCCGTCGCGGTGACCTTAAGCCGGAGGCCCCCGGTGATCCCGAGCTCCCCGAGATTTACCGTCGCCTTTGCCTTCGCCAACAGGTCGCGGTAGGTCACGCCCTTCTTTTCCGCCTCCGGCTGTAGCTTTATAACTACAGCTGCGGTCTTCGGGGCGCGAAGCCTAGCCGCGATCTTTCGCTCCCGTTGCTGGCGCTGCCGCTCCTGTTTACGGGCCTTTTTGGCCGCTTTTCGCCTCCTTTTCTTCTCCCCGGACACCTGCCATCCGGCTTCAGCCGTGGGAGGTGTAGGGGGCTGGGGGGGCGGTGGCGGCGGCGGCGGCCGACGTGCCGCAGGCGCTGGCCCATTTGCCACTGGCGCTGGCGCAGGCACAGTGGCCACCTGTGCCACTGCCTTGCCCTTCTTTTTCCGGGCCGCTTTCTTTTTCCCAGCCGGCGCCGTCGCCTGTTCGGCCGGAGTCGGCTTTACAGGAGGCGTGGGAGGCATCGCAGCCCTGCCGGGGGGCCGACTGGATGGCCCCGGAGCGGATGCAGCAGCCGCATACGAGGCACTGCTCGTGCCCGCGACCGCCTTATTCGCGCCCAGGCGAGGACGCAAAACAATTCCCTCCAGGACGGAGAACCGCGCCTGGAAGGAAGCCATCTCCTTTCGAACCAGGTCCAAGACCTGGTTCTCCACCGGCACAGGCTGGCTTGCCTCCTGCGCCTGGGCCCCTCCATTTTGAGGCGGCGCCGCGCGGGGGCCAGACCCCCGCAGACTGGCCAGGTCCGCTTGAAGCTTGGCATTCTCCTTCTGGAGTTGCTCCATAGCGGCCGTCAGGCGGGCCACGTCAGCCCGCAGCTTGGCCACCTCGTCCCCTTGTGTCGAAGGAGGGGGAGGCCCCCCAAAATTAGCCTCCGCTGCCGCCATGATAGAGGCGGAAGCCGCAGGTATGGCCCTGAGTTTCGATGAATTTTTCACCTTCACGGCCACACTCTTTAAGGCGGCTTCCACCTTCTTTGTGAACCTGGCCTTACGCTCCGCTTCGGAGCATGTAGCGCAACCCTAAACGTTATTTTTGTGTCTCTAGGTAAAAAGTAAACTCAAGCGGCTCTACTTATCTAGGAAACTTGGTTTAAACCACAGTAGAACTATATGTTGGTAACTAAACTAAATAATGATTTTCATATGCAAAACAAACTCGTTGGTTTTCCGGCCACTGTGCACTGTCGACCACGATAAACCGGGAAACCGCTCAGCGTTGTAAACATCAATATTTACAACTATCGAATCCGCTCTGTGCAGATTTTTTTCAACAAGTTTGATAAAGTGCACTCGTGAACCGGGTTAGATCTCGCTCAATATTTTATCGACTTGTATGGAAATTGATAACAATTAACAGGAAGAGTATCGATGGGATTAAAGTCTTCCTTTTTCATTAAATGTGAGTTTCATGATGTATTTCACAAATTTTACCTACCTATTTCAGCAATTAGTTAATAGGTAAAACTGGTAATCTTCGTAACATCCTTACCCCAATTTGGGTGCTGGATTGTGCACAAGTATCTCCAATTGAATTTTGCAAAATCATTTTTCGTCACGATATCGTTTCTCTTTTCCAGTATTACGATAGTCATGGGAGAGAACGATTGTAATCAGTTGAATGGTTTTGTAAAATAGGCCCGTACACACAGACCCGCGAAGGAAACTGATAGCACAGCCGCTAAGGTCAGTGTTACAAGGTTAGGTCAACAGTGAGTACGTAGCGTTAGATAATGTGGCAACACTTTTTTGTTATCACAAGTTTAAAATAAATAAATGACGTGGTTAGCTACTATTACGAAGTTCTCAAGCAAGTACAAAAAATGTTGTATTTATTTATAGGTAGGTAGGTACACAAACAAATAAAACATGTATTATTTCTAATGACGTCTATGGCCGTATTCAAGTATCCGCGGGTTAAGATGATCAATCTTCTCACAGACGAGGTCAGACGTCCGTAATATAATTATTATACGAAATAATTATGTGTTGATGCTATTATATGAAAACCTAAATGATCAAGTGGAGTTTGAACGTGTATTTGTATAGCAGTTTGGGGGCCCACATTCTTGATGCCCGTTTGAAAAGCGGGTCGTATTGTCGGGATGTTTATACTTCACACGATACCCACATAATCTTAGTACGGTAACGGCAGCAATACTAATAAAAAATAATGGCAAGGACCGGTCCAAATTGAATTGAAAGCGTTTGATAGCCAAGCCACTTTTACCTGTAGAATATGTAACAAAAATAATAATAGGCTCAAGATTAATTTTATGAAACACGCAAAATAAATTCAATTGCAAATCTTGAATAAGGGTAAAGTTTTCCCACATAACATTTTTACTGGAAAATAACATACGAAAATACGTCTACCGGAGTGGTTCGAATCTAGGCGTTTCTCAATAAAACTTAGGTGATGTATGAGTTGAAGGCCTATGTGAAACATATGAACAGCGCGGCGGGAAGTTTGCCTCGTAAATCGTGTGATAAGTCGGTAGTTCGGTACTGGCGGGTCACTGCGCTGCGATTGGAGGAATTACCAGCAGACTCCTGACCCGCTAGACTGATTTATGTTGCGATTATTCACTGACCTCTTCAATGGAAAACACCGTTGAAGTTGCGTATTCTAAAGGATATGGGAATCATTATGGAGAGTCTGAAGTTTCTATCATAATTTTCATACATCAAAGCTTAGAATTTCGGGTGAGTTTGGTAACTTAACCTAATTTACCTAACTATATGCATGTTTAGTCAGGGCCTAGCAATTTGAAATTGGCTCTCATAATAGAATGTGAAAATATTTTCAACGCTCGCATGTGTACAGAATATGCCTTTATCTAGCTTGAATAAACAAAAGAATTTCAAATATGTCTCTGTAATATCGAGACGAAAGCTTTTTAGATAGGTATATACGAGTATTTCGCAGCGCGTCGCAAAATTTTCCGAATGTAGAATATTTGCAAGGACCGATTTTTCAAGAGCAGCGCGCTCCATTTAAAATATTGCATTGTATTAAAGCATCTCATAGTCCCAGCTATTGGAAAAGGTTTCCATTGAAACCCGAAAATTGATATGGGAGGAAATATTTTATGACAGGTATAACGTTCCAATATGGGGATATTGATGTTGTTCACGCAGTCTAAATGTTTTTTTTTATCGTCTATAAAGGCCGAATTTTGATTGATTGCCGTTCGTTTAGGCTGGATCTTGGGTTGCGTGTTTGCTGACAACTCGTAAAGGCATTGTGGGATTCTAAATTGGATGCTACGTTTACGGTCCAGAAGTCACGAGTTTTCGATAACTGCTTTTACTGTAACCTGAAACCTGACAAACGACGGACATTTCTAACGAACTTTAATCTAATCAAGTCAACATTACCTAGAAGATCGTCGTTTATCTCCCGAACGTAATTATGATGGCGTCTCTTTACAATCGACCAAAGATAATCCGTGACCTGCCCGGCTAGCATGGGCAGGGGATAAAAATTTTATCCACCGGTTATTTCCACTTTTGTTTGAATTTTGTCCCTTGTCCGTGGAAATAACCGGTGGATAAAATTTTATCCCCTGCCCATGCTAGCCGGGCTGTGGAGGATTTCATATTCGGAAAATGAAGTTTCATTTCTTTAGAACTTCGCTTACCTATAAATCTTCAGACATATTTTAACTTATAGGTTTTTCATTTATTTTCTAACTAGCTTAAGCTAGCGGCTTCTAAGTTCGGTAATTGTCCCACGGGGTCGTACTATCGCGATAAAAAGTGTTATATGTGTTAATCCAAGCTATGATCTATCTTTGTGCAAAATTTCATAGAAAACCGGTCAGCGGTTTTTACGGACACGGTAACATACATTTAGACATGTAGACATCCATTCACCCTGACAAAATTTCGCATTTATAATATCAGGTGGAATTAGGATTATTTTTATCCTTCCATTCAGGATCTCATCTCTTAATCTGGATGACTGAACTAGGTATATAGACCTACGTTTGTTTTGAAAGCCATTTTCCTATAGCGTCTAGCAGAGTTAACTATTCCATTGATCGTTCGTATTAGCATTGCGAGCACGTAATACCGATAGTAATCCGAATCGGTACGATTTGACGGTTTCTCTAGATTTGATTACCATTTAAGATACGTAATTAGGTCGTAACATAGCCTTTGGACCTTGAGGGACGTCGTAAAAATAATGTTACAGGTTTTACCTTAAATTGCTATTAAATGGACTGAACTAACAAAGAAAGAAGAAGTTTTTAGTGGTACTTGCCTTGCACGTGTATTATTTTGTCAATTAACCACTTCAAATGGGACCAATAATAGTCCTTAAATCCTTACTGTATGTACTAAAATATCCACACTATGCTAGACTATTGACTAGAAGTTATTCCTCACCACAAAAGTAAGACGTAGGCACGGGGCGAGATACGAAAAATCCGAAAAGGCAATTTGAAATAATTTTCGTCCTACCTTCACTTACATCTTCGTTGCGTCAATGATATCTACATTAATTTAACGCCTGTATTCCTGGGAGGATTAGAGTCTGACATCAGTCTTACCAAGTGGTATCGTATTTCCCAGTATTAACTGGGGTTGTGGAGGTCAGATAGGCAGTTGCTCCATGTAAAATACTGGTATTCAGCTGCATCCGGTTAGACTGGAAGCCGACACAAACATAGTTGGGAAAGGGCTAGGCAGATGATGATGATTCCTGGGAGGATTACCAGAGGTGGAATAGTACCTACATCAACATTTCACCAGTCATTTTTGAAAGTCCCATATAATTAGGTTGCGAGCTTATAGCCACCAACAGGACACACTAATGCTGGAGCTGCTACTGAATATCTCCTGATGACCCAAAACCATGCTCTTGATGCCCAACCTGTGAATCAAACACAAGACCTCATGCTCCACAGTCGCACTTGTGATCACAGACCAACAGCCAGGATAATTTACCATGTCATTACGTATCTATCTATGTTATCGATGTAATAAAGACGTACCTTAACATTTACAATCTATTCATGATTGTAAACTCAATACATTATTGCTACATCAGCGTCAAGTTGTAAGTATATTGTCGCATAAAAGCGGTTCCGCTCTACTTCGATTAAACGGACATAATAATGTTATATTACACACATTATGTTTGAATCGATATTCTATATTCGATCTATCACCGTAGTTGTCATAAGAACCGATTAAGAGATTATGGGACGTAATGAAGATGGAGTAACGTATCATAAGTAACACTACGCATCTCTTTCCCGATGCGTTCTGAAAAAAAAAGAGGGAGATGAAAAATAGGTAGGAAATGAGGAAATAAGGCGATTGCGAGTTATCGTTCAATAAAGTACAGCTTGGGAAATTAATTGTTTCTCAAAATGGCCCAGACTTTTGGCCGCTAGGCCAAGTCTCCACATGGTGATTGCCGGAAGACGGACGTCGCCGCCATGGCCGGTCCAGAAAGAGGTGACGAAACGATTTGGACGCCTACGGCAAGAGCTGGTTTGAGAAGGTACGGCAAAAGGGCTCATGGAAGGCATTGGAGGATACCTTTGCCTAGAAGTGCACAGTACAGGCTCATAAATAAAAATAAAACGTATGTCAACTTGTTTTTTTTTTTCATAACAGCCGTCAAAGATTGACCTCTGGAATTTGATATTACAGACAAAATAAATTGGTACTCAATTTGTGAGACATTTTCTTGTGAACTGAAAATAAAAAAAGAAGTAGTTATTAAAGCGAAAGACAAGCAAAGTGAATGAATAATGAAATATTCTTGGAAGCAGCCGCTTTCGTCGAAAATAACTTAAATACATAATCGTCTTAAAAATGGAAATGGAGAGACACTCAATTAATGAATGTAATGCTTATGTAAAAGTAAATATTTCAAAATCAGCTTTTCCCTTCTTCACATGTTGTGTATTCCATGAAGACGCTCTAATTAACTTTGCTTCATTTAGATTTTCTTCTTCCTTTTGGGGAAGAATCTTTTCCCCGAAATGTAACATTCAGTTAGTTTTATCCCACAGAGACTTGGTGAATAACATTCGTTGCTCCTCTTCGTAACTCCGATATGTCGGTTTAATACTGAGGTTATTACTATTTCAAAAAGTGAAGTTAAATGTATAGTGAAGTGTTACTAACATAATTTTAAGGATCTGTTACTAGACAAATTGTATTTACATAAAGGGTGTAAAATCCTCTTAACGAAGCCGAAAGACACATGAATGTATGTTTGTGAGTTTCTTTATGCCACCATAACTTCTAAACGCCTGAACCGATTTCGATGCACGTGGTACCATTGGAATCCTTATGTTACGCCGAGTATCAAAGCAAGTGAAAATAAAAAATAAAATGTGGAAACACATTTTGAAATATGGGTACTTATCAAATTAAAGGGCTCACCGTGAGGATTTTAAAATGGTAATTTATCATGACCATATTTTAATTAAAAAAAAGTGTGATTTACCTAGGTATATAAGCAAGATTCACGCGGATGACTAGGTAGGTTTGTGAACTTTAAAGTAATAAATGTACACCAAAATAAATAAAATACGAAAACTCCGTCTTATTTCATAATCGTAACTAAAAAGTGTAAAATAATAAATTAAAAAACCCGACTGCGTAAAAACTAACTAAAATAATTATGGACCGAAGTTGCCTGAGAATAAATGAATGTTGTGTTTTTTACGTTATATTATATCTCTAACGGTCCTTATGTCAAAAGGAATGTAATAAAAGTTTTATTTCAATTTATGTTTTAGAGGAGGGAGAATAATGTGATAGGTAATAAAGAATATGACCTCTAAAACATCTCTTTGTTATACCCTTTTAAGTGCCCTCCAGCGGAACCCACAGGTCCACAGACTCCATATGCCTCTGAAAACACACGTTCTACGAATCATGTACCACTCCTTTTGTTTCTAATTATATCGCACAGCTGTTCCAACGTATTATTTTAGTCAATGAGAAAATAATAAGTTTGGTTTTCGACGTTCCACAATAATACGAAAATAAATTCGTTTGTTTGGTGTATCGCTAAACAATGTTTGTTTGCAAAACAATGTGAAAGTATTTTATGAAGGTTCTGCAAAAGGGTAAATATTCATTAACGTCAGCGTTTTTTCGCTCTATGTTGTATTTTTTTTACTGTGGGCATCAAAAGGGTAACTTTTGCTTATCAAACGTAACACAGGGTCGTTGTAAACGCAAGCGATAAACCGAATCGTGGCCATGAGGAAAATAAAATAAAATATTTGCAAAAATGCATTGTGCTTAAGAATTTTACATGCAATACAAGCGAGTTAGGTCCATGTTCACCGAAAAGATACTGGTCTGATTATCTAAAAAAAACAGCTGTCACTGGGACATGTTCCCATACAAAAATGTGTTTTAAACAGCGGTGTTTAGATAGTCAGACCGTCATCTTTTTGGTGAACATGGACCTTAGTCAATTGAAACAGCTATAAATTCATCCTCCTTGTTTGTGCTAATTTCTAGGCTCTTGTACCTGATAAAATGTTTAAATTTTTTTTCTAGCCTACTCTGTCTCACTCCTGAGTCCTGGGCAAAGCAAAGCCCCCCCCCCTCCACTATTTCAATTTCTCGCGAACCCTCATCCTCTTTGCAGTTCTAACGGAACCGTCTAGTATATAAATCATAATTTTTCAAACTTTTTCTCACTTTTGGAAATCGTTAGCTAATTGAAAACTAAAGTTTAATTTAAATAAAGCGCCCAAATTAACATACAACTTCCCATAAAATGGGATACTGTTTTCCACCGCGGTATACCGACAACATTACAAACTTTACTGCATATACCCCTATTCCAGAATGTTTGGTGTAACGATGCCTTGCAACCTTGTGTCTTTGCTCTAACTAACCGTTGAAAACTTGGCAAGTGTGAGCCGTTTAACTTCTACGACTATGGTGGCACTGGCAGTATCATATCAACTACCTATTTGAAATAGTGTTTTAACGGTTAATTGTTATTCTTCAGCTAGGGATCAGGAGGACGGCTGATAAATGAAGAAGTGTTCTTGTTATGTGTTGTCCTTGTAAATCCGAAAGGATGATCAACAGATAATTTCTTGTGAAAATAGGTTAGCGGTGGTGTGGAAATACGAGTAAATAAGAAGTATCAAACTTCAGACCGTCACTCAGAATAAAAAGCAGTAAGGGATCGCAAAGAATATGTATAATATGTCACCGTAAAATTGACAAACACGTTATATTGTAATATAACTAGAGAGATTGTAAACTCTCGAAAGATTGTCAAACGAGCATACGCCGCATGCATTTCCAAAAAAATAATGCGTTTTATTGAAAGCAGTATGTTCAGTTGACAATATTTCGGGAGTTTACAATCTCGCTAGAGAGATTACAATTGACAATTTTGACAATTTACGGTGACATTTACATATTTTTCAGATCTAGAAGTTATCAAAAGTTATTTTCATGTTTGAAATCTAAAGTTTGAACAGAAATAGTTTTACCCTGAGTCAAGGACTAATAACTTAGTAAAACTAGTAACTCCAGCTAAGGTTGCACTAACATCTTATGTAGAAAAGTAAAAACAAAATGTTAAATGTACACAGGATATTTTCAATTTAGTTCCGAGCTATCATTTGCAGATCTTTGATAGTCGTTCCAGGTAGTTAGTGGCCTAAGGTCCATGTTCACCGAAAAGATAACAGCCTGATTAGCTAAAAACAGCTGTCACTGTGACATATTACCATACAAAAATGTGTTTTAAACAGCTGTTTTAGATAATCAGACTGTCATCTTTTAGGTGAACATGGACCTTAGTCTCTCAACCAGTCTTACCAAAGGGTATCGTATTACCCAGTCCAAACTGGGTTGTGGAGGCCAGATAGGTAGTCGCTCCATGTAAAATACTGGTATTCAGCTGCATCCGGTTAGACTGGAAGCTGACCCCAACATAGTTGGGAAAAGGCTAAGCAGATGATGAGTTCCGAGCTAAAATAGAATTTTGAGAAAAAAACTTTTGAAAAAAACTTTTTCAGTGCAAAACAAAGATATTACGCATCAGGAAATGGCAAATTAAGTAGGTACTCGTATATTTAAGGTTTTCTAATGTGTCCTATCCTATTCAAGTTAGACATTTTCAACGAATTAAAGTGAACCAACATGACAGACTTACACTGCAGTAAAGACCGTTTTAACCGTATTAATTTAATTGCTTATCAATTCCCATTCATTAGAGAAGTATGTGTTCTATTAGCATCAGCCGCGTATCACCTTGAACGTTAGATAAACAAATATTAGTACAGTTTCATTATCACTACTGAGTCAGAGCTCGGCACTTGGGTAGAAAGCAGGGATGGCAACAATTCGTTTTGTTTTCTTTCTTTAATTTGATGTTTTTAAGGTAGTAACCTACTTAACATACTATTATAAAAGTTACGTCGCTGGAGCGTGCCGATGCAACTCTAAAAATTACAGACAACAGAAAATGTCCGGTATGTAAGTTAGAACTTTGTTTGTAGGTAAGAAAAATAGGGAAATGATCAATAGATATTTTGTGGTAAAAAAAATTCATGCGAATTGATAACCTCCGTTTTGGAAGTCGGTTAATCAAGTGCGCAATATTTGTAAGAATTATGTTCTCGAAAACGGCTCTAACGATTTCGATGAAAATTGATCTATAACTAGATCTCATATCTAGGAAAATTCGTAGGTACTAGGTATAATATTATAATACTAGCCGATGCCCGCGGCTTTGCCCGCGTAACATTATATATTAAAACCTTCCTCTAGAATCACTCTATCTATTAAAAAAACCGCATCAGAATCCGTTGCGTAGTTTTAAAGATCTCAGCATACATAGGTAGGGACAGACAGTCGCGGCGGGAGATTTTGTTTTATAATATGTAGTGATCAAAACAACACGGTGTAGAACCGTAAGATGACGTATGATGTAGTAATCTAAAGGAGACGGGGAATGGTGGGCCCAATTGTAATAAGTTGAGATATGGTCTAAAAAATTAGTCATATTTTTTTATATTAAAATACCAAAATTCAGCTCAATTCTCAATCTGGAAGCGGAGAAAAATGAGAACGATAGTTTTCATAACATTACCGATTGAATTAATCGATTACAGAAATTATAAAAAGAAAAGCTTTGCACTAGGTAATTAACTCAAAGTATTTAATTGAACTTTAAATACTTGTTTACAATATAGTGTATTTAATTATTAAAGAAAATACAGTTAATAACTGAAAAATCTAAATGATTATCGATTTCGTATCGATTAAAATCATTCATATTTTTAATAACAGCCTTGTATGTATTATCTGTGACAGCACTGACAGCATTTACAGCGGACTGACACTGACACTTGTCAATTATTTCTGCTCAACTCGTTTCGTGTTTTCCGTTATGTTTTAAGTGCTTTCCCGATTATTTTATAATTTCAACGACCACTGCGTTGTTTATTACGGATTCCGACCCTGCTTACCTTGTACGACACTTGCTTTCATACTGGACACACCGAAGATCGCTCACACGTTTGACTTGGAATTGTTTTTCTTGGAATTATTGAAAATATGGATCGCTGTGTGAATATTTGTGGGATTGCAACTAATCACTGCAATACCCTAGGCCGACGACCCGCGGACGTGAAACAATTCCGTCAGTGATTCGGCAGTGGCTTTCAACAAACTCTGAAAGCAAGTATAACCTAGCTGGGCTAGGTACCAAGATCATATTGTTCCACCTGCACAATTTCTAGACGACATTTTAATAATAATGTAAAATGAATAAACCGTGTTCTACATTAAAATGTGCTTTTTATTTATTCTGGACGCCTTTTCGATAAATCCATTTCTGTTATCTATTAATAGCTTCAAGTCATTCATATTCAATCAAAATATGACATTTCAAACATTCTTCACTGAATAAAACATACATTAGTGCTTAAAGAACTTGATTAGTAATCAGCTCTTATATAGAGACTTTAACATAACCTCACTTTTACCAAACCTCAAATAACTCGGCTCTCAGATTGTCAAAACTTACTGAATTTTCAGTGAAGGACTGATAAGTCTGAATCTATTGATTCATACCATTTTCATCTCCTTACATCCAGGGCCCAAGAATGTATGTAATCGTTTCCGTCTCCTTTGAAAGATTTTTATTGATGTTAAATTAGATGCTGTCAATACAATCTTTCTAATGAAACTGATAGAAAACCATGTATTTTTCATGTAAGTAGTCATAATTCATTTTTGTCTTCGGTAATTCTGATTCTATAACAACCGTTTAACTGATTTAAATTAAATCGATTAACATCAGTCAACCCTAGTAGAAAGTGAGGGTCCAATTAACTATGACCCTATACGCATTCACGTCGGTAGGGGTTAGAGCTACACACGTGTAAAATTTGACTTTCATGTGTGAATGTATGTGGAATGTGGAGTATGGAGATACTCTTTGTACACGTTGACCGCCGTATATATGTAGGAGACCAAACCTGAAATCGCAAAAACAAAATCTGCTGTTCAGTAATTTATGTTCGCCTTACTGGTCAAAATGTACTGAACAGCATATTTTTTATTCAATTTCAGGTTTTGTCCCATAGTTAAAGTTGTTAGTTATACGTATTGGTCACTAATTACCAGTCACCTTATTTATATAAGTTGAGGTGCGCGATTGCAAGTTGTGAGTTCGATTTTCAACCGTAATGCTAAACCGAAATGCTAAACCCGAAAATAGTGCATATTTTCGGGTTTAGCATTTTTTGGTTAGCCGAAAGTTTAACCATACACCTCTTATGCAATTGCAGAAAATCTTCTTAACCTTCAAAACTTAAAAAAACCTGCATCTCTCGGAGGACTCCAAGAAATTCTGGACTTTTTGGATCCATATAAACACCATGTTTAGTGTGGACGTCCAGTCAAATCATTCTCCGTGCCCGACCTCTGAGAAGACCAATTACAGGAGACAACACGCTCCCAGTTCCTTCAAAACTTAAAGCGAATCTGCAAAACTACGAGACACAAACTACATATTATATTGCTAATAGGTTCTATTAATGTTTGTGGGACGTCGTTTCGTAATAGCTACAAAATGGCCGGTCCGGTATTAAGGTTTTGCGGCGAGCTAACAACCATTTGAATCGATTTTGTCTGTACAATAATAGAACATGCGCTTCTCAAGTCATAACAATACCATCACTGTGCTAGTGGCTTGCCAATAGCTGTTTTAGCTGGCCAGTTTCTATTCGATAACTCAGTGGAGGAGTCGCAGCTGCGTATCCACAAATGGGAGTAGGTACTACTGACTTCACTGGTTGTCGATCACTTTTCACTCTTATGATCTGAGTAATAAGATTGAAAAGTTGTTGGCCGTCATTGAGCGCGGTACTACTTTATTTTGTTTTACACCATCATTATTGGCTGACTTGTTTCATCCATTTTCAGGTACAGGCCTATCCCCTTGTTTTCTTCTTGTCTTGTTGCAACAATAAAGGCTTTCAATTCAGTTTCGAGTCTCAACGCTGCGGTGCCGAAGCGGTGCGTTTGTCGTCTTGCGTACGGACGACAGTGCTGCGTCGATATCGCTTCGGTACCGAGGGCGTAATTCGTACGCCGACACGAATCGTCTAATTTGAAAGCGCCTTAACGGGTTTTGACTTAACTTTGCCGTTTCAAAGGTTACTACGATGCAATGTCTGTGTCTTGATAATGGCCTAATAACCACTCATGACGTGACTGACAGATTGGTGATCGCAGAATGGTATTTTAAAATTTATTTACTGAAAATTCATGCAAAAGGTTTCTACCAGTCAACCTTTGGTTACCTTTTATGTTTTAAAATTGTTCGTCAACAAGATACATTTTATAAAAGAAACAGAATAAGGTCATTCATCAGCCTCACAAATACCTTTAGTGGCCTTTTATTGCATCATCAAAAAAGTAGCAAAATGTGATTGAACTAGCCAAACTCGCCCGTTTCAAAAAATGGAAATTTAGTTTAACACTTCCATATTCATGCAACACATCCTACCCACGGAACTCCATAGACTTTGCACGGAGCTATGCGACAGATAGCCAGTTGCGGCTGCGACTTTTTGTCGCTTGTTTTTGTCAGCGGCGCGGCGGTCCAGTTGAGGTGTAGTTTGTCGAGTATCGACATAAACTACTCTCTAGTATAGTCAGCTGTTAGCCACCAATTTTCCGGTAACAGAGTTAAACCTCAATGGTTCGCACGATTTTCGTGTAGCTCTCTTTTCCTATCCAGGTATCTATGTAACGAGCCCACAAATGCGCCATTTTGAATTGGTGTCTGTATATGGTGTTACATGTATATGAGTGCTTGATGTAGACTAACAAGATTTAGCAATAGTGGCAAGACCAATTATTTGTTATATATTCAATTACTGTAATGTTTTAAATAGCATAATCCTATATTTCACTGCGTAGGAACACACCTTGTTACTTGAAATGCAGGCATAGTTGCTTGATATCGAGATGGAATTCTCCCAAAATAATTTGAGCTCGTAAAGCTTAAAGTCCGAGGGGTTCAGTGCACAGAGATTAAACTAGCAGCCGAACTTTGTCGGCCAAGTCTTGGTCTCTAACATCCGATACTTGTCCGCCTCAGTGACGAAGCTGCTAGCGTGTAAACTCTGCCTTAAAACTTAAGATTTTAATTTCTTGTTCTTTTCTTTTTAAACATTATTTTGTTGCAACCTAACCCCGGGATGGGACCCGGGATGGTTGGACTAAAGTTCGACAAAATAACATTACTTACTAGTACTTTTTCGACATTAATCAATAGGGTCAATCTATATGGATCAAATCTCTCTAACAAACAAGAAAAATTAAATGAAAGGAAAACCATGAATAAAAGTGCTTTTTCTTGTTGAATTTATCCCATTGAATTTATAACTGTTCTTTAGATTTCATAGTTTTCCTTTAATTTAATTTATCATGTTTGTTAGAGAGAATTGATCCATAATATGGTTGGCCCTATAGATTGATGTAAAAAACGGACAGAATCTTATTTTTTCGAACTTTAGTCTGTTCGATTCCCGAGTGTGGCAAACGAATTTTCGAAAATCTGTGAAATGCAGATTTGTTTCTAATTAAAAATAAAGGAATGTTTCCTTAGAGTAAAATCTCCAGTGTTTCGAGTACTTTCCCTCCAGGTGGCATTGAAAAATTCTATCCTGTATATGGTTTTTGCTACTCAATAGTGTGTAGTCCGGTTAAGCAGACGACAACATAGGTTGAACTACGAGATGCCATATCGAAATCCTCAATAGTGTACTAACGGGATAATTATATATTTTTTTTTTTAACCCAGCGCGGTCAGATCAGTTGGATGCCTCTAGGCTGTTATAGCCTTCCCAAGTATTTTTAACATTTAAACGAGTTTTTGTACAAAGAAGAAATAATTAAGCACTTTTCTTAATGCTTTACAAATTAAACTCAAATATTTGAAACCAAAATACCAATATTTCCATACCGATATTTTGTTTGGTCGGAAACGCATAAAAGTCGTTTAAGTACACTTTGTAAGATACCAGTGGAACTGACAGTTAATAAAACTCAACAGCGACAAGATTGCTAAGTGACGTATAGGCGTTTCAGGGAGGCAAGCTGTCACTTGCCCCAGTGATTAAACGGAGACTGAAAAAAGGACGGCCTCGTTCGTGCAGTGGTTGTATGCGCGGCTGCTGAGCATGATGTCTTGGGTTCGATTCCCAGGTCGGGCCAAGTGTTATTGGGTTTTTCCCTCAAGAATTTCCTAGTAGCAGCCACGAAGTCTGGATTTGCACCCGGTTAAGGGAAATAAATAAAACAATAAATAAATATATATCTAAATAAATAAATATATAGCTGGACATTAACACACAGCGCCACCTAGTGCCACACTAAGCAAGGCTTGTGTCGTGGACACCAGATAGTTGATATATTACAGATATACTTTTTTGTTTGTAAATACATACCTAATATACATATTAAACACCCATGACTCGAAAACAAATGTCCATGCTCATCACACAAACATTTTCTACCGGGATTCGAACCCAGGACCCTATAAGAACGTAAGGCAGCGTCACTACCACTACGCCATTCGGATTACTCCCTATAACATTGGACTTAAACATGATTTGCGAAATGTAGGTGTACTATTAGTAACACCTCTGATTAACAGTCCGGATATTACATGCGTGATGTTATGAAAAAATGAATATGGATGACTATCAAAAAAGGGCACAAGTGGAAGTTGATCATTTTCTCCTGACCCCTTCGAAGGCATTTGACAAATGAGCCCTTGTTCATCTCACTCTCTTATGTAAGCTCCATACATAAAAAATCTATATTTTCTTTCAGTTTTTGTTCCCTCAAACCTTCCTCTGATAAATTGGATGCTTAGTACTTTAGACAGCGTTATTAATTTTATTCGGTGGAGCTTATAGCAACCCAAACGCGCGATTAAGAATTTCAATATAGGAGATTGGGTTTGTTTCAGCTACTTTCCGCGTCCAATTACCTATTTTTATTTTCTAGCGAATCCTTTTTTCCTTGAAATGGAGGTCACGGTAGAGATATAATCAGGAGCAAACTGATTAGAGAAATGGAATAAATAAATGTGAAGGTAAAGAAAGTAATTAAGAGAAAAAACTCAAAGTCCTCCACAAAGGATTGGTACTGGTGAAAGGATAAAGACTAAGCTTGGCTTTCGTTGGCGTAGTGTAAAGTAAGTAAAAACTATAAGACTAAAGAACCAAGAAAATCCTCTTTTGTGTCTTTGTAACTAATTTTTCAACTGGTAAACGCATCAAGTAGCAAACTGAGCAGCATAGTTTGAATGTCCGGTTAACTTGATAAATGGTCATCCAATGCCGCACATTTAGGACACTTGTTTAATTGACATTTATGCACTTATTAGTTACCCTCGACGCAAAAACGACGGGGTGTTATAAGTTTGACGTGTCTGTGTGTGTGAGTTTATGGGATGATTCCTAGCAGGGCCTAGACTGAGTGTTGAACTTAAATCGCGGGGTCATCATCTGCCTAGCCTTTTCCCAACTATGTTGGGGTCGGTTTCCAGTCTAACCGGATGCAGCTGAATACCAGTATTTTAAATGGAGTGACTATCTATTTGACCTCCACAACCCAGTTAGTACTAGGTCATACGATACCCCTTGGTAAGACTGGTTGACAGTCTTATTGGGTCACGAACTACCTGTAACGACTGTCAAAGATCTACCAATTACTGCCAGGACCAACAGTTTAACGTGCTTTCGGAGGCACAAAGGAAACTCGATATGTAAGGGTGGACACCCATTCACAGACAACCTAGGCAAGTACGGCTTAACCTATAGATCGATCTGAGCGGCTGTTATTATTTTGATATGAGCTCCTCTACTTTACATCGCGGGGTGATAGGTAGTCAATATAATTTAGCTTTCACCAATTTCACAAAACACACCATTTCTTACGTTACCTATTTCAATTGTTCGAGTAGGCAAAAGTTTCTTAGGAGCTAACCAAATTTTGTTCCGATTAAATTGGTAGCGCAATGTGAGACAGTTCTAGATTTCCCTGGAGAATGTTTGCGCTTCATTGCTTAGTGCCGACAGATTGCTGTGCTTTATTTTTAGTTTCCAAGCACTTTAGGTACCGTTAGAGCACATTTGTAGGAAATAGAGGTGGGTTTTTGAAGTGGAAATACCTACTTATTGAAGATAGGTTTTGGTGTTGGAAACCGTTTACGCCTGAAAGAAAATGGCTGAAGTTTAATACACACTATGAATTTCAACATCATGTTACAGGAGTACTCTTCCAAGATATATCAATGTATCTATCTGTTACCAGCTGTTGAGCGCCATCTTCTCCCGCGTAAAATTATTATAAAAATATGACTTCCCTATTCGAATTTGATTTTGTTAACATGGGTCAACATCCTGTCTGTACGAGTCCCGTTAAAATCGGTACCGCCGTTTCGCTGATTAGTTGGAACAAACACACAGGCCGACAGTTGTTTTAGTTGTTTTGCTAGGTATTTGTAATTAAAAACAGACATTTTATCATCATCTAAAACGACGCCCATGATGGAAAACCAAAAATATATACCTTCATGTTTTATCAGGCGTGATGTTATGTTTACAGAGTTAACCTCCGTGGCCATTAAGTCGCACAAAAGTCCAGTCGCGAAAGTGTCCTTTCGCGCAAAATAAACATTGTTATTACTTGTCTTAATAACTGTACCAATCGTTGATAAAGTTTAAAGTTCCACACAAAAAGAAACGTGGGACGAGTTGCACACTGAAAATATTATTTATTTTGAGTTTCATCAACTCGTCCCAAATGGGCCGTGGACATTTGTCGGATGAGTTTCTTCCTGCCCTTGTCTCATTCTATCTGTGGTCGGCGCAACACGTTTTCTTCTTCCATTCTCCCCTGTCATACGTCACGGCATCCTTTAATCCTTTCTCCTTAATATTATTCTTCACACCACCATTCATCCATAAACAGACATTCCAGTTTTATTTATTTGTATAGGTAGAGTAATAAACATTTGTAAAATCTTTCTAAAAGTAATAACGTTATTAAGAACGGTTTCAATCCAATTTTGAAAAAAAAAAAAATACTTACCTAAGCTATTTATTTACACAATGTACATAAAGTTACACTATCGTACTTTAAATAAATAATACATTAAATAACGCCTCACCATAACTTTATATTAAAGTAAGGCTCTTTATAGACCATAACTCTATTAAAGAAACATTTTTATGTACCCTAACGATCGGAATTTACGCACTACACGTTAGTTTGACGTAGGCGTGTGTCACATTGTGCGTTTGTAGCTATCATCAAAATGTCGATGTAAATCGGACGCGGCTTAGCGCTGTTTATAATTTAATACCCGATCTCCTGTGATGAATATTCTGTTTCGACTTAAAAATTCTGTTACTCTTGTGTAGACACGCGTACGTTGATTTGAATAAATAATTTAGTTACGTACACGATTTTTGCATTTTATTTGAATGTTTGATGAAGAGGCTTAGCAAACTTCAAAAGCGAATTTTGTTAAATTGCTGATTTAAAATAGGACGTACGTCCTAATAATTAGGGTACTTAATGATCAACAAGCATTTTATCATCATCTTCATCTACATAAGCTTTAGTGGCGTTACTTTCATACAAGCTTAAATCCTTGGCTTACCGTCACGACCTACCACTCTTCATGCTATGACGTTGGCTTACCTTATGGGCTTGCCGTATTTTTGGGCCCTAGGCACGCCACATGATAAGCTTACCAGTAGAACCTCGCTTGAGGTGCTCTAGGCTGTAACAACAGCTGCTTAATCTTCAGGTTAAGCCAAGCTTGCCTAGCATGGTCCGTGGATGGGTAACAACTCATTCTATGTCGTGTTTCCTCTGTGCAGGTTAAGCCGTTAGTCCTGGCTGTCATTTAAAGATCTTTGACAGTCGTTACAGGTTGTTAATGGCCTAACAACCTGTCACGACCTAGTTGTTAGTCTGACAACCATTCTTGGTAAGTGGATTACCCACTACTAACTGGGATAAAGCTAGCCAGATGATGAGAAGGACCTCACTCTTTTTTTCAATTGCCAAGTTTTAAAACATTGGCTTTTGAGATTTACATACGTGTAACATTTTAGTTTATTATATTATATTATTATATCTTTAGTTTTTTTTTTCCAATTGCAATTATTTTTTCGAAGTTGTACAAAAAACAGAATATCTCATTTCAGTCTGAAGTGAAATATCGAGTGCAGAGTACCGTCAGCAATAATAATTTAACATTTGCAGATAAAAATATGAAACAGGGCTGAAGTATTTGTTCTGTTTTTTTTTTTTTTTCAATTTGCGTTGTAGGTATGCACTTACCACGAGTGTGGAAATTAATGAGTAGATTATTATGTCTATATATACACGTTGCAAGTTGACAAGCAGTGTTCGAAAAGAGTTTCCCACCAGCTGTCTCTGATAGATGACAGGCAATTCCCTTGTTCCCTCCTCAGTAGATATCCGAACCGACCCCTCCACAGATTGTATTGACTGCAATATTCTTTAGTCGGGTTGACGCCAAATAGATTACGAGAAAAACTGTTGGAAAAAACTTCAAAAGTTCGCCCCTTATCGAAAAATGATCAAAGGCGGACTCAAAGTTGTGTTACGTTTTAACCGCTGAAACTTTTTAAAGACTTTGTTACTTTGGCCCCATGATAATCTATAAAAAATGTTTAAAGAATTTTATAATACGATTTTGTAAAGTTTAAATACAAGAGAAACAGGGAGCGCAATTATGACGGTTATATAAACACGGAACATTATGGAGAACACAATTTGTGTTCACATTACTGTGTATAAAAGATCTGTACAATTTTATCACAGTCACATTTAATACTCAGCATATTTCACGGCGCTGCAGCGAACAACATTATGAGCTACCTGCGTCTTATATGACGTTATTTGTATTCAGATTCGTTCACAAAGTCCGTACAGCGGGAAGCTCAAAGGACGGATTTGGCTTTTAGAGCACCATTGCGGTATTCCGTCAGTGTCGTGGTCGAAAGTTATTGTGAAAAAAGCGATGTACAACACAAAGAATGAGAGAACACGGTACGTGTGTCCCGCGGTAGATTCCGTGAACAAGGCAGAACCAACGTGTCACGAATGTTTGACAAACAAACAAAAACCGCTCGTTAAACCAAAGCATGAGTACCAAAGTGAAGTCGCAAATGAATTGCACGCTAAAATAATTCTGATATTGGATTCGGTGTTGCCCGATGTTGAATATTCGCTATAAATCAGGCCTGGAATACGTAATTGAATAACTGTAGCAATTTAATCATAAATCTAGCTAGGTCTCTCGTTTTCGTGTAGCCAGTTTAATTTTTGTTTTGGTTACGTAGTTATATATGTTGGCTATGTAATATTTAATACAACGTATCAGTCGTGTTTACAATTAATTAATTTCATTAACCTACACGTAGGTATTCCAATCAAATACATATAATTTACCAAACAGAAATCATGTTATTGTAGTATACAAATCGATGTATTTGTTTACAATATTTATAATTATAAAACCACCCATTTTGTTATTATGACAGAGTAGGTATACTAATCCACCAAACTTTACCAATTAAACTTACCAATAATCCCCACAGTTTACAATCTACTCGATACCGGCTTACAATACTCGCCAAACACAAATTATAAACGAAAACTTGACAAGAACTCGATTCGAACCGAATAATAGATTTTATAGAATAGTATTGCAATAACAGGGCACTATGCTGGGAACAAATTTGATAAAGTTTAAAATTTTGCAGCTTTCCGCTGAAAGCGCTGCCTGTAAGGTTCTACAACACAAATTGTAAAGGCGACAGTAGCGGGTGATTATTTCATAACATTGTTGTTTAACAAGTTTGTGCTTTTATTTCTTTTTGGGTAAAATGCATTCTAATGTTTCGTTTTGTATTGTTTTTGATCATTTCAAGTGGCAGTGAATAAACAAATCATCATAAGCCCCCTTAATACCTACACGTTACAACCAGTTTAGATATATCTTTTTTTTCGGTGTTAGATATAACTTTACGGCGAATTTATTAAAAAAGTGGTCGTGTTTTTTGTGTTCCCTGCCATTATAAACAACTAGCGGCTTCGCCCGCGTGAAGTTTAAAATTGACCCATGGGATCTTACTCGTATTACCGGGATAAAAAGTATCCTATGTGTTAATCCAGGTTATAAACTATCTGTGTGCTAAATTTGATCCAAATCCGTTAAGTAGTTTTTGCGTGAAAGAGTAACAAACATCCATACATCCATTCATCCATACATACTCACAAACTTTCGCATTTACAATATTAGTAGGATATAAGAAACAAAACATTAGAATTTTTACGTCAAAGATGACGTAAACAAAACTGATCCCAGAATATAGTTGTAATTAAAAATAAAACCGACTTAAAAAAAAAAACAAAAAAGTGAAAAATAACTTTAGCTTCTGAAGTCGGTGACCTTTGTTTGATTGATTTAATTTTTTTGTCACCGACTTCAGAAGCTAAAGTTATTTTTCACTTTTTTGTTTTTTTTTTGAAGTCGGTTTTATTTTTTGCAAAAAAAGTTTTTATTTTTCACTTTTTAGTGGTTCACATGTGCTTGATACACATGGAAAGTGCATACCGTTACAATTGCAACAAGCCCAAACACGACTAGGATACATTGTCTCTTGATGGAGTTCCATGACTCTTGGCTTCATCATCAGATCTGATGGTAGAATGGTTCTTATCAAGCGCAAATGCTTCACTTGTTGTAGAAAATACCAAAATTGCTGTACGTTATCCTATAAAATTTGAAGAGTTCCCTCGATTTCGCCAATATTCCATCATCAGATCCCGACTTGGCGACTATGGGACCAACTTGGAAGTATACCCTTTCAAACAAAAAAAGAATTTTTCAAATCGGTTCAGGCGTCTTCGAGTAATCGGTGAACATATATAAAAAAAAAAAAAAAATACATACAGTCGAATAGAGAACCTCCTCCTTTTTGGAAGTCGGTTAATGACAAGCAACTTGTGTCTTTATGGGCTTGGAATGTTGAATTGAACGCCAACCAACAAGTAGCGGTAACTCTTCATTTACCCTCAGACCATTGTACCACTGAGAGCCTCTTCAAAGTTACCTCACTCTCAAAATGTCAATGGTCCATGATTAATTAATTGCAATGACAGGAACGTGTTGTTCCGACCAAGTATTGTTTTGTTGTTTTGTTTGTTAGATCTACCTGTTCTGTTCTATTGAGATTAAGAATAGCACTTTGACACTTCTATACAGTTTTAAGGATAATTGAAACCGGTACGGACAATGTTAGGAAGCGGCTCTGGACATGGACATTGACGGATACGTGTCCACATCTTTTTTCTTTTTCGTTGGTAGAAATACAGGGTGTAAACAGACTCATCACGAATACATCAACCAAGTATTCTGTACATCAAACTATGTAACTTTACGCAAAAACTATGGCTGGGAAACGACTTTTTTTTTGGGTTGAAAAATTATGTTTTGTGGTAGAACTCAATGACAGTTTGAAAGAAGAAAAGAAGAAGATTTATAAGGAATGGAAGAGAAAGGCAAAAAAGGCGGTAGCAGTTTCCAGGGCTAAAGCCCAAGATAAGTTATATGACTCACTGGACAGTCCTAGAGGCCAAAAGGAGCTCTACCGAATTACAAAAGCAAGAGAAAGGAGAACGAGAGATATAAATCGTATCAAGTGTATGAAAGACGGCGCTGGTAAAGTTTTGTCTAAAGATGATGAAATAAAAGAGAGATGGAAGGGTTATTTTGAAAAGCTAATGAATGAAGAGAATGAATGGAGCGGTGTGCTTAAAGAGGTACAAGTAAACATGGGTTTGGTGAGGGAAATCAGCATGGATGAAGTGAGGAAGGCAGTTCAAAGTATGAAAAATGGAAAGGCCTTGGGCCCCGATGAAATACCAGTAGAAGTATGGAAGTGTTTAAAAGAAGACGGATGTATGTGGCTGACTTTATTCTTCAATAAGTTGTTGTATGAAGGAACGATCCCACAAGAATGGTGCAATAGCCCGCTTGTGCCCATCTTCAAAAATAAAGGGGACGTTCAGGACTGTAACAACTATCGGGGGATAAAGCTCATGTCACATAGTATGAAAGTATGGGAGAAAGTGATAGAGAAAAGGATAAGAGAGGAGAGTAAGATCACTCAAAATCAGTTTGGGTTTATGCCAGGTCGAGGAACAATGGACGCCACTTTTGCACTCCGCCAATTGTGCGAGAAGTACAGACGTGCACACAAAAACTTGCACATGGTGTTCATTGATCTGGAGAAAGCGTATGATAGAGTACCTCGGGATGTGTTGTGGTGGGCCTTGAAAGAGAAAGGTATACCTGGGAAGTATGTAGAGTTAATTCGTGCTATGTACAGTCGATCTTGTACCTACGTCCGCTCAGCTGCTGGCAACACCGATGAGTTCAGTGTGGCTGTAGGTTTGCATCAAGGGTCGGCTTTAAGTCCTTACCTCTTCTTGTTGATCATGGACGCTTTGACGTCGGACATCCAAGAAGAGGCACCCTGGTGCATGCTGTTTGCCGATGATATTGTTCTTGTCGGTGAAAATGGACCTGAGATCCAGAGCAGACTGGAGAAATGGCAACAGAAACTGGAGAACGTTGGCTTGAAAATCAGCAGAAGTAAAACTGAATACATGTTTTGCGATTTTGGCGGTCTCTCCAGCTCTGGAGCCATAGCGCTAGATGGCGCGTCTCTTCCTGTCTGCTCCGACTTTCGGTATCTTGGTTCACTCATGCAAAGCGATGGCGAAATAGATCGTAGTGTAAAGCACAGAATTAACACGGGATGGATGAAATGGCGGCAGGTCACGGGAACGATCTGCGACTCCCGCGTTCCCCTAAAACTTAAGGGGAAGATTTATAAAACAATGATTAGACCTGCCGTGTTGTATGGATCAGAATGTTGGGCCACAAAAGGGATGAATGAAAGGCATCTGCATGTCGCGGAGATGAGAATGCTAAGGGGGATGTGTGGTGTTACGCGAATGGATAAAATAAGGAATGAGTATATTAGAGGAAGTCTGAAAGTGGCGCCGGTGACTGAAAAGTTGTGTGGTACTCGGTTGTCGTGGTATGGGCATGTGATGCGGAGGAATGAGGAAAATGTCGTGAAAAAAGTTTTGGGTATGAATGTGGATGGGTATTTGAGTAGAGGAAGACCAAAGAAACGATGGATGGACTGTGTTAAGAAGGATATGGTAAGAAAAGAAGTGACTGATGAGATGACGAAAAATAGAGCAGTATGGAAGAAGAAGACATGCTGCGCCGACCCCAAATAGATTGGGATAAGGGCAGGAGAATGATGGTAGAACTCAATGAAACGCACTCAAAACATTGTGATGAGGAATGGATTGAATAGTACGGGGGTCGTGGACGTGTTTGAAGTAAAAATCTTACATTAAAAACTGCTAATTAAAAATCCATTATAATCTTTGAACCCTAATATCTCCGGTTCCTAGGTATGGCGTAGAACTAAAAATGATCTCAATGACGGGGAGAATTAATGCCTTTCGGCTTCGATAAGAGACCCTTTTTAAAAATAAGCATCGTTTCTACGAAAATGAGTAAATGAGAAAGCTCGTACTTAATTAATAAAATCATTCTAACTTATAAAACCAACTTGAGAAACAACAAGACTGTTCCGAAGTGCCTAATTAGTTTGCCTGAAAATTATCAAAGATCGGCAGTCTGGGAAGTGCCTACCTGAAACTTGCTTTGCTGAACCAATGAATACATTCAATAACTTAACTATACTGCTTGTATAATAACTTAAGTTCAACATGAGTTCGGTATTCTACTTTAGCTGAACTGACTATATAGAATTTACTACATTGAAAAAGTATTTGTGTATATTTCTGTAAATTGGTTTGAAGAAGCAAAACTAAACTACACGAAATAAATTATGTTTTGAAACTAGGTAGATGAGGTGGGTTTGTAGGATTAAAAGGCATGTAGGGTAGCAGCACCGGTAAGGGACCGAGTCCACGACATACAGGCGCGAAATCAACTAGGATTTGATCGATCGAGGATTAATCCTACATCACTAGTTTTAGTATGTAGAATAAAATTACTATCTTTCGTTTTCCAGCCTAATTTCATATGAGTGGGCGATATAATTCCTACTTTCATAATACATATTTGCTGTGCAGAATATCCTAGTAATCGTTTAGTATTATGTATTCTGTGGTCGCTTACTGGCGTTGGTTGGGAAACCGGCGTAGCTACCCCAGGTCAGCATAGTGAAATAAGTATCAAAACCTGATTAGCATTAACATAATGAAAATATCTCTGGGCACTTATAATTGGAGCACATTTAAATAAACATCCGTCCGTATAGCTCATTCTGGACAGTGAGCCTACTACCACTTTGAACACCGCGGCAAATCCTACTAATATTATAAAACTTGCGAAACTTTGTGAGTATGGATGTATGGATGTTTGTTACTCTTTCACGCAAAAACTACTGAACGGATTTGGATGAAATTTTGCAAACAGATAGTTTATAACCTAGATTAAAACATAGGATACTTTATATCCCAGTAGTAAGATCTCATGAGACATCAAACTTCACGCGGGCGAAACCGCTGGCAGAAGCAGTACGATAATAAACGAAGGTAAAATTACTTACTTAGATAGACGCAAAATCTGTTGTTGCCGTCCGATCCCCAGTAATCAGTACCGGACGTGTTTTAATTAAAGCCTCAATACTAATGTTACCATGCCCTACATACCACTAGAAATCTGTTCAAACAGGCTTCACTTTACTAATTAAAAACACCAAGTCTTTTTTGTCTTACTGCAGTAGATTAATTAAGCGTACTGAAGAGGAATCCGTCTGTAAATGATCAAACGTGATTCCTACTTGTCTCTACACCCAGTTCTTAATGTGGCTCAGATTAATTAGTTTGTGCGTCACCATTTCATTACGTCATTAGGTTTGTGCATCACAACCAATTAGCGGGAGTGCTTGGAGGGAGGATTGTGACAGCTACAGATGATAAATAATCTGGGATTTGGGGATTTTGTGTCATCATCTTTGTCATTTATTATTAATAGTGAAGTAACCTGAGGTATTTTTGTACCTTCATGTCTGTTTATCACTGGAATATTTCTAAATGTAGTATCTGGCCTGTTTTCCTCAGAAGGGTAGACTGTAAAAAGGAGGCGACTGTGTAAAATGTGTGTACTTAATTTTTCCCAGTAAGAAATATTATTAGGATATTTCCAATTCAATTATTATGAAACTCTTGTATTATGAATCTAGACTCTTCAAAAATCCGGGTTCAGTGTTCGACAGTCAACAAGAAAAGCATAGCAAAGAGTAGAAACGAGTGTCGTATTTTTTTGCAGTTTTAACAACAAAAAAAATCTTTCGAGCCACAGAAAAAAGTCACCCACTTTCTTATTTTTTCTGTGGCAACAACGAATTTTATATGATTGGAAAGCCAGCTGATATATTTTACATAAAAAAATTGTCACGAAGATTTGCCGCGCATCCCTCATCTTCTGGCGAGACCCACAATCTACCTTCTCCCATTCATTTGAATATTTATTGAAGAATTTCCATCTAGCTGATACAGGCACGTGATTGGACCAGAAAATTGGAGCAAGCAAGCGTGACTGTTGAACTTGCAGTCTTAGGTTCAATTCCCTTTTTTTTCGGATGGGAAATCATCAAATGACTAACACGGAGCGGGAAGGAGTGTCAGATTTTTAATGACTAAAACCCGTCCATCTTCCTTTAAATCAAATCAAAATCATGTATTGCTTTAACCATATTCTGGTAAATGGCGGTAAATAAAATAATAGTAACAATTATGGACCCTGTCGGGCACAGCAATTATTTTAAAATAAATAAATAGAGAGAGGAAAAGCACTTTATAACTTATACTATTAAATATTTATTTTCCATTTATCTAATATTCATAATAGTCTGTAACAATAATAATTATAGCCTATCTAATCATTTCTTATTTATAAAACCATGTTTAAAATTGCTTATTTATTTACTAGCTTTAAAAATTGTTCATTTTTATTACTTTATCAAAGTTATTTAATATAATTTATTGTGTGTAAACAACAGAGACCGCTATACATTGCGATTATTGACTATCAAAAAGCATTTGATACGGTCTCACACATAAGTATATGGGAAAGCTTAAAACAGCAGGGAGTAGAAGACCTGTACATAAATGTCACCAAAAGCATATATAATAAGGGCAGTATCAAGCTGGAAACTCTCGGACCTAGTTTTCCTATAGAAAGAGGCGTAAGACAGGGCGACCCACTATCTCCAAAAATATTTAATAGCTATCCTGGAGGCTATCATCAGTAAGTTAGACTGGAGCAAGTCAGGGCTGTCTATAAAAGGCGAATACTTAAGCCACATAAGATTCGCAGACGACCTAGTGTTGTTATCCGAGTCCAGCTCCCAGCTACAGCACATGGTCGAAACTCTGCATCTAGCTAGTGTTAAGGTGGGACTAGAAATGAACTTCTCAAAGACTATGGCAATGACAAATAGCCGTGAAAGATTAATAACAATTAATGGAGTGCCTCTTGAATATACATACAAATACATATATCTAGGAAAGCGAATTAGTTTTGACAGGTAAAATAACGAATTAGAGGTTGAAAGAAGAGTACAACAAACATGAAACAAATACTGGAGCTTGAAGGAAATTTTTAAAAGTAACTTTCCTGGAACCATTATAACGAAAGTTATTAACTATAGCCTCCTACCCTGCTTGACGTACGGATGCCAGACTTGGAAATTCACCTCTATATTAAAAAATAAAATCATTACTTTTCAACGGGGACTAGAGCGCAGCATGCTAAAAATAAAGAAATTAGACAAAATACGACACACAAAAATAAGGTCAATAACGAAAGCAACAAACGCATTGATTTATGTACAGAAGAAAGAAAGAAAGAAAGAAAAAATGTTTATTCTTCGCAAAGTCATGACGTGCATACAATATTAATAAGGTAAACATAGAACGCATTAATACAAACACAAACATATAACTAAAACCGAAGCTCAAGTGGAAATGGGCAGGACATGTCGGGAGGCTTAAAATAAGAAATGGACCTTAAAGGTGACATTTTGGAAAAGTCCTCCAGGTAAAAGATTAAAGAAGCAGAGAAAGACCATTGACACGTTGGGAAGATGAGATTACAAAGACAGCTGGACCAAACTGGAAACAAATTGCACAGGATAGAGATAAATGGGCATCTTTGGAGGAGCCTTTACCCAACATGGGGTTCCTGCAGGTAAAAATACTATTTAAACTAAATTGTTTATTAAGCACCTTAAACTAGTTAATAAGTAAAAAATGTAATATTTAAGGAATATAAATATAGTTAATATTATGTATACGAGTAGATAAGTGCATTAAAAATAGTTTAACTTGTAACTTAAAACTATGTAAAAGCCTACCTTTAATAAAAAAAAATAAAAAAAGCCTTTTATTTCCTAAAATAAAAGGCTTTTTTATTTTTTTATTTAATTTTGGTTATTTTATTTATTAAATGTCTGTTTTTCATAAATATGAATCCCGCAGCCCGGTAGTCAATTGCCTGCCATTGGGTTTTCATCATGAAGTAGTCAGAAGCAGTTTGAAGTCGGAATTCAAGTTAAATTTAATTTTACCAAAAAAAAAACGGAAAAACCGCAATTTATTTGGACTTAAACTAAAGTTCTCAACATTTGGATGTAGAGAAGTAAGAAAAGAAGCCGTCGCTCATATTTCATCTACATATTCTACTCGTATACTTCTATACTAATTTTATAAAGAGGAAATATTTATTTTTTGGTTTGTGTGTTTGTTACGATATAATAACTCAAGAACTATTCAACCGATTTTAAAAATTCTTTCACCATTAGAAAGCTACATCTTTACCGAGTAACACAGGCTATAAATAAAATTGATAACATGCAAATTAGCCGAGTTATTATAATTTTCGGGGACGAAGTCGTGAAGTGCTATTATAATGCTATGACACTGGGCGACACAGAGGCACAGCGCACCATGACATGTACACCTACTAAACATCTCTACCTTCTCCACGGGGAACACCAGCGAGATGTCAATATGTAAATTGGAACGTTTACTAGTCCATGTACACGTGAATGTACCTGCTAATTGATTGATTGATTTTGAAATTTCTTTATTTTAACATAAACACAACAGATAAATGACATTCAGATCTTATTCTAAAAGCATTATACATTAAGATTGGTGTTTTGTGCAGACTATGGCGCCTATATAAAACATTACTTGCTAATTAAATTACGTCGAATACTACCAGTTTAATTGATAATAATTACTGTTTGCAGGACCAGCCTGCACTCAGGGGTTATCCACTGAGGTATAGATGACAGGGTATTAAGTGGTATTAACGTTATATATCAGTTCCGGTTATTATGGGCGAACAAACATGTTTGTGCTAAGAAGACTGTATTAATGAATGCTCTGAGGGTGGAGGATCGCAATCAATCCTGAGATTGAGTTCTGGGGAAGGTAAGGGTCGTAACAGCGGACCATTCAAGCTATGTTTGATCAACGGATAAAATGAGTCTACACCTCTGACCTATTTAATATTCATGTGTAAGTGTGAACATAGAGGGAGCTTTAATTCATGAAGTAAAACATTTTCATTTGAAAGTCGAATCTAAGATTTTTTTATATTTTGTTTTATCTTCCTTTATACTCCAATTGTTTATCTACGAGTATACTGATATTATATCGCAGAAGAGTTTGTTTGTTTGTTTGGTTGAACGCGCTAATCTCAGGAACTACCGCCTCGAATTGAAAAATTCTATTTGTGTTGGATAGTCTATTTATCGAGAAAGGGTTTAAGCTATAAAACATCACGCTACGATTATTAGGAGCGGAGCAGGAATGAAAATTTTGCAAAAACTCAAAAATTTTGCGAAAGCTCAACGGTAGCCCGCGAAATTCAATTATTTTTACGTTTACAATAAAATATGATTCACGACTGTAACACGTAATATGTAGTTGTACAGAATTATAATAATTAAAATCATCAATACAGCCCTCTAAGTTCATGCATTGAATGAATAGTGCAAATTGCAAAAAATGTAAGAAAATTTTAATTTTTCGGGCTACCGTCAAGTTTTCACCTTCAGACGCCTGCGGAGCATGCGTATTTCATACAAACGTAATACCAAAATAATTTGTAAATGAAACATATTCCTAAGGTAGTGTGTATTTATTTCGATTGAATTACAGAATATCTAGGTTCCCAAATATATATTTTGATTAGACACTGATTTTAACAAGAGTTATAAGAAAAATAAGTTTTCTATAGAAATTTTAAATTCCCCATATCTCGTCTTTGTATCATTGTCCTCTCAAAAAATACATTTGGGAACATAGATATTCTGTAATCCAATCGAAATAAATACACACAACCTTAAGAATATGTTTGATTTTCATATTATTTTGGTATTACGTTTGTATGAAAAACGCATGCTCCGCTACCACAAGCCCTATATTATAAAAGTAATCTAAAAGTAACAAGTTTAACATTCACAATACTTATAGAATGAACAACTTATAAAGTTGAAACCTTCCGATTAAGTGAGTATTGCGCGAGACAGCCCATATTATGGTGCATCTACACCGCAGTTACTTTTTGTGGAGCAACATTGTGCAACACGGTAACATTAGGTAAAAATCAATCTGTAACTTTTGTGGCAACTTAGAACTACTTGTTGAGTGTTACCATCGCGTCCATACCGCGAGTAACATCAAATAACAAAATATAACAAAGAGTAACTTTCAGCAACAAGCGAGTTGCACAACATTTGTTCTATGTTTCAAGTCATTTTGAGTACTTCAGCAACTCGTCCCACATGCCCACGGCCCATTTGGGACGAGTTGATGAAAATCAAAATAAATAATATTTCCATTTCTAACAATGTTATCAGTTTTTACCACATGTGAAATGTGAAAACATTTTAAAGACGTCCGGTACAACCCCTTACAAGCAGTAGGTACTTGTATCTATGTACCTGACTGGCTAAACTTTTGCAACATGGTAAAGTACCTTTGACCTTTTCGAATAAAGTATTTTTAAAGCTACACAGCTTCATATTTCCATTCTTTTCCTCCCCTTTGTAGCTTACTGCTTTGTACGTCACAAATGTAAAAACTGTTTAGTGAAAACCCGGGTATAATTTATAACAACAACTAGGGTCGCAATATTGTCGGGATTTATTCGGATTGTTCAGATGTTTCAGGTGATGTACAGTATTCCGACCGCAAACAGAATGTCCCTATAAATAAATTCAGAAAGTGGGGCCACAACCTTTTTTGCGTCATTGGTCACGCCCCGGCCAATTTAGATCTTTGTTTTCGGCTTGTATTTGAACAGATTAATGGATATCTGGAGAAGTACTTTAATTTGAAATGTTTACTTTTGATGTTGTGTAAACGGGTATTTACTTAAATATTTAGATAATTAAACCTTGAATTAACTGAATAGGCTTGTTAACTGAAAAAATCTAATTAGTCCGTCACTTAGATTATCAAAAATTTTTGACCCGTATTTTTTTTTTGTCACATAAACCAAAATTGACGAAGATACGACGCTTTTAAAATTCCCAATACGTCACTGTTCGGTATCATTCTTAGTGAGTTGATACCGAACAGTGACGTCACGAGCCCCCACTCCCGAGTTTTGATGCGTTTTATCTTTGTCAATATTCGTTGATTTACAAAAAAATACGTGTCCATTATTTTCCAATACTCTAATTGACGGACTAAATAGATTTGCAATTTATTGATGGTGGAAACAAGCCTATTCCAAAGACTTTAAGAGTTGCTGGTAAAACCTACAACTACCGTATGAGTAAGATGTCACTGAAAGCTGAAAGAAAAAGTGAGACAAAAAAAACGTTAATTTGACTTAAATGCAAGGCATAGGTACATTCGAACAAAATTCATCATCATCATCTGCCTAAACTTTTCCCAACTATATTGAAGTCGGCTTCCACTCTAACCGGATGCAGCTGGATACCTGGATTTACATGGAGCGACTGCCTATCTGACCTCAACAACCCAGTTAGTACTGGGTAATACGATACCCCTTGGTACGACTGGTTAACATTCGAAAAAATATAACTAACATTAAAAATATATAGGTTTATAATAATGTGGTTCTCACGGTCCCATCCAGAGACTATGTTAAATAAGTACTAATAAATTTAGTACCTAACATTCGTCTTCACTATCTCCCATTTCCATTCACTCGTAAATCCGACCACCTTTCAGTAATACCCGAAAAAACTTTTTTATCCGTAAAAAAAGACGCCTGTCAGCTCAAAAAGTTCAGCCTTTCAGTACATACCCAATTTGGCTGATGGTTGTCCGTTTGACCGTGACGTAAGTCCTCAATAAGGGATGGTCGTGAAGGATCCCAGTATCGGGTACCGTATCGCTGAGGTAGGAAAATGTTATGAGTTTGGTCGAATCGTAAGCCACCACTCCGAGAAACAAATTGTGATCAAATGGCTGGGAAACATGCTTTCTAAAAATATTAGATATTGAATTGGAGACGTATTTTTAAAGGTAGGTTTTATGCTCTTATTTTACGTTCATAAATATGATTGGTTTTAGTGCTTTTCACAATTTCTGCAGGTATTCAATTTTGGTAAAATTACCTGAGCTGCGGGAGCTTATCATCATCATCATCATCATTTCAGCCGAAAGACTTCCACTGCTGGACATAGGCCTCCCCCAAGTGTCGCCACATTGACCGGTCCCGTGCGACTCGCATCCAGCGGATTCCCGCAACCTTCACCAGGTCATCGGTCTACCTAGCGGAAGCGTGTGCCTAAGAAATAACAGCAGCGCTAGCCTAGATTGTTACGTGGATGGGTTCCCATTACATACGGCGTCCCAGTTTCCAATTATAGATATTTGACAGGATATCTCCCGCCCTTAGCTGCCGCACTTAACTGCAATTAAGAATTCAGAAACAACCTGGCGAAATAAACCTAGTAATGCATCAAATAATTTAAACCATTATCAGAGGACTAAGTTCTCATAATTGTCATAAAAAGGGGAGCGGAAATAATCTAATCATCCTAAGTACAATATTAATGGCGGTGGATTAAAATTTTTCCTAACTTTTAAAAATGGAAGTCCCCAGTTCTTTTATAATTAGACGTCATAAAAGAGTCAAAGTTTGATTTACGTATAAAAATATCACCGAGAGACTTTAGACGGTTAGATTTAGGAGATAAAAAAGATCTGGATCTGAATTGATTTTGCTAAAGTGGGGAAAAAGTCGCTTTGTACGAAATGAAAGTGAATCTGATTTTCATTTTGGATAAAGCTATGCTAAGCTTACGTAAATGGTTTGATAATAAATGGATCTGCTTGGATTCGACTATGACATTTGTAGTTGATTAAACATTGGGAAGATACTTGGTAATATTTTGTAGACTTTTAAACCAAATTGACGATCTATTTTCTTTGAAAGTCTCAATCTGAATTTAAGTAATGAGTTTAAATAATTACGTTTACGTTTAAATGTAGTTAGTTTTTGGCATGTAATTAACGATGCACCAGATTTAACAAAATGGAACGGCAAAAAAATCACTTTTGATTGCTAAAATTAGTAAATGATCACCAAAAATTGATCCCCATTTTATCATGAAATTAGAACCAAAAATTTATTTTTTTAGTTAATGACCACCAGGAATTGAACTGATATGCTCTTGCATCCGAGTCGAGTTAGAACTGGTCGACGGAGCCCCGCTTCGCGGGGCTCCTACTTCTGAATGGTTTAAAAAAAATAACCACATATGGCGGGGTCTATTCACTCGCTTCGCTCGCTCATTCGACCCCGCCATACCCTTCTAACCTAATCTATCCGTGTCGGGGTGCCCCAAGTCGGCCTAGGCAAAACTAGTTTGTCATCAAACACCTCATTATAATTTGGTGCTCAATTTACTAAATTTGGTGATCAATTGATATTTTAGGTGATAGATGTTAGTGGTCACAAAGTAATTTTTGGTGGTCATTATATTTTCCCCCTTAGTTTTTTAAGAAACATTCACAATATTAGTAATGGCTTAGTGTTGTGACCGCTGCATACTGCCAAGTCATAAGTTTAGTATGTCTCGAATTCGAATTCAGGACACACATCTTTGATTGTTCACATTCATGTGCGTATTACTTAAGTTCGTTACCCATATTTGCAAAATAAAATTCTTTTATTGTATAATGATCACTTGCTTCGGTGAAGAAAACCAAACCAGCATGCCCGAGAGATATTTCTGTACGGCATGTAAAGCCAAGTCAGAGGCCGAGGCAGATGGGTGCCATAAAGCTCTGACACCAGGTTTGGCACTAACCACCTGATAAATAAAAGAATATTGTTCAGTATCGTGACTGTTTCTTCAATTTGTAGGTTAAGGCGATTAGACGAGCTAAATTAGCAACTCTATTTGTGGTGGTTCAAACTTCGTTTGAAATGCTGTTAGAATAAAGTTCTTATCAGCTTGCACTACAAAGTGGTTGTTACGTCAGTCACTGCGGGCCAAATAGCGCGAAATGAGTGGTTTCGATCGATTTACAAAAAAACTATTGATTGGATTAAAAAACTGAAACACTATCATGCTAATAAATTGCTTGTAGAATTATTTGGCAAAAACTCAGAGTGATCGCATGCATATTAGTATGTTTTTTTTTTGTTTGAAAGATATTTTTAGAAATAAGTTCGTGATTTTTTTTATCGAGTCAAATTAATTGTATTATGTTTTCAAAACACTATCATGCTAGCATTTAAGCTGAAGAATATCATATATTTTTCTGGTCTTGTTTATAGCAGTGAATCATATTATACTTTTAGTAATTATAAAACTCGCGGTTAGCTCATGTAATCGCCTTAATATTTTTAGCAGAGTGAAAGATGTGATTCAGAACATTTTCCCAAAACTTATAAAACGCGTACCAACAATTTTGCCCTATAACAAAACCTTTTATCTCCAAAAAGCTGGGTAAAAGTTGTATAAAGGTTTTGGCGGCGATTGATTGTTGAGTAAAAGCGTTTGCCAATACAAATTCGCTCTATAACTTTATATAGCAAAAACGACCTATTAGGAATTGATGTAAAGGTTTACTTCGTGACTTTGTATAGCTGTTATAGTCAGGAGTTATTGCAACCACCAATGTGACTAGTATACAACGATAGAACTTTATTACAGTGTTTACTGTCGCCTTAATGCGCCTGATTAACGCAATAAAGGTTCTGAACGTACTATAATGGGTCTTTCGTTATAGTAGAGATGAAAACTCAAGAATAGGGCGATATTGTGATATAGTGGGCACAAAAAATCTACGACAGAGTGATTTGGTGATATAGCTGAGTTTCAAATTACATTTATGTTGCCCAACTTGTCTTAAAAAGGTTTTTTAAAGCTCATTATAGTCGTAGTGATAAACTTATCACAAGGATACTTTTTTAGATCAGAATATTTTTTTGTAGCTGTAATAGTTCCTCTTTCACACAATAACGGAGATCGTTTCGCTTTTAAAACATAATTACGGTGTGTAAAGGTATTCTACGGCGCTTCTACAAAAATGACATTTTGATTCCCATTATAGAAAATTGACCTAATTATAGAAAATGGTTCCGTACAAAATATATTTAACGTACGTAGCCAAAGAAATTGAGAATTATTTAAATATGAACAATGATTCCAGTAGTGGTTTAGTTCCCGAAGCTCAATTATTCTATTAAGAAAAATCAGCAACTTTATCACAAAAATTCAGAGTATGAATAAATAATAACTAATAAGTATGACTCTGACTTCGTAGTAGTGCAGATTTAGAAACTCATGTTTTCTGAAATGTTTAATAAAAAACGACTGAGATCCATAAAAAAAAACACCACATTTATGGCACACGGACGAGCAAAAGGAACCCTAATTTCATGTAATGGTGGTTGATATCTCTCGTAACGAGTGCTATAGTAGAGTTCAGGAAGCTGGAAGTATATTTATGACTTAAAATTCGTATTTATTTAAGTAAAACCTCAATAATTCAAGGGGGGCGTTAAAATATTGCCGTAAACCCATACAAAGTTTATCAGTAAAATAACAGTCGCACATCATTTTCCCCCTATAAGATGAATAATTTAATTACAAAATAAAATATTATCTAACTCCGATTCCAATGTCTGATTTCCTCGTATTCTATATCTTTTGCTCTTCAAAAACACTAAAGACACTGCAGCGGTGTGAACGAATGAAAATTGAATGAATGATGAATATTAGTGAAGTAATGGAATCATGAACTCTTTTACAGTCCTAAAAGGTACTGTACTTGCATTGTGGTGGCTTTATATGTCAACAAATAGAGTTAGCGTTACAGTTACATCAACTGTAATAGGCCAAAATGGTCACACCTGACACCGCTACAGTTGTACTATACAATTGAATGGAGATATAATTGCGCCACTTTCTTCGTAGGTGCACCTTCTTAGGCCCTTTATTTGACCACTGATTAGTTTTTACAAAACGTTCTATGGACTTCTATACAACAAACTTTTGTTGGTTGGGGTCATACCCAGACATTAATATTATGAGTCTAAATCAGTGTACAGCATGATTGATTTTTAACGGACGCCGGGCACTTTATTTATGAGTCAGTATCGTTCAAGAGCACCCTGGGCTGTGGGCACTTTTCAAGGCGGCCGCGCGGCCGGCTATTTTTATGTACGGACACACGTGCCCTGCCAGATGCAACAGAACACATATGTACCTACATAATATAGGTTTGTATGAAGCATGTGATAATTGAAATAAATGCGATATTATTTTATATAAGGAAAGTTTTTAATGTAGCCTATGGCATTCGGAAATATAGTGGTGTCGATTCTATTGTGCACAAACTAAAGTTAATTTAGGCTATTGCTATCTTTTATTAAGAGGCAGTGCGAGAAAAGGACGGCTATATTTAGGTATGGACTAAGTTAGATGTCAAACTAGTTTATGCCTTGCGCTTTACCGTGTTTTTAGTAGTTTTTACATGCACCCTTCATTTGTATGGAAATATTAGTTCCAATTAAATTTGACATTCCTAAATTACGTCCGTCTCTTTCACGTTTTATTAGAGAGAAAAAGATAGCGATAGCCTAAATTAAGTTTAGTTTGTGCACAACAGAATCGACACTAATGTAGCTTTCCGTTAGTGAAAGAATTTTCTGAATCTGATCAGTATTTCCGAAGTTTAGGTACCCCTACGCACAAACTTACAATCAATTTTTCCCTCTTCATATTAGTACAGACTACAGACAATGCGATTAAATAGTTTGTTTTTTTTTGTGGTCTTTATAAGCTGCCTTTTCTCAACTATGTTGGGATCGGCTTCTAATATCATACATTCTGCTCTATAACCAAAAATATGCGGCACAGTTATGTTGGTACAAACCAGATGTACAAATACAGCTGGTTTCTTTAGGCGAGTTTGAACTAAATCATAAGTATTTAAAATACCAATAAAAAATAACTAATTTTGATCTACCTTTTTTTCGGATGGGCAATCATTAAATAACTCCTTTCACTCTGGGCGGGACAGAGTGTCAGACTTTTACTGACTAAAACCCATCCATGTTCCTTCCTCGCCCTTTACGTTCCGGGGCCGCGGTATCTCTTTCGAACAGTCCCGCAGCCCCGGCAGGCTTCGTCCCTTCGACCCCTATGTTATACTGACCTCATCATGTAGAAATACAGGAATTTATGCTTACCTAATATAACATCACGCCTGTATACCCTGAAGCGTTAGATAGAGGTGTAGGTACCTAATTGTATATGTATAATAATCTAGTACCCCCACATTTCTTCAGTTATGTTGAAGTCCTATGTAATAGAGAGCGAACCTCTTACCATCAATCGGGCACAAATCCAGACTCCCTGACTGCTACTGACAATATTCCTGATGGAAAAACCCAATAACACTTTGCTTAACCGAGAATCGAACCAAGACCCTCATGCTCAGCAAACGTGCTTGCGATCACTAGACCAACGAGGCAGTCACAAGGAGAATATATAACTAATGTAATTTAATAAAAAAATAAAAATAAAATAAATATCACTCGACATTACACACAGCGCCATCTAGTGCCACACTAAACAATGAGGCTTGTGTCGTGAACACCATATAGTTGATATACTACATAGATACATTTTTTGTTTGTAAATACATACTTATTATACATTATACCTAACATCCATGACTGAAACAAAATAATGTCCATGCTCATCACACAAACATTTGCTCCTACCAGGATTCGAACCCGGGACACTAAAAACGTAAGGCAGCCTCACTACCATTGCGCCATTCGGGCCAACCTCGTCATTTAATATAACATAGTGAGATATTAATATAGAAATCCTACATTTTCGACAAGGCTGAGGTAATTCATATCTAAAACTATTCAGGTTACGTTTAAAGCAGTCGTCGAATTTAGCTAGAGGCGGATTATTTAATAGAAGCTGAATATTGAAGCATGAATTTAACTGAAAACGTAGACATCTAGTCTTTGTCGGGGCTTGTTATTAGATCTGACTTACTTCAATGCTTTGAGCTTATAATTAGACTAACGGTATATCCAGGCTTTGCTCGCGTGGATATCGAGAATAAATCCAGGTCGTAGTCTATCTTTGTGTCAATTTTCATCGATGTTCGTTTAGTCGTTATGACGTGAAAATGCCCGATAAACAGAGTTCCTTTTGCATTTAAAACAAAAGTAGGAATTTGAGGGAATATTAAAAAGGCAATAAGGATTTTTAATCAAAGTTTAAGTAGTGGAAAATACCAACAGAAAGATTTTCCTGTACCGGCCTAGGAATTTTGCTAAAAACATAGTACCTAGCCATTTTGATCAGTATTTAGATATCCGATATTAGCAGCGAATAAACACTCAAATTTTATAATCTAAAGAAGAAAAGTACAACTTATTTTAATTGGAAGAAACTAAGAACACAACACACTAACATAATACTCGTATATATTAACGAATCGAAAACCTCGTATACCCACAGGCGACGCACCAATGTACCTACGGGTATGTACTCGTATGTACACAAACTATATACAGCTACGCTTATGTAATATTGTATGAAGTATGTTGATTTTCCGACATCTGGGAGATAGCTGCGTGATGACGTCACTAGCGTCGGATGCGCTCATCTGTATGTAACATGACCTTAGGAAATATGTACGAGTGAAAATTTTAACGTCGAATAAGTTGAGAAGAAAATGTTGTTTATTGGTTTTAAATATATCGACTGGAACTTTTTTATGTTTGTTTGTTATTTTGGATTTATGGAAGGGTGGCCTGGAAGGAAATACACTGACCTTATTGGTGAGGTTCTTCGGAAATGTCGGGAACGTGTACTCGCAACCGGTGTGTGTGTATGACCAGATGTATGAACGTGGATGAGACGAAAGGAGTATGTATGACGTTCTATGGTTTTTGCCAGCCCCATGGCACAAAGGCGTTAGATTATGTATGTTTGACAGCATCCACTTTCAACACCTACATACATACTTTTTTTTTCTGATGGGAAATCATCAAATGACTCCTCCCACTCTGGGCGGAGCGGGAGGGAGTGCTAGACTTTTACTGAATAAAACCCATCCATGTTCCTTTCTCGCCCTTTATTTTCCGAGGCCACGGTATCTCTTTCTAACAGTCCCACAGCCCCGGCAGGCTTCGGCCCTCGCAGACGCCTTCCTTATGCTGACATCTCTTTTAGAACACGGACGCGCCGTCGACACGGCCTGTCGTCATAAGACAGATGGACTGCGAGCTAACCCATAGCTCACCGTCCACAGGCCCGACCTACGAGTACATCCACTGCAACTGATACCGTATCTCTGAACTAATTATTATAAGTTTTTGGTGTAAAAACACATGTAAATCTTTGACTCTAATATGATACGTAATCCAAGGTTAAAATTAAGTAATTGCAATTCACTATCGTAATTTGAGTGGAACACGTGTAAGAGTGATATTATATATTTTTTAGTTTGTAGCTATTTTGGAAATTTTCAGAAAGCACAGACTTTAAATAAAACTTTCAATTTAGTTACAACAACCTTTAGTTACAACAAAAAAAATAAATAAAGGGCCATTGCCGAATTACGTCGTTTGGAAAAAGGACTTCGGGAATATAAAGGATGCTACTTTGGATTTAATGACAACCTCGAAAAAAGGGTAAAGGGCATCTTAGTCAACAACTAAGTAGAACAAGCTTGAAACAACTAATAAACCCAAGTTTACAACATTAATCACTTACTCAAAAGGTGAAATAAAACCCAGTCAAGAAAGCCGCAAGTTCACAATAAATTAGATGTTTATAATGCTGAGACCCGCAATAAATAGGACCACCTGTTACTGAGTCTCAACTGTTTGGACACAACTGGATAAGTGCGAGAATTTCTGCTTATAATCAACACGAGACAGGACAATGAAACTATTGCAGTATTATTTTAATACTATTTTAAAGACTACGTTTTAAAATCTAGGACATTTAGAGAAGAAAGGTTGTACTACTATTTAGGCAGTCATTTCAATGTTTCAATACACAAGAATGTGACGCATGGTTTTTCTGAAAACTGATTAATTCCTGCTAATTACCTGTATTGCCTAAAGTTCAAAGTTTTGTACATGGTGAAAAAAAAATTGCTTAGCACCTACCTGTGTTAAACGCATCATTTGTTGATTTAATCATCATACTTCGACAATGAAGTCATAATACCTTCAGACATCATGGATGATTTCAAGGTTTTTTTGCTACTATAATTGACTTTAAAACGTGTACGTCCTACAGACAGTAAACTTAACTTTAAAAAGTCCGAGATTTTTTAATAAGATTTCCTCATTCTCCTTTTAAAATAAACAGTATACTCAGTACAGTTTCACAACTTGTCAGAAAAGACAAATAGCTTCCAAAACATATCTGTGAACATTCTAATTTGGAAACACAATGGACAACTTATTTCATTAATTTTAAACTTGTTTAAAGTTGCCAAACTCAGTCGTATTTTAAATCTCCTCGCGATGAAAGTTCCTCGCTTTATCTTTTCGACAGTTCAGAGCATAGTTTGATAACTTTTTATTAAAAATAAAATAATATTAGCATTGTTATATATGCTATACATGATAGCCTCGTTAATATTATTTTGGGGACCATAATGAAATTGAATATTCCTTTGATACTTGCCAAAGGAGGTTTTGCTAGCAAAAATATATGAAAACTCAAAATTGTCACTTTGATCTTAAAAAATCGAATTAATGGTGAAGCCAGCCTATGACGCTGAATATTATTAGGTAGGTATAATATGATGAAGAGAGACTCCAGAATTTTCACTGCCTGTCAATTTAAATTATGGAATTTACTTCTCATGTCAATAATATTTCAAACAATGTAGACTTATACGGAAGAATGCTTATTTTGTTTGTAACATGAAGTCGCAAAGTTTGCCAAAGATGATGCGCTTCATTTTCCATTTGAACAATACGCAAAGAGACGACTTGGGACTATGGATTTATGGATACTAAACGTGTCAAGCAGAAAATTATGGTAGAGTTGATGATAAATTAATTTTATGAGAATGTTCCGTTTTATATTTGCCCATATGTGAGGAGTCATACTTGATAATGTCTTGCATGAAAAAAAGAAAAAGCTGTTCGATTTATCCTGAATGATATCGAATTTATTCTCTATTTGATTTAGTGTTTACCCGATTACTTCAAAGCCAAAACGATTTTAACAGTATTTGTACCTACATTTGTAACATTAAATAATGTTCTACCGTAACGCTCACTATCAGCCGAGTTTGGTTTAAGTTTTCAACTTTATTTTTTGTTCATTGCAAACGTTGATATGCACCACGACCGAGTAAAATATAGGTACTCCGAAAGATAAAAATAATGTCAGTACACGCTGCACCGACCCTGCTATTGACATTCACATATCACTTTTATCGCCATCCGTTAAGAAAAGCGGAACGGCCAACCTCGATCCGTATCCGGCCGCATTCCGGAACGATAGCCAAAAGTCCATGCATTGAACGAAGTGCATTTCGTAAATCTTTGTAGTACAGTAACGAAGAATTATACAAAGAGTTATTAGTTGTATGTAACGACTTTAAAAAGTTATTTTCTCTGTAATTTTATGTTGTTTCACACATAAAAATTTAAAGTGTATTTTAAGAATTCCTATAAATATTTAACTACCCGTATTTAAGTAGGACTAACGTCCAGGGTGTCGGACTGCGGGTACTGACTTTGAAGTAGAGGTGAGCGGGACACTTTGCAAGACGTGGTGATTGTAGGTGGAGTAGAGTCCTCATAAAACGGTTACCGAGAATTTGGTAGGAGAAGAGTTGATAGACCAACAGCCTGATGGGTGGATCACATTCAAAAGATCGCGGATAAGACCTGGCTCAGCCTCAAGCAGACCAGGGAAAATGGCAATAAAAAGAGAAGGCTTATACTCAGCGGTGAGTGGAACAAGGTTGCCAATGAAGATGATGATGATGACTGATATAATGAAATAGTTAATATTTCAAAATTGCAACCTTCAACTGTTTTTCTACGAGCAAATCGCTTTTGAATTTTGCTAAGAGTGTACAAATAAGTCCACTGAGACTGAAGAGACTGCTGCTCGTGACTATACCCAGCGTCTATTGTTGCATTATTCATTCCCTTATCAATCTCTTTAGCTAAGCTACCGATCACGTGTTCAGCGAGACATTTGTATTTGCATTCAAAGACTTTATACTCGGAATATATTGTAGAATTTGCTTCGTGATTTGGTGGCTGCTTTACAATATACAACAAATTTAAATGCAGCTGATTTTGCTGTCAGTGATTTATGTTTCACAGGACATTCCTTTTAATAGATAGTGTATCGAATCATATTTGAATTCTATTATCAAAGGTACTGATTAATTAATGGGTAAAACTCGTACCTAAGTGATCCTTATCACAAACCGACTCTTAATTAAGTCAAATTAAGTTCAAAGCAATCCACTATCTATGAGAGATCTTTTATAAACCAATTAAAATAGCTATTTCTAGTGCTGAATGGAACCAAATTCCATTACACGAAGTTTTGCCATTAATTAATTTAATTCTGCCACATTAAGGGATAGGTAAAAGCCCGTCCACGGCTTTAGACGTTACGATTTGCGACGCGTCTTGCGTCAGACGGAAAACGCGGGGGTCACTTATTTCTGATTTCTAAAATAGGAGGAGGTTATGTCGTGTTCGGTCATTATTTTTTTAAGTTTCTCTGTTCCCACTGCTGGGACACGGGCCTCCTATCTATGAGAAGGAATGGGCTATAATCCACCACGCGGGCCCAGTGCGGATTGGTAGATGTCTCATGTCTTCGAATTTATTGTTTGGTTCTAGGACATGCCTTTTCCTCATGATGTTTTCTTACTGGTCCGATTTACGTGGAGATAATTAAGGGCCTTCTAGCCTCGTGCAGGACCAACTTAGTTTCATATATTGTATTATTTTTATGACCCAGCCAACGGTAAAATATACAGTAGCTCTATGTCATAACTATGTAAAGATAAATTATGATCAAAGAGTGAAACCTTTTGATGTTCCCGAGGGTTTTCCCTGACTTATCCTCGGTGGCATAATGTTGTGTGCTACTACTCATTAATTGAAACAGGGTTTTATGCGTGATCAAGCCGTCAATTGCGTGTTTGGGCATACATAAATTAGATTTTGTCGCCTTTATGGGGATTTCGTAAATATCCCGGAAGATTGGTTATTTAGGGAATGTGACCGCGTAAATAATTATAGTCTTCCGGGATATTCCACTAAGAGTAACTGTTGTTTGAACGACTAAAATGTGTTATTTTGAAGGTATTCACTGTACGTGTTACAAGCAAATGTAAACCGTAAACGCTTTAATGTTTTAAACAGTATGCATTTAATGTGTTCAAAATATGACTGTGTATTTATACAGGATGTTTTCAGGACAGTAAAATTATTTACGTGTGTTCAACTGCATAATAACTTAGAGGTTCCCAAACTTTTTGTTCTCTCTGATAGGACACTTTCAAAATTTTCTGGTTTCGGTGGACCCCCCCCCCCTGCTGCAGTGTTTTCAAGCCCATAGACTAAAACGAAAAGCAAGAATATGCAATATTATATTTTCGAGCCATAGGATACGATAGGGGGTGGGGGGGTGTCCTCATGCAGTACCCAACACTGCATGATTTCTTGGCGACGAAAATTAGAATGTTGAAGTTTCGAAACGCTTTTTTTAGTTTCGTTTCTTTTAATTTTTAAATATAATTTTAAAACATTATTTTTCTGTGTAAGTTTTATTGATAAGTTTTATGCATATAATTTTGATGTGTTAGGTAAGTGCTGTGCGGGCTAATAAATGCTTTTTTTTCTTTTTCAAAGTCTACTACCATTTTCACCGAAATACAACCTGTCATAAATTATTGAAGCATTTTCTTTTTTTTTACTTTTAGAGTAGTTTATTATCTGACTACATTGGTAGACAAAGCCAAGCCAACATTTTTGTTCTTTACAATCAGATATATTTTCAGGGAGTCATACAACTTGTGAACCCCCATTTTTTTACGCCAATGTAAAATCCTGCTGGATCCTAGACCACTTTAAGAATCACTGACTTAGACTGCTTAGTTGAAAGATGTTTTTACGACACGAACATGTTTCTCATAAGTCATAACAAAACAGACAACATGTAACAAAAACAACAGGGCAATTTAACGGCTCTTCTAGCGGTACGAGTATCTATTTATAGTACTGTGGTATCGGCCTTGAGCAAAGGGAGGTAGAGTCATCTATGTAAAGCAACAAAGCGCTGCCCCAAGAAAGAACTGAGATTCTGTTGTATAGTATTTTCATGTTTCAGACACTCTATACTTATGAGGAAATATAGTATTTACACACTATAGGTACTTACACTTTATACTTTCATTCATACTCATTATCCTTGCATATTTTTTTACATCTAAGTCGCGCTTTGGCAGTAACTATTTTAGCTAGCGTTATATTCGATCTAGAACGATGTTTTAACATCGATTTTAGCTGAAATAAAAAATAATTTTCAATGTTTACTTTTTTGACATTACGTCAATTGTCAAGCTGTCAGTTACTTTTCCTCTACTTTTAATTTTCTTACTGGCCTAGGCCTATGAAGGTTTCTTTTGATTTATATAATTTTATTTTATTTTATCAATATATTAGCTCAAATAATGTATTTTAGAGTTAATTACGATTGTTTACTAAATAACAGTATCTTATCTTACTTTTACAAAATTAATTAGCACGCTCACAGAATTCTTCGAGGAAGTTTTTTACTGAATAATACTGGTCGTTTTAAATACAGGCAACTCACATTTTTGATTTTAAAATCAAAATAATCTAGAGAGAATGAAAGAACTAAAATAAAACAATTGATGTGGAAAAACTGAACAAAAAAAGAATTTTTGGGTATAAAAGGGCATTCCTGACACATTTCAAGGCAGTCTACTACGGGATCTGAAGTGTGTCTGAAGTTAGATACTTCTATTTAATAAGTCTCACTGAATTCACGGTGAAGTTCGCCCTCTGAAGAGCTGTATCTTGGTGGCGCTGACGCCCTGACGCGCCCCAAGTCTTAAAGCTGGACCTGGAAGCTGTACTCCACGCTCTCTACAGAGCTGGACCAGGAGGTTGCTCCCAAAGGTGATACCTGACGCGCCCTGAAGCCGAACTGGAAGCTGTTGCCTCTACAAAGCTGGACCAGGAAGTTGCCGATCCTGAAGCTTGACCTGGAAGCTGTACTCCACGTTGTCTAAAGAGCTGGACCCTGAAAAATACCTGCCAAGTATTGTGAACTTCCTCTAACATTTTTTTTGTGAAGCGTGATAGATAAAGGACTTTTATTTAAATAAATTAATTGTTTGTGTTACTTTTTTTTTTTGGGATAAGTAACACGACAGTTTGGCGCCCAACGTAAAATCAAGACTTAGATTTCACTCAATTACTTTTTCAAAATTCTAAAAAAAACTAGCACTAGTATTCCCTTATTAGACTCTTATTTGGCTTATTCTCTTATAACTTACTCTCATCTCATTCTAACTATTTCTAACACACACTCTCACACTTTAACATACGATGCGCGTCATCGAATTATAGCAAGTTCTAAAATTGCTTATATCTCAGAAACGGTGCGTCCTATCGCAAAAATAACGAAAAATTTGCCCCCCTGCCCCTAGTCAACTTGTCATTCTTAACATGATGGAACTTTAAAAACACAAAAAAAAAAACTTTTTTTTTTTCGTGTCATTAATCGGATCCTCTAGTCCTCTTTAACACTCAAGTCCTCCTCTTTAACACCTATATCAAGCTAGGTATAGTGTCGTGGGCTCTTGAACTAATTAAATAAAAACCCTCTTCAGTTTTTATTACTAAAATTAAATATTATTTTACTATGTAGGATCCTCTCGTCCTCTCGTCTTTAATACTTGAGTACTTTCTAATACTTGAGTACTTTCTAACACTTACTCTTGAGTCCTCTTGAGTTTTCTCTTGAGTCGTCTCTTGAGTTGTTGAGTTTTCTTTAACTCTAACTCTTCTTTAAAACACTCTTGAGTTATCGTTTTTCCTCCCTTTAATACAAAACTTTAATTTAATCATGAATAGAATTATTTTCTTTGAACTTAACTTCTTTGAACAGTTTATATACTTGAGGACTCTAATGGCAACCAAGCTATATTAAAGACTTTAAAATATAATGGATATAATTATGTAAATAAACTTCTTCTTCATACTCATGACTCATTTTTTCTTCTTTCCTTCTTCTATAATAGAGTTCTTTGTGGCCCATTAAAACTCTATTTATTTTATAATTCATTCATCGGTTCTTACACCATTATAAGATTATTTTTTTTAATCATTATTTTTATCTGTTCCGATCAGATATCTCTAAGAAGTGCTTTTAGGTACAAGTTACCTAACCTTCGTGTCAACTAACTCTACAAGTTAGTATGACTTGTTTCTTACTATCGACTCTAAAAGTTGATTGGAGCGGCTGATAACTCCATAAAAATAAGCCCTTATCATATACAGGAAAAGTTTTTAACCACTGCGTAAATTTTTTTTGGTAGCTCAGTGTTAGTAATAGAACACATTCCCATTTTTAGTTTTAATTTTTTTTTTTCAAATTTTTCCATCTTGTCCCATTTTAAAATAAGCATAACATGGACATAATTTAATTGTAATACTGTGAATGAAAACGCGCTGGCTGCTGACGTACGATGTGTCCTAAGCCCATGAAAGTATGAAGGAAAAATTGGAATTACGTTTACAAATAACATATCACAGCCTAAACTTAAAAAAGTAGCGCGAAACGGCGGTCAGTAACCGTCAGCGCGTAGGTAGGTAAGTTTACGTCGGCGCCGTCGCATCGAGCGAGCGCACCTACAAAACTCAGCTGATCTCAGCTTGCCGGTTGGGCGACCGGTCGACGCGTGAGTCGGTCGACCGGGCGCCCGACTGGCAAGCGACCATAAAATAAGTTTATAGGTAAATAAGTCTCGTAAGCGATAACTTTATTTTTTACTACTAACACATATCAAAATAAAAAATACGTGTCTATTAAAATACATTCAAGTTTATCATGTCAAAATTTGCGCACTGGTTAAAAACTTTTCCTGTATAATCAACTAAAGTTGATTCGGAGCGGCTAACAACTCCATAAAAATAAGCCCTTGTTAAACTAATAAAAAAAATCTTTATATTTCATTTCATTATGGGTTTTAGACGAGAGCGGATTACAACTCCGAAAATAAGCCTTAAAGTTATTGACTTATCAGGTTGAGTAGTGATCATTGAATGTGAATCCTACCTGACCTAACTACGTAAGATGTCGGTGTGATTGAATGAAGTATGTACGTTTTGTGAATGCTGTTATACTTTAACCTTATAAAAATTTTTGTTCTAGACCAAAAATTTTCTCGGGGTCGATGGGGAAATATAGTATTTTCATGTTTCAGACACTCTATACTTATGAGGAAATATAGTATTTACACACTATAGGTACTTACACTTTATACTTTCATTCATACTCATTATCCTTGCATATTTTTTTACATCTAAGTCGCGCTTTGGCAGTAACTATTTTAGCTAGCGTTATATTCGATCTAGAACGATGTTTTAACATCGATTTTAGCTGAAATAAAAAATAATTTTCAATGTTTACTTTTTTGACATTACGTCAATTGTCAAGCTGTCAGTTACTTTTCCTCTACTTTTAATTTTCTTACTGGCCTAGGCCTATGAAGGTTTCTTTTGATTTATATAATTTTATTTTATTTTATCAATATATTAGCTCAAATAATGTATTTTAGAGTTAATTACGATTGTTTACTAAATAACAGTATCTTATCTTACTTTTACAAAATTAATTAGCACGCTCACAGAATTCTTCGAGGAAGTTTTTTACTGAATAATACTGGTCGTTTTAAATACAGGCAACTCACATTTTTGATTTTAAAATCAAAATAATCTAGAGAGAATGAAAGAACTAAAATAAAACAATTGATGTGGAAAAACTGAACAAAAAAAGAATTTTTGGGTATAAAAGGGCATTCCTGACACATTTCAAGGCAGTCTACTACGGGATCTGAAGTGTGTCTGAAGTTAGATACTTCTATTTAATAAGTCTCACTGAATTCACGGTGAAGTTCGCCCTCTGAAGAGCTGTATCTTGGTGGCGCTGACGCCCTGACGCGCCCCAAGTTTTAAAGCTGGACCTGGAAGCTGTACTCCACGCTCTCTACAGAGCTGGACCAGGAGGTTGCTCCCAAAGGTGATACCTGACGCGCCCTGAAGCCGAACTGGAAGCTGTTGCCTCTACAAAGCTGGACCAGGAAGTTGCCGATCCTGAAGCCTGACCTGGAAGCTGTACTCCACGTTGTCTAAAGAGCTGGACCCTGAAAAATACCTGCCAAGTATTGTGAACTTCCTCTAACATTTTTTTTGTGAAGCGTGATAGATAAAGGACTTTTATTTAAATAAATTAATTGTTTGTGTTACTTTTTTTTTTTGGGATAAGTAACACGACAGTTGTCAGAGCTGAACAAAAAGATGTTTCTTTAACAATGTTTAAGACACACATTTCTTATGAGAACACACATACAATCACTATCACTACATATTACAAAACAAAGTCCTCCGCCGCGTTTGTCTGTCTGTTCGCGATAAACTTAAAAACTACTGCACCGATTTTCATGCTGTTTTCACCAATAGGTAGAGTGGTTCTCGAGGAGGGTTTTAGTAAATAATTTGTACGCGGGTGAAACTGCAGGCATCAGCTAATTATTACATAAAACATAATGCCCGCCATTCGTCATTTTTTAGTATAATCATCTGTCCAGCTTTTTCCCAACTACATAAATGTTGGGGTCGGCTACTTAGGTCCATGTTCACCAAGAAGATGACAAACTGATTATCTAAAACAGCTGTTTAAAACGCATTTTTGTATGGGAACATGTCACAGTGACAGCTGTTTTTAGATAATCAGATGGTTATCTTTTCGGTGAACATGGACCTTAGCTGCTAGTCTAACCAGATGCAACTGAATACCAATATTTTAAATGAAGTGACTACCTATCTGGCCTTCCTAACCAACTCAGCGGTATTCCTTGGAAATACTAATTGACAGACTTTCGACCCGGCTTTTCTAGATAGTACAAGTATTATAGATCTTTGGCATCGGCCTTGGGACAGGGGAGCTACTTCCATCAGTACTGAAAAGCAACAAAGCACCTTCCCAAGAGGAACTGTGATTCTGTTGTCAGAACCGAGACGCACTAACTCGCAGACTGAGCAAGTTTACCCTTAAACTTCGTATTTACAAAGGCTAAACTTTTTAATGGGTGTATAAGTTAGGTAAAGTCGTTCAGGTCATGACTCTCTGCCGAAGTTTCAGATAAGGTCGTCTTTTGTTATAGTTACGTCATACACGTTAAGATTATGCTAAGATCCTGTGATCCTAGTATGAATGATGTAAACATAACGTAAATTCGAAAGTTGTGAAAAAAAGTTGTGTTAATCAAGGTAACTTTCCAGATTGAAAAGGAACGGTACATCAAATGTCGCCTGCACCTTCCTACGCCGAAAGGACTTGTAGCCACCACCGATCACAGCAAGTAGGTGGTGGCTACAGACTAGAATGTCCTTGAGCATTTTTGGTTTAAACTTTTCCTACAAATAGCATAGCATTATGGGCAGTGTAGTGTATGTAGATATCACACTACAGGTTGCCTCATGCGCGCACGTCGCTCGGTTATAAGTACCGGTCCCAGTGGTGGGCGGTCAGTCGTTGTCAGACTGTCGGCCGGAGCGGTGGCGCGTTGGTGAGTCAACTAGTGTTGTTAAAAGTGCATATTTTACAGGCAGAAGGAGTAATTTCAATTTTAAAATCGTTCGAGTTAACTTTACGTTCTTCTTCTTTATTGTGTGGTTAGAGGTCAGAGTTTACATTTCTACATAAGACATGCGCACTTCTCTCATAAAGTTTTTTTTTTTTTTTTTTTTTTATACTTTTCGGGAAACTTACAGCTAACAAAAACAATGCTCTTAAATTATACGGATTCGAAGGCCATTTACAAGTTTCCGCAGATAAATACATTCGAAGCAAAAAAACAGAAAGAAAATCAACAAAAAAAAAAGTGGTTGGTACAAAATACATAATATAAGTTTTGAAAAATACCAACACTATCGAATAATACAAAATTACAAACTACAAACTGAAAAGTTATACAAAAGAGAAAAATAAATTAATAAAAAAAAAAACAAACTAAAGGCTACAGTCAGACACAAATTTATGAAAAAGACAAAAAAAAATTATTAAAAAAAAAACAAACTAAATAACTACTTATCCATAAAAAAGCTTTTCACCAATAAACGCTTAAGCTGAGAAACACTGGTGTTGAAAATGTCCAAATCATGTTCATTATTAAGTCTGTTAAAACTTATGCACGCACGGATCAGGAACGAATTCTGCCTGTACGCGGACTTGGAGTGAGGGATATGCAACAAAGTGGGTTTGCGAAAAGTTTTGCAATGCGTGACCAATCCTAAACCACCCAACAGCTCAGGGCAATCTATGATTCCATTCGCAATTTTAAATAAATATACCATATCCGCAATGCGTCTGCGCTCATGCAGTGGTAAAATATGGAATCTCCTGCATCGCGCTTCATAATTAGGAGTATATTTCCTAGTTTTGTACTGCAGGAAACGTAGGAACCGCTTTTGAATACCCTCAATTCTGTCAATATAAATATTATAACAAGGGTTCCACACTTGTGAGGCGTATTCCAAGTGGCTGCGGACAAAAGCGCAATACAGGATTTTATACGTTTTAACGTTTTTAAAATCAGCTGACAACCTTAGTATGAATCCAAGTGCTTTAGACGCTTTATTGATAATACTTTCTATGTGAGCATCAAAAAGCAACTTAGAGTCAAACGTGACACCCAGGTCCCTAATAACACTTATCCTATTTATGCTAGTACCATGTAACTTATACTGGAACGTGATTGCATGTGGTTTGCGTGTGTAGGTACTAACAAAACATTTAGAAACGTTAAGTTCGAGTTTATTAAGTAGACAATAATTTTTAAGTTCATCTAGATCCCGCTGTAAACTGAAACAGTCAGAAAATTCTGATATAGGGCATAAAATTTTCATATCGTCAGCGTAAAGAATTATTTTGGAGCGGGTAAAGCACGAACCAATGTCATTTATAAAAATAATGAAGAGTAAAGGCCCCAAAAGGGATCCTTGTGGTATTCCTGAAGGTATTTTAACAGTAACAGAACTATATCCATTCAGCACAACTGTCTGACAGCGATTCTCAATATACGACTTAAACCATCTGAATAAATCACCTCTGATACCCATTGCAAGCAGCTTACGCAACAAAACACCGTGGTCTATACGGTCAAATGCCTTGCTGTAATCAGTATAGACAACATCCACTTGAGAGGGTTCAGCCATGTTAGAGGACAAGTAGTCGGAGCAGACAAGCAAATTTGACACAACAGACCTGTTTTTTAGGAAGCCATGCTGATAGTCATTAAGAGATTGTTTAATGGCGTTATGAACTGAAGCGTAAACAATTTTTTCCAAAACCTTCGCAAATAGACACAGTTTGGATATTGGCCTATAGTTTTCTACATTGTCCTTAGGGCCTTTTTTATGGACGGGGGTAATAAAAGCTGTTTTCCAAACATGCGGCACCACTCCCTCATTAAGAGAACGACGAAATATTAAGGTAAGTGGTAAAGTTAAGCTTTCTGCGCACCTAATTATGAGTATAGCAGGAATACCATCAGGCCCTGCAGATTTATTCACGTCAATAGCCCTCAATAGCTTCAGTACTTCAATTTCGCAGACTTCAACAGAGTTTATATCAGAGGTAGATGTTTGATAAAGACAGTGCATGTCGCTATCCAACTGAGTTACATCGGGAGTAGTGTTCTGGAGAAAGTTAAACTCAAAAACTTCGCTAAACATGTTGCAAATCTCATCACCCTGTCCTGACGACCTCTGCCCGTACTTCATAACTGATGGTAAAGTACAAGAAGACTTTTGCTTGCTCTTGACGAAAGACCAGAAAGCTTTAGGCGATTTACTAATATTATTTTCTATTGCCTCAAGGTAACTGTGGTACATTTCTTTTTCCAGTAATTTAGCACGATGTCGCAAAGTTAAAAAAGATTCATAGTCTGATAAGTTTCCATATTTCTTAAACTTTGAGTGATATTTAAATTTTTCTTTAAGAATTTTGATGAGAGGGGTTTTATACCAAGGGGGGTAATTAGACATGGATTTGACGGTTTTAGTTGGTATAAAAGTTTCACAAATTTTGTTTAGTCCGACGTACAACAATGACAATGCATCTTCCACTGACCCTTTAGCAAGATCACAGCGCCAGTCGAACGCTTCAAGTTCTTTTATTATCGAAGGAAAATCAGCTGATTGATAGATAAACTTTTTTCTTGGCTGCGATGGGAGCGCATGATACTCAACTAAATTTACTAAAATACTAAGAGCTGTGTGGTGAGGGTCTTCAGGAACAAGAGGGTCAGAGCATTTATCAACAGTTAGGTGATTGTTACAAAAAATTAAGTCTAAGACTCGTTCATTAAGATTCTTATGACCGTTGAATTGGGCCAGATCAAACGTGTTCAAGATGTCAAAAAAATCTGTCTGAGCAGAACCGTGAATATTTTCTGGGCGAAAAGAGTATCCATCGTCAGTCAGTTGCCATGTTAAGTTTGGTAAATTAAAATCACCTAAGATAACGAAAGTGTCCGTTAAGTTATTCAATATAATGTCATTTAACTTTGTATAAAAATATGTGAGCTGTGCTGTCAGTGAATACCCTCTGTTTTGCTTGCAAAGATAAATAGTACAAATATGCAATTTATATGATATTACGGGTCTGGAACGCTTCAGAGTCAGAGTAACCCATAGGTCCTCCGCGGACGTGCGCCAGTCACAGCGCTCCTCCGCAATGAGCTCGCGTCGAACAGCAATAAGAACGCCACCACCAAGTGTCTGATTTCTATCTAAGTAGTCTCTGTCACGTCTCCAAACTATGTAACGGTCATCAAATAATTCGCTGTTGTTAAAACCCTCTTTCAGCCACGTCTCTGTTAAACATATAACATCATATTTACCTGAACACACATTCCTAAAGAAACTTGTCGTTTTTGTCCGCAAGCCACGTACATTTTCGTGATAAATATTAATTGGCATTTTTAAAATGGAAAATAATTAGAATTAAAAGTAACATAAAGAATGCTGGTTCCAGAATTAAATATAACAAATACCAACAGCGTGGCGGGACTAGAATAAGTATGTAATAAGCAAAGTGCAATGTTATTATTTGGTGTAAACTAATGTGGAATGTTATGCAGATTTCATTACTTACCACGGAAATTAAGCAAGATTCCCTAATCTGTCTCGCTGATGAGAATACAAACAAGGTAAGATTATTATGATTCTTAAAATAAATGGTGTAAAACAGGCATAAGTTGCCAATATCCGCGAAGAAATTATTCTTTACATCATACGCTAACATAAATATAAAAATAATTGTACAGAATAAGCGAAAAGCGACTTTGAGATTAAATGAATTAGACACACAATGCAAACGATCGGCAAAGTAAAGTAAACGATTAGCCCAGATAAATAAACCAAACGCAATGTGAATTGAAGTCACCAATGAGGTGATTAAGACATACACACCAGTGCCTCTCAAACTTAACCTACGAGCTAATATAAAATGACGAAAGTATGACAATATTAGAAGAATTAACATATTTTTTTCAGATCTAGTTCTGACGTAATTGCATATACAGTGGGAGAAGTTGAATTTTTTTTCACCAATATTTTGCAACCCTTTACCCAAACAAAAGAAAAATCCTTCTCCTTGCACAAAGTCTTTGCCCTATTAAGCAGCTGCTTATTTTCAAAAGTCAGGTGATCGTTAACAAAAATCTTGCCAACACCGTTAATACCCAAATCAGATACTGTTAGTGACTTGTGTCTCTTAGCCGCCGCTATGAAGTCGTCCCTCAAGTATCGATTGTGCATGGATATAATAATGTTTTTAGCGTCTTTATTATTACGTTGGGGAACTCTGGCAACATAATTTATTTGATCTTTTGAGACTGCGCACTTAATTATGCCGCCAATTTTGGCAACAACAGCAAAGAGGTCCTCCGACCCCGACACCGGGACACCCTTAATTTCTATATTATTTAGACGCGATCTCTGCTCACTCTCGCGCATGCTTAATTCCAACCGGTCAAGTCGCCTTTCGAACCTCGAGACGTTGTTGGGACCAGTATTGAGAATCCCAGTAGTGGGAAAGTTTTATGCCGCTTATATAACATAAGATTTACTCTGCGTGTTTATGTTAGGCCTAGGCCCACAGTCTTTACAAAATTCATCGGTAATATATCAAGACTTCAGAGTATTTAGAAAAAAAGAAAATTAATAATGTCTCTGTTCTCATTCCTAGACAACGTTATTGTAGTTGTCTTTTGTTTCTTATTATCATGGCCGTAATGGCCCAACAAAAGATAGAAAACCTATTATTACTTAAAAGAAACCCTAGCCTAATTTTTACAGAAATAAAGCCGCCACAAGGAGATTTATGTTTAGAGCAATGCGAAAATAGTTTTTCTATTAATAGTTTTTCCTTTTAGAGAGATGGTGTTTTAGATTTTGTCACGTTCTCGGTATTTTGCAATAAATATGAGTTTTTTTAACTATATACTTTAGCGAACTATACTATAAGAAGAATAAGCTTTTGCCCCTTGGCTTCTTCTGCATGAAGGTCGGAAATTATCCCTTAGGAAAGTATTATCACAATAAAAACTATCCTATATCGTAATCTACAGTAAGTGCCAGTAAAGATCGTAATAGCGGACTTTGCCCTTTCCCTAATATCTATTCCCTTTCCCTAATAAACTGTAGATCATACATCGCTCCGTGCCGGTTCGGACGAAGAGATCTTCGTCCGAACCAAAACAAATTGACCATGAATCGTTTTTAGGGTTCCGTAGCCAAATGGCAAAAACGGAACCCTTATAGATTCGTCATGTCTGTCTGTCTGTCCGTCCGTATGTCATAGCCACTTTTTTCCGAAACTATAAGAACTATGCTGTTGAAACTTGGTAAGTAGATGTATTTTGTGAACCGCATTAAGATTTTCACGCAAAATTAGAAAAAAAGCAATAAATTTTGGGGGTTACTTAGAACTGAAAGTCAAAAATTTTTTTTTCTTCAAAGCCATACGTTGTGATATCTATGGATAGGTCTTCAAAAATGATATTGAGGCTTCTAACATCATTTTTTTCTAAACTGAATAGTTTGCGCGAGAGACACTTCCAAAGTAGTAAAATGTGTGTCTCCCCGCTGTAACTTCTAAAATAAGAGAATGATAAAACTAAAAAAAGATGTATGATGTACATTACCATGTAAACTTCCACCGGAAATTGGTTTGAACGAGATCTAGTAGTTTTTTTTTAATACGTCATAAATCGTAAACAGCAATTTACCTTTCATTCAATCTGCTACGGAACCATTCATGGGCGAGTCCGACTCGCACTTGGCCCCTTTTTTCATTAGAAAGAATGTTGAAGGTGATGTGTGGTGTGTGTGATGTGTTGTGGTTGATGTTGTTGTATGTTGATTCTTAGGGTCCTGGGTTCGAATCCCGGTAGGAGCAAATGTTTGTGTGATGAGCATGGACATTTGTTTCCGAGTCATGGATGTTTATATGTATAATAAGTATGTTTTTACAAACAAAAAGTATATATGTAGGATATCAACTATCTAGTGTCCACGACACAAGCTTTGCTTAGAGTGGCACTGGGTGGCGCTGTGTGTTAATGTCCAGCGATATTTATTTATTTATTTTTATAGATAACGATTCAAGACCAGAACAGGCTTATTTTTGGTTTTCAAAGTTAAGAACTTTAATAAAATAATGTAGGTGGGTCAATGACCGCTATTGTCATTTTAACTGGAACTTACTATTGGTTGCCAATTTATTTTTCGGCCGTAAAGGTTTATGTGTTTAATACTTGTTCAGATAAAGTACTGGTGAATAGAAAAGTTGTGACGTAGCAAATTTTCAAAGTACAGTCGAGCACTAACAATAAATGCAGGTGGGTCAATGACCGCTATTGCAATCTTAACTGGTACTTACTATAAGGTTGCCATTTTATTTGTTCAGTTCGAATTAATCTGTTCAGCCGTAAAGGTTTTATATGTTTAATACTTGTTCAGATAAAGTACTGGTGAATAGAAAAGTTGTGGCGTAGCAAATTTTCAAAGTACAGTCGAGCACTAACTTATGTATGAAATTGTTTCAGTTGGATTTTTGCTGTCGTTGAGAATATCAAGAGAGCAAAGTCTAGACTATATTCTGCTACATTTAATAAAAAAATGGCGTTATTTAAATAAATTCGTGCGCAAAACGCTGTAGTTCCCTTGACAAGATCTGACCCAATTGTAAAAGATTTTGTTTGCAAAGCTACCGGATTTAGAGACGATACTGAGATTTTGTTGGTCTTATTCTAAAACACTTTATTTGATTTTGATTAAATTACGTTTTGCAGATCGAAAATAAAAGTAAAATGACCATTTCTCATGTAAGTAACTGTCGTTTTGCAACTTTCACTGCTATTGTAATCTTCATATCAATTTAATGTTTTTTTCTGTACCATAAAGTTAGCTCTACAATACTAAACAATATTTGCGTACCTACGTGGTACCTTCGATATGATACAGTCAACTACATGTTATTGGTAATTTGACAATGACAGCGCTTTTATATCGTAGCACTAAAGTTCGTTTTCGAAGTGCTAGTGTACTGATGTATTAACTGTTCGTATATAAAATATATAACATCACGCTTGTATTCCCTGTAGTGTTAAGCAGAGGTGTACCTGACAGTACACCTACATTTCACGATCCGAATGGCGCAGCGGTAGTGAGGCTGCCTTACGTTCTTAGGGTCCCGGATTCGAATCCCGGTAGGAGCAAATGTTTGTGTGATGAGCATGTACATTTGTTTCCGAGTCATGGATGTTTATATGTATAATATGTATGTCGAACACAAGGACCTCATGCTCACCAGTCGCGTTTGCTGCCACTAAACCAATGGGTCAGTCAATAAAATGTTGCGTTAGTAATTAATTAGTGTTCAGTACTGTAAGCGATAACTACGAATAAGGTTACTCTATAATTACACTATCGATAAGAATGTTCAGTAAATGTTCAAGGAACGGGGTCGAGCCTTCGACTTGGATTCTTTATGGTCATTCAAAAAAGTTACTTAATTCTATTACGATAGAGTCCAAAGTACCAGCGAAGTCATCTTTGTGAAGTTTATAGCTAAAACCGAACTTGTTATAATATAATCTATGTGTAGTTCTGAGAATGTAGACGTCAGATAATTATAATCTTAATTAATGGTAGGTTAGGACGGAAACCATGTTTTTACGCCAACGCAATTCGATAAAGTATCTTTGTAATTCGGTTAGGTAGATGCCTATATGAATTGAACGCTAACCGACCAAATTTTCGATTTCCTCTCCGGTGAATCAGAAGAAACATAAGCCTGAAGAGTATAAATATATACAGGGTGTAAATGACCTCATCACGAAGCCATCAACTAAGCATTATTACATCAAACTAAGTAACTTTACCTATTATTGATCGAAGAACTTTACGGAAAACTAATTTCTGGGAAACGACTTTTTTTTTGGGGTAAAAAGTCATATTTTGTGATATAACTCAATGTAACGCACTTAAAACATTGTACTGATGGATGGATTGAATAGTACGGGGGTCATACAGATGTTTAAAGTAAAAATCTTACAAAAAAAACTTGTACTTATTTAAAATAAAAACTTCCCCCAATATTTCCGTAACCATAAGGTTCCCAGGTATAGTGTAGAACAAAAAAAAAAACTTTTTTGCAAAAAAATAGAACCGACTTCAAAAAAGTGAAAAATAACTTTAGCTTCAGAAGTCGGTGACAAAAAAACTTAATAAATCAATCAAACAATGGTCACCGACTTCTGAAGCTAAAGTTATTTTTCACTTTTTTGAAGTCGGTTCTATTTTTTTGCAAAAAAGTTTTTTTTTTTGTTCTACACTATACCTGGGAACCTTATGGTTACGGAAATATTGGGGGAAGTTTTTATTTTAAATAAGTACAAGTTTTTTTTGTAAGATTTTTACTTTAAACATCTGTATGACCCCCGTACTATTCAATCCATCCATCAGTACAATGTTTTAAGTGCGTTACATTGAGTTATATCACAAAATATGACTTTTTACCCCAAAAAAAAAGTCGTTTCCCAGAAATTAGTTTTCCGTAAAGTTCTTCGATCAATAATAGGTAAAGTTACTTAGTTTGATGTAATAATGCTTAGTTGATGGCTTCGTGATGAGGTCATTTACACCCTGTATATATTTATACTCTTCAGGCTTATGTTTCTTCTGATTCACCGGAGAGGAAATCGAAAATTTGGTCGGTTAGCGTTCAATTCATATAGGCATCTACCTAACCGAATTACAAAGATACTTTATCGAATTGCGTTGGCGTAAAAACATGGTTTCCGTCCTAACCTACCATTAATTAAGATTATAATTATCTGACGTCTACATTCTCAGAACTACACATAGATTATATTATAACAAGTTCGGTTTTAGCTATAAACTTCACAAAGATGACTTCGCTGGTACTTTGGACTCTATCGTAATAGAATTAAGTAACTTTTTTGAATGACCATAAAGAATCCAAGTCGAAGGCTCGACCCCGTTCCTTGAACATTTACTGAACATTCTTATCGATAGTGTAATTATAGAGTAACCTTATTCGTAGTTATCGCTTACAGTACTGAACACTAATTAATTACTAACGCAACATTTTATTGACTGACCCATTGGTTTAGTGGCAGCAAACGCGACTGGTGAGCATGAGGTCCTTGTGTTCGACATACATATTATACATATAAACATCCATGACTCGGAAACAAATGTACATGCTCATCACACAAACATTTGCTCCTACCGGGATTCGAATCCGGGACCCTAAGAACGTAAGGCAGCCTCACTACCGCTGCGCCATTCGGATCGTGAAATGTAGGTGTACTGTCAGGTACACCTCTGCTTAACACTACAGGGAATACAAGCGTGATGTTATATATTTTATATACGAACAGTTAATACATCAGTACACTAGCACTTCGAAAACGAACTTTAGTGCTACGATATAAAAGCGCTGTCATTGTCAAATTACCAATAACATGTAGTTGACTGTATCATATCGAAGGTACCACGTAGGTACGCAAATATTGTTTAGTATTGTAGAGCTAACTTTATGGTACAGAAAAAAACATTAAATTGATATGAAGATTACAATAGCAGTGAAAGTTGCAAAACGACAGTTACTTACATGAGAAATGGTCATTTTACTTTTATTTTCGATCTGCAAAACGTAATTTAATCAAAATCAAATAAAGTGTTTTAGAATAAGACCAACAAAATCTCAGTATCGTCTCTAAATCCGGTAGCTTTGCAAACAAAATCTTTTACAATTGGGTCAGATCTTGTCAAGGGAACTACAGCGTTTTGCGCACGAATTTATTTAAATAACGCCATTTTTTTATTAAATGTAGCAGAATATAGTCTAGACTTTGCTCTCTTGATATTCTCAACGACAGCAAAAATCCAACTGAAACAATTTCATACATAAGTTAGTGCTCGACTGTACTTTGAAAATTTGCTACGCCACAACTTTTCTATTCACCAGTACTTTATCTGAACAAGTATTAAACATATAAAACCTTTACGGCTGAACAGATTAATTCGAACTGAACAAATAAAATGGCAACCTTATAGTAAGTACCAGTTAAGATTGCAATAGCGGTCATTGACCCACCTGCATTTATTGTTAGTGCTCGACTGTACTTTGAAAATTTGCTACGTCACAACTTTTCTATTCACCAGTACTTTATCTGAACAAGTATTAAACACATAAACCTTTACGGCCGAAAAATAAATTGGCAACCAATAGTAAGTTCCAGTTAAAATGACAATAGCGGTCATTGACCCACCTACATTATTTTATTAAAGTTCTTAACTTTGAAAACCAAAAATAAGCCTGTTCTGGTCTTGAATCGTTATCTATAAAAATAAATAAATAAATATCGCTGGACATTAACACACAGCGCCACCCAGTGCCACTCTAAGCAAAGCTTGTGTCGTGGACACTAGATAGTTGATATCCTACATATATACTTTTTGTTTGTAAAAACATACTTATTATACATATAAACATCCATGACTCGGAAACAAATGTCCATGCTCATCACACAAACATTTGCTCCTACCGGGATTCGAACCCAGGACCCTAAGAATCAACATACAACAACATCAACCACAACACATCACACACACCACACATCACCTTCAACATTCTTTCTAATGAAAAAAGGGGCCAAGTGCGAGTCGGACTCGCCCATGAATGGTTCCGTAGCAGATTGAATGAAAGGTAAATTGCTGTTTACGATTTATGACGTATTAAAAAAAAACTACTAGATCTCGTTCAAACCAATTTCCGGTGGAAGTTTACATGGTAATGTACATCATACATCTTTTTTTAGTTTTATCATTCTCTTATTTTAGAAGTTACAGCGGGGAGACACACATTTTACTACTTTGGAAGTGTCTCTCGCGCAAACTATTCAGTTTAGAAAAAAATGATGTTAGAAGCCTCAATATCATTTTTGAAGACCTATCCATAGATATCACAACGTATGGCTTTGAAGAAAAAAAAATTTTTGACTTTCAGTTCTAAGTAACCCCCAAAATTTATTGCTTTTTTTCTAATTTTGCGTGAAAATCTTAATGCGGTTCACAAAATACATCTACTTACCAAGTTTCAACAGCATAGTTCTTATAGTTTCGGAAAAAAGTGGCTATGACATACGGACGGACAGACAGACAGACATGACGAATCTATAAGGGTTCCGTTTTTGCCATTTGGCTACGGAACCCTAAAAACGATTCATGGTCAATTTGTTTTGGTTCGGACGAAGATCTCTTCGTCCGAACCGGCACGGAGCGATGTATGATCTACAGTTTATTAGGGAAAGGGAATAGATATTAGGGAAAGGGCAAAGTCCGCTATTACGATCTTTACTGGCACTTACTGTAGATTAAAAAAATAGAACCGACTTCAAAAAAGTGAAAAATAACTTTAGCTTCAGAAGTCGGTGACCATTGTTTGATTGATTTATTAAGTTTTTTTGTCACCGACTTCTGAAGCTAAAGTTATTTTTCACTTTTTTGAAGTCGGTTCTATTTTTTTGGAAAAAAGTTTTTATTTTTCACTTTTTAGTGGTTCACTTGTGCTTACCCCTTCACAGCGTACCGGTGCGGTGGCGTGATGTTATGTTATGAACTGGTGTAAACAATAGACAGACAATAGATTTCAGCAATCCCAGTCCATTTGCTATCATTTATTGAGGAGTTCCGTTCCATATCTCCGAAGTTCGTGATCAGATCATGACAATATTTCTATGGGACCAACTTGGAAGTATGCCCTTTCAAACAAAAAAAGAATTTATCAAATCGGTTCAGGCGTCTTCGAGTAATCGGTGAACATACATAAAAAAAAATACATACAGTCGAATAGAGAACCTCCTCCTTTTTAGAAGTCGGTTAAAAATGATCGCAATGACGAGGAGAACAAGTGCCATTTGGCTTCGTGATGAGGTGAGAGCACACTTTTCTTATTGAAGAGATCGAGAGCGGATAATTGCTGGGAAACGACTTTTTTTTTGGGTGAAAATATCACGTTTTACGGTAAAACTATGAATGAACGATAAAATAATGATCGCAATGACGGGGAGAATAAGTGCTTTTCGGCTTCATTAAGAGGTCTTTTTCACCCTTTAAAATTTAGTAATTGATTACTTGTGCAGGTCCACCCACTGATGATATTCAGTTATATTTTACGTTACACATAGGCACTCACACATCACATGTAGGTATGTCAAAGCTTTAATAGTCTATAACCTAGGTCAAAATTTGCACAATCCTTGTGCGTCTTCGATGTCTGCTGATTTTAAATGCTAGCACTCAAAGTTGACGGTAGCACATTAATGAATGTATTTTAATATAGCAAGATGAAGCAAAGACAAGTTTTATGACAGTGTTGCAAGATGTAATTTCAATAAGTTTAATTAAACATAAAACCTCTTAGGGCCTTATTACACAAGCGAGCTGCGAGCGAGTGGAAAGCGGGGCGAGTGCGCGGCGAGCTCGTTGCGAGTTCGCAACGTGTGCGCGGCGAACCCGCCGCGGTTGCGCAGCGACCCGCGTTTTGTACAATCATTCATTTGTTTTTCTTCGCAGCGTGTTCGCTGCGCACACGTTGCGAACTCGCGGTGAGCTCGCTGCGCAGTCGCCTCTCTTTCCACTCGCTCGCTACTCGCTAGTGTGATAAGGTTATTAAAAGATCTTTGTAAGAGTATTCTATAGAATGTCAACCAGGCGCCTTCACCACAATACATATAGAATATCAACATCGTCGTCATCATATCTGACCTCCACAAGTCCACAACCCAGCTTTGTACTGGGCAATACGATGTAGAATATCAACATGGAAGCTTTATTCTACTTTAAGTAGGTAAAGGTTAAGTATTTCAGGAACTTTAGCCATATTTTTTAAATAATGGACCTCGTTTTTACACATCATCATCATCATCATCGGCCTATTAATGTTCCCACTGCTGGGACAGGCCTCCTCTCTATGAGAGGGAATGGGCTATATAATCCACCACGCGGGCCCAGTGCGGATTGGTAGATGTCACATGTCATCGAATTTATGGTTCTAGGACATGCCGGTTTCCTCACGATGTTTTCCTTCACCGTTTTGAGAGCAGCGGTGATGTAATAAATTACACAAAGTAATGCGCCTGCCTGGGTTCGAACCCACGACTTACTGAACGTAAGTCGGGGGCGCCACCACTGGGCCACCGCTGCTCTCATTCTCTCGTTTTTACACGGATAAAATCAATTGACACCCAGTGCTATCATAAAAAAACTGTTCTTCTTTTAAATTATTCTTAATTCAAAATCCTTTAAAAATCCGAATGCAGCTAAACGCAGCCAGCCTAATTTAAGGTTGGTTGTAAGATAAAAAACCTTACAGTACCTATCGCACTACATTAAACCTTGAGGTTTTAAGTAACTGCATTTCCACCCTCTATAACTAAGAAATAATTTTTACCCAACAGAAATGTAAATACTCCAGAAAACCACTCAAACTTTGCCTGCTGAAATGTATATAAATAAAAAGGAAACTTGCCTCAACCTCTACACAAAATATCGTAAAAAGTGAGCCCACGCTAAAGAAGTACTGTCATAAATATATTTTTTGACCCAGAACCCGTGATAGATGTCTCTGTTTATTCTGTAAGAGAAATACAAGCAAACAACTCTTACTAAACAAAGTAAATCTTGATGTGAGAAAAAATTAAAATGTCTCTATTTGTTTTTCTTTTCATGTTAATTGAAGTAGACCACTAAAATAACAACAAATTAGTTTTGTAATGTCGAACAAGCTATTTGGTTTACAGTTTAACCCACATATTACATTGTAAACAAAATAACTTGTTTGACCGTACATATTATTTCGTAATATCGCCAAACTGTCAGTCGGCTCTTCTTGTGACGTTAGCAGAGTTTTAAAATAAAAAATTGTAGTTTTAGGACTGAAGCCAAACTCGCTCACATTTTTAATTATGTAATTGATTTTATCATAGATCATAATTACTAATGGCCAACGAAGAAAACCATTGCGCTACCCACAAAGTTGTGATACTCATCACAGAACGTTTAATAATTCATGTTTTACTTTACTACAATGAGTTCTACAATATTTATTTATTCAAACTTTAAGCACAAATTAAAAAGCAATGTAAATACATAGGCGGACGTATATTAGGGCCAATTTAATAGATCACATTTGACACCTGCCAGTTCAAAGTAAAGGTTGACCTTATTTTGCCATTATTACAATAAATATGTAATTGTAATTGAAAAAAGTTATGCGATTGTGCAGTTGTAACTTTGAAAAAATAAATAATATTTTATGCCAGCCGCAACGGAACCTCCGTTGTTGTAGTTTGATGAAGTGTCAAAATAATGTGATCTGTTAAATTGGCCCTACTGTTATGCCTTGTCTATGGCATATCTGGCAAAATATGGGTGTACTATATTTTATAGGATATACCACTGCCTAACCCTAAATGGATTACAGGTATGATGTAAATTCTACAACACTACAGGACCCTGACGCTACCGGTGCGCGGTGCTATGGTCATGCATACATAATGCCGACAGCATTACAATGCACACCGGTATTTCCGCCACCGGTTGTCACTGAAATCACTGAATACACTACACTACACATGTACAATTGATCGCGTAAGTTCAATACTTGCTTCACAGTTACGGTTTACGAATTACGTTTTGTGTTGTGGTAGGTTGGGAACCTACTAGTATTATAAATCCCACTTAATATTTAAAAAATGCGAAAGTTTGTGAGTATGTATGTTTATTACTCCTTCACGCAAAAACTACTGAACGGATTTGGATGAAATTTTGCACACATATAGTTTATAACCTGCATTAACACATAGGATAAGATCCCATGGGACAGTTATCAAACTTCACGTGGACAAAGCCGCTGGCAGAAGCTAGTGACTTTATAATTAATTTAATTAACTGCCTCTATCTGCTTGACTGACTTGTTGGTGTACTGACGTCCTTTCACTTTCACCTTTCAAACTATCAAAATCGGTTCATCCGTTTTGGAGCTACGATGCCACAGACACATACACACACACAAACACGTCAAACTTAAAACAACCCGTCGTTTTTGCTTCAGGGGTTGAATCCAATAGATGGCTGAAATAAAAGCTAAATAAAAAAAATCCCTCCGGCAAGCCGCAGGAGGAGGTAGATTTCGAAGAAGGTGCTGGAGCGTCCAACTATTGAAAATTTGTATAAAGAGTTGTACTTATGTGTTCAATCTACAAAAAAAAACATGATTTCAAAATCGTTGTCCTGTAATGGAAAGTTTACCCTTTTTAAATTCTCTCATAAGAGTTTCGCATGGAAACGCCCTCAAAAGTTTAGTTTTAATTTTTTATTTCGAAAACTATAAGTTTTATCGCTAAACTTTGAAAGTAACAATTGTAAAGTAAACAATAGGCTTTCAAAAAAAAATATTTGCGACGCTCAATATGTTTACTGTTTCGGAGATATGATTTTTTTTCGCAAAAAATTTGGAATTTTCAACCCCCTCCCCAATTTAGGGGTTGCATCAAAAAAGTTTTAATTTAAAGATGTCCGTATTCGTACTCAGAGTGATAAAAATGAGAAACGGTTCAAAAATTTTCCATAGGAAAAAAGTTATGGCCAAAAAACTGATTTTAGAAAAACCGCCCCCCCGCCGCCCCCCATGGACGAATTCCGCCCATTCACGAACTTAGCCTAAGTTTTGACCGTTTCGATTTTTTGGCCAAGTTTGAAAGCAATCGGTTCATAATTGCGACCTGTAGAGTGTGGCTAAATTTTGCTTGTCACCCATATACATACGTATTCATATATATCCCCGTAGGTGAGAGACCAATAGGTAGATTTTTTTTTTTTAAAAAAAAGGAAAAAATCTACCTAATAAAACAGAAATATCTGCCACACTTTTAAAGAAAATATTTGTAGCCTTTTTCATCTTCGGTCAGCCAGGATTTACGCTAATTTAAATTCTCAATTGATCAGGAATAGGATTTAAACTCCGTTAACTTTCACACCCTTTACTCTGATTTTAATACCCGTAATTATGAAGGGTTTTTAAGGTCAGTAGATCCTTATTACAAAGGGTGATTATGTCGGGAGATGGGGTCTTAAATTCCAATCTTCATCTCGTTTTCATACTACCGTGCTAATTATAAAAAAAACTGATATAACAAGAAAATGATAGAGATTTTTTTTTTAATATGTACTTCCAATCTCTTGTACTATACATAGCCAGTTAAAACCTTGATAACATCGCGCGAAATGCAAAAGAAAAATTAATTATTTCCATCTTTATTTTATCAACCTTGGTTTCTCCAAGTATTAAAATAAATAACCACAATATGTAGTACATGAGAATGTAGGTAGGAACCAATTTATCGCACACAATAAAAATAATGTAGCGATTGTTACCCATATCAATTATACATACGAGTATACCACCTCGTTAGTTACCAACCTTATGTCACTCTGATAAAACATAAACACAACACGAACAGCATTGAGTGACATACACATGAATTTGTTTATATACCTACTCATTTACATAATGATAATTGTCAACTGCATATTCTTGCAGCTATTGTACAACGTGTTTAACTAATTAGCATCTTAAATACTAGTTAGACAGTCTCAGAAGGCTTGGAGATCTCCATTTGTGGGTATATATGAGTCACTCCACAACTTGGTGACTTAATACTCGGACGTACAAGGCCGTCTTAGATTGTGCACGATTATAAACTATGAACTAAAATCAACGTTTTTGTTGGTTACTAGTTTTTGTTGGTATTTGGGAACGTTCACGCATCTGTCCTGAGTTGAGCATGAAATTAGTTTGTAGTCGAAATTAATGATCCGTGACATGGGAAGAGTTGGTTACATTTGGGAACTCCCATCTTGCTTTATTTAGAATGTTTTTACCAAAATGTGTATACGTTTTTATGGCTTTAAAATGTTACATAGATAAGCGACTTTTATAGGTGCTCTCGAATTTTATGACTCTTCTAACTCGAGATGAAAGAGTTAATGATTTTTTATGGCTTTATAAATATTTATTTAATTTTTATGTTATCTAAAGTGTGTGCTGTTTTTATATGTATCAGCTGTTTTTTGGATCGATATTATTCGACAGTAGGTGGAGACTAATTATCTTTTGATGTTAAATGTGTATGTAGGCGTATACATTAAAATAATCATGTTTAAAGTTCTCATCAATTTTCCACTTACCTAACAATTAGGGAAAATCTCTAGCAATATTTGATTGCTAATTTTCAACAAGTTCTCAGTTATTTCAAAATGTGAAAATAAAACTTCACTGAACCACTTTTCACTCAAACTCTCAGATAACAGTGCAAACTGTTCAACTAAAACACATTAAAGGAACATTCGTCATACACAACATTAATTCAAAATTCGAAATCGGCGCGAAAAACATCGCATCGGAGCGTCGTGGTATACACAGCACGTGTCAACAGCCGTAGCGTTGCCGCCGTACTGGCTTACGTATAACGTAGTTCCACTTCTGCATCTACCACGAAAGGTCTCAAGAGCCGCCGTAATCAGTTACTCTGAGAAAATCGCACTAGACGCAGTACAATGCTGGTTTAACACCGCTTGTTGATAAGACAATTTCAGAGACGCAGCGATGATTTTAGTTTTGAGGAAATTCTTAGTACAGTTCACGTTGTGGTAGTCATCCTGTCAACACTGGGAAAACGCGGGTTCCGTACGGAAGTTCCTCGGTCTGGTCATTTGGTTCACTAATTCGAGCTAATTCTGAAAGGCTAAGGCCGCTGCTTCGAAACTATAAAGGGGCCGTAACAGCTCCCAGGTTCAGGGTTCCTTCAGCCATTGGTGGGAGGAGTTATGTAAAACAAGTCGGGTTAAATTAACAAGTTTAGCTGAGGCAGATTAACTGGGTACTTCGGACCAATCTTGCTATGTCTGTGTACTGGTTGGCGTTTAACTGTTGGTTAAACCGCATAAGTTGCAAAGCCGGAAGATGGGTTTTTTGTTACCCCAGCGATGTGATTGTGCTTATATGATGTCAATGTAACTTGTTTTGTTTAAAAAGTTAAAAGTTCTTTATTAAACATTGATTTTTAAAGAATTTAAGAGTAGAATTAGTAGCTAAGATTTTAGTAAATTTAGTTTTAGTTTTGGATATTCAGAACTTATCTAAAGTTGACCATTAATATTAAAAGGACTTTGAGTAGCTCTGACATTACCTATTAATATATTATCTCTACAATGTTAAGTACACATTTAATAAAATAAAAAACTTGTATGACAAAATATGGATTAGGTATTATCATAGATCGGTAGAGCGGTTTTATGTACTTGCCATATGTTAGAATAATATGGATATTCCCCGACTCCCGGGATTGGTTTTTAAGTAGGCAGTAAAATCATTAAAAAAAACTATTCTCGCCTTCGGGACTAATGAAAGATTACACTTCATTTCTGACGGGTAAATATAAGAAAGACGGGATTAATTAGGATAGTATAATAGATAGATAAACTTGATTCATTAAACCACAAAAATTGTTTTTTACATAACAATTTCGTAGTCAAAGAATCAACAATCATTTAAACATTTTTATTCTGTAGTTGTAGGTACAAAAAAATATTACCATACAAATTATTAATTTGTTCCTCAGAAAATCAAAACATTATCAAATAGAACAATTTGTATTTACAATAAAATCTTAATTAAAATAATCAATGCGCTTTAACAATAATTCACTTATTTAAACAAATAATATAATAATAAAATCCCGTAGTATCAATGTTTGCGGTCAATAAACCTAAATAGCTGTACCTATTCCGATCACTGATTATTATTGACAAATTTGATTATTGCTCCCATCCAAAGCAAGAACCCTAACATCTGATTCAGCTGAATTTGCAGCATAAACGCATATCTCAATTCTTAATTTTAACCTCAATAGTTTAGAGGAGTGAACTCAATAGTTAAACCCATTCTTAGCAGAACCCTTGGAAGGGTTAACAAGAATATTAATAACAACTACTTAAAGCCAGGCGTCTTCTAAAATACAAAATGAAGTGTGTTGGTTGTTCTCAAGAGGTGCCGTTAAGTTTAAAAATAACAAAAGTGAACGAGCAGTGAAGGGTTGGTTGCTCCCATGTGGACACTTCAGATGGCACTAGAAAGTTTTAAAAAGATAGATTAACTTTTTTTCTTTGGAACTGAGTTTTAAAAAAGGGTTTTGTTTATGGCTGAAAAATGAAATAGGCGTCGATCTTAAAATTTTAAATTAAGTACATTACTTAAAATATATAAATATTTTACATGTATTTTTTTTTTGTTTTTTTTTCGTGTCTGGCTGGATCTGCGCCCGGTTGATGGCAATAGGCACGCCCCCTATTGCATGGGACTTGATCCTAACTGGCGGAATATGGGTATACTATTAGGTGACCTCTGCCAAACCCCTAGGGATTTACAGGAGTGGTGTTAATGATAATGATAAATGATAAATGATAAATGATATTTATTCAGCAAGTAGGTTTTCTCAAACACTTTTACACGTCATTTTTTTTTAAAACTAGATGAGGCCGGTGTTTCGTACCTGACTACTCTGAGAAGAAACAGCCGAAACAAACTCAGAGGTCATAGTCTCTTTTGAAGTCCAGACAATCTTGCTTAATTCACATGAGGACTATGCAGATTAGTGTCTGAGATGGTCTTTTGAAGAAAGAACCACACAGATTTGAGTGGACCTGTCCAGTCAGTGCAAGCATTTGTCAGTTATCGTGTAGCTCGACTTATAACTCAAGGAGCTCAACGAAACGACGAACAATACCAAAGAAAGGACATTTGGGTAGGTCGCATAAAGCACTCAAGCTGCCAGACAGTCGTGGGAAAAAAAACAACAAAAAGTGACCCACAAGGTCCTCACATTCACAATAATTAAATATAATAAATAATAATTTACAATTCAAATTCAAATGTCAATAAAAATACGATATGTCAAAAACACACACATAAAATAAACGAAAATAAAGTAAAAAATAATAAAATACTGAACTAAGTATTCATGTCAAATCATTAAATGTCATGACAGTCACAAGTAAATATTCATGTCAAATACACACACAAAAATAAAAAAATAATAATAATAATAAAACGTAAAAAAATAATAAAATACTGAACTAAGTATTCATGTCAAATCATTCAATGTCACAGTGTATAAAATAAAGGAATCAACAATAAACAAGCGAAGTCCGAAATTTCAACATTCACAGAGCAAATTTCATTGGAGCAGTTTAATCCCAAGCCTTTTTATCTTCGAGATAGTGATTGACATGATAGAAAGCTTTCAGGCATAGCTTTCGTTTAATAAACGATTTGAATTTATTCAGGCTTAGTGCTTGAATATGGCTCGGAAGTTTATTGTAAAAACGTATACATTGGCATCTGAACGTACCCCCTATTTTTTTGAGTCTCGTTGCAGGAACAACAAATTTGTGTTTGTTCCTCGTATTTATGTTGTGGATATCACTGTATTTTTTAAACAAATTAATATTTTTGTGTGCGTACAAAAGGTTTTCATAAATAAACTGAGAGGGCACAGTAAGAATATTAATCTCTTTAAATTTTTCTCTGAGGGAGTATCTGGGACTTAGTTTATAAATTGAACGAATTGCCCTTTTTTGTAAAACAAATATTGTTTGAATATCGGCGGCATTGCCCCACAGGAGAATACCGTACGACATCACGCTATGGAAATAACTAAAGTAAACTAAACGAGCTGTGTCTAAGTCAGTTAAGTCACGGATTTTTCTAACGGCGTATGCTGCCGAGCTAAGTTTTTTCGACAATTTGTTTATATGCGGGCCCCACTGAAGCTTGGCATCCAAAGTTATGCCTAAGAACACTGTGCTATCTTCCGGTTTCAACTCTTCATCCTTAATTAGTACAGTAGTTTCCACTTGTTTTACATGGGGTATCGTAAACTTAATACATTTGGTTTTTTTTTCATTTAAGAGTAGATTATTAACATTAAACCAATTAACGACTTTTGCCAGGGCGCTATTAACATTATCCATAACTGGCTGCTGACGTTTGAGTTTAAATAAAAGAGAAGTGTCGTCTGCAAACAATACTACGTCATGATTATCCTTTATGAGGTAAGGCAAGTCATTTATGTAAATAAGAAACAAAAATGGACCAAGAATAGAGCCCTGGGGTACCCCCATTTTTACTACGGATCCGGGAGATCTTTTCCCGTTAACATCAACTCTCTGAATCCTATCACTCAAATATGACGTAAGAAGATCCAGAGAGGCGTTACGGATTCCGTAGTGGTGTAGTTTCCTGATTAATGTTTCATGAAGAACGCAATCGAAAGCTTTAGATAAATCGCAAAAGATTCCCAAAGCATCGCATTTGTCCTCCCAAGCATTATAAATGTGTCCTAAAAGTTCAACACCGGCATCAGTAGTTGAACGACCCCTTGTAAAACCGAACTGTTTTTTATGCAATAACTGATGTTTATTGAAAAAACTTTGTATTTGTGCCAAAATTAATTTTTCAAAAATCTTACTAAAGGTGGGTAGTACTGAAATGGGTCTATAATTAGTGGGGTCTGATGTACTGCCCGATTTAAACAATGGTATTATTTTACTATATTTCATTAGATCAGGAAACTCACCACGGTCAATACAATCGTTAAATATTACAGCTAAAGAAGGAGCTACAACGTTTATAATGGATTTAGCAACGTCCACAGAATGACCCCATAGATCGGCGGTCTTTTTAACATTTAATGTGTGAAAAGTTTTAATTATATCTTTACAAGTGACATATTGAAAATTAAATTCGGAATCACAGACTGAAACATTTTCCTTTAGTAAAGACTCGGCAGCAGCAGGTGACGAGTTAAGCAATTTAGTTGTCGATACGGGAATATCCGCAAAGAAATTCTCAAAGGCTGTGGCTACTTGAGTGTCAGAATTTAAAATATTATCGCCAATAGCAAGGCTGATGTCACTATTTCGGTTGCAAGACCTTCCCGTTTCACTATTAATAATGTTCCATGTCATTTTAATCACATTACTACTATTTTTAATTTTTGAACTCAAGTAACGTGACTTTGCTAAGAAACAAACTTTTTTAAATAATTTAGAATAATTCTTAACATACAAATTAAATTCTACAGTGTTTGTATAAGTCCGCTCTTCATACAGTTCATAAAGTCGTTTTCGACTCTTATGAATACCAATGGTGGCCCAGTCATTGAAAGAAGCGTTACTATTTACCGAAATTGTCTTAGGGACAAATGTGGTTTCAAATTGTGCGCAATACACGCTGAAAAAATCGTTATAGTGTTGGTTGGGATCATCATTGGCTGACAAAAGTGGTAGTTTTGATAAAAGTTTAGTTTTAAAAGTTTCCAGGCGATTTTTACTTTTTGGATTAACAATGATATCTTTTTTAGAGACTTTCTTGTTTACATTTGGAATTGTGATCAATTGCCCACAATGATCTGAATCTATTAAATTAATAATTACCTTTTGGGTGGGTATAATATCAGTGTAAATATTATCTAGGCAAGTGGCACTAGTAGGGGTTATTCTAGTGGGCTCGAGAAATTTATTTTCAAGATTGTATGACTGAAACAGGCTTAAAATTTTTGTACTTAACCCAGAATTTTCTAACAAATTAATATTAAAATCACCACAAGTGATTATAGACTTCTTAGAACTACAGATTTTATGCAATACTTCATCCATTACCTTTTCAAAACAATCATACAACCCTGAAGGAGGTCTATATACACTTAAAATGATAAACTGCTCCAATTCTATACAGGCTATTTCAACTGTTCGCTCAACAGATAGGCTTACAATATCCTTCCGTTCTTTAAATTTAAGATGATTATTTACTAGGATTAATGCGCCGCCATGAATAGCATTTACTCTGCAGAATGAACTACCAACCTGGTGATTACTAAAATTGAAAATTAATTGGTGACATTTAAGCCAGTGCTCCGTTATACAAAGAATGTCTATGTTGTTACAATTCAAAAAAAGTTCTACTTCTAATTCTTTGTTCAATAATCCTTGAATATTTTGATGAACCAGGTTGATACTATTAAAACTCTCAAAACATTCGCCTGATTTACTATCTGGTTTCCTTATAATATTGCAAGAGGAAGTTATGTTAGGGTATGTATTATTTCAGCTTGTACAATTAAGCAAAATATTTTAAGCATATTTTTAAGTTACTTTGTCGCATTTGATTTATCATCTATAATAGCAAAGGAAACTTAATAATAAAAAAAATAAAAATGTTAATAAAAAATAAAAACTATTTTAATAGAACAGACATCTAATTCGCACATTGGTCAGTTAGCAAAATTAGGGAGTTAGACTGATGTACGATGGTAAATTAAACAGGAAATCCTAGTATTCCATACTTCTTACGCATTCATAACATATTCATAATAATTATTACAAGTAAATATGACTAATCTCGACCACCGCCTAACCTTTGACATTCACACTAAAATAATAAATCATCCCGTTGGAATCCCAAACAAAAAAGAACAATAAAAAAAGATCTGATTCTGCGTCTCTGTGTTTAATTCAAAACTTTTTGAATTATTGGCGCTCATCCCGGAATTTCCGGTTTTCCGCATACTTACTACGAGTACTTTTTGGTCCGAATTACTTATAATACTTAAGCCCCTTGAAAACGTACGGATTTGGTTCGTATCTCATTAAGTATTCTAATGTTATTATGGCAGCTTTGCATTTCAAGTACAGTACGCAAAACAGATACGTAGCCAGCCAAAAATCTGTGTAATAACATTTTCATCAAATTAGATAGGTACTACCTACAATGAGACTCTTTTTGTTGTTAAAAGATAATATCATTGTTCCTACAATTGTATTTTTTTAAGTCGACTTGTATAGCTTTTTGAGTATCAGTGCTGACTCTTAAATATTTCCTATTAAATTCTTAGCATTCATTTCTAAAATAAGCCAGTAACTCAATAAATTAGTTTCAGACAATCATAAGTGGGTATCGTATACCCACTTATGATTGTCTGAAACCCGGATACCACCACAGATCATCTCCTGGGTCTGATCCGTGATACCAACACGACATATCTCTTTTGTTAACTGTACATCTTGTACATAAACGGTGACCTTTAATTTTTTCCTGTTTCGTCGACAAAGGATTCAATCAATTCCAAAGGATCTTTCTGCTATATTGGAATAGCTGACGTTTTTCTCCTTATCCTTAATAAGGGTAGGAATATTGAAATGAAAACCGATTTTCATCTTCTTTCATAATTTACGGTAAGTAAATGACGATTGTGATGAAAATGTTGGGGATGCGAGTGATGTTTTGCTTCGCTTTCAATGATTGGGGCCTTATTAAGTTGGGTATGTTTTCGTTCTTGTGCTTACTATATTATATTTCTTTCAGGATAAACTTATATTGTCACTTACGGGATATCTTCCGTGATTATTTACTATTTTGAGCTCCCGATATTTCTTCTGGTCTTCAAGCGATCATGGCACTTGCACAATATAAGTTTAGTTTTAAACCGTGAAAGCTTAAAACAGTGTTCTTTCAGGATATTACTTATTAGTCGAATTTATGACTCTATTCTTTTTTAGACACATCAGAAACGAGAAAACTTTTACCTTCATCTGTTAGCGAAGTAGACACAATAGTTAAACAATGGATTTTCTACACAATTGGAGCAACAGTCTCCACACAATGGGAGCCTGTGGATGGACGTCACCGTCCAAAAAGAGGTGGCGCGATGACGGGATCGAGTTGGCGCTCGAAAAGAGAACCTGAAAAGATACGGAGGAGGCCTTGACCCAGCAGTGGGACATTAACGGCTAATAAAAAACTGTAAAGGTCACGATTCATTAGCAAATACATACCGTTGCCACAAAAAATCGCAAAATAGTAAAGCTCATTTTAAGTTAAATGCTGTTTTAATTGCTGTCAACCTAATAATGTGTTTAAAAAAAACGGTATAAAAAGAACGGTATAAAAAGTTTCATCACACATTACTGCTTCAGAGTTCGCCATAAAAGAGTTGCATAATAGGCTCATAACGTTTTCACTGGGATTCAGACTTCCTCACAGGGACTGGGACCGGGCCACGAATATTTAGTTTGTAAGCCCTTAAGGGATTAAAGTAATTTTTGGTCACCATACGATAGTCCGTTTAACAAACTTAGCTAGTTGCAACTGCGAGTGGTAATTTCTAAGAGAAAACCTTTTGCGGGTTACTGGATATCACATGGTATCCGGTTGCCTGAAGATGTTTCCACGATTATGATGATAGGTGTAAGTGTGTCTAATTGATTAAACTCGTCATCATCTCGTTTTATACGGAAGCTGCATGACAGAACCAGATGATATAGGCTTATCAAGAATGACGTCATGTTTTGAAAACTATAGTTCCTAGATGTAGAATAACTGAGTCAGGATAAATGATTCACATTTTTAGTCTGTAATTAATTAGTCATAGAAAGGTGTAACTTTAGAACACTGACCGGTTTTAGCAAAACTAACTGATAAGGTCAACGGCCTATGATCAGGTGTGATAAGGTCTAGTATTTTAGGTGTTTCAAGGTTGCGTCGTGAAATGATCACCAAAAAAAGATACTTGTGGTATGTAGGTGGGTAAGCTACTCACAGGGTGATTTATGTTTTTTACTGTTGTTCACTTTTGAGTAGCCTCGTGGACCATTGGCCTTTCTTTTATTATATTAGTTTCTTACATTAATTGTATTTTCATTTGAGTTTATGCAAATTACAATGCCAGTGTGGAGTACGTCTGCAGGATATGCCCCATCTCCTTTCTTGCTCATCCTGCACAGCAACTTGCATATTTCAGGGTCTAAACGAAGCGAACGACAAAGCTGTGGAGGTGACAACATACTGCTCGGGTATTATTTGAGTCTATCGACACGCAAAAGATCTAGCTTAGCTCGTTGATTTTGATGTAATGAAAATCTAGAAAATTTAAGTTGGTTGAAAAACCAGCGCATCTTATAGTTGAAGATGCGTAAAAAACACCTACCTTGAACATTTTAAGAGTACCTACACTCATCACAGCATCTACTCCAATATCCACGAAATAAAGTGAGTAATCTGTTCTCGTTACCTGATTCTAGGAATATTTAATGAGTAACAGGTAACTAGTTTTGGTCTAATAATAGTTAAACAACTATAAACTCGAAACAGTCATAGTAGGATACGCTCTGTTGAATTTCACTGCGTCACCATCAATTCTGGGAAATAATCAGTGTTAAATAGGTTTGATTAATGAGCAAGTATTCAAATAATTTTTATTTCATTTCTACTATCTTTGTGTATAACATAATATTTTGTCCGACCTTTTAGATAATACTATCGAACGAAAAACGATAAAAGAATCTGCTGTTGCCTCGAGTTTGCGACCAAAATGTATGGAACTGCTGATATTTTTTTTGCTATTTCACGATCGTTCTCATTGTAAAAGTATTTCATTTTCCGGAGAACTATACACACGCCCCTAAAGTATTGCCTACGTTTAAAAAATCACCCAGTATTCATTCTCTGCACTTTAGGCGTTTCCGCATGCCGGGGATTGCGGGACTGTTCGAAAGAGATACCGCGGCCCCGGAACGTAAAGGGCGAGGAAGGAACATGGATGGGCTTTAGCCAGTAAGAGTCTGACACTCCCTCCCGCTCCGCCCAGAGTGGGAGAAGTCATTTGATGATTTCCCATCCTAAAAAAAAAAAAAAAGGCATTTCCGCATTGTCCGTTGGTCGGGCGCGTAAATCACATAGCGATGATACCGGGCACTACACATAATAAATAATACATTATACTACAGGCATAATTATCAGCCAACTCGTATAATGTTCTCACAGTTGTAATATAAGCCTCTTTATGAGAAGGAGCGGGCTGATGGTCTATCATGCGGGCCTACAGGGGGATGGTCCGTGTACGTAGTGTTCTTGTCAACTTTTAAACATGACATCATCATCATCTGCTTGCATGCTGCCTTTACCAACTATGTTGGGGTCGACTTCCAGTCTAACTGGATGCAGCTGAATAACAGTATTTTACATAGAGCGACTGTCTATCTGAACTCCAAAACCCAGTAACTGGAACACATTGCAGTTAATACTGTGTCATCATCATCTCAGCCGAAAGACGTCCACTGCTGGACATAGGCCTCCCCCAAGTGTCGCCACATTGACCGGTCCCTTGCGACTCGCATCCACCGGATTCCCGCAACCTTCACCAGGTCATCGGTCCACCTAGTGGGAGGTCTTCCAACGCATCGTCTTCCGGTTCGCGGTCGCCACTACAGAACTTTTCGGCCCCATCGGCCATCCGTTCTGCGAGCAATGTGCCCTGCCCACTGCCACTTAAGTTTAGCAATTCTTCGGGCTACGTCGGTGACCCTGGTTCTCTTGCGGATGTCTTCATTTCTGATTCGATCACGCAAGGAAACTCCGAGCATAGCCCTCTCCATTGCCCTTTTGGTGACTTTAAGCCTTTTGATAAGGCCCAATACTGTGTACCATACGCAAAATACGGGAGCAGCGGTGGCCCAGTGGTGGCGGCCCCGACTTACGTTCGGTAAGTCGTGGGTTCGAACCCAGGCAGGCGCATTACTTTGTGTAATTTATTACATCACCGCTGCTCTCAAAACGGTGAAGGAAAACATCGTGAGGAAACCGGCATGTCCTAGAACCATAAATTCGAAGACATGTGACATCTACCAATCCGCACTGGGCCCGCGTGGTGGATTATATAGCCCATTCCCTCTCATAGAGAGGAGGCCTGTCCCAGCAGTGGGTACATTAATAGGCCGATGATGATGATGATGATACGCGAAATACGCGCATTGACGTGGAGTTGTGGACACCAGCCCGTTGTACAATACAATAATACTACTGGGTAATCGATACCTCTTGGTAGGACTGGTTGTCAGACTTTAGGGACACTGACTACTTGTAACAACTGTCAGAGATCTCAAAGGTCAGCCGTAGTAATGAAGTTTAACACCTTATACAAAACTGCTAAGCTACAAAAACAGGTTTAACACGACAAAAGTGTACCTTGTAACATCTAAAAATAACCTTTACCTGCGAATACAAAGCTACAGATATAAAGTTATATAAACTTAATAGTACTGTTACTTCTAACACAGAAAAAGGCATAGTGGGTCGCTCCCAGTTTTCCTTAGCTGTTTATTTGTCCCAACATGTAAATAAAAGATCATGTTTGCAGTTATTATACTGTTTGCTCTCGATCTTAATACTATGAATGTTAAGTAGACCAGAGGGTACCAGTAACCAGTGAAATTCTGTTTTACATAAAACAGTTACTACGGTAAGGGATAATACGAAGAGGGGAAGTATAAGAATAAGAAATAGGTAAGATGTAGGTATACACAACATACGTGTATATGTCACAGTAAAATTTTCAAACACGTTAGATTGTAAAATAACTAGAGAGATTGTAAACTCTCGAAATATTGTCAAACGAACATACTGCTTACAATAATACGCATTATTTTTCAGTAGATTGTAATCTATCGAAGTGAAACCGTAATATTGTGAAATGCATGCGATGAAGTCAACTCGCGAGGTGTGGAGGAAGGAGAGGGAAGGAGGGGTCCCCCTTGCCACATGGTACCACTCTCATGAAAAGATAATGTAGCATTCCTGAGAAATACCGATTAATATAACCTGACCTCAAAACACTTTATATTCCCCTAAAAAGCGTAGTCGACGGAGCCCCGCTATGCGGTACCCCTGTTTCTGAGTGCAGGGTTTAAAGGAACCTAACTAACCTAACGGGGGGGTGACCCAAGTCCCGATTATGGGGGCAGAGATACTTCCGTCGCATGCATTTCACAATATTACGGTTTCACTTCGATAGATTACAATCTACCGAAAAATAATGCGTTACATTGTAAGCAGTATGTTCAGTTGACAATATTTCGAGAGTTTAGAACTTCGCTAGAGAGATTACAATCTAACGTGTTTGACAATTTTACGGTGACCTAAACATATTTCATAGTTAGAGTCCTGGGTTCGATTCCCGACTCGGGACAAATGTTATTGGGTTTTTCCATCAGGAATTTCTCAGTAGCAGTCACGGAGTCTGGTTTTGTGCCCGTTGATGGTAATAGGCTCACCCCTTATTACATGGGAATTAATGGTGAAATGTGGGTATATTTGTTAGGTGCAAATCTGCCTAACCCTTCGGGGATAACAAGTCGTGATGTTATGTTATGTTTTACATAGTAGAAGTTAAAGTAGCTTTTTGTGTCATGACATGTGCCAAAGCTATACGCAATGGATGCATATTAAAGCGGTTTTCCTCATTTAGAGCATTTATTCCAGAAGGATTATGTACATTTAAGTACTGCATCAGTAATAAACTTGAATATGAATGTTTTGTTAAGTTGTAAAATATCGTTCGAAGCAGGGTCGAGTCATTAGTTCATAAAATATCAATCGTTTCTACAAGAAAGTGGTTTCTACCATTAGTCATAATATCCAGCCTTTTTTTTTTTTTTTTTTTTTAGGATGGGAAATCATCAAATGACTTCTCCCACTCTGGGCGGAGCGGGAGGGAGTGTCAGACTCGTACTGACTAAAACCCATCCATGTTCCTTCCTCGCCCTTTACGTTCCGGGGCCGCGGTATCTCTTTCGAACAGTCCCGCAACCCCGGCAGGCTTCGGCCCTTGCGGGCCCCTCTCTACTGCTGACATCTCTTTGAGGCGCGCGTGGAACACGAACGCGCCGTCGACACGGCCTGTCGTCACTAGACGGACGGACGGCTAGCTAGCCCATAGCTAACCGTCCACAGGCCCGCATCTACGGTGGCCGGTAGCCACCACGTGGCCCCCGACGCCCGGTGCGTCTCCCGCGGCGGCCGGGAAGAGAGGCTCTCTCCCTCTCTTGTTCCGCCACCTCCTTCGCCAGCATGACTGCTTCGCAGAAGGAGGTGACGGCTTCCCATTCCGTCTCGCTCCGGACCATGGATTGAACCAGGGCCGGACGCGAGAGGTCGCCGCCGCCGATCGCCGCTACGAGGACACGGCGGTGCTCCGCCCACGCAGGGCAGACTTCCACCGTGTGCTCCACCGTGTCCTCCGGTCGATCCTCACAGTGGAAACACCCGGGCGTTTCCTCCCGCCCGATTCGGTGCAGGTACCTCCCGAAACATCCGTGTCCGGTGAGGACCTGCGTCAGGCGGAAGGTGAGGGCGCCGTGGCGCCTCTCAAGCCACTCCTCAAAGAGGGGACTTACCGCCACTATCGTGGCGTGCCCTGCACGGGGTTGCGACAGTCGCTCTCTCCATGTCGCCATGAGATCGCGCCGGAGGTCTGTCCGCTGTACGGCGATTTGCCGCGGCAGCGGAGTTTCCCCCCGGCGTAGTGCCTCCGCGCGCCATTCGTGTAGGCGCGCGAGGACTATCGCCTCCAGATCCCATGGCGGCAATCCGGCAAGCAGGCCCGCCGCCTCGCGGGCGATCGTGCGGTATCCACGGACCATTCTCACGGCCACCACTTTCTGGGGCGCGTTCAGATAGTGGGCGGCTCGCCGCCTCAGAGAACGCGCCCATACTGGGGCCCCGTAAAGGGCCATGGACCGCACGACCCCCGCGTAGAGCCTGCGGCAGGAGGCGTTTGGCCCCCCAAGGTTGGGCAGGAGCCGCCTGAAGGCAGCCCCGGTCCGTTCCAGCCTGGGGGCCAAACGTCGGAAATGCTCCACGAAGTTCCACCGGCTGTCGAGGACGAGTCCTAGGTACTTCAACGTCGACTCGACGCCGATGGATACCCCTCCTACCGTCAGTGTGGATCCCGACGGTGGCGCGTTCCGAGGCCCATGAAAGCACATGGCCTCGGACTTGTGCAATGCCACCTCGAGACCCAGTTGCCGGATCCTCTCAACGACTATCGCAACCCCGCATGTCATCACTTCGGCCGCCGCCTCGTGCGACCTCCCCTGTGCCAGCACCAGGGTGTCGTCTGCGTAGCAAACGACGCTGACACCAATAATATCCAGCCTTGGTTTCAGATATTTGATACTTCTCTCTCTTGGCCGTCAAGAAACGGCCAACAAATATAAAATAAAGAATGATTTCTTCACTCCATAAAATATGCGTGTATAGTCAAAAGGAATTTCCCTAACCGACCCTAAATATGTGCTGTATAACGTGAACTCCTTGTTGAAATATAATTATTCTCCTTTGAATTCCGTATAACCCTCCAACGAACCTGTAAATTAAAAAAGAGGAAAACACTAAGCATATAATACCGTATTATAGGGAACCGCAAAACCGAGAGAAGTCGCCGACAAAACCGAGTGTATTGTGAATGAAACATGAATAATGAATTCGATAAAAGTATACCGAATGATAATTGCATATCACAATACAATACGGGACCATGTTTGGGCGTTCTAGCTTGTTTGGGTTCGACAAACTATAATGGGCAAATAAGGTTACGACACAGTGTGTGGGTAGTCTTCTTCCGAACTACTTCGGGCCACCAAAATAAAGAAATGTCAATCGCCGGTTTAACTTGACCTCCCCCGCCTTTCTCTGCTCTTAAAATCTTAGATGAAAAACATCTTCCGATACCAGTGTTGGCAGGTCCTTGTAAATGGTTACCAGGAATGCTTACCATTGTTGTAGTAGACATGTTTAGATATAAAGCAACGAGAATATGTCACTCAAATATGTATGAATTTATCTTGAATATTTCGTTTTATTGATGTTTATTCTCAAAAAGATATGATGTGGAGAAGTCTTGAAATGGACGGATGCTTTTACAAACAAGTTTTGCTCTAATCGCCACGGACTATAAGTTATAATTGACGATAAGTAGAACATGCTCTAGTAAAGAGACAGAAGGCAGTGTTAGTGTTATGAACGATTGGTTTGATGAGTAATTATTTTGTTGACTATCTAAAAGAATGTACCCTAGTGAGGGGAACTTATGACTTAGTACGCTACTGACAATGCAAAAAGCAAAATTTTGCACGGGTTGCACGCCTCTCGGTCATCTCGGTGATGACGTCTGACAGTGAGCTGACGAATGACAGCTGTCAACACGTCACCGCCCGACATTTTTTTTTTTTTTTTTATTTATTTATTTATTTCAGGCCAACCAACAATTGTTTATACTGTTACATTTAAAAAAAATAAGATTCTTAAATCAAAGGTTAGTATAACAATTTCTTACAGGTTAGCACCGCATGCACCATAAAATAATAATGTAACCAGATTAATTAAAGTTGAATCCAGATTAATTAGACTCAAAATCATCAAAAGAAAACAAATAATAAAATACAAAATCAAATTTAAATGCTAAATCAAAATTAAATACCGAATAAAATTTAACTACAAAATCAAAATTAAAACAGAATCATATTTAAATACAAAGATAGAATTAAAAGCACAATTAAAATAATACCATACACAAACAAATTCTCAATTTAAATTTCATAAAAGCCAAGTCACAACAAAAATAACACGAAACAAAGATAATAAGTATAAAAATCAAATTCAATCTACAGCCAATGTCAAAAGAATGCATTATTACATACTATTACATGTTATTCTGTGGAACTTGCCAAACGAGTCGAAATGCACGTCAATAAGATCGCTGTATTCGTTTAGCTGTTTACAGAGCCGAGGGACAATAGAGGTTCGTCCGAGAACCGTTCTGCGCGGAGTGGGGTACAAGGGAGTTATAGGGGTACGAGGGAGTCTAGCAGGAGCACGAAATCGGAACTTGCTTAGCAAGTGGGGGCAGTCAATTTTGTTCCGGAGAATTTTGTAAAGAAAAATGGAATCCGCGATACAGACATAGAAGATAGGATAAGCATGTGCAATAATGCCTGTACAGTCAAACTGTACACTATGCGTGAACGAATAGGAAAAAACTGTTATTCTTAAAATATAGGACTCGGTTTTGCACGCACATATAAAACTGTCAAGCATAACCTACCGTGTAAGTCCTTTAGGCCTTATAAGCCCCCATGTCAGTCAAGCAGTAGGCCTGTAAGTTCCAAGCAAAAGAACAGCTAGTCAAGTAATATATTAGGTCCTACATTACGTTCCAGTTCACATACAAATCATACAATACACTTGTAGACACTCAGCTCTAAAATAGGACAAGTGTACAGGAACTCGTAAATGTCCAGTGGTAGACCCGGCCCATATGTAACTACAAGTAATCGTTCTGCTAAGGGCTTTGGTTGCTGGAGACAGAATATGTACTTGAAACACATAAGATAGGTGACTGTGGCTAGAGTTAATGCCACTGCATTCCAGATTCAGTGCAGTGAAAATATGTTTCCTACATTTTTCTCTCAGTATATTCTCTAGAAATTTTTCGTGGCCTTTCAGAATTTTATTCATGAATATTTCTGAGCGACTTACAAATTGTTTTACATTTTTCTTACCTATCTTAAAGAACTTTTGCTTACCTTAGATACTTGTTAGAAAATCCTACGCAATATTTCAGAACGTAATTTAAATAAAGACGAGCAAATTGAATTTATATGAAGTCCACTGTACAAAATGATAAAAATGATTCACGATTCATTATTACTGGATCAATAAGTACACTTTAATACAGAGTAAAGGCAAAAATATTGAGTTTACTTTATGCTGCAGCGGCAGTCAAGCGTCGTATTTTAATCAAGAGCTGTATGAAATACATGAACACCGGAACTTCCTGGTACCATTACAACTTTTAATCTGTATATTTCCATGTACTTACTTACTAGACGACATTTAGTTACTACAGTTATGTTAGTTTGAAGTTACATTGCGTTATTGTAGACCACCATTACCCAATGTCATATCTACGCTATAGAAATTCTTAATTAAAAGAACAAAAATTGCATCCTTGCGCCCTTATTGCAATTTGGCAAGTGTTCTGAAGTCTACAGCACAAAAAATCGAGCACCGAGTTTTAAATCTACGCTAAAAGAACAAGTGCCTACCAAAAGTCGGGAAAATATCTATGATAATATATGAACTCCTCCCTCATTCGGAGCCTGCGGGAAAATTTGGCATTTGCGAGATAAAATAGCTTTTACAGACGGAAGTTTGAAGGTCGTTCTATGACAAGTATGACAACAGATGATTGGAGTTCTCTAAATCATATAGTTATAACTATATGATTTAGAGTCTTTAACTATATGATTTAGTTCTACGTCATACCTATATCCAGCTAACGAAATAGACGAAAGATGTATATCTGTTGCTATGTTTATTATCGAATTAAACATAAATGTACATTATTTACAATTTGCTACAATTAACTAAACTAACTAACTTAAACTAAAACACTTAAAAAATGGCGTCAAAAAACTCCTCCTCTACGCTGTCAACTGGTAATGTCCCCAAGAGACAGGCAGCGTTACCACGCTGAATAACTAATAATTAAATAAATAATTTACTTGAATGACATCATCCGCCGATCTTGTTACCGTCGCCGCGTCGGTGTTCCAGCTTTATTAGAACCCAATGGTTTGGCACGCGACGATGGCAAGAGACCGGACGGTATGTCTTTGTTTCCATGGAAGATGGGTAGGCCTCTAGTGTGGGACGCTACATGTGTCGATACTCTTGCTCCTTCCCATCTTCCTAGTTCATCGTGCTGTGCAGGGGCTGCCGCTGCGGCTGCGGAGAACCTCAAGCGGCGTAAATATAGTAACCTTATTGGTAACTATATTTTCGAGCCGTTTGGGGTTGAAACTCTAAGACCGTGGGGTCCGAGTGGTCACAGCCTTTTCAAGGAAATTTCAAAACACTTAGTTGACACTTCCCGTGACCCTAGGGCTGGCTTTTACCTTGGTCAAAGGCTTAGCGTTGCCATTCAGCGTGGTAACGCTGCCAGTCTCTTGGGGACATTACCAGCTGACAGCGTAGAGGAGGAGTTTTTTGACGCCATTTTTTAAGTTGTTGCTATTAGATACATCTGTCGTCTGCTTGACCCTCCGGGAAAGTACAGCCGATGTTATGTTCTTTTTTGCAATAGGTTATTTCGTCAACTGAAACGACTATAACTATATGATTTAGACCCACATACACTTATTTTTAAACCCACATTTCGCCAATAAGTAAGCTTAAGTCACATGTAATAGGGAAAGAACCTATCGCCACTAACCGGGTATAAATCTAAATTGAAAACACTGAAATAAAGATAGAAAAAAAAAATCACCTCTTCACAACAGCTGATGCAAATGACATTTTTTTCTAGTCATTTCCTTTGCAGGATGCAGAAAAATTATTAGTTTTAACGAAAAAAAGAAAACGCACACCGCTCTTTCAAGTAAGATAAAGGTTAATTATGTTGGTTCTAGATTGCTTACTAGGTACTTTTGCACTAAAAACATAGAAAATAACATTTATCAGAAAAGCTCATTATAATTATTTTGCACACATTCCGTTCGCAAGTCGCTTGATATTTATCAAACGAGAATATAAAGTGACTTCCTCTTTTAATCTAAAATCCGCATACGAAATGAGATAATATCATTCTGCTCTTGCAAGAAGAAGTATTACACATTTTTGCTCAATTTCCAAGCAAATGTATGCAAAGTTGGGAGCAAACGCTAGTATTGAAATATTTCAGGTTGGTCTAGCGATCGCATGATACTGCTAAGCAAGTGGTCCTGGGATCGATTCTTAGGTCAGGCTAAAGGGTATCAGGATTAAGAAATGACTTATTAGCAGCTCGGAGTCTAGATTTGTGCCTGATTTATGTAAATCGGGTCGCCCCTAATTTAAGTGGTTAGTAAAAATAATAATTGGCAAAATGTGCTAGTGAAACTAGGAAAAGAACACATGGAAGGAATTGGGTGAGGTCTTTGCTCAGCAGTGGGACAATAAAGGATGAAAAAAAATATGCTTATGAACCTTTCGTGAATTACCTACTGGCGCGATGTTATGTTATGTTGTGAATATAAGTTTTATTACGACGGTTACCATTAACCGTTACTTTAGTACTATTTCTAAATACCTATAAAGTTCTGAGTGTTATTTCAACGCTTAAAATTACAGTCGGTGTTATATGAGACCGCTGTGAAAGTCAAATGGATTTGTTTTCACCAACTTTACGACCTAAAATATTACTTTTGCTACTTTCACAGCGAAGTTAACAAACTTTTTAAGCCTAAATGCTGAACATTATTTACGGTCCCAAGGCCCAACTAATGGTAAAATTACCCAAGTCGTTATAAACATATTGTGGCTTTTAGTGGCAAAGTTCAAAGTATTTTTGAGTCTTATAGACCAATGCAATAAAGGGGCTAATGGCTTAGTTATCTATAATAGCCACACGGGTCGACCTTCCACAAGGTGAATTAACTTTTGCCGAGGTTGACTTGCGGATTCTCGCATCGCAAAACACGCAAAGGCGCATTGCTCTCGGTTGTCATTTGTGCATTTTTGACTTTGCGTACTTGCGTATGTATTCAGAAACCTGAAAATATGACCAAGGGGTTTCTTACCAAGTTACTGTGTTGAAGAAGACAGATTTTTTTATATAGAGCTAGACTAGAGCGAGATTATTTATTTATTTATTTATTTACATAGCGAAGCCGAAATGTACGTGTCCTCCTTGTCATTGCGATCATGTTTTTGTTCTTCGCCATACCTGGGGGTCAAAGTACCTACCAACTCTTTGACAAGTTTAATTTAAATACAATTTTTTAATGTAAGATCTTTAAACACATCCACGACCCCCGTACTATTCTATTCATGCATCACCACAATGTTTTGAGTGCGAAACATTGAGTTCTACTCCATAACACGATTTTTCTCCCAAAAAAAAAGTCGTTTCTCAGCAATATTTTTTGCGTAAAGTTATTAAGTTTGATGTACAGAATGCTTGGTTGACGACTTCGTGGTGAGTTTGTTAACACCCTGTATAAAAGATTCTTCTTTTTCTCTTCCATGTATAATATTGTTGGTCATCAGCATCAGGTAAATACACCGATACCAACATAGTTGGGAAAAAACTTGAACTTAAAGCTCAGACTATAAGAAGACTCTTCTAAAGTCTATTTAATTAAAGTATCCCATTCAAGCTTCATTTCTCGGTCTGTCACCTCTGAATACGTTCCTTCAAATTATCCTGAATAAGTCCTTAGAAGTTTCAGGTATGCACAAACTGAAAGGGAATGTAAAGAGCTCTTCTCTAATTAGATGTCATGTTATTTTAGTAAGTCGTAGACATGAGGTGCCATGTTTTTAGTTTAGTAATTTAAAACGGTTTCAAATTTATGTTATTATCTTTCAAAAGTTTTAAGTTTTTGTTTTAAGTTTTTTTTTAGTTGTTTTTGTTTTAGAAGAAAATAAAATATTTGAACGAAAGCTTACAAATTTATAAAAACTTATGTAGCACGCATTAGTAATATGTTTGCTAATTAGAAGCTATATAGCTTTAACATTGTAAAACAAAACTTAAAAGTCAAAAGTAACATGTATATTTTTGTAACACATATTTAGAATACACCTACCCATCATCATCTGCCTAGCCTTTTGCCAACTGTGTTGGGATCGGCTTCCAGTCTTACTGGATGCAGCTTAAAATCAGTATTTTACATGAAGCGACTGCCTATCTGAACTCCAAAACTCAGTAACTGGGTAATATGATACCCCATGGTAAGATTGGATGTCAGACGTTCGGTTTCTGACTACTCGTAACGACTACAAATAGAATATAACTACCTATAAAGGGTGTATAACACCTCTTCACGAAGCTGAAAGGCACTTGTTCTCCCTATCATTGCGATCATTTTTTTCTTCTACACTATACCTGGGAACCTTCTAGTTACGGAGATATGGGGGGTTAAAGTTACAACTTTTTGACAACTTTTTTTTTTAATAAAAGTTTATTTTGTAATATTTTTTCTTTTAACACCTCCATGACACCCGTAATATTCAATCCTCCATCAGCACAATGTTTTTAAGTGCGTTACATGGAGTTCTACCACAAAACATGATTTATAACCTCAAAAAAAAAGTTGTTTCCCAGCAATATTTTTTGCGTAAAGTTACTTAGTTTGATGTACAGAATGCTTGGTTAACGTCTTTGTGATGAGGTGGTTTACACCCTGTATTTAGGTACCTGAATTCCAAGAGTCAACGAAACTCACTCTAATAGTCTAATTTAATTTAACGTTATACATTTTGAAAACATGCATCTATAAAATCATACTGAAAATCGGAGTTCGCTCCTACCGGATATTACAACTCGCTTCACTAACTTTCAATCTGAACGATTGTGTTTGTGATATTAAAAACATTCTACTGTGTTACGAGAATAATTTGGAGTAACAATATACCGGGATTATTTTATATTACAAAATGTTAGGTAAGCAGCCTCTTCTGAGGTAAGCTCGACTTTGTGAAAAGAGGTTACACCGGGTTCACACTTATGTCGTAAGCAATAAGGTTGAAAAGTGGTAAACCGTCAGTACGTGAACTTGGTAGTACCTATTAGCATGCATTTTGATGAATTTAACATCAATCGACACCAGTTTATCACATCGTATACATAAAGACCAATTCCTGTGAGTATAAAAAAGCTAGTCCCAATCTTAACAACGTCAGAAACTCATTGTCAAAAAAAATTGATGTAACATAACATAGGTAACATAACATAACATCAATCCTGTAATCTACGAAGGGTTAGGCAGAGGTATACCTTTATTAGTACACCCACATTTAAGTTCCATTGTAATAGAGGGCGAGCCCTATTGCCGGGCGCAAATCCAGACTACTACTGAAAAATTCCTGGTGGAAAAACCCAATAAGGGTCAGCGCAGACAGAGAGGAATAATCCCCGCGCGGTCTCGGGCATTTTCTTTACGGATCGCGTATGCTCGAGCGTATCTTCGAGGACGCGCGAGCATTTTTTGTCAGGTTCAAGCATTTATGCACTTTATTGAAATAATTTTAAAGTTTATTTTCAAGTGCGTTAATTAAATCCTCGCTGCGCTCCGTTCTCTCTGCGCTGAGCCCAACACTTCGAACTCAAGACCAGCAGCCACGCTTGAGACCACTAGACCAACGTGGCAGTCGAGGAAATCTAATCTAAACTAATATTATAAAGAGGAAAGATTTTTTGTTTGTTTGTTACGATTTAACTCAAGAACTACTAAACCGATTTTAATTTTTTTTTCACCATTAGAAAGATAAATCTTTACCAAGTAACATAAGCTACAAGTTCTATTGATATCATGTAAATTAGCTGAGCTATCACAGTTTTCGCGAAGTCGCACTCCTTGGGATAGTTAAAGTATGATACATTTTTATTTTCTTCTAGTATTATTCATACACAGTACTATAAACAACCATTATTAATAAATACCAAGTTTTTACATAAAACATTCTAACTTGTCACAAAACAAACAACGTGTGTTGCCCTGACAATCCTGATATTTTCAACTGGCTATGACAGCGTAAACCGGTTTTTTCCACTCTCGCGCGTATGCGACAAGCGGCCAGTGGTCACGCACGTGGTGCAACCGATTCGCGCGGTTGAATGAAGCTTATACTCTGTTCCATTTACTTACTCATGTGCTGGTAGCGAGTAGCGAGATACTAAGGGTGCTTTCAATTTAGACGTTTCGTGTGGCACCGCGCCGGTGCCGAAGCGGTGCGTTTGTCGTCTTGCGTACCTATACGGACGTTCGTTTATGTGGTGCGGCAAATGTACGCCACCGGTACCGCAGCGATATTGACGCCGCACTGTTGCCGCTTGCCGCACCGCGCGCTTTGTATGAAACCTAACGAGCGTCTGGACGCATGACGACAAACGCACCGCTTCGGCACCGCAGCGGTGCCACACGAAACGTCTAAATTGAAAGCGCCCTAATAAACGCATTCCCCATGTATTTTACAGATTGTCTTTGTTCACATAACAAAACAATCGACTGTCGTTTAACATTTTGTATTATCTATATTCTATGGGGTATTATGCTATGAAGAAGGTTATCAAAATCACGTAAACACAAGACGTCCCTTTATCCTTATTCCTTACAATCAAAATGTCAGTAGATAACATTTGGAAGCAATAAGGTATAAAATACGACGCGTCGGTTGTTGTTGAGCTGGTTCGTGTGTAGGAAGGTGCATTGTTAATGTGAACACAAGTCGTCGGACTTACACGAACTTAGAGAATTTAGAAGAGTCATTTTTAACCGACTTCAAAAAGGAGGAGGTTGTCAATTCGTCGGAACCTTTTGTTTTTATTATGTAGGTATGTTCCCCGATTACCTCGAAGATGGCTGGAGCGATTTGAATTATTCTTTTTTTGTTTGAAAGGGTATACTTCCCAGGTGGTCCCATAATCATCAAGTCGGGATCTGATGATGGGATCCTGGAGAAATTGAGAGCTCTTCAAATTTTATAGGCACATTTGATATGATTTGGATAGTTTTTGGAAGAGTACTTTCATAAAGTGGTCCCATTTCAATTTGGTGAAGATCTGATTAAGAACTTCAGAGATAGGCACCGGAACTCCTCAATAAATGATAGCAAATGGACTGGGATTGCTGAATACTCATGTCCATCTATTGTTTACACCAGTTCATAACATAACATCACGCCGCTACGCTGTGAAGGGGTAAGCACCAGTGAACCACTAAAATGTGAAAAATAAAACTTTCACTTTTGACAAAAAACAAAGTAAATAAATTGAACAAAGATCACCGACTTCTGAAGCTAAAGTTATTTTTCACTTTTTTGTGTTTTTTGGAGTCGGTTTTATTTTTTATCAACATAATCTTGGTATGGAAATGTAAAGAGTGATGAATGTAAATATTAATGGCTGGGGAGGAAGAGGAAGACCAAACAAATAAAAGAAGAATGGATTATGTAAAAAAAGTAATAGTTGGACGGTTGGCAGAAGGGGCCAGACGAATAAGAAACAAAATGTGTTGAACCGTCTCAAAATGTCGAAAACAGGAAGGCGATGAAATTAATTTTGTACAAATACGTTCGAAATGTATGCTTGATTATGTGTGACACGTGCGTTTGAGGTGGCAGGTGGGTTATAGTTGGGCTTTAAGTTTTAAATTACCTATGATTTTGTTAAGTCCATCTGGGGGTATTAATGGGCCGCTTCAGCAGAACCATAATATTCTATTTCTATTTTTATTCTGCTAAAGCAGCCATTTTAGGGCCCCTGTTGTTCAATCTATCATTCCTGAATATTTTTAAAACATTTTCAGAAATAAAAATGTACAAACGCCTTTTCCCAAGACAGAGGATACAGGACTCGACCTGTTATGAGTCTCCATACTCCTTTTGCTTGGTCCACATTCATACACCTGGTCATACACATACACCGGTTGCGAGTAGGAACTGTGAACATCTGACGTTTACTAAGGTCCATGTTCACCAAAAAGGTAACGGTCTGATTATCTAAAAACAGCTGTTTAAGGAGCATTTTCCCCTACAAAAATTTGTTTTAAACAGCTCTTTTTAGGTAATCAGACAGTCATCTTTTTGGTGAACATGGACATAAGTTTCGTACAATTAAATAGTAGATGGTGTGGGATATCTATAGGTGACTATGAGGCAATAATAGCCTTGAAGGTGCATTAGTAAATTATAATTATTGGGAATCAAATGAAGCTTTTAATAACGAAATTAATTAATATTGTTTTCCGAGAGCACCTTTGATTCATTACTTAGTAATTGGAACCAATTAAACTAAATTGATTGTAGCTAGGAAATGTATACCTTAATGTTAATGGAAGCCTGAAGATTTCATTTGTACCGCGTTCAATACGTGACAAATTTAGATATTATATGGTAGCTACAACCTCAGACCAAATAAAAAACCAAGACAGCGCTGCGAACAGTAAAGTGAGGCTAGCGCAAAACTGCGCCTCGCTCTGTGCATACATGCTCACACGCACACATTTACATCAAACTACAGTTAAACTACGTCTCAATAAATGCACACGTTTACAAAACCAGCCTCACTTCTCAGTTCGCAGAGTTCCGTCTTAACTTTTTTATTTAGTTTGAGGCTACAACACTTGTCCCGCAAGGGCCAAAGCCTGCCGGGGCTGCGGGACTGTTCGAAAGAGATACCGTGGCCCCAGAACATAAAGGGCGAGGAAAGAACATGGATGGGTTTTAGTCAGTAAAAGTCTGACACTCCCTCCCGCTCCGCCCAGAGTGGGAGAAGTCGTTTGATGATTTCCCATCTGAAAAAAAAAGCTACAACAATTTAGAATAGGTGCAATTATTTAACATAACATAACATCACGCCTTTAATTCCCGAAGGGTTAGGCAGAAGTATATCTAAAAGTACGCCTACATTTCGCCAGTGTTGCCTATTGCCATCAATCAGGTACAAATCCAGACTTCGCTATTATTCAACGAAGTTTATAATCATCATCATCATCATCTCCGCCGAAAACGTCCACAGCTGGACATAGGCCTCCCGCAAGTGTCGCCACATTGACTGGTCCCTTGCGACTCGCATCCAACGGATTCCCGCACGAAATTTATAATGTACGCAAATAATTCTATTACGTGTGCTTGTGCCTAGAATTTATACTTTGTAACATGAAGGAATACTTCGAGTGAACCGTTAATAAATATTCGCAATAACTTAACAGTACCACTTACCTACTTTACCATAATTTTGATAACATTAAATTACTATGCCGTTTCCCGCTTCGTTTTATGACTTCTACTTCCGTGTCGTAATATAGTGCACATAGTGCCAACGATACTGACCCGCTCCCGCCCCCACTCTAAACGGAAACCTGATTTATTAGGAGACGATGTGCTGTACACCAAAGGTCAACTTACACTGGTAATAATGCCATAACAATAGTAATCGTGCTGCAATTCTCGTATACATCTACTTCTAATAAGGCAAAACGATTGCTCTTTTATGGACCGGCTCTATATTTGAGAACTTATGGCCCATTGATAGCCTAATAGTACGTCGCTTTAAGTATTCTGTTTATTTAGGTGGGTTGAGCCTTATATGGCACTAGACTGGTAGATAATTTTGATCTGACGTGTACTTATTCAATTCTATTTAGCAGACTGATGTAGAAGTTGTAACGTGATTTATTGCAGAGACAATCTCGATTGGTACGACAAAGATTTATTATACGGGGATTTTGTGTTTCTAGAGAAATGTGAAAGATATCGCGTTTCTGACATATTTTGCATTAACTGAGATATTAATCAAGCCTCTTATTACAAGGAATACTTCATATTCCGCGAACAATGTTTATGAAGTGCTTCAAAAGTTGTTGCAGGATAAAGAACTACTTTTCATCTCGAACTACTAAACAAGCTTCAGTTATTTATGGCAAGAATAAGTGCAGACTTAAGCGGCTTCAACTCTTTCGCGTAAAGCCGTTTAGAAGGAAGGAGGAAGTTGGCTAGTTCGGAATAAAACTGTGGATTTAGTTGGACAATCAAGTTAAAATGAGGCTGATATTTCTGAGGGAACATTGAGTAACTCTTTGCATGCTGAGAGGGGAAGTCGGTAATTTTGTCTTTAAACGTGCAATCGAGCGAGCTTGGAGGTTATTCTTAACTTTGCGATTCACGACGTAAAAACGTATTAGTACCTAGTATTTAGTGTGCCTCTGAATTTATGTAAAGTCAATTATTGTTCTTTTATGTTTTTTGCTCGTGAGGTTATTAGAACCAGAAGCTTTTTGAATTTCAATGAATTTGCTGCGTTTACGAGTACTTATGTAAATTGTTATAGGTAGCTGCAGTGTACGAAGACGTTTGGTAAATGTGTGGTAGATAATTGAATGTTGTTGCTATTGCTGCTATTGTTTTCTCTCAAATTAGCGCTAGGTACAAAGACATTAAGTAGAATTGGATATCGCAGGAACTGACTTTTAACACAAACCGTTTACACTTCGACAGAGATGGAAAGTTCACGATAAACCAGAAAATAAAAAACAGGAATGATTGGCATCAAAAAAAGTTACCGTTAAAGTTGGACAATTTCTGTAATTAACTTTACTGAAATGTGCGAATGATCAAAATTGCTGAAAAACACTTAGGTACATAGGTGTACAACGTTTGTTGTTTTTCTGTAGCTACAACGGTTAAGGTACCTTGCCCTTACTGCCTCATCTCAATATTCCAACCTGTATAGAGCTTTTATTAAGTAGGTACGTAGAATCTCTATGTTGTCTAGGCGTGAACTTGGCTTCATGCCAGGGTCCGTTTTTGTATCAACATTGAGGCGATTACGAGTAGGCGGATGCCCTTTTTATCTCTTTATATATTATGTAGAAGAAGTTTACAAAAAAAACCGTATAACACCTCTTATATATTATTTAAGCAGTTTTTAGGCAGTGGTATAAAAAATGTATAGGTATGCGCCTCTTTATAATGTCTAATTGACTGATTGTCACAGTTCCTTATCCACAATCATCTACCTACCCTTTTTCAAACTATGTTGTGGTCGGCTTCCAGTCTAACCGGATGCAGCTAGACTGGAACTTAAAATTTTACATGGAGCAACTGCCTATCTGACCTCCACAACCCAGTTAGTACCGGGTCATACGATTCCCCTTGGTAAGACAGTTTGACAGACTTTTTGGGCCACTGACTACTTCAACTTCTTCATAACGACTGTCAATGATCTCAAAATGACAGCCGGGACCAACGGCTTATTGTGCTTTCCGAGGCACGAAGGAAACCCGGTATGTTATACAAAACACGAATCGACGACAAAAGTAGCACGTAGGTGTACTCCTTCACTTACAGGAGACCACAGCATGCATAATAAAATGTATAACCAAGTTACCAAAATTATAGTAGCACTTAAAAAATAAAATTAAAATCAAAACATATTTAGTAATAAAATTGGAAAATTAAATTAAATTTGAATAATAAAATCATAAAACATTTGGGAATAAAATTAGAAACAAATTAAAATTAAAATAACACAATAATTAACAAATAGATAATTTTTTGAGGCCTTTTTGTAACTTGCGAGGGAATCGCAGATATCAAGATGAGAGGTCTTAGATAATGTGTTATAAATATTGCCTACAAAGTCTTGACACAGCGGCGTAATGACCTAAATTGGTTTTCGAGCCAGGAATGTAGAATAACTCATATGTTTTATGTCTGGGAGTACGAGTTGGAATTTTAATATCTAATGAGATCCAAAGTTCACTGCAATCTATCATCATCATCATCATCATTTCAGCCGAGAGACGTCCACTGCTGGACATAGGCCTCCCCCAAAAGGGGGGGTTTTGCCATAATCGCCACGCTTGGCAGGCGGGTTGGCGATCGCAGTACGGTTGTTACAAAAGCACAGAGAACGCTGCTGCCCAGCTGCTGGAGGCTCTAAGATTAGACGGACTAGAGTGTTGAAGAGCTTTATTCTTTTAGATGGTTTTTTTAAATCTTAACTGTTTCGCAAAACGAATCCAGAATGTGCACATCGAACTTGCTTGGTCGACTTGAGCTCCTAGGTCGCGAACACTACTCAGTTTCTGTACTTCAACCCCGTCTATGTAGTATTTGTTATCTAGTACCTTTTTGTTACGAGTGAACTGGATGTAGTGACAATTACTGATATTCAATTTGATTTTGTTTTGCGTACACCAGTTCGCAAGTCTATTGATGTCATCTTGAAGCATTATGGAGTCTAGGTTACTCTGTATTGGCTTCATTATCTTGAAGTCATCAGCAAACAAATAAAAACGGGAGTTTTCGAAGCGTTCAGTGATGTTGTTAATGGACACGTTAAAAAGGATAGGTCACAAATGTGATCCTTGTGGAATTCCGGAAATTGGTATATAGCTGTCAGAAAAGTGACCGTTAACTACCACTTTTGACTCTCTATCTTCAAGGTAAGATTTAAACCACCCTATTACGGTCCCGCTCACACCCAGTTTAGCCAATTTATTTGTAAGAAGACAGTGATCTGCCTCATCAAATGCTTTACTAAACTCTGTATAAATAGCGGCCACTGGTATACGATTGTCGAGACACTTAGATAAAGCCGATGTAAAACACAATAGATTAGTATTGGTAGTGTTAGTTATATCATTTGTAGTGGGTAAGCTATGAAATATGCTTTTCGCAAACTGACAAACCAAAAACTTATGTAGCCTCCAGGATGATTCATTATTCCCCATAAAAACCCACAAACATAAGTACAAAAAAACTCGTGAATAACACACCGTCTTTGCAAATTGCTAAAAGAAAACCTGTGCAATTTCACTAATGTATCGTATTTCTATTTTCCAATGCTAAGAAGTCCAAACGAGGAAAATAGAATATATAACCCAAAATAAATACAGTTTATTTTTTTCAGTTGTAAGCAAAACAGGAAAATCTCTAGACAACAATAACAGTAGATAATGACAACAGACTTCTTGTTTATTCGCCGGTTTTACTATCAAATAAGGAGAAATATCACGGGGATGTATTGGGTTCAATGACATCTCACATGTGCAAATTCATATGTCTTGCAGTAGTGATGCACGGTCCGATCCGATGCTTTACGGTATCGATAGAACATGACATACTTCGTTATTTGAAAACAAATTCAAATCATGATTTGGTTGATACAAAATTATATCGGAAAGAATTATTATTAATCGTATGATAGAAAATTGTCATAAATTGCAGAATCCGACAAGAAAAAGAATATATACGAAAAAGAGACACAAAATGACTACAAAACAGTACGGTTCTTACATTTAAATTAATCCAAAGTGCCGATGTTAAAAATGTATATCGTGCATCTTAGGACGATACGATATGTTTCGATATGTGGTCAAATCCATTCGATACGAATCTAGAATTGCTTCGCATAGTTGAAATCCGGATCGATCCGAAGTGTCGATATAAATACAAGTATCGTGCCGCCAAGACAGCATTAATTTGTTCAATTTACTGAAGACTTTCGTTCAATAAAGCTACCTCCAATGAAACTTATGGGATTCCAGATGTTCCTTTTCTTGTCTGTACCCGTCGTACCGTTTAGAATTCCGTAAAGGCGTAAATAAATTACGGTTACTAAGTAATCAATATTCTGGTCGGTTTCTCGTCTCCGCAACCATGTAGATAAGGTTATTAAGAAGACTTGACTTTGCATCACAATAGGAATACTTTAAAGACTTGTTACTTTTTTTTTGCCTTGAACGTGCCTCGCGGAAGGCATGTTAAGCCGTTGGTCCCAGCTGTTAATTGTAGATCTTTGACAGTCGTTAAGTAGTCAGAGGCCCGAAAGTCTGACAACCAGTGTCACTAAAGGGTATCGTAATAACTGGGTTGTGGAGGTCAGATAAGCAGGCGCTCCAAGTAAAACACTGTTGCCGGTTAGACTGGAAGCCGACCCCAACATAAATTGGGAAAAGGCTAGAGATGATAGTGAACTTTTTTATGTCTTTACGGTAGAAAGCACCAAAAGTGCAATTATTTTGCACAATAAAACAGTTCAACATTATAACCGCTTTAAGGCATAGCATTTAGGTAAGTGTCGCCTTAGTGAAAACGGGTTTTAGAGTTTATTGAAAGTACAAATGGAAATTCGATATTCTCATTCACCTAATAGAATAGCATCATCCTGTAGTCAATATGAAAAATATTTGTCGTGTTAAAACAGTTCTCGTTAGGCACGAAAAAACTAAAGAACAACTACCAACCCACACAAAATAACTAACAGAAATGCCTTTTTCCTAGACAACGATTTAATTTCAAGGCAAGGAGGTTGATGGGCTTCGAAGATCGCGTTAATTCCGCTTGAACGATCCGCCTAGGAATGCTAGCGATGTCTGAAGTTTCACCCTGTCCCAGACTTGTACCCGTTGCCTGCAGGACCAAGTGATGTGGTAAACAATTCCGTCAGAAGAACTTCGTTTCATTAGGTTGTGCGTCTATTGTTTTGTTTTGACGCAGGAAAGGATACTACACCAAATATGTAAAACAACTCAGCGGCTCCAGCGTAACATTTGAATCTCTTTAGAAGATTGGGATCTGCTTTTGTCACTCAAATCTCTTAACTACCTACTTTATACATGAATAATAAAGAAAACATGGAAATAAATGAAGTATTTTTTTATGTATATGTGTCCGGTGTCGGCATAATTGCTGTTGGCCTTCAAGAGGAAAAAAATAAGATACGATAAATAAATAATGAGATAAATAAAGTTTGACGTAAAGTAAGTAGTTAACACAAAACCAGTTTATTTTAGAAAGGTTTCTAAGAATTCTATCCTCAGTTGGCAACTAGGTAAAAGTACCTAATTAGTAATTTGATGAGTCGCTCCATCGTAGGCCTTAACTAAATAAAACTACGCTAGATAAACACTAGTAAGCCCTAATTCTAGTCCTTATCTCTAGAAACAAACAATTCTAAGTAAACAAAATCACAATGACCCTTATATTAGTTCTAAAGCATTTTAATCCTGTTTCGCATACTAAGTGAACACCACTTAATATGCGAAACACGATTAAAATGCTTTGAACTAAGTATTTAGATATAGTCAGAAGCACAGATATGTATATGTCACCGTAAAATTGTCAAATACGTTATACGAGTATTGTAATATCTCTAGCGATATTGTAAAATCTCGAAATATTGTCAAACGAACATACTGCTTACAACAAAACGCATTATTTTTCGTGAAATGCATGCGATGGTAGTCAACTCACGTGGTGTGGACGGAAGGAGGGATTCCCCCCCCCCTTGCCCAGTGGTACAACTCTCATGAAAAGATAATGTACCATTCCTGAGAAATACCGATTAATATAACCTAACCTTAAAACACTTTATATTCCCCTAAAAAAGCGTATATAGTCGACGGAGCCCCGCTTCGCGGGGTCCCTATTTCCGAGTGCAGGGTTTAAAGAAACCTAACTAACCTAACGGGGGGGTGCCCCAAGTCCCGATTATGGGGGCAGAGATACTTCCGTATGTTCAGTTGACAATATTTCGAGAGTTTACAATATCGCTACAGATGAGGTTGAAAAATTCCACGCTGTACACTCATGACTGAACTACTACTAAGACTTCATAGATAGGTAAGTAGATATAATCGTTCCTTTGACTAGTTCTGCTGGTAGTGAGTGTTAAATCGAATAGTGAGAGCGGCACTCAAGGACTGGAACCGAGGACGGATTGCTTGCAATGCGGGTCTTCTTCCTTTACGTTAAATATTGCATTCTCACTTGATATTGCCCTCGCATTTGCTGTTAAGGTTAAGGCTGAATATCATTTACACTTCAGTAACTTCAAGGTCTATTTTGCTATGGTTAGACAATTTCAACATAAGTGAAAATTCAATTTCCTGGTATTCTCAGAATATTGTTGTGGTTTCGTAATAGGGCTTGTGCGCCACTGCTAGGTCTTGGGGCTCTGGGGTCGAGAATTTCTCAGTTTCAGTCCAGTTATGGGCTCCTCCCACGACGTGTAACTACATGACAAATTGTGGGTTTAGCTTGTGTTGTAGTGTTTAACATCTGTTTCTTTAGGGAATGTTAAGTCGATGTTATTTAATTTAGTACCATCAACCTGCTTCATAAAATATCCATGAGTACACACAAATGCGCCTTTTAAAACTAACTTTGTAGATAATATATCCAGATTATAATGATCAGGAAACAGAGTTATACACTGAATGAATGCCTGCAATGAATGATTATACAGGGTGTAAACCGACACATCACGAAGCTGTCCAACGTCCAAAGCAAGCATTCTGTACATCAAACAAAGAAACTTTACGCAAAAAATATTTCTGAGAAAATACTTTTTTTTGGGTTGACATATCATGTTTGTTTTGTTTTGGTAGAACTCAATGTACCGCACTCAAAATAATGTGCTGGTGGATTGAATAGTCGGAGGTCGTGGAGTTGTTTAAAGTAAAACTTTTATTTGATTTTTTTTTTTTTTTTAACTTGTCAAAATGTTGGAACTTTGACCCCCAATATCTCCGTAACTAGAAGGTGTGGAACAAAAAAATGTTCGCAATGACGGGGAGAACAAGTGCCTTTCGGTTTTGTTAAGAGCCTTTAACACTCTTTATTACTAATTATAGATTAGATCAATCAATCGATCTCATGCAGATTGTTCACTGAACCGTCCTTATACGATTTCAGTCTCTCGAAGCAATATTCAAGGATCAAAGGTGTCCTGTCGTCAGCAGAGATAGGGGCTGTATAATTAAACGAACGAAAGGACAGAATAGATTACCCTGCCTAGATAAATTAACTCTATCCTCCACTTACAGTCTACCTAAACATTCCGTTATTCAAATAACTGAATTAATTTTGCAAAAAGTTAGAATAGCTCCCGAGCTTTGTTTTAGGACGGAGTTTAATATCGTTTGGAAAGTGAACTATTCTGAATGAAGGTAAATATTAGTTCATTCATCGTTCAAAAAGAGCTAGCAGAGGTATTCCTCTGCAGTAGCAGAGGTATTATTCAGCTGCTGAATTTAATTTGTTAATTACCTACTTTATTTGAGTAGACGAATGATGACGCGGTGTTCATTTAATGGATTAATTTCCATTGAAGGCCGTTTTCTATAACTTACTTAAGTACGTATAACTGTCAGTTAATATTGGCCACGTCTCGTAGCTATCGGTGTTTCTATAAACAAAGTTAGCTTGAAATATCCTATCCGCGTCACCAACTTGACACTTGATTCATAGAAAAATCCAAAAAAGATTTTCATGACGTTTTGTTTCTTACCGTCCGTAAGTTAAATGTCAAACAAACAGAGATGATAACCTACCGATACCTGTTAGTAAGTTATTGAAAATGGCCGTAAAGGAATTGGACACTACTTGATTGTTATATTTTGGTCATGAATCATGATTGTGACTGTCGGGCATAATTAATTTGTAAATGATTATACAGTTGGTGTGTTTACAAAAAAAAAACATAATATTTGAAATATACAGTAACAATAAAATTATATTAAAATATTTTGAATTCAATTTTGATATTCTAACAAAATTAACCACTTAAAATTCAGATGTCCTTAAAATACGGGTTCAAAACAAATTGAGGAAGATAAAAGATCTTTTGTGGCACATTCTGGAATTTATAATCACAGAACTGAGTGACGAAATCCCGGAATTTCCCCGTTTTCTGTTATTCACAACTTCAGAATGAATTTCCCTCCAACACGATGAAGCTTTCAAATGTTTCATACTTTCTATTACAGGAGAGCCTATTTAGAACATGCAAAAGTACCTGTCTGTCTGTCTGATATTTTTGCATGAATGAACGGTTTACTATGTCCTTGGGTAGGATATCGGACATTTTTTATCACGGAACGAAAAGATCTAAAGGCTGTAAAACACCACTTAACGAAGCCGAAAGGCACTTGTTTTGTCCGTCATTGCGATCATATTTTTGTTCTACACCATACCTGGGAACCTTCTAGTTACGGAAATATGGGGGGGGGGGTCAAAATTACAACTTTTTTTATACAAGTTTTTCTTCTAAGATTTTAACTTTAAATACATCCACGACACCCGTTCTGTTCAATCCATCCATCAGCACAATGTTTTGATTGCGATACATTGAGTTCTACCACAAACTTGATTTTGGTCACAAAAAAAAAATGCATAAAATTACTTTGTTTGATGTACAGAATGGTTGGTTGACGGCTTCGTGATGAGGTTGTTGACACCTTTTATACTACTGATTTGGATTAGTCAATATCTCTGGATTAGTATCATAACATAACGCCTGAAGAGTTTGGCAGGGGGATACCTTATAGTACACCCAAATTTCACCAGTTGAACATGTTTCCTTAAGTTCCATATAATTGGGGGCGACCCTATTGCCATCAACCGGGCGCAAATTTCGATTCCATGGCCTCTACTGAGAACATTTCTGTTGGATACCCAATAACTCTTTGCACGACCCAGGATACACACGGGGCTCGAACACAGGACCTCATGCTTAGCAGTCGCGAAGGCGTCCACTAGAGCAACAAATCCATCAACGAAAATTTTAGTCAAATGTCTATTAAATTTGTTATCAACATGGCAGCGAATTTTTATAGAATATCAAAAAAATATACACAATGCCGGGAACACGAAACAGTACAAATAGACTTTCATATGTTACCGGCCAAACCCGATTTCAGGACTAACTAGTTTGGCCTAGGCTAAACTAGTTCGAATCTATACCGACTTGGGGCATTTTTTTATAAACCATTCAGAAATAGGACCGGCGCGCGGCGACCGTCGACCGGGACTCCCTGGACTCGGATGCATGAGCGAGCGATTCAAACTAGTTTAGCTTAGGCCAAACTAGTTTGTTCTGAAATCGGGTTTGGCCAGTAACACATACATACGAGTACATATACTCACGCCTATTTCCCACGAGGGTAGGCAGAAACTATAGAACGCCACCTGCTACGTTTCTTAATAATCCTTTCGCCTCGTCCACGCTCATACACCTGGTCATACAAAAATATAACAAAACAAACTTCCCCCATCTCCCCTCAATCCCTCGAGATTGCAAAATTAAAAACTTACCGTCCCTCCAACAATATATGAAGCGATATTACAAACAACTACTTAATGAAAACAACTGAAACCTCTGCATCCCCTGCAACTCCGTGCTTCTATAAAAACCACAACGGTTCATAAATAACGAGGGTTGTTGCGAGGCAACACCGCAACAAGCCATTCTCTTTAGATATAACTTACAATATCCGAGGAACAATTTGCTTGTACGTTATAAGTTTATTTTAGAATATTTTATTTTGAGGTTTGAAAGACCGGTATCTTTTTAAATATGAGTGATATTTTATGTTTCGTTAATGAAACAAATAACTAACAACGGAGATAGACAGAAATGATTTAGATAAAGAAATGCAAATTCCTGAAATCGGTAACTCTACAGGGGTAAACAACTTCATCACGAAGCCGTCAACCAAGCATTCTGTAACTGAAGTAACTTTACGCAAAAAAAAAATTGATAGAAAACGTTTTTTTTTGGGGAGAAAAATCAATAAATCTTACATTATAAGCTTGTATTCATAAACTTTGACCCCAAATATCTCCGTAACTAGAAGGTTCCCAAGTGTGGTGTAGAACAAAAAAAATATCGCAGTGACGCGTGACGGGGAGAACAAGTGACTTTGTGCTTCGTTTACAGGTTTTTTACACCTTTTATAAAAATGGGAAAATAACTAGACGTTAGGAAAAAGGGGTATTTATTGGTATTGACGGATACGACTAAGTAATATCTGATATGTGAGATGTCGAATAGAGATCAAATTGGCAGTTGCTCCATGTAACCTTCTGATACTCAACTGCATCCTGGAAACAGAAATGTAGTTGAGAAAAGACAGATAATAAATTAAAAGTGCTACATCTACGAGCATGTATTATTATTTCCAACGATAAAAAACATGCTCTGCTAGTTTTAATGATCAATAAAATACTAATGTGACTATGAAGCGTGGTGAATGCATAAATAAAACTTGTGATTTATATAAAGGAAGCATATTCTTTGTTAAATTAATTAATTCAAGAAGTATGCAGAATGATTTGTCACCACATTCTATGCACGGAATACAAGCTACAGTAATTAAATATTTAAAAGGGTTAAAATTAGCATTGGTGAAACGCCTACCAAATACGAAAACGATGAAACGCTTGCAAATAAGAAACTGTTTTGTTGTGTCTATATTTCGAGATTTTACAATATCGCTAGAGATATTACAATATAACGGTGACATATACATATTATTAGACGTACTATAGATACTCCTCTACACACGGTTTAACCTTCCTCGGTTCTTCGGGTCATATTCTTGGTCTTCGGAAATTTAACTGTCAATAAAAGTCGTAATTATTAATATAATTTATTAAGACTTCGTGACAATTATTAATTATGCATTCACTGTATAATATTATTGTAAAATTATGGTTGAAGTCTCTTATTAAGAAAATTAAGGTTTTTCCGTCTTAGGTTCCTCGGGTCAATAATACCCGAGTATGTGTTTGTGTTTTGCAAACAATTATGCTTAGTTGCATTCTAAGAATTCACTTATAATTTATAAATGGCTTCTGTTTAGTATTACTATCGTCAAATATGACACGAGAAGTAATTTGGCTGGAAAACTGAGGACTTAAAATTTTCTCTGATAAGGAACCATGTGAAAGGTCATTGGAGTACCTACTCCAATGACCTCCTTTCACATGGTTATAATTCTAATTTGTAACGATAAGTATCTATACTCATAACTACTTACGCGGTTACTTATGAGGTAGGTAGGTCTGTCCTCATCTGTCATCAAAACAGATGAAAAAAATCAAAACGGGACTCCTGCGGTGAGTCCCGTTTTGATTTTTTCGTTTCGAAATGTTGAATTCTTTTAAAACAATTCTTTAACTAAATTAACGTAGTAAAAACTAAAACAACTGTTCTTGATCGTATTATTCTTAACTGTTGTCTGTTTTTGACACAGCTGTAATTGTTTTTATCTGCATTTATTTTCAACGGGGTCTTTGAACGTAGATGATGACATACCAAATATTCAATTCATATAGCGACCCTACAGTTAACATAATAGAAAAAAGTAGTTCAGCATCATTATGTCACAAATGAAGAACAAACATCGAAATTCTAAATGGCGCAATTAAAGTCATCAGCGACTTAGGTCCGTGTTCACCAAAAAGATGACGGTCTGATTATCTAAAAACACCTGTTTAAAAAACATTTTAGTATGGGAAAATGTCACAGTGACAGCTGTTTCTAGTTAATCAGACCGTTACCTTTTCGGTGAACATGGAACTAAGACCATGATTAGAAAAACCTGACTACAATTTTCGGGCCTAGTAACCTACCAGACACAACACCCGTCTAGTTGAATTATTCTCCCTTTTTATGGGGGGTGAAGAATCGTACTACCCTCATTAGTTTTTGTAGTATCGCTACAGGCATGCACGAACTCTTTAACATACAAATAACATAACATAACATAACATTAAACATACAAATTGTGTTTGATAGCAAAAAAATTGGGTGCTGGCAAGTCAAAGACCTAAATACACTTTAAAAAGGAATTAGGTCTTTTTTCGTGCCAAGCATTCTAAAATACAACAATAATATTTTCAACACACTTGCTCATAAAGTGGCTCTAATTTCACCGCAATTAGGCACATAATGACACCTGTAATCAAACTGTGACTTTTTCATTGCTATTATTCACAAGTGAGTTATAGGGTTTTTTTTTTATTTTATTGGTTGAATTGCTTTGTTCTTAAAAAAGTTTCGATACAAAAAAGATCGTGTTCAATAATACAAATAAATTAATGTAGGTACCTATTGCTTGCTCATTTCATACAACTTCGTATCTACATAGATAATTTCAACTTATAAGTTTTTAATAAATAAAACTTTCACTCAAATGCAACTTTTGTTTTCTTTTTTTTTTACTTTTTTTTTAATAATAAAACTTCGAATTCCCCATTTCGTACGTGGCTAAAACGCTATCCGCTAAAAGCCAAAAAAAAAAAAGGAACCTCATTCTTTTAGTCTATGGGCGATCGCCATTGTTAGATGCGCGCGCATAGGAAAACTGATGAATTATTCCCGCCATTGCGAAAAAAAATTCACAACTCGCTTTCACTGTTGAAATTATAGTTATTTTTAGTATTATTTTATTCTCAAGTGTGTTGAAAAACGTCGTATGATACACGTGTGTGTTGATGATTACCGTCTCGGCTCTCTTAAGAACCTCGCCTAACGGCTCGGTTCTCAATGGCGCCTCGGCGGTAATCACCAACATTACACACTTGTACCATAATGTACTATTATGCAGAACTAATATTTACTCGTCATTGAAACGGAAGGGACCTAGGTATCATACTCGTAAAACACGAAACTTAAAGGGCCGGCGGAGCATGCGTTGTTCGTACAAACGTTATACCAAAATAAATTGTAAATCAAACATATTATTCTTAAGGTAGTGTTTATTTATTTCGATTGGTTTACAGAATATCTATGTTCCCAAATATATATTTTGAAAGGTTATTGATATAAAGACAAAGAGGAGAAAAGGACTTTATGAGGAATTTAAATTTTCTATAAAAAAACTTATTTTCCTCATAACTCTTGTTTAAATCAAAATATACATTTGGGAACCTAGATATTCTATAATCCAATCGAATAAATACACTACCTTAAGAATATGTTTGATTTAAAAAATATTTTGGTATTACGAGTACGTTTGTATGAACGGCAGGCCTCTTAACTTATAGCACTAAAATCCAGGTAATATCTAAGCCAAAACTACGCTATCTAAAGTTACTTCCTGCTGCGAGTTCTCGTGTTACAAGTACGTGATTATTCACGACACCCCACGGGACCAGTCGCCGGCAAACTTACTACAGACTATTATAAGAGATCCATATTAAGAGGCCTGCGGAGCATGCGTTTTTCATACAAACGTAATACCAAAATAATTTGTAAATCAAGAATATTCCTAAGGCAGTGTGTATTTATTTCGATTGGATTACAGAATATCTAGGTTCCCAAATATATGTTTTGATTGGAAACTGATTTAAACAGAGTTATGGGAAAAATAAGTTTTCTATAGAAATTTTAAATTCCTCATATCTCGTCTTTGTATCATTGTCCTTTCAAAATATATATTTGGGAACATAGATATTCTGTAATCCAATCGAAATAAATACACACTACAATAAGAATATGTTTGATTCACAAATTATTTTGGTATTACGTTTGTATGAAATACGCATGCTCCGCCGGCCCCTTAAGCCACTTTGTACCAAAATAAGTAGTGTAAAGCGAACGCTAAGCTGTTGTGCATCATCTAAATAAGAAAATATTGAGTTTTCTCCTTTGTCGCAAAAAATATACTAACACAAATCAAGATCGTCAACTGATATTTTTTCTTTCTTGAAAAATAATAAAAAAAATATATATATATACATGCGGGGCAGTCTTTGGGGACTGGCGATAGAAGTGAAAACTAATTAATGTAAGTATATCTGGTACGGGTTGTGCCCCGCGCACGCCTAAGTGGTGCTACGCCGTAGAAGATCGGCTACGAGTGCTACGAAGCGTTAAGAGACGATTTTTGTTCACCCAAAAAGTGCTCAACGCGCCTATAGAAGTTTTCACTTCAATAAAATGAAAATAACCGGCAGAATTTGGGCACACAATGCACAGGCGTGACGTTAGGTATGTTTCTAAGCGGAATCCACACTACTGCAGCGAGTTACAAACACGCGATTATTCTCGCCCCCCTCACGGGACCAGTTGCCGACGAACTGTGTAGTACAACGACTATTATAATAATCCCATGTTGAACTGCTTCGTACTAAAATAATTAGCGTCTAGACGCTTGATATTCAGTTAATGAATAAAGAGACGTGCTTTGAATTTTCATTTGCACTGGCCGCTGTATATATAGTTAAGTAATGAAAATGATAAGCACCTTTTTCTTAGTATAATCAGCCTACAAAATTCCCATTGCTGGGACACAGAAGACTCCTCTCTGTAAGTGGGCAATAATCCACCACGCATTGCACAGCTAGCCCAGTGCGAATTTGTGGAGGTCACATTTTACTAACATTTTATTAATTTCCTGGCACGGTGTTTTCAACATTTAATAAGTTTGTATTGCCATATACATTATATTAATAAAATAAAAACTATTCAATAAACTAGGAAAAAACTCTAAAAGGGCATCCAAAAATTCCTCCTCAACGAAGTCAGCTGATAATGTGTCCAAGTGATTGGCGGCGTTGTGCCACGTTGTATGGCAACACTTAGGCAAAGGTAAAAGCCAGCCCTTGGATCACGGGAAGTGTTTGAATGAAATTGACAGCATGAAAACTCCACACATGAGCCAGCTATGTGTAAAAGGAATGTATTTGCTCTGCTGTGTGAAAATTGCTCAACATTCTTGTCCCGTCATTGTACCTTTTCTTCTATATATACGTTATATTCCAATGGAGTGAGAGAGTTCGTTATGTTTGTTGAAGCCAGTTCTTTGCCTTTTTTTTAAATTAAAATACTGAAAGTGGCATCGTAATTGAATCGAGGAGCAATTCTAGGCATTTAGAAAAAGTTTTCGAGTCTCGCGCCAGGATGAAATTCAGATAATAATATTCCAAGTCGTTTTTTCTTCGGACAAACGTCTTTAAAACAAAGCTTATTGAAATAAAGAAGTGTGAGAGACTCATAAGAATACTTGATTAATTCTTAATTTCCTCAAAATCGACATCTTTCTGCTCTTATATCAATTGATTGAAGTCAATGTAGCATGTCTTCTTCCACGAATCATCATCATCTGCCTAGCCTTTTCCCAACAATGTTGGGGTCGGCTTCCAGTCTAACCGGATGCAGCTGAATACCAGTATTTTACATGGAGCGACTGCCTATCTGACCTCCACAACCCAGTTAATACTGGATAATACGATACCACTTGATAAGACTGGTTGTCAGACTTTTTAGGCCACTGACTACCTGTAACGACTGTCAAAGATAGACAAATGACAACCGGGACCAACAGCTGTTAAGTAGTGCTTTCCGAGGCACAGAGGAAACTCGGTATGTCTTCTTCCACGAATAATAAGTCTTTATTGGCCAACAACTCTGAAGTCGTCTCTTTTATAGCCACCTCACATTCCATTCATTTTATAAAACGTTTCTCTAAGATACTTCGTTTTTCTATTCATATTTTTTAAGCCTATTTTTCTCACTGTTGGGCAAAAGCCTCCCCTCAAGCTATCGCTCTTTCTCTCCGTGCGCTTTTCTCCAGCAATCTCGCACAAACGCCTCTTAGTAGCGTCACGCCAGTGATTTCATTTTCCTAATCATAATACCAGATTAAAATAAATACTCGAAGACAGCTTTTGCATAACTGCACACTAGTGTACTGAATGATATTTTAGTTCGATACGTGGAAATATTTGATAGACGCATACATCTGCAAATAGAATGCGGAACAGTTGCTGGCGCCTGCCGCATATTCTCAATGCACGTCAACACTTTGACAACGACCACTTCATAAATCCAACTTTGTCGTAAGGACGTAGAATTGAAAATACAGTGACATCGTTTTCTAAATTCGTCACAGATTTCACACGTGAAATCTTTTAGTTGATTTGGATATTTTATTTTGTCAGCTTACTTTTTCAGTTGGGAAGGTTACAGCAAGGATAAAATAGTATATTTTATATCGAGGGACTAAAGGAAGCCATAATATAACAGAGGTGGTTTGAAATGGAGTCAATGAAACCGAGAGTATACGTTTAGTGTCGAGGTGCAAACTGTACACTGAAACTGTAAACTGTTTTTTAGGTAAACCTTCCGCGATTTTGGCGGCAAAACACTATCTATTATGTCTTTTGCTGTTCACTGTCACTGGACATTCTTAATAAATGAGATCACCCAGATTGGGTTATTTTCAAGTGGCGGTCAACCAAAATAAACTTATCATTTGGATGGAGCATAACATAATAAACATTTTTTATAATTACACCAAAGTTGTAAGTCAATTCACCAAGAAGTTATTCAACGACAAAATATCTGAGATCACCCAGATTGGGGTATTTTTTTTTGCCGGTCATCTAAAATAAACGGAATAATTAAATAAAGCTTATGGATGTAAACGTTTTTTATTCCCGGTCTTCTTCCCGACCTTCCCGTTCTACCCGGTCGTCTTCCCGTTCTTCCCGGTCTTCTTCCCGTTCCTCTTGGTCTTCTTCCCAGTCTTCTTTCCGACCTTCCCGTTATTCTTCCCGGTCTGCTTTCTGTTCTTCCCAGTCTTCTTCCCGACCTTCCCGTACTTCCCGGTATACTCCTAGGCGAAATTATACAATTAGTTGAGGGACGAGGTCCGAGCACTGTACTTTAGGACGAGCAGGATAAAACATCCATACTCTCCTCCCCTAGACTAAAGTGGTCATTTTAGTCCCGTTTCGTAGGGTTATATTGGCGTACTTTTAGAGCATGAGAGTGAAAACTTTTTTTACTCCAGGCATTATTATTTTGTCTATCTCTGACAGTCGTTACAGGTAGTCAGTGGCCTAAAAAGTCTGACAACCTCTTACCAAGTGGTATCGTATTACCCAGTATTAACTGGGTTGTGGAGGTCAGATAGGCAGTCGCTCCATGTAAAATACTGGTATTCAGATGCATCCGGTTAGACTGGAAGCCGACACCAACATAGTTGGGAAAAGGCTAGGCAAATGATTATGCATTTGCATTATAAGCAAATTAATTATTTTTCACGTCTATTCACAATAATTTGCTTACATCATGCAATTAAGGTCGCAAGGTGCAATGCTCCAGGTAATAAAAAAAACTACCGAGGTTTTTTTAATGTAAAACTAGAAAATCCACTATATTATTTATACCTCCTTAATTAAGACTATTCAAAACATCCAGTGATGTTCTGTAAAGTACTCTGAAGCACTATGAACGAGGGAATGTTGTTATATTCTGAAAACTTTTTCATTACCAAGTTTCAGCCTAGGCCGGCTCTAAAAGCCAGCGTTTTAACAACTGCTAACTGGTTTATGTTAAAGATTAAAGTGGCTTTTAGGGAGAAATATTATATTTAGTTGCTGTTTCTTTCTGAAGGGTAAATTGAGCCTCGAAATTATATGAAAGCAACTTTATAAAAAAACAGTTTCGCATGTCAAGTCGGAGCAGTTGTTTGGACAAGATAATTATGTTTTTTTTTTTCAGTTTGCTGGATGGCCGAGCCTTCGTGATGCGCGTCTGGATCATCTCGTGGCGAGATCTTATCTCTTTCTAGATTTCATTTTAACCAAAAATCTAAAAACATAGGTTTTGTATTGTTTCTTGTTTCACGATTAAAAAATAAAATTATTTTTTTCTTAACTATCTTATAGAAATAAAAAAGCCGTAGGTACTAAAATATAATATGTTATTTTCCTAAGTTGTCTATTGCGTCTACAATAGTAAAATAAATGTATTAATTACACTGTTACTTTAGTTACATTGAAAACTAAGAGAAACCCGCAAAAGGATAAACGTAAGTGTGTAGCTGTGTCAGATAAAACGACTGAAATAAGTACAGACATCTACTTACTTCAAAATGTCGTCCTATTTGAATATCTTCTTCAAAGGTTCAGATGAAACATTAAAAGGATTTATATTTCAGTACATTAGGAGTAATTCAGCAACGCGTCCCACATGTCGATGGCCCATTAGGAGCTTGTGGCTAAATAACAACAACCGATCGGGTCGACCCTAAGGTTAAGCTGTGCTTGCCTAGGTTGGTCTTTGGATGGGTGACCACCCATTACATACCGGTTCTTCTGTGCTCCGAAATCACGTTAAGTCGTTGGTCCCGGCTGTCATTAGTAGATCTTTGACAGTCGTTACAGGTAGTCAGTGGCCCAAAAAGTCTGACAACCAGGCTTACCAAGTGGTATCGTATTACCCAGTACTAACTGTGTTGTGGAGGTCAGATAGGCAGTCGCTTCTTGTAAAATACTGGTATTCAGCTGCATCCGGTTAGACTAGAAGCCGACCCCAACATAGTTGGGAAAAGGCTAGGCAGAAGATGATGAAGTGTCGGAGTCCATAGCGGTTCGAACCATTTTGTTGAGGCGAAATGTTTTATCGTTATTGTTTTAAATAAATGTATCATTCTCATTGTGGCGACTGTGTCTCACATACTCATCCCTTGCATAGTTATTAAGAATGTAATATTTTTCTATTGTAATTATTTTAATTTTGTGTTTTCCCACGTTGCAACATCTGCAAAGCAATTTAAGTAATGGGTACTATTGTATTCTATAATTCTTTATAGTTATAGGTACTATTGTCTTTTAGGATTCTTTATCTTTATTTAAGGTTCATTGTTCGGTTATTTTTAGTTATCGTTTATTGTACCCATTTGTATGTATATTTCCTGTGTTTTATTATACTTCTACGTAACAATCGTTTTGCCGCATCCTTTGTTTAGAAAACTCCAGATGTGGGAAGGATGTTCCGAGCTTTGGACGAGGCAGGCAGTCTGTTTTCAACCACGATCGTGCGAGGTCCTTTTCTGACCCCGATCATTTTACTCGCCGAAGCTCGCGGTGATCTTGTTTGTCTATTTGTAACATTTCTAATTTTATCTAATTTTACCTTTTCATATCACGTGTAACTGCTAGTTTTAGTTACTTGATATTTTAATAAACTTTATCTTTATAACTTCTTTGCGTATCACTTGTTCACTCGGTCGCGAACCCGCACACTCATTAATGTACCTTTTTTCAGTTTTTAAATTAAGAACAATATCATTAATTTCCAAGAGAATCAACATATTTATGTCCGCGCAACAAGATTCCAGCCTCCGATACCAATAAATCAATGCAATATTCTAATTAATTATGAAGATCCTGTTTCTCGCGGAGAGAGCGACTTCAAACGTATTAAATGTCTTTACGAGTAAATTGATTAATACAACACTGAAACCAGTTAAATTAAATTGGTTGTCTCACTGGTTTGTAAATTAAATTTCAAAATTATAAATAATGCGTTACCGGGTGGGGTAAGCGGGATCTTATTCTGTCCCAAAGGTTACTTATATGTTTTCCAACTGGGCCGCAAGTCTGCTATTACAATAGTCGATCATTAATTTCATAATGGTCAAGTTCTGTCAAGTTAGGTAATCTTCTAATACAATGGCGTCATTATGACATTCCAATGGTCAACCACTGACACTCCATTGAAAGAAATGTCACAGAATGGTAATCTCGTACGTATTGACAGAAGTGTAAAAATAAATTATAAATGAAATCTGGCGTGTAAATGTTCGCATTTAGTAGTTTTCGAAAACCATTTGTGTTAAGGGTTTTATAATAATGGCAATACGACAATGTCATTATTTGTTTTTTATTGTGAATTTAGCAGATTACGAACTTTAATCAAAATGACAATGAGATGGGAATGGAATCGTGTTGGAGTGAATTTATTAAAATAGCAGAATTAGGCCCCTGTATATCTTTCTTTTTCATGTGGTAAGTGCCTAATCTGGTGCCAAAGTTTTAGGCCACCCACGAACCCCTGACTTGGCTTTACAAGCCGTCCAGAAATATTTCTCAGGCATGCTAGTTTCCTTACGATGTTTTCCTTCACCGAAGCAAGTGACTCAATATGCTCTAATTGAATGAAGCGTTTTTTCCCCATGTAATAACTGCCCAAAAATCTGTTACAGCAAATGTTACAGAAAGATAGTAAAAAAAAAATAGGTATAATAATATGCATTATGCAAATATCCTGCTTGCTCTCATTGCCTTTTATTTGTTCTCGATTTTTCCCCAATTTCGGATTATTAGGGAATATTGCAGTGAGTCCGTGATTGCCATACCAGTGAATTCTATTTTTTTCGTTTCCTGGACTCCCCCATTTCATTAACGTATTTGGATTGTTAACGAAAAATCCTGATAAGAAAGTAGAAAAGGGAAAGAGAACATTTTATTTTAATAAAATCAATTACATTACGTTTTGGGTTCCCATCTTTGGAAGTAGATTTCAAGAAGTTTATCCAAGATAATACCTATTACTACAGTGAATTTCTCCAGCGTAAAGGTAATTTCAACAAACGAAATCTGTAGGTACTCACGAATAGTTTCAGTTTATAATTAGAATTTCATTCAACGCTGTTTGTATGAAATTAAAGAGGAAAATATTTTCCAAACATTCCCGGAACTGTCAGAGTCTTTATGAAGAATACAGGGTATAAATAACCTCATCACAAAGCCGTCAACCAAGCATTCTGTACACAAATTAAGTAACTTTACGCAAAAATAGTTACTGGGAAACCACTTTTTTTGTTGGGATTAAAAATTATGTTTTGCGGTAAAACTCAATGTAACGCGCGCAACACATTGTACTGATGGATGGATTGAATAGTACGGGGGTCGTGGAGATGTTTAAAGTAAACATCTTGCAATAAAACCTGTATTTAAAAAAATAAACTTGTCTAAAAGATGGAACTTTGGCCCCAATATCTCCGTAATTAGAAGGTTCCCAGGTACGGTGTCAAACAAAAAAAATATCGCAATGACGGGGAGAACAAGTGCCTTTCGGCTTCGTAAGGAGGTTTTTTATACCCTTTATACAACACACCACTATTAACAATACCGGGAAAACGTAATTTGAAGTTAGTTTATCGAACCAATACATTAACTTTGTCTCAATTATCCCTTCCGCTTCTGGGGATTTTCCAACAAAAGGAAGCTCAGTTTACCTCTATTTTCAAGTAGGTAAACAACAACATAGCTTACCGGCTGTTGATGCAAATAATTGACAAGCAAGCAGTCGGGCCCGTTGAGTTTCATGATTGACATAATCTTTTAACAGCTTTTCAGTATTATTATGTTACCGGCCAAACCCGATTTAAGAACAAACTAGTTTGGCCTAGGCTAAACTATACCGACTTGGTTGGGACATATTATGTTTTCAATAAGCATGGCTTGACCGGGACTCCATCGACTCGGATGCCGATAAACCGGTTTGGTCTAGAACAAACTAGTTTGTCCTGAAATTGGGTTTAGCCGATAACAATTACCTATATCTTCAGAGAAAAATAATGATCCCGTATTTACAGCATATAAAATGAATTACTCGAAGATAATTACATCCGATGACCGTAACTACAAGTAGCCAAGAAACGCATTCCAGGTTTCAATCCACGTTCACGTCTTCCAAGTGAAATTAGTTGGTAAAAACTATAATGGTCGCCAAACCTATTTAAGTAACTGTTCCTATTTACGGTACAATAAGGTATATAGATTTAATAAAAACACCCGATTGGCGTAGTGGTAGTGACGCTGCCTTACGTTCTTAGGGTCCTGGGTTCGAATCCCGGTAGGAGCAAATGTTTGTGTGATGAGCACGGACATTTGTTTCCGAGTCATGGATGTTTATATGTATAATAAGTATGTATTTACAAACAAAAAAGAATATATGTAGTATATCAACTATCTAGTGTCCACGACACAAGCTTTGCTTAGTGTGGCACTAGGTGGCGCTGTGTGTTAATGTCCAGCGATATTTATATTTTTTATATTTATATTTTTTTATATTTAATTAAAACAAGTTTTGCTTTCTTATCGTTAGTATAGTTTCCAAGATTTTATTATGATGTTTTATTGCAGAATATTGTTTTTGGTTCTCATAGTTTGAGAGTGTTCCGCAAAGTGTGTGCCGCGGCACACTGGTGTACCGTGGTCATTAGTTGGTGTGCCTCGGAAAAATTAACGTGATCTGTTAGAGTTAAATAGACAAACTGAAGAAAACTACCTACTTAAACAGTCGCGAAACTTAAATAACAAATTTTGATTAATATTATGTAAAAATTGATTTTTCAATTTTGGTGTACCTCCAGAATTTTCCGATTTCTCAGATGTACCTTGAACACAAAAAGTTTGCAGACCACTCCTAGAATCAAGTATGATGGTGTTAAGAGAAAAAATAGAAAGTAGACAGCAGCTTTTGCAATAAGCTGACAACAATGTAGACGTTAAAAAATAATATACATCTTATCCCATTTCTTTCCCAAGACTGTTATCCAAGCAGTCCCGACTTGAAGCTGGCGCGAATGATTTACGCGTGACTATTTAAAGTCAAGCACACTACATTTACCACGACGCTCGTCGCCGTGAACTGAAGAAGTTCAGACAGTACGGGCTAGACGCAAAGTAAGTGAAAAAACGAAAGGAAAAACCGGGAAATATTAGGTTTATCATACTCACTTCAGAAAATCAGGATCGTTTTGGTAATTTTATTAAAAAATGTTCATAAAAAAATATCGGAAAATTGAAATCATCGGGAAAAAAATGCTTGCTTCTATGGAATTCTTGAATGAATTCACGACGACAACAACTCACGAGTCGAAAGATGGATAAATGCATTATTACTTTTTGCTAATTTGTTTGCTGTAAATATACAGCATGGATTATTCAAGTGGCTTGGATGGCCAAATCCGAAACTATTATGAGGAATAGAGAAATGTACTCAAAGAAGTCTCAATCAATTTTGCAAACAGATTTTATGTAGCTCTTAAGAGCCTAACAGTCAATCTAATTCATATATTAATAGTGGACACAACACAAAACGCATTTTCTTTGTTCTCCATTAAAAAAAAAGCTTTATTGTTCAAAAGAGCATTACACGGGTTGAAATATCACTAGAAAATTAATAAACTTAATAAACCAAAAAAAAAAAAAGAAAAAAATTAATAAACTTTACAAAATCTAGTGATAATAAATAGTAATTCCTATTCTTATAAGTAAGCTTTTAAAAAAATAACTGAGGAAAAGTTTTGGTGTTTTTCCATGACCTATTTGGAACAACACCAAACTACGCAACAAGTGACACTGTAATGGATTCTCTAAACTTTTGAACATTTCTCAAACAGATAAATAAATACGGTTTTGTCTATGGTGTTGCCAAATATTTACAAAATGCGACTCGGTTTGCAATTCAGGATGAAAAGTAGCTTGTAAGTAACATATTGTAAGTAACGTAAGTAACATATATATAGCTGGTGACTAAAGACAGTCGTCTTTAGTCACCAGCTATATATATGTCAAATTTCTTAGCAATTACTTCAGTGTTTTTGGTGTAAACCAATAACAGACAAAGTCAATTTCGCATTATGCAGGTTAATTAATAATACTTGGTAATACTTTAAAGGTTTTAAGTACATGAGTACTTCATAAATATGGTCAACTTTTGCCATTAGACTCACTGTGAAATATGAAAAAAAAATCGGCTATTCCCTCCATTTTTGCCAGTTATGCGACCATGTATGTATCGAGCAACTGATATTTTTTGGCGAGATCATGGTTAGTTCCATAGTAAAAGTTCAGGCCCATGAGTACTACATGCCACTAAAATATTGTCCACGTTTAATAAATGACCCAGTATTATATCCGTATGAATGTCTAAAATTCACTACAATCAACCTCAATAACTTTCAAGTTTATTATCAAAGGAAACCATTTCAGACCCCTAAAGGTGTCTTCAAAGATGAAATGGGTATTCGGATCTTAAGTCATGTGCCATCTGCACCTTTACCCTAAAGATGCGGTCGACTTCCAGATGCGGGCGAATATTTGTCAGTATTTTATATACATTGACTCCTGTGTAGGCTGCGTAATACGCTCAGCTATGTGCCACGGCTTGCTTGGCCTGTAAAACTGTCTCTAAAATGCTAATTTGTTTTTGTCTATTTCAGAAACAGACTTTCTTATTTTTGACATACAAGCCCTTTTTACACGACTACCTTACGTTTTGAGAGATAAATAATAATAAATAAATATCGCTGGACATTACACACAGCACCATCTAGTGCCACACTAAGCAAGGCTTGTGTCGTGGTCACCAGACAGTTGATATACTACATATATACTTTTTGTTTGTAAATACTTACTTATTATACATATAAACATCCATGACTCGGAAACAAATGTCCATGCTCATCACACAAACATTTGCTCCTACCGGGATTCGAAACCGGGACCCTAAGAACGTAAGGCAGTCTCACTACCACTGCGCCATTCGGGTCGTCAGTTAATTTATGGGTCTGCGTGAGTTTCCTTATTCCACGATGACTTGTTTAGATAGAAATCTAAACAAGCTAAATAAAGCCTTGGTTTTACTGCAGAAACGTGATAAATAAAATAAGAGATCACAGTGTTTTCTGTCAAAGCGACTTCATAAAGTGTAGCTAGCCGAAATTACAGAAAAATAAATGAATATTCACATTTCGCAGATTTATACTGAGAAAGTCGTAAACTAAGCAGCGATTTTGTAAGTCGTGAAAACCATTAGGATTAAATAATTGAAAATTCTTAAAATAATCGAAAGTTTTCCAAAGTAAATTTATTTTCATGAAATCCTACATTTTTATTTTTTCTGTTCTCACTATCAATTTCCACGAGGACTAAAACATTATTTTCACACTGAAATAACTAATAATTTTCTTGAACGTGAACCTGAGTTAATAGTTTTCCGATGTTTTTTTCTTATGTTACCTTTTATTAAGAGAGTTTCATGAAAAAGGAAGATTATTTTTGACATATAGTTGATGGAAAAGGGTTTTTTGCTACAGTTAAACACGTTTCTTTTAAAAGGGGGAGACCTTTTATAATATAATATAATAATAATATCATTTAATTCGGGTGACAAAAGACCTATATCACATATACCTTACAGATTAACATACATATTTATTAAAACCACAAAAACATAAATAAAACTACTGCACACGAAGAGACGGCGTCATGTTGCGCTGCGTGGTGTCGCGTAGCCTTCCGCGGAATTGCCGATACACGACACTTTTCGACCAAAACTCTTCCTTGAGGAAGGTCTCAATATCATGAGTCGGAACTCGCACCACGAACGATTTAAAATTCGTGTTGTGGCGCGACTCCAACTTCCCGACCCTCACTGTCCAGTTGGTCTTCGCTCGGACGTACTCCACGATCTCCTCTACCTTCGTGGTGTGAAGTAGCCGGGACACATACAGCTGCGTCGTTGGTATCGCCGGACGCAACACACTGGGTCCTTCCTGCGCGGTCCCGCACTGGTTCCGACTAGGTGGCTTCTTCCTTTTCTTCCTCTCTTTTGTTCTATAGCTTACTTAAACTGAATGTATAATAAGTACCTAACGTATCTGTGTACGACGTGTGTGTATACGAGTATGTAGGTACTACTTTAGTTTTTTTTTCATTATTTTAGTTCTATTTATAGTCTGGATAAAATTCACAATTAAAATCACCTGTATACCGCCGTTTGCCCGAATTTTATTTGCCCTAATATCATTTGCCATAATAGTCAACAGCCATAATATTATATGACGTAATATTCATTTGGCCTACTCTTATTTGCTATATTAGTCACGTGCTAGAAGGTTTGTTTTCCATGAAGTCACTTACCATAACATCATTTGTCATAATCATTGTAAGCCCTAATTATCACATGCCCTAATTATCACATGCCCTAATTATCATATGCCATAACATCATTTGCCATCGACATTGGGTGTGTAACGGTTGTTATATTAGAAGAAACTGGATGCAATCGGGACTTTAAGGCACCCCGACTCGCATAGGTTAGGTTAGAAGGGGATGGCGGGGTCGTTTGACATCCCCTTCATGGTTATTTTTTTATAAACCATCCGAAAGTAGGAGCACAACGTAGCGGGGCTCCGTCGACCAAGCCCACCCTCGACCATGCATAGAATATTTTATGGTTTCGGTTAGGTGCCATTTCAGTTAGGTTAGAACTGTGACCTAACTGTAGAAATATCATGAGCAAATGCCTATCTTGGAAAAAGATTCGAAAACAATTTATTATGGCGCTTAAATATCATGTGTAATGATTATTATGGCGTTTAAATATTTGTCTAATAATTAATATGGCATTTAAATATTATGTCTAATAATCATTATGGCGTTTAAATATTATGTCTAATCATTATAATGGCAATTAAAAATATGAAAAACAATACGTATGGCACTCGTATCTTATGGTATCTAAGTTTCGGGCAATTAAAAGTATGTCATAATAATATGTCTTTTAGGGCAAACAAAACATTCGGGCAAATGAAATTCGGGTAAATGAAATTCGGGAATATGATGATTATGGTATATAATCTTCGGGTAAACAATAGACAACCATAATCACCATACCAAAAATAAACTTTTTTATGAGGAAAATTGAAAGAGAATGTTTCAAAACAAAATAAATCCTAAATCATAATCAAATTAATTTCTTCAACCAACAACAAAACGATCTTATTCTTACACTGCTACCAAAATGCATTTGTAAGATAAGATAACACAGTTCTCACAGCCTCTTATTTACATACATCCACATCTCGTTTGCACCCCAACAGAGATACGAAGCCACAGGCACTGTATAATGAAAAAACCGGCCAAGTGCGAGTTTAACTCGAGCACCGAGTTCAGTACAAACTTATAGGTATTTTGTTATTAAACTACTTACATATTTTAGGTTTTCAGATTTTTGTCCTACATGTGCTGTAAGACGCTTCTTGCCAACCATGATTCTAGGTCAATGGGAAGTACCTTTTTCTTTATTTTTCGGATGGGAAATCATCAAATGACTTCTCCCACTCTCGGCGGAGTGGTAGGGAGTGTCAGACTTTCACTGACTAAAACCCATCCATGTTCCTTCCTCGCCCTTTACGTTCCGGGGCCGCGGTATCTCTTTCGATCAGTCCCGCAGCCTCGGAATGGGAAGTACCTTGAGGTTTTAATTCCAATTATTGTGAAATCGTAAAATATGTGACATAAACGGTTCTCCGGTAAGAAACCGCAGAACCGACTGTCTAAACTAAAATTATAAAGAGGAAAGATTTGATTTTTTGTTTGTTAGTTATAAATTATTTAGATGTCATGAAAACTAGATGAGCTATCAGAATTTCGAGTTTGAGATAAATTTCAACTTGATACCTCTACGTGTTTTTGAGAAAAAGAGTTGATCGACAGACAGACGGACGGACAACAAAGTGATCCTATAACGGTTCGCTTTTCCTTTTGAGGTACGGAATCCTAATAACCAGCAAACCAAGTAGGCCCTTTTTGTGAAATTATACGAGGGTGGTCGCAGGTCTGGCAAATTGTTATTGAGGTTTTCCGGTTGTTCAGGATATTTTCAGTAGCAGCTACGGAGTCTGTATTTGTTCTCGTTTGATGGGCTCACTCTCTATTACTTTTTGAAGGGAAAACTTCTTTAGGCGCGTTGAACACTTTTTGAGTGAACAGAAATCATGGGACTCGCGTGACCGTCACGTACGCTTTTCGTAGCACTCATAGCCGATGCTCTACGAGTGCTACGAAACGTTTTCACTTCTATCAGCAGTCCTCAAGGACTGCCCCGCATGTTTTTTTTCTTTTCATAGACAATACGTAACCACTCGATGGAACAGCCCCTACTTACTCACGTGTAACCTGGAAGCTTACTTATAATAATCCCGGACCCCAAGAAACACGGTTATGTTATGCGATAACCCTTCACGGGGTCGTCTGCAGGTGAGATAAGGAAAATGGCGGAACAACCAATGGGGTGTATCGTGTAACAGTATTGTCATGCATTTTACTTTATAGTGGAACTAAGGTGTGGAAGAGATTTAGTGAGGAACTTGGCTTGGTGTGTTTTTTGTTACTGTTAAATGTAATACATAGAAAATATTAGAAAAATGGTCCTTCGAGCCGGATGGACCCAAATTGTTTTTCATTTTTTTTTATGTATGTCAAAGCTTTAGGTATCATAAAGTGTAACGTAAACCTATGCAAACCGATAGATAATTATTGAAGGAAACTTTAATAAGGCATATTTGCGTAAAATCATGGTAAATTACTACAGCTTCAGAGCAGAACACGCTTCTGAAAAATAATAAAAATGCGTTTCAAAGGCTACTTTCAACTTACAACTCGTTAGGAATAAATTATTTTCTAAAAGAAACGCTTTTAATTTTACCTTTTAAAACGCTTGCCAACGTTTTTACGTCAGTTACAGTGTCCTGCTTTATTTCCTTTGGTTAAAAACCTGTCGCAAAGGAATGTGTTAATGAAGCGTTAAACAAAAGAAGAAAATTCAATGGCTGGAAGTTATTAGGCATAAAGAAAAATCCCCGAACAACCTCGAACTAACGCAACTGCTGAGCTTCAAACTTCAAGTTCTAGCGAAGTGTTATTGAGTTTTTACATTAGGAATCTCTCAGTAGCAGCATTGAAATCTGGCTTTGTGTCTGGTTGATGGTAATGGGCTCACCCCCTATTGTAATGGCTCAAATATAACCAGAGACAAGTCGGTGTACTACAAGGCACCTCTGCAAGCGTAGCTATAACCCAGGTTTAAAGAAAATTCGTACCCTAGGGATACAATTCTAACTTCTGAGTCAAGTATTATAATGAATAATGATGCGAATATAGAAGACATTTTCTGAAATAGGTCTTTCAACTTTGTGAACATCCATCTTGATCCTGTCAACTTGGAGAACTTTATTTAGCTTATTTTACATAACCGTTGTGACGTGTATGCGTTGGAGAGGTAGTTATGTACATAACCTCACGCCTTATTCACATGAGGATAGACAGTTCAGAACGCCACCTGCTAGAATTCTACAATACTCTAATTGCTAGGTTCCAGGTTCATTCATCTGGACGTTGGATCAGTCTTCAAAGGAGGTAATGGGAACGTGCCCAGTAATTAGCGCCCAATAGCTGTTCTGAGTGCCATGTCAAAGGTTCTCGAACGCCTCATTAATAAAAGACTGGTTAATTACCTTGAACATTATCATCTAATATCTCCGCAGCAATTTGGCTTTCGCAAAGGTAAATCCACTACAGATGCAGTGCACAATTTGATTAGCAATGTAGTGCATAATTTAGATAAAAACAAAAGAGTTTTAACTGTGTTTATAGATCTTGCCAAAGCCTTCGACACCGTTCCAATTTCTTTACTCTTACTAAAACTGTAAAGGATTGGTGTCAGGGGCCTTCAATTGGATCTTTTCCGAAACTATCTCTCGGACCGCGCTCAAATGGTTAGTATAAATGCCCATAAAAGCGAAGAGCTTCCCATCTATTACGGAGTGCCCCAAGGAAGCATATTGGGTCCGACACTTTTTCTAGTTTTTATAAACGACCTATGCAACCTCAACATTATAAATGCTAAGATAACAACCTTCGCAGATGACACTGCTATAACCTTTGTTGCTGACACCTGGTCGGAACTTGAGCACATTGCACAGTCTGGCTTCAACAAAACCCTACATTGGCTCTATTCTCACTCACTGACACTCAACACCTCCAAAACTAACTTTATCACCTATTCAATAAGTCCCGCCACTCAGCCAAGATTTCCTATTTCTATTAAAGCCCACAAATACAGGTGTCTACAAGAAAATGCCTCTTGCTTCTGTCCATCCTTAAATGTAGTCGATAATATCAAGTATTTAGGAGTATATATAGACAAAAATCTTAATTTCAAAACTCAAATTAACCAACTTACTAGTAGAGTCCGTAAGTTAATCTATATATTTAAAACCCTCCGAAGTATCGCGAACCCAAATGTTTTACGAGTGGTTTATTTTTCACTATGTTTATCTATTGTTACATACTGTATCACATGCTGGGGTGGTGCTGCGAAAACTATATTAAAACCACTCGAGATTGCACACAGAGCAGTACTGAAAGTAGCTACTTCTAGACCCTTCATGTTCCCTACTGATCTATTATATAGTAGTTGTAATGTTCTTAACGTTCGACAACACTTCATCCTTCAAACAGTTCTCCTACAGCACCGTAAAACCCCTTATAAAGTAATAACTAAGCGTAGGAAAGACTTAATTTGCACTCTTCCACAAGTACGCACATTATTTGCTCGTAGATTCTGCTTAGGCCCGACTCTTTATAATAAATTTAACAGAATATGCTTGATCTACGGACTATCTAGCTTCAAGTGTAAAATGATTCTACGTTCATTTCTTCAAAATAAAAAATATGATGAAACAGAAAATTACCTCACTAGGTGTCAATGACAATGACTGATCAAATATTACCTCACTCAACTTCAATCAAAACGAACACACACTCTCTTTCACTACATCATATATACCCACGTCCACACGCACATACCACTTACACACTTACAATCACACACACACACACACACACACATATGCATGCTTTTTCAATTACAAAAAAAATAATAATAAATTGTAGTAAAAAAAATAATATTGTACTAGTTTATTGTAACTCTTGTAAGGGACAGGAACTGTTAATCCTTAATACAGGTTATTCTATAACCTAGCTAGGAAAACAGAACTTCACCCACTAGATTGTGATTGACATTGTACAAACCCATATGTAAACACTGTGTATGCCTCATGTACTACAATCTCCTTTTTATGAAATAAATTTATTATTATTATTATTTAAGTTTTTGGTTTATGACCATGATATTCACACTTTTGTGGAAACAGGAACCTCACTCTGAAAGTAGTAAAACTTTTTCTAGCTCGGGATTTGATACCCGGATCACACGCTTGTCAGTTAAAGATAGAACAAAGTTAGCAATATCTCTTTTTTGTATAGACACCTACTGTAATTTGTAAAGTCACACATAAAGAGGCCTTTATGGCTATACAGAAAGTCGAAACCTCTTCTCTACTGTGGCAAGGCACGGTTAAGTGAAAAAAATACATGTCAACTTACAGTAACTACTCTATTTATATCTCTTTTTTTAATTATTTTATAGAAAATAACCTTTACTTTAATAGTAAATTCCTAATTCATTTTATAATTTGCTTCGTAAGTAGGTAAGCCTGAAAACTAATTTAATTTATCTTTCCGCGTATAATTAGCACGGTGCTTGCATAATGAAACCCAGACTAGTCACAATTTAAGCTCCCCTCTCGCCGAGTATGGCTGCTAAACCCGTTTCTACGGTGGTAATGCTACGCGGGCTGAAGAATATTCTGCATAAATATATTACCACCTATATTTTTGCCTTTTTTAATTTCATTTATTCATTTATATATTATTATAATTTACATTTATAAATTTCCAGTTTAAAATCAATATAAAAACATTTAAAAATATAAAAAGTATCCCACCAGCGCTGTGGTCCGGTGGGTGGTCAGGGCTCTTGTTAAGAGAGGAACCTCCTAACGATATGCGCCGTGTCCAGAAGTACTGCTTTCTGAATCGAGCCCTTGATCCAGCTGCCAATTGCCTCTTAAATGTTGGCGGCACAATAACTGCAGTAATCACGTCTCACATAGCGACAACCTCGCGAGTCAGATCTAGATATTTGAATTGTTTATCTTTCTCTGCTTTCACGAGGTTCTCGTTACGCGGGACTGTTATATCAACATTCATTGTGCGACGCTCATAATCAATCTATCACCACAAAGTCCAGCCTATTTTAGCTTTTTTTAATTTTCATTATGACCGTTACCCGAAGTTAGTTTCAGCTGATTCTTCTCAAAGTAGTCTAGACAGGTACGAAAAACCGGCCCCAATTAGTTGAAAAAAAATCACGTGCAAAAATGTTAACAAAACACCTATTAGTAAAATAATCATTATTTATGTGTAATTTATTATTTTACAAGATCGTAGCGCGATTTTAAATAATTTCATAATTTTCCATAACAGCTTTTCTACTGATGTAAAAAAAACCTGTTGTTTTTAGTTTTTCAAATCAGTCTGGTACCTAGCTCCACAGATAAGCGCGTGTAAACAAACAAACATTTCAGCTTTATTATACAAGGTGTAGTTTTTCATTCTAGTCAAAATTCAGGAGTTTCGTCACAAAAGTCAAAAATAATCAATTTAAATTACGATACCCGGTCCCCGGTCAAATAATGAGTTTAAATTTGACAAAATTTCAGAATAACACGAAAGTAACAGAAGAATCACCCGTCACGATTTGTGTGTGTGAAGGTGCGGTTATAGAGCTAGGGGTTTACAGACGGGCACTGTTTTAATGCGGGTGGTTTACACTTTACCGATTTCCGTAAATAAGAAAAAATAACTATCCATTTTATTATTGATTCGGTTTGAGAATCATTAGCATAGATACCTCCTTGAATTTTACCAGAATATTAGCATCATCACCTGAATAGCCTTTTCCCATGCAACTATGTTGAGGTCGGCTTCCAGTCTAACCGGATGCAGCTGAATACCAGTATTTTACATGGAGCGACTGCCTATCTGACCTCCACAACCCAATTAATACTGGGAAATACGATACCACTTGGTAAGACTGGTTGTCAGACTTTTTGAGCCACTGAACGACTGTCAAAGATAGACAAATGACAGCCGGAACCAACAACTTAACGTGCTTTCCGAGGCACGGAGGAAACTCGGTATGTAAGGGTGCGGTCATCCATCAACAGACCAACCTAGGCAAACACGGCTTAACCTAACGATCGACCCGAGCGGCTGTTCTTATTTAGCCAGAATATTACCAGATGGCGAATAAAAAGAGGATTTCTATCTATTTCTTGTATTTCAAAAGAGTGTTGTACTAGGATATTCGAAGTGCAAATCACAAGTGGCCATCGCCTCCAACCATTCATTGAAAGCGTCTTTCATCGAGCTACCCTGGCGAAGGCAGCTATTCAAAAGAAAACTCCTTTTTTTCTGACATAAGGAAAATTAATTATCCCACGGATTAATGGAATGAAGATTTATAAAGGAGAACTGCAGTAAGTAATTATTTATGAATTTCATTTTAGGTACGCTCGAACAAGCTATTTGGTTTACAGTGTAACCCACAAATTACATTGTAAAGTGTAAACCAAATAGCTTGTTCGACCGTACATAGAATTGAAACGATGGATGGACTGTGTAAAAGCTAGAGAGCCAAGAAAGGAGGTGTCTTATGAGATGACGAGTAATAGAGAGCTATTGAAGAACACATGTTGCACCGACCCACAATGATGACTGTAGGAGGAACATAGATGACGATTTTACTGTACAATAAAGATATTATTTTTAGGGTTCCGTAGTCAACTAGGAACCCTTATAGTTTCGCCATGTCTGTCTGTCCGTCCGTCTGTCCGTCCTCGCTTAATCTCTGTGGCCGTTAGCACTAGAAAGCTGAAATTTGGTACCAATATGTGTATCAATCACGCCAACAAAGTGGTAAAATAAAAATTGGAAAAAAATGTTTTATTAGGGTAGCCCCCCTATATGTAAAGTGGGGACTTTTTTTTTCATTTCAACCCTTACGTGTGATATATTGTTGGAAAGGTATTTAAAAATGAATAGGGGTTTACTACAATCATTTTTTGATAATGTCAATAATTTCGGAAATAATCGCTCCAAAAGTAAAAAACAATGTGTATAAGGACTTTCTAGGAAAATCATTTTGAACTTGGATGGAAACAACAGTTTTCAACCGACTTCTAAAAAGAGGAGGTTCTCAATTCGTCTGTATTTTTTTTTTTTTGTGTTTGTTACCTCAGAACTTTCGACTGGGTGAACCGATTTTGATGGTTCTTTTTTTATTTGAAAGCTGGTGCTTCCCGTTGGGTCCCATTTTAATTTGTTGCAGATCTGATGCTGATCTTCGGAGATATACAATGGAACTCTTCAAAAATAGACGGCAAATCTGCAGAGATTGCTGCATCCGCTTTTAGGTTCATTGTTTATACTACATCATGACGTAACATCACGCCTGTATGCTCTGAGGGGGTACGCAGATGTGTACAATATACCCAGATTTCGACTATGTTTGTTACCTCAGAACTTTCGACTGGGTGAACCGATTTTGATGATTCTTCTTTTATTTGAAAGCTGGTGCTTTCCGTGTGGTTCCATCTCAATTTGGTTAAGATCTTTCGCTGATCTTCGGAGATATAAATGGAACTCTTCAAAAATACACGGCAAAGCTGCAGTAATTGCTGCAATCGCTTGGTTGTTTATTGTTTATACAACATCATGACGTAACATCACACCTGTATGCTCTGAGGGAGTACGCAGAAGTATACAATACACCCAGATTTCGACAGTTAGACGTGTAAAGTTCCATTCAATGGGATCCCGGAGAAATAGAGGTAACTCCTTAACTTTATAGGCACAACAGAAGCGGTTTGGGTAGTTTTAGGCAGAGTACTTTCTCGGAGTGATCCCATTTCGATTTGATAAAGATCTGGTGACTTCGGAAGATAGGCAACTGAACTCCTTAATAAATGATAGCAAATGTACTGGTATCGCTGAAGACTCACGTCTGTCTATTGTTTACACCAGTTCATAACAAAAAATCACACCGATACGCATTGAAAGGGTAAGCACATGTGAACCACTAAAAGTGAAAAATAAAAACTTTTTTGCAAAAAATATAACCGACTTCACACAAAAAAGTGAAAAATAACTTTAGCTTCAGAAGTCGGTGACAAAAAAACTAAATCAATCAAACAAAGGTCACCGACTTCTGAAGTTAAAGTTATTTTTCACTTTTTTGTGTGAAGTCGGTTATATTTTTTGCAAAAAAGTTTTTTTTGTACAAAAAAGACAAAAAGTTGTACAAAATAATTTCTGGACTAAGATTGTGGTATAATCATATATGCAAGCATTTTTTTGAATTTCGTTTACGTATTTTATTATCCTGAACGTATCTTTTTTCAAACAAAAAAAGAATTATTAAAATCGGATTGGATTGAACACTTATTGTGACAGACGGAAAACTACGGAACCCTACACTGAGCGTGGCCCGACACGCTCTTGGCCGGTTTTTCTTTCCTATCACATGCATTTCATCAACAATTTGTTAAATAATATTTATTTAACAAACTGAACCGTTGAAATATTAAACCGTTTATAAGGCCCGCACATAAGCCAACAAACAAAATGGTTTCCGTGAACCTTTGATACGGTCAACGAAACCACAATTCTGAAACTTTGTGACTGAAACTTAACTGAGGATAATGTAAAAAATTATGGAACTTTTCAATGCAAAAAATCAAACGAGAAATGATAGAAGTTTTGAAGACATCGCCTTCTGAATCTTGAATGACAAAAGTTAAAAAAAAAAACTGAAGAGATTGAAGAGAAAGTTGTATGAGTTTTCTTTGGATAATATTATTCATTCTATTTACCGTGAAGTTCTGAATACTTAATGAATTCCAGAGACAGATTGTGTGGGATGAATTTATCTTATAATTTTATATTAAAATCACATCATAACTGTCTGCGTTATTCTGCTAAACGACGCAGATAATTGTTTAGTATTTTATTCTTGAATATCTGACCGTAACATCACTTGGGCTCGCCCTAAAAAAATACCAGCGCGGTGACATTTCACAAAAAAAAAAACAGTGAAAAGAAATCATCACCATGCTGATATAGGGGAAGGGGAGGCCTCTAGGGTCATTTTGGTCTCTTACATGACCAATTTAGTTTAATTGTTTTGTCACATAAGTATACTTGTCTTAAATTTATTTTAAAACATTAATATTAAAGTTAAAAAATAAGAGGCGGGTGGCTATTAGTTACTGTGTTATATAATATATTATTATGCAGTTAACGGGCAAAAGTTGGCACTGTATACCAAAGGTATTAGGACCACAATTCACTCAGGCATGAAAAGACGTTGACGTGGCTATCTGTCAGACACGTCTCGACGTCGCGTCGGTACGCCACCTATTTGTAGAGGACGTCTCAAATATCATAAAAGGGACCAGAAATGGACAAGCGTCTATGCCAGACCCGACTCTAATGTCTCTTTGTGTGAATTGTACTTAAGAGTTATTGATACTCTTGAAAAAGCCTTTCAACATCTATAAACCGCGATGTAACGTCGGACGATGCAATATAGCAAGCGAACTGAAATATCCACCAAAGCAGAGATATCGGTGATATGCCAAGCGGAGAGAAGAAGAGATGCTTAAGAGCTAGTGTGTTCACCGAAGTTGCGCGGAAACGTGCAAAACGAAGAAATGGATGAAAAGAAATCCACAAAGCTCAATTTAAAACCGCACGCAGCTCACCGCACGCCGCTCAAGTCTTTTGTCGTTTTTGCGAGTACTGTGGCTGGCCTAAACAACTCACCTCGAAATCGCCTTTCGAGAATTCATCATCATTCTCTTGTCTTCTTATACTTCTCTATTTTTCGTCATCTCATCAAACCCTTCTTTTCTGCGACTTATTACGTGACTTGCTAAATCCTGACGATAGGTTGTGCATGTGCAGTATTGCCTACACTGACAAAAAAATATTGTTTTTGCATCAATAAAACTTTTGTACTGGGGAGCCGTCAACGTTGCATAGTTATTAAACCAACGTTTTTATTGTTAATATTTTTATTGATAGTACAACAAAGGTGCCCTAAAATTATGAAGTTTGTTATTAGGGCAATATCGATGTTGTCAGCCAACCTAATTCAATTTTGCTACTAAATTAAAGTAAAATTGTCTCTAAAACTACACTGCCTTAGTTCCAGTAGCAATAACATTTTTGGCTTTGCTCCTCCAACAAAGCAGTTTTTATCTAGCTTTGTATCCATGACAAAGTTCTTTTGCTACGAAATTAAAGCGAAATTGTCCCTGCAGCTACCCTTCCTTAGTTCCAGATGCAATAACATTTTTGGCTTTGCTCCTCCAACAAAGCAGTTTTTATCTAGCTTTGTATCGATGACAAAGTTCTTTTGCTACGAAATTAATGTGAAATTGTCCCTGCAGCTACCTTACCTTAGTTCCAGTAGCAATAACATTTTTGGCTTTGCTCCTCCAACAAAGCAGTTTTTATCTAGCTTTGTATCCATGACAAAGTTCTTTTGCTACGAAATTAAAGTGAAATTGTCCCTGCAGCTACCCTACCTTAGTTCCAGTTGCAATAACATTTTTGGCTTTGCTCCTGCAACAAAGCAGTTTTTATCTAGCTTTGTATCCATGACAAAGTTCTTTTGCTACGAAATTAAAGTGAAATTGTCCCTGCAGCTACCCTACCTTAGTTCCAGTTGCAATAACATTTTTGGCTTTGCTCCTGCAACAAAGCAGTTTTTATCTAGCTTTGTATCCATGACAAAGTTCTTTTGCTACGAAATTAAAGTGAAATTGTCCCTGCAGCTACCCTACCTTAGTTCCAGTTGCAATAACATTTTTGGCTTTGCTCCTCCAACAAAGCAGTTTACCTAATTATTTTGTCTCAGTGCTGCCATGCAAAGAATACTAACTTACTAAAAGTTACTTTGCTGGCCTCAATTTCAGAACTTTGCTAATGGTACAAGAAATTTATACAAATTTGATATTTATGAATTCGGTTTAAAGTAGGTACCAGTCAATAGGTCCATTGGCTGGTACCATTAACAAAGTTCAGAAATTGAGGCCGGCAAAGTAACTTTTAGTGAGATAGTATTCTTTGCATGGCAGCACTGAGACAAAATAACTAGGTAAACTGATTTGTTGGAGGAGCAAAGCCAAAATTATTATTGCAACTGTAACTAAGCTAGAGTAGCTGCAGGGAAAATTTCACTTTAATTTCGTAGCAAAATGGGGTTTTCAGAGAATAAAAGACAATATAAATTTTACAATTTTATTAGTTTTCCTAAATCAGTAATTTAGAACTGTAATATACGTTTTTTTAAATCAGTTAACTTAATACAAATAGTATAGTAAGTTATACTTAACTTACTTACCTATAATACCTTACTTACTTAACATACTTGTGTTATACTTAACACAATGTATACATAGGTTATATTAGTCACGATCTTATGAAAAACAACGAAGACAATCAACAATCTGTGTTTTATTTAAGAAAGTACTTATCATATCCGACTAATTATATTGATATCTTAATGATAATAACTGGATAATTATTAAGGTTGATGATTTAGATTCGATACGTCGAGTCACTAAAACAAAATTTAAATAAAACACCTTACGAGCTAATTAGCTTTATGGCGTCCAAAAACCACTATAGTAAGTAAGCACCTTTGATTAATGGATCAAGTAAGTAAGCTCTAAGCTCTACTGTTTCAAATTTTCTTGTAGGACTGTTACAAAGGTAAGAATACAATTTTATACACAGAAAAGTACCTATATAATAATCAAAAAAGTATGAATAACCATTTTTATATTATAAAAATGGGTTGTATTTTTTAATAACATAAATCATAATAATAAAACTGTAACCTTAACTATTATAACCTAAAACTAGAATTATATCCTATAGTGTTTTCCTTAAAATGACATATTTCCGCAGCCTCCAATTCCAAGTTCAACTTAGAACTTTGCTCGTTGGATGATATAATAGGCTCTGCATCAGTAGTTCTCTAAAAAGATAAATGTTTGTTGTAAGTAATTTCCTTATGTCTGTAAATGTGATTTCGTGAAGGTAGGCCTGTGCCCTGCAGTCATCATCATATCAGCTGAAAGACGTCCACTGCTGGACATAGGGCTCCCCCAAGTGCCGCCACAACGACCGGTCCTGTGCGTCTCGCATCCATCGGCTACCCGCGACCCTCACCAGGTCATCGGTCCACCTTGTAGGAGGCCTTCCAATGCAACGTTTTAAGGTTCGCGGTCGCCACTCCAGAACTTTTCGGCCCCATCGACCATCTGTTCTGCGAGCAATGTGCCCTGCCCACTGCCACTTCACTTCAGATTGATGTAAATACTCATTTGGCTAAAAATGAGTTATTGTATTGATGATGAATTAGGTACTAATTATATTAGAAAAATATTACCAATAATGGAATAGTATTGAATTATAATGATATTACCTTTAATTAGAACTTAACCGCTTCAAAACATACTCAAATTTTTGATTAAAAGTAACCCATCACTCGAATTATCCGAAATTTTGCTCACCTTCACATATAGTGTCGTTGTCTCTCGTACAGGTAAGCTTACTTGGACAGCTTCAGAATCAGGGTGATGTAGTAGCCAGGATTTCTGAAATTTTTTACAAAAGATTTAAGATTTTTTTTTGTTTTTTTTTTTAAGTACATAATATTGCCGAAATATTACGAAAAGAAAACATTCCAGCACTGATTTTTGTCATATGTTTAACATGTGATGTGACATTCCTTGTTACCTATCTTTACTTTTAGCTTGGGCAGGTCTGAGAAACGTAAAAAAATATTTTCACCAAATTGTAGTCAAAAGTTTCCTATATACCCTTCGCTTCTCCAATGCTGCTCTTATCTGTATTTTGTCCACAATTTTCGGTACAATTTGTGACAACTCCGCATCATTGGCTTCAAATAAAATTTCTGACGTCAGTTCTTGATCTGAAAAATAAATTATAGTAACTAAGTGACAGAGCCCTCGTACGTCACATGAAATATTCAATGATCCTCCTCATTTAATTTTGTAACTTTTGAGTTGGTATTGGAGAATGTGTAGGTCGCGTCACCAAAACATTAGACCATTCAGATCAAACCTACGCCCGTCGCCCGTGCCATTAAAAAGCCTAGGTATGTTGGCTAGTTTTCTCAAAAGAATCTGTGTCAAACGGGCCAACTAACACAAAAGTACCTAATACTTACTGTAATTTAAAAACAATTTCCAGATATGTAAATAGCTATTATTCTATCTGAGACATTGAGACATGAGTTATCTACAGCAAAGTTTACCTAAATACAATTCACAAACTTGCCTTGTTAGCCATTTTAGTTTAGTGAACCTAACAACTTTTAATTTGTCATAGGGTAGGTACTTAGTCGATCACAAGGATTGATATTAATACTTATACTCAAATCCGCCCCTAAGACGACCCACTGACCCTTGACTGCTCATGCTTTTTCTAGAAGATACAGTGAAAAATAGAAAAGAGATCAGATATACTTAAGAATAACCCAAAGAAAATTTCGTTACTTTTAAATATAACACTTAATGTACATCGTACATAATATTTTCTTTGTCTTAAATGAGGTATTCTTACTTACCAAGCTTATGTCGAACCAGATGGCTCAAATTATTATGTGTCAAAAATGCTTCAAGGTCTTCCATCACTGATTTCATTTTTTCATCACAAATAATTCACAACACATGCTTTCACATAAGCGCCCACGCACAGACTAACAGGTGACAAATAATAGTTGCGCATGCGACAACATATCGATAAATCTTTTGTTAGACAATATTTTTAACAATAGACAAGTCTTTACCGTTCTTCTTTGTTATGGTGTCAATTTCATAATTTGTTATTTTTGAACGTTGTTTTACCATCACAACATGTCTATATCAGTTATCAAGTTCTGTTTTGATAGGTAAATTTTGCTACGCCAGCACTTGAGTACGTTAATAAAATAACAACGTGTATAAACATTGCAGCAACTTATATTTTGATAGATATACTTTGCTACAACACTAACTCAGTACGTTGATACATTAACACCGTACCATTGCCACCCCGTTTAAGGGTTTTAAACATACATAAAGTATTTAAGTACCCTTTGATCTAAAGACAACAAACTTTCAACAATAAAAAGATTGTTACAGGAATTATAGGCGTTTAGTTGCAGAAACAAAGTACTTACGTGCTGTATCAATAAAAATCTAACAATGCTTTTATTGTCGCTTTGTTAGCCATTTTTTTTCTCAGTGTATACAGTCAAACTGTGCATGCATGAAATATGTAATTATGAGAAAACTGTACAGTTGTACACTGTATTATTTTTTCAGCAGTCAATGTTACAAGTATTCAAAGTAGCGTGTAGTGTCTCGGGTAAGTTATCGATACTCTTGTCAACGCCTTGCAACACAGAATCTATGGAACACAATATCAGCGGTGTACAGAAAGGTATATTATTTTAAAAAGTAATAAATAAAAGCAGGTTCTCAACTTGCTCGTTATTACAGCAGCTCATGCACTGTGTTCTTTCAATTTCCTCCTTTATATTATGAAAGCTAATAAAGTGTTGCTGGGTTAGAGCTTGGGGCTTGCAAAAGGCTAGCTTTTATAAATATTTACATAGTCTTAAAGAGCGTAGTTACATCATAACGATCTTTAGTTAGTAGATATTATTTTGTCGATGTTGGGCGTACAACAAAATATAATTTAGTTTATTAGGATTTGTTATGTCGTTGAAGGTTGCGGGTAACGGGGACCCGTTGAATTCGCGACGCCCCGCCCGGGACCGGTCAATGTGGCGACCCTTTGGGGAGGCCTCATGTCCAGCAGTGAATTGATGATTATGATGAGGACTTTATGTTGTTGTATGCTATGTTGTTGATGATCATTTTGGGAGTTCTCGTGGTAGAATAATTTCAGGTCAAAACATTTATGCCAAGACCTACCTACGGATTTCTCAGAGCTGGATCATGTTTCGGAAAAGGACACAGGAATATGTTTTTTTTTCGAGTATAAAGTAATGATAACAAAAATAACTAGTATCCCAATAATTTATGTCTACCTTACCTATCTGGTCACCACAATCTGGTTACTTTATGTGTGTGACCCTATACCACTTTGCAAAATTAAACTAATATGAATATCAAGATCTGTCTAGCCTTAACCTTTATACGAGTATGTTGGGGTTGTCTTCCAGTCTAACCGGATGCTGATGAATAACAGTATTTTACATGGATTGCCTATCTGACCTCCACAACCTAGCAAGCAATAATATAATTTAGGAATATCTGGAAGAAAACGAGTGAGAAATAAGGTTTTAACATCTGTCACGTAATTTTTAATGGTTCCACGTACTACAGAATGGCGTCAACTTTTCATATTATAATAAGAATAAATAAAGAAGCCTCCACTCTTAAAATATTATAAGTAAAAACGTCTACAGCTTTTATGAAATTCGAATTGTAAGACACACTTAAAATGATTAGATTTCCTTTAGCACTTCAGCTCAGATTTTTGGTCTACTTTTAATGATAACTCAAAATAAATTCTACTTCCTACTAATATTATACCTAAATGCGAAAATTTGTGAGTATGGATTTGTGAAGGGATTTTAATGAAATATTGTACACAGATAGTTTATAACCTTTTTTTTTTTCGGATGGGAAATCATCAAATGACTTGAGTGTCGGAGTGTCGGACTTTTACTGACTAAAACCCATCCATGTTCCTTCCTCGCCCTTTATGTTCCGGGGCCGCGGTATCTCTTTCGAACAGGCCCGCAACCCCGGGGATAGTTTATAACCTGGATTAACACATAGAATACTTTTTATCTCGATAGAAAGATTCCATGGGACATTTATCAAACTTCACGCGGGCGATGCCGCTGGCAGAAGCTGTATTATTTTTCATAACTAACTGACTACCTCGAGAGTGTTGTGACCGCAAGCGTAGTAACGCTTCGCCAGCAGTAGCTGGGCATGAAGTCCTGGGGTGGTGGAGAAACGCAATAACGTGGGTGTTGGGTTTTTCCATCAGGAATTTCTGAGTACCAGCCAAGGAGTCCTGATTTGTGCCCAGCTAATAGCAATAGGCTTTCCGCCTATTTGTGCCCAGCTAATGGCAATAGGCTGTCCGCCTATTTGTGCCCAGCTAATAGCAATAGGCTTTCCGCCTATTTGTGCCCAGCTAATAGCAATAGGCTTTCCGCCCATTTGTGCCCAGCTAATAGCAATAGGCTTTCCGCCCATTTGTGCCCAGCTAATAGCAATAGGCTTTCCGCCCATTTGTGCCCAGCTAATAGCAATAGGCTTTCCGCCTATTTGTGCCCAGCTTATAGCAATAGGCTTTCCGCCTATTTGTGCCAAGCTAATAGCAATAGGCTTTCCGCCTATTTGTGCCCAGCTAATAGCAATAGGCTTTTCGGCTATTATATGGGACTTACATATAGCAACCGACCTATTTTATGGAACTTACCCAAAATAATGGTTAAATAATAATGTAAAGTCATGTTAGACATGTAATCTGATCATGTTTGCAGGGCAAACGTGGCCTGCTATTGCGCAGAACAGAGCTAGGTTTCGCGGAAGAAAGGGAAGGTCTTTGCTCAGCAGTGAGAAACAATGTAGGCTAACAAAACAAAAATGTTAGACAACTCTTGAACAAAACTGCTTTTATATTTGCCAGCTATGAAGTTTTGCTTGAAAATGTGAGCCAGTTATAAAAGCACACGTAGCGCGTGAATACGGCCACTGATAAGAGCTATCTACCTGTCTCATTGTCCTCTGTACAACTGTGCATGAGCCAGTACCGCCAGGGGACAGCGCATCAAGATATTTGCATACTTTTGTCTGTGTGGAAACTGTGTTGTTGCATTTTCCAGGAAAGTATGTGTATTGCCAACAAATATTCTAGCTAGATACTTTTCGTGAGTTGAAAAACTTAGAAGAGGTTTTTCCTTCTCAAAACTAGCAGGCTGATGTTAAGTGGAAAATATATTTTTCCTACTCCTCCGCCATGTTTTTCTGATTAATTTTGTTGCGAGATCCAAGACAGTTAAATTGTTTCTCTGGGACTTGGTCGAGGTTCATTGTCTCGGTACTTTTCTGATGGGCGCTGCTGTTGATTCTGGCTTTCAGTAGTTGCAGTGGTTTATATAGGAATAGTGTGGCTGACTTGCAACAGGCTGATGGCGAATTTTCAATAAAGCTTAGTACTATTTTTTCCTTATTTAAGTAACTTTTGGACAATTACATTGTAGAGCCACCTGTGCTGCGGAAAAAAATCGGTTGCAATAACGATGCTTGCTAGAATCGCATCTTGGATATAGAGACTTGCACTTCCCGCAAGCAACGTTATTGCAACCGAATTTCATTGTTGTTTTAGCGATCGAACGCTCTTCCGTGCTGTGTTTCCAACAAAATCTTTATAAAATAAGCTTCACCAAATTTTACAAATATTTTTCATTAGACACAAGAACTAAACAAACGATTACTGTCCTACCCTCCAATAGATATCATAATAATCTGTGGTTATTACAATAACGACCCGTAAATACCCTCTGCCCGTAAATATAAGCAATTAGTCGTCCCCTACGGCACCCGGGGGTAGTGACAGGGTTAGTCTATGACACTATTAGTTTGCGACACCACACGACTGCCGTTCATTAGCACATGGTTGATGGTTCATAGTTTAAACTGCTATTAGTGTAATTAAGTTATTCGGTTGGAAGTGACGCGTTTTCTTTCTCTCATAAACGCCTCTAAGCCTCATAAGTGTCATCATGAGTCGATCTAGAATTTTCTAGACCTCCCTCGGCGAGGATGTCTGTCTTTTGACACCTACTTCCTGTTGCTCAAAAGAAAACAAGCATTCTGATTTTCAGTCCTTAAAAATGTTCTTAAGACACTGGAAGGTAGAACAGTGAAGAAAAAAATATTAACAGGACATTACTAGGCTAAGTGGGTGACGAAGGGCTCCTTCAGCATTTACCAATATAGTTCAGTTGTAAGCATCTATTTGTGTTAAGACTAAAGATCGACTCTATTTGTCTGTCTGACAAGTTTATTAGTACATTATGGTACAAGTGTGTAATGTTGGTGATTACCGCTGAGGCGCCATTGAGACCCGAGCCGTTAGGCGAGGGTCTTAAGAGAGCCGAGGACGGTAATAATCAACACACACGTGTATCATACGACGTTTTTCAACACACTTGAGAATAAAATAATACTAAAAATAACTGTAATTTGTGGCCCGAGTGTCAAAGTGACAAGTCGTAAATTTTTCCTGTTCCGAATTTTAATATCTTATTTTACAAATTTATTCAGATAAGTAATAAGTAACAATAAATAATGATAAAGAAAAAAAAAAACAACCACAAACACGTTGGACAATTAAATATCATAAAATGGACCATAGCAAGGAACTCATTACCACCACATAGAAATTGTCAAAATGTCACCTATGATAACAAGGCACCGGGCCAAAATACAAAGCGAAGCACACCCACCATCTCCGGGCTCGTCGCTCAGCTCCGCCTCGCAGCCGCCGGGACGTGCCACACCCGTGCGCACCGTGTCACCGGTCGCTGCAGTTGCGTCGAGCTCGAGCGACGAGTTTTTCTCCCCGCCGTCGACACCACCACCACCATCATCACGAGGACGACGACGAGGAAGAGGACGGCCACCAGCGGGCTTGGGACCACGAGGCCAACAGGCCCCGAGCAGGGTCCCCGCTGCCGGTGGAAATGTGTCGCGCATGCGATGGACTCAGTCCATTAATGAAAACGTCATGCGCGCATATTATGGGGCTACTGAGGGGGGAAGCAACTTGACTGCGTACCGTGGTCGAATGCTCTCTCTGTTTCAGGTACTTGAACCGGCTGTCAACGTAGAGGCACAACGACTGTCGGATCAGGTGCGGGCCATCCAGCGTAACCATATGTTGGATGACACCGTACTTGATCGACTACGCTCCGAATCACGGAGTAACTTGGTTACGCCTGCTTCGCCAATGATCGCAGTACAGGAAAGTATTCCCAGTGCGCCGCCGCGATCCGACTGCGATGGTGAAGAGGATGGTGACGAAGTTACATCCGTGAGTACCCAATGCAACGCACAATTGAGGAGCGCTTTGGAGGCCGCGTTCCGGGAGTATCGTTCCACACCGCCTGAACTCAGGCCACGTTTGCCTCGTTTGCCTATGCATAAGAAAAACAAGGCGCTGGTGTGTGCTCTAGATTCGCAGCTGTCAAATTGCTTTGACAGCAGCAAAGACCTCGCCGATACCCACTCAATATTGTACTGTGGAGCTGTAGCGGCATGTCGTGTAGCTCAAGTTAAATTCCCCAACAATGACAGAGCTACACGACCGAAATTAGCTGTTCCAGCTTGGCAGTGCAGGATTGAGCGACGTATCGGTGTGGCTAGGGCACTCATCGGCAAGTTAATCTGCTTCAGGGAGGGCAATACTCGCCCTAGAGTGATGCGCTTTGTGAGGCGGGCGTTCTCGGGAACTGATATTAGTTTTCGAGATTACTTGTCCCGCGTCACAGAGCGTATAGACTTCCTGAAGCAGAAAATCTGTGCATGGGCAAGCCGTATTCGTCGGTATAAGCGGCGAGTGGAACGATATACTCAGAATCGCACATTCCAAAGTGATGAAAGGTGGGTATATAGGGCTTGGGAGCGACCGGACCAAGGTGCGACTGACACGCGTCTACCGGATGATGATGCCATGTGTTCATTCTGGCGCAGCATCTGGTCGGTGCCTGTCAGTCACACTGAGGGCGATTGGATCCGGAAGGTTGAACAAGTGTGTGATCAAATACCGGAAATGGGGGCAATCATCATCAGCCCCCAAGACGTAGCTTGTGCAGTCCGTCCGCTGCCTAACTGGAAATCTCCAGGGCCAGACGGACTGCACAACTTCTGGATCAAGTGGTTCCAAAGATCACACGCTCGCTTGGCGTCCCAGTTTCAATCAGCTTTAGAGTCAGGGTCGCTGCCCCAGTTCATGACGACAGGAATTACCCACCTGCTCCATAAATCAGGTAGTACTGCGGAGCCCAAAAATTATAGACCAATCACTTGTTTACCAACGGTCTATAAAGTTCTTACATCCATTTTGAGAGCAAAAATCAACAAACATATTGAGAGTAATTCTATCATGTCTGCCTCTCAGAATGGATGTAGGAACAGGTCCCGCGGTACTAAGGAGCTGCTCCTCATTGATATGGCCATTAGCCAACAGGTTCGCCGCTCCCGAAAGAATCTGTCTACATGTTGGATAGACTATAAGAAGGCCTATGATTCTGTGCCTCATACATGGCTCATGAGGGTGCTGGAGTTGTACAAAATAGATGCAACTCTACGCGTCTTCCTTGAGTCATGTATGGGGCAATGGAGAACGGTCCTTCGATATCCAGGATGTCGACAGATCCAGGGGAACGATGAACCTGTATGGATTAAACGGGGAATATTCCAGGGCGACAGTCTGAGTCCACTTTGGTTCTGTTTAGCCCTGAATCCTCTAAGCACATTGCTGGAGAATTCAGGACTAGGCTACCGGTTGAGGAAAGATGGTCAGGTTATATCTCACCTGCTTTACATGGATGATCTGAAACTCTTTGCCCCCAACAAATTGCAACTGATGGAGCTACTGGAAGTAACTGAAACTTTTAGTAACGCCATCAGGATGGAATTTGGTGTGGACAAATGTGCGGTCATGTATGTAAAGCGAGGGGAGATTATGGAATCCGAGGGACTTCAGCTCTCGGATTCCATACACCTAAGATCTCTTTCCTCATCCGAGAGCTATAAGTATTTGGGTATGTTGGAAGCGTTAGGCATTAACGTAACTGACATGAAGCAATCGTTGAGGGAGCGCTTCTTTGGTCGCCTGAAGAAGGTTTTCAATAGCCTTCTTTCAGGTGGAAACAAGGTGCGCGCCTTCAATGGTTGGGTCATGCCGGTTTTAATGTACTCTTTCGGCATACTCAAATGGACTCAGACGGAACTTGATGGCCTGGATAGGAGGGTACGCACACTGCTGACCGCAAATCGAATGCATCACCCACGGTCGTCGATGATGAGACTGTATATCCCTCGGAAGTGCGGGGGTCGAGGCTTCTTAAATGCTAAGAACCTGCACAACCGAGAGGTATGCAGTCTCAGGGAATATTTCCTGGAAGCCGACGTGGAGATGCACCGAGATGTGGTCTCAGTGGACAAGGGCCTCACCCCGCTCTCCCTGGCTAACGAGAACTGGCGCAAGCCTAAAGTATTAGACACTAATGACCGCAGGGAAGAATGGCAAGGCAAGGAGCTTCACGGACGCTTTTACCGGGCCCTACATGGCCCTGATGTAGACTTCTTAGCGTCCGTATCCTGGCTACGCTTTGGTGACCTCTTCGGGGAAACCGAAGGTTTTGTTTGTGCAATTATGGACGAAGTTATGATGACGAATAACTACCGCAAATACATTGTGAAGGACGGCACGGTTGACGTATGTCGGGCATGCCACCGTCCGGGAGAGTCGATCCGACACATTATTTCTGGGTGTTCTAGTCTGGCTAACGGAGAGTACTTGCATAGACACAACCTTGTTGCCAGGATTATCCACCAGCAACTTGCTTTGAAATACAACCTTGTGGAGTCAGAAGTGCCATACTATAAGCATGCGCCCGACCCAGTTCTCGTAAATGGTAATATCACATTGTATTGGGACCGACCTATCACCACCGACAGGACTGTTATTGCCAATAGGCCTGACATTGTGGTGATAGATCGATTGGAGCGTCGCACAATGATTGTTGATATAACGGTCCCGCATGACGAGAACCTCGTGAAAGCAGAGCAAGATAAAAAAAAACAAATATCTAGATCTGGCTCGCGAGGTTGTCGACATGTGGGATGTGAGTACAGCAGTCATTGTGCCGATAGTCGTGTCGGCCAATTGCTTAATAGCCAAGAGCCTAGACCAACATCTTAGGAGGCTCTCGCTTGGCAGCTGGATCAAGGGCTTGATTCAGAAAGCAGTACTTCTGGACACGGCGCGTATTGTTAGGAGGTTCCTCTCTCAAGAGCCCTGACCACCGGCAGCTCGGACCCTGTTCCCGGCGCTGGTGGACTACTATTTTTTTATATTTTTAAATGTTTTTTATATAATCTTATATTAGAATATTTAAAAATGTAAATTTATATGTAAATAACGGAATAAAGGAATAAAATACTGTAATTTCAACAGTGAAAACGAGTTGTGATTTTTTTTTGGCAATGGCGGGAATAATTAATCAGTTTTCCTATGCGCGCGCATCTAACAATGGCGATCGGCCATAGACTAAAATAATGAGGTTTCTTTTTTGTTGGCTATTCGCGGATAGCGTTTTAGTCACGTACGAAATGGGGAATTCAAAGTTGTATTAAATACAGAGAAAACAAAAGTTACATTTGAGTGAAAGTTTTATTTATTAAAAACTTATAAGTTGAAATTATCTATGTAGATAGATACGAAGTTGCATGAAATGAGCAAGCAATAGGTACAATAATTTAATTGTACTATTGAACACGATCTTTTTTGTATCGAAACTTTTTTAAGAACAAAGCAATTCAACCAATAAAAAAAAAACTATAACTCACTTGTGAATAATAGCAATGAAAAAGTCACAGTTTGATTACAGGTGTCATTATGTGCCTAATTGCGGTGAAATTAGAGCCACTTTATGAGCAAGTGTGTTGAAAAATATATAAACTTTCACTATTGTGAATAGTGTACTTAATAAACGGAGAAGGTAAACTTTTTAAGTCTACGCCTATAACTAACTAAAAGTAATATTATATTATAAATGATCTAAACTTTTATGTTGTAGGTTCAGTTTTCTCACACTCCTTTCACATTCTAGGCATCGCGCAAGTTCTAAAACTCAGTTCTACTTAATGTGAGGTTTAATCAAAACTTATCCTCTATTCATGGTTTTCAGTCAGACACGTTAGTATTGCATGAAGTTTGCTCGAGGCTCAGAAGTCGCTAGAAAGGTAAGGGACGGATTTTTCGACAAAAGGAAAATTAGAGTCGGTGTCTGATTAACTTAACGTTGATAATGAGAGGCATTATAACAGTTAGAGCCTTTAAACATAAGACATGTTTATTACATTGACTACCAGACCTATACAAGTGAGCTGTGGGACACTGCACGCGGAAAACAATGGACGCCCTGAGGGTCCCGTACTTTGACAGCTTCAGAATGTTTTTCGGGCTGCCACGTTTCTGTAGTGCCTCTGACATGTTCACTCAAACGCGTTGTTCACAACTTTTACGTAAATGGTGAGAAGTAAAAACGTGTCACTATGGGCATGACAACAGTATCAAAGAAAAAGTACTTTAAGTGAAGTGCAAAATCGTGAAACTCTAAAACAGTGCAGTATCAAAGAATTTCAAATCTATTTAGTCCGTGATTTCGAGTATAATAGACACGTAATTTTTTGGTTTTGTAAATCAATGAATATTGACAAAGATAAAGCGCACCAAAACTCGGGAGCTCGTGACGTCAGAACTCGCAAAAAATTATACCAAGCAAAGTAGTTAAGTATAGTTATTTAAAAGCAAGTATAGTTTTTTAAAAGCGTCGTATCTTCGTCAATTTTGGTTTACGTAACAAAAAAAAATTATGGGTCAATTATTTGTTGATAATTTTTTTTTGTCGTTGCCCTATTACAGAGAACGCGGTCGTGTCCTTATATGGTATTCTGAAGACGTAAGTCGACTTTAATTCATTCAGATGATGAACGTAATGAACAACTTCATGCAGGTGTTGGTGAGGCAGGAGTAATGCATCACCGATGGTATTGCATAAATATGAATTTTCCGTGAGCGTAATAATATTACATAACTAACCCATGGATTCGTTGTGTAGCCCACTAGTGGACGTCTTTTGAATGATGACAGAAAATGCCCGTAAAAAGTAAAGTCAAACAATAAAGTCACCAGTGTATTTCTTATTTTAGGCCGGGTACCTGCGTACATAATAATATTTCAAATGAACTGAAAATGTCCAATGTAATGAATATTCAATGAACGTGATTCTATTCAATAAGACAAAAATAGATACCAATAACTGCGTGTATGCTTGAAATTATTCAATAACTTAAGTTCTTCAATGAAAACTGAAAGTGGGTAGATAAGATATCCTTATTTATTCTAAAATGTCAGAAATAACTTGACATTTATATTTCGTATTTCAAAAACTTGTTCTAGCTGCTTTCTGAATTTATGAGACGTTCAGCCTAAATATGGTTCATTGGCTAAGTTTGTGATACTTTGACAATGATTCAAGTTAGTGGTCCTTCGATGAATTGAGAAGAATCGAAATTGAGTTGGCTCAGAATTTGGTTACAAGTTTGCACACACATGACACACAAAGACACGATAAGTATCCCATCCTTTGGGAAAAACTAGATATGGTCGTAATTAATATTTCAATCATATAAACGGTCCACAATAACAGACTGACTGCGCCGTGTACGTACCTACTTATGCATACACGCGAACTATTTCGACACTGTTCACGGACCATAATCTTTTCGTCGTGTGACGAAGTCGTATGATCAGTTTTTTTTTTTTTTTTTGTCTCTTTTCTCTTACAATCTGTCACTAGTCATTAGGACAATAAGTAATTTCTATGGCGTGTTAATTGTCTTGCTCGGTATGCGTCCTATGGCACAACCTCTTACTTAAAAGCATAATGCTAGTATTGTCCGACTAGATCTTGTGGAATTTTGTGTTTTAGTCTGCGGATTCCTTTTTTATCCATGAGTTGGTTAGCCAAGATGTTTGGGTGACGAGTTATTCTTTCTTTGTATGACTTGATGTGGCTTTTTATTTCTTCTTTGACTGGAAGTATCTTCAGATCATGGTGTAGAGCTTCATTTGGAACAAACCATGGAGCGTTTGTGATTGTTCTTAGAAGCTTGTTCTGAAAGCGCTGTATGATCTCTATGTTAGAGTGTGAAGCTGTTCCCCATAGCTGGATGCCATAGGTCCAAATAGGCTTGATTATGGCTTTGTATATAAGGATTTTATTCTCCAGGTGTAATTGTGAATTCCGGCCAATTAACCAGTAAAACTTTCTTAGTGTCAGTCCAAGTTGCTTCCGTTTTGTGAAGATGTGTTTTTTCCAAGTGAGGCGTCTGTCAAGGTATAAACCAAGGTATTTAACATATTCAGCCTGAGGCACTTGTATATTATTTAACTGTACTGGTGGGCATGTTTCCTTTCTCTTAGAAAATGTAACATTTACCGACTTGGTCTCGTTTGCTTTTATCCTCCACTTTTTGAGCCAGAGGGCTATGTCATCCAAGCAGGTCTGCAGCATAGCTGATGCAACTTTATGGTCAGAATGGGATGCCAACACAGCTGTGTCATCCGCGAAAGTTCCTGTAGTTGCCAAATTTGATATTGGGAGGTCTGCAGTATGAATCAAGTACAAAATTGGTCCAAGCACACTGCCCTGAGGTACCCCAGCAGCAATAGGGTATAGCTTTGATACTGCGTCTCCACTCTGCACGAAGAAGTATCTCTCTCTCAAGTACGACATCAAAATGAGGAAGATGTTGCTTGGGAAGCTGTTTCTGATTTTATAGAGAAGACCTTCGTGCCAAACTCTATCAAAGGCTTGGGAAATATCAAGGAATGCGGCAGCACAATATTCCTTATCTTCAAAAGTGTTGTGTATTTTACTGACAAGCCTGTGAACCTGATCCACTGTGCCATGTCTCTGCCGGAACCCAAATTGATGGTCGGGTATTAAATGCTTTACTTTAATTATAGGCGTTAAGCGCGATAGAAGGAGCGATTCGTAAACTTTAGATGCTATTGGAAGCAAACTTATTGGTCGGTATGACTTCGGGTCTTCAACTGGTTTCCCTGGTTTAGGAACCATTAAGATCTTCGCTGTTTTCCACTGTGGGGGAAAGAAGCACAGTCTTGACATAGCGTTGTAGATTGACAACAGGCAAATCAGGCCAGAATCTGGAAGCTGTTGCAAAATCATGCCAGTTATCAAATCGTAACCATCAGTCGTATGATCAGTGGCGCGCGCGCAGGTGATACGACGGGGCGACGCAAAGGTCGCCCTGGTATGGAATCGGATGCCCGCAAGGGCCGAAGCCTGCCGGGGCTGCGGGACTGTTCGAAAGAGACACCGCGGCCCCGGAACGTAAAAGGCCAGGAAGGAACATGGATTTTTTTAGTCAGTAAAAGTCTGACACTCCCTCCCGCTCCGCCCAGAGTGGGAGGGGTCATTTACCGATTTCCCACCCGAATAAAAAAAAAACAAAGGGTGGAATCGGATAGTGGCGATAAGTCCCCTCTTTGAGGAGTGGCTAGAGAGGCGCCACGGCGTCCTCACCTTCCGCCTGACGCAGGTCCTCACCGGACATGGATGTTTCGTGAGGTTCCTGCATCGAATCGGGCGGGAGGAAACGCCCATGTGTTTCCACTGCGAGGATCGACCGGAGGACAAGGTGGAGCAAACGGTGGAGATCTGCCCCGTGGCGGAGCAACGCCGTGTCCTCGTAGCGGCGATCGGCGGCAGCGGCGACCTCTCGCGTCCGGCCCTGGTTCAATCTATGGTCCGTAGCGAGACGGAATGGGAAGCCGTCACCTCCTTCTGCGAAGTAGTCATGCTAGCGAAGGAGGTAGCGGAACGCGAGAGGGAGAGAGCCTCTCGCCCCAGCCGCCGCGGGAGACGCACCGGGCGTCGGGGGCCACGTGGTGGCTTCCGGTCACCGTAGACCGGCCTAGACGAGCCTGTGGACGGTGAGCTAAGGGCTAGCTAGCCGTCCGTCTAATGATGACAGGCCGTGTCGACGGCGCGTTCGTGTTCCACACGCGCCACAAACAGATGTCAGCATAAAGGGCGGGGCCCGCATGGGCCGAAGCCTGACTGTTCGAAAAAGATATTGCGGCCCCGGAACGTAAAGGGCGAGGAAGGAACATGGATGGTTTTAGTCAATAAAAGTCTGACACTCCCTCCCGCTCTGCCCAGACTGGGAGCGGCCATTTGATGATTTCCCATCCGAAAAAAAAGAAAAAGAAAAAGAAAAATAGGTTGGAACCGGATACATCAATAAACCTCCACGTGTGCATTTTTAGTTTTAGCCATTTCGGGTCTGGTGTCTATTACAAAGAACTCCAGATTAGCCAAGGCAACTCATTTTCAGGGAGATTTTTGGCAAGAAGTCTTAGGGTTTGTCATAAAATTTGTTTTTGTTTTTTTTTTTTTGCCTATTTTATTCCCATTCCGGGACTAAAACCTCCTCTCCTTTCCTGTTTTAAGCTTTCACAGTTTATAACTAAACTCGAGTTCCAGTAGTGCGCGTAGCAAAAGGCTAAGAAAGAGGGTAGACCTATTTGTGTACACCCAACAATTTATTCACCTTCCCCACCCGCATTCTCCAGTCATCCCGCGATCATGGCGCTTGCAAGTGTCAAAATATCGGGAGCTCAGAATAATTGAAATTCGCGGATGACATCGCGTAGCTGACAGTGATGCTCGTGTAAAACGAAAAAAAAATCATAGAAGGATACAAACAATAAGAAGATACTGTAACTTAGACCATATCTTTAAATACTCAAGGTCTAACACATTCCCCAAAATAGCACCAGTTCCGCACCTAAAAAGTGTTTCTTTTTAACACACCTCCACATCGCGAGTTTATTTTCTAAGCCAAGCTCAACTTCACCCCTGGGGGTGTAACTAATCCCCAGAGGCAGCGATACAAAGCTCGCAAGCTAATAAGCGCTGCTAACAATAACACGCTGGCGCTGTTATGAAGCTGCACAATAGCGTATAAGTCTTAGCTAGTACAATAGAGCAGGTTACTATACTTTTTCACATTTATTATACATGCAATGCAACTTTTTTCATAAAACATTCAGAGTGTTTTCTTTTAGTTATAACATAATTATTATGGAACATAAAGTTGCTTTGTTTAAGTATTCCTTTCTTTCAACCGCCACATATGAACTTATCTGTATTATCATATGGCAAACAAGATTGAGCAAATTGTAACGGCAAAAAAATCACGTTCGATTGCCAAAATTAATAAATGATCACCAAAATTAATCCCCATTTTATCGTGAAATTGGAACCAAAAATTTATTACTTATAGAAAAATAAATTATATTACAAAATTAAATTAAATTAAATGAAAATTAAAGGAGCGCAGTGACATTGGTCACTGCGCTCCTCTTAAAATAATATGGCTGTCAGAGTGCTTAAGTCGCGAACTCGCTGTAATATGTGTCTCTCATATTGTAGACCACCCGGGAGGTTTTTTTTTTTTTGCTATTCAAATATCAGTTTTCTAAACTTATTGTACAAACGTCTTTCATACCATAAGCCTTGCCAAAAACCATCCATGTTTCCAAACCTATTTCTGCTTCGTTTTACGTTGTTTTCGCTATAAATATGACCACTAAAAATGAAACATCGCTTGGGACGATGATATGTTTATATGGGAAAAGGTTTTGGGGAAGTTATGTCTAAATATACCTATATTTTTATGATCGCGGGGCATATGTTGTGGCCCTTGTAACCCTTCAGGAAACGAATGCGTATGTTAAGTGGTCCATTCCTCTACCTAAGTGCTCGGTGAACGTCTATAGATATAAGGTCTCGAAAGACCGCTGTCGGTGTCGACAGTCAACATGGCATTTTGACTTCCGACAATGGTTGCGCTCTGAGGAATAAACATTAATACTTTTAATTTAAATTTTTGAGCGCAACTAAGGGTAGCACTGAATGATTTAGTTGCGCTTAGAAATAGGTGCGCTCTGAGGAATACCTCGATAATTCAGATGAATATTTTCTTGCAGTAGAAGGTTACAAATATTTAACACTTTTAAGTTCAAGATTTACTGGTTAAATTTGTTAAGTAGTTCACTATCACAAGTTTTTCAACCAATCTTCCTAAAAATATCGTATTACCTAAGAATTGGGGTCTGATAGGCAGTCGCTTCATAAATAAAGCTGGTTTGAAATAAAGCCGACCCCAACGTCGCCGTCGTTGGGAAACCGGAAAAGGCTAGGCAAATAATGAGTTTAAATTACCAAATCGTGTATCATCTAAATATGCGGCATTTTTTTTTTCTTTAAATATTATTTTTGGAAAAAACCCACGACCCTTCATTCACGACTTGTATTCATTTCATTTTAAACACAAAATTACTAACGACAACTCAAACATGAAAAGAATTCCTTAAACCGCATTAAATAAGAGAAAGTGATACTTTTGAGTTATTTGTTATTGAAGACATTCTCGTATTTCAAGTTAAAAGGAACGATAAAGTAACAACTATGATTTACATCAACGACGGGTTATATGGCACTGTCCTATCGTATTCTGGAAATTGGCACGAGATCAGCAAGTTCAAGGTACGTTCACTGTAGTTTATGGTAACTAGGAAAGCGAAGTGTGGGAATTTATAATAGTGTGGAGTCCTGTCTTTTGCCTGAAAGTGCTCGAACTTTTCAGGGTTCCGTTGAGTGTAAATTGACTTACGAATGAGCGATAAAAATATGGTTACTATAAACCACTAATTTTTAATTAGTACAAATACTTAAAGGGCTTGTTAAAGATGGTCTTGTTATTATATAGGTATTATAGGTATGTGATTGGTAAACAGCAAAGTTATTAGCGTTAGTTACCCAAAATGTCACTCAATTTATGGAAATATTGTACAGACCATTCTTAAATTCTTATTAGTATTCATTAATCGTTTTTCGACCATCATTTGTCATTCAGTCATTCATCTGATCATCGTAGTTTATACCAATTCGTAGACAATTTTGGGATTTCGTTTTTTTTTTACTTTTGACTACATAAATATGATCAGCAAAGGGCACGGATTCAGCCCCATTTTTTTGTACTAATTAAAAATTAGTAGTGTATTATTTGGTGATACGGAACTCTTTCGAGTCCGGTTCGCATTTCACCGGTTTTTTGGCTCTTTTGCCAAGTGCAGAGGTCACATATTATCATATCAGATCAGAAGTATTTTGTAGATCGGAACAAGTTTAGTCGTAAGTGGCTTTTCAGTAAGAACAATCTAGTAGCGCATAGGAGTAACAAAGTTCAATTTGTAACAACAAAACATACTTGAAACATTGTTTTAAGCTTTCACGGTATAAGACTAAACTTAAAAAGTCACTTACGGGATTACGGAAGCCCCGTAAGTGAAATTTTAAGTTTAAAACAAACTTGGTTGACTGGTAAAAAAACCACGTACCTACAGTTTAAAGATTTTAAATAACAACATTCCTAAAAAATAAACAATGATGATCATAAACACCCTGAAGAATTGCGAAGTTTTCACACCTCTAAAAGACTTCGTTATCCTTCCAGACATCTTTATCGCTACCGAAGACAATGCCAGTGCATATCGAGATCCAGAAGCATTGAGGTACTGGATATACAGAATGTACCTAGATATAACACGTTCAGCGAACAATAGTGGGGAGGTTCAGATAGTGTTGACAGACAAGGTACTTGCCTTTAATGCCATTAACTTTTTAACTATAATGCCACTGCATTATAGTGTGAAACTGAAAATACCTTTAAAAAAAAAACTTTGTGAAGTACGTCGTCATTTCATAGATTGTAGGTACATCCGAACTCACTGAGGACCACTACTTTCCAACCTTATTACTTAGGTCTTATTCGTCAACTGGCGACTGTAAAAGTCACGAATGCGCGCGAGTTGGCACCTTCTGTTAACTTCTTGGTAGAGAGACCGGCAGTCCGACCGTCCTGCGTCAGACGTCTGTTAACTTTGTGGTACATAAAATACAATGTAACAATAAAATGTGTGGTCCTAATACAATCTATCTTATCTCGTAGGTAGCACATTTTAATAATTTGTGGAAGCAACCCTTGTCAGCAGTACCACAGATAACAAAATAAAAAAAGTATCGAGCAGGTGTTGTTTTCAACAGTTCATTAATAATACATTGGCAAGCCACTTTTACAAACAAGCTTCAGGTCCCACGGGTAACAACCCTTAACCCCCCTTTTGTGTGCGACTGTACACGAGCTAGACTAAAAAGTTGAAGGTACAATCGAGAACAGTATTATTTGAATAAATTGTTGTGTAGGATTTTGTTTGATGTACAATGGTGACATTTGATTGAGACGCATTTACTGAAAAGTTAATAATTGTACCCACCTATAATGGATATGTGTAATAAAGCTGGAAGCTGGTCTAATAAACTTGTGACAAGTGATACATAATATGATTTGAAATTGTTAATTAAATGACATACTTTGGAGATATTTGGGTTATACCGAGCCCAATTAGAAACACATCCACGACACTGGATATCCCAATTTACGGTAAAGGGTGTGAATCACAAGAATGCCTCACTGTGCCCTTTTACAATAGGTATTTCTCTAATTAAAACCATCGAGATTGAAAATACTTTTAAACAAATTCGTCGAACTTTATATGAATGCTTGACAGGCTACATAATTTTCACATAAACAAGCAACTTTTTTCATAAAGTTTAGGAAACCAAAAAATCTGTCGTTGTGGGACCTACTTATCTACTGAATTCAGACCTAACTTTCCTGCGTAATATATGTGCATTACATCCGTTGGGCCAAAATTTGAGGGTTTTTATTAAAAATCTGGAATACCAGACGCAATTCAGGGGGACATGATTAGCATAAAAATCGGGGCACGTTTCTTCGTCCCTACGTCAGGCGGAGACTTTTTTATATGCTAGATGGTCCCTACTTTTGAGTGCGTACCCCTGATTATGGACGGCATAAAATGGTTATCTAGTTGATAAAAATATCGTATAGGCTTATCCTCTCATGCAAGTTGGGGGTTGAAATCTAAGCCATTACCAACGTGACTTTTTCATTTCACTACGCACGTTCTAAAATAGATTGCCACATGGAAACATCGATATGGAATATATCTACTGGGAAGCCGGTGGCACAGTTAGTAAAAAATAGGTAATAATAATATTAAATAGTAATAGGTATAAAGAAGGAATCTCCAACTCACCTTAAGGGGCCGGCGGAGCGTGCGTCGTTCATACAAACGTAATACCAAAATAATTCGTAAACGGTTAAATGCAAACTTTTTAAAAAAAGCGCGTAGTAGTTTATTTATATTATTTTTTCCCCATGTCAACAATACCTAACCTAGTGTCTGAGTGTATTTAGTACTTAGCTTATTTTTAATTATCTTAATTTTTATTATTATCGTGCTTGCCATTTAGTGATCTAATTTTTCTACTATCATCTCTGTGTCTACTAGTGGGAACCTGTAATTGGCTCTGTGTCGCTTATTCAATTGTGACTCATTTATTTTAGCTGTTGGTTCTCCTTTTAATAAATAAAAAAAAAAAAACTTGAGAGGTGTCAAGGGAAACCCGGATGGAACGAAGTTCTTTCGATTAACTAGTGAAGGAATTGTAATAAAATTTTATTTTTTTTTAGTTATAATAATATTTTTTTTTCATTAACAAATATAATGTTCACTCAACAAAAATAATCGTCGCGACACCACACTGTTAAATGCGAAATAGAAATGAAACAAACGCATTGCAACCTTCATTTATTTTTAAAAAGAAAAAAAGTGTCGTGACAACTTTTTCGTAAGATTTTTTTCCGTCTAGCCCCCTTTCACAACGCGCTTTAAGGAACTTCGTTCCAATAAATAACGCTCAGTTAATGTTTCCATAAACAAAGTTAGTTTGAAATATCCTATTCGCGTTACTTACGCGAACTTGTTTCTAACCGTCTGTTAGCAACAATGTCAAACAGACAGAGATAGCAACCTACCGAAACCAACCAGTAAGTTATTGAAAACAAGTAAAATTAAATTTCAAATTTCAAATAAACCCCGCCACCCGGGTTAATGACCGTAAATGGACTGCAGTTTGATGGAAAGTAAAACAAATGAACTATAAAGATTTGAAACAATTGCATGAAGATTTTAATAGACATGTGAGGATAACTTTCGCCTTCTTTGCGAAATTAAGTAAGAAAAATCACCTGTAATTACGGATTAAGATTTGTCTAAATTACAACCTGTTACACAATCTTAGGTTAGGTAATATTAGGTTTTAATTACTAAGTAATCTCACCGCTGAGGACCTGTTAATGTTTCTATGAAACATTTATGTATTAATAATAAATTGTATAAATATTCTTCTCGGAAAAAATACAAAGTAAACTATACTAAAGTCAGAGATGGTGAAGAGCTGCTCCTAAAAATAGAAGCACCTGCTTATTCCAGACGATCTAGCAATGTCTCCAAGAAATACGAGGCTCGAGCGAATAAACGTAAAAATATATGAATATGTAATAAAATCAACATGCAAGAATAACAATTTTATTACATCAAATAAAACCTAACACGAGTATCTCCGTAAAAATAACAATTGAATGCTTATTTGGTTCTGATTCTACTGCGAACACATCACGTCACGCACGCGTACCCACTACGTACGTACATATGTATGTTTTTGCATGATTTGTTACATTGTCATGCCCTTCAAAATTTCATGAATTTCCCCTCGTGTATGCTACGACTCCGAACTCACAAAAGCCAAACACGTGCAATAAAAGTAATGAATTTATTCAAATTCCGAACAGGTATCTTTATCTACAAAAGTAATAAAAAACGGCCGAAACTTTTTGTTTACAAAACGAGATTACGGGCATTGCAATGCAACAGTAAAGCCCATTTTAATTAAATTTAATGCGGCCATTCATTACCGACATAAGGTTAAAGATAAAGCGAATGAGAGATCATTATTAAGGCCGTTCTGCTCGGGTGATTTCACAGAACCCTTTTAATGCTCCTTTTCCTAAATACTTATGTGAACACAGGAACTTTAGGACGACCCGTTAACGTTGATCCGTTTAATGGAAGTCTTGCTTTGAATACGTAATGAGGATTTAATCATATTTGAAGATGACATTTGGGGGGGGAGGGATTCATAATCATAACAAGCCAAATTGAGCTATCAATGGAGAGCACGCGCTCATTTGGACCCTTTCGCATGAGATTTGAGCATTTCATTACTCATTATAGCGATTCAAGTTAATGTAACTAGATTTGTATAAATAGCTGTTGCCCGCTGCTTTGTTTGCGATGAAATTTTGATGTGAATATGTGAGAAAGAAAAAAATAAGTAGCCTATGTGCTATTCCAGACTATAATTTATATGTGTACTATGATATTTCATCCAGATCCGTTTAGCCGTTCTTGCATGATTAACAAACAAACATCCATCCATCCAAACTTTCGCATTTAAGTATAAAGTAAAAGCTCTTCGGCCGCGACTTCGAAATTGTGAGTTTTTGGCAAATGTAGTTGGTGACAAAATAGTTAAAATCGGTCCGGTTTCGGAACTTGTTTGGTACAGTCAAACAACCAAAAAATCTTTCCTCTTTTTTTAATACTATGGTATTTGGTATTTTACATAGGTAAGTAAGATGAGATGCCATCCAAATCGTTGTCTACAGAAGAGACAAACAATAAAATAAACATCTTTAATCAAACAAGTGAACCCAACATATCAATTACAAAGAATACGCAGCAATCTGGGAGAAGAGTCCCTTCAATAGGCAATTCGGTGAAATAGCCCGACATTACATTGTAGGAGCGCTGGGCAGTTTACCTCAAAGAGTTGTCCAAATTGCCCAGCCCTGTATCCCAGTAATAAGGGTTGAGATATTACGGTCCACTAGGCCCTTGTAACACATGTCCATTCTATGAGTCCGGCTTATTTTGTACCGACTAATTTAGTTCAGCTTTCATAGTGAAACTAGAAATGTTATGGGTACGTTAATTGTGTTATAGAGATATAATTTGTATTCATGGATTTTTTGAGCGATATGTGAGCGTGCATCACTGACCAACACATAAATGAATACACGTATGTATGGTTGCTGGCTGGTTGTATGAGATTTCATGACGGGTGGGTAAATCATCACCTACCTAGCCTTTTCCCAACTACGTTTGTGTCGGCCGGATACAGCTGAATATCAATATGTTATAAGCGCGCCTATCTGACCTCCACAACCCAGTTAGTACTGTGTAATACGGTACCCCTTGGTAAGATTAGTTGTCGAACTTTCTGGCCACTAACTACCTGTAAGTCCTGTTACGACTGTCGAAGATCTACAAATAACGGTCACGGTCACGGTTGCGGTCGGTCGTGCTTTCGGAGGTACGGAGGAAACTAGGTATGTTTAAGTGGTTAGACATCCACAGACAAACCTAGGCAAGCAGAAAAATATCATGTAAGTAACAATATTAATGGCATGAAGTTATGAAGATACTCGTAAGTCGTCATGGAGACGAAACTTAAATAGACCAATTTATTTTTGGCTTTTCTATCATCGTATCATTAGTATCGTCGCTTTGACTTGTCTAGCAATTCAGAATAGATCATATTATTATTCTAACATTGTATTTGATCTATGTAGGTAGGTACTCGTATAATAAAAATAATTGGGTTTGTTTATTTTAAAGCAGTCCATAAAGACTTGAAAGTTTACGATTTCAATGTACCTACGTAATAGTTTCGTGGTCTACTTTCGTGACATTCAATGTAGTTACTTTTACATTCTTGATAGAAACAGTTGGTCCGCAAATAAAACAAGTTTATTGTTATTCGTATCTGTTTATTTTATTATATCATACAAAACTTATCTACACAATAGTGGCGAAACAGTATAAAAATAACAAAGACAGTGTTGTAGATATAAATACGGCAATTATTAATAAATACCAATTATATTAATGATGTTTTTCTTATTAAAATTATTATAAATGATGTTTCATTGCAGCGGGCCCCGGCGTTGAGCCGGGATGACGCTACAGATATGATATGAATGTTCTAGACATCTCACATTTGGAAGTACTCGTAGTATAGTATATTTTCATGTAATTCAACTCCTTTGTTTCCATCAATGCACTTCTTAGGCGGATGCTGAAATTAAACAGATTTTCTAATTATTAAAATTTGTTACACAATATTATGAAACTAAAAATAATTATTACGGTTGTTGAATTGTTTAAGTTTTTTTTTCTTTTTTTTTATTAGCTGCTCTCTACTTCTACTGAAACAATGGGTTTACACCAGGATTAAAATAATAAAATCACATAGTTACCACTTCATTTTACAAAATATAGCTGTCTGAATTCCAATAGTTACCTTCGACTGGTGGGGGCGCTGCTGGAGCTTCCGCCGCCGGCGCAGGCGCGGGGGCGGGCGCTGAAAATAATGAACACATTTGAATATAAATGCTCACACATGTACTGTGTGAAAAATGTGTTGATCCGAGACAGACGAGACAGTGGTTGCGGTAACCGAGACAATTAAATTGCTTCTTGGACTTCGTCATGCTCCAGTGTCGCGGCGCTTTTCTGGTAGTCGCCACTGTAGCTCCAGGCTTTCAAAAGTTGGAGTGGTTTAGGAATAGTGTGGTGGATTCGTGCCAATAAAAAACACGTAAATATGACTGTGTTCTTTATCTTAAAATTAAACCCACGCTTCCTGAAGAGTTTACCCTTCCGAAGATATACTTACTACATTCACATTTTTCCACTTATTTTTAAGTTATGGGGCACAAAAATCCAGGCTGCCCGCTACTAATAAGTAGTTTTCACAATTTCATAATTCAGTCTAACATAAGACGATAGAGCCATACTGGTGGCTACATTCTGGCCGAATTTAATTTGTGGTGTTTGATTGATATTACCTGGTTCAGCGGCCGGCGCAGGGGCCGGCGCAGCCGGTACGGGCGCAGCAGGGGCGCCTGAAAATATTAAGTTAAAGCATTAATAAATAGGTAAATCTTCTTGTTGCTCTCAAAACGGTGAAGAAAAACATCGTGAGGAAACCGGCATGTCCTAGAACCAAACAAACGAAGACATATGACATCTACCGCGGCCCGCGTGGTAGGTTGAAAGGAGGCCTGTGTCCCAGCAGTGGGAACATTTATAGGCTGATGATGATGATGATGAATCTACTTGACTATTGTCATTGTTCAGTCAATCAATCGGGAGGTTCTGTATATTACTTCAATAAAAGAAACTGATAACTTAGATTGTATTTCTTGTTTAACAGGTTACGTACCTTCTGCAGGTGGAGCGGGAGCGGGCGCGCCCTCCGCAGGCGGCGCAGGCGCAGGCGCGGGTGCACCTGGATCACCAAGAGTTACATGATGAACACACGATGCACATTATGGAGTACATGCACATCTGTAATGAACTAGTTTATTGAAGTGCTTCTACACTGCAATCAAACCATTCAGATCGACACACTTACTATAACTTAAACTAGCTTATGCCCGCTTATACCGTCGTTAGAGTTAGATAAAAAAAAAATACACACAGTCGAACATAGAACCTCCTCCTTTGACGTCAGTTAAAAGTATCCTGTGTTAATCCAAGTTATGAATCATCTGTGGGCCAATAGTATCCAAATACATTCAGTCGTTATTGCGTCAAAGAGTTACAAACATCCTCACATACTTTTGCATTTTTAATAGTACTTAATAAGATTCAGGTGACTTGACTCCAACCTATTTTCACAGAGTTAGAGAGAGTATTAAGCTAAAAAGTTACTCTTGAACTTGAGGTCAGGAATTCGATTCCCTAGTCGGGAAAAAAAGTTTCGGTAGCAATAACCTCGCCCACTAGGTAAAACATGGGACTTCAAAATAACTGAAAAAATGTTTTTTCTAGTCTTTCAAGATTACTGCTGGCGTAATCGTTAGTGTTTCATATTGATGACACTCCATCTCCCATTCACGGAAGTAGAAAACAACAGTTCATAAACAACAGTTTGTTAATCTGTGTCTACTTATCTATAACTGTGGGAGCGTGAACATTAATTTCAACACGGCTGTAATTTGGAGAGTGGCCAACGGCATCAGACACTCATGCTGACAACGCCTGGAATACTGCCCATCCCGCAATGAAATGTTACTTTAACATAAATAATTGCTTTTCTTGAACTGTTGCAAACGAGTTCAGTTGAAATTCGAAAGATGTAGAACAGTAAGTGCTTATTACTAAGAAATAATTAAAATGGATAATTAGGAATTGTCTATCTTAATCTGTGTCATAAATGTGTGTCTTCGTTTCTTTTTTTAGTTTTTTTTTCTGTTTTTCTCTTTAAGTTTACTTATTATAAAATGTTATTTGACCATTTTGTTTTTGTGTGTTTTGTCCTGGCGGGCTAGTAACTGCTTTTTCCTTCTTTCTTTCCTTTCTTTCTTTCTACATGCGTTCATGTGCTGTTATGTGTTATTGATCACACATACCTAACGACAAGAATTCGGTTTGACCTTTTACCCAGGATCTTTTACCCCTGAAGTAAAAGCGTAGAAGCCGTCATCCACATCATTTTGTTTTTGACGCCGCGCCGGTGACTAGACAAAGCTGTGCTAAATGTGACAAATTAGGTGGGCGTGTCTGCCTAAGTCGATTTCCACTTTCTAACAATGGCTATCTATGATGCTTACAGCTAATCACACGATAGAGCCTTAGCTTCGTCTATCGGATAGACAATTACAGAAGCTAATCATAACTTTGCGTCAAATGAAACTGTTATAATCACCTTCAGCCGGAGGAGCCGCAGGTGCAGCGCCATCAGCCGGCGGCGCGGGCGCAGGTGCACCCTCTGCAGGTGCCGCGGGTGCCCCTTCAGCAGGGGGTGCGGGTGCCCCTTCAGCAGGGGGTGCGGGTGCCCCTTCAGCAGGGGGTGCGGGTGCCCCTTCAGCAGCGGGCGCGGGTGCTCCTTCCGCCGGTGGTGCAGCCCCTTCCGCTGGCGGGGCGCCTTCTGCAGGCGGTGCTGCTTCACCCTCCTGTAAAAACACCAGAATCACAACATCTTGTGTCACACAAAGCCCCGTATTCAAGAAGAACAAAAGTTGGAAAACATTGTTTCTGTAACATGTTTTGGTGTTATGAAAACATGTCAGGTAACATGTTTCAAGAACATAAAACTACTGTATTTTTGTATACGGTAAAACTACTACAACATTGTTGTACAACTTTTGTTGACAATAACTACAGGGCTTAAATCCACATGCAATTAAGAAGCGGTCATGTATTAATAATCAAGCGCTCAGCCAGAAACAATGTCATTTCATTCATTCATTTCATTTTATTTATTCATTAACAATTAAGTGGCTTGCCAGTAGTAATGAGGCTTACAGTTACAGCAGAGGACTTGCCACCGAGACCACAATTTATTGTTATTGTTCTGTGCACTACACAAATTATGGTAGTACTGTACAATCAAACAGCTTGTTTAAGTTGTGTTGCATACAGTATTATGCAGAGCAAATCGCTCTTTTGATAATCAGCCTATGAATTTCCACTGCTGGGATTCAGGTATCCCCTTTGTGATAAGGAGTGTGTCGTCCACCACGTAGGCGCAGCGCAGGTTGCCAACAAACTGCACTGCAGAAAAAAAATTGGAAGACATGCTTTCGAAATTTTTAGTTCTAGTAATCTAACATGAAGGTTAATGTTGTTAACTATGCTGCTCTTTTATATCTAAATGTGGTCTCGGCATAAAAAGCTAACAGGTATTAATGATCATAACGAATGAAAATAATGTGAACAGCTGTATTATCTGTACAAAGCTAAATGCCAAAATGATTCTGAATCTGTAATGTTACCATTAGTCTGCTATATGTGACACCCTTGGGAGTAAGTGGAAGCGTTTGATGTTCAAAGCAAATGAATGAACCTATTCACGAAGCTGAATTTTGAAATAAACAACTATAACCATGATTAAAGCAAGTATAACAAACGGGGAAAAATTAAGTATAGATCAGATCTGATGAAAAAAGCCATATTTTTTTATTTAGCGACAACGAATGAAAAACATAATAAAAAGTTGAAAATAATAGCCAAAAGCTTTTTTTATTCCAGTACCAAGCAATAAATTTATGTTAACGTCGTTGTAAAAATAAATCACAATGTAAAACTAAAAACATACTGTATAGTGTTAATTTTTCATCCGACCCTGTCATTTGAGTTCAGTGTTTATTCATCGCAATTAAGGTAATGACGTCCATAATGAATACTGAAATTATTAATTTTATGAGAGACAGTAAGTTGTAATTATCATTTTATAAAAGCAATTTATATATTCGTTAAGCTCATTTTGCTCTTAAACCAACTCGATGTAATAATGGCATGGATACCAACTTGATTTACATTAAGTAAAAGGTTATATTATTACCTATTTAAATACCTTTATATAGAATAACGTTTAGACGGGCCAAAACAGATAAAACGACAATTTTAACAACAGTTTAATTTATTAGTTAACCTTGGGGCTCATGTTTTCTCATTTATTCATTTAGGGTACAATTCTGAAGGGGAATTCAAACCGTAGCGTCAAAGTCGTCCAATCGCTATGGCATCCGCAACAACGAAAACGACCGGGTTCTATCATCATTCTCCTTTATTATTTATTCTTTTACCAGTCGACGAAGCATGTCTTCTTCTTGTATACTTCTCTACTACTCGTCATCTCAGTGGACATTTTCTTCCTTCTTCTTCCTTCCGTGCCATATCGTTCTCCACACAGTCCATCCATCGTTTCTTTGGTCTTTCTCTACCCTTGTCCACATTCATACTTAAAACTTTCCTCACAACATTTTCCTCAATCTTCCGCATTACTTGCTTATTATACTAAGCCAACCGATTACCACACCACTTTTCAGCTACTTTCAGACTTGCTCTTGGTTTCTACGTGACTCTAAAAACAAAGAAACCGGCGGCAAAATTTCCATCTACCGACGCGTCACGCGTTTGCCTTCGAAATTGCACATTAACCTTTTATTTTCACTTAACAAGACAAGAATACCAGAAATATAAAAAAATAACTCAAGATTCGTCGTGTTTCAACTTGTAACCACAAACGTTGCAATAATAACAAACATAGAAGAAACAACGCAAATTACAAAGCTTATTAAATAAGCCGAGTCAAAGACGAAGGCTTTATAAGGCGTACAAAAGTTTTGGAGATGTACAAAGAGACTCCTGCGTCTGGAACTCGGGACTACTCGGGACTTACCGAAGGGACCCGAAGTAACTAAGTAACATCTGCGTATGTAGTCAGATGTGAACTTAGTTTAGAATTCTTTGATTGTGATGTTGAACAAGCGTTTGAAACACAACAACACACTTATAAAGAAAGACTACGAGTTTGTAATATTCATCTAGAGCTATTTGGTTATTTTGAAACGCTTTATTTTAAATGTTTAGGATTTTGAGGTTTTCGGTATCTAAGCTATTGAACAAAAAATATTTATAAGGTTCAGAAAAACTCAGGGCTTATTATAAGTAGACGACTTATTACGAGACTAGTCTTATAATCCTTATATTGGAAAGGTCATTTACTTTAGTTTTCCGCCTGATCCCAGATTTGTGTAGTAACATTTGCAAACTTTTTCATAATTTCCTGCTCTTTCCGATACATCGTTGTTTTTTCTTTCAGAACCAGTTCATATCCCTTAATATTTTATGTTCTTGAGGGACTTATAACAGTTATAAGTCTCTCAAGTAAATAACCCTCAACCCTTTTATTTGCATTCTTTGTCGTTGATGGCATTACTGTCGAGAATAATATCTATTTTTATCGGTATTTATGCCAACCATAACACTATACACACCATATAATGAAACTGTATTGATTTCGGAATGATGCAGGTCGTTTGATCTCACAGTCCTTGTTCTTGGGGAAGGTTTATGGTTAAGGGTAAATGGAATCCTTATAATTAACTGACTTCATTTTCAACACCACCTACAATATTCGAAGGGTTACTTACGCAGAGGTGTATTTAATGGTACACCCACATATCGCCAGTCATCGTTAAATAACTTGTAATAGGGGTGAGCCTATTACCATCAACCGAGCACAAACTCCTCCTAAAATCCTAATTGAAAAACTCAATAACACTGCCCATCTCGGGATTCAAACTCAGGACCTCATGGTTAGCTGTCGAGTTTGCGACCTCTCAACCAACGAGGCATATACTATCACAAAGCTTTTCAAATTTTGTTAAACTTGTTGTAGGATGTTATTATGCATTGTCTGTGACTGTGGCTTCGCTTTTTTTTGTTTTATTGACATTCAAAAGTGCCGTAATGGTCTAGTTGAAATAAATGATTTGAGTTTTGAGTTTGAGTTTGATGACGGAACACGTTAATAACGATTGTGACATGTGTAAGCCTACTGATCAAATTTCACGTAGATAGGTGTACACTGCCACGAGCTTACACATAACTTCAAATACTACGGAAATTGCTTATTCAGGTGCGCACACATTACGAAATCGGAACTGACAGGTTAATCTAACTTCGAGATCTTAACTTTTCTTGTCTCTTAGATCGCGATCTATAAACATTACTTCTCGCGTACTTTGGCTTAGACTTGTTCCCGTCTCCATTTTGCAATTCACTTGTGTGAAACTGACAGAAGACTTGTTAGCCAAAGTTTGTACTAAGAACGTATTTCACCATTAAAACTAATAGAATCAATTATTGAATTACCTATTTATTTATTAAATGGAATTAAAGTAATATGTATTTAATAAAATGAAATAAAATTATGATAAGTTTAGCTGAATTAAACGGGAATAAACAAATTAAATTAATATATACTATATTAAATACAGCCGTCACAGAAGGCTCTGTATTCTTTAAAATCTACCACAGTCTGTTATTCTTTTGTAAATACGTGGATATTGGTGTGGATTACATGTTTGTGGTCTCTAGTTTTTAAGAATTTTAAGTATTTTTTGTAGCATGTAACTTTTTGATATCCTCAATAAATAAAATAAAACAGAACGTGATCAACACTATTCAACACGGCCTTTAAGAGCTGTCAGTAAAGTACCATATGACACTGACAGCTTTCCTACACCGTTAATTGGTGAAAATACCTTTAGTAACGTTTGTAGATCTCGGCCTTACTTTACATGTTTATACTTGTGTAAGGGTGTAATGAAACTTAGACAAGGTAACCGAACTGCGGGCTTTCCGTGTCTAACCCCGCGAGTTAAAGGTTCCTTTGCACATGGGACCCCTATTTTAAGATACCCAATCTTTGCCTGATCTTTTGTTTTCCCTTTTCTTTTGTTTATCCTGGGACTGGATTACTTGAAAGTACATTTATACAAAGATTTGAAGATTTGGTGGAAGGGATTGATTTTTTTTCTTTAAGTCTGAGAAACTAAGTGTATCGTTTTTAATGGGATGTATATGAATTGGGATATTGTATCTACATTATTCCAGTCGAAATCGCTTTATGAAAGTGCGCTACACAAACGATTAGATGCGGCACACATTATTATCACCCTTGACCGTTTTCAGTAACACTAAATAGAAGTAGAATTGTACTAAGTACTGGTGTATCTCATCTTATCTTAAGGCGATTACACGAGCTAAACGCGAGTTTTATAATTACTAAAAGTATATGATTCACTGCTATAAACAAGACCAGAAAAATATATGATATTCTTCAGGATATATGCTAGCATGATACTGTTTTGAAAACATAATACAATTAATTTGGCTCGATAAAAAGAAATCACGAACTTACCTCTAAAAATATCTTTCAAACAATAAAAAACATACTAATATGCATGCGATCATTCTGATTTTTTGGCAAATAATTCTACAAGCAATATATTAGCATGATACTGTTTTAGTTTTTTAATCCAATCAATAGTTTTTTTGTAAATCGATCGAAACTACTCATTTCGCGCTATTTGGCCCGCAGTGGCTGACGTAACAACCACTTTGTAGTTCAAGCTGATTAGAACTTTATTCTAACAGCATTTCAAACGAAGTTTGAACCACCACAAATAGAGTTGCTAATTTAGCTCGTCTAAGCGCCTTATAAGCTTCTTCAAAACGAATACCCAAATATTATTGCACTGCTCTGTACCGCTGTAACTTTCAGCACTAAACCAAGCTTCAAGAATCCAAAAGAGCGTTTAAATTCAGCGATCAATAAGTGTTACTTGATTACACTCGTAGCTATAGAAAACTGCAACTTAAATTTGCGGTAAGACTTTTAGCGTTTATGTCAATACAACCAGCTTTCTGCCTGTTTTTCCATCATCCCCACGATGACGTCTTCTTTAATGCATCAGTGAGTGGTGGCGCGTAGCGTAATGTTTCCATTTTTTTTTTCGAATTCCTCTAAATTTTACTACGATGATTTAATAATTTTCATAAGAATTAACAAGGGCCCAACTTTCTCCGTCCTCTGTTGAGTTTTTAGGAAACCACTAGGTTTTTGGTTCTACATTATGATTATTAAGTATGTTGTTTTCATGTATTTTAAGGTAAGACTGTGATTGCAAGGCTATATTCTTTTACTTACCAATATTGCTCCCAAATCCTCCTCCATATAAGTATCTACTTACTTTCATCTTACACAGGGTTCAATGTCCACCAACACAGGATACAAAAACATTCCCATATAGTCGATAATCTAATCTACATAGACATAACAATCCAAACAACATAGAGTGTTCTACCTTTTTTTCAAACAATACCATTGAAAGGACTCCAGGGATACAAAGGATCAGAACGGGATATGAATGGATCAAGTGTTGCCATATAAAACATAAAAAAAACAATACACTTCATATTTTATGTTGGTAACACCTTTAACGGGGTTCGTATTATACTCTTCGTTGTGTTGATTTGAATTAAGCATCTGGGTTTATTAAATCTAAAAAATATCAGTACTGTAAGGCGCCAAAAAATGTGTCACATCTGTTTAGGATTTCACTTATAACGTCTTTGGGGTATTGCTAGCTAATTTTATTTTTATCCGTAAACTACAGACAAGAATCCATATCTTTTGAAAAGTTAAAGGTTCTAAGTTACTTAACTTAAGCTAAAGACAAATTCGGCGAAATGCACGTTCCAATAAAATAGGAACAGTTTCCACGTCTATTACTGCTAAATCTCGACTTATTTCCAGCGGCTATCGAGGTCCTTCAAACGAACTCCAGTGTCATTGAAATGCTCATTTAATAGGAGTGCAGCTTTCCAAGAGACCAGTTATATTGGATTCTTAAGATGTCCGCTTGGAAGGCCGGAGTACGGCCACGGTCAGTTCTTTAGTAGTTATCGTACGTCTGTTAGAAACCTTATTTCAACGAGAATAAAGGTCACTTTACAGAAAATGATAATGAAAGGACTATACTATATATTGAAGTCGATAAGAACATGTTCATTCTACTAAAAAACACTCAATCTGAAAGAAATAAGGTTCTAATTCTTCTACCATTGAGGTTTACAACGACACATAAGGATACACAGGGAAACAGGACTAACGGGGCACAAATGACATCCACTAAGTGTAATACAGTACAGAAAATTAATTTATTAAAAGTATTATCTTACAAAAAACATTATTTAATAAATAAATAATTATAAAAAAATTACTTGACATGTTCGAAATGGATGTAATCAATCGACAAGTACACAGATTTTAACGGAGGAATTTTTGGTACTATATACCTACAGGATGACACCCGCACTGCGCGGACTGACCATAGAGGGTAGGTATATCACAATGTGTTGGTAGTTAATAACAATTGTCAATTGACATAGAGTATAGGTCTTATAGTTGGTGGGGGTGATTAACAGTTCATGCCTCAACCTCTTCCTCTTTTACCTTCTGATCTCCTGGCTTGCCCTTGGACCAGTCTGGTTTTTTCTGTGGACACAAAAAGAGTTTAATTAATAAACATTCATATATATTGGTTGGTTTCTTTCGAAGCCGATAGCGCATCGCGGCTATAGTCACAGATACGCCCGCGTTCAGCAAACTGCTTAATTTGATGAAGCAGGTCTCATAAAAATATATACATATGCTGTTGTCAAATTACCAAGTAAACAAGTGGTGCAAGTTTTATTTATAATGTATTTGAAATTATGTTATCAACATTGAAATGTTTCAAATAAAATTCACACCGTTCTTTCTCGGCATAAGCCATCAATGGTGCTCTATGTTCAGCAGACCCACCGCACCATCCGCTGAATTTACGAGCGTAGCATTATTGTCACGCCTCGTTAAAAGTCGTATGGTCCGGTGTAATAATAGGTTCGCAATTTGAAGGTAATAATCGTCTAAAGCACACACTTCAAAGCTTTGAAGTAGGTATAACACATCTAAGAAAACTTTGCTATGAAAACTGAAGCGTTTTGTGTAGCATCCTAGAAATAACCGTTTTATAATACAAATGTGGTTTGTGTGTGCACTGGGGCGCATGTTGGTATCACACAAAAGCTTTTTACAATAAATCTGCTAAGGGGCCAAAATGCAGCATAATCGCAGCTATCCTCGTTTTTTTCCTTAGAAATAAGTCCGTCAGAAAGAAAAATAACGAGAAATAAATTTCAATTCAACGCCCTTGAACACAGGTGGACGTATGAAATATACAAAACGAATTGATGCCAATAGTTGATGTTTCTGAATTGGCAAAGATCTTCAGCTTTAGTGAAAAATAAACTAGATAATTGTAGCCACTCTAATAACGGTACATCTCATAGCTGTGCTGAAAGAATAACATGCCGCGTGTATGAGCAACGTCTAAATTAAAAACGTGTCTGTACGCGTTCTTGCTTTACTATTACCTTGCCGCCTGCGCCACCCTGTGAAACATCGCATCATGATATTGTAACTATATTATTTTCATTTCTATTCTATTTTGACAACCTCAAAAACAACCAAGTTCTAGTGACTCCATTTACTGGTACTCTTTTTTAACTGTCCGACGAAGTTATCCTCAAATTGCTGAGATTGTTAGTAATATGAAAAATTGCTACAATTTCCAAAGATTCGAAGGTTTACATAGATATGGTGTGTAGTTAGTTTAAAAAATATGTCTGGTAGTAACAATGAGAGAGAGAGAGAGATGCGAGTGTCTAACCATGTCATGAGTGTAAGTGTAGAAACATAATATTGAAAAGTATTTGAAGATCTATCACACAAACTACGCAACATTTTTAATAGACCTATTTGCAGATTTATTCCAGAAAGTTAGTCACTAAAAGATATAGAAGAAAAAGCTTTTGGTAATGTAATTCAAGTTCCTATTATGGAGGAGTGGCGAAGCATTGCGGGGGAATACCTGAATACTGAAATAAACTCATTTTTAAAGTTAAAACTTGCAGCGTAAGCCTTTGCGGAGGAGTTAAATTAAAATGTTAATAACAAGATTGCAAGTCACATCTACACAGAGTTGAAGCTGTATTTAACGCGTCATCCAAACACTTTCTCACCTTGTTTTTATCAGGTTTGGATGTTTTACAGAATTCAAAAGAGTTATCGTAGAAAAGAACGATTTATTTATATTCAATTAATGGGTAATTAAAAAATAAGTTCATTATTGTTCAACAGTAGAGAATGATTGTAAGAAATTGACTGTTAGTTTTAATGTTTGGTCTACTTCTTTCCAATAGCCCAATCAGCTTTCTCCGCTTTCTTTGCCTGTAGAAAATGATCAGGTATGATGCTTGTTATTAAATATGATCACTTGGAAAATACACTAAATTAATAGTTTAGAACATACTGTAAGCAACGGGAGTCGAACCCGTGAACTGAATGTAGTAGAAGCAATTAAAGACGATGAAGTTAATGAAATAAAGAAAGTTAAAGAAGAAAATTATTAGAGAAGAATAAAAGAATTTTAGCTCGAAGACACGAAGTATCTAGAAGAAGATGAAGCCAATAATAAACTACAAGTTAAAGAATGTTAGATAGAAAATTCAATGTTTAACATCATCGTAACAGTCGTTGGTATTGTTTCTGTTGTTGTTAGGATTCGTGTAATATTGTTATAAGTTTGTATAATATTAAGTTTTACAGTTTGAAGTTTGTTCTTTTCCTGCAAGTTCAGTAGCCTTAAATTTATCTTCATCTACGGCCTTATTAGACTCAAGAGCCTACTTGTTAACATCAGCATTATCTTCATAATGAACTACTTTATCTACATCATTCAAAAATATTACTTCTTTATCAATATTACAGTCTGTTTTCGAACTACCATCAATATTATCGTCTAGAAATACATGAATATGAATTGTATCGAGTATCCTACCTCTTTGTCTTCCTCTTCAAGGGTGAACTCCTTCTTTTTGACGACCTTCAGCTGGTTACGGAAGTTAAATTCAGCGGCCTTCTTCTGGAGCTTGGCGAATTTGTTTTCGTATTTGGACACCTTCTTTAGTGTGGGTTTGACGCTGGAAGAAAAGATGTTTCGTTAGCATTCCATGTAAATGATAATGTTGATGACGTCTAGCTGATTTCGGGCACAACGACTGTTTTCGATGAATTATTTAAGTTGTTGATGGGCTGTTCATGTGGCTAGCTTATCCAACTTTGACCGGGAAACTCTGAGCACAAAACAAGCATGAAAGAACATCATTGAAGAAATTGTATTTGCCGATTGCCACAGGGCAGATTGATCAGAGTTATCACGAAATAAGTTCCCAAACATCGACTTTCATGAAAGATTGACCAGAAAATACAATATTGACATTATTGGCAAATGAAGATGACCCAAATCCAACAACGAGGAATTTCTAACATTTCCATGTTAGTGGCAATAAAAGTATTTTTGGAATTTCATTGTCAAAGTCTTTCACTATTCAAATTTTCAGTCAATGTTTTTTATGGACCGAGGAAGTTAGAATTCGGCTTACAGTGTACAAAGTCCTTTGTATTTTGCGGTATGTGTTCTGTTCATATTTAATACCGCTCGCGATACAATGCGACCGTAACAAAGGCAGTCCAGTCGCGGTAGAAACATCGCTCTTAACCGGACTTTGAATACCATTTGCCAGTAATTTTATTCACGAACATATCTAAAGCTACCCACTTGCTAGCAAAACCTCATTCATGAAATGCAGATTCACTTAGGGCTCTTGAAGAGTCACCGTGGCCTTTCGTAAATGGGTGAATATTTCATTTCGTGCAAATTACGCGGCAGGCGATAAAGAATACATTAAATGTTGAAAAAATCTTTACTTGAATTTTTTTTTCTAATTAACTTATAACAGTACTAGGCGCAACGCTTCAAAAGTCTAGTTTTTATTATAAGTGCACCAAATTTAAAAAAAAAGCCAAAAATCTAATTACCATCCATGTCCCTTCTTCCAGATTTTAATAAATCGGTGCATTTTAGTAAAAAATCTGTAGGAAGAACGATTTATGTAATACGTTTTCGGTTAATATATTAATTAATCCATATTATATAATATATATTCTTTACGAAAGACCATATTTAAGTGGTTTCATATAACTTTGAAAAATGTCCCTACCCTCATTCATAATTACCATTCGACGATATTCTCAATCCGATATTTTCGTACTTACGCGCCACAGCGATGTAGACTAAACAAGAATTATTCGGCGTCAGTGTCTGCTCTACTACCAAGCTGGACGGACGCGTGAGAGAGCGATTATGGCGACGTAATTTTGAATTCTCCTGTGCAAAAAGTGAAGTGGTTCAAAATATTTCTACATACCATTCGCGTTTTGAAAGGTAATTAATATTGTGTTTTTTATATAATTATTGGCTAAGTATATCCAGTACAAGTGTTTCTTTGTTGTATATGCCTTACAAGCCTTTACCTATTCAAAATAACAAATATTTATTAGAAATACTTGTGAATCTAATTACCATTCTTCTAATTACCATTAAATACCATTTTCTACAATTCGAATGGTAATTAGAAGAAACGAATGGTAATGATTTTTAATGTTAATATTATAATATTTTATTTCATTTTTAAAAGGTTTACACGTGTAAAATACAATGTTTTTTTTTAATGTTTTATTGGTTACTAGCTGTTACTAGTTTATCTCACTACCGTATCTTGAGATCTAATTACCGTATTTGTGAAATCTCATTACCGTTCTTTAAAAAAAAACAAACGTCAAAATCGCCTAGAATTACAGTCCCCTTGATATGTCCCAGTTGGTATCATTATACTTATACTTTTAAAAAAGTATATCAAGAACATGATTAGGTTACTTTTTTTTATTTTTCTCCAAAACTTCAAATATGCACGAAATGAAATATTCACCCAAATCCCCTAAGCTTTAAACAAGCGTCCTTTTATCCTAAAAATTCTATAACTTCATTTTATCGTTATCGAACACAAAATTTTAGTTTTCCGTAGAATCGTGCACGAAACAGAAATTACGATACCATAAAATATTTCAGATTTAATCATAGCTCGTTACTAAAGAACAATGTTGAAAACGAAACGGAAAGGAAACCCGAAACTACATGAGATTACCATAATTTAGCGTTTAAAAAGATAAGGGTACTCACAATTTGCCTCTGAGGTCGTTGACTTGAGAGTTCAGGTCCGAGATCTGTTAAAACAAAACTTGTCTTAGAAATCAATGATCAAGAAAACACTTCTAGTTAATAAAATATAAGCAGGTGTATAGAAAGTATAAGGAAATGTTATAGTGTCTACAAAATCTAAGATAAGCTTTTGTTTTCATTCCAGGTAAACTAGGAGAGGCTTTGAATCAAATAAATTAGTTTTCTTTGAAATGAAATTAAGAATTATGAAAGTAGACAATTAAGAATCATTAAATGAAGTTAAATGTGAAATTCTAGGTATATAAAATTAAATATTATAGAAAGATAATAAGAAAAAATAAATAAAATACGGATAGAAAATTAAGTAAAAAGGTAAGGATTTTACAAACCGCCAATGAAGTAACTTAATGAAATCATTTCACAAGTTTGTTACAAAAAAAATACAAAAGTTTGTAAACATCAAATTTATAAAAAAGAACGAAGTAATAAGAACGAAGTAAAACACGAAAAAACAAAAGGTCCAAACTTGTGCAACGTTTGTTTCAATTTACAGCTGAAGAAACCTCATGCAATGCACATTGAGCAACATGTCACATGGAAAGCTCCCAAACTAAAAATAAAACTCAGAATAACCACAAAATCAAACCCATGACCAAGATTAAATTAAAAAAGAATTCGAAATATTAATACTAGAGAAGCACAGAACAAGATATAGAACTGAGCATAGATTAGGCAGTGTTATTTGCGCGCTGAAGTCTTGTTTTATTTGTGGTCTGTAGGAACATTTATACTATCCCGGATCAAAGTTGTGACCTCCTATATATCTTAAACTTGTGCTCTTTACCTAAACATAACACAAATCAACGTGGGCTATATAAGTACAGGTACATCTGACATATTCGTGCAAGAGATCTACTTATCGTGCCTCGTGATTGGTAGCTGGCCGCCTGCAGCTCCTGTGCCTCAATAATCTAGATTTATTCACAAATGTACATAGATATATTATGTGCAGGATATTATACATGTGCAACATATATAACACGAGCGCTAACAATATTGTACTGCTTCGGCTGCGAACGAATCGTGCGTCGCGCGTCGGCTTAGAGTCAACAGCTTCTAACGCTAGTCTAGTCAGTGATCGAAGTTGTAACATATTGAGCGCTTGTCGGAATGCGAGTTAATTTATATGTAATGTTGCGATGGAATCAATTCTGTATACATCGGCGATCAATGTATGAGTACCACGTTGCAGAAAATGTGTATCATGGAGTGACGGTGCAAAATCGATCCAGACTTGCAATTGTGGGTAGGTATGTATGTAGATACAGATGTGGGTACTGTGTGTCTTTGGACTCGCAAGTGAGCATAGTATACACCACTCCGTGTCCCGGATAAGTGATGCAACGTCCGAGCGGCCGCTACGCCTGGCGGACAGGGAGGGGGCGGGCAACATCGACCAGAGCATGGCACTTTCAATTTAAACACTCGGTGTATACAGGTATTGCAAAAGGTTTGTGGGGTATATCAGCAACCGAACACGCAAACAAGTCGCGCGGAATATTACGGCACATACGTGAAAAGTTGGAGATTTGGAACAAGAAGTTTCACTTACACTATGCACTTGCGTGTGCCAATGGAGGAACCAGTCCAGCGTTCCAATTACACCTCAACGGTATCTCTATTTGTTATCATAAAAAGAGAAAATTCAGTTTGGCCTCTAAGCTCGCCACCACACATGAAGCGACACACTGGCGGATGCAGCTATTATCATTATGCTTGATTATGTAGGTACTTGAACACTTTTAAATAATATTATATAAGTGCCATACTATTTTAGATATGATTTAATAAGGTATCTTAAGGGATAGTTGTTACGTAGTATTATAATATAGTTGACATGCAACAGGCAAAGCTTTAGCTGGTAAGCGGTCTGGTGACGAGATGACTCGGTAAGGGTGAACATGATAGATGACCGACACGACACATCAATCGTATATATACATACACGTATAGACGATACATGAACAATATAGTTTGACAGGAGACGTGACCGCGCTATTGATAACATAGATATAAACAGAATACATATAACATATAGATGAGACAGTTACGCGGGCATGCAGCGGCGAGGCACGGACCTGCCGCCAGTAGTGAGTGCAGTGTTGTTACTGTTACGCCGGTGGCGGTTACTGTAGTTAGTGTAGTTAATGGTGTAAGCTCCATGTCAGATGACGCGACCGGCGGAGATCGATTTTGCACCGCACGCCTGCCGAGACGCGCTGCGAACCCGCGACCCTCCCACTACGACACATCACACGCGCTCTACAATACACCACTAACGAACCGACCTTCCACCGTTATTTACAACTCAACAACAAACAACCGAAAACTTACAAAGCGTTATCAATGTACACGAACTGTCACACGCGCACGTTTGTTACAGAATCGATGACTGTGATATTCACAATGGTTATAAAGTATTGGTCAATACCTCATAATCTCTTTTCCTGACTTCATGTTCCAAATCCCACTTCTGGCCCTCACACACATACAAGCGGTCATAATACTCCTGTATTATTCTCTTGAGCATTGCTATAGAAAAAGGAAAGACATATTATTGAGCCAGCGGAATGAGCATGGGCATCGGTGTGAGTGACCTGACGGCGCGGAGCATCGTGTGCATGTGTGCGGTGAGCCGTACAACTATCATGTCATGTCGTAACAACTAAATCAGAATCAACTCATATCATGTCATATGCATTCCCAATTCCTAATTTATGTAGTTTACCTCCATTTTCCTAATTTCGATCGCTCGTTCTAGTTCATATTTATCCCCCTCAAGGTTGTATATTCTGTGCCAGTACATTTGACAAATGGTCTGGAGTTCCGCTAAAGAAAAACAATCACATTTTAAGTTTTGAATAATTTTCGGCGCTTCGAAGTCTGTCTCACGGTTCTGTGTTGATGCTGTGTAGTGGACTCGACATGGGGACCCTCGACTGGTGGAACAAAGCGTAAGCGAAGCTACATGATCAGTACTAAGGTGGGTATCAAATGGACTATTACTGAAACATAATCAATGTTGTTATTGACTCAAAACTCGATGAGAGTATCTACAGAATCTATTGCAGCTTTGGAATTTGCTACAACGGGTCGTTGTTATTTCAGCGTTTTTTAATTTACTTTGTTATCCACACGGTTAAGGTTGAAAGGTATAATTTATTTTCAGCTCCGTAAATCGACAATTATAATATTGCTGCGAAAACAAAACAATATTTTAAACTAGTCACATTATCGGCATGAACTACTCAAACGAGAGCATAATAATTATAAATTGCGTAGCTCCCAAACCAGGTCAGACCTCGAACGCTCTGCGGGCCACCTCCATCTCGTGATCGTACTTCTCCTCTTCAAGCTTGGCGATACGCTGATGGTAACCGGTTATGATGCTCGTGAGAGCCGCTACAACATCAACCAAGAGTTACTCGCGTGTACGCACTTGTACCGAACGCCCTTACCTCGCGACACCGCGCGCCATCGACCATCAGTTAGCCAGTGTGAGTGGAAAGAAAGTTTAAGGACGGAAATATAGAAGATAGTGAGTATACGCAAAAAAAAATCAACGATATCAATGAAGTTTAGAAGAAGTAGAGAAACGCATTAGACAGATAGGCCTGAGATTGTCGGCCGGACACACCATTAAAGTCTTTGTTAACCAGCTGACGAAGAAGAACAACACGCCACTTGACATATCACAAGTTACGTTAATTTTGTTTAATATTTGAAAGTAAAGTCTTTGTAAGTTTTGTGAGTCGACACAAGAGAGCTGTTCGTTGTCAGCAGCTCATCTCTCTACCTCCATATCTTTTCTTTTAACGATGTATTCCAGATCGAACTTTTCGTCTTCAAGCTGTCCGATGCGTTCGTGGTATTCTTTGCAAACTCTCTTAATTGTATCTATAATTCGACATAACACATGTACAATATAATGTAGCTTATGGTGGAGTCCTATGTGAGAGAAACACGAGCATGGGTTCCGTCGTGTTGTGAAGTGTATGATGGGGTATTGTATGGGGTCTTTACAAATGTCCACTTGTAGGCTATAATATGTCATGTGAGGGATGTACAAGATAAGAATTAGGGGTATCATTGCTGTATAGCGGGGGTTGAACAGATATTTACCTTCGTTTGCGTCTTCAATGTTCTTGGGTTTACCGCACCTCTCTTCGATGATGCGCCTCCTCTCAGCCGCTTTGCGTTCCTGTTCCTTCTTCAGTTCCTCAGCGGCTTTCTTACGCAGCAACAACTGTGGGCGGACCGATCATAGGATTGAGTACACTGCTCCCACAGTATACTAAATTGGTCTGTACAGTGTTAAATTTCCACTTACCCTGAGCTTCTTCTTCCTCTCTGGTGTCATGAAACCCTTCTTCGCCTTCTTGGCTTTGGAGGCCTCCTCCATGCGCTTGCGCACCTCAGCGCGCTTGCGGTCGATCTCGGCCTGTTTGGCCTTCTTCGCCTGAAGACAGTGTACATTGGTAGAGAGTGCTCTTATTAGTTACCTAACTTAGGGATTAGTGTTTGTGCGTGTGTCTTTTAAGTTGTTCGTGATTGTGAATATGTTGGGTATGGAATAAGCATTGTATGACTGTCTAGGTGCTTGACTTTTTGCAGATTGTGTGTGACTGTAGAGTGTGTTTCTGTTTGTGTGTGCGAATGTGTGTGTGAATGTGTGTATGTCAATGTTTTTGCCCTGTAAAGTATTTCTGTATAAATTTTAGTGTGTTTTGTATGTTTAATAAATGAATAAATTATACGTATAGTGTAAATCGTCCATCAAACGATTGGTGCTCGTCGTTACTTTACCTCCTCGAGACGTTTTTTCTGTAAAAGAAATAAATAAATCTCAGTATACGACAATAAGCTAAATAAATTGCTTGAGTTAAAGTATTTACTTTTTCCACAATTACCAGCACAATTTAGCGCACAATTCAGGACAGGAATATAGCCAGGCTATTTAGCAAAACCTTTTTTACTTTTATATTAGATTTAAAATTACATCATGTGGGTATGAACTTAAGTGTTCGAATTCTTTGCAGAAATAAATTAAAATAGGATCTCTCCTTTACAGTTATTTCACATTCAAAAGCCTTAACTAGGCTTTAACTAATATCTAAATTATTGTGCTGGTAATAACTACCATTCTATTACAAAGCGCTGGGAGCATAAAATACCGGGACACAAATGCTGTATTTTTCTTTAAGAATTTCCAAGGAGTTTTCTAAGAAAACATTCCCATCTTTTTGCTCGCCAGTGTATGGTAATAGAATGAAAGTTGGTCAGTTATTTCAGTGCGAATGCAATCACAGTGTGCGGTATGAGTTGTGAGGTAGTGCGGGGTCTTATATAAGTTACTAGGACATTATTCAGGCCTAGGCTCATTAAGTTTCATATCATAATGCTTTGCCGTTATCACATATTTGATTACAAGCTGTGAGGTAAAGTTCTCGCCGCGGGATTAATAAACATGTTTATTGCTCCTCTCTACATTTTGAATATGTTTCTATTAAATGTAATATGCCATATTATAAGTACCAGCCCTAATTGTTTTTTTGACAACAGTAGTTTTCCAATTATCTTTTTTGTGGAGGAGCAACAAAAGATCTTACGATTATTTTAAAATAAAGGTAGGGTAAGGGTATCTTTTGCATAGTATGAGTATAAAGTATGTAAGCGTTGTTTTTTTTTTCATTTTTAAATTATATTATAAGCAGGTTATATTATTATCTCTTTAAGATGTGTTCTTTTTTTGTTGCTTTTTTGAAGACTTCTAAGTGTAATTAAAAGCTAAGTGTGAAAATTATAACTAGAAAAATTATAGAGTAGTGTTTTTGGTGCTGAAACTAACTCTGTGCGTTATTAATTAATATATCTATAAGCTTATTGTTACTTTCATTTAAAATATTATATTATAGCGTCATTATCATTAGTTACGTCAAGTCGACACTTATTCTTACTGAACTCTATCGACTTACAACTTTATAATATGTAAAAATAAAGAAAAGGCTGCAACAAATACTGTAAAATTAAATAGGAATAAAAATCTGTCGTCTAAAACATATTTGTAGTTCAAAAAAATGTTTAGAACAATTACTATTCTCTTGTCAAAACTTTCTTTTTTATTTGATTTTTACCAATGATTTTTTTTTATCAAAAAACTTTAAGACCCAATTTGTCCAATTGTGTAAATTCTGTAACGTATCATGATTTTCTTATCACTGAAAGTGACAATGGAATGATTTCTTGTGTGTCTGTGTGTCAAAATGCTCTGGTTAATAAAGCAAAACAATTACCTGAGTCTCGAGGAGACATAGCAATCAGTACTACATGATGAATCGACAGCGTAGACAATGTTTCATCACGGAAGAACAGCCCCAGGACACACGGAAAGTAATAATGAAACAGAAGAAAGATACACGAAACATGTTAGATTTATAATCCTAGAAAAAAACTATTTAATTTTTTAGATGACACATCTTTATTCTTTAGATGTCCATCTTCTTCGTTTAGATGACCTCCATTTTGAAAAAATATAGATAAAAAAAGAATGTATTTAAAAAAAGTTCATTTGTTTTTAAATATTTTTTCATGTTCGGAATTCAACGAAGAGAGAATAGATTTGAAGTTTCTTTCAAAGAGATTCGAAATAAAAGATGGCTAGGATTTCGTTCTATTTAACGTCCATTGACTTACCTTACTTCATCGGCGTCCGCCATTGTTTTGTTTTTGTTGGTCTAGGAGTCCTGAAAATTAAAAAAAAACCATTGAGTCTCTATTTTTGAAAAACGAACTAATTAGTCTGATTATTTTCATCAATTCAGCTGCTATTTTAATTTTAAGTAAAATTAAAACATAAATTAAATAATTGATGTTAATGATTGATTATCGTAATTAATCAATCATCAACATTCAATGTCATGAATACTGAAAAATCCTCAAAAAATGATTTCAATGACCTTTGCAATTACCAATTACACATTATCTTTGGCATTTACAAGTAGCTCATCAGATGTCAAGGTAGTCAATTTAATGTAAATCTGTCATCGACTCAACAAAATATTGTTAACGACAATAAATAAAGCGTATTTGGCCATAGTCATGAGAAACAAGATCGTTATTTGAAACTATTTGGAAGAAAGCCAACACGTCGACGTGTGAATACCGACATTTGATACTTGAAATCCGGTTACCTACCCAAGATTTTCCATATTTTACTACAAATTAAAATGAGTCTTATTGCTTTTTTCGAGTACTGCAGACGTACCTACAATGTTTTCAGTTAATTAATTGCTTGCAGAGTTCAGTTTACGAAATCATCCGAAAAAAAACTAAAATCCCTAAAATTAGCTCATGAAAATAGTTACGATGAGGATCGTAAAAGAATCCGTGTAATAACGGTTGCCAACGTAATGAAAATTCCACAATTAGGTTCGGGCGTGCTCGCGCATAGTCGGCTAACTTCGGGTGGTGCGCGGGCGACTGAAATAGGTTGGCTCGCATACACCGCATCCTAATTTGGTGGCGCGAACGCTCAGCTTCGCTTACTCGGGTTTCGGCCGTTATGCAAAGCAGACCGATGTTGGGGTTGTTAACAAGTAAAGCGATATTTTATTGACCGACTAACAGGATAGCACCAATTCCAATTATTTTAAAAATAACTCGTACAAACTCAAACCGGAAAAATTTGTAGGAAAATTTGTCGCAGATGGTTACAGGTTACCAAAAAGTTTAATTTCCGTTTAATCGCATTTGGAGCGTATTTTGTTTTATGTGATCCGCGACGAAATCTTATCATTTAATAATACTTTCAGAATATACAAACGTTATTATATATGGTTAGATGATTTAAGTATCAAAAGCAAAAGTTCGCGCCGGATTTCCGACCGGCACGTGACCCAGGAAATGGAAAATTGGACAGTCAGATAAGGCTTCACTATAGTCCGATCCAATGTTTATGTCAAATACGTCCAGGAGACAACGATGACACTTGAGATCTTTATCAATGACGTCATAGATGCAGCTTAGAACATTAGTTTTGAAATTTACAGAAGGTCACTTATGGGAACATCATTTCGATACACGGAAAGCTCGTCAGTCCACAAACTCGATCCCGAGACCGATGCATCACGACGCAGTGTCCGATTTTCCGCGACGTTGATATATCACTTCACTGAACGATAAATGCACTTCAATAATCTTGCGTCGGATTACCGTTTTGTTAGTAAAAATATTTTAACTTTCACTAAAACTCACCTAAGGCAAAGAAAAAGAGGATGGCCCTATAGATGGTTCAGCCAACACGAGCCACAGCTGCTGACTGGTGCGAAGCGGGCGGCAAGGTGCGGCGGGCTGTGCGTAGGCGCAGCGCCCCGCCCCCCGCGACCGCGCGCCCCCGCCGCCCCAGGCTCCTGCAGACTCGCCCCGCAGCGCCCGCGCTCACCATCGCACGCCTTCAGTCCAGACATTTTTAGAGCAGTGTCGTTTTGACACCAACACCGAAATAACATCAGATGTAAGCTCCAGTTTAAACTACTCAGATGCCTCGTAAATTGCTGACCGACATGCCATGTGCGTTCCCATAAACAATTTTCAATATCAGCCTATTGAAGTACGGAGATTATGATTAAAACAACCCGTTTTTTTAGGGTTCCGTAGCCAAATGGCAAAAAACGGAACCCTTATAGTTTCGCCATGTCTGTCTGTCTGTCTGTCTGTCTGTCTGTCTGTCTGTCTGTCTGTCCGCGGATAATCTCAGTGACCGTTAGCACCAGAAAGCTGAAATTTGGTACCAATATGTATATCAATCATGCCGACAAAGTGCAAAAATAAAAATTTAAAAAAACATTTTTATTAGGGTACCTCCCCCAGACGTAAAGTGGGGAGCGATTTTTTTTTTAATTTTGACCCTGACGTGTGATATATTGTTGGATAGGTATTTAAAAATGAATAGGGGTTTTCTAAAATCATTTTTTGATAATATTAATATTTTAGGAAATAATCGCTCCGAAAGTCAAAAACAATGTGTCCCCCCCCCCTCTAACTTTTGAACCATAAGTTTAAAAAATATGAAAAAAATCACAGAAGTAGACCTTTATATGAACTTTCTAGGAAAATTATTTTCAACTTGATGAATTGAATAGTTTTTGAGTTATATAGCACTTTTTCAAAAAAACGCAAATGATAACTTTGTTTTTCATACAAATACTATGAAAAACAAAGTTATTTTTGCTGACGAAAAATGTTGGTATTTTTAATGGTCTGGGAAGCTACGGAACCCTACAGTGAGCGTGGCCCGACACGCTCTTGGCCGGTTTTATATATTCGATTCATTCAATAAAAAAGAACAAAAGAGACTATCAAGTAGGCTACGGCTAGATAGTGTTTTCCGATAAAGTCATAAAGTTAAGAATTGAAAGCTCAATTCTACGTTACATAAACCGACTTTAATTTTATTCTGCGACCCACATACGCTAGTGTAGTCTTGAATGCTTTTTGTTCTTTATTTCATTGATCAATTGAAATAGTTCGTCCACCGGCATTATTAACCGACTTCCAAAAAGGAGGAGGTTCTCTATTCGACTGTATGTATTTTTTTTATGTTTTAGCTTATACACTTTAAACAATGAGCAATTAAATTAAACTAATTCAGATAATTTCCACATTTACATACAATATTTGTTGGAACTCGCATAGTTTCATGCACTAAACTGAAAGTAGGTGAACATGTAAAATAGCATCGTCCAACTATATGCACATTAAATGCAGGAAATGTGTTTGCGGTAAATACGGAAGATCAGAGTCATTAGTTCGTAATTATGTTTGTTGTGATTGTATTCTAATAATAGAGAGTTAATTGTTTGTCAATCATCTCGATGAACGTTTGGCACCTGAAGAGTCCACGTGGCGCCAAAGTTGACAACGTGATAACCCCAGCTGTAAGTAAGTAAAGAAAGAAATAAAAATATTTATTTGACGTCAGTTACTAAAGCACACACACAATAGTATAAAAAGATACAAAATATTGAGTAAAACATAGTAGGTATATGCTGTAAGTAGAAAAACGTAATATTTTATACCTCCTCAGCTCTCACGAGAGGGCGAGAGGGGAGTCTGTCCTGATAGGTTGTTTTTACCTGGTTACCTAGGAGTCTTCAAGTCTTCAGTTGAAAGGTTAGTTACTAGTAAACTACCATGCTATATTCGTCCACATCATTACTAACATCAGAAAACATTGACGTGAGCAGTGGAAAATGGTCGCCTAAAAACAAAAATATTGGTTTCCTCAATCTTTGAAACGTCCGACGCAATGAGGTTACTAAAACACAACTAGGTAAGTAAAATGATCCGCTTTGACCTCAAGAAACGAACGATCTTCTCCGTGAAAACTAACTTAGCCTTAAATCGCGTGCAATTAAAGAACCTATAGTTGCCCAGCTAGGAAGACCAAACTAACAGCGCAGTAGATAATTAAAACCAGTCTAAATTTTCACACTAGATGTAAGGTGAATGGAAAACTGCAAAGTTAGCCGCCCTGAACAAAATGGCCACTACCGTAATTATTGGAAGTGCAGTAGTAAACCTAAAATTGATATTCGGTGAATTGAACCCCAATTAAGAAGTTTTATATGAAAAATTAAAATCCCAATGAATCCTCATTTTAAATTGGAAAGTAATTACGTGTGATAATCGACTTCAGAATAATTAAGGATATTCTGGTGACAGTAGTAAGGAATTTCAAATTATTTTTTACTAGGAATTTTACAATCTTTTCATTTTCAGACGACAGCAGGGCCTACATAAAGTGACTTTCTATCAATGATAACGATTATAGGAAAGTCGAAAACAACACAAAACGAACAACGAAAGGTATTGGATTGACACAAATTCAGGGAACTAATAAGTTCAGAAATGTATTACGTCAATTATTCTGAAAGTCAGTAACATAAAATTTTTGAAAGTAATTAATATTTTTTTGAAAGAAAAGAAAGTAAGTAATTGCTACTGGTGTAGACCCTCTTATATGCTTCTAGTTGACAATGAATTTGATAGCACCTTAGCGACCGAGGTCTGGTGTGGTGAAAATAGAGAAAAGGAAATTTCCCAGATATGAGACAAGGCTAGATTAATTTTTCGCCCCCGGAAACTCCTCTATTGCAACTTTCATCGAAATCGAGCCATCATTAAAAACTACTACTTTTTCAGCACCCACCAATAAACACAACATTTGATTACAGATTTTAATTAAAGTTTTTGGAGGATCGCAGTTGTCTTTACAAACGAGTTCCAACTATTTCTAATTGCGGCATCGTTACAGTTTCAGTACCGGTAACGTTACAACTGTAGATATTATCACATAGTTTTATGTAAAACTTTCCCCAGAATTGTGCACCTAAACCCAAATGATATAACTTTAAATGATATTATCCTGAAGCATCCTGCGGTAAATTATATGATTTCATCCTGCAGTGTTATTCCGTAAAAACCCTGTGTAAGTTTCGGTGAGTTGTGCGCGAGTGCACTATCATTGTGCGTTTGTAACATTCATGAGTTATTCTGTCAGTAATTTTTCAGTAGCAACCACGGAATCTGGATTTGTACCCAGTTGGTGGCAATCTTACCTTAGGGGTATCGTATTACCCAGTACTAACTAGGTTTTGGAGGTCAGATAGGCAGTCGCTCCATGTAAAATACATGTATTCAGCTGCATCCGGTTAGACTGGAAGCCGACCAAGGATAGGCAGATGATGATGGCAATAGGCTCGACCCTATTACTTACTACATGGAACTTAAACAAAATTGGTAAATGTGAATGTATGGGTTAACAGGCGTTAAGATTGAAAGGAGTGAACAAAATACAATTATACTTACAAATCAACAAGTTCTCATATAGCGCGATCATTAATATTGACCTGGAATTATAAATAGCAACAACAAAGCAAGGAATGGGGCCGTTCGGCTCTAAAAAATATTTTCGAGTTCATTATTATTGACGGAAAATGTTTTAAAGATATATATAGCAAACAATTTAAAACTTTCTGATACAATTTATAGTTAAAGATCTTAAGCCATGACTAGCAATTATAAGTTCCTTGAAAGTTTCAGTCAGTCAGAGAACTTACCATGTAAGTTAAAAAAGCCTTGAAACGTCGCCACAGATGTAAACACGGAAATCTATTAAAATAAATAGTTATTTGTTATACAAGAGTGCAAAGTTGTTTTTTAACCGCGTGCTAAATTTTGATGACCGAGCAAGCGAAAGATTCTAAAATTGAGTCACGAGCGAAGCGAGTGATTCAATACTTAGAATCTTGAGCGTTAGCGAGGGAATCAAAAGAGCACGAGGTGAAAAATCTTTGCACTCGAGTGCAACACGTAACTTTTCATCCCACCTCAGCGAGGAAATGAATAAACGCAAAAAAAATTGCGCATTATTAACAAATTCAGTTAATTCTGTTGGCGTCAAATAAACTTCTTCGTCGCTAGATAATGAGTGTCATTTTAGATTTTTCACTTGTTTTCAAGTTGGATTCCTTGTTTTTAACCGACTTCTAAAAAAGGAGGAGGTTCACAATTCGGATGTTTCTATTTTTTTTTTTTTATGTTTGTTCGCGCATAACTCCGTCGCTTGCCAACCGATTTGAAAAATTCTTTTTTTGTTGGAAAGGGTATACTTTCCAAATGGTCCCATAGCCACCAAGTCGGGATCTGATGATGGAATCTTGGCGAAATCGAGGGAACTCTTCAAATTTTATAGGATAACGTACAACGATTTTGGTATTTTCTACAACAAGTGAAGCATTTGCGTTTGATAAGAATCATTCTACCATCAGATCTGATGATGAAGCCAAGAATCATGGAACACCATAATGAGACAATGTATCCTAGTCGTGTTTGGGCTTGTTGCAATTGTGACGGTATGCACTTTCCATGTGTGTATCAAGCACATGTGAACCACTAAAAAGTGAAAAATAAAAACTTTTTTTTCAAAAAATAAAACCGACTTCAAAAAAACAAAAAAGTGAAAAATAACTTTAGCTTCTGAAGTCGGTGACAAAAAAAATAAATCAATCAAACAAAGGTCACCGACTTCAGAAGCTAAAGTTATTTTTCACTTTTTTGTTTTTTTGAAGTCGGTTTTATTTTTTGCTAAAAAGTTTTTATACATGGAACGACTGGCTATCTGTTTTATTTTAATTATATACGTGAAATAATAAATCAAAGTTACATTTTAAGGAAAGCCTTGTCATGTAAAAAATCTTTCTTTGGGTACTGTCGATCTCAGAGATACACGAATTTATGAAAAATATCCTTGATTTAAAACTACGAAAGACCCGAAGAATAACAACTAGAGTAAAATTATTTTAATATAACGTCAACTTTCTAGGCAGTTTATTATTATTTTTGGGTCTAGAAACTTTTGTTATGACAACGTGGAGACTAGAAATGAGTTCCTAATTAGGTCAAACTAAACTCGCCTTACAATAGCCTTATGTCCTAAAAAAAAAACTAATTAGTCCGTCAGTAAGATTATAAAAAATATTTGACACGTATTTTTTCTTTTGTTACGTAAACCAAAAATAACGAAGATACGACGCTTTTAAAATTCGCAATACGTCACGCCGTGCTATAATTTTTAGTGCGTTGTGACGTCACGAGCCTCCACTCCCGAGTTTTGTTACGTTCTATCTTGGTTAGTATTCATTGGTTTACAAAACCAAAAAATACGTGTCCATTATTTTCCAATACTCTAACTGACGGACTAATTAGATTGGTAATTTATCGATGGTGGAAACTAGCCTATTGTATGTTTTCTGAAAAGAGACACGTTAGTCCAATACCTATATAAATATTTATTCTTATAAATTATTAGACTGGATGCCGACCATAATATAGTTGGGAAAAGGCTTGGCAGATGATGATGTTGATGAAATGATTATGCCCCCGGTTTGGCCCGGGTGGAGCCTGTAATTTTCCAACTGTGTGCCACTAAATCCACGCGTGGTTATTAAGACGAAAGTTATTCTTAGTATTTAATATATCATTTTTTTTGGTTACGTTAAACGTAGGTTTTAACGTAATTTTAACATTATTATTTGGTCTAGGATGCTGGTCTTCCACAACATATGATGACACTCTCTAATACAAGTCTTTCTTAGTACAAAGTTAGTACTTAATTGAGTCCCATGAGTAGTTAATCTTGTTACCAAATATTTTAAATAATTCAGTGCAATCAAGGCGATCAAACATCCTACAATTATACTGCAAATCCCGGATGCTATCTCTTGAAATCAGAAATCCTTTGTTAGCATGTCTGGCTTCGGAACAGATGGGGAGACATTTCAATACAGCCCAATACAGAAAGTAGGTACATTGTTGCTCTGAAACCAAGTTACTAACATTTCATACGAGTCGCGTACCGTAACAATAGAATATTTACAAAGTTTCAAGCCTTTAGAAATTTTAAATAGTGGTGTCTGGATATTTAGATCAACATTTTTTACATCGCTTTTCGCATAAAGCAATTTCGCTAAAATATTTCGAGGCTGCTGTTGCAAACGCCATAACAAAAACTCACATGAATAGCCGGAGCTCAAAATAATGAAGTCACAGTATAAGTTTAGTGTTAAACAGTGAAAGCTTTCTTTTGTTTATTAAAAACTGCACAAGTAACTCAATAACTGTGCTAAATCTTCTAGCAGCTTACCAAATTGATTTAAAGTTTAAATTTATATGCAGGATAGGCAAAAGGGGTACTACGTTATTATGTGCTTTTTTTTTTTATTCCGAGGTCAACGCAGAAAATTCAACGAATATTAACGTCCTTATCGAGACAACACACCCAAACCACTGAATTGAAAGAGATAATAATGTATCATTTTACGTAAATATTACGCGAAAAACGTGCTCTGACCTAAATAGAAACTCTCTGTAGTTGTCCATCTCTTTCATTTACGAAACAAAAGACAAGGAAAGGGTTATTGCCATTCAGTTCTAAGGATTCTTCCTTTCTTCCTTTCATGGTATGTTTCAAGTTGGTTCAAGTTTCTAAATGACTTCGTTTATGTCTTGGGGCCGATGTTAACTGCCCATGTAGTAACTTTATCGGAATTCTCGTAAATGAAGACATCTTACTGAAGCTGACGCCATTTTTATATGTTTTTAAAGACGCCATAACTTTTTCTTCGAGGTATTTTTAAGCAAATTTTTGTAGGCGTAACAGCTGTTTTCAGCATAATTTCTATTTATTTTCTTTAGGAGGTCATATTTATTCAAAGTTTATTTTAGAAAAAGCTCTTTTTTGAGTCGCGTAAGATTTATTTCGCGAAAAACTCAAGCTAATCTTTATGGCCGTTTATACACTCGAATCGTCTTCATTTTGGCTTAAATTCTTTACATAACTGACTAACAGCTGAAACAAAGACATAAACATGTGACATCGACGTTAACCGTCAATACAAGAGACTAATCTTGATTTATATTTCGGTCGAACACAGATCCTTAAATAGGCTTGTTAACTGAAAAAATCTAATTAGTCCGTCACTTAGATTATCAAAAAATATTTGACCCGTATTTTTTCTTTTGTTACATAAACCAAAATTGACGAAGATACGATGCTTTTAAAATTCTCAATACGTCACTGTTTGGTATCATTTTTAGTGAGTTCTGACGTCACGAGGCCCCACTCCCGAGTTTTGGTGCGTTTTATCTTTGTCAATATTCGTTGATTTACAAAAACAAAAAATACGTGTCCATTATTTTCCAATACTCTAACTGACGGACTAAATGGATTTGCAATTTATTGATGGTGGAAACTAGCCTATTGAATCTACGTCAGAATTAACAACCAGTAGATAAAACACAAATTGGTCAGTGTTTTATCGTTCGGTTTTTTTTTAGTTTATTTATTAATTTAAACACCCGAGTTTGTACGTAAAGGCCTTACTTCTAGTGTTATTAGACCCAAAGTAAAGGCGATCAAAGAAGTCTACCACGTCATTACATGTTATTGCACTTTACCCCACAAACTGTTTTGAGTCGAATTTCTATTTCATTAAAGCTTCTAAACTAAAGTCGAGTAGTGACTGCCGGAGCCTCGTAACCGCCAATCTGCCAATTGGCGACTTAGGTTTCACCAGGCAGTAATTGAAGGCACGAACTTTGTTAATTTGTGTGTTTTAGACTAGAAACTAGTTGTGTTGTTAACTGTTTTCGGAGCTGAGTTTTGGGCCTAGCTGTGCTAATATGTAGTTTGACTAAGATTTAAATATAAACTCTGTACTAGCGCATCAGAAGTTTTAAGGCCTTTTGAAAAATGTTTAGTTAATACACGCTACCTATACCTACACAACGGTGGAGAGGAGCCAATTTTTTCGGGCCCACCTGGTCGTTGCATTTATTATTCATATTACAACAAACTGTAATCTAGAAGTTATAAGGAAGAAATCAATGTACGTTTCATTATTAAATGATACAATTTATGTGGGTGGCCTAATCTCCGAACAAAAAAATTTATCTCCTTTGATACAAAACTGATTAAAGCTCGGCTGAAAGCAGGTTTTACAAAAAAAAATGCGACTGTGACTTTGCTTTCAGCAAAAAAAAAACGCTAAAATTAAATTGCGTTATGAAGTATAGTTGGATCTTATTTAAAAACGACAATATTAAAAATCAAATTCAATTTATGTAAATCGGTCATAATCAGGCAGATACTACGATCTACTACAAAGATAGCAAAAACTAACTACTTCCTTTATTTTGTAGCCACATAAGTCATGCCGTTTATGCTATCAAAGTCGCCCAAAGCTTCATCAAACACAAGTCCCAAGGCACACCCTATTTATTCTTTAGTACCGAACTTGAGCTATAAAACAGCAGATAATGCCTAGCTCGTGTAACCCCTAGGTACATTAGTCAGACTGTGGGCTGTGAAACAATGGCGACCTACATATTTAGCGCTATGAATCTTCTGCTGCATGACATTATAGCTACACTAGAAATCGTTCTAAACCTCTATTTTCAGCAAGAATTTTTCTTGAGCTATGAAATTGTTGGTGCATTTTTAAGAAAAAATTGATTTATTAGAATTTGGCTGGCAAAAGGTTTTCATATTTAGTAATGGTTGCACAAAGACGCTTAACGAACCCGAAAGGCACTTGTTCTCCCCGTCATTGCGATATGTTTATTGTTCTGGACCGTTCCCTTGGAACTTTCTAGTTATGTGGCGAGATTGGAGGTCAAAGTTACAAAAACTGACATAAACATTTTTTGTTATTTTTTTAATAGGTACGTATTTAATTTTATAACTTTAGTTTAAATACTTCGATGACCCCTGTACTATTAATTGCATCCATCAGCACATTTATTTTTTCGTTATATTGAGTCCTACCGTGAACCGGAATTTTACATGGCAAAAAAAAATGTTCCCAGCAATATTTTTGCGTAGAGCAAATTAGCCAAGCAAGCATAAGTATAGCCAAGCAAGCATTGTATATTGTCGTTTTTATGTCCTTATTAACTGTAAGTTTTCCGAAAATAAATAAAATAGCAGGCACATCGCATAAAACGTGTGTTCCTATCAAAACTTTATGTATCATGCAGATCGGTTGCAAAAAGAAGTGCTTAAAGAACTAAGAGCTGTACTCATAAAACTTAATCGAACACTTTTAAACCCTAAGGTCATACCTATCCTCGCCAAATTTTTTACACAGAGTTATGCGAAGGCAGACAGAACCCAAGTCAGGTGTTTGATCCCAGGGGCGTTAGCAATTGTTCGCCATTGTTTAGCATCATCTCTGCCACTCATGATTACTGAGTGACATTCCCTTTCTTTATGTTATACTATCTAATGCCCGCGGCTTCGCCCGTGTACAAATTATATACTTAACCTCCCTCGGGAACCACCGTGTCCATTGGTGAAAACAGTATGAAAATCAGTGCATTAGTTTTTGAGTTTATCGCGAACAGACATACAGACAGACGCGGCGGAAGACTTTGTTTTAAAATATTAGTGATTTATCGCCCAGATACTGTAGGTGACTTTTCATGATTAAACGAAATAAAATGTAAAGTTTAATCTTCTGTTTGATTAAATGTATTGCTATATGAAATGTTAAAAGAAATGTAATGTAAGTTTTAATGAATGGTATTTTTATGTAGTTTTAAACGAAACGATTTGTTGGGAATTTCAGGGAATCAAAGGCTTGTATTATAAATAAATTATCTGAAAAAAAAGTTAATAGTTCAATATTCAATTCAAATGAACTCAGTCTAATGTGCTCACTGCTGAACGTATCTTCCAAACTATACCACAACACGCAATATTCCGCCATCCAGTCTAACCCAACACTTAATTGACCCCCGATACTATTCAAAAAATCTTTTAGATTTGGTTAGGGGATGTCGTAACCAAATTTAAAGATTTTCTTTAAGAGGCCTGCGGAGCATACGAATTTCATACAAACGTAATACCAAAATAATTTGTAAATCAAACATTTTTTTAAGGTAGTGTCTTTATTTTGATTGGATTACAGAATATATAGGTTCCCAAATACATATTTTGAATGTACACCGATTTAAACAAGAGTTATGAGTGAAATACATTTTCTATATAAATTTTAAAATCCTCATATCTCGTCTTTATATCATTCTCCTATCAAAATATTTATTTGGGAACATAGATATTCTATAGTGTAATCGAAATATATGCACACTTTCTTAAGAATATGTTTGATTTTCATATTATTTTGGTATTACGTTTGTATGAAAAACGCATGCTCTAGTGCCTCTGCCGATATTGACGTCCTCTTCCGATATTGACGTCCTCTACCGATATTGACGTCATCACCAACCGGCAGCCGGCACGTCCGATGTTAAAACAGCAACGCTTACGTATTGTAGTTACAGCGTTATTTCTGTCACGCCTGATTAACTGCATGGCTATTTCTGGACGTGTTAGCTTGGTAAGTTTGGTTCACACGATACGATTATGTTTGAGATTTGTGTGTTAATCTAAGATTTAGGTAGTTCATGCTTTTTAATTAATGCTAATCAAGGCAAGTGACCGATGACCCGGTGAAGGTTGCAGGAATCCGCTATATGCGAGTCGCACGGGACCGGTCAATGTGGTGACACTTGGGGGAGGCCTATGTCCAGTAGTGGACTTCTTTCGGCTGAAATGATGATGATGATGATGAAGCCAAGTGAAGGTGTAATCAAACCAGAATGGACAAATAGTGAACACGCCTTTGTACTTCCTACGATTCTGAATCTGACAGATAAGGATCTGTCGTGTCCGCAGCCGGTCTGCCGTCTATACATACGAGTTTGACCGGTTTATTCCGATTCTGACCCAAAGTCCTTACCCGGTCGCGGGTTAGGTTACCGTCTCGTCAGAGAGGTATTAAAGGCAAGGGCAGTGTATTTTTTCCGAATCGTCAGTTCATAAAGACGACTACGGGAAGAAGAGCACAATTCCCACTATCTTCTATTATATATAACCTAAATAAAACTATTGGTGTAGTGGCGAACTCTACAGGCAGAAGAGAGCATCAAACAGTGGGTACAAATAAGTATCTACTGTACTTGTGTGTACACTGTATTTAAATGCCAATTTGTTCTTTGAATCACTGTGCAATAAAACGCATAACAAATGGTCCCCTCCACCAATATAGCTCAGATTTCTAGTAACAATTAGAATCATACAATATATGTATCTAGTATCTATAGTCACACATCATCAATTTGCAGCTCTATTCCACGAACTGTTTGTATACGTAATCGCATCCGAATCCCGGCTTTGTGCAATAAATAACGGACACTAAATAAATACGATTGAAGAGCTCTTCAATCGTACCGACCGTAGTTTAATACGAACTTACGTGTGAGTTGAACGGATGCAGCTGCATCCGTTCAACTCACACGTAAGTTCGTATTAAATTCAAGTGATTCGGAAATAAAGCTTGAAGAATTCCGAAACAAAGCTTGACTTTATCGATTTTCATTTTTCAAGACAAAACATTTAGTCCTTTCAGTGAACAAAAAAATTGAACACATTGTATTATATTACTTTTTTAAACCGCAATATAGGCCACTCCGCACTCCTCTGAAACAGGCCTGTCTCCCAGCAGTGGGAACACATTAGGCTACCTAGAGCTCAGACAGTTATTGTACCTCTATTGTCCTCTTCTGCAACCTCTAAGTAACCATAAGGCAACAAGAATAAAGCTCACTGTGAAGCAAAATCTAATATAAAAATACCTGTGAAAAAAATCTTGCTAAAATGTCAATCTAGTTTTCATCCAGTGCCAAACTGGTTTGCCATGGCCAAGCCAGTGGTTGAACCACATAGTCAGTCACATTACGCAGTCGAATTGCCAAAACGGTTCCATTCCTAGCTGAAAACGACAGAGACTTCCAAAGAAAATCCTCTAATTATTCAAAGTGGACTTGCAAAAGAGAGAACTTTTAAAAAGTGCCTGTGCCCGAGATGTTGTTCTTTTTTTGCCAGTGTTCCAGTCATTGCCAGCAGGTAGTTTTGTTGAAAAGACATAAGCAACGGTTTTTATTTCCTATATTTTAATCTCTTTGCCTGAAATTCAAAAGAAATTTTACCACCACCTCACCACAGTAGGTATATATTATACTGTGAAATTGCACAGAAGAAATATGTCGAATATTTATAAATTTTTCAAAGTACACAAACATTTTATTATTACTTTAGAAATATACGATGGCCAGACAATAATTATGCTGTTCCACAAACAATAACACATGTGATATAGGCCACTAATCACATATCTTACTGCGGTACTTTCATACAACCCTAAAAGCTTGTCTTGCCCTTACCAACCGAAATCTACCACCCTTCCTGAACATTCGGCTTACCCTAGGGGTTTGCCGTATTGTTGGCCCGTGGAATGATATCAAATCCTGCGTGCCCAATCGATAGACGATAGTGATAGTACGAAAGTCATAGCTAAATTCTAAGTCAACTCATTCTAGATTCCCACCAACACGCCAAGAATGGTTACATATCCTATACCTAAATACAGGGTGTAAACAACCTCATCACGAAGCCGTCAACCAAGCATTCTGTACATCAAACTAAGTAACTTTACGCAAAAATTATTGCTGGGAAACTACTTTTTTTTGGGTGAAATTTCATATTTTTTGGTAGAGCTCTATTTAACGCACTTAAAACAATGTGCTGATGGATGGATTTAATAGTGCGGGGGTCATAGAGGTGATTAAAGTAAAAATTTTACAGTAAAAACTCGTATTTCAAAAAGTTTTAACTTTGACCCCCATTATCTCTGTTACTAGGATACAATGCAATGACGAGGAGAATATGCCTTTCGGCTTCGTGAAGAGGTGTATTACACCCGTTATGTATAGTATGAAGATTATAAGGAAGAAACTATCTGAGTACATTTAGCTCACTCTAATCCTTTATCAATCACCCTGTGTTTGATATCGTTCAACAAATAGATCCTGCTTGAGACATTAAGCCGTAAGCCCGGCATTTAATTAAACTAGATTCAACAAGGATGTAATAGTCTGTATCTTGTAAACCACTTGACTATACAGTCTGATTGTGGGTTACACTTTGAAGTGGTGAAAACGCGTATCAGGTATTGTTTCAAAGTATATTACTGACTAGATGGAAGATAGAAAAACCTGTAAAAAAGCTACGTCAGATATGTGCGATTGCTCTAAAACACTCGTATGCAACTGCGTCCGTTTATACTGTAACCCAACTCAAACAACGTAGGGAAAATTCTAAATGTTGCGCGACTTTTAAACTGGTTTTTCTTTCTACCATCTAGTCAGCAGACAATCTTGACACTTGCTATTACCAATATCCTACCTGGTTATATTTTCCAGACCAGGTAGATTTAATCTAGACTATAATAACAATACTAACAGCAAAATGATCGCAAACATTTGGTAAAACTTGCAAAATGTTTGCTACCTAAATCTAAAAATAACTCAGAAAATCTACACGTAAAAATAATACTTTTAAACGCAAGTAATAAATTATGAACAATAATATCCCAACAGAGAAATTCAGAATGTTTAGTCTTTACAAATGTATGTGAGTCCGTTCATTCGCACTACAGCATGAAAATAGTCACCGTCCGAAAATAGCTCGGGACTTTGTGAACACGAGAACTTTTTCTGTACGTACCTACTCATACTAGTTTGACTTGTGTTTTAGAGTTTATCACAAACAAGTTCAGGTAAATACCATTTTCAGGTAAATTTTGTACCACACTGATGCTCTACTGAACTGTAAATATATATGTACGCAGATTTAGGCAGGCGGCCTAACATTACATTGTAAATCCTTCTATACATAGCGTACATTGTAATATAATGAACTACCGCACACTATGGGCGGGCATTCGATATATATGTCAGCGTAACATTGAAAAACCCGTTACATTGTAATCTATCTAGCTAGCGAGACTGTAAACTTTCATTTGATTGTCAAACGAACACACTGCTTACAATTTAACGCATTGTTTTTTGGTAGATTACAATCTATCGAAGTGAAACCGTAATATTGTGAAATGTATGCGACGGAACTCAACTCGCGCGGTGTGGAGGAGGGGAAGGAAGGAGGGGTCCCCCTTGCCCCATGGTATCACTCTCATGAAAAGATAATGTACCTACCATTCCTGAGAAATACCTAACCTAACCTATCCTCAAAACACTTTATATTCCCCTAAAGAGCGTAGTCGACGGAGCCCCGCTACGCGGGGCCCCTATTTCTGTCTGCAGGGTTTAAAGGAACCTAACTAACCTAACGTGGGGGTGCCCCAAGTCCCGATTATGGGGGCAGATTATACTTCCGTCAAATGCATTTCACAATATTACGTTTCGCAGTATGTTCAGTTGGCAATATTTCGAGAGTTTACAATCTCACTAGAGAGATTACAATCTAACGTGTTTGACAATTTTACGGTGACATATACACAATACAGCACACTTTTTTTATTGAAATGTGATGAGCTGTCCCGAAGCGGAGATCAAGAGCGGAAGATCCACATAACCCCAGACCCCGTACTGTTATCGAAACATTTCATGAAAAGAATACCTCACCAAAATACTTTAATTAGTTATGCTTGCACTTGCCTAGAATAAAACCTTGTGAAATAATCAATACTCCAATCAGTTCCCATGTAATCGGGAAAACAGTGCTTTGTTTCTTGCTTCGAATCTAGAACGGACCAACGACACTATTTCAATGTTGCAGTGAACAGTAGCTGCGCCGATAAAGCTGCAAGCAAGCTGGAACCCATTCTTCAAAGGACAAAGCGAGCGGCAGGAGATTCATTGTTAAGTTCCATTAAAGATTGAATCTAAATTAAAACGGACTGGGTTTCTGTGAAAAATAATTTAAAGCTGATAGCCATTGCAGTAAACGGCTAATGAAATTACTTTCTTTGCTCGGTAGATAGGTTCTAATCTAATTCTATCAACTAATTAATTAAATTAATTAATTAATAAATAATAAATACAAAATTGTTCTATTGTATTGTACTATTGTTTGTAATTGTACTAAATTGTTAAACTACAAATATAAATTTTTGTACTTCAAAACGGTTACCGAGACCGGTGGCTTTTCATATGTCTACGACTACTATCAATAGGAATAAAATAATGAACTTTTCGGAAGCTTATTTCAAACCCAATATAAATAAACTTTAGACGTTTCCACATCCTGACAATTTCAACCAACTTATCAGTGCAGGCGAAAAAACTAAATATTTGTACGAAGTTTGACATATTGATGCATTGATTCTGCACAGCAGCGCCACTTTGAACTGCAACCTTATATAGTAGTTATTATTATTCTTTTTCTAGGCTCATTGTTTGACATTGCTGAAAACAAAAACACACAACAAAAAGTAAGTTTTGAGATATAGGCAGGGTGGCCGAGGGAACGGGATTCTGAGTCGTAAAACTGTCATTCAAATCTCGAGTGTCTGTAGTTTACAATGTTTACATCCCACCTGACAAGGGAAACTTCTCACTCGGTCCCTAAGGGCACAGCAATGTACCTTGTAGTTCTCACCAAAATGTTTTGAGTTGACCATCAAATAGAAACTCTGACAATATCGTCCTTGCCATGTTTTTCTAAACACTCTCTGTTGGGCCGTCTTCACTAGCGAGGGAATTGCGGCGATATTTTCGAATAGAAATAGGAACGTTGAATCGCCGCGATTCGCTCTCTCATGGTGGCGGGCTTCGGTTCCATATTCAAAATCACAGCAGTATTTCTGAAAGATTTAGGGTAGTACTGTGGTAACACCAACGTTTTAGTTAAGTCTATCATTGCCATTTAACACAAATGGGCACAAATCCAGACTCCAAAATGCTACCATCTTCAGCCCATCGTAATATATAAAATACCTTACCTAAATACAGAACAACGCTAAGTAATCAGTGTCTACTTTGTTTCTCATGAATGTTTAAGTACAAAGTTAGGTAGGCTTTTATATTAAAAAGACTCGCAGGTACCGTTCAAGAATCTTAAACGTACATACATTATAGCGGTTCATTATTAATTCTGAACTCGTTTCCGAACACACTTTTTTATATTCGATGCCAACATCTCTTTGATACGCTTCTCTTATTCAAACGTTCGGGGTTATATAAATCTCTCAAATAAAGTTCTTTTTGTAAAGGTTAGGAAAAAAATGTTAAAGAAGAAAGGTTTATTTCCTTTGAACGTCCCTGTGAAAGCGTTTTGTTTATTGTGCTTTTGTATGATAAAATCAATACCTAAACTTAATTCCATGTTACAAGGAAACAGCTTTGATATTAAATTTCATGTACTTACCTATTGGTGCAATTCCACCAAAATTAATAAATAACATTTTGTGCAGCACATTTTATTCTGTTGTGTGCAGATCCGTTTGCGCCGGCAATGTATAGTTGACGAAACGACGGGTATCAATGAAAATGACTTAATTCACTTGTTTTGCACGTATTTTGTTTAGTTGTCGAAACGGGAAAGTTACCAAGCGGGACGTACCCCAAAAAAGCTGTACGAAACTTTCGTTACATTTGTAAACGATCATTTTTTTTATTGGGACAAGCCCGCCACACCATTCCCAAACCACTGTAACTCCTGAAAGCCAGGATCAATAGTGGCGACCACCGGTAAAGCGCTGAGACAATGAAGCTCGACGAAGTCCCAGAGTGGATCCCGCAATTAATCAGAAAGTATAGCGGAGGAGTAGGAAAAAACCGTAATTTCCACTTCCCTCCATATCATCAGGAGACAGAACGAAACAAGACCAATAGGCACAAAGGGACGTTTTTAGGTTGCCTAGCACTACGGATAATAGTACATTATGGTACAAGTGTGTAATGTTGGTGATTACCGCCGAGGCGCCATTGAGAACCGAGCCGTTAGGCGAGGTTCTTAAGAGAGCCGAGACGGTAATCATCAACACACACGTGTATCATACGACGTTTTTCAACACACTTGAGAATAAAATAATACTAAAAACAAAAATGAAATAAAAATAAAATAAAAATCAAAACAAAAATGACTAATTCGAATTAAAAAACAAAACTAACAAAAAAATTATAACTTGATCTGATTTCTTTTTTAAAAAAAAGAGAACCGACTTCAAAAAACCAATCAACTGAAAAGAACAAAATAATTGAAAAAAATTGAATGCACCTCACTCCTATCCTAATTCAGTCCCTATTCCGTCTTTATTTCAACCCCGTAAAGCAAATTTGTCCAAAAAAGATTAATACTAATAATAAGAAAACTAAAAATTATCTGGGTTTATATGTACCTACTTAGTTTTTGAAGTCGGTGCCAAACCAACAAGACATATACATATTTTTTAAAACAATGAACTTACGAGTAAATTAAAAACAATTGCACACGAAGCGACGGCGACGGCGGCGTCGGAGAAGTAAGGGGGCGGGCCCCCTGGGCCTATATAAGCGACGCGCAACCCGAAAGACCAAACCATAGTCCGGTTAAGCAGACGACAACCTCTCTAGGTTGAACTGCGAGATGCCATTCCGAAAAAAAAAGAAAGGCCAAACACTTGAAGGCACACTTCGTTGCGAGCAGATGTTATTTCTGTGAATATTCGAATGCACTAGTATTATTATTTTCGAAACATTTTTGGTTTGGTTTGTTTATCGTATTATTTTCTCTGTTGGTTTGGCACCGACTTCAAAAACTAAGTAGGTACATATAAACCCAGATAATTTTTAGTTTTCTTATTATTAGTATTAATCTTTTTTGGACAAATTTGCTTTACGGGGTTGAAATAAAGACGGAATAGGGACTGAATTAGGATAGGAGTGAGGTGCATTCAATTTTTTTCAATTATTTTGTTCTTTTCAGTGGATTGGTTTTTTGAAGTCGGTTCTCTTTTTTTTAAAAAAGAAATCAGATCAAGTTATAATTTTTTTGTTAGTTTTGTTTTTTAATTCGAATTAGTCATTTTTGTTTTGATTTTTATTTTATTTTTATTTCATTTTTGTTTTGATTTTTTTTTTAATTTATTTTATTTTTATTTCATACTTTTTAGTGATAGGTACTCCATTTATTTTAGGTTTTGGAATAATTTCTAGTTTGTACATAGTTAGGTTCCCTCTCACAGAGAGGAGGCCTGTACCAGCAGTGGGAACATTAATGGGCCGATGATGATGATGATGACATAGTTAGGTCCTCCATTTATTTTAAAGGTAGGTTTTTAGTGATAAGTTTTAGAGTAGTACTTGTATCAGTCTGTAATTATGACATTGACATATCTACTATTATTCAGTGTGCCTATCTATGGGCCTAGGTAGAAAAACGAAGGATGGTTTAAGGAAATGGCGCACAAGGGAGAATGAAAACTCCCGATGAAAAAAAGCGACGAGTTGATGCTGCAAGAGATCGTCAACATATTATTCGTGCTGCAGAAACTGATGAGCAAAGAAAGGGTCGCTTGTCAAAACTTCGTGAGAACGCCCATTCTATTAGAGCCTCCAAATGTGAGGAGCAAACCAGTCAGCGTTTTTTACACATGCGGGAACATATTCGTCAAGCTAGGGCAAATGAAACTGAGGAGCAAACTATACTCTGCGCTTGTTGTCCATGCGTGAACATGCTCGTCAGAGTAGAGCCAATGCAACTGATGAGCAAACTTCTCAGCGCTTATCAAAAGTTGTTCGGTCTGATGGGCATTTCCTGTTGACTTATAAAAAATCGAAGATCAGAAACATCTGATGTAAAAATTATTGCAAAGCTATCACTGATTTCACTGTATAAAATAACATAAGCTGGGAGTACCTCCACGCGGTGCGGTAACAGTTTAGGACTGATTTTCGATGACGATGGTATATCATTGCAAATTTGACTCTACTGGCCAAAACTTCCATTTATTATTTTATCGAATAAGTATGCCTTCGGGCTTATGTTATTTGAGTGTTTAATTTCCTTTTCCATTTATCTTCGTGACTCGGTAGCCTACCGGGTAACGCAGGGGAGCAGTCACTAAGATTTTATTGATCAGGTATCTTCACAACAAAACTATAACCATGCCTAGAAAGAGGTCAAATCTTTCCCAATGTTCCAAAGGAGCTAAAAGATTGGGGATCATAAGATCCCAAGAATCTACGCAAGAGCGTCAGGAGAGACTTGATGCTGTTCGAGAACATCAGGCTGCAACTTGCTCAGTGGAAACCTCTTCGGATCGCGAAGCACGCCTGCGTTCTCAGCGTTTTTACGCATCTACATCCAGGTCTCTAGAGACCAGTGAAGAATAGATGCGCGACTGACTGCTGATCGTGAACGTCATGCATTGTCTCGCGAGTCGGAGACGTTTACGGATAGAGAATTGCGCTTGAGTTCTCAGCGTATCTACGCATCTGCTTCTGGGTCTCTAGAGACAAGTGCGGAACGTGATGCGCGACTGTCCGCTGATTGTGAGCGACATGCATTGTCTCGCGAATCGGAAACGTTTACCGATACAGAATCACGCTTGAGTTCTCAGTGTATTCACACATCTATTAACAGGTCTTTTGAAACGAGTGATGAACGTGATTCGCGAATAACTGCTCGCTCGCTGCTCACTCTCCGACGCCTCCACCGCAGGGTGCTTCAGCTCGTGCGCTGCGAGCTTACAACCTAGCTAGACATGAGTAAAATAGCATGTAAACGAGTGTTAATATTATATTAAGCAAACCAGTGTTGATATTTTATAAATAAAGTAGTTTACATATTATTTAGGATACCAATCTTGGATTTAAAGGGGGGGAAAATGTAGGGTATTTTGATATGTAATGATGTGGGTAGACTTAACTACGAATAAACAGTCAGTATCCTACCTCTGTGTTTAACTGAACGTTCCAAGAACCGAGAATTACCTTTTTGCCGATTTGGGTTTCCACGACCTATAAAGACAGAAACTGAATTATTAGGTCCGGATGAAACTTTGGCAAACAAAGGCCGGTTTTGCAACCTCAAAAGAAATCAGAGCGATCGCATGATAAACAATTATAATCCACGTCTACTCGAACTTTGTGTGTTGTTCGTAAACCGCATCAAATCGGTTCAGCCAAACGTGAGATAATCGTGGACAAACATACAATCGTCTTTCAAAATCTACAATCCAAGAAAGCAAAACGGGATCTATGCGGCAACGTCACGGGATATCCATTAGTGTCACACATTAAAACTTTCCCCAGAATGTAACCAACACTTTTCTGAAAACCGCATCAAAATCGGTTCAGCCAAACGCGAGATAATCGCGGACAAACATACAATCGTCTTTCAAAATCTACAATCCAAGAAAGCAAAACGGGATCTATGCCGCAACGTCACAGGATATCCATTAGTGTCACACACTAAAACCTTCCCCAGAATGTAACCAACACTTTTCTGAAAACCGCATCAAAATCAGTTCAGCCAAACGCGAGATAATCGCGGACAAGCATACATACATACGGGTCGAACTGAGAATCTCCTTTTTTTGAAGTCGGTTAAAAACGGGATCTATGCGGCAACGTCACGGGATACCCATAAGTGTCATACACTAAAACCTTTCCCAGAATGTAACAAACACTTTTCTGAAAACCGCATCAAAATCGGTTCAGCCAAACGCGAGATAATCGCGGACAAACATACAATCGTCTTTCAAAATCTACAATCCAAGAAAGAAAAAAACGGGATCTATGCGGCAACGTCACGGGATATCCATAAGTGTCATACATTTAAACCTTCCCCAGAATGTAACAAACACTTTTCTGCAAAACCGCATCAAAATCGGTTCAGCCAAACGCGAGATAATCGCGGACAAACATACAATCGTCTTTCAAAATCTACAATCCAAGAAAGCAAAACGGGATCTATGCCGCAACGTCACAGGATATCCATTAGTGTCACACACTAAAACCTTCCCCAGAATGTAACCAACACTTTTCTGAAAACAGCATCAAAATCAGTTCAGCCAAACGCGAGATAATCGCGGACAAGCATACATACATACGGGTCGAACTGAGAATCTCCTTTTTTTGAAGTCGGTTAAAAACGGGATCTATGCGGCAACGTCACGGGATACCCATAAGTGTCATACACTAAAACCTTTCCCAGAATGTAACAAACACTTTTCTGAAAACCGCATCAAAATCGGTTCAGCCAAACGCGAGATAATCGCGGACAAACATACAATCGTCTTTCAAAATCTACAATCCAAGAAAGAAAAAAACGGGATCTATGCGGCAACGTCACGGGATATCCATAAGTGTCATACATTTAAACCTTCCCCAGAATGTAACAAACACTTTTCTGCAAAACCGCATCAAAATCGGTTCAGCCAAACGCGAGATAATCGCGGACAAACATACAATCGTCTTTCAAAATCTACAATCCTAGAAAGAAAAACGGGATCTATGCGGCAACGTCACGGGATATCCATTAGTGTCACACACTAAAACCTTCCCCAGAATGTAACCAACACTTTTCTGAAAACCGCATCAAAATCGGTTCAGCCAAACGCGAGATAATCGCGGACAAACATACATACATACATACATACATACATACGGGTCGAACTGAGAACCTCCTTTTTTTGAAGTCGGTTAAAAATAACTATAATTTCAAGTGAAAACGAGTTGTGAATTTTTTTTCGCAATGGCGGGAATAATTCATCAGTTTTCCTATGCGCGCGCATCTAACAATGGCGATCGTCCATAGACTAAAAGAATGAGGTTCGTTTTTTTTTTTTGGCTTTTCGCGGATAGCGTTTTAGCCACGTACGAAATGGGGAATTCGAAGTTTTATTATTAAAAAAAAAGTAAAAAAAAAAAGAAAACAAAAGTTGCATTTGAGTGAAAGTTTTATTTATTAAAAACTTATAAGTTGAAATTATCTATGTAGATACGAAGTTGTATGAAATGAGCAAGCAATAGGTACATTAATTTATTTGTATTATTGAACACGATCTTTTTTGTATCGAAACTTTTTTAAGAACAAAGCAATTCAACCAATAAAATAAAAAAAAAAACCTATAACTCACTTGTGAATAATAGCAATGAAAAAGTCACAGTTTGATTACAGGTGTCATTATGTGCCTAATTGCGGTGAAATTAGAGCCACTTTATGAGCAAGTGTGTTGAAAAATATATTAACATTAATGGGTCCTAAGTTGTGAGCTGTTATACGAGTATTTGATTCCAATAATAGGTATGGCAAAAACGCTTGAACGCACGGAAATTTGTTCTAGTTTCTACAAGGTCCGTGTAGTAAATAACTCCGGATGTAACCTGTACACTATCCAACATAATATTGCGTTAATTTTGCCAAAGACTACAATCCCACAAAATGTGATGTGCAGATTGTTCATATTCGCAGTCAGATGTGGAACATTGACAAAAAGGCGAGTCAACAAGCTTGAAGGAAAATAATTTACTCTTAAAGTTGCCATGACCCGTGAGAAATTGGGCAACACAATGATCAACCTCCAGCCATGTCCTGTCCAGCCGCTCACGAACGGATGGAAAGAACTGGTGGAGGTGTCGGCCCTTGATGGAATTAGTAAACGAACATCTTAGTACGAGAGCACATGACCAAGATGTTTGCTCATCGTTTTACGGACAAATTTGTATGGAAGCGATAGATTTTCAGAAAATTTCCAAGCCGCGCCGGTGGAATGCGCTTCTTATCTTACACTTCTTCTTGACAACCAGGCAATTGTTGTTTCTATGGAGTATAAAAAGTAATTTGTACAAAACCTTCTTACTATTCACAATATTATACGAATCGAACTTTTCACAAACGCATACAAATGACTTTTTAACCATTTCCACACGTAAAACAAATGACCACTTAAAATTCAGCCAGCAATTTCCCTAAAAATATTTACATTGCTTGCAAAGGTCAAAAAAAAACTAAAGAAATCAAAAAGTTCGAAACACAAAGGTTGTGACTAAGATAATAAAGGACAAAAACAGTACATTCCCCGAGGGTATGACCTCAATGAAATAGATATATACCATGATCAAATGGAAACATCGACAATGATTGGATAAACAAAAAACGACAAGTCACCGGAATAAATGAAAACTCTGATATCGGATACAGACGCGAACAAAAGTTTTAATCTGCGTGACAGAAGAAATTATCATCAGCTCAACTGCAGAAGATTAATTTTACACAGGAATGTTTTCTTAGATTATTCTGGCTCTATTTTAAATGGAATGAGAATAGGGTAGTCGAAACACCAATCAATTGACATACTTTTTAAAAGCTGTCAAAACGCGGTTCTCTCATACATAGGTAATAGCACGCTGTGACGTCACTGTTTGGTCAACTCAATGACTCAACTATTCATTGACTTCAAAGCTTGAAAGATTTTGTCCATTAATTGAAAATAAATCGGGGTTTTTAAGCCCAAAATAAAGTTTTTGGTTTTAGAGATTGGTGTCTTGGAATTATTGTTTTATGGTGTCAACTACCCTATTACACTTTCCTGCTCTTGAATTCACAGTATGGAGAATATTTACGTCTGAACTCTGGAAAGACATGACGTCTTCCTTCAAGAGATTCGAGTGTTTGTTAACTTACTTACTAAATACAAGGTGTCGCTTTGCATTCTGCTCAAATTCAAAGGTGTGCTACAGATCATCAAACTGAACAACTTTCTCCTTGGGACCACCATCGTAACCGCAAAAAAATAATCAACGGCCCCATACAAAATATCAATACCTACTCGACCAAATGTATGAGACAGCTGATTATTTTTTTACGATTACGATGGTGGTCCCATAGAGAAAGTAGTTCAGTTTGATGGTCTGTAGCACACCCTTGAATTTGCCCAGTATGCAAAGCGACACCTTGTATATTGATATTAATCTTTCGCTCCAGTAATTTCTGAAAAGATAAGGAAAAAATCTTCATAAACGATACCTTGATTTTCCTTATTATTTAGCAGCTTTACCTAAACAAAACACGTGTAACGAGAAAACGATACATTTCCACCAGAAAGTGTTTCTTATTATATAAAATATTATATAAAATGATGCCACACAAAATCTAAAACCAACACGCTCTTAATCTGATTCGCAATTTCCCGTATTCGTGATATCGGAGCATTGGAAGAGATTTTTCAAAATGTTTGATAAAGTGAAGAAAATGGAACAGGAAGTGACGCTCACGCCCCTACTATTAATCGCATTTTCGCGAACGCCCTACTAGGGCGTTAGACAGTTTCTTCTAATTGTTGTACTTCATGATTAGGAGATTGTTGTTTGGCTGTGGATTTCACGGCCGGTTGCAACTTGCAACCTAACGCCAAGACAGTTACCCGTCTTGCTAACTGGGGCTTACGATGCCACCGTTAATTCTTTTGCAATAGTACGTAGAAATCTTTTGCAAAATTTGGCAAAAATTTATTTAGATAGCAAAACAATTAAATTAAAAAGGGGAAGAAAGTTTGTCCTTTGTTTACTCGATGATATTTTCTACACAAACTACAGAAAATCTCTTCGAGCACAGGGCTTGTAAAGGATAAGAAAAATGCGTTGGATGAACTTTTGTCATCGCTTATACCGGCTAACAACAGACGAATAAACTTATGTATGTACAAATAGGACACAAAGTAAATATACACAAAAACATATAGTAAATAACCAATTCAAGTAAATATTATCCTCTAATAATATTTTAAGATCACCACGTCAATATTTCACTATTACTAACGACTATCGGTCATGGCTTTTTTAAAGGAGTTTTAACATGCATAACCACTGCGATTGTGTTCATCAAAAAATTAAGCAGAGTATCAATCTGTGTAAGATTTTCTTGACTTATATGATTAGACAAACATTTCTCCACTACATCATTAAGTAAGACAGTTTATGTTTAGATGTTGAATGGAAACTAAGAGAAAAACTAACAAGAAAACTAAGAGAAATAACGTACTTATTTAAAACCCTAGCAAATTTACACAACGTAATCTACATTTTTTTAGCCCTTTTACAGCACTAGAACTTGAAAATCCAAATTATTGGAACTACGTCTCGCTTAGATTCAGAGTTCCGTCTTCGAATCATATATCCTAATGGCATCTCACTTGTAGAAGATGGCTGGACGAATTGGACAAAATCAACGACCAGTGATCCACATTAGCTCCTGGAATGAAACAACTGGAAGTCATAGGCCTTAGCCCAGCAGTGGGATGACGCAAACTAACAGTATCAGTATGCCACTTGTACATTAGTGAATGTAGTTTGCGTGTATAGCTGAATTTTATGTCAAACATATTTAAGTCAAACTTTTTGCCATCGATACGTAAATAAACACTTAGAAAACAGAACGCACTCCTGTGACGCAATAACGATCCCCCACGAGAAAAGAGAAAGGATAATATAAACATGGATTTTGGAAGATTGATGGTGGTTTTATCCAAGGGAGATGAACCGACAATCACATATGGAGAACTCTTACGTTTGTCTAATCAAGCGGTATTTTGTTTATGTTTTGTTCAGAAACACTCTTTTGAATTTATTGATGGATCGTCGAGAAAAATGGGTAGGAAAGGCACGTATTGTAAATCGATTCACGGCAGTACTCGTTCAAGCATTAATTTAGAACTGACAGATTTTATAAACACTCATTTCTTGGTTATAGGTACTTGTGGCTAAGTAATAACAACCGCTATAAATATAATAATCGATCTTTTTAAGGCATTCTCTACCAGTCAACCTTTGGGTTTAATAGAAAAACATAGGGCGTCAAAATGGCTCCTAATACTTGAAGTATTATTTACGAAAATCTCCTCTCTCGATATATGAGGCTGAATGGGTTTGATTGTCGCAACAAAACCAATATTTGTCTAGAAATAGACGTCTCGTCTGGGTCATGCTAATAATATTCTATGCTTTATTCAGTCTACAACTAGCTATAGTTGACATCTAGTTTCCATTCTCTCTTCTACTTCATTGTACTCGACAGTCTCCAAATAACCAGTGTTTTTTTAGCGTTCAATTTAAGTTATCATGGAAACAACTTAATTTTGAGTTGGTTTTTTTCTTGACATTTTTATACACGGTCACTTTTTTCTTCCTTCTTTTAGTGACTATTAACTTGTTCTAAAATTATACGAAAACAAACCAAAACCATATGACCTACTTTATTAAGAAACTCCTACAACCAACCATAAATCTTGCATCGAAATAGCAGAACTTCCTTGTAAAGAACAGTACAGCTAAAATTTAATTTAGTTCCCCATTCGCGGTTTGCAGCTTACTCCGAAGAATGTTGGTACGAGTACACACGGCACAGCTTTACAAATTCACTGCTTTGTGACTGACTGTACATGGCAGAATGTCGGCGAATAAAGATGCAACTCGTCTTGTACGGTTTTACACAATATTTCTGTAGTACTTGAGATTTAAGTCATGTCTGTCTGAAATGTCTGTGTTCTTTTGAGCTGACATAGCTGGGTTTTAAATGCTGAAATTTTTGTTGAAATTTGTTGCTTTTCTTCTTTATTTTTTGTGATTAATTTATGAATAGCACATGAAACAGAATAGAGTAGCAGTTGTGCATGGTACAAAGACATTTTTAGTTTATTTTAAGTCAAGTTAAGTTGTCCCTTTAGATCATAAGAATGCATTTTCTAATGTCAAAAAATGTTCAATTGAGCATTAATTTCGCTGTATAACAAAATAAACTAAACTAATATATTCAAACCTTCAATTTCAAAATTAATGGAATCTAACACCAGATATTAATAGAATCTATTTTGGGTGAGCCCATAACCAAATTTACAACAAAGGTAGTGGTGTAAAACACAAAGATAACGTAAACGAAGACGAATCGAGATATCATATCACGTACCTACTAACCAAAATTCGGTTCACTTAACAGAATTAATAAATTTAATTAATTCTATCGAAAGTCACGCTTCTCTTAATAATTCCGAAAGCTCGTTAACTTTCAGTAATTATTAATTTCGAATAAATTTGGAATAACTGTCTATAAAGTAAAAGTATTCATGATTTAAACATTTAGCCAGTTGAATTTCAGACCGGTAATTATTTGATTGTTTATTAATAACAGGACAATCGAAGACCACTTAGTCCATAATCAAAACTAGGATTTTAAGTATTTAAAACCAAAACTAGTTGTAAACGTAATTTTACTTAAAAAAAAAACAACTATATCTGAGTTGTTTTTTTTTTCAAGGCTGCCAATTGCCCTTAAAAGGGGCCGGCGGAGCATGCGTTTTTCATACAAACGTAATACCAAAGTAATATGAAAATTAACATATTCTTAAGGTAGTGTGTATAAGTATATTTCGATTGGATTACAGAATATCTATGTTCCCAAATAAATATTTTGAAAGGACAATTATATAAAGACGAGATATGAGGAATTTAAAATTTCTGTAGATTTTGGTATTACGTTTGTATGAAAAACGCATGCTCCTCAGGCCTCTTAAGGTGAAAGCGTCAGGGTAGCCCGCGAAATTCAACCTACCCTGTAGAATCAGCCTTAAGAGGCCTGCAGAGCATGCGTAGTTCATACAAACGTAATACCAAAATAATTTGTAAATCAAACGTTTTCTGGTAGTGTGTATTTATACCGATTGGATTACAGAATATCTAGGTTCCCAAATATATATTTTGAATGGACACTGATTTAAACAAGAGTTATGAGAAAAATAAGTTTTCTATGGAAATTTTAAATTCCTCATACTTACCTCGTTTTTATATAATTTTCCTTTCAAAATTTATATTTGGGAACATAGATATTCTGTAACCCAATCGAAATAAATACACACTACTTTAAGAATATGTTGGATTTACAAATCATTTTGGTATTACGTTTGTATGAAATACGCATGCTCCGCCGGCCCCTTAACGTAAATGCTAGTTATTCATAAATATATAATGACCACATGAAATTGCGTCTGCGTCCAGAAAGAAATAAAGACGCAGATTAAAAATAGGAGGAATTTAATATTGCACTAACAACATGGCCAAAATTAATTTATTACACATGATAAACAACACATAACAATCCCATTAAATACGAAAATTGAATGCGCCTCCAAAGACCAAACAATACCAACATTACCAACCGTTTCCCGCAGAGAATGTACCAACTGCAATAAACAACGCAACGATCCGAAAAATCAGTTTCATTCCCATATGCAAACGTGAAATTAATTCAGGGATGATAGTGGTAATACTCGTAAATTACCATACTCTTTGTTCCAATCGCGCTGACCCGTTTAAAGGAAAAAAAAAAATGAGAAACTTTTTTCCCGCCCACGACCGCCATTTTGACAGCGCCATCTTTGAAATGAGCTAGCGACCAACCATTGCATTGCTATCTGTACAAAAACGAGGGAACTTTCTGCCACAACGCAACGTCTTCATGCTTTCCCGGGTAGAACGTTTCGGGAAATGTCCAGTAGGTGGCGCTGTTTTAAGTACAAGTGAAAGCTTTTCACGCTTTGTATTCTTACGTTGCAACTTATATTCCGTAATAAAGCTTTCAGTAGGATTTTGTTTTTCTTTGCTATTCAATTAAATATGTATATGGCTAATAAGCACAGCGCCACCTGTTACTTTGATTATGCGATGTTTACACGATAGGGGTGCTCTTCTTGTGTGGCAATATGATTTCTTGGCGCTACGGTTGTTTCCGTAAAAATATACATAACTGGTCTGACGGAAATGCCGATAGATGGTGGCACTGAGCTTATGACAAACCAAAGCTTTAAAATAGCCAGCTTTCGTTAGTAGTAAATGTACAGGATAAAAATTGTATACGAGTAAACGACATTTTTTTTTGTTTTATGTGCGCATGACGTGACATTAAGAAATATTTAACATGAATCAACTTCAAACACTGTTTGAAGCTTTCACGGTTGAAAACTAAACTATTATATTGTAACTTACGGGATATCCTCCATGAGATATCCCGTAAGTGCATGACAATATAAGTATATGAATCAACTTACTATCTCAACACTTAACATACAATTATTTTGCCCGTCCCGGAATCGAAACCATATATATCGCGTAGAATCAGAGCAAAGCGCCCACTGTGTACTCAGCGCTATATGTTCATTGGAAAAATAAATTTTTGTGACCTTTATCAAATATTTTGTTTCAATAGATGCTTGAAAACATATTGCAAGTACTTACTCGAGATCACGAACAAAAGGTCAAGCATTATAACTTTAGAAATATTCAACAAGTCATTTATTGGTATTGCATGCAATAACAAGTCCTTAAAATTCACTGGAATAGAAAATCAAGTAACGAGACATTATTGGAAGATATTACACTGCACTACATATGCTTTATTGCTATAAAGCCTATTATTTTACAAATTCCCTTACTATTTATGTATATACTTACGTATCATCTGCATAGCCTTTTCCCAAATAAATGTTGGGGTCGGCTTCCAGTCTAACCGGATGCAGCTGAATACTTGTATTTTACATGGAGAGACTGCCTATCTGATCTCCACAACCCAGTTAGTACTGGGTTATACCATTTGGTAAGTCTGGTTGTCAGACTTTTTGGGCCACTGACTACCTGTTACGACTGTAAAGATTTACAAATGACAGCCGGGACCAACGGCTTAACGTGCTTTCTCGGTATGTTAGGGTGGCCATCCATAGACCAACCTAGGCAAGCACGGCTTAACCTAAAGATCGACCCGAGTGGCTGTTATTATTTAGCTTTAAGCTTTAAAGGGCTTTTTTCTAAACTTTGTACTCGAAACAACCGTCAATCTGTTGGTTTTAGTAAGGTCTAGATGTCACCAAATGGTTTTTCCTCAACGTGGTATCTTAGATTACCTTGAACAGTGCGCACTTACTTAATCTTGTCTTTGGTCCACCTTATTTAGCTTTTAAGTTTTAGACGCTCCGCAGTCGTGATGCGGATCACATAAATGATCTTAATACACTTATGAATAGGTACTGATAATATCCTATTTAATAATGCAGTCGGATAATTTTGTCATTTTTATTTTTTACGTCACAACTGCACTCGCTTAAGTTGTGAAAGGATTCCGCCGCTTTACTTCAACTTTTCACACAAACCATTGTAGAGCCTTCCTGCATCCAATCTCCATCGTTCGATCTTTGAGGTTTAACATTGTAGCTTGAAGCAGGCTTCCTAGAGGAGCTATGGTGTCGGCCAAAGGGGGTGCAGGGGGGGATTGCATGAACCGGGAAGGGGTGTTATGACGTCATGCCCCTATACTGCGTGCACAGAGGAACGCTACTCTCAATCCGGGTCACCTATTTTGGGATATTGCACTTTGACGTCACAACCAAGGATTCTATGAAAAACGTATTAAAGTGCAGGTGGGTTTTTTAAAATGATAGATGTGCTGAGTGTTTTAAATGATGGACTGATATACCTAAAAGGTTTTGCAGTCATACTGTCATTGCATATTGTTACACAGATGAATGATTGTTCGTTAGGGAACGTTGCGACTTTTCTGCTTCAGCACCTTAGCAATTTCAACATAGTTTCAAGTATACTTACACCATTACCTGAACTGGCTGCTTTTTTTCTTATCGACATTACATGCATAATACTGCTTATGAAACGATGAATGCGGTGTCTTTCAGATCGTTTTGGATGCAGGTGACATTTGCGGCACTGCAGTAGGTGGGACAAGGTCTGATCAGGGGCGCCGCACGTGGAGTAGCCCTCCTACAATAAGACAATAATGTTCCCACTGCTGGGTCACGGCTTTCTCTCAATTAGAGGGAATGGATTCCACATCCACCACGCGGGCCCAGTGTGGAGTGGTAGATGTCACATGTCTTCGAAAGTTTGACATGCCGATTTCCTCATGTTTTCCTTCACCGTTTACACAAAGTCATGCACCTAGAAATATGCTACACTTAGATTTAATAAATATATAACTTTCCATACATAGCCTCACAGGGGTGTAAGTAAAAAAAAAAAAAGGGGTGTAAGTAGTGTTGCCCAAAATCGGTCTTGGTCTTGCAGTCTTGGTCTTGTTCTTGCGTTTTTGCAAGACCAAGACCAATACCAAGACCGACGTATTTTAGCAAGACCAAGACCAAGACTGAACCCTGCAAGATTTGAGCAAGACAAGACTAAGCTTGCAAGACTCTTGCGTCTCGCAGATAAATCAAACTGAGATTTGGGCGTTAATATGTAGGGATTTGGTTTGAAACCCGATTTTGATAGACGTTCCCCAGTATCAAAACCATATCGTCAATTCGTCATAACGCTAAAAGGTATTGTATTGATTATTATATTTCGACTATTTATTTATTAGGTAGCGTGTTACTCACAAATTTAAGTTCCCATGTGATAAAAATATACTTACCTAACATAATTTTCTGGCAAAGTTCATTTCATACCTTGTAGGTATATCTACCTGTAGTATTATATTATGCTTGTCTAATGTGCAGATCTAACGTTAGTAGGTTGGTAAACAGTATGTAGGTACTTATGTTTCAAAGTTTATGTTATACTTCTATTCAGCAAAATTTAAAACTAACAGTGAGTCGAGTAGGTCCAGTAACAGGTTTTAGGACAGCCAATGTTATGGAACAGATGCCAGCACATCAAGCTACTACCATCTGCTAAATTTCTATAACAGATTTTCAACTTTATCGCTAAAGCATTAAGGTTCATGATTGATTGGGAAAATTTGACGTTCTGCGAATAAACCGTTGGTCGGTCGGTGTATTAAATGTACCTAATTATTTGATCATTTACCGACAAAGACGCTGCGGTGTATCAAAGACTGCAACAAGTGTATCACACAGCATTTGACACTATTTGAGCGCCGCATCCGTCACCACAGAGTACGGACAGAGGCACACAAAATTGTTACCTACTTTGGTAGAGTTGGCACAAGAGGATAATATTAAATGACCTTGAAGATGTAAATAGCAATAGGCTAAAAGGTATTTGCAAGTAGTCTAGTCTACATTATAAAATATATGTAAACGGGTATTTATCCCGAATTTTACCTTTAATGTAAGTCCGACGTTTCGTCCGTTTTCCGTTTAGTCTAGTCTAAATAGTAGAGTCTCGCAAGACTTGCGAGACTCTTGCTGCAAGACCAAGACCAAGACCAAGACTGAGAGCGCAATACCAAGACCAAGACCAAGACCAGGTGTATTGACGCAAGACCAAGACCAAGACTGGCTAAGGTCTCGTCTTGGTCTTGCATTTGGGCAACACTAGGTGTAAGTAATAGTAAAACCACATTTCGCCAGTTATGTTTTAGTTCCTAGTAATGATGCAATAGGAGGCGAACCTATTGCCGTTGGTCGAGTGGTCGCAAACGCGACTGCTCAGCATATGGTCCTGGGTTCGATTCCCGGGTCGCGCAAAATGTTATTGGGTTTTCCATCAGGAATATCTCAGTAGCAGCCACGGAAGTATGGAAAAAGCCATGAATCCAAATAAATATGAATATGAATATCGCTGGACGTTAACACACAGCGCCATCTAGTGCCACACTAAGCAAGGCTTGTGTCGTGGACACCAGATAGTTGATATACTACATATGTACTTGGTAATTGGTATAAGAGAAAGAGAATGTCAATGAGTCTTAATCAAATTATCGACTTAATTACGTACAGCCTCCAACCCGCAGCATTTTAATTAAGTTAAATTTAAAAAACGATAATGCAGTATTAATTAAATGTATCAATACCATCCATGATATAATTGCATTATCACTGTACATCAGATAGTTACGTTTCATAAAGGTTCGCAGGAAATCCTAAATCCTATTAATGAAACATCCTCGTCAGGTCGGCCATGACGCAAATTCGATTAGTATGGATCGAGCTGCAACCTGCAACCTACAATAACGTAGTTTAAAAGTGTTTCTACAGGTAGGCTAGGTCTATAGATAGCCTAGCCTATATTGGCGGTAAATGTCAAAGAGTAAAATGTTGTGGGAATAGGTAACAGTTATGTTGTTTTTTAAGGGATAACTAACAGTAGCGAAGGGTAAATTTTTGTAACAGGTAAGCCGGTCCGGTGCATATTTCTAATAATCTGTGAAAAAAACATACAATGAACCAGTATTAGTAATGTTTGGGCAATCACGTCCTAACTGAATTACCAACATTGTTTTACTTTTGGCAATGGTAGACTCCAGTACAGTGGTTGTTCCGAAGGGAAGCTGGTAGGTTTCGAGTTGTATGAACCCTTCGCTACTGATAACTAACGTCCGTCCGTCTGTCTGTCAACGAGATGTATGTCACGACGATGTGCCTTTGCTGTTGCTGATGCTTTGCTGTTGCTCGAAATTTGAAGACAAGTGACATCTACCAATCCGCACTGGAACCGCGTGGTGGATTATAGCCCATTCCCTCTCATAGAGAGGAGGCCTGTCCCAGCAGTGACGATGATGATGAAGCGGAAGCTCTTTCCTGGGTACGACCCACAACAGAGTACTAATCTAACTAATCTCTTGATGATGAAGCGGAAGCTCTTTCCTGGGTACGACCCACAACAGAGTACTAATCTAACTTCGTATCTCTGGATGATGAAGCGGAAGCTCTTTCCTGGGTACGACCCACAACAGAGTACTAATCTAACTTCGTATCTCTTGATAATGAAGCGGAAACTCTTTCCTGGGTACGACCCACAACAGAGTACTAATCTAAGTTCGTATCTCTTGATAATGAAGCGGAAGCTCTTTCCTGGGTACGACCCACAACAGAGTACTAATCTAACTTCGTATCTCTTGATGATGAAGCGGAAGCTCTATCCTGGGTACGACCCACAACAGAGTACTAATCTAACTTCGTATCTCTTGATGATGAAGCGGAAGCTCTTTCCTGGGTACGACCCACAACAGAGTACTAATCTAACTTCGTATCTCTTGATGATGAAGCGGAAGCTCTTTCCTGGGTACGACCCACAACAGAGTACTAATCTAACTTCGTATCTCTTGATGATGAAGCGGAAGCTCTTTCCTGGGTACGACCCCCAACAGAGTACTAATCTAACTTCGTATCTCTATAAGTTATTCAATACCTTTGTTCGCTATTGCCTTATACCAACAACTAAGCCGTTCTATGTATAAAGTGACGAAGTTATTGGAAAAAGTAAGGTGAAATACAATGATTCCCACGTAAAATGAATAATTTTAAATAAAAATACAATAATAATACCAGCCTGTTACTGTCCCACTGTTGGGCAAAGGCCTCTTCTCACACATAGATGGCACGAGCATTGATCACCACGCTTGGTCAATACGGGTTGGCGATTTCAGACTTATATATAAATTATTATATAAGTCAAGTATAGATAATTATAAGTAGGAAAAAAATAAAGTTGCATCAAAATTATATTTAGTGAAACTTATAATGGTTGGACGACAACGATTCCATTGATACATCTGAAGGTTATATTATGTTCGATTTTCGTGAAACAAGCGAGCTCAGAGAGAAATAATCTGGGGAACGTTACAGTGTCACATCCTTGGGTAGATTCTTAACAGCCTTCTACATGACAGGCTCTTTATGACTATTTACTCTAGATATCGTGAAACTAATTCTTGCATACCTACTTCCTCATAGTGGACTCCCATAATAATTAGTGGCTTAATTCGCGATTGAACCGAAGTCGCACCCCTCGGCCTTGCCTCACCCCGTTGTCGCCGAACCTGTTTCAGAATGAAACTGACCTAATTCCACCGCTGCAGTCCCCCTCCGAACCCACTGACGTCATAGCATACCTTCAAACCCAAATAGTACATATTCCCATTTATTATACAAGCGATAACAAGTACAAGGTGTGTGAAAATAGCGGTGAGAGTTGTATAGCAAGGAGGTTGGCTGTTACAGCGTTGTGGTGCTACGGGTCCAAGGTATGAAGTCAAAAACTAGGTCATCCCGGGTTGCAAGCCTCTATTCATGAATTGAAGCACGCAGGGTGACGCGCTCTCGTTCATTCTTGCTCGGACTTGTTAATCGAACATGGATCCACCTGCGTTTGGCTGACGCATGAATGATCTTTACTGGGCTATAAATAGATTTCAGGAGAATAACTGCAATTTTAGCGGAAATTGCTTAGTCGTTTATGTCTTGAATGGTTTCTAAGACGGATAAGAAAAAAGTAAGACCTAGATATATGATTACTTAGGAAAAAAAATACTCGAGGGTTTCTTCATTGTCATGCGAGTCATTGTAGGTTTTTATGTCCAAATTGAGATACAACAGAGGTCAAATAATGTTACTTATTTCATGAGGTCACTCTCTCACTTTTCAAGGCTGCAGCACTAACATGACACCCTTCAAACAGGATCTTTGAATCAAAGATACATGCATCAAAGACTTTGATGCACTTAGGTAGGTACACACAAGCATAGATAGATACTTCCAACGAATAGCATGGATTGGTCTTCATTCACAAACAGTAATTACCAACAAGCCACCACGGCCTTGGCCAACCGACACCATTCATTGTTCACCCAGAAAATCGATGACTCATATGGAACATACCTCACACCGTTTCAACTTAAAGCGAAAATAGCCAACACCATCACCAAACTAAAATACAGGGCGATCAAATAGTACGGCCCATGCTTGCAAGGCTGGGATATGTCCTTGCTGCCTGTGACGCATGTACTTGCCTTGGCGGTGAATGGGCTTACCCTGGACTATGATGAAACACCCTATGTTTCAATATTGTGTTTCGATTTTTGTTTGGTTATGGAATTTTGGTGTTTTTACCTACTTGTAGTCGAGGTAGGAGTTGGAGGAGTATATCGATAGTAAGTTCATGACTTACTTTTCTTTACAATTTAAATCTAAACGAATACATACAACGATAATTTATTCTATTTTGTTTTTAATATAAATTGCGATTGCCTGACAGTGACACTTACTAAAATATAATTAGTATACCGTATGTAAAGCATAAGATCGAAGAAGATATACGACAATATTTATCGCATAAAGTCCGAATCCAGGGTTCTTTCCGATCCAAAGCCACTGCCATGCCGTGCCGGTGCGCTATTGCCCACCATTTTTTACCCTCGAGCACTATTAAGGTAGGAATACTTAAAAAAGAAATAAAGAATTGATGACGACGACAGATGACGTCATCAATTTGGACCTGAAACCGTATACCTGGAATACGTCACGAATCGTTGGATCATATTATTTTTGTAATAAAATTAACTAGCATCCCACGCTTTCACGGAATATGATTCCTTACAAATACGCGTTTGCAATTTCTAAATATAATCTAGAAGATTTGTCATTCAATTGAAAATGTGTAGGTATTAATGCGATAAAACGTCTCCATTATAGGTAGCTTTCGATTTTCGATTTCCCACCAACACATTTTAGGACGCACATTTACTGAACGATGTGCTGACGACCTACACAAATGACAATCGCCTTCAAAGTAAGTACTTAAACTACTTTTAACAAGATCAAGATTGACAAAGTCTTTTCGGTAGCTTACGTCAATTTAATAAGGTCCATGGTGTTCACCTAAAAGGTGACGGTCTGATTATCTAAAAGCAGCTGTTTCAAACACATTTTTGCATGGGAACATGTCACAGTGACAGCTGTTTTTAGATAATCAGACCCGTTATCTTTTCGGTGAACATGGACCTAAGTTTTCACTTTTCTGTCATCATTTTCGCAGATCGAAAGTTACCATGTCAATGCTCAATACACTTTCTACTGCCCTCTGAACAAAACGCTTACATACACACATAAAATCTCGCTTGTAAAACCTGAAGAGTTTGGTAGAGGTGTACGTACTAGTACAGTCGCATTTTGCCAGTTATATTTAAGTCCCATGTAATTGGGGCGAGCCTATTTCCATCAACCAGGCACTAATCCAGACTCCGTGGTTGCTACTGAGAGAGTTATTACCTGTCTTTCATTTAATTTGTTAGTCTATGATTTGTCAACCTGTAAAATAGTCGTAGAACCAATAAGTACAAAGTAGATTATGATATCATTTAAAAGAACTCGATTCGCAATGTTTAGTCCATTTGTAAGTTACTAGTCTCTAGATTTCCATACATTTTCTTAGATTTTAAAGATCTATTCATTCTCGATAGCTAAATCTTTAATCGATTATTTTGTTAATTACTTACTTTAAAGAAAAAAATGTCGCTTACTAGATTGTAAAATTCTGCGGTATTTTGTGGTTTCCTTGAGAAAAAATTACGAATTTTCTGGACATATTTCAATTTGTTAACAGCTGAACCCAGAAAACCCCTCCTCCTTTAAATGGTAGACATAACAATTCACTACATACACTTTATTACTTTCTTTTAACTAGAACAGAAAATTAACATTATTTTATTTAAACTTAAAGACACACATATCTCATCACTATAATTTGTTTTTATTTAATCCACAAACAATAAACATTAGCCACATTAAACATTTCTCATCATCTTATCTCCAATTAAATTAAATTTAATTACAGGCAAAGCTTTCGTCAGGAAATCACAACAATTTTCTTTGCAACATCTCTCTGATAAAATTGTGTTACTTCTATGTGCTTACTTATTCTATAAAACACAGGGCCATTTCTTCAGTGGCTTTACTAGCAGTCATGAATGTACTCAGACTCAGTTGTGGATAATGCCACAGTATTTTGTTTACGGCTTTACCAAATGACACGACCTCCATTCATTAAAAACACCTGTAATAGTGTCCAAATCACCTGCAAAGTCGGAATCTTAGCCAACTAATAGGGATGACGATTTACGAAAAAAATATGATTCTGTTTTTTCTTTTATCAAATTAACAAAAAATTACGAAGGTAAAACGCATCAAAGATCATGAGTGGGCCTGTGACGTCCCTTTCCGGTAAAAAATGTTCCGAAATGTGACGTTACACGAGTTTTCGACGCACTGTATAGTCTTCAATTTTTGTTTACGTGAAAAAAGAAAAAATATGTCCAACATTTTTTGGAAATCAATCTGATGGACTAAAAAATCTGCTGTTCCCTACAATATGTTCGCCATTGCTCGCATTAACTCGACAAAATGTATGGAACTACTGATTTATTTTTCGGGATTCAGGGTTTGGTCCCCTATTAAAAGTTGTTCATAATGATGAGTACAATGACCGGTTGAAGTATATGGATATTGTCCGGAAACACGGTGTATTTTCTCGGAGAGCTTACCATACAAGAAGGCCGTCTTCACATCAAATTGCTCGATCTGTAGTTGGTCTTTCGCAGCAATGCTAAGCAGCACCCTGATAGAATCGTACCTGCTAGTGGGTGAGAAAGTCTCATCATAATCCAATCCCTTGACTTGTGTAAATCCTCGTACACACAGTCGTGCTTTGTATCGTACTATTTCGCCATCTTTATTCTTCTTTATGGTGAACACTCATTAACAAGTAACAGGCTTCTTCTCAGTGCGATCATTCAGTATCTAAGCTTGATTTTTTTCGCGTGACTGAAGCTCTTCAGCCACAGATTTCTTCCATAGATGAGAATTTGGACTACTCATTGCTTCTTCATAAGTGTTGGGTATTTCAAACTCAATAAGTAAAAAAAATGTGTGTGTATGAATGAAATAAATAAAATGTTCCTTTTAGATCTCTCAGTGTAATAATTATGTCTTTCATCATCTTCAGAAATTCTTTGTGAAAACTGATACTTCACATCATTGGGATCCTTTTTAACCGACTTCCAAAAAGAGGAGGTTATCAATTCGTCTGTATGTTTTTTTTTTTTTTTTTTTTTTTTTTTTTTTTTTTTTTTTGTGTTTGTTACCTCATAACTTTCGACTGAGTGAACCGATTTTGATGATTCTTTTTTTATTTGAAAGCTGGTGCTTCCCATGTGGTCCCATTTTAATTTGCTGAAGATCTGATGCTGGTCTTCGGAGATATACAATGGAACTCCTCAAAAATGTACGGCAAATCTGCAGTGATTGCTGTTATCGCTTGTAGGTTTATTGTTTATACAACATCATGACGTAATATCACGCCTGTATGCTCTGAGGGGGTACGCAGATGTGTACAGTACACCCAGATTTCGACAGTGTTTGTTACCTCAGTACTTTCGACTGGGTGAACCGAGTTTGGTGATTCTTTTTTAATTTGAAAGCTGGGTCTTCCCGTGTGGTTATATTTTAATTTGCTGAAGATCTGATCCGGATCTTCGGAGATATACAATGGAACTCTTCAAAAATACACGGCAAATCTGCAGTAACTGCTGCAATCGCTTGAATGTTTATTGTTTATACAACATCATGACGTAACATCACGCCTGTATGCTCTGAGGGGGTACGCAGATGTGTACAATATTCCCAGATTTCGACAGTTAGGTGTATTAAGTTCCATTTATTGGGGATAAGCCTATTACCTTGACATGTATTGTTTTTTTTTATTGGCAAGGGTACTTCAAGGGTAGTTTGATGAGAATTTGGTTAGGTTCTGATTATGGGATCCATGACAAAGGAACGGAGCTCTTCAATTCTTAGAAACAAATTAACGATACTCGGCCAAATCTTTTAAAGGCTATCCGGATAGGTATTTGGGTCACGTACCATAACGTCGGTATTAACCGACTTCAAAAAGGAGAAGGTTCTCAATTCAATGTTCCCCGATTACTCGAAGATGACTGGACCGAATTTGTTTCTTAATTGTTTGAAAGGGTATACTTCCCAGAAGGTCCCATAATCATCAAGTCAGGATCCTGATAATGGGATCCTGGAGAAATAGGGAGAACTTTTCATATTTTATAGGCACACCAGAAGCGATTTGGGTAGTTTTAGAAAGACTACTTTCTCGGAGTGATCCCATTTAAATTTGGTAAAGATTAGATGAAAAACTTCGGAGAGGGGCAACGGAACTCCTCATTAAATGTAGCAAATGTGTGTCTCTATTCACATGTGAACCACTAAAAAGTGAAAAATAAAAACTTTTTTGCAAAAAATAAAACCGACTTCACACAAAAAAGGGAAAAATAACTTTAGCTTCAGAAGTCGGTGACAAAAAAACTAAATCAATCAAATAATGGTCACCGACTTCTGAAGCTAAAGTTATTTTTCACTTTTTTGTGTGAAGTCGGTTTTATTTTTTGCAAAAAAGTTTTTATTTTTCACTTTTTTGTGTTTCTATACTTTCAAAACTAGATTCAGAAACATGTTGGTCGTCTCCTGGATTACTTATAATAAATGTAAAGTAAATAAGTTGATAATGTTGAATAAATGTTATGATAATACTAATTTTTTAAATGCCTAAAATATAGACAAAGAAAGTTTTCACTTCAAAACTGCAGCAAATGCTATGAAAAATAATCTTGCACAGGTTATCTGTTGCAGTGATAATTATGAAAAGATGATATTTAGTGGTCGCTCACAATGGGCCTTATCAAAAGGCTTAAAGTCACCCAAAGGGCAATGGAGAGGGCTATGCTCGGAGTTTCCTTGCGTGATCGAATCAGAAATGAAGATATCCGCAAGAGAACCAAGGTCACCGACGTAGCCCGAAGAATTGCTAAACTTAAGTGGCAGTGGGCAGGGCACATTGCTCGCAGAACGGATGGCCGTTGGGGCCGAAAAGTTCTGGAGTGGAGACCGCGAACCGGAAGACGATGCGAGGCCTATGTCCAGCAGTGGACGTCTTTCGGCTGAGATGATGATGATGATGATATTTAGTATACCTTTGCTAATTGACACCGAACCTAAAATAATTTTGAATATATATTAGTTTTTTTTTTGCATATATATATATGTATTAGTATGTAAGTACGTATAAGTGTTTTAATTTAATGCTTGAACAATGGCATTTTTATTTTTATTTTTACTCTATCACACACAATGCAGTGCATGACTATTTGACCCAAAGGTTGACTGGTAGAGAATGCCTTGTGGCATTAAGTCTGCCTATGTGCCACTCTTGTACATGAAGTTTAAATAAATTAAATAAAATCGCCGGCCAAGGCCCAATAATTTGTCGTTAATCACAGCACCCAATCTATTTCAGGTTGCCTAGCCGCTTCGGTTTCCTCCTAAATGTCAAACGAGTACAGTCGATACACTGCCAGCTCCACTTGTTGCACCGTGACCGGGTCACAGCGGGGGCGAGGGGCGAGGGCGGCGCGGGAGACCAGCCTCCAGCATCGGTCAACGACCCACCGGACGCACCCTGTCGCATCCAACCTATTTTAAGAACAGCCCTTATAGGCAAAGTTCGAAGGTCAAATTATGCTGCTTTTGGATTATGTTATTCTTTTTTTTGATTCTTGTTTTTATCTTAAGGGTGGTTGATGAATAAATTAGTGCATTTTTTAGGTTTTGTAAATAATTTTAAAAATATTATTAGATGAATTACTAAAAAAATGCGAAAATCTGATGATGAAGTTATCTTTTTCTTGTGCACAATAACATTATTAGTTATTTTGAAGTCATAATTATAATTCCTGAAGACAAAATTACCGTTCATTAACTAAGTTCAACTTTATATTTTTTATCTAAATCAAATTATAAAGGTCTGGGTACGAACCAAAAAAATATACCATCCAACGACTGTATTTAAAAAAAAACCTAAGTATATAAAACCTTCCCCTAAAAAAAGGAAATAAAGACTCGATCTTAATTCTTAACTTTCTTCTCACACTCCACAAACATTCACTCCAAAACCATACTCGAACAAAAAGTTAAGCATAGGCGTTCTAAGTACACAAATGCATTGAAAGTTATTAATAACATCTCGCTTCTATTTCAGATGCTGGGTTGCATAATAGAGGCTGGTGTTTGGTGACGTCAGAGGGCTGGAGAGGCGCGCCGCGGGCGCGGCAGAAGGCGCCCATTCATGGGCCTCACACACACACCCACAGCGACCCCCACACACCTCCGCGAGGCCATATCATTGTGATTTTCGTTATGACGTCACTCGCTCCCAACCAATCACGGCGCAGATCCATTCAAGCCTAACTCCTGAAGGGAATTTCGTGCGGGATGAAGGCAGCAGTCGACCGACGACCACCGCGTAGGCTGTAGCCATACCCTCTGGCTCCCGCGATCTCGGAACGGAACGCAAAAATTATGTTCGATGAAAAGTTTTTCAAAAGTTTCAATGGTAGTTTAAAGTTTTAATGTTACAAAAACTTTTGAATTCATGATTATATTGGCATGATTTTCGATAAGGATCGCCTGTTTGAAAAACTTTGGATTTGGTAAGTAATTAAAATTTCAAAAAAATTGTAGCTGTGGGAAAGAAAAGCTTAAGTTATAGAACCGTAGCTTACATGAAGAGCACGTGTAGGTCTACGAGCGTCTACGAGCGTCTACGATACGGTGCTACGGTGCTACGCCGCCTACGCGCTGTCTGGCTCGTAGCTCCGTAGACTCGCCCACGCTTTGGAACTTCCCTCGCAGACGAAACGTGCCTAAATATTTATTTTGTTCAGAACGAAGGACTAACTTCCTTAAAGTATTTTTTTTTTCTTTTAAGTTAAGTTCCATTATGGGCTCTTTTTAAGTGATTAAATGCGATTTTGTACGTAACGAATTCGCACTCATAAGCTATACAATAAACGCCTAAAATGTAGAAACATTGGCAGGCGTAAAAGTCGCATTTTTATATGTTCATTTCACAGAGTTCATTAACTATGTTTTCTAATTCAGCTCTATAAATTCCGTTCTAATTGAATTGTCAGTGTTCGGTAAATACTAAATTAATCGACATCACTCACGGCCTATTTCTAAGATCCACCAAAGTAGTTAACTAGTAACTATACCTATATCTCACGCCCGCAGAAAACTCAGCTGAAAACTAACAAATCAGTGAATGAAAATCCCACTGCTGGGACACAGGCCTCGTCTTAAATCCCGTTAAAATATACAAAAATTAAAGATAATTTAAAGAAAAAAAAATTAAAATTAAATTTCACGATGTCAGAATTATCACTTTAATTTTTTCGTTTTAATTTACTCATAAGGTAAGTGTGAATCCCAGAATAGTTAAGGGGCCGGCGGAGCATGCGCAGTTCATACAAGCGTAATACCAAAATAATTTGTAAATCAAAGATATTCTTTAGTTACTGTGTATTTGTTTCGATTGGATTACAGAATATCTATGTTTCCAAATATATATTTTGAAAGGACAATGACATAAAGACAAGATATGAGGAATTCAAAAATTTCTATAGAAAACTTGTTTTTCTCATAACTCTTGTTTAAATCAGTGTCCATTCAAAATACATATTTGGAAACCTAGCTATGCTCTAATCCAATCGAAATAAATACACACTACCTTAAGAATATATTTGATTTACAAATTATTTTGGTATTACGTTTGTATAAACTACGCATGCTGCGCGGGTCTCTTAATTGTAATTTGGTTCTTATAATGAATAATGTTAGACCCCGTAGCAACCTCACGAACCTGCACAAACCTTTGTCTTACACTTTCCTCCAATACATACACAACACAGTCAGCTGCTTGCGTCGAGAACTTTCTCGAAAGGTCACCCAGCTAACCGTGTCATTTTCATTGTCTATTCCAAATCAGCAAAAAATATTTTATCTACGTTATTTTTCACCTAAAACCAGTAAAAAACACAAAACTAGCTTTATTTTAAAAAATAAATCTGGATTAAATATAAATTATTTGTTACATAAAATGTATTTATTCCATTGAAATTCCAATTCAGTACCAAAAATCACAATTTAGCTAATTCGAAATTAAACGAAAAAAAAAAAAAATAAAAAATAAATAAAAAAAAAAAAAAAAAAAAAAAAAAAAAAAAAAAAAAAAAAAAATATCATACGAAGTATCGTATCGAAGTATCATAGAAGTACTCATATGCAATCAATAAAAGTACAATAATGTTTGTAACACCTGTGTGTGTGTAACACCTAATGTGTGTTACAGCTGAAATTCTTACGCAAGAAATAGTGTTAAAAAATAACACAATTGTTAAACAATTGTTTTAAATCAGAATAAAGTCGTTATTCCGTTGCAACTGAGTGCCTACTAGCTAGAACAATTTCCATATTTTCTACACTGAAAAGACTACGAAAGTAATAATGTTAAAATTAACACAAATATTTATTGAAATCATAATTGTCAAAGCTTAATCAGGTATTTATTTATTCCGTGAATCAATCATTTGTAATTTTGCTGTTAGGTAGATTTCCTTTTTTTGAAAAAAAAAAATCTACCTATTGGTCTCTCACCTACGGGGATATATATGAATACGTATGTATATGGGTGACAAGCAAAATTTAGCCACACTCTACAGGTCGCAATTATGAACCGATTGCTTTCAAACTTGGCCAAAAAATCGAAACGGTCAAAACTTAGGCTAAGTTCGTGAATGGGCGGAATTCGTCCATGGGGGGCGGCGGGGGGGCGGTTTTTCTAAAATCAGGTTTTTGGCCATAACTTTTTTCCTATGGAAAATTTTTGAACCGTTTCTCATTTTTATCATTCTGAGTACGAATACGGACATCTTTAAATTAAAACTATTTTGATGCAACTCCTAAATTGGGGAGGGGGTTGAAAATTCCAAATTTTTTGCGAAAAAAAATCATATCTCCGAAACAGTAAACATTTTGGCCGTCGCAAATATTTTTTTTTGAAAGCAAATTGTTTACTTTACAATTGTCACCTTCAAAGTTTAGCTATAAAACTTATAGTTTTCGAAATAAAAAATTATAACTAAACATTTGAGGGCGTTTCCATGCTAAACTCTTATGAGAGAATTTAAAAAGGGTAAACTTTCCATTACAGGACAACGATTTTGAAATCAAATATTTTTTTTGTAGATTGTACACATAAGTACAACTCTTTAAACAAATTTTCAATAGTCGGGACGCTCCAGCACCTTCTTCGAAATCTACCTCCTCCTGCGGCTTGCCGGAGGGATTTTTTTTATTGGAAAAGGAAACAGTATTCGATGTTCCTGGATTTAAACGTTCTCGGAAACATTTTACTTCACTTATCAGTTTATCAGATTCACTTCCTGAAAATTTGTAATAAAATGAATACTATTAATGAATTACCAGTAGTTTTATATATCCATATTGCCTTAATCTGCCTTTATAATATCCCAAATTAAACTGCTAAATTTATTTGAACCTTCGTTTGTAAGTCAGATACACCAAGGATTAGCCCCGTCGCTTTCACGTGCATTTTAACCCCCAAGGTTGTTTGTTAGAATTCATAGGTAACCGCTCTTTGTACAATTTTTAATAATATTAAGTAAATATATGAATTTATAATATATATAATGTATATTAATTTCCTTCAAAACGGTGAAGGAAAATATCGTGAGGAAACCGGCATGTCTTAGAACCGAAAATTCGAAGACATGTGACATCTACCAATCCGCACTGGGCCCGCGTGGTAGATTATAGCCCATTCCCATTCATTGAGAGGAGGCCTGTCCCAGCAGTGGGGGATCATTATATAGGCTGATGATGATGATGAAATATATGAATATCTTTGCAAATAACATATACAGAGTGTAAACAACCTCATCAAGAAACCGTCAACCAACATTCTGTACATCAAATTAAGTACGCAAACGCAAAAATTTTTGCTGAGAAACGACTTTTTTTTTTGGGTGAAAAATCATGTTTTGTGGTAGAGCTCAATGTATCAAACTCAATACATTGTGCTGATAGATAGATTGAATAGTACAAGGATCGTAAAGGTGTATAAAGTAAAAATCTTACAATAAAAACTTGTAAACAAAAAAAACTTTTCAAACAGTTGGAATATTGACCCCTAATATCTCCGTAACTTGAAGGTTCTCAGGTAAGGTGTAGAATAAAAAAAAATCGCAATGACGGGCAGAAAAAGTGGTTTTAACACCCTTTATTATACAACACATCACGCACTTATGAACTCCTTTATACCCACATTTCGACACATGTGGCCTGTGTTTAAATTCCATTTATTAGGAGTAAGCCTATTGCCATCAACCGGATACAACTAAAGACTCCTACCTCCTACTGAGAAATTACTGAGGAATAAACCCAATAGCAAGCTTGATCAGTTTGCTTCCCAAGAGCAATGGTTCTAGATATCGGCAAGACATTGCCAGTTGACGTTCTTCAAGCTTCAAATAATCACTTTTTAGTGGTCTACGCTAGTGCACACACACATCTTGTGTCATGCACCAGAAATACATCTCAATTGTTCTGCAACATCTGATACTAAGTTACATTATAGCTACTCTATTTGATGGGAATTATTTCGCTTTGTCCTGCAAGGCTTTGTCCCAGTCATGGCTGATATCTCTCAATTCACAGCAGACAGATAGTGCAGCATATAGGTAAGTAATTAGTGATTCAGTGTAGCGTATAGGCAGAATACAATCGGTATCCAAGGACGATATCTGAGATCTAATGTTCCGAGGACATCCTGTGAGCTTTACAGGGTATGGAGTTAATGGTCTTCACAGGGTAGACAGTCACCTTTGTCATTGGTTTACGAAAAAAGTTAGTATTTTTTATGTATTTAACTACGACAGCTGCCAGTATCTTTCTGTCTTCTAATGTCGCAAAATCGCGATTACTTGTCATTTGTCCTCAATTCAATTAAGCACACAATACTTGCTGTAGTCAAAAAGTTACTATTCATGTTTTTTCTATGGGTATTGTTTTCATGGTAAAACTTCGACCCTGGATATAAATCACTATCAGCGTCCACATGCACACACCAAGTTAGGTTTCCTGTAAACAAGAATCAAATCACGATTTTGTTTTTTTTTTATAGAAACTTTGCAGTGAATTTTCAAGTAATCAGAGAAGTTAGAATTTATGAAATAATAGAAGATTTATATGTACGTAAATTCCTTCATCATCTGCTTAGCCTTTTCCCAACTATGCACCATGCAGTACCAATTAGCATGATCAAATGATTTCCCACGAGCAAGTGAAAGTTAAATTTATACAGTCACTCTCGGGATAACTTCCATGATTATCAAGTATTCTGAGCTCCCGATATTTCCACGCTGTTGCAAGTGCCATGATTGGGGGATGTTGATGATGAGAATAATGGAATTTCACGGAAGAAATCCCTTAATTTCCTTTTATTCCTTCCCTTTGATTTAAGTGACAGTGAAAGTCCTCACTACATTAAGAGCTGCTGTGAACCTTCCAACTGGGGTTCGAAACAGCAAGGCCCAGCAACGGCCACGTGTGACAAGGATGGCTTTGTGATGGTGGAGAAGAAGAAGAGGAAGAAGCCACCTAGTCGAAACCAGTGCGGGTCCCCACTGGCAGGACCCAATATGCTGCTGGGTCCGGCGATACCAACGACGCAGCTCTATGTGTCCCGGCTACATCACACCACGAAGGTTGAGGACATCGTGGAGTATGTCCGAGTGAAGACCAGCTGGACCTTGAGGGTTGAGAAGTTGGAGTCGCGCCACAACACAAATTTTAAGTCGTTCGTGGTGCGAGTTCCGACTCATCATATTGAGACCTTCCTCAAGGAAGAGTTTTGGCCGAAGGGTGTCATATAATGGCGATTCCGCCGGCTACGCGACACCACGCAGCGCAACATGACGCCGTCTCTTCATGTGTAATAGTTTATTAATGTTTAGTGGTTTTTTATAAATATATATGTTAGTCTGTAAGGTATATGTAATATGGGTCTTTTGTTACCTGAATTAAATGATATATTATTATATTATTATTATTATAATACAAAGTCCTCCACCGCGTCTGAATGTCTGTTCGCGATTAACTCAAAAACTACTGCACCGACTTTATTAAAGTTAGTTTTCATGATTCCAGTGTTGATTCGTAGCTTTCTGACTACTCGTAAACTTAGACGACCATGATACCTTCCTTATATTTTCAGCACTATGTGTGTTCCTATTCAGTCCAATCTTACCAAGGGGTATCGTATTACCCAGTAATAACTGGGTTGTGGAGGTCAGATAGGCAGTCGCTCCATGTTAGACTAGAAGCCGACCCCAACATAGTTGGGATGATCATGATGAATTGATGATGTGTGTTTCTATTCAAATCCAATATTAAAACTACAAAGCACACCCAAAACTTGATTCTCAACATAACATTACGCTTGTAATTCGAAGAGAATACGAAGAGATAAGCACAGATATACCTTATTACTCATTACTAACTCATTTAATTAAATATCGCTGTATTGGCTTCCGTACGTTTTCACGGGTGACCACTGAAAACCAGCGCTGTTCTGTGGGCTCCCCATAGCACAGCATCATGCTGAGTGGTAACCTATTTGTCGCACTCACGGCGTGCATTTTTTATTTATTGTCCGTTTTGTCTTACAAATACTTATTATAATTTTAATGTTGTTGTGTTCATTTTCTGTTGTAGTATAAATGTTTGTATTAATGCGTTGTATGTTTACTTTAATATAATTGTACGTACGACCTTGCGACGAATATATATTTTTTTTCTTTTTCTTTTCTTCTTATAGCACTCACGCATTCCTCCAGTTATGTTTAAGCCGTGTAATGGGGGGCCAACCTATTGCAACCTTCAACTGATCTCTTGGCAACATTCATCATAGCCTTTTCCCAATCATGTTGCGGTCGGCTTCCAGTCTAACCGGATGCAGCTGAATACCAGTATTTTACATGGAGTGCTATCTAACCTCCACAACCCAGTTAGTACTGGGAAACTCGATACCTTGGTGAGACTGGCTGTCAGATCTCTAGGCAACATTGTTGTTCGGAATAAGATAGTAAGTTTTTCAATAGGAAAGATATTTTTGACTTGTTTGATGACCAAAGTGTGTTAGGACTCCTAACACACTGATATCACAGAAAGATCAAAGAGTAGACTCCTAACTTAGGAGTCTACTTTTGAGTCAATGGCTCACTGTTATTAGCTACCATGGTAACTGTGCGTGCTGTATTTGATCGTATATTGAAAAATTGTCGGTTGCCACCTATGTATGTTTTAAGGTTGTGAAGAGAAAACGACCATTTAGACCAGAAAACGACTATTTAGGTAATTAATAGAGCAACAAGCAGCGCTAAATTAAATGATCCTAAATTGTCGTTTTCTAGTTGAAACAGATTTAGAAATTTCTTCTCGACATGTTGCTCATGTCATTATAAATGCTATCTAAAATCACGCCTAGTCGAAAATAATTATGCTTCTTTGGTTTGTATTGTATCACACTCAGAAGGGCCTTTCTTGCAGCAGCCCGTACTACGACTGTAGCGGTACCAATAAATGCTGGCCTCGCAGTTTATTGAAACTCCGTACAACACTAGGCCAGCTTAAGGTCAAACTGTGATCACTGACGAGAGAATGACTGTACTTTTCTGTATAGTTGGAAGCTTTTCTAAGAAATTTTACATTTCTCGTGATTTCCTCTATGATTTGCGATATTTCCATGTCTCATAGTCATGAGACATGGACATATCGCAATATATTTTCAGGCGTAAATACGTGCGTGCGTATATAATGCGTTTTGCGTATATATTTTCTTCAAGTCTGAAGAAAATATGGCTTTTCATTTGCATTCCAAGGTCGAAGCTCTTATCAACACAAATCTGAGCGCGATTTAGAGGCCATTGTTTTAAGTAACCCATAAATAAGTATTTTGGTTTCTAACTCTTTGTCGCTATCCACTTTTTTGAAAAAACTTATTGAAGGGAGATTGGATAGTATTGTTGGGAATGTGTGTTTTTAGAATATAGTGACAAACATGTGGACATTGTAAACAGCTGATTAGCAACCCTTCAAGCAATGTATTCTTTTGAATGCTTCAATAAGCATGTTGGTACTTGTGTTACAAAGAATATTTTCAGTTTTCTCCATAGTTTGCTACTCAATTTATATTTATTGACTTGTGATTTTTTACAGGGTATTGTTTTAATTAATTTAATTATATTTCCGGGTTCAAACTGCAGACGAACTGCAGAGGCCTCATAGAAACAATACCCATAAAGCTATACAAGCAATTCGTGTGCCGGGGGGCCCGGGCTGTGTCAGCGGGGTGAGGGGGTTGAGAGGGGCTCGGTTTGACGTCAGAGCTTCCTCGTGACGTCATGGGTCTCTGCCACACCCGCGTTTGACGTCACCACTGCTTCTGGAACTAAATATACAACATTTTTATGGAATAATATGGAAATAGATTCTAGATGTGGTTTTAAAATATTTAGAATTAGATGTAAAAATTAAATAATTTATGGTAATTAAGAAACAGATTAATATTCATAAAACATACCATAACAATATAATATACATTAAAACACCAATTCCAATATCAAATTACAATAAAATTAACCCCCATTAAGCCACCAAAAATTAAGAATAACTAAACGCGATGCACCAAGGCTGTACATACGTCTCAGCCTGTAAAATTCAATGAACGGGCTTTGCGACGTCACTGGCGCTGCAGATCCTATCTTTGTCCTTGTTACTCGTACTGGTTGGGAACTGTGCGAGAGAGATAGCTGCTCCAGTGACCCAATTTCCCGACCTCGGTCGGGAGGGATCGGCGTCTATTTTTAAGCTGAAGGTCGATTTATTTATAGCGGGGTGTGCGGCAGGTGGCTAAACGTGCTCCGACCACCTACCAATGTAATCGTGCTTTTCGAAATTTGTCGCTGTGACACTATCATAGGTTTTAGTTTCGGTTGATCATAGTCATAGTAGTGATTAGGTAGGTGAACTAAATCTAAACATATTACAAAATGGAGCGAAATCTTCAATTAATTTTTAAGCGGTGTCCACTATAATTTAGAACATTTTGTCCAGAAAGCTTATTAACGTATACCGTCTTATAATACATTTATAGCTGAGTATTGCGACATGCATTCTTTGCGAAACAAGGCGGGTCTCTAATTAACAACAATGAGAAAATCAGAACTTGACAAGAGTTCCCGGTAACTTTCTTATAGAAATAACTTAGCACCTACTTACAAACTAGGTATAACAATGATTATAATCCCAGGTAAAATAGGTATTTTACCTGGGATATTATAGCAATAGATAGACGGGCGGGCGTTTTGGGGGACCATGTATTATAATTGACGTTCAAAAAGTGCTGAGTTTCAGACTAACTTTGAATAAATGACTGTTGAAATTGGTTTTGATTTGGAGACATGCAGTGGAGTCTCTATGGGATCGTTGATACCTTAATAAGTTACTAGAATCAAACTGGTTACTAGAACCAACTAATATAATGGTATAAGATTACTTACTACCTATTTGAGAGCACCTTTCAGCCGGCTGACTATATCATCTTTTCCTACATAATTACCAAAACAATATTTTTTACCAAAATCATAAGTATGCCAATAATACTTCTTGGGGATTGAATAACAAAGTTAAACTAACAATTCCAAACGCAATGAGAAGGCTGAAACGATGGCATTTGCTGGATAGCCATATCTAATTATAGAGAAATTACTAATGGGGAATTAACTCTGATCGCCACTGATCCTACAACACATCTGCTCAAAGTCTTTCGACTGATCGCATGATAAAACAAAAAAAAAACAGATTCGATAGCATTTAAGGACTTTGTTAAAGGGAGTATCGTATAATCTAGTACTAACTGGGTTGTGGAGGTCAGATAGGCAGTCGCTCCATGTGAAATACTGGTAATCACATGCCTCCGGTTAGACTAGAATCCAACCCTTAGCCAATCGCTGAGAAAACGCTAGGCAGTGAAGGCAAGAAAATTAAAACTAAAATACTTATTACGACTTTAGTTTATAATAGCAGATTGACTCCATAGTTTTGTGGGTCAATATTTTGAAGATTTAATATTTGATTTTTTTAGATTTTTTTCATTAAGTAAATTATGAACACTTTACTTACATTAATCAAATCAAGTTTTTTAACTATATACTCAACATTAATTTTGACTCCAAAGAGATCTATAAAAAAGTACTTTAAAACAGTACTTGTTTTATAGATATCCCAGTACCGTAGTGTAGGGGTATCGTATTGCTTAGCTAGTATTAGCTTAGTATAGGTGACAGATAGGCAGCTCCGTAAAATTGTAAAAACCGTTAGATTGTAATCTGTCTAGCGAGATTGTAAACTGTCGAAATATTGTCAACTGAATACTGCTAACATATATTATTATGCAATATTGAGAGCAGCGGTGGCCTAGTGGTGGCGTCCCCGACTTACGAACAGTAAGTCGAGGGTTCGAACCCAGGCAGGCGCATTACTTTGTGTAATTTATTTCATCACACCACACTTCAATTTTATTTAATTGTAATTGTATATAATTTTGATTTTATTTCATATCAACTTTATCATGATTCCAATATTTGTATTGTTTTTGTTTTTAATTCAGTTTTAACTGCCAATTATCATTTTGTTTCTTTTTTGAATTTTATTTTAATTTCAATTTTATTTATTATTTTTAATTTAGATTTTATTTCGATTTTAATTTTGAATTTGATTTTGATTTTAATTTTAATTTTGATTGTAGTTTTAATTTGAGTTTAATTTGACTTTAAATTTAACGTTGATTTTTGTTTTAATTGATTTTAAACTTAATTTAGATTTGTTCGTAATTTGCATAGTGAAAATGAATTTAATTTGTATTTAATTATGTATTTAAAAACCGTAGCTGAGTGTGAGTACATAGGTACTTATCTGATTTTCAGTAGACACTCAACGACAAATAAATAGTGCATGATGTGCTTACCTGTAAGAGGTTGATACACTTGTCTGTGATTCTATTGAATGTATCTTGTATCTTTGAAGCACTGTATTCAATTAATGGTAAGCCAAATAAATAAATAAATCTACCAACTCGCACTCGGCCCGCGTGGTGGATTATAGCCCATACCTACGCAAAATACGCGCTTTGACGTGGAGTTGCGGACACCAGCCCGTTGTACAATACAATATAATATATGCATTATTTTTAGGTAAATTATAATCTGTAGTGAAACCGTGAAATTGTGACTCCGAGTAGAAGTGGAACCCTATACGAGTATACTCGTAGTTGGAAAAAGGCTACGCAGATAATTTATGAAATCGCAGTTTTTTTCTAATATTTCTTAATTTCAAGTGTTGTTGGGTTTTTCTATCAGGAATTTTTCAGTAGCCGTCACGTGGTCTGGATTTCTGGATGGCAATAGGTTTGCCCCCTATTACATGAGACTTAAACATAACTGGCGAAATGTAGGTAGGTTGACTATTAGGTACAACTCTGCCTAACCTATCGGGAATTACAGGTTTTTATTCGTCAATAAAAAAATAAATATTACGGACAAGCAACATCCATAAATTCGTTCATTCTTTCTTTCGTTTCTTTACTTTACTTTTAATAAATAAAAACTAATGAAAATAAATAAATAATAAATATTGCTGGACATTTCACACAGCACCATCTAGTGCCACACTAAGCATGGCTTGTGTCGTGGTCTTCAGACAGTTGTTAAACTACATGTATACTTTTTGTTTGTAAATACATACTTATTATACATATAAACATCCATGACTCGGAAACAAATGTCCATGCTCATCACACAAACATTTTCTCCTACTTGCCTACTTCTTGAAATGAAAGTAACTAATAACGAATCTAGTCAGCAGTACTGATTATTGATTTATTTATGAAAAGAGCAAAAGAGTTTAATAATAGAGAGTCAATATTTATTTATTTTTAGAATGTCTGTGTAAAGTCAATTATTATGTCATTTGTTTACACGTGTTAGTTCTATTCATAGACAGTTAATATGAGCACATTGTGTGAGTCTTTGTTCGAAATGTTTTTATTTTATCAACCATACGTCCGGTGTGTTAGTTATTTACGGGAACATTTCCGGGCAAGAATCGAGATAATATGGAAATGGTTTTATTTCAAATATTCTTCGTAAGGTCAAGATCTATAAAAGTTTATTGGCACGTGTATTAGCTAAGCCACGTTCCTGTTTCTATCTTGAAGATTTTGTACTGGTAGTTTGACAGAATCACAGAAATATTAAAAACAGGACAGAATAGAATAGAATACAACTAATACAAGGTGTAAACGTTAACGATGCATACAACCAAGCATTCTGTACATCAAACCAAATTGAGACGCAACTGTTTTGCGATAAACAGCTCTGTTTTAAGTTTGGTGTAAAATAAAGAATAGGTACTTAAGAGGCCCGCGGAGCATGAATCGTTCATACAAACGTATTACCAAAATAATTTGTAAATCAAACATATTCTTATGGTAGTGTGTATTTATTTCGATTGGATTACAAAATATATATGTTTTCAAATATATATTTTTAATGGACACTGATTTAAACAAGAGTTATAAGAAAAATAAGTTTTCTATAGAAATTTTAAGTTCCTCATATCTCATCTTTATATCATTGTCCTTTCAAAATATATAGGTTTTTGGGAACATAAATAAACTGTAATCCAATCGAAATAATTACACAATATCTTAAGAATATGATTGATTTACAAATTATTTTGGTATTACGTTTGTATGAACGGCGCATGCTGCGCCGGCCCCTTAATGGGTGTAAAAGTACCCTTAACGAAGCAATAAGGCACTTGTTTTCCACGTCTTTGCGACCTTTTTTTGTTCTAGACTAGAACATAGATACCTTCTACTTACAGATATATCGAGGGTCAAAAAGCCAACTTCTCCACTTTTTTTGTAACAAGTGTTCAAAGATTCAAGTTCAAGTTTTCATACGACCACAACCCCGTATTATTCAATAGACCGTACATTTAACGCATAATGTTTTGTGCGCGTTATATAGAATTCTACCGTAAAACGTGATTTTTCTCCCCAAAAAAGTCGTTTCCCAGCAATAATTTTTACGTACTACAGTTACTTAGTTTGATGTACTGAATACTTGGTTGACGACTTCGTAAGGGTCTGTTTACACCTCATGTTCTATTCTTTTCTGTCGAACCACCATTGCAAGATCTTCGAGATAGAAACAGGAACGTGGCTAAGCCAATACACTTGCCAATTAACTTTTATAGATTACCTTACGAAAAATATTTGATAAAACAATTTCCATATTATCTCAATTCTTGCCCGGATACGTTCCCTTACATAGCACACCGGACGTACGGTTGATAAAATAAAATTATTTCGAACAAAGACTCACACAATGTGCTCATATTAACTGTATATGAATAGAACTAACACGTGTAAACAAATGACATAATAATTGACTTTACATAGACATTCGGAAAATTAATAAATATTTACTTTTAGGGTTCCGTAGCCAAATGGCAAAAAACGGAACCCTTATAGTTTCGCCATGTCTGTCTGTCTGTCTGTCTGTCCGCGGATAATCTCAGTGACCGTTAGCACCAGAAAGCTGAAATTTGGTACCAATATGTATATCAATCATGCCGACAAAGTGCAAAAATAAAAATTTAAAAAAACATTTTTATTAGGGTACCTCCCCCAGACGTAAAGTGGGGAGCGATTTTTTTTTTAATTTTGACCCTGACGTGTGATATATTGTTGGATAGGTATTTAAAAATGAATAGGGGTTTTCTAAAATCATTTTTTGATAATATTAATATTTTAGGAAATAATCGCTCCGAAAGTCAAAAACAATGTGTCCCCCCCCCTCTAACTTTTGAACCATAAGTTTAAAAAATATGAAAAAAATCACAGAAGTAGACCTTTATATGAACTTTCTAGGAAAATTATTTTCAACTTGATGAGTTGAATAGTTTTTGAGTTATATAGCACTTATTAAAAAAAACGCAAATGATAACTTTGTTTTTCATACAAATACTATGAAAAACAAAGTTATTTTTGCTGACGAAAAATGTTGGTATTTTTAATGGTCTGGGAAGCTACGGAACCCTACAGTGAGCGTGGCCCGACACGCTCTTGGCCGGTTTTTTTTTATTGGTACAAGCCCGCCACACTATTCCCAAACCACTGTAACTCCTGAAAGCCAGAATCAACTTTGGCGACCACCAGAAAAGCGCCGAGACAATGAAGCTCGACAAAGTCTCAGAGAATGAACTTAACTGTCTTGGATCTCGAGCGGAGGTGTAGGAAAACACGTAATTTCCACTTTCTATTATTAATCTATATTGCTATTTTGATAAATAAATCAACTTGGTATGATGTACAGAATGCTTGTTAATTTAAGGGGCCGGCGGAGCGTGCGTCGTTTATACAAACGTAATACCAAAATAATTCGTAAACCTAACATATCCTTAAGGAAGTGTGTATTTATTTCGATTGGATTACATAATATCTAGGTTCCCAAATATATATTATTATGAATGGATATTGATTTCAACAAGAGTTATAAGAAAAAATAATAAGTTTTCTATAGAAATTTTAAATTCCTCATATATCCGCTCAACGGGAATTTCCGATGTTCTAGCGCCGGTAACCGGTTATCTTACTGGAATTAGCACATTTGAACCTAAAACTAAACACTAGTCGTCAACTATCTTGGGGTCAGCTTCCAGTCTTTTCGTATGCAAATAAATACCAGTTTTACCCAGTAAGACTAAGTAATAGCCTACAAAAAACACCAAATAACTTAATTAAAAAACACAACATACCTTGCAACCCAACACTAGTGACTAGAACACACCACATCGCACCGCCTGCCACTCTGCCGAGCCTCCAACTACACTCGTATCATTACGCCTCACGCCTGGTAGCGGGGTGTCGGATGACAGGAAGGTACTTCCTGAGCAGGGCTTCGGCTCAAGTGTCTAATGGGCTACCTGTCCTTATTTGTTACTATTAGACCGGCTGATAGGTATCGTTTGATTAACTGTTGATTAATAAAGAAATAATGATTATAAGACTAATGCCGCTATCACTAGGCGAAACAACGACACCTTATATTATTGTTCTGTTGAATTGTGAACTCTCAGCGCTGAGCATTGCGTTGAAAATACAAGTGTGCTTTCATTAAGGCAGTTATTTAGGTTTCGCCTAGTTTTACTGAAAAAGAGGATTACTTATGCTTGTTTTAGAATGCCTACTTTGAATAAGCTATATCTCGTAGCCCGTGAATAAATCTTGTAAGACGCTACAATGCCATGTTGTTACTACGCCTGGATTGACAATATCTATGAGATTACCTACTAGAACAAAAATAAAATCTACGATTATGATCTGCTAGATTAGTACTCGTCAAAAGAGATGCTGAAAGGTCAATAATAGTTTAAATTCGTCAATCCCAACAGGACACATGTTTTTTACATTTTTCTTGAATACTAATACAAACTCTTCAGAAACCATGATACACAAGAAAACTGGAAGCATTACCGTATTCTGTGTGCAAATGATACTGGTAACGCCATCTACCAGCTTTGGCTAATACTAGCAGCTTAGCGAGCTGCCGAATAAAGGAAACAGAACCTCTCATACTTAATGCAATATGACTTCTGAAAATACCACAAAGCTATGAGTAACAATTTTAACATTTTAGAAGACAGAAATAGCATCGGCTTTTTATTTACAAATTATTACTTATTTATATTTCAGAGAGATTTCAGCAACTGAAGAAATTCGTGGTTTTCAGCTGTTTATAAATAAACTACGTTTTTGCCTTATCGATACATTCTCTTAAACTAATAATGACATAATTAAAACTAATTTCAGATATCCCTACTAAATTACAATTGAAAGTATTTGTGATATTTTAATAAGTCAGGCGACCCACTTTATTTATGCACGAGTTTGTGGACACGTGTTCTTCCAATCTTTCAGAAAACATTTTCTTCAAGTCAGTGAACCACATTTAATTATTATGCAAATTATAGCTATCTTGATTTATGTATGATTAAGGAAAACACATTGAAGAAACGCGACAACCAACCCACATCGGTCCCATGCATCCTTTCAAAGTGAGTAGCCTGTGTCCTATCAGCAGGAGTGTCCAGGAGCCAACAATACGGCACGCCCATAAGTCAAGCAAACTGTTCACAAACTATAACATCATATGAGTAGATTATAGGAGAAAGTTAAGCTTGTGAGCTTGTTACTGTTAGCCTATGTCATCCCACTGCTGGGCAAAGGCCTGTCCCCATGAGTTGCATATCCTTCGATCCAGGGCCAATGTGGACCACTGTTCGTTGGTTTTGTCCAGCTCGTCCCGACATCTGCTGCGAGTTCTACCGCGTCGCATTCTGGCTGTGTCAGGGCCTCACATCGTAGTTATTTTGGCCCACAGCTCATCGGGCATACGGCAGACATGGCCAGCTCAGTCCCACTTTAGCTTTGCGGATTTATGGGCAACGTCGTCTTTTGGAGCGCAGTGAGGTGTTGCGTACATGGTCGGTAAGTTTGACGCCTAGGATACATCGCTCCATTGCACGTTGACAAACCTTGCTAACAGCTTGGTAGGCTTGTATGAAAGTTAAAAGTACCTACCGCCACTGCTGATCAGTGGATATTATGGACTAATTCATACTATCTCATTTAGTATTACGTAAATTTTATATTGTATTTCTTTATTAATAAGATTACGTATGCGTATACCTATAGTAGGCATATATACCAGCACTTTTATACTATTTTCATTGTTCTACATTGATTCTTTGTATGTTTTGCTGTTGGTGTACTAAATAATTAAATAAATTACACTAAGTACCTACAGTACATTTGCTATGGATATGGCTAGTTATTTATCCCGCACTTTTACATCAGCAATATTGGTATATTAAATCGATTTATATATTTTGTAATCATGTTCTTGAAAACGGCTCTAACGATTTCGATTCCAGGTATATATAGGTCATATAGGAGTTTGCGCGGGCTAAAAATCGATCACTCGGTCTCATTTATGTGAAAACTCGTTTTTTCTATTTTCCCCCAAGCAGAGCTTGGTCATTATAAAGTACATATTTATAAATTAAGTTATATAAATATTATAATTAAGTTTATATTTGGGAAATGGTTCGGGAAATAACATTAAAAGAATCTAAAGGTTATTATTTTAAGGAGCTTCAGGGAAATAAATGGAAATAACTTCGAGTTCTTTGTAATACTAACATTAAGTTAATGATCTTCGATTTCCAGTGCATTGTTGTGTGGATTTCGTTCATAGGGTTGGGGTGTAATATACCCTTTTTTGAATAGGGTTAATGACATAAATATTTGTATTATATTTGTTTTTCTGAATTAAGTACCGCTAGTCCCAGTAACTCGAGCAGCGGTGGCCCAGTGGTAGAGGCCCCGACTTTCTAACACTAACACCCGTATTCCAAAAACTTGCTTAAGACCATTTTTTTGCTTGAAACGGTCTTTGTTGCCATGGTAACAAGGAAACCACTGCAGGCCACCGCCTCCGACACGCCTACAAAATTATGTTCATAGGGTGAGTACAGACTAGCTAAAACATGTATTTTCAACAAGTCATGAAGACACCAAGCTGCTTAACACTTTGTTAAAACTTGATTTAGGTACTACTTTTGCTTCATTCACGTTCATATATCTGGGAACACTCGGCGACACGCACGCAGGACTCGAGCACTGCCACCTGACTTTTTTTAAGAAACCTTTAGGTACCAATAAAGTATGTCCTCCTACGTTCTCTTTCGTTTTTTTTTAGTCGCCTTTTACTCGTTCTATCAAGATGTCTAAACCATCTAAACATATTCTTTTATTTTATTGTCCTTTTACATCTTTTCAATCGCAAACTTGTAGTTTTATCATTATTCCTAAAATTATAAACCAATGTTACATCACACATTCTTGACGGAAACCAAAGGAATGTTACAAGTAAATACGTTGAACACCGTGCCAAGCTTTCGTAAAAACATTACAATACGTTGAAATGCTCATATGAGTACTCACCTTAATCTACCTGCAAAACATGCTGCCCATATCAAACTCAAAATAAGTATGTTGCATGAAGGTTGCAAGCTGCTTTATATGCTAAAAATGTTTTAATAGAATACGTCACAATGCTAGAGATGTCATAAATTGATGTTCGATCGAATGCTCTTGGTTGACATCATCTGTCAAAGAACAAAAAACTTTTTTGCAAAAAGTAAAACCGACTTCAAAAAGAAAAAGTGAAAAATAACTTTAGCTTCTGAAGTCGGTGACGTTTGTATGATTGATTTAATTTTTTTGTCACCGACTTCAGAAGCTAAAGTTATTTTTCACTTTTTCTTTTTGAAGTTGGTTTTACTTTTTGCAAAAAAGTTTTTATTTTTCACTTTTTAGTGGTTCACATGGAAAGTGCATACCGTTACAATTACAACAAGCCCAAACACGACTAGGATACATTGTCTCATTATGGAGTTCCGTGACTCTTGGCTTCATCATCAGATCTGATGGTAGAATGGTTCTTATCAAACGCAAATGCTTCACTTGTTGTAGAAAATATAAAAATTGCTGTACGTTATCCTATAAAATTTGAAGAGTTCCCTCGATTTCGCCAAGATTCCATCATCAGATCCCGACTTGGCGACTATGGGACCAACTTGGAAGTATACCCTTTCAAACAAAAAAAGAATTTTTCAAATCGGTTTAGGCGTCTTCAAGTAATCCGGTAACATACATAAAAAAAAAAAAAAAAAAAAAAAAAAAAAAATACATACAGTCGAATAGAGAACCTCCTCCTTTTTGGAAGTCGGTTAAAAATCATAAAACCGCATAAAACGGATTAACTTTCAAATAAATATTTTTTCATCATTCAAGAATCATTCTCAAGAATTTAAAATGGCCTCAAGGTTTGCTTTACCTCCGGAGAAAAATCCTGCTTACTGGAACTTGTGCGCAAGTACAAGCTCCATTTATGTACGACGTGGACGAGCAGCCCATCAGCAAAAAAAATGCTTGGGTTCGCCTGACCCAAGAATATAACTCCATAAATAATACGCGCAAGTACCGCGTAAGTACCAAATAACATGTAGGCTGTGAGTACGAGGGCATGGAGTTTGAGGCACGGCCAAAAAATTTTAAAGGGAATGAGGAACGAGATCAAGAATCACATTTGCTAAAAGCGAAAAACTTAAAGCGGATTCAAGAAAGAGAGGAAGAACTGCGCCAGATGAAAATGCAGGAGAGGAAGTGGCTATTAAAGGCAGCAGAGGAAGCCTACTAAAATGCAAAGCTGGACCGTTTAAGTGCCGCGCAGTTGCTTCAATTCAGTGAGGCTGCAAGGGAGGACGCCGAAAAAAATTAAAAATAAATTATTACACATTATGCAAGCCAATTGATTTTTATTATAAAAGTAGTATCACGTATGTATAACAAATAAGTAAAATATCTACATAACACATTTAAAGACATAGAAAAACAAAGAAAATGATTTTTCATTTTCATTTAGTCCTACGTAACATTAGATCCAGTCTATGGGTTAGTAAAACCCAACAACACTGCATGGCCTGGGAATCGAACCCATAACCTCACACTGTGCAGTTTATGACTAGTGGACCTACGAGACAGCAAAAATATAAATATAAACATCACACAATTATCAACATAAAAAACTGGAGCATACATACATACTTATTTAGAAAAATAGGGGTAAAATCCAAGGAAGTGCCAGATTTTGCATTTTTGCACCCTTGAAACCGCAATTTTTAATAAATTGTACCCTACTGCCTCCAATCCGTCGCGGCTTCATGGTGGTCTCTCCAACCCAGCTGTGCTTTATGAGATCACAGCTTCTGAGCTTTTCTTCGCCAGTTTGCTCTATTAGCAAGTTCCGGTCGTCCAGAGTTGAGCAAAGAATTCAGTCGGAAGATGAACCTTCTTCTGCTTGTCGTATCGATGTACTTCTATACTAACTTTGCAGTCCATAACACCCTTAATTGACTTTCACAAAATGGCATTCCAACTTTCACAATTCTTTGGGAATGTTTCTAAATCCTAAGCACTTTTTCAAAGAATTTTAACAAAGTGGCCCTCAATCCACACGCACATAGTTTGGCCCCAGTAGGTGGCCACGTTTATTGCAGTGGCAGAGGCGCTATTCAGGTCGTAACAAGTGCAGGTAAACGAACACCTTGGACACTTCAGCAGATAGCCCCGGCATAGTTTGGTTCGGACCGCCGCACTTGCACTCGGTATTGGAGGAACCAATAATACTCCATTTTGCCAAATATGTTTTGCAGCGGCCTACTTGTGTACGCAATCGATTCAGAGCTTTCCAAATAGGCCACTGCAGGTCACTGTAGGTAAAGAGCGAGGAAGGAACAGGGATGGGTTTTCTTTGATTTCCCATGCGAAACAAAAAAAAATGTCTGTCCGTAGCCAGGTTGTGTTCTTGGGGCTTCAATTTGTAAGGTGGTGGGATCCTCTCTTGCCATAACTGGCTTCGACGATGAACGATGAACCGAGCAGCTTAGAAGTATTCGATCTGATTATATTATTACTAGCTTCTGCCTGCGGCTTCGCCCGCGTGAAGTTTGATTATTGTCCCATGAGATCTTACTACCGGGATAAAAGTATCCTATGTTTTAATCCAGGTTTTAAAGTATCTGTGTGCAAAATTTCATCAAAATCCGTTCAGTAGATTAAAAAAAAAAAAAGTTTCTTAAACTCAAGGAATGTACTATATTAACGAGTTACGAGTATATGTATAATACCGCAACACAAATATACTAAAGATGTAGGTTGGGGGCTAAATAAAAAAACAAAACAACCTTAGCCAAAAACTATTTAAAATAAATGATGTTCGGTAAGCAACTTATGTACCGCATTGGTTTCTCATACAACTTGCTAAATTTCAAAAATAAACCAATATTAGTTCCCAAACATCACGAATTCACGAGCTACCTATGCAAGCTCGCTCTTGTTCTCTGAGATTCAAAATGCTGCGTTAATATTTTCATCACCATCATCATCATCAACCTATTAATGCTCCCATGTGTTCGAATTTTTGGTTCTAGGACATGCCGGTTTCCTCACGATGTTTTCATTCTCATGCTTTAGAAATACCAAATGAATTAAGCTTGTATTCATCTTTTATGTGTACGATACTCCATATTATGATTATTTGTCACGACTATATTATTTACGCGATCTTGATAAATAGCTCATACAATTCCACGACCATGAACATTTCCAAATACCCACCGATTTGGGAAAGAAACTGTGCTCAATATATATTTACCACGGAGCAAGTGCTTGCAATTCTTAGTAATAATCATGAATTACTAATTCCTCCTACATACTAGGTAGCTTTGAAATTAAACGCGACGGAAAATAGGTATTAGCAACTATGGTCTCCGGCCGTCCATTGCACAGGCTGCAGGTAAAAGTTTTCAGAACGAGAACGTTGGAACCAAAAATGAACCGTGTTTTCTTTTACAAAAATAATACCAGCCTATTACTGTCCCACTGCTGGGCAATAGCCTCTTCTCATACTGAGAAGGCACGAGCATTGATCACCAAACTTGCTCAAGACGGGTTGGTTATTTATTTATTTATTTTACTTTATATCAGCCCGCTATGTCCCACAGCTGGGCAAAGGCCTCTCCCATGGCTTTCCAATTTTGTTAAACATTGCTTTCTTCGACCAATCCGTTATGACACCCATAGACATTATTAATCTTTCGAACAGTTTCTGCATACGAAAATAATGTGATTTTTAAAGTTTTCCATAGTGTGAAGAGAACGATTTCAAAGAAAATCAAGGCACCACGGTTAGGCAAATAAATGGTAAGACCTGCTGTCTTGTACGGATCAAAATCATCATCATCATTCCAGCCGAAAGGAAAGACGTCCACCTCCGGACATAGGCCTCCCCCAAGTGTTGCCACATTGACCGGTGCCTGCGACTCGCATCCAACGGATTCCCGTAACCTTTACCAGGTCATCGGATCACAATGTTTGGCTACAAAACAAAATGAAAGGCAATTTTATATGAAAATGCTCAGATGAATGGGGGATGTGTAGTGTCATGTGAATGGATGGAATAACAAAGTAATACAAAGAGGAAGACGTCTGAAAAGTTGTGGTAAGTATATGGTTGTAATGGTATGAGTTCGTGATGCGGCTGAATGAGGAACATGTTGTGAAGAAAGATTTGATTACGAATATTTATTATAAGAGTAGGGGAAGACCAAAGAAACGATGGATGTACTCTGTCAAAAGAAATAGGATAAAAAAAATGGAAACATACTGCGCCGAGCCTAATTGCATTCGGATAACGGCAGCAGAATTATGTTGGACCACTCTGGGTTCTGGCGTCCGCATGTCTCCATTTACCATGATAGAAATATTCTGGAGTATGGCACAGGCACTAATGATATTCAAGGTGTTTGGTAATTTGTTTTGTAATTTTCTACTGAGACATGCAAATCGCCTTTTCCAGACCCCTTTGAATCGCTCAATTACGTTTCTTGTTTTTATGTGAGCCCTATTGTATTGTAACTCAGCTGGAGTCTGTGGATGAAGCATAGGCGTGAACATATACGATGTTTGGGCATAGCCGCTGTCCCCGATCAGTATGCAGTAGCTGGATTGTTGTCGGAATTGATAGTCCACGATCAGAACTACGCTAGCACTTTCAAATACCAAGGGTAAAAAAAAATTCTGCACGGTTTCCTTCTGAAACCGAAATCGTCTTTGGAACTGTTCGTTGTTGTAAAAGTCAAATGGGTTATCGGCATCGCGTAAATATCGTCGCGATAAATAATTATATGACGTATCGTTCGCATAATCGACATACTCCTCAAAATTCATCTTACTTTCGCCATTTCTAGACAATCTCAAGAAAATAATTATACACAAGTCAAACTTGAATTTCAGTAGGTACATATATCACCCACAACGTAAGTTTCTCGATTTCAAGAATCTTCTGGCGCGGGGCAAACATCAAAACTAATGCAGCCATCTCTTTCTTTTCTAAATATTTCTTACAAAACAATTAACAAAAGGTTAACCATCAGCGCCCCCCTGTTGGCTTCATTCAAGTGTCAAAAGATTCTTGTACTACTGTACGCTGAATTTGACAGAAAAGTGGGCGGATATGTCAAATTATAAACAAACTTTAGCTGTCAATATCTCGAATGGGGTAGAAAGTAGGCGTGTCAAGACGGTTTTGAGTCAAGTCGAGGACTCTGCATACGGGTGTAAGTCGTGGGTTCGATCCCAAGCAGGCGCATTACTTTGTGTAATTTATTTCATCACCACTGCTCTCAAAACGGTGAAGGAAAACATCGTGAGGAAACCGACATGTCCTAGAACCAAAAAAATCGCAGACATGTGATGTGACATCTCAATCCGCACTGGGCCCGCGTGGTAGATTATAGCCCATTCCCCCTCATAGAGGGGAGGCCTGTGTCCCAGCAGAGGGAACATTTAATAGACTGATGATAATGATATTGTGGAATATTTTTTGTCAATTGTTGTTTTTTTTTAAAGACCTATTATTTTTTACTTGTTTGTTTAACACTAAATAAACATTAAAGTGTTGAACATTCAGTACCAAAAAGTACTTGCTACAGTTATGATATGAAATTATTTGTCTGATAAAACTTTAAAGTGTTGAACATTCAGTACCAAAAAGTACCTGCTACAGTTATGATATGAAATTATTTGTCTGATAAAACTTGGTCATTAATTCCACATCCTGGAAGACACCCCCTCCCCCCTCTCACCGAATCCTTTTAGTATGTGTCACACCGATGTGATTTTATATTAAGCAACTTTATGCAATACAAAACACGCTATATTGCTTTTCATTGGTTATTGCTACACTAGCTGACCCACGCAACTTCGTCTGCGTCACTTAAGAGAGAAAAACGAAAGGAAAAAAAAACCGTTTTTGCAACATTTTTCATTCCTGCTCCGCTCCTAATAATCGTAGCGTGATGTTATATAGCCTAAAGCCTTCCTCGATAAATGGACTATCCAACACAAAAATATTTTTTCAATTCGAGCCGGTAGTTCCTGAGATTAGCACGTTCAACCAAACAAACTCTTCTGCTTTATAATTATAATATTAGTATTGATTAGTATAGATTAAAAGTAACGTCGATATGGAAGCACCTTTAAGCAACATAGTTCACGGCTTACCTACCAGTCTGGAATAGGCCTCCAGGTTTAAATCTTTGTGGCGGTTACTTCATAATCCTGTAATGAGGGAGGCGCCGGCCTCCTTTGCAGGGCTTCCGACCGGCCTCGCTGCCGACCTGTCACTACTTACGAGATAATGTCACATTTAAATATTTTTTTCCTTTAGGTATTAGACCTGGATGTATTTGTTGGGAAACTAATATGTCTGTTTACTCTATAAGTATGTAGAACTGTGGTTACCATGGTAAACACTCGCTACATAGGACATTGTTGTATGAAATTATAAAAATACGCAATTTTTTTTTGTTTTTGTTTTTATATTCACTGACACTCAATCAAAGTCGTAGTTTAAGCCGAATCAACAACGTCTACGCAGATTAATTACGAGAATATACATCATAACATTAATCTTATTGCAAAACATCAAAAGTTAAATCAAATTATGTCAATTAAATAACAGGTGAATAAAATGCAATAATTCGTAACAACGCAAAAACCTCGCGTAAGCGCCCCTGCCTAATCTTGTGGTCTAAATTAAAAGAGCAACCGACATGCACTGTCCTAACAGTTAATTCGCCGGCGCTCGAAAGAACTAAAACGTTCGAACGAATCGTTTTAATAGAACGACCGATTTCAAATATTTATCTAAAACCTTCCGTTAAGGGCAAAATAAAATGGAAAACGAATTCTTCAGTTTTCGTAAGTTGAATATTACATAATTCAAACTTGAACTAACATCAGACTAAAACTCTTTACAAAATCATTTTATTGACTTGAATTTAAAACTAGATATAGAAGAAAATTAATTACAGGACCAGGCCCCTAATTACTCAGTATCACTTGGTAATTTCTTAAAAAACAATATTTTACTCATTATAATAAAATACTTACCTAATTCCAAAACAGCCTATACGTTATGGCTACTTCTATTTCACATACCTTTCTAATGAAGTTTGCCTAGGTCTTCCTACCTACGCATTAACTACTTACGTTCAACCTCTTTTGACATGCGCCAAGCCGGCTAGGGGTGGAGGCAGGTCATCATATAGGCCCGTACATCAACTTATAATGTAGTCTACTAGCAGGTTCATTCGCACCCCAACCTACCCCGTGGACAGTCGTCGCTCCAATTTTTTTTTTTTTTTTATTTATTATACAAAACAGTTTTCGAAAAACGGAATAGTGAGAATTCTAGTTTCTTTTTATTTAAATCATTTTAGTGTTTTCTATTTTCAAATGGTCAGTGAGTATTTTTATTTGTTTTGTTTTATGTTTTTTTTTATCTTGTTAGTTTGTATTATTTATTATAATACTTTCGCAAATAGTAACAAATAAGAATGAAACCAGTTTGTTAATTTCTAAATGCATATGCACTGTGCATAATTATTTATTTTTGAATTGTTTATATTTAATGGGTTTTACTAAAGAGTTGTTTACGTTTTTATTTTCTAGTAATGAAATGATTTCAAAATTTTAATATTATTTACTAATATTGAAGGACTGTTAAATAGACAGGTATTTAAAATCAATCGTCAGTGAAATTTTTATCTATCTGGTCTTTAAAACTTTCGGTGATGAACTTACTATTTTTAAAATCATCATAATTATGCTTAGTCTTTTTTTTACTAAGTATGTTGGGGTCGATTTTTGGTCTTACCTTAAGTAATTGAACAACAATTACCTATTTTGTTAAAAACTAATATAAGGGCTTATTTCACGATGTCCGAAAAGCCACCACTTACCGAAAAAAAAACAAAATTCATTTTTGTTTTTTTTACAGAATTTGTATGAAATTATCTGCCAAGTTACTTAAGGCCCCTTAAGTAACTTGGCAGATAATTTCATACAAACCGCGGCGGAGCGTGCGTCGTTCATACAAACGTAATACCAAAATAATTCTTAAACCAAACATATTCTTAAGGAAGTGTGTATTTATTTCGAATGGACTACATAATATCTAGGTTCCCAAATATATATTATGAATGGACATTGATTTAAACAAGAGTTATGAGAAAAACAAGTTTTCTATAGAAATTTTAAATTCCTCATATCTCGTCTAAATATCATTGTCCTTTCAAAATATATATTTGGGAACCTAGATATTATGTAATCAAATCGAAATAAATACACACTTCTTCAAGAATATGTTTTGTTTACGAATTATTTTGGTACTACGTTTGTATGAACGATGCACGCTCCGCCGGCCCCTTAAGGCGATTACACGAGCTAAACGCGAGTTTTATAAATACTAAAAGTATATGATTCACTGCTATAAACAAGACCAGAAGAATATATGATATTCTTCAGGATATATGCTAGCATGATACTGTTTTGAAAACATAATACAATTAATTTGGCTCGATAAAAAGAAATCACGAATTTACCTCTAAAAATATCTTTCAAGCAATAAAAAACATACTAATATGCATGCGATCATTCTGATTTTTTGGCAAATAATTCTACAAGCAATATATTAGCATGATACTGTTTTAGTTTTTTAATCCAATCAAGTTTTTTTGTAAATCGATCGAAACCACTCATTTCGCGCTATTTGGCCCGCAGTGGCTGACGTAACAACCACTTTGTAATGCAAGCTGATTAGAACTTTATTCTAACAGCATTTCAAACAAAGTTTGAACCACCACAAATAGAGTTGCTAATTTAGCTCCTCTAAGCGCCTTAACGGGAACTTAATCGTAGGTGGTGCAACAGGTCCTATTACCACAATAAGGGAAGAAAAGTATAGTACATTATTCATAACCACAGTTAGTTAAACTTCCAATTTCTAAATAAATTAAGATTAAAATTGATTACAAACTTTGGACAGATAAAATTATCAGGTAGGTACCTAATCCCTTTTTTAACACGACTGCCCAAAAAAACACTCCTTTTTTTGGGCAGTCGTGTATTTATGTATCATTTTCACGTGATCGTATCCAGAATTTAAATCGTAGAGACAGGGGTTCAAAACCTTCTACTTTTTTTACAAAATATTCCAATTTACCGTTGTGGCTGGTAATACCGTATTAGTATCGAATGTTCCGACATGTGTGCATTAAGTTAAGCCGGTACTCCGGTAGTATGGTTTCCTCCGCGTGGGGCTTCGTTCGGCCATCCGATATCTTAGTCACCTTAGTTTTTTGCGACCAGTCCCGCCGAACCGACTTAAAGACTTTATTGTAGGCAAGAATATTTTTTTAATCGTAGATTATCCTACAAATTAATCTGCTTTGTTGATTTTGTGTTATCCAATTTTTTTGATGTTTATCGTCTATTTTATTTTTTCTTAAATTATTTTACCTTAAGACTTTTGTTATTTTTCCTTGTTTTGTTTTTTGCTTTGGTTTTTATTTGTTATCGTGCCTTTTTAGCTTCTTATTTTGCATTACGTATCGCCGTGGTTCTGTCGTCCATCTTGGAAGATCCACAGACGAGCCTTCGATCTTCGCTTTTGTTGGTAAAATGAAGTCCAAAGCAGCTGCTGGCCACTGCACAAGATTAGTTAAATCTATACTCTTGTGCGTGTGACAGCGGCTATTGCGGGCTATTCATTGTCTACGAAGTACAAGAAACCGCATCAGGAATTACGAAGAATATTTTTTAATATTAGGACTTAGTTTATTTCAGGATATAAAATTTTTAATTTCATTCAATAATTATTTACAATATATACACATTATCACTGTAATATAAATAAAAATATGTACAAGTATCAAAAAGGGGTTACAGGGCATCGAAAAATTCGATATAATTATCTAACATTTGTTTTAATATAGCCCCAAATGGATTGGGCTTCCAATATGATTGTTTTTTTTTACAATATACGTTCTGAGGACTCTGCGTTTTTTGAACTGTATTTTTTTAGGTACCTATAGCAATCAACGGGATTAGTTATATCCGCTGGTTAAAATAACAAAACCGTTTCAATGTAAAAAAAAGGAATTGTTGTGTAATCTTAACTTTAAGCAACGTTCATATACAAACCCCTAAGTATTATAAATAATTTTAAACATTAAGTCTAAAATTCTAATTTACAAGGGAGAAACAAAATGTGTGAAGATGCTCTAACAAACAAAATTCTTTTCAGAATTTTATTTGTCTCTTTACAGTACCTATAACATAATTTTGTTTTGTTAATAAGTATAGGTACGATACTACGGTGTTTATGCTCCAATTTTTTCATATTAACTTGCATGAAATGTATTTTGGTGTTTTGTATTTATTTATTTAAGGCATATAAGTGATTTATTACAAAAGTAGTTCAAGGAATCGCCAGTTTTTAAAACCTAAGGGGCCTGCGGAGCATGCGTCGTTCATACAAACGATATGGTGAACGAAACGATGTTGGATTTACAAAATAAATCTCTTAAGGTAGTGTGTATTTATTTCGATTGGATTACAGACCATCAATGGTGCCAAATATATATTTTAAAAGGACAATGATATAAAGACGAGATATGAAGAATTTTAGTATTATATAACCTCATATCCCATATTGTGTGAGTGCTATGTACTAGAATGCAATCATTCGCTGGAAACCTACGTTTTTATTTTTTGACTTGAATGTGCCCTGGCGGTTAAGAGTATGTCATGCATGGCGCAGGCCTCTTGATGTTCTCACTTTCCTCAGTTCATAAGTACTTACCTAGATGTTTTCAGTAAATTGTCGTCTTAAGTTACCCATTGCATGATTGTTTTTTATGTTTTGTCTGTAGGTATACCTACTGAGAAAAAACCTTGTATATAGGGTGGAAGAGATACCGAGGCACAAACGACCACTACGCATTCAGAACAACATGCAACATTCTGAATCGCCACATAGTTTTTTTTTCATAAAGCGTACACCTCTTTACGAAACCGAAAGGCACTTGTTCTCCTTGTCATTCCGATCTTTTTTTTATTCTACACCATACCTGGGGACGGACATATTGGTGGTCAAAGTTACAAGTTTTTGACAAGTTTTTTTTTTTTAATACAAGTTTTTATGGTATGATTTTTACTTTAAATACCTCCACGAATCCCGTACTATTCAATCCATCCATCACCACAATGTTTTGAGTGCGTTACATTGAGTTATCCCACAAAACGCGATTTTTCACCACAAAAAAAATGTTGTTTCTCAGCAATAATTTTTGCGTAAAGTTACTTAGTTTGCTGTACAGAATGGTTGGTTGACGGCATCGTGATGAGGTGTTGTCAATGCCTACATGGTCATAATAGCAAAAAATGCAGATTTCTTTTTTCGGTGTCCCTTTTACCCGACCACATATCATTAACCTATGTTCTTTTTAATCAACCTATTAAACCGAAAATATAACTATACCATCTTTATTTTATGTTTTTGAGTGTAGATATTTTGCTCTAACGTATTTGTTAGCATATAAGGTGTATCTGTTCATACACAAAATCTCTTAAGAGGTCCTTGTAGGTACTCATTAGGTATTATGCACCACTTTTACTATGGGAATCGCGAAAAAAAATAGTAGTCGTCAAAATGTATGGAACTGCTGAACTGCTGATGAACAGATAGACCTGATATAGGTAGTGTCAATAGGTTTTTATAATTTTGTTTTCTACCCAAATATATATTCTATAAAACACATATGGAAACGGGTATTTATCGCGAACTTTACCTTTAATTTAAGCCCGACGTTTCAACCGGATTGCACCAGCCGTGGTCGCGAGAAGTTCGCGATAAATACCCTTTTCCATATGTTTTATAATGTTTCAATTTGTCCGCATGTCACTTTTCAGTGCCGCCGCCTTGTTTACCATTGATTGGCCGGTAAGTGCATTGTTAACCCAAAATTGCATGCCTCGCTACAGGAGACTTGCTTTAATACCGGCTGTCTTCAGGTAAGTGATATTTGTTAATATGTTGCTGTATTCTATAATAAATGAAATATCACGGCCATTCATGTGTGGATCCGCACCCACCGTACGTACCTACCCATAATGACATTACTTATTAGGTTCTCTTTTACGATTCAAATTAGCAGTATATCTGCACTAGAGTGGACTAATAAAAAGCTTTTGTCTAAAATGACCTAATCCCTATGTAGTCCAGTACCTATCTGAATATGTACCTATAACATCGAAAATATTTTGAACTTTTTCTTCGAAGACAACCCACACAAACCAATGTTGGTTAATTGAAATGAAAGGTCATTTTCCCAATTAATTTCCCCCTTTAACCCCCTTCAAAATCAACCCTTTATGCCCCACAACATAGGTGATTCATTTAATTTCATTTATTAATTAATAATTTACATTTTGTTAATTATATAACAGGTAGGCATGCAATTTACATACAAATACAACTACGAATTATTGGTTTACATTCAAAGTGAAATTCAAATATAGTGCCAAACAGTTTCAAATAAAATGTCAAACAAGGTTAATCATGTATTTATCACCACGACTGAATTAGAATAGGTAGGCAGAGGTTTACAGCACCTACAGTCTCGATTCGCAAGAAGTGTATCGGGCGAGCCTATTCTCATCAAGCTGGCATAAATCCACACCGCTGACTGAAAAGTTCCTAATGAACAAAGTTAAAACATTGGCTGAGTTGGAAAACGAACCCAGTGACCAGTAGGTAGGTATACAATGCTCAACAAACGCGCTAGGGACCACTAAAGTATTTTAGTAAGAAAGTGAGTATGAAAATGTTATGCCCGTTTCACTAAGACTCAAAAACGAATCCACACATTACATTCAGTGAAAACGGGGATTAGTCTCAATGTCTAAGTCACCAAATCGTACCTACTTACAGAAAGATCTGAAGCTGATTTTCCCGATTGCACGTTTCTATCCGTTTCTACAAAAATATTGTTGTTTAGACTTTAGATTACAGCGGAATATTTCTAAACAAATAAACAAGTAGATACAAAAAACAAGTAAAAATAATATACTATTATTTTTCGCCGCGGCGCCAAGTCGTTCCGCTGCCGATGCCGCCACTGCGAGCGCTGCTTCTTGCGCTCCGACCACCTCGTGCTGCACGCCAAGTGGCACGCCAAGCCCACGGCACCCCCAGCGGCGAGCAAAGCATACTTACTTGATACTTGAATGTTCTTATACATACTTCATTACTAATTAGATCGCAATCACAATTTACTTAGGTACTTCTTCTTCTTCTTCTTCTTCCTACCTAACCTTTTTTTCTTCCATTCTCTGCTGTCAATCGTCACGTCACTCGTTTTTCATCGTTTACTCCTTTTTCCTTCATGACATTTCTCACACAATCCAATCCTCGAGTGTTTCTTATGTACAAGCAAAAAAAGACTCTTTAATCAATAGTATTTGATATGATTTTCAGCTGGTATAAAATGACAGTCAGATTAACGGACTGAAAGTTACAGGTAGGATAAAATAAGAACAATAGCCAGATTAACCTCCCTCCCCTGCTTGCGTATTCCTCAATGTTGAGGGTCGTGACCTCCCTTTGGTACCTTCTCACGGATGATCGTTCTCCATCTGTTTCTGTCTCTGGCTGATTAACCAGATCCATCCAAATATCAATGGATCACAGAATGTGTCAATATCCTTTTATAAAGTTTATAAATTCGCTGAATTTTTTGTCGCCTATTCCAAACATTAAAAACTAGATAAAAATACCGCCACGTCTCTATTCCATTAACTACAGCCATATTCAATCCATCAATTAACCATCTGTGACCATAGATAGGCAGGGATTTGTAGTGGATAGTACACAACTCAATTTAGTTAATTTTAGATACTAGACCGCCCAGATGTAAGCCTTTCTAAAATGCATTTAGTCTGGTTTTTATACCCGGACCGGATTGAAAAGCTCTTCAAAATCTCACGGATCTATTTAATGAAGCTTTTGTTTTGGCATTTTGTTCGGCTTTGCCAAATATTTTTGTTCCAATTTGCAGCTTGATCATGTATTTGATAAAAAATTATAACAACTTTAATTTGATTGAACGCATCTTCACGCAAATGTTCTTATTTACGTTGAAAATTGATTTGTAACAGAACTCTGGTGAGTAGACTGAATTGAGATAAAATAATGTGTGTGTATTTAAGCTATTATGTTTGATTTTAGTTAGCGATTCAGTTTCAAGTTTTATACAATTTAATGTGGGTTTTTGAACTTTCGGACAGATGTAAATAAAATTGTAGCTTGTAGACAATAGGCTTGTTAACTGACAAAACTGAAAAATCCAATTAGTACGTCACTTAGATTATCAAAAAATATTTGACCTGTATTTTTTATTTTGTCACATAAACTAAAATTGACGAAGATACGACGGTTTTAAAATTCCCAATACGTCACTGTGTCTCATTCTTAGTGAGTTCTGACGTCACGAGCTCCCACTCCCGAGTTTTGATGCGTTTTATCTTTGTCGATATTCGTTGATTTACAAAAACAAAAAATAAACGTGTCCATTATTTTCCAATACTCTAACTGACGGACTAAATAGTATGCAATTTATTGATGCTGGAAACTAGCCTATTAAGCATAATATGTAGTTCAGAACTAAAATAATTACAAAAATTTCTGTGAACTCCCCTGTTTGAGTGCAACCACGCTTCTAGGCTACGGCGTAGCACGCAGTGCTACGAGGAGTCTACGCGATTTAAAAGCTTTCAGTATAATTTTAATTACTTACTTACTTTGCGTTATTATGGCCAATTTCAAGTTTGAACCTCAATAATCAAATTTTGATTTACTTTATTTTAAAGTTTCTAGGACTCGATTTTGAAACACAAAATGTTGGCGTCAATTATTTGCCTACCTACGTCCAAGACAAATTTAAGGACATTAAATTAATTGTTACAACGTAGTTAAGTGATTTATGCCTACGGCTATTGGCTATTGAGGAAATCAAGTGTGGCAACATCGCCTCAGTATTTCAAAGGATGATGATATCAACCTATAAGCTTATTGTCAACAAGGCAAGGCAAACTCCCATTCTCTATCGAGAATACGGAATAACAATTTTAAACTAACCTATATTTTTGGGGTTTCCTTACAATGTTTTCTTTCATCGTATTATTCTGGTAGGTAAGGTATATCAACGTACGTATTTATTTTATTTTCTTAACAAAAGTTCTTTCCAGCTCACGCCACCACATCATCACGTCGAAAGCCTGAAGCCCAAAACAACTATTGGGCATTGCACAGGACTAGTAAACCGAATATGCTCTTGTGCGTGTTCTAATAGTTGTTGTCGGAGCTTCACATTCATCGGTCTGCGCCGGCGCCGGAACAAGGAATATTTCTGACTCTAATTTTGAATTTGTGTGTGTATAATGCATCCACACAGAAGTTACTTTTTCTCGAGCCACTTGCTCGTTAGTAGGCCACAACAAAAGCAAAAAAATAAGGATAAATACAAAAAAAATACTCAATCTTTTCATGTTAGGTACTAATTGTTGCTGAACAAGAAGTAGCTTCGTTGTGGATGCACCTTATCCCATTGTATATTTTAGACCATCTAGTAAACTATGGCATCTATAGAATCGCAAGAGAATCAACGAGACAATCAAGTCAATCAAATTCAAAAAAAAAAGCCACACCGCCATCTGGCGAGCGAGCTAGTGAACCGGTTTTGAAAGCTCGACTTGAACAGTGTTTAATCCGAAAGACTAGGCACAAGTTTATAGGTAGTATCCTAGTCTTACTGAAAACAAGTAGGTATTATATTTCATGAAATAAAAAAGTTTTTATTGATCGCATGGATTTCTAGATGGTGTCGTTTCCCAGGTAGCATTTCGACGTCACGTCCCTGGAATATGACGTACATATGTCACAGCCTCACGACGTCATTTTATGACGTATAGGCTGTTCACCTCAGGACTAATATATGACGTTACGTAGACGTAGTTTAGACCCTACAATACGTCCTATCAGGACCAATAAAGAACCTACTGTGGACGTCATTAATCACGGCATTAAGACGTCATATACGGACAAAAATATGACCTTCTGTGGACCTTGTGTGGTGTCTTCTATTAAGATGTCATACAGGGTGAATTTGAATAAATGCGACAAAATGAAATGGGAGCTTCAGTTACAGTAACATAGTAATTTTAAACTGTTTTTTCTACTATCTAAATCGTTAAAAAAAATTACGCGATTATCGTTTTCAAAAGGTCCATTGATGTTATTATCTTTATTTAAGTACGAATTATCGGTATTCCCGTTCATTGCGGTCATTTACCTAATTTAGCCTAGTTTCTAATGTAAGTATCGCGCGACGTTGCCAAACCTCGCATGTGCGCCAGCGCTGACATCCCTTCCCGGCGACCGCGCGCCGCCCACTAACCTTCCTTCGTTCATTACAATTTTACATTTGATATTTTATACATTTTCTTGACAACACGTATTATTGTTTATTTAAATTTGTCGCATCTATTCAATTTCACCCTGTATAGTGACCTACTGTGGACGTCATTAATAACGGCAATAATACGTCATATATTGACATAATGTGGACGTCATTACTGACGGCATTAGGACGTCATATAGTGACCTACTGTGGACGTCATTGATAACGGCACTAAGACGTCATAGAGTGACCATCTGTGGACGTCATTAAGACGTTGTATAGTGACCTACTGTGGACGTCATTAATAACGGCATAAATACGTCATCTTATCACTAAAGTATGACGCAACTTAAGACACTTCAACACGTCATCTCAGGACCAATATAAAACCTACTGGTGGACGTAAACAATTGTCTACCAAGGAACATCCTTATATTACGTTTTCATGTCGTGATTAATGACGTCCACCAGTAGGTTTTATATTGGTCCTGAGATGACGTGTTGAAGTGTCTAAGTTGCGTCATACTTTAGTGATGAGATGATGCCTTGAAGCTGCAAAAAAATATAACTGTTAGTCATTTAAAAGCCTACAGTGCATTTAATTTTTTTATGAATAGGTACCATGAAATAAAAGAACTTTACATTTTCTACAAAAATCATTATCAATTTATTTGTTTTTATTTAATCATGGTACAACTAAACAATGAATTAAGATATGTATCTACATTAATTACATTCTAATCATTCTAATACATTAACTCTTATAGATAGATCTTTGTAATTAACCACCGTTCACAAGCACAAAGAAAAGATAGGCTACCACCGTCAGTTTTGGTCTTAGCATTAAAATAGTAGTAATACAAAATGTAGCTCTTAAATATAGCGGTATTTGTTTTTTATCAAAAGTTAAATTTAAAGTTACGACCAAAACACGCATTTTGCTGACAGTTACGAATAACGCATGAATTCGCATTGTGCGTTGTGTTTATTTTATTTTGTGAGTATTCATCAAAGTCGTCATTGAACTTAAAAAAATATATATATAATCTACAATTTATTATTCGATTAATCATGCCTCTGTTCTGTGTGTGTGAGGTTTGACATTAGTTAATTTAACTAATGAAAAAAAAATGAAAAATTAAATTACTAATGAAAAATGAGAAATTTTTCTAATTTAGAAAAAATTCCGACTTGCAGCACTTTCTTAAATCTCCGTTTCGTCAGAATTTTGTAGAAGACCCATAGAATTTCTGTCAAAATTCCAAATAAACCGATAATAAAGCGAGTGCTGCAAGTCAACTTATATGGTTAAAGTTTATTTATGTTATGAGTGAAGTGTGTGTGTGTGTGTGTGTGTAGTGTGTGTGTGGAATACTTACATAGCTATGATCATTTTCACTTGGAATTAGGACGGTTCCCTATCCATTTGCATAAAATTTTAAGACCTAATATAACTTGGCACAATTTTGTTTGGCATAATTACATTTTCGCATAATTTTTAAGCATAATTTCTCTAGCCATAATAATGATTAAGCATAATATTCTAAAGCATAAATTTATTAAGCATAAAGTTCTAAAGCATAACTTTTTTAAGCATAATATCCTAAAGCATAAATTTGTTTGTTGTTGTTGTATTTTGTGGGTTTTTTTTTGCTGTAGGAAGCATGAAGCAAGCAAGCATACAGCATGCAAGCAAGCATACAGCATGCAAGCAAGCATGCAAGTAAGCATGCAGCAAACAAGCAAGCATGCAGCATGCAAGCAAGCATGCAGCATGCAGCATTCAAGCGAGCATGCAACATGCAGCAGGCAGGGTTTCTGTCACGGCTCCGGCGCTGCGGGCCTCCGGTGGCCCCACGCGTCCTAATCGTCGCAGACGGCTTTCGCTCACCACCGCAGCTTCGGCTTGTTGGCGGCGGCTCGCTCGCAGCCGCCTGCTCCTCAGCCCGCGGGCCGCTTCACCCCTACGCGCCTACGCGATTTTAAATTACACTCTAGGGGTAGGACAAACAAGACTACGTGGAGTCGGTTTTGCAGCAATTCGGTTCTGTCACTAACTTTTGTTGCACAGCATATTAAATTTTTAACCAACAATATTATTTAATTGTTACAAAAACTATAGCAAATTGGTTTGATCAGAATTAACTGATTGATTTTTTTAAACAAAACTGTATAAACATCTAATATATTCTTCAGATAAAAGTTATCTCGCGATTGAAAAATCGTTTAAGTTACATAATGTTAACTATTATTAATATGTTAATGTTAAATAAATCATTTGCATGAAAATTGATTTTGTTATTTATATTAATTGTATGCCTAAATATTATTAAGCTAATAGTTATATATTAATTGTATGCCTAAATATTATTATGCTAATAGTCATTAGGCCTACTAACGTTATGCGAATCAAATTTATGCCAAAACAAATTAGTCTTTAAGATGATTATGCCAACATTAAATGTATGCCTAAAAAAATTATGCCGAAGTATTATTATGCCAAAACAAATTGTGCCAAAATCGTTATGCCGAAGTATATTAGGACAAAGAACATTATGCGAAAAGAAGGGATCCCAATTAGGACACATTTAGTGAGTACAACATCCACGGCTAAAGTTTTTAAATCAGATAAATCTTTAACTTTGAAAATATCGATAGTGACCGAGCTAAATGGATAATCAAAGAATGATTCATAACATAAAAACTAGCACCCATAAAAAAACAGCCTGCCATCGGAGTTTTTTAACACATTCAATATTTTAAAAACTTTTTTATTTTTAGTAAGACAGTAACAATCAGCTTTACGATATGCCTCAACACAAAGTTAACCTATTAAATTTCACTTTTTTATAGCACTTATACGCACTTTCGTTAGGAACAGGCCCTGAGTAATAGGAATAATAGCACGCAATCGGTTTTTTATCAGACAAGAGGCCGTCAAACTGAGAACAATCTATTTCTATTAATCTTTTGACAATTTGTTGCAGAGGTTTATTAGGTGACCTCACCAAGTTTATTAATGCACCTAAATAATTTTCAAAGGGAAACGCCGAAAACTCATCAAGAGCGCCAAGCACGCGTACATCATCACATAACATATGTACGTTATATACTAGAAACTCGAGTCCATATATTATTTTTGCATTTTTTATGAACATAGTTAACAACTCGTGAGCCAAGTCTACACCCACGTCATTCATATGTTTAAATGAACATAGAATAGTAATAGCACAAATAAACAGCAAACAGGTTTCATAAAGAGATTTTGGCAAAATATTTTTAAAAACCACTGGACCAAGATACAATAAAATCATTCGATATTCTGTTGCTTTAAAACGAGCTATATCGTTTAAGCTTCGGGGTTTTCTATTAAATTCAATAGGTGTAACTTTTGCACATTGAATCAATTTTTCTGAGCGTACACTTAAATGTCCACTTTTCCACGTGTTTAAAAACTTACGCATAATATAATAATAATAAACATATTTATTTCTCTTCCACAAAGGCGCCTTAAAAATATGAATATACTACATCAGATAAATCCTTTGTGGGAGACTGGTATCTGCACTAGGGAAACCCTGTCACACAGATTACCAGGCCCCCCCCAAAAACAGTGTTATAGTATTAAATCTTAAATGCTAACAAATTATTGTAACCTTTAGTAGAAGAACACAATAATCAAACAAACGGAAAAAAAATGATTTACAAAATAAAATTATTATTGATAATGAAATAGTAGAGTATGTTAAAGTGTAGTGTGGTGTGGAGTGGTGTGATGTTGTGGTGTGATGTGATGTGGTGTGGTGTGGTATGGTGTGGTGTAGTGTGGTGTGATGTGAGGTGTGTTAGGTAGGCTGAAAACACATTTATTTTAAAACAAGTAAGAGGCTTTCTGTGCTATCATAATCAAGGTCCAATAGATATGTGGTGAGTACTTTCTTACATTTAGCTTTGGTAAGAGGGTATATTTTTAGAAGAGAGTTTAGTTTATTATATAAATAACTGCCTAGGAAACAAAAGTTTCGGCGCGAAAGACTACTTTTACACATTTGAGTATGACATACATTTGTCTTAATGCGTTTATGAGCGTGCAAGGATGAGTTGTAGTGTATCGAAGAATGTTTACGCAATATTGTCTGGACGATAAACAGTTGTCGAACAGTAAGAACCTTGCACTTTTCGTAGAGTTCAGTGGTAGGGTGAAAAAACGGTAAAGCGTGGGCTACCTTGAGCACCGCTCTTTGTGCTCGCTCGACTTTAATCATGAACGATTTAGGGGCGCCACCCCAGGCAGAAATACAGTAACTTAGTACAGACTGACAGAGTGCAAAATATACTGTTTTAAGAACTTTAGCATCTGCAACACGTCGTAGGCTTTTAAAAATAAAGATGAGTTTCCTAATTCTCTTGGACAACAGATCGATGTGGGAATTAAAGTTAAGGTTTTTGTCAATAATTACCCCGAGGTACCTGAGAGAGTCCACTTTTTCAAGGTTTGGGCATGAGCAGGAAGAGCTGTTGTTACATGAGTGTGCATTACTCCTAAACAAACACTATGCATATATTCAGCGGGAAAACATGATATCAAATCTATAGGAAGCGCTAACAGTGGCGATTCACCCATTTGGTGTTCATCATCAGATTGCAAACGAAATGATTCGTCAGTTCTCCTGAGTGCAGAAATATTTTCATAAACAACTCGCCCTCGGTATTCGCCAGGCTCTACACATTTGTCACAAGCTGAATATCCACCATGCTGTTTTGTACACTTAATAAGAGCTCGTGCTGGAGCATCACATACAAAACTATGCACTTTGAGGGTATAATGATTATTTTTAAAATGAAACCCATCTTTAAGTAATTAAAAATTGATTTAATGGTAAAGGCTCATCATCATCATCATCATCTCAGCCGAAAGACGTCCACTGCTGGACATAGGTCCCCCAAGTGTCGCCACATTGACCGGTCCCTTGCGACTCGCATCCACCGGATTCCCGCAACCTTCACCAGGTCAGGTCAAGGTTTAGACTGCCCACAGAAAATAGCAACCACAAATGGTTTGAAATCATGATGATTTTTTAGCAAACCTAGTATAGGCCACGCTTGAGTATTTGAGCTCTTAAACAAGGGCAATCCATCAATGTTAAAACATTTTTTAATTACTTTATTTTCAGCGTAGGGTAAAGTAATACGTTTAATTTACGTTATGTAAGCATAAATACTTAAAGATATTTGGGTAGGGACTAATTGAAAATTATGAATATTTGCAGACTTAGAACAAGACCTTTTCACAAGTGATCAAAGTCGAAGCGATATCTTCCACGAGAAAGTAATTACGTTGTTAACTCTTTAAGTGTCAAAATGACCAGACTTTATCCATATTAAAATCTACTGAAGGAACTTTAAAAGTAGATTTCAAACTGCCAATAACCACTATTGAGGCCTTGGAAACTACAGAAGAATTACTAAAAAATGAAGAAAACTTTGAAAACTTGGTATAGTTTTATTTCTATTATTTTGAAATTATTAGATATTAGTTTGCTCGAAAACACAAATTTATTTTGGGTTTAATTAATACTTTCATTGACTGTTGCTGCACTAACACTGCTTTTATTTTCAGGTTCAATATCTAAAGTCTATTGGTGGAAGGGACATCTTCAGCAAAGTTTCTCGAATTCTGAAAACGCTTTTGTGCGATTCTCTGGCAAAGCAGTTCAATTTCTATGTCAAACGATCACAGAAAAAGCCAATCTGTCAATTACGTCTTCGAAACTGTCTTGTAGGTTAGTACGTTCGTACGTTCTTTTAACGAACATTTCGCTAAAATTCCTTCTCTTTTTGACCCACGGACACTTAAAATGTATCCGCGGTGAGAGGTATCCTCATCGAAGAGGTGTTTTACACCCTTTATAAAGTCTATTTCCATCCACTTTTATAATTTAATTTTTTTAACGTGATTCATTTTATGTTCTGCTAGTGCGGCCATTTTAGGCCCGCAGGCCTTAGTTATTGAACGGAGTAAACTGTCTTAAGCAGCGTCCCCACTAGGGCCGCGCAGCTCTGTAAGGACAACCTAGCACAGGCCTGCAAATTGCAAAAAACGTAAGAAAATTTGAATTTCGCGGGGTACCCTGACGCTTTCATTTTAAATAAATTATTATTTAATACGTTAAAATACAACAATGTTGGTAGTATTTTATTTTTATTACTTGTGGCAACCCCACCGAATAACACGCTAACGCGTGCCACCATCAAGGTACAATATAGATCGAGCGCGCCCAGTTCAGGTATTAAAAATGTCGGTATTCTTCAAGATCAAAGGAGTGCAACTTCTGTACGCTAGTACTATTATCTATTCTGAGATACAGTTATCACTCTTTTGTTCTTTTGTATAAAAGTTACGCCGAAACCACACAGTACCGAAAGTATGCAAATAAATAATAGGTATTTACTGAACCCTTTTTATGGAAAAACAACCATAATCTAGGAAATAATTATGACTACATTTTGTATTCAAGTATCAGTGTTATTAGATGCACCTGCAAATTGCCTAAACCATTGTGTGGGCTGAGTTTTGGCTTTTGAATACATCTCACACTGTTATTTGAGATACAAAAGGAATGGAATTTTTGCATGTGTGGGCTACCACACATTCAAAAATTAAGAAAACAACTGCTTCAGAGGCCTGCTGAGCAAACGTAGTTTATACAAACGTAATAAGTACCAAAATAATTTGTAAAACAAACATATTCTTAAGGTAGTGTGTATTTATTTCGATTGGATTACAGAATAACTAGGTTTCCCAAATGTATATTATGAATGGAAATTTATTTTAACAAGAGATTTATTAGAAAAATAAGATTATTATAGAAATTGTAAATTCGTCATATCTCGTCTCTATATCATTGTCCCTTCGAAATATATATTTGGGAACATAGATAGTCTGTAATCCAATCGAAATATACAGGATGTATACCACCTCATCACAAAGCCGTTTACCAAGCATTCTGTACATCAAACTAAGTAACTTTACGAAAAAATTATTACTACAACTTTTTTTTTGAGGTTCTAAATCATGTTTTGTGGTAGAACTCAATGTAACGCACTTAAAACATTGTGTTGATGGATGGATTGAATAGTACGGGGGTCGTGGAGGTGTTAAAAGTCAAAATCTTGCAAAAAAAATTGTATTTAAAAAAGAACTTGTCAAAAAGTTGTAACTTTGACCCCCATATCTCCGTAACTAAAAGGTTCCCAAGTATGGTGTAGAACAAAAAAATGATCGCAATGATAGAGAGAACAAGTGCCTCTCGGTTTAGTGAAGAGGTGTTTTACACCTTATATACACACTACCTTAAGAATACTTATGTTTGTCTTACAAATTACATTTTAATTTTGATTTTGCTTTGTTTGTATGAACTACGCATGCTCCGCAGGCCCCTTAATAAATCTTTAAAATTATGCCTACAAGAAACATCTAACGAATTAAATTTAAAAAAAAGCTTTTAATGTAACATTTTTACTACAAACACCTCCCCGTACTATTCAATCCATCTATCAGCAGTAACACAGTGTGAAGAGTTCCTTACATTGAGTTCTACCACAAAACATGATTTTACGCCAAAAAAAAATAAGTCATTTCCCAGAAATAATTTTTGCGCAAAGTTACTTAGTTTGATGTACAGAATGCTTTGTTGATGGTTTCGTGATGAGTCTGTTCTGTTTACATCCTGAATAAAGTTCGTTAGCAATTGAATTTGAACCTTGTTGAGAAGACATTGAGATTGTGTTCCCAAAACATGAAAATAAGGTGAGGTACTGAATTCAAAGTAGGTAGTCACATAGGTAACGGCATCGGTCAGTGGGTCGTCTAAGGGGCGGCGGTTGTCTTCACGATCACTAGACACACTATCAACAACGAATTTCACTAGAAACGTCATATCACTCGCGGAAGTTATCAAGTTATATATTTTACTTGAAATCTACAGCAAAAGATATCGACCCAAGAAAGCAATTTTGCAGTAGGTACTCGGAAATTGTACCAAAGAGAAGGAACGTTTTTAAAAAGAAGGTACTTTAGCTTTCGATTCATTTATCTCAAGTCATAAGGTTTCTAAATGTCGCCGTAAAATTGTCAAACATGTTAGATTGTAATCTCTCTAGCGAGATTGTAAACTCTCGAAATAATGTCATCTGAACATACTGCTAACAATATAACGCATTATTTTTCGGTAGATATGAGAAAAATAAGATTCCTATAGAAATTGTAAATTCTTCATATTTATTTATTTATTTATTTAAACTTCATGTACAAGAGTGGTACATAGGCGGACTTAATGCCACAAGGCATTCTCTACCAGTCAACCTTTGGGTCAAATAAGACAGCATTGTGATAGAGTACAATAAAAATAAAAATACCATTTTTAAGCATAAAATTAAAACACATAAATGGGTATACATACTAATACACATATAGGCATATAAAATAAACTAATATATATTAAAAACATGCAAATAGACCGAAAAACGAGAAATCTTATACTAATTAGTATGACTCTAGTGAAGACTGAGAAGAAAACAATTTAGTCCGACTTTAAATAGAACTTCCGAACTGCTCTTTTGAAAGCCAATTTGCTTTCGGCTTTTTTAATGGCAAGGGGTAGCGCGTTCCAGAGCTTTATAGTGGAGACAGCATACGAAGAGGACATAAAACCAGTACGGTGAGAGGGAATTTGAAGTATTAGGTTTTTGGAAGCTCGAAGGCTGCGACTGTGAGAACTGCCCAACAACTTGAAATAAGATTTTAGGTATTCGGGAGCACATGGATCATTCATAATCGTGAAAAGCATGCAGAGAGATCTGAGGGACCTCCTGAGCCTGATAGGCAGCCATTTAAGCTGAGAGCGGTGCGAAGAGATGTGATCGTATTTACGTAGTCCAAAAATGAACCGAATGCAATTGTTCAGAAGACGATCCAATTTGTTAAGAAGCTCTTGGGTAAGATCAGAGTAACAAACATCAGCATAGTCGATAATCGGAAGCACAAGCGACTGGACCAAAGTGATTTTAATGCTAGATGGGAGAAAATGTTTAAATCTATAGAGAGATCGCAGCGAGTAAGTGACCTTCTGGCTAACCTGAGCAACATGCTTATTCCAACTGAAAGTATCGTCAATGTACAGGCCCAAGTCTTTTACGTGAGGTGAGAGAGGTATAACGGAGTTGTCGAACATAAGCGGCACCAGCCGGCCAGTGTCCAAATTTCTCAGGTAGTACGAACTACCAATGAGGATGGCCTGGCACTTCCCGACGTTGACAGCAACCCCAAATTTGCCAGACCATTCTCCGATGGTTCGGAGATCAGCATTAAGTGACGAGATGCAATTGTCAAGGTTGGCAATATCCGATTGAGCATAAAGTTGCAGGTCATCAGCATACAGATGGTAAGAGCACTTGAGGATAGTAGTAATAGAATTTATGAATAACGAAAATAAGAGAGGAGAGAGAATACCGCCTTGTGGAACACCAGTTACCAGGTCGCACCAGTCGGAGTAATCCTGATCGGCACGCACCGCCTGCTGGCGACCACGAAGATATGAAGAAAACCAGTCACGTGACAACGAAGAGACTCCAATTTGAAACAGTATGGCGAGAAGGATATCGTGGTCAACGGTGTTAAAAGCGTTGGAAAAATCTATTAAAACCAACACCGTAACCCTCGAATTCTCCAAGCCATCCCTAACATCTTCAGTAACCTTAAGCAAGGCTGTGGCTGTGCTGTGACCAGGCCGAAAACCAGATTGGAATTCGGACAACAGGCTGTTCTTAAGAACGTGGGAAGTTATTTGTCTAAGAGCCACTGCTTCAAGCAACTTGGAAAGAAAAGGAAGAATGGAGATGGGTCTGAAGTGATTTGGCAAACTAGGACTGGGAATCTTTGGAAGAGGGATAATATAAGCTTTACGCCACAAATCAGGAAACGCACCAGTGAAAAAGGAAAAATTTATAATATGAGTAACAATGGGAATTAAGTTACCAATCATAAAAGATAACATAGCTCTGCTGATCCCATCACAGCCCACAGCCTTAGACTTAATTGACATAAAAAAGTTTAAGACCTCAGCGTTAGTCACGGGAGAGAAAGAGAAAGAGTCAGGAGGTAACAATGGCTTGGAAGTAATGTCATGAATAGTTTGGTTTCTAACATCAACTGAAAGCGAAGCTGATGTAGAGAAATGTTTATTAAGAACGTTTAAGGACAGACTAGAAGGTAAAATACTAGAGGAGGACTTTGTTATGCCAAGTGATTTTAGAAACTTCCAAATATCAGCCGGTGAAGAATTGAGAACATTTTCACAAATGTAACGGCGTTTAGATGCTCTTACCATTTGATTGCACCGGTTTCTAGCTATCTTGTACAAGCTCCAGTTCTCCTCACTGCGATCCCGTCTATATCTTCTGAAAGACCTGTCACGCCGTCTCATAGCCATCCTAACTCCTGGGGTTATCCATGGAGCCGGAGGGCGCTTAACACGGACGGCCCTCAGTGGTGCATGCGCGTCAATGAGCTGGAGAACAGACCTATTAAATAACTCAACTTTCTCCTCCACTGTCGGTGATTGAAAAAGGTCGTCCCAATCAAGGGCAAGTGCATCAGCATTGAGTTTATCCCTGTCCAATCTCGCAAAATTTCGAATAAAAACAATAGCAGGCCGCTGCTTCGGTGGTCTAATTTTGTAAGAGAGATAAATCAGATCGTGTCTGGATAGACCAGGAGCAGCGACCTGACCATGGTTAGCAACGAGATCATCAGAAGACGTAAGCATGAGATCGAGCCAGGAGTCGCTTGAGTCGGAGTTGTGATGTGTCGTACTAAGCGTGAGGAGGGACAGACTCGACGACTCCAGGATCGCTCTCAACCTACGTGACCTAGGGTTGTCTTTCAAAAGGTCGGTGTTAAAGTCCCCCATAACTATGTGATGTTTGTACTCTGAGGAAACAGAATCAAAGAGAGATTCCAGATTGGAGAAGTAATCTATAGTAGGTGGGCAGTAAACAACTCCTAGAACGGCCTTGACCCCTTTCACAACAATTTCCAGAACCAAGAACTCAGCGTTGGCATTATAGATTGGGGGTGAAGAAGATAGAATTTTGAAAGGGATGTAACTGCGTAAATAAATGGCAACACCGCCGGCTCTTTTCCCCGTACGGTCATTGCGAATTAAGATAAAGCCTGGTAGAGAGTAAAAAGTAGACGGAAGTTCGGGTTTGAGCCAACTCTCGGAGACTAATACAGCATGTAGGTTGACATCACCAAATAAGTCTAACATCTCAGAATGATGCTGAGGAATGCTCTGAGCATTTACATGGCACACGTTAAAACAATTATTATATCGCTGGCACTCACTACTTAGGAGACTATTTACGGACAGAGAATTGTCAAGAGACGAAAAAGTCGCGGAAGAACTATCGCAAGAATAAAATGACTCGTCGTCAGACATAATTATTATTTTAAAGGTAATAAGATAAAATAAGCTAAAAATATAATATATATATGTAAATTATAAATATAGTAAATAAAATAAAATAAACTTAAATAAAATTCACTTACGTGCAAATTGCATAACCTGCCGGCTGACCGTTCACAATATTGAGATAACATAGATCAAGTAAATACTAAAAACTTATGCGCGTTTCCGAACGCAAAACAGTTCAAGACATTGACAAGTGAAAGTGACATTGACATAAACGACTACAATTAAGACTGGTCTCTATATCATTGTCCCTTCGAAATATATACTTGGGAACATAGATAGTCTGTAATCCAATCGAAATATACAGGATGTATACCACCTCATCACAAAGCCGTTTACCAAGCATTCTGTACATCAAACTAAGTAACTTTACGAAAAAATTATTACTACAACTTTTTTTTTGAGGTTCTAAAATCAAAATCAAAATCAAAATCAAAGCATTTATTTCAAGTAGGCCAATAACAGGCACTTTTGAATTGTCGAAACAAAGATGAAAATTAAATGTAGCTACAGTCCCAGTCACAAGACATAAAAACTGTGAAAGTACTGTAGTTGCCCATTCCCTAGCGTAGATCTCTATGGAGAAGAACGGGCAAGAAACTCCATGGACACTCTTTTAAAACAAAATATTGTTACAAAATCTTGGTTACATCATTCATGTTGAGATGTTATATTATGTGAGAACAATGTAGCAAGATGTGAACGTTAAAAGTGTCCATAGCCAAACAAAAACAAAATACAACTCAAAAACAAAATAATTAATTCAAATAAACCATGGCGACTAAGAGATGACCAGTCACAACTGACAGCGCCCGTTCACGCACATGACGCATGGATCAGCACCATTCAGCTCAACCATTTTGAAGGGAACTAAATGGTCCGACACACGCGTTGATCAGCGAGACATTTGAGTGAGCATGACATACTCTCAACCGCCAGGGCACATTCAAGTCAAAAACTAAAGTAGGTTTCCAGTGAATGATAGCTTTCTAGTACATAGTACTCACACAATATGGGCTATGCGTTTATATAATACTAAATAGATTGAATCTATACAATGCAAAGATAGTTGTACAATCTTCAGCAGCTCCAACAATACCATTTAATGCTATCAATTTTTGAGCCCCTGTCCTTGTGGAGCAGGACCAGCATTGAGCCAAGCATTTTTATCAGCGATATAATCGCTCAACTTGTAATATGCTTGCTTACATAGTGTGCGTTTAATGCATGTTTTAAATTTAGTCTCATTCAGTTCAAGAATACTTTGTGGAATTTTATTATAGCATCTCAAACAGTACCCCATGAAAGATGAGTCTACTTTAGCGAGTCTAAAGCCTGGCTGAACTAGTTGGTCCCTATTTCTAGTACTGTAATTGTGTCTGTCGCCTCTTTTACCGAAAAGATGCAGATTTTTTCTAACGTACATTATGTTTTCGTAGATGTATTGGCAATGAACCGTCATGATGCCAATATCCTTAAAAAGTTCCCTTAGAGAATCGCGCCTACGAAGATTGTATATGGCTCGGATGGCTCTTTTCTGCAGAATAAATATAGACTCAATATCAGCAGCCCGTCCCCATAGCAAAATACCGTAAGACATTATACTATGGAAGTAACTAAAATAGACCAGTCTAGCGGTATCTACATCAGTGAATTGACGGATTTTTCTAATGGCATATGCTGCTGAACTTAAGCGCCCCGCAAGAGATGTTAAATGAGAACCCCATTGTAGCCTTGAATCAAGCGTAAGCCCCAGGAAAACCGTTTTATCTACGAATTCGAGTTTCTCTTTATTCAATATTATCTCACAATCACTACTTTTAACATTCGGTAATGAAAATCTTATGCATTTAGTTTTTTTTTCATTCAATACCAAATTGTTTGCTGTGAACCAATTTTGGACCTGAAGTAGGGCATCATTCACGTCATCTAGATTTTGGGCCCGTCTATTTATCTTAAAAATTAGAGAAGTGTCATCAGCAAACAACACCATATTTTGAGGTTGGTGTTTCAACAAATAGGGTAGATCATTTATATATACTAAAAAAAGGAAAGGACCCAATATTGAGCCTTGCGGAACCCCCATTTTTACATTCAAACCCTGTGAATTAACACCATTTATTTGAACATGTTGTTTTCTATCGCTCAAATAAGATTTTAGCAGGCTAAGTGCAAGTTTACCCAGTCCGTAATGCTCCAGTTTCAAAAGTAATGTGTCATGATTTACGCAATCAAAAGCTTTGGAGAGATCACAGAAAATTTCTATTGCGTCTTGGGACTCTTCCCACGCAGCAAATATGTGCTTTAATAGGGTTACACCGGCGTCAGTTGTACAACGTCCCTTGGTGAAACCATACTGTTGATCATGTAAGATTCTGTTGGTGTTAAAATGATAAAGCATTTGATTAAGCATTACTTTTTCAAAAACCTTGCTAAAAACTGGTAACACGGATACAGGTCTATAATTATTGGAATCTTTACTGTCCCCGGATTTGAAAAGAGGTATGACTTTACTGTATTTCATTAAATCCGGGAAAACTCCTTGGTCTACACATAAATTAAAAATTAAAGCTAAATACGGGGCTATGGTCTCAAGTATAGATGTACAAACTTTGATAGACATTCCCCATAAATCTTCGGTCAGTTTGATTTTAATTTGCCGGAAAGCTTTAATAACTGTCATAGGGTTAATGTGTTTAAATTTAAATTCAGCCAGGCAGCCAGACACATTCGCCTTTAATAAGCCAATTGAGGCTTCAGGTGAGGAATTAAGAGCCTCCGTAGTTTTTATTGGTATTTCGGTAAAAAAATTAACAAATTCTTGAGCTACTTCCTGATCAGAGCTTTTAGGACCACATGCTGTATCTAATGTAAAGCTATTATTACGTATTTTCTTTCTGTTAGTCTCGTTATTTATGACTTTCCAAACGGTCTTTATTTTATTTTCTGCTGTTTTGATCTTGTTGCTTATGTGCAGGGCTTTAGCAACCTTGCAAGTATTTCTAAAAATCTTTGAATACGTAGCAACATACTTGCTAAAAGTTTCAGTGTTTATAAAAGGCTTAAGGCTATAAAGCTCAAATAGCCTTTCCCTACTTTTTCTGATACCTCTAGTTGCCCAATCACTAAATATAAATTTAGGGCAAATACTCTTTGTCTTCTTTTCAAAAGTTTTGTTGAATTCCGTGTGAACTAATGAAAAGAAACGATCATACAATTGATTTATATTAATATCCTCTTGGCTCATTATACTTAACTTGTTCTGTAGGGAAATATTATACCTATTTAATTTGCAAGAAGTTATAGGTCTAAATTTAATCTGAACTTTTTGTATTGGAGTTTTACAACTAAAAGTTACAGTTTGTCCGCTATGGTCAGACGGCAAACAATTTATTATGGCTTTATCTAAGTAATCACAATCGCAGAAAACATTATCTATACAAGTAGCAGAAGAAGTTGTGATTCTAGTGGGTTCAATAAAAACGTTAGTCAAGTCAAATGACTTAAAAAGATTTAATAACCGACTGCTATTTGAATTTTCTTCTAAAATATTGATATTAAAATCACCACAAATTATTGTAGCTTTATTACTGGCTGCAAGTTTTGCCAGGACATCTTCCATTATTGATTCAAATATGGAAAAGTTTTGATAGTTTGGGGGTCTGTACACACACACAATAACATGCTTATCTAGCTCAACACAGGACAGTTCGACGCAATGTTCAACCGAGAGACCTACTATGTCATTACGTTGCTTATATTTAAAACTATTTTTTATTAATATTAGGGAACCTCCACGAAGCATAGTTTTACGATTAAAGCAGCTACCCACCATATAGTTCTCATAATTAATAAGCATTTGGTAATCCTTTAGCCAATGTTCAGTAAAACAAATAATGTCAAACTTACTACTTTCTAAAAACAATTCAATTTCTAATAATTTCGAAGAAATGCCTTGGATATTTTGGTGGAATAATTTTAAGATGTTCTGCTGAGGCCCTTTTTTACTAACTAATTGAGTGCAAGAAGGTACCTTGCTGTTGGTAGGATTAACAAAAATATTGTTAATGGTACCTTCTGTTGTCTCACTTTCTAGTTTAAATTTATATTTGAAGTGAGGCCGGAGACTCCTGTGCCATCCTCAGACGATAAGACCCTATCACTAATAAACCCTAATTGAGAATTTTCCACGGTGACAGATGGATCCTCCTCAGTACAATGTTTGTAAATATTTATAGCACTAGTGCTATATTCATTTGTGCCAGTCACCTGTACATTAGTAGAATTACTAATCGTCGCAGTGTTAATAATATAACTAAACTTAGACATACTATTTATGTCTGTGTGAATACTATAAGCTAATAGCCGAGCTATTTTGTGTCTACATACAATAGGTAGATACACCTTACCCCGTGTCGACTTAAGATTACCAACTATAGTGTTGATATCCAGATACATAAGCCTGTCACTATAGTGACCTACTAAAAAATGTACATGTTTATTCAACATATGTATATAATCGTTTTTCCTACTACTTAAATTTTCAAAATATGGAAAAGCACACAATATGATTTTATTACATCTTAACTTTAGCAACTCAGAAACACAGTCGGTGATATCTTCCTTTTTTACATTAGAACTATTACCAACACATAGAGTAATGGTAGTGTTAAGATAACAATCATTTTTTATTACTGATGCCATTACTTGTTTGTAGCTTGACCCTGGCATGCAATAATTTTGGGTACAGTAACTCAGGTTATTTCTGATCAATTTACCTAGCCCTCTACCCATACTATCAGAAAACATAACTGAATGATGACAATCATTACAATCAGGTGAAACAAAATGACTAATCTCAGGCTGTACTACTTGTGAATCATGGTTTTGATGGATGATAAAGTTCTGAGCACTCACAGCTTGAGACGGGTCCTCCGTTGCCTCAGGCTGGAGGGCATCAAGACTGGGTTCACTCCGACAAGTACAATGAGTGTTGCTGAGAGTCAGCAAGTCCACTTTGTCAACCAACTCATTTGTGACAAGAATATGCTCCTTAATTTGTTTTTTAGAGCTTTCATATTTATTATATAAAGAGAAAATACACTAAATCATGTTTAGTGGTAGAACTCAATGTAACGCACTTAAAACATTGTGCTGATGGATGGATTGAATAGTACGGGGGTCGTGGAGGTGTTAAAAGTCAAAATCTTGCAAAAAAAATTGTATTTAAAAAAGAACTTGTCAAAAAGTTGTAACTTTGACCCCCATATCTCCGTAACTAAAAGGTTCCCAAGTATGGTGTAGAACAAAAAAATGATCGCAATGATAGAGAGAACAAGTGCCTCTCGGTTTAGTGAAGAGGTGTTTTACACCTTATATACACACTACCTTAAGAATACTTATGTTTGTTTTACAAATTACATTTTAATTTTGATTTTGCTTTGTTTGTATGAACTACGCATGCTCCGCAGGCCCCTTAATAAATCTTTAAAATTATGCCTACAAGAAACATCTAACGAATTAAATTAAAAAAAAAAGCTTTTAATGTAACATTTTTACTATAAACACCTCCCCGTACTATTCAATCCATCTATCAGCAGTAACACAGTGTGAAGAGTTCCTTACATTGAGTTCTACCACAAAACATGATTTTACGCCAAAAAAAATAAGTCATTTCCCAGCAATAATTTTTGCGCAAAGTTACTTAGTTTGATGTACAGAATGCTTTGTTGATGGTTTCGTGATGAGTCTGTTCTGTTTACATCCTGAATAAAGTTCGTTAGCAATTGAATTTGAACCTTGTTGAGAAGACATTGAGATTGTGTTCCCAAAACTTGAAAATAAGGTGAGGTACTGAATTCAAAGTAGGTAGTCACATAGGTAACGGCATCGGTCAGTGGGTCGTCTAAGGGGCGGCGGTTGTCTTCACGATCACTAGACGCACTATCAACAACGAATTTCACTAGAAACGTCATATCACTCGCGGAAGTTGTCAAGTTACATATTTTACTTGAAATCTACAGCAAAAGATATCGACCCAAGAAAGCAATTTTGCAGTAGGTACTCGGAAATTGTACCAAAGAGAAGGAACGTTTTTAAAAAGAAGGTACTTTAGCTTTCGATTCATTTATCTCAAGTCATAAGGTTTCTAAATGTCGCCGTAAAATTGTCAAACATGTTAGATTGTAATCTCTCTAGCGAGATTGTAAACTCTCGAAATAATGTCATCTGAACATACTGCTAACAATATAACGCATTATTTTTCGGTAGATATGAGAAAAATAAGATTCCTATAGAAATTGTAAATTCGTCATATCTCGTCTCTATATCATTGTCCCTTCGAAATATATATTTGGGAACATAGATAGTCTGTAATCCAATCGAAATATACAGGATGTATACCACCTCATCACAAAGCCGTTTACCAAGCATTCTGTACATCAAACTAAGTAACTTTACGAAAAAATTATTACTACAACTTTTTTTTTGAGGTTCTAAATCATGTTTTGTGGTAGAACTCAATGTAACGCACTTAAAACATTGTGCTGATGGATGGATTGAATAGTACGGGGGTCGTGGAGGTGTTAAAAGTCAAAATCTTGCAAAAAAAAATTGTATTTAAAAAAGAACTTGTCAAAAAGTTGTAACTTTGACCCCCATATCTCCGTAACTAAAAGGTTCCCAAGTATGGTGTAGAACAAAAAAATGATCGCAATGATAGAGAGAACAAGTGCCTCTCGGTTTAGTGAAGAGGTGTTTTACACCTTATATACACACTACCTTAAGAATACTTATGTTTGTCTTACAAATTACATTTTAATTTTGATTTTGCTTTGTTTGTATGAACTACGCATGCTCCGCAGGCCCCTTAATAAATCTTTAAAATTATGCCTACAAGAAACATCTAACGAATTAAATTTAAAAAAAAGCTTTTAATGTAACATTTTTACTACAAACACCTCCCCGTACTATTCAATCCATCTATCAGCAGTAACACAGTGTGAAGAGTTCCTTACATTGAGTTCTACCACAAAACATGATTTTACGCCAAAAAAAAATAAGTCATTTCCCAGAAATAATTTTTGCGCAAAGTTACTTAGTTTGATGTACAGAATGCTTTGTTGATGGTTTCGTGATGAGTCTGTTCTGTTTACATCCTGAATAAAGTTCGTTAGCAATTGAATTTGAACCTTGTTGAGAAGACATTGAGATTGTGTTCCCAAAACTTGAAATTAAGGTGAGGTACTGAATTCAAAGTAGGTAGTCACATAGGTAACGGCATCGGTCAGTGGGTCGTCTAAGGGGCGGCGGTTGTCTTCACGATCACTAGACGCACTATCAACAACGAATTTCACTAGAAACGTCATATCACTCGCGGAAGTTATCTAGTTATATTATTTTACTTGAAATCTACAACAAAAGATATCGACCCAAAAAAGCAATTTTGCAGTACTCGGAAATTGTACCAAAGAGAAGGAACGTTTTTAAAAAGAAGGTACTTTAGCTTTCGATTCATTTATCTCAAGTCATAAGGTTTCTAAATAAAATTGTCAAACATGTTAGATTGTAATCTCTCTAGCGAGATTGTAAACTCTCGAAATAATGTCAACTGAACATACTGCTAACAATATAACGCATTATTTTTCGGTAGATTGTACCTAATCTGTCAAAGTGAAACCGTAATATTGTGAGTTTGACGGAAGTATCTCTGCCCCCGTAAGCGAGACATGGGCACTCCGACGTTAGGTTAGTTAGGTTCCTTTAAACCCTGTAGACATAAATAGGGGCCCCGCGTAGCGGTGCTCGAAAACGCTTTTTGGGGACTACAAAGTGTTTTGAGGTTGGTTATATTACTCGGAATTTCTCAGGAATGGTGTACCTACGTTATCTTTTCATGAGAGTGGTACCATAGGGCAAAAGGGACCCTTCCTTCCCTACCCCTCCTCCACACGTCGCGAGTTGACTTCCATCGCATACATTTCACAATATTACGGTTTCACTTCGATAGATGACAACCTAACGCAAAATAATGCGTTATATTGTAAGCATTATTATTCGTTCGACAATCTTTCGAGAGTTTACAATCTCACTAGTTTTACAATCTAACGGTTTTCACAATATGACACTGACACACGAAACACTGATGCTCCAGGGTATCCCGCGAAATTCAAATTTTCCAACGTTTTTTGCAATTTGCAGGGCAGTTCTAAGTTGTACGCTGATGAAAACATCGTTCGCGGCTGCAAGACATATTATGCAGTCATAGAATAATAATCATCAACACAACCCTCAAAGTCCATAAAAGTCGAAGAACGACTTTGACCGTGAAAAATTTGTCCCTCTACTTTCATGAACATGAGCTGCACCGATGATTCTGATGACTATAATTCTGCAACCACATACGCCCCACAGCCGCGAACGGTACTTCCACTAACATACAACCCAGCACTGGCCCGCATATTGCAAAAAACCCAAGAAAATTTGGATTTCGCGGCCCACCCTGACGCTTTCACCTTAATTTAGCAATAATACAATTAACACTGTCATAATATAAGTTAAGAAATCCAAAAAAAAACACGTTAAAATGCATCTTTCTCATCAAGAGCTACAATAGTTACAAGACATCCGTTTCCTCAGACGCGCACGCACATAGATAATTAAACATTATAAAGGGTGTAAAACACCTCTTCACGAAGCCGAAAGGCACTTCTTCTCCCCATCATTGCGATATTTTTTTTATTCTGCACCATACCTGGGAACCTTCTAGTTACGGAGATATGGAGGGTCAAAGTTACAACTTTTTAACAAGTGATTTTTTAAATACCAAGTTTTTTTGGAAGATTTGAACTTTTAACACCTCCACGACCCCTACACTATTCAATCCATCCATCAGCACAATGTTTTAAGTGCGTTACATTGAGTTCTAACACAAAAAATGATTTATAACCTCAAAAAAAAAAGTTATTTCCCAGCAATATTTTTTGCGTAAAATTACTTAGTTTGATGTACAGAATGCTTGGTTAACGGCTTTGTGATGAGGTGGGTTACACCCTGTATAATACAAGATCAACTGATCAACTGACTGAATGTTAGACCTAGCTACATTGCACAGACCCCGTTATTAGCTAGATGTTTAAAATATAAAGATACTTACAATTATGATGAACTATGATCATGAATAGGTATATCTTAATTATTTATTAGCTATCACGTCCTGTGCCAGTCTCACTAGTATACTATCACAATTTTCCTCGATCCACGGCGCCACGCATGGTTGAGTAAATGTTCGTTCTAGACGTTTGCTTTCGGAAAAAAACCAATAACAATTTTGAACTAAAATAAAGGGTACGAAAACGTGAACGCACACTTATCAGAGCCGAGGGAAGCGAAAGAGCCGACAGAATCGAATTTAAATTTTTCGTGGAATCGGACGAATAGTAATAAAATTCACCTTTCGACACAATCAACAAAACAAAATAATTTATGCTAAAAACATTTGTAAGCAAAAACTCCTACCCTCGAGTAATTGATGTTCAAATACATTTATTAAAGGTGAAAGCGTCAGGGTAGCCGCGAAATTCAAATTTTCTAACGTTTTTTTTTCAATTTGCAGGCCAAGGCAGGGCAGGATAAGTTGTATGAAGTTGAAAATATCATTCGCGACAAAGTATGCAGTTACAGAATTATAATCATCAAAATCATCAATACAATTCATCTACAAGTTCTTTTAAGTCGAGGAACGATTTTTTCAAAGTCAAAGTCGTTCCTAGACTTTTGTGAACTTGGAGGGTTGTATTGATGATTTCGATGATCATAATTCTGTAACTAGATACGAACGATACTTTCATCAACATACAACCTAGATCTGGCCTACAAATTGCAAAACACGTAAGAAAATTTTAATGTTGCGGGCTTTCCTGAGGCTTTCGGACTAGGCATATCGACAGAATGTAGCATGACCACCTTCAAAGTCATTTTCATTCAAAAATATCAAAATGGTTCATTGTTATCCTAGGGGTGAAAGTAACTTATTTAGTCCCGAGACGGGGTTTGGCGCCCAAGCGTAGTTCGGGCGCTAATAGTTCGAGGGACTAAATAAGTCTTTAACCCGAGGTAAACACTGTGCTTTTCATTACGAATACAAGGAAAATTAAAATAAAAACACGAAAGAACTCGAAAAAAAATTAAGATCGGATTGCCGCCTTCCCGCCTATTTTGTTTTTTTTTCTGTGGCCGGCTATTCAGCCTTTATCTTCACTTTCGTCACCGAAGAATTAGTAAATATTTTGACCAAATCTATGTTATTTTAAAGAAATAAGTGTAACCAAATTATAACTAAGTTATTTAAAAAGAATATATTATTTAATTAATACAGAATTTTGTGTTATTTCAATTTTACATCGCACTGTAATTTAGAGGCTGTATTATACAGTATGTTAGTTTAAACGAGGGACTTATTCAAACCCGCAATAGTCCATGCTTACAAGATACTAATAAACATATGAACAAAAAGAAAACACTAATACATAACAGATAGATCCATACCAAAAACTTCGCCTAAGTTTCGCAACGTGTGCGCCATGCGCTTATCGCAGAACATGTGTGCGGGTCAATGACCTGTCTAGGTATAATCCATTTTCCCTTCATACTTTAAATCTGGCTTTGGACAGGCAAATATCTAGGTAACTAGATACTGACCGAATGTTCGCAGTCGTTGATTGACACCTTGCATAATAATTAACGGTTTCTCGCACAATATCACTAGATAACACTTAAGCACGAAACACAATCCCAATGTTCTTCACTGGAATGACGATAAGACTTAATTTTTAGTTATTCAAGAACACGTTTACACTCTTAATGTCGCGAAGTAAGCGGGGTTGTTTGTTAAATGCGATACGCGGAAACGCAATATTAGACATGCGGAAGTAACGGCGCTCGCGCATACACTGAGGTCAGCGCGGGGTGGCGCGGGGATGTGCCCTGTCGGTGCATCGGGGACATTACAAAGGAAAGGGGCGGAGTTTGCGCACGGAGCTCAGGACCGGCACGTGTTTTGCCGCGTGATACCTACTTGCGCGCTGTGTCCATGAGTAATGTATTTAATTAGACAATTATGTCAAAAATTAAGGTTATAGGTTTTTTACATATTTGGATTGAGAATCGAATACTGAATACCTTCCCTCAATATGTCCCTCGTTTAACCTAACAGGCTGTATAGAAGTCGGAACATTGTTCACTAAAAAGGTGAAAATAGAACTAATGTTTTTTTTCATTACTCATACTCGGAAAGTAGGTCTGAAGTTGCCTGAGAACCGGGCTGAAAGTAATACTTTTCAGCCCTAGGGAGAATCACTTTCAACTGACAGCTGTCACATTATAAAAAAAAAATCTAGTTCTATTTCCACATTTCTATTGAACCATGTTCCGACTTCTATACAGCCTGTAAATTACAGCGCGATGTAAAATTGAAATAACATAAAATTCTGTATTAATTAAAGAATATAATTATTTTAAATAACTTAGTTATAATTTAGTTACAAATATTTCTTTAAAATAACAAAAATTTGGGCAAAATATTTACTATTTTTTCAGTGACGATAGTGAAAATGAAGGCTGAATAGCCGGCCACAGAAAAAAAAAAACAAAATAGGCGGGAAAGCGGCACTCCGATCTTCATTTTTTTTTCGAGTGGTTTCGTGTTTTTGTTTTTATTTTCCTTGTATTCGTAATGAAAAGCACAGTGTTTACCTCGGGTTAAAGACTTATTTAGTCCCTCGAGCTATTAGCGCCCGCGCTACGCTTGGGCGCCAAACCCCGTCTCGGGACTAAATAAGTTACTTTCACCCCTTGGATAACAATGTACTATTATAATTTGACAGCTGTTAGTTAATGCGATTCTCCCTAGGGCTGAAAAGTATTACTTTCAACCCGCTCCTCAGGCAACTTCAGAACTACTTTCCGAGTATGAGTAAATAGTAGATTGTTACACGAGGGCCGAAAGGAATCAATTCCCATACGAGGTATTTAGCCATATATATACTCGGCTATAGTCCGAGTAGGAATTGATGTCTTTCACCCGAGGTAAGCATAGATACTTACTACTTTTCATTTCGAATATAAGGAAAGTAAAAAATAGCAGTTTTATTTTCATATCTGCTCGCCACTTAATAAAGTCATTGTATGTATTTTTTTAATTTCTGGCAAAAGATTTTCGACAACTGTATTTGGCTCGTCTTAAACAGAATCTGGGGTCAGCATTTCAGAATTACTTGAACTCATTAGATATTGGAAAAAAACCGAGATTTCGATACAGCTTACAGAGTTAGTATCCCGCCAAATTATATATTCTATTTAAATTTTGAACAATGGAAGACACTGCGTCTCAGACGGGGGCGGACCCGCTCATTTTTTTTTTTAAATTCACACTGGCTGTTTATACACTCACTTAGATTTTCTGCGGCCGATTGCCTAACAAACTTTAGTTCTACTTTTAAAATTTATTCCCGCCCTAGGGAGGGAAGCAATTACTATGAGTCTTTCCCGCCCAAGTAGCATTTTCCACCCGCTATTCGGATCAAACAAACACTTCTTTCCGAGTATGAGAAATGAAAAAATAATTTTAGTGCACAACCGTTTGACAGCGAATTTACCAAAACGCATTGTTGAGCTTGACGTCACACGAAAGTGTTGTCAAAATAAGCACTCGACAAACTGTAATGGAATAGTCTCTCATAACTTATGATGCAGCTGCTTTATTAAAAATAAACAGGTAACGGTTTTTCACAGGCTGTGACATTGCATTGTATAGAGTTTGGCTAATGAAACCTGTCCACCCATTATTTTCAGAAGTTTTAATATGGCAATCATTTAATGTTGTCAAAATTGACAAGTTTCGTACTTGAGTCATCTTGATCTGATGTTTCATATTTAGGTACATTGGTTTTGTTTAAAACACAGAGTACTTTTATATATATGTTTAAAACAATCAAAAGTTCGACGAGGAAGCTTCTATTTACTATGATTGACAAATACAGATAAAAAGTGATTTGAATCAGAATGAGTACCTATGAAATTTACGATGTATATGTCACCGTAAAATTGTCAAATACGTTATATTACAATATAACGTGTATCTCTGTAGCGATATTGTAGTCTCGAATTATTGTCAACTGAACACACGGAAGTATCTGTGCCCCCATAATCGGGACTTGGGGCACCCCCCCCGTTAGGTTAGTTAGGTTCCTATAAACCCTGCACCCGGAATTAGGGGCCCCGCGAAGCGGGGCTCCGTCGACTACACTTTTTAGGGGAATATAAAGTGTTTTAGGGTTAGGTTATAATAATCGGTATTTCTCAGGAATGGTACAATACCTTTTCATGAGAGTTGTAGGTACCACTGGGCAAGGGGGACTCCTCCTTCCCTCCACACCGCGTGAGTTGACTACCATCGCATGCATTTCACGTAAAATAATGCGTTTTGTTGTAAGCAGTATGTTCATTTGACAATATTTCGAGATTTTACAATATCGCTAGAGATATTACAATATAACGTTTTTGACCATTTTACGGTGACATATACAATGTTTACTATTTATTTTGCATTTTATTTTCTTAACTACTGGACCGATTCACATGATTCTTCGTGAAAAATGGTTTTAAGCCAAATCCAGAGTTTTGACACTAATTTATACGTTATATGTCAACAAATAAAAAAAAATCATTTCGAGTTACGCAATTATATGACACAAAAACTTTAATCTACGCTTTTAGAAAAGTTTTGATTGACGTTTTATTGAAAACATGACCGTTTTTAGGGTTGTCGTACGTCGCTTGATTAAAATCACGAAATACCTTTTTAAAACCTTTTTTTTTATTCCAAATTGAAACATCGAAAATAATAGGTACATAAAAAATATTTTTCTTAAAAACAGTGATACATATTTAAATCTTAATTCTAAACAATATTTACTCCTCAATGTCTTCATCGTCTTGCGGTAACTCATCTAGAGGTATAATGGCCGGGGGACTGGTGTTGTCACAAGTACAATAGCAGTTCTTACCGGCAGGTCCTTGAGGTACGAGCAGGATTTTGAGTCGCATATTCGTTTCTAGAGCGTTCATTATTTCTGTGGAACGAAGAAAAAATATTATTAGTTTAACATAAAATCAAGTCATAACTATAGCTATAAGAGAAGAGGAAGACCAAAAAAGCTGTGTGAAAGATGATATGGCTAGAAAAAAGGTTCCCGATGAGATGTTGATTCTGCCTGCCTTTTCCCAACTAGGTATGCTGAGGTCGGCTTCCAGTCTTACCGGATGCAGCTGAATACTAGTATTTTACATGGAAAATTGGACACAGAACGTCATACGGGTGACTCTAAATAGTCGTCATCAGGACGTAGGTACCATTCGTGACTAATACCGGAAGTCACAAAATTGACCTTAAATAGACGTTGCTACGACGTATCATTTATGACTAACACGGGTTGGTTAAGGATCGTGAACGTCATAATGACGGGACCACGCCAGGTTTTGTGAATATCATGTGAATAGCATTTAGTACAATATTTCTACTATTTCATACTTTCATAGAAAAATTCTACCACCTAAAATTTGAAAATATTCCATACAGAAACTGGTCCCGCCATTTTGATATCAAAATGACGGGACCACTGTTCATTTGATGAAAAATACACGATGTTATCTTAAACTGAACACATAAAATTGTAATACGAAATAGTACGACTACGTTTGAATCGTTATTATACATTATTAACTGTAATTTCAACAAAAAAAAAGGGTATACAAAATTGACATCAGAGCGCCTGAAGAAAAAGTATCATTTTATGCCATGAAGTATTTAAGGCTCATAAAATTTATTTGGACGTTTAAAACGTTTGGCCCGCATCCAATTGGTTTTAAAAATATTTCATACAATCACGTTCACTAAGGATCGACCCTAAAATAACGTCAGTTTTACGTACATGTTCGACGAATAAAGGACGGACCCTAAAATGACTAGTGGGACGTCATTATTTCGTCACAGACGTCATCTTGCTACCTGGGTTTGTGGCTAGCAATCCTGTTTTTGTGCTCCTAAACCTGTTTGATAATTATTGTGCTAGTTAATAAAAATGTACGTAATTACAGGGCGTCAAGCTCTCGATTTGCTTTGATTTTTATTTTATTTTGTATATGAAGCACTTTAACCTTGTATGATGGGTGCATTCGATACTAATAGGTCTGCAACAGTCTGTACTAATACCTAGTCAAATTAGTCTTACCTACCACATTACAACCCACTCTTACTTCTTAGTCATGCTAGTCTTACTTTCTTAGTCAAGCTAGCCTTAGTTAATAACATTATAATGCTTACCTATCACTAATATTATAAAGAGGAAAGATTTGCTTTGTTTGTTTGTTACGAATTAGTTCAAAAACTATTTAAAAAATTATTTCATCCATTAAAAAGCTACATCTTTATCGAGTAACACAGGCTATAAATTATATTGATATCATGCAAATTAGCAGTTATCACAATTTTTGCGGACAAAGTCGCGGGCAAAGTGATAGTAGGCAATTAAAATTTAGCGTACGATTGATAAATTGGAGCGTTTGAATAATAATAATGCAGATCGCTGCGCTAAAGTCGACAATCGGCATTACTGTTTTTTTTAATTTTCTGAGTATTTAGGAATCTTTCGGCCTATTATCATAAAATTTAGATCATGATATTACCAACACCTGCATAGCGACTTATGGATCTGTAAACATTGGACTCCAAAAACATTCCTCCCCGTTCTTATCCAGCTTCGGAATGAAGAAAATAAAACACATTAATGCAATTTAGAAAGTTTATTGGAATTGAAAACACGTCAGTCTTAGGTCAAAACAAAGGTAACAGCAAAAAATCTGGAAAATACACGGTAACATGTAATTAAAAAAGATTCAATATACTTAACTGGTGTACTTCTGAACTTAGGTACAAAGGGTCACTTACTTAAACTTTTTAAGCAAAATGGAAATTATGACTAGCACTAAATAACCAAAAAGCGGTTTAAAATAAAACTACGGCGTGGAACATTTGTATAAATCATGAGCACGACAACAAAGGAATGATTCAACATTTTGATCTTATAGGCGGAAATAATTCAACTTAACATAAAAAACACAATTCTCGACTAACGGTGCATTCTTGGATTATTTATATGGGGTAGTAGGCTAATGATTACATGGTTTTGTGAAGTATTACAGAAACTACAATTAATAAAAACTTTAATTTTAAATGCACTCTTTATTTGGCAACTTGAAACAAAATATTAATTAAATACCAATACTATTTGTACGCAATCTGAAAACAAGATTCCTGAAGCTGTATTATTATCTATTACTAAAAGAAATTAAAGATCAACCAAATCACAAGTCGATAGTGGAAATATCAAGTAACGTAAGGGATTTAAAACGCGCAGATTTACAACTCTCGAGAGTTGCAAATCAGCGCGCTTAACCGAGAATTGCTAATCCAACAGCGTCCTTATCTTCGTTACGGTATTCGAATTTCCACCGTCGAAATACACAAGATTTCCATTGCCCTCACGGCCTTAGCCAGATTTTGTGCGCCTCATTGGCGTATGTTTTGCTGTTGTATGGACAAAGGCAATGCAACCAAATTTATGATAAACTATCCAATGAAAAGTACAACAACAACTTTGAACAAAATATTGGAAATAATTTCACAATGCATTTCAATCTTATGACTATTGCTACAACATCTTTACGACACTTTCAAGTTTAAAGCCGTTCAAGGATCTTTTGGCGTGTGGCTATATTTGGAACTAATGCCAGCATTTTGTTTTTTCAATACATTTCGCAAAATGTTCACCAACAGCGCCGCTGTGTAAACGTCATTTGGGCGCCAAAACATCCTTGTACCACTGTATATGGGTAAACTGTTTCTCATATAGAATTATTTTGATTATTATACGCTTATAATGTATTAATATATTTTTTTCAATCAGATCGCGTCTACAAAGTGAAGAGACATAAATAAGATAACAATGTTGCAGAGTAAATATTGTGCTTCGGCAAACATCGGAAACAATCGTATTGTATATTACAAAAACGATTGACAAAAGTAACTTTATCACAAAAAATTAAATGTCAATTCATTGACATTGACTGTCATTTTTTTGTGTGTGTATATTTCACGTGATGCCCAATATTTATCCTGTAATACTGCACTTATGAAGTGAACTATGGAACATCAATCGGGATTACTTGCTTATATTATTAAGTTAAATTGTTGTCATACTACAATAATAAGTTATGTATGTAGGTCTTAACTATACTAGCGGTTCCAGCTTGAGTTATAGTTTTCCAAGGAATCTGAGGTCATCAGAAAAATTAATCTCCGATAGTTGCTGCCAGTTAATATCGCAATACCGGTCATTGCCCTTTCCCTAATATCTCTTCGTACGAACCAAAACAAATGAACCATGTATCGTTTTTCATTAGAAAAACGTTGAAGATCACAATAGATGACGATTCAAGACTTGAACAGGCTTATTTTTGGATTCTAAAGTTAAAAACTTTAATAAATGTACGTGGGTCAATGACCGCATTTGCGATTTTAACTGGCAGCAAAGATAGTGTAAAATATGGTTGGGCAATCCAATTATAGAGGAAGCCTTACCGAGTATATTTAAAAATAATGCCAAGCAGACATCATCGAGATTTGAGAAAATCACATGTTTTCCCAAGAGTTACTAAATCACAAAGTTTTAAAAAAGGTTTCTACTTTTTCTTACTTTTGAATCTCAACCTAAAACCGCTAGTAAAATTTCTAAAGACCATTGATCGTTTGGCGAAGCTTTAGTCATTGTACATATCTCGGTAAGCTCGGTTTTATATCATCGTGAATGTGTTTTATTCAGTTTCTTTAGATTTCGCCTTAGCCGCGTCGCCGAAGAGCATGAGACACATGGTAGCGTGGAGGCAGGCCTTGGCTGGGAGGAACTTCTCGTCGAATGTTAGGGAGTACCGGTACATCCAGACTGCTGGTTCGTATTCAGACTGTAAATGAAAATCGTATTTAAGACTTCAGTCTATAGATATTCTTTTTCTGTGATTGAGGATGTGGCATTGCTGAAAGTACACTTCATTTAGCCGAAGTAAACCGACAACTACTAACTTCTATTTTAAGTGAATAAATGCATTAATTTAATATAAATTACTATTCACATTTCACATTAAACTACAAATAGATCTTAAATAATATTTTAAAAATAATATGTAAAAGTGCCAAAATGAGAAAAGAATTGTTTTGGGCGTCAAAAATTCGCCCACATCGCTGTCAATAGGAAAAATGCCCAGAAGGAATTTCCACGTTGGATGGCAATGCGGATTCTTTGGCCGAATAACTATTAACTAAATGAAATCTACAATGTTTTTTTTATTCGATGATTGCTATGGTGCAGTAAACTGAAATAAAACTGTTATTTTTACGCTGATTTCAGGATAGTTGTATCCAGAGATGCACAGAGCGCCTTGTCATGAACGGAGTAAGAAGAAAGAAACAAGGAAAGGCGACCAAGACACCTGTGTACTTTTGGAATCGCAGTCTTCATAAATAGAATGTAAGTGTTAAAGTATCAACTTACTGTGACTGCTGATTTATCATTAGTATTTTACTTACCAAGTATGTGTGTGACACCGCTACTAGGAACGATTCTATTCGGCTTTTCGGTTTTGTGTAGAATGAGAGGTAGGCGATTTCTTTAGCATCTTTGATCTTGTTTTGTCTGCAAAGAAGCCATTGATTATTATTTGCTTATAAAAGTTAGTTTTTTGGTCAATTCAGGAGCCAAAATTCAAGTCAACGATGATTAGAAAAAGTACTATTGGTTCAAAATATCGCGGCATATATTCGATACCTGTCATCCGCTGTTGTTAAACAATGGATTTCTATTTGATGTTTTCTAAGCAAACACAGGGGGAACAGAAAGAAACAATAGTCGTCTAGAAAAAACAAAATAAAGGGTTTAAAAAACCTCTTAACGAAGCTGAAAGGCACTTGTTCTTCCCGTCATTGCGATGTTTTTTTTTGTTCTACTCAATACCTGGGAACTTTCTAGTTACGGAGATATTGGGGTCAAAGTTACAACTTTTCGACTAGTTTTTTTTTAATACAAGATTTATTGAAAGATTGTTACTTTAAACACCTTCATGATCCCCGTACTATTCAATCCATCCATCAGCACAATGTTTTGAGTGCTTACATTGAGTTCTACCACAAAACATGGTTTTGCACGCCAAAAAAAGTCGTCTCCCAGCAATATTGTTTGCATAACGTTACTTAGTTTGATGTACATAATGCTTGGTTGACGGCTTCGTGACGAGGTGGTTTACTCCCTGTATATTCTAAAATTAACTTATCATTATCTTTCCAACTGTCGCATGTCGTAATATTTGTTTTTTAATGGTTTTTGAGTAATGAGTGAGTAACAGAAGAATTGTAACATTTCAGTAGTAGTACATACATGTGCAGCAGCGCGGTGAGGGCGCGCGAGGCGTGCGGCGCGCGGGCGTGCGGCGTGCGCGCGTGCGCCGCCGCCAGGCAGCGCGCCGCGCACGCGCCCCGGCCCCCCGCGCCGCACCACCACCCCGCCACCGCCATGCCCGCCCAGCTGTTGGGGTGCTGCACACACAACTGGACGGTCAACATCAACCCTCAACTGGACGGTCAACATCAACCCTACACAGTTTACCAATAAAATGTTGTAAAGGATTAACAATAGCAGCCAATTTTCGCACAAGTGAAATTTCGGATAGACAGCCAATAAGCTAGTTACCACCATCAGGAAATTGAAAATCTATTTAGTCTGTAGTTAGAGGACTGGAAAAAAATGGACAAGTACTTTTTGTTTTTGTAACTCAACGAATATAAAACGCATCCAAACTAAGGAGTGGGGGGCTCGTCACGTCAGAACGCAATAAAAATTATACCACGGCGTGACGTATTGAGAATTTTAAAAACTTCTTCGTCGATTTTGGTTTACGTAGCAAATGAAAAAATACGGGTGAAATATTATTTGATTATCTAACTCGGACTAATTAGATTTTTTTGTCGTCTACCCTATTTTATTAATAATTAAAGTTATGTTAATCAATCATTGTTGATAATTTGTCACCGACAAATTATCAAATCATGTGAGAGAATTATGAAGACTGTAGAAAAAACGAATTAAATGTACCATGTTTAACAGTCATGTTTTATTTAAAACCCAAAACTTACCAACTCCACATATCTAGCTATCTTAGCTCCCAGTCCAATGTAATCGTAATAGTCGAACACCTCAGCAAACTGCTGCATCATACTGAGCACGGGCTGCCAACCTTCGGTGTCAACCTTCATGAAACGCTCTACAAAGAAATCCTTCGACGGATCGATTGTTAATCGGCATTCTGGAATCTTCTTATTTGATGGTGTCAATGAGATAACTTCTGTTGGTAACCTGGGAATATAGATTTGTATATAAATCCTAAGGTCGAGGTGAATCATCATTTCAGCCGAAAGACGTCGTCTGCTGGACATAGGCCTCTCCCAAGAGTCGCCACATTTACCGTTCCCGTGCGACTCGCATTCAACGGATTCCTGCCCGCGTAGCATGGCCGCTGTGGAAACGGGTTTTGTCGACTGACAATCGACAAAATGACTGTCAATCGACAAAATGACGGATTGTCGAAAGACTTCTATCGTCCTAAGCATGGCGATGTTTGACATGTGGAAAAGAAAGGTCTCTATTCTCTAGCGACAAGAGTGTATAACGTCGAGCATGGCAAAAATTTTTTGTCTACTTTTGACACTTGTTGTAGGAATCGTTTCTTGTCATCTAATGTCAAAAAGTCTATGTCAACACATCAGACTAAGACAAGCGGATTTTTACAAAAACATAATTTGTTTTTACGCGATTTCGTCAAAAACATGTCGGGGTCCTACCGTCGCCATCTCCTCAGTTTCTATGCTGAGGAAAATGAAAGGAAGGTCAAAAGGAACGCTGTACGAGCTCTAACCGGGGCTTTCGATCTCTCGGAAAAAGAGTTCCTCGAAAATTATAAAGTAGGTAACCCATTACAATGAGGTAATATAATGATAATATCTATAAGGTAACCAATCAGATGGTGCAATATTTGTGCCAGGAGCTGGGCGAAGATCTGTATCTTAGCACATCACAGGGTCTGCCTGTTCTCGTTAAGAGCGCGTATCCCAAAAGTTGGCAACGTCGCAAATAGCTGACAAATATTTACATGTTTTAATTAATTTGACAATTTTACTGTATGAAAATAAGAAATATGGCTCTGTAGTGCACTAAAAAATTGAATATGAATTGCAATGAAAACCCTAAATTTGATGTTGTAAACGTTTCAGGTGTAAAAAAGGCATTTGGCAAGTTCCCAATTTTTTTTTTTACATCTAATACTATACATTCGGTATTACGATATTAATTATTGAATTTCCTAATCAATTTTTTAGTCCACTACAGAGCCAATTTTCTTATTTTCACACAGTAAAATTGCCAAATTAATTAAAACATGTAAATATTTGACAGCTATTTGCGACGTTGCCAACTTTTGGGATACGCGCTCTTAAAGTGAATCTACCCATGTACAACCGTTACAATGCAAAAATTATATGCATGTGATAATGCAAAAATTAACATACAAACTACATCTTTCTAATGTGTTATTATTATTTTTGAAAATCAATCCACTTTGTTTGTCATTACAGTTAGAGAGCCGACGATACTAAACCTAATCTGATAAGACTAAAAAATATGATATACTTAGAATTAGCTTCGTTATCAATGGGGGAACACGAAATGGAGATGCTGCACTGCAAAAATCCGAGCGGTGCTATTAAAAAAATAAGATACCAACGCTCATCTGAAAGATCATCAATTTGTGTGAAAGAAAACCCACTGCTGCATTTTCCAAACAGTGGAGAGAGTGGTTGGTGCAGCGATTGAAAGTCACCTACCGCGCGGATTCGGTATTTTGTCAGGAATCACATGGTTCCTTTCGGTATGTACTGATTGAATACGTGTGTCACGGTCACGTACGAATAATTTTACGAAACTTGGTAGTCTTCATCACACGAAACACGAAAAATCTTTTTTTTATTTGCGCCTCCCGGTTTTTTGCATTGCGGCATCGCCATTTCGTGTTCATTAATAATGAAGTTGATTAAATATATAATTATTATATATCATCTGGGAGTCTTATCAGACTAGGTTTAGTGTCGTCGGCTCTCTAACTATTATGACATAAAGTTTACTCTTCATCTGAGTCGTCGGACTCACGATTAAAAACTTTACGAGTAAATACGTTTCGTTGTTGCTTTGAGTTACGTTGAAGGTGATAAAACCTGCACATTTGACTCATTTTTTGGTTAACTAAACGTAAATGTTATCGTAGGATTTTTTTAATATCTACATCACTAGCTGCTTCGCCGTTGCCATGGAAAACATCCTATCTCTTTGTCTTCTTACAAACTCAAGTCGATGGGCCGCCGCATGCTCGGGCATGTCCAAGACAAGTCAAGTTGTATAGAAAAGAGCTTTGTCGAGTCTTAGTAGAGTAGAGATAGAATGCCATGCTACGCGGGAGCGGCTGTAACCTTCACCAAGTCATCGGTCCACCTAGTGGGAGGTCTTCTAACGCGACGTCTTCCGGTTCGCTATCGACACTCCACAACTTTTCGGTCATCCGTTCTGCGAGTAATGTGCTCAGTCAGTCTGCCCACTGCTACTTAAGTTTGGCAAATCTCGAGGTAATATTTCCAAATTCAATAGGATTTTAAAATTATGACTATGACAGTGTGAAAGGAAAAGAAATCATTTTAGCGTAGGTGGCTAAAACGATTTCAAATTTTCAACGTATTCATAACATCATTCTGAACAGAGAAATTTTTCAACGGTAATTAAAAAAAAAGCACCTGTTCCACACTGTGGACTACATTATGCAAATGATGGGACACTTACTTTGAATCAGCATCAGCAAGCAGCTCCCTAAAACTGATGATATGCAGCCAGTATCCTAGTTCTAAATGCTGATAAGTGCAATCCTCTTCTGTTAATGATAAATCTTCTGGTTGAATACCTTGACAACAGACAAATGTATTAGAAACACCTGAGATAGTACATTTTCAACGAATTTTAGATTATCCTAAAAGTAGGGGAAAGTTGGCATCGGTTATAACAATTACTAGTAGCCTTTCAAGAATCTTTTAAAGTTATTGGGTCTTTAACGAACTGAGGAAATCGTCTCAAGAAAGAAAATGTTGACGGCATGTCAAGTCGAGTCAGAAGCCCATGGGCGGTATAAAAAAAAGTCTCTGAAACCAGGTTAGGGACAAATTAAAATTACAATTAAAAAATAGTACATTTTGATACAAATGGAGAAAGTTTGTTATTGTAGTTCAAGGCGGTATTAACACACGAGCCGTATAGGCGAGGGTGTTATTGAGCCGAGAACTGCAATAACAAATGTCCACGTGTATCAAACGACGTTTTTCAATACACTTTTGAAGAAATAAAATAAAAGAATGTAAAATATTTGTGTCATGAATTAATACGAGACTATGATTTAATTTTTTTTCCGCGCTTTGCTTTCGCCACGTTGAAGGAGAAGTAAAGGTATGAAGCTGGTATACAGCCTAATATAAAAAATAGTCTTTTTTTACATATTTTTGAATTTAGAACACAAATAAATGTTAATTTGTTTATAAAAGAAAATATTAGTTTTAAAGAATCATGTTTATCTATGATGTTGAATTTATAAACACAATTTGAATATTCAAAAAATGTTTACGCCGTAAAAGATTTTTTTTTTTTAAATTATGCATTGACCAGTTTGGACTAAGTATAGGTATAGTATCTGTGGCAATTTTGCTTCCTGCACATGGGTGGAAAAAACATGAAAAACGCACGTGTGTGAAATACACTGCATTTTGAACCTCATCGTAGTGCGAAAAGAACCAGTTTTCGAGGAAGTGTATTGAAAAGAAATAAACAATTCCCGGTAAATTGATGTCGACAATTCACATTGTATGGAACTCTGGATGTTATCATTTTCTGAATTGGATTGATAGTGAAAACATAGTTTTTAATACAATTCCTCGGAAACTGGTTCTTATCGCATTACGATTAGGTTCAGCATGCAATGTATTTCACACCCGTGCGTTTTATTCATTTTACAAAACTTGTGCGGGAACAATAATTACCACAGATAAATATAACTTATACTTAGTTCAAATTAGTTCAATGCCTCTATTCGGAGGTGAATGTTTTATTTCGGCAAAGCAATATGCGTCTTTACGGCGTAAATATTTTCTAATAACATCATTTTCGCATTAGGATTGTCCTGTAATGTTAGTAGTGTTTGTAATAAATAAATAAATGAGTAAATAAATAAATATTTCTTGTCTTGTATCAAAATATACTAAAATACCCCTGTATGGTCCCCGAAGGAGTAGCCAAAGGAGTAAAAAAACAAAAAAAAAATAATAAAACAAAAAATTACTGTCGCATCCCCTTTCGCCGCATCCTTTCAACTCCTTTCCAACAGTTTTCATCATAGCTTCAAAGTTTTTCAAATGTGCGGCTTTATCGGATCGGTCCTTCGGCATTTCCTTAGTAAATTGGTCGAAAACTCCGTCGTTCATGTCTTCCACCGGGGCGCCCTGGATATTATCGTCTTTTAGTTCAAGCATTCGGACTAAAGTGCTGCTTTCTGCGACAATTAGGAAGGAATATGTTATGTACAGTAGAGGCGAGGGTTAGTTGGAAAGCGAGTGGTACAGGCGTTCTCACGAGGCGAGTAACTATGAAAAAACGAAACTGGAGAAATATTCGTATCAAACCTGTTGAAATATTTATCTCTACAGTACTCTCTAGTGTCTACTTTATCTACAGTACTTTCAGTTTTTATGTCTTGTGACTGGGATTAAAGCTACATTTAATTTTCCTTTTTGTTTCGACAATTCATAGCTGTAACTGGCCTACTTGAAATAAGTGCTTTGATTTTGATTATTACGGGGGTAGGCAGGGGCTGCGGGACTGTTCGAAAGAGATACCGCGGCCCGGAACGTAAAGGGCGAGGTGTTCTTGTGCCCATATAGGTCTTTTAGACTAGTTCACTTGAGGATGAAGAATTCCTTGGATTGAAAACACTTCTTGATTGGATTCATAGACAACTTTCTACAATCAATGTTGCCCGACATAAAATTAATATCTGTGTTGGGATGCCAACACGAGGAAGGAACATGGATGGTTTTTAGTCAGTAAAAGTCTGACACTCCCTCCCACTCCATCCGGAGTGGAAGGGGGGGGGTGATGATTTCCCATCCGAAAAAAAAAAAGGGCAGGCAGAGGTGTATCCACAGAGTGTGGATACTACTGTGGGCACAGAGTGTACCTAATAGTACACCCACATTCACCATGTTTAAATCCCATGTATTGGGGGCGAGCCTATTGCCATCAACCAGGCACGTATCCAGACTCCATGGCTGCTACTGACAAAATCAGTCGACAACTCGGCAGTCACACTTGCGACCACTCGACCAATGAAGCAGTCTCTCTGCTCTCTTATAGTTGCTGCCAGTTAAAATCGCAAAAGCGGTCATTGACCCACCTACATAAAAGTTCTTAACTTTTAAATCCAAAAGTAAGCCTGTTCAAGTCTTCGCCGGGTTAGAGGCAAAACCAACTATCTCGATTTTTTGCAGTTTTTCACTTTATTATACCATTCGAATCGGTATTTAATTCTCTATACAATGGTAAAAAAAAAGTAAAAAAAAAACGAGATAGTTGGTTTTGCCTCTAATCCTGTCTTGAATCTTCATCTATCGTGAACTTCAACATTTTTCTAATGAAAAACGATACATAGTTCATCTTTTTTGGGTCGTACGAAGAGATAAGATAAGATTTATTTGCTCAGAGATATTGGGGAAAGGGCAATGACCTCTATTGCAATCTTCTTAACTGGCAGCAACTATAGTTAAAATCTTTAATCTCATCAGACAACATGTTTATAAGTGAATGTTTCTCCAGGTTTTTTTTATTTTGTGTGAACGCACAGTTAATCGGAAAGAAAGTTCTTCGGCTCCGATTGTCGTTCAATTCGCATACAAATTCTATTAGGCAAATCTAAATTGCCTTGTGATTACTATTATATACAGTTGAAAAATTAAGTAAGAAAAACATAAAAGAGTTGTAAGAATTTGTTAGTGAAAACCTTTATTCAAATCAACAGTATAGTTGGTAACTTACTTACCACGTTCATGAGTATAGCACTGTATATTAGTGAGATGGCAATTCGTGCCGTCCTTTTCGCACACCATACTCATTCCTGGCTCTACTTGCGTGCATATATCGCCTTCGCCGATTTCTGAAATATTCAAGTATGTTGTTGTGTGTCGAACCCAAAATATTTGAGAAAAGGTTTTTTCACAAATACTTTTTTGAGATCAACTTCCAGCTAACGAAATGCAGCTGACTACAAGTATGTATTATAAATATCGCTGGACATTAACACACAGGGCCATCTAGTGCCACACTAAGCAAGGCCTGTGGAAGATTATAGATGGAGCGACTGCCTATTTGACCTCTGGTTTTCAGCTTTTCAGGTCTCTCTACAAAGATCTACACATAACAAGGGGGACAAACGGCTTATTGTGCTTTCAAGGCAAAGACGAGAAGAGAAGGTCTCAGTATGTAACGGACGATCATCTATCTATAGACCGACCTCAACAAGCGTTACTTAACCTTGCAGATCTACCCGTGCGACTGTACTTATTAAAAGCATGCTCCTGTTGTAAATTGAAATAGTCCTTCTCAAATCTAAACACAAGAAAAAAGCTAAAATTTGTAATTGGCTTTCTGGTGACTGTAGTTTCATTTTTGAAGTGAAAACTTCTTCAGCAATTTCTGGGTGAACTAAAATCATGGAACTCGCGTGACCGTCACGTAACACTTCGTAGCACTCGTAGCCGATCCGCTACGCCGTAGCGTGGTGCTACGCCGTAGCGGGTATACATTACTTAGTTTTCACTGCTATCGGCAGTCCCCAAAGATTGCCTTCATGTTTTTTTTTTTGTCTTTTTTTATTAGCTGTAAGTCCTGCATGTCCAGTCAGCAAAACAGTTAGATATGCAGGCTAGCAATCTTCTTACGACTATTATAAATGTAAAAGTCTGTAAAGATCGATTTTTGTTATACTTTCACGGTGAAACTACTGAAAGGATTTGGATGAAATTGCAAACAGATTGATTATAGCCTATGAAACGTCCAATAACCCGTGGGGAACAGTGACCCACGACCGTCGAAACCCCCGAGGGGAACCGTGCTCCAGTCGTTAGTTTTGTCATAAATTTGACGATAAAAGTTGTTTGTATCTCGCTTAAGTTTGCACAGAGTGTAGTAGAAGGAACAAGACAGACATTTTGCCTCAGTTCAACAATGAACGATGCTTTTACAGGGTCCCCAGTACATAAATCGCTCACGCGCCGACTAGTCGCCCCCCAATTAAACAAAGTTAGTTCTGTATGTGAATTAGTGGTCTGTGAGGTGAAGTGTGGTGTTATTTTGTATTTACATGATGCCTGGGTAAGTAATAAACATATTTTAATGATTAAACTGTATAGTTTCCAAAGATTTCGGGCAGAAATAGTCATTTCAACCACATTGCATAACGGTAAACGGTTCAAGCGTCATCGACGAACTATTTTCATATTAATTTGCCTTATTTTGGCAGTAAACATTAATAGAAATGGAAACTATGTCTATTACGTATGTTTTATGTATCGCATAATAGGTATTAGGCGTTTAATTTCAATATAATCGTACTTTTGTTGTGATCAATTCAAAAATTGTAGTTACGTAAAATTATCGTGAGCTGCAGCCAATGACAGTGACGCGATTGATGCGTCGGCGCAATCAAAGAGCCGTATTTTTTTGCCCGCGAAACGTTGGCCAATCAGAGCCGGTGATTGCCTTGTTTTGGTTAGTGAAATAGTTTATTTTGATTGTTGATTTTAATTAATATTTTGTTAGGCAGCATACCTCTTTTATGTGCCTATTGTTTTGTAAATATCTTCAACATGAAGAATGTAAAATTAGATTTCAAATTTAGGTAACAGAATTGGAACAGTGATCCAAAGTTTGAGTGGGTGTTTTTTACGCCAGTTTTAAGTGTTTGTTTTGATAATTTTATACTAATTAACTAAACACTTTAGATAGCTGATACTCGGCCGGTGTCAAGTATGTGAACCAACCATTCATATTAAAAGGTAAACAAAGCTACTAGGCACTTAGCGTTCTTAGAATAGAACCGTAAACAAACCCAATCTTTTGTTTAGAACACGGCACTCGTAAATGACGTCATGATTTTGTAAAGCTTGTGAGATGAAAAAATGTATGGCGAGTGCTGTTCTTTTGTTTGAAATATGTGGGACAATGTGTTTTTGTTGAAATAAAACTATAACTTTTGGATATAATGGCTAATTGTTTAAATTACAATGATATTTACACAAGAAACTGGTAAAACGGCCTCACACTCAACAAACTTTACAATTACTAATACATAACAAGGCAAAACTACACTAAACCATAAATAGCATGTTAGGTAATTTAATAACAATTCCAGTGATAGTACTGGAAGCCAGCTAACTAACTTAGTTTCGGAGATATTGGCATTTTAATCAGACGCGTCGATAGCTCATGCGCAAGCGCATTTGGTGGACGTGTGTGGTAGGCAAAAAAACAAGGCCCGCTTGACGGGTCAAGGGATAACCCTTTTCCATTTATAATAGTTAACTTATTATATATAATAATTAACTTTGTAACATCCTTAAATCTAAATTGTTTTTCTTTTCTTTTCTAATTCTGCCTCAACATTGTAAATTGTAATCCATGGGAAGTTGCGAGGTAACACCATCACAAGTATCCCTATAACTTAACGGGGCTGCCTCAATTTTGTGCTGTAGAACAATTGTATGAGAATCAATAAAAACTTTTATTATTATTTATTATTATTAATAGTGGTAAGAAGATAGATAGCCTGTAAACTTAACTGTTTTGCTGACTGTACGTACTAAATAAAAACTAAACATACCCAAGTCCTGTAGCACGTTAACCTGCTTGAACAGACAGGACCACCCATATAGCATGGCCCTGGCTAGTCCGCCCATAAACTCGGGTTCCACTCTGACCACTTGCTTGAGGTGGAACATGTGCGTGTTGCGGTGCTTCTTTATCATGTTTAACTCTGCTAGGATGAAGTTTGTTGGTGGCTGGCGAGAAAGAAAAAGAAGAATATTTATTTGTATTTCGAATTGTTTAAACAACGTAATGCACGGCAGTGAGTAAGGCATATCTTTGGCCAGTTTTCTATAACTGACGTATAACTGTCAGTTAATATGCCACGTCTCACAGCTACCGGTGTTTCTATAAACAAAGTTAGCTTGAAATATCTTATTCGCGTCACCAACTTGTCACTTGATTCATAGAAAAATCAACGAAAGATTTTCTGTGACGTTTTTTTTCTAACCGCCTTGCTTACGCAAGTTTCTGTAGTAAAGTTTTTACTATAGTAAATACGAGCGTGGTACATCTCATTGTTATATTTCCAAAACACGCATATTTTTTCATGTTGTACACTTATGATACGCCTATCTCCTTCCTTCCTACTACGTCCTATGCGACAGAGAGAGAAAGGTCCACGTCAACTTCCGCCGCGGTTTTTGACAGGAGAACACCACGGTGGATTTTTACTATTCCGTTTGAATCGTTCACCGCACCGCACACATATTTTACCGCTTGCATACCGCACCGCACCGCTTTCTATTCTACCGCAAAGACTCTAAATCTTAAAATACGTGTTGGCCAACACAACGTGGGACAATTAAAACCCAAGTGAAGTGAAGAAATCTCCGGAACACGTGCTGGATCTCATCCCGGCGCACTCCAGTCGCATCCATCATCGGTCCAGGCGATCATCCTCACCTTCAAGTAAGTCCCTCTTTCCCGTTACTCTCATATAAGTGTTGGCAACAAATACATTCCGCATAAATTGTTTTCCCGCGCAAAATTATAGTCACGCAATATTGGTCCTTCGAGTTCCCGCTATATCCCAACTTAACCATAAGTTTTTTTGGTCCATTCGAGTCGGATTCAAAGAATCAGCATTTTTAGGTCTCATACCTAGGATTTAGGTCAAATACCGAAGTCCATAAAACCGCCATATTGAACGCGTACTAACGTTCGTACATCTCGCTAGGTACTTATTCATTGAGAACCACGTACCAACTTAATATTGCGCCTGCTGCATTAAAATAGCACAGGTCAATATAAAAACCGCTAATTATCATAAGTTAGTTCGGCACATTTGCCTATAGCTTATATTCAACCGCATTCTTTCTTTATACCCCACTTACAATAAAATAATTATTGTAAGTCTACCCGCTATAACCAATATCATTATTCGCTGTATTTTCTAAGTAACTATTTCAACATGGAAGATCTTAAAATGAAAGTTAAATTACTTCAAGCTAAAAATCAAGCAATCTTTGAACGTTTATCGTCACTATATGAAACTACAAAGAAAATAAATACGACTAGTATTGAACTTCGGTCGGTAGAAACGTTCATGGCAGACACCGAAATTCTCTCAATTAATCGTCAGGAATTTAGTACCAACCTAGATAAAATAAATACATATTGCTTACAAATAGATCCTGATCATAAAATCGACTATAACAGTCAAATATCCTTTGACGGCGTTTATACCCGTGTCGAGAGAATTCGTTCACTTATCGCTGCGAAGTCTTCAAGGTCATTAGATGACTCAATGTCACAGGACAACGCGAAACATTCTAGAAGTTCGATCAAACTACCTCCAATTCAGATTCCTTTCTTTGATGGTAGGATTGAAAACTGGCCTGTTTTCTACGAGTCATTTAAATCAAATATCCATAATAATATAAACCTTACGGACTCTCAACGTGTGCAGTATTTAATTGGTAACTTGAAAGGAAACGCATTGCAAATCACCGCCGGAATTATTCCGTCCGGGGAAAATTACGCTTCGATTTGGAACAGTTTGGTTCAAAAGTACCAAGATAAACGAGCGCTAGGTTCACACTACATGTCTAACTTATTAAATATTAAACCCGCAACAAATAATTCCGCCTCTCTAAATGGTTTTATTGAAAGTTTTCACGCGTCTGTTTCTGCCTTAGAACAATTACAAATTAACGACTTAAAAGATTTCATTTTATTAAATTTAGCTTTGAAAAAATTAGACCCCGCTACCGTACATTTATTCGAGATGCATATGAGAGATGAGGAGATACCCACATATACGGATTTCGTTAACTTCATAAAATCGCAAGTTAAAATATTAGATAGAACTGTTTCTTCTCGGACCTCTTCCGTTAATCATAATAAAAATAATTCTTATCGTAATCAGTCACGTGATAGTACTGTTCATACTTTTGTTTCTTGTGACAATAATCAAAATTGCTTATATTGTACTAAAAATGATCACTGGAAGCTTTACACCTGTCCAGCCTTTCAGGCATTATCAGCCAACGCGCGTTTGGATTTTATTAAAAACAAACGTGGATGTGTAAACTGTCTTAGTGCAACGCACACTGCTTCACAGTGTAAATCTACACATACTTGTAGGACATGTCACAAAAAACACCATTCAATGTTACATCTCGACCAAAGTTCACAGCCTGCGACATCGATATCGACTGACGCTGTACCTAGTTCCGAGCATTCGCCACAGGTGGCGCTGTGTGCATGTTCTCGCGTCGGCTCAAACATTCCACGTACCACTGTACTTTTGTCAACAGCACAAGTCTATGTTGATAACAAATATAACAAGTACGTTTCCGTTAGATGCTTAATAGACAACGCTTCGCAAAATAATATAATTACTTCAGCTTGTTGTAAAAAGCTACAATTAAACATTATACCGCTTTCAAATTCATTTATAAAGGGTGTCGGAACGTCTTCGCGACCTATTACAGGATACGTTGAGATAACAGTAACTGCTAAAAATAAAACTAATTCTTTTAAAATAACCGCTCTTGTAGTCGATTGTATCACGGATAAATTACCATCTCACTTTGTTGACACTTCCACAGTGCAACATTTGCTTGAATTACCGCTAGCCGATCCACTGTGGCACATTCCCGGTGAGGTTGAACTATTACTAGGGGCTAAACTTTTCCCGTATTTATTACTGCATAATAAAATTATCTCACCTACCGCGCCTTCCGCAATTGAAACCGTGTTTGGTTATATTCTTATGGGTGAGGTACCCGCTAGTTTATCTAACAATGATAAAAGTTCCGTTCATTTAAATACCGCTTCATATTTTTCTACCGCGTTAAATACAGATAATTCTCATTGTTTTCTTTCGTTAGACGAATCGTTACATAAATTTTGGAACATTGAAGAAATACCGTCAAAACCTTTTATGAGCCCTGCTGAACTCGAGTGTGAACAGCTGTTCGCTTCTAGTGTGTCACGTGACTCTAGTGGTAGGTACTGTACTGCTTTACCATTCTGTAAAAATCCAGACTCACTAGGAAATTCTTATGCTGTCGCTTATCGACGTTTAATTAATTTGGAAAAAACTAAGCTTCGCGACCCTGCTTTGCGCGCGAGTTATAACGAAATAATCCAAGAATATCTTGATCAAAATTATTTAACTGAAACTACGCCTAGTTCTGTTGACCAGACTATAGGTTATTATATACCGCATCACCCTGTTATTAGGAATGATAAGCAGACTACTAAAGTTCGTATTGTCCTTGACGCGAGCGCTAAATCTCATAATGGCGTGTCATTGAACGATTTGTTACACACAGGGCCGAATTTACAGGCTGACATATTTTTATTACTTCTAAATTTCCGTTTATTCCCTATTGCAGTTACAGCTGACATAAAACAGATGTATCTTCGAATTGCTGTTATTGATGAGCATCGAAAATACCAGAAAATATTGTTTCGATTTAATACAGTTGAACCTGTTCGCGAATTTCAATTTAACCGAGTTGCATTTGGTCTCAAGCCCAGTCCTTTCCTAGCCATGCGCACTATGCGCCAGCTGTCAGAGGATGAAAAACATCGCTTCCCGCGCGCATCCGTTGTCGCTTCTCATGAGCTATACATGGATGACTTGGCTAACTCGACCGCTACTTTGGAGGAAGCCAAGATTCTCTCCGCAGAACTTATCGACTTATTTAAGGCGGGGGGCTTTGATTTTAATAAGTGGGCAAGTAATTCCTCTGAACTACTAGAGACTATTCCACACTCCAACCGTTCTTCTATTAACTTCTCTGACGGGGATAATTTAAAAATTCTTGGACTCAAATGGATTCCTTCCGAGGATTGTTTCACCTTCACGACATCTAGTTTGGATAAACGTTGTACTAAACGCTCCATACTTTCCACTGTTGCCCGTTTGTGGGATGTTCTCGGTCTAGTTGCTCCCGTAGTTTTATTCGCGAAACTACTCATAAAAGAATTATGGAAATTAAACACAGATTGGGATGATACTCCGCCCGAGTCTATTGTAAATCTTTTTCAAAAATTTAAAGAGCAACTGCCTCTACTTTCTTCTTTAAAATTGCCTCGTCATGTAGCCGTTACTATGGGTTGCATGACAAATATAGTAGGTTTCGCTGACGCCAGCTTGAATGCGTATGGCTGCGTCATATACTTACACGTCACTGACACATATGGTAACACACACGTAACTTTGGTGTGTGCTAAATCCAAAGTTGCACCTGTTAAGGTCGTATCTCTGGCTCGTCTAGAGCTTTGTGCCGCTGTTCTTTTGTCGAACTTAATTAAATTAGTTTATGACACTTACCGCTCTCGTATAGCTATTAATGAAATATTTGCCTTCTCCGATTCTACAATTACACTTTCATGGATTCATTCCTCACCGCACAGATGGAACATTTTTGTTAGTAACCGCGTCGCTAAATGTCAAGAAAATCTTGATCCTAAACATTTTTACCATGTTAACGGAAAAGAAAATCCTAGTGACTGTCTTTCTCGAGGTCTTCTACCTGAACAGTTGCTAAACCACGGTTTATGGTGGCATGGCCCTGAGTGGCTTCTGCGCCCAACTGCTGAGTGGCCTATCACTCCGTTTGTGTCTTCATGCAGCGAGGAATTGCCTGAATTTAATAATAAATCACTAACCTTAGTATCTACCGTATCAAAACTTAATTTAATATATAGCCTTTCTCTAAAATTTTCATCTTTAAATAAAATATTGCGTATAATTGTATACATTTTAAGATTTTTACGTATTATTCTTACGACAAATCACTTAAGACAATTACTGTCCGTGAATTAGCTACCGCTGAAATTTATTTAATTCGTTGTATTCAAAAATTTCATTTCTTAGATATTTATGACGAAATTAAAAGTAAAAAACTTCGCTCGCAATTTAAAAAACTCGATCTCTTTATAGACGAGCACAACATAATTAGAATCGGGGGCAGGTTGTCAAATGCGAACCTTCCTTATGAAGCTCAGCATCCCGCTCTCTTACCGAAACATGATAATTTTACACATGTTCTAATAGATTATTATCACCGCATTCATTGTCATGCCGGTGTAAGCCTTCTAAGCTCTCTGTTACGCCAAAAATATTGGATCCTCTCTTCTAGAGGTGTCATCAGACAAAGAGTACATGCTTGTAACTTTTGTTTCAAAATTTCTCCTTCTCACCCTAGCCCAAAGATGGCTGATTTACCCGCTTGTCGCGTGCAGGAGACTAAGGCTTTTGTGCATACGGGTGTGGATTACGCTGGTCCCATTAAAGTAACTTTGTGTAGACGCAGAGGTCAAAGAAGCCAGAAGGCTTACATTTGTTTATTCATTTGTTTCGTAACCAAAGCGGTTCATATTGAATTAGTTACCGACGTGTCATCGGATACTCTTATCTCCGCTTTTAAAAGATTCATCTCCCGCAGAGGACCGGTTTCTTACCTATACTCCGATAACGGGACAAATTTCGTTGGAGCCAAGGCTCAATTGCAAGAACTACTTGCTAACCGCTACCGCATAGAGTGGAAAATGATTCCACCCCGCGCTCCCCACTTTGGAGGGCTGTGGGAATCTAATATTAAATCTATTAAATCGCATTTATACCGTGTTATCGGTTCTCAACTTCTCACATATGAGGAGCTTTCGACTGTTCTCACTGAAATTGAGGCAGTTCTAAATTCCAGACCGCTCTGTGTCCTGACTGAGGATCCGTACCCAGAACCGCTTACTCCCGCGCATTTTATAATGGCTTCTCCGTTGACTTCGTTGCCTGTCGTGAACGTTCCCGAAACAACGAAGCCTCTAACTTGCCGCAAAAGGTTGCTTGACCAAATGGTTTGCAGCTTTTGGAGAAGATGGCGAATAGAATACCTACATAACTTACAAGTTAGGCAAAAATGGTTGAATGCCGCAGACAGTATTAAGATTGGTACGGTGGTTCTCATGCATCAGGACGATGCCCCTCCTTTACGCTGGCCAATGGGCATAATCACAGAAGTTTTCCCTGGTAAGGATGGGACAACCCGCGTTGCTATGGTGAAGACATGCAGCGGCTCTTTCAAGAGACCCGTTGTCAAGTTATGTCCTTTACCTTCTCAATAATATCACCACGTAATAAAATTTTAGCTGTAATTAACATATTTACTTAATTTTCTCTCTTTTAATCCGCTTTAACGTATATTTTTTCCCTTTTTGAGAATACTACATATCCTCAAAGCCGGGCAGGATGCTTACGCAAGTTTCTGTAGTAAAGTTTTTACTATAGTAAATACGAGCGTGGTACATCTCATTGTTATATTTCCAAAACACGCATATTTTTTCATGTTGTCAACACTTATGATACGCCTATCTCCTTCCTTCCTACTACGTCCTATGCGACAGAGAGAGAAAGGTCCACGTCAACTTCCGCCGCGGTTTTTGACAGGAGAACACCACGGTGGATTTTTACTATTCCGTTTGAATCGTTCACCGCACCGCACACATATTTTACCGCTTGCATACCGCACCGCACCGCTTTCTATTCTACCGCAAAGACTCTAAATCTTAAAATACGTGTTGGCCAACACAACGTGGGACAATTAAAACCCAAGTGAAGTGAAGAAATCTCCGGAACACGTGCTGGATCTCATCCCGGCGCACTCCAGTCGCATCCATCATCGGTCCAGGCGATCATCCTCACCTTCAAGTAAGTCCCTCTTTCCCGTTACTCTCATATAAGTGTTGGCAACAAATACATTCCGCATAAATTGTTTTCCCGCGCAAAATTATAGTCACGCAATATTGGTCCTTCGAGTTCCCGCTATAAATAAGTCGCAACTTAACCACGCCTGTAAGCAAAATGTCAAACATACAGAGATAGCAACCTACCGAAACCGAACAGTATGTTATTGAAACCGTTAGTAAATCTACTAATACTATACAAAGGCTAGTTAGTTAATGGCTCCCACTTCTGAAAGCTTTCACATCACCTTACAAAGCTACAAGGATCTTTAGGTAGGTAATGGTGTCGATTCTGTTGTGCACAAACTAAACTTAATTTAGGCTATTACTATCTTTTTCTCACTAATAAAACGAGAAGGAGACGGACGTAATTTAGAGCTGTCAAATTTAATTCGAACTAATATTTCCATACAAATGAAGGGTGCACGTAAAAACATGTCGACTAAAACACGGTGAAGCGCAAGGCATAATCTAGTTTGACATTTCTAACTTAGTGCATAGCTATAGCCGTCCTTTTCTCGCACTGCCTTTTAGTAAAAGATAGCAATAGTCTAAATTAAGTTTAGTTTGTGCACAACAGAATCGACACCATTGTTAACCTTTTGACCGTCATACGGCCGAATACTGAAACGTCACTCAAAATTTAAGTAACACTTATATTTAACAGATACTCAAAAATGACGTTTGGCCATACAAAATTTTAAGTTTAGGAGCTTCTCAAATGTTAAGCAGCTCTTACATTTTGAGTGACGTTTCAGTATTCGGGGGTTTGTCACTTAAACAAGGTGTTGCTCTTTAGGTGTTCTCTTGTTGTTAATGGTGTTGGTAAAATTCAAGGGTATGCCTCAGACCATCAAACCACATGAGTAAGTAAACGGAACAGAGTATAAGCTTCTTAATAACGTGCAAAATTGTTACCTATTTTGGTAGGGTTGTCACAATAGGTGAAGACAAATTTATCAAATATTTACTTACCTATTGTACTCCTTGGAATAGTTAAAGTATGACGTGTTTTTATTTTTTTTCTAGTATTATTCATACACACAGTACAATAAACAACCATTATTGATAAATACCAAGTTTTTACATTAAAATATTCAAACTTGTCACAAAACAAACAACGTGTGTTGCCCTGACAACCCCTTTTTTTCTGATGGGAAATCATCAAATGACTTTCTCCCACTCTGGACGGAGCGGGAGTGTCAGACTTTTACTGACTAAAACCCATGTATGTTCCTTCCTCGCCCTTTACGTTCCGGGGCCACGGTATCTCTTTCGAACAGTCCCGCAACCCCGGCAGAGCCCTGACAACCCTGAGATTTTCAACTGGCTGTGACAGCTTAAACCGGTTTTTTCCACTTTTGCCGCGTACGCGACAAGCGGCCAGTGGTCACCCACGTGCGTGGTGCAGCCGATTCGCGCGGTTGTATGAAGCTTATACTCTGTGATCAAACTGAACACCTTTCTCCATGGGACCACTGCACACCCTTGAATTTGAGCAGGATGCAAAGCAACACCGTGTATGTGATAAGCAAGCGCGTGTCCTGTACACCAAACGACACAAATATGTAACACAATGGTAGGTGAAATTGTTCCTTGGAGCTCTAAAGTTTGGTCAAAAGGTTAATTGATCAATCGTAAAATTGTATGGAAAAATAAGGTAGCGGCAGTTTTGATTTGGGCCAGGCGGCAAACTCTTTTTCTCTTTCCTTCTAGCTATGAAAAAAAACATGAGTTTCAAGCAAGAAGGCGCGTTTTTGCATTTCCCTGTTTCTGCGTCCTGCGATATTGCAATATCTGTTTTTAGTACATTATGAATTGGGACGGCTACGAAGTTACATACTGCCGCGATAATAACGCCGCAATAGAATTAGGACGCATTATTGCAATATCGCAGTACGCAGAATCGCGGAAACGCAATCTGCAAAAACGCGCCTATGTGTTAGCCTTTAAAAACATACCTCATAAAGACTAATTTTAAATGCCTCCTCCGCTGCAACAAGGGCCTCATCAAAGTACCCCATCTCCAAATATACGGAAGCTAATGAGATCAGCACGATGTCCTTGAACCGCGCTTCTACCGTGCGACTGGCTGTCAAGATACAATGCAGGGCGTTCACGTTGTTGCCGCGAACGCGCCAGTAGAGGGAGGATAGTGTGCATAGCAGCCATTTTGGTGCTAGTTTCTGAAATTGAAGAAAAAACGAGGTATTTATTTATATGAATATGTAGCGGTATCAGCAATACCACATACGATCATATAAAATCTGGCGAAGCGGAAAGTCCTGCATGCATAGTAATCTGCGCGGTTTTAATATCTACAGAAACCAAACAACAACCATGAATAAGTAACCCAGCATACAGATCACCCATTATTGCCATCAACCGAACACAAATCCAGACTCAATAATACTTTGCCCGACCTGTTAATCGCACCCAAGATCTTATGCTCAACAGTCGAGCTTGCGACCACAAAATCTGCTAAGATTCAAAGGCGCTGTCAATTTCAAATTGTTATCACGAAAGTGCGGTTGACGGCACAACTGAGACTGGAATTTTGCAATTTTCACAAAGTTCGAGGTTAAAGCTGGATGTGAAAAAATGTCTTACCATCTGCATAGCGGTGTATATCCTCTGACCGACTTCTGCGTCCTGCATGTTACGCACCGACTCCAGGTCGCCGTTAGCCACGTACTCCAACAGTTTCTGACGAAGGAGGTCCATGACGATTACTTCACTGAAGATCTGTGGCCTAGAAACAAGTAGAACTCATGTTCAAGATAGATAGAACCCAGGATCTGATGTAACGTACCGTTGGGAGTTGAGGAGGTAACAGAGACGGATAAGGAATTCTGAGTAACAAAATGATTATAGGTACTGTCAGAGAACTGGTTAGTGAAGTCTCCGTAATCCCATCACTGTCAGGCAAAGGCCTTTCTCCTCATGAATTCCAGTTCTTTCCATCCAGGATATCAGAGAAATTATTAGTTTTTCAAATTGACGTGACAATGTACAGTCAGCTTCACGATGTGGGTACCCCCTTGAAAGCACCTACGTTCGAACCCGGGGTACTGGGGTAACCAATTAATGCAGCCCACCGTACCGTATTTATACAGCCGTTTGAAACAATAGAATAGACGACAAAAAAATCTAATTAATCCGTCAGTTAGATTATCAAAAAATATTTGACCCGTATTTTTTCTTTTGTTTCGTTAATCAAAATTGACGAAGATATACGACGCTTTTAAAATTCTCAATACGTCACACCTAGGTATAATTTTTAGAGCGTACTGACGTCGTGAGCCCCCGACCACTCCAGAGTTTTAAAGCGTTTTATCTTTGTCGTCATCGTTGTTTGTTTGATTTACAAAACCAAAAAATACGTGTCCATTATTTTCCTATACTCTAACTGACGGACTAAATAGATTTGTAATTTTTTGATACTGTCGTTATACCTATTGTCAAAGAACGATGAACAATTTCAGCTGGTGATCAATTTCAAAACTACTTATTTTCTTTAACAAGATTCTTCGATCAATAATAGTACTAGATTCCCGATCAGCACTTCAAAAACGGCCCGAAAAATAAGACCTCAAATACTTTTGTGGTCTTATTTCAAATTAGTATGGTCCAAGCATAGCCAATATTAAGACGTCAAAATGCCGCAGCGCGCGTTCAAAAACTGTGTAAATAACCACCGTAACACCAAGGAAGATTTTTTTTTTCCGGTAAGTTTATATCATTAAGTATTTTTCATAAAATAAAAACAGTTAAATAGTAAATAGTAAATATATCGCGAAAGAAAGAGGGAAAGAAATATGCGACCCTTATAATGTTACTAATTAACATACCTACATTACTATTTCAGATACCTTTGTATAAAGAATACGCCGAAAACACGTTTCTTTATTCCCATTATTTTTTAAAACCGAACGAAAACCATTTTATTCTAAAACTTACTTTTGCGATTTCTTCTGGGTAAACGTGGCTGCCTCCTTATCATTGGGGCAGGTCGGCGGGTGCCACGGTAACTCGTGTTCTACGTTAGCTGGCACCCCTATCTTCTCAGTCAACAATGTTCCCAGTCTGTGAAAATAGAGTGTAAGAAAATAGAGCAGCGGCAGACAGAGGAAAATGGAAGAATAAAACGTGTTGCGCGCACCCCAAGTAACATGGGACATCTAGAATGTTCGTAGTCTATAATAATATTATACAGAGGAAAGATTTGATTTATTGCTTGTGTGTTTGTTACGATTTAACTCAAGAACTACTCAAAAGATTTTAAAAATTCTTTCACCATTAGAAAGCTACATCTTTACCAAGTAAAATAGGCTATAAATTATGTTGATGTCATGCTTAGCCGAGTTATCACAATTTTCGCGGACGAAGTCGCGGGCGAAGTGCTAGTCTGAAATAAAACATAAGATACTCCCGATAAGAAAGAGTATGACTAAACGCCGACGCAGACACTACGCCGACAGACTGAACCGACAAGACTTGGTTTCGAAAGGACTATTCGCCGACAGGACACTTCGCCGACAGGACACTTTGTCGACAGGACTCTTCGCCGCCAGGGCTCATCAGCGACGCAACTTATCTCCGATAAAATCAGATACTTATTTCGAAAATCGATTATGCTTTTCTTGTAATTTTACTATTCATCAAAAATTAAGATCTTGCATTGGTTTTTAGTACACTAACACTAATGCCTTTTTCTTTTCGGATGGGAATTTATCAAATGACTCCTGCCGCTCTGGGCGCAGCGGAAGGGAGTGTCAGACTTTTACTGACTAAAACCCATCAGTTTCGTCCTCGCCTTTTATGTTCCGGGGACACAGTATCTCTTTCGAACAGTCTCGCAGCCCCGGCAGGTTTTGGCCCTTGCAAACGCCTTCCTTTCTACTGACATCTCTTTGAGGCGCGCGTGGAACACGAACGCGCCGTCGACACGGCCTGTCGTCATAAGACGGACGGACGGCAAGCTAGCCCAAAGCTCACCGTTCAGAGGCCCGCGCCTGCGGTACACCGGTACGCCCGGTGCGTCTCCCTCGGCGGCTGTGACGAGAGGTTTTCTCCCTCTCGCATTCAGCCACCTCCTTCGCTAGCATAACTGCTTCGCAGGAGGTGACGGCTTCCCATTCCGTCTCGCTCCGGACCATGGATTGAACCAGGGCCGGACGCGAGAGGTCGCCGCCGCCGATCGCTGCTACGAGGACACGGCGGTGCTCCGCCCACACAGGGCAAACCTCCATGTGCTCCACCGTGTCCTCCGGTCGATCCTCACAATGGAAACATTAATACTTTAGGTGACGTTACAACATTGTTACTTATATTATCGATTTAAGTTGAATCGCTCATGAGCTCTGTCGGCAAAGAGTCCTGTCGGCGAAGAGTCCCATCGAAGATGTATTTTTTATTCGTCTACACTTTATTTGTATTCATTATTTTAATCTTATCCGTATCTGACAGTGGCACCTTTCGTTTCTTTCTATTTTTATTTTTTTATCTGTTTAGTTTTCAATAGTTGTAAGTAAATACGAGTAATATTAATGTTTTTTGTTCTGTACGGGCTAATAAATACTTTTTCTTTCTTTCTTTCTAAGTAAAGTCTTGTCGGTGTTCAGTCTGTCGGCATTTAGTCGTACACTCAATAAGAAATAATACGGATTTGCTTTAATGTTAGTCCAGCGTAAACGTCTGTTGAACATGTAGGGAACTAGTCTATACTGTTGCCCGCTGCCACTACCTGTACACAGGCCCCCTCCCTGTGAAGTACACAATGCAGGCCCAGTGTGGGTTGTTGGATGCTGGATTCCTCAGGTGTGTTTTCCTTTGCCGTTTTGAGAGCAATGGTGGTGAATCAACTTTAATTTTAGTTTACCATATTTAAACTCGTATCTTTATTTATATACTAGTTTAAATATCGATTTTTAACTCATATTTACACGACGACCCTATAGTATTTGGTAAGAAAATAAGTAAAACATGAAATACCTTATTCCTTTATTCTCAAACGGTAAAAATACTTGATACACAGCTTCTAAATTCTCTGGAAATGTTTCAGAGTTATCTTTGCAATGTTTATTTGTGGGCCATTCTGGGTCCGTATCAAATTCTTCTTTATTCCTGCTTATTTTTAATGATGGCGGATATCTGAAAATTACACAAGTTTCTTGCATTAATATGATGATGACAATTATACCAACTTACTACAAAAATGTAACTTGAAAGATAAAGCTGTTTTCACAAGCACCTACTAATCACGCAAGTAAACGTAAAAGTACATTATAATATAGTAACTTATTGGCATGTAATTAACGATCCACCAGATTTAACAAAATGGAACGGCAAAAAAATCACTTTTGATTGCTAAAATTAGTAAATGATCACCAAAAATTGATCCCCATTTTATCATGAAATTAGAACCAAAAATTTATTTTTTTAGTTAATGACCACCAGGAATTGAACTGATATGCTCTTGCATCCGAGTCGAGGGAGAACTGGTCGACGGAGCCCCGCTTAGCGGGGCTCCTACTTCTGAATGGTTTAAAAAAAAATAACCACGAAGGGTATGGCGGGGTCTAACCTAATCTATCCGTGTCGGGGTGCCCCAAGTCGGCCTAGGCAAAACTAGTTTGTCATCAAACACCTCATTATAATTTGGTGCTCAATTTACTAAATTTGGTGATCAATTGATATTTTAGGTGATAGATGTTAGTGGTCACAAAGTAATTTTTGGTGGTCATTATATTTTCCCCCTAACTTATTTAATAAAAGAAGTAAATAAGAAGTCACACTAGTGCATTTCGAATAAATAAGATAATTTGAAGAACAACTAAAAAAAAGGACTGAGCGAAAAACAAACCAATGGGGTGGCCACAGAGGTAACGACTAACAGAAATACGAAAGCAAAAGATTAGACATGCTGCGGCGACCCCAAAATGGTTGTCTATACAAAAAAATATATCAATTATAGATCCTTACAAAATCAACCCTGTTTCAAATTCGACTATACTTGGTTCATTTTCAACTTCTTTCTTTTTTTCAGGAGGCGGTGTTGGAGACGGCGTAGCAGGCTCTTTCTTTTTGTCTTTTGTTGTCTCTTTTCGAGTCTCATTTTCTTTGTCTAACTTCTCTCCGTTTCTCTCTTTAGATCTCTCTATTTCTTCTTTATACTCTTCATAGAAAGCTTTTGAAGCAAATTCTATGAAAAAAAAAATGTTTAGTAACTAATGATCACTTTCACTGTAAAATGTCTAAATATTTCTGTTATGTTCGAATTTCATCTCTTGGGACTGAGCCGACAGTTGTAAATCCAACTGGTGACGCTTGGTGTTATTAAAAGCGGGCATTACTATGTATATTGAATGCTATGATAGCTTGACGGGTGTCGTAAAACGTAACCGCGGCGAAGACGCTGCGCAATCGTGGCGCTAACGCAGCGTCACAGCGCGACGTAGTTTCAATACATCTATAATTTCATCAGGCGTAGACAATATGAATGACATCAACCTATATGTTAAAATTGCAAAGACACTATTTATGATCAATACAAAACATACCTTTAGCTAAATCCGGAAACAAATCCGGGAACGTTGGTGTCGGCCCAATTTCCTTCAGCATTTGCCCATCAGTCAGCTGGAAATCCCGTGGCAGAGGTGTAGAGAACCCGATATCTGTTCCAAGGTTCGCTTGTCTGCTTATATGCTTTATAAATCTTTGTAAATTATATGCCGATTGTAAAGCAAAGACGGGATGGGTTTGTTTTAACCAACTTTCGTCGTACATAGATCCATCTAAGTAGTATTGTATTAACGAGTATTTCCCTCCTTCATTTCTTATTTCCTTTATGTTTAAGCCCGTTAATTCTGACATCTTGTCGAAATTTTTTACGAGGTCCCTGTAATCTATAGATCGGTTGCGTTATTTATATTATCTACTACTAAATAATAAGATCAAATATCGTAAATTGTACAAGTCTTACCAAATTCGTCAAAATGTTTCATTGTCCTTAAGAAAGCAGCCTGTGATTTAAGCCAGTGTGCCTCTCTGTCGGTATATTGTCTCAGTTCATTACGAAGTCTGTTTATAGTGCTGTAATATTTAAAATATGGAGCTTGTCAGTGTGATATAGTTTCATTAGAGCCAGACCCAACTAGACAGACTAACAACTTTAAAAACAGCAAGGAACCAGGTATTGCTTTGCAACAGTACATTGAGTTGATTCATTGTTGCAAAGTATGTTAACTCTTCATTGTATCAGAGTTAACCTAAACCTTAACCGAAACATTACACGAAATTAAATCATATACCTACACAATGCTACACTCACACTACTACACACACACACTCATACTACTACTCACACACACACTCATACTAATGCTCTCACACACACACACACACAGTCATACTAATGCTCTCACACACACACACACACACTCATACTAATGCTCTCAAACACACACACCCACACTCACACTACTACACAGACACAACTCACACTACACACACACTCACACTGAAAAACCCACATGCATACATCACACAATTGTGCTTCTTTTTGTATTTTATTTTATTTTGTTTGTATAATGTTAAGAAGAAGAGCAAAGTCACCAAAAACAAGCATCTCCTTGCTTAAAAGGTTATTTGTAAATAACACAGTAAGTACACGAAAAATTAAATTTTAATTCTAGTTTTCAAATTTTATTTTTCATGTTTAACATACATGTAAACGTTCAGTACTGTACGACAGTGGTCATAAGAAAGAAACAACCACAAAAGGCCTGAAAATGATTACAGTTACCATTAAAATACACACTTTTATAAATAATACTCACTCTTTAACAACTTGCATCTTTCCCAACATATACTTATGACACAACATGGCGTTTCTGTGTTTCTCTGCCAGCTCAAATGAAGGGTTCAACTTCAGGCATGTATCAAAGTGTTTTAACGAGCTGTTGAAGTCACCAACTATTGCGAATGCATTGGCTAGTATGAAATGATTAATAGGACAATGATGATCATGGTCTACCGCTGCTCCAAGTACTATAATGGCATCTTCTGTAACCTTACTGCGGTGAAGTACTAATCCCAGGCTTAAAAGAGCTATGTCTTTATATTCCCTGAAATAGAAACAAAAGGAAGGTAAAGTATACTGTACTGCCTATGTAGTGTAGTATAATTGTATATGTCACTGTAAAATTCTATAATATAGATGATATTATAGAATTTTTTTCTCCTGATATGGTAAAGTTCATAGTTTACAATCTCACGAGACAAATTAAGGCTTGGGCACACCAAAAGCAGTTGCAGTGCGGTAGCAGTGCGTCTCCGTTAGAAAATAATGTAGTTATATGAGGGATGACACACTGAACAAACGCGGGCCCGCTGATCCTACCTGCTCCGCCACTGCACCGCGCACGCACTGCTCTTCTACAAAACTTTTGGACGGGAGCAGCGCAGGCGCGGGGCGGTGGCAGCGCGGGCGCGGGGCGGCCGCAGTGAGTACACGTTGTATTACTACGTCCGCCATATTGACTAGTCACACCAAAGTAGTTGCGCGGGACAGACGCAGCGCGGGTCGTAAACGGTTGTGATTTTTTACAACTTTATCATGGAAACGAATGAAAAATTGATTGAGTTGGTGAGGAAATATAAATGTTTATATGATTTAAAGGATAAATATTATAGAAATACGGTTTACAAGATGCATATTATACAAGTTTACAAGATCCATATTCTTCTCTTCTCTTATTTACATCGTGAACCCATAGTCTTTTTTTTTTACTTAAAGCTAGAAGCAACAATAGCTCCTCTTCGTCAGAGTCAGAACCGTTCAACATCTTGAAGTGTACTGAGTGTGGCTATCGATACGACACACATAACGCAGTTACAAAGCAGGTCCGCATTCAAACTGCTTTCTGACTGCTCACGTTTCTGGTGTGATATCAACCGCGGCGCAACTGCCCTGCCCTGCTAAGGTGCTGCGCTTGTCCTGCTTTTGGTGTGCCCAAGCCTTTATAATATAACATTATTTACAATTTCACGGTGACATACAATGTATTATTACTTTCAACAACAAAAAATCTTATGTCAGTATTACCAACTACAGGAAAAGTATTAATTACTTAATAAGGTCACATAGCCAATTATGTTATAGTTTTCCATTTAAGCAATTACACTAGAGCACATTAATAACAATGGATAGCTTCTATCAGACTCAAAAATTATGGAAGTCTTACCGTGGTGCATAGTGCACAGCCCTGCGACTGCACTCCATAGCTTTAGGTGCATTTCCTCTGACCCTCCAGTATAGGGAAGCCATATTATAATGCAGCCAGGAAGAACTGTCCTTCTTAAGAACTCCAGCCAACCAGTGACCAAATTGATCAACACCCATTTCAGTAATATCAGCATTTCTTGGTGACATATGCTCAGGAAGGGATGTTTCTGGATCTGCGTCCAGGTTTTCTCTGAACTTCATACTCTGTAATTAACATAATTTACATTCTTTATGTCCATATAAGATGGACTTTGCAGTCTACAAAGTGGTCTGGCCCACTGGGAAAAAGAAAAGTTGGAAGACCAAGAAAACGGTGGGCTGACGATGTAATAGAAATTGCAGGCAGGAACTGGTGGAATCTTGGTGACAAAAAGAGAGGATTGGAAGAAGATGGAGGAGGCTTTCACCCAAAAGGGATCTATTACAAGGGCAGAAACCATATAATACCTAACTGAAATCACTATGTATATGTCACCGTAAAATTGTCAAATACGTTATATTGTAATATCTCTAGCGATGTTGTAAAATCTCGAATTATTGTCAACTGAACATACGGAAGTATCTCTGCCCCCATAATCGGGACTTGGGGCACCCCCCCATTGGGTTAGTTAGGTTCCTTTAAACCCTGCACTCGGAAATAGGGGCCCGTCCGTCGACTTCGCTTTTTAGGGGAATATAAAGTGTTTTAAGGTTAGGTTATAATAATCGGTATTTCTCAGGAATGGTACAATGTCTTTTCATGAGAGTTGTACCACTGGGCAAGGGGGACCCCTCCTTCCCTCCACACCGCGTGAGTTGACTACCATAGCATGCATTTCACGAAAAATAATGCGTTTTGTTGTAAGCAGTATGTTCATTTGACAATATTTCGAGATTTTAAAATATCGCTAGAGATATTACAATATAACGTATTTGACAATTTTACGGTGACATATATATTACTTTGTAGTTAGAATCAAATAAGCTTTAAATAAATAAATAAAAAACATTCTTTATTATTTGGCTCGTCACAATACAATATCATGTAATTTCATTAGCTAGTTATTTAATTGCGGGAATAAGGTATTTCCTTGTTTGTCATTTCTAGTTTTTTTAGTACATTTCCTCATATGCATAAGCATAATCAGCCTATAATGTTCCCTTCTGTTCCTAAACACTTCCTCTCTGTGAGAGGGAATGGGCTAATCCACCACAAAGGCCCAGTGCAGGTTGGTCAACGTCACATGTCTTCAAACGTTTGGTTCTAGGACACGCCTCAATGAACTTAAAATAAAAAGAAACATAAACATACCTCTAAATGTTCAAACACAAACATACTAAATGTCAACGAAGAAATCTTTTTACAATCAGGGACATCTGCATCTCCATAATTTAAATTTCGGAGTGTGAACTCTTCAGTGCCAATTTTTGTTTTCCCTTCTTGCAAAGAGGAGGTATACCAGTCTATGGTGTTCAATGAGCCTGCTCTCACACAATAGTCATGTTCGTTCAGTAACATCTGAATGTTTGTGTCTCGTTCCAACTCTGCCCAAATGCCTCTTATTATCTGTTGTCTAAGAAACAAGTTATGGTGTAAATTGAGAATGTTCTCCCAACGGGTATCTTGATTTAGGAATGCCAGTAAGTCGTAAGGTCGTGCCATTTCAAAAGGAGATTCCAGCTGAAATGAGGCAGTGAATATATTTTTAAATTCATTTTTGAAAGAAACAAATGAAAACCTGACGTAACAAACAGAAGTAATATAATTTTACAGTTGCGTGAACAATTTATTTTTGAATTGTTTTTGTATGTTTTTACTATGACAGGCAAGAAACTTCATGGACACTCTTTTGAATCATCAAAAGAGTGTCCATGGAGTTTCTTGCCCGTTCTTCTCCTTATAGATCTACACTAGGGAATGGGCAACTACAGTACTTTCACAGTTTTTATGTCTTGTGACTGACAATTCAAAAGCGCCTGTAACTGGCCTACTTGAAATAAATGCTTTGATTTTGATTTTTTGATTTTGATTCTTTTTTAAAACACTAATTGTTTCACTATTTTGTTCTTTTTCTATAGATGGGTACAGGCTGCAAAATTGTATGAAGTGGTCAATAGACCTCACTGCCATTTATGAGCCAGATTGGCATTATGTCATAGTTTATAATAATAATTACCTACTTGTGAGTGGTATTAAGTAATAAAACATTTTATTATTACAAATGCAGAGTAGCTTTGAATAAATAATATTAAATTCTAATAAACAAGTAATTCAAGGAAATTGACTTCCTTTCCAGGGCTAAGTCAATTAGCCAGACATTTGGTGCTAATATCTGAATAAACATAAATAGTTAAAATTGTAGCTAAGTGCATGATGGCCAAAAGATGTTTGCTCAGCTATCATTAACAATCACATAAATTAATAAGAGGGAGACAATAACTAGGGTTCATTAATACAAGCAATAGTTTTCATACCCGCGGCTGTATCAGACCACCTTCAGTTACCATCCAATGCGTCGAACCTTGCGTCTGAATAGTACAAAAACTGAACAACCACCAAAGTCTCATGAACTCCATTTTTATTCTTTTCAAAACAATCCTGTCACTAAAAACACATATTTTTAATAATAAAACTTTAACTTTTCATTGACGAAAACGATCAACACTGGGTACTGGAAATATTATCATCGTTTATTAGCGAACGATTGATTCTTCGAGCGGCGTGAAATGACATTTGACATATTGATCGCAATGAATGTCATTTTTGAGATTGACATATCTGTTGCTAGTGTCACGACTCACGCATTAAAAACTTGTGGAGAACTTAGCAGTCTTGGTGAAAACTATTTTATGATGAATGGGGTTAAATAAACTTAGAGGGTTGTACTGATGATTTAAAAGATTATAATATTGTAACAACATACGTGTTACGGACGCAAATAATATTTTCATCGACATACAATCTGAAGCTGGCCTGTAAACTGCAAAAAACGAGTTACCTTGGCTCTTAAACCTTAATTAAATACTCTTTGTAGTTCATTGCAATAATGCCACTGATTTAAAATAAGATGTAGGTAATGACTTCTGTCAGTTATCAAAATTTGCTGTGTCTGCCGTCGAAATTTTTGTCATAATTATCATATAAATATTTATTTACAATAATTTCATAAACACGCCAGAAACTTACTAATGAAACTAATCGAGTAGAACTTTGTAATACTAACTTCGAGAAAATTAATAAGGTATAATTAAACTGTTGAACACTTTTAAAACCAATGTGTGAATTCAAGGAACCATCTCTCGTAAGTACCTACTTTTCTATTTAGGGCTATTCCATGCCGCGTCGTTGGTGTAGGTAGTAATCTCACAGTACCTACCATGTTAGTTACAGGGCACACTTTTAATCGATTGTGTTAGGCGGAAGTGCCAAGGTAGCCCGCGCAATTCAAAATGCAACTGGCAGAAGTTTCAAGATGTATTTTGATCTAAATAACTTTCACTGCTGTGACTACAACGTCATAAAAACCGTAAAAACAAACACTGAATTACTATTTTGTGAAATCACGACATTTGAAGAAAATCCTAACTTAGTTTTCGTAACGGTTAAAATAAAATTCTGTAAATTATTTATCGTCACGCAGTTTTTGCCAGAAGACGGAAGACGTCTTGTCACTAAGGTGGCCTAGAAAACGCTATTGTGATGGATGACCTAGACGAGAAGCTATACAAAGGCTTTTGGCTTTCGCCCAGCTGTGGTACACTACAGGTTGAAACAGGAACCAGGCTAGAGGGATTTTTCAACTCTTCCCTAGTAATGGTTATATTCGGAAGCTGATGCAAACGAAAGTGTCAGTCAACGAACGTATGTGACGAGTGTTTATTCAAGCGTTTTGGTTTTGGCACCTAGTAACGTAGTCAGTTCAACGCCATCTACCAAGTTCTTGGAAACATTTTTTTTTAATTCTCAAAAAGAAAACCTCACTAAATATTTGTAAGTCAAGCTCTTTTGAAAGCATTTAACAAAATAAGGTTAGAATTAGCCACATTATTTCAGCTTAGATGTTAAAAACTAGTACCTATTCAGCTGCATCGGTTAGTCTGGAAGCCGACCGCAATATAGTCGTGGTCGTGGGAAATAGGTTAGACAGATGATGATGATTTCAGCTTAGATGTTCGCTTTTAGCTGCTCGTTGTCCTGGGCTTTTATTCATTTAAACTTTGTCTTTAAAAACAATCGATATAAATAAAATTCAAAACGTACTTACCTATTAATTTTGTTATCCGATCTATGTATATTTTGAAAAGATTGATAACTTACTAAACTAGTAATTAGGCGTATAGTTTTGGTTCACAGCACTAAACTTGAAGGAAACTGTTTCGTCCAAAAACCAATTTCATTTCATTGTTTCATTTTATTGATTAATTTCAATAAAGCGAAACAAGATTATGTATTTATTTATATATTTATTTATATATCTCTTCTAAAAAACTTAATGCTTTGAAAAAGTTCATTGATCTGTTTTTTTATTGTCACATCATTAAACAGGGACACTCCCTGTCTAAATAACAATCTAAAAAAACTATCATAACTTTTCATTTAGATTTTGATCTTTCCAGTTTCAAAAATACGCCCTTTTTAACACAGCTGATTTTTGTTTTTCTTGGGTTTTCAAAACCGAAGCAAACATTCTTCATGTTTAGATAGTTGGCAAAGCTTGATCAAAAATTCAAATGGTCCAAGTCCAATGTCTACAAATAGATAGCCAGTAGACACTTATTCATTTGATCAAAATATTTATTTCCAAGGACTGTTAAACAAAACAACAAACTACAAAAGTATACCTATCGGAAGTTACTTAACATTAAACACAAAAGGCATTGTGAAAGGGTGTACGTCTACCTATTGTACAAACCCTCGCTTCGCCCTAATGCGCATGTCCAAATAACCTCGTATAATCCACGCCTTAATTCATCCACATAAATTGTAACATCGTGCTTTTTGCAGTTACAATTGCATTTGTGAATAAACACAAGAAAGCTTTACATCGCTAAAATTTTCATTAAGTAACGATTTTCAGACATCGATCTGACTGAAGTGATTTTTAATTCATGAAACGTCGATGTTTCACGAATGTGTCAGAATGGGGGGTTGTTACAGCGTTGCTTGAGGTGCACAGCTCGGCTCATGGGCATGATTAAAAACTATGTGATCACAGTGTATTAAAGTATTGAGTGAGTGAAAGATAAAATGGTAAATGACGCACAAGTAGAGCCGCCGCCAAATTTGGATGTGCGTGGCGACGAACGCACAAACGAAAAGTGTGATTTAAGTAGGAGTGTTAAAAAATTGGAATATAAGGTCTATATCCCTATTAAAATTACAATGTTATTTGCTCTAACGGTGAATTAATTTTTAATTTCCTTTTGAAGGGACTACTCTGGACATGTGCTTTGAGGGAAATATGTTTAGCTGCACTCTGGCTTCCAATAGGTGCTTTAATATTTTGTTATGTGACAGCGTCTATGTTTCAAGCAGATGACATACATGAAACACATTGTAGGGTAAGTATTTAACCCTACTCCTCATTGGCTTACCTTCCCACGTAATGCTGTGCTGATAAGTAAAACCAATAATTTAACTAAGCTTAATAATTTACGATTCGGTTAGCTAGAAAACACGTGTAGCTACCCACTTATTACCTAGTTATGTCCAAATGTTTACATTAATCAATTGAATTACGTAAACAAATAAGTAGTTGCATAACAGTAGCAATAGTTGAATGAGAGCAGAAAATGGAGGCAAATGTGGAAAATGTTGTCGGTAAAGTTTTAAGTATGAATGTGAATGGCTATAAGAGTAGAAGAAGAACAAAGAGGCGATGGACTAAGTATGTGGAAGATAATATGGGTAGAAAGGGGATGACTAGAAAGATGAAGACTAATAGAGAACTTCGGATGAAGATAGGTGGTAGGTATGCGTGCTGCGCTGATTCCAAATAAATTAAGACAAGGGCAGAAACATGATGATGAACAGTAGCAATGTTCAACGGTCCGTTGTCTAACTAAATTCATTTAGGTACCAACTTCGGTATTACGCAAGGCTCTGCAACATCACTTAGGTACACACAGGACTTATATTTACTTAGGTACCTTTAGGCTAAGGAATACTTGGAATAGGTGCATGCCTGTAAGTAGCTACCAACTTCATTCTCATGCACTTTTGAGCATGAATTCAGCCGTGCCTCTCAGTACCTAGTACAAATAGGAACGTCTACTACTGTGTGAGTTGTCTGCGTCTAATTTATGTCATAGGTCGCATCAGAAATGCTCGTAGTATGGAAATGAAAAACGTTACGTAGTCGCCAATCGATTTGTTTTGATTGCAGCGGATGGGTTGTCATATTGGCGGTACTTACTTGGCCAAAACCGACTGCTTTAGTTATTTGGTAGCATATTCTATCCAACTTACTAACGGAAGCTGTTTTCCAGACTGCTTCCTTCCATTTCCCAGTAGTAGCCCGGAGTTTCGAAGCATGGCGGTATGATACCACCATGCCGCGAAAAGCACGTCAAACCGTTGGTCCTGCGCCTGATCTCTCTCTGGTCGCGTCGGTGCATTGCAGTCCCATTGGACTGTCACATCTCCCGCGATGTTGGCTAATCTTCGCTGAGATTGGCCGCCGCCGTGGCCAAAAACTGTCAGAAGGACTATTATAATTATGCATCAGTGCATTTATGCAGCACGTTGTTGCTTTGGCTCTACAAAATAGGCAATGTAGATACTTTCGCCGTACATGCACAGTTTTCCGTGACGCATGACCATTGCATTGATGATGCGACTTCCGGCGTAAAAAAACAGTTTCATTCCTCAGTATACCTACCTATTACCCACAAATCCACAATACCCACCAAAACCGTGGCCCACTAAAGTAAGTCCGAGGTTAGGGAGATCCCCACAAAAACCGTGTGGTTTTTAACTGGTTTAGGAGTCTGATGTAGCTTTCCGTCCTCATGCCAGATAACCCTGGTGAGAACACAGTGTTATGGGGGCTACGGCTATCACTGCTAGCAGGGCACCTATCCATGAGGATATCCCCGATGTAAGAAAGGGAACTGCCTAAAAACGTATCGCGTTATCTGTATTTTTACTCTAGTAGCGTAGTTATGCTTTCTGGGTAACATATCAGCCTGTTTCAAATTACTAACTACTTATATGTGTCTCAAGAACACCGCGAGACCAGTCGCAAGGAGATAGTGCCACAATAATCCCCTTGCTTGATGAAATTACTGATGACTGTTGCATCTTGTGGTTGGGTAGTCTATTTTATTTATTTTGTTGGCGAAAATCCCAGTCATGTCACAAATACAGACGAAACAATAGTCAATTTCTCTCATTTGGTAAGCCAATGCTTTTGACTACCAGTAACCTTACTGGATCCTTTATTTCACGGACGTAATTTAAAGTCTTCGACGTTATAAAACCAGCCAGCCAAACCTTTCCCGTAGCAAAAATGCGTACTGTGGTGCTATATTGACCCCATTTCTTTTATTTTCCAGGTCTACAATGTAGTGCCATCAATAAGTGCGATTACCGGGGTAAGCCCACAGAGGTACATTTGGAGGATATGTATCGCTTTCCACTTAGGACCAAGGCTGTTGATAGGTTGTTTATACTACCGCTATCATCAAGAGCGCACTTCGCATATTACAGAGGAAAAGGTAAATTCATTTGCAATTATATATTTTTAACCTGTTTGCTAAAATAGCCACAACATGGAACCCTGAGGAATCCGGAAGGTCTCCCTGTAGCCCTCGTAGAAGATGGTGGCAAGCTGAACAAAATACAATGGCCAATAGTCCACGTTAACCCTGGATCGAAAGAAAAGGAAGTCACGAATGCACTAGTAGTGTATTCGAACCACGCCACCTCACAAAAAAATATGTAGATTTCGATGATGTTTCCTTTTTGATATTTCACAGCAACATACAGCGATAACATGTAATGAATAGAGGCAAGTAGAATGAGCTTCGGTAATAAGGGTGAAGTTTTACTGATTATCTAGATGCTAGAATATGCATCATTCATTTACATAAGCCGTAAATATAGAAGAAGTAGGTAGCCTACGAAACCTAGGAAAGGAAGCTACGAACCTTTTCTAATTTAAGCGATTTACGTTTTCACCTTTGAACTTCAAAGGTTAACTACGTAAATAAGTTATCTAGGTCGAATGGAAGTTTAAAAATATCCAGTCTTCCTACGATGCACTAATAGTGTTTCGGTCTTTATAATCAAATCTGAATACTAACAAGTTATGATGTTTTTTCCAGGCTCGGACTGCAGCGACCAAATTAGGGAAAGCATGCTATTGGCTTAATTACGTTGAGCTGTTTGCGCTAACAGGCGTGACTTATATCTCCAATAGGGAAAACTATTGTAAGTGCCAAGTTTTTCCGTAACTTTTTAATCACTTATGAACTTTATTTTATTAAAAGTGTTTTCTTACATTTCTTTTGGAGATTTTTATTGCTGCTTCTTCAATGGTAAGAGTTTAGCGATATCTACTCGTACAAATTAAGTCATCTTTCTACTTAGATCAGTCGTTGACCGTTGTAGATATAACTTCTACTTCATCACTTATTGGTGCACAACAGTAAGGAGCTAGGGACTTTCCGCCGACGCCGCGACGACGTCATCTCCCAATCACATCATTGCCACATTCTTCCATACTAAACGCACGACTTTAATTCCCAATTCTACATGTTCCAGTCGTTCACGAGAAGATATTCATAGTGTTCATGGTAGCGGCTTTGCTGCACATGCTGTGTCGCGCACGCGTCGGGTGCATCGCAAGTCACATCGTGGAACCAGTGAGGACCAACAAACTAGTGTGGACGCTGTTCTATATCGCCATCGCTGCTACCGTGGGACTGATTATATTCTTCTTGCGACATCGACTGCTATGCCGACCCTTAGGTAATTGTTTGCTTAACTGTTTAGATTGGTAGTTTGTTAGATCAGATAGGTGTTACTGTCGACAGAGACTGGTTCTTGCTATGATTGCAATAAACTCGAAATATGACTTAAAATCTAAGTAGGTAGATTACACTGGCAGTCTAGTATCAGAGGTTCACTCTATACCTACTACAGACTTATCAATCGATGTGATAATAATGTTGCGACCTTTTATTGCTTACCTATTTCTCTTGTATTTGGGCTGTGACCTTTATATGATCCAACATAAATGTCATACCGTTCAACTATGCAGAATATTAGAATAGCAGTATTAGAATAATAGTTAGAATATTGGTGAAGTAGTAGTATTTTCTAATTTCCCAGTTTGTGTGAACAACAGATTTTGGTTGTCTCTTTCGCGCAATGTATATTAGTTAGGTTCATGTGAGTTACACATCATCCTTTATACTTAATGTAGGAAGCTAACCCTGTTTTGCATGATTAACGGATAACTGATTTTTCGCGATAATGTTTCCTGCTCTACCATGATCACCACTTTTTTTTTGAAGTCGCAATCGCGTTTATTGTGGAGCCCTGAGTTCGAACCCGTAAACCTCAGGTCGGGCAAAGTGTTATTGGGTAGGTATCAGAAATTCCTTTATAGCACCTAGGTTCTGGATTGTGCTATAAAGGAATTTCTGATACCTACCTAATAATTGATCTGTACCCGGTGTAGGGCATTGATCCCCCACCCATTGCAGGGCATTGGGGCCCTCTACTACAAGATCTTTTGCTAAGTGCCAACCCACCCCGTCATGTTATACAAGCGTTATACGCTACGACGACTACGCTACAATATAAAACTTAGCTTGCAGACGTTTACACTATCCGGTAATAACGCTAGCGTAACATGAAGGGGTTAGCAGAGGATATTGTAATAGAGGAAAAGCTCAATTCATGTTGAAACTTTTTGTTCTTAAAAAGCTTTTTTACAGCTTTTGATTTTAACCGAATTCTAAAAACAGGAGACTCCAAAGACAACTTTTATAGAACCTTTCAATGTAGGTACTTATAGATCTGAAAAAATAAAGATATTTTGTATTCTGTAAAGTGGAAGAACACTGCATACAGAATGGAAAACAATATAAATTTACTTTAAATAAAATTTTGCATTTTCAGCATTCACATGGTTCTCAGTGTGCGAATACATCTTGGCGATGGCGAACATGGCATTCCACGCCATTGTGATCCGCGACCTCCCTCTACACGAACTCCAAGTGGTGTGTCCTACTCACAGTAAGGCGAACTGAACGTGTACATACATAATTTGATTGTGAATGGATTCGGTCAGCGACATGTAACGGAATATGGATATTTGAATAGAAGCATATGGAAGTTGTACTTGAAAAAGGGCGGGATTATCGTGTTGACAGACATACCTACTGGAAACCGCTTGGCAAAACCATCCAGCTTGTTTGAAGAAAAATATCGTTTATTTGCTCACAAATTCAGCTTTGTGTTCATGAACGTTAAAGTGAGACCAGCGCGTGATGCATCTCGCGTGAGTCTTCACGAGTTTTTATGGATTTCGCGTGTTTCTATACAAATGATAAAGTACTGTTACTGTCTTCGTTAAAAGTTTTTGTGAGCAGATAAAGCATTTTTTTTTAATTAGCTATTGGATTATGATTGTTTAATGAACGAATCCCGCTGTAGGTCTCATAAGTAGCCTTATGCTTAGCACACCAAAACACGGATTGGTAAGAAGACATTGATTACTGTTTGTAAAATATGTACTTATGTATAGCTGTTTTGACATGTCTTTCCAATGGTATACATATATGTATGTACAGTGTTATACATAATGTATAATATAGGTACGGTATACATTAAGCAAAAAAAAAGTCAGCAGTTCTAAATTTTATATTGGCAATTCCGGTAATTTTATCAGTTTAAGAACATGTTTCCACTGTTTTAAAAGCTGATTTTTATTTGCCATTTTAATTACTACCGCCATATGCATAACCAACAAGTTTTACGGTATTTTATTCGTTAATCATTTCTTATCTTGAAAGGTAAGAAATAAAGCTTGTTTAGCAAATCCAAACAAATAGGAGTAAAATTAAAAAAACTACTTTATGACCAAAATAGTGGTCGTTCTTCCTCGTCAATTTTTGGGTCAAGTTTGATCAAGCTTTACCAAGTAGATATAGATTGCTAGTTCATTTTGGGATTTTACCTATTAATTCAGAAAGATAATAAAACTGTAATTAGATAGATAAATAATAGAGACATAAAATTAATATAGATAATAATTGCCTTATGTATTATAATAATTATAAGTGGGTACTTTGTGTATCTGCGGAACGACAAAATTACTGAAAAGTTTATTTAATCCATTAATCCATAGCCTGAAAACTGTGCCTACTGAATGTTTAGGACCCTATTCGTACTACCCTCTTGACAACCACAATGCCAAAACGTGTTCTGAAGACAATTTCACTCAAGGGTCAAACAAAATTGAAATTGGTAACGCAGTAGCTAAAGTAAGCCCTAAGAAGTAGCAAGTGAATCAGTTCAGTTTATTTTGCTCCATAATGTTTTTTATTAGTGTCGTTCCTTGTGTAGAAATTGTACCAGTTAATTTATAACATTGTACGTCCAAGACCAAAAAGATGCTCCTGCTGCCCAGAAATCGAAATACACAACCTTGTATAAAAGCTGCAATACAAATCAACCAACAGTAATCAGGTTTAAAACACCAATCTTCTCAAGTTTCACTCTTGACAAATATTACAATAGATACAGTAATTATTGGCGCTTACGAAATGTACTACATACTTATTGCATAATGGTTTTTTTACTGGGAGCAAGGCCATAGCCAATTAAAGAGTCGTTAAACTCTCCAATAAAATGACTGTGTAGTATTTTAAGTTTTGTAGTCTTCCAAATATCTGTCCTTCCTGGCTACGGGCCTTTAGTCTTAAGTTCGGTGTTGTATACAAAATTCTTATTCCCTTTGTTCCTGAATCCCCTAACTAACGCTAAAGTGGTGTAAATTAGGTGCCTTGTAAATCCAAAATCGGAAACCGACAGAATGTAGCTGAAGCTAAAGTCTATAAAGCACTTTTACGGAACCAATGTTGGATAATTTAACGGATTATTCAAAAATAGTTGTGAAATGAAATCATGTAACCAGGCAGGTTGGAAATAAACCCAGAAAAGGGCGATAGCATGGACCGGAATGCGTATTAATTCTAGCGTTGGTCACTAATTTTAGAGTGGAAACAATTAATAAATCAATTAATTGTCAGGTTGTAAAATGTTAAAAGGTTATATATTAAATCATAGATAAAGCACCTTATGTGCTAAGACTATTTGGTTTTAGTTGCTGTCAGTTAAGATGACAATACCGTTTATTGACCCACTTACATTCATAAAAGTTCTTAACTTAGAAAACAAAAAAATAAGCCTGTTCAAGTCTTGGATCGTCATATTTCGTGATCTTCAACATTTTTTCGAATGAAAAATGATACTATACATACATAAATATTTGTTTTGGTTCGTACGAAGAGAGTTATTAGGGAAAGGGCAATGACCGAAATTGTCAACTTAACTGGCACCAAGTATAGTCCGTCTTTCTGTAAACGCACCTACTAATTAGGTACTACCAACCTATAAAAACTGCCTTCTTCAATTATTTTGAAAACTGAAAAGGACCAAAATTATTATGATTATATTAAATGTATTCAAACCAAACATATCTTAACTAAAAATAATGAACTACTTACTCGAGTAATTATTTTTATTTAAGAGTTTAATCTCATCATAGCTATTTATTATCTGAAACCCGTCATTCATAATTATGTACCTACCCAATATTTAAAATTAAAGATGAAATGCCATGAATTTTCTTTTTATGTGCACAAGAACAGGTGTTGCAGTTTTGAATTCTGAATGATCAAGACCAGGTTCCTTCAATATAGTAATGTACCTTAAACAGCTGAACAAATAATAAAACTGTAGTTTTAGTTCTAAAAATAGATCTGTTTGGCGTTTATCCACTTGCAAGTATTCTTAAGGGTTGTATTAATTGGTTATTCCTTTTGAAAGCGTGAGGGGTGTCCAATTAATGCATCTGTGTGAACCTAGGTATTAGAAACTTAATCCTAGATTTTTTTGAACACCGTTGTTACCTAGTTTAGCCCTTAATCCGCTGCAAGCAACATTAGTAACACAATATTAGGTGCCTAGTGCCTGCCCCAATTAAGTTAGTGCTAATCTTAAATTAAATGTATTATACCAAATAATTTGAGTTCAAATTTAAGGTACTTACCTACCTACTTTTGCAATAAAAGTATCAATTATGAAATTCCAAAAAAAACTATTTAGAATTCTTAAATTCAACTTATGCAAAATGAAAGCCTTGTGACAATTTGGTTTACCAAAGTATAAAAATGATTTTTAAACATAAGGACTACTCAACTAAATTAAAGAGTGAATTACGTACTAAATGACGAACAATGAATTGAATATTGAGATAATTAATACCTTTAATTATTATATCGTTGTTAAATTTTTAACTTTTTGTTGGAAGTAGAAGTTGATGACCTACGTTTTATATTTTATTGAAATTTATTATACATTTTAAATGCTTTATTATATTTAGGACTGTGTATTATTCTAGTGTTAATCCTAGTTGACAACGTATATAAAAATTATGTCTAAGATTATAAAGCTCATAAATCAATTACTTAGTTACATAGATGGAGAAAATATTGACTTTCGCTAAAATTTGATACATTTACATTGTGTTATCCAGTAATTTTTATTTGTTTAGAAATTAAGGTAATTAAGAATTGAATAGGAAGGTATTATTAAGTTAAAAGTATCATGACTGAGTATGTTTTTGCTGTTATTCAATGAATGTTAACAATACTTACTACTTTTAAATTAAAATCCGCTGAACGAATAATACATTTGTCAGATTCGGTGACGAGACATTTGTTTTAATAAACAATAAAATATCTCATAATAACTTGTAGTTTTGTTGCACGGCCATTACCTATGAAATCCCTAGATAAGAAGAGACATCAAGGAATTAACTACATACACAGCAATTTTAACAACTATTTTACTTTTACTAGTAAATTGCTATAATGACGCTATCAGTTAGATCAAGACAACGTACCTGAAGGATAGGAATAACTTCATCAACCATTACCATTACCACGAAGCATACGAGTAAAATGACAACAACAACTATAATAATAAAGTGCAACAGTCTATTAGTAATTTCTAGAAAGAAAGCAGAAACACCGCTACTATACAACTACACAACTTCTTATAACATCAACATTGAAGTTATACTGATATAAATTAAAGGAATAATTTCTATAAAAATCTAAGACAACTGTTTTATTATTTCTTAACACAAATAACATTTGTCAAGTTCCGCGAATTTTATGCAATTAAAAAACTGTTAAAAGTAAACAAGATGACTACCATTGTATACTGCTAACAGAGCCATCTATTAACTATTTTGATTACAAAAGGTTGCTTGCTAGGTGGCGCTACGAGCCATGAAAACAAGAGACAGAAATAAGCGTCATCTCTTTCATATCTAAGATGGCGGCATTCGGGAGCTAGGGCAGGTACTAAATGTATATGTGTTGGTGTATACGTGTATAAAATTTCACGTTTGACCACTCTGGACACGCACACATGCAAAGAAAACCGGGTGAACGCGGGGCAAGGGGAGTAACGTCCGTGAAGTTGTGTCAGCATATGCGCAAACGAGGTGCGCATTCGTCGCGTGCGTTGTCGGGATTCTTTGTGCCATTCTTCGCATACCAATAAGAGTATATTCTTTAAATTTACTCCTAAATTGACATTTAATCAAAATTCGTCCGTTCACCTCATCTTCGGCCTCCATATTAGGTGAGTAAAAATTATTTTTGATACAATTTTCATACAATCAAGTCAAGATATAAGTGATTTTTATTAGGGAATGTCAACAATGCGATCGCGATCCTGCAATATTTTACATAGTTGTCGTGTTTGCTTCGCTGCGACTTCCGGTCGTTCGGGTGTCGGCATTTCGCGATGTAAACATTATCTAGTTTTAGGATTCAGCTGCATTTAGGCAAGCTGTCGGAATGAAGTGTGCTCAAGGTGCTTTTGTGTTGTTAAATTCGCTTGAGTGTGCTTACTGGGATGGCGCAATTTTCGAAAGACGCGGTATGGTATCGTTCGCCTGCGATACACTTCAGTCGCGTTGGTGGCTGCATGCGATTTGACGTATTCTGCGCGCAGTGATGTCACTTGTCAGCTTATTTTATGAAATGTCAAACGTTTTACATGTAACGCGCGAGTGAATAGTAAACAAATTGACAGTGAAATTGATATCGATGCTGTGAAATTAAATACGAGTGACATGGACTGTTATTATTCGAAATTTTACCCAAGGCGTGAGTATTTATTGGAAATAAATAGTAAATAAACAATAAAATTCCTAACATACTTTCGTCCATACTTAACATAGTTGAGTAAAGTTCTTGCATAAATTAAATATTTTAGGGTTAATTAAACAAAACAAATTACTTGGGACACTTTATTTAAAGTTTGTATTGTTTTCTCTTATCCTAAATATTCATTTGAAAGGATTCTACCATTGGGTTAGCCGATAATTACCTTTGATTGGGCGTATGGAAGATTTATTTGAAATTAATAATTTTTTACTAACTTATGCGGTTGGAAAATACTTGTACACCCTATTTAGTTTTTATGAAAAAAATGTTGGTTTAGAAAAGTAATTTTTCGCGGTAAATTAAAAATGTTCCAATTAATATTGTTACTATAAATGAATATAACTTTGTCAGTTATCTAAACTATTTGAGACTCGAATAAATCTAAAACATCATTAAAAAAAAATCTTGTAGCGTTTTTTGATGAAATTTAATAAACTAGTTCCTACTACGTTTTTAAATTAAAAAAATAGCGCCACCGGAAATAACTACATAATACTTTATTTTCTAAATTTAATAAAGTGCCGCCGGCTATCTGAAATATTACATAGCCAGAACAACTCCTATAATTGCGTTAAAAAGCTTAATTATACTATTCAGCTTTAGCCTTAGAAGCAGCATTTATGGCTGAAAAAGGCTTTTTATTGAAATTGATGAAGAATTTAATTTTACCTAAATGTAAGCCGCGAAACATTTTTTTACGATTGTCAAAGTTTAAAGGAAAGTGTACATTTTACTAAAAAAAATCGACTACAGTAGTTAACCTACAAATAAAAATGAATTTCTTTGACATCAGTAGTTTTGCAAGTTAAAATTATTAGTGTATAAACCAGGTAAAACTAATTACCTGGTTTATACAGTAATATTAGTATTGTTATTAATAAGTACTTAACTATATATATTTCCTCTTTTTGAAAGTTTATTAGAATTTACCTATAAAATTTCCCCACATTAGTACCAACTTTATGATTCTAATGAGTAATTGACAAAAAACAATAGTCTTATAATCTGTTATTAATTAGTAACTCTAAATATTTCCTCCTTTTGAATTTTTTTAGAATTTACCTGTAAAATTTCCACACACTAGTACCAACTTTATGATTCCTTCTAATAATTAATTAACTAAAAACAATAGCCTTATAATCTCTGCAATTAGCAGCATTAGGTAGCTTGTTATGCAGCAATTGAACTTACTTTCCAGTAACTACTTAAACAAATATACCTACCCTGACTTGATAAGTTCATTCTGACTGCTTCCTATAACTTTTCGCGGTAAAATCAAATAATGCATTTTTTTTTGTCTTAAGGACAAATAGGTTTCTACTAGTATAAATTAAGTTCATTAAATATCTAGTCAATCAAATAATTAGGCTTCAAGGTTTCAACTGATCTGATGATATGCCTAAAAGCCGTCGCAAACTTTTCTGTATCAGTGAGACTTTGTTACGGCGTGTAACTTAGATAAGTTTCTAAATAAGTATGAAATTATTAAAAAAGTTCCAAAAGCTTTTCACCGATTTAATTACTGCAACCCAAGTTTCTGATACTGCGAAGTACCTACTTCGTAAGTATATAGTTTTCTAGAGATCGCTTCACTTACAGTATCTGTCGGACTCTCGAATGGGTGCCAAGAGTTATTTTGGTCAATACAGTTGATGTTTTTATTGCGCGTCGCGACGCGGGCGAAGCCGACAACTTGCGAGCTGCACGACAACCAATAAGACGTGTAAACTGCTGACGCTCCAGGCCCTCACGCCGCGTCGCATCTAATGGCCGATTCAGAACGATTTATCACGTATTCCGTCTTAGGGAAATTGAATTTGGAATCGTTTGCCCCTTTCGCAGACGGTTATTATGTTCCTTGATTAAACTTTTTTCTTTTTAATACCGTCAACTCTTTCACACATGGCCAGCAATAAAATAAAATACGTTCAAATGTAATGACACCTCTTTATTTAGAAGGGTAAGTACAATAAACTGTGGCATAGTGGCGTTACATTACTTAATGCAAAGCTAATTGGTGTTGAGTCGATGCGCTCTCCGGAGTCCGGATGCTGTAATCGTATAGCCCTGCCCATTCACTTACAAAAACTCGTATCGTATAACAATTTACAGAGAAAAAAGAACAAAATATTGATTAGGTATGATAATATGGAGGTGACACCCATGCATGTCATGTCTAAATGTGATTTGAAAACGCAAATAAGTAGGAGTACTTGATACGTATTACCTATGTCATGCACGTTAAGCCCTGGTGATGTACTGGCGAAACATAAAATTCACGAGTCGGTTCCGAGTTCCGACGGCAATCAAACTTAAAAGTTTCATTTATTCTTACTAAAGAGAATAACGTTACGTTAGTTTTTAAGTTACTATACTAACAAACAATGTTATTAGTATGTATATTTAGATTAAGGTATTTATGTATGGGTCTTTGTTACCTGAAATAAATGGTTTATTATTATTATTATATTTTATTTAAGTAAGTACGAGTAATTGTCAGCAACTATGGCTATGGCCCGATATTTTATTTGTGAATGTTCTTAATATTATTACTTAAATCATTGTTCCGGTGATGTATTGGTTAAAAAATACCTAAGTCACAAAGAGTTATAACGTAAGACCAAATTATAACAAACACAATAAAAAAGTTAATAGATAAAGCATTATGAAATTCCATTGTGCACGATGCTTACTTAATTTATATGTATATTTTTATATTTATCAACCAGATTAATTCTTAAATCAGATTAATTAGTCTTTGGCAAAAACTTAACCATTCATACCGCCAGAAACTGACTCGGTTATTGGCTTGAAAATTGTACTTATTGCAAACACACGAGTTGAAAACAAGGAATAAAAAAATGTGTCGAATGAATATTAAACACAACACAAACACACAATTACCACAAGATCATAATTCAATAATTATAACTAACAAAGAACGTTAATTAAGAGTGCTCCTAAAAATGTTGGCCGAAGCGGGAGTCATCAAAACCTTTATTTTCGCAAAATGTAATGTTTTTTAGAAAATACAAGCTCCATAAATAAAAATCAATCAATCTATTTTTTTCCTGACATAACTTAAAGTTTTGTTATTTGGGAGTGAGTCGCGAAAATCCTCTGTTGCCACAAAATGTAAAGAACTCTCTTTACCGCAAACAAAATCAATCCCTACTGTGAATACTTAATTAATTTAAAAATACGCTTTGTGCTCGGGAGTTTTTTGGCCAAAATTGATATGCTAGCATTGCTAGCCACTTGAAAGCCCATAGCAGCACACCAAAGCTCTCGACAACCACCCTAGACCGGCATCGAAAGCAGTCACTGTGGCCGAAATTGGCTAGATGAAATCACCATCATGTATAAATAAATAATACATTAATTTATCGTCAAATTCGATCCTGTTGTTCGATCCCTACTGAATGGCGCGGAGCCCCCACGAACAGTAACAGCTACCTGCCCATATTGACCTGCGGAAGGTTCACTCCTTTAATCCCTTAACAATCTTGCCGACCACGAAACATTTCATTCAATATCGTGTGACACGCCAAGGGCGTACAGGTGCGTCTTTTTATTATCATAAATTGATTCTTTATGTGAGGAAGTTGTAGCTTTCGAACGTAGCGAAGTCAGTTTATTTAGCACTCTTTAGAAGAACTTTTATCAACTTTCCGTCGGACACGTGAATATAAATTATTTGATATCCTTTCATTTTCAGTCAAATCCCGTCGGCTTCGATGCTATGATCTGACTTTTCTGCATCTCGGGAAAATCAGCATAAAGAAAATGCAGTAACTAAATAATGGCAATGTAATCATTGTTCCTAAACTTTTGAAAAAAAAAGCGTGCAAGTGGTTCTCTCAAGATCAAAAAAGTTATCAAGCTAAACATAAAAAGTAAATTAACAATCAGATCTTTGGTCTGAGATCAACAATCCGGATCTCCGAAATTTTCAGTGAAATAGATTTATTTTTTATTCTAACTTCAGCTGTTTAAATGACACATTAGATTGAGTCATGGAGAGATGTAAACGTTAAAAATTTTCACAGCAACCGCCTGGAGATATGATTGCGACGAGTGTCCAGTAGCCTCGCTCTATTCTCGGACTCCTATTTGTGGATTACTCTCGCGTGAAACTACCAACTCAGTCCTGGCGGAACAAACTGTATCATCGAAGTAATAGAGTCCAAATTCGGTTTCATTGACACGCTCCATCCGACCTTCTCAAACGACAAGAGGATTGAAGCGAAAGGACCCACTCCTTGCCTCTTATTTATCTTAATTTCGCTCTCCAAAGAAGTGACAAATGAGGATTATGGCTGTGTGAAATCGGTGTCACTTGTACTTTTGTATAACACTTTCCAGAAATGTTTACGTGCGTAATTAATATAACAATATTAACGAGGTACGACGCACATGTTGGTACTTTTCCCGCGTTGTCACGTTGTTAGAAAATGTAAGATGAAAACATAGGTTATTAATGTAATAAATGTCACGTTTAACGGAGGTGCTGTAATAAAATAAATATTTTAGCGTGGCTGTTGGTTTTCAAATGAGAAAGATTTTAGCATAAAACGGAATGATCACTTGTGGTACACATTTATTAGAGCCAACGAGACGGATCGATTGTTGTTAATGCGCAACCAGATAAACCAGTTTCAAATGGATTTAATTCCCTTGAGAAAGATCTCAAATTGTGTGTAGTGCGCTTTACGGCATAGCGAAATTAAAACAAAAAAAAACGCGATAGTTAGATTGAGTTACAAAGTTTAGTATGATCGTGCAATCGAAACGGGACGGGACCTTTTGAAACAGTTTTATTTATTTCATGCCTATTTATATCCTCATCATTAAGAAGAATTTAATGTGTTTCTTTTACGCTTTTATTTAGCTATAAACTGTAATTAATTATTAACTTTAAATACAGCGTGTCGAAATAACGAGTTAAGTTTTGTGCGGGACCATAAAACACCCTTATACTACCGTAGTACGATCTTTGGTCTTAATGGGGCTATTTCTACAATTTCCAGCAAAGACAAAAAAAATATCACTGATATCATATCACCATTTTAACCAGTATTCCAGCCCCTCTAAATAATAAGAATAACGATTAATTTTATCTCCAACAAAGTACATTATTATTGTACTTTGAGGTTTGTTTTCCAAAATATATGATTTAGAAACCCTGTATACTTATAAAAGGTTCTGAATGAAAAAGTCATTATACAACACGGTATCAGTCACAGTTCCATTTTCAAAAGCATTCAAATAGCCAATAGGGACTGTGGCTAGTTCAATAGATGTCTACCAACATAATATGACACACCGCATCATAATACAGCAGATACAGCCTCCGGGCAAACAGCTTCCGGTGCTCTAACGTTTCTTTATCGACAAGAGCCGAGATTGCTGTTGTCTTGATTTCATTGATAAAGCAGATACGTAGCCTTCTGTGGTATCGGTGAATGTTTTACATGATTGAAATTATATGGACAGTTTTGTGAAAGCCGCACCTCTTTGATTAACGAACTCATAAACTCATATTGTCAGTATACGTTTAGTTTTTAACTGTGGTAGCTTATAACAGTGTTTAAAAATCTTTTCCCACGAGTGAAATGGTTGTGAACCCTAAAATCGTCGGCGTGTATATAGCTATTAAATAATATTTGGCACAGAACGAATGAAAAATCTGTGAAATTTACTGTGCCTCCGTAACTAAATTATTTTTATTTAACCTGATGAAAGTTTCAATAATAAAATACCATTTTTATTTCATTCGGCTACCTGAATGAAAATTCCTGTGCTTTCGCTCACATGGCAACATTATTCAACTTTAGATTGTTCTGAAACGAAATCACAGCACAGTGAACAAATAATTCTGTCGATCGAGTGCACTACATATTGCAGGTAGAATTCGATATGAAGCTCACTTTGAGTTCACTTGTTAAACTATCGTTATAGTTGGAATTGTTCCCGGAGCGCTCCCGAGTCGGTCTTGGCGATTTAATTAAACTTGTTATTTGTACGTTTTATTTCGCAATTGGGCCCGTGTTCGCTTTGATTGTCCGTCGGCTTGTGAAAGAACCAACCTTTTGTCTTGTACAAATTTGTAGTTTTAACGTAGTTTCCGATTCAATTTGCTCCAAAGTCTATTACAACAAAGTGTGCAGAATACCCGACGACTATTTATTTTGTAGCGATGGACGCTTCAGCTACAGTTACCGTGGATTCATCTTTCACTGTTCGACTTCATTATTATGTATTGTGTTTCCTCGTTATATTCTCAGAAGTTGACTTCGAATTTATTATTAGAACATCGATTAAACTGGCAAACACAGCAGATATTTCATGAATATGACATGAAATGGTTTCGCTATTCAATGTTATTGTGTATTTCATAGAATTTGAATTTGGAACTTTCCGTTCTGATATTCAAAATCGTGCCTTTTTTGTCAGGAACTAGGAAGAATCATATTCGCTAGTGCTTGTAGCGTAAAAATAGTCGACTGAGCAAAATTTTAACGTTCGTTACTCCTCTCCAGTGTAGCAACCTATTGAAATAAAACTTTTTGCGAAAAATGTTCGTTTGCAAATTGCGCCGGTCTAATGGAAATATCGGATCGGGCAGATGTCGAACCGAACAATTAGAAGTTTTTGTGTTGCTTCATTAGCGTTTGCGACGGACCACCGAGTGTCCGGACACAACATCGGCTGCCGATCTGAAGGAAACATTCTCATTTATCAATCTAATTAGAGAAACTTGTTTGTTTTAGTATCTTACTGTTATTAACTTTTGACTGTGTCTTCTTTGAATCCAAATATCCAATAGGTACGTTCTACCTGAAAATCAAACTATGACAGTGACGAATGCATACACTATGAGCTCCTAATAGGTAAAGTAACCGCCAGGTTTAAATAAACTATCAACCTGTATACATTCTTTTACTATAAAACCACACACATTTACACTTACTATACGCAGTTCACTGACTTAAATTCAATTGATTTGTAGTAATTAATCATGTAGTACGTGAATTTATACAATATTTTTATTTAGTTCACTCAAATACTAGGGTTGGCTCGCTCCGCTTTGTGAACAGCCGCCCGGATGTTTTTTACCGACTCTGTGGTTCACCCCTACGCGCACTGTAGCGTGTCAATTTTATTCATCGTTTTTTTTATGGGTTGATCTTGTAGCAGCTTTAAAAAAATACGAATCTACATCGAAATGGGTTCATTAGTTATTACGGTAATCAAAAGTTATATGATCAAAGCTTATAAGTTTGAAGTCTTTTGAATGTTTGTTTCTTTCGGGTCTTCTATAAATTACAAATATCTAAATATGTTATTATTTTCACTGAGTTATTATTATAAATATAGAACCTATGTATGGCCGTGCATTAGTTCCTCAATTCTTAGATAAGTACAGGAGACCTATTATGTCAATTGAAATTAATATCATCTATTAGGTCATAAGCTTGATGTTTTAAAGCAATAAACTCGTAAATGATGCAGTGGACAGGTGTGTTACATATTTAGGGACTTGATTTTATATTGATTTTCGCGTGCCACCACTCTATCTATCCAGAATGTGGTCCGAAAAACCACATTTTGTAATTTAAAATACATTTATCACCCGTTTATTTTACAGTCTGCCGCACTTACCGTTATAAAGTTGAATTACACAAAACAATTTGATTTTAACCAACCGAATATATCACTAATTAATACGCCAATTTATCTCTGTAATTAAAGCCGTGCCCGCAATGAATATGTCTATTCAAAATATTTCATCGGCCATTAGTATATGTCCATTTACAGTTGGGAATTCAGTAAATCAGTGATTTTATTAGTAGAGTGTACTGTCTATGATTTGTATTTAACGTAGAGTTGAGTGTTTAGCCACCGCTCTCCACTGAGAAGATTGATGGAGCGCCGCTCCTGCCGGCTCCGCGACCAGCGCGGCTGTCGCACGATAAATTAAAACCAACTCACATTAGAGGCCGTATATTAAAACTTACTATCATCCTGCTCATTCCTAAATGGAAGTCCTGCGCCAGAACAGGATGGAAACATCGGCGATACTACAGGACCGCTTTTTTGTTATTCCACGACGAGACTAACCGTTAACAGTAACTTTGTTCCTATAATGATGGACTAAGTAAAGATGTTCCGTCCACAATGGACGGAGAAACTTTGTTCTGTAGCTGACTCATAGAAAACTTTGAATTTCGAAGTCTCATTACTTGGACTTGCACTATTTTCTTATAGAGACTCTATAGAGCAAATTGGTTTTATAAAAGCAGTTTTTGTCAGTCAATTAAAAGAAATCGTCATGAACCTAGCAGTTTCTTGCAACCTCATTAAATACACCATGGAGACAAGTATTTCTTACTTATTTAGGTTAAAAATTATGTGTAGCAACAAGTATGCGAGTGAAGCGATCTGACCAGATTACTCGGTCGGCCATCGCGTATCTGCAATCGGTAAATGGTTACTTTAAGTCTCGATATGCCGAGTATTCCCCATGGAATGTCACCGTCGCCATGCTGCACTTATATGTGCTCGACGGACTGAATTTTTTCTTATCGCAAATGCATTTTCTGCAAGTTTTCAATGCGAGCGACGTGGCCGCGGCCCCCAGCCCCGCGCCACTCGTACCTCGCTCTCCCGCACTCGTACCTACTTAACTTAGCCATGTCGCCAGCTTCTTGTGATTTAACTTTATACACTCAGCGGCTAATTAATTTCGTGGTATTTACGGAGAATTTCAATTATTCTTATTTATTATAAAGGTTATAAAATAAATTTTCCACTCTGTTGATATGAAACCTGTTGTTTTGATTTAAATACTAGGTATACGGCGCGTGTATGCTAAAATACATGGTGCATGACCGGACTTCACCTCTGATACGTGGAGATTATTTTTTTGTAATTTGAATATCTCGTGATTCCCGGCGAGTGTGGATATTAAGCGGCGGGCGGTAATAACCCGGTCGGCTCCCGTAATCCATCACGGGCGCTGCAATCGTCCCGCTGTCAGTCTATTCCGGGATGCTCCGTTTTCGCTAATGATTCCTCGCCGCCGTGAGATCACGCGACATTTACAAAGGCCGATTGCGCCGACGATTTGTATCACAAAACGCTACTTCATCTCGTTCTTGCGGCGGGCGGTGTTTTTATTTTCCCGCACATAGTTGCAGTTTTAACAAAGCACGCTTTATGCGTTTCGCATAAAGCTACCCACATATAATGCGACATCGCGTTCCACACGAGAGAGTTTATAATTTATTTGCGTCGCAGTTTTCTGGCGACGATTTTCCCACAGGGGCGGCGTCTCAAACGAGCCGCGCCCGCCCTTTATGTGGTTTTTTGTAGCGGCACAAAATGCCCGGTGGAAAACATTCAGTGATAACTGGTAACAATCGCAGCCGCCCGGATGCTCCCTCCATTCCGCGCATACCGCGCTGGACCTCGACTGATGCTTTTTCATCTAGCACCGCGCGTTGACCGAACGCTCTTGAGACTCGCGGCTCGCGACAACACGAAACAATCAACTTATTTATTGCACGTTCGAACTTTATTGTCTGTAACTAAGCCGGATTGAAAAGGACACTACTTCTTGTCAACTACTTATGGTTTTTTCAATCAAAAACCTTATAAATACATGGTCGTTGTGCAGTCTAACCATACCTACAAGGAGAGCTGAAATATTGTCTTATTCAGCTAATCAAGCATTAAGCTTTCTTACACTCCGTCAATCAGATGTTTTTCACTTAAAGAAAGAGGTGGTGTCTAAATAGTTTTAAATAACTCTACCTCAATTTAATACCCTTTTAGCCGAATGTTTGCTTTTCACAACGCAACAAAAGTAGGTATAATGAGAGTAAATTAATGAGTGATTTCAACATAAGCTAATGTTGGTCTAATACCAAGAGCGTTTGAGCCGGCGCGGCAGTTCATTAGCAGAGGCGCGCTTCAGTCTCGCGTATTTCATTGTTCCATTGTTTTATTTGCCTCTGTCCGGTGCTTACTGAGAGATATACAGCCTCAGCAACTCCACAGCTCTGACACCTGTAACCAGCACTATTTCACTTCTTTTAAGCAAAGCAAACAACACTTAGCTAACATTTAATTGCCTTTACGTCATCCACGACGACTCTCTGTAAAATGTTAATAACCGAAAAGGTATTCCACGAAATTCATGGAATCGTAACGTTTCATGCCTCGCTCTAGCACAAGTTTTTATTAATGTCCTATTGTTTCTTAATCGCCGCTCCAGATTTGATATCGCGATAAGTTTCTGTTAAAAGCATAAGTTAAGTAAGTAAAGCGGTAAGGTCGCTGCCGGTAGTTTTTCTCGACCAAAAAGCGTAGCCGTCAGATCTGAAGCCCGATTGGTGTTATCTTTCCGTTCGATCGCACTTCGACAGACATTACTGCGTTGTTGAGAGCCCAACATGTCGATTTTTCAAATCGTAAACTAAGTTTATTGAAATGCGACGATGATTAAGAATATATCTCGTCCGCCTGCTTGCTTCATTAATATTTCAAGATCGTTTTAGTAATGACTAAACGTAAGCGAGTAAATGTCGTGTTTTGGAAAGTTAATCTCTTGAAAGGATATGACATGTTCCGTGTTGCGGCTAGACGATCATAATTAGTCTTAATTTTTCAATGTTTTAGTGTATTGAGCGAAGGCGTGACGCTGTACCGCACAGATCTCACGCTAGATGTATTGCCGTTCCAGTTAGCTGACAATAAATCGTATGTTTAGCGACGCGGTGACTTGTATAATTAACAATAGCGGCATTATACGCGATTTCCAAACTAAGCGACGCAACGCAGATCGTTTGTCACGACGCAAATTGCTATTTATGAGGATTATCTATACTTAAACAGCGTAAATCGTTTCGTTGGTAATATACAATAATAATACTTCTTATCACATTGTACTACATACGATCTGAAGAACAAGACGTCAAATTACTATGTAAAAATCCAATGTCCGAGATAGCCATTAGACATCTTTACATTCCCCACACATACGGTCTCTACTCGGGTACATTTTAATTTAATACTCCTTTGTGTTCGTTATTCCACTCACTGGTTTATCACTTGATAAATTCACTGAATCCTGAAAATTCCTTCCGCTCCCAGTAACACGTAGTTGTAGCGTGGACCGCAAACAGTACAGCTCATAAATAAGCCATTGCTATTTAGCTAACAATCGAGCTCCGATGGGCATTTGGTCAGATTCCGAGGCAGGCAGCCGTGGCAGCCACGTGTGCTCGCCTCCGCATGCCTCGGCCCGAATATGCAGCCCTTGCAACATGAATTTTGGCCCCTATGCCGAATATTCCATGCACATTGGACACAAATAATGTTGGAGAATTATGTGACACAGGTGAAATCGAGCGTCGATTACCATTTCATGTCGCACTTGTGTTGTGTGTAGCTGTGATGTAGATAGGTTATGTGCGGTTATTGATTATTGTTAATAACTGAGAATTGTACACTCGCAGCCAAACTGTCTACAGCAAAAACCAATATGGTTACTCTGTAGCGGATGCGAGTTTTATTCGGCGCTGCTTCAAAGTGAAATTTCGAGTTCAAATCTGAAAAATAAAACTGAAAACCGACCGTGATGTAATGAAGATCCACGTGGAAGCGAATTTTATTCGCACAATAGAGTTCGCTGTTCATAATAATCCATTTCTTTTCATGCAGTGTGCTGTCTCCATATTCCTGTTTTAATACACTTTAAGCGCTAAATGGATTATAATTATAAATGTCGTGATGGCTATCTGTTAGAGACATTGGCTCGTGACTGTACCTATTTACTGCACGCATGTTCCGTTGTTATTAGGTAAATTCTGCGGTCTATATAATTCGTATATGTAAATTAATCAGTGTAATTATTAAATCATTTCGCGATACGTGATGATACAATGGAGTTTGTGTTGGATGGTTAAGCTTTGTTAAACGTTGTTTTGGTTGTGGTTTTATTATTTCCTAATATAAATGCTTGTCTAAAAAGGCAGAGAGAGAACTTTACTCTCCCTAGAAGAACTTTTACATGATTTGAGATCTGTTTCTTTATTACGTAAAGAGAGACTGATACTGTTAGCCTGCGACATCACACTAGGCAAAGGCTTCCAGTATTTTACAGGACTAATGTGGATCCCTAGGTGTTGATTTTGTTCAGCTCAAAGGCATATTAAATGTCAAGTTGAGGAAGGGAAATTGTGTGATGTTAAGTCATTTAGTTATTTTTTCCATGACACAAAAACTATATAAATCGTAACTGGATTCTAATTATTTTTAAACGCCCTTTGAGCACACAACGGTAACCGTTTAAGGCATAGTATTATATTTCGCGGAAGTAATTAACAAAAGAAATAAAAGTTTTTAAACTGACATGGTCACAAACATTGTCATTAACACTGAAACAAATAGTAAACATAGTAAATATCCGTTTTCAGTGTTAATGATATTAAAACATTAATTAAACAAAACATACTATGTATTTGCATATTAATTCTAAGTTACAACGCTAATTCGGGAAATTGGTGTAGCAGTCTGGCGTAGCGGACTGCGTAGTATTTTGCGTAGAAATGTTGCGTAGCGGATTACGTAGCGTGTTGCGTAGCGGTGCTACACACTTATGTTTATGATTTTGTGTACAAATTGATTATTATTTTGTGTTAAACTTTACGCTATGTTGTATTCATTTTAGGTAAGTGACAAATGGAAAGTTTGCGGTGATCAATAGACGCGATGCATCCAGCAGGGTACTACGCGAATCTTGGTAAGATAGTTCAAAATTACGACGCTTTAGTACTTTAAAAGAATAATTTCATTAAACTTTAAACAATTATGTACTTTCTAAAAGGATTTGGAGAAGCGGAATATTTTTTTCGTGTTGTATGAATGCAGAGTTTTAAAAGTTGACGAGATAATATCTTGAAAACAATACAATTCCTCACTTAGGAACGGACCATGGATTGAATGTCCAGTATTTTAATCAAGGTTTTGTGTTCCAAACCGATATAAAACTGATAATAAATGAATTAAAGATAACTCCAAACTCGTAATTTTGCGAGAACCACCTCTCGTGCGAGGAAACTCGGTAACATTGTACACATTGCTTATCAGCTTATGATTTTCGTAGAATCGGTGCTGATAATAACAACGTTAATAGCAATGATCAAAGGAGATAACGAATTGTTAATTTGTAACAATTACAATTTTGATGCGGTTGGTTTTCGATTAAGTGACACCGAAATAAAACAGGAAATAATTATTTTCAAAATGGCCTCTCGATCTTGAGTTTCTAACAGGAATAATGAAAGGTTAGTTATTTTATTATTTCATGAATTTCATCATCTGCCTAGCCTTTTCCCGGGTATGTTGATTGGGGTCGGCTTCCAGTCTAACCGGATGCAGCTGAATACCAGTATTTTACATGTAGCGACTGCCTATCTGACCTCGACAACCCAGTTAATACTGGGTAAAAGACTGGCCTGGGCTGGGTTTGGTGGCTGATATTGTGAGCCAACAGTCCCCAGCCCATCGACTGAGGATTGACATTTTTTTATATTATAGAGCTTGGGGTCTCCCACCCGTACGCGTACGCTGTATTAACATTATATTAAACACACTAAGAGAATATGGTCATATTATGGAAATCATATTAGGTGTTAGACACTCAAATTAGCTGGAGGACTCAGTCTAATTTGATTAACACAAGTAGACATTACGTTGGCTCATCATTAAGTCGCGGACATGACGTTTAGCAGATTCAACTTGAGTAATTACTAAGATTTGTCCAAAACACAAGTGCGAGTCACTTCACTGGTGAAGGTGCTAATTTTCATTCTAATCTACCCAATAGTAATTAAATTATTGTATTTACATCGTCTCTACTACATTATTTCCGTTTCTCTATGAAACATTTCTTTACGAAGATCGTGTTTTATAACTTTTATATAGCACTCTTAAAATAATAAGTATTGGACATTGGCTTTAATAAAAAGTTTATATTTTTTGGCACATTTTTCTACGTTCATAAAAGCCACGAGTCCGTACTAGTTCCGTACCATAAACCATAATACAAACTTCTATTGATTCAATAATTAATTCAGCAGTAACTCATAATCCACCGTTTGCCCGAAAGCCCCCGAAGTGGCGCCACACTAAAACATTCGGTTCCCTGCTTTCCGCAACCACTATCCGGGCGAAGTACCCCTTTCCGGTTCATCAGATACATCTCCATTACATCACTTAAAACTGATGTTTCCTTTAAAGACTGACTCCGACTAGCTTGGCCTGCAGTTTTGTCTGTTTGAAAATTGCGACAAAAGAGCTATTTTTTTTTTCGACATGGCATCTCCTTTGTCAACCTATGGTAATGGCTTCTGCTTAACCGGAGTATCCTGTAGATGCCTTAAGAGTAAGGCCTCCAGCCAGAAAAAGCTATCCAATACTCAAAACTACTTAGAATAAAAAAGCATTTAGGTTCTTTTTTTTTTTTTTGGATAGGGCATCTCGCAGTTCAGTCTACGAAGACTGGCTTCTGCTTAACCGGGCAAGTCCTGTGGATGCCTTGAATTTAAGGCCTCCAGCCAGGGCAAAAATGACTAAAAACTAAGCGACAGCGCTCTAAGGGCACCCCCTGTGGGGTACGGACCTCGGCTTAGGGCGTCAACATTTAGGTTCTTGATAATCATTGTATTTATAAGCGTAATAACTTTTCAATCCAGACTCTCGGAAGTGTCTGTCCAGTTTCAGTAAAAAACTAAACGCCATTTCAGGCATCGTCGTTGTCAACGTCCAATTCCACAGCAATGATGGCGATAAAAGATCTTGAACGCGGTTTATTTTCATTTTTATAAGTAATGTAACTTTTAGGTGGAGATTCATAGGTGATTGTGCTCTGGAGTGTAAATGTGGTGGTGCCCCACACAAGATGGGACACTTGACATTGTGTCCTGCCTATCCTATTGTTTGCACATCGCAGGAGCTGGTGGAAGCTACTGCCAAACTCGTCTAATTTTGGGTTGACTTAATTTGGATTGTCCTTCACACGCCAAGAAAAAGATATGTAAAATACATACTTCAACAATTTCCGCGCGAAAAGTATACCTTCTCTGCATAGGTATATAAAAAATTCATTCAGCGTCTTTCTCCAAACCGTGATTGAGAAATCAGAACATTCCAAACTTCCATATTGATTGTATTTGAAAAGATGAGAAATGTAAGGAAGTCCTTTGTCCGGCAGTAGGGCAACACAGGGTTTGAATTGTGAGGAAGAAGGTTATAGAAATTATGCATTTCAGATTCAATAATGTAGGTACTTTTATTCCGGTCGGATGAATCTACAATTCTTCAGAATGGTCGCTTCGCGCCAAAGTGCGAATTTCACGGTTGACTTTTAAGAAACAAGAATTGATGTAATACCTTTTCATCATCCGATAGGACAGTTGATCTGTGTATATTTTAATATCATTGCCTTTTAATGACTTGCTAAGTTATTTCAATGAACCGGTTAGCAAAACGTCAGTTCAGTATTTTAAAATGTGCTGAAACTTGGCCTTTCATACGCGCTTGACAACTATTCATTGTGTAACATAATTAACGCAAGACCTGTCGTGTGATGTCTTAGACCATGAAATGATCAACTTTTGTTCTATGACTTCTACATTACTTTTTTTTTGTAATACCATAAATGTTGATCAGTTGATAGTGTCAGTTCCTATAGAAAGTCGATTTTTTGGCGAGTTTCAAGAACTCTTATAACAAAAGTTGTTCAGTTTCATGGCCTGAGAGATTAAACGGGAGGCTTCGCGTTTTATTTTCCGTTTGACTTTATAAAGTGTGTCTCATACGCATCGCTTTCATTCAAAACTTTTCCTATCAACAACATCGTCATCATCATCACCATCATCATCATTTTCCTTCCCATATCCTTATTTGGGGGCTGGTTAGCTTGTTTTATATTCTCATCAAACCACTTCCTATTCGTACGTAAATAATTACGAATAGTTAACAGTTATCTTATGACATGCCAAAATAATATGTTCCTAGTAGATAATACTCGATATAATTGCGAGTTATTTACCAAAGAAACGATAGTTGGACTGTTGAAGGATGTTACGGCTAGAAAAGAGGTGACTGCTGTAATGACAAGTAATAATATAGAAGTAAGTATGGAAAATGAAGGCATGCTACGGCGACCTCAAATAAATTGGCATAAGGGCAGGACAAAGTAATGATGATTTACAGAAATTGTAGGCTAATAGAAAACGGTACCAATTTTCAGCTAGTTCAAGTTGTACCAATTTACCTGAAGCAAAAACTCTTTGAAGTTATTCTCCGTGATAGAAGTGATTTCTTTCAAATGTAAATGAAACTCACTGTAGATTGACACTCGTATCTATGAACAATTCAAAGTGATAACTTCAAAAAAGTAAAAAGTAGTAACTTGCGGTACGTTTTTTTTTATTACACCCGTTCTGTAAGTTTATTTAGTATTTGTTTGAAGTTAGAACTGTCAAACGTTAGAATTCTTAGCTTTGCTTAACTTTGACGGTTCTTATTTCGTTCAAATTCTTGTCTATTGCATGCAATGGTTGCTGTTTGATTAAACTCAATTAATTACTTATACTTGACTCCATGAGGTTTACGACGAAATAACCTTTATTTGTAATTTCTACTCTTTGTTACTTACTTCCAAAAATGTAAAAAACATTTTGACAAATTAATAGGACTTCATTCAACGCGGTTTAAAGCACACAATTCGATATGATATTTTAATTGAATGCTTGATTAACAAAACAAATGAAACGCTGAAAGGCTTTGAGGTGAAATGGATGCTCTCCAATAGCAATACCATGTAAATATTGGCCATTTTCCCTTTGTAGTCCGTGTACACTGGATGGAAATACAAATAGGCCCCTCTAATTGCTATAGTCAGGTTGTTTGTAGCGAGTCGGGAGTCGGGAACCGATTGATTGGCCAATTTATACACCACTAATACTCTCCACTGTCGAACTGTTTAGAGGCAACACGCTTATTTAGCTAATTTAAAATTAATGGCCTTCGTTTCCGATTTGGGCTTTAGTTTCAACTCGAAAGTAGATAATACTCAATTTTTTGGATAAAAACGTTGCTTTTATTGGGTACAGATTAGACGCTGTTTTTAGAGACCTAGATTGTTTGGAGAAAATTGTAGCAAATATGCAGACTTATGTTTGAGTCGTTACAAAATTTCGAATATTCTTTGGCTATTTTAAATTAATAGCACTCCTTTTAGATTAACATTTGTATTTAAACATCGAACTATTATTACTAAGTTTTTTTTGGAAAATTAAATTAGGTTTTTTTTCGTTACGGATTGCAAACCTTTTTGGTCGATCGTCTGATAAACCGATGTTTATTTAAAAAATTAATAAATACGACTTTTTTTATTGATTGATTTACTTTTCAATAGATCTTAACTTCAAATATCTGACTAACTGAACGACTTCTTGATCATTTAAAAGTGCCTATTATTAATGAATAAATGCTTTTAATTGTGAGTTTGTTATAGCTTCCAAGCTCTCAAATGTTAAGATACTTATACCAGTCTACCAGTCACATCATTTTAGACACGAAAGATCATTTTTTAAACAGCATGCTGTCTTCTTGTCGTGATGTGATAAATGGACTGATAAGAGATGAAGTACCGGTTCTCATAACATTTATATAAGGATATAAAAACATTATTTTGTTCTTACACAGTTTTGCGGGAAGTCCTTAGTTTCTGACGTTCGTAGCTAAAGAGGAAGTTATCGTAGTTATTTTGTGGTAAATATAATAACACGACAATATGTAACTTCAATTTATAGTGCTTATATCAAATGTAACTTTCAAGATTATTAGGTATTGACGTCTAATAAACAACAATAAAATACAGGAGCTAAAAAAAGTTATCTTTAGATTTACGTCATTTTACTTGTTTACTACGTGTTTTTAATTTCATACCCATAAAATGCGTATCATGCGGAAACGCGTAAAAAAAAATTCTGCTTAGTCCGCGTTTTTTTTTATTAGTTACAGATGAAGCTATTAAAAGCGTGTTAAAAGAACTTACCGCATAATTTTAAATATCATTCTACAGTTGATAAAAGACTCAACAGCTGCTGAAAGAGAAATTACTTCTTTTTACTGTGTCAATGGCAGTCTACATTGATTCAGCCCAACGGCTTTGGCACTGTCAGTAGTGTCCACCAGCGCCTGTAATGTGCTAACAGCCAGGACTCGTTTGTCGAACAACACTGAACAGGTTCAGCTGGACTGGTGAAGTTATTTAAAATGAAAACTTCCAAATCTTTTTGTTTTGGCTATAACGTTTTAAGGGGCCGGCGGAGCATGCGTTTTTCATACAAACGTAATACCATAATACCAAAATAATTTACAAATTATTTTGGTATTACGTTTGTATGAAATTCGCATGCTCCGCAGGCCTCTTAAGATATCGATACTGACTGCTTCATTGGCCGAGTGGTCTCAAGCGCGACTGCTGAGCTTGAGGGTCCTGTGTTTGATTCCCGAGTCAGGCAAAGTGTTTTTCCATCAGGAATTTCGCAGTAGCAGCCACGAAGTCTGGATTTATCTGGTTCATGGCAATAGGCTCGTCCCTATTAGCCCACTGCTGGACATAGGCCTCCCCCAAGTGTCGCCACATTGACCGGTCCCTTGCGACTCGCATCCACCGGATTCCCGCAACCTTCACTCGGTCATCTTTATAATATTAGTATACATCTATACTAATACTCGTATTATAAAGCAGAAGAGTTTGTTTGTTTGGTTGAACGCGCTTATCTCAGGAACTACCGGCTCGAATTGAAAAATTCTTTTTGCGTTGGATAGTCCATTTATCGAGGAAGGCTATAGGCTATATAACATCACGCTATGACCAATAGGACCGGAGCAGCAATAAGAAATGTTGCAAGCGGGAAATTCACGCGAACGAAGTCGCGGGCAGAAGCTAGTGAGAGCTAAAACATAACCGTTGAAATGTGACTGTACTGCCTAACCCTTCGTTAATTATAAGCGTGATATTATGTTAAGAAATCGAAACCCAACACGACAGAAGTTTCACTAGATACTTTACTTTGACCTTATGTATATTTTTTCTTACTCGTATTTTCCTTGTTAATTGGCAGTGTATACCTACACTGCCAATTAACATCACGCTTATAATCTAACCACTTAGACGCCCATTAGATTACCCTCTAATATTTATAACCCAGTAAACATCGATATTTTGCGGTGAACAGAAGAAAGTCCTGTCCAACCTACTTTCGTTGTACTCTCTGCATTGCAATTGATGTTTATTAAAGGTTTAGAGATCCAATTCATTAAATAATCGACGTAAATTTATTAGTAATTATGCTAATTGATCGTTAATTTATTGTTTGTAATGAATCGAGTTGTGTATGGCTAACTGTTTAGCCACAAATAGAGACATAATTATTTTACCGGGCTTCTTTTATCAATGCAACTGTACCTTTTCTGCCATTTTTCCTGGCAGCTTGGGTAAAGACCGCCATCCGTATGGCACATGACGCACGCGCATAGAAACACCGGCTGCCTCAGGCGCACACGCGTTCGAAATGTTCGCATCAACGCTAGAAACGTCGAGTTTATCGCTAAGAATAACCATAAAAGTATGATTTATAAACGTCGCCTCACCATTGGCTCGTGCAATAAAACCGTCGCATTGTGCCATATGCAGCTGAATCGCGCCATTTCTATCGAACGCGCCTTATTTATGCATAAAAATGTTTTCATTTGTGCACACCAGTAATTTTCACATAAAACTATTTATTCATCCCCGAACCGACAAGTGGTAATCAAACTATGAATATAAATCACGTGTATGGGAATACCGCTGGTAATGCTCGTATTGTATGTTCACTGTATTTATGTTTCACGTAATGGATCAATAAATGACATGGAAACTAATTCAATAACACACCATTCATGCAAATCCTTTGAGCTATTGAGAATGTAAATTACATACAACATGCTTATTTACATCAGACATATCATCTTATTTTCTCTTGTACAAAAGGTACTCGTGGTAATCGATATTAATTATGGTAATATAAACAACTGACCGGCACACATTACACATGTATAATTCAATAACTGTTTCTGTATCTACTTAAAATCTGGTTCTTTTTGGTTCTGCTTAACTAATCTTTCCCGCTATCAGTATAGCGGCCCGAATCTGCAAGAACATAGGTACTAAGTGCACAGCCGATTGCATACGATTAACACATTAATCACCGAACATTATGTGACGAAGGTACACCTGACTTAATATTTATCTGCGACCGATCTCCGCTCTTAACAAGCGTTAATAATGAAAAGTCGGGAAGTGTAGCGGATGCAGAGAGTGCAGCGTGCAGCGTGCACAGCACTCCCGACGCCTTCACCGCCCGCGACGTGACATAACACGCCGGCCCCGCCCACGCCCTCTCGCTCACTCCCCAACCGTGCGAGCGAGACGCCAACACACCCTCCGTCGAAGCCTCCACGCCACACTGTTTCTTAGAAAAGCCAACTGTTATTATCGCCCGCGGATTGTTCTCGACCTCTCGCCGCTTTATTTTGCTCCTCTCATGAATGAATCTCGGCGCCCGCAGGTGCGCACCCTCGAGCGCTAAATTTCGACAGCAATTACTCATTTCTAAAATGGTACGTATAGTTGCACGCCAATTTCCAGCACGCCACATGATAATTTCCAGTGGCTGATGCTGCTACGCTTTCGGCTAATTTGAGGGGCTCCACAGGATGTTGAGATTTGGAAGCGCTTTCGCCTTATTTTGATTAGCCTTTTCTTGATTTTTGCTGTCAATCCACCTACTCGGTTTCACGAACGGATAAATGCCCGCCGGATCAGCCATCAATCAGGCAGCTATTGGCACCGATGCACGCGATAATTTCGGCATCTGCGAGGAGATTTAGTGATTGCTGCCAATGATTGTATAATCGTATTACAATTGTACTAATAAACACTTTACATGTGTAAGAAAACAATGCTTCTATCGAAGGAATTCAAAATACACATACAGTGCACACCAAGAAAATAAAACAAAGCCATATTGTTCAAAGGTTTCTGAATAAAAGATGTGAAATTCATTTTTCTCTGGAAGCGTGACAAATAGAACAAATGACTACGAATGCTAAAAGACACTTGGCACTATTTCCAACTAATAACTAGAAATTGTAGGAATAATCTGAGTCTGTAATCAAAAATACCTGAAACTGCTTAGGTCCATGTTCACCAAAAACATGACGGTCTGGTTATCTAAAATCAGCTGTTCAAAACACATTTTTGTAGGGGAACATGTCCCTTAAACAGCTGTTTTTAGATAATGAGACCGTTATCTTTTCGGTGAACATGTCTCCTTTCTCAACACCAATACGTAATCCAATTTAATTGCATTCATCCGAAACTAAAAAAAAACAAACAAAGAAATAGAAACTAAACTCAGAATAAAATATTGTCATTGGATCAATTTAAATCCGTTCTGATAAAAGCTGTCATTTTAACTGTGTCAATAGATCAACGACTACGCTGAAAAATTGCGTCAGAGCTGCACCGCCGGCAACCACATTTACCATTTACTACCGACTTGCTCTTTCTTCACCTCTCCTATAAGTACTTGTATTTTCACTATTGCCCTACGTTCTATCTGAATCAACCTGTTAGGGCGCGTCCAGATAAAGCACAGGTTGACAAAACTTTTGCTGTATGACAAGTCTACATTTTACATCATTTTTAATGTCTCTATTGAATCACGTTTTTTTTAACAACTAATAATAATACTGTGAACGCACCCTTAAACGTAAATGAAACTAAGTGTATCATCTATGACCCGTTAAAAGTGAGGAAGCAATATAATCGTGCAAAGAGATGTTGTCAGTTAGTATAATAATAAAAGGCTCTGAGGCTCTGGTGTTAAGGCTATGATTGGCGTCGTCGGCGTCGTTTCGGCACTGGAAGTGGAAAAACCGGTTGCCGCACAGGCCGGTAACAGTAGCCTTAACGATTGTTGGACCACGATCAAATTATACCTTGTTCCGATTTGTATGCAGCTAAAACCTAGCCACCGCGTCTCACAGATCTTAAAGATACGTCACACATGTTACATCTGTTGCATTCTCTTCTATTGCAACATTAGGAACTGTAGTGTCTGTAGTGTCTTTAGTATCGAACATTTTCAAAGTATACAAATTAGAACACATTTATCATGACGGCATTAGTACACAGTTTTTTACGTAAATATTTGACGATGTTAAGATAGATAAGTAATGCCATCTTTGTATAGCATCTTTGTGTGCCTTATTAGTCACACAGTAATGTGACTTAGATAAATTTGCTTATATGGAAATTCCGAGCCTATAAGTAAACATTATTAACATGCTGTTAATTTGCAAATCATCGATATCTTCCGTGTTTGCTTCTATTATATAGAAATAATATGGTTGATGTTTGAAGAGTTTAAAAAGAATAAATATAAACTCCACATGCTCAAATTGTATGGAACTACCGAGCCAACACAATTGAGATGATAAATCTGTAACATCGCAATCTAATAACAATACTAACACAGACAAGTTGGAAGATAGTGGAAGGAATCAGCCAACAAATTTGCATGTTTTCCTATAGACCGCTCGCTCGCGTTGCCAACTAGGCGTGACGTCAATACTACTACACAATTATCGGCAACCTATTATTATTTAAAATAGACCCATTAACGTTAAAGGCACCGTTGTACTTTTTTGACGGACAAATATACTGATGTAAGTGATCAAGATTTACTATTGAATATTTTTAAATGCCAGCTTTGTACTCAATAAATTACTGACAGCCGTGTGGACATTGGCTGTGACTGTCCCAATTTTGGCACTACTTACTGTATTGTGATTTGTTCTAACGATTCACAAGGAACGCCCGCAAAATTGAAAATATAAATTTAAACGCCAACTTTGATGTTTGATTTTATGAACGTGAAAGATACGCGCGTTTTCTCTGTTCGCATCGTAGAAGCAAAAACATGTAATGATTCACCGAGACGCGATCATTTCCACCGAGTCGGAAAATTCCTGTAATCGTGTAGCTCGTAGACTTTCTTCAGCGACCACTGCACCGATTGATAATCACACGCGAAACACGTGTTGATACGCCGCCGACAACTTAACATACAATACCGCTACAACAATATCTATACTATCTGCTTTTGTGCAGTTTTATTTGTGTTTCGCAGTTTCGCGGAACTGTGTTCATAATACAAGCTTCGTATAACCTTTTCATTAGATGAGATAACTGCGGTGATGACGGGATGCCTAGTCGGTACGCGTTTTATTGGCTAACTTACGTCTGTTGAACATTCCTAACTAACGTTTTATCGTCGTTAAGATAAGAGCACCGAAGTAGTGGTGACATCACCACGACACAGACCATGTCTTGATAAAGAAAGTGTTCAGTAGGTAACCTTTAAATGATAAGATAAAGAATGAAATCTGCTAATTCACAATAAAAGCCGTTTTAAAGCAGGCCGGGAAAGTTACGAGACCGGTCTGTGACTAATTACGATAACAACCATTAATCGAGAAGTAGACGAAGGCCTGCAGTTAAAGTAAAACCTAATTGTTAAACAGTATCAAGCCGAATAAAAATAAAAATCTGTAATGTACGACTTCCCCGAGTTTCGTGAACGGCAGCTTTACTCAAGCGGAGTCTACTTGGCACAGACAAGAGAATATCGGATCGAAACTCGAAATCTCAAACCTGTTTTCTGAAATGTGTTGTCCTTATCTGGTACACAGTAATGCATATTTCTGTTCTCTGTCTGTGAGTCACCGTTTCTACGTATCACACCGGCCAGTCGCTCTACGCACTTCATGGCCACTTCGGCTTCGTCACGCTTTGGCTGCTATGACTGGTCAGTTAATGCGACAATAAATTAATGTCCAATGTAATAAGTAAATAGATTTCTTACAAAAAAACTTTTGATCGCACAGTTCCGCTCTTACATTTCGAAATCAGAATCTGTATTACCGACGCACATTCATTGGTTAAATTGACACTGTACGAGTTTTAATATGTAGTTGCAATTCAATAGCATTTTCTGTATTCAGGCCAATGGGCGTAATTAATTACACAAATGTAAATTTTACATTTTAAACAGAGGGATTAATTTGTGCGCCATGTGTAACGTGATCAGGAAATACGTTGATGGTTTAAATGAGACTAGCAAACTGCTGAAATAATTGATATGGTATCCGAAGTGCATTTAATATTTCAAAATTTTAAGTATCTTTCTTTACATCGTGTCCAAAAGCGTATCCTCAGGTGAAAGGACGTTTTATTTGTCATCATGCGATCGAGATTAAGCGCATAATTTACAGCACTTTAAACGTTTATGTGCCATTTGGCGTGTTCTCTTGTAAACATTCTCGTCTCCGGTATGGACTTTATTTTAAAACTTTCTTCAGCGGATACTGACTCTATATTGGTCTGAAATGTTGTTGTATCAACTGTTTAAATCTATTTAGTCTAAACTGACTCCCCAATGATTGCTTTTAGATCAAATGCTTCCTAAGTGTTCGGTATCTTATTTAGGTCTAGATTCCGTCTCATATAGAAAATCGTTCTGCAATCCTCACTATTAATAAGATCACAATCTTATTATAATCTGCCTCTATTTATGCAGTATGGTGTCCCGAAACATTTCCATTCCATATGCCTTAGCTGCCATAAGGTAAAACAACAAATATTGTGTAATGCTAACGCTAGTTTGGTTAGCATTGACTCAAATCATGGTCAAAGTCAATCTATTAGATATGTATTGATAATGATTCATTTGTTTATTGATACAACGAGTGGCGCCGAACGCTGTGCACGCTCGGAGGTGTAGAAAGAGAAAGGAAACTTATTCAAAAGTAGGTAATGTTTTTGCTGTTCTTGCTGTGTGTGTTGCGGCAACGGCGCGGGCGCATAAGCATGATTCATCGGCGCGTGGGCAGAGCTTATTGTGCTCACCAAGTATCTATTCACACTAGATAACTTTGACTTTTTCTTTCGCCTTGATCCTCGAACAAACTTCCACTGTCGTTTTTTGTTGACTAACAATATTATATTACATTGAAGACTCTTTATTTATTTTTATAATGATTTCATTTTCGTTTAATTGTTTTGGAGCTGAATAGCTGAACTATTTTGAAATAGACACAATAGCGGAAAAGTGTGCTGAATACAATCTGAAACAGTGGTTCATTAAAACTTCATTGTTATGTTATATCTCAGAGTGTTATTTACCTTTCACCGCGTGGGTCCTCCTCGTGAGGCGGTCTTTTATATTAAAACATTTCCTTTAGCTCTACCTGCTTTGTTTACAGAGGTGTTCTTAAACTATTTATTCAATTTGACTAGCGGGTTGTGCCTCATTTATCTCTTATTTAACTGTTTAACTCTTTCTTATCTTTAGTCGTCATCCACACTGAACATAACCAGACGTCTGGCGTTATTTTTATTTGGTCCTTTAATGAATACTGGCAAAGGATTATGCCTCGTACAACAGTTGTATAGTTTTATTTTGTAGTTTTAAGGAAACATTTAACTGTCAGTGATACAACGTTAACACTGTCTGCATTTACGATTCCATAAATATAATTATAGCAGTAATAATTATAGCAAAAAAATGTATGGAATGAAAACGGCAAGTGAATTGCTTGTTACTATTTAACATGACCTTTTATAGTTCGATACACATAGCGCTGACGATACTGATTGCGATGTCGCAAACGTGCGCATTGTGCGGCGCCGGCGCAGCACACGACACGACCGAGCTTTCTCACCGTGGCATTGTAATAGATCCGTTCACTTGAGACCTCTACGCAAATATTGTACTTTATTATTTTATATACCAATGAATGTTGGTCATATGGACACTTTTATGACAGCTACTAAATTAATGTAAGTATAATATGTCTAGATGTGTGATATGTTTTATGAAACTTAAAACTGCGTTCTCCGTTAAGTTAATAAATTTCGTTCAAGCTATACTTAATTGAATGCATGCATTGATCTCAAGAATATTCTTGTATTTTGCAGTCAAACTGTCAAACCTGTTTAGCTTTTGTTTCTGTTATAATATGTATAGTATTAAGATAGTAGTAGAAGAACTCTTCTTAGTGGAATATGAAAACTATTCATATTTTAATAAAATTACTCAAAGTTTAAATATTTTCACAGCAGTAATATGGTCTAAAAATAATAAAGGATGCTCACAAAAGAGAAGCCTAAAACACACAGGTATCTTATTCGCTTTGTCAATTTGTGACTAACTATTTCGTTTGAATTCAACCACAATGTTGATACAAATGAAATGACAAAAAATAGGTTCTTCACCAGAATCTTGTGTATTATTTATAACGCTCGACTCAAAACACATATTTGCTTCTCGTTCTTATATCTGAAGGTAATCCACTTGAATGTTACGAAGTTTTTACGACACTTTTATTATTGCGCATAAATTTTGGCTTTTACGAAGCTTTCAGCTCCAATTAATAACGTAGTCGAGCTTTTGTCAGGCAAGATTCATAATTTTAGCATAAATTAAGAACCATCTTTATGTTCATCGTCATATTAAGCTTGTCACCGACGTGATTTAAAAGACATTGTATGTAGACCTCTGAAATACTGAAAAGCTTCGAACCTCCAGGATGCCTTCAGATCAAAATTGATTTGTTCAAATTACGCTGTTATTCATCACTTTTTGAACGGCAAAAATATATGAAGCAGTCTTCCAAAACGCCTGCTTTCCGCTATTTCGTATTAACTTACTAAAGTAAAAAGTTACAGTTTTGCGCTAAGTATGCAAATGATTGGCATATCAGCGGATAAAAACTAGATGATGTTTCATTGAGACATAAGCAATTAAGCATGTTGCTTTTAGTGCTGCTGATAATCTTCTTCTTCTTCATCCCTTGGCCACCCAATGCTGAGTTTAGCTCTCCTCCGAATCTCTCCATTTTTGGCGGTTTTGTTTAGTGGCAATCCAGTTTCCTCCTGTCCACCTAGTCGGTTGCCTTCCCATTGACTTGCTAATAATCAAATTGCCACAACCCTCAGCCATCCCTCGAAATCGCACCCAAAAAGAAAGAGTATCGTACCTTAGGGGGTGATGCTTTCATACAAGCCTGAAAGCTTGGCTTGCCCTTATAACCTACTACTGTTCCTTATGGACTTGCAATGTTGTTGGCCCCTAGTCTTGCCACTGCAAGGAGTCTTTGAGGGGAACCCCAAGAAAAAGATGTAACCATAAACTTGTGTTGCCCTTATCCCAATTCATCTGGGGTCGGCGCAAGAAGTTCTTCCCTACTTCTATATTACTCGTCATTTATCAGACACCTTCTTTCTATGCCATATCATCATTTTTTCAGTCCACCCTTCGTTTCTTTGTTCTTCCTCTACTCTTATACCTTAAACCTGTCTAACTTCACTTAAAACAGAGAAACATTCTAAAAATAATTTCAGAATAGATAAAAAAGGAAAACTCCTTTCTAAATGGTCGCCCGTTTATTTATACGCGTCGCTTCATTTTGATTTTATTGAAGTAGTCGCGGTGTTGTCTGAAAACGGAAACCAGATACATTTCATCATGGAGTTGAGTAATAAAGAATTAAATAAATGTCAGGCTTTTTTTATGTATAGTCCAGGCGAAAGTTAATGTGGTGAGCAGAAACTAATGTAACAATACGTAACTGTAAACAATTGAGTAGAGTAATGAACGATCTTTTGATTTGTTCCCGGTCTACTTTATATTGGCTATAAATTGAATTGTAATCATTTTAATTACATATGTCTATGTAATACCTACCGTTAAAAACTGTTCTTTAATTGATGAAAATGGAGCAGAAAACCTAATTGTGGATGCCAATCTGTGTGTCACTTACTATTTGGTTGCTTCGATTTGATTGTTAGAATAGGTATACATAGGTACCTACTACATAATCAAATGTGAACAAAGATTTTTTTTTCCTAAGTACCTATATTTATAACATCTAAAGTTCTTAATAATCGATTACAATCTAGCCTAAACAGGGCTAGTGAGCAATATAACTCTAACTTAAATTACCTACTTATTGTATAATGTTACGACTAATAATGAGCGTCAATTAACGACAATTTGACTGATTAATATAGTATTTACTTTGATATTAAAACAGTACTTATGAAGTTAAAGCCGTCTAACTCTAAATACAGTATGTGTGGGTGTGGTTTGTTTATATGAGTGAGTGCGTATCCCGTTCACTATTAGGAAACGTCGAAAGTTAAAAATATCATACTAACCACAAACATAATAATATTACAAGTATCTCTACTTAAACATAATAGAAACATACAGAGTCATTCAATAATTAGGTACAAATTAATGAGGTGCCTGCGCAGCTTTCCTGCCAACTGAAACTTTCTCCGTCTTATTACAAAACGTGGTCTTAAAAATAGTACCGGGTTTAGTACTAGGTCTAAACCATGAACTTGAAAAAACGTTATTACAAAACGAAGTTTATCGCTAGTCCTAGAACTATCTATGGTACCAAAGTTAGACCATCGCGACCCCTAGTTTAACTATGGTACTAAATTGTCAAACGGCAAATTCTTAACTTTGAGGTTAGCAAATTATCTTTCGGAAAGTATTATTTTGTGATAAAAACCAAAAATGAAAAATACTGTTGTGTACGTAATCTAGCATGTCCTTTATTACAAACTTTTCTTCTGGACTCCAATTAACACCCCTTTTTTCTTAGGTTTTTGCATTTTCTTAAAACTTGAACGCACACACGATCTCACCACAAAGAACTGTACCTTTACTTGTGTTAATAATCTTGATGTTTTTCTTGTCTTGAGTTTATTTTTAAGTTGTAACATAGACATTTCGATAACATTACTCGAATTACGCGCGCCGCCAAGTTCACTTCGTTATACGTGCTAGCTCGACAGTTGTTCCAAACCAGAACAATGTAAAATAATTGTGAACATGCATTAAAAAAATACAACTCGAAATATTTAAATACCTTTAAATAACAAAGCTTTAATTTTTATCACTACAAATAACAATTTTAAAAAAAGTTTTTCTTTAATTTACGTAACAACATTGTGTAAAAAGGAGCGGCACATAGAACGCTGAACGAATGAATGAATAGTTTAAATATTTTTTTGCTTATAATCTGTGGATAATGTTTGAACTAGGGACTGTCTTTGGTACTAAGTAATCCTCTGTTGGTCTACGATTTGTAATACGAATGTAAGAACTAACGTTAGTACCGTACTAAACCAAGACCTTTTAGTTCTGGTTTAAACCTGGTACTTACGGAAGTTTTTATAATAAGACGGGAAATGTCTGTGCAGATAAAAATCTTGAATTTGATATTTCCGATACCGTTGCGGATGGACTTATCATTTTGCAGTAGGTACCTAGCTTTATTGTTAAAAGGCTGTTATAATGTAAATTTATACTGTTTTAATTCTCTAATGGCTTTCTAATATCAAAGATAATATCACTTTTCTTGACGTTTCTGCAGATTAATCTCAGAATTTTCACCGCGGCTCGTGCAATGTGCATCTTTTATGTAAATTCGCAGTACATCAAACAGCCAGTTAGTTTCCAGTTAAGAATGGAGGTAACTGCGCAAAAATGTGTCCTGAGCTGCGAGCTACGACTTATAACATAGCCATCTTGGTGGAGCAAACCAGAACCTCAGCACAGCCACAAATGGCTCGCTTCATTCCCGCTTTAAACGCAGCTAGTTAATGTACCGTTCCTTCTATGTACCAGCGACATACGCCCGTTTAATTTTCAGCAACTAAACTTAAAGCATTAACAATGAGTAATATTTTGCTTTGCGGAAACGTACGGTGACAGTTGCCGTAAGTGCTGTAACAACACTCAATAGTCAACTATTAGTTTTACTAATAACAACAAGCTTGTTACAGAATTTCATTTTTGTATTACTATATTGCATGAAAAAGATTAATATCTGATGCCGCATCAATGGGTTTGAGGCACAGGAAGTGAAACCAGCCTCGGGGCGCTCGGCTAAGTATCTGTGTTTCACAAGCTCACACACTACAAACCTGCGCTTGAAGACTAAGTTGAATACCAACTAATGCAGTTTTTTAAATAACTATAAAACGGAAAATTTTCTTCCACGGTTCTATTTGCCGCTTAACAGTTTTGTTTCGAAGGATTATTACACGCTCAACTTGACGAAACATTGTTTTACGTAATGGACTTCTGAGTCATAGAACCAAACCACATCACACTGTATACTGCAACGTAGGTCATGCTTATTAATATCCTTTTATCAAGTTGTTAGAATCCAGCAGTAATTTTCTCACAGTCGACTTAGAATCGTATAACAACGTTGCTAATATCACATAATGCGGTGTCAGCGAGTTGGTAGCAGTTGGAACACATGGAGGCGTACAATCGCTCGGTATAAACGTAAACACCTGTGTATGAGCGTGATCGTGTTGTTGCAACGTCGGTTGCAACAAATCAGTTTGGAGAGGTGCGGGACGCGGCCGCACCACACATGCATTATTCAAGGCTCATTTCTATTCAACGCCGACAGGCCGCCCGATAAAAACTTCTCGTTTGACAACTTGGACGCCTGCACCCTTTGTACTTACGTCATGTCTCCTGCGATGATACGAGCTGCTTAAGTGTCTTAAACATTATTTGTCACTGCTATATTTATGAGCCAGTAATAACCTTATCGACACGAATTTGTTTTGTACTGCTACTGTTTCATTGTTGTAGCGAGCACGTGTTTTTATTAAGTAACCATTTCGGATACTTTAGTATTGTTGTTTATAAAAACTTGTTTGTGTTCTTATCGTTTAATAAATGCGAAGACATCACATTATCAACCCAGCAAACCGTAGACAAATTATGAGATTACGCTCAGTAAGTGTGTGTTAAATATGTAAATTTTTGAATATGGGCTTTTAAGCTCTTCAAAGTCCGCCATTAACAATTTACATATTGTGGGTAATTATCGAACGTAACAAACGCAGCCATGTTCTGTATTTACATGTATTGTACGACGGAGGTTAAAGATCAAACAAGTAGTTTTAACGATGCTTTATGTCGGAGCAAAAGCTCAACACTCCAATCGAAGCGTGATCGATTCGTCCTACTTACAATGTCTAGTGCACCAGAACACTGTATCAACTCACCGACAGCTTATTTAAATAGTGCAATGAAAACGACTATTACAATCGATAGAAAAACGGCGACAAAAACTGTTATTAATCAATTCTGACTTACTTCTACAGTTGACTTATTCCTAATTCGATTCTGTGTCTGGCTCCTAATCGATTGCATAACGTGGATCTATTCGATTTTTAAATGATCATTAGGTAAACAGCCCAATTATCGGCGGCCGTTGAATGACAAGTGGTCGAGCGACACTCATTCGGAAGCGGCGAGAAACACCGTTGTGGCTGGCACAGTGCCCATGACCGGCGCGACGCCTTTACAGTTATACGGTAAGGGTGTGGATTGACGCTTCGTGTTTGCACGACTATAAAAATGGAAATGCGTAAAATAAAAATCTTCTGAATGCTATTTAGAAGCTACGAGAACGTTTTATTTTAGAGAACTAGGTTTTTTAACCTCGCCTAACAGTCATTATCAAATATTATAGACGAAATAAAGAGCCTAATTAAAATAGTTTCCTCCGAATGTGGACACATAAATCTGTAAGAATTTGGAATTAAATCCTACGTGTATGATAAAATAAGAAATAAGTAAGCACGATTAATGAGCACATAAAGTCCTGGGACAGGAGTGTGATCAATGCTGAGATTAATAAGTTCCGTCGGATACTTGAGCTTATAGAATTCTTAATCGATTGAAGAACATTCGAGCGCAGTGGAATTCTCAAAATATTTGTTTAGTCATACTTCTTGGAACTGCAATAGACTCCGACAGAGAATTAGATTTTTGAGTTCAGTGGCTTTGTTTTAAAATAATCCTTTTCACATTTCAAATTATTCAATTTTATCAGTAGGTAGACTTCTAGGTAACTGACCGATGCCTAATGATCCATGAAATCTGCGCACGAGTTGATTTTTAAAGTATGGTAAAGTATTGATCTATGTGACGTGATAGTCAACAATTACTGCTTTTAGAAATACGGTTAATTATATGTTCGGTTAACAGCGATTAATGAAACTGAATGTGATTATAAAAAGAAAGATGGTTATCTAATTCATTCATGGTTTCTTAGACTCTCATAACACAACGCCGTTTCATAAATTATGTGTTAATTAAATAGCGATTTCAAGCATTAAAACTCCAACTTAGAATAGAACTACTTGAAAGTAAATAGAAAGGTCGCTAAGACAAAATATTGCAAAGACATGCGTAAATATTTTGGATTACTTACTTGTATAGTATACGTAATGTCTTTTTTCTTTTCAATATTAAGTACTGAAGACAGAATAGAGTTCTCGATTTGACTACTGGGGAGTCTGTTTCGCCACTTCTTCTCCCCAGCCAAAAATACTGAAAGTGTTGAAGGACGGGTGTTTTGAAGGACTGTCTCTTGTAAACTTTGTCGTTCACAAAGTGCTGAATAAATAGTCTTTTGATTGTGTCTACAGGTTTGACAATCCTCACATATAACTTATTGATAAGAGAGTCACAGCCATATTGTCATTTTCAGTTGACGTAGGTTGAGCTTATTGTAATCAATGTGGCGTTCGTATTATTAGACGCGCAGTTCATTGAATATGAAAGTATTACATAAGAATAGTGTGGTACGGTGCTAATAACGTTTATGACGTCTGTAGTATATGGCTCCATGCCCAGCAAACTTGTGAAGTTGTGACGACATCTTGATTGTGCTCTTTTTTACATGACCTTTACAACCGAACTAGCATTCAATCATGTAACTCATTTGTTAAATTAACTGTGGTTATCGTTATATCGCTCACACCACTTGTTTACAAGAACAAGGAAAGTTGTAGCCGTTCATTTTCACGCAGTCATGCTAATTATTCTTTCAAGGGCTTCAAACAATTTATTTTTAAAAGCGTCTGGCCGCTTGATGTTGATACTAACGAATAAATCAATGAGCCGTGATATAAAAATAAATAAGTGAAACTTTGCCGTCGCTAAAACACGCGGGTGTAAAAGATAAAATTAGCCATCGTCAGTTCGCCACGAGTGCTGAATGCAACAATTGCACTTTATAATAACCCGCATAGTAAACGCGCCAGTGATTGTCTGTGTCGAAACTCCATGGATCGTGCCGCAGGCTGTCGCAGCCGCTCATTCTCTAATTACTGCTATCAATTCCATTAGCGAACTTATTGTGTAACATGGCAACGGCAAATCATTAAATCAACTAACAACAGACTCAGCCTATTATTTCTAATATTTCGCTATAGCTAATTAAGATTCTTACTCAATCATCAATACAGGTAAATAAAACTGACAAAGTGACAGACCATTATCTCGGTAGGTGGTTGATGCATCACACAAGGGAATGACGAACGTAAATGGTAAATCAACAAAACGACTAACCTATCCAGTCATTAAGTACATATGTGTGTCGCAAGGGCCTTGTTTTTTAGCATTTATATGTTCTATTGCAAGGCAGGAATTCTGCTAATCGTCGCTGGCAACATTTTGCACATGCCACGGACGTTGTTGCTGCGGTAAACGAGTGTAATTTAACCACGAGCAGGGTTCTTGGCGCGCCATACAGCCAAGCTGAGCCTACAAGACAGCAGCACTTATGATTATGAGCTACTATTGTTTTTCTTAATATACGCTACCTACTAGTTTTTGTGTCGGGTTTCCCATATATGGACTAATTCTTGTTGTTATTTTCTTGACACATGGTTGTTTAAAACGTCCAAATGTAAAAGAAAATGGCCAGAGCGTGCAGCGACGTTCCAATCTACGGAAACAAAAATTAATAAAGCTGCAGCGCAACTCAGGATCTTAGCTTTACTTTAGTTTACTCCTTTGGGAGAATATGAAAGAAATTCTATAATAAAAACGCGTTAGATAGTCTTCTTCGTAACCTGGTGAATCGTATCCGATCTCCTGAAATACATTACTATTAATTTTTAATTTGGACGTTAATAGTAATGTAATACATTCAATCTGGACCAGTAGCATACTGTTTTGGGCGCTGTCGTTTTATGGGTGAAAAATAATTAGACTGCAGACATTGCGGTTACATATTACCGATATCTAACACATCCACATTAAAAATACTGAGGAAACCCCAAACGATCTGCAAAAAACTTCAATTCAGACAAAACTAACTTGTATTTCTGCCGTTTTCAGCATATCCACACAGTTTTTCTAACATTCGTCAGTTGGCCGAGGTGTCATCATAATAGCAGGGCAGGTGTTATCTTTGCGTCGCCCACACAACACAAGTAAATCACCAAACACGCGCCCGCGCCGCCGCGGCCGCCGCGCCACAATCTATGCAAATCGCGGGCTCAAACTTATTGCTCTCGCCTCAACTCCTTTCCAAATGCATACTAAATAGTGAGCCGACCACGCCAGCCTTTGTTCCAAGTTTTTCACTTAACCTCATGTGCTCCGTCGATTTTAATGGAAATATTTTCGGTGTCTGCTTTGCTTGCCTTTGGAAGGTTGGTTTTGACAGGTTTTTGTTTATGTTCAGGGACTCCGTTTCCTTATGATACATCTTCTTCTGTCCATGCAACTATTGTAGATGAACTTGGTGCTAATTAAAAATCTAATTACTTAGTCCAGTTACTTCTATATGATAAAAATCGTCTCTACCTCCATGAATGGAAAAAGACTTGAGCAAATATTTTTATTTCTATTTTCTTAATTCCCAGACTGTAATTAGGAAAATTTGTGCGGACATTAATTTAAAAGATAATTTATATGAAAGCTGTGAACAATGAGTTTCATGAGCAGTTTGCTATTTATGTTGTTTCAAGTGCGCCGATGTATTCCCATGGTGTTCTCAGAATAAGACACAGAATGTAACAAGAGATGTTGCTACCGTTCTTCCGCATAGATGCTACTCGCATTGCGATCCAATTATACCTGATACCGTCGAGAAATATTATTGCGCTGATTTACTATGGCAACTATAATTACTGTGAGAATCGTAAACGGACACAATGCTGGCCTGGCCGTCTATGGTTATAACTATAGGCATGTGATTTACACTATAAATTAATTTCCTGTTATTGAAGTTTTATTCTAAGTTTTATTTCTTCGACTCCGCAATGAATCGTTGAAATAGTGCTTGGACATGTGAATCACTCTGATGAACAAAGAGCGTCATGTCGCGTTGGAACTACGTGTCTATTCACATCGCCGCCGCCGCAGGAAAAAAAAACAAAATTAAATGTAATTTTCCGCTTATCAATAAAGTGCCTAGAGGAATCTGCTAAAACATAGATGTTCCACGTCGACAACGATAAACTTTCTAGAAGAAAATCGTCGTGTTTGAGCGCGTCTTGCTTGCATCGTCCGAGTGGTCATTGAACCCTCGCGAATTGTCGGCAGCAATTGTCTCCCGTCACAACGCAGCTGGGCTGGCCACCACAACCGTTAGTACTAATTGCACAGGCTATAATCACTTTACGACCCTATACAGCATGAATTAGAGAAACACAGTATCTGTTGCCGCTTGACTTCATATGAAGAGCTTCAAACCAGCCAAACTATTGAACACAACGGTACTATATGGCTAAACCGATTTCAAAGCACTCAAGATGTTCCTAACAAACTTGTTGCGTTAAGAGCGTACCTAGCATACTCATAAACTTAGTTTAGCCCTCTGTCGGCAACATAGCTGGCTTCAGTGCAGTTCAAATTAATTCGATTATCAGCGCACCTTGATCTCGCTAAAGCTCTCAGATTCCCTTCATTAGGTACCCACACATACGCGAGACTGCGAGATAATGAAACAAGCACGATCTAACATTGATGCCTGACTAATATTTGTAGATGTTGATAAATTTCGAGCTGGGTTTGTACGTTGTACGTGTACTAGACGCACTTGGAAGCTTTAATATGTACATTAAAGTATTACTCAATATTCAGATGGCGGGCGTTCCAAACTCACGCACTGTGCTGGAAGTTGGTCATGAATTCATTGTTTTTGACGTCGTCGTTGATATTGAACCACAATAGGAAAGAGTTCAGGTCACGTTTGAACACTGCACGGACAGAGAATATTAAAGATCAAAATATATTGAATGGGTTGAGTTTTTAGAATTTTACCCTTATGTAGAGACATGCATATTATTGAGGAGTAATGCATAGCTTGGCTTTCTTGGCGATTTATTGGTGCGAATTTATTCATCAACGGATAAGAAATTGTTACAATACTTGAAATGAATATGTTTAAAACTGAAGTTTTCTTTTTCTGAACATCATCTTACATCACAGGTCAACCCAGGAGGTTGTGGGGTGCTTAATCGGGCTATCCTGCGGATGCTTTATAGCCTCGACTTCGAGCCAACGCCAAAATTTTGAAGGTTCAATCATTTGCAAATTCGCCTTGATATATTACGTATTGTATGCGGTGTTTCTGCAACATTTTACAACTCAATATCAGCTATTTGTATAGCAAGGCGTTAGTACGCATGCAGCAGACCTACATACCCGTTCTAGTGTGGCTCTATCTAGTCGATTACTTCAGATCGCCGTGTACTGACCATTGACTCGAATAACAAATGAACAATAGAATAACTCAGTAGGAAAAATGTATCTAAACCTTTCTCCCATTAGTTAATTTTCATTCATACGTAGCGTTTATAATATAAATCAATAGTTATAAGAAAAGGTCTCGAAGGGAAGGAACGAAGGATGACTCTACTGGAGTGTAATTGTGGTGTTCTCCCACAAATGATGGGAGAATGTCCTGTGTGTCCTGTTGTCTGCACGTCGCAGGAACTGATAGACGCCATTGAAGATGATAATCTCGTAGCCTAATTCAGAGCTGACTCTATTGAGATTCCTATCGATACGGTAAGAAAAAAAAGAAAACGTCTTCGCTCATGTTAAATCAACAATAATCAATCATACCACAAAACAAATACTAAACAAAGTAAAAATCTTTACAAAATAACAATCAGCATAATGGCCCCATCATTACAATTTACCTCCTGGTAAAACTAATGCTCCGGAGAGCGTACAACAACAAATAGAGAAATAGTCTAAACGACTAATGGCTATTTCATACTCCCTCCATACATTTATCGCTTAACGCTTCTGTGGTTGCTTACAGACTACAGTGAGTTGTTATCTCAGCCAGTTGCAGCCACGTTACGCGCTGACGCCTCTCATTTACGCCATACGAAAAGTAATTTGAACGTCCGTTTTGCAAAACCAATCGTCTCACTACCATTCACCTTTACAACCAAACACTTGGTCAGCTTGAAAGTGTACAACTTTCTTTTGATGAATAAGTATACTGCAGAATCTTGGGACTTGTTAGTTGCAGACTAACAGCTTATCAATTATAAACATGTCGTGGAAGTCCCTAAGACTATTAGCACTCGATCACTTGGCATGTAATGTCCTGACATATTACTTTATATTCAGGCGAGCGGCCGTCGGGCGTCGGCATACGACATTATTTACATATAAGTCGTTGTTCCTGTGCTCATTCATGGCCCGCCTCGCTCAGACCACGCTGATTTATCGCCTTAATTTCATAAGTATCTCTTTGTTACCAGGCCATCTATATCATATTTGAGTAATATCCCGCTCGCTTTATTGGATATGTTCAAGAAGGGTCAAATTCATAGGACCCAAAACCAATTAGATTGTATGCTTCATGGTAGTCATTTGCCTACATTTTTTCGCTGATACTGGTGCTTCCAACTTTTGGGTAGGATCCTATTTTTAGGGTTCCGTAGCCAAATGGCAAAAAACGGAACCCTTATAGTTTCGCCATGTCTGTCTGTCTGTCTGTCTGTCCGCGGATAATCTCAGTGACCGTTAGCACCAGAAAGCTGAAATTTGGTACCAATATGTATATCAATCATGCCGACAAAGTGCAAAAATAAAAATTTAAAAAAACATTTTTATTAGGGTACCTCCCCCAGACGTAAAGTGGGGAGCGATTTTTTTTTTAATTTTGACCCTGACGTGTGATATATTGTTGGATAGGTATTTAAAAATGAATAGGGGTTTTCTAAAATCATTTTTTGATAATATTAATATTTTAGGAAATAATCGCTCCGAAAGTCAAAAACAATGTGTCCCCCCCCCTCTAACTTTTGAACCATAAGTTTAAAAAATATGAAAAAAATCACAGAAGTAGACCTTTATATGAACTTTCTAGGAAAATTATTTTCAACTTGATGAGTTGAATAGTTTTTGAGTTATATAGCACTTTTTAAAAAAAACGCAAATGATAACTTTGTTTTTCATACAAATACTATGAAAAACAAAGTTATTTTTGCTGACGAAAAATGTTGGTATTTTTAATGGTCTGGGAAGCTACGGAACCCTACAGTGAGCGTGGCCCGACACGCTCTTGGCCGGTTTTTTTGTGCATGGATTAACTCATTTTGTTACAACATAATAACAGGTCGCCAGTCGTTCAACTTGATTGATGTGTTCATGTGAGTAAAAGAAGCTTATTTAGTTTCTCTTGTTTCGATAATTACCCGATTATCTTATTTAACTTCTTTCTTTCCTTCTTTTGATGATCCTAGATGATCCAGATGATCCTACCAATATTTTACAAGCTTTTATTTAATTTGCTCTGTTCGTACGTAAATTGTCCGCTTCAATATTTGCATACCATTTTTCGACCATTAGTTCAGATCCATCCATTACGTTTCTTACAACAGCAAAACAACGTATTAACCATTAAGTAATCTGTGATAAAACAATTTACTTGTGGATAATACTTATAATGTTAATTCAGCAGACTGTGAACTTTGCCCATAATTTATGCATATTTTATTGCTGCACATGTGCATTATGTAAACAAACCCGTTTCGCTAATTATATTTACTCATTAGATTATATAAAGTGCATAACAAAGGCTAAAGAGCCTCGTGTAGATATATTTCAAAAGGGTAAATACTAAAACAGTCATTTCTTTCGTTTTCCCACGATGAAATAACATACAGTATATTATTATAGATAAAAGTAAAACGGTTGGTAACGAGTGCGAATTCAAAATAAACACTTGTGTATCGAAGCCCTTTGCATGATTCTCTAGCGTTTTACGTCACACTTACCATTAATAGCTGTTCTAGGATTTTATGGGATGTGTAATGTCCGAAGGTGTATCGTTTTGTGAGAATGGAGCAGTGGAAGTGACTGATTGAATTTCCGCTTTCCTGCCATTTTGTTTTAGGTCATATTATCTTATCTTCCTTCATCCTCCTGTTAAGGAAATCAGAATCCTCGTTCATCAAAAGTCATGTCAGTATTGGTGAGTCTTTTCTTACGAATCGAATTGCGACTTCCAATTGTTCGTGCCGTAGATCTTTCGATAGAGTCACTTTGCGACACAGTGTGCTCAGGAAACGATGGTGTATCAAGTGACATATTTATTTACATTGACAAACTAGCAAACAACGAATTCGGAGCTCACTCATCAATAGAGAAGGTAGTACAAACAAACTGTTCCTAAAATACATCGTTCAGTAGAAACGCGACTTGACATGAAAAACGATTTCGTGAGGGTAACAAAAATTTCGCCTTGCGTGAAAAGTTTCTGTGACGACTTATGCAGATTTTTCGACAACACGAGGCTTTAGCCACACGTACCTACACATAAAATGTGATAATGTTTAGTATTTACAGCTAATGTTGCAAGACGACCAAAGACATTCGCTGAGAACTTGCAATCCGAGTCTTAATTCGCAGCTGGCGGAGCGAGTATGATTCACCTCTACTACGCTCACTCGCGATCTGTTGTCGTATTGAATCAAAGTCTAAATTGGCGTAGCAATCTACATAAATAGGTACCTATGCTTTGTATTAGTATTATTCGATGTTGGCAGGCGAGCAGCGGCAACGTGACTCAGAGGTGAGATCTCTTGATCATCTTCGCGGATTTGGTTACTTTGAAACTTAAAAAAATTGGCATCGATCACTTCAAAATTTAACGGCTTCAAGATTTAATTTTCATGTGTATATCTTGATTCTCTTTGACAGTTGGAAGCTCAGAAGTTTTTTTTATAAATATTTGCGAATATATTGTTGCTTCGGCTTTCCAATTCCATGACTTGGGTGTTGAATCACTATTAATGAATCATTACTTTTTTTGCCTTCAACCAAACGCTATCCCAATCTGTTGCCAGGGTCAGATTGCCAAAAAGTATATTGGGGATTTGATTGGCCGCTTCATCGTCTTTCTTTATCTTGTGACAAAATGCTTTTCATCGAACCATTAAGTCCAATTTTCAATGAGCATAGTCATTATGTGTGACATACATTTAAACTTTGCTTTGTACTTTTGTAGTAGTAGGTAATTGAAAACACTGCATATATCTCCGTAAATCGCAATTCGCAACCGCATGCAAAGGCAAAACAATTTTTATTAGGTTGCATAACGTTTGACGTTTCCGTATGAGTCGATGTGCGATATTGCTGATCGTCTGACGCGGTGACTGCGGAGTGCCGACGGTAGACACGGTTCGGCAGCGAGGTTACAGCATTGTGTGGCATTCTGTGGCCTACTGCACGGTGTAATGACGACTTGAGGTGACGACCATAGACAGTGCATAGTGCACACGACACGTGGACCACACCACGCACTACGGCTTTGTGTCGTATACGACTACTCGTCGCGTTTGTAAACATTCACGCGAACCAGTAAACATCTTTGTGATGCCACTTGATTGTACATTTGTACCACAGCACGCGCACATTTTACTAAACATAATAATCTTGCTTGAATCATTAATCATCCCATCCCACTTTATTATTCCGAAGAGGAATTAATAAAAACCCATTGCCCCATTTCCAAGCGGTTTGAGTTTTGAATAATTAATTGGAGTCAGACGACGGTAAAATCGAATAGTATGTATGAACTACACGCGTGTTTTGTCAACGAGTTGTTGGCGCGATAATTTACCGTGATTATGCGTAACTGGATATTTCGCATGACATGATCACAAAATTAATTAATGAAATAAACATACATAATCCTTTAATTGACAAGTTCTTCATTTATTACCAGCATAGATAGGTAAGGTGGGGAACTCCATTGACCGTATTAACAATATTGTTGGATTACATGACTGACCTTTCCTGAAACAAAATATACGAAAACCGCACGGTGGGCCGATTTGAGCAAACCCGTAGAGCACTGGACGGTCAACCGAAAATTAATTAACATACTTTGGCGCGCAACCCTCGACCGTTGCGCGGACGGTTCGCTCACAGGTGGCCAGGGCCCACCCCCACATCGCACACCCCAACAACTAGGGCTACCACCTTTGTAAACGTTCTTTGTTCCCATAACGATTCATGATTTTGTTTTTTATTATTTTCCGCGCGCTCGAATACAGAACAGAGATAAAACGATGTTAACTACGGATTTACGGAACTGCAGATATATGGTTCTTCCGGTACGGGTATGAAAGCTTTTGATTTGATTATGATAGAGTTAGATATCAAGATGTAACATTTAGATTTCATTAACGTTATTACAGGGTGAGATGCGATTTACTAACTTCAGGAAATTCACCTATAATTGGCAGCCCTGGGCAATCTGAAAACATATCTCTACATTTCAAATCTACGTAAGTATATGAAGTTAATTTGATGTGTCTGATTGCTAGCAGAGCAGTCAAACGAAATACCGTTAACAGGATTCAACCACAAACTCAATATTTGTTTTGTTTAACTGACAATTAAATTGATTAAGTACCTACTATTTTATATATTTTGTAGTTACAGTAAGTAAGTGATTTCTGAATTTTCAAAAACGACGGGAAAAAAATACGAAAAACTCCTCGATAAAAATTTTACCAGCAATGAAAAAGCACGCAACATGCCTACTAAAACTTAATTTGACAATATAATTTACGTATTAAACCCATTAAGTTAACTGTATTTTGTTTTATTGACGTCGTAAAATCTTTAATTGCACTTTGATAATTAATTACAATTTTTCATGTACTCAGGTACCTACTTTCCCGTTTTATTTATCCTTTTTTTTATTTCTTGTTAATAAATAATAATAAGCGAAACAAGGTCTAGAATGGTTGCGAATGTTTCGATTGCATAAGTGGATAATAGGTAAATGTTTAGGGAAAAAACGTTCTGCCACGAAACAGAGGTAGTTTTATAGATTTTAAAAGGCACACGCGATATGGAAGGGCCATACAGCATTAAATTGCCGGAATTATTCCATTGTTGATGTTAAATGCATTCCTGTTACAGGAATCGCGTGCAACACATATGTACTAACGTACCTATATAGACCCGTTTTGACGTACATTAATAACTGTACAGAATCACCCTGCTCATAGTTTTGGGCATAGGTAACTATGCTAACTGAAATGTTACCCCGAGATTTAAATCTGAGAGTTACACACAACGAGACAGAATTATTATGAAAGGAAATCAATTGAAAACTGAATTGGAAAAAGTCATTAAATGACATTCAGATTCAATCAATGTCTGTCTCCGCCCAATATCGCCTTTCAGCGAAAATTTGAAAGTCTGGTAAAAATTTGGTCTTACAAACAGTTTTTATTATTCAATTTAGTAGCTAGAACGATTGATAAAAACTTTGTAGTATAAACATCTGCTTCACAAAGGTTTTTGTATGCGTAACTATTATGTCGGGTTATCGGGTAGTGTTCTAACAGTTTGCCTTTACCTCGAAATGACTAATATTGCGTACGTAAGTCCTTACCTACCTACATGTGGGCATTGTCTATAAATACAGCGTGTGCCTTTTGTGCCGCCCACTCCGATATGTTATAAATGTTTCTGGAGAGTTTACCCTAGTTCTGTTCTTGATTCATAGTGTTATTATGAATTTATCGAAGTTATGTCACTTGCCGGTTTCGTCATAAGTAAATGCCCTTTCGATAAAGTATTAAATAATAGGGCCCGCCTGTTACTTCCCTAATCCCTATTGTATTATTAGTACTTGGTAGTCTTATTCATGTCATTACAATAGACATAAGCAGACAGAGTTCATTCATATAAATAAAATCGCAAACATTACTGCTAATATTGCACAACAGTATAAATCGCACGCATGAAATAGATAGGTCCCGTACTCCCGTTTAAATATGATCAAGAGTCGACCCCACCGCGGCGTAGCGAGGGTCCCACTTATTGCGGGCACTTGTCATATCAGCACAATGAACAGCCATGCTTTATTATTTTAATTATTGCACGTCCACGATGCGCCCTTTGTCAGCCAACCGCGAGCGCTCTGCTCGAATTAGTCACTGCTGAATAATAATTGTCCTAATTGAAGATCCTTGATACAACTTGTGGAGTTGTCTCTATACCACTTAGGTAAGTAGACTGTGAATAGATAATAAATACGTACTATTATGGAAAGGAGACAATTTTTTTTGTTCGGAGATTAGGCCACCCACATAAATTGTAGCATTTAGTAATGAAACTTACATTGATTTCTTCCTTATAACCTCTATTACAGTGGTTAAATTAGCTAAGCATTGTCTAACCGGAATAAATGCGAAAGATCTGCAAAAACAAATATTGTTAAGTAGTAGAACTTATTTTCGATTGATAATAAAAGTGTTCGCCGAATCCGTTCTGGATTACAAAGAGGTCAATTTCTCATTTATAAAGACGATTACTCAATATGTATGCGACGGAGACAATGCGAATTTGTTGTGTCAATGTGGAGCGAGCGTATATTGACAATATACGAGTACTTAATAAGTTGCAAGTTTTTGCCAGTGTACCGGTGTCATTCATATTGGGAAATGATATTTCGCGAGAATTATTTAATTGGACCCGCGACCTAGTTTTTTTTTTGTCTAAAAAAGTAGTATATAGAATAAGGAGATTGAAATGTGGGTGTAAAGGAAAATCTTTGATATAAATATTGCCAGAATGTAGGTAGATAAAGATAGGATTTATAAAGTAACGAGGACAGCTCGTCGCGAAGGCAGGCGGGCGCATACTTTACTCTCGACTCTCGATCCGATCTTCATAAAGAAATTCTCCGTTTTGATATTATATTTATATTGTAAATGTTTTGTACCTGCATATTTGTAACAGTAAATATGAAAATTTCCGGAATGCCTACGAGCTCGCCTCCGATCTTGAGGGAACAAAGATTTTATTTGGTATTATGAAAATTTGAACTCTGTAGGTATTCCCTGGCTTCATTTGCCTGTTTTATTTTCTTAACGAAATATTAATAAATCTTTAAAAACTTATAAAATCTATTTTAGCGAAAGAAAATGTCGTCTACACTATTAAATTATGCAAATTGGGTGTTAATTTAAATGTTTCAACAAATAAAAGTGTTGAAATCAATTCAAATGTACGCTCGCTTTTGAAACAACCAGTCTTTAAAACTGGCGGTCAATTCTCAAAAGCTTTTTGTAATGCCTTAAAAATAGTAACGGAGACTAACCGCAGTTTTGCCGATGTATTATCGTATCAGCCACAATACGATTGGAAGTTTACAAGACGAGCATCCGACACGGTAAACAAACAAGCGTACTGACGTCAGAGGCACTCGAGCCGAGAGTCCGAGAGCCCGAGACTCGTATCAACTGCTACGTCTGCTACCAGACAAATCCATTCATAATTACTAATAATGTTTTTCATATTGTTAAGAGGAAAATTCTTCAAGAAAATATTGATTGAGAATTATATAAAATCATCGGCAGCTGTTGTTCATAAATTCCCATGAACTTTTGTAGGAAGTACCTAGACAATTTCCATGTGACGTCTCCTGAAAACTATGTCTGACTGTCTGAATGTAACACTATATCAACAAAAAGGTTCCAGATGTTTCGATTCGAATGTTAATAAGTAATACTTTCACCACCGCATAAATCACCTTGTTACCGATTGTTTTAAAACGATTAATTAACTTCTGTTTCATTATTTTTTCCACTCAAGTTGGTGTTTCCACACATTTATAAAGATTAAGGGAACCGAAGGCATTGATATAGAGTAGTATCGTATTACCCAGTAACGGGGGGCTGTGGAGGTCATCTAGGCAGTCGTCCCATGTAAAATACCGATATTCAGCAGCATCCGTTATGAAGCAGAATGAGGTGAAAACTTATAACGTTCAATCGGTCGAATTGTAAATTTTCTTTCATTACACGTATGGGTGAGTCATACAATTCACGGTCACACACATTATCTAGAATTACATGTTACGATGATAGTGATTGTTATGTAATCGGTTATCGCTTGTCGGAAAACTTTGAATTGTCGCGACAAACTGCTTTTCAGGAATCTATTTTTAGGAACACTGAAGCCGTTGCGCGTTGCAAAGTTTTGAAAGTGTTTGAACTCTTTCAAGTTTAGCGTGTAATGTTAATTTTGTACTTTGTTGAAAAGTCGGAGTTAGTTTGTAAGTTCCTACCTAGGTAGGTCCTCAGGTTTTGATGCTATCTTACCAAGATATCTTTATAAAAGATAGGCCTAAGCTACGTCAACCTTAGGCCTAGATCGAAGATAGGAGTAAACCCAAACTATGACCAAGCAAGGCACTAAAGATGATATCTTAATCTGCCGTTTTCCCAAATCAATTCTATTGTAAAGGATTTGTGTATGTTGAGTCCTGTCAAAATTTACGTTCCCCATCAATATTTGGGGGACCACTGAAAATCTTAGGTTTTTCTGTTTCCTAATAATGTTCTTACTAATATTTCTTTGTCTATCTTTCTTCCTAACCGTGACTTTTTCTTGTGTTACAGCGAGCGGCGCGCTCGCAGCCGGCACCATTGCGTCCCCGTGGAGCACGGCGGCCGGCGCGCCCGACACCAATGGCTCGGGCGGCGCCGACGCGAAGCACCTGGACGTCGGCGATGCTAGTGACGATGAGAAGGTAAATACATAACAATACAATCAGTTTAAAACGTTCCCACTGCTGGGACACAGGCCTCTTCTATGTGAGCAGGCTCAGTGTGGTTTGGTAGATGGTAAATATTCCAGGAATGCCTGCTTCTAAAAGTCTTGGTTGGTCTTGGCCCCCATTGGACTAAATCGCAAATGATGTGCCACCACATATCTTGCTATTTGTGAAATCCACCTGAATTTGAGAGACCTTTCCAAAGTCACTGATGACGCGGCTGCCGATGCGACCTATATCTGGTCGAAGGAAGTAAAGTAATGTTCGACGCAAGTAATAGAAAGGTACAATTAAGGCGATAAATATTGACTTATCGACGTTGATCGAAACTTGTTGCACCTTTAATCCGAAAAAGTGGGGTAGCACCAAAATAATGGTTTTTAAATGTATGGAGTATATAACGCGCTATCCAAGCGTTATCTATCAAGCATGTGGTTTAAGTATCTCTTAGTCAGCTGCCCGATAAGACTCAGATAATGCGCAAGACTTTGGAACCACCATAATAATGTCCAGAACCCAAATCCAAATTTAGGAGACTTGACCAATCTACAATTCCCTTCCCTTGCCCTTTTCGGGCTAATAAATGCTTTTTCTTTCTTTCTTTCCTTGCAGTAGCTTTATGAACTCTTCCATTTTTAGGGTTCCGTAGCCAAATGGCAAAAAACGGAACCCTTATAGTTTCGCCATGTCTGTCTGTCTGTCTGTCCGCGGATAATCTCAGTGACCGTTAGCACCAGAAAGCTGAAATTTGGTACCAATATGTATATCAATCATGCCGACAAAGTGCAAAAATAAAAATTTAAAAAAACATTTTTATTAGGGTACCTCCCCCAGACGTAAAGTGGGGAGCGATTTTTTTTTTAATTTTGACCCTGACGTGTGATATATTGTTGGATAGGTATTTAAAAATGAATAGGGGTTTTCTAAAATCATTTTTTGATAATATTAATATTTTAGGAAATAATCGCTCCGAAAGTCAAAAACAATGTGTCCCCCCCCCTCTAACTTTTGAACCATAAGTTTAAAAAATATGAAAAAAATCACAGAAGTAGACCTTTATATGAACTTTCTAGGAAAATTATTTTCAACTTGATGAGTTGAATAGTTTTTGAGTTATATAGCACTTTTTAAAAAAAACGCAAATGATAACTTTGTTTTTCATACAAATACTATGAAAAACAAAGTTATTTTTGCTGACGAAAAATGTTGGTATTTTTAATGGTCTGGGAAGCTACGGAACCCTACAGTGAGCGTGGCCCGACACGCTCTTGGCCGGTTTTGGAATAACCCTATATCCAATATGAAGCATAAACAGCTCCAGGCCATCCAGACGTAACTACCCCATTAATTTAATGATCATTGCTGGTCACTCGCCAACCAAGGCGCTGAACACGTGCCGATTTTAACTGCTCGTAAATACTAGTGCATATTTATGCTGTTCTTCACCTTAGGGTGGGTGGGTGTTTCCCGCGTCTTTCAACTATTTACGGTTAGACTGGAAGCCGTCACTAGCTTGTGTACGAAAAGATTTGATTTTTCATTATCGTGGAATAAGGATTTCCTCAGAATTTATTCGATTTCCGATGTTAGTCTTTCCATACTAGTATCGGTAACGGAATGTTTATTTCCTTGTCTTTTTGTTAATCTTTCTTTATTTCCATCGATCGTGGATAGAATTGAAGCTCTAATGACTTCTGGATTGGAGTTTGATCGTCAATTGCATGTATCGTTTCCAGTCTCTCAATAAACAAAACAGTGAACTCACATTTGTAGATTTCATACCACGGTTATTAGTAAATCTTAGTTCCCTTTTATAAGTTATTAACCGCGGCCGCGGGAGCGTTGTTTGTAGAAGTAATAGTAAAGTCCGGATTAGAAGAGGGTACTTACCTAAGCGTGTATGCTCGTATAAACATAAACACACAGCGGTAATTTGCATAGGACAGAAAGTACAAGTATGGTTCACAGTCTCACGCATTTGCGATTGCAGGTCGCACAAGGGTAACTTTAGAAGCCATTATCATATCGTGTAAAGTGATACATAAAATGTATCTCGTGTTCAGAGATATTTTGCACGAAGTCTTTCAGCTGAATCATCCATGCGTGACGAAGAAATGCTAGATCTAAAAAAAAGATTTCCAGTCATTTCAACTGGTTTCGTCTGCTTTTCATTATCAATTGTATTTATTTCACAATCAATCTCATCAAACAGAGCATTAATAGATTTATAAAGATCACTACGACTGATTGATAACGAAATAAATTGTGAACTGTAACTAAAACAAAACATTATTAGTAAGCGCGGTTGTAAGAAATTGCAAGTAAATATTGACTCTCGGTAGTTAACAAATCCAGAAACAGCTACGTTTCAAGTAGTTTCAAGGAACAGTGATTCACGATGTTTTCGATCCCGGCCTGTTGGACCAAGTCGAGGGCAGCGCGTTATTTTTATTTTCTTTTGAGAATAGAAGCGAGTCTATTAATTACAATGACGCACTCCTCGAGTTGTAACAGTCTGTAAGCAAACTCTCTTTACAAATGTTCATAATAAGTACATCTGTTCAGTGTTCCTACTTAGTTTCTTGTAATAAGGCTTCTTGAATTTGTTTCATTTTCTCTGGAAGTGGACTAGGCTAACATAGAAACAGTTTATCTTCGAAACGTATTTAGTTTGTAAGGTTAATGATGGTATCGTAAGATTCGATTCATTGGGGCGTAACAAGCTTTCGATACAGTTAAAGCTACTAAGACAGTACGTTCGGGAACAAGTTCTCGGCCGCATCGAGAGCGAGACTCCTACAGGAAATGTATCCTACTTAGAAATTAGAAGTAATCAAGTTGTTTATGATTTTAAAATTTCAAAACAATAAAATTCGTCCTAATTAGGGACACACATAGTGCAGAAACTTTTGGTACTTACAAAACATTCACATTTGGCAGCACTAACACAAAAGTTTCACTAGCAGCCAACTATTACAGTGTGTGAATTTGCTGTTACTGCAAGCATCTCCATTAGAACATCGAGGTTGTACGGAACGCGATTGTTCCCTAACTTGGTGGATATCTGGCTCATTACATTATTGTCGTAATTATAGGACTAGCTGACTTTCAAGCTTTTCGGTTTACCAAAGTCGTGAACTGACCAGAAATACATTTCTATACTTTCCTTTATTACGGCGTTTTGTTTTTTTTTTAGTTTTCAAAACATTCGTGTCCTATGGAAGCGTGTTTGCTTCGTCTATTTTTACCTACTGTGGGAAAAAATTATCGATTCTACATTGTTTCGATATTTAAATAAGTAATGTTTTTATAACAAAGCGCGTTCGCAGGACATGTCCGCGGCCGATGCGGAGGGAGTATGGAGTCCGGACATTGAGCAGAGCTTCCAAGAGGCTCTGGCCATCTACCCGCCGTGTGGCAGACGCAAAATTATTCTCTCCGACGAGGGCAAGATGTACGGTGAGTCCAAACATGCTAGAAGTCTTTGTAGGCACTAGCTTTGCTGTCTTTCATAAATTGTAGATATTGGGAGTGCCAGAGGGTTATCTGGATGAAGATGGTAATTTGTCTGTTATTGAAGAAGAAGATTCTGCTAAAGACTTCAGTAGGATTGACGGTTTTTCGCATAGACCTTGAAAGTAAAATACCCGCAAAAGCCATAATAGGCCTAATTATAATGCACATACATGTGGTAATACTTGTGTTAAAACTGCTATCATTAACACATCGATTTACCTACATGTCCCTAAGTTAAATAATGAAGATATCAAGGCCACTCCGCCGAAAATGAACAATGGCAGTGGCACGAGACAAAAGCCACTGTAGTACCTATTGAAGTCGGCCGACAAAGCGGTTTGCGCAATAGGATTCCGCGGAAAGACGTGAACCGACAATTATTATCTCTCTTGATCGGACCATGTCGCCAATACGAAGAACCCATACGTTGTCGCGTGGCTTTTGTTTCAACGTTCACGTGTATAAATACACAAGTGGTAATTAGTCAGGAACGAACGAATGCTATGCCCCATATGTTCACATCACAAGAAAAATATTTCTAAATTAACCCGCAACTGGTTCTCAATAAGCCACGATTATTAAAATGAAAGCTCTGTTCATGAAAGGGAGGCAGGAGCAAATTTTTTCACGTTACATTGTTAACTTAGAAAGCTCGTTAACGCGAACGTGACGATTGCTACATAAAAGCAACGTTTTGCCTCCAGTAAATTAACTGCCGAAGGAAACAGTTTGTGTTGCTTTAGTATTTTATAGTTGTCGTAGTCTTCTTCTACGTGGCTTTTGTTAATCCCGGCTGTTGACAACTTGTCAGGGGTCGCTCCGTAGTTCTCTACGAAGTATTATGAAGAAATAATAGTTTGAATAAAACAGTTTGCGAAGTGGGTTAGTTCCGAGTCCTGTATGCTTAACCCGGGGAGAATAGTTCCATAACGCTTTCCGAAAAGTAATATTACGGGTGCTATGGAGCAGAATTGACATAGGACAATTATCAGAGGGTGGCAGTGCCATTACAACGCCGCCGGACGCACATTAAGTTTGCGTCAAGCGCCCAACATTATACGTCCCGGTTTTAATTAAAGGACTGCCCGCTCAGCCTCGTCGCGGTGCCAAATGGAATTGCTAAACAAATTTACCACAGGCGATGTGTCCACCTTAAGTGATTTAATAGGCGTAAAGAAATGCGATGTTTAAATTACTTCAAATCTTACGGTTCACACTGCGGAAGGGGAAATTAGGGGAATGCCCGACATCTTTTAGGACTATGATATGCTTTGATGTAGGAATTCACGTTCATTTTTTTTTGTGTTAAGCATTTAGAACATTACTTCTACACAACATCAAATGTCGTTATGTCATAGAAAACAGCAAAGCAACCATAATAAAAGTCCTGAAACTAATTCATAAAGCCTTGTCCCATCACATACGCAGACTCTATTTGTAAACAACTATGTCTAACTGTTATTACTATGTGCAAAAGATGTTGATAATGGCTATCTGTGTGGATAATAATTGCGGACACGCGTCGCGTCGCCCGGACAATATATGACCACATTACTCGAGGACGTGTCCTCCCGCTTAATCTACGTAAAAGTGCGTCACCCTTGTCCGTTTCGTAGCCTCCCCCTCCCTTGCCGGCGTGACGTTCCACGGGACTCTGTTTTGCTTGATCGTCATGTGCTGCAATAATCCCGCATTCTTTTAGGGTGATATTATTGTGTGTTTATTAAAAGAATAATAGGGAATTGTTTTCCATTTCAGCGGTTATAAAATTACGTTATGATGTTTTGTTTTGTTTGAGTGGATGTAGATTATCTATCTCCTGGACAATGTATACTGCATTCGAGCAAAAAGTATAAATGTCAACTCTAGTCGTCCAGTAGATAACCTTTACCGAGTGAAATACTCTTCTGTTATTTAATGTCTAATAAACTGGGAATCTTCAGCTCCTTGATCAAATAAAGACGAACAGCAGAATAAACACAAGACACACGTTTATCTGAAAGTTATGACAACTGAAGTCAAGTGCCGATAAAAGTTAACCTAGCCAGGCGATACAGACCTACTGATTATTAGATATCCAATACTAGGTCTCGTGCGAGTCGTAACTCGTAGGCCACTGTATTGAGCTATCAGCTTCGTTATTACATTAGTGCCTCGAGTGCGGCATGTCACCCACGTGGTGGAGGAGCACGCGGTCTTGAAGACTGTAGTTGGGAACAGTTTGCCAACAAAGCTAGTGCTCAGCTTTGCTGGCGGCACGTTCGTGAGTTAAGACATTCAAAACCGCTCAATATCCTGGGAGTATGAAAGTTTCGTCGGCGCACGGCTTCACGTGGTCCGGGGGTGGCAGGCGAGGGGTTCGTCGGGAGGGCTAAACTATGCGAAGAATGCGCAATTAGTGAGCGAGCGAGCGTGTAAGGGGCCCGGCCGCGCCGCTAGGCGGCGAACGCAGTAAGAAAATATAAAGAAGGGGCGGGCCGCCCGCGCCCGTTGTTTAGCGCCCCGCCCGCTTCGGGCATAACTCCCGATTGTCTCCCAAGAAATCCTCCTTAGACCTGTCGCAACTCAACCCTTTCCGTGAGGATTTGCTCCGCATAGCTCCTGTTTGGGTCAGCGTGAAATTCTGCTACGACGCCCGTGTAACTCTACAAAGTCCAATATCTTTCGCAGAGCCTTTGTCATTCAAAGGTCTTCATTTTTGACGAACTGTCCTTGTTACTACAATATTGTTTCCATTCTGCCAAGCCTTAATGTCCAAGTTATTATCAAAATACTCAGTTGTTCCCCATTAACACATTGTTGGCGGCACCCCCATAAAATTGTCTTAGATAATATCTAATTATAACCGAATCATGGTGTCGATCAGTGGGGTAGTGGTTGATAATTAGCTTAAATCACACGGAAAATGGGCCTAAAATATGCGGTTTGAAATAAAATTATAGGCCTTGTTATAATATTAATTTAATACTGGGCATTAAAGTTAATAATTGGGTCTTAAATGCGTGTGTTAGTTTGGAATACTTAGGTGGAAGGAATACAAGCCGTACAATGGAACTCAACATTTAGATCAATTTATTCTCAAAAGCGTTTGCACGGGCACGCACAATTTCTCGCCTTCCTAATAGACTGATATTATTGATGGAAATATATTTTGTGGGCAAAAGCTCTATAAGCAAAAACAATCGCGAAGTCATGCCTCAGGTACGACGTTAATGTATTTCTGATGGATCTCCAATATCTCCCCAGTTGGCGAATAAATTACTTTTCAAAACGCCCCAGCCGTAAGATGCGGATCGGGAAATATGAAAAAATCATCACACCTAACTTACATTTAATTATAACACCTCAAACTGTGAAACTTGTAAATAAACAAGAACGTCATTATAAATGTACGACAGTTACAACAAATATCTGTTCAAAAAGAAAATAGTTAATATTCATAGTGTAGCTGGTGCGCGCACGCACAATTTCCTCGCGGAGTGCGCGAGAGCGTGGCCGCGTCGCGCTGGCAATGGACCAAATTAGCCAACTAACGAACTAATAAATAATGATCTCTTGTTTTTCTATTCACTGTGGAATAGAAACGTTTCGACTTGATCCTTCTCTGCACCGCACTATTTATAGAAGGATGCACACGACGTTTCGGGTGAAAGCACTCTTAATGCTCAATTCGCGGGCGCGTATGTCACAAGTGGAAGTTACGCTCACACGGATAACATACGACGTGTATATTCACTTTACTAATTCGTGCTAACAGCAATTTGTTAGAGTGGCCGCACTTACTAATTTTAGCTTAACACTCGCCGTGAAAAGTTTACGACGGTGCCATAATTTCGAAGTAATTTCAAGAATGTTTGACTTAACAGTCTTGAAGAGTTTCCTTCTCAAGATCTGAGCTTTCATTCTAGTTTAATATAAAAATAACTGATATTGCTTTTATCTTGTAGCAGGCCGTGTTGTAGCGCGGTATTAAAGGCGCAATGCAGAATATTATGATGAAGGTTATTATAGGCAATAACAGACGCAGGAAACTTCAAATAGTTTTTATTGTTTATAATTTAATAATTAAATTTGATAACTTTAATCTGTAAACATTGCAATGTACGTGAACTTTGTGGTAATAAATAAATATTATTAAATTAAAATATTAAAATCCACATGCAAAAGTAACATACAACCAGTCAATCTTAAGATACGGTTACATACACCGGAAAACTACACCATGGCCTGCACAATTGCCAAGAATTGCGTAATTTCGTTGTCTTTGTAAGCGTGGTGTCTATAAAGACACTTCATCATCTTCTGCCTAGCCTTTTCCCAACTATGTTGGGGTCGGCTTCCAGTCTAACCGGATGCAGCTGAATACCAGTATTTTACATGGAGCGACTGTCTATCTGATCTCCACAACCCAGTTAGTACTAGGCAACTACCTCTTGGTAAGACTGGATGTCAGATTTTCTGGGACCTGTAACGAATATCAAAGATCTACAAATGACAGCCGGGACCAACGGCTTAACGTGCTTTCCGAGGCACGGAGGAAACTCGGTATGTAAGGGTGGTCACCGATCCACAGACCAACTTAGGCAAGCACGGCTTAACCTAAAGATCTACCCGAGCGGCTGTTGTTATTTAGCCACGAGCTTCTCTCAGACACTTCTCAATTATTTCAATAAACAATTTCAATTTCAAACTTCAGAATCGTAAAAAGCGCACAGTAACTAACCCCTTTTTGCCGCACACTCTATGATGGACAAATTCGTAGTGTCAATCAATACCCGTACAGATAGTTGGTACGTATACGTACGCATAGGCCTCAACGAGCAAGCAAGGGGTTAATTAAATTCGCACCAGCGGCCGCCTCTCGTCGTCATCGCATTCCCTGAATTCAATGAGATTTCAATTTACTTTGCTCTGGCCGGCTCTTCCTCTATCGTTTCGATCAATTAATACACGATGTTTATTAAAATTTTGTCACTAAGTTGCATTTGGGTTTGAGTACTCATTTTATGAGTTGTACTGTTTGTTTCTACTATATTCCTTGGTTACAAATACGTATTTCAAGAATGATAAGGTTTACCTAACGAATAAAATCGATGGTACTTAGGAAAAGAAGACTGGATGGCCGTTCTTTCAACAGTTACAGCACATTGTAGACAGTGATAGAACATGCTGAAAATGTTTCAGCTCATTTCAGCATCAACCTCGCCTTTTTTTGTTCAATTATAATAGCCATATGAATATAAACGACGCCTAAATAAAATATAAAACTAAAACATTTAATAAATAAATTATATATTTGTAACAAAACAAAACGAAAAATTAAAAAATATCTATCGGCAACATTATTCAATGTAAACCAACTGAAAATTATTTCACAATCCCAATTTGCACTGACTTCGGACGATCCACCCCGCATTCCAGCTCACTGCAGTTTCAATGATTGAAAATAGCTATTCAAAATATTTTGAAAATTGTTTCATAACAGGATCGGCAGAGCGCTGCCTGCATTGCATTCAACGCGTTTGTCTGAAACAGCTATGCTAAATATTCCGCGGGCAATTGGCACATGTTTTAACCCCTTTATTACTTAAATTGAAATGTTTCACTGTTATTATTACATAAATGCCGAAGTTTGAACTTTTGGAACTCAATCATGGCATAACTAGTTGAATGAAATGGCTTCAAATATAGTTTGAATTTCGGGATTCTGGTCATGGTCTTTTTCTAGATTCAGACCTTAATTTTGGAAATTTTGATGCGGTTTCGGTTTTCACTATTTTATTTTATTACTTCATAACTGTGACTAACTTGACTTTTATTACATTACAGGAAGGAACGAGCTGATAGCAAGGTATATAAAACTCAGAACAGGAAAGACGCGCACGAGAAAACAAGTATCATCCCACATACAGGTGCTAGCTAGACGAAAACTACGGGAAATACAGGCGAAACTCAAAGTGGTTAGTATCTTTTAACATACTTCCCAGTATTTATGTACATCAATATCAATTAGCATTGTTTTTAAATGAAACATTTTTGTACTAGTGAAGCGACATTCGATGTCGAAGCTTTGATTCAATTAGCTGAATATTTTCGATCCGTGCCAGATATATAAGATATAAGATACAGAGTATTAAAATATACATATGAATGGCATTTAGGATGGTGGGGTGATGAAAGAAAAGGCCATGCAGTCAATGAGCACACTATCTAGCGCACAGATCGTTGCCGGGTTACCGCACCCAGCGTACCACCATACGGTACTCACCTTGCAAAAGGCATGCCTTTGTGTTTCTAGTAAAAAAAAACTAAATCGCCTTTAAATTGTGTTGCTTCACTACTATTTAGGCATGTTGCCAAATGCACGTATTAAGTAAAGAATAGGCGACAATAACACCAATCGAATAACGTAATTGCTTTACTCACATTTTTTGTTTCGTGTTCTACCATATTACAAATAATCGACTGGTAACTGGATTGGACTAAAACTTATTGAAAATACTCAATAATATTGATAGAATCATTTTTATAGTCAGACACTTTGTTCAGGGCGTGCACTACATTAAAATAAAATAAAACTACATCCATGTCTCCATGTTTTCATAAACAAAATAATGCTTCAAGTGATGTGTGTAGAATTTAACAACTTGAGCAGATAATAACATGAAAGCTTACTTTAACAATAGTTTTGATTATGAAGATTTTAACGAGGTATTTTATTTTTACAGCAATTTTGGCAACCGGGCCTACAAGCTGGACCGTCACAAGAGTAAGTATCTTGCTTAAATATGGTATTGAATTTGAAAGAGTTAATAGAGGGCATTAAGTACTTAGAATATAGAAAATTTGTACCTATTTGACCACCTGACTGAAGTGACTTAGATTCATACAAAATATTATGCGTCTTAGTATTCCTGACTTGATTTAAAACAGGACTCGTCAAGTAAAGCACTTGGCCTAAAATGTACACCACAATACCCAGATTTATCTCAACGTTGATCAAGCATCAAGGATTCAAGCAATAAGTCTCCAATAGTAAGTTTAAAAGACTCACATCGGGCCAATTTCATCCTAACACCAGACGACAACACCACGCCGTCACATCACGCACCAAATTATTGATCAGTCATAAGTGGCAATTCTTGGAGGACACCTATGCCTAGCAACAACAAGAAGATTATACCTATTGCCCTGCTACCCTCGTTAACTGGATACTATTTTAAATTCAGTTGTTCCAAAACTTCGACACTTCTGCAGCGTCACCGGTTGGTGGCAGCGCAGATGTCTCACACTGAATGTTTTGGGGCAGTGAGGGCAGAATAGGAGGAGGAACATAGTGCAGATAGACACCTAGGTATCTGCTTCAAATATAGAGCACCGCTACATCTCGTGGGATATTTTTGTCTTCGAAGAACATAACGTGACATTTTAGGTGTTATCAGATTTGCATTTGAACTAACAGAACTGTTTCTTTGTTCCAGCGTAAAACCGTTCCCCGGAGCGGGCTACAAAGGGGTCCCTGGCGTCGGCGGCGTGGGTGTGCCGAGCGGGACCGACGTGGCGCCGCCGCCGCCGTGGGAGGGACGCGCTATAGCGACACACAAGCTGCGTCTTGTCGAGTTCTCCGCCTTCGTCGAACACCCACGGGATCCAGAAACGGTAAGGTTTTGAAGACCAGGAGTAACTTCCCGGTTAGTGCCAGACATTGCACTAGTAGGCTTCGTTTTAGGATCCCAAACTGACATGAATTGTCGAATTTTCTATATTCGTCGAATCTGGGCCCCGATATAATCGAAGACTTGTGGTAAAAACCGTTTATCAGCCCGAAGATTTTAAATGGCTCTTTGTAAAACCCCAAACTATAACGTATCTTGCTGAATTGTCTGCCTTCGTCAATAGGGGAACTCGGTCAGGAATATGGGAATCTTTGTGGTAGTGTATGAAAGAACATCTGAACACGAGGTAACATAAAATTAACGAGACCTACCCACTATTTCGGTGTTTCGAGGAAAGGATCACTCAAACTGGTAAAGAACAAATTACGGAACAACCACGGACAACGACAGATACTTATTTACTGACAGCTTGTACAACCGCGAATAAAATTAGTCCGCACTGGTTTGGCCGAACCCGAAGAAGTATGTACATAATCGTAGAAAACCCGCAACATGGGGAATACAGGAAAGCGTCATAAAGTCTGTAGTTGACTACTGAGTCAACGGGCAGAGACTGACGTATGGCTGGCTTGGGAAATTGCTAGCTTTAGCAAATACAGTAGCTACTTCATTTGTTAAAATTGTTGCCGGGTCCGTTACCGTTCGCGGCTGTGGGGCGTATGCGGTTGCAGAATTGTAGTCATCGGAATCATCGGTGCAGCCCTCCAAGTTCATGAAAGTCGAGGAACGAATTTTTCATGGTCAAAGTCGACTTTTATGAACTTTGAGGGTTGTGTTGATGATTTTGATGATCATAATTCTGTGACTGCATATTTCGTGCAGCCGCGAACGATGGATGTTTTCATCAGCGTACAACTTGGCACTGCCCTGCAAATTGCAAAAAACGTTGGAAAATTTGAATTTCGGGCTACCCACAAGAGAGCTCAATTTTTAAAAACTTTTATAGGCACCTTTAAACCACGTTAAAATATTCACACTAGTGAACAAAGTCAAAACTAATACACTACTTTTAAGGCCGACCGTATCATAGGTAGGTACCTGGCGCCCCCGCCAGCCCCCGCGTCCTCATAATTAGCCTAGGGCGGTCAGAAGTCTTGATCAGTCGCTGTCTACAAGAAATAATAGTAGTCGATATCGAGGGAAAGCAGCAGCATTCGATTTTCAAAATTCTAATGTGGTCGATTTAAGAAAATATCTAGCACACATTATCAACTCGGAAAGAGATCATCACTTATGGTGAGCTTGGCCCGAGGCAAGGCGATTACCTTACGATTCCGATTAGTGTGCGTTGAAGTATTGAGCTTCATAATCAAAACAGAATGGCTCGAGTTGATACGGTGACGATCCCTTTCTGAGTTGATATGTGTACTGTGACCTTTATCCTCGTCTTATTTCGCTGTTCCATGACTCGAACACAGATTTCACCTTGGACCTTTGATACAATAAATAAAAGCAACGTAGAGTATAAAATATATAACACAATACAACTAAAGGACTGTCAGCGCTCACTAACAAATTGAAAGTAACGCACCTTGAACTTTTGGTAGCATGAAATAATAAATTGTAACTGTCTCGCTGTGACTGACATTATAACTTTATGTTTAAATAAATAGATACTACCAACATAAATTATTGTATAAAAACTTGAAACACTAGATAGAAAAAAGTGGCCAAGTGCGAGTCGGACTCGCCCATGAAGGGTTCCGTAGCAGATTGAATGAAAGGTAAATTGCTGTTTACGATTTATGACGTTTTAAAAAAACTACTGACTAGATCTCGTTCAAATCAATTTTCGGTGGAAGTTTATATGGTAATGTACATCATATATTTTTTTAGTTTCATCATTCTCTTATTTTAGAAGTTACAGGGGGGGGGACACACATTTTACCACTTTGGAAGTGTCTCTCGCGCAAACTATACAGTTTAGAAAAAAATGAAATTAGAAACCTCCACATCATTTTTGAAGACCTATCCATAGATACCCCAAACGTATGGGTCTGATGAAAAAAAAGTTTTTGAGTTTCAGTTCAAAGTATGGGGAACCCCCAAAATTTATTGCTTTTTTTCTATTTTTATGGGAAAATCTTAATGCGGTTCACAGAATACATCTACTTACCAAGTTGCAACAGCATAGTTCTTTTAGTTTCGGAAAAAAGTGGCTGTGACATACGGACGGACAGACAGACCGACAGACAGACAGACATGACGAATCTATAAGGGTTCCCTTTTTGCTATTTGGCTACGGAACCCTAAAAAGTTAGGACAGCTTTTTTTAGTTTTCGTGTTCATAAAACGGTGAAAGAAACCTGCATGTTACCTCTACCACCTACTAGAACTAAAAGTTCGAAGACGTGTGACATCTACCAACCCGCACCAGGCCCGTGTGGTGGATTGCCGGTAGCCCACTGTCCCAGCAGTAGGACCATAGACCATAGAACAAACACTGATCTACATTTTCGAATATAACACAAGATTTCTACGAACCGTGGCGGAAAAACCCAAAAACACTTTGCGCGACCTGGGAATTGAACCCAGGACCTTATGCTGAGCAGTTGCGCTTGCCACCACTAGACCAACGCCTGTATTTGTATCCAGTTGTTGGCAATAGGCTTGCTCCCTATTAAATGGGACTTCAACATAACTGGCGAAATGTGGCGGGTGTACTTTTAGATACACCTCTCCCTAAATCTTCGCAGATTAAAGAAAGAAAGAAAGAAAAAGCATCTACTAGCCCGCATAGGACAAAACACATCAAAATTATCAGTATTCAAAACTTAGGTACTAATAAAAATTTAACAGATAAAAAAAATTTAAAAGAAACGAAACTCGTCCTGAACGAGGCCACAATACTCCTATCTCAGCATGGTGCTGTAACATTAAAAAAACGTCACAGCGCTGGTATTCTGATAGGGCCCAAAGTTAAGGGACAAGCGTCATGTTATTTCTACGAACATTAAATTAACGGTAACCGCTTCTTTTGTTTCCAGTACCCCAGTTCGGCGCCTGCGCAACATCTATTCGTACACATAGGCGGCACAGTTACATACGCAGATCCTTTATTAGAGGTAAGAATTTATCCCACTTATTTTTTTCAAAAGGCCTTGTCTCAATATTTTGTTTCAAAGATTTTTCTAAGAGTTATGGCTACTAATTTCGTTTCAAAAGAAACAGAAGTTTACCAAAGAGACCGCCCAATTCAGTTATTTTGAAGTATTGATCCATTTTAATCCGTAAAACAATGCAACGCTAATATCTAAACATTCCCAATGTTCCAAAAGAACAGCGTTGTTCAAATGTTTTATCTTAATCCCTCTTTATGCCCACAGTCGGTAGACGTACAACAGATTAACGATAAGTTCCCTGAGAAGAAAGGTGGCCTCAAAGAGTTATATGAGAAAGGACCCAGAAATGCCTTCTTCCTGGTCAAATTCTGGGCGGACCTGAACACAAATAACTTGGACGATCCAGGGGCTTTCTATGGGGTCACTAGTGTGTAAGTATATTTTGAAAACATTGTGCTGATGGATGGATTGAATAGTATTACGGGGGTCGTGAATGTGTTTAAAGTAAAAAAAACTTAAATACATATATAGATAAAGACAGCTGGTGACTGAAATCTATGAAGGCAGATGGAATAGGTCATTGTCAATGGTAGGCAAACAGTTTTTGAGGCAGAAAATAGTACATTATGGTACAAGTGTGTAATGTTGGTGATTACCGCCAAGGCGCCATTGAGAACCGAGCCGTTAGGCGAGGTTCTTAAGAGAGCCGAGGACGGTAATCATCAACACACACGTGTATCATACGACGTTTTTCAACACACTTGAGAATAAAATAATACTATAATTTCAACAGTGAAAACGAGTTGTGAATTTTTTTTCGCAATGGCGGGAATAATTCATCAGTTTTCCTATGCGCGCGCATCTAACAATGGCGATCGCCCATAGACTAAAAGAATGAGGTTTCTTTTTTTTTTGGCTTTTCGCGGATAGCGTTTTAGCCACGTACGAAATGGGGAATTCAAAGTTTTAATATTAAAAAACAGTAAAAAAAAAAAAACAAAATTTGCATTTGAGTGAAAGTTTTATTTAATAAAAACATTTATGTTGAAATTATCTATGTAGATAAGAAGTTGTATGAAATGAGCAAGCAATAGGTACATTAATTTATTTGTACTATTGAACACGATCATTTTTGTATCGAAACTTTTTTAAGAACAAAGCAATTCAACCAATAAAAAAAAAACCCTTTATCTCACTTGTGAATAATAGCAATGAAAAAGTCACAGTTTGATTACAGGTGTCATTATGTGCCTAATTGCGGTGAAATTAGGGCCACTTTATGAGCAAGTGTGTTGAAAAAAACATAAATGACTCACCTACTAGAGTGTAGAGTGTGAGACTAGTGCGTGTGAAGTGAAAGCTTCAAAATAGAGTTATGTACTTAACTAAAATAACTTAAATTTTCTTGGGAAAAATTCGTGCTCACAAAAAATGCTAGCAACCATTACGCCATCTACGCGCGTAATATCTGTATATCTTGCGTCAAGAGACATGTAAGCCCCTTCGTACACAAGGCGACAAAAATCTTCGATACTCGACGATTTTAGTCTCCAAGCGACTGCCGCCATACAAATCCATTGAAGTTCGTACACGAGTCGCGTCGCCGACATTATGGATTTGTATGGCGGCAGTCGCTTGGTGACTAAAATCATCGAGTATCGAAGATTTTTGTTGCCTTGTGTACGAAGGGGCTTAGACTTATTAAATAATGCAAATGATATTATTTTTACGACTACTATGACGCGATAAATGCGATAAAATTGTAGCTATTCCAAACTGCTACTTCAAATAACATGGAATGATATGTGAGGCATTGATTGATACATTGATATCATGCCAAGACTTAAAAGACCACTCAGATTCATTTAACATAAGCCTCGTCATCATTGTTGTAATATTAGCTGCACTGCAATAAATGATGGACGGGATTTTGCTAAATTCGGACTCCTTTACATCTTACTACTGTTATAAATGCGAAAAATTGTGAGTATGGATGTTTGTTGAAAAAAAAACCAAAAGATGAAGAGGCATGTAGGTAACGGTTTTAAGTTAAGGCGATCACATGCGCTAAACATGTGTTTTATAATGCCTAAAAGTACATGATTCACGGCAATAAACAAAACCAGAAAAATATATGATATTCTTCAGGATATATGCTAGTATGATAGTGTTTTGAAAACAAAATACAATTAATTTGACTCGATAAAAAAAAATGACGAAAATCTCTAAAACTAACATCTCTAAAAATTTCTTTCAACCAAAAAAACACATACTAAAATGCATGCGATCATTCTGATTTTTTGGCAAATAATTCTACAAGCAATATATTAGCATTATAGTGTTTTAGTTTTTTAGTCCAATCAATAGATTTTTTGTAAATCGATCGAAACCACTCATTTCGCACTATTTGGCCCGCAGTGACTGACGTAACAACCACTTTGTAGTGCAAGCTGATTTGAACTTTATTCTAATAGCATTTCAAACGAAGTTTGAACCACCACAAATGGAGTTGCTAATTTAGCTCATCTAGTCGCCTTAGGAAAAAAATAATTTGCACCGACAGACCCAAGTAACATTGGACAAGAGCGGGAAGAAGATGATTTGATGACGTTTTAAATTACCAAATTACCATACCGGTATATTTTGTACCAACACAAAAATCACTTTTGTTTCAGGTATGAAAGCAACGAGAACATGACCATAACGTGTAGTACTAAGGTCTGTTCCTTTGGCAAGCAAGTGGTCGAGAAAGTGGAGACGGAATACGCGCGCTTTGAAGGCGGCCGGTTCGTGTATCGCATACATCGGTCGCCGATGTGCGAGTATATGGTCAACTTCATACACAAGCTGAAGCATCTACCCGAGAAATATATGATGAACAGCGTGTTAGAAAACTTCACTATACTACAGGTAAGACTTCACTGATTTATTAAAAAAACGTTTTTTTGATACACGTGGACATTTGTTATTGCAGTTCTCGGCTTATAAACACCCTCGCCGAGTCTGTCTCCGAACAAATGCAAATCTGAACCTTTATACCGAATCCCAACCAATGCGTTTTTTTTAGTTTTATTTGGGTACATTCTTATGGATACTTTAGTTCCTCCAGGGTTTTTTTTAGTTATATTTGGGTACATTCCTATGGATACTTTAGTTCCTCCAAGGTTTTTTTTGTAGCGAATTCCAAGACTTCTTAATCATTTGTCTGGGACTACCAGTACCCAAGCTTCTTTGTTTTTCCGACCGCCATTTTTGTTTCTGAAGTGGATTGCACTTTGGACCATGAGAGTGAGGGAGACACAGGTGTACTCTCTCAGTCCATTTGTTTATGCGCACTCCCTTGTGCATTATGAAATTGACCGAAAACTCACGGCAACGTCTATCAAATACTGAGCTTGAAGAAAGAAGAGGTGTGTCCCAAAAGACCCCTGTAGTTACTTCTTTTTTATATAGTTGGTCATACTGATACGTTAGTCCTCATTAGACACTAGTTTTTGGGATGTATTCTAACTGTAAATAATAGCCCAGTCTAAACCTAACATAATGACGATGATAGCCTATACAAATAAACTTTACCCTACATAGAAAACCCCACCTTTACTTTTAATTACGCTTTTGCAACACAACAGCAAAAAAATGCGCCACTCGGCAATTAAACGGCGAGTGCATTTAATCGGCGTTGTTTACTTGTAATGATAGTTAGCTATGTGTTGCGCTACCCGTGAGCATGTGGGGCATGCACTACGCAACTAGAATACTCAAGTGCGGTTCACGGTTTGATAAGTTAGTTAACGTTGAAGAGTAAATAAATAAGCAACGTATTTTTTGTTCCTCTTGGAAAGATCTCTACCCCCATTGCTTTTTTATGATAGTGTTGAACTTTCTGGCTCGCTCTCTCTTTCTTCTTCAACCTTTGGCCACCCAATGCTATGTGTAGGTATCTTCCACATCTCTCCACTTTTAGCGGTTTTGAGTCATTGCCATCCGGTTTCTTCAGATCACTTTAAGGCGCTACCCCAGGCAAAATTAGCAACTCTATTTGTGGTGATTCAAACTTCGTTTGAAATACTATTAGCATAAAGTTCTAATCAGCTTGCACTACAAAGTGGTTTTTACGTCAGTCACTGCGGGTCGAATAGTGCGAAATTAGTGATTTTTATTCTTTATAAAATCAAATTTCCGTCTTTTGAAAAAAAAAACCTAGCATTATGTTCATTATTAAATTGTCTATCCATTAGTATAAGAAGCAAATCAAAATAATGTTAACTTTACGAGAAGAAGCATGTTATAAATATTTTTTTCTCATTTTTGTGGTTTCATTGTGAGGGGATTTATTACACATTATGAGACTTAAAATAAAAAATAAAACTACCACTTTGCAGTCTAAGAATATGTAGAAATTTAATGTATTTTTATTACTTGGTATTTATTTTGGTTAAAGAGGAGTTGGCTCCAAAAAACTGCACAAAAAACGGCTTTTGCTTGGGGTAGCGCCTTAATAAGATCGTCTATCCACCTAGTTGGTTGCCTTCCCGTATTCCTCCTTAGCCTTCCATAGTCTTCTGTTCAAACCCTCTCTCTTGCTTTTTCTGGCTAATTGTCTTGTCAGCCGGCAAGCGGCTTCTTTATTTATTTATTTATTATTTATTAAAACTTTATGCACAAGTAAAACTGTACAAAGGCGGACTTAATGCCCTGGGCATATGCTGGCTTTATGTGACTCGGTGGCCACGTCCATCTTTCGGCACCCACTTTATAGTGTGATGACTCTGATGGCCCGCCCCGTCGCGTCGTGGGACTTGTTCAGCCTAACATAACATCACGCCTGTGATCCCCAAAGGATTAAGCAGAGGTGAACTATAAAGTACACTGACATTTCGCCAGTTTCAAATTCAATAAGGCGCTAGTTTGTTGCCATCAGCCGGGCAAAATTTCAGACTTCGGACAAAACCCAATTTGCCTAAATATACAGTCACTATATTGATAGGATAATGTAAGAAGTAAATAACAGGCATATATACTAAACCATCAAATTTTTTTGCTTACAGGTGGTGTCAAACCGAGACACGCAAGAGACATTATTATGTGCCGCGTTTGTGTTTGAAGTGTCGAACAGTGAGCACGGAGCGCAGCATCACATCTACAGGCTCGTCAAAGACTGAAGCGCTCCGCACAAGCACTACTCCCGTACAACCATTCCTGACAAGCAAGCCTCGGTGGACTATCTACGTGGATACCTGACTTCACTGCGTTCGTCATCCGGCGCACGCACACGTTTGAACTGCCACGCATACGTAGAACTTGACGTAAACGAAAGTTTAGTCGTGTGCGTGCGCCGGTCGGTTAATCTAGGGAGACTAGCACCTCCATAGTACATAGTTCCCACGCCGCCGCTGGCGCCCCCTGGCGGTCGCAGACGAGTGCTGTCCTAATTTCACTCCTACTAGTAAACACCTTTCTCTTTAGATTCAAAAATAAAAATATTTGTTATCAAACCTAAAATAGCAAAATGTGATCTGAAAATTACGCTACAAGTATTTTTGTAACTGATTCTTTATTATACATAGCTCAATTTTAAATATTCTATCGTAGCCCTGCATGGGTAGCATGACCACTGTAGAAACGGGTTTTGTCGACGGAAGAGTCGACAAAATGACAGATCAACAAAAGAAATCTGTCATTTTGTCGATTCTTCTGTCGACAAATCCCGTTTCTACAGTGGTCATGTTACGCGTTCAGGTCCCTTGAATCGGCAACTGTACGATCGGTGTCGTCAATATAGGCTCCCTGGTCTATAAGTAGGTATTATTCTCACATTATGTTTGTCTTAATACTCTCATTCTAAAATGATTTCTTTAAGGTTCTAAGATAAAGAGAGTAACAATAATATTTTACATAATTCTTAAAAACGAAATATCGTTCGGTATACTTCGCGTGTAAAAAATATCATATATAAATTTATATAGATTTGAATACACACAGTGCCTCTATAATTATGTTACATTAACATAAATTACTTGAGCATATTTAGTCTTTTCACTGCATTTGAAAATTGAAGAGAAAAAAATTGTAAGTAATAATGCGCATGTGAAAAGGTTAAACTTTAGTGTAGTATACCATGAAAATAATAGGTTTAATAATTATATATATAGAGTTACGACACCTATTCTTTTTCAGTTAAGAGCTTGTGGTACAATTTTACCGTTGCTGTGTTTAGTTCTCTTTTCAAACCAGTCCAATTCTTTCTGTCCCTTAGTATAGAATCTTATCTTCATTATTTTATAATTTGGCATCTATTTTTTCTTTCGAGTATTTTATTATGCTTTAATTATTATTTTCATTTTGCCTTGTTATTTTTAGGTCTTTTTGAGACATAGCATTTTATCTAGTTTCTATGTACGATATGTTTTGCCAGATTTGACTTACTATTGCAGTCTTTGCCACATTAAATACTAGGTACTTAGGGTATGGTATAGTACCTAAATTGTACATATTCTATTGTTATGTACGTAAAGTTAATAGTGTCCATGTGTTCACACGGTCTGCCAGATCTAAAATTGTATCATATGAAATTAATGACAAATCTTGTATGATCGTGTACCTACAATATGTACATATCTGACTATCAGAACATTGACTTCGTAGTGGGACGCTATCTTCGCGCGTTCCGAGGCAGCTTTACCCTCCCGACCCTCCCTACAGATTTCCAGTTCTACAATTAATCTCTTTACATCGGTCCTTCTATTTCCATGAAACTAATATAAAGCAACAATGGCCGCTTTTGCTTCCAATTTCAAAGTACAAATGAGTGTCCACACTACTCGACATACTTGCATGAATATGTTATCGTGGCAATGATTTGATCTCTCTTTTAGTCAAATATATTTAGGGTCCTCCCGTGCGTGCTATGGTGCGCTCATTTAATTTTACACAGTGTTAAGTTTATGTGCATTAAATAGTGTTTAGTTTCAAGACATGAGGTAGGAAAATATTATCTTAGATAATAAAAATAAGAGATTTTTGTATTTATTTGATAGAGTTATATTAGATAATTTGTAAAGTGACTATCTTTAAGGTTCTTTTTTTTATATGGCGATAGTCGTTCGGGAACTTATCCGTGAAGTTGTCACATATTTAGTACTTAAGAAAAAACTTAATTTTTGTTGCAATTGTAGATTTCCTTGTCCAATACTCTGTTATAAGATTTGTTTGATCGAAATTACTTTTTTTCACAATTCTTATTAAATTAGAAATATTTGGTGTCTTCTATTTGCAATACGACGGCGTGTTCAATAATTTGTAAAAGAGATCTGCCCTGTTGTGATTTTATATTTTTAATTGTTATGATGTACTCAATCAAATGAGATTAACTCAAATTATTCGAGTCTATTGCAACAGCATCGGAGTCGGATATAGTTTACTAAACTAAATAAACATGGAATAGGGAATATGCATGTATTTTTTTCTTCACTTAAATCAATTAATTACACTATTATCAACCCAAGAAAAGTATTAAAAATTAATTTCAACCTGCTTGTCGCTTAAAAATAATACTAAACTCATGCAATTTTTTATGACAGTTCAAACGTCCGTGATTGTCGCGACCATAATTTGACGTCATTTATCAAAATCTACCTTGTTTACATCCATTTTTTTGGCCTTAATAAAGTAATTTTACTTATTGTATGTGCTTTATTCAAGCAAAAATTGCGATAACGATATTATAATAAAATCGTAGAGCAACTTTACCAACAATTCAAATAAAAGTTATTTTTTTGACATATGAATTTTGATGTCACGCCGTTATCGAGGACGACGTGTTTTGAGAGTGCGTTCCGTTTCACCAAAAACATGTTACATAAAACAATAAATTGTAAAATAAGTGATGTTTTAGAACCTTAAACAAGTGTACCATAATGTTTATAAGCGCCAATACAAAGCATTTTTTGTAAATAAAAAGAGTTTTGTATTTCTTGCATATTCCCTATTGTTTGAGGCCGATGGCAATATTCAATATAGATATCGTTAGGTCGTGTTGTGTAAATAAAATAATTTTAGCGCATTTCTTTCAGTTAGTATTTGTAAGCGGTTTTTGCTTATATACAAGTCTTTCATATCGACAATCAGCCATATCAATATGAAAATATAAATAAAAGAATTCGTCGGCTGAAGTTGGAGACAATCATTTGCAATCAATCGGCTGCAATTACTTTCTATTTTATATAGTTTTGAAAACCTTAAGTTTTTTGAAGAATATTACTTTGTTGATTTCTTTTCAATCGACATAGCAAATGATTTTTTACAAGACTAGCCGACAGTGTACAGTATTTTAAAGATAATACTACGTTAAAGATTTGTATGAAAATTTAATTATATTGTCTTCATAAAACCATGTGTATTATTATTTCAGAATCTCTTTTTTATCTGTATGACGCCCTGATAATGTGATAAGTTAAATTAAATATTTGTAATCAACCTCCATGGAGAAAATCCGGATTAGGATTATTACAAGAACATTCAAATTAGTTATCTTGTGTACAGTTCAATCAGCATACTTACACAAATTACATACAAGCAATAGATAAAACATGATAGGTAAATTTTTATTTAGGGTTCCATAAGTGACTGAAAACCTCACTCCTTATTTGGTACAAAATAAACCACCGCACCTCCGATGTATAGCATAACATTATGCCCGTAATCCTCGAAGGGCTAGGCAGAAGTCAAACGAATGAGAATACAGTGAGTTAAAAACCAGATGCTGGTAGAATACATAAGCTCCTCATTTTTTAGAAGTCGGTAAGTAAATAAAATTAAGACAAAACACAATTACCGTATTCTAAATGGTATGTTGAGAATAATCGCTTTGATTGGTTTATGAAAGCCCTTTTAGAATGCGTAGGACGACTGTTAATACAATTCTAAATTCTGGGCAACCACAAAAAAACTTCAAGAATACAAAAATGAACTTACCGACCTGGGAATACCTTAGGACTTTCACGAGAAGAGATTATGATGAACCCAAGTGTTAGACGTTTTTGATTGAATATTAAAGTATTTAATTTGAGATATTTATTAATCAGCCCAAGATAATGTCTAAATTATTTATGATAAGATATTTCCAAGGCTCGATCAACAAAATCATTCAGTATTGTCAGTGATAATCGTAGAGGTAAGTGTTTAGATTTTATATTCTAAAAAGTATTGTTGATGGAACTGTAAATTTTCTAAAGTGGACTTTTTGTGAGTTTCTTCAGTGCAGACGGGACGGATGCAGCATGTGAGCTTTTAAAGGTTTAGGTAAACCATCGTCTACCTAGCCTTTTCCCAAATATGTTAGTTTCGGCTTCCAGTCTAACCGGATGCATCTGAATAACAGTATTTTACATGGAACGACTGCCTATCTGACCTCCACAAACCAGTTAGTACTGGGTTGTATACGATACGATCGGTAGGTATGACTGGTTGTCAGGCTTTTTGGGCCACAAACATCTTCAAATGACGGTCGAAACCAATTACTTAACGTGCTTTTCGAGGCACGGAGGAAAACTCGTTGTGGTGGTCACCCATCCAAAGACCAACTTTGGCACCTCTAAACAAATACTCACAAAAGTATCTGCCAGTATCCGTTATCCGTAGCCCGAAGTGTGACTTTACCAGTACAACTGATTGTCTAAGCAGAAAAAACACACATCAGCGTCCAATTACAAAACAATCTTGCCCAGTTATTGTTTTTTAACGCCACTTAGGGGCACAAAGTAATGATTTCCGACCCCGAACTGGACTGTTCTAAGCATCTGTACCGATAGTCTTGACACAAGGACCAACATTTGAGCCTACGTTAACTTTGTCTCGCAGCGATTTACGATATAAGTACTCAGATCAGAAGATAAAACATTGTGGATGAAAGTGGAATAAATAATACGTTACAAAAATTCATAAAATGGTCACACAAAGTGACAATTCATAATATTAACTGCGTTTGCGACCATTATTTATTTATTTAAACATCATGTCTAATAGTGGTACATAGGCAACTTTCTAACCACTCCCCCATGGTGGTATGTAGTGAGATTTTAGACTACCCTCCCCCCCTACCCGAAACATTTATTTTTTTGTAATAAGTATCTTTAAAAAAAAATCAGAATATTTTCTTTAAATACAGGATAACAGGTAAAACCTATCTTAATTCTAGAAAATTAAGCACCGTGATAATAATGTCCAAACAGACGAGTGACATCTCACTACACCCCCCTCTCCCCTAGTGATACTTCGTGATTTTTCCGAACCCCTCCCCCCCTTTCGAGCCTCCCGAGATTAACGGACGAACCCATAGGAAAACATAGTGATAGGGTACAAAATAAGGCCCCCTGAAGAATCATGAATCAACCTCTTAGCAACTGTACTTATCTCTAAATACCGCTTATCTCAAAAGGGCTTAGAAGATTTCTCAAGAGCCGGATCGAAGTGCATTACGTATCAGAAAAATATGTGAGATATTTTATGATGATAAACAAAACAACCGTCGCAATGTCCATCACATTGCCACGATTGTTTCATCTCAATAATGCAGATGAATCATGTCATTAGAAGTGCTGTGTTTATATGTATACAGGGTGCAAGGGAAAGACATGGATGGGAAAATATAATCAAGACCCACCAGTGTAGAATTTTTTTTTCGTTTTTGAATAAGAGAACTGGAGAACTACAATTATGTGCTCAATTCATAACCGTGGTTTGTACTTTAATACGACTGTGAGAACGATGATATGGCTAGAAAAGAGGCGGTGACTTCTGAGATGACGAATAATGGAGAAATATGGAAGAAAAAGACATAAGAAAAAGATTTCTTTATACTGTCTATTTCTCTATACAAAAGACATAAGACGGGTACTTGTAGAGATGCTTCGGGAACGCCTGTGACCAAAAGTATATTTTTGTTAAAAAAAAGACCTGTATTTCTAAGACGTTTTGCAATAATATATCAGGTGTATGTTGTCAGTCTACTACAAGAACCTAACATTTTTAGATGGCGGTCTCCAGGCAAGTGGGGTTGATCGCCACTGCAGTGATATTATGTGCATTCCTAGCAGTAGTAGGAAGTAGTAAGTAAAGTTGCAGTGATATCAATTACTTAGATTTGTCCAACTACAAATTATTGGCTGATACCTCTCACAGATGGATCACAGAGCCTCATTTATGAGTGAACGCTCTTACATTTTGTCAATTTAAAAAAAAAACACCCTCAGAGCCAGATAACGGTTCATTAACGTCCCTAAATGACAATTAAAGTTAAGTAAAGCAAAACCTTTACTTAAATACATAGAAATAAAGACAACCTTTTCTATGGATGACCTAAAATGGTTTCTGGATGTCATAAAGTACATAACTCTGAGTTGAAATCGTAGGTACTCTGTACACAGATACCATGCGATATGTACCAAACTCCAGCAAATGTGGAGATGTCAATTGTACAAAACATAATTATTTAATTGCAGAAGACGTGCCGTGTGCAGCTCGTTCTATAGGCATTGAAGGTAGATCAGTGGTCTGCGTATGCAACGCCACCTACTGCGATACTATCACCCGAGAGAACCCAGCGCGAGGAAGGTTCGTCGTCTACACTTCGAACCATGTAAGATTTACTTATGTTATATTTTTAAAATATGTAGTGGGAATCAAGGACTTGGAAACGCAAGGTAGTGAGAGCGACTGGCAGCAACCGGATGATAGTAGGCGATCAAGTTAAATAGCGAGCGATTGGAGAAGCTACGAGATCAGCTGTAGCATTCGAATTGTGGGCGAAGATCTACGAGAGGCAAAGGCTTTAAAAAAATGTAGAGAGAAAAGTTTTGAACATAACTGTGGAATTGTGGATGGCTATGTCAGTAGGGGCAGACCGAAGACGTATGAATGGAATGTGTAAAGGTATAGCTAACTGAGATCACAGCTATTGAGAAGTATAGAAGAAAAACATGCTGCGCCGAACTTAATAGATAAACTGTGATTAGGAACGGATAATGATGAACTACGGCAGGCTTATACGACTCATAGGTGACGCAAGGTAATTATTAGCCCGCTAAGTACCTACTTACCTACACATAAAATTATCAATGTTGTCATTATGGTCTTTAATTTATTAAGTGCCTAGGTGTTTGCTGTGATTCTAATCTTGCAAATCTTCATCAAAAGGTCGATAAATGGTTGATTTTTCCAATCCTTAAAAACCTTTGTGACTAACGGATAACCCTAAAACCGACATTCAAAATAAGCTAACTAAGGTTATTTCTTAATAACTTTTTTACAGGCTGGCAAAAGATTCGAAAAGAGTGAAGGCGAAATCAAAACGGTACCACCTACGGAACCTGAGGATGATCCAGGAGACTTATTACCTGAGCCAGAACCTGAGCCTCTCCCTGACCTGCCTGAAGGTGGAGGTTTGGACCCACCACCAACTACTGAAGATGAAGATGATGACGACGATGACGATGATAGACCTGGAAGTACGTATGTTACTACATGCTCAAAAACTTCTTCTTTTCCCAATAACACATTTACTAACCTACACACCCACAACCTCTTGCTCAGTTAGAGTTTGCGACTAGACTAAGGAGGGAAGCAATAATTGATTCTATTAGTCAAGCAAAATTAGAAGTTACCTGTTGCATGACTGTAGTATTTTACAATTTTGCATCGATTAAACATTGTTTTAAACTATCACGGTTGACAACTAAACTTAAAATGTCACTTACGGGATATCTTCCGTGATTATTACTTATATTGAGCTCCCGATATTTCGACGCTGTTGCAAGCGCTATGATCGCGGGTTGACTGGAGAATGCGAGGGGGTGGATAAAAAAGGGGGTTAGGAGCAGACAAATCTGTCTACCCTCTTTCTTTGTCTTTTGCTACGCGCACTACTGGAACTCGACACTAAGTCACGGCAAAATACACTCACAGTTTAGAGTCCTTATTATGTTATCGGCTGCTACTTTTGAGTATACTCAAAACTGGATTTCTAAGGCTGACAAGAGAAGCAATTGAAATAAGAAAACAGAAAAACTTCAATCGAGAGGATGACTTCAAATTGTCAAGTACGTGGAATCCAGTTTTGAGTATGCTCAAAAGTAGCAGTTTTGCATCGATTAAGATCATATGAACTTATAAGTAGGTACCTAGATTCTAGATTACGGTACTTGGATAAAAAACACGCGTCTTTAAGGGATTAAATGATAAAAGTATACAATGGGGATGATAATATGTAAATTCAAGCATATCAAAAATTAATGAAAACTTTTTTAAACGAACGAATACCTTATAGCTTCACGCTTTTCACTAGCACTATACATGGGGGAAACCTTCAAAGGTATGATCTATTTCACTAATAGATCATACCTTTGAAGGTTTCCCATGCACATGGGAAGCCTGACCGATACCTAGACCACTACCCAAATTAAAGAGCGCTGTTGGATCAATCAAGATCAGCGTTGAGATCAGCGTTAAAAATGTAACCGCGCTTTTCTATGGTGACGCCAGAACCTACCATGAGAGCCCCCATACCCAAGTAGGTGGTACCTATCACCAACTGTTCATAAAAACGAGGAAGGTAGTAGAACATGTTCATTTTCATATTACAGTCATAGGACTACTGACAAACGTGGTCCTGCGAGTCTACCCCAGCACCCGCTACCAAGTAATCGAAGGCTTCGGTGGATCCGTCACCGATGCTGCTGCGATAAACTGGCGCAGCTTATCCGATGCTGCTCAAGAGAAGTTGATTACGTAAGATGACCATTACTTTTTTTAAACTTCAAGGTGCTTTCAACGGTCATAAATTCCGGACACCGGAGTCACCAGGACTGGATAGACATTTCTGTAGAGTAGCTGTAAGACACTGCCTAGTTGGGATAGAGGTCGCAAGCGCGGCTGCTGACCATGGGTTCAATTCCCAGATCAAGCCAGGTAAAGAAAATGGTACAAATATTTGTTTTGTTTTGCTCTTTATCTAAAAACTAATCTTCGAGTTGATAGCTAAGCCTTTTAAATATCCGCTAATTAATTATACATATATTAGTAGATAAACAAATTCCTGAACCGTGAACGTTATTTGTTATGTTCTGTCATAGCATAGAAGCAGCATAGAAGGATTGCAATGCTAGTATTAAGGATTACAATTAAACTATGGTATGCCGCGCCGCAAGAGAACCAAGGTCACCGACGTAGCCTGAAGAATTGCTAAACTTAAGTGGCAGTGGGCAGGGCACATTGCTCGCAGAACGGATGGCCGATGGGGCCGAAAAGTTTTGGAGTGGCGACCGCGAACCGGAAGACGATGCGTTGGAAGACCTCCCACTAGGTGGACCGATGACCTGGTGAAGGTTGCGGGAATCCGGTGGATGCGAGTCGCAAGGGACCGGTCAATGTGGCGACACTTGGGGGAGGCCTATGTCCAGCAGTGGACGTCTTTCGGCTGAGATGGTGATGATGATGATGATGCCGCGCCGGAAGACGATGCGTTGGAAGGTCTCTCACTATGTGGACCGATAACCTGGTTAAGGTTGCCGGAATGTCAATGTGGCAACACTTAGGGGAGTCCAGCAGTGGAGGACTTTCGGCTGAAATGATGACAAATGATGTCGCGCAACCCCATAATCCTGCGAGAACGCAGATCCACGACATCACGCGTTTCTTTATTTTATATGGCTGATGGTAGTTTAGTTCGCGGATCCGCGTTCCATATCAAAGGTTATTTTACTTCTGACTGCAACAAATCAATAGCAACTTGATCGTACTTAAAGGAAATAAAGCTCGCTGTAATTTTGACAGTTTTGAAAAACTTTAAGAGGAAACGCTGTGAATAGACTATATTTTTCCGCTTATTTCAGCTCCTACTTCGGCCCTGAAGGACTGGAGTACAACTTGATCCGAGTACCGATTGCTGGCTGCGACTTTTCAGAGTATCCCTACACTTATGCTGAGACTCCTTGGCATGATACCACCCTATCGAATTTCTCATTGTCGGAACATGACTTCTTCTTGAAGGTAAGTAAAGATTGGAACTGAAAACGGAGCAGCAATGAAAACCCCGGTACTGTTCTTAATGACTTAGGTAAGTACTTATAATTCCCCTGGAGAAAAATCGAAGTGGGTTCATGGTGATGACGATAGTACCTACTATCAAAGTCAGCATCCTTCTACCATTATCATTTTATTGAGGTTCGTAAGAAGAGGATGATGTTGAAAAAGGCAACGAACCGGGAGACACATTGTTTCTTTGACCTGCCACCATTCTAACAAACCACGTAGGTACTTACTAATTCAAAAAACGAATATGCTATGCTGTTTACTTTTTAGATTCCAATGATTAAGAGAGCACAAAGAGTAGCAACAGATGAGATCAAGATCACAGCCAGTGCCTGGTCCCCGCCAGTCTGGATGAAAACAAATGAGAGGATCACTGGATTCGCACAACTAAGACCGCAGTACTACCAGGCCTATGCCGATTACCATCTTCGGTAAGTTTTATACCACAACAAAGGCCACTTAATATATTCTTGAGTAAAGGTACACCTTAAACAAGATCACCGCGTCATAATACATATTAAATGTTTTGGTGACATCAGAAAGTTCTCAGTTTTGCACAGTGAGATGCTGTACTCTAAACGGCACCCATTATCCTACCGAAGTCCTATAGATCGGGGCCTTTTATTCTTGAAAAATGCGGTAGACTTTTTAACCGACTTCCAAAAAGGAGGAGGTTTTCTATTCGACTGTATGTATTTTTTTTTTTTTTTTTTTTTTTTTTTTTATGTATGTTACCCGATTACTCGAAGACGCCTAAACCGATTTGAAAAATTCTTTTTTTTTTTGAAAGGGTATACTTCCAAGTTGGTCCCATAGTCGCCAAGTCGGGATCTGATGATGGAATCTTGGCGAAATCGAGGGAACTCTTCAAATTTTATAGGATAACGTACAGCAATTTTTATATTTTCTACAACAAGTGAAGCATTTGCGTTTGATAAGAACCATTCTACCATCAGATCTGATGATGAAGCCAAGAGTCACGGAACTCCATAATGAGACAATGTATCCTAGTCGTGTTTGGGCTTGTTGTAATTGTAACGGTATGCACTTTCCATGTGAACCACTAAAAAGTGAAAAATAAAAACTTTTTTGCAAAAAATAAAACCGACTTCAAAAAGAAAAAGTGAAAAATAACTTTAGCTTCTGAAGTCGGTGACAAAAAAATTAAATCAATCATACAAACGTCACCGACTTCAGAAGCTAAAGTTATTTTTCACTTTTTCTTTTTGAAGTCGGTTTTATTTTTTGCAAAAAAGTTTTTATCTCATATGAGAAGAGTTTTTGCTATGTTCCGTAATACATATTTTCCTTACAACTTCATCTATCTAAATGTGTACAAATTTTCTCGTTTCAGTTTCATCGAGGAATACGATAAATCGAACGTGAAGATTTGGGCTATCACTACAACAAACGAGCCGATCAACGGCATTGTACCATTTGTGCAGTTCAACTCGCTAGGATGGTTTCCCCCACAGTTGGTGAGTACCTACAAACTTTAATCACCACATCATTAGGAACTCTTGTTTGTGGAGTTCAGATAGGCCGTCGCTCCTTGCAAAACTCTGCTATTCAGCTGTATCTGGTAAGACTGGAAGCCAACTCAAACATAGTTAGGAAAATTAAGCAGATGATGCCCTGTTTGATTAGAAAGAAGTTCCTAACTTTATGAGAGATAGGAGGCAGACCAAAGTTAAAGATTTATTTAACTGAAAGATGGTTGGTAATGAAATGAAAGAAAATGAGAATTAAGAGAATAGTAGCCAAAGACATACAGCGCCAACAGCCTACCCCAGAAACAGGATAGGGGCAGGAAGAATGAAACTAGTTGGGAAAAGGCTAGGCAGCAGCTGAAGGGAGATTGAAGGTATTATTTTATGATTACAGGGTCGCTGGCTAGCTGAGAACCTCGGGCCTACAATAAAGACCTCCCGTTTCAACGAAACTTTGATTATTGCAGTAGATGATCAGCGGTATCTTCTACCTGTTTATTTAGCAGGAGTAAGTACTTCGAAGTTAATTAAAATACTTATACGCCAATGAACGAGACCTAAAGACGAAATAAGAGCGCAAATACGTAGAAACGCTGACATTGAATAATAAAACATATTCTCAATGTATTAAAGTATAATTTTAACTTACAGATGGAACTAGCTGCCCCTGAATCGATTGATTACATGGATGGGATAGCTGTCCATTGGTATGGGAACTTCTTCCCGCCACAAATATTAAGCACTTTACAGAGAAGGTATCCCGGCAAAATACTGCTTGCAACAGAAGCTTGTGAAGGTACTATTCCGAAAAAAGAAAACATTTTCTTTTGATCATAGCAACCACTCATGGACTGTAAGAGGTGGAAGACAGGGTGTTGTATGGAGCAGTTTGGGAGAGGGTTATGTCCTGCTTTGTAAAAGGCTGAAAGTATACAGGGCGGAAGGGATGTCCTAGAACCAAAAATTCGAAGACATATGACATCTACCAACCCGCACTGGGCCCGCGTAGTGGATTATAGCCCATACGCAAAATACGCGCTTTGACGTGGAGTTGCGGACACCAGCCCGTTGTACAATACAATAAATTCAGTCTGTGTATCTAAATACTCTACCTACATAATATACTACCCAGTAGTGAGTTGACTAGCCAAGTACTGACAAAAACATAACTTTCAGGATCAATGCCCTGGAACTCAGAGAAAGTTGTTCTTGGATCTTGGAGACGAGCAGGTAGATACATCAAGAGTATCTTGGAAGTATGTACAAAAATAAGATAGTTTCAAAGTCTAATTACCTGATTTCAACAGTTTATTTACTCATATATTAATTGGCAGGACCTGAACCATTTCGTTGTTGGTTGGATTGACTGGAACCTTGCTTTGAATGACCATGGAGGCCCCAACTGGGTCGACAACTTCGTAGATGCGCCTATTCTAGTATATGGGGACAAAGACGAATTTATCAAACAACCAATATTCTATGCATTGGGCCACTTTTCTAAATTCATTCCAAGAGGGTCTCGGAGAGTACGAGTTGATCAAAGAAGCCTTGCAAGCATAGAAAATGTTGTAGTGAGAAAACCAAATGGAAACCTCGTCATAGTTCTCCAGAACAGGTACATACTTCACATTGACTTTAAAAATAAAACATGACATACTACTTAGTCTCATCATAGAATGAAAAACAAGTAATGAACTTAAATAAATTGTAAAGATGCTTAAAAGTCGTTATAATGAAAATATATGAATCATTGGTGAACCATCTAAGTGGTCATAATGGTAATTTTTTTAAACTTTTTTTTCAGACGAAGAAGACCTATGAATGTCCGAATTTATATAAGCGCCAGTAGATACATTGAAATAACAATGGAGCCTGAATCAGTGAAGACAGTGGAGGTCAACCCTTAGGATAATAAACACTCATGACTAAATAAAATTATTTATTTTACAACATTAACATCTTTTTTTTATATTTTACCTCTACATTTGATCAACATCAAACCAAAAAAACACAAGGAATACTACTACACAGCACAATCTGTGGGAATTTATAGTATCCGAACAATAAGGTGGCAATTGCAGTCACTGACCCCATCTACATTTAGTTACAGATTATATCCTGAACTAAAAGCTAGCATAATCATCTTTGCCAATATGACAAAATGAAATGATACGTAATTTAATCATTCAGATTCCAATGAAAAGGCAACAATCGCCATACCTATATTATTTGGCAGCAACTATAGACTTCTATCTAAATCACTTGGCCACATATCGTAAATCAAAAATATCAACCTAGCCATTACTAGTGTTCCAAGGCTCAACAATTTGAGAGAAAGGTAATCTTATCTAAAGGCCAAACACGACAAATTACTCTACTTCTAATGAGGCCTTCAGGTACTGGTCCATATACCCTAGAATCTGCAGAATTACCAGAATTATCACCTTCTAACCATACATGGCCTCTAGGAACTACTTGTTTAGTTAAGGGGAAGTTACCTCGGACGCGATCACCGGGAAGGCCTACTATCCTTTTACAAATGTTCTGTTTAGGGTTTGAAGGGCTTCTAGATATCACGATGTCTCCACGCCGTAAACGTTGTACACGGGGAGATACGTGTTCAGTGAACAGTATATTGTTGGTCTGAAGCGTGGGTTCCATTGACGGGCCAGAACACTGCAACAATGGGTTTAACTGATGTAATACGACGCAGGTCTTTGTAACCAGTTTACTAGACAGTTATTCAAAATGCTGTATATACCATGACGAAGTCTCCCACATATTCGAATGCGCAATGCGTAATACAGGCTGTTTGTAAAGCATATCCTAAAAAACCACAGGTTTTGCCAATAAACCTCTGGAGGGCCATTTTACAGGTTAGGTTTAAAAAATAAATTCTTTTATTCTAAGGAAATTGCCATTGCTTCATCGTTTATTAGTTCAATTCCAATTTATTTATAGTCACAGTCGCGGAAATTCCGTCAAGAAAACATCACAAATTGTTAATATTTTCGTTTCATTGTTCTTCGGTGACATTGACAATTTAAATATTTGACAAAATGACAGATTGTCACAGATTGATTGACAGTCGACCGGAAATCAGCTGCTGTCAAAAAACCATTGACCTAAGTTATTTATTTTTTTAAGCACTGAACACGTTTTTCACCACTGACGTAGGTAGGTATTTTGTTTGTCTATGTTCCCAGATTAAACGCATTAGACACCGGCGTTTTACTAACGCAGACTTGAAGAAGCAATTAATAAATATCGAATTTTAAGAACAATATTTCTTTCGAAAATGATAACTGATACTTTTTCATTCGTTTTTTTTCCCATCCTCTCCTGTAGGAACTCAATAAAAAAAACCCATGAAAATCTGCCCAATAAAAACTTCGTTCCACCTTATTGTCTAATTGCACTCGACTAATAGGCTACCAAAACATTCAAAAATGTTAGATTTTTGCAAAAGTTTCGTGTAGCCGTGGTCGTCACGGGTTGACTTGTGAATAATTGTGGATATTTTATTGGTGATTAATATTTACACCAATATTGATGTTGTGTTAATTTTTTTTCATTGTGTGTAAGCGCTAAAAATCTCCAAATAATCATGTTACTAAAAAACCTTAAATCTAGTTCATATCATGACAGTCATCGACGGATAATCTAGGCTTTATTGGGTTCCGTAGCCAAAAAATGGAACCCTTATGGATTCCTCGTGTCTGTCTGTCCGTCCGTATGTCACAGCCACTTTTTTCCGAAACTATAAGAACTATGCTGTTGAAACTTGATAACATGATAGGTGATACATTACGATACATTACCATGTAAACTTCCACCGAAAATTAGTTTGAACGAGATCTAGTAAACAGGTTTTTTTAATTAACACGTCTTAAATCGTAAACCACAATTTACATTTCATTCAATCAACTCAAACATAAAAATAAAAATTATGTTACTTGCTGCTACGGAACTCTTCATGGGCGAGTCCGACTCGCACTTGGCCGATTTTTTTTTATTCGGAGTTTTTTAATTATTTTATCCTTTTTCTGGGTTTTTAAAAAAAAAAAAATTTTACTTTTATATCACACCGTCTACTGAGTTGTGAGACTTGGCATTCTATGTTGTAGGTAATGGCAAGTGGAACTATCTTCAACGCACTGCGGGCTAGAGCTAAGTACTTAACAGTCTTCTTCCTTTTACTGTTACATGTCACCAAAACCTTTGCTACTTCCACGGCATTATCGCTGACAACGAGATCATCCCTTAAACTAATTTATTTTATTCAAAATTTGATTTATTTGGCTTCACCAGTGTATAACATGCCTTGGTTATAGTCGATTTTATCCTATACAGTCAGAGACGTTTCAATTTAGTCGATTGTTTTTGTAACTAGGGGTTGACATAATGACAGCAGGCAGGCAGGATCAAACAGATTAAAGATTATTGTCATATTGTGGTGTGGAATTCGCTGGGGCATATCGAACTTAGCGATTCGTCATAAATTTTGTTATATTAAAGTGAAATAACATAATCCACGGCGCACTAAACGTTTATCTGTGTCCTTTGTTCATTGGGTTTACAGCAAAATTATATGTGTACTAAAATTTGTTGCGCCACGGTTAACTCATCTGCTTTCACATTAGAATTTCATTTCTATGGGACTATTTCTACAGAAATCAACGGTCAACAGTAGAAGATATTTGTTTTTTATTTACCCAGTAGTGTTAGATGTTTACGTTATCAAGTATTCGCAGTGTTCTATGTTTAAGCCTGGTTAAAGTAGAATCAATATTGTATTAGAACGTTAACCTATTGTTGTGAAATGAGTGTGCATATTTAGTGTACCATTGAGTTATGAGCACCTGATGGAAGATTAGCATCGCCACCGAAGCTCAGGAATTTGATACCAAGTAAGTGTATTTTTTGTTCTTGGTTCCTGACCCCAAATCTTGGAAATATGCATGACTCACGTGTGTTTCGCTGTAAAAATAATTTCTGATATGAATAAACAATTGCCCGTTTTGAATAAATTATGTAGCATGCTTTAAGTTGTGGTGTTCCAAGTATTTCTGGGGAGATACCAAGTGATACCTCATCAAAAGAATATTTAAACATGAGTTTAAATTTGGAATCAATCAGTATTGTTAGGTAGTCTTAGAGTAATGGTTCATATGAGAATGGGTTTGTTTCATTGCATTCAAAAAGCAATACAGAACTTAATCTGAGTATTTAATAATCAATAATTAGTGTGCTAATTAGTTGTATTTATTTGTGATTACCAGTGTAGCCACGAAATACAAAAGGCAATTCTTCAATTGATCCAAAAAATCATAGGTATGTTATTACCACCATCTAGCTCCAAGCCTGGCCTGTATGGTTAATTTTAGCCCACTCTTTCTGATTCGAACAGAACCTGTGGCCCAGCAGTGGGAGCATATGTATAGTATAGGCTAAAAATGCTAAAGCTAAGTTTTTTTTTTTAATTACCAGCTTAAATTAATATTGTTGGTAAGTAATTAAATTCAGTTTCATGGAAAAGTATCATACACTGGATGCTTCTCTTTGTCTTCATCTAAACAAAAACAAACTGACACTGTTTACTGAGAATAGTTAGTTAAATAATAATAGTATTAGCCCATAGATAATTGACCCATTGCATTGTTACAAAGCTGGAACATTGATCTCTTTTTATCATCAATATTACCTAAACAAATATGGCTCATAAAATATATATAATTATGTTCCCCAACAATCATAGGAACTAGAAAAACAATGAATCTATTGTTATCAATTAGTTTTGTATGTGCCCTTACAAATAATATACTAAGAGGTTAAGTTTGTAAGTTTGGATGTAGGAGGCAATCTCCAAAACTACTCATCCAATTTCAAATATTCTATCACCGATGAAGAGCTACATTACTACAGAGTACCATAGAATATGTTTCAGGGTCATGGACAAATATTAAATTGTAATAAAAAAGGAGTTGCCAATAATAAATAAATATATCTCTTAAATTCAGAATAAAATTCTGTAATTACCTATATGTTAGTGCATGATCACTTAAAAACTGTGTTAGCATACAAATACATAAAAGGTAGTAACACAAATCTTAACAATGCAACATGCTTAATAATGCAACAAATTACAATTTATTGTTAAAAGTATGTTTCACATTTTAAGTGGTGGTATAACAATGAACAAAATTAATGGTCAATTTTAAAATATGGTTGATTGTTTCGCTTTTAATTTATTTATTTGAGAACACAAGCACAGTATTACAGATGAAATGATGAATGAAAGAAAATCTTTGTAATATTGCACAGATGAAATGCAAAAGAAAAAAAAAACAGTATACCTGTCTTATATTGTGTGCCATGCTGGTGTCTGGTGGAAAAAAAATCATTTAATTCATCCCTGTTCCCCAAGAAAGAATCTTATAGAATTGTATTTCTCTGCTATCTTGAATATTCAGGGTGCAACACGATACAGTGTTTGATCAGCATTGAACAGCACCACACTATAAGTGTCCTCCCTCATACATTTAATCAGACATCCGATTACAGATGGTTTTCTCAGAAATGTCTTCCCTTCAAAAATTCAAATAAGAAGAGGAAGAAGATAAATATAAGAGGTGGAGGATCAACACAAATAGGTATCTGCACAATAAAATCATAACCAGCTTAGAAAAAATACTACGACACAGGACTCCGCTATGTGAAACGGACTGGCAAATAACCCACCGTACAAACTCAGTTTATTTAGTAGATGTTACATGTTATTGAAGTTTTAGATCTAAGGCAGAACACCGGTTTCCTCAAGATATTTTTTAAAGAAAGAAAAATATTTATTTGACGTCAGTTATAAAAGCACACACACTATAATATAAAAAAGATACAAAATAAGGAGTAAAATCTAGTATGTATGGTGTGCCTCACGGCTGCGCCTAAAAGGTCCACTTCAGCATTCATGCCAGACAGGTGATGCTGTCTGATGCTGGTCTTTTGAGAGCAGTGGTGATTAAAAATAAACATCAAGTATGTCTGAGAGAAGAGATGGTCTTCATTTAATTGCATAAATACAATATTTATAATCCCTTTTTTCATCAGAAACCATGGGGAGGTTCTCAGGAAAGAAATGTCGACTACTGTCGATGTTATGGCTGACGGGCAGCTTCTTCTTCGTGGAGCTAATTGTCGGATACATCACCAACTCTATGGCTCTTGTAGCAGACTCGTTTCACATGTTAAGCGATGTTGCTGCACTTATAATCGCATTTTTATCAGTTAAGGTAAGTTCCCTTGTTCTATTAACATTAATTTGAATTGATAATGTTGATGCTTTGTACTCGTAAAGCAAAACATCTAACATTGTCAATAATTTAAATTAAAAATAAATTAAAAAATGTAAATCAACTGCTGGTTTTATAAAAATTTGCGTTTGAAGTAAATTCAATCCCCTCATCTAACGCAAATTTAATAGTATTGAATTTGCGTCAGATGCACTTCCGTTCTGCCGCCAAACCTCAATTTGGGTAAGTACTTTCGTCAGTTTCGCGGGTTTTATCAGAGCTCTATAAGCGGTAATGAAATATTCCGTTTTAATGTTTCCTTTGTTTATTTAATGACATATTTATTAAGTAGGAAACGTGTATTATAAAACCTGTAATGAATGTGTTTTTTTTTTTTGCTTTGTCCCTTTCCTTAGAAACATTCATGACGACCCGAATGGCGTAGTGGTAGTGAAGCTGCCTTACGTTCTTAGGGCCCTGGGTTCGAATTCCGGTTGGAGCAAATGTTTGTGTGATGAGCATGGACATTTTTTTTCCGAGTCATGAATGTTTATATGTATAATAAGTATGTATTTACAAAAAATAATATATATGTATATGTAGTATATCAACTGGACACCAGTCCACGACACAAGCCTTGCTTAGAGTGTGGCACTAGATGGCGCTGTGTGAATGTCCAGCAAATATTTATTAATTTATTTAATATTTTATTTATTCATAGTTCTACGTTCATACGAAAATAAGCTTTTCAGAATACCGACCTATTTCGGCTTACTTGGCACTAACAAAAAACAATAATATAAGAGAAATGTTCATCATACGTCTCTAATGCTTCAAATTACCTAATTACAAAGTGTAAACTGCAATTTAAATTCATACAGACAGATAAGATTGAAACTTTACCTTCACGCGAATAACAAAACATTAGTAGGTATCACTGGCTTTTTTCCTACTTTAAATATTTATAAACGGAGGCGTTTGTGTCTACTTAGAAAAAGGCAATAAGTTTTTCCTTATAAAACAAGATTTTTCCCACGAATGCATGCCTCTTCACATAGAAGTGTAGTCATAATATGACTCAATGAACCGATTTGGCTAATGATGTCATCGTAAATACATATTAAGAAATAATGTAAACGCTTGTGTATCAAAAAATTCGAGGAGCTCACCTTACAAAAATCGTAAATTATGACATTCGAACTATTTGGTATACTTACCTTTTTTTTTAGGATGGGAAATCATCAAATAACTTCTCCCACTCTGGGCGGAGCGGGAAGGAGTGTCAGACTTTTACTGACTAAAACCCATCCATGTTCCTTCCTCGCCCTTTATGTTCCGGGGCCACGGTATCTCTTTCGGACAGTCCCGCAACCCCGGTGGTTTACTTACCTGGATGATGAATTGAGTAAAACTAAAACTTGAAATCCAGGGAATGTACGCGTACCTAGGTACTATAGAGAGTTCACTGACGGTCTGCCACTTATCACATGCTTTTATTGGAATTACAAAAACTAACGAAACCAAAACAAAACAGACTAAAAAAACTACAAAATTAAAAACTAAAACATAAAATAAAAACTTTTTTGCAAAAAATAAAACCGACTTCACACAAAAAAGTGAAAAATAACTTTAGCTTCTGAAGTCGGTGACCTTTGTTTGATTGATTTAATTTTTTTGTCACCGACTTCAGAAGCTAAAGTTATTTTTCACTTTTTTGTGTGAAGTCGGTTTTATTTTTTGCAAAAAAGTTTTTATTTTTCACTTTTTAGTGGTTCACAATATGTGCATACCCTTTCACAGCGTACCAGCGTGATTTTTTGTTATGAACTGGTGTAAACAATAGACAGACATGAGATTTCAGCAATCCCAGTAAGAGACACACATTTGCTACATTTAATGTGGAGTTCCGTTGCCTTTCTCCGAAGTTCTTCATCAGATCTTTAGCAAATTTAAATGGGATCACTCCCAGAAAGTACTCTTTCAAAAACTACCCAAATCGCTTCCGGTGTGCCTATAAAATTTGAAGAGTTCTCTCTATTTCTCCAGGATCCCATTATCAGGATCCTGACTTGATGAATTATGGGACCTTCTGGGAAGTATACCCTTTCAAACAATTAAAAAACATATTCGGTCCAGTCATCTTCGAGTAATCGGGGAACATTGAATTGAGAACCTCCTCCTTTTTGAAGTCGGTTAATAACGACGTTATGGTACGTGACTCAAATATCCGGATAGCCTTTAAAAGATTTGGCTGAGTATCGTTAATTTGCTTCTAAGAATTGAAGAGGTCCGTTCCTTTGTCATGGATCCCATAATCAGAACCTAACCAAATTCTCATCAAACTACCCTTGAAGTACCCTTGCCAATAAAATAAAAAAAAAACAATACATGTCAAGGTTAGGCTAAGATGAGGCTTATCCCCAATAAATGGAACTTAATACACCTAACTGTCGAAATCTGGGAATATTGTACACATCTGCGTACCCCCTCAGAGCATACAGGCGTAATGTTACGTCATGATGTTGTATAAACAATAAACATTCAAGCGATTGCAGAAGTTACTGCAGATTTGCCGTGTATATTTGAAGAGTTCCATTGTATATCTCCGAAGATCCGGATCAGATCTTCAGCAAATTAAAATATAACCACACGGGAAGCACCAGCTTTCAAATAAAAAAAGAATCATCAAAATCGGTTCACCCAGTCGAAAGTACTGAGGTAACAAACACTGTCGAAATCTGGGTGTATTGTACACATCTGCGTACCCCCTCAGAGCATACAGGCGTGATATTACGTCATGATGTTGTATAAACAATAAACCTACAAGCGATAACAGCAATCACTGCAGATTTGCTGTACATTTTTGAAGAGTTCCATTATATATCTCCGAAGACCAGCATCTGATCTTCAGCAAATTAAAATGGGACCACATGGGAAGCAGCAGCTTTCAAATAAAAAAAGAATCATCAAAATCGGTTCACTCAGTCGAAAGTTATGAGGTAACAAACACAAAAAAAAAAAAAAAAAAAAAAAAAAAAAAAACATACAGACGAATTGATAACCTCCTCTTTTTGGAAGTCGGTTGAAAATGAATCTAATTATAGGTCCTGTACGAACCCGAAAAGGTATCTCAGTATAGTTAAAAACTAACGTAACATCTACAAAAACTAAATTAACTACGTTCTTCTTCAACCAGATGTCGCCAAAGAAATGGTCAAAGAATACATTCGGGTGGGCCCGCGCCGAGGTCCTGGGCGCACTAGTCAACGCAGTGTTCCTGGTAGCCCTGTGTTTCAGCATCACCGTGGAGGCTGTGAAGAGGTTCATCGAGATCGAGATGATCCACGATGCGAGGCTGCTTGTTGCCGTCGGGACCCTTGGGTTGATACTCAATATTGTGGGGCTGTTTCTATTCCATGGTGAGTGATTTGAACTATTTTAGTCTTAATCTTAACGCTGGTTAATAAGATCCTTAAGTCGTTTAATTTAGCGAAAAGGGCGGCATTCGCCTCGTTTTAATTCGGATGACTAATTCCCCATCGAACTATATGCGACAAATGCGGTGATTTCTGATCGGTTCAAGCCATGTGACACCCTTATTATAAAAACTGTGTTGAAATAGTATTGGAGTCCCCTAACTAAAGAAAACTGTGACCCATGAATTGAATGCTTAGGAGCATCCATCTATGCGTTTGAAAAGAATTGAGCTGCCCTTAACTGTTTTAGAGGTTTCATATATCTACATAATATATGTGGTTTCTAACGCGTCTCAACTTCGGAAATAAAGTGAACAGCTCAAGCGTTTAAATATGATTAATATGTTATGACGGGAATCCAATTAAAGTAGTCTTTTTTGATCGCACAGTTAATACATTGATAACACCTCGCTATCGCTCATCGGCATCGGTTTTTCTAACATGTAGATTATTGCACTATTTAAAGATTAAAGGATTTGGTTATCTACGTTTTTCTGAGTAGACATTTATTTAGTTTAATAAATAGTAGATTATTCATCAAGTGAAAACAAGACCCGACACAATATACTAAAAGTTAAATAGAAAATAATTCGTTAATTCGCCATTTTGTGGTGGCGGCCGTCTTGGATTTTTAATGTATCATAGTGTATAATATTCTACTAGTCAAGCCCTTTCATTTGATACCCATATTGAGGGGGTTGTTGAACAAAAATTTAATCCGCCCTTTTGTGGCGGCGGCCTCCAGGCCATCTTGAACTGATTTATATCAAACATATCTAAGAACACTCCCGACTAATCCCCCTTTCAAACAAAAAAAAAACAAAATCATAATCGGTTCATCCGTTCGGGCGCCACGATGCCACAGACAGACACACAGCGTAGGTCGGGGGTTAACCACCCCGTCGTTTTTGCGTCGGGGGTTAAAAAGGGAATTTAATTTAAATTGGGACTAAGCTAGATCCCGAGAGCAGTGAAGGACTCTAGAGTAGAATCCGGAGCGGAGCGAGGGATATAAGGCCCGGGTTAGGTTTTTGTTCACGAGTTGGTTACTCTCCTTTTTAGGGTTCCGTAGCCAAATGGCAAAAAACGGAACCCTTATAGTTTCGCCATGTCTGTCTGTCTGTCTGTCTGTCTGTCTGTCTGTCTGTCCGCGGATAATCTCAGTGACCGTTAGCACCAGAAAGCTGAAATTTGGTACCAATATGTATATCAATCATGCCGACAAAGTGCAAAAATAAAAATTTAAAAAAACATTTTTATTAGGGTACCTCCCCCAGACGTAAAGTGGGGAGCGATTTTTTTTTTAATTTTGACCCTGACGTGTGATATATTGTTGGATAGGTATTTAAAAATGAATAGGGGTTTTCTAAAATCATTTTTTGATAATATTAATATTTTAGGAAATAATCGCTCCGAAAGTCAAAAACAATGTGTCCCCCCCCCCTCTAACTTTTGAACCATAAGTTTAAAAAATATGAAAAAAATCACAGAAGTAGACCTTTATATGAACTTTCTAGGAAAATTATTTTCAACTTGATGAGTTGAATAGTTTTTGAGTTATATAGCACTTTTTCAAAAAAACGCAAATGATAACTTTGTTTTTCATACAAATACTATGAAAAACAAAGTTATTTTTGCTGACGAAAAATGTTGGTATTTTTAATGGTCTGGGAAGCTACGGAACCCTACAGTGAGCGTGGCCCGACACGCTCTTGGCCGGTTTTACCATTGACTGCGAGAAAAACTTATTTGCAAAATCAAATAAGCGACTTTAAAAAAATAACACTAAAAAGTAGAAAATAACTTTATTTCCGAATGTCTTTGGCCGAAATGTCAATAAAATAACAAAATCTTTTTATTGTTACCGGCTTCTATAAAAGAGCATCCTCCTTTTTAGAAGTCTGTAAAAATAAGAAATCTTCATAAATTCAAAACTTAACATAACATAACTCTGTGATTTGTCTTGTTTGTTGTGTTTTTGTGATCCACGACTAAAAAGGCGGAAATAACAAACATGTTTTGTAAAAAAAATACCGACCTCCAAAATAAAAAAAAGCACTAAAAGCCCTTTGCAATTTCCCACAACTAGAGACCAGGTCTAGGTCAAAATAAAACAGACGCGACGACGTGCGATGACTGCATATCTAAAATGCCATTGAAAACACATTAAAAACTAATGAGACGATTTGCAATGGGAAATTGCGGAATACCCGCTATAACATCGATTCGTTCCTGATATAGGTATTTTGATGAACATGTTTTCCTCCAGTGAACGAACGATACTCTATGCAAATACCCATTTATAAATACATAAGTACAAATTACAGACCGGTAAACTATCAGAAATACGTACGTTCCTTTACCAATGGACCAATGAATGATTCACCAATTTCTTGAAAGCTAACGGAAACAAAGACATTGATTGCGTATTGTAACTTCGTTCCACAATCCTGCGTGCTGCTATGTCTGGGCCTAAAATTTTATTGTTTCGTACCAATGAACTACACGCAATACAGTTGCGTGCTTTGAATTACCTCAATAATCTTCCATAGTAACCTTAAACCAGATTTTATTGGCAATATTTGAATCAAAGAAATCATATTTTCTATGAATTAAGATCTCTTCGCAACAACCTTCTCAGTTGATGCAGTCTTTAAACATAACTGTATGTCGACCTTGCCATTGCGTCACAATGCAAACATTGTTTACGACCGGTCCAGGCAGGGACCTATATCATAAATATTTATTACTTGTTTTAAAACCACATCCAACTCAAATTTGGAATTTATCTAAGATTCGTTTTTTTTACTTCCTCTGAAGAGCGGTTAACCGATCTTTTCCGGTTCGAGTTTTCGAATACGTTTAGTATAATAATATACTCGTAGAATATGATTCATTTTGGAACCATGTCAGCCAGTCAGCTACATTACCAATGGTCAATGTATTTGTTTTGTCTTATTAGTCATCTGAGTAGATTGAAAATTGAAGTAACTCCAATTGGAAGCTGTGGTCAAAACTAATTTTACAGTCGATCGCACGTGTTAGGTTATCATTTGACCGTAAGCTGGCAATACGGCCTCATCATCATTAACAGCCTGTCAGCACTGCTAGGTATAGGCCTCTCATTGTTTGGGCCAATCTGCCCCTTCCTGGAGATAGACAACGGTTTTGCAGTATGCACATAAAGAAAGTTTTGATTACGCGATGCTTCTAAGCCTAAAGTAAACCTAGCTGAATGCCACTGCGTGGAAATGAGCCTAGTTCAAAAGTAGGGCTCAAAAGTTGTCTACTGTCTGCTTGAAAATACATATGTATGGAGTGGTTTGCATATACAGAACTTTATGAAAAGGCGTTACAATGCAAACAGATACTAAAGACTTACTAAATAATGTTATTTTCCTTAAACTAAACTGGACCACGATACGTAATAATTCAAAACTCAGTACAACTACAGACACGTCGCCTTTCCTTATCATAATCGCCGATACAGCTTGCTCTACATTTCAAGTGTCTTCTATTTGTTTTTGTCTTGTGGGATCCTTTACCTTTCCTAATATAAGACAGTTCCTTCATTCCACATTTATATTAAATGGCAAGAAAAAAAAGGGCTAACCTAAGCGCGAACCGCAGTTTGGTTCTAGTTAGTACAGGAATTGCATCATTCCAATGCTCTTATCCCAATTTTTACGTAAAATGCATGCCGGTAAAAAAATCTGGAAGCATTTGGCTACCAATAGGGCAAGAAGGTAATGTACTAGGACACTGGTCGAAAAGAAATTGCCTTAACTGTTTGAAAGAACTTAATAAAAGGAAAATTAACACCGATTAAAAAGGCGTTTATTCGCCTCGTTTCGTTTCGACACCGCGTCCGACTATATTGACTGTTGTTCTGACGGGCTCAATCCGATTCCTCATCCATAAGACAAGTGAAGTCATTCCCTATATCGTTTCCGATAATTTGTTATTTTTGTTTCTAAACAAAACTTTTCTCTCATAGATCACGGAGGCGGCCACGGTCATTCCCACGGCGGGGTCCCACCGCCAGCCAACGTGAGACATCTCACGGAGATAGTCAACAGCAATGCAGATATGGCCCTAGGTCATAACGCGACTGACACTGAAGAGACTGACGAAATGGTCCCGCCGAAACCCAACAATATGCCAAATAATAGGAAGCAGGCCCCATGCAGAGCGGCCCACGATCCTGGACATATGAATATGAAAGGCGTGTTCCTGCATGTCCTGTCTGATGCTTTAGGTGAGTGATTCTTTTCTTTGTTTTGATGCTCAGCCACAGCCATGTTTTATTTGTGTTCGGCCATCAATACCTTGTTATTCAAATGTAAAGTGGCTTCAATAGGCATGTGGTGTGCTACTATACTTCGTTGGAATTACCGAATTGAAAGCTCCAATCCACTTGTATCAAGTTCACCCGAAAACTATGAGTTGCATGATTGATATGATATGATATATTCAATTATTATGACTTCTACTCATTGAAAATACTAATATACAACTCCAACGATTGCGTCAAAAAATATCAGTTGCGTCACCGCTACCAGCTGCATGTATATTTGAAAGAAATAGCTTTTATTTATATGCCATCTATACTAGCAGTGGGCGGGTAGAAGAAAAAGGTAGACGATGACACAATTACGTCAATAGCTGTTACAGTTTCTCTTTTGTATTACACCCACTTTATTTCATACCTCTTTAGCAAAGTGGTTACGTTAACGTCCTTTGATTATTTAACACTACAATTTTATATAATGTAACTTGTCTGTTTAAACTTTCATGTGGTTAGTTTTCTTGTCTAGTTAAACGTTCATGTGATTTGTTTCGATACTCATTAATCTTAAAGCACGAAGTATTAAAAAGAAATAAAAAATGGTTCTGCGTACTGTCGACAAATAAATACTCGTAATAAGAGAAAGTTAGATACAACTGCTTACACGCAGATTTTAATTACTTCTAATCAACGAGTTGTAGGCACCTGCGTAAGCCAGCCCTGTCGTGGTTTAACTTCATTTATTACATGAGTAATACAGTCGATTTTTGAACAATAGGTAGTTTTGGCTGACTTTTCCTTAAAGTGTTGCAAAATGTTGTTTCTATGGTAACTGTTATTACACTTTTTGAAGAAAACCGCAATTTTTTCCGATGAAAACGTGACCGAAGGTAGCCCAAATCCGTAAAAAGAGTGGATATCCCTATGCGAGAGTTTCACCCATGAGGCAGTTTTTTTTCCGAAGCATAATCTAATGATAGAACTGAACCCGTGTACACCTGGGGTGGGGCTAGTGTTAATCAAAGCAGTGTAACATTTAGGTCAACGAACACTGCCTTAGCCTAGAAATGTTTAGTTGAACTAGTGGTTAACGCTATCGGCTGTTTGCGATGTCGCGTGTGAAATTTACACCATTGATCTGTAAAGGTGATTGTTTGTTTTATTTGTACGTGGTTTTCGAATGAGTGATTATGTATTCATATGGGATTGATTAAGCCAAATTATTTGCGCTATTGTAGTGTTTTCGGTAATCGAAGGAGACCGAATATTCCAATAGAATGTCAGGACACCCTGGACAGTCATACCCGTATCTCATCATCATCATCATCATTTCAGGCAAAAAACATTTGCAACATTGAATGGTCTTTTGCATCTTGCATATCATATAATTACAGATTGAGTAATCTTTTTGCCGTATTTGATAGGAGATATGGAGAAATGGTGAAACGGGATCATAAGGAAATTATTGAAACAAAATTCGACGGATTTGACCTCTTTTATTTACCTTACTCTTATATTTAATACCGCCTACAGCCTTTTCCCAAATATGTATGTTGGAGTCGGCTTCCAGTGTAACCGGACGCAGCTGTACAACATGGACTGATGATATATCACCGCCTATCTGACCTCCACAACCCTGTTAGTGCTAGGTAATACGATACCCCATCGTAAGACTGGTTGTCGGACTTTCGAGACATTGAACCACTTGTAACGACTCAGTAATCTGCAATTGACAGCCGGAACCAACGGCTTAACATGTAATGGGTGGTCATCCACGGACCAATCCAAGCAAGCGCGACTTAACCTAAAGATCGACCCGAACGGCTGTTATTGTTTATTGCTGCTATAAATATTTATATTCCCAGAAGGTGATTAATTCAAACTCAAAGAATTCATTCAAGTTCGTACCTATAAAACCACAACCTCGTAGATTTATATGTTTATTAATTGCGTTGCTTGGTATTTCCACTAAGAAAACAACATAATTTAATACCTAATCGGTATAGACTTCTGGGAACCTACTCAGTTTTTCTTCGTAATAAAAATAAAGTTGATACATTTCTCTCCTCCCACATAAGTCGTAAAAGTAAATTCAGGAAAGTATGTTATTTAAAATCGTAGGCGATGAACCAGATATATACAAAAATTTTGCATCACTGTTACACAATAAATTAATATCTATACAACCATAACGGGATGCCATTCAGTGCCAAAATCTTCTTCGAACCTTGTTTGCCAAAAATAAAAGTTGATATTTATCCAACCCTTTATTTAACTGAGACTGAATTGTGTGGGACGATAATAATAGCATTATCTATTCATAACCGAATTCACTTTCAGAATAATCGAAATGGCTAGAAATAAAATAAGACACTTTGGTCTATATGTCGACGAGGCTGATCTGTCCTGTTTATTTATACTGCTATTTCCCAGATGTATATCAATGCTGAGGATCTGCGCATTGTTTAAAATAGCCGAACATTTGTTTAACCGTCCACATAAGGTATGTGCCTCAATTTATCCCCAACAAATTGAGCTTCGGGCAGATGCAGGTGCAACATGTTTTCGTCTAGACAGCCATGAGAGTAAACTATCTTCTTCCATAAAATCCATCCATCGTTTCTTAATTCCACCCCTAATCTTATAGACACTCAAAATTCATTGTATGAAACCTAAAACACGTGCGACACCTTTGCCTTTTTTTTTTGATCAAAATTTGATCATCTGTCAGACGTTTACTGACAAAAACCCATCCATGTTCCTTCCTCGCCCTTTATGTTCCGGGGCCGCGGTATCTCTTTCGAACAGCCCCGCAGCCCCGGCAGCTTCGGCCCTTGCGGGCCCCTTCAATGTGCTGACATCTCTTTGAGGCGCTCGTGGAACACAAACGCGCCGTCTATACGTCCTGTCATCATAGTCGGACAGACGGCGAGCTAGCCCATAGCTCACAGGCCGCGCCTACGGTGGCCGCGGGCCACCACGCCCGGTGCGTCTCCCGCGGCGGCTGGGGCGAGAGGTTTTCTCCCTCTCGCGTTCCGCCACCTCCTTCGCTAGCATGACTGCTTCCCATTCCGTCTCGCTCCGGACCATGGATTGAACCAGGGCTTGACGCGGGAGGTCGCTGCCTCCGATCGCCGCTACGACACGGCGGTGTTCCGCCCGCCAAGGCAAAACTCCACCGTGTCCTCTGGTCGATCCTCGCAGTGGAAACACCCGGGCGTTTCCTCCCGCCCGATTCGATGCAGGAACCTCCCGAAACATCCGTGTCCCGGACCTGCGTCAGGCGGAAGGTGAGGACGCCGTGGCGCCTCTCTAGCCACTCCTCAAAGAGGGTACTTATCGCCACTATCGTGGCGTGCCCTGCCCTGTGCAGGTGTGTTGCGACAGTCGCTCTCTCCATGTCGCCAGGAGATCGCACTGGAGGTCTGTCCGCTGAGCGGTGGTTTGCTGCGGCAGCGGAGTTTCCCCTCGGCGTGGAGCCTCCGCGCGCCATTCGTGCAGGCGCGCGAGTTCTATCGCCTCCAGATCCCATGGCGGCAATCCGGCAAGCAGGCTCGCCGCCTCGCGGGAGCGCCTTTTGGGGCGCGTCCAGGTAATGGGCGGCTCGTTGCCTCAAGGAACGCGCCTACACTGGGGCCCCGTACAGGGCCATGGACCGCACGACCCCCGCGTAGAGCCTGCGGCAGGAGGCGTTTGCCCCCCCCCCCCCCAGGTTAGGCAGGAGCCTCCTGAAGCAGCCCCGGTCTATTCCAGTTTTGGGGCCAGGCAACACCTTAGCCTTAGGAGACGATTATTTAAAATTGCGATACATATGTAATTCTTAAGGCGAATACATGAGCTAAACGCGAGTTTTATAATGACTGAAAGTATATTATGATTCACTACTATAAACAAAACCAGAAAAATATATGATATTATTCTGGATATATGCTAGTATGATAGTGTTGTGAAAACATAATACAATTAATTTGACTTGATAAAAAAAATCACGAACTTATCTCTAAAATTCTTTCAAACAAAAAAAACATACTAATATACATGCAATAATTCTGATTTCTTGGCAAATATTTTTACATGCAATATATTATGAAAAAAAAAAGAAAAATTCACTTCGCACTATTTGGCCCGCAGTGACTGGCGTAACAACCGCACTTTGTAGTGCAAGCTGATTAGAACTTTATTCTAACAGCATTTCAAACGAAGTTTGAACCACCACAAATAGAGTTGCCAATTTAGCTCATCTAGCCGCCTTAAGTCAATTATGTTACCGTAAAACCCGTTAGATTGTAATCTATCCAGCAAGATTGTAAACTCTCGAAAGATTGCCAAACGAACATACTGCTTACAATTTAACGCATTATATTTCGGTAGATTGTAATCTATCGAAGTGAAACCGTCATATTGTGAAATGCATGTGACGGAACTCACCTACAATTTTACGGTGACATGAATATACGATCCACATATTCTCCCTTACACACAACGTAAATCAACACCGAAAGTAACTTGACCCTTGAACGCGAGTCACATACTGTGACGTGTATTGTGCGTGTCCTACTCTCCATTCACTGCCAACGAAGGTTCTTGCATGCTAGCACAAAACCTTGGTGCACTTGATCCATAGCCAAGCTCGCCTTGACATTGACTAAATACTTTCGATAAGGAAATTGCTTATTCAGCCATGACAAACTCGAATAAAAAACCTGGCAACATTTTCCAACTTAAATGAAAAGAAAATTGATTGGTTAATTCTTGTTAACATTTGATTAAAGTCGTAAAAATGCTGGAAACACTTTACTGTTTAATTTAACATGGAAATTATTATTTCAGCATCCGTTAAATAATTAATTGATTTGTTTTTTTATGGATGGAATTCGGCTACATCATTAGTAGTTCATTTTAAAATTAGTTATTATACTCACAGTATTCATTAACCCTGATTAAGCACCACAAGTTGGTAGTTAATTATATTGATGGATAAATTATTTATTTGTGTACATGCCTCAGTTTAATAACCTAAATAGAGCAATGGTAATAATGGGTAATGGTATAATCTATCGTAAAAGCATTGTTGAGTAAAATGTTGTTTTTAGGTGTGAACTTGAGACAAACCTCTTTTGAATAAACATCTTGTGACATTGAAAAAAAAGGTTTCGAATGAATCTCATGAGTCATTCTAAGAAAACCCAATACATACCATCACGCCTATAATCTGCGAAGGGTTAGGCAGGTGTACCCAATTATAGTACATCCACATTTTGCCAGTTATTGTTAAGTCCTATGTAAAACTCATTACTTCGTGGTGTATTTATTATGTACAGATATGATTAAACATTCAATTTGTCCAATTAACCCAAAGAGTCAATGGCCTAACAACGTTTATCGACTTGCGTCTGCATTTAATTAAAAGAACCCTAAAAATAATGCGTCTGCCACTTTATCAGGGTATTTAAAATGATGATTGATTACAATTTGATGAGTATTTTTTTACAAACAATTCAACGACTTATCTCTTTCCTTTTTATTGTTTTTTCCACTTTTCACCAACTTGAAGCGATATCTAAATTTGGATTCGAGCATTGAAAATCACCTCAACCAGAGTCACCATTACCAATACGCACCGGGCCGCGCCTCTTGGTGGATTATAGGCCAATCCCTATCGCAGATATGAGGTTTGTGTCCCAAAAGCCACATTTGTGGCTTTATACTTATGCTAGTATTAATGAAAACGGCTGAATAGAGGGAAACCCCAGGGTAACCTGACCTGACACTGGCCCGCAAATAGCAAAAAACGTAAGAAAATTTGAATATTGCTCGCTTCCTTGGCTCGTCCACCTTAAGCATCATAATATTATTCTGTGCCCTGGGCTACTCAAAGCCAGCTTGTTATAAATTAAACATCAAACTCCTTCAACTATTGTATTATTCACAAGGTACGTTGTTATGTTATTATAAGCAGCTATTGTTAAAGCTATTGATCGGGTTTTGCAAATTAAACTCGACCTTTTGAAGTCTACGGTTTTGCACTCAAAGGCGCGCCGGTCAAAGGAACCTAGTGCATAGTTAATGGCAGTGGCTTTTAAAGAAAATTGGAGCATGTCAACTATGTACTAACCTAAGTATATCTTTCCACGAAGTAGTAGAGACAGACAATTGAGGAAATCGGTTCCATTTATGCTCCATTACGTTCTTTGCTTTTGATAGTTTATTCTTTTCCAAGGACTGTTTAGTGAAATTGTTGACGTTGCAGTTGTTCAAGGTTAGGTGCTGGATTTCCTATTTACGTTTCTGTTATGAATTTCAGAGTAGCTCAGTAGAATGCCCGCCATAATTGATTGTGTTGGGATACTTATTATTTTCTGCACTTAAGTACTTAATCGAATAAAACGAATTTTCAAACTCATTGCAAAGCCTCGGTTTTTTCTGAGCAAGGGTGCTCCGCTGCAAGGCTGCATCATCGTTTTACATCAGGCGAGTTACGGTCGCGAACGAACGCAAGCCTATTTAGTCATTAAAAAAAAACTTTCGTTCAGGAAGACTCATTCATACCTTCATTTAAATATTTAATAGATAGTAAAATCATTACGTTCCAAGGCGGGGCCCATAATGAAAAAAACACTTATCCTATATTGACTGTCATTGACATTATTTTGATAGAAAAACAAACGCGAAACAGTAGTAACCTTGTACTAATTTCACGAAAGGTGTGTTATCACAGTAATCTGATCAGTTACGCTGATCATCGGTCAACTTATCAATTATTTTACTTTCAAGGGTAACGCTACATAGTAGGTAGCCACATTCTTTGATTAGCACTGTGAGAAATTACGAAATTCAGAAGATAAACGATACAGTAACGACTTTTTAGATAGATAGATAGATAAGTGCTTCATGATCGATTGTTTGGTTACCCTTTATTGGTTACTTAATAGTTTTTGACCGAATTTTGGTTACGGCGGCCAGTATCAGCCGAGACTTGACATCGACGCTGGATATATACAGGATGTAAGAACTTTCGCAGACTAGAGAATACTGTCTCAAGACAGACAGGCTAAAGGGAACAAATAGTCTGTCTCGCTCGCACTATTAAAAAAAAATATGTCTGTCTTATGACAGTCTTGTCTCTAGTCTCTGAAAGCCCTACGGAATAATATCTGGAGATATACAGGGTGTAAAGAACATCGCAATATATAGGATGACTGGTAATTAGTGTACGAAATTTAAACACGTGATTGTGCTCATGATAATAAACAACTTTTACTATGGGACCAAACCTGAAATTGCGAAAAAAAATCAGTTGTTCAGTACATTTATGTTTGCCTAACGTACTGAACAGCTGATATTTTTGTTGTTGTTGTGTTTGTGTTAAAGTTTCGTACACTAATTACCAGTCATCCTTTATACAAGGTGTAAGGCGCCGTGAAAACTTGGACTATAAATTCAGTTTAAGAGCTTATCCAAGAAATATCAGATACTTACTTATTTTATACACTGACCGTGTATGAATTACTTTATTTATAAAATCTGCGCTGGGATCTCGAATCATAAAAACAACGATGACGTTGACACCGTATGTTAAAGTGTAAAAACACAGGTATATTATACTCTTCCCTTACCCGCTTTGTCATATGTCGCATCATGTGCAAAACCAACGGCTTGATTAAGTATCATGTATAGCGAAGGGGGAAAGAACAATGGTGTATTAACTCATCCGTGAAACACCTGGTTTTATCACATGGCGTTTCGATAACCCCCTGTTATTTGGAAATGATATATGTACTTACTTAAATAAAACCGTTTACTTTTTTGTTTGCTAAGTAATGATAAAATTAATATAGTGTTTTTGTGAAAGGGTGTAAGTAGTTTAGTTTCAATGATTTAATATTACGATAACTATTAATTGCCTATCCATCGATCTTTCGCTCGCTTATTAACCCCAAATATCATGGAATACATACACAAAATAGGGATGATGACTGACTAAAGAAAATACGATTCTGTTATGTCCGTCAGTTAGATTATCGAAAGATTTTGGATACGTGTTTTTGCTTTATAAAATAAAAAAAAACCAAGATAAAACGCATTAAAGATCGTGGGGGCTTGTGACGTCACTTTCCGTTAAAAAATGTACCGAAATGTGACGAGTTTTTGACGCACTGTATTTTTGTTTACTTACGCGAAAAAATATGTCTAATATTTTTTGGAAAGCTATCTGACGGATGAATTAGATTTTTTGTCGTCTACTCTATTAGGGACATGTCATGGTAAAACTAAAAGAAGGCACTGGCCATCCACAAGTGCCACAAATAATCGTCATAAAAACAGCGCATGTGCTCAAAATTCGAAACTGAATCCATAATATTTTTAATTGCAATTGTATTACCTTTATAAGTAGCCTTATATTCCAATGTAACCAGCGTTTCACCTTTTGTTCTAGGTTCCTTATTGTAGTAGGATCAGCTCTAGTAGTATGGCTAACATACTGGGAGTACAAGTACTACATCGACCCCGCGCTTAGTATAGTGTTAGTCATTTTGATACTTGCCTCCGTGTGTGTGGCCTTACCTTTATGCGAAGCCTTAAATTTCAATGTAACCAAAATTTATTTCCTTTGTTCTAGGTTCCCTTATTGTAGTAGGATCAGCACTAGTAGTATGGTTGACAGACTGGGAGTACAAGTACTACATCGACCCCGCGCTTAGTATAGTGCTAGTCATCTTGATACTTGCCTCCGTGTGGCCGCTGCTTAGAGAGTCTTCATTAATTCTTCTACAAACTGTGCCAACTCATATTCAGGTAAGTTTTTTTTTAATAACTTTCACAAGCCTCTGCCATTAACTATACTGAAATTTATTGTACATAATAGTCTATTCAAAAGTTCCTTTCCAATTGATGTTATTTCAACTTAATACTGGAGTAAATTCAGTTGGTTATAGAGTCTCGTGCGATTGAAAAATGTATTTAAATTCAGTTTAACGCAAATTGGATCTTATGGGTGTAAGTATTCAAGTTATTTTTCTAATAGGTACTCATATTTGATTACAATTTGGAAAGTAAATTGCGAACGCAGAATAAGCCACTCTCTACCAGTCAACCCACGACCAACTTCTGATTGGCAAAATATGAACTACTAACTATTCAAGAATTTAAAGTAGTAATTTTCTTATCACTGAAAATATTTGCCCTATCAGCAGCCTGATAGCCTCTAGTCCAGTACTGGGCAAAAAACTCCAAAATAACCTTCCTCCAGAACAAGTCCCTCATTAGTACCAATTTTAGACCTTATGAAAGAATCAAGTGCTCTGAAATGCAGAAGTCTCATTATCCATGCTCTAGCCTTAGCTATCTTGTTTTAAGTCATCATAATTTTAAACTACAACTTCCCAAGAAAATAATGAAAACACAGGAAGATTATTATGTGCTTCACTATACTAATGAGAAAAAAATATTAGCTTGACACGGCCTTGACCAATATCTGCTACCACACATTGAAAGATAATTAAAAAGATTAATGTTCTGTTTGGACAGTTTACGAAATGTTTACATTGCATTTACTAAAAAAGAGTTTCTCTAATCTACCACTGAATTTTGGGAGATACGGTGTAAATTACAATAGTAAAACCTTGCAAGCGGACACCTGCGGGTGTAAAGTAACCCTGTAATAATCAATTGCTAAAATATTCATTGTTTACAATTACATTGTTCACAGTGAAATGCGGAATTCCTATTTCCGATACACATTTCCGATACCACAATAATTGTAGGTACTCATTTCAATCGAATAGGTTTTGTCGTCGCAAGCGCAGATATTGAACGTGAAACCTTTATTGATTCTCAGGATAAACATAGTGATTGGCTTTTGTTTCTTGGAAAGTCATAGTTTCATAGGCGATTCCGTCTCTCATTTGTTTTTCTAGGTTATGGTAACTTGTTAAATGTGAATTTTGAGCTTTAAAGTCTGTGATATAGACTTCAAATTCAAACATCAGTCGCCATCTTTTAACCCTTGTAACTCAAAACATCTGTGAAACAATTTCGAGTAAACAATCTTGACAGTTTATTTCCAAATATGTAATATTTTTGTCACGAGCCACCACTTTCTACAAAGTGAATAAACACGGCTGTTACAATTTGTTTGGTTATTGATAAGCCGTTTCTGACGTTATTTATTTGTTCAGGTGGATGCGATACAGAGGCGACTGTTGGAAAAGGTCGATGGTGTACTTGCTGTGCATGAGTTCCATGTGTGGCAGCTTGCTGGTGACAGGATCATCGCCAGCGCACATATTAGGTGAGTAAAGTACACTAAAGGATGAATGCTCATCATTACAAAACAATACAGAGTGTAAACAACCTCATCACGAAGCCGTCAACCAAGCATTCTGTACATCAAACTAAGTAGCTTTACGCAAAAAATATTGCTGGGAAACGATTTTGTTTTTTGGGTGGAAAATCGTGTTTTGTGGTAGAACTCAATGTAAGGCACTCAAAACATTCTGCTAATGGATGAATTGAATAGTACGGGGGTCGTGAAGGTGTTTAAAGTATAACTCACAAAAAAAACTTGTAACATTAAAAAAAAAACTTGTCAAAAAATTGTATCTTTGACCCCCAATATCTCCGTAACAAGAAGCTTCCCAGGCATGCTATAAAACAAAAAAAATATCGCAATGACGGGGAGAACAAGTGCCTTTCGGCTTCGTTAAGGTGAAAGCGTCAGGGTGGCCCCCTAAAATTCAAATTTTCTTACGTTTTTTGCAATTTGCAGAGCAGTGCTAAGTTTTATGTTGATAAACATATCGGTCGCGACTGTAAGATGTATTAAGTTACAGAATTATAGTCATCAAAATCATCAATACAACCCTCCAAGTTCATAAGAGTCGAAGAAGGACTTTGACCGTGAAAAATTCGTTGTTGTTGTTGATTTTGATGATTATAATTCTGTAACTTAATACGTCTTACAATCGCGACCGATTGTTTATCAACATACAACTTAGCACTGCCCTGCAAATGGCAAAAAACGTAAGAAATTTGAATTTCGCGGGCTACCTTGGAGCATCCCCCTTAAGAGGTTTTTACACCCTTTCTGTAGTCATCAGTAGATTCGACTTGGATAAGTACTGGAGAATCGATTGTTCAAGTTGATTGAGTGTTAAAGTCATACGATGTATTCTTACGGGTGACAGTTATTCCATCACTCACTTTAAGTGTTAATAAATGTATTTTGTTGTCATTACAAAATATCTGTTGATTTCACTCATAGAATACAATTGTACCAATGCCAGTTTCTAATCGAATGTTACAAGCACATAATTAGTCACAATGTTCGTTCATTGAAATGTACGGAGTTAGTCACACATCCTCTCAATTCGACTGCAAATACAACGCCAAAATGATAAGCCGAGGCGAGGATAAATCTCAAGGAAGTTTCCCTTAAGGAAGTTATAAATTAGTCATGGTGGACTTATTAGTGCTGATACTGGTATACTTAATTAAAATGCAACTTGACTTAAATTATTGATGAAAGTAGTGATGCATCTTGTAGCTTGATTGGCACCACTTTTGCCATCCACGCATATCTTCTGCCAGCGGGTTTGCCCGCTCCTAAAACCTATCCTATATGGCACTCATTAATAGAGTAGCTTTGCATTAATGAAACATTTTTTAATTGGATGAGAAGTTTAGGGGATTTCCTTCTAAATCCAAACTTACAAACTTTGCCTCTTTATCATATAAACTAGCTGTTTCCCGCGACACTTTCCGTGTGAAATTATTATAAAAATACTACATTCCCCGTTTTTGCAACATTTTTCATTGATGCTCCTCTCCTTTTGGTCGTAGCATGATGTTGTGACCTTCCTCGATAAATGGGCTAAGCTACACTAAAACAATTTTTCAATTCGAACCATCGTTTCCAGAAATTAACACGTTCAACCAAACGAACTCTTCAGCTTTATAATATTAATTTAGATAAATGTAATCGCTACATTCGCTTCCAATTTATTGGGTTTTCTTAAAACCAAAAACAATTACTTAAATCCAAAAGAAAGATACAAACACATGTATGTTATAGAGGTCAGCAGACTTGTGACAGTTTAAAATAGTAAAACAACTTCAATTAAGGCGCTTAGACTAGGGAATGCAATCTCGTTCTCGCGAGATCTCGGTCTTTTTTAGCGAGATTGATCTCGGCCGAAAAATTGGCGAGATCTCGCGAGATAACGAGATTGCATTCCCTAATTTCAATCTGTAAAACTGGCTGTGGAGGTGTTATGTCGTCGAGATACTGAGTTGGCTATCGCAGAAACAACACTTAGGTTTATGATTCGTAATCAGGAAGAGCTAAAAACTCCATTGGGCAGATTAACTAGCTGGCTCCTTGAGAAAGCGCATCGTTGAGCGTCGGACGAATTTGACAGCGTGCTTGTTATATATTAGAGATCCAGCTTAATACCAAGCAGATAAAGAAGAGTTTGCGTAAGGCGAAACTTTTAAATTGCCTCCGAAAAGTGTAGTTCGAACTGAAATTAAATCACTTTTAGAGCGCTTGAGACAACTTCAGATCCATCTTGGTCGATCACATCAACATCAGCTGCCACCGCTAATGATATTGCTGAAGACTGTGACGATGATAAACTGCTTCCATCTCTTTCTGAGACAGGTAATAATATTTCGTTGCAAGAAGAACTTCAGGAAACATTGACTGCGTTCAAAGAACTACGAATTCGCTGGAGACATTAATCAAAAAGGAAATGAATTTATACGAGTCCGGAGGGTCAAAAGGCGAACTGTTACAGTTCGCGGATAACTGCCTAAGATCTCTGGTTCCAACTAGCGTTGAATCAAAGGGCCTTCTCAGCGGCTGGTTATCTGGCCAGCAAAATAAGAAGCCGTTTAGCGGACGATTCTTTGGACATTTTGTGCTTCTTAAAGAGCTACTTTCAAAATAATTCTTAATAATGGCGTGTGTGATGTGAAAAAAAAATCGTAAAAATAAATGTTCATTTCATAATACCTATAATTCGTTTTTTTTCCCTAATTTATTCAAATATATTGATTAATTGCAAGAATAAACACACAAAACCGTCAATCTCGCAGTTTTGATATTCATAAACCTGCGAGATCTCGCCTGAGCCCCAATCTCGCGAGATTGCATTCCCTAGCTTAGACGAGCTAAATTAGCAACTCTATTTGTGGTGGTTCAAACTTCGTTTGAAATGCTGTTAGAATAAAGTTCTAATCAGCTTGCACTACAAAGTGGTTGTTACGTCAGCCACTGCGGGCCAAATAGCGCGAAATGAGTCGTTTCGATCGATTTACAAAGAAACTATTGATTGGATTAAAAAACTAAAACAGTATCATGCTAATATATTGCTTGTAGAATTATTTGCCAAAAAATCAGAATGATCGCATGCATATTACTCGTAGTATGTTTTTAACCATGTCAGTCTAAAAACTCATATTTTTTTTATTGTTTGAAAGATATTTTTAGAGGTAAGTTCGTGATTTCTTTTTATTGAGCCAAATTAATTGTATTATGTTTTCAAAACAGTATCGTGCTAGCATATATCCTGAAGAATATCATATATTTTTCTGGTCTTGTTTATAGCAGTGAATCATATACTTTTAGTAATTACAAAACTCGCGTTTAGCTCGTGTAATCGCCTTAAATGAAAAGGGGACAAATTATCAAAATAAGAACAAATACCAAATTCTTCGAAAGTAAATGCAGGAGGGCGGAAATAAGTTTTTGAAAAACTAAATTTTTAAGTGTCAATTTAAAAAATTGTTTTATTTGTTAAAAACATTGATCCAGGATTGGATGGATGTACAATGCTCTATGAGAGTCTGCCAGCAAAAAAATGCGTTAGCAGAAGTGCTAAAATAATAATAAAAACAGCACCTACAACCCATACTCATAAAGAATGTCTGTGAATGATTCCTGCATCCAAGCCTGAAACATTAATTTCTATCTTTGTTTCACTACTTCCAAGAGGAACAAAGATTAACCTTTCAACGGCACACTACATCAGGAATTAAATACATATAGGGACACATCTGCTTCGTCAGAAGCTTTTCTTGGTATTTCCTGAAACTCTTTGTTTCCACACAGTCATATGAATCATGTTGTGTAAACAAAGCGTCCCATAAAATCCATAAATGCTGTGAATAAACTGTTGATCACATTATTTTAGTATTTCATCATTTTGTAACTATCTTAAAAAATAAATAGGTACAGAATATCGCGCCGGTATTCCCCGTTGAATGAATCAGGGGTGTAGGTACAGTTTTGTTAAGTCCCACCCATGTAGTATGGTGAGCCTATTGAGTTAACTATAGGCTCACCATACTACATGGGTGGGACTATTAACTGAGCACAAATACAGCTGCGTCCAAATCCCAGCAGCTACCAGCCACACATACCCTCAAGGTCCAGCTACCAGCTGGACCTTGAGGGTCGAGAGGTTGGAGCCGCGTCACAACACCAACTTCAAGTCGTTTGTGGTGCGAGTTCCGACTCAATATCTCGACATGTTTCTCAAGGAAGAGTTTTGGCCGAAGGGTGTAGTCTACCGATGTTTTCGCGGCAGGCTACATGACACTGCACAGCGTAACACGACGCCGCCACTTCGTGTGTCATAGTTCATAGCTTATAAGTTCGATTTTTTATGTGTTAGTATATTTTTCTTATGTTGTTATTTTGTGTATTTTATCTATGGGCCTTAAGATGCCTGATAGAAAAATTATTGATTGATTGATTGATTTGTCCCATGTGCTATGCCGCCATATCCTATGTCGGGTTCAGCAATAGCGTCAAGGGCCATTACAGGACGCAAATAAAAATAATTATGCCATTACTTAAATGTAATAAAAAGAAAACTTTTATTAATTCTAAATGTTATTGTAACGAGTACGTCACGCCTGAAAGTTTTTTACTGATACAACTGCATAACAACTTTAGATGTTAGCAAAAAAAAGTGTTTGGTGGCTTTACAAAATTAAGCAAAATATTTATAATACCGCTACCATTACATTCAGAGATGCATATGTACCTATTGTAACATAAAACCAGGCTTCGTTCTGTCATTCATTTGTTTTAGGGATGATGGATGGTAATGAAATGTCAGCCAAAGTTTTCAGGCTTTCACCGAACCGAAATGGATGAACAAATTAAATTTGTCGAACATGCATTCGCTGAAAATCCCCAAAGCAAATATTTTACCTTTTTCTAAAAGTTTGCTGAATTTCATTTAGGTAAACGAACTTCCATGAAATAAGCGAGGACTTCATAAAATATATAGTAAAACAATGGATAAAAGGAACATTTTAACCAGTTTTCCTGATACGAGTACATACTAACTACAGTATTTCGAAATTAAGCATTTTCCTATACCTACCTACGTATTCAAATTCCCGTAAATATTCGTGGTATATTTTTCTGTGCGATAAAGAAATAGCACAATTAACTTGCTACTAACGTGACAAAATAAAATCCTAGAAAACTAGGCTAACTTGAGTACCACTAAAAGTACTTGAAGAAATGCTGGCACGATTTCTTATACAGCCTATTTTGCTGGATAATTAGGAATTATACTAGGGGCTACACGGCACGCTATTCAAATTCTTTGCACGAAATTTCTTTTTTTTATCGCCGTAAAGAGTTTATATAACCTCTTTTAATTGATTTCGGTACAAAGGCTTCAGTTACTTTCTTTGTAGGTATGGTGTACCCCTTTCATAAACCAGCTGTTGGAAATAGGGCGACATAATTGACCGCGGCGTTGTTATGAAAAGAGTTTTTAATTAAAATTTCCCTTTAGGTAACCATTTTAACTAGGTACTTACAGGCAAAATATGAAACCCATACAAAACAATTTAGTGATCGCGTTGCTACTGAGCATATGGTCCTGGGTTCAATTCCCGGGTTGGGCAAATTGTTATTGGATTATTTAAACTTCATGCACAACAGTGGTACGTAGGCGGAATTAATACCACAAGGCATATATCTACCAGTCAACCATTGGTTTTTCGTATCAGTAATATTTTTGAGACCTACGAAATGTAGGTCACCTCTGCCTTACCCTCCTGTGTTTAGAACACAATTTGGAGTGGCAGTGTTAAACTGAGTATGATTTTAAAAGTCATAATGTGATGTGTCATTCAGATCCATCTATTACATTACGTCTTCAACATCAACTTAGTAGTAATTATCATACCATCCATTCATTTTTATTTAGACACAAAAACGGCATCAATGTAATGATACCAATGTATCTGTTCACATTTAATTATGAACTAAATAACATTGTACTTAGCGTACAAATCAGAACCTGTCCATTGCAACTAGGTCAAGTACGTCATAGTTTATACGTGCCTATAATAGTATATACTTGGTGTATTTATCTAAACATTCGAAACTTTTCCTCCGACAGTTACAGTCTGTCGTTTGCACGCGTCAATAACGGCGCGAGTTGATAAGCAAAGCCTTTTAGTGCAGCCTGATAAGGTTGCTGAAGAGTCTGTGTCAACGTTCATACATAGTAGCATGTATAAATAAACGTGTAATTTGCCACTTTATTTCTATTACTTATCACATTTGTTTGTAATAAAAACGTAACAAAAAGATACTGGCCGAATTTATAACCTTTCGTTCCTCTTTTGGAAGTCGGTTAAAAATAGAGGTGGAAGGCCTTTGTCCCGCTGTAGGATTAAACGGGCTAGAAATAAAAAGTAAATGCAATACTTAGTTATTTCCTTGGAACGTCGCAAAGAGGGAAAACTTGACTCAACATTTTCTTTCTAATACCTACGTGTAACGTGCAGTTTTAGCAGTTTATGATTCTGATGAAGTCATTGTGTGAGGAGATGTTGAAAAAAAACCTGAATAAATAACAAAATACCTGCAGCTTCGCCCGCGTACAAATTATAAACTAACATCTTCCTCAAGAACCCACTCTATCCATTGGTGAAAACAGCATGAAAATCGGTGCAGTAGTGGTTGAGTTTATTGCGAACACACCGACAGACGCGACGGAGGACTTGTTTATGTAGTGATATGATTAGTTTACCTACAACACAAACGTTTTTTTTTTTATTTTGTAAAGTGATCGTAGACCTGTTCAAATATATTGTAACTCCGCATGTTGAAAAAGTTTATTTTTTCATACAAAAACAAATTTCCAGCTCACCCGGTAATGTTTGTTTTTGAAAAACGTTTCACGAATAAATTGCTTTTGGCAACCAGCCAATCCAAACTAGTCTTTGTCCCAGAATCAATGTCAATGAACCCATGCGCCGGCGCCTTTATTTTGTGCTGTTTGTGTGTGTCAGCGGTTTATTAAATTATTGACCCCAAACAGATGAAATTAATTTCATGCATTACTTATTTTGCGTCTTGAAGCAGGTGCCATTTAAATTCTTGCTTGAGATAATTATGGCAAAGCAAAAAAAAATCGAAGTAAAATTAAATACAGAGTATAAATGTCTTAGGAGAGGTAGGCGTCAATTCAAATGTAAAATTTCAATACGTACGGTAGACCTATCTATTTAGTTTACATTCTGCAATGTATTTTTATGTTTAAAATGTAAATCAAATAGATTGTTCGATCGTACATGTGGGTTATGTTGTATAGGTAAGTATTTTTAAGTTAACCGTTGTACTTCTAGTGGTGCATAGTTAGGTTTACCGCAATAGGTAAATATTTCAGTGGAAGCAGTTACTAACTATACTGAAAGATAAATAAGGAAAAATACCGCAACCGCAACCTAAGCTAAATAAGTCGTTGAGGAAATAGGAAACATAATTGATTAAAATTTGAAAATCAAACATAATATCCCTAACTAATCATTGCAGTTTAAAGAAATCGTAAAACACGAGAGTGGCCATTCAGTGAAAATAAACATCCCCATTGTATATTTTACAAAGCGAGAGCAATACTAACGATTGTTGAAATAACAATCAGTGATAAATATGCGCTTTGTTTAAATTATACCGTCATTGTGTGTGAATATCGGTTTGAAATTAACATGTTTTTAAAACCGATATTCTCATTTTCTCACACATTGTAAATTTTCACTTGGTGAATGCAGTAAATTATCGTTTGTGACTTTTTAGGGTTCCGCACCCAAAGGGTAAAACGGGACCCTTTTACTAAGACTACTCTGTCCGTCTGTCTGTCACCAGGCTGAATCTCGTGAACCGTGATAGCTAGACAGTTGAAATTTTCACAGATGATGTGTTTTTGTTGCCGCTAGAACAGCAAATACTAAAAGAAGAATAAAATAAATATTTAAGGGCGGTTCCTATACAACAAACGTGATTTTTTTTCTTACGGAACCCTTCGTGCGTGAGTCCTATTCGCACTTGGCCGGTTTTAATAGTATTTTCCTGTGCAAATAAGGATAATTTATTACCAAAGAGGTATTAAAATCACCCATTACTGATTTATTGTCCATATTGTGTTGTATGCAGACCACAACAATGCATTTTAAACAAAAACAGCTCAAGTCATCGAGAAAATATCTTTGTCTGTTACCTACCGTTGACCATACCCAATATGAGTTGCCTACACTTTACCTACAGGATAGAATTTATTTGTTCTACGACATCAGTCGGGGAAACCGCGATATATACGAGTATATATTCACGAAGAAAGTGGAAGTTAGCATAAGCGAAACATTTCTTAGAACATATGGTGTCAAAAAAAATACGAATTTGACCATAATGCAAGGCGTGTCAACTGCTATAAAAGAACACATTTACGGTTCTTAATATTTATGCAATATAATACTGCTCGAAATCTAAAGGACCAGACGGGAAAAACAAAAATACGCAACCTTAGTTTACTACAAAACGGTATTTCTTTCTGTTTATAGGTGTAGAAACTTGTCGGAGTACATGAAGATTGCGGAGAAAGTGAAAGAGTTCTTCCACAATGAGGGCATCCATTCGACCACAATACAGCCAGAGTTTGTGGAGCTGCCTATAGGTGGAAATGAGGTAATAATTTATGTCTATTTCGACGTGAGCACCGCATAATTCATTAATTGTCAGCGAAGTAGAGAGTAGACACAATAGTTAAACGATCGCGTCAGTCAGACCGTTTCGGTAGGGGTCCACAGATGAAGGGATAACTGAGTGCTGTTCTTATTCTGCATCCAGTCTGACCCAGTCACAATGTCATCGATACATCTAATCGTCTCACTCTATACTTGCCCATACGCTGTCTAAAGTTCAGGGCCCGTTCTCCATCAGCCATGGTATTGGCTTGATCTTGGGAGAGTCCTCTTTCCTCTCCTAAAGAGAGGAACTTCTGTCTGTGTCTGTGTTTCCCGAGTCTTCAAGTCTCGAGTATAGTTCGGTTCAAACTTTGTGGTGGCTCGGAAGTTAGCTGCGAGTGACCGTCTGCACACAGTCAAGGTGTGTCCTCTGCGCACCGCTGATGCCTAAAATTATGTTCTGCGCAGCTGTACTTTCGATATTTCGAGTCACAATAAAGTTTAAACTTTATACGCTGAGCGTCACATGTGGCTAACTTTCGAGCCGCTATTAAGTTTGAACTTAACTATAAATAGGTAACCACTAAATAAGCGAGTGATCATTTTCTGGATCATCGCATACCAACAGGTGTGATAGTGATCAAATGCAAGCTTATTATAATGTACTGATAAACCTTTTCTTAATAATAAAACACTTAATATCGATTAAAATAATAACGGCAAATTATTATCTTGGTTCCTATCTTCAAAATCATAATTTCGTCATCTAATATGCCTAATAAAATCGTTAATGTCGTTATGCCGAATAATGATAACCGCGTCGTAAAATAGTAATATTTCAACGATTATTCGTTAAATTATCATGATAACGAGAAAATATTGATTGTGTCTGCAAGTTTTTCTCTTATCTGAAGGTGCTACTAGGTTATAATCTGATTAGATTTAAATATTATTACACAAAGCGTCCTCGGTACTGTTTGGAAATCTCGAATTATTGCAACAGAACAAGACAGGGCTGATTTTTACAATATTGTCAATATGTCATGTGTGTAGCAATAGTTTCTTAAACTGCTTATCGCGCAGGACTTGGTATACCACTTAAATATACAATTCCGTAACACAAGCGTTCATATTTTTTTCTCCTCATATGCAGCCTAAATCTCATCATCTCATATTTCGGTATACTTAAACATTTTTTATTTACCGACCTTTTTTTTATTGGGACCAGGCAAGGTTTGTTAAACCATATACATCCTCTATGGATGATAGTCTAAACTGTAGACCGGCGACGCCGGACAGTTTTAGTTTACTCTAAGACTTAAGTCTAAACGGAAGCTTGCAAAATTAACACAATACATTACTTTCTTACAGATAATAAGTGGAGCGTCAGCCGAAGCGCCCTGCGCCCTCCACTGTCCACCGAACGACCTCTGTCACAACGCGACGTGTTGTGGGCCCAACCAACAGGTGCGTCTTTTACCAGAAGACATTATTTAGTAGCTAGCCACCGAACCTTTATAACAGTACAAATACTTCGGGTCCTGAAGACGTTCCCTCGCCGGGAGCATTCGCTTGTAATGTAACAATTTAATCATCGATTTTGTACAGAAACTAGTGATTGTTATAAATTGTTACATTGCAGGCGAATCCTCTCGGTGAGGGAGCGCCTTATAACCAATTTTTCTAAGAAATCTTCTAAGCTAAACTCATTCAAATCTTACTATCTTTACTAATTTTCCAACTTCCTATTTCCCTACCTGGTAAAAGAATGAACTACTATTCCTAATAAGGTCTATTTGGGCAGCTAAATTAATGTATATGCAAAGAAAACACATATTCAATGGTCAAACATCTGAAATGTGGTTTCACAATCTAAATTGGTTTTGGGATAATTGTTGAATTAACCCATTGTACATATTATGTATATTGTGTATAAAGTGTAAAGATCGATTTTGAATAAAAATATCTTTAGGACCAAAGAATAGTTGTACTAGTCTTTACGATGGAAAGATCGAAAAGCTACTGTTCACGAAAATTGGGGACTGTGTAGGAAAGGTTATGTTTTTATAGCCTTTTTAAATAGTAGCTGCTGATATTGCTGACATTGTTTGTATAAAGCCTGGCCAAGCACAATTTTTAAGCATATAATGCAAGTAAATAAACGTGAATGTTTAAACAAAATAAATACGCTTCGTTCATCACGTCTACTTTATCAAAAATTGAAGCGTCGGATATGTTTTTGTCTTTATTCCACAAACTACGCATGGACATGAAATAAAATTATGTATCCTATACTATTTGCTTTTTATTTTTGAAACCAAATTCTTTTTTGTCTGTAAATGAAGTTAGGCAAATTTTTTATTATTTTTTTTTTTGTTATTTGTCAGTAACTTAGCAGTATTATTTGTATTTTAATTGCAGTTTTTCAGTTTAGAAACGATAAGGGTTCGGTAAAATCTTGTTCAAGGAGATACCTTTGAAAATTAACAGCCCGACCCTCTCCGTGTCAAACAATGTCAAGATTTTCGATGAAAACTGATGTAGAAATCGTTAGATTAATTATATTTTATATGTATAGAAGATATATTTGTATGGAAGTTATTTGTTGAATCATATAGTTGTATTATTATTATTACTACAGGTTCATTAAATCATAAGTGATTTTGTATTAATGCCAAATGTTTGTTAACGAGGCTGTGTTCATTTGTTGTAAAAGATTTATAAAAATAGTAAAATGTTTACAATTTACTGGACTTTGATTTTCTTAGAGAGTCGACCTAGCTAGCCGTTCTCTGATTCTATACTCAACTTTTACAAAGGGCAACATCGAAGAAATAATAATATTTAAACATTAGACTTGCATGACTATATTGGTGGCAGAAATAATCTTATCTAAGTATACGGAACTGTAATGGGACTATTACACTTAAAAGCACAGTTGGACAAAATGGTATTATGGGCACAAATATCAATATGGTGAAATGGCTAACTCTCAATCCTATTTCCTGATTAATTACACCCCTTCCTGGATTCCCCACACTTTCTACTTTACCTACTTTAATAATTATTCAATATCAGTGTACAGAAGTACAATGTAAGTAAATGGCAATATTGCAATGCTAAAAATCCTACTTTACGAAAATCGCTCATCAGAGTATTATAGGAAACTACTATCCCTAGATAAACTATCGATAGTGAATAGTGCTTACTTCACAGGATAGCAATTTGAAGTTTATTTTATGGATAACATGGTCATTAAAGACAATTTCTGTGTAAAAATTGGGTACCCTACATGATTTCGAAATATTTTTAATACAGATATAGTCATTAGTAACAAGGTTAAACATAAGAAAACTTCTAACCGCTGTTCTGTAAAGTATCCGAGCATTTTTCATTTTCGATAATTTACCTAGGGACAGAAGAAAAATAGAATGCCTTCTATAGGTAGCTTAGTAGTGTTCTCTGGATAATTGGCCGTAAGCGTAGGTACTTTATTAATTGTTTGAAGAGCATTGGACGACCGCTGTACCTTCTGATCAATATCATTGCATATTTTCCCAAGGACACTTAATAGTTACGACCTATATCAACTATAAAAATGGTCTGAACGATGGCAATTTGCTCAGAAATAATATAAAGGTAAACAAAACTTTATGTCGAACGCACCCAGTAGGTAGAGTATTTGTAACATTAAATTGATGTAGACGTATGGCATGTGTTTTATTTTAACAGACATGAACATGTTCATTGTGTAAATATAAGTAGGTAATCAATCACACAAACTCACACATTTTTTCTATATGTCAAATATATAGAAAAAACATACATTCGCAACAACACATTGTATACTTATTCACAGAGAGTAATTAAACATATAGCAAAGTTATCACTATTTATCTAGTACTTGTAGTCAAGTATCAATATCATTAATTTGTATATACGCTTAAAAGTATAAACTTGTTTTGGAGTACATAATCGATGCGTAGGGTCACCTGTCCAACATTGAAACAATCGTACACAGTGAAACTTTGCGATATTTCTAAAATGCGACGTTGCCAGATAGAGCAGGATAGCAAGAAAGGACCTTCTCAGGCCCCCCCCGCACACGCCCAGTTTGCGAGCGCGCCGCGTGGAAGAGGTCGTCTCTAGTGACGCATAACGAATATTGCTGCGAAAAAGTAAGAATTTTTGGTCATATTTGGTGATTTTTTAGCATATTATAGAAGATAATTTCGTATTGTTCAATATTACGTTGCATTCTGTACGTTTCAAAGTGTCTTTTGACATAAATCTGTATGAAAATAGTTCACTCTTTGTTGCAATTTTTATTTATGTTATAAAAAAATACCGTGTTGGTTTACAATGAAACAAAAGTATGTTGTATACAATGAAACAGTGTGTCATTGTGTACTATCTTGTTTCATTGTAGGCCATGTGGAAAATAACAATAACGATATTTTTTCTAAACACAAGCAACTTTCTTAAAGCTTTTTATTGGCTATCTACAGCAACTACCTACTTTGTAGTTATTTTATTTATTTATTATTTTTCAGATGGCACGTAGTAAAGCTATTATAAGAAAAAAAGGAGATCATTCGGCAGCTAACATGCTTAAAGCTATTCAGCTTATAAGGCAGGGATGGAGTCTAAGAAAAGCTGCTAGTGAATGCAGTGTTCATTACCCCACACTATTCCGGTATGTTAAAAAGAATAAAAATGTCAGTGACACGGATTTGAAGAATCAAAGGTTAATTCCAAACTATAATGTTAACAGAGTATTTACAGAAGACCAAGAAGCTCATCTTAAAGAGTACATCAAAGATTGCGCGTCAAAATTTTATGGTCTTTCTAGTAAAGACGTTCGCAGCGTTGCGTACCAGATGGCTCATATAAATAATATTAAATTTCCTGTCAGTTGGAGGTCTGAAAAAATGGCAGGCATTGAGTGGCTTAGATCTTTTAGGTCTAGGCATCCAGATTTATCACTAAAAAAGCCTGAGGCTTGCAGTTTGGCGCGGGCTACTGCCTTCAATAGAGAAACCGTCAATACTTTTTTTAACAATCTGAAAAATGCTATGGATCGTCACCCATCTTTCGGCAATGGTTGTAGAGTGTACAATTTAGATGAAACAGCAACCACAACTGTTCAAAAACCACAAAAAGTCATGGCTCCCAAAGGACGCCACAATCTAGGCAAGGTTACTAGTGGTGAGAAAGGGACTTTGGTTACAACTTGTGCGATTGTATGCGCGTCAGGGCAAGCTTTACCTCCGGTTCTTGTTTTCCCGAGGAAAAATTACAAGGATTTTATGTTGACCGGCGCACCTCCAGGGTCCCTTGGGCTTGCTACCCCGAGTGGGTGGATGAACACAGAGCTATTTGTCCAAGTCATGAAGCACTTTATAAAACATACATGCGCCTCTCCAGAAAACCCCGCATTATTAATCATGGACAATCACGAATCCCACTTAAGTATTGATGCTTTAGATTTGGCCAAAATGTCTGGGGTCTGTGTTCTTACTCTGCACCCACACACAACAGCCAAAATGCAACCACTTGATGTGGGCTTAAACGGACCATTTAAGACGTATTATAACAGTGCTGTAGATTCGTGGTTGCGAAGAAACCCAGGCAAACCGATGACAATCTACAACGTCGCCGAGTGTGTGGGTCAAGCATATCAGAAGGCAATGACGCCAGTAAATATTGCAGCAGCTTTCAAAAAATGTGGAATCTTCCCATACAACGCAGACATTTTCGAAGAAATCGACTTCATGCCATCAGAAGTAACCAACAGAGAACAGCCCGAACCATCCTCAGAATTGCCCGTTTCTGCTTCCCGAGAACTCACCGGTAGAGAACAGCCTGGACCATCCTCAGAATTTCCAGTTTCTGCTTTCTCTGACCACCCACGACATCAGCCAATAAATCTTGGCAGTCCCTCGTCAGATGCAACGTACGCTGAAAGTCCTCCACCACGAGAAGCTGAAAGTCCATCCTTATTGGAAATAGATGAGCGTATTTTTGAAGACCCTATTGTTGAAAATCTTTTGCACACAGCTATTTTACCTTCACAGAGCTTAAATTTACTTACCATCAGGGAAATTACACCGCCTTCCGATGCTTGTGTTGCCGCAAGCTCTTCTTCTGGTACCAAAGGTAATTTCAAATCGCCTAAAGAGTTTATGCCACCATTAAAGGCTGGCCCACGAACTGGACGGCGCAAGCCAAGAAAGCTCGGTAGAAGCATGATTGCGACGGATACGCCTGAAAAAAATCAAATTGCTGAAGAAAGGAACAAAGCTCAAGAAAGAAAATCTGCAACCAAGAAAACAAAGCGACCAATTCTGTGTGACGAAAAAGGAAAAAATAAACGCAAAAAGAGTAAAGTACATGGCAATCAATCAGATGCAGAAACTAGCGAAGAAGAGGAAGATATGGTGGTATCTCAAAGTGAAACAGAACTGAGTGACATAGATGAAGAAGAAGATGATACCGATGAAGATTTACCTTTGGTAACTGAAAATTTTAAACGAATCGATCGAAAACCCCAAGAAGGCGACTACGTTATGGTTGGTTTTGAAACCAAAAAGCTTGAAATATTCTACGTCGCATTGATTACTGAAGTAATAAGTGCCAATGCATATGGTGTTTCTTTCTTGAGAGTAAAAAACAAGACTGAGATGAAATTTTATAGCCCTTTAGAGCCAGATCTTTCAGAAATAAGACTGACAGACATAAAGATGATTCTACCTCAGCCAAAAATTAACGGCACCAAAAGCCGAAACTCGTTCTATGTTTTCCCTCTTCGTGTATCACCTAGACTAAATTTGCGTTAAAATCTGGCTGAGTTTCGGGTTTTGGTTTTAATCATGTGATATTTTTGTTACCTGTTTATTCTTAAATCAATAAGAAGATAAACCTTATTATAATTACAATCATTGTGATATTTTAAATAATGAGACTGCAACTCGTACAACATAGATTAGTTAGAAGAAGAGGATAATTAATATTAGATTGTTATAAGAGAAAAAAAAAATGACAGTGATTCTGATATTTTAAATAATGAGACTACAACTCTTACAACATAGATTAGTTAGAAGAAAAGGTTAATTAATATTAGATTGTTTTAAGCGAAAAAAAAATGACATTGTGATATTTTAAATAATGAGACTGCAACTCGTACAACATAGATTAGTTAGAAGAAGAGGATAAATATTAGATTGTTTTAAGCGAAAAAATACTAAGGTACCTATCTACTTATTTGTTTTGAAATTTTATAAGTTTTTAAGACCTGTAAGACAGAGACAGGGTGATTGTTTTTTTGTTAAACCTGAACCAGCAGGTATTACCTCTGTGATTGTTAATGTTTAAGTCTGATTAATATCGTAGATAATAATTACTATGAATAAAACATTATTTTCATTTAAATTTCTTTAATTTAATGCATAGATACCTACCTGGGTTGATTAAAAGCAAAAAAAACACTACCTACTAATAATACTGTTTCATTGTTGCTTAGCCTTGTTTCATTGTAAAAATTCAGGTGTTTCATTGAATACACATATATGGACACAATGAAACAAAGTTCATTTTTAAAAAAAAGCTCTTTTATGCATAAATTATAAAAGTACAGTAAAAAATTTTAATACGATGAGATAACTTATTAAATTGTCTATCTTGATGCAAAAAATTAGACTCCTAACTTGAGAAACGGCAGAGACAGGATGGTTTGAAATTTTGGTGTTTCATTTGTGAACAGGTGACCCTATTTATAAATCTTGTTGCTCTAGAACTATTGTTTGTTATCTTTGAAGCTGATTGTTATCACTTATCAGATATGTCTAGTATTTTACATAGATTAGAACACGTGAGCATTATAGATTTTCTGTGTTAATTTAAAACTGTTGTGACCTTCGTTTGGGTATGCACATTTCTGGGACCTTATCGAATCAACTCCACTGATGGGAATACTGGTAAAAATGTTTTGGGGATTTCATTTTTTTTTCGTATTTGGTGCCAGCGTCCATAATTTGGGTGACATCCAACCTCATATAATACGACCTTTATTGAAATTCCAGGATTTCCAGGAGCAAAACACCACCTCTCCCGCAGTTACGCCGTACCTCTGCAGACAGCGGACCATGGGATCTAGAACGGAGTCTATGTGTTCCACGAATGGCGCCGGCGCACCCGGCCGGCAAACCACCACGTGGAACCTAGAAGCATTAGAGTGCGGGTTAGTAGAGTAGCGGAACTTAGTAGCGATGGACCCAAACGATTTTATCGATCTCTCGATATGTTATCGGTGATATCACGTTGTTTCTAACGGCTATATGTGATTAAGGATTGTCGTAAATTATCTAATGTTGTTGTAGTTTGTTGCAAGTAAACGCAGTGATGTTGACAATGTTTTACAAGTTTTAATTTATTTAATTATTCGGTTTTTTTTTTTTTTTTTTATTTATGGATCATGAATTTATGAGGGCTGTTTTGATAAGTTTATTTGTTGAAATATTTTCAATCTTACTGTGTTTTTTTTTTAATGTTAAGAAACACCAAGAAAATATTGACAATCTTCCTATAAAGCCCAAAGAGTACTACTTCAGTTATTAGTTTGAGTTCGTATTTTACGTACATTTTGAGGCTCAATTGGAATTTTGAAGTATTGTCAAGCAACCTTAAGAATGTTTTTTTTTTCACTTTGCTCAAATCTTTTGTTGCCGACAGATCTCTAAATATTTTTAAGGTAAAAAAGTACAATTTATATACAGTATGTATCACCACAATAAACGCTCGTGAAATCTAAACACTTTCCTTTAAAACATAACTATTTCAGCTTTACATTTTTCAATTAATATAAATGCACCAACCACCAGCCAAATCTGTCGGCACAATATTGTATACAAAACGCAGCTGAATGGAAGATTATGAAATATATAGCAAATAAGTTGATCTTATAATTAATGTTAAGGTATTTGGTAACTAAAACAAAAATGGCGGACGCATTTTGGTAAGGGAGTTTAATATTAGTGTTTTTTTTAGTTCCCTGCTCCCGTCACCTATGGTGGACGGCCGGCTTGCGGTCTGACACCCGGCCGGGCCCAACCGAGATGTCACGGACTAACCCCATCATTTTCACTACACATTAGCTGTGAAACTAGTTTCATTGTTATTATAATAACATTTTGAACATTACAGCGTGTATCAAAAAGGTGTGGTCATATTTAAGAGCGCACTGATAAGGTAAGCGTCCACATGGCCGCATCGGACGCATCGCATCAAATGGATCGTAGTATTCTTTGTATAGAAAGTCACAGAAGTGCGTCCACTGATCCGCATTGGACGCATCGCATCAAACACATCGTAGTATTATTGAATATATTCGAGCGATCCGTACGGTGCGGATCAGTGGACGCACTTGTGTGACAAAGAATACTACGATCCGCTTGATGCGATGCGGATATGTGGTCCCTTACTTTTACAGTACAGACCTTCAAACTGAACAATTTTCTCCTTGAGACTAACATGTTAATCCCTAATAAATAACCAGTTGTTCCATACTGCATTTCAATACCTATACTCGAGCCAGATGTGTGTGTGAAGAACAGCTCATTATTGTTCGATTATGATATTAGTCCCGTGTAGAAAGTTGTTTAGATTCATGGTTTGTACCACGGCCTTCTAGCGGGCGATGCGGCGGGCTTTGTTTCAACTCGATCTTCGTTCGCAATGTGAACCAAAGTATGAAAAGAGGTGCAACGATGCCTCGCTCGCTAGCTAGCAGGTGGTGTGGCTTTAAATATGACCTCACCGTATTGAAACATGATGTATACAAGGTGTAAATGTAACCCTTAATGAAGTCGCCAGCTAAGCATTCTTTACATAAAAAGAATAACTACGCAAAAAGTATTGCTGGGCCATGACTTTTTTTTTAGGGTTAAAATTCACGTTCTACGGTAGGACTCAAAGTGACGCACTCAAGAAAATAACTGATGAATGCATTGAATAGTAAAAGGCTCATGGAGGTTTTAAAAGTAATGTAATATCATTAAAAGCTTGAGTTAAAAAAAAACTTGTGAAAATGTAGGCATTAAACCCAATATCTCCGTAACTAGAAGGTTCCCAGGTATGGTCCAGAACTAAAAAATGATCGCATTGACGCGGAGAAAAAGTACCTCTCGGCTTCGTTAAGGGTGTTTTTACACTCATACGGAAAACCACGAATTTCTAACGTGTCATCTAAACGATCCATCTCATGTGTAGCATTGTAACTAAAATTCGATAAATCTCACACATTGCCTCTCGGTGTAACTCCATTCATTAGTGTTTTCACATTATAAAATTAAGTACTTAGCTTATCTAAATTATTACAGATGCTTAGATAAAATTATTCATAATGTTTTTTGATAAATTGAAAATTTTAGAGATTTAAAAATGTATGTCTGTTACAATTCAGTTATACTCTCGGGATAAAAGATACAACATTTTTTTTTTAATTAAAGTTATAGTAAAGCTATGCAATATTTAAATCATAATTTAATTCTTTCATTAATTTTGAAATTATTTAGAATTTGCGAATAAATTTTGAGTGAGATCGAACCCTCGCGATTTTGAACTGATAACCTCATTATAGCACGTCAATAATAAAAAATATATAATATTATCCTTTCAATTTAAGTAGCATTAAGACAAGTTTAATTGGAAACCTCTATTGTATTTCTATAAGGTATTTCACAACTTATATGTGGGTGTGAATTGTGTATACCAAAACATTGTTGAATAATATTTTGTTTGCAACGTAAGTTCAGGTAATTTCTATTGTATGAATACCTAATACATGTATGTTTTCAAGGCAACAATAAAATAATTATACTTACATAATATGAATCATCGCAGCAAATACTACAATTAGTAATAAAACAAATATATAAATCAAAATGCCTTTCCCCAGCAGTAGGACAGAATAAAATAAACAAAACAAAAAGTATTTTCAAGAAAATTAAAGAACTGTAAGTTGACGGGGTGTGTGTGCATCATTTCTGACAGATTTGACTATCAAACGCCATTCCCCAAAGTGAACTTTAAACTTTTTTTAAATTGCCATTTTTTTTTGTCTATTGTCCAATTATTTTGTAATTTGTGTGTCTAATTTATTGGATCGTGTAGTAGATAAGTTTTTTATTATTCTCAACACGAAAATTGCAAGTAACTAAACAAACTGGGTCGTACTCGTAGACTGCAGGTTAGAAAAAGGAATCAATTCGTAAAAAGTATTTTATTCTTTCAGGAATATTAAAAAAAACTACGGCAGGTTTGCTGCAGATATGCTTGATAATATCTACGTTTCTTCAGCTATCCAGCAAGGTATAATACTTATGCGTATTATTAAATAGAAGAAAAAAATATATATTAAAGGCTCCCTAGTAGGTAAACGCTAGTACGGTACGGTAAAGTTTAGTAGTAACGTTCTTAAAAATTCTTCAGATTGATATTCAAATCAATCAGAAGTGATGCACACTGCAACCCCTTATCGGATCTAGGTCGACTTAACCAGTAACCCTGTATACCTACTCACAATATAGCCATACTCATTGATAATGCTACGGTGTAAAAACCTTTGTATTATTTTGTATCCAACAGTTTAATTCTTAAAGTGCACGTCTTTTTAAACTAATGCACTGAAGGGCTTTTTATAAATTTTTGGATTGTTTATCACTGAAGTACAATACGCATATTATTTATATTTTTTTATCTTTGAAATAGTCTTTTTGGTGGCATTATTTTTGTATTACAATAACAAACACAGTTGTAAATCATAAGACACTTAGGAGGAAAAGGAGGTCAATGAACTGATAGGGATCTTCCACGTGTATGACGCAACTCATTGTCTGACAATCTTATCAGTAATAAATATAAATGTCTAAGTATGCTTATGTAATTGATAATTATGTTAAGGCGATTACATGAGCTAAATTAGCAACTCTATTGTGGTGGTTCAAACTTCGCCTGTAAAACTGTTAGAATAAAGTTCTAATCAGCTTGCACTACTAAGTGGTTGTTACGTCAGTTACTGCGGGCCGAATAGTGCGAAATAAGTGGTTTCGATCGATTTACAAAAATCTATGGATTGGACATAAAAATAAAACACTATCATGCTAATATGTTGCTTGAAAAATTATTTGCCAAAAAATCAGAATGATTTGCATGTCTTTTAGTATGTTTTTTACTCGTTAAAAAAATTTTTAGAGATAAGTTCGTGATTTTTTTTATCGAGGAAAATTAATTGTATTGTGTTTTCAAAACACTAACATACTAGCATACATATACCCTGAAGAATATAATATATATTTTTCTGGTTTTGTTTATTGCAGTGAATCATATACTTTTAGGCATTACAAAACTCCCGTTTCGCTCATGTAGTCGCCTTAAGTAAGTATTTCTCGAAGATATCAAAAAGTTAAATACAGTGGCAACAGCCATCATCATCTGCCTAGCCTTTTCCAGTCTGACCAGATGCAGCTGAATACCAGTACTTACTTTACATGGGAGCGACTACCTATCTGACCTCCACAACCCGGTTACTATATCGGTAACACGATACCACTCGGTAAGACTGGTTGTCGGACTTTTTGGGCCACTGTAACGACTGTCAAAGATCTATAAATGACAGCCGGGACCAACAGCCTAAAGTGCTTTCCGAGGCACAGGAAATTCGGTATGTAAGGGTGGTCAGTGGTCACCCATCCCGAGACATCGGCATCACGGCTTAACCTAATTCCATTTTTATGATACATGATATGTATATGTAGGTATATAGATATTCTGTTTACATTTATGACAGCCAATCTTTTAAACGGTGACGTTGCGTCAGAAAAAAAGTAAAGTTTTTAAAATTGAATTAAATAGTCTCAAATCTCACATTTAAAGTCTCATTAGGTAATCTGTTTTCACAATTTGATTCTTATTAAGAAAAGCTGAAAAATAAAGTTCATCCGCCTTTGGGGATTACCTAAAGTAAACCATTTTGGTACCTACCTAATCTAATTGATTGTCCATAGGTAAACTTAACTTTTAGGACAGCGATTTGAAGATTATTTTATGGAAAACTTGATTATTTTATAGATAACTTGATTATTTCATGGATAACTTCGTTATAAGACACATTTCTGTATTAACAGTGGGTTCCTTAAGTGAGTTCCAAATATTTTATACAGATATTAGATTTATTATTTAGGTCGTTCAGGAACCGAAAGCCATAAACTCGATCATCGAAGTCTCCATTGGGATTTTTTTTTAGAAATACTTAACTAAAAACATATTTTAGTTAAATAATAAAACACTAAAAATAAATATAATATTTTTTTGTTATTTAAAAAAAAAACTCCAAAACGACCTAAGTAATAATAATAACCGTGTATAAACTTCAGACGCTGTTCTGTAAAATAAGTACTTTTCACTTTCGATAGTTTACCTCAGTCGAAATATTCTTTTTTATAGATTTACAAAACTTCTAACCCTCATTAATTCAAGAAAGGGTTTCTTATTACTTAAAAATGTGATGTAATTTTGTAGTTTTAAGTAGTAATGGCCGAGTTAGGCTAGCATTTCTTAGATGACGACATTAGAACACTTTGCGGGTAACTTTGCAATAATAACTTAGTTAGATAATCACAATTTAGCAAAAAAATAGTAATTGCACTTGCGCCCCAAAATTATGAATGAATTTAATAATAAAAATAATAAATCAATATTTTTACTGTTTCATATTTCCCCCCCGTTTGAACTTTTTTAGATTGACTGCCTGTATTTAAAATATTTTTAATCGGATTTAAAGGACATTAGAGAATACGTAGGATTAAACATAGGTTTTCCATGCGTTAACTTTAAAATAACAGCAAGTAAATTAACATTTCACCGCTCCCTGTGAATACAGGGTGTAAAAAGACTTTATGAAGCCGCCAACCAAGCATTCTGTCCATCGAAATAAGTAACTTTACGTAAAAATCATTGCTGGGAAACGACTTTTTTTTGGGGTGAAAAATACGTTCTAAGGTAGGACTAAATGTAACGCACTTCCTAGGTATGGTCTAGCACAAAAAAAAAACGCAATGACGGGGAGAACAAGTGCCTTTCGTCTTCGTTATAGAGTGTTTTTACACCCTTTATGTATAAGTTAATTTTGGCTCTACTGAATTACACAGGGTGGATGGAAACATCGATGCGCAAATAGTTACCAAGAGTTCAGTACATCATACCAAATCATTCTGAACCCGCGCATATAAATTTTTCATGTTATTTTTATATTTGATATTTTCTACAAAGTTCAATACCTGCATTATTTGAATGCATGGACAAGCTGTTTAACGCTGGACCGTATTATTAAGACTCCACTGTCCGTCTGTGTATCACCAGGCTATATCTCTTGAACCGTGATAGCCAGCCAGTTGAAATTTTGACAGATTATGTATTTCTTTTGCCGCTACAACAAGAAATACTAAAACAGTTTTTTTTTTTTTTTTGGGTTTTGTCTGTAGTTGTATAGATATTGGTACGGAACTCTTCGTGTGCGAGTCCGACTCGCACTTGGCTGGTTTGTTTTATTAATATAAAACAACTAACACATGTTTTACTAATATGGGGAAGGCACATCGACGCGCATCGGATTACCGATTCGCGTCGATGTGCCTTCCCCATATTAGTACCCTGTATTTATGTGATAATTCTCGATTCAATAACAATGTTATAAAATATATAATTATTTTTGATTTATATTTTATCGTAAGTATAGAATTAAGTTTCTATGTAATAATCAGTTCATAAAGTTAAAGTAATATGATGAATGATGAACTTGTATGGCTGAAGTGACGCAGTTGGGTCACTGCTCAATATGAAGAACCAAATGATGTAGCTAACATTATTTCTACTTTCGGCTAAGTTTCCGTTTGGCCAATTTTCAACCTTATAACAAAGGACATAAGGGTCTAAAGTGGTCATCAAACTTTGTCGAGAGTGCAAACTTTAAATTAAAGAATATTCAACCTTATTTGGGGATTGCGTTTATGTTCTAAGTATCTCATTTTCTCATTACAGTAATGAAATTATTATTGTTTTTTAATTATTTTTGTGCAACATTTTGTAAAACAAATTTTATTTATACGTACGGACACGACTAAAATGTTTTTTTTTTAATGGAATCGTTGATACACGAATTTAATGTTAAGTTGTGGATTGCGTTTCACAATTAAATAAAAATATGTATTAAAACAACTGTTCGTTTGAATTTATTTATTGAATATACTACAAGTTCTGCCCCATTTTTAATTATTGTGATTTTTATGTGCTAGTGTTATCGTACTTACTAATGCCATAGATTAATTATGACTAATAAACACACGCTCAAACTAATGCCCGTTCTTACGAACTTAAAACGAAACTTAAATGAAGTCCTGTTGGAATTTCAAGATTACTTTTGTTCAGGAATTCATTTAGGTGTCGTGTAACTGAAAACAGGATTATTTGTAGGTACTTGAAGTTAAATTACATCTAAGATATTGCTTTTCTGTCTCAACTGTTACAGAGAACATCAAATTACTGCTTACGATATAAGGCTGCGTTCAGACCAAACGTACCTATAGGCGGCCGTAGACTGCGAGAATGTATGAAAAACAAAGGGCAGTTTATCGGCGACTGAAAATGTTTTTAGTTCAAACTACAAGATTGGTGTGAACGCATTCTAACTATAGAATTATTAATCTGAAAGAAGAGAGGTATTTTCCATATGTCCATTTTAATGAAACAAAAATTAATAACGAAGCGATTATCTTCACTTTTCCGCTGATCTTCATTACTTATCTGATCTATAAAGGAACGACGAAGGAGCTCTAGCAGGAATGAGTTTCTTTTCGCCATTTGCCGTCTCATATACATAGTATTCTCTGCCGTTTATTATTTGCGTGCGTGTAGTCTCTACGTTGAAGCGAGGATTCTTTCCAAACAAAGACTCGTAAGGTGGAGGGCGGCTGTCGTCTTGGCGCGTCGATTTCTTGCTCAATTTCGACTTCTTTCTCTTCAATTTCTTGTCCTTGTTTATTTTGCCGGAGACGTATCGTTTTATGAAAATCTGGAAATAGCAAATTGGGAGATAGTTAACCGGATATTTTAAGTATGTTTGTACCAAAGATCTGTGACCTATTCCTTGTGCCAGAGACATGAAAGAAAAAACTTTTTACAAAGGTTTTTTTTTAGGGTTCCGTAGCCAAATGGCAAAAAACGGAACCCTTATAGTTTCGCCATGTCTGTCTGTCTGTCTGTCTGTCCGCGGATAATCTCAGTGACCGTTAGCACCAGAAAGCTGAAATTTGGTACCAATATGTATATCAATCATGCCGACAAAGTGCAAAAATAAAAATTTAAAAAAACATTTTTATTAGGGTACCTCCCCCAGACGTAAAGTGGGGAGCGATTTTTTTTTAATTTTGACCCTGACGTGTGATATATTGTTGGATAGGTATTTAAAAATGAATAGGGGTTTTCTAAAATCATTTTTTGATAATATTAATATTTTAGGAAATAATCGCTCCGAAAGTCAAAAACAATGTGTCCCCCCCCCTCTAACTTTTGAACCATAAGTTTAAAAAATATGAAAAAAATCACAGAAGTAGACCTTTATATGAACTTTCTAGGAAAATTATTTTCAACTTGATGAGTTGAATAGTTTTTGAGTTATATAGCACTTTTTCAAAAAAACGCAAATGATAACTTTGTTTTTCATACAAATACTATGAAAAACAAAGTTATTTTTGCTGACGAAAAATGTTGGTATTTTTAATGGTCTGGGAAGCTACGGAACCCTACAGTGAGCGTGGCCCGACACGCTCTTGGCCGGTTTTTTTTTTTACATTTTTACTCGTAGATTAGTTTCACATTGTGTCTTCTTCCATCCAGTCACTGTCTCCATAGGCCACTATAGTAAGCGGTCTTACATTTTTTAATCAATGTAAATTTTACATACCTACATACAATACAAAACTACAAACTCGCTCTTTTCTCCCTTATAGGCAGGCACGTTACGGGAGTTGACGGGAGTAACAATACCTTTCTTAGAGCTCGATATCGCTTCAAAAGCCATGGATGAGAAGGGTGTACTATGCCATATAATCGAACATCAATTGATCATCATCATCTTCCTAGCCTTTTATTTATTTAAACTTCATGTACAAGAGTGGTACATAGGCGGATTTAATGCCACAAGGCATTCTCTAGCAGTCAACCATTGGGTCAAATATGACAGCATTGTGGTAGAGTACAAAAATCAATGAGAACAATGCAATTTTGTTAACAAATCGAAATAAGTACATAAATAGTAGTGCTTTTCCTAACTATGGTGTTGTCGGCTTCCAGTCTAACCGGATGCAGCTGAATACCAGTATTTTACATGGAGCGACTGCCTATCTAACCTCCACGACTCAGTTAATACTGGGTAATATGATACCCCATAGTAAGACTGGTTGTCAGACTATTTGGGCCACTGACTATCTGTAACGACTGTCAAAGATGGACAAATGACAGCCGGGACCAACAGCTTAACGTGCTTTCCGAGGCACGGAGGAAACTCGGTATGTAAGGGTGGTCACCCATCCACAGACCAACCTAGGGAAGCACGGCTTAACCTAAAGATCGGCCCGAGCGGCTGTTATTATTTAGGTAGCCACGAGCTCCTCGAACATCAATTGATCTACAACTATAAATCGAACGTCTAAATACTCGAACGCTCATAATATCGAATGGTTAATTAATCGAACATTGAACTAGTAGGTACGGCAGTATGCCAGTTGGAGTTCTCTCGTTCAATACATTGTATTGGCCAATTTAGTCAGCCAACAAAATATCATACAAAAAAGTAACTTAGTCCTAGGTAGGTACCTCAGCAGCAAAAACGGCGACAGCAATAGCAGATCCGGCGACCATCACCAGATACGTCATGATAAGATCACTGTTCCTCAGCTTACGATCTTTGGACTGCAAGTCCAGCGGGCATATCTTGGTACTCGGCAGGTCAGCTCGCTTCAGGAACTCCAGTATGCCGGCTTGGAATATCTGGGTTAGTCTATAAGAAGGAAGAAACTAGGTAAATATTGGAATGTACCTAAATAAATGACACAGCGGTAGTGAGGCTGCCTTGCGGTCTTGGGTCTCGGGTTCGAATCCCGGTAGGAGCAAATGTTTCTGTGATGAGCATGGACATTTGTTTCCGAGTCACGGATGTTTACATGTACAATTATGGGTACGTTTGTGGTGGTCTTCAATTTAGAATATAGCTACTTTCAAGTTCACAAAGATGCTATATTGTAGCTGACACAACTATTGATTGCTAAATGCTGACTAACACATACCTATCAATCAATCAATCATTTTATTATCAGACATCTTAAGGCCCATAGATAAAATACACAAAATTACATTACCTACAACATAAAAATACACTACCTAATAGGTAAGTACATACAAAATTAATATAACTTATAAACTATGACACACGAAGTGGCGGCGTCGTGTTACGCTGCGTGGTGTCACGTAGCCTGCCCCGAAAACGTCGGTAGACTACACCCTTCGGCCAAAACTCTTCCTTCAAAAAAACTTTTTTGCAAAAAATAAAACCGACTTCAAAAAGAAAAGTGAAAAATAACTTTAGCTTCTGAAGTCGGTGACGTTTGTATGATTGATTTAATTTTTTTGTCACCGACTTCAGAAGCTAAAGTTATTTTTCACTTTTCTTTTTGAAGTCGGTTTTATTTTTTGCAAAAAAGTTTTTATTTTTCACTTTTTAGTGGTTCAGATGGAAAGTGCATACCGTTACAATTACAACAAGCCCAAACACGACTAGGATACATTGTCTCATTATGGAGTTCCGTGACTCTTGGCTTCATCATCAGATCTGATGGTAGAATGGTTCTTATCAAACGCAAATGCTTCACTTGTTGTAGAAAATATAAAAATTGCTGTACGTTATCCTATAAAATTTGAAGAGTTCCCTCGATTTCGCCAAGATTCCATCATCAGATCCCGACTTGGCGACTATGGGACCAACTTGGAAGTATACCCTTTCAAATAAAAAAAGAATTTTTCAAATCGGTTTAGGCGTCTTCGAGTAATCGGGTAACATACATAAAAAAAAAAAAAAAAAAAAAAAAAAATACATACAGTCGAATAGAGAACCTCCTCCTTTTTGGAAGTCGGTTAAAAAAAAAAAAAAAAAAAAAAAAAATACATACAGTCGAATAGAGAACCTCCTCCTTTTTGGAAGTCGGTTAAAAACTTGTCGAGATATTGTGTCGGAACTCGCACCACAAACGACTTGAAGTTGGTGTTGTGACGCGGCTCTAACTTCTTGACCCTCAAGGTCCAGCTGGTCTTCACCAACGCCAACGCCTATATTGACGCTCGCAACATTACAAAGTTATAAATGTGTTTGTTATAAATAAACAGGCGAAAGAGGAATTTTCAACTTTTGCAGTTCGAGTGAACTCTAAGTCTTCATAAATGCTAGTTACCTATGTGAACTCTATGTGACACCCAATAATGCAGTTTTGTGCTACTTGGGTTGTCATATCTACCCTACAAGACACACCCTCTTTTAACGTTTCTGAACTGCGTTTGATGCACCTACTGTTACTGTTTACCCGCATTTAGTAGCGATTCACCTTTGCTCTACGTTAACTTTAATTGCTACAACAAAACTACAAATTACCAACATATAAGTAAGTAATACTTACACAGGATCGAACAAGCCTTTCAACTTGCTGCCAACAGGATACGCGAACGCCCTCTGTTTCTTCATAAATTCGTGAGGAGCTACTACATAAGTACACTTGTCAGATTCCTCCACATCTTTCTTCGATGTATAGTCGTTGTACATGAGATGGTCTACCACGGTCTGTTCCTTGACTAATACCGCGCCTTTCTTCACGGCTTCCAAGAAATCTTTGTCGCTAGTCACTGATAAGAATCTTGCTTTGCTGTTGCTGATCATAGCGCTCAGGTAATATAGTTCTTCGCCTTCCTGTAAAATAATATAGGTTGGTAGGTAAGCATATATTATATAGCTGGTACCAAAAACTTAGAAAGATTTTTGAAGACCTTAGAGTAAAACGTGTGAAATTCTGAGTTCAAAATATAGGTACCTACCCCCTTTCTAACCGACTCTTATGTAAAAGGCGACTAATTGATTCAGTCAAGAGGAAGAGCGTCGCATCTTTCATAGTGTTGCAATTATTAAATGTCTCACGCTGTGGTCTCAATTTCGCTACACAACATAAAATATCATCATCATCATTTCAGCCGAAAGACGTCTACAGCTGGACATAGGCCTCCCCCAAGTGTCGCCACATTGACCGGTCCCGTGCGACTCGCATCCAACGGATTCCAACAACCTTCACCAGGTCATCGGTCCACCTAGTGGGAGGTCTTCCAACGCATCGTCTTCCGGTTCGCAGTCGCCACTCCAGAACTTTTAAAAATATAACATAACTCCTTGTAACCCCTGAAGGGTTAGGCAGTGGTGTAAGTACCCATAATGGTACACCGGACACCGGAATTTCACCAGTTATCTTAAAGTCCCATTTAATTGGCGGCCATGCCATAAACCGGACACAAATCCAGACTTCGTGGCTGCTACTGAGATTTTCCTGATGGAAAACAGTTTGCCCGGCCCGGAAATCGAATCCAGGACCTCATGCTCAAGCAGCCGCGCTTGGGATCAATAGACAATTAAGTGAGATATTTCATTGTCCCTACAAAGTCAGAAGGTTGCAAATTGATACACCTCATCATCATCAGCCTACAGCAGTCCACAGCTGGACATAGGCCTCCTCAATCTCACGCCACTCAACTCGATTCTCAGCAACTATCATCCAGTTGCTTCCAACATCCCTGCGAAGATCTTCGCTCCACAGAACCTGAGGGCGTCCCACCTCACACTTACCGATTTGCGGTTTCCACTCAAGAGCTCGTCGTGCACCTAATTTTGTCAAATAAACCCAAATAACCAACTTACAGTCTTAACAATATGTTCCACCGAGCTCCCAGCAGACGCGACCCAGCGATAGTTCTTTTGGTACAAGTCACGAGGATACTCGATGGCCAGGGTGAACTTAGACAGCGTGAGGAAGGCGGTCAGGTTAGCTGTGTAGAACGCTGACAGTAGGATCATGAACAGCCACCACGTCACGAAGAGTACGCGGGTTGTGTCTAGAAAATAGTGTAAGTAGGAGGTAGAGTCGAGTACTTTAATTGATTATACTAGCTACTTTCAAATTTTGCACTTTTATACTTTCCCGAGTACTTAAGTACGAATATTACACCTGATTTGTATATTTCACGGCTAAAATATACGAATATTGGTAAATATCTCATCTATTGAAGTCTTCGACTGTTCATTAGTTTCGCGATTTGAATTGAACTGAGGCCATGTGGCTGTGGGAAATACTAAGTTTAGTGTTTTTGAGATTTATGGCGTACCTATGCGTGTGTCAAACGGGCACGCATAGATACGCCATCCACGCCATGTACCTACCTACGCGTGTTCAGTCTGTTCCTGCCTTAATTCTGTAGGACCTACAGTGTAGGTCAAGCAAACATTAGTTGCGCACGGGAATCAAACCCGAGGCGAAATGAGTCGTAGCAGTCAAAACCATTGTAGCACAATTGCCATTGTCAATACGATGGTACAACTAGATATGATTGTTCATCGTTAGTGGCAATATTATTGCACTGTTCTCAAACCGAGCATTCAAAATCTATTAGTGAGCTTCTATTCAGGCAAAAAATGAATCAGTGATTCACATTTTAAGCTATAGTTGCTATAGATACAAAATATCATCACCTACATAAAAAAATACCGATATCTATCTAGAAATCTAAACGCTTTACACCTAAAATTACTGAAGAAATCCTTTCTAAACCATCGTCATTAATCAACGGGACATAATAGCAGTAATCAGGAATGACCGGACAAATATTTTGACAATGATCATTAACACCATTTTCTTTTGTAATTACTCTTCGTGTCGTACATCATGGAAAGTTGAAAGGGTGTGACAAAAAGTGATAGATTACGTAAACCATTAGTAGTGATACGATCTAGGGTAGGAATTGACCGCGGTTATGAAACTAGTTTGTAATGTTCGTATCATGATTTTCATCATTTTGATGGCAAACCAAACATAGATATTTTACGTACTACGACGTGATTTCGATCAATATTTTTGCTTGTTTACACAATCACTATACCTGTACCTAGGTGAACTACCTTTTCATGGAAAACTAAGTTGCTACTACTTTACTATTCCTCAAAAATTATAGCACAGCTACCTACATAGGTATGTACATGTATGAGCGAACCGAAAACTTCTAACTACCCCAATTCCCGTTTCGCTTACAATAGGCGACACTTTAGTTAATGCCTCAGTAAAAGCTCCCTTCTGGTAGGTGCAGCTGGATTTTCAATCTTCGGCTCAGCGTTGAGAGTTAAAAAATCCAACAACGTGCTTTTATAAGGCTCATGAGTATTACAACGTATATCTTTAGTGAACTTAGTAGTTTAAGCCGGTACCTACAGACTTTGGTACTTACTAGCTTCAGGTGCCAAATTGGTGCCTTGCTTAAGGAACGCACTGTAGACGAACCAAAAGCTAGGTTTTATCGGCAGAACTCCTTCGTCGTCCGTGATCAGCTTGCTTCGTACTCGCGTAAAGAATGTGATGCAGGGCCCGAATGTTAGTACCGCAGCCAGGACCAGGTACCTAGGGAAATATGGTGTTAAAAAGAGGGAAAGAACTTGGAGATATCTAGATCCTTATGAAAAACAGTTAGGATTGATTACCTAATATCTCCATCAAAGATCAATATACGAGTATACTTACATATTTTCATATTTAGTAGGTAAATAGTTCGTTAATAAACGGTAAGAAAATCTGTGATCATAATTTCCAGTGATTAATGCCTGAGTGTGATGTTCTCGCTATAACTTTAGGAAGTGGTAGCTAGACCTACCTCAAAAGCAGACGGCTAGTAAAATAACTTTTTTAGGAACTAAAGAAAAATAAACAACGTTTTGGCAGTTATGAATAAGACTCTCTAAAGTCTAAAACAATTAGCATACCACACAAGCTCGTTGAAAGGCGCGAGTAGACCGGACCCGGCAGCAGATTCCTTGGGTCTTTTCAGCATCATCACCCACACGCCTTCGTCCAGGTCTATAGAGAAGGACACCTTCTCCCGGTAAGCTATCAACGTCGGTAGAAACGCTGCGGCCAAGTCCACTCTCTGCTTGGAAAATGTTCGAAATTTTGATACATTTTTGCCATGGTTTAGGTATACAGAGGTACCGGAAAATAAAATGCCCAATAGGTAGGTTTCCAATCGATGAGAAATCAATTAAGTACTGAGTAAATACTAATGTACGTAAGTACATACGAGTACGTCGGTCATTGCAAGAAGATTCGTTTGTAACTAAAAAGCAAGTAAGCATATTCGTATCAAGGACATAATCCGCTGAGCTGTCCCAGTACAAGACATCTCGTTCAAAGCTGGAAGAGGAATAGGTACTTCACGATTTCAGTACAAAAAAACAACATGCAAAAAAAAAACAGTGCCCAGTGTTTGGGGACTGCCTGAATTAAGTAATCTATATCTGCTACGGCTTGTGCCCCGCGCACGTCTAAGTGGTGCTACGCCGTAGTGGATCGGCTACGAGTGCTACGAAGCGTTAGGTGACGGTCACGCGAGTTCCATGATTTTTGTTCACTCAAAAAGTGCCAAACGCGCCTAAAGAAGTTCAGTAAAAATTTCACACAACTTACGCTGGAATTAAGAAGTCCTATTACAGAGTCATCAGACACCTTGGTGCCCAACTCATAGTTTCTTTTGGGCTCAACCACTTCATAGGTAAAGTTAAACTTTTTCCGTAAAATATCCATGACGGTAAAAGCCACGCCTTTGCCAACCACCGTGCCATTTTCAAATTCTGTCCAACTTAGAGGTGTGTTCTGAAAACATATTAAAGTTAGTCGAGACCTATGGTCCTACCTATGGACTACGTATGGACCTTGGTCACAAACTTGGTTCAACTTAAAGGAAAACAAAAGCTATTCCGCAAAAGCGCAACAGCAAAAGAGTAACATTACCTAAGTAGTTTAATTGGGGATGAACGGACACCTCTCTTAGGATCGGACCATTAGCGTTCCAGACAGATAGCAGAACAGGAACGAGGCATGGTTCAGCAACCTTTGCGGACCTGTTTGTGAATCCTAATGAAAATAACTGCGTCATTTAAACTTACATTGTACGTCGTTACTTTGAGAATCTTCCCATTGACTTCCTTCGCCAAACTTGCAAAATTGTCGTCCTTCTCTATCAATGAGTCTGGCCCTAACAACAAATTATGAAACTAGAATAATTAAATCTCATAAAGACAGGAACCGAATTTAATCATTTTAATGTAGACTGCCTAGTTCTTAAAGAAAATGGCGGCCTTTAAAAAAAACAAATTGCCATAAAAAGTCACCTTTATAAGTATCATTGTAGAGGACTTCGCAAAACGTGGCGTTACATATCGACGATATGATTAGTTCTATGCCGGCCATGGCATAATGAGCCTGACGGTTTCCGCCGTAGGACACATTTGGTGGTCGGTGGTCGAATGGCGACTGCGACTGGTCACAGACGACTGCGAGGATGCGCCACTGACATGGCCTTTCGCCACCACTCACTGTCCCCCCACGCTACGGTAATGCACGTTGGATTAACATTGACATTCAGTGTAATAAATAAATCAATACAATTCGTAGTAGTGGACGATTTTGCAATGTTATGAAGGGTTCCGCTTTTGATAGCAGCTGGAACTTTCTCATGTTTGTGAATCGGTGGTTACTAGTAGGGTTCACTTAACTTAAGAAATGATAGGTCTGTTCTAAATTGGAGCTTTTGTAGTATTTGGAGGAATCAGAAAATTAACGCAGAGTATCTAGGATTCATATGGAACTGATATCTCATCGAGTAAGGACCTAATTAATGGACGTTGAGCTATAGGCTAGCTCGCCGTCCGTCCGTCTTATGACGACAGGCCGTGTTGACGGGCGTTCATGGATGGGTTTTAGTCAGTAAAAGTCTGACACTCCCTTCCACTCCGCCCCGAGCGGGAGAAATCATCAAATGACTCCTCATTTGATGATTTGCCATCCGAAAAAAAAGGACCTTAATTTATAGGTACTAAGTACGCGAAGGTTTAAAGCAACTGGTTTTTGATATGCATCTTCAATTCTGTGCAAGATGGATGTCAAATCAACTAGCGAGTTAGGGATCCAATTTACAACAGGAGATAAGATGTCTGATGTCCAATACATATGCGCTAGTTACCACGGCCTTTCGAAATTATCGCGGTCTTGTTATCAAGTTCGACCTATATATTTTCAGATAAGCAGGCATGTCCTAGAACCCAACATTCGAAGACCATGACATCCACCGAGGCACCGACTGGCCCGCGTAGCCGATTAGGTGCAGCCCACTCTATCTCTCACCAAAAGAAAACCTGGGTCCCAGCAGTGGGAACCTGGGAACGTTACTGTGCTGCAATGTAGCTTACCTACACGGATACATGATAAAGCCCAAAAAAAAAAACAAAAAAAAAAAGGAAGCACATCCACACTATTCCGTGAGCCAATAATGTAGAGGTAAATAATCATAGCTCGTTAATGGGTGACGGCATGACGAGTTACTCGGTAAATTGTCATACTGTGCGACCTATAGTGTGCGTCATTAGAGGATACCCGATGGCATAACATCATAACGTAACATAATGTCTAAATCACCGTAGGATTAGGGAGAGGTTTAGCTAAAGTTGCCCCACATTTTATTGGTTATGTTTAAGGATTGAGCGTCCGCAAGGGCCGAAGCCTGCCGGGGCTGCGGGACTGTTCGAAAGAGATACCGTGGCCCCGGAACATAAAGGGCGAGGAAGGAACATGGATGGGTTTTAGTCAGTGAAAGTCTGACACTCCCTCCCGCTCCGCCCAGAGTGGGAGAAGTTATTCGATGATTTCACATCTGAAAAAAAAAACAACAAAAAGGGGTCTTCCAGGTGGGCTGCCATGAGTGCCATGGGCCATGGCCCCCCTGGAAAATGCTAAACCGTTTGCGCAGCCAGGTGAACCGTCAGATACAACCTGGTCAGGTGGGGGTATTCCGATGAAGCCATGTGTGACTGCGGTGCCTCAACACAAACTCACCTCCTGTCCTGCACTATATATGGTTCCACCTTCACTCTGAGGAACCTGTCCGAAGCCACCACCAACGCTGTAGAGGTGGCAGAGTACTGGTCGAAACTAATTTAATTGAAAAAAAAAAAGGGAAATCATCAACACGCACACGACGAAGAAGAACGGAACCTTTTGCCATCAACGGGGCCCAAGCAGGACTCCGGGCTGCTACTGGAAAACCCAATTACGTTTTGCTTGACCTGGGAATAGAACTCAAGATCTCGTGCTCTGTAGCAGTAGGTAGCGCTTGAAAAGTTACGCGAGCGCTAGAGTAACAATACCCAAAGGTCCTGGATCCCGGAGTGAATTTCCTAAGCTGAAATTAATACTTACTTATTGCGTGAAAGAAAGAAAGAAAGAAAAAGCATTTTTAGCCCGACAGGACAAAACATAAAAAAATGGTTAAATTGTGATTATAACACTAATAAAAAGTAAACATACTAAAAAAAAAAACAAAATCGCCATGATTTGCAAATGTAAGTAGGTACGATTATCTGAACTCAAACTTGTAGTTATAAGTAATACCGACATAATTAATTTACTTACAGGGTGTCTGGGACCTAACGCAAAAGGGGAGGCTAGGTATACCTACTTATAGCAGCTTTTAGTCATTCTCAAAAGTCTAGTAAGTCTCTCTGGTTTTACTGAAAATATTAAGTTGTCTAGTGTGAACGTGCACCAAACGCTGACCCATCGTCATGCCGCTATTACCATAAATCTATAATAAATATGTTCAGTGTAATTCAAAAATGTTTGCTTACTCTTTGTTGCATTTTATAACTGTGTTTGAAAACATAAGTAATAATGTTTGTTGTTTGCTATTTGACTAACAGTAACAGAATACCTGAGTATTTTCATGAAACAGAATTTTTAGTAAGTATTTACCTAGGTGTATGCTTTTGTTGGCAATCTAAACGAAAACAATGATTACTAAATCTCATTAAGTACTTAATAAAAAATCTTTCATTTTAGAAACAACTAATGTAACTGATACGGATAATTTATGGATCGGAAAACTTTATTATAATCCTTGATTCCGAGTAAACCCACCCGGGCCAGCTCCCTTAACAGTACAATGAGACAGGGTTCCTTGACTTTATTTTAGAATTACGATTATTACCTAAAACTCCTCCAATTAGCAGTGTATTCCCTTTTCCCTTGGGAAGTTGGAATTGGGGTGGAGAGGAAGTCTGGAATTCAATTTAGAATTTCTGCGCTTCTAAATAGTTGCCATAATCAAATAAAATGACCAGCAATTTGAAGCAATTTTCAACCAATTATTGAAATAGTGAGAAAAATCATTATTGAGTAAATGAGACGCTTCAGAACATAAAACAACAATTTAAAAATAACTACGAAGTTTATTTACAAAGAACCAAAATACTAAACGGTGACTAAACGTAGTGATTATATACTCTGTGCAAAATACGTTCAGTGCGGACGCGGTTGACAAGCGCAGAACCAAGGTTATATACTCTATGCGCAGAACAAAGAGTATAGTAACTATTATAGAGGGGCAGAACTAGGGATGTATCACGCATGAACGCACGTGAAATAGTCGAATTTGGGGTGCATTCCGAGATACAAAATAATCACAGCGCTCACATCAATATTTTGCGTTCCGATTTAGTTTTCACGAAATCACGACACTAAGATCACACAGCTAAGATCTGTCATTAGGTCATTTGTCAGCGCTCACGGTGATATTTATTTGGGGCATGGTCGGTGTAATCGCAAGATGGCACGTGTCGTGACGTCATCTATGACGATACAAGGGACATCGATATCGCGCTCACGGTAATTCGGAACGGGTTTATGAACGCTCAAATCGTTTACAGCCTATCTCGGAACGTAGCGTTGCTGTCATAAATGAATTGTCAAACTTGTCATGTCAAAGTCAAAACGTGATCAAAACATAACCTTTATTATTTTATTTCTAAAATAAATAAAGTAAATGGTATAAAATAACTGGAAAACATGAGGGATGTATATCTGTCGAACTGCGAAAAGAACTTTGTGAATAAAATAGTATCAGAGGGACACGTAAGATGGTTTTAGTTGGATAACAAACATTTTTTATTTTCAGAGTTAGCAAGTTTTTCAAACTTATGCTTTGGTTACAGCGTTTAGACGGGAGAACTTATGATGAAAGCAGAACGTTGAACATATCTTTTGGATCCGAATATGGCAGCTGTATTGTGTCATTGGGAGAAACTAAGTATGTAAAACACTTAAGTTTTGTACCCACCAGTAAACTTACTTTTTTTGTTCTAAACTTTCAAAATATCTTGAGTTTCCATCCAATAATATTTTTTTTTTTTTGTAAAATAACCTTTAATCTCCGTGAATTTACAAGCTTCAGGCCATCACTAATTTCCTTCAGAACTCCAATTTTTTTTAAGAGTATATATTTAATTGATTTGCAGAGTTCTAGCACAAGTATCATGTGAGGTGGTACAGCCCAAACAGATCAGACCGAATGAAGGTTTACTCTACATCAATGTGGAAATGAATCCAATGGCTGCCCCACACATTGAAGCTAACAGACAGACAGATCTTGCAGTACATTTGAATAGGATGCTTGAAAAAGCTTACAAGGACTCCAAGTGCATTGACCTTGAGTCTTTGTGTATTGTAGTTGAAGAAAAGGTAAGGATTTATACTGACATGGATTGTGAAAGATTTTCATATCAACTTGTTTTATTCATGTTGCAATTGTTGCTTCAAGGAGTTATTGTACCCAATTTAGCATAGAATAGAGCAAATAACACACCACTCCAGAAAAAGACATTTATTTTGTAAATTAAGTGGTAGGTAATTGTATTGTATTTTACAACAGGCTGGTGTCCGCAACTCACGTCAAAGGGCGTATTTTGCGTATGGGCTATTATAATCCACCACGCGGGCCCAGTGCGGGTTGGTAGATGTCACATGTCTTCGAATTTTTTATTCTAGGACATGCCGGTTTCCTCTCGATGTTTTCCTTCACCATTTTTGAGAGCAGTGGTGATGATATTAATTTGATTTCAGCCTGTAAGCATCCCAATAAAAACAAGCTCTTCTGATCCTTTTGTTGTATTGTATTTCCTTAGGCTCCTCCACCAGTCACAAGTGTATTTCATTGCTGAGATACATACAATACCACCCCAGGCAAAGGGATTAGATTAGATTAAGATTTTAGTGCAGAAGACAAACAAGTAAAAGCCCAACTAAACAACTAGTAAGGCTGTTTACTCCATACCCATTTACTTACCAAGGCAGATAAATGTCATCTGCATCTTCCAATCATCAATAATAATATCAGTTCTTACATTTTACAGGTCTGGTCCCTAAGAGTAGACATCAAAATCCTGAACCATGATGGCAACCTTATAGAATGCGCAAGTATAGCAACTGTAACTGCCTTGGCGCATTTTAAGAGGCCTGATGTCACTCGTAGTGGAGACAGCGTCATAATACATGACATTGCTGAAAAGGATCCTATACCTACTGTATTGTTTCACTATCCTGTGTGCAGTACAATTGCTATTTTTAATGGCGAGTAAGTATACATCTTTTAAGGTTTAATTTGTACTTTCTTGATAGTTTGTACTTTGTTGTGTGTATGTCACATACAAGTACACCTCTACTGAGATAAAAATAATCTTATGACCTCATGGAGTTCAGTCTGTCTGTGTGACAAATTTAATCCAAATCATTTAATCTGTTTTGGTGTCAAAAGGACAGACAGACAAAAGTACTTTCATATTTACAATAGTACAGAACAATAAAATACTCTGATGTAAGAGCTAAAATCCCGTCTCAGTTTTAGCCTCCTTGTAAAAAAGGGTCATTGTTGTCATAGTTTAAACTAATATAAAAAATATCATACTAATTATGATATTGTTTTATTGATAAGGTTGTGTAAAGCATAAATAATTATTTTATGATTATTTCAAACATTTCAGTATACCACTAGCAGATCCCAGCTTCCTAGAAGAATCAGTCTGCACAAGCAGCGTTGAAGATGGAACAACCCCCTGTGGGGGCCTTGTAATAGTGGGCTTCAATCAGTACAAAGAAATATGTGTAATGAATTTAAGTGGAGCTGCCTCCAATTTCAGTGTACTTCGCAAAGTTTTACATGGAGCTGGTGACAAATGTAAAGAAGTTGTTGCAACAATTAAGAAAGCTATTGTTAGTGATGATACTCTCAGGTGGGTGGTTAGTGAAATTGTTGTTCGACCTTGAGCATCGGCAAAGCATAATCAACCCCTATCATTCCTTCTGCTGGGCCAGGTCAAGTATAAAAAACCCCAACTGGACTTCAGTACTTCAGCTAAAGAATCATAATGATTTTAAATATAGTATTTATGAATCATAGCAGGTGGCACTGTAGTTTCTACTTACCCCTACCGAAAAAGGCGTGAGTTTTTGTATGTAACTAAAAGTAACATAAACCACAAAACACAGTTGCAAATAGAATTCTTATCATGAAAACAATAGGCACAGCAGTGTACCACATTCAAAATGGTAATTACATACAAAGTTGAATGAAGTCAATGACATTCTGTTTGGAGTTCCACCTGTTAGTCATAGAGATGTGTTAGCATCCTGATTAGTATAAACTAAATACACGTATTATCTCACTACACCCCCCAGTGTTATTTCGTGATGTTTTCCGTGCCCCCCTCCCCCCCCTTTCGAGCCTCACGTAATTAATGGACGACCCCTTATTAGAATAAGATGGCGGTTGAGAATATGTTATGCTCACTTAAATGTCTCTCTGATGGTGGCGGGTGTGTCGGATCATTCAGTTCCCTTCAAAATTGTTGAATGCGTCATGTTCGTGAACGGGCGCTGTCAGTTGTGACTGGTCATCTCTTAGTTGCCATGACTTACTTGAAGTAATTATTTTGTGTGAATAATATAGGACACCAAGATTTTGTAACAATATTTTGATTTATAAGAGTGTCCATGAAGTTTCTTGCTAGGGAATGGGCAACTACAGTACTTTCAGTTTTTATGTCTTGTGGCTGTAGCTTTATTTAATATTCATCTTTGATTCGACAATTCAAAAGTGCCTGTAACTGGCCTACTTGAAATAAATGCTTTTTGATGGATTTTCTGTTTATGTATCCAACTTCTTTACTCATTTTTTTTTTGGAGTTAATATCAATTTGTTATTTTCAGACAAAAAAGAGTGAAGATAAACTTCTCAGATGTAATAACACAAGATCACCTGCAGTGTTTGAGTAAAAAGGATTTGATTATCAAACTAAAACATTATAATATTGATGATGAAGTAGATGATGATATCATGTGTGCTGATTCTGATCCTGAGCCTAGCAAATATGATGGTCAGTATATTTTTTTTGTTTTATTTATTTTTATAATTCTCACATGTAACTTTCAAATATGATTTTTTTTTATTATTTGAATTACTGTCTTGAATTTTTTAGTCTGCAAAAAGTTATAATAATAATTTAAATCATTTATTGTTTCCAGTTGTGGCATCGAAACCCCAAACTGCAGAAATACAAACAAAGCAAGGAGCTTCACAATGGATAGAAATATCATCAGATTCGGAGGAAGACTGAAATAATACACATGTACTTGTTAAATAAAATGTAATAAATTTACATTTTAAAACTTCCTGTTATTATAATCTCTTTTAACAGTATTATATTAGCCATTGCATGTCCCTCGTCAATAAACAATTATAACATTTGACACTGAAAGGATTTAAGTATAATACAGAAACATATTATCTAACTATACTAACAAGAAAATAAATAGAGTAATTCATGTGGTTGCTAGTGGATACAGTGGTGTGAAATAATAAAATAATACATTTTTTAAACATTCACTCATTCAAAATCAATAAAGAATTTAGCAAGTACAATTTGGCATGAAGTAATATACTTCAATTATCTTTGCAATTGATTCTCAATCTATATTTCTATGCTTTTACTGTAGAATGCAGATTGAAAATTTAAGAAGAAAATAAGAAATGAAAACTATTTATATCTAATTATACTATGATAAACCTATACACTTCAGCTATAAATTACAGTCATAATATTATTCTACACTGAGTCAGAGTTCATCCCATTTTTCTGGTCTAACTTGTTACCATTAGTCTTCACCATATAAATAAAATAAGTCATAATTTCCTTTTCATTCACAGGTAATGATTTGAAATGCTTTTGGATAGCCTGGAAAAAAGAAAAATATTTTAATAATTGCTATAAATAAACAGGATAAACAAGGTTTTTCTAGGAACTCATTGAATGAACATTGAAAATACTAATTAGGGGAATATTTATTAGTAATGCAAACTTACATCAGCTAGTTGAGCTTTATTCAATCCTGGCCTTGTTGGCACTTTATAATGTCTTTTGTATCTCCTCAGTGTGTTCACTTGTAATTGGAACCAGTCTACTTCAGGAGAGTCCATCTCTGCCTCGTTGCTGTCATCCTCAGAGTCCTTGGGCCTCCTCTGCTTCGTCCTTGCACACTGTATCATTGTTTTATGATAATCACAAATGTAAGTATGCCTGGCCTGAAAATAACATATGGAATTCAGTTAGCCAACATAATACCTAATAGTGATTGTGTTCAAGATTGCTAGTGATGAAAGTTAAAAATAAATAAACATGTGTGTGACATACTTGAGGGTCGATGTTAAGTTTCAGCCTTCTTTGTGCGACAGTCTTTTGTATGCGCTTGCTGTACGAGGCGTTGCCTGCGGGTCGTCTGCAGCTCTCGCCGTCATCCATAAGGCAACATATTTGGTCAGAATTACCTCTAGAATCTTCTTCTCCTGTACTAAACCCGTTGTTCATTTGATACTCCCGTTGAATCATATATAACGAATAAAATGAACTATTCTATTACACCTCGCACCAGGCGATGGAAAACAGTTCGACGTATTCACAATGACACACAATTGAGGTTATGATTTATAACAACACAGAACATTAGCGTTAGATAAATCAATTAAAATCATCACAACAAATACCCGGGCGTTTTTCTATTGCACACCGATCACTCTACGAAGATAGTATTTCTTTATTCACTGCACATATGCAACAAATTGTCCATTGCTACTTCGCAACTGTTCAATCGTTATTTGGTTAAGTATTCGATTCCTTTATTAGATGACTTCTAAAACTAGAACTATAATTAACTCGAATTTATTGAGTCCACAGTGCTTTTGAGAAACTCAATTGCAGCCGCTGAATAAAAATGACTGGACTCGTACTCGTCGTATCCCGCACCGACCGATGGCATCGCCATTACAATTTTATTATTACTAGTTCGTCATTTCATTCACTCACTCATTCACCCGCCTCAAGTTACGGTGCGCCTATAAAATAGGACATTATTGAAATGGTGAATAGCAACTACTTTAGCTTAACACGATTAGAACCGCGAAATGAAAACAGTTCTTTTGGTGAATGTGTGCATGCATACAATATGACAACGTATCTATGTATTGTAGTATAAACAAAAAATAAAGCTAAGGCTAGCTCCGTTATTGGCTGAAAAATGGCGGGGCATTTAATTTAAGCCAATGGGAATGTTTTGTCACTGACATCGTCTGTTCATGTATTCATTACGACGAACGCAGCAAAGTTCCCTACGTAATAAGCACTGAAATCGTGTGCTCGTTTATAATAAACACAATACTCGGTAAGTTTCATTATTTCCTATTATAACCATTTAGTTTGATAATAAACGAAAAAGTTGTGCTATGTACATTATTTCTGTGGTTTAAATAGTCTCGGTTTGCTCTTCGAAATTATATTTATAGTTTTACATTCTAATTTTGTAAGCAAATGGCTGCCGAGTGCCGAAGTAAGGTGACAGATACTATGTGTACAACCATACCTATACATATGTATACATAACAATGTCATAGTAGGTAGGTATGCTATAGGTAGTTATAAATGTTCTTATGATATTGCCATCAATGGAAAGATTTGTATATTTTACAAATGTCTGAAGCGAATGCACGTACATATTAAGTAGGTAGGTATGTAGTCCGGCATTTACGAAATTGTATGGTTAGTAAACGTAGCTATCTACTTCAATTAAACTGATTCAGCGTTAATTTATAAATTGTGAATGAATACTTTAATACATAAAAATCAATTCACAATGTTTTAGTAGGTACTGTGTTTTTTGGTATGTAGCAGTATTACCTATATTTAACCAATATAGGTACTTACCTAGATTTGAAATGGTTGCGAAGGTAATGTATTTTTATGAATTAACTGTTAGGCTCTTATTTGATTAGGTAAATAAAATCATATTAGTTTAAATATACTCCTGTTCCACTATGTACTAAGTATATTATTTAACTCTTGAATGTTCTTTCGTCACACGGACTAATATTTGATTTACTAGGTAGGTTTATTTTTTGCCATATTATGTTGGGGATGTGTTATACTATACATAAACACTGATCAAGGTACCTTTATTGCTACAGTGGCATGGAATAGAATAGAGGTAGGTATGTTCGGTATTATTTGGTAGGTTTTGAAACAGCTGTGGCTGTGGCACGTAACCGGCGTAAAACCAGGCATTTTCTGGAAGGGGTGGGGGCATTATAACTTTTAAAGACTAATGACCCCTGATGGGAAAGACGCATTGACGCAGTCTAAAATGAAGTACTCGCATACCGGCTTATGTGTGCCTACACAAAATCATTCTTACGATTTCTAATTCTAAACATGCAAATAATAAAAATTACAATTGTTGACAACACCTTTGAAGCCTCATGATTCATGAATCATTACATGATTAAATTTAATTAGTCTTAGATACAATTGAACTTTGTTAGATTGCCAATAGATCATTAATTATGTATCCCAAATCTTGCAATATCAACTTTTCCCTCTCCAGTCTGCAATCCTCGGGTAAGTGTATGCCTTGCGCATTCCGCGTCTTCCGCGCCACGAACAATAAATGCCATCTGGCAGGTACCTATTTCTAATAGGGATTTCTAAATAAGAGGACCAGATTATTTATCATGAGGATGAATTCAGTCAACGCCAAAATCTGTCTAGCTTGTGTAATTTTCTTAGTGAAAACCAGGCTTAAAATTGAATACTTTATTACTATAAAGCAATTAAGTTAAGTAATCGTTTTTACCCAACTGCGGCGAAGCCCAAAAGGAGTTAAGTATGTGTTTTTTGGTCCCCAGTTTGTATCGTTTTCTAATTATTTCTCTAATAACTCCAGATTCATTAGAACGAAGCGCTACTGAAATGTACATTTTCGGTAAGTTTAAAAACTCTCTTCTCTTCCCAGCATTAGTCCCAAATGAGAACGAGGTCACCTTTCTTCGTCTTCTTTCTTCGCTTCACCTGCATTGGTAGTTATGAACTGTAAATAAAACAATTTAGTACCTACGAACATACTAACATATTTTTTTACGGACATGCTTGTCGCAACGTTATTGAGCACATAAACTGATACATTTTATTATGTAAATAAGACTCTAGCCAGTAGCAAATATTATGTTATAATAAATAATAATTCACGAAATATCCTATTCACAAAGTTTAGATTTTAGATTTCCTAATCGAGTTATCAGTAACAAAACTTCGTATCTATTTCGCGAAATGCTTAGTTCAAAAGCCTGACATCGTTACAAACCTGTAATTTAAAACTATCAGTCTGGTTTTCTTAGAATCGTAAAGAAACCCTGATAGCAAAGGCACTGTTACACAAAGTGACGTCCCCGTTGAAGTTAGAATTGACGCAGGCATATGAGACCTTAGTTACTTTAATCATTAATGTAATTAGTGAATGGAATGATGCACCACCTGAGTAGCTTTTTGTTTTTCTTGTGAAAGTGGTGCTCTCCAGAATCGAGAAATCAATTAACTAGCAAAGTATGAAGCATCTGTTGATTTAACTTCAAATGACCCATGAGAAAATATGTTTTATGTAAATGCTACTCAAAAACTTCATGGTATGATACAAAATAGATGTCATTTACGAATATCAGGAGGAGAACAAGCGATCATTTTCAATAATTTTCCACCTCGAGCTATCGTATACATATGAATTAGGCAGATTCCAGTGATGCCCTGCACAGACGGTGAAAGGTATGGTAGGTGTGATGCAGTGCTGCAGAGATAGTAAAGGAAGCAACAGAGCAGCATTGTTTACTGCTGGGGAAGAGGAACACAAACCAAGACGAAGACTACCCATAGAATGAGTTTAATATAATTTGTTAATCTCAGATTTTAAAGGATAATAAGTGGTGTAGTAAGTACATCCTTGAATGTAAGCTGTTTTGCTACTAAAAGTCGTTGAACCAATAAAATATTCCGAGATTAAAAACATTTTCTGGTCCAAGTTTTAATTTATAGAAGATACTTTACAGCAGTTAAGAATGCAAACTGCTTAGTATAACTTCTTGTGTTGACTGTTAGTCAGGAATAGTCAGGACCTGTGTTTAAAGGACATTTTTTGAATAACATTTTACAAACTTAAAACAATTAATTAGAGCTTCTTTATAGTGGTTCTAAAACCTTAAGTCTGATTGATATTTTAAAATCGCTTCCACATCAGGGGCCTAATTCTGCTATTTTAATAAATTCGTCACTCCAACACGATTCCATTCTCATCCCATTGTCATTTTGCTTAAAGTTCGTAATCTGCTAAATTCACAATGGTCGGTCAATGGTCTCGTAATAAAATTGTGTTTTAATGGCATTGTCGCATTGTCATTATTATAAAACCCTTAGTACAAATGGTTTTCGAAATCTACTACTAAATGCGAACATCTAATCATGCCAGATTTCATGTACGAGATTAATATTCTATGACATTTCTTTCAATGGAGTGTCAGTGGTTGTTCATTGAGAAGTCATAATGGCGCCAGTAAGTTAGTAGAATTAACAAACTTGTCAAAATTTGACAGAACTTGATCCTTATGAAATCAATGATCGAATACACTATTGTAATAGTGAATCGAGGCCCAGAGCTAACCGTGTCTATCACAAACCAAACGAGCATTACTGATTAACCGGTCTTCACTGGCCATACATAGCTGACAAAACCAGCTAGAGACTATGTGCAGCTAACTACTTGGGCAGTGCTTGCCAAGAAGACAGAAGACAAAAATGTTCTGGTCAAAGTTTCCACAAACTTGACAAAGACATAAATTATGTCTTTGTCAAGGCAATTGAAATAAATCAGTATTGAGTTAAACTAGCTCTAACTAAAGTACCTACGCTGCCACACACAAAAGCATTAGTTTTCGTAAATTAATATATTTTAAATGAAGTAAAAGAACCTGTTATATCATTCTAAATCGTTGAACACGTACACATTTTATTTTACAGGATAGATACGGAGAAAGTGTTTATTATTGCTACAATATCTTCCAGTAAACTTACAACGGTTGTAAAATTACAAAATGCCTATTGATTCAGCATAGCTATGCGCCGGTTTCCATAAAAAATGGCTGATTTTTTGCTTGAGTACAACCGTGGCCTTGAAAGCTTAGAAGCTTGCGAGTACCTACCTAGTAAAATGTTTTATAAATCGCGTGATAGATAAGTGACCCAATTTTGTTCATTTCATAGAACAACTTTACTACACTAGTCTTCACAAAGATGTACTTTAAAGAAAATAATGTTTTCTATGCGATTTATAAATAAATTTTCTATTCAAACTAGAGCATTATAAGTTGCGCAATAAGGTACCTACAAGGTCTATGAAATAAACCCTTGATTTAGTAAGATACAAAATATTCTCATTAAAGGTACCTATGTAAATTTACTTGAATTATAAACAAAAGAATTTCAGTATGAACATGGATAGCCGAGGCTGCGCTAATCGTCTTATTGACCGGTTGCTGGACGAGCTTGTTGCCAGTTCGTGCACACTCGTCTCTTTTCGTATATGTTCGAACGTTTCTAAAATGGCCGCTGCGCGTTGAGGGCGCTCGTGTGCACTTGTTTGGCGTCTGACTCTGCGACGTTGCCAACTTTATTGACTTAAGTACAAACGAAGACAAAACGTACGCGTGTGGAGTGGAACTTACAGCCGGTAGCTTTTTCACTAAACAACACGCGAGACCTTGTGCGTTTTCGATTTCCATGGAATAAATTTGATTAAAAAATAATGTGGCATACACAATCATATTGAGTCTTTGTGATAAAAACCGATTTGCATGAAAAGTGACAGTGTTTTAGTGAAAATATAATTCTATCAATACTTAAAGCTTAACGCTCCAGTATTTGCAATATTAGAGAAAGGACATGATTTCAACAGCTATTGGAACGCAGAAAACATTTTAAAGTGACCAAAGAGGCATAAAATAACTGGTTGACCGCAAGCTACGATTGTAACATGGGGGATCGGGGCGCGACGGGGGACGCTTGGGGTGCGCGCGACGATGCCTCGTGGTGGCCGGGTGGCGCAGGTGAACTACAGCATCAACAACAATTACATGAGGAGATAGCAAGAAGCACTGCCGCCTCTACTCATCAACTGTATACGTACAAAATGACCGGTGGATTTTCGAACAACGGTGGTGATACCTCAACTCCGAGTTATGATTACCGCATAATGTCAAATTCTAACGCGAGAGAAGAATCTCCTCAACAACCATGGTGGTATGCATCTGGATCGGTAGAGTCGCAACAAACATCTTCTCCTACGGTACGAAAAGGTTTTATTGGCCAAATGAAAAATATAACAAAGCAAAAAGAGTATTTTTACGATCTGTAGCATGTTAGGGTTAAATCTTGTCCTTTTTTATTTTTAGTCCACAAGTGCTTGACAGGTATGTTTTGTACTTACACAAAAGAAAAATATCTTTTGTTTGAAAGTGAATAATCAAAATAAAACATTTATTTGCTGTTTGTTGTTGAATGTAATTTAAAAGTTTGCTTTTATGATTCACATAATTTTGGCAGACATCTATGTGTAATTACCAATTTAGGTTGATGGAGCAAGCGAAATTGATTAAAAAATATACACAAATCATTATAACAAAGAGGAACTTACCCAGACTTTGCTAAAAATAAATGTAAATATGAATAGACAGATTTTGCGAAAGAACTAAATGAATAACAAAACAGAAATAATTTGTAACTAGGTATTTAGTTTCAATTTTTAGGTTAAAAAAGAGTTTCATTCTATTCTAAAATCTTAACTTACCTTTCGATCATGTAAATAAACAGCAACATTGATTGTTGTATTAGTTTTTAATTTGTAAATTTTAAACAGACTCATGTCTTGCCTCTTTCGCTTGGTTAATTTTCAAAAGCCAGATGATTAGCGGTCACTACAACATAAAACCAAAGTTCATTCATTCTTTTTTCTAAAACCATTCGGTCTATTATTGTTTTTCTTTTTTGAAAAAGGAATTTCTTGAACAGCCTGAGACTAAGTCATAAAGTTAGCTGATATGATAATACTGATTATGATGACTGGCATGTTTAAAATCAGATCAATCATTTTTAACATAGTGAGGTAGTTAAATTGTTTATTTTATGAATATTATTCATAAATAAACACAGTATTAGGCACAGTTCCACAAAAATCTCGGTCTGTTTATGGAACTAATAATCTGCAAAAGGTGAATCTCTTCGGACTCATTAAGATTTGACAATTTCTGTAGGTTACATGAAAATATGAGAACTAAAACAAAATCGAAACAATTTGATTTCAAGAAAAAGTTTTTATTGTGTCTTTCTTTGTCACTTCACTGTCAGTGTCAGTCTCAAGTCTGTTTAGGCCAAGGTGTCAAGGTAAAGTCAAGTGTTGACTGAATTTATTTACAGTTTTTCAGGAAAATAAAACAAATTCTTGTTTTCTTCATTTCGGTTCGGAGTAGACTGTGTAAATGCAAAGGTTCTCTTAGTTGAAGGTTTCTATTATTCAGCACTGTAGAATAGAAAATTGCATTAATTTCAGTAATTTGTTGTAAATGTAGTAAAAATACGTTAATCGACGGTAGGAAAGTGGTACTGGAGGATAGCTGCTAGGAGTTCGGGAAACGTCGAAGCTTGCCACAGATTCTTGACATCTGTTTCTTGGAAGAATGGTATTCAATTAATTTTTAGCATGTGGTTAATGGTACCGACATAGTACTTTGAGTCAGTCAGTCTTAGAAAGTCTACACTGCAATTAGCAAAGCATAATCAGCCTACCGCCCCTAAGGCGACCCACTGACCCTATAATGTTCCCACTACTGGGACACAGGCCTCCTCTAAATGACAGGGAATGCGTTTCATGGCTATATAATCCACCAAGCGGGCCAAGTGACACTGGTATATGTCACATGTCTTCAAATTTTTGGTTCTAGGGTTAATGGTTTCCTCACGATGTTTTCATTCACCGTTTTGACAGTAATTCAAGGCTACTGATGATAGATAGCACACTGCTGTTCTTACTATGAATATTTACCTTAAAAATATATTATTTGGTTTTATCATTTTACCTGCCTCTTCTACAAGTATAAGCCAGTTTCTGAACCACAATTGTTTCTGAACATTAGATATCAAGAAATGATGTTTTGTTGCTGGGCTATTATAATCTTACAATAATTATGTGCTCTGGATATGCTATTCCATCTGTGGGTTTCTCTGGCCAGTTTCTTTAGCCTGTCTTTGCAATGCAGTGCAACCTCGGCCAGTCAGGATTTTTTGTAATTGGTAACTGCAATTTATAACAGACAAGCTTCTGCCAGCGGCTTCGCCCGTGTGACGTTTAATAATTGTCCCATGGGATCATACTACTGGGATAAAAAGTATCCTATGTGTTAATCCAGGTTATAAACTATCTGTGTGCAGAATTTCATCCAAATCCGTTCAGTAGTTGTTGCGTGAAAGAGTAACAAACATCCATCCATACATACATACTCACAAACTTTCGCATTTATAATACTAGTAGGATATGAACTTGTAAAATACTGGTTTAGTGTTAAAAAAAAATAACCAAAATTGGTGGGAAGTAGCGATTTGTTCACATTACTGGTATGAACTTGAACACAAAGGTTTTTCTTGCCCTGTAACCCGTCAATACTTAATGTTAGGTCTGCGTGGGCTGCATAATAGAGTCTAAAAATATACTTACTTTGCAATGAGCCATCAAGTATGGCAAGAACTGTAGTTTTGCACAAATAAATAAGTGTTGTCTATTGTTGCAGCCACAAAGTCAGTCAAGTCCCGATTCTGAACAAAACAATCAGCAAGCTAATGGTATACAACAGAACCACCAGACTCTGCAGCAGCAGCAACAGGAGCAAAACCAGGCAATACAACAGCAGCAGAATCAGCTGCAACAGCAGTTGCAGCAACAGAACTTGCAACAAGCACTGCAACAGCATAATCGCACACTGCAACAGACTTTGCAGCAACAGCAGCAAAGTCAGCAGGAGACTTTGCAGCAAATGTTGCAACAACATCAACAGCAGCATCAGCAACAACAGCAGCAGCAACAGCAACAACAACAGCAGCAGCAACAACAGCAACAGCAGCAGCAGCAACAGGCTCTGCAACAGAGTCTGCAACAGACTCTACAAGTGAGCCCAGCACAAGCTCAAGCTATTGTGCAAGCTCAGGCAGCTTTGCAACAGCAAGTTGCTCAAACTCTGCAGCAACAGCAACAGACTCTGCATGAACAGTTACAAGCTGTGCAACAACAACAAATTCAAGCTGCCTTACAACGACAATCTGCTACATTACAGGTAATACTGGGAATCAGTTATTTCATTATTTGTGATTTAGGAACCTGTATTTTGGTGTGATTAAGAATTTCAAAATTTGATTGGGAATTTATTCTTCTTGGTCCAATTTGTGAGAAGGAAAGAGATAGTGCTGTTTTTAAGGCTGCTTGAACTTGGCTTTCTTAATATAAGTTAACAATAATTTTTGTCTTTTCAATTTTGGTCCTTAAAGTAGTTAGAATAAGTTTGAAACCATAGAATGAAACTTTAATGTCCAGGAGTTGCAGCACCAAGCGCAGCAGCAGGCGCTAATAGCCCAGGCTCAAGCCACTGTCAAACAGAAGATGCCTAGGGCAAGGGCGTACAATAAGCCGAGGGGACGCATGACTGCGTATGCATTCTTCGTGCAGACATGCCGTGAGGAACACAAGAAGAAGCATCCCGATGAGAATGTTGTGTTCGCTGCATTCTCCAAGAAGTGCGCTGAGAGGTGGAATGTAAGTTTTCTTTGGGTTTTAATAGTTTGTTTTGTTTGATTGTTTTATGGTATAGGCATGATTTACCAAATGATTTTATCTGCTAGAAAAATTTACCTGTTTCTTGTCGAGCAGTGAATATCACTCTGAAACCAAACACATGTTTAATTTTGGTTTTAGTGTGGTGAAACAGTTTTCATTCTATACAAATTTACTTGTGACAAAAGGGGAATTAGTGGTAGAATCCTACCACTAATTCCCCTTTTCTCACAAGTAAATACTAAATATCAATAAGTTTTTAACTTGAACTGTAAAATTTAATGGGTGTGTGCTAATATACCAGTGTATCTGAACTTTAGCAATGTAAGGTACTATATTTCCAGCAAAAAAGTAAAGTTAAATTTAACATGCCAAATATGTAATTTAATAATTTTCCCATTTGTATGGTTTTGATCATCAGTCGCATTGGACGTGAAGAATTGGCACAATATTAGTATATTGAGTGCCAAATATACATAAATAACTGAAATCACTCACACATGTATATTTAATTACGTATTGTGTAGTTTATACTAAGTACTTAAATACAATCGCGAGGTTTGGTATTTTATTTAAAGTTATGTTCAAACCTAAGATTGATGTAAAAATAAAGTAGCCTTTGAGCCTCTGAAGTCCCTTTCTATTGGCTTTGAAATTTATAAAAATAGCGTCATCTTTAGAGATTTTTGAAGTAAGTAGGTACTTAGGTAGGTATCTAAAAATTTGACCAAACTGTAGCGAATCCCGCCCGTAATATGTGACGAAATTCACTCTCGCCTCTTGTATCAACTAACTTGTATGAGGCTCGAATTGACGCTCACATCCAATTTCGCGTCCAACGCAAGACTCATTTCAGTGTGGCCAGAGCTCTTAAGTAAACGCGATATTATAGTCATAGAACTCAATCTTAAAACTCACTATACAGGGTGTAAACCTCATCACGAAGACGTCAACCAAGCTTTCTGTACATCAAACTAAGTAACTTTACACGCATAAATTATAGCTGGAAACCGAGTTTTGTTTTTGGGGTGAAAAAACATGTTTTTTGGTAGAACTCAATGGTACGTACATAAATCATTGTGCTGATAGATGCATTGAATAGTACAGGTCGTGGAGGTTTTATAGGTAAAAATCTTACAATAAAACATTGTATTAAAAAAAAAACTTGCCAAAAAGTTGGAACTTTGACCCCTATATCTTCGTAACTAGAAGGTCCACAGGTATGGTTTAGAACAAAAAAATCGCAATGACAGGGAGAACAAGTGCCTGTCGCCTTCGGGAAGAGGCTACACACCCTTTATTTCAATCGAGATAAGTTTGAAATATAATCTTTACACGTAAATAAATAAATAAAAGGTTTATTGCAGAAACTTCTACAACTTTTACAGTAAATCTTACATAAGGATCTCCTTTTAAGTAAAAGATATACCTGTGCTAGGAGATCCCGCTCTTCAATGACAAATTTTGTAATGGTAAACATAGTGTACAAAATTAAAACAGAATTCAAAACAAAAAAAAAATAACGTAAGATACCACTCAGTTCCTACCCACCCCAATTTAGTAACAACTCAACAACATTTTCCCTCGCAGACGATGTCAGAGAAAGAGAAGCAACGGTTCCACGAGATGGCGGAACAAGACAAGAGGAGGTTCGATCTGGAGATGCAGAACTACGTGCCTCCCAAAGACATAAAGGTGCGCGGCCGTAAGCGGCAACAGATGAAGGATCCGAACGCGCCCAAGCGATCGCTGTGAGTTATGGTCATGAGTTTTTCTTTAATCTGTTGTGATTATGTGTGTGGCTCAATGTTGCTTTAAAGCTTTTGAGTGAAGGTTTACTTTATTTTCTTTTTTAATGTTCATTTTCCAGTCAGATTTCTAAGATCGTACTGTCAGCTTTACTCGCATAAAGCACCATACCTAGTCCTTAGTTGGGGTAGCCTAAATTTTCAAGCCCTAAACTCTCAATATCCCTTTGCTAGCTCAGCCTTTCATGTTTCTGGTATTATACTGATCAACCAACTACAGGAGTTAAATGTTTCACAATTACTGAGCCAAAAAATAACAGATTTCTCAGAATTTTCCCCTGAAATAATTTGTTTATAAAGTTTTAGCAACGGAGTTGATATTTTCATTATTCTGACAAACGAAACGCCTTTTTTTTATAAGTTGAACTAAAATGTATGAAAACACAAGGCTTTAAGCTATTGGTTTATCTAGAAATTATGTCTAATCTGTACCCACCACTAAAAGCCACCGTCCATTTACAGATCAGCGTTCTTCTGGTTCTGCAACGACGAGCGTTCCAAGGTTAAGGCGAACAACCCGGAGTACACCATGGGTGACATCGCCAAGGAGCTGGGGAGGCGCTGGGCAGCCGCGGAACCTGAGACCAAGTCCAAGTATGAAAGTCTTTCGGAGCAAGATAAGGCGCGATATGATCGGGTGAGTGAATGTCAAAGTCTTTGAAGTGAAAACTTCTTTAGGCACGTTGAGCACTTTTTAGGTGAACAAAATCATGGAACTCGCATAAGCGTCACCGAACGCTTTCATAGAACGGTTAGCCAAAAAATTAACCTTATACAATTAGTATAAAGTTTATTTTGGATTGATTGTATTCAATATTGTTTCCAAAGAAGTGTTTATGATCAAGGATTTAAGTTTAAATTGGTCAATAACACTTCTTTACAAACCAAACATAATTAAAAAATAATAATCTAGCTCAACGATACACCCACACGCAAGCCTCGTTGCTTAGTGTGGCACTAGATGGCGCTGTGTGTATTGTCCAGCGATATTTATTTTATTTATTTATTTACAAGTTACTTAGTTATCACTTCTATCTGAGTTCCCAAAGACTGCCCAGCTGTTTTTTTGTTTGTCTAGGACTTGTGTCATCATATCAGCTTGGTGTACCTGAATGAATGATAAAGACTCGCTCAGAATGCACTTGCTATGTTATTCCTATCTATGTATCCCTTGGTTGACTGGTAGAGAATCCTTAAGGCATTCCGTCAGTCCGCCTATGTATCTTTTTCATGCGAGAGGGTTCAAAATAAAAATACAAAAACATGACAAATCTTTAGAACCAACTAAATTGCTACTACAGTGATCGATCATCTCAATTGATGAAGAAGAGCCATCTCTAATTTAGGTAGATTTTATGAGTAATTTTTTCTCTAACTCTCAACTGGAACTAAAGTTTTAGTCTGTCAAGTGTGCACGTGCTGGGCAAATGCCTCTGCTTTCTCCTGCACCATCATTGTTCCGGTAGCAAAAGGGAAAGGGTTTTTTTTTTTAATAATTTGACTGATACATCACATTAAAAGCCTTTAAGAATCCAACTGACCTTACCCGAAAAACTTACAGTCTCCAACGACTTATCTCAATTTATCAGAGGTTGGCGTAGCTTTTCTTCTTTTTCCATACTTTTCTATTACTCGTCATCTCTGCAGTCGATTCATTGAAATCAAAATCAAAAATCAAAATCATTTATTGCTTTAACCATAATGTGATAAATGGTGGTAAATAAAATTATAGTAACAATTATGCACCCTGTCGGACACAGCAATTTTTAAAATAAAATAAATAGAGAGAGAGGAAAAGCGCTTTATTAAATATTTCTTTCTCATTTATCTAATAACCATAATAGTCTCTAATAATAATAATAGTCTACCTAATCATTTCTTATTTATATAATTATGTTTAAAATTGCTAATTAATTTACTAGCTTAAAATTGTTCATTTTATTAGTTAAATTATAGTTACTAATAAAATGTATTGTGTGTAAAAGTATTTCTAGTATTATATTATTATTTCAAAGTATTATAGTTCATTTCTCATTTCTAGCCATATCATCCTCCACAAAGTCTACGAAGTGTCCTTTATCATAATTTCAAAATTAATAAGTAACTTACCAATCGTAAAATTTGATGTCGTCTAACCTTCGCACAGATTCAAAATTACGCATTCTTTGTCAGTCAGCATCACCTGTCCCACAATATATCAAGATGTATCTAATATAACAAAGGCAAAGGTTCCTTATAGTGGCACATTGGGTGGCAGGTGCGAATCACGCACGGGAATGAAAAAATGGTCGTCCGGAATTCAAGATTTCTTCAATAAAGAGATGTGTTGAGACCTTGGATTTCACGTTATTTTTTTTTTGCGAAATAGTTACAAGGGATTTGGTTAATAGAATAGGTAGTAGTTTCCTTCTGTGTGTTAAAATAAAAATATACTGCGTTTACCAACCATTCTGATGATGAAAAGGATAAATGTAATTAGCGAGGACAGGCACAACTTAATATACTTACTCATAATTTTTTTTTTTTGGTAAATGTGAAGTAATTTCTGCTAAACATATAGTGCTTGTTGACTGTTGTACTGTACTCCCCAAAGTTTCTGCCAGAGCACGGTGGTGTATGTGTCACCGTAAAATTGTAAATAATTGTAGACTATCTATGTCGCGAGATTGTAAACTCTCTAAAGATTGTGAACCTGGTGGCCTACCATCACGTCTAAAAGCAGTATTGTTTTAATCTTATTTCAGAGTGGGAAAAGGATGGCACTAGACGTAATCTATAGCTCCGTCTCTTTCCCGCACTGGAGTAACATTAAAATAATGCTGACGTCATGGTAACCCCCCTGTTCCTCATAGGTCAGTCTTACAGTAGGCCATTCTGTTTGTTTCTTTGGTTATCACAGTTTCATTTTACTCCACCACATATAACTAATTCTAAAGCTGTGAGCATATAGCGGTATTTACAATTTTACGGTGACATATGCAATACATACATTTCGCTCGTTATTATATAACTTTTGAGCTCCAAGTAGGTATTAGGGGATATATCCTACCACTGAACATGTAATACAACTGAAACAGCAAACTCGAAGTAATGTTTATTTTATTTATTTATTTCTATGTCTATTTTATTAAATATTTTCCATCATAGAAATAGGCCTCCCTGTTTCTCCTGTACCTACACATTTCGGCTTACTGTTGACGAATGTTTGATGTAAAATGGATATAATAATATTTGTATGTTTTAAAATAAAATGTTACCTTTAATTATAGGAAATGACGGCATACAAGAAGGGTCCGTTAGCACTAACGCAGCAACAGCAAGTGGTAGTCGCCGAGGTGGACGAAGACGGCGACTTTGACGCCGAAGAGGAGTACAAGTGAACCCACAGACCAACACCGATGTGATCCTGGCCAGTGCACGCCATGGAAACAGTCGGAACCTATCGCCAACCTTCTAATTGCATTACCAACCAATTTCTACGTCACCAAGGTTGAAGCAATAATACTGTCTAAAAGTAAACCTTGTGTCTTCCAATTTTAAAGTGGTAAATCAATTATTAGGCTGGATTTACCAACTGTTCCTTGTGCACTCATTTTAAAGTTAACCTTATAGCTACAGTCGACCCCTAACTTTTTGCCTACAATTTTTATATACTCGGATATTTTTATACAACGACTGGTCATTTGTACAGATATTCGATAAGACGAATGCTTCACGTTTTTATTACTTTATCCATGCGGACGTTTTGTATGTTTCTTTTTAGGGAAAGTTTTTGAAAGCAGACGGTTTGTTTTTTGAGTGAGAACTTTGAAATTATAAGTATAATTTTGTTGTTGTTAGACTATCTTTAGTTTTCTGTTTCGACATTGTTTTTGTTGTCGAATATTCTAATTGTAGGTGCGATCTTGTAGTGGATTCGTTGGAACCGTGTCGCACGGCAGAATGCGAAGATGTTTCGTGGAGCAACCTGGGAACTATCTTAAAGGTCGGGTTTAAGGGGCCTTATAATTTGGATCATCGTAACAGCAATAGTTAAAATATGTACGGAACAAAATATAGATTAAAAAAGTCCATCGAAAGAAAATTATAATTAAGTGGATAGTATTTCAAGTTAGAAAATTTAGGTGTAAGTTCGAAACGCGAGAGTCAGTGAGATTTTGTTATTCGTGATGAGAAAATGTATAGTTAATAAATTATATTCCGTTTATTGACCTTAGATTATTTTATGTTATTAATATTTTCGTATAAATAATAAGACCTTGTTTTAAATTTAAAAATAATATAATGACATTCACCATGAAATAATATTGTAAACTGTAAAGAATTGTGAATTCTTGTGTTTGAATAAAAATTGTTTAGTAGCCCGATAGTCGTTCGATTGTTTTACCATTTTACATCGTGAGAAGTATGTATAATGTGTACATAAAAGGACTGCAAACCGTGATAGTACTTAAAGTCGTAGGACATCTAGGTTCCATTACCGTCTATAGAATAAATGCTAGAATATCCTACCTTTGCTTAAATGTACTTGTTAAATATCATTTGACTGTTTTTATTTTAAAAATGTTTGTTTTGTGATTCTGTCTTACATGATTAAGCAATTATTTAAGCAATTCCACGAAATTAGAACCGTGTCGTATTAAAAGTTTAGTGGAAAGGAAATTGAGAAAATATTTTAAGCCGTTCTTAGTGTAATGGGGCGATATTGTTTTGAAATTGATGATGCTCACTGTACAAAACAATATAGTGAATCTTTTACACAAACATTGTTCTTTGATTTTTATTTAACCCTTTCAAAACTGCTACTAACTAACCCTGAATTGATCCACTGTGCGTTTGATGTGGTAAAACATAAAACATGTTTTGTAATGGGTCAAATGGTTTCATCTTTGACAAGAGAGAGGTACTTATGGGACAAGCCCGCCACACTATTCCCAAATCTCTGTAACTCCTGAAAGCCAGAATCAACAGTGGCGCCCACTACAAAAGACTGACTGAAAAAGCTCGACAATTACCAGAGAATGAATTTAACTGTCTTGGATCCCGCAACGAAATAATCAGAAAAGTAGGCACGCGAAAAAATATTTTAAAATAAGGTGTCAAAAACGAATGGAATCGCAGCTACCAGAAACGAACATGATTCTCCAATGATAGAAGAGACCAATCAAACGAAGGTAAAACACCAATGCTCATTCCTATAGATTGTACCTGTCTATACCACTATTCTGGCTGCACAATCGCCTCCGGACGGTGAGGTCGGTGAGGTCGTGGCTCACTTGACAAGCACCGCACCGGCACCGCTCCAACCCAGAAATTAACTTGCCATTAAAATTCGGGTGTTGCATGGCCTATTTTATAATGTCCATATGAAAAAGCTTACGGCGGGTGGTCAACGCGCTTGCCGCTACCATACGACTCGCCTCGCGGGCCACTCGGCGTCCGCGCGCCGCAAGCGAGTGGACCGCGCGCTGGCTGTGCGCCGCCTCCGAGTTGCCCGCAAAACAACGTACAGTTACATATTTAGTTAGAGAGCCCACTACACTGAACCTAGTTCGATAAGACTCCCAGATTATATAATTATATGGTCGCGTTAATACTTGACGTACTTAGTTAACTTTAACCTCAGTTTCGTTATCAGCCATTTAAATTTCATCCGGCGTACTATATTATTTCTTTTATGCTCGGTATGATGTAAACTATTTATAAATAAGCTTCAGCCTGCGTACTATAACTGCTTTTTTTTCACCACCTCCGTAACCTCCCAATCCCACACCCACCTCGGGTTCCTCAGCTGACGCTGGGTTCACTTATCAGTCATTCGGGATCTATTGAACCAGATGGCAATTGATCGGCGTAAAAACACTCTAAAATACAACACCATCTCCCGGACTATCACAGCCAGCGCACAGACTGCGAGCTTACGCCTTGCGGGGTCGGCGCGCGGACGCCGCACCGCCCGCGCGTGGACGCCGCGCTGCCCGCGCGTGCGTCAAGTGTGCCACGACCTTTCATGGGGTAGTTCGCCGTCCGCCCGTCTTATGCCGACAGGCCGTGTCGACGGCGCCAGAGTGTTCCACGCGCGCCTCAAAGACAGCAAGGGCGATTGCTGCAGGGGCTGCGGGACTGTTCGAAAGAGATACCGTGGTCCCGGAACATAAAGGACGAGGAAGGAACAGATGGGTTTTAGTCAGTAAAAGTCTGACACTCTCTTCCTCTCCCTCCCGCTCCGCCCAGAGTGGGAGGAGTCATTTGATGATTTCCCATCCGAAAAAAAGGCTGCATAGTCGGCTGATTGTGCCCGACTGGCTGGGGTTGGTCGGGCTTCCTATAATATCCCATCCCAGAGCATGTCTTTCCTTACAAAATCGTGCCCCCTGGTGTATCCGGCTTGTCCGGGTCAGGCTTGCTCCTGGCTGGGTGTGGTGCTCAATCATCATCATTATCATCATATTTTGAAAACCGACATTTTAATCCCTTCTTGTACGAAACCTACGCGCGTAGCATGACACCAATTCCATCTCTATTCTACCAAGAATAGACAAAAGTTCTTCCCATACAACTCGACATATCTTCCGCCAGAACATGGGGCGACCTAGACTCGAGATTCTAAGAAGGCAGACATATATATTATTTGCATAGCAAGGGGAAGTAGCTAGTGATGTAGATAATCTACGAATCTCGATCGTCCTGTCACTTCGTGTTTATGAAAACATGATTTAGGCATTCTGTTAGGTGTCACTTAGCGTGGGTGAAAACGGGGATTAGTAGGCAATTAGGCATTCGGTTAGGTTACACTTAAGTGTCGGTGAAAACTGGAAGTAGGCGTTCAGTTAGGTGACGCTTAGTGTTGGTATAAACGGCCATTAGGTATTGAGTTGGGTTTGTTGGTGAAAATAGAAATCATGGCTTTGGGTTTACTTTGCTTTTTGCTTTTAGGCTTTCTATTCATTTTGACTTTCCTCAGTCCCGCAAATCCCGCTTAATTTACGAGGGAGATTAGTCCCGCATATTGCGTGCGGGGTCCGAAATATCGGGATCCCGGTGTTCCGGTATTGTTTTCCTTAGATTCAACTATACCTACATTAGACAAAAATCACAGTCAAGGTCAATATAGATGAAGGCGATGACCTTTTTACCCGATTGCAAGGAAAGGGTTATTTATCCTATTTTCCCTATAAGGTACCTAAATTTATCTATTTGTCTGGCGAAAAGTTTAGGAGCATTCTAAAATAGGACGTAGGTATACCTACCTACGTCCTATTTTAGAATGCTCCTAAACTTTTATTACTTACCAGTAATAAAATAAAGCAGTACTCATTTGAAACATTTTATTTTATAAAAATAAACGTTTTGACGACAAATAGTTACAATATTCGGGGTCTTTACGAATTCATCAACTCATAACAGAGTTCCCACAAGAAATGTTTCAAGACATTGTAAAAAATTCAGTTTTTACAAAAGTTACTTTTTATCTTAAAACATTAACAACATTACATTTTTTCACATCTAATTCTAATAACGTTCGATCACTTTCATGTTTTTTACGTAATATCTTTAATGAATAAGAAAATAATTATTTTTAGAAGGTTGTTTATCCAGCTAACGAATTGGATTATTACATACAAAATACAGCGACTTACATAGGTTTACACACTGCTGTAACATTTGTCGAACTAAAAACGTAAGTAGGTAATCCTCAAAGAATTACAATTAGGTACATCTTACAATAATATTTTTTCTAATAAAATTATGTAGTTCTCTATACATACATACTTAGGCACCCAGTGTACATATTGAATGGGAGGAAAAAATACAGTTAAATGTGCCTCACTCATCTTGAGTAGTCATTTATTAATATTGTCATCTCCTACCATTTTAGTACAAAGACAAGAGAATTATTACCTAAATTACCAAGAAAAAGTAAAAAAAACATAACAGCAGTGTGTGTTTGTAGAAGTACGAATCCCGAACAAAGAATAATAATAAAGACTCAGAAGAACTCTGAGAGCAAACTGATTTTAATTCGAATTTCATTTTTTTTTATTTTCTCAAAAAGGTTAATGGCCTTATGCTTCCCCACAGTGTTCACTGATGACTCTCCAAAGACTTTCTTGGACGGTGAGTAGGTATGCAATAATTTCAACAGTTAATGACTGATTCTTTATACAAATGTTTGTTCAGCTAGATAATTACGTAACGTGATGGTGTAGAAGAAATGGGTTCGCAGCATGCGGGGCGCCGAACTAGTGCTACTCCCACGCCTAATCGAAGCACGGGGTCATTCAACTTTAATTTCATGTACAATGCAATGTATTTCATATTCTAACTAGTAGTAAATAACCAAAGAATTTTTTTATCGAAACGAGCATTGTGACTAGAGAAACTTAGATAATAAATTTACTGGAAACAGCTTTATACATTCTATTTACTATTTCCATTTATTTTTTAAATACACACATATTGTAATTGTTCATACATTCCGTATACCGGGCTAGTGACAAAAGCTCGTTGAAACATATTCTACATAATACCTATTTATATATGGCATACACAATTATAATTAATGATGTCTTTTAACTAATATCACGAAACGCCGTTATTATGCAAATCAAGTTTTTTATCTACGAGATCAATAATTTTATTATATCGTTTGGCGTAATCATTTCGCTCAGTACCGTTACAAAATCTAAAATATATAGTAGGTATCGTACGTTAGATATCTTCAAAGGGAAACAATCTAAATGAAGCGACAGTAAGGTGAAATACAATACATTATGTCCGAGTCTGATAGAAGGTAATACCCTGATTGTTCGAAGAAATTATAAAAATAATCGATAGGCAGATAAAACCGCGACTGGCCGTTCGTTTAGTTTGGTGTTCGAAGAAGATATTCCTAAGCAAAATGTTATTTACATGTTCCATATTTCACGTCCTTTTCGTTTAATATTCTATAGGCTATGAGTCGTCAGTTTCGTGTGGGTCCGGGGGTTGTTGAGGGATGTAGTTCCATCTCGCTCGCACTTCCGTGGTAGCTGTTGCGGTGGCGGCGGGGTTGGGGGGTGTTTTGTTGGAGGCGGGGGTGGCGGCGGCTAGCCGTCTCGCTCGCACGACGGCGAGGTGGCGCTGGATGTAGTGCTCGTGTGGCGCGAGCGCGGCGGCGCGCGTGAGGCACTCCTCGGCCACCGCGAGCTTGCCGCGCTCGACGGCCACCACGCACAGGTTGTGGAGAGCTTGCACGTTGTCCGCCTCCAGCTCCAGAATGCGCCGGTAACACTGGAATATGGACTTTTATTATTAGGACATTTTGGAGGATTCACGGTGAAGAGGCTTGCTCCTACTGTCAATAGAATGGTTCGGAACCGAGACATATACGAAAAACGCAATCTGAGAGGTATTGTAGGGACCTGAATTCTGAGTAATCGATCAAAAGAACACCCCTAATTTACCAAAGTGACGCAATCTGGTCTTCGTAACGATTTACTTAAAGCTTTATACTCACACTTTCGGCCGCATCCAAATCCTTAACAGAATTGATGTAGATGTCTCCAAGAAGCACCAACGCCTTCACATGGTCCGGATGATGTCTGACCAGCTGCTTCAAGAACGGCGCGGCTTCCAATGGCCTCCTCCTATCAGCCAGGAGTAGCGCCAGGTTGAACAGCGCTGATCGGAAGTCAGGCTTCAGGTGGACCGCTGCCCTGAACCACCGTTCTGCGCATTCGGCGTCACCCTCGTCCATGCAGACCATGCCGAGGTTGAAGTGGACGCGCTCGTTTGTTGCTGGAATTTTGAAATGTAATAATTTAGCAAATACTTGTTTGTAAAACATCGTTGTGAGAATATTCAAACTTTATATAATTGCACGTCTATTAAGTACTTTGGTTTATCATTGAGATTTGGCTTTTCACCTGGAACAGGAGAATTTTGATCACCATCAATAAGGTAGGTACGACTTTGGGAGGAAGATTTCGGTGACTGTTCTGCCGCGTTGCATTTTAGATTTCTGTTATTTCAAGAAGAAAACACCGAAAGATGTTCAAGACGACGAGACTATCTTATCTACTACAGGTTTTATGTCATAGACCCATGTTCCAGTTTGATAGAACTTGTTCCAATTTTCAAAGATATTCTTACTTCTAATTTGAACAAATGTTCTAACTGAAGTCACCAGAGCTAATCATTCGTCGAACTTACCATCTTTATCAAGTAGTTTGAGGAGGCGCTGCCTGGCGAGATGCCTCAGGTCAGCAGCTCCAAGTTCTTGCAGGAGTATGGCAGAGTTCAGTAGAGCTTGTTCATGTTCCGGTTCTAGTTCCAACGCCTTGTCGAGGTATGCCAGCGCTTGGGAAGGCTTGCCCTGCTCTAGAAGGACCACGCCTAGCTGAAATGGGAATGGACAACACACATTTTCAATTGTTTTTATCTTGAGAATTATCAGCAAAATAAATCAGGGAAATGGTTTTAATGGAAGAATGCCCGTTAATAAAGGGAAGCCGAAAGGCACTTGTTCTCCCCATCATTGCGATCATTTTTTTGTTCCACACCATACCTGGGAACCTTCTAGTTACGGAGATTTGGGGGGTCAAAGTTACAACTTTTTGACAAGTTTTTTTTTAAATACAAGTTTTTTTGTAGGATTTTTACTTTTAACACCTCCACGACCTCTATACTATTCAATCCATCCATCAGCACAATGTTTGAAGTGCGTTACATTGAGTTCTACCACAAAACATGATTTATAACCTCAAAAAAAAAGTTGTTTCCCAGCAATATTTTTTGCATAAAGTTACTTAGTTTGATGTACAGAATGCTTGGTTAACGGCTTTGTGATGAGGTGGTTTACACCCTGTATAGTTGTTACTAGGTTTAATACTTACGTTGTAATAAATGTCAGGATTCCCACTGTCATACAGCAAAGCCCTTTCATAAACCTCCTGGGCTTCCTTCGTCCTATTTAATTTGATTAAAATATCTCCTCTATTTATGTAGGCCTGAGTGTAATCAGCTCTCATGCTGATCGCTTGTCTGTATAGCATGTCTGCTTCTTCCAATCTGGTCGCATTTTTGGAGATCAAATTGGCAAGATTCAAGAATACGTTCAAGTGGTTAGGCGCTATCCTTGCTTGGTATGATTCACCAGGTTTAGCTTTTGGAAGAAGAGATTTGGCTCTGACGTAAGCGTCCTCGGCTTCTTGGTATCTTCCTAGGTGGTTGTAAGTCCTGCCAACATTGATGTGAGCTCCAACATCGTCTGGTTGTACACTGACAGCTGTGTTGAAGAATTCTAATGCTTCCGCGTACTTCCCTTCTGCTTCTAAGGCATGTCCTACGTTATTGTACAACTTGGCGTTGTTACGATTCACCTGAAACATATTAGACTTTAGCAACATGTCCTATTAAGTCTAATGAAAAAGTTTTCATCAAAATTATTGTTACCTTCAGTCCTGAAGCAAATATAGAATATTCAGTCTTCCAATCCCAATTCCTGATGTAAGTTTTAGCGCTGAACGCCAGTAAGAGAAAAATGAGGGCGCTGGCAGCAAGTTTTGCTCGCCTTTTGGCCAGCATTCGCCAGCCATGGGCTATTAGCAGACACCAGCCCATTGAGGGCATGTAGAGTACTCGTTCAGCAACCACGAAGCCGACAGGGAAGAATAAGTTTGATGCTGGTAGAAATGGTAAGACGAGTAGCGCTAACCCCTGAAGGAAGATGTGAAAAAGAAAATTAGTTTTTGTCACTTTGATACCGTCACTGTTACGAATGTACCCGGAAAAAAACGGTTACCCGCATCTCATAATAAAAACAAAACAGTGTGGGTGAACTGTTTGTTTTTGTTCAAAAGCTTGAAAAGGAAGTGAATGTACTTTATCAATCAACACGAAGTAGTTGAAAATAAAAGAGACTAAAACAAATGAAAGTATATTTAGACGTACCGCATCTCTAATTAAAATAATAAACAAAAAAAAACCGTTTTACTATTTTTTTTAGGTGCAGACGATTGAATTGAAACGGGCGTTAGCATACAGCATGGTTTTGTTGGCCGTTGTAGTACATTGTCAGGACGGCCCTGATGGGAAAAATTTGTGAAATCGTCTACGGAATTTAATAAAAAAAAAATAAACTCCTCTTTTTTTTGAAGTCGGTTAAAAAGAAGATGCGTTTGTTCCGACTATGGCCAACCGCTAAAAGAACCATGACTGACTCTAGCTTCTAGTACTTTTTTCTGAAGGATTTCAGTATTGACTGTGCTTACCATAGAAAGAGCAGACGACCGCGTCCTGAGTGCGTGAATGGTCGCAGCCACGATGATGACGAACAGCGTCAAAGTGGCAAGGTTGCGAGGGTCCCGCCAGGACTTGAGCAGCGCTACCGTGCCCATGGTCCAATCACAGCAGAGAGCCTCGGGAAGTGTGAGGAGCCAGGCGTTCAGAGCTGGTAGGTACGCGAATGTGATGTGCCTGTAAGAAGGATGGTAGTAATTGGTTGGTTTGTTGTGAACACTAATTGAAAACATTTGTACGATATTATAAGAGTTTCGTTTTATAATTTAAAAAACAGGAAAATCGCTTCACCTAATCTGAGAGCGTTTTATTTTCATCTAACCGTGATTGCTGGATTAATATGCGGCTTCTAAACAAAAACTCGTCTTCTCCAATAGTCTTCAATTTGTATAGCCAATATGGCCGTTCCATTGCAAACCACTCTGTAATACTCTGGAACCACTATAGACATAATGTACGTCGCCATTGTGTCGAAGATTTAAGACCATCTTGACAGAAGACGTTACTGACAGCAAAAAGTCAGCAACATCAAGTCCAAACAAACAGCATCCACCTGCTAACATCACAAAACGCTATAATGCCAGGCATTTGTTTATTTAAGTGAATTCCGCCATAAGCCAAGAATCCACCGCTCGAACAATGGCGTCCGAACGAGCACGCTCATAAAATTAATGTGGCTTAACCAGCGACCGGCCGTTTCGCAGCTAGTGCGCTTGTCAAAGCCAATTATCCGTATTACTGGGCGATAAAGACGCAGACTGCCTCGTCCGGTCACAAAGGAAGAATATATGAGGACATGTTCGTGAATACACGATTGAGTCCTTAACAAGTTGCTAAGTTAATCGCTGGTTCAACGGACATGAATGAAGAATGGCGTGCAATGCGGCGTAATTTATCAATTTGATATACTTGAGTTTTGCTGCATTTTAGGCATGAGTGTTGGTCTTTGTGTTCATTTAAATTTGTTTACTTTCTTGTCTAAAAATGGTTTTCGGTTCTAGGGTATCACCCCGGATTCACGTAAAACATAAGTAAATGCACAACATTGTTTCACCTCAGTTTTTTTTTTGCAGGAAACATTGTGCGAAATTCTATGTTCTTATAATTATCTGAGATGTAAACCTTCGGTGAAATCGCAGGACTTCTTGTTATTCTTCTGAAATACCCACATTTTATCAAATGACCGACCCAGGACGTGTCCACGTTAGTCGCAGGGTCAGTAGCGTTTGGTTGCCTTCTAAACAGCAGGTGTAAGGAGATCACAAAATAATAAATACATACGTCATCAACACTTGATAATTACCTGGCAGGTGGATGAGCAGCGCCCGCAGGGTTGTCAAACCGCGTGAAGACCGGCAACTGCGCGCCCATCACATGCAGCCTAGCAGCCAACAGCGCGAGTGTAGCGCAGCACACAGTGGCCACGCGCCGCGCAGCCTCGCCGCACGCACAGCCCCAGCCGCCACCCTTGCCCCACGCGTCCACCCACGACCAGCGGCTGATGCCACCTGAACTTCGACGCTGAAACATCAAGGATTAAATTTCATTCGATTATGGACTTTTTGACAACCGTTATAAGGCTGATAGAATCTAGCACCTAATAATTTATTTCCATAATCCCGTCAGTGTGATTTCCAACGTTTCACGTAATATCATCGTCAACTGACTATCCTTTTTCCAACTATGTTGGGGTAGGTTTCCAGTCTAACCGGATGAAGCTGAATACCAGAACATTACATGCTGCGTAACTATCTGACCTCCACAACTCGATTAGTACTAGGTAATACGATGCCACTTGGAAATGGTGGTTTCGTCTACCTACCCCGTAACGACTGTCAAAGATCGACCTTTCCCGCAACATCGTTCAAGCTAAATGTAAATATTCTAAATCTATTTGTAGTAAAAAAACACAAAAAAAATCATAGAGGTAAAAATAATACAAAAGATGAGGCTGTCAAGCTCGGGCACTAGTGTTGTACCGTTCGATTTTGTATTAAAATTAAACACGTCAAACGGAGCGGCCGCTGCTACGTGCAGGTTAAATTCTGTGGTAAAGGCGGGAAAAAATGGAGGAAAATAATTCTAGCCCGACGTAATGGCTTCCCTGGTTCCATTTTCATGTATAGATTGGATAGGTTGATTTAAATAAAGTGAGGAATAATGAATTAATCAGGGGGATATTTCATAAATTGTCTGAAAGTGCATCTCGATGGCAAACTGCCACACTCGTTTGTCTATTATTCGTAGATAAGTAGCTCAAGTAGAAAGAAAGAAAGAACAACAGTCACAGAGTCACAGAGTAACAGTCTATTGCCATAGATTGTATATGGGACCAGGAGTTACTTTGCTAAAAATGGTATGGCAATAGACTGTAATGCAAGAATGTTTAGTTTTAATTTCAGATGCTATCTAAGGGCCTATGCACACCACGTTTTTTAAACGCGCCGTCGACGCGCGTTCCCAAAACGCGCGTCGACGGCGCGTTTTTATCCTGCAGAGCAGTTTGTTGTCGTTTGTATCGATACAAACGCGCGGCACCGGCGCGTCAGTATCGATACAAACGCGCGGCACCGGCGCGTCAGTATCGATACAAACGCGCGGCACCGGCGCGTCTGTATCGATACAACGCGCGACACCGGCGCGTCTGTATCGATTCAAACGCGCGACACCGATACGAGCGCTAGCGCGCGCGCCTTCCCTAAGGACGGGGTTGATTGAATGCTGTCTCGACCGACGCCATCTTGCTACTGTTGACGAGGTTCTGCTTAAAAACGCAAAATGCCGGCGCGTTTGTATCGATACACACGCGCGTTTGCATCGCGTCTGCATCGCTACACACGCGCGTTTGCATCTCGTCTGTATCGCTACACACGCGCGTCTGTATTGCTACACACGCGCGTCTGTATCGCTACACACGCGCGTTTGCATCGCGTCTGTATCGCTACACACACGCGTCTTTATTTATACAGGTGTGCAAAGGTCTACAGGCTGCGTCTGACTTGCGTGCGTATCGCGTCTGTATCGCTACAAACGCGCGTCGACGGCGCGTTTAAAAAACGTGGTGTGCATAGGCCGTAAACCTTATTTCTAGAAAAGCTGTTTTTTCTTCTTATGGAGAAATCGGTTCAGTTTGATGAGCTGAATCACACCCTCAAATATGACCACAGTACCACACCTTTCTGGTACATGCTCACGCTGGTTCTCTAAATCTGCGAAAATCTCGTCGACCGCTCTGTTTTGCGCCTAAACTACTCACGAGTTATTCGTAGAATGTCGAAGTACTCCTTTCTCTTTTGTACATGCTACGGCGTAGCACGGTACGATGACGACATCAAAATTTGCTCACCTTCTGTGCTACGAAAAGTTCGTAGACGACACATACGCCGGTGACCGTGATGCCTTGCTCCTTGCACAGCATCGCTACGCCAACACATGCAGTGCATGCTACGACATAGCGCCAGTCTGGAAATATCAAAGTTTTATAAGGTGCGTTCTGAGTGACGTTTTTTATTTAAGTTCTATGGAAGACTAACGTACAGTTAAACAAAATAGAATAAAAATAGTAAGGACCGACCGAAGGTTCGGTTTCGGTTTCGGTTTCGGCTAGTTTCGGCCAAAAAATCTAGTTTCGGCCACAGTTTCGGTTTCGGCCAATAATTGGCCGAACCTTCGGCCCCGCCGAAACTAGGTGTTCGTGAATTGTCACGCATCATTCGGCTTACTTTGAGTGAGTGAACGTGATTGCCAATTGTGTTTGCTAGCCAGCATGATCGTGATGATTTGAGGTTGTGGTTTTTCTCGCGCAAACATTATTAGGTAAATATTTGTTTTTACTTTTGATTAATGATGATGTATTTTATGGCATTCATTAGAGTCTTGTCCTACAGCGGAAAATAAATAGGTTGTAAGTTGTAATAGAATAGAATTCATTAGATAAAGTCGATCCGTGAACTGACGCGCGGCTGCAGCGCTGCAGTCGTGCGTTTTTTAATTATATGGGTTAACCAAGCAGCGAGGTGGCTGCCTCGCTGCGCGGGGGCAGCGCAGCTGTAGCCGCGCTGCCACCGCGTGGCACTTTGTGGCAAATTTGAAGGCGCCCTAAAAGATGTGTATTTGTTGTTTGTGATGTTTGTTGACCTGTGATGTTTGATTCTAACATTACTCTATTTGTTTGTAATTGTTTTTGGATTCAATTTTGTACCTGTATTCGAACCGCCCCGTAAATCCGATACACAACTACCTCCGGTGATTTAACTGTTACCGTGAATGACCTTCAGTCATGTCGCATTTTTTCCCTTTAGTACGCCAGGTGCTTAGTCAATTCGGACCCGTAGTACAGTAGTACTGTGCGTGAAAGTTTTCTAGTTATACTTCATTATTTACTTGAATTAATTTTCCTTTTAATAATGACTGCTATAGGTATGTTTACCTTAGTGGTTTTTGTATTTTAATCTGTGAGATATTATTTATTTTGGCTGATTTCTTTCAGGTAAAAAATGACACAAAAAGAAAAGAATCCTATTTGCCATTTTTTTTAAAAGCAGTATTTTATTAATTAAGAAATATTTTTGAAACATAGGTACTTTAATTGTTGCATTTTATTTTTTTAGACGTGTTTACTGTCTATATACGCGTAAAAATACAAAAGATTTAACATGCTATAAAAATTTAAATAAGTTTCGGTTTCGGTTTCGGTTTCGGCCGAAACTGGGACCAAGACCGAAGGTTCGGTTTCGGTTTCGGTTTCGGCTGAAAATCCTGTTTCGGTCGGACACTAAAAAATAGTACGAGTAACTTTCAACCAATTATAAGTTTCACTTATAAAAAGTTGAATTGTCAAAAAAAGAGAAGTTTTCTTTTAAAGAATAACTTTGTTATAAGAGAACGAATAAAAACCGGCCAAGAGCGTGTCGGGTCACGTTCAGTGTAGGGTTCCGTAGTTTCCCGTCCGTCACAATGAGTGTTCAATCCAATCCGATTTTAATCATTCTTTTTTGTTTGAAAAAAGATACGTTCAGGATAATAAAATATGTAAACGAAGTTAAAAAAAATTCTTGCATATACGATTATACTAAAAACTTAGTCCAGAGATTATTTTGTACAACTTTTTGTCTTTTTTGTACAAACACTTGTTTCCATCCAAGTTCAAAATAATTTTCCTAGAAAGTCCTTATAAAGTTCTACTTTTCAGATTTTTTTCATATTTTCTGAACTTACGGTTCAAAAGTTAGAGGGGGGGGGGGGGACACATTGTTTTTTACTTTTGGAGCGATTATTTCCGAAATTATTGACATTATCAAAAAATGATTTGTCGGCGTGATTGATACACTTAATGGTACCAAATTTCAGCTTTCTAGTGCTAACGGTCACAGAGATTAAGCGAGGACGGACAGACGGACAGACAGACATGGCGAAACAGGGTTCCTAGTTGACTACGGAACCCTAAAAAAGCCATATTTTTGTATTTTATTCTATTGAGCATAGTATTTATACCACTAACATTGGGCGAAATTTCTTCGTAATACAATTAACGTTTAAATCTAACTTATTCAATAACACAACAAACACGTGCCCAGAACTAAAACGTAAAAAAAAAAAACATACAGACGAATTGATAACCTCCTCTTTTTGGAAGTCGGTTGAAAACTAAAAGAATTTTAATCAAACTTTTCTTATTCATTCTGCAAAGACTGGAAACTGATGGTTAAATTATTTATATTGTGCCTATCGGGGAAACACAAATAAATGTTGTAGGCTGTTACCACGCGGGGAATAAACTCAAGGTCTGAGACTGTGTGTACACCGGCGTCAAAACCATTTTCTGTTCCGTTTTACAAACAAAAAGTATCAAATCAAATCAAATCATTTTATGTCGGACAACTACGAGAGCCATAAATTGTTAGTAACAGTTTTGCAGTTAAACACTGTTGTTAGTAACGTAACTAAATACGAGTTGAGGCAGCGAAATACTAGGGTATAAGTCTTCTCACAAATCACCTTATTATGGTGGAGGAAGTATCAGCCGCTACAGCCTTCAGGAATCTATGTGGTATATCATTTACCTGGTGTCCATGACACAAGCCTCGTTCGCGATATCGCGATAACGCGAAGATTTGCATTGTCGCGACACGTCTGGCCAAAGAATTCGTCCTTTCGCGAATCATCTTCGCGAATACGAATGCCCTTCGCGCCGCTGTCGGTAAATTGCCGCACATCAAAGGGTTTTGTCGCGACAAAGTTCGTGCGTTTGGCTACACTTCGCGCGCTTTAGTTGACTGCGATACTCCGAGCGGTTTGAACGTGTTTGATTGAAAATGTTAATCATGGATTGGAATAATGAGAGGATATGGAAAGATGCAGTAAATAATTATTAGCTGCCATGTGAATCATGTGATACAGCGCAACCACCTCTTCCATGTTTTCCGCGAAATGAATTATCGCGACGTTCTAGATTATCGCGAGAGTAGAGAAGTTTTTTTTGGTGTGGCCAAGCACTTCGTCATAGATCGAACACGAACTTTTATCGCGACAACGCGAACACGAATCTTCGCCTACAAGTCTGGCCGTAGCAATAGAACGATAGCCTTAGTTACTGTTTTGACTCAAGTCAGCTCACAGCCTTAGGTACTTACAAACGTATAACACGAGTACCTAATATTGACGAGAAGTGTATATGAAAGTATGAAAGGTAAATAAGGACATCTGTATCGAGAATTCAGGACGTTCACCCTGAAATACAATTCTCGACGTAACATTAAAAGACGCTACGAATATCTCGAGTTTTCCCTCTTAGTAAGTTTAGTTTAGGAACGTTTTATGTAAGCCACGTTTTCGTGTTATCTAAATAATAAATGTATGCTCTTAAGGCTTTGTGTCTTAAAGAGCATACATTTAGGCTTAAATGAATTAGCCGAAACGCTTAGTGGCCCTTTTCAGGCATCAAATATTACTTAGTTTTTAGATACAGTTTGATGGCCCCATTTATTAAGTGGTCGCAAAGAGCGATAGCTGAGCATGCGGTCTTGATTTCGATGGGCAAAGTGTTATTGGGTTTTTCCACAAGGAATTTCTCAGCGGACCTTGCCCGGCTGATGAAGAAAGGCTCATCCCCATAACATGAGACTTAAACATAACTGCGTGATGTTTGGTAAACAGTTTCATGACGTGATTAGGTTTGAACCATTTCATCAGACAATTCGATCACCTAATCTTGATCACGCGCTTGGGTGGGTTTTTAGGGTTTCTGCAATAAAATAAGACCGTACTGAATTATAAGTTGATGTAAGGTTTTTTTGATAAACTATGTTTTGTTTCATGTTTCATACTAACCGAAGTAATTTACGTACTTAGTACCTAATTCCACAGTCAATACACTTATCAAACGGAAAATTCGAATATGTCATGCAGTTAATTCCGTATCGTCTATCTATCTATCCGGCACAGATAACACCGCTCAAACGTTCATTCTGTGTTAGACAGGAATACGTGTACAGAAAACGGTTGTGACGTGGAAGTCGTAGTTTGACGTCATAATCTGTTGGCACGAACTTCAGAACGTATTGCTTGACGTCATAGTACATTGAAAACGTTCGTTTACATCAGTTTCCATTCTTCACACCTTCCTTTACACAATCGACATAATATTTTATTTTCTAAAGCTAGGTATACCTGTATATCTTCTTCTCTGTGAAGCGCGCGCGTAACACAGTAGTGCGCCGAGGAAGAATAGGGAAGATAACATCTCAGCTCGTCCCACCACGCCCGTCACCTGTCAGGAAAACATTTTTTATTAGAAGAAAATATAAATTGTTCGATTCTGTGACGATTGGAACGTATTATGAACTGTAGTGCTATTCTGTAAGGTGCACATTCTATTAAGCAGTATTTGTTGAACAAAATGCGGACCTGAATATACAGGGTGTAAAAGACTCTCAACGAAGCCGAAGGCATTTGTTCTCCCCGTCTTTGCGATCATTGTTTTGTTCTAGACCATACCTGGAAACCTTCTAGTTACGGATATATTGGGGGTCAAAGATCCAACTTTTTCACAGGTTTTTTTTTAAATACATTTATTTATTGTAAGAACTTTACTTTAAACACCTCCACAGCCCCAACACTATCGAATTCATCCACCAGCACAATGTTTTGAGTGCGTCACATTGAGTTTGATCGTAAAACGTGATTTTTCACCCCAAAAAAAAAGTAATTTCTCAGCAATCATTTTTGCGTAGGGTTATTTAGTTTGGTGTACTGAGTGCTTGGTTAACGGCTTCGTGAAGAGTTTGTTTACACCCTGTATACGGCTTTCATTCGGCTCTTGCCGACGCGACGGCCATCTGCATTTGGCATCTACCCATCGCTGAATAATATTCGGGTCGTCTCGTAACAGTTCGAAATAAGCCGATCGGTATACAGGGTGGATCCCTTCCAACCTGTATACGGCGACGCTAAAACGGCTACGACGTACATTATTCTGAGACCACATTGTTTTCATCGGTTATTAAAAGCAAGCTGTTTCCTACAAAAGAGAAATAAATACACGGTCGAAATGTGTGGAAAAGCTGTTTTTTCTCTCTTTTTTTTTTCGCCTCGGTGACCCTTCCACCCCGTATACATCATCTGCCTAGCCTTTTCACAACGATGTTGGGGTCGGCTTTCAGTCTAACCGGATTCAGCTGAATACCAGTATTTTACATGGAGCGACTGTCTATCTGACCTCCACAACCCAGTTGGTACTGGGTAATACGATACCACTTGGTAAGACTGGTTGTCAGACTTTTTGGGCCACTGACTACATGTAACGACTGTCAAAAATCTACAAATTAGTGCCTAACCATGACGATCAATGACGGTTATTTTTATTCCGCCTAACATTTTTCTACACGCTGTTACTCAAATTTGAAATTCGAAGGCATTTTCTTTTTAATTTTAATAGCGGGACCAATCTACCAAAGAAAATGACATAAAAACAATAATTTGGTAAACTCATCCCGCGGGACCCAAATGACCGGGACCAATTTACTAAAGAGCCAGCATCCCGACGAATTACCAGCCTGGTCAAAATGGAAAATACAAGTAACAATAATAATTAAAAATGCTCGTGAGGAAAACCGTACGCACTTATAGGTTGTTTGCTTATTAGCGCGTAGAGGCTAGCGAGTGAAACTGCGCGCTTGGCGCTTGGCTAGTCACTTAGCGTGTATTGAAGTAGCCTCTAGGCGCAAGTCATCTGTCAGTACGTTCGTAGCCTTAAGGCCCGTAAACCAACCAACCAAGGTTGTTAGAAAACGGAAGCCGATTTCTCCAAGACGTGTTCCTAACAACCTGCAGGCTCCTAAGCATAGTTGTAACTCACACACACAGACATTACTCTTTTACGATGTTCTGAGGTGAAAGTTTAGTTTATTTCCACGAAAGAAACGCGACCCGTTCAAGAAAGCGACGTAAAGCTTGCGAAAATGGCAGCGACCGTGCCACAGTCTATAAAAATAGCAAACATGGTTCAGGTTTACGTAGGTACGGGGGACGCAGTAGTCTCATTCACGACTCCATTATGGCGAGCTCAGTACAAACACATTTCCTCCACTCTGTGATCCTCACGAAATAGCTTCGCAAGTTTATTATAATTTGATATTTCGATTATTAACAAAGTTTAAGGGCCTATTTCATGATGTCCGAATAGCAAAAAAAAAACATTACAGTTCCTGTAAAAATGGAACAGAATTTGTATGAAATAATCTGATTATTAAGTTAACGGGAACTTAATTGTAAGTGGTGAAACAGGCCCTAATACTGTTGCAATCAGATATTATTATTTATTATTTCAAAATAGAACGTGTATTCTACAGCAGTTATATTGATGCAAAAATCAACTGTTCTGGTTTGAAGTTAAAATAATGATAAATTCCCTATTCAAAAGTAGACACGAAATTGTAAAATACTTCCAGGAAAAAAGTATTAATATTAGTTATTAGTTTTATTAGTTCGCTTTGCATTGAGAGACTACAAACAACTGCCATGTACATACAAAATACTCCCAGGTGCAAATCCCTTTGACATGGCCACCCAACGCGGATATAAATCGTATGCCATATAAAATACGACACAATAAAAAACGAGTATTTCTAATTGGAATGCTGGCATAAACAGAAAGTTTAAAGATCATCAAGTTCACACCTTACGGGGCATAAAATTTGCCATGCGGGTTGACGAGTGGGTTGCCATAAAGCAACCAGCTAACAACCAACGGACGACGGTTGCCGTTATTACCCACAGTTATTCCTACCGTATTTTTAGGAAGAAACATAAAATAGACTGCAAGATCGTAAACTGCTCTGTGGATTTTGAAAATTCTTTTTGAAGGACCTAAGACCTCAAACCTGGATACTTGCCAAGTTGCTAAGTCATAAACAACAGTGCATCTGTATTCTACAATTCTAGAACACATATTTGAAAAACTTAAAAGATGAATAGATCTCTTCGATCTAGATCTTGTTTTGTTTTCGTGTCGTTAATTGGGTCCACTTACTGACGGCGTCTATTAAGTCCTAAAATTGCCGGTATTTGGATACTTAGGATAGTCCAGCATCATGGTGTGGTACCAGATCATGTTCTGGATAGCACTACACACGCACACAGTCGGACGGGCCTCTAAATTTCCATTTTACCAAGTTTTCGTTGTTTCCACCTAAATAAGGAGATTACCAGATGGTAATCTGATGATCCTATATGTGCAAAGTCATGAAAACCTCAAAGCCACCCCAATCGAATCACGTTTTTGGCGATACAACTAAACGAATTGAGAACTTCGTTTCGTTTTTCCAATCGGTTAACAACGAAAACATAATCAGATCGTTCGATGCTTCTGCTATAAAAACAGAAAAACATTCTGAAAATGCTTGCTCAACACACGATTGACATCAGAATCGTATTTTTTTTATGTCGAGCATAAAATTAATTTCATCCGGAGATGCAAGAAGCAAAGGGAGCGAATAATATAATTTTACTGGCGAAAATTCAGCATTTTTTTTCTAAAAATATTTTTGATGGGTCGGTTATTTGGATTCTATTTCTAATTCAAAATATCCCTAATAAGAAGTATTAAGAAGACGAATTTTACTTGTGTAATTCCTAACTCGCAAAGATGTTTTCTTGTTTATCATTCAGTTTGATGACCCGAATGGCGCAGCGGTAGTGAGGCTTCCTTACGTTCATAGGGTTCCGGATTCGAATCCCGGTTGAAGCAAAGTTTGTGTGTATTTATAAACAAAAAGTGTCTATATAGTAGGTATATCAACTATCTGGTGTCCACGACACCAACCTCGTTACTTAGTGTGGCACTAGATGGCGCTGTGTGTAATGTCCAGCGATATTCATTTATAATATTTAGTTCTACCTTTTGGTTCTCCCTTTTTCCCGTTATTTTTTTTCTGAGCTGAAAATGTTACGTTTTTTTTTAAATTAAATAAATTAATGCTCTTTGAACGTCTTACCGTAGCAACTCAAATATTTCATTGGCCTATTACTCATACTATTTTGGTCGAGGCGGATAAAGGTGTTGTACCCGCATATCACTATAAGACCCACCTCCAATTCTAGTTTTCAAGAAAATAAATTGAATCCCTTTTGCAACACTATTATAAACTTCAATATTTGAATAAAACATTCCCCGATCCAGTACCTTCAGCGAGGCACTAGACAGAAATACAAGAGAGCTTGTCACCGAAAGAAATTGGCATCGTAAATCGTACGCGAAGTGGCCTAGCACTTGCATCCCCCACATAAAATGCACGAATACCTAGTAGGTATATGTATATATGTACCGACTGCTTGCTAATGTCATGTTATGTACTGGCTGAATTTGCAAACACATAGAAATACAATATTCCATCATAAAATAATAAATTCTATATTTATAAGCTAAATAGTTAATATGAATGGGTACGTCATTTTTCTTTTTTATTGTACACATGCATGACACCGGACACGCCACTGCCAGTATTATATATTTACAAAAAGTACTTAAATATAACTTCGTGGGAACCTGTAATTGGCTCTGTGTCGCTTATTCAATTGTTACTCATTTATTTTAGCTGTTGGTTCTCCTTTTAATAAATAAATAAATAAATAAATAAAAACGTACTTTCATTTGCAGGTGCAGTAAAACTGTCAGTATAGGATGAACATCAACAAAAAATGCAAATTCGCATTTCCATATCATGTTATTAGTTACTAGTCTTTTTTTCCCAATTTTGTGTGTACTTTTATGTTTATTTGACCATCAATATACAAACGGTTTTTACTCTTTCGAATTTCTATTTTAGTTTGCGAACTAATTTCAGGCAGAGGCATTCATTTTGTTGGTTTTAGAGCACTATAAAAGCTTTTGCGTGTTACTACAACAGTTGCACAGGTACTTGACATTGGAGATCAGGGGCTTAACATGATCTTTTACTGAGGGAATTTAGTACCTAGGCTACCCTACTTCCGCTTTGTTCAGAGAATAACCATGTTTTTTTTACATTGGTTACAAGTTTTTTTGCTAGCGTCCTCATTTAAACAACATCCATTTTTAAGTCAACAATCAAAGTTCTAAAAAAAATTCGCTCGTATGTACGAAACACTTTAAAATATAATGAAGAATTCAAATGAAAACAACGGAACGAAATGAAAAATGTCGAACAAAATATGCGGTGGAATCGAAAAAATCACAACGGATAGCGTCAGAAACAGCGTGTTGTTATTTCGAACACAAAACGTTTAATATCTGGAATGAATATTAACCGAATGCCATCCGATATGACATATTCGTTCGGATCAACGTTTTAAAGTATTTCATAGCGGACTGAATGTAATATTTTCGTCCATATAGTAATACATATTTTAGTCGAACATAAAGTTGCTTTCGTGAAAAGATTTTTCAGGCAACTTTAAAATAAAGAATGCAGTGTTCTAAAAGGTTTAATGACGACCGAATTTAATCAGACTTCCATTAAAACCGTTTCAAGCTATCCTTTGAGAAAAATGTGTCGATAAATAACTTTTTTAGTTTTTAGTGTGTCGAAGAAAAGAAAACCGGCCAAGTGCGAGTCGGACTCGAGCATACATGAACGGTTCCGTATCATCGTAGTAGGGTAACCCCCTTTAATTTTTAGTTTATTTTTATTTATTATAGCTTCTGTCCGTGACTTCGTTCTCGTGAAGTTTTGATATCGCAACGCATCGCCTGCTCAACGGAAGCTTATTTCCCGCTTGTAACATTTCTTATTGCTGCTCCGCTCCTATTGGTCATAGCGTGATGTTATATAACCTATAGCCTTCCTCGATAAATGGACTATCCAACGCAAAAAGAATTTTTCAATTCGAGCCGGTAGTTCCTGAGATTAGCGCGTTCAACCAAACAAACAAACAAACTCTTCTGCTTTATAATATTAGTAAGTATAGATAGCGGCAACAGAAATACATCAACATCTTCTATGAAAATTTCAACTGTCTAGCTATCACGGTTCATGAGATACAGCCCGCTGACAGACAGACGGATGGACGGACGGACAGACGGACGGACGGGCTGAAAGCGTAGGCTTAGAAATAGGGTCCTGTTCGTTACCCTTTGGCTACAGAACCCTAAAAAGACCGTCTTTATTGCATGAACCCAAATTAAAGGATTCCTGATGAGATCAACAATCGAGATATACATGTATATCTAGTGACTATGTACTACGGACTCCATAGCAACCCCAACTTTTACCTACCTCAATAACTTGAGAAGGATACAATATCCTTCACTATTTTTAGGGTTCTGCTGACGATTCTGACACTCCCTTTATATGCCGTATACAAAGCGGCTGACGTTTGATACGTGAATTATTCGGAGGAGGAATATTTTTTTCCAACTGATTTAGTATATATGAAGTCGCAATGTTTCTAAGAGTACTCGTATTGTATATTTTCATAGATCATAACATAATCCATGGAGTTTCTTGCCCGTTCTTCTTCATAGAGAAGAACGACGCTAGGGAATGGGCAACTACAGTACTTTCTCAAGTTATTATGCCTTGTGACTGTGAATGTAGCTTTTTTTTGTATTTTTGACATTCAATAGTGCCGTAATGGTCTTATTGAAATAAATGCTTTGAGTTTGAGTTTTGAATAAATTATTGTGAAGGCGTTGGTACAGTTCGGGCAAATTGCTTAGTTCTACTTTAAAATCTTTCTGACCTATAAAATCCTTGTACTTTATATCTACATCTATACATGATGTAAATAGACTCTTCCTGAAGCCGGCAACCAAGCATTTTGTACATCATACTAAGTACGATGTAGAATTACAAGTAGCATTAAGTACAAACCTTAGTGGTTTAATAATGCTATTCTGCCTAAACAAATGTATTTTTTTAAACGGTACATAAATGAAAGAAAAAACAAAAGTAAGTTCATGCAAAAATTATTGCTGGCAAATAACTTTTTATTTGGGGTGAAAAATCTCGTTTTACGGTAAAACTCAATGTACCGCACTCAAAACCTTGTGCTGATGGATTGAATAGCACGGGGGTCGTGAAGAGGTTTAAAGTACTTATACCATAAATTACAAACATGTATTAAAAAAAAAAACTTGTGGAAAAGTTGGAAGTTTGACCCCCAGTATCTTCGTATCTACGGAGATTCCCAGGTATGGTCTAGAACAAAAAACTATCGCAAAGATGGGAAAAAAGTGCCTTCCGGTTTCGTTAAGACTCTTTTACACCCTTTGTATTGTCCATTCATTTAGTTTTTTCATAAACTGGGCTTTAAGGTACGGAAGTCTCAATATTCAACTAGGTTAATTTGATACGGGCTTCTAATCCAGAAACCCAAAGACGTGAATGACATAAAAGACACAGTTTCCTCAAAGCCACGTTTCATAGTTCTAAAGAGCCACACATCACTCACGACATGATAGACACTCTTCAAGCTACACTATAACTATAAAAATATATCTACTCACCGCCTCAGTATGAATAGGATGAACGGCGAACAAGATGGCGGCGACAAAACTCGCAAACTCCGGCAGGAACATTGCGCACACCCTGTAACAGAATAACTAGGTCACTGGATGGATAAACAGGCTGAATATGGTGCCGCAGAGTAAATATCTGCAGAGAGTCAGAGACCCCACCTTCTTATAAAAAGCGAAAACGGGCACAAACATATAGCGTGTACCAGAAAGGTGTAGTCATTATTAAGAGCATTATTACCAACTTTCTCCATGGAACCAACAACGTAATCGCGAAAAAATTATCAGCTGTTTGACTTCAATACCAAATGTATGGAACAGCTGGTTTCATTAGAAAAGTTATTCAGTTTGATGATCTGAATCACATCCTTATATGACCATTCCTTTCTAATACACATTGTTTATACGTATAGCATAATTCGGGTGTAACGTTCCCACTGCTGGGAACAGGTCTTCTCTCTGTGTGCGGGAGTCGGCCTTAATACAACATGCCAGTCCAATGTGGGGCGGTAGTTGTCACATGACTTCGAATCTATGGTTTTGGGACATGCCGGTTTCCTCACGATATTTTCTTTCACCATTATGGGAGCAGATGAACACAGGTTCGGCGATCTCAAACATACATAAGACATAATATGTCTTATGTATGTTTGAGATCGCCGACTCGACCTGAGACGCATTAGGTCTGATGTAGAATTTGACAAGTTTCGAGGAGAGCCAAAAGAAAGATATTGACAAAATCGAGTCAAAACTTTTGTTTATTATCGAATATGCTAACAAAAATAGGTTTATATTTTAGATAAATAGTGTGCCCTTGTATGAGTACAGTAATAAAACCATTCACAGTAAAACAATAACATTTATTAATCAAAAACTACTTTTTTGGTGACATCCAACCTTATGCTTGTACAGAGTTATTAAACAACGAATCCTTCTAATTCTTTTTACTGATCCAACTTTATGCCTGCAATTCTTTGGTAAATTCAATGCGTATTGTAACCTTTTTTAAAACATGTAACATTATGTTTCACCAAAAATAGAAATTAAGTTACATCCGATCTTGTTACATATCTATTTATGAGGCATTTAAATTAATTATTATTAAGTACCTTACAATAGGAGCCGTGTCCAGAAGTACCGCTTTCTGAATCAAGCCCTTGATTCAGCTGCCTAACGAGAGCCTCCTCGGATTCGGATATTGGTCGAGGCTCTTGGTAATTAGACCGTAGGCTGATACGATTATTGGCACAATGATTGCTGAGTCTACTTCCCACTTGTCAACAACCTCGCGAGCCCAGTCATTCTTGATTTGTTTATCTTTCTCGGATTTCACAAGGTTCTCATCATGCGGCACCGTTATGTCAACAATCACTGCGCGCCGGTCTGATCAATCCACCACCACTATATCAAACCTATTGGCTACAATAGTTCTGTCAGTGATGATGGATTGATCCCAGTACCATGTGGCACTGCCACTATCGAGAACTGGGTTGGGCACGTACCTATTGTAGGGCTTTCGATTCCACAAGGTTGTATTTTAGAGGAAGTTGCTGATGGATAATCCTAGCTACAAGATAGTGTCTATGCAAATAGTCGGCATTAGTTAGACGAGACAATGTAACGGATTGATTCGCCTGGACGGTGGCATGCCCGACATAATATCAACCATGCCGTCCTTCACAATAAATCTCCGGTACTAATTCGTCATCATAACTTCATCCATTATTGCACACACAAAACCCATGGGTTTCTCCGTATAGGTCCCCGGAACGGAGCCGGGCTACGGACGCTGATAAGTCTACCTACATCGGGTCTATGCAGGGCCCAGAAAAACCGTCCGTGAAGTTCCTTACTCTGCGGTCGTTAGTGGCAAGAACTGGAGGTTTGCGAGGCCCTTGTCCATTGCAACCACATTTCGATGCATCTCCACATTGGTTTTTAGGAAATATTCCCTGAGGCTGCATAACTCGTGATTTTGGAGAGTCTTAGCGTTTAAGCCTCGACCCACTTACGCGGGATATACAGTCTCATAACCGAAGAATATACAGTCTCATAACCGAAGAACGTGGGTGATGCATTCGATATGCCATCAACAATTTACGGACATTCGTATTAAAGGCGTATAGTTCTGTTTGAGTCCATTTGAGTATGCCGAAAGAGTACATCAAATCCGGCATGACCCAACCGTTGAAGGCACGCAACTTATTTCCACTTGATAAAAGACTATGATATACTTTTTTCAGGCGGCCAGAGAAGCGCTCATTCAACGGTTGCGGTTGCGGTTGTCAACAACATTGATGCCCAGCGCTTCCGACGTACCCAAATATTATAGGTTTCTGTTGCTGAGAGGGATCTAAGATTTATGAAATCTAAGAGCTGGGTTTTCACAGATTCCACAATTTCCTTTTGCTTAACATGCATGACCGCACATTTGTCCACACCAAATCCCATCGTGATAGCGCTATTGAAATTTTCAGTTACCTTCAGTAGCTCCATCAGTTGCAAATCGTTACGGGCAAAGAGTTTCAAGTCATCCATGTAACGGAGCTGAGATATAACCCAACCATCTTTCCGCAAGCAAAACCTAGACCGTACACGACGACATGAAGGTGCGCAGAGTTGCATCAACTTTATACAACTCTAGCACCCTCTTGAGCCATTTTATGTGGCACCGAGTCATAGGCCTTCTTATAGTCTATCCAACGGGTCGACAGATCCTTTCGGGAACAGCGAACCTGTTGACTAATGGCTATATCAATCAGTAGGTCGGTCCTTAGAACCACGGGGCCCATTTCAACATCCATTTTGAGAAACGGACATGACAGAAATGTCATCTATATGTTTGCTAATTTTAGTTCTCAAAATGGATTTTAGAATTTTATCGACTGTCCGATACTACCCGACTTATAGAGCAGGTTAGTTACATCCGCTGTCAGGAACTCTGGCGGCGACCCTGACTTTAATGGAATAGGGTCGCCAGGCGAGCGTGTGACCTTGTGAACCATTTTAGCCAGAAGTTGTGCAGTCCCTCCAGCCCTGGAGATTTCCAGTTAGGCAACGGACGGTCTGAAATACCTAAATAAAATATTATTAATTTTAATCAACTTCAGGAAATAACTTGTTAACATAAAGCATGTGGCACAAGCCCGGTGCTGTGCTCTGATAGGTCAAGCCACCGTGGCGCCGAAAAACGGCTGAGTGTCCGGCGATAATGTCCGATATCATTGTATCGCGTTGGTGTGCGGTCACGAAGTCAATGGAATAGTGCTTCTTCTTCACATAGGCATTTCTGTACAACGATAAAATAGCACTTCTTAAAGGCATAAGGGCGAATTATGTTTGTAGACCCTAACCAAACAAATAAAACTTTCGAGGCATAACACTATATCTCAAGGTCCGACATCTGATTATTTAATTTCAGGAGGCATAAAGTTCTATCTGACAATACGTATTATTTTTACCAACAATCTTTGTAGCATAAAGTCGAATGACAAAATAGTCCCTTCCTTACGCGTAAAATAATTTACAAGCATAAAAACTGAAGTCAATGTTCGACCTTCTAATTAAACCCATATTTTAAGCATAAATACTGTACTTGCTATCAAGCCTTATTCCACGATATAAATTAAAAAATTAGACAGATTCGACCTTATGCATTTGTATAACATCAGAACAAAATGAGATAAAATTGTGATTGTTATATGCTTAGAAAGAGCGCGAGATACTAGTTTCAGCTGACTATTAAAGTTATTTTGGTCTGATCCCGATATTCGACCTTATGCGTCTCAGGTCGAGATATATTAAGATTAAAAAAAGGTTTTTTTTTCGTGGAATAATGCCTACCTTCTGCTTCAAAAATAATACGTTTGTTACAATGAAATATCAATCAGAATCGTAGGGAGGTTGCTGAGTGTTTACATATTAGTGCTCGTCGACTGTACTTAGATGTATGTCTGTGCGTTCGTTTTCGGTCGGTCGCGCACGGTCGGTCGCGCACGGTCGGTCGCGTGCGAGCATACATTGTGTTCTATAAAGCACCATACTGACGTCAGCGGCGACCGACAGCCGTATTTTGTTGCTCGCTGACGTCTCGACCGACCGTCAGCGCAATAAGAATTCAGGCCTAAGGCTCGTTATCCCTCTGTATCAATCAATCCATTCTGTGACATCGTGGTCTTCTAGAATTACAATGTTTTTGTGTACCGATATTTACTACCGCTGGGGTCATTACCAATCGAGAGCGGTGTGTCATGGTATCATTTGCAAATTGATACTCGGTTAGCGTTTGGCATGGATTGGCTAATTATGGGAAAATATTTGTGGTGTAGTGTTTGGAGTATTGAATTTGTATTAAATAACAATGATTTGTGGTTTGTGGCGTTTTGTTTGTATGTTATTTCGTTAGTTGTATAGCTCATGTAATTTTTGTATATGTTTGTGTATTTTGTGATCAGCACTATTATATCCTATTTATGTTTAAATCGGTGGCAATTTTACATATTAACTTACGGCTTGTTCTCATGAAAGTAGGATGAAACTGAACCTACAACTATTAAACTGCTGCCCGTTAAGACAATAGCGGACATTGACCCACCTACATCTATATGTATGTATATAAAAATGAATCCCTATTTCCCTTGGTTGGACCGATTTCACTAATTCTTTTTTTGTTGTTTGTTACTGTCAGGAGAAGGTTCTTATGAAAAAAAATGTATTAGGTAGGTAGTAGTAGGTAGGTAGTAGTACGTAGGTAGGTAGGTAGTAGTAGGTAGGTAGGTAGGTAGTAGTAGGTAGGTAGTAGTAGGGTAGTAGTAGGTAGGTAGGTAGTAGGCAGTGACTGACAACTGTGAGGACAACGTCTGTCAGCTAGTTTATTAAAGTTCTTAACTTCGAAACCCCAAAAGAAGCCTGTTCAAGTCTTGAATCATCATCTATCGTGATCTTCAATATTTCTTCTAATAAAAACGATAAATGGCTCATTTGTTTTGGTTCGTACGATGCGATGATATTAGGGAAAGGGCAATGACCGCTATTGTCATTTCAACTGCCACCAACTATACAACTATGTATGTACAGACAACAAAAGAGTTAGGTACGCAGGCTGGCAACCTTCTTACTGCTATTTTAAATTCGAAAGTTTGTGCGTATCGATTTTTGTTATTCTTTCACGCAGGTACTACTGAACGGATTTGGATTAAATTGAAAACACATTGATTATAACCCTTTCGCATTTATAACAGTAGTAAGAAGATTGCTAGCCTGCACCTAACTCTTTTGTACAACTTTTGCCGTTCAACTTATTTTTTAAATACCATACTACATAATATATCCAGTCACAAGTTTCCAAATGAACAAAAACACCACACAAATCTACCGTTTGCCACAAAAAGGTTTAAACAGTGTTTCACTTGAATTTCTTTTCTATACCTGAACTGTAGCCTCACCCGCGCTCTCAAATAAAACCTTAAAAATGTTTCAAAACGTAATTGCTAGCGTTTCCAGCGCTTTATTTCTATTGGATAAGCAGCGCTCAGCCGTGAAAACTTTTGTGGTTTCATTTCCACGCACGCTCGCACGTCAAGACCGCAAAACTTTTAATAGACGGATTTTTATGTTTACTTCTATATGGAAAACTTTAATGACTTGTTTGGAACAGATTAGTATGACAACGTAGGGTAAAGTTTGATTAGAAATCACTTTCGGTGGTGCTTAAGGTTGGGTTTGTTATTAAGTTTCATTTCTGTAAATAAATTTATTGAAAAAAAAAACATAGAATCAAAAAGTCATTTGATTTTCTTTCACAATCATTTCGATTTAGTTCTACAATAGTTATTTGCTTTTTAGGCATTATAAATCCTATCACTATGTTTAATGTTAACAATTCTACCAAAACTGCTACTGGACTAGTATTAGATATCAGTTATTTTATGTACGTAAGCTCCTCCATCTTAATAATCGGAACAACCATCAGCCATCTTTGACATAAGTGATGTCCGATCGAAGCCAACTTAATGTCGAATGTCACTTAGTAATATCACCCGGGACCGGTGATGTAATGCCCTCTCAGAGGCGAACGGAGTAAATTAGGCATCATAAATTGGCCACCCATCACATTGACGTCCCGGCCACACCATAATTTAATCACAAGGATCGAACGATCATGTCATTATCTTTACGGCGAACACCGCTTCCAAACGTTTATTTGGGTTAGTTAACCTTCAGCAGAAATTGGAGTCTGTTAGCAGTAAATTAAAGCAAAATAAAGCGTATTTACGAGAACACAAAATACAATTTAGCATTGAGAAACGAAATTGAGAAAGTTATAACAGAAACAGGTAATAACAACAAACCACGAGGGACTTTCAACTGAGTTATCAACAGCACTTTAAAATTGAGTCGACAATTTTTACCACCGTCTGCGCTGTCTTTTGAAATATATAGCGCAGTATGTACGTCCTGACCGTGTGAATTGTGGAAGTCGAATGATAATAATTGGGCAAGTTTGTCCAGTAGCGCCGCCTCGTGGCGTGCGACCGCAACTTTGCCGCAGAGGTGGAACAACGGCTAATTGAGACTAACGCTGGGAAGGTGCTCCGGACGGCTAAATTCTGCCGGAATTAAGGCACTCGTTAGTGACTTTTTGCGAATCTGACGAAATCTCTTGCCGAAGTTGGTGAAAAAACATTTATGGGTAGTTTCTCCGCGAAGTGCGCACGTAATGAGCTCCTCTAGCTGCTCTCAATCGATACGTTTGTGACGACCGTAGTGGCTTGTTTCTTGATTGTGACGATCTGTTTTATGTTCCTCGTTTCATATCGAAACTTTTAATGAAACTACTTCAAGACGTCAGACTAAACGACGTATAAAGTAACTTAGTGGAAGTAGTGGAACCGTAAAAAAGTTTAATCATATTTTTGATGTGAGGCTTAATTTCTTGTCTATACAGGGAATCTTCACGCTAGAAATTGCGTACGTGATATAAATTATGAGCTCAATGTGAGCTTCGAATGTGTGGGCTATATATATGTTCATTTACATTTGAAAGGCCTAAATTAATGTTGATCCGATGTATTCAATATTTGGTATTAACTAGCAGAGGTTTTATTCATTACGGATCGTGTTCTTTTGTTTATCGATAAATTCATGTATTCTGTTAATTGCAATATTCAGAAGGAATATAGAAATGAAAATTAATTACAATATGTAATACGTGATATTACGATGGCGTGACAATACAATACCATAATTTTAAGTTCATATGAAATTATGTTGGAAACTACAAAAGCCTGGTTTTGATCACAGATAAGTCAGTTATAAGAATTCACCAAATTATATGCCCGATAGAAAATAGTTTTAAAAAAGAGTATAAGACCCACTATTGATTGGAAAGAATAAAAAAAAAGAAATATACATTAAACAGATAATTTGAGAACACAAACAACATAAAATAAGGGTGGTAAAATGGGTGGGCGGGTTGTTTTAATCGGCTTAAACCTCCCAGAGATAATTAGACTACCCGTAAACCTTAAAATAAAATATATTTATATAAAAAAAAATACAATCAATCGAAAATTCTTCGTATCAATTCTCCACAACACTCGATTATTCCGATCTTTTTATCGATAAAATGTTGATCACTCGGAATATCGATAACGCCATTACTGTCCACGTAGGGTCTCCTTGTTTCAAGCCTGTCGCGACGCTGACGTAGCTACAAACAGCTTGTGTAGCACTTTCGTAGCACTTCGTAGCGCTGTCGTAGCGATTATTAATGTGTACTTCTACGCTTTTGTACAGCGGTGTCGAGAGGAATTTTCAATCGCCATTAGAAAATTGTTTAGTTCGGTATTATGTTGTGTCTGCGGTGGCTCTACGGGTGGCGAAATATATTTTGTTTGATAACCTCGAGGTAACACAAATTAAAATAACCAAATTATTTAGCAAATACAATAATAATATAGCATCGCACTTCTACAGATACAAGGTGGAAAGGCAATGACGTACTTGAACAGTCCTCACGTATTCAGTACACTATTCTGAACAAAGAAATATATAGAAAATTTTCTTTGTTAATTAAAAAATAAATCAAATGTTTCCTACAAGAGTGTAAAACCTACGCGGTCAAAATGTATGGAACAGCAGTTTTTTTTTTAAATTAACGATGAAAATATCTGGGTTCAGTATGATGTACTGATAATGTGGTATTTAAAGTGGTTTGATGGTGTGGTGGTGGTGTCCCTTCCACCCTGTACATACCTTGTACTGGCACTGGGAATGGTGGAAGTGGAGGACATAATGGTGACGTAGATTGGGAAAAGCCTATCTCTAGCAGTGGACTACGATACACTGTGTTGATAAATAGGCTAGTTTCCGCTATCAATAAACTTTATATCTATTTAGTCCGCCTGTTAGAGTATTGGAAAATAATGGACACGTATTGTTTGTTTTTGTAAATCAATGAATATTGACAAATATAAAACGCACCAAAACTCGAGAGTGGTAGGCTCGTGAGGTCAGAACGCACTTAAAATTATACCACGGCGTGACGTATTTAGAATTTTAAAAGCGTCCTTATCTTCGTCAATTTTGGTTTACGTAACAAAACAAAAAATACGGGTCAAATATTTTTTGATAATCAAACTGACGTACTAATTAGATTTGTTTAGTCATTTACCATATTGATGCCTCTACAATACATTCACAGTTTGCTATTAAGACCTCTAGAAAATATATTTAATAGGAAACTCCTAAGAATACTTAACCATCAGTATATAATTCTAGAATTAAGCTGTCAACCGACCAACGATGTTATCGGCGCGGCTCAACTATAGTTAATTACAAGTAGGGGAGTGGATTACTTAACGATAGCCATTCGCAGAAGGTAATGGGTGTCTATTGGACACATCGCGTGTCTCACACACTGCACCACAGTATTCAGTGCAGAAAATAGATGTGATTTTGCTGCGAATGCGTTTACGTCAGTAGTGAGTTGTGATTCAACCTTTTAAAAGATGTGGCGAGGTTAGCGTCTGTTTAACTATTTATATTTTTTTATGTACAGTGCTGGTTTATTGTTTAAATAAATATATTAAGAGGCCTGCGGAGCATGCGTTTTTCAGACAAACGTAATACCAAAATAATTTGTAAGTCAAACAAATTCTTAAGGTAGTGTCTATTTATTTCGATTGGATTACAGAATATCTAGGTTCCCAAATATACATTTTGAATGGACACTGATTTAAACAAGAGTTCTGAGAAAAATAAGTTTTCTATAGAGATTTTAAATTCGTCAGTCAGGTTATAAATCATGCTTTGTGGTAGAACTCAATGTAACGCACTTAAAGCATTGTGATAATGGATGGATTGAATAGTACGGGGGTCATGAAGGTGTTAAAAGCTAAAATCTAACAAAAAAAAACTTGTAATTAATAAAAAACTTGTCAAAAAGTAGTAACTTTGACCCCCATATCTCCGCAACTAGAAAGTTCCCAGGTATGGTGTAGAACAAAAAAATGATCGAAATGATGGGGAGAACAAGTGCCTTTCGGCTTCGTGAAGAGGTGTTTTACACCCTTTATATTTGGGAACATAGATATTCTGTAATCCAATCGAAATGAATACACACTATCTTAAGAATATGTATGATTCACAAATTATTTTGGTATTACGTTTGTATGAACGACGCATGCTGCGCCGCCGCCGCGCCGGCCCCTTAAAGAACCTACGTCATTCAATTTCGTCGATGAATGTACTTACAAGTCTTTGAAATCATTTGAAACTTCAACCTTAGCTTGGATCTTAGAGAAAGTCGAATAACAAACTGAGTCTATCACAGTTTACTCTTTTTAGTTATTTTAATTATATTATGCCATATGTGCTACACGACCGAGAATTATATTATTTATCATTTAATAGGCCAGGTTCTAAACCCTTACGTCCTTTTACCCGACTGATGTGTTTCACCGAACGACAACTAAAAGAATGTCTTTATTTAAGCATTCATTACATTAAGTTTCGTTTAGTGTGACCTGAAATGAGCAAAAGAAAGTGAAACTTCATAAGAATGTAAATTCTTATTTTTTTTTTGTTTACTAGCTGATGCCCGCGGCCTTGCCCGCGTACAAATTATAAACTAAAACCTTCCTCGAGTATCATTCTATCCATTTGTGAAAACAACTTGAAAATCGGTGTAGTAGTTTTTGAGTTTATTACGAACAGACAGACAGACAGACGCGACGGAGGACTTTGTTTTATAATATAATAATAATAAAGTGATTGAACACAAAATTACAATATATAGCTTACGTACAACAGCGAGCTCAACCCAGAATTGGGTTTTCTTACAGCAATATACGTTTAATGCACGTATATGACTCGTGAGTCATTTCATCAAACAGGCAACTATTCCTATAATTACCACAAGGGTTGATTGAGAACATACCTACCCATTCCTACAGTTGTGTAAACCAAGGGGATGTCTATCATTGGACGGTAGACATTGCGTGTGAAATGGAAAACACGTGTGACTGGCTATAGTTGACGCGTTATCAGGAGTGATCAACCTTTCCTATCTTGGCAAGATAGTAATTGGAAATTAACTTAGCCTAACCAATTACTAAACTGGTATTTTGTGTTTTTATAAAGCTAAAAAATATTTTCTTCCCACTAATTCAGACCTCAATGACCACTACAGACCAAAGAGGCTGTCTATGCCATGATTGGTTTTTTTCAAGTAAAAACTACCTTAGGCGCGTTGAGCACTTTTTGAGCGAACAAAAATCATGGAGCTCGCGTGACCGCCACGTACGTGTTTCGTAGCACTCGTTACGAGTTTTCACGACAGTCCCCAAAGAGCAGTGCAGAGCCCCGCATGTTTTTTTTTAATATGACGCGGAGATAATCGAAAAGAGCATTGATCACCAGACTATCTTAAGCAAGTTTTTGGAATAAATCTTATTTAATGAAAAAAATAATCATGAATCTTGAATCCACCGCACGACTTTTAATGAAAAAAATAATCATGAATCTTGAAATTAGAATCTTGAATCCACCGCACGACTTTGATGACTGAGTTAAAATGTACCATTTTAGTGATGAAATGAAACTTGCCCGTATTCAGGTACTCATATGAACTTCCATTATGATAAACATAATAAAAGGTTGAATGGCGTAGTGGTAGTGAGGCTGCCTTACGTTCATAGGGTCCTGGGTTCGAATCCCGGTAGGAGCAAATGTTTGTGTGATGAGCATGGATATTTGTTTCCGAGTCATGGATGTTTATATGTATAATAAGTATGTATTTACAAACAAAAAAGTATATATGTAGTATATCAACTATCTGGTGTCCACGACACAAGCCTTGCTTAGTGTGGCACTAGATGGCGCTGTGTGTTAATGTCCAGCGATATTTATTTATTTATTTATTTATTACTTATAGGTTTTCCTACCGACACACGTGTATGTTGTGAACACGTGTAAATAGGCAGCTATTTTCGGTCTTACTGTAATTTACCAGAGGTTTCGGCCGCGCGTGGATGTCGAAAAATAATCCCACAGGAGACTGACAGGAAAAAAGTATTTACACAATGAAATTCGGCGCCAAAAGGTCCACATAGCATTCAATAATCGGTTTGAAATAATGTGAATGTCCTAGCCCGGGTTTTTTTTTTTTTTATAATTTATTTTCTACCGCAGACGTGGGGGTCCGCGCTCTTGTTTACATTTTATTAATTGTTTGATGAATTTAAAAGAAAAAATTAAAACTACGATCGTGCTCCATCATTGGACACGTTACATTAAACTAAGCTTATTATTAGTAACTTATGATCTACGTGAGTCCACCCAACAGTACAGTACAGTTGTTGATGTTTCCTTAACCACTAATTACCTAGCCCGGGTTATAGCCTATCATTGTGTCTTTCATGTAAAGCAGTTCAGCCGCTAAGGCGTATAAGATTACGGACGGACATACATACAGAATTACTTTCGCATCAGTAAGGATTGAAACTTTTGATGAGTCCGAAGGTTGAATTTCCCTGCTTCAAGAGCCTTCAACACTTCAAATGAATAAATAAATGTTTTAGCTTTCTTAGAAAACTTTGCAATTGCTTATTTCAAAGAAATAATCCAAAATAGATTTCAGATTAAAATTCTGTTTCAACAATTCATTCTTCGTATTCAAAGGTGACGAACGGCGGTTCTAAGAAATATGAATGGGTGGGTAATGGGTAAACGTAATGGTATTTTTTACTGGTGTTTTGGCTTTTTCATGGTTACTTTGGTTACAATTGCAAGTAAATTACATATTTATGTCTGTAATGTAGCACTTCATCTATTGTGAAAAAGTGTACCATTGAAAATGTGAAATAAAACAACGCATTGTATTGTAATGAATGAAATGTATGTCATGATTGGTGGAAAGAATACCGTGATTCGAAAAATTTAAGTCTGGGTTTGTCCCTGAATCCATGATAATAATTTGTGTTTTAATGCCTCTCAATAAAAATTAAAATATTTTAATTCACATAGGCCTAGATGGGCACTTAGAAAACGTCGAAAAAGGTGCACGGTTCGCGTTGGTCGATTCCATGGAGAAGAACCGGTAAGAAACTCCATGGTAACTCTTTTCAAAAGTTATGGTTACTGTTTGTTGTTGTTTGTTTGTTTACCATAAAAAAACCATCCATGTTCCTGTATACCATGAAACAGTTTATTATACTTTCCCTATTTAGTAAAGTAATTTCATACATCGTGTCCAAATCAGGCAATGCTCTATTGCCAACTAACTACTCGTAGATCGCTACAGTTCTAAACTATATCTATAGATTTTCCTGGTCATCTCACATTTTTGGCCGTAGTTAATCGGTAACTGGCAGTTATAGTTCGGTAACTGCAGCAACTCGGCGCTTGTACGACCAAGTTCATGCCAACATTCACTGAGCAAGGAATAGTTAATACTTTTCATATACAGACTATTTCTATATAACTCTCAATTTGGCAGAAATAGAGCTGTGCTTTACTAAAATATTTTTGTACTATTTTTTTGGCTTACCAAAGCTTTTGGCAAGCTTTTCTGGCTTGGAAAGCGTGTGAGGATATTTCTGTTAGTCTCTCTACTTTGCAATATGATTTTGTTAAACGAAAACATTTGGATCTAAAGGGTGTTGTAAAACACCTCTTAACGAAGCCGAAAGGCACTTGTTATCCCCGTCACAGCGATTATTGTTTTGTTCTACACCATACCTGGGAACCTTCTAGTTCTACAGATAATAGGGGTCAAAGTTCCAACTTTTTGACCAGTTTTTTTTATTAAATACAAGTTTTTATTGTAAGATTTTTACGACCGCCGCTGATTCAATCCATCCATCAGCAAAACATTACAAACATAAAACATTTATTAACATTAAGTTTTACCTTAAAACGTGATTTCAGCCGCGGACATAAAGCTAGTTTTTAATTTATTTAGAACTGTCGGATATACAGAACATTAGAGTTTTAAAACTAAGTTTCGTGGTCCTCTAAAGACATCTTAGAAAATCAACCTGACCTTCACAATATTCTGACCAAAATGATCATGTTCATGTCTAGACTATAAAAGAGATCGACCTAGATTGTTTCGGTGTTTCATCTTTAGTATAGGAAACATCGACCTCTTTAAAAACCTCTCTCTTTTAAGACCTCTTTAAAAATGTTATAGAAAAAGAAATAGTTGAAAAGTATTCGTAGGATCGCGTGAAACTATGCCATTAAATATGAAGTTGATTGTAAATTATATTTTAAAGCAACGCATGGAAGACTATAATTTCTTGATCGTACTTTGATACTCGGGTTATACAAGCAGTCGTTCCATGTAAAATACTGGTATTCAGCTGCATCCGGTTAGACTGGAAGCTAACCCCAACATAGTTGAGAAAAGGCTACGCAGATGATGATGATACTCGGGTCATACAAGTTCATCAAATAAAAAAAAATACCGCAACTGTAATTATTTGCTCAGTGTCTGTATCACTGTTTCTAGAAAATGAATAAATACTCATAGAACCGCATTCCTAAAGTGAATACAACACAATATTACAATTATTAAACTTCTTATAGTTGCAATTTCCTTTGAATTAAGTAATAGAAAATACTCAAGTGAGTTTAAAATAAAATATTTATACTTCTTTCTTCTTTCGCAGATCATGTAACTGAATGCTATGAAGAGAATGTAATGAATGTGCGAGGGGTATTTAAGTAATACTTCACATTTAATTTATTTACTTAATATTTTTCATCGACAAAAATGGTGAACATACAAACTTAAAAACCCATTTTCCTATTAGACATGGTTATAAAAACTCACATTTGATAATGTAAGAAACTCCTTGATTCTAGACTCAGCGTTTTAAGATTAGCGTTAACTGCCCGTGATTAAACATTTAAGATTTCGACATAAATCTGTTTCGTGTTCTCGAGCTTCCTACACCAGTTTTTTAAGCACCAGGTTCTTGGCCCGGCCTTTTAGATATGTGTTTACTTTCTTATTAAAATGGCTATGGGTTTACGGTAAAGACTAATATAGTGCTGAAACTTGGACTAAACAGTTCAAAATTGCTAACTTACAGTTAGCACAGCTTTTGTAACTACCTGTACTTTTAGGAATGATCTAATATTTAGTATTAGTCATCATCATCATCTGCGTAGCCTTTTCCCAACTATGTTGGGGTCGGCTTCCAGTCTAACCGGATGCAGCTGAATATTTAGTATTAGTAACCTACATTATTTTGTATCATATGAATATGAATACCACAGATGAATACCCACTGTGCTCATTTTTATACCCGTATGTATAGTGTATCCACGATGGGTATTGTTGAGATGGAACACTAATTTATGATGTTACTGGCATATAATGAGACAAACACTAATATTCATATTTAGAATAAATCAGGGTTTTGAAGCAGCGGCAGATTTCAGTGAGTAATTGTACATTCGCCACAAAGTAAATTCGTCACATTTTTTTGTAAACTCCATACATTGAAAGTGTATTCGCCACATGCATAAAAAATAGGTGTAAATTCGTCACAAGGAACATAGGTACGTAATTTATGCATAAAGGACTGGTAGCAAACAAAGTTATAGGTTTTTAGAGCTCGAAATGAAAATGATTTCCAAAATCTTTCTTTTCTCCTGCGCTCTGAGCATCAGAATGTTTACGTTTTAGATACTCGATTTTCATTTTATCTACAAGTCCACGTTTGTTTTTTTACGAAAACGTATAACCTGGTATACACAGCTCCATCTAAAAATTAACAAGCATACCAAAATATCAAGTTATTTTTTACGCAAAATTACTCAAAATATTTAGAAAAATGATGTCGCACGTGATTTTTCACTGTTGGTTGTAAGACACAAATTCAAATTAACGACAGATACTGGGAAAAAAGTGGGTGTTCATCACTTTCACGCACACCCTTCAGCCGCCTTTGACAAATGAAGTGTTGGAGTAACGCCTCGTTTATCTTACTCCCGAACTCAGATGGAAAAATATGGCATAAATATAGAAAAATAACGGTAAATGTATCTAAGATTTTCGTACACAATCATGTTGAGCTGAAAGTCAACCGTCTCATTCTTAGAAAAGGGCTAAGAATAGAATGTCAAAGGAAGACAGGAATGGATGTCGTGTTTTGTCAAAAAGCAACCACGGTAATGTTTATCAAATCACTCTGCCTGGCACTGTTTTGTCAGTCGAGGTAGGTACAGAGCTACAATAATGTTTTGGCGCTTGAATGAGATTAAGAGTGCGCATTGTCGATGAAAATTTGTGAGATTATGTTAAAAAAAAACAAAATGAATAGAAGAATAGAATAGAATAATCCTTTATTCGTTAATGGACATCACAACACAATAGAGCAGCACATACAGATGCATTATAACAGCAGACAGCTTAACAACTAACTAAAAACAGCTCAACTGCGCTGAGCATGCCCATCACGAAAACCAACTCAGCAAATGCTGGGTGTAAAACACTCAGCGCTGGTTTTCAGTAGGCCCCCCGCAGTGACACACGGATGAGGGTAGTAGGTAGTAAATAAATAATGATATTATATTAATTGGGCATTTTTAAGTGTGAAATAAATAAATAATATACAATAAATATTTTTGTCAAAAAGGAAAACATATATTAGTAATAATAGAACACGAAGATACCTGCTAAATAAAATAAGTACTTAACCGAAAACGAAACATAGTTTATTGACATTTCGCACTTCGGGCCGGCCGATGCCGCATCGACCTACGCATTTTTAAAATGCAATACCGCAACATTTTGTTATGCTGGGGCTACACTATCGCGATAACGCGAAGATTTGCGTTGTCGCGACACGTCTGGCCAAAGAATTCGTCCTATCGCGATAAACTTCGCGAATACGAAAGCCCTTCGCGCCGCTGTCGGTAAATTGCCGCACATCAAAGGGTTTTGTCGCGACTAAGTTCGTGCGTTTGGCTACACTTCGCGCGCTCTAGTTGACTGCGATACTCCGAGAGGTTTGAACGTGTTTGATTGAACTTGTTAATCACGGATTGGAATAATGAGAGGATAAGAAAAGATGCAGTAAATAATTATTAGCCGCCATGTGATATATCGCAACGGAATCTCCAAGTTTTCCCGCAAATGAATTATCGCGACGTTCTAGATTATCGCGACAGTAGAAAGGTTTTTTCAAGTGTGGCCAAGCACTTCGTCATAGATCGAACACGAACTTTTATCGCGACAACGCGAACACGAATCTTCGCCTGCAAGTCTGGCCGTAGCATTAGAGTGAGACTACTGCCTACTTAACATTATTTTATTGAGCTAAATAAAACAAAACAATTGCTTCCGAGAAAGTGTAGGTATAGTGCCCGTAGACTAACATTGCTGAGCATTGAGTGGCGTGAAATGGCGGAATTCGATTCTATTGGAACCACGTAACAAAAGATGAACAACTTTATTCGTATACGTATAATCAAGACAGTAGATTACCAAAACGACCGGGTTATCTGTGTAGACAACCAGTAAAACAATACCCCATCCCCAAAATTACCAAAACATGACCGAAGTAAATGACGAAGTACCGTCGATAATTAAGAACCATTCGTCATCGAAGCCCGGGGCCCAACAATCACGGACCAGACGACTCACATATCGCCCTAATTGGTAACAGGCCGGGGTCCCGCCAAACGTCCGTGTAACCACACAGCAATCAATCAAATAGACATAATGTATTCATTGACGGTGTCACAAAACCGCATGTAGAAAAATACGGAAGGCTATAAAGGGTATGTTGCTGTAATGGAACCCGAGGGATCGCAAATCGTCACAGCAGTTTCGTTCTCCGTCATATAACTTTTACTGCTCTTATATTTTTCTATTTATTGCGCTCTTTTGTTTGTTCTTAGTTTTATCTTCGCGGGCGATTTATGTGTGTGTTGTATGGTTGGGAGCTGTTACAGGTTAACGGCGGTAGTGACGTCACGTGCTTACTTCAAATGTCTGAATTATCTTCGTGGCGTGCTCAGATATATTGCATACTTCCGAGGTAAGATATATTTGATAAAGGAACTTGTACGACTGTGGGTGGATATTTCAAGTTCCAACGACTTTTATGGATTCCAAAAAGTAATGAGTATATTAACCTTCAAAGGATCTATAGGAAAAGGAGCCTCTCAATTTCTGAGAATCATGATTTGTGTAACTCTTTACCTAAATCAGACTAAACAACTACTAACAGTAGATACATGTAAAGTCTTTGGGCTACAACGTTTTCGAGTTAGTAAAACAGTGAAAACCAAATATGCGTATGCAAATGTGTACAACACCGAAACGTACCTAACGTTTAGGTTTTTACGGGTTTTCCAAATAGGGGGCGCTGTTAGGGTAACTTTTTTTGTCCTTCCATCTGTTTGATTACATTTTTGCTCCAATACGCAGTGCTCACTCCCGTACGATCCGTATTTCATTGGACCACAGATACAGTACCAGCACGAAGCGATACCACCACACTCAAACCATTATTACACACCTATAGGGAGTTTTAATTAATAAATGGCTTAATTATCCCTGAACAACGATACACTCCCATTACGAGTAAATTAATTACTAAATGTAATTAATTACTCGCATGCGAGGATAAGACAATAGCCCGTAAGTAACTGTATGACGGAAGATGTACGGGTACTATGAAAAACTAATTTAACTCCGCGGTAAAAAGTTTCGCGCTCTCCGCCGCTCTCTCCCGCTCCATTACGTTATGAATGGCCCAAACAGCCTTCGTGTCTTACGTAACAAATTCTCTTGTTTGCCTATTCCGTTACTTTGGCTCAAGTTGCTTTGATTATTATTCCGGCGAGAGTTTAACGGTTATATCTAACTTTTAGGAATATTTCATTAATTAATATTTACGTTATTAACTCTACCTACTGTTTTTCTGGGCAATTGCTTGGTTCTCATGTTTCCCAGTAGAATCAGTTTTTATATCTTTCCGCCATTTTGTTTATAGAAAGCTTGCGCTATATTACGTCGTGTTTACGTGTCTTGCACACAGGGTCTGTAACGCAGGTAAACGCAAGAAGTTTTATATTACAACATGCATTACTTTCAAATTAAGGTTTCCGCATGCAAACGGTAGCGAGCCATGAATTCGAAAGTAATTCCATTATAACTTTGAAGTTGAAAATTTTCGAGTTGCAAATAATGTGGCAGCCTAAAAGGTCCGCTTGATACTCTAATATGATTGGAGTGAGCGTGGCACTAAGCACATTAAAAACTTTTGAGTGGCGTAAACAAGTTGTCGTCATAGTATTGGTTACTAGCTACACGTGTATGCGCTTCGTGTGTACCTGCATCGAATATAGTCGGACGGCCTCGCCGAGTCAGAACTCAAGCGGATTAGAATGATGTTCGAGCTTCGTTACCACGTTATTGTCGGCTCTGAATGCGTCATTTGCGTGTGAATTTTAACACCTCCAGAAGACCGTTGAAGGTAATAGGCAGTGGCGCTCCCACAACCCACACTAAGCCCGAATGGATAGAAATACCGGCGATATTCGCCGCCAGACGCAATGTAAAGAACGGTCGAATATTTTCGGAATGTCGGCACATTTTGGATGGAGCAATTCTCGTGTACGCCAATATTTAGTTATGGTTTTCATGTGCGGTCCTGTATTTTCTAAAGGTACACGTGTAACGAATAGTTTCACACAATAGCGAACCTTCTCAACATACGGAACCGCTGTGGACTTGAACTCGAAGTTTTCCTTTCACTTGGAGTTTGTTATCGTATCGTAACAGTTCACATAGGTTTGTTGTTATCAAAAGGAAGTTGTAAATACATATGTACAAATGGGAAACGCAGCGCTGTTCTGTGACAAGTCCGGGCTAGAATAATAATGAGCTCGAAAATCGTTAATAGGATTATGCTGGCAAATTGGATATTGAGCATAAGCCGGGCTAAGTTGGCGGTGGACAGCAAGTATCCGTAATTAGCAGTAACTAAGGGGATCGGGCGCACGGGTGGCTGATTAAAACTGGCTTAAGTGGAGCAGCGGTGGCCCAACGCCGCTGCAGCCCGACCCCAATCGTAACTACTTATTAATGGCACTGGCTACCTATAACACTCCTATTTTAAAAGCAATAACAACCAAATCAAATGAGCATTCCGAGATCGTTTACATTAATTAATTATGTATTTTAGTGCTACGGTTAACTTTCATGCGATCTTAATTGGAGGTCATTTGTTTCTTCGGTTCTCTGTTGCTACAACAAGGGATTTAGGTCACAGCGACCTAAATGTAAAGTATCTACGTAATGTATACTTCTCTTTGTTCTCGAAATTTCTTCCAATGTTTACAATTTACATCTCAATGTGTAAAAGAAAAAAATATTTGCAATTTGAATATTACAACAAAATTTTAAGCCAGCATTTCTCTGTATCAATCAGAATCGTACGTCATGCAGGAGTACGTGCAATTTGTGGGTAGCGGTAACGAGCAGACTTGTGCAAAATAAAAATCTCGACTAAACCGTTATTCACAACACTCACCCTTTCTTCAACCCCAGTGCGACGCGTTAACTCAATTTTACCGCACAAAAATAAATTAAAATTCACTCTTTGGTGGCGTAAACAACCCTAAACCACTCGATCAGGGGTATACTTTACTGAATAATTAAATAGCCCACGCCTACTTCGGCTCAAACAGTGGATTATTGAGTCCTAACAATTAAAAGTTTTGCTGTTCAATTATCAATTACGGGTTAACAACGCCGGTCAACTCTGATTGGACTTTCATATTAATCAACGTTTCGTCATCGGGACAGTTGTTAAAAACTACTTAGGAACCGTATTTTCTGTAAATGTTTGTATTGATCGACCTATAATGTAACTGAAATATTAATAAGAATAGTCTGATTCATCGATTACTTGAATTTTTGATTCTAAATGCATAGTAATAGTAACTTTCATTGGTAATAATAGTATAACCACCCCTGGCTGGAGGCTTCTCATTCAAGGTGCCCACAGCATAGTCAGGTTAAGCAGAAGCCAGTTTTATAGGTTAACCTGCGAGATGTTATAAAAAAACATGCAGGGTTTTCACTTACTTTTCACAAAACAAAGTACAGTACAGTAGTATATCTGCTACGGGTTGTGCCCCGCGCACGCCTGGTGCTACGCCTTAGAGGATCGGCTACGAGTGCTAAAAATCATTAGGTGACGGTCACGCGAGTTCAATGATTTTTGTTAACTCAAAAAGTGCTCAACGCGCCCAAAGAAATTTTCACTTCAAAAAAAGGAGAACTAAGAACAGAACACTAAATAGGTCTCACGGCTGAATACCTACAGCTTTGATAACAAGATTCAACTATCAAAGATTAAATGAGTTTTCAACTCAGACTCGATCTTTAAAATACATTTACAATCTCTGTATACATAAGAACCGGGCATGATACAGCGTCTCCTTCAATTAAAACTCTTTCCATCACCCTTAGGGCAGATAAATATGAAATAATTATTCATTCTCTCAAGCACTAGAGATTTGATAGGCCTTCTCATCCAATTAAGCCTTCCTGCGTTCCTTAATCAATCCCATTTAGGCGGTAAAGTCATTGGAGTTTTAACGAGAACTGAGTTTGGCCGCGGACTGCCGATTTCCCGTTATACAATCAAAAGTTAGACTTTGCTCTCACTATAGAACAAAAAGTTGAAGGGAAATACAGTGGAAGTTTGTGTTGTTATGAAAATCAGGGAAATCTCGACGGTACGTAATTAGTTGTTACACTAATTTAAGGTTGCATGGGATTTTTAATTGCATATTCAAATTATGTATGCGTTATGGTATGGAACGCCGACATGCTTCCTACCTTGGGTTTTGTAAAAAGACATAAAGGGATGATGAGATATGAACAAATTATAAAAAGGGGCCGGAAAATACTGTGATGTATCATGTATGTATGTGTGTATGTTGGAGTAAGTATGTTTGTTTGCGTGTTCATCATAATTATTCAAGTTGTGATTGAAATCTGCTTTGACTTTGTTTAAGATCACCCTGGAGAGCAGCAGACTTACGACCTGTAAGTCGTGGGTTCGAATCAAGGCAGACATCACTTTGTGTAATTAACTTCATCACCACTACTGGCACTACTCTGAAAACGGTGAAGGAAAACCTCGTGACGAAACCGGCATGTCCTTTTTTTTTTTTTTTTTTTTTTTGATGGGAAATCATCAAATGACTTCTCCCACTCTGGGCGGAGCGGGAGGGAGTGTCAGACTCTTACTGACTAAAACCCATCCATGTTCCTTCCTCGCCCTTTACGTTCCGGGGCCGCGGTATCTCTTTCGAACAGTCCCGCAACCCCGGCAGGCTTCGGCCCTTGCGGGCCCCTCTCTTCTGCTGACATCTCTTTGAGGCGCGCGTGGAACACGAACGCGCCGTCGACACGGCCTGTCGTCACTAGACGGACGGACGGCTAGCTAGCCCATAGCTAACCGTCCACAGGCCCGCATCTACGGTAGCCGGTAGCCACCACGTGGCCCCCGACGCCCGGTGCGTCTCCCGCGGCGGCCGGGAAGAGAGGCCCTCTCCCTCTCTTGTTCCGCCACCTCCTTCGCCAGCATGACTGCTTCGCAGAAGGAGGTGACGGCTTCCCATTCCGTCTCGCTCCGGACCATGGATTGAACCAGGGCCGGACGCGAGAGGTCGCCGAAACCAACGGCATGTCCTAGAACCAAGAATTCGAAGAAATGTGACATCTACGAGTACCATCTCGCACTGCACCCCGCTATTCCTTCTCATAGAGTGGAGGCCAGTGTCCCAGCAGTGGGAATATTATAGGCTGATTATGTTTATGCTATGATCACCCTGATACACTGTCCTCCGTAGTAGCCTAATACAAACACGTGCGATTGCGCACTTAAATAAATAAATAAATTACATTAAACATAGTGCCATCTAGTGCCGCACTAAGCAAGGCTTGTGTTGTGGTCAGTGTGGTCACCAGACAGTAATTGATATACTACATTTATACTTTTTTGTTTGTAAATATATACTTATAAACATCCATGACTCGGAAACAAATGTCCATGCTCACAAACATTTTGCTCCTACCGGGATTCTAACCCGGGACCCTAAGAATGTAAGGCAGCCTCACTACCGCTGCGCCATTCGGGTCGTCAAATATATGTTATAACCACAATACACAATCCAAATATTTTGCGTGATTTATGTTATCGATAAAACAATTTTTCCAATAAGTTATACTTTTACGTTTACATAGATTGTGAATTAGATACGTATTACAAAGTAAGTAAGTACAAAATCCAGCGTACCTGTAATACAGCAATGACACGAGGGCGTGTAGCAACAAGTTGACAAGGTGGTAGCCTGCTGGCTGTAGACCGTGGATGGCGTAGTTCCATCGGAAGGTCAGCACCGTCAGCGGACGGTACGACTTGTGTGATTGTTCCTGAAACAAAAGGGAAAAGAAATTAGGACTTCGTTTTATGTTATTTCAGGGGCCTATGGTCCCGTACCTGCTTAGCACGGCGGCACCTACCAGGACCCCAATTCTGCTATTACAATAGTGTCACAATGGTCTATCCATTGTGACACTATTGCAATAGCAGAATTGGGGCCCAGGTCTAAAACTACTAGGGCACGCCACGATAGTGGCGGTAAGTCCCCTCTTTGAGGAGTGGCTTGAGAGGCGCCACGGCGCCCTCACCTTCCGCCTGACGCAGGTCCTCACCGGACACGGATGTTTCGGGAGGTACCTGCACCGAATCGGGCGGGAGGAAACGCCCGGGTGTTTCCACTGTGAGGATCGACCGGAGGACACGGTGGAGCACACGGTGGAAGTCTGCCCTGCGTGGGCGGAGCACCGCCGTGTCCTCGTAGCGGCGATCGGCGGCGGCGACCTCTCGCGTCCGGCCCTGGTTCAATCCATGGTCCGGAGCGAGACGGAATGGGAAGCCGTCACCTCCTTCTGCGAAGCAGTCATGCTGGCGAAGGAGGTGGCGGAACAAGAGAGGGAGAGAGCCTCTCTTCCCGGCCGCCGCGGGAGACGCACCGGGCGTCGGGGGCCACGTGGTGGCTACCGGCCACCGTAGATGCGGGCCTGTGGACGGTAAGCTATGGGCTAGCTAGCCGTCCGTCCGTCTAGTGACGACAGGCCGTGTCGACGGCGCGTTCGTGTTCCACGCGCGCCTCAAAGAGATGTCAGCGGAAGAGAGGGGCCCGCAGGGGCCGAAGCCTGCCGGGGTTGCGGGACTGTTCGAAAGAGATACCGCGGCCCCGGAACGTAAAGGGCGAGGAAGGAACATGGATGGGTTTTAGTCAGTAAGAGTCTGACACTCCCTCCCGCTCCGCCCAGAGTGGGAGAAGTCATTTGATGATTTCCCATCCTAAAAAAAAAAAAAAAAAAAAAAAAAGGTCTAAAACTACTATTTCTTTCAAGCTGGACCCAACCGTACTCATTCACAAAATATTATTGAATTCGGTTGAGTGGTTTGGGAGATAAGTGTGTACAACTATAGTAACATGATTGAGTAATTCTTAGAAATGTTAGAGAAATGTAAGATTGTCGTAAGAAAGTGTGTTGTTGTAAGAAAATACAAAATTGTCTCGTTTCCACGAGGAATGCTGTTTATTAAAGCACAAAAATATAAAACAGACTTCTTAAATTGTCGCATTGTAACCTGTCGGTATTATTTAATAGGCTCCAGATATTTTTTTGAAGAAATTGTGAAAATTCGATCCAACTGACCACTTCTACTACGCAGAGGGTACTCGCGATTTCGCTGGTCTGGTATAGTCCTTCACAGTGTATGGATGCACTCACACGAATGCCTATCGCTATACTTAAGCGCGATGATAACTGCGATAACGACCAGCTCATTAGGCAAAATGACGAATTGAGGTTGCATGTAACTGACTAAAATTCTGGTGACGAACCGGCACCGTGACGAGTTGGGATTCATTCAACGTTACGAAAGTTCACTAGTTTGTTTAGGATAATTAGGTGTTAATAGGTCAGTTTATCGTTCTGATCATTGATTTTAATCTAAATTCTAGGCTGACTTAATAAATTAAGATTGGCACCCCACTCGCTAAGAAGATATAGGTCAATCTTTTTATTTCTAACTAAGATTTGATTTTTAAAGTAGGTCAAATAAACCTATTTGTAAACTCCGTATGTTTTGCAAACGCCCTGTTAATTGAGTTTATGGACACAACATATTCTATTAACCCAATTAACGGGAATTTAATCAAAGTGTAAATTAATATCTGCTGGGACTGATACCGATATGTTTAAAATAACTTATTTAACTTAGCTGCAAATTAACAAGAGATTACTTACATCGCATATCCCTACTTAATAATATGTATTATAAATGTGAATGTAAGTTGGTTTGTTACGCTTTCACGGGAAAACTACTGAACGGATTTGGATGAAATTTTGCACACAGATAGTTTATAACCTGGATTAAAACATAGAATACTTTTTATCCCGGTAGTAAGCTCCCATGGGACAATAATCGAGCTTCACGCGGGCGAATCCGCTGGCAGAAGCTAATAGTAAATAAAACTATAGGAACGATTTAATGGATTTGTGGGGTTAAGGGGCCGGCGGAGGATGCGTATTTCATACAAACGTAATACCAAAATTATTTGTAAATCAAACATATTCTTAAGGTAGTCTGTATTTATTTCGATTGAATTACAGAATATCTATGTTCCCAAATATGTTTTTTGAGAGAATAGTGATGCAAAGACGAGATATGAGGAATTTAAATTTTCTATAGAAAACTTATTTTTCTTATAACTCTTGTTAAAATCAGTGTCCAATCAAAATATATATTTGGGAACCTAGATATTCTGTAATTCAATCGAAATAAATACACACTACCTTAGGAATATGTTTAATTTACAAATTATTTTGGTATTACGTTTGTATGAAATACGCATGCTCCGCAGGCGTCTTAAGCTGCGCCCATTCACAAATAGACCTCAGTTATGAGGTCTATTTGTGAATGGGTTCATGACCGTTAAACAACTGGTCTAACGTTGCATTAATATTGACTTATTCGCGCTCCTGTTCATGAACATATAATTATGACGCAAGGATCGGCACCATTCAGCTCAACCATTTTGAAAGGAACTAAATGATTCACACACGCGCCACTATCAGCGAGAAATTTGAGTGAGCATGACATTCTCTCAACCGCCAGGGCACATTCGGAAAGATAACTTAATGGAAATGGTAGCATTTATTAATCAATTGATTTATTACCAAAAGTGCTGTTAAACACATGATTCTACAGAATAAATTAAACTTCATTTAATGTGTCAATTAATCTGACTTCGCGGACATTTCTATTTAGCCGGTAATTAAAAAAGGAAAACTTTATTTTTAATTAAACGTCACTGGCAGTCTGGCAGTGCATGTAATTAAAAATATTGTGAAGAATTAATTAGATACTCCACGGTCCTGATCTTTTTTTTTTAAGTGTGTTTTTTTTTGTTTAAATTAAGGTTTAAAATAAATAAGAGTTTGTTTTGAATGTTCCGCGTAAACGCTTGGGAGGCCTTCCAACACCACGTTTTCCGATTCGCAGTCGCCGCTTCAGAACTTTTCGGCCCCCTTGGTAATATCACGAATCGGAAGACGTGGTGTTGGAAGGCCTCCCACTAGGTGGACAGATGATCTGGTGAGGGCTGCGGGAATCCGCTAGCGACACTTGGGGGAGGCCTATGTCCAGTAATAGTGGACGTCTTTCGGTTGAAATGATGAATGATTCTTAAGGGTCATTATTATGGAGATCTTCTAAGGCAGATAAGTCGATATTCTATTATTTGTCAGGTTCAATTCCCAGGTCGGGCAAAGTGTTATTGGGTTTTTATTTATTTTTTTATTAATATTATATTCACCAACAGCTTCTGTGTACAGCATTTAGGTATAAAAAGGTTTTACAGTCTAAGACCTACACAGTCGCCAATTACAGGTTAGCATTCACAAAAATACGTGATAACATAAGAGAGATAAAAATAGTACATTGTTACCCTAGGGGTGAAAATAAGTAAACACAGTGCTTTTCATTACGAATACACGGAAACTAAAAAAATACATGAATTAATCGAAAAACAAGTCAAGATCTGATTGCCGCTTTCCCGCCTATTTTGATTTTGTTTTTCTGTGGGCGGCAAGCTATTCAGCCATTACCTATTTTCCATTTTTAAAGAAATAGTTGAAACTAAATTTTTATAAAGTTATTTAAAAATATATATTCTTTAGTTAATACTAAACTTTATGACTTTTCAATTCTACATCGCGCTGTAATTTAGAGGCTGTATAGAAAGTTGAAACATGGTTTAATAGAAACGTGAAAATAGAACTAGTTTTTTTTTAATAATTTGACAGCTGTCTCAGTTGAAAGCGATTCTCCCTGCTGAAAAGTATTACTTTCAACCCGCTCCTCAGGCAACTTCAGACCTACTTTCCGAGTATGAGTAATGAATAATATTAAAATGAATAAATAAATGGTCAAGACATGAAATACAATACTCTTAAAACCTTACTTTTAAGAGTTTACATAGCTAATGAAACTTATTACAAAGAAAAACATACGCTATGAATTTACTATCTAATTAGGTACAATGAAAATAAAAAAAAGAAGACAAGTTTTTCCATTAGGAATTTCTCAAAAGTAGTAGGCACGGCCTCTGGATTTGAGTGTACTATTAGATACATCTCTACCTATCTCTTCCAGGATTATAGGCGTGATGTTATGTTATGTTATAAACACACCATGTTACCTATGTACGTGTTTTGTTAATCAAAATCTTCGGACGAAATCATGTATGGGTTCATTCTCGTTCACACTGGGATAATTCATTCATTCTGTTACAACCGAGTGGGTTTCGGGAGCGCCGAGGCTTCAGACAGGTGTTACATTTGTGTTAAAAGTGGATTATGTGTGTTTTAGCCGCATTTCAGTCCATCACTGTTCTCTTATGTTTGGAATGTGCTTAAAGATTGTAATGTTTTGCTCGTGACAAAATAATAACAGCCGATTCGATTCGAGGGTCGATTTGCAAAGGTTGGTCTGTGGATGGGTGACCACTTTCACATACCGAGTTTCCTCTGTGCCTCGGAAAGAACGATAAGCTATCATTTGTATATATTTGACAGTCGTTACAAGTAGTCAGTATCCTAAAAAGTCTGACAACCAGTCTTACTAGTGGTATCGTATTACCCAGTATTAACTGGGATGTGGAGGTCAGATAGGCAGTCGCTCCATGTAGAATACTGGTATTCAGCTACATCCAGTTGGACTGGAAGCCGACCCCAACGTTTTGGGAAAAGGCTAGGCAAATGATGATGGTAATAATTAAAGTCCTTATTGGTAAACTAATTATATTTTCGAGCCGTTTTGGGTTGAAAGTACAGAGCCGTGGGGCCTGAGTGGTCACAGCCTTTTCGTGGAAACTTCAAAATGTTTAGTTGACACTTCCCGTGACCCTAAAGCTGGCTTTTACTATGGCGAGAGGTTAAGCGTTGCCATAGAACGTGGCAACATCACCAGTCTCTTAGGGACATTAGCAGATGACAGCGTTGAGGAGGAATTTCTTTAACGCTTTTTAGTTTATTGTTAAATTTAAGTTGCTCTAGGTTATTTTAATTTACGAATTGATTGTAAATAAAAAAGAAAGTACGTTTCAAAGCAAGAAAAAGTTTTAGCTACCCTTGGGAAGACGCCATTCGATTTTCACAAAATCTGGAGATCATGGTGATGTTTTCAGGAGGATTTCTAGATATTAGAAATCCTCCGGCTACCATGGCTCACGCACAATGGTCCACCTCAAGGACTTAGTGCGGGAACCTAAACCCCCATGATGATGATGATGATGATCCTCCTGCCATTATTACTTCAATCATCGAGTAGATGTTTAAAATCACACAGGAACGATCTAGGATTCTGTTAGCAAGGGTTTATCGCCATCTTAGTGCTTGAAGAGACTTTATCGGTCTCTTCTTCACGAACGATAAAAACGCTACAGCCCACCCATGTTAATTGACGCATTTCTCTTCAAAATTGGGCGTGGTCACGGGTAAGTTTATTGACGGCATTAATTGTTAGTCATTCATAAAAGAGCACATTATCAGAAGTGGGCGTGGTCGTATTTAAGGCGCTGGGCAGACGTAGCTCATGTGAATACCCTGGTAGCCTGCCACTTATTAACGCGATGAACGTATCCAGGGCGCGCAGTCTCGACAGACATAGCGACAAAATCGCTAACTGTCAATCGCTGATTACTAACGAATAAATTCGGTTGCAATAATTATGCTTACGAGAAACGCAAGTCTCTACATCCAAGATGCGATAATAACCAATATCGTTATTGCTTTCGAATTTATTCATTGTTATTTAGTGGCCAAAAGTTAGCGATTTTGTCGCTATCCATGTCGAGACTGCGCGCCCTGGATACCTTCATCGCTTTAATAAGTGGCAGGTTACCACGGCATTCACATGGGCTACGTCCCATCTCGTAACTTTCCCATTTCGACAACTAAACATGGCTAGGGATCATAAATATTGATGCAATCTATTCATATTTCTAAAAAAAGTCAGCAAAACTACAGAAAACTAGCAGTTTGATATATTCTAGCAATGAAATGTTCGCGGACAGACATATAGATAATTATCTGGAAAAAGATCTCAAACAATAATTTATAACGCATGAAAAGTAGCGAACACGCCACAAAGACCTGTCCACACACATAGCCACACACAAGCTATTTACCTAAATGATAAATAAATAAATCAGTTTTATAGAGCACGGAGTTACACGCACAAAAATGTGGCTGTCTCATAAACATGATTCATTGCCGAACAAAATTAGCAAGTGGAACGGGGCAATATGACTGCTTCTTCTTTAAATGAAATTCCATGTCAGGTGTAGAGGTAGTGTCATAATGGGAGCGCATATATCACCAACAACAATAAGGGTGTGCTAATAAATATGAGTTGTCAGGAGTTCCCCAATCCTATTAGCGGCCGCTGCATAGCTACCGGGACGGTTTTTCAAAAGTTTAAGGGCGTTTGTTCACAACTGGTTTTCAGCCGGGCCGGGGATCGGGTTAACCCTGTACTAATTGCATTTCTCTCTGGTTAGAAACGGGATACGACCCGGTTTCTAAGAGAAGAGGGAGAGAGAGATGTAATTTGTTTTATAGAGTCCATGTGAACGTCCGGCTTAGTGAAAAGGCGCTCATACTAAACCGTACATCGGGCCTAGACACTGCCAAAACGGACACGGCTCGAAGCTGAACTGGGGCTAGTGTCGGGGTGTCGTGAAATAGCCTCCATAGTCCTCCATTCATGATTGTTAACCGGTGCCGGCCGGGGAAAAATACAGACAAACAAAATTGTGTCAGTTACCAAAATGAAAACTCAACTTCACCTATACCCAGTCGAAAAATGTCGATATTTTATAGGATTACTTAAAAAACAATGATTTAAGAGTTTCGTTCATGGCACAGATAACAATTGGGGTAGAAAGAGTATGCAGAAACCCACAAACACAATTTGAGGGGAGATAAAACGTTTGCTTGCACTTATTACGAATTTACTTTGGCTCGTAGATCCGTGCGGGTAAACTTTGGGATTGGACCGTTTGCTTCCGCAATACCCATGGGTTATTATCGTCCGGACAGCGGTGATTCAATGAGGGAGTACTATTGAAACCTGTATGATTGAGTGACGTACAAGTACATATATACAGGGTGTAAACAACTTCATCACGAAGCCGTCAACCAAGCATTCTCTACATCAAAGTAACTTTATGAAAAATTATTGCTGGGAAACGACTTTTTTTTTGCGGTGAATAATCAAGGTTTGTAGTAAAACTTAATGTAACGCTCTCAAAACATTGTGCTGACGGATGCGTTTGAATATTACGGGGGTCGTAGATGTATTTAAAATGAAGTATTAACCTAAAACTGGTGTTTCAAAAAAATATGTTAAAAAGTCGGATATTTGACCTCTAATATTTCCGTAACTAGAAGGTTACTAAGTATGGTCTATGTGTATTGTCTTGTTTGAAGAAAATATTGCTTTAGAAATTGAACTGCCAATATTGACAGCTTCAATTAAGCTCTCAAGCAAAGGTTTTCAGGCTCTAAAGTAAAACATCGTAAAAGCCCCAGTCAAGGTATACGAGTAGGTACTACACGGTCTTCACTCAAGGGCCATTACACTCCAACTTTCATAATAAAATTAGGCACAATTACACTAAATTATTAAGTACATAAAATGTGCGCCTACGGAATAATTATCTAAGTGAATAAATCTGTATTTTTTCACATTTGGCATAAAAAAGTAACGACACGAAAATTTTAAAAGAGTTTTCAGGAAATGTATATGAAAATTTTAAATGACACCATGTTCTGCATATTGCGCGCGTCATGTTGGGGCCGTATAAAGCGGGGAACAGAATTAAACGCTCGATTATTCGGCGTATGGCTTGCGGTCTGTGGTGTGCGCATCCATCAGTCACCGAAACAAATTGATGGGTTATGATAAATAATAGACACCAGGGCGTCGGGTACCCCAGAAAAGATAGGTACAGAAGATCAGCTCCACTTCCACATTTTGGGTATGTGCCAGAGTTCAGTTCATTAATCTAAAGGAATCGTCGCCATGACGAAGAAGAAGAAAAAGCTTCATGGATGAGCGAAAACGCACGCACACATGGACACAGTAAGTTCACGTAAAGCGACTGCAAGTGCACTGGCGATCTTCAATTGTTTTTAGTCTCTATGTACGCGTCTATGTCTGCGTTGGCCAATTGTTGGTTCTTACATGGAGCGAACCTTCTGTATCTTATCTATTCCGTGCCCCATTCGTCGCGCCCGGCACCCCAACGGACGCGTCAGCTTTGCCGCCATATCATACGTCACGGATGACAACTTGCGAATGTTCGAGGGTAGAAGCATGCTCAATCGGGATTTTTTTATCTGCTAATGTTTATCGTCCCATTGTACACGTACAAATAGCTGGTTTTTGATGCGTTAATAAAGAAGCAATGTATACTGGAATGAAATTGATTTTCGTATGGTTGGGAATACTAGATTTGGCAGCTGAGCTTGCGAAAGTTAATGAATTATTATCAGGACGAAACGAATTCATTCTTAATGGCTATTTTTTGTTCAATGTACGGGCTACAACGATTACATAAGCTGTAATTAATCATGACTGGATTGTCGGCTATACAAACTTGTAAACCTCATTTTCGTTCCATGCCCGATAAATATATTTACTTTATTTCTTAGCAAATACATTCCTTTTATTACGAGTTTACTAAACACTTCATGACCTGATCGAATTATAATAAAAATCGACTATCACAGTCTCCTATGCCTGATGCTCCAGGGTAGCCCACGAAATTCAAATTTTCTACGTTTTTTGCAATTTGCAGGGCAGTGCTAAGTTGTATGTCGATGAAAATATCGTTCGCGACTGTAAGACGTATGTAGTTACAGAATTATAATCATCAAAATCATCAATGCAAGCCTCCAAGTTCATAAAGGTTGAGGACCGATTTTTTTAAGGTCAAAGACCGCCCGTTTATCAACATACAATATAGGTAGCTGCACTGGCCTGCAAATAGCAAAAAACGTAAGAAAATTAAGTGCCCCTGTTCATTCAAAACAACTTTTCCTCATTACTTTATTAACAAAGAAACACGCAGAAAACAGAACAGACGAAAGAATATTCGATGCGGAATTAAATCAATTAGCCGCCGCCCCTGGAAAAGCAAACACCCCACCACCCCTACTATTTGGCATAAAATGTCAAGCAGATGGCAACAGTCTTATATTTGTTCAAGAGATTAATGTCTGCCGCTGTCTTCGCGTAATAACAGCATCTCAAGGAGGTAACAGAATCACTGGACAAATAAAAGCCGACTCACATCAGCCCGGGCAAGGTCTCAAGCGATCAATTTCCAACGCATATTTGCTTACCGAGACACCTGATACTGTAAATTAATTTCGACTCTTGACCTTGTTGAAACTGTTGGTCGTTTGTTTGTGTAATCGTTTATCAATATAGTCTTCGTTACACGTTTAGGTTCGGTTTACGTAAGACGTTTATTGGTTTACGTAACCCACCTAGTGGTTTTTGAATTTAATAAGTCGCTAAGGTACATACGCCAGCAGATCTAGCTATACGAAATTACCCCCTTTTTAGGGTTCCGTAGCCAAATGGCAAAAAACGGAACCCTTATAGTTTCGCCATGTCTGTCTGTCTGTCTGTCCGCGGATAATCTCAGTGACCGTTAGCACCAGAAAGCTGAAATTTGGTACCAATATGTATATCAATCATGCCGACAAAGTGCAAAAATAAAAATTTAAAAAAACATTTTTATTAGGGTACCTCCCCCAGACGTAAAGTGGGGAGCGATTTTTTTTTTAATTTTGACCCTGACGTGTGATATATTGTTGGATAGGTATTTAAAAATGAATAGGGGTTTTCTAAAATCATTTTTTGATAATATTAATATTTTAGGAAATAATCGCTCCGAAAGTCAAAAACAATGTGTCCCCCCCCCTCTAACTTTTGAACCATAAGTTTAAAAAATATGAAAAAAATCACAGAAGTAGACCTTTATATGAACTTTCTAGGAAAATTATTTTCAACTTGATGAGTTGAATAGTTTTTGAGTTATATAGCACTTTTTCAAAAAAACGCAAATGATAACTTTGTTTTTCATACAAATACTATGAAAAACAAAGTTATTTTTGCTGACGAAAAATGTTGGTATTTTTAATGGTCTGGGAAGCTACGGAACCCTACAGTGAGCGTGGCCCGACACGCTCTTGGCCGGTTTTTTTTTTTTTAGAATGGGAAATCATCAAATGACTTCTCCCACTCTGGGCGGAGCGGGAGGGAGTGTCAGACTCTTACTTACTAAAACCCATCCATGTTCCTTCCTCGCCCTTTACGTTCCGGGGCCGCGGTATCTCTTTCGAACAGCCCGCAACCCCGACAGGCTTCGGCCCTTGCGGGCCCGCTTGAGGCGCGCGTGGAACACGAACGCGCCGTCGACACGGCCTGTCGTCATTATACGGACGGACGGCTAGCTAGCCCATAGCTAACCGTCCACAGGCCCGCAACGAAATTACCCCTAGACCTAATACTTCAGCGATAAAGTTGAAAGTCTATTACGGATTCTAGTAGCTTGATGTTCTGTACCTAAGGGTCAGTTCACAACGAGACACGACGCGACGCGACGCCGCGGGCACATTTTAATAGAGTGACTCAAAATATAACTTTATTTACTGCATGAAAAGATACACATTTCATTGCGATGCGTCTCGCGGCACCGCGCAATCAATTCCAGTTCCGTCGCGTCGTGTCTCGGTGTGAATCGATGCTAAGTTTGTTATTTCATGCGCCCAAAATAATGTTGTCAGCCGTATTTATTGCATAGACCTTTCAGAATAGCACAGTTTATGCAAAGTAACTATACTGTTTCATTTCAAAGTCCGCTTGTATAATTTCCCCGGTATTAGCCTACGGTAATGTGTAAATCGACTCTTATTGAGCCTCGAGGCGAACGAATTTGGATTTGTTAGTTGTGTTTGTGTTCTATAAAAGCTTCAAATGTAATTCTTTTGTGCGGGTAGACAGTTTCTACTGTTTTAGGCATGTACAAATGAATTGTAGTGGAAATTTTGTTTTTTTTTTCCTTATTAAAGATGGAATATATTTTTTTGAAGTTGTATTTATGTTTCATGTGTATTAATTAATAAGTAGGTACCAGAACATTTCGAATGAATAATATACAACCTAAAATTTAATAAGGTTAGGTATAATTTTCCCTGGGTTTTTTAATTAACACATTATTTTATTAGCAAAGTCACGAAAGGGTTTAAAAGACACACATCATTATTCCTTAAAATACATTTTTTGCACAAATCATTTGATACTCGTATAATTATAATAATTAACACGAACATATTTCAACATTCGTTACAATTACGATGGCTAAAACATAATTATGTAAAGGAATATTAAAATATCAGACAAGAAATTAATATTCAAATTGTGTTGTTACAGAGAATTATAAAATTGCTCCGTAAATTATGCAAACTGAAACCGTCGAAAAAGTTATTCCCTTTAGGAGTACAAAGAAGTGCTATGTTTTTTTTGCAAAGGGAACAAAAACGTCTAAAGCAAGGCCTCCGCCCAAAGAGCTGGGGCGGAAAAACCGCCCAGAGCGAAAGGTCGCCTTTGCGTAATCCCTGGTCTCGGAGCTGCCTACTATTACAGAGAAAAAAAAGCAATTTAAGTCTCAGTAATACACAGAGATTGAGGTTCGTATAATAATATAACAATTACAAAGATAAATCTGATTTAATAACTGTTTATTTTGTGTGGCGTGTCAAAGTTGCTGGGGCCACATACTTATGAAATGATATTTTGGGACGTTTACTTGGGCATTTATTTTCGGAGGAGCTCAAACTTTTTCAATACTTATTAATGCAGCCTTGTCAGCTTATTCGTAAAATAAAGGGTGTAAAACACCTCTTAACTCCTCTCCTCTAATCGAAAGGCGTTAACTAAACTGAAAGACACTTACTCCCCGTCATTGCGATATTTTTTTTTGTTCTACACCATACCTGGGAACCTTCTAGTTACGGAGATATTGGGGGTCAAAGTTACAACTTCTTGACATGTTTTTTTTAATACAAGTTTTTGACTTTACACACCTTCATGTCCCCCGTACTATTCAATCCATCCTAGAACACAATATTTTGATTGCTTTACGTTGAGTTCTAACACAAAACATGATTCTTCACCTCAAAAAAGAAGTTGTTTCCCAGCAATAATTTTTGCGTAACGTTACTTAGTTTAAAAACTCAAAATCAAAATCAAAACATTTATTTCAAGTAGGCCAGTTACAGGTACTTTTGAACTGTCGAAACAAAAATGAACATTTAATGTAGCTACAGTCCCAGTCACAAGACATAAAAACTGTGAATGTACTGTAGTTGCCCATTCCCTAGCGTAGATCTCTATGGAGAAGAACGGCAAGAAACTCCATGGACACTTAATGAAATCATACTGTTGTTACAAAATCTTGGTTACATCATTCATGTTGAGATGGTACATTATGTGAGAACAATGTAGCAAGATGTGCACGACAATAGTGTCCATAGTTAAAACAAAATAACAATTCAAAAATATATTAATTAATGTAAAAAGCTGTGGCAACCAAGAGCTGGCCAGTCCCAACCGACAGCGCCCGTTCACGAAGATGACGCATGTATCAGCACTATTCAACTCAACCACTTTGAAGGGAACTAAATGACCCGACACACGCGCCACCATCAGCGAGACATTTGAGTGAGCATGACATTTGATGTACAGAATGCTTGGTTGACGGCTTCGTGATGAGGTTGTTTACACCCTGTATAATGTTTTAGACTGTCTCGTTGGTATAGTGGTTGAAAGCGTGACTGCTGAGCATGAGGGTCATGGTTCGATTCTCAGGTCGGGCAAAGTGTTACTGAGTTTTCTCATCAGGAATTTCTCAGTAGCAGCCGCGGAGTTTGAATTTACGCCCGGTTGATGGCAATAGGATCGCTCCCTATAACATGGGACTTAAACATAACTGGCGAAATGTGGGTGTACTATTAGGTACACCTCTGCCTAACACTTTGGGGGTTAAAGGCGTGATGTTATGTTATGTTCTAAGGTTTTCGTTAAAACTAAAACGGGAAAAAATCATCGATATCTAGAGCAACAGTTTTATACTAAATAGCGTTTGGGTGCAACTTACCTGAAAAGTAATGTTAATAATACGTATATCTTCTTGCCAAAAATAGGAAATAATTTTCACCGAATTTTCTTTCGTGGAAATAAGAGCCATTCTTCCCTTTTGCTCCTTTTCCTCCCACCCAGTGTAATATACCTGTGAGTTGAATCGTACCGTCACGTAACGATGTGTCAGTTTTCTTACACTGTCGAGTCGTCGACGGTGACTCCACCAAATTGGACGTTTTATTGAAAACGAGGAAGAACTTCAAAGAGCTGTTTAATGTTTTATTTTCGGCCCTTTCCATATACATCATTGTGTAATAATATAAGGTATGTCAAAGTATTTACTATGCCGATGTAGTTGCAGGATCGTAGGTCCGTGAGATAGAGAAAAAATATAGGACCCATAATTTTTCTTTTTTCACGTAAACAAAAATGGAAGACGGTACAGTGCGTCGAAAACTCATGCGACATCTCATTTAGGTAATTTTTTACCGGAAAGTGACGTCACAAGCTTGATAAAACTAAAAACACATACATAATATTTTTCGATAATCTAACTGACAGACTAAACCTAATCATATATTTTTGAAATAGTCGTCATCCTTATTTCTATATGTCTAGTTTAAAAAAAAAAGAAATTCTCAGAACTTTAGTCGTAGGTTATTCCATTTCAACAAACGTTCAAATAAAGAGTTTCCAAGAATCGAAACGAGTTTTGAATTTTCATTTAAAAATGTGAATATAATTTGTGTTGTATGCTCTAATAAAACACGTTATCAAAAGCAGACATTTAAAGGTTAGAAATTCAAATATATCAGGGCAAAATAACGTAACAAGTGTATTCAGAAAAATAACTGGAAAATGAAAGGCATATTGCCTTAGTAAATAGAAAACTGCGACCTTACAAAGTCGGGTATTGTTAAAATGTGACGCCGGGGGTTAATACAATGAAACTTTTTTCATTTCGTACGAAAAAAATGAACTCATAGAAACGAAAATAAGGGATGCAATTAAAAACTGTTATTCTTTTTGTTGCTTCGTCTCATTCTTTGGTTCTCGGTAGTTCGTGCATCTGTAGATTGGCTAGCTTTTGCTTGCAAAAAGTGGTATCGATTATTAGCCGTAGAATTAAGAGGGTTTGCATAGGAAAAAGTGATGAAATGAATGTAAATGTTGATGGCTGGAGACGAAGATCTATGAAACGGATGGCCTATGAAACGGAAGACCTATGAAACGGATGGCCTATGAAACGGAAGACGTATGAAACGGATGGCCTATGAAACGTAAGACCTATGAAACGGATGGTATATGAAACGGAAGACGTATGAAACGGATGGCCTATGAAACGGAAGACCTATGAAACGGATGGCATATGAAACGGAAGACCTATGAAACGGATGGCCTATGAAACGGAAGACGTATGAAACGGATGGCCTATGAAACGGAAGACCTATGAAACGGATGGCCTATGAAACGAATGGCCTATGAAACGAAAGACCTATGAAAAAAAAATAGTAAATGATAGCGTGACGGTTGACAGAGAGGAGAATGGAAGTAAAAAAATATGAGGGGCAGTCTGTGGGGACTGCGGCTAGAAGGGAAAACTTATATCTGCTACGAATTGTGCCCCGCGCACGCCTAAGTGGTGCTAGGCCGTAGCGGATCGGCTACGAGTGCTACGAAGCGTTAGGTGACTGTCACGCGAGTTCTATGATTTTTGTTCACCCGCGCCTATACAAATTTTCACTTCCAAAAACGTGTTGCGTCGACCCTAAGTAATATGGGACAAATGCAGGAATATGTATTGACAGGCCTGTTGGTCTAGTGGTTAGTGACCCTGACTGCTATGCCGGAGGTCGTGGGTTCGATTCCCACCCAGGACATGTTTGTGTGATGAGCACGATCATTTGTTCTGTGTCTGGGTGTAATTTATCTATAATATGTATGTATTTAGAAACATATAAGTATGTTTATCAGTTGTCTAGTACCCATAACACAAGCTCTGCTTAGCTTTATTATTATGTTGATGATGACGTGGGAAAGAGGGCCACAAACCTTTTTTTATTCTTATTTTTTCCGATGGGAAATCATCAAATGACTCATCCTGGGCGGAGCGGGACGGAGTGTCAGACTTTCACTGACTAAAACCCATCCATGTTCCTTTCTCGCCCTTTATGTTCCATACCTACGCAGCGTAATGTTTGTAAATAAAGTTTATCTCACTACACGAACAAAGATAAACAAAAATGTTGTTTTGATACATTTTTAAACAGCAATTTGTCATTGTCTTCGACGACAAAATTAAGAAAGACATTAAAAACATTTCTCGATATTTGTTGAGAGGTTTTATCTCAGACAAGAATAAGTAATAATTTATGTTATCCAAGATACTTTGATGGATGATCACAATTAATTCAATTTATGTTTACTCAACGAATATATTTACGTAATTCTCGTGTAGGCTTTTATAGTGATTACGATATTGGCGAACAGGTATCTGAAAAACGTTTTTTTTCTTGAATATTTTATACTAAGCAGCATTTTGAGGTAGATATTAACATAAATGTCTATACCTCACGTCTGGCTATCAGTTAATATAACTACTCGATTCTTAGTAACAATATAACATAAACTTTATAAAAGTGATAATCCTTTTCCAAAGCCTTTCTATTCAACAAGTTTATCATCATCATCATCATCATCAGCTTATAATGTTCTGACTGCTGGGACACGGGCCTTCTCTCAATGAGAGGGAATGGGCTATAATCCACCACGCGGGTCCAGTGCGGATTGGTAGATGAAACATGTCTTCGAAATTTTGGTTCTAAGACATGCTGGTTTCCTCACGATGTTTTCCTTCGCCGTTTTGAGAGCAGTGTTGATGAAATAAATTACACAAAGTAATGCGCCTGTCTGGGTTCGAGCCTACGACTTACTGTTCGTAAGTCAGGGCCTCCAGCACTGGGCCTAATTCGGGTAATTCGTATACATTCCTGACTTCCCGTCATCTCCATTAATCTACTCCCCACAGGTCATGTCCCAGTATTGAAGTTAATGACGCCATTGTCATTGGTTTTAGTGTGACAATTTCTTGGGTAAGACCATGGTAAGATATGTTGTTTACTCATGTTAAGGCTGATTCTCCAGGCTAGCCCACCAAATTATTATTTTTTTTACGTTTTTTGCAAAAAGGTCTAGCAAAGACTTTTTCAAAGTCAAAGTCATTCCTAGACCTTTATGAATTTGGAGGGTTGTATTGATGATGTTTATGATAACTCTGTAACTAAAATACGTATTGCACTGGCCTGTAAATTGAAAAAAATACAAGAAAATTTGTATTTCATTGGCTACCCCGAAGCATCCACATTAAGCGATTACATGGTGTATATAGCTGACAAGTCAATTGGTTCCGAGGTGTACGATCCGCATTCCGATTGGGTGTTGCGGTTTGATTCCCGTATCTGAACTAACAGTTGTTTGTTAACACTATTGGTTCGCTTTGTGGCTTCCACGTTGAGGGAGAACAGATCTACTAAGCTTCATGTTTTTTGTTAAAAAACCGGAATATTACTTAATTATTGTGTTAGTTAACTACTTTAAATTGTCCACATTTTCAAAACATTATGATTTTATGTAATGTTGATAGTGCAAATTGATTTTTAATAAAAATATATGTATTATATGTCTGTAATTATCAGAAATAAATGAAAAAAGTTAAGTACTGAGTAAATAATTTCACTGGCGGTACTTTTTCTCATACTGCGGTACTTTGATGCTATGAAAAAATGATAAAACTTCTTTTGAGCCAAACTAAACGTTGAAAGAAAATGGTAGTGGTTTAGAATTAGATCGTTATTTCTACTTCTAACGTTCACATACGAATACCCAATGGCCTAGTTAGATTCTCGGTTTTACAGCCTCCAATCTGCGGTAGACCAAATCAGCTTACGTAACTGTTTCATCAAATACCTTAAAGACCCAGTACTCAGAATTCCACCCTGAGAACCTTGAAATTAATTCCAATTTCCAGAACTGTTAATGATAGCGCCTTTGATTTAACGACGACCTGGAATATATGGAAAACCAATTATTTAAATATCTACATTCATGTGAAGGTTCAGTTTGTAAATATTTTATTCTGTATTTCATTTATATTTAATACCAAAGGTAAATACTTATTTACCTTTACAGGTACATTTTAACATAGTTACTTAACGTAAAAACATACGTGTGGTATTAAGATTTCTGTGGATACGAAATAAATACATAAGGAAGGAAAGAATATATACGAAGGCTGTTAATACAAAATGGAGAATTCCCGGAAAAAATATATTCGAACATTCGAGGATTGCGACAAAAATCAGAAACTCATGAAATGAACTGATATTGGTCGAAATAGTTTATAATGTGTAATATCCCGAGTTTCACTAAACTGCACTAACTGTAAAAACAACACTTTGTTTTTACAAATACTCTTTCAAACAAAACATAACATAACAATACACCTATTATTCTCTGAAGGGTAAGGCAGATGTTTTTGTATTTTGCACCCACGTATTTTGCCAGTTACTTATCTTAAAGTAGATGGTCCAGGGTAGCCCGCGAAATTTAAATTTTCTTACGTTTCAATTTGCAGGCCAGTGCATGCCAGGCGCGGCTGTAAGACGTGTGTAGTTTTATAATTATAATCATCAAAAACATCAATACAACCCTCCAAGTTCATAAAGGTCTAGGAATGATTTGGCCTGCAAATTGCTAAAAACGTAAGAAAATGTGTGAATTTCGCGGGCTACCCGGGAGCATCACACACTGTTATAAACTTTTACGATTACTAACTAAACTTTCTTTGTCACTTATCAGGATTTCTAATTATCTATATTCTGAGCTCCCGATATTTCAATCATGGCGCATGCACGAGCGTCGAAATACCCGCATTCTCTAGTCATCCTTCAATCATTGAGGGATGACTAGAGAATGCGACTAGAGGATGGAAAATACGTTGTTATAGGTGCAGACAAATTCCGTAAGCTTAATTTTTTAGGTATCATGAAAAGAATTCTCAGAGTAACTTATGTGGCTCCTTTTACCATAAATTACTTTTTTAGTCTTTGGAAGAGATCCAGTTTTTAGTTTGGTTAAGTGTTTATCTTCCAATGTTCCCGGGATCAAGAACGAGAATTGTGCAAAGGTCGAGAATACTGACTCGAATGATCAACACACGTGGTACTTTTCCGCTAAATACACTTTGAAATATATCTAGCTTATTGAATACTTAGATTCTCTTTTATATCCTCAGATTCGCTGTTCTTTAAGCTACGTTTTTTCAAAATTCAAATTCAAATATATTTAACTACACTAATAATATTATAAAGAGGAAAACTTTGTTTGTTTGTTTGTTTGGTTGTAATGAATAGGCTTAAAAAAATTCTTTCACCATTCGAAAGCTACATTATCCACGAGTAACATAGGATATATTTTATCCCCGTACTCCCACGGGAACGGGAACTATGCGGGTGAAACCGCGGGACGTCCGCTAGTAAATAAAATACAAATATACTTGTATATATTTTTTTTTATTCAAATATATTTAAATATATTTTTCTTTTTTACAGTGTGGTTTGTGCATAACCTGTTTTCAGAGGTTTTATGCCGCCCATGGGCCTCTGACTCGGGTCTATATGCCGTCGAGAAATATCTTTCAGGCATACTGGTTTGGTTTCCTCACAATGTTTTCCTTGCCTGAAGCAAGCGATAATTATACAGTACGCTGGTACGCACATGAATCTGAAAAATCAGAGGTGGGTTTCTAGGGTTTTAACTCGAGACTTATGGCTCGGCATTCCGATGGTCACATCACTAGGATATCACTGCTATAAAAGTGGCGTTCATCATCATCATCATCATCATCTTCCACAGCCTGAACTCACCCACTGCTGGGTCTCTCTTCTTATACCAATCGCCACGGTCCCGTGCCAGTCTCATCCAGGTTCTTCCCCCGACGGCAACTATGTCGTCTGGACACTTCGCCGCTCGACGACCCACGTTCATTTTGCTAGCGTTCTTGGATGCCATTCAGTGACAGTCTTGGTCCACCAAGGTGTCAAATAGCATAGTGGTGCCTTGCTAGGTGTCCTGCCCAACTCCATTGAGTTCCGTAGCGCGATTTTGTGTAATCGGATTTCGACGTGAGGTACTCGATCTATCAGCGCTGCGTTAATTATCAATAAACCATTTGACGCAATAATTACCATCATTATTCCTCAAAAGCCGAATAATCGCAGTTAAAACGTTCAAAATGAATAGAGAACAGTTCAGATTGAACGCAGCGAACAATTTGGAACACGTGACAATTTTGATGGATCGCCGTGACGTATTTAATATTAACTATCGATAGCATAGACGCACGCCCGCCCGTTTAAAACACGATCAATCATTTGAAATGTTTGGAATACGGACACATGGGTACATCGGGTACCTATGTATTTCAAACATAACTGTTTGTGAGCCCTGAAGGGTTAGGGGTGTGAGTTTGCAGCTGTGGGTACACACTGATGGTACCTAAATGTCCTGCCTGGGAGGTGTTTGTAACATGGGTTGTACTATTATAATATTGGCAGTCGGGATAGAAAAATCGCTGCTTCAGAATACATATTTAAATGAAGCGGCTTCATGTTGCGTTGGGTTTTGTCGCTTTTCTAAAGAATGTTCATGTGTTAAAAGTATTATTGGACGCCTAAACGTTTTAATGAGAATATGACAGCTTTAGTCTAAAGTTCTTCTGAACCGCACTCACAACTCTCTCTCTCTCTCTACTCTTTGAATATTGTGTGCACGGTTCAGTTCATTGTAATTATGACAGTTGGAAAATAAAGTAACTTTTAAATAATGGCTGCCTATTTCAAAATGATGTATGTATCTAGTAGTTCACATCATTAAATGCCGCTTTTGCGCTACTGGCTCGACATAGGTAGCGACAAAATCGCTAACTTTCGATCGCTAGTTACTAACGAATAAATTCGGTTGTAATAATAATGCATGCGAGCAACGGCTTTGTTCTCGGCTCAATAACAGCCTCGCCTACGGCTCGTGTGTTATTTCCGCCTCGAATGCAATAACAAACTTTCTCCACTTGTTTCAAAATTTACTATTTTAACTCTTCCGCCATCATTAGCGCTGTTTTATCTGCGCCCCCAGTTCAGTGATAGTGGAAATGTTATCCAATTCTTATTGTACAAACATTCCATAAACTGCAATACTAAAACATTACGTGCAAGTTGTTTCGCAACGTCTCAGAGCTTTACTGTGATTTATTTGCAGTCGGGTAGCGGCTCCTGCGAGTAGCGTGGGAAACAGGCATCAAAACTGCTTTTTATTTATTTGTAGGATTGCTGAAATGTACTAAAAACATTTTGGTTTAGACGTTGTTACATAACATCACACCTGTTATTCCGAAAGGGTTGGGCAGGGGCACTGCTTAACATCAGCTGCCTATACTACTCCCGCATTTCCAGTGATTTTGTAAGTCCCGTGTTGTAGGAAGCAGGCCTATTAACATCAGCAAGGCACAAATCTTAACTCCGAGATGCGACAAAGTAATTCTTAATTGAAAAACCCAATATCAATGAGCCCGTCCTGGGAATCGAACCCATCATTAAAGCGTTTGAAACCACAAGACCAACGATGAAGTCAAAATTTGTAAGACGGCTGAAAATATACTAATAACAATTTGATATAGGCGTCACTACTGTAGGTAGCAAAACGAACAAGATAATTTTATTTATTTATTTTATTTTCATACTCCTACAGAAACTGGAACTACGCGGATGAAACCGCGTGACGTCCGCTAGTAATGATTTTTTTATATATTGCTGGACATTACACACAGCGCCATCTAGTGCCACACTAAGCAAGGCTTGTGTCGTGGTCACCAGACAGTTGATATACTACTTTTATACTTTTTGTTTGTAAATACATACTTATTATGCATATAAACATCCATGAACTCGTGTTCATTCATCTTCTAATCTTCCGACAGAGATGAGATATTACGAATGGCAAGAAAAGTCAGATAATCGTAATATAATAAAATGGAGTTGGATAATCCGAAATAACTTCATACATAAATAATTTCGCAACGGGAAGACAAATAAATATTAAATCTATACACTCTATGTACTCGTACTTTCTAAGCATCGTAAAGAAACCTGGACTTATAAGAAATCGCCAACGCGTCTTGAGCAAGCGTGGTGATCAATGCTCGTGCCTTCTCTGTATGAGTAGAGGCCTTTGCCCAGCAGTGGGACAAGAATAGGCTAGTAATTATTATACTTCTACTAAAAAGCGGTAAAGTTTGTAAGTATGGAATTTCGGATGTTATCTTCGAAACTGCTGGTCCGATTACATTAGTTTCGAGTTTCAGAAGCTATATTTATAACCTTCCCATGGGATAATTTCCACCACAAAAGCGACCAGAGCCGCGGGCATTAGCTAGTATGCTTATATTTTTTCCTATAGGTTTGATAAATGACTTTTCTTTTGAAAACCCCAGAGTCTAGTTGAAATTCGAAACACACAGATTTTTCCTATATCGAAGTTGCGTTTACAGAAGGTCGTGTTAATATTAATTGTTCAGTGAAAATTGAAATAGCTATCTGTAACGAATCCGACCCGTCCAAGCGAAACTGATGAAAAACTTTTTTACAAATAAATCTAGATATATTCCAACACTGAAAAAAAAAATATCGCTGGACATTACACACAGCGCCGTCTAGTGCCACACTAAGCAAGGCTTGTGTCGTGGTCACCAGATAGTTGATATACTACATATATACTTTTTGTTTGTAAATACATACTAATTATACATATAAACATCCATGACTCGGAAACAAATCTGACTACTAAATCCGCCGTGCAAAAGGCCACCAGACTCTGTTTACCCGACTTCGGCCAAGCCGAAAAGAGGGGTTATGATTTTAGCAGTCTGTGTATAGGTACTTGTATGTTTCTCCGTAGCGCCTAAACTATTCATCCGATTTTGATAAGGTGTCAATCGATTCGTTTTTATGACCCGGGTCAGAAAGCTACATTTTAACCTACTTCAACAATAAGAGGAGTCGGTTTTACATTGAAAACTCCAAATTTAATTAGAGCGTGTTTTTTTCAGTAATCTGGTGCTTGCTAAATGACATGACTGACATAAAGGGTTTAGAAAACCTCTTAACGAAGCCGAAAGGCACTTGTTCTCCCCATCATTGCGATATTTTTTTTGTTGCACACCATACCTGGGAACCTTCTTGTTACGGAGATATTGGGGGTCAAAGCTCCTACTTTTTGACAAGATTTTTTTAATACAAGTTTTTATTGTAACCACAATTGTAACATTCTTACTTTAAACACCTCCACGACCTCCGCACTGGGTCCACCCTTTATAGCAGAACTTTTTATGTCATAATATTATTTTGCATACCAGCTGATAGCATAAACTTCATTTGGAAGAAAATTGTTTGGCAGATACTCATTTATCATACGTTCAAACTCATAATTTGGTAAGCCAGAATCATCTTTAGGCATAAATTTCATATGCATAAGATTTAAAAGTAGAACCATCTTATCGCAGAAAGTTCACAGGCAGAAACATCTTTTGGCATAATTTTCATATCGATAGTCTTTAAAGGCAGAACTATTATCTCAGAAAGTTTACAGTTAGAATTATCTTTTGGCATACATTTCATATGCATAATAATTGAAAGATTCATCTATCAAATCACAGAAAATTTATAAAGTCAGTTGATTGTGAACACTTTGTTTTTATTTCCCTGTAAGAAGCAGGCAAACATGCAAACGAGCATACATTGTGCATGTAGCAAGCATGCAGTATACAAGCAAGGATGAAGCATGTAAGCAAGCATGCAGCATGCAAGCAAGCATGCACCATGCATGCAGCAGGCATGCAGCAGGCATGCAAACATCTGAACAAGCATATACCATGCATAGAGCAAGCATGCAGCAGCATGCAAACAAGCATACAGAATACATGCAAACAACCATGCAGCAAGCATGCAGCAAGCTTGCAGCATGCAGCAAGCATGCAGCATGCAGCATGCAAACAAGCATGCAGCAATCATGCAGCATGCAAGCAAGCAAGCAGTATGCAACATGCAGCAGGCATGGTTTCTGTCACGGCTCCGGCGCTGCGGGGCTACGGCGGTCCCACGCGAGCTTATCGTCGCAGATGGGTTTAACGCCCACCACCGCGGCTGAGGCTGGCCGGCGAAGCCGGCCAGCAAGCCGAAGCTGCGGTGTTACAACCACCTGCTCCTCAACTCGCGGCCCGCCTCGCCCCTCCGCGCCTACGCGATTTTAAATTACACTCTCGGGGTAGGGCAGACAAGACTACGTGGAGTCGGTTTTGGAGCGATTCGTTTCTGTCACTAACTTTTCTAACACAACATATTGACTTTTTAAGACCCTATTTTAATTTTAAATTAAGGTCAAAATTGCTATTTTGTGGCATTGAAAAATGGCAATAATGCCAAATAAAATTATTCCAAATGAAATTCTGCCATCTTCATAGTATGCCAAGTGAAATTATATCAAATAATCGTCGTTCTAAATGAACATTATTCTAAACGAAATTATGCGAAATTTGAACACTGCCAAAGGTAATTATGTCAAAAAAAATCTGCCATCTAAAAGTATGCCATTCCAAATTCGGACATACAAACATTCAGCCAAACAATAAGTATATTTAAAAAAAAATATGCCTTTCATATATTCGTTTAAAGAAAATTATGCCAAGTGTGTTATGCTAAATGAATTTCGGAGCAACAAGAGTCTGCCAGATAGATGGAACCCGTTCTAGTTTGAAGCGAAGCTAATACGTTGCCAAAGCGATTAAGCAGGGAGCTATACCGTTGCCTCTAGTACCTGATATTGGCGTTCGCCGGTAACTGTTATGGCATTCAGAATATCTCTGTTCGGTATACCTAGCCATGTTTTGTGTAAGATGTAGGTTAGGAACTGAATTACGTTGATAGTTCAAGGGTTGTAAGTTTTGCAATATTTCGTGTGTATTTTAATAGATATGTGGGCAGGTTTATTCATTTAAATTAGCATAGCAACATGATTTCTGAAAACTACGTTTCTGAAATTCAGTGAGCTTAATTAGTAATGTAAATTAGGCGTCGCGTCGTTTGAAAAGCATCCTAGACGTAGGCACGCTGAAGTACTGCCGCCTAATTTTTGGTAGATGTATCGCCATGGTAACCAAAATAAAATTGTAAATGTATTTTACTCAATCAAGCCAAAATGGCTTAACGGATCTGGATGAAAATTAGGACAGAGATAGATTATAATTTAGAGTAGCACCTATGATACTTTTACAACGAAGTCATTATGAGTAACTTACTCACAACAACAACTGTCCTGCTTCTAATATCTAATTATAATTTGGTACCCTTTAAAAACTACGCAGCTGGTAGAATAGTCAATATCGGATTGGCAAAGGTGGTTTCCATTAAAATTATAATGTTACGTTTGCTAGACGAAAATATTATACCACGATGAGTAGTTGTCCTGCTTCTGATATCTAATTGTAATTTGGTACCCTTTAAAAATTACGCAGCTGGTAGGATAGTCAACATAGGATTGGCAAAGGTGGTTTCAATTAAAATTATAATGTGACCTTTACTAGCCAAAAACATTATAAATCACAAAAGGTAGCTAATGATAATTTGCTTTCCTTCAAAACCCACGATGGTGTAGTATAGTCACCATCAGATTGCCAAAAAGGCACTTTTTACACATTGCTTTGTAAGTAACTAAAGCAAACAAATACTAGGTACTGAAAACAGCATCCCATTAGCGTATGATATTTTCAATCGCAATCCGAATGATTTGGAAAGATTAACCATAGAGTTTGTTGCCGGTTCTTCTCCATGGAATCGACCAACGCGAACCGTGCACGTTTTTCGACGTTTTATAAGTGCCCATCTAGGCCTTTGTAAAATAAAATATTTCGATTTTAATTTGGAGGAATATTTGAAAAATTCATTTACCCTTCAGCGGTTGATTACGCAATGAAAGTTTTGAAATGTTTAAAATGAATTGCAATCGTAAGTGTTACACAATTGTCCCGCAGAAAACCATTTAATGAGACTGCAATGTCGACAATTTAAAATGCAGAATTATTAACTTATTCAATAAACCATTTACAGGGAATTATTAATTTATAAAAGCTTTGTCTTTTGCCACCTCACCGCAGATTCCGCATCGCCACTACAAAATATTTCAACCTTTTATGAAGTTTGTGTGCAACATTCCTCTTAAATCATTAAAATTTTACTAAAACGAAAGTATTAATTTATTTATTTAACACTTCAAGCACATAGTACAGAGACGGAATTAATGCCATAGGCATTCTATACCAGTCAACCTTTGGGTGATGCAGAGACAAGCAGTGGTAGGTGTACATCTGAAAATAATTTGATTAATACTAAGGTAAACTAAAAGGATATATAAAATACCTTATTAATAAATAAATTATTTAATATGAAATAGTTTATAATTTTACAATATGATATAAGCTACCGAAAAGATTATGTCAATCCTGTAGAAAGCTTAAAATCACGCGTACAATCTTCGAAAGGTTAGGCAGAGGGGTACCAAATAGTATACGCACATTTCGCCACGTTTGTATGTTTAAGTAACGATGTAATAGGGAGCGAGCCTTTTACCACCAACCGGGCACAAATCCTGACTCCGTGGCAGAGAAATTCCTGATGAAAAAAACCAGTACCTAACACTTTGTGCGACCCGGGAATCGAACCCAGGACCTCATGGTCAGCAGTGACGCGTGCGACCACTCAACGAGGCAGAAGATAGAAAACTGCTAGGCATGGGCAAAAAATAACGATAAATCGAAATATCGATATTTTTCCATACAATTATCGATATATATCGTCGATATTGCTTTTATGATGACAACACGACTGCTATTTGCTGATGACACTTCCTTAATTTTTAAGATAAACAGACGGGCACAAAATTTAGATGACGTGAATAATGCCCTACTTCAGGTCCAAAATTGGTTCACAGCAAACAATTTGGTATTAAATGAAAAAAAAACCAAATGCATAAGATTTTCATTACCGAATGTTAAGGGTAGTGATTGTGATATATTATTGAATAATGAGAAACTTGAATTCGTAGATAAAACGGTTTTCCTGGGGCTTACGCTTGATTCAAGGCTACAATGGGGTTCTCATTTAACATCTCTTGCGGGGCGGCTAAGTTCAGCAGCATATGCCATTAGAAAAATCCGTCAATTTACTGATGTAGATACCGCTAGACTGGTCTATTTTAGTTACTTCCATAGTATAATGTCTTACGGTATTTTGCTATGGGGACGGGCTGCAGATATTGAGTCTATATTTATTCTGCAGAAAAGAGCCATCAGAGCTATATATAATCTTCGTAGGCGCGATTCTCTAAGGGAACTGTTTAAGGATATTGGCATTATGACGGTACATTGTCAATACATTTACGAAAACATAATGTACGTTAGAAAAAATTTGCATCTTTTTGGTAAAAGAGGTGACAGACATAATTACAGTACTAGAAACAGGGACCAATTAGTTCAGCCAGGCTTTAGACTCGCTAAAGTAGACTCATCTTTCATGGGGTACTGTTTGAGATGCTATAATAAAATTCCACAAAGTATTCTTGAACTGAATGAGACGAAATTTAAAACATGCATTAAACGCACACTATGTAAAAAAGCATATTACAAGTTGAGCGATTATATCGCTGATAAAAATGCTTGGCTTAATGCTGGTCCTGCTCCACATGGACAGGGGCGCAAAAATTGATAGCATTAAATGATATAGTTGGAGCTGCTGAAGATTGTACTTAACTATCTTTGCATTGTATAGATTCAATATTAGTATTGTATAATCGCATAGCCCATATTGTGTGAGTACTATGTACTAGTAAGCTATCATTCACTGGAAACCTACGGCAGTTCTTGACTTGAATGTGCCCTGGCGGTTGAGAGTATGTCATGCTCACTCAAATGTCTCGCTGATGGTGGCGCGTGTGTCGGACCATTTAGTTCCCTTCAAAATGGTTGAGCTGAATGGTGCTGATCCATGCGTCATGTGCGTGAACGGGCGCTGTCAGTTGTGACTGGTCATCTCTTAGTCGCCATGGTTTATTTGAATTAATTATTTTGTTTTTGAGTTGTATTTTGTTTTGCTATGGACACTTTTAACGTGCACATCTTGCTACATTGTTCTCACATAATATACCATCTCAACATGAATGATGTAACCAAGATTTTGTAACAATTTTTTGATTTAAAAGAGTGTCCATGGAGTTTCTTGCCCGTTCTTCTCCATAGAGATCTACGCTAGGGAATGGGCAACTACAGTACTTTCACAGTTTTTATGTCTTGTGACTGGGACTGTAGCTACATTAAATGTTCATTTTGTTTCGACAATTCAAAAGTGCCTGTAACTGGCCTACTTGAAATAAATGCTTTGATTTTGATTTTGATTTTGATATTTTTTAATCGCGATAATTATCGATACTGCTTAAAAATATCGATACGATAAATATCGATATTTTTATTTCACTTGCCCATCCATAAAAACTGCTGTAGAAAAACGAAACGGTTTGAAAACGGTTGTCATTTGATTTGAAATAGCATAGGTATGGCGGCGAAGTCTAATCGATTTAGGCATAATAAATGAACCTACACCGTTCCACTGGCTATTAACGAGCGAAATACCCTATTTTCTTTCTAAATACCTTGTTTGGTTATTAGGGGTGGGGATCCATATACATATTTTTCCTTTGTACTCCTTTCATGCGTTCGATATGATTGGCAGTCAGACGTTGTTCCCCTGACGTTTTTCTTACGGTGGTGTTACAGACTGTAACAGACTATTTTCCTGATCGACAGCCCTTTGTGGGAGCCTTGTGTTTAGTCCTGACAGGTTTCCACGCAAAATAGAACAGGAAAACTGAAAATATGCCGAGATGGGCTAAACTGTATTGACGTACACAAGAAAGTATCTCATTTAAGGTTAATGCTCCAAGGAAGCCCGCGAAATTCAAATTTTCTTACGTTTTTTGCAATTTGCAGGACAGGGCTATTTTTTTTATTGGGACAATCCCGCCACACATGCCCAAACCAATGTAACTCCTGAAAGCCAAAGTGGCGACTACCAGAAAAGCGCCGAGACAATGAAGCTCGACGAAGTCCCAGAGAATGAATTTAACTGTCTTGGATCCCGCAACGAAATTAATCAGAAAGTATAGCGGAGGAGTAGGAAAAATACCGTTATTTCCACTTCCCTCCATATCAGCAAGAGACAGAACAAAACAAGGCCAATAGGCACAAAGGGACGTTTACAACTGGGATAGGCCCAGTTGCCTAGCACCACGGACAAATATTAACGATAATGGGTCCTAAGTTGAGAGCTGTTGTTATATTTGATTCCAATAATAGGTATGGCAAAAACGCTTGAACGCACGGAAATTTGCTCTAGTTTTTACAAGGTCCGTATAGTAAATAACTCCGAATGTAACCTGTACACTATCCAACATAATATTGCGTTCATTTTGCCAAAGACTACACTCCCACAAAATGTGATGTGCAGATTGTTCATATTCGCAGTCAGATGTGGAACATTGACAAAAAGGCGAGTCAACAAGCTTGAAGGAAAATAAAAAGGGGCCAAGTGCGAGTCGGACTCGCCCATGAAGGGTTCCGTAGCAGATTGAATGAAAGGTAAATTGCTGTATACGATCTAAGACGTATTAAAAAAAAACTACTTACTAGATCTCGTTCAAACCAATTTTCGGGGGAAGTTTACATGGTAATGTACATCATATATTTTTTTAGTTTTATCATTCTCTTATTTTAGAAGTTACGGGGGGGGGGGGACACATTTTACCACTTTGAAAGTGTCTCTTGCATAAACTATTCAGTTTAGAAAAAAATGATGTTAGAAACCTCAATGTCATTTTTGAAGACCTATCCATAGATACCCCACATGTATGGGTTGGACGAAAAAAAAATTTTTGACTTTCAGTTCTAAGTATGGAGAACCCCCAAAATTATTGTTTTTTTTTTCTATTTTTGTGTGAAAATCTTAATGCGGTTTACAAAATACATCTACTTACCAAGTTTCAACAGCATAGTTCTTATAGTTTCGGAAAAAAGTGGCTGTGACATACGGACGGACAGACAGACAGACAGACAGACCGACAGACAGACAGACAGACAGACATGACGAATCTATAAGGGTTCCGTTTTTGGCATTTGGCTACGGAACCCTAAAAAGGACAGGTCTAGGTTGTATGTTGATTAAAATATGTTTCGCGGCTGTAAGACGTATGTAGTTACAGAATTATGATCAAAATCATCAATACAACCTCCAAAGTTCATGAAAGTTGATTGAATGACTATCAATAAATATATACAAAAATCTATGCCACTTTTCATTGTAATTTTATAGCTCAAGAACGGGCTCACCTATCCAAACCAAATGTTTAGGCTTTGTACGGACTATTTAGTAGATGGTTTATGTGAAGTTTGCACAAAATCGGTCGGGCGGTTCTTCACGCAGACGAAGTTGCGCGGGTCAGCTAGTATGTCATGAAAAAGTCGTTCTATCGACTACAACCTAGCACTGGCCTCAAATGGCAAAAACACGAAAGAAAATTTGAATTTTATGAATGTTTGTGAGGATGGATGTTTGTCACACTTTCACGCAAAAACCACTGAATAGATTTGCATGAAATTATATTTATAACCCACATGTAGGACATTTTTTATCCCGGTATTATGATCCCGTAGCACAATCGCCGTACTCCACGCGAACGAAGGCGCGGGCTAGTAACGAAATAATTACATTTGCTTTTAAATTGTTATTTAAAACGGATTGCAAAGTTTAAATTGTTATTGAAAGTTACTAGAATTTAAATTAAAATCTCAGAAGCAATTACGATGAAAATCGTGTACCTATCCGAATATGATATTCCGCTTCACCGAAGCACTGAGTAGATTTTCAGCAAACTCACATTACTTGCAAAATATAAAATGAAATCTTGATTTTCAGAGTCCCACGAATGCAAATTTAAAACTGCCTTTATCCGATAAAAATTACATAAGAATTTGCATTTCCGCCACGACTCTCATAATTGTCGACGAAACAATTACTTTGGAGTGCTTCTAAAAGCGATTGCTCACAACTGTGTCAGCGTTTCCCTCCAATAAGGGAGGAGTGAGCAGACCTTCTGTAAAAACATTCAAATATCCGGTGACCAGCTTAGTTACCCTACGATAACATCGACTTGCCTCGAGGCTAGAAGCAATTCGTTTCGCCAAAATTACTACTAAGTAACGGTAGTAATTTAGTAGAGAGGTCAACTGTTGTTTTTAGTGACAGCGGGTCATTTTCATTATGTCGAGCACCTGGCCTTTTGGCCCTCAGGGGACTTTCTTTCGTGCTTATAAAAATCAATTTGGCGAGTATTGTTCTACGTTCTTATCTTAATCAAAGAAAAATATTGGAATGGAGAAATGCGATGTGATTTTTAATTAAGATTCCGTTTAATTGGTGTTGTGTTTCTTATTCGCGGCATTTTTCTTTCCGTTTCAGGAAGTGGCTGTGCTGTTGGCAATCTTTCAAAAAGTTGCCCACCTGCGGCGAAACCCAAAAAGAGGGTGATGTGTTTGATCTGTATGTATGTATTTATATTTGTAAGTATGTACGTTTCTTTGTTCCCTTGTATATAATAGGCATCGCTTGTTTCCAACTTTATTTTCATTTTAAAAGTCTTGTTTTTTTGCTTTTCAATTTTATTCGTTCGGATTTTTTAGTTTTTTCAACACAGTTTTGTGTTTATTATATAAAGGAGGACGCCCGATGGTTCCTCCGCACTTTTGTTTAGATTGTATTGTCATTTCAAAGTTAAATTATGCAATAATGATAAGAAACATCAAACCTTGACCTAGAAAGAAACCTAAACAGTCCAAATTACAGGTGAAACTACGTAAAGCTGAGGTATTACCTGAACCGTTGTTAGAATGAGTCACTAGAGAATACCTACACACAATATAAGCTAGCTTAACTGCTCGTTAACTTGTATTATGTGAATGTAAACAGCGCAGTTCCTATTTGCTTTTATATTTCTTTTTTTTTATACGGAGTTTTTCAACCAAACGTAGGGTAGTAGTTGGCGTTGGTTTTTAACCGACTTAAAAAAGGAGGAGTTTCTCAATTCGTCGGAACCTTTTTTATTGTATGTTCCCCGATTACTCGAAGATGGCTGGACCGATTTCAATTATTATTCTTTTGTTTGAAAGGGTATACTTCCCGGGTGGTCCCATAATCATCAAGTCACGATTTGATGATAGGACCCTGGAGAAATAGAGATAAGTAACTCTTCAAATTTTATAGGCACACTTGATGCGGTTTGGGTAGTTTTAAGAAGAGTACTTTTTTAAAGTGGTCCCATTTCAATTTGGTGAATATCTGATGAAGAACTTCGGAGATAGGCAACGGAAATCCTCAATAAATGATAGCAAATGGACTGGGATTGCTGAAATCTCATGTCTGTCTATTGGTTATACCAGTTCATAACATAACATCACGCCGGTACGCTGCGAAGGGGGGTAAGCACAAGTAAACGAATAAAAAGTGAAAAATAAAACTTTTTATGACAAAAAAACTAAGTAAGTAAATGAATCAAACATAGGTCACCGACTTCTGAAGGTAAAGTTATTTTTCACTTTTTGTGTTTTTTGAAGTCGGTTTTATTTTTTACTTTACAATATTAGCATACTATACGAGCATGAATATAGAGCATGAGGTATTGGGTTCGATTCCCGGGTTGGGTATCATCATCTGTCTAGCCTTTTCCCAACTATATGTTGGGGTCGGCTTCCAGTCTAACCGGATGCAGCTGAATAACAGTATTTTACATGGATCGACTGCCTATCTGGCCTCCACAACCCAGTTAATACTGGGTAATACGATACCACTTGGTAAGACTGGTTGTGACTACCGGTAACAACTGTCAAAGATCTACAAATGACAGCCGGGACCAACAGCTACGTGCTTTCCGAGGCTCGGAGGAAACTCGGTATGTAAGGGTGGTCACCCATCCACAGACCAACCTAGGGAAGCACGGCTTAACCTAGAGATCGGTCCGAGCGGCTGTTGTTATTTCTGTGTCTGTGGATGGGTGACCACTCTTACATACCAAGTTTCCTCCGTGCCTCGGAAAGCACGTTAAGCTGGTGGTCCCGGCTGTCATTTGTCCATCTTTGACAGTCGATACAGGTAGTCAGTGGCCCAAAAAATCTGACACCAGTCTTACCAAGTGGTATCGTATTTCCCAGTATTAACTTGGTTGTGGAGGTTAGATAGGCAGTCGCTCCATGTAAAATACTGGTATTCAGCTGCATCTGGTTAGACTGGAAGCCGACCCCAACATAGTTGGGAAAAGGCTAGGAAGATGATGATGATGATGATGTACAAGTAGTTTGCGTTGGTATTTCTTTACAATATTAGCATATAAATGAAATCGTCCGCCATTTTCTCGGGTAAACGACCAATGGAGACCACGGTTACGATTAAGCCTTAAAGATAGCGGAAAATGGGTAAAATCAATCCACGCTAGGACCCATAAAAACATTGTAGGCTGTGAAGGGTTGAAAAGCTAAATTCAACTTAATTCTTAATGATACAAAGTCGAAGTGTTTCATGATGGGTTATCTTTTTTTTTCTTTTGTTATTAATTTATTATAAATTATGTAACCTTGAGCACTGAATAGCCATGAATTTTAGAATCGTGTTCAATATATAATTTACGGTACTTGTAATATAATTTATTCATGGAAATAAATTTGATTTTGGTGAGGTTCCTTTTGTTTCAAGCACAATTCCCTGATATAGCAGTATGGTGGATTTTAATGAAGTTTGCTCGCTACAAGCATTTTGCACATCACTTTTGTAAGGATAAAAGATGTTTATGATCCACTTTGCTAATGACATCAGTATAAAACTGAAAGTACGGGAGACAGAATCATGAAAATACTACGGACTTTCCGAAAAAGTAAGGTATACTGTTTTAAGTTTTCTCTATGGACAATGTCATATAGTTCCATTAGTGTTATTGTGAATACCTGTGTGAATACTTACAAGATCTACAAAAACATTTCCAACACCAAACTCCAAAGGAAATGAAAACCTACATAGGTTTTTATTAGTGCTAATAGTAGACGCAGAAATACATAACTACCCATCTTACGTAATTAAAAAATAATACCCAAAATGTTCCCAGTACACCATTAACAAGTCAGCTAAGAACGTCGTACTTTTATTCACTAATTCAAGACCCAATTCTATACAATTTACTGACACCTAAAACAATAATTACGGCTCAAAATTAAGGCAGCAAAGTATACTTGGAAGTTATGAATAAAATACAGTTATAAATAACTTTAACGAACTTCATTAATTAAGTCTCAAATGGATTTGGGATGAAAATACCTAGTTTGAAAAAACTCAAACTCAAACTCAAACTCAAACTCAAAGCATTTATTTCAACTAGACCATTACGGCACTTTTGAATGTCAAAATACAAATAAAATCAAAGCTACAGTCACAGTCACAAGGCATAATAACTTGAGAAAGTACTGTAGTTGCCCATTCCCTAGCGTAGATCTCTATGGAGAAGAACGGGCAAGAAACTCCATGGACACTCTTTTAAATCAATATATTTTTACAAAATCTTGGTTACATCATTCATGTGTGATTAAACATATATGTGAGAACGATGTAGTAAGACGTGCACATTAAGAGCGTCCAGAGAAAAGATTAAATCAACAATATAAAAAAAAGAAATTCAAATTAACCGTGGCAGCTAAGAGATGACCAGTCCCAACTGATAGCGCCCGTTCACGAACATGACGCATGTATCGGCGCCATTCAACTCGACCATATTGAAGGGAGCTAAATGACCCGACACACACGCCACCATCAGCGAGACATTTGAGTGAGCATGACATTCTCTCAGCCGCCAAGGCATATTCAAGTCAAAAAAAAAAAAAGATAACTAAATGTAAATGGTGGCTTTACAGTACATAGAACTCACACAAATGTGCTATGCAATTATATAATATTACGAGATGGAATCTATACAATGCAAGGATATTTTACAATCTTCTGCAGCTTCCACAATAACGTAACCTGGGAATCAATTAGTTTGCCTATGGTTGTGGAGCAGGACCAGCATTGAGCCAAGCTTTTTTATCAATAATGTAATCCCCCAAATTATAATATGCTTGCCTACATAGTGTGCGTTTTATACAAGATTTAAATTTCGTCTCATTCAGTTGTAGAATGTGAGGAGGTATTTTATTGTAACATTTTAAACAGTACCCCATGAAAGATGAATCCACTTTAGCAAGCCTGAAACCTGGCTGAACGAGTTGGTCCCTATTTCTAGTATTATAGTGGTGTCTGTCACCTCTTTTACTGAATAAATGCAGATTTTTCCTAACGTACATGATGCTTTCATAGATGTATTGGCAAGGTACTGTCAAGATATTAATTTCCTTAAACAGTTCTCTCAGAGAATCGCGTCTACGTAATTCGTATATGGCTCTGATGGCTCTTTTCTGCAGAATGAATATAGACTCGATGTCTGCCACACGTCCCCATAGTAAAATACCGTATGACATAATACTATGAAAATAACTAAAATAGACTAGCCTCGCGGTATCAATATCAGTAAATTGACGGATCTTTCTAACAGCATATGCAGCTGAGCTCAGCCGTCCTGCAAGAGATGTTAAATGAGGACCCCATTGTAGCTTTGAATCGAGCGTGATTCCCAAGAAAACTGTTTTATCGACAAATTCCAGTTTCTCTTGATTCAACATTATGTCACAATCACTACTTTTGACATTTGGTAGGGCAAATCGAATGCACTTAGTTTTTTTCCCATTGAGTACTAAATTGTTAGCGGTAAACCAGTTATGGACCTGCAGTAGGGCATTATTTACATCGTCAAAATTAGTGGCACGTCTGTTTATCCTAAATATTAACGAAGTATCGTCAGCAAACAACACCATTTGCGGGTGGTTGTTAAATAAATGGGGTAGGTCATTAATATAAACTAAAAAGAGGAAGGGACCCAGAATCGAACCTTGTGGTACACCCATTTTTACTTTTAAACCCATTGAATTGACACCATTTATTTGTACTTGCTGCTGTCTATCATTCAAATACGACTTTACTAAACTAAGCGCAAGTTTACCTAAACCGTAATGCTCAAGTTTCAAGATCAGGGTTTCGTGATTTACGCAATCAAATGCCTTCGAAAGGTCACAAAAGATTCCTATGGCATCTTGTGCCTCTTCCCACGCAGTAAATATGTGTTTTAATAAAGTGACACCGGCGTCAGTTGTACAACGTCCTTTGGTGAAACCATACTGTTGTTCGTGTAATATTTTATTGGTGTTAAAATGGCAAAGCATTTGATTGAGCATTATCTTTTCAAACACCTTGCTGAAAACCGGCAACACGGATACTGGCCTATAGTTATTGGTGTCTTTACTGTCCCCGGATTTAAAAAGCGGTATTACCTTGCTGAATTTCATTAGATCCGGGAAGACCCCTTGATCCACGCACAAATTAAATATTGAGGCCAAATACGGCGCTACAGTCTCCATAATTGAGGTACAAGCTTTAATAGACATACCCCATAGGTCCTCGGTTAATTTGATCTTGATTTGTTTAAAAGCTTTTAAGACTGTAGTGGGGTTTATATGCTGAAATTTAAATTCATTTGGACAGGCTGAAACGTTTGCTTTTAATAAATCAATAGAGAGCAACGGAGAGGAATTTAAGGTTTCAGTAGTTTTAAGTGGGATACTGGTAAAGAAATTTACAAATTCTTGAGCAACTTCATTGTTGGAGCTGACAAGGCCACCTGAAGTCTCTAGTGTGAAGTCATTACTATGTTTTATATTTCTGTTTGTTTCACTGTTGATAATTTTCCAAACCGTTTTTATTTTGTTATCGGCTGATTTAATTTTATTGCTAATGAATAAGGATTTGGCTACCTTGCAGGTGTTTTTAAAAATTTTCGAGTAATTTGCAACATATTTATTAAAAGATTCTGTATTGATGTAAGGCTTAAGGCCGTACAGCTCAAACAATCGTTCCCTACTTTTCCTAATACCCTGTGTTGCCCAGTCACTAAAAATAAACTTTGGGCCAATAGTTTTGGTTTTCTTTTTTAAAGTGTTATTGAACTCAGTGTGCACTACCGAAAAGAATTCTTCATACAATTCATTTACATTGTTTCTAATATGGCCTGGTATATTTAGCTTGCTAATTAAATTATTATTAAACTTTTCTAACTTGCTGGGTGTTATTTGTCTGGTCTGAATCTGAATTCTTTGTAAAAGAAAAGGAACATAAATTGTTCCACTCTGCCTCAAATAATTATATCTTCATAAAGAAGTTCTGAAGATGGCAGTGTTACGATTGCTAAAATAACTGCGTGAAAATTTTGTAATACTCTAAACAATGGTAATGCCTTATACTTTGATAATTCAACAACATAATTAATTAAGGTTTGTGCTACAAAGTGTGTTCCAAAGATCGCATTGATATGGCAGAGATAGAAATTTTCCATCCTCAAAGAGCTTCATATTAAGGACCGTCTTTCGTCCACTATGCAACCTACGGACATGCCTGCTTGCATGTTGCATGCCTGCTCGCACGTTGCATTCCTGCTTGCATGTTGCAAGTTGTTAAGTTGGACTTTTTGTTATTTGTTCTGTTGAACCTTATAAACGTTAGGAATATTGAAATTAAAAAATTATGAAAATAGGATTAATGATAAATCGGAGTTGCTGCATTCGGAATTTTGAACCATTCGGAATTATGAAAATTGATATTTTGAAATTCGGATTTGTGACTTTCGGAATAAAGTTTTTCGTATTTATGTAGTGTACCCGTAAAATGACTCTTAAGGGGCCGGCGGAGCACGCGTTTTTCATACAAACGTAATACCAAAATAATATGAAAATGAAACATATTCTTAAGGTTGTGTGTATATATTTCGATTGTATTATAGAATATCTATGTTCCCAAATAAATATTTTGAAAGGACAATGATATAAAGACGAGATATGAGGAATTTAAAATTTCTATAGAAAATTTATTTTTCTCATAACTCTTGTTTAAATCGGTGTACATTCAAAATATGTATTTGGGAACCTATATATTCTGTATTACAAACAAAATAAATACATAAATAAATAATAAATAAAAATGTGTTTATTATCTTAAATCTATACAGTTAAGTTGCCGGGGCTTCCCAGAAAGTAATCCGAAGATACTTGTGATGGGATAAACCTCGCTATTCCTCGAATTAATTAACAATTGTTTATCTGTGCTAATTAGGTATAAGTTACACATTTTTAAAAAGAAAAACCAATAAAAAGAAAAACCAATAAAAAGAAAAATGAATAAAAGAAAAATTAAGAAGCGTGTTTATGGCAGTGTGTTTAGTATAAATGCGTGTTTTTTTAGTGTGTTCATGAGTGTGTGGATGTGTTTTTTGTGTGTGTTTGTGTGTAAGAGTGGGTGGGTGTGTGAGTGGGCGTGTGTATGTGTGAATGAGTGTGGAAGTGTGTTGGAGAGTGTGTCTGTGTGTGTGAGTTGGTGTGTGTGTGTGTGTGTGTTAGAGTGTAAGTATGTGTGTGTGCGTGTGTGTGTTAGTATTAGTATGCATGACGCTCAACTCAGAGTCGCCAAAATGTCTTCAACGGCATCATAATTTAGTGTGAAGAGCCATTCAGTTAATTTCTTCTTACACTCGTACAGCTGCATAGGGTAAATGTTAAGTATGCGATTTACTTTATTATAGACGCGTGGGGCTTGAGTTACATTCTGACGACTAGCAAAAATTGAACGTGCTGAGTATGTAGGGGCTACGATATCACACCGTCTTTTTTTAAGTTTGTCATGGCTAAAGGGTAGAATTTTGTGATATCTTAGTACCATGTGTAGTATATGGAGTTTTCTGACGGAGAGCAGCTTAGAGATTGCGTACAGAGTTTCAGTAGGGAACCTGTAGGGTTTACAGTACATGACCTTAATCAAGGATCTTTGTGCCCTCTCTAAATCTATAAAATACGACTTAGCTGCTCCACCCCATACCGAGATACAATATATGATTACAGATTGGGCCAGTGCGATATATATTTTATTCTGTAGTTCTGCATTCATTACATGTCTCAGGGATTTGAAAACCCATATGAGTTTCCTCACCCTCGCTATAGTTAGTTCGAGGTGTGGGTACCAGCTTAACCTTTGATCTACGACAATACCCAGGTACTTGACGGAGTTTACCTTATGAATTGCAGGGCAACTACAGGTAGGTAGGGTTGGGGTACGACAAGAATTGGGAATCAAACGAGCTTACCTGTTAAGCGAAGTCTTGATTCTAATTTTATGAGTGGCAATCTGAAAAATAATTATTTAACATGGTAGTATTCCTTATATCTACATTAACACACCGCGAAATTTAGAGGATCAAAAAAAAGAATATTTTTTAGTCCTGCAATATTCGTATGTATACTTCCCCGTTTTGACACATGTCGGGCACGTCACTTATTTTAGAGATCACAATATTGGGAACAATCTCTGTGTACAGAGTAGTTCCAAATACCTAGATTCACTATGTTTTCCTGAAAGGTTAAAATTGAATTAGGTAGACTAATTATTGCAGCTTTGGGGCTATTAGCTATATTATAGTGGTGGGTGGGTAATTATTTTTCAGATTGCCACTCATAAAATTAGAATCAAGACTTTGCTTAACAGGTAAGCTCGTTTGATTCCCAATTTTACTTCGTGGCAATCTTTCAAATAATTATTTAACATGGTAGATGTTTAGAGCTGGCTGCAATAATTAATTATTTAACTGATTAAAATGCAAATAATCCTGAGTTGATTTATGAAAATAACTTATGAGCTTCTTCTATCTAAATAGGAGTGTAATAGCTTTAATACTATAATTTTAAGAATATGTAAAAGATATATTAAGTTTTTATATGGTAACTTTGGCAACTTATATAATATAATCAACATTATGTCTAGCTTAGTTGATGCCAGCTCTGGTTTGAGCTGTTGTTTGGGTTGTATTGTGAGGGGAACCAATTATGAAGTTTAAGTACCACTTTCACTGAAGTGTGGCAACCTTACAAATATTAGGGCTTGATATATCCTAATAACTGTTTTATAGTTCCAATAGGTTAAATTTAGAGCTAACAGAACAATTAATGTCTTTGTTTTCAAAATTTTGCTCATACTACCAAGCTATGAGTTTAATGATACTTTCGATACATTCTATTGAGGCAATGATGGTCTCAGATTTCTTAGTAGTAATTTTCTTATTTGAAATTCAGTTACAGTGTTAGTATTTAATGGGTGTGTTTGCAAAAGGCTCTCAATTAATTAGTGTTGAATTGATAGTATGTGCTTTCAAAGGAAGTCGCTGGCATTATGTTTATTTATTCATATAAGGGCCTTTTGTTAAAACACTTGCACCAGAAAAGTGCTACCAAGGTAAGTATAGAGCTCCATAGATGTACTGTCTCAAATGATAATTGCATAAATTTAAGAATATAATGCAGCAATTTGACTTAGATATACAATGTCCAACTATTGTTCAATAGTAGATAAGCTTGTCTATTTAAAACATTGTTTCCAATTAATGTTACCTTCAATTGATCAGAAAACAGTTATCTTTTCACTTCATTACTATAGAATTAAACTGATATAATTAGTACCTAGTAGCTCTTACTATCAGTAAAGCTTAAAAATTGCTAAGGGTCGAGTCTTATGACTAAATATAATGGATACCAAGGAGTTAGCTCCTTACTGGTCAAACCGAATTCGAGATGTAGTCAATTGACTCGAAGAAGGATGAGTGAGCTATTTTTTCCCAAACTGTTTGTTTATTTAGGTTTTTAGAAACTGATTTCTGGCTCATGTCGTTCATCTGTACATTAACATTATTATGTTTTCCCAAGCACCTTGTAATGGAGCAACAATTTTTTCCGTTTCATATATGTATAAGAAAAAAGGTAATACTCTAATGTTGTTCATCTGTACATTAATGTTATTATGTTTTCCCAAGCACCTTGTAATGGAGCAACAATTTTTACCGTTTCATATTATATGTATAAGAAAAAATGTAATACTTAGAGGTCTTGGCTCAATTGTAAATATTTGCTATGTTGCAGTGGGTTTAGGCAAAGCTGGCTCCACCATCTTGAGTTGTCAGTATAATTTTCCCAAACTATTTCAAATCTTACCTACTTCTGTCAAAACCAGCAGTGATTCCCTGACAATGTCTTTCAAGGGTTTCTGCAGTCAAAAACCAAGTCATTGTTTGACAAGCTAAGAGCAAACTGAATTGAATGCTCCTGGTTTTCTAATCTTTATAAATAATAAAATCTTTGCAATTAGTGGATAGCTATGTATGTTGTCTGTATTCAAGCAGCATTATGGGTTTGGCTAAATTGCTGTAATGTACTGTCAATTGCTATGAATTTTAGTTGGATTTTATGAACTCTGCATGAAATGTATGGCATTTCCGTTTGTCTCAGCACTCCCATGTACCTCCCCCCTTGTTTCAGTTTAGTGGAAAGCTAATAAAGCCAATAGGTACTCTAATTGGCAGTGAAAATGAAAGAAATTTTTAGTTAAAATTCCTCTTTATGACATGATGATATGATGTAAATCTCACGATATGCCTACCCGTCTTTTCGAGTATTTTGGTTGTGAGTTTTTGTTCTGAGTTCTCAACAAGGTTCATTTCAGGTAACTACAGCTGATTATGGGGTCAACGCCCGGAACCAGTGAACAATGAAATTATGTTTTAGTACGGTCTTGATAATAAGCAGTCAAAGTAAAGAGAACATTGTTTCTCTTAAGGTTTAAGTGATTTTCAAATCTAATGCAATGCAGAAAAAAGCTATCTGGTCCTGGAAATCTTTCCAAAAAATACTATTTGACTTAACGGAGTATAAATGAATTACATAATTAGTAGACCCATGATTTATCATTGTACCTACAGATTGCTAGGTAAAGCAATGAGTTACTAACGGAGATGTTATTTTAGATTGGATCTATAATCATCTTAAGATCATAAGAATATTTTCTTAGTTCTAAACGAGGTTGGGGTTTAACAGTGGAAATAAATTTGCAATTTGTTTTGTAGCTAAACCAGGTTTAGTTCTTAATGTCATTTCTTAATGACATTGACAGGTTGTTAGAACTTCAAACTGTGTAAGTCTTTATCCCTTTTTTCTCTCAATACTAATAGTTTTGAGTATTGGGATATTACAGTGCCTAGATTTGATGACAAATGGTTTCTTGAACTATTGTACTTAAACCAAGTTACTCAGATCATTATTATATTATGGTGTATAATTTGGTTTATTCATTAAGGTACCCTCCTTGATATGTGCTCTTTTGGAGCTACTGACTTAACACTACAGTATCTATCTTAAAATGTTAAGTTTGTGGCATGGCCACAGAGTGCTTTGATATAATCATACTTGATGTCGCAGCTTGCACACATAGTGTGAATATAACATGCTGTAAATATCTCGTATTTAGGCATGGAGATATAAATGTCCATGAAGTAGTTGCTGCAAGATTAAAATGGCAAGTCATAACTACATAGTTTACATTAGTTATATAAATAATAAATATATGAATGTGGAACATTAATTTATAACCAATCTATATTATACTTGATGTAGAAGCTAAAATGCATTGTGGGCTTAACATACTGTAAGTATCTTGTACTTATTGTGTTCAGTGTTAAAAGATTCTTGTTAACGGGATATTTTTATTGGTGTTTTAATTGTGCTGGACACAAACAGGTTAATTGATCTTCTTCTTATTGTTGTTGGCACAACAATATATTTGACCCAAAACTTAGCTACTTCTTGGTGTTGTTGATGGTATGAATCTCTGACTGTGCATGTATTAGTTATTTCGAAATATATGTAAATAAGCTATGAATACAACTACTGTCTTTAACCAGCTGGTGTATTTCTTGAAAGAAAGTGTTATTTTACTGAAGATCTTGTATAAAATATAATTTAATAAAAAAATTAATAATATTGATTTAATCCCGAGGTCGGCCAATGCAGTGTACTTCAAGCCATTCACCGTTCATAAGTGCCTTCTTTCCTTACATTATGATAGTGGTCAATGTTTTCCTTAAGATAACATTAACATTCTAATTTGTGTTTGAAACATCTCAATACTTTGGTTGAGTAGGTTCCCCGTAAGTTTAGTAGTGGAACAGGAATCTGTCATAGGTGTCTAAAACATTTCCCATCAACTGTTTTCCCATAGAACTCTGTGAACCGAGAGTCTTGCTCTATTATTTGTATGAAAAGTGTTGTGCTTAAATGTTAATATTACTTCATAGCTGAAAGATTAAAATATTAAGTTTGTGGCATGGCCACAGGATGCTTCAGTAACACCATACTTGATGTCGAAGTTTGCACACACAGTGTGAACATAACATGCTGTAAATATCTCGTATTTAGGCATGAAGATATAAATGCCCATTAAATAGTCGCTGCAAGATTAAAATGGCAAATCTGGCATAACTACCTACGTAGTTTACGTTAGTTATATGTATGTGGAGCATTAATTTATAACTAATTTTAATTATACTTGAGGTAGACTCAAAATCCATTATGTGGGCTTAACATTCTGTAAGTATCTCGTACTTATGGATGGATGTAAGTAGTCCTGACAAATGTATGTCAGCCAGCAACTTTACTCACTGATCCAGGTAGCAAAGAATGATCCCGGATTCACTGCGAGAGGCATGATGCATTTTCAAGGTTATAATGCACACAGGAAAAGCATGGTCGTCTCGCGACCTGCTTGGTTATAGGTAGATGAATAGCATAACTTTGCATGTACTTGACCAATATCATGAAAATGGGACTTACCATTGGCTGTTCGATAACTTTGACCACATGAGATGTTACTGGTCTTGAAAATAGGCCTTACCTGCCTTTGGCTGCCATGCCAATTAGATTTTCAGTGTTAGAATTGTTAAGAAACAAGACTAAGAATATCTCGTATTTCGCACTGATATACCATCCAGTTAGTAACCTCAGATGAGATGTTACTGGAGTGTCGCGCACTCACTGGAGGAAAAAAGCTTTAACAAGCTTACGGCACACATTTTTAGTGTTTATGACCACCGTAGCACTTCGATGAGCGCTGTGGATATCGCGTATCCGGAGGTCAGTTAAAATCGGGCATTCTCACACCTAAAGGTTGTGGGGCCTCAAGGGTTACATGATCCAAATTGTTGTCAGGGGTACACGCTTATTCCAGCTTCGTCTCTGATGTTCTGTTGGTTGTTGTTGATTAATTTTACTCTAATCTCCTTCCAGTTCACTTAATGGTCGGCGATGAGCATAACTTGCTCGTGTTTCTGTGTCTCGGATTTACGATTTTCACTAACGATGCACCTAATACACTTACTGTTACGCGACATTTTGTTATTTTGGTAAAATGTTATGTAAAATTAGTTTTAAATGAGTAATTTGTCGAGGAAGAACTTTTTGCTGCGGTGATGATAACGCGCGAAAAAGAAAAGTGACGTGCCCGACATGTGTCAAAACGGGGAAGTATACATACGAATATTGCAGGACTAAAAAATATTCTTTTTTTTGATCCTCTAAATTTCGCGGTGTGTTAATGTAGATATAAGGAATACTACCATGTTAAATAATTATTTGAAAGATTGCCACGAAGTAAAATGTATTCTAATGTTAAAGTCAGGCGCAGGCTGAGAGTTTGCGTATTTAGTGAAGCAGACGTAGTTGGTTTTTTGGGTATTTAGCGTAAGTAGATTCTCACGTAGCCAATCACCAACCCTAGCCAGTCCACTCTCAGCCTCCAGCCTAACCTTGTCCCAGGTCTTAGCAGAGAAGATAATAGCGGTGTCATCCGCGTAGGACAGTATCCTCGCGCCGTTGATAATAAGGTTACAGAGCTCATTAATATAGATCAAAAAGAGCGGCGGCCCGAGGACACTGCCCTGCGGGACGCCATACGTCACGTTCTCTTCGTCACTAACATAGTTTCCAATTTTTACCCCCTGTTTTCTGTTTTGAAGGTAACTGCTGAGAAGAGAGAGAGCAGAACCTCTAAATCCTATGTTCTCCAGCCTGTGTATAAGTTTAGAGATAAAGACGGTATCAAAGGCCTTCTTGAGGTCAAGAAAGGCCACTAGGCATTTATTCCCCTTATCTACTTCCTTGGTTATCACAGTAGCAAGTGTCTCCGTAGCATCCTGGGCCGATATTCCCCTTCTAAAGCCAAATTGAGAGGAAGATAAGACGTTATACTTGGTCAGGTAGTTGACTATTCTAGAGTTCAAGAGCTTCTCAAGGATTTTAGAAATGGAGGTCAACACAGAAATTGGCCGATAGTTGTTAACGTCGTCTTTATCTCCACTCTTATACACAGGGGTAACAACAGAGCGCTTAAGGAGGTAGGGGAAGATACCTGTTTTAAAGCATAGGTTGGCCAGGTCACAGATCAGTGGGACTAAGATCTCCTTTGCCTGCTTTAGAAAAAGGGTAGGAATTCCGTCCCACCCCGGTGCACTCCCAGAGTCAAGGGACATCAGAATATTTTCAACTTCCTCCTGAGTGGTGTCTAGGAGAACAAAGGAGGACAGATTAGGGCTGTCTGTGTTACAAGATGTAGGGGGTACGTTACTATTTAGGATTTTCTGAGCTAGAGCTTGTCCAATGTTAATAAAATAATTATTAACATAGTTGACTGAATCTTGGGGACACGATTTTAACTCAAGTAGGGCGCTATTTGAGCTCCTGGGTGGCTTATAATTAGTGATGTCATTAATGGTTGACCACAGAGCCCGAGGGTTTTTAGCAGATGCTTTGATTTTGTCTTTATTAAATTTATTTTTTAGTTTTTTTATAAGGTTCCCACAGAAGGTCCGATATCGTCTATATGTAATTAATAGAATTTGATTATGAGGGTTTACACACTACATTAAGAATAGGTTTGATTTACAAATTATTTTGGTATTACGTTTGTATGAAATTCGCAAGCTCCGCAGGCCTCTTAACGAAAAAAAAAGATCGCATTGATGGGGAAAAATAAGAACAGCTTTTTTTTCCCCATCAATGCGATCATTTTTTTTTGTTCTAGAGTTCTAGACCTTACCTAGGAACCTCCTAGTTACGGAGATATTAGGGAAGAAAGTTCCAACTTCTCTACAAGGTATATTTAAATTCATGATTTAATGTATGAACTTTAATTTAAACACATCCATCCATGTTTTGAATGCGTTACATTAAGTTTACCGTCAAATGTGATTTCTCATTCCAATAAAAGTCATTGCCCAGCAACAGTTTCTGCGTAGAGTTACTTAGTTTGATGTAAGTACAGAAAGCTTGGTTGATGGCTTCATGATGAGGTGGCTTACAACCTGTATACACCAGAGAGTTATATACTCGTATATGTCACCACTAGCTGTACCCGCGCGGTTTCACTCGCGTGTTTCATACGTTGGTGTTTAAAACAGCAATAAAATACCATCCTGAAACACCTCAAACTCAAATGGGAATAGTTCTCCCGCTGCCATGACTTCACAGGCGGTTCCGTAGGTGCCATGGCAAGACATTTCAGTAACGTATTTACGCATCGAATTATAAACAGCTCCTGACCGCTCCTGGGTGAAAGGTTGAAACCTTTCCCAGTTGTAAGACACGTGGCGCACATTGCTGGCTCGAACACGTGGCCCAGACAGGCGCATTACTTTGTGTAATTTATTTCATCACCACTGCTCTCAAAACGGTGAAGGAAAACATCGTGAGGAAACGAAAGGATAAAGGAAAGGCATGTCTTAGAACCAAAAATTCGAAGACATGTGACATCAGCTAAACCACACTGGGCCCGCGTGGTGGATTTGCCCATACGCGAAATATGCGCTTTGAAATTTAAATTGGCCAACGGAAAAATGACCTTCATTGAAGTTTCATGAGAATCGGATTATTTTTACTCCCTGTTCGTCCCTTGAAACACCTGGAACTCAAATGGCAATAATTCTCCCGCTGCCATGAGTGATGCACCAAATATGATAGAGATGAAAATAAGCATGCGCCATCGCCAGGAATATTTACTATTTGGCTAAGAATTTGCACTCCATTAGAAGTGATAATATTTTGATTATCCATTTAATTAAACAATGCTTACGACCAGTAAGTACCGTAAAAAACATTATTTGGAACGTAATTTTCTTTATAGCTATTCTTTTGCAACACCAGTCTAAACCTAAGATACAACTTTAAAATTAAAATACGATCGTAGGTATTCAAGGACACCTTTTCTAGTAAGAACGACTAATACTAAAAGACCTACTATTATAGTACTTAATACCAAAGTGTGAAATACACAATATGTAATTCGCGAAGCAATAGACATAACAAAATTCCAACCAGGCAATAGGTAAGAACACAATAAAATGATTATCCTCCAATTTAAAATTACTAATGCTACGGCCAGACTTGTAGGCGAAGATTCGAACGCACGCACGAACTTTGTCGCGACAAAACCCTTTGATGTGCGGCAATTTACCAACAGCGGCGGGAAGGGCGTTCGTTCGTATTCGCGAAGATGATTCGCGATAGGACGAATTCTTTGGCCAGACGTGTCGCGACAACGCAAAACTTCGCGTTATCGCGATAGTGTAGCCCCAGCATAAGTGAAACATACCGAAACGAAGACAACCCAAACAACGATGATGTCAAATATTTCAAATCAAATTAGTGGTAACAGCAAAATATCGCAGAACAGAAATGAGCTTGAGCTTGAGCGTGTTTCGCTTAAGTTCGTTTTTTGAAACGTTTTTTTCTTACCCTTCAACAGACGCCTGCGTACTGAAAAATACTGGCCACCTAGAAATTGGCATAAAACTTTAAAACGTTATAGAAACTCATTTCAATACCTTTCAGCACACGCCTGCATATCACTGAAACATACTGGCCACCTAGAAATTACGCCCTCAATGAACTTCCAAATTCTTATTTCAAAATATGCATTAACGCGTTGTCGTAAAATTCAATTTGGATCCATATCGGTTTCCGAATTCTCATTTCAATGTAAAGTATGCAATAACGCGTTGACGTAAGATTCAATTTGGATGTTTAACTTTTTTCATACAAACATTAAAAACCCTTTTTTGTACCCTTAAGGGCCGAATTTCGTAAAACCTTTTCTTAGTGAGCACCTAGAAGCCAAAAGGAACACTCAGGCTTTACATTCATATCTCTAACTTTAAAAACATAGGACTTTCATACAAACTTTGACACCCCTTTTCAACCCCTTGGGGTGCGAATTTTAAGAAATCCTTTCTTAGTACGCGCCTGCACCCCCTAGAGAGTGCTTGTGCCAAATTTGAGTCCTTACGGCCCAGTAGTTTCCGAGATTTCGTGATGAGTGGTCAGTGAGTGGACTTCTCCTTTATATATATAGATAAAATTGTCAAACACGTTATATTACAATATAACGTGTTTCTCTCTAGCGATATTGTAATATCTCGAATTATTGTCAACTAAACATACGGAAGTATCTCTGCCCCCATAATCGGGACTTGGGGCACCCCCCCGTTAGGTTAGTTAGGTTCCTTTAAACTCTGCACCCGGAAATAGGGGCCCCGCGAAGCGGGGCTCCGTCGACTACGCTTTTTAGGGGAATATGAAGTGTTTTAAGGTTAGGTTATATTAATCGATATTTCTCAGGAATGGTACAGTATCTTTTCATGAGAGTGGTACCACTGGGCAAGGGGGAGGGGTCAACTCACGCGGTGTGGAGAGAAGGAGGGGTCCTTCTCTCCACACCGCGTGAGTTGACTACCACCGCATGCATTTCACGAAAAATAATGCGTTTTATTGTAAGCAGTATGTTCATTTGACAATAATTCGAGACATTACAATATCGCTAGAGATATTACAATATAACGTATTTGACAATTTTACGGTGACATATATACCAGAATGTTATATATTACTGGATAACTACGATTAGAAAACCAAAATCTTAACGAAACTACAAAAACATTTCAAAGTCAACCTTCAGAGCTTTAACTAAACTAATTAAGTTCGAAACGTATTACAGATGACAAAAACTGTGCCAAGCATAGACCTACTTGGAAACAGAGGCAAAAACTGCTGAGTTCGGTGGAAACAGTTGAAAGTGTGGTGAATGGCGGCTCATACATAAAGGTATAACACATCCCTGTGTACTGGTGGAGTTACAGCGCTTTGTGAATTCCGTACTTTACCACATTATAAAACAAAGTCCTCCGCCGCGTCGGTCTGTCTGTTCGCGATAAACTCAAAAGCTACTACACCGATTTTCATGCTGTTTTTACCAATGGATAGAGTGGTTCTCGAGGAAGGTTTAAGTATATAATTTGTACGTGGGCGGAGCCGCGTAATATTACCTATAAATGCGAAAGTGACTTTATATGTCTCAATAATTGCACGGATTCCTGTGAAAAGTACATAGGTCACAGTGACTGTAATGTCAATGTCAATAAAAATATATAACAAACTACCTGAAATAATAAAAAAAAGAAGAGAAATTAAACATATTTATAAATAAACTAAAACAATTTTTAACAGAAAAATGCTATTATAGTATAAATGAATATTTAAACGATAAAATATAATTTAATAATGTATAAAAATTTCTATGTATATAAAGAATTCCTATTATGGTATTATTGGATTTATTTTAGATATATTTTTTTGTATTTTTAAAGATTCCTCTCTCCTACTATATCTTTGTCTTTTGCTGTGCCCGACAGGGTACACATTGTGGAATGGAAACCTGAGTTATTTTATAGGAAATGATATTTTTTTCCTGTGGTAAGTTTTTGTGGGATTTACGATACTTCCGACATCCATGAGGGCGAAGTCGCAGGCTTAAGTTAGCGTGGATTCGGCCCACTTCCCTTCAGAAAGAGAAGCCCTGTGTGCCGGGGGTGCACTATGCGATACCGAATGCCAAATAATCGAATATTAATTTGATCGACCACTATAAATCAAACGTCGCTGTGGGAATATTGTAGGCTGGTTTGTTTCTATGTGGCGTTCTAGAGACCAAATGCGTAGGCCGATTTTGATAATTCTTACGTCAATCGATTCGTCTTAACCTGGCGAGTATCACTAAAGACATGACAGTAATCAAAATTCACCACAGCGACAGCCAGGCGCCATATTGTCAAAATGAAAAAAAAAAAGTCGATGAACTATGTCAAGTGGGGTGTCGAAAATCATCTTTAGGTTCCTATTATCATTTTTCATTTTAAACAATTGTTAAGGATATATAACGATTTAAAGTTGTTTAACAAAACAATCATTCTCGTTAATTTGCTTACTTATTGAATTAAGTTTTTAATCGTAACTAAAAAGTATAAAATAAAAAAAAATAAGTTAAAGAAAAACTAATAAAATTAACTTAAATAAAAACTAAACAAAAAGAAACAAGCCCAGTAGTTTAGAATTCTTTAACAAATCATAAATTCTAATGCAGAACAGAACGACTCACAGTCGGGGCCCCTTGGGAAGATTTGATTGGTAAAATTTGAATAGACATTATTTTTTTAGAATAATGTTTGTAGCAAACAAATCAAAGGACAATACATTATTTCAAAGGATATAAATACATAGTTTATGTGCGAATCCAAAAATAAAACAAAATGGTCAATGTGCAGTATTTTTTACTTTCGTTACTTTATTAAGTTTCAGAAGTTAGGAACTGACAAAATATGAGTCATCGATACGGGAAGAAGTGTGAAGCGACAGTACCTAAAAGAAACTGCGTGAAAATAAAACTTATAACGTACTCGTACGACGGGAACAGTTAAAAGCGTGATGAATGGCGCCGCATACATACATAAATGATATGTGGTACATCCCTATATACTGGTGGAGTTTAGTAGAAATTTTAGCGCTTTGTGAAAGAGCAGGTGCTGCGATAAGATTTAAATATTAAATATTGTGATACTTTACATACTTTGGAGGTGGTTTTGAAGATTATAAGACGTTTGTTGATTCTTAGCCTTAGCGGAACCAATATAGAATGTCTTCAATCAACATAACAAGACAGGAAAATCATTGAGCCATCGCTTTTATTGCCTTAAACGTCATTGATATCAATGAAATCTGAGGAAATACAGCAGACACAGTTTGGTTGTAAATGATAAAAAAAAAATTAAGATTGGGAGTATCTGTTTTTGGTTTTCATAACCATTCTCGAAAGAGAAATAAAACCAAGCTACCACCGTATAGTACAGCGTATGACCCAGTACTAACTGGGTTGTGGAAGTTTAATAGGCCGTCGCTGTATATGTAAAATACTGGCATTCAGCTGTATCCAGTTAGACTGGAAGCTGACCTCAACATATTTGAGAAATACGATGATGATTATCAAAACAGTACAACATTATATCTTCATCCAAACGAAATTAAACAACACCAATGAACTCGAAATTCCTGAGATCAAAAGCTAAGTACTATACAGAAACCAATCGGTGTCTTACGATCTCCAGCGTTTACTCTCAGTCATAAATCTCAGAGTGAATGCCGAACGAACTTTGACGATAGAGGGCGCTGCGACAATAAAATATAAATGTGCCTCGTTAATGTTAACTATGGCGGTGTTGGAGAAAAGAATGGGTTTGTGAGGAATAAATTGTCTTTGAGTCTAGTAAACTTTTATTTGTAAAAAGTTACTACCTAGTAAATGTAAAAAAGACATGCAGGGCAATCACTACCGATTAGAAGTACAAACTCGTAGCGATCTGACGGCTATGAGTGCTATGAAAAGCGTACGTGACGGTCACACGAGTTCCATGATTTTTGTTCACTGAAAAAGTGCTCGACGCGCCTAAAGATGTTTTCACTTCAAAATATCCCATGTGTTAATCCAGGTTATAACTATGAACTATCGTGTGCTAAAATTCATCCAATGCCGTTCAGTAGTTTTTACGTGAAAGATTAATAAACATCCATACATCCTATAACCAACTTTCGCATTTATTAATAGTAGGTTTTTTAAAGAATATGAAGAATATTTTCTTCATATTAAGAACCCGCTGCTTAAATGGAACTAAAATATAACTGATGTTTTCGGGGATTCTTATATCGTGTTTAGAATAAGTTTTTTCGATTCAGGTTCTGGCTACATCACCACCGCCATTGACCTAATCCAAATTTACCTTTACTTTCCACGACTAGACTCGAGCTCAAACAACAAAACTACAGAATAAACAATAATTTATTTGACGATAAACGAATAGTAACTTTCCACTGTTCACAATTAAGTTGTAATTAGCTTGTATAATCTAAAACAGTGTTATCTTGACTCTGGGTACCATCGAATAACACAGCGTCCTTTGAGATACCATCTGATCTATAGTAAATGTTATTGTTTTGTTCCTTCGGGCGAATTCGGGACCACACTCCTCCGTATACTAGGCGGGAACCGTTACAGCTATTTAGGAGCTTAGATACATAGATATACAGCTAGATAAATAAATATAGATGGGTTGGCTTAGTGGATGTTTTATGTGTTGATTTTCCTTGAGTATCGTGGAAGTAGCGATGGAAAAACACTCGTATTAAAATATTTTGTTGGTTGTGTACTTTAACAGACTAAAATACTTGAATAGATATAATTATAAGGAAGTAAATCAGTCCAATAACCCAATTAGTAGTTAGTATTGATTAACCTAATAACCTCCTTCTATGAAAATAACGGAGGAAAAGTTTAGGGTTAAAGAAAAGTGAAAAATAATGTCTTGATAAAACTGACAGTGATTTTTAAATAGTACGATAATTGCTTATTTTGAGGAGCTCGTGACTAAATAATATCAGCCGCTCGGGTCGATCTTTAGGTTAAGCCATGCTTGCCTAGGTTGGTCTGTGGATGGATGACCGCACCCTTACATACCGAGTTTCCTCCGTGCCTCGGAAAGCACGTTAAGCTGTTGGTCCCGGCTGTCATTTGTCCATCTTTGACAGTCGTTACAGGTAGTCAGTGGCCCAAAAAGTTGACACCAGTCTTACCAAGTGGCATCGTATTTCCCAGTATTAGCAACTCTATTTGTGGTGGTTCATACTTCGTTTGAAATGCTGTTGGAATAATGTTCTAATCAGCTTGCACTACTAAGTGGTTGTTACGTCAGCCACTGCGGGCCAAATAGCGCGAAATGAGTGGTTTCGATCGATTTACAAAAAAACTATTGATTGGATTAAAAAACTAAAACAGTATCATGTTAATATATTGCTTGTAGAATTATTTGCCAAAAAATCAGAATGATCGCATGCATATTAGTATGTTTTTTATTGATTGAAAGATATTTTTAGAGGTAAGTTCGTGATTTCTTTTTATCGAGTCAAATTAATTGTATTATGTTACTGTATGTTAAAATACTGGTATTCAGCTGCATCCGGTTAGACTGGAAGCCGACCCCAACATAGTTGGGAAAAGGCTAGGCAGAAGATATGACGATAACTGCTTATTTATATCCTATGCAGTCACTTATGTTTAGGCCTAAGGAGGCCCAGAGGAGAGGTCCTCTACAGGGTGTAAACAAACTCATCACGAAGCCGTCAAACAAGCATTCTGTAAATCAAACTAAGTAACTTGACGCATAAAATATTGCTGGGAAACTGGTACTTTTTTTTTGGGTAACAAATCACGGTCCACGGTAAAACTCAAAATATTGTACTGGTGGATGGATTGAATAGTACGGGGGTCGTGGAGATGTTTAAAGTAAAAATCTTACATTTAAAACATGTATTTAAATTTTAAAAAAGAAAAAAATAATCGAAAAGGCGGAACTTTGACCCCCCATATCTCTGTAACTAGAAGGTTTTCAGGTATGGTCTGGAACAAAAAAAAAATGATCACAAAGACGGGGAGACATGCCTTTTGGCTTCGTTATGAGGGATGCTCCAAGGTACCCCGCGAAATTCAAATTTTCTAACGTTTTTTACAATTTGCAGGGCAGTGCCAAGTTGTATGTTGATAAACGTATCGGTCGCGACTGTAAGACGGATTTAGAAGGACTTTGAGGGTGAAAAATTCGTTCATCGACTCTAATGAACTTGGATGGTTCTATTGATGATTTTGATGATTATAATTCTGTAACTTAATACGTCTTACAGTCGCGACTGATAGGTACGTTTATCAACATAAAACTTAGCAGTGCCCTGGAAATTGCAAAAAACGTAAGAAAATTTGAATTTCGCGGGCCACCCTGACGCTTTCACTTTAAAGAGTTTTTTACACTCTTTATGTACAACGAGTACCAAAAAGTTTTGTTCATATTTCAGAGTGTGATTTGGACCATCAAACCGAATAACTTCCTTCATGGGAATATTTCATCATCATTAACACTGAATACGGGATTTTAACCATGTTTACTATTTGTTTTGAGTTCCCAATATTTCGGCGCTGTTGCGCAAACACGGATAAAAGTTTGACGACCCGAATGGCGTAGTGATAGTGGGGCTGTCTTACGTTTATAGGGTCCTGGGTTCGAATAACGGTAGGAGCAAATGTTTGTGTGATGAGCATGCACATTTGTTTCCGAGTCATGGATGTTTATATGTATAATAAGTATATGTATTTACAAACAAAACGTATATATTATGTAGTATATCAACTATCTGGTGTCCACGACACAAGCCTTGCTTAGTGTGGCGCTATATGGCGCTGTGTGTAATGTCCAGCGATATTTATTTATTTCATTGGGAACTCCAAACAAATAGTAAATATGATTTCCAATATTAATTATAGTGTTAGTGACCTTGTCAGTTTCAAAACTAATATTAATCGATTATTATCGTAATTCTTCGGTAGAAGAACACCAGTAAGTAAAGCTATCTCAGTATATTCTATCTATCTTAACTATCCTATCCCCGCAACACCCACCTCTTTAATCCTAATCTGCTCCACATCCTTGGCTTCATCTAATTGAAGCTCAAGTTTGTACGGATCGCTTCGCAAAGGATTCCTTCGTTTTGTTTCCCTGAGTTCACGTGCGCTTGATTCCTCGACCGTTAAGGCGTCTATTAGAACAGGTTTCCTGCAGCGATTTCAATAAGCGCTTTATTGCTTTACGGACAATGCGACCGGCCTTTCTTTAGCTGATAAATGATGGAGGTGATTGCTTTGGAGAACGTGCTTGCCTTTTTAATATTATTGTGTAGGGTGTTTGAAAAAGATTTAGGAAAGTTTGATGACAAGATCGTACGTAACTTATTTCATCATCATCTGCATAACTTTTTCTCAACTGTGTACTAGATGCAGCTGGGTACCTGACAGAACCTCTACATACGAAACCCCTTGATAAGACTGGTTGTCAGACTTTCAGGACAATGGGTGGTCAGGGTCACCCATCCGCGGACCACGGTCCTTATGTACACTTTTTACAAACTATAAATAGACTGCTTCAAGTTTCGTAAAGGTAAAATAATTACATGGCATTAAAAAAATATCCTTTACCAGATGACTGGCAATAGATTTTTTGGTCAAAAAAGATCTAACTATGTTCTACACATTTCACAATTTTACAGTTTCACTTCGATAGATATAATCTACCGAAAAAAATGCGATAAAAGTAAAGAGTATGTTCGTTTGGAGTGTTTACAATCTAGCTAGATAGATTACAATCTAACGGGTTTTACAATCTTACGGTGACATTTATACGTATACGAGTACATACTTTAAGTCTAGCGTGTATTTGTACTCAACGATACCAACCAACCAATCGATAAATCATCATCGATAGAATTTTCACTTCAATTTGTATTTTCACGCTTTACACCATTTTTGGCTTGCAAATAAAATGTAAAAATGTATTTACTTTTTGTTTAACTTGTGCATTACTTTGAGTTAAAGCCCGTGTTTTGAATTTAAATCAGCTTTTGCGAGCACTAATAAATCATCCGAAATGTCAACTTAAAAATAATAAAAATTAGAATCTTTTTCTCAGGTACATACGAGGTCAGTGACCTGTGAAGTTTACAAACTCGTTGCCAGAGCACAAAAGTTATTCTCATAGATAAGCTGAAGCTCTTCGTATTTTAGCACTTGCAGCTTCTATTTCTCCGCAAACGAGAAGAAACTTCAGTGATATATAAAAGCTAAGCACGTATATAAGACACCTGCCCCACGATTAGCGAATGGAGATAGCTACTATACTTGGTGCCAGTTAAGTTGACAAAAGCGGTCATTGCTCTTTTCCTTATATCTCATCGTGCGAACCAAAAAAAATTTACCAGGTATCGTTTTTAACCGACTTCAAAAAGGAGAAGGTTCTCAATTCGTCGGAACGTTTTTTTTATGTATGTTTCCCGATTACTCGAAGATGAGAGAACTCTTCAAATTTTATAGACACTTGATGTGATATGGATAGTTTTTGGAAGAGTGTTTTTTTAAAGTGATCCCATTTTAATTTGGTAAAGATCTGTTGAAGAACTACGGAGATAGGCAACGGAACTCTTTAATAAATGATAGAAAATGGACTGGGATTGCTGAAATCTCATGTCTATCTATTGTTTACACCAGTTCATAAAATAACATCACGCCGCTACGCTGTGAAGGGGTAAGCAGAAGTGAAGCACTAAAAAGTGAAAGATAAAAAACTTTTTTACAAAAAATAAAACCGACTCCAAACAACACAAAAAAGTGAAAAATAACTGTAGCTTCAGAAGTCGGTGACAAAAAACTAAGTAAATCAATCAAGCAAAGGTCACCGACTTCTGAAGCTAAACTTATTTTTCACTTTTTTGTGTTTTTTGGAGTCTGTTTTATTTTTTCATTATAGTTTTGAAGATCACGACAGATGACGATTCTAGACTTGAACAAGCTTAGTTTTGGTAGGTGGGTCAATGACCACTATTGTCATTTTAACTAGCAGCAACTATAGAAACGAGTTGGTGAGGGTTAAGTTTGCATAGTTTTGTCGCTCAGCCATGAGCGAGTACGCGAATGCGACGACGGGCGAGTATTGGCTGTAGTGCGTATCAGACGCAAGCAAATCAAGCTACTGCAATCTAACAAAGGGAATTGCTCAGTTTGTTAGGGTGATCAGGCTAAGCGCTGACATGATCTTTATTCATAAAACACTTGCATTTTAAAAACTACTTACAATAAGAAAGCAAATATTAGGTCTTTACCTATGAAATTGCCGTTTTTCATGAAATAAGTTAACGCTCTTTTTAACCGACTTCCAAAAAGGAGGAGGTTCTCTATTCGACTGTATGTATATTTTTTTTTAATTTTTTTTTTTTATGTATGTTCACCGATTACTCGAAGACGCCTGAACCGATTTGAAAAATTCTTTTTTTGTTTGAAAGGATATACTTCCAAGTTGGTCCCATAGCCACCAAGTCGGGATCTGATGATGGAATCTTGGCGAAATCGAGGGAACTCTTCAAATTTTATAGGATAACGTACAGCGATTTTGGTATTTTCTGCAACAAATGAAGCACTTGCGTTTGATGAGAACCATTCTACCATCAGATCGGATGATGAAGCCAAGAGTTACGGAACTCCATAATGAGACAATGTATCCTAGTCGTGTTTGGGCTTGTTGTAATTGTAACGGTATGCACTTTCCATGTGTACCAAGCACATGTGAAACACTAAAAAGTGAAAAATAAAAACTTTTTTTGCAAAAAATAAAAACCGACTTCAAAAAAAAAAACAAAAAGTTAAAAATAACTTTAGCTTCTGAAGTCGGTGACAAAAAAATTAAATCAATCAAACAAAGGTCACCGACTTCAGAAGCTAAAGTTATTTTTAACTTTTGGTTTTTTTCTCTTTATTTTTAAGTTTTATTAAGCAAAGTAATTAGTCATGCAATCAATGCATTTTTGTCATCGTAGTAGTAACTTATTGATACCCTTTTTGATTAAGTTTGCTGGACGGGAGGCAACAAGTTCATCAAAGGCATTTTGAACTGCCTCTCGGTTATTGATTTTTTCCACGCCAACAAGTTATCCAAATTCTGGAAAAAGTAGAATTCTGTAGGGGCAAGGTCTGGTGAGTACGGTGGATGACGGAGATCTTCCAACTCCAGCTCTTGTAACTTGGAGACCGTCCGCTGTGCAGTATGAGGTGGCACGTTGTCGTGAAAGAGCAGCGGAGCCGAACTATTGACCAAAGCTGGTTGGAGATGTGCGAGCTTCTCCATCATTATGTTCAGTTCTTTACAGCACACATCTGCAGTAATGCTCATCCCGTTTGGTAAGAGGCTGTGATGAATGACGCTGGCGCTAGACCACCAAACAGTGACCATCACTTTTTTAGGGGTCAGTTTTTGTTTGGGGCATTCTTTGGTACTGAACCAGGATCTAACCAACTTGCTGAGTGCTTGCGATTGTCGAACAGAACCCATTTTTTGTCACAAGTAACAATGCGATTCAATATGCTTTCGTTTGTCTGTTGAGCAGTGCAAGGTTCAACTCGACGTATGCTTCTCGCTGGCGATCATTCAATTCGTGGGGCACCCATTTGTCAAGTTTTTTTACCTTGCCAATTCGACGCAAATGGACCAATATTTTGATGCTAACATCGAAAGCTGCTGCTAATTCAGCTGTAGATTGAGAATCATCAGCTTCCACAATCTCCTTTAATTCGGCATTGTCCAATAAAGTTATTTGGTCGACCACGGGGTTCATTTCTTAGGTCGAAATTTCGGAAGCGAACCAACCAATGACGGGTGGTGTGATCGTTAGTAGTGTTCGCTTCGTATACGTCGTTGATGTTGCGTGCTGCTTCTGCCGCTTTGCTACCACGACGGCACTCATACTACATATTCACTCGATTTTTTAACGTCTTCATGATGACGAATAACGTATAAATGCGATGAAAACCGAACGCTAACCATTAAAAGAATGACTAATTTAAAAAAAAAAAAAAAAAAAAAAAAAAACATACAGACGAATTGATAACCTCCTCTTTTTGGAAGTCGGTTAAAAAATGAACTCCATTTATTAAAAAAAATAAAAATAATTTGAACTAAGAATCAAATCCTAAGCAAAAAAAGAAAATTGGCCTTGAAATATCCAGTACGGTAGAACAGCAATTTCATAGGTAAAGGCCTATTATTATAATGAAGTTGTAGCCAGATTTAAGAATACGCTTCAACTAGCATGTCTACAATTGGAAGCTAGCCGGTATTTTTTTTTATGTGCGTATTCTGTTCTATATATTATTTATCTATAATATAATATTTGCCTGTAGTATTTTAATATAACCTGATTATTTACACATTATACAGTAGACGTTGTTTTGGAAGACCTCCCACTAGGTGGACAGATGATCTGGGGCCTAATTCTGCTATTTTAATAAATTCGTCACTCCAACACGATTCCATACTCATCCCATTGTCATTTCGCTTAAAGTTCGTAATCTGCTAAATTCACAATGGTCGGTCAATGGTCTCGTAATAAAATTTTGTTTTAATGGCATTGTCGTATTGTCATTATTAGGTATAAAACCCTTAACCAAATGGTTTTCGAAATCTACTACTAAATGCGAACATTTATTCATGCCAGATTTCATGTACGAGCTTAATATTCTATGAGATTTCTTTCAATGGAGTGTCAGTGGTTGTTCATTGCGAAGTCATAATGGCGCCATTATGAGAGTAGAATAGGCTTGTGTCCTAAAAAAATCTAATAAGTCCGTCAGTTAGATTATAAAAAAATATTTGACCCGTATTTTTTCTTTTGTTACATAAACCAAAATTGACGAAGATACGACGCTTTTAAAATTCGCAATACGTCACGCCGTGCTATAGTTTTTAGTGCGTTGTGACGTCACGAGCCCCCACTCCCGAGTTTTGATGCGTTTTATCTTTGTCAGTACTCAGTGATTTACAAAAACAAAAAATACGTGTTCATTATTTTCCAATACTCTCTGACGGACTAATTAGTTTTGCAATTTATTGATAGTGGAAACTAGCCTATTAACAAACTTGTCAAAATTTGACAGAACTTGATAATTATGAAATCAATGATCGAATACTCTGACACTATTGTAATAGCAGAATCGAGGCCCTAGTGAGGGCTGCGGGAATCCGCTGGATGCGAATCGCACGGGACCGGTCAATGTGGCGACACTTGGGGAGGCCTTTGTCCAGCTGTGGACGTCTTTCGGCTGAAATGATGATAATGATGAATCATCTTCCTGCCATTGTGCCATTCTATTTGGGGTCGGTGCAACATGTTTTCTATTGGCACGTTGTATTAATAGGCGTTAAACACTTAATTTCATGGTTTTAATAGAAACAATATTTAATTGAATATAAAGACTGAGACCGCGCCGGGCCCGCATGGTGAATTGTAGCACATTCACTCTAATAGAGAGAAGGCCTCTGTCCCAGCAGTGGGAACATTATAGGCTGATTATGCTTATGCTTATATGCTTATAAAGACTTTTATTTAAAACGTTCCCAATAGTATTCTCCTTGAAAGCTCTCGTCGCTGCGACAAACGAGAGTATTCTCGTACCTACGGTCGAACAAGCTTTTTGGTTTACAGTTTAATCGACAAATTACATTGTTAAATGTAAACCAAATAGCTTGTTCGACCGTACTACATTTCTTGAGCGAGAAAACATCCAATTGCTGACGTATATGTCATCGTAAAATTGTCAAACACGTTAGATTGTAATATAACTAGAGAGATTGTAATCTCTCGAAAGATTGTCAAACGAACATACTGCTTACAATATCACGCATTATTTTTCGGCAGATTGTAATCTATCGAAGTGAAATCGATTTTAACGACTAATATTTAAGATTGGGAAAGAAGTAGTTTAATATCTCGAAAGTAAGTTCCAAATAAAGCAGTATTATAAATATAACATGACGTCCAACTATACAATATTATAAAAAAAAATTTTACTAAAATCTGTGAAACGATATTTAGGTATTTTAAACGGTAGGTCTGTCGTATTTTAAACCGAAGCTATATCAAAATAGTTATTATAAACTTAGGTATTATGATACGTACTAATAAAACTAAATTGAAACTTGATATTTTGACTTTTCCTCAAAATAAACTAGTGTGAAATAGTCAGGCTGACTACAATAACCAGCAAGCAACCCATTAGCAACCTGGGCCTCGATTCTGCTATTACAATAGTGTCAGAGTATTCGATCATTGATTTCATAATGATCAAGTTCTGTCAAATTTTGACAAGTTTGTTAATTCTACTATCATAATGGCGCCATTATGACTTCTCAATGAACAACCACTGACACTCCATTGAAAGAAATTTCATAGAATATTAATCTCGTACATGAAATCTGGCATGAATAAATGTTCGCATTTAGTAGTAGATTTCGAAAACCATATGTACTAAGGGTTTTATAATAATGACAATACGACAATGCCATTAAAACACAATTTTATTACGAGACCATTGACCGACCATTGTGAATTTAGCAGATTACGAACTTTAAGCAAAATGACAATGGGATGAGAATGGAATCGTGTTGGAGTGACGAATTTATTAAAATAGCAGAATTAGGCCCCTGTTATGTATGCGCGCACCGTACCCCTCGCGCACCGGCGCCCGGATGCACGCGATGCGTAGCGTCAGAGCCATAAACAATACACTATATAATACAAGATAGATGCGCAACTCTGGTTTTCGTTTTTAAAACTGTGTACCTAAGCTGTTGGATGGCGCTCTTAGTTTTTGTTCAACCAAATAAATACAAAAAGTAATTCTTAACTGAGGATTCGAGCTTGTGCTTGTGCTTGTTCCCATGCAACCGCTGTCACCGCTAGGCTATCTACTTCACTGACAAATAATCTAAAATAGCTGTTCTTGTTATGACAGTTGAAAGCTGTCAAACAGTTGAAAATTTGGTGTCCTTAAACACACAGATGGCAGCACTATCTATGAAAATTTTGTTTGAAGTTTTTTTTTATGGAAGTTTCACCCCCCTGATCAGTGCATTGCCAACCAGAAATCGTTCACTTGTCCAGGCGTATCTATCTACGACCCATTAACACGACCTTATAGTAACGTCCTAATGATCAAGGTATATAACACAGGCTTGTCAGTGACAGAAACCCAACACAACAGCCAGGTATCGTTTTTATGTTGATAAGTAAAAACAAACAAGTTTTAAGGCGCTCTGGCCTTCAGAACGTGTTTATTTTTTTGTTTCCTTTAATATTCCAATAAGATCATGTTTTGGAGTGTTTCTTAAAATAAAGTCGTAGTAGTGGTCCATCGACAGTTATGGAAGCAACATCATTTTAAGAGTTGATTATTGAGATAAAGTTAGTTGCATCGAGACATTGTGAAATCCCTGTAACAAGATAGTGCTATAAGTGAAGTTGTACACAAACTAAAGGTTTAGTGACGTCTACCATGGCTGAGAACGACACGCAAAAGCTTGATTCTTCAGAAAGTAGTGACGCTGTGGGAAAACCATTGGACCTATTCATTATATTAGTATACACTTCGTGTACACTGGCAACAGTTGCGTTAACATACGGACTTATATCGTGGTGCGTCTTAAAAAAGTTTAGGAAATACAAGAACTTTGTGTTCCTTAACGCAATTTTGGCAAACCTCATATATGTTCTAATAGCTGTGTTAACTAGATACGTATTTAACAACCGCTTAGAAAGTGAAACTTTTGCGTTTGAGCAGTTTCTAATAATTAATTATTTTCTATTTTTGTACATGGAAACAGTGAAGAGTTACTGGATAATAGTTATGTGTCAATTTTTTTACGCAGACTGCATTGTTAAATTTCGAATCCAAAAGAAATATGTCAAAAGTATTCTCTTTGCTTGGATAGTGCCTTTCTTATCTAGCGTCTTTTATATGTTTGCTACTAGTGACATTTTTACTATAAACTCTGATTCCAGTGAGGTATTTTTTTATTCATTTGTTTTACCTCTAATTTTAAACAGTTTTCTTTATATTGTAGTTGTTTGTTTACTTTTTCGTAGTTCCAACGAGAGCCCGGATGTAACCAGCAAAATTAAATGGCGTCGCTTGTACATCGCCACTTTTATTTTTATATTGAGTGACATCTTAATGTTCCATATTGAACTCCTTAAGATTTTCACCACGACTACCGTGGTGGTTTCTTATGTAAATCATATAATACGCTTAGTACTAATCCCACTACTAATGTATATTTATTTCTTTGTTGTGAAAAGAAACCGAGAAGTGTGGTATGAGTTTTATGTCAATAAACTAAAAAGGCAAAGGAATCCCGATAGCAAAATTGATGTTGAAACTGTTGAAAGTGTTCGTCCAACTACTGATAGTCAAGCGACAATTGCAACCACAGTGCAGGAGTGTTAACTTAATAAATTCGCTGTTCTGCCTGTCCTGATATTTGCTCATCACAGGAGCTGATAGACGCTATTTAAAGTGCCAATCTCGTCGCCAAATGGACTGACTCAATTTGAATTGTCATCGACATGCCAAGAAGAAAAAGAACTTTAAAAATACAGATTAGTGTGTACAGGGAACCAACCATGTGTTGTAAGACTTTTCAATACAATGTACTAGTGATATGGCGGCAAAACAAAACATCGAAATTGATGATAAATGTGATTTTACTGTTCGGATGAATCTTCTGGAAAACGTTCCCTGTGGTGAAAAGTGCATTAGAATCTATAGTGGCGTTCAGTAGATCTAAGCTATAACACAAACAGGCCGCGAAAAGTGTTAAAAATAGGTATATTATTATAGACGTCGATGTAACTATATGTTTAATACCAGAACAGTTTTCTTTTGTTGTTATTGTTTTGTATTTGCTGCCAGACAGGATTGCCCCTTCCAGAGACATTAAGTGGGGACAGACATATAAGTGTAAATCAAGCCAATAATTGGCTTAAACGTCAACTGGCGACTGTGAAACTCGCGAGTGCGCACGAGTTGGCCCCTTCCGATTTCAATTTTATTATGAGCCAAATAATTCAGTTGTAAACACCAATAATATTAACTTAATAACCTAAGCACCATTGTTACTAAAATACTTACAAAACCATGTCTGAAAATAAAGTTCATTGTATTTTAATACATTCCCTCCGAAATATGCCACTCAAATATAATTTTACTGTACAAGCAATTTTTTTTTTTTTTTTTTTTTTTTTAGGATGGGAAATCATCAAATGACTTCTCCCACTCTGGGCGGAGCGGGAGGGAGTGTCAGACTCTTACTGACTAAAACCCATCCGGGGCCGCGGTATCTCTTTCGAACAGTCCCGCAACCCCGGACTGTACAAGCTTAAGGTATTGTAGAGGTTGCTTAGTGAAGTATAAATTAAATGTTTTTTAAAACCGTATGTGAGAGAAAAGCAATTTCCTACTAAAGACATCATCATTCTCTTTCCTCTACTATCCCAATTCATGAGTAATTCAGCAACTCGTCCCACATGTCCACGGCCCATTTGGGACGAGTTGATGAAACTCAAAACAAATAATATTTTCACAGTGCAACTCGTCCCACGTTTCAATTGTGTGTAACTTTAAACTTTATCAACGTTTGAATAACAATATTTTTTTCGCGAAAGGACACTTTCGCGACTGGACTTTTGTGCGGAGTATTGGGGTCAGCGCTGCATGTCTTATTCTTCCATACTCGTCATCGCATCAGACACTTCTTTTCTTGGTATATCATTCTTAACACAGCCCAATCATCGTTTCTTTGGTCTTCCTCTACTTATAAAGGGTGTAAAACACCTCGTCACGAAGCCGAAAAGCACTTGTTCTCCCCGTCACGCGTCATTGCGATTATTTTTTTGTTCTACACCATACCTGGGAACCTTCTAGTTACGGAGATATTGGGGGTCAAAGCTCCTACATTTTGACAAGATTTTTTTGAAATTTTTGTGAGATTTTAACTTTTAACACCTTTTCGACCCCCGTACTATTCAATCCATCCATCAGCACAATGTTATAAGTGCGTTACATTGAGTTCTACCACAAAACATGATTTATAACCTCAAAAAAAAAAGTTGTTTCCCAGCAATAATTTTTTGCGTAAAGTTACTTTTTTGATGTACAGATGCTTGTCTAACGGCTTTGTGATGAGGTGGTTTACACCCTGTATACCTACTCATACCCATCCACATTTACACTCAAAACTTTCCTCACTACATTTACCTCATTCCTCCGCATCACATATACCACGACAACCTATTACCAATACAGACGGATCACAGTAATGAATTGCAAACCTGTTCTAATCTCACATATCTGCTTAGCTCATGATTAAACACACATAAGCACATAGATAATGAGAATATTATTCAAATGTTCCTCATTTATACACGATAATTATTTAACATTAAATATGGCGTCCATTCGGCTACCGATGCGTGAGATTTGCATAAATATGCATAATTCCTAATATCAAAATATCAACAAATTATCGTTGTGGTGCATCTGGGCTATGGAATACAAATTGATTTTATATATTTTGTGTATTAATGCTTCGTTCTTGGATTGAATTGTGTGTTAGGATAGTAGATTAGTTAGGAGAGAACATCATCTCTGAGTTTCTTTCGGCATTTCTTCTTAAGGATCGGTCAGCTAGCGAATACTTGCGTCATCAGATTTGAAAATTGATAAAAACTTACTTACAAAAGTCTCTCAGAACAGTCACAAGGAAACAGAAATAAAAATCGTTACACTCAATAGCTATTTAAATTACCTTCATTCCTAACAAGTGACTAATTTTAAGGCAAGGCTTCTAGTCGTTTTTGCCTTAAGGAAAAGCGAGAACACACTCGAATATATACAATATAACCAAATAAATTACGGGCATTACCTTCTCATCAATAAATTAATATTTAAGTTCAATGACAAGCGTACCTGAAGCCCTGAAAAGAAGCTAAGTATAGAACTTTAAACGTGCGCGCCAGCCTTGTGAGTATTAATTAATGAATGGATCGAATCTATCAATACCTAACGCAACATTGACTGTTCAGACGACAACTTACAGAGTAGTATGGAACAAGAAGGCATGCTGCGGAGACTTCATAAATTGTGATAAGGGCAGGGAAATGACGTTGCAGGCCGTAACTGGCGGTGATCAGTAATTGGTCAGATAATATAATTATATTACATACACACACTTAGATTATATCACACTAATGTGAGCACAAGGAGCACAAGATCGTGTAGGTAGCAGAAGAGGCTTTAACTTAGCAAACATGGATAGACACAGTATAACTACAGTCACAGAAATTACAAGTGAGAGTCTAAGGTTCATGTTCACCAAAAAGATGACGGTCTGATATCTAAAACGGCTGTTTAAAACACATTTTTGTATGGGAACATGTCACAGTTACAGCTGTTTTTAGATATACAGACCGTTATCTCTTCGGTGAACATGGACCTAAGTAGTGGTGTGACCGTCGGACTCGGACTGCCACGTCATACTCGTGGGTCTCGAGTTCGAACCCAAGTCAGATTTTCCAGATTTATGTGCGTATTGTATAAGGCATACAACTAACGAACGAACGAGTTTTATCAAAATGTAACGGCAAACAAATCACTTTTGATTGCCAAAATTAGTAAATGATCACCAAAATTATTTTTATCTTGAAATTAGAATCAAATTTTTTTTTTGGTTAATGGCCACCAGACATTGAACTGTTATGCTCTTGCACCCGAGTCGAGGGAGACCCGGACGACGGAACGGCTCCGACTTCTGAATGATTTATAAAAAAAAACCACGAAGGGTATACTTCTAACTTAATCTATACGTGTCGGGGTGCCCAAGTCGGCCTAGGCAAAACAAGTTTGTCGTCAAACACCTCATTAAAATTTGGTGATCAATTGATATTTTAGGTGATAGATGATATTGGTCACAAAATTATGTTTGGTGGTCATTATATTTTCACGCATTGGATAATTATCATTTGCTTTGGTGAAGGAAAACTTCGTGAGGAAACCAGCATGCCTGAGAGATGGGATATAATTAGGCCATGTCAGAGGCCCATGGTGACTATTTAGTAATATGTGCCTATGGGCAGCATACAAACTCTGTCAACTAACCACACCATGCAGAAATAAAAATGGAAGTTAAGGCGATTACACGAGCTAAACGCGAGTTTTATAATGACTAAAAGTATATGATTCACTGCTATAAACAAGACCAGAAAAATATATGATATTCTTCAGGATATATGCTAGCATGATACTGTTTTGAAAACATAATACAATTAATTTGGCTCGATAAAAAGAAATCACGAACTTACCTCTAAAAATATCTTTCAAACAATAAAAAACATACTAATATGCATGCGATCATTCTGATTTTTTGGCAAATAATTCTACAAGCAATATATTAGCATGATACTGTTTTAGTTTTTTAATCCAATCAATTGTTTTTTTGTAAATCGATCGAAACCACTCATTTCGCGCTATTTGGCCCGCAGTGGCTGACGTAACAACCACTTTGTAGTGCAAGCTGATTAGAACTTTATTCTAATAGCATTTCAAACGAAGTTTGAACCACCACAAATAGAGTTGCTAATTTAGCTCGTCTAAACGCCTTAATAAACTAAAATGGTCCGTAAATTCAAAAGACCACTATCGACTTTTGACAGTTATATTTGTAAACCTGGCACAGGATGCCGTGTTTTGACACTTCAAATTGGCGCAGCGGCAGGGTGTCAATTAGAAAAAACAATTTACAAAAAACAATGTACTCGTATAATTGTGCCAAACTCGCGTGACCTATTCTAACACAATTTCTTATAATAACCTGTTAAATGTCAAAGTATTTATTGCGTGGGAAGTGAACTCTATTTTTGGCTCACCGCAATACCATTTCCTTCTACATTAGTGGTGTTTATCGAAACAAATTCCCCTGCCGAAGTCAGTCGCGGTTCCCTGCGTGTTTCGCTGAAGTAATCTATCCCCTGAGGCTACGAACATCCGTGGACAACTTACTGCTCCGCGTGTACGCATTCCAGACGTTCACATGTTTGAATAAGTTCGCGGGCGAGTCGAGTAAGCTAGTATGGTTTGGAAATGTTTTCGTACCGAGGACCGTGTAAACGAGGCATATAGCGGTATGCAAACTACAATCTGTGATAATATACAAACATATATATATGTCACCGTAAAATTGTCAAATACGTTATATTACAATATAACGTGTATCTCTCTAGCGATATTGTAAAGTCTCGAATTATTGTCAACTGAACATACGGAAGTATCCCTTGCCCCCATAAACGGGACTTGGGGCACCCCCCCGTTAGGTTAGTTAGGTTCCTTTAAACCCTGCACTCGGAAATAGGGGCCCCGCGAAGCGGGGCTCCGTCGACTACGCTTTTTAGGGGAATATGAAGTGTTTTAAGGTTAGGTTATATTAATCGATATTTCTCAGGAATGGTACAGTATCTTTTCCAGAGAGTGGTACCACTGGGCAAGGAGAACCCCTCCTTCTCTCCACACCGCGTGAGTTGACTACCATCGCAAGAATTACACGAAAAATAATGCGTTTTATTGTAAGCAGTATGTTCATTTGACAATAATTCGAGACTTTACAATATCGCTAGTGATATTACAATATAACGTATTTGACAATTTTACGGTGACATATATACATATATATGTGGTACGCCATCGAGTTTTGATTGATGATTTATTCACAGTCATTTTTCCCATGGACCATGTCTCATATTTATTTAATAAAATGTTATTATATGTGTAGGGTGACTGGCAATTTCGGTACGATACTTAACCACGTGATTGTACTCATGATAGCAAACAAATTTTACTATGGGACAAAACCTTGTTTTTTACGGATGGGAAATCATCAAATAACTTCTCCCACTCTGGGCGGAGCGGGAGGAAGTGTCAGACTTTTACTGACTTAAACCCATCCATGTTCCTTCCACGCCCTTTATGTTCCGGGGCCGCGGTATCTCTTTCGAACAGTCCCGCAGCCATGGGAAAAACCGGAAATCGCGAAAAAAAATCAGCTGTTCAGTACATTTATGTTCGCAGCTTTGTTCCCATGGTAAAAGTTGTTTGTTATCATGAGTACAATCACGTGTTTAAGTATCGTACACTAATTGCCAGTCACCCTATAAAGGATGCACAAAAACCTCTGAACGAAGCCAAAAGGCACTTTTGTTCTCCCGTCATTGCGATCATATTTATGTTAAACACCATACCTGGAAACCTTTTAATTACGGAGATAATGGTGGTCAAAGTTCCAACTTCTTGACAAGTTTATTTTTAAACACTGTTTTAGGCTTTCGCGGTTTAAAACTAAACTTATAGACAGATAGACAGAGGGTAGACAGATTTGTCTGCTCGTAATAATTTTATTTTCCATCCACCCGCAGTCTCCAGTCAACCCGCGATCATGGCGCTTGCAAAAGCGTCGAAATATCGGGAGCTCAAAACAATAAATAATCACGGAAGATATTCCGTAAGTGACAATATAAGTTTAAGTTTGTTTTTTAAATACAAGTTTTTGATGCGAGATTTTTACTTTTAACACCTCCACGACCCCCGTACCTACTATTTAAATAAATCCATCCATCATCACAATTTTTTGAGTGCGTTACATTGAGTTCTACCACAAAAAAAAAATCGTTTCCCAGCAATAATTTTAGCATAAAGTTACTTGGTTTGATGAACGCTTAGTTGACGGTTTAGTGATGAAGTGATAACCAGTGTTTTATTGACAAAATACATAACAGGCCGGATATTTTGACCTCAATAAAAGCACTTCTACATCTTCGGTATTGAGTTTATTTTATTTACTTCAGTAAAACACGATGAATGCTCGAAATTGAACGCGAGTGGCTTCTATTCGATATTAAAGAGGTAGAGTTAAGTTCAAAGAAAGTAATTGAAAAACACCAAAAAATCTACTAGTTTAATTAAAATTGGTATCAAGAGTAGGTACGTATTCTGGCGTAAAGTGGCGTAGGTACCACACAAAATATAACTGTGTCATCACTAAGGGAATTATCTATGAAGTAAAAGTATCTATGTAGTGTATCAACTATCAGGAGACCAAGACACAAGCCTCGTTGCTTAGTGTGGCACTAGATGGCGCTGTGTGTAATGTCCAGCGATATTTATTTTAATTTAAACCAAACCAAAGCAGAGACGAGTGGAGCAGAGCGGAGATGTGCGAAAACCGACCAATCACAATGATTGAAATTTACATCGCGTATCTCATCTCTCCGGTGGTTGGTAAAAAAAAAATCTAATAAGTCCATCAATTTGACCCGTATTTTTTCTTTTGTTACGTAAATCAAAATTGACGAAGATACGACGCTTTTAAAATTCTCATTACGTCACGCCTAGGTATAATTTTTAGCTAGTTCTGACATCACGCGAGCGGACTCCCGAATTTTGATGCGTTTTATCTTTGTCAATATTCATTGATTTACAATAAAAAAAAAACGTGTCCATCATTTTTTAATACTCTGACTGACGGACTAAATAGATTTGTAATTTTTTGATACAGTCGTCATGCCTATTTTGAACATCTCTCTGCTCCGCTCGAAACTAAAAGCCTTATACAGAAGGTAATGTTATAGCCACGGCACGAGCTATTCTTATCATTCCGAGAAAAGAAGAAAAATCTATTCCCGTAATAGATTTTTATAGCGATAGACACACTTATCGAAATACATACATGATGTTGACCTTTGTCCTACTCGTTGGCCCGTAAATAGGTATCCGAGAGTGACTAAAGTCACATCAACATACTAAAATAGCTCTCATATCTAACGGAACGAGATTCTGTCTAGGAATATTACATACTCGACACTAGCTACTAATATAATGCCGTGCCAGCGCCACTACTCATATTTTTTCCGCAAAAAAATATACTGACGGGGTTTTAGACCCCTTTTAAGAGCAAATTGCTTTCAGTGGTTACAGGGTAATGGGTTTGTCGTTCAGCCTTGTTTAATATTCTAAACTATAGGTTGCAGTTCTGATCGTTAATCGCGTAATACATATAATCATAGGATCCCAAACGCGCCTATTAATCTGTAAATCGAATTATACGAAGTCTCTAATCGACGCTAATGCGAATTCTAATTATCCTTGTGTATAACTATACCTAATCACAGTGTGTAACCATGATAATTGACTGTAAGGTAAGCTTAGATTATCATTTGGTGACTTCGGACGTTGAGTGAATGCGATAAGGATAGGTACTTGATATGCGCAAAGTTGGTAACATCTTAAACGGTGTAACCAATAAAATTGGTGCAGCCAAAAGTGTGTTGATCGTGTTCACAGACGTCACTTTCTATAAGTCATTAGTGTCATAGTGCGAGTAAACGGTGACGCGCTCGATCTGTATGGAAAGTGTTGATGTCGCCTCTAGAAGCATCCGCCGGCGTCTCCGTTCTGCGTGATGATAACAGATAGCTCAGAAAAGATTACACTTGATCCTCGGTCATAACCTCGCTCGTAAATCTCGGAATAAAGCCCTGACGTTAAACCTAAGATAGTCCCAGACAAGAGAATGTACTAACCCATTTTGACTCAATCAAGATCTCTGAAAGATTCTATTCAAAAGTTACTGGCGCACAAGTGAATAGTACAGTAAATGGCTGCCCTGTGACTTGTCTGCGATTTGAATGATCTGAATGCGCCATTTGCCTGAGGGAAAGGGGAATGATATGCCCATACTGAGTTCCTCTCTTGCCTTCAGGCGAATACGACTTGACAATTCGTACATACTTAGTAACTTGTACAGTTCCACGGTTCTTTTAATATCTGGTTACTGTGTTAAATTCCTGTGTGAATAAAGTAGACTGTACATTTTCATTTATTTAGTGTAAATTTCGTAAATTATGATTAATGAGTCGTGTGTGATGTCATGTTCAATTTGCAGAGATGAAATAAAACAGATGTTAATCTTCTTGTGTAAGTAATGTGACTTTTTGAGGACTGTTTTGTGTTTCCTCGTTGTTATTGGAGCTCGCAGTATGCGATTTTGTTGATCTGCGTTTGTTTGTAATGTTAATGTTATTTTTCTGTAATGTAATGAAATAAAAGAAACGAGACATAGTTTAAGTACGAGGAAATCTTCATTACGCTGTGTAGGTGTAAGTTCAAGGTTTATTTGTTAAAGGTGGCCTTTTATACAAAGTAAAATAAAAAGATCAAATACAAACACAAGTAGAAGGTCAAGATTTGTCTTCATATTCTAGACGACTGCTTAATAGCCTACGGTTTCAATAGAAGATTGATTGAAAATCGAATCAAGTGACTACGAATAAACGATAAAGAAATATCGGGTAAATCTGTAAACATCCCTGCGTCTTTAGACATTTGCATTCCTTGTAGATTTATACGACAGCAAGACATCATTACTCACTTAAAAAAAAACTGCAGATGACAGTAAAAAATGAAAAAGGAACGACAGCTCTTTGTTAAAAACGTTTTATTTTCGGGTGAAAATATTGAAAACAACCCGAGGCGTATACTTTGCTCGTATAATTAAACTTTCACAAATAAGCTGTCACAGAAATGGAAAAATGTATTTCGATGGTAACATTTTAAAAATAAACCCGGTGGATTTGTTTCAGCGGAATCACTTAATAATGTGGATGGCGCGAGTGGGAAGTCTGCGGCGCGCACTAGGTAAATTCGGACGGCTACTACGGGCGGGGACGTCCCTTCACGGCTTCATCCCAAAAAATACGTGAGATCGCCGGATCTTTATGTACTGTTTGCGAATCCGACCGTCGATGTTTCAACCCTTCAAGGCTTCAGTACCTATAATATAAAAAGTTATTTCGCGTTCCGTCCCGACAATTTTTCATGCTTAGGGTCGGCGACGGAAAATACGTTTTAGCCGTCACCAGCTATTTCGTATTATGTTTCTATTTTACAAGATTTCATTGGTAAACGGCATAGTACCTTGTGTACCGTACACGTGCCAGCTTTGAGGCTTCGTAATGAGAATTCCGACAGAAATAAACGTTTGAGGACCTAGAAACGAATTACTTTTACTGAGACATGATTTATTTAATGATGGAGAGAAATGAGATTTGTGTGATATCATTATACTCGTATGAGTTCTATGTCGGGCTTGTCTGAAACTTATAAATTGAAATATAATGAAGCATGAACAGAACTAAAGTAAATTGATACGAGTGTACCTACTGTGATAAATCAATTTGATGAACGTTGTCATCGTTCGGGACCGATAGCTAAAAAGAAATCGTGTGGCAAACGGTGCGTAAATCGAAGCATCATCATTACTTACGTTTGGTATCGACAATTTAATTTATTGTGAAACGGCGGCTGCCTTGCTTTTGTCTTTCATAGATTGATACCATTACAAAAGGGAATAACGGTTTACCATTCCCTTTTGTAAGCACATTGCCAAATTGAAAGGAACGCGCTGTTCAATGCTGGAAATCAGAGCTTTGGTTATACGTAATCCATTTGTATACCTGCGGGATTGACTCAGAATACGTAAGCTGAATTTTGCGTTAAAAGCAGACAATTAAACCGTCTGTGTCACGATTAGAGTGCCACATAATTAACATAACGAGTTGGTAGACAACCACGCCTTGACCGCTGTTCGTGACGTTTTGGCAACTTGAAACTAAAATTAACTATGAAATGTTGTTTATCACAAAACACGCTAGAACGACCACGTAGCGAAAATTATATATCTAATCTAATGTTATTTACACATACAAAATATAGCAATTCATAGAGCGTAGGTGTAGGAAAATACTGCTAAACCGTGAGGTCGGGAGGATGTGTTCCGGAATTTTCCGACAAATGATCGGTCCTGCTCGGAAAGTTTCAAATTACGGTCAGGCCAACGCTTTGCTTTTAGTTCACTGAAATATTATACGCAATCACTCGTTCGAATTCTAAATTACTTTTGTAATTAAAATTCCCAGTAAAATGTCTAGAGCAGCTACTCCAATTTAAAATTGACGGATATGAGAGTTCAATGCGCAGAAGTTAAAGCAGATTGTTGGAATTGGAGTGCTGAAAAAATCGGGTTGCAGTTGGTCTTAAATTCGCTGACGAGGCACGGTGGGTGCTCCGGGTTCCGCTCGCCTCGCGGAACCTGACAGGCTGATTACAAAGTTTCAACAGAATGATGCCGAGAAAGATTTTTTAATGAATATTAATTCCTTTCAAGTTAAACAAAGTTTGTTCTCGGCGCGGATCGGTAATTGCTTCGTTTTTCGTTTACGCTGAAATTCTTAATCTCCTCCCGTTGTCAAAATGCTAATACAGCTGAATTGATTTTCGCACTCTGAGCCTTTGTTTTGATTGATGGAATCTGGTCGTATTATATACCTGTCCGGGGTAACAATGAACTTTCCGGCATTCAATAGCATTGATCCTTGTGAACGTAATTTCCATCCTTCCGTTTTGTAAATACCAAAACTTGTTTTATGAAAACGGCTCAAGTTTATATCTACCTACTAAAAATACAAAACATGATACCGTAGCATAATTGAGGAGGAAAAACAGGATAAAGTAACTAGCTGGAGGGCTAAGAGGAAAAACAGTCATGTAATCATAATGAATATTTTTTTTCTGATTTATGTTTGTAAAAGGTTTTCGCAATTTGGATAAGTCATTACAAGTACTACCTACGTTATTTTTGTGAATAAAAGAGAAAACAAAATTCTGATATACTTATTTTTTCTAACATTCGGACATTGGTTTAAACAAGAGTTATGAGAAAAATAAGTTTCCCATAGAAATTTTAAATTGCTCATATCTCGTATAAATAACATTGTCCTTTCAAAAGATATATTTGGGAACTTATATATTATGTAATCCAATCGAAATAAATACACACTTTCTTAAGAATATCTTTGGTTTACAAATTATTTTGGTATTACGTTTGTATGAAATACGCATGCTCCGCCGGCCCCTTAAAGCATAAACAAAAACTAAGGTTGTATAATGCTGGAAACTTAATGGGTTCTAGCTTTATGAAACCGAATCTATGTAGGTAGGTAGGTATAGGGAGACTGATGCCTTTGGTCCATGTGTTACAGTTGGCATAGTGCCTAATGCCTGATGGCGGAATGAACATGGAAAGGTACAGACCAAGTAATGGATCGTCTATCTTGTGTTCATGTAGGCTCATGTTCACACAGATGTATAATAATTTCTTTGAGTTGTTTCGTAGCTATGTATTTTTATCATTTCATGTAGGTATTATCGAGTTTACTGACGGTCAACCAATTTTCAACCTTATTACTTAGGACATAACTTTCAAAAGTGGCAGATCAGTACAGTTTCAAATGAACAGACTATTTAAATTTGCTATTGTATAGTGACATAGTGCACAATTGAAGCGTTACTAACACAGTTTTAAGGTTCTATTTACAAGAACTAATTGTATCGTTTATGAGCCCGAAAATAAATAAATGTTAGGTATGTATGTTATTTCAATTCAGCATTCAATGTTAGGAAACGCCAACACGGCAGGCCCAGAAGGAGATAGCGGGATGAGCTCGACTCTTTCGCAAAGGATTGGCCTACAATCGCACAAGATCGCGCGCGAAATGTGGTAGGAGAGATGGCAGGCCTTTGCCCTGCAGTGGGACAATATTTATATAATATTTATTTATATTGATATAATATTAATTTAATATTATTTAATATTTATATAATATTCATTTAATAGTATTTAATATTTATAAAATATTAATTTAATATTATTTAATATTTATAAAATATTTATTTAATATTTATATAACATAACATTTGCTTGTAAACATAATATAAATAAAATAATGTAATTTCATAGAACTGTCAAGGAATGACCGGTGTAATACAGACAATTTAAGTTGTAGTAATTTTACTATAAAATTAATTACCCTGAATTTACATACTCATATATTATGTCTAAGTATTAGTGCTCCAATAGATTAAAAGAAAAGCATTGTGAAATTACAATTTTGTTACTCTTTAATTCCATAATTCATTCTACAAAAGGTAATTAGTCTTAAAAGGAACAAATTATAAAATGTAATTTTAACGATAACCTATTATAATGTCTTATCAATCTTCGTAGGCAACAATTATCAAAGACATTATAAAGAATACTTGGCACCCCCCTCGATTCCCCGACTCAACATCTTTTCAAAGAGGAAAGTATAAAAAAGTAATGTTAAGATATGAGGGTGGCTTAACTCAGCTACCCTTAATTAGGTGCTCAGTATTTTCCCTATCATTTATAATCTCAAATGTTCTGAGATTTGTCAGTTGTCAGATAAAAAAAAACCGACAAAGTGTGAGTCGAATGGCCCGCCGAGGGTTCCCAACTTTGGAAGGAAAAGTATTTTTTCCATTATCAAAGTTTAAATCATGATGGCAATGGTATTTTCATGATATTTTTCAGCTTAAGTGAAAAACTGTATCACATAATTAAAAACATATTTCGGCTAACGTAAATGATGATGGTTACTCATAAGCTGAAATAAGTGGCTATGATACACAGATGATATCACATCAAAAAATTATTTAAAAAAAATGCGTATTCAGCTTGATGTGTTCAAAACTATGTGTAGAACTGAATCTATGTGCCTTAGAAACAATCCCCATAGTCATCGAGCCACAGTAATGTTTTTTATATTTGAGTAGGACTTCGCCTGCGACTCCGTCCGCAAAAATTGTAATAGCTTGGCCAACGTGCCAGATATGAATATGACTTATATGTATAGTTCGTGCCAGTTAAGGTGACAAAAGCGGTCATTGCTCTTTCCCTAATATCTCTTCGTACGAAATAAAACAAACGAACCATGTATGGTTTTTCACTAGAAAAATGTTGAAGATCACGATAGATGAAGATTCAAGACTTGTACAGGCTTATTTTTGATTTTCAAAGTTTAGTACTTTAATAAATGAAGGTGGGTCAATGACCGATATTGTCATCTTCATCATCATCATTTCAGCCGAAAGACGTCCACTGCTGGACATAGGCCTTGTCAGCTTAACTGGCAGTGACTATAGCCTGTAGCACTCACGAATTCGTGAGAAAAAAAAAGATAAGATTAAAGATATAAGATTTTTTAGAGTTGGATCATTAGTCACATGAGATTACGGGTATTTACCTCCTACATACAAACTTACAATCAAATACCTCCTTATGTTCATAATTTTAATACGTAAAGAAACTATTAACTTGTACTACTTTTTACCAAAATTGCGCACACTGATAGTTTATATAGAGGAAGAGTACAGAATGCTATTTTTTTTTAATTATGCGTAAAAATACATTAAATCTTGTTGACGTTTGACAGTCAAAACTTTGCACTCCTTTTTAAACGAATTATGGTCGAATTTCAACCACTGGCGACCACAAGTATTAAGTAAATACAAAATTTAGTAAATTACCAATATTTATGTGTAACTTAAACATTACCATTTTGTACGGAACCCTAAAAAACCTACTCTACGTTTGTTCGTACAAGAATCGTAATTAAGGTATTCTTTGAAGCTCGGATAGCCAAAGGCAGAATATGTTATCTTGAATTTCAAACCGTAACGTTGAAAGAAAGATTTGTAGGTAAAAGGCAGCTAAAAGAAACGGCTAGTTACTGTGGGAACAAAGCCATTGATTTTGGCAACAAAACACATCAAAGGGTACCTCCTAAAAAGGCTGGTACAGAAAAGAGGTTGTGTAGGTGTACTATAATCACATTGTGCCTTTAGTTAGCCCGGCTAGATTCTACACGAAGTAGACTATCGAGGAGGGTAACAAAAGAAAAAGCCGACTCATGGGTACACGGGAATGGGTAATAATTGGACGGAGAGTAATAGACAATGTTTCAATGTTATAGCATTTAAAGGTTTAAATCAATAGATGCGCCTTTCCCACGTCAAAAACGATTACGTTTAAGTTTTTGAAGTGAAAACTTCTTTAAGGCTGATGCTCCAGGGTAGCCCGCGATATTCAAATTTTCCAACGTTTTGCAATTTACAGGGCAGTGCCAAGTTGTACGCTCATGAAAACATCGTTCGCGGCTGCAAGACATATGCAGTCACAGAATTATAATTATCAAAATCATCAACACAAACCTCAAAGTTCATAAAAGTCGAGGAACGACTTTGACCGTGAAAAATTCGTTCCTCGACTTTCATGAACTTGGAGACTGCGCCGATGATTCTGATGACTACAATTCTGCAACCACATACGTCCCACAGTCGCGATCGGTACTTCCACCAACATACAACCCAGCACTGGCCCGCAAATTGCAAAAAACCCAAGAAAATTTGAATTTCGCGGGCCACCCTGACGCTTTCACCTTAAGCGCGTTGATTACCTTTTGAGTGAGCAAAAATCATGGAACTCGCGTAACCGTCACATTCGTTTTTTGCTTCTATGGTAGTCCCCAAAGGCTGCCCGCATGTTTTTTTGACTAAGACATTTGTATAGTATTGTTTCGGTCTCTCATACTTATAATCGTTTGCATAGTTTTCTGCGGGATTGTGGGGCACATCGCGTCTAACAACTTTAATGGTTAAGGCAGTGTACTAATCCTGCCGGGGCTGCGGGACTGTTCGAAAGAGATACCGCGGCCCTGAAACACTAAGGACTAAGAAGGAACATGGATGGGTTTTGGTCAGTAAAAGTCTGACACTCCCTTCCGCTCCGCCCAGAGCGGGAGAGGTCATTTGATGAGTTACCATCCGAAAAAAAAGGTAGTCTAATTATCCCTAGACAATAATTCAACTATTACAATTAAGAAAGAAACCAAACGACATTCAATATTAAAAGCTCAAAGCCAGCTAACATTAAAAAATGTCTCGAAGATAAAAAGTGTTCATTACAGCGTCCACTAAGATTAAATCAACGTAGCGATATAAAACTTGGCGAAGATAAGATTCCTATTGTGATCGGGATGAAAGCGCGGGAGTGCTGGCCCACAATAGCCGCCATGCGGTTCCATAGCCTACACAATGGACACCACATCTCTCATTTCTGAAAACAACGGATTCAAACACTTTTATTGTGCGATAAATTGGAACAGATGGAAATACGCGACCATAATCAAGTTGACGTAAGGCTCATTTTCCGTTGCACTGTCTTTCGCCGATCAGGTTTTGTGGTGTATGAATAAGGCCTTAAATATATTGAATTGTGATGATAGTGCTGCGGCTCAATGTTTTGAGATAAAATATTGTTGCATTGAATGAGATTGAATCGTTCTTGTTTTTGCACGATGAGATAATAACAGACGGATATTTTCATTTGAATCAATATCAATAAACTATTCAATATTTTAATATCGACGAACAGATACGAATAATAAACCCAAAATAACGAAATATGTAGGTAGTTTGTTATTCCCTCTGTGAGTTAATACACGTGTAACAAAAGTCAATAATAATATCACATTCACTGTATCTAGTAGTCTTTTATTGTATTCCCACTTCACCGAAAACGTACTCTATTCAGTCAATAAGACAACACACTCAATAACACCAACAAGATATTTTTGTACAACAAAGGGGAAGCAGAATCAAAGCGAGAAAATAATGATAATATACGCGAGGAGACGCGGACGTTGCGAATCACTCGCGAATCTCATCATCTTGTGAGTAAAACATTTTGATCCCAACTCAAAGAAGTGAAAAGACCTGACAGCTGTAAGGTAACGAGAACACACCAATCACAGAATGCATAACAATGTTCCCTTATATTATAGCGTAATCTACACTAATGTTCCGTGATTCTCCTCCTCATTGCACACAATACCCTCGTAATGTGAACTATTCTGCGGTCCAGAATAACAGCTGTTTGAACAGATTAACACTGATTTAGTAATTATTTCCATAGCATTATACGGACTGACCAAGTTTAGTATCACATTACAACGGATCGAACAGCTTTTGGATATTGTTCGGCTTCCCAGCTAGATATTTACCTGCAGAAAAGGAAACCCTACACCAATATTTACGTACATTTTTATTAGATCCGTGATTAGGAGTAAAGAAGAATATATAGTGCTATAAATGTTTGGTTCGAAGCAAAAAGGTTTCCGGGATTATTTGAAGTTACGATAGGATGTAAAAAATAAAAGTAAACTGGAACTCGGCACGTGTGAAATCTTTATTTTTCTAACTCGCCGCGAATCGAAATTTGCAAAAATGCCGGCTGGCCGAAAATGGGATCTCGCCGCTTCCCACACAGCGTTTTGTAAAGGAAAAAGAAATAAAAGCGAGTGTAGCACGGCTGACTCATAAAAATTGTAGTACCTAGCGTGGCCTACGGACGCCACGGGAAATGTCGAAAAATGGGGACGGTCTCCGAGATACGTCACACTAGTATTTCATTGAAATCACTCTCCGCCTCCTAATAATAAAAGGAGAGAAACGATCCATAATAATTTTTGACTCACGAGAAATTGACATGGCCGTGCTGAGAAATTTGCAATGTTTGCCAAATTGTTTGATGTCATGTTTGCTTTGAGTCTTTGAGTTAAAGGCGAAATATTGCTTAAATATTTATTTTCTTGACGAGGTTATCTGCGGCAGATATAGTATAGCGATACGAAGCAGTAGTGGGAGGTTTTGGTTTCAATAATTAAGTAAACATTTTGTAAATCTGGCAGTTACGTCACGATTCATAGCGGTGCGCCTGAATTTACATAAATCTGTATTTCATTAAAATGGTAGTTGCGGATAACTAGTTAATAATAAATACATTTACGTATTCCACTGTAGGATTAGGTGAGAAGCGGATTTTGGTTTCAGTGAATAATTCCATATATAGCGAGATGGAATATATTTACCTTATGACTTCTTGGTCGCTAGGATGTTCTCAACTTAGTTTTAAAGGTCCAGTCTTACCTTCAAAGATGGTAGGACTGGCGTAATAAAATTTGAGTTAACATATAATATATTTTATCTAGAGTTGTAACCGCAAAACATCTAAAAATGTAGCCAGGAAGTAAGCACTTCAAAATCACGGGATTCTTCCTCAACGTTTTTTAATTACCCACGCACCAAAAAGCGAATAAAAAGGAAACGCGACATCAAACGTTAGTCAGTAATTAAAATGCGTGTACCAAGAGTCTTAGCCGGCGTTAAGATGAACAAATAACTTGATTTCTATTCATAATGAAGTCAATAAAAAATTAGGTTACGAAGGACAGAGCCGCCTAAATTAAGTGCGAAATTGGATTTCAACAAGAACTTGTAATTGTATGTTGAAGATAAAGGTATTATTACTGGAGGATTTTAGTAAAGATAAAGCTATTGAAAGTCGGTTTTTTAAGTCACCATTTGCAACAATTTGACGGCTTATTAATTTGAATATTGCCGAAACCGTATCCAAAAAGCCGTATATATTCTAGCTTCAAAATTCTTTTATACATAAAATAAGACAATGATTCAGTTTGTTTTAGCACATAAGATTTAATGAGCCCTTCCGTCTTTCAAAAGCGTATAACTAAGAGAGTATGTCATCACGTTTTGTCTGAAACGTCCTTGAAGAGAAAGGATTTTGTTTATCATACAAATAAGCAGTTTAAACCTTTATAAGAGGATCTCCGGAGGGTTTATACGACGCTGATACAATGTACTTACTGGCGTAAAATTAAATTGTTCATTGGAAAACAGTTTCTTTACTAAGTTGCAATTTTATTTTGTGCTTTGTGGGCGAAGAAGTAAAATTTATTTTTCAATGAGTTGCTTTAATACGCTTATTTCCAGCTGTTGACTTATCATTTGCTTAGCCTTTTCCTAAATATATTGGGGTCGTCTTCCAGCTGTCCTAGCTGAGGAGTAAAAAAAGGGTATAATTTGTGGTCTAAAATCAGATTTACTCTTGCCCTTTCAGAGACTCGTTTACAACATATGCACCATCCTGGGCAAAACAAAAAAAAAAGGCTAATGTCAGTAACCCACAAATGTTATTACTCACTTTCAGAAAACTCGTAAGAAAATGCGGATAAATAGGTAATTACTTGCGTAATAAGATGGCTGGAGAATTAATGACAGCCCTTGACCGACGACGCGGGTTGTGGGCCAATGGTTGCCGTTTCCATCAGGGCTGCTACCCCTAGATTTATAACTCTAGCCTCATTACACCCCTAATTATGTTTACGGGTCGTTCTTATTCCGAGGTCGAAGATTCGGTTGGTAATTGATGCTGGTATTCCGGTAAAGTGGTTTATAAGGGTTGGTGTTTTTAAATGTGCTACTTATCGGCTTGGAGAGGAGTCAGGCCTTTCTATGTCTTCGTTTGCTCAGATTTAATTTTTTTATTGGATCTTTTAAAGACATATTGTAAGTATTAGTGTTTACAATGATAATGTGTGTTGATAATGATATATTGTTGGTCGAAATATAATCATAATAATAGGCTTGTTAACTGAAAAAATCTAATTAGTCCGTCACTTAGACTATCAAAAAATATTTGACCCGTATTTTTTCTTTTGTTACATAAACCAAAATTGACGAAGATACGACGCTTTTATAAATTCTCAATACGTCACTGTTTGGTATCATTTTTAGTGAGTCCTGACATCACGAGCCCCCACTCCCGAGTTTTGATGCGTTTTATCTTTGTCAATATTCGTTGATTTACAAAAACAAGAAATACGTGTCCATTATTTTCCAATACTTTAACTGACGGATTAATTAGATTTGCAATTTATTGATGGTGGAAACTAGCCTATTGCAGTGCGTTTTTAAAAACAACGTCATGAGTTCATGACGAACGTTTTGAGTATGAATATGGATTGATAAAACTTTTTTGCAAAAAATAAAACCGACTTCAAAAAAAAAAAAACAAAAAAGTGAAAAATAACTTCAGAAGTCGGTGACCATTGTTTGATTGATTTAATTTTTTTGTCACCGACTTCAGAAGCTAAAGTTATTTTTCACTTTTTTTTTTTTTTTTTGAAGTCGGTTTTATTTTTTGCAAAAAAGTTTTTATTTTTCACTTTTTAGTGGTTCACATGTGCTTGGTACACATGGAAAGTGCATACCGTTACAATTACAACAAGCCCAAACACGACTAGGATACATTGTCTCATTATGGAGTTCCGTGACTCTTGGCTTCATCATCAGATCTGATGGTAGAATGGTTCTTCTCAAACGCAAATGCTTCACTTGTTGTAGAAAATACCAAAATTGCTGTACGTTATCCTATAAAATTTGAAGAGTTCCCTCGATTTCGCCAAGATTCCATCATCAGATCCCGATTTGGCGACTATGGGACCAACTTGGAAGTATACCCTTTCAAACAAAAAAAGAATTTTTCAAATCGGTTCAGGCGTCTTCGAGTAATCGGTGAACATACATAAAAAAAAAAAAAAATACATACAGTCGAATAGAGAACCTCCTCCTTTTTGGAAGTCGGTTAAAAATAGAAGAGGAAGACCAAAGAAACGATATGGATAGACTGTGAAGGATGATATTGGAAAAGAAGGAGAAAGGTATCTGATGAATTGACGAGGAATAGAGATGTATGGAAGAAGAAGACTTGCTGCGCCAGGGACTTAAAAACACCTTCATAAAGGTTACGGAATTATAAGTGTTACACGTTGAATTGGTAACAGAATCAAATATGTAACACTTATAAATGTTTTAACCCAAAACACTTACAAAAGTGTAACCGTAACATATCTGTAACAGATATAAAAGGTTTACCAGTGTTAATAAGTGTTTAACGGGTAAACTCGGCGTTGCCATTGGATAGCCGAAATCTAGTCCGCAGTCTGTTGTAACACTGATTATTTCAGTTACACTTATTAACACATATAAAAGGTTACAGTTTGATTCGGTAACATTATTGTATCTGTTACATCTAAAAGTGTTTTTCTGTTGAAACTGTTTTAAAAACAGTGTTAAAAACACATTATTACGATTACAGTATGAGTCCCAGTGCTGCGCCGTCGACAAATACATTGGGATAAGGGCGAATAAGGATATGGAGAATGAAAATGATGATGATTTCCTTACGAAAATGTTTTGCTTCAAAAAATCAAAGTCATACTCGTCGTATTTAAAAGCAAAGTATTCAAAATAACATCACAACATTTACAAACACCCACTAGCTAAAATATCTACCTACAGCGGATAACTTAACTTTTAAGTGCTATTTAAACTTAGTATATTTGGAGCTTTCAAAGAAGAGAGTACATCGAGAGATTAATAATGGTGCTATAAACTCCATTACCTACCTATTCTGTAATTAAGTTAAATGGATAAAATTTCGCCAAGCGTCGAAGCAAATAATAAATTTTGGGCTGAGGTATTTTATCACGGAAGTTTTTGAGCTGTACCTTTTTAAGATTGCTGTGTAGTCTAGTATAAAATGGTGTAACTCGACGGGAACAAAGGATTGAGACCTACCTTTGGCCACACATAGACAATTGCCAACCATGGGCCTCCGACTGAGTTTACATGTCGTTGAGTCACTAAGGCTTGCTGAAAATCAGCGATGTTTTCCTTCAGCTAGTGGTAATTATAGAATCCGAATCCGAAAAATCAGAGGTACTACGTGTTTTGGGTTCGAATTGAAGTCCAGTACTTGTGGTTATGATCTTAAATTCGACCCGGCTATTAAAAAATAAATTTAATAGAATACCATTTTATTTACGTCGGTTATGGTTATTCAGACTGGAAGTCGAGCCGCACATAGTCTTGAAAAGGCTATGTAGATAGATGATGAGGATATACCTAATTAGGACTTGCATTTCCAACAATTATTTCTTATTTTTCTTTACGTGACTCGTTTTATAACTCTGTACCAAAATATCATGACCTTAATAGCTTATAGGTGGTGTGTTGTTAGACAACTCATTGAATTTCGGAAGCATAGAAATGCCCTAATATTTACATTCAGAAACATTTACGGACTTTTTCCGCTATTTACTAAAACAAAAACTTTTTTTGCAAAAAATAAAACCGACTTCAAAAAAAAAACAAAAAGTTAAAAATAACTTTAGCTTCTGAAGTCGGTGACCTTTGTTTGATTGATTTAATTTTTTTGTCACCGACTTCAGAAGCTAAAGTTATTTTTAACTTTTTGTTTTTTTTTTTTGAAGTCGGTTTTATTTTTTGCAAAAAAAGTTTTTATTTTTCACTTTTTAGTGTTTCACATGTGCTTGGTACACATGGAAAGTGCATACCGTTACAATTACAACAAGCCCAAACACGACTAGGATACATTAACTCCATGGAGTTCCGTGACTCTTGGCTTCATCATCCGATCTGATGGTAGAATGGTTCTCATCAAACGCAAGTGCTTCATTTGTTGCAGAAAATACCAAAATCGCTGTACGTTATCCTATAAAATTTGAAGAGTTCCCTCGATTTCGCCAAGATTCCGTCATCAGATCTCGACTTGGTGGCTATGGGACCAACTTGGAAGTATACCCTTTCAAACAAAAAAAGAATTTTTCAAATCGGTTCAGGCGTCTTCGAGTAATCGGTGAACATACATAAAAAAAAAAAAAAAAAAAAATACATACAGTCGAATAGAGAACCTCCTCCTTTTTGGAAGTCGGTTAAAAAGGCATAAAGTGGTCACCATACTTAGTATAACCTAAAAACATAATGTAGGTAACTGAAAGCTAAAAATAATAAAAATCCGAGCTACGTATGGTTTGAATATGTACTTAACATTTAGACTCGAGATAGACATGTCTTTTCGAGCACTCCGAACTTTAAATAGCTGCCATCTTTACCTGAAACAAATGAAATTACTTTTTGAGTACAAAATAAAATAAGTAGAAAACTGACTGTAAAAGTAAATATAGTTGTGTCAAATAATTTTCATTTCTTTACACGTGCCGGCGAATGTATAATGGGTTGGGGTAACACCTAAATAGCTTGTGCCCTTCGTCTTGTAAAAAAGGTAGCGATTATACTTCAAAATAATACGTAGGTAAAGTAACGTTACTTTACTCCATTACATGCGCAACTTTGAAGACTCATAACGTGTCATGTCAGTTGTAGAATGATTTGAATGATTTTCCAATACTATTTCTTCTCTTTACTGCACTCGTCCCATTATATTTGGGGTCGACGCAACACGTTTTCTTCTTCCATTTTCTCCTGCCAGACGTCACGGCATCATTTTAGACCTTCCTCTTTCATATCATTTCTCACACAATGTTTACTTTAGGTACTTTCCTGCCGGGGCTGCGGGACTGTTCGAAAGAGATACCGTGGCCCTGGAATATAAAAGGCGAGGAAGGAACATGGATGGGTTTCAGTCAGTAAAAGTCTGACACTTCGTCTCACTTCGCCCAGAACGGGAAGAGTCATTTGATGATTTCCCATCCATAAAAAAAAAGAAAGGTATCCTTTTCTCTCCATCCATCAAAATTCATGTCTATTACTCTTTTAGTCAGATTATTTTTGTTTCTTCTTTTTTAAATTAATGTTGTATTCTTAAAAAAATACATGTAAACCTCTTTATTCTCTCTAGAACACAGTCTCTCCGCCGTCGCCGACGAAGAAAATGTTAGCACATTAATACTCACAATTTTCTTTGATGTTCTTTTGAAAACAGTCCGTTGCACGATCAGATGAAATGTAACCTCTATAATATGCCTCTTTGCCCTTGTCTTGTGTGAGTCGGGTAGGGTTTTATTATTTCGTTTGTTCATTACCTATTTAGTTATAAAGGTAAGGCTAAATATAGAATATAGTATTTTTATAAGACCTCCATTTGAGAAAGGTCTCCATGTCCTAATTGACATATTGATTGAAAGTCACTCTTCATGTTCTTGCTTAGGGTATATTTTTGCTGGTTCTGTTACTTATTTAGAATCTCGGCATGAAATGGTAATCAGGCCCACTTTCGATCTTGCTGAATAGTAATCTTTTTACCGCAGTAAAAGAGGATTCTCGTATATAGAACATGCCAAGAATAGAAGACGAATCACCTCCTTTAATACTTTTTTATAATTTACGGCACTTCTTCGCAATGTCTTAAAGTTTACTTTCTAAAAGTTCTAACTGCAGATATATACGAGTAGGGAGGCAAAGACTGCGATAAAATTTATATTGTGAGTGTTAGACACCGAGGCGCGCCTCCATTTTTTACTTCCCTAAAACGTAAACACCGCGCCCGCGGCTTTTTGGTAAATAATTAATCTTGGAGCTTATCGCATTAGCTCCCTCCCTCCCCTCCACGTCCGAACTATTACTAGGTGGCGTAGGTGCGTGCACAAGGGCCAGTCCACAGATTTATGCGCCACTAACATGCCCAAAAATAATTGGATCGCGACCGAAAAATAAATTGCCGCTCCCTACCGGCCCACTAGAAATAACTCCAACAATTTGTTATTGAGGATCCCTGAATTACAAGGTATCGTGGCCTTCCTTACGATATTTAATAACGTTTTTGGGTGATCAAATAAAGTATACTTCGGTAAAGTGGATAGAAGTTTGCAATATCGTCGTGATTATCGGAGAAATATGGAAGTCGATGTAGACGGTATAGGCACCCCCAGTATTGATAAAAAATGTAGAAGTTTTTAGGGTTCCGTAGCCAAATGGCAAAAAACGGAACCCTTATAGTTTCGCCATGTCTGTCTGTCTGTCTGTCTGTCTGTCTGTCTGTCTGTCCGCGGATAATCTCAGTGACCGTTAGCACCAGAAAGCTGAAATTTGGTACCAATATGTATATCAATCATGCCGACAAAGTGCAAAAATAAAAATTTAAAAAAACATTTTTATTAGGGTACCTCCCCCAGACGTAAAGTGGGGAGCGATTTTTTTTTTAATTTTGACCCTGACGTGTGATATATTGTTGGATAGGTATTTGAAAATGAATAGGGGTTTTCTAAAATCATTTTTTGATAATATTAATATTTTAGGAAATAATCGCTCCGAAAGTCAAAAACAATTTTCAACTTGATGAGTTGAATAGTTTTTGAGTTATATAGCACTTTTTCAAAAAAACGCAAATGATAACTTTGTTTTTCATACAAATACTATGAAAAACAAAGTTATTTTTGCTGACGAAAAATGTTGGTATTTTTAATGGTCTGGGAAGCTACGGAACCCTACAGTGAGCGTGGCCCGACACGCTCTTGGCCGGTTTTTTTTTTATTAATTCGACGAATTACTTATTGCCCTTCGTCTTGTATATTCCGCTTATTAGATCCTCAATTCGCTCCATAAATCCGTATTCTTAGGTCCTAATAATTCAACGAAGCATTCGGAATTTATACGCGTGTCCTGGGTAACTTCAAGTTCTTCGAATTACTAGCAGATTTTCCCGTTATCTCCAGAGATACCTACATGACTTGTACATTTACTTATACTTTTGACGACCCGAATGGCGTAGCCCTACATTCAAATGTTTGTGTGATGAGCATGGACATTTGTTTCCGAGTCATGGATGTTTATAATAAGAATGTATTATAATATGTAGTATAGAATATCTACTACCTAGTGTCCACAACACAGGCCTCGTTGCTTAGTGTGGCACTACATGGCGCTGTGTGTAATGTAGGAATACCTAATCCCTTAATCACCAATTCTTAGCAGGTATCATCGTCCTACGACGAAGGTACGAAGGACATCTCATGTATATACAAAATACCTTTTCTGAACATTATTAGTAAAGCGAAATTGGCAATAAATAATTCAGATCCACGTCTGTCCTTCAATCCATTTGTCTGTCATGGCGGATTACCGTTGAAAAGGACTAAGCTACCGACTCGCTCATATTGCCTGTTACTCAGCAATCCATTCAGGTATTAACATAATATCATCACGACAGTAAACCACTATAGGTTAGGCAAAGGTGTGCCTAAAAGTACTCCTACGTTTCACCTGTTATGTTTCATCATTATCATCAAAATTTCCGCTGAAAGACGTCCACTGTTAGATATAGGCCTTCCACAAGTGTCACAACATCCACCGGTCCCGTGCGACTCGCGTCCAGCAGATTCCCGCAACCTTCACCAGGTCATCGGTCTACCTTGTAGGAGGTCTTCTTTTCTTTTTCAGTTACGTTCACGTCCCTAGTAAAAGGCGGCGAGCCTGTTGCGATGGCAATAGAGAGCCGATTGTACCCGGTTCATCAACAATCGTCTCCATGGCTGGTAAGGAGGTAGATTCGTGGGGATCATGCTACGGGGGCTAAAAGTGTCCTATATGTTAATCCAAGTTGAAAGCTATCTGCGTGCCAAAGAACGCACCCAGATTTATTGGTCTAAAGAGTAACAAACGCCAACCTCCACAAACTTTCGCATTTTGAAGTAAAGTGGGATTGTCATCGTAAAAAGTGGTGACAGGAAAATAGGGATAGGAAAAGTAATCCAATTAATAAATTCGTAGTACCCTCCACTGAAGCGAAGTGAGCGCTGAATAATGCGGAGTTCGCATAGATCCTAAATTGTAATACAATTTACGTGCCGCTATAATCAAGCGCTTTACAATGCATACGCTTGCAATTGGTATCACACAATCCAATTTAGCTAAAAGCTGATACTGTCCGTCAACATTTCATAGGAGTTTCGTGTGTGGTTTTATTTGCGTGGTTGCTATTTATTTCAATATTCTCAGTTAGTTTATTCAAAACGACGATTTGAATGATGGAGTTAGTGCATTTGGCTTTTACAACTTTTTAGATAAGGTCATTTGTGATTGTTATTTGATTCTTATTCTTCTTCTTAGCGTGCTTACAATTGAAATTGAGTCAGCCCAAAATTTGGCGACGACTTTGATACTTTGACAGTGTCCATCAACTCTTGTGATATGCAAACAACAGGACAGGCAGGACATGATGTCAAGTGTCCCATCGTTTTTGGGGTAACACTACATTTACACTCCAGAGCAGAAGTCATTTATGAATCTTCGCATTCCACACAAAAGGTTTTCTTTGCTTTGGCAGGCCTGTGCCCGGGGTCTATTTAAAGACTTCCAGGTCAGCCATGGGAACTCCTGGCCGCTTTATGTTAAAAGACTGGAAACAGTTTCTTCAAGTAAATCCATCTAAATTGTCCCTCAAAACACTTCACAGCACCCTAAATTGCAATATAAACTCAACGAGCAACAAGACTCATACGACCGTATGCAAATAATCAGTTAATTCATCGAGAAGCTTTTATTACGTCATATCGGACGTTATTCAAGGGTCTCTCCGTAGTCCGTAGCTTTATGGATCATACGAAGAAGGAAATTTATTACATCGTCATTCGACTAAATTCCTTCCACAATGTTGCAAGCTGAAGGGAAATGAGGGTTGGCAGATGTTGCTCGATATATAAAAAATGTTGAATATTAGGTTGTAAAGATGACAGTTATTAAATCTATAGCCGGTGCGGAGGCAAAAATTTCCAACAAATACTTATGAAGGCGAAAGATAATATTGATCAAGCTCCGCCGGTGTTGGGAGTTCAGGATTGGAATGGAATCCCTAAGGTAAGCGATTCAAATACTCCGGGACTCTGTAGTATGGCTGCGGCGGGGAAAATTGGTCTCAATGCAGCGGATCGTGCAATCACTTACAGTTGAGAGGTCTCTACTCCTGTCTGTTGCGAATTCAATCGATTTGACAACGGTAGGCTTTGCCACATTCAAGCGAATACGTCGACGGAATTTATACGAATACGGTTATGTCAACATTGTATACATGGATTTATTTGAATGGGCGTATAGTCGAGGCTTTTGGTTCATATTTTTCAGTATTATCGGTAATAAAAAAGTATTTCATTGTACTAACAATAAAAAACCTCGACACATTCAGACTTTCTACGCTTTATTGTGAACTAGATTGTTTCCCAACGATTTGATTATAACACTTGTTTATAGGAAACTCATTCCGTGTTTCATGTCAAGTGTTCAAACAAAAAGTCTTGGTGTAAAAGCGTGTAGCTCGATATCGATACGTAGTGTTGTCAGGGAAACAGATAAGCATCATTCAGCGCCAATTTATCGTCGTGTTCATTTCACTTGCGAATTCAATCGAACTAAATTTGAATAGTTCCGATATCGTGCGGGACGGTATCGATAGTGTGAATGCTCTACTGTTTCTTGTCTTAGGATTTTATCGATTGGCAAATTGGTGTCGAGTTAAACACAACGCTATATTGATTTTGAATGATGAGGACCGTAATTTAGATTTCACGGACTGTTAAGTTTCGAGCAACATAAAATAACTTTAACATTCGAAGGTTTTTTCTTTGTACGGTCTTTTCAACATCACAACGGAAACAAAATATCTTTGCAAAAACAGATTTCTTACGACAAAGCAAACGGAAGGAGTTTACTCTAAGCCGGTGGACGTTTCAGAGGTTCCCAATGAAGGGCGGGTGTTAAAATTAAGTTGGACAGATATGCGACATGGTGACAAGGGTCGACTGGGGCAAAGGGACACTGTCTCCGTACCCTAACGTCCCCAACCCTACCATAGCTTATATTGTGAAAACATTTTTACATGTAGATATATCACTTTATCTTGCTACGCTGAACTTATTAAACCTGATAAAAATGAAATACAGACTTATTTACGTCACGCCGAAAATAACAACCAACCAAAAATTTCGCTGAAAATGTAGGAGTGGGAATTCTGATATAAAAGTTGGCTCATTTTACTTAAGTCGACATAAACACTGTTTTGTGAAATCTCTCTTATTTACACTTAGTTATGTGAACTGTTTATTTGGTCTATGGTACTAGCACTCATGGATAAATAATAACAGCAGCGCGGGTCAATCTTTAGGTTAAGCCGGGCTTGCCTAGGTTGGCCTGTCGATGGGTGACCACATACTTCCACAAAATGGCAATACAAAATGGCCTTCAATTTAATAAAGAACTATTTAGATATTACAGAACTAAAGTTAAGGATCTCACTGAAATTGCTTTTAAAGATTATATTAATGCAATGGAACATACTATAAGTCATGATCCTTCAAAGTTTTGGGAATATGTTAAAGATAAAAGGAAAAATAGGCAACAAAATAACGAGTTCCAATATCGGCACAAGGTTGTCGAAGGCCAGGAAGCCGTCAATGCGTTCGCGGATTATTTCAGTTCCGTCTTTCATAGCGACCCTCCAAAGTTGGATCCTGAAGCGGCTGAGCGCGAAGCAACTGATAGAGGATGTTTGCCTATGATCAGTGTAGACCATATTAATGCATTAGAATTGCGTCGAGCAGTCCGAAGGCTTAAAATTGCGTCTGCTTCTGGACCTGACGCTATCCCAGCATTTATTTTGAAGGACTGCCTGTCCGTATTGGAAGAACCTCTCCTATTTATCTTCAATCTGTCACTACAGCACGGTGTATATCCCACAGTATGGAAGGTTTCTAGGGTCACGCCAGTTCCAAAAAGTGGATCAGCAACTGATATCACGAACTTTAGACCTATTGCTGTCCTGCCAGTCTTCGGTAAGGTTTTCGAATCTGTTATAAACAATTCCATCTCCAAGCAAGTCGGTGGTTTACTAGATAATTCTCAGCATGGGTTTCGCCCTGCACGTTCCACTTTAACTAACCATATATGTTTTGCTGACTGCTTGAAGACCAAAATGACCGCTGGTACTCAGGTTGACGCAGCATATTTTGATTTTAGAAAGGCGTTCGACTTAGTTGACAATGATGTTCTCCTGATGAAGTTTGCATCTCTCGGATTTGACAACTCAACTTCTCCGATTCCTGGCAGACTACCTCAGAGATCGGCGGCAGTTTGTAAAACTGAATGGTTACCAGTCACCGGAGTATTTTACTCGATCGGGTGTCAGCCAGGGTAGTACGCTGGGACCTCCCCAATTCTTAATCATGGTAAATGATCTGCCGGAAGTTCTCTCTGCGGCGAAATGCCTTATGTTTGCAGATGATTTAAAGCTGTTTCTGACGGTCACTGGACCGGAAAACTGTTTGGCACTTCAGCGGGACATTGATGCCGTTGTGGAGTGGAGTGTGAGGAATAGGCTGCCGCTTAACGTGTCAAAGTGTAGAGTCATCACATTCTCTAGATCTCGCAAGCCAATTCATTTTGCCTACAAGTTGGCGGGTGACTCGCTTGAACGTGTCTCGGCAGTACGGGACCTGGGACTAACCTTAGACAGTGGTTTTAACTTCCACGAACACATTAAAGAGGTGTGCAAGGATGCCAATAAAGCACTGGGTTTTATCATCAGAACTTCCTCCCAATTTAAAAGCGTCAAAGTTATAAAGCTGCTCTACAATGCATATGTGCGCAGTAAATTGGAGTTTATTGCAATTGTCTGGGATCCTACGGAGAAGTTATATGCACTGATGGTTGAAAAAATTCAGAGGAAATTTTGCCGTTATATATATAAACGAACCTACGGATACTACCCATTTTTGTATCCCTCTTTATTTGTGTCAGGAATGGTCGGAATGGATACTTTGCAGCTCAGGCGCAAATTAATGCATATTCTACACTACTACTTGTTAATTAACAATAGTATGGATAATCCATCGGTAAGGGAGCATATCCATCTGTATGTACCGCAGCAATACATGCGTGGCATAGGACGGCGGCGGCACCAACTACTTGCATGCCCACCGGAATGGCGCATCCATCAAGTCAATAACAGCCCAATCGCAAGAGCAATTGGCCTCATTAATCGGTACCTTGACGGCAGCCCAAATGCCGACATATTTGTGGATACTATTGGCACTTTAAGGAAAGATGTATTATCATTTTTATGCAGTTGATTTGAAATTTTCTCTTATTTTTTATTTTATTTTAATCTTGACTGTTATTTATTGAATTTCACTGACATGTTGTAACACTAGTATTTTAGTTTGACTTCGGCATTATCTGCCCAACCTTTTCGGTCGGCTACCGGTCTAACCGTACTTATATGACATAACATTTTATTTTTATTATTTTCTTATGACATTTTATGACTTCTTTACATTATTTTATTGGTGATTTTATTCCACTTGACATGTAATTTTAATCTTTTATTAACTTTCTCAATTATTGTAAATGCTAAAGGATGCTATTTTTAATAATTATTATTGTTAGCTTTTAAGCGTTTTGGTATAAAACTGTTAGCTTAAAAATGTATTTCTGAATAAATAAATACGGTACGTAATGACGTACAGAGTTTTCTCCGTGCCTCGAAAAAAACGTTAATCCGTTAGTTCCGGCTGTCATTTGTAGATCTTTGACATTCCTTTCAAGTAGTCAGTGGTCCGAAAGTCTGATAACCAGTCTTACCAAGGGGTATTGTATTACCTAGTACTAACTGGGTTGTGGAGGTCAGATAGGCAGTTGTAGCTTAATGCAAAATAGCCCCATCCGGCTAGACTGGAAGCGGACCCCGGAAAGGCTCGGCAGATGAAGGTAGTAAGTAATACTTGTTCACCCTTTTTGGGTACACCAGCTAGAGTCTCGAGGGAATTGTACAAACCCGAAAAGACAAATAATAATTTGTAGCTAGTTCTGCCAAAGCAATCTCGCGATACACTCACGCTCATCAATAATGAAAATATTTCCGCCGAAGGATATTGACTCTGATTGCGAACATCTGAAGATATTTCTCGAACCTTCGTATATCTACTAATATAGTACGAGACAGAATTTGTCCTCATCAATTTAGAATACTCATACACGACCCACATATATCAAATGTATTCGATCCGAATTCGGAACACTTCGTCAAATGGAATATAAATCAGAGTAAGAAAATATTTAACGACACGGGTGTTAGAGGGAATGAATCTGATTTACCGGATCAGGAAACCGTGAAGCAAGTTTTAAATGGATAAGTACAGGCTCGGGACGTGTATACTTAAAAGGGTTTTTCAAAAGAAAAGGTTAAAGAAATAACAAAAGTTTGCGGCTTATTCCACCAAATTCAACGAGGGTTTACGTTCAGCCCCTTGTAATGGCTGAGCGATATAAGCACAGTCTAACTGTGACGAGCTCCCGGCTTCAAAGAGATTCTTCAAATCAACCGTGCGCCTGTCGTGTTTATCGAATAATAAAAAGGTAAGGAAATCCATTAGGCTTCCAACTAATAAAAACTTTACGTGACGGGGGACTTTATAAGCCGAGCACTATTATGTGTACTAACACGTTTGATTTTATGAGCTGAGTCCATAATAGCTATCGCCACGAGAAAATGAAGTGGCTCAATATTTTAAAGCCGGTTTACGGCTGCCTCCGTTTGTTTGCGCTTTATTGTTTTTTACACGGAACATTGTATTGTGAGCGACTCATTTCTTTCTCCCAGAGGTTCCAAAAAGTAAAGAAGGAGAGGCGTAACGGCAGGATTACTGACGATAAAGTACGCTACATTACACGCGCGTAAGGGCCAAAAGTCACACGATTTAGATGAGAAATGGGTAATATGCCATACCGCACTTTAGGTTCGTATGTTACGCTGGGCGCGGAAGTTTGCTCCGCCAACACATACGCGCTATTACTTATTCGTTTATTCGCTTTGACGTTCAAGAGCATCATAAAGGAGGCCATCACAATCGGACTGTCTCTAATCCTATAATACAGTAATGTGAGCTAATCAGTGAATATGTTTTGTCATTCCTTTATTAAGTACAAACATATCGTATCCCAGTAATTCAGTCCAGTAGATTTACATGTCACTCACAAGTTCACCCTCGTTGTGCATTTGAGGGTTTGTTGGCCTCGGAGAAAATTAACTGCCTAAAAGGTTTCCCTTTTTTAAACATTTATTCATGAAGGCTATTTATTAAAGCAACAGCAGTAACATGTTAAACAGTAGATAGGGGGTGGGAGACCATGTGCCGGACAGTAAATATATCAGTCTGACAAGGGCATCCATCTTGAGGATGGAGAACGCCCAACCTTTAAACGATTTACGAGGGGCAGTGGGCGCTGCTGGTAAACACCAATGGATCGAGTTCAGACCTATAAATAACACCACTCTAATCGGTGCTGCGCGCCTCTCCTCTTAAAGTTGCATAATGTTCACGTACTTTGTGAATAAATGCAACATACATGGTGAGAAAATGCAAATCGTCGTCCACAGTACAGGTTTGAAAATGTAAATTGAATGGTCAAACTCAGCAAAGATTCATGAATTAACCATCCCCTTAAAATTCCACATTTAAGAGGGTACATAAACAGGATCGGCTGGATGTTCTAATTTAATTTGCAATCTGACGAAACGACCTTTGTTGTCAAGTGACGAACGGATAATGACGTTCAGGCCGCACTCGTGGGTTTTCAATGTGAGATCCTTTGTTTAAACATTGTAAATTAGACGTTATTAATGACATCGTACAGAAAGGTTTCCTATGTCGTTTAATTTGGGTAATAAATTGTGGAGCGCAATTGTTTCGACCGCAGCACATTCAAAGAAATCGGCAGTATGTGGGCGGAATGTCGTCTGAAAGCTGTTTGTATTAACTATTCCCATTTCATTTGTATGTAAATGTGGAACGTTGTTATTTTTCAATCTAGTATTGGAGATTGGATAAGGCAAAAGACCGGTCATTGTTATTCGGATGAAATATGAGTGGAGTCGCTATTCGGTGGGTATTGTCTGGTGGGACAAAGCGGACGGCGGGGCATCCGAGAGAGGGCGAACTTCTTCCGAGATACAAAATTTAATTTCTATGATTTCAAGCTCATTTCTTTCTCGAGCGGGACGCTTTTGTCGTCGATTCCCTTTATGTGCTTCAAGTTGGATTCTAGTCAATGGAGACGCGATATTGTGCAGCGTTTGTGTGAAATGACTAGCACATTTGCACTGGTTGTGAACAGTCGCAGCCTCAAGTGATATAAAGTGAATTTGTTGTGGTAAAATGTGCAATATTGTGTGTTCCATTTGTCTGTTCGTGTTAGTACAAGCCATTGTTCTGACAGAGAACGGCCTGTCCTAGTTGCCCCTTACTTTCTTTTGTTGTATTCTCAATTGCTTTTGAAAACCCACTGCTATTTAATTCCTATACAAAGAATTTTATATCCTATATTTATTATGGCTTTCGTATACTAACTATATTCCATTACGTACGTGTGTGAAATATAAACGAATATATAGTCAAAACGGATATTTTAATTATAAAAGGGTCTTTGTTTCTTTCGTCCTGAAGGCAATCGAGCTTACACGAACTAATTAAGCTCACACAAAAGGGTTTGATGAGTACGTACATTTTAATCTCATTTGCAATCAATATCTCTATATTGGAGGGTTCGGAATGACATTGACGGGCCCTCTCGAGTCTCCGTTCTGTCGATAAAGGCAAATCTTCGTGAGCTAATATTTTCGAAAGCCTTTCAGTGTGAACAATAGCCATTGGGCAATTGGAGGTTCGATATTCCAATATCCTTTCTGAATCGTAAGGTTTTTCATTTTATGAGGCTATTAAAAGTGTTTTACGTTTTCCTTACCTGGGCGATTTAGTTTATTTACGAGTTCGGAATTGTGGTCTATTTTAAGATGCGAAGTTAGTACTTTGCATAATCTTAACTTTGTGCAGTCTCAGGACCAATTTCTAGGAACAATCGCTTCATTTAATGGCGTTCCTGTTTGAAACTCATGAGAGCTCGCTTTTAACAAGACTCGGAAGTTATGAAACTTTTATGTTAACATGTTTCGCAAAACAAATATAAAATTCTAACGTAACTCTTGATACTTTGCTAGAAATATTTAAAAGAGTAATGAGCTTTGAGATATTTTGAGACTTTGCAAAGATAACTTTAGGCCTTTATTATACCCATGCTACTGCTCAAAATAGTCCAATTTTGTTTTTGGAACTTAGGGTAATAAGCCGAAATAATAAATTACTCTCAGGTGAGAGATCTCTTAAGAGATATACTATTTTACTTATCTCATTGAGATACCAAATTTGAAAAAATCCGTTTTAATGATATATACAGGGTGTTAGTGTAAACACCGTTGTCACTCAAACCACGGGTAGTTGCCATAAATAAAAAAATATAGGACCGAGTTAAAAAACTAGATAAGGGATTTTCTTTAAGAAAAAATTTAAATTAAATTATCCGACGATGTCCCCGAAATCATCAATCACACGAGTGACGTAATTGCTGCCCGCCCGTCGACGCATCTATCTACTTACAGAATTCTCGTAACATTACCTGATAAATGCAACTTTTCCTGGCAAAATACCTACCTCACGTGTTGCGTGACGAGTCTAAATGTAACTTTGATGTGACAACAAAGAAAATGAAAAGTAATCCAAACTACTGAGTAGGTATTTTAGCGTATTTAAAAAGTTCATCACAATTTTATGTACGTACAGTTAAAATCACCGATAAAATTTACGCAGAGGTCAGTGGGTCGTCTTAGACAGATTGAATATCTACTAACTTACCTACTGTTCAAAATTCACACATTTTAGGTTGTTGAGCACTCGAGAATCTGATTTCTGCATACATCCTACGAGCCTCGTACAGGTTATTTATCACCCGCGATGGCGTAAAGCCGTACCATTACGGTCCACTGTTGACTTGTGTAAGACATAGCACTAAATTTACACGCGAGAAACTTAGGAATCGGCGCGCGGCGCGCGCTCCGACGAGCGACGTGGACTCGCTTTGGCGGCGACAGCTGGCCGACTGAGGTAAGGTCGTGACTCACCGTTCACTCGATCCCTGCGCGGGCGCGCGGGCTGCGGCGCGGTCGTTGACCCGGTCGGCGGTAAGCTGTTTCCGAGTGTATTAGGGTGAAATGATCTTAAAGAAAATAGTGGATTTTCTTCAAAAAAAAAGGTTGCTTTTTTTCATTGGTTTTAGGTTCTAATAATGAAACCAAACCCCTGGTTTGAAGGATAACGGTGTTCACACTAACACCCTGTATATTATAGTATATTATAGTCGTGGTGTGATGATTGATGAAGAAAGAAAATTGTTCTATACCTTAGTAATATGTAGGTATGTAGTCTAATGCAAATAATGCTCTAACGACGAAAAACGTCCCAATCATTCGAAATCAGAAGCATAAATCGGATGTTGCATATCCAACTTTATGCTTCCGAATGTGCAAACATAGACTGTTTTGTACATCCGGAATTATCCTTCTGATGTCGCGCTGATAATCATCACCAAAGCGTAATAGCATTTCATGGCTGGATATTACACTGGTCTCTCCATCACAAATATCTCGTTATTCAAAACGAAATCTAAGTAGTGTGATGTTTGTAGTACTTAAAAGTATTTACTTTCTCACAATTCACACAAAACCACAAAAAAATCATGCCTGAACTCGGAAACTACTTAAAAAAGCATCTCGAACCATGTAGGTATCGTAACAAAATAACGTCCCAGTAAATACGCGACATGCAAACTAGGTTGACTCCGCTTAATACAGCGGAGCAGTGCGCTGCTATTTCCTATTGAAACAATTCTATTTACTTGTATAGAGCCAGCGCGTCTTGAGTCCCAAGCGCTGCAGCGCCCCAGCTCGCAAATGCACCGAATTGAATTTAAGTTGACATAGGATTCGGTGCATACAATTTATTGCATCGATGGCAATGCTAAATCAAATGTTAGGTGGCCAGAATTTGGATTTATATTGGATTGAATAAAGTTTTAGTTGATGGTTTTATGTTATGTTGAAGAGTCTTTTTGGTGTTTCTTTCTACATGTTTTCGGCTTCGACATAGATTGTTCGATAGTTTTATGAAGCTCATAAAACTATGCTTGTCTCGGAGAGTACGTTAAAGCGGCTTTCAGACTACGCTATAATATAATTGCATATAGTATATAGCTCATAGCACAACAATATCGCTCACCATACATTTGTTATGGACACGTTCACACTGTACTGTACTATATATTATTGGCTTACTATATGCTATAAAATGGTACGATACGCTGAGTTATGCTATGCTATACCACGCACCGCCCTCTTCCTCCTCCCTCACCCCCGGCCATACCGCAAGACTCTTCAAAGATCGCAGTCAACTGAGCTTGCTATACATATATAGGGTGACTATACTTAAACACGTGATTATGCTCATGATAACAAACAACTTTTACTATGGGACCAACCCTGAAATCGCGAAAAAAAAAACAGCTGTTCAGTACATTAGGCGAACATAAATGTACTGAACCGGTGATTTTTTTTCGCGATTTCAGCTTGGGTTTCATAGTGAAAGTTGTTTGTTATCATGAGCACAATCACGTGTTTAAGTATCGTACACTAATTAACAGTCACCCTATATATACTATAAATGCTTGCGATAATATCGCGTAATGTGGACGCCATGCTATATAGTACAGCATTAGGTCCTGCATTGCTATACTAATTATAGCAGAATACCGTAGTCTGAAACCAGCTTAAGTCATCGACCCCTACCGTGTGACATGTCAAAAAAGGTGTAAAAAGACTCTTAACAAAGCCGAAAGGCATTTAATAATAATAATAATCACCCATCACCATCACCATTCTCGACGCCATTATTTGTTCTCCCCATCATTGCTATCTTTTTTTTTTGTTCTAGACCATACTTGGGAACCTTCTTGTAACGGAGATATTGGGGATCAAAGTTCCAACTTTTTTTTGTATTAAGATGTCAAATGTCAATCTTCTAAAATCTTGCAGAAATTACTTCATTACGGGAAAAGCTGATGATGATCAAACTGAAAAGTTTCCAGCAATATGGCAGCCTTGTAAAGCATCTACCTGTGTTGCCAGTTCGCTATTTAATTTGAACTAGCCAACTACCCAGACAGGCACATTTAGTTCAGCAGATAGCTTAGCTAGGCTTAAAAACCCGCCCGAAATTCGTAAAACTAAAAACTTTTGTCATTAGTGCGTGTTGTGACCGTTAACAGGTATTTTAATTACTTTGAAACATCGCTGTTAATTTATATTATAACTATCTGAATTTGATGTTATAAGTTTTGATGGCGGTTTAGGGTTATTAACATGTTGAATAATAATAATAGTTATGATCAAAAGTAGCACAGATCAGGCCTAGTAATAACTAATAATCCGGTGGTTGTAATCGTGGGTTCCATTCCAGGTAGGGTTTTTTTCTGTAATCTTTTCTTCACCACTGCTGGTTCAAAAAGGGGAAGGAAAACACATAGTGAGGAAACCAGTTTGTTCTAGAACCAAAATATCGAATATAAAATTTACGTCAATCGGCAATGGGCCCGCGTAGTGCATACAGGTATCATAGTCAGTAAAAGTCTGGCACTCCCTCCCGCTCCACTCAGAGTGGGAGGAGTCATTTGATGATTTCCCATCTGAAAAAAAAAGGCTTGTGTTCTAGCAGTGGGAACATTACTTGCCTAGGCCTGCCTAACTATTTCCCATATTGGGTTCGGCTTCCAGTCTAACCGGGTGCAGCTTCAATCAATCTTTGAAGACTTTCACGACACTGACTACCTGTAACGACTGTTAAATATCTACAAATGTCAGCCTGGACCAAAGGCTTCACGTGTTTTCCGAGGCACTGAGGAAACTCGGTATGTAATGGCTGGTTATCCATCCACGGACCAACCTAGCCCCAAGCGGCTGTTCTTACTTAGATCTTATTACATAAAAGAATTAAGTATCTATTTAACTTAGCTTGTCAATTTAACTACTTTGAAAATGGTTAAGTATTTGACGCTTCCATAAAAAGAAAAGTTAAGGGAAAAATAAATTGAATCCACCAAAACAGGAAGGAGTTATAAGCTTTCAAAGTCTTTCTCAAGTTACCTTTCCGTCCTCGTTCCACAAAAAGAGGATTTGCGTGAGTTTTTATAGAATTTTATATTGTAACCTCATTACTTTATAACCGTGTCGTACGATTTGTGGTAAAAATAGACTGTCTTTTGTTTTTGGACATGGATCTTTTGGCGCGTGGTCATAATTGGAACTAAAGCAATCTTGTTTTTCCTATGCAATTTCCATCGACAATTTCAATAATACACAGCAGCACCACCGGTAGTAGTAGCAGTAGTTTCACCAGTAGCGGCCTCTTTTCATCTTTTGGGGCTTCAATGGCATTAACTTCTGTCAAGCCCCAAAAGATTCTTGAAACACCCAAAAATCTGGTGTTTTAGTTATTGTGACCGGTGGATATACAGGCTGAATCCGTATTGAGAGTTTACATAACGATCAATTATGAAAAGGATACGAAAATAATTATTATGTATTTAACATAAAATCACAACTGTAATTCCTGAAGAGATAGGCAGGGGTGTTCCTATTACACAAACATTTCGCCAGATAAGTAATAGTGGTCGAGCCTATTGCTTCAACCGGGACATAACCAGAGTTCCAGACGCCGTGGCAGCTACTGAGAAATTACTGATGGAATAACCCTATAATAATTTGCCCCACCCGGGAATCGAATCTCATGCTCAGCCGTCGTGATTGCACCCACTAACGAGGTAGTCATAAAGGGTGTAAAAATACTCCTAACGAAGCCGGAAAGTACTTGTTCTCGACCTCATCACTGCAATATTTTTTTTTGTTCTAGACCATACCTGGAAACCTTCCTGTTACAGAGATATTGGGGATTCTAAGTTCCAACTTTTTCAAAAGTTTTTTTTGTTACCGTATCATAAACTTAATTTATCATAACTTAATATCTGTGTATTAATGAGTCCTTGTTACTTGATAAATAAATGAATTGTTATTATTATAAACACCTCCACGACACCAACTTTATTCAATCCATCAACCACCACAATGTTTTGAGTGCGTTACATTGAGTTTTACCGTAAAACGTGGTGGTGAATGATGACTTAGTTTGATGTATAGAATGCTAGGGTAACGGCTTCGTGAAGAGTCTGCACACCCTGCATTAATTATTATTATTATAAGCCTATATTATCCCACTGCAGTGCAAAGACCTCCCTTCTCTGCTACCACATTTCGCGATCTAGTGCGATTGTAGGCCAATTCGTTGCGAAAGAGTAGAGCTCATCCCGCCATCTCCTTCTGGGCCGCGTTGTCGTTTCCTGCTATTTGGTATCCACTGAGTGGTAATTTTTGCCCATTGCTCCTTCAACATGTGGCAGATGTGGCCAGCCCAGTTCCACTTCACCCTAGCAGCTGTGATGCCAACATCAGCTATTTCGGTGTTGGAGCGAAGTATAGTTTCTGACGCGGTCTGTAAGTTTGACACCCCGTATGCTTCGCTCCATAGCTCGTTGGCAGACCCCAAGTGCGGACTTCTGACGATTTGTAAGTGACCACGTCTGCACTCCATAGGTGAGGGTGGGGAGAATGCACATGTCCATGTGCTTTCGCTTAAGTGCGAGAGGGAGGGATCCCTTCATAAGATGTTTCATCGACCAGTAGCTCTTTTAGGCGTTCTCGGTGCGTCGAGCAACGTCTTTGTCTTGTCTTGCCTGGAAAGAGACTATCTGGCCGAGGTATATGTACTCATGGACATATTCAATCACCACACCCCCAACCTCTATGTTATGCTCTGTGCTGTTCGGCATGAGTTTACTTAGTATTTAGTTCAAATAATATTATGTTATTGTGTAAAATACCTAGCACTGTCAGTGTGTCACACATTAAAAAATTCCAAAACAAAAATATTTCCAGCCAACGATTGTTTCATTTTTTTTAAACACCTAACAATTTAAATGGCGCCACTACAAAACATTGCTTTGTGAACAAAAACCCGACGTGCAATGTATCACCTGTTATCTGAGTTTTATGTTGGAGTCAATTGTGATGAATGGATCACCATATCCGTAGCTATAAGCTACAGTGATGTTCACTCGTTTACTGTTTTTAATATGAACTTTTGAACTGTACAAGAGCTTGAAAACTAAAGGCCGTTTTCTATAACTTCATCATCATCATCATCATCAGCCTATAATGTTTCCACTGCTGGGACACGGCCTCCTCTCAATGAAGGAATGGGCTATAAATAATGCAGTGCGGATTGGTAGATGTCACATAATGTCTTCGATTTTTTAGTTCTAGGACATGCCGGTTTTCTCACGATGTTTTCTTTCACTGTTTTTAGAGCAATGGTGATGAAATAAATACACAAACTAATGCGCCTGTCTGGGTTCGAACTTACTAACGTATAACTGTCAGTTAATATACCTACTCTCGTAGCTATCGGTGTTTTTATAAACAAAGATAGTCCTATCCACATCACCTACCTGTCACTTTATTCATAGAAAAATCAAAGATAGCTTTTCTGTGACGTTTTGTTTGTAACAGTCGGTAAACTAAATGTCAAACAAACAGAGATAGCAACCTACCGATGTCTGTTGGAAGGGTGTTGAAAATGACTGTAAGTGTGTTCAAGAACGGATCGGTTATTCCAAGGCTATTATCGACCGCATAATCATTTTTTTCTACTTCTTTCGTATCAACGATAGCTGGTCTTGTCTAATTACTTGGAGCCTACTTTGGACCTAGTGGGACGTCTACTTAATCGCGATTTAATTTTTATAAGGTTAGTTAATACGATGAACAGAGATTTTGCAATTCGGAGTCTGAAAAGCATGCCAAAGCCATGACCCAAAGCGCCCAAAAATAAGAGATAAAGAAGAAGAGAGAAAGAAAAGATAATAAGAGACTGAGTTAGATTTACATTTCCATGATTCTTTAATATCTTAAAGTAAAGAACTCGTGTGTCGACTGATCCCGTGGGATCCAGATGTGTGGGATCAGTTTACTAAAGAGCCCTAATAATTTCGATCACATATAAAGAGGTAAATATTTAATTCTTACCACTCAACTGATTTATAATCAGAATTCACAGCCGAACTAAACGCTATATCGCAAACTACGTATCCTCATTTAATTTGCAGAAAAGGCAAAAGGGTGGATTGAGAGCCCCTAAATGTTTTCGACGTCCCTATCTATTTACAAGTCGCTATTTACCGGAGCCTTACGGCATTCCCCGCTATTCGTATTCAATTTACCGTCAAAATGGACGTTAGGCCTCATTTGGTATCGTATTACGAGTTCTATCTGTCCCTACATAACAATACAATCACATTTCCAAGTTTTAGGCGTGCTATCGAAGAAAATAGCTTTTCTACATAATACTACATTACGCCTTAAATCCCTGGTTAAGCAGAGGTGTTACTAGTTATTACACCCAGTTATGTTAAGGTCCTATTAAATAGGGGGGCAAGAAAAATTCCTGATGAAAAACCCAATAACACTTTTGCTTGACCCGGGAATCGAAACCAGGACTTCATGCTCAGCAGTCGGGCTTGCCAACAATAGACCAACAAGGTAGTCTAGGTTTTCTAATAGATACTAGCAGTAGCGAATGGTCAATTTTTATAAGAGGTAAGCTGGAGCACATTTTCTTTAATGTGATTATACATATAATAATAATATCGCTGGAAATTACACACAGCGCCATCTAGTGCCACACTAAGCAAGGCTAGTGTTGTGGACACCAGATAGTTGATATACTACATAGAAACTAACTATATATTACACATACTACTACTTTGTATTATTTTTCTATAGAATACTAACTATGCTAATTTTCAAAGGGAATCCGGTAGGAATCAGGTTGTATAGAGCCTTCGCCACTGGTTACTAGTATTCAGTGTTTGAGTCATCTTAAGGTATAGCTACGAAATAGTCGTAGCCGTTCGTAGCAATAAAACCGTAGCAAATGGGCTACAACAGTTTTAATTGACGTCAATTTTGTTTGAAGTAAAGTTTTGGTCTGTTGTAAATATTTTAGTAGGCTGTAGAGTACTAATATCCACTACCACTATGGATTGACACATTAAAATAAATAACCGTTCATTTGTGAAAGTTTTTTATTAAGTCATTTTGTACCTATCTTTTTTCTATAGTATCTAAAGGTATTCGGTAATCACTAGTGCGGTGAATGTTTTATTTCCTGGCTCAGGTCTGACCGCTGATAACAGGCCCTTGGCTTGATAGCATCGCGTTTTAGTCACGCAATACGCAACCCTGCCTTTACACAGTGGCCCATTCTAACGCCAGCATTGATTACAATGGTGGACTGGTTCGAGTCTCGTGAACACTGTTTTGGTAATCTATTGTTTAAACCTAAGTAAATTAGGGCGTCGGATGATGCGACTTGCGACACGAGTTACTATATCTGCGCTTGTCACTGGTTTTCTTTCAATGAGTACAATAGGGATGATTCCAGACTAAAAGAATTATGAATCTGTTTAGTCCGTCAGTTAGATTATCGAAAAATATTGGAACCGTGTTTTGTGGTGGGGTCTTGTAACGTCACTTTCCGGTAAAAATTGTATCGTCTTATTTTTTTGTTTACTTGAAAAAAAGAAAAATATGTGCTTATTAATAAATATGTGTAAATCTGGACTTATTAGTTTTTTTTGTGGCATTTACCCTATTACTTTGAAACTCACGTTTGCAAGTGTCCTGTTTCACAATATCCCACAATTAGGCTGCAGTTATACATAGTTTGGGGGCAGTCACTTCATGTGAAATATTGATAAAACACGCCACATCTGGTTATACTGGAAGCTGACCTCAACCTAGTTGGAAAAACGCTAGGTGGATGACGATTCACAATATTTTTATTATTTTTTATCAGGCCAACAGTGTATGTTGGTAGTTTTACTATTGGCCCCAATATTGGACCTAGAGAGTACGACTAAGTACTAAATTCTTGTCGCGCTGACGGAAGGTCGTGAAGTCAGCGAGAACAAAATACGGGTGTCGGTCGCCGCTGACGTCAGCGTCGACGCGACCGACCGTGCGAGACCGACCGCCAGCGTGACAGTAATTCAATTCATAGGTAAGTTGCTGACGGAACGCGACTAAGTCTTCGAGACAGCTCGGCGGCATAATAAAAGCTGTTGGTTGATAGAAAACTGCAATTGTCGTATAAATGAAACAAAAAAAAACCCTACGATATCGTGTCGTTATCGCCTCACGTAAAAACGGCCTTACCAGCCACCTGTAAATACTTTTGGCCCCAATATTGACCCAAGAAGACACTCGTATATGTCACCGTAAAATTGTCAAACACGTTATATTGTAATCTCTCTAGCGATATTGTAAACTCTCGAAATATTGTCAAACGAACATACTGCTTACAATAAAAACCATTATTTTTCGTGCAATGCATGCGATGGGAAGGAGGGGTCCCCCTTGCCCAGTTGTAAAACTCTCATGAAAAGATAATGTACCATTCCTGAGAAATACCGATTCCCCTAAAAAGGCCCCTATTTCCCAGTGCAGGGTTTAAAGGAACCTAACTAACCTAACGGGGGGGTGCCCCAAGTCCCGATTATGGGGGCAGAATACTTCCGTATGTTCAGTTGACAATATTTCGAGAGTTTACAATATCGCTAGAGAGAAACACGTTATATTGTAATATAACGTGTTTGACAATTTTACGGTGACATATACAGGTAGACCCAACGTTCTTTATTCATTGAGAACGTCTGAAAATCTAAGCTGTTACCACAAACAAGCTACCCCCACTCATACATATTAATGTTTTATCTACATTGCCTAACACACTGGGGAGTAATACTCGCTTTAATATGTTCCAGGGAGTCTCGTGATATCTGTCCAAATTGTGACATCCACGTGTTTGGTTGCGTGGGAACACACTTAATATAATTCTTTCAGTGTTTTAATGGCTGGGCAGCTCTGCAATTATTCCAGTAATTAAAGGTTTTCATTCGAAATGGAAAAATAAGTTGCCATAGGAATTGGTTGTAGAGTGTATGTATTTCATACAATTATGAGACGCACTTTACTTATGATATGTACTTTGAATACAAAAAAGCATTAGTAAGTTTTATGACTGAAGTATGTATTCTTATTCTTTATTGCACACAAAAATCTCAATTGTAAAAATAAATCCCCTTTGTAAATCCCATTTGTTTTATGTATGTGTCTATGCGTGAATAAAAAGCTCATTTTTGCGCTACTGCATGAAGTTGTACATATTTCAAAAATCTTTTAATCAATATTTTTCTTAATACTAAGACAAGGTTTATGATAAAACAATATTTAAGTAAAATAAATTAAAAGTCGGCAAAAACAAAACATTTTTGCATTGTTATCAAATCTTTTGAAAGTTTTTTTTTGTATCTGAGACGCTTTTATTTATTTTTTCATTGTGCAGCCAGCTCTATTGTCTTAAAGGTTTTCAGACGGCCAGCATTGACGGGCTTTGATGAATATTTTTAGATGAAGAAACAAATGATTTGTAAAAACAAGTACAATAGAATAATTTGTAAAATAATAAGAATAAAACTGTGGTTTCTAATGTTGGATTTTAAGTGGATTCGTCTGTTACTAATTGGACTATATTAAAATTGTTTTATTAGTTTCTGAGATAGTTGAATTCATTTGGAACGATTTTTGCTGTCAAATGAGGCTTCACGATTGTATTCAAAATGTTTAAATAACTAACTTACTAAGGTACTACTGAGTTCACAGACAGCATAGATATAATAAAGAAGACAGACAGTCTACCGCTTTTCACTCTTAGGCTCTAAGTAATAAGGTTTTAAACTAGTCGACCGTCAGCGTCAGTCGTCAACTTGATAGTAAAATAATATCATTGATTTCCTCAAGGTTAGAGTAAGATAAAAGGAAATTATATCCATGAATTACTTTTCACAAATTTTCTAAATACGTTGGTACTTTTAAGTTCATTTAAGAGTTTCTCGGTTCACTGAAATTCGAGCCCGAATGTAAAGTCCTGAAAATTATACACAAAGAAGAAATGTCTAACTCATCTACATTACCTCAGCATTCAAGTAATTTCGTAAAGATCTTATTTTGTATCCCAAAAAATAGACGCGATACGAAAAGCCTAAAAATATCTACTTTGTAGGGTGTCGCTACGACAATTTATTCCTTAGAAGTCTGTCACTGTAGATTAATAAGTTACGGATAATTTATACGAAAAGTTATAATTTTTAGGTAAATATTTTGAGAATCTTTCGGCGAATTGAAGTTCTTCGTTTTTATCGATCGCGGGTTCTTGGTATACCTTCATCCACACCAACATAAAAAACGACCTACAAATAAAAAACTAGAACACCTACTCCCAAGTTCACACACTTGGGACTTATCTGCAGCGTGTAGACAATGTGTGCGACAATCAGGCCGTAGTCTGCAAACAAGCAGGAGCGGCGCCAATTCAAACATCACGCTACCCGGACAATTAACCGGCTCGCCAAGCAAAGCGCGTTGCACCCGGATCGTTCTGAGACGGCCAATGGGTGCAATGTTTTAGCCATACTTTTACCCTTTTTCTATTTCTTAGAAACTGTAGTGCATGTTTCTTCACAGGGAGAATTAGTACGGGCAAATTGCGGACCAGCCGCAGACACCGGACAATGACTGACACTTTAGTAATATGGAGGTGTCTGTGTCCAGGATTGTTAAGAATCAGGTTCTTTGAAAATGTTATTTTGCGTGAATGTCGTAGACGGTTTACGAATACATTATAAACGCTGCAGCTGTTAAAAGATTCATTATTACCGAGTCATAGGTTCTTTCCGCCAGTGCAAAGTTTTTGAACTACATGGTTAACATATCTCGGGACCGACTGGCCGACAGACAGTGACGAAGATACTGAAGGTCAAAGCCTTAATATCTCGCACCTACATAGCCGGCTAAAGGGTGACACTGTTTTGACAAGGTGTTTATTCTGGCTACTGGCTTTTTAGGGTTCTACATCAAACACAGCAGGTGCGGCGTCAAAGCAAACAATGCCCTACCCGGTCAATTAACGGACTGGCCAAGCAAAGAACATTGCACCCAGAAACGTCCTGAGACGCTTACCGGCTACGACCGGCACGCGAGTTGCGATGGCGACGGCGGCGCGCGGAAAAACAAATGAAAAAAAGTGTTTTGTTTTGAGTGTAAAGTTTGACGCGTCGGGGACGAATGACAAGTGCGCGACTGGGGCATTGCCTAGACTTTGATCTTTTAAAAAACCTTGGCTTAGGGCCGGATTCCAACATAGCGGAGACGAGCGGAAATGTGCAAAGTGGAGAGGAAAGATGTGCACCACTCACACTACACCGCTCACCGTACGCCGCTCACAGCACACTGCTCACAGCACGTCGCTCGCGGTAAACTAAATTACAAGACATCTCCACTCCTCTGCAAAACTGTTTCCACTAATACCTAAGTGGAGACGAGAATTCTAAATGACGATATTCTCTCGGTGGTTTACAACACATCTACCCTCCTCTCGTCTTGTCTCCGCTTCGGTGGACTCCGGTCCTAAGCCAAGGTTTTTTTACTGATTTGCTTATACATAGGTACTTGGATTTCTTGATAAAGCTCGCGTTTTTTTTTGCTTAGTATGTACAAGAAATAGCTTCGAACAGCGCAGTTTTTCCCTGAGACGTTTAATTTACGAGAAAAATAAACAAGAAGCTGTTTAAGGAATATCCTAGCTGTACAGCGTTCTAGAATGCAATAGAAAAAAGCATTGTTTATAAAGATTCCTTCTGTATCTGACAGTCACTGGAAAAAACGTGTTTTATATTATAAATTAATGTAATTAATTACAATTAATAACTCTATTAAAACCGAGCAAGCAAGGATGCCCCGCGTTATCAAAGAGGCGAGAAATGAATAGGATTCTAGGAAGGAATACTATATGAAAGTAATTAGACGTTCTCCACGTTTGCTCAGTACTAAAATCTTTAATTAAAGAATTTTAATTATCCTATAAATACCTACCTAAGTATATTCCTTTACTGCTGGTCTATTAGCGCAACTACTGAGCGTGAGGTCCTGAGGAATTGTATAAAGTGTTATTGGTTCTTTGAAGTGAAAACTTCTTTATGCGCGTTGAAAACTTTTTTAGTAAACAAAAATCATGGAACTCACGTGACCGTCACCTAACGCTTCATAGCACTCGTAGCCGATCTAGCCGTAGCGGATCGGCTACGAGTTTTCACTTCCATCGGCAGCCTCCAAAGACTGCTTCGCATGTTTTTATCAGGAATTTCTCAGTAATAATTTTCTTAGTAGTAATTTTCTACGTAGCTGATGGAAATAGCCTCACCTTCTTTTACATGAGATTTAAAAATAACTGGCGGAATGTGTACTGTAAGCTAAAGGTGTCGCCAGTTACGAGTATATTTAAGCCTAATCCTTCGGAGATTTCAGGCGTGGTGCATTCCATTTTACCATTGCATTTTACGGACTAAAAACTCCAGTTGAACAATATAAACAACATGACGAAATTCCGATCAATTTGTGAAGTCTCATTTCTTGGCGGTTTTTTTTATTATAAAGTTGAATGAATACAAAGTAGTTTAAAACTAGGTGGCATATCTCCGGGGCCTAGTGGAATTAAATCCTGGATTCTGTTTAGTGCTACCAAAACTTTAAAACTTGGCAAGGTTAGCGCACAATACATAGGAGAGAAGACTTTCAAAATGTTTGCAAACTAATACCGCAATGCAATTGTGTTATCCGCCATGACACCGAAACGGATGAATTTTGGTGCAAAATTCAACCGTATTTAACTGCTGACCAGCATTTATGTAATAGTTTCAAAGTAATATACTAATGTAAAAATGTATCATGTTTGTTAGGCTGTGTAACATTCAAACTTGTGAGTCATTTTCCGTATGTACATGGAACATTTTATTGAGCCACTCACTAGTTTATCTGAGCCAAGGTAGGTAAGTCACATGTCATGATCGGCAGATAACATTGTTGTCATTGCGAGAATATCCTGGATGAGGCTGGCACAAAAACGTGGAGCTTGGCACAATCAAAGAGAGGCCCATACCCAGCAGTGGGTGAAGTTAGCCTGTGGATGAAGATCATGAAGTCAGAGTTGAGTAGATGCTTAAAATGACTATCCTAAATTCTATTGTGATTGATATTAGCAGTATTTGGTTCTGTTAGTAAAAATACTGCTAATATCTATATGTAAACAACAAATTATTGAGATAAACAACAAATTAGACTTTAAAGACTTTATGCGTATGCAAAAGGATTTGTAGACTTTATCTTAAGTTCTCGGAAAACCTCCCATCCTATTTCCCACCTATTACGAGCACATAATTCTCCATAAATGTCCTCTTCCTCGCCTCTAAAGCCAAGTTAAATCCAGTAGGAACCTAAACTAGTGATGTTGACATTCCTCGAATCAGCCACGAACGCATTCGGAGCAAAAAGAGATTGTTTGCCGACTCCTCGGGTTTAAGTAATTTCCTCTCGCAACTCAAGAGTCGTTTCCGTTAGTTACTCCGTTTTGTTGGTCGAGTGTTATTTTAGTGATTTACCGAAAAATTCGCAGGGGAAATTGTCCTTTAGTAGAAATATCAATAGGTATGGGAACGCCATGCACGGAATTTCGTGTACATTGAAGGTTTTCTTGTTTTCTTGTCAATAAGCGGGAAAAGGGAAGGAAACATTTACAGATATTTGTGGCAATCATGCTCAAATGTGTGTGTGTATTGTTTTGTTATTTTTTTTGTTATTCCTGATAGTTTTACGGTTTCGATTTGTTTGGAAATGTTAGCAAGGTACATTACTTACTTTAGTACTGATGTGGACTGCCTATAGTCGAGTTCTCTCGTAACAAACCTTAGTGTGTCAGAGAGAGACAAAAAATAGCAACATCAACAAATGGTTTCCTTCTAACTTTGGGAGCTGACTGTACTGTACAAAAAAACAGTTGTTTATGGTTGACGGGGTTCAATGTATAAAGATTAAAATAGTTACGAGTTGGCACAATTTTTCACTTGTTTCGCACGTCTTTTGTTTAGTTGTCGTAATGGAAAAGTTACGAGATGGGCCGGAGCCCTCTTTCTAATGATCTATGTATCATATTTATTTTTGGTTGCAGTAACAGTGCATTCATAATTACCGATGTTTAAAACTTATATGACGATGATTATGCTTTTCGATATGGTAGATGACAAAAAAAAAACTAATTAGTCCGTCAGATAGATTACCAAAAAATATTGGACACATATTTTTTTCTTTTTACACGTAAACAAAAAAATGAAGACGACAAACAGTGCATCAAAAACTCGTGTTACGTCACAATTGAGTACATTTTTTTTACCGAAAAGTGACGTCACGAGTTTGACACCACAGTAACGTCCATCAGTTCTTCTAAATATTTATAGATTTACAAAAGCTACTAATAGGGATGATTCCTCACAAAATTAGTCTGTCAGATAAATGATCAAAAAATATTGGATACCTACGTATTTTTTTTGTGTCAAATTAATTAAAACTTAAGAAATTCTAAATATAAAAAAAAAAATGTAAAATTCTAAAAAAAAAACTAACGACGACGCGTCGCCGTCAGTTTTTTTTTCTTTTTTTAGGGTTCCGTACCTCAAAAGGTAAAAACGGAACCCTTATAGGATCACTTTGTTGTCCGTCTGTCTGTCTGTCTGTCAAGACCTTTTTTCTCAGGAACGCGTGGAGGTATCAAGCTGAAATTCATATCAAATACTCAAGTCTATGGTCTCTTGGAGCTGTGAAAAAATCAAACTTCTAAGTCAACGCGATCAAAAGATACTCCCGTTTATGCCGCAAATTTTCGACACTCGCAAGGGAATCAAAACCTACAGGGTACTTCCCGTGAACTCAGAATCTTGAAATTTGGTACGAAGCAACGTCTTATAACACAGATAAAGGAAAAATTGCGAAAAGCATAAATTTTTAGTTACATCATATAATAAAAATATTTTTAATAATTTTAAACTTATTACCCCTTTACTCATGAACGCGTAGTGGTATTATATTGAAATTCTTAACAAATACTCAAGTCTATAATATCTTTAAGCTGTAACAAAATCAAACTTCTACGTCAACGCAATCAAAAGACACAGCAATTAAAGCCGCATATTTTGAAACTCGCAACTACTCGCAAGGGAATCAAAACCTAAAGGATACTTCCAGACGACCTGGAATCTTGAAATTTGGCATGAAGCAACGTTATAAAGTACACATATAGGAAAAATTCCGAAAATCTTAAATTACCATAACTTTTACTTATATACCTACAGGTTTGTACGGAACCCTCGGTGCGCGAGTCTGACTCGCACTTGGCCGGTTTTTTTTTTATGTCAGCCTGATCTGTCCCAGCTGGGCAAAGGCCTCCCCATGGCTTTCCAAAACTGTTTGCAATATTATGCCCTTTCTGACCAATCCATCAAGAACGAGTCCACATTGAGTTTTTTTAATATTTAGATTTTTTAAAGTTTTAATTAGGTAATTTGAAACAAAAAAAAAATACGTATCCAATATTTTTCGATCATCTAACTGACAGACTAAATAGAGTCGTATTTTTTAGTCAGGAATCATCCATATTAGTAGCTTCTGTCAATATAAATATACATATATTAGATATCCGTCGACGACCCGATTGGCGTAATGGTAGTGACGCTGCCTTACGTTCTTAGGGTCCTGGGTTCGAATCCCGGTAGGAACAAATGTTTGTGTGATGAGCATGGACATTTGTTTCCGAGTCATGGATGTTTATATGTATAATAAGTATGTATTTACAAACAAAAAGTATATAAGTAGTTTATCAACTATCTAGTGTCCACGACACAAGCTTTGCTTAGTGTGGCACTAGGTGGCGCTGTGTGATAATGTCCAGCGATATTTATTTATTTATTTATATATTTAGAAGAACTGATGGACGTTACTATGGTGACATGAGAAAATAGAAATAATTGCTTGAGCAATTAAAAGTCTTGCGTGGATCATGAAGCTATAAATAATTTTCGAAGAAATCAATTGCTCAGTAATTGCCCTTACGGTCCAAAGTACGTTGTCCTCAATAATATTTTAAGGGTTGAAATCAAAGTAAGAAAGTGATTACGTCTACACTTACTTTAATCGGTTCTGTTTTTGTATAATTTTGTTAATTATATTTTTGTATTGTTTTATGTAGTTTCTAAATGATGAAAAACAAACATCACGCCGTAATCCCCGAACAGTAAGGCAGAGGGATACTTTAAGGTATACCCACATTTCGCTCGTTGTGTTGAAGTCCTATGCAATAAGGGACGAGCCTATTGCCATCAACCGGGCACAGAAAAACAAAAAGTATAATAGAGTTAGAAAATTGATATTAAATGAATAATAATATATATGTTACAAGCTGACCCACGCAACTTCGTCTGCGTCACATAAGAGGGAAAAAGCTACCTACTACTACGTACCTACCTACTACTACCTACCTACTACTACCTACCTACCTACTACTACATTTTTTTTTCATAAGAACCTTCTCCTGACAATAACAAACACAACAAAAAAAGAATGAGCGAAATCGGTCCAGGCGTTGTTGAGTTATGCGCTTACCAACACATTTTGCGATTCATATTTATATTATAGAATATGTTATTAAAATAAATGATTAGCCTGTATACGTATGCATATACAGTATGTTTAAGAATTGATTAGCGAGAGCAGCAACTGCTCATGAAGTGAGATACCGTAATAACCCGTTTCCTGTCTATTACAATGTGCTTAGAGAACAAGCTGGCGATAATATTTCGATCAGTATTTAATAAATTCGCTTACTTGTTAGCTGAATAAGGGCTATAAACCTGAATGAATAAACATAATAGAAAAACGTTGACAAAAGCGAAAAAAAAAGGTATCAAAAATGACGTAATTCATAAACAACTTCCCATTTCTATAGAACTCAATAAAAGCGACTCAAAACTCGCATTACTAAGCATTCTGACTCCAGAATATTCCATTCATAAGACGTCAACAATTTGAAAAATAGGGTAACAAGTCGACGTAAGTACGCCCCTACTTCCACGTGGGCGGAGCCGAGGGTCAGAGCTAGTTACATAATAACAGTATCAAGACGTATAATATGCTTCAGTATTTTTCCCATACACTTTTATTATACCGTAGATTCGTAGTCCGGATTCCAATCGATTGTTTCGTAATGAAACGAAATATGCATGAACATGAATAGCTCCAAATACGGTGGGTGTGTAATTACCTACTATTTATATGGAAAATAGCAATCGTCTTAACTGTCGAGCATTTTTCCCTCGTAATGCCATACTTTGGAATAATGAATAAAGGGCATGGGCGCAACACTAACCTTAATGAAGGTGAGAGGTCTCCCTCGAAGGAGTTACGTAACGGCGACGATGATAGCTATATAAAATCTAATAGGGACCTTTAACAGTGGTACATTTCACTCGGGCCCGCGGACGAATTAGTGAACTACGGACGGCAAAGGGTGTATTACATATGGAACCCTGCGCGCCAAAGGGTCACGTCATAACACCCAAACCCTGTATAATGTACATTAAATTGTCGCGACATCTCAAGTAACTAAGTTGTGTAAAGTAAATTGTAATTTATGAAAGCCCCAACAAAAGCGGAGGGTGAAGTACTCTACAGTACGTCGGAGTACGTACTCCAGTCACAATCAAAGTATATGAATTCGTCACTCGTTATTCATTTAGACGTCTTTTGATACGCTCAAATACTCGCTTGTACGTTTATTACATTCACGGTTAACTAATGTGGAAATATCTCGTCAAAGCATTCGCCGGTTCAAAGTCTGCAGAAATAAAATTTTAAAAAATATATCTTGCGCGTTCTGTTGTTGGCATGCAACGCCTTTACAAGTTTAATGAAAAACAAGTACCTTTAACGTCTCAGCGTGCATACTGCAGAATTTCTCTAATCTAATTATGTGCACAGCTGGTGCTCATTGTTTTCGTTTCAAAATAAAATCTGTGGAGCTCACGTCTGTTTCCTGCGTTGCAGCTTAATTGAACCAAAAACCCCTGTTTAGGTAAACGACACACCAGAGTATCAGTGTTCCCATTACACGTAATAGAATATCCGAAAATGTGTATAATCCACGTGATTAACACATAATAGCGTATACTCGCTTTCACGATATAACGAGCGATCATTGACCTTCCCGCGGCGTTCGAACCACGACCGCAAAATCCAGCGGATGTTATTCAAAACAAACAATATGGCGAATTTGCATTAGTAAAACAACCTCTATGTAGTCGGCAGACGCAGCGGTCACGATATTATGCTGTGCTAGTAAAATTGTCGCAATAAATTTTCCGTGTCGCTGATAGAAAAAGTTTTTCTAGCATAGATGGGGGACGCTCTCTTGCCAAGTCCCCCGTTCTTGTTTCACTACGCCTCCGGTACGCATTACCGAGTTGGCTTCGATTACAGCACTGCGTCGAGATGGGATTAACGGAACATGATATTCGTCCTTCGACACTCCAGGAAATGGCCGAATTGTATGAAAATCTATGGATCCATAACTCATGTAAAACTACTAAAACGCCTTACAGGAACAATCGATAGCTCGCGAAAACCGGAACAAGAGTCTATAAATAAGAGTGTATTGAAAACTTAAATTCAAGGTTTTATGGCTCATAACCATAACTTATAATAAATTCTACAATGGCGGCGATAAACATTAAGTAGAGCTATAACACACGCATTATGCACTACTTGCTTTGGTATATAGGTCGTTAATAGGAAAAGTTTTTGCGCAATGCCGACCTACTACAGCATTTTATTTGTGTTTTGTCGTTTAAACGCGGATGCATTGTTTATGCTCTGTTGAATTTGCACAATTTATGTGCTTTGTCAGATTTGGCAGAGAAAATCTGGCGGGCCAGTGTTCATACTGCGTGAAATTGTTATGAGAATACGCCATGTGGTTTTAATTTCAATTCGGCTATTCCATTTTCGATTGTTAGAGTTTACAAACAACCTGTATTTATAGACATTATAGTCTAATAAAGTCTATTGTCGTGTCATGGAAACCAATACGCATTAATGAATGAAGGATCGTAACGACGTGTGGGATACATACATTATTTTGATTATGATTGATACTCAAAGGCGGTTTTGTGTTCTATTTTCTAACGGTTATAAATCATAATACTCACTTCGTACAATGTGCCCTATAAACGTTAAAGAAGAAAATAGGAAAACCTTTGGGATTTTCCGTGTGATTTCATTTGCAAGCCCGATTCGGCAGGCCGGGCTCGTGTGGTCTATTTTGCGCTACACAAAGCACATCGGTAGTTTGGCACGTCCGCTCTGCCGGCCTGCCAAAACGTCAGATCTCCATTGTTATAGAAAAGTTAACAGTTTTCACTTGTCGGGAAATTCGAAAGCGAAGGAACGAATGAAGAAATCAATTAAGCGATGCTTTTATTTCAACAAAGGATATTGGAAGTTCGGCGTAGAGGGCGGTTGTATTGTCTCTACTGAGATATCGAAGGAGAAAGACAAAGACATCGATCAAACTGAAAGGTTGGTGACATCGAACTTCTGTATATAAAAGCATTATAAATCATATCTACGGTACAATATAAGGTTACGTTCGTTTGACAACAGATTTCATGCCACGAATACTGTTTTAGCTTTCATTGAAGATTTAAAGACCTCTTTGCTTCAATAATACTTCACGTCCTTTAACAGGCTCTTAGAGTACATAATACAGTGAAAATAAGAGTGCGTACAGAGTGTAATAAGTTTTTATTACGTGCCTACTTGGTAAAGAGAAAGGTTTTTTTTTTAATAGTATACACGTGTTAGGCAATGTTAGTAAGAATACTTATAGGTATGTGTATGGGCACAGGTATGGGCTTAATTTGCGCATACTCCTAAATCCCTTACAGAGATCTGGTGTGACGGATTCGAGTGAATTTGTGAGTAATCTCATTGGGAGGGCGTGAATATATTGGAGTGGAAGCATTTCTATGTACAGTTAGGTTTGGTGAGAAGAAGTCATTTGAAGTATACAAGTAACATGGCGTACGTCGATGTTTCTCGCTTGAATATTGAAAATATGTTCATTCAGTTCGAGAGTTGGAATGAATGAACGAATGTTATCATTTTGTGTCGCGTTACAGGAATGTATTTTGTTCATTTCATGTTTTGATGTCAGAATATTTTCTAATATTGTACAGATGTTTTACAATAAAATTATGTTTACTATAACAACTTTACTGACATTTAAATAAAAGAATGTATTGTTGGGTACGTGTCTACATGTAAGGGGAAGTTTGCAGCCAATAATGAAGAGGGGTGCAAGGATCAAGGGAGTCCTTTGGTCAACAATGGGTCAATAAGGGGTTGATATAAATTCTTATTACTTTTATCCCTGCGAGTTTGTTTTGTACTTAAAAAACTTTATTCATATGGAAACAATGGCGTGTTTTCGGCTTTTTTGTTTATATGTCAGAGCTTGGAAACAGACGTGTTCAATAAACCGAGCGGAATTTCTAGATTCTATACATTTCAATATTTTGATTATTGCTTGCTCATTGTATGTGTATAATATATGCTTTTATTTAACAAAAACATTAAGGCTGTGATTTTTTATAGTCAGATAACCTTCATCATGATGTTTACACATCTGAAGAATAAATACATCAGTTCAACAGCTGGAGAAGGTAGGATGATCCTGGTAATGTATAGTAGTTTATATGAAGTTCCAGTTAGACACATTAACACAAAATTTAGATATTCCTCAGATAAAGTATCTGACCATTGAACCAAATCAACTCTTAACCATAACACTTCAATCCAAAGTCACTTTCAACGTATTACGGCAACTAATCTCTAAACATCAACAACGAACATTCTTCATAAAACAAAACAAAACAAAAACCATGACTTTCCTCTCAAACAATGACACCGCAGATCATTTTCTGTGAAACCGAAACGAAACTGAAGCCCGAAGGAATCTTGCGTCAATACCGTCATCCGAGCCGACGTGACGTCACCCGCAGGAAGACGGTAGGTCATCAATCATAGAGCACAAAAAGAACCGTGTTGATAGGGCACGGAACTCTGCGTCGCACTTTGTCTGTGGTGTAATGACACCTTTTAGTTAGGGGGACTTTTTGTTTTCGGATAGTGCGTTGTGCGTTGTTGTTGTGCGTTGTAACTTGTGCACAAAGTATGGTGTAATTTTAAATGGGGCAAATGGGTGTGGGTAGGTCTTATAGTTTTTGAATAAGTAAGTTGATTTTCACTAACAGAAAAAAAAAGAAGATACGCTTATTTACGACAATCTGAAAAACATAGTTCGGTGAATTACGTTATTATAATTCAACTTAAAAAGAATTATGGGAAAACAAAGTGGCAAAGTAACGACTTAATTATGAGCAATTAGCGTACGTCGGTAATAATTTTAAAGACCAATTTAATAATAGGATTTAATAAAAATCTAATTAGTCCAACAGTAATATTTTCAAAAAAAAATTGACACATATTTTTTCTTTTGTTACGTAGACCAAAATTGACGAAGATACGACGATTTTAAAATTCTCAATACGTCACGCCGTGCTATAATTTTAAGTGCATTGTGACGAGTTTTGATGCGTTCTACTTAACTTTCTCAATTCATTGATTTACAAAAACAAAAAATACGTGTCCATTTGAATAAATAGATTTGCAATTTATTGATGGTAGAAACTAGCCTATTACCTATAATCAAAAATACTGTCTTATTCTTAAGGCGACTACATGAGCTAAATTAGCAACTCTATTTGTGGTGGTTCAAACTTCGTCTGAAATACTGTTAGAATAAAGTTCTAATCAGCTTGCACTACAAAGTGGTTGTTACGTCAGTCACTGCGGGTTCGGCCCGAATAAAATGAGTGGTTTCGATCGATTTACAAAAAAAATAAATGCTTGAAGAATTATTTGCGAAAAAATCAGAATGATCGCATGTTTTAGAGATAAATTTGTGATTTTTTTTTAGCGAGGAAAATTAATTTGATTTAAATTTTGTTTTCAAAACACTGTCATACTAGTGCATATATCCTGAAGAATATCATGTATTTTTCTGGTTTTGTTTACTGCAGTGAATCATATACTTTCAGGCAGTGAATCATAGACTACAAGAGATAAATAAACGCGAGTTTTATAAACTTGCGTTTAGCTCCTTAAGTGAGTAAGACATGGTTCAGAGACGAACGTTTGGCTTCCAAGCTAGATAAGAAGCCGGTGTCTTAGAAGAATATGATCTATACACATTACAGTGAAAGTTACAGGTAGTTATCCAAATTATTCTGAAGGCAATCTATCATTTAATCATTTTACACGTGTACTCAAATCTAGACTTGTGAAGAAAACATTTACATTCTACTACACTAATACTTTTAATTTTTCCTTTTTTCATTAAAATCTCCTTGTCACTCTATTTTACTTAGTTGATAAAAAACAACTAATTCTGATGCGATTAATAAATAATATATTGTGCTGGTTTTCGTGGTAATGTCATATTGTAAAATATTAAATCATTTGTGTAAATCCGGTTAGCCGGTCAAGTTGTGTGGTTTTTAATGATAATCATGTTAGTATTTGTGTTAAAAGTAAAATTTTACTAAATAATTATTTTGGATAACGCTAATGATTTATTAATTATGCTCGTATAATATTGTACTCGTTGTTGTTGTTTTATTTGCACTTATGGAAAGTGTAGTTTTGTAAAATATATGCATAGAACGTAAGTAGTATATTTTGCCTAATATATTATCAAAATTTTGTCAGATAAACTGAGTTGTACACACGGCAACACATCAAGCTGGTTACTTCCAGTATAGCATTGCCTAGCTTTTTATAGATTTCCCGTACATTATGAGACCCACATAAACTAGTTTAGTAAAGCTTGACTGGTTGCTGTGCGTACATTAGGTTAGATGTAACGGCTTTAAACGTAAATCATGCTGGCCTGTTTAAGCTTCAACAAAAAGAAAAAAAAATCAGGTCTAAGATCTACACTGTCACAGAGTAACAAAAGACAACATAACGAATTCACTTCACCGATCTCATCTTCAAATAAAAAATGAAGACATTACAGGGAATAAAATCATCTCAAACAGACGAGAAAAGATAATCGCTTGTACTCTGTTAATGTATTTCCTTTGCAGCTTCCGTTGTAAAAGAAACTTAAAGAGTTCCTTTAATAGTCTTGAGGTCAAAAGTTTAAATATACTTCAGCCTATAAAAAGGATACCTCTTTACTTTTCATAGTAGTTTAGGACATTTTAGAATTGTAGAAATTATCTCTTTGAGTATAATGTGGATAAGTTTGTTAAAAAAATAAAAGTAAAGAAGGATGTTTGAAAGGTAATCATCATCATCTCCCTAGCTTTTTCCCAACTACATATTAAATAAATATAAATAAATATCGCTGGACATTACACACAGCGCCATCTAGTGCCACACTAAGCAAGGCTTGTGTCGTGGTCACCAGACAGTTGATATACTACATATATACTTTTTGTTTGTAAATACATACTTAATATACATATAAACATCCATGACTCGGAAACAAATGTCCCATGCTCATCACACAAACATTTGCTCCTACCGGGATTCGAACCCGGGACCCTAAGAACGTAATATTTTGTGCTTGGCTTAAGTGTAACTGAATGAACCTGAATATCAGTATTTCACATGGAGCTACTGCATATCTGACTTCCACAACCCAGTTATAGTACTGGGTAATACGATACGAATGTTTGGAAGGTGATATAGCTAGAAAAGCATAAATAAACTAATAGATTCATTCATACAATTCATTTATAATGATGTCCGGAGAATGACAATCACAAACAAAGGTGCAAAAATACAATATTGGACCAATACCGTCCCTGCACCTTGAGCAACCAAGGTGATCAGTGTACGGTAGAACGGGTGTTTAGTCTGAATAGACCACAATGAAAGGACCGCGGTCCGTTCAGACGTAGACAAAAAATGTCTACGTCCAAACGACCGGTGTCAAAAAAAAAACAAATGAATAAACAATAATAAGCTTAAAGGGACAGTCGCATACATTGTTTTTGTTGTGTTCACGTAAATTGATGCGCTGAGCTGCAGACCGGTTAAGACTCCCGAGCCCGAAACGCACGTTCTAAACACCCCAAAAAGTACTAGGCTGGCATGAGTTCCTGGTAGTATGTATTTTATGAATCGGTCTATGTACCCAATAAAGTACTAGGCATAAGTTTAAGGTAGTATGTTTTTTCGTATTATTTGTCTACTGGCAATGAATTCAATAATAGCATTTAATAACATTTTGGAATCATTCTAGCCTAGTACATTTCGTGAGGCTACTACTAACTCACTCGTACTAACTCGCACTAACTCACTCGTACTAACTCACTCGTAATACTCGTACTAAGAAAAAATAAATAACATTAATAACATTTTATTTCATTTTTTAACTTTTGCATAAATTTGTGTGTGAATGTACTTGATGAAGTTTATTCATTTGTTTCTTTTTTGGCACCGGTCCGTTCGGACGTAAACATTTTTTTGGCTACGTCTGAATAGACCGCGTTCCATTCTTTTTGGTCCATTCAGACTAAACACCCGGTAGACCAAGCTATTTCGTTTGGTTTACAGTTTAACCCACAAATTACATTGTAAAATGTAAACCATGTCTTCTGTTTATGAGAAGGGGGGCCTTTCGGTTGTAGTAGGACAAAAAATCTAATTTACAATGTTGCCAGCCTGTGCCTTGTAGCCTTCATACTGCTGGGACACAACTCAACACGCTAAAGTCGACCATCAATTCTGGTGTCCGGTCCCAGCTTTGAGTTGGCCGCTCAGTCTAGTAAGATGCTACCGAATAACAGTATATTTCACACAGAGTAACTGCCATGTCACCTCCGAGATTCAATTATCGTCGAATATTGAATTACTGATATCCCAAGACTGAACCGGTTGTGTCTTTGGGCTTCTCTATAGACGCCACAGTCTACTCGGTTTACGTCATCTATGGTAAATATTGCCTTGTAGTTATACCTAAGTGTAACAGTAGTCAGAAGAAACAATCTTTCAAATGTACGTTGGCATAAAGGGTGTAAAAAAACTCTTAACGAAGCCGAAAGGCAATTGCTCTCCCCGTCTTTGCGATCATTTTTTTGTTCTAGATCATAACTCAGAACTTTCTAGATAAGGACATATTGGGGGTCAAAGTTTAACAATTTTTTTTAAAATACTGCACGTTTTAAACTAAGATTTTTACTTTTAACACAACGGCTCCGTACTATTCAATCCATCCACCAATGCTTTGAATGCGATACATTGTTGTGCCATTCATTAAACGTGATACATTCCCGTGATTACACCCAAAAAAAAAAAATCGTTTCCCAGCAATAATTTTTGCGTAAAGTTACTAATTATGATGTACAGAATGCTTGGTTGACAGTTTCGCGAAGAGAAGCGTGTTTACACCCTGTTTAATTTATGTACAGTATGTTTCAAAAAGGTGTGGGACCACATTGAACAATGCGGTATACGAGTAGAGTCAGTGGCGAACCTAGGGGCCAACAATATGGCAAGCCTATAAGGCTAGCAGACTGTTCAGAAACCCTAACATCATGAGGCCTAGCCTAGCTTTTAGGCCTGTAAGAAAGTACCGCCACTTAGACCAAACATCGTGACCTTAAAATGGAATTCGTCACCACTATTATCCAAAAATTTGCTGAAGCCCACGAACACAGACTTCATCGACACGTGAATGTTGAGGCAATTCAGCTGCTAGACAACACAGACTTAGTGCGTAGGCTAAAAAGAACTAAACCTTTTGAATGAATGTAGTGTACAAAGTGAATGAGTAATAGTAACAATGTTGTGCTATTCATATAACACATGAACATAGTGTTTTATAAATTATATTAGACTCTAAGAAAGTGCTACGGACTTGTGTAAAAGTGCAAATGAACACTATTCTTAGTTTCAACATATTCTATCACGTAACATATTAAGTTAGAGTTAAATTGCTTATTAGTCTTTTAGGCTAGATCGTAATTAATTATTAAGACTATTGTTCTTAATATTATAGTACAAAAAAAAAAAAAAAACTTAGACCAAACCTCCTAAACGAGGTATTCCTCAGAGCGCACCTATTTCTAAGCGCAACCATCTAAGCGCAACTAAATCATTCCTTAGAGCGCAACCATACATGATAAAAAAATAGAGAGGGGTATGATGACTCTCTCCGTGGAAAAAATATGACAATCGCGAAGGAACTCTCTCCATGGAAAAAATATGACAATCACGAAGGAACTCTCTCCATGGAAAAAATATGACAATCACGAAGGAACTCTCTCCATGGAAAAAATATGACAATCACGAAGGAACTCTCTCCATGGAAAAAATATGACAATCACGAAGGAACTCTCTCCATGGAAAAAATATGACAATCACGAAGGAACTCTCTCCATTGAAAAAAATTATGACAATCGCGAAGGATGATTACGATGGTGGTCCCATGGAGAAAGTTCTTCAGCTTGATGGTCTATACCACATCCTTAAATATGACTATGCCTTCCTAATAAATACTTTTAACGACAGTACAGTGCTAAATGAAAGAAAAAGTATTTAAAATGATATGGCGAGCAAAGAAGTGTCTGATGAGATGACGAAAAATAGAGAAGTATGGAACAAGACATGCTGTGCCGACCCCAAATGAATTGGTATAAGGGCAAGAAAATGACTATGACAAGTACGCACAAAACCAAAAAAAAGGTTAAATGAATAGAAAAATCCCTCCGGCAAGCCGCAGGAGGAGGTAGATTTCGAAGAAGGTGCTGGAGCGTCCAACTATTGAAAATTTGTATAAAGAGTTGTAGTTATGTGTACAATCTACAAAAAAAAATATGCTTTCAAATCGATCGTTGTCCTGTAATGGAAAGTTTACCCTTTTTAAATTCTCTCATAAGAGTTTAGGATGGAAACGCCCTCAAATGTTTAGTTATAATTTTTTATTTCGAAAACTATAAGTTTTATCGCTAAACTTTGAAGGTAGCAATTGTAAAGTAAACAATTTGCTTTCAAAAAAAAATATTTGCGACGTTCAAAATGTTTACTGTTTCGGAGATATGATTTTTTTTCGCAAAAAATTTGGAATTTTCAACCCCCTCCCCAATTTAGGGGTTGCATCAAAAAAGTTTTAATTTAAAGATGTCTGTATTCGTACTCAGAATGATAAAAATGAGAAACGGTTCAAAAATTTTCCATAGAAAAAAAGTTATGGCCAAAAAACTGATTTTAGAAAAACCGCCCCCCCGCCGCCCCCCATGGACGAATTCCGCCCATTCACGAACTTAGCCTAAGTTTTGACCGTTTCGATTTTTTGGCCAAGTTTGAAAGCAATCGGTTCATAATTGCGACCTGTAGAGTGTGGCTAAATTTTGCTTGTCACCCATATACATACGTATTCATATATATCTCCGTAGGTGAGAGACCAATAGGTAGATTTTTTTTTTTTCAAAAAAAAGGAAATCTACCTAAAACAACATTAAATGAAAAATAAACATTAAAAAACCGAAATAAAAAAAAAAACAAAAAAGTGAAAAATAACTTTAGCTTCTGAAGTCGGTGGCCTTTGTTTGATTGATTTAAATTTTTTGTCACCGACTTCAGAAGCTAAAGTTATTTTTCACTTTTTTGTTTTTTTTTTTGAAGTCGGTTTTATTTTTTGCAAAAAACGTTTTTTTTTTAGTGGTTCACATGTGCTTGATACACATGGAAAGTGCATACCGTTACAATTGCAAAAAGCCCAAAGATCCCGACTTGGTGGCTATGGGACCATTTGGAAAGTATACCCTTTCCAACAAAAAAATAATTTTTCAAATCGGTTGGCAAGCGACGGAGTTATGCGCGAACAAACATAAAAAAAAAAATAGAAACATCCGAATTGAGAACCTCCTCCTTTTTTAGAAGTCGGTTAAAAAAACTAAATTGGTCCTGTAGGAGGCCAAAAGGCCTATCTCAGCGTGGTGCTCTAACGGACAAAAAACTCAAAGCGCTGAAACTAAACTACTTATTAGGACATATGCCACATTGGAGGTAAAGTCCGTGAACCAGTGATTTAACAAGCTACTTAGATAAATAACTAAACTAAACCGGGTATAATTATTGCGGTCTACATAAGTAATTATATGTTGTCACCCAATCAGTGACCGTCATCACGATATTACAAAACACATTTCCTTAAATTGACTTCCACTTATCGAAGTCAACTCTCAAACAAGCTTTCCGAGCTTTTGTTTGTCTTTCCCTGTTATAGAAAATATGAAAATATTTCGGAAGGTCCTTTCTATTTTAAGAAGGATGGGTTATATATACATCTTAAAGGGTCTTAGGTATGTCAGTGTACGTTGTCGTATAAGCAAACGCCGATATTTGATCATATCGGGTGTGGGGGCTGAGATGACCCGGAATTTCATCTCCGTGAGAGGTTCCATTCCAACTATTCGCCATTTATTTTAGTTTGTTCGATATCTTATGGCTGAGAAATTGACTTGGAGTTGTGCTGGGAATGTTAGTAGTTGAATGATGTATGGGTTTTATTATGGAGTGTGAATAAAAGTTTGTTTTTAAACTTATTCTGACACTTACGGGATATCTACGAACTAAGTAAAGTCAAAGGTCTGGGGTGTGGTCTAAGAATTTTTGTTAAATATGGCCGTTGAATTGTTGTTTAATGAATGAAGTAACGTTCGTTACGTGTGAACATTATTGGCACTTGAATACGGTTAAATGGAATGAACAATTAGGTGTCTAAAAAATTTTGATTCCTAAGACAAAAGTGAATCTGGCTATTTTTGAGGTAAATAAATAAATAAATATCGCTGGACATTAACACACAGCGCCACCTAGTGCCACACTAAGCAAAGCTTGTGTCGTGGACACTAGATAGTTGATATACTACATATATACTTTTTTGTTTGTAAATACATACTTATTATACATATAAACATCCATGACTCAGAAACAAATGTCCGTGCTCATCACACAAACATTTGGTCCTACCGGGATTCGAACCCAGGACCCTAAGAACGTAAGGCAGCGTCACTACCACTACGCCAATCGGGTCGATACATATTATACATAGATTTTCTACAATTCATGATATACTTGACAACAAACATACTTTAATTGTTTACCTGTGTTTATTTTGTTACATAGGTATCAAAATCACATTAAGTAATAAAAAAACATTGATTGTTTAAAACTTTTAAAGTTGCTACAAACCCTATTTTCTAACCTCGACGCCTAAACTTTGTTAAATCCAGATAAAACTATTAAATATTATAGTTTTATTATTTTAGTTAATCACTAAGCCCAGTTACTAAGTTTTTGCTACTGCAACAATATTAAGTCTGAATCCATTTTATTTAGTAATAGGTATACTTATGGATAATTATCACAATATCGAAACCAATCTTTGACGTTAGAATAATGTCTGGAGAGATTTTACTGCAAAATACCATGTCTAAAGTCATTTCCAGTAAACAAGTTTATGCTTCCTCTGAAACTGCTAAACACAACTTTGTAGCTCTGCATAAGCACGATAATGGCGACCTCATTTTCAAACATAATCTCTAAGTGTATCCCTCCATAAGAGAGATAGATCGTAAAACGACATGTTCCTACATATTTTCATGTTCTAGATCGCCCCAGCATCTATAAAGTGAGATTGGAAAATTCCAATGCGTCAGGTGGACATAACTCACATGCAGGACCGTCGCGAATGAATAATTTACTAAGTTCCCAACTTTACTGATACCATGTATCACCAACCTACCAATCTTGCTCCCCAAAGAGAAATTAAAGCGAACATTCAAAATACATTAATACTGTAATCTAATAAAGCGGAAATGTAGTCAGACACTAATTTGTTTTACTACTCTGAAAGTCAGAAAGAACATTTTTGCAAGTAAACTCGGCCAAACCAAACCCCGCTACTAGGGTGGCGATGTCAGAAAATTATGTAGGAACGTCAAAGTAGAAACCTCGGCTAGGTAAATATTTGCATGTTCCACAAACGGCCCGGCTTAGACAAAGCGGATGTAGTTCTCACAAGAAACAAAAGACAAAACATTGCAAATGGAAACACCAAGATGGAACGCCAAGGGGTTCGCTCGTTTTAGAACATGCGCTGTATAGTTCGCCGAACGTTATGAATATTTAGATAATGAGCGAAGTAAGCTCTTCGTAATTCGCCTTTTACGGCTAAAAAGCTTTTTGTTTGGAGTGCGTAGGTAATGTATTTTTATGTGCACGAACTCCTTGAGTATGATCCTCTACTTCTACATTACTATTCTATAGTTGTAGGTACGAGACCCAAATTTGTAAAGACTTACTTTACCGGTATACATTTCCAATCACTTAAAATCGTCTGGTATTCCGTTCACTCCAGCATTAGTCGAGGAAGAATGTCTAAAATATATTTGGGGCGCCAAGATCGGATGTCGTAAATCGATTGACTATTCAACTAAATTCCCGGCCGTTGGACAAACTATAGCTTAACTGCGTAAATCGAAAGTTCCGCGCACCCTAATCTACAGCCCCTCACATATTGGTAGAACATTTAGATAATAAACAAAGGGAGGTTCAAGTTGGACCATTGTTTAAAAGGTTTTTGAACAAGCTTCGTAGACGTTGTTTTTCGGCCTTGGTGAGTATTACACCATTACTTTATAGATTGATTTGAAACCTTAGATAAGGATTTAATACACAGTTTCATCACGCATATGATTTCTTTTTGTTCTTTATTCCAGCAGGTTTAGAGTTCCGTTTTGTTCATTCCGTATTAAAACTAAGTTCGGTGGATCAATACCGATTAGGAAATAGCGAAGACTAGAGGTTATTATTATGCTGTCATCTCCAGACCGCGCCTCGGGCGTCCGCAAATATTTTAAGCTTTATGTTACTGGTTTGAAACAATAGTGAGCGGGAAACGGGCATTGATTTGTGACCATAAACAAATATTTGAACATAAGTTTGGGCGCGCGGTCTGAATTGAGCGAATGCTTTGTTTCGCTTTGATCTTCTTACTTGACCGACCTCAATTTGATTGTTGGACTAGATGGATTATACAAGGGATTGTTTTTTTTTAATTTGTCTTTGGGAGAAAACAAATTGCCCGGCTGTATATAAGTTAAGTACATTGTACGATGGTAAATGCATATGCATTTGCTACAGAAAAAGAAAAAAAGAAAAAAAATGGCTAGGTAAATGTTTTATTGGTTGTTTTATTTAACGAACGCAACAATTTATAGCACAATATTACAATTTAAATTCGTAAACCCACAGATAACTTAATAAACAAGCTCAAATGAAGTCGATTGTAAGGTGACCCATTTATGAACCCGCTGCGAATTTAATTTACTCTTCCCTCCATCACATTGTTATACTCCTAAACGCATTTCAGCTTCCTTTCGCAACAAAAACAAGATTTGCATTTTTTCCGCAACAAGGAGAAGAACCCGGTTACAAATACCCATTATTAATTCCGGAGTAACAAAAACTAAAATCAAAAGACAAAAGTAAGTGAGCCAATTTGTCCTAAACTCCCCTAACCGTGAATGCACAAAAAAGACAAATGCCGTGAAATTAGCTGGGTGTTTCAAAATTCGCGGTAGGTAATCCAGGGAGGTCATGTCTCCCCGACATTACCCTCATACAGTTTTTGTTACACTGAGCGAGCTTTGTATTCCTGAATAAATTTACATCTTAACAAATGCCCGCTTGGTTGCAAGACCTTTTTGCTATAACAGGGACCCTAATAAGTTCTTAATGGGGAAATGGAACTAAAAACAATCACGTTGTGCCCGAATCGGGTTTGCGCACTGTGTTTGGTTAATGTCTGCCATTTATATTTTAGGCTTTTGAGGAATTTTTGCTTCACTTTTTGTTACGTTTTCGTTCTTTTTTCTTATAATACGCGTATTCTTTACACTGCAGTGTTGAATGTCAACTGAATGTCAACTTACGGCGCTGATTCAAGTGTTGAAAATCTATTTAAGGCGATTACAGGAGCTAAACGCGAGTTTTATAATTACTAAAAGTATATGATTCACTGCTATAAACAAGACCAGAAAAATATATGATATTCTTCAGGATATATGCTAGCATGATACTGTTTTGAAAACGTAATACAATTAATTTGGCTCGATAAAAAGAAATCACGAACTTACCTCTAAAAATATCTTTCAAACAATAAAAAACATACTAATATGCATGCGATCATTCTGATTTTTTGGCAAATAATTATACAAGCAATATATTAGCATGATACTGTTTTAGTTTTTTAATCCAATCAATAGTTTTTTTGTAAATCGATCGAAACCACTCATTTCGTGCTATTTGGCCCGCAGTGGCTGACGTAACAACCACTTTGTAGTGCAACCTGATTAGAACTTTATTCTAACAGCATTTCAAACGAAGTTTGAACCACCACAAATAGAGTTGCTAATTTAGCTCGTGTATCCGCCTTAAACACTAAGTAATTTAGATTGAAACTTATAATGTCATTAATCACGGAAGATATCCCGTAAGTGTCAATATAAGTTTAGTTTTAAACCGTGAAAGCTTAAGCTGTGTGTTATTAGATTTGTGATATAGCCTTAGGGAGAACGCCCCATAAGTGTAATAAAAGAACTCAATCAAAAACTTTATTCGAAACGGTCAAAAGTACCATTATTTCTCGCTTAGCAACTATTAAAGCAGAACAAATTATTACAGCCATTTCCGTAGAGTGAAAATTTACCTTTTGGCAATGCACCAGGTTACTGCGAAATGAGAATGTTTCGCGGCCAATTACTTTACGTTGTCAACTCAACCAAAATGTTCCCTAAATAAAATGTTTGTTTATTTGTATGGGCAAACATTTCGAGGAACTGGGGGAGAAATGACCCACTTTTCATTAGACCACTTTTTTTTTTTGCTCATTTATTTTGTTCATACATGTATAATATAATGATAATAATTTCGATCGGTGAATGAATCACATTTTTTCAAAATTATTGTCTGTTACTTACGCAGGTTGCATAAACATTTTGCAATACGAAAGCAAGCTTGGTAGATAATGTGATATGCACCTTTTACTTGCAAATGCACACGCATCCAAATTCTTTAAAACAGCAGCCAAACACCGCATGACAAACTTTTCTTTAACTATCTTTAAAAAATCCTAATCCATTGCGTTATATGTTTTAAAAGTTCGTCTGATCGACAGCGTTTGTTGACCTTGAATTGGGATTTTGAATTTGTTTTGATATAAGGCCCCGTTTCCACTATGTCGACACGATGAATTTATCGTTGCTTTTTAGTTGGCAAAAGTCATGGATGACAGTAATTGTGATATATAAAAACCTCCATTTAAATACACAAGCCACGACATTTAGAAGTACACGATTATCTGTTGTCACGACACAGTGAGAACGGGGACTTAGCCCGTAGTTTGGCGTCAGAAATAGGTAGAGTAAGTACTTGCTCCTACGACCCATACCACAAAGAGCTCAATTCCCGAAATTATATTATTATAATTTATGTGATATCAGACAGAAGCCTGATACATGCTTTCAGTATGTATAAGCTAATTGATATTACAGCATAAACAGTTTCAATTTAATCTATATCAAATATCAAACAGGCAGCAACTCAATATTATAGCAAATTAGCCTTGCCAAACACTAGTGTGTGTGCTTAGGTAAAATGGCGGAGTCGAAGACGCACACATATTTACATTACAAACAAAGGGTCTGGTGTGAAGTTGCTCCATCGGTATCGGTAAACTGGATTTTATCTTTTTTTTTTAACTTAAATCTATACTAGTTAGTTATACTCATATTCATACCCTGTAAAACCTGAAGGGTTAGTTTTTTGGAACTCATATTTATATGGAATAGATCCTATCTCTAAGTTATAATAAATTTTACTCGCGAAAATTGCTTTTCAATTTTGGAAAGTGTGTTCTGTTGTGTGTGTGTTTTGTTAAGATTAAGTCCCATATCTGTCGGTTAACTTTCTACGTATTTAGATATTTGTAGCACACAGGTAGATCTTGACCTGTGTTAGGAACATTGTGTATGTGAGCGTCACATTGTTAAAACCATAGGTTAAAACCGTTACATTGTAATATAACTGGCGAAATTGTAAACTCTTGATACCTAGATTGTCAAAGGAACATCTGCTTACAATATGACACATTATTTTCAGTAGATTATAATCTGTGGAAGTGAAACCGTAATATTGTGAAATGTTTGCGACTGAAGTCAAGCGGCGGTCCCCCTTGCCCCATGGTACCACTGTCATGAAAAGATAATGCCCAGAAGAAATTCCTGAGAAAAACCGATTAGTAAAACCTAACCTCAAAACACAGATCATCAAACTGAACAACTTTCTCATGGGACCACCATCGTAATCGTAAAAAATAATTAGCTGTCTCATACATTTGGTCTAGTAGGTATTGGATTTTGGTACGAGGCCGTTGATTACTTTATCGAGATTACGATGGCGGTCCATGGAGAAAGCTGTTCTGTTTGATGGCCTGTTGCACACCCTTGAATTTGACCAGGATGCCAAGCAACACCAGGGTGCCAATTCTGTAACTTAACGTTAAGCAACACGCCATTGACACTCTATCGACACACTACAGACATTATGTTGCCACTGTTGCAAATTTGGTATTCTGCAAAAACTTCAATGGCATTTCAGCGGTGTCTCAGTAGTGTTGCAGTTCGATAGACACAACTGTCACATACACTAAAATATTGACAGACTACCGTAACTTTGGCCATCATGATGACATTGACAGATTATAGTGGAGCAGAATACCAATTAGTACAATAGTCTTTCTATGGTGTTTCAATGGCACTACAGTCGTAAGTCAATGACCATAAAAAAATGTAGAATACCAAATGTCAATGATTAGCCTATTGAGACACTACTGACACACTACTGACACACTTTTGACAAGTTGTTTATTTTACAGAATTGACCCCCTGGTATGTTGTATCATGGTAGTTTTTCAGTGTGGTAATTTTCTAAATGGAACACAAAATGTATGACACAAACTGGTATTTTATAAGGAAAAATATATTCATTGAAATAATAACGTTTTGTCTAGTCACAAGATGTAAAAACAACATAAAATGACAATAATTTTCCTTTTTTAAATACGCAATACAACGATAACAGAGGAAATATAGCCCGAAGCAATTATTAAAATCATTGAACCGAAAGTTTGCTGGATAAGCTAATTTAAAAAAATACTGCCCATAAAATGTATCACGAAAAAATATGAAATAATTGGCAATGTAATGCCGAGGGCTAGTGCCTCAGCGCAATTAATTTATACACCCACGGAATAGCACGTTCACAAATTCAGATAGATTTTAGGGTTTATTTTAACAATTTTTATTCGATCGGATCAATTTTCGGTTTGGTTAAATCAATTCACGCATCAGAAAATTGAAAACGTTGAAATAATTTCAAATATCGAAACAACAAATTCTGTCGTTCCTACAATCAGATATTTGAATTATCTACTTAGTTTACTCAGGTCATCACTGTCCTGCATTTACACTAATGTCTTCTTCAGCCATTGTTCTTTATTAGTGGTCATTACAGTGGTCACCTTCTTCCTGCCCATATAATCTTGCACATAGTCTATCTATAGTTTCTTTGGTCTTCCCTTACTCTTAAAGCCATCGACATACTCAAAACCTTTCTCAGGTCATTTTCTTCACTCCTCCGCATCACATGCCCATAACATAACAGCCGGGTCGCCACACTACTAATTTGTCCTATTTTCAGACTTCCTCTTTTATAGGGTGTAAAACACCTCTTAATGAAGTCGAAAGACACTTGTTCTCCCCGTCATTGCGATCATTTTTAGGGTTCCGTAGCCAAATTGCAAAAACGGAACCCTTATAGATTCGTCATGTCTGTCTGCCTGTCTGTCCGTCCGTATGTCACAGCCACTTTTTTCCGAAACTATAAGAACTATGCTGTTGAAACTTGGTAAGTAGATGTATTCCGTGAACCGCACTAAGATTTTCACACAAAAATAGAAAAAAAAAACAATAAGTTTTGGGGGTTCCCCATAATTAGAACTGTGGGGATATGTTTATGTTTATGGATAGGTCTTCAAAAATGATATTGAGGTCCCTAGTATCATTTTTTTCTAAACTGAATAGTTTGCGCGAGAGACACTTTCAAAGTGGTAAAATGTGTCCCCCCCCCCCCTCCTGTAACTTCTAAAATAAGAGAATGATTAAACTAAAAAAAAATATATGATGTACATTACCATGCAAACTTCCACCAAAAATTGGTTTGAACGAGATCTAGTAAGTAGTTTTTTTTAATACGTCATAAATCGTAAACAGCAATTTACCTTTCTTTCAATCTGCTACGGAACCCTTCATGGGCGAGTCCGACTCGCACTTGGCCGCTTTTATTTTGTTCTACACCATACCTGGGAACCCTCTAGTTACGGAGATATTGGGGGTCAAAGTTCCAACTTTTCGATCACTTTTTTTTAATTACTTGTTTTTAATGTAGTTTTTTACAAACCTCTACCCCCGTACTATTCAATCCATTCATCAGCACAATGTTTTAAGTGCGTTACTTTGAGTTCTACCACAAAACATGATTTTTCACCCCGAAAAAAAAAAAGTAGTTTCCCAGCAATAATTTTTGCGTAAAGTTACTTAGTTTGATGTACAGAACGCTTGGTTGACGGCTTTGTGATGAGGTGGTTACATTTTAAGTAGTGTAACTAAGTATACAGGGTGTACCCTGTATACACTACTTAAAATGTTTCATAATAAAATTGAATTAAGCCTAGAACCTTTAGCGGAGGAAGATTACAATTAAATCCAATTTAAATCAGCATCAAAACCCTTATCACATCACTGTTATCTATGACGTCACGAAACAGAAAGCAACCAAGATGTAACATCACGTTTGATCTGTCCATCTATCCTACAGATCTACAAGTCAAGCTAAACGTCGGTCAGTGACGGAGTATTACAGGTTAACCCTTAGAGCGGTGACCACAGCAATGTTTCAAGGGTTAACCCAATTTTGAGTTGATTACACGTTAGTGTCAAATATAAATGATAAAGGAATTAACTTGGTGGTGATCGGTGGGTCTAACACGAATACATAGTGTAATTTTGAATTATTTTTAGATTGGAAATACTCCTTTCAAGCATATGTTTTTTACTTACTTTCTTGAGGCTTTCTTTATTCATATCACTATTTTTGACTGTCAAAAATTGTGAACTGAAATGCTCGATTATAAAATAATTAGAATTTACCTTTAGGTTTACGCCTTGCGTTCGTGCAATGGTCTCTAATCTTGTGGACGAGTTTATTATAAAGAAGTTCTAATAATAACGTTACCTCTCATAATGTATTTACAAAATAAGTGGCGGTCTTATTTTACTAGAACTACACAAACACATGCCATTGTCCTTTTAAAAGAACAGTGGAGAGCTTCCATTAATAATGGAGTAATGGTTCCCAATTACTTATTTATGTTGAATTCACAAAATGTAGGTCACCGATACGAAAAAAATACTCCTATATTATGTTGGATTTTTCTTGATTCAATAAACTCCTTAGTGAAACGGATGATCTAATCAATCTCTCTAAGCGTGTATAGGTAAGTACGTACATATGTACATGAATTTTGCTTTGTTGTTGTCATTACTAAAACAAATACATAAAACTTATTTTTTAGACTACATTCTATTATTAGTATATTAGTTTTAGTAACAACGGTGCTATAGTAATTAGGTTAGTATTATTAGTGTTCGGGCCTGTGGCGGTTAGCTATGGGCTAGCTAGCCGTCCGTCCGTCTAATGACGACAGGCCGTGTCGACGGCGCGGTCGTGTTCCATGCGCACCTCAAAGAGATGTCAGCATAAAGGGAGGGGCCCGCAAGGGCCGAAGCCTGCCGGGGTTGCGGGACTGTTCGAAAGAGATACCGTGGCCTTGGAACATAAAGGGCGAGGAAGGAACATGGATGGGTTTTAGTCAGTAAAAGTCTGACACATCCTCCCACTCCGCCCAGAGTGGGAGAAGTTATTTGGTGATTTCCCATCCGAAAAAAAAAAGTATTATTAGTTTTTACAACTTAATTTGCTATGACTGTCTCCACCTCTGTGTCTCTGGAAGGGGCAGTCCGGTCTGGCAGCAATCATCTCCAACATGCTGTTGTCACTACCAAGGAAGCCGCCATCTTTCGCATGATAGCGTGGAATCCATCGGAGCGAGGCTCTGCGAACGTTCCCGACGTACTACAGCGCCATGTCAGTCCCAAAAGCATCCTGAAGCCGTTATTAAATTGGACACGCAAGAACATTATTGGATCTTCACGTGTGTGTCACAAACAGGCCGCTCGAGTAGAATGATTGACAGAACGCCTTAAAGAGGGTCTGCAGCACAACGAACGAACGTGCGGGCAAGCATATTGCTCCTCACAGACAACGGTTGCTATTGTGCCATATCAATATGAATAGTATGCGAGCTCCTTGCATACCTTTGACATGTTGATTCTTGTCCTTAGCTTCAATTACACCATACTATTAGGGACTATTTTATTCAGCTCTATTCAGCTTATGCCCATAGAAAACAACGATTTTGTATGAGACGATCGTTCATCGATCGTGACAACGTTTTCTTTGGGCATAAGCTGAATAGAGCTTAATAAGTGTGCGTAGTCCCTTAGATTGAAATATGCAGAAGATTGGTTGTTTTTGTGCCATTTCTGATTAATGTTTACTTGAATGGCATGCATATACATATTTATGTGCAAGCAACTAGTTATAGCAACTGGCTAAGAAGTTTACAAGCAGCTTCCATGCCATGTTACCATAGCAATTTCTAGTTGGAGATATCTGGCATGGCATACTAGCTACTTGCATACTTTTATGCAAGCTATTGGCATAATATATCCGTGGCTTAAATTCCACTTCAGAGTTAAGATCCCTTCATAATATTCTCGAATAATATGAAATAGGATTGCGTAGCTAAGTATTGTCTGCGGAGCGTCAAAAGGGTGCCTCATAAATATTCAATTCAGTTTCAAGCCCGAAAAGTCATCGTTAAGTCTATTTCCGATAAAATGCTGAAGCGCTTTCACCTCTAATGGTGATTCCATTTTGGCCCACCTGACTCGTGAAAAAAATATTAAAAGTTATTCGAGAACTTTGTTTATAGGCTAAGTCAGCCTATTTCTTCTTTTTATAGTCGCTGTAAAAATGCTAAAATAAAAAAGAGAATGAAAATTGGCGTATTGGTGTTACCAACAAGGCCTTTTCAGATAAATATTCTTAGTTCATTATCTAGTCTATATCACTTAGTTACTTACTTCTTCTAATTTTGTTAGGATGTATGGATGTTTGTTCCTCTTTCACGAAAAAGCGGCCAAGTGCGAGGTGTACTCGCCCATGAAGGGTTCCGTATTTATATTTGACTTGATTGAATGAAAGGTAAATTGCGGTTTACGATTTATGACGGTGGAAGATTACATGGCCATGTACATCATATATTTTTTTAGTTTTATCATTCTCTTTTAACATTTTACCACTTTGGAAGTGTCTCTCGCGCAAACTATTCAGTTGAGAAAAAAATGATATTAGAAACCTCAATATCATTTTTGAACACCTATTCATAGATACCCACACACGTATGGGTTTGATGAAATTTTTGTTTTAGTTTCAGTTCTAAGTATGGGGAACCCTCAAAATTTATTGTTTTTTTTTTCTATTTTTGTGTGAAAATCTTAATGCGGTTCACAGGATACTTCCCAAGTTTCAACAGCATAGTTCTTATAGTTTCGGAAAAAAGTGGCTGTGACATACGGACGGACAGACAGACAGACCGACAGACATGACGAATCCATAAGGGTTCCTTTTTTGCCATTTGGCTACGGAACCCTAAAAACGTTTGAACTGATTTGGGTTAAATTTGGCGCACAAATACTTTATAACGAGGATTTTTTACACTTTATCCAGGTAGTACGATTCCGTGGGATAGTGAGAGGTTTTCATATGAGAATAGATGGCGTTGAACTGACTACGTTACTAGGTGCCAAAGCCAAAACGGTTGAAAAATCACACGTCACATACGCTCGTTGACTGACACTTTCGTTTGCATAAGCTTCCGATTATAACCATTAGGGCCAAGTGAGATCAGTGCCATCTATCCAGCGACTAGTGAAGAGTTGCAAAAGAAAATCCCTCATTACCGAACTCGACACGGCCGATCTATTTTATATTTTATTCTAGGCTTAATAAGTGCCATCAACGGGTGTTTAGTCTAAATGGACCACAATGAATGGCCCGCGGTCCGTTCAGACGTAGACAAAAACGTTTACGTCTGAACGGACCGGTGTCAAAAAAAAAAACAAATAAATAAACTTCATCAACAACATTCGGATGCGAAAGTTAAAAAATGAAATAAAATGTTAATTTTATCTTCTTTAGAAAAACAATCAATTATGGTTAGTAGTAGCCTCACGAAATGTATCAACAAGTACAATCACTCTACTCATCTCTGCCATTCATTTGTTTCCCAGGAAACTCAGCTCTTACTCATTAAAATATTCCCCCTCCCCTCAAAAGAACATTACCCCACCCCAAAATGTCCTTCACAACTTGTCATTGCTGAACCAGTACGCGCGACATGTTCATTTAATTTTTATCAACGGTCACGGGGATAACTAATCAACCGAGTAGTATGACCCCATTCTCCCCTTGTGGATTGTGAAATTATTTAGTTACAAGGGAGCGGGAACAACGGATTTTGATACTAAGGGTTGCCCAAGGGACTATATGATATCCAACCGTGTGTAAATATTATAAGATTTAGAAATATAGAGATGTATTTTCATGAAGGAAACTAAGAGCCATAACGGTTCGAGATTTCTTTGGAAATGTATTTAATTTTGTTACTGTATGGTGTGTTTTTATTTCGCTGTTTATCTTTTACGCTACGATTATATTCAGGGTCTTATTTCTTAAGATCACGTATTATAATAAATGGATATTGAGTTTGGGAGCATTTCAGCTCATTAACGAATGGTATTGTTTGTTTTTTTCTATTGTAACCGGATATTGTACGAGCTAATGATTGATGAATAAAATATTATTATTGATACTTACCAAGGATAATAAATTCTATTTATACTTAATGTAGGTAGCAGTGCTTGTGGCAAAATAATAACAGCCGCTTGGGTCGATCTTTTGGCTAAACCGCGCTTGCCTAGGTTGGTTCGTGGATGGGTGACCGCCCATTTCATGTCGAGTTTCCTCTTTGCCTCAAAAATCACGAAAAAGCAACGGCTTTTTCGTGCTTTTTGAGGCAAAGAGGAAAACCAACGACCAACGGGTCCCGGTTGTCAATTGAAAAACTTTCACAGTCGTAACACGTAGTCAGTGGCAACCAAATAGGTGGTCCAAAAGTGACAACCAGTCTTACCAAGCAGAATCATAATCATATTACCCAGCATTTACTAGCTGGATTGTGGAGTTCAGAAGGCTGTCGCTCCATGTTGCGTACTGGTATTCAGCTGAATAACTTTCGGCTTCCAGTCTAACCGGATGCAGCTGCAGCCGGTAAGGTAAGACTGGAAGCCGACCCCAAAGTAGTTTGGAAAAGTCTGGGCAGATTTTGATACTTGATGTAGGTATCGTTCTTCATTCTGAATAACTTTATAGTGAAAACTCTTTGTGCATAAAAAAAAACTCAATAAAAACAACGTAAAGTAATAAATCACTCATAAAATAGACTTTATTAGACGCTTTTAGGCGTCAATTTAAATAAATTATCGACTAACGACGTTTTGGTAATGGCAGTCAACGAGTTGACGAGACGTTGTAAGTACCTAATGGTATTATACACCACTGATTTCATAACACTTTATGTAGGTATATTACTTGTGTATTATGTACCATATACCTGTATTCTAAGTTGGGAGATGAACGATTTCATAGTTAATTCGTGGACAGAAAGCAATGGGGACTATCGCGCATGAATTCACCGCTAGGGGCGCTCGTGTAGAGTAAGGTCTTCGAAATGTCAGATGTCATAGTGTTCGCGCGTTGTGTGCTTTTTTATCACGTATTTTTTACTAATATTCGCAATTGTCGTCTAGATTGAGCCATTCCTGATTAATTATGACTTGAAGGTTTTATGTGACAAGTTTGATTTTCAACATACTTATACAAAACTAACATAAATATATATTTTAAATGTTTAATGCTTGCTCATTTTAGGGGCAATATTGTAAATATGAATCTAAAGTAAGCACAATATGCAATAAAACAAACTTTTTATGAAGTTATTGGTACAAAGTATGAAATAGAATGAATGACAGGACCTTACTCGCCAGTGGCGCCATCTGGTGAACTCGAAAACGATAGCCCTCATTAGGGCAAGTCCTGAAAAAGTTTCAATATTAACGATGATTTTTGAAGTGAAAACTTCTTTAGGCGCGTTGACATCGTTGTCATCTTCGTTGGCGATGTTATCATGGGACTCACGTGACCGTCACGTACGCTTTTCATAGCACTCGTAGCCGATGCGCTACGGTGCGGGTGTAGCCGTAGCGGATCGGCAATGAGTTTTCAGTACTATCGGCAAAAAGACTGCCCCGCATGTTTTTTTTTTTAAAGGTAGACAGAACCACGATTTAGCTAAATAAATGCAAAAAGTTCATCAATTAAGTATAAAGGGAAATGAGAATGAAGACACAATCTGGAACTAGGATCTAATCGGACTCGGTAGTAACTTAGCCGAGGCAACAAAGAAATATGTTGGCAGAGGTCTATATATTTTTGTATTGCTTTTTGGCACCTATTTAGGATATAAACGAGCTCAGAAAATAGCCCGTATTGCTATATTACCGCACTGCATAGCAGCGGGACATTAGAGGTTAACCGGTGACCTGTGGTACTTAATTACATTTTTTAAATCCTTACAACTGAAAAAGCAAAAAATCTAAATGCAGCTCCACAGTCTAAACAGACAAGGATTAATCCATAAAACTGGCGAATGTATTCTCTTAAGAGAATGTAATTATTTCTACGACCACTCGCTCTAGGGCTGCTACATTGTTTGCTCTTAAACAGATGAAAGGAAAACAGAGGAACCTTCCTCCAATGTCAATCATAACAGCCAGCTCACAAACAGACATAATTTACATTTACAAGGAACCTTTCGTTTGTTATTGTATGCGATGTGATTTGTTTAGGAGAATCACAAAGAGGCATAGGGCTCATTTCTAGAGACGCGGCGCGTTGGGCGGCGCGTCGGGCGGCGCGGGCCGCTTCAAATTCAAACATATGTCAATGTATGAGAGCGTTTACGGAGAAGCGTTTTTACGCGCGTTTGCTCAAGATGCAGCGTCGGACGCCGCGTCGGACGCGGCGGTGCACGCGGCGTCCCCCGCGGCGTGCGACGCGGCGTTATGTCATGGTGACTTCTGCCAGTTTTTGGAGGATGATGTTATGCCCAATGGACTAAGTAAATTAGTTTTGAATGATAACAGTATGAAGTAAAATATGTTTGTGTTTCCTTTTGCTACATTAAAAAATACTCTTCTACTTTGACAGATTTAAATTAGATAAAAACATAATATGGTTTTCGCTTGGAACTGCTAGAAAAAATAAATCTGGAACGTCAAAACGTGCTAACTTGCTGTGATCGATGGTGGCTTCAAATCCAACCGTATTGCTTGAGGCAGTCGTAGTTCATATAGCATTATTTGTATATTGCATAGCTATAAATCACGAATTTATTAAAAAAATTAAAAAACATAATTCCTCCAAAATTTAGTCGCAGATTTGTATTATACATAGTCGTATGAGCCATGTTTTGTAATTACAAACGTGTACTTTTTGGAACAAAATTTCTTAACGCGTCTTACAGATAGTGCGATTTAGTAGAAAACGTCACGTTATGAAATGCTGTATGCGGCCTGCTGTATACTACCACGTAAAACACTGAACGAGGGTCCGTCCCTATAATGGCAAAGAATATAATACAACACTTGAAACTGTTAACATTGACATGAAACATATATTATTATATTTGCTGTAAGCTCATATCGAGTAAAATACCATCTTGCCTAGGTAACGAAACCGCTATGGTTTCGTTAAATGCGTTTTACGTACTTCTAATCCGACTACAATACCATCTATCGAGTGAGGGGTTTAACTTTCAAATCATTTTTGATTTAACTCTTAATGTTTCTCTATCCAACGTTTTTGTCATCTTTCTCTGCTTCTGTCATAGGTTTTCACAAATAATTTGGAAGTGAAAACTTCTTTAGCGACGTTGTGCACTTTTTGGGATGGGTAAAAAATGTTAAACTCGCGTCTGGACACGTGACCTGATCGAAAATTCGTAAGACGGAGATTCATAATGTAGATAGATGTGGTGTTCACTCGTACACTAGTTAGGGTTTAGAGTAAAACCACCGTATATTACTGTGGTGTCTTTGTTCAGGGTTGTACAATAAAACACTATTTCCAATATTCCTGGGTTAGGCGTGCTGTCGCTAAGGCTGCTCGGACTAGACTAAACGCGGCGCATCGCCCCGCGCTCCCTCCAACATGCATCCCCCACCACAGAACGCATAACTCATTTATTAAACACTACAGTAGTTAATATAAATTGTCATATTTGTGTACGATAGCGCAATAAATGAATATTTTACTTAACCACATAAATTATAGTACTTTTATACTGGTAATTAGAGCAATTCGTGCGAAATTATTTCATAACCATTCCAAATTATAAAAAATGCACCCCACTCCCGCAGTGCAACCTTTTTTTTTTAAATTGACTATCATAATTATAACCTCATAACAGGGTTGTAAGACACGTGGAAATTTTGAGAAAACGCATTTGTTATTTGTGTTAGATCATACGTGAATATTGTTTAGTTTTGAAATACGAATTACGTTCGATATTAAAGAAAAAACGGTTGACCGCACAATTTTTTGTTGTTGTTATGCATCTACATCACACGCAAAAGAAATAAATATACATAATCAAAAATATTCAAATCTTTCATTGCTCTTTTTCACATAAATCGTCTACTTTGACAATTCTTGCTGCCCGTCAAATGTCACATTACCAGCGCCAATGATGCCATTGTTACAATGCGTTGCTTAGCCAATTAGAGACGAGCGTTCACAACCTACCCAATCATAACTTCGTGATGATAATAGAGAACAAATTAGCTGTTTAGAGAAAACAAACGTTGTGAGGCCGTCTATCAAAAAGATTTTGTTTGAAGTTACTAAAGAAAGCGGCCAAGTGCGAGTCGGACTCGCCCATGAAGGATTCCGTAGCAGCAAGTAACATAACGCTTTTTTTATTTTTATATTTGAGTTGATTGAATGAAAGGTAAATTGCGGTTTACGATTTATGACGTATTAAAAAAAAACTACTTACTAGATCTCGTTCAAACCAATTTTCGGTGGAAGTTTACATGGTAATGCACATAATTTTTTTTTTTAGTTTTATCATTCTCTTATTTTAGAAGTTACAGGGACACACACACACATTTGACCTGATTGGAAGTGTCTCGCGCGCAAAATATTAAGAAAAAAATTATACTACATTTATCTCAATATCATTTTTGAAGATATACCCATAGATACCCCACACGTATGGGTTTGAAGAAAAAAAATGTATAGTTTCAGTTCTAAGTATCAGGAACCCCCAAAATTTATTGTTTTTTTTCTAGTTTTTGTGTGAAAATCTTAATGCGGTTCACAGAATACCTCTACTTACCAAGTTTCAACAGCATAGTTCTTGTAGTTTTGGAAAATAGTGGCTGTGACATACGGACGGACAGACATAGAGACAGACATGACTAATCCATAAGGGTTCCGTTTTTTGCCATGTGGCTACGGAACCCTAAAAAGCTCTCGAGTTGGCATTGGGACCAAAGACTACTTGATGCTCTGTGCTGTATTTTTTTACAGACAATTGACAATAATGAGACTTCCAAAACATCAAAAGAGTTTGCATAGATGATGTGGATAATTCCAACTTGATTTTATCGAATCAGAGATCGATTATTAAAATAAATCGACATGCTTCTCGTGCGGATGTGCAGCACGTATTCCTTCCCTCCTACTGCAACGACGCGTATGCCGCAGCGTTGTCGACTGCAGGCAACACTCACACGCTACAAGATCCGTGGTAAACAGCGCGGCGTAATAGAGGAAGAGCTGTGACGATCAGCCCATCGCTATTTTATAAAACCGAAAAGTTTGTCTGTGTATGTCCCTAATTTTGATCACGGTTCTTATGAAATTTATCAGGTAGCAGTTGTATAAAATTGCTCGCGAAACGTGATTATTTTAGACAAAAAATGAGTACCTGTCTGGAATTCAAACCTGAGACCCTAGGTTTATAAAGAGGCCACTAAACCGTTGGGCTACTTCGCCCCAGTGATAATTGGTCTAAAATAGTCGTTCTATTCTAATCTAATGCTTGTTATGACCGAGTAAGATACGATGAAAGGTAGAAATAAAGAAAACATATTTATTTGGCATAATTATGCCATAAGTGCACACAACAAGAACAGCAAAAAATAAAAACTTAATTACACAATTAAAAAACTTAAAACTACACAGACAAAAAATGGAAAGAAATAATTATTGTGCGTCTCACGGCTGCGCCAATTAGGCCTAGTTTAGTTAAGCACTCGTAGATGTAGCGCGCTTCTATTTGCAGAGCCCGGCAGATCGAGCGAGATCCGCTGTTATCATGCCTCGACGCACTCGCGCTCCCCCCAGCCAGCTCATCCCGTAGATCGCGACGCGCCAGCCGCACGACGAGGAAGCGGGGGCGGGTCTCCACCGGCGCCGTCGCCTGCGTTGCGTTGAAGCGCCAGCCTCCTTGCTCCATGCTTGGGGCTCACGAAATCGCGAGCTTTAATTTTGACGCCAATCTTAGCGGCCACCAACATGGCAGTGTAGGTGGTGTTTTCTCCACTTATCTCTGGAATATTAGATCTAAGGATATCATTTGCGAGCAAGTCCTGGTCACGGTCGTTTATCTCGCTCAACTGATTTGTAAGATCCACATTCGACGATTGCGACATTTCGGGTTGAGCCAGTTTGGTCTCCATAATAACTATCCAACTCCAAGTTACTCATTCTATTGTTCTAGCTTCAGAAGTTCAGACAAACACCATAGGTTGAGCACAGCAACGGAGTACAGGACCGCACATGCCACAAGTTGTTAAGCCACAAGTTGGTTTTCCGTTCCCCGAATAATTATCTTCTATAAACTGTGGGTTTCGGGTACTTGTGTATTGATGGGGTTCACCTATAGTTATTTACTGTTTTTTTAAATATTTAAACAGCACATGAACACTAGATAACAATGTTATTCGTAAGTTGCCCTTGCAGAAGTATTTATTCACTAAACTTAGGCGAATTAGACTGTTATTTTATTTATTCGCGAGAAGAAAAACACAAAGAGCTTATGTCTGTTTGACATCCGTGACGTGACATGATGACACAACGCCGCGTGCGCCGCCGCGTCGGACGCGGCGTGCGACGCCGCGGGCAACGCGTCGCAGCACGCCCCGCGTCTCCCTATACAAAATTGTACTGAGGCCGCTGCACGCGCCGCCTCTCCGTAAACGGAAAAAACGCTCGACGCGCCGCGTGACGCGCCGCTCAACGCGCCGCCCGACGCGCCGCGTCTCCAGAAATGAGCCCATAGACATTGCACAGAAAGACCGCGTCCCTATCAAAGCGATTGCCGAACGAGCATGGGTATGTCGCGATTGTTTTGTTCGGCGAACTTGAACGCCTGGTCGTCCCAATGGTTCAGTTTTCGAACGGGGCTGACATTTGAATGCGGCTATCGCATATTTTCGCGGCAGATCGCTTTGATTAAGACGCGGGGGAACGCATGGTCGTCTTCTCGTATTCGGAACAAATCAGTGACATAATAATATGAACGCAGGAATTCATGCGATTGATCGCTTTGGTTAGAGTCTGGAGATAGAGAATCGCTTTGTAAAATATACATCATCGATGACGGACGGCCAGATTGTGGAAAGAACAGAAGTGTGAAGTATCATTTATTAAACAAATTGATAGGTACGAACAGTAAAAAGCTACTGAATATTAATCGTTTGAAGCGCGACCATTTGTTCTTCTAATAACAACCTTACACGAATATAAATAAGGATCGAATTGATTTGCTCAAGAGGTTCGTGATCTGAGAGTTTTGGCTCAGGAAACAAACCGGGGGTATGTAGGTCAACAACTTGAAGGGAGAGGTATTGGGTAATTGGAACGTAAGCCATGTGAACCTTCGATTTTCCGTAAAATCAGTCGATTCTGATGTAGTAACGCCTTCGCTCCTTTGAGCTCAAAGTGAACAATAAACTTTGTACAAGCAACAATAAGTATGCAAAGAAGAAATAATCACGATGTGTTCGAACGAAGAGGTGTCGTATTACCCAGTAACCCTGTATAGGTGAGAAAGGCAGTCGCTTCATGTACAATATTGGTATTTAAAAGCATCGAGTTAGAATAGAAGTATACCCTAACATAGATGGGATTAGACTAGGCAGATGCGTATGTGTGTATGTCCATATCTAAGTAATAAGAGCTTCGGTAATAACACTATTCCATATTTCAGTATTTCGTCGATATCCCGTATTTAAGCTCACTGTAATAAAATCGCTGTATTCTGAGTTTTTTCCTTTGATTTTCAGTTCGGGGGTTAAAAAACCGACCCCGATTCACTAATGTGATGAACTTTTTCCGATGTAAGCCTTAATTGAAGGTTTGAGGAAGATAGGATAGGAAGAGCAGATAATATTACGGATTTTCTCTCGGCACTGATTTTCTGGCCAATCGTGAATTCTGTTAATAAAGCAATTTATTTTCCCCTTTTAGATTAGCGCTAAAAGGCAGTTTTGAAATTACCTGCTGATTTTCATTAAGACTAACTCGATCCCAAGACTGTGTTCTTGCGAATTTGAGAGCTTATTCTTAACTTAACTATCTTGCTTATTTCATAATTTGTGTGGAAATAAAAAATTATAGTCAGTAAGCGAGCAAGATAACGAAGCGTGGAACGTGGAACATTGCTGGTGGCTCAGGTGCTCGTTTAAAGCATAATTAGAGACTCCGCGAAGTGGAAGTTTTCGACAACGTTTTCAGCTACATTTCCCATTATGAGTTCATGAATATCAATTAAAGTTTACGACTTTAATTGGCTTTCTACCGATATTTTAACGCTATTTGCATGTTGTGGGAGCATTAACTTATCCGACTATTAACCGTACGTAATTGGGTTTTGTGCGTTTTCCGATGCCGCAATTACTTTGCGTTTTATTGAAAAATGTCGACAGTTGTTTTCGTTATTTGAAGGCTTTGTGAAATAGCGTGTGTTATATGCAGGCCGACCCCTTTATTATGATGTTGTTATGGTGGATATTTTAAGGGTACTATAAAGGGGAGTAACAATTTATTTGCTAGCGAGGGTACTAGTGTTGTTCTGGTAACTTTATAGCCTGTCGAGTTGCCTGTATTTTTTTTGCTCAGGAATTAAATATTATGTAGTTTCCAACCACCTTATATCGAACTTTTATCATAATTATCTTCCTGCTCTTGTCCAACGTTACTTGGGGTCAACACAATACGTTTATTTCTTCCATTCTACACTTAAAGTACTTATGGGATAGCATCATGATAATACTGAACAGATACACAAAAAAAAAAAACATTTCAATCTTGAGGACGGTTTTATCAAGTACGTGGAATCCGGTGATAAGCCTTATGAAAAACAACATGCGTCTCCAGTATAAAGAAAACTCTAGTGATACTGAGAGTGCGTTTTATCGTGAGTTACAATCGAGTTCCAGTAGTGCGCGTAATATAAAACTAAGAAAGAGGGTAGACAGATTTGTCTGCTCATAATAAATAATGTTCTTCAGTATTCCCGCGATCATGATGCTTGCAACAGTGTCGAAATATCGGGAACTCATAGAAATGAAAGAAAATCATGGATGTCAAATAAGTGCTTGTGAAAAACAGTGAAAGTCTAAAACAGTTCTTCCATTTTTCACTGTCAACTGTCACGCAATCATTTACTCCATTTTCATGCATTATATCATTCGTCACACAATCCGGCAATCGTTTCTTTGGTCTTCGTCTCCCTCTCTATCCGTCAAAGTTATATATAGGGTTCAGAACTTCCATTCAACCCTGCGATCAATAATAGATTCAACCTTAATAACAATTTCCTTCATTCCTAGTTCACTTAGTCCAAACTCCGTCTTTTTTTACCCATATATATTTCTCCAGACCCAGGAGATCCAGTATCTGATGAGATAACGTGCATATGACTTGCGGCGCCGACTCCAAATGAATTGGAATGAGGGTAAGAGAATGCAAATGATGACTTTTCTACACCACATGGTGTTTTCAACTGCATTCTACACCCTAACTCATGGTGTTACTATTCAATTTTAAATGATAGTACATTAAATGAAGCCTACGTTGGAAGTAAACAACGTCTCGCTAATTGGAGTTTCCAACAAAATTAAGTCAATTTAACTTCATTACGGTGTCATAGTATTTCGCTAGTCATTAATAATGCATCGTGCAATTAAAGTCAAGTTCGTAAACTATTTACGTGTTGCGTGTAGTTTAAGATATGTAATGGAATTTTGGTGGTAATGTGTTTGTATGGGACAATTTGAACGTTCATTGCCTTATGTAAATAAGCTTAGAATCTTTGAAGGACTTAAGTTGAGCCTTGGAAATGCTAACTTTGTAATCTGTAAACTAAGCAGAATCGAGGGAATGGTTCGTCGAAAAATGTAGTCTTCGTGAGAAAAGAGACAATAAAAAGTTTGTTTTGTACGATAACCCAACACTAATATTATATAGCTTTAAAATACATTGCGGACATACCAACCGAATGCACTTTAACTGCTGGGCAAAACTCTTAACAAAATGGTTGCCGGAAGAGGCCGACCCAGAAAGAGGTAGTGAGACAATCTGGACGCGTATCACGAGGGCTGGTTCGAGGAGGCACGGGAAAAGAGCTACTGAAAGGTTTGGGGAAGCCCAGCCCAGCAGTGGGACAGTAAGAGTGGGTGAGAAAGAAAGAAGAGAATTTCTACAATGGGCCACTTGTAGCTTCTTAGCTCAATGGCATAAAAAAAACGGGTTAATTTTCAACATCCTTTTAAATATTTCATATATATTTTTTCTGCCTACCTTCCTTCTTTATTTCCTTGCAACTTTCTTTACATAAAAATTGAATCCTTTACCTACTTAGAAAACCATCAATCTTTCAACCACCACTATAATATTATACCTAACATTCCTTTAAAATATGAGACGATCTAGCGTACGAACGCTTTGACCTAGTCCCTGCTTTAGAACTCGCTTATCAAATAGCTCGAATACCTATTGATTCCTCGGCAGCGTTGTTGGCTAGTTCAGAACTCTATATATAAGTACCTAAAGTACCTAATCAATAGTACGAGTAGGTCATGGTATTAAAAGTTCAGCTTTACATGCTGAATTACTTGAGGTATTATTCAAATTACGGTACTCTGGCTTTGGCTTAGAGCCTGAATTCCTTCAGTTCATAAATATAATCTGGATATAGGCAGCTCGAAAGTTGCGCTTCAACCGGTTTTTCCGCTTTCCAAGTTTTCACTACCAGGTAAAAGTGTGCTAAGTATCAATGAGTATGGATAGGCAAAGTGTTCTTCCTACTTTGAAAAAACTCTTTTATAGCGTTTAAGCTTAGGGGGTCTAGATGAATTATTTATTATTTTAACAAAAGTCAGTTCTGCAAAAGATTATTTGAAAATGTTTACCCAAAAGTGATAAAACAGGCATACGACTTCCATCAGTCTCATCACGGATTCTTGCTTATTTAATGAGTTCAATTAAAGCAACAGTTAATTAAACTTCTAAATTACATTTTCTCCGTTCATTGAAACGTGTGATTTGAATAAAAATTACTTTAACGGAGCTTTTCATATAGACTGAGTAGTTTGTAAAAATGACTTCAAAGACAATAATAATTATTTCCTTGTGTTTGATCATAGCTGTAAAATATTAAAAATAAATGAATGTAAATGTTCTATTTTCAAATATTTCCCTGTCTCACACCGAATGATTAGTTCTAATAAGTAACGAAGCATTAAAATATCTTTATAAAAATAAAGATGAAAGTATTACTAGTCTCAAGGGTGCCTTACGGTGTAACAGGGTGCTATTACGTAATCTATTTTGCCTTCGCACACGGGATTTTTAAAGGCAAACGCTCCTTATTAAGAAGGGAGGAAGGAGGGAGAATATTTTTAGCGAAGTCGTACGGAATACGGTCGTTTTTATGTGTTGTAGTATGCGAGAGAGATTTTGGTATAAGATTTAATTTTACGTATATTTAGATGTTTGTTAAGATTAGGTACGAAATGGCGTTGATTATGGTGATTTATTCCTGTTTTGTGGATATACATAATGGGGTGTCTGCGCATCATGTCTTCTTCTGTGGTGTTTGGCCCGTATTTTACGGGAACAATAGTTTGACTTCCAGGTCTAAATGTGCTGGTTAGACATCCCGCAAACGCTTCACAAAATGAAGACCTTAGTCAATTAAGTGCCTACGTTGGTTTTTACTTCATTAGTTAGCTAATGAACTATGAATTAGCGAACAAAAATATAGGTTGATGTAAATATCCATACATAGTCTCTCTGAACTATTATTTTGGCCCTTTTGAATTTTTATATTTTCTTTCCTTTTTTTTTTTGTTTTAATTGCATTCAATATAACGTTAGGCGGAAGAGCGGTCCTGCGGTCCATGGCCCTCTACGGGGCCCCAGTGTGGGCGCGTTCCTTGAAGCGGCGTGCCGCTCATTATCTGAACGCGCCCCAAAAAGTGGTGGCGAAGGAGGTGGCAGAACGAGAGAGGGAGAGATCCTCACTCCGGCCGCGCGGGAGACGCACCGGGCGTCGGGGGCCACGTGGTGGCTACCGGCCACCGTAGATGCGGGCCTGTGGACGGTTGGCTATGGGCTAGCTAGCCGTCCGTTCGTCTAACGACGACAGGCCGTGTCGACGGCGCGTTCGTGTTCCACGCGCGCCTCAAAGAGATGTCAGCATAAGAGAGGGGCCCGCAAGGGCCGAAGCCTGCCGGGGTTGCGGGACTGTTCGAAAGAGATATCGCGGCCCCGGAACGTAAAGGGCGAGGAAGGAACATGGATGGGTTTTAGTCAGTAAGAGTCTGATACTCCCTCCCGCTCCGCCCAGAGTGGGAGAAGTCATTTGATGATTTCCCATCCTAAAAAAAAAAAAAAAAAAAAGGCGGAAGAGCGGAGTCATCTAACACAAGCATCTAAGGCACCCAAGTCATGCTTGTCAAGCCGTATGTAATTGAAATATACATTTTTATTTAATTTTTATATTTGATTATTATTTGTTGGTATAAAAAAACATCAAAAAATGGGTTCTATCTGAACAAAACAATGCCTTAGCTAGTATACCGTCTTTAAACACTAATTATTAATAAGTAAATAGTCCCTGGTAACGCACATCCCTGTCTCAAATAGGCCCCACATTACACTAATCCCAGGACGTACATTTCCAGTCCCCTAACACAACGTTAGCAACATTTTGCTCATCATTTATCTGGCTTCCAGTAAACAATCCGAAGCCAGGCCTTTAGTCCCGGTAATTGAAGGATCTCTTACTCCTAACAATAAAACACAATTGGGCACTATGTTTTATCCAAGACTGAATCCCATTCAATCTACGACGGAATTCCGGCTTCTATTACAACAAGACGTATTGTTGCTTTATTACGCCAAACTGCAATAACCAGGCGTAATATTTTTTTATATCTCCTATACGAACACGGTTTTATACTTAAAAACAGTATTCGCTATGTAAAATATACCTTTTATCTGCATGAAGGAAATAAAAGTGAAGATGAAAACATCCAATCGTATTTTTGTAAGGAAAGGGGAAAACGTTAGTCTGTACGCTTTTAGACGTGAATAATTATTATTTCTAGCAGGGGGTTTCTTGCCTCGGAGCCCGGGGCTTCTGCTATCAATAAAGCCTCGGTGGGAGCAAGCCAGAGCGCCGCCAAACGCTCCATCTTCGGGATTAGAGCGCGACAAGGATTCTTGCGGCGTTTAAATTGAGATGCCGATCTTTACTATAATCGCTGCTTAGTCGACGCGTTTGTACGGAGCTTTAGGCTGCGTTCACACTTGGCGTACATGGTAGAAGCGACAACGACTCATTAAACAAAAAAAAACAGCTGGTCCATTTTGCAGTTGTATAAGACACAGCCTTTTTTTTAAATAATAATAATAATATATCATTTAATTCAGGTAACAAAAGACCCATATTACATATACAAAGAAGAAAGAAAGAAAAAGCATTTATTAGCACGCACAGGACAAAACACATAAAAAATATCAGTTTAAAACTTACTAATAAAACTTACACAGAACACACATACATATACATACAAACAACAAACATACAAAACCACTAAACATTAAACTATTACACATGAGGAGACGGCGGCGTCATGTTGCGCTGCGTGGTGTCGCGTAGCCTTCCGCGGAATCGCCGATATATGACACCCTTCGGCCAAAACTCTTCCTTGAGGAAGGTCTCAATATAAGGTCTAAAATGATTAATGAAAAATTTCGATTTTCGTCTGTCTCATCGCCCATCCATCTTGTATAATCGGGGACAACTGTGAGTGACAAGTTTAAATTTACCAAAACTGCAATTCAGAAAACGGCCTAAACTGCAAACCGCAGCCGCAATTGCTACGAGAGACTAGCTACACGACTGGATTATTTGCAACAAAACGATACCATAGATGACAACATTGCCCCCCGTTGTCGTTTTGACATGACGACCAAAAACTGTGATGGCACAGAAACCAGGTGTCGCTGCGGTCTGCATGTTATTGCGATGGGTGGCTCCGCAGCAGTTTGCAAGTAAGATGGCAACTGTGAAACAAATGCCGCGAGTATACCTGCTTCCGAGCGTCGTGATTGGTTGAAAATCTGGTAATTTTATTTCATAATTCAAAATAGCTTGACCTCATTGGGTAGATTGAAACCTAGGTATGGTCGCGCCATCTACGATTAGCTTTTAACGGTCTTCCCCATTGCAGTCGCTTTTGTTAAAACTAATTATTGCCAACTGTGCTTTGTTTTTCATACATTGTCACCGTCCGCGTCAGTGGTTGACTTACTTACGTCTGGTCTGAAAGCGGCCTTATAGCATAATTTACCTAAACTGTCACTTTCTCTCGTATACTCCGCTACATTTGTTAATCATTGGTTTATGAGATTAGAACAGTTTTGCATTGATAAGCAATCTTAAATAGGGTTTGGAACATTAAACCATTTATCGAGGACAATTCGATGGGTCATCTAGTACGTGACCGAACTGTCGATTGACTTACAAGGAAACTCCAAAATGAGCGAAGAGCCGTTAGTAAAGGAGAAACGTATTGTGTTTCTTATGTACTAGGGATCTATAATTGCGTAAAGTTACTTAGTTCAATGTACAGAATGCTTGGTTGGCGGCTCCTTGAAGGGTTTGTTTACACCCTGTATAATACTAAATGTGCAAATTATAAGTTGATATTTTGTAAAATGATTCGAGGCACATTCTATAATTTATCTATGTACAGTTATTTCTATCTATCTTTTGTCAAGTTCTTATTACAATGTACTTAAGTGCCAGTCAGGCCCGCCGCTAGCTGTTTAGTAGCCCGCGTGCAATACCGATTATGCCGCCCTACGACTACTTACGCTGAGTTTTGTCAAAAAATAGTACATTGTTATCCTAGGGGTGAAAGTAACTTATTTAGTCCCGAGACGGGACTTGGCGCCCAAGCGTAGCGCGGGCGCTAATAGCTCGAGGGACTTAATAAGTCTTTAACCCGAGGTAAACACTGTGCTTTTCATTACGAATACAAGGAAAATAAAAACAAAAACACGAAACAACTCGAAAAAAAAATGATGATCGGATTGCCGCTTTCCCGCCTATTTTGTTTTTTTTTTCTGTGGCCGGCTATTCAGCCTTTATTTTCACTATCGTCACTGAAAAAATAGTAAATATTTTGCCCAAATCTTTGTTATTTTAAAGAAATATTTGTAACTAAATTATAACTAAGTTATTTAAAAAAATATATATTCTTTAATTAATACTGAATTTTATGTTATTTCAATTTCACATCGCGCTGTAATTTACAGGCTGTATAGAAGTCGGAACATGGTTCAATAGAAATGTGAAAATAGAACTAGTTTTTTTTTTAAATAATGTGACAGCTGTCAGTTGAAAGCGATTCTCCCTAGGGCTGAAAAGTATTACTTTCAGCCCGCTCCTCAGGCAACTTCAGACCTACTTTCCGTGTATGAGTGACTTCTATACAGCCTGTAAATTACAGCGCGATGTAAAATTGAAATAACATAAAATTCAGTATTTATTAAAGAATATATTTTTTAAATAACTTAGTTATAATTGAGTTACAAATATTTCTTTAAAATAACAAAGATTTGGGCAAAATATTTACTATTTTTTCAGTGACGATAGTGAAAATAAAGGCTGAATAGCCGGCCACAGAAAAAAAAAAAACAAAATAGGCGGGAAAGCGGCAATCCGATCTTCGTTTTTTTTTCGAGTGGTTTCGTGTTTTTTTTTTATTTTCCTTGTATTCGTAATGAAAAGCACAGTGTTTACCTCGGGTTTAAAGACTTATTTAGTCCCTCGAGCTATTAGCGCCCGCGCTACGCTTAGGCGCCAAACCCCGTCTCGGGACTAGTTACTTTCACCCCTAGGATAACAATGTACTATTAACTCCTCGAATCTATTCTTAAAGATGTTATTGTCTGATCTATATAGAACTTTAAAATAAAACTCTACTCTATATTTGATTTTGAGGTCTACTAAAACTTCATCACTGTCACACTGTGTTCATCTTCATATTGAAATTGTGTTGGTTTTCTTCTTGGACGAATTGTATTTATTGATGGAAAATCTGCTTCTACATTGAGCTCGTGAGCCACTTTGGAAGCTTCTGCTAACACCATTTCAAAGTGTTCATCCGTGCGTAAAATGCGCGGTTATTGATTCCCAATTTTTTTTTTGTAATCCATTTTGTTTTCCACGCATATTAGAACCATTATCGTAAACTTGACCACGTAAGTTTTCAATGTTGAGATTTAATTGTGAAAATAAATCTGAAACAAAATTTAATAGACTTTCACCTGTGGAGCTGGTGATCGGACAGAAACCAATAAAATTTTCACAAATCATAACATTTTTGGTTTCATTATTTAAAAGAACATACCTGATTACAACTGTAATTTGGCATTAATTACATCTTAGTTTTAACGGATAATAATAGATGGCGCTGTTAGCGCTAAGATTGCGCGCCGCCAGTCGGGTTTTTTTTCCATGCGATGGCGATGTGGTGGGGTGGGTATTATGACAATGATTTTGAATATTACGTGATGAGTCGCTCGATTTGCCGCCCCCTGGACGTGCCGCCCGCGTGCGGTGCACGCCTTGCACGCCCGCTTGCGGCGGGCCTGGTGCCAGTATAGTATATTTTATATCAAGGGACTAAACGAAGCCATAATTTACCAGAGGTGGTTTGACTCCCGAGCGTGCGAGGGAGTCAATGAAACCGAGGGTTTATTAAGTTGGCGTTTAGTCTCGAGAAAAATAGTCAATTTAGTACAAAAACATTTGTTTGTTATTCCTCCAGTGCATAAAACTTTCAAGTCTTAGGTAAATCTTCCGCGATTTTGGCCGCAAAAGATTATCTATAAATTATGTCTTTTGCTCTTTGCTCGACGTCAAACTCTTCACTATCGCTGAAAAACCAAACAAATACACCATTGACAAAAATTCTGAAATTTCGCGGTCAGTTTTTTTTTCTAAACCAGTCACAGATTAACAATTTAAAACACATGGCGCCAACTTCTTAGCGGAAAAACCATGGAACTAAAACCCATTTTCGCAATGATGATGACGTATGGTCCACACTCCACATATAATAGTATATTTACTGGCTGTTTGAATTTGTCTAAGTATGTCATATGAAGGAAAATAGAAAACGAATTACTTTTACTCCGTATGGAGTAAAGTGGTCACTTTAATCCTGCTTCGTAGGGCTATATTGGCGTATTTTTAGAGCACGAGAAGTGAAAAAAAATTATGAAAAAAGTGCGTCCAAAAGTGGCTCCATTACCCTGAAAAATATACACTTTGTATAAAACTATTTTCAACAAATCGTTTTCCTAAATCCTGGCATATAAACTGACGTTCAACCCCGCATATATCTTCATTTTAACAAAGCATCAACTCAAACGTTAGGTGAAGTTTTGAAATTGCGTTTTCAAATATCGAGTCTACGGATTACGGCGGGGCTTTTGTGAATCGTATAACTTTGTAGGTACATCCACTTGTATAATAGTGGAACATCACTAACCTTATTATGACGTCCGTTGTATACTGTGAATTATACACTTGTCTGAGTTCAGCTTATTATAGGAACAGGAACTTACTCAAATATGAGATATTACGACGTTTGAAGTAGTTTGTGTGAGAGTTTTACAGGTAATGTTTTGACTTTTTAAACCGTGTGGCATGACCACCGTAGAAACGGGGTTTGTCGATGGAAGAATCGACAAAATAACAGAAAAAAAAGATATCTATAATTTTGTCGATTTTTCTGTCGACAAAACCCTTTTTCTACGAGGGTAACGTCGAGCTTTGATAACATCTAGTTTTTAGGCACGTGAATCTCAGACGGAGCAGCTACAAGATTAAAAGCAATGTTTATTGCGACAAAAAGACACATAGCCGAAGCTCAATCTAAATAAAGTGAGAAACCTCAACAAAGCTTACGACAAAACAAATATATCTGCATCAAGTCGCCTCCCACGTACTCCTATTAATTTTCGTTTTACACACTGACACACAGAACACTGTGTCCCGCCGTAATCCTTAGATTATGCGGTCACGGACCGTACGGATGAGCCCCGTGGGCCGCGTCGCAATCAATAAGCCGGCGCTGATCCTCCGTCAGCTTGAGCCCAACTTAATGAAGTCCCCCAGAAGTCAGGACTGTTACGCCAGCCTGCTTCCTCAACTTTCCATTACTCAAGTAAGCCTTATCGATCTCCGTAGTTTGTTGTGCCTTACATGTGACCCTGTCAAACGATGTTTTATCTTATATTAGGGCCCCCTTTTACGAGCGTGTTGGGTAGCAGCCATGATTGGTTGTGTGACGTCACAACATTCGCTTCTGTCTTTTTTCATGCAAAACAGAAGATGGCTTATGACTAGTTTTTGTGCAACGTCTCGTTAATACTCTCGATCAATCAGACTCTGTAAACTCATCTGCATTGTGAATGTGTGAATAATATACTCCATTTCGTTCGCTTTTTGCAAAACTTGTCGGTTTTTATAGTATTCTTCGAAGCTGGCTATAAATTCTAGAATAGTCATTAAAATTAATCGATTTTTAAGCGTGAAACGTTATCCATATTTAATGAAATACGCCGAAGACGGCGACGCGACGTCCTCAGAAGAACACTTAATCGAAATTTATTTAATTATTTTTTTTTACTTTTACGGGAAACTAATTCGTTATTGTAATTTTACGAAAGCCGTTTGTGAGTAAAGTCGTTTGTGAGTTAAACAAATGGCCCAGAAAGTTTTATTTTATTAATTTTAAGAAAAGTTACAGCTAATACATTCGAGTAGTAAAAAGTAACATGTAGAAAAAAGCCAATTACAACTTTCCACTTATAAACTAATGTATGAATTTACAAAACGATACAAACAGCGTTATGGTGAAACAAAGAAACAAATAAAGAGAGTAAACAAAAATAAAATACATTACACAATAAAGTTGCACTTCAAAGAAAAAGTTACTTAACATTTTTTTTAATTTCTGGACACTATTTGTAAATAAATCAAGCTCAACATCCCGGCACACGATATTGAACATTCGACATGCCCTTAGGATATATGCATTTTGCCGGTAGTTAGTTTTTACTATAGGTACATGAAGGAGATGAGGTCTCCTAAGAAACACAGACGGCACACGAAGTCCAATCTTGGCCACCAGCTCAGGGACGTCAGTAGATCCGTTCATTATGCTAAATAGAAAAGCGAGATCTGCAATTTTTCTTCGCTCTTGCAAAGGAAGTATATGAAATTTCTTACACCGACTAGTATAGTTAGGAAGATAAGTATCCTTCGAGGCGATTAATATAAACATTGTAATTTGGATTCCAAATTTGAGAAGCATATTCGAGCAGAAGCATATTCGTTCTTTAGATCTGTAGGTAAAATACTCTGACTTTACGGCTTTGTCCAACGAAAAGCATTTGAAAACGTTAACTCAACAAATGTAAATGGAGCAACATTGTGGTCGCCGCAAACCTTAAAGAAGTTAATACTCGAGAGGTTCGAAAGTCGGGCGAACGGTGTATAGCTGACATTTAGCAAGAAATGCACAACTTAGCAGTTGCAAATGCAATTTATCCGTATTTTGCGACGCTGCGAGTTCGTTTTGAGACCACAACAAACACATTTGGGCGATTCCGTTCGCTTGCAGAGGAGAGGCGATAAACTTTGTTGACAATGACTGATGCAGCGAGTGCCCGATCCGGCCCTGGTCGGTACATCCGCTCCAAATGTGCAATTTTCGAACGTGCCACTGAAAAGGACTAAAGTTTCCTCTTTCTCAGTATTGTAACCCAATTTTGAGACAGTGACACAATGTTGCGCGCGACCCACTTTAACTTGGGACTTATTTTGATATGAGTTACAAACTCCGAAGATTCTTCATTGTGACGTTTTTTCTAGTTTTTCGTCCCACATTCGGTTCGGTCCTAAACTGTATACTGACCTTATTTACGCCCATTTCATATGAAGTGAAACAGAACTAATATTTGGTGTTTGTTGAGGAGAAACAGCGCTAGTGTTTACCTGAAACAATAAATAAATTGATTAGGGTCATTCAGTCTGAAACACGTCTAGGTTTGTTTTGACATAAGCATTATTTCAGTTCATATTAATTCCATATTTTTTCATGATACTGTACCGTCAAGTGTAGCAGTGGTCCACTTATATAAAAACATAAACGTGTAGCCATTCAAGAGATTATCTCTAGCCTAGCCTAGCAGCAAAATAAGCCTTTCAGAATCGCATTACGCGAGGCTCATTCTAACCCAGTTGTTAAGTAGTTCCAGCAACCCGCCACTCTTGACAATGCCAGGAATCTTAAACTTAAATATAATGTGGGTAGTTCGTGCATTAGGGTCAGCAGCCTCGTTACGTGGTTTCAACAACTTACGACGGTAATCGTAAACATTTTGACAGCCCTGATGTTTAGAAAGTTGAGAGAGCAGGACCTCTAATTGTAGGGGATGGGTCCCCGAAGACAGATAAGTTAATATTTCCGTATTATTTCTCGAGAAGGTTTATGTGTTATAGGGAGTTGTTAGAAGTTTTAATGGAAGAAACATTGACTTAACCCTTTTTCTTAAACATCCATGTGGTATTCAACTCACAACTCCTCAGCTTATAAAGTTCATATTGTTGTTACAATATTTTTCTTTGCCATTCTGAGCGCAGTGATGCTAAAATAAATTACACAAAGTGAAGTGCCTGCTTGGTTGCGGACCCATATAAATCGGGGTCGTATCCTTATATACCATTGGGCTGCTATCACTATACAAATCACATAATATAATACAAATGTGTTGATAACTAAATATTTGTATCAATCTATGAGTGGAAGTGAATACAGTTTGTGGACAAGTCGGTTAACTCTTCTTTCAGATTAATTTAGACTAAACCATGTTCACTTTGCTCGATCGAAACTTTACTGATTCTAGTAAATAGTAGAGCAAAGTAAACGGACGTGATTGCTGCAGTTGAGAGTTTGTTGACAAGTGGCTTACTGCAAACTTGCAACCTTTCCACCAAAAGAGCTAGTTATTTTTTGAGTAGACCCCAAATTACCAATGAAAGGGGTTGGTTTACCTACGCTACATATGCATTTTGCTGTGATTATGATCTGTTATAATTATTTGTGCATTTAAGCAAGAACTTTCGGTAAAATATGCAAGCACTAAATAAACAAAGTAACAAAGTTTGAAAAAAAAATCCCCGTGTAGACCAATTATCAGCCCCCAAAGTAAAACTCCCTTCGACAGATCCATTCAAAAACGTCACAAAACCTAAAACAGTGTAATATCAGGACGAAAACACACTCAAACAAATAGGATTAGATGAACTAGAACCTCACTATATCCCTTTTTGCCTAATCCAATATTCGGTCGAAAAGGGAAGCAAGTAAAATATTTTTTTTTTTTTTTGGTTTTTTTATTTATATTACAATCTAGCCTAATAAGGCTAATAAGCAATTTTAATCTAACTTAATTTGCTAAAAGTAAAATTATATCTAAGAGCACGTCCATTGCGTTTACTTAGCGTCTATTAAGGCGATGTCACTTTGTTCTTGTGTCCACATAAATAGCTAGGTACTATATTTCACTCACGGTAAATTCACAAATATAATAATATCACTCCATTACACTACACTAACTCAAAAGGTTTAGTCCTTTTGAGCCTTCTTACTATGTCCGTGTTATCGAGGAGCTGGATGGCCTCGACATTAACATGATGATGAAGCCGATGTTCGTGAGCTTCTGCATATTTTTGGATAATACTCTTTACGAACTCTATATTTAGGTCCCGATGGATGTCGACAATTCTTATATACCAAGGCGCGTTCACGATGTTCTTGAGTACTTTGTTCTGGAATTTTTGTATAATTTCTACATTGCTTTCTTTGGCGCAACCCCATAGTTGTATACCATAGGTCCATACTGGCATAAGGACGGATTTGTAGAGCAGGATCTTGTTAGGAACTGACAGTGCGGAATGCCTTCCTAATAACCAGTTCATGCTTCTGTAACGAATTTCCAATTCTTCTCGTTTCTTTTTGACATGGGCTTTCCAGCGAAGCTTTGCGTCTAAGGTCATACCAAGATATTTGGCAGTGTTTTCGTGCGGTACAGTTTTGTTGTTTATATACACTGGGTTGTGTTCTGATTTCTTGTTAGTGAAGTCAATGTGAATGGATTTTGTTTCATTCAACTTGATCTTCCACTTTTTGGTCCAATCATAGAATTGGTTGATTGCTGTTTGTACTTTTACCACAGCTTCCCTGTGATTAGATCCTATGGACATTATTGCGGTATCATCAGCAAAAGTAGCAATAGTTGCATTTTCTAGTTCTGGTATATCACATGTGTACAATAGGTACAGGACCGGGCCTAGAACACTTCCTTGCGGTACACCAGCTTTTATTTCCTTTATTTCAGAATAAGCATTTTCTTGCCTTACTCTAAAGACTCTACCAGTTATGTATGATTCTAGTATGTCTGCGAACTGTTTTGGCAGCATAGTTCTTAGTTTATAAATCAATCCCTTGTGCCAAACTTTGTCAAAAGCCTGGGCTACGTCTAAAAATACAGTGGTGCATACTTTCCTATCTTCAAGGGCTTTCTCAATAACTGTTGTTATTCTATGCACCTGATCTATCGTTGAATGTTTTTCTCTGAATCCAAATTGATAGTCTGGTATAATATTGCTATTTTCTATAATAGGTTTCAGTCGTTTTAAAAGTAGTTTCTCGAAAAGCTTTGACATCACTGGTAGCAAGGAGATAGGTCTGTATGAAGATGCATCTTGAGGTGGTTTCCCTGATTTGGGGATCATGATCACTTCTGCAACTTTCCATTGGTCAGGAACATGCTTTAGTCTAAAAGACGCATTGAGTATTTTAGTGAGATTTACCAAGGCTTTTCTTGGTAGATTCTTTAGGATTTCCCCTGTGATAAGGTCATAACCAGGGGATTTTTTTAGGCTGATGTGATCTCTGATTTCTTTAAATACTTCTCTTGGTGTTACAAGTTTTATCTCTTGGTCTATTTGTTGTTGTTGTTCCCAGTGGAGTTCTTGGTCAGCGCTCTCGGTTTGTGTAAAAGTGTCTTCTAAGTGTTGGGCAAACCTTGATGCTTTTTGCTCGTTACTTATCGCCCATTGGCCATTTAGTTCTTTTATTGGCGGTATGTGAGCAATAGGTTGTTTTTGGTTCCTAGTGGCTTTCCATAGTGAGTAATCAGTCGATCGATCATTAGTCAGTTGAAGAAGATGCCTAGTTAAATTTTCGTCACGAACTTTCTTGATTGCCTTCCTGATTTGTTTGGTTATTCTATTTAACAGTGTCTTATCTTGGGGAAACCTGTTTCGCTGCCACTTTTGTCTCAATGTTCTTTTTTCTCTAATCAGATCTGTTATTTCTTTTGGATAAGTATTAACCTTAACAGTTATTTTTTTCTCGGGTGTATTTGCCCATGCAGTTTGTTGGACATCTACAATAAATTTGCTTAATTCTATATTTAGTTGTTGCTTATCATTTATGAATATATTTAAGTCTATTTTATTGTCTAAGTCTATTTTAAAGGATTCCCAGTCTGTAAACTTGTTCACGAGAAACGGAATACCTTCTCTCTGCTTGACATGTTCACTAATATATAAAATTATTGGTGAGTGATCAGAGTTCATATTAAATCCTTCTTCGGCACTTATAAAGTCAGAGGATATTCCTTTATATATAAAAAAGTCAATTAAGTCTGGAATTTTTCTCGAGTCTGTTGGCCAGTATGTCGGCTTTCCAGTTGAAAGAACCTCTGATTTGGTTTCTTGTATAGCACTTAGTAGCTCTCTGCCTTTTGTAGTAGTTAGTCTGGAGCCCCAATAGGTATTCTTGGCATTGAAGTCACCACCTAATATAATAAGTAAAATATCGTAAAAATGTAGCTCAATATATCTTTTCTGGACAGGAAATCTCGGATCTTAACTGTGAAGCGGACAGAATTCCTTTTCGGCAAAGGGACTTAGGGGAATAAACAGGTCACCTGCTTCCTTTATGTTGATTTTTTAAAAGAAGTAAAGCTTCCCAGTTGTTTTCGAAAGCAACAATCACATTTTTATTCATCTCCGTGGCAGAGAAGAAATGTGTCTACTTCGAATAGTAGAGATGGATGACGCTCTTATTAAGACTTGTATTTTTCACTTTGTTTTAATTTGTTATTATTTATATTTACTTAGGAGAACAAATAAATTGACGGCCCATCTTTTATAAGGTGGTCACCACTACCTGTTATACCGGGTGGAAGGACACTGACGCACAAAGGGATACCACGTATTCAGTACATAAATCTGAACCCCAAACAGAGAAAATTTTCATCGGTAATTAAAAAAAAAACTTATTTCCTTTAAAAGTGAAATACCTACACGGTCGAATATATGGAACAGTTGATTAAAAAAAATATGTTGCAAATATGGTAATTTTTTGAATGGGTTCAGAATGATGAACTGAATATGTGAGGTAAAGTTGAGACGTCTCATGAGCATAACATTACATCGGCACCTATATTCTTCATACCCGAACACAGAACAAAATAGTCATCCAAATGCAGAGGTAGACAATCTAAATATCACAACAAATCAAAAATAGAACGATGCGACGAACACAAGAACCGACGTTACATCAGCCGTTTACAAAACCTTTCAGACTTCAGGAAGTTTCGCGACAATAACAAGAAACGATTAATAGCAAGATAGTGTTTCACAGCAAAGTTTAGAACCCCTTTCCTGGTACGTGTGTATGATAAAGTTATGAATGGTACTTGTACAGCGATAAAAACATGAATGATGCATAAACCCTGACCCTGAGGATAGTAAATTGTTGTGTATCGGAGTGAAAGGATCGAAATAAATACATTTTAGTACGGAGGTCTCACCTTCTATATTAAATAGTATTTATTTCATTACTAGTTAGTTCACTTTAGAAATAATATCCAATCGGGATAGTGGATGGCAATCAAATAATTTATTTATGTTTTGAAAGCCTTAGCCCAACGGTGGGACCGGATCATATAAGACCGTTTACAATATAGATCATTTCAGTTACTCGACCCTAAACTATGAAAGTATATGAAGTCCCCAAAAAGCCGGCTAAAGATGAGATGGCAACCTACCAAAGTTTAGATATGCAGTACTAGAACATGCTAACATCTTTTCCAGCTCCTAAGTCTAACTCGTTACGAATACTAACTATGAGGTACTCTGTAATCCTTGTTTTGGCGCACAAGTCTCCTAAAAGACCCATGTAATGACGCTTGCGCATACGATGTCTACAGGGAGGGAGTCCCACTAAACTTGCTTGGCAGTGCGCCTTGGCACAGCTGCCTGTTTTATTGTGACTCGGCGCCAACAACCGAGAGATTTACCCCATCTGTAATAGCTTGCCTCGTTTATTAATAGCTACCAATGTTGTGGTCGTATAATGTTTCTGGTGGTTAATGGGCGAATCATGATTTTGATAAATCTGGAATCATTTTGGCTGAACCCGGCTTAGAGTAATGGTTGCTGCGAATGTAAGCTATTATTTTGATGCTGGTGGAGTGAAATGATGCATTTTGGTATATGTTTGTTGTTTATTATTCTTAACAAGAACGGCTAACGGCTGTATTGCGCAGAACTGTTTTAAGGACCTATAATAATTCATTCACTCTTTTGTATTGAGTTACTCTTTCACGTTTTTTGCCTTTTTGCTTTCGTAGTTTTGCGAGATGCTAAACGTTCCGAGCATTTAGCAGCCTTCTGTTTCAGTTTTATTTTTTGAGGTGTTACCTACAGCTGTAATCACAGTTACCCTTATTTTACTAAGGGTTTTTTTACAAAACACCACCTTCCTGCTTTTGACCTCGATCACGCCTGATGGAAAGCGATTATTCCGATGGTGTGGTCGCAGAACTGAGTTCGAACTATTTTCTCAGGACCGTTATTGTGCCTAGGCACCTATTTCACCCTTTTGTATGCAAGACTAAAACAAGTCGGCGTCTTGCAAGTGAGTGGTTCGTGTCATTAAAGGTGGACGCACACCTATCCGCGCCGAAGGAATCGACCGCGCCGAAAGAATGAATTACTTGTATGAAATCCTACTAAACCTCGCACACTTATCCGCGTCGAATCGGACGAATAGATGACGTCATACGTATGAGAAAAAATTCTTTCGGCGCGGTCGATTCCTTCGGCGCGGATAAGTGTGCGTCCACCTTAAACCTTACACCGTATGTGTAAGTACATAGTTAACCGATTGCGATCTGATCTCTATAATAGTGCCACAAAGTGCTGGTTTTAATACCTAGCTAGATCATCAGTCATACTCAGAGATCGTAATAAGTAGAGTTTATTTATTATTGATTGACTGACAAAAAATATGATTCTGTTTAGTTAATAATATTGGATAAGTACGTTTTTAAATTTATAAAAAATTACGAAGATAAAAGACATCAAAGATGTGACTGTGACGTTTGTGACGTCGCTTTTCGGTAAAAATGTATCGAAATATGACGTCACACGAGTTTTCGCCGCACTGTATACCTAGTCTTCAATTTTTGTTTACGTGAAAAAAATGTACCAAATATTTTTTGAAAATGTATCTGACGATTACATTTTTTTGTCGTCTACCCTATTGAACCTATTAAATCAGTGACGCTCACGTCAACAATCTATGATTACAGAAACATGATCATTCTACATTCCAAAGGTACCTTTGTGGGTAAGAGCACTTTTTGCAAGCATAACGAGTTCTGATCCAGCCATCCATGTACGAGTACCAATAACGTCATGAAATCATGCACCCGTGTGAAGAGTTCCACGGACCGCGTTTCTGGTCCCTCTATTTTGTAACAAGGTTGAGATAGAACGGGCACATAACGTTCAAAAATTGGCAGAAGAGGTAAGGTGAAAACCAGAGAAAATATGGATGGGTTGTGTGAGGAGGTGACAGGGGTGAAGAAAATACATGATGCGTCTACGATAATGATACGAAAGATTATGATGATGAAGTAAACCACGTAAGCTCTGTTCCATACTGTGTAAACACAGGAAACACATATTATAGCGGCGGCATTAAGTAAAAAGCTGTTACGGCTTTATCCAAACTGACACTTCAATTTCATTTAAGTGTACAGATGACCAAGAGGATACCAACAGAAGAATTACAATATTAAATATTAAATTACAATATTGAGTAGTGTGATCACTACTCAATATGGACACCATTTGCAATACCTTAAGCTAGTTTGAGATTTTCATGCATACGTGTCGATGTGTGCGTGGGTCAGCGCGATTCGCGTATGCATCCGACCTTCTAAATCTAAATTTTGTGCACATAGCATGTTCGATAGTGCAGTATGTGGCTTTATTGACGCTAAAGTAGGTCATATCGATGTCTCGTGCACTTCTGGTCGCTATGCTGTGGATCGTGATGACACGTTCCAAATTTATGTTGCAGGCGATGTTTGTGCATGGTTTTGTTCTTGAAGCGTCAGTATTTTGTCATTGGCTTGTGGTTTTGATGCATTTAATGGGTTAGCTACTCATATGATTTTTATTTTATAGTTACCAATCAGGCGTATCGAATAACCCTGTTAAATACTGGTTAGACTGGAAGCCGACTCCAACATAGTTGAGAAATGGCTAGGCATGAGTTACCAATCAGGTGTCCTATGGCAGACAATATGATCTTTTTTTGCGGGACGAACATGGCCAGAAATCGCACAAGATAAAAAGGGAAGGACAAAAGCGAGGCCTTTGCCCAGCAGAGGGACAATTACAGGCGAAAAAAAAAACAGAAATAGTATCCAATACTCAACAGTCTGACCACCCACACTAGCAACGTTATATTACTCAAATGAAGATTGTCAAAACGAAGAAAATTAAACGTACTTCCAATAAATCTCCTACAATTTTCGGGAAAGACGAAGTACTTAATCGTTGATACAAATTAGGAATAACTTATTCAATTTCTTAGAAGTCAAATTAAATTAAAAGTAGCCACTTAAATCAACGTAAAATTAGTTAATTCTAGAAGCAAAACTTTGCCTACTGCTTAATATTACAGTACTTACTGGTACAGCTGGAACTAATAGAAATGTAATTATAAACGTGGCACACAAATCTAATTATGAACATGTTTATTGACTTAGTGGAAAATGTTGAGAGTTTGTATCACTACGACATACATCTGTTGATATGTTATTTGTAGATGTATTACAAAACACACCACCCATACCCAAGCGTTACCGACACCCAGTAGTAGATGTAAACAAACAATCTGTACCAGCTACTGAGATAAGTCTAATAATACCGTCATTTGTCATGAACGGATCAGGAAGGGAGAATGACAACATTTCAAATGTGTACGCTGCTGTAGGTACGGATACATCTATCCTTGCTTCAGTCGTTTATTTTGTTTATCTTTTTAACACGATGCCTGTAATACCAGAAACGTTAGGCAGAGGTGTACCTAATAGTAAGATGGGCAAATGGTTATTGGATTTTTCGATCAATAATTTCTCAGTAGCGGCCATGGAGTCTGGGCTTGAGCCCGGTTGATGGCAATAGGCTCGCTCCCTTTTAAAAGGGACGGAAAGATAACTGGCGAAATGTGGGTGTTTATCTTCCTTCATGTTTATTTATTTAACACTTCAAGCACATAGTACAGAGGCGGACTTAATGCCATAGGCATTCTCTACCAGTCAACCTTTGGGTGATGCAGAGACAAGCAGTGGTAGGTGTTAATCTGAATTTGTTGTTTTATAGAAAGCTATAAATATTTCTATCTCAAAAATAACGAGGGCTGTATTTAAAATGTCTATTCCGAAAAGCTAGAGGATAAATTCTAGATGCTAAATATGGGAGCAAAACCAAACCGGGACCATTATGTGGCTTAACTGCTCCAAGTCAAGCGCGGTCCAAACCGAGAAAGAAATAGATCTCCGTATTTATTTCCTAGTCGAGAATCCTGAACTTTTAGGTCGTTATCTGCACTATTTCAACGGAGCTAGTGTACCGTCCGCTTACCATTAGTTGAAACAGTAATTTTTCTGTGGAACAGTAATTTCGTATGTTTGACCATTATTCACAATTTCTAAAGTAAATGTGAGCATTTCTAGTGTACATAACTGGTGTTTAAATCCTCTGACATTGTTTGCCGTTTTTATTTTTGACACATCCATTTCCATTTTTTTCTGTTTGCATTACTATCTAAATAAAACGCTATGGACTGAATATCTATTGGTGTTTTTCCACTTAGGTTGTGGCTTTTGTTTTGTTTTGTTTGGATTTTACGCATTATTTTACTAAATACTCGTACATGTGTTTTATTTCGACAACAGCGGAAGTAATTCTTTTTTTTTTGAAATTGTGGCCATTGCTTTCAGCAGTTCTTATTTGGGATTCTTAGGAGAGTTTTGCAAGAGTGATAATTACTGTTTTCTTTAATTTCAAATTACTCGATAGTCTTGTTAGCTTGTTCTAAGTAAAACAATTGTCTCTTCTCTTCTTTTTCAACTTTTGGCCACTCAATGCCAAATGTAGGCTTTAGACTCGCTAAAGTAGACTCATCTTTCATGGGGTACTGTTTGAGATGCTATAATAAAATTCCACAAAGTATTCTTGAACTGAATGAGACGAAATTTAAAACATGCATTAAACGCACACCATGTAAGCAAGCATATTACAAGTTGAGCGATTATATCGCTGATGAAAATGCTTGGCTCAATGCTGGTCCTGCTCCACAAGGACAGGGGCTCAAAAATTGATAGCAGAATGGTATTGTTGGAGCTGCTGAAGATTGTACATGTACAACTATCTTTGCATTGTACAGATTCAATCTATTTAGTATTATATAAACGCATAGCGCATATTGTGTGAGTACTATGTACTAGAAAGCTGACATTCACTGGAAACCTACTTTAGTTTTTGACTTGAATGTGCCCTGGCGGTTGAGAGTATGTCATGCTCACTCAAATGTCTCGCTGATTATGGCGCAAAATCAAAATCAAAATCAAAGCATTTATTTCAAGTAGGCCAGTTACAGGCACTTTTGAATTGTCGAAACAAAAATGAACATTTAATGTAGCTACAGTCCCAGTCACAAGACATAAAAACTGTGAAAGTACTGTAGTTGCCCATTCCCTAGCGTAGATCTCTATGGAGAAGAACGGGCAAGAAACTCCATGGACACTCTTTTAAATCAAAAAATTGTTACAAAATCTTGGTTACATCATTCATGTTGAGATGGTATATTATGTGAGAACAATGTAGCAAGATGTGCACGTTAAAAGTGTCCATAGCAAAACCAAAACAAAATACAACTCAAAAACAAAATAATTAATTCAAATAAACCATGGCGACTAAGAGATGACCAGTCACAACTGACAGCGCCCATTCACGCACATGACGCATGGATCAGCACCATTCAGCTCAACCATTTTGAAGGGAACTAAATGGTCCGACACACGCGCCACCATCAGCGAGACATTTGAGTGAGCATGACATACTCTCAACCGCCAGGGCACATTCAAGTCAAGAACTGCCGTAGGTTTCCAGTGAATGATAGCTTACTAGTACATAGTACTCACACAATATGGGCTATGCGATTATACAATACTAACATTGAATCTATACAATGCAAAGATAGTTAAGTACAATCTTCAGCAGCTCTAACTATATCATTTAATGCTATCAATTTTTGCGCCCCTGTCCATGTGGAGCAGGACCAGCATTAAGCCAAGCATTTTTATCAGCGATATAATCGCTCAACTTGTAATATGCTTTTTTACATAGTGTGCGTTTAATGCATGTTTTAAATTTCGTCTCATTCAGTTCAAGAATACTTTGTGGAATTTTATTATAGCATCTCAAACAGTACCCCATGAAAGATGAGTCTACTTTAGCGAGTCTAAAGCCTGGCTGAACTAATTGGTCCCTGTTTCTAGTACTGTAATTATGTCTGTCACCTCTTTTACCAAAAAGATGCAAATTTTTTCTAACGTACATTATGTTTTCGTAAATGTATTGACAATGTACCGTCATAATGCCAATATCCTTAAACAGTTCCCTTAGAGAATCGCGCCTACGAAGATTATATATAGCTCTGATGGCTCTTTTCTGCAGAATAAATATAGACTCAATATCTGCAGCCCGTCCCCATAGCAAAATACCGTAAGACATTATACTATGGAAGTAACTAAAATAGACCAGTCTAGCGGTATCTACATCAGTAAATTGACGGATTTTTCTAATGGCATATGCTGCTGAACTTAGCCGCCCCGCAAGAGATGTTAAATGAGAACCCCATTGTAGCCTTGAATCAAGCGTAAGCCCCAGGAAAACCGTTTTATCTACGAATTCAAGTTTCTCATTATTCAATAATATATCACAATCACTACCCTTAACATTCGGTAATGAAAATCTTATGCATTTGGTTTTTTTTTCATTTAATACCAAATTGTTTGCTGTGAACCAATTTTGGACCTGAAGTAGGGCATTATTCACGTCATCTAAATTTTGTGCCCGTCTGTTTATCTTAAAAATTAAGGAAGTGTCATCAGCAAATAACACCATATTTTGAGGTTGGTTTTTCAATAAATAGGGTAGATCATTTATATATACTAGAAAGAGGAAAGGACCCAATATTGAGCCTTGTGGAACCCCCATTTTTATTTTTAAACCCTGTGAATTAACACCATTTATCTGAACATGTTGTTGTCTATCATTCAAATATGATCTTACCAAACTAAGTGCAAGTTTACCCAGTCCGTAATGCTCAAGTTTCAAAAGTAATGTGTCGTGATTTACGCAATCAAACGCTTTGGAGAGGTCACAAAAAATTCCTATGGCATCTTGGGACTCTTCCCACGCAGTAAATATGTGCTTTAATAAGGTTACACCGGCGTCAGTTGTACAACGTCCCTTGGTGAAACCATACTGTTGATCATGTAAGATTCTGTTGGTGTTAAAATGATAGAGCATTTGATCAAGCATTACTTTTTCAAAAACCTTGCTAAAAACTGGCAACACGGATACAGGTCTATAATTGTTAGTATCTTTACTGTCCCCGGATTTGAAAAGAGGTATGACTTTACTGTATTTCATTAAATCAGGGAAAACTCCTTGGTCTACACATAGATTAAAAATTAAAGCTAAGTATGGGGCTATTGTCTCAAGTATGGATGTACAAACTTTGATAGACATTCCCCATAGATCTTCGGTCAGTTTGATTTTTATTTGCCGGAAAGCTTTAATAACTACCATAGGGTTAATGTGTTTAAATTTAAATTCAGCCAGGCAGCCAGACACATTCGTCTTTAATAAACCCATTGAGACTTCAGGAGAGGAATTTAGAGCCTCCGTAGTTTTTAATGGTATTTCTGTAAAGAAATTTACAAATTCTTGAGCTACTTCCTGATTAGAGCTTTTAGGACCACTTGCTGTATCTAATATGTAGCTAGTGTTACGTATTTTCTTCCTGTTAGTCTCGTTATTTATGACTTTCCACACTGTCTTTATTTTATTTTCTGCTGTTTTGATCTTGTTGCTAATGTGCAGGGCTTTAGCAACCTTGCATGTATTTCTAAAAATTTTTGAATACTTAGCAACATACTTGTTAAAAGTTTCAGTGTTAATAAAAGGCTTAAGGCCATAAAGCTCAAATAGTCTTTCCCTACTTTTTCTGATGCCTCTAGTTGCCCAATCGCTAAATATGAATTTAGGGCAAATACTTTTTGTCTTCTTTTCAAAAGTTTTGTTGAATTCCGTGTGAACTATTGAAAAGAAACGATTATAAAATTGATTTATATTAATATCGTCATGGCTCATAACACTTAACTTGTTCTGTAGGGAAATATTAAACCTATTTAATTTGCTAGAAGTTATAGGTCTAAATTTAATCTGTACTTTTTGCAATGGTGTATTACAACTATAAGTTACAGTTTGTCCGCTATGGTCAGACGGCAAACAATTTACTATGGCTTTATCTAAGTAATCACAATCGCAGAAAACATTATCTATACAAGTAGCAGAAGATGTTGTGATTCTAGTAGGTTCAATAAAAACGTTAGTCATGTCAAATGACTTAAAAAGATTTAACAACCGACCACTATTTGAATGTTCTTCTAAAATATTGATATTGAAATCACCACAAATTATTGTAGATTTATTACTGGCTGCAAGTTTTGCCAGGACATCTTCCATTATTGATTCAAATATGGAAAAGTTTTGATAGTTTGGGGGTCTGTACACACACACAATTACATGCTTATCTAGCTCAACACAGGACAGTTCGACGCAATGTTCAACCGAGAGACCTACTATGTCATTACGTTGCTTATATTTAAAACTATTTTTAATTAATATTAGGGAACCTCCACGAAGCATAGTTTTACGGTTAAAGCAGCTACCCACCATATAGTTCTCATAATTAATAAGCATTTGGTAATCTTTTAGCCAATGTTCAGTAAAACAAATGATGTCAAACTTACTTTTTTCTAAAAACAATTCAATTTCTAATAATTTGCAAGACATTCCTTGGATATTTTGGTGGAATAATTTTAAGGTGTTCTGCTGAGGCCCTTTTTTATTAACTAATTGAGTGCAAGAATTAATAGTACCTTCTGTTGTCTCACTTTCTAGTTTAAATTTATATTAATATTTGGAGTGAGGCCGGAGACTCCCGTGCCATCCTCAGACAACAAGACCCTATCTGTAATAGACCCTAATTGAGGATTCACCATGGTGACAGATGGATCCTCCTCATTGCAATATTTGTAAACATTTATAGCACTACTGCTATATTCATTTAAAGTCACCTGTACATTAGTAGAATTACTAATAGTCGCAGTGTTAATAATGGAACTAAACTTAGACATACTATTTATGTCTGTGTGAATATTAAAAGCTAATAGCGAAGCTATTTTGTGTCTACATCTAATAGGTAGATACACCTTACCCCGTGTCGACTTAAGTTTACCAACAATAGTGTTGATATCTAGATATACAAGTCTGTCACTATAGTGACCTGCCAGAAAATGTACATGGTTATTTAACATATGTATATAATTGTTTTTTCTATTACCCAATTTTTCAAAATAGGGAAAAGCACACAATATGATTTTACTACAGTTTAGCTTTAACAACTCTGATACACATTCAGTGATATCTTCCTTTTTAATCTTAGAACTATTACCCATACATATAGTTATGGTGGTATTAGGATTACAAACAGTTTTAGTTGCAGATGCCATAACCTGTTTGTAGGTCGACCCTGGCATACAATAATTTTGAGTACAATAACTCAGGCTATTACTGATCAATTTCCCAAGCCCTCTACCTATACTATCAGAGAACATAACTGAAAGATTAGAATCTAGACAATTAGGTAAGACAAAATTACCTAAGTCAGGTATTGTATCTTGGCTGGAAACACAGTCCTGAGTTTTCACAGCTTGGCACGGGTCCTCCGTTGCCTCAGGCTGAACATCATTCCTGGATTCCCCCTGACAAGTACACTGAATGTTGTTGAGAGTCAGTGAGTCCACTTTGTCTACCAATGCATTTGTAGCAAGAATATGCTCTTTAATTTGATTTTGTGAGCGTTCATATTTGTTATATAAAGATTTTAGTGACTTATTAAGAGCCTGTATTTCTGATTGCAAGCGCTGAGTGTCAATTTCATAAATATTTATACTATCTTCCAATTTAATCTGATAGTTATTTAATTTATTAACTAGAGAAACACGTTCCTTCCTTAATTGAATATTTTTGGAATGGTGTTTCTGTTGTTTCTTGTATTTATTACATTTTTTAATGATTTTATTTAATCGTGCATATTTCTTAATTTTATTCTGGCTTATTTTATGGCCGTAGTTATGCTGTAGTAAGGAGTCCTCTGTAAGGTCTATTGTTGTAATGGAATGAGGGTTACAATTTGAATTTACTAATTCCCTGTACAAATGTTCAGTTTCCATAGCCTGAGTATGATCCTGTTCCTTTTTTAAATTTAAAAGTTTAACATTAGCATGGACTAATTCCTCCTCTAGGTCCCTAATTTTACACAAAGCCTCCTCATATAAGTTGCTGCAGCTGTGGAACCCATCCGTGACCACCCTTAGTTGATCCCGTTCACTGACAACATTCAGGTAATCCTGATGCGCGTGTGTCGGACCATTTAGTTCCCTTCAAAATGGTTGAGCTGAATGGTGCTGATCCATGCGTCATGTTTGTGAACGGGCGCTGTCAGTTGTGACTGGTCATCTCTTGGTTGCCATGGCTTATTTGAATGAATTATTTTGTTTTTACTATGGACACTTTTAACGTGCACATTTTGCTACATTGTTCTCACATAATTTACCATCTCAACATGAATGATGTAACCAAGATTTTGTAACAATAATTTGATTTCAAAGAGTGTCCATGGAGTTTCTTGCCCGTTCTTCTCCATGGAGATCTACGTTAGGGAATGGGCAACTACAGTACTTTCACAGTTTTTATGTCTTGTGACTGGGACTGTAGCTACATTTAATTTTCATCTTTGTTTCGACAATTCAAAAGTGCCTGTAATTGGCCTACTTGAAATAAATGCTTTGATTTTGATTTTGAGATCTCTTCCGAATCTTCGGTTTTGTTTCATGGTTTTCCAATCGTTTCCGGCCATTTTTAAAAGATTGTCTGTCTAACTAGCCGGCTGTTTTTCCACATTCCTCCGTCTCGTCTGTGGTCTCCAGTGTCCACTCAATCATTTTCTTCCCTATCTTCCATCCAGTCTACAAAAATCTATCCACCAAATGTCCACTTTAACTTTCTTTTAATTAACTTTATAGCCATGTAAATCAGGTAAAAAATTCAGGTTTACATCTCTACCTAGATATACGAGTAACATTCACAGAACCGAATTAGTCCAGTTCCAAAGACGTAGAATTAGAATTCCTAGAATTCAGGCCTCTGGTCTCCCCAAGTTCATAATTCACAGTAGTTAACGTAAATTTAATACGAAACTACGTCGTAGTACTTAATTACTAAGTTAGTACGAACTGTATGTCTTACCTACATTCTGGTTTCCCTGAGGAGGTCAAACTTGTGTCTTCTAATACATGAAGATCGATCAAAGTGGTGATACCGGGGCTTATTGCGTTAATTCGTCGATAATCAAGGGATTAAAGATGGCATTTGTGTATAAGCGATGACTGGTAGCTTGCCAATCGTCTCAGCTTATTGATTACTGTTAACTCCTGAGCTAAGCTTATGGGGAATGGCTTGTGAGGTATGATAGTTGATGGTATTGTATCTGATGTCTAAACGAAAATATGTTTTCTTAACTTGACAACGTGATGAGAAGCATTAAGTAAGACATTTCTACCATCGAAATTTAGTAGATATTGTTGGTCTACATTCAATGCCAAAAAAAATGTGTTGTGTGTGATGTGTTAATCTTCATTGATATTTCTTTACAATATTCACTTCTCTCTTTCATCATATGTATCATTATCGCCGTCCCTTGTCCCTTTCTCCATATTCACGTTCATGCCGATGTTTAAATGAAAATAAACGTCGTTTTTTCCCACAACACAACTGCGCCCCTGCATAATTATTTAGCCAATGACACATCCGGGATTACTGTCTCGTTTCATCGTTCCATACATCATTTGTCAGAATGTTGTCGTTTGACAGCATTTCTAATGTCATTTTTCCGCCGGGGTATTCTATTTGTTCAGAACGTGAATTTATGGCATTTGGAAATAGCGCTGTTACTTCAGAATACCGTTCCAAATTGGAATTCAGAAGGAATATTTGTGATTTAGAATGATTGAATGATGAACGATTGTGAAATAGGACTGTTTCTCTTGAAACATACTTAAGATGGTTTGCATAGTCAATTTTAAGCGAATCAGCATGGTTTAGATGGTGTTACAGAAACAAAAACAGCAACATATTAGAGACCTTAAAACTTAAGTGAAAAGAACGATGTTTCGAACAACACCATAAAGTACATGGGATAGTGAATTAACTTTCAAGTTACTTGTCGGATAAAAATGTTTCGAGCCGAACAGGAAAACTTCCGAAGTTTTGTATAAGGCAAAGTATCTCAGTAGGTTCTTCTTCCACAATACTCGCTTCACTAACCTTGTCGTCCGTAAAGTTAGCAATTGAATATATTTTGTTCAAGTCCCCACTATTGTGTTCAAACACAAAAGGAAGTACGATCTCAAGTATTGATAAAGTCTTTGAAAGATTTCTTTGTTCTTTACACTATACGTTGATTTAATAGTTCGATTTTTAAAATTGATTGCGAACTATTGCAGTCTAAACAGCCATTTCTTACAACAAAGGACTGCATCTTTTTCTCTGTTTAATTATTATTGTAATAGTCACTAATTTTCAGAAACGTTGGGACTTCATAATTGTAAGTAGAAAAAGTGTGTAATTTTCTATTTTCTCTTCCAATAATGATTATTCCACGTATCTACTTGTATCGACGATTATTATGATCGAGCCATAAAATAATGATTTTGAGTACGAATGTTATTGAGTGAGATAAGATGGGTTCTGACAACATTGCATTTTTCTAATCCAGTTTACGGGATTCTTATATAAAACTTTGTTTTCTGTAATGGTAGAGTGACTCACTGTAAGGTTAGAGTACACTGCGTTTTTACTATGGATAATAGAAGATTGAGAATGGAAAAGCAAAATTGATTTCAAGTAAATGTAAAGTTAGGAAAGTTTTTACAAATCCTTTTGCGATTTTAAGTTTAGGTATACAGGGTGTAAACCACCTCATCACAAAGCCGTCAACCAAGCATTCTGTACATCAAACTAAGTTCATTTACGCAAAAATTATTGCTGGGAAACGACATTTTTTTTGGGGTCAAAAAAACATGTTTTGTGGTAAAACTCAATATAACGCACTCAAAACATTGTGCTGATGGATGGATTGAATAGTATGCGGGTCGTGGAGGTGTTTAAGGGGAGTATGCATCGTTCATACAAACGTTATACCAAAATAATTTGTAAATCAAATATATTCTTAAGGTTGTGTGTATCAGAATATCTAGGTTCCCAAATATATATTTTGAAAGGACAGGTGATATAAAGACGAGATATGAGGAATTTAAAATTTCTATAGAAAACTTATTTTTCTCATAACTCTTGTTTAAATCGGTGTCCTGATAAAATATATGATTTGTAATCCAATCGAAATAGATACGCACTACCTTAAGAATATGTACTCGTATGTTTTACAAATTATTTTGGTATTACGTTTGTATGAACGGCGCATGCTCCGCAGGCCTCTTAAACTAAAAATCTTACTTTAAATACTCGTATTTAAAAAAAACTTGTAAAAAATTTGGAACTTTGACCCCCAACATCTCCGTAACTAGAAGGTTCCCAGGTATATTGTATAACTAAAAAAAACGATCGCAATGACGGGGAGAACCAGTGCCTTTCAGCTTCGTTAAGAGGTGTTTTAGGCCCTTTATAGCATAACATTTATTAACTGCGGTAACTTCTTAGTTGTTACAGACATACTCTGATTAGGGCCTGCTAATTAACAATCTTAATTTGTTTACTCCCGCCGTTTCTATGAAAATTTTATTTTGCTTTAGATTTCATTTTCCGCCAGCCCGCTTATTTTCAGCTGGTTTCTTCAGACGATTCTAGTACATTTTAATATTTCAAGCAAAACTGAAGTAATTTAATTTATAACTTTTGTGTGCCTATTTTGTTGAAATCCTTGTCGGGGTTCTTTACTTACTTTCTTTGAAAACATTCCTAAAATAAAGTATGTTTTGTATAGCCAGCACAAACGACATTCAGCTTCAAAAATACAATTAATCCAACTCAATTTTTTCTGACTACAGTAATTTATTATTGGACTAGCTTCTGCCAGCAGTTTCGACCGCGTGATAATTGTCCCATGGAATCTTACTTTCGAGATAAAAAGTATCCTAGGTATTAATCCAGGTTATAAACTATCTGTTTTGGAAAATTTCATCCAAATCCGTTGAGTAGTTTTTGCGTAAAGATTAACAACCATGTATACTCACAAACAATCGCATGTATAATTCATATTAGTAGGATAAGGCGCGGTTATTGATGATCAGGTCCATAAGTGCTGTTGAAACATTAGCAATTGCAGTCTCAGGAGCATAAATTCTTTTCTGTCATAGCTACAATATTTAATCAGGTAAGTACATACTTGTACGAACTCCTATCTTGTCTTATACAATTATTGTCGATACCGCTTAAGACCTTGTTCGTCTCCTCAGGGACCAAGTACGTGAAAATAACTAACATTTATATGTTCTGAATTCCTGAACACATTACGTCTACCTAAGCTCCTTGATAATTTCAGACAGGCACGTACCATTCGTTCTGGTCTCAAAATAGGTTACTTCCAGTATGAGAACAAAGCCATTCGTTCAATATCAAATTATAAAATGGGGAAGAAGATCTGGATGAGCAAATTCAATAATACTTTTTGATTATTGGATTTGCTCGTCCAAATAATCAAATTTATAAGACGTAGTAGTTTTGTTCATTAGATTCCATCGTGTTTCATTCCTCGTTTTAGAATTCACTCTTTCCTTCTCATGAATATGAAATGTAGTCGGAGTATTCACTTACATACAGTAAGTGAAGTATTTATTCTCCTGTGCAGTGATACTGACCGGCTCTTGGGACTGTTTCTCTGTGTGTTCTATGTACTCGAATGTATGTATGCATGGGATATACTTGTGTACATGGGTTAACTTGTTGACGTGTTCTATCCATGTTTGTTTCACCCTCTCACTAATAGGGAGTAAGCAAATTGTTTGGCAAAGACCGTCTTGCTGTCTACTGTCTGTGTAATGTCGTCTTAGACTAGGAGCTCAATGAATTTGTGGAAAAGAGATTTCATGGAAACTGTTAGAGAAAGATAAAGGCAATTAATTATAATATCGGTTCGACGCTGATCACCAACTGTTCAAGGAATAACGTTATTAGACGCTCCACTCGAGCTAGTCACAGCAAACTTTATTAGCTTTTAAATAACAAACTTGTGCTGTTATCTGCATAGAAGTTGGGAGGGGAACTTTTTCCACAGCAGAACAAACACATTAAAGGATCGCGCGTCCAAGTCCTGGGGCGAGGCTCGAAGGCGCGATAAACTTGCTGTGCTGACGTTGATTTATGTCTCCGTTTGTTTGTCCCGGAGACAGCCGGCTCCCAAGTCCCGGTTCATCCCGGAATACCGGTTAAGATAAGACGCCTCTAATGCATACTACAAATTACTGGACGAAATTGCTGTTTACGCATATACAGGGGACGGGGAGCGTTTGCTAATTCGTCTGGGGGACTATCTTACCTTATATGCGGAGTTGATTATCCCATCTCGCCGTGATGCGATAATCATCTCTAACTGGTAGCGATAAAGTTTTCATTTCCATGCAAGTGTCTAATGGAAACGAGGAAGCGAAATTTGCCGGCGAGAGATGACTTGAAGTTTCGAAGTACAATGAAATACATTTTGGGGGGAAACACCATATATTTATATTTGGGCTGTTTATAATATTGGTGTTATGACAAATTGGTCCCTAAAGCGGAAAAGTATGCGGGAACTGAGGAAATTTAGAAAAGAAAAGGGCATTTTGTACTTAATGGAACATAAAGAAGTTTATATGAACATTTTCTAAATAAGAAGTTATTGGAGTTACTGAGTAAAACGAGTAAGACAGATTTGTGATGGCTACGATGATGTAGGGACTGTGAAGAATTGCCTGGATATCTTTGCCCATGGAATATACCAGAAAATTAGGAATGACATGCGAGACACGATGAATTTTATATTTAGGACAGGTAAGAATCGAGAGATGGTTGGAAATATATAGCTAATAGCGCCAATTTCAACTTCTCAAGGTGAAATAAGTTTTATTATAAGAATAATTGTTCCATATTTGAGGGTTTCCTGGCAGTGACCCGAAAGTTTGAAAACCAGTCTTACCGAGGGGTACCCAAGACTAACTGGGTTTTGGAAGTCTGATAGGCAGTCGCTCTATGTAAAATACTGGTATTCGGGTTCGACTGGAAGTCGACTCCAACATAGTTAGGAAAAGGCCCAGCAGATGATAAATTATCCAATTTGAATTTAAATACGCCTTTCATTCTTGCCGCTAGGTCCCAGTTATTATCTACTTACAATGTCCAATTCAATATCAACCCCACCAACAAATACACACAACCAAACTCATAAATAACTCGATATGCAAATCGTACATGAGTTAATGAAACATAAAAAGTTGTCATCGGCGGTGACAAGGCAGTGCATGTCGGGTCACAGTGTGTCCACAGTACAGTAACCACTCCACGCGAGATCTGTCCGCCATGTTTTTTGTTGTTCGGGACATATCTGCTTATTGTGTAACGTTTTCGGTTAAATGGGAAATGGAAATGTATGTTTCGCATTGTTTATGTTTGTTTGACGAGTAGAAAAATCAAGACTTAATCGGGCAGCGTTCTTGGGTTTTTCATAAGAAGTATCTTAGTTGAAGTACATCCACATATTTAACATTGCTGTGCCTGACAGGGTTCACGATTGTTTTCAAAGAAATGTTTATCACCTATACCTACATTGAAGAATGCAATTAATAATTGATTATTGAGGATTTGTCTAGCAAAATGGCTTTGAAAAATAGGTGAGCCTAAACCAAACTGTGCCTGTTTCTCCTATCAGAGTACGAAGTCACGCTTATCAAGGAAGTTCGATTTTGAAGGGAGTATCAGATAGTCAGCAGACAGTATAAATTTATACGTGTTCTGAAGAATGAGGGCCAAACCCCGAAGGTTCGGAGAACATGGTTTTGTCATATTTAAGGTGAAGCAGGATCGTCAGTATAATAAAACAATAGGTTCTGAAATAAAATTCTTACAGACTAAGCACGCAAGTCATAGTTATGTTAATACGATGTTATGCTACCTTTCGTTAGCTGTAATAAGGGGGTGTTAGTAAGAAATGTTTGTAGCATATTCTTCAAGGGCGATGACTTGTAAGTTTTTGAGTATAAGGTGCAAAAAGGTATTGTAGCTTCTATACATGTCATGTATAGAAGCATGCAAGAAACAGCAACAACACCATTTTGTAAGGTAGTATAATAGCGTCGCTTTTCGTATCTGTCTGTGTGATCGCGTTAATCATCTAAACTGAGCAACGGATTTTGATATGGTTTTCATTACACATAACATAATATCACGCTTGCAATCCCCGCAGGGTTAGGCAGGTGTAATTTCGCTCGTTATGTTAAGTCTCATGTAATTAGGGGACAGTCTATTGCCAACAACCGAGCACAAATCTCGACACCGTGGCTGCTACTGCGAAATTCCTGATGGAAAAACCCAATAACACTTTGCACGGTTTCACCCGCGTAGTTCCTGTTACCGTGGGAGCACGGGGATAAAATATAGCCTATGTTACTCGCTGATAATGTAGCTATTCATTGCTGAAATAATTTTTCAAATCGGTCCAGTAGTTTTTAAGTATATTCGTTACATACAAAAATATAAATATTTCTTCTTTTATAATATGTATATCTCGAGTTTTGTTAACATGTAAAATCCGTGCGTAACAGAAGGGGTTGGCCAGTAAATTATAACCTGAAAAAATATCCCACATCCAAGCCTACATTTTCTACACAGTCCGATTTTTTGTTAGAAAAAGTAATTTATTTTACGTATATGTACGGTACAATTCCGTACGACATTGCTCGTTGCACGTTTATCTTCAACACAAAAACAACTCTTGAAAAATGTATTGCGCTTTCCTACGTGAAGTTTAACGGTTGAGCGTAGTTTTAAAACATACTCGTACCTCTAAATAAATATACTTTTTGCTAAAACGAATATCATAACTTCACGCCTGTTTGTCCCTGAAGGGATGGGTAGAGGTACAGGAAGTACAGCATCAACTAGCCTACCTAGCCTTTTCCGAACTATTTTGGGGTCGGCTTTCAGTCAAACTAGATGCAGCTGAATACCAGTATTCTACATGGAGCAACTGGCTATTTGACCTCCACAACCCAGTTAGTACGGGATACGATACCCTGTGGTAAGACTGGTTTGAGGTAGAGGAGAACCGTCATATTTCGGATAGTTATGATTACGTCTCATTTTATTTAGGGCGAGCCTATTGCCAACAATCGGACCGTCAAGTTTCTGATGGAAATTACCAATAAAACTTTGATCGACCTAGGAATTGATCTCAGGACCTCATAATCAACAGTAATGCTCACGATCAATAAACCCCAATGACCCAATGAGACTAAAGAAATAAAGAACGAAAAAGAATATTATTGTTTTAATGGAAGCCTATTAAAATACAATAAGACATGAATATCACAATCAGGTTCGTGCGGTGAAGGAATAAAAAGAAAAATATTCGAAAGCTTGTTTAATGCGAGTAAGGAGATTGCTACTTGCTACTCTTTGCTTTTAAATTAATTATCTGTTTCTTATTTAAATAGAACAACACAATCGATTTTTTTGCGACAAGCACAAATAATAACCAAAAGATATGAATGGATTCTACGAGCTAAGACTGCTTCTTGGGTTTAGTAGGTTTTCTTTTTATTTTCGGATTGAAAATCATCAAATGGTTTCTCCCACTCTGGGCGGAGCGGGAGGGAGTGCCAGACTTTTACTGACTAAAACCCATCCATGTTCCTTCCTCGCCCTTTATGTTCCAGGGCCACGGTATCTCTTTCGAACAGTCCCGCAGCCCCGGTGGGTTTAGTACCTGGGTCGATGTCCAGGTCGTGCAGTGTTATTGGGTTTTTCCATCAAGAATTTCTCAGTAGCAACCACGGAGGCTGGACTTGTGTCCGGTTGATTCAATAGACATGGAATTTAAACATAACAGGGGGTCAATTCTGTAAAATAACCAACTTGTCAATAGTGTGTCAGTAGTGTCTCAATAGGCTAATCATTGACATTTGGTATTCTACATTTTTTTATGGTCATTGACTTACGACTGTAGTGCCATTAAAACGCCATAGAAAGACTATTGTAAAAATTGGTATTCTGCTCCACTATAATCTGTCAATGTCATCATGATGGCCAAAGTTACGGTAGTCTGTAAATATTTTAAGTGTATTTGACAGTTGTGTCTATCGAACGGCCACACTATTGACACACTACCGAGACACCGCTGAAACGCCATTGAAGTTTTTGCATAATACCAAATTTTTAACAGTGGCATCATAATGTCTGTAGTGTGTCGATAGAGTGTCAATGGCGCGTGTTGCTTAACGTTAAGTTACAGAATTGGCACCCTGGCGAAATGTGGGTGCACTAATAGATACCTCTGCTTAATAGTCCCTTCGGAGATTATAGGCATGATTTAGGAAACACAAATCTAGACTCCCTGTCCCAATAACAATTTGACCCACCCGGGAATCGAACCAAGGACCTATAAGTTCAGCCGCGTTTACGACCACTAGACAAACGAGGCAGTTTTGAGACAAGGAAACTCTTTTCTCCACAAAACTGCTCTACACATAAAAAACTTTTGTTGTGTATTTGAGTTAAATACAAGGGTACTCATCATCATCTGACTGCCTTTTCCCAACTATGTTGGGGTCAGCTTCCAGTCTAACCGTATGCAGCTGAACAGCAGTATTTTACATGGAGCGACTGCCTATCTGACCTCCACAACCCAGTCAGTACTGAGTATTAATACGATACCCGTTGGTAAGACTGGTTGTCAGACTTTTTGGGCCACTGACTACCTGTAACGACTGCCAAAGATGGACAAATGACAGCCGGGACCAACAGCATAACGTGCTTTCCGGTGCACGGAAGAAACTCGGTATGTAGTGGGTGGTCATGGACCAACCTAAGCAAGTCTAGATCGACCAAAGCGGCTGTTATTATTTAGCTACGAGCTCCTCAAATACAAGGGTACTACAACAGCAAAAAAAAAAAAAAGTGTGTATGTAAATCGCTGTAAAATACGTCCAGCTTAAGCTACATAAATTGTGGTTACATTCGGGTTCTCAGTTAAACACTGGCGAGCATTTTAAACGGTCCAGCCAAATATTTACAAGGATGAAATTATTACAACGCTGAACGCTGCCGGCGCGGCGGTTCGTTATTGAAAATATTTCAATAACTCGTTATTATTCGTTGTTGTTATTCGCTGATCCATACGTTTTAATTTAATTTCTGTAATGTCTCTGTAATTTTCATTTTATCTGTTCATACGATTCTTGGATGAAAAAAAAGATGACCTGTTGATAAAATTTATGTTTATGAAGCAAACGTTCCATAAAATACTTACTTGTTTTTATACGACGAGATTCAAGTACGCATACACAAAAGTTGACGAAATGGGGTTCAATGTATGAAGATCAAAATAGTTACGAAATGGGAAAGTAACGAGATGGGACGTAGCCGAATATTGTGCACTCTACACAAAATCTTAAAAAAAAAACTCTATGTTGCAGTTTTGCACAAAGTGGACGTAAACACAGTCATACGAATTATACCTACCTTCTTGCTCTCTGATAAAAATGAATAAAAATAGGTAACCAATAATTTCATCATCATCTTCTTAGCCTTTTACTTTTGGTTCTAATCTAACAGATGACGCTGATTACCAGTATTAATGCTTGTTTATAATAACATAACATTGGTTAATAATAACTAGTTGATACCCGCGGCTTCGCCCGCATACAAATTATATATAAATACCTTTTTCGAGAATCACTCTATCCATTGGTGAAAACAGCATGAAAATCGGTTCAGTAGTTTTTGAGTTTATCGCGAACAAACGGTCGGACAGACGCGGCGGAGGACTTTGATTTATAAAATGTAGTAATTACATGGATCAACTGCCCGTCTGAACTCCATTACCTAGTTACTGAGTACTACGATACACCCTACGTAAAACATGTTGACAATAATGTATTCAACTGATAACGTTACAGCGCTACACATAACGTTACTTTAATAAACAATTTTAACGGTTTAATCGCTTTGTACAACCGAGTCCACGCGATCTCATAAATTACTCAGGAGCCTTACATACAAATGAATTTCTTGAAAAGGTCGTAGAAATTAGAAGTTCACATCAGTGTCCGGTCACGCGAGCCTGAAACTCTTTGTACATATTTACCTGTTGTATTATTTAACCACGGTGGTTATAACCAAGTTGTAATTCACTACTCGCTCCCTAAATAATAACTGCTTATGTTATACGGAGCCACCCATATAAGTGCCGGGGCTGAAACTTTTATGACAGAAATAGGGACAAACACGCACCGTTTTGAGTGTGTAGCGGTGTTCTGGTTGCTTAATAGTTGCAGTTTGTTTCAGATGGCTGTTATATACTTACCCTTCGTTTTATCAGAGAATGAAACAGTTTGCTGAACCCGAATATTTTGGTCGTAAACACAGTACTACGCAGAATTTGCGCTCACCAACCTTTACCCTCATTTCATTAGGTCAAACAACCTTTATTCTGTAAAAGTGAATTAGGTGCAGCCTTGAGAAAAAACCTCACGTAGAAAAACACATTTATCTCGAAACAGGAAGAGGGGCTTAAAAGATTAACTCGGGAAGCAACTCTCCTCGGTTTAAAAAAGAAAATGTTCCGAGGTCTTGTGTTGTGAAATGGAACACGTGGAAGTGGCAGTCTGTAGATTGTAATTAACAAACGACTGACAGGGAACATGAAAATCGAATGCCCAAAAAAACTGGGGATCATCGAACGTGGACCCAATTAATCGGCATCGGCAGGCGAGGAATAAAATAATCGAGTGACAACGCGTTCGCACTGAACGGCTCGATCCCTGATATTCCATGCATAAGCAATATAAAATGTTATTCTGTTCTGGTGAATAATTTATTCTCGATTGTCACCCTTGTCGACTACGAAACCGAACTTTATTCACCTGGTGTTCGATCAAACAATTACACGTGTTCCAGATTACGAGACTGATATTGATCTACATGGTTTAAGATATTTTTTGGAAGTCATTTTTAAGTGGTAATCGTGGAGAGTTGAATTTAGGATGCCTTAGTCAAGGGTCAAACGCATAGGTTTGCTTATTTGAATATTGGAAAGCAAAACACCCATGTTACTTCTTTTCAAGAAGTTGTGGGTTTAACGAGGCACAGAGAGAAGGCCAAAAACAAAACCAAAATGCGTTGAATGCCATGAATCGATGAATAGCGTACGCGTTAAGGACAAAGATCATTATAATTCATTCCGTTTCTTGCTCACTAGTTTCCCGAAACTCGTGGTATTAATCAAATCTTAAGAAAGTTAATATTTAAAGTGATACAGGCTGAAAGTTTGTAAACAAAAACGGCGCGGACGCTTCGACGGAACCGAACGAAAAACTTGCTCAGTTGACATTGATTGATGTGGCCGGCAAACGCGCTAACACCGCCGACCATTTTACTGGTGGTACCTTCTGAATACCTATACTTATTTGTAATTCGGTAACAGTAGGAATTTACGCAGCGGTAATTTAATTCAAAAGACTCATGCTGGTTACATTACTTAGAGGAAAAGCTTTTGGAAAGGAAACGAACTTTATTTCACAGTGATATAAATAACGAGAAAGAAACTGTTTTTTTTGCAGGGTCATGGCGTACCTATAAAATGCAAAGTGACAAAAAAAATATAAGTAAACAAACGTAATATCGCTAATTTATAATAGTCCCCCCTTTGTGAACTTCATTTTCTGTTCAATATTCACATGATCGCGAGTGTACCTCTTGAAGCTTATTTGCATTTTGGGAATGACGTAACTCAGGATTTCGTTAAGCTGACGTGTAAAATGGCGTTAATCTCTTATTTAAATACTTAGTAATACCCCGTCCATTGTGTTTGCTCGAATGTACCGGATTATGGAACATTTGTATAGATGTAACGTCGTCACGGTAAAATCAAACATGACGGTTTTAGGGATAAGCTTATTACTTCTTAGGCAAGTGATGATTAAATGGTACTTACGCATAATTTTTCATTCATCTTATCATCATCATAGACTAGCCTTTTCTCAACTATGTTGGACTCGGCTTCCAGTCTAACCGGATGCAGCTGAACACCAGCATTTTACATGGAGCGATTATATTAGATATTTTTTAGAGATAAACACAAAATGTAATGCGTTGTGCTCTTCTATATTAACATATTGTCCTGTTAAGTATTTTGTGTGTACATCAATAAATAAAATAATGTTAAATGTAAACAAAAATAATAATATCATTAGCTTTCTTTCGTCTTTATAGTGTGGTTAGTGCATAACCTGGTGTCAGAGTTTTTATGCCACCCATGAACTTCTGACTTGGCTTTACATGCAGTCGAGAAATTTGATTCTCTCGAAATATCAGCAAATGTAACAATCAAAAGAAAATTCCTAATTGAGGAAAACAGAATCTTCCTCGTTCGTAACAGGCGGTTTATGAAAACGTAGGGAATTAAATAATGGAGTTATAATAAATACCCAGAATGGACTTTAGTTATCAGTACAATATTCATTCACAAAGCATAACAAGGGAAAAGGACACAGAAGTAGATCAATAGTTCGTTTTTCGTGGCATTCATGATTAAAAAGAGGTTTTCATTTATTTTGGGAAAAACGCAAAAAAAAAAAAAAAATCGTATAGTGGTACAGCTCAGTAATCACTTGATATTAGTTATGAATAAAACTTTGATCACTTCTACCAATTTTTGATTTAGTTATAGAAATTTATATTTCGGAGCGTAATTTAATTTCTCTTTTGGCAATTGACGCCAGATTTAAATAATTAAAATTTGTAGTTCGAAATCGTTGCCTGTATTTTTCACGAAAAGGGCAAAAAAACAGTGTCTCGATTTACAGCAATTTTCTGTACTTCGCACAACCAGTAATTACTTACTAAGGTTTCAAAGGCCATCGACTTTTAGTTGGCTGGTTTTACCTCTTATTTCAGAGCCAACCATACATCTTCCAGTGACCTTTTATTTGACATTCAATTACTTTATCCGCACTGCAAGTTGTATTAAGGACGCGTTCGCAAAACTGATAGGTACAGAATCGAACTACTACATTGACACGGCTCATACACACAAGTGTAGTGCACGACTACTATTCTCGCTACCGAGAAAAGTAAACTTGTGTGTATTGACTCGTGTCAATGTAGTGGTTCGATTGATTCAAGTGAACTCATTTTGATACTTAGAAAGATTCATTTTTTTATGTATTTATTTGGAATAAAATTATGGCACCAACATAAATATTTACGTTTTATATTTTTACGTTTTACCTCGGACTTGATGGAACGACCTGAAGGTGTACTTCGGTGACTGCTACTGGAACTCCTCGACGTGTTGGACTAGGTGAGCCGAGTTTGGGCTTGTTTTGTTAGTTATGATGAGACCTTACCTCCGCACTTGATGGAGCGACCTGAAGGTGTACTTCGGGAACTGCTACTGGAACTCCCTAGACGTGTTGGACTAGGTGAGCCGAGTTTGGGCTTGTTTTGTTAGTTATGATGAGACCTTACCTCCGGACTTGATGGAGCGACCTGAAGTTGTACTTCGGGAACTGCTACTGGAACTCCCTAGACGTGTTGGACTAGGTGAGCCGAGTTTGGGCTTGTTTTGTTAGTTATGATGAGACCTTACCTCCGGACTTGATGGAGCGACCTGAAGGTGTACTTCGGGAACTGCTACTGGAACTCCTAGACGTGTTGGACTAGGTGAGCCGAGTTTGGGCTTGTTTTGTTAGTTATGATGAGACCTTACCTCCGCACTTGATGGAGCGACCTGAAGGTGTACTTCGGGAACTGCTACTGGAACTCCTAGACGTGTTGGACTAGGTGAGCTGAGTTTGGGCTTGTTTTGTTAGTTATGATGAGACCTTACCTCCGGACTTGATGGAGCGACCTGAAGGTGTACTTCGGGAACTGCTTCTGGAACTCCTAGACGTGTTGGACTAGGTGAGCCGAGTTTGGGCTTGTTTTGTTAGTTATTTTTATTTTTTTTATTTTATTTTACTTTATTGGGACATTAAACAGTTACACATTACAATGAAAGTATGACAGATTAAGCTTAAAACTAAATAAACGTGTAACCCACACCAATATCCGCGAAATAATAACAATAGAATAGTTAAATGCGTGCATTAATATTCAAAAATAAAATGAGACTCATATGTAATTTTGGGATAAAAGGTATCAGATGGCTACTTTAAAGATTCAATAGCCATCTTTTTGAACTTAACGTGTGTAAGCGCAAAAATATCAAGCTCGATAAAATGTGTGTTATACGTATCTACGATGCGTCGGAGAGGCGCCCTTGCGCCAGCGTGAGTTCTACACCTTGCGGTGTGGAACAGCTGGGGCACGCGCGCCCCCCGGCGCATCGCAGTTCTAGGTACAATGTAACATAAGTTATTAGTGATATCAGGACAATCAAATCTGTTATTACACAGACCATGCAGCAACATGGCCATCAGTAGGTTGCGTCTAGACTCCAAGCTTTGAATGTTGTAACGCTTTAATAATTCAGTGTATGGTAAATTTGACTTAGTGCATCTATAGTGCATAGAACGGAGATACTTTTTTTGAACCATTTCAATTCTTTTTATATAAACATCAAAAATTAGTTATGATGAGACCTTACCTCCGCACTTGATGGAGCGACCTGAAGGTGTACTTCGGGAACTGCTACTGGAACTCCTAGACGTGTTGGACTAGGTGAGCCGAGTTTGGAATTGTTTTGTTAGTTATGATGAGACCTTACCTCCGGACTTGATGGAGCGACCTGAAGGTGTACTTCGGGAACTGCTACTGGAACTCCTAGACGTGTTGGACTAGGTGAGCCGAGTTTGGACTTGTTTTGTTAGTTATGATGTGAACTTACCTCCGGACTAGATGGAGCGACCTGAAGGTGTACTTCGGGGACTGCTACTGGAACTCCTCGACATGTTGGGACTAGGTGAGCCGAGTTTGGGTTCGTTTTGTTAGTTATGATGAGACTTTACCTCCGGACTTGATGTAGCGACCTGAAGGTGTACTTCGGGGACTGCTACTGGAACTCCTCGACATGTTGGGACTAGGTGAGCCGAGTTTGGGTTCGTTTTGTTAGTTATGATGAGACCTTACCTCCGGACTTGATGGAGCGACCTGAAGGTGTACTTCGGGAACTGCTACTGGAACTCCTAGACGTGTTGGACTAGGTGAGCTGAGTTTGGGCTTGTTTTGTTAGTTATGATGAGACCTTACCTCCGGACTTGATGGAGCGACCTGAAGGTGTACTTCGGGAACTGCTTCTGGAACTCCTAGACGTGTTGGACTAGGTGAGCCGAGTTTGGGCTTGTTTTGTTAGTTATGATGAGACCTTACCTCCGCACTTGATGGAGCGACCTGAAGGTGTACTTCGGGAACTGCTACTGGAACTCCTAGACGTGTTGGACTAGGTGAGCCGAGTTTGGAATTGTTTTGTTAGTTATGATGAGACCTTACCTCCGGACTTGATGGAGCGACCTGAAGGTGTACTTTGGGAACTGCTACTGGAACTCCTCGACGTTTGGACTAGGTGAGCCGAGTTTGGACTTGTTTTGTTAGTTATGATGTGAACTTACCTCCGGACTAGATGGAGCGACCTGAAGGTGTACTTCGGGGACTGCTACTGGAACTCCTCGACATGTTGGGACTAGGTGAGCCGAGTTTGGGTTCGTTTTGTTAGTTATGATGAGACTTTACCTCCGGACTTGATGTAGCGACCTGAAGGTGTACTTCGGGGACTGCTACTGGAACTCCTCGACATGTTGGGACTAGGTGAGCCGAGTTTGGGTTCGTTTTGTTAGTTATGATGAGACCTTACCTCCGGACTTGATGGAGCGACCTGAAGGTGTACTTCGAGAACTGCTACTGGAACTCCTAGACGTGTTGGACTAGGTGAGCCGAGTTTGGGCTTGTTTTGTTAGTTATGATGAGACCTTACCTCCGGACTTGATGGAGCGACCTGAAGGTGTACTTCGGGAACTGCTACTGGAACTCCTAGACGTGTTGGACTAGGTGAGCCGAGTTTGGACTTGTTTTGTTAGTTATGCTCATGTAGTCCAATACGTCTAGGAGTTCCAGTAGCAGTCACCGAAGTACACCTTCAGGTCGCTCCATCAAGTCCGGAGGTAAGGTCTCATCATAACTAACAAAACAAGTCCCAACTCGGCTCATCTGGTCCAACACGTCGAGGAGTTCCAGTAGCAGTTCCCGAAGTACACCTTCAGGTCGCTCCATGAAATCCGGAGGTAAGGTCTCATCATAACTAACAAAACAAGCCCAAACTCGGCTCATCTAGTCCAACACGTCGAGGAGTTCCAGTAGCAGTTCCCGAAGTACACCTTCAGGTCGCTCCATGAAATCCGGAGGTAAGGTCTCATCATAACTAACAAAACAAGCCCAAACTCGGCTCATCTAGTCCAACACGTCTAGGAGTTCCAGTAGCAGTTCCCGAAGTACACCTTCAGGTCGCTCCATCAAGTCCGGAGGTAAGGTCTCATCATAACTAACAAAACAAGCCCAAACTCGGCTCATATAGTCCAACACGTCGAGGAGTTCCAGTAGCAGTTCCCGAAGTACACCTTCAGGTCGCTCCATGAAATCCGGAGGTAAGGTCTCATCATAACTAACAAAACAAGCCCAAACTCGGCTCATATAGTCCAACACGTCTAGGAGTTCCAGTAGCAGTCACCGAAGTACACCTTCAGGTCGCTCCATCAAGTCCGGAGGTAAGGTCTCATCATAACTAACAAAACAAGCCCAAACTCGGCTCATCTAGTCCAACACGTCGAGGAGTTCCAGTAGCAGTTCCCGAAGTACACCTTCAGGTCGCTCCATGAAATCCGGAGGTAAGGTCTCATCATAACTAACAAAACAAGCCCAAACTCGGCTCATCTAGTCCAACACGTCTAGGAGTTCCAGTAGCAGTCACCGAAGTACACCTTCAGGTCGCTCCATCAAGTCCGGAGGTAAGGTCTCATCATAACTAACAAAACAAGCCCAAACTCGGTTCATCTAGTCCAACACGTCTAGGAGTTCCAGTAGCAGTCACCGAAGTACACCTTCAGGTCGCTCCATCAAGTCCGGAGGTAAGGTCTCATCATAACTAACAAAACAAGTCCAAACTCGGCTCACCTAGTCCAAACGTCGAGGAGTTCCAGTAGCAGTCACCGAAGTACACCTTCAGGTCGCTCCATCAAGTCCGGAGGTAAGGTCTCATCATAACTAACAAAACAAGCCCAAACTCGGCTCATCTAGTCCAACACGTCTAGGAGTTCCAGTAGCAGTCACCGAAGTACACCTTCAGGTCGCTCCATCAAGACCGGAGGTAAGGTCTCATCATAACTAACAAAACAAGCCCAAACTCGGCTCATCTAGTCCAACACGTCTAGGAGTTCCAGTAGCAGTCACCGAAGTACACCTTCAGGTCGCTCCATCAAGTCCGGAGGTAAGGTCTCATCATAACTAACAAAACAAGCCCAAACTCGGCTCATCTAGTCCAACACGTCTAGGAGTTCCAGTAGCAGTCACCGAAGTACACCTTCAGGTCGCTCCATCAAGTCCGGAGGTAAGGTCTCATCATAACTAACAAAACAAGTCCAAACTCGGCTCACCTAGTCCAAACGTCGAGGAGTTCCAGTAGCAGTCACCGAAGTACACCTTCAGGTCGCTCCATCAAGTCCGGAGGTAAGGTCTCATCATAACTAACAAAACAAGCCCAAACTCGGCTTATCTAGTCCAACACGTCTAGGAGTTCCAGTAGCAGTCACCGAAGTACACCTTCAGGTCGCTCCATCAAGACCGGAGGTAAGGTCTCATCATAACTAACAAAACAAGCCCAAACTCGGCTCATCTAGTCCAACACGTCTAGGAGTTCCAGTAGCAGTCACCGAAGTACACCTTCAGGTCGCTCCATCAAGTCCGGAGGTAAGGTCTCATCATAACTAACAAAACAAGCCCAAACTCGGCTCATCTAGTCCAACACGTCTAGGAGTTCCAGTAGCAGTCACCGAAGTACACCTTCAGGTCGCTCCATCAAGTCCGGAGGTAAGGTCTCATCATAACTAACAAAACAAGCCCAAACTCGGCTCATCTGGTCCAACACGTCTAGGAGTTCCAGTAGCAGTCACCGAAGTACACCTTCAGGTCGCTCCATCAAGCCCGGAGGCAAGGTCTCATCATAACTAACAAAACAAGCCCAAACTCGGCTCATCTAGTCCAACACGTCTAGGAGTTCCAGTAGCAGTCACCGAAGTACACCTTCAGGTCGCTCCATCAAGTCCGGAGGTAAGGTCTCATCATAACTAACAAAACAAGCCCAAACTCGGCTCATCTAGTCCAACACGTCTAGGAGTTCCAGTAGCAGTCACCGAAGTACACCTTCATCAGGTCGCTCCATCGAGTCCAGGACGATTAGGCATATAATTATAAACCCTACTTACATACTTTTTTATAGCAAAATGAAATAGAATGAAAATCTTACGAGTACCTTGTCAAGTATCAAATTCGGTTTGTCGAATATTTTGTGTTTTTACAGCGATCTTTTTCAACTCGAGCCGCTCTAAACAGGCGATACATGTCCACTCTCGACGGGGGCCGCGCTCGGACTAAAGTTTCATTCCAAGTGCTTGTGCAATAAATCAAGACGGGTATAGAAATAAAATAACCCTTAATGCAATCGATTAAGATTCATCCAGAATAGCAAAATATGTGAAAAAATAAGTTTCGGTTTTCATTTTTTCTGCGACTATTTAAAGCATTTAGATGAAAAAAAAAAACTAACATTAAACATTGAATATGTTAGCCTACATATAGTATTTTTAAAAGTAGTCAAATATGATAATAATAGCACAAAAAATGTACCTAAACTCAACCCGGTATCGTTAAATTTGTGGAAAATGGCAACGAAAGATCGATTTTACATTGTAAAAAAGTAAAATTTTCAATAAAAAAGTACCGTTAATTTGAAGATGAAGAACCAATCTATACGATGTAGTTATTGGTTATATTGAATTTTGTTTTATTATGCTATAAAATGTACCGAAAAACAGCATAATTTTGCCTGATATGCAAACGCGCCCTTAAAAAAATATTATTTTCAAAGAAAAATATTGCTAAATAAACTGGTTTACTATCTTTAGAAATAAACGACATAAAGGCGAGGGTCAAAAGTTGTACAAAAATCTCATTAGTACTTACTTTTTGTTTTTTCCTATTACTTATAGTCCTAACAGTGTTTAAAGAAGTAGGGTCCGTAGGATATCGATGCGCCATAATTCAGTAGGTATCAATGTTAAATCCCCCAAAGTAATATTTCGTCGGCTAAAAAGAAAACTGCAAAACCTACGCGGTCAAAATGTATAGAACAACAGATTTTTCTTTTTTAAAAAACCACCCTATATGAAAGTCTTCCCCACTCCCTTTAAAATCAACAAACAAGTTCAACCAAACTAAACCCACAAAACCACGATTCATAGAATAATCCTATAACATTTTTTCATAACACACAATTTCTCCTAAAACCAGAAGAAAAAACTCCTTGTGGTACACCTGAGAGTTTTGACAGTTGATTATCGAGCGATCATAATGCGTGTGCGCAGATTTACGACGTCGTAAAGCACGGCGCCCGCGCACCACAATGGCTTGTTGACAAAACGGACTAGCAACTAGCGCCCTTGATAGACCCTTAAGTTTATGGGCTGTGGTGGAATAGTAAGGACATGCTAGAAAAATAAAATAAATATATAATTGGCAGCTACTTAATAAGTAATTTAAAACGCAGTTTTAAAAGCTGAAAAATATTTTTTAAAGGTGTTACGCGTTTTTGTTTTTTTTTAGCCAACAGACCACTTGGTTTTTACCATGGGTTCTAAAAGAAGCAGAAACAATCAGTCAAATTAAAACTCAGTGTAAAAAACTATCATTGTTCACGTTTATTTTTGTAGTGACCTAACTTTTATTTACTCGTATATTAATAATAAGCATGCAGTCAAAATTAGTAAGTACTATCGTGTCAGCGGACTGCGGAATGAAGCATGAAGAAAAAAAACTCTCAGAGCAGTTACAAACTGCGTTTTTTTATTCCCAAAGGTATAGTTTTGACGCCAATGTCAAGATCGTGAGCAAAATTTAATAAAAAGTCTCTTTTCAATTTTGTTTTTTATTAAATTTAATCGAAAACATAAAATAAAAACACTAAAAAAAACTCCAATTTAAGGACGCGTTCGCAAAACTGATAGGTACAGAATCGAACTACTACATTGACACGGCTCATACACACAAGTGTAGTGCACGACTACTATTCTCGCTACCGAGAAAAGTAAACTTGTGTGTATTGACTCGTGTCAATGTAGTGGTTCGATTGATTCAAGTGAACTCATTTTGATACTTAGAAAGATTCATTTTTTTATGTATTTATTTGGAATAAAATTATGGCACCAACATAAATATTTACGTTTTATATTTTTACGTTTTACCTCGGACTTGATGGAACGACCTGAAGGTGTACTTCGGTGACTGCTACTGGAACTCCTCGACGTGTTGGACTAGGTGAGCCGAGTTTGGGCTTGTTTTGTTAGTTATGATGAGACCTTACCTCCGCACTTGATGGAGCGACCTGAAGGTGTACTTCGGGAACTGCTACTGGAACTCCCTAGACGTGTTGGACTAGGTGAGCCGAGTTTGGGCTTGTTTTGTTAGTTATGATGAGACCTTACCTCCGGACTTGATGGAGCGACCTGAAGTTGTACTTCGGGAACTGCTACTGGAACTCCCTAGACGTGTTGGACTAGGTGAGCCGAGTTTGGGCTTGTTTTGTTAGTTATGATGAGACCTTACCTCCGGACTTGATGGAGCGACCTGAAGGTGTACTTCGGGAACTGCTACTGGAACTCCTAGACGTGTTGGACTAGGTGAGCCGAGTTTGGGCTTGTTTTGTTAGTTATGATGAGACCTTACCTCCGCACTTGATGGAGCGACCTGAAGGTGTACTTCGGGAACTGCTACTGGAACTCCTAGACGTGTTGGACTAGGTGAGCTGAGTTTGGGCTTGTTTTGTTAGTTATGATGAGACCTTACCTCCGGACTTGATGGAGCGACCTGAAGGTGTACTTCGGGAACTGCTTCTGGAACTCCTAGACGTGTTGGACTAGGTGAGCCGAGTTTGGGCTTGTTTTGTTAGTTATTTTTATTTTTTTTATTTTATTTTACTTTATTGGGACATTAAACAGTTACACATTACAATGAAAGTATGACAGATTAAGCTTAAAACTAAATAAACGTGTAACCCACACCAATATCCGCGAAATAATAACAATAGAATAGTTAAATGCGTGCATTAATATTCAAAAATAAAATGAGACTCATATGTAATTTTGGGATAAAAGGTATCAGATGGCTACTTTAAAGATTCAATAGCCATCTTTTTGAACTTAACGTGTGTAAGCGCAAAAATATCAAGCTCGATAAAATGTGTGTTATACGTATCTACGATGCGTCGGAGAGGCGCCCTTGCGCCAGCGTGAGTTCTACACCTTGCGGTGTGGAACAGCTGGGGCACGCGCGCCCCCCGGCGCATCGCAGTTCTAGGTACAATGTAACATAAGTTATTAGTGATATCAGGACAATCAAATCTGTTATTACACAGACCATGCAGCAACATGGCCATCAGTAGGTTGCGTCTAGACTCCAAGCTTTGAATGTTGTAACGCTTTAATAATTCAGTGTATGGTAAATTTGACTTAGTGCATCTATAGTGCATAGAACGGAGATACTTTTTTTGAACCATTTCAATTCTTTTTATATAAACATCAAAAATTAGTTATGATGAGACCTTACCTCCGCACTTGATGGAGCGACCTGAAGGTGTACTTCGGGAACTGCTACTGGAACTCCTAGACGTGTTGGACTAGGTGAGCCGAGTTTGGAATTGTTTTGTTAGTTATGATGAGACCTTACCTCCGGACTTGATGGAGCGACCTGAAGGTGTACTTCGGGAACTGCTACTGGAACTCCTAGACGTGTTGGACTAGGTGAGCCGAGTTTGGACTTGTTTTGTTAGTTATGATGTGAACTTACCTCCGGACTAGATGGAGCGACCTGAAGGTGTACTTCGGGGACTGCTACTGGAACTCCTCGACATGTTGGGACTAGGTGAGCCGAGTTTGGGTTCGTTTTGTTAGTTATGATGAGACTTTACCTCCGGACTTGATGTAGCGACCTGAAGGTGTACTTCGGGGACTGCTACTGGAACTCCTCGACATGTTGGGACTAGGTGAGCCGAGTTTGGGTTCGTTTTGTTAGTTATGATGAGACCTTACCTCCGGACTTGATGGAGCGACCTGAAGGTGTACTTCGGGAACTGCTACTGGAACTCCTAGACGTGTTGGACTAGGTGAGCTGAGTTTGGGCTTGTTTTGTTAGTTATGATGAGACCTTACCTCCGGACTTGATGGAGCGACCTGAAGGTGTACTTCGGGAACTGCTTCTGGAACTCCTAGACGTGTTGGACTAGGTGAGCCGAGTTTGGGCTTGTTTTGTTAGTTATGATGAGACCTTACCTCCGCACTTGATGGAGCGACCTGAAGGTGTACTTCGGGAACTGCTACTGGAACTCCTAGACGTGTTGGACTAGGTGAGCCGAGTTTGGAATTGTTTTGTTAGTTATGATGAGACCTTACCTCCGGACTTGATGGAGCGACCTGAAGGTGTACTTTGGGAACTGCTACTGGAACTCCTCGACGTTTGGACTAGGTGAGCCGAGTTTGGACTTGTTTTGTTAGTTATGATGTGAACTTACCTCCGGACTAGATGGAGCGACCTGAAGGTGTACTTCGGGGACTGCTACTGGAACTCCTCGACATGTTGGGACTAGGTGAGCCGAGTTTGGGTTCGTTTTGTTAGTTATGATGAGACTTTACCTCCGGACTTGATGTAGCGACCTGAAGGTGTACTTCGGGGACTGCTACTGGAACTCCTCGACATGTTGGGACTAGGTGAGCCGAGTTTGGGTTCGTTTTGTTAGTTATGATGAGACCTTACCTCCGGACTTGATGGAGCGACCTGAAGGTGTACTTCGAGAACTGCTACTGGAACTCCTAGACGTGTTGGACTAGGTGAGCCGAGTTTGGGCTTGTTTTGTTAGTTATGATGAGACCTTACCTCCGGACTTGATGGAGCGACCTGAAGGTGTACTTCGGGAACTGCTACTGGAACTCCTAGACGTGTTGGACTAGGTGAGCCGAGTTTGGACTTGTTTTGTTAGTTATGCTCATGTAGTCCAATACGTCTAGGAGTTCCAGTAGCAGTCACCGAAGTACACCTTCAGGTCGCTCCATCAAGTCCGGAGGTAAGGTCTCATCATAACTAACAAAACAAGTCCCAACTCGGCTCATCTGGTCCAACACGTCGAGGAGTTCCAGTAGCAGTTCCCGAAGTACACCTTCAGGTCGCTCCATGAAATCCGGAGGTAAGGTCTCATCATAACTAACAAAACAAGCCCAAACTCGGCTCATCTAGTCCAACACGTCGAGGAGTTCCAGTAGCAGTTCCCGAAGTACACCTTCAGGTCGCTCCATGAAATCCGGAGGTAAGGTCTCATCATAACTAACAAAACAAGCCCAAACTCGGCTCATCTAGTCCAACACGTCTAGGAGTTCCAGTAGCAGTTCCCGAAGTACACCTTCAGGTCGCTCCATCAAGTCCGGAGGTAAGGTCTCATCATAACTAACAAAACAAGCCCAAACTCGGCTCATATAGTCCAACACGTCGAGGAGTTCCAGTAGCAGTTCCCGAAGTACACCTTCAGGTCGCTCCATGAAATCCGGAGGTAAGGTCTCATCATAACTAACAAAACAAGCCCAAACTCGGCTCATATAGTCCAACACGTCTAGGAGTTCCAGTAGCAGTCACCGAAGTACACCTTCAGGTCGCTCCATCAAGTCCGGAGGTAAGGTCTCATCATAACTAACAAAACAAGCCCAAACTCGGCTCATCTAGTCCAACACGTCGAGGAGTTCCAGTAGCAGTTCCCGAAGTACACCTTCAGGTCGCTCCATGAAATCCGGAGGTAAGGTCTCATCATAACTAACAAAACAAGCCCAAACTCGGCTCATCTAGTCCAACACGTCTAGGAGTTCCAGTAGCAGTCACCGAAGTACACCTTCAGGTCGCTCCATCAAGTCCGGAGGTAAGGTCTCATCATAACTAACAAAACAAGCCCAAACTCGGTTCATCTAGTCCAACACGTCTAGGAGTTCCAGTAGCAGTCACCGAAGTACACCTTCAGGTCGCTCCATCAAGTCCGGAGGTAAGGTCTCATCATAACTAACAAAACAAGTCCAAACTCGGCTCACCTAGTCCAAACGTCGAGGAGTTCCAGTAGCAGTCACCGAAGTACACCTTCAGGTCGCTCCATCAAGTCCGGAGGTAAGGTCTCATCATAACTAACAAAACAAGCCCAAACTCGGCTCATCTAGTCCAACACGTCTAGGAGTTCCAGTAGCAGTCACCGAAGTACACCTTCAGGTCGCTCCATCAAGACCGGAGGTAAGGTCTCATCATAACTAACAAAACAAGCCCAAACTCGGCTCATCTAGTCCAACACGTCTAGGAGTTCCAGTAGCAGTCACCGAAGTACACCTTCAGGTCGCTCCATCAAGTCCGGAGGTAAGGTCTCATCATAACTAACAAAACAAGCCCAAACTCGGCTCATCTAGTCCAACACGTCTAGGAGTTCCAGTAGCAGTCACCGAAGTACACCTTCAGGTCGCTCCATCAAGTCCGGAGGTAAGGTCTCATCATAACTAACAAAACAAGTCCAAACTCGGCTCACCTAGTCCAAACGTCGAGGAGTTCCAGTAGCAGTCACCGAAGTACACCTTCAGGTCGCTCCATCAAGTCCGGAGGTAAGGTCTCATCATAACTAACAAAACAAGCCCAAACTCGGCTTATCTAGTCCAACACGTCTAGGAGTTCCAGTAGCAGTCACCGAAGTACACCTTCAGGTCGCTCCATCAAGACCGGAGGTAAGGTCTCATCATAACTAACAAAACAAGCCCAAACTCGGCTCATCTAGTCCAACACGTCTAGGAGTTCCAGTAGCAGTCACCGAAGTACACCTTCAGGTCGCTCCATCAAGTCCGGAGGTAAGGTCTCATCATAACTAACAAAACAAGCCCAAACTCGGCTCATCTAGTCCAACACGTCTAGGAGTTCCAGTAGCAGTCACCGAAGTACACCTTCAGGTCGCTCCATCAAGTCCGGAGGTAAGGTCTCATCATAACTAACAAAACAAGCCCAAACTCGGCTCATCTGGTCCAACACGTCTAGGAGTTCCAGTAGCAGTCACCGAAGTACACCTTCAGGTCGCTCCATCAAGTCCGGAGGCAAGGTCTCATCATAACTAACAAAACAAGCCCAAACTCGGCTCATCTAGTCCAACACGTCTAGGAGTTCCAGTAGCAGTCACCGAAGTACACCTTCAGGTCGCTCCATCAAGTCCGGAGGTAAGGTCTCATCATAACTAACAAAACAAGCCCAAACTCGGCTCATCTAGTCCAACACGTCTAGGAGTTCCAGTAGCAGTCACCGAAGTACACCTTCATCAGGTCGCTCCATCGAGTCCAGGACGATTAGGCATATAATTATAAACCCTACTTACATACTTTTTTATAGCAAAATGAAATAGAATGAAAATCTTACGAGTACCTTGTCAAGTATCAAATTCGGTTTGTCGAATATTTTGTGTTTTTACAGCGATCTTTTTCAACTCGAGCCGCTCTAAACAGGCGATACATGTCCACTCTCGACGGGGGCCGCGCTCGGACTAAAGTTTCATTCCAAGTGCTTGTGCAATAAATCAAGACGGGTATAGAAATAAAATAACCCTTAATGCAATCGATTAAGATTCATCCAGAATAGCAAAATATGTGAAAAAATAAGTTTCGGTTTTCATTTTTTCTGCGACTATTTAAAGCATTTAGATGAAAAAAAAAAACTAACATTAAACATTGAATATGTTAGCCTACATATAGTATTTTTAAAAGTAGTCAAATATGATAATAATAGCACAAAAAATGTACCTAAACTCAACCCGGTATCGTTAAATTTGTGGAAAATGGCAACGAAAGATCGATTTTACATTGTAAAAAAGTAAAATTTTCAATAAAAAAGTACCGTTAATTTGAAGATGAAGAACCAATCTATACGATGTAGTTATTGGTTATATTGAATTTTGTTTTATTATGCTATAAAATGTACCGAAAAACAGCATAATTTTGCCTGATATGCAAACGCGCCCTTAAAAAAATATTATTTTCAAAGAAAAATATTGCTAAATAAACTGGTTTACTATCTTTAGAAATAAACGACATAAAGGCGAGGGTCAAAAGTTGTACAAAAATCTCATTAGTACTTACTTTTTGTTTTTTCCTATTACTTATAGTCCTAACAGTGTTTAAAGAAGTAGGGTCCGTAGGATATCGATGCGCCATAATTCAGTAGGTATCAATGTTAAATCCCCCAAAGTAATATTTCGTCGGCTAAAAAGAAAACTGCAAAACCTACGCGGTCAAAATGTATAGAACAACAGATTTTTCTTTTTTAAAAAACCACCCTATATGAAAGTCTTCCCCACTCCCTTTAAAATCAACAAACAAGTTCAACCAAACTAAACCCACAAAACCACGATTCATAGAATAATCCTATAACATTTTTTCATAACACACAATTTCTCCTAAAACCAGAAGAAAAAACTCCTTGTGGTACACCTGAGAGTTTTGACAGTTGATTATCGAGCGATCATAATGCGTGTGCGCAGATTTACGACGTCGTAAAGCACGGCGCCCGCGCACCACAATGGCTTGTTGACAAAACGGACTAGCAACTAGCGCCCTTGATAGACCCTTAAGTTTATGGGCTGTGGTGGAATAGTAAGGACATGCTAGAAAAATAAAATAAATATATAATTGGCAGCTACTTAATAAGTAATTTAAAACGCAGTTTTAAAAGCTGAAAAATATTTTTTAAAGGTGTTACGCGTTTTTGTTTTTTTTTAGCCAACAGACCACTTGGTTTTTACCATGGGTTCTAAAAGAAGCAGAAACAATCAGTCAAATTAAAACTCAGTGTAAAAAACTATCATTGTTCACGTTATTTTTGTAGTGACCTAACTTTTATTTACTCGTATATTAATAATAAGCATGCAGTCAAAATTAGTAAGTACTATCGTGTCAGCGGACTGCGGAATGAAGCATGAAGAAAAAAAACTCTCAGAGCAGTTACAAACTGCGTTTTTTTATTCCCAAAGGTATAGTTTTGACGCCAATGTCAAGATCGTGAGCAAAATTTAATAAAAAGTCTCTTTTCAATTTTGTTTTTTATTAAATTTAATCGAAAACATAAAATAAAAACACTAAAAAAAACTCCAATTTAAGGACGCGTTCGCAAAACTGATAGGTACAGAATCGAACTACTACATTGACACGGCTCATACACACAAGTGTAGTGCACGACTACTATTCTCGCTACCGAGAAAAGTAAACTTGTGTGTATTGACTCGTGTCAATGTAGTGGTTCGATTGATTCAAGTGAACTCATTTTGATACTTAGAAAGATTCATTTTTTTATGTATTTATTTGGAATAAAATTATGGCACCAACATAAATATTTACGTTTTATATTTTTACGTTTTACCTCGGACTTGATGGAACGACCTGAAGGTGTACTTCGGTGACTGCTACTGGAACTCCTCGACGTGTTGGACTAGGTGAGCCGAGTTTGGGCTTGTTTTGTTAGTTATGATGAGACCTTACCTCCGCACTTGATGGAGCGACCTGAAGGTGTACTTCGGGAACTGCTACTGGAACTCCCTAGACGTGTTGGACTAGGTGAGCCGAGTTTGGGCTTGTTTTGTTAGTTATGATGAGACCTTACCTCCGGACTTGATGGAGCGACCTGAAGTTGTACTTCGGGAACTGCTACTGGAACTCCCTAGACGTGTTGGACTAGGTGAGCCGAGTTTGGGCTTGTTTTGTTAGTTATGATGAGACCTTACCTCCGGACTTGATGGAGCGACCTGAAGGTGTACTTCGGGAACTGCTACTGGAACTCCTAGACGTGTTGGACTAGGTGAGCCGAGTTTGGGCTTGTTTTGTTAGTTATGATGAGACCTTACCTCCGCACTTGATGGAGCGACCTGAAGGTGTACTTCGGGAACTGCTACTGGAACTCCTAGACGTGTTGGACTAGGTGAGCTGAGTTTGGGCTTGTTTTGTTAGTTATGATGAGACCTTACCTCCGGACTTGATGGAGCGACCTGAAGGTGTACTTCGGGAACTGCTTCTGGAACTCCTAGACGTGTTGGACTAGGTGAGCCGAGTTTGGGCTTGTTTTGTTAGTTATTTTTATTTTTTTTATTTTATTTTACTTTATTGGGACATTAAACAGTTACACATTACAATGAAAGTATGACAGATTAAGCTTAAAACTAAATAAACGTGTAACCCACACCAATATCCGCGAAATAATAACAATAGAATAGTTAAATGCGTGCATTAATATTCAAAAATAAAATGAGACTCATATGTAATTTTGGGATAAAAGGTATCAGATGGCTACTTTAAAGATTCAATAGCCATCTTTTTGAACTTAACGTGTGTAAGCGCAAAAATATCAAGCTCGATAAAATGTGTGTTATACGTATCTACGATGCGTCGGAGAGGCGCCCTTGCGCCAGCGTGAGTTCTACACCTTGCGGTGTGGAACAGCTGGGGCACGCGCGCCCCCCGGCGCATCGCAGTTCTAGGTACAATGTAACATAAGTTATTAGTGATATCAGGACAATCAAATCTGTTATTACACAGACCATGCAGCAACATGGCCATCAGTAGGTTGCGTCTAGACTCCAAGCTTTGAATGTTGTAACGCTTTAATAATTCAGTGTATGGTAAATTTGACTTAGTGCATCTATAGTGCATAGAACGGAGATACTTTTTTTGAACCATTTCAATTCTTTTTATATAAACATCAAAAATTAGTTATGATGAGACCTTACCTCCGCACTTGATGGAGCGACCTGAAGGTGTACTTCGGGAACTGCTACTGGAACTCCTAGACGTGTTGGACTAGGTGAGCCGAGTTTGGAATTGTTTTGTTAGTTATGATGAGACCTTACCTCCGGACTTGATGGAGCGACCTGAAGGTGTACTTCGGGAACTGCTACTGGAACTCCTAGACGTGTTGGACTAGGTGAGCCGAGTTTGGACTTGTTTTGTTAGTTATGATGTGAACTTACCTCCGGACTAGATGGAGCGACCTGAAGGTGTACTTCGGGGACTGCTACTGGAACTCCTCGACATGTTGGGACTAGGTGAGCCGAGTTTGGGTTCGTTTTGTTAGTTATGATGAGACTTTACCTCCGGACTTGATGTAGCGACCTGAAGGTGTACTTCGGGGACTGCTACTGGAACTCCTCGACATGTTGGGACTAGGTGAGCCGAGTTTGGGTTCGTTTTGTTAGTTATGATGAGACCTTACCTCCGGACTTGATGGAGCGACCTGAAGGTGTACTTCGGGAACTGCTACTGGAACTCCTAGACGTGTTGGACTAGGTGAGCTGAGTTTGGGCTTGTTTTGTTAGTTATGATGAGACCTTACCTCCGGACTTGATGGAGCGACCTGAAGGTGTACTTCGGGAACTGCTTCTGGAACTCCTAGACGTGTTGGACTAGGTGAGCCGAGTTTGGGCTTGTTTTGTTAGTTATGATGAGACCTTACCTCCGCACTTGATGGAGCGACCTGAAGGTGTACTTCGGGAACTGCTACTGGAACTCCTAGACGTGTTGGACTAGGTGAGCCGAGTTTGGAATTGTTTTGTTAGTTATGATGAGACCTTACCTCCGGACTTGATGGAGCGACCTGAAGGTGTACTTTGGGAACTGCTACTGGAACTCCTCGACGTTTGGACTAGGTGAGCCGAGTTTGGACTTGTTTTGTTAGTTATGATGTGAACTTACCTCCGGACTAGATGGAGCGACCTGAAGGTGTACTTCGGGGACTGCTACTGGAACTCCTCGACATGTTGGGACTAGGTGAGCCGAGTTTGGGTTCGTTTTGTTAGTTATGATGAGACTTTACCTCCGGACTTGATGTAGCGACCTGAAGGTGTACTTCGGGGACTGCTACTGGAACTCCTCGACATGTTGGGACTAGGTGAGCCGAGTTTGGGTTCGTTTTGTTAGTTATGATGAGACCTTACCTCCGGACTTGATGGAGCGACCTGAAGGTGTACTTCGAGAACTGCTACTGGAACTCCTAGACGTGTTGGACTAGGTGAGCCGAGTTTGGGCTTGTTTTGTTAGTTATGATGAGACCTTACCTCCGGACTTGATGGAGCGACCTGAAGGTGTACTTCGGGAACTGCTACTGGAACTCCTAGACGTGTTGGACTAGGTGAGCCGAGTTTGGACTTGTTTTGTTAGTTATGCTCATGTAGTCCAATACGTCTAGGAGTTCCAGTAGCAGTCACCGAAGTACACCTTCAGGTCGCTCCATCAAGTCCGGAGGTAAGGTCTCATCATAACTAACAAAACAAGTCCCAACTCGGCTCATCTGGTCCAACACGTCGAGGAGTTCCAGTAGCAGTTCCCGAAGTACACCTTCAGGTCGCTCCATGAAATCCGGAGGTAAGGTCTCATCATAACTAACAAAACAAGCCCAAACTCGGCTCATCTAGTCCAACACGTCGAGGAGTTCCAGTAGCAGTTCCCGAAGTACACCTTCAGGTCGCTCCATGAAATCCGGAGGTAAGGTCTCATCATAACTAACAAAACAAGCCCAAACTCGGCTCATCTAGTCCAACACGTCTAGGAGTTCCAGTAGCAGTTCCCGAAGTACACCTTCAGGTCGCTCCATCAAGTCCGGAGGTAAGGTCTCATCATAACTAACAAAACAAGCCCAAACTCGGCTCATATAGTCCAACACGTCGAGGAGTTCCAGTAGCAGTTCCCGAAGTACACCTTCAGGTCGCTCCATGAAATCCGGAGGTAAGGTCTCATCATAACTAACAAAACAAGCCCAAACTCGGCTCATATAGTCCAACACGTCTAGGAGTTCCAGTAGCAGTCACCGAAGTACACCTTCAGGTCGCTCCATCAAGTCCGGAGGTAAGGTCTCATCATAACTAACAAAACAAGCCCAAACTCGGCTCATCTAGTCCAACACGTCGAGGAGTTCCAGTAGCAGTTCCCGAAGTACACCTTCAGGTCGCTCCATGAAATCCGGAGGTAAGGTCTCATCATAACTAACAAAACAAGCCCAAACTCGGCTCATCTAGTCCAACACGTCTAGGAGTTCCAGTAGCAGTCACCGAAGTACACCTTCAGGTCGCTCCATCAAGTCCGGAGGTAAGGTCTCATCATAACTAACAAAACAAGCCCAAACTCGGTTCATCTAGTCCAACACGTCTAGGAGTTCCAGTAGCAGTCACCGAAGTACACCTTCAGGTCGCTCCATCAAGTCCGGAGGTAAGGTCTCATCATAACTAACAAAACAAGTCCAAACTCGGCTCACCTAGTCCAAACGTCGAGGAGTTCCAGTAGCAGTCACCGAAGTACACCTTCAGGTCGCTCCATCAAGTCCGGAGGTAAGGTCTCATCATAACTAACAAAACAAGCCCAAACTCGGCTCATCTAGTCCAACACGTCTAGGAGTTCCAGTAGCAGTCACCGAAGTACACCTTCAGGTCGCTCCATCAAGACCGGAGGTAAGGTCTCATCATAACTAACAAAACAAGCCCAAACTCGGCTCATCTAGTCCAACACGTCTAGGAGTTCCAGTAGCAGTCACCGAAGTACACCTTCAGGTCGCTCCATCAAGTCCGGAGGTAAGGTCTCATCATAACTAACAAAACAAGCCCAAACTCGGCTCATCTAGTCCAACACGTCTAGGAGTTCCAGTAGCAGTCACCGAAGTACACCTTCAGGTCGCTCCATCAAGTCCGGAGGTAAGGTCTCATCATAACTAACAAAACAAGTCCAAACTCGGCTCACCTAGTCCAAACGTCGAGGAGTTCCAGTAGCAGTCACCGAAGTACACCTTCAGGTCGCTCCATCAAGTCCGGAGGTAAGGTCTCATCATAACTAACAAAACAAGCCCAAACTCGGCTTATCTAGTCCAACACGTCTAGGAGTTCCAGTAGCAGTCACCGAAGTACACCTTCAGGTCGCTCCATCAAGACCGGAGGTAAGGTCTCATCATAACTAACAAAACAAGCCCAAACTCGGCTCATCTAGTCCAACACGTCTAGGAGTTCCAGTAGCAGTCACCGAAGTACACCTTCAGGTCGCTCCATCAAGTCCGGAGGTAAGGTCTCATCATAACTAACAAAACAAGCCCAAACTCGGCTCATCTAGTCCAACACGTCTAGGAGTTCCAGTAGCAGTCACCGAAGTACACCTTCAGGTCGCTCCATCAAGTCCGGAGGTAAGGTCTCATCATAACTAACAAAACAAGCCCAAACTCGGCTCATCTGGTCCAACACGTCTAGGAGTTCCAGTAGCAGTCACCGAAGTACACCTTCAGGTCGCTCCATCAAGTCCGGAGGCAAGGTCTCATCATAACTAACAAAACAAGCCCAAACTCGGCTCATCTAGTCCAACACGTCTAGGAGTTCCAGTAGCAGTCACCGAAGTACACCTTCAGGTCGCTCCATCAAGTCCGGAGGTAAGGTCTCATCATAACTAACAAAACAAGCCCAAACTCGGCTCATCTAGTCCAACACGTCTAGGAGTTCCAGTAGCAGTCACCGAAGTACACCTTCATCAGGTCGCTCCATCGAGTCCAGGACGATTAGGCATATAATTATAAACCCTACTTACATACTTTTTTATAGCAAAATGAAATAGAATGAAAATCTTACGAGTACCTTGTCAAGTATCAAATTCGGTTTGTCGAATATTTTGTGTTTTTACAGCGATCTTTTTCAACTCGAGCCGCTCTAAACAGGCGATACATGTCCACTCTCGACGGGGGCCGCGCTCGGACTAAAGTTTCATTCCAAGTGCTTGTGCAATAAATCAAGACGGGTATAGAAATAAAATAACCCTTAATGCAATCGATTAAGATTCATCCAGAATAGCAAAATATGTGAAAAAATAAGTTTCGGTTTTCATTTTTTCTGCGACTATTTAAAGCATTTAGATGAAAAAAAAAAACTAACATTAAACATTGAATATGTTAGCCTACATATAGTATTTTTAAAAGTAGTCAAATATGATAATAATAGCACAAAAAATGTACCTAAACTCAACCCGGTATCGTTAAATTTGTGGAAAATGGCAACGAAAGATCGATTTTACATTGTAAAAAAGTAAAATTTTCAATAAAAAAGTACCGTTAATTTGAAGATGAAGAACCAATCTATACGATGTAGTTATTGGTTATATTGAATTTTGTTTTATTATGCTATAAAATGTACCGAAAAACAGCATAATTTTGCCTGATATGCAAACGCGCCCTTAAAGCGATTCAATCAAACTTCCCTGTGACTGGAATTCTAAACGAAAACTTGTAAAAGAAATTGTCGTGAATGAAGAAATCTTTTCGTTTCAAGCTACTCAATTTTATCTGGGGCTGGGTTTCCGATAAATATTTAAAGCTTTAAAACATTGGGACAGTAAAATCACACGATTCATGTTCCTGCATAATACATGACGTGTTTTTTTCTTCGTAGGGTACGAGAATGTCGGAGTATGTGCATTTTGTATTATTTGCTTCTCTTCGTTAAGTCGTTTAAAATTACCATCACAAAGCATGGTTATATTAATGTCCTTGGTTTAATCCTGTCCTTGACAGTATCATCACGGTCCTGTTTCATTCAGCTCATTAAATAAACCGGATCTGTTGATGAATAAATTAAGAGTTCGATTACTATATCGGTTTTTTAAAGAAATGCATTGGCGTTAACTCGTTTTGGATTTTTGATTGCATTCCAGAAAACTGTTGCCAACGCGTTTTTTGTTGGATGTATGTTCGTAAATTAAATGTTGTTTTTTTTTATTGACGCTAATCTGTCTGCTGCTTGGTTTTTCAAATATCTACAAGCAAGCTTTACAAATATTTAGCATCTTTGTTCCTTTTTGTGTCAAGTTACCCAGTCTTTCAAATAAAGTATTTTCTATTCTTCTTTACTAAGAAACACTTTTCATAAACACACGCAAACAGAACTATTGCAAAGACTGTTTTTGTATTCCTGTGTTTATTTACAAATCACGCGAACGTTTGTGCCAGAGTCTTGGAAAGTCATTTGTGTACTCCTCCCAGTCCCCTGACATTCCATTCAGCGCTTCACGCAGAATATATTCAACGGAAAGAGAAGCGATTACTTTGATTACACTTTCCGTTTACAATACCCCAGCCGAAGTACGCTCACATTGTTCTCTAATAGACATTAAGAGGTTTTCAAAAATAACCATTTTGTTTAGATGGGATCCATTCAACATCCGATACAATGAAACTGGCTGTTGAAATTCTGAGTGTGAGTCAATGTTTAGAGAACCGCAAATTATTTGTTTATAGTGTTTCTATGTATTCAGGATCATTCGAGGGTACATAGCAGTCTACGGCTTACCGTATTATTATACAATACAGCGTTTGTAATTTGTTTTGTTTGCCCAGAATTTACAAGCCTCCCCAAATCCCAGTTGGCAACAACGAAATCAAGTTTGATAAATGTGATATGATTTTGCAGTTGGAACAGCATAGTGGATTGTAGAGGCATAATGCACAAGGTTGAAACATTCATGATGATTACATCCATAAATTTCCCGGTTACCTGCGCGTAAATGGTTGATTTATCACAGTCGTACAGAAGTTATGTGTCGCAGTGTTTCGGGTCACCAATTATATTTGCATGTTCGTGCAAATACATTAGTCGAGAGTGCGTGATAAATGACAGGAACGACGAAATAAAATTACATCATTTATTCTCCATTGGAATACCGATTTGATTTCTTTTTTTGCGGTTCCATATTGTACCTATCATTCCAATGATCAGACGATGGTTTACTTTTGTTTATAAATCGTCAAGTTATTTGTATTCTGGGGCGTTTAATTGAGAGATAATACGGATGCATAAGACAGGTAATTTAGCAAACTGTTATTGTATAATAATTTTGCAAGTTGTTTAATTTCGATCAGCCATTGTAGATATTCTTCTAGCAAGGTGACACTAAACATTCCAATTTGTTTAAGGATTGTTGAGAGAAAACGAACGGTTGCCTTAATTTCATGAAGGTTTGAAGGTTGAGGTTGGTTGTTGGTTGGTTCTTATCTTTATTATTTTAATCTTCTATATCGTGTGGTTAATGCCTAACCTGGTGTCAAAGTTTTATGCCACCTATGGGTCCATCTGACTTGGCTTTACATGCCGTCAAGAAATATTCTCTCGGGCATACTGGTTTTCTCACGATGTTTTCCTTCACCGAAGCAAGTGATAATTAAACAATATATTGTAAATAATGTTAAAATGATTATAACAATGAGCACAATCACTTGTTAGACATAAAGTGGCACATCCACACGATTATCCACATTTTTAATTGGAAAGCAATAAGAATCAATTTTCTAATGAGAGAACGGAATTTTTAAGTTTACATCTGTCGCATCTCCACTTCCTTTCACAACTCGGTTATTAGTAAAACAATATTTAATCAATGTAGTCCCTGCAGTTTGCTTCTTCCAGCAGAAGAAGCAATGAAAACACTTAAGGCGCTACCCCAAGCAAAAGCCGTTTTTTGTGCAGTTTTTTGGAGCCAACTCCTCTTTATCCAAAAGAAATACCAAGTAATAAAAATACATTAAATTTCTACATATTCTTAGACTGCAAAGTGGTAGATTTATTTTTTATTTTAAGTCTCATAATGTGTAATAAATCCCCTCACAATGAAACCACAAAAATGAGAAAAAAATATTTATAACATGCTTCTTCTCGTAAAGTTAACATTATTTTGATTTGCTTCTTATACTAATGGATAGACAATTTAATAATGAACATAATGCTAGTTTTTTTTTTTTCAAAAGACGGAAATTTGATTTTATAAAGAATAAAAATCACTAATTTCGCACTATTCGACCCGCAGTGACTGACGTAAAAACCACTTTGTAGTGCAAGCTGATTAGAACTTTATTCTAATAGTATTTCAAACGAAGTTTGAATCACCACAAATAGAGTTGCTAATTTTGCCTGGGGTAGCGCCTTAAACATCAGCACAAGAGTTTGTAATTTCGGCTGATTTCATTGAACCGCGGTTACGTATTTCTTGAAATTGTTTTCGTTGGTTTCGAATGAGTCTTATATTTTACTGTAGTTTTAATAAAGATCATTTCATCTTAATATCTAATTAGCATGAATATAGAACAGGTAGCTTGATTAATATTTCAACAAATTTCCGCTCTATTGGCTTTGTGATTATAATAAAGTTGCCTATCATCAAGGATGATCATTGACGATATCGGATAGCCCAAAACAACATCTCAATTGATTAATGTGTTGAAATAAAAAGTTGATTAATCTGTTTAAAAATATCGATGTCTCTCAGACAGTTCTGATTAATTTGTAAAGAGATAAAACGGGAAAGTGGTAACTCCATATTATTCAATAACCGTAAAATTGTAATTAAGGAAGGAAGTGATGAAAGTACAAAAAGAGGATCCGTTTATTATTCTGTTAATTCTTTATTGAAAATGTTTCACTGGTCGTTCGCAGTACAATTTTCGAGGAGAAATAATTGGAGATATGACTGAAACAGATACATTATGTAAAGGGATTTTGCAGGTTTATTAACAGAAAGTAAAAAAGCACAAGCAATAACACTTAAAGAAACGTTCGGGATTATCTACGAAAGCGTAACTAGGGCGATGTCCTTACCTTATGTATAGGAGTCCCCCAAAAGTCGTTGAGGAAAATGTTTGATATTGGAGTCTGTGGTCTCAAATCTCTGTTCTCTTTTATGGCACTTATGTCATCGAAGACGAAACCGCAGTACAAACAATTGTGGTAGACGAGTATGCAGGCGAGAACCAGAATAGCACCTAGACCACGACGCGGAGGCTCCGGCAAATCCTCGGGCATCTGATTCTGACCCGTCAGGCGCCGTTTACTACGACCAGTTCTGGTTCTTACTGCCGACATCACTCCTCCGAACCTACACACGCCACTCACGCGGTCCATCATGTATGTATCACATCGGCAAACAATTATTATTTACTAATCAACACGAAACACTATTTAGGACAGTTCCTAATAAGTACAGTCATTTACGTAAAAGCAAAACCGAGCCGCCAGAAATGTTTAGGAGCTAGCGAAAACACAATCACGAATAGAGCCGGGGTAATAAATTTTGCTACACAAAATCAGAGATTATAAACGTCTAATACGTCGAATAACACAACCGAACACTATAAACAGAACGTTATTGTTAATGTTTAGGTTATAACGAAGCACATGTCACTATGTTTTTTCGAAATAATTTCATTTGACATTTATGTGATAGTTTCGTTCCGACGCGCGTGGACACGCCCGCTCACCGGGCAGATTCGCCGACAACTGCCGAAGAGCGACGAGCGAATGCCGCGTCAAGTCACGTGACCCGTCGTTTTACTGCGGGTCGTTTTGAACTGGCGCATGCGCCCCCGTGCTCTCATGAGCTGGCGGCAAAACATTTTGTGTTTATAAGTGTTGATTATAACACAATAAACGTGTAAAAAGTGGATGTCAGTGAATGACTGAGTAATACATTTTATTTTCTCAACATAAAAATAATTTTTTCGAGTAAAAGCCAACAGATTTATGTGCACTTGAGTGCACAAAAAATCTTCATTTATTCTAAGAAATTACTTGTCAAACCCAATATAAATTTATTTTCACGTCAGATAATTTAAGTGCAGTGGCATATTATCGCAATTAGATTACCCTACGGTATTATGGGCGCATGCCCGGAGGTTGGCAGCGGACGGGAGGGGTCGGAGTAAATGTTGATGACGACATTTGGTCGGGTTCGGGAGACTGAGATGACGTTCACGGATCGGAATACGTGCCTCTCTATTATTCGAAATTTCGAAATCCAAATTTCGAATATTAGACGCTCACTTCCCGAATTTTCGGTTCGATCGAGAATATTTTAAAATATTACGACGGTTTACCTTTTATTTCTTGAATACATTATTTTCTTACTTGTACGTTTTTGTGCGAACATGTTAAAGCTGTTTGTCACCCGTTTTTATTTCTTTTGCATCAACTGTACCGAATGATGAACTGTGTTAATAAATAAAAGGTTTTTCATGTCGCGGAGTTCGGTCGCATTTTAAGAGTAAAGTTAGGCAATCGCTCCGTGACTTTTTTGAAATGGAATAACATTTTTGTCGTAAATCAATGAACCGGTGTAATATTGTAGAAATATAAGTATTTTTGTAGAGTCTGAATTTTCGACAATTCATTAGGGAACGTTCAGAGTCGAGAGAGGAAACTTAAGCTTTTTTGACTGGACAAAATGTTATCTACTTAGCACCTAATTATTATTTATTGAATGTAGGTATAGGTACTTGTCTTAAATGATGTCTTATAACTTTTATAAGATTTGTTTTTACCTTGGTTTTGTTTACCAGCTGATTTTACGAGTATCATAAGTTTTCATCGGAGACAGTTCCGTTTAGGACAGTTTCTCCCCTTTGATTATAAGATACTTTTAGAACTTTTACATTTATTGGCTAATGAAAGGACCACCTACCTTCAGCCCATATCCTTAGGCATGAAAGATGATGTTTCTGAACTGCTTCTGAAACATCACATTCTAGCAACGTTCTTTTTATTTTTTTACATTGTAACCCGGTTGCCTCAAAAAGAGTTTAAGTATTTCCCTCTTTAGGTACCTATTGCGTTTGATTCCTAAGTCAGGCAAAGTGTAACTTTAGGATTTTCATCTGGAATTTCTCAGGAGTAGACACGAACTGTGTATTTTTGCCCGCGTGTCTAATAATACATGGGACTAAACATAACTGACTATAGCCGGAAACACACTTACGCGGTGTGGCGTGTCGCGCCATAACCCCACCACCCTTCTGGCCAATCGGTGGTGAGCAGTCAGCGCCACGCCAGAACGCGCCACGACACGACACGACATACAAATATGTCTCTAAAAATACTAAATGTATGAAACCGATATGCTTCTGGCGCGCCACGCCACACCACGCCACGTAAGTGTGTTTCCGGCATTAACTTAGTATTAGGGTCTGCCTTACCTTTAAGGTATTACAGGCGTGATGTTTTTATGATGAGTTTAATACATTTACCTAGAATACCTGTATACATGTAACATTTATGAAGCCTTAACAAAATGGTTATCATTAAATTATTAATAAAATCCCAAAGAGAAATACTTTTTCATATTCGGAAAAGAAACAATATTCGAAAGTGAAACTCGAGGGACTTCATTCTCGTAAACAGTTGCTTCATTTTCGATGACCCCAGACAAGAACATTGGGCATGTAAAGAGTTAAGACACGGGGTAATGTTTTCCCGTATTTTTTTACCCTCAATTGAATCTATTTCCCTGGGGATACATATTCAGTTACTAAGATAGTATTGACGGAGGCAGAATAGTAAGGCAATTACGTAACACACTAAAACATAATATCGCGCCTAATTAAATAGTACACCCACATTTCGCAAGTTATTTTTTTAAAGTCCCATGTAATAGCATGCACCTTTTGCCATCAACAGGGCGCAATTCCAGACTCCGTGGGTGCTACTGAAAAACTCCTCCGTGGTAACTAATAAGACTTTGCCTGACCCGAGAATTGAACCTAGAACCACCTGCTTAGCAGTCGCGAGTGTCGTGTCCAATGAGGCAGTAACGTAATATAGGTTTGGTCATTACTGAAGTATCTGTAGCGTTTAGTTAGAAAGAACTAGAATTGAAACGAACCTTTACAATCGCAGAGCGTTTTTTTGGACGATTCAACCACATTATTATCTTTGACGAGTAGAATATTTCAAACATTATTAATTGCAATTCAGTTTCTGTGCTTCAGTTTCGGTTTAAAAGTAAGACAAATTACATTGCAGTGGCATTGTAGCTCCCAAACGGATGAACCGATTTTGATTTTGTTTCTTTTGTTTGAATAGTGAATAAGTCGGGAGTGTTTTTAGCTATGTTTGATAAAAATCAGTACAAGATGGCCGCCGCCACAAGATGGCGTATTACATATTTATTCAACAACTCTCTCAATATGGGTATCAAATAAAAGGGCTTGACTAGTAAAATACTATACACTATGATAAATAAAAAATCCAAGATGGCCGCCACCACAAAATGGCGAATTAACGAATTATTTTCAATTTAACTTTTAGTACATTGCGTCGTGGGTTTCTAATTTTTTTTATTTAGTTTTACTTGTTTTAATTTATTTATTTCGGCCACAATAGTGAGATCGTCTGTTTACCTAGTCAGTTGTCACCTCACTTTCGTCCGTCTCATCCGCCATGACACAAAACCGCGAAAAGTGGAGAGATTTGTTAGACCTACACTTAGCATGGTGGCCAAAGGTTGAAGGAGAAGAAGAAGAAGAATTTCCTTCAAAATATTTAGGATTGTCACTGTAGGTGTGACGCAATTGGGGTGCTATAGTACAGTAGGCAAGTAAAATTAGTAAAATTACATAAAAAACCAATCACTGAAACATTACCCTGATTTTTTAAACGAATTATGAAACAGATTATACCAATACCACAGCATTCTATATTGTTCATGCTGGAGTTTTGCATCATCATCATCTGCCGAACCTTTTCTCAACTATGTTGGGGTCGGCTTCCAGTCTAACCGGATACAGAGCTACGAGTATTTTACATGGACCGACTGCACTGCAACCCAGTTAGTACTGTGTAATATAGCCTTTTAGGTTGTCAGATTTTCGAGCCTTTTTTACCTGTAACGACTGTCAAAGATCTGCTTATTAACAGCCGGGAAAATTTTCATTGTCTTTTGTCCATTGTAGATTCTTACTTCTACATCGTATAATATACATAGGTATGTGATTGTGCTGTTTCACGAAAGCTTCTGTACATGAATGGTAAACAAAATGCGAAGCAATATTTCCAGCGTGTTTATTAAAATAGATTTTAAACATGTTTAATTAAATATCATTGTGCGATCGTTTAAGGCTCTCATAAAGGGTGGGCACGTGTCCTGGTTTACAATGGCCTGTAATGAAAATGTTGCAAATAAATGGCTCCAGCTTTTCCACGTTCAGCCCGGCCATAGTGGGGAACATGTTATTTATTCGTTTACATTTTTACTTCCATTGTCGGAAATGTGACACGTCAGTCATTAGCTGTAGTTGTTTTTTGTTACGTATTTTTTTAGTACTTACAGTTATTGATGCTGTCATTATGAGCAAAAATTTTTTAAATTTATTTTACACCCATATAGACAACACAGGAAAAGAAGATTATAATGATAAATTATGTTTATTTTGCAAATAGGGTTTTTGAAAACACCAATTTCGTCTTTTTTTTAACTATATTATTATGAGGCCGGGTGTTTCGTTCTTGACTACTTTGAAAACAAACAGCCGAAATAAACTCAGAGGTCATAGGAACTTTAGCTGTTCGATTCTGGAATAGCGAATTAGTTTATAATTGTTTTCATTATGATTCAAGTTTTGTTATTATATTTTAGAATTGGTATCTTTTCAGGTCCAGATATCATCATGGTAAACTCACATGAGGACTATTCAGATATGGTCTGAGATGGTATTACTTGAGTACAAAGGCTATTTGCTGTTTGTCCTGAGCAGAGCTTGACCAACATAATATCATTTACTTTCAATTCTTGAATTCATTTGTACCTACTCTGATAGACAACGCAATTCACCCCTTAAAGGGGAGTACATTTTTGTGTAGAAATTCATCATTCTCGCTCATGTTTTGCGAATGGGAAATCTCACCGGACTCGGCTTGTAAAATGAGAGTGCTTTATCACATATATTATTATGTTGAATGACTTGTTTTAGTCAAATATGTTATAGAAGCTGTCAGAGCGTTAAAGTGTTGCACACAAATTAGATGGATTTTGTATAGGTGTGTGAAGTGTTAAAAAAACCAGTTCTTGTAACTTCAAATACAATCGTCAGTGCAAATACAATGCGTAATAACATAGTACTCAGGCTATAAATAACCAGTATACGCTGATCTCTCCTTGTAGTAAAAGCTCATACAAAACGAGGTCTCGTTATACTGGATATGTATAACTTGATGTAAAGCTATGTGTACTAATTACAAAATTATTTAAAAATTACAAGGTGTTTTTTTACTAGCGAAACTTGACGGACACACTTGACTTAAGTACATTTGAACAAAATATTGTTTGTTATTTTTGAGTACCGACGTGTTGTCATGTTCAGATATCGATACCCATTACGCTAGTCAGGTCCAGTTTCGCCTCAGCTAATTAAATTTAACTCTATAATCAGATTGAATTAATAGATAAATCAATTGTAGAGGACATGTCCGAACTCAAACGCACGAGCCAGGCACATGTGTGCCATTCTTTATATTTATTGAACTGCGAGCATCGCTATACTATTTAGTTCGAAAGCGAACAATGTCCATTTCCCCTCACTTCAATCTTTTTCAATTACAGTAACGATTCACTGGACCTTTTAGGCCCTTTGTGGTATCCTCGCCGCTGAGAACTTTCATTCAATCATGTTAATTATTTTCTTAGGGCCATTTCCGAAGGGGAATTTAGGGGACTAGAACTTTTCTATACAGGTATTGTCGAGAGGGCTTTTGAAATTGTTAAGTAACCTCGCGACAAGATTAAAATGGCCACTTCAATTGTGTACGACGGAAAATGAATACGAATTTGGAAGAGTGTCGCCGTGGATGGGGGTTCGTCGACTCTGAATTAGTTTAGTGAACTTTGAAATACGAACGGGAGATTTGTGCTTTGTGCAACTTCGTGATTTCTCGGATTAGGTGGGTGACGTGAAACGTCAACTGTTACGAACTATAACAAATTACTTTGAATTAAGTTGGTTGAATGTGATATATTTTAAGTTTGAATTGAGATGCTAGCGATTTTACTAAAAATTCTCGAAAGGTTAATTTAGAGCAAACGTTTTAGTCCTTGTACCACCTGGAGCATATTTTCCATTCCTGTCTATGGTCCTTCGAGCCGGATACCGAACGTAGTGCAGAAAAGTAATACAAAGCTTAGCCATGAACATTATTTGGTTAAATATTTAAAATAGTGGTTGTAGTAGAAAGAAAACGTCCATAAAATATTTTGTAGTTACCTTTATCAATGGCGCTTTAAACTACGAGACTGATGCCACCAATTCTTATAATTTTAATTAAACCGGTATTGAAGGACCTCGGGCCGGCTTATAAGGGTCCTCAAAGCCATTGATTAATTTTAAAAAGACCACGTAGATAGAGCGTCCCTAAGTAAACCACCACGTTTATAGTAACTTGATTGAAACTGTAAAGAAAACTTTATAAAATCAATAAAACCGAGGTATTAATTGTTTTCAAGTATACTTCAAAACATTTAATTACGAAGTATCTAGATCAAAGATATCTTTGACTTACAGTCTGTTCAAAATTATCTGGTGAAAGGGTTAACAGATGGATTAGGAAACGTATCCATGGTCCATGGATCACAATTTGCAGTGCCACAAACACGTTGAATGAGTATTTTGATTTAATTATTCCAATACTTAAAATCAACCAGAACAGGGTTTGTTTACAAAATTATCAGATACTTTTAGAACATAACACAAAAAATTTCAACAAATAATATCAAACTGTGCGGGTTCGCGACCGAGTGAACAAGTGATACGCAAAGAAGTTATAAAGATAAAGTTTATTAAAATATCAAGTAACTAAAACTAGCAGTTACACGTGATATGAAAAGGTAAAATTAGATAAAATTAGAAATGTTACAAATAGACAAACAAGATCACTGCGAGCTTCGGCGAGTAAAATGATCGGGGTCAGAAAAGGACCTCGCACGATCGTGGTTGAAAACAGACTGCCTGCCTCGTGCAAAGCTCGGAACATCCTTCCCACATCTGGAGTTTTCTAAACAAAGGATGCGGCAAAACGATTGTTACGTAGAAGTATAATAAAACACAGGAAATATACATACAAATGGGTACAATAAACGATAACTAAAAATAACCGAACAATGAACCTTAAATAAAGATAAAGAATCCTAAAAGACAATAGTACCTATAACTATAAAGAATTATAGAATACAATAGTACCCATTACTTAAATTGCTTTGCAGATGTTGCAACGTGGGAAAACACAAAATTAAAATAATTACAATAGAAAAATATTACATTCTTAATAACTATGCAAGGGATGAGTATGTGAGACACAGTCGCCACAGTACCCCCCTACCAGTGATAAAGATCACGAAAAACTTGCCTGATAGTAATCAGGAAATTTAACTCGCCTACCAGAACGGCGAGGAATAAGCTGTTGCTGTTGTTGTGTGTTACTATCGGCCCTTAGCAGCTGATCGGAAGCTGCGGTTTGGTGATCATTTTGGTTCACAATATAAGTTGTGATATTCTCGCTAGGCGCAAATTGATTTTCTGACAGTATATAAGCCGGTTTTAACCTATCAATTGTGACTGTAACGTCACGGTCCCTAATTCGAATGACAAATGTTTTGTCATTCCTCGTGATGACCTGGTAAGGCCCATCGTAAGGCTGTACTAGAGGAGCTTTAACAGTGTCATTGCGCAAGAAGACATGACTGGCTGTTGCCAAGTCTTTAAAAATGAAGCTCTTTCTATCACCATGTGCAGAGCCATTTACTGGTTTTAAAGAATTGAATTGAGATCGAAGTTCTTGAGCAAAGTCTGGCACCACTATGATACTACTATTTACAGAAGGTGCTAAAAACTCACCCGGCAGTCTAATACCTTGACCGTATAACATTTCAGCTGGGGTAGCTTGAAGATCTTCCTTCCAGGCTGACCTAATGCCTAACATTACTGTTGGTAAGATGCGTACCCAATTATCAGTTGTTAAGTGACATTTTATTGCGGCTTTGAGTTGCCTGTGCAGACGTTCTACCATTCCATTGGCAGATGGGTGGTACGCAGTAGTACGAAGATGTTTGGTTCCTAATAGGGTATTGAGATTCCTAAATAGGTGTGATTCAAACTGTCTGCCTTGATCTGTAGTAACACGTAAGGGAACGCCGAAGCGTGATATCCAGTGAATGTAAAATGCACGAGCAACGGTTTCAGCTTCTTGGTTTTCTAGAGGTATGACTTCAGGCCAGCGCGAAAAACGGTCGACACAAGTTAGACAGTATCTGCATCCATCTGCATACGGCATTACAATTAAGTCTAAGTGGATGTGCTCAAACCTAGCTGACGGAGGTGCGAAATTTCCTGGTATTGAATGGACATGTCGTGAAACTTTAGCACGCTGACAATCAATGCATGCCCTAGACCATTGTTTACAATCTTGGTTCATAGAAGGCCACACAAAACGCTTCGACACTAGCTTCGTTGTAGCTCTAGCACCCGGATGTGATAGTTTATGTACGGAGTCAAAGGCTGCTCTGCGAAAAGACTCGGTAATAAAAGGCCGAACGTTTGGTGTACTAACGTCGCAATAAATAGGTTCAGATGTACCAGGTAGATTTACCTGCTTCAGCTTTAAGGAAGAATTATTATTTTTTAGTAATGATTGCAAAGATATGTCACTGCTTTGCGAAACTGCCAACTCTGTCCAATTTATACATGAATCGAGTGTTTCAATCCGCGATAGGACGTCAGCTGGTACATTGTCTGTACCTTTAACGTGGCGAATATCGGTTGTAAATTGACTAATGAAGTCCAAATAACGAAACTGTCTAGGAGTATTTTGTTGATCTTTCTTTCTAAAAGCAAATGTAATTGGTTTGTGGTCAGTGAAAATAATAAAATTACGCGCTTCAACATGATGTCTAAAATGTTTTACTGCAGCATAAATAGCGAGGAGTTCGCGATCATATGCTGAGTACTTTTGTTCAGCAGGTGACAATTTCTTGGAAAAGAAGGCGATAGGTTGCCAATCATTACCTACTCTTTGTTGTAGCGCAGCGCCTATCGTGAAGTCAGACGCGTCAGCAAAAACGGCTAAGTCTGAGTCTGAACGCGGATGAGCTAACAACGCGGCTTGAGCTAAACTGAGCTTACAATTTTCAAAAGCATCTTTGGCTTCGTCGGTCCAAGCGATTGGTGTTTTGCCTTTAAGGTTGCCTCGTAAGAGTTCACATAACATAGCTTGACTACCGGCTGCATTAGGTATAAATCTTCTATAAAAGTTTAACATACCCAGGAACTGACGCAGCTGCTTTGCTGTGGTTGGAATTGGGTAGGTACGGATCGCTTCGACCTTTTCAGGGAGCGGGCACGTACCATCGGCTGACACAAGATAGCCGAGAAACTTAATGGTTGATTGACCAAACACACATTTAGACGGGTTTACGACCACGCCATAAAGCCTTAATCTATTGAATACTGTCTCTAAGTGTTCAAAATGTTCTTTTTCACTACGCGAGGCGATTAAAATGTCATCAATATAACAATAACAAAAGTCTAGATCACGTAGCACTTCGTCCATAAACCGCTGAAAGGTTTGGGCTGCATTACGTAAACCAAAAGTCATGTATGTAAACTCATAAAGCCCAAACGGCGTAGTAATCGCGGTTTTGGGAATGTCTTCTTCCGCGATCGGAATTTGATTGAACGCACGCACTAAATCTAGAGTCGAAAACACTTTTTTATCACTAAGGCACTGTGCAAAGTCTTGAATATGACGCACTGGGTATTGGTCCGGTTCCGTCCTGGCGTTGAGTGCGCGATAGTCGCCACATGGCCTCCATCCGTCGTCCTTCTTAGGCACCATGTGTAACGGTGATGCCCAGGGGCTTTGCGAAGGCCGAGCGATACCTAGCTTCAGCATCGCGTCGAACTCTTTTTTCGCAGCGCTGTATCGATCTGGAGCAAGACGTCTGGGTTTCTGCGCGACGGGTGGTCCGGGAGTAACAATGATATGATGTTTGGTATTATGTTTCACTTGAGCAGTGCCATCAGGGCGTGTGATATCTGGGTATTTTGAGAGCAACTGGTGATATGGCGATGAACCCGTTATCGTTTTTATGGATGTCTCTTGATGGCCAGCCACCTGTCCGTTAACAGACACTGTGGTTGTACCATCAATGAGTCGCTTGGCTTTTGTATCGACCATAAGGTTGTAGTGTTCTAGGAAGTCGATACCTAGTATCGGCTTGCTTACGTCGGCAACTATGAACACCCAAGTGAAATCTCTGCGTAGGCCCAAATTTAATGTGAGAGTTATGGTACCATAAGTTTTGATGGGGGTGCCGTTAGCCGCCACAAGTTCGTAGTCGGTATTTTCTCTTGAAGGTAGCACTAACCGGTGAGGAAAGACACATAGCTCTGCTCCAGTGTCTACCAGGAATTGTGCTTTTGAGACACAGTCGTAAACGAAAATGCGACGTGAGGTGAGCTGGGAGTGCGCGTCATCCGCCGCTAGTGACTCCCGCTGGCGTTTCCCGGCTGCGACTGGTTTCGATTGTATGCGCATGGCTGTATACACTTATGAGCCTGCGCGCCGAAAGTTAAATGATACCAACACAAGCCCTCATTGCGGCTCTGCTGCGATGGGGACATGCCACGTGGTCTGGAGCTGGAGCGTGACCGCGACCTTTGTCTAGGGTATCTACGATCGGTCTGCATTATCTCTCCCAACATGGTCATGGTTCTCACCAGCATCTCTGCTAACATATCATTGGGCTGACGCTCAACGTTAACGGCTGCAATGGCTGAGCTGCTGCTATACTCTGGCATTCGTTGCGTTTCTAATATTGTATCCGCAAGCGCTGCGGCTTTCTCGAGCGGTACGTCCTCTTGAGTGGCCATTATAACTCTCATTTGCTTGGGTAAACCTTTGACCCATACTACGCGCAGCGCGTCTTCAGTGATTGAATTTCCACACTGATGCTTGAGGTGACGCAAATATTGAGAAGGCGTTCGATCGCCCATCTCTTGATCTTGGAGAAGCTTTGTAATTCTCACGTTTTTCGAGTCGGTGAAGCGTTGAATGATTCTCTCTTTAAAATATTCATATTCGTCCCGCCCGACAGGTGTTTGTTCCAGCACAATGTCTCGTATATCTTTTAATACACAATTGTCTATGCTGCGTAAACAGCATGTTAACTTGTTTGCAGGGTTTGTCACCCCAGACTCTGCCATTGACCTTTCTGCTATTACGAACCATAAATCTGGGCAGTCTGGTGTGAATGTCGACAGCTTACAATACGACACGTTACCGTTCTCCATTTTTAACACGTAATTTGATTTAGCACTCGCGAAACTTTTCACACACTATCACGAACTCACGCTATATGATCGATTTGATCACGTCGGGGTCACCACTGTGCGGGTTCGCGACCGAGTGAACAAGTGATACGCAAAGAAGTTATAAAGATAAAGTTTATTAAAATATCAAGTAACTAAAACTAGCAGTTACACGTGATATGAAAAGGTAAAATTAGATAAAATTAGAAATGTTACAAATAGACAAACAAGATCACTGCGAGCTTCGGCGAGTAAAATGATCGGGGTCAGAAAAGGACCTCGCACGATCGTGGTTGAAAACAGACTGCCTGCCTCGTGCAAAGCTCGGAACATCCTTCCCACATCTGGAGTTTTCTAAACAAAGGATGCGGCAAAACGATTGTTACGTAGAAGTATAATAAAACACAGGAAATATACATACAAATGGGTACAATAAACGATAACTAAAAATAACCGAACAATGAACCTTAAATAAAGATAAAGAATCCTAAAAGACAATAGTACCTATAACTATAAAGAATTATAGAATACAATAGTACCCATTACTTAAATTGCTTTGCAGATGTTGCAACGTGGGAAAACACAAAATTAAAATAATTACAATAGAAAAATATTACATTCTTAATAACTATGCAAGGGATGAGTATGTGAGACACAGTCGCCACAAAACAATAGTGCTACGAAAACAAGCTTTGTTTCAACGCCGCCGCCGCCATCTTGGATAAAAATGGACACACTGTTATCACAACTAGTCCAAAAGTTAAAAGTCCCCAAGTGAACTGTGGAAAGAGCTTTGCTTTAAGTTAGTTTATGATCGAATATGAAATGAGGTAAGCTGGTCGAAGTAGTAAAGGTGATGAAGTTCTTGATGTTAGCAACTGAATATGTTAAGGTTTGACCTAAGACGTGTTTCGTGTAAAGTTTATCCAGCAATTTCTAGACCTAGCTTTTCCTTGTGACTTCGCCCGCATTCTGATCGGACATTATGCAGATGTTTCAGTATCGGAAAACCTGTTCAAAGCGAAGCCATGTTGTACTGGTAATATATTGCTTGATGTGCCGCCGTGTGTACCAGGGAACGTGCTTCAAGGATAAAAAGTATTCTTTATCTAAACCCAGGTCATGGAGTACAAGTAAGCCAAATTTCCCAGAAATACGGTCAGCCGTGTAGGCGATAGAAGATAACTCACATACAGAGCTACTTTCGCATTTATAATATTTAGATGAATGTATAGTAGGATCTCATGAAGCAAATCCGTTGTTTCGCAAGGGATTTGAGAGAACAGTGATACGTAACATGGTAAAAGTCACAAATACAAGTCAATAGTTGCAAAACGTGGTAAAGAAATTACAAGCCATACATTGTATGTTACATTTATTGAGCAATAAATAATTATATTATCATGAACCTACGTATTTCGCTCTGAAACATAACATTTTGATAGAATTTGTTTTTGTATTTGACTAAAGAATAACCTCTTAGAGGACATGCCTTGGGCAGAATTAAAATAAAACAGATGGTGAAAGTTAGGTTAATTGAGTGTGGGTGTTTTTACGTCTGCCATTTATGTTTGTAACGATACTCCTACGCTTCAAGAGAAATACTTAGTACTTTCAGGTTGTTAGGTTAGCCTAGGTTTCACGGGAGCAGCTATGCCGGTTTCCCAGTCCCCCGCCACTCGGACGAAGCGGGAATGTCACTGGGTCGTTTTAGTGGGTATACCGGGTCAGACCCGGGGAGTCCCACATACCCCTCTCATCCCCCGATGGGAGGGTATGCGTAATGCATTTTTTCCCAGCGATAAAAAAAAAAAAAAAAAACGTTTCACGGGAGCAAGATTTTGACCCTCTTTGGAGTGGCATGAAGGGATCAGATAATTATTGTCGTCTATATCATAGTCATTCTCCTGCCATAATTTATTTGGTGATTCCAATTACGGTTATTACAATCATTATGTCTTCTTTTTCCAGAAACCGGATATTTGCAAAAAAGTTTTTTCAACCGACTTCCAAAAAGAGGAGGTTATCAATTCGCCTGTATGTTTTTTTTTTTTTTTTTTTTTGTTTTTTTTTTTTTTTTTGTGTTTGTTACCTCATAACTTTCGACTGCGTGAACCGATTTTGATGATTATTTTTTTATTTGAAAGCTGGTGCTTCCCATGTGGTCCCATTTTAATTTGCTGAAGATCTGATGCTGGTCTTCGGAGATATACAATGGAACTCTTCAAAAATGTACGGCAAATCTGCAGTGATTGCTATTATCGCTTGTAGGTTTATTGTTTATACAACATCATGACGTAATATCACGCCTGTATGCTCTGAGGGGGTACGCAGATGTGTACAATACACCCAGATTTCGACAGTGTTTGTTACCTCAGTACTTTCGACTGGGTGAACCGATTTTGATGATTCTTTTTTAATTTGAAAGCTGGTGCTTCCCGTGTGGTTATATTTTAATTTGCTGAAGATCTGATGCTGGTCTTCGGAGATATACAATGGAACTCTTCAAATATACACGGCAAATCTGCAGTAACTGCTGCAATCGCTTGAATGTTTATTGTTTATACAACATCATGACGTAACATCACGCCTGTATGCTCTGAGGGGGTACGCAGATGTGTACAATATTCCCAGATTTCGACAGTTAGGTGTATTAAGTTCCATTTATTGGGGATAAGTTTTTTTTTTATTTTATTGGCAAGGGCACTTCAAGGGTAGTTTGATGAGAATTTGGTTAGGTTCTGATTATGGGATCCATGACAAAGGAACGGAACTCTTCAATTCTTAGAAGCAAATTACCGATTCTCGGCCACATCTTTTAAAGGCTATCCGGATATTTGAGTCACGTACCATAACGTCGTTATTAACCGACTTCAAAAAAGGAGGAGGTTCTCAATTCAATGTTCCCCGATGACTCGCAGATGACTGGACCGAATTTGTTTTTTAATTGTTTGAAAGGGTATACTTCCCAGAAAGTCCCATAATCATCAAGTCAGGATCCTGATAATGGGATCCTGGAGAAATAGAGAGAACTCTTCAAATTTTATAGGCACACCAGAAGCGATTTGGGTAGTTTTTGAAAGAGTAGTTTCTCGGAGTGATCCCATTTAAATTTGGTAAAGATCTGATGAAGAACTTCGGAGAAAGGCAACGGAACTCCTCATTAAATGTAGCAAATGTGTGTCTCTTACTGGGATTGCTGAAATCTCATGACTGTCTATTGTTTACACCAGTTCATAACAAAAAATCACGCTGGTACGCTGTGAAAGGGTATGCACATATTGCGAACCACTAAAAAGTGAAAAATAAAAACTTTTTTGCAAAAAATAAAACCGACTTCACACAAAAAAGTGAAAAATAACTTTAGCTTCTGAAGTCGGTGACAAAAAAATTAAATCAATCAAACAAAGGTCACCGACTTCAGAAGCTAAAGTTATTTTTCACTTTTTTGTGTGAAGTCGGTTTTATTTTTTGCAAAAAAGTTTTTTTTGTTTGTTCTTATTTCGAAAAGACATAGTCCGTAGGTAAACGAGCGTACGTCAAAGAGCTCGGTATGTCCGGGCAAATCCGAATGAATGGTAGGTAACCCCAATAACGTGGGAGTCAGGAGTAGATTAATTTGGTAATTCTCTGAAGGCTTGCTGAAGCTGAGACTAGGTTAGGTAACATATTATTACCAAGCCGGGAGACAAACAAATATACGAGTTACCGTAAACATGACTAAATAATTACGTAACACGTTAATTACTATATGGTGGATGTGAAGTTTTAAGACTTTTTTGCTAAAATAAAACCGACCTAAAAACACGCTTTTTGTCAATCGGTTCACAAATGAGGGAGAAATCGGGTAACATAGATAAAAGAAACATACACACAAACATAGAACTTACACATTTTTTAAGTCGGTTAAAAAAATATGTCTTTTGTGTACCAGTAACCTCATGTCCACGATCTACACGCTCAAGCGACAAATGTCTTGTTTCAGCAACAAATGAAAGAAGTTGTTTAAAGCATGCAAAGTGCATACGAGTCACCCTCTACAGAGTTGTGGAACGAACGCTTGCGGAAATTGCAAATCGCCGCAAGTCGCATCACTCGAGGCCGTGACCGGGCCCCAAAGTGATCAGAAAAATAGAAATTCCGTTTGTGAACCTCTACTATGTATCTTAAATAATAATTGTACCTTCGGTTTATTTCGATTCTAATAATAATAGGACAATATTTAACAGAAATACAGCGGTACCCAAAAGGGTGGATAATTAATTTTGTTGTCTTTTAAAAGAGGTGAACTTAGGGGTAATGTTTTGTTAATGCGCGTCGCTTCCGGCAAGGTCCGGACCTAAATAAGTTTAACGGAGTTATTAAATAGACAATTATGTAATCCGGATTACCTTTATAGGTTTACTTCCGGTTGATAATTACCGATATTTTGGTCTTTAGTAAGTCTATGCAATGGGTTAACTGGACTTTGAAGGTGGCCAATTTAGCGTCATATCGTCGCTACTGGACATGGACGTTGGCAAGAAAGCTGCCATGCACTCGAACTTTTCCAGGTTTTTTTATATTTTTCTGGAATCGATTACTTACACTTTTCCAGAAGAAATCAAATATTAATTCAAACTAGTCTCCTGTCAAACGTAATCCCTACAAAAGTTAATTTTAGTACGATGACATTAGCAGTTGCTCGTTAATTTAAAGAAGTTAAAAGCGCAAAGTTCTATAGTTCAATAGGCTTGAATCTATGAGTAAATAGTCCGTCACTTCACGCATCTGTGAACCACTAAAAAGTGAAAAATAAAAACTTTTTTGCAAAAAATATAACCGACTTCACACAAAAAAGTGAAAAATAACTTTAGCTTCAGAAGTCGGTGACAAAAAAACTAAATCAATCAAACAAAGGTCACCGACTTCTGAAGCTAAAGTTATTTTTCACTTTTTTGTGTGAAGTCGGTTATATTTTTTGCAAAAAAGTTTTTCTTTTGTTACATTAACCAAAATTGACGAAGATACGACGTTTTTAAATTTCTCAATACGTGTTTGGAATCCCACTCCCGAGTTTTGATGCGTTTTATCTTTGTCAATATTCGTTGATTTACAAAAACAAAAAATACGTGTCCATTATTTTCCAATACTCTAACTGACGGACTAAATAGATTTGCAATTTATTGATACTGGAAACTAGCCTATTGAAACTAATACTGAAAATCTTTTAAACATTGTTTTTTTTTCAGCCAAAGGACATGGACAAATCCTGCCCCAATTGAACAAAAACAAAAATAAAATTACAAATAATTATAATAAAAAAGTTAAGAATTTTGGAAAATGTATAACGTACGGTACAAGATTTTTAATAGAACTTAAAATTTTTTTAATTTTGATTTCACTCGAAAAGTAAGATTTAGGTACCCCTAAAATTTGCATACAATATCAATAAAGAACAGAACAGGGGAAAATAAACTAAAAAATGTAAAATATTTATTCGTAACTTCATCATCAGCCTTTAATGTTCCCACTGCTGGGACAGGCCTCCTCACTATGAGAGGAGAGAGGAGGAACCTTTATTTATTATTAAATTATTAGTTAAGTTTCCAAAGTGCATAATTGAGTATACTGTCAGTCTAATTTTGTTAGGGGTTACTGAACAGAACAATTTTCTAAATGAAGTTAAAATATGTTTACTAAGTACCTTTTACATCGATTCCTTACAATTATCGGAATAAAGTATGCACTGAACAACCCCATAAAAAGACCCTTATTTTTCAACTACACCACCCCAAACTAACCAAAACATCTTAAAACATAAAAGGATTTAGACCAGAAAAAGGTAAGGCAAAACCCTTAAAAGAAAAACACGTTAATTCATATCCCAATGGCCAACCCGCAAGTTTTTTGGCCCGTAGGCACGTCGGGGTATGTCGGGGGATGTCGGGGGATGTCGGGGGACGTTGAGGGACGTCGGCTGCAAGTCCAGTCCTCGGGCCCTTTGGGAGCTATGGCCCCTAAAAACTGGCCTCCCAGTGATTGATGGAGAGTCGTGTGTAAGCACCGAATAAACACACCCCACGTCCCCTGCAATCGCCCTCAGGTGCTCTTGCTTTTTTTGTACAAACGTTTTTTGTTTAAACTTACAGGGAGTGTGTGGGGATGTGATATGTTTCGACTTATCTGCAGGACATTGGGTTGGATTTTCTTCATAAATAATGACATGATGGTTTTGTAACTGGATTTAATTTTTTTGTTTAAAAACTCTGCGTTCTCTTTAACCATTTCTCCTGTTTCGTGGGTAAGTTTACAAACATTACAAACATACACAAACTATTACAACTATCTATAGACCATGCATATACTTGTTCCGTCTACAGCAGCAGTCAATCGCTCAGCAACTACGCTAACCGAGCCGTCAATTATTCATTCAATTATTATCAATTATTTGAAGTTAATGGGACAATAGATGCTTGTATTTCACCTTGTCAATCATCTGACGTGTCTGTATTTGCAGAATACGAATATTTTCAGAAATTACTAAAGACCGTTTTGAAATTGGACCGGATAGGAAGGTTTTTCCTCTTGTCCGAAAATACTCAGCTAACAATAACCATGACAAACTCCCATTAAAAAACCTAAAAATACTATCCCACCTGTCTATTAAACTTCAAAATACAATTCCATCTTCCAAATAACAAAAAAGTTACTCAGGTAAATACTTAATTTGATTAAAAGCTTCTGTGAAAGTGTGACCGCAACTTGATCCTTGGTAGGGTAGGACGATAAATCACAACTTTGCCATTAAAACAAAGGTGGGACCACACATCGAGATCAACTATCCTAAGTTCACTTCTTCAGCCAAGTTTATTGTCTGAAAGTTTTATGATTCGCCAACCCTTGCCCTAAGTACGTTACTTGTTGTACTTTACTTGACCTGAACTCGCTGACTGCGATATACTTGCTCATTTCTTGTTACTTTATTAATATGGAACCTCGTCTGTGCTCGGTTTTATGGTGTTTATATCGGTGTAAACTAATTGAAAAAGCGATCTCTGAAGTGCCCCTGGAATGAACTGGGTGACAGAACAGGCTAACAAAAATAAGGTTCCTGTAATTTGAGCTATTATACGCGGCACACCTTCTTCTTGTATTAAGGTTTTTTTTCTGTATTATTTTACGACGAGTGCAGTCGACCGATTATTTTATCAAAGTACACCTTTTAATACCTTTATAATGATTTCCCGTACTTAAGATCCACATTAAAATCATACTTTAATTTCATTATGTTAAAGACTAGATCAATCGATCTCATGCAGATTGTTCACTGAACCGTCCCAGCAGAACAATTACTTTTCCAACGTGGCCAGCTTTTCAATACTCCATTTTACTCCCCCTATGTGCCGTTTTTGTTTACCAAACGATCATAATTATATCAAACCTAATATAATTCCTCTGAATGTTTACATCGATAATGGTTGTTCTCAACATTTATGCTAGTTCTTCTAATGAGTGCCCTTTACTATCTTGCGTTTGCCGAGATTTTCGAAAAATAACTAAGCAACAAACAAATACCAGAATAAGTTTCAACGTTAAGAATAATTTTTAACATGTGCTAGAATTTGTGTTAGGTTTAAATAAATGTGAATAAAAGGCTATATTATTATTAAATGAGTGCTCTATTTGTCCAACAATAACTTGTAGTCAGTATAAATCTCGCCACACATTAAAACTGTCGAAAATATTTGCCAACTCAGTCTATAGATTAAGACTTTTAACACTTTTCATGATGGATGTACCTTTTAGTGAGCTAAGCACAAACATAGTTGAATCTAGTTAGTTAGTTCGTGTATTTTAGTCTGAATGATACCTACTTACCTAGTAATGAGTTTGAAACGTTATTCATTTAACTCTGTGGTTAACTGCGTAGATGGATACTTCGAAAAGTGGTATTCTAGATAATGATAGTGAGTCTAGGTATAATCTGTCATTACCGCTAATAGCTAACTATCACAAGTGTATCCTAACTACAGTACAAGAGGATTAATTTGGTCTACTTGTAAACGTTCTCATGAAACAAGTGTTTGAAATTGCTTCAAGTTTGATGTATTTGCTCGCTCCTCTAGAGATAAATTTGTTCGAAAACTTGCTGAATGTGAAAAGTTTGAAGCTCACTTCAATCCATTACACGAGTGAAATATTTCTTTGTTTTCTGACTCCGGTGCGGGAGGAGGCGACCTTACAAATCAGAAGTTTACCATTACCGCGACAGAGGGATAACCGCGGGATCTCCTTAAATACGTTCTTAACACATTCATCATTTTAATTGTAATGGTTTTATAACGTTTGATTGATGGTAGGGGAAGATTTTCCTTGGGAAAGAGCTGGGTGTTTAATTTCTTTCAGGAAGCGTTCTTCAGTTGTCAAGGTCAAAAGTTTTGTTCGTGTCTTCATAAACGTGGACCGATCAATCTTGGATGAAGGAACCGATATGTTTGAAATGTAATATCGGTGCGGTTTATTTAATATACCGTCCATCAATCACGGGCAGACGGTGTATATCTAGTAGGTCGGAGACAGATCGGCGAGCAACATGTGATATGAGTCAGCTTCGGCCGTGTCTCTGTGAAACTGTTTTCCTCCTATTAGATGTCTTTGCCTCGTCACTGATATTTATTAAACGTGTTATCATATCGTCTGGTGATAAAATAGAAAAAGCCCACGACATCTTGACCTGGTAGTTGAGATTTGCGAATATAACTGTTTTTTTTTATAACACTAGCAACTTAGCCCTCCACACCGCGCGAGTTGAGTTCCGTCGCATACATTTTACAATATTACGGATTTACTTTGATAGATTATATTCTACCGAAAAACAATGCGTTTAATTTGTTAGCAGTATTTTAGTTTGATAATCTTTCGAGAGTTTACAATCTCGCTAGATAGATTACAATCTAACGGGTTTTACAATGTTACGCGTAGGTACATATATTTCAAAGTGGAACCTACCTTATACATTGAAATCGGTTGGGTGGTTTTGGAAATTAGCGTATACGAATATAGAGACACGATTGTTAATATTTAGATTAAGAATTTTTAAGGATCAAAGGAAACCAAGGCTAATTTTGCTATTGAACATCCTTTAGGCCAGAAATCCTAATTCATACTTCTATTCTAGTTTTAACAACATCTAAAAATCCTTTCTTTTACTAAAATAAAGTGGACTTCTCTACAGGCCAATGTTTCTTAAAATAGCAACATAGCCTCGTGTATTTGTTCTCCGTCTAGATAAAGGCCGTGTTTTAAAATAACTTAGTTTTCGTACTCTATTTGCGGTTCTTGATAAAAGTAGGAACGATAAATTGTACCTATTACTTGAAAAAGTATGGAAAACAGATACGATTTTCAGTACTAGTGTGCGAAACAATTCAAGAAAATTATTTCTTCGTCGTGGAAGCGCCAGAGTAGCCCGCAAAATTCAATTTTCTTACGTTTTTTGCGATTTGCATTTCAGTGTCACGATGTATGTTAATAAAAAGATGTTTCATGCCCGTAACAAATAACAATAACTTTTTTATTTCCATTAAACTTAGCCTATGTTTACAATTTCATAACAACATATATGTAAGTAAGTACGTATGCTTATATCATGTAGAAAAAACAAAACAATTTTGCTATTGATGATGGATGTAGGTATTTGAAACTTTTTGGCTAGTTATGTGACAAACAAATTAGGTAACTACCCTCCGTAATAGTTATAAACTGTACGACGGCAGAGTAGTGCGACCAGTTTGCTGTCTCAGCTCTTTATGGTCTGTGGCTGTCTCTAATGAATGTACATAGTATACCCAAACTAAACAGATTAACTGCATGTTATTTTTATAACAATATTACTCAAATCAGGTGTTGCGATAAGTTTACTAGACTTAACTCGTAATAAATTGTTAGTTTTTGTTTTTTTTTTTGTTTTTCAATCAAGAATACAACTAGGTGATAAATAGTCTGACTTGACTTTTTAAACGAAAAAATGAAAGCAAAATTTAAATGCGTCTTACATCATTATGATTTAACAGAGTTATAATCATTAAAATCACTGCAAATTATAAAACAAAGGCTCTTTAGTAAATTGGTCCCGGTCATTTGGGTCCCGCGGGATGAGTTTACCAAATTATTGTTTTTATGTCATTTTCTTTGGTAGATTGGTCCCGCTATTAAAATTAAAAAGAGTCTCCGCCGCATCTAAACAAAAACTCCTGCACCGATTTGCATGGATAGAGTGGTTCTCGATGAACGTTAGTATATGTATAATTTGTATGCGGGCGAAGCCGCGGGCATCAGCTAGTAATCAATAAAAGTTCATTAAATCTCATTGAATACCTTTTTTATGAAATATTAGTCATTTTGAATTCCACGGGCCCCTTACGCTCTCCTCTTACACGCGGGCTAGTCCAACGATTTCAATCTCTGATCGAAATAAAAAGTTTCAACTATAGTGAACGTTTGGTGGAAGTTCAAACATCCCGAGTGCAACAATGAAAGGTAATCCTCCATCAACTGAGGTTTTGAAACACAGAAATTGGGGATCTGTCTGCCAGCGTCTCTGTTCCCTTCCACCTATCTCTGTCAGTTTTCAAAGCAAGACTGAACAGTCATCATCTGGGTACCGACGCTCATTCAGTTTTAAACGTAATCCATCGCTTCCAATCAGAAGAGCTTCAGTATTCTTCCACTATTTCGTAGCTCTAGCAGTTTGAGGAAAATACTAGCCAATAAGAAACGCAGTTCAAATAAAAAGTCAGCCAATCAGAAGCCATTAAAAACAAAATAGCGGAGTAAACAAACAGAAAAGCTTTAACATGAATATAACAACGAAGAACTTGGAACAAGTAACACGCATCGAGTCTGGATCAGTGTGAAAGTTGTGCAGTCGGTAAGTTCTTGAGATCTATACAACTTTGTAGACCACATAAATATGTATGTGCATTTTACGTAGAAATATATAGATACAATAGAAAGTACAGGTACGAAGTTGGAGTATTTTTCTGCAGGTGAATAAGTTCTAATAAGTTCTAATAAGTTCTAATAAGTTCTAATAAGTTCTAATATAATCTATTTAGTCCGTCACTTGGAGCATTGGAAAATAATAGACATGTATTTTTTGTTTTTGCAAATCAATGAATATTGACAAAGATAAAACGCATCAAAACTAAAAATTATACCTAGGCGTGACGTATTGAGAATTTAAAAGCGTCGTATCTTCATCAATTTTGGTTTACGTAACTTAGACGTCGCCAATATGATTTTTTTAGGTTTGTCTGTATACAGGGTGTAAACCACCTCATCACAAAGCCGTTAACCAAGCATTCTGTACATCAAACTAAATAACTTTACGCAAAAATTATTGCTGGGAAACCACTTTTTTTTTGAGGTTATAAATCATGCTTTGCGGTAGAACTCAATGTAACGCACTTACAACATTGTGCTGATGGCTGTATTGAATAGTACGAGGGTCGTGGAGGTGTTAAAAATCAAAATCTTACAAAAACAATTTGTATTTAAAAAAAAACTTGTGACTTTGTCCCCCCAAATCTCCGTAACTAGAAGGTTCCCAGGTATGATTGCAATAATAGAGAGAACAAGTGCCTCTCGGCTGCGTGAAGAGGTGTTTTAAACCCTATATAGTATCCGGTTAGACTGGATGCCGAGCCCAACATAGCTGGGAATAGACTAGGCAGCTGATATCTGTATATGGTATGGGTGGGGTAGAGCTTACAACGTTTTGATAAGAAGGTCTGAAATGTCGGTACTTTTATAAATCTCTTCCAGGTGTATGCAATTTGTATCTCTTTCTGGAATGCATATCCTGGACATAGATCTGCCATCGAATGAAGCATATTTATATAGTCAAGTGCACATCCTGGCTGAAATTTCATAAAATTATAATTATCCAACGGATATGAATAAGTACTATAAATACTTATCGTCGATACTTAAAAGTGAAACCCTTGTCGAACATCCATTAAACTCTTTACTTTAAATGATCCCAATTTAAATTTTATTAATATTCCGTTATATATTTTACACCAATGAATTTCCTTTTATAATGAAGCCATTAATTTGAACCATAATAATTATTTTTAATTCAACCATTTCCCATTAGTGTGAGCACCTATCCATCAGCTATATCACTTACAGCAGAACTCAAAGCACATTTACAACGGTCACATCAGACAACCGTAAGGTTGGTTATCCACCAGAAATGTGTGAGATAGCTTGGCGATGCGAGGAACGAAGAAAGAACGATGGAGCAGGATCCCAGGAAGGATGATTCGTAACGGTGCTGTGAAACGGTATGATGGTTGCCACCAAAACTATGCTAGGAGATTGCGCGGTGCGAGAATAAGTAGTAAAACTCTGAAAGAAAACTACACATGGAAGCTACCATAGATATAAATATTTCTGTGGAAGCTACCATACGCCCCCTTGCCACTTCTCCTGTTTTTAATATTTCTGTGGAAGCTACCATACGCCCCCTTGCCACTTCTCCTGTTTTTAATATTTCTGTGGAAGCTACCATAGATATAATTTTTAATATTTCTGTGGAAGCTACTCATCTCATCATCACCATCATTTCAGCTGCAAGCTGTCCACTGCTGGACATAGGGCCCCCCCTCCCCTAAGTGTCGCCATTGACTGGTCCCGTGCGACTCCCATCCAGTGGATTCCTGCAATTTTCCCCATCCAGGTTCATCGGTCCACCTAGTGGGAGGCTTTCCAACGCAACGTCTTCCGTTCCAACGCTATGTCTTCCGGTTCGCGGCCACCACTTTAGATTGACAATCCTTCGGGCTACGTCCCTACACTGTTTTGTACACATCCTTAACACACACTCCTCTCTCGGGTAACTCGCACACATCTCCCGTTTTTAATACAAATACTAGCTCCACTCGCCCTTTACATCAGAACTACTCTAAGCGACGCTAGGACAATGAGTTAATTCTATTGTTGGATATACCTTCCCACACCGCCTAGCTTAATCGCAATGTTTGGAGTCGGCGCAGCGTACCTTGGCCTCGATTCTACTATTACAATAGTGTCAGAGTATTCGATCATTGACTTCATAATGATCAAGTTTTGTCAAATTTTGACAAGTTTGTTAATTCTACTATCATAATGGCGCCATTATTACTTCTTAATGAACAACCACTGACACTCCATTGAAAGAAATGTCATAGAATATAAATCTCGTACATGAAATCTGGCATGAATAAAATGTTCGCATTTAGTAGTAAATTTCGAAAACCATTTGTACTAAGGGTTTTATAATAATGACAATACAAAAATGTCATTAAAACACAATTTTATTACGAGACCATTGACCGACCATTGTGAATTTAGCAGATTACGAACTTTAAGCAAAATGACAATGGGATGAGAATGGAATCGTGTTGGAGTGACGAATTTATTAAAATAGCAGAATTAGGACCCACGTCCAATACTTCTCTATTGGCTATTGCTCGTTATCTCAGCAATCACCTACTTTTTAGACATATTTCATTCTTCACACAGTCCATCTATTACATCGTTTCTTTGGCGTTCCTCTACACTTATAACCATCAAAATTCATATCGAAAGTTACCTCGATCATGTTTGGTGGTACAGCAGCTTTATTGCTGCCATAGCAGACGAACGTAAAATTCAATGGCTGCTGGTTATCAGCTGATACGAGATTTCAATCAATTGATTGATTGCCTCCATCACTCATTACGGAGCGTGGTGCTCATTGAAATAAACTTGCAAGTTACGACTCGTTATCGGTAAATTGACTCGCGTTTCTGTAGCTGACTAATTGGTAAATTGATGATGGTTTTATTTTATTGACTGATTTTAGCATGTTGCAGTCAAAATAGTCTTCATGAAGATTAATTTTTGAAAACCCGCCTGTTTGTAGAAATTTATCTCACGGAAACGTACTATAGTGAATAGAAGACTTGTATCCTTACCCAGGTCACGATCAATACATGTCCAAATATTCTATGTACTTACGTACCCTGTAAAATCAGACTGACAGCGAGAGTTATTTTTGCGTTTATTTTATTAATACGTTTTTATTCCCACGGGCTATATAATATTCTAAAACATAACATTAATCATTACATTAAACTAATTAGGGCCTACTCAATCAGCAGCGGTTTATATGCGTGTTAAATAGTAGTTAGTAGGTGAAGCAATTAATTTTGTGGCTGACTGATTTACGGCACCTCCGAAACTTTGAGACCACGCCAAACCCTAGGGCCCGGATGACGTCACCGCTAGCCCTCGGCAGGTCAATGAACCACTCCAAGGAAAAACGATGAAACAAACGTCAAATGGAACCAGATTCAGCGTCTCAGATCCATTATCACTAAGCGCAAAATATCATGTTAGTCGAAAGTTAAGCGGTCATCATTAAAACTTGCTAAGCTCTCATTATTATAAGTTCTTAGAAGAAATAGGGTCAGAGTTACCTCTAAATGTCATTCGCTAATGACGCGTGAGCACGAAAGGAATCCTGTCTCCGACACAACTATTAATTGACGAAAGGTTTCGTTATGTGTGTGACATTTATTAATAGCCCCCGTCGTGGTCAGGAAACCATGATAGTATACCTATTAGTTACACGACTTATTGCTCCAACGGAATTAATCCCATCTCTCGATTTATTGTAGAATAGAACTTTCTACTTAATCATATTGCTTAGTTTCGGCTTCAGTCTCGAATCTAGATTAGGTAATCGAATCTAAGTTTGACAAATAGCTTCTGTCTAATGTTCTGTTCCAACTAAGTAATTTGTTCAGGTCAGAACTATTCTGACAAATATTAGTTCATATTATTTGGAAAACGTTTCAGAACTCAATATCTTCTATCGGATGAAGGAATAACAATAAGAAGTAATTAAAGATCAATTCGCTTCGGCAAACGACTTTGTAAGTCCGACTTTCGTATCATGTATCATCTTAGGCTAGTAATATCAAGATAAAATATTACCCTAAACTTCTCCGTAAGCAATTCTCATCGTCGCTTGTTCTTCAAAGAGTTTGTATGGAAAACGGACAATTCGGTTAGCTCACCCATCCTCAAACGTATTCACTCGAACTAGTCGAGGAGCGACCCCCTAACGGGAAAGTTTTGATTTAGTGCTTATAGCAGTCCCCGTTGGAGAGCCCTCTTTAAAGTTTTAGTCGTGTAATAGAATAAAACTGTTGGAACAATGCTCGTGCTCAAGCATTCATACCGGGTTCGGTAAAGCATTATAGAAATGTACGGAGCTGCGGACTCAATTGCTAGAGCGCTCTGCGACATTAAATCTAATGTGACCATCGAATGAATATTATAAACTTTGCGGTGGAACTGAATCAGCACTATATCTGGTGTTACACTTTTTGTTTTCGTGGTCAGAGCTATTGGATTTGTTTTAAGAATTTAACTATATTATAGATACTGCGTTTTTGATAAAGTATTAGGGGATGCTCCTGACTGAAAAAACTATGGTTCAATTTAGTCCGTCAGTTAGATTACCGAAAAATATTGGATACGTATTTTTTGTTTTACCATATCAATAAAAATTGACCAAGATAAAACGCATCAAAGATCATGAGGGGGGGTTGTGACGTCACTTGTGGGCAAAATCTAGTACAAAGTGTACCTACATGTAACGTCACATGAGTTTTCGACACAGTGTATCGTCTTCATTTTTGTTCTCGAGAAAAAAGAAAATATACGTGTCCAATATTATTTACTTATTAGATTTTTATAGATTATCCCACATTTTGCTTTTTTGTCTTGCGTTTGAAAACTGTTCTGTAATGAATAATAATAGTAGTAGGTACCTAATATTTTATATCTATTTCATAAGATGAGATACTATTTCCTAGTTTTACTCGTACTCCGCTTGAAATTGAGAATCTTGCCAAAAAGTTCGGCTTTCATATGTTTTGGGAAAACGGTTGGTATCATTGCCAAAACTATCCATCATGGTTGACCTTTGACCTTCGATGTTCTGCTAGTTAAATAAGAATACTGAGGGAGTATAAAGATAGAAAGATATCTTGGTTAGATTTTCCAGATTAGATAGGTTTTATTGTTGATTTATTTAGTAGCGGTGACCTTTAAACCAACCAAGAGTCTTTTATGGATGAAAACTATTTACAGTTGAAATTGTTTTGGTATTTAAATACAGTTACATCTCAATGATTATAAGCAAGGCTATCTCGTAAACTTAAGGGAATAAATAAATATATAGAAATACGTCATTACGAAGAGTGGTTCAAGTAGCAAGAACAAAGCTAGTTCACAAGAACGTAAAAAAGTTCATAATGTTATAAGCAATACCTTTGAGGAAAAACTGAGCGAAAACAACAAAAAAGTGTCACTTGATAGATGCCACACTACTCGCAGAGGTACAAGCTCACTTCACTTTAACCCTCAAACAAATATGTAGTTACAAACTCCCAGAAACTTCTGTCTAGTTCCACTTTATTATTAACTTTTATTTCCGCCAAAAGTGCAAAGAGAGAACAGGAACAAATGGGATCAACTTGAAAAATGTGTAACAATAACAAAATGGGAAAACTTGAAAGTGACACCGGTCCATTAGGCAGTACGGGGTTGACGCTCGCGCACTCTCGTGATAATGAATCAAAAGTTTTTCGCCGCGTAAATGGAATACGGAAGTTTTTGGATCGAGAATAGTCATCAGTAACCGGTACTTTTTAGGGTTCCGTAGTCAACTAGGAACCCTTACAGTTTCGCCATGTCTGTCTGTCTGTCCGTCCGTCTGTCCGTCCTCGCTTAATCTATAATAAATAATCGTTCCAAAAGTAAAAAACAATGTGTGGAATTTGAACCATAAGTTAAGAAAAAATGAAAAAAAATCAGAATTTTGAACTTGGATGGAAACAAGTTTTTGTACAAAAAAGACAAAAAGTTGTACAAAATCATTTCTGGACTAAGTTTGTAGTATAATCGTATATGCGAGCATTTTTTTTACTTCGTTTACATATTTTGTGATCCTGAACGTTGTATCTTTTTTCAAACAAAAAAAGAATGATTAAAATCGGATTGGATTGAACACTTATTGTGACGGACGGGAAACTACGGAACCCTACACTGAGCGTGGCCCGACACGCTCTTGGCCGGTTTTTTTGGTTTTACGACTTTGGTTTGACTTTGTCCGCAAAAATTGTGATAGCTCGGTTAATTTGCATGATATCAATATATTTTATAGCCTATATTACTTGGTAAAGATGTAACTTTCTAATGGTAAAGAATTTTTAAAATCGTTTGAGAAGTTTTTGAGTCAAATCGTAACAAGTTTAGATTTCTGTAACCATTGAGAATCAAAATGGATTTAAGTACCATATTTTGAGAACCATTTGGGATTGAACATGAACTTCTATACAAAATGTCCATATCAGCCTACAGAAATCCACTGCTGGACATTTATTAGGTATTTCCAATCCAATTGCACGCCAATGAAATCGATTCTCGGCCGCTCTCATCAAGTTGCTAACAGCCTACCTGCGAAGATCTTTGCTCCCCGAGCCTGAGGGTGTCCCACTTTATGCTTGCCGATTCGCGGTCTCCTCTCAAGAACACTTCTACACCAACAGTCATCGGCTCTAGGGCTAATATCTAAATATATGTAATCCAAAATTTAGTTTTCTTTTAGCTTTGCCGATGCCAGGTAAAAAAAGGATTTGAATCAATGAATGGTAAAATAGATCTAAGATAATGACATACATTTAAAATACAACAGCCGTCACGTATGGAATAGTAAAGTACCTAGTACGATAAAGTTGCTGTATTTTCTTTTATTTTTTTGAACAAGTGAATTTCAGTGAGCATCAAGGCATCGTGGTGCTTAAGGTAACATGTGCTTTCAAGTTAAGTGACCCTAAGTTTTTCTGGTGTCTCAATTCTTAAGTTTTTGTCAAAATTTAGGTCGCATAGCCAGCATATTAGATGCAACGTTCTAACAACACTTTTAGTGATAATTATTTCGAGATTATGCATGTTTTTAGCAAAATGAGGGTAAGTAAGATGTGAAGTAGGTACAGTAAGTTTTATTTGGAATTACCCCCATATTTTGTAGTTTCATCTCTCAAGTTTTGGACATATTGCAGCTACGGGTAAGTTTTAACGAGATCCTATTGACTTGGCGCTTGTCGTAGAGCTACCAACTTATAGAGCTTTATTTAAACTACAAAACTTTTGGCAATATTGTGAAAGCGATTTTCTCTTGCGAAGTTTTTATCTCACTCCAGTGCAGACTGCGAATAGTACTGGCTATTTAAAATACAATTAACTAAGTACTTAAAACTAGGTACTAGAGCTAAAAGTTGGTTGCGCTGAGACTTGTTCTATACGATTTTCTGTATAATTCAAAGTATTAAAATCTTCTTTCGTTAGCACTTGTTTAACACTATAACGGGATGAAAATTTCGACTTGCAGTGGTCTTTCAAGGTACCCAGGCAAGTAGGTATCGAGAACGCTAACCTCACCTAACAGAAGAGGATGGCGGGCTCACTTCGATTGGTCTCTGAACTCCACTATCCCCTTCGAACCTAACCGGTCCAGAATTGAGGTGCCTCAAGTCCCGAGCTCGCAATGTAAAATGAGGGTTTTTCGGATTTTATTTGATACCAGATGTCGCTACGTAGGCATCTAGTATAATAAACAACTGTCAAATTGTACTGAATTTACTGACTGTTTTACAATCTAAATATGGATTAGGATTAAATGGATGGATATTTAAATGAGAAAATAATCGTAAACGACAAGAAACTCGTGAATATTGATGATGTTTAGACCTTACACCAGTGCCACCTTGTGGTTTTGTCATTTCAGAAAACCCTCATTAAGTTAATCAGTTAAAAACTAATCTTATTGTACTGTTTACAACATTTTACTTTATTGTTTGGTGTGAATAAAGAATGTGATGTAACGAGAGCTTTGTTTGTCTGGCATTCTATCTGGACGGCGTTATTCTATTACTAGATAGGTCCTAGAACTACCTAAGCAAATGTTTGTGGTACAAACACAGACTGACAATTACTCAAACACATAATAATAATTCATTTATTTCAGATTATTAAAATCCATAAAATACAAGCACATTTAAAACATAAATCACATAAAATTAAATGAAAATTGAAATAGTAAAATTACATTAAAATAAACGCAACGGCAACGGCAACGGTTCGTGGTAAAGATGCCAGCCTGATCTAAGATAACACACGTTAGCAGATCTAAGGTGCAACGGTAATGACTTGGGAATAAAGCGCTTCTATCGCTTAGTTAGCTATTAGGTGCGCTTTAGATTGATTGGTTAGATATTTTAAAGTTATTGCACTATTTTTGGTCTGTTGCTATGTAGATACTTTTACTCTTAGGATGCTAATTTATGTTCAAGTTTTAAGACATGGTGCCTATTTCTCACTAAAGGCTTAGGTGTGCGATGTGTTGGAGTTCCATATTAATAGTTAATAACAATCTTTTTTCGGTAGTCGTGTGAAAAAATGTTAGCAAACACATTAGCTTTAGCTCTATTTTAGGTGTTCAGTTTGGAGACTGGAACAAAGGTATGCCGTATTTTTTTACCATGAAAGGTGGTAAACGAATATGAAAAATATTTATACCGATTCAGTACTAGTTATGCTGAAACCCGCTTTACAACATATCCTCCTACCTATACTATCTTCTGTGAACTGTGATTCCAGTTCAATAAGTAGCCGCACAGTGACACCTGTTGTAAAACAAACAAAAAGTTTGCAGCAATTATGAGAACACAGAAATGAAAGGTTTTATAGGAGGCTACATACTAAACTTAAAATGTCACCTACGGGATATCTTCCGTGATTGATATTTTAATGAGGTCCCGAATATTTTGACGCTTGCAAAAAAACAAAAAATAATTTCGGAAGATATCCCGTAATTGACATTTTAAAGGAGAAAGGGCGCCGATGTATAGGTAATTGCCCTGAAGTCCAATAGACGTATGATATATACCATTGAAAAGAGTATTTAAAGGGAAACCTTTGCTTTTAACACTTTTTGTGACAATTCGTAGTCCGTTCGGAGTTATGGACCTAAGTAGGTGACCTTGTGGGGCACCGAAGTTAAAATTGTATCGGCAACCAATTAAAGTTTTCTGGGTTGCCAATAGTTATTGAGAGACATATTATGATCCATTACATAGAACCCTTTATGACAAACCTTTATCAGTAACATGACTGTCGCCAATTCGTTCTCCGTTAGGAGTTATTGGCCTAAATAGGCGACTATTTGTGCACCGAAGTTAGAATTTTCTGGGTGACTAATAGCAATAACATATAATCCATTAGAGAGAGCTTTTTAATGGCAAGTTGCTACTAAAATAACTGACGCTAATTCGCAGTCTGTTCAGAGTTATTGACCCAAATAGCTGACTATTTGGACACTGAAGTTAGGACTTTATTTTCAACCAGTTAAGATTTTCTTGCCATCATTAGATAGAGCTTCTTAAGGAGAATCTTTGCCTCTAACATGACTTTCGCTAATTCGTTTTACGTACGGCGTTATTGACCTAAATAGGTGACTATTTAATCACCAAACTTAAGATTTTCTGGATAACTAAAAACAATAACATTTACATCGTTAGATAGAGCTTTTCAAGGAAAACCTTTGCCATTAAACGATTTGCACCAATTTTTATTCCGTCCGGTGTTATTTACAGTTGACTAGTTGGACACTGAAATTAAAATTGTATTTACAACCAATTAAGAGCCTACGGGTAACTAATAGGCATAACATATACACTATTGGATAGAGATATACAAGGAAAACTTTTGCTACTGCACTACTTTTGCTAATTCGTAGTATGCTCGGAATAATCTACCTAAATGTGTGTAAATGGACAGTGAAGTTAACATTTTCTGAGTAACCAATAGCAATAAGATATACACCATTGATGAGAGATTTTCTATGACCACCTTTGCTACTAACATAACTTTTGCTATTTCGTAGTCTGTTCGGAGATATGGACCTAAATATGTCACTAGTTAGACACCGAAGTTAGGAGTTTATTTACAACCAATTTAAATTTAAAAGTTTACGGGCAACTAATAGACATAAGATAGATAGGATAGAGCTTTGCAAAGAGAACTTTTGCTTCTAGCACCATTTTTGCTCATTCGTAGTCTGTTTGGAATTATTGACTAAAATGTGTGTCTAATTGGGCGCCCACGTTAAGATTTTCCAGGTAACCAGTAGCAATAAGCCATACACCATTCAAAAGAACTTTCAATAAGAACGTTTCCTACTGTAGAACTTTTGCTAATTCTTAGTCTGTTGGATTTTAGATAGAACTAGGTAGTTGAATAGATACCGAACTGTAGCTCCTCTCTAATTCTGATGAAAGTTTTCAAGGTAAGAAATATTCTTCTTGAAGAGGTCAAGCTATTGATACATACCTATCTTAACGCTATTGGTTCATGGGGTAGAATTAACGCTCTGTAAACCCTTCATTACTGTAAGGATTTGCTCCAAAAACGGCAGTTCAGATGTTAATGTTTAACAAAAAAAAAGGTTTAAAAGCTTGTAATATGATGTTTGAAACATACAGTATTAATGAAAGTTAATACATTGACGAAATAACAGTAAGTAATTTAAACTTATTTCTCATACTTAGAGCTCTGTAGCTCCTCTCTGACTTCGAATCGAGAGAAGTCTCCACGGTAAAAAATGTTCTTCCTATAGAGATCTATCCAATGGTCTATATCTTAAAGTTATTGGACGCAAGGGCAATTTCGCCCATTGTCCTAACCGTGATAGCTTAAAACAGGCTACAATCTGTGTAGTATCATTACATATCATCACGCCTGTATGGATGGGTTGAATGGGATCTAGATGGGTTAGGCATAGGTGTACCTAAGTAATGTAGGTCTTACTATGCTAGATGCCTGTACCTACTAGTAATCCTGTAAACTGAGGGCACTTCTAGGCTCACCACTAAGAAAATGTCTGAAATAGATTTTCGGCCACAATTTGTTTTTAATAAGATTATTTCCTTTTTTGACTATTATTAAGGGTGTAAATAACTTCTTAGCGAAGCCAATAGGCACTAGTTTTCCCCGTCATTGCGATATTTTTTTGTTCTACACTAGACCTTTTTTTTCGGATGGGAAATCATCAAATAACTTCTCGGAGTGACAGACTTTTACTGACTAAAACTTATCCATGTTCCTTCCTCACCCTTTATGTTCCGGGGCCGCGGTATCGCTTCCGAACAGTCTCGCAGCTCTACACCATACCTGGAAACCTTCTAGTTACGGATATATTGGGGGTCAAAGTTTCAACTTTTTGACAAGTATTTTTTGTCTTTTTTAAACTTTCACGATCAGAACACATTATAAAACTTATAAAATGGAAAAGGAAAAAAATAAAAAAGGGGGGGGGGGGGGTTTAAAGGTAAATTCGCGATAAATACCCGTATGTCATATGTTTTATTAGTATTTTTTTTTACTTAGTACAATTTTAATGTAAGATTTTTACTTTAAACTCCTCCACGTCAATTGTACTCTTCAATCTATCCTTCAGCACTATTTTTTGAGTGCGTTACATTGAGTTTTGCCACAAAACATGATTTTTCACACCAAAAAAAGTCGTTTCCTAGCAATAACATTTGCGTGAAGTTTGATGTACAGAATGCTAGGTTGACAGTTTTGTGATAATGACTCTGTTTACACCCTGTATCTTTGGTTAAATTCTGACACCACTTAACAATTTCAAATCCTTAATACTTCAAGCCCTGTACGTAATAAACTCCCTGTATCATTAAGTAACAGCAAGGATTATCAGAATACAACCGCTACACTTCTCAAGTTAGAAAAAAGTATGTCTCGTGGAAGTTAACTCGGTTCACTTGAGTTCGGGATGTGGGGTTCAAGTGTTAGGGCGATTAAGGGTTCTCGAAGAAAGGGGACATGCTGTATATGTGTTCCTGTTCCAATGTATAGGTACTGGTTTTAATGGTGTCTCGAGAGGAATCGAGTAGAATCGTTATTGAATTGAATGAAGTAAACGTGTATTTGTATTTCGAAAGTAGTTTTTAGGGTATAGATAATATAAGGTTTTTTTTTTCTATGAAACATGTAACCGTATTGAATGATTCTGTGCAATACTAACTGGAAAGAAAGAATAGCAAATTGAAGCTTTATTCAAGGTGTTCGGTTTGATTCCCAGGAACGGCAATGTTTTTGGGTTTTCCCATCAGAAAAACAGGATCGGAGCCAATTGATTTTTTATCGGATCCTGCAGTTGTAAAAAATACGAGATCTCCCGGATTATTGGATCTACTGAACCAGTTTGCTAATCATAGTTAGGACGCTGCCTACTAATGACGCGCAGAAGTCGAAGGTGAACAAACCGAACGAATTCCAACCTCGATACAGCTCGAATTGCAAAGATAGAATAAATACAGCTAACTACAGAGTGTTTCACTTTTTCCTTACTACAGAGTGTATACAAACTCTTCACGAAGCCGTCAACTAAACATTCTAAACATCAAATTAAGTAACCCAACGCAAAAAAAGCTGGGAAATTACTTTTTTTTATGAGGTGAAAAATCAGACTTTTCGGTAAAACTCAATGTAACGCCCCTGAAACATTGTGCTGATGGATGGATTGAATAGTACGGGCTCGTGAAGGTGTTTAAAGACATGTGAAAAAGTTGGAACTTTGACCCCAAATATCTCCATAAGTAGAAGGGGTGGAGTACAAAAAATGATCACAATGACGGGGAAAACAAGTGCTTTTCGGCTTCATTAAGAGTTTATGTTGGGATGAGCTTCCAGTCGCGCGTCCCAGAGCGACTGCCTATTTGACCTCGACAACCCAGTTAGTACTGAGTTGGGTGATACACGAAGTATTTACGTTTATCAAAGTATTTGGGTCACATAATTCAATCTCTCCCGACATGTTTCATATTAAATCTAAGAGACAAACACCTATGGGCTGCCAGTCTGCCACCGATGCATGAAAGAAGGAAAAAAGATAAATAACATAACGGAAGATCGCTCTATGATTACATCACTGTCCCGGCGGAATAAAATGGAACGCTGTGATTTCGATATGTATGAAAGTCGGTTACAATACTCTCGCGTTCCCAGTGGGTTCTGTATGTTTGGATCGATTAGGAGAGTGAGATTTGATCGGGTTTTTACTTGTCTGTGCATTATTTTGAAATTCCCTGTAATAATTATGGGAATTAAATGTAGCTGGCGAAATAGGCAGTAGGTACAACTCTGAAAAACCAAATGAAGATAACAGGCGTGATTTTATTTTCTTTTTTTGTCAAACCAATAATTTCTTACACTGTACATATTTAAAGTAAATTCTAACATAATCCCAAACTCAAAGCATTTATTTCAATTAGACCATTACGGCATTTTTGAATGTCAAAAACACAAAAAAAAAAGCTAGGCTACAGTCACAATCATAAGCTATGAAAATGGCAGAATTTCATTTAGAATAATTTTATTTGGCAATAATGCAATTTCTATAAAATTGCATTTTAACCTTTATTTAAAATATCGTTAAAAGTCAATATGTTGTTCTAGAAAAGTTAGTGACAGAAACGAATGGCTCCAAAACCGACTCCACGTAGTCTTGTCTGCCCTACCCATAGAGTGTAATTTAAAATCGCGTAGGCGCGGATGGGCGAAGCGGGGCGCGAGTTGAGGAGCAGGTTTTTGTAACACTCGCCGCTGCAGCTGAGGCTGGCCGGCGAAGCGGGCCTTCAAGCCAAAGTTACGGTGGTGAGCGTTAAAGACATCTGCGACGATAAGCTCGCGTGGGACTGCCGGAGCCCCGCAGCGCCGGAGCCGTGACAGAAACCATGCCTGCTACATGTTACATGTTAGTTTGCATGCTGCACGCTTGCTTGCATACTGCATGCTTGCTTGCATGCTGCATGCTTGATTGCATGCTGCATGTATGGTATATGCTGTTTTGCATACTGCATGCTTGTTTGCATACTGCATGCTTGCTACATACGCGATGTATGCTTGTTTGCTTGTTTGCCTGCTTCTTACAGGGAAATAAAAACAAAGTGTTCACTATCAACTGATAATAAGAATTTTCTGTGATGTGATAGTTCTGCCTTTAAATGACTATCGATTTGAATTGTATGCCAAAAGATGATTCTGACTGTGAACTTTCTGAGATAAGAAGGTTCTACTTTTATCACATGAAATTTTATGCCTAAAGATACAAAATTATGAGTTTTGAACGTATGCTAAATAAGTGTCTGCCAAACGATTTCCTGTGAAATGTTTATATTATCAGCGGGTATGCAAAATAATATTATGACATAAAAAGTTCTGCTGTAAGGGTAGACCCGTGTAAGCAATTGTTTAATAAAAGCATTTTAGAAGAAATTTCTAAAAGTTTCGTCGATACTTCCCGTGACCCAAAGGCTGGCTTTTACCTTAGATAAAGACTAATCGTTGCCATGCAACTTGGCAATAACGCTAGTCTCTTGGACACGTTACCAGAAGTGGCGGGAATAAGGGCCAATATTACAGCAAGCTCATACGGTAAGCTGACAGTTCAGAAACTATTACATCATTAACAGTAGTAGGTTATAAGAGCAAGCTAAGCTTAAAGTTCATCCAATAATTACTAGTTCTCAGCCTTGAGGAGATTTTAGGCGCCATTCTTAGCTTATTGTTAGGCTAGTTACTGTAAATTACTTTCTCGTTTGCTTTTTTGTTAATGTACGACTATGTGGTGAGAAAAATAATTAGACTTGTGAAAAACATCTCCAACGATCGAAATACACCCAACATGAATTTCTCACTTCAATTTTATTTAAGTTCATTTACCTAACGACAGTACCATCCGAAAAACTGAAAGTTATAGGATTGCATACCGGTATAACGGACAAAATATCATGTGACCTGAGTACCTATCTCATGGGAACGTTTGCAGCTGCTTTTAGAATAATAGTTTTCATTTTGATTTACGAATGCAGGAGAAATATGAAATGTCTGTGACGTACTTACAATGAGAAGTTAAAGAATAAATCGTACAAAAAAAGTGCACCTTATGTAAAGATAAGTTAAGAAACTCTCGTGTAGGTACTATATTTCAAGAATGTTGTGAGTTCATTTTCAAGCCTTGAAAACTATAAGAGCGTAAGAAAAACAATGCATAGCTACGTTATGAATGCAAATTGATAGGATAAAACATGTTAAAACTATATGTATAATACTCGTAGATACACTGTTTTAGACTTTCACGGTTTTGCACTAAAGTACTTACGGGATGATATCCGTGATTTTCTTCTGTTTCTATGAGCTCCCGATATTTCCCGCAATCGTGAGGCTTGAGAGAGATAAAGAGTCACTTGAATAAAGATTTCACCAGTTATGATTTAAAAAAGATCCGTTTATCAACCGGGAAAAGTTCCAGACTCCGTGAAATTTTTGAATGAGAACACCAATAACACTGCCCGACCCGTAAATCAAACTCAGAACCTCATGTTCAGCATTCGCAACCGCTCAACCCATGATCCGTCATACATAATATCAGCTAAATAAAATTGACAAATATTTCTCTGTAATAAAAAAAGAACAAGTTGAAAACAGCAAAAAAAAAATCCATCACAAAAATTGGCCAGACTTAAACATGCACGAAACACGAACGTGATTTCAAATACGTATTGAATTCAGCGAACAGTTAAAATTATGCACCAAAAAATTGTTGTTTTAATAAATAAATAAAACAAAACGTTTTATGCTCTTAATACGGACTAATCCGCGGATGAAATGGCTGTACCAATCTAGTGGTAGTGGGACATTTTTATAGAATACCTACAGCTGATTTTTTCTGGATAAGCTTATAGTCTGGATAAGCTCATCTACTTACTACTATGACCTTAATATAGACCACGAACAAAGAATCATATTCGACTGACTAAAAAAAATTGATTCTGTTTAGTCCGTCAGTTAGATTATCGATAATATTGGATGCATGTTTAATGTTTTATCAAATTAGTAAAAAATGACGAAGATAAAACGCATTAAAAACCATAAGTCACCTTGAGACGTCACTTTCCTGTAAAAACAGTTACCGAAATGTGACGTCACACGAATTTTCGACGCACTGTAGGTATAGTCTTCAATTTTAGTTTAAGTACGTGAAAAAAGAAAAACAAAAATTGTCCACTATTTTTTGGATCTCTATATGACGGACTTATTAGTTTTTGTTTTGTTGTCTACCCTATTTGTCATCTTTCTTTACGTGTTGATGAACTCAAATTGTGTTTGACCAGAATGGAGCCACTTGCACAGCTCTTACATTGAAAGGAGGGTTCCTTTAGGATAGGGTTATCCCCGAACGCCCAGCGTACCTTAGAGCACACCCTAACCTAACACTCGGTAACGCAGAGTCTTGCTGACTTATCCTTTCACCACGATGACTCAAACTCAAACCCTAATAATTTGTGAAAAAATAAAACCTCTGTACGCGATTTTTACCGAAGCATGCAATCCAGAATAGAGACAGGGTAAAGCCAAAGTTACGAAGGGATTCAACTGGACACCACTTTTGACCAAATAAACAACACAACATAAGGACTCAGAGCATCAAAGAATGTACCTTACAGTATAAATGTTGAATTTATTGTCACTTCACTCCGATGTCATAGTATTAGATACTATTTTACTTGATATTACTGCTTTCCGTCGCGGGTTCTCTCCCGGCATTTTATTACTATCCAGAGAGACACGTCTACGGGACGCATAAAATATATGAAGTATTACCAACTAGCTCTATTCATGACGTTTCACTTTATGACGCTCCTAATCTTAAAATTTGCTGATATTGCCAATATCTGACTTTATATTCGTAGTTCGCAGTTATTACCTTCCACGGCGGCCATCGTATCTGTACTAGCACGTTTTTATTTGACAAATTTGTAAGTTGTAGCGATGCTTCATTAAATAAAGAGCGCTTAATAGAATTTAACAAATTATGTCGTTAGGAAGGCTAATTGCGCCATATCTCAAACAGCAGTCGGGCCTACGTTTTGTTTTATGCCACTAGGTGGCGTTAGTGTACCTTGGGGTAAGGGTCGAGACGTTGTGTACGATGCCGCCACCGCATGCTCGACAAATTGTATTTTATTTTCGTGTCTGCTACATTCTTTATGTCTCAGCACACATGTGGCAGGGCGTGTAGCGAGTATTTTTCGCGTATCCCTTGGACACTCCTCGCAACATCTTGATCAGCGGGCCTAAAATGGCCGCTTTAGAAGAATCATAATTTGAATCATCTTAAAAAAATTAAATTGGTAAAATGGACCTTATTTTCATAACCATAAAGTCCATTTTAAGAATTTTAAATTTTAACGTGATTCAAATTATAACTCTGCTAAAGTGGCCTTTTTAGACCCCCTGATATTGCTCGCTCGGCTGCTTATAAATCGGTATCTACTTTATTCACTTCGAATAAATTCCTTATCGTTAGCTACTTACGGGGCGATAAGAATCGTACCTTTTGTAGCGTAGTAGAGTAATATTTTGCTGAATCGTAAACGACATAAAAGTCTGACGGTAGCTTAGGCAGCTTTTTCCAAAATGTATTAAGAGAAAAACAAATATTGGATCAGTTTTAGATATTTCCAAGAAAAAAATTATATTGTTGAAAACAAGTATTATCCTTGCTCAGTTGTTCTCATAATTAGGTGGGTTTATTCTCTTTTGTAGATAAAAAGCCTGAAAAACAACAATATTTTCTTAGAAAAACAATTCGATTGCTTGTTATTTTCAGTATTTTTTGTTGTTTACTGTCTGTATTACAGTCATCCGTTTATATTTATTTTCTAAATTCGAGCAATGGATGTTTACCATGAATTTTGTCTCAAGGGATTAATAGGGTGTATGCATGTTTTTTATCACTCTAAAAGTCTAAACAAAGGGTATTAACGTTATTAATAGCAAAGTGAAATATTTTCTTTTAATATCTATAAAAAATACTAAGTTATAAGCATTTGAAACTGAAGATCGCAGGTCTGCAGGTCGCTCCATGTAAAATACTGGTATTTAGCTGCCGACCCCAACATAGTTGGGAAAAGCCGACCCCAACATAGTTGGGAAAAGGCTGGGCAGATGATGATGAAGCATTTGAAACTGCAGATTAGACAGATGAATCTGATACCTTTCATGACGTCATTCGCCATATCGACGTACAAAATCCATATTAAATTCCGTTTATATAGAAAGAGATAGAAACATGTTTTATTGGTTATAACTTTTGTGTTGTTTGGCCTATTTTGGTATTGTTTTCACTTTTTGTCATTATTTTTATAGTATTTTTACATTCCGTGTCGAAATAAAAAAAGAAAATATATTCATATTCTCCAATGTGCTCGTCAGAACAACTTATATATTCGAAACAAATCTCGCCCCAAAAAATCTGCTGTTCCTATACAGGGTGTAAACCACCTCATCACAAAGCCGCTAACCAAGCATTCTGTACATCAAACTAAGTAACTTAACGCAAAAATTATTGCTGGGAAACAACTTTTGAGGTTATAAATCATGTTTTGTGGTAGAACTCAATGTAACGCACTTAAAACATTGTGCTGATTGATGGATTGAATAGTACGGGTGTCGCGGAGATGTTTTAAGGCAAAATATTACAAAAAAAACTTGTATTTAAAAAAAAAAATTGTCAAAAAGTTGTAACTTTGACCCCCCCATATCTCCGTAACTAGAAGGTTCCCAGGTATGGTGTGGAACCAAAAAATGATCGCAATGATGGGGAGAAGAAGTGCCTTTTGGTTTCGTGAAGAGGTGTTTTACACCCTTTATTTTGACGATTTAGGCAAACACAAATGTATGGGACAGACAGCTTATCTTTTTTTTTCTCGATTTCAAGTTGAGATGATGAGTAAATGGACCACTTTTGAGGTTTAGGGTTGGTAAATAATAGATAAGGTTATGTTTTTTTTTGGGTGTATTTTATAAATTCAAATGAGTGTTTTTTTAGAAACTTTTTTAAAATCTGACGTTTCATAGCCTTGTTCAGGATTGTTTATGTAGATACAAATACTTAGGTTTATTTAGGTAGATTGTTATCTTTTTAATTGGCTTGTTTGTTACAAATGAAAACTAGTTTTCAAAAAATAAAACCGACTTCAAAAAGAAAAAGTGAAAAATAACTTTAGCTTCTGAAGTCGGTGACGTTTGTATGATTGATTTAATTTTTTTGTCACCGACTTCAGAAGCTAAAGTTATTTTTCACTTTTTCTTTTTGAAGTCGGTTTTATTTTTTGCAAAAAAGTTTTTATTTTTCACTTTTTAGTGGTTCACATGGAAAGTGCATACCGTTACAATTACAACAAGCCCAAACACGACTAGGATACATTGTCTCATTATGGAGTTCCGTGACTCTTGGCTTCATCATCAGATCTGATGGTAGAATGGTTCTTATCAAACGCAAATGCTTCACTTGTTGTAGAAAATATAAAAATTGCTGTACGTTATCCTATAAAATTTGAAGAGTTCCCTCGATTTCGCCAAGATTCCATCATCAGATCCCGACTTGGCGACTATGGGACCAACTTGGAAGTATACCCTTTCAAACAAAAAAAGAATTTTTCAAATCGGTTTAGGCGTCTTCGAGTAATCGGGTAACATACATAAAAAAAAAAAAAAAATAAAAAATACATACAGTCGAATAGAGAACCTCCTCCTTTTTGGAAGTCGGTTAAAAAGGCAGTAATTTAATATTCGTACTATAAACTTAAGAAGACTTCTTGGTACTGTAGAAATAATTTTAAATCTAGACATTATAAATATTAGTTATAAATTCTTCGCTTTTCGTGTTTGTCTGTGATCATGTTGTTCTTGTAAACTATGTGACAGATTTTGATATGATTTACGTCAGACATTTTTAAAAGTTACTGCACCATTTTGAGATTGCAGCCTTTCGGCCTCGTAAATAAAATGTCGTTTAATATTATGTCTGATAAAAGTTTTTTTTTTCTCTTTTAGGTTTGTCGTTTGCGACTCTAATAAATTCTTTTGCTTCCATCATTTCATAATTTAGACACATTAGTCTGAAAAAATTTATAATAAACTTACATGTAATACATATTTAAAACTCAATGGCTTGTGTAAAACTGGTGTTTTGGCATGTCGTAAAAGCCTTCGGAAGCACGCCCCCTTGCTGAGCTAGTATCGTATAAAACGAAATCAAAAAACAAAATAACTCAAATTCATCCCTTTACCAACCGAAATTGAAAATTAAAATGTCTGTAGCCGCGATCCAAACACATTTGACTATACAGACAGGTAAATTAAATCTCGTTTGTTTTCGAGTACATCGTAAAATAGCAAGGTAAGTAGCCGTCGAACATTTTAATAACATTAAAATGGCCACTGAAATGTTCTGGCGTTGTATTTAATTAAGTCAGTCCCTTTGTTGGGCCCTTTGTAGGGTGTATGCCCCAAAGAGTTTCATTGCATGTTATTATTTTCAGACATTGGTCGAAATTGTGAGAAGATGACGTGTTCAGTAAAATTTTATTGCTTTTTTTGTTAGTGCCTAGCCTTTTTTATATATTTAAAATAGTGTTTTTCTATAAAGCAATGATTTAAAACATTCACTTGATTTATTATCGAATTAAACATAAATGTACATTATTCACAATTTGCTACAATTAACTAAACTAACTAACTTAAACTAAAAACTAAAGCAATGTGCATAATGAATGAGGTGTTTGAAAAGAATAGAAAATATTGAATAATTTAGTTTATTTTTTGAATAATGGTTTGTGTCTTACTTTATGAATTAGATCATTGGTTCCGGAGATCACCCCCAGGGTGTAGGGGGTAATTCTAAAAATTCTTTCACTGGCAAAAAGCTACATCATTGTGTAGGTGCTATAATAGGCTGTGTGGTGAATTATATTTAAATCATGCATATTACCACATTTTTTTCAGACGAAGTCGCGGGCAAAGTGCTAGTCTTAAATTATACTACTACTGCTAAAAGCTAAGCCAGTTTAGGTGAAGATGAAAAGGTCGCTAGATTGATCCTTTTTCGTGTTTGATAATAATACTCCAATTAAAGTATTCATTCACAAAAGGCCGTAAGGAACCAAAAAATAACCGAGTTTATTATTTAGACTTTCATAAAGGTATAAAGTTTCATTAGGTAGGCAAAGAAAAAATTCTATTCCGCCTGAAGGGAGAAATACAAAAGAAAATGGTAATAACTAACCTTTTAAAACAAAATAGGTTCGTTTCCAAAAACCTTTATTAAGTTTGTAGGTCAACGTCATTTTCGGTGAGGTACAAATTTTAATTAAGACGAGGTTTCTGCGAAATATCCCTCTTACAAAATTATTTAAGGATGCCTAGGCGGTTTACTATGCTTGTTTTAGAGTATTTTTATGAAACACGTGCTATTTTTGTTACTAATTGCTGAGTACTTTGTTAAAATGAAGTTTTTTTTCCTCGCGTTTTATGCTTAGGGCTTAGATACTGTTCAAATCAGTTATACTTCTCTATACTATACGTCCCTCTTTATAATCATCGACTACACTTTTCCCTCTTACAGTCACAGAGAGAAAGAAAGAAAAATCATTTATTAGCCCAACACAAAAGAAAAAAAAAAGAATAATAAAAGGTTAAATTGTGATTATAACAGTAGTATAAAGTAAACATAGTGAAGACGTGTGTCCCAACAGTGGGAAAATTATGGGACGATTATGAAGTGTTATATTATCTTTGAGACTGTTTCGGGTTTAGTTGTCGTAAGCGCAACTGTTGAGCAAAGGCAAATTGTTATTGGGTTTTTCCATCAGGAATTTCTCAGTAGCATCCGTGGAGTCTGGATTTGTGCCCGGTTGATGGCAATAAGCTCGCCCCTATTACATATAAGACTTAAATATAACTGGCGAAATTTGGGTGTACTAATGGGTACTCGGTGAACACTGCTCATACAATAACACTCATACACTGTCACACAATCACAATGCACCACACACTCATTCATATACACACGCACATAACACAGCACTCATACATTCCTCTACCACACAAAAACACACTCGTTTTAACTCTTCTACTTGTACCTTAAATAAGTACTTACTATTGATATTATTTTACCTGGTTTAAAAACTTTTATGCGTATTCTGTATTATATTGCAACCTTTGGCCCTACTTTTGTTAGATGTCCTAGTAACTGTCTTAGTAGAGTCCTGTGTCCTAAAATACAGGCCTTAATTTAGGCGCCAGTCTCCCACAAAAAGAATATTATTTTCCTGAATTATGTAAAAACGAAAGAACTGTATGTTCTTTATTTGTGAAAGAGAAATAAACAATTTTATTATTATTTATTAATCCTCTATCCAACCCTTTGGGGATTACCAACCATTTGGGGGTTATGTTGTTATCTTTGAAATTTGAACCTAGTGTTGAGTATCCACGTAATTGTAACTAAAGCAAGGGTAAATCATTCGATTATATATATATACCTACATACATACGAATTATTTAATCAATGGTTTCCCAATACAGGAATCAGGACCAACATTTACAAAGGAAACCAATTGAAAACCCGCATACAGGGTGGCTTTTTAACGAGATAATTACTGCAGGATAAATATACTGGAGCTTTCACAGATTCCCTAGTACAAGTAAGATAACATGTTTCAATTCTAACGTAATGCACGCGGATGATGCTGTCAAGAGAATTCTACGAAATCGAACGTATGAATTCCGTTTGTACTAATTTAATCAAACTCTCATACAGACAGTCTTCCAGTACAAGTACCAGATCCGGATATAACTAGTCACTAACAATATAATAAACAGTTATTTCCAAGAACTTGTGGATGTAAAATGCCACATACGAAACGCGCAGCAGAGGTATCTGCGAGATTAGAATACTATACAAACTTGCAAAAGTCCAACAATATCTACCACACCACAGCTGACCAGACAAAACACCCATCTGGTTGTAGGATACCGCATTTTTAATTGGGATTGAAGAACTTTCTATAACAATCTCTTCTACTCGACTTCAAGTCGTCAAAAATAGTCGTTTTTCTCCCGTCAACAATAAACCAGCCTGTATACACAAGTCGATCATGGTCTCCGAGATACTCAGAGTAATGGTTCACTTAATACAGTACAAGAAGAGCCCCGATTGAGACGGAATGCAATTATATTGGGGCCCGGGGCCCCTGCCTAAATATTTGGAAATCAAGGGCGGTTATCTTTAACTCCTTGAGTGTAATAGGGATCAATATATTTGGGGAAATCGCTCTCAGGTGGTCTTCCTTTATTCTGAAGTACAAAAAAGCTTTTGGTGTATTTAGACGGTTCCTGGTTTATTTACGGTAGATATTTATTTTTTTACTGAGCACTCAGAAGATTTACGTAGATTTTGTGCAAATGCTTTATGAAGTACCTGATTTTTCAACCAAACAATATATTTGGTTTCATTTACACATTTTTATTACAGTTACGTCTGAGCCCCTGAACAGCAGTCATTTCTTTAGTTAAAATATTCTCGTATTTCATTATTAAAAACTTTCGATCTTTAAGTTTCAATAAACCATAAATATCTGCCTAGCCTTTTTCAACTATGTTGGGGTCGGTTTCCAGTCTAACTGAATGCAACTGAATACGAATATTTTACAGGGACCAACCACCTATCTGACCTCCACAACTGAGTTAGTACTGTACTATAGATAAGACTTGTCAGACTTCTTGGGCCACTGCCAACCTTTAATGACTGTCAAAGATCAAAAAATTACAGCCGGGACCAACAGCTTAACTTACTATCCGAGGCACGAAGGAAACTCGGTATGTAAGGGTCTCCCATCCACAGAACTTGGACAAGCACAGCTTAACTTATAGATCGACCCGAGTTGCTGTTATTATATTGCCATGAGCTCCTCAGTTTCAATAAACCACGAAACTAAATTATTATCACAGCTATCGCGTTTCATAAAAAAAAATAGATAAAATAACAGCCTTGTAGTCGCAACACTCTCGTGTGCTTGACAACTCGCACGGAACAATTTAATTGTGTGTCAGTAAAGAACGAGAAAAAAACAGTGCGAAATACAAAACTCTTCAGAAGTTAAAGGGAAAATATTTTAGTTTCCGATGAAAATATTCCCTTAAGACAGAATATTTATTCTACAGTTGGACTTTCCCCTAATTGTGTATCTTTCACTGGAATTGTTCCAATTGTTTGTCTTCTGAAGGATTGTCAAATTTGAATAATCAGTCTGAATCCTTTTCAAGCTTCAAGAGTTTCTGACGGTCTTTTGCTTACTTTTCTTGCTAAAAAGTTCTTCAGACAAAGCTCTAATGATTGTCTAGAATTCTAGATGAGCTGATACCGGATTTCTATGGCAAATAGAAGGTTGTTTGAAAACGGAAACTTTTGATGAGTCTGCTGATAAAAGTTTTTCGAATGTAAATGATTTAAGTAGTAAATGGGATACCTACTTTATCCCTGAAAATGTTAAACAGGGTATACATAAAGAAACTCTTCATGAAGCCGTTATCCAAGCATTCTGTACATAAAATTAAGTAACGCTACGCAAAAGTTATTGTCGGGACAAACTTTTTTTGGGGTTAAAAATCACGTTTTACGGTAACTCAACACACTCAAAACATTGTGCTGGTAGATGGATTAAATAGTGCGGGAGTCGTGGAGGAGTTTTAGGTAAAGTACTTACTCGTACATTAAAAATGTGTATGTTATGTGTAAAAAAACTAGTGAAAAGTCGGAACTTCAACCCCCAATATCTCCGTAACTAGTAGGTTCGCAGGTATGGTCTAAAACAACAAATAATCGCAATGACGGAGAAAACCTTTCAGCTTCATTAAAAGTCTTAAAACACCAAGTTGAATTTTTTTACCTTTACCCAAAACTAAATACACTTCAAAATTAATAAAACACTCTTATCTGTATCCACCATAGGTACAAACTGCCCAATTTTCCAAGCCTGCCAACTTTTCCCATTTAGGAGAGAACCTATTAAGGCCGTTTATCCCTTATCTCCATGGACTGGATGGATCGCACCATTATAAACCAATAAAAGCGTCCACATCCGTTGCAGATGTTAATGGGTAACGTAGGCAACATATAGGCATTACAACGGGTATAGTGAACATGCTCGGTGATTACAGCCTCATTGTCCGCCTCCATGTGTGTGTGTCCATCAACTAGATTTACCGTCACTTGCGGTGCAGAAACACTGCACGGATATTGAACAATTTCCTTGGGTGAACGTAATTGCTTTAATTTCTAGCATACGTACAGGTTCATTATAAGTATACCACGGCTAATACGCTTCTGATTCGAATGCAATGGATTCGATTCGAACCCCTTGATTGGATTGCGTTTCCTGCTATTCTTAAGTGTACACTTACAGCTTATGAGTTTTTCTGAATTATTCTGCAAGTAGCAATCATGTAGATTGACTATTACTTCTCCGAGTCACATTTTCGTCAAACGAAATTCTGCCACATTCGGCGAAAATTTTATTTCGAGCTCAATTCTTGTGAGAAATATATTTCGTCGTACATTGAAGATTCACACAGATTTTCTGTCTTATTTGGCTTTACAATAAAAGGAAGGAAGCCAAACTTCCCGGGAAATGTTTTCATTGAGTATTCATTAAATTATTTATAAGACTTATCTACAATCACAGCACAATGTTTCATAAATTTGAAAAATTATTTTATATTTTACTCAAAAACGGTTTTTGCGTTGTTCTGTAATTCTGTTGTTGGTTAATTAAGCTGATATGTCAACACATGATACCCATACCAATTACATAATGTATTATGTATATTATGTACACGAGTATTGCATGTATTGGATCTATTACTAATCTCTGATAAGTATAAACGTTGACATTAATATTCAATTAGGTACGGACCGAAAACCTAATTGATTAATTAATCAATTATGAACTAATTGGTGATCCAGTTAAGGTTTAATTGGTACCTATAAATAAAGTCTACAATAGTGGATCATTTTGTGGTGGAAGTTTTAGATTTAGGCTTTTGGGACCTTTATTCTTTTAAAATAAAATGGTCCACGTGTATACAATTATAGCTCAGAGTGAAGTTATAATGAAAAAAGCCAATTATCAGTTAATTCCTGAAAAAGTTGACATGAGGGAGGAAAAAAGTACAGGACGCCTATACACCTGCACCTGCTATAATCCTTACATACTTCCTTTGCCTTGTTCATCGGTCCTACACATGCCGACCGGTTGCGAATATGTACTGCGTGCCTGAGCTTTCTGCAGAAAATCACCACTGACGCCAGAATAAGTCGTCCTATGATGCAGTAAGAGCACTTTAAGCGAGTATAAACAGTACACAAAAAAACTATTGCTCCAACAAAATTGCAAATGACTTCTTTTTAGGTAGCCCGTTTTGTCCCACTACCGGGCGAAAGCGTCTACCATTTCTTCCACTTGTCTCGATGGAGTGCTTCTGCTCACCAATTCCTCAGGCTTCTCGCCTCCTTTTCCTCATTCTGCCACGACTCCATCTGGCTGTCTCTGTGAGCCTGACTGCATTAAAATTGAGATCACAATAAAAACACAAAAGCAATCGAAAACTCTATCTCCGTTTGCTTTTAGGTTTTAACTCCATAGAAATAAATTCCTATTCCACACCACTTCCAATCCTACAATTTAGAAATTAGCAATGCATATACCGGATAATGATAGCAAGCCGTTGCCATCAGAATTGATGGAGACCGAGGCAGGTTACATACTCTGAGGCTGGGCGCGGTGCCAAATGGAGGTCTCCGAGTCTAGTCTAGAAACTTATTACTTAGGCACTATGTACGGGAACCCTGTCTTATTAAATGCATTATTACGATGTGGGTGAAATATTGCACGTGTATGGAGTGAGGTTGGAAGGGGGACTACAACGAAACTGTGGAATATAAGAAAGTGGTTCACTAAAACCGTAAAAGGAAGCAAATAACTGTACTAGAAAAAAAAACATAAAACCCATTATAAGTGAAAACTTCATAAGGCGCGTTGAGCACTTTTTGGGTGATCAAAAATCATGGAAATCTCGTGACTGTCACCTAACGCTTCCTAGCACTCGTAGCCGATCCGTAGGCGTGCACGGGGCCCGATAAGCCGAAAACTTTTTTTTGCAATGAAGGCCAAGACTTTTCTCCAAGTTTGAAGTTACGTTAGGACATGATACTTACTTAAAAAGACACAATAAACTTAAAAAAAAACACACACGACATGACACTTTTTTCGATTTGAAAATTAAAACCAGTTGCGGATAATTTTTTTTTTTTTTTTTTTGATAAAACACAAATTTTAAACCGGCCATTTTGTGTCATATGTATATGTCTCCCCTGTCGATGGCCGTGTTCGAACGGAATATCCGTGGCCACGAAGCCGAAGAGTAGCAGCTAACATAGTCCTGCGGTCTACTGTTGTAGGTACCATACCTTTGGTTAAATGTTCTGCCAGCTAGAACCACATATCACTATACCACATCTGCACCGTGTCCAAGTCCTCACCACTTCAGTGTACTGAACATTTTGAGTATTGGAAAGACATCGCGCGCGAAATCGTAGAGGCACAGTAGCGCAAGCGCCGCGTGCCGGTATCATGGTTGGCTATCCCGCTCTATCCCACAGGTTTTAAGTTTGCACGAGAAAGGGAGCGAAAATAATCACAGCGTATTTTGTTGGTTTGTCTTGTGTGCTCTGTCCTCCAGTCCCCGTTAGTGTGTGCGTGTAGTTGAACGCCGAACGAATAAGTTCACTTAAGGTAAATTAGCAACTCTATTTGTGGTGGTTCAAACTTCGTTTGAAATTCTGTTAGAATAAAGTTCTAATCAGCTTGCACTACAAAGTGGTTGTTACCGCAGCCACTGCGGGCCAAATAGCGCGAAATGAGTGGTTTCGATCGATTTACAAAAAATCTATTGATTGGATTAAAAAACTAAAACAGTATCATGCTAATATATTGCTTGTAGAATTATTTGCCAAAAAATCAGAATGATCGCATGCATATTAGTATGTTTTTTATTGTTTGAAAGATATTTTTAGAGATAAGTTCGTGATTTCTTTTTATCGAGCCAAATTAATTGTATTATGTTTTCAAAACAGTATCATGCTAGCATATACTGAAGAATATCATATATTTTTCTGGTCTTGTTTATAGCAGTGAATCATATACTTTTAGTAATTATAAAACTCGCGTTTAGCTCATGTAATCGCCTTAACTGTATTTGTAAAGACTGTAACTTGCTTAAAATAAGGTTCAGTCTTCTTCATTTTGTATTGAATGGCGGAATTTGTATTTGTAAACGATTCTGAACAAACTAATTTCAGGAAGTGCGGTTATTGTTATATGCTGAATACATACAACGTGTTACAGAAGGGGTTTATTCATATATAGAAGGGTGTGCTCCAGACCATCAAACTGAACAACTATCTCTATGGGACTATCATCGTAATCGCGAAAAAATAATCAAAGTAATCAATTCCTACTCGGCCAAATGTATGGGGCAGCTGATTACTATATATGTATATACGAGAATCTTCTGTGAAATGTTACCTACCTTTCGAAACAAGAAGACTTAATGCTTTTCATTTCCGCCTAAACACACTGCCTTTTTCTGTTTTTACCACAGTCGGTTAAAACAAATGCTCTTACAACAAATAAACAAAGTCGTACTGTAGACGTTGATTCTAAACCCAATGCTATATTGAACCGATTCGGCAAGATTGAGATTTATAACCCGCGCCTTTCAAACTAATGAAGTTCTATTGGTTCTATCGTATTTCCACTGAGTTTAGTTCACAATAAATAACGGTTTTACTTCGCTTTTATTTAGTTTCTGTTTTAGAGTTGGGAGTGATGTTATTAAATATGTAATAGTTGTGTTTTGTTGTTGCATGTTCTACTGTAGTTTTGCCAAATTACAGTGCAACAGTTGAAATTGTATTTACGTGGAATCAAAAAATTCACACTGTGGAAATGATATCCATTTGCAGGATCAGGAGGAAATATACATGGAGAGGTTTAGTAACCTTTTAGGTCTTTGAGTTCATAGACTAGACATAATGTCTTGCCAAGTTAATTAGTCTCAATATATCTTCTTACCAACCTTATGCAAGCAAGACAATAGAAATTGCTGACAGATAATGTAGACTTAAAACTTCCAAACTAATTAATGCTAAAACAAAGAATATTACTTAACAACTTATTTGACGAACAGACGAACTCTTAAGACAGAAACGAATAATCATTATTCAAATTAATATTTCAACAGGAATCGTGCGAAAAGGTCGCGAACTTTGCTTTGAAGTTTCCAAAACATTACTTCTTCGAAGGTCTGAAGTAGATTAAGATTTGTGTATTCCACCATCTGTGACCACTACAAGTTTTTGGGTTCTATGTTATAGAATTGTAAGGTTAACTAATTAAAGTTGGAAACCTGCTAGATCAATAAAGTATTTCAATAGAACTTGAGAGTAATTGTAACCGGGAGCCAATTTAGTAAAACAGTTCGTGTTTTTTGTGGTTTCGTATTTTGTAGGCGGTCTTTGAAGTTTCTGTTAAGAGACTGGTAATTAATGAATTACATGTAACAAAGATATAGAGAATCAAGAGGTTAAAAACTGGTCTCTCTTAACTTTATATATTTTGCTATATGTATGTATTTATTTTAAATAATTTGTAGTCTTTTTTTCGGTTATTGCACCTACTGTGTATTATCTCTGCATCACCCTAAGGTAGACTGGTAGAAAATGCCTAAGGCATTAAGTCCGCCTTTGTACAGTTTGAATTGTGCATAAAGTTGTAATAAATAAATAAAAAGCTACGTGATAGCAACACTAGTCATTAAAATAAACAAATTATTTTTCACGGTCACTCTATAAAATAATATAATAATTAATTATTGTAGATATTATTAGTAATTTATATGGTCCAAATACATAATGAAGCCAGTCATCATCATAATTATCGTACCTAGCCTTTTCCCTACTATGTTGGGGTTGGTTTCCAGTCTTGCCAGATTCTTACAGATTAATGCGTCATCATCATTATCATGCCCTTATCTCAATTTCTTTGGGTTTGCCGCAGCATGTCTTCTTCTCCCATACATCTTAATTCCGCATACGTACGTACGTAATAAAGAGTTTTCTATTGTTTTAGCTCGCTAGCTCTACGAAATAGGTCTTCCAACATTTTGCTACTCCAAAAAACCCTACCAAAATAAAAAAAATAATTTACCAAAGACAAAAGTCGCTCCAAAAATCCGCAACGCCAAGTTTCCGCATCAATCAAAACATCTCCTTAATGACTAACTTTGCTATTAACGGCGGTTGTTTGCCCCATATAGATGAACGTGCAGGGTCCCTCCCATAAGTCTATTACCAAAGCTTTGCCCGCAAACCCGCCATTTCACGCCGTATTCGATTGGCCTAATTGATCTCCACTTAGGAAACTAACTCCCAGGCGATTACGGAACTCCGGTCTAATAGTGATTTAAATGCGTGTTTAGGATTATGTACGTATGTAGGACTTTATATTTTTTTTGATAGCATCAATAGTAAAGATTTTGTTATTTTCATAATAGTATGTCTGAAAATTTGAATTGAACTTCGGTAGTTATTGGAATATCAAGATGTTTTTTGTTCGCAACTACAAAATAATGTACATGGAAACTATTTTGCGTTACATTTTGTTTTCATAACTTGCGTATATCTTATGCCTACTCTTTTCCCAACTATAATGGGGTTGTCTTCCAGTCAAACCAGATGCATCTGAATTTTACATTGAGTCCCGCCGATACCCCTTGATAGGACTGGTTATCAGACTTTCGGGACCTGACTACTTGTAACGACTGTTAAAGATCTACTAATGACAGCCTGGACCAAAGGCATACCGTCCGGAGGTTCAATCCACCCCCGGACCAACCTAGGCAAGCACGGCTTGACCTAAGTGGCTGTTCTTATGCGAGATCCTCCAAAACCTGTGTTCACAACAAAGTATAAAACAAAAAAAAAACATTGTTTTCATTTATCGGTTACAACTAAACATGTTTACAATGTTTCAAAAGCTAATCATACAAGTAAAATAGAATAATATTCTCTCCTTCTAGTTTTATAACCAAGTTGAAATGCAATAAAATCGCAATGAACTAATTGTTTGTCTTCCCGTTCAACTGTGAGTTCTGTCGAGGAAATTAATTACTACCGTTCATACTCGACAAGTTACTTAAGCATAATATTCTTTATTGTTTCCGTTTTCAACCCTTCGTGACTGCGTTTATTCATACTTTCATTATTTTATATCAATCTATACCAATAAACAAGTTTTGAAGTGTCTTTTTGTAAACTAAAAATTACTCTTCTACTTTTTACTGAATGCATATGAATGTAAATACAGTGCTTGTAACAAAAAAAAACAACAGTTTTAATTTTTGTCGGTCTGTCAGTTTGTTCCGGTTAATCTCCGAAATGGCTGGACCACATAGCTGATGTTAATGAAAGGAAAAGGGTTCCGTGCAAAGAAATGAAAACCCATGAAATTGTTAAGAAAATTCAAATTAGAAGTGATATTTCTATAATAATTACAACAACAGATACATAGTATTGAAATAATGTGGGTAGGTAATTTAAATCTCAAATGAACATTTCTTTCAACTTTATTTAAAAAAAAAAAAAAAATTAAATACACCGTGACTTTTTAGTCGTCTTACAAAGGCAGTTCAGTTCATGTATCGACTAGTAAACGTTCATAATAAAAAAAAGGTATTTATGAGATTTGAATAATTTAAAAATAAACATTTTAATCTCTTCTTGCGTCATAATAATATGACGCAAGGCGTAGTTTTGTCTCGTTGAAAATGGTGATGGAATGATTTGCTCGACTCGTGCGCTAGGTAGGTAGGTATACTCAACAGTTTGATACGTAAACATTTTTAACAATGTGTGTTTCATATTTCTAATGTATTATTTACTTTTCTTCGTACCTATTATCTTAATTACTTAATAATAAAAAAATAATAATCGCGCCTAGAGGTATTTTGTGTCGGGTACATTGAGTGGACCGCTTTTGTAAGACGACTAAAAAGTCACGGTGTATACATGGAATTATAAAAAATAACCCATGAAAACATTTGTAATTGGCTACCCAAAAAAAGCAGGTAAACCGTAACGAAATCTCAGCGGTAACAGGAAAACCAAAACCCGGGTTTTTCAAATAACTCCCACAAAAAATCCCAAAGCTATAATTTGATTCCGTTTAAAAGGATTCTCTCGTAGTAAGGGTAAATTTATTTCCCATAATGCTTCGGGTTTCCATCATTCACTAGTATTTACATAGTAGGCCACTTGGCAATCCTTAGATCATTCAGACCCGGATATTGGTACTACTGGATTGCGGGCTGAGCATTCGATGTTCCAAGCTAATTGAATGGAGCATTCGGTTTTATATGAGCCCACTTCATGACGTACGGACCAATAAAATGGAAGCCGACTGAGTATTCAATAAAAAATCTTTTTCTCGTTACGTTTTGATTGACTCTGTGAGCTGATTAGTTCTAAGAATAATCTTGATTTGGCGGTAGGTAATATAAGTAATAAGAATTTGGGAAGGAAATCCAGATCACAGTGCGATCATGAAAGTATACATTTCTAGACCCAATGATACATTTCTACGAATTTATTTTTCATTTAATCAGAAAATTCGATCATCAGGTAGAAAGTCGTAAAGAAAGTTGTATAAAAGTGATTGCCATCGCTCATTGTAATAAACGCTCACACTTTATAAGTTTCAAAGGCTGAAATAAAACTAAAGGAAATGTTATTAATAACAAATCTAATGACAGCCGGTGACAGCTGCAGCGCCTGCTGTTACTACGGATATGAGCTACCCGTGCAATGCGGATGCATCCAGTAATTATGATCGTCGACGTTCCAATAAGCTTGAAGCTTCCCTATGATAAACTGGCTTGTTGTCATTGCAAATACGACTGTATTGACAGATGCAGTGAACAATATTGATGAGAATAATATTTTGTTTGGCAAGATGTAAATGCGTGATGCTGATTGAACGGACAGCGATAGTGGTGCTGGTGAATCATCAAAATGATATGAAATTGGTGGGTCATCCATTTAAAATCCCATTACATTGTTATCAAGTAATATGAACGAAATATGCTTGCTTTATGAACCCGATAGACGCGTGAAACTGGAAAACGATACATCTTTTTAACCGACTTCCAAAAAGGAGGAGGTTCTCTATTCGACTGTATGTATTTTCTTTTTTTTTTATGTATGTTCACCGATTACTCGAAGACGCCTGAACCGATTTGAAAAATTCTTTTTTTGTTTGAAAGGGTATACTTCCAAGTTGGTCCCATAGAAATATTGTCATGATCTGATCACGAACTTCGGAGATATGGAACGGAACTCTTCAATAATAGACAGCAAATCTGTCGTGATTGCTGCAATCGCTTGGATGTTTATTGTTTACACAACATCATAACATAGCATCACGCCTGTATGCTCTGAGGGGGTACGCAGATGTGTACAGTGTACCCATATTTCGACAGTTAGGTATGTTATATAGGATAACGTACAGCAATTTTGGTATTTTCTACAACAAGTGAAGCATTTGCATTTGATAAGAACCATTCTACCATCAGATCTGATGATGAAGCCAAGAGTCACGGAACTCCATAATGAGACAATGTATCCTAGTCGTGTTTGGGCTTGTTGTAATTGTAACGGTATGCACTTTCCATGTGTACCAAGCACATATGTGAACCACTAAAAAGTGAAAAATAAAAACTTTTTTGCAAAAAATAAAACCGACTTCAAAAAAAAACCAAAAACGTGAAAAATAACTTTAGCTTCTGAAGCCGGTGACAAAAAAATTAAATCAATCAAACAAACGTCACCGACTTCAGAAGCTAAAGTTATTTTTCACGTTTTTGGTTTTTTTTGAAGTCGGTTTTATTTTTTGCAAAAAAGTTTTACCTTAAATGAATTAAAGTTAGCATAAGACAAAATATTGTTGCCGTTGCGGACGCGAGCAACATCACAAATTAATAAAACACCTCAAATTTTGTACAGCTATCGCATATTAAAAAAATGAATTTAAATTCTTCTTACCTGAGAACGCAGCGCAATGAAAAATCGAGTGTTCTGCAGAATAAGATGAGCAAGATTATTTATGTAGATATCAACGTTTTGCTGTGGCTCAATTTACTAAGAGAAATTGAAATTTAAGACGGTCCACCATTTTCAACTGGAGAAATTCCTCACAGAAAGTACGTAGAAAATGGTAATCTGTTTAACCGAAGTATTAATTTCAATGGACGGGTCCGTGGTGGCTTTGAATTCGTTTCTTCAGAATTTGCAAAATCGTTCGTAATACGAATCCGATTAGTTTGAATAAAATCTGCGAATCAATTCCTAGTCGGAGTCTTCGGATCGAGGTGTAATGTATTCCGAAAGTTTATGGTCTTCCATTCTCAAGTTTACTTTTCTTATACAACGATCGGATTGAGTTCCTTCAACTGACTTTTTTCTTTGTTTAAGGTGCTTAGTTTAGCACACAACTACCGCGATTTAAAATTGATATACCAAGAGTGAATCTACGTAGAACTGAAAACTCCACAAAGAAAACTAAGTAACTCAAATTATGATTTGCTTAACAAGTGTGACAGTAAGTTTCATACAAAGCTTTACCAAACTCCTTTACAATCACTCCTAACATTTTATTCTCTTCGTAGACAGATAAGTATATAATTTAATTTAGCTCTCGCGTTCAACGTAGATTACTCGTAAAGCGAATATCAGCAACCATTTGTTACAAAGTTGGCGGCTAGCAAACAATTAGGCGGAGTTACGCTGAGGGCTCACGGGTCGGATCTGTTTGCACTAAGTACATGTTTGTTGACTATAAACATTCCTCACCGGATATTAGCCCTTGTCCGAGCGTGTGGAAGAATGTGCTTGATTCAATGTCTATTAGTTCTTTGACACACTTCTGCGAGGTTCAGCTGGATCAAATACGGGTTTCCAACGTTTGAGCCAACTATTTTAATAGTCTGCTTCAAACTGGCTGCAATAACAGTTTCAGAAATGTTGGTTTGTTTGTGACAAAATAGTGTGGAGTCAAAAGGCAGATTATTTTTCGGTAATCTACACAAAATATGTTTTGTTTAATACATTAAAAAACTAACATATCAGCATCAGTTTCACATTGAAAAGGATGCATAACACAGATTAATATTAATTACATTTAATTCGGGCACTTCCCCTGATCGCCCCAATTCATAATTATGTTTTTAATTCTTTTATACCCTCATTAAAGCAGAGTCCTAAACACAGGAAAGGTTTAATCTTCATTAGCCAAGTGTCAGAAGTACATTACGTTAAAACTGGACATTGTCACAAAATGTAACATGATCTCGCTACCGGATACGAGACATTTTATTATTTCATTATTATTTGATACAGATTTGTGTGACAAAGTCGCAAGAATATATTCACGTCAGAAATTGACATTTCCTTCAATAAGAAACCTATCAAACGTCGGAGGATCACAACTTATTACGGTAACAAATGAACCGATAACAGTACAGTCTTATATTATGTTTCTTTACAAAGACGTCAATTTTAACTAGAGCTTTGGAGATGGTGATGATTTCCCTTTGTAGTCTGTGAGTCTTGATAAAGGGGAGGGTGGGGGAGACTTAGTTATGTTGGGCGCTGTACATTATGTCGTAGGAGAATTCATATAAGCTACGGGCGCCTTCCGCCGCGCCGTTCGTTGTTATGGTGAGGAAATGGACCCCAGTCTCGAACGGAAAAGTGAGTATACCGTGCTTCCTCGCGGTTGTGTAAACAACGAGCCGACAAATGATCATTACGATTAAGACGGGTATTTTTATATCGTCTTTATGTTATTACCCCATTTCTAAAACCGTTTTCTGTGCCAAGTATTGGGAAGAAAAAGTTTGCGTGCAACTCTCATTCAAAACCGATTTGGCTCAAGTTACCTAGGATCAGACGATTTTCAATATTCATTACGGTGCGGTTCAAACTTATTTTGGGTAATGCTGTCATCAGTATGTTGGTGTTTGCTTTAATCTTGATGAATTCGTTTCTGCATTAGCTCAATATTAGGTTGAACTTGAATTTGGACTGGCTTTATACGTTATACCTACCCGTTGAACTAAATTTTCTACTGACCGCGGAGTTATGTTTCCTCGGCTTGTGTATTAAGGGTGGCGTTGAAAAAGTGATCGTGCATTTGTCTGTTTGTGCAATATCATCACGTTGTTTACACGGTGGAAACAGTCAGCGGTAAATGTGTTTGTTGTTGGAATCGCGATAAAATGTTTTGTAATTTCGCTGTCTTTCGAACTTCTTGTTTTACGAGCGATTCCGAATTTTGCTAACTCAAGTTTTATAGACACGCTGGGTGCTGTCAAAGAATTGTTCATTTTCTTCTCCGATTTCGTTTTATATTTTTCCGGATTTTTAAGTTTTGGCAGTATCCTTTTTATTTATAGACGTAGTAGTCTTTAGTGAGTTTTAAGTTCATTTTATGAGATGAAAAAGTTTTTGATTTGTATTTTAAAGACAAAAAGTTTGCGTTCTAAATTCTTACATAAATGAGATAGACGAAGAGTTCTTGCGAAATAAATGAAAACGAAATGTTTTCTCAATTTTAGTTTTGTCTTCAAGCCAAGTAATATGCCAAACCGGAATTTGCTTTTTGTCTTGTATAAAATTTATTTTACGACATTTCAAACAAAGAAATTTCATCTTCGTAGAATATTGTGTACCAGGAGTCTGTAGAAATTTCACTTTTGTCAACCTTTTCAAGTGAATGTCTCAAAAAGTATTTTCGGTAGTCGTAGTTGTAGAATACAGTACGAGAATGCTTAAATTTATATCATTGCAAGTGTAAGATTTACGGGGAACGCTCCGTGCGTGGGGGTTTTCTAAAACGTAGTAGATCTTCCTTATTTATGTTTACAGCTTATACCGGCCGCTTCCATTTCGTATATAGTTTGAATCCGTTTATCGGATTTCGAACACGTTTCGGTCGAATCCCATATCGGTGGACTTGATATATAAGCGTGGTCGGGTACCCTTATAAAATTACCGCTGTGGAAAGAATCGCTACGAATGAGGATACAATAAGAATATTCAAATGGCCGAGATCGTTCTCTCATATGAATATAGAAAGACGCTTATTTATTCGAGAAAAAAAAGTCTATTCATCTACTAGATTTAGACTATATATGGGCCGCTTGGGAGAAAATTGAAGTAGAGGATAGAAAAAAGAATGGTGGATTCTATGATGTGCGATGACTACAAAGTACAAATTTGCTTGCCTTACTGACAATGACGAACGCTTGCGTGCCCAACAATACAGGTGTGGCAATTCATACCGTATTATCTTTTCGTACGTTTTTATCTTAGCAAACATAGATAACCTAGCTAACGCTTATCTGGTATGATAAGTTAGCAGTTACGATTCGATCGAGACAGTGTGTGGTCAACACTGTTTTAGTGTTTTAATATTAAATTTGTTTGTGGTACTCAGTGTGTTTGAAGTGCGATGGCCGGAGCTGGTAGAGGTGAGGGCAAAGGCCCAGTAGTGGGCAAACTGGAGTCCCAGATCTATTGTATCAAGTACACATTGTTTTGCTTCAACGTCGTCTTGTGGGTGAGTATTGCGCAAATTGTAAACGTTATTCAAATTTCCGTTTTCTATACAGGAGCTTTGAAATTACTTTGGGTGTCGATTTGCGAACGTTACGTTACTTGTGTAATGGAATTAGGTTGTTTTATTTTATGTCGCGTTTGTTTAGTGAATGAGCGCACTTTGATATACTCGTATGACTCACTGTGAAATCACTAATGAAAACTCTAATTCGGAGAAATTGAAACGCGAACCTATTGTGAAATACCCGTGTGTGAACTAAACCAAGCCTAAATGTAATTAGGACAAATGTAGCGCTAAATTAGAGATATAAAGATCTACTTTCGGTTATCATTCAATTATGTATTTCAGTGAATGCGATTAACACGCGAGCTACTCGTTCAGTATTGCCAGTTTGTGACATTTTTCACGCACCGTTTAGTAACGAGTAAACAGGATTTTATGACTCATATATTTTATAGGACTAAACGCGATTAGTTTTAAGTAGGAGCATGGTCATTTGTTTTTAATAATTTATGAATGAGACAGTGTGTAAGCAATGTAATGGCTACTTGGTCAAGGTCTATGAAACAAAAAAGAACACAGTGTATACCTACATTTTTTTTTTATCATCACCTAACTATGAAAATGCACTGATCCTATTACTATTGTTCCTAAATATTAATGTTATAAAGCCTCATTCATAATTCTTGGATTAATTAATGACTTAAATGACTTTAGCAGACTAATTAAACTACATGGATCCAAAAGCAACGTAGATTAACCACTTGTGTTGATCCAAGTATATAATGAATTCTTCCTTATAAGTACATAAATATTATCTACGCTTTTGTTCTCGATTTTTAAATATTGACATATGGATATCAAAGATAAATAATCGAATGTTATCTTGATCCATAGACAAATACTTTCGGTTTCTAATTTTTATATTTATCTCAACAACATAGTGATGAAGGTCGTATAACAATGAATTTAACACAGATTAGTGACCCAAAAACGCCCGACATAGTGTCCTTCGAAGAGACTCCTGAAAGGTTGTATTTCTAACACTTGTGCCCTTGGTAATGTTAAGTAGCTAAAAAAAAAGTAGTTTCATAATACCTTTATTTTTATAGGTAGAATTTGCAAAAAATTTTCCTAGTTAAATACTTGTTATCTAATTTAAAAAATAATCAAATGATCATTGAATGAAAGGTTTCACTATAATTTACGAATGCACAAAATGTGTTTTCAGAAAACATTACCTATTAATTAAGTTGTCGGAATTTTCCTCAATTTCCCAAATGTAAGCAACTGAAATAAGCCGAAATAATGAGAGGTGATATTACGTTAACCTCTCATTATTTCAATAACGTATTCATTATTTCAATATAAGTCATAATCTACCCAGGTAGTTATAGTGGCGCGTAGCTTTTTAATTTTTCATGCTCCAAATTTTTAATTCATGATATTGATTACAACGCGATATCAACACCTAACCTAAAATAAAGGGCCTGTATAAAGAATGCTACGTTATCAGCGCCTGATAAGCGGCCTGTCCTGTTTTCCAAGTACAGCTAGATACAAGTATGCAGTCATACATGATGATTCATGAGTTCGTAAATAATTTGTATGTGACTGATGTTTTTGTAATAGTATTGCTTCCGTTCAGTTCCTGGTTTTATCTTGAGAAACGGATGATTAATGAAAGTTTCCTCTAATTTGTTGATATTTTGATTAAAATGTTGTTCTTTAAGGATTGTTTTAGATTTTTAAGCCTCATTTATATGATGCCATTTTCTTGAACATACACTAGTACAATAATTGAATGCAATTTTTTGTAATAGTATTGCTTCCGTTCAGTTCCTGGTTTTATCTTGAGAAATGGATGATTAATAATAGTTTCCTCTAATTTGTTGATATTTTGATTAAAGTGTTGTTCTTTAAGCATTGTTTTAGATTTAAAGCCTCATTTATATGATGCCATTTTCTTGAACATACACTAGTACAATAATTGAACGCAATTTTTTGTAATAGTATTGCTTCCGTTCAGTTCCTGGTTTTATCTTGAGAAATGGATGATTAATAATAGTTTCCTCTAATTTGTTGATATTTTGATTAAAGTGTTGTTCTTTAAGCATTGTTTTAGATTTAAAGCCTCATTTATATGATGCCATTTTCTTGAACATACAAGTACAATAATTGAATGCAACAATTTGACTTTCAAGAATTGTAAGCATCTGTTTACACGATACTACTTTAAAACTTAAAAGCAAGTATTATACATATATAAACAACAATCAACACACCATCACTCACTGCTACCATATTTGCAAATGAAGAGAGTATCCAATTCGGTATGTAAAGTATTTTTCAGGTATTTTTTTTACATTTTTATTTCGTAAAACATTTAATTTTAAGCAACTAATTTTAACCTTTTTTTTTCCAAGTAACAGTTTCTTTTAAAGTATTATTCGTGATGACGTCATTTCATAGCCTGAATAGCTTAAAGTCTTTGCCACGTTTTCAGTACATACAAAAAAACACTAATAGATAACTTCAAAGTTGACATTGATGACAGTTGACGCTTGACGGATACGTGTTTTTATTTTGTTGTGAAATGTGAATGCTGTGATCGTGACTGTGATGTGAACTTTTTGTTTGAGTTTCTTTTCCTACGATTTTTAGCAAATTTTAATTTCTATCCACTATTCGTGCTGCGTATCCGTGCAATGAATCTGTCATCGACAACTAGTGCTAAATGCTTCGTACCGTCATGTAAAAACACTACAACAAATAGCCGACACAAATTGTTTGTAAATGTGAAAGAAACGCTAAAAAAGAAGTGGTGCAAGGAAGTAAATATGGAATACAAGCCTGGGCGTCGTCTTTTTTTTTGCGAAGATCATTTGAACGCGAAATTATCAGCGCGCGATGCATTCAAATAAATAACACAGTAACTAGCATTGACAGTTTTGATTTGACACTGACGGTATGACAAACAAAAGTACTTTTTAATTTATCTTGAAAAGCACGAAGGAAGTAGTCTATTCAGGCTACGTTATGACGTCAATTAGAGGTCAAATGAAAGTCAAATGATTACAAGCATTATTGTGAAAATAAACACAATCTTGTGATATAGAAAGCTAAAAATAGAAAAATAAGGCATAAGACCCTAAAATCTCCAAATGGTTTTGGAATCAGCGTAGGTTAATTTTTACTTTACATACCGAATTGAAAACAGAAATTGCATAAGGAATGATTGTGCTATTAATACCAAGAACAGTTTTGAATGCTAAAATTGCCTAGTAGAGCAAGAATGTGACATGTTGTTTAGATGATGCCAGTCATTTATTGCTTCAATATTATTGTGTGCAACAGGCGATAAACTTGCATCGTGTAAATGGGCCTTTGTGTTTGACTGACAATCACCTTTAATGCTACGATATAAGGTGCTATCAATATCAAATTGTCACTGCTAATGATACGAGTAGGTAAACCTTGGTTAATTGAATGAAATCGCCAACCCATCTTGAGCAAGCTTGGTGATCAATGCACGAGCATTGAAGGAACGAAGAAGGAGGGAAGGAAGGAAGAAGGCACGAGCCTCCTCTGTTGAGAAGAGGCCTTTGCCCAGCAGTGGGATAGTAATAGGCTGGAATTATTTTTATTATTTAATAACTGTATTAAATACTATCTACTTTTAGGGCTCCTATTTTTATGTAGAATGAAATTTGTTGCATTTTCTTAGAAAGCCAGTAAACTAATATAGGTAGATACATAATTTAGTTTGTTGGTACATTTTAATTACGACGTACTCGTATTTACGAGTAGTTTTCACATCAATGTAATCAAATCGGAAAACACGTAAACTATAGCTATTAAAAATGAGACAGCACCCCTTACAAAGCCGCCATCCCAAACATTCAGCAACATTGGAAGTTGTTGCAGTAAATCCTCCCTCGACTTAAAACTATTTACCACCACCACGAAACTGTCAAAATCAGACCACAAGCTCATCGTGTTTATAATTTATACAAGTAGTAAAGTTAGTGGCAAGTAACAGACATTAGCGACACGTGGTGGGGGCGTCCGCACTAAATCTTGGACTTGCAAGCAAGTACTGGCATAGAATAAGAATTGGTCGTAGTGAAACTTACGGCCCAAACGAGGCTTAAACGCTACACTTTTGGGAAGTACGATACGTTCAGTCTGAGTTATACCTTGGCGTGCTAGTTCTAAGATTGCAATTAGATTGCGTTCAAATCGATCCGGTGGTATAACAGTGCATGGCATCTGAATTACGATCATGGAAAGAGAGAAATAAAGCTCATCATCATTGGTGCTTTTTTGAGGCAATCAATATCAACTGGGTCGACGCGTCGATCGAACGCTATCCCGAAGGTCTAGTGCTATTTTTAACCGACTTCCAAAAAGGAGGAGGTTCTCTATTCGACTGTTTGTATTTTTTTTTATGTATGTTCACCGATTACTCGAAGACGCCTGAACCGATTTGAAAAATTCTTTTTTTGTTTGAAAGGGTATACTTCCAAGTTGGTCCCATAGAAATATTGTCATGTTCTGATCATGAACTTCGGAGATATGGAACGGAACTCCTCAATAAATGATAGCAAATGGACTGGGATTGCTGAAATCTATTGTCTGTCTATTGTTTACACCAGTTCATAACATAACATCACGCCACCGCACCGGTACGCTGTGAAGGGGTAAGCACAAGTGAACCACTAAAAAGTGAAAAATAAAAACTTTTTTGCAAAAAAATAGAACCGACTTCAAAAAAGTGAAAAATAACTTTAGCTTCAGAAGTCGGTGACAAAAAAACTTAATAAATCAATCAAACAATGGTCACCGACTTCTGAAGCTAAAGTGATTTTTCACTTTTTTGAAGTCGGTTCTTTTTTTTGCAAAAAAGTTTTTAGACTAATGAAATCGCGTTTCATATTTACTAAACTACTTCTAAAACGGAACTAGCGGCCATCTGACGACAAGGAGAGGAAACACAACTATTTCACCCAAATTTAAGTTTTTTCAAAATATTTTTGCTCGATCAATTGCTTGTATTATCTACTAATATGTCCAGCTGTAGATGATGATGATGACAAAATTAACAATTCTAAATAGGCAAAGCGGTCAAACACGAGTCTTAGACAAGTGGTGCGGCGCGACCAGTTGAAGGACCACAAGCGTACCTTCTCCATAGATTTCCTAGTCTATGGTACTTGCAACTTAGCTATCCACAACTTAATCTTGACACAAGGGGCATTGAGCTCACTCAATTAATGAGATCAAATAATATTGCGTAGATGTGTAGCCCTGAGGGTCTGAATGGGGTGAATTGATTTGTTTTCAACGTATTGATACTGTGCTGGGGTCTTTGGACCTATTAATAAACTTATCGATAATTAGTTAGATGGGGAGGGCGGGTACCATTGTTTTTATCCCTATATACTCACATTATATATGCCAAAGTTCTTTTTTTTCGAGTTGCTACAAAATGTCTATCATATTTTAGGTCCTCTAAAGTATGTTTTAACACTTTGGACATACTCGTACCAACATATGGGACATAGTATATCTTGTCTGTCTGTTTTTTTTCATCTATTAGACATTCAATGGATTTGAAAGCTACACCGGTGAACCTTTTACCAGGGTTAGATAACGGTCAGGTTTAGGACATAGGAAACCTATTTTATTAGTTTCAAAATTTCACTCTCACCCGAAATCTTTTGCAGAAACTAGTCTTGTGATAAAATAATGATAAAACAAGGGCTTCACCTTGTAGTGGAAGGATACAAACTAAAACATTCATATTCATTCCAAATCAGATCTTAAATATTGGCCTTCAGGAGAGAAATTACGAGTAGGCTCAAGTTAAAATATTTTAGGAAAACGATTCAAAGATATGTTACATCTACCAATCCGCACTGGGACTGCGTGGTCGATTATAGCCCATTCGCTGGCTGGAGGCCTGTCCCAGCAGTAGGAACATTATAAGTTGATGATGATGATGATTCAACGATTCTGCCTCCTTTGTCTAGTAGTCGACAGCTATGCATGAGGTCCTGGATTCGATTCCTAGGGAAAAGCGTTATTGGGGCTTCCATTACGAATTACTCAGTAGAAGCCACGGAGTCAGGGCCTCAAGTCTGCTATTACAGTAGTGTCAGAATAGTCGATCATTGATTTCATAATGGTCAAGTTCTGTCAATTTTTGGCAAGTTTGGTAATCTTCCAATGTAATGGCGCCATTATGACTTTCCAATGGTCATCCACTGACACTCCATTGAAAGAAATGTCATAGAATGGCAATCTCGTACATATTGACAAATGTGTAAAAATATACTCGTATGTGTTATAACTGAAATCTGGCATGAATAATTAATGTTCGCATTAAGTAGTAGATTTCGAAAACCATTTGTATTCAGGGTTTAATAATAACGGCAATACGACAATGCAATTAAAACACAATTTTATTACGAGACCATTGACCGCCCAATGATCGACCATTGTGAATTTAGCAGATTACGAATTTTAAGCAAAATGACAATGGAATGGGAATGGAATCGTGTTGGAGTGACGAATTTATTTAAATAGCAGAATTAGGCCCCTGGTTTTGTGGAGGTTCGTACCTCACAGGGCACCCCATTAGTGCGTGGTCGCTTAGTTTATAGTTATTGTTGCCCTGGCTGGAGGTCTGAAATTCAAGGCATCCACAGAAGCCAGTCTTCCTAGACTGAACTGCGAGATGCCCTACACTAAAAAAAAAAACTGGTTTTGTGCCCGGTTGATGACAATAGGCTCGCTTCCTATTACTTGGGACTTATACATAATTGGCAAAATGTGGGTGTACTGGTAGTACACCTTTGCTTAACCCTTCAGGGTTATGTTGTTCAAAGATAGTTCTTATAAGATGATTCAATAGAACATAATAATCTTGTTGTTTGGTCTGATTCCTACAATTGATATTCAATATTTAGGTGCCATTAAGATAAATGAAGGTCAAGTAAAAATATAATGTCTCGTATTTATTTTTGTCTCATATTCTAGCTCAATGTTTGTAAGTATAGAAAGAAATGATGTCAATTTCATATAAAATCCCCTTTGATGTCCCACTATAGAAAATAAACACTGGACTTAATTGAGTCAGAGTGGGCGTCTGAATATGACAAACAATTTTCATTTTAAGTGGTCTGAAATAAGATAGAAAAAATAATATGAATGTTAGCAAAGGTCTTTCAGATATGAATTATCAAACTTAACAGTTGTCATGGTCTTTCTTATGATGTTTGCCACCCTTAACAAACGTCAGGTAAGGCCGCAATACTGTCAAGGGTGTGATGGTACATGGAAATATATGGTAAACTAAAGGAACCTACAGAGATCTACAAGCCTAACAGTTCCTACGACCCTAAGCCCTATAAGCCCTACAGCCCTAACCTACCATATACCTAGTATGTGATAAATAAATACATAAATAAGTTCAGGATGTCTGCACCATGCGACCTAAGGTTACAGACGGATAGTAGACAGGAATACCAGGTTCGGGAAGGGTAAACTCACTGCCAATCCCGCAGAATCACGGGACTGATCCGAAGATGGCTAAAGGTGTCTTGGCCACAGCGAGGGATAATGAGACAAGAACATAAAATTCAAATCTGATTTTTTACAAAATGTTCTGCTCATATAGTACTTTTTCTTAACACACAATATTATACAAATTCTATGTGTCCTATGCGTGTAAGATGCAACCAAAGCATTATTTTAAATGTCCAAAGGTAACATTGAACAATGTTTTAACGGCGACTGGGTCAGACATATGCTAATTCGTAACTTATGTATTTTGCATCGAATAATTTGAACAGATTTTTGAAGTGAACATTTTTTTTAGGTGACTTGAGCAAATTTTTGACTTGCGTGACCGTCACGTACGGTTTCCGTAGCACTCGTAGCCGATCGGCGGATCATCTTCTAGTTTTTACTTCTATCGGCACTTCGCATAGTCTGCCCCGCATGTTTTTTTTAATAAATGGGCCTTCTCAGACTCTTGACCTAAATCTACTCCTGAAGACAGAGATGAGGTCGATGATGGAACGAGTTAATCCAAAATAAGCCTATTAACTCGCGACTTTAATAGATTGGGGAACTGAATTGTTTCCATCAATGGAATTCTACATTTTTACGAGTATTTTAAATCCAAAATGCGCATATTTTACGTTATCCACGATTTCAACAGATGGAACAATACCTAAACATTTCAGAATACGTCAATAAAAAGAGTTCTAAAAAGAATCTAACATTGCACACGTCGCAAAGTTTCCAGAACTACTCAAATAATCCCGCCAACGACAAACCACAAAAAATTCCAGTCAGAATATTTCCGAACGTATGAAAAGTCCCTGTTTTTCTCGCCTTCCTTTATTCCATAAAAACAACAGCCTTTACATAAGACAATAAACATCTGCAGCTCTTCAGCTCCACGTTAATCACCCGAGCTGTTCACTATAAATTGGAGTGCGGAACCCAGCGCCAAAAACTGCGGGTCGTGGCTCCAAGAGTCACTCGAATCGCACCTGAGCTCTCGTTAAGGTGTTCTTGCAATGAGAAATAATTGCCGAAGTTACTCACTTCTCGTATCGAATAATTGACGTCTGGATTTGGGCCAAGACGAATGCAAGCTTGATTTGGTTCTGGTTTTTGATTGGTGGTGGAATTTGTTTACTTAGCTTGATTTGTTTTTAGTTTTGCTGCATTCTGAATTATTCGTTAAGCTGTGTTTGTATTTGGTGCAAAATAGTGGCAATACTACACGTAGCTCTTTCAGAAGCGTTTCGCGATCCTAAAAACTGTTTCGACAGGATTGTCTGTGACATAACTTTTCGATAGCTTATATCAATACATATATGTTTTTAGTTTTCTATCATCCTAGGTTGTCATTATCAGGTGAAACTGTGACATACGCAAACCGTTCTGAAACTGAGTATTGCATTAGTTATCAAACTTTATAATAGGAGCTAAACGTACCTCTAAGATATCGCACACTATCATGTCACATTTATGACTTTAGTCACTCTCAAATTCTTGATGCAAACTTCTGCAATTTGGAACACTCCCAATTAATTTTCAGGAACTTTGTCTTGCGTGGTCGTAGGTCAGTTTGAATAATAATATTAAAATGTCTGAGAGACGTTCATTGCTACCCTGGTTAAATGGTCTAAGAATTAGTTTTTTAGAATCGCTTGTATATAATATACGAGACTAATTAAACGAGAGTAAGCCCTCATACAGCTAGATAGACGGGATGCAGGAGGTGAAGACAAGGTATTGTGTCGCAACTTAGGAGAGGTCCTTGTCCAGTAGTGGCAGATCAGCAAGGTCGTGGCGGCATCTTCCCTCCTGAAATACTCCTTCTAATTTAAATCCAACAGCCCTTTACGGAACCATCTGATACAGACTGGGTGGAAGGGAGACCACGCATTCAAACGCTAACCTTCAATATATATTTCCCCCCAGGGTTCAGAATGATATACCGCGGCCCCGGAACATAAAGGGCGAGGAAGGAACATGGATGGGTTAGGGTTCAGAATGATCAATGCACATCATGTCCTTGCAACGAATAAATACATAATTTTTCTTCCTTCTTTTAATGAAAAAAAAACAGCCGTTCCTTACATTTTGACCGTGTAGATTGACTGTTCTTTTGAAACAGCTAATATTTTCTTCTTAAATTACTGACGAAAAATTTTTACGTTCGGGTACTGATGTATGGTAAGCGTTTGTCCCTTCTACCCTGTAAAATACGAATACCCAACCAAAACCTACCAAGATTCTCTAGCAAAGTGGTAAATATCAAAAACTTGAATATAAGCTAAGATTGCGAATTACATAAACGGCTTGAGTTTAACCCAATTGTTCAGCACTTAAAGCAGTATGTAACAGTGTCTATTAACATACGTAATTGCTGAATGCATCTATCTGCGTTAAATACGGTGGAATAAGCTATTAAAGTTCGTCCTAGACATTGCACGAATGTTGGGTTTTGTCACTAAGTTGCTGCTGCGGTTTCGCTTGTCATAATGTTTTTTTTATTATTTGTGGAATCTGCGTTTTCCCAATTATGTTGGCGTTGGCTTCCACTCCAATCGGAAGCAGCTGAATACCAGTATTTCACATGTAGCGAGTGCCTATCTGACCTCCATGATCCAGTTGCTACTGGGTAAGACGATAGCCCTTGGTAAGACTGCAGCAGTTTGTCAGAATTTCGGGCCACCGACTACCTGAAACGACTGTCAAAGATCTACCGATTAAAGGCTTAACATGATTTCATGGGCACTGAGGAACCCCGATATAAAAAAAAGAAAGAAAGAAAAATCATTTTTTAGCCCGCACAGGACAAAACACACAAAATGAAATGGTTAAATATCAAAACAAGTAATAAAAATTAAACAGAGGAAAAAATTAAATGCCCATGTTCACCGAGAAGATAACAGTCTGATTATCAAAAAAACAGCTGTCAATGTGTCATGTTCCCATACAAAAATGTGTTCTAAACAGCTGTTTTTAGATAATCGTCCGTCATCTTTTTGGTGAATATGGACCTTAATCCTGTACGAGGCCAAAAGCATGCTGCTGTAACATTAAAAAAAAACGTCACAGCGCTGGTATTTTGATGGGGCCAAAAGATATGTAATGGATAGTCTCCCATGGCAATGCTAGCGCCGCTTAAATTTGAAGATCGACCCGTACATCTCTTGTTATCTAGCCACAAGTTCCACAGTTTAATTAATTACCTAATGTATAAAATTGTCACCAGCATTGTATCGATCTACTATTTCCAGATATAATCCCGCTCTGACACAACCGTTCTAATTAACTAAAAGCATTGCACAGCAATCGGATGTGCTATTTGCGATTTCAATCTGTCTGGCAAGAAGAGCCGGATATTACGAAATAGAACATCTACACGTCTAACTCTCTGATATTTGTCGCTTTTCACAGGAGTTTAAACACAGGAGGGTTCGTGAAATATTATTAATCTTACCGAGGGGTTCCGTATAACTTAGTTCTAACTGGGTTCTTGAGGTCAGATAGGCAGTCGCTCCACGTTAAATACCTACTGGTATTCAGCTACATCCAGTAAGACCAGAAACCGACCCTGATAAAGTTCGGAAAAAGATAGGCGATGATGATGAATGCCATCAGAGATAATTTTATAAAGGGTGTAAAAAGACTCTTAACAAAGCCGAAAGGTACTTGCTGTCTCCGTCATCTAGATCATTTTTTTGTTCTACACCATACCTGGGAACCGGTGACCAGTCAGATCACCAAACATTAATTCACAAACTTTTACTTGACAAGCAACGATTAGAAAAAACATTATTTGTCATTTCATCAGAATACAACAACAAGTTTAACAAATAATTCACTTCGCAAAATAATTATCACATAAACTTTTATTTAATAACGTATTATTTGACAAACAATTCATTATTTTTTCGTTTTATCTCATAAAACAACGTTTGAAATAAAGACGTTACACAAATTGATTGTGCCATTTAAAAAAAAAGAAAATAAATGAATTTGGTTTCCTCTATGCACGAATTTTGTGACAGAAATGAATCGCTGCAGAACCGACTCCACGTAGTCTTTTCTGCCCTACCCCTAGAGTGTAATTTAAGCCCGCGTAGGCGCGGAGGGGCGAGGCGGGCCGCGAGCTGAGGAGCAGGTGGCTTTGTGGTGAGCGTTAAAACCCTCTGCGACGATAAGCTCGCGTGTGACCGCCGGAGCCCCGCAGCACCGGAGCCGTGACAGAAACCATGCCTGCTGCATGTTGCATGCTGCATGTTTGCATACTGCATGCTTGCTACTTGTTGGTTGCATGCATGCTGCATGCTTGCTGCATGCTTACTGCATGCTTGCTGCATGCTTACTGCATGCTTGCTGCATGCTTGCTGCATGCTTGCTGCATGCTTGCTGCATGCTTGATTGCTTGCTGGCATTGCTGCTCGTTTGCTGTATGCTTGCTGCTCGCTTGCTGCATGCTTTCTAAATGCCTGCTGCTTGCTTGCTGCTTGCTTGTTGCATGCATGGAGTATGCCTGTTTGCATGTTATGAAAAAACTATGCATTTCCTTATTTTTTTCTTAAAAAAGAGTAATACAAAAAATACTAGCCTGTAAATTATTTTGTTGAAACGTGATTTGTCCAAAAGTATCTAAGTAAAAAATGAAAAATTTATAAATGAATAAATATCATCTGATGCATTTGATAAAAGAAGTATTTTCCAAATAAATGTTTGTAAAACGAATATTTTTAAAATAAAACATTTGCGGAATAAGTTGTTTGCGAAATAAATAGTATACGAAACGTTGGTTGTAAAATGAAAATTTGTCAATGGACTTTTGGTAAAACATTAGTGAACCCTGGGAACCTTCTAGTTACGGAGATATTGGGGGTTAAAGTTTCAACTTTTTCAAAAGTTTGTTTTCAAATTCGTGTTTTTAATGTAAGAACTTTACTTTAAACACCTCCACAACCCCTACAATATTCAATCCATCTACCAGCACAATGTTTTAAGTGCGTTACATTGAGTCCACAAAAAGTGATTTTTTACCCCAAAAAAAGTTTTCTCCCCCCCAGCATTAATTTTAACATTTGATGTAATTTGTTTAACGAGGAGCTCGTGGCTCAATAATACCAGCCGCTCGGATCGATCTTTAGGTGAAGCCGTGATTGCCTAGGTTGGTCTGTGGATGGGTGACCACCCTTACATACCGAGTTTCCTCCGTGCCTCGGAAAGCAAGTTAAGCTGTTGGTCCCGGCTGTCATTTGTCCATCTTTGAGGTAGTCAGTGGCCCAAAAAGTCTGTCACCAGTCTTCATCGTATTACCCAGTGTTAAACTGGGTTGTGGAAGTCAGATAGGCAGTCGCTCCATGTAAAATACTGGTATTCCGCTGCATCCGGTTAGACTGTAAGCCGACCCCAACATAGTTTTGAAAAGGCTAGACAGATGATGATATACTCGTATTTAACGGCTTCGTGACGATTCTATTTACACCCTGTACATTACGTTAAATAATTATAATTAAATGTTGTTATATTTGCCAACTTCACAGATTAATGTATCATTGGAACATGATGCTACGAGTACCTATTTTCTAGTTACCAAAGCTCTCTGCCGGCTATCTCAGCATCATTTGATTTGACTTTTACTTTTGCTGACTCCAATACCATCCAATCTTGCAATACTGGAGGATAGTTTCAGGATTTTCACGATTATTTAGTGAATAACAATAGATTCAGCCAACATGACCATATGCCAATCTCTCATGTATTTTTATACCTACTGTCTGAAAATAACGGCCAGTAGGAACAATAAGCATTTTTGTTTTATTTTAGTTCTTGAATCCTTCAACTGCTATAAATGCTTATTTTAGTGTTGAATAGAAAGTCTTTTACGAACTGTTTCTCTGATTATACATAAGATAAAACCGCGATTGTTTTTCTACGAAAGGTTAAGCAGAGGTGTAAGCGTGGGTGTAGGTAAATTAATGTTAATTAAAGTTTATTTCACGTTTAAACTTGTTTACAACAAAATCGACGAAACGATCAACTCGATGACCTGTTTATATTCAAGAATTTGTTTCTGTCTAAATTCAACATTGAAACAATAAATAACATTTAAGGCTTAGTCGAAATTGTTTATATTTGATCTAGTTGGCAGAATATTGAGCAGAAAACAACAAACTACCCAAACAAAATAACTTGACTATTATCAAACATTATTTACGGTTAAATATAGACTTTGTGGTCGGTGACCTTTATAATAACGTAAAAATCACAACTTTATATTGTACAGAATTTGGCCCTAGAAAAATATAGGTAGGTAAGTACAGTATGATAATTGGTACGGCGGAAATAAGACGCGAATTTTTGTGTGATAGACTAGTGGACTGTATTTTTAAAGAATGGCTGGTAATTGCCGAGAAGTTAAATGAGATAAGAACGAGCGAGAAATAGGAGAGGAAGGCACGCCTACCTTGGCTTGTTCTTCGTCCCTCGTGCTGGGCTTGACAAAAATGGCGGCAGCTGGCGTCTTCACAAACTCACTCGATCTCGATCGTTCACACAACACACCCGCGGGCGGTTTAAGTATCACCAGGGTTTATGGGCTACACTGTCCAATAGGGGAGTAAGCAGCGGTAACACAGCGGTACGATAGTATAAGCGGTAAGGGTGGCGCAGGCGCGCGGTGCGACGCAACCTCTCAGCGTGCAGTCTATTTCCGGAGTTGCTGCGTCAGGCGCGGCGTGCGGTAAGGAAGAAGGGGGTGGGGGGTCGCTCGTTCTAATACGTTGCCCACTAATATTGAATTAGGGTTTTAATTGACACGGCAAAAAATAGATGGCGCTACCATTCCCCCCGGCCTTAAAGGGTTGCCTTTAAGAGAAAATGAGAGAAAATGAACTTAGTTATGTTAGGTGTACTACCGCATAACCTATCCATAAGCTAAAACAGCATTATAATATTTTAAGTTAATCTACTAACTTTAGCGGAACAATTCTAAGAAATTACAAACTAAACCTAAACTAAGAAGGAGATCCAACTTCAAGCTAGATCTCACTGAGTCGGTAGCGGACAGAGACGTATGACAGGGCGCACGTAGCTACCCTTCGCGGTTTTAACGGTAACGACGCGCGTTGTACCGTCCTTAGAGGTATGTAATTTCTCAACGACGGCTAGAGGCCATGAAAGCGGCGGAGAATTATCATTTATCATAATGACCAACGTACCCTCCTGTATAGGGGATGCAGGACTATTCCATTTAGATCTAGCCTGAAGTTGGTGAAGGTATTCCGAACGCCAGCGCTGCCAGAACGACTGTACGAGTTTATCAAGAAGAGTATGTCTCTGAAGCAAGCTAGAAGAGTTTGCTTCAGGAGCGGGAAGTGACGACAATGGCGCTGTGTTCAAGAAATGAGCAGGAGTTAACGCGGATGGTTCAGCAGGGTCACTACTCAATGCTGTGAGCGGACGTGAGTTAACCAGTGCCTCGATTTGAGCAAGGACAGTTAAAAGCTCTTCGTAAGAAAGGATTTGTTGGCCTATCACTTTAAAGAGATGCGTTTTAATTACTTTGACCATGCTTTCCCAACATCCACCGAAATGTGGTGAAGCAGGCGGAATGAACTTCCAATCAATGTGATTAATAGAAAGTTCCTCCTGAAGAAGTGAACGGTACTCCGTATTGAGAAATTTATAGAGATCGCGTAAGTAAGAACTTGCACCTACAAAACAAGTGCCGTTATCTGTGTATAAGCACTGTATAGGGCCGCGTCGCGAGAGGAATCGTTTTAGGGCTGCCAGAAATGACACCGTGCTTAAATCCGTCGCAACTTCTATGTGTGTAGCGCGCGTAGTAAAAATACATAACCAAGCTTTACGGCTTTTAATACCTCGACCACGAACTGGTGTATACCGCAGTGGTCCTGCGTAATCACAACCGGTATGTGTAAACGCCTTATCCACCTGATTGACACGCTGGCTAGGAAGATCTGCCATGGGAGGAAAGATCGGACGCGGACGGAATTTAAAACAGATGTTACATTTATGAATTCTGTGGCGAATTACTCGTCGTGCAGCCAGAATCCAGTACTTTTGCCTGAGTAAGGACATAAGCAACTCTGGACCTGCGTGGAGATGTTTCTTGTGATAGAAATCAACAAGAAGGTCGACCACGTGGTCGTGACGCGGTAAGATGCAGGGATGCTTATAGTTGTAAGATTCGTCCGAATTCGACAAACGACCGCCAACTCGTACGATGCCGCGCTCATCGAGAAACGGCTTGAGCTTAAGAAGAGCGGGAGAACAAGGTATATTATTTTTCAAATTTTGAATATCCTTATTAAAGTGAACAGCCTGTAGAGCACGCAATAATGTATACTCTGCAACTTCAAGATCAGAGCTTGAAACAGAAGTTCCATTAGGCAATTGACTAATAAACCTACAGACGTAAACGATGGCGCGTAGTAACTTAGACCACGACGACATGCGAAGTGCGAGTGCGTAAATTGGAGATTCCGCAACCTCAACAACCACGGGATGAGAGACAGACTTCCGCTCTGGTACGTCCTCGTCCTCTGCATTGTGGTCAAAAGAAGATATAGGCCACTCTGACGGATCATGAGAAATCCAAGAAGGTCCACGATGCCATAAAGGATGATGCAGAAGATTAACTGGAGTAACACCACGAGACAGGCAATCAGCAGGATTCTCAATACCCGCGACGTGATTGAAACAGTCAGCAGGAATAAGTTCAATTATTTTAGTAACACGATTGGCGACAAAAGTCTGCCAACGGTGAGGAGAAGAATCAATCCAAGCGAGCACTACCTTGGAGTCGGTAAATGCGTATATTTTATTGATGGAGTGGTGGGGCGAAACTGTGTCTCGAACCTTGTGAAGCAACTGAGACACCAGAAGGGCCGCGCACAACTCCAGTCTCGCAACCGAAATGGTTTTGACAGGCGAGACCTTTTTTTTTTTTTTTTTTTTTTTTTTTTTAGGATGGGAAATCATCAAATGACTCCTCCCACTCTGGGCGGAGCGGGAGGGAGTGTCAGACTCTTACTGACTAAAACCCATCCATGTTCCTTCCTCGCCCTTTATGTTCCGGGGCCGCGGTATCTCTTTCGAATAGGCCCGCAACCCCGGCAGGCTTCGGCCCTTGCGGGCCCCTCTCTTATGCTGACATCTCTTTGAGGCGCGCGTGGAACACGAACGCGCCGTCGACACGGCCTGTCGTCTCTAGACGGACGGACGGCTAGCTAGCCCATAGCCAACCGTCCACAGGCCCGCGTCTACGGTGGCCGGTAGGCACCACGTGGCCCCCGACGCCCGGTGCGTCTCCCGCGGCGGCCGGGAAGAGAGGATCTCTCCCTCTCTCGTTCCGCCACCTCCTTCGCTAGCATGACTGCTTCGCAGAAGGAGGTGACGGCTTCCCATTCCGTCTCGCTCCGGACCATGGATTGAACCAGGGCCGGACGCGAGAGGTCGCCGCCGCCGATCGCCGCTACGAGGACACGGCGGTGCTCCGCCCACGCAGGGCAGACTTCTACCGTGTGCTCCACCGTGTCCTCCGGTCGATCCTCGCAGTGGATGACAGGCGAGACCTTAGACTTGGCACAAACTAACTGCACAGAGTAGCTAGAACCAATGCGGACTTGCAGATATACGACTCCGCCGTAAGCGCGCTCGCTGGCGTCAGCGAAACCTATTAGGTTAACACTACAACCATCAACCAACCCTAGATGACGCGGTATAGTGATTTGATTGAGCGCAGAAAGCTCAATGCAAAACTGTTTCCAAGCGGCGACTATATGGTCGGGAGGTGCGTCATCCCACTCACACTTTGATAACCAAAGCTCTTTGATCAAGAGCTTGGCGTACAAAATTGTGGGAGCCACAAAACCCATTATGTCCCATAGTCGGGCCACTGTGGACAGCATAGTGCGTTTGGTGCACTTATCTTCTGGTGGTGACACGTCAAAGCGAAAACTATCACAGGATTTGTCCCAGCGTAAGCCAAGAACCTTATGCGGTACAGACTTCTCAAACTCGATGTCTGGAGAAGCTTTATGAGAATCAGGTATGTGCGCGAGAACCTCTTTGGAATTGCTTGTCCATTTGACAAGATCAAATTGGCCTCGCTTGAAAAGCTGAATAAGCTCTTCACAAAGCGAGATTGCTTGCGGGGCGGATACGACACTACATGCAATGTCATCCATATATAAAGCGGAAGAAGCAACAGCTGCTGCAGCGGGAAAGTTGTCGCCTTCATCAGCGATCAACTGACGGACAACTCGTAACGCGTGATATGGACTGGACTTGAGTCCAAAACAAACACGATTAAACTGATACACGGTTAAAGGTTCACTATTGTCAAAGCGATAAAAGATCCGTTGAAATCTACGGTCAGATTCGCGAACGCCGATATTGAGAAACATTTGTCGACAATCAGCTGACAAAGCGATTTCGAAAAGACGAAATTGTATTATAATATTAAATAAATCACCCTGTAGATTAGGGCCGGCATGCAAAATGTCATTGATTGACTGACCCGATGTTGTTCGACAACTAGCATCTAAAACCACGCGAAGTTTAGTGGAAGTCTTATCTTCGCGAACTACGCCGTGATGCGGTATGTAATAAGCGGGAAGAGAATTGTCTCCGTCGTTCACAACCGGACTCAAAAAACCTTTATTGATGTAATCTCGCATGACGTCATTGTAGGAGCCACGCAATTTAAGCGATGCATCAAGTTTGCGTTCTAAACAATGAAAGCGCCTAAGCGCGGCAGCGTACGAGTCGCCGAGCGAATAAGGGTCGCCACAGAATGGCAACGCCACAATATATCTGCCACTGTCGTCGCGAACAGTGGTAGCGCGGAACTGTTCTTCACACTCGAGATCCTTACGGCTCATCGAGGGCGGTGTGGAAATCTCTTCAAGCTCCCAAAATCGCTTGAGAAGAGAATCAATATTATTATCTTGAAGAACAGAACAACAAGACGTAGTATAATGAGAATTATGTAGCGTAGGTACGGCACCCATAACCACATAACCAAATACCGTCTCAATAGCGGGAGGTAAATTATGTTGCTCACTACGTACAATATTAGGCAGTAGTAAGTGCGGAAATACTGAAGCCCCGATCAAAACATCGATATTTCCCGGCTGCGCAAAGTCAGCGTCTGCGAGCGGCAATGTCTTGAGGTGCGCGAGTAACGACACGTCCACCTGAGCGTTCGGAAGCGTGTCCGTAATACGTTCCACGATAAGCGAGGAAACGTTGAAATTAATATGTTTATTAAAACGCGAAAATATTTTAATATCTACTGAACCCTTACATGATTTTTCTGAACCACCGATGCCTTTTACTATTAAGTTACTATTTTTAAATTTATTCCACAGTCCGAGACGTTTAAAACAATCTGAAGTAATAAAGCTACTTTGTGATGCACTATCCAGCAAACACCGGACCACGCACGGTGTATCGTTCACATCGTAAATAATAACCTGCGCGGTTGCAAGCAATATCGTAGTGGACGCCGTACATTGCTGCTCGGTCTCGTGCCGAGTGCGAGTGCGCGGACGCTGCTGCCTGCGGGCGAGCGCGATGGATGTCGTACACAAAGAAACTTCTGACTGAGACGCGGAAGGATTAGGCGCCGTGGTACTGGCGGCCTGCACCTGCGGTAAAGTCGAAACAGCTGATGGACTAGAAACTAGGTCAAGGTTACCGGGGTCATCCGATTTTTTATTGAAATGCAACAACGTATGGTGGCGCTGATTGCACGAGCGACATTTGATTTTACTTGAACAATCGCTTGTTTTATGCTTACTACTTAAACAATTCACACAAGCTTTATTTTCTTTTACATATTTAAAACGAGCAGTCGGAGTTAAATTATTAAAAGCGGGACATTTAAAGAAGTGATCGTGTACAATATCATTGCACAGACACTTGTGCGGATTATTATTAGATTCCGAACATGCTACGTAGGATTGCGGATTAGGGACAGAGTTATTATTATTACGCGATTTATTCAACTTTTGTTGTTGTTGTTGTTTATTGTTATTACTAGACGAGCTAGATGAACTAGGCTGCGTATTCTGGAATATTCGACACTGATCTTTAATGAATTTAATAAAACTATCTAATGTAGGTATTTTGTTATGACGTTCTGTCATTTCAAAAGCACGAATTGTTTCCGTGTCGAATTTCTTTAATGCGAGTTGTAACAACAAAAAATCGGAAAGATTATCTAATTTTAGGTTTTTTAAAGAATTAACTGCGGTAACAAATTTATCTATGAACAGCTGGAAATTCGAACTAGATGCGGGACCGGACAATTTAAGATTTAAAGCCTGATCAAAGTAAGTAGACGCGAGAACACGAGTATCCTGATACCTATCAAGGAGCGACTGGAATATGACCTGATAATTCTCAGCACTGGGTGTGACACCTGCGAATACGGATTGCGCTTTGGGCGACAGCTTACCTATTAAATAGTACAACCTGTCAGCATCTGTTAATGAGACATTATCATGAACTGTAGATTTAAAACTCGCATAAAATAATGGCCAGTTCCTTATATCGCCATCGAATGACATGAGTTCAATAGCGGGCAGTCTCGGTTTTCGTACAGCCGTGCAGGCAGCACCGGGCGCTGCGGACTGTTTACCCTCTAACTGCGATTGTACACGCTTTATGATACAATAAAGATCTTCGAATGCGGTGTACGCCTGATAATTTGGTATGGAATCAGGATTGATAGAAAGTAATTGTGAGTTATAAGCGTCTAATAATTTATGAAACTCTGTTCGAATGTCATCTACTGTTACACAATAACTAAGAAATGATTCCCCGTTAACTTCGGAAGAATGAGCTGTTTTAGAACGTTCGTAAATGTTTTGCATACGCTCGAATAAAACATTACGTTTAGCTTCTAACATTATTAATTCTTTATCCTCCGAAGAGCATAGCTTCTTTTCTTTCGTCATTTTTATGTTAATGTAGGTATAAGTAAATAAACCTACAAAATTATATACACCTAAGTAGGTATTTATGCGGTAGTTGTTGTTCCTACCTATGAAGGCAACGACTTTAAAGGCGGTGGAACTAAAAGGCGCTTGAAATATGGAATAATTACAAGACGACTATGATAGTTCAAATAATAATAATTAGGTTATTATTATCAGTAGGCAGCTACGTAAGAGTATATTACCTACTGGGGTGCGGGAATTAACCACTTAATGGGTATATTATTATGAACTAGGAGTGTAGCTAGGTGCTACAACTACCTAGATAGGTACTTCTAGAAGATACCTATGCGAATAGTCGAGAATATGGAAATGAATCCGGTTCGACTGGACCAAAAAATGGTACGGCGGAAATAAGACGCGAATTTTTGTGTGATAGACTAGTGGACTGTATTTTTAAAGAATGGCTGGTAATTGCCGAGAAGTTAAATGAGATAAGAACGAGCGAGAAATAGGAGAGGAAGGCACGCCTACCTTGGCTTGTTCTTCGTCCCTCGTGCTGGGCTTGACAAAAATGGCGGCAGCTGGCGTCTTCACAAACTCACTCGATCTCGATCGTTCACACAACACACCCGCGGGCGGTTTAAGTATCACCAGGGTTTATGGGCTACACTGTCCAATAGGGGAGTAAGCAGCGGTAACACAGCGGTACGATAGTATAAGCGGTAAGGGTGGCGCAGGCGCGCGGTGCGACGCAACCTCTCAGCGTGCAGTCTATTTCCGGAGTTGCTGCGTCAGGCGCGGCGTGCGGTAAGGAAGAAGGGGGTGGGGGGTCGCTCGTTCTAATACGTTGCCCACTAATATTGAATTAGGGTTTTAATTGACACGGCAAAAAATAGATGGCGCTACCAATAATAATTTTGTGAGTACAGCAGTCATTTTGCCGATAGTCGTGTCATCCAATGGCTTAATAGCCAACAGTCTCTCTTAGGAGCCCTTGCTTGGCAGCTGGATCAAGGGCTTGATTCAGAAAGCAGTAAGTACTTCTGGTCACGGCACGTATTTAATTGTTTAGAGGTCCCTTTCTCAAGAGCCCTTACCAACGGCAGCTCGGACCCTGTTCCCAGCGCTGGTGGGCTACTTTTAATTTTATTTTAAATAGATTTTTGAATAATTAAAAATATAAATTGAGTTATCATCTTCTATCTTCTGATAATGTTTTTGTTACCTAACGGGCACATTAAACTACTCGATAGATAGGTTAGTCAAAATCCGATGAATAAAAATATTTGTTTTATCTACTTTACTACTAAGTTTTTAGTACTTACCGTACCTACGAGTACTTTAAAAATTTTGATAAGATCAATTTTTTTTTTTCATTATAAATGTATGTACTAGCATACCTATATAGTATAGTAGTAGGTAGTAATTACGTCACTACTCAGAACCAGTTTCTGGCAATACAAAACGATTAAACTTAAACATTTTGAAGCAATTTCTTGCAAAAACTATTCGCCTTTTCGCAGCTGAAATCAGAATAAAATTACTTAAACCATAACGCGAACAAAATCGCAGTTAACAGCCACAAAAATAAAAATCTTTACGTTTAACTTTTAGAACAGTTACAAATTGCAGTTTTGGTTAACTAAAACACATCAGTCAGTGTCACAATACCGACTACATCTGACTACGTACAACGGTTTACGAGACTAAAGCCAAAAGAAAGGGTAAATGATTTATTGAACAGACACAAATAATTTGTATAACATTGCAATATTACTGTAAACCTTTTTTAATCAAGAATTTCTCTGTAGCAGCCACGGAGTCTTGCATTTGTGCCCGATTGATGGCAATAGGCTCGGCCCCTGTTACATGGCATTTAAAAATAACTGGTGTCATGTGGTGTACTACTAGGTAGGTAGATCTGCCTAACCCTTTTTTCGATTAGGTATATACAGGCATGATGTTATGTTATGTAAACTTCGTAAGTGTAACACCCACTTCTTACAGAAACATACACCTCTTTTTCTTCATGTTCTTCCCGCTCTGGGTTCGAAATGACGGCGAGCTAGCACATAGCTCACCTTCCCGAGGCCCGCGCCTACGGTGGCGCCCGGTGCGTCTCCCGCGGCGGTTGGGACGAGAGGTTCTCTCCCTCTCGCGTTCCGCCACCTCCTTCGCTTGCATGACTGCTTCGCAGAAGGAGGTGACAGCTTCACATTTCGTCTCTCTCCGGACTATGGATGTAACCAGAGCCGGACGCAAGCGGTCGCCGCCGCCGATCGCCGCTACGAGGACACGGCGGTGCTCCGCCCACGCGGGGCAAACCTCCTCCATGTGCTCCAGCGTGTCCTCCGGTCGATCCTTACAATGGAAACACCCGGGCGTTTCCTCCCGCCCGGTTCGATGCAGGTACCTCCCGAAGCAGCCATGTCCGGTGAGGACCTGCATCTCAATTTTCACAGGCGTGGTGATGCAACGTAACCGTTCGATCGCTAAAATAAAAATGAAAAAAAAAAACGATTTTTTTCTCTTATATTTTAGCTAAGAGGTACAAGCAGGATGACTGTGTCGCTACTAATACGCTAAGTTGCAGCTAGGTATTGCTTGAAGCATAATAAAGCTCTTCTGAAAGACTAGTCATGCATAACAAATGTATGAAAATCTAGCACCAGTCATAACTGTACCTAAACATTTTCAACTTTCTTGCAGTAGATGTCAAACAAAAAAAAAACGTGATACCTATGTATGCTCTGAGTACTTTTGAGATATTTATGATTAAAAGGAATGAGTGCCTTCAAACACGAACTTATATTACACTTCCGAGCAGCCTGAACACGAAATGCTTCGACAAATAGGTAAGCATGTAATAAAAGTTGCCGTAACGACAGACAAATTAAAAGCAGTACACGAACCGGGAAACGGAAAGCAGAACTTGCTCCTAGAATTTTCTACTCAACTTTTCAGTACTACAAAAAACCGGTCAAGAGCGAGTCGGACTCGCGCACTGAGGGTTCCGTACAAACTTTAAACGTTAAATCGCTTTTTTTGTTGTTATTATAATACATATTTACAGTTTTCAGATTTTTTCGTGGTTCTAGGTCAACGGGAACTATCGTATAGGTTTTCGACCCAAAACCTATAGGGTACTTCCGGTTGACCTAGAATTGACAATTTTGGTTAAAAGCAAGGCACAGTTAAAAAAAATCCGAAAATTAAAAAAAAATGAAAATTAAGGTAAATTGGTAGGTACTTATAAGTTTTCGTGAAAATCTTAATTTGTCCACATCTTTTTATTGTGTTGACTCAGGACCTTGATTTTTATACAACTAATAGAGACAATAGATCTCAGTATCTGGTATAAATTTTAACTTGCTAGGTCTACCCTTTCCTGAGAAAATCGGTGGGGATAGACGGACAGACAGACGGACGGACAGACGGATTGACAGACGGACAAGAAAGTGATCGATCTTATAAGGGTTTGTTTTTATTTTTTGAGGTATAGAACCCTAAAAAGTATCAAGTTCCTTGTTGCACTTTTATTTCACTCATTTATAGAGAATTCCCATTTCAAGGATGTTTGAATTGATGAAAATACACTGTGTCTCTGTTTTTGTTTCTGTGTATATGGTGTGTGTGTGTATGTGTGCTTATGAAACAATATTATTTCTTATTGACAAAGCATAGAGAAAAAAGAAAATAACGTCAGTTTCCACTAAACGCGAAGTGATTTCATTAAATGTGATCACATAGTTCAAAACTGCAGCAAAGCGCTTTCAATGAGCCTATTCTTAGTGAAAAAGGATCAATGATAGCATTTAATAGAAAACCAAAGTCATAAGGAGTAACTGCCTATTTTTTTTAAAGGATTAGGGTTCTGTGCTAAAAAATTAAAACCGTTTCCAAAAAAACGATATTTTTTTATAATAAGTTCATGTGGTCGAAAGTCACAGTCAACGGCTAGTTATGAAATAAAATCGCAGCACTGGAAACGCTCGTTTTAGTCTAGTTTAACTCAATAAAATATACAAATCACTCGACTCGTAATAAAATTTCCATTTTGCGAGTTCCCCACATTTTAATACCAGTAAAATAGTTTTTATTGTGTTGATAGATAGATAAAAAAAAAACTCTCGTTTCGAATTTCTCTTTTATTAGATTAAAAACTACGAGGTGCCGAACAAAACAATGCTTTGACTGTACGGAAGAATGTTCACGCTTATTATATTTTACGTTTTTTGTTATTCCATGTCATTGTACTAGCACCAGTATTGCACATTCTTTTCTCGAAAAACTTTTTCACTTCACTGAAGCATCAAATATTTACATGAGCTAAACTATCAATGAATGCTATTGCGATTTGGCTTACCCAAACGTTAAAAGAATTGTTTAAGAACTTAAAAAGCTGAGACGAATTCGTTCAGCAGGGAGTTGCGTGAAACAGATAAAACGTACCATATAAGATATTCAAATCCCTTAAGTGCACGTTGCGGTTGAATTGCGAGAAAAAGTCCCATTTTGAAACGTTGTAAAACTCTTTATTATTCCAGCTTTGCAGGTATCTCGAAGGAGATACAATGGGTACGGGGACTGACGGCTGTTACCGTGGGAAACCGGGATACTACCACCGAAATAATAGTTTTTTCACTCTAAAAAGGTTTGAGCTGGATTGTAGTTAAAGGTAGGCGAAAAATTGGAGAAGGAATATTCAGTGGAAACGCGGCGTGGTAGATTTTTCATGTTTGGTTTTCAGAAGATGGATTTGAGTTTTTCAGATTTTTCACACAATACTTTTACAGACGACGAGTTGTTGATTTAAGTTCTTTTAAACACAGTCAGATTTATTGTTATCGGCTAGTTTGGTTGTGGTCCAAAGAGGCATGGTATGTTTTTATATCAAATAGATTGTTCAAACCCGAAAGAATACGAAGAAATATCTATTAATTATCCGCCAGTGTTTATTTCTGTAGTTGATTCATTAATGATAAGCAAGCGACGTATCGTTCAGAGGTTCTCAGAAATAAATACAATGTTGTATCTATATGTGTAACATATAGCTCGTGTATTACGAATCAGTAAATTCCTTTGTTGCAAAATAACCTCAAGTTTTCTGATCGTTAATAATACTGTATATTTCAGTCTTTAAATGAGGTCTAAGTTAGTATCAATGAGGGACAAAATCAGTCCTAGCGGTTTCCAATTGGTATTGTATTACCCAGAACTGGAACTGGGTTTTGGAGATCAGATAGGCAGTCGCTCCATGTAAAATACTGGTAATCAGCTGCATCCAGTTATATTGAAAGCCGATCCCAACATAGTTGGAAACTGGCTAGGAATATGGGACAGACACAATGTGACAATGTAACGACGATTCTCAACGAAACCAAACTTGTTCTAAAATTCGATGAGCTGCCATAAAGGCCGCATACGTCACTCGATTATTGGCACGCTGCCTACCCAATTGATAGTAACAGTGCAATAATTCTGAACGCATCACTTAGGTCCTCAGATAAGTTACATTCTAACATCATATTCGTACCTAGACCCCACTTTTGGCATGAAAACGAGCTTCGCGTGAGTTTTTACGACCCCATAAATTTTTAACGTTCCAAAAAACAGCGTCTTTTTACTCTCTAAAAAGAGTAAAAACCAGACGTAGTTCTGGCGCGATTACAAAATGTATAACTGAATTCGTTTGTAGATAAATGAATATAAATAATGTGAAATTTACATCATTTACAAGTTTATTGCCGTACCGCGAAATCGGACGACTGTGGTAACGTTTTCAGATATGAATTAGTGCTTTTTTATGTTTTTAGTTCCGCATTATAAAAGTACCTAACTTTTGTGTTTTATTTTGGGAGACTGGTTACTTATTACTGTTTTAAGATGGAAGTGGATTGCGGACATCGGACTGACAAATACTTCTTAAATCTTTTATGGGAATTTGGTATTTATCAAGAGCTTTTGTCCTAAACTTAAAAAAAAAAGCTTCAGTAAATAATATTTCTAGTCAGAAACACTTTCTCAACTTATCAGTCATAATGGTTTATCATCAAGCTAAGTACTTCATTATCGCTTTTTCTATAATAATATTATAGTCAACGCCTACACCAAACATGGCGGCTACACAACCTTGTCATTGGCAGGTATGACGTCATTATAGTCGCACAGACATGAGCACAAATCCTATAGAAGTATAATCAGCCTATAATTTACCCACTGCTGGGACACACGCCTCCTTTCTTTGAGAGTAGATGGGTTGATTTACCAGGCGGGCCCACTGCGGTTTGGTAAATGTCATATTATATCTTCTATCATGGCATTTAGCTAAAGTCAAAATTGATTTTCTTCTGGAATAACAGTTGCCACTTTGAGATCAGACCTATTTCATAATACTGCTTAAGAGTTCCCAAAAATTATGTTTGTTGGGTACTAAACTCGTTCGTAAATTGTAACTCATTCGCAAAGTTTTAAGATTCATACAGAGAAGAAACTTATAAGATCCTCTTTTGAATGTTTCACAATCCTATCATTAAACAAGGAGAAAATCACTTCAAAAGTTTTCAACGAACGAAAACATTTGAGTGCTTGTGACTGTACCTGTACCACCTTTCCGGAGTTTTTCCGTTTAAAACCGACGGAAAAATTGTGAATATTGCGTGTACAAAATCAAAAAAAAACATTTCGACGACAGTCAGCTGTCTGAATATTGTTTTTTTTTCAGTTGAAAGTGTTATGGTTTCTTTTTGTTTTGTTTATGAAACTAGCATCTATTGCCCGCTGTTTCGTTTTCATATAAACTTCTCGTTGGACTAGACGGGGAGGAATATACGAGTAGATAAAATCATTCTCATGTCAGAAAAAATCATGAATTTTCCTCTTAACCGGCGTGGTTTAAAAATGAAAGGCGTCAATAAATATGTGAAAATGTACAATATACTTGACTCTCAAATCAATGTCATCATTGAATGAATAAATTGACTGCACCGTTGGCGTAGTCGTTGCAATCGTGACTCCTGGGTTTGATCCCCGCGCGGGGCAAAGTGTTATTGGGTTTTTCTATTAGGAATTTCTCGGTAGCAATCACAGAGTCTGGATTTGAGTTCGTTTGATGGCAATAAGCTCGACTTTAACACTGTTGGTGATATGTGGGTGTACAATTAGGTTCCTACACCTCTTCCTAAGAGATCTCAATACTCGTAGCAATGAAATTCAGGAGGTATCTAATCAAAACATATTTATTAGACACTGACACCGAGTCACTGAGACACTGAGTCATCTCATTACAACATTTTTATCTATCTTTTATTACACTGTTTCATACAAATGTATGTAGTACATAATACACATATCTACAAAGTTACCTCATAAAAGAGTTCCATAATATTATTTCAAGATTCATATTGAATGTCGAAGAACCGAATTAATTCAATAAACCTTCGAAACTCCAGTTCTGGAGAAAGAATTGCTTTTCGACTATATGCTTTTGTTAGCATGATATCTTACTTTGTTGGATACAAAGTTGTATAAAATATACTATGTAGTCAATTGTATGAAGTCGTAGGAGTCAATTGAGATAGATCGAAATGAAAGTCTAGACTAGCCCAAGGTTGTTGGTAAACTGAATAAGAAAATTGAACTAATTCAGCAGTTATGGCCTTTATTGTCGGTGCGACAACCAAAAAAGTAAACCTTGATGGCCAGACGGTGAATCCCAAGCAAAAATCAAAAAAAAATTGATAAAAACAAAAAATGGATGAATTGTGTGACGAGAAAGAAAGAAGATATGAAAGAGAAAGGAGTAAATGAAGGGGAATTGAAGAGTATAAAATGTGTTGTGGCGACCCCAAGTTGAATGGGACAAGCAAGGGCGTAGCGAGGTACCCCCCGTAGAAGATGCAGAAATGCTGACAAACCGTAAAGTAATATTACGTAGGTAGCCTATTAAAAACAAAAACAAAGTTGATTCTATCAACAGGCAAATTTTATAAGATTGTACAATGAATGGTTGAATCTAGATTTGTTTTTCATTTTTAACGTTATCTGTCCCATAGTTCATGCAGCATTTACCTTAGAATATTCTTGGTTTGTCTACGCCTTCCCCCCTCCCTTTACAAAATTCTAGCTACGCCCTTGGGGACAAGCAAGGGCAGGAAGAACGCAGGTTGCGAACAAGCCCGTCGACTGTTTTTTTTTAATCATGTCACTATGCGCGCCAGTTTGAACAGCTCCTTAGTTCATTCCAATTAGATGACAGAGTTTACGTTTAAGACTTTGTCTCGCGCCTACTCGGGATTCGCCTCAGTTTTGCCCATAGATAATACACTATACAATAGCTGTTCTCGTTATGACAGTTGTAAGCTGTCAAACAGTTGAAAAGTTGGTGTTCTTAATCACACAGATGGCAGCACTATCCAATGTATGGAAGTTTCACCCCCCTGGTTTTGCCCGAGCTTTGCTCGCGCGTTCAGACGTATTTCTTTAGCATAGTTCTAATAGTTCAGCCTACCTAACCAAACCTCCATGCAAAACTTTTTATCGTTACCAACTGAATAGTTATGATTATTATCACTTGCTTCTGTGAAGGAAAACATGGCGCGGAGACCAAATATGAATGTGAGACATTTTTCTCGACGGTATTTTAAGGCAATTCAGAGGCCCATGGACGACTTATAAACTCTGACACCAGGTTAGGCACCAACCACGCGAAAAAAAATAAGTATACCAGTACCATTTGTCGTTCCCTTAACCGTTATATTTAGTACCTACTAAACCTTTTGAAAAACACAGAAACAATTCTGTTTTCTCAAGAAAAGGGGTAGCTGATACCAATCAGTTGGGAAACATTTCACAATCAAGAAGCTTGCTTGACTTTTTATCTATTTTTTAAATTTCTTACTTTATGTGGCAGTTGCCTCGAGTTTATGAGAACAAACATTCTTTTAGTTGTTACTTTAATTAGTTTTTTGAAAACTCTTAAAATTATTTACGAAGCTTGCCTGACTGGTTTGTGAACTAATTACTCAGCGCTAAATAAAGTGGAAGATAATTAAAAATGATAAAAGGAATATCTTGATCAAAATTTGGATTCATCCTAGATTCGTTATTTAATTGTTCAATGGCTTTAGCAAAGTAAGCTACAAGGGCGCTTTCAATTTAGACGTTTCGTGTCGCGCCGCTGCGGTGCCGAAGCAGTACGGCTGTGTACGTTTGCCGCACGGTGTCGCACCGCGCGCCTTGTATACAAACGAACGTCCGTACGCAAGACGACAAATGCACCGATTCGGCACAACAGCGATGCGACACGAAACGTCTAAATTGAAAGCGTGTCAACAGTTATATCTGTCATACCTAAGACTACGTCGTAGGTCTAGTGGTTGCAAGCGCGACCGCTGAGTATGTGGTCCTATTCGATTCCCAGGTGGGGCAAAGTGTTATTGGGTTTTTCCATAAGTAGTTCTCAGTAGCAGCCACGGAATCTGGATTTGCTCCGGTTAAACGTAACTGGCGAAATGTAGCTGTAGTATTGATAGACCTTTGCTAACCCTTATGATTACAGGGGTTATGTTTATGTTATGTGATTTCATTTTACTCCAAACTTACATGTAATTTTACTTGCCCTTTCATTTTCAGTGATGTAATTAATCACCAAAGCACTAATACCGCTCACATTGGCCTCGCCATTATATGATTCTACCAACTGACATAAAAGTCAACTTTCCGCATCATTTGGTGCGGGGTACTAATGGATTGCGAACAGCACTCGGCTGCTTAAAATCAAAACATAGTAACTCGTTCCAACAAAAATGTTCAGGAGAGCCAAAAAACAGGTTGGCTACTTTGATTCGTTAGCCCGAAGAAACTAGAAAAGATAGCGATTTGGATGTTTGGCGAAAAGTTTTGCTATATTGTTGACATTAGTTTGTAATACTCGTTATCGTTATGGAGTTTAAGGTTACACTTGAATCACTCACACTTTATTTTTATTTGTGAATTTTGTCAAATATTACAGTAGAAACAATACCAAAACTTAGTAAGTCTGCTTACTAGGTTAACAATTTGATTTTCTATGGTAATAGTTATGACTAAACAAATTCGTTATTCATATTATTATTCATTAAATTTATTATTAATAACTGAGTGAAATAAAAACAATCCCAAAGTACATAATTAATGCAAATATTGATTTAAAATCCTGTTAACTTATAAAAACATCTTTACTAACGAACCTCAAAGGGCTCTTAAATCAAAACATAACTCAAACTCTCAATAATCAGCAAAAACGAAAATAAAAAACTTAAGCTAAAATCATTCACATTGAAAATCAACTACTCGTTACCGTTAACGACTTGACCATCACTTTGCAAATCATTGGAGTTTTAACTTGTAGGTAGATTCAGCCAAAACTCCCTTGCTCAATGGCATCAGGGGGACCCATTTTGAAACAATACCATCTTTCTTCGATGATTTCACCCCTCGGGGGGAAAGTATTTGAAAGTGGGGGAATAGTTATGACATTAAATTTCTGCATCAAGAAGTTTAGTTCTTTGTAAGACTCATCAAAATCAGTTTTATAGAACAGATTTCGTGATCCTTTGAGGAACTTAGCCACAACCACTGGGTTTAGCAAAAATGTGCTGAGAGGGTCGTCATTTGTGTTACGCCGGGGAACTCGTTTTTTTACCCATTGGTATGATTTTTGTACTTCGATAATGTCAATGTTCTTTCTACAGTTCACTATAATAGTGATTATAGTGAACTACAATAGACTTGTAGTTCTCGTAACCATAAAGCCCATCTCGACGCCTCATCTCTTTTTCTATGTTTCCGTGAACGCCGTCAGCAGACAATATGGGTGTGGCCTTTAGTCAGAAATCTCAAAGTGATAGTATCAGTTTTAATACACTCGGAATTAACAATCATTACCAGCGCTGTAAACTAAAACCAATTTTTATTTTGACCAGTGCAATTGTCACACCACAATGTTAATTTTTTCACATCTCCTTATCTTAAAGTACTTACGGGATTATATCCGTGATTTAATCCCGTAAGTACTTTAAGTGTAGTGAAAAACCGTGAAAGCCTAGAGCGTTTTCACATCTCTTTCCGAAATAAGAAAAGCCAACAATGCATCTAATAAACTCGTATCATTGTAATCTCGACCCATCATTGCTTCATGCAACACAACACACTTGCTGTTTATCTTGGTCTTTTTACATATTGGTGCAAATGTTAAATTGAAAGCCACTAGACGCCTCAAAAAAAATGAATCTTTAATTTTTAGCATATCTGGCAATAATGTCATTTTCAGAAGATTCATAGAAAAATAGTGTTCCTTATCGTTGCCTTTATTCGCATCTTCTTTGAAAATTTTTATAGCTTTTTCAGCTTGTGTTGAGCGGAATCAATCTGAAAACTTTGGACAGGTGATGCCTCACTTTCATTTTTAATCTTTTACTGGAATTCATTCATGGAGCGAAACACTCGTGCGCCGGTAACACTGGACTTACTAAACGAAATTAAGTTGACTTTACAATCTGCGCCAAATTCAAAACATAGCAAGTTGGTATTTCAAATTCATAACTTAGTAAGTCGCTTGAACTGCTAGGGTTTTCAATTTGTATTCTGACATACTAGGTTTAGAATTTGTACTTGAAGGAATTTTTCGTAATCATGCCAAATTGCGTCGACTTGCTGAATAAAATTTTTAAAATTACGTACGAATCTGGGTGTTTTAAGGTTCACATCACTTCGATACTGTCTAGTAAGTCGAAAAATGGCAAAAACGATTTTTTTTTCAAATCACCAGTTACTAGGTTTTGAATTTGGGCAGCCGCACTGTTGTCTCGACAGAGCTTTTTGTATGCGAAGTATAATGACGCGCGTTATGCTCTAGTTCTCATTCCTATTCCACCAGATTCTGTAGACGCCATTTTTACCCGTGTGTTGTCTGTTACTTCGGTGTGTTTCGTATATCCCTAAGTTCATTAATCTTTTGTACTTAGGCCTGAATTATTATTGTATTGTTGGAGAGACTAGAGTAATATTTTATCCAGACTTATACGATAACTGCGAAAGAAACTCATGTGTCTGTTACATTCTGGCCGGGTTTCGATTTATAAGTATAGAACAAAATCTGGGTTAGTACATAGGATTCTTTTATGATATTATATTATGTTCTGTGCCGTTTCTGGGTGTCGTTTTGTGCCCGGTTTATGGCATTAGGCTCGCTCCTATTATATGGGACGAAATATGGGTGTACTTATTAGGCACACCTCTGCCTAACCCTTCGGGGATTTTAGGTGATGTTATGTTATACCTGTCACCGTAAAATTGTCAAACACGTTAGATTGTAATCTCTCTAGCGAGGTTGTAAACTCTCGAAATATTGTCAACTGAACATACGGAAGTATCTCTGCCCCCATAATCGGGACTTGGGGCACCCCTACTTAAGGTTAGTTAGGTTCCTTTAAACCCTGCACTCGGAAATAGGGGCCCCGCGTAGCGGGGCTCCGTCGACTACGCTTTTTAGGGGAATATGAAGTGTTTTAAGGTAAGGATATAATCGGTATTTCTCAGGAATGGTACATTATCTTTTCATGAGAGTGGTACCATTATTGGGCAAGGGGGACCCCTCCTCCCCGGAGGGAAGCCACCGCGTGAGTTGACTACGATGGTAGCATGCATTTCACGAAAAAAAATGCGTTTTATTGTAAGCAGTATGTTCGTTTGACAGTATTTCGAGAGTTTACAATCTCACTTGTTATTTTACAATCTAACATGTTTGACAATTTTACGGTGACATACCTATTACTTTCTATTAATAATTTTATTCGATTATTTCCGAAATGGACGCGGGGAATACCACGGGTAACCTCTTGTATTAGAATACTCAAATGTTTTATAGGAATACTCTCAAAGATTCTTCACAAAAGAACTCCGTTCGCAAATATCAATAGTTGTTACATTGAGTTATTCCGGAACTTATTCTGTTTGCCCGAAAAGGTGAATAAAAATGTCCACGAAAATACAGACAGTCAATTACTTTAGGTCCACAACAACGTCAACATTCTTCTCTTTGAATATTCATAGTAATTTTGCTTTTCTTATTCGAGGTACTTATTTTATTTGGGTATCCGACCAATTTCATCATGTCCCCGGAGCAAAGACAAACAAAATAACAAAGAAGTGACGTAAAGGTTAAATATTGTTAAAGTTTCAAAGAACTTTGGCACGAAATAGATGCGTCCAAATGTTTTACATACAGGGTGACAGAAAAGTTACACGTGATGTGGAATGTAGCGAGGTAGACGGGACGACATCGATATGGAGACGAGATCTGAGTTCAGAGAGACAAAACAAATGCACAAAATGACCGAACGTTTCTTTCTACCCCATTGAACTTACCCTGTATCCTTTTCGCCCTGTTCCCGTACGATGAACAACGACCAAGTGTGAAATACCCTCCGTATTTCACACATTTTGTTTTGACCGTTAGAAACGTTCTTTAAGAAAAAATCAATAGATATTGTAAACATATAAGAAATTATGATAACGATCATTTTAACCAATTTTCATCACTAAGTAAATTAGACAAATAAAACGTTGTTTTAGATCATGTGCTTATTTAGCGTTCATCGACGCGTTTATATTATATACGTTTATTCGTAACTTATCACATCCTTTGTAAGCAAAACATTATCACAAATAACTTTATGACAACATCGTAAAGCTACATTATAACAATAATGAGGTAACAAAACCACAATCAAAGCCAAGAAAACAAAGTAAAAAACCATAAAACGTCTAGATTACTTCGCTAACATCGATCTCTTGTCTTCAGCAAACAACATCTCCATCCTGTATACAAATATATGTAGGTGGAGTAAATATTACCCAGACAATAGCCTCTAGCTTTATCTCTGGCTATTTGGAACACAAAAACAAGGCTATTATAAGAAATCTTGCGATCTGAAGATCTTTCGTATAAAACTTGACGACTCACTCACAGCATTAATGAGATTATAAAACTTTTAGGAACTGAACTTATCTATTGCTTGTTTTATCTTTGTTTTATTGGTATATTAGGACGTGTATTAGTTAAGTTTTGCTATACACACATCCTCTCATTATCACCCCACACAAACACAAACAATTTATTTGGATCGTAGCTAAAGAGAGATTTCTATGGGGCCTCGTTTCTTTGAAAATCTCCAATACATAATATCATGCGATTTTTTCCCTAAAAGTCGACCTTGTATTGATACATATTTCGCTTGTTACCTATGTGGATGTCCCACGTAAAGGGGGGGGGGGGGCTATTGACGACAATCAGGCACAAATCCCGACATTGAGCTGTTGTTGACGAAAATATGAATATCTTCAAGCTTCATTTCATGACGTGGTTACTACGTAACTTTTGTGTGCTGGAGTCGACTACTGAACGTGTTTCCCTTAATTCAATCCTCAGGTCGGTTAAATGTTAATAGTTTTCCATTACATTAGAAATTTCTCAGTAGCAGTTACTGGCATATCAAGGCATTAACCGAATGGTTAGTGACGGTAGGATCTTTAACTACCTAAACCTTCTGAAATTTTGCCTCTACCACTTCCCTCTGCTTATTTCATTAGGGAATACAAGTGTTATGGTATATGTTGGAGTCGTAGGAAAGTAGTAAATACTTAAAACAATGCCTCAGTTTAAAGTAAATGTGTGTTGGAATCGTCTAGAAGAGTGGTAACGGTTGAGGACCACAACAGTAAAAGACAATGAAATGTTAGTGGCCATTGCTTGCAAACTTGTATGACTTGAATGGTTACTGGTCAGTTAAACGGTTTCGTGTCCGTATAATCTGAGTGTTTAACTATGCTTTAATTGTCGTTCAGGTACATGAAATGTTAAGGACAGATGCCAGCACATCAAGTTCCCCGAAACTAACAAATTTTCCCAATCAACTTTGAACATAAAGCTTTAGCAATAAAGTCGACAGATTGTTGCCTTAAACATTTGACGATCGCGTTTACACTCAATGAAGTGTTTAAAGAAGCAGTTATTAAAGTAAAAGTTTACATATTTATTTTATAAGAACATGAGTGAACAATAGAATCCTTCTATCCTAGTTTTAATTCCTGGGTCGTGCACAGTGTTTATGGGTTGGTCAGTAGCAGCGATTGAGCCTGGGCTTGAAATAGCCCGGTTGATGAAATTAGCAATTATTATTAATTATTATTTTTTGCTGCTACATGGAACTTGAACATAACAAGCAAAACGTAGGTGCCATGAGGTACACCTCTGAGTGAACAATTATACAAGTTTGTTATTGTAAATATGATGTTCATTTTCGTATGTCCGCAGACTTCAAAAAGCTTTATAAATAACGAGACTTTTATAATTACCATCAGTACAATATACCTCAATAAAATCCGTACTCAATAACGGCTCTATAAGAGGCGGGCAGCACATCATTGGATGCATGAAGTGTAAAACCAATATGATTGCTTATCCAGTGAACCTTGGAGTTACACGTGCCTTGTTCGTTCTGGTCAGCGTATTCGTTTCGCCAGTATTTGTTGAACAAAAAAGCCGAACTGATGAAATTACTACACAAATTCGATTTTCTTTCGACTTGTACCTTTTTAAAGTTCGAACATTAGGTACGGCCGAACAAGCTGTTTGGTTTACATTTTACAATGTATGGGTTAAACTGTAAACCAAATAGCTAGTTCGGCCATACCTACCACCTCTGAAACATGTTAGGGTCGGTACAGCATAACATAACATCACACCTGTAACAGCTCACAACTTACAACCCATTAATGTTAATATTTTTCCGTGGTGCTAAGCAACTGGGCCTATCCCAGTAGTAAACGTCCGTTTGTGCCTATTGGCCTTGTTTTGTTCTGACTCCTGATGATATGGAGGGAAGTGGAAATTACGGTTTTTCCTACTCCTCCGCTATACTTTCTGATTAATATCGTTGCGGGATCCAAGATAGTTAAATTCATTCTCTGGGACTTCGTCGAGCTTCATCGTCTCGGCGCTTTTCTGGTGGTCGCCACTGTTGATTTCGGGCTTTCTGAAGTGTATGGTTTGGGAATAGTGTGGCGGGCTTGTCGCAAATAAAAAAAAATACCCCTGTGATTCCCTTAGGGTTAAGCAGAAGTGAACCGAATAGTATATAATCCACTTTTCGCCAGTAATAATGTTTAAGGTGAAAGCGTCAGGGTGGCCCGCGAAATTCAAATTTTCTTACATGAACGAATTTTTCACGGTCAAAGTCCTTCTTCGACTCTTATGAACTTGGAGGATTGTATTGATGATTTTGGTGATTATAATTCTGTAACATAATACGTCTTACAGTCGCGACCGATATGTTTATCAACATACAACTTAGCACTGCCCTGCAAATTGCAAAAAACGTAAGAAAATTTGAATTTCCCGGGCTACCTTGGAGCATCCCCCTTAAGTATGTAATAGGGGCGAGACCGTCATCAACTGGGCAAGAATCTAGACTCCGTGGCTGCTACCAAGAAATACTCGTACCTGATGGAAAAACTTAATAGCTCATTGCCAGACCGCGAAATCGAAACCAGGACCTCTTGCTGAGCAGCCGCACTTGCGACCACTTGATAAACGAGGCATCGTAGTTTTTAATTCGGTTCAGCATTATTTGGGCTATTCCGAGAAGATTTTTTCAAACAAATATCAAAATCATTCGGCATTGACGCCCTTTGGCGAATGATGCCTACAAAATTTGGTGGTTTTTTATTGCACTTCTTAAACATTTTTCTCTTTTTCAGTTGTTTGGTGTCTCCATATTCGCCCTCTGCCTATGGATCTGCGTCGAGCCAGGCTTCAATGAATGGATGCGTATCTTGGAGCTTCAGAAGTACTTCATCGGTATCTACATAATCCTCATTGCATCGCTCGTTATCATGGTAGTCGCCTTCCTTGGATGTGGGTCGGCTTTGATGGAAAACGTCATGCTACTATATGCTGTAAGTTTAATTTTGTCTGTTTTTTTTTATTAGTATGAATATTGTCAGGAAAATCTAGAGCATCTTTTAACGGAAACTAAACGCGACGGGTCTAAACCGTAGATGTCTGAACCGCGCTCAAAAGCTGTCAGTATCATTACTGCACTGTAACCGACCGGACTTCTTGATGTTTCTGGATATTTTCATAGCGTTCGGTTTGATTGGTGAAATCCGCTCTTAGAATGTCATTGTCAACCTGTATGTCTAGTTATGCGGTATTATCATTATTACTAAGTTTTGCTCACTAGTAGCAATTTAATATCATGATAATACGCGTAGGAGACACACACACACAGCGACACATATAGCGACTTTTACATAACTGTATGAGAGAGTTTTCTCGGAAAAGAATTTCTTCATGTTTCTGAAATAAATTTGATCAATTTCAATGGTATTTCTCATAGCCAGCACAATAGCATATTTCGGTTCACTATTTAATCTAGCCTTAAATTCTTGGCACCATATAAGATTTCCTTGAACGAAAAACAACTGACGCAATTCCTTCATATTTACGTAGTTACGTATAAATTCTGATCTTATCGAGGTTAGTAGGTAACAATTGCTTGGGATTTAGACAAATACGAATCGTATCAATATTATAGTATAGTTATAAACTCAGTAACAAATCTAAGTCTAGCTATCTAAATGTCTGCCAAGTTTTCGCATGAATATCAGTTATCTTGTCAAGAGATGTATTTACTTGAACAAAAGCTCCACAGAACAGAATTTATGTATTTGTTTATCTTCTTTTTTCTTTTATACTAACTTGCCTATTGCCAGTATGTGAAAAGGTCAGGGAAACTTTTTTTTTAAATTGGCTCGCGTACAAGTTGCTGCGTTTTTGTCCGGTCTGCCTTTATACACGTTCTGTTTTTATTTCTCCGCTTATTGCAACAGGTCGGTCAGGTTTTTTGGGTGAAATCCACTAGGTAGTAAAATAGGTACTGCTTATGGCTGTATAAAATATGGCATTACTTATCATATTTAAATTTGGAAACCGTCGAGTTGACGCAATGAATATATTTTTATGGTGCAGTTAAACCGAGCGGACAGCGAATTCGGACACCGGATATGACAGATATTCCAGTACATCTGATACGTCTGATGTTCATAATTCGGTCCAGAATCTAGCCCGGTCGGTTTGACTACACCTTTGAACGGGGCAGTTTAATTGACAAACTTCTTTACACTTTTTTTTCACAGTATATAGCGACACAAATAGGTACATTTGTGTTCGGCTTGGTTGGAGCCTGCGTGGTTCTAGACTTCTCCACTTACGACTCCAGCATCCAGCCTTTGATCAGAGACGTTATCATGAGACTTATGAACAACCCTCAACACGAAGGCAGTCGGGAGATCCTTAGGATGGTGCAGGAAGGAGTAAGTATAATTATCATTTTGATGCAAAATTTTAACACTTTAAGTGGTGACGTATGAATGCTCCATTGTGCTCCAATGTACAGAAGGGCCTAAAAAGTTACAATCATTTTTAGAGAATTTCTTCTTTCTATACTTTAATTTTATTTTATAAATAATATAAAATTATATAAAATTTTATTTTAAATGAAATTATTTATAATAAATTAAAATTTATGGTTTTAACAGGACTGAAATTCGATAGCTTAAGTCAGCTAACTTTACCATAGTCGTTATCGTTGACGTGGTGCATATGTCACCGTAAAATTGTCAAATACGTTATATTACAATATAACGTGTATCTCTCTAGCGATATTGTAAAGTCTCGAATTATTGTCAACTGAACATACGGAAGTATCTCTTGCCCCCATAAACGGGACTTGGGTCACCCCCCCGTTAGGTTAGTTAGGTTCCTTTAAACCCTGCACTCGGAAATAGGGGGCCCCGCGAAGCGGGGCTCCGTCGACTACGCTTTTTAGGGGAATATGAAGTGTTTTAAGGTTAGGTTATATTAATCGATATTTCTCAGGAATGGTACAGTATCTTTTCATGAAAGTGGTACCACTGGGCAAGGGGGACCCCTCCTTCTCTCCACACCGCGTGAGTTGACTACCATCGCATGCATTTCACGAAAAATAATGCGTTTTATTGTAAGCAGTATGCTCATTTGACAATAATTCGAGACTTTACAATATCGCTAGAGATATTACAATATAACGTATTTGACAATTTTACGGTGACACATATAAAACAAGGTTGATGCACACGGAACGAAAAGTTTGAATCCAACCCGTATTTTTCTTCGCACGCCCAAACAAAAATAAAACAACCAAAAAAAAAAAAACAGCTATAATTATAGCCCGATATCCTTTGATCCGGGTTTTCCAATTTCATATCTCACTGAGATCATCGTTCTGCATTGCAGCCTTGCCTAGCACTGAAAAACAGGCGGGCCAAAAAAAAATTACGTATGGCCCGACTTTGTCGCAAAAAAGGAATATCGGCCGTTATTTTTCTCTCGTCAAACTATGGCTACAAAAATGGGTAACAAAACCGGGACATCTAACGAAGCAAACACCAAAACGCATTTGCCGAATGGGTAGTTGACGAAACTGTAGCACAGAAAGGACACCCTAGTGGGGCCTACTAGTGGTGTATGTATAGTCGCTTCAAAAAAGATTGAATAGCTTGCAATTTGAAGCGTGGTTTACTATGAGTTTACACGTATAATTTTTTTTTAGTTGTACAACAATTACACTTTTGAATCAACTTTTGTTTTTATGCAGTTTTGTGTTTCAAAACTTATCTATACTTATAATAAACCTGTAGAGAGGTCAATTCTGTACATGAAATATATTTACAAAATAACTATCGGGGGGTGATTAGTGATCGATACTGATGCCAAAAATGCAATCAGTAAAATTTTTGTCTGTCTGTCTGTCTTTCTGTCTGTCTGTCTGTCTGTCTGTCTGTGTGTTATTTATAGAAAAAAAACTACTCGACGGATTTTAACGAAACTTGGTACAATTATTCTACATACTCCTGAGCAGGTAATAGTATACTTTTCATCACGCTACCATTAATAGGAGCAGAGCAGTAAAAGGAAATGTTGGGAAAACGGGAGAAGTTACTTGGTTTTTTTAGCTTCCGTCGCGTGTGCAGCCTTAATGGTTAAAGCTACATAGAAATCATGTATAACGGAAATATTCCACATAAAATTATATAAAAAATATCCCAGGACAGCATATGTCTATCTTTTATAGTTGACTCACAATAACACGTGTAACTCCCGATAGCTTAGCAGTTCGGAGAATAAATGTGAATGTAAGTTTGTTTGTTGCGCTTTCACGCGACAACTACTGAACGGATTTGGATGAAATTTTGCACACAGATAGTTTATAACCTGGATTAAAACATAGGATACTTTTTATCCCGGCAGTAAGATTCCATGGGACAATAATCAAACTTCACGCGGGCGAAGCCGCTGGCAGAAGCTAGTGGTAAATAAAGAAGTAATCGTTTAGTTCCGACACGTTCCTAAATATGAAGACTTCTTTTCTGTAGATTAAAAAATATATCTCATGGATAAATGACGAAGGAATAAAATCCAAAAATACATGTGAAAAATAAAATGCAATCTAAAAGGGCTTTAAAAAGTGAAAAATATTGTGAACAGAATTCAGTTTTTCTCTAGTAGGCCTCAAAGCCAGCGTGTCCGGGATATAGGCGCTAATCAAATAGGCCTCTGTGCCACGTCCCGCGCCCGATTGCACACTTCCAATCATAAACTCTCTGCCGGCAAAATTTTGCTTAATTTTGAATCGATTCCGATCCCGATTGCCTGTAATAGGCACGATTGTCGAGGTTTCGTGTTTTAGTCGAATCCCGCTTTATTTTCGTCAAGTTTCCTTTGAGAGCTCCGTAAAATTGTTTAGGTGTGAAATTGACATGGTCGATTGATTGGTTATTGGAAAACAGAACTCTTTTAGCAACTTAAGGAGTTTCTAGAGCGTTTAAATGTTGGTAATAGGATTATTTTAGACTACGCTACCAAAATTATTTGCATTGACTAGCTCCTTATTTGTGTTGTCGTTTGTTATTCAACTAAGCTTAATTAATCGACGAATTGCCTCTTTTGTTCCAACGCGCAATAATAATATTTCACTGCCTTTTAAACTACACTGAACATATTTTAAAGTTTCAGGTGAGTGGTACGCGAATTGCCCATACATGTGTGTATGATCAAATGTATGGACGTAGACGAGTTGATAAGGATCCTAGTAGGCGCGATTTGTATTTTCTAGACATTGGTGGTCAACGTTCAAACTTTTTGACAAGTTTTTTTTTAAATATATTTTAACTTTAAACACGTCCACAGACTCCACGGCCTCCGTACTATGCAATCCATTCACGAGCGCAATGTATTGAGTGCGTTACATTGAGTTCTACCACAAAACATGATTATTCGCCCAAAAACAGTCGTTTCCCAGCAAGAATTTAGTTACTTAGTTTGATGTACATAGAATGCTTGGTTGACGGTTTCGTGATGAGTATATTTACACCCTGAATTTTAAGCATTTTCTACAAAATTCTTGCTGACTATCTTCAGATCGGTTGCTGCGGAGCAGACGGCCCAATGGACTACATCAATATGAACAAGCCACTGCCAGCTGAATGCAGGGACTCTGTCACCGGTAACGCTTACTTCCACGGCTGCGTTGATGAGATGACCTGGTACTTGGAAGGCAAGACCGGCTGGTTGGCAGGCATCGTGCTTGCTTCCTGCATGATTGCTGTAAGTAGTTTTGAATGATAGCAGATGCAAGTTTGGTATGCGCCAGAACTTGCATCTACGTGTTTTGTGTGCTCAGGGGGGCTACAACTGTCGTTTCGCAGAATCATAATAGAATAATAATATATTATTAACACGTTACAATTCAGAAACTGGTAACAGTTCGTAATTTTGACTGCGTCTACGACCATTTTGCTGCCAAAGCGGTCTTTATAGACCACTTGATATCATCGTAGGTAATTTGAAAAGTCCTTCAATGGCTATTTCAATTTTATAAAATAGGCATCACTGATTAAGCAAATTGGTAAAAAATTGTTAAACAGGGTAACCAAGCAAAACAACGTGCTTTAGCAAAAAGGTGCTAACTATAAAAAGTAATATTATAAGTACAACGATGCAAAGAAAAAGATAGTGCTATAGCTCTGTAAATAGTTTTGTATACGACTCTAATGATGCAGTTACCCGCATGCTTATCTTGTCTCGTGAGAGAAAACCGTGAGCAAAATAAAATCTCGTTGCATAATCCGTTCGCACTGGCAAACCAGAAAGTACCTACGAGAATACTTGTGGTTACAAAAGCTTGGTAACGTGGTACTGTAACAATCAAAATGCTGAGAATAGAAATAGATTTTGGCGATGAGACAAAAGCAATCGTTTTTATTTTCAGAACAAACATTATCATACGAGTATTCTCAACCTTTTTGGACTATGGCGGTCATAATTTCGGGCTTCTGGTTACCAGTAACATAACATCACCACCTGCAATCTCAAAGGGTTAAGCAGAGGTGCAGCTACTAGTAAACCCACATTTCACTAGATATGTTTCAACTCCCATGTAATACCCCTGTTACCATCAATCGGGCACAAATCCAGACTCCGCGGATACTACTGAAAAATTCTTAATGGAAAAACTCAATAACACATTGTCCGAGAGGGAATCGAACCCGGGAACTTATGCTCAGCAGGCGACCACTCGACTAACATGGCAATCATTTACCTTACCAGTACCAGTTGTCATAAATCTACAAATAACAGCCAACGTCCAACGCAAAAAAAATTCAACCATAAACTTTAGATTCAAGCTCCGTAAAACTCAACCTAGGTGCTGATATCCAGCAGACTTAAATATGTCCTCGTAAAACTAGAATTTCCAGGACACGTTGGTCGTTATTATCTTAATGAGTTCCTTGGATCTTAACAACGCGGGGTAGAAATGCGTTGACATTATATAATTATATTAACGTTACAGTTTCCGAGAAAGTTCTGTAGTGCTATTATAGTAGATTATTCCATGAACTTAGGTAAATAACTTTGGAGATTCTTAGGGAAATTGTGGCTTTTATTGTAATTAAGGATCTCGATTAGCGTGTCTTTGGGTAAATGGCAAAGTTCGATGGAAGCCGTAGGTATATATTTCGATATAACCGAACAATGCCATATTAAAGTACTAATGCTGTAACATCATGATATTGTAATACCCAATAATTTGAAAAGAGTAACCATGGAGTTTCTTGTCGGTTCTTCTTCATGGAAACGACCAACGCGAACCGTGCATCTTTTTCGACGTTTCACAAGTGCCCATCAAGGCCTATGTGAAATAAAATACTGTGATTTTGATTATATTGTGTTGGTCTAAGCAATACAATGGGTGTAAAAAACCCTTCACGAAACCGTAAGGTACTTATTCTACCTTTTTTTTTTTTAGGAGGGGAAATCATCAAATGACTTCTCCCACTCTGGGCAGAGCGGGAGGGAGTGTCAGACTTTTACTGACTAAAACCCATCCATGTTCCTTCCTCGCCCTTTATGTTCCGGGGCCGCGGTATCTCTTTCGAACAGGCCCGCAACCCCGGCAGTACTTATTCTCCCTGCCGTTATGATATTTTGTTTTGTTGAAGGCCATACTGAGGAACCTTTTAGTTACGGAGATATTGGAGGTCTAAGTACCAGCTTTTTAAAAACATTTAATTGAAACAAGTATATTATTGAAATGACTTTACTTTAAATACAAATAAAATAATATACCGCCATAACCTCCGTACTATTCAATGCATCCATCAACAGGTAGGACTCAATGTAATACACTCAAAACACTATGTTTTGAGTGCGTTACATTGAGTCCTACCTTCTTTTTTTTTCGGATGGGAAATCATCAAATGACTACCAGCTCTGGGCGGAGCAGGAGGGAGTGTCAGACTTTTACTGACTAAAACCCATTCATGTTCGTTCCTCGCCGTTATGATCCGGGGCCACGGTATCTCTTTCGAAAAGTCCCGCAGCCCCGGCAATCCCTTTCGGACTCCTTCCTGTCTGTCTCGGATGCGCGCGTGGAACACGAATGCGCCGTCGACAAGGCCTGTCCTCATAAGACAGACGGACGGCGAGCTAGCCCATAAATCACCGTCCACAGGCCCAAACATTGAGTCCTACCTACCTAAAAACTTGTGTTTTCACCCCCCTATCCGCCAGAGTTATTTCTCAGCAATCATTTTTGCGTAGAGTTATTTGTATGATGTACAAAATTGCTGGTTGCCGGTTTCGTGGAGGGTCTGTCAACACGGTGCATTATCCTAAATTAATCATTCTAAATTAATTATTGGTATTAAAGACACAACGTTCTTCCCAGAACTCAAAAAGTACAGTGTTTCGGGTCATAACCAACAAAATTATAAGTATTGAGTTTTATTCTTTGTGTTTTTTTTTTATTTTCAGGTCGTAAATGCTGTCATGTCCCTGGTCCTCATTCAAGCCGTAAAGAAAGAGGAGGACGAAGCGACAATTTACAAATAGAATTATTACTATTAACAATAAAATAACTTTATTAATTATTAAGCTACTTCTATTGTTTTAATAATAGTTTTATTTTTATATTATGTAACAACAAAATCCGACAGAAAACGAAATTATTATTTGAAACCATCCACCGTGTTTAAGTTAGGTAAACTTTAGATTGTATTTTTGTGTAACCGTTTGTTTTAATAAAGAATATTTTACGACCAGTCCCTTGTTTTTCTTTTGAGAGAATTGTTAAAACTGGTTTATGTAATCTTATTGGAATGTTTCAATGACGTGTATATTTAACGTTTAAAAAAATATGATCCAGTCAATTGGGTTTAATGTTATTGTGTTGGTATGCCGAATTTGCATTTACGCTGTACACGAGATCAACGAGAATTAAACATAGTTAACACATGATGTTGTGTCGGTGTATATATGTCACCGTAAAATTGTCAAATACGTTATATTGTAATATCACTAGCGATATTGTAAAGTCTCGAATTATTGTCAAATGAACATATTGCTTACAATAAAACGCATTATTTTTCGTGAAATGCATGCGATGGTAGTCAACTCACGCGGTGTGGAGAGAAGGAGGGGTCCTCCTTGCCCAGTGGTACCACTCTCATGAAAAGATACTGTACCATTCCTGAGAAATATCGATTAATATAACCTACCCTTAAAACACTTCATATTCCTCTAAAAAGCGTAGTCGACGGAGCCGTGCTTCGCGGGGCCCCTATTTCCGAGTGCAGGGTTTAAAGGAACCTAACTAACCTAACGGGGGGGTGTGCCCCAAGTTCCGTTTATGGGGGCAAGAGATACTTCCGTATGTTCAGTTGACAATAATTCGAGACTTTACAATATCGCTAGAGAGATACACGTTATATTGTAATATAACGTATTTGACAATTTTACGGTGACATATACATATACACCGACACTTATCCTTACAAGCGAGATGACAAATGCTACCTCGATCTATCTTTCCATGAAAAAATATGGGCACAAAAGGAAAAAAAGGAGTAGCAGAATCACTAATCCTCTTGCAGGATTTTAAAATCAATAATTATATGCCGAGTCGGCTTTTATTTTTCCCATTTTTCGCATGCGAGTATTCATTGTGTTCTATAGCACCATACTGCGACGCTGACGTTAGCGCCTCAGCGGAGATCGACAGCCTTATTTTGTTCTAGCTGACGTCACAACCGACCGTGCGCGACCGACCTTCAGCGTGACAGAAATTCAGGCCTAACTTGATGCAGCTGATTACTAGTTCTTTACAAGGCGTGACTGCCTATTTGATTGCACAACGCAGTTAGTACTGGGTACTAAGAATTATCGTTGATATGATTAGTTGTCAGAATTTCGTCCCACGCAGTTCCTGTAACGCCTGTAAAAGATTTACAAATGACAGTCGGGCAAAGGCTTAACTTGCTTTCTGAGGTATTGAGGAAACTCGGTATGACCTGAAGTTCGACCTGAGTGGTTATTATTTAGCCACGACTTCCTCTTTTCGATTTTCATGTCATTAAAAATAAAAATAAAAAAGTTACATACTTGTAACTACTGAACCCACACATGAAAGCCTTTTTAACAAACAAAGCAAAGACAAACAGAGGCGAAGTAAATAAAGATGCAATAAACAAACCTGTTTATTCAAATATCAAATTTAACGTCTGCATAGTTCATCATCAGGTTAAATACTCAGAGTTCTGAAGTGGCCCTCAGTCCTGTAGCACTGTTCAAAGTTATGGAAGGCTTCCAAGTACTTGCAACAAGCTACCTAGCTGGTTCCTCAAACATTTTACTTTGATTAAATTAAACTCTGGAAATAACATGAAACGAATATTTGTTTTGTTTGTCTAGAGCTCTTCGATAGATGAAATTCTATTGAGTACGTTGTATTTGTATTTTTGTTTTGCACATCCTTTCGAGATCATTTTTAGTTGTGGAAGTTTCTACTTGATTGATATCTAATATTGACATTGCATTTTTAATCTTTTTAATTGTTAGTGTCTTCATTTCCTTTGTTTATTACTTGATTTATTTTATTAATTGATTTTGGTATTTTTACAATGTTTAATTTTTAATGTTTTGCGCTTGCTATTATTATGATGCTTTATGGATTGGATTTTATCTGAAACAAACGTTTTATTGTTATTATTATTCTACTACACTTGAAATATCAGCATGCAATGTGGAAAGTTTACCACGGTATTTTAATTTGTTTACATAAAGAAAGAAAGAAAACTATTTATTTGACGTCAGTTACTTAAACCGAGTTCCCGTGTGTTTTACAGATTTTCCTGAATTGAAATCTGCTGAAAATAAAATACCTGTTTAGTTTGAACTTGTTATTTATTTTCTAAACATCAGTTCTGGAAAAAAGATATAATACATACACTTTGCGTAGCGTGACATATGGATGTATTTCCAATAAACGCTTCGAAGAAATTGACATTATCTAGAGTAGGAGGATTAGAGCTTACAGGTTAGTTGTTAGTAGCAAAAAGGACATCACCCTTCTTTAAGTACTTAATCCTATAATTGCCTTTTGTTACGAGTGTAAAAATGATCTGCAGTGTTATGTTATTGTAGCTATATAATTATGTACAACCACATTTCATCCTTATGACCTGAGGAATAAGGTCTTGTTTTTTTAACACAATAATTCAACCCACAGCGCCCTGGTCAATTACATTCAAGGACCAAGCAAAACATACAGCCACATACCTAATATCTTAAAAAACTACAGAATAGCAAATAAAGATAAAATCTACCAGATGATTGGATAGGGTTATCTTCGATTTTAAACATTTCATTTTATCGATCCCTAACTAATAAACCTGAAAAAGAATTTGAAAGAAAAGCGAAGCGATGTGACAGTGGATTTGGTGTACAGACTAATTATTATAAGACTTATAATCTATAATAAGGCTGGCAGCAAATGCCACAAAAGGCCCTCTTTAAAGTGAAGAGTCCACCAACCTTCTTGTAATTTAATATAATATGAACACACGAAAACAATTTAATTTACAGCGGATCTGAAAACCGGGAAAACGATAGGAAGAAGAAGTTGTTTCGTTCCAAAACTTTATAGGTTTCAAGTTGAAACAGCGAAATATAAATGTAATAAGTATTGCGATTATGTTGTCAAAACCAGATGTCTACGTTTTCGTTGTTTTATCTCCGTGTAGTTTAAGAAACAATGCTCCGAATGCACAACTGCTGATAATTACACTTAAAGCTTGCTGTGTCGAGACACCACTTGCGTTGTAGAGATAGTAGGCATAATGTATTTTCTGTACTATTTTGATTAGCGCAAATGCTGCATTTTGCATGTATTTTTTACAACAGTACAACACAACATTAAATGCCTACAAACATTTTCTGCGGCTCCATACATAGCTGTAAAGACAAGTCATATAAATCCTAACTTTTCCTTACCTGAATATTTCTGAAATATGTACAAAACTGAATTTATATCTAAGACATTTATTTGCAATAACCTTGATAGAATACTCAGTATTTTGAACACCATTCAAAAATAACGCAGGAATTTGACTACGAAGGTCTTTTCGTAATAAAACATCCTAAAACTCACACAATTCTTTAACCCACAAATCACTTCAGTATTATCTCATTCAGTGATTACCCTCTTAGTTCATAGACGGCATGGTATTGCCAGCACATAATACTGGCATCTAGGTACCAGTCGTACACGTCGCACAAAGCTCAGTACGGCTGTTGGCAACACTGAATGCATTGTGAGAGATCCTGTCTATCAATAGAGGCCTAGGCTTTGTGTGTGCCTTGAAACTTGTGCGATTGAAACTGCCATGAAAGGCATCGTAATCAATCAATCAATAGTCATCCTGGCGAGAAATGATTTGGTTGGTTAAATTTCGATGTAGTTACACAGTAAGGAGATATTTCGTCCATCAAATTTTATCATTGTTTTGCCCTTATCTAAATTTATTTGGGATAAGCGTAGCATGTCATCTTTCTCCATAGTTCTCTATTACTTGCCGTCTCAGCAGTCACCAATTTTCTAGCTACCCACATATTATTTTTCATACAGTTCGTCGTTTCAGTGATCTCCACTAACTCTTGTATCTACCCAAATTCATAATTGCGGTGACTTATTATACAAACATTTCTAATTGAATAGAGCAAACAATTGATACTCACACACAACTTCATTTATCACAGTTTTATTAACTTGAAACTCAAGCAAACAATTATTTTCGAAACACAAACAACTCCTGCTATTAATATGCTCTCAAACGACTTTATCAAAACAAGAAAACAAACCTCATATCAAAAAGCAGCTGCACTGCAATCTTAGTACTCGTACAATGTCTTAACTAATAGTAATATTGGTATGTAAGTTTGTACGTAGCGGGTAATCTTTAGAACTTCTGATCCGATTCTGAAAATTCTTTTACCTACGGGAAACTACATTAGTCCCGAGTGTACATTTTAAACGATTTTGTTGGATAATTTACGCAAGCCAAGCCGCGGGCCAAAGCTATATTATAAAGAGGTAAAGTCTAAATTATAAAAGTGTGCTTGTAAGTTTGAATGTAAGGGGTAATCTTAAGAATTACAGCTCCGATTCCGAAAATCCTTTCACTACTTATTAAGAAGCTACATTTTCCTTGAGCGTCACAGGTTTTATTTGGTCAATAACCGAACATACAGGGTTTCCTCCGTGCCTCGGAAAGCACGTTAAGCCGTTGGTCCCGGCTGTCATTTGTAGATCTTTGACAGTCGTTACAGGTAGTCAGTGGCCCAAAAAGTCTGACAACCAGTCTTACCATGCGGTATGGTATAACCAAGTACTTGCTACGTTGAGGAGGTCAGATAGGCAGTCGCTCCATATAAAATAATGGTATTCAGCTGCATCCGGTCAGACCGGAAGCCAACCCCAACATAGTTGGGAAAAGGCTAGGCAGACTATGAACTAAAGATAACGTGGGTAAATCCGCCAACAAAAGCAATTAGTAGACATATTATAAAACAAAGTCCTCCGCCGCGTCTCTGTCTGTTCGCGATAAACTCAAAAACTACTGCACCGATTTTCATACTGTTTTCACTAATGGATAGAGTGGTTCTCGAGGAAGGTTTAAGTATATTATTTGTATGCAGGCGAAGCCACGGGCACCAACTAGTTCATAAAAATTAATATTCCTTCTATATTGCGTTGTTGATGTGAGTGTCGTGACACACGGGACGAGTCTCCCTCTCGTCTCCCTTCTCGCTTTCAATACAGTCTCACGATGCACTCTCACTAGAAATTAATCTGCAAGAAGCCATTGCGGTGACTATTTACAAAGCGTCCCCGAAGCGTATTTCCCTTGGCTCTTCATTCTGCTTGCAATTTTGCAGGGTTGCTAGTCAACACGGACTTTTTTTGTGCGATGAAGAATTTTTTTCGTTGAATGAGTAAAACTATGACGAATATTTTCTTGGCTAAATTGATAATTTATGCAATGAAGTACTTACTAACAATGAAGGTGTTTACTGTTTAAGTTGTTAAATGTTGGTGCTAGGTATAATCATAGAAAGATTTCTTCTTGACATCATGATATCAACACCTAAATCCTAACCTAGAGAAGCCTGTTCTGTATTCTAGAGAGGTTCGGAGGGCTTTTTGTCAATACTCTAGAAAAGTTTCACACAAGAGTCTCGGAGTAGATTAGGAACTGACACCAACTGGTGTTTCAAGACACACACATTTAAGTTCCAAAACCTTATAAAAGGCTACTGTAAAAGGTATTAAAAAATATCAAGTACTATAAACAAGAGACAGCGGAGAGCGGAGAGCAGCGGTGGCCCAGTGGTGGCGGCCCCGACTTACGAACAGTAAGTCGTGGGTTCGAACCCAGACAGGCGCATTACTTTGTGTAATTTATTTCATCACCGCTGCTCTCAAAACGGTGAAGGAAAACATCGTGAGGAAACCGGCATGTCCTAGAACCAAAAAATTCGAAGACATGTGACATCTACCAATCCGCACTGGGCCCGCGTGGTAGATTATAGCCCATTCCGTCTCATTGAGAGGAGGCCGTGTCCCAGCCGTGGGAACATTATAGGCTGATGATGATGATGATGATGAACAAAGTTCCAAAATAAACAACTAAAGCATTGCACCAAGCTACCTCGGTGCGAACCCTACGTGTATTTCCAAGGCCCGTAGACATGAGTAAATAATTTTCCTGATTACCGTGCACCGTCTTACAAAGCGACGGAGATGTCGTCTCGACCTCGACAAAAATATTAAAGTCACCTTCTTCTCGAAAGTCGACGAGCTCTCATAGTACCTCCGAGTTCTCACCATTGGAACCGTCCCGATATTACTCGAAAACCCAATTGATTTCCCGTTTTCTAAAAATGCAGCTTAATCTGGATCCAGGTAAGTTTGTTCGAGTCTCGATTCGAGATCTCTCTATCCCGTATCGAAAAACGAGAGTATATCCCGAATTGCTAACTATATTTGACACGATTGTATTATTGATTGCAACATTGCTTTCGCAGTTTGTTTTGCAAATGTTAGTTCAGTAGATTGCTTTGGAGACTAGTTTATGTACTGACGTTTTGAACTTTCGTATTGACGTCAGAAATTATATCGAGATTGGAAAAGGTGTTTCACTGTGGAGCCTGTAAGTTGACATTTCTCTGTGGATTTGAACGTGTTTTTATGTTATGGCAAACTGAACACGTAAATGGTGCATTGATATTGCAATTCGTTCTCATTGAAATCCGCTAAAAACAAAGCCCTTAAACCCAGTCCGTTCATTTGTTTCGAAACAACATGTTTATCAGGGCGATAATCATTGATTAAAAATTGGCTGCAGTTGAAATCAATACAGGTAACACAATGGTAGTTTGCATTCAGATAAGTTTTAGACTAATTTAATGAAAGGTCAATAAACCCGCTAGTTCTTTGTCGAGGATCCAAGCAAACCGACAAAAGACTAATTAACAAAGCTTTGTTTACTCATTCTAAAATAATAGAATCGCAGAGCGAACAAACCGAATAATCACGAAGCTAAAAAGCGCACACAGAATATTCTCATCAGTTAAAATGAATGTTGGTTTGAAGAAATAACTCTACGGGTGTAAAGGACTTGTAACCAATACAAGCTAAGCTTTCGAAACTATTTATAAGGTTCCATTAAAATAGATGAACAAACTTTTAGGAATCATTCAGACCACCACAATAAAAACATGAGGAAAAACGTATTAGATACTTACCAGAAAACTAAAACAACTTTCGAAAATACACTAAACATTTTGGTTTCCAATGCTTAAACACATCCACGTCTATGTTATTTCAGTGTTTTTTTATATGATATCTTTCGTCAGACGTACTGAACGCAGTGTTAAAATTTGTTCATCTATTTTAATGGGGCCTCATAAAAGTATGAAAATTTTTCGAGAGAGATATTTCCAAGCTACGATTTTTGTTGATAAGGTTGTGTCTGTATCTCGCTAGCTCTATGGAGCATTGGGTTTAGGAATCGGGACGTATGTGGAGAGCACAATTAAATTTTGCAGGTAGGAGGGCTGGAGTCCGAGGAAATGTAATAAGCGAGTCGCCTCCGAGCAAATATTTAGACTTTGGTCGGTGGCCACGTCGTTGGAGGTATTAAGTGTGTTTATTTATAGTTGTCACCACCTTAATGGCTGCAATGCGTCTTTTTGTAGTGGATAGCTTAATTTCTGGTTTCAACTTCCAGATGAATTGTTTGTTTAAATGTTATTTATGCTGGTTTGTAAGTATGGTTTTCATATAATATTTATTACTTTTGTAAAAGGCTTCTTATGACCCCATTGTCTTGCATTGGTTGGTTTGAAAAGTTTGTGAACAGGCTGTAGACGTCTGTTCTTGCGTTGCCAAGAGGTATATCATTTTGTTTTTGTCAATTCATGTTGCGGTAAAAATGGTCAATTAACTGTCTACGTTCATTACCATTCACTCAGACACACTAACTAACTCTCAACAATCTAATCTGATCTTAACTATATAGTCAGAATTGTAGAGAAGTGTGAAGTTTGCGCCATAGCTAGCAAAGAGCAAAGCTCGTTCGAAGTCGCTTGAAACATCTGGATAGGGAGACTCACAGAACTGGGACGTGTGGCAGAAAAAAGGGGAGGTCTATACCAAGCAGTTGGTGATTCCAGACTGATATGATGATGAAATAAAAATGGCACGAACTCCCAGTTCAAGTCGCTCATCCTATGGCCCGCCCACATTCTATTAATACAACAATTCTTTCAATCTTATACATCCTTGTTTCCCATTACATTTCTATTGTTATTCGTAAGCTCGTGTTGTTTATTAAAAAAGGCTAACACAAATACGTTGCTGAGTGTATTTTTTCTTTTGTGCATAACGCTTACCTTTTTGCGAACCCCTTTTCAACTCCTGAAGCGAATGAAAGAAAACTCTGAGGAACATGACGTGAAAAGCATGTTTTTTAATTCCGTTAGCTTTATTTACAGTGTGCTTTTTGTTTTGTTATGTTGTTTATTTACTGTAATTAGTTTGTGGGGGAGTTTAGGTAGAGATTGGTTTGAATACTTAATACTTAGAATTTGCATTTTTTCTTTTAATAAATACAGTGTGTGTCGGCTGTGTTATTACATAATTGAATTTGTTTTAAAGATTAATTATTTGAATTATACTCTAAAACAGGAAAAAAATGTAAAAGTATCAAAAAGGGTTACAGGGAGTCGAAAAATTCGTCCACATCGCTGTTTACAGGAAGGCTGGCAGCATTGCCACGTTGGATGGCAATGATGGCATGTTATTGTTGTTGTTTGGCCAAAAAATAGGCCCGCCTTCTGGTCACGTGAAAAGTCGACCAACCGTTTGGCTATTTCCCGAAATACTAGGTGGGCACTCAGACCCCTTGGCCTTAGTGTTTCAACCCCAAACGGTTCAAACTAATTAAATTATTGTATTTGCGCCGTTTGTGGTTTTCAGCACCAGCAGCATAATAAGAACATAATTAGGTACATCATTTATATCCTTTTATCCTGATTATAAATCCTTTATTTGAAAAATTAAAAGGATATAATCAGGAAATAGTATTTGGAAATCCATGAATTTTAATGTTAGGCAGAAAATTTTGTTGTAATTCCAAGCATACGAGCATAAACTCATATTATGTCCTGTTTATCACATATCATAATTATAATATAAACAAGCTACGTAATTGCATGGTAATTTTAAATCGTTAACACTAAAAACTAATGGGGTTATGTTAATAGTGTAGCTTAAAGTCTAATGCAGCTTTTAAAGCATTATGCTACAACACCAATATTCTGTAATTATCTTAATACAATATCAGGTGAAAATTGCTTATTATCATTTTGTACACATTCTGTAATTAATTATTATTTTGTTATTTATTTTGTTTATTTATTATTTTGTTATTCGACCAGTTAACAGTAGATAGATAGGCAGTCGCTCTTTATAAAATACTGGTACTCAGCTGCGTCCGGTTAGACTGGAAGCCGATCCCAACATACTTTTGAAAAGTCTAGGCAGATGATGATGATGATGAACAGTGGACGAACTCGTTGGTCCAGTGGTTGGGACGTAAGCGCAACTGCGCATAAACGGGGTCGAGTAAAGTTCTATTGGGTTAGTTGCTTAGGTCCATGTTTACCAAAAGTATGACGGTCTGATTATCTAAAAACAGCTGTTTAAAACGCATTTTTGTATGGGAACATGTCACAGTGACAGTTGTTTTTAGATAATCAGACTGTTATCTTTTCGGTGAACATGGACCATAGTCTGCAGATACGGAGTGTGGATTTGTGCCCGATTGAGTGACGTAGGCTCGCTCTTTATAACTTGGGACTATACATCGTTCATTAGGCTACGGTACGTACAAAACCCACTTATAGAGAGGAGGCCTGTGTCCCAGCAGTGGGACCATTAATCGGCTAATTTTGAAGTACAAAACAAACAACTGTTTTTCAATTTCTTCTGCCTCTTTGTACTGCTACTAGTCTAATAAACAAAAACAAGCCAGTTTACAAAAACAATGTCCATTCTTACAGCGCCCACGAACGAAATCTTCTCCCGCAACATCAAACAATTCCTTTGTTTGAATATTTGCCCGGAAGACAGTGCATAATACATGTTATTGTAACTGTATACCTGATTGTTGACAGTACCCGAAACAGCGTTAAGGTTTGCCCGCGTTGTTTGCCCAAATACCCCAAGGTACTTACGTCACGGATCGCCGAATACCAATGAGTATTTCATAGACAGATATATAATGTATAGTAATATATATTTTGTTAACATTTAACAATTAATTTTATTGAGAAGTAGCCTTTAAATTGTGTAATGTTTTTTTTTTATGGGGATCCCTTCTTTTCGCATAATGTTCTTTTTCCTAATATGCTTTGGCATAACTATTTAGGCATAATTTGTTCTGCCATAATAATAATTTGCCATATTTTTTTTTGGCATACAGTTTATGTTGGCATAATTATCTTGAAGGCTAATTTGTTTTGGCACTAATTTAATTCGCATAATGTTACTAGGCATAATGACTATTAGCATAATAGTATCAAGCATACAATTAATAGAAATAAGTAACGGAATGTAATTGGAGTTATTTTGACGTATTTATTTTGGACTAGCGGACGTCCCGCGGTTTCACCCGCATAGTTCCCGTTCCCGTGGGAGTACGGGGATAAAATATATCCTATGTTACTCGTGGATAATGTAGCTTTCGAATGGTGAAAGAATTTTTAAAAACGGTCCAGTAGTTTTTAAGCCTATTCATTACAACCAAACAAACAAACAAACAAAGTTTTCCTCTTTATAATATTATTATATAGTGTAGATTAAAAATTCATTGAGCTGTGACAAAACTTAGTGACAGAAACGAATCGCTGTAAATCCGACTCCACGCAGTCTTGTCTGCCCTACCCGAGAGTGTAATTTAAAATCGCGTAGGCGCGGAGGGGCGAGGTGGGCCGCGGGTTGAGGAGCAGGTGGTGAGCGTTAAACACATCTGCGACGATAAGCTCGCGTGGGACCGCCAGAGCCCGGCAGCGCCGAAGCCGTGTCAGAAACCATGCCTGCTGCTTGTTGCATACTACTGCATGTTTACTTGCTGCAGGCTTGCTGCATACATGGTGTATGCTTGTTTACATGCTGCATACTTACTGCGTGCATGGTGTATGCTTATTAGCATGCTTTTTGATGTGCAAAAACCCACATAATGTTCACAATCAACTATGTTCAAAACAAATATGTTATGTTTAACTGCTTCTGGAGATATTGTTTTTTTACTAATCGTTGAAATTAATTGGTCATCCAATTTTGGGATGTCTAACATTAAAGGAGTTAATTATTACCTATACTTCTTTGTTATGCCTATAAAATATGTTTTAATATCATTATGCGTAGATAGAGTTATGCTTCAGAATTGTATGCTAAATTATTATTATTGTTAGATAAATTATGCTTAGAAAAATATGCGTAAAGCTGTTATGCGTAAATAATATTATGCGAAAATATAATTAGAAGTAACAAAAGTATGCCAAATTATATAAGGTCTTAAAATTGCATGCAAAAAGATAGGGGAAACTTCTTTCTGAATGTATTTATTTAACGATGCCTGTATACAAAAGACTGTGAAGTTAAACTGTTGGAAATCTTCTTTTCGAAATTAAATGATTAAACAATCAAATTAAATAAAGCCGTCTTTTACATTCATTCTCATGGAAATGCTTTTGAGGTTTAAAGCTTGTCGTTGAATAGTATATTATTTAAAGAAATACCTACCAAAACGATAATTATATTGGTTTGCCATAATAGGTTACGTCTCAAGTCAACCAGATATCCCCACATGAGTGGTTGCCACAGAGCATGCATGAACAACCGTATCAAACACGCTTGCACGACTTTACTATAACCTTACTTACTACCTATACACCTATACGTAATAGAAAGACATACAACACCAAAGACTACGAATTTATAGAAGAACGAGCGACAAAATCTAAACGCATTCTAAATGATTACTTCTGGTTGCTAAATCTCTTTTTTTTTTGACGTAACAACTTCTTATAATCCAGCTGCAAGTACGAAAAAGTATCACACCGTTCCGATCCGGTGATCAACGCCCAGCCCAAACTCTTGTTTTAACACTAAATAGGCGTACGTTTACCCAAAACTTGTCTTATGTGAAATGTTGATGCGGCCTGGGATAGAGCACTCTAGCCTAGAAGAAACCGGTTCACTCGAACTTATGTTGTGAACTTTGATCACAGTCATCTACAAATTTTTTTGGCCTGGGTGAACTCGGATCTAAGCACAGCTGTGAAGGTAGTTGCTGTTTATATCAGTGGCATAGTGCACGCCATAAGGTGCAGTCGCACAATCAAGGAATAGGTATATTATGACAAACACCTAGGAGGTGCATTTTCACGATGGGATAAGTTAACAATTATGCATCTTCTACGTCGCACCAAAATCGTACATATTTTCTTTCGTTCCTATAAACATTTCTTATTCTATGACAGTACGCTTGAACAGTAACAGTTACTAACTGCTCATTGCTTATGAAGACGTTAAGGTTCAATTCACATTATTGTTGCACGTTACGTAGCAACTGTTAGTGCTACGAGCGCTACGAAGTCTACGACGCTACGCAAGACCGAATTGACGAAATTGTTCGCATTTATTGATAGCCATTAATCTAACAACAAGAACAATTTGACGATGGTATTTAAATTAGTGCGTAAGTGAGAATCAATAGTTTTATGTAAAATTCTGATATGGAGCTGTGTTGGTGAGACAGGAAGCTGTCCCCAAAATAATTATGTCAACATAAAAAAATAGCTCAAAAACAACAAGGCACCGGGGGATGACGGAGTTACGGCCGAACTCCTGAAGGCGGGTGGAAAACCGGTACTTAAGGCCCTTCAGAAGCTGTTTAATTCCGTCATACTCGAGGGGAAAACGCCACAGGCATGGTGCAGGGGTGTGGTGGTGCTCTTCTTCAAGAAGGGTGACAATGCCCGGTTGAAGAATTACAGGCCCATCTCACTTCTAAGCCATGTCTACAAGTTGTTTTCCAGAGTCATCACGAATCGTCTCGCGCGCAGGTTTGACGATTTCCAGCCACCCGAACAAGCCGGTTTCCGAAAAGGCTTTAGCACCGTGGACCACATACATACGCTTCGGCAGGTTATACAGAAGACCGAAGAGTACAACTTGCCTCTCTGTTTAGCGTTTGTGGACTACGAGAAAGCCTTTGATTCGATCGAGACCTGGGCTGTACTGCAGTCTCTCCAACGGTGCCAAATTGACTACCGGTACATCGAGGTGTTGAAGTGTTTGTACAAAAACGCCACCATGTCAGTCCGACTTCAGGACCAAGCCTCGGAACCTATCCTTCTGCAGCGAGGTGTAAGACAGGGAGACGTCATATCTCCGAAACTGTTCACCGCTGCACTGGAGGATGTCTTCAAGGTTCTGGACTGGAGAGGGCTAGGCATCAACGTCAATGGCGAGTACATCACTCACCTTCGGTTTGCCGACGATATAGTGGTCATGGCTGAGACCATGGAGGACCTCAGTACAATGCTCGATGACCTCAGTAGAGCTTCCGAAAGAGTGGGTCTAAAAATGAACATGGACAAGACGAAGGTCATGTTGAATGCCCATGTCACACCCATTCCTATCAAGATCGGAGGCTCTACACTCGAAATTGTAGACGATTATGTATACCTAGGACAAACGGTCCAGTTAGGTAGGTCTAATTTCGAGAAAGAGGTCAATCGTCGAATCCGACTCGGCTGAGCAGCGTTCGGGAAACTGCGCGGTATCTTCTCGTCCAACTTACCGCAGTGTCTCAAGACGAAAGTCTATGACCAGTGTGTGTTGCCAGTGATTACATACGGGACCGAAACGTGGTCACTCACAATGGGCCTTATCAAAAGGCTTAAAGTCACCCAAAGGGCAATGGAGAGGGCTATGCTCGGAGTTTCCTTGCGTGATCGAATCAGGAATGAAGACATCCGCAAGAGAACCAAGGTCACCGACGTAGCCCGAAGAATTGCTAAACTTAAGTGGCAGTGGGCAGGGCACATTGCTCGCAGGACGGATGGCCGTTGGGGCCGAAAAGTTCTGGAGTGGCGACCGCGAACCGGAAGACGATGCGTTGGAAGACCTCCCACTAGGTGGACCGATGACCTGGTGAAGGTTGCGGGAATCCGGTGGATGCGAGTCGCAAGGGACCGGTCAATGTGGCGACACTTGGGGGAGGCCTATGTCCAGCAGTGGGCGTCTTTCGGCTGAGATGATGATGATGATGATGATGATGATAAAAAAATAACATGTACATAAATAGTAAACCCACATTTCTTCAATTATGTTTAAGTTACATTGCAATAGAGGGCGAGTATATTGCCATCAACCGGGCACAAATCTAGGCTCCACGGCTGCTACTAATAAATTCCTGATGGTAAAACCCAATAACACCTTGTCTTTCTTGACCCATGAATCGAACCCAGGACCTCACGGTCAGCAGTCGACTAGACGAACGAGGCTGTAACGAGATAGTAAGGATAAGACATAAACATACACAATGACATGTACATGAACGTAATAATATTGTAATATTATCTTAATTTTTCGGATGGGAAAATTTCAAATGCCACACACACTCCTGCACACACACCCACTCCACCCACGCCACATATACACCCTCCGGCTCAGAGGGGAGCGGAAGGGTGTCTTTTACTGACTAAAATTCATCCATGTTCCTTCTTGGCCCTTTGTGTTCCGGGGCTGCGGTATCTCTTTCGAACAGTCACGAAGCCCCGAACAGTCCCGGTTATACCTGATTTTCGAATAATATAATTTAACCAATACCGTTTCCTGGGTTTAGTTACATAAATACATTTCCAAGTACTGATCCCCGATCCAACAGCAAAGCCCTTACCAAACTTGAGAGATAAATATAAACATAATAAATATGGAACATTTCCTAAGTAACTCGACTGGAAACAACGAAGGTGTTTCCGAAGCACTTGTCTGCACCCACATGTCCCATTTGCTACTGGTTCCGAGTATCGAAGGGATGGGTTACACTTCACAATTTCCTTTTAGAGAAAGGGAGGATCGAAACTTATGCATTTTTCATCAGCAAATAAAATAAGACCCCATTTTGGTGGTAAGAGAAAATTACTTCTTCTATTATTATCACCTTTTATGTAACTTGCCTTGTTATTAAGTTAGTTTGTTCGTTAGTGTATATTGGTCAAATCTTGCAACTGAATTTTAAACCAATTCCCCTCAACCTATTGAGCTGAAACTTTGCATCCACCATTGGTTCTAGTGGCAATACTTGTATACAGGGTGTAAACCACCTCATCACGAAGCCGTCAACCAAGTACATCAAACTAAGTAACTTTTCGCAAAAATTATTGCTGGGAAACGACTTTTTTTTTTGGGGTGAAAATCAAGTTTTGTGGTAGAACTCAATGTAACACACTTAAAACCTTGTGCTGATGGATGGATTGAATAGTACGGGGGTCGTAGGGGTGTTTAAAGTAAAAAAATTACACTAAAAACTTGTATAAAAAAAACTTGTCAAAAAGTTGGAATTTTGACCCTAATATCTCCGTAACTAGAAGGTTCCCAGGTATTGTGTAGAACATAAAAATGATCGCAATGACGAAGAGAAAAAGTACCTGTCGATTTCGTTAAGAGGTGTCTCACACCCTTATACACAGAGTTGCCTCTGCAGTCTGCAGCCATAATCTTCACCTCTTCACGAGAGAACTCCTCAATAGCATGGACACGAAACTTCGTGTAAAAAAAAATGTATATACAACGAGTGACAAAAAGGGTATAGTCATATGAAAGGGTGCTATAGACCATCAAACTGAACAGCTTTCTCTATGGGACCACCATCGTAATCGTAAAAAAATAATCAGCTGTTTCATACATTTGGCCGAGTAGGTATTGGAATTTAGTATGGGGTTGTCGAAAATTTTTTCGCGATTGCGATGGTGGTTCCATGGAGAAAGTTGTTCAGTTTGATGGTCTGTAGCACACCCTTTCATATGACTATACCCTTTCTGTTACACGTTGTATACATATTTAAGAATTGTGTTTTTTCGCGGGTAGGTGCATAAAAGTAAACACATCTTCTCAAAATTTTATTTTGATTTTAATAGTATATTTATAAATATAAATAATAATTCCTACCGGGTATATTGTAAATCCATACCATTAAGCACATATTGTGTGGGCAGTATCATACACATGTCCTAAACAGTGCTAATTGCATTTACTTGCTGGCTTGATCTGTCACTTGAACTTTAACCTCACTATCACTACAAGTCACTATAAGTCACTATCATGAGCTCTATTGCTGACATTGCGGAGACTCAGCGTTTGGCAATAACATCCCTCAACCAGCGGATGGCTGATTTTGAAGAGCACTTGAAGGCATCATCACCTGGTGCGGACTTGAGCGGGCTTCACAAGGATTTTGCAACTTTCAAAGAGCATGTCTGGAGTGTTCTCAATGCATTGCAACTGCAGATTACGGAGGTAAGCAGGAGTGTCGACGTTATCGAAATGCGTCACAGGAGGAAGTTCTTGCTGCTTGGCGGTGTGCCTGAGACTCCTGATGAGAAACTCCCAGAAAGCGTAGTGTCTATCATGCACAGTAAACTTGGCATAACTGGTCTGGCACCCTCTTCAGTGACGGTATGCCACAGGATGGGCGCGGCTTCAGAAGGTCACTCAAGACCGGTCCTGCTTCGGTTTGCAGACTCTGAAATTAGAGACCTAATCTGGAAGACCAAGACCAAACTGAAGGGATCTTCTTATGTGGTCTCTGAATTCCTCACTCGTCGGCGGCAGTCTGCTTTTACAACAGCTCGTAAACTGTTCGGCGTGACGAATGTGTGGACCATGGACGGGAACATTAACATCAAGCTCCCCAATGGCAAACGACGTCGGGTTTTCAATGTGGAGGAAGTCATCGCTTTGGGAGCCGAGTATGGCAAGTCGGATCATGAGGTTCCACCAGACTCCATTCCTGGCTAGGTCACGTAGGTTGAGAGCGATCCTGGAGTCGTCGAGTATGTCACTCCTCACGCTTAGCCCGACACATCATAATTTTGACTCAAGCGACTCCTGGCTCGATCTCATGCTTGCTTCTTCTGCTGATCTTGTTGCTAACCATGGTCAGGTCGCTGCTCCTGGGCTATCTAGACACGACTTAATTTATCTCTCTTACAAAATTAGACCCCCTAAGCAGCGGCCTGCTATTGTTTTTATGCGGAATTTTGCGAAGTTGGATAAGGAAAAACTCAATGCTGATGCACAAGCTCTTGATTGGGACGATCTTGTCCAATCATCGACGGTGGAGGAGAAAGTCGAGATATTTAATAAGTCTGTTCTCCAGCTCATAGACGCGCATGCACCACTGAGGGCCGTCCGTGTTAAGCGCCCTCCGGCTCCATGGATAACCCCAGGAGTTAGGATGGCTATGAGACGGCGTGACAGGGCTTTCAGAAGATATAGACGGGATCGCAGTGAGGAGAACTGGGGCCTATACAAGTTGGCTAGAAACCGATGCAATCAGATGGTTAGAGTGTCTAAACGCCGATTCATTTGTGAAAATGTCCACAATTCTTCACCGGCTGAAATTTGGAAGTTTCTAAAATCACTTGGCATAACTAAGTCCTCCTCTAGTATTTTACCTTCTAGTCTGTCCTTAAACTCTCTTAATAAACATTTCTCAACGTCAGATTCGCTTTCAGTTGGTGTCAGGAACCAAACTATTCATGACATTGCTTCCAAGCCATTGTTACCTCCTGACTCTTTTTCTTTCTCCCCCGTGACTAACGTCGAGGTCTTCAAATTGTTTATGTCTATTAAGTCTAAGGCTGTGGGCTGTGATGGGATCAGCAGAGCTATGTTATCTTTTATGATTGATAATTTAATTCCCATTGTTACCCACATCATAAATTTTTCCCTTTTCACTGGTGTGTTTCCTGACTTGTGGTGTAAAGCTTATATTATCCCCCTTCCAAAGATTCCTAGTCCCAGTTTGCCAAATCACTACAGACCTATCTCCATTCTTCCTTTCCTTTCCAAGATCCTTGAAGCAGCGGCTCTGAGGCAAATAGCGTCCCACGTTCACAAGAATAGCCTGTTGTCCGAATTCCAATCCGGTTTTCGGCCTGGCCACAGCACAGCCTCAGCCTTACTTAAGGTCACAGAAGACATTAGAGATGGCTTGGAGAATTCGAGGGTCACGGTATTGGTTTTAATAGATTTTTCCAACGCTTTTAACACCGTTGACCACGATATCCTCCTCGCCATACTGTCTCAAGTTGGGGTCTCTTCGTTGTCACGTGATTGGTTTTCTTCATATCTTCGTGGTCGCCAGCAGGCGGTGCGTGCCGATCAGGATTACTCCGACTGGTGCGACCTGGTTGCTGGCGTTCCACAAGGCGGTATACTCTCTCCTCTCTTATTTTCGTTATTTATAAATTCTATTACCACTATCCTCAAGTGCTCTTACCATCTGTATGCTGATGACCTGCAACTGTACGCTCAATCGGACATTGCCAACCTCGATCATTGCATCTCGTCACTTAATGCTGATCTACGAGCTATCGAGGAATGGTCTGGCAAATTTGGTGTTGGTATCAACGTCGGGAAATGCCAAGCCATTCTCATTGGTAGCTCGTACTACCTGAGAAATTTGGACACTGGCCGGCTGGTGCCGCTTATGTTCGACAACACCGTTATACCTCTCTCACCTCACGTAAAAGACTTGGGCCTGTACATTGACGATACTTTCAGCTGGAATAAGCAGGTGGCCCAGGTTAGCCAGAAAGTCACTTACTCACTGCGGTCTCTCTATAGATTTAAACATTTTCTCCCATCTAGCACTAAAACAACTTTGGTGCAGGCGCTTGTGCTTCCCATTATCGACTATGCTGATGTTTGTTACCCTGATTTAACCCAAGAACTTCTTAGCAAATTGGATCGTCTTCTGAACAATTGCATTCGTTTCATTTTTGGCCTTCGCAAATATGATCATATCTCTTCGTACCGCTCTCAGCTTAAATGGCTGCCTATCAGACTCAGGAGGTCCCTCAGATCTCTCTGCTTGCTTTTCACCACCATGAATGATCCATGCGCTCCTGAATACTTAAAAACTTATTTTAAGGTGTTGGGTAGTTCTCACAGTCGGAACCTTCGAGCTTCCAAAAACCTTATCCTTCAAATTCCCTCTCACCGTACTGGTTTTATGTCCTCTTCTTTTGCTATCTCCACTATAAAACTCTGGAACGCGCTACCCCATGGCATTAAAAAAGCCGAAACCAAATTGGCTTTTAAAAAAGCAGTTCGGAAATTTTATTTAAAGTCGGTCTAAATTGTTTACCTTATTAATATAGCTATTCATAGAGTCGTAGTAATTATATCGCAGGGTTTCTCGTATTTCGGACTATTTGTATGTATTTTAATATATATTAGTTTATTTTTTATGCTTATTTATGTATTAGTATGTAGGTACCCATTTATGTGTTTTATTTTAGGCTTACAAGATGGTATGTTTCTTTTTATTTTTATTGTACTCTATCACAATGCTGTCTATTTGACCCAATGGTTGACTGGTAGAGAATGCCTTGTGGCATTAAGTCCGCCTATGTACCACTTTTGTACATGAAGTTTAAATAAATAAATAAATTAAATAAATAAAAGTGTTAGTTGAAGTAGTTAGTAAGTAAACTTATATTGTCACTTACGGGATATCTTCCGTGATTACTTATTGTTTTGAGCTCCCGATATTTCGACGCTGTTGCAAGCGCCATGATCGCGGGTTGACTGGAGACTGCGGGTGGATGGAAAATAAAATTGTTACGAGCAGGCAAATCTGTCTACCCTCTTTCTTTGTCTTTTGCTACGCGCACTATTGGAACTCGACACTAAGTCACGACAAAACGCACTCACAGTATCACCAGGTTTTTTGAATAAGGAAGTATAAAAATTTCAATCGAGAGGATGGCTTCAAATTGTCGAGTACGTGGAATCCAGTTTTGAGTATGCTCAAAAGTAGCAGCCGGCATCATACAAAAAACTCCAAAAAACCTGGTGATACTGTGAGTGCGTTATGTCGTGACTTAGTGTCGAGTTCCAATAGTGCGCGTAGCAAAAGACAAAGAAAGAGGGTAGACAGATTTGTCTGCTCGTAACAATTTTATTTTCCATCCACCCGCAGTCTCCAGTCAACCCGCGATCATGGCGCTTGCAACAGAGTCGAAATATCGGGAGCTCAAAACAATAAATAATCACGGAAGATATCCCGTAAGTGACAATATAAGTTTAGTTTTAAACCGTGAAAGCCTAAAACAGTAGTTAGTAAGTGTTTGTTGATAATAAACCTATTTTTTTTCAGTGTCATGAAAGCCTGTCATCATTCATCGTTTTCTTGCCCTTATAGCAATTCATTTGGGGTCGGCGCAGCATGTCTTCTACTTCCATACTCCTCCATTTTTCGTCATCTCTTCAGACACTTCTTTTCTTACCATATCCTTCGTCCATCCATCGTCTCTTTGGTCTTCCTCTACTCAAAAAAGGTATTATAAAAAAAAATAAGGATCAAAAAATGTTCGAAAGCGATGCAGATTTTTTAATTTCCATTTCGTGTTGTCTCTATCTCTTCATATTATTTTATATTAAATAGCTAATTAAGTTATGTTCAAACACTTTAATTAATTTTAAAAAGGTGCTCTTTGTATTAATAAAAAAAAAGAAAATACTTTCCATTAAAAAGGCGCATAATTTTGAACATGAAAAATCTTGCACGCCTTTTAAGTAACAGCGGTGGACTTCAAAGTGCTCAGTAGTAATTAAAACCGTAGCTTAGCATAAAGTATGGCAATTGCTCAATGTCGAAAGCTCGACTTTTGAAAATTTATATCGCACGAAAAGTTCTCACTACTTAATTACCTACTATGAATTTTATTTTCTTTACGTTAACTAAATACTCAGAAAACTTTCAAATGACTCGATTGCTGTGAGAGCGAATGGATTTGAAGGCAAAGTTATAAAATTGTACTTAACAGCTTAGTGACGGGGCTATTTGGATAGATAATCCTCAGTTACTGAATTGTGTTTAAAATAAACGGAAAACCGTTCATGATCGAGTTTGTGAAGACTACGGCAAGATGAGAGGATGTCAACAGAATTTAATCCTGAATTTATTTCTTTGTGAGCTATTCAATAGTTTTGAGCTAATTGACTTTGATTATTGCTTTTATACAGGATGGAAATGGGACCCTTCACGATGCCATCAACCAAGCATTCTGTACATCAAACTAAACAACTTTACGCAAACAATATTACTGGGAAACGACTTTTTTTTTCGTGTGAAAAATCACGTTATAGGGGAAGACTCAATGTTACGCATTTTGCTGATGGATAGATTGAAAAGTACGGGAGTCGTGGAGGCGTTTAAACTAAAAATCTAACATTAAAAACATGTAGAACATAAAAAACAATGTGAAAAAGTTGGAACTTTGACCCCCCAAAAATAATGATAAATAAAACACAAGCAAACATGGTAGGTAGATAATCTGTGTTTAGTGTTTATCATACCAAAATTGTTAGTATTCCTGGAAAAGTCCAAGGGAACCGGACGTATCGACATCAATAATTATATTATGGCCTATAATTGAAGCTTTTTGAACGCATCCTACTGTGTCTATCAAATTACCTACAGGGAACCTGACACAATTTAATGTAATTTTCGTGTGTAGCATGAACGTAAACTCATTTCCTTATTTAGCTCGCATAATTTGCTCGTTGTTGATAGAAACTTGTATACAAAACATTCAGGAAACAGCTATAATTAGACCGTTTCCGTGTAACGAAATTACCTCCTAAATCCTTATTGAACAACAAAATCCTTGAAGCGAAAACGTCATCTCCATAGCTTATTTAAGTTTGCGTAAACGAAAATTTATCGCTCACGTAGATGAGACGTAGTAAACCTAAATTATTTACGTAACCTACCAATTTTCACGAGATAATCCAAGTCTCCCCTTTCGTACGGAATCTATTCTCGCGGGCTTAGCTTATCTATACGACGGCAAGCAAAACAAATCACCAACGAGTCTTGATAGTCGGGAACAAGTTTTTCATTAATATTCTATTCATATTCAAATCTGATTCGACAGGCGTTATCGCGCGGTTTTCCAAATTCGGATCACGCGCCGCTTCGTCTCGCGAACCGCGAATATCATGGGTATCAGGACTCATGATTGGCTATATTATCAACGTTAAACATGACGGTGTGATTTAAACGCCCATTGTTTGTTCGTTTGTTGGTATATTCTCCTGATTTGTGTTTCAGACGGGGTGGGGAATGTTTACGTGACAGAAGGCAGTTCTTGTTGTAATGGTGCTTATCTTTATGTGTTCTTTTTGTATGCAAATGGTATCGTGCTAATTGTGTCGATAAGACAAATTATTGATAATGTTTGACGTTTCTTCGTGTCTGGTCGAAGCTCAAAGGGGTATGAAGTAATTCCTCAAACCATTTGTCTATTTTCGTTACTTCTTTTTTATAATCCAGTTTCTTGGCAGCTTTTGGAAATAGCTTTAAAAAAATCGATTGTGTCCAACTACCCGCGGTGGTTTGTGTTGGTATATTTATGTTTTATTCAAAATAGCTTCTAAAAATGTTATAAAAACCTTTAAAACAAACAGAACCAAGCTTTGTCTTGACAATTAGGCAACAGCAGCCTTCGAGTTTAATAACTTCATTACTGTTCGCATATGAAGGACTAAAACCTTTTTACGAGTAACAAAAACATGAATGATAAACCTAAAAAAATATGTGATAGCTAATTTCTCATAGAAGTAAAGCAAAGGACATTTTATGATGCCCATCTAGAGGGGTGCCATTACAGGGCTGTTTTATTTTTTTATGCTGATACTTTCATTTCGAGTTACGATCCTAAAATATATAGCACGTTGCGACCTTATCAGGGACACTTAAAGCAATACGTAAATTTATGTAATATAATGATGAATTAACAACGTTGTAATATTTTTTCGTACTTAATTCTACGATATTCATACTTATTTTGAGATGCTTCATCATCTGCGTAGCGTTTTTCCTCACTATGTTGAGGTCGGCTTCTAGTCTAGCTGGATTCAACTGAATATCAGTATTTTACGTGGAACGACTACTTATCTGACCTCCACAACCCAGTTGTTACTGGATGCTACGACATCGTACGGGATACTACGACATTTTATTGGATACTACGACATCGTACTGGATACTACGACATAGTACTGGATTCTACGATAGCCATATACACAAATAGGTTTATTTATTCTTTCTTTTTTGTGTGGTTAGTGCCTAACCTCATCATCATCATCATTCTAACCTGGTGTCTGAGTTTTCATAAAAAAAATATAATGATCCTTAAAAAAAAAATACAATCCCTACTGGTAGGGAGTCATGGTTCGCATCGAGGAATATCCCAATATGTCATGTTGTTATTTTATACTGACGGTAAAAATGAGGTTTAAGAATAACTTTATTTCTCAAAAAGAATTACATAGTTAATTTACTTTCAAGAAACACACTAAAATTAAAATTTATAGTTAGAGCGCACAAATAATGTGGGTACACAGATAAATAATAACAAAACTCGATCATACTCGTAAGTTTAACAAAACAACACGGACGTAGTAAAATTTTTACTGGATGTGGCATTAATGGATTAGCCTGTTGTGAGCAGGTTTGTTGTCTTATATATAAATTTTGGGTACATACATGATTTATATAATATTTATTTAAAGTAGGTATTTTTTTTAGTTTAGTTTAATTAATTACAAGATATGCTTTTTGTTTATGTAGTTCATCTTTTTTTTTTTTAACTTATTTGTATGTATGAATTGTGTGGGCTTTTAGTAACTTTTTGAACCGGGCATAACTTTGTTCTCCTTTTATTACTGATGGTAATTTATTATAATTAGTAACACCCTCAAACTCCAAATTTCTTCTTCCATAGTTTGTTCTAGGAGGGCGGGTCACTAAGTAACTAGCACGTCTTAAGTTAATCTTTCGTGTTTGTTGTTTAGTCACAAATCTTATATTAGTATGAATTTTGTTATTTAATATTTTACGTATTTAGAATACATGTGTAGTATATGTAGGTTTGTTTTATATTCATTATTTTTGTTTCCTCATATATCTTAGTAGTTGGTGTCCGTTATGGATATTTGAATAGAATTTTAATTAATCTATTTTGAACTCGTTGAATTGGGTCTATATTAGTTTTCGCTGCAGTACCCCAGATTTCAATGAGGTAGTCGATGTGAGGCTTAACCAGAGAGTTATAAATAAGATATCGCACTTTTCGAGGGAGACAATTTGTTATGTTGTGAAGAGCCCCTGTGAGTGGTCTTAGTTTAAGTTTAATTTTTTCTAGATGTGGTTTCCAATTTAGGTTACTATCCAAAATGAGTCCGAGATATTTTTCTTTAGGTAAATATAAACCCTACATCAAAAAATATCTAATACCTGAAGCAATTTGATCGATATGATTCGTGAATTACGTCATCAATTGTAAGGCTTTTGTTACCACATCATTCAAATCCATCCCTAAACGAAATTAACAAGTGAACCGCTAAATGTAAAAGTATTATCGGTATCCAAGGATATTCTCTCGTAGCGTGTTTTAGGGATGGCATTTGATATGGCTTTTCGAGTACTTTTAAAATCAAACCTTTAAATCGTAAGATGTGTTCTATAGTCCTAAACGTACCTACTTAGGTCGCGTGAAAAAGCGTCTACACTGGAAGTGTGTTTGTACGTACATCCGACATATAACAATAGATACGATTGTCAGCATGAATCAGACAGACAATATTATTCAAGTGACGAATAAAAAATTATTGTTTATAAACCTCTTTTTCTGTAGCCATAAATCACGGTCTACGACTTGAATGACATGTACAGAAAAAAATGTTTGGTAGTAATTAAGTATAGCTTAAAAAACTTGACTTGCTAGGATTTAAAAACCGCCCAAGTGTGAGTCTTATCTTACTTTCAATCGTTTTCTTTTTTAGATTGCAATAAATGTTATGGGTGTAAACCACCTCATCACGAAGCCGTCAACCAAGCATTTTGTACATCAAACTAAGTAACTTTCCGCAAAAATTATTGCTGGGAAACGACTTTTTTTTGGGGTGAAAAATTATGTTTTGTGGTATAACTCAATGTTACGCTCTCAAAACATTGTGCTGATGGATGGATTGGATAGTACGGGGTTCGTGGAGGTATTAAAAGTAAACCCTTACACTAAAAACTTGTATTTAAAAAAAAACTTGTCAAAAAGTTGAAACTTTGACCCCCAATATCTCCCTATAAGTTCCCAGGTATAGTGTAGAACAAAAAAAATATCGCAATGACGGGGAGAATAAGTGCCTTTCGGCTTCGTTAAGACGTGTTTTACATCCTTTATAAATTATAGTTAAGTTTCTTTTTATGCCGTAAAAGAAGCCTAATACGGTGAAAATTATAAGGTGCATAATCACAAAAGATATAATCAGAAAGCCTTCATAGGCTGTCGTCATATGGTTGTATTATTCCTTTGCGAAGAATAAGAAGATGGGACTCCTAAAATAAATAATTTGTTAATCAAATTATACATTTTATGTCTCACAATTTTCCTCAAACAATAATCCTGAGCCCGTAGCTTTCTCAATTTAAATGTGGCAACCCTACACGCAGATATCGGTCGAATTCCAACGCCGCGCCGTAAACCGTTCATGATTCATGTTTATTCAAGCATAGTCGTTGTGGCGCATTTCACTCGTAAACCTGTTTACTGACTTTGTAATTATAATCCTTATAGCTTTATAATTATAGGCTATTATTGATCTGATTGGTGAAATTGGAAATGCGATTGTCTTAATGGATTACGGACTTTGATTGTTGTAGGGAAGTATGAGTAAGTGTTTATATGTATTTTGTTGTTCTTCCCGTCATTGGAATTATTGTTTTGCACTGGACCTGGCAACTTTCTAGTTACGAAGATTTCGAAGGTCAAACTTCCAACCTTTTCACCCTTAAAAAAAAAACAAGAGCGTGTCGGGCCACGCTCACTGTAGGGTTCCGTAGCTTCCCAGACCATTAAAAATACCAACATTTTTCGTCGGCAAAAATAACTTTGTTTTTCATAGTATTTGTATGAAAAACAAAGTTATCATTTGCGTTTTTTTGAAAAAGTGCTATATAACTCAAAAACTATTCAACTCATCAAGTTGAAAATAATTTTCCTAGAAAGTTCATATAAAGGTCTACTTCTGTGATTTTTTTCATATTTTTTAAACTTATGGTTCAAAAGTTAGAGGGGGGGGGGACACATTGTTTTTGACTTTCGGAGCGATTATTTCCTAAAATATTAATATTATCAAAAAATGATTTTAGAAAACCCCTATTCATTTTTAAATACCTATCCAACAATATATCACACGTCAGGGTCAAAATTAAAAAAAAAATCGCTCCCCACTTTACGTCTGGGGGAGGTACCCTAATAAAAATGTTTTTTTAAATTTTTATTTTTGCACTTTGTCGGCATGATTGATATACATATTGGTACCAAATTTCAGCTTTCTGGTGCTAACGGTCACTGAGATTATCCGCGGACAGACAGACAGACAGACAGACAGACAGACAGACAGACAGACATGGCGAAACTATAAGGGTTCCGTTTTTTGCCATTTGGCTACGGAACCCTAAAAAGAAAAAAAAATGTTACATACGACTTGTTTAGATGTTCTTGGGCCTAGTAGGCCTAATATGGCCACGTTAAAGCGGGTTGCAGACCAAGAGCTAAGCTATGGCGAAGCTATACTAAGCTAAGATAGCTAAGCTAAGCTAAGATAAGCTAAACCAAAAACTAAGCGAAACTTCAGTCAGTGTTGCGAAGTACAATTCGACGGACGCTCGCCATGAATCGATGAAGAAAGTTCCGATGATGAATACGTTACACATAAAAAAAGAAGATTAATACTGACTTATAAATGATTATCTACAAAAAACATTCCAGACCTTGATGTATTACCACATTGACTCTCGGCAAACAAGTGGAGAGCTTAGCTTACCTCGCGTAGCTGTGCATCGGCATACACAACTCACAACTAACTTAGCTGCGCATATTTAAGTTAGCTCACATAGTTTACAGTCTGCACATAAAGTATGAAAAACTGTGTCAGCTATGTGAGCCCAGCTAAACTAACTAAGCTTAGCTCTTGGTCTGCAACCCGCATTATAGTGGCGTCTCTAAAGCGCAGGTGTTGGGACACTTCGGACAGTCTAGCAAGTGGAACATCGTCTGGTCGTGATTCTGTCACGTCGACACCCTACTTGTATTGCAGTAATCTGGATCGAAATTGATACTGTCTTATGATGCTAAATCTATCTATTCGATCCATCAACACATAGACGTCTCATTGAATAAAAAAAACTAATTTAATTCATCACAATGTTTACGAAACTAGTGCACTAAACTGCAATTATTAAATGATAAATGTGGATTTAGTATTAAGCAGCAAGTAAATGTTGCATCTACAGGGATTGTGCGAACTAGCCAAGATATAAATGGAATGAATGTAGCTCTGGAGGCTTGTACCTGACAGCTATGAAATTATTGCTACCGCTTATTTTGGTGCCGAAACCAGGTCTTTGAGATTTTAGGCTTTTAACTGTGAGGGAAGTTTCTGTGTCTGTAATACTAAAAGAGGACATTGTCAATTCTACATCCTACTAATCCTATCCTAGTAATATTATCTTTAGTATTATATAACCTCATATCCCATATAGTGTGAGTGCTATGTACTAGAATGCTATCATTCGCTGGAAACCTACGTTTTTATTTTTTGACTTGAATGTGCCCTGGCGGTTAAGAGTATGTCATGCTCACTCAAATGTCCCGCTGATGGTGGCGCGTGTGTCGGGTCATTTAGTTCCCTTCAAAATGGTTGAGTTGAATGGTGCTGATACATGCGTCATGTTCGTGGACGGGCGCTGTCGGTTGGGACTGGTCAGCTCTTGGTTGCCACGGCTTTTTTTATTTTATAAATTATTTTATTTTTGAATTGTTTTTGTTTGTTTTAATTATGGACACTTTTATCGTGCACATCTTGTTACATTGTTCTCACATAATGCACCATCTCAACAGGAATGATGTAACCAAGATTTTGTAACAACATTACGATTTAAATTAAAAGAGTGTCCATGGAGTTTCTTGCCCGTTCTTCTCCATAGGGATCTACGCTAGGAATGGGCAACTACAGTACTTTCACAGCTTTTATGTCTTTTGACTGAGACTGTAGCTACATTTAATTTTCATCTTTGTTTCGACAATTCAAAAGCGCCTGTAACTGGCCTACTTGAAATAAATGCTTTGATTTTGATTGAATGCGAAAGTTGGTGAGTATGGATGTATGGATGTTTGTTATTCATTCTCGCAAAAACTACTGAATGGATTTGAATGGAATTTTGCACATAGATAGTTTATAATCTAGATTAAAACATAGGATACTTCTTATCCCGGTAGTAAGATGCTATAGGACAATTATCAAACTTCAAGTAAGTGAAGCCGCTGGCAGAAGCTAGTACGTAATATAATTAACTAACACTATGCCCACGACTTCGTCCGCAAAAATTGTGATAGCTCGGTTAAATTTGCATGATATAAACATATTTATTTAACACTTCGAGCATAAAGTACAAGGGCGGACTTAATGCTATAAATAATAAATAACTTATGTTCCTGATCCTGCGAACCGGGAGACGATGCGTTGGAAGACCTCCCACTAGGTGGACCGATGACCTGGTGAAGGTTGCGGAAATCCGTTGGATGCGAGTCGCAAGGGACCGGCCAATGTATATGTGTATGCAGTGGACGTCTTTCGGCTGAAAATATGATGATTATGATTGATGATGACTTCCTGATAATTTAGCTTTCCAAGTTTCCATTGGTGAAAAATTGGTTAGTATCGGTTCAGAAGTTTTGGAGCTTATTCGGTACAAAAACTAAACACATATTTCCGCTTTTTAATATTATATTAGTATATAATACAGGTAAGATAAAAAAAAAACTAATGACAAAAGATTAAAGACTATCTTTATTGCCTAAAAGATATATTATTTTTTCAGAGAAGGAACGGTAATATGTTAATTTCCCCGTACATTCTTGAAAACAATATTACAAGTACTGGGAAGTACTACCAAGTTCACTGACGGTCGTCTATTTTCAACCTTAACTGAGTACATAAGGGTGGTAGACCGGCAGTGAACTCGAAAGTACCTGCCCAGAAACCCCTCGTGCCATCTTTCTCTTTTAGATATGACAAATAAGTTACTTTCTTTTTCATTAATTAAATGTCACCTGCAAGGACATGTCGTTTACCAATAATCTTGGAATCACCAAAAAATAAGTAAATATTCTGAAAATCTTCTTTGATAAAATATTAATAGCTATTTCTTTGACATCATAATTTACGTACACCGAAAAACGTAATTAAAATCTCTGTTATAAATTGATCAAGAGACTTTCGAGAATTCGAGAAATGGAAAAAAAAACTCGTGAAAAAAACATTTTTGTAGAATAAGTATAATACTATACGAGTATCATACTTATTCTTCAAAAAATGTTTTTTCTTGTCTCTCTCTGTAATCTCTCTTTGTAATCTTCGTCTTTTTATTATACAGGGTTATTTGTAAAACACCAACAACCTTGCATGAGTAGATAGATTACTAACATCATAAACAGCAACATTTGTTCTACAACTTTTTCGAAAACAGGAAAAACAAATGGACTTTTCACATAAAACTCGATCAGCTGTTCGGACCATATGGATGGAGAGTTAATATTAGAGGAGCAATTAATATTTTTTTCTCCTTGTATTTTTTTTTGTTGAAAACTTCTTTAAGCGCGTTTAGCTCTTTTTTGGGTGAACAAAAATCATGGAACTTGCGTGACCGTCACCTAACACTTCGTAGCACTCGTAGCCTATCTACTACGGCGTAGCACCACTTGCGTGGCGCACAATATAATAGTAGCAGCTATAGATTACTTAGTTTTCACTTTTATCGGCAGTTCCCAAAGACTGCCCCGAGAGCTGAGTAATAAGAATTTTCCAGCATGAAAAACTGACCTATCCGCGGTTAAAAAACTATACAGAAACCCTGTTATACTCCTAATATTTCCTTGAGCAGGTTATTTTTTCCGTTATAAAGTTAGTTGGGGCATCGAGATGAAACTCTGAAACCGAAGGAATCAAGGCATTATACAAAAATATCTTACTTAATATACTAAGGTCCATGTTCACCAAAAAGATGACGGTTTGATTATCTAAAAACAGCTGTTTAAAACACATTTTTGTATGGGAACATGTCAAAGTGACAGTTGTTTTTAGATAATCAGACTGTTATCTTTTCGGTGAACATGGACCTAACAATATCGTTATCATCATTGGATTAGCTCGTGGCTAAATAATAACAGCCGCTCGGATGGATCTTTAGGTTAAGCCATGCTTGCCCAGGTTAGTCTGTGGATGGGTGACCACTCTTATATACCGAGTTTCCTTCGTGCCTCGGAAAGCACGTTAAGCTGTTGGTCCCGGCTGTCATTTGCCCATCTTTGACAGGTAATCAGTTGCCCATAAAGTCTGATAACCAGTATTGCCAAGTGTTATCGTATAACCCAATATTAACTGGGTTGTAGAGGTCAGATAGGCAGTCGCTCCATGTAAAATACTGGTATTCAGCTGCATGCGGTTAGATTGGAAGCTGACCCCAACGTAGCTGGGAAAAGGCTAGGTAGAGAATAATCGTCATCATTATTTCAATCGAAATACGACCACTACTGGTTTACCTAAACACCGCTGTGTTTCTCGCAACTAGCGGACTCAATTGCGTAGCTAGGTAGGATGCTACAGATAATCTGCGTGCGACTACGCTGCCTCAATTAACACCAACAAGGCAGGACAGGTTACTGTGGCTGCTCTGTGTGTTATTCCACCTGCACTTTGTGGGACCGACTGGTCCGAAGCCACCACCACCGCCATTGAGGTGAAAGAAAATCACGAACACGACGAGGTGGACATTACGGTTTTTTCCTACTCCTCCGATATACTTTCTGATTAATTTCAGACAGTTAAATGCATTTTCTGGGACTTCGTCGAGCTTCATTGTCTCGGCGGTTTTGTGGAGTTACAATGGTAACTCCTGAAAGCAAGAATCAACAGTGGTAAAACTACTGTTTGGGTATAGAGAAGCGGGCTTGTCCCATAAAAAGGACATGACGAGGTAGAAGCGGAACACGTCATGGCGCTCCAAAACAAAATCATAATAACTATCCCTATTCACAAAACATTCTAATACCTAAAATAATAAATGAATACCTCAATGTCTGCAGTATACGGTTTTAATTGGCAAGGGAATGCGTCTCAACGGTTCACAGTAGCTGGCAGCCATCGTAAAATATTTTACAACCTTCTTAAATCGAACATTATCGCTCTGTGTAACTCCCACGGGAGTTTGCGACGCTCCCTTATAATATTTTGCATTATTTCGCTCGTTGGAGATAAGTATGCTGTGAATTTAGATGTACTTTGGTATACATTATCTGTAATTGCTGTGGTAAGTTACTTAGCGGCGTGATTCCCTGTGGGATCAACTCAACGCCTCTCTTGAAGAGGGTGTCGAGAAAGTGATTGAAATGCTTGTTATTCATTAGTAACAGGCGTTTTCATTGTTTGGCAAATGTGGTAATTGATACCCTTTTTTTTTTCTTTCAGATGGGAAATCATCAAATGACCCCTCCCACTCTGGGCGGAGCGGGAGGGAGTGTCAGACTTTTACTGACTAAAACCCATCCATGTTCCTTCCTCGCCCTTTACGTTCCGGGACCACGGTATCTCTTTCGAACAGTCCCCCTTAAAACTGTTCTATGGTTACTGCCATGGGAAAAAACGCGAGTCCCATAAAATGTGGGATGCGCATCAGCCCAAATGAGTTGTTTGTTGGTTTCCTGCTACCCTCGAGAAGAAAATGAGGTTCACAATAGTTCTATGCAGGCAGCAGTAAAGGCACTGGCAAGGTGTACTCGTTGCCCTTCCAGCTGTCGTTCTTGATGATGATGATGATGGTTTTGTATGATGATGAATATAATAACTAAATCAATGATCACTCGATACCGGGCTTACAGCCTGTGTTTTCACAAGAGGTGCGATGTAGGTATAATCATAAACTGCCAAGCCTTTTCCCAACTATGTTGGGGTTGGCAAACCCGTTTGCAAAAACTGGGTGTTGGTTTGTTTCGGTAATGTTTTGGCAACTGGTTAAATGGATGGTTATTAGAGGTGGCAATATGACAATGCCAAGCTTTAATTATTGTGTGTCCACCGGACAATTTTGAATCCTGTAACCAAATTGTAAATATCGGGAGCTCAAAATTATGAATAATCACGGAAGATATCCCGTAAGTGTCAATTTAAGTTTACCAAATCGTTTGACCCAAGTTTCTCACATCAACTACCACAAAACATCGCTAGGTCTTTTCTCTTGGGTCTCAAGTATAATAATAATTTGTCTACTTAATATGATCGGGTGGTTGTATCGACATCAAACTGAACTTACTATTAAATTATTTATGGAAGCTAACCTATATTAGTAATGAATACTAACTAATTCTGTATGTACACTAGTATCGATCTATTTCCACTAAGATAACCATTCTATCTTCAGTACCACAAATTGCGTTTAATCATCCTTAATAGGGCCACCAACGAATGTTACTTATATATTTACTTCTAATGGCATAAATGGAGTACGTCACACGCAAGGAAACCTAGTTCTCATTTGCTATGCATTTAAACGATACAGGGTAACTTTAGCTTATCTACACTAATCGATCGGGTAAGCGTAGCTTAAGAACTTGAGCGGTTGAGTATTGTATTTTTGTTAGGGAGAGCAATGGAAACTTTAAAGTAAAGGTTTTTCTGTGATGGCAGCTGAAAACGGTGAAAAGCTAACTACACAAGCGCTTTGGCTATGCAGTATCCAGTGGTGCAATAATAAGCAATTTGTTGGTGGTTGGTCAGCACCTCAATGCTAGGAAAACCAGTATAAGCTGACCTCGCTTTCTATTAGAACTATGTACTCTATTATTCTATCTGAGGGTCTAAGTACGCCCCGTAGTCGATATTTTGTGATTACCAATTAGATAAGTACCGTTGGTTTTGAATAACGTAATGTCAACTATCCCAAGACTTTTTTTTCATATGACTCTCTGGAGCGGGATCCCAGTGTCAGACTTTTATTGATTAAAACCCGTCCATGTTCCTTCTTAGCCCTTTATTTTCCGGGGCCACGGTATCTCTTTCGAACAGTCCCGCAGCCCCGACAGGCATTGGCCCTTCCTTATTTTTTATTGGGACAAGCCCGCCACATTATTCCCAAACCACTGTAACTCCTGAAAGCTAGAATCAATGAAGCTCGACAAAGTCCCAGACAATGAATTTAACTGTCTTGGCTCCCGCAACGAAATTAATCAGAAAGTATAGCGGAGGAGTAGGAAAAAAAACCCCTTCCTTATGCTGACATCTCTTTTTCGCGCGTGGAACACGAACGCGCCATCGGCACGGCCTGTCGCCATAAGACGGACTGACGGCTAGCTAGCCCGTAGCCGTAGCCCCATAGTTCGCGGTCGCTCGGTGCGTCTCCCGCGGCGGCACGGAACGAGAGGTTCTCTCCCTCTCGCGTTCCGCCACCTCCTTCGCTAGCATGACTGCTTCGTAGAAGCAGGTGTCGGCTTCCCATTCCGTCTCGCTCCGGACCATGGATTGAACCAGGTCCGGACGCGAGAGGTTACCGCAGCCGATCGCCGCTACGAGGACACGGCGGTGCTACGCCCACGCAGGACGAACCTTCACCATGTGCTTCACCGTGTCCGCTGGTCGATCCTCACAAAACTATCCCAAGACCTAGGTTATAATATTTTCCTTATTGCATTGAATGCTAAATAAGTACGAGTATAGGTAGGTGACCAATATAGCCAGTAAAATACAAATACGTTTTCATAATAATGATACCTAATTTGTGTAATTAATAAAAAAACAACATCATAACGTAACGAACGAAGTACACAATGACAACATTTGTCCGACTTTATTCGCCAAACTCACGAACCTAGCGAATAATCTGGAATGCTCGTGTACTAAACATTGTAGGAAGCCGGCAGACGTTAAACATGAAATATTTCCAGCGATATATTCGCACGCATGTCGCGACGCCTAAGCGGCCGTTTATCAATATGCCCTTCGGCGGATCTTAGCGGCGCACGGAAACATACAAGAAATTACAATGGTGTGTGTAAACAAAATAAAGCCGGTTCGTTGACACGTAGGCAACCATGACGTCATTGGAAGAGGTAGTATCTGTGGTAATTTAGTCAATCAATGAACGGGATCACTCATTTTATTGGGTGCTTTTGGGGGTAACCAGCATGCCTGAGAGATATTTCTCGATGGCATGCTAAAAAAAATGTTTATTTGTACATTCCGTAAGTACACTCAACATTGGGCTATTAATGCGCGCACATAGGTTACAATTACATGTACTATATAATACTTTAAGAATCTATGGTTTGAGAAAAACAAATTTACAAGATCATCATCATTGAGCCAGGTTAAGCCGACTGTCCGTTCATGAACCATTACAAATACTGCGGGTAAAGTATCGATATTAGCAGCCTACCCCAGGTTGCAGCTTGGCAGTAAAACATACAGGATGTGAGAAATGGGGGTGATCTATTTGTAGAGCACATTATTCAGGATCGGCGAAAACAAAATACGATCGCTGCGTCTTTTCTTCTGACGTCATTCGCTGCGGGAAATAAGGTTACGTCGTAATTAAAGTGATCGTCGCTCGAATATTCCTTCATTTTGGTCACCGAACTTTGCCAGATTTTTGATTATCTTCTATTAGTTTGACATTTATTTTGACCTGTGAACTTTTGCCGTGGTAACTGCGTTCTCTTGGTATGTTTTGTGTATTGATTTAGCCCCTAAACATGTTATGGCGCTGTTTGGTTTTTTGACCAATTGAGTGATCAATACCTACACCAACACAATAATCCCATACTTCGACTGATCGCTTTGGTTAGTATGCAGGTTAACCCAAAATTTAAATCATCGCAGAAATCATAAACTATATGAACTCGAATTTTATGACTATTTCAGTTGTAATGCAGTATATTTTCAAATATTTGGCTAGCATGAGCCTAGCTACAGTAAGTACTGCTTATCTCGAAATTTCAGCACGGGCACTAATAATAAAATTTTAATGCGTGCTTGAGATTATTTTTCGGAATTCTGCGACTGTGAGCGCAAACTTTGCACAAATAAAATTGAGTCTTAAAACTAAGATCAGTTTTATAGTCCTGCAAGTTGCAGGCGACAGCTTCGTTGGCGATACGGAATTTCGGCAGGACTCACTGTGTCAGCATTTTTGCTTATAAAGTTTGTTTGCCTACTTCTACATCTACCTAGGTATTTGTGTTAACTAATAATCAGCGTTCCGTTTTACTCATGGGCTCTTTTTTTTTTTAAACATCTCCACGACCGGGATGGATTGAATGAATACGGGGGTCGCGACCCCCGTATTCATTCAATCCATCCACTAGCACAATGTTTCGAGTGCAGTACATTGAGTTTTACCGTAAAACGTGATTTTCCACCCCAAAAAAAAAATCGTTTCCCAGCAATAATTTTGCATGAAGTTACTTAGTATGAAGTGCAGAATGTTTGCTTAACCGCTTCGTAATGAGTCTGTTTACACCCTGTATAGTCATCATAACATTTCTTTTGTCGTCGTGATGACGACAGCTTATCAGAGTCCACTGCTAAATGCCTTTATTAATCACACGCCTCTTAACTCTATTCTTGGCAACTCTCATCCAGTCTACCAGCCAGCCTACGAAAATCTTATACTATATCAAAAAGCATTTACTTTGCCATTACTTACACGAGTAATAAACCACATAATTGTTCCTTATTACAACAAATACATTATTTTCCATTTCAACTCTAAACAAAACAGAAAACTTTTCCTTACAACGCTTTTATTGGTGTTGTAAAACAACATTTTGCTCCGCCGTACAAAATCAGTCAACAACAAACTCGGAATTGTTGAGATGTGTGAATCTTAGACCCTCGTCGCTCACCTGATTACGGAATGCAAATCGAACCCAAGGGATCTTAGCCCTAATATATAAGAGGGATAGAGCTTTTTATCCCACACAACAGGCACAGGAAAGGCCGACAAACCGTAACAGACACGTGAGTAGTTGAAATGGTTTTGAATAGTTTATAGTGCTTTATTTCGCTGGTGTTTTATTATTTAAGGCCACTCCGTCCCGTAGCATTGTCCGCATTTTTCTTAATTTCCCCCCAAAAAATCCTCTTTCAGGTGGAATTTGAAAAACGTGCTTTGGGCCCGTGTTGTTTGTGAGTTTTCACACTGTGCACTATTAACTAGTTGGATTTTTTATTGTGTGAGTAGCTGTGACGGTGGGGGAGGAATGCAGGTATTTGGATTCTTTTCGTGTGTGTTTTACCAAATGCCACTGTGATGTTAAACATAGTGGGAATACTATACTAGCTGGTATATTTTAATGGAAAATCACACAGTTGAAATATACATAGTTTTAATCTAAAGACCCATAAAAAACTAAGAAAAACTTGTGGGCAGTCTTAGGGGACTGCCGATGAAATTGAAAACTCATAGCTGGCGCAGCCGTAGCCGTAGCAGATCGGCTACGAGTGCTACGAAGCGTTGTATTGTATAACGGGCTGGTGTCCGCAACTCCACGTCAAGGCGCGTATTTTGCGTATGGGTGGGAAATTGTCTCGATCCATCCCAACTCCCCGAGAAAGGTCAGCAGCGCCTTGATGTTGCCGACAATCTCGCGGAGAGTACCTGGGTGACCGAAGTATTTTGCCCTGTATGTTGCAACCACTGGGCAGTGCAGAGGCACGTGGGCTGCTGTCTCGTCTTCCTCCATGCATGCACGGCTCAGGGGGCTGTCTGTGACTCCTATGACAAAGAGGTGTTTGTTTAAAGAGCCGTGTCCGGTGATGGCGGCTGTATTTGTGCGCAGCTGTGGCTTGGTTAGCCTAAGCGCGCGTTTGGTGAAGCGGCCGTCGATGGCAGGAAGTGCCTCCTTGGCTTGCCTACACTCGCAGTGATCTAGCCACAGCTTCTGGTGTTGTTCACTAGTTCGTATCCTTACCAGTGTGCGTAGGTATCCGAAAGGGCGCTGCCATGCACGATCGCCTTCTAGCAAGTTCGATTGCCACGGGAATCGCTGTGTCCTTTGATCCACTGGATGGTTATATTGTTGAGATTGCCAACCTGGTTTAGGCGTTGATGACACTCGTGTATTAACCCAGAGTTCACTGTGTGTTTGTTTAGAGCCAGCAGCACCGTCATGCTGTCTGAGAGTATACGAATTGAGTGGTCCACAACCTTCTCGGCTATGATGGCTGATGCCGCCAGGGAAATGCCCATGCATTCTGACTGAAATACCGTGTTCTGAGCCCCCAGAGGTATGGCTATGTGGATGTTGAGATCTTCCGAGAAGACTCCAGCACCAGTGCCAGTACCTGTTTTAGATCCATCTGTGAAGATCCGTAGTTCCGCGGGGTTTAATCCCTCGCAGTGGTAGTCCTCGTGAAGCTGGTTGACGACTAATCAAACCTTCACTTACACCTTCATCATGACTTTCACCCACCGCTTCGGCCATCCGAGTACGACCTCCACGGACCTCCCACCCCTCGCCGAGGCCTACTGACAGGACACTATGGCCATTTCCCTACCCTTGACTATCGGGTAGGGCCACCGTTTCGCTCGAAATACAGACCAAAGAGGGCGTGTTGCCTCATGGACGCATTACCACCAGCGCCGCTCAGCTCAACTCTCCAGGACTCCTTCATCCCCGCTTACGGCGCTCAACTGCGCAGGTCTTAGCGCAGGCGACCGGATTTACCAACTCGACGCCAACTGGGTTTAGTGGCGGTTGAGCCCACTTTCACTCGATCACGGTTAGGTTAAAAAGCGCCTGGTGGTTTTCGTTGCGTCTATTTCTTAAGGAATTAGACCAAGAACAGGGCGGCAACCACGTGAAGGTGAACACACCAGACTTGCCTTGGATCTACACGACTGTAGCGCTCCCCCTCAAGACCTCGCCACCCTACTGCCTCTGAGGGAACCAGTAAGGTAGGCCTGCATCTATACTACCAAGCAAAGCGCAAGCAAAACATGTCGTTGTGGAACCGCAAAAGCATATATACAAGCCCTCCCAGCTACGAAGCGATAAGTGACGGTCTCGCGGGTTCCATGATTTTTGTTCACTCAAAAAGTGCTAAACGCGCCTAAAGAAGTTTTCACTTTAAAAATATCGTGGAAATACGTACTAAAACCAAAAAAAAATCCAGTAAAATAATATAATAGCACGTAAAATTAAATGCCAACAATTTTCCTATCGGTCTACTTCATCGATTTTCATTTCTACGAACCGTTTACCGAGTGCTGGCTGCAATTTTCCTACTATTCGTTTATACTTTAATTATGTACTGCGTTCTACATAACACGTTTGCACGCATATCATTTTAATAAAACGACCCGGCTCTAATAATTGAATGAAGGTATACATAATGAAGTAATTTCCTTCATATTTCATATTGTTACTGAGAATTGAACTAGCCGATGTCAATTTTCCCTTGTGATTCTCTTCACATGGACGGCTGTCTAGGCTCCGCATGTAACAACAATTGATACCATGTTAAAATATAGGTTTTGTACTTATATGCGATCGTTTGACTGATGCTGCAGGGCAGCCCGCGAAATTCAAATTGTCTTACATTTTTTGCCATTTGCTAGGATGTTATGTTTATGAAAATATGATTCGCGACTGTAGGCCATATGTAGTTACCGAATTATAATCATCAAAATCATCAATACAACCCTCCACGTTCATAAAGGTCTGGGAATGATTTTAACCTTGAAAAAGCAGTTCCTAGACCGTAAGAAAATTCTCGAGCTTCCCTGGAGCATCCACCTTAAGTACGAAGTTATCTTTACAGAATATTAGTGTGACTGCCTCGTTGGTCTAGTGGTCGCAAGCGCTGCTGAGCATGAAGTTCTAGGTTCGATTCCCAGGTCAGGTCAAGTAATATTGGGTTTTTCCACGGAGCCAGGGTTTGTGCCCGGTTTATGACAATATGCTCACTCTATTACACGGGACTTATGTTTAAACCTCGGCCAACCCTTCAGGGATAACAGGCGTGTTGTTAAGTTATGTAATTTAATTTAATAATAATAGTATTGATATTGAACCGTTCTGACCTGGTGAAGGTTGCCGGAATCCGTTGGATGCGAGTCGCACGGGACCGGTCAATGTGGCGACACTTGGGGGAAGCCTATGTCCAGCAGTGGACGTCTTTCGACTGAAATGATGATAATGATGAACCAAGTTTAGCAACCACTGATAGGTACAATGTTTTATTTATTCCGAACTTGCACGTTAACATAAACAGGCATCACATAAAAGGGCATCTATCTATCATGGGGTTTAGGTTTCCGCACTTAGTCCTTGAGGTGGACCATTGTGTGTGAGCCATGGTGGCCGGTTACTCCAACCAGCCCACCTCCCTCCAGAAGATGATCAAACTTCCTGAAAATAAAAGGGCATTAATGATGCCTGTTTTTGAGTAACGTTATTTTGACTCACGCTAGACTGTGTCGGATTCGAGCCGAGTGTCGACCGTGCAATTTTGTATGGACACACTCACGCTTCCGAGCCACTACCGAGCAACGGACAATGAATTGTGCTCGTGTCGGACACGGTACGGTCTAACGTGCGTCATCCTTAATATAATGAGTATTTAGTCTGAATGGACCTATATGAATGGGCCGGGGTCCGTTCAGACAAAAAATGTTTATTCCGAACGGACCGCGGCGGTGTCAAAATAAAACAAATGAATAAACTTCAATTATTTCATTGTTAGATTCTAAACTCTGGCCGCTGAGCAAATTGAACAGCTTACTTTTAATTTATTTAATAGTTTTTATATTGCATTGTACTGAAAACTAAACTGTATTGGTTACTTTTTAGTTGGCACTAATAAGAAAATACCTTGTAAAAGAAAACAATATTAAAATGTGGTGAATACTATATAACGCTACATTTCTGTCTCTGCTTGTCCCAGTTTGGAAGAGTGCTTGAGGTAACAAGCAATGTACTTGAAATCCACAGTTCTTCATCGTTATTCCTTTGTCTCTTGTGAAGTTATTTTTAGAGACACCCTCCTATTTCCTGTGAATTTTAGTATTATGAGGAAACAAAACGGCCGAGAGATTCGAAAAATAGGTATCATTTGTAAAATGTATTGCTGTCGCGCAGTGCCCAAACGACCGCGCGCAGAGCGTGAAAGAGACAACAACAGAAAATACAAATTAAAAGTACACAAAAACAACGTTTCCTAGTCCCCTGATTACCTACTTCTCCAAAACTGGACCTATTTAACTATTATTTCAATTAAAAATTAAGGAAAGGATTTGGCCGTATGCCGTCTTTTTTATATGATCTAGGCTTTGTTTTCTGGATGTTTGAACACAGCGGAAAATCGGGCTATTTTTTTTTGGTTTTTGAGGGTTCTTATCTCTTTTAGTAAATAATTTATGAAAAAAAGAGAACATGGGGACATGCCGATAACGGTCATAATTTGTTTGGAAAGAAAATATTGCTTATCCAGGGAGGAAACAGGGGACTACGTTTGTATGAAAAAACGGTCATGCTGTTTCCTCTTAAGCTGATTGTGTAAAGAGGTTTGGTACATATCTTCAGTAGACATCACGTTATCGACCTACAGGGTGTAAACCACCTCATCACAAAGCCGTTAACCAAGCATTCTGTACAACAAACTAAGTAACTTTACGCAAAAATTATTGCTGGGAAACAACCTTTTTTTTGAGGTTATAAATCATGTTTTGTGGTAGAACTCAATGTAACGCACTTAAAACATTGTGCTGATCTTCAAAATCTTACAAAAAAAACTTGTATTTAAAAAAAAACTTGTCAAAAAGTTGTAACTTTGACCCCCCATATCTCCGTAACTAGAAGGTTCCCAGGTATGGTGTAGTACAAAAAAATGATTGCAATGATGGGGAGAACAAGTGCCTTTCGGCTTCGTGAAGAGGTGTTTGACACCCTTTATAATTGTTTCTTTTTAGGGTAAGGGCTTCCGGGGTTGCGGGCCTGTTCGAAAGAGATACCGCGGCCCCGGAACATAAAGGGCGAGGAAGGAACATGGATGGGTTTTAGTCAGAGTCTGACACTCCCTCCCGCTCCGCCCAGAGTGGGAGAAGTTATTTGATGATTACCCAAGCTAAAAAAAAGGGTAAGGGCTTCTTCTAATATATTTGGTGTGTTTCCAGTGACTGGTAATTAGTTTAGGGTAATTAAACACCATGACAACCCTGACCCAACTTTAGGCGAACGTAAATGTTCTGAACAGCTGTTTTTTTATAAAACATAAATGAGAACGGGTATTTATCGCGAATTTACCTTTAATTTAAGCCCGACGTTTCGACCGGATTGCACCAGCCGTTTGTCGTGGTCAACAAATTACAGGTAAATTCGCGATAAATACCCGTTCTCATATGTTTTATAATGTGTTCTGATCGTGAAAGTTTAAAAAAAACAGCTGATTTTTTTTTCGCGATTTCAGGTTTTGTCCCCTAATAAAAGTTGTTTGTTATCGTGAACACAATCACATGTTTAAGTATCGTACACTAATTACCAGTCACCCTATATAAAGCATTTAAGCATTGATCACCACGCTTGATCAAAGCCGATTGCTGATTTCAAATTAGGTAAGTTATCTTCTTACTACTATTATAAATGCGAAAGTTTGTAAGCATGTATGGATGTTTGTTCCTCTTTCACGCAAAAACGGTTGAAGAGATTTGGGTGAAAGGCACACACGACACGGATACTGTTTATCCTGGTAGTGGAGCCTATCCTATGGGATCATGATCTGCTTAACCTTTTCCAATCTATGTTGGGGTCGGCTTCCAGCCTAACCGGATGTAGCTGAATACCAGTATTTTACATGGAGCGACTGCTCCATGCTGCTCTACTCGAATATCAAACTGAATCTACGATTTGTGTTTACGGTATTATTTCTGGACTGTGTCCGTTGTGGTAGGAATTGATACTTGGTTTTGGTTTTAATGTTCGCTTTTTGTTAATAGTTTTGATACTTTCTGGTTGGTTGTTTTGTTGGTTGTCTGGAATTGAGTGGATAGAAAGTGACACATTTAACGCTGATGACTATATGGCCTGCTTGCTAAGTGCGTTTAGAGCTAAACTGCTACTCTGCAACGGGAACAATCCTCATCAATTTCCTGCCCATAACCCAATTTATTTGAGGTCAGCGCAGCATTTATTCTTCTTCTTCCGTACTTCGCTATTACTCGTCCTCTCAGTAGTAATCTTCTATCTAGCCATATCATCTTTCACATCGTCCATCCATCAACGTTTCTTTGGTCCTCCCCTATTCTTATAGCCTTTTGTTAAAATGACGTTATCTATAAGTTTCGTTTAAAGAAATGTATTTTTCTCAAAGAACAAATTAAAGTTAAGCATTAGACGCATTTTTTGAGTTGCGGTACCAGCGATGAAGTAATATCCATTTGTTTTTCTGGATATATATATCTATAGCTATAGTTCACTATAGCCCAATTCTTTCTCTTCCTATTAAACGTGACATGCCTTTGCGAAACACATGCCCCCAAAACCTAATCACCGAACCATTTAAACGAATAACAAAACAATTACATAATTAAACACAATTAAGGGGCAAACACTAAAACGATACAGGACAGCGAGAACAAAACATCGTACCACTTACGAAAAACTGTCCATCTAATGAAATTGGACTGGACACGGGACGAACGGCCCTAAATAGATAACATCTCGAGTAAGTTCGGAAGACTTAGACGGGGATAATTAGTTTAATGAACGCCCCGTATTCCGAATAAAAGGGGATTGTTTCTCTTTCTGGGGATTTATAGTCAGATACTGCTGAAAAACAAACGTGATTCTATTTCGGTTGATTGTGATTTTATCTGTAGTCTGTGTAGGATCGTGTTATGTAATTGCTTAGAGGGCATGGTAGGATGAATTTATAAGAAAGTGATTCAGAGGGTGATTCTTTAGGGCAATGGTTGCGGGGTTCATAAAAGAACTTTTGAAATACAAAGCTGATAAGGACTGGTATCAAAATAAGCAATTTCTGAATTGACAATTTAATTTTAGCAAAGATAAATACGCCTGTTTTACATTGTATTATGCACTAAATTGGTGTAGTCGTAAAATGTATCTTTCTCATAATGTCGCTTTAGTAGTATAAATTAGATAAAAATTTAGCCAGATTAAAAAAAAAAAATGTTTTATCAATTGTATAACACGCATTAAATTCTGTTGCAAAAACACAGTTAATTAAATTAAGTATTATTGTAGTAGAGTTTGACATTCGATTATTGAAGTTCTCAACTACAAATTCTCAAATTCGAATAGTATGTAATAGATTCTTTTTTTTTTCGCCCCACGATCCTTTTAAAAATACTGTACATTTCTTTAATCTTGATAAGGTTTCATTAAGTACCTAGATGGTACCTAGTGACTTTGAAGACTTTTTATAAAAGATTTTCATTAAAAATACGTCGACTTTAATTTCGTTCTACCAAGTCTAAGTAATTACCGAATGATGATGTGTGTTTACTATATAAAGTCACTTTGAACCATCGCCTTTGATGTCGCGAAAGTTAATATTGAACGGATCAGACTTGTTTGGTAATCGTTTTCATCTAAAAAAACGAAATAAATGTGTTTTTCTCCGTAGAATAATTATTCTTATATTCCGTTCTGCTTTTTTGCGCTTTTGCCGTTGCAAACATGACCAGACAGATGTAGGTATTGTCAAAATGAACAAAAGGAAGTTAGGTGTAGGTATCATGTGCAAGATAACTGTAAGAAACTTCAAATAATGGGTGTAAAAGTATTCTCAACGAAGCTGAAAGTTACCTGGTCTCCCCATAATTGCGTTTTTTTTTTGTTTGATACATGAGCCCTACGCTACCTTCCACAAAAGTTGTTGCCCAGCAATAATATTTCTTCGTACTTAGTTTAAAATACTTCGTTTAGAATGCTTCCTTGACGGCTTGTGAAGAATTCGTTTACACCCTGCATGAAAACGATTTTAACGTATTCTAGTCGATAATTAAATCATACCAATGTACAAAATGTAAAATCAGGCTGCCGACCCCCTAAAATACGAATTAATATTGTTATTTCGTAACACCTCCCCTACATTATCGGATTATCTAGGTACCTTTTAGGCCACAGCTGTTATGCCCCACGCTAAAATTAAGGGGGCTCTTAACTGGGGAGCTTATTACTCGACTTAACCGAGGTAGGTGCTGTGTTAACGGCCTCCTCGTGATTTGTTTGTACAATTCTGCGACAGTGCCTATAAATAGTAATGTCTGCATAAACGGGTCACTGTGTCAGAGACCGGATTTAAAATTTGTGAATATTAATCTTTTGCTATATTACATTGCCCCTATATTACACAGGCCTTTTTTTCACTTTCAAATGATTTAAATACCTGAATTCGGCCTGATTGCTGTCAATCAATGCAATGGACTTGCTAAGACATAGTCATTTTCAAAGTTTTTCGTGAACACCACAAACATCGGTGAAATGAATGTCTTTAAACCGAACTTATAGATAACGTCATTTTAACAAATGGCTATAAGAATACGGGAGGACCAAAGAAACGTTGGATGGACTATGTGAGAGATGATATGGCTTGAAAGAAGATTACTACTGAGAGGACGAGTAATAGCGAAGTACGGAAGAAGAAGAATAAATGCTGCGCTGACCTCAAATAAATTGGGTTATGGGCAGGTAATTGATGAGGATTGTTACCGTTGCAGAGTAGCCGTTTAGCTCTAAACGCATTTAGCAAGCGGGCTATATAGTCATCAGCGTTAAATGTATCACTTTGTACTTTCTATCCACTCAATTCCAGACAACCAACAAAACAATCAACCAGAAAGTATCAAAACCATCCTCAAAAAGCGAACATTAAAACCAAAACCAAGTATCAATTCCAACCACAACGGACACAGTCCAGAAATAACACCGTAAACACAAATCGTAGATTCAGTTCGATATTCGAGTAAAGTCAACGTCGACCGGTGCGAGATTTGTGTCTGGAAATGGATTGAAGTCGGCCATTGTTGTTGAAGCCGTTGACTAGAAACTAAAACCCAATACTGGTGTCTACAGATCCGGCGGTGTTTGCACCGAATGCCTTTCGCTAAGCCTTGAGTGAAAAACAACCAATCAAACGTTTGATACTTTCTGTGGTGTTTTTGAGTGAGGGTTTGGTTATTTGAGTAATTGTGATTGATTTTGAAATTCATACATAAATGTACAGTGTAGGTACAGTCGAGGACTTTAATTGATGAGCCACTTGCCACTATTCGTATTTTAGCCATGTAATACAAATCGGGTTTAGTCGGTAATGTATAAAAGTGCCAAATCGGAAAGTAATGAAAGTGGTTTATCAATTAAAGTCCTCGACTGTACATCGTGCTGTAGCATTTAAAGGGTATTGCTGAAAACGACCTATGAACAATCAATGTGTAATCTAAACTTTAATTGTATTTGTTTTTTTGCTTTCACAATCAATGATTACAATCAAATGGACCTCTACATCTCGCAAACTATGTAAATCTCACTTTTTTGTTGTTGTTTTGATTAATGCTATGTCTATTAGACATTTTTTTAGTATTTTGGATTAAAAGCAATTCTCAGAACTGTCCGTTAGTTTAATATTTATTTTAGTTGAATTTACTCATCGTCTAGAACACAGGAAATTAATATGACATGGCAATTCCTTAAAAAAAATGCTGGTATCCAAAAGCATGTTCTGAAACCATATTAAACGTACCAGTGTACCTTCTAGCAGGTTAGTTTAGCTCGGTAGAAGATGACCAAGAAAACTTTTTCATTCGAATCGATACACTCAAGCACAGATCTGATAAATATTTTCACCGTGACAAAATGAAAGGACTACTTGGATAATTTCTTGGGAAATTGTAAGAATATTAACTCTGTGTGAACAATTGCTCGTTCCGTCATAGACCTCCATTGCTTCCCATCAGGCATGATCGAGGTCAAGAGCAGGCCCATTTTGTATTAAAAAGAAACATACATGTAAAATTTTATACAAATGACCTTTTGATTATTATTGCAAACATGTTGAATAGCCAATGTACTTATTAATACTTAACAAAAGTTTCCTACAATATCAAATTAATAGAACGCAAAATTCCTATAAAATGCTGTAAGTACTTCTTTGACACAAAGTTCATACTTTAGAAAATGACGAAAAAGATTCTTCTCGCAAATTAAAAGCGAACCGGAGCAGCGATAAGAATTGCAACGTCAAAGAATTTTCGATGCATTTCAGCACAATATGCTTTAGCGGATCAAAATACCTTTGGTTCGGGCTTGCAGGAAAGGGTTCATTCTCTAATGGAATTGGTTCTTTCCAGCTGTGTGCATATTAGGCAAGAAGATACTGTTTTACGGAGCAACACAAGTAAGTAGAGTGACACGCGACGGAAATAGTTTACGTTTATGGTAAAAACACAAAGACCACTGGACCACTGGGGTCCATAGCAGCTCTGGATTTGAAGAATTGGAAGTCTTTAGAGAAGCTTTTGTCCAAGAGACGCAGGCTAACATTCACAGTAAAATTTCGCAACATTTCTGTCGAAAATTATACAGAAGTTCGGAGTTCTTTTTTACTGACAGTAAAAATTAGGCGTCGCACTTACTTTTGGCCCGAAATTTAATCATGATTAACTTAAAACTTTGCAGACGTACCTATGCTTTCCTTTCCATTGCGTATTTTAAGCAAATGAGTAATCAGACTTACTCGTGGCCACATTATAACTACAGACAATTTTCTCGAAGATATCCCTTAAGATAAAACGCAGAGCGTGTCCCGAAGCTCTTTGTTTTTGTTTCGCGTCGAGACATTTATATCGGGAATAAATTCGATGCTTTATGCGCTGGGATGTGTTGTCACCTATACGTTTTTACGAGCTATCGTAGTATTGCGGTTCGAACCCTTCTCGTTTATTGAGATATGTTTTGAAAGCGCCACATTAAATTAGGGAGTATATTTTTGGTATGTTTACGGCTTTATGTTTTACCATATTTTGTGACCTCACAAATACTATCAATGTTTAAAGGGTGTTATATTATTTGACAAATGGTTTTATGCGTGTTTGCTTTGGGGGTTCTTTATTGAGATATTCTGTTAATGTCTGTCGGATAGGGATATGCTACAGGGCCTCAAGTCTGCTATTACAGTAGTGTCAGAATAGTCAATCATTGATTTCATAGAGGTCAAGTTTTGACAAGTTTGGTAATCTACTAATATAATGGCGCCATTATGACTTTCCAATGATCAACCACTGACACTCCATTGAAAGAAACGTCATAGAATGGTGATCTCGTAGGTACATATTGACAATTGTGTAAACAACATATTTTTATGAATGAAATCAGGCATGATTATATGTTCGCATTTAGTAGTAGATTTCGAAAACCATTTGTACTAAGGGTTTTATAATAATGGCAATACGACATTTTCATTAAAACACAATTTTATTACGATACCATTGACCGACCAATGATCAACCATTGTGAAGTTAGCAGATTACGAACTTTAAGCAAAATGACAATGAGATGGGAATGGAATCGTGTTGGAGTGACGAATTTATTAAAATAGCAGAATTAGGCCCCAGACCGACTGAGGAAAATGAACTTTGACAGATACTTCAGTGTCCGTACTGCCTCGTTAGTAGAGTGATCCTAAACGCGAATGCTGAGCATGAAGTCATGGGTTCGATTCCCCGGTATTATAAGGTTTTTAGGAGTCTAGATATGTGCCCGGCTGATGGCAAAAGGCTCGCTCCCTATTACATAGAGCTTTAACATAACTGGCAAAATGTGAGTGTTCTATTAGGTACACCTTTGACTTATCCTTCGGGATGACAAGCGTTATGTTGTGTTATGTTATTCGTTGCGACACAAAAATAGATTAAATTGGCCCCCCTCCCTCCTTAAATCTCACTCACCCAGTCCATATACAGTCAACAAATATTTAACAGATAAATTCAATAATCATTCATAATTATGAAAAACAGACATTTAATAAATAAATAACCAAAATTACATTAAACTATAATACTTTTATACACAATACATTTTATGAAATAACTATAATTACAGTAATAAAAATTATCATTTTTTATTTATTTCAAACATAATTATAGAAATAAGAAATGATTCGGTAGACTATTATTATTATTAGAGACTATTATGATTATTAGATAAATGATAAATAAATATTTAGTAGTATAAGTTATAAAGCGCTTTCCTCTCTCTATTTATTTACTTTAAAAATTGCTGTGCCCGACAGGGTCCATAATTGTTACTATAATTTTATTTACCACCATTTACCACATTATGGTTAAAGCAATAAATGATTTTGATTTGATTTGATTTGATATATGTTGAGTATCCGGAGGTATGTCTGCAATTTTTCTGTACGAAACTTTACACGTGTCTAAGAATTCCGTTTAAGAACTTTTTATTTACTTCCAATCTATCTGTCTTTGTGACATTCTTACTAAATAAAGTAATAAGAAAGACCCAAATACTTAATTTACAAGCTAAGCAATCTTATTCAACATTATTTGCAAAGTAAAGTGAGATGTGGGCGGAACTTAGTAACCCAGGACGGCTTCATCAATTCCAATTTGATTTCAATGAAGCTGTTTCTTATACAGCGGGTTTCGTTAAATAACGGGGTCTATTAATTATCAATAGCAGTTGTATTGAGGTTGAAAGCCGTGCTGGATTGATTTATAGAAGCACCGATGTAGTAATATTATTACGTACTAACCGACTGAACGTCCTCAATGGTTGACATTTTGTCTGTACATCAATTTTAGGTCAAATCTTCATCACATCCATTATTAGTTTAAGCTTTATTGTTTCACGTTGCTCTTTTATTGCCATCCTTTCATTTAGTTTCATTGTAGATATCGTTTTACTGTAACAATTACGAGTTTATCATTTTCATTTTCATACTACACTATACTCACAAATTGCTCACAGATGATGCGCAACATTATTTACTACACTATCCACGCACCAGAACCTTTAATTCCATCGTATTTCTTCATGTTTTTGCTAACTTTGTGTTTATTAATTCTTTGACATTTTATTGTCAATAATCTGGTCGTCATAGTTACCTTTTAATCGTTCGTGGTTTTCTTTGTGGCCATCCACCGTTTTTGTCTTAAAAGCCAGATAATCGTTCTGGCCTTCTACTTTACACACTCTTTTCGTCTAATTTTCAAACATTTTGCAAATTCCACTTTTGATTTCGAAATCGGCTATATAAGACAGGGCCGCTCTAGACATTCATTCATTTCATCGCTAGCTTTCGAGCGAAGAAAATTATATAGGCCTTGTCCCGGGGCCGACTGCTCCGGGACTCAAGAAAAGACCTCAAACCTCTTGACTTCTCCACCAGTCACCTCAACTAAAACCTGCCTCTGCACTGGGCTTCAGAGGAGGACTGCTGCATCTGCTGTCAACCTTCATCCGGGGCTGGAGTCCTGTGCTGCGAAGCCTGCCTACTGCTGTCAACCTTCATCCGGGGCTGGAGTCCTGTGCTGCGAAGCCTGCCTACTGCTGTCAACCTTCATCCGGGGCTGGAGTCCTGTGCTGCGAAGCCTGTCTACTGCTGTCAACCTTCATCCGGGGCTGGAGTCCTGTGGTTGGACCGTTTTTGGCTGACTCGCCCCGGACTGCCGTCGACCCTCTCCTGCGACCCTCTCCTGCTCGTCTTCATCCCGTGATCATCCCTTCACTCCATCCTCATCTTCACTATCATCTTCATTTTGTTACTTTCAGATTTTATTACTAAAATAAATTGTATTACGTTTATCCTTTTTTTTTTATTTATTCTATTTTTTTCTTCATATCTGTCGCTTCACGACAGTTTGGCGCCCAATTGTCTTCAGGTTCTACACTTCTACATAACACTACACATTTCCATCATCACAAAATTCTAAAGAAAACACTTTGTCTAGTGTCCATAAATCAGAGGGAAAATAAGTACCCATTTTAAAAACATTATTTCTGGTGGTCATACACGTAATACTTTTAAGATTGTGGTATCTTACCTTTACATAGTGTGACTCATTATATAAACTAAAGAGGTCATTACTCTTCACTAAACCTTAAAACCTTTATACAGACTTGGTTTATAAAAATTGTTTCTGTTTCACCTTAACTACAATTTTCCTCTGATTTAATATAAACCTTTTTGGCAGTCTTTCTTGGCAACTTCACTTTAGATCATTAGTTCATTGTCATACTACAGACATCATTAAACATTTTCATATAGCTATCATTGTAACTAATTTTTCTTTTGGAAGGAAAATAATTTTTCTTTAATCTTTTACTAACTTAATACTTCTAATTTTTTTTCTTCTAGAAGGAAACAAGGTATTTTCTTTGAAACTTATCTGTATTTTACCAATATGTATAGAACAATTAAGTTTGAATTTCTTAATAAACCTGAACTCGAATACGAAATTAAGATCAGACTTGAGGAACCAGTAGACACTGTCGTACGGTTAAGAAAGCAAATTCTTCGACTTTCTTCTATTACCTCCTCGGAGGAAATTTTAATCTCACCAATTCCAATTGAGGAAGAGCTCCCTCAAATTAATACCACTATTAATTACTTAGACTTAAAAGTAGATAAACTTCTACACGGTGATTCCAAATACACTCGTCTTATAGAAACTTATCTTAATCATTTATTTTTTAGACTCGAGCGTATAGACGTTGACGTACTGAACTCTGAACAGAAAATTGAGTTTGACGCTTTACGGTCCAAATTTGATAGCCTCAACAACAAATTTGAACCATTCACTTTTCTTCCAGCGGAAAATACTTCCCCTCCTCTCTACGATTTACCTACCTCTCATGACAACTCGGGAACTCCTCCTTCAAATATCCCTCCGTCACAGACCATTCTTGAGGCCCTCCTTCAACAAATTAACTCTACAGTTCCTCCTCAACAAGTGAAGCCTCATATTTTTAAAGATTTAAAAAGATACACTTATAATGGAAAGTCATGTCCTAGGTCGTTCCTTCAAAAACTAGAAGAATATTGCATTTCACGTAGCTTTGACAAAAAACTTTTGATTAATCAAGCGTACGAAATTTTTACAGACAATGCTTTACACTGGTTTAGATTTCAGATTAATTGTAATCCAAATCTGACCTGGCATGAAACTTCTGAGCTTCTTATAAAAGATTTTGGTGTTTTCGATTACGATTACAAATTACTAGAAGACATCAGAAAGCGAACTCAAGGTCTGGACGAAACTATATCGGTCTACATTTCAATTATGTCCGGAATGTTTTCACGCTTGACTAAAAAATTGTCTGAGTCAGAACAATTAGAGATTTTACTGAGGAATATCAGACCGTGCTATTCAATTTTTGTGGCATTAAGAGATTGTACTACTATTGACTCTCTCTTAGCTGTTTGCCAGATTTACGAAAAATTCTTGGACAAAGATAAAAACTTTAAAGAACCATCTTTGCAACAAAATACTTTAACAGCTGAATTTAGCTACAAACCTCGTATACCAGTTACTAATTCTTCCTCTGTAAATTTTCAGAAACCTCCTCCTCAGTACCTCCAAAAACCAAAACAAATTAACACTCTGACTCGATCTGATCCTCCTCAACAGAGTAGCTTTTGCGTTCGTTGTCGTGTGCATGGACACACCTTAAACACTTGTAAGAAACCTCACTTCATTATTTGCTTCAAATGTGGTTTGAAGGACTTTAAAACTGCTGATTGCCCTAAATGCAATCCTAAGCCTGGTACTAGCTCAAAAAAACTAACAACTGACTTGAAAAGTGAAAATTTCGACGTTAATGATTGGAATAATTGGATCAAAACTCTTAAAAATTTCTTTTCTTACTACAAAATTTCTTCAACCCTTTACTCTAATGACAATGATTCCAAACGCCCTTTCATTAACGTGCGAATTATTAACTTAAACATTTCTGCCTTACTTGATTCAGGTAGTTCTGTTACCATACTTGGCAACAATTCTCACCTGGAAATTCTTAAATTAGGTTTCAAGCTTTTCAAGTCAGACTTAATTACTGTCTCAACTGCTAGTAACCAAAAAATTAAATCTTTAGGATATTTTGAATTACCTATTTTCTTTAATAACCAGACTCATTTAATTAAAGCTTATGTTTTTCCAGAATTATTCCCCTCTCTTATTCTTGGTATTGATTTCTGGAAAAAATTTAATCTTCTTCCTACTATTTTATCTTCTGTTTGTCAGTCGAACCTTAAATGTTCATCTATTCAAGATGCGGAGAAAAAGATACTACCTTATGAACATCTTAGTACAAATCAAAAGGATATTGCAGATAACATTATCCAACGCTTCAAGAGTATCTCATTTGAAGAAAAAGGCATTTTGGGACGTACTCATTTAATTACACACAAGATCGACACAGGTGATTCTCTCCCCATCAAGCAAAGATGTTATCGATTGTCCCCTGAAAAACAAAAAGCTTTAATCAACGAAGTGGATAAAATGTTGAAATGGAATGTCATTGAACAATGCGAAAGTCCATGGCTATCTCCGGTGCTTATAACTCCGAAGAAGAATGGAGAATGGCGTTTCTGCGTCGACAGCAGGAAACTTAACTCAATCACTCGTCGTGATGCCTACAGCCTCCCACTTATAAGTGAGATTCTTGACAATCTTAAAAACGCCAAATATCTCTCAAGTATCGACATTGCGAAGGCCTTCTGGGAAATTTCTCTCAACCCTGCGGACAAAGACAAGACTGCCTTTTATGTACCCGGAAGAGGCATGTACAGATTTAAAGTAATGCCCTTCGGCTTAACTAACTCTCCTGCTACTCAACAGAGACTAATGGATATGCTGTTTACTCCAGATTTTGACAACAAAGTATTCTGTTATCTCGACGATATCGTAATTATAAGCGATACCTTCGAAGAACATATTTCTCTTCTCTTAAAAGTTCATGAAAAACTCTCTTTTGCCAATTTAACTATAAATTTTGAAAAAAGTCAATTCTTCAGGAAAGAACTCAAGTACCTCGGTTTTGTTGTAGGTGAATATGGCCTGAGAGCTGATCCTGACAAAATTCGAGCCATTTTGGAATATCCTACACCATCCTCTAGAAAAGAAGTACGTAGATTCATCGGTACTTGCAGCTGGTTCCGAAGATTCATTGCAAACTTCAGCACAATTGCTTCTCCACTTAACAGGCTAACTTGCTCTGGGAAGATTGCCCCTAAATTCGTTTGGAACCCCGAAGCAGAATCGGCATTCGTGAAACTTAAAGAAGCTTTGGTTACTACTCCTGTTCTCGCTTGCCCAGACTTCAACCTCCCATTCTCTGTACATTGCGATGCATCAAATTTTGGCATAGGAGCAATGCTTACACAACATCAAAACGACAAGGAAGTTGTTATTGCTTACATGAGTAAAGCTCTTAATAAAAACCAGCAGAACTATTCTACAACAGAAAGAGAAACTCTAGCCGTAATAACTGCTCTAGAACACTGGCGTTGTTACCTAGATAATGGTAAACAATTTACAATTTACACAGATCACGCTGCTCTTAAATGGTTCCAGAACTTATCCAATCCTTCAGGAAGACTGGCTCGTTGGACGCTACGCCTATCTTGCTTCAACTTCATTCTAAAACATAAAAAGGGTAAAGATAATGTTGTCCCTGACCTACTATCCAGATCAAAAACTCATGACTCTGAAGATTCTCAACGTCAAGGTGTAAATCCTATTTTAACGGACGAATCAGTTCCTAATCGTGACTTGGAACACTACAACAAGATTTTACTTGGCTGTCAGAACAATCCTGATTCTTATCCAAACTATACGGTTAAAGAAAACAAGCTCTATCGTTGCATTCACTCTCCTCATGCTCTGAACGATGACTTCACTTGGAAAGAAGTTCCACTTCCACATGAAAGACAGGCTATTATCGAAAGGAATCACAGTCCTTCTCAAGAACCTCATCTCGGAATTTTCAAAACCTACAAGAAGCTTTCGTTACGATATTACTGGTCTGGCATGTTTAAAGATATCGCTAAATTTATCTCTACTTGCGACATTTGTCTTGCTTATAAACATCCAAATCATTCTCCTTATGGCCCTATGGGTAAACCAAAAATTTGCTCGAGACCTTTTCAATCTATATCGCTTGATCTTATGGGTCCTTTTCCCATGACCAGAAGACGTAATCAACATATTTTAGTTATTAATTGTACCTTTACTAAATATACTTTTATCTTTCCCTTAAAACGTGCTACTGCGTCTAACATAATTAATATTTTAGAGAATTCCGTATTTCTCATCCATGGTGTTCCACAAACCATTATCATGGATAACGGTCCCCAATTTCAATCCCGTGAATTTACTACATTTCTTAATAAATATAAAGTCCCTTTTATATTCTACTCTCCATTTTACTGTCCCCAAGTCAATCCTACAGAAAGGTATAATAGGACCATCATCACGGCTCTAGCTACTTTGGTAGGTGATGATCATCGAACCTGGGATATTTATCTCCCAAAAATTCAACACGCGATAAACAGTTGTGTTAATGCTATAACTGGTTTTTCTCCAAACTTTTTAGTATTTGGTCGGGAAACAGTTCCTTGTGGTTCATTCTACACTCCAACTCAAAATCTTGAGGAAGTTGTTTTTCTACCTCGCGATGTCTACGCTACAAATATTGGTTTCCTCTCGTCAATTTTTGATAAGGTTCAAACTAATTTATACATAGCACACGCTAAGAATAGCGCTCGCTATGACCTACGTCGGTCATTTAAAGAATTTAATGTCGGTGATACAGTTTGGCGTAAGAATTACGTACAAAGCAACGCGGGTTCGTACTTCAGCGCAAAACTGGCCCCTAAATTTCTAAGATGCAAAGTCTTTAAGAAACTCTCGCCCTTAGTATACATATTAGAAGATACTAATGGAACGAAAAATAAATGGCACATCAAAGACATTAAAATCTAAACCTCGTCTTCATCGAATCATCTTATTTAGATAGTTAATCTCTCATTAGCTCATTTATCAATCGCTTAAAATTAATCTTTATTTTTGTTTTGAATACGAGTTTTTAAACTCACTATTCAACGTCCTATGCGGCGTTACTTTTAACTTGTCTTTATTTTGTGATTTAGAGCTTACTGCTCTTATTCTTCACTTCTACAAATGAGGTCAGAAGATCACTAGTTCAGATACCTTTACTTTAGAGCCCTACCGCTCGAATCTATCTTAGACTAAACTAAATAGTCATCTTAATAATTATATAATTATTCCTTTATAGGGTTTTCTTCGAGCGGCTGACTACTCGTAAAATAAGCCTTAGGTCAATATATTTTTCACCCAGGGAGCGGTTGATTACTCCCTAAATAAGCCTTAGGTCAATATATTTTCCACCCATGGAGCGGTTGATTACTCCCTAAATAAGCCTTAGGTCATATTTAGGAACATACTTCTAGAGTGGTAGTCATTGACTGTGAACTCCACCCTTACCATTATGTAGATGATAGTATACCTGAGGAAGAATGAATGTCTGTTAGATGATTTCTGTTTGGACGAAGTAATGTTTCAAGGATTTCTCTCGAACTTTAAACATAAAATTTTCTCTGAGTCGAAAATTTTCTGGGGTTGTCGGGGAAATGTAGTAATATTATTACGTACTAACCGACTGAACGTCCTCAATGGTTGACATTTTGTCTGTACATCAATTTTAGGTCAAATCTTCATCACATCCATTATTAGTTTAAGCTTTATTGTTTCACGTTGCTCTTTTATTGCCATCCTTTCATTTAGTTTCATTGTAGATATCGTTTTACTGTAACAATTACGAGTTTATCATTTTCATTTTCATACTACACTATACTCACAAATTGCTCACAGATGATGCGCAACATTATTTACTACACTATCCACGCACCAGAACCTTTAATTCCATCGTATTTCTTCATGTTTTTGCTAACTTTGTGTTTATTAATTCTTTGACATTTTATTGTCAATAATCTGGTCGTCATAGTTACCTTTTAATCGTTCGTGGTTTTCTTTGTGGCCATCCACCGTTTTTGTCTTAAAAGCCAGATAATCGTTCTGGCCTTCTACTTTACACACTCTTTTCGTCTAATTTTCAAACATTTTGCAAATTCCACTTTTGATTTCGAAATCGGCTATATAAGACAGGGCCGCTCTAGACATTCATTCATTTCATCGCTAGCTTTCGAGCGAAGAAAATTATATAGGCCTTGTCCCGGGGCCGACTGCTCCGGGACTCAAGAAAAGACCTCAAACCTCTTGACTTCTCCACCAGTCACCTCAACTAAAACCTGCCTCTGCACTGGGCTTCAGAGGAGGACTGCTGCATCTGCTGTCAACCTTCATCCGGGGCTGGAGTCCTGTGCTGCGAAGCCTGCCTACTGCTGTCAACCTTCATCCGGGGCTGGAGTCCTGTGCTGCGAAGCCTGCCTACTGCTGTCAACCTTCATCCGGGGCTGGAGTCCTGTGCTGCGAAGCCTGTCTACTGCTGTCAACCTTCATCCGGGGCTGGAGTCCTGTGGTTGGACCGTTTTTGGCTGACTCGCCCCGGACTGCCGTCGACCCTCTCCTGCGACCCTCTCCTGCTCGTCTTCATCCCGTGATCATCCCTTCACTCCATCCTCATCTTCACTATCATCTTCATTTTGTTACTTTCAGATTTTATTACTAAAATAAATTGTATTACGTTTATCCTTTTTTTTTTATTTATTCTATTTTTTTCTTCATATCTGTCGCTTCACGACACCGAGTGGTGGTGTGCGTACACTAGCCGTATTTGTGAGTTGAGAGTTAATCATGGTTGCGTTTCAGCTGGCTTCATTCAGTGTGTATCGGGACTTATTGCTGGATTATCTGTGTTTGGTTCTAAAGCTCTTCGAGGCTGCAGCTTTCTCTTATTTACGTTTATTATTGAGTTTGTTGCTTGCAGTATCACTTCTACGATTATCTACATAATTTAGTAATGGCTTTTCTTTGTTAAGGTACCGCCAAGACAGTTTGGACCTATTGCCACCGCGGTTTTGCGAAGGAGTCTGACAGATATTGTGGTAAGAAGCATATATGCCGTAATCCGCCATAACGTTTACTTTATTGCAAAGATGCATTGGCTAAACTAGAACAAGACATAAACTATAAAACCCGGACCCACATGCCGTTTATAAATCAATAATTTTCAGAAACTCGGCGGCAGAATTTGTTCAATAGTGAGAATGCACTTTAAGTTGTAGAAAGTAGAAATAGGATTTTCTTCTCCATGTTGAGGGCAGTAAATGTCGGAGATTTGTACCGTGTGTGGTTACACGGGAACGGACGGGCCGCTATCGGCACGTGACGTGCTTGAGAAATCGGTTAACGTATTATGTGATGTCAAGCTGCGATATTTTTAGGTTTTATTTATTGTAGCATTTTTCAAGTAGGTGGTGACGACATCTGTAGGTAGTGAACTAGACGTAATACATATCCTACATCGCAACATTAAATAAAGAAAACAAACTTGTTTATTTGGCACATAACACTAAATGAAATAAAAGAAACAAAAAAAACTTGAGTCTTAACAAAAAAAAAATACTGTATGTCTAACGGTTGCGCCAAATCGATTCAGATACTGCTGGGCAACTAGTGCCTGGCAAAGATTTTGATTTAAAGTTAAAAACAAAATCATTAAGCCATTTACAGGCACTTTTAATATTTTCTTTTAGTCAAAAGTTGAAGTTAGTTATTTGTTCCAAATCGTAGATCTCTGTGAGAAAGAACAGGTAAGTAAACCCAGTATCGACACTATTTTAAAACTACAAAATACCAATAAAAACCCAATGCACGCCTTTGTACATAGCTTTAATATTACATTTATATGTATAATTGTTATTTTGTGTGCAATAAAGAATCGGGATAAGAATAATACTCGTATCGTAGGTATTACGTATGCGGTTTATTTTATTACGCTTAAAATTTTGGACCACAGCAGTGTACGACAACTCCGTGGTAAATCCAACGGAATTTTGTCCCATTCCAATCCGAGGTTTCCTATGAATTAATGAACCTCGTGGTTACAATGAAGCAATCAATATTATTTGTATAAATATAATTACACTTAAGTTAATTATATACAACGTGTAACGTTAAATGCGCAAAACCTGAAAATAGTTTGATCAGAATCACTATCAGAATCAATTGAACCACTTTAATAAGGTCACATTTTTCAAAAAAATCTTCATTACAAATATTGCCCTGTCTATTTATTAATAAGTCAAGCCATCACGTGCGCAAACCCGCCAAAATAGGTAAACAAACAAACACAAATGGTTGTCGTCCAATTTAAATTTTCGCAGGATAATACGAGTAATAGTTCATGCCAGTAAATCTAATTTCCAGTAAAACTAAAACAGCACATAAAACCTTTAATTTTTTTTAATGTTATTTTTTCTCTCAGAATCAGGTCAATTGAATTAAAAATCATTTGGGGTGTCTGAGGTTTTGCGCATATAACGTTACAAGTTGTATTCATTTTTTATTACAAAATGGGCCTGCGCTTGACCTCGATCACGCCTGGGTGTCAAAAAATGGCCGCTTTAGCAGAATCGTAAATGAATCACGTTAAAAAATTTAAAATCTTAAAATGGTCTTTGTAACCATTACCATAAAGTCCATTTTAAGAATTTCAATTTTATTACACCTACTCATTCATATTTGACAAGCCGTACAGCTAATGTGATTTCCTTCGGCAATTTATCAAGAAAATTAGGGCAAGAAAATTAATTAACATTTATGAAGATCAAGTGAGGGTAGTTGAATAAACACCTACACTTTGCTGTGGCGGTACCTCCAACACTTCAGTCTCCCCGCGACCACGGCTGGTGCAATCCGGTCGAAACGTCGGGCTTAAATTAAAGGTAAATTCGCGATAAATACCCGTTCTCATATGTTTTAGAAATATAATTATATATTTAACTTTAACAAAGATGTATGAACAACTTTCACGTTTCTAGTATCAATACTGAATAACTTGTAAACAATCAACCCCCATATGGTAAGGATTTTCATAAAATCCTCTTTGATGATGCCCCTTTTTATTGAAGGAAAAACTAAATATATGGCTCTAGATCCTGCTGGATCTGCTAAGCTGTGTCAGTAAAATAATAAGAATTTAAAATTACAAGATATAAGAATAGGTTCCAGGAAAATTACATTGCGCAAAACATATTTTTTCCTAAAAATCAATTTATCTAATTCAACTTAAAGTAAACAAAAACATTTGAATGAAACCATAAAAAATAATGCTGCTTTTATCCATTGTTTTATTACTTTGCGTTATGACTGTGTTTACTGGCAAAGTTACAGACGCGGTGATTTTATTGAAAACATACAAATAAATTATTGTTAAAAGAAAGAGAAACAAAAAGGAGCTGGTAGGGATGCTACACTGATGTTCAGGTTTGCACATTCGATTCACCCGTATTTTGAACGTACCCATGGAAATAACTGCACATATCACATATTATACCGCTCGTACCGAACGGAAATTTCCGTTCGGCATTTACACTACACCCGGGTCGGTTCGGAAAAAATCGGATTAAACTGAGCAGCTTTTGACAAACATATACAGCATGTATAACGTGATACAGAATATCAAACTGAACACTAACATCGTAATCACGAAATAACATTCAGTTGTCCGATTATATTGAAATAAATAATATTTTTGTTTTCCACACCTCTCTGATACACGCTGCACATTCTTTTAGACCAGCATCCGCCCGCGGTTTCGCCAACTTAAATTTACTTCTAAACATCTGGTATCTTTGTAAATTACAACCTACGTGTTATTCTGATAAATAATAAATAAATAAAACAGACATGATATATAAATCCATTCAGTAGTTTTTGAGAGAGAAAGAGAGTAACAAACATTAATTTATCCATCCTTGAAAACTTTTGCATTCGTAATAATTATTAGTAAGGTAGAAAGATTTTGCCGCTTGACTGCTTTTAATCATACCGAGCCAAAGAAGTGCGTAACAATCATAACAAATATTTTTTTATGTAATTGAAACATTAAAAAAAATAGCATTCAGTTGTCCGATTATTATTGAAATAAATTATATTTTTTACCGACTTCCAAAAAGGAGGAGGTTCTCTATTCGACTGTATGTATTTTTTTTTATGTATGTTCACCGATTACTCGAAGACGCCTGAACCGATTTGAAAAATTCTTTTTTTGTTTGAAAGGGTATACTTCCAAGTTGGTCTTATAGTCACCAAGTCGGGATCTGATAATGGAATCTGGGCGAAATCGAGGGAACTCTTCAAATTTTATAGGATAACGTACAGCAATTTTGGTATTTTCTACAACAAGTGAAGCATTTGCGTTTGATAAGAACCATTCTACCATCAGATCTGATGATGAAGCCAAGAGTCACGGAACTCCATTATGAGACAATGTATCCTAGTCGTGTTTGGGCTTGTTGTAATTGTAACGGTATGCACTTTCCATGTGTACCAAGCACATGTAAACCACTAAAAAGCGAAAAATAAAAACTTTTTTGCAAAAAATAAAACCGACTCCAAAAAAAAAACCAAAAATGTGATAAATAACTTTAGCTTCTGAAGTCGGTGACAAAAAAATTAAATCAATCATACAAACGTCACTGACTTCAGAAGCTAAAGTTATTTATCACATTTTTGGTTTTTTTTTTCGAAGTCGGTTTTATTTTTTGCAAAAAAGTTTTTTGTATTCACCTTAGTGATACACGCTGTTCATTCTTTTTGAACACCTTCGGCCTTTTATTTATTTGCATAATATATTTGCTGTGTTATTCTGATGTATAAGATGTATTACTGTTAAGTAATATCAAAATCTGTTTCGTAGTTTTTGAGAGAGCAAGTAACAAACATTAATTAATTAATCCTTAGAAACTTTTGCATTTATAATATTGGCAAGGTAGTCAGATATTACCGCTTGACTGCTTTTAATCATACCGAGCCGAAGAACGAAGAAGTGCGTATCAACCCTAACAAATAACTTTTTATGTAATAGAAACTTATCATCCAATAAAATGTATTGCTAGTTTGTGCCCAGCAACAAATTGGTACAAATAAAACGTAAAAATATAAATCTTTATCTGTCACTTGTTTACGTTAGTATTGTGTGTTGTGCTATTGTCGTTTTTCCAATAGATTTGCACTAACAAGACAAATAAATACGGTTGGCACGGTCCAGACGGCCTCCGGTTGATCATATTTCGTTTCAGTCTTCTGATAAACAGGAAATTGCAGGAGAAAACCATTGTACTGGACTGTTATTTTTCCATTTAGAGGAAAAAAACGTGACGTGTTTTTATGTAACCGGTAAAGTTTTGTTTTTATTCTTATGTACCTACATAAAACACACGTTTCTGGTATTGAATCTTATCTACAGTAATATTATACAGTGTATACTATAAAATTTATAAGTCTAGATGTAGGGGTAATCTTCGGAACAACTGATCAGATTTCGAAGCTCATTTCACGAGTAGGAAGCAACATTATGCCCGAGAGTTGTATTATTTAAAACGTTCCCAAGGGATAAATTCCGACCATAACGTGAGTTAGTATTCTACTTTACATGACAGGGCTTTCAGCAAATTTTAGCTATATAGGTATTTTAGAAAATGGACCCTTTGAAAAAAAATTTATTGTCACTCAGTGCCTCCCCTTAGACATCCCCCAAGTGTCGCCACATTGACCGGTCCCGTTCGACTCGCATCCAACGGATTCCCGCAAACTGCACCAGGTCATCGGTCCACTTAGTGGGATGTCTTCCAACGCATCGTCTTCCGGTTCGCGGTCGCCACTCCATAACTTTTCAGGCCCATCGGCCATCTGTTCTGCGAGCAAACTAAGGTTAAGGTTGCTTGTAGTAGGTATATACAACCTAACAGAATAGCTGCTCTCAACCATTACATGGGACCTAAACATAACTGATGAAAAGTGGGTGTAATATAGCACATGTGAATAATCCTTCAGGAATGTACAGGCGTGCTTATAACTGTTTTGATTTTTGTTGTAATTATTATTAGATTTATTTTATTTTGAAAACTTTTACTGTCCTAATTAAATAATGCAATGTAAAGTGATGGCCTGGAACACAGGTTTAAATAAACCTAGATCAGGTAGGTCGCTACCTAACATTTGTATTTGACAATTTCGTTACCACCAACGGCAGCAACTGTTATATATATTGTAATTGTAGTTTAATTATAAGCACTAATTATACAATTGTTAATAAATAACTCTATTGCACTTAAATGTATACTATTGTAATATCTTCTTTTTAAATAAATTATTCTGATTCTTATATTCTTATAAGCAGGAAGGACTGCTTTCTGTAGTTTCTACCTGTCCTTTTGAAAAAAAGGCGTGAAGTTATGTCAGTATATCTTATGAGAAACATTCTATACATCTGAGATATCGGCAGCTTTAAATACCTACATAAAAGCAAGGATCAATTCTTGTAATACCTACCAGCCTTCCAATTAATATTCTCGCAGCAACCCGATATTTAAAAAGCGTAATTTGAGCTAACTTTTTTATGAATTCTGTCCCAATTTTTAATCTTGTTATCTTAAAATAGGTATTGATTCTTTGGAAACGTTGTAACAAGAGCTGTAGGTACAGTCATGAGCAGTAATATGTACACACAAAGCATTATTAAAGAGTTTTGCCTCCCCTTCTCTCCTGAATTTTGGAATTCTGAGGAGCTCGTGGCTAAGTGATAACAACCACTCGGATCAACCGCGCTTACCTAGGTTGGTCTACCCATTACGTACCGAGTTTCCTCCGTGCCTCGAAAAGCACGTGAAGCAGTTGGTCCCGGCTGTCATTTGTATATCTTTGACAGTTCTTTTAGGTCGTCAGTAACCCGAAAGTCTGAAAACCAGTCTCACAAGGCGTTTTGTATTACCCAGTAACGACTATTGTTACAAGATGACAGAGTCCACTATTGTTCAAATAGTTTTAGCTGATCAAAAGTAGTTTTGAATGATTAATAGTTTGACTGTTATAATAAATAACTAAATTATAATCATATTAATGCTTGTTACTGTACAGTGTTCGTGTACAGTATCGTAACTTGGCAACTCTCAGTTATACGGAGCAGTAACAGAAAGAATGCTCTTGACATTTCAATTATGGTTTATCTTTAAACTTGCTTCTATCGCGGAGGGGACTCGAACGGAAGCCAAGACTTACCAGACGCCAGATAAAGACATCAAAAGCTTATTTTTGAAACAAAAAGTTTTAAACAATTTGGAAGTGGACTGACTGTTGGGGATAATTTTAATGGCTTCAGTGATGATTGTTGATAGGAAATTATTATTAAGTACTCTTTGCCACTACAGCTATTTCTATAAATAGTAAGACAAATATTCTTTTTAACATAACATAATCTGTATCAATAAATTATAAATAATCTAAATCTATACTAATATTACAGAGGAAATATTTGTATTTTTATTGTAAAGAGTAAACTTAGAAACTACTGGACCGATTTGAAAAATTCTTTCACCGTTGGGAAGCTATACTATCCCTGGGTAACGTAGGCTACTTTTTATCCCTTTATTCTCGGAACTACGCGGGTGAAACCGCTTGACGTCCGCTAGTTTCAATATTCGTGATTATTTACTATTCATTCATTCTAGACTGCCTCATTGGACTTGTGGTCGCTAGGACTACTGTTGTGTATGAAGCCTTATTTTTTTAGAATGGGATATCATCAAATAACTTCTCCCACTCTGGGCGGAGCGGGAGAGAGTGTCAGACTTTTGCTGACTAAAACCCATCCATGTTCCTTGGCAGTGCTTTGGTTTTACCATTGCAGTTTTCTTATTAGCCGTTCGGAGTCTTATGCCCGGTTTCTGGAAATAGGCTCACCCGAATAAAATATGGCCTTAAGCATTAGTACTCCTGCTGGGGCTGCGGGACTGTTCGAAAGAGATACCGCGGCCCCGGAACGTAAAGGGCGAGGAAGGAACATGGATGGTTTTTAGTCAGTAAAAGTCTGACACTCCCTCCCGCTCCGCCCAGAGTGGGAGGGGTCTTTTGATGATTTCACATCCGAAATAAAAAGCATTAAATAATACTGGCCACTGCCTTTATTATGTTTTGATGTTGATTTACTCATTTTCAATGTCTATTATAACAGTTATGACTTCTTATCTTTCGAGAGCCTTTTCTAGAACCATTTCAGTAGTGATAAAACTATTCTAAATCAAAGATTTTATGGTACTCATTAAAAGTCTTGATTGTATTAATAAGCTCTTTATTATTTACTTTCCAAAGTTAATATCTGATTAAGTTTTAAATATTTAGCTCAAAATATGCAAAAAAGGGCGTTTATTAAGTTACATATTACAAACTTGGAGTTTTCAAGACTACGTCTCTAAACTAGAAAGTAATTATAATTAGGTTTTTTGAAATAATAAGATGAAAAGACAAAGATTTGTACAAAATATTGAGTTAAAATGTTGCTCTGTGTAGAAAAAGGACTTTTTCTATTGGGCGATTCGCAATCATGAATCTCGATTTAAAATCCAAATCTGTATATAAATCTATTTTTGGGGTGCGTCGATTCGCAACCATCGATCTCGATTTAAAATCCAAATCTTGATTTAAATCTATTTTTTGGTTTTGTTTGTGACAGTGAATACATATCCTACTAAGAATGTTTTTTATATATTGTATAACATTCTTTAGAAGCAGATGGAAATGTTCTTTTAATAAAAAGAAAACCAGACAAGTGAGACAAAGAAGTGGTGGGTGTTTTCGAGAAACTGTAAAACAAGAAAAAAAAATGTTTTATCGTGGTGGGTTTTGTTTCATTTTTAAGGTACCGTACCACCAAGTTCAAGTAATGTGTCTATTTTTCAGTATGAAATATTTTTTTATTTTGATATTTTTACTTGTGCAAAGCACAAATAAAAAAAAAACTGTGGCGCACCACAGTTTTTTTTTATATTTGTGTTTCGTTTACACTGGAAGTAACTATAAGTTGTTGTGAGGTCAAAAAAAACATATTAAACAAGCTAACTCATAAACTTAATCGGCCCAGTTATCACAAAGTAATCGATGCAAACACACCAACACAGAATCTCCTTCTTTTTTGTAGTCGGTTAAAAAGTCATTGAACCGTTACAAATCTTAAAGTGGGTAATGAAAGCAAACTCCGACATCCGTGAAGACGTAAGCCGGTCCCTATCTACATAATATAAACATTTTACTCATGTCTTAAGTTCACTAATTGAAGCCCTTCGTATTGTTTATGCATGAACTTTGAAATTTACGTGTCAATCCGTATTAGGGAAAGGGTTTTAGAACTAACAGGTGTTTGTGGCTTGAGTACGTCTTAAAACTAGTGTGTGGAATGAAAAAGTAGCTGTTAGGCTTTTTTATGAAAGTGGTTGCCAATTCTGTCGTCCGTCATATTAAAAAAAAAGAAAACATGCAGGGCTTTGGGGACCCTACCGGGGTTGCGGGACTGTTCGAAAGAGATACCGCGGCCCCGGAACGTAAAGGGCGAGGAAGGAACATGGATGGGTTTTAGTCAGTAAGAGTCTGACACTCCCTCCCGCTCCGCCCAGAGTGGGAGAAGTCATTAGATGTTTTCGGGCTTTGGGGACTCCCGAGAAAAGTAAAAACTGAGTAATCTATATCTGCTACGGGTTGTGCCCTGCGCACGTCTAAGTAGTGCTACACCGTACGCGGATTGGCTGCGAGTGCTACGAAACGTTAGGTGACGGTCACGCTAGTTTCATCATTTTTGGACACGAAGAAGTGCTCAATTCGCCTAAAGAAGTTTTCACTTCAAAAAAAGAATGTAGTGTTTTTTCTTCGTATTATGAGAAACCCGCTACAAAACGTATGTTGACCGTTCTTAATCTGTTTTCAACGGGTATGCTACGTTGTTGATACGTTCAAGTGGGCATAGTAGTCCGTGCCATGTAATTTTCCGTACTTATTACGTCATGGCACGGTAATGATATATTACGGTATATGTACAGTCGAACAAGCTATTTGGTTTACACTTTAGAATGTAATTTGTGGGTTAAACTGTAAACCAATTAGCTGTTTCGACGTACCAAGCAGACTCCTTGATGCTTTTCAGTAGTACCTATATCAGTTTACCACACATTTTTGGGTCAGACTGCAGAAATACAAAATATAATTAGAATGAAATCCGTTGCTGTAGAGCTACACTCTGTTTCTAATAATACCCTCAGTATAAATAATGATGGATAATGACCCAATTTCTAATGAAATGACAAACATGATTACTGACTGTCCCCATCAATTAGTGGACAGCTGTATTTAAGGCTTGATTTTTCCGGTATTTTCATTAAGTAGGGGGAAGGGTTTAGTGCTATGGAATTAATGTTTCATTGGTACGGTAAATATAAAATTAGAAAATATAGTTTCGAACTTTTTTGGTTGGTACCTGTTACCGCGGCAGAATTAATCTGATGATTTTAATATTTATGTTAATATAATTATTGATCTAAAAGAATAGTATCGTCATTTAATAAAAAAAAGAGGAATTGTTCAAACTTTCAAATTTTATCATCATTGAAAAAGGAACTGGCTTTAAATAGCTTAAAAAAAAGCAAAGATGATCAAAATCACAACCAAATTGGCACAATTCTTAAAGAATCGTCATAACAAATAGGCATAAATTGTATTATTGAATTCGTAGTTTAATTTGTGAGCTCCACAAACAGTTGGAGACAAGAGCTAGGGCTGAAATACTCTGATTATTGAATTAGGGCTCGGAATAATACGGTTTCTCACTGTTTGACATCAGCAAGCATTTGATGCTCCAGTTACGAATTTAATTTGCTAAATCAACAAGGCAATTTCTGTTTCAATGTTGTATTATTGAAGATTAAACAAATATTTTTATTTTGAAAGTTAAATGTAGAAATTCAGATAACAAGAGCAACAAAACCGAAATATCCTTTGAAACAAACAATTAAAAATATTAATTGTACGTTTTTTAATAAAAAAGCTTTCATACCGCTTTTGAAACATCGAACCCTCACGAAACCCAGTCACAAATAACAGCCCTTATCTTCGAAACAATTAAAAAATAAAATCCAAAACACCGGAAACATATCATTACATTGCGACCCAAATTAATACCCTTGTAAATACAGATAAAGATTGTAAAGGTAGAAACACACAAGCGGGTTGTAGCTTACCAGTACTATATTTTATTCGTACATATTGTTCGGGTTGAGATACATCGTATTGAAGTGTCCTAACGTATCACAGAGTGTCTGACTCCGATCACGCCGGAGTGTAGTGTTACAACGCTTTCCTCAATGTTATTTCTATGGCACTAAGTAGCTCATGTTGCATTATTTTCAAGGAAACGGGCGAGGGAAAACATCGCGAGGACACCTGCATGTCCTAGAACCGATAATTCGAAGACGTTTACTAACCCACGAAGTGGATTACACTCTCTGTCACCGAGTTTCAACAATGTTCAACAATGTTTTGATGAAGTCAAGCCAGAAAACGGTTCGACATACTCACTCATAGAGACACTTCATCACGACAGAACGCGAAACGAAATGTTGTAATTACGCTAGTGTGTTCCTACCGTAACCGATTAAAAAGAAAGCTTATTTGATGTCACATGGGGTCACAATATAAAAACATAGCTAACGAACAATGGGTACAAAGAAGGGAGTTTTATTTGTTTTTGTGTATTTGTTATCTAAAACACTTTTTGTTCACGGTTGTTCACGGGCTAATTTGGTTTACTTTACTGAGCAACTGAAGGTACAAGTCATACAACATTTTTTTTTTGTTTTTAAAATAAGGGTAGTCACACAACAAGGCCCGCAACACTAGTCCTACAGAAATGTAATTAAAAACATGTTAAAATAAATACAATTGGATTTGTTATGATTACTGTGAGTTCATAACAAAATGCTGTAGTTGGTGAGTGAAAAGATTAAAACATCGCCAGAAAATTGGAAAACTTGGGTAAAAATTAAAGTATTTGGGGATCTTCATTTAAACTTAAACATACGCAGTCGAAGACGTGAGCAACTGCTAGTATTGAATAATAATGATCCCAAGCAAAATAAAAACAATCTAGCCTTTGTATCAATCAGTCAATAATTTTCTCCTGAACTGATTTTCCGATTGACTCAAGAGTCATTCGATTCTAGTCTACCATGAAATTAGAATTCGCGATCACAATATTTTATGTTTGTCCCTTTGATTGGTGTTTCAATCACCTCTTCCGGAATCTCATTAATGTTTTATTACCTTTGTAATAAACCAACGGATTTCTTTGTTTTCTTGTTTGTGTTTTATTTCTTTGTTTTGTTTACCTGTTGTGATTGTTTCCATTGTTTCTTGATTATGACAATGATATTAATATTGAGTTGGCTTATGAGAAAATATTTTTTGTTTTCAATTCAGCTTTATTGATTGTTTCTTTTAATAAATTTGGAATAGCAAGATTTTTGTTTGGTAAATCAATACTGGAATATTGCTTGCGGCTTTGTAGGTTTACCTAGTGTATCTGAATCCATGCATTCGCCGCGCCTCGGTAGTCGAATCTCCAAGTCCCAACAGACTGCAGGCGCTCAATCAGCTGATAATTTAGTCGGACTCTAAATCAGTATAAATATGTATGCTAGTGTGCATATTACAACGTTTCGGTATCAGTTGTTGCTGAAATCAGTTTGATGAGCTACACGATTGCCTTCAATATATCTATCAGAAAACTATCAGCCAACTGCTAGATCAGCCAACTACTCGGACATTAGCTCTAACAGGCAAATTGTTGTAACTAGCAAATGGTTCGAGCGCAGACTACCGACTGTTGGTTTGGTGTGCGCAGTCGTCATCGGCTAAGCTATAGGCCGATAGAAAGTCTGTAGTCAGCGGAGACTTAAAATCTTTCCTTGTGTTATTTCAATTGAAATAACACACGCAACTTCCTTACAAACGACCCGGGACCACATATATCGACCACAGTTGGAACCAAATGTCCAATATATTTCTTTCAGTAATTTCATTAATGGCCACAAATAACATTCAATGTTAAAATTTATGGTGCGTAAATGTTTTACGTACATTTTTTATAGTACCTTTCAAGAAAATAACAGGGAATTTGAAGATAAAGTGTTTTTCCTACTTTTTTTCCACCCCAATACGGGAATGTAACGTGTTCTCTAGATCCAGCAAATGGGATGGGTGTAAAAAGCCTTTCCAATCTGATCCTCTAAAAAGAATAGAATAAACAATAGTACCTTCGCGGAGCTTCTCTTATTATTTAAGAGGACCTGAATGTTTAATGCATGAGCAGCAATTTATTGGAGAGACTGAATAATGTGAGCAGTATCATTCGGATGATTGTGTTTATGCACCAGGCTAACCGGCTAGGAATTTATCAGTTCATTTTGAAGTACTGCGACGACGGGAATTTAAGCTCTATATACAAGCACAATTATGGTAATATTTCCAGAACAAGTCTAGAGTTTCATAGTAGAGGTTAAAGCTAGCCAACGCAAACTAGATCTTCTATGTCAGGACAAGTTTCAAGCACATGCCGCCAACAAACTTCAGAAAGCAGGTTTCATTAAGACGTTATTAGTGTCCAGGTACGTCCTCCATACAGCCCACTTTATAAGGTGAAATGAGGTAATAAACAAAAACGATAAATTAGTCTCGTTATGACTGTAACGAACGCGTGGGTCGGGAGGTAAAAGTCGCAAACTAATAATATATCATGGCTGCTAGATTAGGCATTGGTCCCACCGCCGACTATTAGCGATAAGTGAGAAGAGCTAGTAACAAGCAACGCTTTGACGAATAAGCGTATTGTTCGGATAGCTTTGTCGCTGCGCGAGTATACGCGACGGCGATGGGCGATTAGGTACAAACTGGTATGCCAAGCCAGGCCAAGCCAGCGTTGCTGAGCGAGTATACTTTCTTTGATGGCTCTTTTTGCTGTAACAAACGAGAGTACTCGCCAGTAGTGTGGATAGTTAGTGACCAAATAATTGGTATAAGGTATCTCTTATGTTATTTATAAAAAAAACTTGCAACAACAACAGTGTTTGGGGACTGCTGATAAAAGTGAAAACTCGTAACCGATCCGCTACGGCGTAGCCGTGCTACGAGTGCTAAGAAGCGTTAGGTGACGGTCACGCGAGTCCCATGGTTTTTGTTCACTCAAAAAGTCCTCAAAGCGCCTAAAGAAGTTTTTACTTCAAAAATTCTTGAGCGAGAAAATAGTCGAAATCCACTTGCTCTGTCGTTGGTGGTCAGGTGCCTTAGATAAGGTAGCCCACACAGATTTATATTTGGCGATTTCTATGCGATAACGTGGACATGTACCAGTTAGATAACTGTACCTATAGCTAATTTGTGAATAATGGAAATTAGATTTTATACGCCTACTGATAACGCAAGGGTCTCCCTTTATGGTTTATTTTATATCTGGATGTGTTTTCATTGTTTTCTGATGAGGAAAATTTTGCTGCAATAATAACGATTGATACGTTTTGTTATGCAACAGTGGTTTATTAAAAAAACGAAAATGCCGAAGTTCCCTAAGTTGGTTTTTACAAGCTGGCAATATTAAAATTCCCACCCAGACCAAGAAAATATTTGTTTATCGTACTTCAGACGATAAGGTTCATATTATACGAAAAAAAGTGCGATAAAACCTTAAGTACCACCTTTTTTACAATGTATATCACCTACTACTATTATACGCAATCACATATTTCTCAAGAAACATTTTTATGGAGGCCATTAAGGTAAACGTCCGCACGAGTACCGACTACTCGATATCGACCATATAAAAGTTAACAACTTCATAAATTTTATAACGTGCTATCAATAAGAACACGTGAAGGATAAATATTTTATGTGTGATTTTTATTACTCGCACACGACCCCTATAGTGATGTACCGCAATGACATAAAGATAGGCAGGTAGGCCATTAGTAAGGCCTAGCCAGGCCAGGCCGTAGCCTAGACGGTCGCTGCAGCGCGGAGATTAAAGAGCCTTTAAACTTGAGCGCAACGTCAAACAATTATGAAGAGGGATCGATTTTCTTGACGTTAAGTGAGATTCTAATTTGTGGCCTTGCATAAATTTATTAAAAGCCTCGACTTAGATCCTCACATTTGAGACATAGAGAAGCTCTTGGCTATGTAATAACTGCTGCTCGGGTTGATCTTTAGGTTAAAACTTGCCTATGTTGGTCTGTGGATGGGAACACCCTTACATACCGAGTTTCCTCTGTGCCTCGGAAAGTACGTAAGCTGTTTGTCCCCGCTGTCATTTGTAGACTTTGACAGTCGTTACAGATAGTCAATGGCCCAAAAAGTCTGACAACCAGTCTCACCAACTGAGTTGTGGAGGTCAGATAGGCAGTCGCTCCATGTAAAATACTGGTTACTGGTATTCCAGTTAGACTGGAAGCCGACCCCAACATAGTTGGGAAAAGGCTCGGCAGATGATAACTTAGCTACTCACATTATCTTTTATTTCGAGGTATTAGGGTTCCGTAGCCAAATGGCAAAAAACGGAACCCTTATAGTTTCGCCATGTCTGTCTGTCTGTCTGTCTGTTTGTCTGTCCGCGGATAATCTCAGTGACCGTTAGCACCAGAAAGCTGAAATTTGGTACCAATATGTATATCAATCATGCCGACAAAGTGCAAAAATAAAAATTTAAAAAAACATTTTTATTAGGGTACCTCCCCCAGACGTAAAGTGGGGAGCGATTTTTTTTTTAATTTTGACCCTGACGTGTGATATATTGTTGGATAGGTATTTAAAAATGAATAGGGGTTTTCTAAAATCATTTTTTGATAATATTAATATTTTAGGAAATAATCGCTCCGAAAGTCAAAAACAATGTGTCCCCCCCCCCTCTAACTTTTGAACCATAAGTTTAAAAAATATGAAAAAAATCACAGAAGTAGACCTTTATATGAACTTTCTAGGAAAATTATTTTCAACTTGATGAGTTGAATAGTTTTTGAGTTATATAGCACTTTTTCAAAAAAACGCAAATGATAACTTTGTTTTTCATACAAATACTATGAAAAACAAAGTTATTTTTGCTGACGAAAAATGTTGGTATTTTTAATGGTCTGGGAAGCTACGGAACCCTACAGTGAGCGTGGCCCGACACGCTCTTGGCCGGTTTTTTTTTTATGGATACAGTGAACCTTTCAGAACGTTTTATTAAAACTTTATATCAGTAAACATGGAGGTATTTTGTCGCGGCCGCTAATATTCGGGTCCAAGGACTCAAAGTTGTAGTTTCCCGTGAGTTGGGTATCCCGCGATCCTAATCTGGACGCTTGAATAGGGACGAACTGAAAGGGAAAAATTATGGGATCAATTTCCCTGAAAGTTAAATGAACAAATTACGTTCAACACGTAACAGCCCTGGCTATAGAAAAGTGGCCTGTACGGTGTACACATTGGGCCATTTCGATGCACAAATATCGTCCTTCGCTCCTTTGCATACTGCTTCAATAAGGCTTTTGAAAAGGAAGACAATGGAAATGGTTCTAAATAAATTACTGTTTTGACAGACTACAACATGAATGAATCAACGTTTATAACTTACAGGCAATACATTAAAGCGTAGTAAAAAGGCAAATAAACGATGGATAAATTGCGTGAAAGATGATGATATGGCTAGAAAGGAAAAGATAACTTAAAGGTATGGAAAAAAAAGGCATACTGCCCAAATAAAATAAGATAATGTCATAAAAATAAACAAACCTTATTTAATTAAACTACACAATGAGAAATATCTGTTAGCCATTTTCCACAGACGTGTCTAATCAAAAATTTCGTATAAAAATACGATTTTCCTGAATCTCCGCAAACCATAGGAAAAGAAACGTATCAATGAAATACAAAACGACGCTCGTTTAAGCACGTTTATAAGAACAAAAGTATATTTTCCAGCACAAAGCAATGTTGCTGGCATTGTTTAAAAATTGACTCCCTGTAATCATTGAATCGGAAATATCTTTAGGGTGCGTAGAAACAACGTAATGACAGCTTTAACGAGGGTGTTGAGAGAAAAAAATATTTTCCGCCGATTGGATGGGTGTCGTTATAAAATGTTTGCTTGAATAGGCACACTGTGTCTTTTACAGTGATGGTTATTATTTTTTCGCGAGATTTTCGTATTGATATTCAAATAATTGAATTTTGGTTTTGTTTTTCTCTTTTAACACCTATAATAGGAGATGTGTTTTTGGACTTTGTTCTTTGTTGTCTGAAAACAAATAGGTACTTGTGATTTAATTTAAAAATTTGTCTCACAACTCTAGCTGGGTGGATTCCATTACAATACTTTCTTTTCTAATAGGTAACTAAATGCTTTGCACTATCAGGTCAGTGACTATGGTCCCATAATACATTAAACCTTAAAATTACAGGTCAAACTCAAACTGAAAGCATTTATTTCCATTTGACTTATAAAGGCGTGATTATTATTATCACTTGTGAAGAACAGGAACAAGAACACAGAAACAGGTAGACAGCGGCACAAAAAGTCTGACAACGAGTCTTACCAAGGAATATCGTGTTACCCAGTAATAAATGGTTGTGGATCAGATTGGCAGTCGCTTCATGTAAAATACTGGTATTCATTTGCATCCGGCTAGACTGGAAGCCGACCCCAACATAGTTGGGAAAAGGAGAAAGTGAATCACCCATAACTCAGACATTGTTATTTAAAATAATAAACTGAGGTCACTTAAATCAGGGCAGCGCACACGGGGGTCATAATTTTATTAAGTTAAATAATATAATTAAAACCATCACGCTACTTAATGTACGTGTTTACGGCTGTGTGACGTGTCGGGCGCGGCGTACGAACATGTTTAATTGAAAATTGTCACGCGACATCGCCGTGGGTTATTTATAACTTCTTCAAGGTGTACGCAGAAGGTTAGCGCAGAAGGTTCCTTACAAGAATGTGCTTAAGCCTTTGTGACGTTAAGGGGCCGGCGGAGCATGCGTAGTTCATACAAACGTAATACCAAAATAATTTGTAAATCAAACATGGTCTTAAAGTGTGTATTTATTTCGATTGGTTTATAGAATATCTATGTTCCCAAATATATATTTTGAAAGGACAATGATATAAAGAAGAGATATGAGGAATTTAGAATTTTCTATGGAAAACTTATTTTTCTCATAATTCTTGTTTAAATCAGTGTCTATTAAAAATATATGTTTGGGAACCAAGATATTCCGTAATCCAATCGAAATAAATACACACTGCGTTGAGAATATGTTTGTTTTACGAATTATTTTGGTATTACTTTAGTTTGTATGAACTACACATGCTCCGCGATAAAGCACTCACTGTCGCATCACGAAAGAACAGACGATATTTTTCGGCGCTCTGCTATGAAAGTGAATAAATAAATAAGTGAATTTCACTTTCACAGTGTTTCTTATTTCTACGACTTGAAAAAGGATTGATGTGAGTATATAATCTATAAATATGTATTATTGACATTTCATTATCTTTATCGCTGGTATTCGGCTGCATCTGGTTAGACTGGTTGCCGACCCCAACATAGTTGGGAAAAGGTTAGGTGGATGATGATGATTATTTTCATCGCTGATTATAGATACATCAAATTTTGAATAAAAAATTACCACCTAAGCTGAAAAGCACTTGCTTTCCCGGTTTTTGCGTTCTTTTTTTTTGTTCCAGACCATACATGTAAATCTTTTAGTTACAGAGATATAGTGGTCAAAGCTCCAAACTTTTCTCAAGTCTTTTTTGAATACAAGTTTTCTAAATACTTCGACGACCGGTCTCTATTCAATGCACCCATCATTACAATGTTTTGAGTGCGTTACATTGAGTCCTATCGTAAAACGTGACTTTTATAAAAAAAAAAGTATTTTCCCAACAATGTTTTTTGAGAAGGGTTAAAGTTTGATGTACAATGCTTGGTTGACGGCTTCCTGAAGGATCGTTTACACCTTGTATACTTACTTTTGAGCATTAGCAATAAGTTCTTCTCCATAGAGATCTACGCTAGGGAATGGGCAACTACAGTACTTTCTCAAGTTATTATGCCTTGTGACTGTGACTGTAGCTTTACTTTTTTGACATTCAAAAGTGCCGTAGTAGTCTAATTGAAATAAATGACTTGAGTTTGAGTTTTTAAGCATCCTTTAAAATCCAATGTACCCCATCTACATAACCTTTTTGCACCAGAAGGATAAGTAGATGGGGTACATTCTCAATACTCTTTTACGATATCTGCAGGTAGAGAGGTCACGATAATTTACACCATCATCAAAGTACTTCTGCATCTTATCTGTCTAATAACCGTCATATATTCTTGACTCATGTGGGTCGCACTATCACGTGTAACGTTTTCATTCTAGCTAATGTCACTTTCACTTTATGACTGGCCGCCATTCTTGTTTATCATCTTGAGGGCCAAATGGCGAATCCTTTGGTGCGGGTGCCATCATGTTTATGCCTTTAAGGGGTTCAGCGGGGATCGGTTCGGCCTTGGGTAGTCTGTTTACTTGTTAATCCTCTTGAATTTTGAGAAGAAAAGAACCCATTATGAAGAGCAAGAATGTTTAGCAGAGGGAGGCGAATGTATAATACTTTGGCATCGTTAATTGGTTTCTGATTTGAAAATTTGGAGTTGATCAAGTGCTAAACTGTAGAGCAAATATTTGAAATTTACCGCATCACCATTACTAACTAAACTAAACTGTTCAAGTAGAGTTTGATAGGTTCTCAAGATCAAATTGTCAATTCTGAAACCGACAGTTAGCGTGATAGTAGTAAAGTACGATTATATTTTGTGTATAAATATAACTAGATCACAAAAGATGAAACGAATTAAAACCATAACTAACTGACTGGCGAAACTGTAGGTAGACGTTTAGGTACACTTCTGCCTAACCCTAGGATTACAGGCGTGATGTTATGTTACGTATGTAATATCTTAACCTTGTATTGTATTGTACAACGGGCTGATGTCCGCAAGTCCACGTCAAAGCGCGTATTTTGCGTATGGGCTATAATCCACCATCGGGCCCAGTGCGGGTTGGTAGATGTCACATCATGTCTTCGAATTTTTGGTTCTAGGACATGCCGGTTTTCTCACGATGTTTTCCTTCACCGTTTTTGAGAGCAGTTGTGATGAAATAAATTACACAAAGTATTGCGCCGGCCTGGGTTCGAACCCACGACTTAATGTTCGTAAGTCGGGGCCACCGCTGCTCTCTTAACCTTGTATTACGATTTAATATTCAGTAAATCAACGGAACAGGAAGGTCAACGTCATCTAAGCTTGTCTTAATTCACAATCTTTTATCGACGATCTCAAAAGTATTGAACGTGCCTAAGTGCCTATGTGTTCTGCTTTGTGATAACGAATATTTAGAGGATCGATTGAGCACAAAAGTGTACCGTATTTTATCATTAAATAAAGGTCCTATTAACATTATATTGCTTTGAATATTTTGAATTCTGGTGATGTAGTTGGCATTATTTTACCTTTTTTCTAAAAGACAGGTTACCGTGGCTTTTCACTGAAAAAAATAACGCACTCTAAAGTATCTGCATATCTAAGCTTGTCTTAATTCACAATCTTTTATCGACGATCTCAAAAGTATTGAACGTGCCTAAGTGCCTATGTGTTCTGCTTTGTGATAACGAATATTTAGAGGATCGATTGAGCACAAAAGTGTACCGTATTTTATCATTAAATAAAGGTCCTATTAACATTATATTGCTTTGAATATTTTGAATTCTGGTGATGTAGTTGGCATTATTTTACCTTTTTTCTAAAAGACAGGTTACCGTGGCTTTTCACTGAAAAAAATAACGCACTCTAAAGTATCTGCATATACTTCTTGCGGATCGTTTCCTGTACAAAATGCCTCAAAAATATTTATGCACAAAATAGGCTTCCATTTTTAGTAAAAGCATATTTTATAGCCTCTATTTTTCTTATCCCGTTCAAAAATGTTGCGATACATTCTCGCTTATAAAGCAGTTTGGACCTAAAACGGGTGCACACGATCGTCCAATCATGGCTTGAGCCATCTTATTTGACGGAGATAAAGGCCTGTGAGAGGTAGATCGATATTCCTTGAGACGGACAATATCCTACCCTGTGTGTTCTCATCTTTATTCTATGATAGAAGCACCTTCATTTTGCGAATTATTTATACAATGCTTATCCAAGTTTAGGTTAGTCTTGATGAATGACTTTTGTTATATGGGAGACTTCATTTTGCAGGAGGTTATGTGGCTAGCGAGTTTTAGGAACGCGTTATTTTACTCTCTCCCCAAGACTTCCAATTGTTTCAATCTAGGGCTAATGTTGACTATGGTCCATTTGTTTGGTGCAGTTTGTCTCAATATCTTCTTCTACCTTCTGGCTGTGTCTAAGCGTTATTTAAGAGTATTTTAATGTAACTGCCTCACAGGTTTAGTGCTCGAACCCACTAGCCTGGCAAATTTTATACGGATTTTGAGTTAGTTCTTACTGGATTTGTGCCTAGTTCATAGTGGTGTGCCAAGTTCAAATCTAAGGCACCTCTGATTTTTTTGATTCATGTGCGTATTGTATTATGGAAAGTTTACTCCTCAATTGAAAGGTGTTTTTTTGTGCTCAAAGGCAAAATTAAGAGCAAAAGATAGGAAGGTGATTGAATGTTCCGATATTCATGTAAGTTAACATCAGGCTTCGTCCCCTGATTCTTTGCATATAATAATAATTACTGTTGTAACCGTTAGACAAAACATTTACAAATAGATACCTTAGCTTCAACAAAAAAAAACCTAATAATATTAACAGAAAATCTCACCCATATTCACAGCAGTTATTGTGAGCGAAAATAACAATTTCTACAATTCTGCCCAAATAAAAGGAAACCGTCCTACGTTTAATACTTTTTAAACAAAAGAATGCTCCAAAATTCTGTTACCTCTCCAATGTAAACTGTTTATTCGTTTCAATAAGACTAAAAAGATCACAGGGCCAATGGAAACCAATTCCATAGAGGAAGAGGATATATTTACATGGGAATGAAATGAAATTTTCTAAGGCCCTGAAGGAAACTCGTCTTGAAGCCCTTACATATGAATATTGAGTACCTATTGTATTTTGAATGAATTACTTTTCCCAAATTGAAGTCTTAATACGCGAGTTTTCCTTGATCAAAGTCGAAAGGGTGGGACCATCGTTGACTAGGTGATTGAACTTTCTTTTGATTTACTGCTAGTATTTCCCAAAGGTGAAGATATAAAAGTGTATGTAATGGCTTAACATGTTATATTTAATTCCATTTCCCATGTTTACGAAAATATCTTTACAGCATACAATTTCAAATTCGTGATCAAAATTGTCGTAACTTGAGGCGCTCGCGACAGCATATCATAACCGTCATACCAGCTCAGCTAAACTTGATTCTCGGTCTTTACATTTCACCATAATGCACGGCCTTTGCACTTCATCACCATGCAAGTTTCCCTCCTGTCGGCCTTTACACTTCGCCACCATGCACGGCCTTTGCACTTCACCATCATGCAACTTTCCATCATGTCGGCCTTTACACTTCGCCACCATGCACGGCCTTTGCACTTCACCACCATGCAAGTTTCCCTCATGTCGGCATTTACACTTCGCCACCATGCACGGCCTTTGCACTTCACCACCATGCAAGTTTCCCTCATGTCGGCCTTTACACTTCGCCACCATGTACGGCCTTTTGCACTTCACCATAATGCAACATTCCTGTGCGTGTCCCAGTGAATACTCTTTCTTTCTTTCTTTAAATTACTAAGAAATGGTGCAGCAACCTTTGTATTTCCACGCCAAACCGCCAAAGCCATGCACTGAACTTAATTTTTCTTCAAAACAATGTCAAAAACTCCCTCAACAAAAACTTTGATCCTTGATCGTCGCTCAACAAGCATTTCGTCAAGGTAAAGCGGGGTTTTCGGAGCATCGTTCATGTCATTCGCTAATGCATCCAATCTGTCCCGGACCCCTATACAGCCGCCCCAACCATAGATGTCCCATATACAGTGAATTTTAACAAAAAGTTTCTAGTGGTGTCTAATTCTTTCTGGTGTTTGAGATACAATGATTTTTAATAAATACGAGTAGTACAGGCACCAACGATTCACTTCTATCTGAAATGCTCATTTTCAACCGACTTCTAAAAAGAGGAGGTTATCAATTCAACTGTATGTTTTTTTTTTGTGATTGTTACCTCAGTACTTTTGACTGGGTGAACCGATTTTGATAATTCATTTTTTCTTTTTTTTTTCATTTTAATTTAGTAAAAATCTGCTGCTGATCTTCGGAGATATACAAAGGAACTCTTCAAAAATAGACGGCAAATCTGCAGTGATTGCTGCAATCGCTTGGAAGTTTATGGTTTATACTACATCATGACGTATCATCACGCCTATACACTCTGAGCAGATGTGTACAATACACCCAGTTAGGTACGTTAATTTCCATTTATTGGGGATAAGCCTATTAACCATGACAAGTATTGTTTTTTTATTGGAAAGGATGTACTTTAAGGGTAGTTTGATGAGAGTTTGGTTAGGTTCTGACTATGGGATCCATGACAAGGTAACGGCGACTCTTTAATTCTTAGGAGCAAATGAACGATACTCGGCCGAATCTTTTAAATGCTATCCGGATATTTGAGTCACCTACCGTAACGTCGTTGTTTTCAAGTAATAAACATAAGTATCATGATGATCAATGGAACTCCTTAACGGCTAACTGTAAGGGTGCAATCTGTGCCAGAATTTTTAACTGTCTTAAATTACAATGCGCTTACGTTCGTTGCTGCATTGCCATATTACGCAAGCATTCTAATTGCATTGCTTAAGGTGTATTATATGTGACTTTTGTTATAAGAAGACAGATTTCGTAGTCTCGTTATGGAAATAACGAGACTACGAAATCTGTCGCCAACAATCTATCGTCGTGTGGTCTATTTAATAATTTGTTGGCGTCCAAATCTGATAAAGTTATGCCTTCCAAACTTAGTGCAACATTATTTTGCCCTTTTGCAAAGTTTTTTTTTATCAAGGTTGATTACAGCTCTTTCGAGGCTACCCTGTAGTTTATGGACTATGGAGTTTATGTAACCGTTCAGTTTAATATTAGACGCAGCATACGGCGCTCCACATCCCTCCCTTCCATCCTCCAGTTGATCTCTCCTCAAGGCTGGCCATAAATTCATGACAAATATTTGTTAAGGAACAACTAAAAATGCAAAAAAAAAATTGCATTAAAATAAATCCGACTTCGAAAAACTCAAAAAAAGTGGAAAATAATTTTAGCTTCAGAAGTCGGTGACCTTTGTTTGAGAGATTTAGTTTTTTTTGTCACCTGACTTAAAGCTAAAAATGTATCTTTTCAACCGACTTCCAAAAAGAGGAGGTTATCAATTCGTCTGTATGTTTTTTTTTCTGAAATAAAAAGTGGCCCTGTTTTTCTTTTAGAGGTTATTAAACCGATACTGTTTTTTTTCGTTAAGGTAAGTATAGTATTTTAAGAAACCATTTTTGATATTCAATGGCTAGTTTAATTTACATTTAATTTTAAAGTTTTAGGGTAAAAAAACATTACCTATAGATTTTATTTCTCGACATGGTTTTGCAATTAGCATTCCCTTCTTACTGGACACCTTCATCTTTTAAAACGCAAGTTACATGAGATGAAGTGACACAGTTCATAGTAGGTAAGTAAAAGTAGACGAGAATACTTACAAAACTTAGTCAGTCAGTTTATATGTTCTCTCATGCACAAATAGGAGTAGGAAGTTCATGAGTAGAATTTAATTTGCCGCTTTTCTTGTCTGCTAGAACTTGAATCTTGATGAAAATGGAGCGTTTTCTGCTTTTAGTGCGAAATGAATTCAGCCATTTGCACAATAAAAACCGGCCATGTGCGAGTCCGACTCGCGCACGAAGGGTTCCGTAAAAGTATCTATATTAGACAAAACGGAAAAAACACGATAATTCTATTTTAATTTTATTATTTCAAGCGTCTACCTGTTGTCGTAAATAATATCGGGCAAAAAACGACAAAAAACACGTTTGTTGGATGGGGAATTAATATTTAAGGATATTAATTTTATTCTGTTTTCAGCATTATTGTTGTTATAGCGGTAACAGAAATACACATTCTTGTTAAATTTTAACTGTCTACCTGTCACGGATCATGAGGTACAGCCTGGTGACAGACAGACAGACGGACGGACGGACGGACGGACGGACAGTTAAGGCATAGTAATAGGCTCTCGTTGGTTGGAACCCTAAAAATGATTAAATCTGTGAGGTTTGGGTATACTTCTTCTTCGACTTTCGCCGCTATGAATAGACACGTGATTCCTTTAAGCTGCAACCGGCCCTTTTGCACGTCTTCCGTGTTGGACAGATACCGGTCCACATAATCCACTGTGAGATGAAATGTTTCTCTATGCAGTTTGTATACTTCACATACCTCATTCAACCAGTCTAGCAAAATAGCTCTCATCCTCGGTTGTAGATAAGGGTGATTGTCAAACATAAATATTACACCTACAGACCACACACGCACCACACCACACCACACCATACCTACGTAGTTATGTTAAGATTATCGCAAGCCTCTTTTGACAAAAACATTTTTTATTCAATAGTCGTGTATGTCCCACTGCTGGGCAAAGCAATCATCATCTGCCTAGCCTTTTCTCAACTATGTTGGGGTCGGCTTCCAGTCTAACCGGATGCAGCTGAATACCAGTATTGTACATGGAGCGACTGCCTATCTGACCTCCACAAACCAGTTAATACTGGGTAACATGATACCACTTGGTAAGACTGGTTATCAGACTTTTTTGGGTCACTGACTAACTGCAACGACTGTCAAAGACGGACAAATGACAGCCGGGACCAACAGCTTAACGTGCTTTCCGAGGCACGGAGGAAACTCGGTGTGTAAGGGCGGTCAACCATCCACAGACCAACCTTGGCAATCACGGCTTCACCTAAAGATCGGCTCGAGCGGAAGTTATTATTAAGCCACGAGCTCCTCCAAAACTTCTTCAACAAATATTAAACAAATAATTAGCATTAAAAAAAAAAATTGCCACGTTACTCTTTTTTGTCCCTAACAAATAAAATAAAATAAAAAATACTCACCACACCAAAAGTACATTCCGTCAACTGCAGCTTCATTCGCTTCCAAATCAAATATTTATTTATTTTTTAAAAATCTGCGCCCAGACTGTTTGTCAACATTACCAGACTACACTTTAAACGGTTTTATGATGTGAGTCTAGACGATTTTTAATGTGTATTTCATAGGATGCCTCCAAAGACTAGACATTGAGTGCCAACAGACAGAATAGTTTATGAATCCCGCGACTATTCCTTCTTTAGAATAAAATATTGTCTGAGAATAATGATGGCGCTGTGTGTAATGTACAGCGATTTTTTTTTAATATTTTACTAGCGGACGTCCCGCGGTTTCACCCGCATAGTTCCCGTTCCCGTGAGAGTACGGGGATAAAATATATCCTATGTTACTCGTGGATAATGTAGCTTTCGAATGGTGAAAGAATTTTTAAAAACGGTCCAGTAGTTTTTAAGCCTATTCATTACAACCAAACAAACAAACAAACAAAGTTTTCCTCTTTATAATATTATAGTGTAGATAATGATGTGTGGCGTCGTAGTATTTACTTCTAGTAAAGAAGTAAAATTTGTTTAAAAGTTTTGTATGTTTGTAAGTTTGTATGTTTTCTGGTTTGTAAGTTTGTATGTAGGGATGGGTAATCTTTGGAACTACTGATCTGATTCCAAAATTTGTTTTACTAATGGGCAGCTACATTATCCCCAAATATCCTCAAATTGTAGGCAACACATATAGGTAATACGTTTAAAACATTTCTGTTAATTAATTACCATAAAGGGAGCGAAGCCGCAAACACAGGCTAGTTTATTATACTCAAAGAGAGTACATTGAAACAGACACATCGTTACGTGGACGCGCATAGGTATTATCTCTATTGTGTATTACGACCAAACCCGTCTATAACTCAAGAAAATAACAGCAAATATCTATTCGCCTTAATCGTAAATCATAGATACGGATAAAACGCCTCTTTCTTGCAATATTCCCTTTATTTTGCACGTTTTTATGGTGAAACTTGGTATGTTGTAAGAAATGGTTTATTTATACAAGTATTCATACAAGAGCTTTATTTCCCGCAAGAAAATCCTGGATATGATGTGTGTAACGCGTGAGTTATTCAGAATATTTCCACAGGATCTAAGAGCTGAGATGTCAAGATAACTTGAAAAATAATAAACACGTAGACAGCGTTGTCATATAAAATTACTTTGCACTGAAAAATATATCTTATTTATCTCTTTTTATAAACACGTTGAGTAAACTGAGAGTGTTTCAATTAAAGTCTTCAAAGGACTCATTAATTCAAGGCAAATAATACTATTTAAGTATTATTTTTTATTATTTAATTCTACGCAAACCGTCGTAAATCTCGATTTAACGCACCCGTAGTTATTAAAGTCAAACATTTTGCGAAGGACATTAATATTAAAGGCCACCAACAAAATATATAACTAGAATAAATCATAACATAATAGGGTCTATTTATATGCAGAAATATCTTCTTTAGTACCAATCCAATTGAAGAAAATGGATTCCACGTAGGCATTCGATACGTTTGCAAGACGTAATACCTACTTGCCCGCAATGATTATAGCATCAATTTGGGCAAGAAAGCCAAGTGGGTTCCCGTTAATTGGATTGCTTTCATTGATTGTTTGTTTTACTGTAATGTACAAACACGCCTCCTCTAACCCTTTTATAGTAACTGGGACCAAAGATTGTTTTGTTCGTCGTTCAGTTTTATATCATTGGTTATTGAGTCGATAGAAGTAAAGGTTCTAGTGCGTGATGTTAGTAAGGAAAGAGTTTACCGAATCTTTTATGTAGTACGCAGTATTTTGATAAAATAAAATTAAGGATCAAATATCGTACTCGATTGAAAGGTTTGGAAGTAGAAAGGGGTGGCAGTAAAATAACCAATGTTACTTATTTATGAACAGTATTATCAAAATTAAAGCATATAGATAGATAGTTTTTATTATGCACAGCGTACAAATTGCAGATACGAAATAAATTTTTTATATAATAAATCAATTTTATTCAGTAGATACAAATAGTAAAATCGCCGAACCGACTGGAATCGTTATTCCCTTTCTGCCTGTATACGTATGTATACAGGCATCAAGCACCCTTATTTCGTATCACACAATCTGAAAAGTTTAAAGGATTTATTTTAAACGTTTTAAAAAATCCTTGACCACGTAAATAACGCAATGGTCGTTTATTTATTTATTTAAGGATCTCCAACAAAAGATAACTAGATAATGGCCAACATAAGTTACTATGTAGGTGAACTCCATCATTTTTAGGAGACCAATGCATGCACTATAAATTAAACAACTAAGCTAACAAATTAAGCCTCTAAGACCTGAATTCTTGTCACGCTGACGGTCGGTTGTGACGTCAGCGAGAAAATACGGCTGTCGGTCGCCGCTGACGTCAGCGTCGCAGTATGGTGATACAAAGAACACAATGTATACTAGTACGCGACCGACGACCGACGGACCGTCAGCGCGACACGAATTCAGGCCTAATAATATCATTTTAAAACTGTCAAAATGAAAAGCATTGTAAGTGTGTCATGTAAACAACCCCCGCAGGTTCATTGGCTTTCCTGTCCATAACACGCTTTGATTCCAAACGTAATTGACATTTGACAAACTGCCATACACACAGAAATGTCATTTGTCCGACCATCATGAATGTGCATGTTGAAATGATTGTAACCTGTGATTGCAACTCATGTTTGAACTGCGATGTAGCTTTGCTTTCTGTACATAATGTCGAGCAATGCAAACAAGTGGCGCAGCTTTATAAATAACCATTTTCTAACACAGAGGCCCTAGTACGAACCAGAGATGGAAATTCGATCGCATTTTAACTAAAATTTAAATATCCTGTTACATTTTGGTTTCAATTTATTGAACCAGCTTTAGTAAATATTATGTTTACATTTTTCACAGCAAATATTTCCCATTTTAAAATCGTTTGAATTTGCGTTTCATTTACTGCGCGTATACGTGCAAGGCCCACAGTTTGAACGCAAATTCATACACCCCTTCAATATACCCTCACGTAATATGGAAAGAACAAGTTTTTCCATCAAAAAGGTACAAAAATGTAAATGGAAAATTGTAGAGCTCGACCTCTGACGCAGTCGGCTCGACGCCTCCGCCATAAACAGTCATCAGACGCCAGCCTCCGAGCCTCTCCAAGCATCGGACAAATTCCTTTGATCTTGTTTAGGGTAAATCTTTTCGATTTATATGTTAATTTATAAATTTGAATCTGCGGCAGCGTATCTCCGGGTGTTACTGGTTAATCCGTGTTCTTGTCTACCAAGACTTATTTCGTTTCATCTTTTTCGAATTCATCCGCAGACGTAATTGATTCTCTTATGCTGTTGCTTCTTTGTCATACATTTTGATTGATTGATAACTTAGGATTTAAAATGGTAGTCTGAGGTATGCAAACGAGTGTGCCATACAGGAAGTAAGTGGAATTTCTTTGCGCAGCACAAATTTTATCGAGGACTCGTAATTTCCTTTGATCCCTCATCTATATTCAATGATCCGAGGACCGTAACGCTTCGTAAGCGAATTCATTATATCCGTGTGCTCTATATATGACGCGGGCACCTCCAAGAATAATTTATTTGGATACGAGTGGAATTTACACACTTCAAAATTATTATGTTCTACTAATATTTTGGTCTTTTCACTTGAGTTTCAATTTAAACTTACATCATTTTGCGCATTAAAAAAGAATTTGTTAGCCCGTACAGGACAAAACACATAAAAAATAACATTATTTACGAATAATGAAAACTAAACATGGATAAAAAATAAAAAGAAATGAAAGGTCCTGAACGAGGCCAAAAGGCTCCTATCTCAGCATGGTGCTGTAACATTAAAAAACGTCACAGCGCTGGTATTCTGATAGGGCCCAAAGTGAAAGTGATGCCACGGTCAGATACGGATAAGATTAAAATAATTAATAAAAAATAAAGTGTAGATGAATAAACAATACATAAATGTGTAGTAAAATAAAATACGGGGAAAAAACAAGTACACCTACGCCCCATGGAACCATATTATTCACCAATCTGTGCCATGACTTCACTGGCAACACTGACGAACATAGACGCGGGCGCAGACATCTCTGTAATTATATCTAATCTGTGATCTCTGTTTTGTTTTGATTATGTCAGATAACGAAGTGAAATCAAACAAAACAATAATACCGTGATCATAATCAAAACAGAAAGTGTGCAGTGATAGTGTAACACGCTCGCATTCCACAGAGTTCAAACAAGAAACAATCAATACATATATATAAATATATATATTATAAGTATACCTAATAACTGAGTTAGCGAAGAAGGAAAAAAGTGACTCGGCAAACGAAGTGCATCTCGGTGTCGAGGTGACGGGAATTCTCAACTAGACACTAGAAAATGTTTTGTCCTGTACGGACTAATAAATGCTTTTTCTTTCTTTCTTTCTTTATTTTGTTGTGGGTATGGCTTCAAAATTATGCGCAAAATGATGTGAGTTTAAATTGAAACTCAAGTCAAAAAAATTCATCCGATTAAAACTACCATACCATAAACTTTATTGGTCCTGTTAAAGTAATATGCTTACTGTTAGTATTTCTTCACAAAACACTAAAATCATGTAAGAAAAGCTCTCTGGTTTTTCTTACATGATTTTAGTGTTCTGTAAATATTTTTTTCATGGATTTTATTTATTTGGAAATTAATGTTGCTAGCACCAATACTTTCTTCGGAAATCCTAGGTACAAATCACTTAGCGGTATATCCTAGAGCAATAAAAACTCCTGACGTAAAGATCTGTATATCAAGGAATGTGACATAACCCAATTTTTATGTTCGCAAAAAAACTCCACGTCGTTCGCTGAATCGTTTTTGTGAAAACAACGGGGGCAATAAAGGGTCTTATTGTTATCCTTTGAATTTATATCCAGATATTATCGCTCTCATAAATTGCTACCACGTACAGTTTTCTCCAAATCGGATGCTTGAAAAAGTGACCGGGGGATAACCCTACTACTTTATATACGAGTCGCCGATAAACGCTAATGTGCCTTTTATACCGTACCGAAAAAGTACCGTCTTACAGTAATATCTGGGTATAACGAGCAACATGTTTAAATTAGTAGAGCACAGCGATTAAAACTGAGCGTATATAAAAAAGCTTTAATTCGCAATCCGGCGCGCGGCATCTGTTTTCTAATTGAGACATTAAGGGTGGGATCGCTTCAACGGCTCTTTAATAACGCACACATTACTGATGGCAGGCGAAATGTACAGGATTACAAGATCGGCGCCCGACCGGCGAAATGATGGCCGTTACTCGCAATCGTCGCCGGGCAAAACTCCCGGATAATTGACACGAATTTAACACAAGGACTACTGAAATAGGCTACCCCTGTTTTCGTGTGCGGTCTTCTACATATTTCGTGGAGCAACGAACTTGGGACACGACATGTTGCCCTTAATAATGTTTCGCTGAATAACTAACTTCGCAAGTGTCGCCGCTATGTGTTTTTGTCGTAATTGAGCCATTCAATTTGGTGTGACGTAAGCTGTTTTTGGGGATATTGGCTGTTTGCTTTAATTATTTTTAGGCGATCCCTGAGTACTGGGAAGGGTTATATTGTATATGGGTTCAAATAAGAGCTATTAAAAATGTTGCCTCTATGAAAACATTCATGCTGAAACGTCTGACAATTTAATAACGTTTCAGTCTCGTTTTATCAAACACTCCGTCTTGCAATATCAGTGTTATTAGTACTTTCCCCATTGGACACAATAACGGAGGATAACACATTGTGTGCGATGTCTTTGTTATCGCGTGGAATCTACCGGGACCAGAGCAATGTATTGCAATAACCGCAAAGCCTGTCTTTTGCATTCTGCTTTTAAATGAAATTGCTTGTTCTGTTAGCTAAATGTAAACTTTCCCACAACCCTGCTTAGTCAGGAAGTACTGTTTTAGTGAAGTATTTCCTTTGTAATAAACTAACTAGGTGTCGCCGCTGGCTTCGTGTAAAAAGGTTTCACACTTTTTTTACTTTATTTATTATCGCTGCCTTTCTTTGTGGACCGCAGGTAATTTTAAACTGATGCTTTTTAGTATTTTAGCGTCATCTAAGTATGCGAGTTTCCCATCAAGAATTCAATAAACAGAACAGAATATTTAAAACATATTAACATATCCACTAGAGTTTTCACGTTTTTCCACAGCACGTATGGAAATGATATGTATAGAAAAAGAGCACAGATTTTACTTTGATAAAGCGAGCATCAGTTTCACGAATGTGTACCTTTTTGCCACGAACTAGATCGTTTCAAATGTTTTTGTTGAACGCTCCTGCAGTAGCGAGAAAGTGATTTATCATAAGGCAACATGCTGCGGTTGAGACGAAAAATAAAAGTAATTCCTTTTGTATTTGCCGAGTGGGGCGGTCGCCTGGAGACATATTTGCCAAACGCGTGAATAATGGTTCCTGCTTTGATGTGAGCTACCTATAACTTACCATGTTTTCGTATTGCTGACAAAAGATGACAGAGATGCCCGATTCTTTCTTTATTAATGCTGAATAGTTCAATTAGCAATCTGTTTGTCTTACGTATACTCACGTAGGCATTAGCAAAAATATTACACAAACAGAAATGTAGCTTTTCCGCGTGAATATCAACGTAGCATAAACGTCCATTATCTAGCAGTGGAGTGCTTCCCTCGACACTCTCTCAAAAACATATTTCTAGTGTGAAGACAACTTCGCAACAAAACAACCTCTTTTCCTCACTTTTACAAAATAATCACGGAACGTTTATTTCGTACTTGTTTGTATCGTCCATATTGCTACCGATGCCGTCCTAAATGGGTATATTACTCCTAAGTAGCTGTTATTTTTACGTCCCAAAAATATTATTTTGAACGCAATAAAATTCTTTCTTTATATCTTCGGTGTCCATGAAAAAGACATAACAGTGTGCGTTGAATTTATTGTAGCAGACGAGGACCCAGATGGCTTTCCTCATAAAATACTACGAGTGGTTCTGTTGGTAGCAACGTTATACTAAAGATAATCACAATTTACGGGAGCCCTTTGGCGAAATTTGGAAATACTTTCCCTTCACCGTTACGTGTGAGCAATTACAGCACCTTTAATGATGTAGTGTTCGTTGTAGGCCCCAACTTACGTTAATGGGGTGCCGAAGGATTTTTATTACCACTTACGACTAGTTTCTCGTTCTTAGGTGGAACGGAAGTAGTCTTTAGGTTTCAGTAATTGTTACTTAAGTTGTTAGTCAATGGGCCTTTGTAATTTCGGCTTAGTTTTATTGTGAAGAAAGCTAGAGTAATATAAATCTCATTTAATCGTCGATTGTACTTTTGCATTTTCGCTGAGTCACGCCATGCTCCATAAATGCTTCACACTACTTCGCCCGCGACTTTATTGGACAAAATTGTAATAGTTTAGTTAATATATATGAAATAAATATCACTTATAGCTACAGCACACAAATAATATAGCTTTCTGCCAGTGAAAGATTTTTTAGAATGGAATAATTACTTCTTGAGATTACCATCTGAATACAAACTTAAAAACTACCTCCTTATAACAGAAGTGTAGATAATATAAAGGTGTAAATAACTAATTATTATAATAAGCCTCACCTCAGTCGGCTTTACAGTGACCTATTTTATTTTATCCAAATGGGACACCGGCGATATCTAATCATAAAGGATTTATCGCGAAGTGAACGACACTGCCTCGACCTGAATGCATTAGATTACGAAGCCGACCAGGGAGTCTTGACCGTCGCGCGTCATAAAATTTGTTTTTTTTTAAGTTGAAATCTTTTTTCTTACTAATATTAAAAATGCAAATCTTTGTAAGAATGGATGGATGTTTGTTACTCTTGCACGCAAAAACTACTGAACGGATTTGAATGTTTAGCATATAGATACTTTATAACCTGGATTTACACATAGGATACTTTTTATTCCGGGAATATGCACCCTTGGGACAATTATCAAACTCCACGGTCAAAGCCACGGGGATAAGCTAGTCCTGATATATATTATTAGTAACAGTTGTCGTAATCTACACTAATATTAGAAAGAAGAGGAAAAGTTTGTATTTTTGTGTGTGTGTATGTTTGTAATGAATAAACTCAAAAACTATTAAGTATGCCGATTACAAAAATTCTTTCACTAATTTAAAGCCACGTTCACAGTCATGTTATAAATTTCTTGCTTTTAAAATAAAGTGCAGTTATTAAATGAGCAATTATTATTCATAACAAAAAAGGCCTTTATTGGAGATTTTAAGTGTCATTGATAATTCACAATCGCTCTCATTTTATTTAACAGGTCTTCAAGTATTAGTAGGTATTAAAGTTAAACACCGAGCTTAAAGTTTGTATTAACTTTTGATTTCTTCGATTAATATTCCCAAAGAGTCCCAACAAAAAGGTTGATGACAAATAAATCGTCTTCTATCTCAAATTATTATTCCATCGAAACTTTTGCTCATTTATTTAAGAACTTACCAACTCGATATCTTTTGCAGTAAATTGGAAATGAACTTCGAATTTCAACTATTAAATTTACGTTCGTCATGAAGACAGTGTTCTGATAATAAGACATATCACTCTGGTGTCTAGACGAAATTTTGTTGAAACAATCTCTTTTTAAAGCTAATTTGACTACCATGCAGCTTGATAATTGTGAGTAATAAACTTAAACGCTGATGTTTTACTTCAAATGATCAGTCCTAGGAAATGAAAAAGATGTGATAAGATGAGATGTGGGAGTGTTAAGGCTCTTTTTGAGCAAATCCAACCCCATTTATACGAATCTAGCTAAAAAGCATAGATAAATTTAAAATAAATTAATATCGCTGGAAATTACACACAGCGCCATCTAGTGCCACACTAAGCAACGAGGCTTGTGTCGTGGACACCATATAGTGGAAATTATACACTACAAAGATACTTTTTGTTTGTAAATACAACAAACAGCATGACTCGGAAACAAATGTCAAACATTTTTACCGGGTTCCGATCCCGGAACCCTAAGAACGTAAGGCAATCCCACTACCGCTGCGCTATTCGGGTCGTCAAATAGTTTAATTTGTTAAATGCTAACGTCACACGATATCTGAACGCCCACTGCTTTCGCGATCCATGTACTTATTGTTGTTATGATCAACCAGTGCTCTTGTTTGGCGTAATAAGTTAGTTTTTCAGCCAATGGAGAAAAATGGCGAGATTTTCGTAAACCCTCAATGTACAAAACAGGGCAGGTCTATCAGGCTATCGTATAACATACATCCGTCTTTCAGAAGTCTTTCACTAGTACTATACCCGTTTTTAATATCAAGTCTGCGAAGGGGAAATTAAATTTCCTTTATTTTTTGATGTAATAGAAACTACTAGCGTACTGAGTCTGGATTGCGCTCGGAGATAACGCAAAGTGAGTATCTACCGTATATAATATATCATATATACGCGACTATACGCGACTCTTAACTATACGAATAAGCATAATAAATGGAATCTTGGAATGCCTTCGTTTCGTTTCAGCGCGACAAAATGACGGCATCCTTCGTAGCAACACTATTCTTTCATGTATGAAATGAATAAAATAACTGATATGGAAAACACTGCTTTAAGCTTTCACGGTTTGGTTCGGCTCAGTTTCTCAAAATAAGAAATACTCACGGAAGATATCCCGTAAGTGACAATATATGCATCTAAACGGAATAAATAAATACATGGGGTTGTACAGAAGGTATAAAGACAATCACCACACACACACACCGCTATAACATACTCGCACACCCACTTTAACTCCTCAGGCACACACACTTTCACACGTTGTATTCTTAGCTATCTATAGATGTTAAATTGTAAATCCTTAATTGGCTGTAAGATTAGTTAAAATAGTTTAGGTTAAAATTGTAAAGAGCTGTGGATTTTGTAATAAATAAATAAGTTTAACTGATAGGGAAAGTTTCACTACTTTTTAATGATTTAAATGAAACACATAAACAATAAACATGCATTACTTCAAGCCTACAAAGGTTATGGTAGAAGTGTCTCTCTCAGAAGCGAGTATTTTGCCATAAACCGGGCAGAAAATTACGTCGTACTGCTACTCAGAATGTACTGATCGAAAAACCAATTGACGCCTATCTCGAAATGAGAATCGAACCCGATAACTCATTAAATAAAACTGGATATTCACCAGTTCAAAAAAACTAGGCCTAACGCTATCATGGGGTTTAGGTTTCCGCACTTAGTCCTTGAGGTGGACCATTGTGCGTGAGCCATGGTGGCCGTTTACTCTAACCAGCCCACCTCCCTCCAGAAGCAGATCAAATTTCCCGGTCTCTTCAGGACATCCGCAAGTGATCTTGGCGATCCCAGGATCTTCCCGCGAATCTTGGTAACGCCTGTGCACTCAAGGACATGCGCTACCGTCTCCTCCGCCTCCATGCACGCTCTGCAAAGGGGACTGTCAGTAATTCCTAGGGAATGTAGGAGTGTTTATTCATTGAGCAGTGTCCAGTGATGGTCCCCGCCACCAGACGCAGACTATCTCTGACCAGGCGCAGAAGGCACCTGGTCAGCTTTGTATCCAGGGATGACATAGCTTCCTTGGATTGCCTATAACCTGGTTTCGGGGTCCACCACTTCTCCGCTTGTATTCGGGTGTGATCCTTTAAGTAGTTTCTCAGCTGCTTGAAGGGAATGGGCACAATGGGTTTGGGTCCGTAGGGTTTTGTGCTGCATCCTCTTCTGGCAAGTTCGTCAGCCGCATCGTTGCCGAGTGATCCACTATGAGCTCTAATCCATTGCAGGCCTATTCCACGTTTTAATTTTCAGGATTTCTGATAAATATATAATAAAATAGTAATATGAAGTAAAGAAAAAAAGAAAAAAAAAGCATTTATGTGGAATGAAATTTGTGTAAAAGGGAACGTATGCAAAGGTGCGAGTGAAAGGTATGGATGTGTGAAAGAGGGAGGAGGAATGAAAAGGAATATGGCGAGACGATGTTAGACGATAGACGTGTTATTTTTATTTTTTTTTAAGTTTGCAAGTACATTAAGTAAATATACGAGTTTTCTACGAAATTTTACTCTTATTTCACCATACGATCCCACAAACTTGGGGGCTCGTCCGGGATTGCGGTGAATTAAGTGGAGTAAAACGCCGAACGATTGTGCGTGTGAGCACGAAGCACGAGCACATATTCGACGCCATAACGACGCACGCCGATTGATTTTCTTCAACGTATCCTACGGACAACAACGACGACGACGTTTACGACGATATTCTTATTCTTGTTACGACGGCTACGAGAAATAAAATAAGATGACGGCAAAATCCGACCTTGAATTCCAAGATGCAGCGGCACCGCCAGCGCTGGCACGAACGGCACACGGCGACTTATTGCACCTAACGGAACAACTCATTCGACAATTCAGTGCACAAGACGAAACACATACGGTGTCTATGTGGATTAAGGAAATAGAAGAGCACGGTGACGTATTTCAGTGGAGTCCGACTCAGGTATTATTGGTGGCTCGACGTTCGCTAACCGGCACAGCAGCATTATGGCTGCGCAGTGAAAAAGTTTTCAAATCCTGGGAAGACTTAAAAGTGGCCATCGGCAAGGAATTCCCTGATACGTTAGACGTTAAAAAGATACACGAGCTGATGAGCGCAAGACGAAAGAAGAAAGACGAGTCATGTATTGACTACATGTTGATTATGAAGGAATTAGGCAAACGCGGAAAAATGCCTGACTATGTCGCTATTAAATATATAGTAGACGGCATCATAGATGATGAAATAAATAAGATAATGTTATATGGTATCACAACTTACGCGGACCTGAAAGAAAAACTAAAGTTGTACGCGACGTTCAAGAAAAATTCAGTTAAAGATATTCGACGTAGGCCGCCTAGTAGCACACAGAGCGCTAATAATAATAGAAGAAACGCGGCTGAAATGATGCGATGTTTCAACTGTGGAGAAAAGAATCATTCGTCAGAAAGTTGTCCTCATCGGTCGCAAGGAAAAAAGTGCTTCCATTGCAATGAATTTGGTCATATTTCTCCAAATTGCCCTAAGAAAAAGATGGCGAGTTCGGCTTCGGGCGCGTTCGGATTCGGAGAACCCGAACAATTTCCGATGGTTGGCACTGAACAACGAGAATCAACCAATCAGATGTCGAAGAAAACATTCTTCAACTTCAACATGATGCAAGAGGGCGCCACCAGCTGCGCGAGCGACGAAGTTCAAGACGATGTTCAAGGCGAAGTTTACACGGCGACAAGGACAAATGATTCGTGTTATGATGTTGGCAATACGGCACCACGGAGGACGGCGATTGGCTATAGAGACGACGGCCATGTTGTTAGATTTGACACTTATAATGTAAACAAACAAAACAAGGAACCTGTCGAAAATGTACCGGTTGTAAGCATTGTACGTCGTATAAAACCACTTGTAGGGATCTTAGGCCGCAAGGGTTGATTAAATAGAAACACTTGAAGATGAACTGAGGTAATTATATTGACACTTATTTACAGTACTGATTACATAACTTTTAACACAAACTTTTGAAGAACTATTACAAACTGATATTACACTATAATTACAGATACAGGAAAGACTTTTACTTCGAAAATTACGACGACGACAAATATAGTAACCACTAGGTGTTATTATGACGGAGTTAGCGCGAAGACTGCCCGTAACACCCCAGAGCGCCTCTATTTATACTGTTACACATAAGCGCACGTCACGGTGGTAGCATATTTCGTTGCCGCCCACTCGCCTATCTATAGCGAGGAAGCCGGGAAAACCTCGCCCCTCGACTCCCCGCTCCTCACCCCTGTGACCCAAATAAAAATGGACTCGCCCAACGAACCCGGATGTAGAATACAATGGGGTTTCTCGACCAATCAGCTTGTTTGTTTACCCTCAAGTTAGGACTTTGTCACATTAATTTATCATGTTTTTCATACAATATTACTAGATTATTGAGTTTAATCGTGTTTCTGGGCTATATTCTGACTTTACATTATTGGATTATGTTGTATTAGGGTTCAGGCTACCTATTGGGGTACTTTTTAACATTGTTAAGTCCCGATTTATGACAGAAATCATCAAAAAGCTATCTATACCTATTAAATATTAACTTACTGGCTTTAAAGCTTGGTCTTTACAGGGCGACCGATCAATATTATATACTTTGCTGTGTTCTAGGTATTAGATTAAAGCTAGATTCATTTATTAATTATAAAATAGTATGAAATGGTTGTGCTTCTCAACATTTCCACCCCCTGTAGGAGGGTTCATCCGACTACATTTCCATCTGTGGGAAGCACAATCACTTTTACGACGGGTCGACGCAGGACCCCATGATTCGTTTTTATATCTACCACTCTTATTATAGAGTCCGCACCAGGATAAACACTTTTAATGACCCCTTTGGTCCACTGATTTCGTGGTTTACTAGCGTCTGTAATCACTACCACGTCACCCACTTTTACGTTAGGAACGTCACTTGTCCACTTGTTGCGTCGCTGAAGAGTCGGCAGGTACTCGCGCAGCCAGCGCCTCCAGAAGAGGTCGGCCAGCGCGTTCACCCGTCGCCACATGCGGCGGGAGTCTAGGTCGGCGGCATGCCGCCGCGTACACGGTGCATCTCCTGCGGCAGTGCCCAGCAGGAGATGGTTGGGGGTCAGCACCACTGGGTGCTCGACGTCGTTGCTCACATACGTGAGAGGCCGGCTGTTTACGATCAGCTCGGCTTCGGCAAGGAGGGTATAGAGAACCTCCTCGCGGGGGGCACGCTCTCGCAGCGTTGCCTTTAGTGCGTTCTTGATTGAGCGCACCAGTCGCTCCCAGCACCCGCCCATATGTGGGGATGCCGGGGGATTGAAGTGCCAGGCGATACCGCGGCCCGTCACCTCGCTCTTCAGCTTATCCTGGTCCATGTCGCGCAGAGCTGCGCGTAACTCGGCGTGTGCCCCGACGAAGTTCGTGCCGCGGTCGGAATACATGTCTGAAGGTCGCCCGCGGCGCGCAATTAAGCGCCTCAAGGCAAGGATGGCTGAGTCTGCACTCAGCGATGACGCCAGCTCCAGGTGGACGGCGCGGGTGGTGAGGCACGTGAATAGCACGCCCCACCTCTTCTCCCTGCGCCGACCGATGGCGACCTCCATGGGGCCAAAATAATCGACCCCACAGTGGACGAAGGCTCTTCTCGTAATTTCCAGTCTGGCCACCGGAAGGTCACCCATTTTGGGTGTCACCGGCTTGGCCCTCTCCAGTCGGCACCGCTGACAGCTCGCGGTGACGGCCTTAACAGATGACCGCAAATTGGTCACCCAGAATTTCTCGCGTACTCTGTTTACCACAGTCTCTTGATTGGCGTGTAGCGCCTCCACGTGATACTGATGTAGGAGGCGCCGTGTGAGTGTATGTTTCCCATCTAGAATAATGGGGTGGCGCTCCCCGAAGTCGAGCTCGCTACAGGCGCCCAGCCTGCCGCGTACTCTCAACAGCCCATCTTCAAACAGCATAGGGTCCAGTGCTCGTAATTTACTGTTATGAGGCAGTGGGCGTGCCTCTCGAAGTGCCTTGATGTCAGCTGCGTAGCTCTCCGCCTGCGCCAGACGCAAGAGGCGCGTCTCAGCCTCGCGCCGGTCGTCCGCCGTCACTGCAGTCGTCTGACGCCGCTTGCGACATCGATCTGCAAATATTCGTACACGCGCCACAACGTTAACGGCGCGCGTCCAGGAGGGTAACCGCTCGTAATGTAGCAGCGGTTCGACTTGTGCTGCGACTGTGTGTACCCGCTGCACTCTCTCGAGGTCTTGCTCTGCCACCGCGTCGAGATCGGTGTCGGCCGGCCACTGCTCCTGGGGACAGCGAAGAAAAAGGGGACCCGACAACCACTGATTACTGCTGCCAGGCCAATCCATCCGGGTGGCCTTGTCAGCGGGGTTCATCGCCGACGGAACCCAGCGCCAATTGGCCCTCTCTGACCTCCTATCTATCTCAGCTAAGCGGTGTGACACGTACCTTTGAAATTCTAATGCATCTGAATTTATCCACTTGAGGACAGTTTTACTGTCTGTCCATAGATGCACACTGTTTATTGATGTTCCTAATTCCTTGACAACTGTGTCAGCTAGTCTACAGGTCAACACAGCTGCCTGCAACTCTAACCGAGGAATGGATGTTACCTTTTGTGGCGCTACTCTCGCCTTACCTATAACTATAGCGACATCCCTATTCCCTTCTGAATTTAAACCTACTATATAGGCTACCGCCGCGTAGGCGGACTCACTTGCGTCGCCGAACACATGCAACTCTAATTGTTCTAATTGTAGGCCGTACCATCTAGGTATCGACACGTCATTGAGATGATGTAAATTACGCAGCCATTCAAACCATAACTTGGCTTCCGTCTCTTTTAACTGTTCATCCCATTGAATACCCGTGTGCCATATCCGTTTCATGAGGATACGCGACTGTATGACACACGGATATAGGAAACCTAAAGGGTCAAAGATCGACATGATGAACCTAAGATATTCCCGCTTAGTTGGTACTGCGTGACCCTCTATTATGTTTTTAGGTAAACGCTTAAATGACAGGTCAAAGGCCAACTCGTCTGTGTTCGGTGACCAAATCATTCCTAATGTGCGTTCCGTCGCACCTTCACCTTTATCTAAATTAACCCGGTCAGGCAATTCAGTGCTTAGTTTGTCGCGCAACTCCGGAGAGTTTGTGACCCACCCCCGTATATTAAACCCGCCTGTGGCGTGGACGTGTGTGACATCCTCAATCAGTCTATGGGCTTGCGCGGCAGACCAAGCACTATCTAGGTAGTCGTCCATATAATGTTTTTCGTGTATGGCGGCTACCGCTTCGGGGTACATTACTCCATGTTTGGTTGCATTCTTATTGAGTATGTAAATTGCCGATGTCGGTGACGACACGGCACCGAATATCATGGAGTTCATGACATACACGTCAGGCTCTTTATTATCGTTAGTTGTCCAAAGAAACAGTTGTGCCCCGCGATCTTGTTCTCTAATTAAGACGCGTAAGAACATGTCGGCTATATCTCCAGTGAAAGCAATGGGCCCTAATCTGAATTTAAATAAAACGCCTAGCAGGGAATTGAGTAAGTCAGGCCCAGTTAATAAATTATCATTTAATGATGTCCCATTGTAGCTAGCTGCGGCGTCAAACACTAATCTCAATTTCCCCGGCTTGTTAGGATTCGTTACCCCGAAGTGCGGTAAATACCAAACCGGATCGGACTTGACGCCGCCCTCTACTTTACTCGCGTACCTTTCAGCTATCAACCTATCTATCTGTGCTGTGTAAGCAGTAGCGTATACAGAGTCTTTATGTAACCGACGTTCGATTCCCGCTAGACGTTGACGTGCGTATTTATAATTGTCAGGCAACTGAGGGTTGTCCCGACGCCATAACAGGCCTACTTCCCACGCACCGCTCTCGGTTTGACGGCTAGTTGCATCTAAAATAGCCTTGGCTCTCTCTACATCCTTGTGTTTTCTAGGCACTTCTGAAATTCCTATCGCTTCTAGCTCAAACTGTTTTTTAACTAACTCATGTAAGTCAATAGTTGACTCTACTACACAGTTTAAAGAGTGTTCATTAGTGTCGTGATAGCTACCTACAGGTCCGTGCACAACCCAACCTAAGCTGGTCAAAGAGGCAACTGGCTTACCGGATTTCCCTCGGCGAGTCTCCTGGCTGGTCAGCAGCTCCCAGTTGTCCTGACCCAGCAACAGCAGTGGTCTGGCTCCCCTCATCTCTTCGCAACCCAAGTCGCGAATGTGGGCGTGTTCCGATATCACTGCGGCAGGTACTGTTTGTGCGGGCAAGTCCAGGCTTTTTAATGTACGACACTTCACTTTATGCGTTTGCCCGTTCGGTCCGCGCACTGTCACACTAATAACTCTTGATGAGTCGTCGACGATCACTTGACCGCGCGCACTGTGTAGTGTTAGTGGAACTTGCTTCCCACTGGCACTTTCCGCTAGAGAGTCGTCAATCAGTGAAACGGTCGCCCCGTCATCCAATAGGGCATAACAATGTTTGTCCTCTCCGTTCACTGTTACACACACGGGCATTATCTTCAATAGTGCCTTCCCAGTGTAATCACTAACGTTCGTGACGCTCTCGCTCTTCTTGTCGGCATGTAACAACGTGTGGTGAGCGTAATTACACGACGCGCACCTACTTGCACGACAGAAGTTCTTTCCATGTTTCTTGATAATGCACTTGAAACATAACTTGTTTTGCTTGACGTGTTGCCATCTCTCGTCGACACTCAACCCAGTGAACTTCTCACACTTAGGTAGTTTATGTTTATCTCCACATAGCGTGCATTGTTCCTCTGTAGCTTTAACTTGTTGTTCATTATCAGAATGTACATGTAAGCGTTGAACATTTCTAGTCTGCTTTAGTGCTTGTACGTTTACTCGAGGCTTTGTGAAGCTAGTCGATGCTGTGGGCGTACTCATTTCCAACTGTACATAATAGGACGTGGCTCGGGCTAGATGACTCAAGAACTCTGCGAGTATTTCTAGACTGGGTGAAACTCGCACATCTATGCCCTGGCTTGTTGCCATGCCCATCGCAAAATCACCGTACTGAGCACGTTGTACAGAGGTAAGTTTATTTAAAAGCTCACTCACCAGTTGTGGGTTGTTCAAGTATCCATTTGCTTGTATACTTTTCAGGAGCGACACACAATTCCTCACTGTTGTTGAAAACTTTCTAAGTTCGCGACCACTCTCAGTCACTTTAGGCAACGCTCGCACTTTCCTTAGGGCACATTCTAGCACAAGATTAGGATGCCCATACTCTTCGTCCAGCGTTTTCATTATTTCGGCTGGGTTCGTAGAGGTACGCAATAAATCCTCTACAGCTATCTTTGCGTCTCCTTGCAGCGATGTTTTCAAGCGCGCTAAATTCTCATGCGGCTTGAACTCGTACATTACTGTTGTGTCACGGTACATATTTTTATACGACAGCCACTCAGCTGGGTCGCCTTTGAAAAAGGGCAACTCGTAGGCTTGTCTTGGTACCGGCCGCGGGCGCGCTAAGCTTGTTATAGCGTCCGCCAACTGGTCAATCTTCCTGTCCCGCGACCTGCTCCTGTCTCTATCATCAGCGTACGTGTTATCCCAATCAGGCACTTCTCGAGCCTGCGGTCGTGGAGTTCTCACAGTAGCTGCAGGTGTCTCGTTGTCCGAGTACAGCGGATCACGAAACTGTACCGACGCGGGCGCACCCTGTTGGAGCGCTGGTGTGTAGTCAAGCGGCGGTACGGACGTTGACACTTCGCGCACGGGCGCGGGCACTTGTCGCGGCGGCGGGTCGCGACACACAGCGGGTGTGGGAGTTCTTCTTTCAGTGGGCGCCGTGTCCGTGACCCATTCTTCTACACGACGCGTCGCCCCTTCGTCATCTGAGTCTTCCTCGGCCGCGGCGTCTATCTCAGCGAGATCGGCTACAAGCTTCTTCTGTACTAATCGCTCCTTCATGTGCACCAACTCTCGTTCAGCCTCGTACTCAACCCTCCGTCGTAGATAGTCGGCACTTCTCTGGCCGCTCCTCGACGAAACGTGGCTTGTCTCGGACCTCGCCCTCTGTATTCTCTCCGACCTCACTGGCGTGGTCATTTCTGTGAAGTCGATGACACGACCTCCACCCGCCAATGGGATCACAGGGACAGGAACCGACGTTGTCGTAGGTGCAATTGAAGGTGATCCCGGTGCCCTGTCAGACGGCAACCCAGAGTCAGCTTCCAAAACTCGACGCCTATTCATTTCGGCCTCCAACCGGCGCAACTTACTCCTCGTCGTAATAGTGCTTCTTTCACTCATCTTCGCGCGTGCTCAACAGATCCGACTCGCAAGGACCAAATATGTAGGGATCTTAGGCCGCAAGGGTTGATTAAATAGAAACACTTGAAGATGAACTGAGGTAATTATATTGACACTTATTTACAGTACTGATTACATAACTTTTAACACAAACTTTTGAAGAACTATTACAAACTGATATTACACTATAATTACAGATACAGGAAAGACTTTTACTTCGAAAATTACGACGACGACAAATATAGTAACCACTAGGTGTTATTATGACGGAGTTAGCGCGAAGACTGCCCGTAACGCTGTTCGTAATCAGTGCTGTGTCCCCCCCGTCAGGGGGGGACGCAGCAGGCGGTACCAGGACGTTGTCCCCTGCCCGCGGAGGCTGTACCGGGGCCCGCTACAGCGTGGCCCGTGTTAGGTGGGGCGCTGCCCCTCGGTCCTACTGGGTGCATGGTAGCTACATGCACCCATGTGTGTGACTGCTCTGATGTAACTGCAGGCGCGCCACAGCGCTGTCACACAGCGCTGTTTTCTTCACAGCACCTCGGCGGTCCGTCCCCGCCAGGTGAGACCTCCGGTTACCCGGAGGAGGCCCGGCGGGGGACAACCAGCGACGGAGGTGCCGACTTAAAGCGCACCTACAGTAGATGTGTGAGTCCCGCCCGCCCCACTAACCAGAGCTAGCCGGCAGTGATACGGACTAAGGACCCGACATGTGTGTGTGGGCGGTATTGTGTTGTGTAACACCGCCCATGTGTGCGTGTATCGCAGGCCCTAGGGCCGCGACAGCGCGTGAGTCTACATGTGTGTAGAGAGATGCATGTCTGGTCATGCTACGTGACATGCCCATATTAACTTGGCACACGTCACGCAGCTGGGTGAGAGTACTGTGTGTGGAGTCTTACTGTGCAGGTAAGCTGCGTGTACCGAGAAAACAGGTTACCTGGGTCCAATCCGGTGGAGAGGCGGCGGAGGGGGGGGCGACCTTGCCTTGCAGGGCCGCAGGAAATCCCCATCCCGACCGGCCTAGCCTTGGTACAGCTTGTGTAACGAGGCCAGGCCGTCCAGGATGATGAGCTCGATGCCTTGGCCCTGCCTGATGGCCTTCATCAGGTCCACCAGCAGGCGGATGGCACGGGCTGTAAACTCCTTCGACGTAGTAGAGGCGTGGCCGGCAGCTGGGCCGGCAATGGTGGTGCCACTCTCGGCACGGAACTCTCTTGTATTTGGGGCTGGGGGCCGCGCCATGCTGGCGCCAGCCGTCGGACCCTCGATCTTCTTTGGACCAGGCATCGGTGGAGCCGTGGTCGGTGACACAGCCCGCGCCCGGGACGAAGGCAGGTCGCCCGCTTGGTCTCCCTCAGGAGCGGTGTGGGGCTCGGGTGCCCTACCCTTGCCCCCTCGCTTCCTCTTCTTTCCCCTCCGCCGCTTCGAGGAGGGGGGAGCTTCTCCCCTGTTGGTGGGCCCGTTGGCCGCCGCCATAAGCGACTCGCCTTGGGCCTCGGTGGTGGCCACGTCCTTAGGCCCCTCTGCGGCCTTTACTGGCCGCCGTGAGGCGGTAATGGCGGCGGCTGTGCCCGCTCGCCTGTTCGCCCTTATCTCCGACTGGTACGTCGGGCACTTGAGGTTGTTGGCGGGATGATCGCCCCCGCAGTTGACACACGTGGCTGGTTCGTCACGTGGTCGGGGGCAGTCCCGCGCTGAGTGCCCTTCACCGCAGCGGACACAGGCGAGCGGTCGGTGGCAGTGGTGCGACGAGTGCCTCCATTTCTGGCACCGGTGGCACTGGGCGGGCCCACGTTTGCCCCGCCAGGCTTCAATTGTGACACCTCTCATGTTCAGGAACACGGAGGTGCCGAGGATCCTGCGTACGTCAGGCGTCCTGCTGAGTACGGCGTGGAACACGCAGCCGGGTCGTCCCAGGCTCGCCTTAATGTGGCGAACGTACTCCGGCTGGTATCCCATCGCGCGGAGCTCCTCCTCGATTTCTGATGGGGTGGTGTCGGCAGGCAGCCCCCTGATGGCTACCTTGAAGCTTCGCTCCGCCTGCAGCGAGTAAGCGAACCAGGCTGTGCCTTCTTCTTTCTCTAGGCCGGTCAAATAGCTCTGGACCACCCTAAATTCGACTTCACTCTCAGGAGTGAAGCGAATTCCAGCGCCGAAAGGTCGGGCGCTGGGGGGGTGGCCCAGCTTTTCTTTGAGGGCCCTGAAATGGGAGGCCCATCCTGGCAGCTTTTCCACCACAAGCGGAGGATACCTAGACCTCTTCTGTGGTTTCGGCTTTGGCTGGTTGGCGGCTCTGCTGTCTGAGTCCTGGGGGGCCGCTGGCTGTGAGGGAGAGACAGTGTTAGCACTCACCCCATGCTGCGTCCCTGGATTCGTCGTCTTCGGTAGTGGAGAGGGTGGAGGCGTGCGGCGGGTGGCCTCCGCAAAGGTAGGCGACCCGGCGGCGGCCCGCCCCCCCCGCTGCGGTGCGCTCTCGCGCTGCGGCAGCGGGTCGAGGCAGTACCGTTTCGCCTCCTCCTCTACGGACTCGTCCGTGCTGCGGCGCCGTCTCTGAGGCCTTGGCTCCGACCTAGGGCCGTGACCTTGGCCCCTCGACGGCGACGGAATCTTCGTCGGTGTGAGCCTCCCCCCTGCCTTCGGCACAGGATCGCTCGAGCCCTCGGACGCGAGCGACATGCTCGAGCCGGCCTGCGACGAGCAGGCCGACCGCTCCGCGGGCGAGTCGTAGGCCGAGGCACGGGGGGGGGCCGGCGATACCGGCACCGGGGGCGCCAGGGGTGCCGGGCGCGCTCCGGAAGTCGGCTTGTTGCTGCGGGCGGCGGTCCCTGCCGCGGATGCAGCCCCAAGGGGCGCAATCAACGCGGGTGGGCACGCCGCCGTGATGCCTTGTTGTTGCGCGGCTGGGCGTGCAGGTGGCGCTGGTGTCGGCGCTGTAGGCGCCGAGATGCAGGTGGTGGTGGTGACCGCTGGGGTGAGCAGGAGCGGCGTGGGCGCGCGCCACGGGATCGCAGCGGTCTGCACCCGCGGCTCCTCTTCACTCGTGGTAGGCGTCTTCTTTTTCTTCTTCCTTTTCGAGGAAGACCCCTTCCTGCCGGACGTCTTCCTCTCCTCAGCTTGAGGGGGGGGGGGTCCGGACGGCTCTGGGTCGGGCAGCACGATGTCGATGTTTGGCATCGACACCGTCCGCTCCAGACCGTAGGGGTCCACCGTGTAGACAATATAGTTGTCTCGGAACTTCTTCATGTTTAGGCTTCACTGTTGGGATGTGGGCTCGCGATCGCAGCGGTGCAGCGGCACCGGGCCGCAGGTAGCTCCCCCTGTGCTCGCCCCAGTGCTGGGCACTCGCTCGAACACAGGGAAAGTGGGTAGATTGCGATCCGCGCGAGCGGAGACTTTCGCCAAGTACCCCCAATCAAGTTGGTTTTTGGCGAAGTCTCCTCCGAAGTCCGTTGGTGGCGCTGCTCGTCACGGGAAACGACTTCTGTGGACCACTGGCGAATCCCACTGCCCGTAACACCCCAGAGCGCCTCTATTTATACTGTTACACATAAGCGCACGTCACGGTGGTAGCATATTTCGTTGCCGCCCACTCGCCTATCTATAGCGAGGAAGCCGGGAAAACCTCGCCCCTCGACTCCCCGCTCCTCACCCCTGTGACCCAAATAAAAATGGACTCGCCCAACGAACCCGGATGTAGAATACAATGGGGTTTCTCGACCAATCAGCTTGTTTGTTTACCCTCAAGTTAGGACTTTGTCACATTAATTTATCATGTTTTTCATACAATATTACTAGATTATTGAGTTTAATCGTGTTTCTGGGCTATATTCTGACTTTACATTATTGGATTATGTTGTATTAGGGTTCAGGCTACCTATTGGGGTACTTTTTAACATTGTTAAGTCCCGATTTATGACAGAAATCATCAAAAAGCTATCTATACCTATTAAATATTAACTTACTGGCTTTAAAGCTTGGTCTTTACAGGGCGACCGATCAATATTATATACTTTGCTGTGTTCTAGGTATTAGATTAAAGCTAGATTCATTTATTAATTATAAAATAGTATGAAATGGTTGTGCTTCTCAACACCACTAAAACCAGTGTTTGTGCGCGGTAAAATGGCTAGTGCGTTAATTGATTCGGGCTGTGATGTGAATCTGATGTCAAAAGACTTTTATAACGAACTTAGCAAGATAGACTTTGTGCAGTGTAACGAAAACAATATTACGTTAACCGGTTTAGGCTACTCGCAAGTTAAGTCATGTGGTGTTGTCATGTTCGACATAACGATTGATAATTGTTTATACCGTGATACTACATTTTATGTAATGCCTAACGACTCTGTACCATTTCAAATGATAATTGGTAATGCTTTCTTGCGAAATGTTATGATGTTTATGAAAGATTGTATGGTTTGGTTATTGCCGAAAGATGATTGGATGAACCCAAACTATGAATGGTTGAAAGATGTTGCATATTTCTCTAGTCCAGTTGATTGTTTAGCTCACGTCAGTAATGCTGCGGTAAAAGAAGAAGTAACAAGGTTAGTAACTAGTTATGTGCCACAACAAAGTAAAGAAGCTCCAATAGAATTGAAAATTGTTCTCAAAGATGACTTGCCAGTATCTCAGCGGCCACGACGAATCTCATTCAAGGAACAAGAGGATGTTAATCGCCAAATCCAAGAATGGCTTGATGATGGGATTATCAGGGTGAGTTACTCAGAATATTCCAGTCCATTAGTGCTAGTAAGAAAAAAAGATGGTGGTTTAAGAATATGCATTGACTATAGAAAGATTAACAGTAAAATGGTTAAAGATGAATACCCACTCCCTATAATAGATGAACATATTGATAAGTTGTCCTCAGCTAGAGTATTTAGTGCATTAGACTTAAAAAATGGTTACTTTCATTTACGTGTACACGAAGATTCAATTAAGTATACTTCTTTCGTAACGACGACCGGACAATATGAATTTTTACGTGCCCCGTTTGGTCTAGCAACTTGTCCAAAGGTTTTTACTAGATTCATCACAATCATATTCAGAGAATTGATTGCCAGAGGTATTGTTATTGTTTTTATTGACGACATTTTAATTCCAGCGGAAGACGAGTATCAGGCTCTTGAGCGCCTAAAGGAAGTTCTGAATACTGCATCAGAATATGGGTTACAAATCAACTGGAAGAAGTCTCAGCTGTTAAGCAAAAAGGTAGAATACCTAGGCCACGTTATTGAAGGTGGTGCAGTAATGCCATCGCCAGGGAAAACAGATGCTGTTACAAAATTCCCTGAGCCTCAGAACTTGAAGCAACTGCATAGTTTTCTGGGACTCTGTTCCTACTTCAGGAAATTTATACCTAGGTATGCACAGATAGCGCAACCACTCACAGATATGCTGAAAAAAGGATGCACGTTTGAATTCAGTGATGCACATAGAGCTATTTTTAACGAATTGAAGACTAGGTTGGCTAATAAGCCAGTATTGAAGATTTATGATCAACGAGCAGAGACGGAGCTCCATACTGACGCATCAGGTATTGCTTACTCAGCTATTTTAATGCAAAGAGGTGATGATGGAAACTTACACCCAGTTCATTATATGAGCCGAAGGACTACGGACGCGCAGGCCAAGTACACAAGCTATGAGCTTGAAGCACTTGCTATAATTGAAGGTGTGAAGAAGTACAGACACTACTTATATGGAAAATTCTTCAAGATTGTCACCGATTGTAAGGCTTTCCAGATGACACTAAACAAGAAGGATTTAGCATCATCAACAAGAGTTGCTCGATGGATTTTATTTCTACAGGATTATGATTTCACAGTAGAACACCGTGATGGCACTGGAATGAGGCATGTCGACGCATTAAGTCGAAACCCGTATGTAGCAGCCATAACATCTAGCTTACACCAGGATATAAGACGTGCACAGGAATGTGACGAGGGTCTTAGTGCAATAATAAAAATTTTGAAGGAAGGAAACTCATTTAAAGATTACAGTCTCAATCAAGAATTACTTTATAAAGGATCAGAACAACAACTTGTTATACCTAGTACAATGGAAAATGAAATTATAAAGAGGGCTCACAGTAATGGGCATTTCGCGAAGAAGAAAACTTTAGAACTAATTAGCAAGGACTACTACATTGAAAAAATAGGAAAGAAAGTTGAAGATTATATAGCATCATGTATACCATGTCTACTAACAAATAGGAAAGAAGGAAAACAGGAAGGTTACCTTAATCCCATTGAGAAGGGAGACACTCCGTTGCACACGCTGCATTTAGATCATGTTGGTCCCCTGACGGAGACTCATAAGCAATATAATCATATACTCACCGTTATTGACGCTTTCACGAAGTTCGTATGGTTGTTTCCATGTAAAAGTACCACAACGAGGGAAGTGTTGAATAAATTGGAAATACTACAGTATACTTTTGGAAGTCCAGAAAGATTCATCACAGATAGAGGTACTGCTTTCACCAGCAACGAGTTTCAACAGAAGTGAGAGTGAAGAGTGAAGAGTTTATTGTATGAAGGAGAGAATAGAGTTATGTCATATAACTACAGGCGTACCTAGAGGTAATGGTCAGGTGGAAAGGATTCACAGAACCATTATACCAGTACTTACCAAACTATGTATCGAGAAACCAGGATTGTGGTACAGGCATGTAGGAAGAGTGCAGATGGCATTAAACAGTACTTACCAGAGAAGCGTGAACACCACTCCATTCGAGATGCTAATTGGAAAGAAGATGAAGAGACAAGATGACATAGAAATATACGAACTGCTGCAACAAGAAGGACGAGACAACTATATGGAAAATAGAGAAGACTTGAGAAAGAGAGCAAAACAGCAAATACTGGAAGTACAACAGGAAAATAGAAAGAACTATAAATAAATAAATAAATAAAATAAAATAAAATAAAATTCATTTATTTCAGGCAACTAGGCCCATAGAAGATAGTTACAAAACATTTCACAATGACATATTATAATATAAAATAAAAACAAATTCATAATATATAGATAAATGTCAAACATTCAAAATACATGCAGAACAAATTACAATTATACAATTCAAAATAAAATAATATAAAATTCAAATAATAAAATCACAATAATTAAAATAAATACACTAAGATTATTAATACCGCCTACTAAACGGCTTAGCCTGAACATGTCTGCTGCAGCAATGCAGCATGTAGGGGCAGTCCAGCCTATCAGCAATCATCGCTAGGACTGCGTTGGAGCTGGCCCGTACTCTGCGCACCAGAGAGATGCTCCGCCTGCGCATAGTCGTGTGAAAACAGGCAGTACGCTCCTCTGCAAACATGCCCGAGGCGCTGCAGAAACGAGGCAGCCCCAGCACAATCCTAAACGCGTTATTGTAGAGAACACGGAGGTCGCTATAGCACTTCTTTGTGTAGAAAGGATAGTAGCAAATATCAAGAGGGAGAGTTAGTTGCTATAAAGCGAACCCAGTTTGGGCCAGGGCTGAAACTCAAACCTAAGTATTTGGGACCTTATCAGGTAACAAAAACCAAACGACACAACAGGTACGACGTAGAAAAAGTAGATATGATGGCAGAAGGTCCAGTCAAAACCACAACATCTGCAGATCATATGAAAAAATGGCCAGATGACAAGGAGTAAAATATGTATGTTGTTGTGAGTTGAATGTATGAAAGTGATAGGTGTTAAGAAAGATTTTTTTTTTGTGTTTACTTTTTTTGCTATTATGCTATTTCTAGATTTGTTATTATAAGTTGCTAAGAAAGATATTTTTTTTTTGTGTGTTTATTTTTTTTCTATTATGTTATGTTCTAGATTTATTACTATACAGAGTTGTTAAGATTTGATTTGTTTAGCATTACAGTAAACTGTAACCGGTCACTAAGGTGTTTTGTATTTCTTCGGTAAGCTAAGATATAACAAGATGTTAAGCCTGAATTGTAATTTGTGTTTATAATGGTCATGCTGTCTTTTATCTCTTTTTCTAGGAAAATAAATATTAAGATGTAAGTTGGCTATGTTAAAGAAACGAAATTCAGTAAATATGTTGTGTGTAATATGTTCTATCTAAAGAAAGTATATGGTTTGTGAAATAAGTCACCTAAAGTAAATGTTGGTTTGTTATTTTATTGTTTAAGATCTAAAATTCATTATGTTTCTGTAGTTCACATAAGACTAAGCTTAAAATGTTATGTACAAATTAAACTTGTTCATGCAAGGTATGATGATTCTATGAGATTTGTAGTCTATGTATGTACTCGTGACATTGTGTCTGAGGGCAGACAGTGTGTAGGATGACCGAGTGTGGAATGAAATTTGTGTAAAAGGGAACGTATGCAAAGGTGCGAGTGAAAGGTATGGATGTGTGAAAGAGGGAGGAGGAATGAAAAGGAATATGGCGAGACGATGTTAGACGATAGACGTGTTATTTTTATTTTTTTTAAAGTTTGCAAGTACATTAAGTAAATATACGAGTTTTCTACGAAATTTTACTCTTATTTCACCATACGATCCCACATTTATTACAGCCCGACAGGACACACATAAAAAAAAAATACGGTATAATTGTGATTATAACACTAGTATGAAGTGAACATAGTGAGAGAATAAAAATAAAATAACAAAATCATAAGAAAAAACAAACAAAAACAAAATACAAAACAGAATTATGAAAAAAGCTACGTAATATTCGTATAACGTTGTGATGTACATTTTGTTTTTAGGTAAATAAAGACAAAAAAATGTTTCAAAAACATTAAACAGTCCAAAACAAATAACGCTCGGAGCTGAATTTTGTAATCCTGCTTTTACACGCGAAAAAAGGGACATAATTATGGAAAGTTTTTATTCGTAAATATACTGACTTATGTATGTGACCTTATTCTAAATAGTGACACATAAAATCAGACAGACTGCTTCTTTAGTACAGTGATTGCAAGTGCTACTGCTGAGCATGCAAACCCCATGCTCGGTGTGATTCCCAGGTTGGGTACAGGCGGCTCCTGCCCAACCTTGGGGGGCCAAACGCCTCCTGCCGCAGGCTCTACGCGGGGGTGGTGCGGTCCATGGCCCTTTACGGGGCCCCAGTGTGGGCGCGTTCTTTGAGGCGGCGAGCCGCCCACTATCTGAACGCGCCCCAGAAAGTGGTGGCCGTGAGAATGGTCCGTGGATACCGCACGATCGCCCGCGAGGCGGCGGGCCTGCTTGCCGGATTGCCGCCATGGGATCTGGAGGCGATAGTCCTCGCGCGCCTACATGAATGGCGCGCGGAGGCACTACGCCGGGGGGAAACTCCGCTGCCGCGGCAAATTGCCGTTCAGCGGACAGACCTCCGGCGCGATCTCATGGCGACATGGAGAGAGCGACTGTCGCAACCCCGTGCAGGGCACGCCGCGATAGTGGCGGTAAGTCCCCTCTTTGAGGAGTGGCTTGAGAGGCGCCACGGCGCCCTCACCTTCCGCCTGACGCAGGTCCTCACCGGACACGGATGTTTCGGGAGGTACCTGCACCGAATCGGGCGGGAGGAAACGCCCGGGTGTTTCCACTGTGAGGATCGACCGGAGGACACGGTGGAGCACACGGTGGAAGTCTGCCCTGCGTGGGCGGAGCACCGCCGTGTCCTCGTAGCGGCGATCGGCGGCGGCGACCTCTCGCGTCCGGCCCTGGTTCAATCCATGGTCCGGAGCGAGACGGAATGGGAAGCCGTCACCTCCTTCTGCGAAGCAGTCATGCTGGCGAAGGAGGTGGCGGAACAAGAGAGGGAGAGAGCCTCTCTTCCCGGCCGCCGCGGGAGACGCACCGGGCGTCGGGGGCCACGTGGTGGCTACCGGCCACCGTAGATGCGGGCCTGTGGACGGTAAGCTATGGGCTAGCTAGCCGTCCGTCCGTCTAGTGACGACAGGCCGTGTCGACGGCGCGTTCGTGTTCCACGCGCGCCTCAAAGAGATGTCAGCAGAAGAGAGGGGCCCGCAAGGGCCGAAGCCTGCCGGGGTTGCGGGACTGTTCGAAAGAGATACCGCGGCCCCGGAACGTAAAGGGCGAGGAAGGAACATGGATGGGTTTTAGTCAGTAAGAGTCTGACACTCCCTCCCGCTCCGCCCAGAGTGGGAGAAGTCATTCGATGATTTCCCATCCTAAAAAAAAAAAAAAAAAGGTTGGGTAAGGTGTTTTTTCCATGGGATTTATGAACAATAGTGGCTTGGTGTCTTGATTTGTGCCCTGTTGACGGCATCTCTTTACATAACCGGTATAAATGTTGGGTTTACTATATCTTTGTCTTAATAAAAATGATAAATATAATAACTTAAAACAACAGTAGAAAAATAACAATAAAAACCAATTGAAAATGGCTACGTCCCATCTCGTAACTTCCATTTCAACGTCAAAAAAAAGGCCATAATAAAAGTCCCATTTCGTAACTATTTTGATCTTAAATAATTGCTTGATAAATTGAAAATACCTTTTTTAAGGCCCATTTACATGATGCAAGTTTATCGCCTGTTGCTTAGAATATTGAAGCAATAAATGACTGGCATCATCTGAACAACATGTCACATTTTTGCTCGACCAGGCAATTTTTCCTTTCAAAACTGTTCTTGGTATAAACAGTACCTACAATAATTTCTTATGCAACTTTTGTATTCAATTGGATTTTACCTTCATTGGCACATATAAGTGCACTGAGTGAGGGTGTGTTGATTGTTGGTGCTCTTCTAAGGCAAGAAATTTGAGAAAAAGTTTTTAAGTGGTATCCGCGTGTAAACAGCTGCTTGCAATTCTTGAAGGTAATTTATTGCGCATAAATGATTGCATTCAATTATTGCACTTGTACGTTCAAGAAAATGACATCATGTAAATGAGGCTTGAGAGCAGCGGTGGCCCAGGGGTGGCGGCCCCGACTTACGAACAGTTAGTTAGTCGTGGGTTCGAACCCAGGCAGGCGCATTACTTTGTGTTATTTATTTCATCACCACTGCTCTCAAAACGGTGAACGAAAACATCGCGAGGAAACCGGCATGTCCTAGAACCAAATATTCGAAGACATGTGACATCTACCAATCAGCACTGGGCCCGCGTGGTAGTTTATAGCCCATACGTAAAATACGCGCAATGACGTGGAGTTGCGGACACCAGCCCGTTATACAATACAATACAAATGAGGCTGTGCCTTTATTTCAGCTCAGTAATTCAATGGAAAGATTATCGTTTATTGTATATTATATAATGAGAAGATATTTTCAGCTATGTAATTCAATGGAAAGTTTATCGTTAACAAAAAAATGTGGTGAAAAATTAAATACTCACATTAATTTCGGTATCAATGGTCAACATTTACAATTCAAATAATTAATGCTTCGAACCGCATTGCTATTGTAATTAAAAATGAACGTAATGGAACTGTAAGAATAACAATATCCGATGTACGGTGAAAATGTAAAAATGGCAGCAATACGACGTGTGCGCCATTCCAAATTATATAAACTATATAAATATCACAAATAAAAAAAAAGTTTGTGTGAATGTATGGATGAAGTGAAAAATAACTTCAGAAAAAACGCAGAAGTCGGTGACCTTTGTTTGATTAATTTAGTTTTTTTGTCACCGACTTCTGAAGCGTTTTTCTGAAGTTATTTTTCACTTTTTAGTGGTTAACATGTGCTTACCCATTCACAGCGTACCGGCGTGATTTTCGGTTATGAACTGGTATAAGCAATAGACAAATATGAGATTTCAGCAATCCCAGTACATTTGCTATCAATTATTGAGGAGTTCCGTTGCCTATCTCCGAAGTTCTTCATCAGATCTTCATCAAATTGAAATGGGATCACTTCGAGGAAGTACACTTCCTAAAACTACCCAAATTGCTTCTAGTGTGCCTATAAAATGTGAATTCTCTCTATTTCTCCAGGATTCCATCATCAGATCCTGATTTGATGATTATGGGACAACCTGAGAAGTATACCCTTTCAAACAATTTAAAAAAAAACAAAATCGGTCCAGCCATCATCGAGTAATCGGGGAATATTGAATTGAGAACCTCCTTTTTTTTGAAGTCGGTTAGTAACGACGTTATGGTAGGTGACTCAAATATCCGGATAGCCTATATAAGATTTTCGAGTGTCGTTAATTTGCTCTTAAGAATTTAAAAGTTCCGTTCCTTTGTCATGGATCCCGTAATCAGAAGTATTCAGAACCTAACCAAATTCTCATCAATGTACCCTTGAAGTACATCCTTTCCAATAAAAAAAAAAAACAATACATGTCACGGAAATAGGGCTTATCCCCAATAAATGAAACTTAACACACCTAACTGTCGAAATCTGGGTGTATTATACACTTCCGAGTACCCCCTCAAAGCATACAGGCGTGACGTTACGTCGTGATATTGTATAAACAATAAACAACCAACCGTTTGCAGTAATCACTGCAGCTTTGCCGTGTATTTTTGAAGAGTTCCATTTATATCTCCGAAGATCAGCATCAGATCTTCAGCAAATTAAAATGGGAGAGAAGCACCAGCTTTCAAATAAAAAAAGAACCATCAAAATCGGTTCACATGGGTGAAACCGCGTGATGTCAGCTAGTATATTACAAATAAATGTGGAAGAAAGTTTGTCGGTTGTGCTAGATGCATATTGTTGAAATTTGGCACACAGGCACCCTGAACGGTTTGGACATTAGTTTTTTACCGGCAGTACATTCAGTGCTATAATTTGCGACCTCCATGTGAGCATAGCGACGAGCAAAACTAGTCCACTCCCCACTGTAGATTTTTCCCTGAATCGAATAGGCTTTTACCAAAACAATCTTTCATGTAAAACACTCCAACATTTTCTCCCTCATGTCAAAACAGGATAAAGATTTGACTGGTTGATAGTAGAATACTGTCACTGTACTTACAATTGTACATATCTCTGCAAAGAAGTATTTTATGTGAAGTTTCTGGCTATGTATATTATTTTATCGAGTGCTAAGGCGACATTAAATCCAAACTAATCACTAATATTTGAAATTTCAAAGTAACTACATATGTCTATCTGTCTGTGTGTTATATTTTTACACAACCATGGAATTGATTTCGATGAGATATGGCTCACAGGTAGACCTAACATGGGATGCTTTTTATCCCATATCAGTGGTACGATTTAGTGTAATAAGTTCCACTAGACCGAAATCGCGGGTAGAAGCAACTTCATTTTACAATTTATTTGTTTCTGCTCACCAATATATGTATACTTGTTTCCTATAATAAACGTTTACGTTTAACGTATGGTTCATTATAATGAACAATGATAACTGGAAAGATTTTCATTTCAGCATTACATTCTATGTAGTCGAAGCAGTGTAGTTATTATATATACCTATTAAGTAAAGATAATTCTATAGTATTATATATCCTTAAAATGGCGACAGATTAGAAATAAAACGCCCTATGTAAATGTATCCCCCTATAATAGTGTCGCAATAATGTTCATGTGAAATTGGATTAACCCAATTGCTATTCAAAGAACAAAAGGCAAACGAAACAAAAGATTTCGAGGGAAACATATTGTGGTTTTAGAACAACGTTTTGTTTTTGTTTCGTACGTGGAGTAGTCCAACGGTCCCCCCAGTTTTTGTGGACATCGTGGGGGATTGTTAAGCAAGATTTGTGTTCACTGAACAAAAAACAGTTTTTTTTTTGTTATTATCCTCATTGCCTATAAAGAGTATATAGGGGGTGTGTGAAGTATGTGTAAATCTGTTAGAACTTGTTTACTGTTTATGCTTCGACGCGTGCGTGGGAACTGTAACTTATATGATATTTATAGTTAGCGTGGGCATTGTTGACATTTTGCTGTATAGGTAGAGACATTGTAAGTACTTGTGTCGTTTTCTTTGTGGCCTCTGACTTGACTTTACATGCCGTCGAGAAATATCTGTCATGCTTGTTATTTTCCTCACGGTGTTTTCCTTCACCGAAGTAAGCGATAATTATATCAAAAATGAATAGATTATAAAAAAAAAACGAATGAAGAAACGAGTTATTGCTCTAAATAGTTTTATTGAACAACCAACGATCCAACGTTTTTCATGAATCCCGTGTAGACTATACAAAGTGAGTGTTCAAACAGTTAAAACACTTCAGCTTACAGCAAACAACAACTATTCCTTTACAACAATCGGTTCTATTCAACCATTTACATTAAAACAAGTAGGTACAGTCCAGCAATAAAGCACGAAGTAGTAAAACGTAAAAGTGTTAAGTTGGTCATGAATACATAAAGTTGTGCCTCCATTTGTCACTCAATTGGACCCAGCTGAGAGCGAATGGTCCCCGGAGCTATGGAAGAGGGTACTAGCTAGTAGATGAAGGCATTAGGGGGTTTTATACACAGATATAGAGACATTGTCTTAATAATTGTAGTGTTTTACGGGTGTGTTTCTAAGCTTTATGAACATGGAACAGTTTTAGTTAAGAATTACCATTCGTTTTTTTTTAACCGTCGTTCAAAAACGACGGGGTGACGTGTCTGTGTGTGTGTGTGTGTGTGTCTGTGGCATCGTAGTAGCCGAACGTATGAACCGATTTTGTATTCTATTTTTTTTAGTTTGATAGGTGAATTAGTCTGGAGTGTTCTTAGCTATGTTTGATAAAAATCTGTTAAAGATGGCCGCCGCCACAAAATGGCGGATGACATATTTATTCAACAACACCATCAATATGGGTATCAAGTGAAAGGGCTTGACAAGTAGAATACTATGCGCTATTATATATTTTAAATCCAAGAAGGCCGCCACTACAAAATGGTGAATTAAATTTTTTTGTGACAACTTCCTCAATATGGGTAAGAAGCGTTAAGGAAGTAGGTCCTATGTTTTGGAGGTTTTTTAAATTTTTAATTTATGGTTCCTTGTTTTAACACTAAATGGGCTTACGTTTGGTCCCAACTCGCCCGATGTGAAGCGATGATGCGGCCTCAGATGGTGCACGTAAGATAAAACCGGGTTATAATGATCTGGGAATAGAGAAGCAGTGAATTATTGGGTAATGTTTCGACCCAAATGGCGCAGTGGTAGTGATGCTGCCTTACGATCTTAGGGTCCTGGGTTCGAATCCCGGTAGGAGCAAATGTTTGTGTGATGAGCATGGACAGTTGTTTCCGAGTCATGGATGTTTATATGTATAATAAGTATGTATTACAAACAAAAAAAAAGTATGTATGTAGTATATCAACTATCTGGTGTCCACGACACAAGCTTTGCTTAGTGTGGCACTAGATGGCGCTGTGTGTTAATGTACAGCGATATTTATTATTTTATTATTATTACATAAAGTCAGAGTTTTTTTTTGTAATTTCAGTTACTTCAACAAAAAGTGGATATTAGTACTCAGTTTAAAGAAACTACACAAACATACTCAGATACTAAGTACACAATTTTCCCGAAGCTCGTTAAGGTATACATTGTACTGAGCTTTTATATAGTTTGAGTAGCAACGTAACATCGGTAAGCCTTTATGTTTAAAGTAAGCATATGTATTAGTTTGGCTTATTGTTACCTCTTCAGAACTTTTAATTTATAAGCTTGAGCCAATTTGTTGCCCCACTAACTCCTGGCAAACATATCTGTGAAAAGTTAGTGTTAATGATAAATTAAGTTTATTTTGCAAGTAGGTTTTTAAAAACTGATGGGTGACCACCCTTTGATACCGAGTTTCCTCCCTGCCTCGGAAAGCACGTTAAGCTGTTGGTCCCGGCTGTCATTTGTCTATCTTTGGCAGTCGTTACAGGTAGTCAGTGGCCCAGAGAGTCTGACAACCAGTCTTACCAAGGGGTATCGTATTACCCAGTATTAACTGGGTTGTGGAGGTCAGATAGGCAGTCGGTCCATGTAAAATACTGGTATTCAGCTGCATCCGGTTAGACTGGAAGCTAACCCCAACATAGTTGAGAAAAGGCTGGGCAGGTGATGTTTTTATGAACACTTTTACACGTCATCTTTTAAATCTAGATGGGGCCGGTGTTTCGTACCTACCTACTCTGAGATGAAACAGCAGAAACAGATTAGTGTCTGAGATGTTCTTTTGAAGAAAGTACTAGAAGGTACTCTTTGCCTCACCAACTCTATCGAGATAGAATGTTTACAGGAACTTAGTAAGAATTTTGTTCATATCTAAGTGGGCAGTACACAATGACTTCAAAATAATAAATCATTCGATCCCTACGAGTAGGATAAGTCAGAGAAGAAGAAAAAAAAAATTCGCTGGACATTAACACACAGCGCCATCTAGTGCCACACTAAGCAAGGCTTGTGTTGTGAATACCAGATAGTTGATATACTACATACAGGGTGTAAACCACCTCATCACAAACCCTTTATATACTTTTTTGTTTGTAAATACATACAAATTATACTCGGAAACAAATGTCCATGCTCATCCCACAAACATTTGCTCCTACAGGGACTCGAACCCAGGACTCTAAGAACGTAAGGCAGCCTCACTACCACTACGCTATTCGGGTCGTCAAATGAATTATTTGTATGATTATTTTTTCTGCCTCGCTTGTTTCTTTGTCGAAAGCGATACTGCTTAATGTGAGGTTTTGGGTTCAATTCTCAGGTTGGGTTGGACAAAGTTTCATCAAATAGTCAGTAACAGCCTGGATATGTGCCTGGTTGATGGCAACAAATGTTTGTACAGTGCTCTGTATCCTTCGATTATAAGCGAGATGTTGTATTATGGTTTATTTGCAGAATAAAAAAGGGTAACTGACATTGTAATATATGTGTAATAGCTTCAAAGTTGATAGCTCAATACTATGGTGTTCTCACTAAAGTAGTTTCTACCACGACAACAAAGACAACACATTACACCACAACAACATAAAAACTCAAGCAAACTATTATTAACAAATTCCACACAAAATAACTCGCATATAAAGGGATAGCCTTTATGCGAAACTACCAAATCAACTTCGGCAGTCTTAATAACAAGTTGGTACATCATAAAAATGTTAATGCCAAACATTCTTATAACATCAACAAGAAACAAACTGAAGTACAAGTCGCCTCATAAAATTAGGGGCTGCGGGGCCCCGTCGGGCCCCACGTTCAATACCCTCTCAAGAAGTATTACTCGTATTATGAGGGGTCACAAAGTGAGGACGGCGATATTGGCAGCCCTTACCAAGCATCGTAAGAAGGTGAGGAAACTTCACATAAAACCTAAGGAGGCAGGTGCATTCCATTTCTAGGGTACCGAAATGTTCGCGTATTTCACGCTCAGCGCGTCATTACCGCTCCTTACAACGAATACGCCCGCACGGTGTGTTACAACAAAAAGGGTAAGTATAATAATAAAAATCTTACGGCGTCTGGAGAGGCGAATAAAGTACGAGTTCGTGTTTTGCTTGTGTAAGCGCTATTGTCTGTCGATGTAGTCGTACGTTTCTTGACTGATTGTCATTTATACTGCCTACTTTGACTGTGAAACTCGTATTCTTTTTATATTATGTGCTTTTATCATACTAGGTTGCTGTAGAAATAAAACATTTAAAGACAACAATATACAGCCTTGTTCAGCTCACCGTTTCTTTTTTAATAAGAGAGTTTCATATACTTTTACCACCCACGTAGTAACCATCATTTTATAATGCTATGAAAACGTAACTTAAATATCAAGGAGCTACGACCGTGTAGCAGTTCTGACGTCACAAAGTCGTAGGCATTGCGTAGCAATTTCATCAGTTTCAAATAACAGTTAAAAATAATGTGTGAGTGGGTATTCATTACTTTTTATGGTAGGCAGAATAATTTCTATTTTTATAACGACCTTCTAATACTGAAAAATAATGAGAATAACCACACCCACACGCATTTTAATGGTACATAAATAGAAATGTAATACGGATAATAAAAAACAAAACCAACTTTTTGACCGTTTACTTAGCGCCAGAGTTATTTTTATACCATAACAAGATAACAAGACCCATTATTTAGTTTTATACGTAGTTTATCACTTAATATTACCTACATTCAGCTTACGCGGATACATAAAATGATATGGAACGTTTTTTGCTTGATCTGATTTAAATTGAGCTAAAATATATAAACATAACATCATGCTTGTATTTTAAAGGGTGTATCATCCAGTGTAGCCTCCACCCGTCCAATTCTCGCCTAGTGAATGGCAATGGAATAAAAGTCGGGTGTGTACCATTTAAAAGTGTAATTCAGCAAGCTGAGCCGGAGGCACACTTGTAGGGTCGTAGGTTATTGTTTGTCTGTAGTCACTGCTGCAGGGATAGGTACTCCCCTGTAGTTGCAGGCGAAATCCCACAGCTGACCGGAGATGGTAGAAGGCCGAAGATCTGTGTAGCGCGGTACGGTGATGTCGTACGAGTATCAGGACGGATAGGCTAGTATGAACTGGGTTGTGGAGGTCAGATAGGCAGTCGCTTCATGTATACTACTGGTATTCAGCTGCATTCGGTTAGACTGGAAGCTGACCCAATATAGTAGGGAAAAGGCTAGGCAGATGATGATTATGATGGATGGGCCGCAGTCGTCAAGCAGAGGGTGCCAGAAGACGGGCGTCGTTACTATTGTTTACGTTATATTTTTATGCTAGTTAATTAATAATTTGCTTGATTTTATTTAGTTTTCCTATTTCAAACTTATTTTATTTCAATATCTATCGTCGTCGACGAGGGAGGCCTAAAAAGCATTGGCCTGACGACCTGGAGGCGTTTGTGAGAGATTGTCCGCACGGTGAGAAGCGTGGAAGGCTATGAGAGGCCTTTGCCTTTACTTTGTCTTTGAGGAGTGCCGATAGAAGTGAAAACTCGTAGCCGATCTCCGGCTACGACTGCTACAAACCGTTAGGTGACACATTTGTGAAAAAAACCTAGTAGACTGTTGTTCTAGATGGACTAGATGGTCTATTAACTGAAATTAACTCCAGATGGCTGTTACTGAAAATTAACCTGTTCCTGTTATTGCACGTAGCTTTAAATTTTCCTCGAAAAAACGAAAAACATGTTTTTCTTTAGAAGAGTAGGGATGAATGCACGCAGTTTTAAAATCATACTCAGTTTATTCGCTATTCTGATTATATATGGATTCACCGTTAAATGTGAAGCAGAAATGGAAAAATGGCAAACACTGGAGTATGAATACAACGCTTTGTGAGAGAAAAGTGGATCATAAATATTGAACAGAAAGTTTTCAACTCGGTTGAAAATCTATCATGTTTCATAGCAGCCGTAGCCAAATTATGGTTCTACATTTATATAGGTGCATCCCTGTAGAGGAAGGAAAACATCGTGAGTACCTGGACTTATAATTAATATGAGGCTGAAATGGCTCAAGATGGGTTGACCCCGTCTTGAGCAAGTGTAGTGATCAATGTTCATGCCATTTCTGTACGAGAAGAGGCCTTTGCCCACCAGTGGGACAGTATAAGGCTGGTTATTATTTATTATTTCATCCCTATAAAGAAGGACAGAAAGAGAAGGTTTATAAAACAATGGACCTGCTGTCTTGTATGGATCTGAATATTGGGCCACAAAAAGGATGAATGAAAGGCATTTGCACAGTCGCGGAGATGAGAATACTCAGGGGAAAGTGTGGTGTGACGCGAATGGATAAAGTAAGAAATGAGTATAAGAGGAAGTCTGAATGTGGCGGTGTGTGGTAATCGGTTGTCGTGGTATGGGCATGTGATGCGGAGGAATGAGGAAAATGTCGTGAAAAAAGTTTTGAGTATGAATGTGGATGGGTATTTGAGTAGAGGAAGACCAAAGAAACGATGGAAGGACTGTGTTAAAAATGAAATGGCAAGAAAAGAAATGTCTGATGAGATGACGAAAAATAGAGGAGAATAGAATAAGAAGACATGCTGCGCCGACCACAAATGAATTGGAATAAAGGCAAGAGAGTGATGATGATTATTATATCCCTTTATAGTATTTGGTTTAATCTGAGTGGTTTTCTTACGTTCTTCATATATTGTTATGGAGAACCAAGAACTGACCTCTCCGGTCAAGATGTTGGTTAGTAGTTTGTTAAGCGGCTGTGCTTCCAAAATTTAAAACAAAGTGAAGGTTTTTTTGTGTAGTATAGTGTGGGCTCCAAAAATACTATAAATACTCCTTACACTAAGACTTGTTTGTTTAAAAACTTAAGAATTTTCTTTCTGGGAGGCCTATGTCCAGCAGTGGACGTCTTTCAGCTGAAATGTTAATGATGACGATCATGATAGTTTGATGATTTATTGAGTGTGAATTATTAATAAGCGTTTATTTCAGACATCGTCGATGGATACCATTTAGGAAATCGTAAAATGAAAACCAGTTGTTTGAAGAACAAGCGTTTATTTTGTATCCCCAGACCCAAATTAATAATCTAAATTGTGTAGTTACCATTTGGTTTTTTTTATCAATTCTACTTTTTAGCGTATCAATGATAGTTTAAATTTAGTCACGCCATTTGGAGACAAGTTTAGCACTTTTAGTCGCGTCCAACCGCGCTCCTGTGATGTGCAAGCCATAAGGAGGTCCCGCCATTTGTGGAGCAACACTACTTATACACTCCAGGCAGATATAAATCTCCAAATAAACAGGTTTCCTTACTTCATCAGTTGTACGAGCTTTTAATATGAATATTAATCACCTCAGAAGATTTATGCGGAAACAATAAATCCATTTCTGATGTATACATACATGATCTGATTTCTGATGTACACATCAGAAATCAGATCATGTATGTATGGCATGGCTTTGCTTTATACATATTTAATTATTTATAATGTAGGTACGGCGGAAAAAGTTGCTTTGGAAGCGTCCATCAGGTATCCGATAAAAATATTCATGGTTCAATAACTGAGAAATACAGAAGTACTTAATACATGTAAAGTCAATAACTATTGATTCTGTACATGAAATAAATATTTACACCGCTCATTTTTTATAGAAACAGTGTACGGGCAGCAGCTCCGCACACTGAGATGTAGTATGTAGATGGACGAATCACACGGGATGTGTACAGGACATAAAATCACTGTTTTGACATTGACATTGTCAGGTTATTTGGCAAAACATTTAAATATATAAATATCTTTTGTAGGCGACTTGTGGCGGGCGTAATAGCCTAGTCAGCGAATGTACATACATTTAGTAACTGCTTTTTCGAGTAAAAACTAAAAGTGTGGCGATGCTCGTACAAACGGCCTTATTTAAATAAACCTAAATCTATTTAAAGACAAATGGGCGGATTGTCGACCTCCCAACCTCGTATAGAAGACCAACTTTTAGCCAATATAGGCGTTCTATTTATTAGAAGTCATCGAAAGATAAGGAGCCTCGATTTCTATTGTCTGAATGAAATATTGAGTTAGTTTATTGTCTTTTATTCTTATTGTCTTCGCAATATCCTGCGTTGGAGTGTTCCACACAATTACCTTGTTTCGTTGATTCATAGTCTTATTATATTTTGCATTTCAAAACAGCGGAAAAGTGTTGAAAGCCGCGCTCAACGGCAACTTGTGAAAAATGGCGCGAGACTTTATTATCGTGGATTATGAATCGCAATAGATAAGGCATTCAGCGCGCCCTCATTAAAAAAGGGATTCCGGGGAAAAAATAATAAAAAATACAGTGAAAGCCAGTCTCATTTGTCAACTTGCTCGCATTGCATGCAGCGCCTACATCACTCGAGGAGTGGCCGACTTTTTATTCATTCCGGTTTTACGACGCACACAACTTTAATAACTCACTAACAGAATGAAAATGCGTTCCTAAAAAAATACATTTTCATCGGTATTGTGGTTCAATGTGATTCTCTCGACCGAGATATGAAAGAATTTAATTGGCTGAAGTAAGAGACGACACCAACAGCATTTTGACTTCTTTAAAATAGCTGAAGACCGTTGCTCTAAAAATTAAAAGATGTAGATAGAATAAATATTTTTTTAGTTTGTTTTGTAATGTGTGAAGTGAGTAAGGCCCCATTCCCGATTTATGTCGTGACAACAGATAATCGTGTAGTTTTTAGTTTTAAGTGCCGTGGCTTGTGTATTTAAATGGAGGTGTTCACATACGGACGGCATGGTTACTGTCGTCCTCGATTTTTGCCAAGTAAAAACCAACGATAAATTAATCATCACGACATATTGGGATCGGGGCTTAAGTGTAATATTTAAAATGTCAAAACTAAAAAAAACTTAATGTAACTTTCTAGAGCATTCGTCAATCTTATAAGATATGGTGTGGCACTAGGTGGCGCTGTGTGTCCAATGTCCAGCGATATTTATTTTATTTATTTTATTTTATAAATTTTTATTTTATTTATTTATTTTATTTTGTTTTATTTATTTATTTTATATGTATTGTACTGTAATGATTATGTCATGTAGGTATATGTTTTTACCAGAAAACCATTTCCACGTCATCATTCTCTTGAACTTTTCCCAATTTATTTGGGGTTGGAACAGCTTGTCTCCTTCATCCATACTTCTACCGTTTCTTTGGCCTTCCTCTGCTCAAAACCATTTTCAAATGGCAAGTAAAAAGCAAACATAACCATACTAACACTTGAATTAATTAAGAGCACTCTGTTTTGCTGTTATTCCGTCTGATTCGGAAACCGTTTTCACTGCAATAACATGATATTTCATTGATGTGCATTTTACTACCTGTACTCCGACGGAAACCGAATTAAACAATACGTGAATTATACGATATGAATGGTAAATACTGTATGTTCGATGTACAGAATATTTATTCAGTTGTATTGTGTGAATATGGAAAAAGCAGAGCGTTTAATCTGTTTAACATAGCACGCTGGTCATTGATGAATTATGTGAGAGGTATTATACTCGTATGTTCGTCTCTTTGCGTGGTACGGTGAAAATGAAATATACTAAAGTGAATAAAAAAGTGAAAATGAAAGAATATTCGTGTTGTTTAGTGGCACTACACAGAGATAGGGATCTCTGTGATCTGTCATATAAATATGTGACTTTTATTTGTGTGTGCACGAAAAAACTATTTTATTTGTAGCTTTAATATGTACTAGTTTATGCAGGCTTCAATGGTTGTCCCACGAGATAAAAAGTATCAAATGTGTTAATCCAGGTTACCGACTTCAATGACGGTGTACCACATTCCCTTATGTCTTAGGTAATAAAGTTGCGATCGGCGGCGGCGACCTCTCGCGTCCGGCCCTGGTTCAATCCATGGTCCGGAACGAGACGGAATGGGAAGCCGTCACCTCCTTCTGCGAAGCAGTCATGCTAGCGAAGGAGGTGGCGGAACGAGAGAGGGAGATATTCTCTCTTCCCGGCCGCCGCGGGAGACGCACCGGGCGTCGGGGGCCACGTGGTGGCTACCGGCCACCGTAGACGCGGGCCTGTGGACGGTTGGCTATGAGCTAGCTAGCCGTCCGACCGTCTAACGACGACAGGCCGTGTCGACGGCGCGTTCGTGTTCCACGCGCGCCTCAAAGAGATGTCAGCATAAGAGAGGGGCCGAAGCCTGCCGGGGTTGCGGGCCTGTTCGAAAGAGATACCGCAGCCCCGGAACATAAAGGGCGAGGAAGGAACATGGATGGGTTTTAGTCAGTAAAAGTCTGACACTCCCTCCCGCTCCGCCCAGAGTGGGAGAAGTCATTTGATGATTTCCCATCCTAAAAAAAAAAAAAGGTTACAAAATATCTGTATGCAAAATTTCATACAAATCCGTTCAGTAGTTTTTGCGTGGAAGAGTAACATACATCCATTCATTCTCACAAAGTTTCGCATTTATAATATTAGTAAGGTAAGATTAGTAACTACACTAGTATCAAATGCCTCAAAAAAAAATGCAAGAAAAAGATAGAAGTTACTTTTGAATGTGAGAGAAAATAATGATAAAATTTTATCAAGCTTCAACTGTTTACAGCAAAACAAAATGGTAAACATTTTAATTACACCTTTCGCTATTTCCATGGTTTAGACAATTGCGTTAAAAATCATATAATTTGGGACAGTCGTGTGACACGCGATGTAGCACTTTTAAAATTCAGTGTCATAGTTGGTTGGTTCATTAATTAGTGGTCCTATTACCTGCCATTTTATAGCGATTACTTCACGTGCCTTCCTTGTTTAAAAAATAAACATTATCTTAATTACTGTTGGCCACGAAACATTTGTTTGATCGTGTGGACGTTGACTTACGACTTGTGTCAAAGAAGCTTTGTTGAAAATTGGGCGATTTTATTTTTTTAACTCTGTTGTTTTAAATAAAACTTGTTGCTGACTATTACAATAGATCATAACGCTAGTAAATTGTTTTATGTAATTTAAATTACACCTGTTTATGACCTATAAAGCCCTGTAATCTGACAACGACTTTCTACCTCCATCCTCGAGAACACTCAAATCTGTGTGGTTTTTTCTTCAAAAGACCATCTCAGACACTGATCTGCATAGTCCTTATGTGAATTGAGTTTGACCTCTGAGTTTGTTTCAGCTGTTTCTTCTCAGAGTAGTCAGATACGAAACACCGCCAAAAAAATAACCTGTAAAACTGTTTTTTAAAAACCTAATTGCTGAATAAACATCATTATTTTATTATTTACCAAAAGGCTATCGCATTACCCAGTACTAACTGGGTTTAGAGTTCAGATAGAGCTCTAGGTAAAATGCTGGTATTCAGATGCATCCTATTAGAATGGAAGCCGACTCCAACATAGTTGGTAAAAGACTAGGCAGATGAACATGTTATTCATGCGTGTTTATGGCTAGATAAATACCTATGATAAATACCGAAGTTAATCGTTCGCTAAAATTAAAAACAAATGCATTCATAAAAAGGCGTGATAGAATTTGTTACAACAATAAAGAATCATCTTTCTTTATTAATTTAACAATGCAAAAAATGTTCGTGTTCAATCAAACATTATTTCTGACAGGTTGCGGCTGATTTGTGGTCCCTGATCTAAATAGGAACCAATCATAATTTCCCCATGGAGTGTAAAAAAACTAAGGGAGCGGAGAAGCATTGAAAAAAGTATTCAATATTGGCAATTACACCATGGTAATAAAGATTATGTAAAATATAAGTTTTAAATGTAAGTGTAATTCCCAGACAGAAAAGCCAACCTTTTCACGATCTTTGTCAATAGCGTCAAAATAAACAACATTTTGTAAAATAATAAAAAATAAAGAACCACGAATGTCAATCCGTGCATGGGTAGTATTATGTTCATGATAATATTAGTGTATGTAAACCCGTTCATTCAGTGGCTCATGTCACCAAACGAAATTGACAAGCGATTTTCACAAAATTGGTAACTTTCACAAAGTAAACAAGTACGACTTTCCCCAGTTTTGGCTAGCCAAAAATTCGACACAAAAAATACCATCAATTTCATGCAAGAATAACGAAAAGGAAATCCAGTGAAGTGACACTTTTGAAGGCGTTGACGTTGATTTTAGAAAGAGCCTTTTGTTTCTGCTAACCATACCGCCGCGTCCGCCCCTCGCTGATTTAAGTACACAATAGGATGCCTCTTACGTTCCGACAATACTCCGATAGCTTAGAAAACGCTCACAATAAAAATGAACAAGACAATACAATTGAATGAAAATGAAGATATGATTTGCCTCTGACATTTATTGTTCGCTTTTTCTTTTAATTTCGATATTCCATTTAGTATTTATTGAATCTTTTATCTAAAGCTTTCAATAAAAATATTTTTGAAATGTATATTATGTCGCCATATTTCACCTGTTGTTTGATTTTAATAAAGCTTGCTTTTATGGCTTCTGTAAGTGTTGCCAGCCACCATCAATGTAATTTATGAGACGGTAAAGAAGAGTAATTCTGCTTATTAATTTTGCGCGGGCGCGTTCCGAGGTGCGGTTTCCCGGCTTACATGACTCAAGCTCTTTAATCACGACTCCATGTTTCATTTTACGAAAAAGCGCCATTATTCAACCTCGTGGCTTTTGACTCTCCCTCCAAATCAATCAATATAGTCCAATAGTTCTTTTTTCAGTCAAAACCAAACGATTTATTTCAACTAGACTAATACGTTTCACCTCGCAAGACAATTTTGTCATCAAAAAGGAAATAGAATTGATTCTAGTGATTGTTTTTATTTATTAAACATTTATTGAACAACAACTCAATTAGACTATTAAAAATAACCTCGCATGTCAAGTTTAGCATCAAAAAGGAAATAGAATTGATTTTAGTGGTTTCTTTTTTTGAAACACTTATTGAACCCCAACCCTTTTCCATACTACTTCATTTAAATAAAATTCTATTTGAAAGAATTTAAAAATCGATACCGTCGGAATGTAACTGCTGAATAGCCCATCAAATAAACCCCTTATCGACTCATTTTCTTTCCCCTTTCACCGAAGAAATGCGCGACTCTATAATGGCACCGCGTTTGGGTTTGCCCATTGTTTTCGTATTACGTAACGCGTCAGTTTGCGTTAATGTAGTTTATTTAGAGAGCGGACTCGCGGGGTTAGGTGTGTGATAACAATGAAGGGGAGCGTATTGGAGTGCACGCGACTTCGCCCTGTTTCTGCTCTGTGATAGTCGTCAGGTAATTATAACATAATTCACGCAACCCCAAACCAGGCGAACACGAAGCATTCAGTTGCTTGTTAAAACATCAACTAACGTGTACCATTCGTACATTTTAATTGGGTAAAAAGCAGTCGTTTGTCATTTTGTTTAACAACGTATTTTTAATAACAATGTGGTGTAATGCGGTAGAAAGGAGGGTACACGCAGTACGTAGTAAACATTTAATTAGTTGGATTTCGGTACATTTTCGTGAGAGTTAGAATCACGCGATATAATGGGGCCTTTTGTTTCGGCCGCGGTCGTTAGGAGCCCTCCTAGTTTAAGTGATAAATTACACGTAACAATTAAAAAGTTACGTGGGTCCGTGCTCAGCCGTTACTAATGTACTCTCGAAATGTTAAAAGAGGTGTAAAATTATTGTGCGTATTCATGTTAAAATACTAAACATCTCGACGTTTTAAAATCTGACTGTGAAAGCTGAAAAATGAGTTGCGAAATATTTTTTTAACTCTCTCTTATTTAAACGGGTATTTTATGCTGCCAAACAATGTAAAATAAGTTTTTAGGGGCTACTCGAGCTGTGCCTATCGCGTACTGATAACACTGATTTACAATCGTACGTGTTACCAAACTTTCGCCTTAGTATTCTGGTCAAGGTTAAAAAGTTTTTTTGAAGGTTTCGGGCGAACAGGCTGACACAGCCCTTTATTTAAGTTCTTATACAAAAAGAAAGTACAAAAACAATATAAATACGAGTATTTATACTTGAAGAAAAATCACCGACATTTACAACTTGGCGTCAAAAAAACTATTTGCCGCAAAGCCTTTGAAAATTCAAAATATTGTTTTATGACACGCAACGTTATCGCTCACCCTTGACGCACGAAATTACAATATAAATCAGTTTTAAATATAAGAAAAACAGATTTAATACACTTTTAAAAGCAAAACGTGACTCATAGACATAACGCTACGGCGCTACGGTGGTGCTACGGTGCTACGCCGTAGAGGCGCTACGATAAATCGTATTTAATTTATATTGTTGTATTATCGCTATGTGTGCTCTTATTTGATTACAGCTATTTAGCTTGAGCTTAGATTAAACGTTAGAAATTAATGCGTAAAAGAAAAAAAGAATGAGCACATTGCGTGGTAAAAGTTCTTTGTTCTGTTTTTATTGAAACTTTCGGCTTAATTCACATTTTAGTACTATTTAGTATTCCGAACATGTTTAGGATTTTAAGGCCAGCACTATCAGTATAAATGAGTTTTAAGACAATATTAACAGAAGAAAAGCATTTATGACGAGTAAAAGCTCCATAACTTGGATTGAGTTGTTCCGAAATCCACAACATATCGCATAGATGAGCAACAATAAACGGCAAACATTTACCACAAAGAAAGACATTTCAGCAGACAGTAGCGGTGATATCTCAATACATTATCCGGGTGTTCATACTTCCGAGAACATACCGAAAAGTTCTTTCACCAGCTTTCTTAAGCCTTTTTATTTACAAAACACTTAAGAATGGTGTAACTTGTAAATAAAAAAAACAGCCAAGTGTGATTTCTACTCCCACACGAAGGGTTTCGTACCTCTGTATATTTAATATTAAAATCGCCAAAAATCTCGTTTTGTGCGTGGTGATTTTTTTTATATTTTTTTTATTTTGTTGTTATTATAGCGGCCATACTTATACACCGTCTGCGTAAGGGTGTAACTTACTTTAAAAAAAACAAAGCCTACCTTTCTTCTGTCTACCAACTGCGGTTCTAAAGATACAGTACTGTGGCAGACGGACAGATAGACAGACAGACGGATAGACAGCGGAGTCTTCGTAATAGGGTCCCGTGGGCAGCCTCTGGGTGCGGTACCTCTATAAAAGTACATTATTACGTTCTCAAATGAAAACCTCTGGCATTTTGCCTATAGTTCGTAATATGTAAGGCTTTATGGCTTTCATCGTGCACGAGTTTAATTTCATGTTTTATGTTTATTACACTGTGACCACGCTACCGAACCGTTGGAAATTTCAAACTAGGATCGTGATGTAAGGAATTGTAGAAGGACTGTAACTGATAAATGAGGGGATTATTGAATACTTTCACTGTTTGAATTAGGTGGTAGGAGGTGCTCGAGGGTAAATAAAAACTTTATCTACACATAGTGCCGCTTTGCAACCTGGTATCTATGCTAATGATTCTCGACTACAATCGATAATAAAATAGGTGGTTCTGTTTTTCGTTTCTTTTTTACGAAAATTGGTAAGTGTAAACTACCCGTATTAAAACGCAGCCCGTCTGTATCTGACCCTATAACTATAGGGCCAGATACAGATGGGCTGCGTTCGCGTCTGCTCTGTGTGCGTTTATTTGTGTGTGTAAAGGCGCATTAACGCACACAGGGACATGTCACGTGACGGGTGATTCTTATATTACTTCTGTGTTATTCTAAAATACTGTCAAATTTAAACAATTGAAAATAGCAACGGGTATCGTGATTTAAATTGATTATTAATTCGTGTATTTTGTGACAAACTCCTGAACTTTGACTATGATGCAAAACTACATCTTGTATTAATAAAAACAGCCACTCAGATCAAACTATAGGTTGCCGCTTGCCTAGGTTAGGTTGGTCTGTAGGTGGGCATACCAAGTTTCCTTCGTGCCTCGGAAAGCACGTTAAGCCATTGGTCTCAGCTGTCATTGTTAGATCCTTAAGAGTCGTTACGGGTAGTTAGTGGCCTGAACGTAAGGAAAGACCTGACGACCAGTCTTACCATCGGGTAGTTCGGATAGTTCCACAGTACTAACTGGGTCTTGGAGGAAAGATAGGGAGTTTATCCATCTTAAATACTGATATTCGACTGCATCTGGTTAGACTGGAAGCCGAACCCAACATAGTTGGAAAAAATCTGGGCGTGCTGGACCTTCTGTTATTTTTGTTTTGCTAGAATGTTCTAGGTCGTATGAATCTATAGGTACGATATACATGTTAATTCGTTTATTGCTAGCTATAAGTCGAGACTTGGTTTCCCTTTTTTTGTCGTTCAAAAACAATTTAATTTGCTGATGCCATTTTAATTGTAAAACCCCTAGAATTCATAAATGTGCTATTTTGCGTAAACAACTACAAAAAAATAATAATATAAGCTTTAAGAAAATGTCATAAATTAATTGGCAATGTTTTCCTTTGGCGTTCATTTGTGACACCTATCATTACCGTGGTCCCGTGGTATAGATTAATGCATTTTACTTGACGTTTTCTAAAACATTCACTTACCTCTTTATTATTGCAACTACAACTCAAAAACAGTTGCATAAAAATATTTTATTAAACAAAACAGATAATTGCAAAACAACAAGCACAGTTATTCTTATAAATCCAACAAAAACGGTTCAAACTAAACGAATCCAAACTTTATATCCGTAATGAACTCGCAGAAGTCATAAAAAAACAACATTGTAGATTGCACGGTGCAGTTTATTTATAACAACAAACTACCCAGCGTCGTGACGTTTATTGAGACGATCGTGTATTTATGTACTTTTAATGGCGTCGCACATTACGCGCACACTGCTCCCGGCGACGACATTAGCAAAGAAAACATCACAATTGATGTTATTTATGCCAATCGCAGCACTATTATGCCGATCTCGGGAAGTTTTTATTGCTTGCGCTCTTTATCCTATGGCGAATGGTACTGGAATTATTAGGGACGTACCTAATTGCTAGTAGTTTAGTTGGTATGTAAAATACAACGTCTAACAATACTAGAAAGTCTATCAATACAATAATGGATACTCGTAGTTAGCAATACATTCTGTGTCTAATGTCGAACTTAAGAGGCCTGCGGAGTATGCGTAGTTCATACAAACGTAATACCAAAATAATTTGTAAATCAAACATATTCTTAAGGTAGTGTGTATATATTTCGATTGGATTACAGGATATCTAGGTTCTCAAATATATATTTTAAATGGACACTGATTCAAACAAGAGTTGCGAGAAAAATAAGTTTTCTACAGAAATTTTAAATTCCTCATATCTCGTCTTTATATCATTTTACTTTCAAAAAATATATTTGGGAATCGATTTATCAAAATAGTTTATATAACATTCTACATCTCTATGACCGGTTGTGTAAACGTCATGTTAAGGGAGTAAAACAATATTCATACTTCTATACTTCAAATTAAATTCCCTGTTTAAAAATAAATTCCCAGACGCGTACCTAATGTCGTAAAAAAATATAGAAATAATTACTGTAAAATTTTAATCTTGATGCATGAGACTTTTTGGTACCACTATTGAGCATCTCCGTTTGTCTAGTCAACATTCTCTTCCCCATATACCAATTCATTTGGGGTCGGCGAAGCACTCTTCTTCATCCTATACTCTATATTACTGGACATCTCAACAGACACCTCCTTTTTTGCAACATCATCCTTTACAGGGTCTATCCATCGGTTGGTGGTATCCTCTACTCTAATACCTACCGACATTCATACTCAAAACTTTTCTCACAACCTTACATAACACTGTCATTCATTGACATAAATCGAAGGCCTGTATTACAAAAACTATTAAGCTTGTAACATTCATCCATAGGTATTGTGACTCAGGAAATAATTGTGCACGTTAAGCACCTCTTAAGACCATGACTTGCAGAAATGTTCGAGTTTAGTACAATGGGCCAATAAATAGCTTTTGATTGCTAGTTATTCCGCTTCTTTCATCGACTTCGTAACCTGTATAGGAATGGATGTTTTTTATGGTTATTGCGAAGAATATTAACGTTTGTATAGGACGCCAAATATGTATGGGGCTATATTCGTCGCAAATGGATAGAATGACTTTTGTCATAAAGTGTTATATTTTGGGAACATAGTTGTGCCTATATGAACGTATATTTTGTTATTCTCGTACGAAGTAGACGATGTGTTTTAGGTTTGACAAAAATATCGAGTTTTGTCCAAACGATCAGCATCTCCCTTTGTTCCATGTTACTCGAGGACGACGCATCACGTTTTTTCTTCCATATTCTACTTTCAAACATTCCTCATACAAGCCATCCATCAGTTTTTGGTCTTCCTCTCTCATTAGAATGCATGGGACGTCTGATCGGTCAAAAACTGCAGCAAAGTCCTTAAACGTCCTTCTTTTTGTGTGTGCGTGTACATTGTCCTTTATGTGTGTGTGTGTGTGTGTGTGTGTGTACGGAGTGAAATGTGCTATTTAACTTGGATATTTCTTTAGTAAAAAAACGTATTACAATGGAGTACTAAAACTAAAATAGGTTGAAAGCGCGTCGATAGGTTACGGCGGTTACGAGTGAACTAATGTCGCCTAGCGCTGCGCGTGAGACGAATACAAAATGTTGCATCAGCGCTCCTACATTCTTATTTGGGTATTTCGTTAGGTCCTAGGTAGCAGTCATCACTCTACTTTCGTCTTCTCATTTTGTTAGTTATTAAGTATTACTCATTCCCTTTCAATATCGTGTACATTATCAACTAGTCAAGCCTTTGATACCCATATAGAAGGAGTTGTGAAAAAAATTGTAATCTGCCATTTTGTGGGGCGGCCATCTTTGACCGATTTTCATCAAACATAACTAAGAACACTCCCGAATTCTTCAACATCATCATCATCTGCCTAGCCTTTTCCCAACTATGTTGGCTCCCGACACCTTCAACCTTCAAACAAAAACAAGTCGCAATCGGTTCATCCGTTTGGCAGCTATGATGCCACCATAGACTGACACACACACAGACACATCAAACTTAAACCACCCCGTCGTTTTTGCGTCGGGGGTTAAAAACACATACGAATTTAAATCAGCTAACTGTCCACATGCGAAAGCCATGTTTTATCGCAGTCCCTGCACCCTTTTAACCACACCTTCATCATCGTAATTATTCCAAAAGCAAAGGCTACAGATGTTATCAAACCGCATCGTGTATACATCTAAATCTGGCACAGAAAGGCATGCGCCAGGGATAAAGGCGGAGAAAATACTTGGCACGCCACAAAATCTATGGGATTTGTTTATTTCCCATGTAAAGATAACTAGAGACCCTTGTTTCAAAAGTTATGGCGACAGTAAAATAGTGATACCTATTGATACTAAAGCTTTGTCTGGAATGGATTTGGAGATACAAAGGTTTTAGTTTAATAAAATCTGTTCATGTGTATGTTTTTTCGGTAATATTTGTAGGGGTTTCAGGTTTTGCTTTTCTTTTTTAGAGTTTATGTGTAAGTACCTCTAAGGTACTTACACATAAAAATTCTACGAGAAAATGTTACGTAAACACGCCTTTTTTGGGTAGAGACTGAACGCAATCAACAAGAGCTGTCAGTAGAAATAATGTTTTTCCTACTCCTCCGCTTTTCGATTATTTTCGTTGCGGCATCCAAGACGGTTGAATTTTATCTGCAACTTCGTCGAGCTTCATTGTCTTGGCACTTTTTTGGTGGTCGCCACTGATAACTCTGTGCTTCGGGAGTTGCGGTAATTTGGGAATAGTGTGGCGGGCTTATCTCAATAAAAAAAACTGTCGGTATCAATATTCGTTAGTAAACGGATAGCTATTTAACGAAGCTTAAATGTCAATTTCATGTGAAACAGGTATGACGACAATATCAAATGAATGCAAATCTGTTTAGGCCGTCAGTTGGAGTATTGAAAAATAATGGACACGTATTTTTGTTTTTGTAAATCAACGAATATTGACAAAGATAAAATGCATCAAAACTCGGGAATGGGGGCTCGTGACGTCAGAGCTCTCTAAAAATTTTACCAAGGCGTGACTTATTGCAAATTTTAAAAGCGTCGTATCTTCGTCAATTTTTGTATATGTAACAAAAGAAAAAATATGAGCCAAATATTTGTTGATAATCTAATTGAGGGTCTAATTATTATTTTTTGTCGTTTACCCTATTCACCAGTAGTATCATATTTTATATCCAACTTGAAAAATGGACGTAAAAATAAACTCATATTACGTCCTAACATGCGTTCATACTTTTATCATTAACTGCCCAAAAAATTAACAATTTTACCCAAACTTTTCAAGTAATGGAAATTAAGCTCTCTTTAATAAACTTGGAAAGAAGATGCCCGTGTTATTCTTAAACAAGAGTTCAATGTTGCCAGGATAATGAATATTTACGACGCTCTGGCAACCCCGATGTTACGCACCCTTATCACGATGCACAGAGGGTGATATTATAGGGCATGAGTAAGAAACAGGGCCGAAGGGCGATAGGACAATGTACGAGAAAGAGGCTCGTTAAAGTTTAAATGTAAGTGTACTTACTTTGAGTACTTCGGAGGAAGTTTTTTTAAAGGAAATAAAATTAAATAGATGGTACGTATTTGTTGGGTGGCGAGGGGAAGCGAGTAGAACTCTCATCATCTGTACGAATAGGGCTGATTCTTTCAACTTCTTTTGCAACACCGCGAGCTCTCTAAATAGCTTTAAATACAGCTTTTAGCAAGGTAGGCAGCTCTGGGCTCTTTGCCTAATGGTTTACGTTATTTATAAAATTATTCTTGTTTTACACCGTCAGTTTCGGGATATCTTCCGTTGTTTTCAATTATTCTGACATCCCGATATTTTAACGCTTTTGCAAGCGCCATTATTCCGGGATGACTGGAAATGCGGGACAAATTTGTCTACCTACTCTTTCTTTCTCTGCAGAATAATTGAAAATCACAGAATAAGTTTAGTTATAAACTGTGAAAGCTTAAAACAGTATTGTTGTAAAGCTAAACCATATACCTACAAACATTAACCAAAAACCTTTTAATTAAAAACAGGACACCAAACACAAAACTCCACAATTAAATCTCCATAATGAAGACCCTTCGCCATTAAAACTAGGCGGCAGACTCCAATCATCCAGTCCTTAAATCAAGTACAAAACACGAGCCAGTCATGGCGTCTCCACCAATTAATGAGGGTACAGTCAGATCTTGCCGTTGGACCTTTACAATCTAGTGCGAACATAAATTGTGATAGAGGGCGCTTGGGGGCTTGTTTAATTTCACGACTGAATAAATCCAAATGTTATACCGCGGAGACCCCGGTTGCGTAGTGACGTTTCCATCTGTCCCGTCCATAAAATTCTAGTGCTGCCCCCTCCCGAAAATTACGGGAACTACGATGTTATTAAAGTTTGGACCGATATGTTTTAGTTGGTTTTTAAGTTTGATGGGGTACCCTTTTCTTTGGTCTAAATTGTTAAGGTCACGATTTAGGTAGGATTGCTGTAATAGAGACCATACACTTTAGCTTACAAGACTAGCCTTTTTCTGTCAAAGGCTGGGCAAAGGCCCGAGCTTTGGCCACTCTTGCTCAAGATAGGTTGACGATTTCTGATTTATAATTTTATTATTATTTGTCCATGTTTCCTCACGATGTTTTACTTCACCGGTGCTTGTAATGCCCAAGATTATCTTAAAAAGTACATATACATTGAAAAAGCCACATTGGTGCTTGCCCGGAATTGAACACACAACCACATGCATATGAAATGTCTCACCTTAACCTCTGGGACATCATGACATTTAGCTCGAACTTGGTTCACCCAATGGAATACTGGACTCATCGCGGGTTCCTTGCCCCACTATATATTTTTATGTTTTGATATATGTACAATAATTAATAGTTAACCTTGGTTCAATCAGATTGTTGCAATCATACTGAAGAAAATCAAGATCTTAGTTTTGAAAATAATGAAATACCAACTGAAAGCATTACGACATTACGTTGCCATTTGTTTTTTTATCCAATTCTTACACCGTACAGAACAATATCCAGTACCCTTAATAAGGTAGACGCCAAAATATCTAATTATTGCGTCAGATAGATCTTTAAAAAATATTGGACACATATTTTTTTCTTTTTTCACGTAAACAAAAATTGAAGACGACAAATACTCGTGTGACGTTACATTTTTACTGGAAAGTAACGTCACAAGCCCCCACATCTTTGTAATTTTTTATTAATTTGATAAAACAAAAAAAAACACGTATTCAATATTTCTCGATAATCTAACTGACGGATTAAACCGAATCATAATATTTTTTTAGTCAGTCATCATAAACTGTTTTTACTCAACACTAAAACCCGAAAACCGATGGAACATTATTACACTGAATACATAAATAGAGTGGCACTCTAATACCTATTGGTTCTATTCAACAGCCTAACTCTAGTGCATTTTCAATGCCCATTGATGGACAGATATTAATTTAGTTGTGCACTTCTGAATAGTAATTTGACGACCCGAAAGGCGCAGCGGTAGTGACGCTGCCTTAGGTTCTTATAGGGTCCCGGGTTCGAATCCCGGTAGGAGCAAATGTTTGTGTGATGAGCATGGACGTATTTTCTTACCGAGTCATGGATGTTTATATGTCTAGTAAGTATGTATTTACAAACAAAAAAGGTGTGTATCAGTGGCGAGGGGTTCATACAACTCGAAACCTACCGGCTTCCCTTCGGAACAACAGCTGTACTGGAGTCTACTTTTGCCAAAAGTAAAACAGTGTAGGTAATTCAGTTGGGATGTGATTGCCCAAACATTACTAAAACTACAAATGTTCGATGTATTAATATTATTAAAAATATGCATCTGACCGGCTTACCTGTTACAAAAAATTACCCTTCGCTACTGGTGTATATGTAGTATATCAACTATCTGGTGTCCACGATACAAGCCTCGTTGCTTAGTGTGGCACTAGATGGCGCTGTGTGTAAGGTGCTGCGATATTTATTTATTTATTTAATTTCTATCTAATGTGTAAGGAGTCATATTAGCCAAACATTATTTAAAACGTTGTTCGATCTCCGTCAGCCCCAAATGATAGATACATTGACAGCACGGTTGGCGCAGTGACTAAACGATTGGCTGCTATCAGGTCCTTCCTGGCTGCGATTCCCGCATGTGTCAAATATTTGTATGGCCTACAAGTAGAAACTAACAGCCAAAACTGGAGGTCTAGCTGTATGTCTATGTGAGTTTAAATGTTACCCATAATACAAGAGAAATTCCTAGTGAGGGGCAACGTTTAAAAAAAAATAGTGTTGAGTGATTTTTTCGCTGGTGGTAGGTACTTTAAAGTTCCACGTGCCTCAGACGATCCTGACATGACACCGCTCGCCGCGATGTAAAGCGGGTCTCACGTCGCATAGGCTTGTGTGAAATTCGTTGGTGCCTAACACACATTTGTCCAAATCACATGTGTCATTGTTAGTCACTCGTATGTCTATAAAATAAAATTTAATTTAATCACAATACTGATTTATCCAATCAATTATTTACGTTACTCATTTATAAAACTTTAGTGGACAGGTTAAATCGAACATAATTATGTGCATAACTAATTATTGAAACTATAATATGAACATTAATCAATGACGTTATAAAATGAATAAACAGTAACATAATGATTGTTCTTTTGTTGAAATTCAATAGGAATATTGCGTATGGTGGAAATGCTTATTTCAAATTAACACAAACGTAACCCACTAGTTCATATATTTTAACAAATCCACAATGGAAGAAAAAAAACGTGTTGCGCCGACCCCAAGGACATGGGTAGAAAGATGATGGTGATGAAAAAGGCACTGTGTCTGTCAACATCTCAACACACAACATAGTTTTAATAAAGAAATCTCAACATTTCTCAAGACATGAAAACCATACGAAACAGGGGTGTGATTCTGTATGACCTTATCCTAAATTTCGAATCTGAATCCGTTGTGAGTTTCTTGATTGGCATTCTAAAAACTCAGTTTATAATTCTAATTTACGCTAGCGCCACCCTTGCGAGCGTGTCAGCGAGCTGAACTAAATTGACAGGGAGATTTTGACAGTAAAGTATTCAGAGCTGACGTTCGTAAGAAGCGGCATTCTGTAGGTACCTAATTCACTTTCCGTGACTAGGTGATGCTTACAGAATTCAAAATCAAGGCCATGATGAACCTTATGCGAAGTGAGAGTGGATAGCGATGTGACATAAAGTTGTTGTTTGAATTTTACAAAATCGACTGGCAGGAGCGAGATGCTACTAAGACAAGTAATAACGTAAATCTGGCAGCCTGCACAGTGTTTAGGAGTTTTAATGCAGTTATGTTCTGATAACTGTTCGTACAATAAATGCTAACGTTAGTTGATTGTAGGTTTAAATACGAGTAAATAAGTGAATTCAGTATGAACTATGTACATAATCACAAATAAATAATATATTTAACAAAAAATTGTACTTACAAGTAAGCATCAATACATTCGTCTCCAACATCGTCAATACGAAAAGTGCCCAGGCATTGCCACATTGGATAGCAATGCTAATTTTTTAGCCTAAGGCCCTAAAGCCGGCCTTCTAGTCATGTGAAGAGGACTCTTCACATGCGATGCTTGAGGTTGGTGGGCACTCAGACCCCAAAGCCCTACTTTTCCAACCCCAAAACGGCCAAAACATATGCGCTATTTAAAAAATAAAAAGAATATTTTCCCTTCAAAACCACACAATACAAATGAAAAACTCAAAATTTATCATAAGGGTCAACTTTCGGATCCGTCTACCCAAACACTAGATCCAAATGGAAGCGTCGGTACATACAATGCGACAATATGGCTCCCGCAATTTGTACTGTTTGATTCCGTTTTCAATACGACCAAAACAATATCGGTATATTGAAGAGTGAACAAACTGAATCGCGGGTGCAATGTACAATATATGGGTTCCCTTATTGAATATTTGCTCAGCGGCCAACCGCGATCCGGTTGTAGTACCTATCGCTGTCAGAATTTATATAATCGCATGTATTTCCCAACGAGTGTTTAAAGGGCGTCCATTAATTATTTGTTAATCCTGTTTTATTTACACTGATTAATTTGTATTGTACTAATTGGTGCTTTTGAAATGATACGAGTTCTGGTATCTGTTTGAATTTAGTTAAGCTCCTACGGTATGATTTTCACTAAGTACACAGATATAAATTGCTTAGTTTTTTCCTAAAGTTAAATAAAACCCTGCAATGTGTACCATTAATAACTCGCCATTTAAACTGTACGATACATGCTTTGTGTGTTTTAATTACAGTGCACGGTGACAACTTTAGTAAATGAAACCGATTAATTTAGAACTGCAATTCCGCTGAGTATTTCGTTTAACGTTTAACGTTGAAGTTGAGGTTAAATAAATTTATCAAAGCCCCGGACGGACCTAGCCGAAGTCGCGATTGAAGTTACTCTACAGAGATTAACAACTGTAAACGTTTTAAGAAGGAAACGTAGTTTTTCACAAAGCTCTTGAAGGAAAAACCAGCTTCATTTGCATTCCATTCGAGATATTATTAGATTAACGTACGAGTATGCAAATAAGTAGTATGCTTATATGTACGTTTATTCTGCTCAGCCAACGTACGACTCACGAATGTTATAACAACGACTGCTAATTATGAAAAGCTATGGGTTCGCGTGCAGTCGCCGCGCGTAATTATGCTAATCTTATTAGTCAATCCACTTCGCCTTGCAGTTTTATGTTTCTGCACAAGCTCTGCATAGCGCGCGTTTATAACTACTCCACTTTCTTTACTTCAATGGCGTGTAAGCCCGAACCGTAATTAGCCATGCCATTATCGTGAGCATTAAACTATTTGAATTTATACCCCTCAGTTCGGTTTCATTATTCAAAGTATGTATTTTTCCCTGCCATGAAAGTATATAAAACCTTGCAATAACGAATCAAAGGTAAAACAATTCTTAACAGCAATTTTGTCGCACAAAAGAATCAATTTTTTCAATCGCCTAACTTTTACGACACAAAGAGTAAGTACGGATTTACAGCGAAAGCCCCGCCTTTCTAACTTAGAAAATTTCACTTAAGAAACAAAAGTACTCTAATAAAAGAAGAACAATCATAAAAAGAGAGACGTAAGAACGCGCTTTCTTAAAAAAATATCGGCGATGGCACTCGGCGGTCATTTGTACACCTTACCTACAGTTAGTTTAGACAGGCAACTGTAGAACATACAGTAGCCACAAATGTTGCTGTGATTTATGTGCTCATAGCTACTAGTAGAGTGTTATCACACTAATGATTTTGTAACATGTTTATAATTAGTCTGTGGTTTAAAATAATTAACCAGGTTATAAGTAGACGAGAAAGAAGCATGCTAGCCGCGACTACGCAACAACTTCTCCAGGATTTTACACTTGCTTGTCTCGCAATCTCTTCTACATTCACGTCACGCAAACGCAGCGTACACGTTCCGCACACGTGGTGTGCTCGCTACGCACACGCTCTGAGTGGGTTAAAAAATAGCTTTCCTGGAAATATTCTTGCCAATCACTAGTGTGACATTAAACATTGACTACCTGGTAAGACAGTGTGTATCCTTGCTGAACAATATTAATCATTCACAGTACCTACCGTAAAAAACAATATTCCCGATACTTGTTAATTGTTAGCCTGCAGTACTACTCGTTGGCCCATACTGCAGTTATCGAGTGCATTATTCAGTGGAGGTAATTAAGTCATTAATTAATGAACAACTACCGCATTCCAACTTCGCCAAAGTATATAGAGTATGAGCATACTGTAACAAACAATAAAACAATGCGAATGAAAATTGTTCCCTTTAAAAATGTTGATTCAATGCTACTTGGGACTCCGAAAGCTTAAGGCTCCATTCGCGGCCTCGTGTGATGTGATTTGTGACGCAACTTATAAAGCATACGTCACTGGTTTTCTTCGGGTATGCTGTTATTTCGCAAATCGTGTCGTAGGTGTAGGATTGGTAATGTAGAACATCCCTATTATAAATATGTAGTTGTTTATGGACACCCCTACAAGAGCTGTCAGCTGTATAAAGATATTGTCGTAGGTTAGATCCGGAATGAGATTATAAACGAATTTGAAATTAAACCGGTATTATCATTTACTAGAAAACCTCTACAGTAGGGACACTTGATATGCTTTATGGAGGAAGCACCAGGGTAATCGCGAAATTCTTTCCTCACATTTTTTTTTGCATTTTAATCCATTGAATGACTATTTCATGAAAAACTCATACAATGAAATTAAATGAACATACATGCATACATACGGTTGTGAATCATATTTTGTTCTGGCTGAGGCTGTCACTGACCTGCAATTTATAAAAAAAAACGTGAGAAAAAATGTATATCGCGCTTAACCTTGGCGCATCCACCTTAACAAGTTCATTGATTTTTTTTTTCTACGGCCAGGAGTTACCAGAGTCGCCTGTGATTGTGGTCCGTCTGCTTTAGTTCTTAGTACTGATTTTTTTTAACAAATAAAGCGTACAACTTCTTTAGTCTAATGACTTTATTTCGAGACAAAAATTGTAGAAAACGTAATTAAGGTAAAGTTTTCTTTTAAATGTTACAATTAAAATACGGCCGATGGTAACGGCCGCCATTACTAAAATAATTGTATTACCTTAGTTGAATTACAATTAAAAAAGCTTTAATATTATTTTAAAACCTTCTAGTCAGTATTTAGATTTAATGAGTTTCTGCATCTCGTTAGCTAAATCTGATAATCGTATCTTTGTGTCTGGGGTTTTATGAAAATGAAATTCACAAGTGCTTTAAACAAAACACAATCTAAAATTGTTACTAAATATATTATTTAATTGTACACAACCGTTAGTAAGGGTCTGTAGATTTTATTAAAGAATTTATTGCGCTGGTTGGTATTTTCAACTGGTGAAGACGACTGTACCTAAATGAAAAACGGTATAAAGATGATAACTATTGCTTTAGACTGAGACAAGTACCTACTAACTGCTCGGCAGTTTGCTGACTTGGGCCAATTTGGCGCAGCCGTGAGACACACAATATTATTTCACTTTTTTTTTGGTTAGTTTTAAGATTTTATTGTGTTTGAGAGCAGCGGTGGCCCAGTGGTGGCGACCCCGACTTATGAACAGTAAGGCGTGGGTTCGAACCCAGGCAGGCGTATTACTTTGTGTAATTTATTTCAACAACGCTGCTCTAAAAACGGTGAAGGAAAACATCGTGAGGAAACCGGCATGCCCAAGAATAAAAAAAATCGAAGACATCTACGAATCCGCACTGGTGGATTATAGCCCATTCCCTCTCAAAGAGAGGAGGCCTGCGTCCCAGCAGTGGGAACATTAATAGGCTGATGATGATGATTTTATGTTAAATAAAAAAAAAACACATTTTTGTTTGATAAGTGCGGCTTTCTTACCTTCAGAGAGGATCTAGTTACATAACGACATAAAATGTTAAACACAACATCATATATAAGCTTCAGATCGCAGCAGCAAGGTTGCCGAATCAATATGACGGACCAGTAGAGGGCAAGTAGAAACACGAATGTTTCTATATAACTCTTCGAAAACTTACATAGATTGCGATATTGCCGCCTATTAACGTTTTCATAGAAGTAGGAGTGAATCGGTTCATTCTAGGCAAACCTGCTCTACCCTAGGTCGCATCATTCCTTCATAATAGGAAAAATGTAGCGAAATGCAAGCCTACTAAGCATTTTAAAAAAAACCTGAATTTCCGTCAGGTTTGTAATAATGATACTTTTAAACTTTACAAACTAAAATTTACTAAATACAACCAAAATTTAAATATCTATGCTGTTGGGAACCCTAAAAATTAATTTCGGAGCTGGCCAAGCGAGGCAAAGCATTGGATTATATCATACTCACTAATCCTACTACCGTTGATTACCTTGCTTTAATCGTGAACTCTGTATCATTCTAGAAAAGGGTTCAGCGATTAGTTTTTATATGCTTGCATGAAGACCTGGAATCCTGGGTTTGAATCCCAGGTCGTGTAGTGTTATTGGGGGTTTTTCCATAGGAATTTCTCAGTTCTAGTTGTTTGTAATCCCGGAAGGGTTAGGCTGTATCTAATACCTAATAAGTTCTATATAATAGGGGGCGTGCCTATTGCCATCAACCGGGCACAAATCCAAACTCCGTGGCTGCCACTGAGAAACGCCTGATGGAAAAACCCAATAACCTAAAGTACTGATACAAATGTCTTTTTTAAACTTTCAGAACACATTAAAAACATATGAAAACGGGTATTTATCGCGAATTTTTTTTTTTTTATCGCGATAAATACCCGTTTGTTTTACTGATACAAAGCTGTGAGGTGACTCCAACGTATTTAGCATAATGGTGGACTTGTTCCCTTCCACCAATGTATCTTTATATCTTAAGAGGCCTGCGGAGTAAGCGTAGTTCATACAAACGTAATACCAAAATAATTTGTAAATCAAACATATTATTATGGTAGTGTGTGTTTATTTCGATTGGATTACAGAATATCTAGGTTCCCAAAAATACATTTTGAATGGACACTGATTTAAACAAGAGTTATGAGAAAAATAAGATTTCTTTTGAAATTTTAAACTCCTCATAATCTCGATGATTGTCCTTTCATAATATTTAATTGGGAACATAGATAGTAATCCAATCGAAATAAATACACACTGCCATAAGAATATGTTTGATTTACATATTATTTTGGTATTACGTTTGTATGAAAGTCACATGCCCCGCCGGCCCCTTAAAAGCACTTCAGGTCAACAAACTAGCACTTTATAAAATGATTCTTAAAGTCCAACATAAACAGCACAGTTTACTCTTTGCGCTCAGGTAAAAGGTATAATAACGTTGTCAGATTAAGCCGTGCTTAAAACTAACATATTCATAAGGTTTAGAATTAAGTTACTTTGGAAAGAACCCGCTCTTTCACGAGCCTTTCAGTCTAAAGATATAATTATGAACAAAAAAATTTCAAGAGAAACTGTTCTTCTTGGTATTTTATTTGTTATCCATCCTTGTAATTGTTTAGGTTCTACGTATAATGCCTTTATATGATACTTTAAAAATGTGGTCTTTATTGTGAAGTAGGAGTAAATAAAGTTTTGTTAACCACGTATTGTTGTAACAAAACAAAACACTTTCCTATTAGTATCAAGTCTCAGAAAAACAAAACATAAAATTTTTGGCACCGAGTTATTCATAGAAACAAAGCCGTTAAAATACATTTTTCTTATCATAAAAAACTAACACAAACACCGATCCCACATTCGCCTCACGACGGCATATGATTTCTCGAGCACTCGGGGGGCTGGGTGTCACACCAATCCTCTTATTTCATTTGTCAGGGTGACGCGAAAAATGTCCACGACCGCTGACAATACGCGATCTGTCAGCCCTCGGCAACACACACAGACAGACCGGATGGATCAAGACTGATGGCTTTATCACCGCTTTAGGTGCCGTTTTTTGTCACTCGATCGGTCAGCTCTGTTTAGATTCCGCCAACTTCATCAAAACGTTTGCCCTAATGGATGTCCGCATGTGTGAACAATTCCCCGACGCCATTTTTGTTTTCCATTGTGCTGACGTATTTTCCAGGATAAGGGGATCTCGGAATAATTAGACTGTAATACTACACTTATCCTAAAGGCAAAATCTCTCTAAACTCACTAATACAATGAAAGCGAATAGCGTAAAGTAAATTTAATCAATTCTGATAAATTGTTAGTGTCAGATTCTTATTAACGGGAGACGAACCCTTACGAATTGTAGGTGAAGGCGAGGTGAGGGAGATACGGGGCAGAGGCGGGGGCAAGGCGGGTTGGGAGTCACCAATTAACGCACGTATTAACGTGGGCTCACGGGGTCCCGTACTATTTGGGCGCGGATCGTGTCTCGCTCAACAATTCCGGGGAACCGAGACGGGATTTGCTAGACCCTCCCACCGTTCCATTTTAATGGTTTTCCATTGTGATTATTGATGGAATACGTTTTGCGTCAAGTGTGTCTCAAACGTTTTAAGTGAAGCCAGTTTTCATAAGTTCAAACAATTTATTTGCAACTTTTACAATCAGAAACTTTCAAATACGAATAGGCATTTAAGTCGGAGAAATATTTTTTAAGTTTCACATTTAACCAGATCATTTTAAATCCACTTAAGATTTCTTTTAACAGGTTTATTCAGAACCCAAATGAATTCAAACAATTCTCTCTCAAATTAAATTCAAGATGTTACACAAAATATGACCACTATGATCGTAATTCAACAAAACCGACATAATGAAAACATAATTATTAATTATGTTATCAAATTAAATCTCCGTACACAGTGCGTTGTTTGTAATTTCATTAAGGGTATCATGTAAAGCAGTAATTTCGTTAAATAATTGTTTCCATAGAGTTTGTTCACGTTTATTAAAAGCCATAGATTTGGTGGGTGGGTCGGATGAAATTACGCGAACATTATCCCTAAATTACTGACGCTAATATGTCGGAGAGAGTCTCGACTACTGGAGTATGCTGCTGACATTGAATTTTACTAAAAGCGTTTTACCCTCATGAGCGCACTTAATGAGATTTGGGCTTTATTTCCTGAAAAATTGTTCCTCGTAAAAAGATGATTGATAAAAAGAAATGAGTTTTAAAATGATTGTCGTATCAGGCAAAAAATTTTGTCACTCAACTTACTCCCAAGCGGCGCAGTCAGCTTTTTGTCGTTCGTTTCCTCCTTCGTAATTCTAATTATTTTAAACATCAACAAACCAAAAGTGGGATATCGTAGGAGTGAGGATTTCTTTAAAGTCGCGGGAATCACCTGAATGAGGTACACGCGGAACTGGGAAGTTTGACAGAAGAAAGGGAAATTCTGGGCTGCGATGATGATGATGATGATGAATACAAAACGAAAAAAAAGTTTTTCATCATACATTATCATCATCTGCCAAGCCTTTTCCAAACTATGTTGGGGTCGGCTTCTAGTCTAACCGGATGCAGCTGAATACCAGTTTTTTACATGGAGCGACTCCCTATCTGACCTCCACAACCCAGTTAATACTGGGTAAGTAATACGATACCACTTAGTAAGACTGGTTGTCAGACTTTTGGGCTGCTGACTGATTTGTAAGGACTGCCAAGATGAAAAAATGTAAATTTTTTAATCATGATATATGTATGAAACAAAAAATGGAAATGATTAAGGCAAACAGGAAACTTTTCATAAATTATCCCACCTAAAAAGCCTTATCCAAACCGTGTCTAAAAAAGAAACCCAAATAAAAAGGCACACATAAACCATTTAATTGTGAAGTTGTGTCATGTTTCGCGGCATTAAAATGTATGTGTCAAACAAATTAAGTTCTTTCAGAGTTACGCATGAAACGAACAAAGTTGAGAGTGCTGAGTTCTGTCGCGGTTGGTGGTCGCAACTCTCCCGATGCGAGTCTCTGAGACTAGCTTTGTTACACCCGAATGAGCCTAAACTGAAATGGGAATTGAATTAGAAAATTAGAAAAAAAAAACACGATTTAAATATTGAACTTAGATGGAACTGAGGACAGGAGGCTGGCTTCATTCATTGGTTGCTTACGTCATCTATTTACAGACTTTTATAGGTAGGTACAAATGTTTTTTTCATCCCCCCATCTCGGAAAGCGTACTTTTGCTCATCGATATCTGAGTGCATATGCCGTTTTTATCCACTAGCTAGAGGATAAAGTAAATTGAATTTAGAACATCGTGAATCAGAATCAGAATAGTTTAGTTTAGTTTGTGAATTCAAAACATCATTAAACCTATTTACTTCTACCTCCATGGTGCCGAATTTATCATATTTTTTTTTTTTTTTAAACTCAGACTCGGAACCTTCTTGGGGTACTTACTTTTTTTAATTGGCTTTGCCCGCGCCATTTTTTTTTCACGCCGTATTGTTAAAACCTTAGGTAAAAACAAAAAACTTACAACAAGTGAACAACCTAAAATGAGTGGTTCTCTAGCGAGGAAGAAGTTTATTTGACGGCAACAGAATTTACTGAAACTGTTATTAATGCGCATTTTTTTTGCATTTAGTCATTTTCTCGCTGAGGTGGGATGAAAAGTTACGTGTTGCAACCGAGAGCAAAGATTTTTCATCTCGTGCTCTTTTGATTTCCCCGCTAACGCTCAGGATTCTAATATTTGAATCCTTCGCTTGCTCGGTCATCAAAATAAAGCACGCGGTTAATAAGCAACTTTGCACCCGTGTATAACAAATAACTATAAGTGACGTGATCGGAAGACTACTTTCTGGTAGTCTTAGCGTCATCACATTGTACTAGGATTACCTTCCGCCTCGTTGGTACTGGTGGTTTTTATTTTTGCAAAACTGGACACACATTCCTAATTATTTTAATCAACGGATAGTTATTTTTTCCAGAATACGTACATAATGTATCTTGTAGTCTGTGTTATATAGGGTGTAAAATATCGCAATGATGGGAAGAAAAAACGCCTTTCGGCTGCGAGACCCATTATAAATGTATTTTTTCCTATTTTTCTTTCTCACGAAGACAGGAGTCATTTTTCTTTCCGTGATATATTACTCATAAGCCATATATTTACGAATGATTATGTAGATACGTGTAAAGTACAAAATTACAGTGCGCAGTAACATTGACCACAAGGACATAGATGCCATCGTCTCCGAGTGCCACAATGTCCCATTTCGCTGGATTGCCTATTACAACTTACATGGGATAAGATGCAGCTGATACCCAATAGGTTGCTGGGGAAGCTTTGGTCTGGAAAGAAAATCAATAGGATGGAAAACATTGATAAGCGACGTATATTAGTGAATTGAAGAAGTGCATTCTGTGTTTCAAAAGTCTAGTCTTCGTCTTTACTAGATTGCATAACATGAGGTCAACAAAACAGAGTAGGGAAATGCTGAAAACTGCAGGTCTGATAAAATGATATATGATAATCTGAGAGGTGTAATATGATTCTAGATGAATGATATAATAACACTGTGCGAGTGGCAATAAAAGGGAAAGTAAGAAAGGAATAGAAAAAGAAGATGGAAATTGGAAGAACGATTTAAAAAAGATGTTATCGTCGTTAAAGTTCTTATACCGCGTAAGTCACAAATAGCAACTTCATAGGACATTGAAAAAACTGCATAATGATCCAGTTTTTATCATGTAATTGTACAATGCCCAGTTATAAGAAAACGCAAATAACGGGTTGGGTACATATATAAAGTACAACGTCCTGGGAGAGACAAAAAAAAACATTCACTGGTAATCTCTTCTCTGGTCAGTCACCTAATCATTTTCCATTACTTTTTTCCATTACTATTTTCCAATGTGTTATTTTTCTTTTTTTATTTTGTAGCATATCATAATTTCATGATTGCATTTTGTTCATGTTTGCATTCCGTTTTTGTATCACAATCACATTAAATTATTGTCGTTTGCGTAAACTTATTTAATTTAGTTTGTAATTTCATTTTGTAATTAGTTTGTATAGTGAACTGCTTAAGGTTAAGTTACTATAATTTTGCAAGTGCTGTAGGTACACTCCTTTAATTGACAAGTTCACTGTAATCTGAAAATTCTACTGTGTTTATTGTATGTGTATTGTGTATTGGTGAATAAGTTGTTGGAGAGCCATAAATAAATAAATACAAAATATAATTTGAAGAGAACACAAATAGACAGACATGTTGCTGGTTTTTTTGATTAGCTGAAAAAACGGCTTCAAAGATTTAAATGTCAAAACCAACTATAATGACATACGTGGTGTTAGAACTATAAAGTCGTTATAAATGCAGTTAGTGCTTTTTTAAAAGTAGTCAAAGTTGAAGTTAAAATTCATTATGAAACGTTTAAAAATATCAAATTCGCCTTTCACAGTACACTCTTGACATATTTCAAAGTTGCTAAAAATAAAAGTTATAAAATAATTCGTCCCCAGCTCCCAACGCAAAAAAGGTCGAAGCTAATTACGCCCACCTTCATCCTTCATTATTACACAACCACCGATATTAAAACCATAACTATCCCAATCTGTGGACCGTGATTTACGACTAAGGCGCATTCGGAAACTGCCTTAGTTCGGGGATAGAAAAGCAATTAAAAACATATTAACATACCGGGCGTAGATCCGACAACGTTCGTCGCAAGACCACCTGTGACCCATTATCAGGCGCTTAATGACCCATATTATACCGTGATAGCGTGAAACTAACTGCTGCTGACTCTATGGCAGTTTTGTCCATCTATTTAGCAGTTGAGTGCTTAACAAGTTGCGTTTTAGTGACTACGGGGGTTATAAAGTTGGGGACTGTTTTAAGTTCTTTGGCAGTATGATAGGCTCTCATAGGATCTTATATTTTTTTAAAGCTTTAACAATTTTGTAATTTTCATATTTATTTTTTCACCCATATTATACCGTGATGGTGTGGAACTATTTCTGCTGCTGGCTCTATGGCAGGTTTGTCCATCTATTTAGCAGTTGAGTGCTTTACAAGTTGCATTTTAGTGACTACGGGGGCTATAGAGTTGGGGACTGTTTTAAGTTCTTTGGAAGTTTGCTGGCCTCTTAAATAAGTACCTCATTGGATTTTTTTTAGGTTTTTATATTTATTTCTGACCCATATTATAACGTGATAGTGTGAAACTATTCCTGCTGCTGATTCTATGGCAGTTGTACATCTATTTAGAAGTTGAGTGCTTAACAAGTTGCGTTTTATAGTGATTATAAAGTTGGAGACTGTTTTAAGTTTTAAGCAGTATGTTGGGCTCTTAGGTACCTCGGTGGATATTTTTAGGTTTTTTTAAACTGTTCCAAGTGTTGTGCTTGACATATTAATCTTTTGACCTAAATTATTCTTATACCGTGATGACGTGAAACTATACCTGCCGCTGACCTTATGGCAGTTTTGTCCGTCTATTTAGCAGTTGAGTGCTTAACAAGTTGCGTTTAGTAATTAGAGGGGTTATACTGTTGGCTCTAGATCACTGGTTCCCAACCTGTGGTCCGCAGGAGCCTCGACTACGGTCCGCGAAAGATTAAAATGTAATTCGTACTTTTTAACTTGCACAGAAGATGCAAGCTCAACCCAACCTAATTGAACCTATCAGAGGCAAAATTCTAAATTTTTTTGAGAATCTTATACTAAATGATTGTTAAATTTTTCGAGCTCAATTCAATCGCTTTTGGATCCATCACTATCTTAATTCTAAAGGTTTAATTTAAAGATTGACTCCCCTAGTTATAATCCTGTCGGTGTCCATGTTTATCTAGGACCATATGGTCCCTGTTAACAATGAACATACCAAAGTGGTCCCTGGCCTAAGAAAGGTTGGGAACCACTGCTCTAGATGAACCTGTATGTTTTACGTTACATAACGTCACGCCTGTAATAGCCGAAGAAGAATTCAGCAGAAGTGTACCTAATACCCAGTTATGTTTAAGTCCTATGTAATAGGGGCAAGCCTATTGCCATCAAACGGGCATAACTCCAGAATCCGTGTCTGCTACTGGAAATTCATGATGGAAAAACCCAATAACACTTTGACCGACCCGGAAATCGAACCCAGGACCAGCAGGCTCAGCAGTCGTGCTTGCAACCACTCGACCACCGGCGCAATCGATGAAAACGGCCGAGAGAAAAGAAAAATAGGAAAATTGAAAAATATTGTTCTACTGTTACTGTCCAGGGATGAAACAGAGGACTACGTTTGTATGGAAAAACAGCCCTTTTTTATATTCTTAATTAGCAATTTGTTTTTTCAACCGACTTCTAAAAAGAGGAGGTTCTCAATTCGTCTGTATTTTTTTTTTTTTTTTTTTTTTTGTGTTTGTTACCTCAGAACTTTCGACTGGGTGAACCGATTTTGATGATTCTTTTTGTATTTGAAAGCTGGTGCTTCCCGTTGGGTCCCATTTTAATTTGTTGAAGATCTGATGCTGATCTTCGGAGATATACAATGGAACTCTTCAAAAATAGACGGCAAATCTGCAGTGATTGCTGCATCCGCTTGTAGGTTCATTGTTTATACTACATCATGACGTAACATCACGCCTGTATGCTCTGAGGGGGTACGCAGATGTGTTCAATATACCCAGATTTCGACAATGTTTGTTACCTCAGAACTTTCGACTGGGTGAACCGATTTTGATGATTCTTCTTTTATTTGAAAGCTGGTGCTTTCCGTGTGGTTCCATGTCAATTTGGTTAAGATCTTACGCTGATCTTCGGAGATATAAATGGAACTCTTCAAAAATACACGGCAAAGCTGCAGTAATTGCTGCAATCGCTTGGTTGTTTATACAACATCATGACGTAACATCACACATGTATGCTCTGAGGGAGTACGCAGAAGTATACAATACACCCAGATTTCGACAGTTAGACGTGTAAAGTTCCATTCAATGGGATCCTGGAGAAATAGAGGTACTTAACTCTTTAACTTTATAGGCACACCAGAAGCGGTTTGGGTAGTTTTAGGCAGAGTACTTTCTCGGAGTGATCCCATTTCGATTTGATAAAGATCTGGTGACTTCGGAAGATAGGCAACTGAAGTCCTTAATAAATGATAGCAAATGTACTGGGATCGCTGAAGACTCACCTCTGTCTATTGTTTACACCAGTTCATAACAAAAAATCACACCGATACGCTGTGAAAGGGTAAGCACATGTGAACCACTAAAAAGTGAAAAATAAAAACTTTTTCGCAAAAAATATAACCGACTTCACACAAAAAAGTGAAAAATAACTTTAGCTCCAGAAGTCGGTGACAAAAAAACTAAATCAATGAAACAAAGGTCACCGACTTCTGGAGCTAAAGTTATTTTTCACTTTTTTGTGTGAAGTCGGTTATATTTTTTGCGAAAAAGTTTTTATATACATATAAAATCTTCTTGCGTAAGTTTTGATAGTATTTTAACCACTGTTTTAGACGTTCACGGTTTTTCACTACACGGATATAATAACATGGATATAATCCCGTAAGTACTTAAGTAAGTGTAGTATTTTAATCTTTTAAAAACCATGCAAGAGTTTTCTTGTTATACATTCTAACATCAACGGTGACATTAAAAATAACTCCTGTAAATAAATAATACTCTTCAAATAAACAACGTTACCTTGAACGTAATACATAATTATTTCCAATTTCTTTCAGAACACCGAGTGTTGCCACGTTACGGAAAGTGACGTTATTATGTTTTTCATTTGAGCTTTTTGTCAGTAATGTTGCCATACTTTAACGCGACGTGACCATTTCTAAATAACGCAATTAAACGTTAATTAAAGCTTACAAAGCCACTGTAATTAACATGCTGACCTAAAATTTACATTGAATATGTGTCGTATCATTTTCTATCAACATTTGTGGGTTTTGGAATTGAAGGATGGATGATATGAATATGTATGTGTGTATTAACATCCTGAATAAATTGACATTTAAACTGTATTGAAGTTTTCGACGTGTTTGTGTGTTAGCTAGTTGTGCTAGTGCAAAATAACGTTACGTTATTATATCATTACCAGCAGACATCTCGCGGTTTCACCCGCATATAATGTAGCTTTCGGTCAGTCAGAGAATTTTTAGAATTGGATCATGCTTTCGAAGATTATCCCCTAATAAATACTGTTTCGTACCATGCGTGTTTCCGAACGCATTTCTTGTCGTCCGAGCATCTGACAGTTTGTTTGACTTTTGGACTGTCACTGTTATATCAACTGTCATCGCTTGACGTCTTGCTATTGTTTTTTGATTCTTTACGAGATCACATCGAATTTGTTGATCGATTGAAATAATTGGAAAATCCAAGTGAATCCCTTTTGTTTGCAAGATTTTGGTTATAATTCAGTGTTAATTGGACTAAACACCCCCATTTGTACCAAAAAACGGGTTTATTTGTTAATTGCCCACGCTGATTTTGAGGTTAACTTAGCCCGCGTGTGAGATGAAAATTGAAGAGACCAATTTATCATTGTGATAAGTGTCGTTTGAACTATTATTGTGCTTCATTCCGACAGCTAAGGCAGCGTCTGTTAAAACATAGTCGGATCTGGCAAATCACCCGACCACATACATAACACTGTACACGCACACCCACATACCAGACAATACCAGAACCGACGTGATCAAGGACTGGTCATCCCCTTCAGCCCACCGGGTAAGTCCACCATACCAGGTAAGTCACTTTTCATAAGGGCAATTTAGTTTGATTGTCTCCGCGAATCGCGGACAGTTCGGTCACAGCTTGCCCTGGTTTTGGATCGAACAAATACCAACTTACAAAAAAAAATGTTACCCCATTATAATAATAGTACCTATAGATAATAGTTCTTAAGAGGACTATCACATTTTTTCTTGTATTTGAGAGTGAGTCTCTTTCTCTGTTTCTAACCTTATCTTTTAACTTACAAATTGAAAGCTTATCTTTAACATTCTAACTAGGTACCTACTAGAATTAAAAAAAAAGAATTTTTCAAATCGGTTTAGGCGTCTTCGAGTAATCGGGTAACATACATAAAAAAAAAAAAAAAAAAAAAAATACATACAGTCGAATAGAGAACCTCCTCCTTTTTGGAAGTCGGTTAAAAATATTTTAGTTTAAAGTAAAGATGGCCGCCAGAATTCAAATTAGGAACACCCCATCTCAATTCGTACAAGCCATGTCTCAAGAAACAAAGTAGTAATTACCTACTAATATTGCAAGTAATTAAAGAGGGACACACAAAATGAAATGCTCACACGACCAAAGGAAATTGCCGAAAATTCGGTTCTCATTGCGTCGGTTGTCTCAATTAAAGTGATGTAAGATGCGTAATAAAGGGCAATTTGGGTGATTTATGAAATCATTCGTTATAACCGTTCGCTTGAGGTTAATTGTAGGCTCAGATGTCGGAATCAAGGAATCTTAGCGGTCACGACTCTTGGCAGGTGATTTGTGGAGATAATAAAACGCGAATTGCCCTTTTATTGTGACTGCAAATCAACTTGTGCCTAATTGTTGTGTTTGCTGGTCAGAACATGGACTCCAAAGTAAAAGTATGCAAGATTTACTCACTTTAGTTATGAAAATTTATAGTAAACCAGTACCGTGCGCCTTTGACGACGTTTTTTACGTGCTTATCTAGGCCTATGTGTAATGAAATCTTTTGATTTTTTTTTATATTATTAACTTACTATTATACTTATGGGTGTGTAACTCTGTACTTACGCATACATTAAAAATAGACATAACTTTTAACTACATGACTGCGGTCAAATATGCAAAATTTATTTCAATATAAATTTTTGTCACAAAATGGCAGAAAAAGGCTTTCACTCTGTTTGTACTATTTGCACGGAGCCATAAAAAATATGCTAAAACTATGCGACTATTCAAACAGGATTATTTTTAGATAAAAATCATGATGGCTGTGTGGAAAGTTCAGTGAGGTCAGGTGTGTTCGTTAGATTTAAAAAAAATGTAATTTGTAGGATAAGCTGTAAACCAAATAGCTTGTTCGACTCATGTCATGCATTAGAACCTGAAACTATATACTTTCATTAGGATCAAGCGATCTGCATTCTAACAATTCTACTAATAATTATTATAAATGAAAGATTTGTGAGTAGATAGATATATGTCACCGTAAAATTGCCAAACACGTTATATTACAATATAACGTGTTTCTCTCTAGCGATATTGTAAAGTCTCGAATTATTGTCAACTGAACATAAGGAAGTATCTCTGCCCCCATAATCAGGACTTGGGGCACCCCCCCGTTAGGTTAGTTAGGTTCCTTTAAACCCTGCACTCGGAAATAGGGGCCCCGCGAAGCGGGGCTCCGTCGACTACGCTTTTTAGGGGAATATAAAGTGTTTTAAGGTTAGGTTATATTAATCGATATTTCTCAGGAATGGCACAGTATCTTTTCATGAAGTGGTACCACTGGGCAAGGGGGAACCCTCCTTCCCTCCACACCGCGTGAGTTGACTACCATCGCATGCATTTCACGAAAAATAATGCGTTTTTTTGTAAGCAGTATGTTCGTTTGACAATAATTCGAGAGTTTACAATATCGCTAGAGATATTACAATATAACGTGTTTGACAATTTTACGGTGACATATATATGGATGTTTGTTTCTCACAAGCAAAAACTACTGAATGGATTTGGATCAAATTATATGCACACAGATAGTTTAAAACCTATATATAATAGTACATTGTGATACAAGGGGCTAAAATGACCCATTATAGACGAGGTAAGTTTTACTACCGAGCTTTAGCGAGGTAGTAAATAGAAACCGAGTTATAATGGGATTTTAGCGCCGTGTGTTACACCGTACTTTTCACTACGATTGCGAGAAAATAAAATAACCATATTTAATATGATAGTTTATTTTATTCACAATTAAATGTGTAAGTACAATTTGTGCTGTTGTTCAAATTTAATGAGATGTTTTTTCCCGGCAACATAATTTCAGTTCTCTGTGAAGACGAATATAATATTGTGTCGTCTGTGGGGTAAACGTAGGAGATAAAAAGGAATCCTACTTATTCAAATAAATAATACAGAAAAAATCTTAAAATTTCGCGCCCATGCCTTTTTTTGTTTCTTCTGTAGCTGGAATGCAACGCACACATCCCTGCCAAAGAGTTCGGCGTTCGGCGCGTTTGGTTCCATTTTTAAAATAAAATGTTTTTTTTTTTATGGAACAGTAATAAGTCAATTCTTCATGAATTATGAGTAAAGACTTTGCGCTTTCATATTCATATTCATATTCATATTCATTTATTTGCATTCCACAAGGTAAAACATGGTGTTAACAAAAAGCTTAGAGCTAAGAACCGTTGTAGACCCTGTCAGGGCACAGCAAAATCTAATTCTTACATGCTAACAATTGAAATATACACGAAACCGAATAATTAGATAAACAAAAACAAGAAAAAGCAAAGAAATATAAATGTCAAAATACTTAAATTTAGAAATTACAATGTCAGTCGTACATAGAAACATAGCCAAAAATTAAAATTAAATTCATACACCACAAAAAACAAAATAATTATTTAAAACTCACAAAACAATAACATACCATTAGCAAACATTTATGTTTCTATTATTAGTAGGCAGGTAGCTATTTCCTTTATATCACTCAGTGCACTATGTTCTTCCACGTTTTCTTATGATTCATATTCATATTCATCCATTTTGCATTCCATAATATTGTATATAAGATGTTACAGAGGGCTTAAACCTAGGTACATAATTAAGGACCCTGTAAGGGCACAGCAAGGTAAGAGAGAGAAAGAGGGCTTTAATTTGTTTTTCTTCATTGATAATACAAATCACAATACCCAAAATAAACAATAAAAATATGTGTCTTACTTAAACTTTGTCATTTAGATATTCATTAATTGTATAATAGCATTTATATAATAAGAAATTTTGTAATTTATTTATGAATGAATTAAATTTTTGTTCCTTTTTAATTATTTCTGGCAATTTATTATAAACTTTCATTGACATCACTAGAGTACTTGTTGAGTGCATTTTTAGCTTAGAGCTTGGTAGGTTCAGTCTATTTTTATGACGTAATGTGTATCTTGATTGTATGTTTTCTCGCGTAGTGTAAAAGTGTGGGTACTTTCGAACAAATTTGCAAATTTCTAGAATGTATAAGCAGGGGAGGGTCAATATTTTATGTTCCTGGAAATGAGGTTTACAGCTGTCGGTGTCTTCTATATTTACTAATATTCTTATTAGTCTTTTTTGTAGTGTGAAAAGTGTCGGTGCGTCAGTGCTGTTTCCCCACAATATCACGCCGTAACTGAGCCACGCGTGTGCATAGGCATAGTAGGTAACTAGTGCGGTTTTAAAGTTGGTAGTCTTTTTAACTTCACGAAGGGCATATGCAAATGTGGATAGTTTAGATCTGATCTTTTTAATATGAGATTTCCAATTAATATTCGTATCTATGGATAGGCCAAGTAGAGTAAATTCTTGTACGACTTCTATTGTAGTTTTGTTGTAGGTGAAGTTTATTTCTAGTGGAGTTTTTTGACGGGGGTGGAAGGACATTATTTTAGTTTTAGAGAAATTAATTTCGAGGTTATGGTTATTCAGCCAAGTCATTATTTTATTTAGTGTAGTGGTTAGGTCCTCGCTCAAGCCAACATTGGTTCGGCATGAGGTTAGGAGTGAAATATCGTCAGCAAACAAGACGCATGGCCCTTCTATGGTTTTCGGAAGGTCGTTTATGTAAATTAGAAATAGGAGGCCTCCAACTACACTCCCTTGCGGAATAGAGGCGTTAATTGTGTTACAGTCAGACCGAATATTTTGTATTTCTTTGGTATTTTCGTTATAAAAATTTATTTCAACCTGGTGTTTCCTATTTGTTAAATATGATTTAAACCATTCGTGAGCTTTTCCGCGGATCCCTATACCATGTAATTTATTCAGTAAGATGTCGTATTGTACTTTATCGTAAGCCTTGGTCATGTCTAGCAGTAAACCTACGGCGTATTTTTTGTCATTTATTATATTTAAAACTTCCTGTATGTATGTGTAAATTGCTAAAATAGTGGATCGGTTTCTGCGAAAGCCGTTTTGGCATTCATTGAATATATTGAATTTTTCGCAAAAGGAGTACACACGATTGCACATCGCTTTCTCAAAAATTTTAGCGGCGGTTGGTAAAAGAGCTATTGGTCGGTAATTGCTCGGATCCGTTTTCGAGTTTTTTTTGTGGATTGGTTTTATTAGTGCTTTTTTTAGGAAATCCGGAAAAGTGGCTTCTTCGAAAGATTGTTGTATTAGCAAGTAAAACGGCAACGTAAGTTCGTTTGCGCATTGTCGAATTAAGATTGGTGGTAACTCATCTATTCCATGGCTTTTTTTGTTTTTTAGGTTTTTTAATAGTGTGTTTATTTCGCCGGGGTCCACTGGGCTGAGAAACATGGTGTTTTCAGTAGGGTTGAGCACTGGGGTGCCTGCGGGCTCATTGCGAGGTGTTTTGGTGCTGCCAATGGATGCAAAAAAGTTGTTAAAAAAGTTAGCTATTTCCTTAGGTTCAGTGATGCTTATATTGTTTGTTTGTAATTTAATGTTAATTTTATCCCTTGTTAATTTCTTATTTGTTCTTTCATTTATAATACTCCACATAGTTTTAACTTTGTTATTTGATTTTTTTATTTGATTAATATAATGCAATTTCTTTGCAGTTATAACCGTTTTCTTCAGTGTTTTTTCGTATTTTTTATAGTTATTTTTAATTATCGGATTATTAGTTTTGAGTGTAAGTATCTTTTCAAGCCTTTTATTTTTACATGAAAGTTTGATGCCAGGGGTTAGCCAATGTTTTTTATAATTAGTTCTTAACTTTATTTTCATTTTAGGTATACATTGGTTTAATATGTTGGTTAGTGTGTCATTAAATGCTGCATAGTTTTCGTTTATGTTTTTATTTGTTTTTATTATTTCGTTCCAATTTAATTCATTTAATTTAGATTTGAATAGTTGAGTGTTTTTATAATTGTATAACCTTTTTTTAACATACCAGATAGTTTGTTTAGATTGTTGAGGCAATGTTATGTGTATGATAGTACCTCTATGATCTGAGAAACCTAACTCTTCTACTGTTGTATGCAGTTTACTATTGATATTTGTAAAAATTAAGTCTAGGCATGTCGATGAAGTTTGCGTAATTCGTGTTGGTAAAGTTATTTGTTGGTTGAACTTATATTCTAGCATGAGATCTAAGAATTGGTTTGTTTTCAAATTATTTTCTAAAATATTTACATTAAAGTCCCCTCCTATAATTATATTTAGTTTACAATATTTTTTATTTACATAACTTAATATTTGTTTTAATTGATTATAGAATATATCTTCCTGTCTTTTGTTCCAATAAACAGTTATCAACAATAGTTTTTCTTTTAATAGTTCTGTTGCACATACCTCTATAACATGTTCTATTGAAAATTCTGTGATATCACTTCTTTCCACGCATTCAATGTGTTCTTGTAAAAGGATGCAGACACCACCACCTGTTCGAGTTGTCCGGCAGTAAGAGGATGCAAATTTGTAGCCGCAAAAGTGCATTGTATCCATTTTCGCTTGAGATAACCACGATTCTGATAGGCATATAGCATTGTACTTAGGTGTTTGTTCCATGAAGGCTTCAAGTATGTGTTGTTTATTGTAGAGGCTTTGGATATTTTGGTATAGTATTTTAAATTGTTGGTCGTTGTTTACGAAATGGCTTGTTGTGAAATGACTTGTTGTGATGTTCAGTGTCATTGTAGCTTTGGTAGTGATTGTTTATATCTTGGGAGCTTATTTGGTCTTGTTTCTCTTCGCTTCTATTTATGGTAGTTCGGTTTTTGGGTGTTTCGTCTTCTATAGGTATGAGCTTCCCTTCTATCATCAATTGATTGTTACGAAATTATTGCATGTAACCCTTTACTTCTTGCTTTCAGCATTTCTTCGCGCATAAGTTTCCTTTCCCTTCGCGCATTATTATCCAGAAATTCAGATAAAAATAATCCGGTACCCTGGAAGAGGTGTCTGTTTTCTTTAACATACGTAGCCATTCTCCTGCTTAATAACTCAATCACTAGTGGGCGATTATGTGTGCTATATCTGCCTATTCTGTGAGTATCCTCTATGTAACCCATTAGATCGACATTCATAATCTCGCGAAATAAATCAATTATTCTCATGTGTAGATTGTCGACTGGTTCCTTGTAGTATTCATCAAGACCATACAAAACAATCTTTTTGAGATAACTTTCTGTACAATAACTACGGTGTGACTGATCCTTAACGTTTTTTGTTTTAAGGTCCTCTATTTCAGTTTTCAATTTCTCGTTTTCGATTTTTAGGTTTTCTAAGGCAGTGTTTGTTTCGTGAATGTCCTTTATTCTTTGTTCGTTTTGTCTCAATAGTTCATTGGTTTCCCGTTCAACGTCTTCTCTTAATTTTGAAATGGCTTTGTTTATTTCAATTTGAATTGTATTTTGCAATTCTGTGATAATCGATTTGTTGTTTTCCTGTAGTCGTAACATCATCATTTCACTTAAGTTTTGCAGCGTTAGTTCGGTTTGTGTAGAGGATTGGAATGGTTTTGCTTCATCCTGTGTGAAAATTGTATCGCCTAACAGACTAAGGTCTGTAGAGTCTGTAGTGTCATTTATAATGTTGTTTGTTGTTTTTCTGATAGTGACGTTATTTACTTCCGGTGATGCAGTTTTCGGCTGGGGATCGCGTTCTCGTTGACGAATAGGCGTTTCTATGTTCCCTTTTTTGGGAATTTTACATAAACATGCTTGACACTTCCAGGTATTAGTACTCTTTAATGCGGTCATTTTTTTAAAGCGGTCAGTCGGAATGTTGGCGCATTCTAGGTCGTACATGCCTTTGCACAATGAACAAGTCACATTTTTGTTGATAGATATATCTTGTTGACAACCTGCGCACATTAATCGTGACATTTTGGGTGAATGATATTTAAAACCTAACTGTTATTCTTGCGACCTTTATACATAACTATATTCATCTATTTAATTTTGTTGGTCTTGTTCTTGTCGCACACTAGAATTGATATATTCCACTAGTTTTAATTTATGCTTCTGTGATATAAGTGTTCACCTCTATCGCTCCCTTTAGGGAACACAAGGCGTGATGTTGTGTTGATGTATTCTATAAGTACACTTGCTTTTAAAAGACGTCGAAATACGGCGCTCGTTCGTAGACAAAGGCGCTGATTCATCTAGCTAATGCGGCGAGCAGTACACGCGTAGAGTGCGTGGAGGAGCGTGATACATGTGCGAGCAGGGTAGCAACAGTCCGCACGCACAGAAGCAGCAGCGACAGCAATAGTGTGACGGGTGGACCGGTCGGTGTATGCGGTGACTCACCCGTGTCAAGCAGCTGATCAGTATTTACTGATTTTGGGTTCACTTAAAACTGTGATATCTTCGTTAGTATGAGTCCGATTTTAATTATCACTATCTCAGACCACAGAACTTTTGTTGAGCTTCACATTGATATGCCTTTTGTCTATACATGTACACTATTTAACTTTTTGAGAATATTCAACACGGAGAACGTTATTTTGTGATGCGCACGCGAACGAGTCGACGAGTCGAGTCATTTCGAACACCGACTACGAAATTTAAAAAAAAAAAAGCTTATTTTCCCTAGGGCTATAATGAGCAATTTTACGGCCCCTCTGGTACGCTATTATGACGGTCTTTTCGAGCAAGAGGAGTGAAAAATACTTTTGATCCCAGCAGCAAGATCTCATGGGACAATTATCAAACTACACGCGGGTGAAGTCGCTCGGGTCTCCTCCGTGCCTCGGAAAGCACGATAAGCAGTTGGTCCCGGTTGTCATTTGTAGATCTTTGACAGTCGTTACAGGTAGTCTGTGGCCCAAAAGTCTGACAACTAGTGTTACCAGCCGCCGTGTTGTTACCCAGTACTAACTGGGTTGTGGAGAGGCAGTCGCTCCATGTAAAATACAGGTATTCAGCTGCATTCGGTGATACTGGAGGCCGACCCCAACATAGTTGGGAAAAGGCTAGGCAGAAGATGATGATGTCGCAGGTGAAGTCGCTGACAGAGGCTAATTTGTTATAAAAACAAGACGGGACACAGTTTACCATATCAGTTACTACATGACAGCTTACAGCACTTTCGAATTAACGGTTACTTTATCACCAATCTCCTGCACTATTTCACTCCCATAATTAATTGGACTATAAAGGTTAGCTACTTCCGTTTTCCGCTGCAATATCGAATTCGATCACGTGTTTTCACCTCATTACAACCCAGACTAGCCTCTTTGGAACAATAAACTTTTTGCTCAAAAAAAAAAAGTCATTATTTTTTCGAATGAAGTCTTTGGAATTTATAAAAGAAAATTCTAGACAAAAATTGGTCAAAGCAACTGACACTAATAAGCAATTACTTCACAACAGCCTAAATTAATTTTGAGCCAAATTGGAGATTTTAAGCCTCTGTAAAGGGTGGAGAACCCGAAAGAAATTGCGTCATTCGAACCTCCACCGGAGAAATTAATCAGCTTACTACAATATGCTTGGCCGGCTTAATTTTAATTGAAGCCGCTTTAAAACACTTTGAGTGTTTAATCAATTTTTTGTTGCAAATTCCTTTCATTATTCACCTGTTTGTTGCATCTTTTTATAAGATAAGCTCTTTAATCGTTAAAGGTAATTATTTAGAGATTTCATTGATGATTAATTCATACCTGGTTATTTCTGAGGATAAATTTAATATTAGAGTATGTTTATTTTTATGACGACCCGAATGGCGCAGCGGTAGTGACTCTGCTTTATGGAAATAAAACGGTTCGAATCCCGGTAGGAGTAAATGTTTGTGTGATAAACATGGACGTTTGTTTCCGATTCATGGATGTTTATTTATGTAATAAGTATGTATTTACAAACAAAAAGTATATAATAATATGTGGTATATCAACTATCTGGTGTCCACGACACAAGGCTCGTTGCTTAGTGTGGCACTAGGTGGCGCTGTGTGTAATGTCCAAGGTAATCATTTTTTATTCATTTTGATACTTGTATATTTTTTTTGTTCGTTAGTATTACACGATCATTATCGAGATTTACGTGTCTAATGAGATACGCGAAGAATAGAGAATAAGATACAGAGGGAAAATAAAATAGAATATCTTTATTATGTGTACACCATACAAGTAACATTCATAAAAGGGTCTTATAGCTAAGGTATAGTTACAGGCCTTTTTCTGGTTTAAAGGCGTTAGGTTCATCACATCTTAATCAGCATTGGAGAAGAATTACCGAATATAGGCATGTCAGAGTATTGAAAAACAATCGACATGTATTTTTTGTCTTAATAAATCAATGAATATTGACATAGATAAACAAAAACTAGGGAGTGGGGGCTCGTGACATTAGAACTCACTATAAGTTATACCAAGACATGACGCATTGAGAATTTTAACACTACACTACACGCGCCCCTTTTTTTTACTTGAGTACACGCGTGGCCTACTATGGTAGGCCATTTTAAAATATCAATAACATGTATATTCCTAATTATCTGAATAAAACAACAAATGAAATTAAAAGGTGTTTATTTAACTTAGACCTAGAACCTTACATTTAACAAAAATAATTAAGAAAGTATTAATAATCAACAATTTAGTAAATATATAAGAAAAATTAACAAAAATGGCACTTCTGAGATCAACGTAACTTTTTTTTAACTTAAAACTAAACTGTATTTATATTTTCTTTGTTTTCATAGCATTCAGGACACACTACTGCTTGGTGATCGGGACAAATCCATTTATTGCAAGTCTTGCACCACTTTTTTGTCGACCGATTTCGGGCTCTCGAGCAGAGTGCACATCGACCAACTCGTCCTATCTTTGAAGACAAGTCGTGTTGAGACTCTTGGGGTTCTTGAACTGTGTTGCCCAAAAGAGCGTCTATCCTGAATTTAAGTTGTCGTGGTAGTGTTTCAATGGATGCCCGGCGAATCAAAAGCGGTTTTATCAAATTAAAAGCCAATTCGGACAAAAAGTTACGCCTGACAATTTTTTCGGCAGGGGCCTGCAAGTCTGGCTCTGACTGAACTTCATCATCTTCAGTCTCAATCACTTCTTCATCTTCAGTATTTAGCTCTTGCAGCCACCTTTCCACTTGTGAATTATCCATTATGTAATCGGATATATAAATCTGTAAAAAAAGAACTAAAATAAGCAAAAAAAATACATTTTACAATTTGTAACTTAAATATAAATAATAACAATTGAATATACATACATATAAATACGTTATTAATAATTAGAGCATAATATAATAGCGTTATAAATCGATAATACATCAAAAGTTACATACCTGAATTTGGTACACCAATACACGCGCGGACTACTTTAGTAGTCCCGCGGTTTTGGCGCCAAATTGCTTGCGCGTGCGTCGCGTACGGGGTCGCGCGGGGTACTGAGGTTGTGACAAATATACCAGACGAGGCTTACCTGGAATCACTAGTTTCTAGCGCGCTATACTAAAAAGTTATTGGAAAAAGAGTTACCCTGGTCTACTATAGTAGGCCGCGCGTGTACTGTAGTGTTAAAAGCGTCGTATCTTCGTCAAAATTTTAAATTTAAATTACGGATTAATTTTTTTTTTTTTTTGTCGTCTAACTTTTTTCACGTTTTCGTCAGAAACAACTCCGACCAGACAGAAAATGGCTGGTACACTATCAGGGTGAAAAATAGGTCAAATATTACAAAACTAAGTTTCGGCTCGTCCACTCAGCGTATTCTCTTGAGCACCAGCGTAAATAAACTTTACTAGCTCTAAAACTTCCCGTCCCGACTAAATAAGTATGTATTTCGGTAAAATTATGATTTGTCGGTCCCCATAGTACGGAGCTGAATAAATTTTATTAAATCCGGGAACTCTTTATGACCAGCCGAGTCAGCCCGTCCCATCTAAGGGATAATGCAGGATTTTTAATATAATAAATCATTGCTTACTTTAGCTCTGCTGTGTTGAAGAATACAGATTATCCTCCCTCGAAATTTGCTTCAGCAAGATTATAACCGCTTGAGGAAGTGACGTCGAAGCTACTTTCTTTATGTTTGTTTGCGTCAGTGTAATAAAAAGTGAGCTTTGTGTAATTTGGACGAGACGAAAAATGGTGAGACTTTGCGTTATTTTGTTGTTTTGCAATCAGCAATGGTACTTTGTTATTTTTTCAAGTGTTTGACGAGCGTTACATAATTTTTTGCCAAATGGCAAAAAACGGAACCCTTATAGATTCGTCATGTCTGTCTGTCTGTCTGTCCGTCCGTATGTCACAGCCACTTTTTACCGAAACCATAAAAACTGTGCTGTTGAAACTTGGTAAGTAGGTATTCTGTGAACCGCATTAAGATTTTCACACAAAAATAGAAAAAAAAAACAGTATATTTTTGGGGTTCCCTATACTTTGAACTGAAACTCAAAATTTGTTTTTTCATCAAACACATAGGTACGTGTGGGGTATCTATGGATAGGTCTTCAAAAATGATATTGAGGTTTTTAATATTATTTTTTCTAAACTTAATAGTTTGCGCGGGAGACACTTCCAAAGTGGTAAAATGTGTGCCCCCCCTGTAACTTCTAAAATAAGAGAATGATAAAACAATAAAAAATATATGAGGTACATCCATGTAAACTTCCACCGAAAATTGGTTTGAACGAGATCTAGTTAGTAGTTTTTTTAATACGTCTTAAATAGTAAAATCGTAACTTTTGTATTATGTTACTTGCTGTTACGGAACCCCTCATTGGCGAGTCCGACTCGCACTTGGCCGCTTTTTTTTATTATATTATTATTTTGTTCGGTAACGAAGCAAAAAAAATGTTTTCGGAATTAATTTGTGACATATTGTTATTGCGCAATAAAAACAAACGTTTTTGAAGAATTGGCTTCACAGTACTCAAACCCCAAACTACTTGCTTTTGCAATGAGTTGCGGACACCAGTATTCCGAAGTACATTAGTAGTACATTACGAGAACTTTAGTAGTAGGTAGTGAAAGTGGCTTATCAATTAAAGTTCTCGACTCTACAAAACATTACGTAATACCTATTTAATTTTGTAATTGTAAAAAACAAGGACAAAAGTCTGCAAAAAGCTTACACGAGTAACTACATATTTTCAGCAACAGAGATTGTTTTGTGACTTCCACTATAATTTATTGTTTACTTAATATGATACCCTAGTCCAATAGGAGGGAGTTTTGTAAGAAAATGTCGCGACACCGTGTTGTCCCGTCAAATGATTTGTGAGCACAACGTAAAGACAAGGAGAATGGATGTATACGTCGGGACGAATTATATCTAAGTTTCTGGGCGAGAACTAGATATTTTTAGAATTTCAGAGAAATGTTACAGATTATTTCGTTGGAGAATATATTTCATCGTTTCACGTCATTGGCTTTACATAGAAATATACAGAGCCAAAACCGAGCAAAAGGAAAATACAGTTAGAAGTAGTAGTTCTAATGGCAGGCGAGAAAAAATAAATAAGTCCGTCAGACAGATTTTCAAAACTATACATGTTTTTTCTTTATTTTAGGTAGATTTCCTTTTTTTTAAAAAAAAAAATCTACCTATTGGTCTCTCACCTACGGGGATTTATATGTTTACGCATGTATATGGGTGACAAGCAAAATTTAGCCACACTCTACAGGTCGCAATTATGAACCGATTGCTTTCAAACTTGGCCAAAAAATCGAAAAGGTCAAAACTTAGGCTAAGTTCGTGAATGGGCGGAATTCGTCCATGGGGGGCGGCGAGGGGGCGGTTTTTCTAAAATCAGTTTTTTGACCATAACTTTTTTCCTATGGAAAATTTTTGAACCGTTTTTCATTTTGTCATTTTGAGTAAGAATACGGACAACTTTAAATTAAAACTTTTTTGATGCAACCCATAAATTGGGGAGGGGGTTGAAATTTCCAAATTCTTTGCGAAAAAAAATCATATCTCCGAAACAGTAAACATTTTGAGCGTCGCAAAAATTTTTTTTTGAAAGCACATTGTTTACTCTACAATAAATTGTTACTTTTGAAGTTTAGCTATAAAACTTATAGTGTTCGAAATAAAACATTACTTATAAGTAAAAATCCCTCCGGCCAGCCGCAGGAGGAGGTAGATTTCGAAGAAGGTGCTGGAGCGTCCGACTATTGAAAATTTGTATAAAGAGTTGTACTTATGTGTACAATCTACAAAAAAAAATGTGATTTCAAAATCGTTGTCCTGTAATGGAAAGTTTACTCTTTTTAAATTCTCTCATAAGAGTTTAGCATGGAAACGCCCTCAAATGTTAAGTTATATTTTTTTATTTCGAAAACTATAAGTTTTATCGCTAAACTTTGAAGGTAACAATTGTAAAGTAAACAATTTGCTTTCAAAAAAAAATATTTGCGACGGTCAAAATGTTTACTGTTTCGGAGATATGATTTTTTTTCGCAAAAAATTTGGAATTTTCAACCCCCTCCCCAATTTAGGGGTTGCATCAAAAAAGTTTTAATTTAAAGATGTCCGTATTTGTACTCAGAATGATAAAAATGAGAAACGGTTCAAAAATTTTCCATAGGAAAAAAGTTATGGCCAAAAAACTGATTTTAGAAAAACCGGCCCCCCGCCGCCCCCCATGGACGAATTCCGCCCATTCACGAACTTAGCCTAAGTTTTGACCGTTTCGATTTTTTGGCCAAGTTTGAAAGCAATCGGTTCATAATTGCGACCTGTAGAGTGTGGCTAAATTTTGCTTGTCACCCATATACATACGTATTCTTAAATATCCCCGTAGGTGAGAGACCAATAGGTAGATTTTTTTTTTTTCAAAAAAAGGAAATCTACCTAAAAAATGAGGGCGTTTCCATGCTAAACTCTTAAGAGAGGATTTAAAAAGGGTTAACTTTCCACTACAGGACAACGATTTTGAAATCATATTTTATTTTTGTAGATTGTACACATAAGTACAACTCTTTATACAAATTTTCAATAGTCGGACGCTCCAGCACCTCCGAAATCTACCTCCTCCTGCGGCTTGCCGGAGGGATAATTTTTTCGTCACGTTGAAAACTCGTGTGACATCACATTTCAGTACATTTTTTACCGGAATGTGACGTCACAAGCTCTATTCGTAGTCATAGCCCTACACAAGGATATTCTTCTAGAATATCCCTGGGAACCTTTTAATTACGGAGATATTGGGGGTCAAAGCTCCAACTTTTAATTAGTTTTTTATTTCATTTTAAATACATGTTTTTAATGTCAAATTTTTACTTTTAAAAATTTGACATTAAAAAAATGTGAAGGTAAAAAAAAAACATATTTTTTTTACCTTCACATTCCCCGTACTATTCAATCCATCCATCCATCAGTACAATGATTTAAGTGCGGTACGTTGAGTCCTACTGAAAAAAGTGATTTTTCCGTAGAGTTACTAAGTTTGATGTACAGAATGCTTTATTGAAGCTTTGTGGTGAGTCTGTTTACATCCTGTATATTCTAAAAACGCATCATCATCACTACTATCCGACCCATACATAAGATTATCTAAAACACTATTCAAAACGCTATAATAAAATACTAACTCGATTCGCTATCATATCATCCTAACTCCATTTGCCACACGGTGTCACCCGCTGCCACCAGGCGCCTGATCTAACCGCAGAGCAATTTGCTCCAAATTCGCATTCCTACGTATTTTTGCTGCATTATTTTTAAATTACCAGCTCTGGCTTCATGGCGATTTTATTTCGTAGCGTCGGTGCGGGAAATGAGAGAAACAAGACTGTGTGGATGGAAATTTGGATATAGCACGCTTTGTGTACTGTACGACTTTTTATTCGAATAGCGTTGCGTCCCTTGATTGTTCTAGATATTTTTTTTATTGTTCACGTTATACTCGATGGTTATTCAACAGGCTATAGCAGATAGGTAGCATGAATATACAAACTTAACTATGCCTTTCCCGAAAATAAATGTACAGGAACCCACTTCTATTTAAGGCTAAGTACCTACTTTGTTGTATTAGGTAAGTAGTTAAAATAAATAGTAAGTAAATCTATTTAAAATATTGTATAATAAAACCAAATCCATTTTTTAAATTAAATTGAAATAAGTAAGGACCACAGCAAAAAACTACCCACAACACAACCCTTATGTAGGTATTACTTAGGTATGAAGGTTATTATCGAAATTCGTTACCCCATAATTGCAATTAATCGTGTTCTATACAATAACGGTTTAATTAAAATCAGTTAATAAGCAATATCATCAAAACATTTTGGTTTAAAATAATTAGATAAGTTTTATGTCAACGAGGAGCAGGTATCAGCAATGTTCACACAGATTTTGTTAATTTAATGGGAAAATGTAATGTTATTTTGGTACCATTTTACTGTTAGCAATATATCGAGGTGACCTGTAAAACACTTGTAATGAGCATTCATTATCCTAATTAAACTAAGCAGGATTTGCTTTTAAATAACAAACAAGAACATGGCCACACAATATGTATACTTACCAAAATTTTTAAGATCTAGAGTTGATCATGTCTCCAAAAAAATATGAGCATGCAGAAGATGCGATAATTATAATGCAACATGAAATTCAAACCTATAGAGAAGACACGTGTTTTACCCATCCACGGGGTATCCTTAAAAGATGTTGACCACTTATTTAACCACTCAGGAATTCATTAAAAAGAAAGTAATAAACACCAACGACGCAACGTCTTATAAAATCCGTTTATCCCGCGATCTTATCTGAGAATGAAACATCGCCTCAGATAATATTATTATAACACTATCAGAACTTAAGTGGTTAATAATTGGCTCCACCCAGTGCGGTGCTGAAGCAATCACCCTGATAACTTATTCATTTAACGCTCCCAGTTAAGCTAGTAAATCTACTGTTGGTGCGTTTTAGTAGGACAACAGATCTTTGATTTTTTCGTTATAATAGCTCTCTTCGCTGTGCAATCTCTCTACATAACTAGAGGTCATTGGTCAAACATGTTGAATATCACGATAATATACCTATCTCCGGATGATTGGCTATCGCATCAATACTTTCAGGGACTTCGCACACGAACAGAACAGGTTCGACGGCTGTTTGTGAGTTCAAACTTTCTTCTTAGTCGGAGCTTTTGCGGCCCGTGCGGTTCCGTACCTGAAACGGAAAATAAGAACCCATAAAGCATTAGTTTGACATGCGTCTGTCTGTCAAGACCCCCTTTTCTTGCAGGAACGCGTAGAGGTACTTATACCTATCACTTATACTTGAGTCTACGGTTTGTGAAAAAATCAAATTTGTGCGTCAACGCGTTCAAAAGATAATTATGACCGTTTCAGTCGCATTTTTTTTCAAATTTTGCGATTAACTAATAGGTTCTATAGGTTATTTCCAGTTGATATAGAATCATGAAACTTGGCAAGAAGCAATGAATGAATGTAAAGGAAAAATCTGAAAACTGTAAATATGTAGTTTAAAATATCATACATACCTACGAGTTTATACGGAACCCTAGGTGTGTGTGTGTGTGTGTTTTAAGAATACAATGTACCTAGTTGATAAAATATGGTTATTGTACTACCAATAAATATTTCTTGACATATTATTATACCCAATTTAGAAAAAAATACTGTCCACAATTCACAAAAAATACCCACGTTGTTACGTGAGTACAAACTATAATGGCCATATTGTCTTCCCTAACACTCAGACAGACAGTACCTATGCATTATGTATGAAACAATAAATCTATCTAAAGTGCCTGTTAACTTAAATAAGGCAACCAGTAACACCTCACGGTTTTGGTAGGAGGCAATTCGTTAGTAGATACAGTTGTTGCTTTTCGGGAAAACGTGTCAATTATTGCAATTTATACCTTATGGACACTTTGCTTTGCTCACTACAGGAACTGATGGCGGCTACCAAAAGGCTTTATCACACTAGCGAGTTCCGAGCGGGTGGAAAGCGGGGCGATTGCGCAACGAGCCCGTCGCGAGTTCCCAACATGTGCGCGGCGAACACGCCACGGGTGGGCAGCGAGTTCGCGGTGTGCGATCCGCGTTTTGCGCAAACATATATTATTTTTCTTCGCGGCGAGCTCGCTGCGCATTCGCCTCGCTTTCCACTCGCTCGCAATTCGCTAGTGTGATAAGGTTCAAAAGCGCTAAACTAGTGGCTCAGTTCTGGGACGACACAGTTTAGATTGCCATCGACACGCTAAGATAAGATTAGATGATTGACAGCTAGCAGTTCGCCCACGACTTCGTACGCAAAAACTGTGATAGCCCGGCTAACTTGCATGATATCAATATGATTTATCATCATCTGCTTAGCCTTTTCCCAACTACGTTGGGGTCGGCTTCCAGTCTAACCGGATGCAGCTGAATACCAGTATTTTACATGGAGCGACTGCCTATCTGACCTCCACAACCCGGTTAATACTGGGTAATACGATACCCCTTGGTAAGACTGGTTGTCAGACTATTTGGGCCACTGACTACCTGTAACGACTGCCAAAGATGGACAAATGACATCCGGGACCAACAGCTTAACGTGCTTTCCGAGGCTCGGAGGAAGTTCGGTATGTAAGGGTGGTCACCCATCCACAGACCAACCTAGGAAAAACACAAAAAACAATATGAATAACCTAAGACCCAACCTATGATTTAGATTTTTTTTATGACCTATGTTATTCGCTGCAGGTGTAGATTTTTAAAGGTGAAAGAATTTTTAAAATCGGTTGAGTAGTTCTTGAGTTAAATCGTTACAAGCAGACATCCAAAAAATCAAATCTTTCCTCTTTATAATATTAGTTTAGAAGTTTAGATATACTCATGACAAGTCACATATTGACATGCGATCATGAACAATGACTACAGCAATATGTAACCTACAAAGTGATGTGCAAAGTTAAATTTCCTTTAATGCCAAAATGTATGCAACAGATATTTTTTTTTAAAACATTAACGAAACATTTTTGTGCTAGGGTAAAATCAGCATAACAGAATTATGTGCTGAAATCATGGTAATAAACCAGTGTATGACGACATTTGAAAAAATAAATATTTTCAGGCGACACTTTTTGCCAAGTATAAGTTTTTTTCATACACATTTCTTAATGTATGATAAAAAAATAAGTACAAATACAAAAATGGATTTAAAATGGATTTATAAGACACTTTTCCTTTAAAAGTCTTCCCCGACAAAAAAAAAATTGAAAAGAATGTAGGTAATTTGTGTTTTATATTCTCGTATATAAGAAAGCATATAAAAGTTCTAATGTGTTTCAGGAAACTGTGAGCACTGAAATTGTTTTTTGTTTTTTTGCCATTTTTTCATAAAAGTTAACTACAATACAACAGGCGAGTCTACGAAAACCATTTATTTTTAAATGAATTATCTCTGAGATACGAATCAAAACTGATGCAGCAATTCCGAACGAGAATCCGTAGATCTAAGCAAACAGACAGGTATTAGGGTTCTCACGTTATTTATGCCGTGATTTAAACCAAGGGGGTTCCGTAATTGATCCTCCCAAAGGTCTATTTTCTTTTAATTAAAACATTTGTGAATCGTAAACCGGTATAACCGTAGCAATTCTTTTCGCAGACGAGGTACTTATATAAAAATATGGAATCCTAGAATGTGGTCATAAACATTTTAAGTGGAGCTAAAAAAGTTGGCGCCTATTCCGCGTGTATAACGAGATTTCTGGGGTATATGAGGTAGAGAGTATTATTTAAATTGTTTCAATGTTGTTCGTTTATGAAAAAAATATGAATGTAGGTGGCCCAAGGGCCTTAACAGGTCACGAATTACTTTGGGTGGTTTAATTCGTTATCACTATTCTCAAAGCAGTGAAGGAAAACATCGCGAGGAAACCGGTATGAACTACATGACTTGTGTCATCTACCAACCCACACTGAGTTAGCGTGGTGGATTACACCCCACTTCCTCTCAGCTTCCTCACAGCCTGGCCTCATAGAAATGAGGCCAGCTGTGTCCGCGGCTGTTAATATTTAGTCACACACGCAATAATGGCACTATCTATTGAATAACAATTCACCCAGTAATTACGTTATTGTGGACCACAACAATGATATTATTCGAAATCGAAACGTCATTGAAATTTCAAATTAATCACTTCATAGACAATTGTAAATTAGTTTCAACTTACACAGTAACGACATAAACAGCTCTTTATTGTTCATAATAAACAACTCTATTTACGAAACATTTACTCCTTTACAAAGTATTTTAATTATTCCGAGGGTTTAATAAGCGCGAATTAAACTTTTTAATCAGCATTACACGAGAAATCTTGTTAATCCAAGATGATTTGTCTCAGGTTTAAGTACAAATTTAGGAATGGCGGAACCCCGTTTAATCAAAATCTCTGGAACAACAGAGTAATCAGAAATATAATATAATTTTCGTGTTCATTATAAGTCTATCGTGGGAAAGCGAAATTGATCATGGCTGACTGCAAATGAAAAGATCCCAATCGTTCTCTATTACTGGCTGATGACTTAGCGTCGACGCCCGCCTCTTGTGTTTGCGAATTTTCGACCTCTCTTTTAACCTATATTATTTTGATTACACAAAGGTTAGTCAGGTCCTTAGGCTATAATGAAAGAGATTTGTAAATCAAGGGCGAAAAAGAACTAAATTAGTAATGTGGCAGGATTGCAATTTCCAAGCACCTTTTGGGTTTCGATTGACGTTGACAGAGTGCTACTGTACTGGGACCAAAATTTTACGACTTTAGAAGGGAATATATCATCAACTATTGACTTAAGAAAAAAGTAGTTTAGGAACCTCGGTATCATTTTTCAAGAGCTGTCAATACACAACCCACTACACAACTTTGTGTTATAGTTATTTTTTTACGGGGAGAGCCTTCCATTTATTTTTCAGAATACCACATCACTGCTGTGAAGCGATTTGTAGAACATGATTATACTCCAAGTTTGAACTGTGTTGTGTCAATAGTTTCGGAATAAAATAGCTGTGGCACACGGATGGACAGACAGATAAGACAAGAATCTATAAGGGTTCCGTTTTTTGCCAGTTAGCAACAAAACCTCAAAAAATAGCTGGCTGTGTTAGATCTGGTTTTGGATAAGCACCAATAATAGATTTTTTCAAAGCGATACCTACGTAGCGAACAAATACGGTATGGATATTATTATAGATATTACAAAAACATTGTTCAGACAGTATAAAAGGTGGGTAAACAAATATTATTGCGGTTTCGTTATATTTTTCTAACTTTGAATAACAAAACAGCCAAACAAAATAACGCTCTTGAAAACGTACAAATAATGAGGATATCCATAACAAAGACCAAACATTTAATCACCGGTTTTGATTTTAACACAACATACCTTCGTTATATTTATTCTATATGAAACCCCGAGCTGCTTTTACAAGTCTTGCCGTAAAAAGGACGTTGAAAGTTATGAGGGTAGGGGAAATTCTCGTAAATAGCAGTGAGGGAGAATGGGGATAAAGGAATAATATATCAATACGAATCTTTAATATTCGCGCGCCGGTACCGTAAATCAAAACGAATGAAACCGAATCATAAATCAGGGTGCGTTTTTGCCTATTTTTAACGTTTCAAATTGTTGTGTAGAATGCCAGGACTCCAGGAGCAAGCCACTGTTATAATTAAAAATGGATGACCATCATGCTTAATTGCTTGCTTGTTATTACTTTTTGAGGTATTAAATTTTGATTTAGGATTTTTTATTGTGTACTTCTAACAACGTGCTTTTCTTCCATTAGTTTGCTAGTGGCTAGAAGAAGTCGTGGCTCAATAATAATAGCCGCTCGAGTCGAGCTTTATAATAAGCTGTGCTTGCCTAGGTTGGTCTGTGACCACCTTTACATACCGAGTTTCCTCCGTGCCACGTTAAACTGTTGATCCCGGCTGTCATTTATCCATCTTTGACAGTCGTTACAGATAGTCAGTGGCTCAAAAAGTCTGACAACCAGTCTTACCAAGTGGTATCGTATTACCCATTATTAACTAGGTTGTGTAGGTCAGATAGGCAGTCGATCCATGTAAAATACTGGTATTCAGCTGTATCCAGTCAGACTGAAAGCCAAACCCAAATTAGTTGAGACAAGGCTAGGCAGATGATATTGGTTTGCTACAAAGTGACTGTGGGGAGACGCCGCGATCTGAGTGGACTTCAGCCACCTTTCGTGGAGACTGTCTTTGCTCCCTTTTAAGCTGACTCCGGTTTGTAGTATACTGACTAAGATATCATATATACGTTTATTGTTTAAAATGTTTATTTAAAAAAAAAAATGTCATGTATAAACATAATATTTGGATTCAACAGAAATTCAACTTCTTTTTTTCAATTAGCTGATTCTGTCCCACTGCTGGGCAAGGTCTCTCCCATTCCTTTTCAACTCTTCCTTTCTCCGGCTAATTAGTCAGGAAGTAGTTCAAATTCTCTACAGGTACCAATAAAAAACGAACAAAATGCGCACTATACACTTACGCACCCCTTCGAGGTATACAGGCGTGATGTTATGTTTATGAATAAAGTACTTGTGTGAAAATGAATGTGAGATCGAATCCACCTGTAAGCTATTTACATAAATCGGATTTTCGTGGCATTACATTGCGCACCGTGTATTGGAATGAAATTGGTAGGTTTCTACGCATTATTTCTACATAGTAACTAAAATGTTTGTTGAAGACTTTAATTAATTTTAACAGAATATCTAGGCGTCGATAGTGTTGATAGACTAAAATTGTTTTAGGTCCATGTTCACCGAAAAGATAACAGTCTGATTAGCTAAAAACAGCTGTCACTGTGACAGATTACCATACAAAAATGTGTTTTAAACAGCTGTTTTAGATAATCAGACTGTCATCTTTCTGGTGAACATGGACCTTAGTAGGTTAATTCCACTGCGTAATAATTGCTTCACTGGGTTTTTTTTTGATACCAACTAAATCTGTGGGTCCGGTAAAAATAACAGGCAACTTTACTTCTATATAAATAGTAATAAAATAAATAAAAATCCTTTTATTCGAAAAACAAATATGTACTTAATTATTTTTCTTACACTACTGCGCTGTTTTACAACGTGTAACAAAAAGGGTATAGTCATATGAAAGGGTGTGCTATAGACCATCAAACTGAACAACTTTCTCTATGGGACCACCATCGTAATCGTAAAAAAATAATCAGCTGTTTCATACATTTGGTCGAGTAGGTATTGGAATTTAGTTTAGGGCCGTTGAAATTTTTTTGCGATTACGATGTTGGTCCCATAGAGAAAGTTGTTCAGTTTGATGGTCTGTAGCACACCCTTTCGTATGACTATACCCTTTCTGATACACGTTGTATATGTATTTTAGGCAATTAAAATTATTCGCGTATTTGGTGATTCTTTACTTTCTGTAAGTCCGTTTGCCAATTGGCAAAGGCCTCCTCCAACCTACTCCATTCTGATCTCTCTCTGGCTACTCTACTCCTAGAGTAAAGTAGCCAGAGAGAGAAAACGAAGTAACTTTACTTCTAAGGTTATTCAAGCTTTGGAAAACACCTTAAGGTGGGTCTGTAACCAGTAAAATACGTTAGATCAATCTGTCGAGGTACTCGTATGTATTTGAAAGAGAAAATATTGCATTACGATACACTATAAAAATAATCAAACAAATGACTGAAATGACTTCCCAGAAAATAAATCTTCCAACGAATTCATTACACACGATTGTTTTTCGTAAATGCTGTGTCACTGTGATTAAAATGTGAATGAAGTCTCTCAATATTGCAGCCATGTCGTTCAATGGCAGACGTGGGTCATGGCTTCATTCGTCCATCCTCCACGCACTAGTGATCCGATACTTTACAGTAAGTATCGGTACTTCGATATTTTGAACCTATTCAAACGAACGCTAACATATATTTGGACTGATAACGAAGATGGGTATCAGAATGAATGGATCGTATTAGACCAAAACAAAAATTACGTGATCATACAATTTAAATTACACACAGAAGATGTAGGTAATAGCTCCTGACTTATTACCGATTAGAGCTTATCTAAGAGAGATGTATTTGTATTTTATCCATCCAAAGTCGATACTTTGCATGGTTGAAACAAACCAAAGATAGCAAAGATGTCAACGATAGATTTATACCAAAAATAGTGTCGTGTATCCCAGAGGACGATACGATACGATTTGAGTTTTGAAGAGTCATTAAGAAGCCAATACAAACCCTATAATCATTAAAGTTGCATCATGTCATAAAGTTGCCATCCGGATTAAAAGTATCGATACCTACAAATTCAATTATCTCGCAACCCATACTCACACGCATTTAAATTCAAATGAGCTATTCAAGCTACTCACAAACCCGTTATTTTATAGAATGCACCATTTGCTTAAAATTCCAATACAAAATACTACTAAAGGGAGCTCAGTCGCCACATCAGACCACTAGAAATGTGACTTTTATTCATTCTAGTTCACGATTCGAGATATTTTAAATCGAATTCGGCAGTCAATGATATTCAATCTTTGAAATCGTTTCATGAAGTGCTGTTGGATTTGAGTTTGGGTGTTGAGAAATATTTTAAGCCTGTAGTAAATACCAACAACGAGTTTCAAGACCCGGCTTAAGTTTACTTCAGCACTCAATCCAATAAAATATTATTTCATCTATGCTATAAGTTTTGCTAAAACTGGTTAGTCTATTATTTTCTTCACATTCTTAGAAAACATTGGCTCAAAAAGTTTCAAACACGTAATTCTCAACCTGCTAAGTTTATTTCAGTCATAACCCTACACGGTACTCGTAAAATACAAATACATGATTTACACAAACAATTAAATATAAATTAACATAATGCGAACTTTATATATGGCTGCATGTATAATCATTGTTGGTCTAAAACTCAGTATTCTACATAAAACTCGCTCCTTAATTTAGTAGTTTTAATATACGTAAACTTATGCAAGCTGTATGCAATTTTCCTCAAACTTTGCACCTGTTAAGCTATATAAAATTTGTTTAACAAAACACTCTTAGTTCGTGTGTGGAAAATTCACAATTAAGCCAGAATGTGGGTAAGTACTTACTAAAAAGTTCTGCATAATTAAAAGTAGATCCATAATGCATTTCATTTTGTAGAGAAGAAGTTAAGAGTATGTTTGTACAATCTATTTAGTAGGTAACATAATATTTAAAAAGTAAGGCATCACCAATGTGCTTCACGATATACAGGGTGTAAACCACCTCATCACGAAGCCGTCAACCAAGCATTCTGCACATCAAACCAAGTAACTTTACGCAAAAAATATTGCTGGGAAACGACTTTTTTTTTGGGGTGGCACATTTAACGCACTTAAAACATTGTGTTGATGGATGGATTGAATAGTACGGGGGTCGTGGAGGTGTTAAAAGTCAAAATCTTACAAAAAAAACTTAAGGCGAATGCACGAGCTAAACGCGAGTTTTATAATTACTAAAAGTATATGATTCACTGCTATAAACAAGACCAGAAAAATATATGATATTCTTCAGGATATATGCTAGCATGATACTGTTTTGAAAACATAATACAATTAATTTGGCTCGATAAAAAAAAATCACGAACTTACCTCTAAAAATATTTTTCAAACAATAAAAAACATACTAATATGCATGCGATCATTCTGATTTTTTGGCAAATAATTCTACAATCAATATGTTAGCATGATACTGTTTTAGTTTTTTAATCCAATCAATAGTTCTTTTGTAAATCGATCGAAAACACTCATTTCGCGCTATTTGGCCCGCAGTGGCTGACGTAACAACCACTTTGTAGTGCAAGCTGATTAGAACTTTATTCTAACAGCATTTCAAACGAAGTTTGAACCACCACAAATAGTGTTGCTAATTTAGCTCGTCTAAGCGCCTTAACAAAGGTTCCCAGGTATGGTGTAGAACCAAAAAAATGATCGCAATGATGGGGAGAACAAGTGGTTTTCGGATTCGTTAAGAGGTGTTTTACACCCTATATGTTGTGCCTAACTTGGCGTCAGAGTTTTACACCACTCATGGGCTTTTGTCTTCGCTTTACATACCGTCGAGAAATATCTTTCAGGCGTGCAGGTATTCCCGGGGCTGCGGGACTGTTCGAAAAAGATACCGTTGTCCCGGAACATAAAGGGCGAGGAAGGAACATGGATGGGTTTTAGTCAGTAAAAGTCTGACACTCTCTCCCGCTCCGCCCAGAGTGGGAGAAGTTATTTGAAGTTTCCCATCAGAAAAAAAAAGAAAAAGGCGTGCAGGTATGTACATACTTATTACAAAGCTAAGAAATTAGGTGAATCGTAATGGAACAAATCCTTTACCTACCTTTTCTTAAGTCCTTTTTTTACCTACGGCCTTAAGTAGGTACCTACCTACATATTTAAGTATGTATTATTGTAAGTGGTCCAGCCCTTTTCAATCAATCCAGACGCTGGTTTCAGTCTAGACATTTTGTGCTGATCCTAAGTAAGACCAGTGGGTAGGATGATGACAAATACTGAGGTTTTAGCATGAGCCCGAGGTGTACCTAAACGTTAAAAAAACCGACTCCAAAAAACACAAAAAAGTGAAAAATAACTTTAGCTTCAGAAGTCGGTGACCTTTGATTGATTGATTCACTTAGTTTTTTGTCACCGACTTCTGAAGCTAAAGTTATTTTTCACTTTTTTGTGTTTTTTGGAGTCGGTTTTATTTTTTGCAAAAAAGTTTTTATTTTTCACTTTTTAGTGGTTCACTTGTGCTTACCCCTTCACAGCGTAGCGGCGTGATGTTATGTTATGAACTGGTGTAAACAACAGACAGACATGAGATTTCAGCAATCCCAGTCTATTTGCTATCATTTATTGAGGAGTTCAAATCACATCAAGTGTGCCTATAAAATTTGAAGAGTTCTCTCAATTTCTCCAGGATCCCATCATCAGATCCCGACTTGATGATTATGGGACCACCTAGGAAGTATACCCTTTCAAACAAAAAAAGAATAATTCAAATTGCTCCAGCCATCTTCGAGTAATCGGGGAACATACATAAAAAACAATAAAAGGTTCCGACGAATTGAGTACCTCCTCCTTTTCGAAGTCGGTTAAAAATAATAAAATTACCCAGTTAGCATTTGAGTTCAATTGTTTGCAACAAGCACAACCATTTTTTTTTTTCAACAAGCACAACCATCAGTATCATCCATAGATATGAATAACGTTAAATATGTATCAAAACGCACAATACACGCTTTGACGAGGAGTTGCGGACACCAGCCCGTTATAAAATACAATAAAATGTATTAAAATAATTAGAATATGTAAAAATGTACTGCTAGCACTTGGCCCGCGACTTTGTCCACGAAAATTGTGATAACTCAGCTGATTTGTATGATTTTAGTACAATTTATAGCCTATGTTGCTTGGTAAAGATGTAGCATTCTAATAATGAAATAATTTTTAATATCGGTTGAGTGGTTCTTGAGTTAAATCGAAACAAACACATAGACAAAAAAATCAAATCTGTCCTCTTTATATTAAGTATCGAAAACGCTACGTCTACACCATCTTGTTCTAAGGCCTCTATTCTCTATTCCTCTGTGCTGACTTTTCCGAACTCAGATATTTCACTGAACATTATTATAATGAAATTGACCTACCTCTATATTGATACGTATATAAAAGGCTTCATTGAACGTAATGATATAGAATTACATCTCTAAAAATCAGTAAGTAACCATGTTTGGAAAGGAAAAAAAAGGAATCGACGAAACAGACGTTATTCCTGTACAATATTAGTCGAATTATTACCGCGACTCAATACGTCAATGTTCTCTTTTTGAGGCCTTTCCGTTACATAGACGATACTTTATTCCGATTTCCCAATAAATTTGGTTCAATCACACTGAGAGCCCAGTTTATTTCTCGATGGCAGCCAAAGAATAAATTTCCACTTCGAATATTAGAGAAGTTTCATCAAGAAGTTTCACAATAGTCCCTCTCAAACTCGGCCCAAATGCCGTTATTCAAATTTTACTTTTGATAAGAAATTGAATAGATATCTGAATCACGAATTGTTGCTAAGTTTAATGATAGCAATAAAACTGTTATTATTATTATTGAAAATAATGGTCAAGAGTGAGTGGGACGTGAAAAGATGCATCGAGACGATGGACATCATTTATTTCTAACACAGTTGTATTCTATCACTTTTAAATGATTCCCTCCCTAGACTTGTCTGATATTTAATTTTATGTTTAGTGCTCTAATAAATCCCAGATGAGAGAACTGTAATAAAAAACCCAAGAAAAAGCTAATGTTTCCATCTTTTAAATAAAGGCCAATAGTCTTCCAACAATCTGCCCATCAAAATAAGCCAACCAAAGATTAAAATAACTTTAAAAAAGAAAACTGCTTTAGCAGTCAGCTCCATTGAAAACAACCTCCAAGCTAATCTTCCGTTATAAAGTGCATTCTATCTTTATCTTTTACATTAAACTTTTTATTTCTTTTATCACCTACAATGGCCCCATCCCCGAAGTTTATTTTGAAAGCGAAAGAACTTAAAGCCTTTTCGGGTTATTGCTTTTTTTTCAAAGGGGCCGTCGCATTACCCCCTTGAGTATCGAAGACACATCTGTAAATTGAAATGGAAAAGGGTCAAAACTCGTAAGGGTAATAACTATAAGTTTTGTGATCGGTACTGGCACCTTGACGTAACCTTGGAGATATTATTAGGTATTTTTACCCTACTACGGCAAGACCAAAAAAGGAAGGTTTACGATGTAGAAATGTGCATTGTGAATTGTATTACGGGGGTGCACACATTTACAGCGTCGTTTATTGATAGAAAACGTAGGTAACCAAGGTTCAAGGTGCAAAAAACTTACAATATTTTTAAGAATTATACAATCATTGAATTAAGAAAATAGTATTTGAGGAACCTCGAGCTGTCGATATACAGTTTTTATTTAGTACGTATGTATGTTTAGAAGAAGAAAAAGCTGTGAACGAATGGCGTCCTAGGAATGGAAAAGGAAGTGTTGGTCGTCCAGTGGCGAGATGGGCAGACGACGATATTGTTGCTATTGGGGGAATATCCTGGATGAGGTTGGCACAAAAGCCTGGAGCTTTGCATAAACAAAGAGACGCCTATAGTGGGTAAAGTCGGGCTGTGGATAAAATAAAGTAAGCAAGCAAGGCAAGACAGTGAGAGTGATAAGTAATTACGATAATGCCTAAAAATTTAGACCTGTTTAAAAACTAAGTAGAAAACATAAATGAAATGTAATGAAAAACAAATATCAAAGAACTAATACCTTAGATAATGGTGTATGCGGTTTGACGTACAAGTACATACATAATAAAATTATGTAGATAGATGAATATGTATGCAGATGTAGTTCAAACTCTACTGTTCGTGATATTAATTTAAAATCAGACAGAATTACAGAAAAGAGGGGTGTAAGTAAGCAACAATTTACCAATTATAAATTATATTAATTTAACATAGCCTTGGCGCCATTTCTCTAGGTTTATATTAAATTCAAAGTAAAGATTTCCAGCTTCAAAGGGCAGTCACCCATCCATTCCGCTTGGGTGATATTCTTGACGGAAAACTTCAGATCTTTAATAACCCTAATAAAACAATTATTTTTGTTAATAAGATATCTTAAGACCAAAGAATTTGGAATTCTTTTTTTATTTATTTGTGCTACGGACAATTTTTCGGCTTTCCCACAGAAAATTTGTTTTTTTCGGATTTTAGCAACACACTATATTTGGCTAGAAATAAATATTATATAATGTCTGATACGAGTTTCTACTATAAGGAAGACGAAAAAAAAAATCTAATTAGTCCGTTAGGCAGGTTATTTAAAATATTTGACACTTATTTTTTCTTTTGTTACGTAAATCAAAATTGATGAAGATACGACGCTTTTAAAATTCTCAATACGTCACGCCTTTTTCATAATTTTTAGCTAGTTCTGACGTCATGAGTCCCCGCTTCCGAGTTTTGATGCGTTTTATCTTTGTCATTATTCATTGATTTACAAAAACAAAAATACGTCTCCATTATTTCTCAATTCTCTAACTGACGGACTAAATAGATTTTTTTGATATCGTCGTCATGTCTATAGTGAATTTGTTAGAATTATCTTACTGTTAATTCTGTGCGTTCGTGAATGCACTGGAGTAAACTCATTCTTAAATAAAAATCCACTTGTTAAAAAGCGTAAATTAAATTGTTAGTTTTCATAATATCTGCAACAGTGACTAATTTTGAATTCTTTCAAATACTATAAATTAACAAAACTTCAAAAGTTTCATCGAACCAAAAAATTCGAAGACATGTGACATCTACCAATCCGTTCTGGGCCCGTGTGGTGGACTATAGCCCATTTCCCTCTCATAGAGAGGAGGCCTGTGTCCCAGCAGTGGGAACATTGATAGGCTGATAATGACAATTACATATTAACTAAACTTCAAAAAGTTTTAAATTATTTAAAAAGAAGATTAAAACTCTTTTTGAAAAGTCCTAAGTTTTTTTTTGTCCGAAAATTCCTTACCTTACCTTACGTATTCAGTTTCAGCATCCAGTCATGATCGTACCTATATACCTATGAGTCACATAATAAACCAGTAGATAACACGACAACCCAGAAATCGGATTGCCCCGAACTGTATTGGGCAAAATTGCTCCTCGCGCTTGATTGCACATTCATTTGGCAATCAATATTCGTTCATTGAACTTAATTTACATTGTCAAAACATATGCAAGGTAATAAAAACATGAGGTGATTAAACACATGAATAATGTGTTGACTTTTTGGTAATAAGTTACTTTAATTTCGAAGCATATTGGCTTTATTAAAAGTTAATTATTGGAGCTTGGGGAGAATTTTAACGGACGATTACCCTTCTGATGATACCTACAGCATTTTGTATATTATCACGGCACGGTTCGCGCAGTAGCTGAGTGACTGCGGGTTCGATCCCCGCTCGGAACATTTTTTTGTATGGCCTACAGATAGATGTTTTGTGTTTGTTTGTGTATGTTATTTTTGGGCTAAAAAATTACCTATATTGAAGATTATAGAAATCGATTCAGTAAACGAATCAGAACAAACTAGTTTCATTTCATTGTATCAAAAAATTATTTTAGTAAACCCCTATTAATTTTTAAATACCTTTCCAACAATATAACACACGTTAGGGTTGAAATTTAAAAAAAAAATCACTTCCTACTTTACTTATAGGGGCTACCCTAATAAAACATTTTTTTTTCAATTTTTATTTTACCACTTTGTCGGCGTGATTGATACACATATTGGTACCAATTTTCAGCTTTCTAGTGCTAACGGTCACAGAGATTAAGCGAGGACGGACAGACGGACGGACAGACAGACATGGCGAAACTATAAGGGTTCCTAGTTGACTACGGAACCCTAAAAAGAAAGGATATGCATTTTTATATTATTCCAGTTTATGAGCACCATCACTTTTAATTGGTTAAAAGAGCGTTTGCGTTAATTGACGATATACAATTTTGAATATTTTGAAACGATGGCAATAATGTATTTGTGTCCTTGACATAATAACAATGATAAAGTCCACTTTGTCACTGATATCTATTTTTATAGCGACGCCCGATATCAGCTCGTGTCAATACCTTGCCTGTTAGTAAATGGAAAACCGGACCGGTGTTATAAGACTCCTGTCAAAACCGTTGTCGCAACGTACAAAACATACACCTTTGTCGAATGTAACACCGCTAACGTAAAAAAAATCCTTTCGCGTATAACATTATGTGTACATAATTATGTAGTTTTAAGACTATTATTCATTTAACTGAAGTAATATTATTATTATTAGAGGAAAGATTTGTGTTTTTTGTTTGTTTGTATGTTTGCTACGATTTAATCTGTAAAACTACTTGATTCTACTAATTCTTTATTTAATCCAATTTTTTGTCCCGGTACTTCCACGGAAACGGGTTAATACGCTAGTGAAATATAGAATATAGGGACAAGCTAGATTCTTCTAATTCTGCATGCTCCAAAAATTAGAAACAAACCAAAAGACCATAAAATGTTTTTTTTCAAAACATCGCGTGTTTGTGCTATACTCCAAACGGACCACTATTTAAAACTCCTGTGAAAACTGTTATCGCAACAGAATCCGTCACTTTTTCTCGATTTGGAAAGGATGCATAGACAACTTTGTTTTGTAGTTAAAATTGCACGGTGTAGTGTCCCTTACGGTAGTCTAGTCCAATATGAGCAAAAATCAATTTCGTCCGTTCGCGGCTGAATGCGCCCTTTGTGTGACAGTAAAAGGTTATCGATGTTCGTTTTCACGGATCACTAGGGTCGAGCTAACTCGGAGGGGATGATATTGTTCTGTAACAAGCCTGTCTGTCTATTGCCTAATGGGAAGCGAGAGTGCTTCGTATCTGTGAATCATGTATCTATCTGACGGTAGGATTCGTCAACGCGCAGCCGTGAAACTTGAGTCGAGAAACGCGCAGCCGAAAGTACGCTAAGAAAAGTTGGCGTGTTTACACCTCTAACGGGATGAAATTACTACACATATACTGGATTGCTTTTATTTTACTCGTCATGCCCTGTCGAATTATACCGCACCAAACACACCAAATTCAAATCAAGATTTTGAATCATAGATTGTAGAATATCATAAATTATCCTCGATCAATAAAGTAAATTATATTTATTTCTGTAAATTGTTGTCACCATCATGTTATTATTTAAAACTAGATGGGGCCGGTGCTTCGTACCTGGCTACTCCTACTCTGGGAAGAAACAGCGGCAACGAAATCAGTCTGAAGACATAATGAGGACCATGCAGATTAGTGTCTGAGGTGGTAAATATTAGGGCACGCCACGATAGTGGCGGTAAGTCCCCTCTTTGGAAGTGGCTAAAGAGGCGCCACGGCGTCCTCACCTTCCGCCTGACGCAGGTCCTCACCGGACACGGATGTTTCGGGAGGTACCTGCACCGAATCGGGCGGGAGGAATCGCCCGGGTGTTTCCACTGCGAGGATCGACCGGAGCACACGGTTGAAGTCTGCCCTGCGTGGGCGGAACACCGCCGTGTCCTCGTAGCGGCAATCGGCGGCGGCGACCTCTCGCGTTCGGCCCTGGCTCAATCCATGGTCCGGAGCGAGACGGAATGGGAAGCCGTCACCTCCTTCTGCGAAGCAGTCATGCTAGCAAAGGAGGTGGCGGAACGAGAGAGGGAGAGAGCCTCTCTTCCCAGCCGCCGCGGGAGACGCACCGGGCGTCGGGGGCCACGTGGTGGCTACCGGCCACCGTAGATGCGGGCCTGTGGACGGTTAGCTATGGGCTAGCTAGCCGTCCGTCCGTCTAATGACGACAGGCCGTGTCGACGGCGTGTTCGTGTTCCACGCGCGCCTCAAAGAGATGTCAGCATAAGGGGAGGGGCCCGTAAGGGCCGAAGCCTGCCGGGGTTGCGGGCCTGTTCGAAAGAGATACCGCGGCCCCGGAACATAAAGGGCGAGGAAGGAACATGGATGGGTTTTAGTCAGTAAAAGTCTGACACTCCCTCCCGCTCCGCCCAGAGTGGGAGAAGTCATGATGATATCCCATCCGAAAAAAATAAAAAGTTTTAAATATTTTTCTTACCTACGGATGTGTGTATTTTATTTGTAGTTTTGTATGTGAAATGACCCTTACCCAATCCGACTTACATAGTATGAACCCACAAAGGAGCTTCCTAAAGCTTTATTGCGGAATGAGCTTCTGCACCACAGAAAGGCGCGACCTCTATCCGTCGAAGAGATAACATCACCTCAAGAGTACGTGTTTAAAGTAGCACCAGGGAGGATTTCCTCTTTTTAAATAAGTTTGCCTTTGAAAAGTGGTGGACAGAGGGGATTTTGGAAGGGTTCCACATATAATTTTGTTTTATTTTCCGTACTCATAAAGTTATTGGTTTGTTTAAGCTTAAGTCGGTGGTCTGAACGATTTTATAATATAGGTCACGTTACCTATATCTACACTAATATTATAAAGAGGAAAACTTTGTTTGTTTGTTTGTTTGGTTATAATGAATAGACTTAAAAACTACTGGACCGTTTTTAAAAATTCTTTCACCATTCGAAAGCTACATTATCCACGAGTAACATAGGATATATTTTATCCCCGTACTCCCACGGGAACGGGAACTATGCGGGTGAAACCGCGGGACGTCCGCTAGTAATATATAAAAGGAAAATGTAAGTAATAATCATAAAGAAAGAAAGCAAGAAAAATTCTCTTATAAGTATCTACGTGGACCGGGTACTCAAACCCTCTTAATTTTCTAGTCCAGACAGCAAATCTTTCCACGAAATTGACTACTTCACCTGGCAAGGCTAATCTATTACTTAATACTATTTTATTTTGCCCAGCAATAAATAATGTTACCAGAACTTTACCCAACTTTTCGATATGCGTCCACAAATCATACACTTCTTACAATGACAGCATAACGAATGGGGTTCACGAACTGCTACACAAAGGTTTCCTTAGTGGACCTTTAAGCCTTCCCAATAGAGTGGAACACGTGTGCTCTATGACATTTAGGAGAATTATTGCCCAGTTTATTGCTCTTCATTACCTATGATACCTAAGGGGCGAGCGGCATTCAGCATTTCTGATTTAACGTAAGCATTTCCAATATTTCACATGAATGGCTTTAATATAATATTTTCCTGCTTTTCGACGTCAGAAGTTACCTCGTGCGGACATTCTATTCATGCTTACTTGTTCATTTAAGATTGGCATTACCTATTAACTGTTACTGTATCGATGTAAATACGACCTTCTCGGAAAGTTCCAAAAACACCTCAACAAAAAAAAGTAACGTTACCCAAGGTATGTTTACTGTTTACAGAATGTCTGAGGAAAATATTAAAGTAAATAATATAGGGATACTAGACAAATTTTTAAATTGAGCTTGAAATGAGAAATCCCGGGAGAAATTCTCTCCTTCGCCCTCCCGACAGTTAGGGCGGTGGTAAAGAGGTTACAACTACGCAAATTGCATTCACCGTTGTGGAATTACCGTGCCAAGTTTACACAAATATCTCGATGAAAATTTCTCACATGTCAAAGGCTCCGCTGATAAAAACGGAACAGATTGTGCCTCGACCGCACGCTCACCTGAATTATAAAACGAGGAAGACTTCGAAATGTCTTTTACCTTTCTGAGATTAGACAAGACTTGTTTTTTTTTGGACTGACTAATATCTTAGCTCTTTTTCAGTAAGGACAAAAAATGTATTTTAATATAATTTAGTAAGTCTCATTTTCCATTGATTGCTTCCTTCGTAAACAAATAGATTTAATGTCAATTAATGACCTTTATGGCGTGATTTTTAAATCGTTTCTCAATCTACTCTACTGTACGTTTAATCCGAATAAGTATTTACTGACAATTGATGAATAAAAAGTTCATATTAAATAAAACATGTTTTTATTTTTCTTTGCTGCGTAAGTTATGTCGAAAGGGTTGATCTATTACGCCGTGTTTATCGTCTGGGGTCGCCACGGAATTCAGGCTCGCTTCCAACTGTGACCGCATGCCTACACGTCCGGGTGTAGATCATTTTCTTTGATGGTCATCTGTCACCGCGGTCACCACGGTGGCGCCATCTTGACCCAAGATAAACAGAGGCAGCACATACTGTAGATGAGGTTAAGATATCACATTGAGTCCAGAGGGACAGCGATTAATCATAATCACTGCAATTGATGTTCTTTATTTTCGAAGTAATCTTTTTGAAGTTAGTTTCGTATTTCGCATTTATTTGGTGTCATAGACCTGTGTAGTTATCAGGAAAACTAATTTTCTTTTGTCATGATTGTATTGATCACCACGCTTTGTGATCAATACCCGTGCCTTCTCTGTATGAAGGAGCCTTTGCCCTGCAGTGGAACAGTTATAGGCTGGTACCTATTATTTTATATTTTATATGTAACGGTTTCGGTGAACAACATGGCTTCGATTAACGTCAACGTACATTGTCTTTTGGGTGGTCTACTTTGTGAGAAAGTAGTCAATAATACGAGGAAATTAAGAAAATTTGAAATTAAAATTTGGTTATCTTTAAAAAAAAAGAATAGAGATATAATGCTGTTAGTACGTATTATATTGTTAGAAGATTAAAGATTGGATCATCTCTGACGATCTCTCTTCATTATTTTCAGACTCAATTTAACCTGAAGTGTAGGTAGACGAACACGATTCAGCCGAAAAAGCTATCTAATTAACAGGCAAATCAAAAGCTAGTAAAACCAGCTATATTACGATCCACGTGCCAGAATCACTAAATTATTCAAACAATTGGATCAATAATAATCTAACGAACAAAATACTCGTCCTACGTATTAATTAGAATTTGTAATTTACACCATCCAAAAAGACTAATCGTTAAATGAAATACAGCGTGTATTCGAAGTTTGTGGTAATATTTTAGGGTTCATTAAAGTAATAAAAACTTTTTTGCAAAAAATTAAACCGACTTCACACAAAAAAGTGAAAAATAACTTTAGCTTCAGAAGTCGGTGACCTTTATTTGATTGATTTAGTTTTTTTGTCACCGACTTCTGAAGCTAAAGTTATTTTTCACTTTTTTGTGTGAAGTCGGTTTAATTTTTTGCAATAAAGTTTTTATTTTTCACTTTTTAGTGGTTCACATGTGCATACCCTTTCACAGCGTACCAGCGTGATTTTTTATTATGAACTGGTGTAAACAATAGACAGACATGAGATTTCAGCAATCCCAGTAAGAGACACACATTTGCTACATTTAATGAGGAGTTCCGTTGCCTTTCTCCGAAGTTCTTCATCTAATCTTTACCAAATTTAAATGGGATCACTCCGAGAAAGTACTCTTTCTAAAACTTCCCAAATCGCTTCTGGTGTGCCTATAAAATTTGAAGAGTTCCCTCTATTTCTCCAGGATCCCACTATCAGGATCCTGAGTTGATGATTATGGGACCTTCTGGGAAGTATACCCTTTCAAACAATTAAAAAACAAATTCGGTCCAGTCATCTTCGAGTAATCGGGGAACATTGAATTGAGAACCTCCTCCTTTTTGAAGTCGGTTAATAACGACGTTATGGTACGTGACTCAAATATCCGGATAGCCTTTAAAAGATTTGGCCGAGTATCGTTAATTTGCTTCTAAGAATTGAAGAGTTCCGTTCCTTTGTCATGGATCCCATAACCAGAACCTAACCAAATTCTCATCAAACTACCCTTGAAGTAAGTACCCTTGCCAATAAAATAACAATACATGTCAAGGTAATACGCTTATCCCCAATAAATGAAACTAAATACACCTAACTGTCGAAATCTGGGAATATTGTACACTTCTGCGTACCCCTCAGAGCATACAGGCGTGATGTTACGTCATGATTTTGTATAAACAATAAACATTCAAGCGATTGCAGCAGTTACTGCAGATTTGCCGTGTATTTTTGAAGAGTTCCATTGTATATCTCCGAAGACCCGGATCAGATCTTCAGCAAATTAAAATACAACCACACGGGAAGCACCAGCTTTCAAATTAAAAAAGAATCATCAAAATCGGTTCACCCAGTCGAAAGTACTGAGGTAACAACCACTGTCGAAATCTGGGTGTATTGTACACATCTGCGTACCCCCTCAGAGCATACAGGCGTGATATTACGTCATGATGTTGTATAAACAATAAACCTACAAGCGTTAACAGCAAGCACTGCAGATTTGCCGTACATTTTTGAAGAGTTCCATTGTATATCTCCGAAGACCAGAATCAGATCTTCAGCAAAATAAAATGGGACCACATGGGAAGCACCAGCTTTCAAATAAAAAAAGAATCATCAAAATCGGTTCACTCAGTCGAAAGTTATGAGGTAATAAACACAAAAAAAAAAAAAAAAAAAAAAAAAAAACATACAGACGAATTGATAACCTCCTCTTTTTAGAAGTCGGTTAAAAAGTAAAGTACCTAATCAATATCACCCTTTCATAATGTACTGACTATACAAAGGTCATAATTATTTTGGCTTCTTATTGTCGTTGTAACGAAAACATTTCCAGTTATATTTTAGTCTATACTATATCATACTCTTAAATTTGACAATGTATTTCTGATTCACATTATATAAATGAATAGAACTACTAAAACCAGTAGCAATAATGAGCTCTAATCGAAAGCTCTAGATATAATTAACGCAAATTCGATTATAGCAGCATGTAATTTGTGATACATTGTATTTAAATGATAAATGTGCAGAATATCGTTAATTTTAGATTATATTTTGATGGTTTGATTCATTTTAGACTGTTAATTAGTGCATGATGTGCATGTAATAATAATGAGTGAGTGGATTGAGCGTGGAATGACCACGTCGCTCCCGGAGTGGTGGGCAAAGATCGTTGCCTGAGAGAAGACATCGCGTCGAGGTAGACCGCGGCGAAGGGATCTGATCATGTTCACCGGGTGACCGTAGCCTAAAATTGAAAGTCAAGTCAAGTCAAAGTCAAAATAAGTTATTTGCAGTAAATGTGGTACAAAGGTGGTAAAAAACTTGGGGTTTCTGTAGTGCGATAACACATTTCGCCATAAAAATAGCATGCAAATATTAATAAACACAAACTATAATACCTATTTCTAATTTTAATTAACTAGACACAAAACAGGAACAAAACAGGTTTTGTCACACCACTTTGGTGAGCGATTGGAGAGGCCTATTTCCAGCAGTGGGCTGCTGTAGGCTGTTGATGACAATGATGGTGTACCTAATGGGTGTAAAAGTAACCTTAACGAACCCAAAATACATTTGTTCTCTCCACCACTGCGATCGTTTTTTGTTCTAGACCATTCCTGAAAACCTAATTACGGAGATATTTAGCGTCAAAGTTACCACTTTGTCATATTTTTTTCCAAGAATAGGTTCAAGTAATTTTTCGCCCCAAAACAAAGTTGTTTCCCAGCAATATTTTTGCGTAGAGTTACTTAGTAGTTTGATGTACAGTATGTTTGTTTGACGGCTTTGTGCAGTGTCGTTTTACACCTAGTAGACAGTTATTCTATCTATCTATGATGATAACTATTCCCCAAAACCAAACTTCTGCTTTAATTATTACACTTGACCACTCAATAAAGTCTCTTCAAACACAAACATACCTGTATCTATTAACACAGTACCTCAACCGTTTATTATTCCGTACCAAAGTCAATTAAGTAAGAGCCAACAACAAGTTCAGGTCAACTTTAAGATAGGGGTTACTTTGAAGCAAAGGGGACGAAGACAACACTTACCTACGCCAACATAATTGGGATCTTTACTGAACACTTTATTGGTTTAGCGTCAATAATTTTAATTAGACAAGTTCAAGGAACTCGTGGCCTAATAAAAGCAGCCGCTCGGGTCGATCTTTTTGCCTAGTTTGGTCTGTAGATGAGTGACCACTCATTACATACCGAGTGCCTCGGAAAGTGCTAAGTCATTTGTCCCGGCTGTCATTTGTAGATCTTTGACAGTCGTTAAGTTGTCAGTGGCCCAAAAAGTCTGACAACCAGTCTTACCAAGGGGTATCGTATTACCCGATACTAAACGGCTTGTGGAGGTGTGATAGGCAGTCGCTCCATGTAAAATACTGGTATTCAGCTGCATCCGGTTAGACTGGAAGCCGACCCCAATATAGTTGGTAAAAATGCTAGGCACATGATGACTCTTGTCAGAGTGGTCTTGGTTGCGCAGACGAGATACACGGAGAGATGTTCGGTGGGTTGTTGACTTCCCCGAGGATTGCTCTTTCAGCGATGTGCTTCCATTTCTGCTAGTTGGAGACGTTGCGAGTACCATGGACCATGGTGGACTCAGTAGCTTTCTTGATCAGGTCAGTACAGCGAGTTGGTGATCGGCCGTGTGATGAACCACCAGTCTCTCCATTGAATTTTCCCTTCTAGTGATGTGACCAAACTTCAATGTTCGTAGTTGCACAGTAGACGAAAGCTGGTCCTTAATATGAAGCTCTTTTAAGATGGAAACATTCATGCGAAACGATATCAATGCGATCTTTGGAACACACTTTCTAGCACAAACCAAATTTTATTTGACTGGAAGCCGAACACAACATAATTGGGAAAAGGCTGGGCAGATGATGATGATGATTATGATGAAAAGGGACGATCCTTCAACCAGACAGGTGTTTGTGTCTGGTGTCCTACAGATGTTGGTGGGATGTGGTATACATGCAGGGTACCTACCCTTGAGAAGAGTTTCCCTGTCACCCTTTAAATGCTTAACTCGCGGATAACTGCTAAAGCGTGATACAGGACTTTTAGTACATAATTCGCTACCGATAGCGCTTTTTTGTCAATTCGGTCATGTTCACTACAGCAGTTCGTCTACAGACGTTGTTCTCCTAGCATTGACAATGGAGATATCCAGATTCGTAGAAAAAAAAATTTGCCCAGTAACTTCATAAATTTTGTACGTCCTTGAATTTTGTGTTCTCCTGTATATTATTCGTTGTTTCACAGTTTAGCATAAAATAACTTAAGGGGATGTCAGTCCTGACGATAAGGGCTGGCAGGTACATAAGTGGGCATCTGGACATGATTTAAAGTGTTTAGTCGACTCAAGTATACCCACTTCAAGAGGAAGGTCAGACTTATAAATTCAGCACATTTTAAGAAAAAGCTACGGTGCCATTTTCTGTAGTCCGTATTTTACACCCGTATGTGCTTTTCACATACACATCTCGTTAGTTTTTAATTTAAATTGCAACATAAAATGATGCAACCGCGTCTGTCTGTACTAGAATCATTCTTTAGAAAGGGGCAATGTTAGCGTAAAAAAATTATTTCATTAAAACGCTACTCTATCTCTATGTGCACCAAATTCATTTGAACCGAAATGAGTTTTGAATTTCGAAAAATTTTAGCGGTAATGTTTTTCATGTTACTCTTTAATCAAACTAGCAATAACGTCACCTTTCTTTCATAAGCGAGGCGTCTTTGAGATACAGCGATGTAGAAGAAAATGTGCACTTTTTATTCGACTGTCGGAAAGTCAAAGGAAATTTTCGCCACTGCCAGTTCTGGCAATCGCTGGTGCGGAGAATACATTAAAGGTGTTCATAGAAGACATTTATTATTTAGGTGAGCATCTGAACATTGTTATCTTGATGACGGCGGCATACCGCATATGAAAGATGTGGTATAATATAAACGATACAATTTTGGACCTTTTTGCCTAAAAACAATTTTCTTGGAAAATTGATTCGTAAAAATATTTTTGGTAAATATAAACAAACCATTCGTAAATAAGCCCCAATAGTTACAAATCTCTTTTTACGAGACACGTAAAACCAGAGACTGAAAACCACAAACAAATTACCGTAGTTTTGTTAGAAGTTTTCGTTTGTTTACCATTATGTTCTAACAAAGGGCAATAAAGAGTAACAATTTTAGTGAATTAAGCGAGCCCTTTGCCGCGTCGCCTCCGTAGAACAAAAAGCAGGAGATCCTAAATACAAATGAGACCTATTATTCTTCAGAAAGCCTCTACATTTGTAAAAGGCTATATTTTTTACGAACTCGATAAGTTACGTTTGTAGTTACGTAATTTTTGCTGCTGAATAACTTTTTGTATTGTTGTAGTAGTTAGTTATTACGATGTTTTTGTTTCTCTTCATTCTTCAGCTGGTTTTATCTGTTTTTTTTTTTTTATTTAGTTTTCTTTTTTAATTTAGTTACGATCTTTTTAAGATAGGTTTCTACAAGAAAAGAAGTAATTCTGGCTCTTACAATGTGTGTAATATAAATAAACGTTATCTTTTATCAACTTGGAATTTTTAAGAGAAGTTAAAAGTATCCTCACGACCATCAAAATACACAAAACTGCTGATAGCAATATCATCAGTTTTCAGAAAAGCTCCAGTTTCAGAAATAAATGAAAACGTGTGACAATCGTTGTTTCAAGAGATTTTTGAACGGAAAGGAAAAAATGGTAACAATGCTGAAAATACATACTGAATTTTAAAATGAAACGCTACGTGGTGAATAGAAAATGAATAAAAGGAAAACCTATCTTTGATATATTCCGGCTTACATTGCAACCGAGCATATTTTTTTTCTACATAAAATCTGTCCAATTTAAAAGGCGTAGCCCCAGAAATTCTCGATTTATCATACTAGAGATCTACGTCAGTTGAACTGGGTTACTACCCACTGTATGAATAATAGTGCACTTTATGTGACAGAGAGGATTTCGCGAGAGATTCGTGTGAATAGTCCTTCCTTACCCGGCTTTGTCCACCACAAGGCGTTCATCCCTACGGAAAGGACCCAAGGTTGTGTGCCCCTGACAAGGGTGTTAGTGTCACAAATTAATATTTGTACCTACATAAATTAATTTTAATGTTTCGTAATTTGTCAGCTAAGCAAACTGTTTGGAGGATGTGATCAATAGGACGACGTCGACGGTTCTGAGGGCCTCAGTTTTGTTGTTGCTCAAAAATAAATAATGGCGAATAGATTGTGTTTTTGAAACACAACCTCTACTGTTAAGGTATGGTCAGTTTTCTAAATTGACGATACTTTAAGCAGAGCTATAGTTTGTGTGTAACAGCCTTGTTGGTCTAGTTCTCAGCATGAGGTCCTGCCGGGGTTGCGGCCTGTTCGAAAGAGATACCGTGGCCCCGGAACATAAAGGGCGAGGAAGGAACATGGATGGGTTTTAGTCAGTAAAAGTCTGACACTCCCTCCCGCTCCGCCCAGAGTGGGAGAAGTTATTTGATGATTTCCCATCCTAAAAAAAAAAGCATTAGGTCCTGGGTTCGCTGCTCTGCTCAGGTCGGGCAAAGTTTCCCATCAGGAATTTCTCAGAAGCAGCATCGAAGTTTGGATTTGTGCCCGGTTGCTGGTAATAGGCTCACCTCCTATATAACATGGGACTTAAACATAATTAGCGATATATGGATGTACGATTAGGTACACCGGCGACTAACCTTACCATAACAGGGGTGACGTTATTGTAATGGACGACGAGCCCTTCATAAATATGTAATTTTAGTTTAAGTAGTTTTTGTGTAAATAATGGGGACCTATATGTCTGTCTACCCCCAAACTATTATATACTATAAGCCTTAAGCATTGCACCATGGCTCGAAATGTTGCATCAGCCATTCGTGGGAGGGGATACGGTCAGGTTCCGACCTGGAATATTACGCAATAAAGAATATTATTGCATCAGCAATTGGGAAAGTCCATTTTTACGGGCTGTAGTTGAGTAAAGTTCCCTCAAGGACGCTCAAGTGCTCCCACAACTTGCAATGACGTGATTATTTATGTAAGGGGGACCGATTAAATTGGCGATAATCGAGTCAAATAGTAGTAAATAGAAACATGTAACTAAGTCATTCTATCAGCTAATCAAGGAGAAGTCTTCAAGAAGTTAAGGAAGAGCTCCATATCAGACAGATTGTCATGAGAAGTTAAAGTAGAATCATAGTTCTAATGAGTCCCACGCACCCCAAGTGTTAAATTCCTTATATACAATCTTATGTAAAGTCTTGTGCCCCGCTATGTAAACCTATAACTATAAAATATAAAGTGTTAAAAGTAATCGCGTTTAATTCATTAGACGCATAGAAGAACCACCCCACCTAGTTTGTCCATATAAGCTGGGTAAGCAGCTGAGTCCCAGCATTGGGATCATATGGGCTGGGTCAGCAGCCGAGCCCCAGCAACTGGTCCACACGAACCGGGGTGAGAAGAACAATAATAATACAGTCCACAAAAAGTATTTGGCCTCCCTACGAGCCGAATAGATAACAGTTATGTTATAATTTAAAGTAGGACATACAATTGCCAAACTTAAGTGGCAGTGGGCAGGGCACATTGCTCGCAGAACGTATGGCCGATGTGGCCAAAAAGTTCTGTAATGGCGACCGCGAACCGGAAGACGATGCGTTGGAAGGCCTCTACTAGGTGGACCGATGACCTGGTGAAGGTTGCGGGAATCCGTTGGATGCGAGTCGCACGGGACCGATCAATGTGGCGACACTTGGGGGAGGCCTATGTCCAGCAGTGGAAGTCTTTCGGCTGAAATGATGATGATGATGATGACGCAATTGTTTTCCAAAACAGAAAATAACACATGACGTCTTCACTTTACTTAAAACACCAATACCCCAACAGTATTCCGATTATGTAATAGTAATAACATAAACTCAAATAACAATCTAAATAAGCGCACAAATAAATCTGAACAGAAAACAAGAAACAGCATCCGTTATAAATCCGAAGCGCGCAGAGATTTCCACTTAAACTAGTATTTTAATCCTTATCTATACCACGTTAACCTAATAGGCGATCCATTTTCCTAGATCCGCTCTCCGGAGTGAAAATACAAGCCTCGGCATATCGATTTTACTCTCAATTCCACCCATTTTTGGTCCGGTGCACCTTTTGAAGTGCAATAAAAATAATCTTCTTGGTGCATTGGACCTGCGGTTGAAAACGGGCGAATGATAACAAAAGCGATGGAACACACAACTCACCTTGTTATTTCAATCAGAAAATGACACAAATATTATAGGACATCATACATTTTAATTGGAGTTTACTGAAAATACGTTGACAAATGTGTAAGATTTATTTGTGATAGTTGGCTATTAGGTGACTCGCTATTGCTAGTTGGCAGCCATTTGTCTAACTAATAATTATTATGTTCATTATATCAATTTAGCAACTGTGACTATGATTTATAATAATGATAGGTGTTATAAAGACTGGTGCACTGTTCACGAAACGAAGCTTTTTGGTACGTTGAGCATGAGTATAAAATTCGATGAAATATTTACAATTGCTCTTACCGCCTGCTAGAAAATATCAGCAATTCTAAGATAAAAACACCTTTTGTAGTATTGCCGTATTCGAATGACTAGGATCAGCAGTTTTAATAGCTAATATGATACAGCTACACAAACTACATCTTAATCGCGATCGATTATCTTAATCGCGTTCAAGAGCGTCTATGATGATACAGCCAGATCTTGAACGCTGATCACGTTCAGATTCATTGGTGAAATTCAACCTCAGAAGTAGGAAAACCGTTAAGTTGGTACAACGTAGTTGTTCAACATTAATGTATTCGAATCCAACATATAGAACTCCAAACCAAAATTACCTCCCCTCATAACTTAACCTACTTCAACTCCCACGTGTCGCGGCATTAGCAACTTTAACTACTCTCTATACAGCTGGAGCAATTAATAAAGAAACCGTAGCACTGCTTGTTAGCATGCAAATGCCACAATCCTCGGAAGATTCTGCGGCAATATTCAAGTCGTTAGTGTTTGTGCGGCCCACTGCACAAGTGCAAAAAGGGCTCGCCGCTTCGCCAATGTAAATGACAATTTAATAATAGCAGCTCTTTGCAACGTAAATAGCGAAATCTTTTATGAGATTTGAACTACTTTTTTAATATTATTTTTCATTAATGGCGCGTTTAATTTGTCCACGTTTTATGATACTACGGTTTTAATTTTTAACTAGGCAGGTGTAAACAGATTTGTGATGAAAAGATGAGCTGTTAGTTTTCCACGTGTTTTATATTAAATATTTAAATAAGTGTGGGCGAAACAGATTACGTAGGGTCTAGTAAAGAGTGCTTCCCGGAAAAAGGGAAAGTCTAATTGGTTTTAGTCGAATTTACCGAAAATTCATCTCATATAAAAATCTTTTGTGAATAACGTAGTGCTCTATTTTTGTTTTTTTATTTTTATATTTCCAAGAGAATATTTTATCGAAAGTTTGCTCGGTGCTTCTGCTTTTTAGGTCCTAACGTAAAGGGCTGTAAAGGGATGACGGAAAGAGGACGTCTTGGGAGGCCCAATTCTTCGCTTCATTTCCCCCTCACCCGAATCACGTTGAAAAGAGTGATTTGCGTCGTCTACTCAATTTGTTCTTTTAACAAAAGAAACATTGTTCCAATGATGGACGCCGGCAATATTGGTTAAAATCTTGTTTGACACAGGCGTGCTATCAAGATTTGAAATCTGACAGTCAATTGAAATTAACATTTCATAGTTTTGAACTGTTCTTTCTAAAGTCATGCTGTAGATCTATACCTTATCTTTGGAATATTTTTGTTACAAGAAAATTGAGGCCAGACCCTCAGGCTGTTGTTATTATATTTAGTTTTGATTAAATTTATCTTTACTCAAAAGGTTCCCCGGCAACTTTGCTTGCTTAATTTCATAATGGTTTTATTTATATAGCAACTTTATGCCGTTCATTTTGTATTCTTAAAAATAAATTGAGTTTTAACTCATTGTACTGTTGTATTATTATAATGGGCAAAGAAAATAATCTTGAATGTTTAGTTGTTATTCTTTCATTTTCTTGGAACTGGATGAAACTTCGACTTGAAAATATCCATGAGTTCTGATTGCGTTTTGGCGTCTTCTAAGGGATCAGTCAGCTAAAATTCGTGCAGCCATATAGTTTTAAAATATTTACCATATCATAAGATGTGTCTAAAGAAATAAACATAAATTCACCAAATCACAATATGTCCTCTAAAATACTGCCATCCTCTAAAAGACTGTCATAACACAAAATATCAAATACCCTTGCTCTGTAATTGAAAAAAAAACGCGAGAGTAAGTCACGCATGAGACTGTTCCTAAATTACCCTAGGCTGCTAAAATTTTCGGTTTTCCTAAATCTTATTAATATTAGTATTAAGGTCGGGTTTCCCTTCAGTTTTTTTACAGAAAGCATTGGTAAGTACCTATATAAAAAAAAAAAAAAAAAATGCGTATAAGAACAAAACAAAAAAAAACACTCAAAACTGCTTTTTCTTTGTTACGACGGGTTATTTGACGACTTGCAAAATACAGTAGTGAAGTTAAAACGCAATATTGAAAAGCATGTTCACATTACCATAGGTAGTGTAAAGATTAAGTGTTTACTTTGTGACATAACATAGAAAATCTCCGATTCTTATTACATTACAATCAAACAAACAATCTAAAAAGATAAATTCAAACCGGAAATCTAGACCCATAAAAAGCTCCCAACAAAAACATAATAAAACATTATTTTCCTAGATTATTTGCTCGGAATAACCTTGAATATAGGACCGTTGAGTTATTAGACCAGACATGAAATAAATGAGATCACATTACGGAATCCTATTGTGTGTAATGTCGTGATCGTTCCATGCCGGTAGTTGTCAGCCGAGCACGATATTAGCGAGAATAGCTGTTCTAATGTGTATATTTATGTAGATATCATTCCATATGGGCGGCCATATTTGGAACGTAATCATTCATTTATGGCCCTTTGGAAAGAGCTGATGACGTTATTATTTGTTTAAATCGAACACAAATGATTCACAGTTGTTAGTAATACTTAGAAAACTATATAGGAAACATTTCTTATTAAAAGGAATAAGAATAAAACGAATTAAAGAACCTAATAACTATGTCCGCTGCCCGCTGCACCAGACCTGCATCCCGTATGCAGGTTTACTCACTATCACCTGTAACATACAGGGTGTAAACAGCCTCATCTCGACGCCGCGCCGCGGCGTCGTTGTTCAGAATGCTTACTTGACGGCGCGCCGTCAAGTAAGCATTCTGAACAATGAACATCAAACTAAGTAACTTTACGCAAAAAATATTGCTGGGAAATTACTTTTTCTTTCGGGGAGTTTAATCATGATTTGTGATAGAACACAATGTAACGCACTCAAAATATTGTGCTGATGGATGGATTGAATGGTACGGGAGTTGTGGGAGTGTTTAAAGTAAAAATCATGCATTAAACACTGGTATTAAAAAAAAAAAACTTGTCAAGTTGGAACTTTGACCCCCAATATCTCCGTAACTAGAAGGTTCCCAGGTATGGTATAGAAAAAAAAAATGATCACAATGACGGGGAAAAAAGTGCCATTACTCCATGTTGCTACCGATAGGTTTATAGAACCAGTCTCACCAAGGATTATCGTATTACCCAGTATTAACTGGGTTGTGGAGGTCAGATAGGCAGTCGCTTCATGTAAAATACTGGTATTCAACTGCATCCGGTTAGACTGGAAGCCGACCTCAACATAGTTGGGAACATATAGGCAGATGATGATAGGTTTATAGAACGAAGTTTATTTAAAGGGTCCTGATTTTTTATATAAAAAGAGATATATTGGAAGGTTCCACCCTAGTGTTCACGAACAGTGTACAGAGTTATATGATAATAATTGAGCACGGTATAGATTATTGTGATGCGCTTGGTCTTCATCTTATCTACCCTTTTTTTACCAGACACACATTTATCACAACGTTCAAAACTCATAAGTTTGTAAGTCAGAATCATTTCTAGGCATACGTTTCATCATCATCATCATCAGCATATATAATGATCCCCCACTGCTGGGACAAGGCCTCCTCTCAATGAGAGGGAATGGGCTATAGGTAATCTACCACGCGGGCCCAGTGCGGATTGGTAGATGTCACATGTCTTCGAATTTTTGGTTCTTCACGATGTTTTCCTTCACCGTTTTGAGAGCAGCAGTGATGAAATAAATTACACAAAGTAATGCGCCTGTCTGGGTTCGAACCCACGACTTACTGTTCGTAATTCGGGGCCGCCACCACTGGGCCACCGCTGCTCACTGGGCCACCGCTGCGCTGCTCATATACATTTCTTATACATTTCATATGCACAAGAATTAAAAGTAGAACCATCATATCTCAGAAAGTTTACAGTTAGAATCATCTTTTGGCATACATTTCATAAATGCATAATAATGGAAAGACTTATCTATCACATCTCAGAAAATTCATAAAATCAGTTGATTGTGAAAATTTGGCTTTTATTTTCCTGTAAGAACCAGGCTAACATGCAAACAAGCATACATCGTGCATGTAGCAAGCATGCAGTATGCAAACATGCAATCCAGCATACACCATGCATGCAGCATGCAAACAAATATTCAACAGGCATGGTTTCTGTCACGGCTCCGGCGCTGCGGGGCTCCGGCAGCCCCACGCGAGCTTATCGTCGCAGATGTCTTTAACGCTCACGAAATTCTGCAATCTTCATAGTATGCCAAGTGAAATAATCTAGCGTTTACCCATGCGTGCGAGTGGTCAGCGATACACTGCCGCCCGTCGCCCATAGCCGCAACAGCATTTAGAGTAGGTACTTTTATTTATTCATAAAAAAAAATAAATGGAGATACTAAAAAAAAAAAATTTTATAGTTAAAGCAAATGTTGAAGAATGTTTTGGTATAAATATTACGTGAAAATGATGTACGGATTCGGAGATATCGTGGCATGTTTCGAAGCCTTTTCGGTCGATAATTGAATTAGGTCCAGATTTTTTTTTCATTACATAAAAGGCATATAACTAAAATGTATTCTATGATTATTCAAGTATAAGATATATCTGATATGAAAAAAAATATTGTGATAGTCTATATTCAACAGAATCTGCAAATAATTTGCAGATTCTGTTGAATATAGTAATTAGAGCCCCTAAACCAGGTCTCCGTGAGTTTTTGCCAAAACATGCCTCGGGAGAATGATGATATCTAAATAAATAAACCAGTTATCTAATCGTTCTATGATTATTGTAGTAGAGATAACGATCTATATTAAACAAGTAATAATTATTTCAGGCAACGAAACAAAAGCATACAATTTCAACGAGGAAACATTGCAATTTCGCGTTTTTCTGTAACAGGCGCCTTAAAGAAAATTATGGCAAATGTGCTATGCCAAATAAATTCCGGGGCATCAAGATTCTGCCAGATAGAAGCAACCCTATTTGCTTATTTTACAAATGACAGTTTCAATTCCTTAATGTTACTAAATGGGCCTCAGCTAGAGCTTAATAATCTCTCACAGGTTCAGAAAAAAAATAAAAGTACTAAACGGAAAAAATATCTTACACAATCTGAAGCAGAACCAACCTATCCTACGTGTATGTGAAACGCTTATAAGCAAATACGGGTCCCCAAAAGTTAGGAGTAGGGTTTCGGATATCGCAAAGCTTGCATGAATAGAACTGTGAAAGTGAAAGAAATATGAAAAGTGCGGGTAGTCGTAAATATTAGCGTTCGATTTGACGATCTGAATTGGGGAATCCTTAGCTCTGCATGTCTTAAGGGTCACTGGACCTGTGCCTGGAGCGATAAAATGGCTCAAATATATTAGTTTCAGGCTGTAAAACGGTTTGGTTTATTGGTGATGACGTATAAAATGGTCAGGGGTGCAGCAGTCATTATTATTTTAAAGCTCTTATGAAAAGGTGGATGAATTTGGAAACGTTTGAAGGATTATGCGAGCAGCAGGTGACGATTCATGGTGGACATGTATTTTTTGTTTGTTTTCTTTCAACTTAATCTTTTCTTGATCAAATTTTGATTAATACATGTTTGGAGGAACAATATCATCTATATTTACAATACCCTTAATTTCTTATATTTCTTTGTATTGAAAAAGCTTTTTGCCGCAGCTTCACTGCGTTATTGACGGAAATTATTCCCCGGGAACATTTTAATGGGGTAATGTGGCTTCCGATTGCTGTAAGTATTTTTGGAATCAAATCAGTAGTTCCGTAGATTATTTCTTACATCCAAAATTTACTCCTTAAAGATAATAATCTACGAGTTATAATTCATTCTTAGAACTGCGATACAAGAAATGAACTAGTTCCAAGAAAACACACGAGTTATTATGTCACCCATTTCTATCCACCTACGTAGAAATCCAAGATGTCCTTATTTACTTGGTTCTATAAAGCCATGCGTGAAACAACATGTACAGTCGAGGACTTTAATTGATAAACCACTTTCACTACTTCCAATTTTGCACTTTTTTACATTTACGAGTACAAATATTACCGACTAAAGGTCTTAGCCCAGTTACACGACTCCGCTTCCACCCGGCAAGAAGAATATGATCCAAATATGGGCTTTAAGTATTTCTCATTAGATATACTTTACATTGTCATTGACAGCGGTAAGAACGCTGACAGCTGTCTGCTAATTTATGTTGCCAATGTAAAGTATTTCTAAATAGCAATACATAGACCTCATTTTTTAGTTATATTCTTTTTGTTGGGTGGGAGCGGAGTCGTTTATGTGGGCTATTACCTTAAACCCTATTTGTACACGGCTAAAATGTGAATAGTGGCAAGTGGCTCATCAATTTAAGTCCTCGACTGTACCTATATCCTGTAGGTTCGTGAAATGAACGTCTTTGTAAGGATGACTAGGTATAATAATTAACATAACATCACACCTGTAATCCTCGAAGATTTAGGCAGAGATGTATCTAACAGTACACCCATATTTCGATAGTTATGTTTAAGTCCCACGTAATAGGGAGCGAGCCTATTGCCATCAACCGGGCACAAATTCAGATATCTTGGCTGCTACTGAGAAATTCCTGATGGAAAAACTCAATAACAATTTGACCGGCCCGGCAATCAAACCCAGGACTACATGCTCCCTGCGCGGGTTGCGGGCCTGTTCGAAAGAGATACCGCGGCCCCGAAACATAGAGGGCGAGGAAGGAACATGGATGGGTTTTAGGCAGTAAAAGTCTGACACTCCCTCCCGCTCCGCCCAGAGCGGGAGAAGTTATTTGATGATTGGGAAATCGGATGGGAATCCGATAAAAAAAATTACTTCATGGTCAGCAGTCGCTATTGAGAACCGATAGACCAACGTGGCTGTTAGTCGGTATTACTATATAATTTTACTGGAGATGATTATTTAATGAATTTAATTTTAAAATTTTCATTGTTGAATTTCATGAAGAGAGCTCATGGCTAAATAATAGCAGCCGTGCTAGCCTAGGTTGGTCTGTAGACGGGTGACCAACAGCAGCGGAGCAGTCGCTCCGTGTAAAATACTGGTATTCAACTGCATTCGGTTAGACTGGAAGCCGACCCCAACATAGTTGGGAAGAGGCTAGACGATGATGATAATGTCATGAATAAAATTGTTTCTAGGTACGCACCTGGAGTAGGTTTCTGAATCCCGGAAACTACAATCTTACTTAGTCCAGATTATTGTTAAAGGCCAATAAACCCGGACAAAGGCCTTCTGCTAATAATAATATTTAATATAGGTATTGAGGTATCGTTAAAGCCTGTCTGCCCTTAAATACAAGGGTAGTTTTCCTGCCTTCCATGATTAAATTGTTTTCACGCGTCACTGAATTCCTGGGATCGAGATCAGATAATGATATTAAGCTTTAGGTTTGTATAAAATAATTTATTATCTGGTTCAATGACTGGAGTTTGATTTAACTGTGAAATACGCTTGATTTACGTTAATAATATGAAATTATGAGATATTCAGAAAAAAACAGTGTTAAATTTATTTTGGTTTATGAGAATTGGTAATATGTACAAGTATCAAAAATTGTTACAGGGCGTCGAAAATTTGTCCACATCGCTGTCAAGAGGAAAAGTGCCCAGAAGGCTGGCAGCATTGCCACGTTGTATAGCTATGCTGATTTTTTGGCCAAAAAATAGGCCCGCCATCTGGTCACTTGAAGAGTCAACCAACCGTTTAGTTTATTCATCGTTTTTATTATTATTATTAAACATTTAAAATAAAAGTCCGTGTGCTGGGAGCAGGGTCCAAACTGCCGATGGTTCGCTAGCAGCCTTATAAGTTCTAAATGTGGTGAGATATAAAAATCGATCGTCAAAATAAGAACATAGCCAAGTTCACAGTAGTTATTTAAACCGAGGTAACAAAATTGTCAGGTAAGAGTTGTCAAGTGCATAGTGTTACGGATACTTTATGCATTTTGTCTTAAGAATACGTAAAGGGAAAAGAGTTAAAATAAGTTGAAGGCTAAACTACTTTCCTCTGTGTATTGCTAAGTGTAATTGAAGCAAAAATAAAATTTAACTTCATACATATAAGAAAGAGTAATTAAATCACACACCATTCCCATTCAGTGTGATAAAAAAAATATTAAACAAAGCATTAGCTGCTGTGGTTCTTTTGATTTTTGGCATACGTTTTACAAATATATAATCAATTTTTTTACGTACTGAATACCTAGTTCAAACGATGCGTTCCTAGGTTATGTTTTTAATGTCGATTTTGTACTCGTTATAAAACATAATTATGTAGGAATGAGGAAACCTCTTGATGTTTGCCTTCACAGGCTCTTGTTTGTCACGACTATCGCATTTCTATTATAGTCGTAACCACAGGGCTGATTGCAATTATAATGTTTAAAGTGTTTGTTAATACAATCAATCTTACGAATTGATTGTGCGGTAGTTTGTGAAGTGTTGCTGGATGAATATGCATCTCCAGTAGGGCGGGCATGCGGAAACCGAGTTTTTGTGTCGAAATCTACAGAAGGTCATCGAAAGGTTATTATTTTATGCAGCGAGATGGCTGGATTCCCAAATTGCACCAAGCATATTCAATCGTCAAAGCTATTTTCATACACCCTACAACCATTATTAAGGGGTCGGCGTAGCATGCCTTTTTCATACAAAATCAAAATCAAAATATTTTATTTCACATAGGCCTAGATGGGCACATAATAAACGTCGAAAAAGGTGCACGGTTGGCGTTGGTCGATTCCATGGAGAAGAACCGGCAAGAAAATCCATGGTTACTCTTTTCAAATCATTTGGTATCACAATATTATTATGTTACATTACAGCATTAGTACTAAAGTATGAGGGGACAAACTTTTTTGTCTTCAACGTAGTCCTTGATTTTGTAATATGCTTTTTTCATAAGGACACGTTTAATATAGTTTTTGAACTTTCCACCGGACAGTTCTATAACTGACTACTAAAACATAATAAAAGACTTGCTAGTTTTTGTTAATCTGAATTTAGGTATTACAATTTCATGTTTACAGCGTGTATATACAAACGTAATACCAAAATAATTTGAAAATCAAACATATTCTTAAGGTAGTGTGTATATATTTCGATTATATTATAGAATATCTATGTTCCCAAATAAATATTTTGAAAGGACAATGATATCAAGAAGAGATATGAGGAATTTAAATTTTCTATAGATTTTTTTTTCTCATAACTCTTGTTTAAATCAGTTTACATAATTATATACTAATATTATAAAGCAGAAGAGTTTGTTTGTTTGTTTGTTTGTTTGTTTGTTTGTTTGGTTGAACGCGCTAATCTCAGGAACTACTGGTTCAAATTGAAAAATTCTTTTTGTGTTGGATAGTACATTTATCGAGGAAGGCTTTAGGCTATATAACATCACGCTACGACAATTAGGAGCAGAGCAGGAATGAAAAATGTTGCAAAAACGGGTTTTTTTTTGCCTTTCGTTTCTCTCTCTTATGTGACGCAGACGAAGTTGCGTTGGTCAGCTATAGGCTATAATTTATGTTGGAAACTTGAACACCTGATGCAGAACCGCAACAGACCAGCTAAACTATGAGAGATACAAATATGACACCATAGCAAAAATTGTTCCACGTGATGAGCATTTTCTGCTGAGAGAATAAATTTAAAGATCTGGAACACCTGATGTGGAACTCCAAGAGCCCAGCTACACCATAACACATATAGGAATGACGTCTTAGCAAAAGTTGTTCAATCTGATAAGCACTCTCTGTTGACTTATAAAAATCGAAGATCTGGGACACCTGATGTGGAACTCCAATAGCCCAGCTACACCATAACACATATAGGAATGACGTCTTAGCAAAAGTTGTTCGGTCTGATGGGCATTTCCTGTTGACTTAGAAAAAATCGAAGGTCAGAAACATCTGATGTGAAAATTATTGCAAAGCTATCACTAACTTCACTGTATAAAATAACATAAGCTGGGAGTACCTCCACGCGGTGAAGGCGCTAACATTTTAGGACTGATTTTCGATGACGATTGTATATCAATGAAAATTTGACTCGACTGGCCAAAACTCCCATTTATTATTTTATTTTATCGAATAAATATGTCTTCGGGTTTATGTTATTTGAGTGTTGAATTTCCTTTTCCATTTATCTTCGTGACTCGGTAGCCTACCCGGTAACGCAGGGGAGCAGTCAATTAGATTTTAATTGATTAGATATCTTCACAACAAAACTATAACCATGCCTAGAAAGAGGTCAAATCTTTCCCAATGTTCCAAAGGAGCTACAAGATTGAGGATCATAAGATCCCAAGAATCTACCGAAGAGCGTCAGGAGAGACTTGATGCTGTTCGAGAACACCAGGCTGCTTGCTCCGTGGAAACCTCTTCGGATCGCGAAGCACGCCTGCGTTCTTAGCGTATTTACGCATCTACATCCAGATCTCTAGAGACCAGTGAAGAATAGATGCGCGACTGGCCGATCGTGAACGTCATGCATTGTCTCGCGAGTCAGAGACGTTCACGGATAGAGAATTGCACTTGAGTACCAAGCGTATCTACGCATCGACTTGTAGATCTCTAGAGACAAGTGGGGAACGTGATGCGCGACTGTCCGCTGATCGTGAGCGACATGCATTGTCTCGCGAATCGGAAACGTTTACCGATACAGAATCACGCTTGAGTTCTCAGTGTATTCGCACATCTACTAACAGGTCTTTTGAAACGAGTGATGAACGTGATGCGCGACTAACTGCTGCTCGAGATTATCATACTCGTACATTGCCCCGAACACGCACACAACAAAATATTCATAATCAGTTAGAAAGTGAGAGAGAAAGAACTACTGGAGTACGGCATGAAGAGACAGAAGAAGAGCGCAACGAACGTTTGAATTCTGATCGAATTCGACATTGTCTGAACAGAATGTCGATATCATCTGAAGAATCGGATGTGTCTTAAGATATAGCCGTAGGGCATGGCGACCTTCCTTGGGTTGATAAGGTACGGAGTACATTTACGTATATACTCCTATGATTGAATACGCCACATTTATTATGGTTCAAAATTGTACTTTTTGTGAAGCTGTTAAATGGCGAAAAGAAACAAACGGTATGTGTTGCTCAGATGGGAAAGATCCGCTTTTCCCTTCCCCGGGTTCTTAGAATTCGACATCAGACGTTTCAGATCTTCGATTTTGACGACCCCGTTGTCGCTGGCATAAGCAACATCAGGATCCGCGTACGAAGTCGCGGGCAGAAGCTAGTTCAAAATATGTGTTTGGGAACCTATATATTCTGTAATCCAATCAAAATAAATACACACTACCTTAAAAATATGTTTGATTTACAAATAATTTTGGTATTACGATTGTATGAAATTCGCATGCTCCGCAGGCCTCTTAAAGCGTACATTATGGAATGGTCCCAATTTCCCTTCAATATAATAGTATTATTTAGCCCTCTCAGCAGTAAACATAGTTAGTAACTAAATCCAAAGTCCTAATTTCGGTTACAGCAAATACCTTGACTTAACTTGGTATCGGCATTAGAACGGCGGCAGTATCTTTTGATCCCTATAGATTGGGGAATGAATCTGAAATTATAATGTTTATATAAGTCTTATTAACATGTTTATTGGTTTTCAATCCAATGTGCTTTCTAGTAAGAGTTAAAATATATTGATAAGGGTTTATTCGCTACAATGGTACAAGACTTTTCTCTTCTTCATCTTAATAATATTATAAATTCGATAGTGTGGATGGATAGATATATGTTTCTTGCTCAATCATGCCGCAATGACTGAACGGATGATGATAATATTTCCTTTTGCACAGTAGTCTGAAATAGCACATGGGATTCGTTTTTTAGGGTTCCGTAGCCAAATGGCAAAAAACGGAACCCTTATAGTTTCGCCATGTCTGTCTGTCTGTCTGTCCGCGGATAATCTCAGTGACCGTTAGCACCAGAAAGCTGAAATTTGGTACCAATATGTATATCAATCATGCCGACAAAGTGCAAAAATAAAAATTTAAAAAAACATTTTTATTAGGGTACCTCCCCCAGACGTAAAGTGGGGAGCGACTTTTTTTTTAATTTTGACCCTGACGTGTGATATATTGTTGGATAGGTATTTAAAAATGAATAGGGGTTTTCTAAAATCATTTTTTGATAATATTAATATTTTAGGAAATAATCGCTCCGAAAGTCAAAAACAATGTGTCCCCCCCCCCTCTAACTTTTGAACCATAAGTTTAAAAAATATGAAAAAAATCACAGAAGTAGACCTTTATATGAACTTTCTAGGAAAATTATTTTCAACTTGATGAGTTGAATAGTTTTTGAGTTATATAGCACTTTTTCAAAAAAACGCAAATGATAACTTTGTTTTTCATACAAATACTATGAAAAACAAAGTTATTTTTGCTGACGAAAAATGTTGGTATTTTTAATGGTCTGGGAAGCTACGGAACCCTACAGTGAGCGTGGCCCGACACGCTCTTGGCCGGTTTTTATCTCACACTTTGAACATCGAAATTTCCACGTGAACGTAGTCGCATGCAATAGCTAGTTACAGCATTAAAACAGCCGTTTTTTTCAATAACCGATGAAAATTTTCTATGTGGGGGAGTGTTCAGAATGATGGAGTGAATACGTGGTGCTTAACTGTTTTATTTATTTATTTATTAAAACTTTATGCACAAGTAAAAACTGTACAAAGGTGGCCTTAATGCCTTGGGCATTTTCTACCAGTCTACCTTAGGGTGATGCAGAGACAATACACATTAAGTGCAATAACAGAAAACGCACGTTCCTTTTGCCAGCAGTTCTTGGACGCCATTCGGTGACAGACTTGCTCCACCTATCATCACTGCGCCTTGTTAGGTGTCCTGCCCAACTCCATTTGAGTTCCGTAACGTGGTTTCCAAAATCGAGAACTTTTGTGCGTTTTCGGATTTCGACGTTAGGAACTCGATCTATCAGCTTATTTTTCTTTAGGAAGTATGAATACCATGCATACATTATGCATAAGCTTATCTATTTTTTCTAATTAATTTCTTCCAGTAAAAAAAATCATGTTTGAGATATCACTGCACTTTGAAGTAGAATAATATGAGCAGTATATTCTGGGAACAGCGCAGTTATTAAAATGGCTCCCAGCCAGCTATTAGATGTTTTATTTTAATATCACATACATCATCTGCAGGGGCTGTCTGTAGAATACTATGACTGCTGCCTGTACTGTACTAGTAGGCACGTTGAGTAGAAAAGTATTCATACAACGATCATGGTGGAAGAGAGAAAATGTTAGGTATTTAAAAAAAACATCCGGGGCAGTCTTTGCCAATAGAAGTGAAAACTCGTAGCGGATCCGCTACTGCTACGAGTAGCGAATCGGCTACGAGTGCTACAAAGCGTTAGGTGACGGTCACGCGAGTTCTCTGATTTTGGTTCACTCAAAAAGTGCTCCACGCGCCTTTAGAATTTTTCACTTCAAAAAGTTTTCCACATTACGGTGACATGACACCATCACAACCCGTAATTTCCACCTCCTCTGTTCCCCGATCATTATAATCTCGATGTCTTCATAGTTTGAGTGAATCGTACTCTTCTAGACCGCGTCGTTGCTTTTTATCAGGCGACTTCCGGCCAAGCAAAAGCACATTTAGCATAAAAATAACTGTCTTTTTTCTTCATCACCCGCCTAGCCTTTTCCCAACTATGTTGGGGTCGGCTTCCAGTCTAACCGGATGCAGTTGAATACCTGTATTTTAGATGGAGCGACTGCCTATTTGACCACCATAACCCAGTTAGTACTGGGTGTTACCCCTTGGTAAGACTGGTTGTCAGACTTTTTGGGCCACTCAATACGACTGTCAAAGATCTGCAAATGACAGAGGGGACCAACGGCTTAACGTAAATTAAAATTAACTTTTAGATGCTTATTTACATTCCTTGACTATAATTTAGAACGAAAGGCTTCTTTTTACGCATAGAAAAATAAAAGCTTTGTTTTGAGTTACTATTTTTGCCTGTCCTTCTTTCCAATACAACGACATGTCGCCATTGTTTTTTAAGTTGATTCTACAAATGTCACTCATTCAATCCCATTAGCACTGTCATTTACAAAGGTCACTACACAAACACCAATAAAAACGAAACAAATGCGCTCCATCAAAAGCGACCTATAGTCCTATGAAAGTAATCCCACCTCCGCCTTTGCATCGCTGTCAAAATCACATTGATCATACTACCCGTTGCAATAAGGTCGATTATAGGTTGCTATCTTTGACAAGTCTATCAAAATTATCGTCATCTTTATTTTAATGGATATAAGGGTGATATCGGAAGTAAAGTAACGGTGAAAACACTGTACACCTTCATGCTATACCATTAATAACAGGGGGTGTCACGAATGCCAAACTTCGACATTCAGCTATACAATATGAAATAACTCAAGCTAGTTACTTGCACTATATCGTTCAACTTGCCACTTGCTACGTTCAGCCAGCCAAAGAGTAATTATGTGTAGATCATAGATTAGTTTTGTGACATAATAATAATTATACGATTAGTCTATTGTAACAGATGACAACCATATTTAAGGCGACTATAGTAGCTAAACACGAGTTTAATAATGCCTGAAAGTACCTCTAAGATTCACTGCAATAAACTAAACCAGAAAAATAAATGATAGTCTTTAGGATATATGCTAGTATGGTAGTGTTTTGAAAACATAATACAAATAATTTTACTCGAAAAAAAAAATCACGAACTTATCTCTAAAAAAATATTTTAACGAGAAAAAACCATACAAAATACATGCGATCATTCTGATTGTTTGGCAAATAATTCTATAAGCAACATATTAACATCATAGTGTTTTAATTTTAGTCCAATCAATAGATTTTTTGTAAATCGATCAAAACCACTTATTTCGCACTATTTGGCCCACAGTGACTGACGTAACAACCACTTTGTAGTGCAAGCTGATTCGGACTTTATTCTAACAGTATTTTAAACGAAGTTTGAACCACCACAAATAGAGGTGCTAATTTAGCTCTTGTAGTCCCCTTAATGAGAATTTATGTTACGTACACTATCACATTTTATCTAGGAAAAAAAAATTTCTTTTCAAGTCAGTAAAAGAAAATCACAGGAAACTATTAGGTATATTAATAACTAGCGAATGTCACACGGCTTCACCCACGTAGTTCCAGTTCCCGTTTGAGTACGGGGATAAAAATAAAGCCCATGTAACTTGCTGATAGTGTAGCTATCCATTATAAGAATTTTAAAATCGATCCAGTGGTTTTTAAGTTAATTCGTTACATCCAAATATGCAAATCATCATTTCTCTTTAAAATATTGGTATGGATAATAGTCCTACTGACCGTTTTCGGTCACGCCGGCCAATCTTAGCGGAGATTAGCCATCGGCATCGGCGCGGGAGAAATTATAGTAGGTACACAAGTGTGTGCGCAGGCACAGGTGTTCTTTACTCTCTGTTCTTTACTGTGATATTAGAGAGCAGCGGTGGCCCAGTAGTGGCAGCCCCGACTTACGAACAGTAAGTCGTGGGTTCGAACCCAGGCAGGCGCATTACTTTGTGTAATTTAATTCATCACTACTGCTCTCAAAAACGGTGAAGGAAAACATCGTGAGGAAACTGGCATGTCCTAGAATCAAAAATTCGAAGACATGTGACATCTACCAACCCGCACTAGGCCCGCGTGGTGGATTTTATGCCCATACGCAAAATACGCGCTTTGACGTGGAGTTGCGGATACCAGCCCGTTGTACCATACAATACTGTCATAGCCCGATGGGATAGCAATCTGGCACGACCAGAGAGAGATCAAGCGAAGGACCAACGACTTAACGTGCTTTCCGAGGCACGGGGGTTTCATACCGCCAACATCCAAACTCCAGAATGTGTGGTAAAGGAATAGATACACTTTGCATTTGAAAATATTCTATGTCTTAACCCAGGCTATGATATCACTATGTGTTTAACTAAAAATTCGGCAGAGTTACTATCACATTTATAAAAAAGTACAGAGATCGCATCTGATATTCCCATCTTTGTTTCCAAAAGCATAAATCTCGCCAAACTGCCGCCGAACTAACATTACCACCTGAAAAGCACTCATACCTTCAATAATCTGCAAGTTACAGCTTTCATCTTCCCCAGTCACCGAAGTTTCTTATCGATGCAATCAATGCTGGATTGTTGGAAACGACTGTACTTAGGGGTGAATATTCCGAGTACGATGTACCACTTCAATTTCCCTTAACTATGCATCGTTTTATCACATTACGTATTCACGACTCCCTTGGGAACACAGTCTGTAAATGGTCAGCACCATACACAAAGACTATATGAAATAGTTGCAGAGTGGACACTGGACATTCAAATGATATTATATTATGGATGGTGTAATGCGCTCGGCACGGATTTTATGATTTGATCAAACATGTAGATTTCTTTTCGAGGTACATAATACAAGAGCAAATGTAGGTATTAAACACTACCTTTTTCCCGTGACTTTGGCCGCGTTATGGTCGGAAATTATCCCACGAGAATTTGTTGCCTGTATTTTTACTATTTTTTTTTAATAAAGAAGCTTATAACAAATTGAAAAGAAAAAACAATGAGTTTACCTAACTATCAACATTGAGCGCGTATACAAATTACAAAGTTTCGTCAACCGTAGAGGAGTTCTCTCGAAAGGAGGCGATACTAGCTACAGGATCGAGACATATATGTCTGTGAAACAAATATGTTGTCACTAGAAACCAAAATTTGTGCAAAATTTCAGCGCAATCGGATACCAAGAAGTGGTCAAAAAAGGGTTTGCAAATTTTGAATCAGAAAATTTACAAACATCCAAACAAAGCAAGTTAAATAAAAGCTTGTAAAAAATAACTACTTTTAATAGGTATCGGTTGTAAGCAATAATAACTTCTGTAAACTTTAAGTAACATCAACATATTTCACGTTTTAATATCGTTGTATACAATTTTACTCCCCTCTCAAAGAAAGTTTCAACGATAATATCGTAAAAAGACCATATTTACAAGACATAATTTACCTAAACAACCGTAGTAACTGTCACTTACGACTTGCGCAGTACCTTCTTAACTTACCCGAGTAAAATGTCGTATCTCATGTTAAAATATTCATAATCTTTGTTCTAACAGTAAATAGTTGCATTTTAGAGTTCACATTCTGTGTTCAGTAATGCTATTTCTGCATAGTGAGGTAAGCAAAATGTGCATATGTTAGGTGTTGTGTTGAGTCCCCGGATAATTGCGCATTTCGCAGAGATCAGAAAACAATTTGATTTCACTGCAGTTGAAACAAAGTTGTTGTTATCTGAAAACGGCGAATATGAAACTGGAAACGGTTGCTGATTGCTTACATCAGAAACTATCGCTTTGTCGTGTATGGTAAAAGCTATTATCTGAACTGGTAGAATTTTAGTTTACATGGAAACTATGTAGGCACTCATTTTTTGAACATTGGAATTGTTATTTTTCTTTTCTGTTATGAATGTTAAGATACAAGACAGATTACGTTACTATGAGTACAAATGATGGTACGGTCTTCAGATATCGGACAACCTATGGATGAACTAAATTAATTATATGCGTATATGTTTTTATGTGGTACCTATGTTTATTGTGACTCTGAAAAAAGTCAGACACTACATAAAACTTGCTAAAGGGCGAAACGTTTTCACAAGAGCGAAAAACATGGATTATATAATAAAGTAGAAATAAAATACTTTAATTACAACCTGTCCGCTCTGTTGTATTTTACTGATCTTGGCGTGTTATACGTAATAGATGACATGTTCCAGTGTTCAACCTGTTTTGGGTTTGTATCTTGTCACTAATACGACCTGAATAGGAATATTACGAGTAAAACATTAAGGCGATTACATGAGCTAAACGCGAGTTTTATAATTACTAAAAGTATATGATTCACTGCTATAAACAAGACCAGAAAAATATATAAATATATGATATTCACGATAGTGTTTTGAAAACATAATACAATTAATTTGACTCGATAAAAAAATCACGAACTTATCTCTAAAAATATCTTTCAAACAATAAAAAACATACTAATATGCATGCGATCATTCTGTTTTTTTAGCAAATACTTCTACAAGCAATATATTAGCATGATAGTGTTTTAGTTTTTATAATATAATCAATAGTTTTTTTTTTTTTTGTAAATCACGAACTCTACTCGTTTGAACAACCACAAATAGAGTTGCTAATTTAGCTCGTCTAATCGCCTTAATAGGATACTAGAGTGTCTTACTAACATTCCGCCAAAAAATGTTGGTTTAAATTTTGATTTTTTAAAGAACTTTTTCTTGGATGATTTTCGAGGAATTCTCCGAACGGTACTGAATAAGATAACTTAAAGCGCCGAAGCATCCACCGATTATTATATAGAAACCTTTAGATTGTGCTCGCTACCAAATGAATAGGTACCTCGTTATCTCCGCCTACCCTTTGAAGCGCACAGCTGATACCTGAGATCTATTATGACGTTATAACTTTCAAAGAACATCTGAGTCCCTTAAACCGAACTCATAAGGCTACCTGATCTCGAACATTCTACCACCGAAGGAAACGATCCGTTGACGTTACGTAGGGACGTAGTTGAATACTCAATATGCTATTTAGGTAAAAGGGTTTATCGATGATGGGAAATTCGATAATACCATCACGCAGCTTTGGGGCTTTATTCATAATAGAAAATGGGTGTAAACACGTTGATATTCAGCATGTGTGCGAGCATTCATACCGGGTACATAGGTACAGGGGGTCGTATTGTGAAATCCATCAATTTTCATACCAAGTCGGTGACTTATAACTGCGTGTACGAAGGATAATGTAATTTTATTGACGTGGGCTCCGATCGATTAGAGCGCTTTACTGCTTTACTGATTTCTGGTGTGGCAATATTGTAATGTTTGTGGTTCACGAGATTAATGGAACGTGGTTATTGTAATGAATGAAGTATTACTTATTTTTTGAATAGGATTAGGATTTGCTGAATTCACATTTGGAAAGTTGGCAGTAATGTAAAGTGTTCTATCACTAATGAATTTAGTGACGATGACTTTTGGGAACTTATTCTTTCATTGTTTAAAATTCGTGAACAATGGCTTTCATATTTTGAAGAGAAAAGCTCTTCAAATCGAAGTTACAAAGTTACTACTTGTCTTATCATTACTTTTGTTTTCAGATGAGTGAAGGGATCAAAACTACGACAATTTACGACTTTCTTCAGATTCATTTTATAATGTGATTTCTCTTCTACTGCAACAAAAGCAAGAAGGACAGAGTGAACTAAGCACACAGATAAAATTCAAATTAGTCAGGTCCTAACCCCGACTAAACGCACTACAAAGTCATATAGATAAATAAATACAGGGTGTAAACCACCACATCACGAAGCCGTCAACCAAGCATTTTGTTTATCAAACTAAGTAATTTTACGCAAAAAATATTGCTGGGAAACGACTTTTTTTTGGGGTGGAAAAACATGTTTTGTGGAAGAACTCAATGTAACGCGCTTAAAACATTGTGCTTGATGGATGGATTGAATAATACGGGGGCCTAAGAGGTGTCTAAAGTGAAAAAGAAAATAACAAAAACTTTTATTTAAATGTATCTTTGACCCCCAATATCTCCGTAACTAGAAGTTTCCCAGGTATGGTGAAATTTCAAATGAAAGAAAGAAAGAAAAAGCATTAATTAACCCGCACAGGACTAAACACATCAAAATTATCAGTATTTAAGGGGCCGGCGGAGGATGCGTATTTCATACAAACGTAATACCAAAATTATTTGTAAATCAAACATATTCTTAAGGTAGTGTGTATTTATTTCGATTGAATTACAGAATATCTATGTTCCCAAATATGTTTTTTGAGAGAATAGTGATGCAAAGACGAGATATGAGGAATTTAAACCTTTCTATAGAAAACTCATTTTTCTTATAACTCTTGTTAAAATCAGTGTCCAATCAAAATATGTATTTGGGAACCTAGATATTCTGTAATTCAATCGAAATAAATACTCACTACCTTAGGAATATGTTTAATTTACAAATTATTTTGGTATTACGTTTGTACGAAATACGCATGCTCCGCAGGCGTCTTAAAACTTAATAAAAATTAAACAGATAAAAAAATTAAAAGAAACGAAACTCGTCCTGTACGAGGCCAAAAGGCTTCTATCTCAGCATGGCGCTGTAACATTAAAAAAAACGTCATAGCGCTGGTATTCTGATAGGGCCCAAAGTGAAGGTGATGCCACGGTCAGGCCAGATGGGGATAACAATAAAAATAAAATGTAGACGAATCTATACTAATATTATAAAGCAGAAGAGTTTGTTTGTTTGTTTGTTTGTTTGTTTGTTTGTTTGTTTGGTTGAACGCGCTAATCTCAGGAACTACTGGTTCAAATTGAAAAATTCTTTTTGTGTTGGATAGTCCATTTATCGAGGAAGGCTTTAGGCTATATAACATCACGCTACAACCATTAGGAGCGGAGCAGGAATGAAAAATGTTCCAAAAACGGGGATTTTTTTTTTCCTTTCGTTTGTCTCTCTTATGTGACGCAGACGAAGTGACGTGGGTCAGCTATAGGCTATAATTTATCTTGAAAACTTGAACACCTGATGCAGAACCGCAACAGACCAGCTAAACTATAAGAGATACAAATATGACACCATAGCAAAAATTGTTCCACGTGATGAGCATTTTCTGCTGAGAGAAGAAATTTGAAGATCTGGAACACCTGATGTGGAACTCCATGAGCCCAGCTACACCATAACACATATTATTATAGGAATGACGTCTCAGCAAAAGTTGTTCAATCTGATGAGCACTCTCTGTTGACTTATAAATATTGAAGATCTGGGACACCTATTGTGGAACTCCAATAGCCCAGCTACACCATAACACATATAGGTATGACGTCTTAGCAAAAGCTGTTCGGTCTGATGGGCATTTCCTGTTGACTTATAAAAAATCGAAGATCAGAAACATCTGATGTGAAAATTATTGCAAAGCTATCACTAATCTATACTAATATTATAAAGCAGAAGAGTTTGTTTGTTTGTTTGTTTGGTTGAACGCGCTAATCTCAGGAACTACTGGTTCAAATTGAAAAATTATTTTTGTGTTGGATAGTCCATTTATCGAGGAAGGCTTTAGGCTATATAACATCACGCTACAACCATTAGGAGCGGAGCAGGAATGAAAAATGTTCCAAAAACGGGGATTTTTTTTTCCTTTCGTTTGTCTCTCTTATGTGACGCAGACGAAGTGACGTGGGTCAGCTATAGGCTATAATTTATCTTGAAAACTTGAACACCTGATGCAGAACCGCAGCAGACCAGCTAAACTATAAGAGATACAAATATGACACCATAGCAAAAATTGTTCCACGTGATGAGCATTTTCTGCTGAGAGAAGAAATTTGAAGATCTGGAACACCTGATGTGGAACTCCATGAGCCCAGCTACACCATAACACATATTATTATAGGAATGACGTCTCAGCAAAAGTTGTTCAATCTGATGAGCACTCTCTGTTGACTTATAAATATTGAAGATCTGGGACACCTATTGTGGAACTCCAATAGCCCAGCTACACAATAACACATATAGGTATGACGTCTTAGCAAAAGCTGTTCGGTCTGATGGGCATTTCCTGTTGACTTATAAAAAATCGAAGATCAGAAACATCTGATGTGAAAATTATTGCAAAGCTATCACTAATTATACTTCATAAAATAACATAAGCTGGGAGTTCCTCCACGCGGCGGTGAAGGCGGTAACAGTTTAGGACTGATTTTCAATATTATATGACGATGGTATATCATTGAAAATTTGAGTCTACTGGCCAAAATTTCCATTTATTATTTTATTTTATCGAATAAATATGCCTTCGGGCTTATGTTATTTGAGTGTTTAATTTCCTTTTCCATTTATCTTCGTGACTTGGTAGCCTACCGGGTAACGCAGGGGAGCAGTTACTAAGATTTTAGTTGATCAGGTATCTTCACAACAAAACTATAACCATGCCTAGAAAGAGGTCAAATCTTTCCCAATGTTCCAAAGGATCATCAGATCCCAAGAATCGAGCGTCAGGAGAGACTTGATGCTGTTCGAGAACATCAGGCTGCAACTTGCTCCTTGGAAACCTCTTCGGATCGCGAAGCACGCCTGCGTTCTCAGCGTATTTACGCATCTACATCCAGGTCTATAGAGACCAGTGAAGAATAGATGCGCGACTGACTGCTGATCGTGAACGTCATGCATTGTCTCGCGAGTCGGAGACGTTCACGGATAGAGAATTGCGCTTGAGTTCTCAGCGTATTCGCACATCTACTAAATGCAGGTCTTTTGAAACGAGTGATGAACGTGATGCGCGACTAACTGCTGCTCGAGATTATCATACATTGCCCCGAACACGCACACGACAAAATGTTCATAATCAGTTAGAAAGTGAGAGAGAAAGAATTACTGGAGTACGGCATGAAGAGACAGAAGAAGAGCGCAACGAACGTTTGAATTCTGATCGACTTCGACATTGTCTGAACAGAATGTCGCTATAATCTGAAGAATCGGATGTGTCTCAAGATATAGCCGTAGGGCATGGCGACCTTCCTTGGGTTGATAAGGAACGGAGTGCATTTACGTATACTCCTATGATTGAATACGCCACATATTCCGCCATCGGAGGTATGGTTCAAAATTGTACTTTTTGTGAAGCTGTTAAATGGCAAAAAGAAACAAACGGTATGTGTTGCTCAGATGGGAAAGATCCGTTATTTTCCTTTCCCCGGGCTCTTAGAATTCGACATCAGACGTTTCAGATCTTCGATTTTGACGAACCCGTTGTCGCTGGCATAAGCAACAGGATCCGCGTACGAAGTCGCGGGCAGAAGCTAGTAAACAATACAAATGTGTGAAGCATAAATAAATATGAAGAAAATAATAATAACACCTACACCCCACGTAATGAATACTTAAAAACGCTTAGTTGACACTTCCCGTGACCCTAGGGCTGGCTTTTACCTCGGCCAAAGGTTTAGCATTGCCATACAGCGTGGTAACGCTGCCAGTCTCATGGGTACATTACCAGTTGGCAGCGTTAAGGAGTTTTTTGACGCCATTTTTAAGTTTGTTAATTTATTTCAATACTTTTTGCAAAATTGCAAAAAAAACAAACATACTAAAGACTAGAATGAAGTATGTCAGTCTGGTCCACTGAAGACCTACCAATAACATTCAGTAGTTATTAAAACCCAATAACACTAGTTTCAAATAATCCCAGCCAATCACATTATCTTCCCACGCGTTCACAATAGTTACCTAGATTAGGTGTAAACCAATATCAAGCAATCCAGTCCGTGCGCCATCATAATCAATTATGTTGAACGGCCATCGATTTATAGCCCGAGATTAGATCAGACAGAATAATATTAACGTTTAAATGGCTGCATCCTCCTAGTTCAGTTAGGTTATTGAAACGTGTGGCGCCACCTGTGAGCAATCATTGTATGTTGCATCAATCTCTACTAATATTAATAACTAGCGGACGTCACACGGTTTCACCCAGGGGGGTGAAACTTCCATACATTGGCTTCGAACAAAATTTTCATAGATAGTGCTGCCATCTGTGTGTTTAGGTACACCAACTTTTCAACTGTTATAACGAAAACAGCTATTTTAGACTAGTTGCTAGTGAAGTATATAGCCTAGCGGTGACAGCGGTTGCCCTTGTGACTAATAATTCACAAGTTCGAATCCTCAGAAATTCTTTTTGCATTTATTTGGTTGAAAAAAAACTAGCAGCGCCAGCTAACAGTTTGGGTACACAGTTTTAAAAACGAAAACCAGAGTTGCGCATCTATCTTGTAGTATACTTAGTTTGTTTGTCACACGATTTCGATGTAATTCGGCATACAGATAGGACATACTGTATGTTACGGTTGGACGTAGAGCTTTTCATAATCTTTTAGTTTTTAATTGTTCATCAATATTGGATCGAGATTGTCTATGGAAAGTTTAGCCCATTCTTCAACATGAGATTACATTTTGGAATCCAATTAAGGCGATTACACGAGCTAAACGCGAGTTTTATAATTACTAAAAGTATATGATTCACTTCTATAAACAAGACCAGAAAAATACATGATATTCTTCAGGATATATGCTAGCATGATACTGTTTTGAAAACATAATATAATAAATTTGGCTCGATAAAAAGAAATCACGAACTTACCTCTAAAAATATCTTTCAAACAATAAAAAACATACTAATATGCATGCGATCATTCTGATTTTTTGGCAAATAATTCTACAAGCAATATTTTAGCATGATACTGTTTTAGTTTCTTAATCCAATCAATAGTTTTTTTGTAAATCGATCGAAACCACTCATTCCGCGCTATTTGGCCCGCAGTCGCTGACGTAACAACCACTTTGTAGTGCAAGCTGATTAGAACTTTATTCTAACAGCAGTTCAAACGAAGTTTGAACCACCACAAATAGAGTTGCTAATTTAGCTCGTCTAAGCGCCTTAAGTCACAGTTATTGTGACTGTGACTGAACTGTAGATTATTTTTGACTATGCAAAACCAAAACGTTATTTTTAGATGAGGGGATGAATCATTTATCAATCATCGTTTATAAAAAGACTCAAGAGAATTAAAAGATTACTTGATATTTGCTTCCGTCAGCAGAAATAATTGTAATTAAATTACTGTTTTGCAATTTTGCTCAATTTTTGTTACGATAATTGCTGGTAAATTGGTTATTAGGATCAAAGTGAACAGCTTGATTGGTTTCTTGATACATCAGGAAATTAATAATGATGATTACATTAATATTCTGGTTCTCAGTCAAGAATGTGCCTCAACTGCCTGCATCAACAATAGCTTTTCCCAGCACATCATACTAATGGGATATAAATTATCCTATATCCTAGGTCAAGGTCTAACAGTTTGTTAAATGTCATCAAAATACGTTTTTCTGTTAAGGTGTAAAAAGATACGAGTAACAGATCTATAGAGTTATAACGAAAATCAACAAATGAATTTGAATTTTTGAATTTGAATTTTTAAATTTGAATTTGCAATTTGAAACGTTTGGATTTGCGGTTGATGGCAATAGGCTCGCCCCGTAAATTACATGGGGCTTCAAACATAACTGATGAAATGTTGGTGTACTACGAGTATTAGGTAAATTTCTGCCTAACTCTTCGAGGATTAGCTAGCAGGCATGCTCTGTATTGGCATTGCATAAAATATTACTAAATATCACAAAATCAAAACATGCACATAACTAAATACCGTCAAACCATATAACATCAAAATTTGTTTCAATAAAAATCTACCTATACAATGCTCTATCTGAATCTAATCTTCTGATCTCATTGAACGTGTCGCACGGAATGTTATTGGAATGCTTTTAAGATAATAATCTCCGGGACACTAACGTGAGAATCGACGGGTAAATACACTAAGTAAAAATAAGCGGTCAAGTGCGAGTCGGACTCGCCCATGAAGGGTTCCGTAGCAGCAAGTAACGTAATATAAAAGTTATGATTTATGACGTTTTAAAAAAACTATTTACTAGATCTCGTTCAAACCAACTTTCGGTGGAAGTTTACATGGTAATGTACATCATATATTTTTTGGAGTTTTATCATTCTCTTTGTTAAAGGGGGGGGGGGGGGAGGGGACACATTTGTCCACTTTGGAAGTGTCTCTCGCGCAAACTATTCAGTTTAGAAAAAAATGATATTAGAAACCTCAATACCATTTTTAAAACCTATCCATAGATAACACGTAATTATGGGTTTGATGAAAACAAAAATTTGAGTTTCAGTTCAAAGTATTAACCCCAAAAATTTATTGTTTGTTTTTATATTGTTGTGTGAAAATCTTAATGCGGTTTACAGAATACATCTACTTACCCAGTTTCAACAGCATAGTTCTTATAGTTTCGGAAAAAAGTGGCTGTGACATATGAACGGACAGATAGACAGACAGACAGAGATGACGAATCTGTAAGGGTTCCGTTTTTTGCCATTTGGCAACGGAACCCTGAAAAGTGAGCAGTACTTAGTAATGATTTTAATTGCATATTTATTCCATTCATCCGGGAATGTAGACGCAGGCTATAAAATAGAGCAGCGATGGCCCAGCGGTGGCGGCCCTGACTTACGAACAGTAAGTCATGGGTTCGAACCCAGGCAGGCGCATTACTTTGTTTAATTTATTTCATCACCACTGCTCTCAAAAATGGTGAAGGGAAACATCGTGAGGAAACCGGCATGTCCCAAAATCAAAAATTCGAAGACATGTGACATCTACCAACCCGCACTGGGCCCGCGTGGTAGATTATAGCCCATAGGCAAAATACGCGCTTTGACGTGGAGTTGCGGACACTAGCCTGTTGTAGGTACAATACAATACAATACTAGAAAATAATGTCCAAGGGTTTTCTAAACTCGAAAAACTTCATAGGTACATCTAGTTGGTGGTAATAGAAGATTGGTAGAATCTAACTCATATCCCACCGCATGCTTTGCGCCACCTCCTATCCCGCCTTCTTAGCCCAGAAGCATGCAGCTGCAGTGACCTTTGCGCTGCCACCGACGACGTGATGAAGGTGGCGAGGTTTTTCACTGCCACCGACGACGTGATGAAGGTGGCGAGGTTTTTCACTACCACCGACGACGTGATGGAGTTGGCGAGGTTTTGCACTGCCACCGACGACGTGATGGAGGTGGCGAGGTTTTTCACTGCCACCGACGACGTGATGGAGGTGGTGAGGTTTTTCACTGCCACCGACGACGTGATGGAGGTGGCGAGGTTTTTCACTGCCACCGACGACGTGATGGAGGTGGCGAGGTTTTTCACTGCCACCGACGACGTGATGGAGGTGGCGAGGTTTTTCACTGCCACCGACGACGTGATGGAGGTGGCGAGGTTTTTCACTGCCACCGACGACGTGATGGAGGTGGCGAGGTTTTTCACTGCCACCGACGACGTGATGGAGGTGGCGAGGTTTTTCACTGCTACCGACGACGTGATGGAGGTGGCGAGGTTTTTCACTGCCACCGACGACGCGATGGAGGTGGCGAGGTTTTGGGCTGACAAAATATTAGAATGGTCGTGCCTGTGACATGAAGAAGAAGAACACCTTATTCTTACCGCTTCGCAATGTTTAATAAAAAACAGTTACAAAGAACTGACGCAATATTTATAAATCTTATTATGTATTTACAAACTCTCTAATTTGAATTTCAGTACTGACCAGTTTTACATTCTTGTTGATGGGGGAACTCCTGGGCAACTGAGTTGGAATATGGACACGAAACTGTCTGATTAATTTAAACATAGCTTCGTTTCTAGGAATCCATAAATTAAAGTCCACGACGACACAGATCGTTTGCTTCTTTTGCTGTAAATAAATTGGCGAGGTTTTAAAAAGCTTGTGTGTTCAAGCAATGCACCAGCTAGGAGCATCCAACGGTCGTCCCCTTGAATCGGACATGCATGTAAAGGAACAAACTGATGGAGGTTTTAACCAGTTCAAATTTTTTCAAGTGTCCTTGAAACAGTGAAACAGTGGACTCTTTAAAACAGCGATTCAATAAAAGTGCATAGAGAAGCTTTTCAAAAAATGTGTAAACGTGAAAATATCTAGTTCGATGAATGTCATAGTCCGACGCCGAGTCCGTCCTTTTGTCCAATTTGACCGATACTTAACAGTTTTTCGCTGAAAAGTCATTGTACAAAGTCAATGGGTATTTGTATTGTTTTCAAATATGTGAGTTCACTGCCTCTCGAGTCATTGTACTGTCGGTACCTAACATGTTTGTTTCTGTATACTGACGGTCCTTTGACAAAAATGTTGTGCTGCAACTTTTGCTGTGTGTTGCTATGTGAAGTAAACATTCTAACTTTAATAGCTTCTATGTATTAAGGCCTCAGTTACATGGTCTGAATGGCTTCAAACTTTTATTTCAGCTTTTCATATGTTTTCAAAACAATTTTCAGGACAAAGTTGAACAGTTTTGTTTGGTGTTACAAAGTACTGGATAAATCTTTTTTTAAATAGTGTCTCGTTGGTTTAGTAGTTGCAAACACGACTGCTATGCATGTGGTCCTGGGTTCTATGCCCAAGTCGTACATGGTATGTATTATTAGTTGTTTTTCCATCAGGAGATTCCCAGGACCAGCTTCAGAGTCTGGATTAGTGCCCGGTAGATGGCAATAGGCTTGCCCTATGTAATAGGTTACATGGGGCATAAGCATAGCGATATGTGGCTGCGGGACTGTTCGAAAGAGATACCGTGGCCCCGGAACGTAAAGGGCGAGGAAGGAACATGGATGGGTTTTAGTCAGTAAAAGTCTGACACTCCCTCCGGCTCCCGCCCAGAGTGGGAGGGGTCATTTGATGATTACCCATCCGAAAAAAAAAGGTACAGTACCTGTCTAACCAATCGGGGATAGAAGGCTGGCAGGATGTAATGTTATGTTAAATTGAAATGTTTTTTTATAAAATCCTTTTTCACTATTATTTGTATAACGGCTCATCGATCTTCAGCATTGAACATTGTGCTTAAACTATCGTTTAGAAATCTATGAAAAAACATGATGTGTAAAAGGTCACTAAAGATTTCTTAGAACAGATAATCATCTGTTCTACATTAAAATATTACCTAAATATCTTTGAAAGTAAAACACAATAATTAAGGTCAAATTAGGCAAGACAAATAAAACACTCAAGCGCAAGATCATGTCGTTCTAACTATAATTTATTCAAGATCTGACACTACATTGTTAACAAGAGCTGTAATTTTTACGTCCAATATATTAAATATGAGATTCTTATCTCCTTCCGTAATAATTTAATAATGTTATTTGATCTAAATCAGGGTTGGATTGTGAGTCGGACACTACAATAGTGATTAATGAAGTCCTACCCAATAATCAGTGCATGCGAGGAAATAAGTACTTTTGTTATGATGTAGTGCAGTTTAAGACAGAAGGGTAACTTCTTGTCAACATACGAAAACCTTTATTATTCTTAGGGCCTTCCCATATGATAAAATGCAGAGAGGAAACTAAAAGTTAACGCTGTGATTTAAACTAAGAGTAACTATGTATGTGTCTTGTAGCAAGTATTAAAAAATAAGCCTAAGTATAATAATTTAATTGGTAATTATGCGTCGCAGCCATTAGGGGTCGACACACTAGGCCCATGGAGTCCAAGTGCCCACCTAGTATTTCGGGAAATTGCCAAGCGTTTGGTCAATTGTTCATGTGACCAGAGGGTGGGAATTTTTTTTAGCCAAAGAATCAGCATTGCTATCCAACGTGGCAATGCTGCCAGCCTTCTGGGCACTTTTCCTGTTGACAGCAATGTGTATGAATTTTTCGACGCCCTTTAACCCTTTTTGATACTTGTACATATAATTATCTTTATTATTATTATTGAGTTAAATTGTCCATTTTCTGTAAAAATTGTAATTGTTTTTGAATATTGATCTTCTTCCGTTTCCCACTTTATCAGTAACGAGCTCATTTAAACATTTTTTTTTTTAATTTTCGTTTACCAGTTAAGAAACGTTTTTGTTCTACGAAAATAGCTAGCTAAAGTTGGACTGCTTTTTGCAATCTATACTATGAACTATGACCTCATCGAGTTGGTTCCTGTCTCATTCGACCTTTCATTTATCGCACTACTGTTGCCAGGATACAAAATAATGCTATTTCAACTGTACTGTGGCACCAAGTATTTCAGAATTGGTGCAAGCCTATAATTGCTAGTTTTTCCACATGGTTATTAAAAACCGGCCAAGTGTACGCTGGCCTCGCGTATGACAGGTTCCGTACCATCCATTCAATTTTTTATTTATTTTTAATATTTTTTGTTAAGGCTGATGCTCCAGGGTAGCCCGCGAAATTAATTTATTTTTACGTTTTTTGCAATCTGCAGGCCAATGCTGGGTTTTATGTTGATGAAAATATCGTTTGCAACTGTAAGGTGTCGTTACTGAATTATATTCATCAAAATCATCAAAATAACCCTCCAAGTTCACAAAGGTCTATACAAACAACTTTGACCTTGAAAAATTCGTTCCTCGACCTTTATGAACAGTCGCGAACGATACTTTCGTCAATATACAACCTAGCACTGGCCTGCAAATTGCTAAAAACGTAAGAAAATTTGAATTTCGCGGGCTACCCTGACGCTTTCACCTTAAAGCGGCAACAGAAAAACGCATTCTTAAACACCACTTAAACAGAGATTTAAACTGAGACAGAGATTTTATTTTTGAGGTAGGTATAAATAAGTACTTTTGTGATGTATTTATTCATTGTAATTCATTATTTTTATATGAGTTCAATACAAAAATAATGAATTACATTCAAATTTTTTGAAACATATTATACACGTAGGCACTTTTTGCGTAGGAACACGTTTAAACACCACTTTTGTTCAAAATCGTCCCTGAAATTGATTTCATAGTCAAACACAATAAGTGTATTCATTTCCAGCAATAATAGACTTCCCTAATCGATTCCGACTGGTAATAATTATAATTAGTTACGCAACTAATAAATTTAAAAGCGCACACGCACTACGCATATATTACAATTATTGATATCGTAGGCCTAATTCATTGTGCCAGGGCACGCCACGATAGTGGCGGTAAGTCCCCTCTTTGAGGAGTGGCTAGAGAGGCGCCACGGCGTCCTCACCTTCCGCCTGACGCAGGTCCTCACCGGACACGGATGTTTCGGGAGGTACCTGCACCGAATCGGGCGGGAGGAAACGCCCGGGTGTCTCCACTGCGAGGATCGACCGGAGGACACGGTGGAGCACACGGTGGAGGTCTGCCCTGCGTGGGCGGAGCACCGCCGTGTCCTCGAAGCGGCGATCGGCGGCGGCGACCTCTCGCGTCCGGCCCTGGTTCAATCCATGGTCCGGAGCGAGATGGAATGGGAAGCCGTCACTTCCTTCTGCGAAGCAGTCATGCTAGCGAAGGAGGTGGCGGAACGAGAGAGGGAGAGATCCTCACTTCCCGGCCGCCGCGGGAGACGCACCGGGCGTCGAGGGCCACGTGGTGGCTACCGGCCACCGTAGATGCGGGCCTGTGGACGGTTGGCTATGGGCTAGCTAGCCGTCCGTCCGTCTAACGACGACAGGCCGTGTCGACGGCGCGTTCGTGTTCCACGCGCGCCTCAAAGAGATGTCAGCATAAGAGAGGGGCCCGCAAGGGCCGAAGCCTGCCGGGGTTGCGGGACTGTTCGAAAGAGATACCGCGGCCCCGGAACGTAAAGGGCGAGGAAGGAACATGGATGGGTTTTAGTCAGTAAGAGTCTGACACTCCCTCCCGCTCCGCCCAGAGTGGGAGAAGTCATTTGATGATTTCCCATCCTAAAAAAAAAAAAAAAAGGCCTAATTCATTGTAAAGTTATATGTTCACTTGTATTTGTGGACCGATTGACAACGAAGTAACGATGGGTTCTAATATATTATTAGCAATTATTTTTCCACTCTAACACTTTTACTACTGATTGTACGTTTTAGTGACGTGGGACGAGTTGCAGAATGGAAATATTATTTATTTTGATTTTCATCAACTCGTCCCAAATGATGTGAGGACGTGGGCATGCGGGACGAGATGCTGAATTACTCAATTAGGAGTAAATTAGATAAACACATCATCCACATAGACGACGATGAAATACTCGTATTACATATTGTAGAGGATTTACTCATAAAGTAACTACAATGTTAATAAAAATGTTTAAGGAACCACCGCGCGAGTTTCTTTTACCAAATCAAAAAAATAAATCACTTAATTTGGACTAGTAATCACAGAGAAATCGGTGAACATAAGAACATCAACTTAATCATGAAAAAAAAAGGAACCTCCTTCTTTATCGTAATCAAAGCATTAATTTCAAGTAGGCCAGTTACAGTCACTTTTGAATTGTCGAAACAAAAATAAATATTAAATGTAGCTACACTGCTGACTGGCCGGGACAGTCATAAGACATAAAAACTGTGGAAGTATGTGAAAGTACTGTAGTTGCCCATTCCCTAGCGTAGATTTCTATGGAGAAGAACTCCTTTTTTAGAGAGTCGGTTAAAATGGCACACTTAGGTCCATGTTCACCAAAAAAATGACGGTCTGATTATCTAAAACAGTTGTTTAAAACACATTTTTGTATGGGAATATGTCACAGTGACAGCTGTTTTTAGATAATCAAACCGTTATCTTTTCGGTGAACATGGACATTAGTGTATTCATACTAACGATATTTAGGTTTACCTATCTATATCTGTGAATAGGTTTATCTATATCTGAGGTTATATATATCTCTTAATACGTATTCAGGGGCACGCGGTTAGACTAGAAAGTTTTTTTTTGTGCTTCCTGCATCTGCATGTTTTTATGAGCTGTAGGGTGGTGCTTTATTTTGTGCCCAAGCCAAGATCTATTTGCTGAATTAACAAGAAATATTTTTCATGCACAATTTTTAACCTAAATAAATTAAAACATAAAAATATAACCCTTTTGAAAACGGTCAAAATAAAAATTAAAGAACTACATTTTTTATTTACTTACTTCAACTATTCTTTTTTATTATGCTGGATTTCAGGAATTGCCTATTTTACCGTACCTATCGCTGTCTAACTAACAAATGTGTACTCGACTTAACATCATAGCACACGAAATACCAATAATTATTAAAATCATTAAATCGTAACAATTGTAAACGTCATAATTCGTCACGGTTACATAATTGTGTGCCTACTATATTATTAAACTGTATTGATTGATACCGATTTTTGGCATATATGATTTATGATTGGTTTTGTAAAACGTTTATATTTATATTCAATAAGTTGCACAATAACAAATACTTAATTGATTGCTTTATTCGAATAATGATCGCAAGGACTATTGATGTTTGTGATAGTCATTATTGCTCGTTCCTGTTCCGCAAAGAGGCGTAGGTCTGATTATTTAATTCTATAAATAGCATACATAATTATATTTAATACTAAAAGTTTGTTTATACTACTCATTTCCTTTTTGTGGTGTTTAAAAAACGCTGAAATATAATTAAAAAAAAGCGGTGATCAGAAGGTAGTCTGATGTTTACGAAGGAATCAAGTACAGCAGCTTTACGGTTTTCCAGGCATCCAGATATGTCTATACCTATAAAGAATACTTAGTCTATTATTTTTCTGCCGATATGCCATGTTGGGAGATCCCTACGCCACCCTCCGCCCCACAAGTTGCAACAGAGTTAATAGAAAAACCCAAAACTGCAACAAAAGTTAAATCCGCGTCAAAAAGTCCAAATATCAACAAACTTCACATTCAAACAGGCCAGCTAGAATTTTTACCACGTCCAATACAGAGCAGCCATGCGTAGTAACACAGTGTTTGCGAGTTCAACAAACAAAAATAAAGTCGGCAAGCGGCGCTCACCTATGCGCAACTAAACAAAAGTGCACTAACGAAATTCTCGGAATAATACCATTATTTGTTTAGTCTGTCTAGAAAAATATTGATGGGCTCTCAGATTCTAGGAAATCTTTGAACATGACTTTAGATAGAAATAGTTTGATGGTGATTTTCCATGGAGACTTATGTGAAAAGCTGTATCTATTCAAAGGATTAACAATGCGATTGGATTAAACTACATTCAAATATAAAACTAGGGGCCGGAAACAGGAAATACGATAACAAAAGAATTACTAGTTTTATTACAATATTTCTACGTTACATTAACTAATGTTATAGAAACGACGGCTATAAAACGCAATGGATTGTAAAAATAAAACTCAAATCGAAAATCCTTGTTCATTTTATCGTAGCTAACATTGAAAGAATAACTGTTTTGTTTCAGTACTGTTTGGACTCTGAATACGGTGAACTTATGTTCTACTTTTGTTATAACTTTTCTAACAAAAACATCCCAAGTTTGTCTATTAAGAACATGATGAAGAGAACTGAAGGAACATTTGTTTTATTAATCCCTGACCGTTCACGTAACTTGTGCAGGAATTTTGCTTCAATTATTTTTTTTCGTCGTTCAACTGTAAGACGTTTGGCTGAAACTTTTGCTGAATTATAAAAGGGGACGTGTGTTTTTAAATTGAGTATAATAAAGTAATAACCATCTGAAATTCTGGCTCGAATAAAATAAGATACATAACGCATATAATACCCAAAGGGTTAGACAGAGGTGTACATATTAGTCCACTCACATTTCGACAGTTATGTTTAAGTTCCATGTAATAAAAAAAAATAAAAAATAAAAAAATCGCTGGACATTACACACAGCGCCATCTAGTGCCACACTGAGCAAGGCTTGTGTTGTGGTCACCAGACAGTTGATATACTACATATTATATACTTTTTTGTTTGTAAGTACATACTTATTATACATATAAACATTCATGACTCAGAAACAAGTGTCCATGCTCATCACACAAACATCTGCTCCTACCGGGGTTCGAATCCGGGACCCTAAGAACGTAAGGCAGCCTCACTACCGCTGCGCCATTTGCTTAATATCAAAGTTAAAAAAAAAAATTGTACATAAGGTATGATAATAAGAAAAAAAGCTGTGTTGGACTCCGGCAGAACTTCACAAAATTGATACTCAAAATATTTCTCAGCTATAATCCAAGACTTGAAACAAGGAATCAAACAAAATAGGCGTTGGAAATTGCATAATAATTCCTTCCCATACAAGTAGATAGGCTTAAACTCTACGAATACCTGGCAATATGAAATTCCTAGCGAAGCATTATTCTAAGTAAATTATGGTGCTAACGGCAAATACTAAAATTGTTGAAATATCACGCGTTGTTGGCTTGCGGTGTAAGGTGATAAGGTACGGTTCATTTGTTGCAAAATTTTGTTGAATTATTAATTTAGCAGCTAGAGTTTTATGACTGGCTAGTTTAGTCCTGACACAAGCCATAGAATTTAAAGAGCAGCACATGACGTATTAGATATAATAATGTTATTCCAATCATAGCCACGGACGGTACTCGTAGAAGAATAGAGTAGTTGACACACATTTGACACATATTTTGATAGGTACAAGTGGAGAAAGTTTGTTATTGTAGTTCGAGGCGGAATTAACACACGAGCCGTAGGCGAGAGTGTTTTTGAGCCAAGAACTGCAATGACAGCCTAGATGTCCACGTGTACACTTTTGAAGAAAAAAATAAAAGAATGAAAAATATTTGTGTCATGAATTATTACGATACTATGATTCAATTTTTTTTCGCGCTTTGCTTTCGCCAGGTTGAAGGTGAAGCAAAGGTATGAAGCCGCTATACAGCCTAATATACAAAATAGTTTTTTTTTTTAATAAAGAACACAAACAAATGTTAAATTGTTTCAAAAAGTAAATATAAGTTTTAAATAATCATGTTTACATATGAGGAGTAACAGATCAAAGTGTATTAACTCCACCCACCGTAATAAAAATAGTAAAAACGGATTTTTTATCTATTTTAAACCTTGCAACTAATGTCAAATTATTATTGTATTACTTTTTACTATAAAAAAGAACCAAAAGAGCACATCGTTTAAAAAAATATTAAATCCAGGTTTGTGTACGTGTGCTCTCTTTATAGTACGAGTACTGTGGATTATTGCGTTTATCTCAAAAGTTACATACACTTTCTGTTACTCCTCATATCATATTGATTTTATAAACACAATTTGAAAAACAATCACCGCCGACTATAAGCATTGAACCAATTTGGACTAAGTATAGGTGAAATACACTGCATTTTGAACCTAATCGTAGTGCGAAAAAAAACAGTTTTCGAGGAAGTGTATTGAAAAACAATTGACATGCTTTTCAAGAGCTGTCAAAACGCAGTTGTCTCATAGATTTTGTATGGCAATAGCACGCTGTAACGTCACTGTTCGGTCAACTCAATAACTAGTATTTATTGTTTTCTAAGCAACTGAAAATCGAATTATTTGCAATTAATTGAAAATAAATCGGGTTTTAATCCGATTGCTGTCTTGGATTTTTTTGTTTTATGGTGATAACTATTCATGTTCCTTCCCCACCCTTTATGTTCCGGGGCCACGGTATCTCTTTCAAATAGTCCCACAGGCGGCAGGCTTCGGCCCTTGCGAAAAGAGATGTCAGCATAATGGACGGGGGGCCCTCCATTATGCTGACATCTCTTTGAGGCGCGCATGGAACACGAACGCGCCGTCGACCGTCGCCTGTCGTCATAAGACGGACGGACGGCGAGCTAGCCCACAGATCACCGTTCACAGGCTCGGTGCGTCTCCCGCGGCGGCTGGGGCGAAAGGTTCTCTATTTACTACATTTTAAGTTTCAAAAGATAGTTGAATTGTGTGAGGAAAATGTGAAAGAAAAACCGGCCAAGTGCGAGTCGTACTCGCGCATGAAGGGTTCCGTACCATCGTAGTAGGGGAATAATTTTTATATTTTGTTGTTACAGCAGCAGTAAAAATACACATCCTGCTAAATTTAAACTTCTTACTTATTACGGAACAAGAGATACAGCCCGCTGTCAGACAGACAGACGGATGGACGGATAGATGGACAGTAGAAGCATAGTAGGCGGAATCCTTCTTCTTCTTTATGTGTCGATTAACTCAAATAATAAAAACGAGTAAACTATATGCTCACAGAGAAAAATGGAAGAAAATGTCTCCCGACACCAAGCAATATGGGACAAGGGCAAGAAGATAAAGATGAAATAAGTCTTAGATGCTATTATCGAAAAGTTCTAAAGATTGTAGTAGCGGCTGCCTTTATACGGCAGGTCAATCAATCAATTTGTTTTGTACCCATCCACCCACCAGCACGACCCTTCTGTAGCCAGTACTTACAAAATAAGGCTTAGGTATTACCGAAAACCTCTAAAGATTGTAGTAGCGGCTGCCATTGTACTGCAGGTCAATCAATCAATTTGCTTCAGCCATCAAAGAGGGTGAACCCTTCAGTAGCCAGTACTTACAAAACCCATATAAAAACCTCAACAAACCCACAATTGCGTCGCCCATATAGTTTTTTTACTATCGCCTAATAGCATCATCTAGTTTCATGGCCCGATCGTAATTTACAGGCGCACTCACGGATCTCTTGCTCTTGAAACCATAGCACAGGCGGTGGAAACGCAACGTTAATACTTACGTTGATTTTTCATCTAAAATTGCTACCCGCTAGCTAATATTTGCGACGGACATACTTATAATATCACCTAGAGATATGATAAATCCGACTAATGTTATAAATATGCGAAAGTTTGTGAGAATGGATGGATCGATGGATGGATGTTTGTTGCTCTTTCACGCATAAATTACTAACCGTATTTGGATAAAATTTGGTGCACAGATAGTTTATAACCTGGATAAAGGCATAAGATACAATAATTTGATTTGACTCCGGCGGGCGTAGACGCGGGCATATATAGGCCAGTTCTTAATATAAATCTCATTAAGAAAATAATAGAAATTCAACTAGCGTTTTAGCCGGTTCCCAAAAGTGAGGGGGTCCTTGGTTCGTGAGTATGTTTTGAAAAAAACTTAACGTGAAAAATAGTTTCACTTTCGGAAGTTAGTAACAAAAAAGTCAATGAAACAAAGTCACAGACTTCCGAAAGTAAACTTATTATTCATGAGTTTTTTATGATTCAGTTTTTTTTAAATATTAAGCTTATTCGTACATAAGTTACGTTCTTACTAGGCATTCGTGCAAGCACCTCTGTTCTAGATGTTGCAAAACCTTTGCCATTGTCGTGAATACACGGTGAACGTAATATAATTGTTTTGTGAATCCGTGCTCGGTGTTCGTGAATTGTAGGACAGCGTACCTTTGGTTTGTTGCATTATGTTTGCGGTAGGAGACACGAGTACCTATCTAAATGAAGGTAGATGTTATGTGCTCTTTTGTAATGAACCTTGGCTTGGAAGTTATGCTGCGGTAATTGTTTACTGATATAGAAATAGAAGGATTTTGTTGCATCCGGGGAAAGTAGAGACTTAGTGGTAATAGAACAACTTTTTTCTATTTTGTCTTGGGCGCGTTAAAATCCCACTACAGCTAAAGTCCTTCTTGATGTATCCTGTAGTCGGTAACTTAAGATTGTCTGTCTGTACTAGTAACTAATTTATCGATAGGGTTATTTTAGAAATGTCAATATATTTCTCATAATCTGTCTTCCTTTTTCCGAACTACATGTTACGGTTGGCTTCCAGCCTCACCAAATATATCTGCATACCAATATTTTACAAGATACGACAGCCTATTCGAACTCTACGTCAATACCATAAGGTTATTTTTTTTTTAAATTGCTCTTAAGTTTTATGGGGTTGTTGTACATAAGTCTAGTGGTATATTAATTACCTTAACTTAGAAAGTGACATTTTAAGTTAAATGTCAATATGTTTCTCATCATCTGCCTTACTTTTTAACTACATAACATGTGAGGGTTGGCTTCCAGTCTCAACGAATATAACTGCATACCAATAAATTACATAATACTATAGCTTTTCCGTCCTTAACCACAACATATTTCTTTATGATGAAACTTAATTTAAAAAAAGTCGTGGACTTAGTAGTAGTCACACTTAGAACTATACGATTATCTGTCGCGACGAAGTGGGAACTCGGTGTTAGATTGCTGATACGGTCAGTGGTTTAATAATTACCAAAACTTAATAATACATTTACTGTTAACAACCCGCAAACTTTTGACCTTATTATTACTGTCCCCGTTCCAAGATGGCGCGCAAAGAAAGTGTTGTTGAATATTATTTCAGTTATGTGTTAAAGTTTGACTGAAGAAACTCGGTTACTATTGCAATGCATCGTAGATTCGTAGTTTCAAGTTGGGAGCAAGTTTCTAATTAGCACCGCGTTTTAAGAAACTAACATACCTAGATGCATGGCTACATGGCTAGATGAGTGACTTTAATGTCGCCTTTGTCTGATGAAGTCTCTTTTGAATGTGAATGTTGAATCAGACGTGTCTTGTTGGGTTAGTTTGGTTTAGTGATCGCAAGTGCAACTGTTAAGTATGAGGTCCTGGGATTGATTGCCAGGGCCTCAATTCTGTTATTACAATAGTGTCAGAATAGTTGATCATTGATTTCATAATGGTCAAGTTCTGTCAAGTTTTGACAAGTTGGTTAATCTACTAATAAAGGGTGTAAAATACCTCTTCACGAAACCGAAAGGCAATTGTTTTCCCTATCATTGCGATCATTTTTTTGTTCTACACCATACCTGGGAACCTTCTAGTTACGGAGATATTGAGGGTCAAAGTTACAACTTTTTGACAAGTTTTTTTTTAACACCTCCACGACCCCTGTACTATTCAATCCATTCATCAGCACAATGTGTTAAGTGCGTTACATTGAGTTCTACCACAAAACATGATTTATAACCTAAAAAAAAAAGTTGTTTCCCAGCAATATTTTTTGCGTAAAGTTTTTTAGTTTGATGTACAGAATGCTTGGTTAATGGCTTTGTGATGAAATGGTTTACACCCTGTATAATGCCGCCATTGTGACTTCTCAATGGTCAACCACTGACACTCCATTGAAAGAAATGTCATAGAATGGTAATCTCGTACATGAAATCTGGCATGAATAAATGTTCGCATTGTAGTGGTAGAATTCGAAAACCATTTGTACTAAGGGTTTTATAATAATGGCAATAAGATAATGTTACTGTGTAATGTTGTGACTTATCCCACATTTAATTTGTTTATTTTCGTCCTCTACATTTTTTAAATTGTTTTTTATCTTTCCTCACTTTTCATAATTTGTTGTATGTATGGCGCGTCAACTACTGTAATTGTTTGGCTCAACAGCTAATTGGATCATTTGACTTACCTTAAAATTTTACACATCGATCAATTTTCATCGATAGTAAAATGTAGATAAGTAAATTTAAAGTAAAAAGATTACCACGATTAACTTTTTATACATTTACAACACGAAACACAATAAAAATAACACGGAATGCGATTTCGAATATAGTGATTGGATTGGTTAAAAAGTCCCGAGCCAAAGCCTTTTAAAAATGCATTGGCGTAAAATAGTGCTGCGACCAAATTTTTTAAAAGCCGCAAAAATATCGGCTTGATACGTTGACATTTGTGCCAGGAATATAAAATGTAATAATGGTGGTAAATGACGGATCATATTTTATGAATTTGTCGTATTGAGTATGACAGGGTTAGTAAGTAAGTAAGTAAAAATTACGTTACGTTGATAGTAAATGGATGACTTCTCTTGTCTGTGTAAAATGTAATGGATTTATTATCCAAGTGTGTTGAGGCGGTATTCAAAAGTTGCTAAAATCATTATCGATTTCTGCTTACAATCCACTGGGTGTCCACGTTTGGTTTTGCTTTTTGGGACAGACCAATCATTCTGCTAAAAATGATAAAGCGTTTGTAGTCGAGTGCAATTAGACATACAGGTGGAATGAATAGATCAAAACTGAAATGATCTTAATGTTGGGTAAACAAACTCATAGGAAATGTAGTATTTTAACTGTAAAATCACGTCTGTGAAATCACGAAAATTAGCGAAATCACCAGTATTTCTTAAACGGCCTTTTAATTAAGGTAAGACAGTGATACCCCAAGTAGCACGATATCTGACTTAGCCATGGTCTGTCTTGATTTTTCCTGAAGAAAACGATGTCAAAGTTCCCTCTCAAAATCTAGAAATGAAAATGAAAACCAGAGTGAGCCCCTTTCTTTTCAAAGAAAACCACATTATACAGACAAAGCCTATTCAATTTAAAAGCTGAGCTGTATTTAAAGTACAGCTAACCTACTTATTTTGTGTTTTGCAAGTATCAAGACGGTCTGGTCTGTGAAAAAGAAAAGCAAATAGGTAAACTTATCTGTGACCCAAATAGATTGAGGTTTTAAAAGACGCTTAACATTTTCTTAAGAGTTCTTGGTTTGTTTTTGTTAATGAAGTCGTTTGATGAAAAATGGTTCGTGGATTTTGTTGAAATACGATGCAATATTTGTTTGTTCTTTCTTTTAAGTAAAATAATCTAATCGTGAACATTTTTCAGTTTAAATGCAATTGTACCGTAATGTTTATCGTTACGTTAAACGTTAATCATAAAATTACGTTTGCTTTAGTCCAAGGTATAAGCAGATGTGTGGTGATGGTGTCGTGGTGTGGTAGAGGTGTGGTGATGTTTGATGATAGTGTGGCAATGTGTGGTAAACGTGTGAATCTGTTATCAAACGATGTGTGGCGGAGCATGCGCATTTCATACAAACGTAATACCAAAATAATTTGTAAATCAAACATATTCATAAGGTAGTGTGTATTAATTTCGATTGGATAACAGAATATATAGGTTCCCAAATACGTATTATGAATGTACACCGATTACTGTTTCGTTGGTCTAGTGATCGTAAGAACGACTACTGAGCATGAGGTGCTGGGTTCCAGGTCAGGCAAAGTTATCAAGACTTATGAGAAACATAAATTTTGAATGGAAATTTTAAATTCCTCATATCTCGGCTTTATATCATTGTCCTTTCAAAATATTTATTTGGGAACATAATTATATCTATGTTCTATAATACAATCGAAATATATACACACTGCCTAAAGAATTTGTTTGACTCCCCTTAATACATTGGTTGCAAATTGCAAAAATGGCCAGAGGGGTTCCGTGACCGTACGAAAGATCGTAATTACTTTAGAGCAATTTTAAATAGGGCAAATTTCCTATTAAAGACCAAACCTACAGATTGATTGTCACTTAGCAATACCGTAAATAGGACAAATTGTGAAAAAAAACGCTCAAGTTCCACTATAATTATTATCTCGCCCATCAACCGATAAGGATCAGTAGCTAACCATATCAAAACCTCACTGCTGACACCACGATGTTATCTCATATGATTGAACGCTTTTTGTTATAATTTTAATTAGAACAAGTAATAATTAAGCGGGTAATATAGGTTACCGGAACACTTCAGCGGAAAACTTTTTGTCCGTTTTTTTTTTCCTAAAAGTTTTTCTAATAATAACGGTGGTCAGTTAAATAACTGCTTTTAACTATGAAAACAATGATATTGCGGTTTTGTTAGTAATTAAAATAGTCTAGCTCAATACAATTTTAATTCAATTTGCATTGTAGTCACATTCTCTGTGACTGTTTCCTATTGTTATTTTAGCTAATTAAGTTTTTTTCTAGAATGTTTGTTCCTTTCGGGTAAAACGAAGGGTAAAGCGAAATATGACTATCAAGAGGTATTAGAGGTTATAGAGGTCAGATGAGCCGCCAGCCAGCCAGCCTCATTGATTAGTGTGGCACTAGACGGGCCGCGCTGTGAGTAATGTCCCGCGAAATATTTTTTTAATTTTTATTTTAGATAAGCAGTCACTCCGTGTAAAATACATCTCACTTGTATACAGGGTGTAAACCACCTCATCACGAAGCCGTCAACCAAGCATTCTGTACATCGAAATAAGTAACTTTGTGCAAAAGTTATTGCTGGGAAACAACCATTTTTTGGGGACAAATAAAACTTAATGTAACGTATTGAAAATATTATGCTGATAGATGGATTGGGTAGTACGGGGGCCGTAGAGGTATTAATTAATCATAAAATTACGCATGGTTTTCTTCGAAGGGGTAGGCAGAAGTGCGGTGACGGTGTCGTGTGATGGTGTGAGTGAATTTACATACGGTATTAAGTGCCCGTACAAAACATCTTCATAAACAATAAGATACCTTAAAAATAAATCGCTCATATTTTCCGCACATTACTTCAGAGCAATTTTAAATGGACAAACCTACAGATTGATTGTCGCTTAGGTATTTAAAGTAAAAATCTTACAATAAAAAATTAAAAACAAACTTGTCAAAAAGTTGGAACTTTGACTCTAATATCTCCGTAACTAGAAGGGTCCACGGTATAAAAAAAATGATATATCAGAATGATAAGGAGAATAAATGCCTTTCGGCTTCGTTAAGAGGTGTTTTACACCCTTTAGACACTAGCTCTTTTTTAATACATTTCTCTAATCATCATCATCATTTCAGCCGGAAGACATCCACTGCTGGATAGGCCTTCCCCAAGTGTGCCGTGCATCTTACCACCAGCGGATTCCCGCAACCTTCACCAGGTCATCGGTCCACCTAGTGGGAGGTCTTTCAACGCAACGTCTTCCAATTCGCAGTTGCCACTCCAGAATTTTTTGGTCTCATCGGCCATCCGTTCTGCGAGCAACCTGCCCTGCCCATTGCCACTTAACTAGATTTCTTTATCGCTAAAGAATAAGATTCAAAGTTGTTTGGGAAAATTGGTCAGTTTCTTGCGTCTGGCAGCTGGTCTGTACATGTTGTATTCAGCCTGCTTTGGTTTGCCAGGTTAGAGTAGTTACATACATCAACATAAATCAGAAAATGCTAGGCAGAGGACTATGTATCATAAACTAAGGAAATTGAAAGAATATCAATCAAAACAGTTCCCAAATTCGCCAAAGGTGTGTGTAATATTTTGTAAGTATCTAGAAATTGAAGAAAAAAAATACCAATCTAATAATACCCGGGTTATTAATTGCATTGTTGCTAGAATTCTTTATAGAGTAAACCTTTGTGTGAGACCAACTTTGAGCAAATTCAGTTACCTTGATTAAAATTCAAGTATCCTGTAGTAACAAAAGCGTAACTGATTTCCATTAGCTAATATAAACCTAACGGTTCAAACACTAGCTTTAGGTATACTACCCACACAATAGAGCACGAGTGCCATTTACCCATTTAGCTGTACTTACCTTTACAATAACAAAAATATAAACAGTAAGTCAAATTGGTATAAACTAAACAAATTATTCATGGAAATTATTCATTGTAATCGTAGGCTTCATTAATTTTCGAAACAATAATGTTATTTTTAGTTTAAATATTCAACTTCGCCGTAATTTAGTTGAAATTGTTTATCAATTAATTGGCGTTAGATATTGTTGAAAAGCTATAAGGGGCCTCTAAAGTTTATTAGTACAAGGGTATTGAAATTCCCTTTGGATATTGTATCGGTGAGCTTAGCGATTCATGGGTGAGATACGATCCCAGATGCAGTTTTGGGAATTGGAAACCTGAACCACAAATCGAGATTTGAGAACAGAGAAATAGCTTGAAACTATATGGTGGTAAATTTATAATTCAAATTCTTCTTTCTTTGGTTAATGCCTCACCTAGTGTCAGAGTTTTAATGCCACCCGTGGGCCCCTTACTTGAGTTTAAATGCCGTTGAAAAATGTCTCCCGTGCTTGTTTTCTTACGAAGTTTTCCTTAACCGAAAAAGGTACAAAGGACACACATGCATGGGATGAGTTTACTACGCGTACTTTGTTTCCAATTCCCGTTAACTTGAGTTGTATCTAGATTCAATTATAACGAGAATTAGGTTGAAGAACAAAATTAAAGCTGATTTTACATGTGTAAATTTTTTTAACCGACTGTGAAGAAACTCCACACAAATGTTAACCATTTGTAAACTATCTCTAAAACTGATTTAAATCTATGTTAAAAGACAAAATAACAATAAACCCATGAAAAGTAGCGAACAATTTTACTTTCGTTTACTGTTGAACTTATCCAGTGGCGCTGTACGCGGATGTTTGATCGTGTAACATACGCGCCACTGAACGTACACAGTCCTGTCACTCCACGTTAGTATTACTAAAAGTATCGTGTATTTTGTACACTATTTATTGCTTCTACGCACTTTACTTCGGATCAACATGTTTGATTATGCGATTTAAATTGTTTACGTAGAATTAAGCGTAAATAAGGAATGGTTTTGTGGTTCTGGGAAGCATTTTCCATATTAAGCCGAGATAATAGAACTAATTTGTCGGAATCGTTAGAGTTTATTTGTCGTTTTTAGTTTTGTTTGTGTTATCTGTTCTAGGAGGTGCATCATCATCTACCTAGCCTTTTCCCAACTATGTTGGTGTCGGCTTCAAGTGTAACCGGATGCAGCTGAATACCAGTATTTTACATGGAGCGACTGCCTATCTGACCTCCACAACCCAGTTCGTACTGGGTAATACGATACCCTCTTAGTACGACTGGTTGACATAAAATTCAAGAAGGAACTATTAAATTCCAAAATAAAGCTTTTTAATGAGAGATCAGAGGTAATTCACATGTTATTTACTTCATTGAAGTTTAGGCAAATAATCTATATCTTACCTAGAGACTTACTTAGAGACAGTAATTACCTGTGAAATTTAGAGGTTTAGCATACTTTTATTGACTCGTCATCTAAATGTAAAAATGATTAGAACGAAGAAGGAACGTATTTCTTTATTGCAAAGTGAGTTTATGTTTATTTAAATATGTGTTTGGTTAATACTTCTAAAAACAAAACAATATAGCCAACCTAATGGCTGATGGCTTAATTTGTATTTTATTAATATTATACGAAGCAAAACAAAACCTGACTTAACATTTTAAATGGGCGCAATGTCATGACACTGATGGCTGAATACCAGTATTTTACATGGAGCGACTGCCTATCTGACCTCCACAAACCAGCCAGTAACTAGGTAATACGATATCCCTTGGTAGGACTGGTTGTCAGATATTTTATGCCACTGTAACGACTGTCAAAGATCTCAAATGACAGCCGGGACCTATAGCTTAACGTGCTATCCGAGGCACGGAGGAAACTCGGTATGTAGGGGTGGTCACCCATCCTTAGACCAACCTAGGCAAGCACGGCTTAACCTATAGATTGGCACGAGCGGCTGTTATTATTTAGCCTCGAGCTTCGCTATTGGTCGCAATGTAGGCGCGCATAAATTCAACAATAAAAAAAAAACGAAAGAGCTGTTAACGATTGACAACTCATTAAACTGCAACGCATTTTGAATTATGATTTAGACTAATAGTCTTTAATTTTTAATAATGTTATGACATATTACTATCCGAATAAGACATTAATCATTTTCAATAATAATTTCAACGCGACCAATTAAAATGACATGTTCTTTAATATTTAATGTCCGTACAACATTATCATAACTTGTTAATGAAATATGTATTTTTTGTCTATTATAAATTATATGATAGGGTAGGGAGGGGGAATGGCGCTCACTGGGTAATGGCGCTCACCTCAGTAATTCTGTCAAAATGGCACGTAGCAACATGTCAAGTCGCGTGAAGCGCGGGGTCAGGGGGCCTCTAACAGACAGCGATGCAAACGGTCAATCAGCTCGCGTCATGTGACCGTGAAGTGCGTTTCTTCGTTTGCGGCCGCGCTTATCTAATTTTTGGTTACGTGTTTTTAGTCGGTAAGTCCAAAACTTTAATGCTTATTTAATTATTAATTTTACTTTTCTGACAGTCAAACATTCTATTTTGTGATAATGCAATCAATTTTCAACAACTGTGTATGTTTCTTTTTTAAATTTCAAAATAATTACAAAACGACCGTTTGGGGTTTTACCGCTCATCTGAGCGCCATTACCCCTTACAGACTTATTTTTTTATTGTTGTAGATATGCCAAGAAATCGTCAAAGGGCCACCGCTAAAGCGGCTTGGAACGAAGAAGTCCTTCAATCTGCTAAAACTGCATAAAAAGTTGTTAAAGAAAAGAAGAACAAACATATGAAACAAAAATCTTACAAGAAAAAATTTACAAGAAATTTCTTCAGATAGTGAAGATGAAGAGCACCTTTGCGACGATGTCAGTGATGACGAAAGGAATGTAGATGATGAAAATTGTAACAAATATATTATTTGTGAAGAATTTGGAAAGAATAACGAGTTGTGGTATAGCTGCACCATCTGCGGACTCATGCTATATGTTCAGGATGGGATTCGCCAGATGGATATATCTGTGATTTATGTGTCCATAAATAAAATATTACAATTTCTAATTTCTCTTACCTCTAATAATAAAAAATATTTTATATTATATTACAATAATTGAAGTTCATTTGACATCGAAGACTATACTATATTGTTAAATTGAAAAAGGCAAATCTTACGTACAAATGGGGATAAATGATGCTAGTTTGTGACTGCAGACTTTACTTTTATTGTATAAGGTTGATTTCATTAATATATCTTTAATTAAAATGTTTCTTACTTGTTACATTCTAAAAATATGTTTACCCCGTACCCTGAGCGCCATTACCCAAAGTCAGGGGTAATGCCGCCCAAACATGTTTTTTTTATAATGTTTTCCTACTACTAGTACGACAAAGATATATGCTTTTGTTATTGAATTGTTGATTACTCGATAGTTAAAGACTTTGTTATTTTTCTTAATTTTGATTTATAACAAATATTCAAAAAAATACAACATGTTTTTCTTAAGTGAACGCCATTCCCCCTCCTTACCCTAACTTAGTAACAACAAAGGTTATGTTATAATTTCGGTTATTTTTGAGTGATAACTATCGGTAGGTACTCGTAGAATAGTATACGAGTAGATTGATACCAGAGCTTTTGCGTGCTTTGGTAAAAGTTTCAGATTTTTTAACTTAGTACCGTTTTTTTAAGTATCAACATGACCTATTGTGTAATGCTGAATTGTGTGTCATAAAAAACAAGGGTTGCTATAGAAGGCTATAATTTGTAAAAAATCTTTAGTAATGCACAATCAACTGTTTATTTATTTTCATTTAAAGCTTCGTCATACAAACTTTGTCAATGATTGGGTTTTATTCCATTTTGTAGCTTGTTTATAATCTACAACTACTACCCTCATCCCATGCCATGACAACCTATCACCACACAACTGTTCCGTCCATTTGCGTTACACCATTATAACCTCAATTAAAAAAAAGAATACAAGAAAATAAGCAGTACCTTTGTGCTTTTCTATGTTAATACATTGTCCTTAATTGTCGTAAATATTATGTGTATTAAATAAATAATAAACCTCAGCAATTTATAAAAAAGTACTGGACACACATCTACATACCACTTTCTGACCAATGGTACACCAAAATGGTTCACCTAAGGCGATACACTGCTATGTTTGAAGAACTTGCTAGAATGTAATGACTAGAAAATTAGCACGCCTACCAAGCGAGGCAACCCTGGAGTAAAGCTAGTCAAATCTAAGTCATTTAATCTTAAATCAACAGTTTATCGATCATATTCACGCGACATTGTGCGTTAATGGTTTGATTAGCATATAATATTATTTTAATTAGCAAAAAGTTAATTTATTACTGATTAATGATAACAATTATTGTGGTCACAAAAAGTTTCTTATTGATTTTTATAGGTACTTACTAAGTCTAACCTTACTAGTTGCTAAGTATGGTATTAAAATTTTACATTAAAATAAAATACCTACTTGTTATTATTGGGTTTAATTCCTGTCTGTGTTAAGGCATTTAGAGGACTGTAGTCAATATTCTATTTCATACCTTAACGATTTTTGAAGTGAATACTTATTAGTGCACATTTTGGATGGATAAAAAATGTTAAGACGCCTGCGGAGCATGCGTATTTCATACAAACGTAATACCAAAATAATTTGTAAATTAAACATATTCCTAAGGTAGTGTGTATTTATTTCGATTGAATTACAGAATATCTAGGTTCCCAAATATATATTTTGATTGGACACTGATTTTAACACGAGTTATAAGAAAAATAAGTTTTCCATAGAAATTTTAAATTCCTCATATCTCGTCTTTGTATCATTGTCCTCTCAAAAAATATATTTGGGAACATAGATATTCTGTAATCCAATCGAAACAAATACACACTACCTTAAGAATATGTTTGATTTACAAATAATTTTGGTATTACGTTTGTATGAAATACGCAAGCTCCGCAGGCCCCTTAAACTCGCATCAGGACACGTGACCTGATCAAAAATTCGTAAGACGGAGGGAGAACGGTTAGTCAAAACCAACCTTATGCAATTAGATAAAGTTAAATTTGGATTACTTATTTTTCACCTCTATTAGCAGTCCCAAAGACTGCCCCGCAAGTTTTTTTTATTTGTCAATTCATATGCACATATTAACACCACCATGCGATGTCAGGGCAAAGTATGATCAACTATGTTTGAAAGAATAAGGGCGTAAGCCAATGCATAAACTTGATCAATATTGTCATAATGCATTATGGTAATCTTTGAGCCTGATAACAACTCATTTGTGAAGTGTAAGAACATGACGCAAACGAGTATTAGAGCATGTAAACATGGTTTACGTTTGAAGTTAATTTAACGTAAACTACACACAATCAACACCGTTAAAGTTAATTAAGTTTGAGAGGAAACCTGAAAAAAAAACAGATATGTTTTGAATCCGGTGGATGCGAGTCGCAAGGGACCGGTCAATGTGGCGACACTTGGGGGAGGCCTATGTCCAGCAGTGGGCGTCTTTCGGCTGAGATGATGATGATGATGATGATGTTTTGTAAAACGAAGTCTGGAAGGTAATTGTTGTGTCTAGTTTTCACCCCATGATTCATAACCTTATTCCATAAAATTGGTCAGCGGGATCAGTTGACCAATTCAAAAATTCAATAGGTCGATTCATCCCGCGGGATCCACCTGTGTGGGATGAAATTACTAAAGAGCCAATGTATGCGACTGTCTCTTTAAACCAATTATTTTGATATATTGACACCGTGGCACCGCCACCGGACCGTTCGGACGTGACCATTTTTAACCAACTTCAAAAAGAAGGAGGTTCTCAATCCGTCGGAACCTTTTTTTTTTTTTATGTATGTTCCCCGTATACTCAAAGATGGCTGGAGCGATTTGAATTATTATATTTTTGTTTGAAAGGGTATACTTCCCAGGTGGTCCCATAATCATCAAGTGAGGATCTGATGATGGGATCCTGGAGAAATTGAGAGAACTCTTCAAATTTTATAGGCACACTTGATGTGATTTGGGTAGGTTTTGGAAGAATACTTTTTTAAAGTGGTCTCATTTCAATTTGGTGAAGATCTGATGACGAACATCGGAGATAGGCAACGGAACTCCTCAATAAATTAATGATAGCAAATGGACTGGGATTGCTGAAATCTCATGTCTGTCTATTGTTTATACCAGTTCATAACATAACATCACGCCGCTACGCTGTGAAGGGGTCAGCACAAGTGAACCACTAAAAAGTGAAAATTAAAAACTTTTTTGCAAAAAAATAAAACCGACTCCAAAAAACACAAAAAAGTGAAAATTAACTTTAGCTTCAGAAGTCGGTGACAAAAAACTAAGTAAATCAATCAAACAAAGGTCACCGACTTCTGAAGCTAAAGTTATTTTTCACGTTTTTGTGTTTTTTGGAGTCGGTTTTATTTTTTTTTGTCTACGTCTGAACGGACCGCAGTCCATTCATTTTGTTCCGTTCAGACTAAATACCTATTTTAGCGTTACACTAAAAATAATGCAACTGTTTTATCATCTTTCTGCCATTGTCCTATGTTGTTTGGGGTCGGCGCAACACGTTTGTTTCTTCCATTCTCCTTAGCTAATCGTCAATCTATTTGTGTTCTGGTTAAATACTGATTAAGACAATTTGGTAACTTTTATCGAAGTTCAAACGCCCGTAGGTATAATTTTCCAAGAGGCGTAATATTATATTTTTTTATATTTTTCCATCATTCCACATTTCCCAACCCAACCTTTTTTGATAAGCTAATTGATAACATTGACAATCTACCTGTAGGTATGTTGGTATGGAATCGTGGGTTGTATTGTCTGCGTGTCAGTGACGCATATCAGATTGAGCAGGAAGCGACACGGCGGCGATTGTACATACGTCGTATTGACAACTCTATACGCCTAAATGACGTACGTAATACTCTGGAGTTGGCTTCAAAGGGGTTTGATTTATTGATAACAAGTAGCTTCATAAGCTTAGCTTGTGATCCCGCTAGTATATACCTGCTTGCATTAATCCGATTAGTATCTACTCGAGCTGTCTTTAAGAGGCTGACAAGACCTTTTTTATTTATTTATTTATTAAAACTTTATGCACAAGTAAGCAAGCAGTTTTTTTTTAAATACTAATTTGTTGCAGCACTTTAAAAAAAAAACATCAGATTTTATGTAAGTATTTCAAAGACCGTGGATTCACATAATTGGACGAAATTGGCTCGATGGAAAATAATTGCAAAGGGTTGTTTTAAAATCGTCATTAAACGGTTCTAAGTCTTTATTTTTTAACGTATGGGTCTACAATTAAAACATGAAGTCAACATATTCATACCTAAATCGCTAACGAGTCGTATTTCACAAATAATCCACACTTTTTTTTTTATTTCACTATTCATTTGTTATTATTTTCTAAAACCTGGCCGCCCAGTAGGTAATACTGAACAGTATATGAGTAAACAAGAGCCCGTTTACTCCTATAAAACAGATAGTGTGCGAGTATTGACAGCCCCTTTAGATTTTGCTCTCGCTGCAATCATTTTTCAGTAAATGTGGCAGCTATATGATCCCTGTTAATCTGTCGTAAGTTTTTCAAGAGCTTGTTTATAATTACTAAGTAGGTACCTATTTACCAAAATTATAGTTATGACGATATTGTACGTGTGTGGACTGAATAAGATTACATTTACGTAGGTCACCTAGTCATTACAGTTTGGCGACTATGATTTAATACTAAACGTAATAATTCACGAGTCATCACACAAATATGTTTTAATTTATCTCACCTTCAAGGCTCCAAAGACATCAAATATGATGTTTATTCATAAATTCTAATCTGAATAGCTCTTCATACAAGTAAAACCTTCAATGAAAATTCTTAGGCAAAGTAAGTCATTTGACGCCCTTTTTGATTACAAACAAACCCTTTTTGAGTGAGCTATGTTGTTATAAGCGTTAAGGTAATATCAAGAGATTTGCCTGAATACTTGATGATAGAGCCAGGTCATGGTTACTATAAACTACTATAGAGTACCTAATAAAATGTGTAGAACGCAGTAAAAGATTCCTTAAACCCCGATGAGTACGCGTCGATATAAACATTACTTAATTTAGCTACAACTTTGCTCAAGTCTTAGATAATTGACATTGTCGATGATTTAAATTAGCTGCTTGGTGTTTTATTTCATTAAAAGATAAATATTTATTGCCATATTTGTTATTTGTTCGTCTTTATCTGTCTTGATTAATATTCTTCTAATTCTGGTCACATTTTTGCCTTGGTCAGGATTGATTCATTTAGGTAATCTATTAGTAGGTAGATGATCAGAGTATTTTCTTTGTCTTACCAACAAAATATCTCTTACCGTCTCGCAGTATCTTATCGACGACTCGAATGGCGCAGCGGTAGTGAGGCTACCTTCGTTCTTAGGATCCCGGTAGGAGCAAATGTTTGTGTGATGAGCATGGACTTTTTTTCCAGAATCATGGATGATTATTATGCATAATACGAGTATTACATTACAATCATCACACAAAAACATCATCATTATTTTTCGAGAGCAGCGGTGGCCCAGTGGCGGCGGCCCCGACCACGTCGTGGGTTCGAACCCAATATAACCCATACTTTGTGTAATTTATTTCATCACCGCTGCTCTCAAAAACGGTGATGAAAAACATCGTGAGGAAACCGGCATGTCTTAGAAGCAAAAATTCGAAGACATGTGACATCTGCCAACCCGCACTGGGCCTGCGTGGTGGATTATAGCCCATACGCAAAATACGCGCTTTGACGTGGAGTTGCGGACACCAGCCCGTTTTACAATACAATACAATGTATTAACAAAACAAATAGTATTTATGTAGTATACCTACGAGTATCAACTATTATCTGGTGTCCACGACAAAAGCTTCGTTCCTTCGTGTGGCACTAGATGGCGCTGTGCACATCTAATATCCAGCGAATTTTATTTTATCACTAACTTAAGTTTATTTATAAGCACCACTTTGTTTTTTTATGTGGGAGCCAAGGCTTGCACTAATTTAAGGTAGTTATTGTGCTCGTATCAAAATTATAACGATACAGAATCAATTTAGACCTTATTCAAGCAGTCTTAAGGATCTATTATTATCTTTAACAATTAAATGAAATCATAAAAATACGAATGTATGTAGGCGTCATTATGAACAGATTACTTTTTACCTTGACAAGTCGACATAAAAATAGTTACTTACATGTATTATAGTATTCGTAGGTAGTTACCCCAAAAACCCGCCCGGGGCAGAAAACTGAGCAATGGTTAATTATTCAATCGATTCTAAAATTAATATCAAACGTAAGCAATCATTTATCAAAACACACATTCAATATGTAAAGCCAGTATTGATAATCATGCTGTACATACGTTTATTTTTAATGTAGTTTGGTCTTCTAGTTAATCCATCAATCAAATTCTTGGTCTACAATTCAATGAGATGATTGAAATGTACATTAAGTTGAGTTCACTGACTGTCGACCAGTTTTTAACCGACTTCCAAAAAGGAGGAGGTTCTCTATTCGACTGTATGTATTTTTTTTTTCTTTTTTTTAACCGACTTCCAAAAAGGAGGAGGTTCTCTATTCGACTGTATGTATTTTTTTTTTTTTTATGTATGTTCACCGATTACTCGAAGACGCCTAAACCGATTTGAAAAATTCTTTTTTTGTTTGAAAGGGTATACTTCCAAGTTGGTCCCATAGTCGCCAAGTCGGGATCTGATGATGGAATCTTGGCGAAATCGAGGGAACTCTTCAAATTTTATAGGATAACGTACAGCAATTTTGGTATTTTCTACAACAAGTGAAGCATTTGCGTTTGATAAGAACCATTCTACCATCAGATCTGATGATGAAGCCAAGAGTCACGGAACTCCATAATGAGACAATGTATCCTAGTCGTGTTTGGGCTTGTTGTAATTGTAACGGTATGCACTTTCCATGTGAACCACTAAAAAGTGAAAAATAAAAACTTTTTTGCAAAAAATAAAACCGACTTCAAAAAGAAAAAGTGAAAAATAACTTTAGCTTCTGAAGTCGGTGACAAAAAAATTAAATCAAGCATACAAACGTCACCGACTTCAGAAGCTAAAGTTATTTTCAACTTTGTTATCGTTTTTTTTTTGTTGTTTTTTTTTTTAGGATTGGAAATCATCAAATAACTTCTCCCACTCTGGGCGGAGCGGGAGGGAGTGTCAGACTTTTACTGACTAAAACCCATCCATGTTCCTTCCTCGCCCTTTACGTTTCGGGGCCACGGTATCTCTTTCGAACAGTCTCGCAACCCCGGCAGGCTTCGGCCGTTGCGGGCCCCTCCCTTTATGCTGACATCTCTTTCTCACGGCCTGTCGTCATTAGACGGACTGACGGTTAGCTAGCCCATAGCTAACCGTCCACAGGCCCGCGTCTACGGTGGCCGGTAGCCACCACATACCCCCCGACGCCCGGTGGGTCTCCCGCGACGGCTGGGGCGAGAGGCTCTCTCCCTCTCGCGTTCCGCCACCTCCTTCGCTAGCATGACTGCTTCGCAGAAGGAGGTGACGCCTTCCCATTCCGTCTCGCTCCGGACCATGGATTGAACCAGGGCCGGACGCGAGAGGTCGCCGCCGCGCCGATCGCAACTTTATTACCTAAGACATAAGGGAATTATGTGGTACACCGTCAGTGAAGTCGGTAGTACCTACCAAATTGCTAGCGTTCCTAAAAGTGAAGACTGTAGCACTGTTCTTGAACGAGAGCTATCGTTTTTGAGCTCACCAGATGGCACTACTGGTGAGTAGGGTCCTGTCATATATTCTATTTTATACTTTTAAGTACCTATAACTCCATTAACAGTTTATTTTATTATGTACTAGCTTCTGCCCGCGACTTCGTACGCGGATCTTGTTGCTTATGCCAGCGACAACGGGGTCGTCAAAATCGAAGATCTGAAACGTCTGATGTGGAACTCTAAGAGCCCGGGGATGGGAAAATAACGGATCTTTCCCACCTGGGCAACACATACCGTTTGTTTCTTTTTGCCATTAACAGCTTCACAAAAAGTACAATTTTGAACCATACCTCCGATGGCGGAATATGTGGCGTATTCAATCATAGGAGTATACGTAAATGCACTTCGTTCCTTATCAATCCAAGGAAGGTCGCCATGACCTAAGGCTATATCTTGAGACACATCCGATTCTTCAGATGATATCTGAAACATTTGACCTCTTTCTAGACATGGTTATAGTTTTGTTGTGAAGATACCTGATCAATTAAAATCTAAGTGACTGCTACCCTGCGTTACCGGGTAGGCTCCCGAGTCACGAAGATAAATGGAAAAGGAAATTAAACACTGGAATAACATAAGCCCGAAGACATATTAATTCATTAAAATAAAATAATAAATGGGAGTTTTGGCCAGTAGAGTCAAATTTTCAATGATATACCATCGTCATCGAAAATCATTCATAAGCTGTAACCGCCTTCACTGCGTGGATGTACTACCAGCTTACAGTGAAATTAGTGATTGCTTTGCAATAATTTTCACATCAGATGTTACTGATCTTCGATTTTTTATAAGTCAACAGGAAGTGCCCATCAGACCGAACAAATTTTGCTAAGACGTCATTCCTATACTTATGTGTTATGGTGTAGCTGGGCTATTGGAGTTCCACAACAGGTGTCTCTGATCTTCGATTTTTATAAGTCAACAGAGATTGCTCATCAGATTGAACAATTTTTGCTAAGACGTTATTCCTATATGTGTGATGGTGTAGCTGGGCTCTTAGAGTTCCAGAACAGGTGTTCCAAATCTTCGATTTTTATAAGTCAGCAGAGAGTGCTCATCAAATTGAACAACTTCTGCTAAGACATTATTCCTATATGTGTTATGGTGTAGCTGGGCTACTGGAGTTCCACAACAGGTGTCCCAGATCTTCGATTTTTATAAGTCAACAGAGAGTGCTCATCAGATTGAACTATTTTTGCTAAGACGTCATTCCTATATGTGTTACAGTGTAGCTGGGCTCTTGGAGTTCCACATCAGGTGTTCCAGATCTTCAAATTTATTCTCTTAGCAGAAAATGCTCATCACGAGGAACAATTTTTGCTATGGTGTCCTTTTTGTATCTCTTATAGTTTAGCTGGTCTGTTGCGGTTCTGCATCAGGTGTTCCAGTTTCCAAGATAAATTATAGCCTATATGTTGCACAGACCTAATATCTATACAACAAAAAAATAATCATTCAAATCCGTCCAGTAGTTCCGAAGATTAGCGTGTACAAACAAACAGACAAACAGACAAACAGACAAACAGTCAAACAGACAAACAGACAAACAGACAGACTTTTTTTTTTGGATTCGGGCTCTATTACTGTTTCTAAACCCCCCTCAATTATTATTTTTTTAATATATTCAATGTACAGACAGAGTTTTTTTACTCTTTTATTATATGTATAGATATAGATATAGATAACAACATAGTGTACACTTCAGATCCATAGAATATTGTCCGTATTGTATGTTGTATTGTAAAGTTAACAAGTATGAAATATTTCAAAATTATTCTTCCTTCAAGAACAAAAAAATTAGTTCTAACTTGCTATTTAAAATCTTCAAGTCATAATCAGGAATGGTTCAATCTTGACCACAGTCGTGAAAATTAGTAAAAAGTCGTGAAAATAAAGCACGCACACTATGATATCTGACATTTCGGAAGACCTTACTCTACACGAACCCCTCTAGCGGCGAATTCAAGCGCGATAGGCCCCATTAATTCACTTTTATTAAATCGAAGTTATTTTTTTCTTTTTACTTAATTTTATAGCATGTTTAGTTGCGTCAATTTCCCCTCGTATGTCAATAACATAGACACAATAATGTTGCTCCAAAAAAATGCAAATGAAGGATGTTCTTTATTAAAAAAATAAAATTGATGTAGGTACTTGCGCTTTGCACTCGAATACTGCCACTCGATACTGTAAACAAAGCAAAAAAAATGATTCAGGTTCATTTTATTCATCTAAAAAATCATCCACAAAATAAACTATGCTGCTTTATAGGTATCGTATCTGCCTTTCAAACTATATGATACTAAAATTTTATTTTGCAAAATATCGAAATGGAATGAACTGTAAGCCTGAGGTACTGAAGACTGACATGCGGACGGACTGACGAAATTAAAATGGTTTTGTAAATGGCAATGGAAGCCTCTAACTACGTGGCGTATTATTTATGATTCATATTGCGTTTGATTCGCTTCACTTAATCATCATAATTATATACAATTTTGAAGTTATTTTAAGCTACAATAATTATTTAAAAAGGATAATACAAACAAATAACCGAGTTAAAAAAAACGCTTTTAGCGGAGTCGGGCAGGACATCCACCCAGACGCAGATCACAAAGATGGCCGATGAAGTAAATGAATATATAGCCCAAGCTAGCGTTCAAGAAACCAGGGCTGTCCAAAAACCCATCGGTTTGACGGTATTCACGGGAAACAGAAGAAGGGGGAGGCCTATACACAATAATGTGAGACGATGGTAGGAACAAATGTTTGTGTGATGAGCATGAACATTTGTTTCCGAGACATGGATGTATAAGTATGTATTTACAACAAAGCCTTGTTGCCTAGACTAGTGTAGCACTAGATAATGCTATATAAATATATATGTATAATGTCAAGCGATACTTATTAATTTATTCCGGGCTAAAATGATGAGCTAACTGAAAGGCTTAATTCAAATTCTTCTAATATACAGGCACCTCAAGATATACTTGAACAAACCTACTTTGCATATCAGCATCAGAATGTTTACGACATCCAACTATTTTTCATCTCCAAATACGTTGTCAACATTAAATGGCAACTTCGATCACTTAGGCCAAGTTTACACCGTATGCAAATCCACTACGAATGCAGTCAGTGTGCGTTTGACATGAAGGACTGAGTTATGTCTATAACACCATTATGTTCCATGCTATGTCGCCAAGTGTTTTGCCATATATTAGGGCACAGATGCATCGTCGCGTAAATTATGTTGATCGGAGCCCCGTATGTTGCTTGCACCTAATATATTGGTACACATATGTCAATTGCAGACCGGCTGGTGTGTTTGATTCTGCGTTGAATGGATTGACTATTGCAGGTGAGGTATTGGCTTTGAAATTAGTGATTGGTAGGTATTCATACAAATAATATAATGAGGAATTAGCTCCGTCTACGTCTGTCTGTCTGACTGTCACATTTTCTCACCTAAACCACTGAAGTACAAAACAGCAAACATAGTTGAGTCCGGCAGCAAGTTGCTTTCTAAAATAAGTAAAACACAGAGTTTTCTGAATTAACTTAAATACAAAGTTACTCATGAAAAATGTTTTTTTTTTTTTGTAAATATGTGGGTTTTAGAATAATCCTGCAAGTAAGTACCTATCAATGAATAAAAACTCTATTTTTGGAAGCATAAACTATTATTTCAGATTAAATGAAATATGACAAGCCAGAAACAAAGAAAAAGTTGGGTTTTTTTTTTAATTAAAATTAAATACAAAACTAATTTAAAGTAGATTAAGAATAAGAACAGATCATTACGTATTGGTAAGTACGTGATCTATAACAGTCGTAAAAAACTGTTAATGTATTTTACAAGTGTGATTAACATGCAAGAAACATCATTTGTCAAAACTGTTCAATACTTGCACAACAGGATATGACCATAATTGGTATTGTTGTTACATTACTTGCATTAATAATGAATACTATGCGTGAATTTTCGAATATATACATAGTAAATAAACATACGAATCTATTTCGTAAATCATAGGTGCATTCATGGAAAAAACTTATGAAATCGTGATATTTTTTCACCAGTAAATAAAAAACTGAAATACTGTCCGTAACATCATGTTGGCGCGTTTTCCCAACTAACATTATGTGTGTGTTATTTTATAGTACGAAATACATGAATGAAAATATACTGCGTATTCAAACAACAGCTGAAATCCGAGGTACTGTCAGTTTGAAATTTTGCAAAAAAAGTAACAAATCTAATAAATAACGTGCATTACAAAATTCGTGAAATATATTTATTTAAATATGTGTTTGGCCGTTTCACGATCGCCATTTTCCAAGCCTTTTTGCAACCATATTGGTTTCAGCTTACAGTCTAACCAGCAGCTGAATAGCAGTATTTTACGATATGTATGTGGTCAGGTTATATTTGAGTTAACTGCTGGACATAGGTAGACCTATCCTAAATTAAAGATACCACAACAGTCTCTTCGCTTAACAGAATTCTTATCCACAGAGATCTATGTTTTGAAGAGGCTACTACAGTACTTTCACAAGTTTTTATGCCATATCAATGGTACTGTAGTTTTATCCTTTTGTTTTTGACATTCAAAAGTGCCAATAATGCTCAAACTGAAATAAAGACGTATGCCACATTAGACACCCGCATGCTTATGCAGTCAAATACAATTTTCTGGTACTTATTCATTTGTTTTGTACAATCCAAATGCTCTTGCATTCAACCTCCTTGCATTTGAAGTGAAATGATAGAAACTAACTGCATCCCACACTGCATTATTACAAAGTAATGTTAGCGATTAAATTGCTTCAATAATTTATTTGCCGTGGGAAACAATGCAGTGTTACCCACATTGAAATTAAATACTTATCCATTATAATTAGACAAACAAGGAACTATAGGGCGAGACATAAAAATTAGGTTGGTAACATTGGAATCATGCAAGCACAATAACGGCCCCTAACCTATCATTAGTACATATTTAAAATGATTAAAAAGGCCTTAAGGAAGCAGACTAATAGGAAATAAACAAACATGCCTAATTATACTGCCTATTGTTCTATTGTTCTCATACTACAGAACTCATGTAAAGGCAGTTACCGCACTTATGACACTCCCTATGAATATGTCAATCAACCATTTTTTTGAGGAATAATTTGCATGCTGAGATTTTTATCTGAACGAATAGAATTGGATTATGAACTCGATTTTAATTGTATTGGTAATGTCATGATTTATGTGTTAACTATAATTTTGGTCAAAAAAGGACAGCCTTCTAGACACGTGGAGAATCGTACAAACCGTTTGGCAATATCCAGCACTTGGACCCTATTATTATTATTATTGATTTATTGGACTCAGACACATAACTACCAATTAAGTAATGAAGCAAAATAGTTTATGTAATCAAATGAATAATTCCAAATTGGAATCAATCATATATTGGTTAACACTCCCACAAACCAGGGAAGAATGAAAAAAAAAAACAGAGCCATTTCACACAAACCAGGGAAGAATGAAAAAAAAACAGAGAAATTTCACACAAATCAGGGAAGAAAAAAAAAAAACAGAGGCATTTCCGCAGTCAGTGGAACAAAGGTGCCAATGATCATGATGACGATGTTCATATTATTGCATATATTATCTCTAATTTGCTTAACGGCTTGATCAGGAACCGATACAGCCACCACAATTAAGTCTCAGTCTTCCATCTATTAATTAGCAACTATAAATCTGTATTAAAACTCCAATACTTAAACTAAGTGCCACACAAAACGAGCCAATTTGGAATATGCACGAACAATCGAAATAACGATCTGTGCTAACATTTAAGCTCACAATATGGGAAAAGATGGCAACTGCAAATGCCATCGATAGATAATTTAAAGGTTAAACCTATAGCTATTTATTAGACTTTAGTACATTGTATTGGGTGTTACATTGTAGGATATAATTGGCAGTGAATACAATTAAGAGTGATGTAAGAAGGCTGTATTCCAACTTCCATCGATTTACTAATAATGGTTTATAGTCAAACACTGTTCTAAGTGATCATCACAGTTCATAACTAAACTTAAAATGTCACTTACGTCACGCATGAACAGCGCCGGAATATCGTAAGCTCAAAATAAACAATAGTCATGGAAGATATCCCGTAATTGACATTTTAAGTTTGGTTTATAGTTGTATAATGACTGCAGATCACCTCTGCAAAATTAGGAAAATAATAAAATCAACTGTCAGTTTTTATTTCAGGTTTTAGCATCGCCTCTGCAGTGTCGTGCCAAAGATTACTGCTGTTAAAAGCAAACTATCCCAAACGAAAAACCTAGAGACGATGGACCTTGACAAGTCTCGGAGAAAAATGATTCAACAGTATTAGGATCAATCATAAAACATATTGTTGGTGTCAAGTTAGCATTTAATCATAGCAAGTCTATAGAATCGCAAACCAAATAAAGTTAATGTTTTTAGTCCACCTGAAATAACTCATCCACAGATTCCATTCAAAATAGAAACAACAACAAAAGTCCTCAACAAGATAGTATCTAAAAGCAGGTCGTAATAATTATCTAGTTACTACAAATTACAATATATCGGTGAATTGTTCGCGCGCGCGCATGCCACGGCCTTAGGTTCATGGCTGCGCGCTCATTAGACCGAGGTCCTGCGAGGTTATACTCCCACGTGGGTGTTGGCTTCATTTGCCGATATAAAACACCTGGTCTCAATGCCAGCGATAAGCGAAAAGAGTAGCGAGTGAACAGTGGCAGCACAGATGACACATAAAGGATGACTTACGCTAGACCGTGCCGGGTCCGACCGTGCAATGTTGTATGGACGTTACTCGGTAGCGGCTCGGAAGCGTGAGTGTCTCCATACAAAATTGCACTTTTGACCCTCAGCTCGAACCCGGCACGGTCTAGCGTGCGTCAAGTATGGCGTCCTGCAATTTTTTATGACAATCCATTGTTTGTTGATCGGTAGGGGCTCGAAAGCGTGTGTGTGTCCTTACAAAAATGCACGGTCGTCACTCGGCTCGGGCCCGACACGGTCTAGCGTGCATTAGGGACACAAGCGTTACTTTGTTACGTTTATTTCATCACAGCTCTCAACACGGTGAAGGTAAAGATCATGAGGAATTTGCCATGTCAATTCAAAAACATCATCTACCAACACGCACTGGGCCCACGTGGTGGATTGCAACCCACTCTATCTCATACGCGGCGATGTAACATTATGTATCTCTTTTGTTGACACGGGATCTACGATTACCTACAATCTTTTGTACATTTTTAAGGTTCCGCATCTCAAAAGGTAAATAAAGGAACCCTTATAAGATCACTTTCTTGTCCGTCTGTCAGTCTTTTTGTCTGTCGGTCCGTCTGTCACCACCGATTTCTTTTTCTTGATCCGAAACTTAGTTTCTTTCTCGTCGACGACGGGACAGGAGCCTAAATTATGTAAAACTCATCACCGGAGATTACGGCGGTATTAAATAATAACTATCATAGCGTAATGTGATAATAATCAGCATTTGATCGACGATCTTGCGTTTATTAACAAAGTTTCCTTCAATTTTGCGTTCGAAATTGGTTCTTTGATGTAGGTACTTGTAATTGGTGACGATTAATTTTGTTGTTAGGTGGTTCATGTGTTAATTATGATGCATATGGAGTTACATAATCGACGGGTTTAGTAATAGTGTGTGTTTATCGCTTTTCTTATACGAAACGAATGCTAATTTATAAATAATAATAAATAAATAATAATAATATTCCACAACTATCACACAACGCCATCTAGTCCCAAGCTAAGCAGAGCTTGTGTTATGGGTACTAGACAACTGATAAACATACTTATATATTTCTAAATACATACATATTATAGATAAATTACACCCAGACACAGAACAAATGATCGTGCTCATCACACAAACATTTGTCCTGGGTGGGAATCGAACCCACGACCTCCGGTATAGCAGTCAGGGTCACTAACCACTAGACCAACAGGCCTGTCAAAAGTGCACTGTCACTTGATGTTCATCAACTCGTCCCAAATGGGCCGTGGGCATGTGGGACGAGCTAATGAATAACTCAATCTAAAACACCTTTAAAATTAAGGAATTTTCTAGTGTTAGCAAGAACTGTTATTGTACATCATTCTAGGCGGAAATGCCTAACAAGCCCTTTGGAAAGAGTAATAATTAATATTGATCAAGTTTGCCAACCCACTTCACGTAATATAATATTACACCTATTGTAAATCGTTTGTGATCGCTTTAAACTCCGAATTCCGAATGACTTCAAAATGTGAAAAAATACCCATAAACATCACCTACAAAAACTTTAAAGTTAGTACTTTAAATTAATGCTATATAATTTCAATTGTGGCTTTCTTATGTAAGATGAACTTTAATTAGAGATCTAATATCTCAATGCAAAACAAAAAGATTGACCAAACATTCCCATAGCGAAATAACTAAACAATTAGGCACGTTACAAAGCGTTCTCGTTCACGAAATACTTGTAATTTAACTAGAAAAGATAAATAGAAGAAATTATCTCTATTTTGTGTCTAGGAATTGTTCCCAGAACAAATTACGAAAGGATGTTAGTATGTGCACAAGTCTTTTGTTTCCAATGCGAATGTTTTTTGTTAAGGTAGGTACACAATTGAGCATTTATTTGTAACACAGACATCAGAACATCGAGCCGTTCTAATATGTCATCCTTCGACGAATTGAACATAGTGGAACCTCTATTTTCAGTACATCGCAATGTTTGACGCAGAGTGGACTCAAAAATTGTAAGAAATGTTACAAGCAGGTATATGCTCATTAGACGTGAGCATTAGTCTATCTTTATCTTGGAAGTGCTCTTTTAAATAAAAAAATTACTAATGTATTGATTCATTCGAAAGAGGGTTACACTATATCGTTTAGAACTGCTTTTAAATGTTGGTGTACAAAAAAATTATTTTGGTTATTTTGAACGTATACCGACTAGTGGTCAAGTAGTCGGGAACGTCGACTTAGTAAAGTTCAAGAGAAGTTTATACTTCTCTAACAGAAAAAATAATTAGAAATTTCTATGAACACGGGGTGCAAGTGGCTGCATTAATTTATAATGTAACCACTCAATGCGAGCAGCTCAGCTGTACAAGAAACAAGCCACAGACGTTGCCCTGATATCCACCAAAAGCGATTATAGAATGTCCGACTAGTCGGCCAAAGTCAACGTCAACAGTGGAGATAGTTTACGTCTATCTATCTATATCGAAATGCGCTAGTGTGTTCTCCAGTTTATGTTTAGAAGACAGATCGGCATAGAACTTTCCTAATTGTTACCGAATACGAAAAGTTAATTAATTTTCGTCTGGTTTTTGGGTTGCCTCCAACTTCATTATAAGTGTATAGGTAGGTACTTAGAAATTAATTTCGTACCTACCTAACATGTCTTAATTTAATTTTAAATTATTTGTGTTTGCAAGTTTGAAGTTTCGGTGCGTGGTTATAAAGAAAAATATAAAGTTTAATTTTAAAGTTTGATCGGTTTGATTGAGTTAGGGGTAGAGAGATTACATTTAATAAACATAATGTTATTTATAATTCATTGTGAACAAAATTGAATTGGCCATTGCAATAAAAGTTGATCATACGTTTAGCCTTAAAAACAGATTCATGAGAAAAAAGATGGGTATTTTTTTTGTTATTTTGATGTAATCATTTTTGTTTCATCGTCATCATCATCAGCCTATAATGTTCCCACTGCTGGGACACGGCCTCCTCTCAATGAGAGGGAGTGGGCTATAATCTACCACGCGGGCCCAGTGCGGATTGGTAGATGTCACATGTCTTCGAATTTTTGGTTCTAGGACATGCCGGTTTCCTCACGATGTTTTCCTTCATTTTTAGGGTTCCGTAGCCAAATGGCAAAAAACGGAACCCTTATAGTTTCGCCATGTCTGTCTGTCTGTCTGTCCGCGGATAATCTCAGTGACCGTTAGCACCAGAAAGCTGAAATTTGGTACCAATATGTATATCAATCATGCCGACAAAGTGCAAAAATAAAAATTTAAAAAAACATTTTTATTAGGGTACCTCCCCCAGACGTAAAGTGGGGAGCGATTTTTTTTTTAATTTTGACCCTGACGTGTGATATATTGTTGGATAGGTATTTAAAAATAAATAGGGGTTTTCTAAAATCATTTTTTGATAATATTAATATTTTAGGAAATAATCGCTCCGAAAGTCAAAAACAATGTGTCCCCCCCCCTCTAACTTTTGAACCATAAGTTTAAAAAATATGAAAAAAATCACAGAAGTAGACCTTTATATGAACTTTCTAGGAAAATTATTTTCAACTTGATGAGTTGAATAGTTTTTGAGTTTTAAAGCACTTTTTCAAAAAAACGCAAATGATAACTTTGTTTTTCATACAAATACTATGAAAAACAAAGTTATTTTTGCTGACGAAAAATGTTGGTATTTTTAATGGTCTGGGAAGCTACGGAACCCTACAGTGAGCGTGGCCCGACACGCTCTTGGCCGGTTTTGTTTATTCAGTTTTATTTTTGGCTATTGAGGCCATTACAAACGTCATCAAGCATCTTATTTAGTCGTCAACACCTTGACTACAACCAACACCTTTCGCTTAAATAATACGCACATCATAAACTCAACAATGACTATAACATTCCACAATCATCACACCAGCTATGCGCACATTCACACTGAATAAATTATAAACCAGTAGCAATTAAATCAACCCTAAATATAAACCACGCCCACAGGCCATTGTCAATGTGTCCACACAATGGCCAACCTTGGCCAAGAACTGGAAACAAGAACAATTTATGCTTATTTCTAAGGCTTCATCTTCCTGCATACGATGACATAGCACTAAAGAATAGGTACCTAGAAGTGTCTGTCAGCACCGTATTGATTGTCACATCACATTCACACCTCTTTTAAAGACGTAGGAGGAAGTACCATTGTTTTGTATGTCAGATCGTGTTTGGGTGTTACTCTTTGTATTTAAAGTAAGCCTAACTCCTTCCCTCTCCTTCGTAAATGTAAATAAAGGATGACTATGGAAGTTTTTATGGCTGTTTTGCTCTAACCCCCTTTTTTTAAATGTTATGACATTACAGTGAAAACATTATTTTGTTATTCCCCAAAGAAAAGGGGTGAAGTTAAATGAAATGAAACTACTTTTATGGATTGTTTTACGTTACATTTGACTTTTTAGTGTTCCAAATTCACTCCTGCAATCTAAATAATCGTTAAAAGTTTAGTTTGGAAAGATTTTGAACAGTAAATCAATTTTATATTCCAAGAAAATATTAAAAGTTTTTGAATTAAAAGTAAATGTATTGCTTTATAAGAGCGTTTGTGATTTATATTGTAAAGCCAATAAAACTTAATCCTATAAAAGATTTCAGCTAATAAATTATGAGCTTTGTTTTAATTATAAAATTTTGTAATTTATTAGGACTGATCAATTTCTGATCTATATTTCCTTTATTCTTCTGTTATTCATTCATTTACGTATTAGAATATTGTAGTTATCGAAATAAGTAGACGCAATACTATATCAAAAGAAAAGCAATGCATTACACTTGTATTTTGAAATCAAAAGAATAAAAGAATAAGTAGTATCACGAAACCTTACGAGTGAATAACGCATATTTTATTCACTCATAATCGGTGATTGAAGACAAAAATGTAATATATTTTTCATCCCCCCATCTCGGAAAGAGTATTTTTGATATCTGAGTGCAAAAGCCGTTTTTATCGTCTTGAGGGTAAAGTAAATTTGAATTTAGAACATCGTGTGCACTAAGCATGTGAATTCAAAACATAATTATACTTCTACCTCTATGGTGCCGAATTGAAAAAAAAATGGCGAATTAACGAATTATTTTCAATTTAACTTTTAGTGCATTGTGTTTTATTTTATTTATTTTACATTGTGTCAGGGGATTTTTAAATTTTTAATTTAATTTTACTTATAATTTATTTAATTGTACGAAGAACAAACGTGATATGAATCATATGAATTCTGTCCGCTTTAAAATATCTCAAATCGATCAGTCGACTAAAGAGCGAGACTGCGGGGTAATTATGCACCTAAATAAATGATGCATTCCTTTTTTTTTTTTTTTTGTGGCCCGAGAGCCTGACCAGTCTTACCAAATGGAATCGTATTCGCCCAGTATTGACTGGGCCGTGAAGGTCAGATAGGTAGTCGCTTCATATAAAATACTGGTATTCAGCTGCATCCGGTTAGACTGAAAGCCGACCCAAACATAGTCGGGAAAAGGCTTGGCAGATGATGATGACTTACCGTATCGGTAATATTTTTTAAAAACGTTACCCTTAGTGAGAGGTAACCGTAGGTTCCGATTCCTGGTAAAGAGGTACATAGAAGACACAACAAAATAAACGTCATATGAAACATATAATTAAATCGTGTCCAGATCGCAACATTTCGAACTGCTCAGTTGACTAAAGAGCTGGCCTGTGGAGATACTGGAACTGCGAGGTAATTGCGCATTTGCAATGCATTAATTTTTTACCCTGTGCGTCCCGAAACTCTGACAACCAGTCTTTTCAAGGGGCACCGTATTACCCAGTACTAACTGGGTTGTAGAGGTCAGATAGGCAGACGCTCCATCTAAAATACTGACATTTAGCTGCATCAGGCAAGAAAAGGACGGGCAGAATATAAATCGCTGGGCAGGCAGTGACATGAAAGTATCTTAATTCATAAGCAGTTTTATTTCAGCTATTTCTAATTTTATACCTTATTATTGTTTTTAATATCGTGTTCACTTAATAAAAACGTAAATTATACAAAAACTTGTTAATCCCTCACAGTCATAGACTAAAATGTAACCATCTGATGTAAACTAATCGTGATTTTCCCGCGCGACCGTAGTCACGAACCCACTGTTACTTCGTTAAACAAAGACCTTGTGTACAAGTTTGTTTATATGATGTAATAAAATGTTTTAAACAGATTATTTTATTAACTTAGCGAGCTATTGTTAATTTTGTAGTTTGACAAAAGATTTTGTGACCTACAAGCACAGAGTACTCGTTTTGACACTGAATAGTTAATGTTTCCTTGAAGCCTAAGCAAAATGTTTTGTGTTGTCTATGGCTTCGCACTTTTAGTAGATTTTATTAGTTTATGGTGTGTGAAACACCTGGCTTTTCCGGTGAATTATTATCTCATTATTGCGTAGGTTATGATTTTTATTTTATTTGGGAAACCCATATCTTACATACTGACAAATGGGTTAATGTACAATCTACTACGTTTCCACAGATAACTTTATAATTTTGGTTAAGTACAATATGAGGACAAAATACAATTTATATTAATTTTAGCAGCGATGTAGAGTTTTTACAATATTTTTACATACATTTTGAAGTTCGGCGAATATAACAAAATCAAAAATCAAAATATTTTATTTCACATTGGCCTAGATGAGCACTTATAAAACGTCGAAAAGGGTGCACGGTGAATGGAGAAGAACCGGCAAGAAACTCCATGGTTACTCTTTTAAACGAGTACGGTTAGTCTTTAAGGCGAATATAACAATATTAATCTGATTAATTGTTTGATGATAACAAATATTAAAATAAATTAAAAAAACCTTGAATTAAGTGTTTTTATGAAACTTGCAGATCAGTGAGAAATTTTGCACAAAACCCAAACTAAAACATAGTTCTGACAATAAAAAAAGTGAGATAACTGTTTCTTTAAGAAAAATCTTAATTAAAAGTAAGTAATTAAGTAGGCATTATCAAGCAACTTATGGGTAAGTTACAGGACTCGTCTTAGCGCTAAGTTTCGCTATAAGCTTCATACTGTTTAAAAGAATAAGAATAAGAATAAGAATAATTTATTTAAAAGAAGAAGGTTTACAAAAGTATACATTTAAGTGCAGTAGAGTTATTTTTAACAATTGTATAATTAGTGCTTATAATTAAACTACAATTACAATATATAAAACAGTTGCTGCCGTTGCTGGTAACGAAATTGTCAAAACAAATGTTAGGTAGCGACCTACCTGATCTAGGTTTATTTAAACCTGTGTTTCAGGCCATCACTTTACATTGCATAATTTAATTAGGACAGTAATAGTTTTCAGAATAAAATAAATCTAATAACAATTACAACAAACTGGTACAAAAACAATAAACATTACAACTAATTTTAGGTAGGAGATGTGTACAAAGTAGATACGAGGGCATAACATAATCAAACTAAGACTTCTAGAAGTTTTTCCGTGTCCGTGTAATTAAGTGTCGCTAAATAATCTGATATTACAAATCTACATTTCCTATAACTTAGACAATAGAAGTTTAGTTTCTTGTTCAGTCTATTATACAGAAAAGGACCTAAAAACACATAGAATCGACTAGCAAAAGCATGTTTAGTTTGAGGCTTTGAGCAAACCAGGTCCTTCCTTCTCCTATCGGAAGGAACTTGGTCATAGTGAAGGGTAGAGTGCTGCTGCAGTATAATGTGAAGAACAAATAATTGCCGTACTGTGAGCACATTACATGCTTTGTAGAGCAGCTGTGTCGGAAATCTAAACGGACGAAAGGTAGCGACCTTTAGAATTGCTCTTTGAGCACGTTCTAGAGGGAGAAGAATTGAATTTCCCGCGCCACCCCAGGACGTTATGCAATACGTTAGAATAGACTGACACAAAGCTAAATAAACCTGTTTTATTAATTTATACTCGGCTACATTACGTAAATACTTAAAAACATATATTAGTTTGCGAACTCTAGTGCATAGTAACTCGATATGTTTACGGAAATTTAAATTGGAGTCAATTGTGACACCAAGATATTTCAAATGGTCAGCTTTTTCTAAAGTAGGGCAAGAACATGCAGTGTCAGCGGACGTGCTACAGGTGTGCGCGTTAATGACTAAGTTAGTAAGCGGTGTGTTAGTATTTCTCATAATAAATGAAATGTATTTTGTTTTATCAGCATTCAGTGTTAGAAAATTATCTTGGAGCCAATTAGATACAGTGTTAAAACCATTCTGAGCATGTTCATAGGCCTCTGCTCTTGATTTAGCTGCAAACAACAGAGCAGTATCATCTGCATAAGACATTACAACACCATTTTTGAGTGGGAGGCTGCACAGGTCATTAATATAGATTAAAAATAATGTTGGCCCTAATATACTGCCTTGTGGAATTCCAAAACGAGTATTAGAAAGATCAGAACTTGTGTGCGGACCAATTTTTACACATTGCTGTCGATCACTAAGATAATCAGATAAAAGTAAAAGCTGCGCTCCTCTTATCCCAAGAGTTTCAAGCTTCTGCAAAAGACTAGTGCAAGAAATAGTGTCAAATGCCTTAGCAAGGTCTAGAAAAATACCAACTGTATACATACCCCTGTCCAGATTTGTAGAAACGTAATTGATCAATTTATTTACTGCTTGGCTAGTGGATTTTTTGGGCCTAAACCCAAATTGATTGTCTGAAAGAAGCTTGTTATCTTCCAGATATTTAATTAGTCTACTATTTATTATCTTTTCCAAAATTTTTGATATACCCGTTAGTACTGAAATGGGTCTGTAGTTATTCACACTCATTTTGTCGCCAGACTTGAAAATAGGTGTGACCACAGACTTTTTTAGCAATTTTGGGAATATCCCATTAGATAAACATAGCTGAAAGATGTGGGTAAGCGGGGGGGCCAGTAGGTGTTGAAATCTTTTTAGTACGTTATTGGGTATATCATCCCACCCCGTTGCGCAGACATCCTTTAAGCCGTTTATAATTCTAACAACTTCGTTGACGTCCGTATCCAGTAAGACAAAAGAGTTCAACGTGGAGGATGTCCCTGTTGGGTTTTGAGTAGGAGGAGTTCTGATATTCATGAATTTTTCAGCCAAGTTTTTACCAACGTTGACAAAAAAGTGGTTAGCCTTATTTGCTGTTTCGGATGGGTTAATTTCAGATGTCAGTAAATCCAACGGAGGTTCGGAATTTTTTGACCTCAGTGTATTGGTTTTTATAAATTTCCACACAAGTTTACTATTTTTCCCCGCCTTCTCGAGTTCATGTTTGTCGTACTGGTTTTTTAGTTTTTTCAACAGTTTATTACAGAAATTACGATATCTTTTATAGGTAACAGAAAGTATTAGATCATTTGGTGCAAGTTTTGATTTTAGGTGAAGTTTGTCTCTGTGTCTTATACAACGAACGAGACCGGGTGTGATCCACGGTTTAATGCATCTATACTTTCTAGGGATTTTCTTAGTGAAAGTGTTTTTCTTTATTACATATTGTAAGGAATTTATGAAATACTGTAACGCGATATTTGCATCAACAGAATCGTAAATAGGGTTAAAATTAATGCCGCGTATGTCAGTTTCAAGTTTTGTCATATTGACTTTAGTGTAGCTACGCTCGCAGTTTTTTCTAGGTGAATTTATTTGCATTGTTAGTAAAACAGCTTGATGATCGGTAAGCGCAGAGTTAGTAACCAATGTTTTAGATAGATTTTTTGATTTTAGAATGATATGGTCTAAGCAAGAACCGCTTTGATGTGTGGGGTAATAGTGAGCTGGTAAGAGTCCATGAAATGCACAAATATTTAGGTAATTGTGTGTGTGGGTATCGGGTTTATAAGCAGACGACGAGCGAACAATCTGCCATACTTAAGTATCTAGTTCTTTATTAGGAATCTTTTGACGGGGTATTTACTCATAGTAGCTTTAGTTGATGACTTGAAGATGTGCCTACGGCTCTTACGTGAAGTGGCATTTAAATTATTAAGTTTTATAACAAGCAACAACAAGCATGAATGCAAAAAAAAAACAAACAAAACAACAAGCAACAACAAAAACAAGCGTACATGCATGCATGTGATGTGTATGTATGCTTGTACATGCATGCATGTACAAGCTTTTTTTTTAAAAAAAGCATCACATACAGGAGTTCCACTGGATGGCTTAAATACTGTAGCAACATCGAATCCTGCCAACAAGCAAAAGGAAGATCTTGGCACGGCAGAACCCGAATGGGCCTACTGTTTTCCGCAAACCCGACAACATATTTACCACCTTACCAAAAGAGGCGAAACACGCCCTTATTGAAACTCCTTTCCCAGGTTGCGTTTTCACAGAAGCTATCGACTGGGCAGAGGTAACCCAAACACCGTCAGAAAATGACTGGCGTTCCGCACACAAAGTCGTAACGGTGGAAAAAACTCCAGTGGGCGATCCAAGGCTTCCATCCTTTCAAGGCGGCTGGTCCGGACGGGATCTTTCCTGCCTTACTGCAGTGGGGTGGGATCTCTGTCGCCCGCAAACTGGTGCCTATACTGCGAGCGTGTCTGGCCTTCAGATACGTTCCAAAGGGATGGAGGGAAGTGAAAGTCATAATTATTCATTCCAAAGCCAGATAAGAGTGACTATACCAACGCCAAATCCCACCGAGCTATCAGCCTGACCTCTTTTCTCCTTAAAAACCAAGGAGAGAATGAGCGGGAGAGAGCTGAGGGCGCTTTGAAAACTATCCCCTCCATGCTAACCAACATGTAAGGTAAGTCCATGGAATCCGCCCTCCATCTAGTGGTCGGCCGGATAGAAGAGGCGATTCACCAGAAGGACAGTTGCTTTCGGGGAAAGTGACGGGGACGATAGGCGACCTAACTCAACAGGCTCTACGCATCGTTGAACGATGATGCAGAGAGTTCAACCTCTCAGTGAACCCCACGAAGACTGGACTAATCATGTTTACCCTAAAACGAACACTTGGCCCTTATCGCCTACCTAAACTCTTCGAGATGAAACTCCAGTTAGTCTATGAGGTCAAGTATCTGGGAGTCATCCTACACAGTAAGTTAAACTGGAGTAGCCACCTAGACAATAAAATAAACAGAGCCTACATTACCGTCTGGCAATGTAGGAGGATATTAGGTAGTGGGGCATATCCCCTAAAATTATACTTTGGGTATACTGCGCGGTGATCCGACTCATGATTACCTATAGGGCTGTGGTCTGGTGGTCCTGCACTAAACTAACTACAGCTTCCATCAAACTGCAACGCTTGTAAAAGCTTGCCTGCATGGCGATCGCGGGCTGCATGAGGACAACTCCGACTGCGGCTCTCGAGGCCATGTTGGGGCTCCCATCGCTCCATCTGTTCATACAGCAGGAAGCGACGATGACGGCAGTACGCCTTAAAACACTTCAACTCTAGGTTAAGGAAGAAACACAGCGAGTATAAGCAGGCCAAGGAGGCACTTTCTGCCATCGACGGCCGCTACACCAAACGAGCGCTTAGGCTAATCAAGCCACAGCTGTGCACAGTTACAGCCACCATCACCGGACACGTCTCTTTTAACAAACACCTCTTTATCATAGCAGTCACAGACAACCCCTGTGCAGTACATGCATGGAGGAAGAGGAAACAGCAGCCCACATGCTTCTACACTCATACACTGCCCAGTGGTTGCAACACACAGGGCAAGGTCCTTCGGTAACCCAGGTACTCTCTGCGAGATTGTCGGCAACATCGGGGCGCTGCTGGCCTTTCTCGGGGAGTTGGGTAGATCGAGTGAACTTCCCACCCGTACGCAAAATACGTGCTTTGACGTGAAGTTGCGGACACCAGCCCGTTATACTATACAATACAAGCTTTTATTTAAGGCTGAAGCTCCAGGGTAACCCGCGAAATTCAAATTTGCGTAAATTTTTTTGCATTTGGCAGGCCAGGTTAGTGAAAATATGATTCTCGACTGTAAGATAAAGGTCGAAGAATGTCTTTGACCTTGAAAAAGTCGATCCTTGACCTTTATAAACTTGGAGGGTATTGATGATTTTGATGATTATAATTCTGTAACAGCATACGTCTTACAGCCGCGAATCATATTTTCATTGACATACAACCTTGCACTGGCTTGCAAATTACAAAACATGTAAGAAAATTTGAATTCCGCGGGCTACCCTAGAGCATCGACCTTAACTTGCAACGTTTGTATGTTTGCTAAGGTCAAATCTTGTAATTGAATTCTAAAACTGTTGACAATGGCTAGATAATTGACGTGATTATAAATTTTAAGTGGCGGACTCCCAAAGATAATGAACTAGTTATTTTTTAGTTGTAAGGGGTATCAATTTCAAGTATTTACCGAGAAAAATACGAATTAAAATATGACGTCACATGTATATTCATTAGCTTATTTAGGCTTGATCCGCGTCTAACATATCCTATGGCGATATTTTAAATTGGATCATTGGATATTTTCAGATTTTATCTTTTTATAGGTAAATTATTATGGATAACAAAATCTTTTCAGGGGTGCTACTCATTAAGGCAGACGGGATTGTTACGTTTGTTAATGTTACAGCAACAGCATTTTGGCCTCGTACAGGACAAGTTTCGTTTCTTTTAATTTTTATATTTTTTAATTTATGTTTATTTTTTATTAGTTTGAAATACTGTTAATTTTGATGTGTTTTGTCTTGTGCGGGCTAATAAATGTTTTTTCTTTCTTTCTTTATTATTTATTGTCAAAAATGTAATTTGCATTTGTTAGTATCAATCAAATAACAAAGATATCATGATGATTTTTCAATAGTTACAATTATATCTTCGTAACGTTTAAATAATGAAACCTTCACAATACAAGGATTTCCTGATATCAAATTAGCACTTCGACAATCTTTTAATAAAATAATATCCTAGCAATTATAATCAAATAAATTCGACTAAATCGATTTCAGTAGATTATTTCAATGTTAATCTTTGGTCCTAACGATTGATTTAAAATTCATATCGAATGGCTCGATAATCGAGATCAAATGTATCGATAAACTGATTCGGCGTAACGATAAATTTAAAGTTACATTCTTTATGATTTGTGTATTCAAAATAAATCTCTGCCCACTATAAATTAGATTTAAATAATCCAATTGTAATCTAGTCATTGTATTTTACTTTATTGGTCAACTAGCTTCTGCCAGCGGCTTCGCCCGCGTGAAGTTTGATTATTGTCCCATGGAATCTTACTACCGGGATAAAAAGTATCCTATGTTTTAATCCAGGTTATAAACTATCTGTGTGCAAAATTTCATCCAAATCCGTTCAGTAGTTGTCGCGTGAAAGCGCAACAAACAAACTTACATTCACATTTATTCTCCGAACTGCTAAGCTATCGGGAGTTACACGTGTTATTGTGAGTCAACTATAAAAGATAGACATATGCTGTCGTGGGATATTTTTTATATAATTTTATGTGGAATATTTCCGTCATACATGATTTCTATGTAGCTTTAACCATTAAGGCTGCACACGCGACGGAAGCTAAAAAAACCAAGTAACTTCTCCCGTTTTCCCAACATTTCCTTTCACTGCTCTGCTCCTATTAATGGTAGCGTGATGAAAAGTATACTATTACCTGCTCAGGAGTATGTAGAATAATTGTACCAAGTTTCGTTAAAATCCGTCGAGTAGTTTTTTTTTCTATAAATAACATACAGACAGACAGACAGACAGACAGACAGACAGACAGAAAGACAGACAGACAGACAAAAATTTTACTGATTGCATTTTTGGCATCAGTATCGATCACTAATCACCCCCCGATAGTTATTTTGTAAATATATTTCATGTACAGAATTGACCTCTCTACAGATTTATTATAAGTATATAGATATAGATAGATAGATGATAGATATTAACTGGATACGCCTCAAAGAAATAATGAATAGTGTCACTTATTTAAAGGTATGTATGGAATAATTATTCAATTCAAAATAATAAATATAAATATACAATAATAAATCAAAAGCTCATCATTTGAAAAGGTCGTTGAAATAATCCCTACAGATTATGTGCGACTGTAATAATTGTTTGGTCCAGCGGAAGCATCGGGTGTTGGAACCAATCGTCCCGGGACTAGGAAACTGTTTCGATGTGGAATTTCTCGTTTGCATATCGATATGGGGTGGCATCTCAGATTGGGTTGGCACCCTTTTTTTTAATCTTGCCCCTCACTAGGACTTTTTCCTGAGTTATAGGTACTGTTGAACTCACATATCTGGAACTACCATACAAATATTTGTTCCGTGTGGAAATCGAACCCGTGACACGAAGCGTAGCGCTAGCAGGCAATCACTTAGCCACCCACAACCGTGTCGTCGATGACAACATGCTCACAAAAATCCTAACTTCTTTAATTTAACACATCAGTCATTATTCGTCCCAGACTTTGCTCAGTTATGTTCGGGGCTTCCAGTTTTACTGAATGCAGCTGACCAGTACATACTTTAAATAGAGAATGCCTATCTGTATCTGACCTAGGGAACAGGATACCTAGTGTAAGACTGGTTGCTCACTTTACCACATCTAGTTACTCCACCTACTCTATATTCATATCTACACAATTATAACGAAAGCGCTGTTGGCACCAGGGTTAAGGTGAGGCATCAGCCTTGAGCTTGACTCGTGACTGTCAAGCCGATTGGACCCGCCACGTCGCATTACATCGCCCAGCGCAGGCGCAACTGACCTAATCAAGTATGTTTTTATGAACATTCATGATTTTTTGTTCGGCTGTTTGTTTTGTAATGAAGAATGTTAATGTCGGGTTTGGGTATTATGTTAAATACAGTAGGTTAAATACCAATCTGAAGGATAATTATTTTGTCCGTTGTAAGGTTGTTTATCGCACTAAAGATTGAGAATATTCTGCCAGTAAGGCACCAGATCAAGTTTCTTTTAACAACAACATCACTGGGGGCCAATGCAATAATTTCTTATTTTTCAATTCTTCCTTTTAAATATAAATTCAACATTAAACATTACTGAAAAATAAAAGTGTACTTATCCACGAGTTAAAAAAAACAAGGTAACAACCAAAAAAAACGCTTCTTCATTTTTTCAAATGTCTGACGTACAAATCCGTTCTTTGTAGAACTGTCTCACTGATTTACGATAACACACTTTCTTGAACAAAAAATCAAGAGTAAAATGAAAACTTTTGTGTTTAGGTACAATTACTTTCAACCAAAGTTGGACTGGCTAAAATGTAGCCTGTTAGGTTTTTATCTTGCTCAGACGTACACGCAGTTATAAGTTTGAAGGTAAATCGATAAAACTTATTTGTCGATCAAGTGGACTTATTGTAAACATTGCTTCACTACAATTTTAACGTGAATGTTGAACTCTTTTGAATAAAAGCAGCGAAAATTAAACAAACGTTTCTTTTGAGTCAATTTTTTTGATGTTGTGAAGTTGGTACGTACTAAGCTCAACACAGGAAACGATGATTAAAACAACTCGTGGTTCGGAGCATGGGAAATGTTTACAACAGGGATTTCCTCAAGTTGACGGTCCCCAGCCAGAGGGTACCAACACACCAAAGCAAAGCAAAAAGCTTAACGCGCCTCACTGCGTCTCATTACGAATCACTAATCACTGTTCCAGTTTCTTCTAATGCTACTGTTACTAACTTCAAAAGTCCTATAAAGTATTATTTTCATCTCTTATTCGTCCTACGTTTACTCTTGGGATCGAAATTCGAAACTTCCTAAGTGGATCTTAAAATTTCAAGTTTATTTCATTTCATTACAATTTTTAGAGGACCTTCCCTGCCGCTTCCTGTTCCACGTGCCTTTTATTATTGCTAAACTAATTATGAACGTGCCAATCTTATTGTTAAAGGTTTAAAATGAAGGGCTACTTGACATTTTACCCGTGCCAAATTACAATTCCTTGGACTAACAATGAAAAGGTGAATTGGATTATAACCATTTATCTCGAAATACAAAATACAGGCTAGTTCAAAATTTTAGATCAACCGGTTCTACCATAAACAATTTGCACGAAATATCGGGACAAGTAGGTTGTTACCGAAGTACTAAGTCACGCCACAAGAGACGGTATAATAATTCTGAGTTTTAAAAGAGTTTTCGTGCAAAGAACATGTGCAAAGAACGTTCGTAGCATCCCGCGAAGACGGGAGTGCACTTCAACGGGAAATTTCTCACATTTCTAACCTAAACGGGAGACGCTCAAGAACGTCTCGAGATTATATCCACACATCTGGCCCTTTTATTAAACGACTTTAAAAAGAAAACATGGCCGCGTCTACAAAGCTAGTGGAAAACATCTTTGTGTATTCAGCGTTGCGTAACGTTCGTGATATGATGGTGTGAAGAAGTACCTACTGTGAAAAGGAATGTAAAAAGAAATGTTTGCGTTTGCGAGAAAACTAAAATGAGACATAGCATTAGTGTTATGTCTGTTCTAATAAAAGTTGTATTGTAGATACAGCTTTTAAGTTCATCTCGAATGATTGAAGATAGTATTATCTGAAAAATCTGTTACGAAATAGTAATACTAAAGTTTTTCTTTCGAATAAATAGAAAGAAGCGTTTTATTACTGAACAAAAAAAGTACTCCGACTTTTTTTACACGTCAACCGCATTTCAAAACCAACTATAAGGACCTATTTAATGAAAGCCAAGTTATTCAAATATATGCAGTGATTAACAAAGCCTGCTAGTTTTCTTATATCAAGCCCTCATTACTTGCGTGTTGTTAATTTATACGAAAATGTATTCATCGCTTTTTGCTAAGTTTATGAAATTCCGTTACAGAGCTTATCAATGGAGTGTTATAAAATTACTGTGACTGAGAGCTGAATTAAACATTTAAAGTAGAGCGTGGAATAAAATAATGTTAAAAATGTTCTACGTCAGGGTTTCCAAAGAATGTTTTTATTTAAATACAGTTATTTTTACAGCGTTGTTGACATTTTACAAGCATTTTATATCCGACTAGCTGATGCTCGCGGCTTTGCCCGAGTAACAATTATATACTAAAACCTTCCTCTTGTTTCAATCTATCTATTAAAAAAACCGCATCAAAATCCGTTGCGGAGTTTTAATGATCAAGCATACATAGGGACAGACAAACGCTGCCATAGTCGCCATTCAGCGCTCTAACTCAAAACATTTTTTGTTAATAAAGTAGTGACAGGCATTTTAAATTGCTAAGAAGTAGGGAGTCGGTCACACGAAAAAAGGTAAAACTACATAATTTGCTTATACCCCAGTGTACCTAGAAGATTCCGTTAGTGAAGAACGGACAAAGTACTATATTGACATACTGCATGGTAATTGTAAAATTAATGCTTTTGCATTGCCTTACAGCAATTTTCTTCCAGCCTTTCATAAAAGAAGTAAAATTAAATTAAAAATTTATAAAACCCCCGACACAATGTACTAAAAGTTGAATAGAAAATAATTCGTTAATTAACCATTTTGTGGTGGCGGCCCTCTTGGATTTTTAATTTATCATAGTGGATAGTATTTTACTAGTCAAGACCTTTCATTTGATATCCTTATTGAGGGAGTTGTTTAATAAATATGTAATCAGCCATTTTGTGGCGGCGGCCATCTTGGACTGATTTTTATCAAAAATAGCTAAGCTAAGCTCCCGACTAATTCACCTTTCACACAAAAAAAATCAAATCCAAATCGGTTCATCCGTTCGGGCGCTACGATGCCACAGACAGACACACACACACACACACACACACTGACACTTCAAACTTATAACACCCGTTTTTGCGTCGGGCGTTAAAAAACTCCGATTTTTCATCGAAGATTATACTTGCCTTTCAAAATAACAAATGTTTTTTTTTCTCCTGAAAAACATTTCTTTCCGTTGCAAAAGCTTATAAAAGTTGTACCTATGTCAGTGAAACATTAAGTAAACGCAAGGCAGCTTAAAGTCTTGAGCCTCAATGTACACGCGAATTTTTTACTCAAGTTTCAAGTGAATGCACTACGCACATTGTTATGCTGCATAAATTACTTGTATTACTGGATGTTTTTTACTACCATTGTTAAAACAATGACGTGCTTACTGGTGTACCTAATGGTTAAAAAGCTGATATTATGCTGGTTAACCTAGTTCTATGGTACTTAGTTTTTTTATTTCCATGGCAGTTACAAATCACAAGGGTGGGATAACAGTTCCGACAAAGGCCAATTATTAAAATGTATGGAGTCTTTGTGTCTTATACTGATTTAACTCATGGGGCTAAAAATCTTAAAATGGTCACAAACGCAGCACTCAAAGTCACAGATGATTGGCTTTTGACTATTTTTTTAAATACTGTTGTGTGTACTTCTAGTAAGGGACAGGTAAAAAAGAAAAAAAAAACCTTTTAATTCATCAATTAAGAATTACATAACACTAATACATAGTCATCATCATCATCATCATCATCATCATCATCATCATCTCAGTCGAAAGACGTCCACTGCTGGGCACAGGCCTGCCCCAAGTGTCGCCACATTGACTGGTCCCATGCGACTCGCATGGTCACCAGTCCACCAGGTCATCGGTCCACCTGGCTCTAGTCAGTTCATCGCAAAACCTTTAATTTAAGCCCGACTTTTCGACCGGATTGCACCAGCCGTGGTCGCGGGGAGACTGAAGTTGGAGGTACAGCGACAGCAAAGCGGAGGCGCTTCAAACTCTCTTCCGCTTGGAATCCAGTGATCACAAAGTGTACTCGTCAAGTGAAATCGCCTCAATATAACACTGTTAGTGTAATGTGCTGTTCTAGTGTGAACCGGCCGTAATTAACATTTATGAAGATCAAGTGAGAGTAGTTGAATAAACGCCTTCGCTTTGCGGTACCTCCAATACTTCAGTCTCCCCACGACCACGGCTGGTGCAATCCAATCGAAACGTCGGGCTTAAAGGTAAATTCGCGATAAATACCCGTTTTCATATGTTTTATAATGCACCTGGCTCTAAGTAGGTGGACCGACTAGTTATTTAAGAGAAAGGTAACTTAGGGGAAAATGTATACCTAGCGCTGGTTTTCATTGCTTGCTTACAATTAAATAATCGCGATTGTCGTGCATGAATCATTATGTACTTTGCGAAAAAAAGTTCATGTAAAGTAAGAATATGAAATTGGCACCAAAATAATATCGAGCATTAATCGCAACTGCACTCCACTTCACACAGCAAACAGTATAAAATTCCATTACGTATTCCCATAAAATTCTTCACCAAAATCTAAATATAAAACACTCCCAATTGCATTCGCACAGTACACATTAAAATAAAATGAACTTTTATGACCTTTTATGTTGGCCATAATCGTTCGTCGAATGCTTGTAAATCTCCTCAATGATCACGTATAGGGCCATTCCGAAGGCTATTAATGTACTTTGTAACCTCTGCGAGTTGTTAACAATTGATTGAAAACTATGAGACGCTCTGTTCGTTGTAACTTCTATGTTTTATGCTCGCCTGGTAGATTGATTTGTTCCGGCAGAGACAAAGTGGTCTTAATGTATGACTGCTTAATTGATGAAGCTAATGCTTTTCTGTGATTGTATTTAGTTAATTGTTTATTTATTTATTTATTTAAGTGTTCGTAGTTTGATTAAAACAAAAGCTTTAATCAAGGCAAGCCCTGGTGTGGATGTACATAATTAAAGTTCTAGAATGTTTTGGCGGGTACTTAACGGCTTACCTCGGATCCTGCTTGTTTGGTTATTTTCTCAGTTTGATTGTAAAAAGAAAAACTAATTACCTCACAAGCCACATGAAAGAAAAAGAAAATGTCTACAGTGTTGGCGATAGCCCACGTGGTAAAACGTATGCAATAATTAGTTAGCAGTATGACGCGAGAGATCCTCCCCGTCCCTCGCTCGTGCCAGCCCGCGTGGCTGAGCTTGTAGTCCAAAACCAGTCCTTATATAATGACACCACTCAGATCAACCCTGTCCCCTTGCTGTCCTCTCCCAGCGACGTCCTAAGCCGAGGCCCGTACCCCGCAGGGGGTGCCTTAGCGTAGTCGCTAAGTTTGTAAGTTTTTCACACTGGCTGGAGGCCATGCATTCAAGGCACCTACAAGATAGTCCGGTAAAGCAGACAACAATCTCCCTAAGTTGAACTGCGAGATGCCATTTCGAAAAAGAAAGGATGTCGCGGGAGGTTGCGTACTATAAGGTGCACCGAACGTTTTTAAAGTCTTTCAATGCATCCCTGAATTTAATTGAAATCCTTAGATAATTTCAATAAGTAAGCCAGAAACGACAAACCACACGCTTAAAATCAAAATATCTTCACGACACACATTCCAGCAAATCCCTCACAAGCATGTAATATCGATGCCACATCGTTAGTCGGTCCACAAATCGGCATTATCTAAGTGCAATAATTGGCCAGAATGCTGGAGTGTCACTGAATTGTTCACATTCCACCGGATACAATATGTTAGAGTAATCACGATGTTAAGCCGCTGATACACTGGTTCGGATTGTTTTGTCTTTGTGACTTGGATTGAATAGCTACGATACGGTGATATGGATCTTTTTTCCTTTTCTCTTTTGTTTTTTGTTAGGCTCTTTAAATTAATTGCTTTACTATAAGATCGATGTAGAGTAAACCATCATTGAACAGTAAACCCTGAAGGCTTAAAGGGTTACTTATAGATCACACACATTTGATCATCAGATACGTAGTTCTTACAAGTGAAGAAATTATACCTTATTAAACATTTAATGCTGTTTTTGAACTGTAAATGTTATGAAATTTTCTATTGGGTCTTATCTTTAGCTATTGAATGAGACTTTTGTATCGTTGTACACTCAAAACAGTACTGATACTGACACTGTTGGCCTGCATCATTCCACTGCTAGGGCTCTCCCCATGACTTCCAGTTATTTCGATCAGAGCCAATGTGGACCACTAGTCGTTGGTCTTGTCCAGCTTGACCCGCCTTCTTCTACGACGCCTGCTGCGACGCCTTTTGGCTTTGGCGGGCTCCAAAAAGTGGCTATTTTTGCCCACAGCTCAAAACAGAATTTAATTTTTATTAAAACGTAACCCTTTATGTACGCACGTTTTTTGCCTATTGCAATGATCATGATGCAACAAACGTAAAAACACATACATCGTTACTAATCTCAAAATCACTTCATAAATTCGTTTCAATCAATACAATTCTACTTAATTGTGAAATCCTCACATCTTTATCTACACTTCTTCCATGCGATCGCAGCCCAACAAAGCAATGAAGAGTAAAATATCGGAATCGTGTATCGTGGCACGTATTAGCTTAATTAAAACGAGCAGCTTACTACCAGCGAACTGTACAGTTCACGTCAACGCATTACACGTTATTTGGTACAGCCTTTTGTTTGGAACTGGTGTTCCGAACAAATTATTTACCATTTGTTTTGAGTAAAACAAAGTGATTTTGATTTTAGTTTTTGTATTTTTCGAAGTGACTCGTGATCCTCGAATAGATAAGTAGTCCACAAAATATATTCGACAGACTTAATAACGAAGGCGGATAAGGTCTGTCAACGACGATTTTAATTACACGATGACGTTTCTATTATAAACTTTTAATCAGTTTTTCATCTGCTGGATGCGGTGAGAGTCGCACGTGACCGGTCAATATGGCGACACTGATCAGCGGATGTCTTTCATCTGAAATGATTATGATGAATCAGTTCAGGTAGTGAAATGTATGAAACAAAGTATCATGCTATTGGAAAATCATTGAAGAGACAAAGATAGCATTAGATAGAAGTTTAGTTTACGGATAGGCAGTATCTTGAAAGTTTGACATCCAGTGTTACCATGGGTTGTCGTACTACCTAGTAACCCGGTTGTAGAGATCAAAAAGACAGACGCTCAGCTGTGTAAAATATTGATATTTACCTGCATCGCAGTTAGATTTGAAGCCGATTCCAATGTAGTTGTGAAAAGGCAAGGCAGATGATAATGACATTTATCTTCATTTTTAACCGACTTCTAAAAAAGGAGGAGGTTCTCAATTCGGATGTTTCTATTTTTTTTTTTTTTTTTTTATGTTTGTTCGGACATAACTCCGTCGCTTGCCAACCGATTTGGAAAATTCTTTTTTTGTTGGAAAGGGTATTCTTTCCAAATGGTCCCATAGCCACCAAGTCGGGATCTGATGATGGAATCTTGGCGAAATCGAGGGAACTCTTCAAATTTTTATATGAAAACGTGTTGCGATTTTGGTATTTTCTACAACAAGTGAAGCATTTGCGTTTGATAAGAACCATTCTACCATCAGATCTGATGATGAAGCCAAGAGTCACGGAACTCCATAATGAGACAATGTACCCTAGTCGTGTTTGGGCTTGATATATGTAACGGTATGCACTTTCCGTGTATATCAAGCACATGAGAACCACTAAAAAGTGAAAAATAAAAACTTTTTTGCAAAAAATAAAACCGACTTTAAAAAAAAACAAAAAAGTGAAAAATAACTTTAGCTTCTGAAGTCGGTGACAAAAAAACTAAATCAATCAAACAAAGGTCACCGACTTCAGGGCTCTTTAGTAAATTGGTCCCGGTCATTTGGGTCCCGCGGGATGAGTTTACCAAATTATTGTTTTTATGTCATTTTCTTTGGTAGATTGGTCCCGCTATTAAAATTAAAAAGAAAATGCCTTCGAATTTCAAATTTGAGTAACAGCGTGTAGAAAAATGTTAGGCGGTATAAAAATAAATCAAAATAGAATCCCGTGTGCCCCACCGTATTTTTAACATTGTATGGGATCGAGTAGAGTTAGTACAATTGTGCTAGTTACCTTACGAACAGTAGGTACTAGGGTGGCATGATTCCAAGAAGGTTTTTATCAAAAGAACACCGTACAGCCAGAATTATCAAAATCCAGAATTATCCAACTACCTTGAGCTTATGCAAGCCTGGTACTTTTTGAGGAACATAATTATGTGTCATATTTAGGGAATGCAGAGCCGGTTCCGATAAAGAACTGAGACTCCCTTGTATTGTATAACGGGCTGGTGTCCGCAACTCCACGTCAAAGCGCGTATTTTGCGTACGGGCATAACCCATCCACGCGGGGCCAGTGCGGGTTGGGAGACGTCACATGTTGCGATTTTTTGGTTCTAGGATATGCCGGTTTCCTCACGATGCCTTCACCGTTTTGAGAGCAGTGGTGATGAAATAAATTACACAAAGTAATGTGCCTGTCTGGGTTCGAACCTGTTCGTAAGTCGGGGCCGCCACCACTGGGCCACCGGGACTCCCATACTTTCGATACTTTAAGTAAGCATATAAGACAGTACGTTTAAAGTATTAAAATGAAGAAAGCATGAGAAAGACGAAATGACAGGACGAAATAAAAACATTTAAATCAAACAAATTTAAATCACGGAATAAACTTATTAATATGTCACGCACCGGGCACGCTCAGCAGTATTGGTAATACTGCTGAGCGTGCCCGCCTGCTGGCTGTGGGTGAGTAGGAGTCGGGCCTCTGGCTTCAGACACTACCGTCACCTAATATTGGCACTACGCTAGGTGACACAACCTTCCGGCTCACGCCATGTTTGCGTTTGAGCGCTCCTTGTGGGGTTCTATATTGCTGCCAATGTGATAAAGCATTTGACTGCCTCAGACACCATGGTATGAACGTAATGCCTATGGAAGTTGGGCAGAATTCAGAACTAAAATCTGTGAATGTAGATTTTCTTCTTTAAAAAACAAAGGAATGTTTCCTTTAAGTAAAGTTTGCTATCTCCAGTATTAAGAGTAGGTACTTAATTACTTTCACTGCAGGTGGCAATGAAAAATTCCACCCCGTAAATACACTTACGTTCCCCAACAAGTACTAGGCTGGCATGAGCTCAAGGTGGTATGCATTTCAATAATTATTATTCTGGATAGGTACGGTCTTCCAGTAATAAATACCTTCTTGGATTCATGCCAGCCTGGTACTGTTCGTAAGGTTACTGCCCGTAATTAGCACAACAGCTGAACTAAGTACTAGATCCTATACAATATTTTTGAGTAGTTAAACTAGGTAATATAAATATTAACCCACCCCCGTCCCACCAGTGTGGACACGGGCGATGAGGCCAACGGGAATCACCATATAAATTAATATCAAGAAACTTTTCTTCTTGACTATACAAATTATAAAATTGGTCAGCGGGATCAGTTGACCAATTCAAAAATTCAATAGGTCGATTCATCCCGCGGGATCCACCTGTGTGGGATGAAATTACTAAAGAGCCGACTTCAGAAGCTAAAAAGTTATTTTTCACTTTTTTGTTTTTTTTTTGAAGTCGGTTTTATTTTTTGCAAAAAAGTTTTTTTTAACAGCAACTTCTCACTGTAGGTACAACTTAAACAAATAATACAATATTTTTGATTATGAATGCCTATTGACCTGTAAAAAAACCCCAAAATCCATTTTTGTATATCCAAAATATTACTTCACGCCCTTTGTAAGTTATTCTACATACTCGCGCTCCCTAATCACTCGTTAATTGCCATGTCAAATACAACAGCATAAATAGAGTACCTAGTCGAGTTAACGACGTGTTTGTGAAAAAAGAACTCAAGCGCACATTGTAGAGGTAATAGGAAGTTGATCGTCGCAACGATATCGGTAAATAAGGTTTGTGACGATAATGCATTCGATTAGTCGGGTGGTTAATGTTCACTATGCTTTTATGAGGTCGATGCAATTTTTTTTCTTAGCTTTAGCAGGTTCCTAGTTAACCTCTTGCATTTTTTTTCTGTGAGTATTTAATTGGCTATTGGGTTGGGTAGCTGTAAGTACCGTCGATAGGAAATAAGAAGGATTAGTTTGTGCCTTAGTGGAGTGTTTCAAAATATACTAATCCAACAGACAATTTGAAGCAAATGAAGCAAAAAACATTGTTGCAATAGAAGATGAGAACCACGAAAAATAAAACTTTAATTATGGGGTTCACCTATATCAAGGAAATTGGAAGCCGTGGAGAGACCTATGACCAGCAGTGACGACGCAGGCTTGCAGTAACAGTGGTACATAATCCAGTTAGTACTCGATAATACGAAACCCCTTGGTAAGACTGGTAGTCAGTTTTTCGGGCCATTGATTACCTGTAACGACAAATGGCAGTTGTGAAGTGGCACAAAAGAAATTCATGGCGTAATGGGTGGTCACCCATCCGCAAACCAACATAGATAACCTGAAAAGAAGACATGTAATACTTACTAAACGACGCTTGACTCGTGTGGAGGATGATGGCCTATTTGCCTCTCACAGAAGGCCGCTGACTATGCAAAACAACTGAGCTGCATATTATAACCACACATCGGATACACTGCCCGCTTAGGTCTAGTGACATATCAAAGTAATTAATGATGGCGCTCTAGATCCACTAAAGTAGATGTTTATCGTCGACACACAGCTCCAAGCAATTAGACAATTTAATGCAAGCGAATTCATTTAAATTCTAACTAGCTATCAATTCTTGCAACAGCTCGTTACAATTTTCCGTAGGCAGTTGTAACCATTTCGCAATCGATTTACTATTATGTGCGCTAATTCGGAAGTACCTATAAACCAGACCAGCCTAAAATATGCAAAATATTTGCCAACAACACGTGGAGCCCAAATGGTTCGGTACTAAACCATAAATTGTAAGGATTAATTACCTTGGGCAGGGCAAACACAGAAAGTTATCTTAGCGATCAGTGTCAAATATTGCTAACAAGCTATAACTTAGTTCATAAGCTGGTTACTCTATTCGAGACAAGCAACACGCCTAAATTAATAATTTAAAATTCAATATGCGATTATTGTGAAAACTGACATAGACCCGTTTACCCGTTTGCACCACAAAACATTAAACACATTTAAAGCTGAACGTATTTGAAACATCGTTACCTACTGTCAATCATCTGAGCTTAATTCAGTGACTTATTGTGGAATCGGACTTTAGTTCAATAAGATTCAAAGATATTGGTATAGTAAAGTGTAGACTATTTGCAAACAATGAACTCCCACAAAAGCCCGGACTTTTCCAGGGATTGAAGTTAGAGTTAAGCTCTTAAGCGCTGTAGTGATCCTGTTTGATTCAGCACTGTTTGTCGCTGATACACAAAGTTGGCAGATGGCAGAGTTACCATTCAACTTAGCCATCAGCATGAAGCGCTTTGTCCACTATAAACTCATCACGTAGAGCTTTTTTAAAAGTCGCACTTAGTGTGCCAGATCATTTTAGCTTGGATGTTACTCGTGAAAATTGGAGTCTCTATGTTTAGAAGCGAAGTGTCAAAGCCTAATACCTGTTTTCCCAAACACTAAGCCACTCTTTAACTCAAACACTAATGCCCGTTTTCACCAACACTAAGCCACTCCTAACTCAATGTCATAGTATCCTGCCATCGCGGCATCGTAGCGTGCCAAGCCTGCAAGGTGACAAGAGATCGACGGATAATGACATTTAAGTTCGTGTGCCGTGCAAATCGGCCCGCACTTCTTCTGCAATGCAGGCTGTGGTGTCCGAGGCTGTTGACAACTTCACCACAATGGCAGCGATGATGAGAACAATATGGGGCGACTAGGCAGAAACAAATATTTAACTTAAAATGTCACTTACGGGATATCTTCCGTGATTATAATTTTTGTTGTGAACCATGATAGCTAGAATAAAGTAGCTGATGCCCGCGGCTTCATCATCGTCATAATAATTTCAGCCGAAAGACGTCCATTGCTGGACATAAGCCTCCCCTAAGTGTCACCATATCGACCGGTCTCTTGCGACTCGCATCCAACGGATGCAACCTTCACCAGGTCATCAGTCCACCTAATGGAAGGTCCTCAAACGCAACGTCTTCCCGCGGCTTCGCCCGTGTACAAAATTGTATCCTAAAACCTTCATCGAGAACCACTCTATCCATTGGTGAAAGAAAAGAACATGAAGATCTGTGGTTTTTGAGATTATCACGAAAAGAGAGACAGCCAGACGCGGCGGAACACTTTGTTTTATAGTATGTACTGATTTAATCTAAAATTCTAACGTAATGTTGGATTGTTATTTAAGGACTCGAACAGTTCCTTTTGGCTTTGCCGTAGTCGGGAAAAAAGTCATACGCGTTGTACTTGCAACCAACATGGGTGAATGACCAGATGAACCAGAACCAAAATATGAACGTGGAGGAGGCAAAACGAGTATGACCAGGAATGTAAAGATCGTAGAAGATGGCGCGTTGGAGTTTCTACTTTGTGCATCTATGGGAAGATGGCGTGTGTTTATCTATGTTCAAAGAAACCCTTGATAACAGCGGTAAGTATGCTTGGTACGACAAACCGCGTGACCGGAATACACTATAAAAACAACCGTATAACCATAATTAGCAAATTGAAAAACAAAAAGCAGCTCGTAACCACAGAGCGATGAAAAAACAGAAGTGGCAAGCCTTACAATTGATCACTAATAACACGTCAGTCGGACACGCGAGCACAGCACGCAACACTAAACGTATTAAAATCATAACTCAGTTGTGCAATAAGTCAACGGTCATATTCCCTCATAATCCTGTGACTTTAATAAGCGCGTTAATTTATTCATATGGGACTCGGTTGCCATGTGCGCCATTTTCAATCCATCATCGTAAAATTTGCTGACCGTCGGCCGTTTCATAATATCCGTCATTAATACGTTTTGCGGGTGAAACTTTTCTGTGGGTGTAGAAATGGGATATTTAATTACTTTGGTTTCAAAAAGCAATGGGTTTTCATATTTTACCTAAATAAATACTTTTCGATGACCTCGGACTCAAAAATGGCTGAAACTTTAAAATGATTGCCTTTTGATTGAAGAACCTATTGGCATTGGATATGAAACAAGTGTAGATATTGTAATGTTTGTGTTTTTGTACGTACGGTTTTGACTATTGTAATCCAAAATTTTATCATACGTTCTTTCCGAATAACTGCATAGCCTTTATGCGGAGGCTTAACATGCCTTTTCCGCCTTTTAATTCGTATTATTAAAAGCTTTCTGTATATTTTAGTATTTTTAATCTTTGTTTACTTTTGTGATGTCAGATAATGACAATGACAATGACAAGCCTAGTTTTCTTTTTAATTTATTGCTGTAACTAGGAGTTGTAGGTTGTATATGTCACCCTAAAATTGTCAAATACGTAATATTGTAATATCTCTAGCGATATTGTAAAATCTCGAAATATTGTCAAATGAACATACTGCTTACAACATAACGCATTATTTTTCGTGATATGCATGCGATGGTGGTCAACTTACGCGGTGTGGAGGGAAGGAGGGGTCCCCCTTGCCCAGTGGTACAACTCTCATGAAAAGATATTGTACTATTCCTGAGAAATATCGATTATTATAACCTAACCTTAAAACACTTTATATTCCCCTAAAAAGCGTAGTCGACGGAGCCCCGCTTCGCGGGGCCCCTATTTTCGAGTGCAGGGTTTAAAGGAACCTAACTAACCTAACGGGAGGGTGCCCCAAGTCCCGATTATGGGGGCAGAGATACTTCCGTATGTTCAGTTGACAATAATTCGAGAGTTTACAATATCGCTAGAGAGAAACACGTTATATTGTAATATAACGTGTTTGGCAATTTTACGGTGACATATACATTTGATTTCTTCGACCTTCTTTGTATCCATTTTAACTGATTTCAAAAAGGAGGAGGTTCTCAATTCGTCGGGACATTTTTTTATGTATTTTCTCCGATTACTCGAAGATGGCTGAAGCGATTTGAATTATTCTTTTTTTGTTTGAAAGAGTAGGTATACTTCCCAGGTGGTCCCATAATCATCAAGACGGGATCTGATTATGGAATCCTGGAGAAATTGAGAGAACTCTTCAAATTTTATAGGCACACTTGATGTGATTTGGGTAGTTTTAGGAAGAGTAAAAGTGATCCCATTTCAATTTGGTGAAGATCTGATGAAGAACTTCTGAGATAGGCAACGGAACTCCTTAATAAATGATAGCAAATGGACTGGGATTGCTGAAATCTCATGTCTATCTATTGTTTACACCAGTTCATAACATAACAACACGCCGCTACGCTGTGAAGGGGTAAGCACAAGTGAACCACAAAAAAGTGAAAAATAAAAACTGTTTTGCAAAAAATAAAACCGACTCCAAAGAACACAAAAAAGTGAAAAATAACTTTAGCTTCAGAAGTCGGTGAGACAACCTCGGCCCTTGAACCCTCCAAGATTGGCGTCTACGAGCGAGCTTGTCACCGCGGCTTGTGGTTTCTGCCAGCTGTGAGCTTTGGACCTGGACCTGGACCTGGACCCTTATCACGATACCTCGGCTTCCCTAATTTAATGAATTTCTACCAACTTGCTATTTTTCTTTTAAACTTATCAATGCGACCTTACATTTTCCTGGTCAGGAAAATGTAAGGTTGCATTGATAACGTTAAAATATATAATATGTTAAAAGATAATTGTAACGTTACAATATATACGGACATAGTTCTTTTGCTTCTTTCGTTGAAAAACCCGATAACGTTTGTTAACCTTTACAGTGACTACAGTCGTCAAAGCGTCAAACCTTCCAATCTTTCAATCAATCGGCAGCGATATCGTGAAATGGATCACTGAACAAAAAAACTGACCAATCAAATTGCATAGACACAAAACTATGTGACAGCATGATATCGATATATACATGATATTGGTTAATAACTCACACACGTGTAAACTTTGTAGTTTATTTTGTCCAAATTTTGAAAAATGCCGTCTTATGAAAACCTTATTGGGTTAGATAAGATCACTTCATGATTTGGTGGGTTATGTTAGCATCCATTTCATGAAATGATGAATTCTAAGATCTGGCCACTACATATAGATGATTATGATTGTACATAACAACCTCCTGCCTTAAGTTCGAACACACAAATACAGTAAACAATGTGTAGCGATGAAGCAAACAAACAAGTGAGCATTACCCAAAGATATGTACATAGTTAGTATAATAATGGCGTCAAATGTTTCACACCTTCTTGACATTACATAACTGTAAGCCGAAGGCACCTACCTTACCACCTACTCCTCAAATTAAATAATTGAATATCATGTGGAACGCGACACAATAAACCGACATTTCATCGTGCGGTAACCACGCGAACGTGGGAACATTTCTTTGGCGTATCATCTCTTATTCCTGAGCCCAAATAATTAATTAGAACAATTCCCGCTTTGAAATCCTTTTCGTTGCAAAAGAGGAACGCTGAATTAACTGATTATCATCCGAACGTTGGTGAAAATTAATTTATTATGTGAAGCCGCAAAGTAAGGATACCGGATTAAAAATGAATTACAGTTCCAAACTAAGCTTTTGGGGACTTCGTGGGAGCGAAAAAGTTTATCGTGCTTTTTCATAAACGATGGATCCGTCTAAAGAGATTATGTCGGATTTGTTAAAAATAACATTGCGCTGTTTGTGAATACATTTGCAGATTAGTCGGGAGATAAATTGATGATAAAAGCTTTTTTTCGGTTGTGCATTTCCTGTTTTAGTATTGGTTGTATTTTATTAACAGGACTGAATGCTTTTACAGCGAAAGGTAGCTTTATATCTCTTACGGCTCGTACACATAGGTACACACGATACGACGTCGTATCGTGGAAATCCACGTCACCTACTGCTTATCTTTTTACTGTGCTTTACTGTTACTGTTACCCTGTGTCATCCCACTGCTAAGCAAAACTTCCAAATTATTCGATCCAGGGCCAATATGAACCACTGGTCGTTGGCTTTGTCCAGCTCGTCCCGCCATGTCCTGTGAGGTCTACCGCGTCACCTTCTGGCTGTGTCAAGGCTCCACATCGTGGTTACTTGTGCTTTAGTAAATGTGACCTATTTTCTACGAGCACTAGGTTTATTGCATATTGCTACTTGTTGATGCGACGTCGTATCGTATTTATGTGTAAGAGCAGTAACATGGTTTAAACATAAACTTAGTTTAGTTAATTATCTGTTCATCAAAACGTCAAAATCTTGTAAGATCTAAATGAAAAGCGACCTTGAATGTACAGAACATGATACCTACCCTTGAATTTTCTCCATTACAAGCACCACGTGTAGGTTAGTTTGTAAGATATATTACGGTACCGATAGTTTTCAAACCCCAGGTTTTCTTGGTAATTCCCTTGCGTGCTCGTGTTCATAACGACATGACAGCAGCTAGGGTTGGCTATTAATTATAACTGTCTCACTTTATACTAAGCCTTAGGACGGGTACAGACGGGCGGCCATATTGAAAATTGAGGCCGGTAACACCCAATTCAGCTGATCTCACATTGTACAGGAAGCTCATACAAAGCGAGGTTAGGTTATACTGGATATTTATAGCTTTATATGTCGCCACGTGTATCATCAGTCGATTTGTAAGTCGACAGCTACCCTTACCAGCTATGTCGCCGGCAATACGTCGCGTGTGTGTAAACGCCCTTAGTAGGCACTTCTGAATAGTGGACGAAACTGACACGACGTAGATAACAATAGTTCACGAATTAAATGGCGTCGTTTTTGTGACGTCAGCAAAGGTCGGCCTTGCCAACTTCGGTGATGCGGTAGTGTTGCGGTTAGTATTAGTTTAAGTATATCAAGTTGGGGAACACTGTTGGCTATGGATTTGTACAAACTAAACCTACTAACTATATAGGTATGTACGTTAAGTTATGTAAGTACGTACACTAGTGCGTGGATACATTTAATAATGCGTCATAAGTGTGATGGATAAACCAGTTTTCTTTCATTGTATGTGAAAAAAAAATGTTTCTATCACAAATCAACATTATTCTTTAAAATTATCTAGATTTTTGATACTTTATTAGGTTCAGTAGGATATACTAACATGATATTGTAAAAAGTGTACATTTATCGGTGTACTCGTATATTACTTTTTATAGTTTTGACTCATGTCCTGAATCAAACGTATAAAATCTAAGAACATTAATACTTATCCCTTCTTTGTAAAAGCACTTATTGCAAAATCGTAAAAGCTCCAGTAACGATGTAAAGGTTGCAGTTAATATTCAATGATGTGTGAAATTAAACCATTATTTTATAAATCGCAGACGAAGGTAAAAAAAAAACTCTTGCCTGTAGTTTTTCTTTCTAACTTGCTTTTCCGGAATGTTGAGAATTAAATAACACTCACTCTGAGTTCATCTGTCTGGTTTTTTTCAGTTTGAATAGTTTTCAATTTGACTAGCGAGGTCGAGCAAGATTAGAAGTCGAAGACGATGGAAATATTGGTTTTCGATTAATTAAGTAAAGTAACTGCCCTTTTGTTAAAAATATAGTTCAAGTGCTACAGGGCACGCCACGATAGTAGGGCACGCCACGATAGTAGGGCACGCCACGATAGTGGCGGTAAGTCCCCTCTTTGAGGAGTGGCTAGAGAGGCGACACGGCGTCCTCACCTTCCGCCGGCAGGCCGAAGCCTGCCGGGGTTGCGGGACTGTTCGAAAGAGATACCGCGGCCCCGGAACATAAAGGGCGAGGAAGGAACATGGATGGGTTTTAGTCAGTAAAAGTCTGACACTCCCCTCCGCTCCGCCCAGAGTGGGAGAAGTCATTTGATGATTTCCCAACCTAAAAAAAAAAAAAAAAGTGCTACTATAGCGCTATCTGTACTAATGTTCTATAGATGTAATTTGTAAGCTTGGACGTTTGTATTTAGGATAACCCGACTAGGCTGGGCAGCGTTCGGGAAGCTGCGCGGTATCTTCTCGTCCAACTTACCGCAGTGTCTCAAGACGAAAGTCTATGACCAGCGTGTGCTGCCAGTGATTACATACGGGACCGAAACGTCGTCGCTCACAATGGGCCTTATCAAGAGGCTTAAAGTCACCCAAAGGGCAATGGAGAGGGCTATGCTCGGAGTTTCCTTGCGTGATCGAATCAGAAATGAAGACATCCGCAAGAGAATCAAGGTCACCGACGTACCTAGCCCAAAGTATTGCCAAACTTAAGTGGCAGTGGGCGCTGAAAAGTTCTAGAGTGGCGACCGCGAACCGGAAGACGTTGCGTTGGAAGACCTTCCACTAGGGGGACCGATGACCTGGTGAAGGTTGCGGGAATCCGTTGGATGCGAGTCGCACGGGACCGGTCAATGTGGCGACACTTGGGGGAGGCCTGTGTCCAGCAGTGGCCGTCTTTCGGCTGAATTGACGATGAAGATGATGATCCGCGAGTGCTATAGACTTAAGTATGGAGTGATATTAATAGCTATATTTTTCATTACAACACGCATGACATGTCCATTTCGTTCCATAGAAGTAAGGCTCTTATTTACGCCGCTAATACAAGCATTGTTTCTTATAACCCTCTAAAGATAACAATAGTGACATACCGACTTGATATCAAAATCATAATTTTTTATCGACGGAATATTAAATGTTACTTGATATTGCAAAGGAAGTCACGTTCTATCTAATGTTATTAGATACAGGTAGTGTGTGATCTGACATTTGATTTAGATTGACAACTATATTATTAATGTCGATAGACGACCCGAATGGCGCAGTGGTAGTGAGGCTGCCTTACGTTCTTTGGGTCCTGGGTTCGAATCCCGGTAGGAGCAAATGTTTGTGTGATGAGCATTGACATTTGTTTCCGAGTCATGGATGTTTACATGTATAATTAGTATGTATTTACATACATAAAAGGTATGCAATATGTAGTATATCAACTATCTGGTGTCCATGACACAAGCCTTAATTAGTGTGGTACTAGATGGCGCTGTGTGTTAATGTCCAGCGATATTTTCATTTATTTATAATGTTCCTTTTGTTGGAAGTAATAATTTTATCAGGTAGGTTTATTTAGGTGTGACTTCCTCGTTGGTCTAGTGTTTGCAATCGTGGACTGCTGAGCACGTGGTCCTGAGTTCAATTCCCGGGTTGGGCAAATTGTTATTGGATTTTTCCAGTAACAGCCACTGTTTTTGAATTGGTGTCCGGTTGATGGCATAGGCTCGCTCCCGGAAATGTGGATGTACTAATAGATACACCTCTGCTTAAGCCTATTGGGATTACCGGTGTGATGTTATGTTATGTGTTTGCTGCCTTCCAAGTTATATATCTAGCAGAGAAATGTCTGACAGTGTCCCTTAGGGCGACACTGATGTTAGTGTTCCGGGAAATCGGATGTAAAAGGAAAGGGGTTCGGGCGTTTTGGTCCTTATGACCAATGGACTTGAATCGTATGTCGATGGATAGGTTTTATCAAGAGGAAAAAAAGTTATAATTGGGTAACATTTGGATTAGTTGTCCGATTCGAGACATCGGCTAATAAAATATGTATTTTCAGTATATCGGATAGCACGCCAAAAATCAATAAAATACGTATTGGGTTTTAGTCAGTAAAAGTCTGACACTCCCTTCCGCTCGGGAGGGGTCATTTGATGATTTCAGATCCGAATAAAAAAAATCTACTTATAATATATTTTGTGTACTTACCTTAGAACACTGAAAAGATTTAAACTTTTCATTTAACATCTAAATCATTAAAATTGGTTCAGTAGTTTAAAAATGTATCAAAAATACTTGGAGATTTTATCACAAAATGATTCAATATTCAAGGTCCGCGTACTCCGATCGGACAACATATCAGGTCAAGCGCCATACCTTTTCGTGCTCTGTAAGAATATACCTTTCTAACGATATACTATTTATGTCTATTGGGTCCAGGACCAGAGTCCATACATTTGTGCCCATAGCCCTTTCGATGGTGATAGGCCATGCCCACGCTCGTCAAGGTCTCCCACCCAGTAGTTTTCCGTTTCGGCTTATGTGCACAAAACGTCATCTGCCGAGCCTTTTCCCATCTATGATGGGGTCGGCTTCCATTCTACTCGGATGCAGCTCAATACCGGTATGTTACATTAGCAATTCGCCCGCGACTTCATCCATGACAGCTCAGCTAATTAGCATGATATCAATATAATTTATAGCCTATGTTAGTTGGTAAAAATGTAGCTTTCTAATGGTGGAAGAATTTTTATAATCTGTTGAGCAGTTCTAGAGTAAATCGTAAAAAAACACACGAACAAAAATACAAATCTTTCCTTTTAATATAAAATAGTTTTTTTTAGTGTAGAAATAGATGGATCGCGACTGCCTATTTGGCCTCCAGAACACATTTAGTACTAGGTAATACCCCTTTGTATGAGTGGTTATCAGACTTTCGGACCACTGACTACTTGTAACGGCTGTCAGAGATCTAAAAGTAGCAGGCGGGGTAGCACCATAATATGTCCATCGACATCTACAGCTACACTTCTAAAACAATAGAATAAACAGCAAAGATTTGATTTTTTGTTTGGCTGTCTGTTTGTTACGATTTCACTTAAGAATTACTCAACCAATTTAAACAAATCTTTCGCCATTAGAAAGGTACCTAGTTACCAAGTAACATATCTATGTTACGGTGTACAGCACGGCTAATTTCCGGGATATTATTATTATTATTTTTTGTTTTCCCGGAAATTAGTCGTGCTGTCACAATTTTTGCGGGCGTTTTTTGTTATACTCACTACGACTACTAACTGGTGTAAAAGATAGACATGAGATTTCAGCAATCCCAGTCGATTTGCTATCATTTATTGAGGAGTTCCGATGCCTATCTCCGAAGTTCTTCATCACATTTTCACCAAATTGAAATGGGACCACTTTAAGAAGTACTCTTCCAAAAACTACCGAAATCACATCAAGTATGCCCATAAAATTTGAAGAGTTCTCTCAATTTCTCCAGGATCCCATCATCAGATCCAACTTGATGATTATGGGACCACCCTTTCAAACAAAAAAAAGAATAATTCAAATCGCTACGGAAAAAAAAAGGTTCCGACGAATTGAGAACCTCCTCCTTTTGAATTAAAAATAAAATAAAATGAAATAAAAATACCTATAACTTATAATCCAAATTCTTCTCACGTTGTACCAGGCGAGCAGTAGTTCCGTACGGTCAACAACAATAGCTAGTGGAGACTACAGTTCCGGCGGCTGCGGAAATGGCGAGACCAGTACCTAGGTACTGTCGGCACGACACTCACTTCACCCCACGACAAATGTAAGGATGAGGCTTCGATGCAAATGTTCGTAAATGTTATGGAGTGGATTTTAGGGTCCCTTAACTCAAAAGGTAAGAAAAGTAACCCTTATAAGATCACTCTCTTGTCCGTCTGCCTGTGCGTGTGTTCGAAAACTTATATGGTAGTTCCCGTTGACCTTATGAATCACGAAATTTGGCAAAAAGTAAGGAAAGTCTCACAAACTTATTATTTGCGGTTGGTGTAATAGCCGTTTCTGGAACAGCAAAGTTAAGTTTCATCATCTGCATAGCTTATTCCCAACTAAGTTGGGGGTCGGCTTCCAGTCTAACCGAATGCAGCTGAATACCAGTATTTTATATGGAGCGACTGCCTGTCTGACGTATCTCTATTGTACTATTCTAGGTGTATAAACCTCTCTCATTCTATTAATACACAAATCCATATAACGTGCATGAAATCAAAACAAGACCAGCAATATTCCGAAAATATCTTTGATCTATTTTAGTGTTTAATATTCAGCACAAAAGCGACCACAGAAAGCGCTTCGCTGATGGATCTGGCTTTTAGCTATATTCATACATTTCTTGCATGGAAGTTCGGCTTTCATCGCCTCTTTGTTTACCGATGTGGATGTAAAGCATGCAATCAATGTTTTCTAAAAAGCCCTTTTTGTGTACATGGTTTGTTTATTCGTCTTTGACATTTGTGATTGAGATTCCATTTCGAAAATCTGGTTTGATTTTATCAATATTGACCATATCGATATTATTAAATGAGAAACATTAGTATATTTGACATCATGTTCTTGTAAACGGCTCTAACGATTTCAATGAAAGTTGCATTGAAGAGGTTTACGGAGACGAAAAATTTGATCTTGTTCATGACCAAAAACTCACTCGAAATCATGGCAGGTTCTTAGGAAGAATTTGTGGATATGAAAAACAAAAAAAAATAATAAGTGAAATTATCACGGAGACGTTACTTTACGTTTTTTGCGATTTGCGACTTTTTAGTACTCCAACACGGGTTAGTCCTGTAGATTTTTTTTTTGAGTAATAGAAACAGGATCGATCAACATCAAGAAACGATTTTTGGTTAAAACTTTCCAACTGTGTGGGTTTTTTTTGCAAATTATAACTTTTTGAGTACTCCAACCTGGGTTGGTCTGGAAGAACCTTTTGATCAGTGTTAGAAACAGGATCGATTGGCACCAAATTTTTTTTTTGTGTAAAATGGTTACTTCTTTTTCCTAACTGCATTTTTTGTTAAATCTGTGAATGGGGAACGAAAACACGAAAAATTATGAATGGTTTGCTAAAACCATTTTCGTGTGGCTACAAAGGTTAAGGTAGCTCCTCTTACTGCCCCGTTTACCGTTTCCACCCTGTATAGCCTATAATGTTCCCACAGCTGAGACACAGGCTTTCTCTCTGTGAGAAGGAATGGGCCTATAATCCATAGGTGACATTTCTGGGAAAATTGAAACATTTTAAGTTGATATCTACTATCATTGCAGCTCGTGGCTAAATAATAACAGCCGCTCGAGACGGTGTTCAGGTTAAGCCGTGCTTGCCTATGTTGGTCTGTGGATGGGTTGACCACCCTTGGATACCGAGTTTCCTCCGTGCCTCGGAAAGCATGTTAAGCTGTTAGTCTTGGCTGACATTTGTAGATCTATTACAGTCGTTACAGGTAGCCAGTGGCCCAAATAGTCTGACAACCAGTCTTACCAAGTGATATCGTACTACCCAGTACTAACTGGGTTGTGGAGGTCAGATAGGCAATCGCTCCCATGTGACATACTGGTATTCAGCTGCATAAGGTTAGACGTGAAGCCGACCCCAACATTGTTAGGAAAAGGCTTGGCAGATGATGATCTAATATCATAACGTAGTCCTTAAACGTCAAATGGTACACACCGATTTAACTTCTGCTGATCTTATTTATTCCGACATGGTAATTTTCAAACTACATAGGCCCAGTTGATGGTCATCTTAATTTTCCTGGAAGAATATTACATCTAAATGACTCCATCCAGTTTCTAACAATTTAGATCAATATTATTATCACTTATAAGGTTTAATCCTACATACACTCTTACGCCATATCCATTGCTTAATTGATCCAAACCCATCCAATAAGGTCCACAGCAACGATTCAATGTATCACGCTCCTGTACTCGCAAGTAATCTGGTTAATGCCTGGGACTCTATATACTGCATGTCTGGATGTTCGACAAGGTGAACATGGATGAACACTATGTTTGCAGGTATGTGTTGCAGTTAGCTTGCTGTGGTAATAAATGTATTATTGGTGAATAGTCTCATAAACCGAAGAAAAAAATGTTACTAAGTCCATAATATGACGATTTTTGAAGAATTGAGACACAATCAGTACATCATATTTGACCCATAAGAGCAGAAAAGTGCATGGAACTGACTACACGGCAATCGTTCTAAACATAACAAAGACGCCAATAATCCCTGAAGGGTAACACAGGTGTACCTAAAGCCTGCCTTGGCTGCGGGACTGTTCGAAAGAGATACCGTGGCCCCGGAACATAAAGGGCGAGGAAGGAACATGGATGGTAGTCAGTAAAAATCTGACACTCCCTCCCGCTCCGCCCAGAGTGGGAGAAGTTATTTGATGATTTCCCATCCGAAAAAAAAGTGGTGTACCTACATTCGCATTTTGCCAGTTAGTTCAAATTACATGTTATAGGGAGCGAGCCTATTGCCATCAATCAAGCACATGATCAGACTCTATGGCTGCTTCTGAAAAATTTCTCATGAAACACCTAATGGAAAAATCCAGTAATAGTTAGCCCGACCCGGGAATCGAATTCAGGACCTCGTGCTTAGGGCACGCCACGATAGTGGCGGTAAGTCCCCTCTTTGAGGAGTGGCTAGAGAGGCGCCACGGCGTCCTCACCTTCCGCCTGACGCAGGTCCTCACCGGACACGGATGTTTCGGGAGGTACCTGCACCGAATCGGGCGGGAGGAAGCGCCCGGGTGTCTCCACTGCGAGGATCGACCGGAGGACACGGTGGAGCACACGGTGGAGGTCTGCCCTGCGTGGGCGGAGCACCGCCGTGTCCTCGTAGCGGCGATCGGCGGCGGCGACCTCTCGCGTCCGGCCCTGGTTCAATCCATGGTCCGGAGCGAGACGGAATGGGAAGCCGTCACCTCCTTCTGCGAAGCAGTCATGCTGGCGAAGGAGGTGGCGGAACGAGAGAGGGAGAGAGCCTCTCTTCCCGGCCGCCGCGGGAGACGCACCGGGCGTCGGGGGCCACGTGGTGGCTACCGGCCACCGTAGATGCGGGCCTGTGGACGGTAAGCTATGGGCTAGCTAGCCGTCCGTCCGTCTAGTGACGACAGGCCGTGTCGACGGCGCGTTCGTGTTCCACGCGCGCCTCAAAGAGATGTCAGCAGCAGAGAGGGGCCCGCAAGGACCGAAGCCTGCCGGGGTTGCGGGACTGTTCGAAAGAGATACCGCGGCCCCGGAACGTAAAGGGCGAGGAAGGAACATGGATGGGTTTTAGTCAGTAAGAGTCTGACACTCCCTCCCGCTCCGCCCAGAGTGGGAGAAGTCATTTGATGATTTCCCATCCAAAAAAAAAAAAAAAAAAAAAAAAAAAAAAAAAAAAAAAAAAAAAAAAAGGACCTCGTGCTTGGCAGTCGCGCTTGTGGATCGGTCGAGTTGTACATAACTGGGCAAAAATAAATATTTATCGAAGATTTTATTCAAATTAAATCGAAAACTGCTTTTATGTTACTTATGCAATGGCATTGAACGCATCGCTACTTTACCGTATAAGTACCAACAAAAGTAGAGAAGTACTACCAAACAGAAAAGTCGTAGGTAACAGCACACACAACCCTACCTATATCACACCGCTCCGTAACACAATCCTATGGAAAGTCAACCCCCCCAGGCAATTTTCACTCTTAACAACTTTGACTCGCAAATCAACGTAACATTGTTCTTTGAGTTTCATTCATTAAATGTTCAAGACATCTCGTCTTCAACATTCCTGCCCGAATTAGCCCTTGTTTATTTTATACTTGTGACAGTCAAAAGGGCGACATAGGATATTATTATGTCACGTCTTATTATTACGAAAATCGTGGCGTCTGAAATACAATTGGTTAAATGGATGTTATACCATAGATACTTTACTCTTATTATTTATTTTTCGAGTAATGGGTGATCTTTTGTTTCAAGAAATAGGTAGGTAATATGTCATTGCGAAAGTGAGATAGCTAGATCGATAAAACATGAACTTCATAATCTTCTCCTGTTTTAGAAGTCGGTTAAAAAGATGGCTGGGACCAACGGTGTGAGGAAAACGGAAGACCGTATATTGTGACGCAACCAATGTCCAGCAGTGGACTATGATAGGCTGAATTGATTGAATTAGGTGTGTGTTTATATTTTTGTAGCAGTTGAATATTTCCTATGAGTATTTTTCAGTTTTTGTTTTTCTCTAAAAAAACAACACTAAAAACATGAAAAAATAAAAACTTTGCATAAACAGCGTTAAAAACAATATTCTGATATCAATTCCACGAAAAACTAACAGCTCACATTCGCAAAAAAAAAAAACAAAACCGTTTTACATAACACTCGCGAGGTATTAATTCGAGGTACGTAACTCCATTTCATATTAATTCACACGAACGCGCTAGTTCTCGCAAATTCCATTGCATTGCCACTTCACTTCACGTATACTTTATAAATTTTCACCCGTGATGAAACAATCTCGCTCTTATTTCACTCCAGCACCTTGAGACAAGGGTTTAATAACGATACTTGTTTAAATTAAACTGGGTTTCATTTCAGATTTCATAAGCGCAGGATTTCATAACGCTGTAACGTGCATTTTTGCTCGCAAATTGAAAGAATGAATTGTTAGGTGCATTTTTATTTTATGAAACAGACCCCACACTTCTATTTTGTAGCTTATCCGTACGTTAAACTCCGTTCAACAATTTTACCTAAACACATGACAGCCAAAACTTTGCAACATGAGCCTTAAACCCCATCTTAGGAAACTGTTCCCAACATTAAACAGATCAAACATGGCAAACAGTTATCGCCCCCTCGAGGTCGCTCCTTATTGCGTCACTAACGACGTTACGTCATAAGATGACAAAGATCAGATTAGACCGTCATAGCCAGTTAGTTTGGAGTGCATTTCCTTGCTCCCTTGCTTCTACAGCCGATCCCCGGTTACCATTAATGGAATATTTACTTCGGTGTGATAGAGTGACCGCTTCAAACTTGCAGACACCTGATTACGTATAGTTCCGAGTTTTGATACATTTGCTTTATGTTCGACGTCAGTGTAAACGTTAGCTGAACTATTATTATATTCTCAGGAACTGTTGAATAACTATGTTGTACTTTGTATAAGTTAGGTTTATTAGGTAAACAAAGGTTCATTAGAAGCAAGAAGTAGATGTGATATTATTAGGATACAGAAGGCCCAAAATTACGTAATTTATATTAAAACAGACGATACGCAGCCTACAAGTGTTACAAAATTAGATTCTACAACACAAAAATGATAAAAAACAGAAGACACAGAATTAAAGCATCAATTTCCAAATCAACAAACGAAACAAAATATCTGAAAATAAAAAGAGAATATCAATCAAACAACTCCAATGAAGCGTGCGATCGTATGTCCTTAACTGAATAAAATAAAAATAGAAATGGCGGATAAAAATCTGTGACAGATGGGGCATGTAATAGGCCAGTGAGATCAACTGTATTGCAGTACCTACGGTGCATGAGTGCACAACTCAACGTTCACGGGTAAATGGTCTTGAAAAACCAAGATGGCGGCCTTCGGCGGCAAACTTGATTTGTGACCAACCCCACAAAGTAATGCGGGCGAGGGGCGCCAACATTCGAATTGGAAAATTTTATATCGGCTATAAAAGTTGACGGACACAAAGTGTATAGCTTGAATGGTGCACCACTGTGTTGCAGCTCTTTTGAAATATTGTTTTGATAATGTAGGTCTTATATCTTGATCCCAACCTGGATGAGTATGATTGTGGAATATAAACATCATGTCAGCCGAAAGACGTCCAGTGCTGGTCATAGGCCTCCCCCAAGTGTCACCACATTGACCGGTCCCGTGCGATTCGCATCCAGCGGATTCCTGCAGCCCTCACCAGATCATCTATCCACCAAGTGGGAGGCCTTCCAACACAACGTTTTCCGCTGTGTTTTTTTTTTCATAAATCACAAAGCATCTGGCTGCCATAGAAACTCGGGTACCAAACCTTATGTTCGTTACAGCAAACCAATTATACGAGTACGTATAGTTCGACCATGCTAAAGTACCGCGAAAATTTCAATAGGCATTATTCACCTATTGAATACTACTCGATATCGTAATTCAATAAACCAGAAATAGAACAGTTCCTCAAACCTTCCCAATAGCGAATCTTAATTTTGGAACAATTTACTCATAAAATTATAAGCCCTTCAAATCTGGAACGGTACCAAAATTAGATTTTCTGATACAATTTCGCCTTTGGATTTCGCTGATGGCAGGCTGGGTGGCTGTAGTCAGGTCGTATTTGTTCTATTAAAGTAATGAAAGCGACTGGTATCTGTCTGATAAATCAACATACAGAGCCGATGCAGGTATGTACAATATTGACGGATTTGCTAGTATCCATACACTTACAGCTAGCTATAATGCCATGTTTCCTTGTTTGCCTAATAAGTTGAGTGAATGTTTGGGTTGAAATTTTAACGATTGATTTATAGCTAGTTTGCATATAGTTTTAGTATTTTCCAATCATGCAAATGTTTGTAAATGTGGTCTGCATTTGTTTGCAGTACATAAACCATTTTAAATTTCACAATAAAACTAAATTATTTTGACCAGATATACGAGAAATTCTGTGTAGATATTTGTTATTCAATAGCTTGTTATGGGTAAATTGATCCTGGTCAGGTAGTACATAGACGTCATAATGATAAACAACAGCGCCCACAGAAGTTTTTCAATTGGAAAACTGTCACTGATCTCCCTGTGAATATAAATAATATTTAGTGACTACATTCAGATGGGGCTGAGAAACGTAATAATTATACAATAAATAAATATCGACTCGACATTACACACAGCGCCATCTAGTGCCACTCTAAGCAGGGCTTGTCTCGTGGTCACCAAACAGTTGATATCTATCTATACTTATAATAAATCTGTAGAGAGGTCAATTCTGTACATGAAATATATTTACAAAATAACTATCGGGGGGTGATTAGTGATCGATACTGATGCCAAAAATGCAATCAGTAAAATTTTTGTCTGTCTGTCTGTATGTTATTTATAGAAAAAAAAACTACTCGACGGATTTTAACGAAACTTGGTACAATTATTCTACATACTCCTGAGCAGGTAATAGTATACTTTTCATCACGCTACCATTAATAGGAGCAGAGCAGTGAAAGGAAATGTTGGGAAAACGGGAGAAAGAAGTTACTTGGTTTTTTTAGCTTCCGTCGCGTGTGCAGCCTTAATGGTTAAAGCTACATAGAAATCATGTATAACGGAAATATTCCACATAAAATTATATAAAAAATATCCCAGGACAGCATATGTCTATCTTTTATAGTTGACTCACAATAACACGTGTAACTCCCGATAGCTTAGCAGTTCGGAGAATAAATGTGAATGTAAGTTTGTTTGTTGCGCTTTCACGCGACAACTACTGAACGGATTTGGATGAAATTGATGAAATGATTTGGGGAGGCCTTTGCCCAACAGTAAGACGGAGGAAGCTGATACACAAAAAAATATATTAAAAACAAAAAAAGTTAATACACAAAATCGTAACATTTCTCGCTCATGTAACACATCAAAGCGTGTCTCTCAAGCCTGCACCGCCTCTTACGATTCATAAACGTGGCATTTTCATTCATTCATATTTAATTTGCTTTAAAAGAAGGGACACACTGCCAAGGATATGGTCTGTTGAGCCTTATTTGTCTTTTACATCTTACGAGCTTGCTTTACGGAGAAATGTTGATGTCCGTTATGGAAATTCGTGTGTTATGTTTTTAGTATTAAGTATTTTACGCCCGCGCAATTAAAATTTTTAATGATTATTTCATGAAAAACTCAATCAATTGAGTTACATGAATTTGTTCAGTCTTGTTAGTTGTATTAATGATTTTGATGATTATAATTCTGTAACTGCATACATCTTACAGACGCGAATCATATTTTAATCATTTTTTTTTAAATATATTAATATTTTGCGATGTGCAATTACATAGCCTGATAAGGATTAATTAATGAGCACATGGCTTGACGTAAGGAGAGTCGGTATTGCTGCAGACGTCATGTTGACCCATGAGTCATCATCATTTCAGCCGAAAGACGTCCACTGCGTCGCCACATTGACCTGTCCCGTACGACTCGCATATAGCACATTCCCGCAGTCTTCGCCAGGTCATCGGTCTTGACCCATGAGTGCTCCATCGCATTCACCTCAAGATATTTTTTGCACATCACACCTATTAAATTGTAGACTTTTCTACCGAATTATGTTATAACTTGTGAAATAGCTTCACGAATTTCAGATTTTGTTTAACTACGTCATTATAAAGAGCTCCAAATCACACACAGAAACCACTACAAAGGCATCAAATGAAAACAATTTTAGCCACTTTATTGTTCTAGCCAAACAATTTCAAAACAATTCGTTAAAACTTATCCTATTTTCAGCTCATAGTAATCCGACAACGTTGCTTTTAAAATGGCGACGCAGCATTTTAGCAGTAAACAAACACGAGCGAGTACGTACAATAGTTGTGATTTGTGTGCTGGCCCGTGCACTATAGTAGCAGATACATTTGAAAGTTTCGAAAGTTTGCCAGCGTTTCGATTGAAAAATTCTGTACTAGGCCATAAAATCCTTGACATCCACAAAATATGCTGGCCCGTCTAATTCCAACACTTCGTTTTTTCTATCCCATTGTTTCGCTTGCCAGTTCTCTCTTTACAAATCAACGAGCAGTGTTCGTTGCAAATAGAGTAAAAACGTAGGCCAACGTTGCACTCGTATTTTCTAGTCGAAAGGTGACTTGTTTGTATCCTGAAACATGTATGCCTATGTGTATTGATCCTGAAAGATATAAGGTTTGGGCTGTATCTGAATAAACTGCTTGCATTCTTTTAATGTTTATTATGGGAATAGAAACTCGAAGAGTTCGTGGCTAAATAATAACAGCTGCTCCGGTCGTTCTGTAGGTTAAGCCGTGCTTGCCAAGGTTGGTCTGTGGATGGGTGGCTACCTATTTCATATCTCCGTGCCCTGGAAAGCACGTTAAGCAGTTGGTCCCGGCTGTCATTTGTAGATCTTTGACAGTCGTTATGGGTAGTCAGTGAGCCAAAAAAAGTCTGACAACCAGTTTTACCAAGGGGTATCTCATAACCCAGTAGTAACTTGGTTGTAGAGGTCAGATAGGTAGTCGCTCCATGTAAAATACTGGTATTCAACTGCATTCGGTTAGACTGGAAGCCGACCCCATAAATAATTGGGAAAAGGCTAGACAATGATGTGGGAATAGGAACTCCACGCTGCGTTCCAAAAATGAGCATAGTGGACATTGGCAAGACGGCAGTGGCTATAATGGGCTTGGGTGGGTCACTAATTGCCACTAAACCGCTAGGCAGAAGTCTCCACACTATGGTTGCCGGAAGAGGGACCGCTGAGGCCGGCCCAGAAAGAGTTGGCGAGATGATTGGGACGCTTACCGGGTCGAGGAGTCACGGAAAAGAGGACATGGGAGAAAATGAGGCCTTGCCCAGCTGTGGGTGGCAGTACCAGCTAGTAAAAAAATGGGAATGTGAATGTTTGTGTTATGAGTAAGTATCGAGTTAGTTGTCTTTGAGACCAGATAAAGTCTAGGTACTCGTAGAGATTTATAATTAAAAAAAAATGAGAATATTCATTGGTCCTCCAGCCATGTTATGCCTAGGTTACTCGTTATAAAATAGCATTTACTGAATTCTTAACAATAATAAAATTTAATTTGCTTCTACACAAAGAGTAATGTTACAGTTAAAATTGCGTAACGTAAAATGCTTAAGTTTCTGCTTTAGTATTTCGAATAAAAGAGCGACTCGCATACCTGCAGCAGAAAATTATCTTAAAAGTATCTTGAGACATATTCAGGAATTCTTTCACAAGTATTGCGGACCGAGGTCCCATTGTTAGCGTGGCGAATCGTTTCTTACATTCTTCCAATCTTGCACTTATATCTTAGGTAAGCCTTTTTTGAAAGCTGTTTTGCAATAAGCTGGTTTTGAAATTGCGATTCACTAAAATCTTTACAATTAAAATATTTATTAAGATTAGAACCATTATAAAAAAACCGGCCAAGAGCGTGTCGGGCCACGCTCACTGTAGGGTTCCGTAGCTTCCCAGACCATTAAAAATACCAACATTTTTCGTCAGCAAAAATTACTTTGTTTTTCATAGTATTTGTATGAAAAACAAAGTTATCATTTGCGTTTTTTTGAAAAAGTGCTATATAACTCAAAAACTATTCAACTCATCAAGTTGAAAATAATTTTCCTAGAAAGTTCATATAAAGGTCTACTTCTGTGATTTTTTTCATATTTTTTAAACTTATGGTTCAAAAGTTAGAGGGGGGGGGGACACTTTGATTTTGACTTTCGGAGCGATTATTTCCTAAAATATTAATATTATCAAAAAATGATTTTAGAAAACCCCTATTCATTTTTAAATACCTATCCAACAATATATCACACGGCAGGGTCAAAATTAAAAAAAAAATCGCTCCCCACTTTACGTCTGGGGGAGGTACCCTAATAAAAATGTTTTTTTAAATTTTTATTTTTGCACTTTGTCGGCATGATTGATATACATATTGGTACCAAATTTCAGCTTTCTGGTGCTAACGGTCACTGAGATTATCCGCGGACAGACAGACAGACAGACAGACAGACAGACAGACAGACATGGCGAAACTATAAGGGTTCCGTTTTTTGCCATTTGGCTACGGAACCCTAAAAAGCTTTCAGTAGGTCTCAAGATGGAACCCAAAACAGCGCCTCAGAATTTTCGGATTCTTGTGCGTATTGCATAATTATCACTTGTTTCAGTGAAGGAAAAACATCGGAGCTAAATCTTGACGATGTAAAGCCAAGTCAGAGGTCCGAAAATGGCGGCATGAAAACTCCAGGTTAATTAAGCACACGTTGAAAAAGACTGTTAACAACCAGAAATGTCTAATTGCGATACACATAAGCATATTCTCTTCAAGGCCTCTTTTTTCCCATCCACCAACCACTGTTACCATTAAAACAACATACTCCAACCGTCAATTCATCTTCCAAAAGCTATGTTGATGGAATGTTTCAGGATCCTTAAATACAACTGTCTTACAATCTATCTTAAGAACCCCTGTTTAACAGTTGGACGTTTAATAAGATAATAACTAAGATAGAAGTTTTAAGTTTCTTTGGACGCTTGCAAGTACTTGCATATTTCGAGGAAATCTCCCCGCCCGCCCGTTGTAAAGCTTCACCGTCTGAGTTAATATCTTATTACTTCTTAGCACTTCACACACGAAGAAAGTTACGTCTCTGACTGCGGAGACTTTAGACTAAAGTTTATTAAAATTTTGCAGGTACTGGCTATAAGCTTCAGGGTTTTTGATTCCTTTGTCTTTAAATTTTTAATAACGATTAATAAGATGACTGGACCGGTTAGATTGGAAGCCGACCACAACATAGTGGGGAAAGGCTACGCAGATGATGAGATATTTTTAGGGTTACCTCAGTCAGCAAAAACGGAACCCATAGAAGCTTATTTTTGTGTCCGTCTGTCTGTTCATCTGTCAAGATAGTTTTTCTCAAGAGGAGGTATCAACATGAAATTAATATCAAATACTCAGACCTTATGAGGCCTGCGGAGCATGCGAATTTCATACAAACGTAATACCAAAATAATTTGTAAATCAAACATATTCTTAAAGTAGTGTATTTATTTTGATTTGATTATAGAATATATAGGTTCCCAAACACATGTTTTGAATGTACACCGATTTAAACAAGAGTTATAAGGAAAATAAATGTTCTATGGGAATTTTAAATTCCTCATATCTCGTATTTATATCATTCTCCTTTCAAAATATTTATTTGGGAACATAGATATTCTGTAATCCAATCGAAATAAATACACACTACCTCAAGAATATGTTTGATTTACAAACTATTTTGGTATTACGTTTGTATGAACTTCGCATGCTCCGCAGGCCTCTTAAAGCAAAAAATCTCAATTTTTTGTAAACGCGATCAAAAGATAATGAACGTCGCATATTTTGCGATTTAATTGTTTTGTTTTTTTTTTATTTGATGGAACCTAGAATCACAAGAAATTGTTACCTATAGGGTATCTAAAAATTAAATACCCTATAGGGTATTTCTCCAACGGTTGACATAGAATTATGAAAATGTAACAAAGAGCAATATCTTACTGCACACGTTTACCTAAAAAATTGATATAATTTTATTTACTTTGAAGCGCACTCAAGTTTTTGGGATCGATATAGATTTAAACAGTCTACCTTTACCTATAGGTACGAATATATGAAAGCACTTAGAAAAATATACTTCAAAAAGTTAAATCACTCTTTTTCTTAAAAGGTACTCCTAAAAACCTAAGCATGTAGCAGACGTACTTAAGAGAACATCTTATGATGCAATAAAGTCTCATAAAGAGCTCCATTAAAAAAGCTTTGGTAATGAATTTCGTAACCTTCCTTCAACTTTGTTGTAACCTTACCTAGTTTATCCCAAAATTTCGTATTACAGAGCAAGTATTTAAAAAAAAAAAAAACGGCATTGTATTTCACATAATCCGAGTCATGGATTATAATAAGTGTATGTAAAAAAAAAAGTACATATGTAGTATATCAACTATCTGGTGTCCACGACACAAGCCTTGCTTAGTGTGGCACTAGATGGCGCTGTGTCCAGCGATATTTATTTTACTTTTTAGGGTTCCGTAGCCAAATGGCAAAAAACGGAACCCTTATAGTTTCGCCATGTCTGTCTGTCTGTCTGTCTGTCTGTCTGTCCGCGGATAATCTCAGTGACCGTTAGCACCAGAAAGCTGAAATTTGGTACCAATATGTATATCAATCATGCCGACAAAGTGCAAAAATAAAAATTTAAAAAAACATTTTTATTAGGGTACCTCCCCCAGACGTAAAGTGGGGAGCGATTTTTTTTTTAATTTTGACCCTGACGTGTGATATATTGTTGGATAGGTATTTAAAAATGAATAGGGGTTTTCTAAAATCATTTTTTGATAATATTAATATTTTAGGAAATAATCACTCCGAAAGTCAAAAACAATGTGTCCCCCCCCCCTCTAACTTTTGAACCATAAGTTTAAAAAATATGAAAAAAATCACAGAAGTAGACCTTTATATGAACTTTCTAGGAAAATTATTTTCAACTTGATGAGTTGAATAGTTTTTGAGTTATATAGCACTTTTTCAAAAAAAACGCAAATGATAACTTTGTTTTTCATACAAATACTATGAAAAACAAAGTTATTTTTGCTGACGAAAAATGTTGGTATTTTTAATGGTCTGGGAAGCTACGGAACCCTACAGTGAGCGTGGCCCGACACGCTCTTGGCCGGTTTTATTTTTATAATGACTGCCTCGTTGGTCTAATGGACGCAAGCACGACTGCTAAGCAGGAAGTTTTGGGTTTGATTCTCGGGTCGGTCAAATTGCCGTTGGGTTTTTTCATCAGGTATTTTGTGCCTGGTTGAAGGCACAAGTCTCGCCCCCTTTTTATTTATTTACTAGCTGACCCACGCAACTTCATCTGCGTCACATAAAAAAGATAATGACCTTTGTTTGATTGATTTCGTTTTTTATCACCGACTTCTGAAGATAGTTATTTTTATTTTTTTTGTGTGAAGTCGGTTTTAGTACTGTTCCTAAAACTACCCAAATCGCTTCTTGTGTGCCTATAAAATTTGAAAAGTTCCCTCTATTTTTCCAGGATCCCATCATCAGTGTCCTGACTTGATGATTATGGGACTACCTGGGAAGTATACCCTTTCAAACAATAAAAAAAACGGTCCAGCCATATTCGAGTAATCGGGGAACATTGAATTGAGAACCTCCTCCTTTTTGAAGTCGGTTAATAACGACGTTATGGTAGGTGACTCAAATATCCGGGTAGCCTATAAAATATTTGGCCGAGTATCGTTAATTTGCTCCTAATAATAGAAGATTTCCGTTAGTTATACATCATTGTACTAGTCTAGCCGTTTGATTTGATTCCCATATTGAGGGAATTGTGAAAAAATGTGTAATTCGCAATTTTGTGGCGGCGGCCATCTTGGACCGATTTCGTCAAACATAGCTAAGAACACTTCCGACTAATTCACCTTTGAAACAAAAAAAAAAACAAAATTAAAATCGGTTCATCCGTTCGGGAGCTACGATGCCACAGACAGGCACACACACACACATACACGTCAAACTTATAACACACCTTCGTTTTTGTGTCGGGGGTTAAAAATAAACATTCTCATCGGAAAAATAAATTAAAAAAACAAAGTAACGTCCCATCACTAGTTTCAAATAATTAAAAAACTATCGGCTTTTGTATTACACAAAGTTCGTTTCCATTCTTTACACGAAACAAAAGAAAATAAAAGAAACTTTTCTTATTTAAGTCGGACGTTGGAGCAAAAGTATCCCGCCTTTAGATTTAAATCTTGCGGTCATTAGACAGTCAAGTTAGCATACATTTTAATATCAAGAGACAGCTGTATCTCGAAACAGGCAGCTTTTGCAAGATGTCAAAACAAGTACATTTTATTTATATTATTTTCTTGTCTTCCATCTCTTTGCGAGGATTTATTACTGCAATATACTGTTGAACGTAAGACAATGGATTTGACGTCGGGGCCAACGGTTTCCTTAAGTTCATATGTTGCTCGGATGTTTGCTACATAATCATATTATGTTCTGATTTTATGTATTTGTAAAGTTTTTTTTGATTATGAGTACACCTAACCTTGACTTTTATATGACATGTAATTATCTTCTCATCCTACGTTTTCTTTAACCACATTTTTCGCGTATTAACAAATTATAATTACGCAAACATTATATTTTACTGTTGTTGTGGAAACTAATATACTCATACGTATAACATCATTTTTGTAATCCTTGAAAGGTAGGGAGAGGTGTATCTTATTAGATACCTAACCCTGACATAAACCCCCCTTAAAAGCCCCCTTAAACGTTTGTACGTATGCTTAGGTCCCATATAGGGGCGAGCCTATTGCCATCAACCGAGTGCGAATTCGATAACACTAAACTAAATATAAGAAGCAGGGTTCAAGAACAAAAATAAATAAATATCGCTGGACATTACAAACAGCGCCATCTAGTGCGACACTAAGCAAGGCTTGTGTCGTGGTCACTAGACAGTTGATATACTACATATATACTTTTTGTTTGTAAATACATACTTATCCATGACTCGGAAACAAATGTCCATGCTCATCACACAAACATTTGCTCCTACCGGGATTTGAATCCGGGACCCTAAGAACGTAAGGCAGCCTCAGTACCGCTGCGCCATTCGGGTCGTCGAATGTTAACAGATAAACAAAACAGAAGTCGGTTGCTAGTTCTGAATGTGAGTATTTTTTGTGCTTTTTGCCTTTACAACTATCAAACGACTTTTGTTCTGTTACTGGACCACTTTTACAGTTTGATGAAATATCGTTTTTTTATTGAAATAAAAAATATTAAAAAAAAATTGTCCCAAAACAGTTATATGGACTATGTAAATAAGACATCCCCAGTAGGTAATTGGTAATACCTGTGTTGGGGCTATCTCGCTCTTTTATTTAATATTAATAATATTTAGACTAATTCACAAATTATTATGAAAACTGACTAAAATTATTACCTAGCAGCTCTTTGTGGAACTGTAGTTGTATGCGTGAAACTGTATGTGCGTCTTAAACAGGGTTTGTAGTGTTGTCTCTCTGTGTGTGTGTTTAATCTGTATGTGTTTGTGAAAGTGCAGATTTGTTCGATATTTAAAATATTTCTAGTGTTATACACAGAGAGATTACATAGACAGACAGTTACAACGACTTTTATTTTAATAAACAAAATAAGTATGTGTAAAACGGCATAATGTTCTGGTCATGGCAAAGGTCAAACCTTGGAAAACTTAATCTTACATTAACCCTTTCATTATAAACAAACTAAGATTTCAAGAAACCACATGAATTATACAACAACAAACAAAACTATGGCAGAAGAAATACTGTATTCAATAATGACACATCTCCACGACCACATTCTCACTATGTGTAAGCGGATCACGAAGCATGTTTGCCAAGCGTATTAGTAACCTAAACACCGCTGTGAATTTGAACCATCGAACTTGATCCCCGCCACTTCATCTGATTGCTTCCGCACTCTCCTATCTTCAACGACCCTCAAGGGGCAGGGTAGGCCAGCTTATATTTGCACCCTCTTATAATATAGAGTTACGTTGGCGACAGAATTAACTGGAGCGAATAATGTTTGACGGTGTATTATTTAGACGAGTAAACTTTAGGTCTCTGATTAAGCTATTCCTTGACTTCGCAAATAAACTTCCCTTGCCAATAAACCTTTAACAGACAAAAAAAAAACTAATCAATGAGAATCTAGACCTTCTGCTCTGTCAAGAAAGTAACGGGAAAAGGTCAATAATACACAAAATGTTTGTTATTCATCCAAATTTATTTTAATTGAGTTCAATTCTCGCCGTGAATACTCCTTTATGTCTTCTACCAATTGAAAACGGGTGCCACGAAGTGGTAATTTGAGTTTAGGAAAAAGAAAGAAGTCGTCTGGAGCCACATCATTCTGGTGAATATGGTAGTTACTCGATGGTATTTGTTGCATGTTTGGTCAAAAATTCGTTCCCAATGATGGCCTTGTGCAAAGGCGCATTATCGTGGTCAAAATCCAAGAATTTTCTTTCCACAAATCTGGCCTTTTTCGTCGAATTTGATCTCTTAAATGCCGCACAACGCTCAAATAATATTTTTCATTTACCGTTTGACCTTCCGGCAAAAATTCCGAGTGCACAACACCGCGATAGTCAAAGAAAACACTGAACATGACTTTGACTTTTGATCGACCTTGGCGTGTTTTTTTCGGTTTCGGTTCAATTGGAAGGCACCACTCCGAAGCTTGTTGACTAGTTTGCATGTCAAACTCGTAAATACACGTCTCGTCACCAGTAACAATGCGTTTAATGAATGTTGGGTCGGAATTGACGCGTTCTAGCATGTCCTCAGCGACTCTCATGCGATTGACTTTTGGGAAAAAATTCAGGACTTTTGGGACTAGCCGAGCGGTAACATGTTTCATACTCAAGTGATTAGTTAAAATGGTACGGATCGACTCGTGAGATGCAGAAAGTTCGGCGGCTATCTCTCTCAAAGTTGAAAGATCATTTTCAGTTACTATTTCCTTCTCTTTTGCGATGTTAACTTCAGTTGCAGACGTTGATGGCCTACCAGAGCGAGGCATATCTTCCATCACATTTCGACCACTTTTGAACGCTTTGTACCACTCATAAGCACGTGTTTTTGATAAATTCGATTGACCGTAAGCCTTCTGTAACATATTCAGTGACTCCGAACACGAAATTCCATTGGCGATGCAAAAGGAGATGGTCAGAAGTGGTACCAAAAAGTTTCATGCATCAAGATTAAATTTTATAGTAATTATTTCCAAATTTTTTTACGACATTACGCGTCTAGGAATTGATTTTTATCATGGAATTTAATTTAAAGTAAGTATAGAAGTATGTATATTGTTTTACTCCCTTTACATGACGTTTACACAACCGGTCATAGAGATGTAGAATGTTATAAAACTATTTTGATAAATAGACAAACTTGTCATTCCAACCGTTTTTTTTTTTATTATTTATACCTGTAACGTTTGCTTTAAAAACATTTAACGAATTATTCGTATTATCTACATTTGCTTTGTTTTTGTTGAATAACATTAACAATTAAGTAAAAGCGGTACACCAAATCGATTTGATATTACTAAATGACGCAAAATCGATTTCCTTACTAAAGATTTTGATTTACTGATCTCATCCCTAAATGACATTGATAATTGATGTGACGTCTACGTCCGAATAGTTGAGATAAATTAATAATTGTATTTTGAGAACTTATTTCTGTTTATTCTGCAAATATGTCAAGTCATAGGGTCAACCGAATAACGCCGTCAGTCACCCGGCAAAACCAATGTATCAGATGGCTCATTTTCTACTTGTATGGTTTTGAGGTAATCTTGGATGTCATAAAATTACTCCGAAACTTTACTCGGTTTTGTTTACAAAAATAACTTGAAAAATAACGCAGCATGGTACAGGATTCCATATCTTTAAGACAAACTCTTTGTTCGATGTTTTTGTCCATAGTGAAATTCGCTATATACACTAGATATGATATATACTTAAAACAGCACTGTATTTAATACTAGCTGACCCGCGCAACTTCACTGCGTCACTTATGAGAAAGAGAGGGTTACAGAGATTGGGTCGTAAGCACCTATAATACAATTTTCAAAGAGCACATCATTCACATCCTTCCGCATAATGAAAATGCGCGCCCGGTACATGATCATTATTTTGCTGCGGAGTTATTTAAAACGGTGTGTCTCCTAAGATATGCATTGAAATCAATTTACGTGCAATACGAAACGCGTCCATCAATTCTGTTAATATTGTTGATAGCAAAATTTGAAGTAGATTGGACCAAGGAATCACATTTTCCCATACAAACTTTGTCCCCACCTTTTCACCCCCTTAGGGGTATAATTTCAGAAAATCCTTTCTTATCATAGGCATACGATAAGAAATGATTTTCTGAAATTATTATACAAAAAATACAGCCTCCAAGCTTCAGGTTTCTACAACCTGCGGTAAAGGCTGTGCGTTGATCCATCACAGTCCTTCAGGACATCGATTCTGTTTCTAATACTCAACGGTTAAGAAAGCTCCCCTTTCTGCCCGGTTAATCGTTTCCACCCTGTATTACCAACTACTTTACCGAGGAAAGCCGATTTTCTTGAGTTCCGCTATTTAGGCGTATTCACTTCAAAAATCAAATTTCAAGAAAATTGAGAAATTATATTTACCTGTATTAGATTTGAAGTATTTACAGCAACTTTTAAAGGTTTATACTTCATTGGATTTTGTTCTATAGGTGTATGAAGTTTATTAATTTTAAACACAAAACCCTCTTTTTTACGTCTCTGGATGATTTTTAAAAAAAATGCTGAAGCAGGTATTTCTTTACTTTTAATAATAAGTATTTACTTTGAGTTTCATGATTCTAGAACAATCTAAAAAAAAATTTTCATACAAACTTTACCCCCCCTTTTCACCCCCTTTTTCCAAAATTTTCCATAATTTCTATAGCCTAAATGTTATTCTGAGTTTATTTAAATAGATTAGTGAAGTTTTCATCAAAATCCGTCCAGCAGTTTTTACATGATGCGCGTTCAAACAAACAAACAAACAAAAATTTTAAAAATGGTTTCAATATGTTCAGTTACTTATTTTAAGTCACCATGGTCGGTTTTTTTTTTTTTAATCTTCAATGTACAGATTTTTTGGTCTCAACGATTTTACTATATGTATAGATAAATAACAGATGCAACTCAAACTCCGCGCAAAAATGGAAAACAGTTGTGCCAATCTAACAAGTACAAAAAAAAAAGTTTGAATTTGGAACCAATAACAAATCATCCATTCCCGATACTTTTTTGACTGAATGTATAAGTATTTGTAGAATGATGTCTAGACGAATTTATAATTGGCTATTCCTTTTTTATATGTTTCAATCAAATTCTGTTTGACTGCGCTTTGGTATTCTATTTCAGTACTTAATTCATTTTACGAATACTTTGACTAGTTTTTTGCTTTGTGGATTTGTATTTGTTTTTCATAATTTATGTTTTAGTTGAGTGTTTGGCTTAGCTGTTAAATTTTTTATTGATAGAGGTACACTCCAGCTAACTTATCTGTGCAGGTTGGAAAACACAGAACTAAAATGAATGTACCAAGTTTGACATAATGATGCATTTTTTCTTGACAAGCCGCGCCACCTTGATCTGCACACAGTGGTCATACTGTACAGTATCAAAAGAAACTGAAAAAGCAGTAAGAAAACCACCGCTATAGCAAACCACAGCGACACGAGTAGTGTCTACGTAACGCTACGAGTATGATAACCTTACTGCAGTCTACGACAGTACCTCCTGTTGGTCTTACGTTTAGGCAGGTTTTATCATAGGTCTGGTGGACGCATGAAGTTTCGACGGATTTGGACATTTGCCGGGAGCTGGGACCGGTGGTTAGAAGCCAGCAGCCTCGAGGTCTTATATCCGCCAAGGAGTGGCGTCGTAAATCGTTAAAGTGGCGAAAAATTTGGAAAAAAGGAACTGAGCACTGATACTCCGCATTCCACTCAAATAAAATCAAACGCTGTCAATCATCTGTTTTCCACAGACCGTTAAATCACAGCTAATCATAATTAAGTACTTAATTATAACAGTGTTCCAGGCGTCAAACACAAATCAGATTCCCATATATTGGATTGCACTTAATTAACTGGTCTAATTAGACTGTGACGTGATGGATAAAGAGCCGGTGGGATGTAACGCGGACCTTTGTGGATTGTTTATTAAGTATATACTTACTTAGTGTAGTAAACAACCCGTTGGGATATAAAAAATGCTCCCCGGATACAACCAAAAATATACCAACAACATCGTTGTCAAAAATGACGAATTACATTTGTTTCTTTACTTGAAATGTACCGGTCACAATCGTTACCGTGGAGCCATAGGTCCAGGCAGGTCCTTAAGGTTTAGGGTACATCAGAAACTTCTATGAGAGGTCACAGTGGATCACTCGGCAACGATGCGGCTGACGAACTTGCCAGAAGAGGATCCAGCACAAAACCCTTCGGACCCGAACCTATTGTGCCCATTCCCTTCAAGCAGCTAAGAAACTGGTTAAAGGATCACACCCGAATACAAGCGGAGAAATGGTGGACCTCGACACCAGGTTGCAGGCAATCCAAGGAAGCTATGCCATCCCTGGATACAAAACTGACCAGGCGCCTTCTGCGCCTGGACAGAGATATCCTGCGTCTGGTGGCAGGGACCATCACTGGACAATGCTCACTGAATAAACACTTCCACACCCTAGGAATCACTGACAGTCCCCTGTGCAGAGCGTGCATGGAGGCTGAGGAGACGGTGGCGCATGTGCTCCTCGAGTGCACAGGCGTTACCAAGATTCGCGAGGAGATCCTGGGAACGCCAAGATCACTTGCGGATGTCCTGAGGAGGCCGGGAAGTTTAATCTGCTTCTGGAGGGAAGTGGGCTGGTTGGAGTAACTGGCCACCATGGCTCACGCACAATGGTCTACCTTAAGGACTAAGTGCGGAAACCTAAACCCCATGATAGATAGAAACTTCTATGTGTTCACCCGGAGACTGAATTTATGGTCGGTTGCTGTTAATTGAGTCACCTCCTGTTACATGAGAATTCCTCACCTGTTTAATTCGTGGAATTACCTATTCTGTCATTGAGTTTGTCTCTAATCACTGAGTACCGCATTGAGTACAAACCACAATTAAGCCAGCTTTGTAAATGATCACCGAATATATCAAGACATCTTGGAATTACAATTTCAACCTTTAGTACTTACTTCAACAATTATCTTCCATTAGTTAAAAATAACCTAACCAAACAAAAACAACGTATCGTTAGGTTACAAAAGACGTAAAAACTCGCATCACTAAATATTCGCATAAATATTTTTTTTTTCTTTCTTCTTTCTTTCTTTCTTTCATCATAATGGTTTTGCATTTATGTAACACTAGCAGACGTAGTTCCCGTTCCCGTGGGAGTACGGGGACAAAATAAAGCCTATATTACTTGCTGGTAATGTAGCTATCTATTGCTGAAAGTTTTTAAATCGGTCCAGTAGTTTTTTAGTTTATTCGTAACAATAATATTAGTATATATTTTATCAATGAACACAAAAACAATTTGCCTGGTTTATTACATTTTCCACTTCAGTCTTCCAATCAACTGTAAGCCTTTTATAAACACTTTGAAGAAACCACCCCGAAACGAACAAAAACACTCCCCGAACACCGAACCGATATATTATTTTTGGCGCCCCACTAACTCTTTATCACATAAAAACAAAGTTTTAACTACAGAAACTGTGAGAAAAATAACGTTTCCTTTGTACGAAACTTCTAACTTGTCCAGTAATAGATCCCACAGTTGGAGCGGAGCAGTCAGTAGATTTCGAGCGAGCAATATTGATGGATTTTCCACCAGTCACGTTATTGCTTCCCTCTAATGGAAACAGATTGAGCTATTCTTAGTGGAGGCATGCCTTTATTGAATTAGAGCCAGTCGGCTTTCGGCTCTATTTTAGTATTAAGCTTTGAGACGCACTGTGAAAGCTACGTCCCTTGTATACGAGTATATATCATGAAATTCAACAGGATATTTTGCTTTGATAACGTCGATATTCATCTGATCTGGGATATGGTGGTTTATGTGTGCAGAGTTATCTATCTATGTATATAAAATGGTAAACTGACTGACTGATTGGGTGATATGTCAACGCACAGCCCAAACCGCTGGGTCTACAGGTTCCAAATTTGACAAGTAGGATCTTTAAAATTCTGCTAGATCTTCAATTGTACTTACTCACTGTTTTGCGCCGTGATAGTCTCATTTTTTTATTTAAAATTACCCCAATTTTAACGCGAGTGAAGACGCAGACAAAGCTCTCTAACATATAAAAATCACGTGTCACACAGTGTTTGTTATCGAAGTCCTCTGAAACGGCTTTACCGATTTCAATGATTTTTTTTGTGTATATTTGGTAGGTACCCCTAGGTGACAAGGGTGGTTCACGCGGACGAAGTCGCGGGCAACAGCTAGTGCTGGTATATGCTTCTGGCTTCTGCATGTGCTGTATTAATCTACATTATTATGGAGTTGTCAAAATGCTTTATTACGATTTATATCTAATTACTTAGTTCTTTTACATGGTTGCTTTAAAAAACTTTTCAGCTATCTTAATTAAACATTATTTATTTAACAATTTATGTACACACTACATACAGAAAAGAAGAAAGGAATAGAAAATAGGTACAAAGGTGATGCTTATTGCTTATTTCTGAAGAAATCTCTTCCAGCATACCTGCGAAAGGAGAGTAGATAAAAAGAGATGTAGACATAGTGCAAAGCCTTAAAGCCAAATTTAATATAACAAACGATTAACCTAAGAATATACTTAAATACATACAAGACAAAAATAAATAACACAACTATAAACTACAATATAATATATAATAATAAAAAAAAAAAAATACCTATGCAACTATCAGCGAATTGGACAGATAGTGTTCTTTTACTCTTCTTTTGAAGACTGCAATTTTTTGGCAGTCTCTAATATCAGAAGGATATAAATTATCTCTGAAATAATCCCCCTTTTTTTTTTTTGATGGCAAAATTAATATTTTCCACGTCTGTTTATTTCTGAATTAGTCTTAATTATAACTTCTTAAGTGCATTCAACTGCAGAGAAAGTTCACGAAATTATGATGAAACGTCATAATGTCGTCTGAAATTTTTCGAATGAGAAACTTCTATTTTGTTGAAATTAAAAACGTTTGTTGCGTTTGCAATGAGTTTACTATGTGGTCGTATAGATTTTCAAAACAATGGGTAGATTCGATATACCAACCAATACAAAAAAAAAAAAAACCTGTACAGAGGTTGATGTCACCACTATTTTTGGTGTTGTATCACTGAAAGCATATATAAAAGTACTCTGTGACTGAAAGTGATCTCTGTTGCAGGTATAATGCCGCTTCTGTTGACAATAACTTTTTGCCAACTTGGGATCGGCATTCATTCTAATTAATTCAAATTTGACCTGGTGAAGGTTGCTGGAATCCGTTGGATGCGAGTCGCACGGGACCGGTCAATGTGGCGACACTTGGGGGGAGGGGCCTTTGTCCAGCAGTGGACGTCTTTCGGCTGAAATGATGATGATGATGATTCATTCTAAACGGGTGCAGCTGAAAACCAGTATTTTACATGAAACAACTACCTACCTGACCTCCAGAAAGTAGTTACGACAGCACCGGTTTGGAAAAACTTGTTGTCAGACTTCGTGATTCTAATACTACCATGTCTAGGTACTAACTAAAACTTTACCTACAGCAATTGCAAAATAATCACTGTAAGTAATGCTAGAGAAAGTCCAGAGCAATTTACTTTCTTCAAAGTTAAGAAAGTCCTTCAAGACTGAACCATATTTCGTCGAATATTTTAAAACTGTAAATTAGAACGAGTTAAATGGCTCCGAAACGGTGTAGCACTTCGTAAAACGGGCCGTATTCGTGCGACGACCACATGCAATTTAACCTCATTTGCATATCTTAGGCTGAAACGGTTATTGCTCGTGCCACTGAACAATTTTGAGCCGCTGTCTGTGATAGCGTTGCATGGACTTTGTTGGCTGGTTATGCGACAAAGAATGTACTGTTTTTATAAGTAATTGCCGTGATGAATTAAAGGAAACTACTGTTTTTGAAGTTGAATACCTAGGTGTTTAAGTGGAAATAGTTAATTAGATGTTTCCGAGGTAAATTTGTGAAAAATTCGTCGGCATACCTTACGTTCTTATAGATTAGAGATTTTGAAAAAAATCCTTTGTCACTTATTTATTGAAAAAAAAAAATTATATAATTACCTACAACGGTTCTGTTTAAAACTAATAACAGTAACATAAAGAGAAAATTATAACATACATAATTATAAAGTAAAGCAAAATAGGCTTGTTTCCACCATCAATAAATTGCAAATCTATTTAGTCCGTCAGTTAGTATTAGAAAATAATGGACACGTATTTTTTGTTTTTGTAAATTAACGAATATTGACAAAGATAAAACGCATCAAAACTCGGGAGTGGGGGCTCGTGACGTCAGTACTCACTAAGAATGATACCGAACAGTGACGTATTGGAAATTTTAAAAGCGTCATATTATCTTCGTCAATTTTGGTTTATGTGACAAAAGAAAAAATACGGGTCAAATATTTTTTGATAATCTAAGTGACGGACTAATTAGATTTTTTCAGTTAACAAGCCTATTAAGCTGATGTTAATAATAAGTTCTCTCGCAGTATTTCTGACATACCTACCAATAAAGTCTTCGTCCATCCATCTGCAAACAGATCGTCTGTTGGATTAGAATTCAAGAGATCAGGGGGTCTAAAAAGGCCACTTTAGCAGAATCATAATTTGAATCACGTTAAAATGTAAATTTCTTAAAATGGACTTTATCTTTATGAAGATAAGGTCCATTTTACCAATTTAAATTTTTTTAGATGATTCAAATTATGATTCTTCTAAAGCGGCCATTTTAGGCCCGCAGGCGACTTAGCACTTGCAACCGTACGACAAGGAGGCACAAAATATCTATAATAGACAGCCTTACAAAAAATAACCACCTCTTACGTGTTTTCTTACGTTATAAATGATTGAATACAATTAAGAATTCCAGGCAGAGCCAGAAAGGCATAAAACCTTCTAATAATAAGTTTGGCTGATGCTGCAAACCACACTATTCATATCTCCAATCCAGTTTGTGCTAGAACCACTAATTAGATCTAGCCCTCCGGTTTTCTCGACCGTTACATTCGTAGACTAAGCCTAACTTTATCTCGGCCTAGATAAAGCTTTGTCCAGGATGAGTCTAGGGTCAAAGTGTTAGTGGTTCGACCTTCCTCTATCATTACGTTAGCTTGTTACGTAAAGCTTAGAAATCGTTTCGAAATGAGAGGCACGCGTTGTCCTAATTTACTAGGATGGACCTATCAAAAATACCACCTCGAATAAATAACGTTTCATCACAGAAAATCGTATTTTTGTAGTTGATTTTCCTTTCCCGTCGTAAATAGAACATATAGATACGCAGACTTGAGTGTACCTAATCTACTTAGTCACTAAACTTGTCATTAATTAAAGCTTTCAGACATTACTTAAATCCTGTAGTAGTATCGTACTAGTACCTAATCTACCCTCGTCATTTTGCCAAACAATGAATTATGAAGATGATTCCATGAAGTTGAAGTACAACAAAAAAGGGGAAAATAATTATTCAAAATCCACAGTTTCAACTCGATGTCCTCTGACCAAATACACGGTAAAGCTCTGCTGACTCAATTACTGCGCATCACGCGGGACGCAACTACGACACAGTAGACAGAGGTGTGAGAGAAGTTTGTCACACAACCCGCGCAGGATTTCCTTCAGATTACGCAGAGCTTGAGTTGTCAAAATTGTAATTACATATACATTGCCATTGCAGGTTGATATTTCTAGTAAATAAGCTACAAAACCCGACAAATATTTTAACTTTGGTGCGGGATGGCAAAGACATGGTGGCAGTTTTCGGTCCCTTTCTTGGCCGACTTCGTTTGAAAAATTCTTCGAATCTTCTCCTTATCGTATCGATATTCCTTCCGATTACACGGATTGGTCCCAGTAAGTGGCCACGTTTATTGCAGCGGAAGAGGCGCTATACAGGTCGTCAAGACTGCTAGTAAACGGACACCTAGGACACTCCAGGAGGTGGGGCATTATTTGGTCCGGAGCGCCGCACCCGCACTCGGTGTTAGAAGAACCAATAATAACTCATTTTACCCGGTTATGTTGGAAGCGGCCTACTTCGGTACTAAATTGAATCAGTGCTTTCCAAATAGGCCACTGTAGTTCACTGCCGGGAGCCGGAAAAACTAAAAACGCAAAACGCTCTGAATGGACAACTGAAATATGACGCTAACAAATTCTAAATCTACCATCTACTCCCTCTTACATAGATGGACCTGTGTCTCAACAGTGGGAATATTATGGGCCAATTGTGAAGTTCTAATTGTCAGAAACAGACCCCAAACAAATGTTAGCTAGCTAGCAGGCTCGTTAGGAACTATACGCGGTTGCAAGTTGCATCGTCCGGTGTCAGACGTCAAACGCAAGAAGTTGTGGTTAGGAGTTGCGCCGCAACCGCACCGTGCCACTGACACTGTCCGGGACTGTCCGGCCGAACACTGCTCTAGTAAATGTATTGTAGGGTTACTTTTCGAGTGATTCATTCTGTAACTGCTATGGTGACGGGGTGTTGAGTGTATAAAAGTGAAGTGATTTTAAACTGAGAGCGTTCCTACTATACTACTTACTACACAGACCTCTGTGTAGTAGTATAGTAAGTAGGTACTCTATGTTGATTTATTATGCTTGACCTTATTCGGTATTTTCAGTAAATATAATACTTTAATCCATACATAGTTGGGAAAAGTCTAGGCAGATGATGATGACGATGATAATACTTTATTTCTAAAACATATGAATACGGGTATTTATCGCGAATTTACCTTTAATTTAATCCCGACGTTTCGACCGGATTGCACCAACCGTGGTCGCGGGGAGACTGAAGTATTGGAGGTACCGCGACAGCAGTGTGAAGGCGTTTATTCAACTACCCTCACTTGATCTTCATAAATGTTAATTAGGGCTGGTAGCCGGCCCGGCCGTGGCCGGTGGGCCGTATGTTGTTATATGTTTTGTTATATGTTTTATAATGTGTTCTGATCGTGAAAGTTTAAAAAAGACAATACTTTACTTATGCTAATCCATAAACGCTAAAAAATATATATTGGAAGACAGAAGTTCAAGAGAAGTAGACTTTCGCATCTTAGCCTACATTGAAATAAAGGCTCACCATCATCATAGCCTTTCCCCAATTATATTTTGAGGTCGGCTTTCAGTCTAACCGGATGCAGCTGAATTTTACATAGATTGACTGCCTATCTGACCTCCACAACCCAATTAGTACTAGGTAATCCCTTTAGTAAGTCTGGAAATTTAAAGGCTCTTGAATCATAAACTTTTCAACATTTTTAAGTCACACACAAAAAAATTGAATTTAGCGTTACTTCTAAATGTTGGGAGTTTCAAGTTCTGTTACTAAAGATGGCAAAACTGGTACAAAATCCCCGTCTTTAAGTACCTATTAATTAAAAAATACTGCCTACCTTATTAGGTCGACTTTCAAGAACCAATCAATTAATCAATAAATCCAACAAACAAATAATTACGAAGTCTAGACGTCGACATCCACTACCAGTCAGTATGTTCCCGCTGAATTTTAGATACATCGCTAATTACATACTAACCAACTGTTTGTGGGAAATGCCACATGTTACGAATTGAAACTAGAATATGTATAGGTAACTAACAATTAACTGAACTCACCGGAATGGGGACGTTGGGTTCAATTTATGCGTTTTGGTTGCAACTGATTTTGAGGGATGATATAATGTTTAGGCTAGACGTCTGTGTAACAAAGATACCACAGTGTAATGACCTTCTGTAAATGTGGATTAAACTTAAATTGTGTCAGCCCAGTATTATGGCCAGCTCAACATTAGCTTCTTTCAAATCCTGAAAGGGGCAGGATGGGCAGAACAGACGTTGGGGCATATAGGCATATGGGGCATATCCAGCAATAGGACTCCAAGTTGGTATTCTGTTTAGGATGATTCGCCGCATGAGGATACCCCATTTGGCCAGATTTTTACGGAAAGGTGCCAGAAGTTTGCTGGTACATTACTCAATAATAGGTTTATTCTAATTTCAATGACTGTAAACCTGCTTGCAATTATTCTGTACTAATATTTTAAAGTTGAAGAGTTTGTTTGTTTGGTTGTACGCGCTAATCTCAGGAACTACTAGTTGAAATTGAAAAAAATCTTTTTGTGTTGGATAGTCCATTTATTGAGGAAGTAGGCTATATTACATCACGCTACAACCAATAAGAGCGGAGCATAAATGTAAAATTAGCAAAATGCGGAAAAATATTTCCATTGTGAGGTTTTCATCTCTTATTTGACGCAGACGAAGTTGTGTGGGTCAGCTATAAAGTATCGTTCCTTTCTAATTAAACTGTTTCAGCAAATGCAGACGCAATTACAAACTTCTCGCGGCGTATACCGCGGGCAAAAATTGTACTCCCTCCTTCCCCGCTCCTTCCCTTGAAAATGCAGCCAATCTGCCAACTAACCAACCTGAAACCTATTCCTCTACACCGCTCCTATAAGTTCGCAATATTGATGGAAAGGGGAAATCGGATCATGAGTATCATTAAACCCTCGGGCTCCGCACAGTACTACATTAATGCCCCACCTGTACAACTTTGCCTCGCGGGACTTTCATCCTGTAATGCTTCCCCTACTTATTAGATTCCCTTCAGCATTTTCAGAATCTGTCTTGTATATTTGCTTGCTTTTATTGGGTGCTCGTTTAAGTTGTTGCTTAATGAATAGTTTACGACTTCTTCGTGCCAATTGCATTTAGCCAAGTAAAATATTTTTCCTAAAGTAGGTATAGAAATTGCTTCTTTTGGTCAATTGTACCAAAACAAGCAATTAATATGAGTAGTAAACCTACTCATATATTGCTTGTATTATTATTTTTGAAATTGAGCGCATCGTAGCGTTGCTTTAATATATTAAACCAACGCTTAGTTCTAATCGCTATGTCTTGGGTTCCGTTTCCAGGTTGGGCAGTGTTATGAATTTCTCAGTAGCTGTACCTACCCCTATTACAAGTGGCTTAAATTCTATGTGAAAAAACAGTTGCATCTCTGCTTAACCCGTCGGGAAAAACAGATTATCTTATGTTAGAAATATGAAACAACTCGGACGAACATTATTATAGGAATTAGAACCAGTCTTCTTTGATTTCCCAACACTTGCTCTTTAATAATAACACGTACTTACCTATTAGGAAACCTGATATTATAACATGTCACAACAGACGAGAGGTATTTGAGGACGTGAGTCGAGAACGTGATTCACAACAATCTAGCGGACGATTAGCGCGTCTTGCGAGCCCTACGGTAGACCGAGAGCTAGGGTAGCGGAAATAAACCTTATTGCAGTAGTGTTAAACAGTTAAAAAGGGCCGTAAGTATGTCGACCAGTCTTACCGCAGGGTATCTATCGTCCGGGGCTGCGGGACTGTTCGAAAGAGATACCGCGGCCCCGGAACGTAAAGGGCGAGGAAAGAACATGGATGGTTTTTAGTCAGTAAAAGTCTGACACTCCCTCCCGCTCCGCCCAGAGTGGGAGGGGTCATTTGATGATTTCCCATCAAAAAAAAGGGTCTCTATCGTAGGGCACGCCGCGATAGTGGCTATAAGTCCCCTCTTTGAGGAGTGGCTTGAGAGACGCCACGGCGTCCACTCCTTCCGCCTGATGCAGGTCCTCACCGGACACAGCTGTTTCGGGAGGTTCCTGCAACGACTCGGACGGGAAAAAAGGGTTTCCGAGGCACGGAGGAAACCCGATATGTAAGGGTGGTCACCTATCTTTAGACCAGCCTAGGCAAGCACGGCTTAACCTAAAGATCAACCCGAGTGGCTGTTATTATTTGGCCACGAGCTCCTCCGATGAACAAAATCTTTTTCTTACACAAGCGTCAAATATCAAAAATAGCTCTCTTCACTCATACCGAACTTAAGGTGACTACAGGAGATAAACGCGAGGAGTATATGATTCACTGCAATAAACAAAACGAGAAAAATATGTTATATTCTTCAGAATATATGCTACTATGATACTGTTAAAAAATACAATTTATTTTAGTCGATTACAAAAATACGAACTTTTCTCTTAGAAAATCTTTTAACGAGTAAAAACCATACTAAAATAAATACATGCGATCATTCTGATTTTTTGGGGAATAATTCTACAAGCAACATTATTAGCATCAGCGTTTTATTTTTTTAGTTTTTCAGTAGATTTTTTGTAAACCGATCGAAATCACTAATTTCGTACTATTCTGCCCGCAGTGACTGACGTCACAACCACTTTGTAGTGCAAGCTGATTAGAACTTTATTTTAACAGTATTTCAAACAAAGTTTGAACCACCACAAATAAAGGTACTAATTTCTCCCCATAAGGAAATTTTCAAACCTCAGTCATTATAACTAGGCGAGGTATGTTCGCGTCCCCATTCTTAAGCCACGTTAATTAGTCTAAGTAACATGCTACGAATACTATGCGGCAATTAAGACGAGGCAGGTTTTCTTCATCTGACATAAATCTTACTTTGTGGTTGCACTTTTAATGATTTCAATGCAATCTCTGAGTTTTTGGTTTCATTCTAGCGTTAATTTTCTATTGTATAGTAGTTAGTATTTTTGTGGTTTCAAGTAAGTGGGTGAGGTCTTATAAAATATGTATTTCACATTCAACAGAGCTAATAAAAGATTTAGGGACAAGAAACAACTTGTCAACCAATGGAAACTCACAAAGCTGAACTCTAAAAAAGAGTTATCGTTGTATAGACAACGGACAAAACAAACTGGTGGTGGGCCAAAACCACCGTCTCTTGGTCAAGACACATTAGAAATAATGGACATGATACATCAAGAATTTAAAGTAGATTTAAATGAATTTGACTGTGATGGTGCAAAGGTAAATATTTACAACAGGGGGTCTAAAATGGCCACTTTTGCAGAACATAATATGAATCACGTTAAAAATTTAAAATTCTTAAAATGGACTTTAAGATTATGACAGTTAAGTGCATTTTTAGAATTTAATATGTTTAACGTGATTCATATAATGTTCTGCTAAAGCGGCCATTTTAGGCCCGCAGATACTATATTATTCCTTAAATTTAATTATAGTAGAACATCATAGTTTGTTCATGGGTGAACAGTGTAGTAAATACAACAACATCTTTTTGTAGCTGAATGAGGTGTAAATAAACTTAGCGGTGGGTTCTAACTTTATTTACATACACGTCACGTCATTGAAGCAGTTAGTACTGTAAATTACTTTACATAGTATTATCTATTTTTTTGTTTTCTGTTTCAGAATATTTCAAATGAAGTCAATAACAAGTTATTGAACAAATGCAACATTGTAAATGATATTGTAAGTAAAAAGAAAGACATTAAATTACCAGTATGGTTTTATTCAAAAGGTATCATTCTAAGTACTGCCTCTTGGTTTCAGACTATTTTAATAGATGATAACAAAATTGTGGAATCAACCATCCAGCAGACAGCTCCACTAGCGAGCCAATAATGATCAGTGAGGCAATTTAAGTTGACATCCAGCCGACTGCATCTACCAGCCAGCCGACAGCATCTACCAGCCAGCCAGTACTGTCCATCAGGGAGCCAATACCAATACAGCAGACACCAAAATGCTCTGTAAAAAAAAGAATGGTCAGTATTTATAATTTGTAATAAGGTGTATAGATGGCGCAATGGTGTTCTTAAGTACAACCTGCGTTAAACTAAACTATCCTGCACCTTAGCATATTTTGTTGTGTAAACCATCCTAAATTAATGGATCATCTAATGCATTTTTATTTATTTCAGGTATCTGACTTAATTTAATTTTGCTGAAGCTTCCTATGAGGACATGCACAAGTTAAGAGTTCTGGAAAGTGAAAGCCACCAAAAGGGAAATGTATGGCTGAGATACATAGCCAGATTATGGCTAACTTAAAACTGCAGCAAAGAAATGTTCCGCAAATTTTTAGAAAAATGAAATATTACTCGTAGATTTGTTTTAATTAATAAATATAAGTAAAAAAAAGGTTTTTGATAAATACTTACCTCCTTTAATAGTTCTCCTATATAAAGGTGGCTCTAACTGCTGCACCACGCAATGTATTCCCTGCGGCCGCACCTCTGGAGGTTGACCTGGGACATTTACAATATCATTGTCTGGAAAAGGTTCCTATTTAGCTCTATGGCTATATTATGTAGAACTGCCAAAGCTAAAATGTACATCTTGGTGTTTTCTAGAGATGTTCTAAACCCTGTTAGTAAACATCTGAACCTATTTTTTCACACGCTAAAGCACCTTTTAATAGTATTTCGAGTCCTTATGCGAGCAAAGTTATCAGATTCTTCTTTGCGTATTGCTGGATTTAATACAGGCGTAAACAAATATGGTGTATAAGCATAACCAGAATCACCCAGTAATCTGCCGTAAAATTGACCATATTCAAAACTTTGCTTTAGTAAGCTTTCATTAAATATTCGCGAGTCGTGAGTACTGCCCCTCCAATGTGCAACAATATTTCGTATTTTCAGTCTTGCATCGCAAACTGTCTGTAATGAAATTAGTGTCCATATCAAGAGAGTTACCAATTAGTTGGTCTAAGAACGTTACACCACCTTTAGAAAATCGATATTTTAACCGGAACTGCTCATCGGTATTTAAATCGAAAGGATTTTCTCTTTTTTTAATATTTTAACTTTTCTTTGAACCCGCATTAGATTAAGAATGTTTTTTACTTGTTCTACTTCTTCTATTGCATTTAATTCCACAATCAAAACGAACGTAAAATACTTAAGATTAACAAACACAAACCGTGGTATTTTTAAGGTTACACTAGCTTTATACAAGGGTGCAGGCGCGCATAACTTCGATATAGCGGTTGTTCGAATACGAACTACTGTCAAAGTTATACTTGATATAAGCTATTGAGATTTTGCTTATTCCAAATTTATTCTCGAGTATAATTTTTACAACACGTTTATTTGTAAGGCTGTTAGAAGTTTAGTTCTCGCATAACTTGACCTGACCACCTAGCTGTCTCCCGGCCTATAACATAATGACGTAAACGACATCAAAGTAACACGTGTAGGGCGAGACCGGTCACGGCAGAATCCCGGTAATTTTGACAAATAAGCCCGTTGCTGAACCGTAAATCAAAGTTATTACCCGTCCCGTCACGGCGCAGTCACGACTGACGGAATCCGAGATAAATCACACAGAAACAGTGAAATAAGAAACTTTTTGATCTTTGAGGCTGTCGGTACTGTACGAATGATAACTTCTTGTAGTCCACTGCTCCTTCGGACAGCGACGGCGCCTCTTCTTTGGCTTGTGACCATCATTCTCATCTCGGTCGTCATGGGAACTTATTTTCACGGCATGTGGACTTGCTTTCCGTGATTGTGCGTAAACTCTCGCACAGCGAGCCACGGGAGGTGGACGCTCCACACAACAATGAGTCTTCCTAAAGCATCTCATAAATTTCATGATAAACACCAACAGAATACCCAAAGTCGCGTAGCATATGAACTTGTGCGCGACCGAATCGTCGTCGGCAGGTCTTTTGGCCAACATTTTTTCTACTATAAACTACCCTTTATGAAAGGGGATTAAAATACTCAGAATTTAGCTACATTATATTTTTTCTTTATTTATAACATTAAAATTTTGGTACTTATTAACAAAAAGTCGTTACATGTCAAACTGACGTTTTAAGTTTTATTTTTATGAAAAGCTATACTTTTATTAGATGAAAAAGTTTGAATTCTAAAAAAATAATTACCTATGTAAAAACCTTTTTGAGCACTTTTAAAAGAGTATGTGCGATGCGCATATGGGCCGTCCGGAATTTCATAGTGCAGACAAATATTATATGACACTAGCTAACCCACGCAACTTCGTCTGCGTCGCATAAGAGGGAAAAAGCTACTTACTACTACCTACCTACTACTACATTTTTTTTTCTACATTTAAATCTGACAGAAACTGCGAAGGTCAGAATTTTGGGCACGAATCAGTCGTACGGTCGCCAGTCTAAACGTATTATAAATTAGCCTAGTATGCGGGAAGGAAATACATATTATACTACACAAGTGTATGTAGGTTTACAAACACAAAAGCAGCTTTTTGTTTATGGCGTCTCGCAGGTCAACCTAGGAGGTTGTCGTCTGCTTTACCGGACTATCTTGTGAGTACCTTGAGGGCAAGTCTGAGGCCTTGCACTCAATGTACCCACAGGATAGTCCTGGCTCTCTAGCCAGGGGCAAAAAACTTGTTAACTTCACAGAAACTCTCTGTGTTCCTTTACTTTTGTAGTCCAAAGAAACGGCAACCCGTCACGACTAGGAGAGATCCGGTGCAGGAGCCAAAGGCAAGTTTTTCGAGGGAGGTGTAACATCACCGACTTCCAAACTCCGAACTGAGAAATGTATAATTCAAATACCCAATTACTCTGGGAATTGAACCCAAGACGTGGGGACCTGGATTCGATTTAGCTTATCAGTTACGAGACCAACGAATCATAACATCACGCCTGTAATCCCAGAATGATGAGGCAGAGTTGTACTTAATGATGCACCCACATTTAGCCAATTAAGTTTTCAGGTCCCACGTTATGGGGAGCGAGCCGGGCGAGTCTATTGCCGTCAACCGGGCATAAGTTCAGACTCCGTGGCTGCTACTGGGAAATCCCTGATGGAAAAACCCAATATTAATTTGACTAATCCGGGAATCAAACCCAGGACCTCATGCTCTGCCGGGGCTGCGGGACTGTTCGAAAGAGATACCGCGGCCCCGAAACGTTAAGGGCGAGGAAGGAACACGGATGGGTTTTAATCAGTAAAAATCTGACACTCCCTCCCGCTCCGCCCAGAGTGAGAGAAGTCTTTTGACTTTTTCCCATCCAAAAAAAAAACAAAAATGGGGCCTCATGCTCAGAAGTCGTGCTAGCAACCACTGGACCACCGAAGCAGTCAATCAAAATTAGCATAACTAAGATTAATACACTCATGATTCCCATTAAACAACTGACGTAAGCGCCACTAACAGAATAACGTCACAAATGAAAACGGTACAAAGTCGTGTAATATCAAAGTTGACGTTCAGTGTAATAAGTTTATCTAGTTCGTGTGTTTAGCTGGTTCTATCAACGTCACGTCTGAGATCAAAGTCGTTATCAACGCTAGCATTTATGACTAGTGGTCTAAGTAATAAGCGGTAATTTCTGCAATTTGAGATACACATTTTTTCATATGTTTTCAGACAAAAATAAAACTTGGTCTCAGCCAACTCAAGTCTAGATTGATTTTTTTGGTCACTCGTTAGTCCGATCTACAATTCTGGATGTAAAACTCAACGCTAAAACAGTTTTCAGATAGAACTGTTCCTGAGTCCCGATGATTTCAGTCACATTTGCTATTCTAATATCTGGGTCTACCCTAACCCGAAAACTACTAATCCTCATCACCAATGTGCCCAATACTACACCATTTTTCTCCGAAAGCTACATTAATCCTAATATTTCAACGTACAGACATTTATCTACTTACGAATCTCCTATCTCGACCCACTCTCGGAAATAAATTATTCACAGTTACTTACAGAAGGTAGTAGTAGGTACCTTAGATTGTGAATTGTTCCAGATCCGAAGTCTGCATGAAAAATGTTAGTGGCGGGTCGAAAATGTCCGGCGTAACGTAAGTGGTTGAAAATCGTTTCAACACTGGCCGACTCCAATTGTTGGCGATTTAATGGCTGGATTCTGTGCATTCGCCCGATAGCACTAAAGCGCTTTAGTTAAAATGTAAGCCGAAGGTAAAAGCACTGTTAGGTTGCATTCAAACGATAAGGCTTTTGTTCATGCTCACCTTTACTTTTTATGTGGGATCGTGCCGACGCGACGTAAGATAGCTGCTTGATATGATGCTGTCGAAAATGTATGCACAATTTTATGCAGATATGGTGAAGGTATTTTGTTGCGGTCTGAGGCTCATGTTTCGATATTGAAAAAAGAAATAAAAGGCATGTAAGGTAAGGAAAGGTTTAAATGTATGTATGTACGAACATCTTGTTTATTTCTCTTGTGTTATAGACAGATTTTGTTCCTTTTTCTGGAGCCCTCGCGATATTCGTTTTCTATTGTAATTCTCAGTAAGATTCTGTATTTAGTCTATTGCGTCAAAGAAATGCACTAACATTAATAACTTTAATTATACAGCTACACTAGTAATTCAATGAATTTCTTAGACATTGGTGTTTGTGGAACTTTGAGCTAGTATTTTGAGTTTTGAGTATGAGTTTGGATGGGTATTTGAGCAGATAAAGAGCAGTGAAACGTTGTATGGACTGTGTTAAAAATTAAATGGCAAGACAAAAGAAGTGTCTGATGAAATGACGAAAAATAGAGGAGTATAAAAGAAGAAGACATAAGAAGAAGACGAACACAAATAAATTGGAATTAGGGCAAGAGAATGATCCTGGTGTTTGTAGAACTACCAGGAACGTCTGTCAGCAGTCTGTACATAAAATATGTTCAGAACCGAAACTTCTTTTCAAGTTTTGTCAAGTCAGTGTCTAAACTTCTTAAGTTTACTGATACATACTTGCTGACACGAAAGTGTTGAACAAAAATATAAAAGCATTAAAAGTTGTAAAACTCTATAAATATTTTACGTAGCTCTCAGGCCTGATGGTGTTGAAGCCTGAAAATGTTTTATAGCTGAAAACTAACATTTTACACCTGTAGTTTCGGGTATTACTTAGGAACTGGAACAGCTGACAAGGTAGGTACGTAATTGAGTTATTATCGTGTGGTTTAAAATACACAGCTAGTTTAGCTGTCGTAAAATTGCTGACGAAAATATTGCTTTAACTCAAGTACTAAATAAAAAAAACCGGCCAAGAGCGTGTCGGGCCACGATCAGTGTATGGTTCCGTAGTTTCCCGTCCGTCACAATAAGTGTTCAATCCAATCCGATTTTAATAATTATTTTTGTTTCAAAAACTTGTTTCCATGCAAGTTCAAAATATTTTTTCTAGAAAGTCCTTATAAAGTTCTACTTTTCAGATTTTTTTCATATTTTCTAAAATTATGGTTCAAAACTTAGGTAGTAAGGGGGGACACATTGTTTTTTACTTTTGGAGCGATTATTTTCGAAATTATTGACATTATCAAAAAATGATTTTAGTAAACCCCTATTCATTTTTAAATACCTTTCCAATAATATATCACACGTTAGGGTTGAAATTAAAAAAAAATCACTTCCTACTTTACATACAGGGTGTAAACCACCTCATCACAAAGCCGTTAACCAAGCATTCTGTACATCAAACTAAGTAACTTTACGCAAAAATTATTGCTGGGAAACAACTTTTTTTTTTGAGGTTATAAATCATGTTTTGTGGTAGAACTCAATGTAACGCACTTAAAACATTGTGCTGATGGATGGATTGAATAGTACGGGGGTCGTGGAGGTGCTAAAAGTCAAAATCTTACAAAAAAAACTTGTATTTAAAAAAAAACTTTTCAAAAAGTTGTAACTTTGACCCCCCCATATCTCCGTAACTAGAAGGTTCCCAGGTATGGTGTAGAACAAAAAAATGATCGCAATGATGGGGAGAACAAGTACCTCTCGGCTTCGTGAAGAGGTGTTTTACACCCTTTATATAGGGGGGCTACCCTAATAAAATATTTTTTTTCAATTTTTATTTTACCACTTTGTCGGCGTGATTGATACACATATTGGTACCAAATTTCAGCTTTCTAGTGCTAACGGTCACAGAGATTAAGCAAGGACGGACGGACAGACAGACATGGCGAAACAATAAGGGTTCCTAGTTGACTACGGAACCCTAAAAACCCTCTTTTTGAGCTTCGGTGAAGTCGGATAAAAATCACACACACGTCGAACACACATCACCAGTACATCAAAGAAAAACTCGGATAAATAATAAGCAACAGCTGAGTACCTGTAACCAAATGCCAACAATTAGGTATCATATCTTACAGAGGTACTTTTGTATCTGTTTCATACATTATTTAGATTTATTTAACTTACAGTTTTTTGTATGACTGTGTGTTTGGTTGTTTAGGCCAAATTTAAAACAGTTATCCCCAACCGATTACTGAAATAGCATACACGTTAAGTTTGGATAAAAATGCATGCTTAGCTAAGTGACGCCATTCTTAATCCAATATTGCGGTCTCCCAAATATGGCGGTTATTTTCTATGCACCCCCATGATATGGGTATCAATTAAAAGTGTTTTCTGAGAAAAATAGAAAAAAAAAATATGTCTCACCTATGTTTGTAAAAGCTTTTTTTCAGATTTTTTACTGTTTTCGAACAAAGTCTCGGAAAATTCTGCCTTTTGTTGTAAGTAAATTGCTTTCACACAATAGAGTTATCAGAAGCACCGTATTGCCGGTGTGACCATAAAATTCTATGCAACCTCTAGACTCGACTAAAAAGTACCAGAAAACCGCAACCGCCGTGCTAGAACCAGTAAATTACTTGGATTTTTAGACTAGATACTGCTGTATTTTTGCGACAAGTTAGATACCGGTGTATGTTGTGGTACATTTTGCCAAAATCGGTTTTCCAGTGACAATTTACAAAAATTTTGGAACTCATTTCTTTTTTATGAAGCAATCCAATTTTTGCCTAACTACAAGCTGATGACCAAGATGATAAAGACGGAAAATTTTCTACTAAATAATTGAAGAAATAAGGCTCTAGGATACATTTTCAGTCATCTCCAAAGGTATAAGTCGAGAAGTTTTTATTTAATTTTTTAAATGCGAAATGGGCTCTTGATCTCGATCACACCTGATGGAAAGTGAGAGATGAGGCCTGAGAACAAGTATGCCCAGAAGATGCCTATTCACTATTACTTTGAAGGCAACACGGGTTAAATGTGGGCCGGAACACTTATTAACTTTATCGTTTTCGATTAGAAACTAGTAACATTCCTATAGTGTTGAAAATATTTAGCTGTAAAATAAATACAACAAACAAAATGTTTTCACTAACAATAGAAGGGTCGAACATCGTTTACAAAATACAAAATACAAAATAGTTTATTGCTTCATAAGTTAACATAAAAGTTTAGTGTATGGAGCTTCCCTTTAAGCAATTAATGCCTGTGTTGGGAAGCCCCGCTCTTTCATAGCAAAGCAATACAAAGCAAACTGGGTATTTACAAAAAAATAATAGGTACAGAAGTTTGATATTATACATTAAAAAGTAAAAGGTAAAAAGAAAAGTACTTATATAATAAAATAAAATAAAATTGCTAAGTTACAATTTAATTTTAAACCCAAGAAAATCTTGCTTGCAGGTGTGTGTTCAGTGTTATGTAAGGTAGTGTGTTGTGTATGAAGGATAGTAGTGTTATGTTGTGTGTGTGCGAGTGTGATGATATTGAATTAGTGATGGATGTCGTTAGGGCGTGTGTTTTGTGTTATTAGTATTTTTGTTTAGTATTATTATACTTACTTATGTGCGATACGTGATGATATGTGTGCGTGTTGTGAATTTGGTGTTTAGAGATATAGTTATGGGTGTGTGATTATTACCTACTATTAATTTAATATTTACTTAATGTGTTCCAAGAGTGCCTCCGTGTCATCATAGGTTAGTGATTTTATCCAATCTATTAAAGTTTTCTTACAATCGTAGTTTAATTTTGGGTATATGTATATTTTCCTGTTGATTTTGTTATAAAGTAAAGCCGATCGCTTATTGTATTGTCTCGCGGCGAATACAGTTTTTGTTTGAGGGATTTGTACAATTAGGTCTTTTCTTCTTCGAGCTGTTATGCTTGGGTCATATTTTAGGGATTTATGTATTTTTGCAATAGTTTGGATTACGTATAACTTACGAACTGAGAGTAAATCACTAATCTGATACAGGTTTTCAGTAGGGTGTCTTAACTTTTTAAAATACATTATTTTAATTAGTGCCCGTTGGGCGCGCTCAACGTTGATAAAAATAGTTTTTGCAGCCCCACCCCAAATGGGGATGCAATATATTAGTACCGACTGGACCAGAGCTACATATATCTCATTTAAAATATTTCTGGATGGGTTTCGGGCATTGTTCGTACTTATTTTCTTAGGTGCAATATGTCTGAGAGTCTTGAATATCCAGCTTAATCTTCTAAGTCTATTCGTGACTTGCTCAAGGTGGGGATACCAGGATAAACGTTGATCGAGTATCACTCCTAGGTACTTTGTCTGTGCAACCTGTGTGATGAGCGAACAGTTACAATATCTGTTATTAATGTCACCGCATATATGAACTTTTATGTTAAAGTCTTTACTAGGTTGTGTACTTTTGCTAATACTAAAACAAATGTAGTTTGTTTTGGAAGTATTAAGAGTGAGTAAGTTGATGTTTAGCCAGTTAGCTACTTGAGCCATTCCCAACTCTGCCTTTTGTTTCACATCGTGCCAGGAGTTCCCTGAGAAAACTATCGCAGTATCATCAGCGTATGAGAACACCTTCGCGTTTTTTGCTGAAAATCCAGACTGCTTTCCGATTGCATGTCGAGTAACGAGGGGAAACCCGACCTGTCAGGCTTTTTTGTCTAGACCGAAAGCGGGAATACTAATTTTGACATTTTGTCCAAGAATAATGTTTTTCTTATCTTACTTCTATCGAGTGAAATGTAGGGAACGCTAGGACTTTGTTGATCCATAAATTAATATATTTTCTTTGTTTGAACAGGATTACTTATTTTATCTGTTGAGAAGGAATACGAGTAATTGTGCTAGGTACTGGCCATCACCATTCTCTTGCCGCTATCGTTATGTTTTCTTTTTCAATACTTCTTCTTGCGTACTGGTGTATATCTTAAACTATGCAGTTATAGAACCTTATTTCGCAATCTTCTTCGACATCACGCCTGCAATCCACGAACAGTTATACAGAGGTGTAACTCTATTCCTATAATACCCCCTAATTCGTTCCTGATCATCCTTTTCTGGAATTTAATTTAGATAAGAATAAAAAAACTTAGGTATACCGACTCTATTGCATGAGACTATTTAACATTACATACAATGTAATCTGCACCCAGTATCTTTTCAACGACCACAACGCACAATAAACCCGCATCCATTGTTCATTTCAGCGCCCGGCGAACTAGAAAAATGCGCTTTTATGGGACACAAATAAATTTCAATTCCACTTACGTTCGTCGGCAATGTATCAACATTGGAACATTTATTCTGTCTCACTGAACTTGTTTACCGCAGACAGGGACATCTACTTGGTTATGCATGCCGTGACGCGGTCAGCAAAATGCTGTGCCAAGTGCATTCGATAAACGCTATCCACTTGCAAAAGTTACATTGTGCATCCTTTTACTCGACCGCTGCCATATTTTGCAGGGGTTTGCATGGTTTTAAATTTGGAGAAATAAGATGTCGTTTCAAAAAACGGGAATTATTTTTCAAGTTGTCTATATGATTGTTGATAGTTCAAGCTATGTTCTGCGTTTTAATGTTCATCTCAGTAGGTATTTTTTTCAAGTCACCACACCTATCGACGCCGAATATTGGTTTGATCCGATTAGGAAGAGGTTCAAAAGCGAAAAAGATTTCATTCGCCTTGGATTGATTTGGACGACGCGACTCGACACCTAAATGCAACAATTAATTTAATGGGCGTGACCGGCTTAAACCAATTCTACGTTAATAAGTGAAGTTCGCCCACGGTACCTAAATGTTTGAAAAGTACCCTTTTTTTTTGGGATGGGAAATCATCAAATGACTTCTCCCACTCTCGACGGAGTGGGAGGGAGTGTCAGACTTTTACTGACTAAAACCCATCCATGTTCCTTCCTCGCCCTTTACGTTCCGGGGCCGCGGTATCTCTTTCAAACAGTCCCGCAACCCCGGCAGAAAATATATACCCTTAAATCCCAACTTTTTCTCATAAAATCGGCTGTGCTTAGCACGCGGTCATTATAGAACTATCACAAAATAAATGATCAGAGAGCTAAATCCATATACTTAGCCAATTAACATGTCAATTCTATTTCAGACAGCTAACCCTAAAAGACAAACATTCCAATTCCGTGAATTTAATTATTATTGACTAAACTTTGCATGAAAGCCGAAGTGGCGGGAAACGGACAATCTGACATGGCTATATTCAGCCTCATTGACAATTAAATATAGTAAGCCAGATAACGGACCCAGAATCCATTATAATCGCAGTCTATGCTATCAACGCCATGGCTAATTAATTGATAGCAATATTGAATAAGTAAGTGAGTACTTGCAGCCAATTCGATTAGTTGTACTTGATGACAGTTGGTCTCTTCGGAATGACGTTATTCCGAATATTAATGCTTTAAAATTTACTTACAATCGTATTGAATTGAATAGTAAATGTTTTGCTCCATAAATGCTTGTGTAAATGCAAATTTTCTTGTGAACATTCGTATGAACCTACTTAGTTTAAGTGACCAATATCTATTGCAGTTTCCATATAGGACTGTTTTCTAATACATTATCAGTTATTATGCACGTCTCGCAGCTATCGGTGTTTCTATGAACAAAGTTAGCTTCCGCGCCACCTACCTGTCACTTGATTCATAGAAAAATCAAAGAAAGGTTTTCTGTGACTACTTTCTAACCGTCAAAAGCAAAATGACAAACAGGCAGAGATAGCAACCTACCGAAACCGAACAGTAAGTTATTGAAAATGGTCGATATCTAACTTAGTCTTTTTATGAGTGATACCAGATGTATCACTCGCTTGTGTATTTCTCTCGATGTATCGTCAAAAGCGTACTTGATACAACCTGACAACCGGCAACGATCTCGACAGAAACATCAGGGAAAATAGTGCGGGAATTTGTACGATGTCACATCGCATTCACGACATTTTGAAACTGATAGAAACAGTCGAGTCATTTTCGAAACGGCATTCTCCTCGGATGTGGTCGGATTCATAAGATGGTGTGGTTTCTAGTAGAAGTTATATTGCTGTAAAGATTTAATGTTGGATTAATTCCACCCGGGTTCGAACCTACCACCACCACTGGTCTACCTCCAGTGTAACTGGTTAAAGTTGGGCACCATTTTACATGGAGCGTCTGCCTATCAAAACCTCCTCAACCTGGTCCCCGGGTAGCATGTTACTCCTTTGCAAGACTGGTAGTCAGACTTTTGGGGTTCTGGTTACGCCGGTAAAGCCGTTAGTAACACGAGACCACTTGGTAAGATGTACTTTAATTAATATTTCCACAAAACACCATAGTTCATCATTCTCCTACCCTCATTCCAAGTTTTTTGGTTGACGCAGCATGTCTTCTTCTTGCATACTTCTACTCTTCATCTCATCAGACACCTTCTTTCTAGCCATATAATCCTTCACGCAGTCCATCTATCGATTTTTTGGTCTTTCTCTACTTTTATACCCATCGACATTCATACCCAAAAATGTCTTAACGTTTCCCTCATTCTTTGAAACTCCCTGATTTTAAATGTAAAATCAAAACGTAATACAAACTCAGGTGTCAGCTTCTGAATATCCCCCATTAGAGTTGTTTATTCAGTGTAATAAGCCCTAGTTGGTGCTGTCACCGGCAAACTTGCAGCATTATGTAGGTACGTCCAGCACAAACTTGTCTTCTGCCATTCGTGACATACGCCCATTAAGGATGGAAAGCGCTGATTATTTCGCAAATAACAAGAAAGCGCTTTAAATGTAAAATTACTTACTTTTTGCGTGTTATTTGCGGCTTTAAAACTGTACTGTATAATTATGCTAGATTAATAGATAAACTGTACTTCGCAATTTTGTTGAACATTTACTGGGAATTTTTCTGTTTTGGTAACTAGTACCAACCCTTTACGTTCCAACTAATTATAGGGTGCTTGCCAATTACCTGTCTTGTGTTCTTGATTATACAAATTAGCACAAACGTGCACAAAAACATAAATTCAAGAGCTGACTAGCTAAAACATTCCAAAAGTGTCTGCATGTTAGAGACCAGTTAAAAAAACTGAAGTATAAAGAGACGCTAGAAGGTATCTCATTTGTTTGCCTCCCTTTCCCAGCAATGTTTCCTCAGTGTAAGTCACTCCTCTAACTATTAACTAGGTACTCCTGGATAACATTATACGGAGAGCACTTTATGGAAATCTTCAGTGTGTGCCGCTCTGGACAGCTTCACACACACAAACGTAGGTGACACATATTATAACGCAGTTAGAAATTCAGTTTAGTTTCGACAGGACGTATTTTTTGAGTGGCAGCTCGAAAGGAGACGGAAACAATTACATACATTCTTGGGCCCTGGATGTAAGGAGATGAAAATGGTATGTCAAAATCAATCAAAATCAAAGCATTTATTTCAAGTAGGCCAGTTACAGGCACCTTTGAATTGTCGAAACAAAAATGAACATTTAAAGTTGCTACAGTCCCAGTCACAAGACATAAAAACTGTGAAAGTACTGTAGTTGCCCATTCCCTAGCGTAGATCTCTATGGAGAAGAACGGGCAAGAAACTCCATGGACACTCTTTTAAATCAAAATATTGTTACAAAATCTTGGTTACATCATTCATGTTGAGATGGTATATTATGTGAGAACAATGTAGCAAGATGTGCACGTTAAAAGTGTCCATAGCAAAACAAAAATAAAATACAACTCAAAAACAAAATAATTAATTCAAATAAACCATGGCGACTAAGAGATGACCAGTCACAACTGACAGCGCCCGTTCACGAACATGACGCATGGATCAGCACCATTCAGCTCAACCATTTTGAAGGGAACTAAATGGTCCGACACACGCGCCACCATCAGCGAGACATTTGAGAGAGCATGACATACTCTCAACCGCCAGGGCACATTCAAGTCAAGAACTGCCGTAGGTTTCCAGTGAATGATAGCTTACTAGTACATAGTACTCACACAATATAGGCTATGCGATTATATAATACTAACATGGAATTTATACAATGCAAAGATAAGTACAATCTTCAGCAGCTCCAACAATACCATTTAATGCTATCAATTTTTGCGCCCCTGTCCATGTGGAGCAGGACCAGCATTGAGCCAAGCATTTTTATCAGCGATATAATCGCTCAACTTGTAATATGCTTGTTTACATAGTGTGCGTTTAATGCATGTTTTAAATTTCGTCTCATTCAGTTCAAGAATACTTTGTGGAATTTTATTATAGCATCTCAAACAGTACCCCATGAAAGATGAGTCTACTTTAGCGAGTCTAAAGCCTGGCTGAACTAGTTGGTCCCTATTTCTAGTACTGTAATTGTGTCTGTCACCTCTTTTACCAAAAAGATGCAGATTTTTTCTGACGTACATTATGTTTTCGTAGATGTATTGGCAATGAACCGTCATGATGCCAATATCCTTAAATAGTTCCCTTAGAGAATCGCGCCTACGAAGATTATATATGGCTCTGATGGCTCTTTTCTGCAGGATAAATATTGACTCAATATCAGCAGCCCGTCCCCATAGCAAAATACCGTAAGACATTATACTATGGAAGTAACTAAAATAGACCAGTCTAGCGGTATCTACATCAGTGAATTGACGGATTTTTCTAATCGCATATGCTGCTGAACTTAAGCGCCCCGCAAGCGATGTTAAATGAGAACCCCATTGTAGCCTTGAATCAAGCGTAAGCCCCAGGAAAACAGTTTTATCTACGAATTCGAGTTTCTCTTTATTCAATATTATCTCACAATCACTACTTTTAACATTCGGTAATGAAAATCTTATGCATTTAGTTTTCTTTTCATTCAATACCAAATTGTTTGCTGTGAACCAATTTTGGACCTGAAGTAGGGCATTATTCACTTCATCTAGATTTTGGGCCCGTCTATTTATCTTAAAAATTAGGGAAGTGTCATCAGCAAATAGCACCATATTTTGTGGTTGGTTTTTCAATAAATAGGGTAGATCATTTATATAGACTAGAAAAAGGAAAGGACCCAATATTGAGCCTTGCGGAACCCCCATTTTTACATTCAAACCCTGTGAATTAACACCATTTATTTGAACATGTTGTTTTCTATCGCTCAAATAAGATTTTAGCAGGCTAAGAGCAAGTTTACCCAGTCCGTAATGCTCCAGTTTCAAAAGTAATGTGTCGTGATTTACGCAATCAAAAGCTTTGGAGAGATCACAGAAAATTCCTATTGCGTCTTGGGACTCTTCCCACGCAGCAAATATGTGCTTTAATAGGGTTACACCGGCGTCTGTTGTACAACGTCCCTTGGTGAAACCATACTGTTGATCATGTAAGATTCTGTTGGTGTTAAAATGATAGAGCATTTGATTAAGCATTACTTTTTCAAAAACCTTGCTAAAAACTGGTAACACAGATACAGGTCTATAATTATTGGCATCTTTACTGTCCCCGGATTTGAAAAGAGGTATGACTTTACTGTATTTCATTAAATCAGGGAACACTCCTTGGTCTACACATGAATTAAAAATTAAAGCTAAGTACGGGGCTATGGTCTCAAGTATAGATGTACAAACTTTGATAGACATTCCCCATAGATCTTCGGTCAGTTTGATTTTAATTTGCCGGAAAGCTTTAATAACTGTCATAGGGTTAATGTGTTTAAATTTAAATTCAGTCAGGCAGCCAGACACATTCGCCTTTAATAAGCCAATTGCGGTTTCAGGTGAGGAATTAAGGGCCTCCGTAGTTTTTATTGGTATATCGGTAAAGAAATTTACAAATTCTTGAGCTACTTCCTGATTAGAGCTTTTAGGACCACATGCTGTATCTAATGTAAAGCTATTATTACGTATTTTCTTTCTATTAGTCTCATTATTTATGACTTTCCAAACGGTCTTTATCTTATTTTCTGCTGTTTTGATCTTGTTGCTAATGTGCAGGGCTTTAGCAACCTTGCAAGTATTTCTAAAAATCTTTGAATACTTAGCAACATACTTGCTAAAAGTTTCTGTGTTTATAAAAGGCTTAAGGCTGTAAAGCTCAAATAGTCTTTCCCTGCGTTTTCTGATACCTCTAGTTGCCCAATCACTAAATATAAATTTAGGGCAAATACTCTTTGTCTTCTTTTCAAAAGTTTTGTTGAATTCCGTGTGAACTAATGAAAAGAAACGGTCATACAATTGATTTATATTAATATCCTCTTGGCTCATTTCACTTAACTTGTTCTGTAGGGAAATATTAAACCTATTTAATTTGCAAGAAGTTATAGGTCTAAATTTAATCTGAACATTTTGTATTGGAGTTTTACACCTAAAAGTTACAGTTTGTCCGCTATGGTCAGACGGCAAACAATTTACTATGGCTTTCTCTAAATAATCACAATTGCAGAAAACATTATCTATACAAGTAGCAGAAGATGAAGTTACTCTAGTAGGTTCTATAAAAGTGTTGGTCAAGTCAAATGACTTAAAAAGATTTAATAAACGACTGCTATTTGGATTCTCTTCTAAAATATTGATATTGAAATCACCACAAATAATTGTAGACTTATTACTGGCTGCAAGTTTTGCCAGGACATCTTCCATTATTGATTCGAATAAGGAAAAGTTTTGATAGTTTGGGGATCTGTACACACACACAACTACATGCTTATCTAACTCAACACAGGACAGTTCGACGCAATGTTCAACCGAGAGACCTACTATGTCATTACGTTGCTTATATTTAAAACTATTTTTTATTAATATTAGGGAACCTCCACGAAGCATAGTTTTACGGTTAAAGCAGCTACCCACCATATAGTTCTCATAATTAATAAGCATTTGGTAATCCTTTAGCCAATGTTCAGTAAAACAAATAATGTCAAACTTACTACTTTCTAAAAACAATTCAATTTCTAATAATTTGGAAGAAATGCCTTGGATATTTTGGTGGAATAATTTTAGGGTGTTCTGCTGAGGCCCTTTTTTACTGACTAATTGAGTGCAAGAAGATACCTTGTTGTTGGTAGGATTAACAATAATATTGTTAATGGTACCTTCTGTTGTCTCACTTTCTAGTTTAAATTAATATATGGAGTGAGGCCGGAGACTCCCGTGCCATCCTCTGACAACAAGACCCTATCACTAATAAACCCTAATTGAGAATTTTCCACGGTGACAGATGGATCCTCCCCAGTACAATGTGTGTAAATATTTATAGCACTAGTGCTATATTCATTCGTGCCAGTCACCTGAACATTAGTAGAATTACTAATTGTCGATGTATTAATAATATAACTAAACTTAGACATACTATTTATGTCTGTGTGAATACTATAAGATAATAGCCGAGCTATTTTGTGTCTACATCCAATAGGTAGATACACCTTACCCCGTGTCGACTTAAGATTACCAACAATAGTGTTGATAACCAGATATATAAGTCTGTCACTATAGTGACCTACTAGAAAATGAATATGGTTATTTAGCATATGTATATAATTGTTTTTTCTATTACTCAAATTTTCAAAATAGGGAAAAGCACACAATATGATTTTACTACATTTTAACTTTAACAACTCGGATACACAGTCAGTGATATCTTCCTTTTTAATCTTAGAACTATTACCTACACATATAGTTATGGTGGTACTAGGATCACAAACGGTTTTTGTCGCAGATGCCATAACCTGTTTGTAGGTAGACCCTGGCATACAATTGTTTTGAGTACAATAATTCAGGTTATTACTAATAATCAATAGATTCAGACTTATCAGTCTTTCACTGAAAATTCAGTAAGTTTTAACAATCTGAGAGCCGAGTTATTTGAGGTTTGGTAAAAGTGAGGTTATGTTAAAGTCTCTTCATAAGAGCTGATTACTAATCAAGTTCTTTAAGCACTAATGTATGTTTTATTCAGTGGAGAATGTTTGAAATGTCATATTTTGATTGAAGATGAATGACTTGAAGCCATTAATAGATAATAGAAATGGATTTATCGAAAAGGCGTCCAGAATAAATAAAAAGCACATTTTAATGTAGAACACGGTATTCATTTTACATTATTAATAAAATGTCGTCTAGAAATTGTGCATTTGGAACAATATGATCTTGGTACCTAGCCCGGCTAGGTTATACTTTCTTTCAAAGTTTGTTGAAAGCCACTGCCGAATCACTGACGGAATTGTTTCACGTCCGCGGGTCGTCGGCCTAGGGTATTGCAGTGATTAGTAGATCCCACAATTATTCACACAGCGATCCATATTTTCAATAATTCCAAGAAAAACAATTCCAAGTCAAACGCGTGAGCGATCTTCGGTGTGTTCAGTATGGAAGCAAGTGTCGTACAAGATAAGCAGGGTCGGAATCCGTAATAACCAACGCAGTGGTCGTTGAAATTGTAAAATAATCGGGAAAGCACTTAAAACATAACCGAAAACACGAAACGAGTTGAGCAGAAATAATTGACAAGTGTCAGTGTCTGTCTGCTGTAAATGCTGTCAGTGCTGTCACAGATAATACATATAAGGCTGTTTTTAAAAATATGATTGATTTTAATCGATACGAAATCGATAATCATTTAGATTTTTCAGTTATTAATTGTCATTTTCTTTATTAATTAAATACACTATATTGTAAACAAGTATTTAAAGTTCATTTAAATACTTTGAGTTAATTACCTAGTGCAAAGCTTTTCTTTTTATAATTTCTGTAATCGATTAATTCAATCGGTAATGTTATGAAAACTATTGTTCTCATTTTTATCCGCTTCCAGATTGAGAATTGAGCTGAATTTTGGTTAAAAAATATGACTAATTTTTAGACCATATCTCAACTTATTGCAATTGGGCCCACCATTTTCCGTCTCCAAATGGTTGTTTGTTTCAGTTATGTCAAATCGTCGAGGGTTTTGACGCTGCCATTTTTTGGCTTTTAAACGTAGTGATTATATACTCTGTGTTGTATTGTGCAGTTTTCGTTTACGATTAGTGAATAAATACAGATGTGTATAAGTTGCGGAAATTTAATTGATTAGAAAATTGTGAATGAGACTAACTGACCGCCATCCTGGTCTTATTTTCACAATAACAGTTGTTACTTACTTAAAATTGTATGTAATAGGTACGATAAGGCAAATATACATAGCGTGCTATTTTGTTTATTTAACAATTACTGAACTTCATTGACTATACATAAAAAATATCGTCCGTTGATCGTCATGTCCCTGAAATTATGTAAAAAAAACTGCACGCAAATAAAGGTACCGGTAAAATGGGGGGAATAAGGATCCAGGGGTGAATGGAAACAAAACTATGGAATGGATTTTAAAGTTGAATTCACATGTTTACCAACAAGTACTCTATTGTGTTAACTAAATTATACTTAATTATAAAGGTACCTTGTTGGCAATAGAAAATATAAGTTCAGCGATAAAATCCCTTTCAAAATCTTGTTTCCATTCACCCCTGGATCCCTATTCCCCCCATTTTACGGTACCTTACTCGCAAACTCAAAAAACCAAACATTCAGTCCAAAGCATAACAAAGCTAGATTATTAGCAATAATGAAACACTAATAATAGATTCACTACCATACATTTACTTCCTCAGTGTTGTCGTTTAAACGAAGAAATCATAACCCTCTAGAAAAACCCAGCTCAGACATGCAAGGTAAACGTGGAATAAAACTTAAGTGTAAGTACCGATAATAATCATAAACATTTAATCATGATATGGTAGGGTAGCGACCCTTCGGTTATAAAGAACAAGAACAAAGGGCTGATTATGAGACTTATTGCGATCATATAGGAGGACATCCCGTTACTAATTTTGAGACACAGAGAGTATTGATCGGTTAAGCTGAGCTTAAATCGAACTTACCTTACGATCATAATGTGAACCCATAAAAATAATCACACTTAAAGCAAAACAATAACCGTTTGCTTCCCATAACACCCGAATAAATGGCGAATACGCACTTGTGCGTTACAATTTCCAGGACGAAAACAAAGGAAGACATCGACCGACCAAAACAAGAGAAATGTAACCACGACTAATAATCATAAACAGTTTGTCACACGGCCGTCCCTCGGATGCCCGACAACACTACGTAATTTCCCCTAGAACCGCGATTCAATCTCGTGGAATATTTCGTGCTATTTGTACACTTCCATATTCCGAACACGCAGTGTCACCTGACAAATTTATCACTTTCCCCACATTTCCTAGGGGTTACACGACGCGCCTCAAGTGGTGTAACCTAGAGAGTTTATTTTTAGGCTTTGTGTGACAAATCGTCGTATTTCTATACGTATTTAATATGTAATACGTGAGAATACTTCGGTCTCAAAATACTGTTTGTGTAAGCGTCAAACTAACTCAAGTAATTTATATACAAATCTTGAGCTGGACGCAGATTTCTTTCAAGATAGAATTTATGCTAATCTCTTACTTTCCTAAACATAGAATTTATTCAGATGTGGTGTAAGTAGGTTTTAATGTTTTGATCAAAAAACGGAGGTAACGTCTATTCAAATAGTACCTAATAAATAAATATTCATTTGAAATTCTTCTTTGATTATGCCGTCGCAATTCGCCGCCGCCGCGCCGCGCCGCTCCGCCGCTTAAATTGGCTGGCTAGACACCATTTTTTTTTTTTTTTTTTTTTAAGGATGGGAAATCATCAAATGACTTCTCCCACTCTGGGCGGAGCAGGAGGGAGTGTCAGACTCTTACTGACTAAAACCCATCCATGTTCCTTCCTCGCCCTTTACGTTCCGGGGCCGCGGTATCTCTTTCGAACAGTCCCGCAACCCCGGCAGGCTTCGGCCCTTGCGGGCCCCTCTCTTCTGCTGACATCTCTTTGAGGCGCGCGTGGAACACGAACGCGCCGTCGACACGGCCTGTCGTCACTAGACGGACGGACGGCTAGCTAGCCCATAGCTAACCGTCCACAGGCCCACATCTACGGTGGCCGGTAGCCACCACGTGGCCCCCGACGCCCGGTGCGTCTCCCGCGGCGGCCGGGAAGAGAGGCTCTCTCCCTCTCTCGTTCCGCCACCTCCTTCGCCAGCATGACTGCTTCGCAGAAGGAGGTGACGGCTTCCCATTCCGTCTCGCTCCGGACCATGGATTGAACCAGGGCCGGACGCGAGAGGTCGCCGCCGCCGATCGCCGCTACGAGGACACGGCGCGGCGGTGCTCCGCCCACGCAGGGCAGACCTCCACCGTGTGCTCCACCGTGTCCTCCGGTCGATCCTCGCAGTGGAGACACCCGGGCATTTCCTCCCGCCCGATTCGGTGCAGGTACCTCCCGCAACATCCGTGTCCGGTGAGGACCTGCGTCAGGCGGAAGGTGAGGACGCCGTGGCGCCTCTCTGCCACTCCTCAAAGAGGGGACTTACCGCCACTATCGTGGCGTGCCCTGCGCGGGGTTGCGACAGTCGCTCTCTCCATGTCGCCATGAGATCGCGCCGGAGGTCAGTCCGCTGAGCGGCAATTTGCCGCGGCAGCGGAGTTTCCCCCCGGCGTAGTACCTCCGCGCGCCATTCGTGTAGGCGCGCGAGGACTATCGCCTCCAGATCCCATGGCGGCAATCCGGCAAGCAGGCCCGCCGCCTCGCGGGAGATCGTGCGGTACCCACGGACCATCCTTACGGCCACCACTTTTTGGGGCGCGTTCAGATAATGAGCGGCACGCCGCTTCAAGGAACGCGCCCACACTGGGGCCCCGTAGAGGGCCATGGACCGCACGACCCCCGCATAGAGCCTGCGGCAGGAGGCGTTTGGCCCCCCAAGGTTGGGCAGGAGCCGCCTGAAGGCAGCCCCGGTCCGTTCCAGCCTGGGGGCCAAACGTCGGAAATGCTCCACGAAGTTCCACCGGCTGTCGAGGACGAGTCCTAGGTACTTCAACGTCGACTCGACGCCGATGGATACCCCTCCTAACGCCGATGGATACCCCTCCTACTGGCTAGACACCATCGTTGTTCATTAAAACTTATCACCCATGTATTGTGTGAGGTTTGACCCGCATGTTACGAGAATAAAAAGTAGCATATGATTGTTCATCCGAATAATGCACCTGATTGACTAATGACATGGTGCAAGAATTTTTCAAATAGGGGCCGTGGTTCCGGAGATTACCCTCCAAAATCATAAAAACTCACAAAATGCGCACACTCAAAAGTCGGGATCGAATTTCAGTCTTACCGGATGCAGTTGAATAGCATTATTTTACATGGAGCGACTGCCTGTCTGACCTTCACAACCAAGCTTAGTACTGGGTAATACGATACTCCTTGGTTAGACTGGTTGTCAGACTTTTTGGGCCACTGACTACCTAACGACTGTCAAAGATCTACCGAGGCACGGAGGAAACTCTTTATGTGATGATTGGTCACCCATTCGCAGAACAATCTAGGCAAGCACGGCTTAACCTAAACCACGAGTTAAAATAAATATACCTAAGTACTTGTGTTTACAAATATAGCTTTTTAATATTTTGTTTTTTTTTCTTCAAAAGTGTATTGAAAAACGTCGTTTGATACAATTCGACATTTGTTATTGCAGTTCTCGGTTCAAAAACACCCTCGCCTAAGGATATACAAGTTGTGATGATGTCAAGTGAGTATCAGCTAAGATATAATTAAAGACGTATATCATGTTCTAAGCCAATCACGTTTTGTCTATCCATAAATTATTCGAGGTCTACCATTATCACAAAATTAACATCCTCATTCGTCCCACTTTACATCGAGAGATAGTGGCGAAAGGATTTATGGGGGGTGACAAATTTGATCACATTACAGTAACATATAGGGGTATGGTGCTATATGGCGGACAGACACGTACGCGGAGCGTTCGTCTGGCCATCTGAATCAAATCATTCATGTCTTGTTTATGCTGTGGCCATGTGCGTATGGGATTTATTTGCCTTTATCTGGATGAGCAGTTGATTGTATGTTGAGAGATTGCTTTAGCAGACAAGGATGACATGAAAACTAGACTAAATCAACTACGAGGAATTTAATATTGAAAACGATGGGAAGATCCTTTGACCATTTACTTTCCTTTAAACCATTTTCTTTAAAAATGATCTCGGGCCGACTGGAGTGCGCTTTCGTTAACCGGTGCTGCAAAATTTCTGCTGGACCTGCAGCATAATAACTATGTGTCCCAAAACATGAAATTAACCTAATAAGTTAATTTCATGTTTTGTATATAATTTAGTTTACTAATAAAAGTGAAATTGTTACTAACACTGTGAGTTAAGTTACTTGATTAAATAATTGAATTAATGTTATTATTTATCACAGTTAAATTGTTATCTACTAGTTAGTCAAGGTTACCATGGAAACTAGGTAAGCAGACACTTCAGCTACGGTGCAGCACAATAGAGTCATCACAATCATCATCTTACGGCCCTTGTCTCATTCTTTTTCCAGTTTCTCCTGTCAGACACCACTTCTTTTTCATATCATTCTTCTTTTCCATCCTTCTTTTCTTACATTATAGTTATTTTAAGGATATTAAGCAATTACTACTCTTTGGTTTCCATTAGGCTCGTGGTGATCAGCAAACTCCTTTCAGCATGTGCTACCGCTGAATCATGTTTGGACTGGTTCGGTACAATTCTAGCCAAGCCGAATAACTTTTTCTCGAACGGATATTTAAAATTCTTTATTTTTTTCGATTTTGCCGCGCCTTGTGTAGATCCCTAAGTACAAATAAAATAATTAGTTATGTCGGATCGTACTGATACAGTTATTTTCTATGTAGGTACAATAAATCTCTAAAAAGAGACACAAAGCTCTTCCGTCTCTCTCCCTCTCATTCATCTGCCAACCAGCATGGTTACCTATGAAATTATTCATCTGTGTTGTTTACATACGCGATGACCGCAAATTAACATCGCATGCGTTTGCATAACTGTAGATACCGCTTCAATCTATAATGTTATACAACTCTATTGAATTTACGAGGTACGCAGGTAGGCACTGAGACTTCGCATAGTGCATCGATTGGTTGTTTGATGATTTTCTTATTAGGTTATTAATAGTAGACCGTCAGTGGTGGACCGGGCAAAGTTGTATTTGCTTTTTTCCATATGGAATTTCTTAGTAACAGCCACGGAACCCGAAATTGTGCCCAGTTATTGGCAGTAGAATCGCCTCTTCTTTTTTTTTTCAACAGACTGGCGGTTCGCACAATAAATGTGGAAGCATTAGTAGTTTGTTTGGGTTCGTGAAACTTTAACCATTTATTGGTGACACTTCACCGTATCTCTGTTCGTTCGATGATGGAAATTGATGACTAACGCCTAGAAAGTTTCTAATCAGAAGCCTACTGAATGCGGGTTTCCCAATTTTAGATGAATCAAAAGATTTAATTGCACATTGGAACGTGTGGCAGTAAAATATGTTAACAATAAAAACGACTAGCAGACTTCATGCGGTTACACCCGCATTGTTCCTGTTCCCGGGAGTACGGGGATAAAATTATATGTTACTCATTAAAGACGTGGCTTACCAATGATGAAAGAATTTTTAAAATCGGTCGTAACAGACACACAAACAAACAAAATATTAAATCTTACCTCTTTATAATATTTGTATTGCTATATACATGTATATGTATTACACAGGGTGTAAACTACCTCATCACGAAGCCGTCAACCGAGCATTCTGCACATCAAACTAAGTAACTTTACGCAAAAAATATTGCTGGGAAAAAACTTTTTTTGGGGGAGAAAAATCACGTTTTGTGTTATAACTCAATGTAACGCACTCAAAACATTCTGATGATGAATGGATTGAATAGTACGAGGTTCGTAGAGGTCTTTAAAGTAAAATCTTACAATAAAAACTTGTATTTAAAAAAAATCTTGTGAAAAAGTTGTAACTTTGACCCTCAAAGTCTCCGTAACTAGGAGGTTCCCAGGTATGGTGTAGAAAAAAAAAATGGTCGCAATAACGGGAAGAACGAGTGCCTTTTGGCTTCGTTAAGAGGTGTTTTACACCCTTTATAGTCCACGGGAAGCTATTTTGTAAACACACATTCGAGTTCGCAACTTTTGGAACAAATTAAAAAATTACAGCGTCAGCGTGATCTTACCTCAAAATGGCAGCCCAAATGTTTACGTTCCCAGATTTCAGATGCGTTCCAGTTAGGGTTGCCAACATTTCTTCAGCAAAATATAGTTTTATTCAACAATGAGCTTAAAAAACTATAGTACGCCCCAAAAAAGTATAGTATTATAGAAAAAGCCGGTATTTTGATGCATTTCAATTGCTCGTTGCTTGCTTGCAGTGAAATTGCTCGTTAGTTACATATTACACGTTTGATAATTTGGGTTGATTGAATATGGGACTATTTCTTGTTGATATAATTGTCGCTACGTTTCTTGGTAGAAATTCTTTGTTTACAAAAATTACATTACTGTATAAAAAAGGTAAAGGTGCGTTTTGAACTATAGCTGTGGACTTAAAGTACTAACGGGATTATATCCGTGATTTTCAGCATCTTGATCGCGGGATTCCGCGATCATGATGCTTGCAACAGCGTCGAAATATCGGGTGCTCGAAAAACCAAAAGAAAATCACGGATATAATCCCGTAAGTACTTTAAGTGTAGTGAAAAACCGTGAAAGTCTAATATAGCTGTGGAGTTATAAATCCCTAGATGAAATAATGCCATATTCGAACCTAGCCAAGATAACCTTTGTTGAAGACTTCGCTGTTATTGCAGTAAAACTAGCATATTTCAATGTTGCTGGCACAAATGTCATTATAATTGCCTCCACCTCCGGGCAGAGGACTGAATCGTGAGGACTCCACCTTAATCATAAATTCCAGCATTTCTAATGTCATGGGAAGTCCGATGTGCTATGCCTGGAATTCTCTAAGGAAGATATATTTTTGCTCTGTGGTAGTTAACGCTTCACTTTTTTCTTCTAACAGCCTTTTTCTTAACGGCTCAACGGCAACTTGAGATTTTGAGCCAAGTTAAGGGTGTACAAAGACTTTTAACGAAACTGAAACGCACTTGTTCTCCCCGTCTTTGCGATTATTTTTTTGTTCTAGACCATATCTGGGAACCTTCTAGTTACAAAGATATTGCTGGTCAAAGTTCCAACTTTTCAATAAGTTTTTTTATTTTTTTTATAAAGTATGTACATGTTTTTAATATGCGATTTTTACTTAAAACACCTCCACGACCCCCTTACTATTCAATCCATCCACCAGCACAATGTAATGAGTACGGTACATTGATTTTTATCGTAAAACGTGATTTTTCACCCATAAAAAGTCGTTTCCCAGCAAACCAACAAATGTACAGAATGTTTGGTTGATGGTTTCGTGATGAGTCTGTTTACACCCTGTATACTCCGGAGTTAAACTTATAAAAGGTCACAAGTCACTTATCAAATTACAATAGAATATAAACACTCACTATAAACAGACAAAAACAGTATATCTTAAATAATACTACCCATGATTTACGAACTCTCAGTAACAAATGGGGACCATTACAGAAATCAAATATACTACAGTAAACATTTAGCCTTTTATGTAACACGCTCATTATTTACAATATCTTAACAAAGGAGTGTCATAAAAGGTTGTCATTGAACGTATTTTCAAACCAATGGCTCCTCTCATTTTCTTATAGAATGCCTCCCACCGAGACCTGCCTATTACTTATTATAAACGCTTCGATGATTACTCACATTAGGTCTGGGTGTATCTAAGGCGATTTCGCTGCTATAATATTGTATTACGTAATCATTATTTCAATGCTTTGAGTTCTTTACAATAAAACATAGTTAATACCTAAGTGTGTGGCGTCCTTTATCTGCCATAATAATATATGTAAAACTAACTTATATAGAATAATTTTCTTTTGGAAAACTTGGAGCAGCTTTGTATTTAAGCCTTACTATCTTCAGTGCCTATCTTGGCAAAGCTTTTCATTATCATTCTTTCACACACAAGTCGTGAGGAAACCGGTATGTATTAGAATAAAAAAAACGTAGACATGTGACATCTACTAATCCGCACTGGGCCCGCGTGGTGGATTATAGCCCAATCCCCTCTCATAGAGAGGAGGCCGTGTCCCAGCATCCCAGCATGCATGCATTTATAATCTAATATACATAATTATATGGGTTGACTGGTAGAGAATGCCTTTGGCATTAAGTCCGCCTGTATTTTGTGCTTGAAGTGTTAAATAAATAAATAAAGAAATGAAAATATAAATATATTTTCAAAAATATATATTTGTCCAAAGTACCATTAAGTAATTTATATTAAATCTACGTCAATGACCACTGACAACATAATTATTAAGCTTAGAGGTAAGTTATTAGCCCGAAACAAATATTCGACGAAATGAATCATTGCGCACAGGAAATTGTAGAACAGTTGCTCAACGTTATTTATAAAGACCAATAATTCAGATTATTCTTGTGATTGCGGTTAATATCTTATAAATGGTTATCGATATTCTATTCGATTGTTAGGCTTTACTCTAGATCAATGACTCCTGCAAAAAACTGGTACACATCGTTCAAAATCAAATAAAAACAAATTTTATGAGCGGAAGCAAGATAATCACACCAAAATTATTTTGCCCATATTTACTTGAATAATTAAATTAAGTGTGCTTAGTGTATTATAATTAGAGTAAACACGAATGATTTAATTATTAAAATATTTGCTTTTCCCTTGACCACAGTTCGCCCGTTGTAATTAATTATATTACAGTAGTTTATAATTCATTGAATGAAACCAAATTCGAGCAAATTAAGAGAATTATTACCTCATTAATAAAATGATTAAATAGAAATACGTTTCGAGTATTCATATTGAGAATAATAGAAGCCCATTGCGGGTTGAAAAGTTTTTGATGGGATTTTATACCGGAATCGGATTTCCGTACGGAAATTAGTAAGACATTATAAGGGAATTCTTGATGGGCTACATCTTGAAATCAAATCTGAATAAATTCTTGCTTTTCTACGTCAGTGTGAAACTGTGAACAAACGACATATTCTTAGTGCTTGGCCACGAACTGCACGATCAAGCGACACGCGTGTTGCATGCTGCGACTGAGGAAAAAACCAATGAAGGGTATTGCTTAGAGCACCACAACTCAATAGGCTAGTTTCCAGTATCAATAAATTGCAAATATATTTAGTCCGTCAGTTAGAGTATTGGAAAATAAAGGACTGGTACGTATATTTTGTTTTTGTAAATTAATGATTATTGAAAATATAAAACGCATGAAAACTCGGGGGAGGTCGTGACGTCCGAACGTACTAAAAATATTACCAAGTTAATTACCACGTCGTGACGTATTGAGAATTTTAAAAGCATTGTATCTTTGTCAATTTTGGTTACGTAACAAAAAACAATACCGTTAAAATATTTTAAGATAATCTAAGTGACAAACAAATTAGTTTTTTTTGGCATCTACCCTATTTATCGTGTGGTTAGTGCCTAACCTGATGTCAGAGTTTTATCCCAGCCATGGGTGGAGGCCTCATCCCGTCGAAAAATTCCTCTCAGACACACTGGTTTCCTCACGATGTTTTCCTTCACCGATGCAAGTGATAAACGTACAATACGAACATGAATCCAATATATCAGACGTGTGTGTCTTGGGTTCTAATTTCAGACCTATCACTTGGCAGTCCGAGGGTCACACCACTCGGCTATCACTGCACAATAACCACTCACTTAATTGAAACAAGTGCATTACCGCGAATGTCGCGCTGCAAATCACATCGCCTGAGGTCGTGAATAGGGTCCATAGTGGCCCGAGTACCCGGTACGTAGTACCACGGATAGGGGCCAGCGTTAAACCTGGGAAATCAAGGGTTTGACTTTGAGACTGAAACCGGGTTCCACGTGCCCCAGTTGTGTACGAGGCGATAGCTTTGCTTTACTGATAAGTAAATGAACAAATCAATACACTTCTTACAAAGCGAAACAAGCACCTACCTACCCATTACCATCGTTCTTTGTCTTGCAAAATAGAAAGAAAGAAAACAAGTATTTATTAGTTCGCACAGGACAAAACACACAAAATAAAATGGTTAAATTATCAGCACAACTAATAAAAGTAAAACAGAAAAGAAGAAAAAAAAAAGAAACGAAAACGAAATTGGTCCTTCACGTGGCCAGCATGGTGTTGTAACATTAAAAAACGTCACAGCGCTGGCATTCTGACAGGGCTCGAAGTGATGCCAAATTGACCCTTCAACGCATTCTTGCAACACAATAGTGTATCTAGCAGTGTGCCACTGACCTTCCAAAGTACTGTCCTTAACCCAAGGCGTGACGAGTCGGCCTTCCTCCGTCGACTCCTGCTATAATTCACAATGTGCGACCTGGGTGCGTCCACCAGTTATGCAGTGATTGTCTCTTCTCTGCGGTACGAAGGTTACCAGTAATCTATACTGATATTTTAATTCGAAAGTTAATCTGTCTGTCTGTATCTCGATCCACCGGTCCTTTGCACAGCTTAGCGACTTTCCGTCTATCTGCTGGTCTGTTTACCTTGCACAACAATGACTGAACTGATGTGGATAGAATTTGGCACTTCCTCAGTGGTCGTAAACTGTGCTGCTGTCTGACGTGCGATTTTGGGTTCAATTTCCAGGTTGGGAAATGTGTTATTAGGGTTATCCATCAGTAATATTTCAGTAGCAGCCACTGACACGGTTGATCGATTGGTGCGGCCAATTGTTAATATGCTCGCTATTACATTGAACTTCTATACAACTGGGGAAATGTAGGTGTAGTATTACGTACACCGCTGCTTAACTCTACAACCGTGATGTTATGTTGGCACAAAGATAGACCATAACTTGGTTTACTAAACGATGATACTTTTAATCACGGTGGTAGGTGAATAATTTCCACAAAGCAAGCGAAGCCACGGACAAAACCTACTTCACAATATAATAACGCTGATTGTTCTGCAAAACCTACACGGTCTACGGCAACGTTTGAGAAATTAAAATCGATTATATCTCGATATGGCCGAAATGAATCCGTCTGTATTTCGTTGAGCGGATTATCGTTTGATCGATTTCAGGTACGAGGGTTTAATTTCGATAAGAGCCGGTTTGTTGAGTTATTATTCTTGTAACTATGTTGGAATATAGATATTAGTGTGCAGTATGAATGAATGAAGATGATAATACTTACTTGATGATTTCTTTTATGTAACTTACTTGTTAACAACCTTTTCTTTCGGATATGATCATCAAATTAACCCGTCCCGCTCTAGGCGGAGCGGAAGGGAGTGAGTAAATAAATAGATATTGCTGGACATTACACACAGCGTCATCTAGTGCCACACTAAGCAAGGTTTGTGTCATGGACACCAGATAGTTGATATACTACATATATATATACGACGCGATGAAGTGATTTTGGGATATTTCGAATCTTTTTGTTTTTGGTTATTGAATTATGTATATTTTAATGCTATCCTTTTAATGAAAGCTCTTCCATGTGATTACCCTTTGGGATGTATTTTTAGTATATTCCGTTGGGCTAATTAACTTTAAAACACGGAAAAAAATACTTTACATGTTAAAATTAACTATTAAACTTTCATAATCGAAAATTTAAAAAATATGACGTGGTTGGTACAGCTACTCATATATTTAAAACAAAATACGGAATGCTCACCAAACCGGCTTATTGAAGCTTAATTATATTAAGTAGCCAATGATGCCTCATATTGAATGTAAATCGCCGTATTTTGTGCTCATTAAACACAATTAAATGTAAATATCGCGTCAAAATACGTTAAATCCGTAATAATTGCTAGAGTTTATGCAGTGATGGATGGATTAAACATAATCTTTGATTAAAATATACAACCGAAAAATGAATTGTAAATAGTTTTGACCAGATTATTGGGGTGACAGTGGAGTCTCATTGCAAATCATGGCCCACCTGCTCTTGGTGCAACTCCACCTGCATTTTAAAGGACCTGTTCGAAGCCACTACCAACGCCATCGATGTGGCCGAGTTCTGGTGAAACCAATTTAATTAAATAATTATAGGATTCAGAGACTTATGCCCGAATCGGACGAAGAACATTGAAATAGCTGGCTTTTTTCTATGGTTTCTTTATCTAATAAAAAAGCACAATTATCAATCTGGAGAAGAATATTTGTGGGATCTATAGGTGGGATAATATCATCCTCATCATCAACTGAATAGCCTTTTCCCATCTGTATTGAGGATGGGTTCTAGCCTAACCGGATGCAGATGAATACAAGTATTTTAAATGAACCGACTGCCTATCTGCACTGGGCCCGCGAGGTGGATTAGAGCCCATTCCCTCTCATAGAGAGGAGGCCTGTGTCCCAGCAGTGGGAACATTAATAGGCTGATGACGATGATGATGATGATAATGATGACTGCTTATCTGACCTCCACAACTCAGTAGCTGCGTATCACGATGCCCCTTGGTAAGACCAGAATAATTAAATAGTGTAAATGTGACTTATGGATCTAATCTGACCTCATGAAGATACTCAAGTTAACACTTGAGTCATCCCACTGCTGGGCAAAGGTCTTCCCCCTGGACTTCCGTTTGATTGTTTCCAGGATAAATGTGGACCACTGGTCATTGGTATTGTCCAGCTTGTCACACCCTCTTCTACAAGGTCTGCCTGACTTGACGTGTTTTAAAATAATGAATGGTTGTGATATACAGAACTGACACGTTGTTGTAACACCAAAGTTAAGGAAAACATAGAATAGAAAAAGAAATATAATTGGATATTACACACAGCGCCATCTAGTGCCACATTAAGCAACGAGGCTTGTGTCATGGACACCAGATAGTTGATATACTACGAGTATATCGATACTTTTTGTTTGTAAATAAATATTTGTTATTATACACATCCGTGACCCGAAAGAAAGAAAGAAAGAAAAAATGTTTATTTGACGCCAGTATTAGCAAAAGCAAATGTCAATGCTCGTCACACAAACATTTGCCCTTAAATAGATAGTAAATACTTAATTAAAGGTACTAACTGCTCTAATAACCACAGACCGAAAGGTCATAAAATGAACGTAATTTCTACTGCCACACCTTTGGACAGTAATAAATGATCTAAGGCTATTAATATTTAGCAATACCAATATTAATAATAAGCATGTATTAATAGACTAATAACATAATATCTTACTACGTTTATAATTGCTCTATTATTGTCGTAAGTCATTATTTAATAGCTTCATTGTCAACTAAGTGCATTTTTTGTCCCGAAGCAAAAAAAGGCATTATTACAATAGGTATTGTGACTAAAATTGTGCTGAAAAAACACGATTCCAGTTCCTGAAAATGTGTACTTTATTTACGGAAATCAAACGTTTCCGACACTTCAATTAAGTTTGCTGTCAGTTTTAATTAGTCCCTTCTCTTTTAACGTGGTATGCGTTGACTGCTGATCTGCTAATAGACTGACTTAATTATAATCATTTTAATCAGGTGAATTTACGTTATTAATTTCTCGAACAATACAGCTTACTCCAGGATATTTGTAGACGTATACCTCTTCCAAATCGTGCCAATGGCCAAACCCTTGCAAATCGGCCAGCCCTATTTCGTAATGCGGTAAGATGAGCACTGTTGGATTTAAAATTGGGTTCCATCTATCTGGCAGAATCTTGTTGCTCCGAAATTCATTTAGCATAACATACTTGGCATAATTTTCTTTATACGAATATACTAAAGGCATATTTTTTTTTAAATATACTTATTGTTTGGCTGAATGTTTGTATGTCCGAATTTGGAATGGCATACTTTTAGATGGCAGATTTTTTTTTGACATAATTACCTTTGGCAGTGTTCAAATTTCGCATAATTTCGTTTAGAATAATGTTTATTTAGAACGACGATTATTTGATATAATTTCACTTGGCATACTATGAAGATTGCAGAATTCCATTTGGAATAACTTTATTTGGCATTATTGCCATTTTTCAATGCCACAAAATAGCATTTTTAACCTTAATTTAAAATTAAAAATATTATCTTAAAAAGTCATTATTGTGCTAGAAAAGTTAGTGACAGAAACGAATCGCTCCAAAACCGACTCCACGTAGTCTTCTCTGCCCTACCCCTAGAGTGTAATTTAAAATCGCGTAGGCGCGGAGGGGCGAGGCGGGCCGCGAGTTGAGGAGCAGGTGGTTGTAACACTCGCCGCCGCGGCTGAGGCTGGCCGGCTTCAGCCGGCCAGCAAGCCGAAGCTGCGGTGGTGAGCGTTAAACCCATCTGCGACGATAAGCTCGCGTGGGACCGCCGTAGCACCGCAGCGCCGGAGCCGTGACAGAAACCATGCCTGCTGCATGTTGCATACTGCATGCTTGCTTGCATGCTGCATGATTGCCGCATGCTTGTTTGCATGCTTCATGCTTGCTGCATGCTTGTTTGCATGCTGCATGTATTCTGTATGCTTGTTTGCATGCTGCTGCATGCTGCTGCATGCTTGCTGTATGCATGGTATATGCTTGTTCAGATGTTTGCATGCCTGCTGCTGCATGATTGCTGTATGCATGGTATATGCTTGTTCAGAAGTTTGCATGCCTGCTGCATGCTTGCTTGCATGCTGCGTGCTGCATGCTTGCTTACATGCTTCATCCTTGCTTGCATATTGCATGCTTGCTACATGCACGATATATTATGCTTGTTTGCATGTTTGCCTGCTTCTTACAGAGAAAATAATAAAAACCAAGTGTTCACAATCAACTGACTTTATGAATTTTCTGTGATTTGATAGATGAATCTTTCCATTATTATGCATATGAAATGTATGCCAAAAGATAGTTCTGACTGTAAACTTTCTTAGATATGATAGTTCTGCCTTTAAAAACTATCGATTTGAAAACTATGCCAAAAGATGATTCTGACTGTGAACTTTCTGCGATAAGATGGTTCTACTTTTAAATCTTATGCATATGAAATTTATGCCTAAAGATGATTCTGGCTTACAAAATTATGAGTTTGAACGTATGATAAATGAGTATCTGCCAAACAATTTTCTGCCAAATGAAGTTTATGCTATCAGCTGGTATGCAAAATAATATTATGACATAAAAAGTTCTGCTATAAAGGGTGGACCCTTTAAAATTCTGTGCTAAATACTGGGAGCTGAAAATCCAGTACACGATAAAAAAATCTTTCATTAAAAACCACTCGGTGAAGCTGTCAATTCGTGTTGCTGAGCCAGCTACCTTCATCGGTGACTCAAGATCACCGCCAGATATCTCATCAATGATCATCACAAAGCATTGTGTACCTCACCCTTTAACAAGTAGATTTTTCATTAGACCTATCACTGTCATATTTTCGACGACATCATGCTATGAGACAATCCTATCTTCTTAGATTATTTATATCCTACTACAGTGGAAGCATCAATGATTTTATTAGAATCAATCATTTACGGATCCATAAACCTTTCATATTTTCAATTCTTTATTGATTTTACCATCACAAAACTATTAACAGAGCCATTTTATCCAGCCATTTTATCGAAAATCGTCCCCATATCCACTAAATCATACAGCCATTTACCAAAAACGCTCACACAAAGATATTTTTTGCGATATCCCTGACCACGTGCAGTTGGGAGCAAGAAGCGACAAAACTAAAACAGATTACAGCTCTCCTTTTTATATGCAACAGATGTTTAGGAAGTCAGACATGTTCCACCAAGTTGCGGGCTGGGCTATGCTAAAGAGTTTTCACTTTGTTTTTGTTGAGGCTGTTGTAGGAATCTGAATGTTTGAACGTTTTTGCGTTTCGGAGATAATTAATGTTAGTGCAGTTGTGTGGGATCACTTTGACCTTCATTTGTCTTATTTCGTCATCATCTGCCTAAAACTTTTCCTATGTAAGTTGGAATCAGCTTTTAGTGTAACCGGACGCAGCTGAATATCAGAATTTTTGCAGGGAGGAACTGCCTGTATGGTCATCAGACGCGGAGATAGCGGATTTAGCATGGTTTTGACTGAGTGGTAGCCAGCCAAGGTTAGAAATAAACGGGCCGTCTTAAATCCCATCGTCAAGGTCGCGGGCAACAACCAGTTAGTACTAGGTATAATACGATGCCCCTTGATAGAACTGGTTGTTATCCAGTATTTTGGGCCACTGGCTAACTGTAACGACTGTCAAAGATCTACAAATGACAGCCAGGACCATCGGCTTAACATGCTTTCCGAGGCACGGAGGAACCTCGGTATGTTATGAGTGCTCACCCATCCACAGACCAACCTAGGCAAGCGCGGCTTAACCTGAAAATTGGTGTGAGTGGCTGTTATTATTTAGCGACTAGATATTCTTTTGGGTTTGTTGTCTTCTTTGACCTAGTTTAGTACGAAATTTTAATAGATATAAGGGACCAGCTTATAGGGAAGTTTGATTTTTTTGTACCCGTGAACATTATGAAATTACTTACGCTATTAATTTTTATCTTAGAAAAAGGAAATACTTGGCATTTACGTATTAACCTCGTAAATTCCTTGAATTTTTATTTATTTTACTTAGAAATAAAAACCACAGCAATTTAACTTGACCAATGCTTGGAAAAAACTAAGTTACATTCACATTCAACGGCTATGATTCACGTAGTAAAAGACCGGGTAGTGATGAATGAGCTTAAGAGATTTACTGCACCTAAGTGTACCTAAGTAGTTACATTAAAGGTTAGCGACCCGGCCACCTGAGACAATTCACTTAACTACATACCTTAAACTACAACACAACTTACTTAGCTTCAACAACCTACCTGAACAAAGCATATACCTAAACACTTAACCTCAAAAGTAGTCTTCATGAGTGGTTATATCTAGATGCTCGTAAATCTAGGTCGTGATTCATCCTGGGCATTAAAATGACGCCATCGTCACCACCTTGGTAATTGGCAAACATTATTAGCTATAAAAGCGGCATGCGGTTTTCACAAATCCATACCATTCGAAGACATGACGTGTCATCTACCAATCTGCAGTGGGCCACATGTTGGATTACGGACCAGTATCTCTAACAGGGAGGCCTTTACCCAACTAGTCTGAAGGTGATGCGAATGAGCTTTTAATGAATCTAGAGTTCTGGTCTACTGACATCGATACCATCGGTAAATTTTTGTAGTTTCTGTGAGATGATGAATTTAAAGTATTTTATTTAAATATCTTTTAACTGTGCATAGCTTGGATTTGTCTGTTATGTTGCACAAGTTTTCTCAAATAAATAAAAGAAGAACCTAACTAAATATTTGAAACAAAACACTATTTCCATAATTATCTATCGAAATACATCAGCCATCAACCAAAAGCCCACAAAAACGAATTGAAAAATGAACACCGTTTTTATCTTTTATAATGGGCGCATAATCTATAGCGTCTGTCACTTGTGGGATCATGACTAATTGTTCCAAACGCCATTTATCAAAATCCATTCACCGCAGTTAAATTAGAACCTATTGGTACCGACGGACTCACAAATAGGCATAGGTGCGGTACATAGGGTAAATTATGTTGGTAATAGGTGTATTGCTAAATCGTATGAGTAATCTACGCTGATTGATACCATTCACTTCTGAAATGAATTTGGATTTTGATTGATTTTAAATTTAATTACTGTAATATAGGTTGGCACATCAAAACTTCGTCTATTTCATCTTCACTGGGTTTAGGTCAGTTTAGTGGCCAATGCCAGTAGGTAAGGGGGCCAGAACATGAATTTTCGCCTAAGCAAAGAGATGCCTATATCCAGTAGTAGGTGTAGTTGTGCTGTTGATTTAAGGCGACTACAGGAGCTAAACGCGAGTTTTATAATGCCTGAAAGTATTATATGATTCACCGCAATTAACAAAGCCATAAACATATATTATATTCTCCAGGATATATGCTAGTATCTATCTAGTAGTAGTGTTTTGAAAACATAATACAATTAATTTTACTCGATAAATAAAAACTTCACGTGTCTCTAAAAATTCTTTTAACGAGTAAAAAGCTTACTAAAATACATGCGATCATTCCGATTTTGTGGCAAATAATTCTACAAGCAACATATTAGTATCATAGTGTTTAATTTTTTTAGTCCAATCAATAGATTTTAATGAAATCGATCGAAACCACTCGTTTCGCACTATCAGGCCCGCAGTGACTGACGTAACAACCACTTTGTAGTGCAAGCTGATTAGAACTTTATTCTAACATTATTTTAAACAATGTTTGAAATACCACAAATAGAGTTGCTAATTTAGCTCATGTAGTCCCCTTAATGGTGATCACCAGCGCCAATCAAATCGTTGTAAACATAAAACGTTCTTAGCCAACAATGAGGTACGATTATAGTTCGGTTTTATAAGTGCAAAATACTATCTCTTATTTCCAAACAAATAAAACAAAATAACACTAGTTATACGATTCAATGAATGTAACTTCTAATTCGACTCCCCATTGAATGCCTCTAATGAATCGTTATTGCACATTCATTCTGTTTTCAAAGCTACAAGCATTTATACTAGAAAAGTCATTCTATTTTATGTCTCTATAGAAGAAAAGAAAAGCGTTATCAGTCTAACAGTTTCTCCCACGTCTAGGACACGTAGAAAAAGCCTTTCTATAAAACCCGTTGAATAATCAAACGTTCCACATACAAAAAGACATTAAGCCATGCTTTCGGCATCACTTGAGTTCAAAACGTACGTGTTTCAGCACCAAAGACGTCCTCGACAGTTGGAACTTATAGCTTTTGTCCTCGCCCTGACTTTTCTGCAACACTTAGCAAACGTTTAAAACTCCATTGTTCTACTGGGTGACGTTTTAAAGCTATTTTCATTGTTTCGTCGGGCACATTAATATGTTTTCACTGCAGTACAATGGTTTGTAATTTTGTCGCGGTAACAATTAACGAAGGAAAGGGCTGTTTTCTTATACGTGTTGGTGTACTCGTCATTTTGGTTGTTTTTAAGCTCTGTGACGTGTTGGTAATTGGGCAGGTTTTTTTTAAGTACATCAGTGGGCTTTGTCTATTATGGTGTATTAAAAGTAGCCTTAACGACGCCGAAAGGCACTCGTTTTGTCCGTCATCGTCATTGTAATATTTGTTTAATCCCGGACCATACCTAAATTTATTGTGGGTCAAACTTAGGTAGGTACAACTTTTCCTCATTATTTTTTTGTAAATGTAAGTTTTAAATGATATAAGTTTACTATGAATACCTCTATGATCCCGTACTATTTAATGCATCCATCAGCACAATGTTTTGAGTGCGTTACATTGAGTCTTAACTCCTACCGTAAAACGGTTATGGTTATACCCCAAAAAAGAAGTCGGTTCCGAGCTAAGTATATTTTTTGCATAATGTTACTTAATTTGAAGTACAGCATGCTTGGTTGACGGCTTCCTAAAGGGTTAGTGTACACTTAGCTGATAAAAGTATTCGTTTAGTTTGTAAGTTTCCGAGGAAATCGACCTCTTTTCTCGCTTTATAGATAATGTTCTGGGTAAATATGATCACAGCGAGGTACCACTTCACCACTTAGGCAGTGCTATCATATTCCCTTAGGTACTGTGCCAACATAAATACCAAGGTCACATGAAACGTGAAGGTTAAAATAAAGACATCCGAAGAAAATATGATAGTGAAAAGAACAGTGTAGGTAAGTAAAATAACTTCCAATAAAATCATGTAAAAAATCCTGTTAGGTACACCAGCCGACCTTTTATGTACTTAATTAAGAATTTGGTTTTACTTTAATACTTAGATTATAATAAACCATTATTTACGAGTATTTAATAAAATAAAAACAAAATCATTGTTTTTTGAATACTCAAATTGATAACAGAGATTGCAATAGAAATTTTGGATTAGTTTTTCATAATAATTTTGAAATGATCGCATACCTACTTATATTTTAATTACTTTATAATAAGGACCAAACGTGAATCACTTTAAACACTCGAGAGCCCATTTCACCAATCCCTTAAACGAAGTTTAAATGTGATGATCCCGTATAGGTTTATTGGTGAAATTCGCCCTTAATCGAAAACCGCCAACACTATTACACAAGTAACGTCCTAACAAACTTGAATTCTCAATCAAAGTTCTAACTACACACACTCTTGTCACTGTGTAGGCAGTATCGCAGTGAAAATCGCAACTTGGCGCTAAATCTTACACTCGTGTCGTGACATAAATCGACCGTCAGATGCACACTGCACGGGCCCGATTCCCTCATCTGTCTGAACCGAGACAACTAATTTGTCTGCCATGTAAACGCGACTCCGTATTGCGACTACGAATTTTGAGAAGCGAATAAATCTTAGCGTTCGTTGCGAGTTGCGACAGAAACGTGAGTGTGTGCCAAACCTTACGTGTTTGTTTTTGTGTTTCGTTTGAACTACTTTCGACGTTGAAAACTGTCGTTTGAATGGTAATTCTTTTGTGTATAGGGACGTTTTATGGGGATTGAAAGTTAGACTGATAATACTGAGACTCAGCTATGTTGAAACCGCAATTTCTATTCGTTCACATTTTCCATAAAATAACTTGGTTAGCCTAAGGAAACAACAGTAAAACTCGGTTTAAACATGACATCAAGTTATAATGGTTCGCTGTCAATTATCTTTTCAATCAAACTAAACGGTTTAATTTCGCTACAGAAAAAGTAAATACTATACCAATATACCTTATGAAATATGATTTATGTTTCAAATAGGACAACAATAAATTGTAGTCAACTTTTCCATTTGTTTAGTAATATTATACGGGTAATTGAGAACACGTGCCGATTGGTTTCAATTCAACTAATTTACCCTATTAGACATAACTTTACCTGGCCAGTAGTTACTCGAAATTAGTGTGGCAAATCATAATTTTAAATTAATTGGTAATTGCTACCGTCGGCTTATAAATTGTTACATTATTCTCAGTACTAAATTAAAACATAAAGTAGTCAAAGGCGTGAAAAATAATTGAAAGGTTTTCTTAAAATTAAACTGTCATATTTCATCTGGCAATTATCTTTAACGACTTTAAATGTCCCCAATACAGATAGTTTGTCAAGAAAATTTAGTTTTTAGTTATTTTGTAAAAGTACAGGTGACCATAGTCTTGCGGAATTTCAAATCAGATTCACTTTTTTCTTAACGCCATCACACATTTACTACTACAATCTACAATGGCTTGCAAATAGGTTTTCATAAGTAAATGCTTTATCCGCTTTTTGCTTAGAAGTAAACAGTATGGTCCACATGAACCACAAATCTACACTAATATTATAAAGAGGAAAACTTTGTTTGTTTGTTTGTTTGGTTGTAATGAATAGGCTTAAAAACTACTGGACCGTTTTTAAAAATTCTTTCACCATTCGAAAGCTACATTATCCACGAGTAACATAGGATATATTTTATCCCCGTACTCCCACGGGAACGGGAACTATGCGGGTGAAACCGCGGGACGTCCGCTAGTCGTTAAATATGTACGTTTAAAACTAAACAATTATTTCATCCATCTTTCTGTTTCTGTCAATCACTTAGATTTATGACAAAGAGAGTATTTTTTTTATTTAGTCCGTATAAGGTCACTCCTGGGTAAATAGGCCTTCCCCTATTCTTTCCACTTGTCTCAATACAAAATGTGTTTTGAAATATGTTGAGCGCTAAACGTACTATTAAGTAATGGTACCAGTGGGCCTTAAACTATGACTGACTTCTTAATGAAGTAAAAAATAGAATCGCCTAATAGAAGAGCAAAATAAAAACAAAAAAAAAAACTCAGTTCAAAATCAAACACATTTTTTCTCCACGCACATTACGTAAAAAAATGTGAATTTACAACTAAAGCCTACTCCACACTAGCGGCTATTACTCATCGATCGGAGCTTCAGTCGCGTATCGCTTAGTAAACACTTGGCATCACGTCGCACACTCAATTTGTACCCATTGGCGCCCTCCGTCCGTATAAAGGAGTCCATGCAATATGTACTCCGCTTTATACGAGTGTTGTACGCGTTTAAAGATAGGTATTTTTATTTTGAAATTGGCTGATGTTTTGTGATTTTAAATTGTTGTTTTAGTTTTAATTTATGTAATGGTATTGATTAGTCCTGTGTTATGTAAAAGGATGTTTCAGGCTTAGGAATTGGGATTTTCTTTTTCATGGCTATAATAGAATAAATTCACGAAACTAGCTTAACCTAGAACAACTTTGCTTTGCTGATTTTTCTTTTAAAGGTTTGCATTCAAACTAAATATTCGAAATAACTACATTTATTGTAATTAAAATGACCGAATCGTATATTATATTCATTTTCATTGTTTGTCCATAACAAAACAAAACTGGAACTGAACTGGAAGCCGACCCTAATATAGTTAGGAAAAGGCTAGGTAGATGATGACGTCCATAACAAAAAATTTAATTACCAACCTCTTGACGAAACGGAATTAAATATTAACCAGTAAAATAAAAGCAATGCGGAAATAATAGTACTTATGGTGTACCTACTAATTTAACCCACTTCTAATCGGACAGACAAAACACTATAATTAGAAGCAATAAAAAAACATAAACTTCACGCCCGTTCCCTGTAAAGCGGAAGTCCGATACTTATCTAAAATACGGACCTAAAATGATCAAACTTGCTTTTGGCATACATTTTCCGAGTTTAGTTAACTCGATTATTCAAATTGCATAATAAATACCGAATAAGTTATGTCTAGGCTGTAACGACAGTACTAAATGTTAATAAATATTTTCTTAATTGTTTTTAGGGAGCTTTTAGAGACTGGCATGGGGAGAATGGAAAAAAAAATCGTGTTGCGACCCCAAGTAACATGGAATAAGGGCTTGAAGATGATAATGACAAGTGGCCAAAAAGCTATTTATTTCTAGAAAATGCTCTGACTAGTTTCTTTACTCTATTTAAATTACTTTATTTATTAATTAATATTAATTAAAATATTAATTATAAAATTACATGTTAATTATTTATTCAATAATATTAATTATTAATTATAAAATTACATGTTAATTATTTATTAATTATTTATAATTATTTTTTAAGTGAAAACTTCTTTAGGCGCTTTGAGCACTTTTTGAGTGAACAAAAATCATGGAACTCGCGTGACCGTCACGTACGCTTTTCGTAGCACTCGGAGCCGATCCTCTAAGAGTTTTCATTTCTATCGGCAGTACCCAAACACTGCTCCGCATACTTTTTTTAGGGTTCCGTAGCCAAATGGCAAAAAACGGAACCCTTATAGTTTCGCCATGTCTGTCTGTCTGTCTGTCTGTCTGTCCGCGGATAATCTCAGTGACCGTTAGCACCAGAAAGCTGAAATTTGGTACCAATATGTATATCAATCATGCCGACAAAGTGCAAAAATAAAAATTTAAAAAAACATTTTTATTAGGGTACCTCCCCCAGACGTAAAGTGGGGAGCGATTTTTTGGGATAAATTGGCGAAAGTACGATGCCAGACCAATAAATTGTCGTAACTGAGTTACAGTCTTTGGGGGAGGGAGAGAAACAAGGGCTTCTATCTTTTTAGGGTTCGGTCTAATTTCACCAGAGCTAACCTCAAAACCCAGGTACTCAACTTTTTGTTTGAGGAACGAACATTTTTTGAGATTAAATGAGAATCCAGCCTTTGTCAAAACATCTAAAACTAATTGCAACCTATGTAGAGCTTGATCGACATTTGACGCTACGACCATTAAATCATCCATGTAGACCACGACAAACGTATTTGCAAGCTCTCCTAAGGCTTTAGTCACTGCACGTTGAAAAACCGAAGGGGCATTGCGCAAACCGAATGGCATGGCTAAATACTCGTATTGCCCGTCGGGCGTAACAAATGCAGTGCGCTCAATGGAATCCGGATGAACTGGTATTTGGTGGAATCCACTAGCCATATCTAGAGTTGTAAAGTAATGAGTACCGTGAAGCCTATTAATTTGATCGGAAATCATTGGCAATGGAAATCTGTCAGGCACTGTGTTATCGTTCAATTCGCGATAATCAACGCACATACGGTCGCTGCCATCCTTCTTCTTCACCAGAAGAATAGGACTGGCGAAAGGTGAGGAGCTTGGGCGGATCACATTAGAGGAGAGAAGTTCTTCAATTTTATTACGCACTACCTGTCTTTCCTGGGGACTCAACCGGTAAGGACGACGATAAACTGTCTTATTGGGATCTTTGAGTCTAATTTCCATAGGGTCAGTATTTGCGGGAGAGCTAGGTGTTCCAAAAATAAAGTTATTTGAAAATTGATTTAAAATTAAAATAAGTCTGGCTTTGATATCCGGAGAAACGTCGGTATCAATACCATTAAATTTAACTGCATCTGACTCTACATTTAAAATGGTACGTAAATCGATACTTGAGTCAACATTCGATTCGACATTCGAGTTGACATTCGAGTTGACATTCGAGTTGACATTCGAGTTGACATTCGAGTTGACATTCGAGTTGACATTCGAGTTGACATTCGAGTTGACATTCGAGTTGACATTCGAGTTGACATTCGAGTTGACATTCGAGTTGACATTCGAGTTGACATTCGAGTTGACATTCGAGTTGACATTCGAGTTGACATTCGAGTTGACATTCGAGTTGACATTCGAGTTGACATTCGAGTTGACATTCGAGTTGACATTCGAGTTGGCATTCGACTCTACATTCGACTCTACATTCGACTCTACATTCGACTCTACATTCGACTCTACATTCGACTCTACATTCGACTCTACATTCGACTCTACATTCGACTCTACATTCGACTCTACATTCGACTCTACATTCGACTCTACATTCGACTCTACATTCGACTCTACATTCGACTCTACATTCGACTCTACATTCGACTCTACATTCGACTCTACATTCGACTCTACATTCGACTCTACATTCGACTCTACATTCGACTCTACATTCGACTCTACATTTAAAATGTTCACATTAGGTAAATTTTTCGAAAAGGTTAAAGTTTTAGAGGTCATGTTAATCACCAAGTCATTAATCAAAATTTCACGTCCAATCACTATGTCATGCTGAAGGTATTCATCAGGTAAAACATGAAAAACAATATCTAAAGCAATGTTACCAATATCAACATTAACTAAAATGTTCAGGTTACTATTCACGGAAGTTTGACCAATACCAGTCATAGTAACGACAGTATAATTACGCTCACCATTGAATTTACACGAAATAGAATCTCTCATTAATGAACACTCTGCTCCAGAATCATAACAAAAATTAAATGACTCACCAGAGTGACGGAGAGTACCAGTAGGCGCGTTAACCACGCACAAGTCCACACGACGTTGTTCAGGAGCTGCACCAGCGCCACCAGTGCTGCCGCTGCCGGAACCCTGGGCTGCCTCGGCTCTTGCACCGGAAGCAGGTAACGGAGCTGGTGTCCTTGGGCTTCGTCGGAACAGATGATGTACTCCCAGAAGAAGAGCTTGAGGAGTGGGGTCTTCTTTCAGTCTTGCTGTCTCTTCTCTGGTAACACGTAGAAGCCTTGTGGCCTGCCTTACCACATACGTAGCACTTGGTTGCACTACTTGTAGGGTTAGGCTTGAAATGCTTGCTATCCACACCTGAAGCACCCTGGTTAAACGGGTTTTTGCGTTTCAGGAACGACATCGCACGAAGTTCTTGTTGTAGTTTAGATCTTGTGTCGATGTCGGTAGTGAATGCCAGTCGCTGGACACGATGATCGAGGTGTGACATGTGTGCTAGCACGGTAGAAATAGCTATCTGCTCCACCGCCAGGTTCTTCCAGCGTGACATTAATGACGTAAGCACACGTGAGGAATAAGCAGCAAAACACTCACCTTCTTTTGGTGCACTGTTATTAAGATTAATAAGCGAAGCAGCTGGTGTTTCGGGGCAATCATATCTTGCCACAAATACGTCCTTGAAATCGTTCCATGTCATGCCAGGAAACGAAATCTGTGACAACCACGACGACGCTTGGCCCTTCAGCGCTCGGCTCAAAGTAATCATAAGTGACGCACCTTGAAGCTCACAATCCGCCATGCACATATCAGCGGTGGTGACCCACGCACGTGCATCGACGTTTGGTTTCTCGGGATCAAACTCGGGTAGCTGTACTTTCTTGCTTGAAGCAGGTGACATTGCTTGCAACATTGCAAGAAAGTTCTGGTTCTGTTGCTCGAACATCATGCGCCATTTTTCATCTCCATCAGGATCGGGTCGGGAAGCACGTGGGCATCCCACTTCTGATGACGACAGATTAGGGGTGTCTTCATTATTTTGTTGGTCGGTCATGATGGCACGTGGAGTCCGACGTGAAATAATACACAGGCACTGTTCGGTACACTCAACTTTACTGTTCGCAACACTTTTCAATAAAAAATAATAAAAGATTAAAAATGTATTCTCGGATTCAAATTGAAATAAAAATGGAATGTAGTGAGGTTAGCCAAGTCAACCGTTGGTCGCCACCATCAAACTTCAAATGTGTCAACTGCACAAGTCTACCGCTTTTTTATAAACTTCAAAAATGACCAACGACAACTTATTCGACTAAACACACTCAAGCATTGCCAGACTAAAAATCAAATTAAACAAACTAAATTAAAATTATGATAAACGCTTGACATTCCATTAGGCGATCTGCGACATATACTACAGTAAACATTTAGCCTTTTATGTAACACGCTCATTATTTACAATATCTTAACAAAGGAGTGTCATAAAAGGTTGTCATTGAACGTATTTTCAAACCACTGGCTCCTCTCATTTTCTTATAGAATGCCTCCCACCGAGACCTGCCTATTACTTATTATAAACGCTTCGATGATTACTCACATTAGGTCTGGGTGTATCTAAGGCGATTTCGCTGCTATAATATTGTATTACGTAATCATTATTTCAATGCTTTGAGTTCTTTACAATAAAACATAGTTAATACCTAAGTGTGTGGCGTCCTTTATCTGCCATAATAATATATGTAAAACTAACTTATATAGAATAATTTTCTTTTGGAAAACTTGGAGCAGCTTTGTATTTAAGCCTTACTATCTTCAGTGCCTATCTTGGCAAAGCTTTTCATTATCTTTCTTTCACACACAAGTCGTGAGGAAACCGGTATGTATTAGAGTAAAAAAAACGTAGACATGTGACATCTACTAATCCGCACTGGGCCCGCGTGGTGGATTATAGCCCAATCCCCTCTCATAGAGAGGAGGCCGTGTCCCAGCATCCCAGCATGCATGCATTTATAATCTAATATACATAATTATATGGGTTGACTGGTAGAGAATGCCTTTGGCATTAAGTCCGCCTGTATTTTGTGCTTGAAGTGTTAAATAAATAAATAAAGAAATGAAAATATAAATATATTTTCAAAAATATATATTTGTCCAAAGTACCATTAAGTAATTTATATTAAATCTACGTCAATGACCACTGACAACATAATTATTAAGCTTAGAGGTAAGTTATTAGCCCCAAACAAATATTCGACGAAATGAATCATTGCGCACAGGAAATTGTAGAACAGTTGCTCAACGTTATTTATAAAGACCAATAATTCAGATTATTCTTGTGATTGCGGTTAATATCTTATAAATGGTTATCGATATTCTATTCGATTGTTAGGCTTTACTCTAGATCAATGACTCCTGCAAAAAACTGGTACACATCGTTCAAAATCAAATAAAAACAAATTTTATGAGCGGAAGCAAGATAATCACACCAATTATTTTGCCCATATCTACTTGAATAATTAAATTAAGTGTGCTTAGTGTATTATAATTAGAGTAAACACGAATGATTTAATTATTAAAATATTTGCTTTTCCCTTGACCACAGTTCGCCCGTTGTAATTAATTATATTACAGTAGTTTATAATTCATTGAATGAAACCAAATTCGAGCAAATTAAGAGAATTATTACCTCATTAATAAAATGATTAAATAGAAATACGTTTCGAGTATTCATATTGAGAATAATAGAAGCCCATTGCGGGTTGAAAAGTTTTTGATGGGATTTTATACCGGAATCGGATTTCCGTACGGAAATTAGTAAGACATTATAAGGGAATTCTTGATGGGCTACATCTTGAAATCAAATCTGAATAAATTCTTGCTTTTCTACGTCAGTGTGAAACTGTGAACAAACGACATATTGCATTACCGCGAATGTCGCGCTGCAAATCACATCGCCTGAGGTCGTGAATAGGGTCCATAGTGGCCCGAGTACCCGGTACGTAGTACCACGGATAGGGGCCAGCGTTAAACCTGGGAAATCAAGGGTTTGACTATGAAACTGAAACCGGGTTCCACGTGCCCCAGTTATGTACGAGGCGATAGCTTTGCTTTACTGATAAGTAAATGAACAAACCAATACACTTCTTAGAAAGCGAAACAAGCACCTACCTACCCATTATCATCGTTCTTTGTCTTGCAAAATAGAAAGAAAGAAAAAAAAAGCATTTATTAGCTCGCACAGGACAAAACACACAAAAAAATGGTTAAATTATCAGCACAACTAATAAAAGTAAAACAGAAAAGAAGAAAAAAAAAGAAACGAAAACGAAATTGGTCCTTCACGAGGCCCGCATGGTGTTGTAACATTAAAAAACGTCACAGCGCTGGCATTCTGACAGGGCTCAAAGTGATGCCAAATTGACCCTTCAACGCATTCTTCCAACACAATAGTGTATCTAGCAGTGTGCCACTGACCTTCCAAAGTACTGTCCTTAACCCAAGGCGTGACGAGTCGGCCTTCCTCCGTCGACTCCTGCTATAATTCACAATGTGCGACCTGGGTGCGTCCACCAGTTATGCAGTGATTGTCTCTTCTCTGCGTTACCAAGGTTACCAGTAATCTATACTGATATTTTAATTCGAAAGTTAATCTGTCTGTCTGTATCTCGATCCACCGGTCCTTTGCACAGCTTAGCGACTTTCCGTCTATCTGCCGGTCTGTTTACCTTGCACAACAATGACTAAACTGATGTGGATAGAATTTGGCACTTCCTCAGTGGCCGTAAGTGCTGCTGTCTGAGTGCAATTTTTGGTTCAATTTCCAGGTTGGGCAAAGTGTTATTGGGTTTATCCATCAGTAGGGTAGGTTGGTGTAAGATGACGCACTTTTGAAATAATCGATCATAAGAAAATAAAAATGCAACGTTTCAAAATCAAATTTACGTATTCTAAATCTTTGACTTATTGGTAACAATAGAACATTTAAATCAAAGTCACATCAACTATCTTTGGACTAATTTTCATATAAACTTAAATAAACAGAAATGCGCACTTTTACACAACCCGTCCGGTAAGTTGGCGCAGCAAAGTCGATAAGATGGCGCAGGTAATCTAAGGGAGACAAATGTCGCATTTAAATACACCAAATCCAAGATATCCCGTACATGCATCATGCCACCATTCTTGACACACTGAGCATTTTATCCAGTCTTCTTTCAAGGGTTCCTTATATATTTCCTGACATCCAGGACATGTCCAGACCTTTTCTAGATCAGGTTTGTTAGGTGCTTTAAATTTCTGTTATGGCAGCGCTATCTATGAAAATTTTGTTTAACGCCAATTTATGGAAGTTTCACCCCCCAGATTCTGGCATTCCAAGTGATTTTGCAACAAATCTTTTACTTTTACCTTCATGTATGAGCTTGCGTGCTTCTTCTATAAGTGAAGGTGCCCATGTTTGTCTGTCACTTTTCCTTTCGCGCCTTGACGTTCTGTAATTGTTTTCTTTTTTTTTCAATTGAAAAAGACAGTCCAATCCTCAAATTAAAAATAGAGGGTTTGTAAGATGGCGCGCGCCATCTTGTACACCCGCTCAGTGCGCCATCTTACAAACTTCCCCACAATACATAAATCATTACAATAACGCCATCTCTTATGAAATACCAGAATTATTTCGTTTCTTACTATGAGATGAAGTATGTGTTTATTCAACTCATTCAAAACACGTAATTAATGCAATGTTACGAGTATACTGACTCAACTTCCAAATGAGAATAAAACTAGATTAAAAGTGTTCAAAATCTTATGACTTACCTGGAACAATCGTTTTATAAGCAAATCGAATATTTTTTTGGGAGCACGTACCGGTACAGGTAGTCAACAAAACACAACTGAAGTTAACTGCTAATGTCACACCAGAATCCACCAATCGCGAATGCGCCAACTTATCTCCTGCGCCATCTTACACCAACCTACCCTAATATCTCAGTAGCATTCACTGACACGGTTGATCGATTGGTGCGGCCAATTGTTAATATGCTCGCTATTACATTGAACTTTTATACAACTGGGGAAATGTAGGTGTAGTATTACGTACACCACTGCTTAACTCTACAACCGTGATGTTATGTTGGCACAAAGATGGACCGTAACTTGGTTTACTAAACGATGATACTTTTAATCATGGTGGTAGGTGAATAATTTCCACAAAGCAAGCGAAGCCACGGACAAAACCTACTTCACAATATAATAACGCTGATTGTTCTGCAAAACCTACACGGTCTACGGCAACGTTTGAGAAATTAAAATCGATTATATCTCGATAAGGCCGAAATGAATCCGTCTGTATTTCGTTGAGCGGATTATCGTTTGATCGATTTCAGGTACGAGGATTTAATTTCGATAAGAGCCGGTTTGTTGAGTTATTATTCTTGTAACTATGTTGGAATATAGATATTAGTGTGCAGTATGAATGAATGAAGATGTTAATACTTACTTGATGATTTCTTTTATGTAACTTACTTGTTAACAACCTTTTCTTTCGGATATGATCATCAAATTAACCCGTCCCGCTCTAGGCGGAGCGGAATTAAGGGAGTGAGTAAATAAATAGATATTGCTGGACATTACACACAGCGTCATCTAGTGCCACACTAAGCAAGGTTTGTGTCAAGGACACCAAATAGTTGGTATCCTACATAAATACTTTTTGTTTGTAAATACATACTTATTACTGACAAAAAACCCATCCATTTTCCTTCTTAGCGCTTTGTGTTCCAGGGCCACGGTATGTCTTGCAAACAGTCCCGCAGCCCCGAAAAGCATCGGACCTTGTGGACCCCTTTCTTTTTTGCTGCCATCGCTTTGAGACGTGATGAAGTGATTTTGGGCAGATATTTTAAATGTTTTTGGTTTTTGAATTATGTATATTTTAATGCTATCATTTTAATGAAAGCTCTTCCATGTGAATACCCTTTGGATGTATTTTTAGTATATTCCGTTGGGCTAAGTAACTTTAAAACACAGAAAAAAATACTTTACATGTTAAAATTAACTATTAAACTTTCATAATCGAAAATTAAAAAATTATGACGTGGTTGGTACAGCTACTCATATATTTAAAACAAAATACGGAATGCTCACTAAACCGGCTTATTGGTGCTTAATTATATTAAGTAGCCAATGATGCCTCATATTGAATGTAAATCGCCGTATTTTGTGCTCATTAAACACAATTAAATGTAAATATCGCGTCAAAATACGTTAAATCCGTAATAATTGCTAGAGTTTATGCAGTGATGGATGGATTAAACATAATCTTTGATTAAAATATACAACCGAAAAATGAATTGTAAATAGTTTTGACCAGATTATTGGGGTGACAGTGGAGTCTCATTGCAAATCATGGCCCACCTGCTCTTGGTGCAACTCCACCTGCATTTTAAAGGACTGCTGGGCAAAGGCCTTCCCCCTGGACTTCCGTTTGATTGTTTCCAGGGTAAATGTGAACCACTGGTCATTGGTATTGTCCAGCTTGTCACACCCTCTTCTACAAGGTCTGCCTGACTTGACGTGTTTTAAAATAATGAATGGTTGTGATATACAGAACTGAAACCTTGTTGTAACACCAAAGTTAAGGAAAACATAGAATAGAAAAATAAATATAATTAGACATTACACACAGTGCCATCTAGTGCCACATTAAGCAACGAGGCTTGTGTCATGGACACCAGATAGTTGATATACTACGAGTATATCGATACTTTTTGTTTGTAAATAAATACTTGATTATACACATCCGTGACCCGAAAGAAAGAAAGAAAGAAAAAATGTTTATTTGACGTCAGTATTAGCAAAAGCAAATGTCAATGCTCGTCACACAAACATTTGCCCTTAAATAGATAGTAAATACTTAATTAAAGGTACTACCCGCTCTAATAACCACAGACCGAAAGGTCATAAAATGAACGTAATTTCTACTGCCACACCTTTGGACAGTAATAAATGATCTAATGCTATTAATATTTAGCAATACCAATATTAATAATAAGCATGTATTAATAGACTAATAACATAATATCTTACTACGTTTATAATTGCTCTATTATTGTCGTAAGTCATTATTTAATAGCTTCATTGTCAACTAAGTGCATTTTTTTGTCCCGAAGAAAAAAAGGCATTATTACAATAGATATTGTGACTAAAATTGCGCTGGAAAAACACGATTCCAGTTCCTGAAAATGTGTACTTTATTTACGGAAATCAAACGTTTCCGACACTTAAATTAAGTTTGCTGTCAGTTTTAATTAGTCCCTTCTCTTTGAACGTGGTATGCGTTGACTGCTGATCTGCTAATAGACCGACTTAATTATAATCATTTTAATCAGGTGAATTTACGTTATTAATTTCTCGAACAATACAGCTTACTCCAGGGTATTTGTAGACGTATACTCGTACCTCTTCAAAATCGTGCCAATGGCCAAACCCTTGCAAATCGACCAGCCCTATTTCATAATGCGGTAAGATGAGCACTGTTGGATTTAAAATTCTGTGCTAAATACTGGGAGCTGAAAATCCAGTACACGATAAAAAATCTTTCATTAAAAATCACTCGGTGAAGCTGTCAATTCGTGTTGCTGAACCAGCTACCTTCATCGATGACTCAAGTTCACCTCCAGATATCTCATCAAAGATCATCACAAAGCATTGTGTACCTCACCCTTTAACAAGTAGATTTTTCATTAGACCTATCACTGTCATATTTTCGACGACATCATGCTATGAGACAATCCTATCTTCTTAGATTATTTATATCCTACTACAGTGGAAGCATCAATGATTTTATTAGAATCAATCATTTACGGATCCATAAACCTTTCATATTTTCAATTCTTTATTCATTTTACCATCACAAAACTATTAACAGAGCCATTTTATCCAGCCATTTTATCGAAAATCGTCCCCATATCCACTAAATCATACAGCCATTTACCAAAAACGCTCACACAAAGATATTTTTTGCGATATCCCTGACCACGTGCAGTTGGGAGCAAGAAGCGACAAAACTAAAACAGATTACAGCTCTCCTTTTTATATGCAACAGATGTTTAGGAAGTCAGACATGTTCCACCAAGTTGCGGGCTGGGCTATGCTAAAGAGTTTTCACTTTGTTTTTGTTGAGGCTGTTGTAGAAATCTGAATATGTTTGAACGTTTTTGCGTTTCGGAGATAATTAATGTTAGTGCAGTTGTGTGGGATCACTTTGACCTTCATTTGTCTTATTTCGTCATCATCTGCCTAAAACTTTTCCTATGTAAGTTGGAATCAGCTTTTAGTGTAACCGGACGCAGCTGAATATCAGAATTTTTGCAGGGAGGAACTGCCTATATGGTCATCTGGCTAGACGCGGAGATAGCGGATTTAGCATGGTTTTGACTGAGTGGTAGCCAGCCAAGGTTAGAAATAAACGGGCCGTCTTAAGTCCCATCGTCAAGGTCGCGGGCAACAACCAGTTAGTACTAGGTGTAATAAGATGCCCCTTGGTAGAACTGGTTGTTTTCTAGTATTTTGGGCCACTGGCTAACTGTAACGACTGTCAAAGATCTACAAATGACAGCCAGGACCATCGGCTTAACATGCTTTCCGAGGCACGGAGGAACCTCGGTATGTTATGAGCTCACCCATCCACAGACAAACCTGGGCAAGCGCGGCTTAACCTGAAAATTGGTACGAGTGGCTGTTATTATTTAGCGACTAGATCTTCTTTTGGGTTTGTTGTCTTCTTTGGCCTAGTTTAGTACGAAATTTGAATAGAATAAGGAACCAGCTTATAAGGAAGGCTGTTTTTTTTTGTACCCGTGAACATTATGAAATTATTTATGCTTTTAAATTTTATCTTACAAAAAGGAAATACTTGGAATTTACGTATTAACCTCGTAATTTTTATTTATTTTACTTAGAAATAAAAACCACAGCAATTTAACTTGACCAATGCTTAGAAAAAACTAAGTTACATTCACATTCAACGGCTATGATTCACGTAGTAAAAGACCGGGTAGTGATGAATGAGCTTAAGAGATTTACTGCACCTAAGTGTACCTAAGTAGTTACATTAAAGGTTAGCGACCCGGCCACCTGAGACAATTCACTTAACTACATACCTTAAACTACAACACAACTTACTTAGCTTCAACAACCTACCTGAACAAAGCATATACCTAAACACTTAACCTCAAAAGTAGTCTTCATGAGTGGTTATATCTAGATGCTCGTAAATCTAGGTCGTGATTCATCCTGGGCATTAAAATGACGCCATCGTCACCACCTTGGTAATTGGCAAACATTATTAGCTATAAAAGCGGCATGCGCTTTTCACAAATCCATAGCGTTCGAAGACATGACGTGTCATCTACCAATCTGCAGTGGGCCACATGTTGGATTACGGACCAGTATCTCTAACAGGGAGGCCTTTACCCAACTAGTCTGAAGGTGATGCCAATGAGCTTTTAATGAATCTAGAGTTCTGGTCTACTGACATCGATACCATCGGTAAATGTTTGTAGTTTCTGTGAGATGATGAATTTAAAGTATTTTATTTAAATATCTTTTAACTGTGCATAGCTTGGATTTGTCTGTTATGTTACACAAGTTTTCTCAAATAAATAAAAGAAGAACCTAACTAAATATTTGAAACAAAACACTATTTCCATAATTATCTATCTAAATACATCAGCCATCAACCAAAAGCCCACAAAAACGAATTGAAAAATGAACACCGTTTTTATCTTTTATAATGGGCGCATAATCTATAGCGTCTGTCACTTGTGGGATCATGACTAATTGTTCGAAACGCCATTTATCAAAATCCATTCACCGCAGTTAGAACCTATTGGTACCGACGGACTCACAAATAGGCATAGGTGCGGTACATAGGGTAAATTATATTGGTAATAGGTGTATTGCTAAGTCGTATGAGTAGTCTACGCTGATTGATACCATTCACTTCTGAAATGAATTTGGATTTTGATTGATTTTAAATTTAATTACTGTAATAAAGGTTGGCAGATCAAAACTTCGTCTATTTCGTCTTCACTGGGTTTAGGTCAGTTTAGTGGCCAATGCCAGTAGCTAAGGGGGCCAGAACATGAATTTTCGCCTAAGCAAAGAGATGCCTATATCCAGTAGTAGGTGTAGTTGTGCTGTTGATTTAAGGCGACTACAGGAGCTAAACGCGAGTTTTATAATGCCTGAAAGTATTATATGATTCACCGCAATTAACAAAGCCATAAACATATATTATATTCTTCAGGTTATATGCTAGTATCTATCTAGTAGTAGTGTTTTGAAAACATAATACAATTAATTTTACTCGATAAATAAAAACTTCACGTGTCTCTAAAAATTCTTTAAACGAGTAAAAAGCTTACTAAAATACATGCTATCATTCCGATTTTGTGGCAAATAATTCTACAAGCAACATATTAGTATCATAGTGTTCAATTTTTTTAGTCCAATCAATAGATTTTAATGAAATCGATCGAAACCACTCGTTTCGCACTATCAGGCCCGCAGTGACTGACGTAACAACCACTTTGTGGTGCAAGCTAGCATTATTTTAAACAATGTTTGAAATACCACAAATAGAGTTGCTAATTTAGCTCATGTAGTCCCCTTAATGGTGATCACCAGCGCCAATCAAATCGTTGTACTCGTAATAAAACGTTCTTAGCCAACAATGAGGTACGATTAGATTATAGTTCGGTTTTATAAGTGCAAAATACTATCTCTTATTTCCAAACAAATAAAACAAAATAACACTAGATATACGATTCAATGAATGTAACTTCTAATTCGACTCCCCATTGAATGCCTCTAATGAATCGTTATTGCACATTCATTCTGTTTTCAAAGCTACAAGCATTTATACTAGAAAAGTCATTCTATTTTATGTCTCTATAGAAGAAAAGAAAAGCGTTATCAGTCTAACAGTTTCTCCCACGTCTAGGACACGTAGAAAAAGCCTTTCTCTAAAACCCGTTGAATAATCAAACGTTCCACATACAAAAAGACATTAAGCCATGCTTTCGGCATCACTTGAGTTCAAAGCGTACGTGTTTCAGCACCAAAGACGTCCTCGACAGTTGGAACTTATAGCTTTTGTCCTCGCCCTGACTTTTCTGCAACACTTAGCAAACGTTTAAAACTCCATTGTTCTACTGGGTGACGTTTTAAAGCTATTTTCATTGTTTCGTCGGGGACATTAATATGTTTTCACTGCAGTACAATGGTTTGTAATTTTGTCGCGGTAACAATTAACGAAGGAAAGGGCTGTTTTCTTATACGTGTTGGTGTACTCGTCATTTTGGTTGTTTTTAAGCTCTGTGACGTGTTGGTAATTGGGCAGGTTTTTTTTAAGTACATCAGTGGGCTTTGTCTATTATGGTGTATTAAAAGTAGCCTTAACGACGCCGAAAGGCACTTGTTTTGTCCGTCATCGTCATTGTAATATTTGTTTAATCCCGGACCATATGTACCTAAATTTATTGTGGGTCAAACTTAGGTAGGTACAACTTTTCCTCATTATTTTTTTGTAAATGTAAGTTTTAAATGATATAAGTTTACTATGAATACCTCTATGATCCCGTACTATTTAATGCATCCATCAGCACAATGTTTTGAGTGCGTTACATTGAGTCTTAACTCCTACCGTAAAACGGTTATGGTTATACCCCAAAAAAGAAGTCGGTTCCGAGCTAAGTATATTTTTTTTATAATGTTACTTAATTTGAAGTACAGCATGCTTGGTTGACGGCTTCCTAAAGGGTTGGTGTACACCTAGCTGATAAAAGTATTCGTTTAGTTTGTAAGTTTCCGAGGAAATCGACCTCTTTTCTCGCTTTATAGATAATGTTCTGGGTAAATATGATCACAGCGAGGTACCATTTCACCACTTAGGCAGTGCTATCATATTCCCTTAGGTACTGAGCCAACTTGAATACCAAGGTCACATGAAACGTGAAGGTTAAAATAAAGACATCCGAAGAAAATATGATAGTGAAAAGAACAGTGTAGGTAAGTAAAATAACTTCCAATAAAATCATGTAAAAAATCCTGTTAGGTACACCAGCCGACCTTTTATGTACTTAATTAAGAATTTGGTTTTACTATAATACTTAGATTATAATAAACCATTATTTACGAGTATTTAATAAAATAAAAACAAAATCGTTGTTTTTTGAATACTCAAATTGATAACAGAGATTGCAATAGAAATTTTGGATTAGTTTTCCATAATAATTTTGAAATGATCGCATACCTACTTATATTTTAATTACTTTATAATAAGGACCAAACGGGAATCACTTTAAACACTCGAGAGCCCATTTCACCAATCCCTTAAACGAAGTTTAAATGTGATGATCCCGTATAGGTTTATTGGTGAAATTCGCCCTTAATCGAAAACCGCCAACACTATTACACAAGTAACGTCCTAACAAACTTGAATTCTCAATCAAAGTTCTAACTACACACAGTCTTGTCACTGTGTAGGCAGTATCGCAGTTAAAATCGCAACTTGGCGCTAAATCTTACACTCGTGTCGTGACATAAATCGACCGTCAGATGCACACTGCACGGGCCCGATTCCCTCATCTGTCTGAACCGAGACAACTAATTTGTCTGCCATGTAAACGCGACTCCGTATTGCGACTACGAATTTTGAGAAGCGAATAAATCTTAGCGTTCGTTGCGAGTTGCGACAGAAACGTGAGTGTGTGCCAAACCTTACGTGTTTGTTTTTGTGTTTCGTTTGAACTACTTTCGACGTTGAAAACTGTCGTTTGAATGGTAATTCTTTTGTGTATAGGGACGTTTTATGGGGATTGAAAGTTAGACTGCTAATACTGAGACTCAGCTATGTTGAAACCGCAATTTCTATTCGTTCACATTTTCCATAAAATATATTATAATTGTTTAGCCTAAGGAAACAACAGTAAAACTCGGTTTAAACATGACATTAAGTTATTATGGTTCGCTGTCAATTATCTTTTCAATCAAACTAAACGGTTTTATTTCGCTACAGAAAAAGTAAATACTAGGTATACCAATTTACCTTATGAAATATGATTTATGTTCCTAATAGGACAACAATAAATTGTAGTCAACTTTTCCATTTGTTTTGTATTATACGGGTAATTGAGAACACGTGCCGATTGGTTTCAATTCAACTAATTTACCCTATTAGACATAACTTTACCTGGCCAGTAGTTACTCGAAATTAGTGTGACAAATCATAATTTTAAATTAATTGGTAATTGCTACCGTCGGCTTATAAATTGTTACATTATTCTCAGTACTAAATTAAAACATAAAGTAGTCAAAGGCGTGAAAAATAATTGAAAGGTTTTCTTAAAATTAAACTGTCATATTTCATTTGGCAATTATCTTTAACGACTTTAAATGTCCCCAATACAGATAGTTTGTCAAGAAAATTTAGTTTTTAGTTATTTTGTAAAAAGTACAGGTGACCATAGTCTTGCGGAATTTCAAATCAGATTCACTTTTTTCTTAAGGGGCCGGCGGAGGATGCGTATTTCATACAAACGTAATACCAAAATTATTTGTAAATCAAACATATTCTTAAGGTAGTCTGTATTTATTTCGATTAAATTACAGAATATGTATGTTCCCAAATATGTTTTTTGAGAGAATAGTGATGCAAAGACGAGATATGAGGAATTTAAATTTTCTATGGAAAACTTATTTTTCTTATAACTCTTGTTAAAATCAGTGTCCAATCAAAATATATATTTGGAAACCTAGATATTCTGTAATTCAATCGAAATAAATACACACTACCTTAAGATTATGCTTAATTTACAAATTATTTTGGTATTACGTTTGTATGAAATACGCATGCTCCGCAGGCGTCTTAACGCCATCACACATTTACTACTACAATCTACAATGGCTTGCAAATAGGTTTTCATAAGTAGATGCTTTATCCGCATTTTGCTTAGAAGTAAACAGTATGGTCCACATGAACCACAAATCGTTAAATATGTACGTTTAAAACTAAACAATCATTTCATCCATCTTTCTGTTTCTGTCAATCACTTAGATTTATGACAAAGAGAGTATTTTTTTTTATTTAGTCCGTATAAGGTCACTCCTGGGTAAATAGGCCTTCCCCCATTCTTTCCACTTGTCTCAATACAAAATGCGTTTTGAAATATGTTGAGCGCTAAACGTACTAATAAATAATGGTACCAGTGGGCCTTAAACTATGACTGACTTCTAAATGAAGTAAAAAAGAGAATCGTCTATTAGAAGAGCAAAATAAAAACAAAAAAAGCATTTTTTAAATACAAAACTCTGTTAGAATAGAATTTTATTTTGCAAATATGGGTAATACATAATAGTTCTTAAGATTACATTTAGCTCAGCCACCTTTTACCAATCGGCATGCAAACATTTGAAATTATTTATATCATTATTATTCCACTTATTCCAAATTAGACACATTTTTTCTACACGTATCGTACGTAAAAAAGTGTGCGTTTACAACTAAAGCCTACTCCACACTAGCAGCTATTACTCATCGATCGGAGCTTCAGTCGCGTATCGCTTAGTAAACACTTGGCATCACGTCGCACACTCAATTTGTACCCATTGGCGCCCTCTGTCGGTATAAAGGAGTCCATGCAATATGTACTCCGCTTTATACGAGTGTTGTACGCGTTTAAAGATAGGTATTTTTATTTTGAAATTGGCTGATGTTTTGTGATTTTAAATTGTTGTTTTAGTTTTAATTTATGTAATGGTATTGATTAGTCCTGTGTTATGTAAAAGGATGTTTCAGGCTTAGGAATTGGGATTTTCTTTTTCATGGCTATAATAGAATAAATTCACGAATCTAGCTTAACCTAGAACAACTTTGCTTGGCTGATTTTTCTTTTAAAGGTTTGCACTCAAACTAAATATTCGAAATAACTACTACATTTATTGTAATTAAAATGACCGCAATCGTATATTCATTTTCATTGTTTGTCCATAACAAAACAAAACTGGAACTAAACTGGAAGCCGACCCTAATATAGTTAGGAAAAGGCTAGGTAGATGATGACGTCCATAACAAAACATTTAATTACCTACCAACCTCTTGACGAAACGGAATTAAATATTAACCAGTAAAATAGAAGCAATGCGGAAATAATAGTACTTATGGTGTACCTACTAACATAACCCACTTCTAATCGGACAGACAAAACACTATAATTATAAGCAATAAAAAAACATAAACTTCACGCCCGTTCCCTGTAAAGCGGAAGTCCGATACTTATCTAAAATACGGACCTAAAATGATCAAACTTGCTTTTGGCATACATTTTCCGAGTTTAGTTAAATCGTTTATTCAAATTGCATAATAAATACCGAATAAGTTATGTCTAGGCTGTAACGACAGTACTAAATGTTAATAAATATTTTCTTCATTGTTTTTAGGGAGCTTTTAGAGACTGGCATGGGGAGAATGGAAAAAAAAATCGTGTTGCGACCCCAAGTAACATGGGATAAGGCCTGGAAGATGATAATGACGAGTGGCCAAAAAGCTATTTATTTCTTTACTCTATTTAAATTACTTTATTTATTAATTAATATTAATTATTTATAATTAAAATATTAATTATAAAATTACATGTTAATTATTTATTAATTAATATTAATTATTAAAATATTAATTACAAAATTACGTGTTAATTATTAATTAATTAATATTAATTATAAAATTACATGTAAATTATTTATTAATTAATATTCATTATTTATAATTATTTTTGAAGTGAAAACTTCTTTAGGCGCGTTGAGCACTTTTTGTGTGAACAAAAATCATGGAACTCGCGTGACCGTCACGTACGCTTTTCGTAGCACTCGGAGCCGATCCTCTAACGGCCGAATACTGAAACGTCACTCAAAATTTAAGTAACACTTATATTTAACAGATACTCAAAAATGACGTTTGGCCATACAAAATTTTAAGTTTAGGAGCTTCTCAAATGTTAAGCAGCTCTTACATTTTGAGTGACGTTTCAGTATTCGGGGATAAGAGTTTTCATTTCTATCGGCAGTACCCAAACACTGCTCCGCATACTTTTTTTGTCGTAACTGTTTGCACGCTAACCGTACTAAAAACTAGTTTTGATAATAACCTTTATTTCGCGGTTAATTTTTTGCAAGCAACATAAACTAGGTGAAAACTAATTGGTATTGTAATTATAAATTCAAACTAACTAAATATGATACCTACAATATTAAACGGGTGCTTGGTGCAATTAGGCAAGTATTTATTTGAACAAATTGGTGCGTTTCAAATGTCAATGTTGATTTTTATTAATTGATTGTTGTAGCTTTAGAACAAACTTTGCTAACTGTGCAATGTTTCGTTCCAAATAACATCCGTCGTGTGTTTCCTGCTTTTTAAGGAAATACTTAGTAAAGCCACAGTAAACCAGAAGGTGTTATCATTTGGAACTACAATTACTACATGTCAGTTTAACTTGTAATTTATGTTCTTAAAATTATGTGGTATGTAACAGAGGTGCAAATGGCGACACTCCAGTCGCTTCTTGGGTAGTGACGTCATAAACAATCGACGATCAACATACGAATGCCGAAGATAGTGTTGTCACATTTTAAAAGTTTGTTAAATTTCAGGGAAATGGTGGTAAATATGTTTTCGGATCCGTCAGGTTTTTTTTACAAATATTGTATACAGGGTTACTAGTAATTCGACGTATTCCTTGCAGGACGTTATAGTAGGTTTATAATGTAAGAAATTAAGCTACCAAATGTTCTACCGAAATTCAGTGATTTTTGAGTTAGGTCGATTTTTAGTTTTTATGAAAAATCCCAGATTAAATCATTTAAAGCCAATTTAAAAACGATAAACGGCGCGAATGTACTGAAATTTAAGTTATTATCATAGCGAATATTTAATTTTTAATACTGTTTAGGAATCTTAGTAGATGAACAAGCACATTGCGAATAGGTTTAAGTTAACTCAATACTATCTGTATTGAGTTGAGTTGCCTAAGTATGCACATTATGGCGATATACGAGTACTTTGGCAACCTAAGACGATCATGGTCTTGACGTAACTTTAATCGACAACACGTTACTAAGCTTAGGTACTAATTAATATTATTTATTCGTTGAATGAAGGTCGGTTCCCTAGACTATTTATTTGAGTGCGCAAACAGAGAATGCGTGTTCGCTGACTCGAGTCCACCGCTACTACGTGTGCTGAACAAAACATGCGCGTGTCGATGAACACGCGCATGTTTTGTTCATGATCACTATAACGAGTCCACCGAAAAAACATGTGGCACACTGGTAGAACGTCTTAGTCGAACAAGACGTGTAAAAATGAGTTATTAAAGTTTTAAAAGTGAAATTGATTAAGTAAAAATAATACTATTTCACGAAATTGTTTTCTTTGATTTTCCGCATAGGTACCTTTTACTTTTTTTTTCCTTTTTTACAAAATCAAAAACATTTATCATAATGTAGTCCATAACTTTTCAATAAGATTTATAATACCATTTTAGAGAGCTGATAAGACAAGGATATTTTTCTAGTATTTTGTACATCTGGCGTAGTATTATTTTTTTCACTATACAACATCTTTATATGACGGAATGACAAAAAAACAGAAAAAAATTGTTTCTTAAGTGATTTTTCCTAAAGGTGTAGGAATTTTTGAACTTTTAATTATTCAAAAAGGTCTGCTGCGTCGTCAGCTATGATAATATCTTAAATTTCAGTACATTCGCGACGTAAATCGTTTTTAAATTGGCTTTAAATGATTTAATCTGGGATTTTTCATAAAAACTAAAAATCGACCTAACTCAAAAACCACTGAATTTCGGTAGAACATTTGGTAGCTTAATTTCTTACATTATAACCCTACTATAACGTCCTGCAAGGAATACGTCGAATTACCAGTAACCCTGTATATTGACAAAACTACTACCCTTGAGCTACAAAATTAAACATCACCTCAGAATCTTTTATAAAATGATTGATTTCCTAAATGGAACGTGCCAAAGAAACCTTATAAGCCTAGGGGACTGTTGGCACGTGGCAAAACCAAACGGGGTGTCAGGTTTTTTACAAATATTGTATATATTGACAAAACTACTACCCTTGAGCTACAAAATTAGACATCACATCAGAATCTTTTATAAAAATGATTATTTCCTAGATGGAACGTGCCAAAGAAACCTTATAGGCCTAGGGGACTGTTGGCACGGGGCAAAACCAAACGGGGTGAAGGATACATATCCTTCAAATTGACTTTCGTTCTTAATAATATACAAATAAAGTTCAATCCTATAATAATATTAACAGCAATCTCAGTGATGGTAACAGTGGCTACCTATAATGTTACACCCACACGTTTTGTCTGGAAAATGTGGTAGACTAGCTTCTGCCAGCGGCTTCGCCCGCGTGAAGTTTGAAATTGACCCATGCGATCTGAACTATCTGTGTGCTAAATTTGATCCAAATCCGTTCAGTAGTTTTTGCGTGAAAGAGTAACAAACATCCATACATCCATCCATACATACTCACAAACTTTCGCATTTATATTATTAGTAGGATGACAAATAAAAAACTAATTAGTCCGTCAGAAAGATTTCCAAAAAATTTGAACACATATTTTTTTTCTTTTTCACGCAAACAAAAAATGAAGACGATACAGTGTGACGTCACATTTAAGAACATTTTTTAACGGAAAGTGACGCCACAAGACGTCTTTTACGCGTTTTATCTTCGTAATTTTTTATTAATTTGATGAAACAAAAAACACGTATCGCAATATTTTTCGATGATCTAACTGATGAACTAAACAGAATCATATTTTTTTTAGTCTGGAATCATCCCTATTGAACATCAATGTTGTCGCTAGAGGCATGCTGACATCACTAGGGGAAAAAACCCTTTGGCCTACCCAAAGGATTTTTCCAGTGCTAGCTATTTTAGTCGCTTTTAGGATTAAAACCGTGATTAGGATTGACTCACATCTATTTTTAGTTACATATGTTAAAGCTTAGACCAACTTTTAGGGTAATCCCAGCCGCTAACTTCGAGGAGCAAGGCCGTTTTTACGGATAAATGAAATGTCTAATTCAGCGTTTCTATCTTGGGATTTGGCTACCCAATTGCTGAAAATCCTAGATCTGTAGAAATTGGTCGAGGACATATCGCCACATGTTCATGTTGTTAATATCATCACGTATCCAAATAATTTTCAATGGCTACACCTGTGTGAAAAAATCATACTACCATTGATACCTGATCACCTCCTCCCACACAATAGGTTTCAAAGCCTAGTGACAGTTGTCAATCGCCAGGACATCCCAAGGATCAAGGAGTCGTGACTCCAGGCTCATTGTTAGCACGAACCGGTCCTTACCATCGCCGATCGCATATTTATGCAAATTTATCGAAAGCTAATGACGACTGTTAGATTTAATTAGGTCTTCGGATACATGCGTAGGTACACAGTATGCTAATGCTTGAGCTTTATTAGACACTGATCTGATAGTTGATATTGTAAGACAGAAATTGCTATTGATAGGGACCTACAAAGGCAAGGCTCATCAAGGCTTTGGCACACACAAAAAACTACAGTGTCTATGTCAGCTGTGCTTAGCAGCGCTATAACAGTAGTAATATGCTTATGTGCAATAATGGGTGTTAAAAATACCCTTAAGGAAGCTGAAAGGCACTTTCTCCCCGTCATTGCGACATATGTTTTGTTCTGGATCATACCTGGGAGTCTTCTAATTACGGAGATATTAGGGGTAAAGTTGGGAGTTATTTTTTCAAATACAAGTTTTTAAATCTTTCTTTTAAATTAAATAGCTTCATAATGCCCCTTACTATTCCATCCATCCTTAAGCACAATGTTTTTAGTGCATTACTTTGAGTACTACGGTAAAATGTGAATTTTCACACCTATAAAAACGTTTTACACTAATATTTTTTGGCGTAGAGTTACTTAATTTGGTGTACAAAAGGCTTGGTTGACGGCTTCGTGAAGAGTTCATTTACACCATGTTTTATCCAGACTGGGTAACCAGAGATGGAGTTATTCTTTCAGGTAGTTTTCCCTTTATACTTTCCGAAGAAAACTCATTATAAAATCCCTAAAATAAGAGGAATTATAAACCAATTGCCACTACCATATTGACATGACTTATATTACATCACATAGATACCCACTTTTGGGACAACATTGTCGCTTAAATTACGCACTTAGATAAAACCAAGCCACTGTTTAGGATAACTAATAAGCGTGGTCGGTAACTGTCAGCGTTATCTAGTTCCTAGGAATTAGCATGCAGGGTTAGACCTAGGCGTGGTTCTAGACCATATGCAATGGTCTATTATCAGGGCTTGATAACGTGTTAAGGTTGATTGACGGTTAGTGAGCTTAGACAATGTGTCAGTATGCTAATGCTCGATTTAATTGTCAGACCAGATTTGCCACGGTATTTCTTAAAAGCTTAGTGAATTTTGTAGAATCAGATAAAAGCACTTTGTCCCGCCATTTACTAAGAACTTCTTCTTATATACATTTATATTTTTTTTAATATGGATTTGTTTTTAGATGTGTCATATTTACTACTGATTAGATATATTTATACTCATATCATGTTTTAAGAAAAATAAAAAAACAAAAAATGCACTTAGGTACGTATCGATTTAAGAGCGGCTTTCTGATTTTTTCATCAGTTATTAATTCCATTTCTTCACATCTGATAGAATTTTCGAGCATTTAAGACTCTTCTTAATATTCTACCGATAACCTGCAAAATTAATGGCCAGAAAATTAACTGCCGTCAGGTTCATTTTTGTGATAAAAGGTACAATCATATACTTTAAATCAATAGTTTTTAACAAAAGCTAAGTTAATAATTAAAAACTGCTCACAAATTCGTTTTGTAGAAGCTGTTTTTGCGCTTTTTAATTTCAAGTTAACTTAAATTAAACTTTGATTAACGATCGTGAAAGATTCTTTCTCAAAAAAAAAATCATAGAACAGTAATCAATATTGTTTAATATTATGGATACTTCCTGTTTACTCCAGTTGAAGGCAAACGCATTGTAAATAATGTAATTAATGTCTCAATTAAAAGCAAACGACTACAAATGAATTAATACAATTGCAATCAATAGCTTCGTTAACATTTTGGAACAAAATCGTGCCAAGACAGGGAAACACAATTTTAGTGTCCGGAATTATAAGATTTAATTCGATATTTCTTGGTGAACAAAGGAATCGGTTCGCGCAAGTAATGCTGCCTGACTGCATTAATAAACTCGCCAAGATTTTTGGCAAGAAACTTGTTTTTTAGTGCCGCGGTTAAAGCTTTTACGGGAGCGGCCCGCGGTCAGTTTTACACCGCGCTCGCCTATTTGAACATCGTTAAAATTGAATTTCCTATTTTAAATGCATGAGGTGCAGTGTTGCAATCGGAAATAAAACACAGAATACACGACGCGAGCGCCCGTTTACACGATTTATGTCTAAAAGTCGGGATTGATATCCAAACAGGGTGGAAAGAATACAGACAAATAAAATGCTGTTCGTAATATTTTATAAAAAATTAAGAGATTTAAGCAGTAATTCATTTACGGTCTTAACCTATTGTGTAACGTTCTGTACGATAGGACAAACCGACAAACAAATTGCCGGAAATATTTGAATAAGAATGGGGACATTCTCGGGCACACTAATGTGCGAGGCGGGAAGCCCGGACGGTGAGGGCGCCCTTAATATCTGTTTTATTTTTTCCGGATTTGTATGAATGAGGACAACAAACAGCGCACCCTCTATTGTGGGGATGCGACAGCACAAAAAAACACGTTCGCGCCCAATAATATTATTTTTGGTGAGTAATTTTATGACTTTATTTGCCGTCGCGTTTGTATTTCGGAATGGGATACGAGGTAATATGTAGATTAGGCACCGAATAAAAACAGAATAATTTCTGTAATGCTTTTGTCCCTGAAACCGTACGCAGTGAGGGTAATATCGTAGTTAATTCCAACTCTTTGTATAGCGATTGGACACAAATAGAAACGTTCATATTCCCCGTGTTGTCAACAAAACAAACTGCTAAGCGATCCGAGCTCGCAACACTGGATCGGTTACCACGTTTTCTTTCAATATTTCCCAATTTGATACGGTATTACACCCTCTCGGCGAGACAATGGAAAGTAATCGTCAGTGACAAGGGAGTGGGCTAAATTTCGTTAAAATAAAAGCGTACAGAGAGCGTAAGATATAGCGCCTACGTGGTCTCCGTGGATCCCGAGAGCTCCTACAATGGAGAATTGGAAAAAGCTTTTATAATCCGGAGCGTGACATACATGCTCAAGCGGCTATATCTTACGAACCTACCCACATAGTACGGTGGCACTCGCGAGAACCGCCCGTTATTCTTTTTTTCTTCTAACGTACTATTATGTTTCAGTGCTCGATTTAAAATATGTGCTATAACAAGAGTTTTTTTGTTACAGATTCAAAGATAGGTCAAAACATGGTTCGAAATTATCAAGATTTGCTTTACATGATAATTATCACTTCGAATCCTTGGGCAACACGACTATGAGATTTTATTAATGTTATCGATTAGTTGCAACGTAAAATACTTACCCTTATTCGTAAACTTATCGTTGACCCGATAGGTGGAACGTCGTATCTGATTTTGCTATTAATGCGGTGTTAGTGTAAATACTTAGTTAAATGACTTTGTCAACTAGATTTCAGATAAATTCGAAAAGATAAGAAAATTCGCCATAATATTGGGACGCATAATTGTCGGAATTAAATTAATGTTTTGGTATTCAATGAGGAAACCAAGTAGGTTAATTTAATTTCGACATTTACTATTGTAATCGAATGTACCTATACCAAAATGAACAAATAATTGTTCCAAATTTTTGGATACAAGCGATTAGAAAAACAAATGTACTTAGTTCGATAAAAATTGTTGTGAAATCAAAAACGGAACACACACATTCTAGAACTCAATAAATTGTACTTCCAGTAACACTTCTTTTTATTTGTTGAATTAAAATAAAATAAACGTAGTCAGATATAACTCACGTACGATCAGGGCAAACGCTAGGGTTGCCACATTCATCAAACTAAATAAAGAAGTCTTCGTAATATTGGAAAAAGGATAAGTTATACAGAATCTGACCCAGGCGAAGGGAAAACTAGTGTGCCTAGATAAATCAGGCTTCAAAGAAAATCGGCTTTGAGGAATATTTTTAGACATACTCATATTTTATAGTATGAGTATGTCTTAAAATATGTAGTGACGGCCGCTTCTCAAGAACTAGGGTGCTGTTTGGAAACCTACAATGCGACTTTTTCAAATGCACACTAGACTAATTCAAAGAATATCTTGGACTCATTTGGATCACTGTGAATACATTCGATGAAGCAAAAACATATCGAGGAAACCCTTACCCAGTCTATTATTCGCATTTTGCAACCATGGTGATTAATGAAATATCTCTAAAGAGCCCTTTGTTTAGCAGATGGACAAATAACAGACTAATACAAGGTGTAAACAAACCCCGAGTGAAGCCGTCAACCAAGAATTTCATGCAGCAAACTAAGTAACTGATCAACGCAAAAAATATAACGCACCCAAAACTGAACCCGATGAATTGAAGGCTTAGTCGTCAACTGGCGACTGTGAAACTGGCGAGTTCTCGCAAATTGGCACCTTCTAATTTTAGAAAACGAATTGAAACCAATATACACACATCAAAAGTGTCTAGGGATCAAGCATTTTTATGCGGATTTCTTGAGATTGAGATGTGGCTTTGTAATAAATTTATGATTTTATAAATTTATATGGATCCTTTTTGGTGCATTTCATAATTTGAAACAGGAACTGTCAATCAAATTCGAGTAAAAGATGAAAATCAGCTGTAGTAGATTGATTTTTTAAATTTTTAACTCGTCATAATACTCCTTGGTTTAGTGGTTGCAAGGGCGACTGCTGAGCAAGAAGTCCTGGGTTTGATACCAGGTCAGGAAAATATTATTGGGTTTTCTCATCAGGAATTTCTTAGTAACAGTCTGGATTTGCGCCGGGTTGATGGCAAAAGGCTCGCTCCCTATAACATGGGACCTTAACATAACTGGCAAAATAGGGTGTCTATCGGTACACTTCTGCCTAAGCTTTCACAGGCGTTGTGTTATGTGATACGAATCTGCAGTGCAAATACGTAGGATTCGATAAGACTGGATTAGATAAATTTAATAGTTATTCTAGATAAAATGAGTTTTTATGGAGTCAAAACTCATGTTATCGAGAATAACTTTCAAATTTATCTAATCGATTCCTATCGAATCCTACGTACTTGCACTGCTGGATGGCTTTCTCCAAGTTGATAGACTTATACTTACTCCTGAATAAGTATAGTTTTCAAAAGTTATTCAGTGCACTGTCGCGGATTCGATCCCCGCACGGGACTAAATACAGGGTGCAATTTTAGTAATGGGCAATATTTTAATCTAAGGCTCTACTCACGATACTGATTGCATTAGGGCTAATAATTCGCAAATATAAAACATTTTTAATGCAAGTATGTAAAACCTTAATAATGTTAGTAAGTGTCTCAAAGTATCAACGTAGCGCGGCGCGCGCGTACTGCCGCGGCATTGCGCGTGAAATCTTTTGACCCTGCCCGACTCGTCTTATGGTAAGTAAGTTGCTTACGATTTGATCCAACTTTCCTTATTCGTCGGTACAGGGAATAAGGGTGAACGGGTGGTCTTCCACGAGCTAGTGCATGTACTGGCACTTGAAAAGATGAAAAGTCCAACAGGTTTTGTGTGGTTCCTAAAATAAGACCCCGTGATGGAATTGGGTCGTTCGGGTAGCGGCGATGAAATATTTCACGTGTTTCTTAAATTTCGGGTTTATTAAGTATGTTTTTTTTTTACTTTTAGTGTTGATTTGAAACATTATGCCTTTACAATGTGACTTACTACATTTTTAAGGTTTTACATACGTGCATTAATAATATTTTAGATTTGCGAATTATTAGCCCTAATGCAATCAGTATCGTGAGTAGAGCCTTAGAGTAAAATATTGCCCATGACTAAAATTGCACCCTGTATATTTGTATGACTTATGGGTAGGTTTCGGGTCTGGCTTTTTGTCTATGCCAGTTTTATGTAAACGCATTTTCGACACAGGAGATCCTAGTAAGATAAAACACAAAAAAGAACCGTCTGTCTTAACACATACGTGTGGAAAAATTTGGGTAAGTTACCATTGGAGGTTTTAGAGAGCTTTACTTAAGAAGAAAAATCGAATCAAACCACGAAAGCAACAATATAGAACAATCTATATAAATCACTGAACGTAGGCTCAAATAAAAAGTATAAGCAATACTTGACTTCTTTTAACATAAATTCGCATTGAAAGTAACATTATCCATTACCGACACTCACATACCGTGAAAAGCTGGATTTTTGTAGGTTTGTACGGTGACAATGTGAAAAGACTAATGGGGTGCGATATCGAGTTTTCTGTCTGGTGAATATCAAGGAATATTACGCATGATCGATCTGAGGTTGCCACTTAAAATTCAAAAAGAATAATGGGTATAAAAGTCCTCTGAACGAAGTCGAAAGGCACTTGTTTTCCCAGTCATTGCGATCATTTTGCTGTTGTTGACCATACCTGGGAACCTTCTAGTTCCGGAGATATTTTTAATATTATTTATGAACTTTACTTTATATACCTCCACGGCCGCTACTATTCAATTCGGCTTATTTGTCAACTGGCGGTTGTGAGAGTTGACTGAGTTGACTGGCGAGTTGACACCTTCCACTTTTTTCTTTTTTGTTGTATTCAACTCGCGCGGTCTTGTAAATCTGACGTTAAATACGTCAGTTGTATAGTCAGCTACGTAAACTTTTCATAAAATGTATAGTCTAATAATATCTTTAAACGAGCCAAGCTTGTTTTTTTTTATATACACACATCAAAAGTGTCTAGGGATCAACATATATTTTTGCAATAACTTTTCTCCTGATTGATATTAATTAAAATTTTCTTTAAGGATTCATCAAATAAAGTGTTTTCGTTTGTCACAGTAACGATAAACCAAGTCACCTTTGCATTAATAAAGAAATTTGCCATTTTCCTAATAAAGGGATTTTTGACATTTGAACCACTAACATTAAAGTTCGAAAAAAAGACTGAAATAACAGTTTTCTTTAAAATTTTATTGGGTAACTTAAACAATTAATAATCCGTGTTTCTACCGCGAACACTAACAACACAAGAACATCGGTTTGGCATACTCAAAATGAGTTCATCCAAATCACACTGTGGAAGGCCGCCCATGTTCGTTGCAACAACAAAAAAAGGTCTTCTTGCGACTGGATACCCTCCATATTCGGCAGAGCTCTTCTCTGTAGCATATCCCATGCATGCTCAATCGGGTTCAAGTCTGGCGACTGAGCAGGCCAGGGCAGGATATTGATGTTAGCTGCGGCGAGAGTCTGTCTTAGAACTCTTGCGGTGTGTGGTCGTGCATTATCATGCATTAACTGAAATAAGGGACCGATTTGCACTTGTAGAGGAACGATGACGTCTGATACAATCGTCTCAGCATAAATTTGAGCGTTGAGGTTGCCTCTGATCCAAATCAACTCAGTTCTTCCGCCGATCCAAATACCCGCCCATACCACGATGGTTCCACCAGTATAAGGATGGACTTCCTGGCAGGATTTTAATCGCTGTTGGCGTCCAGGGGTTCTCCAGTGTCGTATACGTCTTGTATCCGGTCTCATACCAAAACGAGACTCATCAGAAAAGCACAAGAAACGCCATTGTTCTTCTGCCCAATTTCTGTGTTCAAGAGCCCATTGATATCGAATCCTACGATTGTGCATTGCTATAGGTGGTATACCCGTAGCGGTCTTCGGGAATGAAGGTTCACTTCATGCAAGCGGTTTCTGACTGTTTGGTCGCTAATTAAGTTCCCTGAAGAGTGATGAAGCCTCACGGCTAACATCATGGCGGTTATTTTTGGAGCTCTTCGAGTTAAGATTTGAATGTATCGGTCTTGTCTCCGTGTGGTGCAGCGATACCGTCCTCCATGGCGCTCAGCCACGGTACCAGTGCTTCGGTAACGTGTCCAAAGTTGACTGATAACACTCTGACTTGTATTCAGAGCTAAAGCCACAGTACGTTGCCGGGAACCAGCTTCTATCATTCCCACGGCTCTGAGCATTTCTTCCCTGCTTAGATGACGTCGCCGCTCCATAATAACGTTGGTTTTAATCAGTAGTAGGGAAACAGTAGCACTAATAATGTCTTCAATGCGTTGTACCTATCGAACAATGAGTTCATCAAGCAAGCGGAGAACTTAAAACGAACTTTGTTTGCTCCATACCTTTAACGAACTGCTAAGCTGACTAAACTTATTAATTATTCCATAGTGAGGCCTTACTTTCCTGACAGCTCTATATAAGTAAGCTGTCAGCGCCGAAAATGCTTATAAATATTCTAAAAGACAGTTTAGATATTTTTCGATACTTTGAGCTATGAATTAATTAAGAGGAATATTAATTTTGGACCGTCAGTTGAAAATTAAATTTTTGATGCTGAATAAACTTTAATTTTCGTCTTATTTTTTTAGGTTCCCAAATAGAAGTAGTTACGGATACTGAACAAGGTTCTAGATTATCATCAACAACCATCATGTCAGCCTGGAATCACCAATAGTGGGTAATTCCAGGTATATGGCTCCCCTGTGTTCTGGAACACTTCCAGGTTCTGTGCGTCTGCCGGAGCTGCGGGAGAGATACCGTGGCCCCGGAACATATAAAGCGAGGTAGGAACACATGAATGGGTCAGTAAAAGACTAACACTCTCTCCCGCCCCGCCCAAAGTCGAAGAAGTCATTAACATTTGATGATTTCCCACCCGAAAAAAAAAGTGTCTGTGCGTATCTGATTCATGTGTTTCTAGTCTATTTATATCAAAGTTTGTTTATGCGCGCGGCTTCACCCGGGCTCTGTTCGATAATTGTCCCCCGGAATCGCACTACCTGGATAAAATTCTATGTGTTAATCCAGGTTACAAACTATCTGTGTGTCAAATTTCATCCAAATCCTGTCAGCAGTTTTTGCGTAAAAGAGTAACAAATATCCAGACATCCTCACAAACTTTGGCATTTATAATATTAGTAGTATATTATTATAATAAGCTAAGGAGCTGTTTGAGACTGTTTACTTGTAATAGTTTATTTATTTTGTAAAAGTCAGATGTTACTTAAATGACAAAACAGTGTATAAGAATGCTCTCGACAATAGTAATCTTCTGGAGGTTTTCTGAATACTAAGTATTTGTCTACGTGCTTCAGCTTGTGTTCCAGTTTTCCCTTTAATGTTAAATTCACGACACAAAAATGTATTTCTACAAATAAAAAACATGTTAGATATAGAAATATTCAAGAGCGATTTTCTCGTAAAACTACATTTCCATCTGCTAAAAGACCTATTTCATAATTGTTTGGGTTCCAAAATAAATAATTACAATCGTAAGTCATGTATTCGTTCATTGGTGGTCGTGATTGTACTACGACGAGTTTGTTTACTGTTTTTCTTTTACGATTTGTAGGCTACATGACTGTCATGTATTGTATAATGGGCTGGTTTCCGCAACTCCACGTCATAGTGCGTATTTCATTTATGGGCTGTAGTCCACCACATGGGCCCAGTGCGCGTTGGTAGATGTCTTCGAACGTTTGGTTCTAGGACATTTCGGTTTCCTCACGATGTTTTCCTTCACCGTTTTTAAAGCAGTGGTGATGAAATAAATTACACAAAGTTTGGTCCCTGGTTGGGTTCAAACCTTACCACCACTGGGTCACCGCTGCTCTTTAGGCTACATACATTAATTACAATGCTGAAAATACACCGAGTAACTATGTATTTTTTATCAGCATTTTAAAGGAAGATGTTTAGTGCTGTCGACCAACGTTCGTGTTTGATAGTGGACTAAGCTAAAGGAGAACGAAACGATCTTCGCAGTTTGTGGTTTCTGCTTGCTCCCAGAAAGCTGTGAAAATTAGCATTTTATCGTGGAAGTCACGTCAACGAACAATAAACCGTTATTTGAATCAAATAAAACCTTCTCCTAAATTAAATTTGATGTTATAATAAAACAACTTCTGTAATAAAACTACATATTAGTTTAGATTTGGAAAGTAATGTTTCATTTGGGAAATTTAGCACTAATGTATTTCAGTAATACGAGCTGTGATAACACGTTTGGGACTGAAAGAAAAAGTTAATATAACTTCAGCCAATTTGAACAGCAAATAACTCTTTGTACACTTATTAACCGTGAGATTTATGTTCTATAGAGTTCATTTCAGGTTCAAAATTGTTGTATATTATATGGTGGGATATTACTAGAGTTTTTATTTCACGTAACTCCAATCTCCAAAAATTGCAAAAAAAAAATTGCAAAATATTTTAACACGAAAAGAAAACAGGTCCTTTCATTTCGTGGAAATAAATCATCATCATCATCATCATCTGCCTAGCCTTTTCCCAACTATGTTGGGGTCGGCTTCCAGTCTAACCGGATGCAGCTGAATACCAGAAATTAAACAGAATGTGATCAAACTACGACTCTCATTAACAAATAAAAAAAAGAAAAAAAAAAATAAAAAAAAAAAAGAAATTGTCAAATATATTATACTTATTGTAATATCTCTAGCGATATTGTAAAATCTCGAAATATTGTCAAAAGAACATACTGCTTACAACAAAACGCATTATTTTTCGTGAAATGCATGCGATGGTAGTCAACTCACGCGGTGTGGAGGGAAGGAGGGGTACTCCTTGCCCAGTGGTACAACTCTCATGAAAAGATATTGTACCATTCCTGAGAAATTTCGATTATTATAACCTAACCTTAAAACACTTTATATTCCCCTAAAAAGCGTAGTCGACGGAGCCCCGCTTCGCGGGGCTATTTTCGAGTGCAGGGTTTAAAGGAACCAAACTAACCTAACGGGGGGGTGCCCCAAGTCCCGATTATGTGGGCAGAGATACCTACTTCCGTATGTTCAGTTGACAATATTTCGAGAGTTTACAACATCGCTAGAGAGAAACACGTTATATTGTAATGTAATATAACGTGTTTGACAATTTTACGGTGACATAAATATATATTTTCAACACACTTGCTCATAAAGTGGCTCTAATTTCACCGCAATTAGGCACATAATGACACCTGTAATCAAACTGTGACTTTTTCATTGCTATTATTCACAAGTGAGTTATAGGGTTTTTTTTTTATTGGTTGAATTGCTTTGTTCTTAAAAAAGTTTCGATACAAAAAAGATCGTGTTCAATAAATAGTACAAATAAATTAATGTACCTATTGCTTGCTCATTTCATACAACTTCGTATCTACATAGATAATTTCAACTTATAAGTTTTTAATAAATAAAACTTTCACTCAAATGCAACTTTTGTTTTCTTTTTTTTTTACTTTTTTTTTTATAATAAAACTTTGAATTCCCCATTTCGTACGTTGCTAAAACGCTATCCGCGAAAAGCCAAAAAAAAGAAACCTCATTCTTTTAGTCTATGGGCGATCGCCATTGTTAGATGCGCGCGCATAGGAAAACTGATGAATTATTCCCGCCATTGCGAAAAAAAATTCACAACTCGTTTTCACTGTTGAAATTATAGTTATTTTTAGTGTTATTTTATTCTCAAGTGTGTTGAAAAACGTCGTATGATACACGTGTGTGTTGATAATTACAATCCTCGGCTCTCTTAAGAACCTCGCCTAACGGCTCGGTTCTCAATGGCGCCTCGGCGGTAATCACCAACATTACACACTTGTACCATAATGTACTATTAATTTGACATGTTAAAAAAAATGAAAAATATTTTAAATAAAAATAAATATTGGCTCAGAATTGAGTGACAACAGAAAAGCCATACTTTTTTCCCTGACGAGGGATATCGGTAACAAAATAAATATCTTAATTTATCACACTCCTTTAACACTCCAATAAACAAAGCTTCACTTTATTAAAACATCCCGTCTGAGTACTCGAGTGCAGCTCCTTAATATTTTACTATCATCCGAGTCATAATACGAATTAACCCCAGCAGTACCTACCAAGTTTCTTTCACACGAAATTTCGAATTTTCAAAGTTCATTTTCATTCAAAATTACTGGCAATTTGCAAGCGGTAATTCTCCGCGAACTTTGATAGTTCCCAAATAGTTTTTCATACAATTGCGTGTAGTTAAAAACTTGGAACGTTTAACAAATCGAATAATTTACAAGCTTTGTCTATGTACCACTCTTGTACCTACTTGAAGTTAAAATAAATAAATAATGTTGTGGTTTTATGTATTTTTGTGAAATTTTTTGTCTAATGTCTTTTACAAACTATTTAAATTCGCATTTTTATAGAGCATTTCTTGGTATTTCATCATCATCATCATCATCTACCTAGCCTTTTCCCAACTATGTTGGGCTTCCAGTTTAACCAGATGCAGCAGTGGCGAGGGGTTCATACACCTGGAAACCTACCGGCTTCCCTTCGGAACAATAATTTACTGTACTGGAGTCTACTATTGCTAAAAGTAAAACAATTTAGGTAAGTAATTCAGTTAGGACGTGATTGCCCAAACATGACTAAAACTACAGATTGTTCAATGTATGGTTTTTTCAAACATTAGTAAAAATATGCACCGGACCGGCTTACCTGTTACAAAAACTTACCCTTCGCTACTGCTGCCTGTCTGTATATTAGTTACTTAATTTGAATTTATAATAATAAAACATTATTGTATTATAATTTTCATAACAACAGACCTAATCTATCTACGAAGATAATAGAAGTAGCTATTGCATTACCCTAAAGTGCTAATTAACATTCAATTTCACAGTACCAGGGTATCATTAGATAAGAGGGTATCGGCTATATTGATCAGTCTAATCCCAAAGTAGTTAGAATTAATAGACAATTTAATGCTATGCTTTTGTATATTATCTACTTCAATTTTGCCTTAAGTGCCGCTTATGATAAGTCTGAAAATTAACCGTGTAGGTACTTACTTGAGATATCGGAATCAATCTCGAATTAAATTGATTAAGTAGGTATCAATCTTGTAATCATAGAACGAAGCTCGTAAATCTTACGAAAGTTGAATAGATTGTTAACGTAATCAAAATGTTTGTGGTCGCAATAAATAAACGAGATGAATTTTATGCCCTTACAATGCCACGTTGTTTAATATAGGCACCAAATAAAACAATCACATTGAAAAACTATTCGAAGACTCGTTCCAACTTTTCATATTATAAATAAATAAATAAATATCGCTGGACATTAACACACAGCGCCACCTAGCGCCACACTAAGCAAAGCTTGTGTCGTGGACACTAGATAGTTGATATACTACATGTATACTTTTTTGTTTGTAAATACATACTTATTATACATATAAACATCCATGACTCGGAAACAAATGTCCATGCTCATCACACAAACATTGCTCCTACCGGGATTCGAACCCAGGACCCTAAGAACGTAAGGCAGCGTCACTACCACTACGCCATTCGGGTCGTCAAATATTATAAATATTATAATTAATAATATTATATTATTATTTTTAATATTATAAGACGCTAACGAAACTTTGCTTTAAAATAAATTGGGAACAGAAAATCACACTGTCTTGAAAGTTTTCCATCGTTCACGATGTCCTAGAAATAAAAGGTCGGAGTCACTCAAAAGTTACGCCCCTACGGCTGGGACTTTCTCTATAAATAATAAGGGTCAAGTCGGGAACTTTAGTTATAGCAAGTGTGGCTAAACATCCAACCATATATCACGGCTCTCAGTTGTACATAAATAAACTCAAATAAACTACTAACCTAAATATCTCGTGAGTCAAGAGAGTTTTCGTACGCGTAAGTGTACATAATATTCTACGTACAGAGAGTGGCAGTTATTTGTCGCTTCAAATGGCGGAATTTTAATATAGGCACACACTTCCCGGTGGCTTCCCCCGTCATGTAACATTTATGACATTATTACACCGACGTGTGCCCTTATTATAAAACAAACGCAAACAATTCCCCGTGTTTTACATAATCTCTCCAAATTGGATGGATATACCTCGGCAACGTGAGGCTGCCTAAGGCGTCATATCGAACGTAGATTGTGCACGCGTGTTTATGAAAGCGACCGCGTAGAGATTTATTGTTTTAACAATATTACTTCTTCTGGAATTACCTTTTTTTATGTCGACTTATTATTTAAATTAGGGAAACTCCTTACCTTTCCCTTCCTGTGAAACTCACGTAAATAAAAGGTCTTTGAACTTTCACATTTCAGCATTTTACTCTTTATTTCCTCGTTATTTTGACACACAAAATCAACACGTTTCGCAATACGTCAGCGAGACGTTAAAAGGTTTCGCAAAAGAAGAACAAACAATAAGAGAACACAAATCACGATTGTGTGAACATTTTTAAAGGTACGCGTGCTTTGAAACCGTTTTATACTTAAGGGGCCGGTGGAGCATGCGTATTTCATACAAACGTAATACCAAAATTATTTGTAAATCAAACATATTTTTATGGTAGTGTGTATTTATTTCGATTGGATTACAGAATATCTATGTTCCCAAATATGTTTTTTGAGAGAATAGTGATGCAAAGACGAGATATGAGGAATTTAAATTTTCTATAGAAAACTTATTTTTCTTATAACTCTTGTTAAAATCAGTGTCCAATCAAAATATATATTTGGGAACCTAGATATTCTGTAATTCAATCGAAATAAATACACACTACCTTAGGAATATGTTTAATTTACAAATCATTTTGGTATTACGTTTGTATGAAATACGCATGCTCCGCAGGCGTCTTAAGAGCAAAGTTGTCGCCTTTGAAATACAAGAACCACCTTCACAACGACCGAACTCTTTGAAGATCACGTAATGATCTTGTAATAAGATATTTTTATATATTATTATAGAAGACACACGAGTCTGCGACCTTAGAAAGTTTAAAGAAATTCCGTTGAAGATGAAATAAAGTGCGAACTTGATATCCTTGGATATCAAAACTCTCGCTCAAGTTTAGGAACGCCTAAATTAATAGGTACCTAGTTGTTATTAAAACATTTCGCAATAGAAATAAAACATTATACATATAGTATAAATCGGTTGACAAAATTCCAATTAATTGGTTATTCTAAGCGGCCATACAAATTGAGGACTAGTTTTGCCAAAACAGCAAACTTTAGCACTCAATATTGATAACATAATGCATTTATTATGCAGCGAGCCCACTTATACGATATGGTACGACCGGATAATTGGATCTCACCACAAAGCGTCCATTTTCGGTCCTTTCCGGCTAATAAGCGGCAGTAAAACTTAAATTTTCAATGAAAATACAGCATCGATAAAATCACGGAGTAGTGCTCGTATCATACGTCGAAATTATGTTAAACCGATGGAAATTCAAAAAGCAAATGACCGGCTGCCTCTAACGAGAGCGCTGTGTGAATATTGGCGAAGTCCTCTGGAGCAGCGAGTCCCAAAGTGAGTGAAACCGCCCCCTTGGTTGAGCTAGTATGCATGCAGATAGCGGTCTGAAGTATTCAGCGACGCCATTCAATAAAAGAAGCATTAGAAACTGCAGAACAACAATTACCACTTAGCACTTTACATTTCTAAGCTTGTAAAGTTGTTGAAAGTTTTATAAATGAATTTGGAAGGTAATGAAAACCGGTATGTATCTATCTTTGTGACTACATAAATGGACAAATAGCGGCCTAATCATTTATCCTTTTCTAGTGTCCTGTACCAGAGCAATACTTTAACTCTACTTAGGACTAACTAAGGTATGTATCTGTCACCATAAAATTGTCAAACACGTTATATTGTAATCTCTCTAGCGATATTGTAAACTCTCGAAATGTTGTCAAACGAACATACTGCTTACAATAAAACGCATTATTTTTGGTGAAATGCATGCGATGGTAGTCAACTCACGCGGTGTGGAGGAAGGAGGGGTCTCCCTTGCCCAATGGTACCACTTTCATGAAAAGATAATGTATTCCTGAGAAATACTGATTAATACTCGTATAACCTAACCTTAAAACACTTTACATTCCCCTAAAAAGCGTAGTCGACGGAGCACCCGGGCCCCTATTTCCGAGTACAGGGTTTAAAGGAACCTAACTAACCTAACGGGGGGGGGGGGGGGGGTTATGGGGGCAGAGATACTTCCGTATGTTCAGTTGACAATAATTCGAGAGTTTACAATATCGCTAGAGAGAAACACGTTATATTGTAATATAACGTGTTTGACAATTTTACGGTGACATAACTAAATGATAAATATGAGGGAAGCCCAAAAAAATTAGAAGTAGCTTGAGAGAACAATCAAACCAAACCTAAAACTGTTAAAACAATAGACGACAAAACTTTGAGATACGCGACCAAACATGGCGGCCTCAGTGTGGTTGGTATTATTAGATTATGGTGCATACATTTTTGTAATCAGACATATCACTTTGAGATGCATCCCCGGAACGAATAGCAGTTCATCGAATTAGCCGACGCCGGCGGATCCGTACGTCTGTGATGTCGGTCTGTTCCCAGCTTTTGGTTCATTAACTTTCCGAGCGTTTTATACTGAGCAGTTGCTTTTTCGCTTTTAGACCTTAATTGTGTGCTTTTGTAGGTGCATTTTGAGTTGCGTTAGTAGATTAAGCAAGTACTACAGTTTATATTTCAAAAATGGTATCCTATCTCGTTTGTGGCAAAAATCATAATGCACTAACTATTTATTTCTATGGTGAGTTACATAATGCCTTAAATTAGTTAAGTAGACCGAACGTCGCCGCGTCGGCAGTTAAACTTTGACCTAGAACTGGCTCAACGTAGTACGGAGTTTCAGTAGCCATTTTAGGCTGTTTTAGTTTCACTACCACTGCAGGTATTTTTCAATGCCACCTGCAGGGAAAGCACTCGAAATACTGGAGATAGCAAATTTTACTCAAAGGAAGTATTCCTCTAGTTATAAAAATAAATGAATCTGCATTCAGACATTTTCGAAAATTCGCTTGCCACACCTGGGAATCGAAAAATAACATCCTGTACTCTTTTTACATCAATCGATAGGGACAATCATATGGATCTAATCAACATGATCTAACAAACATGATGAATTAAACGGAGGGAAAACCATGAAATCTAAAGAACAGTTACAAATTCAATGGCATAAATTCAATACGTAAGATAGAGCACTTTTAGTCATGGTTTTCCTTTCATTTCTTTTATTATGATTGTTGGAGAGATTTGATCCATATGATTGACCCTATTCGATTGATGTCAAAAAATGTACAGAATGTTAATTTTTTCGAACTTTAGTCGATCCAACCCGGGTTCGATACCCGAGTGTGGTAAGCAAATTTAGTAGGTAGTACTTTTCCTCCAGGAGCATTGAACAATTCCATCCTGTATATTGGTCATCAAAAATATTACCTAAATAAAACATTCGATTTTGAGTAGAGAGTGATTGTTTTTGTAACAAAATAAAAACAACATCTGCCAATACCAAACCATCAGCAAGTACACACAAACAAATTTTATTCTATCCACCATTTACTCTGACGTCAATGCAATACGTACAAGTTGGGAACAGTCCGGAGTACTGTCAATGTCGTTTTGAAGTCATTCACCTCAGCACAGCTCTAGCGATGCTCTTAAAATTGTGTACTCACCTCTATATCGACAGTTTACAAGGTTATTATGCTGTAGAATAGCTTCACATAAATGCTATGGATAAGCTGCTGATAGAGAAAACTGCTAACGTGTTAAGTCTTTTGCGTGAGGAGTAATTTTAGCAATTTTCGTTTTATATGTATTTTTAGGACCAGACGGGTCATTATTGCTTGACCGGTCGATAGTATAGGTTATTTTAGATCCAGATGGCATTGAAAATAAAGACCACAAAGACCTTAGTTCGTAGTATTAAGAGGCCTGCGGAGCATGAGAAGTTCATACAAACGTAATACCAAAATAATTTGTAAATCAAACATATTCTTAAGGTAGTGTGTATTTATTTCGATTAGAGTATAGAATACTTAGGTTCCCAAATACTTACTTGACGCCGTAAATCTCGTAGAAGACGGCCAGAAAACGAACGGCCAATGGTCCACATTGGCCTTGGGATGAAAAGAACGGAAAATCATGGGGAGTTGCTTACCCAACAGTGCATAGTGTAAACCAACAGAGTCACGATATATCAGCAAAAAATTTAACCAAAATAACGATAAGCTAGGATCATTTAAAATTTTAAAATATGACATCTCCTCATAAAACATCAAATATAAATAATTAAAATTATAATTAGAACCTAAACAGCAAGCACTACATTTTAAGCACCAACATAATCGTTTGGCACTTTAGACTGATGGTAAGTACTTATTTATTCTGAGTTGCTACCTACGTCAGTACCCTACCCGGTTCAGGCAATGCCGGTTTTACGATCTGAAGTCACCGCTACTTAAGCAGGGACCCTTAAGTTTGATGTTTTAGCAAGTAACACCCAAAATTAAGGGCAGTCGATGAAGGTTTATCGTCCTTCTAAGTGGTTCATCTTAAGGATTAGAATGCATTAAACGCGATTGAGACAGTAATACTAATAAAGGTGGAGTATGCAGAGGTGAGAGTTTATGACTGGCCGTCACGTGCATGTATTTATTAGACTGTCACACGTATTTTGAATTGATAGGTATCTACTTTGTATTGTTTTTGTAAACATTTTACGTTCAGAATCATTTTCTTTTTGACGTGACAACGTCTAATAAATCGATGAACGCCGGCTGCATGCACAAAAAAAGGTCGTGACACACTTGACAAGCACCGCACCAGCACCGCACCAGCACAGCTTTTGGCCAGCGTTGTCTTGAATTTAGGCTACGGCGCGCTCGCCACGCGTCGTCAGCGAGGCGTAAGCACGCGGTCCGTGCGCGGGCGGCGCGGCGTCCACCCGCGGGTGGTGCGGCAACCGCGCGCCGTCCGCGAGGCGTAAGCTCGCAGTCTGTGCGCTGGCTGTGATAGTCCGGGAGATGGTGTTGCATTTTAGAGTGTTTTTACGCCGATCAGTTGCCGTCTGGTTCAATAGATCCCGAATGACTGATAAGTGAACCCAGCGTCAGCTGAGGAACCCGAGGTGGGTGTGGGATTGGGAAGTTACGGAGGTGGTGAAAAAAAAGCAGTCATAGTACGCAGGCTGAAAATTTTTATAAATAGTTTACATCATACTGAGCTTAAAAATATCAGCTGCATGATGGAAGGGGCATTATGTGTCTGCCGCTCACATGAACTTGTAAATAAAAGAAATAATGTAGTACGCCGGATGAAATTTAACAAAGTGATTGTTTAAATTATCAAAAGTACGAAAACAACAATCAGCTGTGTGGGTAGCGGTCTTTACATGCAAGCTATAAACGACACCCATGACGGAAAATGAAAGAAAATCTCTCGAAAGATTGTCAAGCGAACATACTGCTTAGAATTTAAAGCATAATTATCTTATTTTTCATCATGGGTCGTTTTCATGGTTTTCGGGGTGGCTGATAACGAAAATGAGGTTAAAGTTAACTACGTCAAGTATTCACGTGACCATATTATTATATAATCTGGGAGTCCTATCGAACTAGGTTCAGTGTAGTGGGCTCTCTAACTAAATATGTAACTGTACGTTGTTTTGCGGGCAACCGCGGGCAACTCGCGGACGGCGCGCTGTAAGCACGCGGTCCACTCGCTTGCAACTACTTGTATGGTAGCGACAAGCGCGTTGACCACCCGCCGTAAGCTTTTTCATATGGACATTATAAAATAGGCTATGCGACACACGATTTGATGCTCTAATTTGAATGGCAAGTTAATTGCTGGGTTGGAGCGGTGCCGGTGCGGTGCTTGTCAAGTGAGCCACGACCTAAAGTGTCCCGTTACGCTCTGTCCCGTTACGCTCATTGTAACGTTACGATCGGAGCGTATGTGTGCAATCATTTCATCAATGTTTTGTTATTACGTTGTCACGTTAAACTATCGTCCGTAAACCGACTTTACAGACAACAATTTTTTTTTTTAAGTTTAGGAACTTGAAAAAAAAATTGTTGTCTAACCTAACCTAATCCAGTCGCGGGTTAGGATTTCGGGTCAGGTTCCTAATAAACCTGTTTTTTTAGATTCCGTACCCGAAGGCGTAACCGTAAAGGCGAAACCGTCCGTCCGTCTGTCGGTCAGCGGGCTGTTTAGCATGATCTGTAGTAGGTCAAATTTTCACAGAATGTGTATTGCTCTTGCCGTTATAACAACAAATAATAAAAATAAATTAAACATTAAATGGGGCAATGGTACGGAACCTTTCGTGCGTGAGTTCGAGTCGCACTTGGCTGGTTACTTTTTTAATTGTGTAGGTATATTTGAAGTGGAGTAAGCCACGCACAATACACAAATACTGCAATGCTATCACCCGTTTTCGAAATTCCCAATTGAAGCGCTAGCAAAATACGATAGACATTTGAATTCGGTTTTTTGGACTCTGTTTACTTTAGGTATTAGAATCGTACTCAAAGTATTAAAGATCCGTTAAGAACTTTAAACAACCAAAGAATTTTCTTTATTCAGAAGGATGGAACAAAGTGTCGCCTGTTACACAAGTCACGACCTATTTGCAACTAAAATCATTTAATCATAGTGCGTTCAAAGCTTTCTTTGTATCATCAATAAAGTTCCCAAGACGTAGACGTCGGCAGTAAAATTAATAGTTTCTACGTTCGACGTCGGCCACAGAAAGCTTAGCTTGATAAACATCTATTAAGTATTAACTTTATGCTGATTTAATCAAGAATGAAAATATATAGTTGGGCAAGGATCTTTGGTATGAGCTTAAATTGGAACTACCGCCATCTTTTCAACCGACTCCCAAAAAGAGGATGTTCTCAATTCGACTGTTTTTTTTTTGGTTTGTTACCGCATAACTTTCGACTGGGTGAACCGATTTTGATTCGTCGTTATTAACCGATTTCAAAAAGGAGAAGGTTCTCAATTTCATGTTACCCGATTACTAGAAGGTCGTTCGACCGTTTATATTTTTTTTAGTGATTGACAGGGTATACTTCCCAGGTGGTGCCATAATGATCAACTCAGGTTTTGATAATGGGATCCTGGAGAAGTAGAGAGAACTCTTTAAATTTTATAGGCACACCAGGAGCGATTTGGGTAGTTTTAGGAAGAGTACTTTCTCGGTGTGATCCTATTTCAATTTTGTGAAGATCTGATGAAGAACTTCGGAGATAGGCAACGGAACTCCTCAATAAATGATAGCAAATGCACTGGGATTGCTGAGGTCTCATGTCTGTCTATTGTTTACACCAATTAATAACATAACATCATGCCGGTACACTGTGAAGGGTAAGCACATGTGAACCACTAAAAGGTGAAAAATAAAAACTGTTTTTTTTTGCAAAAAATAAAACCGACTTCAAAAAACACGAAAAAAAGTGAAACTTTAGCTTCAGAAGTCGGTGACCGTTGTTTGATTGATTTAATTTTTTTGTCACCGACTTCTAAAGCTAAAGTTATTTTTCACATTTTTCGTGTTTTTTGAAGTCGTTTTTATTTTTTGCAAAAAAAGTTTTAACTATTTGACAAAAGTTAACCTTTATAGTCTACCCTGTCGAAATCATTCAAGAGCCAAAACATCTTCGTAGCACTGAATATAGTTTAAAAGTAAAAGCAATAAGGTTTCGCAATTTGCGTGGAAATGGTAGTACCTAATTTTAGTAGATTATATTAATTAGTTATTACGTCATTGTATGGTTATTGTTGTTAATTAACTAATTATTTGGGTAAAGTAATCAGCGTAATTAATCAGGAAAATCCTTGTATCTATACGTAGTAATCCAACGTGGGCCCAGTTGCCTATTGCATATTATCTGCACTTGAGGAAAATAGACTATTCTATCTACGGTGGGTAAAAATAAGGTTACCTACACAATTTGCATAAGTAGTACTATTGGGAACAAACAGACTCACTAGTAGGTACCACGAAGTAAATAACCACTATTTACTTCTAGTACTTCTATTGAGAACAAGATTTTTGATATGTATAATAACTATGTATTTACAAACAAAAAAAGTATGTATGTAGTATATCAACTATCTGGTGTCCACGACACAAGCCTTGCTTAGTGAGGCACTAGGTGGCGCTGTGTGTTAATGTCCAGCGATATTTATTTATTTCCCACTAGTACCACCGTTGGTACAGTTCGGTGGTGTTAGTGGGAACAAAGGATTCATTCATTCATTGGGTCGGCACAATATGTGTACTACTCATTAGAAATTTCGTTTCTTCCCATAAAGAACGATGGCAAAATTCAAGCAAATTATAAAAGAAAAAAAAAAGTCAATCCTAAATACTTCTGTAATTATGAAAAGACCCTTCATCATTATCATCATCATCATCTCAGCCGAAAGACGTCCACTGCTGGACATAGGCGTCCCCCAAGTGTCGCCACATTGACCGGTCCCTTGCGACTCGCATCTACCGGATTCCCGCAACCTTCACCAGGTCATCGGTCCACCTAGTGGGAGGTCTTCCAACGCATCGTCTTCCGGTTCGCGGTCGCCACTCCAGAACTTTTCGGCCCCATCGGCCATCCGTTCTGCGAGCAATGTGCCCTGCCCACTGCCACTTAAGTTTAGCAATTCTTCGGGCTACGTCGGTGACCCTGGTTCTCTTGCGGATGTCTTCATTTCTGATTCGATCACGCAAGGAAACTCCGAGCATAGCCCTCTCCATTGCCCTTTGGGTGGCTTTAAGAAAAGATCCTTAACCAGGAAAAAATTAAAACTTGTGTTGTACAGAAAATAGCTGTACATTTTAATTTCGTTCACCAGTTACTGGCCATTTGTTTGGTCGTAAAACGAGTGAGCATTAAACCTAAATATTCCTACTTCCTTGTCTGAAAGCGCTGTAAATTAAAAAAGTGGCCAAGCCCGAGTTTTACTGTCGGAGTAGGAGAAAGGTTCTACACTAAAATATTTGATAAGAGGTGACAATGTTCATCGATTACAAATTCTTAAAAAATAGTAAAAAGAAGAAAAAAAAAATACAGTTTTATCACTAAAAACGTTATTGCTACACCATTTTCTACTTTATAAACTTGTATGTAAAATTCTGAAGATTAGGTTTTTTTATTTGAAAAAAAAAACAGCTATATACCTTAAAGGCCACTTCCCACACACAGACGCGTTTTCGCGTTTCTGCGGTTCCGCGGTTCTGTGTCCCGCGATAGTGCGATATCTGTTTTTGGTACATTCTGTATCGGGATGGCTACGAAGTTACATACTGCCGCGATAATAGCGCCGCAATAGAAATAGGGACGCATTACTGTGTGTGGGAGCTTTCATTCTTGATTTCGTTCTTGCTAACTTTTTAAAACATTGAGACACACAACAAAAAAAATTAAAGCATCAAAGTATAATATAATATCAGGCCCCTAGGCTTTTAAAATGCGCAACCCTAAAACGTCTACTAAAAAAAAGAATCACCACTAAAGTACTTACCCGCACAGCAGTAAAAATATTTCGTAATGGACGCATTTAAAAATGTAGCGCACGTTTAGTGGGAAGATAGTTGGAGTTGAAATTTTCTTTTCGAGAGGGAAAATTTTCACTCTCGCCTCCTCATTAGTGCAGGGAGGCTTTTGAGAGGGCGCATCTCGCTTTGCAACTGCAATTTACGTTTGCGCACGTCTCGTATGTACCGGTCTACTTTATATTTATTATGGTTTAGCTGAAATCAACAAGCGTGGATTTACTTTTACAAGCATTTATTTTGGGTTTTGGATTTATTTCGGCTAATATTATTTACTAATTTACTAAATTGGTGTTCGGGCATGGGAATTCGTTTGGTTGCAATGTTTCGGACATGGTAGAAAAACTTGAATAAAAATAAACACCATTAAAGTAGCAAATTGGACTAGTGAAGCGGTGCCTTTGGAACACCAGTCAAACAATTTTTCGCAAATTCATGCTATTAACAAATTCAACATTATTACAGAATATATCTGTCAGATAATAGAAATTCATTCATTTTATATCAGGATATTTAGCTACTAAATAGAAGAGACAAGTAAAAAGTCCATGAGGCTGTTGTTTGTGTCGTAGGCTGCACAATACTTCGAGAATTTATTTTTGTCTTGAAAAGCATACGACACAGTAAAATAATTATGATTTATACCAATTCTTGTTCCAGCACCACAAAACGCTTTGTCACAGTTTTAATCGATTTATCTCAAATGCATACAATTAATATTTTATTCACCATAATTGGTCGACTAATAGTTTTATTGCCTTATTACAATCGAAATAACAATTCGAACCATGCCTATTATGTAATAAAATCAATTTATTGATTGGCAACATTTATTTTCGCCGCACTATCGCTTGTAAAGTCAGTCGCACATTTCACTGACAATTCACACGGACACTGAATTTATGTCGTAGTCGTAAAGGCGATATTCGCAATGAAAGTGTTATCAATATGCGTGGTTGACTGTACCGTAACTCGGTCATTGACAGAGAGCAATCAAATTTTCAAGTTCACTGATCTAATTGATTGATAACGATAGATTCTATTAAATTCTAATGAATATCTACAGGTGCAATAGATACTGTGCCGAAACAATCTATTTGTTTTCGCGTACGTACCCGTTCATGTCATTGAAGTTTCATTAGCTGTTAATTTATGCATTGTAACATTGGAATTGGATATTTTTCAAACAGCTAATATTGTGGTTTTTTTTTTTCAAAAGTACATTATTTCACAAATCGTTTTCATGGACAACTTATTTAGAGATACTTAGGTATCTTTTTTTTCGGATGGGAAATCATCAAATGACTTCTCCCAATCTGGGCGAAGCGGGAGGGAGTGTCAGACTTTTACAGACTAAAACCCATCCATGTTCCTTCCTCGCCCTTTATGTTCCGAGGCCATGGTATCTCCATGGCCATGGTATCTATATGGTTTCGAACAGTCCCGCAGCCCCGGCAGAGAGGTAAGTACCTAAATGTAGTAAAACTTGCATTCCGCTTTTGATTTATAGCTTAAAAGGAGGCTTTAGAAAATAATGATTATTACTGTCATTATCATCACAAATACCAAGCCATTTCACAAATATGTTGGGATTGGTTTCCAGTGTAACCGCAAGAATCTGAAACACGGTTTTCACAATTACCTATTTAACTTACAAAACCCAGCTACACTACAAAACTCAGTTCGATAGACACCATTGTAGACCCACTTTTGGGCCTCATAATGGGTGTTCAACAAAATAAAAAGACAACGGTCACTCAAAATAAAAAAGTACACAACACATCATTTTCCTTTATTTTTTATTTTAATCTTATCCGTATCTGAACGTGGCATCACTTTTACTTTGGGCCCTATCAGAATACCAGCGCTGTGACGTTTTTTAATGTTACAGCACCCTGCTGAGATAGGAGCCTTTTGGCCTCGTTCAGGACCTTTCGTTTCTTTTAATTTTTAATGTTTTATTGTTTAGTTTCCAATAGTTGTAAATAATGTTATTTTTTATGTGTTCTTTCTTTTCTTCCTGGCCTTGTTCCATATAACTTGGGGTCGGCGCAAGACGTTTTTTACTTCCATTCGCCTCTGTCAACCATCAGGCTATAGTTAACTCCTTTTTCTTTTGTATTATTTCTCACGTAATCCGTCCATCGTTTCAAAATAAAAATCAGGGTAGTCTTTGGGGACTGCCGATAGCAGTGAAAACAAAAAGTGCACAGGCCCCGCCCCGGTCGTAGCACTGGTACGGGTTCGGCCCTGCGCAAGTTGTGCTACGCCGTAGCGGATCGGCTACGAGTGCTACAAAGCGTTTATGACGGTAGCTCGAGTTCCGTGATTTTGTTCACCCAAAGTGCTCAACACGCCTACAAAAGTTTTCACTTCAAAAACAGACACCTAATAACCAGTAATAAACCGAAGTCCAACTAATTAAAGTTATTCCAAATACACATTTTTTCCATTTGTACGCTATTTGCTTCACCCGACAGGCGTGCCTAGCAATTACGATTCCGGTTATTAAAGCTTAGAGGTGTTAATTGAAACCACGTGATGTTTTAATGTTTATTAATGCAATATTGAGTAGTCTTGTTGCTTACATTTTGGAATTAATGCCGAAATTTTTGCCGATACATTGTTCCACTGCATAATATTTGGTGTATTTGGGAACTAGTGAACATTATTGGCACATTACTATGGATGCAGCTGACTACCAGTATTTTACTTGGAGCTACTGCTTACTCTGACTACTGCTTATCCTGACCTACATGGTTGGGGATAAGCTAGGCAGATTAAGAGTATTTGTCATCGTTCCATCAATAGTGTAGTTCACCCTAAAATAATCTTCTGTATAGTGCGAGTGGGATAGAACGATCAAGGCGGGCAAAATTTGTATTTTTGCTGTCATCCGATGCGCCCTAGCTAGCGACTTAATCGCGAACTGAAAACGCTTGGCATAGGCGTCAAGAATATATCTGAACGTAGACAAAATTCACTATTGTTAAATCCTACTTTTTCGTTATAATTTTATTTTTCAGATGTTTCTCATGCTTCTGTTTCTTTTCATTTTCTATCTTTCTCCCGTCTGTCCAGATTTGCGCTACCACTGAATGTAAGCCGTACACACACATAATACCTATATTATACTTTTATTCAATAACAGCTTTCCTTGAAAACATCCCTTTCTCCTTTGTACGACGAGAATCCTTTGTAGTGTTGTGTGTTGTTGAGTACGGTTTCACATCGTTTGTGGGCCGGTTGATAAACCGTTAGCTACAAAAATGGCGGCGGTACATCACTAGTCACTAGTGACGAGCTTGTGAGATTTACGAGCACTATAGTAATCCGTTTTGCTCGGTTGACTTTCAAAACATATGGTGAGTAACTAAGATGTGAGGTTGTTTGGAAGTTTTTTGTATTCCTATGTTAGGCAGGGTTTCTGATTTCAGCTATAGGAATAGCTTTCTGCTTTGAGCGACCCGTGTAACTTAGTTTTTATTTTACTTAACTTTGAACACTTTCCAGTTAAACTTTTTCATATTAAATAGCTTGTATTCTGGTTGAACACTTGCGTGGGTAAAATTACTAGCAAGTATACCTACATGAAAAAAGAACAACCTACTCGTATCATGAAAACCAATCAAATCTTGAAAAAGGTAAGCAACAAACATCAATGAAAAAAGATTAATTTTATTTTGTTTCTTCCTTCACTAAAGTACAGCAAGCTTTTGAAATCAATCTTTTTATCGCAATGAGTACTACGCTCTGCCGAGCAATTGATGAGAAAATGGACGATATTCGCAATAAGGCAAGTAACCGGAAGCTCAACAGAGAATAGAAAATAAAATAATCCAATGTGGAACGGGATAGAAATTAATGGGTACGTTATGGATTTATGTTTACAAGATTATTGTTATAAAAGGAATAAAAACATGACTAACAGGTAACATCATCATAATCATCTGCCTCGCCCTTTCCCAACTATATTGGGGTCAGCTTCCAGTATAACATAATCCAGTAACAAATCAATAATTCCAGTAACATATTAATCATTGACTTGATTTCTGTGGGTTCTGGTCTCTTGTTCGGGTCGGCACTATATGCGGCATCTATCATCACTGCCATGAATCATGTTCGGGTTGACTCAGCTCAATCCTAGCTAAACTGATTGATTTTTTGGCCAAACATAACCGTCTACATAACATTGTGTCGCCTCTAATGCTGGTAGGCTCACACAAACTCCTCAAAAAATTCAAAGCAATAAAATATACATGTTAGGCAAAAGCCGTGTTGTTTGAGTTAATCAAGTTCACACTAAAATTAATTACTTGTAGGACTAGACCACCAAAGTAACCCACATTTTGGTGAAACCAGACCGCTGACTATGTACTCATCAGTGTTAGGTACGGACTTTATGTATTTGGGTTATTCTCGAGAAACTACTAAACCAGAATCTAGGCACGCTTTTATACCAAAAACCTTTTTGCCGATGAAGATTTTCGTATCTTTAACGCAAGAAAAATATACATAATATCAAGCTATTACGGAAAATGGCAGAAAAAGCCACGAGCCTGTTGTTCCAACCAAAATATCCCGGTAGTCTGTAACAGCGGAACATAAAACGTGCACGTAAACGTTAGCGACACTATAAAGTTATTATATGGAATATGCAGTTACCTACCAGTTACCATTTACGTAAGCCTCTCGAGTCATCGGTTGTCCTCAGCGTAGCATCCTGTTTACCTCGAAAATCTTTTTTCTTTCACTATTTTGCTCTAGTTTTTCCGCGTTCCAACAAGACTAACCTGTTTACACAACAGGATATGTTAGAAACTAAGTTATGTTACGTACATAAGCATTTTATGGCTATTTAGGTGAACATGATGAGTTGAACGCAATTAGAGGAAATTGCTTTACAGTGATGACTGTGTCATAGTAATACTTACGGAGAAAATTTATAGTGATTGGTGGGAATTGCTGTTGACTCACCGTTGCATGGTGGCTAGTTTCTCCAATGATGTCTTTAGTTGAGTCCCAATTGAATCAATGTAGGGAGATCTCTTATTTCGAGCATGGACATTTGTTTCCGAGTCATAGATGTTTATATGTATAATAAGTATGTATTTACAAACAATAAATATCTAAGTAGTATATTAACTATCTAGTGTCCACGACACAAGGCTTGCTTAGTGTGACACTAGCTGGCGCTGTGTGTAATGTCCAGCGATGTTTTTTTTTTTTTTAAATAAGGTCAGGTCAGGCTCAGGTCGATGTTGCGGGCCTGTTCGAAAGGGATACCGCGGCCCTGGAACATAAAGGGCAAGGAAGGAACATGGATGGGTTTTAGTCAGTAAAAGTCTCACTCCCTCCCGCGCCGCCCAGAGTGGGAGAAGTTATTTGATGATTTCACATCCTAAAGCCGTACTTGCCCAGGTTGGTCCGTGTTTGGGTGATCACCCATTACATACCGAGTTTCCTCCGTGCCTTGGAAAGAACCATAAACCATTGGTCCCGGCTGTCATTTGTAGATCTTTGACAGTTGTTACAGCTAGTCAGTGGCCTGAAAGTCTGTCTACCAGTATCCAAGGGGTATCATATTTTTCAGTTCTAACTGGGTATGGAGGTAAGGTAGGCAGTCGCTCCAAGTAAAATACTGGTACTCAGATGTAGGTATCAGGTTTGATTGAAAGTCAACCCCAACATAGTTGGTAAAAGGCTTAAAATGATTAACCCGCCAAAAAGTTCCTCCTGTTTCTTATGCTTTTTTATACTAAACCTGAAGTTTATTAAAACAAAACGAACACCTAAAACATTCCACATTGGCTCACAAGAAAAGTTATTAACTTTATTATATCGCTGGACATTAACACACAGCGCCATCCAGTGCCACACTAAGCAAGGCTTGTGTCGTGGACACCATATAGTTGACATACTACATATATACTTTTTTGTTTGTAAATACATACAGTTTATTATACAGGGAGTAAACCACCTCATCACAAAGCCGTTAACCAAGCATTCTGTACATCAAACTAAGTAACTTTACGCAAAAATTATTGCTGGGAGACAACTTTTTTTTTGAGGTATATAAATCATGTTTTGTGGTAGAACTCAATTTAACGCACTTAAAAGATTGTGCTGATGGATGGATTGAATAGTACGTGGAGGTGTTAAAAGTTAAAATCTTACAAAAAAAAACTTGTATTTAAAAAAAAAGTTGTCAAAAAGTTGTAACTTTGACCCCCCATATCTCCGTAACTAGAAGGTATGGTGTAGAACAAAAACATGATCACAATGATGGGGATAACAAGCGCCTTTCGGCTTCATGAAGAGGTGTTTTACACCCTTCATATATAAACATCCATGACTCGGACACAAATGTCCGTGCTCATCACACAAACATTTGCTCCTACCAGGATTCGAACCCAGGACCCTGTGAACGTAAGGCAGCCTCACTACCACTACGCCATTCGATTGCGAAACTGTACATAAAGTCAGGTTTTTATCAAGCACTCCAAAAAAATCAGATGACTAACAACACCATCGCCAGAGATAGATAACTCCCTAAGTTCTCGAACACAAACTTTCCCCAGCACTTTGCCAGCACAACGTTAACAAAGTATTAATATTTTCTTTTTGCCGCCACGTCGCTCCGGGTAAGCGTCACCTCGCGCCTTGTGAACCCATTATCATTAATCTTACAGAAGCTACGCTAAAGATAATGTTCCCGAGACTTCCTATAGAAAAACAATATCAAGTATAATCAGTTATCTTGGAAAATTAAAGCGGCAAAGTTGCGGGGACACCAACACTTATCATGAGGGATCAAGTCATTTGTTTTCGGTTGTGACGATACATTATAATTGTAAACGGCTTAGACGAGTTTTGGGGGTGTCTTGATTTAGAATTTTTTAATAAGATAATAAGGTTAAGTGTAAAAGTTTTCATGTAATTGTTACTGTGATTATTTTTCAGAAAAATTAGTCTACCTCGCTGATAGTCGCAAGCGCAAAAGCTGGAAATGAGATCCTAGGTTCAATTCCTGGGTCAGGCGAAGTGTTATTGGGTGTCGACGGCGCGTTCGTGTTCCACGCGCGCCTCAAAGAGAGCGCAGCATAAAGGAAGGGGCCCGCAAGGGCCGAAGCCTGCCGGGGCTGCGGAACTGTTCAAAATCAAAATCAAACCATTTATTTCAAGTAGGAAATTACAGGCACTTTTGAATTGTCGAAACAAAGATGACATTTAAATGTAGCTACAGTCCCAGTCACAAGACCTAAAAACTGTGAAAGTACTGTAGTTGCCCATTCCCTAGCGTAGATCTCTATGGAGAAGAACGGGCAAGAAACTCCATGGACACTCTTTTAAATCATAATGTTGTTACAAAATCATTCATGTTGAGATGGTGCATTATGTGAGAACAATGTAGCAAGATGTGCACGATAAAAGTGTCCATAATAAAAACAAACAAAAAAAAAAATTTACCAGTCATGGAGTCTGGATTTGCACCCGATTGATGGCAATAGGCTCGCCCTCTATTAAATATAACTGTGGAAATGTGGGTGTACTATTGCACACCTCTGTCTAACCTTTTGTGGATTACAAGCGTGATGTTATGTTGTCACAGTAAGCTTTTGACAAAAAAAAACAATTGATAGTGCCATTCTTCCTTCGTCGATGCTTCGAAGAAGAATAGAGGAACATAAAATGTACAAACACTTTAGTCAGCCATTTAATAAATAACATTTAATCGGTCCATTGTGTCTTACGTAGGAGTTGAGCTATAAAGCTATCTGGAAATCCTTTATTGCGTCACGAACGATGTACAAACTATTTTGTGAGCACCCACGTGATGTAGTAGAGAGAAATGGAAATTGGTTTTGGAGTCAAAATTCATGAGGTTGAAATCGCCTGGGGTCTGTAAAGTGTTTTACGCGCGTGCGGGTAACTAATCGCTTTGCACGTGATACATGCTGCGATATATGCTCAAGCGATATGATTGTTACAGATAAAACAAATGAATGATTGTGCTTACGCTATTTTTTATTTATTTTATTTTATTTATTAATTACAACGGTTATACACCAGTAACAGTAATTAATTAATTTCTAACATATAATATAAACTACAGTTTCATTTGGATAGGTACATCATTAATAATACATTAAATAAAAAAATTAAGAAAATTAGTTTTGTTAGGTTACAAATTATTATGACACAATTATTCACATGCAATTTCTTTCACAAAATCTTGAACACAATAAAATGATTTGGTTGAATCTGCCACGAATCGGTTCTAAAGCCGGTCATAGACGATAGGTTATGCATGTGTGCAGTTTTGCTTATACAGTCACACTGTGCGTAAGCATTCACCAGTGCACAGCTGTTATCCTAGTTTTTTTTCGGATGTGAAAACATCAAATGACTTCTCCCGCTCTGGGCGGAGCGAGAGGGAGTGTCAGACTTTTACTGACTAAAACCCATCCATGTTCCTTCTTCGCTCTTTATGTTCCGGGGCCACAGTATCTCGTTCGAACAGTCCCGCAGCCCCGGAGTCCAGCAATACATGGTACTTGGGATCGGTGAAACATGTTTTCTCTTCCATTCTCCCTCGTCAATCGTGACGCTATCAATAACTTCTTTTTCTTTCATATCATTCCTCACACAACGTACAACGTATCCACCGTTTCTTTTTCTTCCACCCATTGTCCAACCATCAACATTTATATTCATCACACGTTTAACGCCTAACCACAACAATACCTAAAACGTACCTAACCAATTTAAAAGTCATTGAAGTTTATAACAGAAATTAAACACATTTCACCGGCGCCAATCGAGTTGGGTCACATTTGATTCCATCAAAACCCTTCGTGTCCCGATCCTTTCGTAATATATTTTATCACGGCAATAAATGGCTGAGCCATGCATAACATTGTGTCGGGGCTCCAATTTATCTCGTCAGGAACAATCCAATTATATTTTTTCTGCCAAATAGACACATTGGAGTCGAACGTGGCACTGGATATATTGTTGCGAGTGCCCAGTGACGCTTCGTTGATTTTATCTGGTGTTTTATGGTGTGCCTACACTGCTATGTCTGTCTGGGGTTCGAATTTACATGGCAGAACAGTAAAACGGTTGGATACACGCGCCTAGGTTATTAAAACACAATGTACGTAGACATAAAATCTTTATAAACGACTCCACTAATCTGACCTCTTAATTTGTATAATTTAGCATTTACACTGATACTAAAACAAAATTGCAAAACTACATATTTTTGAAGGAGTGGATAATCTAGCAGTTTCGTGCCGGTTCCTCTCTATACGAAACTACCAACTGGATCCGTGCACCTGTCTTCTAACTGCTAACAAGGGCACTTATAAAATAATATCATTTCTTAAATTTTAATAACTAACATTGTGAACTGTCTCTAAAAGCAACTTGATTTGCATTACAAATTATATAATCTAGACAAAGGATTGTTAAGGAAATACAAAAACTACGCAAGAGTTCGCATGAGCACCTTGCGAAGAGCCTGTAAGGGTCTTGAGCCTTTTTCTCGCATCCTCATAAGCTTTGTTAGACTAATAGTGAGGAAGTTTACGGCAGTTTGAACCATTTTAATAGTGCGAAGAAAGGTAACATTTATGCTCAGTGGAAATATGGCGAAGGGAGCTAGACAAAATGCATCCCGAAATAGCTGAAAGTCGTCTGGGAGGCCTTTGCCCACCAGTGGCATGATGCAGGCTGATAGTAACTTGAAATCATGAACCTTCATTTTTAGGGTTCCGTAGGCAAATGGCAAAAAACGGAACCCTTATGGATTCGTCATGTCTGTCTGTCTGTCTGTCCGTCCGTATGTCACAGCCACTTTTTTACGAAAATATAAGAGCTATGCAGTTGAAACTTGGTTAGCAGATTCTTATTATAACATTTGTGTCATGGTATTACAAATGTTTTTGCAATGATGTAGGGTTTAGTTAAGTTCTAACTGTGAACACTTAATTAGCCTCAATCATTCTCTTAGAAGAATCTAATGCTAGTCTCATGCTTCTGTAATGCAATTGGCAACTTCATTGACCGTAATAATGCTTCTTTAATGCGATCCGCAACTTATTTGGTCACAATTATGCTATTATAATGCGCCTGTAATGCAATTAAACAACTAATTGTGAACTTATTTATGACCTAAAGCGGTATAATTAATGCCCAAATAAGCATTACAGTAGCCGTATACACGTTTGTAATGCTATCATAAAACTGATTCAAAATACTATAAAACGATACAGAAATGCTGTAAGCCGGCCGATAAACTGCTTTGATGTGTTACTTGGGTTATGATATGGTTTAATCATCTTAAAATAAAATAACATGTATTTTCCGTTCTCATTCCACATTCCGTTTTACATCGGCAACAAAAAACTCTCTCAATATTTTACGCAGGTAAACATTTTAATACAAAACCATACAGATTAAACTGACTAGTCGCCCACTGAGTTTACCAAAGGGCTTCATTTCGTAATTGGTGTTCATTGATGGAATAGCACACCGACTGAGCTCATTCCGAAATGCGAACCCCCCTCTGTGCAATCCTATTGCGGAATCTACGATGTAATAAGAAATTACGGAGAGTGAAGTCAGCTACTGTAAAAATACATTATACTTGATTACTACGTGTACAAAGGGTTGATACATAGTTATAAAATAGTTTAGTTAAGAAAAAAGAAGTGAAATTTATGAGTATTTAGGATCAGAAATATTTGCTTGAAATGTATTAAATGTATGTCATAGTACAAAGAGAGAGAGAGAAAGACAAGGAAGCTACTCTATCCGTAGCACAAAGAAATTGAATGATTAAGATCATTGAAAACGTTGAAATAGAACCAGTACAGACAATCAAACAAAGACCCTTTTCTGATAACCAACCATTTAATTATGTCTCCGCAAATAATATCCCGAAAAAAAATCCAATAGCAATCATTACGATTGTATTCAGAAGCGTTGGATCATCGTCTCAAAGGACCGTTTCTCGATTCAAATATTCCATTTGGGAATAACGAAACAACGGGGCGCCGAAACGCGTCCGGTTTCGACTGAGTAAATCCAATTTTATTACGCTAATAAAAAGCAATCCAATTAAAGCTGGAGATTTTTTACTGGCGTTGCTCCGGTCTGGCCCAGTAGGGCTCTCCACTCAAGGGCCGGGATTCAGCGTGCCACAGGTTTCAAATGTAACTGTTGCTGTAACGAGTACATGGCTCCTTGAGCGAAATCTTGAGAGGACGAAGTAATGGCATGTATAATTTAGAAGCCGTGGTTTTAATATGATTAAACCTTGCTCGGAGCTTTTATAGAGGAAATGAATAGTTAACGTTAAAATGGTTAGGTGTTACTTTAACTTAAGAGGGTTAGAGTGCTAGAAGATATTGAATTGTAACATGGAATGTGGTAAGTTTCCATTAGAGATAGTGTATCAGACAATGCTGATTTATTCATGAACCATATCAAAATATTCACAAAGTAAAGTGTGCGTCATTTCAAAGGGCAAAAAACAGAACTGCATACTCCAATATTCATAAAAAAAAAAACAATCTGGATGAGTGCTCTAAAAACGGCAATGGGTTACAGCACTTAAACGCACTAAGTGCCAAACATTCACATGGGTTTGCCTATGAAAAATTAATAAATAATAACAAAGGCGTGATGGAATCATAATGGCTTTAAAAAGCTTACAAATTCTGATAGGTATGTATTATCAAAAATAGAAACATTTAAGAAAAATACTCAGGTAAAAATATTTGCTAAACCGTAAACAAAGATAACAAAATCTCCCAAAATACATGAGAAAGCATATTATTACACAAATCAGTTTCTCAGCATTTTACAACGTTACCAATGGCTTCTTCGCAATTGCGAATAAGCCCGTAAAGAAAAGTGGCATGCAAATTCAGATAGACAAAATGGAACCCCAATCTCTTAAAACAATATTTCCACAAATGCATTTGACTCCAGTAAAATGTAAAAACGACGTCGCAAGAATACCGCATATGGAAGATTTGCAGTAGATACGTGACCTCCTATTCACCTACAGCTTTCTGGAACGTTTTGGTCGAATGGGTTTCGACTATTTTTATTTATTTATGTAATGTGAATGTAACGTTAGTTCCATTTTGTACTTCTTCGAAATGGATCTGTAAGTGGTCATACGAATTGTGTCATCAAAAATTCATATTTTTGAAGCGGTTGTATTGTGTCCGTGCATAGTGAATTTTAGAAGAGTCATTTTCTCCAGTCGTCGCCTGCAGTTTGTACTTTGCGTTGATTTTCTGTTGGACTCAAGTGTCAACACTTGAGTCAAACACTTGAGTCCTATTTGGAGAAGCATGTCTGCCAAAAAAAACTGTGCTTGTTCGCTGTGTTTCCTCGTTCGTAATAATTTGTGCTCATGTTTTCTATGCAAACGTGACGTATTTTTGATCTTATGTGTCACATGTAATTTATAAAACAATGAAGGCGTTTAAAACGGTAAGAATTAAGCACGCAAAACTTTTTTTTTCTCTGAAGTCCACAATTACTGTTACAAGGCAATTATTCAGTCTTTCGACCAGAAATATTTTCATTTACCCCTTTTACATCTTGCATAAATATTTAACACTGTAGTATCCAATATTTGTATTTCCTGTAGAGCCAATATTTATATGCTCGACTACGGATCATAAATCAAGGAAATGAACCAATATTTGAAAGTACCTTGTAGATAGTGGTGTGCCTTGGAGTTCACGTAGGTACTATGGGCAGCTCAGGATAATGTAATTTTATGATTAATAAATTCTATGAGTTTATTTCGTTATTTACCGTATGACAAAGAAAAATAAAACATAACCTTTAGCCATAACCTACCTCTTAAATAAATAAGTTGCTACTCAATAGGTCTAGCGGTACCGGTAATTATGAAAATCAGCCAAGCGCGATTAGGCCTTGCAAACAAAAGGTTCCTTAGCACCAAACAGTATAATAACAATATTTTAACGCTTATTCATATGTCAATGAAATTAAAAGAAAAAAGATTTATTTATTTATTTAATTTGCACTCAACGGCGAAACTAAATTGGTTTTCCATAGTGTGTTAATAAAAACTGCTGCACTTTCAGGATATAGTGCATTTTTTTAAACTAGTAACTACTTTCTAAATATTACCCATTTGTTTTTCAGAATTTTCTCCACTTATATTAAAAATAAGAGACGGACACGCAGACAGACAGACAGGATAAATCTACAAGAGTTGCATTTTTTTGCCATTTGGCAACGGAACCCTTAAAATAAGTGTGATTAAATAAGAGCTCTTTGAGACTTCGATATACTATCTGCCTACCTAATAAGTAATTGAAACTTGTTTATCTTAAAATTTAATGTTTATTACAAAATCAAAACGAATGATGCCTTAGAGCGCTTTCGCACTACGTCCGATCCGAATCCGATCCGAACCCTGTCCGGAGTAATCGTAGAACTATTTCTATAGTAGTTTACGCACTAGATCCCGGCGTCCGTCATCCAATTTTGTATTGTAGTGTACTTTCACGGGTACGGATCGGACTCGGATCGGACGTAGTGCGAAAAAGCTCTTAATCATACAATGCCATTTAAGTATTCCACTAACACACACACAAGAGAACCAAGGTCATCGACGTAGCCCGAAGAATTGCCAAACTTAAGTGGCAGTGGGCAGTGCACATTGCTCGCAGAACAGATGGCCGATGGGGCCGAAAAGTTCTAGAGTAGCGACCGTGAACCGAAAGACCTCCCACTAGGTGGACCGATGACCTGGTGAAGGTTGCGGGAATCCGTTGGATGCGAGTCGCACGGAACCAGTCAATGTGGCGACATTTGGGTGAGACCTACGTCCAGCAGTGGACGTCTTTCGGCTGAAATGATGATGATGGCCCGCAAATTACAAAAAAAACAAGAAAATTTGAATTTCGCGGGCCACCTTGACGCTTTCACCTTAACAAGTTACTTTAACTCATTTAAACATAAACGGTTACTTCCAAGACTTCAATTAAGCAACTAGCAGCATTGCATAGAATTTAAATGATGCAGCTTAAGTAATTTTAAGACATAAATTTGTATTTAATTAAATAAAATTACGAGCAATTACCTCTGGCTAGTTAGTATTAGAATTAATAAACTTATCCTGTTCAATGGCGAAACTGGAAGTAATGAACTTGCAATAAACTTTATAATAGCACTTCTGATATCAATTTATTACTGCGTCTATTGTTGGCATACAAGGTTCGGAAAATTAGGAAAAACTTAAGTTTCTACTAGCTTTTGCCCTTGGCTTCGTCCGCGTAAAATTCGATATTTGTCCCACGGGATCATCCTACCAAGTATCATACAGGGTGTAAAAAACCTTTTAACGAAGCCGAAGGCACTTATTCATCCCGATCATTTTGTTGTTCAACACCATACCTGGGAACCTTCTAGTTACGGAGATATTGGGGGTCAAAGTAATGAAGTTTTTACTGTAAGATATTTTATTTACTTTGAACACCTCCACGACCCCCGTACTAGGTATTCAATCCGTCCATCAAAACAATGGTCTGAATGCGTAACATTGAGTTCTACCACAAAACATGATGTTTCACCCCCAAAAAAAGTCGTTTCCCAGCAATATTTTTTGCGTAAAGTTACTTAGTTTGATGTACAGAATGCTTGGTTGACGGCTTCGCGATGAGGTTGTTTACACCCTGTATGTGTTAATCCAGGTTTTAAACTATCTGTGTGCGATTTCATCAAAATCCGTTCCGTAGTTAATGCGTAAAAGAGTAATAAACATCCATCCATCCTCAAAAACTTTTGCATTTATAATATTAGTCGGATAGGATAGTAGGAAGTGGCACAGGATGTGCGTATACCTAATATCTACGAACTTACTGCGAATTCCTACAGACTATAGTGAGTACCTAGTAATTACCTAGTTAATCACTCACAAGTAAACTCTTAATAGTAAGGTTTACTATTGTATTTCGTGTCTTGAGCCACTCATCTTATTGTTATTTTTTTTTTTCGTCTTATGTTATCACTTATTTTTGTGAATGCTGGTTAACCTATAATTGGCGACTGTTTAAGTCCAAGACCTTAAAACATTTTTATATCTAAATGCTGGTACACAGAAGCTGTTGGTGAACCTATGTTAATAAATAAATAGTGCTTATGATTATTATGACTGCCTCATTGGTTTAGTGGTCACAATCAGGACAGCTCAGCACGAGCTCCCGTGTTCCATTCCCGGGTCGGGCAAATAATATTGGGTTTTTCCATCAGGAATAGGCTTGTTAAGGGGCCGGCGGAGCATGCGTCGTTCATACAAACGTAATACCAAAATAATTTGTAAATCAAACATATTCTTAAGGTATTGTGTGTTTATTTCGATTGAATAACACAATATCTAGGTTCCCAAATATATATTTTGAATGGATACTGATTTAAACAAGAGTTATTGGAAAAATCAATTTTCTATAGAAATTTTAAATTCCTCATATCTCGTCTTTATATCATTATCCTTTTAAAATATGTATTTGGGAACATAGATATTCTGTAACTCTAACGAAATAAATACACACTACCTTATGAATATGTTTGATTTACAAATTATTTTGGTATTACGTTTGTATGAAAGACGCATGCTCCGCCGGCCCCTTAACTGAAAAAATCTAATTAGTCTGTCACTTAGATTATCAAAAAATATTTGACCCGTATTTTTTCTTTTGACACATAAACCAAAATTGACGAAGATACGACGCTTTTAAAATTCCCAATACGTCACTGTTTGGTACTCCCGAGTTTTGATGCGTTTTATCTTTGTCAATATTCGTTGATTTACAAAAACAAAAAATACGTGTCCATTATTTTCCAATACTTTATCTGACGGACTAAAATTAGATTTGCAATTTATTGATGGTGGAAACTAGCCTATTTCTCAGAAGGAGCGATGAAGTCTGGATCTATGCCCACTTGATCGCAATATAATCGCCCCGGGCTATTACAAGGGACTTTAACATAACTGGCAAAATAAGGGTGTACTCAGTATGGTTACGTGGTGTGTTGATGTAATTATAATTTTCGTTTTTTGAATTTATTATACTTCACATATTTACATTTGCTCGTTCACACTTTTTTTAATTTTTATTATCAGATAGCACAATATTAGCGCTGCCACGTTTTTTTTAAAGGTTGCAGCACTATGCTGAGATAGGAGCCTTTTAAAAATCATGTTTTTTGGTAGAACTCAATGTGCATAGTACGTGGGTCGTGGAGGTGTTTAAAGTAAAAGTCTTAAAAAAAACTTGTTCTTATTTAAAAAAAAAACTTGTAAAAAATTGTAATTTTTACCACCAATATTAAATATTACTTATATTTATTATTAAAAAAAATGCTGTGCCCAACTGTGTCCATAATTGTAACTATTATTTAATTTACCACCATTCACCATAATATGGTAAAAGCAATACATGATTTTGATTTGTCTTAAAAAAAACTTGTACTCATTTAAAAAAAAAACTTGTTAAAAATTGGAATTTTGACCACCAATATTAAATATTAGTTAAGTATATTTATTATTTTAAAAAATGCTGTGCCCAACTGGGTCCATAATTGTAACTATTATTTAATTTACCACCATTCACCATAATATGGTAAAAGCAATACATGATTTTGATTTGTCTTAAAAAAAACTTGTACTTATTTTAAAAAAAAACACTTGTCAAAAATTGGAATTTTGACCACCAATATTAAATATTAGTTATATTTATTATTAAAAAAAATGCTGTGCCCAACTGGGTCCATAATTGTAACTATTATTTAATTTACCACCATTCACCATAATATGGTAAAAGCAATACATGATTTTGATTTGATTTGATTTGATATCTCCGTAACTAGAAAATTCCTAGGTATGGAGTAGAACAAAAAAAATATCCCAAAGACGGGGAGAACAAGTGTCTTTAGGCTTAGTTAAGAGGTTTTTACACCCTTTATAAATAAATAATTAACTACAATATGCAAAAGAACCTAAACCTCTAAAATCATATTCAAAAACAAATTTAAAAAGGCCAGCACAATGTCTGTTCCCAGTTATTCAACAAGGGCACTTGTCCACTCGATTTCAGTTGTAAATCCTCGCGTTCCGGCAACGTGATTGGTCGGATTAGTTGAATTAGAACCGAATTGGACGGTAAAAGTGCCGGATTCCCGACTCCGGTCACGCGTCGTGTATGAAAAAGATACACTAACATGACATTGTAAACGGTTGTTATGTGGTTACATGCAATTTTCGTGTCCTGAATTTTCGATTCTCGTAACGATGTGCCCCCAAAAATATTTTATTGTATTCGTAAAATGGGTCCGGTAATGTTCATGGGATTGGGAGAATATTTCGATGTTTTACTGATAATAGGGACGTTTCAATTTACGTAGAATGATACTGTAAAATATTTCTGATATTTTGAATGTAATTGTTTTGTTTAAATAGCAAGGCTGTTAAAAATGTCTCGCCTTCCTAAAATAATATTTGGCATCTATTTGATGGTGGTAATTGTCTCAGATAATTATTCAATTGTACTTATCATCATCTGTTCAGCCTTATCCCAACTAAGTTAAGGTCGGCTTCCAGTCTAACTGCGGGGTAACCATGACGTCTTAGAGCAGGATTGTTTTAACGTCATTCCAGTGTGGGAAAGAGACGGAGCTATGGAGAACGTGTAGCGCCATCTCTTTCTCACTCTGGAATAAGATTAAAACAATCATGCTTTTTGACGTCATGGTACGCCACCTGGATGTGGCTTAATACGAGTATTTTACATGGAGCGACTGCCTATCTGACCTCCACAACCCAGTTAATACTGGGTAATACGATACCACTTGGTAAGAGGTTGTCAAACTTGTCTGACTACCTGTAACGACTGCCAAAGATAGACAAATGACAGCCGGGACCAACAGCTTAACGTACTTTCCGAGGCACGGAGGAAACTCGGTATGTATGGGTGGTCACCCAACCACAGAACAACCTAGGCAAGCACGGCTTAACCTAAAGATCGGCCCGAGCGGCAGTTATTATTTAGCCACGAGTTTTACTTATAAGATAACGAAAAAATATTAGGCCATAAAAATACAATCAAAAGTCAAGAGAAAAATTTATACTTACCCGGGGCAGACATATTTTTCATCGTTATTTGATATAATTTGCAGACAAAATGACACTGTTACCAATTCTCCCGTTATTCTTTCGGTGGCCTTTAATAATATTCAGAAAAATAAACGACATTTTAACTTTCCCCGAATTCAAGGCACCTCCTTCGACGTTTTATAAGTGCCCATCTAGGCCTATGTGAAATTAAAATATTTTGATTTTGATTTCAAGAAAATCGCTATTTTATTTATTTATTTTATTTTACAATTTAGTGTAGTTTCTACCATCTTCGGAAGTAATAATACATTTAATTTTAATCTATTACAAACCGAACATAATGAAACCGAGGTGTCAAGCGCATTTGAACATAATATCAAAGGTTCAGTGCACAGAAGTGTTAAATTCAGTCTCTTTGAAGGATCACGTTTGCAATGAGGAAATCCGTCAAAGAACAGCGGTGGCCAGGCTTAAGAGATTAGCAAACTGCGTCGACACCCTTGTTCATAGTAGGGTTTGCTCCTACTGGGAGGTATGAATGAGGAGTCATGTATTATGTAACTGTAGTTTAAGCGACGCCGTTCGAACGTTACGTCGTCAGTTCCAAATATCGAAACTACATAAAATCCAAATATATGTATAAAATTACTCTATTCATTCATTATTCTATTCTACGGAAGAATTGCCTGAACTTAAGTGGCAGTGGGCAGGGCACATTGCTCGCAGAACGGATGGAGTGGCGTTCGCGAACCGGAAGACGATGCGTTGGAAGATCCCACTAGGTGGACTGATGACCTGGTGAAGGTTGCGGGAACCCGCTGGATGCGAGTCGCACGGTACCGCTCACTTGGAGGAGGCCTATGTCCAGCAGTAGATGTCTTTCGGCTGAAACGATGATGTTAATGACTATTATAGCTAGCACATTAATGTCCCACTACTGGAGAAAGGCCTCCTTCCATTCCTTCCGACGATCACGATTCTGTGCTACTTCAATGTATGCAGTGTTTCGAAGACAATCTGTTAATTTTACACCTAACATACTGCGCTATATAGCACGAAATCTTATGATGTAATATTAAAAGAGTTTTATTGTGACGCTACGCGGAAATGTTCCGAAATAAATTACCTGCCCACAATATTCTCGAGCCCGTATAAAAGATTCCGAAGTCTCTTTAACCAAAATTAATCCACTTATTTACCAGGAATATTGGAATAATCCCTCTTTTTAAGCTGTGCTGCATTGCCATCATCGTCGATGAAACCCCAACAGAATTTTTCGTCGACCACATTCCGTCAGAATATTAAAATTAAAAGTCATTCGACAGAGGCATCTCAGTCAAAAATTAAAATACGTTTCGTCGACGTCAACGTGTTTAATTAAATCCTTGTGAACATTTCTGAACCAATTAATAAAAAAACGATATAAGCCGAATAAATCCGAATTATTCGAACCGTTGATTGCTTGTCGTTAATCACAGTCATCGCAGCCGGCGCTGCTGCCTTCAATATTAATCATACACTCGTTATCTGCAGTAAATCTGGGCTGGCGCACTGAACACTAGTTAAATTGAAAATAATTTCAGCTTAAAACGGGAACGGCCCGTCCGCTGCCCCGTTAAATATTTGAACGTGGATTTCCTCTAGCCCATCTTAAAATATAAGCTTGTCGTTAATACGATTGTGAACAATATCAACATTTTAGAATAACATCACGCCTGCAATTCCTCGAAAATGCAGAGGTGTACCTAACAGTAATTAAGTTAGTTTTTTTCCAATGACCTGTGGGCTAAAATAGCCACTTTCTTTTTTCCAATGACCTGTGGGCTAAAATAGCCACTTTCTTTTTTCCAATGACCTGTGGGCTAAAATAGCCACTTTCTTTTTTCCAATGACCTGTGGGCTAAAATAGCCACTTTCTTTTTTCCAATGACCTGTGGGCTAAAATAGCCACTTTCTTTTTTCCAACGACCTGTGGGCTAAAATAGCCACTTTCTTTTTTCCAATGACCTGTGGGCTAAAATAGCCACTTTCTTTTTTTTTCGGATGGGAAATCATCGAATGTCTTCTCCCATTTTTGGCGGAGCGGGAGGGAGTGTCAGACTACTACTACACTGATTAAAACCCATCCATGTTCCTTCCTCGCCCTTTATGTTCCGGGGCCGCGGTATCTCTTTCGAATAGTCCCGCAGACTTTCTGGAGCCCTGACTCAGCCAGAAGGCGTCGCGTCGTGGCAGACCTCGTAGAAGATGGCGGGACGACCTGGATAAAACCAACGACCAGTAGTCCACATTAGCCCTGAATAGAAAAAACACTGGAAGTCATGGGGAGAGGCTTTTGTCCAGCAGTGGGATAACGCAGGATAACAGTATCAGTATCAGTTAGTTCGATAAAATACAACCGATTGTCATCAACCAGACACAAACCCGTACTGGGCGGCTTCTACTGAGAAAGGAGATTTTTAGGGTTCCGTACCTCAAAAGGTAAAAACGGAACCCTTATAGGATCACTTTGTTGTCCGTCTGTCTGTCTGTCTGTCTGTCTGTCAAGACCTTTTTTCTCAGGAACGCGTGGAGGTATCAAGCTGAAATTCATATCAAATACTCAAGTCTATGGTCTCTTGGAGCTGTGAAAAAATCAAACTTCTAAGTCCACGCGATCAAAAGATACTCCCGTTTATGCCGCAAATTTTCGACACTCGCAAGGGAATCAAAACCTACAGGGTACTTCCCGTAAACTCAGAATCTTGAAATTTGGTACGAAGCAACGTCTTATAACACAGATAAAGGAAAAATTGCGAAAAGCATAAATTTTTAGTTACATCATATAATAAAAATATTTTTAATAATTTTAAACTTATTACCCCTTTACTCATGAACGCGTAGTGGTATTATATTGAAATTCTTAACAAATACTCAAGTCTATAATATCTTTAAGCTGTAACAAAATAAAACTTCTACGTCAACGCAATCAAAAGATACAGCAATTAAAGCCGCATATTTTGAAACTCGCAACTACTCGCAAGGGAATCAAAACCTAAAGGATACTTCCAGACGACCTGGAATCTTGAAATTTGGCATGAAGCAACGTTATAAAGTACACATATAGGAAAAATTCCGAAAATCTTAAATTACCATAACTTTTACTTATATACCTACAGGTTTGTACGGAACCCTCGGTGCGCGAGTCTGACTCGCACTTGGCCGGTTTTTTTTTTTTGTTCGGAGTGTAGGCCACCCACATAAATTGAAGCATTTAATACTGAAACGTACATTGAGTCATGTCTTACCGGAATAAATGCGAAAAATCTGCAAAAACACTTACGAAAACTAAAATAAACAGAAAAAGTAAATGTCAAAATAATGAAGATGTCTGTCAACCACTAAAAAAGTGGATTTATAACGTTCCGTGCCACGTTGATTGTTTTGCGATTTTAGTGTTAAAACTAACACCTAAAAACCCGCATTAAAAATGCTCACAGCTAAATAATATCTATTTTTATAGTCTATTTTGATCCTATTATAATTATAGCAGATATGATTACCAATGGGTAAGTAGCGTACAAACGGAAGTACGAGCGGAAAAAACGTTCCTATTCACGTAAGTATTTTCTGCCAAATGACATTGACCATAACAGGAATGATTTGACTCGCAACAAAATATCATAAAATAGCTTATTTACGAGTATTATAAATTCATAAGATTCCGGTTTCATCTCTTTGTAATTATTTCGTTTGATACTACGAGTATATTAACATGGTTACTTTTTTTTGGTGTAATATGAAAGAAAAATGCAACGACCAGGTGGGCCCAAAAAAAATTGTCTCCTTTCTTACGGAAAAACCCATAAACACTGCCCGACCTGGGAATCGAACCAGAAACCAAAATCAAGCTCAAAAGTCGCGCTTGCGACCAAAATACCAACGTGGCAGTTGATAATTAGAAGGCATGACAACAGTATAAAAAAATTGCAAATCTATTTAGTCCGTCAGTTAGGTTAGAGTATTGGAAAATAATGGACACGTGTTTTTTGTTTTTGTAAATCAATGAATATTGACAAAGACAAAACGCATCAAAACTCGGTAGTGGGGGCTTGTGACGTCAGAACTCGCAAAAAATTATACCAAGGCGTGACGTATTGAGAATTTTAAAAGCGTCGAAACTTCGTAAATGTTGGTTTATGTAACTAAAAAAAATACGGGTCTATTGATGACTTAAGATGATGTTGATAATTAAACTGACGAACTATTTTTTTTGTCGAAAAAACAATAATGTAAACCCTATTGTTTTTCATTATTCCTATTCGTATGAAAGGTTCCATGGTTCATGATTGTTAAGCTTCCATTCAGGGATTAATAAGAATGTATTAAGCTAGGCAGGCTCCCACTAATTACATCCGAGACCTGAGATCCTGGTCCATTGTCGATGCCCAACGCAGTTTTAATGAAGCATACTTTAAATCTTTTCAACGTGAACTAAAGATCGCTTGAAGCAAGGTGAAGCAATTTTAAAGTTTCTAGCTACACGGAAGAAAATGGACCGGGGAAGTTTGACTTTTCTTAATTATTGTCAGTCGGTTATCGTGGCTAGTCGGAGTTCCGAACTCCATAATCATATATCGCGGAGTACTGTTCTCTTCGCGTGTTTTGTAAGTTGTTAAATACAATTTAGTTCGGGGGAATTAGATTACGGTGTTCCATGAGGTGTATAAGAGAAAGCAGTTTTAGTGTGTTCTTTTTCTTAGTGAAAATTATATATTTTCAAATAAAAATCCATTGCCACATGTTTTTGACGACCCGAATTTATAGCGCAGCAGTATTGAGGCTGCCTTATGTTCTTAGGGTGCGTTGGAATCCCGGTAGAAGCAAAATAAGTATGTATTTACGAACAAAAAGTATCTACGTAGTATATCAACTATTTGGTGTCCACGACACAAGCCTCGTTGGTTAGTGTGGCAATAAGCAACGAGCTATAATGTCCAGTGATTTTCATATTTATTATTTCAAAATTTCGAAGTCATCTACCAACCCGCACTTGGCCCGCGTGGTGGATCATATATAGCTCATTTCCTCTCATAAAGAGGAGGCCTGTGTCCCAGCAGTGAGAACGGTAGGTATAGGCTGATTATTGGCTGAACATTATATGCTTATGCTATACCTTAACTTGAGGTTGGATTGACCAATTTAACTGATTTTTCTATTAAAGGTTTGTAATTGACAGGACAAGGTTTGTGGTAATTGCAATTCTCTGCTCAATTAAACTGGCCAACGGCTCGTGTGTTAATTCCGCCTCGATTACAATAACAAAATTTCTCCACTTGTATCAAAATGTATTATGAACAAAATTCAAAACGGCTTTTATATTTTTTTAAAAGCAGTCAACTTTTTTGATGTTGACCTACAAAAGTACACACTATATAAAAAAGAGTATAAAATCAACGTTTAGTAAAATTTTCTTTATTTTCAGTTTGTATTGAATTTACTCGTAATAACATGTTCAACTCTACAAAATGCTTTAGGCAACTGGCAACATAAAAAAAAAAAACCAAGGGTGATGTCGACTGCGTGCGTATATTTTATGCTCACTGAATTTATATGTACCTATATTTCTATAAAGTTCAACCATTTTATTATGGAAGTAGGATCATTGTTGTACTATTTGGAATGAAAAGCGAAAGGTTAGGGGTGCTCCCAAATAAATTTAAATTAACTATAAAAATAACAATGCAAGTTTTGTGTCGAGGAACAAATTGACCTTAAAAAAATCGTCGACTGTAAGACGTATGTCGTCTTACAGTCGCAAACTACATAATATATTTTTATCAACATATAACCTAGCTCTAGCGTGCAAATTGAAAAAAAACGTTAGAAAATTTGAATTTCGCGGGCTACCATGACGCTTTCACCTTAAGTGTTCAAATTAAACTGTCTATCAAAAACCACCCCTAGTTATCGTAAATCACATTTGATACGCGCATGCTCGTAATTTCTTCGTAATACCCATTATTAGTGGGACGATGCTCGAATCTGGTGGAAGATCGATATTTTGGCTTAAATTATGCATGAGACCGTTGGCGGGATCCTTTTAAACTGTTACTGTAACGGTTTACGAACCGCGAGTTACTTTTCACGCGTTTATTTTTTGGGGTTTTCTGATGTTAAGTTGTTTTCCGTGTGGAGGATTTTGTTTGTATTTATTAGACTTACGTCAAACTAAGTTGTTGTTTCTGGTTTTTATCAGTTTAACATTTAAATAGAAATTTAAATACTGCCATGGAAAAAAAATTCCTTGATTAGAAATTATTGTATCTTGCACGTGTATCTGTAATAAAATTGAAGTGTTTATTTGTAATTTCAAAATAACAGCTTTTTTTTGAGTGCTTATGAAAGTATTAAGCAATTCTTATGAGAAAAAAAACCTATTTTTATTTCACTATCTGTTTTTTCTAGGTAATCTCCGAAAACACTAAACCGATTTTAACAAAACTTTTACTGGCAAATAGCTGATGTTATAGGGAGTAACTTGGGCCACTTTTATTTTTTGCAAAAGATTAGGGTTCCGTGCAAAAAAATAAAACCAAAAAGTTATCAACAAAATTTGATTCTAATTGAGTAGCAAAATATTTATAATCATTTCACACGATATTAAACACTACCAAGTTTTTATCCAATTTCTCATTCATTATTTACCACACTTAAATCGAAATAGTGACAAAACCCACACGAATTCCGTGTACGATACAAAATATATAACGCAAAAGCCTTTACAAAACAGTTCAAGCGTAAAATCCGATATCTTGAGCTAGAGCATTGATGAGCGCTTACATATTCATGAGCTATGCCAAGCTTGTCCCGAGTAGACGGTGCCTTCACTACACAAAATGACGGCTGTCACTGATATACCAGTGACACATGGCCACACAGATTAAGTACATAAATACATACATAAACTCACGCGTTTTTCATATGGGATAATACTTCGAGCCACGAGAAACTATCATTTTTGTAAACAAAAAATTTCTACCTAGAAACGTAGCGAGAATTCAATCAACAAGAAATACTTCCAAATTCAATCAACTCCAAATTATCATACGTGTAATACGAAATTAACGAGAAATTTCACTTGGTCGGGTTATATTTTGGCGATTTAAAAAGCTGTTGTCTAATGATTTGTGGTACCGGAACGCATCTGACATCACGGAACGTAAATATTTGGGCTGCCATTTTGAAGTAAGATTACGCTGTCGCTGTCATTTTTTTTAATTTGAAACAAAGGTTGCGAACCCGAATGTAGGTTCACAAAATTTATAGCTTCTCGTGGCGTTAATGTCCTAGGTTTCGCATATAATAAAGTTGTCCATTAAAAGTTTCTATGTTAGGTGTGAAAATTGAAAATGTTCGAAACTGTGGATGTGTCGCCATCTAGCGACAAAATGGCAGTGAGATCAATCATCCATCCACCTTAAGGTGGATCCTCCTTCATCCAATTTCTTGGGCGCATTCTTGGATTTTCTTTTTGACCTCATTTTCGTAATCAGCGACCCCAAAAACCATGAAAACGACACCCATGACGCATGAGCATTACATACTTCTATTGCCTCGTCCACGTTCATACATCTGGTCACACACGCACGCTGGTTGCGAGTACTACGCACTTGCCCTTTCTGAAGAACCTCAATAATAAGGTCAATGCCCTTCTGAGGTGTCTCCTCCCGGCGTTGCCACTCACATCTGTAGAAAACTATAATCATCGTCATCAGCCTGTTAATGGTGCCACATCTAGGACACAGGCCTCCTCTCTATGAGAGGGAATGGGCTATAATCCACCACGCGGGCTCAGTGCAAATTGGTAGATGTCACATGTCTTCGATTTTTTTTTGTTCTAGGACACGTCAGTTTCCTCACGATGTTTTCCTTTACCGTTTTGAGAGCAGTGGCGAAGGGATCGTTGTTTTATTTTAAAGTGTTTTCTTCGTAGATCTTAAATTCTAACTTGTAATCTGCTTTTTTCGTACAATAATGCATTAATTCACGCCTTTTTTCAATGGAGACAGGTAGAAACCACATTACGCCACCTGGAATACAAGATCTTTTCATCTTTCCACAAAATGGCGGCTATCACCGATTGACACTGGCGATATGAAAATCAAAATAGTCACGAAATGGGACTTTTGTGATACTATTTTGGAGATGGGGCGGAGCCAATAGGGAATAGGACAGTGTTAATATGGGTGGGTGATGGTGCTTTGTTCAGTGATAAATTGTAACTTACCTCTTCTGAGTCTGTGATTTCTTTTAATATAGTGAATAGTTACATGTAAGTGGGTATTACACTAATCTTCTATAACCTTGTTAATATAAAACTGGTCATAGTGGCGTACGCCGGGGTCGGCCACGAACCAGAAGGCCGATGACCTGATCAGAATCGCAGGCAAGGGTATGATGCGAGAAGCTCATTACCAGGTTAAATGGCGTGCAATGGAGACGACGTACCCAAAAATGGTAGAAACGGGTAGAAGAAAACGAATCTTCTTCAACTTTCTCTTGGGCAATACTTCCGTCCCTATATTAAAACTACATCAATTTGTGAAATACTGCGTGAAACCGCAGGTGGTAGATAAAATAAAAGTTATACCTATAAACAGGAAATTATTTATATTTCAGATAAAACTGTAATTTACTTTATCAGATTTGTTGGTCACGATATCCCGTTCCCATTTTTGTTTTCTAAGTAATAAACGTTCAAGCTATAATTTGTTTACGGACCTGGAATTACAAAACAAATTGATATTATTTCCGTATTACTTTAAAGAAAGAGTACCTACCTACAATAAAGTTGAGTGTGACTGTGCCAACATTTATACAGGGTGTAAACCACCTCATCACAAAGCCGTCAACCAAGCATTCTGTACATCAAACTAAGTAACTTTATGCAAAAATTATTACTGGGAAACAACTTTTTTTTTTGAGGTTATAAATCATGTTTTGTGGTAGAACTCAATGTAACGCACTTAAGGCACTACCCCAAGCAAAAGCCGTTTTTTGTGCAGTTTTTTGGAGCCAACTCCTCTTTATCCAAAAGAAATACCAAGTAATAAAAATACATTAAATTTCTACATATTCTTAGACTGCAAAGTGGTAGTTTTATTTTTTATTTTAAGTCTCATAATGTGTAATAAATCCCCTCACAATGAAACCACAAAAATGAGAAAAAAATATTGATAACATGCTTCTTCTCGTAAAGTTAACATTATTTTGATTTGCTTCTTTACTAATGGATAGACAATTTAATAATGAACATAATGCTAGTTTTTTTTTTTTCAAAAGACGGAAATTTGATTTTATAAAGAATAAAAATCACTAATTTCGCACTATTCGACCCGCAGTGACTGACGTAAAAACCACATTGTAGTGCAAGCTGATTAGAACTTTATTCTAATAGTATTTCAAACGAAGTTTGAATCACCACAAATAGAGTTGCTAATTTTGCCTGGGGTAGCGCCTTAAAACATTGTGCTGATGGATGGATTGAATAGTACGGGGGTCGTGAAAGTGTTAAAAGTCAAAATCTTCCAAAAAAAACTTGTATTTAAAAAAAAAACTTGTCAAAAAGTTGTAACTTTGGCCCCCCATATCTCCGTAACTAGAAGGTTCCCAGGTATGGTGTAGAACAAAAAAATGATCGCAATGACGGGGAGAACAAGCGGTTTTCGGATTCGTTAAGAGGTGTTTTACACCCTTTATTATTTTATAGTCTGATGTGGTTAGGTAATTAAATACCGAAACAATTATCGTCTAATGTGGTGACTATCCATTACTTACATACCGACATTCCTCTGTGCCTCGAAAAGCACGTTGGTGCACGCTGTGAATTTTAAAGTACATCCCTACTTCCCTACTAATATTATAAATGTGAATATAAGTTTGTTTGTTACGCTTTCACGCGAAAACTACTGAACGGATTTGGATGAAATTTGCACACAGATAGTTTATAACCTGGATTTAAACATAGGATACTTTTTTATCCCGGTAGTAAGATCCCATGGGACAATAATCAAACATCACGCGGGCGAAGCCACTGGCAGAAGCTAGTATGTAATAATCGTTACCAGTGGTGTTAGTCAGTGGCCCGAAAGCAACCAGTCTTACCAAGTAAGAAGTATAAGCAAGTATTAACAACGTTGCGGAGGTCAGTTAGGCAGTCGCTCCGTGTAAAAACTGGTATTCGCCTTCATCCAGTGAGATGACAATGGAAGCCGGTCGGCTTGCTATGATGCTATGATGCTATGATAAACTATGATGTGGTCACATCATAGTTGGGAAAAGGCTAGGCATATGATGCCTAGACAGCATGGCAACATTTTAAGCGTACGTATTAGCCTGCACGCAGCTTGCATAGAGCGGAACTTGATTTACCCATCAATAGCCATGACGACAGTCTCAATAAATTACAAATCTGTTTAGTCCGTCAGTTAGAGTATTAGAAAATAATGAATGGCGATCATGATACTTGCAATAGCGTCGAAATATCGGGAGCTCATAGAATCAGAAGATAATCTCGGATATTATCCCGTAAGTACCCGTAAATCTGGCGTCTTTGCTGTCAATGTTGTGTTTACCTGTAATTGGCATATATATTAGAACACTACCATAGGAGTTAGTTTAAGTATGTGCATATATGTGCTGTAGGTGAACCTTAAGTAAATAAATAAATAAATACTTTAAGTATGTCGAAAAACCGTGAAAGTCTAAAACAGTACATTAATGGGCACGTAATTTTTGTTTTTGTAAATCAATGAATAGGTATTGACACAGAAAAAACGCATCAAAACTCGGGAGTGGGGCTCATGACGTCAGTACGTTCTTAAAATTATACCTAAACGTGAAATATTGAGAATTTTAAACGCGTCGTATTTCGTCAATTTTGATTTAAGTACATTAGAAAAGAAAAAATACGGTTCAAAATATATTTTGATAATTTAACTGACGGACTGATTACATCTTTTTTTGTCCTCTACCCTATTCATGTGGGATATTCTTTAGAACCTAGAAATGGACCAGTTTTAGCGAAACCTAAGTTCAACTATACAATATAAATACTTCATTCCTCCACACCAGGGGAGATACCCTAAAATAGAACAGATTTGCAAGTCGACGTGAATTTCAATAAGCACTTACCGCAGCATGCAGCCTTGCAAGCGTCGTCAGGCTTCAGTCTGCAGTTACGTCCCTACGGACCCCCACGAGCTGTACAAGCTTGCATTCGCTCTCCAAAATACTCACGAAGAAATACTATTTTAACGCTATGGTATTCCCGAGTTGTTAAGAGATTGGTTCAGCATTATTAAGCCCATTGTAAGGGCTTTTCGATTAAAAGGACTCTTCGAAATTCAAATTTAATTCGCATCAATCATAATTTAAAAAAAGAAATACACGTTTTGTTCTTTTTTTTTCGAAACGGCATCTCGCATTTCAACCTTGAGAGGTTGTCGGATGCTTTATCCGGACTATACAAGTTTTGTTCAAAAAGCATTTTTAATTTAGCCCTCGTCGCTTAAATTAGCTAAAAGACGATTAGTGTTGGATCTTTCTCCAGCATTTAGACAAATGACTTGACGTAAGTCATTTGTCTAAATGCTGTAACCTGGAGTGTACCCACACAAATGGGGTGTTATTCAAGGTTCCGAGTTGCTAGTGAGAAATTACTCATGGGAAAATCCATTAACGCTTTACCCTACCTGAGAATCAACCCAGCTTTATGATCAGCAGAAATAACTTACAACATTCTGTATCCATAACAACACCAATTTATTTACAATGCCTAGCATTTTTCGATGTCGCCCTTTCGAAATAAGTGTGTCAAAGTTACAAAGAAACAGTATCACTAAATCGCGTACACAACTTAAGCATTCCTGTCTAAGTAAGTTACATAAGTTCTCATAACACTTCCAAAAAAGTAAGCCGTTTTAATTCAAGTCCAACCAGTCGGCCACCTGTTGACTTTGAGCCGAAAATGTTATGAATGCTTGAAAACCGAATCGATTTACTACTACCTACAGCTAAACTTTTAATAGTCGCATTCGGCATTTTCCTTCCCAATTGCTTGAAATGGCAAGTGGGTCGTTAAGCTAAGTAAATTATGGCTTAGACAATCATTATTTTGTGGAACTTGTAGTGACAAAATTGTTACTGATCCGAAACTACTATTTCTACATTTTAGCTACATTTATCTCGCTGAGAAAAAGGTAGTTCTTCAACCCTATTAAACACACAAAAATGGTGATAGGACAATATAGCTAACAATGATCATTCCAAATTCAAATCTACCGCCGCCATTTTTTTTACTCTCATCATATTAGCAAAGGCGCCTCTCTGGCAACGCCACAGAGTGCCAAAAGCTAGGATCTTGAACCTACAAATAACGTTGAAAATCATCCTGATGAATTTGGCTAAAAACTTGACCAAAGACATCACCATCTTCCTGCCCTGGTCCCATGTTACTTGGGGTCGGCGCGACACTACTTTTTCTTTCATTCTCCTCTGTCAACCGTCACGCTATCTTTTACTCCTTTATCTTTCATATCATTCCTCATACAATCCATCCATCGTTTCTTTGGTCTTCCTCTCCTCTTCCATCCATCAACAGTTATATTCATCCATCATCATCACAAAATGTCCATACTACGCCCAAACACTGAAAAAATAAGAAAGGAAATAAATAATGTTACATGAACGAAGTAAGAACTGAATATTCAGTACGATGATTGACATTCGAATAAGTGCATAACTCAAATAATCTCGTCAGAGTTCACACCTGTGAACGGCACCTCTTGCCAATCAAAAACTGGATACTGCTTTACGTTTGCGGGCTGCAAACGTAAAGCAATATCCAGTTTTTGATTGACAAGACCTTTTGGGTGCTACGACAAAATTAAAAATAAACCACATAAACAACAATCTGACTAGAAAAGAAATATACGTATGTTTTGTGACTCCTTCATTTGTACCCATTCATTGATGAGTGCTACAATTTTCACGTTTCAATATGGTTATGAAGGTAAGGACAACACACGGTCCTAGGCCGTAGCTGTGTTTTCTGGTCAAACCAGAAAAAAGATTAACCTACTTAGTACCTACTAAGTAGGTTAATCTTTTTACTTGCTTTGGTTATATTTTAGCAATGAACTAGAACAGTCCTTAGACTTGGACTGTTTTAGACTTTCACGGTTTTTCACTACACTTAAAGAAAAAAAAGTACCATCACGGATAGACTTACTTCTGTCTGACTTATACGACTAAACGTACCGTGTATTTGATTTTTAAACAAGCTAATCATAAGCATCTAAGTGAAACAATTGTAAGCATACAATTTCCTTGAGGAAACGAAGATGCCTGTTGTTGAACAATAACGTATGTCATTATCACAAGATGTTGTACCACCATCTTGGAAATATGTCATTATCACTTGTGATAAGAAAGATATCTCGTGTAGGTACTAGTCACATCTGGTAAATACAAATGTCAAAGAAAACTAAACCAGACGGAAAATTAATATACCCACATCATCTAGCCTTGCTCTAAAACCAATGACTTGTCCTACGTGAATAAACCTTTAATGTCCAATAATACTAAATTACGAATGTTAATCTGGTACTATTGATACAGAATGTTATCGCAACCACAAAAATATACCTCTATTAAATTCGGCTAGCATAATAATTAAGTAACAGGCGCTCTATCAAGGTTGTACGGGTTCTCGGGTACCCTAATAGCTGTGGTTTCGCAACACCCAGTTGTTCCAGTTTCAAGCCTAAAGTCAAAGTACAAATTATTTAGGATTTGTGTGTCATAATGTCATAATATTTGATCTTATAATGGTTACACCGGCGTTAGGAATTTTACCCTGAACCAGCCCGCTGCAATTAGATACTATCTAATACTGTGAACTTGCAGCTAAACCATTAGTCCACTGACAATAGCTGAGATGTCAATAAGCTCAGTCATAAAGATAATGGAATTAGCTAACCTTAGAGAGCTTATCAAACTCTTAATATGTTTCGAGTCTGATGTTTATATATGTCACCGTAAAATTGTCAAATACGTTAGGTATATTGTAATATCTCTAGCGATATTGTAAAGTCTCGAATTATTGTCAAATGAACATACTGCTTACAATAAAACGCATTATTTTTCGTGAAATGCATGCGATGGTAGTCAACTCACGCGGTGTGGGGAGAAGGAGGGGTCCCCCTTGCCCAGTGGTACCACTCTCATGATAAGATACTGTACCATTCCAGAGAAATATCGATTAATATAACCTAACCTTAAAACACTTCATATTCCCCTAAAAAGCGTAGTCGACGGAGCCCCGCTTCGCGGGGCCCCTATTTCCGAGTGCAGGGTTTAAAGGAACCTAACTAACATAACGGGGGGGTGCCCCAAGTCCCGTTTATGGGGGCAAGAGATACTTCCGTATGTTCAGATGACAATAATTCAAGACTTTACAATATCGCTAGAGAGATATACGTTATATTGTAATATAACGTATTTGACAATTTTACGGTGACATATACAAATGTACGTCCTATCGTATTTGGGAATGACACGGCATTGCAAGCCCAAGTTTTATTGCAAAAAGCAGCTAGTTGTCAACAGTGAATCACTGTCTGCCATTCAGTTAACGGTCGCACGGAATTTGAAATTAAAATTGGAACGTTCAATTTGAATAGCACGTGCTTTGGAAGTAGGAGAGGCGGTGGCGGTCGCATAGAAGGCGCGCTTGCGCAACCACGCGGCAGGTGCCTGCGGGAACGAACGAAATGCCAAACATTAAATGCATTCAGACAAACCGGTCTGATAAATACTTTACAGCAATTTACCGCAACGCCACAATTAACGCAATTGTTTTTCTCTGGCTGTTCGAAATCAATTGAGTGCCGCCGTAATTATCAACAAATAACGCGGGGCGATAAAATAAATTTTAATAATTTAAAGCATGCGAAACTTTACAACGGCTCATAAAGCACGATATCTAAAGCCATGTATCTATCTCTTTAACGCAATCATGTCCGAGATTTAAATCCTAGGAGCACGCCAATAGTGCACGTTGAATTTCGACACAGGCCATTCGTTACACGAAATAATTGTCAATATCAAACAGGCGTGCTGTTTCCGATCGTTTCCGATTTATCTAGACGGATAATACTGTAATAGTATAATAGGAAATCCTGCCTATATTAGGTGCAGTACCTTTCCAAATCGCAATGATAATGATGTTGCGAAATATCGGGCGATACTGTGGGAGTCAGTCGTCGAGGTTAATGTCGTGGGGAGAGGGGCTATGGTCTTATTCAATGGACCTTTGAGCTGGACACAGCGGACACAAGGCACGTAGCGTTAATTCACACGTCGCGTTGCTTTTGAACCGTCTGTATTTATATTAAATGCACACGTATTCTGTGTAAGGTTTCCTCGAATATTAGAGCTTTGTTGTGTTCGTAATAATAATTGTGTCCGTAGATACTCAATAATAGCTATATTAGGTACACTTGCGTGCAAAAAGCGATTAACAATATGGTAATTTACTTGTTAGTGCAGTGACAAATCTTAGTCTTTACTTTAGGGACGTACAAAACGAAAAGTGCTTATAATTTCTAATTAATAGAATTTCATTGAAGAAACTAAAAGGCAAAAAATAAAAGCCTATTAGGCAAATGTAGATACATTAGCCCATTACTTTTGGGACCTAATACTGTCCCTTGAGGAAACCTTCCCGTAAGCCAATTTACTTAGGAAATCAAGGAAATAATGCAGACGTTGTTCAATGTTAGTGTATTTTAGAAGACTAGACTTTGTAAAATTAATTGTAAAGACTATGTCAATTAAGCTAGCGAACGACTAACAACTCTTAGTAAAATACGACCATTACAAAGGCAAACACCAAAACGCATAACTCGAAACGCACATTTGTCACCAAGACATGACTTTTCACGCCAATTCCGAGCAAAGCCCTATTCTATCGACTCTGTAATATCTAAATGTGTTCATTAATATTTCTATGAAATGTACTACATAGCCAACGCCTACAGAACGAATCCAAATCACGCTAGGCATTTGTACTTACTTACATTATAAATTAACACAAGTTCCATATCCTAACGGAAGTGGTCCAAGGAATTCACCACTAAAATTTTTATGCGACTGCTACTTTGTCCAACATACGCTACTGTACTTTTGTTATAAGAATTTTCAATAGCATTCCTGTCGTTCTGTAAATTTAAAATTTTTGTTCGTGTATCAATTTGTTATTTTGTTGCTGATATGAATTGAACTGTGAATGAATGAATATTCATGACAGACATAATGTAGGAACATAAAAATCCAATGCTGAATACTAAAGCTGAATCGATAAACAGTGTCAACAGACAAATCACGGTCTTTATTGTCATAGGCCACATATTAATTGACAGACTGATTTGTAATTTGTTGACCAGATCGTTTTGCTTTGTCGTTACTTTTTAGCGTATCGATGCTCTAAAACTCAAATCGGTTTAGCAAATAATTTCGCCAAGCAAACTTTGCTCACTAATGAAGAAGGGCATCAAGTGCACAATGCGTGTATAAGGGTGTACATTGGAATATGAATAGCAGTGTATGGATAAGATGTGATGACAGAATGGAGATGACGTATTTATTCTGCGTGACTAACTAATGGGTAGATGTTACGATCCTTCACTTATTTAGAAGGTGTTTTCCACAGATTTAATCTAAAGACAATCGTTAAAATGATGAATCATGCTGACATTAATTAATAAAGACAAAGCTAAAAATAGCCTGCGTTGGTCGAGTGTTCGCAATTATACGGCTACTGAGGATTCGATTCGCCGGGTCGGGCAGTTTTATTAGGTGTTTCTATCATTAATTTCTCAGTAGCAGCTACAGAGTCTGTGCCCGGTTGATGGCAATAGGCTCGCCACCTATTAGGTACATCGGACTTGTACTAGTAGATATTATTATGCACTTTAGGGATTACAGGCGTCTGACGTAGGTCCTCACTGGACGCGGCTGTTCCAGGAGGTTCCTACATCGAATCGAGCAGGATGAAACGCCCGGGTGTTTTCATTGCAAGGATCGACCGGAGGACACGGTCGAGCACACGGTGGAGGTTTGCCCCGTGTGGGCGGAGCACCGCCGTGTCCTCGTAGCAGCGATCGGTGGTGGTGACCTCTCGCGTCCGGCCCTGGTTCAATCCATGGTCTGGAGCAAGACGGATTTGGAAGCCGTAACCTCCTTCTGCGAAGCAGTCATGCTAGCGAAGGCGGTGGCGGAACGCAAGAGGGAGAGAACCTCTCGTCCCAGCCGCCGCGGGAGACGCACCGGGCGTCGGGGGTCACATGGTGGTCCCCGGCCGGCCGGCCGTGCCGATGAGCTATGTATGGGCTAGCTCGCCGTCCGTCCGTCTTATGATGACAGGCCGAGTCGACGTCACGGTCGAGTGCCACGCGCGTGCCTCAAAGAGATGCCAGCATAATGAAGGAGCCTGCAAGGGACGAAGACTGCCGAGGCTGCGGGACTGTTCGAAAGAGATACCGTGGCCCCGGAACATAAAGGGCGAGGAAGGAGTCAGGCGAGGCTGACAGTCTGAGTTTTAGTCAGTAGAAGTTCCTTCCTTCCCCGCTCCGCCCAGAGTGAGAGGAGTCATTTGATGATTTCCAATCCGAAAAAAAGGAAGAAAAAGGATTACAGGATTATTGTGATATTGTTATGAACAGATATTCTTTGAAGGGTTATCCAAAGGAAGTCCCAAGTGCCCATTATTAACACGATTGTCCAAAATTTAATTTACAACAACCTTGACATCTAACCCCACACCATTATAACAAAACCCGACGCTAAACGTAAACCAGCTAATACTTCCACAACGTTATACCATTATACGTCCGATAGGTCGGGTCGTAAATACCAAGCCACACATGGACGTAAATCAATTACCCGCGACAGAACGTCAAACTAGCTTTATTGTTGCCTACGTGTTTACAGGAGTTTTCAAACGTTCACTAACACGTGAACGGGTTACGTTCTGGCTAACGATCCCGATATATTTACTTTTAACTGGTGTTTTGAACTTTTTTTTTTGTTTGTTGGTATTTGATACTCTGTTTTTTGGTTGTTTGGGAATGTTTATTTGTCTCTGTGTCGTTAGTTTCAGTCTTCGTCAAATCAGTTTTATGTTTGCTCACTACAGTAGCTACGCCCATTTCCAAAATTTAAAAAAATTCGTCACCAACAGTCATGTATGAGATTGCCCATCTACACCAATATTATAAAGAGGAAAAATTTGTATTTTTGTGTGCGTGTATGTTTGTAATGAATAAACTCAAAAACTACTGTGCAGATTTTAAAAATTGTTTCAGCAACGGATAGCCACAGTATCAGCGAGTAACATAGGGTATATTTTATCCCCGTACTCCTACAGGAACGAGAACTACGCAGGTGAAACCGCGTGACGTTCGCTAGTTAATAATAATAACCATCATTTAGATAACCTTAAAGAACCACCCAAGTAAACATTTGCCTAGATCATCATAGTTTACAAAAACCCCTTTCCTGGTATGTACAATATCTATCTTAACGCCCAGTTACTATGGCGCTCTGTATTCACATAGGACAGTCATAAAAAAAAATTGAAAGGACCAGAAATTTAAAGGAGGATCTAGAGACTGCATCCTCACTGCATACTGGTGTCATCAATTCCTGATAATAATCATCTTTGACTTTTGACCTCTATTTGTTTGGATGCTACATTTTCCCATGTGGTCCTATACGTACACCAGTACAAGTCCTTATCTTTAATCTTCTCATCCCATCTTTAAGCCAAGCACGTCACTGCTACATGTGGCTTCCAGCAATGTTTGTGCACGCAACGCTAATACTGCTACACATTGTGATTCCGATCAGCTTAAAAGGGAAGCGATAAGTATAAATTCTTTCATACCTATAGGACTTGACGTATAAATTCACCGTAAAAAATAAATAGCTATAACAAACTTTTTATTTCCACGAAATAATCAACGTCAACTTAATGATCGATAATAATTACTTAATATTATTAATCAGGACACATTCAATTCTCAACCAATTATTGTGACAAAATTGTTTGAACCTCCAAATATAACATTCGGTCTCCAATTATCGTTCAATACTTGTTGTTCCCATTGTAACAGGGTCACACATGGTCGCATAAAAATAAAAATACTAATTAATTCCCAACATTTTTCGTCTTACCTAACTGCTGTGACATGTTTTTGTCAAACTTATTTAATTTTATTAGATAAAAGCACAGTTTCAATGATTTATTTATTTCATTGAGTGTATAATGTGTTTCGTTTGTAAATGTTTTAACAAAAAGTGTAATTTTGGCTCCGCTGCGCGAATGAATTATTTATCGAGGCCTACTCATACATCAGGGTCCTTATCAATCGAATTAAACTCTTGTTTGGTGTACTATTGTGCCCTAAAAATGGCTAGCGTGAACGGTTGAGGCGATAAAAAAAAGATTTTATAAGTTAGTGCAGACAATTTTTAGATCAATGTGAACACTATTTGAAAAGCAAAATGGTCTGGTTTTTAGACAGGTGGGAATATGATACATGCCTTAAAGGGCTTGTAGTATTCCAAGTCATTAATTCTTGTGACTATTAGATAGTGTAATGTGGCCACATAGGTTGTTGTATCAATATTATGCTACCCGTATTTTGTCGTTCGTTACTTCCGCTAGATGTCAATTTGTAAAGTGTCAATACTTATCTTGTAACATAATCATTATTTTCGTCGACTATGGAACGTGCCATGACAGAATTATTAGTAAGGTAATGTAATCAATAAACCTGCCTAATTATAATATGTAAATTGGTCACGCAGTAATCTTTCACGCCGATCGAGGATAAAAGCTCAACAAAGACTTTATTGTAACAGTAATGAAGTCGTGTATTACCTATCGCCTGATTGGACTATCTCTTTAACGATTTCATTTTATCATGAACAATTGATCCTAAATACATAAACTACTTTTATTCCATACGTTTGCACTAGTCCTATTTGGTCCCGCCGATAAATATTATGTGATTTAGTGGGTGTATAAAAGTTTTGGTTCTGGTTTTTTTATTATTCATTCTCAGATTCAGCTGCATCTGGTTAGACTTGAAGCAAACATAGATCAAGTCATTTCGCTTGTAATAATCGTAAAATTCTACAGAGAGCAAAAAGGGCAAGTTCATTACAACATAGATTACAACATAATTAACATGATTATAATCACCTGCACGCAGTAAAAACACAGTTAATTCAGCATTTACTGTCATTCCTAACCATAAACCGCAATACATAACTACAAAACTAGACAAGACATGTTACAAAGTAACAAATCCAGTTTCCTCAAAATAATGCGTTTACGGAATAAGGAAGACTTATACCATTTATGTTTATCTTGCATACATTATGCATAGTGATATAACCTTACTTAAAGTGAAAAATGCAGGCTATATTCAATGCAACAGTCACCTAACCTCGCATTTTTATGTTATTCATATTTTTTCCAGTTTTATTTATCTGTCAAAATGAAGATGCATATATTTTTTATGACTGGTATCAACTGATCTTTTGGCATTTACCAAAAAGCGACATTTTTTAAGTATTTTTTTATGACTGGTTAAAAAGAATCAGATTTCTGTAATTCTGTATTTTAGGGCCAGTTTTATCGTTATAAGTCAGGTGACAATCAAAAAGGATTTCATACGCTTATTGTGAACGCAAACGAATTAAATAATGCAACGAACGCTGTTTTCCATTGTCAAAAAAAAAAACTCGATATCATACCCGCTACCCCCACAAACCCATCCATTTTGTTAATTCATAAATGTGTTAAAACACATTGTCTTAAACTGTCAGTATGAGAGGTTTTATAGTGTCTCGTTTAGCAGGCAAATAATATTTTATAACTTTAAAGGCGAAGGTTCGTGCAAACTTGACAAGCAACGATTAGCAAACACATTATTTGTCATTTCATCATTATACAACAACAAGTTTAACAAAAAATTCAATTCGCAAAATAATTATCCGATAAACTTTTATCTAATAACTTATTATTTGACAAACAATTCATTATTTTTTCATTTTATCTCATAAAATAACGTTTGAAATAAAGACATTTCACATATTTTATTTATTATTTATTTATTTATTGATAGTGCCATTTAAAAAAAAGAATATAAATGAATTTGGTTTTCTATAAGCACAAATTTTGTGACAGAAATGAATCGCTGCAGAACCGACTCCACGTAGTCTTTTCTGCCCTACCCCTAGAGTGTTATTTAAATCCGCGTAGGCGCGGAGGGCCGAGGCGGAAGCTCGCGTGTGACCGCCGGAGTCCCGCAGCGCCGGAGCCGTGACAGAAACCATGCCTGCTGCATGCTGCATGCCTGCTGCATGTTGCATGCTTGCTGCTTGCTTTTTGCATGCCTTGCTACATGCTTGCTGCTTGCTTCCTGCATGCTTCTTGCTGCATGCTGCTTGCTTGCTGCATGCTGCTTGCTTGCTGCCTGCCACTTAGCCACTTACTGCCATTTACTAGCCTGTAAATTATTTTGTAGAAATGTGATTTTTCCAAATGTATCTAAATAAGAAATGAAAAATGTACAAATGATTAAATATCATCTGATGCATTTGATAAAAGAAGTATTTGCTAAATGAATGTTTGTAAAACAAATGTTTTTAAAATAAAACATTTGCGGAATAAGTTGTTTGCGAAATAAATAGTATACGAAACGTTGGTTGTTATATGAAAATTTGTCAATGGAGTTTTGGTGAAACAGTGAACCTCTTCTTCCAAACTTCTAACTTCTCTTTTTCATTTTACATAAATTATTGCCAATCCAGAATGTTCATGCTGATTCTTCCTTCTTGCGGAATCTTCACTAAGAGTTAACGACACATGAGAGGATTATAACCCAAACTAGTCAATTTACTCCAAGACGTGATAAACTCCACAAGCCAATTTCCACACAAGATGAAATTCAGCAATTGTAATGTCAATTATCGTGACGGTCAACGCTATAATAGCTAAGGGACTCGATCAACATCTCGAGAGTCTCTCGTCAGGCGTTCGGGTCAAGAGTTTGCTACAGAGAACAGGCTCTTTGACAAGACACGTAGGTCGTAGGTGATATGAGGTATCTTCTTGAACTCGGTCCGTTGGGAGCTGTAAGTTGCAAGTTGAAGCTCCGATACTAGGATCATGTATTTAATAGTTTGTGAAGACAAATAGAATAATGGCAGGAAGGTGAAAATGATAACAAATAGGCTTGTGTCCTAAAAAAATCTAATTAGTCCGTCAGTTAGATTATAAAAAATATTTGACCCGTATTTTTTCTTTTGTTACATAAACCAAAATTGACGAAGATACGACGCTTTTAAAATTCGCAATACGTCACGCCGTGCTATAGTTTTTAGTGCGTTGTGACGTCACAAGCCCCCACTCCCGAGTTTTTATGCGTTTTATCTTTGTCAGTACTCAGTGATTTACAAAAACAAAAAATACGTGTTTTATTATAATATTTTCCAATACTCTAACTGACGGACTAATTAGTTTTGCAATTTATTGATAGTGGAAACTAGCCTAGCATATTGTTGTAGCAAAAGCATATTGTTTGGAAGCACTCATAAATAGTTAATTAAAAAGTCGGAAAATGTTTCAACACTTTGTTTTTAAATAGACTCAGTTACAGTATGTCAGTTTGTCTGAATTGTTTTGCAGTATTTCGTTATATGTACTTGAAACTTAGTCCAGTATAGTTCTGCAAATGCAAATCAAGTGAGATGAAGGACTTTTGCTCACAAGTATCTAGTAATTGTCTTTTTTAAACTTTCACGATCAGAACACAAATACCCGTTTGCATAAGGTTTTTAAAGTATCTAGAAGTATAAAAGCATGAACTTCCTGAAAAGTGACCAGTCCTAATTATCCATGACAGGTCGTAACTATTTCAGTTGCATAAAATATTCATGCTCCTATTCAAACACATACACCTTTTCATAACGTTACCAACAAAATGAAAACATCAGTGATAATCTCTTTGTTCCGGTTAATCCAGGAAAAGTTTAACTAAAACCATGATACACAAGTTCAACAGTATCACTAAGCAAAGGCGTCTTAATACAAGTTATCCTAAGCTAATATCTAAACTGAGATGACGCTGAACACAGGCGGTGGTGTAGACGGGACACAAACGGGAGAATAGGGAGCAACTTTTTAGTTGATTTAGTGTGGCTGAACAATATTAAAGAATGTGTGAACTGTTTTTCAGAGGATGTATCTAGAGACCACCCAAAATTAGCTAGTTATCAATGTCTAAACTAAAAAAAAACAACCTATCACATCTCTTACTAGTCGTACTGTTTGTAAAGTAATTGAATCGAATCTCGTAATATCTACAAAAGCTATTAAATTAAAATTAACATACATATTTATAGATCACTACAGTTAGGTATTATTGAAGTGTGTAGAAATACAGAGAACTATACTTATAATTACAAGAAGTGTATATCGTGGGCCGCGTGTTGATCAAAGTGCTGTTTTATTTTGTGTTTCGCACTCGACCCAATGATCGCACCGATAACCTCCCGGTTATTTTAACAAATGAGTGACATATTTGCACCATTGCTCGCTTAAGAGGTTCGATCTGACCAAAACCAAAACACCAACATTGCAACACAACCAATTGCGGCAAACCAGTGGAAGCCAAGAAATAGTGACCCGTCTAAGCAATACCTTATGGTGTAGATAGCAGGGTAACTGCGATTGTTCTCAACAAACTGTTATCAAGTTAGTTTCTGTCTGGCACAGTAGTCTCATAATTGAACCCGTATTGTTATCGCTAAGAATTAAATGGTACCTATAAAGGTTTTGATCGGGTTTTCGGTTTACTTTGCTATAGAGACCAAATAAGACAATATTGTGTTAAAATTGACTTCATCATCTGTGCTGATCTTCAAGTTCACCTATACCAGCCTGTGGAGTTATTGTGTAACACACTCACAATGGCAGTCGATTTTTTTTTGAGATAGCAGTACCTACGGTTTACGAACTATATTCATATTATAAGTTTTTTAAGCTGGGATATTTACCCATGTTTACTGTTTGTTTTGAGTTCCCGAGATTTTGGCGCTGATGCACATACATGACCACGGATAAACTGAAGTTATTACTTCTGTCAGTGTGTGCTGTTTACGCCACGTGGCCCCAGCGATCGCCTGCCGCGTGGCCCACTGCGGTAGATGCCACGTTGGACGCCGCGTGCACCGTCGCGTCTCGGCGTCCGACGCTGCATCTCAAGCAAACGCGCGTAAAAACGCTTCTCCGTAAACGTTCTCATATAATGGCATATGTTTGAATTTTAAGCCGCCCGCGCCGCCCAACGCGACTCACGACGCGCTGCGTCTCCGTAAATGAGCCCTTATTCAGTTTCTTTCTACGAAAATATCTAAAGGGTGTAAATAGACTCTTAACGAAGCCGAAGGGCACTGGTTCGTGCCGTCTTTGCGATATTTTTTTTTGCTTTCAACCACAGTCCACACATAAACTCAAAATATTCAAAGTTCCAACTTTTTCACAACTTAGTTTTCAAATACTAATTTTTAAGGTCATAACTTTACTTAATATACCCTTTTACTATTAAATGCGCCCCATAAGCACAATGTTTTGAGTGCGTTTCATTGAATTTTACCGCAAAACGTTTTTTCACCCCATAAAACAAGTAATTTCCCAGCAATTATTTTTAGGCAGAGTCACTTAGTTTAATGAACAGAATGCATGGTTGACGGCATTGTGAAGAGTCTGATATCCTGTGTACATTCCACATTGAAACCAGAATACGACCATGTGTACCTACATCACAATATTTTACAAACAAGGAACTAATTTAGTTGCGGCAGTCAATTCATACTGCGTCCACGTCACAGGATGGCTGTGACAGTTCACAAACCACTATTTTAGCTGTTTCTGTTGGCTACGCTAGACCGCTATAAAAAGCAATGTATTTCTGACCTAATTAGCCGCGGGAAAATTGTCAAGCGCTTTATGATTTTATTGCGCTGTATAGTTCTGAAATAGAAATAGTTCTCTTCTATATTTCATTCGTTTCAGGAGTAGTGATGAAAAAAGGAAACATTACGTAACCATTTAAGGAAAGGTAGGTACGCCCTGATAAACATGAGTCGATACTTAGAAACCTCCATGCGTCTCCCATGCGCCTCATTGCGTCGTTAGTCTAGTGGTCGCAAGCTCGACTGCTAAGAATGTGATCCTAGGTTCGATTCCCAGGCCCGGCAAAATGTTATTGGGTTTTTCCATCAGGAATTTTTCATTAGCAGCCATATCATCCATCATCTGCCGAGCCCTTTCCCAACTATGTTGGGGTCGGCTTCCAGTCTAACCGGATGCAGCTGAATACCAGTATTTTACACGGAGCGACTGCCTATCTGACCTCCACAACCCAGTTAATACTGGGAAATACGATACCACTTGGTAAGACTGGTTGTCAGACTAGCAACCACGTAGTCTGAAATTATTCCCGGTTGATGAAAATTGGCTCGCCCCCTATAACTTAGGGGACTTATACAAAACTGGCGAAATGTGATAAACACCAAAAATACGAATATAAAGGTCCGTAGAAACTACGCTAAAACAAGATAATGTCCCTTTATACCGTGTATTTCGCTAGATATCTAAAATCATGCTAAAACTAGGTTATCCACGGTCATTTTGGGCACAGAAAACCCGATGGAATCAACTTAATGCACCGCTGCATCAAAGCCTGTTTCAAACCCTCTAATGCATTCAGTCCTCGTGACGTGACGTACGCGTGCGTTGACGTTGACTGTACCGATGACGCACGCACGCGTTAAGTGTCAAAGAACAGAATAGTGTGGGAGTAGTGACAGGTTTAAAGTGTCTGATTGTCGACTGTAAACGGTAGAAGAGTTGCTTTTATCAGCAGTATTTGTATTATACTTTGTTGTCAGAAGCATGAAGTAAATGCAAATGTCACAGGACTTCTGAAGTAGGGTTGGATTGATCCTTGAGCCCAAAACTTTTTGTGGAAATGTTATGTGGACGTGGTTGCGGACAACAGACTTCGATAAAAACTGTAGTATTGTTCGAGTCGGGTGTCTTGTCCATTCCAATTCCATTCATCTTTAAAGATCTCTCATTTTGACAATTGTCTTTGGTTTCTCAATACTCAATTATTTATTGCATTCCGTATGTATTACAAAGATGGTGTTATAAAATAAATGATCAGTATGGACCCTGTCAGGCACAGCAACATTATGAAACTTCAACATTTCTAGGGTCAGCAATCGATTAACTTATCGAGTGAATATCACCCTCTCAAATACAAGTCCTAATTCCTGCATCTGTATATGGTCAAAAACGAACATTAAATTTACCAGCGGTAAATGAGCGCAGATATATATTCCCACAGCCAAACTAAAGTTTGAATAGCCCTTGCCATAAATAAGGCTGAAGGAAACCAAGTGTTAAATTAATCCACAAACAGTTAGCCATTCCTTCTTTTTTGAACACGAAAATTGTTTGGCAAAGCACCGAATTCGTTTGATTCAAAAGATTCCGGTATCCCGCAACATATTCATTTTAGAATATACTTGTACGGATTGTCGGAATTCGTATGTTCATGCTAGCTTCCACAATCTAATTGTATTGCAGTAGAGTTAGGAAATGCGCACATTTGAGACTTTTATAGTTTCAATACTTTGGATTCAAAAAAGTTACAGAAAAGTTGAAAAGGAATCTACTGTCTCAGTATGAACTAATGATAAGGAGAGGCGAAACGCATGTGATAAAAAAGAGATAAGATGGATTGAGAGAGAAAGGAAGACCAAAGAAATGATGGATGGTTTGTGTTAGGAATGACATGAAAGGAGAAGGAGTAATTGATAGCGTGGCGGTAGGAGAATGCAAGAAAAAACCGTGATGTTCCAACTGCAAATAATATAGGAGAAGGGCAAGAAGATGGTGATGATGGATTCATCCGTTTTATATCAGGTTCATTTATCTAACAAGCTGTCAGTTCTCAATGATTCAGTTTTGGTTCGAACTGGAAAGTTGATACGATTTATTAAACGTGCCAGTGTGAGCGATATCATTCACCATAAAAGCATAAAAAGATAATTTAATTACCATTAAAACTCCAAAAGGATAAGGACATGTTTAAAACAATCAATTCCGCAGAGAAGCAAAAACATATTTAATTTAAAATCCATCCTCATGATTCTCGAGGGATCCCAGTCGCCAAGTTTGATTGCTCAGCTTGGTCTGTTTATACAACACGGGTGTGCCACTGTGGCTATGTCATACACAAAAGGCAATGCGGGCAGCCACACAAAACGATCCACTTACTTACAACGCAGTATACCTACTTCGATACTGATCTCATGGATGAACTTTGAGTAATCGACTGAAATACGTCGGTTGGTGTCTACGAAGTGTATGAAGATTGGTTTTAAACGTTGACGAACCGACCCTACTAACTCGGGTGAACGAGAACCCGAGCTAGTAGGATACTCATTGATAGTTCCTATTGTAGGTGTTTTGGTGTCTAGGTGGTTAATAGCGCCTTATCAAACGTTAGGTTAAGCCGTGCTTGCCTTGGTTGGTCTGGGTGAATGGGTGACCAGTGACCACCCCTTACATACCGAGTTTCCTCCGTGCCTCGGAAAGCACGTTAAGCTGTAGGTCCCAGCTGTAAATTCTCCATATTTTACAGTCGTTACAGGTAGTCAGTGGCTCAAAACGTCTGACTGACAGCCAGTCTTACCAAGAGGTGTCGTATTACCCTGTATGAACTGGGTTGTGGAGATCAGAGCAGTCGCTTCGTGTAAAATACTGGTACTCGGCTGCATCCGGTTAGACCAGAAGCCGACCCCGGGAAAGGCTAGGCAGATGATGACACTTCCACAGAGATATTGTCCTTGGTCTTGTGTAATGGAAACACTCTATACCGATTATGCCGATGTGTTTAGAAATTCGCTAGGTACATGCGTGATACGCCGTTCGTGTAAATCCGTATCTGTAAATGAAACACACAAAAATTACAATTTCGTATTTAACTGAAACAAGATAACGTCCTAAGTAAGAGACTTATTGGTGTATTTTTTTTTTTTTTTTTTAGAGTCGGAAATCATCAAATGACTTCTCCCACTCTGGGCGGAGCGGGAGGGAGTGTCAGACTCTTACTGACTAAAACCTATCCATGTTCCTTCCTCGCCCTTTATGTTCCGGGGCCGCGGTATCTCTTTCGAATAGGCCCGCAACCCGGGCAGGCTTCGGCCCTTGCGGGCCCCTCCCCTTGTGCTGACATCTCTTTGAGGCGCGCGTGGAACATGAACGCGCCGTCGACACGGCCTGTCGTCAATATACGGACGGACGGCTAGCTAGCCCATAGTTAGCCGTCCACAGGCCCGCATCTACAGTGGCCGGTAGCCACCACGTGGCCCCCGACGCCCGGTGCGTCTCCTGCGGCGGCCGGGAAGAGAGGCTCTCTCCCTCTCTTGTTCCGCCACCTCCTTCGCCAGCATGACTGCTTCGCAGAAGGAGGTGACGGCTTCCCATTCCGTCTCGCTCCGGACCATGGATTGAACCAGGGCCTGACGCGAGAGGTCGCCGCCGCCGATCACCGCTACGAGGACACGGCGGTGCTCCGCCCACGCAGGGCAGACTTCCACCGTGTGCTCCACCGTGTCCTCCAGTCGATCCTCACAGTGGAAACACCTGAACGTTTCCTCCCGCCCGATTCGGTGCAGGTACCTCCCGAAACATCCGTGTCCGGTGAGGACCTGCGTCAGGCGGAAGGTGAGGGCGCCGTGGCGCCTCTCAAGCCACTCTTCAAAGAAGGGACTTACCGCCACTATCGTGGCGTGCCCTGCACGAGGTTGCGACAGTCGGTCTCTCCATGTCGCCATGAGATCGCGCCGGAGGTCTGTCCGCTGAACGGCGATTTGCCGCGGCAGCGGAGTTTTCCCCCGGCGTAGTGCCTCCGCGCGCCATTCGTGTAGGCGCGCGAGGACTATCGCCTCCAGATCCCATGGCGGCAATCCGGCAAGCAGGCCCGCCGCCTCGCGGGAGATCGTACGGTACCCACGGACCATTTTTACGGCCACCACTTTCTGGGGCGCGTTCAGGTAATGGGCGGCTCGCCGCCTCAAGGAACGCGCCCACACTGGGGCCCCGTAAAGGGCCATGGACCGCACGACCCCCGCATAGAGCCTGCGGCAGGAGGCGTTTGGCCCCCCAAGGTTGGGCAGGAGGCGCCTGAAGGCAGCCCCGGTCCGTTCCAGCCTGGGGGCCAAGAGCATGAGATCCTGAGGTCGATTCCGAAGTCGACAAAAGTGTTCCATCAGTTTCTCAGTAGGAACCACGGAGTCAGAATTTGTGCCCGGTTGATGGCAATAGGGTTGCCCCTATTACATGTGACATAAACATACCATAAATGGCGGGTGTACTATTAGGTACTCCTATGTTTAACCCTTTGGGGATTACAGGCGTGATGTTTGTTATGTTGAGTTATAATACAGCTTTCTTTTTTTTTTACAACAATTTTTTTTTTGTATTTGTAACCCTAGCGATTATTTTTAATGTTATGTATCCTAGAGTTAATCTGTGAACAACGTTGTGGGCTGCTATGTTATCTTTAAGTTTTGTTTATATTCCTCTTCTATATTCTATATATATAGCAACTGTTTGTTGGTCTCTTTCAATAAAAAAAAAAAAAAAAAAATAATGACAATTTCACATTTACGATAATTACGATATCTTACTTTTAACAATCCCTACGAAGACCAATCAATTGTAAAAAGCACACAATGCAATGAAGTATTATAGTTGCTGCCAGTTTAGGTGACAATAGCAGTCATTGCCCTTTCCTTAATATCTCTTCATACGAACCAGTAAAAATAAACCATGTATCGTTTTTCATTAGAATAAATTTAAAAGATCAATGTCATAATAAATGATGATTTAAAAACTTGAACTGGCTCATTTTTGGTTTTCAAAGTAAAGAACTTTAATAAATGTAGGTGGTTCAATGACTGCTTTTGTCATTTTATTTGGCAGCAACTGTATTAAAACATACATAAAAAAGTAATGAATTAAACCAGACACTTGTTACCTACCGGTAAATGTACGAGTATTTACAACAGACGCACTCGTGAACTTCAAGAGCCAGATGTGACTGTCAACTTTGCAGAGCCACAGTTAACAAGCAAATCCACACTGGAGTCCCTTTACTGATGGACAAACAAACAGACGGTTTCACGTACAAGCTTTGTGAAAAACACGACAAAAACATGCGACAATTTCATTAAATTGAGTACGGCTTTGCGATATTTCATGTAGTATTAGTTGATTCTTTATCGGCTAGCCTTTAGACGTACTGGAGCGTAAGTTGGTTTTGTTCATCGTCTTTTTATTTGTTCGATTCAGTTCGTTTTTTTTTTTTTTTCAATTCAATTTAATTTCGTTTCTAGAATATGGATTCTGTGTCGTAAGTGTTAGTGGCCCAAAAAGACTAACAACCTGTCTTACCAGGGTCAGATAGGCAGTCGCTCCATGTATAGAATCTGCAGTAGTTGCATCTGGTTAGACTGGAAGCCGAACCCAACATAAACACTGTTTTAGGCTTTCACGGTTTAAAACTAAACTTATATTGTCACTTACGGGATATCTTCCGTGATTATTTATTGTTTTGAGCTCCCGATATTTCGACGCTGTTGCAAGCGCCATGATCGCGGGTTGACTGGAGACGTCTCCTATATCTTATATCGTATATCTTTGTTATCTATATCCTATATCTTTGTTATCTCAGTGTTTTTTTTCGTTATATATTTTTGGTTAGTCGTACTGAATGCTGTGTTAAAATTTATCCATATAATTTAATGGGACCCTAAAATAGGTTATACGAGGCGGCCGCTACTTTAGAAAAAAATAGAAATGGTGGACATTAATCTGGCCACGCTTCATACTAAAAATTTTCACAGCCCATTGTATTAGGTTTTCTCATTAGGAATTTCTCAGAAGGAAGCAGCTGCAGAGACTGAATTTGTTCCCGGTTGATGGCAATAGGCTCACTACTTATTACATGGTACTTAAATTTAGCTGGCGAAGGTGTGCCTATTACATGCACCTCTTCAAACACCTCTGCCTTACCCTTTGGGGATTACTGGCATGTTGTTATGTTACGTTTCCTATTGATAAACAACAAGCACGACAAGCTCACTGATACAATGAAGTATTGGTGTTTGGTCGCCTTGCTAACTTTTTCGGAAACCCCATGAACGTTAAATCAAACCCAGGTAAAAGCAAACCAATTCACAACAGATTCCATAGCATCATCAGCCTGTCATCCTGTTCGGGTTGCGGGCCTGTTCGGGGTTGCGGGCCTGTTCGAAAGAGATACCGCGGCCCCGGAATATAAAGGGCGAGGAAGGAATATGGATGGGTTTTTAGTCAGTAAAAGTCTGACACTCCCTCCCGCTCCGCCCAGAGTGGGAGAAGTCATTTGATGATTTCCCACCCTAAAAAAAATGATCGCGGGTTGACTGGAGACGTCTCCAGTCAACCCGCGATCATGGCGCTTGCAACAGCGTCGAAATATCGGGAGCTCAAAACAATAAATAATCACGGAAGATATCCCGTAAGTGACAATATATGAACCCAACATAGTTGAGGAAAGGATATGCAGCTGATGATGCTATGGAATCTGTTGTGAATTGGTTTGCTTTTACCTTTTTTTTTTAGGGTGGGAAATCATCAAATGACTTCTCCCACTCTGGGCGGAGCGGGAGGGAGTGTCAGACTTTTACTGACTAAAAACCCATCCATATTCCTTCCTCGCCCTTTATATTCCGGGGCCGCGGTATCTCTTTCGAACAGGCCCGCAACCCCGAACAGGCCCGCAACCCGAACAGGATGACAGGCTGATGATGCTATGGAATCTGTTGTGAATTGGTTTGCTTTTACCTGGGTTTGATTTAACGTTCATGGGGTTTCCGAAAAAGTTAGCAAGGCGACCAAACACCAATACTTCATTGTATCAGTGAGCTTGTCGTGCTTGTTGTTTATCAATAGGAAACGTAACATAACAACATGCCAGTAATCCCCAAAGGGTAAGGCAGAGGTGTTTGAAGAGGTGCATGTAATAGGCACACCTTCGCCAGCTAAATTTAAGTACCATGTAATAAGTAGTGAGCCTATTGCCATCAACCGGGAACAAATTCAGTCTCTGCAGCTGCTTCCTTCTGAGAAATTCCTAATGAGAAAACCTAATACAATGGGCTGTGAAAATTTTTAGTATGAAGCGTGGCCAGATTAATGTCCGCCATTTCTATTTTTTTCTAAAGTAGCGGCCGCCTCGTATAACCTATTTTAGGGTCCCATTAAATTATATGGATAAATTTTAACACAGCATTCAGTACGACTAACCAAAAATATATAACGAAAAAAAACACTGAGATAACAAAGATATGGATGTGTTTATGCATTGGGTAACCAACATTTTTAGTGTATTTTCGTTAGCTGATTTATTTTCCTTGTAAGCATCTATTGCGTTTTTCTTATTATTTATTTTACCGGTGTGGTCTAAACGATTCCTAAAAGTTTGTCCATTTATTTCAATAAAACCTTATATTAAAGCCAGAAAGCCAAGAGCCAAAAATCAAAATGGCGGAAAACTTCAAACCCCTTTGCCCGACCCGGTATCGAACCCAGGAAAGACCTCATGCTCAGTAGTCGTGGTTGCGACCACTAGACCAACGATGTAGTCTAATAAACAAACCGGACTATCCAAATTTGATCTAAATAAACTGCATGAAAATATATATAAGATGTTAAAAAATGAACTGCAAGAAACTTGAGGAGTTGTTTGGAATCACAAATAAAAAATAATCACGAAAAAATTTTATATAAGTAACGATCCGTTTCAAAGATATGCAATATTTTCACTGCGCACAAAATTATTGAATATGCGCACTTGACTGTACCTACTGTGACTGCACCGAGCAGGGCACCGCGCTCGTGGTCGTTCACCACTGCGACAGCGCAAACGTAGACAGCTGATTCTAACTTTCCCATCACATTTTGCAGACCTTGGACTGGCAATGTTTTTTTTTTTGTAAAAACTAAAAATGCTTGAAAAAAATATTTTTTTTTGGAATATATTTGTTTTTTGATACCGAGTACGTACACGAAATTCTTGCAGTTCATTTTTTAACACCATAAATAAGTCTAAACTTAGTATGCACTAGTATAATATGACCTCCTTAGATATGTATCACAAAAAGGAAATAATAAAAATACGAAAACAGCCAACAATAATTTTTGATTAAACCCAAAAAGGAGTCCCATACTAACGTGACCTCATAAACAATTTAACTTTTACCGCAATAATACTAACTTAATATGTAAATCAGTCACGCAGATCATTTACAATACCATATAAACCTACGCATAATACATAATTCGTCATTAGGTAAATTATATAACGTCCCATTTACAGAGACAACCACTCCAATGTCTGGCACGGATGATAAGATTTGACAATGTAAACAATTGACTATGCAGATACATTTACAAATTAATATTCAAACTGTATTAGTATCATCGCGATGTTTGACTATTAACACTGTCGAATTACTCCAAGATGTACAATGTACACATATATCTTGTACATACAGTACACATACACTTGCAGGTAAACTATGTATTCATGGGATGTGATTGCACGCGGAGTTGATAAGATATTACGTTAATTAAACGAGTTAATATCTTGTATACAAGGAATCTGATCTGCATTGATTAACGGTAGATGACATGTTGGTCAACAATATAAGGGTCATAATGAAACTGAACTGGTAGTTAATGGTTTTGTTTACAGGAACTTACTGTTGATGAAATAGAAATAAAGAGGGTTAAGAACAAACCCAATTTTAGAATCTGTTTGGCAATCTTTATTTATTTTCTTTGCATCTAATGGATGTTGACACTAGCATAAACTTTACTTCAGGGAACTGGTGACTAGTACACAAATGACATTATAGTACAAACAATATTTTACTGAATATCAGCATTTGAAAAACATTGTCAACCTACTTCGGTACCATTGCTGGAAAAACATCCTCCTATCTGTAGGCCGTAATTCACCAACTACAGTGGGGGTTGGTTGATCTCACATTATTTCGATTTTGTTATTGTCATGTAATCATGTTGAGATCCTCACGGTGTTCTTGCTCATCATTTTAGAGTAATGCTAATGAAATAATGTGCCTAAATCTTGAGTTCGAAGGTACGATCTGCAATGGCGAGCTGCGGCAATGTCCACTAGGCTACCACTGCAAGATCAGCGGTCACCTTCCACTCAAGCCGACATAAACTTGCACAGGCAAGTTTAACAAAGTAGTATGTAGTTCTAGTAAATGTAAGGTTTATTCACATTTAACTAGGCAACCAACGATACAAATAGATTCTTTGTTAAGTTAATAGCTCATAACTTCCACCTTTCGTTTAACAGAAGCTTCGCACTAAAACATGTTTAACACCTTTTGTATAGCAATTCAAGACAAGTTTACAATGCCATGCAACGTCGAGACAAGACCTAGGTTTTATTAGTCGCACCTAGGTGTTTATTTTATTAGAATATGGAATCTGCAACGAGACCTTTAAATTAATTATTAAAATAGATGATAAATGATTTCTGAAGAATTTAATTGCAAGTCATATTCGAAAATAATTGAATAATTCCATTTTATTGATTTGTATTGATGGTCTTTCAATTCTGTAGTTTAATGGCACACCTCTAATTTTGTCCTTTGTGAGTATTGGTATTTTAAAGGTTACTGCAAAGCCCGAACAATGGCCAAACTTAAGTGGCAGTGGGCAGGGCACATTGCTTGCAGATTGGATGGCCGATGGGGCCGAAAAGTTCTGGTGTGTTGACCGCGAAACGCGACCGTTGCGTTGGAAGGCCTCCCACTAGGTGGACCGATGACCTGGTGAAGGCTGCGGGAATCCACTGGATGCGAGTAGCACGGGACCGATCAATGTTCACACTTGGGTCAATTTTCACATATGTTAACACTTGGGAGAGGCCTATGTCCAGAAGTGGACGTCTTTCGGCTGAAATGAAGATGTTCAATCTTCTTTATCTACTATCTATGTAATGGTTACTTGCACCATGTACCTCAGAGTACTCGCAACATCTCCAACTGGCAGGAATGGAAGCACATCGCTAAAAGGGCAATCCTCGGGGAAGCCAACGAACCACCGAACATCTCTCCGTGTACCTACCTCGTCTGCGCAACCACGACCACTCTGACAAGAGTGTTTCGACTAAGAAGAAGAAGTATAATTATAATGGTTATATCAACACACTAAGGGCACTTCACATAGTTTTATCAAAAGGCTGTTGTCTGACTGCTTTGTGATTTGTGCTTACGTTAAAAGCGCTACCAATTTACTATACTACAACACTAGGAGATATTATTATACTATACAGCTTTGGTGTCAAACAGAAAAAAAAATCTAACTAACAAGAATCCATTTGCACAAATATTATTATAAAACAAAAACAGCGAAAATAAAAATTATAAGAAAGAATTTCATTCATCGATAGATTCCCGTTTTCCCAGTAAAACTTTTCTTTTAGTAGCGAAAAATTGAAAATACTCGGTAACAAAGTCGACGTAGTAATATATATTTTCACAATCCTCGAACTTTGTTGTACGTCTAGGGATTTGCTATCGTTTTTATTGCAGTATCGAACGGCAATCAAATAAAACGTCTACGATAAAGTCCTGAAAGTATAAAGGCAGCTAAGTTAGACCTAATAAAGTTAAGAAACAGTTCCATTCTCTTATTTCACACCTAAATTGTTGTAGCAGATTTCAGGACTGTGAAGGATGGATACGAAGTTAGATGGGACATAAAAAGAGGGTTTTCTTTTTCAGATTGAACACAGAAGACCTAAACATTTGTGTTGTATTAGTCTTATTTGGGACGCGTGCACAATATCAAAATTAGGGATGCCTCCATACGCCTTTTTGCCGATACGATACCGATCGATTTTGTTATTAAAATATCGGCGATACTGATACCGATACCGATACGCTTATTGAATTCAAAAAGGAAGGTAGAATAAATAAAACACAATTAATTGATAGTTTTAGTAATCAAAATTAACATTTATAAGATTTTTATTTAAAAAACAAAGTATTCTTAAATTTTGCAGGCAAAGGTAATTTCGCAAGTCTGTTTGAATAAGACCTGCGGTGGAAAATAGTCTCTCAGATGAGACAGAACTCATTTGGAAACTAAAGTACTTCTGCGACATTTTTTTCAAGTTTGGGTATAAGACGTCATTTTTAAAGCGCGAAATTTAAAAAGTATCATTGAATCTGCCATAAAAATATCGCCGATACCGATATAACGGCAAACCCGAAGTATCGCCGATATATCGGTATCGGTATCGGATGCATCCCTATCAAAATCGAATGATCGGATCTTCAACGCAGTGATAGTGGTGTGTGTGACCCTAGGACTAACAAGTCATAGGTCTCGTATTGTATAGTTATCACATGCTTTAGTGATAACTAAACAATATCTCACTAACTCTGAAATCCATGAAGCTCTGGAAACTAAAACAGTAAAGGAAGAGATCCAACAGTCCTCCACTAACTACAAAAATCGGCTCGACAACCACCCGAATGACTTAGCTGCCGAATTAACAAAAATCAGCTACAGGAAACGCCTTAAACGACATGATATCCAGACTCTACATGCTCGATGTTAAATAGGAGTGTCTCCCGCTGGGGAGACCCCTCACAATGCTTCAACCGTCCAACAAATCTGCTTATAGTCCTGGGACTGATTGTAGATGAAGACGCACAAGAAAAAAAAAAAAAAAAAAAAAAACTTGCTTTAGTGAAGAAAAATATCTATTTCTCAACGGCATGTAAAGCCAAGTCAGAAGCCTATGTGCGCAAAACCTCTGACACAAGGATAATAACTAACCACACAAAAAAGAAGAAAGTAGAACATTTCAGATAAGATGTAAACCATATGGCTAAGGAAACAGTCCCTTATCTCTCACTAATATATATCAAACTAACTTAATTACCAAAATTGACTTCCAAAACTTGTAACCAAAACGTGAATCGAGCCGAAGGCGTTGGCGTAGCGAAGGCGGATTTTCTATCGGATCGCTTCGGCCCCGAGGCATTATACTCCCTGACATGTTTCATAGAAAATACATAACATACCTACACATATTATATAATAGACACGTCTGCTAAGCCCAAGGAGAGAGGTATAGTGGTGAACCCACGTTTTGCCGAAGGCGCTTTTGGTTCCTATAATGATAGGGGGTGACGTTGAGGGTATCGCTTTCCAACCCCAAGTTATAACATAGAAATTATAATAGACAAATATAATAAACGGTAGATATAGTCTTACTTTACTGAGCCAGATAGCTAATTTTTTGAACTTGTGAATAAAGAAGCAGCTTCTTACAGTATCTATATAAATAAAACCCGTCTTTCGGTGTCTGTGGCAATAAGTCGAATTCTTCACATTTTCACTGTGCGCCTATCTACTCAAAACTATTAAGTTGGAAAAGGACAACATGTTTTTGTTGTAAACGGAATGTTTCCTCCCCCATCCATCTTCTGGTGGCACTATTCACACTGTTATACTTTATCGTTTTACACATTGTTGGCGGTGTGTAGGGCCGCTTATGACGTCATATCACGGTTTATGGCTTCAAATAAAGTACCTACGCTGAAGTGTGTGCCGGAGTGCGAGCAACATTGTCACACGTGGTACGAACAAAAGTTTGATTCGAGTTATTAGTTAGGTAAGCTTGAGGCGTGTTTACTGCTGCATGTTTCTGGTTTCCTGGTACTTTGTGTGGTGTGAATGGCTAGTACATTAAAAGAAATGTAGTTGAAGGTTTTCATTTGTTAACTTACGTTAAACAGTTTAAATTATTACGTGTTGCTAGTAAGCAATTACTTGTACAAGTAATTCCCAGAATTTGCGGTCGAACTATTGATATAAATAATCATCATTACCATCTGCTAAGCCTCTTCCCAACTGTGTTGAGGTCGGCTTCCAGTCAACCGGATGCAGCTGAGTACCAGTACTTTGCATGGAGCGATTGCCTATCTGACCTCCACAACCCAGTTAGTACTAGGTACTATGATACCTCTTGGTAAGACTGGTTGTATAGCTATAGGTAGGAGAAGGTTAAAGTTTTAATAAATAAATAAATAAAATTTGCGTAAATATCAAGCACACTGATAGACAAAACAAAACGTTTGTCTGTCAGTACCCGCCACCCGGAACCTTGAAACAGCTAGTTCGTAGCAGTTCCAACTTACTTTAATGCCTGCCATTTAAAGCACTAATAACTAATATTTGGGTCAAGCCTTTAAGACAGTCTAAAATGAACTACACCAAAATGTTAATCAACATGCACTTATCACAAACTGGTCCAGTTTCAAACCGCTATCTAATTCGCCTGGCAATAACCTACTGGTATTATTATATCTACATTATTGATTTTTTGCATTATTTAATGAAGCTTGTTATATTTTCCAGAGCATAATTGACAGGACTTGAAAGCGAAATGTCAATCGTATTACCGACTGACGATTGGGCAGTTAAAACAATAAGTACTTACCAAATTTTGTAACTAACTGATTAAATCAAAAGTCGAATTATTATGATGAAAGAAATCCACTTCACGAGCAAGGGTCTCACGACGTCGTCCAACTTGATCTCTGTACTTCTTCTGCAGAATCAAATACCGATAATATCTGTAGATAATCGGCTGAGCATTAATCAAATATCAACTCCACGAAAACCGATTAATTGGTTCAATTGTCTGGATCAGTTTGACATTGCACGAACAATCTGTAGACAAAGTTTGTATGCAAAAGTCGATGTTGAACTCCCCCCGCGATTGGATTGTCTACGGGGTAAAGTTTGATAGCTTTGAGAAATGTAGCTAGATATAGAAGTTCGTATGAATTATTGCTTCCACACTATGAGCCATTCTAGACACGTAATGGATTCAAACAAACCAACTTCAGAGTTAGCGTTTTTTCGTTGCAAACGTAGGGTTCCGTATGCACTGAAGCTGAACGTCGAATTGTATAGCTGTCACATTTATTAATAGTGGCGCATGAATTTAAATAGGCGTACAGAGACCGCAAACCAATTTGGTGTCAAAAAGTGAGGCTTGCTAAATATAGACAGTTTCTGGTGCGAGTTTAATAGACAGTGATTTAGTCGAGTACGTGCAAGCGGTGTGCTTCGAAACTGTAATTGTCCGCGCGTCACGACGCCGCGACGGTGCATTCCCGCCGAACGCCGTGGGATAAAGTTCAAAGGTCACATTTGCTATTGAGCTTTTGTATCTTAGGATGCGGTTTGAGTTGCAGCCGCAAATAATGTCGGAGGTTACGATATTTTAATAATTCAGCCATAAATGTAAATCGCTGCGATTACTCATCGTAATATTATGCTTCGCTCTGTTGCCGGTAAAGGCCTTCCTCAAGATTATGTCCTTACATTTTCTTCTGATCGAAAGATATGAGAACTTGACTGACAGGTGCACATACGTCATTTACTTGCTCAGAAATTTAACAAGCATCTGTGCTTTTATTTTACCTACAGCTTACTAATTTAAAACTATCATATTTCAAGACATGTTCTAAACAAAGCCCGCTTCTAAGTTGACCGAACCACTAAAGTTGCTGTATTAAGCAATTTGTTGCAGTCTATTGAGGCTAGAACACATAATGGCCTAGGCTAGCGGCAGAATGACAGGTCATTTAAATAGACGACCTATTTCAATCTGCACTATCACCCGGTAAATTAATGAAATATCTATGTAGGAAAGTATTATTAAATCGTGCGTGAACTACCAAAAGGGGATTTATGAAATCATCGTTCATTGATGGAATAGCTATGTAGTGTATATTTGCTACTGACAACAATTGGTACTAAACCTTAACATTTAAGGTATTGACATTTAAGGCATAGTCATAGTATTGAGAATAATGTAATCACACATTTTTGTATGAGCATAGTGTTTATGGGAAGATTGCGGGCTGTTAGCCGTTGAGGATGATTGTAATAATAGCTTATTGGGATTGACCCTGTAATACGTGACTACGTGTTTATTTTGATGCCTTGACTTGCCAACAATTTTTTTTCGAACTAGCTGTTGTCCGTGTGGAAATTTGGATGTGTTCTTCCAAGATTAGTAATAGGTATAATTAAATAAAAAATAGCCATCTGGTACTATTCCAAACTATAATCTATTTAAGTGCCAAATATTATCCAGATCCATTTTAGCTGTTCGGTGTGATTCAGTAACAATCTTTCATTCAGCCAAGCTTTCGCATTTGTATTGTATTGTATAACGGGCTGATATTCGCAATTCCACGTCACGGCGCGTATTTTGCGTACGGGTGGGAACTTCACTCGATCCATCCCAACTCCCCAAAGAAGGCCAGCAGCGCCCCGATGTTGCCGACAATCTCGCGGAGAGTACCTGGACGACCGAAGTACTTTGCCCTGTATTTTGCAACCACTGGGCAGTGTAGAAGCACGTGGGCTGCTGTCTCGTCTTCCTCCATGCATGCGCGGCACAGGGGGCTGTCTGTGACTCCTATGACAAAGAGGTGTTTGTTAAAACAGCCGTGTCCGGTGACGGCGGCTGTAATTGTGCGCAGCTGTGGCTTGGATAGCCTAAGCGCGCGTTTGGTGAAGCGGCCGTCGATGGCAGGAAGTGCCTCCTTGGCTTGCCTACACTCGCCGTGGTCAAGCCACAGCTTGTGGTGTGTTTCACTATTTCGTTTCCTTACCAGTGTACGTAGGTATCCGAAAGGGAGTGGTGCGATGGGTTCTGGTCCCACCGCTGCCATACTTGATCCCCTTCTAGCGAGTTCATCCGCCGCGTCGTTGCCGCGGGAATCGCTGTGTCCTTTGATCCATTGGATGGTTATGTTATTGAGATTACCAACCTGGTTTAGGCGTTGATGACACTCGTATTAACCCGGAGTTTGTGGTTGTTTAGAGCCAGCAGCACCGCCATGCTGTCCGACAGTATACGGATTGAGTGGCCCACAACATTCCTGGCTATGATGGCCGATGCCGCCAGGGAAATGCCCATGCATTCAGCCTGAAAAACCGTGATGTGGACCCCCAGAGGTGTGGCTATGTGGATGTTGAGGTCTTCCGAGAAGACTCCAGCCCCAGTGCCAGTACCTGTTTTAGATAAATTTCGCATTTATTTAGTAAGATTTGTACATGGATCTTTTGTTGGCGCGTGGACAAAACTTGAACTAAGTCCGCCATATAACCTTTTCAACAACTATGCCCGACGGTCAATGTCATTGAAGCGCCAATAGGACTTTTTTTGGGCATTTCCTTGTAGGTTTGGTTAGGTTGAAAGTATTGGTAAGTTAGAGTGTAAAACATTTGAGAGTTTGAGTGAAAACTGTGATCTGCAATATTTCTAGAGAATAATAAAATGATAGGTACTACGTCCACTAGAGAGTAAGGTATCGAGTTTTTCTTCTGTTTGCCATGAGCTAATCCGGCCCCGGTATAAGATCAAAGATTATAACTAGTTTGATTTATCAAACTAGTAGACTTTAGTCACAGAATTATTAAGAACAAGGATGTGTCATAACAGCTTAAATTACTGTCACTGAACATCTTCAGTTGGGTTTTCTGAATGTCTGGTGATCGTAGTAACTGTAAACTAATTTTATTTTTAGCAAAATTGTCGCAGTTATAATTTCAAAGTACTTTTAAATCTTGAACTCAGTTTTCACGAACTTATAACACTGAGAACATCTCAATACTTACTCAATACACTTCAGCAAAAAACCTTATCCAACACATTCTTTATATAACAGCCGCCTTGTCTACCAATAAGCTTCTGTACAACAGTGACGACCGGGTCTGGAGTGAAATGCGAAAGTTTGAGAGTATGGCTATGGATGCACGGTTGTTACTCTCTCACGCAAAAACTACAAAACGGATTTGTATGAAATTTTGCACACAGATAGTTTATAACCTGGATTAAAACATAGTATACCTTTTATCCCTGTAGTAAGATCCCGTGGAACACTTATTGCTGGCAGAAGCTAGTCTACTATAAAGGTTTACGTGAATTTGTGGACTAGAGGTCAAAATCACCAACCCTGCTCCGCTCACAACTTGTCCCACACTCCCAACCAGTGTAGCAAAAGAGCAGTTCAACTTCCCCACAGCTGATACTTTGCAAGTTCTTGATAACCTGCAGACTACTCCGATAATGCTGACTTGCCGACTCACGGCTGGATTTGCTACATAAATAAGCATTATTATTACATAGCTCTGAGGTTGAATCGAGTGGAAAATGAAATAAATTGGCGATAAGGTATTAAAGTTACGGCCTTAATTTAAGGTTACTAAAAGTAAGACAAGTTCCTTGTTATAATTTTTAGAAATAACCACATAGTAAGTCTAAAGTCACAAGCGCGTAACTGAACGTTAGACCTGGTTAGACTAGAAGCCGACACCAACATAGTTGGGAAAAGGCTAAGCAGCTGGTGATGATTTTGTTGACAGTTACTGAATCTGTTTCTCTATGTCCTGTGAAGGTTTGATGAAACTCCAAATCTTTTCTCACATAAATATGTAGGTACTGAAGTATCATGGAAGTATCTGTCAGTGTCTACTACTGCCTGTACCAGTTTGACGGAACTTTTTACACATGAAAATGAGTCGAGGTCGAGCCACTAGTGATTTCTGTGCTAAATAATCGAAATCGTAGTTTTACAACAAGATAATTCCACTGAATCGAGAAAGATCCTTATACAGATGGACGGACGGGTTTGACCTGCGTAGTTGCCGTTCCTGTGGAAGACCAGATATAAAATATAGCCTATGTTACTCAGTAAAGATGTGACTTTCTAATGGTGAAAGAATTTAAAAAAAAAAATATTTAGTGTTAAATCGTAACAAACAAACAAAAAATCAAATCTTTCCTCCTTATAACGTTAGTATATAGATAGAATGCTTAAATCAACATTCACTGCGTAATTCGAACACAAAACAAACAAGCCGACTAGCATATCCAAAAAAAATAACAAGCAAATTGAGCAGGCTACAGGAAAAACGGCTCACGTAGTAATAAAGTAGGTAATTCATTTCGCTTATCTAAATACGAATCTTCAATCGTGTATTACGTACCATATGGACCAATGTACTTGGGCGTATTTGTCATAATCAATCATCTGCAAGGTCACCGGTTCAGGTGTATGCTGCTCCTAAACTTTATACCCTACTCCAAATGTTTTGTTCAATTTTATTTTTGTGACACATTATTTAGGAAATGAGCACTTCCGTTTCGACGGAACAAGTGTTTACTGTGATTGATAACTGCTTATTTTTGGGTGGGCTATAAATGTGCGTGATATAGTCTCATTTTAAGGGTTCCGTTGCCAGATGGCAAAAAACGGAACCCTTATAGATTCGTCATGTCTGTCTGTCTGTCTGCCTGTCTGTCTGTCGTCCGTATGTCACAGGCACTTTTTTCCGAAACTTTAAGAACTATGCTGTTGAAACTTGGTAAGTAGATGTATTCTGTAAACCGCATTAAGATTTTCACACAAAAATAGAAAAAAAAAACAATAAATTTTGGGGGTTCCCCATAAAACTGAAACTCAATTTTTTTTTCTTTAAACCCATACGTGTAGGATATCTATGGATAGGTCTTCAAGTTTGCGCGAGAGTCACTTCCAAAGCGGTAAAATGTTTGTCCCCCCCTGTAACTTCTAAAGTAAGAGAATGATAAAACTAAAAAAAAAAATGATGTACATTACCATGTAAACTTCCACCGAAAATTGGTTTGAACGAGATCTAGTAAGTTGTTTTTTTGTAATACGTCATAAATCGTAACTTTTATATTATGTTACTTGCTGCTGCGGAACCCTTCATGGGTGATTCCGACTTGCACTTGGCCGCTTTTTTCTGCCTCTATGGTTTTATGGTCGCAAAAGCTGCTGCTGGGTTCGCTGGGTTTGAGTGAGTTCGATTCCCAGGTCGGGCAAAGTGCAAAGTGTTGTTGGCGTAAGCCAAGTCCTGTAATGGCCATTTTCAATAACTTACTAGCCGGTTTCGGTGGGTTGCTCTTTCTGTATTTGACATTTTGCTTTACGACCGGTTAGAAAAAAACGTCACAGAAAAGTTTTCTTTGATTTTTCTATGAATCAAGTGACAGGTAGGTGACGCGCCTTTGTTTATAGAAACACCGATAGCTACGGAAATAAGCATATTAACCAACAGTTATACATAAGTAGGTTATAAAAAACGGCCGTAAATGGTTTTCAATTGCTGAAGTAGGTACAAAATGCACTGACCAATAAACAAACATTTAGGATTAACACAACCATGTACTTTTAGCATAATTGCTTATCTAGAGAATGAATGCCGTAGCCCACCGTGGGACAAGCAACGTTAATATCTCATTTCACTTTAATTATTCGGCCATTCGAGCCAAATAGGGAAATGTAGTTGTAGTATAATCAAATGTTACACAACAACGTGTAATAGAATAGAATACTCTTTATTATGTACACCATAAAAAATAGAAATACAAAAAATTTAAACATTTTACAAGGGGTAACACAATGGGCGGTCTTATCGCTAAAAGCGATCTTTTAAAGACAACCTTTGGATGGATTTAAATGGGAAAGGAGAGACAATACTGCAGGTAGCCTGTGGTGTACCATTTACATATAAAACAACACTTACGGCATATACAACAGCAGAGACATGTTTCACCTCCTGTCCTGCCCCCTGTGAACCAACCCAAGTAGTCAATGCTGACCTTTTTGCTGGTACCGACTAAGCCGTGGCAGTGGCGAAGATCGCAACAAACACATGATTGTCGTGCCATAGATGATAGAGACAAAGAAGATAACAATAAGACTGTGGTTATTTAAGATTACTTTTCTCATCTATGTTGGGGTCGCGCGGCTTCCAGTCTATCCGGATGCAGCTGTATTTTACATGGAGCGACTGCCTATCTGACCTCCACAACCCAGTTAGTATTGGGTAATACCCTTTGGTAAGACTGGTAGTTAGACATTTTGGGCCACTGTCTATCTGTACCGACAGCCGGGACCAACGCCTTAACGTGCTTTACGAGGCACAGAGGAAACTCGATATGTAAGGGTTGTTCGTGGGTGGCGGGGCTGCGGGACTGTTCGAAAAAGATTTACCGCGGCCCCGAAACGTAAAGGGCGAGGAAGGGACATGGATGGGTTTTAGTCAGTAAAAATCTGACACTCCCTCCCACTCCGCCCAGAGTGGGACGGGTCATTTGATGATTTCCCATCCGAAAAAAAAAGGGTGGTCACCCATCCACAGATCAACCTAGGCAAGCACAGCTCAACCTAAAGATCGACTCGAACGGCTGTAATTATTTTGCCACGAGCTTCTCTTGGCCCAAAAGTACAACTAATTATTATAAACCATTGACATGAAAGAAGAATACGGCAACCACAAGCAAGGTTGAGCCGCCATGTACGCATTATGTTAGTCCGCACAATCCTGCGATTTGTATCCATTATCTACAGTTTTCCCTGACTCAAGACTAATGCTGAAGCATATATGTCGCCATCTATTGTGTTTTGTACAAGAAAAAAACTGTAGTATTCGTTCCCATACATTCACAAACCTTTCTAAGTTTCTTGCACAATTGTTTTATGAGTATTTTACAAGGTGTTAGCTTTTTATCGATAATTAGGTAAAGTGATTGTCTATTTATCCTGTACCTCTTTATGACAATTGCCGCAAAAAAAAAAAATTCACTGGCAGTGGCATTACACCGAACCTTAAAATGTGTGATAGTCCGAGAGTTCGGTTTCGGTTTCGGCCAAAACTGGGACCAGTGCTGAAGATTCGGTTTCGGCTGAAAATCCAGTTATTTCAAAACAATAAACAAAAATATGGTGGGGCCAATCGAAACAATTTTTAGTTATGTCATCAATTCCCGCTGGCCCCAACAGTGCGAACACGGGTGGTGGAGCCAACGGAATACACCATTAATACGAACATTCAAATTTCAGTGCTGTTCAGACTGCTCACTATGAATTACCTATGCAAATGATATCGGGATTTATATACTGCTAACGTGCATACTACTTTTCATGATCTACTGATCATGAAAAGTTTAAAGTTCACTACCGTTATAAGTTAGTGATTCAGTGCGAGATCGAAAACTTTGTCGTTGAAAATATTGTAAACCTTATATTTGGTGAAAGAGATATCCTAGGTTAAGCTGTGCTTGCCTAGGTTGGTCTGTGGATGGGTGACCAACCATTACATACCGAGTTTCCTCCGTGCCTCGGAAAGCACGGTAAGTCATTGGTCCCGGCTGTCCTAAGTAGATCTTTCGTAAAACCACGTAAGATTACCTACATATGGAATGCAATAAAAAAAGTATCGAATTAAAGCAGATGATGATGATTATAGCGAAAAAGATGTAAAATGAGGAGAATAAATATAAAAAAAGATCTAGAAATGACTATGACAGACATTTTAAACCTATCTGTAGTGCTACAGATTTTACAATAGGTAAAACGAAATGTTAAGAATAAACATAAACATTGAAGAAAACGTTTTGAGTCTGAGAAAGTAGAAATACTTGTTCGACCAAGGTTCGTCGACCAAACTAAATGACACGAAAACTCTGAAAATCATTTTCCTCTCACAGTCTCGGGGAGTTTCAATGCATGCGAGAAATAAGCTGACACATTCTAGAATTTTATTTTATTTCTATTTTCGGTTTCATTCCATCGTATCGTATCGAGAATTTATGTTAGAATATTTTTTGGAAATTCTATCCCAGGTATTTTCGGTCCGGTATAAATCGGTGGTCTTCTAAATATCATATCTGAATAAAGAAAATGCTTAATAAACTTTGAGGGTGAAGAAAAGATAAAGCAATTCTACAAACTAAGTGCAAAGAATAAAGATCTTCCAGAAGAATTTAATCCGGTTTACGTTTATTTTTATTGTACACAAAATGTGGTGTTTTGAAGCTGATACAGCAGTTGAAGGAGGTCTCATAAACTTTCTATGAAGTTTATCCATTCTGTGGCAAATAACAAACATGTAGGTATCAAAACTAGCTGATACTGAAAATGCACTATCAACATTTAACGCATTCTTTCCTACATTTTCTAAGAACAGAAGGTCAATTATCCATAAGTAAAAACGTTCAAAATATAGTCGGAATCTCATCTCGACGACAAAAAGGTAGATGACAAAGATCTAACTAGTCTATCAGACAGATTTTCAAAAAATATTGGACACGTATTTTTTCTTTTTTCGCGTAAACAAAAAATGAAGACGACAATAGACTATACGTGCGTCGAAAACTCTGGTGACGTCACATTTGAGTACATTTTTTACTGGAAAGTGACGTACTCAAACAGAATCATGTTTTTTTTGTCAGGAATCATCCCTAAAAAGGAGAAAGCGTCGGGTAGCCCGCGGAATTCAAAAATCTTACGTCTTTTGCAATTTGCAGGCCAGTGCAAGGTTGTATGTAGATTAAAATATTGTTCGCGACTGTAAGACGTATGTAGTTACAGAATTATAACCATCAAAATTATCATTACAACCCTCCAAGTTCGTAAAGGTCTAGGAACGATTTTGACCTTGAAAAAGCAGTATAAAGTTATGAACTTGGACGGTTGTGTTGATGAATTTAATGCTCATAATTCTGTAACTACATAGGTACGTCTTACAGTCGCGAACAAAATTTTCAATAACTTAAAACGTAGCACTGGCCTGTAAATTGCCAAAAACGTAAGAAAAATTGAATTTCGCTGGCTACCCTGACGCTTTCACCTTAATGTCAAAAATCTACTCAGGCAAATTCGAACTAGGTGATTTTTTTGACAAAATTGAGACGTTGATTATAATGTGACTGTTCATAAATATGGGAATTGCCCCTCAAACCTCTAAAAATTCAAGGCGCGCACACAGGCTTCCCCATTCTCAGTTATCCCAGTACGATAAAAGTATGAAGTTCGCAGGTGCAGGCTCAGGAGCTAGATGCGCACATACCAAACTCAATTTGAGCAGACTTCGGTTTCAATTGTTTCAGAACGCAATCAATTTTAATATGCGCCAGGCGTCGCCGGCGAGGTGTACGTCAGACATACGGGGAGGGAGAATTGAGAATATTCTAATGATATTATGGTCGGTGTTAGGTGTACGACTGCAAGTAATAGTGCAGCATGGTGCTTTTGACGCTTGGATGACATTGACAGGAGGGAGCTGTCAGTGAAAATTGAAAAAAAAGATGGCGGTGTCAGCTCCAATTTTGGCCACACTTGTAGAGCATGGCGTGGGAATCTTCTACATCAATGTGTCGTTGTCTGTTAAATCCGAGATCCGCTCGATATAGAACAATAAGTAAGTATGTTAAAAATCGAGTTGTCAACTTAGGTCCATGTTCACCAAAAAGATGACTGTCTGATTATCTAAAAACAGCTGCTTAAAACACAAACATATTTGTATGGGATCATGTTACAGTGACAGCTGTTTTTAGATAATCAGCCGTTATCTTTTCGGTGAACATGGACCTTAGAACCATAGTTAAACTACGGGTTTAAATGGTCCAACTTTGGTACCATAGATAGTTCTAGGACTAGCGATAGACTTCTTTTTGTAATAACGTTTATTCAAGTTCATTGTTTAAATCTAGTACTAAACCCGGTACTTTTTTTAGCTTATAAGATTTATTTTTAATTTACGGAGTTAGATTTGCGATGATTGAAACAGGTAGTTAATAAATAATAACATTCTTAGAAATTACAGTAACTCGAATAAAATAATGACTGGTGGTTCTGTGACTCATGGTTTCCCTTCATTAATTATTTTGTACAAAACACGCCATATTTTTTTCATAACAGAGAAATTAGGTATTTCAAAAAAATGGTTTTTTAACGACTGCGCTATTTGACGACTACCGACTTACCGAATCTGAAGTATAAAAACCACAAAGCTCTTGATGAAATGATAAAAAAAAAAACATTTATTCTCAGGTAAATAACACCCATTGCCAAATAATATTAAACAACATAAAAAAAAAAAAAAAATATGCTCAATTTAGTTACCACCTATCTTTTGTCTTTATGTAAGAAATGAATAGACTACGCAGAAATTGGCTATATTGGCTATATTGACTGTAAAACCGATGACTGTTGGGGTTGCTGTGGTCTTTAGTGGAGACCACGAAGTAGTAAATCCAATCAAAACATTTATTTGCTAGAACATGGTACATGAGGTGTTACAGTAGGTTTGTTTCAGCATATCCTGCCATAACATGGCGTGCAAATTATATATTCACAGTCAGTGATGTCAATTACTCTAACATGCAACTTTCAGATTCTATTGACTTGTCGTCTAAATATTCCTTAACAGAGTAATATTTTTTACTAAGTAGCAAATTGAAAAGTATCTTTTTAAACAATGTCAGTGGTAGGTCTTGTAAATAATTTGGTAAATGATTGTAAATAATAATCGACATGCAGTATACATTTTTCATAAATAATTTAAGTTTAATACGTGGCAACCGAAGTCTGTCTTTATGCCGTGTTCGGCCATTTGGCCTGTCAGTGTTCGTTTCGAATAAATTGTAATTTTGCTTAACGAAACAGAATGAGAGTAACCGAGAATCATGCTGAGTGGTGTAAAACTGGAGAGACCTATGTCCAGCTGCGGATGGCTAAAGGCTGATTATTATGACGGAGAAATGAGTTTTATTCTAAAAAAACAAGGCTAAGGATAATCACTATTTCATTTTATTATTTTCTATATTTTTCATGGGTACTAATAATAGTTGGCTAAAACATGGCAAGCCGTGTCTCTCGGAGTTACAAATTGCTGATATTGGTCGGTAAGACTAAAGTTTTAATGCGAGGAATGGCCTTACGTAAAGCCGAACATTATTCCGATTGTTATATCCGTTCGGAGCAATGCATACGAATGTTTATGGAGCCAATACTGCCAGAGAATTGTACCGTAAACTAAAATTTACTAGAGCAGACTTTTCTCTTTTTTATCGGCAGTCCATTTTATGCATGCCAATAAAAAACCAATTTAAACCATCGTTTTCATAGATCTTCGTTAGAATATTTATATTCGTACTTTTTTTTTGTAAAAGTTTCCACCACCAACTGTACCTTTTCTCTTTTGTTTGGTAACAAGCTTTTAATGATAAATTGACGTTTTATTGCTTCTTACTTAATACATTCAATAAAAATGTTATACATAAAGCAGATTGACGATCTTAAGAGCTCACCTAAAATAAAACTAAAGCTTTTACGGAGATTGATTGAATATTCTGACTAGTAAGGTTACATTTTCTTGTTTTATGTTAAAAACGGAATATTTACACAGCCCTCTTCAGTCTTCATTACACAGTTTTTATAGTCGTCAGCAAAAATCACGTTTTTTATTTAATCTCTTTATTTATATTGCTTATAATTATTAAACACATAAGACTTCTGGAATTTCATAAACGATAGTAAAAACTACAAAATTATTCAAAATTTTATTCCGAGTATAAAAAAAAACTAGTTAAAAGAAAGGCCCGGTTCCTGAAACATTCTAATTTTAAAACCTAACCTTTTACGAATAAAAAGTTCCACAAAATAAAGTGAACACGTACGAAGACAATGCCTAAATTCAATAATTATTTAGTTTATATATGTTATTAACACTTTTCCCAAAAACAATTGTAACATTAAAATAACAACGTTAATTAAATATCTTATCACAATACCTTATTATGATACTCTTAACGCTAATTAATTACAGAAATAATTACCTCGATGTTTGTGATTATAGATAGCAAAACATGTTTCGCTGACAATATTGTTTTTCGAGAGACTCTCTAATTACCAATTTACTCATTAATTTACGTTTATAATGAAAATACGACTTTAATTTTCCTGCAAGCGCTTTTAGAGGGCATAAAGAATGTGAAACTCGGTTATGAAATCCTACCGCCTTTTATATTAGCCCGAAACTACATCGGAACATGAACTTTAGGTGACAAACTTAGCCCATACCTGAATTTCCCACTCACTGCTGAGACGCAGGCATCCTCTCAATGAGGGGGAATGGGCTATAAACCAAGACGCAGGCGCAGAGCGGGTTGGTAGATGCCACATTACATGCCTTTATATTTTTTTCTTCCCGGAAAACTCAATGTTATCTTTCTTCGCGTCAAACAATCCTACTTAACATTATAAATGCGAAAGTTTGTGAGTATTTATGGATGGATGGATGAATGTATGGATGTTTGTTACTCTTTCACACAAAAACTACTGAACGGATTTGGATAAAATTTAGCACCTGTTTTTAACCTGGATTAACATATAGGATACGTTTTATCCCGGTAATAAGATCCCATGGGTCAATTTCAAACTTCACGAGGGCGAAGCCGCTGGCAGAAGCTAGTGATTATACAAAGTTCACAAAGTAACGTACCAGCAAGTTTCGTTTACAATCCCCGCAGAGTATGTACCAAATAGTACACCCCTATTTACCTATTTATGTTTAGTCCCATGTAAAAAGGAGCTATTGGCTATTGCCATTCATCATTATCTTCCTGCCCTCTTTTTTTTAGGATGGGGTATCATCAGATGACTTCTCCCACTCTGGGCGGAGCGGGAGGGAGTGTCAGACTTTTACTTTATGTTCCGGGGCCGCGGTATCTCTTTCGAACAGGCCCGCAACCCCGGCAGGCTTCGGCCCTTGCGGGCCCCTCTCTTATGCTGACATCTCTTTGAGGGGCGCGTGGAACACGAACGCGCCGTCGACACGGCCTGTCGTCGTTAAACGGATGGACGGCTAGCTAGATCTTCCTACCCTTGTCCCATTCTAATTGGGGTCGGTGCAACACGTTTTTCTCTTCCATTCTCCCCTGTCATACGTCACGGCATCATTCACTACTTTCTCTTTCATATCATTCTTAACACAATCCATCCATCTTTTCTTTGGCTTTCCTCTCTCTCTCCATTAACATTTCTTTTTTTTTTATAATTAATTTTCTACCGCAGACGTGGTGGTCCCCGGGGTTGCGGGCCTGTTCGAAAGAGATACCGCGGCCCCGGAACATAAAGGGCGAGGAAGGAACATGCACGGGTTTTAGTCAGTAAAAGTCTGACACTCCCTCCCGCTCCGCCCAGAGTGGGAGAAGTCATTTAATGATTTCCCACCCAAAAAAAAAAAGAAAAACAAGAAAAAAAAAAAGACGTGGTGGTCCGCGCTGCTCTCTTATTTACATTTAGTCATTCAAACCTACTATCGTGCTCCATCATTGGACGCATTACAGTAAATAGCCATTTCATCCATTAGATGTCCATACCAAGACAAACGACTTCCTTTAAATTTTTCTGTAACAGGTGCCACTTTTAAACTTCCTCTAATATACTCCCTTGCTTTAACCTGACAGTTGACACAAACCAGACTCCATGTTTGCTACTGAGAAATTCCTGATGGAAAACCCCAATAACACTTTGCCCGACCTAGGAATCAAACTCCAGACCTCGTGCTGAACAACAAGTGAACTTATAAAACGAACATAAAACATTCCTAATATTTTTTGCAGAGCCTGTTCGTAAATACTCATAAAATAAACTCTAATCCAAATCCCAGAGCAGGGTTCAAAAGCCAGTGACTAATAAATCGAACAATACTTAACGGCGTCGGTTTACTTAACGGCGACTTAACGTGTTCTTTGAGAAGATTAAGTGCGGCAAGTTCACTGCAAACATTGTATGCTGCTTCGTTTTATGTTGCTTTGTTACCGTGCTCACAGATTATATACCGCATAAATTGGCTCTGATACTTAGAAGGTCATGGTAATAATTATGTGTTTACTGCTCTGTTGGTCTCGTGGTGGCAAATACGACTAGTGGGCGTAGGGTTCCTGGTTAAATTCCTCTAAAAAAGATAATCATTTTTCAAAAAATTTCGATTATTTGGCGGAGAACCTGTCAAATCTTAAACAGACCTGACCAAGTGTGTTCTTTTCTGGTGGGTCAACTGATTTGACATCTTGATCTGCCTAGCCTTTTCCTAACCACGTTGGGGTCGGCTCCCAGTCTAACAGGATGCAGCTGAATACCAGTATTTTACATAATATCTGACCTCCAGAACCCAGTTGGTACTGAGTAATACCCCTTGGCAAGGCTGGTTTTCAGACTTTCGAGCCACTGACTACCTGTAACGCCTGTCAAAGATCTACAAATGACAACCGGGACTAACAGTTTAACATGCTTTCCGAGGCACGGAGACAACTCGGTGATTTCCGAGAGTCTCAATGTATTCTAAATAACGGTCACCAATCCACTAACCTTAATAAGTGCACCTTAACTAACCTTAAGGGCCTCTCGTTGCAATTCAAAGCCAAGAGCCCTTACGCTTCTTGCTAACGAAAGCACAAAACATAAAAGAATACTGTTTTTGCACGTTTTTTTGTGAATCTGTAGAAAGAAAAACACTTGACTTTCGGATGAATTCGTATTCAAGTCCAAATGTACCTATATCTCAATTGTTATGATGGATGGGCGCGCCTGTCTGCTTAAGGCTTCCTTGTGACAAAGAAAATGTTTACAATCTGGTAAATAATAATGTTTAGGAGAGTCGGTGGATACGGCAGGCTGCATGACATTGGTATCCAGACCAGTAAAAGGTGGTCTCCTATACCACTGAAACGTAGTGCTAGTCTCGGCCAGCTGGAAGTGGTAACAATGATGTGCTGCCTACTCTGTACGCAAAGTAATGTAATGTTTTCTTTTCTTTCTCGGAATATGGTCTAATTTAGAGTGGCAACGTTAAAAGCACTCACACAATCATGGTATCAATTTCTTTTTGACAGTTTGACGGTAATCGTTATCATTGCATTGATCGGGTTGTTTTCAAATCGGATTCTGTAAGAAAAGTAGGATGCTTTGAACAATTTTTGACGTGTTTTCCTGAAATACACAAGAATACACCTGATACCCACAGTACTTAGGTTTCAGGTTAAGCACAAGTTTCAAACAAGACACTGTGTGCTAGAAATACCATGATAAAAATGCACTTTCATGTATAGGGGAGGCCGGGGCTTCAATTAACATCACTAGTGATTCCTAAAATTCGTCCCTGTGAACTGTCACTACTTACCTCTGTTAATTGAAGCCCCGGCCTCCCATACTATGAAAATAAACTTTATTGATAATATTTAATTGACAAAGAAAAAATGAACAACTGTGAGTGTGATCCCCACACCGAGGGTTCCGTATTCTGTTTGGAGTGACGACGGCGAACCGGAAGACGTTGCGTTGGAAAGCCTCCCACTAGGTCCGACCGATGACCTGGTGAAGGTTGCGAGAATCCTCTGGATGCGTGTCGCATGGGACCGCTCAATGTGGCGACACTTGGGGGAGGCCTATATGTCCAGCAGTGGACGTCGTTCGGCTGAAATGATGATGATGACGATGACTACCAGCTGATCTTGAAACAAAGTTTCTTGACTGACAGACGGACAACGAAGTGATCAAACCAGCGTCGGGCACTAGCTGCTCGGCAGTTTGCTGAACTGGGCCTATTTAGCGCAGCCGTGTGACACACAATATAATTTTTTTTGTTTTCTGTTCAGTTTTAAGTTTTTTTTTTATTTACCTAATTCCTATTTTTGTTCTGTTGTGTTGCGGCATATGCCAAATAAATATGTTTTTTTACTTTCTTTCTGATCCTATAAAGGTTTTTCCTTTTAAGGTTCAGAACCCTGAAAATAAATCTTAGTATGTTACTGCGAGTTCAGATATAACATCATTAATATATTACTACAGTTCTGAAGTACCTACATATTCAGGTACATTGTAATGATATTATCCAGAGAAATCTACGCTATAGTTCCAAGTACTCCAACTATACCCAGAAACAAGATTACCTCCCAAAACTTCGTCTACATATCAATACTACAAACTAATAACAAAACCCTAGAAGGTAACCAACAAATTAAATTACTGAATACATCGTCCTACATCCCCTATTCCCATGTAACGTGTCCCTTTTGTACGAGAAAGTTCCCAATACAAATAACTTTACAATAATTAATCTTCAAAGCGATATTTACCTGTAAAGTTTATTATGAAATAAATCGATATTTATGTACGTTTCGACAGGTATTTGATTACGATTCGAATTAATTTGATGATTGAATAAGTTCGTTGTTATTTGAAATAAAAGTTTTCGTAAAATTTTAATAAAATAACTGTAATTCCCGGATCTTCAATTACCGGGGCTGCGGGACTGTTCGAAAGAGATACCGCGGCCCCGGAACGTAAAGGGCGAGGAAGGAACGGATGGGTTTTAGTCAGTCTGACACTCCCTCCCGCTCCGCCCAGTGGGAGAAGTCATTTGATGATTTCCCATCCGAAAAAACAAAAAAAAGGATTTTCAATTAGGTGGCTGCGGGACTGTTCGAAAGAGATACCGTGGCCCCGGAACAAAAAGGGCGAGGAAGGAACATGGTGGGTTTTGTCAGTAAAAGTCTGACACTCCCTCCCGCTCCGTTTTTATGTTACTATTAATTTACCTATCGTAACTTACAATTAAATAACGGTCTACCGATTCTTTCCCCTACCAAAGTTCAGAGGTTACTTTTACTGCTAGCCTGTGCCATCTCACTGCTAGGCAAAAGCTTCCCATGACTCCCAAATCTTTCGATCAGAAGTGTCGTAAATAAAATATTTCCCAAGTTATGAAGTTGTTTGATGCTCTTTTATAGCATATACCTGTCTTTAATAGAGCACTGGACTGCAAAACTAAAAAGCTAAATTACAAACTTAAGCTGTTGTCTCGCTCAAGTTCGCTCTTCAATATAACTTCCAACTCTGCTTACCTCACAAGACAAAGAGCCTGTTAATACTTACACTAGCCGAGCAAACACCTTAGCTCTAACCACCTTACGCTTTGTAGATGAACTATTTGCATTATTCAAACAGTTCTCTTCTTATCTTTGCACTCAAAACTTCGAATAAACTACACAACTTCAGTCGAGAAAATAATATAAGTTCGACAACGTCATGTACAGAATACAGGGTAAAGGTGGCGTTCCACTGCAACCCATAGCTTAAGCTACGTAAGTCCACTAATATGTTTAAAACTTCAAAAGCGATTTTCTCGTGAAATAACGGTTTTTAATTAAAAGATTAGACCTATTTTGCAATAGTGTGCATGGGTTCCAGAATACTATATTCGTGCAAACTAAAACGCTTATCTAAACAATAAGAGAAAATCACTTTTAAAAGTTGATCCGTGTAAACATATAATGCTTGTGACTGTATTTCATAGCTTTGCTTCGAGCGAGATCGTTCATTGCGATCCACGGTTACGAAAAGCTCGAATACATGACGGCTAAAGAGGCGCGGAGCTAACACGCTCTCTCCGTGCACATCCCACTAAAACCGAACGCTGGTCTTTGACAGATAATGCACCGAAGTATCTATCAAAGTCTATTGTCCTCGGCGAGTCCACAGTCCGGTCCTGTGGGTTCGAGCGCAACTGTAGCAGTGGATGGTCGCCTTTGAACAGACTACAGAACCACAGGGATTTACCTGTAGTGCGCTTTGGTTTGTACAACATTGTCAAGTGACGTTATAACTTTGAAATGTATTTATTGTTGAGTAGTTCGTGTCATGTGTAATATTCCTTCAAGCGAATATATTCTGCTTAGTGAGGTCCTGAAAACAGACACAGTTCTCTCACAGTATATCGATAACGATATGACGTCAAAGTATCGACAGTGGGTTCGATCACAGGATATGTAGGAGTGTTTTTTGTTGTTGTGATTACGTCGAAGGATATTGTGGACCTGTGTGTATGTTCTTCACAGCGCCTTCCCAGCTTTTTATATCAACTAACAAGTGTTCCAGTTTTATTTTTAATTAGGTAAAGATGATTGCCTATAAGGTTGGTCTGTGGATGGGTGACGACCCTTTCATACCGAGTTTCCTCCGTGTCTCGGAAAGCACGTTAAACTGTTGGTCCCGGCTGCCATTTGTCCATCTTTGGCAGTCGTTACAGGTAGTCAGTGGCCCAAAAAGTCTGACAACCTCTTACCAAGTGGTATCGTATTACCCAGTGTTAACTGGGTTGTGGAGGCCAGATAGGCCATGTAAAATACTGGTATTCAGCTGCATCCGGTTAGACTGGAAGCCGACCCCAACATAGTTGGGAAAAGGCTAGACAGATGATGATGACTTACTGGTGCAAACAAACATCAACCGGAAAAAAAAAAAGTTAAAAACAAAAAAACATCGTGACGGCTAAGCCTCCGCATGACCCAAGGAGGTGCTACGAGTATGTCCCTGATTATGATAAACTCTCTTTAGTTAGTAAAATGGACCTAAGACCATTCAATTACTAGAATTTTAGAATTATAAATAAAACATTTTTATAACAAACGTTATATTGAACAGGAATTACTTTATCTAATAATTATGTACAAAGAATTTACATTCGTTAGAGATTGGTACCCAAAATAAGCATAAAATATCTTTGTTACTGCTAAGTGCTAACCAAACCTCCCAAGACTTACAGTTATACAAACTACTGACAACTGTGAATTTATGAACATAAGTACAATCAGTTACCCGATGATCATTAGTTCTTTTTATATCGACGCGACGATAAAAAAGGAAGAAGTTCTCAATGTCCGTTAAAACCTACCTATATACGTGTCGAAAGTATGTTCAATGACTTTTTAACAATTCATGACTAAAAGTGAAGTAAAAAATCAATTCACCCACCAATAACGATTACATGATTCATCATCAGAAATAAATATCCACAAAAATTACTTCTCATTTACGAAAAAATCTTTTTGCCGTGAATTAGTGGCTATTGTATGGAAACACGAAATGTGCATTAAGCGAATGTTCGACTCTATACACCATCAATGCTCAGTGCTGACCATTGATTAGCACTTTGATAATAATATATCGTTTCGTTCTACTACTGTATTGCTTCGCTTTACTTTGTATTGCGTGGATGATCTCGCTTTGATTGTGAAATATTTGCGAAAACTACAGTGAAACAAATAATACTTACGATGAAATGTATATACGAACAACATAAATTATTTTTAAATAAGACGTCAAAACCAATGAAATCGCAATTATCAGAAAAGAACATGATTCTCCAATGATAAAAGAGACCAATCAGACACTCATTCCTATGGATTGTACCCGTTTTTACCACTATTCCCAGAGCATGTCTTTCCTTACAAAATCGTGCCCGCTGCTGTATCCGGCTTGTCCGGGTCAGGCTTGCTCCTGGCTGGCTGGGTGTCTTGCTGAATCATCATCAAATCATCATCATCAACTTACCCAATAAGTTTTTTCTTTCTAGATTTATTAAGTTTTTCTTATTTTGTTTTCTAATTAATATTGTCAAGTACTGTGTGCACTTGTGGCGTGTGCCAAATAAATGTATTTATTCTTTCTTTCTTTCAAGAAACAAAATCCAGGTTTTTGAGCACAGTAGCAGTAGTTTGACTGTAAACTTTCAACCCAATTTGTATTCTGATTTTGACATTGACTTAGAACATACATAATACATACTAATTAATTAAGAAGCATGTATTTATTGAATTTGATAGTTGTCAAATAATGTTCGATAATAGTTTTTAACCATTATGATTACATCACTAACCGGTGCCACATAATCCGACAGTAGTTATGTACTTACCTATCTATTTATTAGAATGCCCATGAAAAATGATTGTTCAATTAAAATAGAGAAAAAAGCACATGCAAAAATAATTATTGACCTAATTGACGTTATTAGAGTTCTAATGAGTTCTAATAATACATTATTACAAAAACCTAACCTTACAAAAGAATGTGAGAATTTAGCAGCTACGTCCGAACACGGTCTAGAATTTGAAATAAAACAATTAACAACATTTCGAAACATAATTACAAGAATCAAGCCACTTTCATGATCAGCTATAAAATTAGCAGCTTGCTCTACAAAATAATTTACAGTCATAAACTCCAACCATGTAATCATACAACAATCCATACATTTATTATCCTCAACCGAAGGTCTAACCTGACCATAAAGGTTTTATTACAAAGCATTAGCCACTTGATTACGCTTCTCTGCAACATTAAAATCTCTGCGGTCCTTTAAAATGATTTGTAGTCTCGCTTCAAACTTAATTGATGCTTATTTCAAATACTTAATGCCAACAAGGTAAAAACATTGGAATACTGAGGTTTTAATTCTATGTTTAGACCATACACGATGTCTTTAATTGGTTGATTAGAGAAAAAACGGGTGTTTAGTGTCCGATTAAGAGATAAACTCGGTTTACGACTTTGACCGCGCATGCTAGTATGGTAATTGCGACGATAAGATAGCAATCAGTCACCCGTATTGGAGCAACCTTAAAATCTAATATGTTATTAGTGTTGAAGTTTCAAGTTCAAGGTGTTTTCAATTATAAGTTATTTTGGTTTCAATTATAACATATCAATGTGCATATCATAGATTTCCAGCGAATACTGTTCCATGAAAACGAAAACTCAGCAAAACTACAAGCGATATTTCTCACAAAAGCACGTTGAACATAAAATAATGAACATTTGCAGTTTGCAACTCAATCACAGTATTTTGCCATGAGTTACCGCTCCAAGTGGACAGCATCCTTCTATCGCTTCATAACGTCGAAAAGGAAATTGCCATAATCACCAATTATGTCAAAGTCCCCTTTGATCCCTGGTGTAGCGGTCAATCGGAGCCAGTTCAGTCGAGGAATATTTGCCCATATTTGCTAGAAAACGTTTCTGAAGATTATCAACGAAGTCAATATTGGAGAAACTTCATTTAACGGCTTGTAATTTATGCAAATAAAATTGATTGTCTTAACAATCCTTACTGACTGTAAACACAGAGCTCAAACCACTGGACGGATCGGGCTAAAATTTTGCATACAGATAGCTTTTATGACGTCGGCATTGGTTAAGAAAGAATTTTGGAAAATGCAACCTCTAAGCAGATAAAATAGGGGCTAAAAGTTTGTACGAAAATATTTCACCAAGCGAAGCTGTTCAGTGATCAGTCAGCTAGTTATGTTTTTAGACAAATAAAAAATTGCTAAGCATGACGCAGTGTTATTGAGTTATTGATCAAGGAATTTCTCAGTAGCAGACGCTCGTCTAGATTTGGACTTGGTTGCTAGAAACTTAATCAAAACGTGATGTGTAGAAATATACATGCACCTTTGCCTAACACTTTGGGTCTAATTATAGGCGTGATGTTATATTATTTTTAGTGTAAATCGTAGAAAATAAACAGACCGCCACAACAGTCATTAAATCGGTAAATCCCTTTCATTTCAATGTAAAGGTTTTACTCACAGATAAGAAAACGCTTTGAACGAAGACACAATTGCTTGCATGCTCTATTAGGTCTTAAGTGGAGCTGCAAATGCCGAGCAAGAACAAAGAAAAGAAAAAAAGAAAACTTATTTATCTTTATTCAAAATGGCTACAAAAAAAACCTGAACTGAAAATGAACACATTTAACGTTTTTGCTGCGAAGATTAATAGGGGAATACAGTTATTGCATTTGAAACGACTTAAGGTCGTGGCTCACTTGACAAGCACCGCACCAGCACCGCTCCAACCCAGCAATTTACTTGCCATTCAAATTAGAGCATTAAATCGTGTGTCGCATAACATATTTTTGAATGTACATATGAAAAAGCTTACGGCGGGTGGTCAACGCGCTTGCCGCTACCATACGCCTCGCCGCGCGGGCGGCGCGGCGTCCGCGCGCGGCCCGCGCGCCGCAAGCGAGGAGACCGCGCGCGGCAAGCGAGGGGACCGCGCGCGGACGCCGCGCCGCAAGCGAGGGGACCGCGCGCGGACGCCGCGCCGCAAGCGAGGGGACCGCGCGCGGACGCCGAGTGGCCCGCGAAACAACGTCACTGCGCCGTCGTGCTTCTCCACGTAGTGGGTACTCTTTGTTTAATGTATGGCCAGTTACAAATTTAGTTAAAGAGCCCACGACACTAGACCTAGTTCGGTTAGACTCCCAGATAATATCTATATATATAATTGGTCACGATGCTGCAATGCATAAAAACCATTACTATTATGATAAGACTCCCGAGTTATGTGAAATTCAGTACAAATCGAAAGCTTGTTGTCACCCAAGTAACACAAACTAGTTGCTTAAGAGCTCTGGAGCCAATCCGATTATTCCCAAAGGCGCCAAGCTCAAGTGCTAGAGCACTGCAGACCTTATGTAGCCGCTTTGCAGCCAAAGGGGCACAACTTTTTGCAACCTACAGTTCCGTTAGAACTTATATTAGTAGCATGCAAGCGCTACAGCAGCTGCAACTAATAATTAATACAACACTAAAGCTCTTGTGGCGCTTATTGAATGAATGACAGGTTTAACTGAACGAATAAAAAATCACAAATCATTCACCTGTCTCTCATTTATTAAAATACATCTGTTGTTCCTGAGTCAGACATTCCTGAATACAAATATAAATAAATAATAAGTGAAGGTATAGTGTTTTTTTTCCTTTTTTTTCCTGTTCCTCGTCGTCGAGAGCAATTGCGATTACTGCTAGTTCACGCAATGTAAACCGAGACATTATGACAACGTACAAGTCCTACGCGTGTTCAATCACAAATGCCTTACAATTGTGTTCGTGGTGACAGCAAGCTCGTAGTCCGGGAGGTAGCGGTGCAAATAAAAAACCCAAATAAAGTCAGTCAGTCGTTCGGTCTGTAACCAATCGTTACAGTACACCGGCTGAAACTATAAAATATAAAATAATTTAAATATACTGAACTTTAAAAAATCTCAGAACTGTAATGGAAAGAAAAATTAAACCACGAATCCACAAAATATAATTTCTAGAGATAATTCCCTAAAAAACAATGCTACCTCCCGGACTATTACTACCAGCGTGCGGACTGCGAGCTTGCGCCTTGCGGACGGCGAGTGGACCACGCGCGGCCGGCGCGCGGCCCGCGCGGCGCAAGCTGGGCGACCACGCGCGGCCCGCTCGGCGCAAGCGAGGCGACCGCGCGGCGCAAGCGAGGGGACCGCGTGCTTACACCTCGCTTGCGCCGCGCGGGCCGCGCGCCGTAGCCTATATTCGAGGCGGCGCCGGTCAGGAGCTGTGCTGGTGCCGTGCTGGTGCGGTGCTTGTCAAGTGAGCCACGACCTTTATTCTGCTCCACCTCATTCGATGGGGCACTTATTTTTTTTACTACCGCAATTTAAATGTTGCTACAGGGGGATCTGTTAGTATGGCGAACCGTCTATATGTTTGTTAGAAACAAAATAAACCACTGAGATTGTGAAATTCTAAACTTCTAATTATAAACCGGAAAACCTTAATCTCATATCTCATAATTCCATCTACAAGCTAGAGTTATTGAATTACTTCAATTATTTTAGTTTTCGAAACTAAGGACCAGTTGGTTTCCGGAAAGGGCCTGTCAGGGTCTATCTACCAGATTCTTTAGGGACTAGAGCAAGTGACATTCTATCAGAGATAAAATTGATAGCATATATTATGGTTGATGCGCTGGCTAAACTTATAAGCTGGCTGGCGTGTGTTTGATTTTATATGTTTGTAAATGCCTATCTTTTACGGTTCAAAGATAGAGCTCTGTGACAGACGGATGGACAGACAGCGGCGCCTTAGTAATAGGGTCCTGTTAGCACCTTCGGAGCATGCGTTTTTCATGCAAACGTAATACCAAAATAATATGAAAATCAAACATATTCTTAAGATAGTGTGTATATATTTCGATTGTATTATAGAATATCTATGTTCCCAAATAACTATTTTGAAAGGACAGTGATATGAAGATGAGATATGAGGTATTTAAAATTTCTATAAAAATCTTTTTCTCATAACTCTCGTTTAAATCAGTGTACATTTAAAATATGTGTTTGGGAACCTATAAATTCTGTAATCCAATCAAAATAAATACACACTACCTTAAGAATATGTTTGATTTACAAATTATTTTGGTATTACGTTTGTATGAAATTCGCATGCTCCGCAGGCCTCTTAAAAGGAACAGAATTTGTATAAGAATTTGAAACTGGTCAGTTTGCCAGAATACCAAGAGGTGACGAAAAACAAGCCCTAATTTACCAAAACCAATTGTATAACAAAATCAGAAGTACTACTTAAAGTTACGAAATATTAAAACGAAATCGCTTATTCCGGATTAGAATTCCGATCAGTATTTCAGAAACCGGTTTATGATAGAGTATTCAATGAAGGTATGGATGCAATTTTAGAATGAATTATTCATTTATATTTGAATATATTAATCTGGTATGCAACACCATTGCCATCAATACTTCAAAGGTATACTAACTTGTTCAATGTTTTGTTTCCGAGACAAACAAAACAATGCGTGAATGTTGCAGTAAATATTTCACACTTATATTGGCTTATTAACGTAGGTATGTATAATATTAATATTATTAAGTCACTGTTAGGATATTATTAATAACGGGGATACTTGATGAAACATGTACATTTAAATCATTAACAATGACATAAGGAAAGTTATATCCTGTTTCCTTGTTTATTTTTAAATTTAGAATAAAACAAGGAACTTTTCAAAAATCTGTGCAGTACAGATCTAATCTTAAACATCATATATAACTCTACCTGAACAATTAATCTTCAAAGTCGAACCACTACTACTACAATTAATTAGTTCAACAAATCCTTCCGTAAGTGGTAATTTAAAACAAATCTGATAACAAAACTCCAAGTGATAATTTAAAATGAATTTATTTTAAATCATTAGAAAAAACGATTAATTTATACACTCATATAAGAGTCGGTTATGGCATGATATATTTCAACCGGTAATAAATCATTTAACGTCAACTTATACGGGACATTAAAAGCTACATTCGTGTTAAACATTACTATAAAAGGTAAAACAATGTCCGACAAATGTTTTAGTTGTAACTAAAGGGGCTACAACAAATTTTGACGCCATTTTCACCTTAAAGTCGATATCAGACGCTTAACTTCTGTACATTTTTATCTTTCACTCGAAGCGAAACAAACACAAACACAAAAAGTGCAAAATCAATTATTATTTTTTCACTAAGACATCCGTCACTTACCGAATTATGGAATTATAAAAAAAAAACAAATGATGAAAAGATCAGACAAACGTTTATTCCTATCCTATGTAATTTTAGCGAGTGAATGAAACAAAATAGAAAAGTCATCCGAGTGAACTATTCACTCGAGTAAAGCGTCTAATACCAGCTTAAGATCTGATGCGCTTTAAGGGTGAAAATGGAAACTCGATACTATCCAACTGTTTCGATTATTATCTCCACCCTCCGGTATTCAAACTATAAATTACATCGCTTTTTGCATGCCTCGTACAAAATCGTGCATTGTTAGTTAGAGGTTCAATATTTAGTAGAATAGTTACACAAGTGGACCTCATAAACTAGTTCCTATTAAGCCAGGTAGCGACTACTATTCAATTTAGGCAAGCACCAAAGATAAAGCATATAACAGACGGTCCTTTTTTGATTAAGTGCTCTTATGAAATATGAATGAACTTGGTTTCATTATTGCAATGCTTATAGTACTAGTTTCAAATTAAGATATTATAAGGGTTCTGCCTACACAATTTCATAATATCACTCAAATATTCTAATCTGAAATACAATATAGTACAAATAAACTTTCTGATATGCTTTTATTTCGTGTTTTCCGAATACGTTTTAAAAAGGGATAAGAGCCTCTAAATTGTTTTCAAGTTCAAGATAACACAATCCAAGTTTTGTATACAGAAACAAAAGTCAATTCCGTGACACACTGAAGAATTAATTATCCGGTCTTCACTAACAAAATATTAAGCCTTTTTGCATGAGAGCCTGGTAGAGACTACAGTACACCTTTGAGAAGTAGCGATATATTCATGAAGAATGTAAAAAAAAATGTTTTCTGAACTCGCAAAACAAAGAAAAAACTTCAACAATTCAGATAGACAGACCGAAAATTTAATTTGAAAAGAAATTAGAGACGCTTATCAATTAATTAGAAAACAGAGTACGTCTTCAGTTCGAGTGCATTGACGATGCCAATTAAAAGTTAAGAACTCTTAAGTGAAACTTCACTGCAGATCAACTGTCTTGTCTAGACATTATTCTTGAACACTAGATAGAAAATGTAGTTTTCACCAACTGCTAAGCTGTATCTAAATGAATGCCCCAATAAAAGAACTCTGATGAATTTTGGGCTCTCAGCTCAGTACTGACAGTTGAAATTCCAAAATTGTAACAATATTTAGGTGTTACTTAGTGTTAGCGAACATTGCCCTATCAAATATTAACGAATCGGTCATGTCGTTAACCGATATCGTGATAATTGACAGCTATATTTTACTGCCGATCTAGGGCTTCTGACAAATTCGTACGTAAGTCTTACGAAATTCGGTTTCGACTCGCCAAGGTCTAGAAACTAAACATTAATCGTTGTAGGCCGAAGTGAATGTTGCGACATTTTCGAAATAAAGTTATTTGTTATTCTGTTGGGACAATGGGACACATGTTAATCTGAATATTGAAGTTAAGGTCAAAACGTTGGTAGGAAAGTATCAAGTATATACCTAAAACCAGAAACAATAGGAGCAATGTAATACTCCCTTGTCCGACTCTAAACCACTAAAGTCCCCTCACCTTCAACTGTTTTTACACCGTCCGCCCGGTCACCAAAGAAAACAAGACTATTTTCTCTCACTACAACCAAACGTAAAGGAACATCCAACAATTCAATTCAACATAAACAGACGTACTAAGAACCATCCTTGAAAATTAAATCTCTGAGTAAATAAAAGAATTCAAAGTGAAGGAGACTTTTTCATTGACTATTTTCTCTTGGCGGCGATGAGCAATTTCCTATAGTAAAAAAGTAATAAAGGAGGCGGGGAGAATTGCCTCAGAAGTGAATCTCAATAAAGGCTTTAACTTAGTTTTAGCGATCTCGCATATTATGAGGGTAGGACTTTTGAAAGGGGTTAAAGAAATACTGATTTGGTGAAGACAAGGAAAAGGTGGTGCGTGGATAGGAATAAATTGGAATTGGAAATATTCCTTTTGAAATCTCATTGCGATAGTTGCTTAAGAGAATTTTTCAAGAGTATTTTTATCTGAATAGAAACTTCTGCGTCACTAAAAGATATCTTGAGTTCTGTAGCTTAAGGTACCTTTTAGTGATTAAAAAAAACCTTTATTTTATGACATAAACGCAAACGAAATCTAACCATGCAAAAGTAACGTTACAATTTCGAGTACCTTCTGAAACTTTCTTCTAAAATGTTTAACCCCTGGAAAGCCTTATGATCCCTCCCAGTCTCTCCCAGTTCCCGGTCACGAATTGGTCATTTATAACCGAGAACGAATGAGTTTTAAGAGCCTAAGAAATTCCATCAAGCTCAAATTAAAAGTTTTAATTTATGTCGCATTTTTTATTGTTTTAAGAAGGTAATATTTTAGGATACAAAATGTTGACTATAGAGTTTTTACACACATTATACATGTCATATGTAGCGTTTAAAGTAGGTTAATTTCTAAAAATTATTGACAGTATGAACTAAAAGGGGTGAGTAAATTTTAAAAACCCTAAATCAATTTTATTACACACAGCCGTTTTTCTTTCAATAAAATTCCAGCATTCAAGTTAAGTTCTAAAATCTCTTTAGAACCTTTTAAAAGGAGGGATTAGATTCCAAATCATTGAGGCCAAACAAAAAGTACTAAACTTCTAATTTCTTTTTTCTAGAACTCTTAAGAAACAGTAAAAATGTTTTTGTATTATATTTATTTTCAAAACTTTCAATCATAAATTCTTTGGTAAAGCTTTTCAACTGTTTTCTCAGTGCCAATAAACTTCGAAAGATTTGAAATTTAATTAAAAGCACGTCTTAGAATTTTCGGTGCCATTAATGTACCTATTTCAATTTTATTAGACACTCGCAAACGGTACTTGAGTAAAAAACCGGTAATAATTTTAAACATAAGGAATTTTTCTGGAGTCTCCCGTTTTAATTAAGAACGGTTTTTTCCTTTCTCCTGAAAGAGTTTCGTTCAGCTTAATTACGGTTAATTCTGGCTCCCCTCTGTCATCTATTTTATCTCAGGGTATAGCAACAGCTCGCTTCTGTAATTAGCCCGCTAATGACGAGTTTTAAGGCATGGAACCATTCTTATCGCTAACGGTGGCACGTGGGTTCTCGCTTCAGCCAAGAACAGGCTTGGGTTTCCTTAGAACGAACATCATTTAACATTATTCAACCTTCAAAATAAATGTCTCATCAATTTTTTATTCTGAATTAAGCTTTGTAAACACTCCCGTAGTTTACTGATACTTAAAAGCATTTGTAACATTTTATAAACGGATTTTAAATTTGTATATTTGCATACCAAGAAACTAAGGTCGTCCTAAGGCTCGTTGGGTCAACGATATTGTCAAAGTCGCAGGACACCTGAATAACGGCCGCCACTTCGTGTGTCATAGTCCATAGTTTATAAGTTATATTTTGTATGTATTAGTGTATTTTTATGTTGTAATGTAATTTTGTGTATTTTATCTATGGGCCTTAAGTTGTCTGAAAATAAAATGATTGATTGATTGATTGATAAAATCGGGATCTGTTGCAGAAAAAAGAGAGGCTTATACCCAGCAGCGAATGATTCCGGGTTGATATAATGATGATGATATTCCCAGTGCTTGTATTCATAACAAAACTATATTATTGACAGTGCTCAAGCTCAATATACTCGTACTACTTCAACAACCAACAGAACCTGACGCTTAATGTTCCATTAGTTGACGTTTGTGCCTTTATTAGGAAAGGGAAAGAAATAATGAAGGTGAGTTGAACCCGACGATAGGCGAATATTTCAGGTAGCGCAATTACGAGGGAGTACATTGATCTCAGTTAAGACGAGATAGGGTTATCATGGCACAGCAACACAAAGTATAACGTAGGGTTGATAGACACGGAGTAGTAAGAAATGGAGTGTCATAGTAGGTTTGAATATTGCGGGAGGCAATGTATATGTAAGTGATAATTAGTGTCATTTCTTAATTAATTAGTAAGCCACGTAATCTTACAGATACAGTTACTTCAGATTTCCTGGGAAAATCTAAAAGCAAAGACGTTCACAAGTTTTAAATGTTTGCACTGCATCCTATTCTTAGTAATGTGCATAGCAAAATCAGCAGAAATATCGAAATATAAGTTAAAAACTCTAGATGTTGGTAATTAAGCCATTGGGCCAAAAAGGTTGTATCGTTTTGACCCAATGCCTAAATTACCTATTGCAACACTTCGTACAAAGGGAAGGAAGGTGACCTTTTTCAGAGGCTTCAAAAGCATCCATTTCTCCACTGCTCCATGAGTACAAATTATCTACAAGTTTAGTGTTCTCTCCAAACATAAAACGAGCAATGCTCAGTTCCATTAGGTAAGTTAATTCAACTAACGTCGGGTTTTACGATGCAGCGGCAACGTTACTTCGTAGTGTAGTGCAATTATCGTATCCTTATTAACTCTAAATTTTAGCTACACTTACGCCATCTTGCGCGAAATTGTAGTCGAAAGTTAGTGGTTCAGAGTTCGTAGTTTTAGGGAATTGGGATTTTCGGAATTAGTTTTGTGTGTTTTAAGAGTTTTTGTTCTGAACCGTTTTACCCTAACTACATTATTGTATCATTAAAAAAATACTGAAAGTTCCCTTTAATTTCCCATTAATCGCCAAATGCTGGATAACTCAATTTAGATTGTCAGCGGCACGCTAAGTTTTATGTTACTATCAAGTGGCCAATTTTTTAGTTAAATCAATTTGTCTCTCTCACCTTAAGTATCTATCCAGTCACTACGATGTCATGTTTCAAGTTGTAACAAGACTTTCAGTGCACACAATATCAGTTAGTACCTTATAGGACTCTGTGAATCTCGAAGAGGAAAAATACGGTAGCTAATGTTGCATTTAGTAAATTTTGAGAGTAAAAGAACACTTAAATTCCTTAAAACAAAAATAAGGTATCTAAGGTCCCATTTAATATATGGTCAAACTTTAAAATCATTAAAATACACTAAAGATGTTGGTTACTCAATGTATAAACACATCCATGTCTTTGTAATCCCAGTGTTTTTTTTCGCTATCGGATGTCTTTGGTTAGACGTACTGAACGCTGTGTTAAAATTTGACCATCTATTATAATGGGGCCTTATATATGTATTGTCATGACATTCTGATTATTCCCCCTGGTTTGTTTTGGGGAACATTCTTCACCACCTGTAGGTACACAAAACAGAAAACTAAAAAAAGGGTTGACAGCGGTTCTTTTTATTACGTCTCCCTGCTTTCGATTTTTAGTTATTCAGTAAATTTACATTACGAATCCTACCTTTTTCCTGTTTCAACAGATTACATTTTATTTTGTAAACAGATAAAGTTAGCTACGATTTATTCAGCTCCCTCTAAATGAACCACCTAGCTAGACAGGTACTTGAGAGCTTTCCAAGGAAAAAGCTATTACGTTTTGACTTCTTAGCAAGCGCCATTTCGCGATGTTTACCTTAATGAGTCCTGTCGAAATTTCCGCGTAAGCTAAAAAGACCCTTTAAAATTTATGAAGAGTGCCAGTGCCAACTTAAAATTTCTATTCAAAACACCGTCTCGAACGGTTATTGTATAAAATTGCGCAGGTTATGCGCGATTATCATAATGAAATTGCTAGCAGTTCTGGGGGGGCATAAGAAAAATGGTAAAATTTGTGGCGTTAAATAATATCGTTAAGAGCCAAGAAAAATGTTCGCCGCCCTGTAGGACGAAGCGAGAGCCACTCCACTCTGAAATTGCAAGTCGTATATTACACCAGGAATTTTCAATTACGGCAATCCTGCGGTTTTTCATTCGTAATGTGACTTTTAGGCAACGCTTCTGGCTGGTCATTCATAACTGCCACGGCGCGACTAGCGCTACGATAGACTCGATATCTTCGAACATGATTGGCCGAGCAACTTTATTTTTATCCCGTCTCTGCACATCGTCTTGCAGATAAATTTGCATATTTTATGGTTAAATTTGTGGGAGTTCTTTTTTTCTTTATGGGGTCGTGCTGCAGTGAATTTGTCAGAAATAAGATAAAAGAATATTAAACTCTTTGAGATTTAATTAATTATTCTGAGCAGCATTTGGCGAACTACCTATTAAGTACGAAATTGCGAGTTTCCAAATGCTTCAGTAAGTAAATTCGGACGGTGTGCCCAGCTTGTCTTTATAGGCCACAGTTCTCGAAACCCAAAGCAAACGTGCTTCCTATCGTCTTTGTGTAAGTCGGCAAGTCACCGCGCAGTAGGGCTTTCATTCATTGTCCCACGTAGCTTTGGTTTTCATTTCTCAGAATATTCGTCTAAGAAAGGAAATCCTCACTTCCCTTCCTTTAGGCTTTCGGGTTCATTAGTGCACGAGTATGAAGTGGAGGTATGACTAAAATATGAAAATACTGGAAATAAAATCATACCTAGGATGAGCTTTTGAGAAAAGACTTGAGTTAACATCGCTTTGTTACATAGGTGATTTTTCACAAAATGACACTGAAAATATTTATTTACTTTCATTGGGAATCTCAGTTTAATATTTTTTGCGTTGGATCCCACACAACATTATTATGTAGTTCCGTTGGATCCAATTTTTTTTAAATGCAAGTAAATTACGTGTTATTGTCGTTGAATCCCAAAAACTATTTCCGTAAGATCCCATATGCTCAAAACAAAAAATCTGAATGCAGGTTCTTTCAAATGCAAAATTGTTTATAAAAATATGAATAATATGCGTTGTTGTTGACTTCGCCAACAAAAGATTACATAAACCGTACTCGTAGGTACAAACGTGAACCCGCCAATTATTTCATTTCTTCACAGTGTCATGATCAAAATTCAATTTCATGCAAAGCAATTCTATACAAAGCCCACCTTTAGAAATAAAATTTTCTTCACGTACATTTCTCATCTGATAATAAAATCATAACAATAAAACTTACCATTTAGAATGGAGTATAAAAGGTAGAAGACTTATATTCGAACAATAATTCTGTGAGAAATATTAAGCTTTTGAGGATTGCGATCTCCGTGCCCGAAGGCATTCAATAAAAATTTATTATTATGCAAATTGCATCTCTTTGTGGGAGAGTATGGTAGGTACACTTACGCTCAATCCTTTCAGTCTTTTTACAGAACTGTCTGGTCTAGGCATTTACTGTGTGCTGAAATTGAATGGAGAAAAATTTAAAGCTTTCGACGCTTGATTGTGAGTTGAAAATTAAAAGAGTGACTTTAAAGTTGTGATCAAAAATTACAAAAGCCACTTATGATTATTTTTTTACAGTATTATATTATATATTTTATTATATGTATAGATAATAACTAAAACTCAAACTCTAAATATACTTATACATATATGTATTATTATTTTCCTACCTGCATATCTACTACAGCTACCTACTGCTACCTACTTGCTACTACCTACCTACCTACCTACTACCTACCTACCTATTCTTCACCTTTTAAACCTTCCCTGGACTTTCACAAATAATTCAAAACAAAAATTAGACCGTATACTTATACAAATATTTATTATTATACTAGCTGTACCCCGGAATGCGTTGCAATGCATTATTTCCTAACTGCATATCTACTACAGCTACCTACTACTACCTACCTACCTACCTACCTACCTATTTCTCACCTTTTAAACCATCCCTGGACTTTCAAAAATAATTCAAAACCAAAATTAGCCAAATCGGTCCAGCTGTTCTCGAGTTTTAGCGAGACTAACGAACAGCAATTGATTTTATATTTATATATCGATAGATAAATAGATAGATTATTACCCTCTATCTAGACATAAAAAAATGTAAAAAAAAAATACTTAATAATGGCTTTTCTGTATACATTAAAAAAAATACAATCAAATTCAGAACCTTCTCCTTTTTTCGTCGGTTAAAAAGTTAAGAACGTCATACAAAAGCAGTAACATTTTCCCCTAAACCACGACTGAATGGGTCCATACTTTACTCCGTTTATTCGGTAACCTAAAATGGAATGTCATTTTCTTACATCATCTGTCTAGCTGGGAAAGGAAATTAAATATCTTATCAGGGAGATAAAGTCGTTCACCTTTTTCGCAGCTGCCTCCATGATAGACTCGAGATGTTATGATATGAAAAATGTAAGGCCACTGTGGCGAGTAACGGAGAAGCCGTAATGTTGTTGTTGAAATCTCGTCTTTATCCTTTGTTAGAAGAAGGTACAAAGCCGCAAACAAAACCTGCCTAAATTTTACTGGAAAAAAAGTGTGGAATCAGCTTTCATGCTTCTGTGCTATATCGAATTCTGTTTGGTGAATGTCACAACAACATGCAATCTTCTTCCATACTTTGTGCACGTTACATGCGAAAAAAGCAGCTTCAATAAGAACTATTGCGTTTTCATGAAAAGTCAATTTGCATAAAAATGCATTTTTCTAATTGGTAGAAATCACAGTAAAACAATGACTATATTATGATGATCTATTTGGTAAATGTAGTTGATGAAGCTTCGAGAATTAATCGTTGTAATTTCTACAGCATAACATGTGCATAGCAGGTTTGTTGTGACATCTATCAGCGAGAACGATGATGGCGAATTTAAAAGTGGATTGCCACAATACTCCTGCCCGGCTAGCATGGGCAGGGGATAAAAATTTTATCCACCGGTTATTTCCACTTTTGTTTGAATTTTGTCCCTCGTCAGTGGAAATAACCGGTGGATAAAATTTTATCCCCTGCCCATGCTAGCCGGGCTGAACCCATTTATTAATTACATTTCTTAACATCACACCTGTGATCCCCGAAGGGTTAAGCAGGGGTGTACCAAATTATAGTACAGTTATAGAGGACAACCCTATTGCCATGAACCGGCCACAAATCCAGACTCCGTGACTGCTACTAAGAAAATTCCTGATACTCCTCCGTGACTGCTGAATACGAGAAAAAACGTGAAAAATCCTGTCACACTTTGCCCAACCTACCGGGTTTCTCGAATCGAACCAAGAACCTAAGGTTGGGCAAAGTGTGACAGGAATTATCTCGAATGGAACCAGAACGTAAGGTTGGGCAAAATGTGACAGGAATTTTGTAGAATCGAACCAAGAACCTAAGGTTGGGCAAGGTGTGACAGGAATTTTCTCGAATCGAACCAAGAACCTAAGGTTGGGCAAAGTGTGACAGGAATTTTCTCGAATCGAACGAAGAACCTAAGGTTGGGCAAAGTGTGACAGGATTTTTCTCGAATCGAACCAAGAACCTTGTATTCAGCAGTCGTGCCTGCGACCTCCCGACCAATGAGGCTGTCTTTGAAAGACTATGTCATAATCAGACAAAAATAGTATACATTTATTATCCATGTTAAACCCCACGGAAAGTTCGAGGTAGGTGAGATAGGAGCCACGATCTCATTATCTATGTTGCATCATTTGCGCCACAGCTCACTGGATTAATGCGCTGAACGCTCCTAATACCAGCGAATTATTTGGAGGAATAAGCAAGAATGCTAGACTGTAATTTACATTTCTCATCGTCTAGCAACACGCTAGCTGTGTTGATGCAAACTTGTGTTGGGAAATTATTTTCTTTTGTTTAATTATACTAGCTGTTGCTCGCGACTTCATTCGGGTGGAAATTAAAATACATATGTGTGAGACTTAAAAAATAGCCCACAACCTATTCTTAGACCTACCAAATATACACAAAAAAAAATCGTAAAATCAGTCAAGTCATCTCGGAGGACTGTCACGGTTTACAACTATTCTCAAAATGCAACAAAATCACGGAAGATCTATCGTAAGTGACATTTTATATATTGAGATTTTTATATTATTAGAAGATTATATGAGGTTTGAAACTGGAAAAAACACAATAACTTACTTTTTCCTCGACTTTTCAGACCTATTTTCAGAGAGCCTATTCAAGTGGCCACTGCTATCAAAGTCTTTCGATTTCTTTTCGGCCGCTTATGCATGTGGAAACATTTGTATCATTTGCAGATACTGACTCTGATGCTCCCACCATTTAAAAGCTTTGCGATTTAATACCAAAAGAAGGACCAAACTATATTAAAGCTGATGCTCCCGGGCAGCCCCCGAAATTCAAATGTTCTTTATACGTTTTTTGCAACTTGCAGGCCACTGCTAGGTTTTATGCTGATAAAAATATTGTTTGCAAGTCATCATGAGCCATCATGAGCCAAAAGAAATCAAAAATAATAAAAAAAATAGCTATAATATTCACACACAGAAATATTCCAACTACCTAGTTCCAGCGGTTAACAACAAGTCTGAATCTAAAATCAGTGACTTCCAAACTAAGTTTAGTTCGGTCCAGACAGGGTCCAAGTCGGATTCGTCTTCGGGTCACAAGTAACATTGTCTTGTTAAAAGTTCTAGCCAACATGGCCGACTGAGAACTGAAATCGATTGTAACTGATTCTATGATCCGCTACTTTGAGATTCTAACTTCTTGCCTAGATCTTTGTTATCGTTCAACATGGCAAAATATATATTAATCTCTAGGGGTTTTCGACGTGACAAGGCGAGTGTGTATTTATGAGCAATTATATAGCAAATCAAGCTTCACCGTGGCATACCATGGGTGCGTTATGACTTAACGGGCAAAAAATATTCTTTGTAATTAAAAATATGAGACTATACCCACTAAACTGTTTGTTTCAATGAAAATTGAACCACGTATGGTGACCGTTCTAACCATTATAATCGGATTGACATCTTACACGATCAAGAAAAGACTTAACCATAAGACGTTGTCACCCTATTAAACCACATTTATGTTTAGGAAGGGGTGAAAGACCAATCAATCTTTATCGTTTTCAAAATAATTGTAAACGCTACATAACAAGTAACATTTAATTCAAAATTAAAAAAAAATCCCGACACAGGGTCATAATTTTATGTTTTTTTTTTTGGAACAAAGTTGTTAAACGCGGCTTATACGGGTGTGAAGCCCTTTCATTTGTTACCCATATAGAGGCAGCCGCCATCTTGGGCTGATTTTTATAAAACATAGCTAAGAACACTCCCGATTAATTCACCTTTCAAACAAAACAAAATCAAAATCAGTTCATCCGTTCAGCAGCAACGATGCCACAGTCAGACACACACACAGACACGTCAAACTTATAACACCCGTCGTTTTTGCGTCGGGGGTCAATAAATGGAAAACAACATATTTCTGGAAATTCTAGATTTCTAACAGAATAAGTCACTTTAGCTTTTATAAGATTTCCCTCCTACAACATGATGAATAACTAATAAAAGATGTCTAGTAATCATTAAGGATGTACCTAATCATTAAGGATTTCGATTACGTACCCATCGTAGAATTTAAGAAAAGATTTTTTTTCCTTACAAAAGATATACGTACTTTGTTACGGGGGAGCTAATTACGGGAACGGTAAAGAAAAGTGGAAAGAAAAGAAATATTTCAAAGTGGGTACGTAATTATGCTCTGAATTAGGTACTTTTGACCTAAGAGAATAATAACAAGAATGAATGGTTTCATGTTTTAATATTATGTTCCCTTTGGAAAGGTTAGAACAGGATATTCGAAATTGTTTTTCATTAAACAAAGACAAACATCACAAATTATACAAAAATAAATAGGAATAAGGTCGAAACACAAAGATGCTAGACAATTTGTTGGCTATATTCTTTGGGTTATAAATTTTAAACTGACATGGTCACTGCCATTGTCATCAACACTGAAAACACTAAAAACAGGGTGTGAACTACCTCATTACGAAACCGTCAAACAAGCATTCTATACATCAAACTAAGTAACTTTACGCAAAAACTTATTGGTGGGAAATGGGATTTTTTTTTTTAGGTTGAAATATCATGTTATGTGGTAGAACTCAATGTAATGCACTCAAAACATTATGCTGATGGATACATTGAATATTACGGAGGTCATGGAGGTGTTTAAAGTAATATTTTTTTGTAAACACTTGTATTTCAAAAAAAGAAAAACATGTCAAAAAGTTGGAACTTTATATCCGTAACTAGATATATGGTGTAGAACAAAAAAAAATCGCATTGACGAGGAAAACAAGTGCCTATCGGCTTCGTTAAGAGGTCTTTACACCCTATAGTTACCATGTTTACTCAAATATCGGAACTCGAAACAAATAGTAAACATGGTAAATATCCGATTTTCAGTGTTAATTATATTTTTGGGCTGATTTTCTTTCCCGGAATGTCTTAGAATGGATCTCATAATAAAATCATGCAACACCTGACACATTTCAGAACTACACCTCCGTAATTAGACCCTTAACTCACATATCACTGACAGCTGTCAGTGCTGATGTAAACAAAGTCCGCGTATTAAAATGTCTAAAAAATAGAAATCTATTGGAATTCTAACTAGTAAAGTAATGAAGTTGTGTGTATGGTGAACATAAACACTAATAAATGTTCGCAGAGTGCTACAGTGGACCCAAGTGTATTAAAACCTAAAAAACTTGTAAATGACAATATCATATAAAAAACAATATCAGTGTTAGTGAGAGTGATCTTTAATGATCGAAGGAACAAAACCAAATTGTGGACTAGCATAACTGCAATAATAACTTAAAATCAGTGCTTAATGATTGATATAATCACAAAAACAACAAAATAAATCAGTTGTAACTTCAAATTTTAAATTCTTTTCAAACCAAAGACAAAAAAGTAATTCATTCCAAAGACATAAACTCAATTCATTTTAGTGATGCGACAAAAATAAAATTACTAAAGAACGAATGATATGATAGTCGTTTTTAGTGTTGAGACTTGGATACCAGCCTTTTGGCCTTTTTGCCGAATTAAAGTGTGACCATACTTAAAAAATAATTCGATGTTGGTAGTAATTTTACTGAATTTCGAAACCATCTCAAAAAGTGAAAAATGTCTCCGAAAATTAAAACTAATAATAACAGTGGCCTTAAGGAGCTATTAATGGTTACTTGTCACAGATGTAAAAATCAAGTTGAACATAGAAGTACCTTGTTATGCACCATATGTAAAAACCACTATGAATTTGATTGTGCTGGTTATCCAGAAAAAGTGTACCGCCTAAAAAATTCCGAAGAGAGGAAAAAATTCAGATGGGAATGCAAAACATGCACTAAGAAGGTAAACCAGCAGAAAACACCTCGCTCTGTGATATCCAATGTGACAAAGAGGAAAAAGCGCTCGTCTCCTAAGTCATCCATAGCTACAATTTCTAACACCCCTGAGGAGACTACACCCTGGGCTACTCCAAAAAGCACTACCTCTAATATATGTGACTCTCATATCCTAACAATAGATCACACATCAGATGAGGGTGCGTTCACCGATAAAACATTATCAAGAAGTATGGACTACACAGAAATTGACTATATCAATGCTCAAGAATTTAAGGATACGATTGAACTACTTCAGACGCAACTCAGTAGTTCTCAAAATGAACTTGAAAATATCATACTCGAAAACAACGAACTTCGTACACGGAATGACAAATTACTCAAGGATAATGCAACTTTAAAAGGATTCCTAAGCCTACCCCCACAGAGAGAAAATAGCAGTGTGGATTCAGAAATTACAAGAAATGTGCATACATACTCCTTCTTGCACTCAGATATGCTAGCCTTCTCCACTCCACCTAGATATGCGGCCATCAGTAAAACTAACACGAAAACACAACTTTATTGCAATATCTCGAACCTGCAAAAGGATATCGCAGATCTGGAGGACCAGTTAAAACAAGCCGGAAATGAAATAATAAACCTTAAGGATCAAATTCAAAATCTTGAGAGGATAGTAAAGGCAAAAGAAAGGTTAGAAAACCCCAAACATGAAGAAAATTATTGTAACGCAGAAAATAAAGTTGTTATGCTCAATAAAGAAACTCAAACTTCCCATCAGACTTGTGACAACACATTGACGCAGAATAAAAAACGGACTTTAATGTCTCGCTTGAGCGATGATGCTATTGAAAAAACATCAGGCGTACTTCAAAAACAAAAAAACAAACTGGCTATAATAAGCAGCGGTTGCACAAAAGGAACTCTGCCATTAATTGATGAGATCTTCTCAGATAATTTTGAGTATTGTCATTATTTGTTGCCAAACGTCATCACAGAAGACGTATTGAGCACTATTGAACACAAATTAAAAGCCTTCTCTATTAACGACTATTGCTTAATTTTTATTGGGGAAAACGATTTGAAGAATGACGACTATATAGGAATTCTCGATAACTTAAGAAAGTATCTGAAAAAGAATACCCATACCAATGTCGTTGTGGGTGCTCCGACGTTCATATGTGGTGCATTAATATATAATTACAAAGTCGAACTCTTTAACAATCTCCTCTATTGGGACATTAAAAATAACAGATATGCATATTCTTATGATACTAATCGCACCCTATCACTTGAAATGTTTTCCATCAATACTGGGAAGATAAACATACACGGATGGAAAAACATCTTTGAACAAATAAGGTCCAACATAATTTATGACTATGAAGTATTCAGCTCTCAAGACAATTTGACAAACCAAAATGGTGGAAGTGAAGACCAACTACCTACCACAAACGACACGGTGACTTTAACTGATCCGAATGAATTGAGTGCAACGCAACAAACTTGTGACTTTTTTCGTAAGTAACAGTTTAAGGGACTGTAGTTTAAATGACTTTAATAGTAGTAATCGTCGAAGTGATTTTATCTTACCTCATTTAACGAACATCAACACAAACAAAAACTCTGTTTTATATACTATCTATCATCAAAATTTATGTGGACTTAACAATAAGAAAGACGACCTAGAGATTTATTTGAATGACTTAAAATCAAAAGTAAATTGTATTTGTTTAAGTGAACACTTTTTAAATGAAATCCAAATATCACAATTACAGATGACTAGTTATAAACTTGGTTCCTACAACACAAGAGTAAACAAAAAAAGAGGTGGTACATTAGTGCTGATAAGCAATGATAGACAAACAGAGGACATAGAAATTTGTAAAAAGCTCTATAAACAAGATTATTTTGAGGTGTGTGGAATAAAAGATTTAGAATTTAATACAAATATTGTCTGTTGCTATAGAACTCCTGTGAATAACAATTTTGATAGTTTTCTTGAAAGGCTGGAACAACTATTGAAGCACTTCTTCAAAAAACAATGTTTGATTTGTGGCGACTTCAATATTAATCTTATGAAAGATGACAAATACGGAAAATCATTTATATCATTGCTCACATGCTACAATTTCAGATGCTTGTTTGACAGTACAACATTCATACGTAATGGCACAGAGTCATGTATTGACAATATATTGACAAATATAATAGATACTAATATTAACGATATCCATATTGACCACAACGGATTATCAGATGGACATGCCGGTCTTTTTTGCACAATAAATGTAAAAAAAGTAACAGAAGAAATTAAAATAAGCAATTTTAAGTATATTAAAAAACGAATATATAATAAAAAAAATAAGGCGGAATTTAGGAAAAAGTTGGCAGAAATAGATTGGAATCTCGGCATAAATACATTTATAAGAAAATTTAATGAAGTACATGATAATTCATTTAAAAAAAAGCAAATTAAAATTGATCTGAACAAGTCTGGAAAAAGTTATTGGGTTAGCAAAGGAGTTAAAGTATCCAGCAAAGTCAAGCGCATTTTGTGCCTTATTGATAAAAAAAGATGTGATAAATCAATTTTAAAATATCGCGAAAATTACTTAAGGATATTTAGAAAGGTAGTAAGATGTGCAAAAAAGCTCGACACTAGGAAAAAGATTGATCAAGCACCTCAATCTAGTAAAGCTATGTGGAAAATAGTGAATAGTAGACGTAATTCTAATAAAAAACAAAGCACTGATATTATAATGATTAAACAAGACAATAAGATATATGACAGCCCTATAGACGTAGCCAACATTTTATCTGACCAATTTGACAACAAAATTACGTTAAAGTCTTCTGATCATAGCTTAGCTAAAAAATACTTAACCGACAATATGGCTAGAGTAGATGATAACATGTTGTTTGATCAAGTAACCCCGGGAGAAATATTCAAAGTGGTTAATAATATGTGCAATAAAAATTCATACGGTCATGACGAAATACCCATAAGTATCATCAAGGATAACATTGACATATTAGCTGAGCCAATAGCTGACTTTTTAAACAAATGTATTGAGCAATGTGTTTTCCCTGATCAATATAAAATTGCTCGTGTTTTGCCCATATTCAAGAAAGGCTCTAAATTAGATGCGAAAAACTATAGACCCATTTCACTATTACCAGTATTCTCTAAAATATTTGAAAAGGTAATGAAAGATAGGCTTGTCAAACATTTGGTTAAACACAATATCATTAGCTATCAACAGTTCGGGTATCAAAGAAGCATAGGAACCATTGATGCAATAGACTCACTGGTGGATGATGTGGTTAGCAATCTGAATAATAAAGGAAAAGTGGCAGGACTATTCCTAGATCTTAGCTCTGCCTTCGATACTGTTGAACATAAAATCCTTCTAGACAAACTAGAACATTACGGGATAAGAGATAAGGTCCTTAAGCTTTTCAGTTCTTATTTACAGAACAGATCACAGTACGTTGAAATTAAGTCAGTTGAAAGCGGACATGAAAAAATTAACAAATCTAAGCTTGTTAGAGTACAAAAGGGGGTTCCACAGGGCTCAGTCTTGGGTCCAATATTTTTTATAATATTTCTTAATGACTTAGCAAACTATATGTATAAGATAGTACCAGACATCAAAATGGTTATTTTTGCTGATGACACAAGTGCCGTTATGAACGATATCTCTGTAGGGGACTTAGAAAATAAAGTGAATCAAGCACTGACTGCTTTTGAACATTGGTTTTCCACTAACAATTTAAAACTCAATGTGGAGAAAACTAAATGTATGCTATTCAAATCAACCGTGAGGAATAATGATAGTATTAAAATAGCTTCATTGGGAAATAAAGTCGAAATTGTACAAAACTTAAGATTTTTAGGGACACAAATTGATGCGCTCTTAAGCTGGAAACAAGAACTGGAAGCAATCACAAATTCTCTCAGCAGTGCATGCTATGCCTTGAGAAGTCTAAGGGACGAACTAACGATTGCTCAATTACGAAATGTTTATTTTGCCTTAGTTGAGTCTAAGCTGAGGTACAGTATTAAACTATGGGGGAACGGTTATAAATACAATATGGATGCAGCCTTTGTTATGCAAAAAAGAGCCCTTAGAACTATACTTCGCATAGACCAGACTGAATCTTGTAGAGACCATTTTGTGAAATTAAAAATTCTACCTGTACCTTGTCTTTATATTTTGGTTCTACTAAGTAGTTTTATAAAAAACCTAGACAAATACGAGACAAAGGAAGAAAGGGAAACTAGGGTGAAAACGCGCAGGAAAGATTTGCCTAATTATTTGCAGCTAAAATTAAATGTTGTCAAACATAGCTCTAAAGTGCAGTCTGTGAGAATTTTCAATAAATTGCCATTAGAACTAAAAATGATTAATAGTCCAAGAATATTTAAATTCAAATTAAACTCATTCCTATTAACGAAGTGCTACTATAGTATAGAAGAGTTTTTTAGTGACAAAAATAATGCCACAGTGTAACTTGTTTATTTGTTTAAGTCTAATTCTTGACTTGCTTGATTAAGTTGAATGTTTGTTTTATTTTCTGACTAGGCTAATTGTGTTTTTGTTTTTTTTTTCTGATTATGTTGTTGATATGTATTTTATTTTATTTTTTACTTTTTATCTATATTATTGATTGGAAATTTGATTGATTATTATTATTGTGCTACTCTGTATTCGACACAAATGTATTTTGTTAAGAATAAATGACTAATGACTAATGACTATCAACATACTATTCGATAAACCCTAGTAGGTAAAACAAGTACAACAAATAGGTATAAAGACTTTAACCCACTACTACTCGTACGTAGCAAATATACACGGATTATGGTTCTGCTTGGTAACAGCCCCGGGGTTTATTTGATTGAGAACCATGCATTCGTATGCGTTAGCCGTGGAACGCAGTGGATGATCCTGCCTGTATTTTCATACAAACTGATTCTTAGTACACGTACATAGTATGGTCGTAAGCAGCAAAGAGAGCAGCGGTGGCCCAGTGGTGGCGGCCCCGACTACGAACAATAAGTCGTGGGCTCGAATCCAGGCAGGCGCATTACTTTATGTTATTTATTTTATCACCACTGCTCTCAAAACGGTTAAGGAAAACATCGTGAGAAAACGGGCGGCATATCTTAGAACAAAAAAAATCGAAGATACGAGTATCACCAATCCGCACTGGGCCCGCGTGGTGGATGTGTCCTATCAACATAAATAGGCTGATGATGATGATGATGTTGATGAAGCAGCAATGTGTCTGTACCTTTAGCACCCACAACACTTGTCCCGTGGGAAGTCTTCATAAGGTTTACTACATTTGAATATGTGAAAACATTAATGGGCGTACTCGTTGCGAAGCTGCAAGTTATTGTTGAGGGATCAAAGGTTCTCCACAATGCAGTCATGTTAAGTGCTTAACGTGATTTTGTAAACAATTAATGTTCTTTGATAATATTATGAACTAGTTGACCCACGCAACTTCGTCTGCGTCACATAAGAGAGAAAAACGAAAGAAAAAAAGACCCCGTTTTAGCAACATTTTTCATTCCTGCTCCGCTCCTAATAATCGTAGCGTGATGTTATATAGCCTAAAGCCTTCCTCGATAAATGGACTATCCAACACAAAAATATTTTTTCAATTAAAACCGGTAGTTCTTGAGATTAGCGCGTTCAACCAAACAAACAAACAAACAAACAAACAAACAAACAAACTCTTCTGCTTTATAATATTAGTATAGATATGTTTTGTTTCGTGCGGCGTGTTATTTTGTAAGCTGTGCTAGTCTTCGCTCATCTTATTTAGAAAACAAATATGGAACACAATTTTGCTTTTTTGATAATGGGTGTATTGCAATTAATGTTTTTGATGCTCAACGGTATCACCGTTGAGCACGTAATAGTACCAAAAAAATGAAATAAGTACATGTGACATCTTCCTACCTGCACAGGACCTGCGATGTGGATTACAGCCTCTCTCCTCTCATAGAAAGAAGGCCCGTGCCCCAGCAGCGGGAACATCAAAGGTCGATGTGCCGACGTACCGTCCGCGTCTGTTTTTCTTTCTTTCTGCCTTGTTTGATCAAAATACCAAAAACGTGTAAGAAGAAGGTTCTCCGAAAATTTATTTATTCCATCAACAGATCCAGGAATTCGAAATGCCGGATTCTTGACACGAGATACGCATGTTTCCGTGTTCACAATACAATTACTTTGCGTTTCATGAGGTGCTTTTAACAATAATGTGATAAAGATAAAACGAAAACCTTACTAAATGGTGACAACACAATTAGATATCTTGAATACCTACATTTATGTATCACTCCAGTGTGTTCTTTATTACTGAAATATATTTTGTGGTTGTTCACATTCAAAATAATATATTTATAAGAAACTTGTAAGAAATTAAAACGAAAAGGTGCGTAGAACTAGTGATAGTGTTGATACCGCAGATCTAGATCTGTGGTTGATAGTCTATTCTATTCTATTCTTGATACCCGATGCCGATGATTTTCTAGACTCCACAGAGCATTAAAAAAATCATCGGCATCACTGTCAAAAGAAAAAGTACACATAAGGTTTGGCAGCGGTTGCAATCAAAGCCTTTTCACGATGTCCGAATAGCCACTTCGTACTGAATACACCTGCCAAGTAAGTTAACAGGAACTTAATCGTAGGTGCTGAAACCGGTCCTTGTATTGTAAAGTAATAAACGTCAAAACCGTAATTGACATTACACGTAAAACTGAAACACAAATGACACATCTCAATAAATTATAAGTCATGCAATTTGTTCAATCCGAAGCTATTAAACAATTTACGTGCGAGTACACACTCGGAAATGAACAAGATTGGATGCAGCATCATTATTTAAACGGTGTCTCGCATTATGAATGACAGATTAAGCAACTTATGAATATTGTATTGTATGGAGGGCAAAAGTCTGCCGCGACTGTCGTAATGCTGTGTCAACTGACGTTTACGAGAGCTTAGTTATCGTCTTTGACAGTCACTTAGGTAGTGACGAATCTACAGAACAAACCTATCTAACCTCATCCTGCTCTATGTCCACAACTGATCCCAATCCAAAATGATGCCCATGACTATATCCTATCCTATCCTATATCTCAAAGAAAACCGGCCAAGTGAGAGTCGGACTCACGCATAAAGGGTTCCAAATCATCATCAGCTGGGGAGCCCCCTTTAATTTAAATGTATTTTTATTATTTGTTGTTATAGCGGCATCTGAAATACATATTGTGGAAATTTTAACTGTCTGCCTATTACAGATCATGAAATACAGCCCGCAAACAGAAAGACGGACGGACTGACAGCGGATACTTCGTTATAGGGTTGGTTAACCCTTAGGTATGGAACCTTCAAAAAATGGTAAACGGTTCGAGTTGAGGCCATGGTACTTATACATGGGGTCTGCTTTAATTGGCAACCCCAAAATTGGCTGAGATTATTTCTGAGAGAAAATCGGAAGGATCAGAAAGCAATTTAGTAATAATTTCATTTGTTGTTCGAATCAAGATTTATTAATCTTCAAATAGCATTTTTGGCTACACTACGAAGCGATTCGAAGTGAACTAGAAGTGCGATATCTAATTTAAACTTAATCACAAATACTGTATTTGTGATTAGGTTTAAATTGTTTTGTAAAAGAACAAACCATAATATCACCAAGGTAACACTGAATTGGTTGATCCTTAAAATAGAAACCAAAACTAATCCTATACAGAAACAAATCAATTCCGGTACGTGGAACCCACAATCTAATCACATCGTCTACATTTTCGTTCAATACGTCTCGGTAAAAATACTACGTAACACGGTAATGGAAATGCGAAACGGTTCACTTCTACCGCGCGAAGCGTAAGGTGACGGACGTGTCGTGTTGGTGTCTAAGACCATATCGTTTAACGAAACTAGTGCAACGTTCCCAGTGGAAAGTAAACCCTATTTCTATACTCGGACGGTCTATTATTGTGTGCAGTGCATTGTTTCGCGGTAGTCACCTTAAACATAAAGAAAAAACTGCAATTATGGGTTCTCCTAACAAAGCCAACTCCACTCCTGATTTGTCGTGTGCTGGTGAATCGAAAGAATCTTGTATTACGCTACGAAAAAGAAAACAGAGACCAGAGTGCGACTGCGCTGTGTCTACCTGCAATCTAAATTCATCGACAGTGGCTCGTAAAATCGCTGATGCGCTTAAGGATTTTCGCTGTGAGCTGGACGACAAGCTATCCCAAATCAATTTGAACATTATCAACACTATTAAATCTGAGCTTAATGATCTCAGAACTACATCACTTGAGATCAAACAAGACATCAACGCATTGCGTGTAGAACACTCGTCCTTCAAGTCACAAATATCCCAATTCGAAAATTCACTCCAATTTCACACCAACGAAGTCGATGATCTGAAAAAGCAAGTCACTGACATTGCCACTCGGACGTCTTTGCTACACAGCATGGATAACAAGATTTTCAGTCTCGAGCAGAAAATTGAATCTCTGGAACAACAAGCCCGTCTCAACAACATCGAAATTTGTAACCTGCCTGAGAAACGGGATGAAGACCTTTCTGGGCTCATACAAAGTATCGGTGCTGCCATTAAGTGTTCAATTCCACGCCAGGATGTCCTAGCCATTCACCGTGTACCCCATGCTCGTACTCAGGAAAGTAACCGACCTAAGAATGTTATTGTTAAATTGGCATCACGTGATCTCCGTAATAACGTATTAAGTGCTTATCGTTTGACAAAAAATGTGTCATCTAACCAAATTGGTATATCAGGTACTTCCCATAAAATTTATATTAACGAACATCTTACTTTATATAACAAAAACTTATTTCGTGAATGTCGTGAGATGGCTAGTAAGCATAATGTCAAGTATGTGTGGATTAAAAATGCTACTATACTTATTAAAGCAACTGATACGTCTAAAACATTCGCTGTACGTTGCCAAAATGATATCAGTAAAATTGCCCTATGTAAACAGAACGAATAGTCTATTTTTTTGTTTTGATTGTAATGTGTACCTATTAGTATTTAGTAAACTATCACTTAGCAATTATGTACAAATTATTACCCCTAACAGTTATATCCAACGTAATTTTTACTTAATACCTGTCAATGTCGCAAGAATATATCCTAAACCAATGTATTTAAAATCTCATTATCTGTATCATTATTATAGTACTACTGTAAGACTGCATATTGAAGAAGTAACCTTTATCTTTATTTTTATGTCGCACCATACCGTACTTCGTTTAACCTGTTTGTTGTCAAAACCTCGCATAACTCTTGTTGCAATTAGTAATAACAATGTTTTCTACTGCATTCCATACCACAAGCAGCTGTTTCGATCTGTCTCCACACTTTCAAATACAATCGTAACCAATATTACCTACTTTACATGTTGTTTATTCTTTTATAACCCGAATAGACACAATGAATAAAAGCAGTTTATCTTTTTTTTATCAGAACTGCAGAGGAATTCGCACCAAATTACACACTCTTCACACTAATATTCTTTCCTTGTCATTTGACGTAATTATTTTAACCGAGACATGGCTAACACCCAATATAATGGACAGTGAATTTATAGATGACCGCTACGTAGTTTTTAGAGACGATCGGGACCGGGCCGCTTCAAACAAGCGCGAGGGCGGAGGGGTTCTGATAGCCGTTTTGCGCGAGCTCCGGCCCATACGAATGTTGACACGTCCTCTCACGGGCATCGAACATGTTGTTATGAAGCTGCCTGCCTCGCGCTCCGGTAAACACCACATAATTAGCGCTGCCTATATACCTCCTCGCACGCAGGATGACGCATACTTGTCTCATTTATGCGCATTAGAAAATATTCTCACCGATCCATGCACGGAATCTTTTTACTTAGCGGGTGATTATAATATACCCGAAATTGAATGGCCTGTCACCGATAATTATATGTCTACTCGGCCGCAAAACAACGTTACCCGGGGTTTACTTGACTTGATTTCTATCACGAATGCTTCACAATACAACAATAATAAGAATAACTTGGGTCGTATCTTGGACTTATTCATTAGTAACACAGATTGTCAAACACAGGCTGACATTACACTGCTCCCGCCTGATAGTCACCATCCCCCTTTTTCTGTTTTGACGTTACTAGAAACAAATTACACACCGATGAGACGTCAGTCCACTAAAAGATATAATTATCACAAAGCTAACTATGAAGAAATTAATGTTGAGCTAGACAAGACGAATTGGGATGAGCTTTTTTTAAATCTCTCCAGTGAACAAGCAGTGGATGTTTTTTATGAGTACCTATATCGCATAATTCGCGCGCACGTCCCACTCAAAAGGCCTAAGACATCTAGCTTTCCCGCTTGGTTTAACGCTCCACTTATTAAAATTTTCAAAAATAAGGAACGAGCATGGATAAGGTGGAAAAAACAACAAACCATTTCAAATTATGAAAAGTTCTCTGTTTATCGTAAACAGTTTAAACAACTTTCGGATCAGTGTTACACTAAGTACATGAAGTTAGTCGAAGACAGCATTCCTGTTAACGTCAAACACTTTTGGTCGTACATCTCCAACCACAGGAGAATTTCCGGTCTTCCAGCAAACATGTACTATAAAAATATATCATCTAATTGCCCTGGCGAAATAAGTTTACTGTTTTCCGCATTCTTTAACTCTGTGTACGAGCCTTCCACCTTCGACCCTAAGAGCTGGGTACCGCCCGATATCTGTGATGAGAGATCGACTTGTATTCCCCAAATTATTCTCAAAAAGTGTGACGTACTTAAGTCATTGTTGTCCTTGGATCTAAATAAGGGGCCTGGTCCAGATGGTCTCCCACCTACATTCTTTAAGCATACGGCACAGCAAATCTGTATTCCGCTCCATATCCTGTTCAACAAATGTTTAAGTGAAGGGGTATTTCCATCCATATGGAAAAGAGCCTTTATTACGCCTATCTACAAAAGTGGAGATAAAGCCAACATTGAAAATTATCGACCTATTTCTATTTTATCCACTTTGTCTAAGCTTTTCGAGAATTTAGTGCACAGTAATTTGTTTCCACAACTTAGTCATCTCATTATTCCCGAACAGCATGGCTTTGTTCAGTCTCGATCTACCAGTACAAACTTAATGATTTTTACACAATTTTTGTTTGAAAATATGGATAAAGGCACGCAGGTTGATGCTGTGTATACTGATTTTCAGAAGGCTTTCGACAAGGTGGACCACAAACTGCTTTTGGACAAAATTGCTTTCAACGGCATTAGAGGCAATCTGCTCAGATGGTTTGTGTCGTACATATACCACAGAACACAGAAAGTGGTAATCAATGGATACGAGTCTGATTACACAGTTGTTGAGTCCGGTGTGCCCCAAGGTTCAGTCTTGGGTCCTTTATTGTTTATCTTGTTTATTAACGACATAAAGTCCTGTATAGTTAACTCTAAATTCCTCATGTACGCCGATGACATCAAAATTTTTAAATCCTGTACAAGTATGCAGGACTGCTTGCTATTACAAGATGACCTACAAAGACTTTCGCAATATTGTCTTAAGAATAAACTTTATCTCAGTTTACCAAAATGTCATTATATTTCTTTTACCAAAAATAAAACAAGTATTAAATTTCCTTACACACTAAATGACATAAACTTGAATAAAACTGATTGCACGCGTGATCTTGGCGTACTACTGGATAGTAAGTTACATTTTGATATCCATATTGACAACATTATTAACAGAGCCTTTCAGATGTATGGTTTCATAATGCGATCTTGTAAAGAATTTAAAAAGGCTTCTACTTTCCTCTTCTTGTACAAAACTTTAGTCCGTTCCCAGTTGGAATACGCGGTCCCCATTTGGAGCCCGTTTTACGAAAAATATAAGCACAGACTAGAAATGGTACAGAAAAAATTTCTTCGCACTACACATTACAAGTGTTACCATACCAAGATTTCCTATGCAGATCTGATGAAACATTACAACATATTAAGCTTGGAGCACAGGCGTACACTGCTGATGGTTATGATGCTGTACGGCATATGCAACAATAGGTTTAATTGTATGGAACTCTCAAATAAACTTTGTTATGTAGTACCTAGGACTGTTCATCGGCGAGAAGTGCGAGTAAACCGCTTATTCTACACAGAGAAGTGTAGAACAAATGCTGGGGAGAGAGCTCCACTCCGCCGATTATTAGAAACGTACAACTCATATTTTATAAATTTGGATATTTTTGCTCTTAATCAGAACAAATTTAGAAAAATTGCTTCTGAATTACTTTCTGGTCATCCTTAACGATGACTGTTTCTTGTTGATGTTATGTTGTGATCTGATTGGTGCATACGAACTAAACCTAGACGGATAGCGCTGTCTAGAGTTGGTTTGTGTGAAGTTTCAGGTTTTTTTTTTATATTTTCTTACTGGACCTTTCTGTATACGTCCGTTTCCTTATTTCTTTTAAATCGATATGATTCCGTGGACAATAGTGTGGGTTATGCGTTTGTTTACTTTTTAGACCTAAGCTATTTGTTAATATTGTAACGTGTAACTGTTTTTTGTCCCAAATAAATAAAATAAAAATAAAAATAAAATAAACTGTAAATAAAAAAGGCTTCGGGTTGACTGTGGCGGCATTTATTTTCCCCGGTAACTCTCGGGTTCCTGGTAACACAGTAATTTTGTTTTACAATTAAATGCCACCTTTTTCTTGTTTCGTTCGGATTACTTTCGACCCGCAAATAGGCGAGAGAATACGATATCTTTTTTAAGCAGTTTATCTGATTGAGGGACTTCTGAGGAACGCCGACCCAAAGTAATATGGAACAAGGGGACGAAGATGATGAACTGACGAGACTCAATTTAATATTTGCGAATATTTCTTAATTTTTTAAATGCATGTAAGGGGCCCCCACGTTACGCTTGCCGATTCGTGGTCTCCACCTTAAGAACACTACCCCTACGATCATCCATTGTCGGTATAATAATAATATGAGTAGTTTTGACTTTCAATGGAATAAGAGCTTTTCCCGATTTTGTTAACAGTGACGTGTTGTTCACAGTTTTTAACACGAACACAATGATTACAGAAATTAACAGAATAAAGAAAAAAAACAACGCATTAAGTAGTTAACAACACCCACGCTGCATCAGACGCGGCATAAATTAAAAAATAAAAATACAAAACAAACAAATAACAAGATTACCAGATTATATGAGAGAGAAATAAATAATGCAGCCGAAGTTAAAGAACTTTTTAACGCTCTCCTAAAACTTTTCCTTGTGCTTAATTACATTTTCATTTATCTTTCGACTCGTCCAGTTTGGAACAGTGGCGACTAAACAGGGCCTACTGTAGACTGTTCCAGCTTTTCTCTTTAATAATACATTATGAACTCTCTGGAACAAAGAGTGACGTTAAACAAAAGTGTTTAAAAACTTTTCCATTATGCTTATTAGATGTGTTTTGCAGAATTAACTCCTGCTCTATCTGGGTGAGTATGAAGGCTCATTTTTGAATGGTTATTGTTCAATATTCATCATCATCGTCATGTCAGGCCGGAATCAACCACTTTGGTATAGGCTTCCCCTTTTTTCTGCCACGCTTCCTCCGTGCGTCCCTTATCTAGGACAATTGTTACTGAAAATTACGTTAATCATTCATAATTATAATATTTTGGACACTCGACTATCTCGATTCCTCGGCTTTGGGGTGCTTAACGAAGTATTTAATATCAAGACTTTTAAAGGCTTTATTAGTTATTCAAACTTATAACTCTCTGGGTGCCAATCATGTAGGTACATATGTATGACGCCTATCTGCGTCAAAAGTAAACACACCACTCCATCAATCTTCATTTAAAGTGAAGAACATCCATCATCATAAAACTTTTAATATTCTTTAACTTTACACGTCTGTATAAAATCAAAAACTCACCGGACCAGATATAATCACAATTAAAAAACGAAATCTCAATTAAAAGGCAACGATTCTTCCCGATTGTTCCCGAAGTGCCTTACCTTATCACGTGAATCCAGCGAAGTGAGAGGGGGGGGGGGGGTAGGGATTGTCTGTCGAATTGAAACTGACGTGAGCAGGCTGGCCACCTGGCTCCTTTCGTTCGACGAAATTAAAAAAGTTTCAGAAACACGGGAACTCGGTAGGTCTCGTTCATTTAAATGCTAAGGGATTCCGTGTTAGTATTCATTGCGAGTTTTGTCATTCAGAGAAAAGTTTTGCTTTTTACCAGTTTCACTTCGCGCCGGTCGGAATTTGCATATTTTTTTGTCGTGAATGGTGTTATAGTATCTGGCAGGATAACAACTTTTTGTCTGTTGTTATATTTGGAACATGCCGTATTACGCAACCCGCTAATTAGGTACTACTCAAATGACCATAGGAAAGCTTAAAATTACGACGCTTCGTCATACAGACAAAAGGTAAAAACAATTTACAATATAGTACAAATTAAACTAAATTTAAGTACAGGCAAATTTTATTCAAATAATATATATTGATATATATAAATGTATAATCAAATTGAACATTACATAATTTTTAAACATTCAACACAATTTCAGTGTACATGTCTTTAATTGGCACCATCAATCACGATCCCAAGAACACAGTGAAGCTACCTTTAATTGCCGCTTTCATTAAAAGTTTCATAAGTTTTACGAGGTATTTTGATCAATAGGTACCTTTCCACTCATAAAGTTCGATGAATCTCGCTTATTACAAATTGAGCAATGCTTTAGTAAAGGTATAGATTCTGACCATCGTAACAGTTCAAGCCAAGTAATAACAGCCGTACGGGTTTATTGAAGGTTAAGCTTCGCTAACCGAGGTTGGCCCGTGGATGGGTGACCATCCATCATATATTAAGCTTCTCATAAATCACGTTAAGAGGTCTACGGAGCATGCGAATTTCATACAAACGTAATACCAAAATAATTTGTAAATCAAACATATTCGGTTGTGTGTACTCGTATTTAGTAATCAAATAAATACACACTAGGTACCTTATTGGATTACAGAATATATAGGTTCCCAAACACATATTTTGAATGTACACTGATTTAAACAAGAGTTATAAGAAAAATAAATTTTCTATAGAAATTTTAAATTCCTCATATCTCGTCTTTATCAAAGTCAAAGTCAAAGTAATTTATTTGTTAAACATAGGTAATATGGTACATGGTATAAAAAAATTGTGTTGTATCACTATGTTTTGTCTTGCAAGGCGTACAAATTCGGCGTAAAAATACAAGCTCAATAAGTCTAATTCAAACAAGTAAAGTCGTAAATAAGATAGAATAATAAGTGAATCGGACATTTTTATTTTATGCTTCTATCATATAAAAACTCATTGATCGAGTAGTAAGCCTTTTCAATCAGGATCATTGTCCTTTCAAAATATTTATTTGGGAACTATAATACAATCGAAATATGAGGGACAGAGCACCGGTATTGTGAACCAAGTGGCATAAAGATAATACGCATTACATATGTCACCGTAAAATTGTCAAATACGTTATACTGTAATATCTCTAGCGATATTGTAAAATCTCGAAATATTGTCAAACGAACATACTGCTTACAACAAAACGCATTATTTTTCGTGAAATGCATGCGATGGTAGTCAACTCACGCGGTGTGGAGGGAAGGAGGGTTCCCCCTTGCCCAATGGTACCACTCTCATGAAAAGACAATGTACCATTCCTGAGAAATACCGATTAATATAACCTAACCTTAAAACACTTTATATTCCCCTAAAAAGCGTAGTCGACGGATCCCTGCTTCGCGTGGCCCCTATTTCCGAGTGCAGGGTTTAAAGGGAACCTAACTAACCTAACGGGGGCGTGCCCCAAGTCCCGATTATGGGGGCAGAGATACTTCCGTATGTTCAGTTGACAATATTTCGAGAGTTTACAATATCGCTAGAGAGTAACACGTTATATTGTAATATAACGTGTTTGACAATTTTACGGTGACATATACACACTTCCCTAAGAATATGTTTGATTTTCATATTATTTTGGTATTACGTTTGTATGAAAAACGCATGCCCCGTCGGTGTCTTAAGCCAGTAGACCCAGCCGTTGTATGCAAGACGTAAACAGATTCTTCATGAAATCTTCAACCATAAGCATTCTGTACAATTAAGTAGGGGTTTTTGGGAGCCTGAATTTGTGCACGGTTCATGGCGAAATGCGGGTATGCTATAAGTTACACCTGTGCCGTGTCCTGCCTTGTGCCTTCGGAGATAACAGGCATGATGTTATCTGGTTAGAACATCTGCATATGCTTAAAACTAAGAACACATGTTAATAAAACCTAGGCCTGTACGATGATATCCCTCCTTCCTCACGGGAGCCAGGTGGCGTAATGTAAGGGTTTTAGGGGCAAATCAAATATCAAATAAAGTAAACAGTGCCTTTATTTATAACCTTAAAAATAGCAAACAATATGTGAATTCCCTTAACTAAAATTAAGTTTTTAATTATAAAAACAATTCCTTTATTTATTTCAAAAACACTCAAGCTAACTCGTTTTAAAAAAAAGTAAATAAACAAAATTACGTGTTTCAACATAATTTAAAAAATGAAATAAACTGCAACAATTTCAACAAAAAGTACAACCACAACCAAAGAACAAAAAATAAATGATTAAAATTAAAACATAGAATTCGCTCGTCTAGTGTCGAGACTTAAACGCCCGTCATCGTTCTAAGGAACAATCTGACGTTAGGGTTTCCAACGCGGCAGTAGACCCCTGGTGAATTAGGCCGAGCGCACCCATAACCGTAGGACACAGTACCGACCTGAACGCCATTAACCACAGCGGGACCACCAGAATCTCCCTATGAAATAACACCACAATGGATGAGTGCATCCCTCTACCAATTCCTTTCATAATTTTACCGGTCATGCTGACTTAGGGGATAAAACTTCACCTCAAGCTTGAGGGTTCAAATCCGGGCAAGAACCAATGCGACTTTTTCAATTAATTAGTTCCTAAGTTTTATTTGGACATCACCAACATCTTTGAAGGAAAACTTCTTGAGGACCCCTTTTTTTGGACTTTTAATTTATATTAGACTGAAATTGCCAACCCTCGTGAGCAAGCGTAGTGATCAAAGCACCTGCTTTCTCTGAACCAGAAAAGACCTTTGCCCAGCACTAGTATTATTATAATTTTACCCATAAAGATCCGAACCTGAAATATCTAAGTAGATAATTTACTCTCAAAGTACCTGACAGCTGTCCTTGCCTCCTTCAGGGAGGCCGGCACAGAACATTCTAGTGGTGACACCTCCTCCAAGCTGCTCATTGCACGCTGTTCTGTTCACAGCTGGTACCGTCACAACGTTCAATGTTGTGGTTGTGGGACCACCTTCCTGCAAAAAAAGGTTGGTGCATCATGTTACATGAAAGCCTTACTTTTCTAGGCTTTACTAGCTACTATGAATAGTCTAGAAAAAGTCATCATCATCTGCCTAGCCGATTCCCAACTGTGTTGGGATGGGCTTCTAGTATAACTGAACTGGATGGAGCTGAATACCAGTATTTTATATGGAGCGGATGCCTATCTGACCTCTACAACCCATTTAAACTTGGATAATACGATACCCTTTGCTAGACTGGTTGTCAGACTTTTTCGCCACTGGCTATCTGTTACGTATGTCAAAGATCTGGAAACAGCAATATAACGATGCAATCTCAAATACAAAGTAATGTGAACTTACGCTGGTAGCTCCCCATCCGGTTAGTGTAACGATTTCGCCATCATCAACGTCAGTTCTAAACCCGGCCAGCTGTATTGCTCTGGCATTAGTACCGTCTAAAGTCATGCCCTGACGAACTGCGACGACTCCGATATCGTAGTCAAGGGTCCCCGCATTATACAACGGATGAGATCGGAAAGAAGATGCGTTGTACTCCACGCCTCCACTGAAAGCGTCTGTACTGGCGATTCGGATGCGAATTGATTGCATTCTAAAATGTGTTTTTGCATTATCACTTTAGATGTAAAAATTTGGCGACGATGTTCGCAGTGCCGATTTGAATGGCGTTCGATTGAAGAAGCCTATGTCCAGCCCTAGACTGCTGTAGGCTAATAATAAGTATTTTGTTGGGTTTGCATCATTAATTTAGCCTACAAACTGGCTGACTGGATACGAAAAGAGTGCTTTCAAACAATATATATGGTTAACTAATTCAAAAACTATATCGCACTTACCCTGCAAGACAATGGGCAGCAGTTACAATGTAATTACTATTGACAATGGAACCACCACATTGGTAGTTATCTCTGCCATCATTTAGTAACAGGTACGCCTGATATGGATAGTTTTGTATAGTAGTTTCGTTGCCTCCTACAATCTTACCCCCGTCGTCTTTTTTGTGACTGCGTCTTTTACATAAGACATCTGAAAAATAATAACAGTTAGAAGGGCCGATCGACTATCATTTTTTTTTTAAAATGATTCCGATTGATTCGGAGAGGTTTCAGTTTACTAAGGTCCATGTTCACCGAAAAGATAACGGTCTGTGTATCTAAAAACAGCTGTCACTGTGACATGTTCCCACACAAAAATGTTTTTCAAACAGCTGTTTTAGATAATCAGACCGTCATCTTTTCGGTGAACATGGACCTAGTTCATGTAGTTAAAAGAGACAATAATGATATAACAAAATAATATAGGCAGTTAACCATTTCCGCAAAAGGCAATAAAAAAAATGAAGTAAAGAGTAAACTTGTCCATTTCTTTTCTGTGACAGAAAATGTAATGTGCAGTTCTTTCGTCAGAATATGTTTAAATACTTTTCTGATCCATAATGATAGTCGACATAATGATAGGGATTTAATTATTTCTATAATTGTTAGGCTTTGCAACATTTATTTATTCTACAAGCATTTTTATTATTATTTCGCTGCTTACTCTTTGACGCAGTATATTTTAATAGCTCTTATTACCAGATAACTATATCGGTCTAAAGTAAGGTCATTTGCCAATTATTCCCGTCCTCATACAAGGACTAAAGTGAACTAAAATTGGATTTTTATCTAGGAATCCAATTGTTTTGGCTTTTGATATTTTCTCCTTAATTGCTGTCTTCAGTAGTGTTTGTTCTTTAGTTTCAGGTTTGCTTCCAATGTGATCAGTCACGTCTGTTGAAAGTTACTTTGTATCAGGTGTGTTGTGATGAAGACGACGAATAAAGACATGACCTGGTGGTACGTTCATAATCTGGTAGTTCTTTATGAGTAGCTAATTCTTTAGTTAAGCATACAGCATGATGTTCTCACTGCTGGGCCACTGGTCTCCTTCTCCTGAGAGGATAGTTGGGGTTGATGAATGGTTGATGATATGTATGTCTCTTGTTTTTTTGTTTCTGAGACCGTTTTGAGAGCAGCGGTAACGCAAAAATTGCATAAGATAAAGGAGTCCGAAACTTAACTTCGAGAGCCATAATGTTCGATTACTGGAAAGGTGAGTGAACGATTGTTCGAATGGAATTTATTGCGAAAACGTCTTTTATCGCCAAACGCTTTTCGACAGAACGATTCATCGAAATTAATCGAGGGACTGCTCTTTCGAATAGTTTTAGTTAATGTAGTTTAATAATATATATATATATATATTTTTTTAAAGATTTATAATAACATATCTTTTGCAATCGTAACAACCCGTCTGTTGTATCATATCTCCCAGTGCTTACTGGGTTGTCGAAATCAGATAAATTGTCCTTTCTCTGCCATCTCGAGAAAATGTTGTCCTACACGAATCTTTTGTACGGCACCGAATGCACAGTCGCAGTATTTTCTTGACGGTTCGATTGCCGCTGATTATCCAATAAGTTTTTCTAGTGTTATCTAGCGTTAATTTTGCTCCACCGTATAATGTTAGTTGAGTCGCCTTTTCGACAACAAGTTGGGTTAGTTTTCCTGGTAAAATAATGGGATGTTTCGTTTCCACTAGCAGGTTTGAGTGGCTTAGGTCCAACACGTAAAACTCTATTAAGCAGGGTATTCACGGTCACGCCATCGCGTCAAATGGCGTGATATGCAGACTAATTTTGATCGCGAATGTTACGTTGACTTGACGTAAAACTTTGGATTTCCAGTCCCGCCAAAATCCATCGCACCGTGCTTAAACCTACGTCCATTTTGTTTTCATTCCGCGCCGAGACGTCGAACGAGCTGTATTGTTTTGTGTGTTAACATGTGTGAAGTTATGTCTTTTTTTTGCCATTCTTTGCACCATTTTTTTCGGTTTTCGAGTAATTATGTGATGACAAGCAGCAGCTGCACAAAGTAAGAGTTCTTCTTCCGAATCAGAGCTCATGGCAACCTTTATTCGACCCGGTAAAACACGTAAATGAAAGAGAACTAGAGTGACCATGAATGGGAACCATGTTTGGGGTCCATCCATTTGACTTAAGTGGTTTGGAGCCACGCCGAATGGCGTGACCGTGAATGCCCAGCTTTAGAGTCTAAAAATGGTTTAAGTTTCAAAATTGTGCTACTTTGGTCCCATATGTTAGGTTACCCTATTATTATTAATATTTTTTAGAGTAAAGCCACCGTATATCAGGGTGGTGTCCTTGTTCAGGGTTGTACAATAGAACACAGTTTCCAATATTACTGATCAAAAAAAACCTAGTCTTATCTTGGAATCCAGTTATTCGCCTGTCTATTTTTGTAGATATTTTAAGAGAGTTATACAAATGATTTTTTCATATTAATTTTGTTTATTTATTTAAACAGGACGTAAACAGACTCATCACAAAGCTATCGACCAGCATTCTGTACATTCTTTTTGGGTGAAAAATCATGTTTTGTGGTGGAACCAAGAAGAGTATCCCCTTCCCGGCTTCGTTAAGAGGTTTATTACATCCTATAAATAAAATCTTTGTTATGAAACAATATTTACAACCAAAAAGTGACTAAATGCAATTAAATTATTAACTTCAAAGCCTGGCTACCGTTATCTATGAACAGATTTTCACGAGCAACCCCATACTACTCTACTCGCAATAGAATGGTTCCCTATCCATTTGCATACAATTTTAAGACCTAACATGATTTGGCATACTTTTGTTATTCCTAATTATATTTTCGCACAATATTATTTACACATAACAGCTTTACGCATGATTTTTAGATAATAAATTTTGCCACTAACTTATTACTTTTATTTACTTTATATTCCCCCGGAATATATAGTGTTTTGAGGTTAGGTTATATTAATCAGTACTTCTCAGGAATGGTACAATATCTTTTCATGAGAGTGGTACCATGAGGCAAGGGGGTCCCCTCCTTCGCTCCCCCTCCTCTACACTGCGCGAGTTGACTTCCATCATAATTATACATTTCACAATATTAAGGTTTCACTTCGATAGATTACAATCTACCGAAAAATAATGCGTTATATTGTAAGGAGTATGTTCATTTGACAATCTTTCGAAAGTTTACAATCTCGCTAGTTATCTAACAATATAATGGGTTTTACAATTTTACGGTGACATATTATATCGTTAAAATTTAGGGCATTCTAACATGTCTTTGTGAACAGTCTGTTCGTCCCAATATTTTTGACGCTGACAGTACATTGCACATATGTATCGGACGAGTTGGGAATGAGTCGAAATAGAGCACGAAACGAGTTAAGAAATCTGACCAGAAATCTGCAACGTGACGCATAAGTGAATGTGACATAATATCTCTTGCGACGAATAACTTAATGTGACGAATGGTCATCAGGTCCGAGCCTATTGCCATCAACCAGACACAACTCCAGTCTCCGTGGCTGCTACAGAGAAATTCCTGATGGAAAAACCGAATAACACTTCGCCTGACCCGGGAACCGAAACCAGGACTTCATGTTCACCATTCGATCAACGAGGCAATCTATCAATTAGGTATTATTCAATCAATTTTCTCAATATGTTTTTCTTCACTATTATGATAGCAAAGGTGATTAAAATAATTACATAAAATGCTGGGTTCAATTAGATGTGTGTGGAAATAGGCTCGCCGAGTGGCGAAATACATGGAAACTATAAAGCACATCTGTGCTTAACCCTTAGGTATGATGACAGGCGTGATGTTATGGTGTTAGGATATATCCTTAATATCCTTAAAACTAGGATATAAGTGAATACGAGTGTCACTCTAGGCCCGCGTGCTGGAATCCATCCTTTCTTACAGAGAAAGGCGTATGTGGAAGGATTTTAGGGGCAAAAAACATAAAAAAAAACTAAACAGTGCCTTTATTATATAACATTCAAAACAATATCATAACACGTAAATTTTTTCAACAAAAATTTTGATTAAAAAGACAATTCTTCTTACATTTATAAAATATTCAAGCTAAAAAATTCATATAATCAGCCACTGTCATTTTTAACTAATAATGTATTTAAGTAAAATAACATTAAAATGAAATAAATAGTGATGATTTCAACAATAGTTTTTTGTTGAAATCAAACCAAAGAACATTAAAAAATAAATGATTAAAATTAAAAACATGGAATTCACCCGTCTAGTGTCAGAATTTACACACCTGTCATGAATCTTAGAAACATTCGGACGTTAAAGTTTCCGATGCGGCAGTAGACCCCAGGAGAATTAGGCCGAGCGCAGCCAAACCCGTAGGACACAGTACCGATTTGAATGCCATCAACCACTGCAGGACCACCAGAATCTCCCTATAAAATAACACCACAATGTAAAGTAATCAAAGAAAACCGGATAAGTCCATCCTTCTACTAATTCCTTTTAGCAACACCGATGCAAACTAACCTTTCTTTACTGGAGCCAATATCTAGCCTGTAAGTACGTAAATTACTCTCAAAGTATTTACCTGACAGCTGTCCTTGCCTCCTTCAGGGATGCCAGCACAGAACATTCTAGTGGTGACACGTCCTCCAAGCTGCTCATTGCACGCTGTTCTGTTCACAGCTGGTACCGTCACAACGTTCAATATTGTTGTTGTGGGACCACCTTCCTGCAAAGAAAAGTTACTGCATCACTTTACTGAGCAAAAATTTCTAGAAGAAATTTTATATTGTAATAAAATTTGCTACTATGAATAGTCTAGGAATAGTAATAATCAAACAATGGAAACAGCAAAATTATCATCATCATTCGCCTAGCTTTTTATTTTTTCGGCCTGAAACACAGGTTTAAATAAACCTAGATCAGGCAGGTCACACCTAGCATTTGAATTCGACGTTTTCGTTACTTGCAACTATTTTAATATATATTGTAGTTATAGTTTTACTTATATGCACTAATTATACAATTGTTTAAAAATAACACTACTGCACCTAAATGTATACTTTTGTAGTATCTACTTTTCAATAAATTATTATTATTCTTATTCTTTTACTATTTTTTTGTCGGGGTTGGCTTCCAGTCTACCTGAATGGAGCCAAATACTAGTTTTTAACATGGAGCGACTGCCTATCTGTCTTCCACAACCGTATGTACTCGGTCATACGATACCCTTTGCTAGACTGGTTGTCAGACTTTCCGGTCACTGTCTATCTGTCAAAGATCTGAAAACAGCCAAAAACGACAAATGATATGACTCAAATACAAGCAACATGAACTTACGCTAGTAGCTCCCCATCCGGTTAGTGTAACGATTTCGCCATCATCAACGTCAGTTCCAAACCCGGCCAGCTGTATTGCTCTGGCATTAGTACCGTCTAAAGTCATGACCTCACTAACTTCGACAACTGCAATGTCGTAGTCGTAGGTAGCGTCATCGTACAGCGGATGAGAAGTGAAAGAAGTAGCATTGTACTCCAAGCCCCCACTGAAAGCGTCGGTACTGCCGATTCGGATGAGAATTGATCGTATTCTGAAATGTGTTTTTGCATAATCAGTTTTGTTGCAAAAATTTTTAGAGACCTTGAAAGGGCAAACGTCAGGTCGCTCGCCGAAAGGCTAGGTGGCGACAATGTTCGCAGGGTGTCTATAAGAGTTGCTGAGAATCGATTTGAATGGTGATCGATTGGAAAAGCCTATGTACCTACCCAAAATAATCTAAACTGCTGGACGACTGTAAGCTAATTTTGATTGACATTTATTTTTCATTTTCATATTCTCTGTATTCTTAATAGGTTAGACAAATATAAAAACTAGGCATTTTATTTTGTTAATATCATTAAAGTATTAAGTCTATTTCATATATAGCCTGCAAACTAGCTGGTTAATGAAAGAGTGCTTTGTAAAGATTACATTTATAACTGATTAACTCATTCAAAAACTAAATCACACTTACCCTGGAAGACAGTGGGCAGCAGTAACGATGTAATTACTATTGACAATAGAACCACCACATTGGTAGTTATCTCTGCCATCATTTAGTAACAGGAACGCCTGATAAGGATAGTTTTGTATAGTAGTTTCGTTGCCTCCTACAATCTTACCCCCGTCGTCTCTTTTGTGACTGAGTCTTTTACATAAGACATCTGAAAGATAATAATAATAGTTAAAAGGAGTTTGTTTATTTAATATTCCAGTTGATTTGGAGAGGTTTTGATTTACTAAGTCGTGTAGTTATTAAAACAAAATGTAGGCAGATTTACCATTTCCGTAAAAGGCAATAAAAAAAACGAAATAAAGAGTAAACTTGTCCATTTCTTTTCTGTGACAGAAAATGTAATGTGAATTTCTTTTGCGCGAATATGTTTAAATACTTTTCTAAACCATAGCATCGTCGCCATGTGATTGGGATTTAATTATCTCAATAATTATAAGACTTCGTGATAATGCCCCTATAGGCCATGCATTTTTGTATGATTTCGCTGCTTACTTCCCGACGCACTATATTTTAATAGCTCCCATTACCAGTTATGTATTATCAGTCTAAACTAAGGTCATTTGCCAATTATTTCTATCCTCATACAAGGACTATAGCACAGTATGAAGATGACCAGTAGGTCAACTCGGACGTGGCCTTGAAATCAATGTCTACTGTCGATCACGGGGTTAGGGTTACTACTATCGGGTAATACGAGTACTATGGAAAATAAAAGCATGTAATATTCAAATCAATATTTATTATTAAATGAAAATGATCTAAATTATGTATCGGCTTAAACTTTTATGTATATTAGAAATTCCTTGTTGTTGAATTTTATAATATAAAATATTCTCATTCTTAAGAAAAGTTTTAACAAATACCATTTGGGAAAACAAGTACGGAGGTGGTGAAAGAATTATTTCATCATTTTTTTTATAAATTGCTAAAAAAATAGTGTTGATTAAATTATTTTTAAAAGTAATTTGGAGTCTTTTTTTCAACTTTTTCTATGTAATGTACGAAATCGCGAGGTTCGACTAACTAACACTGACGACAGAGCAAATTCCAGTGACGTGGCGCGCGCGACTGTGCGCGACAGCCTGCCTGTTTGCACCTTGAAGTATCCGTCAGCGTTTCGGGAGTTACTTTGAAGCTGACCTACTGCTTATCTTTATACTGTGACTGTAGTGGACTAAAATTGGATTTTTATCTACAAATCCAGATATATGCATGTCTGTCATTATAGATATTTGAAATTAGGCTTTTTACATTTTCTACTTAATTGTCGTCTTCATTATTGTTTGTTTTTTAGTTCCAAGCTTGCTTTCAATGTGATCAGTCATGTGTGTTGAAAAGTTATTTTATATCAGGTGTATTGTGATGAAGGAGAGGAACAAAGATATGACCTGGTAGTACGTGTATAATTTGGCAATTATCTTCCAAAAGGGATGTTCTTTACTAGAAAAGATAATCTTGTATTATGAGTGAGTGGCTAATTCTTTAAAACATAGGTTAGTGTGGGTTGATGGATAATTGGATGGATGTTCACTGAGGCGACACGGGTCCTACCGGTGTTGTCAGGGCTGCTTTGGCAAATACCGGCGGCAGTGAAGCGCCATAGCGAGCTGATGCCGCCCTAGGAGGTGCAAGCAGGCGATAGATCGGGGAGTCTATCGTCGATACATTGCAAGGCCCTCAAGAGTGGTGCCGATGTCTCAGGTGGGCCCGTACATCGCTAAAGGAGTTTGGTGCCCGGAGGCGGACTGGGCTGGATGGGTCGTGAACGTCATGCGGAGCTGTTCTCGCAGTCCATCTGCAAAGGTGACACTAGGCTCACGGCAGTGTTTTTTTAGTGGGTGCAAGTCCCACATAACCAAACCGTCTCCTAAGACGGTGCGTTAAGCGTTAGGAATTTTCACCGCTTAGTAAAATAAAAATGAAAGTGGTTTGATGGATGTTATAATATATGTCTTTATTTTTGTTATGCAACATGCCGTTTTCATACAATGATTTTCTTCACAGTTTCGAGAGCCCATTGCTCTCGATACGGTGATGGAATACCGAAAAAATTACACAAGGTGCTTATCTGAGCAACCTTCCAAATCTTTACCAGTAGGTAATTATTAGACACTAGCTTGGTCCGTGTGGAGTTCGATAACTCTCCCACGGGATTGGATCGTTCTATTGGGATAAAAAGTAGGTATCCTATGTATTAAACGAGGTGAGTCAAATGAAACATATCAGTGATTCGGATCATTTTAGTGATCCAGATGCAAATGTTCCAATCTCAAAAATGAAACACTTTTCCCACATCTAGTTTGAGCACGTGATGGCTTGAACTATTAATTAATAGACAAGGCATCATTTTTAATGAAGATTATTTGATAAATGTGATCTACTTATATTAATAAATGGTTCAATTGATTCTGCTCGTGATTCTGGTCAAATTATTACCAGGTTTTTCACATTTAAAGTAACACGTTGTATAAATAAAATTAATAAGGCGGACGTGCCTATTGCTGATTTATGCAGGAAAACAAACGATACCAAATCATTTATTTTTAAATGAAGCTATCGGGAATTACGGGCGGATGACGTTAAATTAATATTTAATTATTTTCCCAATGAATATATTTTGCTAAGCACCTACCTATACGATTATATTAAGCTTAAAGGTCGTGGCTCACTTGACAAGCACCGCACCGGCACCGCTCCAACCCAGCAATTAACTTGCCATTCAAATTAGAGCACTAAATCGTGTGTCGCATAGCCTATTTTATAATGTCCATATGAAAAAGCTTACGGCGGGCGGTCAACGCGCTTGCCGCTATCATACGACTCGACTCGTGGGCGCCTCGGCGCCCGCGCGCGGTCCACGCGCCGCAAGCGAGTGGACCGCGTGCTTAAGAGGCCTGCGGAGCATGCGTATTTCATACAAACGTAATACCAAAATAATTTGTAAATCAAACATATTATTAAGGTAGTGTGTATTTATTTCGATTTAATTACAGAATATCTAGGTTCCCAAATTTATATTTTGAATGGAAACTGATTTAAACAAGAGTTATGAGACAAATAAGTTATCTATAGAAATTTTAAATTCCTCATTACTCTTGTTTAAATCAGTGTCCATTCAAAATCTATATTTGGGGACCTAGATATTCAGTAATCTAATAGAAATAAATACACACTACCTTAAGAATATGTTTGATTTACAAATTATTTTGGTATTACGTTTGTATGAAATGCGTATGCTCCGCAGGCCTCTTAAAGCGCGCCGTTCGCGCGCTGGCTACGCGCCGCCTCCGAGTTGCCCGCGGTTAACGGTTGCCCGCAAAACAACGTACAGTTACATATTTAGTTAGAGAGCCCACTACACTGAACCTAGTTCGATAAGACTCCCAGATAATATAATTATATATGGTCACGTTAATACTTGACGTAGTTAACTTTAAACTCATTTTCGTTATCAGCTACCCCGAAAACCATGATGAAAAATAAGATAATTATGCTTTAAATTCTAAGGAGTATGTTCGGATGACAATCGTTTGAGAGTTTTTTCATTCATTTTCCGTCATGGGTGTCGTTTATAGCTTGCATTAACTTGTAAAGACCGCTACCCACACAGCTGATTGTTCTTTTCGTACTTTTGATAATTTAAACAATCACTTTGTTAAATTTCATCCGGCGTACTATATTATTTCTTTTACAAGTTCATGTGAGCGGCAGACACATAATGCCCCTTCCACCATGCAGCTGATATTTTTAAGCTCAGTATGATGTAAACTACGAGTATTTATAAAAAAGTTTCAGCCTGCGTACTATGACTGCTTTTTTTCACCACCTCCGTAACCTCCCAATCCCACACCCACCTCGGCTGTCTCAGCTGACGCTGGGTTCACTTATCAGTCATTCGGGATACATTGAACCAGATGGCAACTGATCGGCGTAAAAACACTCTAAAATGCAACACCATCTCCCGGACTATCACAGCCAGCGCACAGACTGCGAGCTTACGCCTCGCGGACGACGCGTGGCAAGCGCGCCGTAGCCTAAGTTCAAGACAACGCCGGGCAACAGCTGTGCTGGTGCGGTGCTTGTCAAGTGTGCCACGACCTTCATACCAATCATTATTTTGATTTTACCTATCATATTGTAGATTTGATAATAAAATAAATCATTACCCCAATTAAGGTTCTACCAGTTTACTGAACACTAGGAAAAAATATTCAGTTGGATCATGTTTATACTCGTAACACCCAGAATTGTTCCTAATGACTACATACAACCTATGTATAAATAATACGACCCACTTTCCCCAACAGAAACCTATATATAATACAAAATGTAACACAAAATCCCATTTCGACGAGTGCTAGCCGGAAGCGATTATCCTTGATATGTGATTTTCGATAAATAAGACTTAAACGAACAAGTTTTGTGATAATTCCATTGCTGATAATTTTTGCAAGGTAAATAATTAATTCTGTTTCCTGCTGATATGGAGGGAAGTAGAAATTACGGATTTTTCCTTATCATCCGCTATAATTTCTGATTTGAATTTCGTTGCGAGATCCAAGACAGTTAAATTCATTCTCTGGGACTTCGTCGAGCTTCATTGTCTCGGCGCTTTTCTCGTGGTCGCCTCTGTTGATTCTGGCTTCCAGGAGTTACAGTGGTTTGGGAATAGTGTGGCAGGCTTGTCCCATAAAAAGGTACATCATTACTTATATTGTTACTTTCTTAATATTCTAATTGGAGTTTCTGAAGATTTGTGCTTATCCTGTCAACGTCTTGTCTTATCTTATCTACTCAGTATTGGTTGTTTTGCCAAACAGATATAAAAATCCGAGTAGTACGGTCGAACAAGCTATTTGGTTCACAGTTTAAACCACAAATTACATTGTAAAATGTAAACCAAATAGCTTGTTCGACCGTACTTTCTCGATTTCTTGTTCGTATTATTTCGGCATAGAAGAACTATGAAAAAAGGTTCTTTCCCTGCCGACACAAAAGTTTCAGACCAGTGAGTTAGTTTCTTCTTCTAGACAAGCGTACTCCACCCTAGCCCGCATCATCGCTTCACATCACGCGTTTTGCGGCAAAATGCAAGCCTAAATAAACCACCAAACTACGTGAAAATGTAACATACTAAGGTTCATGTTCACCAAAAAGATGACGGCTTGATTATCTCAAACAGCTGTTTAAAACACATTTTTGTAGGGAAGCATGTCCCTTAAACAGCTGCTTTTAGATAATCAAACCGTTACTTTTCGGTGAACATGGACCTTAGTGTTGCATTTATAATATTTAAGTAATATTATAAATGCAAAAGTAAGTTTATTACTTTTTTGGATTATGTGTCGACGAGTAGGTATTTAATTATTTTTTATCGTCTTAAACACGTTAAATTTTCACCACGCGCTCGTGTTACGCCTTCTGCATAGCTATTCAAAAACGCTTCGATTATATTTCGATTCGGAAAGTCGTATGTCTATCTCGGTCGCTGTCGTAATGCCAAAAAGAGAAACATACGACTTGTCGATTATAAATCGAATTGAAGCGTTTGTGAACAGCTGTGCTGGTCTCTAGTTTTGGGTATCAGAATTAAAATCTCATTTTTTTTATTTACAGTTCCGTTGCACTGAGTTGTGAAGATGAGAGCTCTAATCTTCCTAATCGCGATCGCCATCGCTGTCGCTGATTTGCCTTTATCCAGACAGAAAATTCAGTTAGTACTGGAGCATGCTGGTCCCGAAGATGTGTTGCTGTACCTATATCACGTAGTGCTCACAACATACATGTCTCTTGAACAAAACGACGAAGGATCCGCATTTCCTAATTTGATCTGTCCTGGTAATACGGTAAAGACTAAATCTGGAGAATGTGTGCCTAAACAAGATGTATTTGTGGATTACTCATTATTTGACTAAATGATCTAAATAATAGCAGAATCGTTCATTAAATTAGTCCTTATGAATAATTAACTAATTATCATTAAATCCGTTAATCAACGGTACATCCCAGAGACATAATTTAAAGGTTCATTAATTAGCTAATGACAGATTTAAGTATAAGTGGGGCGGAGCATCCTAAAATCATCCTACCGATTGCACATCGATAAAGCCTTGGTGTAGCCACATTTAAAAGTGTTGATGTTAAATCACCTTAAAGTTTATGTAAAAACGTTGAAAACGATTATTTATAATAATATAAATGATAATCAGTTTTTTACTGCATTTTTACTAAATTGCAAAGGGAACAACTATTTTCATTGAAATAAAATAAAGCGAATGCGATTTTTATTCTATGGCATCACTGCTGTCAATGTCAATGACAAGTCGTATTGATGTTTTATTTACGTGTTTTATTTGTGTTATTTATCGGGAGGGAAAGTTATAATTATGTTGTGAATTTTAATTTCATCTGTTATTAATTTACGTTATGGTAAGTCAGTGAAAATGTGATAACAACAAAATTCAACGAATATTTACAGATTCAGGTGTAAATCTATATCGTGCGTGAAATTGTTGAATAGAATATTTTGTAAAGGGATCAGAATAATCAATAAATACCGCTACGGTTACAATTCTCTATATCTTCTGGCATAATCTACCAACTCAATGAAGTCTGCCAAATCAGACATATTATGCTTTTTATAGTTAATAAACGTTTATTATGGAAGCAAATCCGCGATTAAAAATTAATCCGCGAGTAAAAATATTTTTTACTCGCGGATTAATTTTAATATTCCCAAACGTAGATGTCAAAATCAACCATTAAGTATTTAAATGAATGTTTTGCTTTACTTAACTTTAATTGTCATTTATGGACGTTAATGAACCGTTAACTGACTCTGAGGGTGTTTTTTTTAATGTTTACTAAGTGACCGACTAAGTTACCATTAACTGTCTCTGAGTATGGATGATAGTCCATAACGTCGTGTGTAAGTTAATATAAAAAAACAAAGAATCTTTTAGAAGAAATAATTAATTTTAATTATTGTCACATGTCAGTTTGGACACACCAATTAAAGTTAAAACCATCATTAAAAATAAATACTAAATAAAGCCTCTAAGTATAAAAGACGTGCACGCTTACACGTTAAATTTTGGGTTATAGGTAAAGCAGTAACTCCAAGTCACCAAATGATAAACTATGGCACTAGCTTACTTTGGTTGTAATACTACTTATGTGTATCTCATTTATGTATATTGTACGGTCGAACAAGCTGTTTGGTTTACAGTTTAACCCACAAATTACATTGTAAAATGTAAACCAAATAGCTTGTTCGACCGTACATTAAAAAAAGAGCTAGATACGCTTAACGGTTAAATAAAATGCTACTAACACATCACGTCGTTTCATTTTGATACTTTAAACCAAAATCAAAGAGGGCTTTGACAAGTGGCAATCGCCTTCACAGCATCTCGTATTTCCAAAACAATATTGATCACGCAAAAATTATTGTTGGGAAACGACATTTTGTTTGGGCCACCAAGTCACTTTTTACGGTAAAGACACAATGTAACGCACTTAAGAGTTTGCATTGCGCGTTCACTCGCTATAGAGTTTAGGCAAATTAGTTGCGATCCTATGTTAGTGTGCATTGTTCAATGCAGTTCCACGCACACAAGGGTAAAGATCGAGTTTTTGATCTTTTAAACGATATTATTTTTAATTAAAATATGAGCCCGTATTATGTAGTTTTGGTGATATTGACCGATTTAGATCTCGGTATCTTTATGACCTAAGAGTTCGCTATTTGGACACCATTAAACTTGGACTTATGGTATCAAGACAGTTGCGCGAAAGACATTTGAGCGAAAGACACTTGCGCGAACCCATTTGCGCGAAAAGACAAATGCGCGAATGGACTTTTGCGCGATTGGACATTTGCGCGAACAGACATTTGCGCGCCAGGACACATGCGCGAATGGACTTTTGCGCGATTGGACTTTTGCGCGAACGGACTTTTGCGCGAAAGGACAATTGCGCGAGTGGAAACTTGCGCGAGTGGACATTTGCGCGACTTAATACTCGTAGCCACAGAGGTTTACTCTGTGGAGTAAACATCACATCACGCCTCAAAATACTTGCAGGGTTTTTTTTAATTTTTTGATCATGGGTGTCATTTTCATGGTTTTTGGGGTCGCTGATTACGAAAATGGGGTCGAAAAGAATATCCAAGATGGCGCCCATGCTTTTTTTTTGTTTTTTCTGTCATGGGTGTCGTTTTCATGGTTTTTGGGGTCGCTGATTACGAAAATGGGGTCAAAAAGAAAATCCAAGATGGCGCCCATGTTTTTTTTTTATTTTTCTGTCATGGGTGTCGTTTTCATGGTTTTTGGGGTCGCTGATTACGAAAATGGGGTCAAAAACAAAATCCAAGATGGCGCCCATGATTTTTTTTGTTTTTCTGTCATGGGTGTCGTTTTCATGGTTTTTGGGGTCGCTGATTACGTAAATGGGGTCAAAAACAAAATCCAAGATGGCGCCCATGTTTTTTTTTGGTTTTTCTGTCATGGGTGTCGTTTTCATGGTTTTTGGGGTCGCTGATTACGTAACTGGGGTCAAAAACAAAATCCAAGATGGCGCCCATGATTTTTTTGGTTTTTCTGTCATGGGTGTCGTTTTCATGGTTTTTGGGGTCGCTGATTACGAAAATGGGGTCAAAAACAAAATCCAAGATGGCGCCCATGTTTTTTTTTGGTTTTTCTGTCATGGGTGTCGTGTTCATGGTTTTTGGGGTCGTTGATTACGAAAATGAAGTCAAAAACAAAATCCAAGATGGCGCCCATGCTTTTTTTTTGTTTTTCTGTCATGGGTGTCGTTTTCATGGTTTTTGGGGTCGCTGATTACGTAAATGGGGTCAAAAACAAAATCCAAGATGGCGCCCATGATTTTTTTGGCTTTTCTGTCACGGGTGTCGTTTTCATGGTTTTTGGGGTCGCTGATTACGAAAATGGGGTCGAAAAGAATATCCAAGATGGCGCCCATGCTTTTTTTTTTTCTGTCATGGGTGTCGTTTTCATGGTTTTTGGGGTCGCTGATTACGAAAATGGGGTCAAATAGAAAATCCAAGATAGCGCCCATGTTTTTTAATGGTTTTTCTGTCATGGGTGTCGTTTTCATGGTTTTTGGGGTCGCCGATTACGAAAATGGGGTCAAAAAAAAAATCAAGATGGCGCCCATGATTTTTTTGGTTTTTCTGTCATGGGTGTCGTTTTCATGGTTTTTGGGGTCGTTGATTACGAAAATGGGGACAAAAACAAAATCCAAGCTGGCGCCCATGCTTTTTTTTGGTTTTTGTGTCATGGGTGTCGTGTTCATGGTTTTTGGGGTCGCTGATTACGAAAATGGGGTCAAAAAGAAAATCCAAGATGGCGCCCATGCTTTTTTTTGTTTTTGTGTCATAGGTGTCGTGTTCATGGTTTTTGGGGTCGCTGATTACGAAAATGGGGTCAAAAAGAAAATCCAAGATGGCGCCCATAATTTTTTTTTTGTTTTTCTGTGTTGACCCCATTTTCGTAATCAGCGACCCCAAAAACCATAAAAACGACACCCAAGACAGAAAAACCAAAAAAAAAACATGGGCGCCATCTTGAATTTTCTTTTTGAACCCATTTGTTATCAGCCACCCCAAAAACCATGAAAACGACACCCATGACAGAAAAACAAAAAAAAAGCATGGGCGCCATCTTGGATTTTCTTTTTGACCCCATTTTCGTAATCAGCGATCCCAAAACCATAAAAACGACACCCATGACAGAAAAAACAAAAATATCATGGGCGCCATCTTGGATTTTGTTTTTGACCTCTTTTTCGTAATTAGCGACCCCAAAAACCATGAAAACGACACCCATGACAGAAAAACAAAAAAAAGCATGGGCGCCATCTTGGTTTTTGTTTTTGACTTCATTTTCGTAATCAACGACCCCAAAAACCATGAACACGACACCCATGACACAAAAACAAAAAAAAAGCATGGGCGCCATCTTGGATTTTCTTTTTGACCCCATTTACGTAATCAGCGATCCCAAAAACCATGAAAACGACACCCATGACAGAAAAACCAAAAAAATCATGGGCGCCATCTTGGATTTTGTTTTTGACCCCATTTTCGTAATCAGCGACCCCAAAAACCATGAAAACGACACCCATGACAGAAAAACAAAAAAAAGCATGGGCGCCATCTTGGATATTCTTTTCGACCCCATTTTCGTAATCAGCGACCCCAAAAACCATGAAAACGACACCCATGACAGAAAAACGAAAAAAAAACATGGGCGCCATCTTGGATTTTCTTTTTGACCCCATTTTCGTAATCAGCGACCCCAAAAACCATGAAAACGACACCCATGACAGAAAAAACAAAAAAAAAGCATGGGCGCCATCTTGGATATTCTTTTCGACCCCATTTTCGTAATCAGCGACCCCAAAAACCATGAAAACGACACCCATGACAGAAAAACCATTAAAAAACATGGGCGCTATCTTGGATTTTCGTTTTGACCCCATTTTCGTAATCAGCGACCCCAAAAACCATGAAAACGACCGCCATGACAGAAAATAAAAAAAAAACATGGGCGCCAATCTTGGATTTTCTTTTTGACCCCATTTTTGTTATCAGCCAGCCCAAAAACCATGAAAACGACACCCATGACAGAAAAACTAAAAAAAATCATGGGTGCCATCTTGGATTTTCTTTTTGACCCCATTTTCGTAATCAGCGACCCCAAAAACCATGAAAATGACACCCATGATGAAAAAATAAAAAAAAAAACCTCAAGTATTTTGAGGCGTGATGTGATGTTTACTCCACAGAGTAAACCTCTGTGGCTACGAGTATAAAGTCGCGCAAATGTCCACTCGCGCAAGTTTCCACTCGCGCAATTGTCCTTTCGCGCAAAAGTCCGTTCGCGCAAAAGTCCAGTCGCGCAAAAGTCCATTCGCGCATGTGTCCTGGCGCTCAAATGTCTGTTCGCGCAAATGTCCAATCGCGCAAAAGTCCATTCGCGCATTTGTCTTTTCGCGCAAATGGGTTCGCGCAAGTGTCTTTCGCGCAAATGTCTTTCGCGCAAAAGTCCCAGATCCTGGACTTATAATCTTTAAATCAGTGTTGAAGCGAAAACACGATTTTAATTAAATCCGAAAAGATTTACTCTGTAGAGTAAACATACTCGTAACATCACGCCTGTTATTATTTGAAGGTGGAATTTTTTCGGTTATTTCGTCATGGGTGTCGTTTTCATGGTTTTTGGGGTCGCTAATTACGAAAATGATGTCAAAATGAAAATCCAAGATGGCGTCTAGATTTTTTTTGGTTTTTCAATCATGGGTGTCGTTTTCATGGTATTTGGGGTCGCTAATTACGACAATGATGTCAAAATGAAAATCCAAGATGGCGTCTAGATTTTTTTTGGTTTTTCAATCATGGGTGGCGTTTTCATGGTATTTGGGGTCGCTAATTACGACAATGATGTCAAAATGAAAATCCAAGATGGCGTCTAGATTTTTTTTGGTTTTATGGGATATGGATACTGGACTAGACGCCATCTTGGATTTTCATTTTGACATCATTTTCGTAATTAGCGACCCCAAATACCATGAAAACGACACCCATGATTGAAAAACCAAACAAAATCTAGACGCCATCTTGGATTTTCATTTTGACACCATTTTCGTAATAAGCGACCCCAAATACTATGATAACGACACCCATGATTGAAAAACCAAAAAAAAACTAGACGCCATCTTGGATTTTCATTTTGACATCATTTTCGTAATTAGTGACCCCAAAAACCATAAAAACGACACCCATGACGAAATAACCGAAAAAAATCCACCTTCAAAAAAAAACAGGCGTGATATTATGTTTACTCTACAGATTAAATCTTTTCGGATTGAAATGTGATAGTCGGCGTACAGACACTGGAATATATTTACGAAGAACACACGTGACCCGCGCAGCAAAGTCATACATCCACACTCTGGGAAGGCCCGCTTGTTACTGAACTTGAACGGTTGAAAAGGATAGCGCTATTACTTCCGCGTGCGAAACGAGAGACAGAAAGAGTGTGTGTGCTCGCTTAGAATAAAATAACGTAGGCGCCAGATCATCTGCCTAGCCTTGATGCTAATAACGAGAAAACGACGTAGAAAAATAAGATTTTTTTAAGGCAGGATTTGAGATAATAATGTTACCTATCTATTGGGCTAAAAATCACCATTAAATTCCATAAGGTTTCAGAGATCTAACTCAAAATATGTGCAAAGCAACATGTTTTAGAATGTTTTTTTCTATCGAGACTTTTTTATCCAATTGTGTTTTGCTTCGGCAGAACTAAAGTCCAAGTTAATGGTGTCCAAATAGTGAACTCTCAGGTCATTTGGATTTCGAGATAAAGTTCAATCAATATCATCAAAACTACATGGGACGGCCTCTTAAAAGTTGTTGAAGAGCAACATTTGAATAATTCGATACTTGGTGCTTCTAGTTTTATTTGTTTAATGTTTTAACAAATAGAGTATTGAGTAGATAGTTTAAAATTATTTTTCCTTCTATACATTTGCGTCATTAATAATTTAGATAAGTTTATTATTGGTACTTAGTGAGCAGTCTGGTAACGTTTGCCAATATAACAGCATCATTTTGTCAGTGTGGAATTCATAGTTTTAAACAAAGAATCAGTCCGTTTTATTTGTGATCGGAAGGATACATTTCCAGGTAATATTTTGCTTCTGATTCTCTTCTTTACTTATTACTTTATGTACACACAACTTAACAGGACATTACATTAAGATAGAAGAGCACAAAGGTACTGCTTATTTCATAAGAAATCCACGACATGATTTTCTTTCCCAGTGTTTTTTTTTTTTGGTTATCAAGTTATTGTGTTTGTCAAAAGGAAAATGAAAGCTTCTGAGCTCACCACCTCGCAAAAGACAAAGCAGAGACAATGAGAAATATTCGGAGTTGACGGCCAACCTTCAGCAATAGGAGAGGCAACAGAAAAAAAAGTGGTTGATAGAGTGTACCGACTGTGTACAATATCACCTGTATTTATACGCCTAGCCTTTTCCCAAATGACAATGGGATTGGCTTCCAGTCCAATAGTCCGATAGCGCTGGGCTATTTTGATACCATAAGTTTAAAAAACCTAAAGTTGCGTTTTTCTTGTCTGTGGATACAGTCGTACCTAAAATGAAAGTAAAATTTTCAACTCTAGTTTTCGTTTTGTATAATATTGATCGAAAATACAAATCCACTTTATACTTGTTTATTATTATTATTAAGTACCTCAAGGTAGGTGATGAACTCGTAGCTTATAATAACAGCTGCACGGGTCGATCTTTAGGTTAAGCCGTGTCTGCCTAGGTTGGTCTGTGGATGGGTTACATACTGAGTTTCCTCCGTACCTCAGAAAGCACCTCTTCTATGTAAGTACCTAAAAAGATAGAAATTAATATAGTAGGCTGGGCAAATGGTCCGGAAACTACATGCGAAAAACAAACATGTTTAATTTTCAAACATTGTTTGTTTTTCACATACTGTTCCTCCACAACCCAGTAACTGTGCAGTAGTAGTAGTTCCAGTAATTACCTCTTATTAAGACTGGTTGACTGACTACTCGTAACGACTGTCAAAGATCTACAAATTAAGGACAACCTAGACTTGCCCGAGGTACGGAGGAAAATCGGTATGTAACGATGGGTAGCCATTCACGGACCGACTTAGGCAAGCACTGCTTAAACTTGGAGATCCCCGTGCACGTGTGCTATATTTAACCACGAGGTACCAGTACTGCATAAACATCATGCCGGCGCTGCGGGACTCCTGCCGGGGCTACGGGACTCCTGCCGGGGCTACGGGACTGTTCAAAAGAGATACCGCGGCCCTGGAACACAAAGAGCTAAGAAGGAACATGGATGGGTTTAGTCAGTCTCTGCCCAGAGCGGGAGGAGTCATTTGATGATTTCCTATCAGAAAAAAGGGTACATAAACATTAATGAATTAAGCAGTCAGTGGCCCCAAAAGTCTGACACCAGTCTTACCAAGTGGTTTCGTATTTCCCAGTGTTAACTGGGTTGTGGAGGTCAGATAGGCAGTCACAAGAGAGGGGCCCGCAAGAAGAGAGGGGCCCGCAAGGGCCGAAGCCTGCCGGGGTTGCGGGACTGTTCGAAAGAGATACCGCGGCCCCGGAACGTAAAGGGCGAGGAAGGAACATGGATGGGTTTTAGTCAGTAAGAGTCTGACACTCCCTCCCGCTCCGCCCAGAGTGGGAGAAGTCATTTGATGATTTCCCATCCTAAAAAAAAAAAAAAAAAAGATAGGCAGTCACTCCATGTAAAATACTGGTATTCAGCTGCATCCGGTTAGACTGGAAGCCGACCCCAACATAGTTGGGAAAAGGCTAGGCAGATGATGCTGACCTCTACCCAATCCATCGGGAAATACAGCCGTTATAATTGTACTTTGTTATTTTTCAGAATGCTCAAGATGAGAGCGGTTATCTTCCTAATTGCGATCGCCACTGCTGTCGCCAAATTACCTGACTCCACTCCAGTTCCCACAATACTGGAGGACGCTACTTCTACGCAAGTGTTGCTGTATCTCTATGACGTAGTGCTTACGACATACATGGCTAGTGAAGAAAACGACGAAGGGAATTCTTTGCACGGGCAGTTATGTCCTGGTAATCAGCCGAAAACATTATCTGGTAAATGTCCACCCAAAATAGATTTTATGGAAATAGAAGATTTCTTCAATTATGATTACGATAGAGATTTTATTATACGACAGCGGTAAAATGTGTGTTTTTGTAATGAGTGCCGTATTTTATTTTCATATACAAATTCGGTAAAAGAGCTGTTGTTTTCATATTACAAACAGATACTCGTATTTATTTATTTGTACAGAGTGTGAATGTATAGATGACATTTATTACCAAACTAGACTTTTGTAAAATTAAATATTTTAACCTATACCTATGTTTTTTCGTTTGTTGAAGCAGCGCTTACGGCGCGCGGCGTGCTGACCACTCACCCTCACCTGAGCAATTGCCTGTAATTTAACAATCCGTGATTCGATTTTAAGAAGGTATCGGTTTTTTGAAGGAAACACTGTAATGTTCAATTCAAGATTAAATTTTGAATAAAAAACACGTAATTGTTACACATTATGTATCGTTGCTGGGTTCTCCTCACTTACTGATGTAATGTTCGAATGTAACTTTTAGAACATTACACTACAGGCGAATGCTTCGGCTGAAGTAGCGTCTTTATACTTATAGAATGGAATCACATGAAATACATCCCTGTTTGGCTGAAATTAACTACTTAACTTATTTCTCGTCATGTTTTTTAAATAAGCTAGATGCAGTGGACTTTTCTTATCTTATTACCCCTGAGAAGAAATGCTATAAACCAAAAGGCAGGTGTCGGTTTTAAGGACTTTTGGAGGAAAGTGCTAAACACAGTTTGAGTAAATTTGTCCCAGTAGAAGGATCTTGGAAGCTCTGCGAATTGATAGACATCATTAAGACATTTAAAACATTACCACGAATGGAAGCATAGAAGTTACCTAAACCAAACAGTTGTAAACTAAATGTACAAAATGTAAACTAAAGGATGTTTACACTAACAATACACAGTATGGTAGGTACACACTGTGGACTACTCACACTAATCCATTCGTGTTTCGCTGAACATTTTTGGACAAACTTATACAGTTCGGTTGTAAAGAATGAGAAAAGCCGTCAAGCGTGTTATCTCCGGTGAAACGCTTCTATATACTGCGTACGGCTGCAAAGACGGTAAGCTACTCATTACCTAATAACAAATAAAATCTATGCAGGTCTCAACTTGTCGACAAGGAGTCGAGAACACGGTAGGTAGAACAGCGCTGACTCTATGTATAGCACTCGCATGATAATAACTCATTTTTCCTCATTTTATACTTGTTTGCCATGAAAGCTGAATAGAAGCGGAAAGCTGAATGGATGCGTACACGTCTCCATACAAAATCGTTGTTTTCTAATGGGCATAAACTGAATAGTGCTGAATAAGTGTAAGTACCTAATCCCTAAAGTGACTGCAAAATTATGTTCGAATAACTCGGCAGAACGATACCTACTATGAAACAACATTTTTTTGGGTATATCAAGTTTAGTTCCACACTAAAAGTAATTGAAAATCGTGTGTGAGATGACTGTAATTGTCGTTTTTAGGTGATTTTCGTACCGTCAATTTGAAAATGAGCATAGTTAAAATGTTAATATTGAGACAAAAGTATACCGATACCGTGCTGTGCTATAATCATCATCATCATCTTCCTAGCCTTTTCCCAACTATGTTGGGGTCGGCTTCCAGTCTAACCGGATGCAGCTGAATACCAGTATTTTACATGGAGCGACTGCCTATAATGACCTCCACAACCCAGTTAGTACTGGGTAATAAGATACGTGCTGTCCTATAAATATAACCTTAAAATTGATTCCGATATCGTATTTAAAGGATAACTAATTTCAGTTCATGTCTGTATTTATTATTTATGATTTTAATAACAAGTATTAAGGATAACCGATGAGTTGTAAACGGGAATTAATGTGTACGTATTCCTTGTTATGACGAAATTCATACCGCACTAATAGCTGACACATAAATATTGTATTACTGTGACATTTCTATCATTTTCCTTCCGTGACTCCAGTGTCAGGTAGTAACAATTTTATACTGCAATAAGTACTACCATTGCATGTTGTGAAGTGACAACGTAAACCAACATCATTAGTGCTAAGGTATTCAAAAAAACTGATCTGTTGTGAGCTTTGTATTCCGAGTGTCTTTGTGGGCAAAGGATAGCTACAGTAATAGGTAATGTTTTACTTAATTGTTTCTCATCATTCAATTATTTTATTAAACGTTCTCAGTTTTCAGGTTTGTCCATTTGGCAATTTTTCCCCTTAGTAAAATACTTTGTTAATAATAGGAATAGATTGTTTCTATGAACAACGATGTACATAAATATTAAGTTGAATCGTAGGCATATTGTTTTGTCTTATTTAAATGTAAAGGGAATCGAGCTACCTAGAGCGGAAGGAGTCATTTGATGATTTCCCATCCAAAAAAAAACAGAAAAGGGAATGGAGCTAAGTCACAGCATCTCCTGGATTGGGAGACAGGGTTACTCAATCTGTATGGCCTTTATTTCTCTGAAATTCATGTTACCTAGTCTTTATTAAGCAATGCTGAAGGTTTTTGTATACTTAAATAAAAAAAACAGTGCTCAAGTTTTTCTTTTAATTTACATTTATTAAAGACCTCCCACTAGGTGGACCGATGACCTGGTGAAGGTTGCGGGAATCCGGTGGATGCGAGTCGCAAGGGACCGGTCAATGTGGCGACACTTGGGGGAGGCCTATTGTCCAGCAGTGGACGTCTTTCGGCTGAAATGATGATGATGATGATGATGATGAAATTAGAAAAAAAACATTAGAAACTTGAGGCCTAACAGTAGCTGGCATAGTTCTTATACAGTTTTCGCTGATGTTAGCCGAGAAATCGAAAAACTCATCTAATTTAGTCATCATTAACTTATAATTCCCATTCATCTATGAATTTATACTGCGTGCTTGCGTGGACAGAATATAACTAAATTTTTGTTTGTGTAAAAATGAAAATCTAATACCACAAGGCTACACCGTAAGCACAGGTTCGAAGACAGTTGTATAGACTTAGGTAGTGAGTGAAAAACAATTAAATATCGGGTTTAAAATCAAGAAATTCCCAGATTCCTGGAATCACCCAAATGGGATTGGTTCTTGTCCGGTTGATGACATAATATGATGATAGACTCACGCCTATTCATCATCATCATCATCATTTCAGCCGAAAGGCGTCCACTGTTAGACATAGACCTCCCCCAAGTGTCGCCACATTGACAACATCGCAACGTCTTCCAGTTCGCGGTCGCCACTCCAGAACTTTTCGGCCCCATCGGCTATTCGTTCTGCGAGCAGTGTCACCCCTATTACAGGAGAATTAAACATAACTTATGGAATTTGGTCAGCTGCACCTCTGATCAATCCTTTAGGAAATATGGGCTTGATGGCTTGATTTTTACCAAACTGAACAGGTAAATGTGTTGCTACAACACTGGGAAGTGACGAAGGGTCAGCGTTTTGGAGGAGTCACTACTTTTTCAACAGCGTTTCCTAGAGAAAACCCGATATTTAAAAAATATGCTGTGATTGACTAATATCTTACTTGTCTGCGTTACTATACGTAATTTCTTTTGAGAGTATTTTTACGAATGTACGCAAACTTTGAGTGTGGTCTCCAGATTGCATGGAGGGCTGCCAATCTTCTTTACCGATTACAAGTGCTGATTTTATCAGTCTAATTTAAACAAATGACTTTTGATTTTATCTTTTTTTATGATGTTTTGTCATTTTCCAGGATTGACAAGATGAGGGCTATCATCTTTTTAGTCGCAATAGCCACCGCTGCCGCCGATTTGTCCTCCATACCACTGACCCCAGTTCCGAATGTACTGGTGGGAGCTTCACCAGAGGACGTGTTGCTGTATCTCTATGACGTCGTGCTTACTGCATATATGTCCTCAGATATCAACAGACAAGGGACCGTGGTTGAAGGACTCAATTGTCCTGGTAATATGCCAAGAATAGAAAGAACTGGGGAATGTGCCCCGGTAACAGAAGCGCCAGATTATGATGAATTGTTTGTCTAACCTATAGGTATAGGTTGTCTAATTAAACTGGAACCAATTTCTCAATATTAAATTAGTTATAAAAATACGAGTATATTTAGTTTAAATAAAAACGAATTCATTTACATATCTTACTTATCTACGTTTTTTTTTTTGCAATAAAATTGTTTTCAAAGTGTTTTGTTTCATTTCGATATAAAGGAGTGCTACACACTTATTCTGCTGAACATATTCGATCCGGTAGTATTTGTGGAACAACAAAGGTGCTCCGAAGCAAATCTCTATTCAGCGTGGAAGTGACATTAATACACAAACGGTACATCATCAGTAAATTATTTGGACATATTTTAACCGTATAGATTTTGAAGGGAAAAGCTATTTTTATATTAATTACCGATGAATTGTCTATGTGGAGTTTGGAATTATGTACCTACTTATCTCATGGTAACCGCTTGTGCGTCGATGTGACTCCATCCTACCCTTGACGACCCCAATGGGGTTGCGGTAGTGAGGTTGCCTTATGTTCTTAGGGGCGGGTTCGAATCCCGGTAGGAGCAAATGTTTGTGTGATGAGCATTTTGCTACCGAGACATGGATGTTTATAGGTATAATAAGTATGTATTTACAAACAAAACAGTATCTATGTAGTATATCAACTATCTGTTGTCCACGCCACAAATCTTGCTTAGTGTGGCACTAGATGGCGCTGTGTGTAATGTTCAGTCGATATTTTATCCTGTATAGTATCCGGCGTGCTTCACCATTACTCAATCAAGATTGGGTCGGCTCAGCACAATTCGACCTAGCCGAGCGGATGTGCCGATTCTAACTGACCCGAATTATGTGAGTAGCAGCCCTTATGTAGTTTTATTGAAGTACCCACGTAACAACCAATAACCATATAAGTTTTAAGGTTCGGTTCGGAATAAATACCAATATGACAAAAAAAAATAACCCTTACGGTCGCTCGATCGTCGATCACTCTTAGGTAAAATAATGACAGCCCCACGGGCCAATTTTTAAGGTTACGCCGTGCTTGCAAAGGTCAGTTTGCGGATGTGTGAACATTCATTGCATATCGAGTTTCCTCCGTGCCTCAGAAAGCACGTCAAGCCTTTAGAACCGGCAGTAAAATGATTTTTTTTGACAGTCGTGTGACAACCAGTCTCAAAAAGGGGTCTCATAGTACCCCAGTAACTGTAGAGGTCAGACAAGCAGTGGTTCCATTTAAAATTCTGTGCAGTGTTCCTCTGCATAGAAACCTATGCTTTGAACTTTTCGATTATTCACTGGCTAACCCTTTAACTGTCCAGTTTTCAGATTTGAATACGACTGTAGAAAAAAAAGGTTTTCAGTATAAACCTGAAAAGAAATGGGTCGTTTTTTGGCATTTTTCCTTCTCCGTTTATGTAATAAAGATAAAGTAGGGCAACACTAGTTCCGGCACAAATGACAGGAGCTAGGAGCTGCCAGAGACAGGCCGGATATGGACAATCAACTGAGGGGCCACGAGTAAATTAATACGTGTAAAACATTAAAATCAATATAATATTCTAATCGGTTTTTTATTAAGCCATCAAAACATTACATGGCGCAGCCGGTAAATGCCAGACATCAAGCAAGGAAAAGTACTTGTAAGAACATATATTTTAATATAATTTCAATAAGTGGCTATGAACACAAATAAAACAAGTGCAGACGCCGCGACCGATACTGATATAATAAAAGAAGAAAATATAATGGCAGGAGTGGAGTACAGGATGCCGCAACCTTTAAAACTCGATACAACGGAAGATCTTCTCCCTAAATGGAGATTATTCAAACAACAGTTTAAAATTTTCGTGTCAGCGGCTGGATTAGAAAGGCTGAGTGAAACCAGAAAAGCAGCCATCTTGCTTAACTGTGCCGGGAATGAAGTGCAAGAATTGTACTTTAATGTTCTAAAAACAGAAGAAACTGCCAAGTATGACCAACTACTGAAGAGTTTGGACGAGTATTTCGAACCGAAACAAAACGAACTTATTTCGACATTCATATTTCATAGGAGATGTCAGGAAGAGGGGGAGAATTTTGACGTGTTTTACACGGATCTAAGAAAACTCATAAAAACATGTAACTACAAAGATCAAGAAGAAAGAATGTTGAGGGATCGAATTGTCTTGGGAGTTCACAATAAGAAGTTACAACGGAAATTGCTGGAAGTCAACGATCTAAATCTACAGAAAGCCGTCGACATGTGCAGAGCTTCAGAGCTATCTGAAAACCATATTAAGATGATGTATCAGCAGAAGCCTCTAGGAGCAGTGGATGCAGTACAGGCTTCACAATGCAAGAATAAAGAAGACAAATCAAAAGTTAAGTATAACTCCACTACTAAAGGCGATGTGATGTACAATTGTAAAAAATGTGGGACTCGGCACATGGCCAGAAATTGCCCAGCTTATGGCAAAATATGTCATAACTGTAACAAGCCGAATCATTACAAAAAGGGATGTAAACTCATTAATGAAATTAGCACAAGTAATAACGCGGAAACGGTGAACATTGACTCCGAAGACAATAATGTGCATGACTTATGACTCTTAAAAGTATGTCATGGTATTGGGAACACTCAAATAAAATGTAATGAGTGGATTGTAACACTAAGAGTACAAAATAAAATGGTTGATTTCAAGTGTGATACAGGTGCCCAGGTTAATGTTTTGTCAATAAAAGACTTAAAGAAAATTGTCGATGATGAGATACCTAAATGGTCTGAGACTAAAGTAATCTTAGAAGCATTTGGGGGGGAACAAATTTATCCTGTGGGGAAAACATCTTTAAAGATAATAAGAGATAACCAAGTATATGTCACTGATTTCTATATAATTAAAAATAATGTAAAGCCAATTCTGGGACTAAGCACCTTAAGAGAATTAGGAATATTACAAAATGTAAGTAGCATACAAAATAAAGAAATAATTATTAACAAAAATTGTGAACTGTTTCAGGGAATAGGACAGTTTGAGGAACCTGTGGAACTTTGTATCCAGCCTGGGACTAAGCCAGTGGTAAAACCTCCTCGTAGAGTTCCACACGCCTTGAAATCTCGGTTAGAAGAAAAACTAAGAAGCCTGGAGACTCACCAAATTATAAGCAAGGTATCACACCCAAAAAGTTTTGTTAGTAATTTAGTAATAATAGAAAAAAAAGATAAATCACTACGCATATGTTTAGATCCTAAAGACCTTAATAAAGCTCTGGTAAAAAATCACTACTTGATACCTACATATGAAGAAATTGTGTCAAAACTAACTAACAAGACTGTATTTTCAGTATTAGACTTATCTGATGGATTTTATAATATTAAGCTTACCAAAGAGTCTTCTGATCTATGCACTTTCAGTACACCTTTTGGAAATTATAAATTTTTAAGAGTACCTTTTGGAATATCAGTTGCTCCGGAGATCTTCCAAAGGTATAGTGAAAGAGCTTTTGGAGATATTCCGGGTGTAATAATCTATTGCGATGACTTGCTGATAGCTGCATCCTCGGAGGAGGAACATGATGTTATACTGAATAAAGTTTTTGATCGTGCTAGAAAGTGTAATGTAAAATTTAATAAAAATAAGTTTCAGTTCAAGTTAAGGGAAGTCAGGTATTTTGGTCATATATTCTCTAAGGAAGGTATTAAAATTGATCCAGATAGGATAGACTCAATAGTTAAAATGAAAAGTCCAACAAATAAAAAGGAATTGCAAATTTTTTTGGGTATGGTTAATTATCTGCGTAAGTTTATTCCTAACTTAGCAAAAATGATGTCACCACTAACAGAATTGTTAAAAAAGAATGTAGGTTGATTGTGGACAGAAATTCATGAAAAAATATGTAAGAACATTAAAGAATTAATTACTAAAGCTCCGGTTCTTCAAAACTTTAATAGTAATTTACCAGTAGTCATACAGTGTGATGCATCCAAGGATGGTCTGGGTGGTTGTTTGCTACAGAATGGAAAGCCAGTGAGTTTTATTTCTAGAAATCTAACACCAGCGGAACAAAGATTTTCACAAATAGAAAAAGAGTTGTTAAGCGTAGTCTGGGCTACCAAAAAGTTTCATTACTTTATCTATGGGACTAAATGTATAGTTTTAAATGATCATAAGCCACTCGAGACACTATTAAGAAAAAGTATTCATGAGATTCCTTCGCCAAGGCTCCAAAGACTAAAACTCAAATTATTGAAGTATGATCTAGAGTATAAGTATTTAAAAGGAAAATTTATGTTTATATCTGATTTACTTTCGAGATCATACTTATCAAACTCAGAGATTGATGAGTCGTATTATGTATGAGGTTATTCATTGCATAGGGTTATCTCAGTACTTGCAGTGTTCAGAAGAGCAAAAAAGTCAATTAATTACTGAAACTGGTAAAGATGAAGAATTGTTACAAGTTATAAAATACACAAAAGAAGGGTGGCCAGAAAATATAAAAAATGTACCAGATTCACTGTGTTATTATTATAAATTTAAAACAGATATCACAGTTGATGAAAATTTAGTATTTATGAATCATAGAATAATAGTACCTAAAAGTCTTAGATTGTTGTACATGAAGATTTTGCATGAAGGTCATATAGGAATGACAAAAATGAAACAACTAGCCAGAGAATTGTATTACTGGCCTAAGATGGATTCACATCTCGATAACTATGTTAGAGAATGTTTTATATGTCAAACATATCAGAACAACAATGTAAAAGAACCTTTGTTAGTACATAATGTGCCTCAATTACCTTTTTCAAAGTTGGGAATTGACATCATGGATTTCAGAAAAAACAGTTATTTGGTAATTTATGACTATTATTCTAAATGGTTGGAAATTAAATTAATACACAATAAGACTGCAAATAGTGTAATAAATGTTTTATTAGATTTATTTTGTAATTTTGGGGTGCCTTCGGAAATAGTCTCTGATCATGTACCATTTGATTCTAAAGAGTGTAGACATTTTTCACATGAATGGAATTTCAAATTTACTTTCTCTAGTCCTAAATACCCCCAGTCAAATGGAATGGCAGAACGGGCAGTGCAGATAGCTAAAAAAATTTTGTTTAAATGTAGGGATGATAATGTAGATTATAGAATTGCATTATTACAATATAGAAATACACCTGTAGCAGGCACAAAATTTTCCCCAGCACAATTGTTAATGAACAGGAATTTAAAAACAAAACTACCAGTAACAAGTCAATATTTAAAACCAAGACTGAACGAAAATATAAATACTGAAATGCAAAAATCGATAGATAGGAACATAAGAAATTATAATGTACAAACCAAAAAGAAATCAGAATTCATAGTAGGACAAAACGTTTGGTTTAAGAAAGATGTTAATGATAGGAAGTGGTTACCAGGAACTATAATAAGGAAAAATAACTTTAGATCATATAATGTAAAGGATAAAGAAGGTGTGAGCTATTGTAGAACATCGTACCACATTCGTGGATAATTTGGTGGTTCTCCAGGTATGGTGTGGGGTTCCACGGTTTCCTCAAACGAATAAAGGTTGATAACATAATTATGATATGATATTAAAAGGACATCAGTAAATAAATTGATAAGAAATAAGGCAGCTGGTTTTGAGAAGAAGTTTAATTTAGTTTTATGTTGTTATGTAATAAATAAGAAATTTAGTTTTAATATTATTTTAGTTTTACTTTGGTACTTGTGTAATAAACAAGAAATTTAGTTTTAGTATTAAAATAAGTATTGTAAAGGTTTTAAGTGCCTATTACCATTATTGCTCTGTAAAATGTATAAGCCCAGTATAAATTCAGTATGTTTCATGTAAACAACAAGAAGGGCAGTTAGTTTTTTTTTTTTTTCTTTTTCTTCCTTTTGTTTTTTTTTTAGTTATAAACGGGAAAGATGTAAGATGTAAACTTTATTTTCTGTATTTTTTTATTTGTTTAAAAAGGGGAAGATGTAATAAAGATAAAGTAGGGCAACACTAGTTCCGGCACAAATGACAGGAGCTAGGAGCTGCCAGAGACAGGCCGGATATGGACAATCAACTGAGGGGCCACGAGTAAATTAATACGTGTAAAACATTAAAATCAATATAATATTCTAATCGGTTTTTTATTAAGCCATCAAAACATTACAGTTTAGTTCTACGTAAGTTTGAAATACACAAAGGGGTCACCGTTTGAGCACCCTGCATTGACGACTAACTGTTCAGTTCGTGGATAATTTCAGCTAGTAGACTCCAGGATGAATTGTAAATACGCACATCAGGAAGATCATTTTCGCTTCCATGGTGGGGAACCCAGTACCTATTCCATGAAAAGACAAGCTTCAACCGTACTTATCCATAAGGCAACGATCCCATCGGCGACCATTAGCGATGAGCGAGTAGAGCCACTTACTACAAACAAAAGTTGGCTAGTAACAAGTACTTAGTGAATATGTAGTTGGATAGTTTTGTCGAGCGAGTGCGCTATGGCTACTGGCGGTTACGCGCTGGTATGCACGTGTGTGTCTCTTAGCGAATGTTCCGCCCGCAAAGGAGCGTCACTAAGCAAGAACTGTCTTTGACAGCCCTTTTTGCTGCGATAAATGAAAGTACACGTCAGCGTTTTAAGCATTCACCGATCAAATACCACCGACGAGGAAGCAAAAGACAGGTAAAAGAGGCACCTATCATGTTAATAGTTAATCACTGACTGTTAACACCAGAAGAAACAAACAAAGAGTTTTTTTAATACTGAATTCGGTTTATAAGTATTACTTGCACTGACTGCATTTAGCATTACATATCAAACAAAGAAGTCATTATTAATAGCTAGTTCTACTAAATCGCTTGTCGCGCGCGGTGGTACAGAGGCCAACAGAAACTTTACCATGAGTCACAAACAACGTCAACTGGATTCATTTTCCTGCTATACATCTTTCTTTTAAGTCATATAATTATTACTAACAGTTATTCAAGTGTAACGTCAACGTACGAGTAAATCGTGCAACGTCCTAATAGTATTACATATTCATATTATTATATATTCAGTACAGCTAGATAGTTTTTCTTCAAGATTCAGCCGTGATCACGAAGGATTTACTAAGGTAACGTTCTACTTTATACTTACTTATATGTTTTAACAAATATTTCATATGTCAAGTAGTTAATGAGACTTGGTACAAATTATGACAAGAAATAATCCAGGCATTTTTTTTTTCATACTGATTGTATAATGTAATATCGCCGATTTATTGTGACTTCAATTATGTATACCATGTCTATAATAATACACAGGCCTCTCTATGAGAGGGAATGGGCTATAATCCACCACGCGGGCCCAGTGCGGATTCGTAGATGTCACATGTCTTCGAATTTATTGGTTCTAAGACATGCCGGTTTCCTCGTGATGTATGCACCTTTCCTCCTTCACCGTTTTGAGAGCAGTGGTGATGAAATCAATTACATAAAGTAATGCGCCTGTCTGGTTACGAACCGACGACTTACTGTTCGTAAGTCTGGGCCGTCACCACTGGCCACCGCTGTTCCTGCTGTCTTATCCTATACGAGTATTACACCAAAATACAAATACATTAGTTGCTTATATTTCAAGAAATAGTGTAACTCAGACAGTAGAACGAAACTTCTTCGTCGATAATTTTTGCAATACTAACTTTCCTAAAAATAGTTTCCAGGATGCACAAAATGAGAGCGGTCATCTTTCTTATAGCGATCGCCACTGCTGTCGCCAAATTACCTGACTCCCCTCCAGTTCCCACAATACTGGAGGGAGCTAGTCCTGCGCAAGTGTTGCTATACCTCTATGATGTAGCACTTACGCCATACATGTCTCGTGAAAAAAACAACTCTGGAGGGGGAACATTTCACACACATGTCTGTATCGGTGGTGGGACTAAATTGCAATCAGGAGGATGTTCAGATCCAGAAACAACCATATCTCCTGAGGACTATGATAATCTATTCTAAAATAGTTTTTATCCAGCAGACAATACGCTTAGAAGTTGCGGTTGCTGAAATGTAATACATGAAATTCCCTAGCTTGTAAGTCAAATGAAAAGCGAGTTGTTAAATGAAATAAATACTTAGTTATAACCAGCCAATGAGTTTTATTGTAACACAGACCTCTACCGTTTAATACGAGTGAAGTTACCAGACACTGTACCTATTTTTATCATATTTGCATCCTCATTAAAGAGTATCCACGGCACTTTCGGACTCAAGAACACCTCTACCCCAACTGTTGTCGGTTTTACCGCCATGGGACGCCTTGAAGTGTTGTACTAAGTATGTATGCTCCTTAGGTAGACATTGGTGTCGATTCTGTTGTGCACAAATTAAACTTAATTTAGGCTATTACTATCTTTTTCTCACTAATAAAACGAGAAAGAGACGGACGTAATTTAGAGCTGTCAAATTTAATTCTAACTAATATTTCCATACAAATGAAGGGTGCACGTAAAACATGTCGACTAAAAACACGGTGAAGCGAAAGGCATAAACTAGTTTGACATTTCTAACTTAGTGCATAGCTATAGCCGTCCTTTTCTCGCACTGCCTTTTAGTAAAAGATAGCAATAGTCTAAATTAAGTTTAGTTTGTGCACAACAGAATCGACACCATTACCCATTGTGTGCACTACTTTATAGTGATATTTAATAATATGCTTACTATGTAATTTACTTATAATGCACATTATTTTATATTATATTAAAGTACTTAATAAATGGAGTCCAATCAAGGTGGTTGTCTACTTCTTTAAGATCCTTAGGACCCCCAACATCACATGGCGACCCTGCCTAAAAGGTCTGCCAAGGGGCTATAAGAAAAGCAATATATCTGATCGCGACATAAGTACACAAGCAGAAGTATGTGTCGCTCAACTGTGGAGAAGGGAGAGGTCTTCCTGAGCCAGAACGCGGCCGGCCGGCGGGAGCCATGATCTTCGCAAGGTGGCTGGTAGTAACTGGATGCGAGTTCCCGAGAATCGAACTCGATTCTCCTGAATCGACCGGCCTGACGGCAGTAGACCTTTTAAGGAAGATGAGAACAATGCTGATAGAACATTTGCCAATTCTGCTCGATTGGAATCTACGCATTGGAATGGCGAACTTCGTCTTGCCGTCCAAATCCTGAGATCGGCTTAAAAGTGCCTCAAATTGGTTTAAGGATGACGCACACAAAAGGTCGTGGCTCACCGGCTTTTTTGTTTTCTTTGAAGTCGGTTTTATTTTTTGTAAAAAAGATTTTTTCATGCACCGGTAGGTATTTAAGTGGGTTACAATTACAATTTTTCCTTCATACTTTCATGGATTTGGGACCTTACCTTAGGATTTGAGTTCCTGAAATGACCGTGAGAAAAACAAGTTTTGAACTATTAGTTCCACACACACACACGCATTACCATTATTAATGGAAATGTGTTCTATTACTATACTGAACCACCATTTCTTTTTCCGAACTGGTTAAAAAATATTCCAGTATATGAATGACCTACCTAAATGTGTTGATCAACCTGTGATCCTCTTTGCTGACGACAGTACCATAAAAATTCCTTGCGATACTAAGCACAGAGAGAGAACATGACACTTTTTATACCCGTGGTATGTGTATATGACAACGGAACTTCGTCGTCGTCATACGTCGACTCTACGGCGAATATGGCCGGCTTGGCAAACGTAAGGTAGGACGCCCTTAGGTTCGGTGGAATGACGATCTTCGCAGGGTAGTTGGTAGCAATTTGATAAGAGTTGCGGTTGTCGAACTCGAATCTCCTGCATCGACCGGTCTGTTCAATCGTGAGCCACTCCAATGAGTGGCGCGCGTTTACCGTTACCACTACCGAAACCATTTGTAATCAATCAATAAATACAATGAACGAGTAATTGTGAACAAAAATAAGTGTTTTTCTCAAATGACTAGCACTGAAACAATTTACCTTGTACTATATTAGCTCTCAGATTAGTCTGCTTCGCACCGAGTAGTGACAAAGACCATATAAACAAATAAATTTAAATACCTAATTCCGATTTGTTTCTTCAGGACATAGGCATTTTGTTTGTGATCAAAGGATTTACCAGGTACTCAATTAAATTCTTCTTTTGCACTTATGATGTGTTCGTGGATAATAATTATTATGTGAAATATATTTTTATCGTCATTTCGATTTAAGAGTGGGACTGACTGCATAAAATAACTAATAACTGCAGTAATAAGTTATTTGAATTTTTCACAGAAATTTTGAGGTTATGAGAAAAAAGTGTAAATACAAAAGTTGTAGATCTTATATTACCTACAACTTTGCCGTTTTACTTTTTTCCATATGACTTGTGGTTTTGCCAGAAATCGAAATAAACCGTTTTTACCCTTAAGGCGCTACCCCAAGCAAAAGCCGTTTTTTGTGCAGTTTTTTGGAGCCAACTCCTCTTTATCCAAAAGAAATACCAAGTAATAAAAATACATTAAATTTCTACATATTCTTAGACTGCAAAGTGGTGGTTTTATTTTTTATTTTAAGTCTCATAATGTGTAATAAATCCCCTCACAATGAAACCACAAAAATGAGAAAAAAATATTTATAACATGCTTCTTCTCGTAAAGTTAACATTATTTTGATTTGCTTCTTATACTAATGGATAGACAATTTAATAATGAACATAATGCTAGTTTTTTTTTTTTTCAAAAGACGGAAATTTGGTTTTATAAAGAATAAAAATCACTAATTTCGCACTATTCGACCCGCAGTGACTGACGTAAAAACCACTTTGTAGTGCAAGCTGATTAGAATTTTATTCTAATAGTATTTCAAACGAAGTTTGAATCACCACAAATAGAGTTGCTAATTTTGCCTGGGGTAGCGCCTTAAGACGCCTGCGGAGCATGCGTCGTTCATACAAACGTAATACCAAAATAATTTGTAAATCATACATATTCTTAAGGTAGTGTGTATGTATTTCGATTGGATTACAGAATATCTATGTTCCCAGATATATATTTTGAAAGGACAATGATGTAAAGGCGAGATATGAGGAATTTAAAATTTCTATAGAAAACTTATTTTTCTCATAACTCTTGTTTAAATCAGTATCCATTCAAAATGTATATTTGGGAACATAGATATTCTGTAATCCAATCGAAATAAATACACACTACTTTAAGAATATGTTTGATTTACAAATTATTTTGGTATTACGTTTGTATGAACGACGCATGCTCCGCCGGCCCCTTAAGACCCCTCCCCTCCCACTTTCCGACGTCAGATCACCCGTAATTTATTTTTACTTTCATTTTTGTTATATTTCCTTTCATTTCCAATGGGGTTTCTTCCTACTATGATTTTTTTCGTTGTTGTACCATTTTCGAAGGTATCATCTACACTGGTCTAACGGTTAGATTATTGAAAAATATTGTATTCGAGTTTTTTATTTTATCAAATTACCTATTAAAAAATGTGGTTACTTGTGACGTCACTTCCCGGTAAAAAATGTATTAAAATGTGATTTCATACGAGTTTTCGACGCACTGTTGTGTCTTCAGTTTTTGTTTACGTGAATAAAGAAATAATATTTTAAATCATATTTTTCGGAAACCTATCTGAAGGACTAATTAGTTTTTTATTGTCGTCTACTCCAAAGGCTCCCAAACTTATTCGGATCGCGGCGCACTAACAGGTGTAGTACTTACCGTTACCGTGGCCCCGGAATATAAAGGGCGAGGAAGGAACATAGATGGGTATTAGTCAGTAAAAGTCTGACACTCGCTCCCGCTCCCCGGAATATAAAGGGCGAGGAAGGAACATGGATGGGTATTAGTCAGTAAAAGTCTGACACTCCCTCCCGCTCCGCCTAGAGTGGGAGAAGTTATTTGATGATTCAATTATAACGCTGCTATAGTATTGTGGCGCTGCTATAGTATTGTGGCGCTGCTACACTAGCAAATCATATGCTCTGTCACAATGATCATCTGTCATTCTTTACTTTTTTCATCTATAAAAATTATTTCCTTTTTTAAGCTGCCAGCATTTACTAGCAATCTAGAATGATCGATTATCAAACCTCTAACATTCCCATCCGAAAAAAAAAGGTACTAAGTAAGGTACAAAACATAAAATATTCACATTATGAAGCTAAGTCTTTATAAAATCAATATATATATATAATATAAATCAATGCCACTTTTTGTTGTAACTTTATGACTCAAGAACGGGCTCACCTATCCAAACCAAATGTTTAGGCTTTGTTCGGACTATATTATAGTAGATGGTTTCTGTGAAGTTTGCACAAAATCGGTCGAGCGGTTCTTCACGCAGACGAAGTTGCGCGGGTCAGCTAGTATACTATATAATTCTATTGACACGCAAAGAAGATCAAATCGGAACGCGAATTTTGTTCGCGAGAGAGTTCAGTGAGATTCATGTTTTGAATTGGAATTGAAATATCCACGCATTCGACATCGACTTCGGCAAGGTACCCACATCGACAATTATTCAGTGAGCTTCGAAAGGTGTTCCGTGAAATGAGACATCAAGATTTGTGACACAACAAGCTCTTTAGATTTGTTAACTAAAAAGATTTTTGTCTCATTTACAGGTAGGCTAGGTACAGCGCTGTCCGCGTTGTTATTTAAGTTTATTTTCTGCACAATGGCAAATAGGAATTTATAGGAACGCCTCACTTTACTCTCTACGGCACACCAGGGCGCCGCGGCGCACAGTTTCTCACTCCTGGCCAAAAGCCTCCCTAATAGTCTTAATATACTCAAAAATAACTTTTAATACAATATTTTCCAGGATGCACAAGATGAAAGTAATAATCTTCGCAATCGCAATCACCGCCGCCGCCGGCACTGCTGTCGCTGATTTGTCTCTCTTGAGACGCCCAACCACAGTTCCCAATATACTGGAAGGAGCTTCTCCTGAAGAAGTGTTGCTGTACCTCTATGACGTAGTACTGACTTCATACAACCATGATAGACCAGAATTTTACACGTATTGTCCTGGGGGTATGCCTACATCGTCATTTGGTAAGGGCCACGATGTGTTAAAACCGCCACAAGATTACTCTGATCTTTTTGAAGCATAGGTTTTCAAGCAGTTGTTTTCGGATCGGTGCACTCGGTAGGTAAAGAAAGTCTATGAATGAAGATTCAAAATGTACCGATGTGATATGATACTGATCCCATTATTGATTAATTTAAGAATAAGAAAATGGATTTAATCATAAAAAAATACAACTGATAAATAAATCACAAGTACTTTCACTTCAGTGTCTTTACTATTTTTAACGCGGTTAGTTCTAAAATAACAACAACTCAATTATATGGGAGAGGAAAAATACAAAATAATGTAACTTATGTTTAATTGTATTCATGTATTTGGTATTATACTTATCGTATATGTACTTCCACGATTTGTAATTTGTTTTACATTTCTGTTTATAAGGTCATTTTATTTATTACCGATGGACTTAAACCAAAACCCTCAGAGGAAATACAACAGCATCATAGAAAACATTTCAAAAGAAACAAAGAAAAATCAAATGTGCAAAAATAATAATAACAAATTTTGCAATCAGACAATTTCATTAATAGAGAACAGAGAAATGCTAAAGAATAATCGAGAAGAATACAATAAAATTAACAAACTAGTTAAACGAAGCATAAGAAAAGACGTTAGAGATTGCAATATCCAGATGATTAAATCAGCTTTACTAAGCAGTAGCTCATAAAGATCTACCAACCTGGATTTCCAATCTTAAAGACAAAAATAGGACAAAACAAGGCAGCTTAGCAAAATCATTGGATCAGTGGACGCACTTGTGTGACTTTCTATACAATGAATACTACGATCCGTTTGATGCGATGCGTCCGATGCGGACAGGTGGACGCTTACCTTAAGTCTACCGCATGCTTGACGAGCTGTGAGTCAAATAAACCACGCTGTGACCCTGACACAGTCAGAAAGCGAGCACAGGAGATGGCAGGACGGGCTCAGCAAAAAAAACGACCAGTGGTCCACATTGGCGCTGGATCGAAGAATTTTGAAGTGTGGGATGATCCAGGCTAACAGTATCCAACAAAATGCAAATGTCTGTGAAATGTTTATTACTCTTTCAGACCAAAACTTTTTAACGGATTTGGATGAAATTTGGCGCACAGGCAGTTTATAACCGTGATTAACCCAAGAATATTCTTTATCCCGGTTAAGGTTACAAAATAGTCGAACTACACGCGATCAACCTAGCAATATATAACACGTGAACCCGGCTGAAGCAACCGTTAGATCTATATATTGGTATCGTTGGTGTAACATTGAATAAGGAACATGTGACTGTTGCACCGAATGGTTTTAATTGGCGCCAAGGGGATATCGTCTAGCGTCGTCTTCCTTGAATAAGACACACGGTCATACTGCAACGTCAATAGTTTCGTTCAGAACAAGAATTCGTGTGGTTTACTACAACTAAAAAAACCCAACTATATAAAATTAAGCTCTAACTGGGTTGTGGAGGTCAGACAGGCAGTCGCTCCATGCAATATACTGGTATTCAGCTGCATCCGGTTAGCCTGGAAGCCGAGCCCAACATAGTTGGGAACAGGCTAGTCAGATGATGATGATTAAAATTAAGCTCTAATTAATTTCGGATTTTACAAGATAAAATCGACTCCTTTTATTATTGACGTCGGTTAAAACGTAACAATTTAGGCGATACATAGGAACACACGTAAATACATACTACCATACCACTTAAGTTTGGCAATTTTTCGGGGTACGTCGGTGACCTTGGTTCTCTTGCGAATGTCTTCATTTCTGATTCGGTCACGCAAGGAGACTCCGAGCATAGCCCTCTCCATTGCCCCTTCTGATAAGGCCCATTGTGAGCGACTACGTTTCGGTTCCGTATTTAATTACTGGCAACACACACTGGTCATAGACTTTCGTCTTGAGACACTGCGGTACGTTGGATGACACAGCCGAGTCGGATTTGACGACTGAGCTCTTTCTCGAAGTTAGGCCTACCTAACCAGACCGTTTGTCCCAGGCACACATAATCAAGTGTGACAAGGGCATTCAACATGACCTTGGTCTTGTCCATGTTCATTTTAAGACTCACCTTTCGGAAGCTCTACTGAGGTCATCGAGCATTGTACTCCATGGTCTCAGCCATGACCACTATACTGTCGGCAAACCAAAGTTGAGTGATGCACTCGCCATTGACGTTAATGCCTAGCTGCCTAACTGCCTTACGTTCTTGACGACCCGAATGGCGTAGTGGTAGTGAGGCTGCCTTACGTTCTTAGGGTCCTGGGTTCGAATCCCGGTAGGAGCAAATGTTTGTGTGATGAGCATGGACATTTGTGTCCGAGTCATGGATATTTATATGTATAATAAGTATGTATTTACAAACAAAAAAGTATAATATGTAGTATATCAACTATCTAGTGTCCACAACACAAGCTTTGTTTAGTGTGGTACTAGGTGGCGCTGTGTGTTTAATGTCCAGCGATATCTTAGCTCTCTCCAGTCCAGAACCTTCAAGATATTCTCCAGTGCAGCGGTGAACAGTTTCGGAGATATGACGTCTTCCTGTCTCACACCTCGCTGCAGAAGGATAGGTACCGAGGTTTGGTCCTGAAGTCGGACTAACATGGTGGCTTTTTGTACAAACACTTCAACACCTCCATGTAGTCGATTTGGCACCGTTGGAGAGACTGCGGTATAGCCCAGGTCGACCTATTCTGAAGTTCAAGCTGAAAGCTCTCGGGGTTTTGGATTTGGATTTGTGCTGGACGGAGCGTAGACTTCATCAGTCCTTCATCAGACCTTTCCTAATGAGTATAAAGGTTGAAATCCCACTGAACTGAACTGAAGGTAAAATCACCAGGTTTCTGATATCCTGAGAACCTGTCAAACTCTAATCTAGCATTACGCAGGGTGATTTCTCTGAAGATTTTAAAATATCCAACGCATAAAACCCGGGCTACACTATATTTTAAACACTACTCGCATTTCAAAATGCCTAAATTGTAGCTATTCAATTCTGACCTTATAAGGCAAACAATTTACTCAACAACATCATATAGCGCTAGTGGGTAATAGCAATGTTGGTGAACTATAATAATGTATAAAGCATTAATTATGATGATCTAATTGTTTAAGTCATCCTTTTTCCCGGTTTGGGTTTTGAATAACGTCACCCGACGAGGAAAGACGTCATACATTACAGAATTATCCGATTGGTCAACAGTCATCTACCTAACCTTTTCCTAACAACGTTGGAGTTGACCTCCAAACTAACCAGAAGTAGCTGAATACCTGTATTTTATATGGAGCGAGCGGTTATCACATCTCCACAAAACAGTATTAGATAATACAGCAATGATATTCCAAAATTCCATTCAGTGTTATTTATTATTTACTATAACATAATCAAAACAGCGAAATACTTAGCAGCTACTTGCACAAACTTAACTATTGCTAACTAAGCCCTTAACATATCGGATACTTGTACATGCATAAGTTCGCAAGTATCAGGAACGAAACTGATAACATTCACCAATCAGAAGTAGACTGGGATCATTAAAATAAAAAAACTTTTTTGCAAAAAATAAAACCGACTTCACACAAAAAAGTGAAAAATAACTTTAGCTTCTGAAGTCGGTGACCTTTGTTTGATTGATTTAATTTTTTTGTCACCGACTTCAGAAGCTAAAGTTATTTTTCACTTTTTTGTGTGAAGTCGGTTTTATTTTTTGCAAAAAAGTTTTTATTTTTCACTTTTTAGTGGTTCACAATATGTGCATACCCTTTCACAGCGTACCAGCGTCATTTTTTGTTATGAACTGGTGTAAACAATAGACAGACATGAGATTTCAGCAATCCCAGTAAGAGACACACATTTGCTACATTTAATGAGGAGTTCCGTTGCCTTTCTCCGAAGTTCTTCATCAGATCTTAACCAAATTTAAATAGGATCACTCCGAGAAACTACTCTTTCAAAAACTACCCAAATCGCTTCTGGTGTGCCTATAAAATTTGAAGAGTTCTCTCTATTTCTCCAGGATCCCATTATCAGGATCCTGACTTGATGATTATGGGACCTTCGGGGAAGTATACCCTTTCAAACAATTAAAAAACAAATTCGGTCCAGTCATCTTCGAGTAATCGGGGAACATTGAATTGAGAACCTCCTCCTTTTTGAAGTCGGTTAATAACGACGTTATGGTACGTGACTCAAATATCCGGATAGCCTTTAAAAGATTTGGCCGAGAATCGGTAATTTGCTTCTAAGAATTGAAGAGTTCCGTTCCTTTGTCATGGATCCCATAATCAGAACCTAACCAAATTCTCATCAAACTACCCTTGAAGTGCCCTTGCCAATAAAATAAAAAAAAAACTTATCCCCAATAAATGGAACTTAATGCACCTAACTGTCGAAATCTGGGAATATTGTACACATCTGCGTACCCCCTCAGAGCATACAGGCGTGATGTTACGTCATGATGTTGTATAAACAATAAACATTCAAGCGATTGCAGCAGTTACTGCAGATTTGCCGTGTATATTTGAAGAGTTCCATTGTATATCTCCGAAGATCCGGATCAGATCTTCAGCAAATTAAAATATAACCACACGGGAAGCACCAGCGTTCAAATTAAAAAAGAATCATCAAAATCGGTTCACCCAGTCGAAAGTACTGAGGTAACAAACACTGTCGAAATCTGGGTGTATTGTACACATCTGCGTACCCCCTCAGAGCATACAGGCGTGATATTACGTCATGATGTTGTATAAACAATAAACCTACAAGCGATAATAGCAATCACTGCAGATTTGCCGTACATTTTTGAAGAGTTCCATTGTATATCTCCGAAGACCAGCATCAGATCTTCAGCAAATTAAAATGGGACCACATGGGAAGCACCAGCTTTCAAATAAAAAAAGAATCATCAAAATCGGTTCACGCAGTCGAAAGTTATGAGGTAACAAACACAAAAAAAAAAAAAAAAAAAAAAAAAAAAACATACAGACGAATTGATAACCTCCTCTTTTTGGAAGTCGGTTGAAAAATAAAATAAAATGCTTTTTATTCTGACTTTTATGTCCATTTGGTTATTACAACACACAACTTAGAAATGAGTGTTAGTACTTATATCTACCCGAAGAACAAAAAGAAACGAAACAAAACAATTATTAGTTATGCGCCACAGTGGCATGTAGGCCCACCCAATGACCCAGTATGGGACTGTCCCACCTGTCAGCTATAGTTGACAGGATGCTGTTGGGGCTGACGCGTACCCTGCGCATGATGGAGGCGCATCGCTTGCGCATGATGGCGTGAAAACCATCAATGCCCGCTTCTGCGAACATGCCGGAAGCACTGCAGTAGCGCGGCAACCCCATCAACACCCTGAATGCATTGTTGTATTGTACGCGCAGAGTGCTGTATGCCCTCTGCGTGTAGTTGAGCCACAGACTGCATGTATAGAACGACTGACAGTACACTGTGAATAGTGTAGCCAGTGTGGCTTGCTGGCTACTCGCATACTTGTTTTGAGAAATTAAATTGACACTTCAGAATAAAATAACCAATTCTCTTTAACTTAATTATTATAATATACTAGCTGACCCACGCAACTTCTCCGTCACATAAGAGAGAAATAAGCTCGCAAAAGGAATACATTTTTCCCGTTTTTGCAACATTTTTCATTTATGCTCCGCTCCTATTGGTCGTAGCATGATGTTATAGCCTTAAGACTTCCTCGATAAATGGACTATCCAACACAAAAAGATTTTTCTATTCCAACCAGTAGCTCCTGAGATTAGCGCGTTCAAACAAACAAACAAATTCTTCAGCTTTATAATAATATAAAGGGTGTAAAACACCTCTTCACGAAGCCGAAAGGCACTTGTTCTCCCCATCATTGAGATAATTTTTTTGTTCTACACCATACCTGGGAACCTTATAGTTACGGAGATATGGGGGGTCAAAGTTACAACTTTTTGACAAGTTTTTTGTTAAATACATGGTTTTTTTGCAAGACTTTTAACACCTCCACGACCCCCGTACTATTCAATCCATCCATCAGCACAATGTTTTAAGTGCGTTACTTTGAGTTCTACCACAAAACATGATTTATAACCTCAAAAAAAAAGTTGTTTCCCAGCAATAATTTTTGCGTAAAGTTACTTAGTTTGATGTACAGAATGCTTGGTTAACGGCTTTGTGATGAGGTGGTTTATACCCTGTATATAGTATACTAGTTGACCCGCGCAACTTCGTCTGCGTCTCATAAATTGAGATGTGAGCTATCCTATCTTTCAAGTTGGATCGAACTGCACACGGTGTACAAATTTGATTAAAATCGGTTAAGTAGTTTAGGCGTACATCGCGGACAAACAACGTGACACGTAATTTATTTATTTATTTTATTTATTAAAACTTCATGCACAAGTAAAAAACTGTACAAAGGTGGACTTAATGCCTTGGGCATTTTCTACCAGTCTACCTTAGGGTGATGCAGAGACAATACATAGTAGGTGCAGTAACAGAAAACAAAGTAGTTAAAACTAATAACTAAAATACAATTATAAATACATGTATGCATACATACAACAAAAAATATAAAAATTTATATATATTAAGATAGTATAGATAATCTATACATATAATAAAATCGTTGAGACCAAAAAATCTGTACATTGAAGATTTAAAAAAAAAATCGACTAGGGTGACTTAAAATAAGTAACTGAACATATAAAAACCATTTTTAAAATTTTTGTTTGTTTGTTTGTTTGTTTGAACGCGCATCACGTAAAAACTGCTGGACGGATTTTGATGAAAACTTCACGAATCTATTTATATAAACTCAGAATAACATTTAGGCTATAGAAATTATGGAAAATTTTGGAAAAAAAGGGGTGAAAAGGGGGGGTAAAGTTTGTATGAAAAAAAAATTTTAGATTGTTCTAGAATCATGAAACTCAGAATTAATACTTATTATTAAAAATAAAGAAATACCTGTTTCAGCATTTTTTACAAAATTTATCCAGAGACGTAAAAAAGAGGGTTTTGTGTTTAAAATTAATTAACTTCATACACCTATAGAATAAAATCCTATGAAGTGTAAACCTTTAAAAGTTGCTACATATACTTCAAATCTAATACAGATAAATATAATTTCTCAGTTTCCTTGAAATTTGATTTTTGAAGTGAATATTGAATACGCACAAAATAGCAATTTAATGACTGACAATTTGGCTTTAGTGACTCATGGATCAACGCACAGCCTAAACCGCTGGTCATAGAGACCTGAAACTAGCAGGGTGTGTTCTTTATATGATGTAGGCATCCGGTATAGAAGAATTTTCCAACATTGAACCCCTAAGGGGGTAAAAAAGGGGGACAAAGTTTGTAAGAGACAACGTGATTCCTTGGTCCAATCTACTTGAAAATTTGCATAAACCTTTTTAACAGAATTGATGGAAGACGTGTTTCGTATTTTATTGAATTGAACCCCTAACGGGGTTAAAAAAGGGTAAACAATTATTTTGGCCATGGCGCTGATTTGCTTCGTTTGATTTAAACTACATTTTATTTCGACACATGTTTGAAAACTCAGTCCGATTTTATTCAAAAAGGTTGAACTCACATGAAACCTTGGTGCTAATACTCTAAAATTGGAATGTCTATAATGTTCCCACTGCTGGGACACGGCCTCCTCTCAATCTCTCCACTTTATACAAAATAGATACGAGTTACACCTATGTGTGCAGCCGTCTCCAGTGAGCCAGCATGGGCAAGCTTTCGAGGGAAGCCCTTATTTGGAAAATCATAAGAGAATATATGAGCGATTAATGCAAAGATTTCCGAGAAATTAAATTGTTACCTACTTGAATCTACACTAATATAATAAAGCTGAAGAGTTTGTTTGTTTGGTTGAACGCGCTAATTTCAGGAAATGGTGGTTCGAATTAAAAACATATTTTAGTGTTGGACAGCCCGTTTATCAAGGAAGGCATCAACATCAATGAAAAATTTCCCAAAAACAAAGATTCATTCCTTTTTCTTTGCTTCCGTTGCAAGCACTGCATAACGCGGTTAAAGTTACACAGCAATCACGTACGAAGGAATTGTTCCTCTTAAGCATTTAAAAAAAAAGTCTGCGATAGCATATGTCTAAGGTTGACTCACACTTTCTCTAACCCTCACTCGCAGACGAAGTTGCGCGGGTCAGCTAGTGCATAATATAATTTTAAATGATATTAAGCTGGCCCCAAGGATTCAAAGTGATAATATTGACAAAGTTAATTAAATGGTTTTAGCTTATAGGTATCCTTGTAATCAATTGTTGGTATCTCTTCTGAAACGAATATCAACTTTAGCAAAGTGTAAATTAACTTGGTTTCAGATTGCCCTGTACAGCCGTAAAAATATTTAGAATTGTTTTGTAAGCTTAGCTTTGTGTTTTGGTTTAAAGTATTTTTTCTAAAAACACACTTGCTTAGATATTTAGTGTTTCTAAGCAAAATAATGTGTGTTAAATGTTATTAGTGCATTCATTTTCCTTAGTTACGATTAAGGAAAGTTTCATAAGTGGAACAAGGCACGCCATCACCGCCTCCATACATCACATCGCCATTGTAGACAAGTAACGCCATCTATCGCGATCAACATAATTTATTCTTGGTCTCTGTCCTGTTTTAGCCAGCGAGCGCATCATCTCTTTCTGACTCAATATAATAGCATAAACAGTAACCCAGAAACAAAGTTTTGAATTTAAAAAGCAGTTTGAAAAAGATGATGAATTCTGGTCCTTAATTCCCTTTTTAGCAGAGGTTTTAAACGTTCTCGTATTTTAATCCAACTTCTACCATCCGTCTTCTTCTTTTTTAATAAAAAAAATATTGATTTGGCGACTTGATTTTTATTTACATATATGAAATGTCTAAAATGGCAAGGTCAGAATTCGGTATGTAAAGTATTTTTCAGGTATTTTTTTTACATTTTTATTTCATAAAACATTTAATTTTAAGCAACTAATTTTTAGCTTTTTTTTCCAAGTAACAGTTTCTTTTTTATTACACTTCGTCGCTGCATCCTCGAGATTTACTGATTCACTAGGTAGTACACTTCTCAATGTACTAGGCATCGCACAATTTTTAGATAAAAAAACTAAAAAATAAAAATAAAATTAGACATTAGACGACTTCCGGCAGTGCACAGTGGTGGGGCGCCCGCCGCACCCAGCCGTCTACGATCGTTCACTCGCCATTCGCTTCTTTTGTGCGGGCATCGCAACATTAATATTCTTCGTGTTAAAGATATTCCATCAAAGTTACTTCTATCCAATTCTTGTGTTTTTTTCTTGTGTTTTGTTTCTTTTTTCTTGTGTTGTGATTGTGACCATGGGTCGAAGGCGACATGAAGATGATCCAGAGGCCATCAGACGAAAAATAAGGCGTCTGGAAAAGCGTTTACAAAGACAACGCGAACACACATCCAGTGATGAAGGTTAGTCAAATTAATTATCGTAATAACTACTAATGAAGTTATTTTGCAAACGTTTTCTCTTTAAACCTATTCCGTATATTTTTGTTGTTCGCACATGTATTGTGCGGTATGACTCATGACTTTTTATGGTTGTTGTTCCATAATAATGTTAGGTTCTTATATTATGAAAAAAGGAATTCTCTTACATCGAGGTTACTTTGATTTTACAAAAAGTTAGTTACTCATTTGACAATGTGTACTGCGATGAGATTGCAGTCGTTCCAGTACTTTCCTTTATGGAATTTGTATGTAAATAAGGACCTACCTACCCATGGATATTCTGCAAGTACCGTGATGAGATCCCGGTCAAGTTAAAGCCCCTTTTGTTAAATAACTAAGTGTCGTGACGCGATTACGACCGTCTATAATAAGTGACTATTATTGTCATGTGGTTTGATGCGATCAAATCCTTTTGTTGTCATTGTTTGAAGCCAAATTTGAGTAAATCCAATGCTATAGTAGATCGAAATATCGTTCCAGATGTTGAGTCTGGCCACTCAAGACCTGCTTCCTTACCTCCCGACTACGAATCCTCCGAGCATTACCAATCAGATGGAACTCAGTCGACCTTTCGATCTGTGGTAACAGTGCCACAACAAACTATCTCTGATACCATTGCTGGGGGCGCTAGCACCAGCACCGCACCAGAAGTTGTGGAACCCCTCCCATCTGACATATTGGAGGTTCTTGGGGAATCCAAGGAAAAAGATGAGGTATTCGGGCCTAGAATCAGAGAAGAAATCTCCAAACGTTGGGGAAAGATAATTATGGAAGGGCTAGGTAAAGAACAGAAACAAAAGCTATTTAATAATATTTTGACCCCGGAGAACTTTAAACTTATTAAGGCACCAAAGCTTAACCAAGAAATATCCTCTGTCTTAACGGAATCCGCCAGAAACAGGGATAAATAAGCGTCTGGAATGGGCACAAAACCATCTAGGCATTGGTATAGCGGGTATCACTAACCTACTGTCGTCCGTAATTGATGGTGATTTAGAGAAAGCCGAGATTATAAAAAAGCTCTCAGAAACTGCCCAAGTATTATTAGATTTACATTGCCAAAATACTGCTAACCGAAGGAAGTTAGTCACATTCAGCTTGGATAAGAAATTTTTGAATATCGTTCAAGGAGTTAAGAGAGATACTTTTCTCTTTGGAGAAAATTTGGGAGAAAAAATCAAAGCATCTAAGATGGCTGAAAAGTCCGGATTACAAATAAGGAGGACCGAGCCTCAACCATCGACCTCCCACAGATCAACACGCTCTAATAATTATCGTCAGGGAAACTCGAGGCGCCCACTTCGTCACCAGAACTACAGAGGCAGGTCGAGTGGGCCCAGGACCCAAGCCTCCAACCCGAACGCGGGGAGATATTCAGCGCCAACAGAGCGGTACAGCTCTGCGAGGACAGCCACGAAGGCCCCGCCGAAGCCCGAATAGAGGTAATTAAACATGCTGGTCGATTACGACACTTTGTAACAGCTTGGAAAAGCATAACTAACGATCCGATAATCTTACAGTATATATATCATGGTTACAAGATACATTTTAATCGACCCGTTATTCAGTATGCAGAACCGGTTAATAAATCGTTTTCCCTCCAGGAGGCCAATAGTCTTAATACTGAAATTTCAAAGCTTATATCATCAGGTGCGATAGTAAAATGTGAAAACATTCATGGTCAGTTTATTTCGAATTCTTTTATGATCCCTAAAAGCGACGGTACCCATAGATTTATTCTTAATCTTAAAAAAATTAAACAATTTTATTGATCCACAACATTTTAAAATGGAAGATGTTAGAACGGCTTGTAAATTATTATCAAAGTCATATTACATGGCCCATATTGACCTCAAGGAGGCATATTTTTTAATCCCAATTAATGATATTAGTAAAAAATATTTACGGTTTAAGTTTTTCAATCAGACTTATGAATTTCAGTGTTTACCTTTTGGTTTATGTTCAGCACCATTAATTTTTACTAAATTAATGAAACCAGTGGTTACATATCTCAGAAAAATAGGTATTATGCTGGTTATTTATTTAGACGATTTGTTATGTATTAATAAAACATTTGAAAGCTGCTCTCATGATGTAAAAATAATCACCAACCTGTTAGAAAAGCTCGGATTTGTGATAAATATTAATAAAAGTGATTTAGTTCCCAGCCAACTCAAAACTTTTTTAGGTTTTGAGTTAAACTCAACGGACATGACTTTAAAATTGCCACTAAAGAAACGATTGAAGGTTCTAGAGATGGTCGAAAGATACTCCAACAAACGTTTATTAACTATCAGAGAATTTGCTAAGTTTTTGGGATTGCTTACGTCATCGTGCCCAGCTGTTAGTTACGGGTGGGTTTATACCAAGAGATTTGAAAGAACTAAATACACACATCAAAAGTGTCTAGGGATCAACATATATTTTTGCAATAACTTTTCTCCTGATTGATATTAATTAAAATTTTCTTTAAGGATTCATCAAATAAAGTGTTTTCGTTTGTCACAGTAACGATAAACCAAGTCACCTTTGCATTAATAAAGAAATTTGCCATTTTCCTAATAAAGGGATATTTGGCATTTGAACCACTAACATTAAAGTTCGAAAAAAAGACTGAAATAACAGTTTTCTTTAAAATTTTATTGGGTAACTTAAACAATTAATAATCCGTGTTTCTACCGCGAACACTAACAACACAAAAACATCGGTTTGGCATACTCAAAATGAGTTCATCCAAATCACGCTGTGGAATGGCCGCCCATGTTCGTTGCAACAACAAAAACAGGTCTTCTTGCGACTGGATACCCTCCATATTCGGCAGAGCTCTTCTCTGTAGCATATCCCATGCAAGCTCAATCGGGTTCAAGTCTGGCGACTGAGCAGGCCAGGGCAGGACATTGATGTTAGCTGCGGCAAGAGTCTGTTTTACAACTCTTGCGGTGTGCGGTCGTGCATTATCATGCATTAACTGAAATAAGGGACCGATTTGCACTTGTAGAGGAACGATGACGTCTGATACAATCGTCTCAGCATAAATTTGAGCGTTGAGGTTGCCTCTGATCCAAATCAACTCAGTTCTTCCGCCGATCCAAATACCCGCCCATACCATGATGGTTCCACCACTATAAGGATGGACTTCCTGGCAGGATTTTAATCGCTGTTGGCGTCCAGGGGTTTTCCAGTGTCGTATACGTCTTGTATCCGGTCTCATGCCAAAACGAGACTCATCAGAAAAGCACACGAAACGCCATTGTTCAATCTCAAGAAATCCGCATAAAAATGCTTGATCCCTAGACACTTTTGATGTGTGTATATTGCGCTTCAGAAATCAAATGAAGATTATGATGTTAATATGATCATTCCTAATAACCTAGAACCAGATTTTTCATGGTGGAAGACAAATATCATGAATGTGTCATGTCCAATCCGTCAAAGCAAATACTGCTTAGAGATTTTTTCCGATGCATCTCTAACGGGTTGGGGTATCGCTTGTAACGGAGAAACCAGCGGTGGATTTTGGAGCACGTCTGAGGCCCAAAACCATATAAACTTATTAGAATTGAAAGCGGCTTTCATTGGTTTAAAATGTTATGCCAAGGACCTTGTAGACAAAGAGATTCTTTTAAGAATAGATAACACTACCGCAATCTCATATATTAATAGGATGGGCGGTGTTCAATATACACACCTTAATGATTTAGCACGCGAGATTTGGCAGTGGTGTGAGGAGCGCCGTATCTTCATTTTCGCTTCTTACATTAAATCAAAACACAACACGGAAGCTGACCAAGAATCAAGGCGCATCAATATCGACACCGAGTGGGAATTATCTCGTTCAGCGTTCCATGATGTAGTCCTGCATTATGGTACTCCAGAGATTGATTTATTCGCAACTTGTCTGAATGCGAAATGTCATAAATATGTTACCTGGAAACGAGACCCACACGCTTTCGATATTGATGCATTTACTTTAAATTGGGGAAACTTATACTTTTACTCGTTCCCACCTTTTTCGTTGATTCTCAAATGTTTACGAAAAATAATTGCTGATAAGGCTACAGGAGTGCTTATAGTCCCATATTGGCCTAGTCAGCCATGGTATCCACTGTTTACATCTTTACAGATAAGGAAACCTGTTTATCACGGACCAAGTAGTGATCTCCTTTTATCTCCTTTCAGAACGCAGCACCCCCTTTGGATGAAACTTACCCTGGTATCATGCCTGTTATCAGGGAAGCATTTTTTCGAAAATCATTGACCCCAGAAACTATAAAAATTATCATTGCTTCTTTATCTAATAATACTTTGAAACAGTACAATATCGCTTACAAAAAATGGTGGCATTTTTGTCAAACCCATAAGGTAGACAGCTACACCGCATCTGTACAAACGGTACTGCAATTTTTGTCCAGAGAATTTGAAACAGGAGCCAGTTATACTACGTTGAACACTTATCGTTCGGCGCTCGGTTTGATTATAGGTAGACAATTAAGTACAAACGATATGGTCAGCAGATTTATGAAAGGTGTTTTTAAACTTAAACCAGTTTTCCCTCGGTATCAGTCTACTTGGGACACAAATGTAGTTTTAGATTTTTTATTCAATTATTTTCCTAATGAAAACCTGTGTATAAATAAATTAACAAAGAAACTGGTAACTCTGCTCGCGTTGTCGACTGCACAACGTGTGCAGACGTTATCCTGTATTCGTGTCTCTAATATAAATATTTGTGATTCAAACATTATAATAACAATTCGGTATGTAAAGTAAAAATTAACCTACGCTGATTCCAAAACCATTTGGAGATTTTAGGGTCTTATGCCTTATTTTTCTATTTTTAGCTTTCTATATCACAAGATTGTGTTTATTTTCACAATAATACTTGTAATCATTTGACTTTCATTTGACCTCTAAATTACGTCATAACGTAGCCTGAATAGACTACTTCCTTCGTGCTTTTCAAGATAAATTAAAAAAAAAATACTTTTGTTTGTCATACCGTCAGTGTCAAATCAAAACTGTCAATGCTAGTTACTGTGTTATTTATTTGAATGCATCGCGCGCTGATAATTTCGCGTTCAAATGATCTTCGCAACAAAAAAGACGACGCCCAGGCTTGTATTCCATATTTACTTCCTTGCACCACTTCTTTTTTAGCGTTTCTTTCACATTTACAAACAATTTGTGTCGGCTATTTGTTGTAGTGTTTTTACATGACGGTACGAAGCATTTAGCACTAGTTGTCGATGACAGATTCATTGCACGGATACGCAGCACGGATAATGGATAGAAATTAAAATTTGCTAAAAATCGTAGGAAAAGAAACTCAAACAAAAAGTTCACATCACAGTCACGATCACAGCATTCACATTTCACAACAAAATAAAAACACGTATCTGTCAGGCGTCAACTGTCATCAATGTCAACTTTGAAGTTATTTAGTGTTTTTTGTATGTACTGAAAACGTGGCAAAGACTTAAAGCTATTCAGGCTATGAAATGACGTCATCACGAATAATACTTTAAAAAATAATAAAAAATAAACTGTAACTTGGAAAAAAAAAAGCTTAAAATTAGTTGCTTAAAATTAAATGTTTTACGAAATAAAAATGTAAAAAAAATACCTGAAAAATACTTTACATACCGAATTGATGATTTGTTATAAACTTCTGCACCAGGCAGACAAACACACCGTTTGATAATCCCATTCTTTCCTGATAAAAAAGAAATATGCCCAGGAAGGACTTTATGTTCATATATTAATGTTACAGATACATTTAGGACTGAACCAAATACCAAAAGGTTATTATTAACCACTAAGAGACCAATCCACAACGCCAGCTCCTCTACGATTAGCCGCTGGATTAAACAGACTCTAGCAGACAGTGGTATAGACACCACAATATTTACGTCACATAGCACCCGTCACGCGGCTACATCAGCGGCTAGTCGTAGAGGTATTTCTATAGATTTAATTAAAAAGACTGCCGGTTGGTCTGGTAATTCTCTAGTATTTGGAAAATTTTATAACAGACCTCTGCTCACAGAGGAAACCGATGATTTTGCTCCAGCTGTTTATGAAAATAACGTTTAAATTTTGTCAGAATGACCGTATAGTTTTATTTTTGTGTAATCATTTCGTTGATAATAATATTCCTATGTCCAAAATAAAACAATATCACTAGATGCTTTTGTTTTCTTCACCACTAATGTATTGGCTATTTATCTCAAAACTCTGAACATCTACCTAGTGAATCAGTAAATCTCGAGGATGCAGCGACGAAGTGTAATTAATGGTTAAACAAACTTACCTGAAGTGAAGTTTGACCGCAATTACACGAGTCGCTGCATCCGAAGAGATTTACAAACCCGCCCAACCCTTATTTGCAAGAAATCCCGATATTAAATTAATAAAGTTTAAGATAAATAGCCCTCTTAAATGAATGGCGAGTGAACGATCGTAGACGGCTGGGTGCGGCGGGCGCCCCACCACTGTGCACTGCCGGAAGTCGTCTAATGTCTAATTTTATTTTTATTTTTTAGTTTTTTTATCTAAAAATTGTGCGATGCCTAGTACATTGAGAAGTGTACTACCTAGTGAATCAGTAAATCTCTTCGGATGCAGCGACTCGTGTAATTGCGGTCAAACTTCACTTCAGGTAAGTTTGTTTAACCATTAATTATTTTTTAAAGTATTATTCGTGATGACGTCATTTCATAGCCTGAATAGCTTTAAGTCTTTGCCACGTTTTCAGTACATACAAAAAACACTAATAGATAACTTCAAAAATGACATTGATGACAGTTGACGCTTGACAGATACGTGCTTTTATTTTGTTGTGAAATGTGAATGTTGTGATCGTGACTGTGATGTGAACTTTTTGTTTGAGTTTCTTTTCCTACGATTTTTAGCAAATTTTAATTTCTATCCATTATCCGTGCTGCGTATCCGTGCAATGAATCTGTCATCGACAACTAGTGCTAAATGCTTCGTACCGTCATGTAAAAACACTAGGTACAACAAATAGCCAACACAAATTGTTTGTAAATGTGAAAGAAACGCTAAAAAAGAAGTGGTGCAAGGAAGTAAATATGGAATACAAGCCTGGGCGTCGTCTTTTTTGTTGCGAAGATCATTTGAACGCGAATTTATCAGCGCACGATGCATTCAAATAAATAACACAGTAACTAGCATTGACAGTTTTGATTTGACACTGACGTTATGACAAACAAAAGTATTTTTTTTTATTTATCTTGAAAAGCACGAAGGAAGTAGTCTATTCAGGCTACGTTATGACGTCATTTAGAGGTCAAATGAAAGTCAAATGATTACAAGTATTATTGTGAAAATAAACACAATCTTGTGATATAGAAAGCTAAAAATAGAAAAATAAGGCATAAGACCCTAAAATCTCCAAATGGTTTTGGAATCAGCGTAGGTTAATTTTTACTTTACATATCGAATTATTGTGCTATGAGAGATGTTGACAAGAACAACAAGCTATCTAGGCATTTAAGTGTTCTTCATAGACCCTTATGTTCTTAAAATTTACGCTTTTCATAACAGTATTTAACTTAGTTTCACAACATCAGTCGTATCAAAATCGGTGCCTCTTACACCGATAACATCAACTTCATTTACAATATTAATGCCACTCGCCGCTAATTGCTTTGTTCGGGCATCGGCGTAGCAGGAGTCGTTGACAGCACGCACAAACGGTCACGATTCCATCCCAACTGTCATAACTTGCTTCATTTATTATCAGTAAGGTAAAAGTTTCGAAACTCCGGTTGAGAGACTGTTGGTGCCACCGCCTTGTCGTCTGTTAGTCATTAAATCAATTTAGAATAATAAATCATGCTTTCATTTTCGCCCATGAAAGTATTCAGTATATTTTTGTGTTTAAAATTTTTTAAGGACAAATAAAAACTTCCTAAAGTTTTCTGCTTATCTTATCGTTTTAAGATGGCTGGAGGCGGATTATTGTGATTTTACTGATTAAATCCGTTTGAAATATGGCAGCTCTCTGTTCAAATCCATGTCTTGACTCAGTTAAGAACATCACCACAACATCATACCGTAGTTCCCGAAGAGTCAAGCAGAGGTGTAGCTAAATAGTCCACCAATGTAGTAATAGGGGCCGGGCCTATTGCACTCAACCAGGCACAAATCCAGACTCCATATCTACTACTGAGAAATGTATAATGGAAAAACCCAATAACACTTCATCCAAGCCGGGAATCGACCAGGACTTCACGCTCAGCAGTCTCGCTTACTGGACTTTTAGGTTTAATTAATTCGGGATAACGAACATTTTTTTGATTGAGATCATGATTTTTTGTAGTTCGAACTGGGCCCGGTTTAATAAACGTTACAAATTTTAAATTGTAATTGTATTTTACAAGTGTTATATCTATAAGTTTCTGTTTCATTAAAATACAATTTACTTTATCGTTATGGAAAACTGATAAAATTGACATCGAAATCGGTTCACACTTGGCGAAGATTACTGAATTTACACAAAAAAAAAAACACAAATGGATAAACTCCTCTTTTTGGAAACTAGTCGGTTAAAGACTGCCGTTGCCGTTCACGCGTATATACTCGTAGTACTCGTATTGTAACTTGTAAAATACAATTACAATTTTACAATTTATAACGATTATTAAACAGGGCCCAGGATTTGAATCCACTCCTAATACGAAGAAAATTAATTGGCCTTACGTAAATCTATATGAATTGTGAGAGTAGTAAGACCAGTAGAAGTATCAACACAAATTGACATTTGTGGCAGGCCATAATGATAGATTAAATAAACAGATATATATTCGTAAGTGATTTGTAAACCGCTTACCATAATAATAATTGTTGTTTGAAAAGTTGTTCCTGTTTGTCATCGTTGGCCATACAGACTTTCTTTTTTAATAGTAAGTACAAGTAAGGTTTGTTCATACTGGCGTTTTTTGTCAACCAAAGAGAGCCATTCATCTACTGGGCAAAGTTCTACCCTGTGGTATTGCATATTACCAACTCTTTTTTTTTTGTTCCCTTTAAGGTCCAATCTAGGCTGTCACTAACAATGAATGATGGATACTAACTGTTACTGAAAGTTCCTATTACTACTAGCCTGCATCATGCTCACTGCGCGCCAAAGGGACTCAACGGGAGAGGCCCCCATGACTGTCATTTCGTCCAAGGGTTAATGTGAGCTAATGGTCGTTCGTTTCTTCCAGCTCATTCAATCTTCTACGAAATTAATTACTGTGACTTTGATTGTGTTCAGTAAGCTACCATTTCAGTTTTCGTTTAGATAAACGAAAATTTAATATCAAGAAAAGTTAAGAAGAGACATAAACACTCACACTCACTCACACCACTCACTCTCTCACTCACTCTCTCTTCTTCACTTTTTTTGATACAAAATTTTACAAACGAAGGTAGACCATATTACAACATAAGCAAAAAAATATGTTTTGTAGTTATTTTTTTTTGCACCCACATGCCGAGTATACATAAAAGACAGTATTTAATAAGTACTATATGAATATACCTTTAATTTGTTACCATAAATGTATTAAACTAAAATATTTACCCGTACCTAAAATTTTAGCTAAGCTAAACTCATGAACGGCGCTCGTGGCACTATTTTCCGGGTCAAACTAGTTAAATTAGCATTACGAACGATGAAAAGTAGAGTTTTGGTCCATAGGTAGTTCTCGCTACCTAAATGCTTTTAACAAACATGAATAAGATTATTATAATTTTAACGTTGTTCATAGTTTTTCAGGAGAGCGTCCATGAGGGTGTTTAGCTGTCTTATTATTGCATACAACTTCATCTTCATAAATGTATCAACATGAGTGTGTGTATGATATGTCACTATGTTCCTACACGCTAATATCCAAAACCTCCCAACCGATTTCAACGAAATTTTGTGAAGTTCCAGATCGAAAGATGGGATAGTTATGGACCTGATAGATAGCGCTGTGCGAAACAGGAGGGGGCTAGTTGTTATGTTGATCATCATAATATGCCTAGCCTTTTCTCAACTATGGCCGGTATGTGTTGGTGTGCTGTCAGTATTCTACATGGTCAAGTCAGTACTAGGATTTTCGATACCCCTTTACTTTTGGGACACTGACTGCCTGTAAAATCAAAGATCTACAACTTACAGCTCGGACCAACGCCTTAACGTGCTTCCCGAGGCACCCAGTAAACTCGTCATGTAATGTGGTTCTCAGACATCCACACACCAACGAAGGGAAGGCCGGCTTAACCTAAAAATCGACCCAAGCGGCAGTTTAATGATAGCAATAATCATGAGAAGAGAAATCATCAGAATTATTATGCTACGCTATAAACTAGTATATTACTTAGTATTCAACGAATTTTAACAATACTTTAAATTTTAGATCAATTTAACATAGTGCTATAAATAATTAGGTATGTATACATTTTTCTCTATAAAAACTGCCGGTTTCTGTCAGACAATCAACTGTGACCGCTGTTTAGTAACGCTCTTTATTCAACAATTTCTTAAAAGTTGTAGGCCGTAAATAAAATAAGAAGAGAGAACTAAGCAGTTGACAAATCTTGGAAGCAAATGTTGACAAACAAAATAAGTACCAAAATTTATGGTTTTGCTCGTGAATGACATAACCTGTCTTGGGTGATTTTAATCGATCACAGTAATTAATTAAAAACATCACGCCTTTTATCCCCGAAACGGTAGGCAGGTGTATCTAACAGTACAACCATATTTCGTGAGTTTTTTTCTAAGTCTCACGTAATGGAGGCTTTGCCATCAACCGGGCACAAATCCAGGCTCCCAAAAAACCCAATTACAATTTTACCCGACCTGGGCATCGATCCAAGGACTTCAAGCTCAACAGTCGCGCTTACGACCACACGACCAAGGAGGCAATCGGTATAATTAGGCTGCATTCCGTATTAGAAAATAATCGCTCACAGTGCTCACATCAAAATTTTGCGTTCCGATTTAGATTTCACGATTATGACAGCTAAGAGCTGTTATCAGGTCATTTTGACAGCGCTCACGATGATATTTATTTGGGGCATTGTCGGTTTAATCGCAAGATGTCGCATGTCATGACGTCATCTATGACGATTCAAGGGACATCGATATCGCGCTCACGGTAATTCGGTAACGGGTTTATGGACGCTCAAATCAATTACAGCCTAATTCGGAACGTGGCCTTAATATTACTCTAAAGTATTCATCATCTGCCTAGCCGGTAGTACACGCACATTTCGCCATTTTTGTATTAGAGGCTATTGCTATAAAACCAGGCACAAATCCAGACTCCATGACTGCTATAAAGGGTGTAATGAAGCCGAAAGGCACTTATTCTCCTCGTCATAGCGATCATTTTGTTCTACACTATACCTGGGAACCTTCTAGTTACGGAGATATCGGGGGTCAAAGTTCCAACTTTTTGATAAGTTTTTTTTTTTAAATACAAGTTTTTATTAAAAGATTTTTACTTTAAACATCTCTTCGACCCACGTTCTATTCAATACATCCATCAGAACCATGTTTTGAGTGCGTAACATTGAGTTCTACTTTAAAACATCTATCACCCCAAAAAAAGTCGTTTCCCTGCAATTATTTTTGCGTTGAAGTCACCCTTGAGAGGGCTATGCTCGGAGTTTCCTTGCGTGATCGAATCAGAAATGAAGACATCCGCAAGAGAACTAAGGTCACCGACGTAGCCCGATGAATTGCCAAACTTAAGTGGCAGTGGGCAGGGCACATTGCTCGCAGAACGGATGGCCGATGGGGCCGAAAAGTTCTGGAGTGGCGACCGCGAACCGGAAGACGATGCGTTGGAGACCTCCCACCAGGTCATCGGTCCACCGGATGCGAGTTGCACGGGACCAGTCAATGTGGCGACACTTGGGGGAGGCCTATGTCCAGCAGTGGACGTCTTTCGGCTGAAATAATGATCATAATGATAACAGAATGCTTGGTTGACGGCTTCGTGATGAGGTGGTTTACACCATGTATACTGAGAATTTCCTGATAGAAGCCCAATAACACTTTTGACAAATTAATAATCCATTTTAAAGCACGATGGTATTCACAATACCATGTCGTGTATTTTTTAAATTTAAAAACAAATTGAATGCCACTTGGGTGAAAGTTTGGTGTACTGTCATGCAATTAAATTAATAATTTTTAATTCTTGCTACGTAAATCGAAAAGAAATTAGATAATTAGTTATTTGTGATTAGTAAGTTAGTTATTGCTGTTATTAGTGAGATTAACGATTCGTTGAAATCACTCAATAACTAACATCATGCACGCCTGTTATCTCCGTAGAATAAAAGAGACTTGTTAATAGTAATTTCTTTAAAAGACCACCTCAGACACTAATCTGCATAGTCCTCATGTGAGTTGACCAAGATTAAATAAATAAATAAATATCGCTGGACATTCAGACAGACAGCGCCATCTAGTGCCACACTAAGCAAGGCTTGTGTCGTGGTCACCGGGATTCGAACCCGGGGCCCTAAGAACGTAAGGCAGCCTCACTACCGCTGCGCCATTCGGGGTTTCAGCTGTTTTTTTTTCTCAGAATAGTCAGGTACGAAATACCGGTCCCATTCCTACCATACGTTTAAAAAAATCGTGTAAGTTAAAGCGTTTGTAAAAACCTATTTGCTTAAAAACATCATTTATCATTGAATTAAATAGGTTAAATAATAATGGCAAATAAAAAATACCAATTATTTACTTAAATGTGAGTTTACTTATGAAAAACTGTAGTTGATTCCAATTTGTAATGCCTATCTACATCGTTTCATTCGATAAAAAGTCTGACAGAATGATGTTTCCAAACCATTGTAATCAATTCTAGACGGTGGCTATCATTACTCTCGATCTAGGTAGGTAAGTACACCAATTACAACTGAACGTGGTTCAGCTGACGCCAACACACCACACAAAATTATAGTATTTACTACACTGTACTGGGGAACTGCACTGTCCTATGTTTAAAAAAAAATAAAAAATCAGTACGTCAGATAAAGGCCATTGCCCAAACCCAGTATCGCTCTAAAATAAAACATTATAGCAACAAAAATAAAGTCATAAATTATGAAATCTTTTTTTAACTTTTCTTACTTATCTTGATCGAAATCGTATGTGGGGTTAATATGTTGTGTCTTAATAGTTACTAATTCGATTTTATTGCATTATTTTCAAAATGGCTTTCTTAAAGTGCAAGCAGTGTTGACACCTTGAGAAACTTTCCCGTAATCGGTTTTAACTAGAGATGGGCAGAGGGTTTAAACCCAATGGACGGAAACGGGTTTATACCGGGTTTTTTGGGTTTGAAGCGGGTTTAAACCCGAGTAAAAACCCAAACAGTGGGTCTAAATTACTTTCACTAATATCTTGGACCGTGGTTATAACACAATTTAGGTATGTATTTATAACACCTATGTTAACAAATAAATAAATGATAATATTTATGATTAGGTACCTACTTCTAGTGTTTTTTGGAGTATAAATATCACTAATAGTGGTACAATCAACAGTAGGTACATGAAGTTTCACAACTTACTCTTCGAACATGAGATTTTAACAGTTATATTATAATTTATGCAAGTATTTCACCACAGCTTAATAGCATGACCTTGCAGATTTCAAATAGGTAATAGCCACAGTATTTACTTTTAAATAAAACAAATGGGTAAGTGATTGTATTTTTTAAGAAAGAAAAGACTTCGACTGAGCCGGAACCGACCGAGAACAAAGGCGTTGCTGGAGTGCGGTGCGCGGGCGGCGCGGCCTTTATCGCTTGATAGAAAGAGAGCATACACGAGCGACATAAGTGCGACAAAGAGCGGCATATTTCTTTCTCTAACTCGTCGTCTACCTGCCGCGCCGTTTGTTTAATTTGAAGAAAATTTATCAAAAAGATGATTTAAAAACGACAACTATGGTAAATACTACTAAAATATTCACAATAATTTACGTTTACCACGTTTAAATTGATAAATTTCACCAAACCAATAAACTCCCGAATAAAAACCCCGTGGGAGGGAATAAATGGGTTTTTATTGGGTTTAAACCCAGTAAACGGGTTAAAACCCGGTTGATTGCCCATCTCTAGTTTTAACTGATATGTAGAGGCACACGTTGTTTTAAAAATATTTCAAATATCTATTAGATATTCCCGCGTGATTCATATTTTTATTTGTAATTAATATAATCAAAAAAATATTTCTTTCTTAATCAACAATCTTTCATTAGTTTACAAATCAGTAATGGTCAGGGTGATTTAGATTAACTGTTGGTAACACTACCACGGGCAAATAAAAGGTGAACTGCCATCAAAAGTGTCACTGTCAAGTCAAACAGCATTATGTCGTAGGGATGGGCAAGTGAAAAAAATATATCGATATTTATCGTATCGATATTCTTAATCAGTATCGATAATTATCGAGCGAAAAATATCGAATATTGTCAGGTTTCGTATGATTATTCATACATATTCCCAAAGCATTCAAACTTCGTAGAAAAGAATAAAAGAAAAAGGTATTTTTATTGATGCTTGAGCCTAAATAATAAAATACAATTTAATCAAAAAAGTAGTCATCAGATATCGACACGAAACCAAAAATTAATAACGAAAAAAATCGGATTTGATACGAATTCGATACTCTAAAATAAATATCGAGTATGGATAGATCGCGATTTAAAAATATCGACCATATGTAGTGTTATTTGGATGGAAAAACTTCGATATTTCGATATTTTTTTGCACATGCCTATTGTGTATAAGTTGTTGAGTTTGTTGTGATATCAAATAATTTATTATTACGTCGAGTACGTGTCCAGTAGAGTCTTCGGATTCCTGTACGAACAAGATATCTTTCTGAATACTATTGTACTGTTTCTGTGCTACTGGTGTGGATTGTGTAGAACGTTTTTTTGAGTTTGCTTACGTTGTTGGACTAATGCCTATAGAAGTGTGAGAAGACAGACTCAGCATGATCAAGATAGGCAACCGCAGTTTGTTAGTGAAGAAGCCATTGCAACACAAGAGAACATGGATGTTGCTACATCAAGTCATGGAGTGGAAAGTGCATCAGAAACTTCTGTGCCTTCAAGGGATCATTCCAGAAGGTTTATTTGGAAGCAGTAAAGTGTACTATGCATACATTTTAGTTAAAAGGGGTATAAGTAACTCAGTAGCTGATATTGCTGGTTACTATTGCAATTGTTTGGTGGGTAATCGAACCGTGGGATGCTGCGCACACGTAATTACCATTTTGTTGTATCTTGGTTGGGCTCGATATCGATCATTTTGAGCCGACGGCTCCGTTTTTAGACAACATATTTTATGAATATGATGATCATATGAACCAATAAAAATATTTTATTCCTATATTCAAGCATTATTATTTTCTATTCCCTATACTTACTTATAAACCCCTACATTTAAATGTAGGGGTTTATAAGACGGATGTTTTTCTACATCGTTCTCACATAATTATGTATAATCTCAACATGAAAGATGTAACCAAGTTTTTGTAACAACATTTTTGATTGAAAAAAGTGTCCATGGAGTTTCTTGCCCGTTCTTCTCCATAGTGATCTACGCTAGGGACGCTAGGGAATGGGCAACTAACTACAGTACTTTCTCAAGTTATTATGCCTTGTGTCTGTTACTGTAGCTTTGATTTTTCTTTGTATTTTTGACATTCAAAAGTGCCGTAATGGTCTAGTTGAAATAAATGATTTGAGTTTGAGTTTAGCTAATATTAGTTACTTAGGATTATTCACTGGTTTGATGGAACTATTTTGTGTTGTCTTATGAGAAATCAAATCATATTGTTGTAAGGACTGTTTCTTTGGTAGAAGGTTAGCTACAAAACTAACCTCAAAACTTGAACAGAAAATCAAAGAACAATAAAAACCCCACAAAATAAATAGTTCATTTTTATTTCCTTAGAAAATATGACATCTCCCCTCTTTTATGTCCAATTTATACTATCATACAACTTATTTTCATGCGCAACGGCGGTCCATAGAAGGATGGGCAATCTCTTTTCCAAACACTATTGGACACATATTTTTTCTTTTTTCACATTAACAAAAAATAAAAACGATACAGTTCGTCAAAAACTCGTGTGATGTCACATTTGAGTTACATTGTTTTTACCGCAAAGTGACGTCACAAGTCGACTCATTATATTTGACGCGTTTTATCTTCGTCAGTTTTTATTAATTTAATAAAACGAAAAACTGGTGTCCAAAATTTTTCGATTTTCTAACTGAATAAAAATAATTCTATCTACGAGTATATATAATTATAGTTTTTTAGTCAGGAATCATCCCTATTGAATTTGGAATGTAATATTGAAGCAAGGAATACGGTTGGGTCGACTGTTCACGTAGTTTTTTTATCCAAAAAATCAGTGTTACCATCCAACGTGGAAATGCTGTCAGTCTTCTAAGCACTTTTCCTGTTGACAGCGATGTGGACGAATTTTTTGACGCCCTGTAACCCTTTTGGCCTACTTGGCGCAGCCGTGAGACACACAATATTTTGTCTTGTTTTTAGTTTTACAGTGTAGATTTAAGTTTTTTTTTTTGTATTTACTTTATTTTTTATTGTTTTGTTGTGTGCGCTTATGGCATATGCCAAATAAACATGTTTTCACTTCTCATGCTCTAAAAGTACGCCATTATAGCCCTACGAAGCGGGATTAAAGTGACCGTTTATTCCCTAGGGAGTACATTATCTGTGGAGTATGGATCATCTTCATGTTGAGAGTTTGTGTTGTGTTTTAAATTGTTAATCTGTGACTGACCTGATAGAAGAAAAAACTGACCGCTCTGTTCAGAATTTTTGTCGAGTGTAAATTTGATCGGTTTTAAATGACTATTTTTCTCGCACTCGAAGTGAAAAGTACAGTTTGCACCTCGAGACTAAACGCCAACTTAATATACCCTCGCTTTTTAATGACTCCCTCGCAAGCTCGGGAGTCAAACCACCTCGGGTATATAATGGCTTCGTTTAGTCCCTCGTTATAAAATATACTATTTCTTTCTTTCTTTTGATACTTTGTACATTTATTTTTATTACCATTATAGATTTTTAGTTTGTGAATAATGTAAATGAATATTTCCTAGCAAGGAATTATATGTACTTATATAAAACCTTTTTTTTAAAGAGCAAAAAAACATATTTAATATTCTTTTAACTTACTGCTTTAAAAAAACTTCGATAGCTTAAACTATCCATTACATTGTGATTTTTCAACCCTCGTTTTTCTGGATCCCGATTCTCCTTCTCAGCTGCTATTTGATATCAAGAGAATAAAACAAGGTTAGCCTACCAGGTCTGTTTTCGTAAAACGGTTAAATGTAGGATTATCTTTTCACCAACATTATTTTCGTTTTCTATGAAAAATCCCTGGTAAAAGTTAATAAAAAACTTTACGTCCACGTTTTCCACGAGTTGTCAGATAAAAATATGCAAATGAATATTTGGGTACAAAAATGGGTTCTGTGTTTTTTTTTTTATTCTAAAGCAAATCAGACATTCTACATTATGTATGAGCGAATTTTAAATGGGCTGATAAAATAGTAAAGACCTATGCAAATATTTCGAAAGAATTATTACCATATTGAAATACCTTGTGTAGTATAAAACTTTCATTAGATCAACAATGATCATAAATAACCAATCAAAAACATATTTTCTACGCACCGTTTTCGCAATTCATCGATTACGTTCGAAAATATGTTCACGTACAATTTATAACAACCAAAATTGTTCGAGTAATCGATATTAAACGTACTAGTTTAAATTTCCTCACACACGAGTCAAAATCGGTTTGGTGTCGTAAGGTGGTGGTTACCACAGCATAGGCACTCTGATGTGGTGACAATATGGTCTTGGATACGTAATTTTTATTACGCTACACTTGTTTTATAAGTTACACATCTTGCAAATAGGATAAGTGTCCATTATTTATTGATTGCTTCTATTTTCAGTTTAGTAACACTGGCAAATGCAGGACTTAATTATATAAATCGTGAAAACTTGTTGCATCTCAGTTAGACTACTAATGAAAAAACTGAACCGATCTGGTGTTTATTTGAGGAAAAATTAAGCACACTCTCGCGTCTAAGAATAATCTTACTGTATTCGATACCAATTGCCATGAAAACTTGTTGATCTATCCAAGAAACACTGTATTTTAAACCTTATCAATATCACTCTTAGATGAATGATACGTTAATCTTAGATCTGTTATAGAAAATGCATGAGATATATAATACTTACAAATGCATACATATGACAATTCTTTGTAAGGATTTCCTTAGTTAGGCGCACGCTTGCAAGCAAACGCCTCTGCATCTTGGTCTATTATGTTAACTCCAGTCGCCCAGTACTTTAGCTGAGCGCTTTGACAGTGCACGTATCCTCGCGAACAGTCACGACCTACATGTAATAGGATTTTATTATCATTTTCCACACCAGCTTCAGAAGACTTGAAGACTACGACGACAAGACAATGTTTTCTCCCGGGAATGGAATCAGTCTTCTGCTACTCGTACCTCAAAAGGTCCTTCAACTTACTTTGGACTTTTAAAAAGTCTTCACTTTGAAAATACAACCACTGTGATATCACACACATGTTTTCGAACAGTTTATAACATACAATACACCTTTATCTTTCACAAGCCCACGTAAGCACTCATCTTCAAACATCTACTTACTAATTAAGACCTCTAACCATCGAGATACTCTCACGCTCCAATTGTATCTTACTGAAACTCAATTAGCATTAAAACTGAGTCACGCTATTTAGGCACGCTATATCGAATCGATTTACGCAAAAATTATGCCCATAACACTATCGTTAATGGTACTTTTCTATCCTTAACCTTAATAAATCAGCCGTTCATACAGACATTGTGTAGGGTGTTAGATCGGCAGTGATATCTTACCGATTTACTTGGTGCGGCGTACGCGCGCGTATTTGGTTTTACTTTTAGGTGAGCGTGCGCGGGCGCTACCACGCACTGCTCTTCCGTTAAGAACGCTCAGTGCAACTACGACACTGGCCGAGAACGAACTTAGAACCTCGAATCGTAGAACGCGTCAAGATCGCGCGCCGCTACACCTGTGAACTGTGAACTTGCGGACTTTCTTGTGCCAATTATATTGTGATTGTGTTTTGTTTGGCATTTGTACGGTAAGTCGAATTTTTTAATGACTGATTCGTAAATGTAGAGAGGAATAAACTTTCTTCAAAATAAAATAGCTGCGCTCTCTCCGGCGACAGTTGAAGAAAGCTGAGATTAGGCGAGCCGGTACCGGCTGACAAATTATTTTAATGTTAGGATGAGTGCTGTCGCGAGAAATATTAATTTATTAGTGTCTTTGTAGTAATGAGTAGTCTTAGTACGTTCAAAAACAATGGGTTTGTTGGGCAGTTAATAAATGGGTAGATAAGTGTTTCGTGATGACAAAATATGAAATAAATTAACTAAAGCTGTGATAAAATTATTGATTGATTGAGTATTGTGAACATGACGAAAATATATATTTTTTTAAAGTGGTATAACACAAAAAGTTTAAGTGTCATAAATTTCTTCGCGTTGTGTCATGTGTACGTAAATTTTGATTCACCCAGAATCAAAATTTACGTAAAATGTCATAAATACTAGAAATGGGAATTCTGTTTTTTTTTACAAATCCATATAATTTTAATGATCAAACCAAGGCAATTATAATTAACCACTTAATTATAATGAGCGTAATTAAAAAGCATTAAAAAATGCAAAACAGATTTTTCTATGAAGTTAAAAATCGAAATTCCATTTATTCGAAAACAAATCATGAAATAAAATTCGGGAAAAATGTATAACTGTTAGCAAATGTCGAAACGGTTGCAATATTTCGTTCGAATTAGCATGCCTGTAACAATCGGTAGTCAATGAATTTTTTCGCTCATTTCATAACTGCGAAACTTCGATACGGTTCGAACTAAATGTGTAACATCGTTGAGCCATAACCGTCGAGACCTATTAGCGAGTTTTACTAGTTTTGGTGAAAATTACGACCTTCGTTCGGGCCCTTTTGTTTTAGTAAAGTTTCCGTTTTCATAATTAATGTAATACGGTAAATACCTGGGTAATAAGGTGTTCTGAGCGTAATTGGAAGTGTCGAAATCATTTTGATTTTAATGAAAACTTTGAATATAATAAGGCCTTAGAATATTTGGTTGCAATATATTTCATTTTTAAAATATTCTAGGGATTAAACTAATTATTAAATGATTTTTCTTTAATCTAATACGTCCTAGCAAACAGAAATACAAAACCTAAAAAAAAAAAAACAAAAAAAATACTGAATAACAATGAATACGAACGCATTATTGCTGCGACCGCAATCTCAGTAATTTCAAGACAAATGAACTTCTACGTTAATTAGACAAATAACATGAACAAAGAGTGTCTAGTTTTCACTTGTTCTAAATATCCCACGCTCAGTGTTCGATGTGCCACTCAATACAATGATCGCGACCTACAAAACTTAGAAATACTCTCACTGTCACGAAGAGCGGAGAATTGCCTTATGCAATGTGATCAATTATAATAATATACAAAATTTTAGTCGTTAGGCTCTTTGTCATGGCAATGGACATTAATTAATTAATTGATTGCATTCGTTGATTATTTTGCTGTCTTAAAAAGAAAAAAAAATAAGATCTTAAAAAAATAATTTTGAAGAGAACACAGGTACTTAAGTAGGTACCTAATATTTTTTTTAAAAAAATGTGTATTTATTGTTGCAAGACTTTCGTTTTTTTATTGTTTACGATCAACTGAGTTGTAAATTTTTATAAGTAAGTACTGTAATAAAATTATTTATTATTATCGAAATAAAATAATTAGAGCAATTAAACACAACAGCTTAATTATAGTTTTCTTTTATAAGTGCTTGATTTATTTACCAATAAAAATGATCATGTAACATAAAGACTAAAAGAAAACGATGATTCAACGTAAAAGAAAAAAACCAACAAAATAAAAACTTCATCACATCTCAATTACAAGCTCTTTACAAAGATTGACCGCGCGCTCTGATCTAACAATCTCACACGTAATTTATGCCTGTTTATTTAGTCGTTCATTTTATGCTCGCTTGCATCTCGCATAAATCATCCACGTAATATGGTGCCCGTCCGAAAAATAGACAAAGTGCAAACGGCTTACATTACATGCGTATAACTTGAAAAAAGAAGTTAAAAACTAGTATTTTTATAACCAGAATGGCATTGCAAATTGTTTAATTACAACTTTATGAATATTTCATACACGAGTTAGTACAAAGGCCAGTAACGAAGGTAAAACGCGTTGAAGTAACTTTAATAGTAAAACAGAGATTTCTAAACTGCACTTGTAGTGTTTTGCAACGATGACACAATTTTAAGCATTAATTATTTAATCAGTGAACTAATTGTAGTATTGAGACCTTGCTTGTTTTTGCTCGACTGCGTGTTTAAAGGAGGGTGACCATTTTTCACAACGCCTTAAATGTGTACTTCGAATTTTTTGAGTTTTTAGCAACCAGTTGTTACCCAGTTACCGTTTTGTGTTGTGTGATATATGAGACGTTACGTCGAAATTGGACGGGTTTTCTATTTTAGTGTGTAAGTAGACGTAATTGTGTAAGAACGAAGTTGTCGGGTAAGCGAAGGAACTGAGGAAAATGAGGCAAACGGAAGAGTTAATTACGAAGGGTGCTTCGTCGGCTACTAACTGGCCGTTTTATGTTTTTTTTCCAACATTTTTTCTGCAGTTATCATACAAACAATGTCTTGAAATTCAGGCACGAATAACCAGAGATCAGAATGGATGCCTAAACTTCAGGGCAAGTTGATAATGCCCCGCTAGTTTATAGTACTACGTAACGTATATACGTTAAAAATTACCTCTTTATAATATTAATTATAAAGAGTTCATTTTTTTATGTAGAAGTAATCTTCGGAACTATCAGTTGTTCCAAAGAAACATAAAAATTTACCTCTATATATATATTTCTGAATCGGATCAGTCCGATTTAGAAAATCGGGAAGCTAAATTATCCCCGAATGTTTTCAGCTATACATTTAAATCTTTCCCGTGAGTTAATTTTGCTATTACCTACACTTCTTTAAAGCAATTCCTATACCTACTTCGATCCTATAAATAACGTCTGAGTGGAAAAATAGATCCTAGTCACTTAATAATAAATAGAAGTCTGCCTTTTGATGATCGATGGTACTGACGTTATCATTTTTTATAAGATCAAAAAAAAAAACAAAAACTTACCTACTTGATAATAATAATTGACTGTTAGGTATGATCAATGATTTATTTGAACGTAACGTGTTCAATAAATATACCTGATGTTCATGTGCTTGATAATTTGTTATAACTTCTGGCAATTGCTGCCGTCGTGTTTATTTATTTATGTGAGATACTTAGACAATACTTTTATTTTTTTTGTGAATCTTCTAAATTATTGGAATGTATAGTTGCTACCAGTTTAGATCGCAATCGCGGTCATTGCCCTTTCCCTAATATCTCTTCGAACAAATGAACCATGTTTTTTTTTTTATCGTTGTTCATTAGAAAAATGTTGAAGATCACGATAGATGACGAATCAAGACTTGAACAGGCTTATTTTTGAATTTCCAAGTTAAGATCTTTAATAAATGTCGGTGAGTCAATGATCGCTGTTGCGATCTTACCTGGTATCTAACTATAGTAACAACATATCAGTACATAATTTATTTATATTGTGAGAAAAACTTTAGTATATGACAATAAGCTCGCCCTTAAGTCTCTCGATTAAGTATCTTTAACAAGTAAAGAGACTTAATCGTAATAGGTGAAATATGGGTGGACAATATAAGGTGTACCTGCTATCCCTCTAGAGGAAACAGGCGTACTTAATATAATTTCCAAAGTTTTTTAAATATTTCTTTTTAACAGTCTACGGAAAATATTTGAATGACGTTGACCTTCTATTGGAAACAAATAAATGATCGCAATAATGAACTGTCGAAGTAAATAATTATTTATAACTATAATATTTAAACAAAGTCCCGCTTTGAACTGTATCCTTGGTTTGCCTAATCCTGACAACAAACAAATGAGATACTAACCTATAAACTACCTACTAACTAACTACTTGTAGGTACCTACAATGTTTTTTTACGAACAGCTTTAGCCGAGATGGGCGGGCACTCATAAAACGTCGAAACAGGTGCACGGTTCGGGTTGGTCATTTCCATGGATAAGAACCGGGAAGAAACTCCATGGATAATCTTGTCAAATCATTTGGTACGAGTACTACAATATTATTGTGTTACAGCATTAGTACCTACTTAAGTATAGAGAGACAGCGTAGGCCCGACAATAGGTCGTTGCTTACTATACAAAAAACGTAAAACAAGATAATATTTAGGTACACAATTGTTGTTCTGCCTCTATGGTTTAGTGGTTGCCACGTTATTACGAATGCTGTGGTCGATTCCAGGTCAAGCAAAGTATTATTGAGTTTTTCACCATTAACTTCTGAGTAGTCCCAGCCGAAAAAGAAGAAGAGAAGAGTATCTATGTAGTATATCAACTATCTAGAGTTAACAACACAAGCCTCGTTGCTTAGTATGGCACTAAATAGCGCTTTGTTTAATGTCCAGCGATATAAAAAAAATATAAAAAAGTGGGTGTACGTAATACAGGTACACCTCCACTTAACCTTTTAACAATTACAGGCGTGATGTTTGTAGCAATTTTTCCTCTCAATAAAATAAAAATAACAATTCCCAAAATGCAGGAACATTTAGCATCATCGGCATACAAAAGCCGTTTGAATCCATTGCGACAGTTAAATCGGATGAAACCTTAGTTGAGCGTTTCAACAGCATAAATCGATGATGTTCTGTGTCCAAACTGATCACTCAGATTACGTTGGCTGTTGTCACTAGGAAATGTTTTAAGAATCATTGACAGTTTGACATGTTGCTCTACATTTCAATGAGGTTTAAATAAAGTGAGTGTCATTGTGCTACCTAATCAAATTAGGTTACAATTCTTGTACAATATACTAAAAGATTTTTGCTTTTTTTTTGTCACCAAAATACTTAATTTAGAATTAGATAACCTCCTCTTTTTGGAAGTCGGTTAAAAACTTGACTTAAAATGTCACTTGTGAACCGTGATAGGTAGTTTAAAACAGTGTTAGAAAACAAGTAAGCGTGTGCGTGTGCAGTGTGTGGCTTTAAGTATAGTGAAAAACCGTGAAAGTCTAAAACAGTGCAGTGTTAGAAAACTTATTTGAAATGGCGTGTTCTTCGAAGAACCTGTGAATGTTGTAGGAGCAGAATCCTTGAATGGTGGCCACGGATAGACCAGACGGGTAACGGGTAGGGTTTGGCAGACATGTACCTATATGTACCGATATTTCGCCAATAATATAATAAATATGAGAAGGACAAATAGATTCTCGAGAGACTGGGTGTTGTTCGGCAAAAAACATTCACAGTAGAAAACCAAAATTGAGTTAATCTCTTAAATAGATGAAAATCTTACTGCATAAAACCAGTAGGCGATGCTCAATGCACCGTTAAGTATGTTTCAAGTTCAAAGATCGAACTTTTTTGCATCAATAATGGCACAGTCTACGATTTAAAAATAAGTATACGATTGACCCAATGCCCCTGTTTTACTCAAACAACTTGTTCAGCTAAATAAACAGTATGTTTATTAAGTAAACAATAACCACAGACATCAAAACAAATACAGGGAAATCTGTAAAAGTAGGAGCTTTTAGATCGCTAATAATGTTAGTGGAGCCTGTTTACGTCGTTACATAATAATATAAAAATCATCATCATCATCATCACCATTTCAGCCGAAAGACATTCACTGCTGGACATAGACCTCCCCCAAGTGTCGCCACATTGACCGGTCCCGTGCGACTCGCATCCAACGGATTCCAGCAACCAAAAAAAAATTTTAAAAAATTCTAGCGTGGCGACAGCGAACCTGAAGATGTTCCGTTGGAAGGCCTCCCACTAAGTAGACCGATGACCTGGTGAAGGAGGCAGGAATACGCTGGATGCGAGTCGCACGGGACCGGACAATTTGGCGACACTTGTGGGAGGCCTATGTCCAGCTGTGGGCTTCTTGCGGGTCAAAGAATAAGCTGAGCCTGTATTTCAGTCACAGTTATCTTCCCAGGGTCATGAGTGGAACTAACAATGGTTTTACAATCATTTGATCGCTTTTTAAACATACTAATATATAAAAATACTTAATAGGAATGAATTTTCAAAAAGTAGGTTTGATACGTAGATCATAAACTCGGGTTTCATAATAAATGTAGGTAAAGGTATGTTATGTCATTTTTTATTCAAGGCAATTTATCTTTCTGAAGGAAGAACTTGTAACGAGAATCGCTCCAACATTTAATATTATAACAAAGTTATCTAGAATTTACGCAAATAGCTCCTGCCATAACTTTGTAATGTAGAAACCTATTCGACATAACGTAGAAACCTATTCGAAGTTGAAATAAACCTGGAGATAGCATGTAAGGAGTCTGTGAACTAAAGTAGTCCCCGTTCTACGGAGGTTGTAATAATTTCATTTGTCGCACAATCAGTGGCAACTTTCCTTCATTTGTCACCCCAAAACTCTTTGATAAGATTACAAATACTAGTCCCGCCATTATAGAAAACGGTGTTATTAACGTTACTGAAATTATATTAATAATTTTACTGTTCTTTTAAATGTGGTCCTTGTTAGAGGTTGCAAACCTATAAGTTTAACATAAACTACATCTTGTATACTGCTGAACGTGTCCTGGCAACTGCAGTAACGTTAGTCTAAAAACACACACACACACACACACGCACACTTGAAGCCGACCCCAACATCATTGTAAGGAAAAGACTATAGGCGAGACATGGAATCATTCAATGTTTTTATTTACTCGACTTGACGTTACCACACTATAAGATGGTCGAGTCATACCGTACTTATTGCCTTAAGGTCGCTCTTAAATAATACTGACATAACAATGATTAACTTGCGGTCAATGACATCTTCAAGATGCGAAAAAGACATGCTAAAGTTTCGTCTCTGTATGTCTGTTGTGCGTGTTAAAATAAATTGAATATAGGGATGTGTACAAAACATGAGGACGCAAAGGTTATTATAAAATTCTCAGAAATCGTCTGCTTGAACTCCGCCCACGTAGTTCGCTACCCCTGGCAGACGAACGTCTGCGTGGGAGTAAAGATCTCAAAGCGATAATGCTCAAATGTTCTTTTGACAGAGTCTGCCAATTTACAATACCATAAACGCAAAGAGCATGCCATCTTCTAAGACGACTGCTATACAAGTTTAGCGAGTACATTATCTACCCATATTATAATTTCCAAAGAACCAACCCTACATGAATGGAGACTGCATCATTCGCAGTAGTTTTAAAATAACCAAATATGTACAGCAAAGACCCAAAAAAGCTTAGTTAATTTTTATGACATTGACCATCTTATTGGTCCTTAGACCTATCTCATCTACCACATACGACAAAAATAGAGGTGTCACACTCACAAATGGAAACCAATAAACCCCAATGCAACGTTGCCCTTGATTCTCACTTACACAATAGTTATTAAAATCACAAAGCAATAAAACACAACTACACACATCGAAGCTATCAACACATGTCAGCAACAATTATAGCAGTTATAACGGTTATTATAACTATTACGTTACGTTACTCTTCGTTACGTTACATAACCTAAATAACGATGTGTGTCAGTGACAAACGTCGTGCCTTGAGCTCATCGTTCGTTCTAATTCGGTTGACATACGAGTACGAAAGTAAGTGTTACAGTCAACTGAGCGTGACTGACAATGTGCAGTTCAGTTTCTTTTTTTAAATAATTGTTAAGTTATATTTGAAAAAGAAATGATTTAATTTGAAAATAGAATAGCGAGTCTATTGTATTTTTTACGATGATAAGGTGTTGATTCACGATGGGCATTTTCTGATTAATTTTCATAATGTGAAGTTACCATTGATGGGTTAGAACTCCTGCTACACAAAGCCAACTGATGATGACTGTACTAAAAACCTATAATTTACTTTTAATTATACTGACCGTCTGAAACCTTTATTGTACCGATCCCAACTAACAAAAACCGTAACAAAAAACGTCTACACACGCTAGACTAGTGACGTAACCGTAACAAATGAAAACCGCAACATCATACAAACCGTTAACACTGCAGAAAACCGTACATCACTACACAAGACGTCGGAAACTATCCGTTTACAAGTCCGAAGATTCGTACCGGTATGTGAAAGTAGCAATCATAACATATTCACGGCACGCGAGAATATGGGACCGGTAGATCACGTAGCGGGACTGACGCAACTAATTATACATAACACCTCAATAGACGAATGGACCTGGCGATCGACAAAGCGAAGCGAAAGTCCGATGTAATGCTTAACGCACGCGATTCTTTCGCGACGTCTTCGGCTGGACATTTGTTAAGGTCTAGGAGAAATTTAAGGAAGACAATGGTCAGTTTCATGTTAGTGAGAAGCGGAAAGAAAGAATTTATAACCTTATTGTTTGGAAAAGAAAAAGTTTAAATATCTTTTCTTAAAATCGACAGCAAAAAGTACAGTAAGTCACAAATGAACACATTCTTGGTTATAAGATACGGCATTTCAACTAAACCAAATATATTTGTTGTCATGTAAAATTATTTCCATTTAATTATTATTCAAGATAAATAAATAAAAGAAATGTCAGCCAAAGCGCAGCACTGTACCGTATTTATTTACCAAACAAATTAATATTCAGACAAGCTTTGCAAATCGAACTTCCATTTTAATATACATACAAATTCTTGATTCAGTTTCGAATGAACATTTCTTGTTATGTAAATACGCGAAACAAGACCTTAAAGATAAAGCAAATTACTTTGAGTAGTTAAAGATGACTTTTACAACACTTTTGTCCAATTATGTAGTTTGTTTATAGAGTAATTATTTTAATTTTGTTTGTAGTCGGTTGAACAAAAGAGGAACAAAAAGTGTAGAAGGCACTCCTTGCTTTTAGCGTTGACATAAATTGTATAATGTCCTCGAGGACACGGTACTTGGTAGGTGCGGAAGGGAGTCAATGCACTCACAACTAAGTTCAGTGCTCCTCCCGAGATATTCTAGCCACGTGCTGAATGTTAAAACTTATATATCGCGTAAATGTATGTGACAGTTGAGGTTTTACTGAACAACTTTCAGAATTCACTCCAGAAATATATTTGGAAAATTGAAGTTCTAAAGACGAATCGGGGCCAAGCACTTCAACCATATATTTTCCCCATATTCAACTCGTTGAAAATTTTCGATTCGAAAATATTTGTCATAAATGTTTGTCACTTAAGTTTGTGTGACTGGTTATTATTATCAACTAGCGTGTGTTAAAAGCGTGTTCGGAAATCGAAAAGGTAGAAAAATAGTTTTGATTTATTTCTTGGCAATGTACGCGAGAAAAATAACATAAAAGAAGCGTTGCATTTCTTGCGCGGTATTAGGGACCACAGTTAATTTATTTCCTCTGAGACTTTTTATCGGCCTCAAACCCGAATGACGTAACCAGTGAACTCATCGGGAAACAAAAAAGCTTTTATGAACACTACCTACCTATAATTTGCATCACATAAACCCTTTCAAGTTTAGAACTCAAATGGACCCTTATAAAGGAATATGTATATGCTCTCAGGCGATCAACCAGAAACTTTGTAAGTTTCTTAGGACTATTTAGCCTTAAGCGGTGTCCGTACGCACCTCGTGTTTTGATATTACTTTGCGAACCCCTTTCGGCCTAAAAGCTTAGTTAGACAGTACATTTACATACAGTTAAAACATTACAAACACGTGTTTTACCATACATAAACAGTATTTAAAAACAAGGACACCGAAGGTTCTAAGCGTTAATTTATAGCAAACAGGCCCTACTAAAAAGGTAATAAATGAAGTGGTAATCTGTACTTCTCATCATAAGCCGGCAATATTATTAGCCGTAAGTCACTTAAAAGGCGCAAGGTTATTCTATACGTAGGTAAAGAAGAAACTAGGTCCAAAGTCGGTCAAGTCGACGGATGCATTCCTGCGTTGCTCTTGACATTCCACCTTGGTTAAATAGCTACATAATACTGCAGGCAAAAAAGGGATATAAGTACCGTGGGTCAAAGAGATTAGTGTACAGTCAGGCTTATTCGCATTTTGTGGCAATGTGCTGGACATATTACTCGTCTAACTGATGATGGTTGAGGTAGACATGTTCTAAAGTGTAAACAGATGACGAATCGACAGACGATTGACAGTCATAGGGGTCTAGCTAGGCGGAACGAAGATCTTTTCAAGGTGGCTGGTAGCAGCTTGGAGGGAATTGTTGAGAATCAAGTCAAATGGGGTGCGATTGGAGATGATATTTCCAGCAGTGCGCTGTTTTAGGCTGATGGTGAAGTCACATTATTGTGAAGAGTGATCGTTTTCTGAAGGACCAAATGTTGATCTTGAGTGACAATGTGCATAAAACTTGTCAAACCCACTATATCAATGACACTTCCCTTCTGTACATCCTGCATGTCAAATGTTTTGCTTTTACCTGCATACTAAACTTTTTACCGTGTGTACTTTTATTACTTTAATTTAGGTAAATTCTGAGAAAATACACATGTTTGTCTTTTAAAACCAGAGCTTGCACATAAAAGTTTATTATAATGTTTGCAATGTAAGGTAAATGTCAGATGAGCTGCGAGGATCAAAGTTAACAATGTCGTTTTAAGTTACAAATTATATTTACGTTAACCTTATCGAGACATGACAAATTAATTGAAATAACAACAAAAATAAAGTGCTATTGTTTTGAGAGTACTGATTTCAGTCACTGAAAAAACATTTTCAGACTTCTGTTATTCTTTCGTATTCTCGCCAAGCATCGTTGTTCAAATTATTTTTAACCCCCGACGCAAAAACGACGGGATGTTATAAGTTTGACGTGTTTGTGTGTCTGTGGCATCGTAGCTCTCTAACGGATGAACCGATTTTGATTTCGTTTTTTTGTTTAAAAGGTGATGAATTAGTCGGGAGTGTTCTTAGCTATGTTTGATAAAAAACAGTCCAAGATGGCCGCCGCCACAAAATGGTGGATTACATATTTATTGAACATCACCCTCAATATGGGTATCAAATGAAAGGGCTTGACTAGTAAAATACTATACGCTATAAAAATCTAATCCAAGATGGGCGCCACCACAAAATGATGAATTATATTTTATTTTCTTCATGGGTATCAAATGAAAGGGCTGGAATGAGGAATATTATATTATTATACTACACACACACACAGCATACGTCGAACTTCGTTCCAAAAACTATCAATACCTTGAAATCATTGCCCTATGTGTCGGGGGTTTTTTAAATTTTTAAATTAATGTAACTTGTCTTCAATAAATCAATCGACATGAAGCAGAAATAATGATAAAGTTAGTCTTTTTTACAAGATCTAGCATGAGTCAAACATAGGAAGGATTACACAGGATTATGACATAGCTAGATAATCACGACTGTTATTACTACGATTACATCATAATTCGTAATAGATTTGTTAGTAATTTGTTGAACATTCCACTCTCAAATCTCTATTACCTACCTATTGTTTTTTGTGAGTGAGCAATTAACATCGCTAAATTTTTCCATGAGTCTTGTTATGTCATCGCAATTAAATAGATATAGTCGGATCCTTAAAGGAACAGGTTTAAGAAAGCCTCAATCATCAATTCTTCAATCTTCAGACTATCTTTTTCTTTCGTGCACACTGGAGTAAGAGAGAAAAAGAGAGCAACACTCTCAGCATGCGGAACTTCACTTAAGCATCTCAACGAATGTGACCAATTAACTGATAAAGTCCGCATGCTAGCATTCACATCAGGTTATGATCAGAATTTATCCCGCCGGAATATATCAACGTGTAGCTTCCCATTAGTAAAACAACAAAAAACAATTTTGGGAATTGGATCAGTGGTTTCGAGGATATATCCTAACTTACAAACTTCGCGTCTTTATATTATGATACTAGCTTCTGCCCGCGACTTCGTACGCGGATCCTGTTGCTTATGCCAGCGACAACGGGGTCGTCGAAGATCTGAAACTTCTGATGTCGAATTCTAAGAACCCGGGGACGGGAAAATAACGGATCTTTCCCACCTGAGCAACACATACCATTTGTTTCTTATTGCCATTTAACAGCTTCACAAAAAGTACAATTTTTAGCCATACCTCCGATGGCGGAATATGTGGCGTATTCAATCATAGGTACACTCCGTGCCTTATCAACCCAAGGAAGGTCGCCATGCCCTTTTTTTTCGGTTGGGAAATAATCAAATAACTTCTCCAACTCTGGGCGGAGCGGGAGGGAGTGTCAGATTTTTACTGACTAAAACCCATCCATGTTCCTTCCTCGCCCTTTACGTTCCAGGGCCACGGTATCTCTTTCGAACAGTCCCGCAGCCCCGGCAGGCTTCGACCTTTGCGGGCCCCTCCCTTTATGCTGACATCTCTTTGAGGCGCACGTGGAACACGAACGCGCCGTCGACAACGTCGACAACGTCAACGAACGGCAGGCCGCCATGCCCTATGGCTATATCTTGAGACACATCCGGTTTTTCAGATGATATCGACATTCTGTTCAGAGAATGTCGACGTCGATCAGAATTCAAACGTTCGTTCAATGAACGTGAATCGCGCATCACGCATCACGTTCATCACTCGTTTCAAAAGACCTGTTAGTAGATGTGCGAATACGCTGAAAACTCAAGCCTGATTCTGTATCGGTAAAAATTTCGGATTCGCTCACGATCAGCGGACAGTCGCGCATCACGTTCCGCACTTGTCTCTAAAGACCTAGAAGAAGCTATGCGTAGATACGCTGAGAACTCAAGCGCAATTCTCTATCCGTGAACGTCTCCGACTCGCGAGACAATGCGTGACGTTCACGATCAGCGGTCAGTCGCGCATCACGTTCCCTACTTGTCTCTAGAGATCTAGTAGTCGATGCGTAGATACGCTTGAAACTCAAGCGCAATTCTCTATCCGTGAACAGCTCCGACTCGCAAGACAATGCATGACGTTCACGATTAGCGGTCAGTCGCGCATCTATTCTTCACTGGTCTCTAGAGACCTGGATGTAGAAATACGCTGAGAACGCAGGCGTGCTTCGCGATCCGGAGAGGTTTCCACGGAGCAAGTTGCAGCCTGATGTTCTCGAACAGCATCAAGTCTCTCCTGACGCTCTTCGATAGATTCTTGGGATCTTATGATCCTCAATCTTTTAGCTCCTTTGGAACATTGGGAAAGATTTGACCTCTTTCTAGGCATGGTTATAGTTTTGTTGTGAAGATACCTGATCAATTGAAATCTAAGTAACTGCTCCCCTGCGTTACCGGGTAGGCTACCGAGTCACGAAGATAACTGGAAAAGGAAATTAATTCTACAACAGGTGTCCGAAATCTTCGATTTTTATAAGTCAACAGAGAGTGCTCATCAGATTGAACAACTTTTGCTAAGACGTCATTCCTATATGTGTTATGGTGTAGCTGGGCTCTTGGAGTTCCACAACAGGTGTTCCAGATCTTCGATTTTTATAAACCAACAGAGAATGCTCATAAAATTGAACAACTTTTGCTAAGACGTCATTCCTATATGTGTTATGGTGTGGGTCTGGGCTCTTGGAGTTCCACATCAGATGTTCCAGATCTTCAAACTTATACTCTCAGCAGAAAATGCTCATCATGTAGAACAATTTTTGCTATGGTGGCATTTTTGTATCTCTTATAGTTTAGCTGGTCTGTTGCGATTCTGCATCAGGTGTTCAAGTTTCCAAGATAAATTATAGCCTCATAGCTTCTGCCCGCGACTTCGTTTGCGTGAAGTTTTGATATCGCAACGCATCGCCTACTCAACGGAAGTTTAAACTGCTTTGTTCCCGCTTGCAACATTTCTTATTGCTGCTCCGCTCCTATTGGTCATAGCGTGATGTTATATAGCCTATAGCCTTCCTCGATACATGGACTATCCAACGCAAAAAGAATTTTTCAATTCGAGCCAGTAGTTCCGGAGATTAGCGCGTTCAACCAAACAAACAAACAAACAAACAAACAAACAAACTCTTCTGCTTTATAATATTAAGTATAGATTTTAAAACCTAAGCATCGTCATGTACGATATCCAAAACGGGTCATGAAAGTATGATACACAAAAAGCATAACCCTCTTCTCATTCAAGAAACATAAGTCCATGATATTGATATTGACTTGACAATCTTGACATAAAATTACTGATTTATTAAATGTTGAAAATATCCTAAGGATTTTCTTGCCTTATAGTCAAGTTAAGCTTACAAAGCAAACGTCTATGGTATAACAAGATGCAGTGATCTTGCATATTCAAGATTGCCTTCATAAGTCATGTGAGGGCACTCCAGAGAAATCTAGACCGAGTTCGTGTGACTGGGGAACGATTGTGCAAAAGACGTAAGCCCATAGGTCGTAAGTTTGGAAAGATGGACTGTTTCGCAGCTTTACAGTTTTGCATATAAATTTCTTTACAAGACTTTAGTACTTCTAGCATATTAGCACGGTCTTGCTTTGTTTATTCAGTCACATTGGCGGTACTAAAACAGAAAAAAAAAATAGGTTTTAAATCAGTTTAGCTAACAGTTTTTTATACATTTACATCTAAAGCTTTGGTACGTGCTTACGTAAAAAGGAGTTTACACATTTCTGCCAACTTCCAAAACAAAAAAAAAACAAAAAAATTTGTTCAATAAAATGAATCACGAAAATTAAAAATTCTTAAAATGGCTTTATGCTAATGGTTATAACCATTTTAAGAATTTAAATTTTTTAACGTGACTCATTTACGATTCTGCTAAAGCAGCCATTTTAGACCCCCAGCAATTATTAAGAGAAATTTTAGTTATGGTTCGTAAGATACTTAAGCATAAATAAGGCTGTGCAAATATTATTTAGTGCCAGCGACCGTTGTTTGTTCATTTGTAAATATAATAATTTTCGTCCGTATCGAAAATGTTAATATCTGCCCGGAGTAAAATACAACATCTATTCTAAAGCAAATTTAACCAACCTTTAAAGTTGTCCTAATTTAGGACAAATATTTTGATACCAAAAGCGGCAAACCACCAGTTTCATAATATAAGATACGAAAATTATGAACATTTTCATTCATATTTCCAGTAAGAATACTTACTAAAACAAACGGATTAAATGAAATTGGCCTGGATGAAATTAGGCCTGGGTAACCCGGCTTAACCTAACGAACTTCTAGGTCGTCTAGGAGTCAAACGTTTGCCTTCACGATTTATAGGGGTTAAAGTTAGAATCACTTTCTCAAAAGATTTATTCAGTTTCGATGTCCATAGAATTCTCTATTACACTTTATTAGAAAGTTTCGTTCTTTCGTTAACTTCTATTATTTTGTAAAGTACGTCTTACGAAGTTCGCAGTGAGAGTAAAGTACGTCTTACGAAGTTCGCAGTGAGAGTAAAGTACGTCTTACGAAGTTCGCAGTGAGAGTAAAGTCGGTGTTCGCGTTTGTTGACACTTTAGATTAACTAACACAATATCTACTTTCCACAGATGTTTTAGAATTTAATAACAGCGGCGCTACTTAATCAGAAAGCATAAGGTATTGAAGTAGGTTTGAACAAGAAAAAAATGGTGAAGTGTTTATGTTCCCGAATTTACCCGAAAATTGGCGAGCATCAACGACATGACCCGAGCTGCCTGCTTTGCATATCCAAAGGACTATGTTTATGCTGAGCATAAAAGCAAGCGCTGTAATTATTCGCCGAAACCGTAGTTTATTTGTAGACTGCTATTAGTAAGGAATTTGGAGCAAAGTACTTTGCAGTTTAGGTAATTATTTCACCAACGATTATTCCGATATACCTAATCGGAGTTTAGTAATTACTGGCCTAACACCTTTTATATCAAGCGTGTTACCTATTATATGTTTATTTAAGGCGTACATTTTTGGCTAAAAGCCTTCACCAATTCCGCCAATGACGTAAGCTGAAGGGAATCTTTGGTAACCGGTTCGAAGAAGAGAGGTGAGCTCAAACGAGGCTTAGGTACTAAATAAAACAGCAAGAGAAAAGTGCATTCACACCAAAGTGGGATGCCATTTGAACATCGCGGCTGGGTTTTTACCTTTGATTTGTTTAAGAGCTTTCATTTTAACGGGTATTGTATCCATAATATTGTATCTTATCCGACGTTTTGATAAACAAAGTACCCACAGGTTTCAAAGTCAGTACAATATTGTCAGTACATGCTAGCATCGTGTTTACGTTTGAACAATCTTAGAACTGTGATATGATTATCACATTTAAAATTTTAGGAGTTTGAATTATGTTTCAAAATATTCTGCAGAATTACATTGCAGTTACATCGCGTTACAAAATTATTGTAAACTAGGCAGGTACTGCATAATCATTAATTGCAACCACTTTTTTCAACGAAGTTTATCTAAACTCAGGCAGATTTAGGCATTAAATCAATAACTTAAACCAGTTTCTAGTCCAAACGCGACAGACCCAGATTTAAGTTAACAATTGGCAACAGTAACGAATCGATTTAAATTGTGCAAATCCATCCATCATGTCGGTTGCAATCAATCACATTAATGCAATTAAAACATTATTTCAATTAATTATTAATTGGACTAAATGTAGTTTTCATGTTGTGATTCAGGATCATCATGTGAAAATGTGTTTTTGGTGGAACTATGGATCGATTGGTGTTTCATTGTTATTGACAGACTGAAAAGATCAATCCTCAATTTTTCGAACTAATATTTTTCATTGTTTTCAATGAAAAATATTGAGCCTATGTTAACATAGGCTCATACCTGCTACCTTAAACTACATAAACATAGTCTGAATACTTAACCAATTGGATTTAGAGTCTATATTCCGTTGTCACAAATGTTGATTTACATAGGGACCTATATGTTCAAACTTAGGAGCATAGGCTGCAAGACAAAATGATACCTGAAAATGTACCATCGACAGCGTGACAGACTATCATTTTTTTATTTAATCAAACAGCTGATCTTACAAGCACGCCTTAAGATGCCATAATTATCTAATCAAAGATACGCTAATTAATGGGTCGAACAAAACTCAATTAAGAGAATCAGGTTATTGTTTGTTATGCTTTCGGGCGATGAGTTAACAATCTTGTATTATTACGATGTTAGTAAAACCGTGCGTAACTTTTTGGTCTTAACACGCAATTGTAATTTTCGAATATTTTTTGTTTAGTTGATCGCGAATTCATATTTTTTCTAGCTAAATACTATTGTTTTATGTTATTTGTTGACAATCATGCTATTGTTGTCATCACCCTAAATCTGACTTCACCCACTGCAGGCCTATCTTTGCTTTCGCCAAGCTTCACGTTCCTGTGCCCCAGTCTTATCTATCCAGAATATACCCGCGATTTTCCACTTGATGGTAAACGCGGTACAATTCCTGAAAAAAAAACGTTTCAAGTATTGCCTTAACAAAAAGAAAGCCTTAACACAAAGTAACAAAACGAAGAACACAAACTTAATCACACTATAATTGAACGAAAAGTAACTGCAGATAAAATGCAATGCAAAATACATTGTAAGAGAGATCGCGTGCACCCAGAACCTTACATTCCCATTCTTTATGCGGGACATTAACATAAATAAACATTTATAACTAGCGAGCCAGCAAAGCGGCGCTCACATTAACGCTGGATGCATTCAATGAACGCGTTGTTCCCATACGATTTGTGCTCGGGAACCTCTGTGATGTTCATGTGCGCCTGGTACTTGATTTTACTTGGCATTTTGACTATGATGATTTTTATTTGTGGCCAGTTTATCTGGTATTGTAAAATTGAGTCGAATGGTGCGAAGTGCTTGCTGCTTGCAAAGTTCGCAGAATAGGCTGCTATCTTTCATGAATTATTATTAATATGATGATACCTTCAGCAGCATGATATGAGTTAAACAAGAAAGATAGTGATACTCTCATGAACGTTGGATGCATATAATGAGCAGGTTGTTCCCACACGATTTGTGCTCGGGACCTCTCTGATGTTCATATGCTCCTAGTACAATGACATGATCTTGCTTGTGTTTAGCTTAATGAAGGATGGCAGGAATTTGGGTTTTCGGGTCAGTTCGTATGCCAAATGGTTCTAATGTGTGAAGTGCTAGTTAAAGTTATGGACTCGAAAACGCACCTTTATTAGAACACTTGAATCATCATCATGATCATCAGCCTAATAATGTTCCCACTGCGGTGGACACAGGCCTCCTTTCTATGAGAGGGAATGGGCTATAATCCACCACGCGGGCCCAGTGCGGATTGGTAGATGTCACATGTCTTCGGATCTTTGGTTCTAGGACATGCCGCTTTCCCCACGACGTTTTCCTTCACCGTTTTGAGAGCAGTGGTGATGAAATTAATTACACAAAGTAGTGCGCCTGGGTTCGAACCCAATTCAGGAATACTTGATCTTGCTTAACACAGGTTTGTAACACGATAACTAAGGCAAAGTTCACACAACACTACAAAAATATTATAAATATACTTTAATTATTTCAAGCAACTTTGTATGACCTTAGTCAATAACGTAAGTATATCTTAGTCCTCGCCAAAGATTTTCTGAAGTTATGCAACAAGTCTCAGAGAAAACGCACGTGAATCGAATACTTCTCATTTTATGAAAGTTATGAGAAACAATCAAGGGTATAACCACTATTTTAGTTCGCGTTCGTAGTAGTTTATTACCGTGAGCTTTCTTCTTAGACCCATCATTACGGTCGTAGCCTCAGGGCCTCTATGATTAACACTAGAAATTCTTGTTGCATAGAGAAAAGCCTGCCTCATACTTTATGAACTTTAATACATCCCTGCCTACTCTGATAAAGGCGCACGTATTTGAAAACGTTTTGTCAGACACCACAAGATCTTGAAGAAAGACATTTTGCACAAGTTTTTCGTATAGAGACAGTGAGTTTTTTTTTGTTTAGCCTATTCTGTCCCACCATTCCTTACCAACTCGCTCGATGTTTTGCCTTCTTCGGCCAATCAGTCAGGAATGACTCCAAATCATCACGCTAGCGATTCTTGGTCCTAAAGACAGTGAGCGCTAAAGTTTAAAATTGACTCCCCTAAAGGGGTTACATATGGCTCGGCAGTTTGTACGGAACTTCTTTTTTTAAATAACATCGACAGTACGGCTTGTCACAAAGAAAATAATATAAAGAGGTATGTTCACGCCTAAACAAAAAACAAAACACAATCATGTAACCGTATTCAATAGTCCATCGAGCACCACTAACCCGTTCATTGCACTTCATGCCCATTTAACGCAAATATGTTTGTGGGCTCAGTTATCTTGCAACATTGTGTAAGAATAGTACACTTGTACCATTTTTACGTGAACATTGCATGAACGTAAAAAATTATGCAAAAGTAGTTTTAAGTTAGTCTCGCCCGAACGACGATTAAGATGCAAAATAAAGATTATGAGCCTATATCCTAACTTTCGTGTCTAGTGTTAACTGGTTTCGGAGCTAAAAATACGCAATAAAGAAATAAAAAGACGAAATTATCGAGTACAAGTGTCATTTACACGCTTATTTGGGTAGAGAACTATTTTTGCACAATTAATGTAGTAACCGCATTTCTCAGAGAATCTAGTTCAGGTTTATTTTATTCATCTGAGCTCTTGCACTGAAGACCGCTTTAACATCAGCTAGAACCGTCTCAAAATTATAATTTAAATTAAAAACTGACAAACTAATTTAGGTAAATTGAGTGGCGTCGGCGCCATCTTGATATCCTAGTAACGAAGCGACTAATTGGAAATTTACATGGAGGCAACAGTTTGGGAAAACGCTTAAACTCCCCTTGCATTTTGGGAAATTTTCATCACTCACCTACTTACATCGTTATACGTTAAATACATGCAGGCAGCAGACAATTGATAAGATAACTTATTTACAGTTCAAAATAGAGATCATTTTCAAATACAACCCACTACTGACGACCAAGGATAAAATGACCATATAAAGTTATGTCTTTATAAAAAAAATATAAAACCTACAAGCTTAAAACGCAATATTAACACCAATCAATAAGTTCATTTTATTTTATTACTATAATTAAAACTTATACACAACAGGCTAGGTTAATTGACCCCCGTCATGTTCGGTCATTAAATTACCTCAGCCCATACGTTTGTCTATATGACGTGTTATCTAATAACAAATCGTTACTCCATCTATAAATATACATCTTCACGAATAACGTGACCATTAATATCGTTTAGCGTCGAATTTGTATTTAAAATGGACATAAACTTGTAATCATTGTAGGCGTCAATTACTTTTAATGAAATTATGTATGCAGATTTCGCATGTTTGATAACTTACACTTTACTTCACTTTAGATATGCCTTAAGTCCTCAATAATTTTAATATAATCCTGTCATTTCTGTAAAAGGCAGTGATTTGATGATGTAGACAGGTATTAAGTAAACCCAGAAACATTGTCACCGCTATACAAAAACTTTAACCCACAGATAAGACAAGTAATTTCTTATACATCAGACTGAAGGAATTCATTGTGCGCCTACTTTTCTCAACCAAAAAAACCCAAGAGCAAGCCTTCAATAGCTGTTCTCCGCGACATCGTCCGACCGCATTTCTTTTATTTTTGAAGTTCCTCATTAAAAGGCTGTACTTTTTAGTCTGGACACAGCCAGTGAAAGTTACTCATCTCTCGACGTCGGAAAAAATATACAAAAATTGTAAAAAGTCTTGATTGCGATTCTGCAATTAATCTACTGGCAGAACATTGGCTACGTCTTCTATCGAGTACCTACTCTAGTTGTTCAAACAGTATTTTATGTATGGATATATATTTTGATGTTTTTAACAATAAAAAACAAACTGAACTACTTATATTTCATTCGGCTTTTTCGCTTTTATAACTGTTTTAAAATGTTTATTTCCTTTCCAATATATATTATTACTTTTGAGGCAAAAAAAAAAACGCAATCATGAAGGCGCACTCAATCGTAATGCATAATTAAAGGTGAAAGAAAAGACTTTTCATTTTTGCGATAAGTGAACAAAAAAATGTCATCTTTGACATTTTATAAAACTCGTTATTATTTTACTCCTGCAGTCAAATTGTCTTGAAGTTCATAGGTACGTAATTCGATGAAATATTTGTTAACATCAAACGTTTGAATATTAAATCAATCTCACAATACCGATATTCAAATCATGTAAACGATAAATCAAACAATTTATACTCAATTGATGCAAATAATGTGGTTTGAGGTCTTTGACCGAGCTTGAACATTAAAATTAAATTAAAAGGTACTAACAGCATAATATGAGGAAAAACGACGTGTAAACTAAGCCAGAGCCTTGAAGGCTGAAGCCATACCTTGACTCCCTTCAATTAACATGATCCAAGAGACCAAGTCACGTTTTTCTATAATTGAAACATTGTTCAATGATTTCGGATATTTTGTTGGTAATTAACAGGTCTTTTTGTTATTGTTCAATAACACCAAAATTAATTAAATCAAGATTTGAAGGAAAATCTACAACGTTTTCAAGACAACAAACCATCAATCGCGATGTAAACCAACTTTTTACGTGACAAAAACTTCAACGTACAAAACAATCCTTCCAACACACTTCTAACAAGGCGTTCGCACCATTTATTGGTCTCATAAATCTACAGGATACGATAAAGAATTCAAGCAGCACATTTATCCTCTAATACATGCATGAACTAAAAGTCCCTCAACAGTCACCATCTATATCAATAGACATTTGCAAATACGCGCGAATGAACAGGTTTCGCGCAAGAAGGATTTATTCTATACTGAATCTGTGTCAAGATCAAGGAGTAAAAACTCGTTTGTTAGTCATCGTATTATGTTTACTTACAGACGTCAGTGACCCACAAAAATATATAAGATGAGAGATGATAAAAAGCCATTAATGTTTGTAGTGTTGCTTTCGAAACTACTGATATTCAATTGCACCGAATGGAATAAAATTTACGTAGAGTTTGCATTTATTGACGTAGTTAACAAGCATCATACATTTATTCAATTAAAGTCAACTCCAATTTTTCAATACTAAAATAAAAACTATAAACAAAATCGTTCTCAATATAGCATATGATTTTTACTTCACGTTATGCATCTACATTTCTATGTAAAGAAGATATTTTTGAAGATAACAGCAAGAATAAAATCATTCTTAAACAAAGAACGAAGCTTCATCTAAAATACAAAAGGCATATTCCACAACCGAGTATTGGAATAACTTACAAATTGCGTCCAATTTGTACAACGGATAACACAAAATAATGGCGAGGCGATAGTCGATACCTAGTAAAGTTCGAGACTTAATCTCGAGTCGAGATTACTGGGAGCCAGCGGGTTATCTGGTACACTCGGCGAAATAGACAAGCATGCAGGAAACTTTATGTACTTCAGCAGAGATGCGAATTTACTCAGAGCATCTTAGGTATCCTGTCTGCACCTACCTAGTGTGTTACGCATGCTATATCAATGACAGTTGCAAAATAGTGCATAAATAATTATACACTACCATAACAGAACAAAAAACTTGAAATTGTTCTTCGATTATGCTTCATACTTACGTGAAATATTATAAAAAAATGCTTTAAATGCTTCATGGATGTTGCAGTGTAGCCTGGAAGATACCCATGTTTAGTTGTGGACTGTGATAGGCTGATGAAGTCATTGGTATGCTTCATGCGTTACATTTATATAGGGATAAAGTAAAAAGTGGTTACAGTACAGAAAATGCCTAAGGCATTTTCTTTCCGCCAACATTAGGTTGATGCACAGATAAAACACGAAAGATAATAACATCATTTCGCCTGCAATCCCCAAAGGGTAAGGCAGAGGTATACGTAAAGTACGCCGTGGTTTCGCCAGTTATTCTTTGTTTACCTATTGCCATCAACCGAACACAAATAAAGATTATGTGGCTGCTACTGAGAAATTCCTAATGAAAAACCCATTGACACTTTGCCCAACATGGAAACTATGGTTAACCTGCTAACTAAACTATTTCGCCGCGTGTACCCAGACTACATAGTCTGCCCATTCCGTTACTTAACAAGTTCGACGTTTCGATCTGAACCATGCGCTTTTATATCAGAACAAAATGAGCCAGAAGCACCTCCGCTATAACTTTTAAATTTGATGAACAGCTACTTTAATACTTTGATATTGTGAGAATATTTTTCACTCGTTGCACTTTCCTCTGTTGTGGAAGTTTATGAGATCGCGTGCTCAGTGAAGATATATTTTGGTACGTTTAAAGCGATTTAGGTTTAATTGAATGGGCACTCTACCCTAGTTTTCTTACAATGTAAGCGTAGCGGCGAATGTACTTGATATTTTGGACTTTAAAAGTATCTACAATCAAATAAACTTAAACTGAGAATAATCTAAACATAACATCACGCTTGTAAGCCACGAAACGATAGGCAGAGTTGTACCTAATATAGTGCACACCTGTTATAGTTGGCGTGCCTATTGCCAACAACTTGGCGCAAATCCAGACTCCGTGGCTGCTTTCTGAGAAATTCCTATTGGAGAAACCCAATGACACTTTGACTGACCCGTAAATCGAACCCAGGACCTCATGACCTCCCGCTTATGACCAGTCGACCAGCGAGGCAGTCATCTCAATATTTGCTAGCAATAAAGCTATAAAGATAGGAACATACTCGTACACATGTGTATGGACGAAGCAATTTCAAACTTCGTTTCAACTTTTGAAGTATAATAACTGAAAGGATTGTAACATACGATTTCTTATGAATACAAATAGAGTAAATTCATACCCGTCCCTAGTGCAACGCTGTATTTCTGAGTGTAATATATATTTTCAACATTCTACCTACTGTGTTCATTATTACCTACATGATACTCGTATCCAGAGTTTTGATTGTGTGTAAATAAAGCTATTCACCAAAATAACATTTTATAAAAATTATTTTGAATCGAGAACTAAAACTAATTTGTGATTATTTCGGTTTTTTTTTTTTCATTAAAATAGTCATTCAATGGGGACTATCGAGCATGAATTCGCCTATTGGCGCTCGAATAGAGTAAGGTCTTTCGAAATGTCAGATGTCATATTGTTCGGGCGTTGCGTGCTTTTTCATCACGTATTTTCACTAATATTCACAATTGTGGTCTAGATTGAGCAATTCCTGATTTAATACTACTTGAAGATTTTAAGCAACAAGTTTGATTTTCAACATCAGTAATTTGTTAGTACATACGTGGAGGAAAAAATATTTTTAAATGTTAAATGCTTGCTCATTTCAGGGGCAATATTGTAAATATGTATTTGATAAATGATCTTTATTTTGTAAGTAGGTTTTCACAAACACTTTTACACGTCAATTTTTTTTTAAACTAGATGGGGCCGGTGTTTCGTACCTGACTACTCTGAGAAGAAACAGCCGAAACAAACTCAGAGGTCATAGTCTCTTTTGAAGTCCAGACATAAACTTGGTCAATTCACATGAGGATCATGTAGATATTAGTGTCTGAGATGGTCTTTTGAAGAAAGAACCATACAGATTTGAGTGAACCTGTCCAGTCAGTGCAAGCATTTGTCAGTTATCGTGTAGCTCGACTTATAACACAAGGAGCTCAACGAAACGACGAACAATACCAAAGAAAGGGCATTTGGGTAGGTCGCTTATAGAACTCAAACTGCCAGACGGTTGAGGGGTAAAAAAAAAAACAATAATAATAATAAAAAAAATGTGACCCACATGGTCCTCACATTCACAAAAATAAAATAAAATTAATAATAATTTACAAAATGAATGTCAATAAAATACAGACATGTCAAATACACACACATAACACAATAAAAATAAACTAAAAATGTAAAAAATAATAAAATACTGAAATAAGTATTCATGTCAAGTCATTAAATGTCAAAAGTAACAAGTAAATATTCATGTCAAATACACACACACACACACACACACACATAAAATAATAAACAATAAAGTAAAAAAATAATATGCATTCATGTCAAATCATTCAATGTCAAAGTGTATAAAAAGAAAGGAATCAATAATAAACAAGCGAAGTCCGAAACTTCGATATTCGCAGAGCAAATTTTATTGGAGCAGCTTAATCCCAAGCCTTTTTATCTTCGAGGTAGTGATTAACATGATAGTAGGCTTTCAGGCATAGCTTCCGTTTTATAAACGATTTGAATTTATTTAGACTAAGTGCTTGAGTGTGATTTGAAAGTATACACAATACGCATTAAAATAAACTTTTATGAAGTTATAGATAATTTAAAGTATCAAATAGAATGAATGACAGGACCTTACTCGCCAGTGGCGCCATCTGGTGAACTCAAAAAGGATAGCCCTCATTTGAAGTGTATTAACTGTTCTGTATTAACAAACTTCATCAATACTAGAAAGCTCAACTTCATTCATTTGTCAATTATGACTTGCCTTATGTAACGGACGGTTTTTTTTTGAGTCCTTTAAAACTAACACATGTTTTACCAGAAACTAACATTATTTTTCCATTTTAGTCATGTTTAAAACAACTTCAAACATAACCTTATCACATAATTTACTTATTTTCTTTTTATGTCCAACATTATACAATTACACTCAATAATGAGATTGCCACTAAAGAACTACATTTACAATTACAACGCTCTCAAGATGATTATGAATGCGGTGAGTTACGATCATGCGCTTGCGCACGCGACTCGTCCAGTTCCGAACTGTGCGACTTTCCAGTGAAAGCGACAAACGCTTCACGGAACGCGCCTTTAGGGAATTTATCCAATACTCATCTGTATTGATGGGGATTGCGATTTTAATATTCGGTAATTACAGCATAATTTTAATGGTAGTCAGAGGCCAGAAAGTCTGACAACCAGTTTAACCAAATGATACGGTATTACGCAGTTCCTAACTTTGATAATGACCTCCACAACCCTGTGGAAGTCAGATTCGCAGGCATTCCATGTAAAATACTGGTACTCAGCTGCATCCGGGAAGACTGGAAGCCGACCACAGTAAATTTGGAAAAAGGCTAGGCTGATGATGATTTTTTCATACTCGGAAAGTAGGTCTGAAGTTGCCTGAGGAGAGGGCTGAAAGTAATACTTTTCAGCCCTAGGGAGAATCACTTTCAACCGACAGCTGTCACATTATTAAAAAAAAATCTAGTTCTATTTTCACATTTCTATTGAACCATGTTCCGACTTCTATACAGCCTGTAAATTACAGCGCGATGTAAAATTGAAATAACATAAAATTCAGTATTAATTAAAGAATATAATTATTTTAAATAACTTAGTTATAATTTAGTTACAAATATTTCTTTAAAATAACAAAAATTTGGGCAAAATATTTACTATTTTTTCAGTGACTATAGTGAAAATAAAGGCTGAATAGCCGGCCACAGAAAAAAAAAACAAAATAGGCGGCAATCCGATCTTCATTTTTTTTTCGAGTGGTTTCGTGTTTTTGTTTTTATTTTCATTGTATTCGTAATGAAAAGCACAGTGTTTACCTCGGGTTATAGACTTCTTTAGTCCCTCGAGCTATTAGCGCCCGCGCTACGCTTGGGCGCCAAACCCCGTCTCGGGACTAAATAAGTTACTTTCACCCCTTGGATAACAATGTACTATTACCCTAAGTTTGACGGTATATCAGTGTTGGATGCACTAGTCGCTGCAGTTTTTTACTACCTTCGTAAAGCGGAAAAAAATCTGTCATTATGAAGCTATACGGTTAGTTAGAATATGCAAATATAGTTGATTTGTTGGACAGGCTGATTGGCATTGACGATAAACGATATCAACGTCTGTCTACTCCAGTAAATTAAAATTAACGGACCTGTTTCTGGCACGAAAACAACAAAGTACACTTTTACACACGCCTTTTTAGAATAATGACTTCAAAAGACACCATACCTACCTTTATGAAACTTACTGAATACAAGCAAAGCATCTTCTGGCATCATTTGGGCCCTAGCAGAATATTAGCGCTGTGATATTTTTAAATGCCTTATACAGGGTGTAAACCACCTCATCACAAACCCGTTAACCAAGCATTCTGTACATCAAACTAAGTAACTTTACGCTAAAAATGTTGCTGGGAAACAACTTTTTTTTTTCGAGGTTATAAATCACTTTTTGTGGTAGAATTCAATGAAACGCACTTAAAATATTGTGCTGATGGACGGATTGAATAGTACGGGGGTCGTGGAGGTGTTAAAATTCAAAATCTTCAAAAAAAACTTGTTTTTAAAAAAAAGTTGTCAAAAAGTTGTAACTTTGACCCCCCCATATCTCCGTAACTAGAAGTTCCCAGGTATGGTGTAGAACAAAAAAATGATCGCAATGATAGGGAGAACCAGTGCCTTTCGGCTTCGTGAAGAGGTGTTTTACACCCTTTATAGTTCAGTGTATGTACTCGTATGTAAATGATTTTTTTGTTCTCTTTTTATTTCATTCTGTTTTATTGTTCTGTCCTGTGTGAGTGACAAATAACTTTTCTTTCTTTATTTCTACGCTACATATAATATGAGCGGTTTTCGAATATGAATCAAATTGTTTGGAAACATATTCAATACAATCAAGAACCCAGCTGACGACGACTCTCACTGAATCGATATTCGATGCAAGTACTCGTATCATGTTGTATAACAGTGCAACTTGGCCGCATATGGTTGGTTGATAGGAGGAAAAAGATGCAGTTTCTTTATTATTCGTCTATGGTATAAATAAAATATAAAATTTCGTTTCTTTTGCCAGCCCGAGCTGGATTGGAATAGATTATGTTATAGTTAAAAGTTAGGGGCCAAAGAAATCAGGGCCGAGCAAAGGGTTGGCGATATCATTAAAGTCGCAGGAAACACCTAGAGAAGAATAGAAGATGCAATGAGAGAGAGAGAAGAGAAGATCTGACCTATAATTGATCAGCAGTGGATGAACTAGGTGGACCAATGACCTGGTGAAGGCTGCGGGAATCCGCTGGATGCGAGTCGCACGGGACCGGTCAATGTGGCGACACTTGGGAGAGACCTATGTCCATCAGTGGATGTATTTCGGCTGAAATTATGATGATAGTTATCAATGAATAAGAATAGGCAGCTACAGTTTTTTCACAAGCATTATGCCTGTGACTAAACTATACCTACACCTTCTTGCTTTTGAGTATTCAAGACTGCCTGAACTGGTATATTTGAAATAAATGTTTTGACTTTGAATGAACCGGAACCACCTTATCTGTCGTTAATCTTGTGATTAGCTAGTGATTCTATGAGGTCTCGAGGCTGAATAGCCAATTAGCCAGTGACAATGTTTTCTCATTTAGCGAAGCCTGAAAGGGCTTTATGCAAAAACAAGAGGCTTAGTAATACATAATATGATGAATAGTTCAAGGAAGTAGTAACACCAACACAACATCAATACCTAGATCTAAGAGCAAATACCATAACGTTGTTCAATACGCAACTGTATTACATATGATGTGCAACTTGCACACAACCAGTACAAATTAACTGACAGATTTATTTGGTTCGATAAAACTAGTTACAACAGTTTACACAACAACTGTTTGTTTACAATTTAAGTAGGAAGCTAAGTATTGTGTTAACAGCAATGTAGTTTTGTAGCTGTGTCGTAAAGCTGCACTATAAAGTAATAAATGTAAAGATGGTGTTCAAAGCAGTAATTTAGTCTAAGCGAAGAATCGTGATTTTAAGTGTTAGAATGTGAACTCTCTCCTATAATTCAAACTAACTAGTGTTTCATTCGAACTGGGATTAGAATACTTCAATTTATGAATCAATAGTTTTCAAAATCTATAAAAGCATTCACACAAACGTGGAACGTTTGGCGGCACGGTTGGCGCAGTGGCTGAATGCTTGACTGCTGCGCTGTGGGTCGCGAGTTCGATTCCCATATGGAACATATATTTATATGGCCTACATGTGGTGCCGGGTCTGGCTGTTTGTGTTTGTGAGTTTAAATATCTGTGAACGCATTCACGATGCGGGAGAAATTCCAAGTATGAGCCAAAGTATCTAAAAAAAAATCTGGGATTTTATTATTTGACTTTCAAAAACAACTCTAGACTTGACCATTTTAATATCACACGGCACTTCCCTAAAATTATCTTCAACACAACCCACAACTCCAATCTTAAAAGCCAAAACAACCACGAAAATACTCCACAATATTCTCCAATCTCAGCCGGTCACTATTCCATCTAATACGGCATATTTCATCCGAACTCTAAGTGATTATCTCGAATGGTTTCACTATAAGGAGTCTCGAGTCTCGAATGCTGTGCCGCCGACGTCCGGGCACACCCGAAGTAAGGTAATTATACCAGCTGGTTGGAACGTCACGTCTTGCCTATAGTACTGGTGAACTAGTTAATACTTAAAGCTGTTAAATGATAAATGATAAATGATATTTATTCAGTAAGTAGGTTTTCTCAAACACTTTTACACGTCATGTTTTTAAACTAGATGGGGCCGGTGTTTCGTACCTGACTACTCTGAGAAGAAACAGCCGAAACAAACTCAGAGGTCATAGTCTCTTTTAAAGTCCAGACAATCTTGTTCAACTCACATGAGAACTATGCAGATTAGTGTCTGAGATGGTCTTTTGAAGAAAGAACCATACAGATTTGAGTGGACCTGTCCAATCAGTGCAAGCATTTGTCAGTTATCGTGTAGCTCGACTTTTAACTCAAGGAGCTCAACGAAACGACGAACAATACCAAAGAAAGGACATTTGGGTAGGTCGCTTATAGTACTCAAACTGCCAGACAGTCGTGGGAAAAAAAACAACAAAAAGTGACCCACAAGGTCCTCACATTCACAATAATTAAATTAAATAAATAATAATATTACAAATCAAATTCGAATGTCAATAAAAATACGAAATGTCATACACACATAAAATAAACAAAAATAAAGTAAAAAATAATAAAATACTGAACTAAGTATTCATGTCAAATCATTAAATGTCATGACAGTCACAAGTAAATATTCATGTCAAATAAACACACACATAAAAAATAAAAATAAGTAAAGTAAAAAAAAATAATAAAATACTGAACTAAGTATTCATGTCAAATCATTCAATGTCACAGTGTATAAAATAAAGGAATAAATAATAAACAAGCGAAGCCCGAAATTTCAACCAATACTTATAGTGAAAGAACATATCTTTGTCTTGCGTTCAACACAGCGACCAACTATTCTTGTCATCTAAATAGTCGTTAATGGAATAGTATGCCTTCGAACAAAGGTTAGATTTTACTTGAGCTTTAAACGCATTGAAAGGCAAGTCCAAAAAGGAAAGGGGTAGCTTGTTATAAAAGCGGATACCGAGCCCCACAAACGAGTCATGCACCTTACGAAGACGGTGGGAAGGAGCATGTAGTTTGTGCTTGTTTCTGGTGTTTAAATTGTGAATATCACTGGTTTTGGGGTATAAATGTATATTTTGCCTGATATATAATATGTTGGCTAAGATGAATTGAGATGCCACCGTGAGAATACCAATGTCTTTGAAAAGTTCTCTTAAAGAAACTCTGGATCCTAGTTGGTATATTGCTCTTATAGCTCGTTTTTGTAAGACAAAGACATTTTGTATATCTGCAGCTTTTCCCCACAATAGAATACCATAGGACATAATGCTATGGAAATAACTAAAGTAGACTAGTCGAGCTGTGTCAACGTCAGTGTATTGTCTAACTTTCCTGACTGCGTATGCGGCAGAACTCAGTCTTCCCGACAGGGTTAATATATGTGGGCCCCATTGAAGTTTGGGATCAACTGTTATTCCTAAAAAAATTGCAGAGTCTACAGTTTCAAGCACTTCATCATTTAAACTAATATTGGGACCTAGGTTTCTAACGTTAGGTAAGGCAAATTTTATACATTTAGTTTTCTTGGCATTAAGAACAAGATTATTAGTCGTGAACCAATCCGTAACCATTGATAGTGTGCTGTTTATGTCATCAAAATTTTGTCTATTCCTATCTACTTTAAAGATAAGAGAAGTATCATCTGCAAAAAGTACAACGTCGCAGAGACCTTTTAGATAGAATGGTAAATCATTTATATATACTAGGAACAAGAATGGACCTAGTATTGAGCCTTGAGGTACACCTAACTGAACTGGTAGCCCTGAAGACTTTGTGCCATCAACATCTACACATTGGAACCTATTATTTAAATATGAGTCAATTACGTTAACAGCTTCGTTTTCGAGACCGTAATGACGCAGTTTACGCAGAAGCGTGTCATGGCGTACGCAATCAAAGGCTTTGGAGAGGTCACAGAAAACTCCAATTACATTTTGTGAGTTCTCCCATGCGTTAAATATGTGTTTTAGGAGAGCAACACCCGCATCTGTAGTCGAGCGACCTTTTGTAAAACCATATTGTTCATTGTGGAGGAGGCTATTTAGATTAAAATGTCTTAGCAGCTGCTTGAGTATTAATTTTTCAAATATTTTGCTAAATGCAGGTAAGATGGAAATTGGCCTATAGTTGCCTATGTCATTTTTACTACCTGATTTGAATAGAGGTATGGTTTTACTACTCTTCATGAGGTCAGGAAAAGTTCCTAGATCAACGCATTTATTAAAAGTAACAGCAAGATAGGGGGCTACTATGTCTATTATATTACTCAAAAGTTTAATGGAAATGCCCCAGTAGTCCCCTGTGTTTTTCAACTTTAATGTCTTAAAAATATTAACTACATCATTCGGTGTTACGTGCTCGAAACGAAATGAGTTATTACACTTGGGCACACTACCATGTAAAAGGTTTTCGGCTTTAGACGGGGACGAACTTAGAGAGCGAGTCGTTGTTATTGGTATGTTGGCAAAAAACTCGTTAAATGCCTGAGCTACATCAGCTGCGTTACTAATTAATTTGCTGTCGACTAAAATCTCCAGTTGATCTTCTTTTTTAATCGACTTGCCCGTTTCAGTCTTTATCATTTTCCAAGTAGCTTTCACTTTATTATTAGAGTTTTTAATCGTGTCGCTTAAATATTTTGATTTTGCAAGGGCACAAACCTGTTTAAATAATTTAGAATACTTTTTAACACGCTCTAGAAAAGGAGCATCAAACCTGTACTGTTTCATACCATATAGTTCATACAGTTTCGCTCTACTTAAGTTCATACAGTTTCGCTCTACTTATATAAATACCAGGCGTAGCCCATTGATTGAAGCTAACTGAGTTACCCGCAACGTTTATGGTTTTTGACTTAAAAGTTGATTGGTATTCTTTTTGCACAACATCAAAAAGGGCTCCATAGATATCATTAGGATGCTCGTGTTCTACAATGGACGGCGTAATTTTATTTGCTATATTATTTTTAAACCTATCGCAACGACTAGCTGTATAAGGCCTGCATTCTATTTTATGCGGCTTTTTGAGTAACGGCATAGGAAAGCTAACTAATAGACCATTGTGGTCAGATGTCAGGTCACTTAATACCAATTTATTTAAAGAATCACAGTCAGTAAATATATTATCGAGACAAGTCGACGTAGACTCGGTGGTCCTAGTTGGTTCACAGAACAAATTAACTAAATTAAAAGACCTACACAGATTGAGAAGTCTGCTACTTAATGGAGTGTCATTTAAAATATTAACATTAAAATCTCCACATAAAATAATATTTTTGTTACTTGCTTTCAACTTATTGAGTGAGTCCTCCATTACGGATTCAAAAAGACCAAAATCACCAGAAGGGGGTCGGTACACGCAAATGACTATATATCGCTCGAGTTCAACACAAGACAGCTCAACAGTGCGCTCGATAGAAAGGTTAACTAAATCTAAACGTTGTTTACATTTCAACTTGTTTGAGACAAGAACTAAAGATCCACCGCGAATCGCACTTCTTCTTGCAAACGCACTTTTTACAGTAAAATGATCATCATTGATAAATACTACTTCATGTTCTTTCAACCAATGTTCAGTTAAACATAGCACATGAACATCATAATTTTCCATAAACAAACTTAACTCTAGTTCTTTGCCGGACAGACCTTGCATGTTTTGATGTACAACATTCAACATGTGAGGTTTTTCCGTTGTCCTGCCTAAAAGTTTAAACAACTAGGGGTATCCATAATAATGTTAGTATCATTACTAACAGTGACTGCTGGTAAAGAATAAGTACCAGTGTCTATATTGAATGCTAAAATATTAGCAATCAGTCTCCTACATCTAGGTGGTAAATACAACTTAAAACTAGATAGTTTGTAATCAGTAATAAATTGATTACAATCAAAATATAAAATAGCGTCACTGTGACGACATGTCCTATTATAAATAAGCATATTTAAATCATAAATGTGCCTGTTTTGCTTATCAGTTAAGTAATCAGAGTAGGGTAAGGCACAGAAAATAAATTTACAATTATTTGTGTCATTGAGATGCAACATTAAATGAACACATTCAATAATATCCTTTTTTCTAACAGTTAAACTATCCCCACATAATAAAATAACAGTTGAACTAGGGTTAATTTTTGATAATTTAACTTTATTTATTAATTGGCTTAGACTGGCACCGGGAAAACAACTATTTATTACATAATTATGTGAACACTGATTAAATATACTACCAAAGTTTTGCCCAATTTTGTCAGAAAATACATAAGTTGTTTTGATTAGAATATTTTCATTTACATTATTGAAAATGTTTGCTATTGGCTCAGCCACTGAGGGTGAGGGTGAATTATGCTGGGGCTGTGGTGCCTGGGAGCAGTTACAGCTACAAGAAAGGTTATTTGTCAGAGACTCATACCGCTCTGCATTATCCTTTACCAGGTCCACCAGCTCACTAGCCTCCTGCAAGCGCTTACTCAGATCTTGTTGAGAAGCCTCATATTTACTAAAGATGTCCTGTAAAGCATATTCCTTAACAAAAAGTTCATCCCGCAGGTGCTGAATATCAGTTTCATACATATTTCTGCTTAAATCCAATTCACTATTGCAATTCTTTAATTCTTGTAATAAATTGAGTTTACTTTTTCTTAGTTTTGTGTTTAATTTATTTACTTTTAGTCGTTTCAGTGATGAATGCGTTTTTCTGATAAATCTATTAATTTTAATGTATTTTTTAATCTTATTATGACTATGACTTTGAAGGTGGAAATTGCACTTCGTAATTGTATCATTAGTTAAGTCTATTGTGACTACTGGCTCGACACATATGGGTCTAGGCCCGCTACCAACCAACTCATTATAAAGGCTGCAGGTCTTCGCAGACTCTTCATTGGATTCAAGAGACTCAAAGCGGGTGATAATGTTGTGAGCCCGGCTTAATTCCAGTTCCAGTTCAGATATACGTCTTAAAGCCACATCATAAGTGTCACTACACTCCTGGAAATTAGACACAAGTTGACGGAGATGTTGATGCTGTTCTAGTATGTCCATATGCTGGATGTGTAGTTCAGCCAACTGGCTTTTTAGCTCTGTGTTCTTGTCAACAACAAGCTTTATTTCCACCTCACTATCTTCACTTTCCTGTAGCAGCTTATTGCACAGGTTCTTGCTGATTTCCAACTCTTTTAGAGTGGACCTCAGTTTTTCCTCCAAGGATGCAGCTCTACGGGTCAACATGTTGATAGGCCAACCCCAGAGGCTGGAGGCACCCCGGTTAGGTGGTGATTTTAAATCCGTCCGTTGGATGACAGCTGGAACTAGATTATCGATTTATTCATTGATCTTGCAGCGAAACAACTCACAAACACAGATCCTCGTTATTTACAACTTTAACTATCGTATTTAAATATATTTGACATAAGTCTATCACTAAAAATATTTATTTTTAGTGATAGACTGTGTGTGATGAATGTGTTGTTTTGGCAAGATTTTCTTGTTATAAACGGGGAACTGCGTGTGTTATGATGCGGTTTAATGTAGTCGTGAAACTTTAAGTACAAATAGTGGTCCCGATTCCAGACACCATCAGATTTTAGACATGTATTAAAGTATCAGATCTCCCAGTTAGGGCCATTATGCGAAGCTGTATGTCTACTCTCTAAGCAAGAAATCCCTAGTTTTGGCCAAAGTTACGGTCGTTTCCCATTCTGTATCACTTATCACTTACGGACATATGATTCTTCCGCCCGAATTAAAAATGAATGACATCACGATTGGTCATCTGTCCTTCCTCTCGATGGGTTTTCAAAAATCATGATTCCGAAAATATTAGGGAGTAGGGTTCATTTCAAAGTATAAGCTACTTTAGGACAGACCCCGTGTCTTCGTTGACGGATTTAGAGAGTAGTCCCCCAGGTCCCCAATTAATCCGTACCAGCTTGACTACTACTTTACTACTTCGAAACAAAAGCGATGCCAATATCAAGTCATTCCCATAAAGGTGCAGTAGCCTGTGAATGGAATTTTAATTAAAAAACAGTCTCATAGTTGTTTTTCCTTCACAGCAATTACATGTAAAATGTATTAAACGTAATACGAGCCACACTATACCTGCCTATCTTCATTACATCTTCCATTAACAGGGCAAACAAAGGACAATCGTTGTAAATCGTCGCGCACAGAAAACTTATTTAAGTCCCCGTATCTTATTTCCCGATCGAAACAAAAAGCAAGTTTGGAACGTCGTCGCAAGACTCCCAGTGCGTCGTGAGACTTAATCAGCCGCTTTCAAAGTGCACTCGACGTCCGTGCGAGCTCTTAGCTAGATGTTTCTGCCTCGTAACCAACTTGATTAAAACTGGCAGCCGGGACGAAGCAAACTGGCCACTTATTTCAACAAACCACCCCTTTTAGCAGCTGCAACACGTCTATTAAGTTTCGTTTTCGTATTAGCCATGTTTTGGGGCATTTCGTTTTTATTTCTTTTCAGCCAGTGTTTACACTGATGGTCCACCGAGGTAATTACCTGGTCTACTCATGGTTGTTTGTCTCTGGCAGTTGCAGAAACTACCTGAGACAAGTGAGTTGTAAGTGGTGACATTTGAATGGGAAAACGTTTTAAATAATAGTGCTACTTTCAATTGATTTTAACGCAATGAAGCATAAAAGTGGGCAATTTTCTCGCCCGTTAAAATATTATACTAGCAAATAATTTTTCATTGCCTATTATTTTAAATTATTATTCAATTGAAAATAGCACATACTTAACTATTAACACACTTTACAGGCACCGCTCACTCATAAAATATAGTTGAAAATAAAATAAAATTAGTTAAACTCATTGCTTATGTAAAGCTTTTTAATATTCATTGAAACATTATTTCCAATCAAGAAGTCTAGGAGCTCACTTGCAATTTTTTATGTTATTTGATATATTGCAATATGAAAGTTTAAATAATCGATTTAATATCTATTTTTCAATCCTACTAATGTATTTGCGCAGGATATTATTATTATTTCCGGTTGAGAAGTGCAGGAGTCACTATTTTGTCACGTTGTTTTATATTAATATATGCAAAATCATAATCGATATTTTGTTTATGAAAGCCGAAGCAATGCCTTGATCATACATTTAGACAGCTGTAATTTATCACTATTAATACAACAGATTGACGGTGTTATGACTGCTATAAATACGATATCAACAACCAATTAATCATTGCTACTAGGCTACTTCATACTCTCTCTTTTTAATGTTAACTCCATACTATAAATTAATGGGCACTTGTCGTTTAGTATTATAAAAAATAAATATTATTTGACTGTTATTCTCAATGCGTTCCCAATTGAACACTTTATTTATCGATTAATAATTTACATAATTTAATGTTAAAAGATACTCGTGCTATTAATTAAATAGCACGAGTATCTTTAAGAGTTAAGAAATAATTAAATTTACATGTATTTATGTATTATAAACTAAATGGATTATTTAAAAATAAAGTAATTGTATTTTTTTATTATTATTTTTGTATTTCTCATTTACAATAAAGTACCCCCTTCTATAAAACAGTTTTCATGACTGTGATGATCATGAAGAATAATAAAATAAAAAACGAAGAATCTAAAATTGAATCAACTCAATTCTTGTCGAATCTTAGTTTTCTAACCAACTACGTACATACGACATATAACTAAACCACCGTGACTAATCAGAATTTATTATAAACTATTGCAAAGTTAACTGTCATCACATAAAAACAAATAATAAGTAAATTTACTTTATTGCCATAAAATGATTTTCCTCTACAAAAACATATCTCAAATTATCCTTTGTCATTCCTTGACCTAAATGTTTTAATATGAAGTCCTTTGTATAGATAATGTGAGTAGCGTTTACGAACACCATACTTATTGTTTTTTATGTTGATTGAGGTACATTATGGACGACAATAATATACCTATTTACGTTTTAAGTGCAGCAATTGTGAAGTCATTGTAGGCAAAGGTTTCTAATAAAGGATTCATTAGAATTGGTTGTTGCAGTTATAAAATTATAGATACTTATCGAAATCGGGAAATGTACTCTGTGACGTCATGTACATTTTATTACATTTCAAAGAACTACTACGAGTATAATGCAGCCTATAAGAATTTAGATTTCTCCATAATTTTATTTTATTTTTTTAATTTTCGGTTAGCAACAAACAGCTAGCTCCTGAACTACAAAACAGTCGTCACATCCTGTGAACCAGTTACCCGTTAACATTTCTAAGTCAACTGTCAAGGAATTTTCCAAAGTTGTTATATAATAATTGTGATGGTGATTATTAACTCAATACTGATGCAAATCACGGCAATGACACTTACGTAACTTCGTACTAATAGTTGGTAAGTACAGCGAATCGATCTAGATCGCTCGCTCTAGTGGAAAAGAGTTCAACGCACGCGCCTACACCTCTGCGTTTGCGCACGCGTCGTGATTCACAATTAGCTTTCGTATCAACATTCCTTGGGATTTGGTGTAATATTATTATTAATATTTTTAAGGCGATAAAGTTATTAAGCCTTTAAAAAAAAAGAGTAGTATGATTTTGATAATGATTTTAATAAAACAAAAATTGGCCTCACACACTATTTCTTAGTGTTATGTTAGGTACTTAAACAGAATAGCTACTACTTGTAGGTTAATTCAATGCGCTTTAATGCCAAATGAATATTATTTACTTACAAATTGCTCATCAATGACACTAGTAATATTCTTCAAAAAATACCTACTTACAGAGAACTTCGTGGATAAATGACTGAATAAAGAAACGAATAAACAAAAAAAATCATACTGCTTTAGTCATAACGTTAGTGCTAGGTTTATTCTAGAAATACAAATACAAGTTGTGGTTAGGCATAAAAAAATCCTTGACTCTGAAATAAACCAACATTTTATTTGACTCACGTACCGACGAACATAGATGTATATGAACATTACAGTTTAACAAAAACTTAAGACCAGACCACATATGACGTAACCGGAACTAAATGATCTCGTAATACTAGCGATCGGGTTGGATAAAGTTGGCGTTAGATAAATAGTGTCACTTGTTACTCTCTCCGATTAGTGGAGGCTGCGCGATTGGAGCGAGTCCGCTTTCTTCCGTACATCGGACTCTTGAAGTATATCGAAGATAGGAACATACTTATTGCAACTGCAAACTGTTCGAATATTCCAGTCGACATTGACGACTGGGTATACCGATATTTATTTATTTTATTTTATTTTATTTGGACATAAACGCGAAATATTTAAGTTTTGATCGAAAAGCGAAATTAATTAATCTACCGGGAGTCTATTACAAGAATAGGTAATAATAATAATAATAAGCCGGTAGCTTGGACCCTGTTCCCGATACCGGTGGGCTACATTTTTTTATATTTTTAAATGTTTTTTATATATTTTGTTAAGTTAATATTTAAAAATGTAAAGTTTGTAAAAAATTGAATAAAGGAAATAATAATAATAGGTAATATTTTTTATGATGACTTGATAAACCTTGCTATGTCGAGTAATACTCGTAAGATAAATCGTACTTATTTACCCGACTGAATCGAAGGGTTATGTTTTTATAATGTTTATATTCCACAGTGAATTATGAAACTTCATCAAAATCAAAATGGAAGGGCAATTTGAGATTTCCGACTAAATGACTATGAAGCTTTGGTTCAAAGCTCGGTTCAAAGGGTACTATCACCGGTTCTCGGTGACCTTCTGAAGCTTGAGGTCGGAGTGCCTAAGTCCTCCTAAAGGATGTAGTTACAAGGAAACGCACAACGTTATTCAATGAGGTAATCTCTCTCTGCGATTGTCAGTTATCAATTCCTGTAACTTCCATTCGAGGTCTGCAAGAAATCCTCGGTGTTATGGGAATTACCTTCATATTACTTGCTTCGTGAAGTATGACTGACTGACGTAACGTGAATTATTTCCAGGGATAAATGGAATAATTATCTTGATATACATAAAAATGATTAAGCCAATAATTAATAGACTTCACACGCGTATATCCGATTGCGATTTACCAATTCCTTGCGTATAGTAAGTATCCAAGGGCGTTAGGTAACTTTAAAAAAAATGGTCACAAAAATTGTGCTACGACGGTAATAAAAATATCATGATTAGTATCAAAGAAAATAATTATGTTGCTCGTTTCGAACCTTGACTACTAGATACTTAATTATTCTTAGTTTTATGGGATCCTATATTATCCCGAGTGCACAAAGGTAATTTAAACCATTCCCTTTGGATATTTTCCTACTACAACGGGAGCGATGCCGCGGGCAAAAACTATGAAGTTCTTTATAAAAGCAATTAGTATTCTATAGTCCGCGCCACGAAAAGCTATAATTTTTGTAAACAAAGAATTTTTACCAAATACGAGTACGTAGCGACAATTCAACCAACAAGAAATACTCCCAAATTCAATCAACTCAAATTATCATAACTTATGATAATTTGCATAAGTACGTGGAATACGAAACTGACGAGCAATTTCACTTGGTTGGGTTATATTATCTGCCGTCTAATGTTTTGTGGTACTGGAACGCATCTGACATCATGGAACGTAAACATTCGGGCCGCCATTTTGAAGTAAGTTCACACTGACGCTATCATTTTTGAATTTGCTCCAAAGGTCGCGAACCGGAATGTGTGTTTACTAAATTTAAAGCTTCTCGTGGCGGGGACTATACCTCATTTTAAAAATACGTCTTGCATTGCCGTATAGAAATAAACTTTTAGTTTTTGCAGTACTGCCAACATTTTTAATGACAGTTCTAAAAGATGATATGTACCCTCTATGGAAGTAATCTATTTAGAAACTATTTAACCTTTTCGAATCTCGAGTGTCCGTGTTGTAAGTGGGTAAGTAATTGTATCAGGAAGAGCAATTGTATACGAAATAATAGGAGGTATTATGAGCATTTATTAGCTTGTCAGACGTAACGATTATGGTTGGTCACACGCTATGAACTCTTGCATTCCTATAGGTGATATGTTTTCTAATTAGTCGGCGAAGATTTGGTTTATGTTTAAAGAGTTGGTTAAATAATTGAACGTAGAATATACATTCTTACTCTCTTCTTTATTATGCGCTTTTATGTGTATTATTTATACACATAAAAGCGTATCTATCATTAACATGGTCACTCATACACTACCACATTTCACACTCACACCCAACTATAGACACACCCTCTCACACTCACTCATTCACCTAGCCACAATATACAAAGAGAGGATCACACCACTAACACCACTAATATAATAAATTTTTCATATAAGAGTACATAACATTCAAAAGTATTGTCCAATGCAAGCATACAAAAATCATATGATATGTAACTCGAGGGGGTTGGCGCTGTAAGCCGAAATACAGGTTCTGCCTAGTTCGGCTACTGTAATCGTACCTCAGAAGGGAATCATAGAATTGAAACAACGAACAAATCAACGCAATAACAATATTTATTATGAATTATTCAGCCTAGTTCAGTACACATCACATAATTTTACTAACCTTAGGACACTCCGGTGCCTCGTTCAAGAATGATCCGTGTCGGCGTCTTGTGCAACTGACAATTCACTTCAATGTCAAAATAATTTAATATCTGACATTGACACTGACACTTCGGAATGATTTTAAAGATGACACAGAGTAACTCGAACATAACAATCCTATCCACGAACTGTTTACTGATATTAATCTACCCTCACATAGATAAGTATTGTTACAGTCGGCCATCCTTCAAGAACGAGTCCCTTCGTTACTCAATAAGTCTATCAAACAATTTATGAATCATTACCAATTTTAATTTAAAAAGGTATTATTATAACAAAGACAACAAAATCAAAAATAAAAACAGTCTTAATTATTATGAAATAAACAAAGGTATTCTAAATCATCATGTTCAGTCATCGTTTATTTTATAGCTTGAGCGATGTGAAAGCTACTTCCTTCACCCTCACACCGCTTCAGCCGCAATGTTTTGAACCACTCATGGGCGACGAGTTCATACGCCAATCCTGCCCGGTTCGAAAACATTCTCAATCGGTCTATCGTCATGTCTATGGCCGAACGATGTGAAAGCTACTTCCTTCACCCTCACACCGCTTCAGCCGCAATGTTTTGAACCACTCATGGGCGACGAGATCATACGCCAATCCTGCCCGGTTCAAACATTCTCACTCGGTCTATCGTCATGTCTATGGCCGAACGATGTGAAAGCTACTTCCTTCACCCTCACACCGCTTCAGCCGCAATGTTTTGAACCACTCATGGGCGACGAGTTCATACGCCAATCCTGCCCGGTTCAAGCATTCTCACTAAGTATATTGTCACGTCTATTGCCGAGCGAAGTGAGGCTACTTCCTTCACCATCACTCCGTCATCAGCAGCAGTACTTTGAGCCACTCATGGGCGGCGAATCCCAACGCCAATCCTGCCCGGCTCAAAGCACCCTCACTTATCTCTAGGCGACGGGCAAGTTCATATGCCGGACACCAAATCATATCGCTTGTACATCGCAATTCGTAATCATCTCATATATTATCATAAATTAATTCAATATTACATAAATTTAACAAATCAGACAACTCATAAAATTCCTGACATTTAAATAACAATTATTCAAATCAAATCAAAATCAAATCAAATCAAATCAAATCAAATTAAATTAAATCAAATCAAATCATAATTTTTTTTTTTTTTATACATATTGATTGACATCACTCATCGTCATTTTCGTCGTTGGACGAGCAAGCAGGGGCATTAAAACTTAACCATGGGTAAATTTTATCTATGGCAACAATTGATTCGTATTTTGCCCCTTTTCGAGTCATAGGAGTGTCTACAACAAGAAATCGATCGTTTGGTAAAACTTTCTTTATCCTGTATGGACCCTGACACTTCGCTTCTAACTTTTTAGATTGACCCGGCGTTGATACTATTGCCCTAGTTATCCTAACAAGATCGCCCTCCTTATAATTCGTGGCCGTTTTTCTGTGTTTGTCATACCGATTTTTGTTTTTCTCCTGATTTTTCTTAATTCGTTCACTCGCTTCAGACCTAATTTCTTCTAAGCTTTGATTACTACTCTGTCCTATGTCATCAATTACATTATTCAATATGCCTTGGCTCGGGTTTGCCACCGTCCTACCTAATAATAGCTCGGTAGGTGTTTTTCGTGTTACGGCATGAACTGTAGTGTTAAGTCCTAGCTGAATATCTGGCAGAAGTTCGTCCCACGAACTTTTGTTCTTACCGTGAGCCATGGACCCCAGGGATGCCAGGATCGTCCGGTTATACCGTTCGACCTGCCCATTTGCTCTCGGTGTGGCGACAGAATTGAGGATGTGTTTTGCACCAATCGCTTGAACAAATGTCCTAAACTTTTTGCTTGTAAAGCTTGTGCCTCTGTCTGTTATGAGACGCGAAGGGGACCCAAAATAACTAAAGAGAGTCTTCATTGCTTTAATACTCTCCTTGGTTTTCGTGCTCCGAACAGGTGTAATGCTGACATATTTTGTGAAGGCGTCGACTATCACAAGTATGTTAGTGTAACCTCGCTTACTTCGTGGAAAAGGACCCAAGTGGTCCGCGTGTAAGGTGTGAAATGGCAACTCTATTTTAGGAATCGGGTGAAGTAATCCCTCTTTGCTTCCCGATGGCAGTTTATGGTGAGCACACTCAAGGCATGCAGCTACATATTTTTTTATAAATTTTCGCATCTTCGGGAACCAAAAGAGTGATCTAATTCGGTCCAATGTCTTCTCGAAGCCAAAGTGGCCTACGTCATCATGGTTGGCTTTTAAGAGTTGCCACCGAACGCCTTTCGGTACCACCCATCTGGTAACACCCTCACCTAAAGTCCTATACACTCGTCCGTTTTTAATTGTGTATTCTTTATAAATACCTGCAATTTTAGATGTTTCCGGATCTTCTAAAACATCTTTAATACGTCTAACTTCTTCGTCGGAAGACTGCACCGTAGAAGTCCAGTCCTCAGTACTAACCGACATAATGTCTAGAACGTGAATTTCTTCAGATGGTACCGACACCGGGCCCCTACTGAGTGTGTCTACATGTGACATCCTTTCACCAGGACGATATTCAATTTCACAGTCGAATTCTAAAAATTGAATCCACCATCTAGATATGCGGGGTATGAGATCTCTTTTGGTGAAAGTGGAGCGTAACGCGTTGCAGTCGGTGATAATAGTGAACTTAATTCCAATAAGGTATGTGCGGAATTTGTTCAGGGCACAAACGACTGCAAGAGTCTCCAGCTCGAATGAGTGGAATTTCATCTCATCCGCTGACGTTTGACGACTAAAGTATGCTATTGCCCGCCAGGGGTCGGAATCTTTTCTCTGTAACAAGATGCCTGCAACGCCGAATTTACTCGCATCGGTGTGTAATTGCGTTTCGGCGTTGGGGTTGTACAATGCTAGGACAGGTCTTTCGGTCAGGTGCTTTTTGATGGATTGAAAAGATTCCGTTTGTGTATCTCCCCAGCTCCAAGGTGTGTCCTTTTTCAAAAGGTTTGTCAAAGGCCTAGCAATTAATGCGAATCCTTTCACGAACCTTCTAAAAAAACTAGCGAGTCCAAGAAACCTCCTGACCTCATGTTGATTTCTGGGAGCAGGAAATTTGGACACTGCTTCAATTTTTTGACTCCCAGGCCTGATACCATCTTTATCTATCTCGAATCCAAGAAAATCAATCCGTTCTTGGAAGAAATGACATTTTTCCATCTTAAGAGTAAACCCTGCCTGACGTAGAAGGTCTAGCACTTCTTCGAGGCGTGTTAGTCCTTCCTCAAAATTTCTTGAGGGGATCATAATGTCATCCATATATATAACTATATATCCGACTTTGGCCTTACTGAGGACCTTGTGGATCGCTCTCTGGAAAACTGCTGGGGCATTTGCTAACCCGAAAGGCATACGATTGTACTCGTATTGTCCGTCGGGTGTAACAAATGCAGTTTTCTCTTTGGATTGCTCGGCTATGGCAATTTGATGATAGCCTGAGGCCAAATCAAGTGACGTGAATAGTGATTGGCCTGAAAGCTGATCCAACAAGTCGTCAATTCTTGGCAGGGGATATTGATCTCTTTTGGTGCGGCTGTTTAGGGCACGGTAGTCAACGCAAAGACGCTTTTCGCCTGATTTCTTTTTAACTAAGACGATTGGACTAGCGTAAGGAGAATTAGACTCTCGCACTATACCATGGTCGATCATATCACCGACCATATCCTGAACTAGTTTACGCTCAGAGTAAGGTAGCCGGTACGGTCTATAAACGACAGGAGTGGAATCCTTGAGATGAATTTCCATTTCCGTAACGTTGGTAAACCCTAAGTCGTGCATTCCGGTAGAAAAACAGTCCTTGTATTTTCCTAGCAATTCCACGCATTGACGGTTTTGACCTTCCGACAGCTGTTTTCCACAATTAGGAGTAACAGGGACGTGATTATTCAAACCATTCGTAATTTTTAAAACATGTAAATCTAAGTTCCCTGATCCTACAAATTGAGCGCGTGTTATTAGGGTGTTCTCTTTGAAGTGCACTGGGTTCGGACCAACATTTTGAACTAATAAGCGGCATTCAGAATTATGAATTTCATATTCTCCCGGTAACAAATAGTACTCACGACTCACGCAGCCCCTAACCGATCCGCCTACATAGATATTTCCGGTACAAATAACGTTTGACTTTACAGGGGCTGATACCATTTCACCGATGTCTACTGTAACGTCACAAGTGGTATAAAGGTGTAATTTAGGATAATCATCTAATCCTATCCGTTCAAATATTATATCTGTTGGAGTTTTAATAATCTTAAGTGTAGGTCTTTCAGTAAAGCTATGTCCTAACAACACGTCATAATTAATTAAGTGATCATCTACGATAAAAACCTCGACATCCCTTTCCGAAACACCTTGCACATCTATATTGACTAAAGTGCGTCCTATCGGTAAGTATGGTACATTCCCTAGTCCTCTCAAATATGGGCCATTTACGACTTCCCATTTCAATCCTAATCTTGAAGCATTATTTTCACGAATTAAAGTTGCCTCACTACCTAAATCCAATTGGCACACTGTAGCGATTCCGTTAATATTTGTCATAACCTTGTATTTATCGTTACTATTTTCAGTGAAAGAAACCTCAAGGACCTCTTTATCCTTTGACGGATTCTTTTGATCCCTTAATTTAGGACAGTGGGAACTGTCGTGACCCATAAAATTACAGTTAGTGCACTTGACGATCGGTTTAGGGCATTTAAAGCTGGGGTGACCGACACCCTGACAATTAAAGCACTTCATTTGCCCTCTTCCGCCACTACTTTTGTTTGACGCCGTATTATCTATGCTCTTTTCCGATCTATTACTTGCCGATGTATTGCTAGGACGCTTATCCTTATTAAAATCTTTGTTATATTCCGATTGATTTCTATTATGATATTTAATGGTCTTAAAAAATTCAAGTACGTCTTCTGGTTTATCAAATTTTGCTGCTTGAGCACCTACACGAACTCCCCTGTCTTCAACCCCATAAAGTAAACAATCCACTGCTTGCTTTCCAAATATCTTACATCTGTTCAGTAAATTAATTTTCGCAAAGTAATAAAGTTCATAAGATTCTCCAGAGCGTACCCGTCTATTAAGCATCTCAGTTAAAAGTTCCGCATAATTTTCGGTCGCTGGAAATGATTCCTTAAGCATAGACTTCCATTCAAGCCAAGTATGCTTAATAGAGGGCAGACCCTGGAACCATGTCTTAGCCAGTCCGGTGAGTTTAGGCAGGGCATAGTGAACCGTTTGCTTGTCGTTCCAATTATAAATCTCTGAACATTCATCGACTTTATCAAGCCAGATATGAATAGTCTGTTCTTTCGACATAGGGTCAAAGTCTGGAACGACGTTGTTCAAAGTTGAACTAGGAAACGATTCACGATCCCCTGCCTTAGACTTAAAAAGTTTCAAAAAGAAATCTTCAAACAGGTCCGTAGTCATGAATTTCGTTTTTTTGTTGTCATGCGTTTCATGGTTTTCAACACTCGGCGTGTGTCGTTTCGAAGGAGTGACTAAAGAACGGTACCGAGTTGGGCTTTTATTGCCAGCATTTAGCTGATCACGATTACTCGGTCCAGGCTCAGGCGTCTCGAAACGCCAACGTGATTTGTTCCGTTCAGATAGTTTATCTCGTTCTTTGCGTACCTGGTTTTCAAGGGTCCTTAGTTTTTCCCTCTCCCTGGACAGCTCACGTTCCTGTTGAAGTAGCGTTCGCGTGCTGCTTATGCTTCGGCTTCTCAGCTGATGATGCGCCGCACTGCTGTGCCGACGGTCACGAGTTGGACTGCGCCTCCGGGATCCTTGCGATGGTCGCTGGTCGTCACCCCGGCCACTGCGACTGCGGGTACGACTGCGCCTCTCGACTTCCACTAGGTCTCGCTTCCGACCACGAGATGATTCACTATGCATCCTCTGCTTTGTAGGGTTGCTGGTGCGTCGATAATCCGCATTGGGTTCTTTGTCGCTCATTTTCTGGAACTCAGAACGTTTTGTTAATGTACTGTGCACAAGTCTAGTAGCCACGCACAGTCATTTATTTTAAATTTTAATGTAGGTATTTTAGCATTATTTTATTTCTATTAGTCTAGTATAAAGTCGTTTTTTTTTTTTTTTTAAATCTGTATTCATCACGAAAACTGTTTATCATTTTGTCACCTTTTTATCATCCCTTGATGCTAAATGTACTAGATTGCAAGATTAAGCCAATATTTCTACTAAATATCATCTATCTACCTTATATGACCGTTTTGAAAAAAATATTTAAAAAAATAAATACCGTTGAACGCATCCACTTAAATCGACAAAATTGGGGTTCAAAATGTTAGCACTTAATATTAATTCACACCTTTTCTATTGTAATCGCGTTGATTTTCCGTTTTAAACTGCAAATTTATCGGAGGTCGAGCTCGTGGGGTGGATCACCACAAAACAAAATGTCTCGCGAATCCCACTTCTGAGATGTAATCGTACCTCAGAAGGGAATCATAGAATTGAAACAACGAACAAATCAACGCAATAACAATATTTATTATGAATTATTCAGCCTAGTTCAGTACACATCACATAATTTTACTAACCTTAGGACACTCCGGTGCCTCGTTCAAGAATGATCCGTGTCGGCGTCTTGTGCAACTGACAATTCACTTCAATGTCAAAATAATTTAATATCTGACATTGACACTGACACTTCGGAATGATTTTAAAGATGACACAGAGTAACTCGAACATAACAATCCTATCCACGAACTGTTTACTGATATTAATCTACCCTCACATAGATAAGTATTGTTACAGCTACAGATGCTAAAACTTTTGTGTAAGTACAGCTGTTCAAAGCATTTTTATTTGTAATATTTTGTAAGTACTGTTTTGTGAAAGAAATAAATTTATTATTATTATTATTATTATTGTTAGAAGAGTTCGTTTTTAGATAGTTATTGCAGGACACTGATTGTCTATGTTTTTTTAATTCTTCTTTGGAACCTTGTTTACAAAAATCTACCTCTTCGATTCAGCGATTCAAACCCACGTCACAAGGATTTCTCATCAAAAATGATTAAATCTTATAAAACAGGAACTGAACGAGATCTAAATCTTCATACACTACAAGGTCAACCTAGCTCTGAAAGTAAATAAAAACACTATTTTGTAGTTTACTTAGTTTTAAAGAACACAATAATACTAACCTTGATGCTACAGTCCAGTTTCCGTAACTTTAATCTGTAATTATATAATAATCACGAATTTAATCGTGTCTAAGCAAAGACTAATCTAAAGGCTAAAATTAGCTCAACCATCATTTGTGAAGGCATTTATTTATAACTTAAACTGATTTTTATTTAATAATTATAAAGACATATCGAAGCCTTGAGTCACGGATAGTGTTGTTAAGTGGCGCGGTGTGTCCGGTGTTTATATAATTATTATGTAGAGCATACGTTGGTATTCTACATACAATTCTATTGCATGGAACTTGCATATAGCTACTCGTAGCAAAATGTAGATAATATTATGTATGTCAGCGTCACATTGTAAAAACCGTTAGATTGTAATATGACTAGCGAGATTGTAAACTCTTGGAATATTGTCAACTGAATATACTGCTTACAATATAATGCATTATTTTTCGGTAGATTACAATCTGTCGTAGTGAAACCGTAATATTGTGAAATGTATGTAAGGTTCTGGTGTTATGTGTACCTAAATGTATGGTGACAAATACACATAACATCAGAACCTTACGCCTGCAATCCCTGAAGGGTTAGGCAAGAGGTATAATTAATAAGACACTCACATTTCGCTAGTTCAGTTAAAGTCCCTTGTAATAGAGGGCGAGTCTATAACCATCCTATTGCCGTGGCTACTGAGAAATTCCAGATAGAACAACTCAAAAACACTTTGCCCGACCCGGGAATCGAACCCAGGACCCGTTTCTGGGCCCATTCGTGTTCTACTCGCGCGCAAGGGCCGAAGCCTGCCGAGGCTGCAGGACTGTTTGAAAGAGACACCATTGCCCTGTAACATAAAGGGCGAGGAAGGACCATGGATGAGTTTTAGTCAGTAAAAGTCTGACAGTTCCTCCCGCTCCGGAGGAGCCATTAGAAGATTTCCCATCCGAAAGAAAAGGACCCCTTTCTGAGACGCCACTCTCCTACCATAAGACCAGCGAGGCATGTACTCGTAGATACACATTTTAGAATCCTTTTAGGAATACAGGGCGAGCTGTCATGTCATGTTATGTCATAATTCTACTGTTTAATACCTCCAGATGTGTTTAAGAAAATATTGGGAACAGTCATATCTCGAATCGTTGGAGTAGAAAATGTTCGCGGCTAACGCACTGATGATCAAATGCGACACAGTTTTTCTTGATTTATCCATCAAGCCAACACGACTTATACAAGAACAAGCTGATGCTAGTGCGATTTTAAAAGTAGAACTTTATAGTTTTATCAGATGGCACAAATAAAAATCTAACTTAAGACAATCGTCGCTATGTCAGACAATTGGCATGTAAATCATGGAGATATTTAGTGATCCTTGACCACTAATTTTAAGCATCAAACAATAATCGATTGTGTATTTAGTACCTGTCGTATGTCCATGATACTTAAAACCAGCGATGACTAATACAAACACTAAAAACTTTTGTATTGACCTGTCACTTTGATCACAATACCTCTCAGACATCCTTCACCCGACCAACAGCATTTTATTTTTATTTTCGTATTTTTCCGCAACACATGTTTGCACGCAGAATCTTAATCATTACATTTACATTACAAATTCGTTACTATGCATCAGATCACGGATCTAGTATGAACTACAAAATATGTAGAAAATATAACATAAGATAAAACTTAAAGATAATTCATTACTTTACTTCGTATGGGAAGGTAAGGTGTAGAAAGTAGATCTCTTTACTTTCAGAGTTTATTTTTAGAGAGAAAGATGTGTTATGGTTGGAATATTGCCACAATGAGAACGTTAGTCGAATGGGTAATCGCAGTGTTTAGTGTTTAACGATACTGCATTCGTGTAAAATGGGAACACCTAAATATACCTGCATAGGTAGATTTTGTCAAGGTTGTTGGGCGAAATGAGCTAACAACACCATGAGAAACCCTTTTCCTAACTTTTGGTTGGCTTCCAGTATAACCGGATGCACCTAAAAACTAGCATTTTACATGCAGCGACTGCCTATCTGACCTCCACAACCCAGTTAGTACTGGCTAATATGATACCCCTTGGTAGGATTGGTTGTCAGACTTTGAAGCTGACTTTGACTGACTGCCTTCCTGTGACGACCGTCAAAGATATACAATTGACTATCAAAGGTCTACAAAAGCTAAGATAATGTATCAAAATACAGTCATACATTATTAAAACATGTAAGATACAAGAACAATAAAAAATATAAAGCTAAAAGGTTAATTTGATTTAGACTATTATTTAGTAGCACCATGAACAGCTTTAATAATAGATAAGCCGCTTTAGGCTCAAGTCACTTAAACACTTCAATTATTATTAATAATAGGAACAACAAAGTGTTTTAACGCTCTATTAATTTATAATTATAATAATACAAGACACGCACTTCATTAGCGTGTCAAAGGTACTAATTAAAAATACGGAAGACACGCGGGGCCGACACACGAACTACATTAGATAGACATATGGTTCCTTGAGTTAGCTCTTTAGTAATTATGTACAGGATGTTTGGTAGAAATGGTAGTGATCGCGGGAGTTGATGTGTTGCTACCATGAGATTTTATATTTTCGAATTAAAATTGTTTGTGAATTAGCAAATAATAAAAACATTTGAATCATTGTCTACGAAACAAAACGTCTAAGAACCAATAAATAAAAATATAAATAATATGTGAAAAATGTGACATCCACCAAACCGCACTGGGCCGCGTGTTGGATTATAGCCCATACGCAAAATACGCGCTTTGACGTGGAGTTGCGGACATCAGCCCGTTGTACAATACTTACAATACAATATGTGAAAATATAATAAGAAAATTTAATAAAAATGAATAATTAATATATAATATGAATATGTTGCACAAATGTAAGGTACAATTAACTCTTCTTACAATCACAAACGAAAACGTTATAGCGACTTCAAAGTCCAATTTAACAAACGAAATCATCGTGACACATCAAGACACAAGTTTTATGGGTGAAAACTAGGATATGAGTGTCTGTCGATGTGGTAAATTGTATTGGTATTTCTACCAAACACTCTGTAGATTAAATATCTTAAACAAAAACGAAGGTGCAAACGTGAAGTCATGTCACGAGTAAGAAAACATTAGCCAACGATCTTATTTGACTTGACACCGCTTCCTTGTCTTAACAATTAATTTAATTTATTATTCACCCGTGTCTTAATAGAGATATAAACCATTTGTGGTTTAAGAATCATTGTGGTACAATATGAATTATTGTTGCTTGTCAAAGTTAATGTTGTTTAGTGCATTTGTTTTGTGCAGTATGCAGCTTCCGTGTGTATTTTTTATTGTAATTTGCATTCAGTTTTGGTGATTAATGAATGATATAATCGTGTGACTTGCCCTAATTTCAAAAAGAAATAAAATTCGTAATTTTTATGTTCAGCAGATGTCAACTACAATCTGATACCATTTCTCTTTCTTAAGAATTTCCGAGTCCCTTCAATTTCTTGTAAGATCGTCAAATCGATAGTGAACATTATTATAATCGAAATAAATGGCGTCATATTTTATCAACAGAGAATCGCAAAAGAAATATTTTGAAGCAAAAATTTCAGACCATTTTAATTACGCAACTCGCAAAAAAATATTCTTGTAGCTGAATTAGAGAAGAAAACTTTTGGCCATTTGTTTACAAATGAACATTAAAACAAACTTTTTCTAAGGAAGTGGTTGCAAAAATTTTAAGTCACGCACAAAAACAATTTATCATAGTGATTGTTGTCGGCATCTGGGCGCAGAAATAAATCGCGGAGTTTTAACATTAAGTGGCGGCCCTCGCCGACCGGCCCTAACGGCCAGGTAATAATTCCAATCTGCACCATCCGCACAACTTCAGAACGGCCAAACTTCAACACATTATCTTTTAATTTGGACCCCGACAGACAAATAAGATGTTGCCGAAAGGAATTTCATTGAAACAGTTGAAACTTCGGTCGAGACAGAATAATTGACGCGAGAGATTGCCGCCCTCCATAGCTGTTTCTAAAGCAATGAGATACGAATTTCTCATTAAAATTTTCAGACTGGCAGTCGGATTCCCGGTGCTCCATTCAATTCCGCCTTTTGAAACTAAATCACAAGTTTTAACGAATTACTTGGACAATAAAGAATGTTATATAACATTGGGATCAAATAATTAAAAGGGTTCGATTGGTCGCGGATATATAGACATATGTTATGGAAGTGACATAAAAGGGCGGAAGGGACCGCGCCAAACTATAATAGTATTCTGACATGTGTGATGTGTCCCTCGGCCACGCACGTTCGAAGTTATATAGTAACCTCGATAGATTTAATTGTACGCACGATAAAATAACTGATTCCAACACCAGAATATGGTTTAAAGCTCCGAGTAACAGGTGCAGTGTTGTCTGAAAATAACATTTCCAGATTTATTTTTTATTGTCAGCTGAAGCAATGTCCTTTAGAAGTTTTACAAAGCACCCGGCTGTCTTGTAACGTTCCCACAGTCTGCCTCTCTTAGGAAAACCTATAAAATTTTATATGTCTCTCGTTGCTGATTACATTTCTTTGTGTTTTTGTGCAGACCACTAAATACTTTTGATTGATATTTCGAATTTTAATCCATTGAATGTAGAATTGATTGAAATTGGCAATTAAATTGGCGCCAAGTCAGTTAAAATAAATTGATTAAATAATACCTTTACAATATCCGGGTCTTCACTTATTGTTCACTTAAATTGTTGTTTAATCATTTTCCAAGATTCAAAGTAGTATAAACAGGTTCTACAGCATGTACTTGCTATTTTCTCTTCTAATTTACGACCTGTGGGTACGTATTTATTACGCACATATGCATCGTGCAGTCTAACACTGAGAAAGAAAAAGAACCTTATCCACACAATAGTAACTCTTATTATTCACATTCATACGATTGCCACCTATAGAGGTGCAAATCGTCGCCGCCGCGTCGTCACTTCGTCGCCTTCGTCGATTTGTTCTCCGAGCGTCAGGTGAATCTTTCGTTTTCATCTCGCCTTGTATTATGTTAATCAGCCTCACTTTGCGAATAGAATGAAATTTAATTTCTCCGCAAAGTCCGCCCGTTTAGAAGTTTCTTTTTCTCAGACTTATTCAAATAGGCTCTCGGTGATTAATTTTTGGAACTCATTCTCAGTTTCATTGAATGAAACAAGTTTAATTAACAAGTTCAGTGTCGGGGCTTCGCGTAAGTATTATAACTGTTTGAGTTCAGTCATGTTCCGAGTAACTGAAAATTCTTCGCTTACAAATACTTGATATAGAAAGGCTAAAGTTTGCTTTTAAGTAACTCAATAGGGATGTAATTATATTTCCGGAATAGTACTTAGACGCTTTTAATGTTGTAAGGAAAACTAAAATTAATGTTTCGTAATATCCGGGAACCTGAAAACTTCCTTAAAAGCAAAGTTTAGAAAGTAAAATATTAAGACATTTAAGATGGGCCGCCATCATTTATTTCTTTGGAAGCCTTCATAACTCTTAAGACCGGATAAACAATTCTCTTCAAAGATATAGTCCAACTGATTGGAACCCGCTACCTCTCTGTCGCATTCTCCAGTTATTAGGTCATTGTCGCATTTTAATTAACAGTTAATAACTTAGTTACAATTAGGTCAAGCAATAAGTACTGACAAATTGTTAGCAAAAAACTTTTAAGTAATTTCAAGTTATTAGCAACTTGTCGCATTCTATGTTTTTTTTTATTATTTCATTAATATATTTGTCAAGGATTTGTTCTTAATATACCTCCTATTAGTACCGTAGTAATTGAATTCTATTATGTGATATATCCTATTGATATAATTACTCTTTTATAAAATGTGGTAATTTAATTTAGCTTGACGGAACTTGAGCAGTATGTGTGGCTATGTCAATTATTGGTCGTATCCTTTAGCGCAGTGGTTCCCAACCTATGGTCCGTGGACCACCGGTGGTCCGCAAGAGCCTCAAAATGGTGCAAAGGTTAAAATGTTATTCGTACTTTTAACGTTCCCAGAAGATGCAAGCTCAACGCGATCTAATTTGGCCTATCGAAAACGAAGTGCAACCTTTTTTATAATTTACTAACTTGTTTTTCCGTATGAATGATTGCAAAATTTTTCGAGCCACGTAGTAGGCTCGAAAAATTCGTTTTTGTATCCTTCACTATCTTAACTCTAAAGGTTTTAGATTCTAGATACTCTTATAATCTTGTCGGTGTTCATGTTTATCTAGGATCTTATGGCCCCTGCTAACAATAAAGATACCGAAATGGTCCCTGGTACAAGAAAGGAATTGGCAGCGGTGCCTTCCTGGTTACTAATAAAACAACACACTTTGACCACCATTCATTGTCATGAAGTATAGATGGACACTTCATGGCAATGGATGGACCATCATCATCATTATCGACAGCCTGACTTCACCCACTACTGGTTATATGCCTCTTTTTGCTTGTGCCGAGCTCCAAGGTCTTGTGCCAGCCTCACCCAGGATATTCCCGCGATTGCAACAATGTCGTCGGCCCATCTCGCCGTCTGGATGGACCAACGACCTTAAAAAGGTGAACAGAGTATTGCAGAAGGCCCTAAACCGTTTGCAAAGTCAGGTGGGCCTGGTCCGGTGAGGAAAGCCATGTGTGACTGCGGTGCCTCAACGCAAACTATGGCTCACCTGCTGTCCTGCACTATGTGTGGTTCCACCTGCACTCTGAGGGACCTGTCCGAGGCAACCACCAACGCTGTCGAGGTGGCAGAGTACTGGTCGAAAAAAAAAACTTTTTTTAATTGTGAAATCATCGACACGACGAAGAAGAACTGAGGATCGTTCCTCAATACACTCAAAAAACTTGAATTGTTTTGTATTAAATACTGGCACTTCGGCCAATATGCATGATATAAATATAATTTACAGCTTGTAGCACCATGAATAATGTAGCTTTCTGCCAGTGAAATATTTTATTGAATTGCATAATTTAGGAAATTACCCGGACATACAATACATTAACAACTTTTACCTCTTCATAATACAAATTACTAAAGAAGTATAAATAGGGTGGTGTCCGCACTCGATATCCATACGTGTATTATAAGTACGGAAACCTTAATTAGGAATCCAAATTCTGCTTCTCACAGCAAGAAGATACAATTACGTACCATCAAGTTTTACCTCAGACCGGAATCCACGACAAAATGTAACACAATATATAAACATCTGTAACTTTCTACGACCTAAGTGGTAAACCTATATAGTATCACCGGTACGACGGGTTTCTGGTGACGTCATCATGCGACAGGGTCAATCACCACTCTCTCCGCGACCTCTGACTGTAGCATAACTCCTGCGCATCTCTTACGTAACTATTACGTATCGATGCATAACGACGATAACGCGGAAACTTATCATTTTGTATTTGTTTAGAAAAATAACAACGGAGTCAACAGATCAGATATGGAAAAAACAGCTAAGTAGTAGTCGGACTCACATATAAAGGGTTCCGTACCAACGTTCTTACACAACATTTACATATTGCGTTTCTTTTGTGAGGATCCCCTGTAATTTTAACCTATTTTATTTATTTGTATGTTCTTGTTAATGCGGCCATAGTAATGTGATGTCGAAGTATGTTCTGTCGAAGCAATGAGTAGTCAAACTTAAAAAAGTCTCTCTGTTATTCGAAATTGGAACTGTGTCGAAATAATTAACTGTCGAAATTCAGGATAACACTCAAAACACACTGTCAAAATGTCAACTGTAATGGCACAGAGTACAGTACAGAGTATAAGCTTCATACAACCGCGCGAATCGGTCTTGTCGCGTACGCGGCAATAGTGGAAAATACCGGTTTACGCTCTCACAGCCAGTTGAAAACAAGTTTTGTGACAAGCTAGAATATTTTAATGTAAAAACTTGGTAATTATTAATAATGGTTGTTTATTGTACTGTGTGTATGAATAATACTAGAAAAAAAAAAGATATCATACTTTAACTATCCTAAGGAGTGCAATAGGTAAGTAAATATTTGATTAATTTGTCCTATTGTGACAACCCTACCAAAATAGGTAACAATTTTGCACGTTGTTAAGAAGCTTATACTCTTTTCCGTTTACTTACTCATGTGGTAATGGGTAGATCCATTACAGTTTAAGAGATATAGCCCTGTGACAAACACACAAACAGCAATGCCTTAATAATAGGGCCCTGTTGGCAACCTTTCGTTGCGGAACCCTAAAAACGACCAATCAGATATCAGAAAAGACAGTATCATTTTTAATCCCCGGTTAAAGAGAAAGCGATGTGTCTAATTGAGGCTATCTCATGGGCTACTGCGCTGATTACACTGTCGCCAATGGTTCGTGGAAATGTTTTTATAATTTTAAATTACGTGGTTGTGCCTGTCTTTGCGTGAAATATCTGATAAACTTCATAGGGTTGATAACTTTGAACTGCAATAAATATTATAGTTTTATGTGTTATTTAAGACACATAAAACTGACGGAATGATTCCTGACTAAAAAAATATGATTCTGTTTAGTTTGTCAGTTAGATTATCGAAAAATATTGGACACGTGTTTTTTGTTTTATCAAATTAATAAAAATTCGCGAAGATAAAACGCGTCAAAGATCATGAGTGGCTTCTGACGTCACTTTCCGATAAAAATGTTCTCAAATGTGACGTCACATAAGTTCGACGCACTGTATTGTCTTTGCTTACGAGAAAAAAGAATAAATATGTGTCCGATATTTTTTGGAAATCTATTGGGCGGACAATTTTTTTTTTGTCAGCTTATTCTACCCTACTGTTCCATTGTTTATTTTCAACCAGTCCGGTTCCAGAAACTAGTATCACAAAATTGTATGAAGTAAACAGACAAATTGAAATTCGAATGCCGTCTCGACAGATGACGATAATGTTTATCATCTTTGTACCTACCTATTTGCGTCCCAGGGTAATGATGGTAAGGTTAATGTTTTTTACTTGACTGAACGAAAATAACCTTTATTTACACATTACAAAGAGATCATCACCGTTATTTTTGGTGACATAACGCTTACGTTACTACACTACACTTATGGGAATTCAGGTAAATACCGACACGCCATTTTCCGATTTTCCACCAAAGCAATGAAAGTTGAACAAAGTACTACTATAAATAAATCACGGGCATAAATGATACTTAGCGATTTCGCAATGGTCAAACACTAGTTGCCCTACCTGCTTTTCAGGGTAAGGACTTCATTCATAGTTGTACTATCGGCGATTTGCGATTTGATTGATATAATCAGAAGGTCTATATTGCGATAAAGTTCCACATATTTGACTGCAACCGAGATCAAACGCAGTTGCGAGATAACATTATTGATTCCAGAAAATCACTGTTCTTTTTCCAAAACTATCATGGGTGTTTTGACCCTTTCAATGCGGTACTTAAATGGTCCTCAAAAGCCATAATTAGTATACATGCATATGCAACGGTGATACAAATACGCCATATCGAGCCCATTCCATGACCACTTAAGTTCCATTAAAATGTCTCCATCACCCGATGTTTGTGAATTATTTCCCTTCTGACGCAGTAATTGACGTCGGACATTTTATTGAAATACTAGTAAATTATACTCGTTGCAAATTATAGGTAATCCAGCATATCTCTTATTATGGCACTGCAATCGTTAAGTTTTTCAGCCAATTCTTTTTTTAATGGAGTTTTTCTGGGTTGGAGTATTTTCATTGATATTTTCAGATCTAAACACAAAAAAAAAACTTAAAGAAAACGTAAGTGTTATTTACTTATCTTCAATAGGATTTGCAATTCCTTTTGACGAAAAGAGGTATACATATTTGTACTAGAAATACTAAGTTATTTATCAGTAAGAGTTTTCTTCAAAAGATATTTTCGTAGCAGTTTACCAAGAAAACTCATTCAGGTATAAAGAAATAATATTTTATTTATGGCTCTAAGCGAACGTTAACCTTTGTAACCCCTAAGGGGTTACGGGTGCGACACCTCTCTTGTGCGAAACCTACTTTAAAATGCACCCTCCTAACTCATCGTACAACCCCAGTTCTTATTAACGCGATTAATATTTCATTATTTAGACAGGCATTACTTCATTATTTCTGACGTGACAAGTGGTAAATGTTTAGTAGTTACATTGGCCGTTTATCGATAGGTGGGTAAGTGTTTTTACAAGGTAAGATTAAAAATGCAAGCCTACATTTTGATCATTATCATTTTAGGCATGTTCATGCCCTAGCATACGAGTGAAAAGTGGCAGACCGTACATCATCACCGTTTTTTACTAACAAGGTAAAAAGTGATGAGGAGTGATGTACGATTGTAAGGTACCATAACTTATTGCGTGTAAATATCGCACTTAGAAAACGTAATCATCTTACCCCAAAGATTACTTAAAACCCTATCTATCATGTGGTTTAGGTTTCCGCACTTAGTCCTTAAGAGGCCTGCGGAGCATGCAAATTTCATACAAACGTAATACCAAAATAATTTGTAAATCAAACATATTCTTAAGGTAGTGTGACTGTATTTATTTTGATTGAATTACAGAATATATAGGTTCCCAAACACATATTTTCAATGTAAACCGATTTAAACAAGAGTTATGAGAAAAATAAATTTAATCAATAGAAATTTTAAATATCTCATATCATTGTCCTATCTAAATATTTATTTGGGAACATAGATAATCTACAATGCAATCGAAATATATAAACACTACCTTAATAAAATGTTTGATTTTCATATTATTTTGTTATTACGTTTGTATGACAAAACGCATGCTCCGCCGGCCCCTTAAGGTGGACCATAAACTTCAGTGTTTTAATGTTTTACAGAGTGTAAACAGACTCTTCGCAAATCCAGTCTTTTAACACCCTTTATAAAAAAATCACAAAAATCGGTCAGTTGAAATTGGGAGCGTTCAATTTCATTGGTGTAATTCCTTTTTAATAAGCATTAAAAAGTTGATATTATTCAATAACACTGAATTTAAATCAAGCCAAAATGTTACACAACATTGTATTGACAAAAAATTCGGAGCTTTTCCAAAAAAAATATTCGATACAGTACAACTCAATAAGACTAAAAAATGAAAGGGGTTCTTTAACAATGTCTGTTAAAATTTCTACGTAATCGGTTTAGGGTGATTAATGAATAAACTTATAAAGAAACAGATTTATCTATCCACCCTCAAAGGGATTTAAGGGTTTCTTTCAACTGTCGAAATGAATTTTTAAGCCTTCAACAGCCAAGGCATAAGAAATAAGATTAGGATTTTCAAATAGAATACTAGTTTCTAAAATAAAGTTGTAAAATATTTAAAGTAGCGTAAATTCAAGTTTTTGTTATTTTGGGATCGTTTATTCTGATTAGTATCATCATCTCCCTAGCTTTTCCTAACTATGATACAGTCGGCTTCCAGTCTAACCAGATGCAGCTGAATACCAGTATTTTACATGGAGCGACTGCCTGTCTGACCTCCATAACCCAGTTAGTACCGGGTAATACGACACCCCTTGGTAAGACTAGTTGTCAAAATTTCGGACCACTGACTAGTTGTAACGACTGTCAGTGATCTACAAATGACATCTTTTATTCAGATGCGGATCGTCATGCATCATCATTTCAGCCGAAAGATGTCCACTGCTGGACATAGGCCTCTCTCAAGTGTCGCCTCATTGACCGGTCCCATGCGACTCACAGCGGATTTCCGCAGCCTTCAGATGCGGATAAATTAAACATTTCACAAAACGATTGTTATCGCATCATCTACGAGATAAAACGAAACTAAAAGTATCAACAACTCATCATTTATGTAGGGCAACTCACGCAACCAAATGACGGTAATCCAAAACACTCTTGACAAACCATCAGACAGCCACTTTCAACTCAATTTTATTGAGCAAATATTATCGTTTACCTTTCCCTTGATTACACAATAGTTGAGCATAATATCACCGGAGGTATCTTCATAGTTAATCGCTAAAGTCACAACCGCCCTGAGGCCCTGCCAGTTTAAACAGAATATTAACTTTCCCGTGAAGCGTGATATACTGCGACATGCAAAGATAATTTCGGTAAAGTGACAAAGTTAATTATCAACGTTTATGTGGACCGAAAATGTTTTGTAGAAACGCCCTATTTTGTGAGAGATTCTGCAATGTTTTGCTTGGATGTTGAGTTTTTAAGGACGATTTTGGCAAGGTTTTTTTTCTCTTTTTATAGTGGTGGTTTAAAATTGCAAGTGGTGGTGCAATTCCCTTGGCAATAAATAACTATTTCAGTATAAAAATGCATGCAACATAGTGTTTAAATGTTTAAAAGGTCAATGTGCGAAAAATATCCTAACATAAACAAAGCCTCCGAAGACACTTTTGTTTCAGTTTAATGATTATATTATTATTTCTACTGCTTTATTAAAATAATTAGATAGTCATTATAAATACATAGGTAGGCGTTATAACTTATCATAAACTTGCTTATAAATCAGATAAAAATAATTAATTAATAAGAAATGACGTTTTATAAGTGCCTGGCCTGTGTAAAATAAAATATTATAATATATATAATATAATATATTGATTTTGACTAATTTGATTTAATACTATTTGACTTATTTGATTCGTTTCTAATTACTTTACTATTTATTTCAGATAAACTTAAGTGCCATTCACGGTGTATATTTGGTAAGTACCGAATTCACAATTTATCTTTATGCTATAATTACAAAAAAACGAAAATTTTCTGCAAAACGAATTTTATTCAAACCTTTAAACAGCAGAAAATTAAAAACTGAAGACCCAAAGAAAACATTACATTATGCCTATAATATGATCCTTGAAAACTTAGGCAGAGGTGTAGGTACCTAAAAAAAGAACCCATATCCATATACAACGATGTCCACATACTCAGTACATTATTCTAAACTCCCCCGCATCGTAATTTATCGTCGGTAATTAAAAAAAAAAAACAGATTCATGTCATGTTCACGGTATGTATATTCGTTCGGTCAAAATGTATAATTTTGACCGTGTAGGTCCATTCCACCCTGTATTACACACCTCGCTATTCCAAAAACACAACTTTAAAGCAGTAAAGAAAATCAGCCAAGACATTGAAGAAAAACACTGTCCATTTTATATACCGCGCCCCCGGCGCACACCAATATAAAAGCCGCCAAATAAAACGTTCGAGATACAAAACCAACTTTGAGTCCACATAATTAATGGCAGCAAGGTAGGTGTCCCAGTTAGCACTAGCGTGTCTTATTTAATTTGGCACGAGCTACATCGGAAACTATCGACCCTCTCCGGCGCCGGCGGCCAGCGGAAATCAAACTAATCGATTTTCATTTCGCCGACAGGAAATTAAATCCTTTGAGAGTCGTTCTCGATAACGGATTTCAGCTAAGCATGACACGTGTTCGGCTATGAACGGATAACGGTATCTATCTGGATATCTTTTTAGGGTTCCGTAGCCAAATGGCAAAAAACGGAACCCTTATAGTTTCGCCATGTCTGTCTGTCTGTCTGTCTGTCCGCGGATAATCTCAGTGACCGTTAGCACCAGAAAGCTGAAATTTGGTACCAATATGTATATCAATCATGCCGACAAAGTGCAAAAATAAAAATTTTAAAAAACATTTTTATTAGGGTACCTCCCCCAGACGTAAAGTGGGGAGCGATTTTTTTTTTAATTTTGACCCTGACGTGTGATATATTGTTGGATAGGTATTTAAAAATGAATAGGGGTTTTCTAAAATCATTTTTTGATAATATTAATATTTTAGGAAATAATCGCTCCGAAAGTCAAAAACAATGTGTCCCCCCCCCCCTCTAACTTTTGAACCATAAGTTTAAAAAATATGAAAAAAATCACAGAAGTAGACCTTTATATGAACTTTCTAGGAAAATTATTTTCAACTTGATGAGTTGAATAGTTTTTGAGTTATATAGCACTTTTTCAAAAAAACGCAAATGATAACTTTGTTTTTCATACAAATACTATGAAAAACAAAGTTATTTTTGCTGACGAAAAATGTTGGTATTTTTAATGGTCTGGGAAGCTACGGAACCCTACAGTGAGCGTGGCCCGACACGCTCTTGGCCGGTTTTTAATGTTAACCCCATCTCAACGACTTCATTATTGCACGGTAGTCGTTTGAGCTTCACGTAGAATTGGATTTCATAAATTATTTCGTTAATTCGAGCGGTAATGACTGCAGAAAACTACTCTTTGAATGAATATTTATTAAAATTGCTTTGTAAAACACAAAGCAATTTTAATAAATATTCTTTTCATCCCCTCATCTCGGAAAGAGTATTTTTGCTCTTCGATATCTGAGTGCAAATGCCGTATTTATCGTCTTGAGGGTTAAGTAAATTTGAATTTAGAACATCGTGTGCACTAAGCATGTGAATTCAAAACATCATTAAACCTATTTACTTCTACCTCTATGGTACCGAATTAATCATATATTTTTTTTAATTTGTTAAGAACTCAGACTCGGAACCTTCTTGGTGTACTTTTTTTGATATGTTTTGCGCGCGCCATTTTCTTTTCACGTCATATTGTTAGCACCTTAGGTTAAAAACAAGGAATCCAACTTGAAAACAAGTGAAAAACCTAAAATGACCAATCATTATCTAGCGACGAGGAAGTTTATTTGACGCCAACAGAATTAACTGACTTTGTTAATAATGCACATTTTTTTTTTGCGTTTATTCATTTCCTTGCTGAGGTGGGATGAAAAGTTACGTGTTGCACTCGAGTGGAAAGATTTTTCACATCGTGCTCTTTTGATCTCGCTAACGCTCAAGATTCTAAGTTTTGAATCACTCGCTTCGCTCGTGACTCAATTTTAGAATCTTTCGCTTGCTCGGTCATCTAAATTGAACACGCGGTTAAAAAACCACTTTGCACTCTTGTATAACAAATAGCTATTTCCGAAGGTAAATTCGTTTGCGTTCTTCATACACTATTTACCTTTTGGATGTTTTCTTAAAGCGAATAAATAAATGCAGAATATCCTTAGCATGATATTCCGCAGAAGTCAGCCTCATCGGTTGACCTGCGAGATGACATTAAAAAAAACAAGCCAGCATATTTAAAATTGGAAATACTTTAAACGAAACTACCAATTATATCGATAGGCCGCCATTTTTTATTTCACCTCAATTTAAATAGATTCTGTGGCTTAGAAACGGATTTGAATTGAAATCGAATTCGGATCGGTTAATTCCGAGAAACCGTGTGATCTTTGACCCGACACGTAACTATCAGACGTGGCTTTGAGTGCCGCCTTACATTACTTTGTGTGGTACCCATTTTGCTAGAATTTATACTATACTATTTCGATATAACATTACACCTGTAGTCCTGAAGGGCTAGGCACAGGTAACCCACTTCACAAGTTATAATTATGTCCCATGTTATAAGGCGACCATTATGCCATAAGCAATGCGTAAATCCAAACTGCTGGTCAAATCAACACAACTATTACCCGAACTGAGAATCGAAGTCAAGACCTCACGCAGTCATCGGCCTTACGACCACTAGACCAAACGAGGCCGCAATAGTACACAAATATAAAGAAATATTTTACTAAACTATGCAAAAGGTGTTTCATATACTTAAAGTAAATAGTGCGTGAATCAATTTGACTGATCGTTTCACAAAAACAGTTCGTTACTTGCAGTAAAAACTTAATAGGCCGTTGCTACACAACATAAAGTACTAAGTTGAGAGGCTAACTACACATTGACAGGCTGAATTGCGTGTCTAGACGAATTGTGGTTTTTCAACTGTCTGTACTATTTTTTGCCTATAGATAAATCAATCTGAAATTTCAATGGATGAATACCAGATAAAAACTTCCAGAAATACTTAATCTAATAACAATATGACCTAGATTTTGGTTGTAAATTTTTTTGTACGAGTAATTCTGTAAAAAATCTTATTGAAAATGTTTATTAAATTTATATTATCTGGTCTCTTTACATAATATTTTCATAACGGTACAATTCCGCCTAGATTTTTGCGTACTAAAATATAATATTGCGTTCATAAGCTAAGATCCCTTTTCATGTTCAAAGAATGTCTACGTAGGCAGAAAAAATATCTCATCAAGCAAAATTGCAATTTTTCTTTTTACGGCGAAACTATACTTCGTGCGTAAAAAACAGAGATCAAAACATAAAAGCTACTTCTAGCAAAGGAGAAGCATATAATAACATTTTTCATTAAAGAAAATGCAGAACGTTATTAGTTAAGTCCTTTTCATTCATTTTTCTATGTAGGTTTTCTGCTTCTCTAAATCATTACTGCAAAACATAGAAACCAGTTTACGGGGATCTCTCATTGTACTGGAAATTTATACAAAGCGATGCCATGTTATACTGAAAACGTATAGTTTGATGTGTCGCCGTGTGTACAGTCAGTGCCATATTTTGATCCATCTCTTCGACAACATTCTAATAGTCAAGAATATTATACTGCTTAATTATATTTTTAAACTAAGTGCTGAAAATAAGTCCTTAGCAGGAAATTATTCGTTTTATTGTAGTTGAAACTTAGCATATGTTAACTTATAGTTTGAAACAGTGTTTAATTGTAGTTTCTTTACCAATAATAATACAGTCATGCTAGCAAGATTACCAAATTATTGAAATCAATTCGTCTGAATACTCTATTGTCACGTGAGGACACGTGAGGAGTATTGAATAAAATATTTCAGTAGAATTTGGATTGAAAGATTATTTGGACAGGACGAATGCAGACAGTGGTCCAGACTAATAGATGATATAACGTTATGTTACGATAAACGTCACGATATAATTATTATGTCACCGTTAAATAATTGTCAAACACTTTAGATTGTAATATAACTAGAGATATTGTAAACTCTCGAAAGATTGTCAAACGAACATACTGCTTACATACTACTGACGCATTATTTTTCGGTAGATTGTAATCTATCGAAGTGAAACCGTAATATTGTAAAATGTATGCGTTGGAAGTCAACTCGCGTCGTGTGCAGGATGGGGAAGGAAGGGGGGGACCCCCTTGCCCCATGGTACCACTCTCATGAAAAGGTAATGTACCATTCCTGAAAAATACCGATTAATATACCCTAACCTCAAAACACTTTATATTCCCCTAAAAAGCGTAGTCGACGGAGCACCGCTACGCGGGGCCTATTTCTGTCAGCAGGGTTTAAAGGAACCTAACTAACCTAACGTGAGGGTGCCCCAAGTCCCGATTATGGTGGCAGAGATACTTCCGTCGCATGCATTTCACAATATTACGGTTTCACTTCGATAGATTACAATCCACCAAAAAATAAAGCGTTATTTTGTAAGCAGTATGTTCAGTTGACAATATTTCGAGTGTTTGTAATCTCGCTAGAGAGATTACAATATAACGTGTTTGACAATTTTACGGTGACATATAGGTACATACGTAAACTGATGATACACATCAGGAAAACATCACGTGAACTGTGCACCTGTATTAAGGCAAGGCTGAAATTTCAAAAATCCCATAAAAGATGGCGCACTATTTCCATCATACATTGCAAAGTAGCCAATACACAAAAAATATGACACATCTTTGCCACTAAAACACTACTGTGACAAGAAGACACACGTGATCTTCCACCAAAGCTCTCAAATCATCATTGTTTACAAAGACAATAATTCGATAAGAAGTCGCACTATGACATGTACCAACGTAAGAACACTTCGATTTGTCGAGAAAGCAAGGCAGCTTCCCAAGGGAAATTAGGGAACGAGATATTGGCGCTGACCACATCTCGACATTGAGTCCGCGGTACCTTGCGACTGTTCACGTTTATTTTCAATTATTGGACAGAATTATTTGTCATGGGAGCTTGAATGCTTTTTTTTTTGGGTTTTGTTTTGTCTTGGTTATGGTTAAGGGCACAGTTAAAAATATCTATGATTTGCAAAGGTAAACGTTTTTTTTTTGTTTTTTTTCTGTAGTGATTCTGTTCTCATTTTAAATTTGATTATGATTTTTCTCTACACCGATAAGTTGTATTAATTATACAAGTGCTTATTCATAAAATAAATGTCGTGTAAGCTTACACAACTTTTTCCGAAGCATTAAATACCAATTTTGTACGCAGATGTTCATTGAATATTTCTGACATTAATGCGAACATAAAGTCTCAAAATGAAACCACTTTTCTATGTTATTTTCATACTATTTTATTTTTTAATCCTACATTTTGACAGTAACGTTAATAGAAAAAAAGAGAAAACTGTATTTACGGAGAATACTTAGGCACTGGTAAAACAAAAAAAAACTCATTTATATAAAAAGCCAATGTTATTATCAAAAGGCTAATATTCCATTTCGGCTTGTTCGGTTAATCTTTTGAAAGCCGACGCACGTTAGCCGCAAGCCGAGTTACTCGAGGTGAAACATTTAATGATTATACAGAAAAATGTTTACATTACCGCTGAATTAATGTCTGAGTAGAATCTTAGCAATGCCGTAATATGGATTCTTTCTTATTATAATCACTGACCGTGATAATGGCCCTGATTCTGTTATGCGCCAAATATGTGTTCGGAAGAGTAATATTGCTTCAAATTATCTTATATCTGAAGAGAGACGAAAAAGAACATCCACAAGCAATTGGCTTGTTTTAAACCGCATTCGAATTCGGATTGGGAAACTTTCTTCATTCGATCCAACCTTCTTTCGAAGCTACAAAATATTGGCAATCAGTTTGTCGTTTAGAGGTAAACAAGAATAATGTACAAAAATCACATTGCATAGCTTCATCGGGGATCAGTACGGAACCTCATTTCTTCAGTCGCATCCTAACTAATCTTCTATATATATAAAATAGTAAACTGACTGACTGACTGACTGACTGACTGACTGACTGACTGACTGACTGGGTGATATATCAACGCACAGCCCAAACCGCTAGGTCTACAGATTCCAAATTTGGCATGAAAGTTCCTTATGTGGTGTAGGGGTGCACTAAGAAAGGATTTTTCAAAATTCACCCTCTAAGGGGGTGAAACGGGCCCCCAAAGTTTGTATGGGGAAACAAGATTAGTTAGACTATTTTATTCAAAACTTCACAAGAGTACTCCTATTGATAAATGAGTAGAAATGGGTTTCAGGTTTTTTCAAAATTCACCCCCTAAGAGGGGTAAATGGGGTGGCAAAGTGTAATAATGAACGCACAGCCCAAACCGCTGGGTCTACAGATTTCAAATTCGGCAAGTAACTTCCTTATGTGGTCTAGGAGTGCACTAAGAATTTTTTTTTCAAAATTCACCCTCTAAGGGGGTGAAACGGGCCCCCAAAGTTTGTATGGGGAAACAAGATTAGTTAGACTATTTTATTCGAAACTTCACAAGAGTACTCCTATTGATAAATGAGTAGAAATGAGTTTTAAGTTTTTTCAAAATTCAACCCCTAAGAGGGGTGAAACGGGCCTCCAAAGTTTGTATGGGGAAACAAGATAAGATAGACTATTTCATTCGAAACTTCACAAGAGTACTCCTATTGATAAATGAGTAGAAACAGGTATCAGGTTTTTTCAAAATTCAACCCCTAAGAGGGGTGAAACGGGCCTCCAAAGTTTGAATGGGGAAACAAGATAAGTTAGACTATTTCATTCGAAACTTCACGAGAGTACTCTTATTGATAAATGAGTAGAAACGGGTTTCAGGTTTTTCAAAATTCAACCCCTAAGAGGGGTAAATGGGGTGACAAATTCTAAAAATCAACGCATAGCCCAAACCGCTGGGTACTGATTCCAAATTTGGCAAGTAGATTCCTTATGTAGTCTAGGGGTGCACTAAGAAATATTTTTTCTAAATTTACCCTCCAAGGGGTGAAACGGGCCTCAAATGTTTGTAAGGGGAAACAAGATTGGTAAGACTATTTCATTCGAAACCTCACAAGAGTACTCCTATTGATAAATACAAGATGGCGCCCAGGAAAAGTATTTGTTTTTCCATCTCGGGTGTCGTTTACATGGTTTTCGAGGTCGCTGATTACAAAAATGAGATCGAAATGAAAATCGAAATGGCGTTGAAGTAAATTTTTCGTCATGTGTGTCATTTTCATGTTTTTTGGGGTCGCTGATATCGAAAATGAGGTCAAAATGAAAATCCAAGATGCCGTCTAGGGTTTTTTTCGTTTTTTCTTTGTGGGTGTCGTTTTCATGGTTTTCACTGAACACAAATCTAATTTTTCTTTAACTTTTGTTTGTTTTCGTAGCTACGTAGCTTCGTATGTAATTTACCGGCCATAGTAATTCCATCCTAGACAATAATTTAAGATTTTACACAATACTTCTGCAAAGTTCCTCTGTTCTGCTTTGAAACCAACTAATTTATGAGCAACCCAGATATGTTTATCTTTAAAAGTCTGCTGGATCTTGAATTTTACTTACTCTTTGTTTTGCGCAATGAAATTCTCTCATTTTTTTATTACAATTACTCCGAATTCAACGCGAGCAAAGCCGCAGACAAAGCTATCTAATACATAAAAATCTCGTGTCACATTGTTTGTTATCGAAGTTCTCCGAAACGACTTCACCGATTTAACATTTTTTTTTGTGTATATTTGGTGGTTTAGAGAACAAGTCGAAGGCTACTTTTATACCCCTATGTGACAAGGGTGGTTTACGCGGACGAAGTCGCGGGCAACAGCTAGTATGTTATAAATGCGAAAATAAGTTTGTTTGTTTGTTAATTTTTCACTCCTAAACCACTGAACCGATCATCCTGATTATTTGCCACGCTAATGCTACGTTGCCAGGCATACAGAAACGGACATAGAGTAGCTTTCATCCCGAAAAAAAAATTAATGTTCTTGAGAAAAACAGCAATGACATTCTTATGATCACAGTAAGCACCACATGTCTTTCGAATCATGAATGATTTTTAGTCAAAAGTTAGTCTTTTTATAAAGCTACATTCCATATTTCCCAAAGATCTTATCAATATGGATGTGTGAAAAGTATCTAAATATCTATTAAACATTTTTATCACCACATTACAAACAGCCAACTGAAAGCACCACAACCTAAGTAAGGAACGTCGTATTCACTTATCAATTTTATCTGTCAGTGTATATTTCATATAGTATGCGCATAATGCGTTGCATATCATTTATAATGTTGTGTTATCGCCTTTACTGCTGGCATACGTCACCGAGTGAAATGTGACGTTGTGGTCCAACTTTAGTATTTTATCATTTTTATAGCACCCAACAACACCGCGTGGAAAACTACACGGCTGTCTAAAAAGTTTTCAGTGGTTGCGTTTATTTTCGAAATTCTACAATATTATTGGACTATTCCGATAGTAAATTGCATTTATTAAACCTTCTGGGTTAGATTATCTATCTACAGATATCTACGCCAGCCCAAAGATTTAGCTAGCAAAAGGGACACAACTATTCGTAAAGGGAATCCCAAATAGATTGATGGATTAAACTAAATAATGAAGGGGTGAACCCTGTCAATGGTCAACGTCCATCGGCAACCAGAAGACTTAACCGAACCATCTGTTAATTCTCCGTACAAATGGGGGAAGATAACGGTATTAACTACTCCTACAATTTACTGCACTCCCAGTACCCCTGGTAGTGGTAACACAATTTAAAACGCGTTTTATTTTATGATCGGTCGCTTGATATAAATATCTAAAGTGTCGCCAGCATATCCCGTAAAACTTATAGAGAAAACATATATATCTTTAAAATAATGGTCAACTGTTTTAAACTAGAATTGTTGAACTTAGGAACAATTTATGTGCGTTGAGACATTTGGTTATCGCGGGCCATCTGTACCGATCAAAAATCGCCAACTTGAACTGAAAAATATTGAAAAAATATGTTTGCTGTTTCATGGGTGAATAAGTTTTTTTTAAAGAAAGTGAACTAAAGAAGTCTTTTCAGTAAAACACCTGCGTAGCTGATGAGCTATTATATGATGATACGGCTCCTAATTAAATATAACTATTTCAGACATTTTGACAAAATGTTATAATCATTCAAACGAGACTCTAGGTAAAACAAAAACGCATTAAGCCAGCTCACGTGACCTGAGGTATTCTAGTAATAGCCTAAAGTACCATTTCACATTAAATGAGTTATCAAGAAAACGCAAGAAAAAAAATACTGTCGACGAAGAAACGGCAATACATTAACCACCTGTTGGTATCCCAGTAGAATAAAACTTGGCGAAGTCTTATTTCATTCAAACATCTTTCTTATTAATTTATTAAGCGATGGTCTTATATATCTGCCTTTATTATTGAGACGCTACATGAATGACCTACAGTTATTTTATTCTTGAGGTCTTCAAGGTTAAGTAAAAATAATAAACGATTTTTCATTCATACGAAATTAATGGTTATGTAAATAAACGCAACGATAAGTACTTGCAAGTGTCAAAATGCAATATGTAAATTGAAATTTAATTTGCAGAAGCTTGACATTACTTTTTTAATGTGCACATAAATTCACATCTTTTTGTCGAAGGCGAAGGTAGGATCAACAGAACAACACGTGTCCTACTTATTTAATAGTAGGTCCAAAACTACCAGACAAATTACACGCGAAAACATTTTATAGTCCATAGAAAGTCTATTTCTAAAAACAAACCATCGACAAAAAAAAATACGACTATACAGAACAAATCGATTCCAAATTAGAATTTCAAAAGAATCGAAACATTGTGAGCTACAAAATATTGCATAATCATCACATGTTTTATGCTCGATTCATAAATTAATGTTGTTCCCCCAAATCCGAGGCAGTGGCTTTCACATCACGCGCAAGTCAACAAGGGTTGAAAGGAGGAAAATGTGTTTTTTTTTCATCGTACAGGTACGGGCTCAGAACAAAAATGATTTATTATGTTTGAACATCCGAGTAAACGTACTTAATATTGCATTAGCGCTAAGTTGACAACGTTTTAAATGTTTTCGTCGCTCTTAAGTACATTACAATTGTATTTTATTGTGGTTTTCAACCTTTAAGGTAAGAAGATTAAAAAGCCGTTATAAATTATTTACGTTGTTTTTTTTCCTGTGAAAATAAACATCAGAACATGGTTGTTACTAAATCATGTTATTTTAGGCAGTATGAAAAGACAATCAGAATTTACTAAGGCCACATTTTCAGTTCAAAATAATTTTTATTATACGCCATATGGCTTCAAATATAATGCTGTGGACACGAGTGTGTCCATTTAAAATTTGAGCGCTTAAGGCGAGGTCACACAAAACGGTCCGAGAAGCAGACGGGTCGAGGGTTCCGTCTCAATACCATACACGGAAATTGCAAGTGACAATCCGAATATGGACGACGCATTTTCGTGTTCATTCGGCTTTTATAAATCTTGATAACAACTATAGAAGAGCTTGCGATCGAAATATCGTTCAGAAAATGTTATGTGCTGCATATTTTGTATTTCACGGAAAAATACTGAAGTTAAATCATTGCTTACTCTTTGTACAAGTTGTATGTCGGCTAAGTGTACAAAATAATGAGTGCTTTCAGGATTGTGCGTCCTCAAAGAAAGTTCGAAACGTATATTTCATTAAAACAGAACCCTGAATACCAACCAGACGGCACTAACACTAAATTCTAATACAGTTCTAAACGACTACGTATATTGTTGCATAGAAGCCGAACATTAACGAAATATACCGTCATTTCCATGGCTTAAAGGCCTCTTTGCGTCACATCATTATAATAGTTGGGCTTTTACGGTCCTCGGTCCTCGGTCCACGGTCCTTGTGGAACTTTTTCGACGGTACGAAGTTGGCACCGACATAAGCTTTTGTTCGCTTTTGTATCTCCAGCGAAACGCTTTTGAGTGAACGAGGTGCGAACACTGTGTTTTGTTTTTAATAAAGGTACCTGTGAGCTCTAGTACATAACTTAGTTTGAATTTGTATTAGTGTAGTGTAAGTACTTATTAAGTTTAAGTACGATGCGGATGAACTTGCATTGTTAATGAAATTGAAGAAAAATAACAACTTAAGTTCAAAGCTTTTGAATGATTTCCAGCGAAAACTATTCATAACGCAACTACACGTTTCCTCTCCAATTGCCATAGCTATTACTGACAATTAACCATCCCACTAATTGATAAAACAATATTGATAATTGGCTAACAGAACACAGTTTCAAATACTGCAGGAAACAAAACATTATATAAACAGGTAAAGTGATGAAAATCCTCAAATTATTCATGTAACGTGCAATACACCGGCAAAAATGTAGTTTTACCCGCAAGTGGAGTGTAACGAAGTGAGGAACGCCTTGAAATTCCACTAATTAATACGGTGTAGAATGCTGAGAACTGAATTAATTGAAGTTTTTTTAGTCTGAATATGGCGCTGCGACGGCCACACACGTTGAGTGGAAATATAGTAGTTATCACCTTCGATTAGTCCTTACTTATTGACCCTAGACTTAGTTGTACGATGTATGTTGTATCATAGTATATTTTATAACGAGGGACTAAACGAAGCCATTATATACCCGAGGTGGTTTGACTCCCGAGCTTGCGAGGGAGTCATTAAAAAGCGAGGGTATATTTAAGTTGGCGTTTAGTCTCGAGGTGCAAACTGTACTTTTCACTTCGAGTGCGAGAAAAACAGTCATTTAAAACCGAACAAATTTACACTCGACAAAAATTCTGAACTGAGCGGTCAGTTTTTTCTTCTATCAGGTCAGTCACAGATTAACAATTTAAAACACAACACAAACACTCAACATTGCCGCAATGAAGATGATCCTCACTCCACAGATAATTAGTACCTACATAACTGCAGCGGCTAGCAACAGAGGCATTGCACATACTTTTCAAAATCAACGATGCACACAAACAACAATAATTTTTCTCGCGTTGAAAAGTTCATTTGTTTTTTTTTTTTAATAAACCGCTTTCTATTTGCAAGCCAATTCGAAATTTAAATAATACCTTTGACCCATTAAAAAAAAAAAGTTAGGTACTGTTTTGTGACCATGTTTCAGAGTAAAAGATCGTTCCATTTTTAAATTACTTTTTACTCCCTAGGGAATAAACGGTCACTTTAATCCCGCTTCATAGGGCTATAATGGCGTACTTTTAGAGCATGAGAAGTGAAAACAATATTTAGATGACAACATTTGTTACGTAAGAAAAAGACAGATCGATGTCGGCGCGATGTTCCAAAGCAACATCGCGCCGACATCGTAATGTAATGTCATGACAGCCTGTTTGTCACCAACAAATCAGCTGCTTTCTCAATGCCGACAGGGTTACATTATGTAACTCCATACATTTTCCATACTGTACAAAACCGTTATAATTCATCTTTTCACACAAGACGCATAAATGTTTGGTCATTGAAGTCACGCGTTGTTACCTTGCATAATGGCAAGTTTAAACATTCTTCACATAACACATAGTTTTAGCAAAACAAAAATGTATTTGCATAAATATAATACTAGAGTTAGTTACGATGAATATAGAACAAATACATAGTTAGCAACGTTTTATGTTTGGGAGAAAGTAAACTGTTCATTATACGTAATCATGTATGTGACAAACTCGTACGCAAATGTCATTATATTCTTGTTTAGCGGAATGACGAGACGTAAGTGAACGCTTTCACCCATAGACAGTGACATTTAAAGAAAACAAACTTAGCTTACGTTGCGAAACCATAACTTTAGCGGCTGTTTTTATAAGATCCTTTTTGGATACCAAACTGACTGATATATGGCATTTATTTACTGCACTTCTCGTTTAAGCTGGAGGTGAAATACTGTAAAATATAGAAAGGCTACAGAGCTCGGTATATTATTTATTTATTTATTTAAAATAGGTGCACCAACAGTACATACATAAAACATTTATAATTAAAGGTCCATTTGGTATGGTTCTAATGTACGTACCAATTATAGGTGTACACAACATTCATAACAAAATAAAGCAACTATGACTTAAAACTAAAAAAGAGATCAAATAACAGACTAACAATAACACACTTAAAATAATAAAGTATTAAATACCAAAATAAAATAACAAAATTTAAATGTAAGTATGTAAAGACTGAAAACAAAAATAAAAAAAATTACTTAAGGCTATTTAAATGTCGGTTCAAATGGGAGCGCAACAGGGTTTTGAACCTGGGTAGGGAACCAAAGAACACATCCAAGTCAGGCAATTTTGAATTGAGTTCGTTGTATTGAATGCACATTCTTGATATTGGTGAGTGTCTCCCGATGTTACTTCTACTGGTTGGTGGTTGAAATAGTCTAGAAATTGGCTGTCTAGGACGGTTATATGGGACTGACAACATGACACGTTCGAGCAACTGTTCGCATTCAATTTGACAATTCACAACCTTATGTAGAAAAACTAAATCATGGACAGTACGACGGTTTCTTAGTGATTCAAGTTGAAAGAAAGCCAGACCTTGTTCGTATGGACATCTGTGTGATATTATGAACTGTTAACCTTAGGAACAAAGGGATTTGACCTAAGAGTTTGAACTTTAATATAAACTTAAAGCGTGTAGATACACCCAACTAATTGTGAAACAAGACCATAGATTAATTCAAGATGCAACGTGTACTGAATGTATCAACTATGGTCATACACATTGGATCTTTAAAAAGTAAAAGTGTCACTTACGAAACCAGCTCTATTCGAAGAATGAGAACAATTTATGTATTACACAAATCAGTGTAGGTAATATAATAAAACATAATGTGTAAGACCGTTGAGAATGTTCACATAAAAAAAATGTTAAGAAACTTTGTAAAACAGCCAAGTATAATGCTTCGTAGAAAAAGAATAGATATAATTTCAAAACTGACTGCCCCGTTGGTTTAGCGATCGCAAGCGCAACTGATGATCGTGAGGTCCTGAGTTCGATTTCCAAGTCGGGAAGTGTTTTTGTTTTTTTATTAGACATTTCTCAGTAGTAACCACGGAGTCTAGATTTGTGCCCGATTGTTGGCAATAGGCTCGCTCCCTACTACATGGGACCTACCTACCTACCTTTGCGTAACACTTCAGAGAGCATCGGTGGCCCGGTGGTGGCGGCCCCGACTTACGAACAGTAAGTCGTGGGTTCGAAACCACTGCTCACTGATCACCACTGCTCTCAAAACGGTGAAGGAAAACATCGTGAGGAAACCGGCCTGTCCTAGAAAAATTCGAAGACATGTGACATCTACCAAACCGCACTGGGCCTGCGTGGTGGATTATAGCCCATACGCAAAATACGCGCTTTTACGTGGAGTTGCGGACACCAGCCCGTTGTACAATACAATACAACACTTCAGAGATTACAGTTGTGATGTTGTGTTATGTTATCATTTCAAAACTTAGTCGCCGTGGCGTAAAAGACAAAACAAATTCTGATTTTCAATGCTTAGCTGTTAAATCAATTGCATAAAACTTTGAAGAAATACAGTAAAAGAATAATAAATCACGCCGTTGATAGCGAATCGGATTGATTTCTTGATTTCAGATAATAAAGAAGCATGTCTAGTTTACATATTTAAATTATTATGTAAAGAACCAGAGCGATAAAGTATGTTTTATTTATGAATTCGCGAAATTTTCGAAACTTGTGCGTGCATTTTTATGTAATGAATAAGAATCATACCAAAAGGTAAATACTAACTAAACAGTTCTAATTTCACAACTGAAACTTGCTTAACGAGACGCATAGTGAAAAATGTCCAAAGGTAAATTATTTCTGCAATTTTTGTACGGTATCCGTGAAAATATCCTCAAAACCGTGTAATTAATATTCAGAGGACATAGTGGGTCAATGTCTAAGAAACATGGGTGACGAATCACCAAGCTGACCTCTTTTATCTGGCGTACAGTGTAGTGATCATGTACCCATTTATGCACGACCACATACTGAGTCCTTGTTCAAAAATGATGGACCTTACTGATGTTGAATTGAGGTCTGCTCACATAGATGCATCGTCGAATTAACGAGGCGCATTTTTATCTACGTATTTTTTTATTGTTGACATTATTAGCGTATACAATATATGTAGTAATACATTATGTCGTGAGAATGAATATAGATAGGTATATGAGTAGAGGAAGACCAAAGAAACCATGGATTGACTGTGTTAAGAAGGATATGGCAAGAAAAGAAGTGTCTGATGAGATGACAAAAAAAAGAGAAGTATGTATATAAGAAGACATGCTGCGACGATCCCAAATAAATTGGGATAGGCAAAAGAATAATGACGATGTCATTAGCGTTTATAACAGCTGCTAGGCCATGTAGCCTTTCCTATTTGTCTAGCTCTGTACTTTAGTTTTTTAGACCAATGTTATCGTTTCCAGATCTTATAATGTTCTTAAGAGGCCTGCGGAGCGTGCATATTTCATACAAACGTAATTCAAAAATAGTTTATAAATCAAACATATTCTTAAGTTAGTGTGTCTTTGTATCATTGTTCTTTCAAAATATATATTTGGGAACCTAGATATTCTGTAATACAATCGAAATAAATACACACTACCAGGAATAGTTATGTTTGATTTACAAATTATTTTGGTATTACGTTTGTGTGAATGACGCATACTCCGCAGGCCTCTTAACAAATTGTTGTTAGAGTTTGCAAGAAAAAAACTACATTATGCAAAAAGGCTAGTTTTTAAACTCGTTATCAATCTCACGCATCAACTTTTTTTTGCCAATTCTGTTGACCACATTATCATAACGATTATGTATTATAAAATATTGATCGAATTCAAACATTTGACAATCAACATTTGAAAGTTCTTAATTGACAGACTTTGACAACGTGTCTAATGCTTTTTTTTATCATATCAGACATTTAGTGAAATCGTTGTCGTTGCGGTTTTTTTTTGGAACATGATATATGATGCGGTTGACAACTTGCACGCACGTTGTGGGAATAGATTAGCTGATAAGAATAACTCATTCTTATGTGTAGCAATTTACAATTTAAGTGTAACTTAAGTGTCGTCAGAACACGTCGAATGAGGTCTCCGTAGAGTCACAACGGACTCTAGAGAGTCACAATTGACTACTACAGAGAAGACTCCAAATAACTTGTATCTAGTCAGTTCCTGACATAAATAGTTCAATGATGTATCAACACCCACCCACATCATCATCTGCCTAGCCTTTTCCCAACTATGTTGGGGTCGGCTTCCAGTCTAACCAGATGCAGCTGAATACCATTATTTTACATGGAGTGACCGCCTATCTTACCTCCATAACCCAATTTAGTATAGGGCAATACGAAACCCCTCGGTATGACTTATTGACCATGTCAGACAGCCAGTGACTACCTGTAACTACTGACAAATATCTGCAAATGACGGCCGGGACCAACGGCTTAACGTGCTTTCTGAGGCTCGAAGGAAACTCGGTGTGTAACGGGTGGTCACCCATCGACAGACTAACCTAGGTAAGCGCGAATTAACCTGAAAGTCGACCTTGAGCGGCTGTTAATATTTAGCCACGAGCTCCTCTTATCAACACTCTTATCAACACTCTTATCAACACTCTTATCAACACCCACATGATCAAACAATTCAAAAATAAAATGAGAGTCCATGCCAAAACACGACCAAGAACTTACAAAGCATATTAATAATGTCCATCTAAAAATACTCATAAGCTCATACCAAAAAGGAACTTCCAAGAATTTCAAATTCTCCGTATTCAAAAAACAATATGATAAACCAGAGTCCATCAAGTTGACATGCGGACCACGTATCTTTGGCACGAATGGTATATGTTGGGTACGAATCGCGTGAAACCGCTGTTTCGACATGTTTGACTCATTTATTTTACAGTTTGATGGTTATAAATTGGATATTAAAAAAGCTGGTATCAATATTTGGTTATAATGGGCCATTTCTCTTTTGTTAAAGAAAGTGTGAGTAAGTTGAAACTAGGCTTGACATAATCGTTACATACAAGTAGGTTGTACGTCAATGATGTTGGCGTGGTCAGTTTCTCTTGTTTATCCGTCAAATTACTGTTAATTCGTTACTACTTTTTACTATGAGACGGTATTTCTTGTAATTAGATTGTCAAGGTAGCGTCAGTCTTTATTTTACTTATGATTTTAAGATCTAATCTTTCTCTAAGATGAAAATGAGATATATATCTGAGGTTATCTTGCGAGGTTCAATAAAATAAAAATAATTGAAGTGCTAGTGCCTCAACTTCAGCAAAAATATGATAAACAGGTCAAGCAACACCATAACTGCACTTTTCACGCTACAACAGCTAAACAGTCCATAAAACACTGAAACAGTGTTGCCACACCAGATAATTGCATTCCAAATTGCGTTTTTATGTTCCAACTAAATATTCTGGAACAAAAAATGGAAAAGTCAACCTTCACGGCGTGTTATAATGGCCGATAGTCTGATTACACTCTTTAGTCTATGATTATAGGCTACAACGCAGGAAAGGGAAGTGACGGATACTAGTAGGTAATTCTTTTCAAGGTTTCGGATTATACAAATGTTTTAGTGAAAAGGTTTGCCTTTGTGTTCTTATACTCGTATATTCATTATTTTTGCCCTTCGGCAGTTGCGGATTTGTGATGTTCGGGAGTTTTAATTTATATAAAATTGAAGCACTTAATACGGTCTGAGCCGATTATGAGCCAACGGTGCCTAAAGGATTAAGGTTTTATGCGAGAATGAACAATCGTAATTTATTTTTTTGTATTAAATATTAATGGTGGGTATTTAGTTCACAAAGCCTATGTCAAGAGAAAACCAAAATCAAAAATCAAAATCAAAGCATTTATTTCAAGTAGGCCAATAACAGGCACTTTTGAATTGTCGAAACAAAGATGAAAATTAAATGTAGCTACAGTCCCAGTCACAAGACATAAAAACTGTGAAAGTACTGTAGTTGCCCATTCCCTAGCGTAGATCTCTATGGAGAAGAACGGGCAAGAAACTCCATGGACACTCTTTTAAATCAAAATATTGTTACAAAATCTTGGTTACATCATTCATGTTGAGATGTTATATTATGTGAGAACAATGTAGCAAGATGTGCACGTTAAAAGTGTCCATAGCCAAACAAAAACAAAATACAACTCAAAAACAAAATAATTAATTCAAATAAACCATGGCGACTAAGAGATGACCAGTCACAACTGACAGCGCCCATTCACGCACATGACGCATGGATCAGCACCATTCAGCTCAACCATTTTGAAGGGAACTAAATGGTCCGACACACGCGCCATGATCAGCGAGACATTTGAGTGAGCATGACATACTCTCAACCGCCAGGGCACATTCAAGTCAAAAACTAAAGTAGGTTTCCAGTGAATGATAGCTTTCTAGTACATAGTACTCACACAATATGGGCTATGCGTTTATATAATATTAAATAGATTGAATCTATACAATGCAAAGATAGTTGTACAATCTTCAGCAGCTCCAACAATACCATTTAATGCTATCAATTTTTGAGCCCCTGTCCTTGTGGAGCAGGACCAGCATTGAGCCAAGCATTTTTATCAGCGATATAATCGCTCAACTTGTAATATGCTTGCTTACATAGTGTGCGTTTAATGCATGTTTTAAATTTAGTCTCATTCAGTTCAAGAATACTTTGTGGAATTTTATTATAGCATCTCAAACAGTACCCCATGAAAGATGAGTCTACTTTAGCGAGTCTAAAGCCAGGCTGAACTAGTTGGTCCCTATTTCTAGTACTGTAATTGTGTCTGTCGCCTCTTTTACCGAAAAGATGCAGATTTTTTCTAACGTACATTATGTTTTCGTAGATGTATTGGCAATGAACCGTCATGATGCCAATATCCTTAAAAAGTTCCCTTAGAGAATCGCGCCTACGAAGATTGTATATGGCTCGGATGGCTCTTTTCTGCAGAATAAATATAGACTCAATATCAGCAGCCCGTCCCCATAGCAAAATACCGTAAGACATTATACTATGGAAGTAACTAAAATAGACCAGTCTAGCGGTATCTACATCAGTGAATTGACGGATTTTTCTAATGGCATATGCTGCTGAACTTAAGCGCCCCGCAAGAGATGTTAAATGACAACCCCATTGTAGCCTTGAATCAAGCGTAAGCCCCAGGAAAACCGTTTTATCTACGAATTCGAGTTTCTCTTTATTCAATATTATCTCACAATCACTACTTTTAACATTCGGTAATGAAAATCTTATGCATTTAGTTTTTTTTTCATTCAATACCAAATTGTTTGCTGTGAACCAATTTTGGACCTGAAGTAGGGCATCATTCACGTCATCTAGATTTTGGGCCCGTCTATTTATCTTAAAAATTAGAGAAGTGTCATCAGCAAACAACACCATATTTTGAGGTTGGTGTTTCAACAAATAGGGTAGATCATTTATATATACTAAAAAAAGGAAAGGACCCAATATTGAGCCTTGCGGAACCCCCATTTTTACATTCAAACCCTGTGAATTAACACCATTTATTTGAACATGTTGTTTTCTATCGCTCAAATAAGATTTTAGCAGGCTAAGTGCAAGTTTACCCAGTCCGTAATGCTCCAGTTTCAAAAGTAATGTGTCATGATTTACGCAATCAAAAGCTTTCGAGAGATCACAGAAAATTCCTATTGCGTCTTGGGACTCTTCCCACGCAGCAAATATGTGCTTTAATAGGGTTACACCGGCGTCAGTTGTACAACGTCCCTTGGTGAAACCATACTGTTGATCATGTAAGATTCTGTTGGTGTTAAAATGATAAAGCATTTGATTAAGCATTACTTTTTCAAAAACCTTGCTAAAAACTGGTAACACGGATACAGGTCTATAATTATTGGAATCTTTACTGTCCCCGGATTTGAAAAGAGGTATGACTTTACTGTATTTCATTAAATCCGGGAAAACTCCTTGGTCTACACATAAATTAAAAATTAAAGCTAAATACGGGGCTATGGTCTCAAGTATAGATGTACAAACTTTGATAGACATTCCCCATAAATCTTCGGTCAGTTTGATTTTAATTTGCCGGAAAGCTTTAATAACTGTCATAGGGTTAATGTGTTTAAATTTAAATTCAGCCAGGCAGCCAGACACATTCGCCTTTAATAAGCCAATTGAGGCTTCAGGTGAGGAATTCAGAGCCTCCGTAGTTTTTATTGGTATTTCGGTAAAAAAATTAACAAATTCTTGAGCTACTTCCTGATCAGAGCTTTTAGGACCACATGCTGTATCTAATGTAAAGCTATTATTACGTATTTTCTTTCTGTTAGTCTCGTTATTTATGACTTTCCAAACGGTCTTTATTTTATTTTCTGCTGTTTTGATCTTGTTGCTTATGTGCAGGGCTTTAGCAACCTTGCAAGTATTTCTAAAAATCTTTGAATACGTAGCAACATACTTGCTAAAAGTTTCAGTGTTTATAAAAGGCTTAAGGCTATAAAGCTCAAATAGCCTTTCCCTACTTTTTCTGATACCTCTAGTTGCCCAATCACTAAATATAAATTTAGGGCAAATACTCTTTGTCTTCTTTTCAAAAGTTTTGTTGAATTCCGTGTGAACTAATGAAAAGAAACGATCATACAATTGATTTATATTAATATCCTCTTGGCTCATTACACTTAACTTGTTCTGTAGGGAAATATTATACCTATTTAATTTGCAAGAAGTTATATGTCTAAATTTAATCTGAACTTTTTGTATTGGAGTTTTACAACTAAAACTTACAGTTTGTCCGCTATGGTCAGACGGCAAACAATTTATTATGGCTTTATCTAAGTAATCACAATCGCAGAAAACATTATCTATACAAGTAGCAGAAGAAGTTGTGATTCTAGTGGGTTCAATAAAAACGTTAGTCAAGTCAAATGACTTAAAAAGATTTAATAACCGACTGCTATTTGAATTTTCTTCTAAAATATTGATATTAAAATCACCACAAATTATTGTAGCTTTATTACTGGCTGCAAGTTTTGCCAGGACATCTTCCATTATTGATTCAAATATGGAAAAGTTTTGATAGTTTGGGGGTCTGTACACACACACAATAACATGCTTATCTAGCTCAACACAGGACAGTTCGACGCAATGTTCAACCGAGAGAAAACAAATTTTTTCAAATTTTTTAAAGTTTCTAATTTGACCATCGGTTACTTTACAAAATTAAAAGCCTTCGTCTAGAACTAAGTATCCCATTGTATGAAGTATTGGGCAGAAAACTGTAGCTACATATAAATAATTAAATCCAAAATCCAATGTGTCATGTGAAATGTTTTCTTTATGTTAATTGAAATTTTTATGGTGAACATAACAAAGAATATTCTATCTTCAAATCATTTTTGGTAAACTTATCACTTACTTACTTATATTTATTAATTACACTTCTAGCACAAAGTACAGACGAGGACCTGATTTCTCATCTTGATTGAGTATGAGCAAGCATTCTGATAAATGCCCACTCCTTGTGTTCTGATTTGGCGAATATTATATATTTTATTTCCTTAATTTATTTCTATGCACTTTTGTTACATTTTAAATATTTATTTCTAAAATGAATTAATTTCTTCTTACTTACTTCTTTCTTCGTTCTTTCATAAAGCACATCATAGTTAACGCACTGAGCACTGCAGCCCCGCCCACTTCTTGTCGTCTTATCGTTCAATTAGAACGTTTCGTCAACGATTTCCCAAGGCGCACGCGCCACACGTATCAATTCACGCTTCCGTGACTACCCTCAATTACCTCTAAAACTTAATCGTTGCAAAAGAAAAAAAACACTCGAAAGTCAATGCCAAGATAGAAATTTGGAACTACACTCTAGTAATTGTAGACAATCAATATTTCGCAAATAGTTTAGATACTAGTAATCTGTATCATTAAAACGTAACTACTGATTATCACGTGCGTGTGATTGACACCTACATAAAACAATTATGGTGGAAAATCAGGTTAATGGTCGGCGAACCTAAAGCCTTTCAAAAAACCACTTGTAGTGTTGTAATTTCAAGAGACTATTCATTCTAAACTGTTTAACAACAGATTTTAAATTATTTTCCGGGAAAAGTTTTACCAAGAATGAAACAACAAAAGCTGTACAGCTGCCGAAGACACAACACAATAGGAAGGCTCGTCCAAAACGGGCCAACATTCTATAAATACGTACTAATCATCTATCAATTGGCGAATTTATGAAGGCTTCGTAGTCGTTCATAACGACCATTCAATTTCCTTTTCAGCTTGAATGTACTCGGGAAACTGGAGCATTTCCCCTCGCCACAGGCTCCCAATCAAGCATTGAATATATACGTGGGTATATGTAATCACAATTGACGTGAATATTAAGAGGACCTCATTGTTAATCGGACTTCCGATTTCTTTATGAGTGATTTCATCCGCAGAGGTATAATGACGTACGGGATTATTATTTTATTGAAAGGAATGTGGAGTGAGATTGATTGGTCTGGTATTGCGAATATTGCAATGGAATTGATGTAATGGGTTATTGATCGTGATTGTTGGGACGGATGTATTTTGGAGGTATCTGATGATGGTAACGCTGCAAATTGACGACTTGACAGGTTTGCGGCATGGAGCGCAACTCTCTGCATTTACCAGTCCAAGAAACATATGTATCTACGCTTTCAATTCTTAAATAAAACATACACACCGCACGTCTTTTTATGAGGGTAAGTAGAGAACTAGAGACTACAGACTGCAACACCTTTGCTTCATCTCGTTCATACATCTTATAGTTACTCACGAATACGCTGATTTCGAGAATTCCGCACGTGACTTTTTGAAAAACCAATCAGGTGTATGTTAATATGTTTCAACCATTTTCGTTTCCTAAATTCATTTTCTGACCAGAAATCATGGCAAGCAAACATAATTAACTAAAAACTCTATTAATATCGATTGCCTCGTTTATCGAATGGTCGCCAACGCGACTACTGAGTCTGAGGTACCCGGTTCCCGGGTATGGTAAAGTGTTATTGGGTTTCTCCATCAGGAATTTCTCAGTACCAACCACGGTCTCTGGATTTGTGCCCGCTTAAGGGCAAAAGGACCACTCCCTATTATATCATCATCATTCTCTTCCCCTTATCCCAATTTATTTGTGGTCGGCGCAGCATGTCTTCTTCTTCCATACTCCTCTATTTTCCGTCATCTCATCAGACACTTCTTTTCTTACCATATCCTTCTTAACACAGTCCATCCATCGTTTCTTTGCTCTTCCTCTACTCAAATACGCATCCACATTCACACTCAAAACTTTTTTCACGACATTTTCCTCATTCCTCCGCATCACATGCCCATACCACGACAACCGATTACCACACAACTTTTCAGTCACCGGCGCCACTTTCAGACTTCGCCCCTATTATATAGCACTTAAAATTACATAACGTGCGAAATGTGGTGTGTATTAGGTAAACTTCTTTGGGAACACAGGCGTGATTTAATGTCTATTAAAACCCATTAAAAACCCTTCAACTACAAAACTACTTTCAACTTCAATTCTTTCACAAAGAGCGACGATAATTACTCGAAATGTCTCCTAAAGGTAAAAAGGGGACACGGATATTTCCTGCACAATCTATTTGTCTAACTTTGTAAGGGGTGAGTGGAGTTTAGAGGCTGCTTACCGGAACACAGCTCGTTAAGACCCGGTTTAGTACAGCCGTGTTCACATTGGTATAGGAAAACGTGGAAGAACATCTTCGTGTAATGTATGGTTTTGAGTGTAACAGCTGGTTATTTGGGAAGACCAAACATTATTTTGTAACAACTTCCACGGACCTCAAAGTCGAATGAATGGAAGAATAAAAAAAGTCAAGAAGTCAAAAATATATTCGGCGACAGTAGGTAATTTATTTATCTCCATTGAACTTTTAGGCACTAGCCACATGTTACTGGGTTTCAAATGAATTGGAAGCTAACCCTAACATTGGTGTGAAAAGGCTTAATAAAGGTCACTGATACAGCCTGCATCATTCATCATCAAGGCCAATGTGGATCACTGGCCACTGGATTTGTCCAGATCGTCCAATCGAGGTCTGCCACGACGCCTTCTGGCTGTGGCTATACTGGCTCACAGCTCATTGGCCAGTCCAGTCCCACATCAGCTTAGCGGCTTTATGAGCAACATCAGTAATTAAAGGTAAGACCTTTAGATGATGATTGAGATATACCTAACTTTTCACTCCGTCTTCGTCATAAATGTCAGATAAATATCGTGTCAAATAGAGAAAATATCTTGTAAACAAGCATTACGCAACGCTGTCACTCGATTATTATCTTTACGTGAAGTTATTCGGAACGGAATGATAGTGAGCTTGACTTTAAAATCGTTCCACATCCGATTAATTCTCATAATCGCATAATCGTTTACATACAAACATGTGGAACCACTTTCACTTTGAATGTTCCTTTTGATGACTTTAATATTTAAATGATGTACAGAGACATGCATGATCAATCAATCAAAAGGAGACATGGAGTACAAAATTGAGACATAAATGATAGATGGGACGATTGGAAATTCTTTGACCAGTGTGCATGTAGCTTGTGAAAGATGCAAGTATCCTTAGGTCGGCGCGAGATGGCGCTGCAAGCGGATCCCGAGATTGCCCGCCCGGAGGTGAAGATCTCTTTATTAATGCACGCCCGTATCCGACACCGACGCCGGCGACCTAACCAACTTTAAGAAAACTATCTTCAGTCTTTAGACGCGTCTCGCATCCTCTCATTTCATCCACGTTAAACAAGTAACAGTTTATTGCCAGACGAGAAATTCTCAACGAGAAATACCTTTTTCAACCAAACTAGACAATTTTCAAGTTGTCCGCTCGAAGAAAATTACGGTGCGCATCGAAAGCGTCCGTCCGGCGCTGTTAACTCAAATACTGTCATTAACGAAATACAGTTTCCTCTATGAATACATTAGTAGGGCTTTCGTGCATTGTAAATGTACACTGGACTTGAGCGTTTGCGATAACGTGAATTTGAATAACAAACATGTTATGTTCATCGTTAGCTAAAATTGTGCAGGTATGTAAATGCGAGGTGTTATGTGTGTACGCGTTGAGTGATGTGCTATGATAAATCCGGTGCGGACGCCTCCGGGTGGAGAACAATGGCTTCCTTCCCTTTGCGGCGAGAAAGTGAGGCGTTGTGTTCCCCTCGCTAGATAAATAACATAATCTCCTCAGAACATCGCCACTTAACATGCGCACACGCTACTAACGTCACATTACTGCTAGAGTTACTTTATCACTGCAACAACACTTATTAATGTTCTTTTTGTGTGATAATGAGGAAGATCAAATTGTATAAAAATACAACAGTAATAAAGAATGCTGCAAATTGGATCGATATCATCTCTGATGTGCGATAATACTGTTCAGGAAAAATAAAACAGTTTTAACAAAGAAAGAAAATGCATTCTAGTTCGTTTAAAGACAAAATGAACTCCTAGAATAATGTAATCTAAACAAAACCAATTATTGTTTACTTCTCTATTCAGTTTTCACTGCTATAATTACACAAACGCAATTCTAAGTGTTAATTGCATTGCTAAGAGAAAATAAACATTGAATAAGCAGAGACAACTCATTTACACGCGGTTATTACTGAGGCCGCGCTGTGAGTGAAAATTAGTACTAACTACTGCCGTAGAATACAGCATGGTCTGAACTTTATGGTTCTTTGATCTTTCGCTACTTGCCTAATCAAGTACTTATCGCAATCATAACCAAACCAAATTCGGACGTGACCTGTTGCGTATATTATGGAAAAAGGAAAATACAAAAAGCGACAAAAACGTTTCAAACATCTTGCTCAACAAATCTGCGTTGTCAAAGACAAGCGAAGACTTTACGAAACTTGTCGTGATCGCTTAACCACAACTTTCCGCGTCGGGTAATTTTATTATTTATACGCGCCCACTTAGAGGCTGATATTTCAAATGCTTATTACATGCTAGCTTAGTGCATACGTGACGATTTTAAGCTCGATATGGCACCGCCATTTTCTAGCCGTTTACGTCACAAATGTCACAACCGTAACTTAAAAAGTTTCTACTGCTACAGTCTTAATTTAGCTTTGCGGTGTCAACAAAATAAGATTTATTTTGTCGAAACTGCAACTGAAACAGGACACGCGGGCTCTTAATAAATGTTTACAAAACCAATAATAAAAAGCTCAATATAGAAGAGCAAGAAATAAAACCACCAAGATAGTAACCTATTTAAAGTAACGAGGTCATAAAATTTAACTGTTATAGTTAATTCCTTACCATAAAATTCTGGGCGGTTTATCAAGTAAAATTGACTTTACAATTTTCCCTATTATCAGTTTTTACTTCCACAAAGAGGTTACAGCAAAATTCTGCAAGCAAACTTGAGACCTGTCGCTTACTATAAACTTGCCTTTTACCAAAATCGAGGTGAGTTTGGATTAGAAGTTGGTTCTATGTATAGAGCGCTTTACACTTCGCGGTCGTAAGGCGGTGGTCGCGAGTAGGCTTTTAGAGAAATGTTAATGTATGCTGCATCAGAGATTTTTTTGAGTGTAGGGACAGCTTCGTGGTATGTCCATCTGGTATTGAACGAGGCCGCGGGCTCTCGGTCAGCTCGCCGCAAACTGGTTTCGTTCATTATCAAAAGTCAATAACTTTCCGATGCATTCCGAGTCATGGCCAAGTATCCGTTCGATAACGTAATAAGTAAATGCGGTGTTATCAACCTTTGTCGAGTGCAGAAAGCGCGGTGTTGTCAAATCTGTAGATGACGGCGATATCTTTGTAAGGTCTTACTTTCTTTCGAGAAACTTTCGCCAAAAGCATTTATGTTGATCCTTGACACAATAACACGAAATTTCTCTTTAAATTCCTTAAAGGGAAACATTATTTTTGTGTTCCGCAGCTAAAGTAGACATATTTTAATATTAGGGACGACCTAATCCCTAAGTTAACTGCTCCACTAATTAGTAAAATACGTTCCCGTTTATTTTAGACTATAACTCATTTGTGCAATTAGCAAGATAAAAGCCATTCTGAGAGCTTACCGCATACGTAAATCCAAGTATCCGAGTGCAATAATTTCTAACAAAACGTACATACGGGTCCGGCCGGAATGTTTTACATTATAAAACCCAAACTAAAACGAATAGTTTAACTTTCATTTCCAGAAATAATGTGGTCGAGTTTAAAGTGCTGTGGAGTAGAATTCATAATGAAATTAATTATGGTAGATAATCATTTAGAATTAGAGCATATAAAGTCCATTCAAAGGCGTAATTAAGTTTTCCATATGTCGCATGTCGCAAGGGTAATTAACGATTGTTTTATTTCATTTTACGACCGTTTAGAACTCTAACTATCTCTTTAATCCAAGGTTTTTCTAGTGTAATTTCAACTTAGTAGGTACGTAGGTACTTAAGGTAATAAAGTTTTCACAACAAATGATTTATTTGACACGTTTATGGAGTGTAAAGGTAGTAAAACTACTGTTATCGTATATTTAATTACAGTGGCCGAAGGTGTTGACCTTTTCATTACACTTATATGTAGGTAGGTAATTGTGTTTTATGGATCAACTTTTGTTGGTATTGCTAATAGCCCTAAGCAATTACATGCATGCTCTGTGATACTTAAGTAAAATTTATGACATCACGCCTCTAATCACTAAAGGCTTAAGCAGAGGTGTATAGTATAATGCACCCACATTACGCCAGTTATTTAAGTATTTTATGGCACATGAAAATGCATATAGTATAATAAACTAAAGAAGTCTGTTAAAAATAACCTGCTTTACGAAGATATTGATTCTTTTAGATTATTGTTTAATCATATTAAACAGCCACTTGACTTTCAACTCATGTGCATCGCGATAAATCATTTAAATAATTATTGTAGGCAGGGGTACTTAAAGTGAATGTAATGACCATAATTACAATTTTATTACAGAAACTGGCCTACAGAAGATATTGATTTTAAATAGTAATGCGATACTACCTACTGGTACTGGCTACTGCAGCTTTCTTTCAAGAGTTATTATTACTAACACACTGTTATTATCGGAAGGAAAATATTGTTTATTAGAAAATTATATGGAATAGACATTTGAAATGTTTTTTTTTTTTTATTGAGAGTGTTGCTTGATAATTAGAGAAGGTGATTAATATGGTAACTGACATCAAAAACTTACTTTTATACATTATATTTTTTCCGTACAAATACATCAAGCTCAACCGTAAATCAGACATAACATAAGTTGACGTAAGTTGCTTTTCTTGCTGTTCAGATATCGGAGGCCATTTAACGGGCCGGTATAAACAACGTAAATACGAGTACGTCGATTTGAAAATTAAAAACACTCGTTTCACATACTTACAGTATTTTTATAATTTTAAGAATTTATTCACATTTATTTAAACTTCATGTACAAGAGTCGTACATAGGCGGACTTAATACCACACGGCATTCTCTACCAGTCAACCTTTGGGTCAAATACGACAGCATTGTGGTAGAGTACAAAAATCAATGAGAAAAATACCGTTTTATTAACAAATCGAAATACATAAATACAGACACATATTACAAACACACACACAGACACATACAGACATACAGAGACATATTACAGATGACATGAAATAAACGAATACATGTTAAAATACATACAAAATACGAGAAACCTCATAATAATTACTACGACTAGCTTGTGAGTAATTTAGTCTGACATCAAATAGTACTTCCGAACTGTTCGTTTGAAAGCCATTTTGCTTTCGGCTTTTCATAACTATTGCTGATACCGATCCTTGCAATGCCATAGAATAATAGTCATTTCGATTCAAATATCGACGGTTTTAGGAACGTTTACACCGCGTGCTCGTACTAGGGCCTATATTGACATAAGCACAACATAAGTAACCTTTCTTGCTGTTCAGATACTTGTTCTTCAAAACCATCATCTTTCTTACAATACATTTCCTAACAAAACCTAAAACCAGCTTCCAATCTGAAACCACACGATCAAATCAGCATAAATCCTTGTTTACGGCACATACGGAACCCGACGCAGTAATCTGATGCAATCAAAGTTTACAAAGTCGAATTGTAAAGTAACACCCGACTTAGAGACAAAACAGTTTCCTGATTAATCCCGTAAACAAACGTATTTACACACGGTGCACACGGAAAACCGGATTGGTAAAGGTTTTTGCACAGTGAGTGCATTTGTAGAAATGTTTTTTCGGGTTTTTAAATGGTAGCTATCATAGTAGTCGTACCGTTGGGGTACATCTGCTATGAAAGTAACAGATTATAAAAAGTTTTTCCGTACATGCTATTAAAATTAATGATTTCGTGGAAAGTTTCAGGGATCGTATTTTTTTAGGTTATGATAAGCCTGGCTCGTATTAGACTAAAAGCCTCGATAACAGTTTTAAGAAATTCGAACGTGTTTTTTTTTTTCGATAGTTATTCGTTTCTGAGAATTGTTTATTAATTTACCTTTTACTGAGAATTGAGCTTTAATAAACAATTTTTTTTTAACATTACGTAGACGTCTTTTAGTCAAGCTTAAAATAATTGTTCACGATCTTTTTCTATGTTTTTATCAGTAAAATACTTAAATCCGATCAATGTCTACCTGTATCCCTATTAAACAATATAAAACCCAATATACCTAGCTATTAGTTAGTGGCCCTAGTATTTTCCGTTCCCCTTTCACAGCTATTCTTACGAAGCTTGCTAACTCGCGCGAGCCTAATTGCGGCTAATCACACGAACAAAAATAGCAGCTGAGTACTAAAAGCCAGACAGGATCGATATCTTTATAATTGCTGCGGCTTTGACTGTAATGTGGCTTGGAAATTAGCCAATGATTAGTATTGTGCACGGGGAGTGCCTTAAATAGTGCAGGTAATACAATTTAAAATTAAGAAATATATGTTTCTTATACTAACTTAGAGGAGAAATTAATCGTGTTTATATTACTACTACGAGCGTAACGTTATGTTGCGCTATACACGTTAAGCTACGTCCATATCGCAGAATCGACCTACGCTAGTCGAAATAAGCGCGTAGCATCACCGCATAGTGCTACGCGCAAAGCATCAACTCGTAGTGCTACGCTAGCATTACCTTGTAGCGTTGTGTTTGTTGATCTCACGGAAGTCATGCTACTTGCAAGTCCTTCCTGTATCTAGCTAAAAGTGATATCTCTCAGTACCTAGTTTACTTTATGTTTTAATCGACCCAAACGTAAATGATAACCTCCTCCCTCTGGAAGTCGGTTAAGATAACTTGACCCATACCAAAATGTATACAATTCGATTTCTATTTTCAGTTCCCAGTAATTCGCTCTCTCATTGTAGCCTCGCCTTTACCCCGATGAGTTTGAGCGCCGTGAGATGCGTTGTGCTTGCAGCCAGAGCTAGGTAGGTATCACCGCGCTGGGTACACATAGCGAGAGCGCACTACAAATACTTTAATTCGCTCGCCTGGATTCGAGCAGCTATTGGTTTTACTGGATGTGGTCAGAGTTGAAACAAAATGTAGGTAAACTGTTTTTTTTGTGGATTAAGCTAGCTACTGTTGATTACAGGGTTGATACGGCATTCAAGCCGTGCCAGCTGCTCTTTGCTCTTACTCGGTTGTCATCAGGCTTTGCCTCGTTAGAAAAGGCTCTCTTAGACTAGTGTGATAGCATTGAACATAACTCGAGGCTTATGGCTAAATAATAACAGCCACAAGGGTCGATCTTCAAGGTTAAGTCGTGCTTGCCAAGGTCGGTCTGTAGATTAGTGACTAACATTACTTACCGAGTTTCCCCCCGTGCCTCGAAAAGCACGTCAAGGCGTTGGTTCCGGCTGTCATTTGTGAATATTTGACAGCCGTTACAGGTAATCAGGGGCGTGAAAGTCTGACTGCCAGTTTTTCCAAGGGTTATCGTAATACACTGGGTTTTACGGTACCCCTTGAAAAGACTATCTGGGTTGTGAAGGTCAGATGGGCAGTCGTCCATGTAAAATATTGGTATTCCTATTATTAAGCCTACCCTAATTTTCTGAAGAGGATAGGCAGATGATAAGCATTGAACTTAACTTTGAAAGTGCAAAGCAGCGTGTTTAGATAATCTCGTCTCTATCATACGATTTCGTGAAAGTTTATACTTTACTGAGATTAAACAAGAAAGTTCAACCTTCAGTTTAACCGTTTTCAACTCGTGTTTAAACAATAAAACAATAATTACAACGAAGATATAACATAAAGATTTTCTTGGTTATTTTATTATTTAATGGCACAAAACGTGCAGAGAGTTTCTGTTAGTCATTTTGCAGCGTCCACCACAGTTCTTTCTTAGAATTTCTGCCATTCTAAACAAAAATGAGTAAAGAGTATTCCTAACCTTTTTGTTCTGTAAATGTTTAAAGCAAGAACGGAAACGTATAAAGTAGAAAGTTAATAGCGTTTACAGTCCACAACTAGAGTTACGGAAACGATTCACTTGAGTTTAATAGATAATATGTAATAATATTTATTTATGAGGATGTTTCTCGTAACTATAATAACGTAATTCTCATAAATACCAATCAATATAATTAAAGCGCTTATTGGCTTTCAAGGAAATGGTTTAAACTGATTAACTTAAAGCTGTACATTATTTCAATAAGTACATACATACATGTACGTAATTTTCGTACTTGGAAATCAGTTTCGTGAAGTATTATGTTTCAGATGATACTAGTGTTAATAATTGGAGGAACATAAGTAACAGGTATGGCGTCAGTAAACTGTACAGCGCCATCTATGGCACAGATGAGGAACTGACATAAAATTCTAGATCGCGCTATTAAAGTTATCCACGACTTACGTCGAAATAGAAAAACCCGACAACTGTTGGGCAATACCCCTTTTTTTTTTTTTTTTTTTAGGATGGGAAATCATCAAATGACTTCTCCCACTCTGGGCGGAGCGGGAGGGAGTGTCAGACTCTTACTGACTAAAACCCATCCATGTTCCTTCCTCGCCCTTTACGTTCCGGGGCCGCGGTATCTCTTTCGAACAGTCCCGCAACCCCGGCAGGCTTCGGCCCTTGCGGGCCCCTCTCTGCTGCTGACATCTCTTTGAGGCGCGCGTGGAACACGAACGCGCCGTCGACATCAGACACAAACACAATATCCGTCTGGACGGAGTATTCTCCCTTTTCTATAAGGCTTGGAGAACTTTACACCCTCTGTGCTTCTTATTCAGTTACTTGTCAATTGTTACAAGATCTTACTGAGACATCGGATATCATATTTTCTGTGACATTTATTCTGATAGCTTATCTATAGTATCCGAAATATCTATGGTTGAAACGGAAAAGTGTATGACTAAAAACCTTCCTACATTTAAAGCACTTCCATATTATCTAGGCTGTTGTTCGGTACGTTAACAAAGCGAAGACTAAATCGTGTAATGCGTTTGGTAAACAAAGCTTCACGTTAGTTGCAGTGTTAATTAATGTCCCCGTCTCGGTGCAGGAACCCTCGTAATTAACAAGTAATGTAGGTATTATAATTGTTGTTTAACATGAACGTTTACCTCGAGCTTATACATCATCATAACATATATCGCGTCTTGTAATACCAGAAGGGTTAAGTAGAAGTGTGCCCAATTGTATACCTACATTTCATTCATTCATTCTATTTTTTTTTTGTTTTTAATATTTGCTTCAGACAATTGTACCGTTACCATAGCCACTTAGCTAAACTATCGGTGGAATAAAAAGAGCTTATAGTATCCAGTACAAAGTTCCTATTGCATATATTTATAATGTTAGGATGGGCGCATAGCCAAAAATATACGTATACGTGTACTTCCACGCCACAAAAAGACGCCAGAAACACCTAAATTCAAGCATTTATAAAAAGAAACATTTACGAAAGTAGTCGAACATATTCAAACATTTATATAATTGTAGTCTTGTAGGTAGATATTAGACCATGTTTCCCCAAATAAAGTAGAGACGAATAGAGATGTTAAATGTAATTAAACCCTAAAGTTTCGTACAGAAACGGTTAGAATCATGTTACTTTATAATTGGTAGATATCATGATTTCTCCCTGTATTTCATCTGGAATAATTACTAGTAGGTAAATGTTAACAGTTTGTGAATTTAAATTAATAACTAAGAACCTGAAAAGTTTGGCAAAAGGATTAATGTATGTATTTTCTTGCAAATAAACATTTTTGATTCTTTGACAATATTCTTCTTAATCTAAGTAATTGAAAATTAAGGAAAAATTTGATGAAAGCAAACAACACAATAATTGGTGAAACGTTGCTGAAGACAAATCTGTTTATCCATTCGGGATTTACTAGCGTGATACACTAAGTATCTCATTTGGATGGCACACTCTGTAAATGGAAGTTGCTCTAGTGGCCGCTAGCACTACTGCTCAGAATGAGATCCTGAGATCAATCCCTGGCTCGGGACAAGTTTTTGATAACACCGGATTTGTGCCCGGTTGAACAATAGGCCCGCCGCCTAATGTGAGTGTACTATGAGTGACACCTTTGCCTTCAGAGATTTCAGGCGTGTCTTTGTTTTTCTTTGAGTCTTCAATTGATAGGTTCACTTCCCACCACATCTTTCTACTACATCATCATCATCATCTGCCTAGCCTTTTGCCAACTATGTTAGTTAGGGTCGACTTCAGTGCCGGATGCAGCTGAATACCAGTATTTTACATGAAGCGACTGCCTGTCAGACCTCCACGACCCAGTTAGTACCGGTTAATACGAAACCCCTTGGTAAGACTGGTTGTCAGTCTTTTTGGGCCACTAACCACCTAACGATTGACATAGATCTACAAATGACAGCCGGGACCAACGGCTTAACGTCTTGTTGAGGCACGGTGGAAACTTGGTATGTAATGAGTGATCAGCCGTCCACAGACCTACTTAGGCAAGCACGGCTTAACCTAAAGATCGACCCAGGTGGCTGTGTTTATTTGAATTGTGTTTGGAGCCTCCTTTTAGACAAAAAAAGCCTGAGTTAGGACGCCACGATATTTAGCCACGAGTTCCTCTCTACTACCTCTCAGAATAAAAAAAAATCCTTACGTTTAAGGTGTGGATTGCCAGGTTAGATTAATGTTACAAACCACACTGATAACCTTTGAACCTTCGACCTTTTAGACACGTAGGTATGTGTCATCTCGTGTCAGAATCGTGAGATAAACGACGCATGAAACGCCAAAACCTTTACGTTCATGCGTGCATATTAATTTCTTAGATACTTAGGTTAATTTATGATGTTAAGTCGATATTCGTCCGGATATAACACCTTGTAGAAGCAATACAGATTGTTCACAAAATAAAATAAAAAATTGTCAGACTGTCTGATTTTTCACACTATCTTTTTAGCTAGTAAGAATGCGAGAAATTGGAAAGTAAATCGATACCAATAAAATATCGTTTAGATAACAAAAACAAAAACGGACGTCAATTTAAAGACAGGTAAAAAAAATAGAAAATATTGGTACTTTCATTGTTTTATTCGAGTTTTCCAATGCAGGCAACATAAGATACCAGAAAATATTTTTTTACAATTGTAAATTGTGAAAACAAAACAGTGTCTACCAAAATAACTATCAATGCCTGTCAAGGAAATACCAGTACCTAATTGAATTAATACAAAACTTCGGAAACCAAAAAAAACAGCAAATCACTAAGTTTTTGTTGACAATCGTTTTTCTGTTTCTTTTTGTTCACCATCTTCGTGAGAAAATGCTGTGACTGTGCATGACTGTACTGTAACTACGTGCAATACTGGTTTCACTATCTATAGAACCTTCTGGAATGCATTGTGAACTTTAAAGTGTTTAGAACAAAGTTCAATGTTGCACAAGATTTATGTGGAGTCAGAAGTTGTGGATGACTTGGCTTTATGGGTTTACAATAGGTACCTAGTTGAGCACAATCGTTTTTCAAACAAATACCTACTTATGGTAGGTATTTTTCTTTAAATGTCGGAATTCCCCTTGTGATGCTGGTTATTCATGGATTTTTATGATTGCAATCAATGGAGCGGCAAACTCATTTGCCTGCTCCCTGTAAATACTTAAAAATAATAAACTAATCACCATTTTGTCTTCTTCTGTGTTAATTTGTGAAGAAAATGACAAAATTTCTCTCCTTAGAAGCCTTAAATTCATTAAAGCAGTTAATTATATTTATTTAGTCATTGAAAAATAAACGTTGTTGAAATATTCTTTTTGTGAGATAAAAATGTTCTTTGTAGAGACATGATAAATAGCTAAAAAGTAAACAACAGTCCCACTTTCAAACACAAGGTCACAAGACATGTTAATGAATCATTAAACATTGACATTGCCAAAACATCATTAGGTTTACCTACCTATCTTACCTATCTATCTTTCGTAGAAACCTATGACGTCAACTAAATAATTAGTTGCGGAAACCTACAATTATTGCAAACGATCATTAATCTTTTATATAAGCATATTAAATTAGTTCGAAACCTGACCTAATTATCAACCTTCCTGGGAACACAAACAATAATTAATATCTAAACCAACTGTAAGGAAACATACACACGTGAAGCACAATTTATAAATGTCAAAACTCACAAAAAGCCTGTCAAATTGTTGTAACTTTCAATTAGGTATGCACAAGGCATGTGTGTTTTAGACAAAAGAGTCCATTTGTCTCTGTAACTTAGACAAAAGTTCAAGGTGGCGTTATTTCCGTAACATACGACAATTTATAATGTCATGCTGTGCCTTTTACTGGGGTGTGCCCTTCGTATCACTTTCAGTTGTCTGTCACGGCACTCTTGGCTTTGAACTGGACGTAAACATGGACGTAAGTTATGACTCGAAATGCATGCGATCACGACTACTCCTAGTCATTGCTATCTTGTGGTGCAAGTTATAAAAAAACAGAGAAATTTAGTTATTTCAAGTTCCCTGTTCGTGGAATGTGCACAAAGCGTAAAATGTGCTGTGAAAATTCACAGTCATTTGGAGTAGTGCTCATATTGAGAAGTGCTTATTTTGCGAAATGCACATTTTGCGAAGTGCACATTTTACGTCAAGTGCACGTTTTGCGTTGTGCACAGTCTGCGAAATCCCTTGTTCGGATAACCGTATATTTCCTTAAAACTCGTATAAAAATTAGCCTTCAACTTTATATTTTGCTTAAAAATGTCCAACTATCTATAGTGCATTGTCATAACTGCATTGTTACAGACTTCCCTCAACAAAGCAAATTCATAAAATAAATCAACCATGTCCTATGAAAAACCAAAATTTGCGCGCAGTTCAGAACATTCTCGTTGCGGTTTCTTGCTAGGAGAATCAAGGCCATAAGGAAAACTGAAATATAAAAGGCGTTACAATCGCTGCCTCTCAAACTTGGACCACGCGCGGTCACCGCCGCGGATCACGATTAGGGTCAAGCTTCAAGGTCTATCGTTACATAATTCTTCAAACATTTCGTTCTAGTATCGATACTATATCGATACTTGATACCTACTTGACTACATTGTTTGCCGACACTTTTTGATCGATTGATCGACGCTACAATAGAGAATCAAAAAAATAAACAACTCGTTTTCGTTCAACCAGCGAATCGAGTAAGTCATTCAACTTTTTACGTTCATAACTTTGCGTAGTTTTGACAATAGGAAATCGATTGCTGACGAGATATTAGACTGTCATTTTTCAATGTAAACATGAATTGGATTTTTTAATGAAAAGCACTAGTTCTTTTCATTTTCAGACAAGTTTCCGTTACAAGCAATAGCCCAGGAAATGTAAACCCGTTGTTGCACCGAAATGAGGATTTGAAACTCAAAATGTTTTTCCTTTACTAACTTGCTGTATGTGAAATAAGGGAAACCAGAAAAGGACACTATATCTTTTCTGCTCAAGTGAATAGGTTCAGATCATTCACTTGAGCAGAAACGATCATCATCATCTGCTTAGCCTTTTCCCAACTATGTTGGGGTCGGCTTTCAGTCCAACCGGATGCAGCTGAATACCAGTATTTTACATGGAGCGACTGCCTATCTGACCTCCACAACCCAGTTAATACTGGGTAATACGATGCCACTTGGTAAGACTGGTTGTCAGACTTTTTGGGCCACTGAATACCTGTATCAACTGTCAAAGATACTCGTAGACTATATGACAACCGGGACCAACAGCTTAACATGCTTTCCGAGGCATGGACTTGAGCAAAAACGTTATTGTATCCTAAATCCTAATCCTGGCAGACTGATCTGCCAGGATTTATATATACTCGTACATACTGTAAAAGCTGAAAATGCGTGTAAACCCAACAGTATTTAAAACTCAGTAATAAAATCATATTTGAGCACTTCACAATCACGACTACAGAGCACTATTTGGGCACAAATATTTGGAAATATAATTTCAAAACGAAAGAATATTTAACAATTTCGCTTTGCCAATGAAAAATCATTCACTGTTCTGTTCATACCTTTTAAATGTCAACCTTCAAATGCTTATTCAATTCCAGAAATACTCGTAGTTTGAAAACGGTTAAGCGGTAACTTGCATAAATTTTTCACAATAAAATCGTGACTGGGCACTCGAATAACTTCCAAAAATATCGGTTGCAATGTCTGAAACGTTTACTTTGTGGGATATAATGGAACAAACCCATAGCACCGGAAAATAGATTCAATTTAAATCTATCTCTTTGAAACAGGTCCTGAAAAATCACTGTCTGAAAGTATAACTTTTAAGTGATCAGTCGGTCACATCATTAAAAGTTTCATAGATGTTTCAAGTAACGTGGTCGCATTTGATATACATACCTCATTTCAAATATAGTTGCTCGTTGGTCGACTGGTGAGCATGAGGTCCTTGGTTGGAATCCCAGGTCGGGCACAGTAATAATGGGTTTTTCCATCAGAAATTTCTCATTGGCAGCCACGGAGTCTGCATTTAATTTTGTGCCTGGTTTATGGCTATATGACCCCCTATTACATAAGACTTTAATAAACATAACGGTCGAGATGTGGGTGTAATATTAAATACATCTTTGACTCACCCTTCGGGGATTAGAGGTGTCGAATCGGCTCCGTAGTTAAGCGTTTGGGTGGGCCATAAAATATGTTACATTTTTTTTTTTGTTATAAATAAATAAACATCTAGTGCCACACTAAGCAAGTGTGTCGTGGTCACCAGACAGTTGGTATACTACATAATATACTTTTTGTTTGTAAATACATACTTATTATACATATAAACATCCATGACTTGGAAACAAAATAATGTCCATGCTCATCACACAGTCATATGCTCAAATTTTGCACACATATGTCTTTTTTTTTCCACTGCTGGGCAAAGGTCTCCACCATAGCCTTCCACTCTTCTCTCCATGCAGTTTTCTCAGGCCAATCTCTCAAAAATAATGTACATAGATTGATAAAATCCCAACCCTTCCGTTAAGCTTTGCTATAGTCGGGTAAAAACTACAAATGGCAATTTTTTTAATATCCTCCTCCATCCATAAATATGGTGGTTAAAGTTTATAAGCAAACGTTATGAATATTAAAACAAAACAACTAATTAGTCAACAGATTGAATCCCATAAATTAATGTAAAGTCGTGACTCGTGCATTATTTCGAACAACACACGAGACCGTGACAGTTCCGACCTATTCGTGTAATCAATTAGAAAATGTATTAAGTAATTAAACATGAGCTATCCGTATTTGTGCTTAATTAAAGTATCTGTGAAACTTTTAATTGTTATTCTAACGTACAAAAGAAACTTTGATTTAAGCGTAGGGAAAATTGGGAGGGAAATGAGCCAGGAATTTACCGACATTTTTTTTCGCACAATACCTAGTTTTTCACAAAATCAACTAACAACTATACTAAATCAAGTACACGTCAATACATCTCTATAGCCCAATCTACATTTGGAATATCAGAAGCGCTGATACATTCCAATATCCAATTGATTTATATTGTTCGATAACAATCGCAAATTTACACTGCGTGTTTATCAAAATAACTATCTACGGGAGGCCGCACAATCAAACATACCCTCTGTAAATATCACAATATATCACCTTGATATTTTGCCTGCTTTGTGTTCTTCTTCTATAACCTTTTACAACGCCATAATGAACAAAAGAATATCAGAGTACGAATTTCAAAACAATAAGGACGAGTTCGATGGCACAGTTAGCATTGAAACATTAGGCGCGTACGCTTAAAAAATTGCTTAATTTTAATGAAACCTCGCCTTAATTTAATTTAATGATAATTTCGTTATACATTTATTGTACAGCTACCGATTTCTAATTGCCAAATATACCGATATTGGAAGCTTTTAATTGGCAGTGCGTACTTTTAACAATCAAGTCGTTCCCAAGTTACAAACATTGAAATAATAGAATCGAGATCAATTATAAATAATGACTAGTAGCTTTCATTAAACACCATTAACAATATTATTAAACTATATATAGTGGTATACAAACCATTATAATAACAGTACCGTTCAAATGACAAGCACGCCGATCAATTAAGTATTATTAGACAGTTTGAGTTCATTGTCAACGAATGACCCTCCGTACTTAGTGCCACCAAAGTATTCAGGCCAGTTATTAAACATGATCACGATAACAGCTGACATCCCACTAACGCAAGTACATTTACCAAATGACCTGTCACAGGGACAATTGATTCATGAATTTAATTTAGATACGAGAGTACTGGCCAGTAGGCTCAGAAGACAATTATTGTCAATAAGAGTCAAAATTATCAATAATGTTTTGGATGTACTACTTACTTCTGCATAACATATTACTCAGAGTGTCCCGAGGACATGACCGTCGACGTCGTAAAAATATTTATTTTGTATCCCCAAAAGTAAAACATCCTACTGTTAAAACATGTTCATAAGGCGTGCATGTAAACTTTATAATGAAAACGACAGATTGTCTGATATTGATGTTTTCAGTTGCACAATAAATTCCATTAAAAAAGGTTTTGACTGATAAATGTAATCAAACATTTTATCCGTATTATTAATTTCTTCTCCAATACTTGTATCATTTTTGCTTGTTCTTGTAATAATTTTAAGCTGTCATGCTATTGTATATTGTTACATTAAGGAAACTATAGGTCTGTTTATGTAAATGTTTATATTTAGAATATGAAAACAGTGTGACCGTTTGTTTTCTGGTAAATAAATCTATAAAGAGCGCGTATCCAGAAAGTTGGCAACCTCGTAAAAATCTGTCAAATATTTACCTGTTAATTAATTAATTTCGAAATATTATTGTATGGAAATAAGAAATGTGATGAACTAGCGACCTAAAATATTAGTAGTAACACTGAATTTCATGTTGTAACCGTTTTAGGTGTGGAAAAGGCATTTGGAAACTTTCCAAATAGTTTTTTTACATCTAACACTGATTTTCCGGTGTTACGATACTAATGATTACATATCGTAATCAATATTCTAGTTCGCCAGTTAGCCACATTTCTTATTTCCATACTGTAATATAAGGAAATTAAGGAAGACATCCAGTTCGTCCGTCATCGTCTTCGTGGTCCGTGACCCCGTGTCACTGTTTCACCATTCCTGAAATTAATTGAAACAGGTAAATATTTGATAGATATTTGCGAGGTTGCCAACTTTCTGAATGCGCCTCTTAATTTAGATACGAGAATACTGACCAGTAGGCAGTAGCCAGTTGCTGTCATTAACTTCGATACTCGTTTGATTAATACCGCTTTGTTTGTTGAACTTGTGTTGTAAAACAAAGGGTACCCGAGCAATTTTATCATGGAATGTAGATCTGATATGAAAAATCAAAGGCTTTGAAATGCAATTATATTTTATTGGTGGCTGTAAAATTGTACATAGAAGGCTTTGATTTGTTGGCGATTTTTGCTTTGACCCTAGTAGTACTATTTAAGGTTGGATTTGCAATGGTTCTCATACCAGCAGCATTTCATTTATATGCAAGATGCGTTGGTAATACAAACACGATGTTTGATGTTGAGGTTCTTTGGTTAGACTATAATGTCCCAATGCTGGGCAAAAACTTCCTCTAATTCCTTGCATGAGCTCTCAGACTGGCATTCCAGGATTTCCAGGGTAAACCAGACGTATCTTTATTCAAGTAGGTATCTATCGTTTAGTCTATCCTATGAACCGTGTCATGTTGTAATCGGGCAACAAAAAAAGAAACCCAGACCTTTTCGCAATTACCACAATCATGCAATGCTTATATTGTCACAGCTAGAACAATAGTACATCTACCCACACCACTTGCCACACTGTACACGAATAGGGGCGTACCTGCATGTTCTGCATTCGTTCTACACCTGGCCTACGCCTCTAGGGTCAATGTTAAACAAATAAATAATAAACGTACATCGTAATTGATGTAACGTATTGCATAATCAAAATAAAATTCATTGTTTACTCTCAGATATTTATTTTACATGAAGGTATGATGATTCAAGGCAGTCGTGGGCCTATAAAATATGTATTTTGTAAAGGTCGTTCATCATAATCGTGTGTACTAACTTTTAAAAATAAAACGTTACTATAATGCATCCTGCCATTCACAGAACAGCTCTTCCGTCAATCTGCAAAAGTCAGACACAGGTCAAATCCAGCGGGAACCGTTTGACTTCGACATGGCTTTATTTCACGCCATGGGCAGTTAGATACCTAGATCGGCCGACGACCTAAAAGAAGTCGCTGGGTCCGACTGGCGGCAGAAGAGAGAGGCCTATATCTAACAGTAGATTGCAATAAGCTAAGTTGATTGAAGAGCAGTTGTCGAAGTTTAGGATTGACTTGACTGTACCATATAAATCACCAGCCTAAAGCTAATTTGCTAGCTGCTGTCAATACAAGACGCTGCTTAAGTCACCAACCTTACTCAAGACAATACAATACCTTGAACACACTACCAATACCTACCCAATGCTAGGTAATGCTTTTGTATAGTGTCGCATACGTTAATTATGCCTAAGTTATTAGCAATCTCTCAATACTTAGAAGCGTGCTCAATATCACCTATTGTCTTAAGCAGCTGTAACACTAATTTAGCTCTCAAAAGATTACATAATTTGTCGTCTTTGATTAAGTCTGACTGTTTGTTGACTTCTTACAGTTTTTCCGGAAACCTTACTACTACTACTGTTGTTTTTTTAAGTTGACCAAAAACCCATTTTTAAAAGCTTTTATTTAACTTGCAATGTACGAGTATGTTTGTTCGGGTGGAATCTTGCCACTCAATTTTGAAGTAGATATCTTCAACAGATTGAGCTGATATTTTGTACACACGTTTAGTTTGGATGACAATGCACGATAAGCTGTGTGACGTCATTCTAAATCCAATATGGTGGTCCATCCAAGATGGCGAAATAGTTATTTTCATTTTAGTTTTTGTTAGCTAAAACTCTGAAGGAGTCATTGCTCATTCAGAAAAGTTTTTACAATTGGAGAACTGGAAATGAGCTCTTCCCTACTTAATCACAATACACACAACACATACAACACAACATGACGCCTAACCCCCTAAGGGTTAAGTAGAAGTGAACCTAAGAGTGCATCCACATATCGCTAGTTATGTCTTAATCCCACGTAATAGAGCCTTTTGTTATCAACCGGGCACACATCCAAACTCCGTGACTGAGAAATTAATGATGGAATAGCAATAACAATTAATCACAATTCATATGAACACAAATTTTAATGTGCACGCATGTATCGACTGCTATTTCTATAATAATCTTAATATCTTCCATCACAAAATAAGCAATAACGTTTCAAGTCAAAACAATATGCCTCTGTTAAAACTGGACCGTGATTAAAAATTAGCGCCTACCACGATTGTATCAAACATTTGTATTGAATCGTGTTATTAGTTGTCTCGACGTCGGCTATCGGCGGCGAAATCTCAGCCGTATATTAATCTGTTATCTTAATGACTTACTGTACAACAATTAGATACTTCAACAATACGATAGAGTAGCTAGGTTATTGCTTTGTTTGGTTCATTAAACTTTTGGCGCCAATTTAACTTACTTTTTGTAGATAGGTTGGTTGGTTGTAGGTATAGTTCATTTGAACGTGGTCGAAATTTCTGAAGAAAAAAGCAAGCAACAATATTACTATGATTTTAAAATCTATGACTATCTAGGTTGCAAAAATATGAGCAATGTAGATAATCTCCGCTTAATCCACAACTACCAATCATCATCAGTTCATTTCATCACTGCTCTCAAAGCACTGAACATCGTGTGGATACAATCGGCATGTCCTTAAACGAAAAAAGTTGAAGAAATCTGACATCTAGCAACCTACATCAAGCTAGCTTGTTTGCTTTCAGCTCACTCATAGAGAGGAGTTCCTTGTCCCAACAGCGGGGCAGCAGCTTTGGATAAATAAAGAACTAAAACTTTTTTAGTATTTAAGTATGAGTATGTAATTATTCTAATTTTGTATATGTTTAAGATATTTAATCTGTTTTATGTATTCCATTTTCTCTCCTTCTTTTACACACTATGTCTACATCTCTTTATTTAGTAAAGAGATGTAGAGATGTAGTCCTTTCGCAGGTATGCTGGAAAAGATATAAGCATCACCTTTGTACTATTTTCTGTTCCTTTCTTCTTTTCTGTAATAAGTGTGTACATAAATTGTTAAATACATAAATAAAATGATAAACAAGCTCAATCCCACTCAAACAAACAATAAATCTATCAGTCACCAGCTACATAATAAAGGTCAGGGGCTGACAATCCAAAGCAATGAGCAAATAAGTATTCAATGGCTAAAAATATCCTTACGTACTTCTAATCCGATCTATTTAAATTTATTCGCGACTGTACCTGTTGATCCGGCATTCCAGTCATGACATTTGACATGAACCTTGAAACACAGTGCCATGAAGGTTTGTCCATCTGTCGTGACCCGACATTGTCTTGGAGCTTGACACTGGCCGCTATTGTTAAGCACGACATTAATTATTATAAAAAATGCGAAAATTAGTCTGTCTGTCTGCTGGTCTGTTAGCAGTTCATTCATTAACGGCTTAACCAAACGTTAAGAAATTTGGCACATAGACCATGACCTGGGTTAGGACATAGGGTATTTCTTATTTTGGTAGTATATTCCCGTGGGATGATTTTCGACCTAAGCGTGAACGAATCCACAGACAAAAGCTTAGTTAATTATAATTCATAATAATACCTTTATGAAGTAACAAAATAAGACCACAAGTTTTCGAAACTGGACTGTGGGACTGTAAATAAAACAAATTACAAATCTTTTGATTAAAACCTCCAAGGGTATTCTATTAGAGTACGAATGAACAATCGAATTCAATATCGAGTAAGTCACTTTCCAACGAATCGATTTACTACAGAGTAATGCTAGTTTCGAATAAAGACGTTGAGAAATCTAAATAGTGCTCAATAGCTTATTTATTATAAAAATACTTCATTTTACATGCATTTGATATAACATAACATGACGCCGGTTGTCCCAGAGGGGTAAGACAGAGTTGTGTCTACAGGTACACCTACCTACATTTCGCTAGTTTTCGGTGGCGAGCTTATTGCCATCAAATGGACACACATCCAGACCCCGTGGCTGCTAAAAAAGATATTGTTTATGGAAAAAACCCAATAACAATTTGACCGACCCGGGAATTGAACCCAGGCTTAGCATTCGTGATTGAGACTACTAGACTAACCAAACGAGACAGTCTGATTAAGGCGACTACACGAGCTAAACGCGAGTTTTATAATTACTAAAAATATATGATTCACTGCTATAAACAAGACCAGAAAAATATATGATATTCTTCAGGATATATGCTAGCATGATACTGTTTTGAAAACATAATACAATTAATTTGGCTCGATAAAAAGAAATCACGAACTTACCTCTAAAAATATCTTTCAAACAATAGAAAACATACTAATATGCATGCGATCATTCTGATTTTTTGGCAAATAATTCTACAAGCAATATATTAGCATGATACTGTTTTAGTTTTTTAATCCAATCAATAGTTTTTTTGTAAATCGATCGAAACCACTCATTTCGCGCTATTTGGCCCGCAGTGGCTGACGTAACAACCACTTTGTGGTGCAAGCTGATTAGAACTTTATTCTAACAGCATTTCAAACGAAGTTTGAACCACCACAAATACAGTTGCTAATTTAGCTCGTCTAAGCGCCTTAATTAATTTTCTAACGAATATTTTTCTGTTATAAATCACTAAATACTTATTATAAAACAAAGTCCTCCGCCGCGTCTGCCTGTCTGTTTGCGATGAACTCAAAAAATACTGCACCGATTTCCATGTTGTTTTCACCAATGGATAGAGTGGTTCTCGAGGATATAATTTGTACGCGGGCAAAGACGTGGGCAACAGCTAGTGAGAAATAAAGTGGATCCCAGTTGTCTTATTTTACTTGAAAAATTATTCGTCAAAGCAATTCCCAGTCGTCAGCTTTGTCTTTGGTAAAGGAAGTCTGTTCCACTCGTTTTCAGTCAACAGTTCTTGTATTAGCAATTTAGGTTCACGACCTAGCGTAGGCGTTATATATATATACGGAAACTAATAAGGTTGAGTCGGAATTTCTTAATTATTTTTAGTATTAATATACAGGGTTTCATTTATAGTGAAAGAACGAAAAGGTAAAAGAAAGCGTAAATGTCGGGCTCAGGTCGTGAAAAGAAAAATGTATTTCGCCTTGTTCCAACAACGTATTAAGAAATTTAATTAAACCAGCTTACTAAACTTCTTATTGGCTAGTAGCATAAGCTCGTGGCAAAAAATAACTGCCGATAGTATCAATCTTCAGGTTAAGCCGTGCTTGCCTAGGTTGGTCTGTGGATGGGAGACCGCCCATCGAGTTTCCTCCGTGCCTCAGAAAGCACATGGTGCCGGTTGTTATTTGTCGGTCTTTACCAATCCTTACAGGTAGGCTCACAACCATCCTTATGTAAAATACTAGTTTTCAGCTGCATCCGGTTAGACTGGAAGCAGACCCCAACATTTTGTGAAAAGTCTATGCAGATGATGACTAAAACTTCCGCTTCGTATTTCGTAAATTAATAAAAAATCACACCTAACAATAATTTACCTTTTTGTTTTGAATGCAATTTTAAATGATTGTTATTTGAATGCAAATTCTCAGTAATATGAGATAACATCGCATGGTTATATCATTCTTACGTAACCTTTGTTTACAAACACGATTAACTTATTCCAAAAACAGAATAAAGCTGAACAAAAAATTCTGTACTATTTTTTTGCAGCTAATGATTAATAACAGTTAGATTTAAAAAGATTACGTAAAAGGATAACTTTGAAGAGGCGTTGCAAATCCTTTCTTAATTAAACGTTTTTGTTTAGCAAAAAGCATCCAAATTTTCTTTGATGTAAGCCTCTATTATAGCTTCTTTAATGCCATTTGCTCTAAAGTATTGACTACTAAGCTACTTAATAAGACACGTGGAAGCTAAAGTCGAGTACAAAACAAACAGGAAATAATTTAATTATCCTTGTTTTTTCATCGCAAAATCATAGAATTCAAGGAGTTGATAGGACCGTAGAAGAACTTCAAACATCGTACATTCAAAAGTCCATTTGCGGGAAAGTCACCTTCTTCTTGTATGTCTATGACAATTTTGTTTTTCAACCCATACTATTTTTTTGTTTCGGCCAGTACTCAGAACGTTATAAAGCCAATTCGCCGAGGCAGATACTAACTCCGCATGTGAAGTTCTCTTTTCAACTGAATGTAACTGAAAAACAAAACATTCTTTTTTCAAACAAGCCGGAACGGCCATCGCAAAATCAGTTCACAGTAAAGTCCTAAACAAAACATTTGCATCCATAGTCCTTTGATCCGCTAACCAGCGCCGACGAACCGTTTCAATCCGAATTCGTCCAATAAATGCGTAGTCATGGTTAATGCATGTCCCGTTATTTTCGGCGGGACAGGCGGAACATCAATCTGTATCAGTTTGTTTGATTGGCACGCCTGATCCCGCGCCTCCCTGGGCATTTAGTCCCGGCGGCACGCTTAACTCCATGGCTACTGATTTAATTATCTGTACCTACCAATTCATTTTTCAAGCTTCAGTTGAGGCTGTGATGTACGAGGCTTAATTGTGGTTTGTTGGGATTTAAAACTAAAACCTTGAACAAAAATAAAATGAAAGAACAAAAACATGAGAGATATTTTTCTTGATATACCTTATAGAAGATGATGAGCACTTAAAGTCTAACTAAAGATTACGCTATAAAAAAAAAGAAAGAAATTAACGTAGTATTTTCTTGATTAATCCGTTGCTCAATTACTATTTGCGTCGACGAAAGTTTAGTCAATTAGAGAAACGTATCGCAAATTCGCAATTGACGAAACCCAAAACATAGACGGAGACAAATTCCCCTCAAACGTCACAACAGCTAATTTATTCAAAGTTCATTAGTAAAATTAACGCACACGGAACGCAGACAAACTTATGAGATATTAACATGTGTTACTAGGATTATAAATTAACAATACAATTACAATTTACACTGTAATTTAGCTACTGAAACTAACGTACCACGTTCTAACTGTGTTATTCATAAGCTCGGTGACGTAATCAATCTCGTGGCTGGTTCCCATCGAATATAAACATTGTTTGGAAACGATGCCTCAATGACAATGTAATTTACAATGTCGAGTAATTAGTGGTTGTATTGTTCTTTATTTGAACTTAAAAGTTGGTTATTATGGTTGTTTCTGTGATGAAAGAAGAAGTTGTACGTTTGTTGTTCATCGTACCAAATTACCGTAGGTGTTGCAAAAATTGACGTTCTTAAAATTTCCTCTTGAGAGGTTTTTCCAGTTAATCAAAGGTTTTTATTTTATTTAAACAAGCTCCGGAACTTCTTGACAAAAACGTAACTCTTGTTTTAGGGTTCCGTAACCAAATGGCAAAAACGGAACCCTTATGGATTCGTCATGTCTGTCTGTCTGTCCGTCCGTATGTCACAGCCACTTTTTTCCGAAACTATAAGAACTATGCTGTTGAAACTTGCTAACTACATGTATTCTGTGAACCGCATTAAGGTTTTCACACAAAAATAGAAAAAAAAAATACAATAAATTTTGGGGTTTCCCCATACTTAGAACTCAAAAATTTTAATGTACATTACCAGTAAACTACCACCGAAAATTGGTTTGAACGAGATCTAGTAAGTAGTTTTTTTTAATACGTCATAAATCGGATACCGCTAAGTATTTATCTTTCATTTACAACGTACTGCAAGAACTTTTATAGTATGTCACTTGCTGTTACGGAACCCTACATGCGCAAGTCCGACCCGCACTTAGCCGCTTTTTTAGGTTTTATATCTTTGCATAACTTATGTATGTGGCTGACATCGAAATTATTTACATTAGCAAACAATCATTGAGGAACAAAAGCTTTTGGAATAGAATATGAAAGACAGGAACAAATAAGAATTATGAAAAGATTTCTTAACAAATTAAACTACGTAGTAGGTACACAACTTTTAAGAGTAATAAACACAATACAATACGAAACAATATTAATAATTCAATTTTGTCAATGTTTTTTTTTTCGCTTATGAAACTAATGCATTTTTTAATGGGAGAGTGCAAGTTGCAACTACATATGACAAAACCGCAAATTAGGAACAGTAGGTCTGTACCTATACCTACCTAGTTATTTATCAATCAGATCTTATTGCTTAGCCGTAGCTCTAGTTGCTTCAATTAAAATAATTGAAATTCATACTGAATACCTAATTGCGTCTTAAAATAAAAACGGATACTCTCAAAACTCGATTAGAAATCGACGCCAAACCAATCTCTATAAAGACTGGCTACCATTTGACACCATCTATTCTGCATGTTAAACACTTCACCTATATTATGTTCAAATCGCTGCAACAAAGTATCCTTTGACCCTCTGACCACAAAGAATGCAGTAAACACCGTATACATGAACATAGCTACCATGAAGGTTTCCATAGCTACCATAGAGCGGCCAACTGCCACTCTTATGCCCTTCTCGATATAACAATCTCTGAACTTAGGTGTTGTTACTACCTACAATACTATACGCTAGTCACGAAGTCTCGGTAGGTACGCCTAGAGGGCAATCAGATAGAACTTTAACCTATATAAGTCCTCTAACTCCCTCCAAATTCAAATTTCAAGTTACTATTTCAAATAATTGATTTACAAAGCTTGATCCAATACTCGATGTATTGAAGTACCTTTTCGTATCCAATATCTAGTTGAAGTTTTGAAGACCAAAGTATGTAGTATTAGTTTCAGCCACAGATGCCCCTTATCATGTAGACTTATTGACTAAGGTTGTCCTTTTATTATTACGAGTGACATTCAATCTATTCGGCAAAATAATTAAACTTTGGACCGACACGTTTTCAATTTATCGATTCCTTAGAAGTGACGAATGAAAGGAATGATCGATTGAAAGATTAATGTTATTCATTGCATTCTCTTTCATTAGGAGGTCCTCATCGTCTGCGAAATATGTATAATAATAGGGTAAAAATAAATTAATATCGGGTTAACAGCCAACTTTATAAATAACTCCATTGATTTTTTCTTCTAAGCAAACGTGTTCGTTTAACCTTTTTTATATGTATAATGGTTTTTTATTTAAGTAAAATGAAAGCAAACGCACATAAAAGTGGTTTAAGACAATCAAAAACTACTTTTTATTTGATAAGGAGTTTAAGTGATATTAGGGAGTTCTGAAACCACAAGATAGACATTTGATAATCCTCATACTTTTTTTATTCAATTTTCCTACAATTTTACGGCTACTGAAATTTTCATTGAAAAGAACGCTGCAGCTAAATTTCTTAGCTTTAAACGAGAACAGAGATATTTCTTGTGCTTTATTACTAAGAACAAAATTCTTAATAATTAATTACGATCTAGCCTAAAAGACTAATAAGTAATTTAACTCTAACTTAATATGTTACGTGATAGAATATGTTAAAACTAAGAATAGTGTTCATTTGCACTTTTACACAAGTCCGTAGCACTTTCTTAGAGTCTAATATAATTTATAAAACACTATGTTCATGTGTTATTATGTATAGCACAACATTGTTACTATTACTCATTCACTTTGTACACTACACTAATTCAAAAGGTTTAGTTCTTTTTAGCCTACGCACTAAGTCTGTGTTGTCTAGCAGCTGGATTGCCTCAACATTCACGTGTCGATGGAGTCTGTGTTCGTGGGCTTCAGCAAATTTTTGGATAATGGTGGTGACGAATTCCATTTTAAGGTCACGATGAAGGTCGTCATTTCTTATGTACCAGGGTGCATTGACAGCATCCCTAAGTACTTTATTTTGGAATTGCTGGATTATTTTGACGTTGCTTTGTTTAGTACAGCCCCAAAGTTGGATGCCATACGTCCAGATTGGCATAAGAATATGCTTGTATAGGGTTATTTTATTATGTATTGATAGACAAGATTTCCTTCCGAGTAACCAATACATACTTTTATATCGTATATCGAGTTCCTGTCGTTTCTTTTTGACATGAGCTTTCCAACGCAACTTGGCGTCGAGAGTAATGCCAAGGTATTTGGCTGTATTAGCATAAGGTACTTGCGAACCATTTATGTAGATTGGGTGATAGTCCAAGTGTTTGTTTGTAAAGTCAATGTGAATTGATTTTGACTCATTCAGTTTGATCTTCCATTTTTGTGTCCCGTCATAAACTTTGTTCACAGCTAGTTGAACTTTTTCTACTGCTTCTCTGTGGCTTGATCCGGTAGCCATAATTGCAGTATCATCTGCAAAGGTCGCAATGGTGTTGTTCTCAGAGATATTTGAAAATAAAATAAATCTAGTCTTGTATCATTTGCACAATGCCATTTTCATGTGCATCCAGAAACATAACACATCTACTTGCTCACATGCACGCATTTTGCACTTGTTCACAGGAAGAAATGGGACGACATTTTTAGCAATGTGCCAGTTTCCGCTCGACATTTATAATTTTACACGATATTTCATTGCTTTCCAAAACATTTTAAGGCTTTTCGAGCCGCATTGTCTTCTGTATGAATCAGAGGGCTAAAGATAAAGTAATATTATATCTTTTTACCAACTATTTTGGTTATAATAATAATATTACTACCTTGGACCCTGTTCCCGATACCGGTGGGCTACAATTTTTTATATTTTAAATGTTTTTATATATTTTTATATTAATATTTAAAATTTTTATGAAAAAATTAATAAAGGAAATAATAATAATAATTTTTAACTCTCTCTTTGCTGATTTTTGCTAGCCATATTAGCCTTCTACTCGCAAAGTTAAAAAACTTTGCCTAAAATAAACGAACGGAAACCACGACCAATTTGTCGCGACCACGTTTCTAACTGGAACGTTGCGTTGCCCTATTTTAGGCTCTGTGTGGCGCTGTAAGACTCTGACGTCTTATGTAACGCCAAGCCTGGCAACGTCTACACCCCTATACGAGCTCTATTTCAAGCTAAGCAAGAAGCACTAGCTTAGAACCTGACTTTGTCAAAGAAAACAGTAGGTACAAACTGATCCAGATAGAAACCTTTTCGCAACCATCCGCATTAAAAGTCTACACGGAACTTTTTCAAAACTGGAACATATTGGAAAATAGTACATTTTGATACAAGTGGAGAAAGTTTGTTGTTGTATTTGAGGCAGATTAACACACGAAGGGATAGTGTTTTGAAAACAATTTTGAAAAAGTTAATGTATCAATTTCAATTGGACCTATTGAAAACAATATGGCGGAATCACTACCGTCTTTTTTTCGATACATTTCACGAAACAATTGATCGATTGTTTGCCAACAACGCCCCTGTCGATGTAGTTAATGTAATTCAATCGCCGAAAGATCCTTGTACTAGTGTAACAACCACCTGCACCTGCGTTACTTAGAACAGTTAAATATAATCAATTTTCAAAACAGCAAGGCAACCTTGAAAATGTTTACATCGAGACCTACATTCTAATAACCTTTTAACACAAAGAAATGTAGTTCAGTGTTCGCTAGAAACATTTGTTGCGATCGGCAGTCGTCACAGTTTTGCATAATAATAGCACAATGGTTTGAGTGGTACGAAACGGTGTTACAAAACGTAAAAGAAACACCTCCTTGGTAGCGCCGCCCTGTCGCCGCCGCGGCACTAGTGATGTCTCAAAAATTTGGGAAATAGAACTCGAGTAAAGTGCTACAAGGGTATTTTGGCGTTTGAATGACATTGACAGGGAGGAAATCTGTCTATGGTAATACAAGATGGCGGTGTTCGTTCCGATTTCAAACACACGTTCAAAGGTTCTTGTACAGTATACCTATTTTTCTTTTTCAACAAATTCTATTGCGCCTGTGCAATTATGCGGTAACAGCCAGTTTGAACTTTCAATAGCAAACAGGTATCGGAACTGTAGTTCTAGGCTAGGCTTCTAGTTTTCGATAACCTGTCGCAAAATCCAGTATTCAACTGTCGTTTACTGGGTTTCCTACAACGCGGCACCTAGTCTAGACATATCTTAATTACTGTGCGAAACCCAATCGTCTACGTCTACAAATCCATTTGTAATTAGCGTCTAATTAGTAACAGGAAATCATGAGTGACTTTCAGTAAGTTTCATTCAAATGCAGGTCTAAATTAAATCGCCTAAAACCCGGGACGTCCCGCGTTCCGTGCACATCACTAGCATTTCATGAATTATTCGATGTTGTGACACTGGGCCGCCCGCCCCTAGCCTATCGACACGTGATCTGATACAGCTGATTGAATAATCGAATTAATCAAAGTGTTTTATTCTTTAAAAGTTTAGATCTTGATCTGATTCTAGAGAGTACGCCCTTCAAATATTGGAATAGCATTTATTTTTTTAACGAATCTCTAATCTGAAATCTGGATTAAAGTTCATAATCGAAAAGGAATGAGAATCATCAAAAATCTATCTTATGGTTTCAGAACTCGCTAATATTGCCAAGTAAGAAAGCAAATTGTCTTAAACCTCTTTTGTAGAAAAGAAACTTAATCAAATCATGACACAAATATTAAAAAGTAAAACAAGTCACCAGCTCAATCAATATTCATGCAAAAATTAAAATTACAAAATAGAAAATATCCGTTTCAGCTGAAAATTCAATTTAAGTAGGTAGAAATAACATCCGTCTTTAAAATCCAATCTGGCCAAACCAGGGATATGAAAATTAATTTCCGTGCCTCCTCCAAAAAATAAGTATCTGAGCATGCCCCAAAGCTGTGCCCAGAATCAGAATCTTAATTGAGCAAAAAAGTCCCCCTTGATCCACGGCAACCTGACAAATAAATATTCTTGTATATTTTTACTGAAAGATTAACATAATGTTTATTTTTATTTTTTCAGTTTCCACGAGGAGGTGCCTTACTGAAGTATACTTCATAAAGGTAAGCGTTTGAATTAACTTCCAAGGCAATTGCTATAAAATATGATATTATGATTGCTTAGTCAAGTTTTTGACTTTGTGAATAAGTAAGTAATTTAGGAAGTATTCTAGGTATTCTGGATTGAATATTTTGTGGGATCTTATTTCAATTTAGTTTTGCCTTGCGGCAGAAGTTAAATATAAGTTTTGGGAAAAAAAATGTGATCACAGATCTAGTTTAATTACATTTCGTTTTAGTTTCTTTAAAATTTTGATTACCATAGTTGTAATTTTACATAAACAAATATCAAATCGTTTGAATATTTCAACTTCTTTTTTCATGTTTATATTTTCTTAAACTGGTAACAATATTCTTAACAACATCACATGATGCAAGAATGATTATAACCGAAAGAACAATGGCCAATTTTACCAAGAAATGTATCAAAAAGCTGTGCTGAAGTGTCGTAACTTAAATGAACTTTAAGTGAAGCTATTATTGCCAGCTAAGGCGTAGGTTACAATCTTAAAGTAAAGGTTAAAACAGAATGCTATGAGAATTCTCTAAATTATAACGTTTTGTAAGTCGACGCCCAAGTCGAGATACTGATATTTATGTGTTCAGTTTTTTGTTATAACAAGTAACTAGAAGTACAAAATCCAAAGCGTGCTAGATAGTATCACTTACGTAGTAACTATTTAGTAATCTGTGGTATCACTGTTTTACCAGTTGCACTAAATAAAAAACAAAAAATACTATTAATCGTGAACAACAAGCTTGGAAATCAATCATCTGTCAAGATCGAGCATTTTTAGCTTTTCTAATGTTAACTTAGTTTTTGTTGAAATAAAACAAAATGTAACCATGACATAAGTAAGACTGACAAGCAGACTTACCAAGGGGAGATCGTATTACCCAGTACTGGTTTGTGGAGGTCAGATAGGCAGTCAGTCCATGTAAAATACTGGTACTGAGTTGCACCCGGTCAGACTGGAAGCCGACCCCATCATAGTTGGGAAAAGTCTAGGCAGATGACGATGATGTAATCATTACATAAGTTAAGCCATAAAGCAGCACTAATTCAAATCAGCAACGCTTTTGATCTCAGTAATTAATTTTAATCATGTAACATTCAATTTATGGTATAAGTTCTATAAGAGAATCCCACTGAGTCGTGCCAATTAATAATTAATTAACAATACTCTTATTTAATTCTGGAATTTAATTACAGTTATAATTGGAGCATTTCAATTTGGAACAGTTTAGTTTAGAATATGAACTAAGCTCCTAAATTAGGGATCTTTTTCAGCTGAAAATAAATCTACGTATATATAAACGCATTCATTAATCACCTTCTGTGTTTAAATAAACCGAAATACAGTTAAAGTTTGGCCAAAATATGTCAGAGGTATTTATTCAAAGTAGTACTTTTATGATGACAAAACCTTTTGCGGTATATAGGTACCATAATACGCAAGTATAGGTGCATAGCTTCAAGGGTAGCCCTTCTCCATACCATTTGAAATTCCAAGCACAAAAAGGGCGTAACACATTAACATAAACATACGGATGTCCCTTAAAAACCAACGAAACCGACAAACTAATAACCGCACATATCGATACTCAATACGGATACCAATAAGGTCCCGATGATAATCCCGTCAATGTAATTAAGCGGGAGGAGTTAAAAGGTTGGCTGTCAATATAGGGGCGAAGGGGGCTAAACGGATTAGGGTAAACAGTATAAAGAGCCTTTTGTATCCGAAATTAAATGTCACCCGATGTCATTATTCAGCTTCTGGTTGACACGCATACGATCGCTGCCGTCTGCCACCGCTCGATGCTGGAGATCCGAGGCTTTTATGCTACACGATTTTGATATTATTTTGGGTTTACGACACGAGAATTTGGAAAGATATCGCGTCAGATTTCGATGCAGTCATTAAAAAATATTAGCTTTACTGTTCATTAAATCTTTCGGTTACTAGATCACTTTGCACACAACTTTGCCCAATGTCCTTTACCGAGACTATAGTAAACAAAATGCTGTTTCAAAATAACAATAAATAATGCGAGGTCATTGTCAATCATAAGTGTGCTCATTCACGACGCAATAAATATAACTCATTACGAATTTATCTACACTAATATTATAAAGAGGAAAACTTTGTTTGTTTGTTTGTTTGGTTGTAATGAATAGGCTTAAAAACTACTGGACCGTTTTTAAAAATTCTTTCACCATTCGAAAGCTACATTATCCACGAGTAACATAGGATATATTTTATCCCCGTACTCCCACGGGAACGGGAACTATGCGGGTGAAACCGCGGGACGTCCGCTAGTGATTGATATAGTGCAGTTTTGACACATTGTCAGTTCATCGACATCGAGCACCATTACCGGTGGCATTGGCCGTCTGCTGAAATTCCTTCACTAATCTCTGACAATTACATAAGATCGTGAAGCCGTCGTCCCTTCTAAAAGACGCTATTAGCTAACCCATTAATTATACTCGCAACGGCTGTCGAAGATGCCGCCAAACCAAACTTTGCGTTGCGGAAGTATTAAAATATTACCAAGACTTTAATCCAATTTCCACAAACAATAACACCGTGTTCCATTATTGCGCATTCGCCTTTACGAATTATGAACAACATTTATATGTAATACGACAGATAATTCACGTATGCGGCAATAATGTTGCAAATTATTGGATAACGTGACATAAAATTATACTGTCGCATCACGGGTCCAATTTTCATAACGAGTGAAATAACAGGGGAGAGCGCACGAGGGCCCGCGGACCTCGATTCCATTCGTTTATAACGTTAAACGCGATTTTCCGTACTATCCTTTAATGCGTATTGTTATTGGACACGATCAAATTAATGGTCCAATGCGTATTCGGAGCAAATGTATTTTAAAACTAGTACCGTACCTGAAAACATACGCTACTCTTAATTGAGATTAAGAGAGAGACAGCTTAATAAATGTTTTTTTTTCTAAATCAAGTAAATCGCTGCGCAGTCTCACGTAATAGAATGCAAATGGGATTTTTCGTCAAGATACAGACGCTTGATAAATTAAAGTTTAATTTACGTGCTTTTATCTACGTACCGAGTTTTGCCCGCGGCCTCACCTTGAAGGAAAGTTGTCGAAAAAACGTTGCTGCTATCACGATAAACGAAAAGAGCCGAATTGTTTACTTAAGACAGGGAATACATACAAAAGTAGGCAGCTATCTTGATTTGATGCTAACTTGGCTTGAATTTACAATTGAAATAACAAGATTCAATAACTTCAATTTATCGTTGAACCTTCAAACGTGTGACATCAAACCAACAGTTATTCCCAGGTCCACTCACGCATACAAAATTGATTTATCAACAGCTTTAAACGATAATGGCAAATATTATTAGCAAACCCATAAATTAGGAACGAGACCAAGACTTGGGAACACTGAGACCGCTTTTAGTTGAGCTCCTCGACGCACATTGAGACTGTAGACACTTGAATGCTAGCTAATCCTGAAAGGGATACAAACGTATATCGTGTTAATACGGAGTAAAATTAGTCATGTCTACTTGTACTTTCAATAAGAAGGATCATAGATTAATATCGTGATCTAACGTATTGAATGACTAGAATAATTTAGGACTGTATGTTCTGCTAGTAAGGATAGCAGACTTCATCTGCATTTAAGATTATGACCACAAAATAAGACCTCTATGCTTACCTACTCATAGATCTTTACTTTATGAGTAGAGTAACATCATAAAGTACCTAAGTAAAGTAAGTCTTGTAATAACGTTCTATGAATCTTAAAAGTGCTTAAATAACCCGTAATTATGCTTTAACACTGATAGTATGTTTTATTCTAGCCAATCCTTTCTCAAGCTCAATTTTGTCACCAATCTTATCACATTTTTTACTTAATATTTTGGTTGGACGATGGATGTTTGTTACTGTTTCACGCAAAAACTACTGACTGGATTAGGAAAAAACTTGGCACATAGTTTATCTGAAATAACAAATAGGATAATTTTTATCCCGCTAGTACGATCCCGTGGGACAATAGGCTAGTTTCCACCATCAATAAATTGCAAATCTATTTAGTCCGTCAGTTGTGGTTTAAAAAATAATGGACACGTATTTTTTGTTTTTAACCGACTTCAAAAAGGAGGAGGTTCTCAATTCGTCGGAACCTTTTTTTTTTATGTATGTTCCCCGATTACTCCAAGATGGCTGGAGCGATTTGGATTATTCTTTTTTTGTTTGAAAGGGTATACTTCCCAGGTGGTCCCATAATCATCAAGTCGGTTTCTGATGATGGGATCCTGGAGAAATTGAGAGAACTCTTCAAATTTTATAGGCACACTTGATGTGATTTGGGTAGTTTTTTGAAGAGTACTTTCTTAAAGTGATCCCATTTCATTTTGGTGAAGATCTGATGAAGAACTTCGGAGATAGGCAACGGAACTCCTTAATAAATGATAGCAAATGGACTGTGTTTGCTGAAATCTCATGTCTATCTATTGTTTACACCAGTTCATAATAACATCACTCCGCTACGCTGTGAAGGGTTAAGCACAACACAAGTGAACCACTAAAAAGTGAAAAATAAAAACTTTTTTGCAAAAAATAATTGTGAATCAATAAATATTGACGAAGATAAAACGCATCAAAACTCGGGAGTCCCCACTCCCGAGTTTTGATGCGTTTGTTCGTGAAGTGCTCGTGAGTTCGTGATGTCACAACGCACTAAAATGATAACACGGCGTGACGTATTGAGAATTTTAAAAGCGTCATATCTCCGGCAATTTCGGTTCACGTAACAAAATAAAAAATATGGGTTAAATATTTTTTGATAACCTAACTGACGGACTAATTACATTTTTTCAGTACACAAGCCTATTACCGAACTCCACGCAGTCGAAGTCATGGGCATAAGGTAGCATATACATTTTGACAGTTCAGCCTGTGCATTGTAGGCACTAAATATCTTTGTTAAAGCCAAACAATAATGACCGCAGGCAAAGCATTACGTACTTCAAACCAAATATTATCTCATCTTCACGCTAAGTTTAATCTGTTTATTACCTAAATGTGTTAGTTCTAAGATTTAAACAGTATTGTAGATAGATAGTATGTACATTCTGTTGGTTGCAGTAAATGTCACGTAAGTAGGTCTTATGCGATTAAATCGATGGAGTCGCGGATAGCCCTTGTCTTCATAGATAATTATCTACATTGTTCCTTAACATCTATTGTATAGACTTTAACTTTGCGTCACAACGTTCCAATTTTCTTATCTATATCGGAAGCTTGTTAATACAAAGTTTTTCGATTATATAATCCGGAACAACATTATACAATACTTGATAACTTTCCGCTGCATTGACAGCACCGAATTCTCATCTCTTATCTAGATGTGGATTGAGATCATCTTCAAAAGTTTAAGACTGTTTATTTTTGCTAAAAACTTCCACTAATACGAAGCAGAGTTACTTTCCTATGAAGAAGTTTCAATATACATATAATATTATGATCGAATTCTAATAATAATATACAAATGTACCTAAATATTGTTTTTGTGAATCGACGCTATTAGATACTCATAATACGAGTGCAATAATTATTTATGTCATAATATTTACTTTTTAATGTAACTAGCGCCCTAACAGAACCATGTTCTCATTAGTTGAAACATAGCTTGTTAGAATATGTACATTGTGTCATAAACAAAAAAATGTACAGTCAAAGCTCGCCTCAATAATTAAGAACATCATATATTTAAATATTTGTAATGCTAACTAGCAGGTAGGTTTATCTCCACGAGAAATCAGCTCCCTTAGTCACACCATTAACAGTGTGTAATCCATTCATAATAACGTAACGAGCAAGAAGTCAGGTCACATCGTAATAATCTGACCTGACTTTTGATCCGATCCAAATGCTTCAAGCAAATTATTGAAGCATTGATAGTACAATGGAGAATACAATACATGCCTATAGATGCTATGTCACTTTATGATGCTGTCAGAAATCGGACAAAACCCACTTGCCATATTTGTTTGCCGAAAGTACAACAATCAGATAGGCAGCTGCTCCATGTAATTACTGCTATTCAATTTCATCCGGATAGACTGGAATGGAAACAGACCCCAAAAGAAATGAGGACAGGCTAAGTAGATCATGAGTAAAGCAGACCCAAGGAACTCTGGCATGGCTCGTCTCGTTCTTAACTGATTGGCTAGAGAAAGCAAAACACCGAAAAAGGATTACAATGAATAAAACTCAGTGAAACATCTCAAACACGCAAAATTCCATAAACAAATAGCTACAAACATTCTGTGGCTGCTTACAAACGTTAAGGAGACAAACGTCGCGTCTATTTAATAAGTAAACAAACTAAGTAGACGTTCACCTAGGCTCAAAGCCGAGTAATGCTCCCTCCTACACGACACAACGTGTAAATAAGTCAACCGAGCGTGTACCCCGACAATAGTTGCCTCTGAATCCATTGTGTACTCTTCTTCAAAAACAGATGTCGCTAGGAATAATAGATGTAACTCCTTTGCCGTTTGCAGTCCTGTTTTGTCCCGACTTTGCGTCCGATGCGGGCCCAACCCTGGCCCCTGATTAGACGACTCTGCCGCCAGAACTGTCCACAACATTTCAAGGCTTTATTGAAGTTTCAGACTTGACATGCTAGTTGGACATTCAGGTCTGCATAACTTAAATCTTTGTCTGGTTTGTCACGATACCTGTGGCATTTGGCATCACTAAGGTTAGATCATCTGTTTGTTTACAAGGGTAGTATTTCAGAGTTCTTAGGTTAACAAAATATGCATGCTTGTTAAAGCAATTCTGAAAGCACTGGACTATAATGTAAAATACGTTAGATTAACAGAAAATTACAGCTAATTATAACTAACCTCCACGCGACTAACACACAAATGCAAATTAATTAAATTTTAACCTTGTACAACGCATCTAATCCGATGTGCTTGCACAACAATTGAGAATTTACCACTAGAGCACGTCTTTTGTTTGATGTAACAAACGACGGCGTATAAGAAACCCAGCAGTGCATTGTGTAATTAATTAATTACGGAGACGACAAGCGATTAGTTCGCAGGATTCGTGAGTCCTTGGTCCCTTCGGACATAAATAAGCTGATCGTGCATGCGAAGTAAACAAATGATGTTTAGCAATAGCCCCATTGTTTATTGTGCATAGCGATGCATACCGAACGTTCGGCATTTGTCGAGACACTGCCGAGTGCCGAGGACGACGGTTGTGAAAATAGGCAACTTGTCAACAGTGATTTATGTTCGGCGCACGGCACCGCATCCTTGGCTCAAAAACTTGGTAAACAAATACACGATGTAACAAAAGGATTGTAGAGTTGCGCCGCTATTTGTTCGGCTTGTTCGTAAGTCTAAACATTTGTTGAAATGCGAATCTCTCCCTGCGTCGTTTCAGGGTTAGTTTGCTTGATCAAACTTGGAGAACTGAGGTACGAAGATACATGTAAGTTCTTGAGAAGACTTTTAGTCAGTGTTTTCTTTAGTGGGAAGATCTCAATTGGCAACATTAACATTTTAGAGACACATAAAGCTCAGAATAAAACCTTACATAAAAATAATCACCTCATAAAAGATAATAAAACCACCAATAAGACAGAGTGACAACAAAAGCTATACAAATAATAAAATAGAAAAATAACAGACATTTTATTCTTGTTCATGAAAAACATGCCTTCAGACTTCATAAAATACTGCCACGCTGTCGGCGACGCGTAAACGAATCATGATAACATTGCTTTTAGGCAAAATGTCAACTAATACGAGAATATTTTGTCAGTGAATATCGAAACGGAAATTGGCAAAAAAAAATCTATCTCATCATTAGTAGTCTAATTGCCATAAAATGACTGCTTAGCGTGTGATTCTTGAATAGGTTTCTAGGTCGGACGAAGAAAGAATTTTTCATAGAAAGATACGGAAATATTCAGATTCTGCTCCGCTTTTTAGGGTACCGTAGTCAACTAGGAACCCTTACAGTTTCGCCATGTCTGTCTGTCCGTCCGTCTGTCCGTCCTCGCTTAATCTCTGTGACCGTTAGCACTAGAAAGCTGAAATTTGGTATCAATATGTGTATCAATCACGCCGACAAAGTGGTAAAATAAAAATTGGAAAAACAAGTTTTATTAGGGTCACTAAAAATCACTTCCCACTTTACATATAGGGGGGCTCCCCTATATGTAAAGTGGGAAGTGATTTTTTTTTTTAATTTCAACCCTAACGTGTGATATATTGTTGGAAAGGTATTTAAAAATGATTAGGGGTTTACTGAAGTCATTTTTGATAATGTCAATAATTTCGGAAATAATCGCTCCAAAAGTAAAAAACAATGTGTCCCCCCCCCCCCCCCTCTAGCTTTTGAACCATAAGTTTAGAAAATATGAAAAAAATCTGAAAAGTAGAACTTTATAAGGACTTTCTAGGAAAATCATTTTGAACTTGGATGGAAACAGCAGTTTTTGTACAAAAAAGACTAAAAGTTGTACAAAATAGTTTCTGGACTAAGTTTGTAGTATAATCGTATATGCAAGCATTTTTTTTTAACTTCGTTTACATATTATATTATCCTGAACGTATCTTTTTTCAAACAAAAAAAGAATTATTAAAATCGGATTGGATTAAACACTAATTGTGACGGACGGGAAACTACGGAACCCTACACTGAGCGTGGCCCGACACGATCTTGGCCGGTTTTTTATTCTTATTTTGGGCTAAGTGGCGATTAGTAGGTAGTTTTTATTTACGTAGATATCCCTCGAATGGGAAATGAGGAAAATGTAAGGAGGAAAATGTTAAGTATGCATGTAGATGGCTATACGAGCAGAGGAAGACAAAGAATGACCGATGCATGAACTATGCGGAGGATGATACTCTAAAAAGGAGATGACTGTTGAGATGACGAGTAATAGAGATGTATGGAAGAAGAAGAAATGCTGCTCTGACCCCAAATAAAAAGCAGAAGAATGATGGTGATGTCTCAAATGGGGAAGACCATTAAAAGCTAATTGTAGATGGCACCACCATAGCTGGTCTCAATCTGACCAATGAGGTCAAGGTATGACATTCCTTGATTTTCAACCAATGACGATGCTTGGAACCAGCTATACTAGCGCCATTAGTTCCACAGTGTGCATCCCCATTGGATAGGTCATAGAGGGAAAATCATATCATCAATACCTGTAACATCTTTAAAATTATAGCGAACTTGGCTGTACACTACATAGATCTCTACAAATAGATTGGATGACTCAGTTTCATCGATTGTCGTGTTCATAACATTTTCGACCTTCAGTCTCGACTGTAATAGATACATGTTAAGATTTTCTACATACTTGATAATGAATCATTAATAGAAAATCTCGAAAAACCAAATGCAGTTTCACATCGTGACAATTAAACCGTCAATGCCAAAGCTCGGCTCGATATCGCAATTACGTGACTCGTTAAACATTATTAATTGTTTACTAACTGCTTGTAATAACCTGTTGCCAAATATAAACGATATCCGAACATAACTGTGTCTGCATTTAATGCGTTATTGTATGCTAAATTAATCGTAAGTGGGATATATCAATAAATTGTTGCAGCAATACATTCAGAAATTACAACAATGCGTACGCTGTGCGCATTTGCGTGGCTTTGAAGAAACTGTAGATTGATCTTAGAGCATCTACGCAACGCTCTAGCAATCTTCAAGAAACAATCAACAAAGTACTCTCATTCTATGAAGCAACACAAACATCTTACACCAATTAAACCATTAAAGCTCAAATTATCGAACAAACTGCACTTGTAAAGATTCTTGCTCGTAATCATGACGTACATATCCTTTACAAAGTAACAGGAAATTAGCTAAATAATCGGTATAATTGTAACACCAATCTAAACATTAATCTGTGCTCACAGAGGTGTAACGAAAAGGCTAATTCTCCTTGAGAACACTGATTTCCATTTTTACACAGTACAGGGCGTTTGCTTAACTAATGTAGCAATAGTATTTAGAAACTAAGTACGGACCCTTCTGCAACTTTAAAGTACATTGCACCTCGCGAAACCATTAATCAAAAGCAAGCTCGAATACATACGTCAAAGTAAGTGAAACAATACGAGCAGTCATTGTGTCTGCCCAGTGAATGCGCGAGCAGAGTACCTTATCGCTAAAAAGTAAACTCGATCAAAGCCAGCTATGTGAGTCGTGGGATCTTCCCACGTGCTGTGAGAGACTAATAATTAGTTGTTAGCCAACAATTTGCTCCTTGCTTGACTTAGAAAAGAACACAAATCGCTTTAATTTACCTGAAAAACTATAAATCATTGTTTAAGTAGAAGATAATTTCGAATGCTCCGTTACAAATTTCATAATTTGACCATAATTTGTCAGCTACTATTCCTGTCGTCAGGAGACTGATCGACTTGTTATACTTACGACAGTTGTTTAATGACTCAATTTGTTATGGTAATCTGTACAGTGTACAATATCAGTGACTGATGTATGTATGCACAGGATCATAACTCATTGTTCTTGCTTGCGCGCTAATCTTATTCAAGCCTGAAGGTGTCATGCATTTAGGACGACTTAAAGTCTATAAATATGTATGTGTATTTAATACTTGTAAGCCTATAGTATAAATAAATCTCATTAACCTGACACTATTGAATAATTCAACGGTAATAACTTCGAATAAGTACTTTCGACAATACTCAAATCTAATCTATAAACAATTTATTTGGCACGCACCGAATCATACGACATACTCATACGTGTGATATTGGCGAAATGCTGCATTTACCCATTAGTCGCCGTTATTGCAAATATACCTGTCACGACCATCATCATCGAAAATCACGATCGAATTATTGGATAGTGTGCAATCCAATTTCATGTCGGCGCCTGCGACGCGGCACAATGCAATTTACCAGCCGACGTTTCAACACGCGCCCCGTATTTCTCAAACACACCCCATTTTCATCTTCGCGGAACGACACAAAGATGACGCCATTCCTCATGTGAATGAGACTATTGACAACTGAATTGATGCATTCGTCTCGAAACGCTGACATGTTCGTACAGTAACGTCTTTACGAAATATGTTCGACAAACCCTCCCGCCGCGTGCCCTCCGCCGCCCATTGCATATTCCTCGCGGTCCACGGTTCGGAACTATCAAATTTATTTTTATACATATTTTTATTGTTTGCGGTGAGGATTGTCGCCTTCTTAGGGGCTGTTTGTATGCGGACTGAGAAGAATTACGTGTGCGACGGAGCGTATCCACTTAAGAAGTGGAGATAAAACAATTTGTTTAGAAAATGTGCTGTTTAATGTGGCTGCATATATGATACTGTATGAAAGGAAGAAACCTTAAACACTAAAGCTATGTTAGTTTACAGATGTAAACTAACGTAGCTTTAGTGTTTATTTTATCGGCGAACGTGTCCACCGGGTGCAGTAGAGGTTCGCAAGAGGGGGATAAAGCTGCATTTTTCTCATATGAAATATCTAAGTCGAGAAGGATGGTCCTGTGCTTATTTGAATGGTGTGGGGAGACTCGGAGCGATATTTTTTGCGGCGCGGCGCGGGCGGCGGCGCTCGCCTCCGGAGTGAATACACACTTGATTGTATAATTTAGTTAAGTTAATCTCACTACGAATTGCGCGAAACTCGCCAGTTTTCAATTTCACATTTAAATGCTATGAACGTTGTTTTCGCGTAAATTGTGTTAATTCCCCCCTAGCCCGCTGGCCGCGCCGCTTGCGGTAACAATGTAAACACCACTACAATGTGTGCGATTACTCAATAAATATTCCGTAATCCGAAAATAATTAACGCGAAAATGAGCTTCATTGATTACTTGTATTATGTTGTTTTTAAAATCACTGCATCGTCGGTGCAATCAACAACAAGGCGAGTTGAATTTCGGGCGAATTAAGTTCACATTGTTATTAACTTCGAGCCCAATTTCGGGTTTAAATTACTTTCTGTGTTGTTAATTGAATAACGATTCCGGTGTCCCTTAAATTGATTAAACACTTCAGTATTTAATTATTGCGTCTCAATTTCCTTTTCACGAAGTTTAAAGCGGTATCATTACACTTTAAATTCTGGGTCACTCGCGATGCTGGCCCGAGCGGCTCAGTGAAACAACAAATTTTTGTACAAATTCTACAAGCATAAGCAAATTGCTAAAATGAGACGGATGACTAGTGAGCTGAGCCACTGCTAGTAATTCACTAGAGGGAATCTGAATAATTTAGTTGGTGTACGTAGTCACATTTAGTCGCTGCATCCAGCAACAGAAATGTTTTCAAGCGGCAATACTGCGTCCTTTTGAAAGGAATCCCAGAAACTGCGCTTTGAAAGCAATTAAGTCGGTGTTAAGGTTCAAAAGTAATTTCTTTGGCTTCTTCGGTCCTGATAGACGCCCCTATTACCTATTGCGTTGCCGATGTAGTTGCTATTTCGTATTACCAGCTCGTTGAGACGCCTTCGGAAACAATGGCGAAATAATGAGACGGGACGTGACTTGCCTTAAATTAAGTATTAAATACGTAGTTAAAATAGTGAATAGGAGTTTCCCTTTCAAAATAAATCAACATATTTATGAAGTTTGCAATGAATAGAGCTATCACGTATAGTATTTTGAAGTAGAACAATTTCGTACCACAACTTACAACATTAAAGATAATCAAGAACACTCCAAGACGTTCCAAAAGTTTTGCATACTTGATAACTTCACTTCATATGCACATTTTTTTTAAAAGCATATCCGAAACCGGGTAATACTTAATAAAAGCCTTTCTACCTTGCTGATTCAACACTAATTACTACTTTCGCTTTACAGTTGATTATTGACGGTTAAAACGGGGATCACGATCGGTTCCCGTGAAAGAATTCCGTAATCCGATTAAACCCGGATTTAACCGGGTAACGTCAACAGCGCACGTGTACCGGGCGTTCTTTTTTAAACCGACCACTAGCCGATTAGGGTTGAAAATCGAAATGTCCAAAAATGGCTCGGAATTTTGTTCGGTCATGATAAATTATCTTAGTTTCCGGAGAATAAAGAACCTTATTCTCTATTTTCTTCCCTCTTTTCGTTGTGTGATCACAAGGAAAACACGGGTGGGAAGTTATCTGATATTGTCAAAGATAATACTGTCAGTTTTCACAAAAAGTAGAGGAATCAGGTCATTATTATTCCATTTTTGAACTGATTATACGGCAGCGAGAGTGCAATGTTAATTGTAAAATGCAATTTTTATTTGCAGTCACACTAAAATACTTTTACTGGATGTGATTTTTTATTGAATTTATTCATACGATTGAAATCATAAATTAGGCTGAACACAATTGGTAACATTCCTGATTTGTGGTGAAATTGAATTACTTTGTGCTAAAACAAAGATCATAAACAAAACTGCATCAGCAGACAAACTGTACATAGTAGAATTATGGTTGGGGACCGTGAATAGTAGCTGTGGTAATAGTCGAAGAGTTAATCATTTAAGCAAACAACGTAGCTTTAACGACTCAACAAAGACCAATATATTATCATCACAAATGTTAGCACAATTTGTTACCTCTGCATTATCACGCGGTCCATAATCCAGTGTCCATTTGGAGCACATTCACCAGCTTATTGAGCAGAATTTAACGGTGCCATAGTATTAACACTAACGGTCATACTAACAATAATGTGCTAAGTTTAAAGAGCCCAAATGTACATGGAAAACGAGCGAGTATATAACATTACGTATAAATAACTTTTTACTGATCCATTTCTCTATGGACGAGAAATACGGAAACGAAATGAGTATTTTACACCGAAACATCAAACTTTATTTTTTATTGTATTATATAAAGAGAATAAATAAGGCTTCAAAGCTTACTTTATACTTCCTTTCTAGCTTTTTTTTTCACACATACCTACTCCCCGAATATAGGCATCAAAATCAATACTCAACTGAATATTTTGCTAACTACTTACTGAAAAGCACATCCCAGAAATGCTTTTCCAATTCAATTTAATTATCGTTTTAAAACCACCTCTGTTCTACACACTAAAACAATAATTATACTAACAACAAAACCCACAAAAATGCAATAAAGTCAATAAAACAAACCAAACCTGTTTTAAAACATTTGAATTCGTATATTTACGTAACTGGATTCACGAACAAAAACACTGGAGTGCATTAAAATGGGGTAAAACTGCGAAACGCTATAATCTCTAATTGAGTTTTATTCCCAGTGTTGTCTGTGTGTGGCCGCCACTGCAATTTATTTATTGTTGTTTTAACTCACTTACGTAAAATTTGTTTTATTGCACTCAGGCATAACTTTATTATGAATCTCGAATGGAATGGGGTTTCGTTTAACTGGTCTTGTATTTTCTTTAATGAATCGGTTTTAATGAAGTTTTTCTTTTTTGTTTCAGGTATGGTTCCCGTTTTCGTTATTTATGGATCGACTTTGTGTAATTATTAAGGTTGTAGAACTTGTGTACACCTATAATTGGTACGTACATTAGAACCCTAACAAGTGTACTTTTATCTATACAAATGTAATATGTATGTACTGTTGGTGCACCTATTTTAAATAAATAGAACTTACGGTACATTTGCGTCATCTTGATTTATTTTAAGGTCAAAAAAGATTTGGTCTTTTAAAATCAAAATCAAAATATTTTATTTCACATAGGCCTAGATATTAGACTTATAAAACTTCGAAAAGGTGCACGGTTCGCGTTGGTCGATTCCATGGAGAAGAACCGGCAAGAAACTCCATGGTTACTCTTTTCAAATGGTGCGTTTAGTTAGCAACATTCACAAACAGTCATATTAAACACAAAGCTTTATAAAACCAGTGCAATAATTTAATAAAACGAGAAAAAGTTTTTACTGTGGAGTAAAAACTAAAGAAGGTACAAAAATGTATCGACAAATCGACAGTTACATAGTGCCCTTTTAAAATGTTAAAATTGTGACAGCCCTCTGCCCTTTGCATCCAATTACGAAAGGTTGTAATGAAATTAATTAGGGAACTTTACCTGACACTCGGTGGGCGTAATGACGCTACTAGGCTTCCAAGCCCGATCTATTAACTCGCCTATTGACTTTCAAGGAAACGTTTTAAACTTATTTACTTGAAGCTATACATACACATTTAGTGCTTGCCCTATTACTGTAACGTCTTTTAGTAGAATTACCATTTAAATTAATGTAAATTTTGGCCTGAAGTATTTATATAGATACCTAGTACTCTCTCCACAATACTGTGTATTTCCAAGTACGGTCGAAAAAGCTATTTGGTTTACAGTTTAACCCACAAATTACACTATAAAATGTAAACCAAATAGCTTGTTCGACCGTACATGAAGAGACTGTATATAGGATGATATGGCATGATAGGAGATGTCTGATGAGCTGACGAGTAATAAAAGAAGAGGAAGAATTGGGATACCGGCTAGAGAATGGATGCTGACGAGTAATAAAAGAAGAAGACGTAGAATTGGGATAACGGCTAGAGAATGATTATGAAGAGTCATTCTACTAAAGCTGATAACAGACTCATGAAGAGCTATTGCTCTACGTGAGCGACATATACTTATAAAACGGTTATATTCAAATGCTTGTAGGCACTTCACATGGAACTGTCATTCATTGGACGAATTTCATTATACACACACCTAATACATAATTATAAAAAAGTGACCAAGTGCGAGTCGGACTCGCCCATGAAGGGTTCCGTAGCAGCAACATAATATAAAAGTTCTTGTAGTTCGTTGTCTTTGTATTTTATATTTTAATTGATTGAATGAAAGGTGAATTGTGGTTTTCGATTTTTGACGTATTAAAAAAAACTGATAACTAGATCTCGTTCAAACCAATTTTCGGTGGAAGTTTACATGGTAATTTATATCACATTTTTTTTTGTTTTATCATTCTCTTATTTTAGAAGTTACAGGGGGGGGGGGGGACACATTTTACCACTTTGGAAGTGTCTGTTGCGCATACTATTCTGTTTAGAAAAAAAAAATATTAGAAACCTCAATATCACTTTTGAAGACCTATCCGTAAATACCCCACACGTATGGCTTTGATAAAAATAATGAGTTTCAGTATGGGGAAAACCCTATTGTTTTTTTTTCTATGTTTGTGTGAAAATCTTAATGCGGTTCACAGAATACATTTACTTACCAAGTTTCAACAGCATCACTATCACTATCACTACATGTTATAAAACAAACTCTCCCGCCGCGTCAGCTGTCTGTCCCTATGTATGCTTAGATCTTTAAAACTACGCAACGGATTTTGATGCGGGTTTTTTTAATAGATAGAGTGATTCAAGAGGAAGGTTTTGTAATTTTACGCGGGCGAAGCCCAGTGGCTTCGCCCACGTAAAATTATATACATCAGCTCAGCATCAGCAGTAGATCTTATAAATTCGGGAAAAAGTGGCTGTGACATACAGGCGGACAGACAGACATGACGAATCCATAAGGGTTCCGTTTTTTTGCCATTTGGCTACTGAACCCTAAAAATGACTTCACCGAAAAAATCAAATAATCATCAGGTAGGTCAGGCGAAATTCACTAATTCCATTACACAAATAGAGCAACCGACTGAAAAACGGTAATCCAAACGACCAATTTCATTTCTCATTAGTAAGTCTTCCGACCTCGTGCAGCGATTCCTACGGAACCAATTTAATTACTGAAGATTAAAATGTAAGATAAAACGCTTTTCAATTAAACGACCATCGAACAGTACCTACCTACACAATAATGAATGATATCATTTTAAACCGTAAATTACGACATGAACACAAAATTCAGACGATTAATATTTCAGTGATAATTATTATTGCAATGTAATTGTCACAATAAAAATAATGTAATTTAATAATCTAACAGGTTGAATGTACAGTCGGGGTGAAAAGGTCAATTGGAAAAAGGTTGCAGAACACTTCTTTTTTTCTGACTATGAGAACAAAAGACAGTTTGAAAAATTTCGAAAAAAGAATATTGAAGAAAAAAAATATTTAATCATTTCGTTCGGGGTGAAAAAATCAATTGGAAAAAGGTTGCACTTGAAGTTCACACAACACATTTTTTTTCTGACTATGAAAACAAGAGATAGTTAGTAGTAATGTTGAAGAAAAAAAGTATTTAATCCGGAATGGGTTTAGTTCCCGGAATATACGGTACAAATGTCAAACAAGAATATGGTAGGATATTACCTATAGCAGTATATTGCAAGGTTCTACAATGATATCATCTGTAGCAGCTTTTTTTACAGTTTCGCGGTTAGATTTACGGCGCACTAAAGCCGAGTAGTTTATTATAAGGCAAGCTTAAGCCTTTTTCGTTGAAAGTTTATGCGGTTATAAATTCGGCCACGCCTCGATTTGAGTCCGATAATTGTGGAAAACCTCCATAGATTACGTCTAAATACCCGCTTAGCGTTGTTGCTTAGATTTCGTATTCGATTAATACGTGGATGTGCGCACTTCGTATTTCTAAAATCTTAATTATTCGACTGCCTTGTTGGTCATTGCTAACAAGTGCGACTGCTCAGCATGAGGTCCTGGGTTCGCAAGTCGGGCAAAGCAATCCATCAGGAATTTCTCAGTAACAGCCACTGGTTCTGAATTTGTGCCCGGTTGATGGCATTATAGGCTGGGACTTAAACATACCTGTCGAAATGTGGGTGCAATATTAGATACATCTCTGTGTAACCCTTTGGGATTACAGGTGTGATGTTATGGTATGTAATTAGTCGATGCAGCTTTTAAATTTTGATTTCGTTTCGTATAAATAATTATAACCATTTTTTAAGCAAAATAAAGTACGGTCGAACAAGCTATTTGGTTTACAGTGTAACCCATAAGTTACATTGTAAAATGTAAACCAAATAGCTTGTTCGACCGTACCAAAGCTCATGAATAAGTTCCTTGCTCGACCAAAAGTAAATTAGTAGACACACAGTCGTAAAAACAGAATAGGTTATTTTAGGTGGCATTTATTTAGCAATAGCAACCTTATTAAATAAATTAAGTCCATAGTTTAACAATAAAACATTAATTACGACATTAATTGCCTATCAATCAAATACTTAAAATGTTTGACAATTTATAAATAGCTTTTGTTATTAAAACCCTGGTCTACTGAAAAAGATTAGTGGTCAAATTATTTATGTTGGCAATGATTTTTCGAATAAAATTTATAATTAATGTTTGTAGGCTGGTTGGAGTAATCATTAAGTATATAAAGAACATGTAACTCGCTTAAGGTGGTAGATCTGGTGTAAAAAAAAGAGGTCTCTATCGCCTAATACAAATCGGAGTTCCGTTTCAATTTCTGTAATTTACGCGGCTACAGCGACATGATACAGCAACAAGGAATATTTTATGCAATTATACGGTGCTTTGCAACACCGTAACGAACATTACTAATGTGTTTCAGGATTTGTGTACTAACAACTGGTGGATATCAAAATTCATTTACAAACAGGATAGAACATAGTGCGAATATAAACAGTAGGTAATTTGTGGACATTCAGCGTGTAGGTAACAAGGTACATTGTTACAAGGTAGGAAAATATGATCATTATGTTCCTTGTTTATTTTGTGGCCGTTGGTCAAATAATGAGCACAACATTGACAATATTAGCAGGGAACCAAGGAATATGAACATTGGAACGATTGTAACAAGTTACGTTTCTATGTCAGACATAGGTAACTAACATGAAAAGCTGACAAAAAACAAACGTACAAAGTAAAAAACACTATCCCTAATAACATCGAGCTTTCATGTATCACAAAAAAAGACGGGGAAAACATACAAAAATCTGGTATTGATTTGAGTGTCAGCGAACGAATGACATCGAAATTCCGCCCAGATGGTAGACGAGGGACGGTTCAATCATCGCGACCCATATACAAAATTGAAACCAAATCATAGCACGTTTGCATTCAGTTTATAAGCTCATTTCCATAAGTGTACTGCCTATCACAGTGGCAGGTGCAAATTATCTCCAGTGTATGCAATCAGACGCGTAGTAATTACCGGGATTATTATTGAAGGATTGCTTTAGCATTTGGGATGTTGTCATATTAAGTCGGAGTGAAGATGACCGTGTGGTTAATTATGTTCAACTTTATCCTGCCCTTATTCCTATTTACGAGTATTTGGAGTTTTGTGCAGAATATCTTCTTCCTTTATACTTATCTATTACTCGTCATCTCATCAAACATTTCCTTTCTTGCCATATCATACTTCTCACAGTCCATCCATCGTTTCTCTGGTCTTCCTCAACTCCTACATCCATCCATTAGGCGATTAAATTAAGTGTATGTTGTGGAATGATTTTAGAAAGAAATTGAAATGTTATGACTAAAATTACTCTTCTTAAAGTCAATTGATTACTCGTAAAGATATTATTTATTTTACTCTCTTGAATTGCTGATTGCAAACAAGTCGGAGCGGAGAAAATTCAATCTCGTACACAAGCAATCCAAATAGAAATCCGATGAATTACTCCAGACGTCACAATAATCCATATTTCACATTTGATTGGGTGCGAAGAACGCATATATATTTTGAAATACGACCATCGGAATAAACATATTTATATTCCTTTCATAATAAACGAGGTATATTTTCCACGCCGAATTCTAATCCGTACAAAGGGTAAGTGGATGATTCCCGACGTGTGGACGAGTGTAAAGGGCCGTGAGTGGCGTGTGTCGAATGTGTAACCACGACCTACATTTCGATACAGCTGCTACGGAAACACAATCAAAACTCAATTCGATAACACTTCCAATTTATAGTTGTATCACGCAATGGCTGGCGCACATCACATAAATAGGAGTAAAGGATGTGCGCATTCAGCATCCTGATTTTCAGAATTATTTGATATGCATCGCCTATACAAATCCAGTCAGGATTGTCGTACAAATACACTGAAACATATTTGAAGTATTCAACATACAATATTGTCTAAAATCACAACAACGAGTAAATCGAACGTTATGACTAGTTCAGCAATAAATCTAAATCAGTCGGAGAAAAACGAGAATGTAACAATAAATTGTTATCGTACGCAATAACAGCATCTTAACGTGTCTCCGCTAGATTAGGATTGAGCCATAATATTGCTTCTTGAATCCACAATCTTTCAGTCATCGTTTAACTCTATTCGAAGTATAAATAGGTAAATTGAAATCTCACACAGAATTATGAGTGCATAGTATATTGCGAATACGTATTCGTGAATGGACTACTGATTAATTACGAGCTCGAAGTATGCGCACGTGATATGTCAAATGTTTCATCAGCTTCAACGAGTGAAGGCACCACAATAGATTTTCCAATAAGCTTCGTATTGTGAATAGTAATTTAATTTAATCTTCGCATAATCATTTTTGGGTTAATTAATATGCTTGTTCTGACATTCGCGATCCGATTAACAAGACATCCACGGATCCTTTTGTATTCAAAAGCATTTGCTTACCATAAGATACAAGTACCTAAATATATCCAATTACTCAGTAAATTGGTATTCAACTCAAATGACTTCTGTATTTAGACGACACGTGTAGAGAAAGACACTCAGATCTAAATATAGGCTGAAGTATATTAAAACAAAGATGAAAAGAAAGTTGTACCCACGCAAATAATGTTACAACATTTAAACATAACAAATAAGGCTTTACTCTGAAACACTATCTCCATAGTGCAATTAATTCAGAATTGAACTTCTATTCGAAATTCAAATTGTAATAATTGCGCTCCGTAATTAACGAGACTGCTTTACAAATGGTGGTGAACAACTGAGCAATGAGTGACATGGGTGTCGACGAACGTGACGACGAGACGTGTCCCAGAATAATGACCGCCAAATGAACCGGGGACTGATGCGAATCCCAACACTATGATGCGATTGCACCGCGTTGCCCCGCTGTGAATTATTGGATTGATTGCGCCGTCTTGTTTCATCTGCATGCCGTATTGTCTGAATCAAACATTATGCTCCCGATTTTGCCAAATTCCCGACCTGTTTGCATTGTCTTTGATATTTGTATGGAACTAGAAATTAACCAAATTAAACAGAATTATTGTTCAAAATTGAGTAGATAAAATATGGAAAAATATTCATCGGACTTGCTAAAATTGCAAGCAGAAATTAAACTATGTAGACCTACCCATAATGACTTAAATTGGTACTTAAACCAAAATAGCCGGCCCCCAATCATAACAAATTTTATCGTTCGAAATCGGCAATCTCTCAACCTTGTTAAGTCAAGACATATCACAACACCTAATCTGCGATCAAACGAGTTGACGATCGCAGCTCGATTGTTACCCGAACAAAGCAAATGCAGGCACCGGCTGCAAGCTCCAATATACCGTGATTCCAGTACAAGTCGAGAGTGTCTCTTATACGGCCACATGGCTTCACAGACCAACAATGGAATGCAACAAAGGCCAGTCGGGCTAGAATAGCTCGGTGGTATTGAACCTGGATAATCGATGCGGATCAAGTATGAACGGCAGGCCGTTGCCACCGACCGGCGACCTGGCATTACTCTGTCACCTATCAACTGTAGTGTTGGACAAAAAGTTCGGCTTTAAATTGCTTGTAACGTTTTGTATGATGACCCTCGTGTATCACAAAGAGACGCTAGATTTGGAGTGCCACATGTCATGTTTTGCAATCAGTGGACGAGTGGTCACATCTTGTTAACAACACATAGTCATATCTGAAGAATTCAGTCGTTTAACATAATTACATAATAATACTCATTCAGTCATATTCAGTGCAAATGAATGCAATGACTGCATTTAATGTGCATTAACATACGTCAACACTGCACATGTTATGTGTAAGTCTACGTATGTCAGAAAATATGCAGAGGGCACTTAATAAAAGCATCGCAAATCTTGCATATGCGTTTCGCGAACGTAAATTGCGAAGCCTTAAGGGCCCTTAGCACAGCCGACAACGCTGTACTATACAGAATGTTGTAAAGCATGGACTCGTGAAACATGCATGTCTACGAATAATGATGCGACCGCGATGTCACGCGTGACGATGAATAAACGCCTAGATTACCGCCCGCTACATAACCCAGTTCTAACATTATCTTCTAATGCCCGGTTTCAGAATCCCGAAAACGGATCTTTGTGTTTGCCGATAGTAATTGTGGGGAAGATTGTTTTCTTTTGTAAAGTGGGCGTCCTTTATAACTATTCACATTTATTTTATTTAACACTGACTAGAAGATAACACACTAAACTCTCCTCTACATTATACGAAGCCAGAAAAAAAAAGAATACTCTACACTATTTAACACTGTTCTGTTTTCAAATTGAGTCATCATGTATTCAAATAATCTTCGATGACATACTCATTAGTTTAGATTTAGAACATAACCGTATTGACTGCGTAATCATACAATAAAGTATTTCATAATTCTCGAGTATTAAACGCACCGCTTGAACGATGCATAAGTGCCTGCATTGAAAGCATTCTATTACCTAACGTGTATTCATGCTTGAATGGGGAGAGCTTAAAATAATGATTTATTCTAGCGCTATAGTGTGATGCCCCGGGGCTGTGTGCAGTAAACTGAGAGGGTCCTTTCATTTGCATGTTTTCCTCGCTGTATCAAATATCGACGCTGCACGGTGCCCGCTTCTAGCCGTGTTGCATTGAAACTTTTGTAATTACATTTAGTATACTTCTCATTTTACTACAAGTTATATTAAAATAAAAATTAAAAAAAAAACCCCGACACATAATTTTCAAGGTATTCTTTTTTTGCGTCTTACGGGTAGGTCGATTTAGTAGAAATCGTCACGGAACGATATGCCGTATGCTGTGTTTGTGTAGTAAGTATAATAATTTAATATTCCTCATTGCCTTGCAATATAGTGTACATTATTCTACTAGTCAAGCCCTTTCATTTGATACCCATATTGAGGGAGTTGTGGAATAAATATGTAATCCGCCATTTTGTGGCGGCGGCCATCTTGGACTGATTTTTATCAAACATAGCTAAGAACACTCCTGACTACCTTTCAATCAAAAGAAACTAAATCAAAATCAGTTCATCTACGATGCCACAGACAGACACACACACACACACACGAACACACATACACACAGACACGTCAAAATTACAACACCCCGTCGTTTTTGCGTCGCGGGTTAAAAATACTGATATGAGTAAAGGCAATTTTTCGGGTTCGTGGCTTAGGCCCTCAGTGGTCGAGGCTATCACGCATTTGAAACTTATCTTTGCCTTACTAACCCACACCTAACATGACCTTGGAGTGTTTCATGGTACTTTAGTAATGAGGATACCACAAGACATTTGCTCCAATTATTCTATAAAAATGCCACATCATTTTATGAGATAAATTAACTCATGGTACGGAAAATCGTGATTAAAAATGAGTAATATGAAGGCTTATTATCCATAAAAGGGTTACGTTGCGTTGGTTAACCTATTCAAAAACATCTAGACTGTAATGAAAGGTTAAACAAAATAGAAAACAAGGTGGAAAATTTGTTAGTATTTATTCGCATTTTTTGTTTTTAGAGCTGGTACACACTTGGCAAAGCGCTTCGCAACGCAGTTTTTCCGTCTCTCTCTCTCTCTCTGTCTTTCTCTCTGTCTCTCTCTCTCTGTCTCTGTCGCTCTCTCTCTCTGTCTCTGTCGCTCTCTCTCTGTGTATCTCTCTCTCTCTCTCTCTCAGTAGTAGCTCAGAGTCTATATTTGTACCCAGTTGATGTCTATGGCACGCACCATCTTTTAAGTTAATGCAATTTAAACATAACTGGCAAAATGTAGGATATGTACCACACTAGGTACACCCCTGCCGAACCCTTGAGTAAAAATAAGCATGTGAATGTTATGTTAAAATCGAAATAAAAATTTATAGGAACTGAAAACCGCGTCTATAAGCTACAGCAAGTTTGCACCTTGTCGGAACCAACGTGTCCAGGGGAGTCAGGCATCGGGTAATAGACCGCGGCGCGGTAATTCTTCCTAATTCTCATGTCACGATGCACCTCTATATCGTACAGCTCACTAATAGAGCTCAAGTAGTCTTTACTTTCGACCTCACGTGTGCATCCTACATGTGTAGTATACCGTGCTTAATCATTGCTCTATAAATGGCATAAGTTTTTCTCATTTGTTGTCAGTGAGTGATTTCAGAACAAAACACCTTAAAAGTGAAAACAGCACCACAGTACGCTTCACCAAGTGTACACTTTGTCGGAACACACGTGACCCAAGGTGTCGGGTAATAGCCCACAGCGCGGTAATTCTTCCTAGTTCATAAGTAACGCGCTCGTTCGCGTAATGATGCGCCTCTATTACTACCACCAACTAATAGTGCTCTAGTAGTCAACTACTTTCGACCTTAAGTGGCTGCGTAATGATTCACTCAGCTGGACCAAGCATTCTTTGCAAACTGTGTACTCATAGTTTCTTGAAGAACGTAATTGTAGTGTTTATATGACATTATGGGCAATTATGGGTAATTATTTCGGACGCACGGTGCGTTCAATATTTTCCCAAATGGAAATGTCTGGTATGAGATAAAAATTAGGAAGATAGAGAATACACCAACGGTTAACTAGGCGCAAAATAGCTCCTTTCGTGCACTAGTCGAGCAATTTAATCACTAATTTATAACGGGAAAATACTGTCGCTTAAAGTTACTTTATGTGAAAGCACAAGTTCATTAGTCGACGAAAACTCGATATCCCAAAAATACTTCATCCACAAACTAGCCAAGTGCTAACCAATAGCTCTAGACCAATGTCCATTATTTACATTTTCCAGTGACTTTTCTTTCTGTAAAACCTGTAATATGCCGTTTTACGTTCCGGGGCACTGCGTATGCAAATACAGTGAAGTCGATAGCCGACTTCCTCGTTAGTGCCCTCTCAAAGGCAAATATACATACGCATATACCTTTATATACTCTATACATGGGCTAGAGGACTACCGAATAGCTTTTCTGCAATAGGATTAAGTTACAGATACAAAGATAGCGGAAAGACGAAAGGCTTTGCGGAAGACCTTTGTCCAGGAAATATAATTATGTATAAGGAAATGTAAATAATGTGTTTATGTTAGTAGCTGGTTTTATGCATGTGAGTGTGTTTTTGTATGCTTTCCTCTACATGTAGTTTTATTTAAGTTCCACAACAAGCATAATTTCATTTTCATATTTTGTATTTCACTTTCTCGGCTCTTAGAGCAAATTAAGCAGCTGGAATAAACGGTTCTACTCTTAATCCAACATCAACATGAAAAATTACCAGATCAAATTAATATTATAACATTCATAAAGCTCTTGGATTTATAAAGTCAGAGGTTTATTAAGAAATCTCGGGTCAAAACCCGGTAAATCACTCTAGTGAAACTGTTGGCTTTTTGTACTTACATTTAATGCTTACTTCCACACTTACTTTATTCAAAGTATATTCAAGAACGAACCAGCAACATGTGCTGTTAATGACTGAATATAAAATTCATTAACTCGCGTTTAATAACGCACAGTTATACATGAATGCAGTTAAGCTAAATACTAATTCCCCGGAGCCAGTTTCCAGTTAACCCTCGTCTTAATAGAAAATTTCTTTATGTAAATTTTAATTCAAAAAAATCCCCCATTTATTCTCAGTGGCGTTAGTTGGATGAAAAAATCTATTAGCCAAGAAAGATGAAGAATACAGTCCGGCTTTTTCCCTCCGTGATTATTTCACAAAGTATGCAAAGTAGCGCCAAAGCGACCCCTTTTATAGTCACACTGAATTGAGCAATTAAAAGTCTAATAATAGTTTCTTTATGTACTTTTAATTTAGTCTGTAAGAGAAGGGAACTCAGAAACACCGTGTTTAATGAGGGCAGATATCACCACGGATGTTGAAAAAGTGATTAGATTTTTGAGCACAATCTTGCAGTTTTAACATTGCCGTTGGCAGAAAGAGGTTATGAAGTCGGGTTTTTCATTAGCTTGTTGCTCTGTACTTTAGCTAAGATTGTTTCCTGAGAAGCTTTCAGTTTTAATGTCAAGGAAAGAGGAAATTTTAAAGTTGAAAACTTTGCTTGTCATAGACGCTTTTTATATTTCTTTTCAAGGAAATTTTAAAATATGCCTTTGTGATTCTCGTTATTTAATATTGAATTTTAATAATAAAATCATGCCTCGTTTAGTCTAGGCGCCTTTTACTGCATTAAATTGATCAATCAAGACTCACACAAAGACGACCGTGCATTTTTATTGCAATATTAAAATTAAGGAAATTGTGATGTTCAAAGCGTGTGTCTATTAAAACGTTTGCCAGTAATGACGCTATCGTCGTCGATAATAGCTAGGTGTTGTCCTCAACAAATGGATTTAACTGAACATAATTGCATTAAACATTCAAATGATCGATTCGCATCAATAATAATATTTGATTGGTTGAGAATCGTGAATGGTACTACGTGTCGTATGTAAGGAGCAAGGCTGTACACGACTCATGGTGAACGACGGAACTAAAGCCCTATATGCACATTCGTATGTTAGTCACGAATTAAAAATAAAACTAGTTTTAACCTCGATGAGATAATAGGTTACTGTTATTCGGATAAGGTTTTTCGATAGGTATCTCGATGGGATAAAAAGCTATCAAATAATAAAATTCGTGTTAATGGTTTAGTTCAATCCTTAAAATTAATTAAGTCTAACGACTGTACGTGTTATTTGAACACGTACAGTCGTTTAACTATCGTGCGTTATGGAGTATTTGACATTTTTAGGAGCCTTCCTGAATATGTGCCGTTGGTAAACTATTTAATTGTAGTAAAAAAACAACATGGCCTCGCGCTTCAATAACTATGAAGGATTTACTTACATTAACTTATCGATAACATAGAACACTCTATCATAAACAAACAAACAAAAAATTCTATTTTCTCGAAGGCAATAAACAATTTTCCATTTTAAAATTCTGACAGCTCTATTATTACCTTAGAAACATAACATTGACTGTTCAGCAGTAATAATAACACAGGCCCTCAAATTATTGACACATAAATGATTGATTGCTCTGCAATTGAAATAATGTTAAACACAAACGACGAGCACCGTTTAGTAAACAATGAAAATAATGTAGTATCGCCCTTGACTTTTGAGCACTAACGTCGAGGTTAGGTCATAATGGCTGCATTATACAATACTTTTGAAAGGAATTTAAGGAAGAGATTAGCTGATGTAATGAAGATTTTATTGATAAAGATGTCGGCTGTAAAGAATTTTGTCGAAGGTTGTATTGTATTCTTTATTATTTACTAAAACGTGCGAACACGTCAATAGGTATTTCCTACTAATGATTCAAAGTAGGTAAATAGGAAAATTTTGAAACACTAATAAAACAAAAAGTAATTCAAGAACTCAAACAGCTTTAAAACATAATTGCAAAAATGTTCGTTGCTTTATTAAAAAGAGTCCACATACCTTCATCATGTAAGACATATGTACGTCAAAACAAATACCATTAAGTAACTCATTCATTCATTCGTAAAAAATAAATCAAAGTACTTTTACAAGTCGCGTCCTTCTCGGTTAATTTGAACATGACTGAAGATGACATGAAATTTGAAATAAAAGGTCATTCCGAGGCGTTAACTGATGCACACGATAAAACGACGTGACACGACAGATTGCCAGCAATTATTAAACGCTACAATTGGCTGTCTAATTATTGACCTTTGCCTATTCGAATATTTATCAAAGTTGTCACTTACTCCGTTACTCCACTGACACTGGGTCATTTTTTAATGCAATTAGGTTTTCAACAAAAACGTGACGTTCATTCATAATTTAATAAACCGTTATCAATGTTGTTATAATCAAGACTTAGGTCAAACTTTGCCATTAATCAATGTCGTCAGTTTTTTATACAATTACTGATTTATTTTATACACATTTTTGAAGAGATACCTCACACGGTGAATCAATAAGTCAATCTTGAAAGATTGTCTTGATTGAATCATCGTGTGCGGTACTTGGCTACGGCAACGAAGCTTGATACTTGCTTGATACACTTCTATGTAATATAGTTCACTTAACCTTAAATGTAACTTATAATAAAGCGTTTCATAAATAATGTATTTTTGTTTCCATGACATCGTGAATCGAGCTGCGATAAGTGTTCCGTCGCGAGCCTCAAGCACCCAACTTGTATTCAATTTGCCGAAAGAAGCATTCCCTGTCAGAACTTACTCGTCTGTTTAATGTTGAAATTAAGGACTTTAATTTGTTGTGACCTACACCCAGAAGGTTTTCATATTGTTCGATATTAAATTAGGTCGTTCTATTTCCACGTGCACACTGCACAGTCTATTGTAATTTGTAATACATATCAAGTTGAAATTGATTTCACAATGGGGACCCTTTGTTTACAACTATTTATTATATTGGAATGATGGATTGGTTTCAAAATGGTCCGGTCTGTATAATTGGTTGTTCTGAATAGGATCGTCGAGTGAGCTTGCACACAATAGAGGTACAACGATGTTGGCCTTGGAGTATTACATCGGTTCAATCAAAATATTGGAGCAAAGGTTATCTGCGAAGTTCCCCGGGTCGTAGAGATCCCCTGCCATTGTGCGGGTACTACTTGCCGTCGTGAAAAGTACTCGATCCACTTATCGTTGCTTCGAATACCATTGGAGTCACGGTCGATTGAACATTGAATAAGGATCCAGATGTTGAACGCTTGTTTAGGTATACTCGCCAATACGATTCGATTTAGAGGTACATTTTACTTTAAGTATTGCGCTTGTACTCGTATTTATCATTTTTACAGAGCCGTTTTGGGTTGGATAGTTTCAGATTTGGTTATTCTCGATTGGATCAATGTCATTAAATAGTACGGCAGTTAATATTAAAAAGTGCAAGTCAATATTCTAAAATACATAAATAAATGGATTTTTGTGTGTGTTTGTTTCTAACTAGCCTCAGCTCAACACACACTAGATCACAACACGTTGGTCCGCGTAGGCTTTATTGGGTGGAACAATTCATCAAAAATCTAATTAAGTCGGTGGGTGCAGGGCTTCAGCCCGTGAAACGGTGACAGGAGATTAAGTTCAGCTTTAATTACGCCGCCAGCACTATTCCAGTCAACTTGCTATTTTACTGGCGCGGCAGCTCGCGGGCGAGTGCCCTGTCTACTAGAGCGCCCAGCACGAACTAAACGTCACCTTATTTCCGCCCTTACACTGGATTTATAGCCGAATGCATTATCTGAGTCTAATATATGCAAACTACTTTTTGATTCATCGAACCGAGCTGTATCTGGGAACGTTTTTTAGTAATAAATTCAATTAGATATTTTCATATTTCATTATATACCTACTTAATCAATTCATACATTTATTAAACTACTTTAAAACAAATAAAAACCTTAACAGCAAAATAGACCTTTGTACCTGAATAAACAAACCATATTGAATATTCTAGAGCAGCAAACATAAATACACTAGGCTGTAATTAACCCCAAGCTTTATATGCTCTGTAGAAGTTAAAGCGAGCAAATTGAAAATCATAATAACTTGGTAAGGAAGCTAATAACTGGATGCAGCGACAGAATATCTATACGTGTTACTGTGAAGGCAAGTGACATCGTTCGTAATAACCTCCATGTTAATTAAAACGCTTGTCGATGGATAAACTATTATATCGATACCCGGTGTGTACGTCATGTTGATAGTGATACCCGAGTAATGAAGTGGTTTCTCATCCATCTTTAGATTATCGAAGTTAGATGGAATAAGGCTATAATTGACGTTTAAGGTCTTTGTTACAGTGCTACATGATTCTTATAGCGTAGAAATTGGCGGAAGTAACTACGCCATTTTGTTTTTTTTTTCTCAATACAATTTCCATAGACAATTTTACAACTTTTTTCTAATCCCCGATATAATTATGACATATGAGAAACACACTGCACTATAACCTATTGTATTGTATTGTACAACGGGCTGGTGTCCGCAACTCCACGTCAAAGCGCGTATTATGCGTATGGGCTTTATTCTACCACGCGGGCCCAGTGCGGATTGGTAGTTGTCACATGTCTTCGAATTTTAGGTTCTAGGAGATGCCGGTTTCCTCACGATGTTTTCCTTCACCGTTTTTGAGAGCAGCGGTGATGAAATAAATTACACAAAGTAATGTGCCTGCCTGGGTTCGAACCCACGACTCACTATTCGTAAGTCGGGGCCGCCACCACTGGGCCACCGCTGCTCTCCACTATAACCTAATCTAAATAGGTTATAGTGGAGAGCAGCGGTGGCCCAGTGGTGGCCACCGCTGCACCTAATCTAAATAGACAAAAGAAAGTGACACATAATGAAACAAACGAAAAAATTGTAAGAAAAAGAAACAGTTTCCCAAGAACAAAGGAAAAACATAAGAATCAACAACAAACAAGAAATGTTGCACCGTTTAGAATAGATGCGAACCCCGGCTCGGCCACAACGTCTCGGATAAGCAAAGGAGATGTCACGTGAATGTTAATTCTTCAACGATTAGTATTCAAGGCGGAACAACAACTAATAAAAAGGAGCTACCGTCGGGAAAATTGAAAATATCCGCAACCGTCAGGAAAATGAGGAGACCTCTTCGTCACGCCGTGAAATTAGAATCGTCCCGAGCAGTTCCGATGCTTGTCACGTGGCACGAAAAGTTTGTTTACGTTGCCATTTGATTATAATCTAAACGAAATTTCCTTAACGGGCGGCCATAGCTTTTGTTATTAATGCCAGAGGTGCTGTTACTCTCCTCACAAATAAGAATAAAACATCATTTTATTTTGGGAAGCGTGATTATTATACAAATTAGATACGTTTCGTTATGCTTACATAACAAAAAGAATTTCCTTACTGCCACGTTTTTCAATTACCACTAAGTAGCCACAGATTAGGGAGTAAAATGGAGTCAGATTTGAAATTACATTTGTATACGGTTGTGTCTGTTTGTGAAAGTTCTGTTTTTATAGCTTTGAGTTATACAAATATTTGCTGAGCCCCACAAAAGCAAGTTAATTAACGTACTCCATTCCTAATATTGATTTTCGCTCTATGAAGCAGAAGCAAATAACTACAGGTAGATAAAGTTAGTAGGGTAACCATATCAAAGGTCTCAGATCGTGGACTCGCACAAAAACGGGAAAGTACGCGGTAGGGGCGTCGTTATCAGCATCTATCCATCTGCTGTGATCTGTGACCGGTATTGACGGAAAGCCCAAGATCCAAACTGGTCCCGAATACTTTAAGCCCTGTTAGTAATGGACAGATGTAATAAAAGATTGGACCCTCTTAAACTTTTCACCGAGATTATTGATAGAAAAGTGCTTTAACAAACTTTGAGCACATTTTCTCACTGTTCATTTATAATACGGACCAACGAATCCTCCCAAATTATGATAGCTCGAGTAGTATCGATCTCTAAACCACTCGAACCATTCCGGTCACTGACAATGACTATGTCACTATCGAATGTAGTCGATCCAAGCTTAATCACCCAGTATACATTTATAGTCAATTAAATTACAGTATTGTAATGAGCACGAACACTGTTCACAATTGGATGAGCCAATGTATCTTGGGTAACTTTAAAGTATCATAAACATAAGTCACAAGTTTAAACATTAGTCCCATTCCTAATTGCGAGAAGATAACCCTAGCTTATTCAAAATTGGTCACACTCAATACTGAACTACGCCTTTGAAACTCAATCGACGGAGTGAATACAGGGCTAACGATCACGTAACTATTGGGTATCATTACTTTAAGCATACGTCCCGCAGACGTACGGTCACCCTCAATGCAGATAAGCCAGCTTATTTGAATGAGTGGTGTTCGGACCGCAAAACTGAGCGAGTAACGAGAATGTCTGACCGGGAACGAAGCCAATAGGCCAATACGTGGCCACCGCAAATGAAAGGGAGACGTAACTAGTACTGTTTGAATGCATTCGCATACGCCTTGGATTTGTGGTTGAAATATTCGAAAAGATTTGTTATGGGAATGGAAGAAATGAACTGGATATGATCGAGGATCGATAAGGAGTGAAAATGTTGAAGTATAAGGGCGGATTTCCCTATAGGCCGAGTAGGCCCGGGCCTAGGGCGGCAAAATTTAGGGGGTGGCAAAAAGTTTTTTTTTAGTAAAAACTCAAAAATGTGTCCATATAGCATCCGGCATAAAAATTACATGTATGGCGATTACGATTATTAGAAGTGTTGCTCATCCAACTGAATCTTTGCTTACTAGTTTATTCCAAGGTTAATTTAATTTTTATAGATTATTTAACTTTTCATGCTTTACAGCACATAGGGGGCGGCAATCTTTCGTGGGCCTAGGGCAGCCAACATATCAAATCCGCCCCTGTTGAAGTACCAACGGAAATTAACAAAATGCGATTTTGTGAAAATGTCATAACTTTGAGCTGTATGCAATCTGGCAAATTACAGTTTGAGAGTTTTCTCTGAACGTGCCATAAAGCCAAAATTCTTTAGAACTTTCTGTCCATATTTATGAAAAGTTAAATTCAAAATCACTCTCGAGATGTTTATGGTTATGATCAGTCACGTTTCAAATCAAATGAATTAAAAAAGCATATATATCGCGTTCTAATTCTGCCGTCAGTTCGAGCTCTTTCAAAATCGTAAACTACGAGTATCATTCGCTGGAACGTTACAGGCTTCGTAACTAAAAACACAACTTCTTTAATTTAGTCTAGACTTATTTTAGTATCTGTGTTTTCACTTTTTGTTTTTTATTGTGTGGGAAGTGCCTAGATGCGGTAGACCTAGTGTCAGAGTTTTTATGACGCCCTCTGACTTTGCTTTACAAGCCGGCGAGAAATATCTCTGAGGCGTGCTGATTTCCTCACGATGTTTTTACTTACGAGGTTACTATAGGTAAACTACATCGAGACAACCATCCACCTAACCTATCCACTGTAATCATATCACGCAACTCATCAAATTCAGTTATCATTATACGATTGTTTGCACAATTTACAGCTGAAAGCGTACGTTACAGGCGTCTGCAGCTAATGTGTATTAGCACGTCCAATTGTAATCTCGGACGGGTAATGTTGGGCAAATGCGCGCATGCATTTTACATTCGAATGTGAGACACGGATTTGGGATATTGGGATTGTCGCTAATTGTGTAATAGTTTTACGTTCATACCTATCCTCTAAAAGTCCTAAAAACTTATATGTAAAAGCGCTCTCGAAAGTAGACATCCAACAGTGCAAAAATATTTAGGCAACACGCAAAACTGGTAGTAGTTAGGTTTCTTTTATTATTTTATGATTTCTTTTTTGTTAAGATTCTTTTTTATTTTAAACTTTAATCCTATCGGGAGAAGATGTGGCCAAAAAACGATGTGTTTTACCCTAACGCACAAACGCACAAGGTAGTTATATACATGATCCATAAGTCCATAACTTAGCATAAAATAAAAGGTAAAATTCCCCATAGCATGGAAACCAAATATCACAGATTGACTCTTTGATACAGTATTGACAATAGATGCAACTGTTACTGTTACTGCTAGTCTGCATTATCCCACTGCTGGGCAAAGGCCCCTCCCCATGATTTCCAGTTGTTTTGATTTCGATTCAGCATTTAATATTGGCATAATCAGAACCATTACCGTACCGAAAGACAATCAACGAAAAGTCTACAGTGATGAGACCTCGGAGGATTCATCAATGAAGGTTAGAATGCTTTTAAAGTCTGGTCTTGATTGACAAAATATTCTTAATTAATCAGCTAAACTAATTATACTCATCACAATTAAAGTAAATGTCATAGAAACGTTTATCTCGTCATTGTCATATTAAAATCAAGGTTGGGCTCATCACACGTAATTATTGTTTCGTGTATTGTATGTTAGTTAGTTTTTGAATGAGAAATTAGAAGGTGATTATTGAAGATTATTAATAGAAATATTTATATCTTTATCAGCTCCATAGAGAAAGACAGGAAACAGATTCAAACCTTATAAAAGCAACAAGAAGTAGAAGTATACCTATATTAATATATCTATAAAAGCTATATTTAATATCCACCCACCTACGAACTTTTGAGGGATCGTCGGTAGGAAATATTTCGTAGATATAATCACCATGCTTGAAAAACAACAACATTCCTACACAAGTTACTAAAACAACAAATTATAATTTACCATCGAATGTGGGGAGATGTACCTATTTCAAAGGTCGTCGAAATGTTCATCGGAACAAGGGATGAAAAAACAACAAAAAATATTTTTCTTCCATTAAGTTGGTAATCTTCCCACGAATAAATGGAAACATCTGAAGTACAGATTAAGATGCTCATCATGAAATATGCATTGGTGCAATCTTTGACCCCAATTCGTTTGATATCAAAGTATTGCAAATTATCTCAAGAAATGAAGTGAGGATTGCTACCGTTCCCACATATTTTAAATGAGAGAATTTAATCGTAATCTTACAAATGTCGTTAGCATGTAAATGCATTCTGTAATGTTGCGTGGATGAGTACTTAGGGTATCACAATCTCTCGCAACGGCTGCAGGAGTATAGGTTATAGGCCACGTCAATAAGAAAATCCCCTCACTTATGGACGAAAATATCAAACTAATTCGTTGGTATGGAGGTCCTGGATTCATTTCAGGCAAATTGTTTTTGGATTTTTCAGGAATTTCTCAGCTACAAAGCCAATGTCTTTGGATTTTTCAGGAATTTCTCAGCTACAAAGCCAAAGGCTTGTCCCCTCTTACTGGTCCCTATTACCTGGGACTTAAACATAACTGGCGAGATGGTAGTCTACTATTAGATACACCTCTGCCTCACACTTCCGAGATAACAAGCGTGATGTCATGAAAATATCAAATCATTCATTGATAAAAATAAGAACAAATTCGAAGTTACACTCATGCATGGTTGATGCACTAAAAGACGCCGCCGCTACTCATCAATGCATAAACGTAAACTATAGATTAAATAGCTCCAAGAACTCTTTCATCTTGAATACAAAACAAAACATCAAAATAAATGGAAAACTCTTCTACAAATCAAACCTTCACCCGCGATTTAACACAATCCAAGATGTAGTAGTTAGATACTCGAACAATGGATCAAATCAAATAGGTACACAAGTCAACCAAGCAAAGAGGTTTTATCACGATTTTAACATTCAACATTTTCTTATCTATTTTTCGGCCAGGTTTCCGTAACCTGACAGGAGGTCAAGGACGAAATGTAACCTATTTAATTTTATTAGACTAAAAGGTCAAGTTCTCATTACCTGCCTGCCATCTACTCATAAATTTATCAAATGGCTCAGGTTTAATGGAGAGGCCTGACTCCATTACTATAGGGAATAAAGTAAAGTGATTAGAGTTTTCTGGAAAGTTCTGGAACCCAGGAACACTACCAAAGGTTTTGCAATTCCTCATCTTGTATGAAAGAGATGGTTCAACAATTCTTATGTCTTTTAAGTCTGTCCTCTAGTACAGTCTCTCCACTAGTTTAAGAGAGAGAGTTCATTATTTTTGTATGCATTGACTTTTTTGTAGACCTAAATCTTACATGCACAAAAAGCTATACTATTATGCTTATTGTATTTCTGCACCTTTACTTTGAACTGAGTCTGAGTGTATCACTTGTTTATTTTTTTTATTATTAAACATACATAATAATATATTATTTCATGACAAAAAATCGTCACCCTATCATCCAAAAGACGTCCACTGCTGATCATATACCGCTCAAAGCGTCGCCACATCGATGAGACCTGTGTTTCTCTTAATTATTCAAATGGATGAAGTAAATTAGCCAAACATAATCTTGATAAAACTTCTCATAAAAGTAACTACATTCTCACTTATAGAATGATACAAAACAAAGTGAAGGTTCCATAAGCAGTAAAGGCTATTCATAGAAAAGAAGAATATGGAAACTTGTTTACCTCGCAAAGGGAATTGTAACAGCAAATCAGAATAAAATATCTAGACAACCATTTACTGCCACTTACAGCTTATGTTCCAGATTTCATTTCTATAAACAAAACTGTAACAGGAATTCCGGGAAAGCAAAACAGTTTATCTGATATAGAGATCAAACAACTTGTAATAGATTCTACGGAAAAATAAAAGGGTCACATTGTGAATAAACAAGTAGTATCTTATCTGTTTTTGAGTACCTTAACAGTAGTTTGTAATGTCTATTATGAGAAATATTTTGTTTAAGACGCCTGCGGAGCATGCGTATTTCATACAAACGTAATACCAAAATAATTTGTAAATTAAACATATTCATAAGGTAGTGTGTGTTTGTTTCGATTAGATTATAGAAGATATAGGTTCCCAAACACAAATTTTGAATGTAAACTGATTTAAACAAGAGTTATGAGAAAAATAAATTTTCTATAGAAATTTTAAATTCCTCATATCTCGTATTTATATCATTCTCCTTTCAAAATGTTTATTTGGGAACATAGATATTCTGTAATCCAATCGAAAACAAAAAACTTCTTTGACAGTAAATGTTAAACAATTGTATTGAAAATTTTGTACGCTTATCACTGTTAAGCAAAAACATGTATGCACTTGTTTTTTGTTTGTATTTGACCATCTTTTATACCATGTTTTTAAGCAAATAAATATTATTCTATTCTATTCTATTCTATTCGAAATATAAACACACCACCTTAAGAATATGTTTGATTTTCATATTATTTTGGTATTACGTTTGTATGAAAAACGCATGCTCCGCCGGCCCCTTAAGTTATTTTTTTACGTTTTGTGCCAGTATTTTAGTTTTCAGCTCTCTTCTATATTTCTTCTTCAAGCCGTTTCCACCTAACACTTTGCGTAGGTCTCCTCCTTTGCACACCACTTTGGTTATGGGTCTCCCATCTCCAACTCTTGCCGGCTACTAAACCAGGTCGCTGATTCACCTGGCTCGACTTTTACAGCAATAAATACTTTTGTTTCTGGAAATATCTGTATTTACCAAAGGATATATTTTATTTTATTTTTACATTTTAGGAAAGCTGACAGACTAATAACATCATAATAACAAAATATATACTTAAATTGCTAATAACAAGCCTCCACAGATAAATACAAAAATTAATGCAAAAGTTACAAAAACCCAGCACTGTTACAGTAAAGGAAGGTATGCACTACGCCTATAATTAGTGTTCGCATAAGGTACATGCAGAAGTGGCCGCTGTCGCAGTCCCATCTGATTAGTGCGCATCGTTAATTTTGACAGAAGTTCAGGACAGTCTATTGAGCCATTCGCGATATTACACAAGTAGCAAACATCATTAATTTGACGTCTACGGTCAAGTGATAGAAAATGGTACCTTAATCTGCATCGGTGAGTGTAATCGACAGATATTTGTTTTGCCCTGTAATCAAGGTACTTCAGAAATTTTCTGTGGATGCCCTCAATACGAGACTTGTAAATCCCGCATTGAGGGTTCCAGACTTGTGATTCAAGGTACGAACGAACAATATAGTACTTTGATCGGTTTGATATGTATGATTAAAAGGATAATTAGTTAATCTTTTTATATAACAAAACTCCCAAATCGTCTGACAAAGCGATGTTAAAACAAATAACTAACTATTTTGATAACCTCGCCAATCTAGAAGATCAATAGAATTGTTACATCTGTTCACAGTTCGCCAACAACTTTCGTCTGTAAGTTACAAACTTGCGATGATGGGCGATATAACTTGGATGTTTTCCTACCTACCCTCGCTATTATTCATCTCAAAGTTTATTACTTTAGCCAGTATTTACCCACAGGTAACTTCAATTATTGTTTTACCCTCATTGAAAACTAAATTACAAGTTGACTTGAAGCGCCTGTCGCGAAGCACTCAGGATGTCTGAATAATGTGAATGCAGAAGTATATATATTCGAGATTCCATTACTGAATACCACTGAGAGAACCGTATTATTCATCCATTAAAAGCTGCGACGTGCCATTCGCTGATCTAAAATTCAAAATTTTTGTTGAAACAGATAAATGGAAGGAATATCCTCGGCAAACACTTGTCATGTTTATTTGAAATGATAAAATGTTGTTATAAGTATCGTACCTACGTTTAACTAGTGTTCTAAACTTCAGGTGTTCTACCAGTAAAGTGACATCATAAGTGCTCTGCCCTGACATTTATTAGGATATCGTCGCAGTATTAAAGAGTTATATTTACGACTAGCGCCATCTAGTTGAGCACGTGGGCAGTTTGAGCGAGCGGCGGAGGACCGACTTATCCCATGTTTATGATGAGGAGACGATACCCCTTGAGGTTTTATAGCCGTTACTTAACAGTTCTCGTAAATCCTATAGATACTGAATTATGAGAGCTTAAAGTCATCTTTGAATAACGTGTGAGAGTCACCAATTTTAAATAGGTGGTAGTTACATTCAAGACGTTACTATGTCCTCGCTCAGACAAACATAATAGTACAATATAAACACAATTTGAATATTCAAAAAATGATTACGCCGTAAAGACGCATATTGCTTTGCCGAAATTAAAAAAAAACATTCTCCTCTGACTATAGGCATTGAACCAATTTGTACTCAGTATAGGTATTTTCATACCCGCACACGTGTTGGAAAACCGTCAAAAAAACGCACGCGTGTGAAATACATTGCATGTTGAACCTAATCGTAGTGCGAAAAGAACCAGTTTTTGAGGAAGTAAAAAAAAATAGCGTGTCCTTGCTCAGGATTATAACCTATCTGTTTGCTCATAACAACCGTTTAGTCGTGAAATAGTAATAAACAAACAAAGTAACTATCGAATTTATAATATTAGCATGGATAACATTTATTTAAAAATATTTATTTAGAATAATCTTTCAAATTAAAGCAGTACCTACACACCTCCTTTCATGAAAAATGAGCACCCAAAATGATAATGGCAAAACTCTCCTTAGATAAGAGTGGAGCAAGACTAATGAATTTAAATGCTATTCAATTAAATGCACATGAATAATTCACCAAAAGAATGTTAATGCGGAAAAGAATGCCAGCCTTCCTCGTAGTCGAGATTTGGGGACGCTTAATTAATTATTTTTTTACGACAATTCATCCCATCCTCTCGCTGTCTTAATGGTGGTTCCCACCAATTGTGAAACAAACTTCAACGCATGCGATTTTTAAGCATTGGGTTTGAAAACGAATGTTCTATTTACTTTTAGGTTATTGCTGGAACTTGGGTACATTTTGGGTTAATTAATCTTAATTTTCTGTGTGCCACATAACACATTTTTTAATACTAATCAGCTATTAGTAGGCTTTTACGTGCTTAATTAAAAAGCAATAACATAATAATTTAATTTAGCTCAATGTGCCTTTATGTGACAATCTAGATGAAATTGTTAAGAACACTCTAATTTGAATTATTTATTAGCCGTTTGAAGAATATATTCACTACTTAGTATCTGTTTTGGTATGGACAATTTTTATAGTAGGTAAATACTCAACTTGTTCGACAGAAAGGAGGAATAACACTATAATAATATTGCTGGACATTAACACACAGCGCCACCTAGTGCCACACTAAGCAAGGCTTGTGTCGTGGACACCAGATATAGTGCATATATACGTTTTTGTTTGTACCTAAATACATACTCAATATACATATAAACATCCATGACTCGGAAACAAATATCCATTCTCTTCACACAAATATTTGCTCCTACCGGGATTCGAATTCAGGATCCTAAGAACGTAAGGCAGCCTCACTGCCACTACGCCAATCGGGTCGTCAAGTCAGGAATGGTCATTCACAGTCATTCACAAGCCAACACCAAGTGTACAAACACAGTGGGAGCGGCGCGGGTGGCGAGAGCGAACGCATATTCCTACTCGAGTCCACCCCACTTGATAATGCTACTGCTACTGCATTATCAAGTCTTCTTTCGAGAAAGACATGGTCAGACGTCATGAGCGGCAAGCGACACCCGCTTGCGGATTCCGCCGCCCGCGCCGCCCCCCTGTGTTTGTACATTTGGTGATGGCTTGTGAATGATTGCGAATGACCATTCCTGACTTGACGACCCGATTGGCGTAGTGGCTTTTTTAGTGTTGGTTGTGTTGATGGTATTATCTGTTTTGGTGTTCCAAAACCAACACTGCGCTGCATCAATTTACTAGCTATATAAACACAGAGGGACAACAAAACACCAGAGACAAAGCAATGCTTATGCCAATCGAAAATAGCAAAGAAACATAAAACCATGGTGTAAACACGTCGCGTAGTCGCCATTCGCTCGGAATTGACTTATAAAGGGAAGCAGTAAACGAAGCGAAGACCCCATGTTTGTCTGGGGGTAAACGCTCGTTTTACACGCATTCATTCAAACCAACTAAATTGCTTGTATGTAACTATTGTGGGAGAACTGAAATTGATGGGAAAATCTTCATTGTTTACTTTTAAACTAACATGGCGAGCGTTTTGCGTGGCTTTTTTAAATCCTTGGTTCGATTCCCGGGTTGCGTAACGTGTTATTGGGTTCTTCCATCCGAAATTTCTCAGTTACAGCCACGAAGTCTGGATCTGTGCCCGGTTGATGGCAATAGGCCAACCCGAAATGTGGGTGTACTATTATTAGGTTCAGTTTTGCCTAACCTTTTGGGGATTTCCGCCGTGATGTTATGTTACTTTTAAACTGACATAGTGAGCTTTTTGCATGTTATTTTAAACATCTCAATTCTATGATTTTTTTTTCAATTCCTTACCTATCTACTATTTGTAAAACCATTTACAAAGGATTTTTACCATCTGCCTATAATACAAATTTCAATATTCATCATAACTGAAACGTTAGTTTTCAGTCATACACAATTCACTGATTTTTCTAAACAAATTCAGATGACTTCAAGTGTAGTCTTTTATTTCGAAATTCATTTCAACGATCTCGTGATTCATGTAGTAACAAACAATTGGAAATTATTAAAACATTCATACGAGTAAGTGAACAGTAAATCGCAAATATCAAACAAAGTGCGAATAATAAGAGTTTCTATTCATAAACATCCTGTTTTTAATATCCTTACTCGTGACTTAAAGCTAATAAATTACGTTTAACGTATTATTATCAGTTAATACTTTAGTATTATTTAACACCTAAGCTTGCTCATTATCGCCATGTCTTGCGAAGGTGTGAAAGGAATGTGGCGGCCGTCGCCGTCTAGTCTAGTCCTTAGCGTCTCCGTACATAATTCATACGTTGTGTTCACGGTCTTACTTCATTATTGGCAAAGTTACAAGACAATGTGTTTTATAATGATTGCACGTAGGTAAGCTATGGAAGGTGTGTATTATAACTTGCGGTAGCTAGGTTTAGTGATGGTGTAAGACAATGTAGCAATGTTTTCACACAACAGAATCATAGTTAGTATTTGGGTGGCACAAACACATACTACAGTTAGCGCGCAGCACGTAAATATGTTTGCATTCGGTCGCGTTACTGTTGCCACTGATATATTGGATATGTAGCTCGCACCGCGCGTCCCACTCTGTCTACTGCTATAATAAATTTTGTGACAAACAATATTCCCCTGTCCTTTGTCTGGTGGCGGTGTGCCCGCGGACGGCATCGATCGCATTGTTAGAAGGCACAATACCTCCCAGACCTCGCTCTAGGTGCTTCTGTTTTCTAACTCACAATACATAAACAAGGAGGTCGTATTCAACCGCTTTTATTAGGAAACCTGTAAACAGCTTCACAATTGTTCGGGGGCTACCTATTTGTCCTAATATGCTGACGCCTGTAAACAACTATTGAATTAATTTTAGCTTAAATATTTGTTTGGTTTGTGTTGTTTGTTTCTTGATTTAAGCGGAAATATAAAAGCTATTATTGCAAATTTTATTGTGAGTCTTTAAATACATGTTGAGCGTCTATATTTTGGATTCGAACAATGGTATAAAAATAATGAGCTTTAAAATAGCTATTGCATATATTTCACGGTCTAATCCGAAAAAGCATGTATTTATATCTAAGCCATATAATTGGCTGCTACCAAGACGTATAAGTACCACTCCCGCCCAGCGAATACGAGTATTATACTGTTGTGACTAATATGTGACCTCCGCTAACCTTACTCGAGGTCATGTCGATCAAGTGTTGGTATTTTTGTGAATAACGCGGGGTTTTATCGTAGGCGGGTGTTACATAAGTAGTGATAGTGCTTAGTATCTATTGTTCTTTATCTCGGCTGTAAACGGTGTCGGCGCGCCTTCGTGCCTTGTGCCGCGAGCCCGTGACTCACTGCGATGCTGATCAGAATGCCTCGTGGGCCCGTCTTACGAAATTTCCAAGGAGCACCATTTTAACTTTGAGCTCATTGAGGAAGTTACTCACGGTTTGGTTTTGCAATCTCACATGCATGTTTAGCATTTGAACTATTGTACTTGCGCTTGCAAGGTTCCCAGGATCGAAGCGGATATGTTGCTCACATTTTAGTCCAACATGAAGGCGTTGTGTAATATAGGATACAACATCAACATAGTTACGTCTCATTAGTGCAACAATGCCTCACTACTTGCTGTTAATACGGTATTAGTGGCAAACTGGCGGGAAGTGAATTTTAGGGCTCGTAAAGTTAAATTTATTGCTCAAGTCATGGTTTGTGCTGTTAATTAATAGTGGCCGTATATACTTATGTACTAATATTGCACATCGATAGTATAGGTAAGCCATGAAAGTTTACATTTGAGCAAGGATGTTTGAGAGCGTGGCTCAAATTCGAACTAATCGACCTATCTGTTGTTTGTCATTACAATTTCCCAAAACAATTTTACGAATCTACCTGTCATTGATCCTTAAGGCTCTGTATTATAAAAAAACATAACCCTCCTTTTTTCCATAGTCAGGTAATAAGGACACCCTAAAAGAAACAGATCAAACACAATGACACATTTCGTAGTAGCCTTACTGGTCAGCGTCTCGTAGCAACGCGTAGCGGACTCGTAGCGCGTAACCGAAATCGGCGTAGCAACATTGATTGTTGTTGTTATTGTTCATTTTCGATTTGATTGATTGTTGTTGTTAATTTTCGTTTGAGCTTTTTGTTCTTAGCTAACTGTAACAACAAACACCTATCAGATAGACAATCACTCCATGTAATAAAATATAGGTTTTCAGCTGCATGGTTAGATTGAAGGTCATCGCCACATAGATGGGAAAAGGCTAATGACGACAGTAATAATTCAGCAAAATAATGAATCTTTAAAAATGACGTAATGACATCTCACAACTAAAGCGATGGTAACTACACAATAAGCTGTTAAAGTTATATCATATCCACACAAAAAAACAATTGAATGACAAGAACTAATCTAACGGCCAAGGCGAAGGGAACTCAAAGGTCAGGTATCTAACGTCCATAATGATCAATTTATCTATTAACTATGAACACATTTACATTCGAACACGACTGATTAGTCATTATGTATGTTCGGCATGTTCACGCATTGAACCTTTCATTCTATAGGTACTCGTTTGTTCACAATTTGCATTCAATGTGAACGAGACAATGAGATAATTGTTATTAAAGTGTATTTTGTCTGAGATAAGTAAGTTGTGTGGTCGTAATGTAGGTTGATCGATTAATTAATGTTCTTATACAGCGCCTACCAAAGTGTGTTGTGTTTTTTAGAGGAGATCGCTAGCTACCAACCTGTTTAGCAATTCCCTGAATTCCTCCGCCATTAATTCCCGATGGGTTAAGCAGACGTGTGACTAATAGCACAGCCATATTTAGCCAGTTTAATAGAGGGCGATCCTATTGGCCATCAACCAGGCACAAATTCAGATTCCGTGGCTGATTTTGTCCGAGCCGGGAATCGAACCCAGGCCCTCATGAAGTTTTATTTCACCGACACAGAGCCCCTTTTTTTAGCTTTGATTTTAAAAACCCTTTTGTCAGGAGAGCAGCGCCAGCGCGGCGGCGGCCCAGCGGTGGCGGCCCCGACTTACGAACAGTAAATAGTGGGTTCGAACCCAGACAGGCGCATTACTTTGTCTTTTATTTCATTAATTTGATGACCCGAATGGCGCAGCGGTAGTGAGGCTGCCTTACGTTCTTAGGGTCCCGGGTTCGAATCCCGGTAGGAGCAGATGTTTGTGTGATGAGCATGTATATTTGTTTCCGAGTCATGGATGTTTATATACGAGTATGTATAATAAGTATGTATTTACAAACAAAAAGTACATATTATGTAGTATATCAACTGTCTGGTGACCACGACACAAGCCTTGCTTAGTGTGGCACTAGATGGCGCTGTGTGTAATGTCCAGCGATGATTTTTTTTTATTTATCACCACTGCTCTCAAAACGGTGAAGAAAAACGTCCTAGAACCAAAAAATCGAAGCCATGTAACATCTAACAACCCGCACTGGGCCCGCGTGGTGGATTCTATTATAGCACATACGCAAAATACGCGCTTTGACGTGGAGTTGCGGACACCAGCCCGTTTTACAATACAAACGTCTATCAGTACTTCTGTTCGCCCCATCGAATAGCCTCGAATATTAAATTCCAAATTCACCACAAAGTGAAAGAACTGCAAGGAATTCGAAAAATGTTCACAGGTTTCCGATTTGAATATGATCACATCAGCAGGTACGCCATCACTCAGGTACAGTCAGATCACGTCAAAGTAGTAAAATAATAAAACTTTATCCTCCACGTCAACGTTTTGAATAAAATGCAAAACGTGTCTGGGATGCAGCCAAAACGGCTCGGCGCGCCCGCGCTCGGCCCCTTCTCATCTGGAAAATTGTGCTTTCCCAACTAAATCGTTATTTACTACCTACTAGTTGCCATACTCGCATGCAGCGCAGATTATTACACGGAAATCAACTTAACTGCTGATTTAGAATGAACGAGTATCTAATGTATGCGCTTGCAATTTTGCTCATTCTGTATTGCAAGTTGTACCGTTAAATTGAATTAGAAGAAGATTGGATTTAAACTCATGATTGTTGTATTAAATGTCATTTGTTAAGGGGAATGTAAATGGATTGTAATTTTTTTTTTGCTGGAAATCTATGCTAATTTATTGTGAGATGTTAATCTTATAGTTAAGATTCTGCGCACCTGTTGCCAATTTACGTGTAATGTTTTCAAGTTTATTATATGAGGTGTTAACAAATTAAATTTTGAGGAATACACGAATTTGTTAGAATTTCATTGCACTTTATTGTCACATTCGAAACTTAAAAAAAAAAACACCCAATGGCGTAGTATCGAACTGGAAACCGGGTGCGTCAGTGCCCGTCCTCGAGAGCTTGTTTACTTAACATAATATTCTGCGCGGACTACGAATTCACTCGTATCCTCGCGTTTTATTGAATCAAAAACCTTCGCTACAAATGCATCTAATTCCAACTCTCCAGTACATTGCGAACTTTCTCCACCTCTATACACAAACTTATACAAACAAAGAACAAACATTGAGCTTTTGTATTATTTACGGTCATTTGTATCAGTTTTGCTTAGTAAGTTCTTTATCGGTTTCAGCCGGGAGGGCATTTCTGTGGGCAGCCCTTGTTCACCCAAACTTGGAATATAAATTTGGCCACGAGCCTGCGCGTTGTTTGTCCGACAATAGGCAGGGTTGCCAACATAAATTATCGGACAACATTCGTCTCTAGTTTACCGACAACGATCGCCAAATATTTACATACCTTCCTAGGTACATTCTACTGTGAGTTTTGTAACGAAATATTCTGGCTCCGTTGAGTTATTTCAGCAATAATAATATATGCTTTTAGGGAAAGCCATTTATCTATCTGTAAGAAAACTTTATCGGAGGGTAAGAAATAGGATTGAAGACATTTTTGCTCATAAGCAATGTGAAGAAATGATGCATTGTCGCGCATCCGAACATTTCCAAGGCGAGGATTAAAGCCTTTATAAGACGTCTGAGAATCTGGAAAGAGGCTTACGCTTTCGGTACTGAATAGAAACTCGTAAAACATTCTGGAAAATCCCGATTTACGTCCCCATAATACGTACACCTGAGTAAAATACTTGACTACTTTACTAGTTTGTAGAGCATATTCTAGGATAGGACGAGAAACTCTCCTCATATTATATCTGGATGCTTGCGAGACTGATGCGATCATTAGTCTTTCAGGATCGTAATATAGGTACTAAGGTGGTGTCTCATATGAGTCTGAAAATGATTGATTATACACCCAATTTTAGGCTTTATAAAACTTGTAAACAGGTTAAACTTCTTTGGTTATTTTAACTATTTTGGGATGGATACCATTACTAAGTTTCGTGCGGGGCCGAACAGAGTCAATAGCGAAAACCAAAGTCATTTATATAAGATATCCTCTCCCTAATACCTCGTGAATGAGAATAGGAAATGATGATGGCTATTCTTAATGATTTCTTCACTTTCGAACTAGCGGAGATGACTTGCAATACAGATACATAACGCACCATAACAGCGATATATTTCTAACAATCACGTTTTACAATAATCACGTTTGTCTAGTTATTTTTCTTCAATGTTTATCAAAATTTTTAATTCGCACGTCCAGTAATTCAATTAAACCTCATTAGCGATCGCTTGTTAGGTAAACTTTTGTGAGAAAGTCTGAACAAAAATATTAGTATCTACTCGTTATCTTCCGCTCATTCCATTGCCTTCCGCTCTTTTGTGCAATTTTAAGGTTGCCTCGAATAATGGAACTCGCATAAATAATTGTACAATTTAATCAACATCTTTTACAAAAATGCACGGACGCGATCGGCATTCCAATACCTCGAATTCTGCACACAGAATTCTGAAACAAAAATATTTCTCTTCTCTTGCTCAGAGAAGAGAAATATTTTTGTTTCAGAATTCTGTGTGCAACGATTGCTATAATTTAATTTCCTTTAACTGTCGCAACAAACGCGTGATAATTTTTCATGAATGTTGCCTGATGAAAAATTATATCATCTCTTTCAATATTATATTAATTTATGCTGGCAATAATTACCGATTTGGTTTGCTGCGTATAATTATCGTGGTACGTGCGGGGGTCGTGTGAGAGGGCGCACACTCCTGTATGGGCTGCGCCTCATTAAATTTTGTTTGAATAGAGGGATGAACCGACCGGCTGCCTACTTGGTCAGATACAGACTGTACCGTCAACAAAAATGATGCTTCAATAATAACGTACCTAAATCTATTTTCGTCAGAAAATCTATAGATAGTCCCTCGCCTAGGTTTCCTTCAAAAATCTTTGTTACCCATATCAATTCAACCACTAAGAGACCTTTCACAAATAGATCCACGTTACAATTTTTCCGAGGGAATCGAATGGCTTATGTAATTGAACTATTTCAATAACCGCCCGCTTTTTGTCACGTTTTTTGTTCCTCGTGACTTGGGAAGCACGTTGTTCTGCCAAGTGACGGGCCGTGTCGTCAGATCTGACCCTTCGACTCTGAGATGGAAATAAGGAAAAAAGTTTTTGAAATGATTCGTGGAATAAACAAATGCAACGTGATGTTTTATTTTTCTTCCTGCTATAATATGGCTTTGTAAGTATACGCGTGGCCTGTAGTATTTCATAAGAAAAGCAAAAATAGTACAGCGTTCACAGAGCTACAAGAATCTTTTAGCGTATGAATGATATTGAGACAGGTTTGTTTGACAAGATTGATTAAATACATTGACAAAACAAGATGACGAATCGCAATCAACATGGTTGCGATTTTAGCCACGCGTCAAAAGATCTTTGGACAGCAAAATCCACATTTTGACATGACACACATCCTACATTAGAATTCGCTTTTGACTAGGAGAATATTTTGAAGAAACTTTTGAGTAGGTATAAGAAATGATGGATGGACTGTGTGAAGAATGATATGGCACGAAAGGAGGTGACTGCTGAAGTGACGAGTAATGCGTTAGGGCGCTTAGACGAGCTAAATTAGCAACTCTATTTGTGGTGGTTCAAACTTCGTTTGAAATGCTGTTAGAATAAAGTTCTAATCAGCTTGCACTACAAAGTGGTTGTTACGTCAGCCACTGCGGGCCAAATAGCGCTAAATGAGTGGTTTCGATCGATTTACAAAAAAAAAACTATTGATTGGATTAAAAAACTAAAACAGTATCATGCTAATATATTGCTTGTAGAATTATTTGCCAAAAAATCAGAATGATCGCATGCATATTAGAATGTTTTTTATTGTTTGAAAGATATTTTTAGAGGTAAGTTCGTGATTTCTTTTTATCGAGCAAAATTAATTGTATTATGTTTTCAAAACAGTATCATGCTGGCATATATTCTGAAGAATATCATATATTTTTCTGGTCTTGTTTATAGCAGTGAATCATATACTTTTAGTAATTATAAAACTCGCGTTTAGCTCGTGTAATCGCCTTAACGCCAAATGAAATGGGAAGGAAAGGATAGGAGAGTGACGATAACAGTCGATTATCCATTTTTTATCCGACTAGTAAAAACATTATAAACAAAAAGGCACAGGATAAACTTTAAAACAAAATCATCTAATACAACACGACCTTCTACAGCACCTGACCACTAATTCCGGATAGCGCAGTTTACAAGTTTACACCTCTAACGTTGTGACTAAACACAATAGAAATAAACGTTCACAAGTTACACCGGTTTTCGTTACGTCTGCACAAGTCGTTTTGAAGTACAATGTGTATGTTGCACTTTACTTGGACAAGACTTGTAGTTCCGTCTAGTCTTGTGTCAATATACAAGTACATAAAAGTGAGTTACGTCAACTTTATGTTTCTGTGAAGTTTTCGGCTTTAGGTAAGGTTCTTCTGTTTGCTGGTTTTTACCACAAATTAAAATTTAAATGTTCCTATTCCATCTAACTTCTAAGAATTATCTGAACAGGTTTATCTGTGAGTCCAAATATTTCGACTGTTCACCAACTCAAATATTTGCACTTTTAATTTGTTTTGGCATTATTAGATGGACTTGTCAAAAAACATTTTGTTTAAATTTTTTCGTCGACCCTACCCAGCATCGGCTGAATAGTTCCAGACGGGAGGGAGCCACAAACATCACTGCTCCATCACCGCGCCATCTCGCGAGCAAACACTCGCATACCTCCCACCGGCCATTCACGCACGCACACACACACACGGGTATAGTGAGGCTACAGTAAACCCTCAACGCGGTCACAAAGGGAGCAGGCTCTTTCACATTGTGAGTCCTGTCTTATGATCGAGCACGTAATAGCTGCTTATTCGAGGGATAGAGGTACTGAAAGTTTGATATTTAGAGATCTTTAGTATTCTTAGAAACAGTTTATCGTATATTCAAACTGACTATATAACTATGATTTTGAAATACATGCTAAAGATTAAACCAAATAGACGTCTTTTAATATATTAAGTAAGCAGCCTCAAAGGAGCTGAGAAAATCTCATTAGCGTCACAAAAGAAATAAGTAACATATGAACGACGAACGTCTGACTGAGCACAATCCGCTCTGTAAAGGCGTTCTAAGCCAGTCGGTACATAATAATACTCTATAAATTCCCTGACCCATTGCAATGCACTCGGTGCCAACAATCGGAACTCACTAAGCATTCAAATGGTTTCAATACGTTCCGCTATGCAGCCTTGTCTGAGCTCGTGGTAGGCACAATGGATGCCAATCTACCCGGGAATTTGGCTTGGACGCATCCACCTATATGTACGTAGCGCTCAGCCCCCAGAGATGTCACGTCGAGAGGTGTGGTATGCACTTAATTACATATACAGCCTCCCTAGTCCTTACAAGGACTTCGGTCCGGATGCATTTGGAGTAAAATCTGCACGATTCAAATTATTCAAACAATTACCCAAGAGTTCAATCTATAGACGCCCATATTTCTCAGAATTCTCTCTAATGTTAGCGGCCTTAAGATTAGTCCCTCGAACGTCGCCTTCAAATGCCAAAACCCCACAAAGGATGCCAATCGTGAATTGCCAGCCGCAATCATTGGGAACATCGTAAATTATACAGCTTTACAAACAGGCGAGACTGAAATACTACAACGTTTTATGACTGGAAAGGAGTTAAAAGCTTAATAAAGATATGAAATAATCTTTCAACGACTCAGAATTCGCACGAATGATTTAAATAATATGAAATGTTTAATATGTAAACAGCCAAAAAGATAGAAAGATTAACAAAGCACAGACCATGATCTCGACACGTCCCACAAATCACAATTGAAAACAATTTAAAATTGTCACCCGCGTAAACGAATGCCGATAAAATATATCCGAATTGAATTAAAATAACAACGTTATAATGTGTTGGGATGCCATAATAATTACGAAGGCAATGAGCAATCGGCCAAACATGTTTATATTAAAATTTGTATTGGTTTTGTGCAATGAAATCGGTCGGCCGTCGAAATGAGACGGGTGACCGCGACCGACGTTTTGCATATCGACTGATTATTTTGTCCGTCGGTGCGTTGCGGTGCACGGGATGATTTCGTATTCATTCATATGTACATTAACATAATAAATATGTACCTATGTACCTACTTCTACACATATATTTATACAACTGTCTCTCCTTGTTATTGTTAGTGCAGTTTACGTTTTTTTGTCACTTTCTAAACAATTTCATTAGTAACACGATGACAAAACGTTTTAACAACATTATATTTTGCTCGATACAGGTAGAGCGATTAGATCTACCTTTTTCCCTCCTAGTCGAATGAACAGAGCAATGAAGCGCAGTTAATCTACTAAAAGCCATTTATCGGTGTAAAGTACCGTATACACATACACCTTTAATCGATTTCATAACGTTTTTAAGTGACAAAATCTTTTCTGTGCAACTTAACAATTCATTTAATCATCTAAAAGTGGTAAGTCCATAAATGCTAATTGATTGTTTCCAATCGTTTCAGGTTTCAACACAGAATGAGGTTGTCCTACGGAACGAGAGTGCGACCGAACCAGGTTTCCATCTAATTCACGGATAGTATAGAAAATCAAACACCATGGATCGAAGACTAATTGCTGTTTTAGCGGTCACCGCCCATTTATGTGAGTGTAGTATTTTAATTAATTTTACATTGCGTATTTCATACAATCGTAATACCAAAATAATTTGTAAATCAAACATATTATTAAGGTAGTGTGTATTTATTGCGATTGGATTACAGAATATCTAGGTTTCCAAACATAATTATATTTTGAATGGACACTGATTTAAACTAGAGTTATGAGGAATTTAAAATTTCTATAGAAAACTTATTTTTCTCATAACTCTTGTTTAAATCAGTTATCATTCAAAATATATATATTTGGGAACCTATATATTCTGTAATCTAATCGAAATAAATACACACTACCGTATGAATATGTTTGATTTACAAATTATTTTGGTATTACGTTTGTATGAAAGACGCAGCATGCTCCGCCGGCCCCTTAAAGCAGGAAAAGATTCGTAAGAGAATAAATAAATATCGCTGGACATTACACAGCGCCATCTAGTGCCACACTAAGCAACGAGGCTTGTGTCGTGGACACCAGATAGTTGATATACTACATAGATACTTTTTTTTTATTTGTAAATACTTATTATACATGTTAAAATCCATGACTCGGAAACAAATGTCCATGCTCATCACACAAACATTTGCTCCTACCGGGATTCGAACCCGGGACCCAAAGAACGTGAGGCAGCTTCACTACTGCCTGCGCCATTCGGGTCTTCAAATACCTATATTTCTGAAATACGCAGTAGTTACGAAATATATTGTAAATTTTATTCAACTATGTATATGTAATTATTTTTTTCTGGTTCTCTTTTGTCAGAGACTTCGAGATATATTTTATGTATGAAGCACTATAGTAATAAAAGGCAAACTATAGGTAAAACTACTCCAATATCGAAACTAATATCATGAATTCCTTTGGCGGGGTACCATAGGAGTGTATTCTGCAGAATTTGTTTTGAAAATATTCCCCACAAATATTTTCGATGACGAAAATATTCCTATAAATTCATATTAATCTTGTAAATACATTTAAAAAAGTTTGAATAGAACTTACAGAATGCGTAAATAGGGTAAACATGTCAATACGAAAACTCATGAATAAGGATTACCGACTAAAAGCGCGCGAGATTGTGTGTGAATGTTTGAAGTACAAAAAAAACACTGAAAGGTTTGGGGTAAAGTAATTGAAAGTACATAGATTGGAATAGTGGAGGGCGAGTGAAGGCCTCGGTCCGTATCTAAGGTGGACTATCTCAGCCCACTTGCTGGCAAATGGCGCGGAAGTAACAAGGATATAGCGACACGGTCCTGGAATTTGTTACTCACTTTCCAATGCCGGAGGCACAATTGAAATTTTATATTGTTACGCGCACTGTGCGCTCTGGAATATAGGAGTCAGTTTAGTACGTTCTGATGAAATACGTAGGGTGCCAAGTTTTACACAGAACGATATTTAGATACGTTTATATAACATGCTTTTATATGTTGAAGCGACACAAAATAATGGGAGTCTATTTGCATTTGAAAACGCTTTAGATACACGGTTACGCTCTTTTCACTAAATGTAACCTGGCCCAGACAAATGGGTTCGCGGAACTCATTTAATTATCTGTGGCAGATTGGGGTTCGAAACATAGTTTACGAAACCCTTTTTGTAGCGCTTGAATCCATGTTACGTAAAGCAACCTTGTTTTCAATGGTCTTTGTTTTAGGGGAACATAAGCCAACTTTTCTTTTGTTACTTACCAATCACCCCGAAATGTTCGCTTTCTATTTTCTAAGTTGGACGTATTTTCGTACATATTGTGTTAGTAACTGGAATAATGTATTCTACGATTCGCAAATAAACAACAAAGTAAAAATATCGAGTTTCTGCCTTCCCAAAACACTCATGTCGTTAGTCACCGCCCCCATCCAAGGCTCAACATTCGTTTTCATATCAACAACTTTTTCTTAACGTTCACACAACATTAGCCTAACTATACTCGTATCTTGCCAATGACTTTGTTTGTAAACACCCTCTCTTTTTTAAGCCATATGAAGGTACTATCACAGATCATTTGCCAGCCAATGGTACCGAAGTAACGCCTGACTTTTCGCCTTTATCAATACATTCTGCTCAGAGTTTTCAACATAAAAACTCTCATATGTGAGCTTGACGTGCTAGAGAATACAAAGTTAGGTTGATTTATTTTCAGATAAATGTTCAGGGATAAGAAAAGTACAGAAAATGAGAGACGGGTTCTATTACCCTTTTGTCAGTATAACATCTAGTACTCTGCGTTCACGATTGATTTCCAAACATGTATACGCAAATATGTTTTTAGATAAAAACTCGTCCTAAGGTTCAGTTTGGACGACAACTGAAAAACTTTCTTTCAATTATATTACGAGTTATTCTGAAATCAACGTAATTTACATTGATTTGGCAGAAATTAGGTGAAAAATAGATGGTGCATTTGTAAACAAGGACTTGAATATGTAACCAGTTTTTGACCATTAAAAACTATATAATTACAAAGTACTATTCATCTGATTTACAGGTAGTGTAGTACTAGCTGACGGACCAGTGTACGATGGACAAGGAAAACCGATCAACCCCGCGCCCGCCGACAACTTCCTCACGCAGACAGTCTACGGATTCCTAGACTTCACGACTACAATAGGCAACACGGTCATGGTCTTCTCACCTCAGTCGGCACCGCCACCAGGTCGCTTCTTAATTATTTTTCTTAATTGTTAATTTTACTGAAATATTAAATCTTGATGTTTATAATTTACTTCATTAATTAAAAAGAAATCATGGGCATTCATGTAGAAAAAGCGAACTCACAATTTTTTTCGTTTAATTTCAGAACAACCGAAAACCGAAAAGTCTGTTCAAGAAAACATAATCGAAACTAAACCACCTCCGCCATCAGTAACAAGCGTCAAGCCTGAAGCTATCAAGCCAAGCAAAATATCTGATAAAGATAAAACAAATAAGCCCGCCGCCCCAGCAGTTCTATCCAGCGCTGTATCAGTAGTATCTTCCCCACCGAAAAAGGAAAGTAAACCGAATGTACCTAAATCAGCTGCGAACGCTCCTAAATCTGCTGCGAAAGAACAAAAACAAATAATTACAAAAGTAGAAGTGGTCACCGGACCCTCAAAAATTGTTGAAAGCAGCTCACCTAAACAATCAACCCCAAAAGCAAACAAACAATCGAACAATCCCAAAAACAAGAAAAACGATGGTGTGAAATCTGTCACGAACATTGTAAGCAGTAAAGTCGAAGTTAAACAAGGTCCTCCACCATCCATAATTAGTTCCAAAGTCAGTAGCATTGTTGCAGTAAAGTCTAGCCAAGCTGAAGAGGAACCTGCAATTTTGATTACTAACAATAATATCGGTGAGCCCGAGTATGACTTCCTTTCGCGTCAACCTTCAGAATTCGTTGAAGAAACTTACAAGGTTATCAATATCCGCCCGTCAAAGGTACCCGGTCAAAAACCGAAACAAGGTCATAAAAACAGGCACCATCCAGCTCCGCCCCCAGTTGAAGACGAAGATCATCCTCTCGGCTTAGTAACAACTCTTGGAGGCACTATCGTTAAAGACGGACTAACAACGGTACATGAAACTAGCGTGATCGGTACTTTTATTTCTGGCAAATATGCTCAAGTACTTAACAGCAATTCGAAGGTACTTTCTCAAGCTGGACATAGGGGAAAGATATCTCCTAGTCCTACTCATAGAATATTGAAGACTGTAGGACCGTCCATATCTAAGAATCACAGACAGCAACACTTGGAGCCAACGCCGTCAATCAGTGATGATGATACAAACTTCGGGAAAACGACACGTCGACAGAATAACGGTGCTGGCTCGTTCAAAAATCGTCACAGAGTCCAGAACAATGCAGAAAGTGAAGTCCACAGCCCTCCACCTCCACCGCCAGCCCAGGGCAAAAAGTTCAAAAATAGAAACAATTCGCAACGGACGCAAAGGTAACACACAACACTTTATCAAGAGTACGTTGTGGGTCGTAATGGCTTGGCCCATATGAAGCATACATTAATGCTTGACTTCAGTTAGGCATTATTACAGGAACCGTAACATTTAAAGCATGAATTATTGTAGTTACATAAAATCACACAAACAAACATACACAAACGTCGTACTATTGCCGACTATCCCATCTAAATTGATTGTTCCATTTGCATGATGCTATAAAGCTTGCTGCTATCATTTTACAAAAAAAAACATTAAGAGCTTCATCTTTGTAAGTTACGAGTATAATATGATTGTGATCATCGGCAATTGTAAATATTTTATTTTCAGTACACGGTTTGGTCGACCCGTGAATACGCCTCAACTGGCAACCGTCTCTGTTTTCAGTGAAACAGCGACCTCATCCTTTACCAACAGAAGAAAGAGCAACCGTAACTCTGGACACAAGACGACTGTGACGCCCCAGAGCAACAACGACAACCAGTCTAAACGTGGATTTAAACCTCGGGTTCAACCCACACCTGTTGAGCAAGCGACACCAGCAGCCTCTACCAGTGTGTATAAATTTAAGTTGAACCGGGCCCCAGGATCCGGCCGCTGGCAATACAAAACAAGCCCAAAGCCTAAAGTGACTATTCGCAAACAAAATACTGATGACGAACAACAGACAACGCCTAATTTAAATCCGCTTCTTGATGATACGCAAATCAATGATATATCTCCACAAGCAAGGTCTGATAATGATTTAGAATTATCAGGTTCACAGAGCGGTCCTGGTACTCTCCTTGAAAATGACACCGAGGACAACTCTATTGAGAAACCGCCGCCAGTGGAAACTTTGAAAGTTGAAATTTCTACCCCCGCTGATTTCCATGATGTTTACTATGAAATTGCTACTATCAGGTCTCCTTACACCTTCCAGGTAATCAATCATTGTTCAGATTAACATTTATTTTCATTACAATGAAAGGTATTTAACGCCTGTATCTTTATTTCCAGGTTGGACGTGTCAAAAACACTCGTATAATTACAGTAACTTCAACAATTGAAAAGCGTATAGAACCCACGTTGGTGGTCAACTCGCAAAGTTCTCTCAACGAACCGTTGACAGAAAACATATTAGCGACAGCATCTCCTTATGAAAAGGACCACAATCTCTTAGACTCAAGCATAGCCACCCTACCAGCGATAACATTAGCTTCAGATATGGAAACGCCGCCGCTAGAAACCGTTACTGAAACATTCAGCACAACTCAGCACATGTTGAAAACACATATTCTGCCCGTAGTGCGAGACGTGAACACGACTAGTAGCTTAACTTTCATCCAAACTTATGAAGTCACTAGATTCGTAACAGCGACTAAAACGTTGCCTCCTATGGACTTCTTCCAATTCATCCCTAGTAAAACTCTGAAAGAATTTAATAGCCGTTTGGATGAGGCTGGTTCCGAGTTGCATCTGGAGTTGGACTTTGGAGATAGTAATGAAGATGAAGATGGTGTCCCGAGACGCGTATTCCCACCAGATCTAGACCTCGCCAACATTGGATCAGACTTTGATCTTACTGAAGTAGACAAATATAGAATGCATGAAAATCACTTAAGACTAAAGAAAGCTCACGGGCAAAACAAAGGCAACCATGTTACTGAGTCCCCCAACCCTCCTACTCCAGCTTTGACTCCAGAACAGGCACAGCAATTGGCTCTCTTAAGACTTCTGAATCCAGCGGCTGCAGCTCAAATCCCTGATGTTGTGACCACATCCAAACCTGTTCTCAAGTATGAGACAGTATATGAGTCCCATGTAATCCCGGTCTTTGATGGAAAGAACACAATTCAAAGCACTATCTCTAGACCGGTAGCGACCATTACCAAAACAGAATACGAAATTGGAACCAGCAGTCTCCCTGCGCTACCCTTACAGCCAACCCAACTGATCAACCCGCTGTTCCCGCAGCAATTCTCCCTTGTATCGACAGCAGTAGTTGTGAACACGGAAGTTACAGCTACGAATAGTCAAGTTTTGAAATTAACCTTCGGTGCGAAGACAGTGTACACGACACTTTTCTCCACTCAAGTTGTGCCAACGGTGCTGACATCGTACGTGACGAATTCAATCCCGGTGCAAGCGACGGCCCCACCGCCCGGGTACCCTGGATACTACCAGCCGCCATTCGCACCCTTCCCATACGTAGGATAATTAGACCAGTAAATATTGCATGTAAAATCAATAAGTGCGGACAATATGTTAAAAATTGTGTTCACTAGTGTATGTGATGATATCACGTAACTTTTGCGCAACAAACGAAACTTTAAACTGTGAATGCGTTGTTGTAGTGCACGTGATAAACTGTATTGCGAGTAGGTGAACAGTAAACAGTGCAAAAGCAGCAGAACGGTGGGATTTATAGCCTTTGTGGAAACATGAAAACTCTGAAGTTGTATTTCTTATAAAGTTTTGTGAGCTCGACGCTATGCGATGCGTTCGCTTGTAAATCCTACGTGGAGGTAATGTTTACCGACGTGTAATAGAGATAATTTGTAACGCAATTTACTTTGTATTCAGTAATTGCTATGTAAATAATTATTATTTATGATTAGTACTCCTGTACATAACTGTAAACCTACCTATAGCTATAGTTGTAGATAGCTTCCGAGAATGTATTTTATACTTTTGTACATGTATTGCTTAGAATAAGTGGGTTCTATACTATTAAACAAATAAATAACAAAATTATTTGTAGACTGCCTTATTTCCCTAACATTAACAGAAGCCAACAACCAAGAGTCATTGCCGTACAAGTGGCGTATAAATTCAAAGCTTGTTCATGACTTATTGATGCAGCATGTAATCTAGTGCTGCATAATAATGTGAATTCTGAAATGACCGTACATCGCGCATCGGTCGGCAAATTGCCGTAGGAACCTAATTATTGCCTAAAACGCCGTGCTAAGCAGACACGCAAAGATTAGTTATGATTAAACTCTCCTATTGTGCCTATTCGACATGCTTCCTGAAAATTATTATGCTCCATGTGGTCTTGTACCGCATACCGTACCACTTGTGTACTTGTTTATCTATTTACTGCATCAGTGAGCGGGGTTCACCATGCTGAGTTTTGGGCTAAACACATTTGAACTTTTTGCCATAAATACGCTAAGAAGGTGCTCCTTTAACCCTTCATATTAACGTAGATCTACACAAGACACAATGGATTTTTAATTGTGTCTATAATAGGCTTGTGTCTTAAAAAAATCTAATTAGTCCGTCAGTTAGATTATAAAAAAATATTTGACCCGTATTTTTTCTTTTGTTACATAAACCAAAATTGACAAAGACACGACGCTTTTAAAATTCGCAATACGTCACGCCGTGCTATAGTTTTTAGTGCGTTGTGACGTCACGAGCCCCCACTCCCGAGTTTTGATGCGTTTCATCTTTGTCAGTACTCAGTGATTTACAAAAACAAAAAATACGGGTCCATTATTTTCCAATACTCTTACTGACGGACTAATTAGTTTTGCAATTTATTGATGGTGGAAACTAGCCTATTACGGCATACAAGAGGTTAAAAGCTTACTATAAAAGATGGTTAAAACAAAGAATATGATAAGGAAGTTTTTATCCAATGGAGCAGACAGGGCGCAGGTAGTCCTAATATAACAACAGCAAGACACGTGAAACCAATTTCAAGATCCTCATACTAATATTTCACAGAGTTGAAAGGTTTATTTCCCATGATATCTTAATTAAAGCCATTTCATACTAAGCAGGGCGCCGAAAGAAACAAAGAGGCCTTTAAGAGGCCCGCGGAGCGTCCGTCGTTCACACAAACGTAATACCAAAACAATTTGATAACTAGTTTATTTATTTGGATTGGATTACAGAATATCTATTTTCCCAAATAATATATATTTTTAAAAGGATAATGATATATAGACGAGATATGAGGAATTTAAAATTTCTATAGAAAACTTATTTTTCTCATAACTCTTGTTTAAATCAGTATCCATTCAAAATACATATTTGGGAACCTAGATATTCTGTAATCCAATCCAAATAAATAAACTAGTTATCAAATTATTTTGGTATTACGTTTGTATGAACGACGCACGCTCCGCCGGCCCCTTAAGTTATGAAACTAACAACTAAGATTAATGGAAGCTGTTTTGTAAAATTAATAATATTCTAACCTAGAATTTGAGATTGTACTATTTCATAATCATTGAATACTCGTTCTTTATACATATTCAAGGGACTAGGGGGTAGAGACAGGAGAAATACTTAACTCAATACTACATAGATTAAGAACTCAATGAGATTAAGGCGTTAAATGTGCATCGGCAGATTCCAGCATCTTCATCCCACATGATGTAAAATAAGTAAGTAAAGAAACATAAAAAGTACAAACAACTATTGCATAGGTAAAAAATAAAACATATACAGGCTAGAATTTTTCAATGCCACCTGGAGGGAAAGTACTCTAAATACTGGAGATAGCAAATTTTACTCAAAGGAAACATTTCTTTAATTTTAAAAAACTTTTTTGCAAAAAATATAACCGACTTCACACAAAAAAGTGAAAAATAACTTTAGCTTCAGAAGTCGGTGACCTTTGTTTGATTGATTTAGTTTTTTTGTCACCGACTTCTGAAGCTAAAGTTATTTTTCACTTTTTTGTGTGAAGTCGGTTATATTTTTTGCAAAAAAGTTTTTATTTTTCACTTTTTAGTGGTTCACATGTGCTTACCCTTTCACAGCGTATCGGTGTGATTTTTTGTTATGAACTGGTGTAAACAATAGACGGACGTGAGTCTTCAGCGATCCCAGTAAATTTGCTATCATTTATTAAGGAGTTCAGTTGCCTATCTTCCGAAGTCACCAGATCTTTATCAAATCGAAATGGGATCACTCCGAGAAAGTACTCTGCCTAAAACTACCCAAACCGCTTCTGGTGTGCCTATAAAGTTAAGGAGCATACAGGTGTGATGTCACGTCATGATGTTGTATAAACAATAAACAACCAAGCGATTGCAGCAATTACTGCAGCTTTGCGTTTATTTTAGAACCAAATTGACATGGAACCACACGGAAAGCACCAGCTTTCAAATAAAAGAAGAATCATCAAAATCGGTTCACCCAGTCGAAAGTTCTGAGGTAACAAACATTGTCGAAATCTGGGTATATTGTACACATCTGCGTACTTCCTCAGAGCATACAGTGTGATGTCACGTCATGATGTAGTATAAACAATGAACCCACAAGCGGATGCAGCAATCATTGCAGATTTGCCGTCTATTTTTGAAGAGTTCCATTGTATATCTCCGAAGATCAGCATCAGATCTTCAAAAAATTAAAATGGGACCCAACGGGAAGCACCAGCTTTCAAATAAAAAAAGGATCATCAAAATCGGTTCACCCAGTCGAAAGTTCTGCGGTAACAAACACAAAAAAAAAAAAATACACACGAATTGAGAACCTCCTCTTTTTAGAAGTCGGTTGAAAAGAAACAAATCTGCATTCACAGATTTCCGTAAATTCCCTTGCCACATTCGGGCGTCGAACCCGTGATGGATCGAAAAAATAACATTCTTCTCACCTTTTTGACATCAATCGATAGAGTCAAATGAAAGGAAAACCATGAATAATAGTGAATATCATTGGCTTTACCTTATTGAATTTATCACATGGAATTATTAATAAACCGTTTTTTAGATTCCATGGTTTTCTCTTCATTTAATTTATCACGTTTTTATGAGAGATTTGATCCATATGATTTTATTGAGATTATGAGATCTGTGAATGCATTTTTTTTTTTCTTTTTAGAATTTAAAGGAATGTTTCCTTTGAGTAAAATTTGCTATCTCCAGTATTACGAGTACTTTTCCTCCAGCTTCCTGTATTAGCGAATAGTAAGCAAATGAATGTCTTAGGAAAGTAAACCTGAGTATTAATAGTCAAATAAAAAAAGTGTGGACTATTTGTGAAATATGACTCGTTAGCGCTTGACTTGAAAAATGACGAAATATTAACTTTTTTTTTATGCGTTAGAACAAATAGTAACAAATGGTAATCTGCATAATTAACATCAATTAGGTCTTGTCAGCCTCATAAATTGTAAGCAGTATATTCCGTTGCCAATCTTCCGAAAGTTTACAATCTCGCTAATTGATGGATTACAATTTTATTATATCGTAGCCTAGTGTTTACTTCTACTACTATGTAAGTAATATGTAAAAGGACACAACCAAGTTTGTTTACAAGGCAGAGTATATGTTCCTGGTAGATGCATAGATGCGTGCTAAAAGAAGTAGACTTACCCGGGTAAACTCAAACTTTTATTGGTAAGTATTTATATTTTTAACGTTCCCAGTGGATATTTTCAGGACATACTTATGTACTTATTGGCTCTAAGCACATTTTGTTATTACATACTTACCTATCTTGTTTAAAGCATTTTCGCTTCCTTTATGCGGGACAAGGCACATTGTCAATTTGCATGACAGTACGTCAAGCTAGTGCGGGACCCGCAGCGTGGCCGGTGCATGCCAAAATGAAATTATTCCCCGGTCCCTCCTGCCTGCAATCGGCGCACGATAAGCCGATTTCATCTAACCTCGTTCAATCAGCGAGTACTGAAACCGAACACTCGCACAGACTTTCACGAGAATAGATAGGGTATGGAAAAATATATGAGTAAAATAGTATATTGTTATCCTAGGGGTGAAAGTAACTTATTTAGTCCCGAGACGGGGTTTGGCGCCCAAGCGTAGCGCGGGCGCTAATAGCTCGAGGGACTATAAATAAGTCTTTAACCCGAGGTAAACACTGTGCTTTTCATTACGAATACAAGGAAAATAAAAACAAAAACACGAAACCACTCGAAAAAAAAAATGAAGAACGGATTGCCGCTTTCCCGCCTATTTTGTTTTTTTTTCTGTGGCCGGCTATTCAGCCTTAATTTTCACTATGGTCACTGAAAAAATTGTAAATATTTTGCCCAAATCTTGGTTATTTTAAAGAAATAATTGTAACTAAATTATAACTAAGTTATTTAAAAAAAAATATTAATAATTAAAATAAAATTAATACTGAATTTTATGTTATTTCAATTTTACATCGCGCTGTAATTTACAGTTTACAGGCTGTATAGAAGTCGGAACATGGTTCAATAGAAATGTGAAAATAGAACTGGATTTTTTTTTAATAATGTGACAGTTGTCAGTAGAAAACGATTCTCCCTAGGGCTGAAAAGTATTACTTTCAGCCCGCTCCTCAGGCAACTTCAGAACTACTTTCCGAGTATGAGTAATGAAAAATTTGTTTTTTAATGTCTGCGTCTGCTGTAGATAGAATACTTAGTCGTAATACGGTTCATTGTACTTTCACGTATGGTAGCTTATATGTATGTTCACCATTCCTTGTCTAAAACTACAGGGATATCGTATTACCCAGTTCTAACAGAGTTGTGAAGGTAAGATAGGCAGTCGCTTCATGTAAAATACTGGTACCCAGGTGCATAAGGTTAGACTGGAAGCCGACCCCAATATAGTTGGGAAAAGGCTAGGCAGATGATATTTCTTTGTCTAAAACTGATTGATTTTGTGCCGATTCTCCTAATACCCACTGTACCCATGCTGCATTTGATGGATGAATGGATCAAAATATGGAAAGTAATGACAAAGGTACGGTACCTTTGTCATTACTTTCCATATTTTGATCCATTAGCGAAAAAAACACTGTTCGATAGTATTATTGAACAGTGTCTTTTTTAAGTCAACGGTTGCGGTTCCTGTCTAGGAAAATTGATTGTTCAAAAATCCAATGACGCAGTTTTAGTTTTCTTCAAAATCGCGCTCGTGTGTCGTTATTATGTACCTCATAATTTCAGATTTGGCCATCCACGCCCATTTGAATATTCACCGTGTGACGAAGATACCACCTAATTTCGCATAGTTAAAAAATAGTTTTTTTTTCTGTTTACAAGAAGTGTTTTTCAACAGTTTTGGTTTTAAAATAAAACTCCTGGCAGAAAAATATTCAGCGCATATTTGTCTTTCGCATTGTGGTGGCTCTTCGTGTTTGTCTGACACTGGGCGAGAGGTGCAAGCTTTATATTTCCCGCCAACAGCAAGGCACACATGGTCACCACCAGCGTCTAAAACGATAGGAATATATACCACTGGACAATATTTGCTTGGAACTTGTTTCAACGCATTTGTTCGTAGCTGAAGTTTTTGTATGAGTGAATTTTGAAAGTTGAAAGAACACTTTTCACGTACTCTTTTGAAATAGTAGTAAGTTTTGCTCACAGCTTTGCTCGCGTTATGGTCGGGAATTAAATTATACGAAATTATGCGTGTATGATTAGAAAAAGTCTGACAACCAGTCTTACCAAGTGTTATCGTATTACCCAGTATTAACGGGGTTGTGGAGGTCAGACAGGTATTCAGCTGCATCCGGTTAGACTGGAAGCTGACCCCAACATAGTTGGGAAAAGGCTAGACAGATGATGATGCGTATATGACTAGATATATGAACGTGGAAGAGGCATAAGTGGCGTTCTGTGGTTTTTGCTTACGCCCATGATAAAAAGGAGCGAATTTATGTAAGTATGTAGGTATGTTACCTATTGTAGTCCTAGTTAAAGAAGTAGAAGTAGAAGAAATTGGTTCAGTAGTCCCCCACATCTAAAGTAACCAAACCACAATATTATATTGCTAATTTGGTATAGATTAGTAAAGATCTAGCTTTTGGCATCATAATGAACTTTCAATACTACAACAATTGGGCCTAGCGTCTGCAAAATTTTCAATATAACGAGCTTCTAAATACAAACACAATATAAACAGATACACGCCCACATGAAAGGTATAGACAGATTACTGACAAAGGTACGAGTATTCGAAACCTGATAACATGACAAGCAGACAATATGCCTTCATCGGCAGACCCTCCATCACTCTCTAGCTAAGTATAGTTTGAATTGTAGAATAGAATATTATGAATAGAAGGTCTGACATGTCAGTCTATAATGCCTATCAAATATTCGAGTACAAATATTTACCATTGTATTTGAAATGTATTTTGGCAAGCAAGAATCGCTACTTACAACTTCATTTTTGATAACTTAGTTGTTCGTAGCTCGCAAGGAATCTTTTCCATGTATAATAAAATTGATTAAACGCTTTTGTTACGACTTGCATAACTATCAGTCTGACGGAATTTATTGTTGCTATTTGAGGATGCTTCGTGAGCAAGATGTTTAACTGCGTGCGCTACATATTCAGCTGGAGTTTATGTTTTCGTATTAGCTTTATTACAATTTACTTCTATGATATAAGTCATCTCTATGCATAGAACCTCCTGCATTCAAATAATATTACTTACATAGTAGTAGAAGTAAACACTAGGCTACGATATAATAAAATTGTAATCCATCAATTAGCGAGATTGTAAACTTTCGGAAGATTGGCAACGGAATATACTGCTTACAATTTATGAGGCTGACAAGACCTAATTGATGTTAATTATGCAGATTACCATTTGTTACTATTTGTTCTAACGCATAAAAAAAAAGTTAATATTTCGTCATTTTTCAAGTCAAGCGCTAACGAGTCATATTTCACAAATAGTCCACACTTTTTTTATTTGACTATTAATACTCAGGTTTACTTTCCTAAGACATTCATTTGCTTACTATTCGCTAATACAGGAAGCTGGAGGAAAAGTACTCGTAATACTGGAGATAGCAAATTTTACTCAAAGGAAACATTCCTTTAAATTCTAAAAAGAAAAAAAAAAATGCATTCACAGATCTCATAATCTCAATAAAATCATATGGATCAAATCTCTCATAAAAACGTGATAAATTAAATGAAGAGAAAACCATGGAATCTAAAAAACGGTTTATTAATAATTCCATGTGATAAATTCAATAAGGTAAAGCCAATGATATTCACTATTATTCATGGTTTTCCTTTCATTTGACTCTATCGATTGATGTCAAAAAGGTGAGAAGAATGTTATTTTTTCGATCCATCACGGGTTCGACGCCCGAATGTGGCAAGGGAATTTACGGAAATCTGTGAATGCAGATTTGTTTCTTTTCAACCGACTTCTAAAAAGAGGAGGTTCTCAATTCGTGTGTATTTTTTTTTTTTTGTGTTTGTTACCGCAGAACTTTCGACTGGGTGAACCGATTTTGATGATCCTTTTTTTATTTGAAAGCTGGTGCTTCCCGTTGGGTCCCATTTTAATTTTTTGAAGATCTGATGCTGATCTTCGGAGATATACAATGGAACTCTTCAAAAATAGACGGCAAATCTGCAATGATTGCTGCATCCGCTTGTGGGTTCATTGTTTATACTACATCATGACGTGACATCACACTGTATGCTCTGAGGAAGTACGCAGATGTGTACAATATACCCAGATTTCGACAATGTTTGTTACCTCAGAACTTTCGACTGGGTGAACCGATTTTGATGATTCTTCTTTTATTTGAAAGCTGGTGCTTTCCGTGTGGTTCCATGTCAATTTGGTTCTAAAATAAACGCAAAGCTGCAGTAATTGCTGCAATCGCTTGGTTGTTTATTGTTTATACAACATCATGACGTGACATCACACCTGTATGCTCCTTAACTTTATAGGCACACCAGAAGCGGTTTGGGTAGTTTTAGGCAGAGTACTTTCTCGGAGTGATCCCATTTCGATTTGATAAAGATCTGGTGACTTCGGAAGATAGGCAACTGAACTCCTTAATAAATGATAGCAAATTTACTGGGATCGCTGAAGACTCACGTCCGTCTATTGTTTACACCAGTTCATAACAAAAAATCACACCGATACGCTGTGAAAGGGTAAGCACATGTGAACCACTAAAAAGTGAAAAATAAAAACTTTTTTGCAAAAAATATAACCGACTTCACACAAAAAAGTGAAAAATAACTTTAGCTTCAGAAGTCGGTGACCTTTGTTTGATTGATTTAGTTTTTTTGTCACCGACTTCTGAAGCTAAAGTTATTTTTCACTTTTTTGTGTGAAGTCGGTTATATTTTTTGCAAAAAAGTTTTTATTTTTCACTTTTTAGTGGTTCACATGTGCTTACCCTTTCACAGCGTATCGGTGTGATTTTTTGTTATGAACTGGTGTAAACAATAGACGGACGTGAGTCTTCAGCGATCCCAGTAAATTTGCTATCATTTATTAAGGAGTTCAGTTGCCTATCTTCCGAAGTCACCAGATCTTTATCAAATCGAAATGGGATCACTCCGAGAAAGTACTCTGCCTAAAACTACCCAAACCGCTTCTGGTGTGCCTATAAAGTTAAGGAGCATACAGGTGTGATGTCACGTCATGATGTTGTATAAACAATAAACAACCAAGCGATTGCAGCAATTACTGCAGCTTTGCGTTTATTTTAGAACCAAATTGACATGGAACCACACGGAAAGCACCAGCTTTCAAATAAAAGAAGAATCATCAAAATCGGTTCACCCAGTCGAAAGTTCTGAGGTAACAAACATTGTCGAAATCTGGGTATATTGTACACATCTGCGTACTTCCTCAGAGCATACAGTGTGATGTCACGTCATGATGTAGTATAAACAATGAACCCACAAGCGGATGCAGCAATCATTGCAGATTTGCCGTCTATTTTTGAAGAGTTCCATTGTATATCTCCGAAGATCAGCATCAGATCTTCAAAAAATTAAAATGGGACCCAACGGGAAGCACCAGCTTTCAAATAAAAAAAGGATCATCAAAATCGGTTCACCCAGTCGAAAGTTCTGCGGTAACAAACACAAAAAAAAAAAAATACACACGAATTGAGAACCTCCTCTTTTTAGAAGTCGGTTGAAAAGAAACAAATCTGCATTCACAGATTTCCGTAAATTCCCTTGCCACATTCGGGCGTCGAACCCGTGATGGATCGAAAAAATAACATTCTTCTCACCTTTTTGACATCAATCGATAGAGTCAAATGAAAGGAAAACCATGAATAATAGTGAATATCATTGGCTTTACCTTATTGAATTTATCACATGGAATTATTAATAAACCGTTTTTTAGATTCCATGGTTTTCTCTTCATTTAATTTATCACGTTTTTATGAGAGATTTGATCCATATGATTTTATTGAGATTATGAGATCTGTGAATGCATTTTTTTTTTTCTTTTTAGAATTTAAAGGAATGTTTCCTTTGAGTAAAATTTGCTATCTCCAGTATTACGAGTACTTTTCCTCCAGCTTCCTGTATTAGCGAATAGTAAGCAAATGAATGTCTTAGGAAAGTAAACCTGAGTATTAATAGTCAAATAAAAAAAGTGTGGACTATTTGTGAAATATGACTCGTTAGCGCTTGACTTGAAAAATGACGAAATATTAACTTTTTTTTTATGCGTTAGAACAAATAGTAACAAATGGTAATCTGCATAATTAACATCAATTAGGTCTTGTCAGCCTCATAAATTGTAAGCAGTATATTCCGTTGCCAATCTTCCGAAAGTTTACAATCTCGCTAATTGATGGATTACAATTTTATTATATCGTAGCCTAGTGTTTACTTCTACTACTATGTAAGTAATATTATTTGAATGCAGGAGGTTCTATGCATAGAGATGACTTATATCATAGAAGTAAATTGTAATAAAGCTAATACGAAAACATAAACTCCAGCTGAATATGTAGCGCACGCAGTTAAACATCTTGCTCACGAAGCATCCTCAAATAGCAACAATAAATTCCGTCAGACTGATAGTTATGCAAGTCGTAACAAAAGCGTTTAATCAATTTTATTATACATGGAAAAGATTCCTTGCGAGCTACGAACAACTAAGTTATCAAAAATGAAGTTGTAAGTAGCGATTCTTGCTTGCCAAAATACATTTCAAATACAATGGTAAATATTTGTACTCGAATATTTGATAGGCATTATAGACTGACATGTCAGACCTTCTATTCATAATATTCTATTCTACAATTCAAACTATACTTAGCTAGAGAGTGATGGAGGGTCTGCCGATGAAGGCATATTGTCTGCTTGTCATGTTATCAGGTTTCGAATACTCGTACCTTTGTCAGTAATCTGTCTATACCTTTCATGTGGGCGTGTATCTGTTTATATTGTGTTTGTATTTAGAAGCTCGTTATATTGAAAATTTTGCAGACGCTAGGCCCAATTGTTGTAGTATTGAAAGTTCATTATGATGCCAAAAGCTAGATCTTTACTAATCTATACCAAATTAGCAATATAATATTGTGGTTTGGTTACTTTAGATGTGGGGGACTACTGAACCAATTTCTTCTACTTCTACTTCTTTAACTAGGACTACAATAGGTAACGTTGTACGACTGACGCCGGTGTCACTTTATTAAAACATATTTTTACTGCGTGGGAAGAGGCACAAGATGCCATAGGAATCTTCTGTGACCTCTCGAAGGCATTTGATTGCGTAAATCACGAAACCCTGATTTTGAAGCTTGAGCATTACGGTTTAGGTAAACTTGCGCTCAGTTTAGTAAAATCATATCTGAATGATAGACAGCAGCATGTACAAGTAAAGGGTGTAAATTCGATGGGTTTAAAAGTAAAAATGGGTGTACCACAAGGTTCGATATTGGGTCCCTTCCTCTTTTTAGTATACATTAATGACCTACCCCATTTATTTAACAACCATCCGCAAATGGTGTTGTTTGCTGATGATACTTCTTTAATATTTAGGATAAACAGACGTGCCACAAATCTTGACGACGTAAATAGCGCCCTACTGCAGGTTCATAATTGGTTTACCGCTAATAATTTAGTACTAAATGGGAAAAAAACTAAGTGCCTAAGATTTGCTTTACCAAATGTCAAAAGTAGTGATTGTGACATAGTATTGAATCAAGAGAAACTTGAATTTGTCAATAAAACGGTTTTCTTGGGAATTACGCTTGACCACAGGCTACAATGGGGTCCTCATTTAACATCTCTTGCAGGCCGGCTGAGCTCAGCAGCGTATGCTGTTAGAAAAATCCGTCAATTTACTGATGTTGATACGGCGAGGATAGTCTATTTTAGTTATTTTCATAGTATTATGTCATACGGTATTTTACTATGGGGACGTGCTGCAGACATCGAGTCTATTTTTATTCTGCAGAAAAGAGCCATCAGAGCCATATATGAATTACGTAGACGCGATTCTCTAAGAGAACTGTTTAAGGAAATTAATATCATGACAGTACCTTGTCAATACATCTATGAAAACATCATGTACGTTAGGAAAAATCTGCATTTATTCAGTAAAAGAGGTGACAGACACCACTATAATACTAGAAATAGGGACCAACTGGTTCAGCCAGGTTTCAGGCTTGCTAAAGTAGATTCATCTTTCATGGGGTACTGTTTAAAATGTTACAATAAAATACCTCCCCACATTCTACAACTGAATGAGACGAAATTTAAATCTTGTGTAAAACGCACACTATGTAGGCAAGCATATTATAAGCTGGGGGATTACATTGAGGATAAAAATGCTTGGCTAAATGCTGGTCCTGCTCCGCAACCTTAGATGCAAACTTATTGGACAATTATTGTGGTAGCTGCAGAAGATTGTAAAAATATTCTTGCATTGTATAGATTCCATCTCTTAGTATTGTATAATTGCATAACACATGTGTGAGTACCATGTACCGTAAAGCTACCATTTGCATTTAGTTATGTTTCATTGACTTGAATATGCCTTGGTGGCTGAGAGAATGTCATGCTCGCTTAAATGTCTTGCTGATGGTGGCGGGTGGGTCGGGTCATTTAGTTCCCTACAATATGGTTGAATTGAATGGCGCTGATTCATGCGTCATGTTCGTGAACGGGCGCTGTCAGTCGGGACTGGTCATCTCTTAGCTGCCGTGGATCATTTGAATTGCTTTATTTTTAATTGTTGATTTATTTATTTTTACTCTGGACGCTCTTATTGTGCACGTCTTTCTACATCGTTCTCACATATATGTATAATCTCAACATGAAAGATGTAACCAAGATTTTGTAACAACATTTTTGATTGAAAAGAGTGTCCATGGAGTTTCTTGCCCGTTCTTCTCCATAGAGATCTACGTTAGGGAATGGGCAACTACAGTACTTTCTCAAGTTATTATGCCTTGTGTCTGTGACTGTAGCTTCGCTTTATTTTTCGTTTTATCGACATTCAAAAGTGCCGTAATGGTCTAGTTGAAATAAATGATTTGAGTTTGAGTTTGAGTTTGAGTTTAACATACCTACATACTTACATAAATTCGCTCCTTTTTATCATGGGCGTAAGCAAAAACCACAGAACGCCACTTATGCCTCTTCCACGTTCATATATCTAGTCATATACGCATCATCATCTGTCTAGCCTTTTCCCAACTATGTTGGGGTCAGCTTCCAGTCTAACCGGATGCAGCTGAATACCTGTCTGACCTCCACAACCCCGTTAATACTGGGTAATACGATAACACTTGGTAAGACTGGTTGTCAGACTTTTTCTAATCATACACGCATAATTTCGTATAATTTAATTCCCGACCATAACGCGAGCAAAGCTGTGAGCAAAACTTACTACTATTTCAAAAGAGTACGTGAAAAGTGTTCTTTCAACTTTCAAAATTCACTCATACAAAAACTTCAGCTACGAACAAATGCGTTGAAACAAGTTCCAAGCAAATATTGTCCAGTGGTATATATTCCTATCGTTTTAGACGCTGGTGGTGACCATGTGTGCCTTGCTGTTGGCGGGAAATATAAAGCTTGCACCTCTCGCCCAGTGTCAGACAAACACGAAGAGCCACCACAATGCGAAAGACAAATATGCGCTGAATATTTTTCTGCCAGGAGTTTTATTTTAAAACCAAAACTGTTGAAAAACACTTCTTGTAAACAGAAAAAAAAACTATTTTTTAACTATGCGAAATTAGGTGGTATCTTCGTCACACGGTGAATATTCAAATGGGCGTGGATGGCCAAATCTGAAATTATGAGGTACATAATAACGACACACGAGCGCGATTTTGAAGAAAACTAAAACTGCGTCATTGGATTTTTGAACAATCAATTTTCCTAGACAGGAACCGCAACCGTTGACTTAAAAAAGACACTGTTCAATAATACTATCGAACAGTGTTTTTTTCGCTAATGGATCAAAATATGGAAAGTAATGACAAAGGTACCGTACCTTTGTCATTACTTTCCATATTTTGATCCATTCATCCATCAAATGCAGCATGGGTACAGTGGGTATTAGGAGAATCGGCACAAAATCAATCAGTTTTAGACAAAGAAATATCATCTGCCTAGCCTTTTCCCAACTATATTGGGGTCGGCTTCCAGTCTAACCTTATGCACCTGGGTACCAGTATTTTACATGAAGCGACTGCCTATCTTACCTTCACAACTCTGTTAGAACTGGGTAATACGATATCCCTGTAGTTTTAGACAAGGAATGGTGAACATACATATAAGCTACCATACGTGAAAGTACAATGAACCGTATTACGACTAAGTATTCTATCTACAGCAGACGCAGACATTAAAAAACAAATTTTTCATTACTCATACTCGGAAAGTAGTTCTGAAGTTGCCTGAGGAGCGGGCTGAAAGTAATACTTTTCAGCCCTAGGGAGAATCGTTTTCTACTGACAACTGTCACATTATTAAAAAAAAATCCAGTTCTATTTTCACATTTCTATTGAACCATGTTCCGACTTCTATACAGCCTGTAAACTGTAAATTACAGCGCGATGTAAAATTGAAATAACATAAAATTCAGTATTAATTTTATTTTAATTATTAATATTTTTTTTTAAATAACTTAGTTATAATTTAGTTACAATTATTTCTTTAAAATAACCAAGATTTGGGCAAAATATTTACAATTTTTTCAGTGACCATAGTGAAAATTAAGGCTGAATAGCCGGCCACAGAAAAAAAAACAAAATAGGCGGGAAAGCGGCAATCCGTTCTTCATTTTTTTTTTCGAGTGGTTTCGTGTTTTTGTTTTTATTTTCCTTGTATTCGTAATGAAAAGCACAGTGTTTACCTCGGGTTAAAGACTTATTTATAGTCCCTCGAGCTATTAGCGCCCGCGCTACGCTTGGGCGCCAAACCCCGTCTCGGGACTAAATAAGTTACTTTCACCCCTAGGATAACAATATACTATTTTACTCATATATTTTTCCATACCCTATCTATTCTCGTGAAAGTCTGTGCGAGTGTTCGGTTTCAGTACTCGCTGATTGAACGAGGTTAGATGAAATCGGCTTATCGTGCGCCGATTGCAGGCAGGAGGGACCGGGGAATAATTTCATTTTGGCATGCACCGGCCACGCTGCGGGTCCCGCACTAGCTTGACGTACTGTCATGCAAATTGACAATGTGCCTTGTCCCGCATAAAGGAAGCGAAAATGCTTTAAACAAGATAGGTAAGTATGTAATAACAAAATGTGCTTAGAGCCAATAAGTACATAAGTATGTCCTGAAAATATCCACTGGGAACGTTAAAAATATAAATACTTACCAATAAAAGTTTGAGTTTACCCGGGTAAGTCTACTTCTTTTAGCACGCATCTATGCATCTACCAGGAACATATACTCTGCCTTGTAAACAAACTTGGTTGTGTCCTTTTACATAAATATAAAATGTAAAATGTTTAACATTTTTGTATCTACCTATAATTTTATGGTGTACATAATAAAGAGTATTCTATCCATCTACTCTATAAACTTTTAAAAAACTCTGTGACTGTGGGTGAACCTTTTCTGTACCTTGATTCATGTGGTGGCATTAATTATTATGATGAAGTATGGCTGAGGTGTGCAAAAAATATTTTCAGTTAATAAAATACACAAGGCTCTGTGATTAATAGATGCTATCGACCCCGATCATTATAGATAGAAGCTCCTCTACCCCACTCAACGTTTACGACACATCGACCAAAACATTGCCTCGCAAAAAGCTGATACGATGTCGTAAAAGTTCATTCAGTAGTGAATATGGGCTTTCCAATAACTTACTAGGTTACTACCAACTTGGGTGAACAGTTGCTTAATTCTGGATCACTGAGACGCTACTTACGCCCATTCTCGGTAACACTCACCTAAATTAATTCTTAAATATTTATGCATTGTAGGAATTTCAAATGTCGTCCCTGACCCGAGCTTTTCATTTACGTGCTTATAGTGGTGAACACGGTAATTAGACTTTTACAGCCGTAGTCGTCCGGTTTGTCTATACAGTAGTTGTCGCAGTCGCACTAACGATTGCATGATGTCGAACTATCGCGATTCTCAATGAAGATTACCTTTATCGCAGAAGCATTCGAAGCACTAAGCGCTTTCGTAGAGCTCTTCATAACAATGAATGTGTCGACGAGGAGGAGGAGTTTCTATTAATATTGCTGATATCAAGTTATGTTACTTTAAATGTCACGATATTTTTTATCTTATCTAACAAAATCAATCCAATTTTACCGGTAATGAATAATGACGATGATATTAACAAAGATTAAATTATTGTGAGATAAGGAATCAGTCTACGTAAAGCGATCCTCCGCGATAAACAATAACAGCACCGCAGTGAGAACAATAAAGTTCTGTTTATTTCATTTTGCAATGATTTCGACATAAGTGTTTTGTGTGCTCAAAATAATCAATCAACTTGTCAACAGCTGAACAAAGGAGGTGAAAAATGTCTCAAAATCATTTTATAATTTCGATAGGCATCATTGTGTCATGTAAGTTTCCTTAATTTATTAATTGGAGATCTCTGTAGAATATGAATCAATCAAAGGTCGTAAGAGACTCGATGGACAGAAACCGATGGAAACAGATCATCCGTTCCCAATGCAAGCCTCAGGCTGATCATGATTCTCAGACATGAGGGACCGACCCTATAGAGAGAGTAGGATATGAATACATAGATATTTATAAATCAGAAATCAAATGCTTACTTAGTCCGGTTCGCAGTGATTAACTTATTGACAGGAAAAATCAGCGCTTATCTACGTTACCCCACTTTCATGTTCTATATCAATAACAATGAAATGTCGGAAATGTCGACGCTAGGACATTGCACAATCCAACACATGCTTCTGTACAACTTCAGGCGCAGTATTTATAGCAGCAACCACGGGAAACACGGAAACCACAGAAGCGAGTGCAACCACCCTTGTGTCACGATGCTTCCAATTCACTTGGTTGGGTCCCAGATGGAATAACGACAGTATATTCCTGAACGCTACGTGCCAGGATGCGACGCGCCTCTCTAGTGGGGTGCCCTGTGTGGAACCACTCGTCGTTTCTTGTAAGTTATGTTCATGAAATATATTGCTCGTATTTATACGCCCTACTTTTATGCTGATAATGCATCTTTGTTTTGATTTGTGCAGAGCGGAAGTCTTGCTTATTCTGTTGTTAAGTCTAGTGAAATCATAAGACCGAAGAAATCACTCACATTTATTTAACTAATTCAGTTGGAACAGTCTTTCTAGTCGCATTATTCACGATAATAAAATAAAACTTACTTGGTTATTTTACTTGATCACTCTACGTACTAGCTTTTCTTACTTAGCTACGTAGGTCGTGTGACCTTGTCACTATCTTTTTTTTCTGTCTCGATATATCCACAACATTTTCATTCTTCTGCAACTACCCCAAATTATTTGGGATTGTCGCTGCATGTGCCACGATTTACAGTTCAACTTAATTTCGCCATTTCAGATGATGGAACATGGCCGGACGTAGATTATATTTGGAGGAACCACTTGGGAAATGCTTCATGTTTACTAGCTAACAATGATGTATGTGCGCAGTACACATATTATTTCGACGGACATGGTGAGCATAAATCTATTTACTAATTATATCCTTCTACTTTAAAAACAGTAGGACCTAAATACTAATAGCTAATTAAACATAATCATAAATCCTGGCGAGGCAGAAACGCCACGATGTGCAGCTCAGCAAGTTTTTTAAAATGACCATTTGACCAACGCACAAAGTCTAAAACTAAGATCTAAGATTTATAATGTGCATCTAATATAAACTAACTCCTTATGCTGAGCTAATATATATACAGAGCTGCAGCTTTCTACTTGAGTAAATCCTTTTCTTGTTACTTTCGAATCGATGGTATATTTTAGATGAGTTGCGCCCATTATCATCATCATCATTACCATTACCACCATCATCGTCATTATCATAGTTCACAGTGAATGCGTGCTATGGGAAGCTGACTAAAATGTGTTTCTTTTCATTTCAGTTGACAATTCGACGTACATGTGCACAAGAGCAGTTGACACCAACGGAGAGGCGATCACAAATGGTTGTTACGAACAAAGAAATGGCAGTTTTGTCACCAGAGCCTGTTTCTGTCGCTCAGTGCCTGGAGGAATGCCCTGCAACAATGCTTTTACGTCACATATAAACATTATAATTTTCATTCTTGTTGCTATTGTCATGATATTTAATTCAGATTTTGGTAAAAGTAACTTGTAAATAAACCTACTAGCAAACTTTTTTTTTCATGTCACGACACTGTACCACAGATAACTGTACCAGCTTATGAAAAATTACCTACGCATACGCATAATGGACATAGTGCAATCAGAAATAAGAAAACCGCTTATGTATCGCTTGTTTATCATAATTCATTAAAACCTATAATGATAGGTGTTGAGAAATCAACTACAACCACGCACTTAACCTCCAAAATCTGTAAAAATTTACGGCGTGCCACAAGGAAGCATACAATGGCCTGCACTATAAATCCAGGTCCAGTAATCGAGATGCGTTGTGCATAGCTCTTTCATCAGTTCATCTGTACTGAACACCACACCTGTCACCGACTTGACATTTGAGAACTTACATAAACAAACCCACTATTATAGATAAGTCAGGATAAAGCGTAATCTTTTCTTTTAGAAGAAAGACCTTTAAACCCAGTGTAGTATTTCTCCTTATTAGGCGAGTACTATGTTTTATGTTGATGAATCAACTTTATGACAAATCTTTTTTAAATACAACTTTGAATTGCAAGATTTTTCCTTTAAACCTCTACGACCCCCGTTCTATTCAATCAATCCATCAGCACAATGTTTTAAGTGCATTAAATTTAGTTCTACCACGAAACTTGTTTTTCATCCCAAAAAAAAGTCGTCGTCGTCGAGCAATAATTTTTGCGTAAAGTTAAGTACTTATTTTGATGTACTCGTATGTACTTATAGAACGCTAGGTTGACGGCTTCGTGATGAGGTTGTTTACATCACTGTTCTCGGCTGTAAGACGTATGTAGTTATAGAGTTATTATAAACATCAAAATCATAAATACAACTCTCCAAGTTCATGTATATCGATTAAATGACTGTTTCTTCATAAAAAACATACAGTCACAGTTCTAAAGGAGCGTCCCCACTAGAGCCGCGCGGCCGAGCCTCGTGAGTGTGGACGTGCTCGAGGTCTGAGTTGCGCAGCCCCTCTTGGGCCGCGCGGCCGGGCTCACGCAACCCGACGGTTGTCGGTCTACTTCAAAGGAAGCCGCGCTGCTCTGTGTAGTGGGGACGGGTTGCGAGGCCTATCAGTGCGCTAGCACAGATAATAAATATAATAGCTAATGACTGCCAGTGCAAATTGTTTTTATTCGCTCCAAAATGAATTGGGCGGACGAGAAAACAATACAAATTTTATGGGAGCGCCGTGTGTTATGGGAATGTCGGAGTAGTTTTTCTTTATAGATAAAACTTTTTATAAACTTTTTTTACATTTCTTGTTACATTTTTCTTATTTGCACTAAACTGCCGCTAATATCTCGATATAGTCTGTGGCATCTGCGGAAGGCGGGCCGCGTGGCTCTTAATGTGGACGCGTTGCAAAAAAGCACAATAGGCTCACTAGGTCGAGAGGTCGAGCCTCGCGGCCCAAAAAAGCCGCGCAGTTTCTAGTGGGGACGCCCCTTTACCTTTTTATTGTTCCTGGGGTGGAAACTCCACACGGATGTCCTCCCCCCTGGGGTGGGCGGAGCGGTCTGTCGGACTCTATATAACCGACTAAAAACCACCCCGGTGTTCCCTTCCCACACTTTCACCGGGGATCATGAGAACTAGTGCGCCTTCCACGATGCCCGGCTAGTGCCGGCCCTAGTTTACGGGTCTCCTCAGGTCTGCGGGGGATTGAGGTGTACTCTCCCCGCGACGTCCTATAGGGGCGCGGGCGGAACGCGCCAGGGGCCTGTTTCAGCAAGCGGTACTTACTTCTTCACACGCCGCGCAATGTCATTATGTTCCTCTCAGGAGCCCTGACCACAGCTTTTTATATTTTTATTTCTTTATTTTCAAATATTTAGAAAAAACATATGTGTCAAAATGAATAAACTAATAGAACATAAAATAATCTCAAAATTAAAAATTAACTAAAGGTAAAAAATTCAAATTTTCTTACGTATTTTGCAGGCCAGTGCTAAGTTGTATGTTGATGAAAATACTCGGCTGTAAGACGTATGTAGTTACAGAATTAAAATCATCAATATCACCCTCCAAGCTCGTAGGAGTCGATGAACGAATTTTTCACGGTCAAAGTCGTTCCTCGATTTTTATGAACTTTGAAGGTTGTATTGATGATTATCTTACAGCCGCGACCGATATTTTCATCAACATACAACTTTCGCGGCCTACCTTGGAGCATCAACCTTAACTCATTATATCAGACTGACTAACAAAAACATAATATTGCCATGGCACGCAGATATCCGAACGAAAATTAACGAGTCCCATCCTCTTTAGAGTATATGTCACCGTAAAATTGTCAAATACGTTATATTGTAATATCTCTAGCGATATTGTAAAGTCTCGAATTATTGTCAAATGAACATACTGCTTACAATAAAACGCATTATTTTTCGTGAAATGCATGCGATGGTAGTCAAGTCACGCGGTGTGGAGTGAAGGAGGGGTCCCCCTTACCCAGTGGTACCACTCTCATGAAAAGATACTGTACCATTCCTGACAAATATCGATTAATATAACCTAACCTTAAAACACTTCATATTCCCCTAAAAAGCGTAGTCGACGGAGCCCCGCTTCGCGGGGCTCCTATTTCCGAGTGCAGGGTTTAAAGGAACCTAACTAACCTAACGGGGGGGTGCCCCAAGTCCCGTTTATGGGGGCAAGAGATACTTCCGAATGTTCAGTTGACAATAATTCGAGACTTTACAATATCGCTAGAAAGACACACGTTATATTGTAATATAACGGATTTGACAATTTTACGGTGACATATATATGTTCTGTGGTCCCATCTGACAAGATTTGTGACGTGTCCAATATGTCATCAGTCAGCAACGTCAAACAATATTTTAAAAACGCCTACCACTGCAGTGGTTTTCTATGCCACCGCTGCATTTTAAGTTAAAAGTTAACAAAAACACAAAGTTAAAATGTACTCCGTGTTGACGAGAGGGAATGCTATACTGACGTACACACTGAGCGTCCTAGCATGTCTAACCTTTTTATGTTTTTTGTCCACATTGACTGTGGATTACAGGACTGCTGCTCAAATGAACACTGTAAAAGTAGTCGTGTGAGTATTCAAAAGCTATTTCGTGGTTATACTTACATGTGTTGATACTAACCTACAATGATGTTTACAGTAAAAACGTACCAGATTATGGAGCGTCAAGGGAAAGAAATGATCTTGGATTCCTAACTTTCGATCTTAAGACTGATCTCTCTCACCTGTTCAACTGGAACGTGAAGCAATTGTTCCTCTACCTCACTGCCGAGTACATCACTCCCAATAATGAACTAAATCAGGTTGTATTGTGGGACAAAATCATCCTCAGAGGTGAAAATGCTATTTTAGACTTCAAGAACATGAACACAAAGTACTATTTCTGGGATGATGGCAATGGTTTGAAGTAAGTTCTAATTTACAATGCATGGTAAATCAATACAACTTAAGTGTCTTGTCCAAAAATAGAATTATCCATTCTTTCAATGAACCAGCTACCTTTCATTGTAGGCAAAATGCTGTTTCAAACTTTCAATGGTAATAACTAGTCTAAAGAATTCTTTTATCAGCCCATGGTCCTAGAACCAAAAATTCAAAGATATGTCATCTACCAACCTGCACTGGGTCTATGTGGTGGTTTATAGCCCACTCCCTCTCAAAGAGAAGGCCTATGTCCCAGTAGTGGGAACATTATAGGCTGATTATGCTACGCTTATGCAGCCCATGGTAAGCCACTGCTGGGCAAAAGTCAGAATGAAAGCTTAAAAAATGTTCTTGATACTTTAGAAACATCATAATTTATCATCCACACTCAAAATACTCGCTTTGGACGTGGAGTTGTGGACACCAGCCTCTTATACAATACAACATGACATAATATCATTGTTTATTTATTTATTTATTATTAAATAAATAATATTATTTATTGTCAATAATATTACATCTACCATACAAAACAATTGTTAGACCTTTACGGCGGTAGCCCATAAGTGCTATGTTTTTTCATGTGTCTAGTGATAGAAAACCTATGCCTTTGTGAGATGCATTAGTCAAATTGGCCAGCAAGTATGAAGTTTCAGTGATATTTATATTATATATTTATTTTCCAGGGGCCATAGCAATGTTACTCTAACTCTGTCATGGAACATCATCCCAAATGCAGGCTTGCTGCCAAACATCCAGGCTATTGGGCAGCACTCCTTCAAGTTCCCCACAGACTACACCCAGACAAGGGTATGATCCATAGTGCATTTTTCATAGCTGGAGTTTGGATAGAGTTGTTTTACATTAAGATTGTGAAAATATACTGCTTTGTCACATTCGTGGGTTTTATTTATTACTTCCTGTTTAAATTGTACATATTATGTATCTAGTTAGCTACTTGTAGAAAGTCTAGATTATTATTTATTTATGTACGCCTGTGACTTAATTTTTGTCTACTTAAAATCAAAGGAATGGACTCAAGTGAATTTCCAGGAATAAACAATTTACTTAAAATACATAAACAATAATTCTGATTTAATAGCTGTTATTGAGTATAATTATATCCCAAATACATTGTTAATTTGTTACATAGCTGCATAGGTACATTTAATCATGATGTGTCAATAATCTCAATTTTGTTGTGACATTGCATAGTTTTTTTAATTAAAATTATTGAGAAACTTTGTTAGATAATAAAACTGATGTTCTATATTTGTGTCTTTTATTCAGAATCCACAAAACCTGTATAAAAGGAGGGGAAACATGATAGGACACTAAAACTATATTAAAATTAAAAGAAAAGGGTAGATTTTACATCATATAATTATCAATTACATTTTAATTAAACATACATTTATCATTTTTGCTCTACAGTGTTGTTCTACAGCAGAAAAAACTAGTGACCTCTACCATTGCTTGCAATAGAGGTATCTATGTCTTCAAAACATTTCGCCAATTTAATCGGCTTTACCAGATATGAAACAAATACAAGTCTCAAGTGGACTGGATTATCACTTATAATTTTTCATAATAAGAATTGTTTCTAACTAAACATTTTAGCACATTAAAGGTTCGATATGAAACCATCTAGTTTTAACAAAATACTCAGGAGGTATAATAATTCCCAATATATATAGAGGTATAATATAAATGCATATGAACTAAGCAGAAACATTACTCTAAATTTTCATTTTTCAACTACATGTGTTTTTACTTTTAAACCTCATACAAGCGTGTACATTTAAGAAACATACAATAATATATATTTATATGAATTATTATAATTTGGAGCCATATTATGAGGGTCCTTAAAATATAATTTAACATCTAATTAACTGTAAAAATAGTTCTCCAACAAAGATCTCTTATTTCCTTTCAAATTGTTTTACCGTAAATTTTAATAGGGATTTATTATTGATTTTAATAAGGATTACCTACAACTGGATAATCCACAAATGAAAGCAATTAAAACAAGATTTTCATTAATATTTTGCTATTTGTGCAAGTGTATGAGTGTCGGCCATTCATGACCTTATAACACAGTTTACAAACACAATAAGCACTCTTAAATTTATCCTAACAAGGTTACTTATTTACTACATAAAGAAAGTAAGAACTTAATATAATATTCTCATTTAAAATTTCATTGGTGTTTGGTTAAATTGCTCTACTAATAAAATAAACCACACAACCAGATAAAGGGAAAATCAAGGCAAAGATATTGATAACAATTAAATTTTTCTAGTAACTAAGATTTTAAATCTCTTAAATCCTTGCCAAACTCCAAATTATCATATCGGAAGTACTGTTCTCTGTAAAACCGTAAATATCATTCCATCGATTTTTTAATGAAATGCAAGACAAGCACAGCTAAGTACCCTATTGTACACTAAAATAATGAGCATGAAGTGAATTGCATCAACAAATATTACTTACATGTAACAGTTCATAGTGTATTGCTTGCGTTTGCCTCTGGCAGTATTAAGAATTTACGAATTTCCCTACGAAGACTCTCCTACAACGTCTACTACCATTATGCTAACATTCAAAGCGGATCCCGCCTAATTACATGAAAGTATATTGCATGTTCAAGTATACTGTGTAGGTAGTTGCAATCAATCTGCATGCACAACAATCATAACAGATGACACATTCAATGTATTTTTCTATTTTAACTACAATTCAACAACTTGAAATAAAATATAATATCTTATGCAGTGTAAATACTGTACTTTACCTGCTCATATGAATTGACTAGTAAAACATGTGTGATTAGGTAATGATAATACTCGCTACAACCATTTCCCAGTACATCCTACTACAGGAATCATGGGAGGTCGTGAAAGTACTGCAATGACAAATTAAAGTTACAATTTCTTTAATTCTAAATGTAATTCGAGAAGTCTAATAACATCCTAAACAAAGTACATTTACTAGAATTTAAAACATAATATTATTGGTAGGTACACATAGAGTATTACAATTAAATAATAGATTATGTATTGAGATAATTATAAAGGTAGGTTTAAATTGTAATCAAATAGAACAGAAGTCCAACCACATATGATTTTACAAGCATTTATTTTAGGTAATAAGAAGATAATTATTAATTTTCTAATTTATATGAATCAAAGACAAATGAAGACACGTTTGATTATTATCATCAAATATTCTAACAAGTGGTTGAGTCTTTAGACATTAAGCACAATGAATGAAACAATCTACAACTTAACAGCGCAATACTAAAGATCACAGTTTCTGCCATAACGTGAGTTAGTTTCACAAACATGGCATTATTACTAGAGACGTTGTGTGAACACGATACATTTCATCATTTTATAGATATAACATGAGCTCTAACTGGAAACGTCATTTAAATATACTCCTATTTATAATATTTAACATCAAATACAACCAAGGGAGAAACCAAAATGTTTAATAGCTACATTGTAGTTTTTCGCTGTATTTAATTTGTAACACTCACATTTTTAAAATAAATGTGAATCTGAAAGGTACGTAATGTCAAAAGACCTAAGATCCAAAACCTGTAAGTAACAATAAAATACAAGTTGTATACTGGAACGGTGACTGTTGTTAGCAAATCATACAACCCTGCCTGCACATCTGACATAGTTTGATCCAACATCACATTTGCAACCATAGATGCACCACAAAACATGGACAGTAAGTACTAGTCGTAAGTGGATGATATCCTGCTAGACTTATCACAGCAAGTGCGTCACAGGCGTATATACAACTGTATTACAATTGGCCAACCAACATACAACACGTTTCAAGGTTACTGTAATGAAATGAAGGGCGAGAAGCCCGACAATTACGTAGGATACCATCAAAGACGATCATTTTCACTGAATCCGAATGCATGCTGCCAGCGTTAGGTAGGTAGCAAATGCAAACTGACATTGGACAGAACAATATTAAAGTCAACATCTACACGTAATATCCATTGGTACTGCATCTAAACTTTTGAAGGATTTGGACACATGAGTTACGTAGTTACTTAATTAAGTATGTACACACTATCGAGTACAAGAGTCCGTGCTGTGAGGTTTCAAATGTGCGGACAGGAGGTGTGTTGTCTACCTATGAGAGTGTCGCAGCGAGGCAGCGTCTCTGGAGCTGCCGGCGCCGGTTCACAGGCGGCAGTGATCGGGCCGTCACGCTCCGCTCAGCGGCGGCCCGTCCGTCTGCACGTCTTTGTCCTCCGTCAGCGGCACGCACGGACGATCCGACCCGTATCTCCTCGACAGATCCAGCATCTCTCTCAGCCCCTGGAATTTTACGACAGATAAATCATTAACAAGAACTTACTAGCTGCTTTGGATAGATCAAATTTTAATAAGAAAATGAATAAAAAGTTCCACTGGAAGTTAAAGTATTACCTTATTTTCTGTAATGAGCCTTTGGTAAACTTCCTCTTCTTTCCTTGCATCACCATTCTCATCCAATGTGACAGCTTTGTACATGACGCTAGTCATCTCGTTAATCCTCTCTGCTTGTTGCCTGATCAACTGTAATTAATGAAAAGCTGATTAATTCTGCAATTTTTCTTGGATTTGAATTGGCAGATTGAAAAAAATGGTGATAAAAGTTGTTAAATAGTTATTTGGCACCATAGCTAAGGCCCCCTAAAAGTTACATGCAGGTAGACATCAGCATTCATTTTTGAAACATTTTTCAATATTCGATAAAGTCTAAAATATGTCAACTTCTACATACCTCTTGCTGTTTTTCATTGATAGCATTTGTGAAGTCTATCCTGGACTCCCATATTCTCTTCTCAGTGTGCTGTCGGTACTTGGACATGATGAGTTCCAATGCTCGTCTGTGGTCCTCTAAGGCGGCCCTGAGCTCACCGTTCTCGCGCTGCACGTCTCTCATCAGACGAGACTCTCGCTCGATACTTGCGATGAGTGCCCCTCGGGGACGCTCGCGAGATGCCTCGTTAAGAGTGTCGACTTCCTCTTTATACTGAAATAGTGTATGACTGCAGTTTAAATATTTACTAGAAATTAAAACTGAACAGCCGCTGCTGCGTTGCGTGTCGCGGGTTCGATCCCCGCACGGAAAAAAATATTTGTATGACATAAAGTCAGTTGTTCCAGGTTTGGCTGTTTGTGTATGTCAATTTAAATGTTTATAAACGCACCCAAACACCTAGGAGAAATATATATTTAATAGCTTCTTAGGGTGGTGCGCAAAAAAAACGAAAAGCGACACATCAAAAAACTTCTAATTAACTTATCAAGGAAGAATGTATTAATTTTTTGAACTTCACAGTTGATAAGCCTGATGATGATAGCAAACCAATATCAGAACTTTAATGATAATTAAAGGTAAGTATTATGAAGAAATAGTAATTTCTAATAATAGAATGGAAATATCATTATAATATTTTTCCTCCCTCAATATTTGTCTTACCCTATATTATAGTTTGTAATGAAGCAAGGTGATTTCAAACTTTGTACTGAAAAAACTTTTAATTTTTCAATTTAAGAATATTGATAACTCCAGTTGGTTGCTTTTTAATTGTTTTTATTATATAAGTTATGTAGATCAAGTTAGCCGTAATAAAACATAATTTTACGATACTTGGGAAGGTTGACTCCACCTGATGAATCATACAGTTATAAAAATACCTTGAAAGAATGGGGCGCTTGGTCCTTTCAATGATTTTTGAACTGGGTTCATACCTTCATGGGTTTGGAGTGTTGGTTAAGTGTAGTTGAGTTGGTTCAGGGTGTTTTTTATACATCCATCCCGTTAGACTGAAAATGGACCCCAAGATTGTTGAGAAAAGGCTAGGGCTGCATTTAGTTTATTCATCAGAAAAGGAGGTCATGAATTTGTCACTCAATCAAGTTCTGTTTAAGAGAAGGAAATCAATTTATAATTACAACGTAATTCTGCTCTAATGATATCATAATGGTCCTGGCAATTATTGTCACCGTTTGCGTTGTATGTAGTAGCGAGCCAAAGATTCTTAAGAGTTAAATACAACAGAAACTAAACATACCAAATTAAAACCAACATGTTGCCAGCTCATCTTTTTTTTATAGCAGTACTATGGACTCCTTTCACTTAGGGCACCTTTTTATGTGATTTCCATGGGATGTTTTCATGATAGAGAGGTGTTTATTTATACAAATATGTTTTTAGCAAAATTAAAGCAATTGCCTATCTGGTTTGTGCGTATTTGTTTATTTTATTACCATTGATTACTATTTTATTTTTTTACTTATTTAAGGATATCTATTATTTAAATTGCTTTTCCCATTCACAGTTAGCAGTCAAGAAGTAAAAATTTATAGATATTAAAATAGGAAATTAGATTGACTTCTGTTTAGCAAGGTAAGAAGCTGGCTAATAACATTATGTGCAAGCCAACTGTTTACACAACACGAGCTAAACAAACTACAAGGTCAGGGAACTATACCTAATAATACGCTTAGATCTCATTAGACTTATGGTTTATTTAGTCTGCTAGACATTCGCGGTAGGATCTTGACCTAATGAATTTGGTATTCAGACAATAGACAAGACCGAGCGTCACTCACAGTTATGTACTCGTATCACATTGCAACAACCTACCTGTTTCATCGTATGTATTTGTCTGTATGCGGTCTGAGTCTCAGTCAGCAAAGCATCAGCTTCTGTCTCGCGCTCTTTGAGACGTCCCGCAAGTCGTTTAGCATCCAAAATTATCTGCTGTATGGTCAGTGACATCTGAAAAAGCCAGCAATGTAGAAAACTCACAACAGAACACTTCAAAAATCGATTTTAAAACAGAACTACACCAACCCTGATATCCACACAAAGTTGTCACACGAATAACGTTTCATCTAAACAATTTCAAACGATAATTTTACGCAAAACACCAATTTTTAGGTAAAACTAAAAGACGCATATCAGCTGTTTCGTGATTAGAGTACAGCAGCCATTAGCTTTCATTTCATTTGAAGCGATGTATTAACTTTCCAAATATAAAGATACAGGATAGAAAAAGACAGCACTATGTATTTGAGGTTGTTGTTGTGTTACAGAAAAGAGACAGAACACATTCACAACAGCTCGCAAAATAGGACGACTATATTGTGACATGACCTTGATCACAGAGAATCGAAGAAGGTTCAGTGTTGCCACGTGTTGCACAGTAAAAATATTCACAATAATTAATAATGACAAGCTAAAATATTGATAGATCTTGAAGTGGTGTTTTTTTTATTACAAACATTAAGTAAAATGTGGCAATTTACATTGGTACGTATATACTAATAAAATTAATGGTCAAATACCTAAAATGCCCATCATGCAAAGCTATATCTGCCAGCAGCGCCACCACTCACTAATTAACTATTCAGAAAGATACCTCCAATCCTACTTCATATAAACAAACCTGCATTGCATTAAAATTACACCATTACTTTACGGGATTGCCGCTAAAACAACTACTACAAGCGATTTTGCTGCTCCTGCCTGTAGTTTCATCACCGTTTTACTAAATTTTTATTCATCTTGTTTTCCACTCGACTTACTGTTTGATAAGATGTCTCTTTTACGCTTTAATACTATCTCGATGGTGGTAACGCACTACCTACACTACTACTGAAAAGGGTCTTTGCCTACTACGATGCTGCTATGCTGTTGTATAGGTACTATAAAGTCATAGCATCAGCAGTCTTGCAACTGCTACGCAGCTCGTTTCTCGCCCTCGCTACTATGCAAGGCGAAGGGCCTACGTAGGTACAGATAACCTGCTCTCCTCTGATTCCGCTTAGAAGGCAACTTATGCGTGCCACACCTAAGTGAATTTGCACTGAAGTAACTCGACGCTCGTCTTAATCTCTATAGTATCTACCAGATATTAGAGGCCTGATGACGCTACCAAATCAGAGAACTAATTAATTATGTATGAAAATTTTGATATTTAAACACGTGATTGTGCTCAAGATATCAAACGACTTAAAAAAAATCAGCTGTTCAGTACATTAAGCGAACTTAAGAACAGCTGATTTTTTTTCGCTATTTCAGGTTTGGTCCAATCGTAAAAGTCGTTTGTTATCATGAGCCCAATCATGTGTTTAAGTATCGTAAGCACACTAATTACCAGTCACCCTATATAAAGATGATTTAATGTTAAAATGTTTGATAACATTTTGAAATCCACCATTTTGTAAGAGCTTACCTACTACGGTACCTGAACATGGTTCAACGCTACGCACGGCCTACGCTGCTACAACGTCGTTGCTACGACGTCCCACTATGCTGCTACGTAGTGTCTACGCCGTGCTACGCCCCTGCTACGAATGGCCTTAGCTGCTACTACGCTGTGCTACGTCGTTGCTACGCCGCGGCGTAGCAGGCGCGCCGCCTCGCCGTCCTACGATTCCGCTCCGTCGTTGCTACGCCGCCGCGCCGTCCTATGATTCCGCTACGTAGTTGCTACGCTGTACTACGCCCCTGCTACGAATGGACTGAGCTGCTACTACGTACAGCTATGCTCGGCCTACAGAGCTATAGGAAATGCAATCTCGATATTCCGAGATCTGATCCAAAATCATTATCGTGCAAGATTTGCAAGATTGCATCGAGAATCATGTTATCTTCTAAGCGTGTAAAAACTAAGCGAGCCAATTATTAATGTGTTTTAATGTGAAACTTGTTGGTAGGGAACAAAAAATGGCGATTGCGTTGCGAGTGTCACCCTAGTACACCTTCCCGTAGGAATCCATTTGTGGCATTTATTTTGCATGTCCTGCTGCTTCGCCTGATTTACCTTTTGCTGAACTACGAGTATCTAGCCCAATTTAGAATTATCAGTTCTGTTAAGTCCGAAGCACTAATGTTGTTAAAAGAGGCATCCACTTGGCTATTACCCACAGGATGCAGTCCATCCTAGGCAATGTACTTTTAAGTGTTACTTCTACGCCCCAGGAAATATCAATAGGGACATAAAAGGTACCGTGGGTCAACACCTCGTCGTTTTTTTATTATTATTTAATCGACAACATCACGCGTGCTGAATGTGATGCGAAGAAAATTATTATGACATAGGCTTAGCGACGGCGACGGAAGTCTCTACAATGGATTATGGACTATGCTAATCTCTTTTCGGAGACTCGTTGAACGACCATATCATATTATGTAAATGAGAAGGTACGAGTAGGTATACCTGCCAACACGATAATCCTTTTTGTTTATGCCTTGACGATTGCGTTAACTTCAGTAGGTATTGTGCATTATAATTGGACAGTAATTTTATAGTCAATTTACAATAAGTATATTTAGGTATAGACGCGATCAATTACCAATTTAATAGTTATGTTACCTATCTATATTAGGTAAGTACAGCCCAAAAGGTAATTTATAGGTAACTCAAACAACCGTGTAATTAAAATAACAAGTAACGTATATTTTAATCATACATATCGGGAGTATAATATTACTATATTGTAGGTACATACAATGCAACAATTGCATTACAATATTAAAACTCTGACTACGAAGGCACACATTTTAATTCTAATACATTTTATAATACGAACACCTAAGCAGAAATAAAATAATAGTAAATCTTTAACATTCACAAATTAACTTGTAATACAAAGTTTCAGTCAAATCGGTACCGCGAGATTGAGCGCCGAACAGACATCGGACCCCAGGGGTCGGTGTCCGGAGCCAAGTCTTTAATTTGTCCATCCATACCGATTTGACCGAACCCAGCCACTGCAAAACGGTGACCGAAAAGAGAATATGATGAAAAAAAATGAAAAAAGAACTAGGACAAATTCTAAATTCAAATATTATTCTTAACGAGAAAATCTCGGATAACTTTGTTCACTTTCTCGGGCTCTTCTTGTTGGAGGAAATGACTGCAACCATCGACAATAGTGGTCTCTATGACGGAGTACTCTTTCTTCATGGTATCTAGGATGCTGTGGCTTAGGTAAAAGTCGTTGGCTGCATGAGCCACTATCATGGGCACGTTTTCTTTGTGCTCGACGATCTCTGGTAGGTCGAATCTGAAGTTAGCCCGGTAGTAGTTTATTGGAGGCGTAAGGGCAACTGTAAAAGAAAACTGTGTTCAATTCGTCAACTTTATGGAACCTAAATGATTGTATCGTGGATTTGGGATAATGTGTTCCAAGACTCAGGCACGCCTACATTTGGGTCACTACTAGGAAATAATTTGAGTCGAATGGATTATATTCCAGGCACTATATAATGAACAATTAAAAACATGTTCACTCTTCCTAGCTAAAACTAACTAGAACCCGAGTCAGCTAAAAATAAAGAAATGGGTATTCTAAATCATTTAAAATAGGTAGATTTTATGTAGATCACACTCTACTTAATACTTTTATTGCTCTACAAAAAGTCACGCCGCGGTCAACTGCACAATCACCTTGAAGAAAAACTGTATTAAAATAATGGTAAATCCAAGAGCAGAAAATAAAATAAGGTTTCAAATTGTAATTTATTTATTACAAGCCGTTCGCGAGATGTGGTTATCCATCGGAAATTCATACAAACTAAGTATCGTATTATTATTATGCCTTGTGACTGTTAAAGGGCGTAAATATGCCACCGTAAAATTGTAAAACCCGTTAGATTGTAATCTATCTAGCGAGATTGTAAACTCTCGAAAGATTGTCAACCGAACATATTGCTTATGTTGTAACTAAAACGCATATTTTTCGGTAGATTATAATATTTATAACCTATCGAAGTGAAACCGTAAAATTGTGACCACCATTGTGTTTTTTTGTTATCATTTTAGCCCGAATAAATTGATGTTAGTCATTGCTGGTCTGAATTCAGTAAGGCTGTGTCCTATTTTAAATAGGCTCTACCTAGTAAAATTAATTTCTGCTTCACCTGACGACATAGCAAAGTTGTAACCTAATTTCGGTAGCCAAACGAAGCGCAAGACAGCGTGGCATTTAATACATATAGTTTTTTTTATTTACAAAAGATGTATAAACACTCAGCGGAAGAACATTATACTCGTAAAAACCCATAGATAGTGATTAACTTTTTACCAAATTCAAATTCATATATTTTAAGAACATAGGTAAAAAGTTAGGTATATAGGTGATATAAAACCTTTGGGTACCTAAAACCGGCCCCGTTCCCTCTATGTCGCGACGACAGATAAATAATCGTGTAGTTTTAAGTGTCGTGGCTTGTGTATTTAAATGGAGGTGTTCACTCACATACAGGAAGACGCGATTACCGTCGTCCACGACTTTTGCCAAGTATAAACCAACGATAAATTAATCGTCACGACATAGTAGGATTAAGAATAAGGCATAAAAAGTCTCAAAGTTACAATGTCAGTTGATAACTTTGTAGTAACTTCAGACACGTGACACTGGACTGGACAGCAAAACGATGGGATGTTACGTCATTAGGGCGATTAGACGAGCTAAATTAGCAACTCTATTTGTGGTGGTTCAAACTTCGTTTGAAATGCTGTTAGAATAAATGTCTAATCAGCTTGCACTACAAAGTGGTTGTTACGTCAGTCACTGCGGGCCGAATAGTGCGAAATGAGTGGTTTCGATCGATTTACAAAAAAAATATTGATTAGATTAAAAACTAAAACACTATCATGGTAATGTATTGCTTGTAGAATTACTTGCCAAAAATCAGAATGATCGCATGCATATTAGTGTGTTTTTTTTTTGTTTGAAAGATATTTTTAGAGATAAGTTCGTGATTTTTTTTTATCGAGTCAAATTAATTGTATTAAGTTTTCAAAACACTATCATGCTAGCATATATCCTGAAGAATGTCATATATTTTTCTGGTCTTGTTTATAGCAGTGAATCATATACTTTTAGTAATTATAAAACTCGCGTTTAGCTCATGTTATCGCCTTAAATTAATAACCGAACAACGAAATTGGTGGTTTATCTTATATCTTATTACTGTCACTCACAACGTCAATTATTTTATTACATGCTCAGTTACCCATACAACCACAAATTATGTTAAAGTGACGGTTATGCTGACACGGACAGATTGCGGACCGATCTCCGGACACCAGACTTGGACACACTACGTACTTACTTGAAGTATTTGTGGAAGTCCGGTCCGCAGACAGTACGGAATCTGTTTGCACCGGTTTGTTTGAACTCTTAAAAATGAGTTTGTCTCTACCGATCACGTTATCAGATCGAATTAGCCACGGATCACAGCCATGTGTACTTTCTACGTGCCTATTTTGATATTCAAAGATGAAAGTGTCGTATTTATTTATGTTACCCTGAGGATTGTTATTTATCATCTTGACTAACATTTGGATTGACTCGTTGGTCTATTAGTCCCAAGCGACTGCTGAGCACGAGGTACTGGGTTCGATTGATTGGATGTTTCCTTCATAACTGCTCCTGGTGACTTTAATGTTTTTTGACGTAAGTACTTTAGGTGCCAGCGGGGAAAATTGTCACGAGTAAACCTCTACGGTTGGTAATTGCAACCAACCGTAGAGGTTTTATTATACGTTCGGTTTGTAGATACTTACAAGGCTTACGGAACCAGTATTTGTAGCACTCAATATCCTCTTTATCCGTGGAGGTCTTGCCAGGGAACAGCATGACTTTCTCGTACACCCCCAGGTCATTCAAGAAGAGAGCTTTCTCCGGTATGATGGGTGCGCGATACAAGAACACGTACCTGGAAAAAAAGGAACGAATTGGTTTTCCGCGAACAGTTTTGTTATACAAAAGTTTGATCGTATTGACATGGCGCTGAATTTGTTGCTGGTTGGTTGCTAACGTAGACCTTCCAATCACAGGAGGAGTCAGACCACTTGCTGGAGTGTCCCCACAACTGCACGAGGGACATGAAAAACCACAACCAGTAATAACGTACCTACTGGGCTAAAGTAAGGCGAGAGAAGAAGACAAAGAGAAGTTTAGATATTTATCTTCAATTCAATTTACATTTAATTGAAGATGATGAAAAGCTAAAATATTTTTTTATTAATATTATAGGTATAAGTATAATTTTTTTTTTTTGCTAAATTTATTTTATTTTAGTCATATAATTAACAATAAGTGTTTATATTTATTATACCGTTGTATAAGAAACAATACTACACACTAACAAATGCACACTTATGTAATGTTTTATATAAAAATATTTATTTAATTAAGTATATATGAAAACTGAACTCCTTGATCTATTATTTCTGAGATAAACCCTACCTACTGCAAATGGATCTATTGATGCGGTTCTGAGAATTGTAGGATACTTATTTAACTCGGAATTTCCATAAGTGTTTGCCTATAATTAAATATCTATGACGATATCTAACGTGGTAAACAAAAGCAAAACATAATTCTCAAGGATGTTTAACCGCAAAATACGTAAGAGTCCAACATACGTCAAATGACGTACCATTGTATCTTCTTATGTACCTGTCACACCGTAAAATTGTGAAATACGTTATATTGTAATATCTCTAGCGATATTGTAAAATCTCGAAATATTGTCAAATGAACATACTGCTTACAACAAAACGCATTATTTTTCGTGAAATGCATGCGATGGTAGTCAACTCATGCGGTGTGGAGGGAAGGAGGGGTCCTCCTTGCCCAGTGGTACAACTCTCATGAAAAGATATTGTACCATTCCTGAGAAATACCGATTATTATAACCTAACCTTAAAACACTTTATATTCCCCTATGTCCGAGTGCAGGGTTTAAAGGAACCTAACTAACCTAACGGAGGGGTGCCCCAAGTCGACGTTGAAGTACCTAGGACTCGTCCTCGACAGCCGGTGGAACTTCGTGGAGCACTTCCGACGTTTGGCCCCCAGGCTGGAACGGACCGGGGCTGCCTTCAGGCGGCTCCTGCCCAACCTTGGGGGGCCAAACGCCTCCTGCCGCAGGCTCTATGCGGGGGTCGTGCGGTCCATGGCCCTTTACGGGGCCCCAGTGTGGGCGCGTTCCTTGAGGCGGCGAGCCGCCCATTACCTGAACGCGCCCCAGAAAGTGGTGGCCATAAAAATGGTCCGTGGGTACCGCACGATCTCCCGCGAGGCGGCGGGCCTGCTTGCCGGACTGCCGCCATGGGATCTGGAGGCGATAGTCCTCGCGCGCCTGCACGACTGGCGCGCGGAGGCACTACGCCGGGGGGAAACTCCGCTGCCGCGGCAAATTGCCGCTCAGCGGACAGACCTCCGGCGCGATCTCATGGCGACATGGAGAGAGCGACTGTCGCAACCCCGTGCAGGGCACGCCACGATAGTGGCGGTAAGTCCCCTCTTTGAGGAGTGGCTGGAGAGGCGCCACGGCGTCCTCACCTTCCGCCTGACGCAGGTCCTCACCGGACACGGATGTTTCGGGAGGTACCTGCACCGAATCGGGCGGGAGGAAACGCCCGGGTGCCTCCACTGCGAGGATCGACCGGAGGACACGGTGGAGCACACGGTGGAAGTCTGCCCTGCGTGGGCGGAGCACCGCCGTGTCCTCGTAGCGGCGATCGGCGGCGGCGACCTCTCGCGTCCGGCCCTGGTTCAATCCATGGTCCGGAGCGAGACGGAATGGGAAGCCGTCACCTCCTTCTGCGAAGCAGTCATGCTAGCGAAGGAGGTGGCGGAACGAGAGAGGGAGAGAGCCTCTCTTCCCGGCCGCCGCGGGAGACGCACCGGGCGTCGGGGGCCACGTGGTGGCTACCGGCCACCGTAGATGCGGGCCTGTGGACGGTTAGCTATGGGCTAGCTAGCCGTCCGTCCGTCTAATGACGACAGGCCGTGTCGACGGCGCGTTCGTGTTCCACGCGCGCCTCAAAGAGATGTCAGCAGAAGAGAGGGGCCCGCAAGGGCCGAAGCCTGCCGGGGTTGCGGGACTGTTCGAAAGAGATACCGCGGCCCCGGAACGTAAAGGGCGAGGAAGGAACATGGATGGGTTTTAGTCAGTAAGAGTCTGACACTCCCTCCCGCTCCGCCCAGAGTGGGAGAAGTCATTTGATGATTTCCCATCCCAAAAAAAAAAAAAAAAAAAAAAAAAAAAAGGGGTGCCCCAAGTCCCGATTATGGGGGCAGAGATACTTCCGTATGTTCAGTTGACAATATTTCGAGAGTTTACAATATCGCTAGAGAGAAACACGTTATATTGTAATATAACGTGTTTGACAATTTTACGGTGACATACCCAATGATATAACATATCGTTCGCGTGCGTACATAGCCTCACTGGCAAAAATGCTAACAAAATGGCAGAACATTATGTCACATAAACATTCCACATGTCATGATTTCTCTTTTGATCTCAGTACCAAATGCTACTTCTATGCCTTTACCCTTTACCTAATTTTACTCTGGACGCTCCTGACTTGCACGCCTTTCTACTTCGTTCTCACATAATATTATTATGTACAATTTAAACATAAATGATATCCATGGAGTTTCTTGTTTCTCCATAGAGATTTACGCTTTGAAATGGGCAACTACAGTACTTTCACAAGTTATTATATGCGTTGTGTCTGGGACTGTACGAGTAGCTTTGACCTCTTTGTTTGTCTGACATTCAAAAGTAAATGTTATGGTCTAATTGAAATAAACGTATTAAGTTTGAGTTTATTAGCAAAATTCAAATGTTTGATATAGGTACGTGCTACCAACACAACGTGATCAATTTCTTAATAAGACCCACTTGATCTTAACTGGACTCTTGAATACAGATTTATGATCCACAATTGATATTGGTTTGTTAGTCCAGACGGCCATGAGTGCCAGACAAAATTTAAATCATAAAACAATTGAGATAACATTAGGAGCCACATCACGATCAAGGCTACGAGATACAAGTAGCGTCTACATCTGCAAAGAATTGATAATCGGTAATTCGGTAGCGTGGCATACAGGGTGTAAACAGAATCATCACGAAGCCGTCAGTCAACCTAGCATTCTGAACGTCATACTATGTAACTTTATATTTGGATTGATTACAGGGTGTAATGACTTTTTTTGGGTGAAAAATCACTTTTTACGGTAAAACTCAATGTACCGCACTCAAAACATTGTGCTGGATGTTTGCAGCAAAAATCAAAAAGTATATGTATATGTCACCGTAAAATTGTTAAACACGTTAGATTGTAATCTCTCTAGCGAGATTATAAACTTGAAATGTTGTCAACTGAACATACTGCTTACAATATAACGCATTATTTTTGGTAGATTGTAATCTATCGAAGTGAAACCGTAATATTGTGTAATGCATCTCTCTAGTTATATTACAATCTAACGGCGGCGGGATATACATCGGGTAGTTGGTAGTCCACCACCGGACACAACAACTGTCTAGTCTGAGGCTCCATTTACGGAGGATAAGGAACTTGCACCCTCGGCCTCAAGTTTCTAAATTACCAATAACCCTTATTTTCTGCCAGTAAATAAAGGAACCACACTTGTCACTAACGCACAGATGCGTCGCATTTTATAAAGGGTGTAAAAAGACTCATAACGAAGTCAAAAGGTACTTGTTGTCCCCGTCTTTGCGATAATTTTTTTGTTCAAGAGTTCTAGACCACACCTGGAAAACTTCTAGTTACGGAGATATTGGGGGTATATCCGATGTATATCCCGATGGACAGAAGGCCTCCCTCAACAACCGGTTTTATTCCACGCGTTCCGCATTGAGCTGATTATCATGCCATTAACCATTTAGCGGTGCATCCTCTCAACCTTCCCGTCTTAAGAAATTAAAGAAAGTAGGTATAAATACTTACCACGAATTCTTTCGCTGTTCAGGGTTGCTCCAAATTTCGTGCACCCAACCTGTGCTGGAGACACTAGCAAGCATGACTAGGCCAATCAACATCTCAGGGTACTTATTGCGGAACTCACATGCGATCAGGCCACCCCAGTCGTGGGAGATTAGGATGCATTTTTCACGACCTACAAAAATGTGTTTAACATTAGTATGAAATCAAAATTCTATTGGACGTCAAAAAAACAGTCCCCTCCTAAAACGCCCAGTCTTCGCCGCTTCCTATCTAGTTTGGTTGAGTCCTTCCTAGTTTTTTAGCTGGGTAGCAGAAATGGCAGAAGAAACTCACCAATAACACACAGATAGAAGAACAAACACTTAGTCGAAAATAGCAGTTCTGAGGATTTGTAATTTTTGTGATGTTCGTTGCATCTGAACCACCATAATATTTTTTTTTCGAGATGACACATGTATAACTGAATTAAATTATACCTACACATGATGGTTATAAGGTATAATTTGCATGGTAACTACGTTGGTACTCATACATATCATTATGTAACTGGCAGCATAAATAAATCGTCGTATTCAAACATGGAACTCGTATGCCCTCTGCATATCAATGCACACAGTGATATCATTATTCAACAACTGCCCGATTCGTTCTTATTGACCCTTGATGTTTGCTCAGACTACATTAGCATTTGATGTTCGTGCAGCTTTAAACAGACCTAATTAATGTCGATTTTATTAATTTCTGTTCTGTAATACCTAAAGGTATCTTAAAGGTATAAGGTGCTTATCTACCTACGCTAATTTTATCTGCACTTTGGTGACCAAATTGACCATATGACCGTTTCATTTTATTATTAAACTTAATTATTCGATTTAAGTACCTCAGGCTACGAGGTTTATTAAACTTAATTATTCATGTATGCAAAGGCACGCATTTCTCTTAAAGATAATTTTTCGTCTTAAAGCAAGAAATTCTCAATAAAATAAATTGCTTGGAAATTTACCCAATTGTTTAATAAGATCTCTAACATCTTCGAGGAGAAGTTCCATCTTGTATGAAGCAACGCCTTCAGGTCTTTCTGAATCACCGTAGCCTCTCATGTCAATGGCAATGCACCTGAAAAAATAAACAATTCATAGATACCTTTTTAGGATAAAATAAAGAAAAAGTCCCTTATTTCTTTAACCAGGTCGTGGGCGGTAGGGCTTGAGCTCCGGATTTCCGGAATTGGCATAATTCCGGAATTCCGATAAAATCCATTATCGTTTCCGATTCCGGAATTGGCGAGATCAATATCGAAATTTCGATATTAAAAATTAAAATTAATATGCGGCTTGAGGCGTGGCGCGTACGCACTTCCTCGCCCCGCACCAGCCGTCATACGTCGCTACGCGGCAGTTAGTCGCTCGTTGATTCATCAAAATAATCAAAAGATTAGAGAAGGAGGAAAAAATCCCAGAAGAAGAGGAAGAAAATACTGAATCTACTGAAATAGTAACAAATACAGAAAATGGAAAAAAAAGTCATGTCACTATTGTAAAAAACTGAATAAAAAAAAAAACAAAATGAGATTGAGAATAGTTAGAGACATCCACAAATCTGTGCCGTTTATGAGCTACCAGGGAAGCCGCATGCGCAGAAGGAACTATAGCCAAACTTCTTTGCCTTCAACGTAGTCCTTGATTTTGTTATATGCTTTTTTCATAAGGACACGTTTAATTTAGTTTTTGAACTTTCCATCGGTCAGTTCTACTACTGACTTTGGCAACTTGTTTTATAAGCGTATATTGTTTATAGTAAAAGACTTGCTAGTTTTTGTTAATCTGATGTGTAGGTATTACAATTTCATGTTTACTGCGTGTATATTTTATTATGGAAGTCGCTTCTAATTTTGAAAAGTCCTCGATTTTTACGGACGTATAAAATGTATTCAAAGATATAAAGTGAAGGTAGAATCAGTATATCGATCTCTTTGATTTTTTTCTCTGAGTGACTCGCGAGAACCTATTTTATAGATCGTGCAGACTGCCCTCTTTTGTAGCATAAAAATTGAGTAAACGTCTTCTGCTGATCCCCACAGCAGGATGCCGTAAGACATAATACTGTGTTATAAATAAGCATGGTATACTAACCTAGCTACATCCGTTAACTACCTTATTTTCCTTACTGCATATGCAGCTTAGTTTAAAACCTACCCGAAACAGTTCTAATGTACCCCATTGCAATTTTGAATCGATAGTAATCCCTAAGAATACAGTTTCCGCTATAACATCAAGTTTATTGCCCTCAAGATTTATATTTAGGTCATGTTGTGGTACATTTGATAAATAGAACTTTAAACATTTAATTTTGCTTGCATTCAGTAAAAGATTATTAGCTGCTAACATTTCGAGAGAACAATTAGACTTTCGTTGACATGTACGACATTCGTATCTTTTCTATTTAATTAAAAATTAGCGAGGTGTCATCAGCAAATATAATTATATCTGATAATTTGGCCATCATATAAGGGAGATTATTAATGTTAACAAGAAATAGGAAAGGACCGAGAATTGAACCTTGGGGGACGCCTAATCTTGACTAGAGACCCGGAGGACGTCACCCCATTTACATTTACTTTTTGCTGCCTGTTTGATAAGTAAGAAAAACAAGATCAGCAGCTTGACCACGAATTCCGTAGTGGTGTAATATTTACACATCAGTGTGTAGTGGTCGACGCATTCAAATGCTTTAGTTAGAGAGATGACAGAAAAAGCCAATCGCATCCTGGGACTTCTACCAGGATTCCAAAATGTGAGTGATGAGTTTTAATCCCGCGTCCGTTGTCGACCTGCCCTTCGTAAATCCAAAGTGCTGACTATGTAGAATCCTATTTGAGTTAAAGTGCGATAAAATCTGGTCCAGCATGTTTTTTTCATAGAATTTGCTCAGTGCTGGAAGCACAGGTATAGGTCTATAATTAGAGGGATCACTCTTACAACTCGATTTGAAAATTGGTACTACTTCACTATGTTTCATTAGATCAGGAAACTTGCCGCTCTCCAAACATTGAAACATATATGCCTGTTAGGGTAGGAACGATTGATTCAATAAAATCTCCAAGAACCTTGACGGATATGCCCCATAAGTCTTCAGTATTTTTTTATGTTGAGACTTTTGAACGCGTTTTTAATTGTAGCAATACATATTGGTTTAAATTTAAAGTTTGGTATGCCCGCAGGAAAATTTTATTTAAACAAAACTTTAGCTAATGCTGATGATACGAGTATTAAGAAAGTAATTGGTAGAAAATATACATTTAAATAATAATAATATTAGGTATGACATTTTTGATTTTTTATACTTAAGAGTCAATTTAAAGCCATCAGCCAGCTATTTTATACAAAAAGACACTTGAGTTCCGGAATTCCGGAATTGAAATACCTACTGAATATCGAAACCAAATTCCGGAATTGAAAAAGCGTCCGATATTCAAGCCCAAGTGGGCGGTCGGTTTGGCAAATTTAATTCAAAACGAATCAGGCGTTTAGGCGGGACCATATGACATAAATAATTAAGTACGAAAATAATATAACTTCATAATATCGAATTTAAAATAACTTGCTTATATACCGCATTTACACAATCGTGTTCGCCATTCGCCTCGTCACTCGACGAACATTCAACGAATCATTCGTATACGATCGAGTGCCGTCGCGAACTACCTACTGTTTACACATTCGCGGGGTGAATTATTTTGGCATTCGCACACGAACATAGAGAACGTGGTAATAATGCGCGCTACATCTTATGAGTTTATACAATTAGTTCGATATCCTGCGTAAAAAAGTAAAAAAGAATCGTCGACGTAATGATAATGAAGATGACGATGATGGTGATCAATAATATTAAATAATAATGTAAATATTAACATTATTAACATGTAACGATGATGTATTTTATTATTATGACACTTGGGGTAGGCCTATGTCCAGCAGTGGACGTCTTTCGGATGATGATGAATGAATAATGAAACTAGGTACTTGTATAATTGTCAAATACGGGATAACTTCCGTGATGGTTCATAATTTAAAGCTCCCGATATTTCGACGCTGTTGCAAGCGCCTGATCGCGGGATGACTGGAGAATGCGGGTGGATGACAATCACGGAAGATGTCCCGTAAGTGACAGTAAAAGTTTAGTTTAAACCGAAAAATAATAAAATAACAGAGTTGTATTTCTGTAACAGGAAGTCCCTGGCCTCTTATAGGTGCCGTAAAAGTTGGGAACGAATGAACAGCAACATCCGTATTATTTAATAATGAATCGGCAATATTAATGACCATATTGCCATAAAAGCGAAAGCGAAGACGTTACACTCCCACAAAATGTGATGTGCAGATTGTTCATATTCGCAGTCAGATGTTGAACATTGACAAAAAGGCGAGTCAACAAGCTTGAAGGAAAATAATGAGGCCAATGTTATAACATCATCCATCACTTTTCATTTCATTTTCATCCTGTTAGCTTTATTTTCCTCTCGCTCGAAAAAAAGATATTTAAAACGAAGGTCGAACGAAAGAGTTAAAGTAAACAAAAACGGGCAGAATTAACTACGTAGATATTTAGCGTGCGCACTACTTCTAAGAGCCATCTGTGCTCACAAAAACTTGGTACTAGCTAGCTTTGGCACCTAGTAGCACATATGTGCTATGTGTAGCATCGTTGCTATGCGGATTTGTGTGTAATACCAATTCTCGCGAAAGATCGTATGTGTCCCACCCCGCACGCGGTTTATTAGACACGCGGTGTGCACGGGACTTCGAGATTGTTTTGCGTGTATAATTTTGAGAATGTATTCGTAACTATGTATAAAACTTGATTTAAATATTCAAAAAGTCAAAAAAACTTTGTAAAACATAGAAATATTTTTTAAATTGATTGTAAGTAATTAATTAGCAACCCAAAGATTTCTTCTGTAGAGCGAAACCTAATATTTCTTTGAGCCAGTTATTCCATTTTCTTTTTTTTTTTTTCGTAAAATGGTTTTAAATTCTTACTATGTCCATCATCATCTGCTTAGCCTTTTCCCAACTATGTTGGGGTCGGCTTCCAGTCTAACCGGATGCAGCTGTAAGATTGCTTGTCAGACTTTTTGGGCCACTGACACGTCAAGACTGTCAAAGATCTACAAATGACATCCGGGACCAACAGTTTAACGTGTTTTGCGAGGCTCGGAGGAAACTCGGTAGGTATGTAGGGGTGGTCACCCATCCACAGACCAAACTAGGCAAGCACGGCTTAACCTAAAGATCGACCCGAGCGGCTGTTATTATTTAGCCACGATAGTCCGGTCAATATAGACCAAATACATGAATACTTTTTTCCTATGAGCCACCGTTTCTGAGATATTTCGATTCAAAAAGTTGAAAAAGTTAATTGTAATCGAAGTTTTCCTTGAAATGTTCCACCTTTACACCATAAACTGCCGATTGTGAGAAATCTTCGCCATTCAGGATATTAAACTGATACTTTTCTGATAGCTCATGAACGTATGTATCCTCCGAAAACCAATTTATCAAATCAGTACATCAGCCTTTGGAAAATAGGCGCCATAAAGGTCATCTTCTTTAATAGTATATTTTATAACGAGGGACTAAACGAAGCCATTATATACCCGAGGTGGTTTGACTCCCGAGCTTGCGAGGGAGGCAATGAAAGCGAGGGTATATTAAATTGGCGTTTAGGCTCGAGGTGCAAACTGTACTTTTCACTTCGAGTGCGAGAAAAATAGTCATTTAAAACCGAACATATTTACACTCGACAAAAATTCTGAACTGAGCGGTCACTTTTTTCTTCTACCAGGGCAGTCACAGATTGACAATTTAATTTAAAACACAACACAAACTCTCAACATTTTCGCAATAAAGATGATCCACACTCCACAGATAATTAGTACCTACATTACTGCAGCGGCTAGCAACAGAGGCATTGCATATACTTTTCAAAATCAACGATCCACACAAACAACCATAAATTTTTCTCGCGTTGAAGAGTTCATTTTTTTTTTTTTTCAATAAACCGCTTTCCATTAATTTGCAAGCCAATTCGAAATTAAAAAAAAAAACCTTTGATAAGTTACTCTTTTGTGACCATGATTCAAAGTAAAAGATTGTTCCATTTTTAAATTACTTTTTACTCCCTAGGGAATAAACGGTCACTTTAATCCCGCTTCGTGGCGTACTTTTAGAGCATGAGAAGTGAAAAATATTATTTATAATTATGTTATGAACAATTTTACTGATTTTAAGCTTGTTGGGATTTTATGCTCCTTCGAATGTCTAAATTGACCGGACTAGAGCTCGCTGGTGGTTTTATACTGCAAAATTTGTGAATAAAATGATACGGAAAAGATTACCAGACTTTACCATGTTCATCTGCTTATATGTAAAATGTTTTATTTGTATCAATAAATGTATCTTTTATCTTTAACAATAGTTACCAATAATCCTTTTGAAATTCAACAAGCTGATGTCTCCATGAGTACCAGAACTCAGGGAATCCATGAAGAAATAGCATCAGAGGCTTGGAGGAGTCACCACTCTCCACATAGTGTAATACTGTGCCCTGTGAACAAAAAAAAAACAAAATTATAATCTAACTTTACCGATAAGTAATTTCTAAAGAGATGTTTGTAAGTTTATTTTGTATGTAGGTGGTAATCTTCGGAAGTGCTCACTATCACTCAATACATATTATACATATCAATATTCTCTCACTAACGGGAAGCTACATTATCCCCGAGTGTCATAGGCTATACCTATTTACGACGTTCCCGTAATATAATATCCGACATTCCCGTAATATATGCGTGGAGGTTCCCTAATATTAGTGAAAAATTGTGTTAAATATAAGCAACGTGCTGACATAGTAGGTCTTTCGGTTGAACATTGCGTCGAACTGTCCTGTGTTGAGCTAGATAAGCATATAATTGTGTGTGTGTACAGACCCCCAAACTATCAAAACTTTTCCTTATTTGAATCAATAATGGAAGATGTTCTGGCAAAACTTACAGCCAGTAATAAATCTACGATTATTTGTGGTGACTTCAATATCAATATTTTGGAAGATAATTCAAATAGCAGTCGGTTATTAAATCTTTTTAAGTCATTTGACTTGACTAACGTTTTTATAGAACCCACTCGAGTCACGCCTTCTTCTGCTACTTGTATAGATAATGTTTTCTGCGATTGTGAATACTTAGATAGAGCCGTAGTAAATAGTCTGCCGTCTGACCATAGCGGACAAACTGTAACTTTCAGGTGTAATACACCATTGCAAAAAGTTGATATTAAATTTAGACCTATAACTTCTAGTAAATTAAATAGGTACAATATTTCCCTACAGAACAAGTTAAGTGTTATGAGCCATGACAATATTAATATAAATCAATTCTATGATCATTTCTTTTCAATTGTTCACACTGAATTCAATAAAACTTTTGAAAAGAAGACCAAAAGCATTTGCCCTAAATTCATATTTAGTGATTGGGCAACTAGAGGTATCAGAAAAAGTAGGGAAACACTATTTGAGCTTTATGGCCTTAAGCCTTATGTAAACACTGAAACTTTTAACAACTATGTTGCTAAGTATTCAAAAATTTTTAGAAATTCTTGCAAGATTGCCAAAGCCCTGCACATTAGCAACAAAATTAAAACAGCAGAAAATAAAATTAAGACAGTTTGGAAAGTCATAAATAGCGAGACTAACAGGAAGAAAGTACGTAATACTAGCTATACATTAGATACAGTATGTGGTCCTAAAAGCTCTAATCAGGAAGTAGCTCAGGAATTTGTAAATTTCTTTAACGATATACCGTTAAAAACTACGGAGGCTCTAAATTCCTCTTCTGAAGTCTCAATCGGTTTATTGAAAGCGAATGTATCTGGATGCCAGGCTGAATTTAAATTTAAACACATAAACCCGATGACAGTTATTAAAGCTTTTCGGCAAATAAAAATCAAACTGACCGAAGATCTATGGGGAATGTCTATCAAAGTTTGTACTTCCATACTTGAGACTATAGCTCCATACTTAGCTTTAATTTTTAATTTGTGCGTAGACCAAGGAGTTTTCCCTGATTTAATGAAATACAGTAAAGTCATACCGCTTTTCAAATCCGGGGATAGTAAAGATACTAATAATTATAGACCTGTATCCGTGTTGCCAGTTTTTAGTAAGGTGTTCGAAAAGGTAATGCTTAATCAGATGCTCAATCATTTCAACACCAACGGAATCTTACACGATCAACAGTATGGCTTCACCAAGGGACGTTGTACAACTGACGCCGGTGTAACCTTATTAAAGCACATATTCATGGCGTGGGAAGAGTCCCAAGACGCTGTAGGAATATTTTGTGACCTCTCCAAAGCATTTGATTGTGTAAATCACGACACATTGCTTTTGAAACTTGAGCATTACGGACTAGGTAAACTTGCACTTAGTTTGGTAAAATCTTATTTAAGTGATAGACTGCAATATGTTCAAATAAATGGTGTTAATTCACAGGGCTTGAAAGTAAAAATGGGGGTTCCGCAAGGCTCAATATTGGGTCCTTTCCTCTTTTTAGTATATATAAATGATCTACCCTATTTACTGAAAAACCAACCTCAAAATATGGTATTATTTGCCGATGACACTTCCTTAATTTTTAAGATAAATAGACGAGCCCAAAATCTAGATGACGTGAATAATGCCTTACTTGAAGTCCATAATTGGTTCACAGCAAACAATTTGGTATTAAATGAAAAAAAAACTAAATGCATAAGATTTGCTTTACCGAATGTGCAAAGTAGTGATTGTGAGATAATATTGAATAAAGAGAAACTCGAATTCGTAGATAAAACTGTTTTCCTGGGGCTTACGCTTGATTCAAGGCTTCAATGGGGTTCTCATTTAACATCTCTTGCGGGGCGCTTAAGTTCAGCAGCATATGCCATTAGGAAAATCCGTCAATTCACTGATGTAGATACCGCTAGACTAGTCTATTTTAGTTACTTCCATAGCATAATGTCTTACGGCATTTTGCTGTGGGGACGGGCTGCTGATATTGAGTCTATATTTATTCTGCAGAAAAGAGCCATCAGAGCCATATACAATCTTCGTAGGCGCGATTCTCTAAGGGAACTGTTTAAGGAAATTAACATCATGACTGTATATTGTCAATACATCTATGAAAACATAATGTATGTCAGGAAAAATCTGCATCTTTTTGGTAAAAGAGGTGACAGACACAATTACAGTACTAGAAATAGAGACCAATTAGTTCAGCCAGGCTTCAGACTCGCTAAAGTAGACTCGTCTTTCATGGGGTACTGTTTGAAATGCTATAATAAAATTCCACAAAGCATTCTTGAACTAAATGAAACCAAATTTAAAACATGCATTAAACGCACACTGTGTAAGCAAGCATATTACAAATTGGACGATTATATCGCTGATAAAAATGCTTGGGTCAATGCCGGTCCTGCTCCACAAGGACAGGGGCGCATAAAGGGATAGCGCTAATGTGTGTTGTTGGAGCTGCTGAAGATTGTACAACTATCTTTGCATTGTATAAATTCAATATCTTTAGTATTATATAACCTCATATTCCATATTGTGTGAGTGCTATGTACTAGAATGCTATCATTCGCTGGAAACCTACGTTTTTATTTTATTTATTTTTTTGACTTGAATGTGCCCTGGCGGTTATGAGTATGTCATGCTCACTCAAATGTCTCGCTGATGGTGGCGCGTGTGTCGGACCATTTAGTTCCCTTCAAAATGGTTGAGCTGAATGGTGCTGATCCATGCGTCATGTTCGTGAACGGGCGCTGTCAGTTGTGACTGGTCATGTCTTAGTCGCCATGGTTTATTTGAATTAATTATTTTGTTTTTGGGTTGTATTTTGTTTTGCTATGGACACTTTTATCGTGCAAATCTTGCTACATTGTTCTCACATAATATACCATCTCAACATGATTGATGTAACCAAGATTTTGTAACAATATTTTGATTTAAAAGAGTGTCCATGGAGTTTCTTGCCCGTTCTTCTCCATAGAGATCTACGCTAGGGAATGGGCAACTACAGTACTTTCACAGTTTTTATGTCTTGTGACTGGGACTGTAGCTACATTAAATGTTCATTTTTGTTTCGACAATTCAAAAGTGCCTGTAACTGGCCTACTTGAAATAAATGCTTTGATTTTTTTTTTTTTTTTTTTTATAATTTCCGACCATAAGGCAAGCGAAGCCGTGGGCAAAAGCTTGTTAATTAAACCCGTCCTGCCGCGTCTGTTTCTCCAACAGCAAATAGGCTTAGAAAGTTAGTAATCTGAACGGTATCCACCCACGGTTATATTTTATCAACCAGATTATACGCCAAGCCTGTTACCATTTAATTTTCTAGTGTTTCAATCCAAGCAAAGTATCCTCAGATGTAACAGCTACTATGTAATTGCTGGAAAAATAGAAAGTTCTCTATGGAGGCAATGAATACACGTCCATGTTAAATAGATCTACATTTACCTATACAGGAACGAAACGGTAAACGGAGCAACGAGGGTAGCTACCTTAACCGTTGCAGCTACACGAAAATGGTTTTAGAAAACCATCCATTACTTTTCGTGAAATATTGATCAACATTCATAGATTAAAAAAAAAAATTACATTTAGCAAGAAAATGGCCATTTTACTTTCAAACAAAATGTTCAATGAAAAGTTTTTTTGCATTTCCTGACTTTTTAACCGACTTCAAAAAAGAGGAGGTTCTCAATTCGTCTTTTTTATATTTATGTTCCCCGATTACTCGAAGATGGCTAGAGCGATTTGAATTATTCTTTTTTTGTTTGAAAGGGTATACTTCCCAAGTGGTCCCATAATCATCAAGTCGGGATCTGATGATGGGATCCTGGAGAAATTGAGAGAACTCTTCAAATTTTATAGGCACACTTCATGTGATTTGGGTAGTTTTTGGAAGAGTACTTTCTTAAAGTGATCCCATTTCAATTTGGTGAAGATCTCAAAATCAAAATCATTTTTTTTTATTTCACATAGGCCTAGATGGGCACTTATAAAACGTCGAAAATGTGCACGGTTCGCGTTGGTCGCTTCCATGGAGAAGAACCGGCAAGAAACTCCATGGTTACTCTTTTCAAATCATTTGGTGTTACAATAATATTATGTCACAGCATTAGTAAGTATGGGAGGACAGCGTAGGCCCGACAATAGATCGTTTCTTACTATACAAAAAATGTAAAATAAGATAAATATTTTACAGAACTTAAACAGCATCTGGGAATCTAAAAAGCCTGTTTTTTCAAAAAATAAAACCGATTCCAAATAACACAAAAAAAGTGAAAAATAACTTTAGCTTCAGAAGTCGGTGAAAAAAAACTAAGTAAATCAATCAAACAAAGGTCACCGACTTCTGAAGCTAAAGTTATTTTTCACTTTTTTGTGTTTTTTGGAGTCGATTTTATTTTATTGCAAAAAAGTTTTTTAGGACTCCAACCTGGGTTGGTCCGATAGAATTTTTGATCAGTAGGTATTAGAAACAGGATCGATTGGAGTCAATAAAATGTTTTGTGTAAAATCGCCATTTTCTTGCTAACTGTATTTTTTTTTCGAAAATATGTAAATGGGGTCAAAATTTCTGAAAAAAATGGATAGTCTCCTAAGACAATTTTCGTGTAGCTGCAACGGTTAAGGTTCCCCTTGACAGCACCCTGTATTACTAACATTTGTTCTTAAGTTCTATACCAACACTATATGGACACACACAAACTAATGCAGACTCCAATAAAATAAATTAAATTGAATTGAAAGTAGACCTAAAACCTGTTTTTTCATCTTTTTGGAACCAAAATTGAGTCAATTTTGGCACCCGCATTCTCGATCTCTTGGCCCATGACGAAGCGAATCCGAATCGCAAAATCCAGTTTGTTATACCTACTAAATGTTGCTTACGTAAAATGTTGTAGGTACCTACCGTTGCCGCGTTGGGTTGGGATGATTTAAAACACGTAACGGCACGGCTGAAGGTACACTACGCATACCATTGCTAATATTTTTTTCACCACTCCCGCACGAAAGAAGTGTCTTTCCTCTACTAAAACAGTGAGGAAAGTTGGTTTTTCCTCACTGTTTGAACAGTGAGGAAAGTAATGATCCCGTTCAGAAACTATCCTTGCCTGATTTTTTATGTTAAATTTTAAAGATATTTTAAAAAATAAATAATTTTATGCTTAGAATAGAAATATTTATAAGTTAATATTAATGTTTTTTATTAAATTTATCAAATTATTGTAAGTGTATTAAGTTCAGAAACATTAAATTATTTACCTATGATGACTGAATACTTTCTTGCTGGGAGTGGTTAAAAGTTTTGTATGCAACATGTGAGCAAGTTCATTTGCTATTCGTTTTTTTGAGTCTTGACCGAACGAAGGATTGAAAAATAGAATCACGAGCGCAGCGAGTGATTATAAATTTCAATCCTGAGTAAGCGAAAGACTCAAAATCAAAACTCATAGGAAAAACGAACTTTCCTCACATGTTGGATAAATAACTATTCCACAATTCAAGTAACACCTGGCTTGAGGTTTTTTGTCACCAATATCAACTTGTCAGTACATTATTAGCATCTACTACTAAAGATAAGGTCAATGATCTCCAAAGACCGAATTGCGTACCTAGTTATTATGTATTATGCAAAAAAAATCTATTGACATCAGTAACATAACTTAAAAGCCTGCCAAGAGTGCAGTGAAAGCACTTGAGTAAGTAAATCTGTAGTGAAAGTCAATAATAATAAGTCAAAATGAATGTTGCTTCTTGTAATTGAAAATATTAGGTAAGATTTAAGAAATTAACATACCTAGGTGACTTAAATTAAAAATAAGGATGGTAGGTCCATATACAGGGTGTAAACCACCTCATCACAAAGCCGTTAACCAAGCATTCTGTACATCAAACTAAGTAACTTTACGCAAAAAATATTGCTGGGAAACAACTTTTTTTTTTTGAGGTTATAAATCATGTTTTGTGGTAGAACTCAATGGAATGCACTTAAAACATTGTGCTGGTGGATGGATTGAATAGTACGAGGATCGTGGAGGTGTTAAAAGTCAAAATATTCCAAAAAATCTTGTATTTAAAAAAAAAACTTGTCAAAAAGTTGTAACTTTGACCCCCCATATCTCCGTAACTAGAAGGTTCCCAGGTATGGTGTAGAACAAAAAAAATATCGTAGTGATGGGGAGAACAAGTGCCTTTCGGCTTCGTGAAGAGGTGTTTTACACCCTATATTATTGTTAATTAATTAATTATTGAAATGATAATTCAAATATCTTCTTACTGGAAGTTTCATTATTTTATAATTTCCTTTCAAATATTAAGACTATCGTGATACATTTTTTTTTTAAATTCTCATGTAAAGGGAGAGTTGTCGCTATAGTAACGATTGTCTTAGTTGACAATTTAATTAATCAAGCCTGTTTTCAGCATGGCATTAGGTAAGTCCGCATTGGGACCTTGAATTTATTCAACCGAAACCCCATGGCAAGAAGTTTTCAAGGTTTTCCTATGTAGGTACATAACACACAATTACTTGGTGCTCATTTTTTTATCCCAACTTCTTAGCGTGTATCGATGGCAAAAAAAACAAATACGTTTAGCCCAAAATTCAGCCACTCGAACCCAGTCTCGAACCCCGCTCACTGATGCTGTAAATAACAGTCTAAAAATCCTACAGTCGTCCAACGAAGACGTCTAGACAGGGCAATCGTGCAGGGTGTGAGGGGCGAGACGCGGGTAAGCCGAGCCCGAACTGCGAACAAAAACGATGTTAATAGTTCGGGATATTTCATTCAGGGCTAACGCGTGTTTGTTTTTTATTTGTTTATTTAAATGGTGCATACGACGTGTGCTTGCAAGTCTTCATCTCATATAATAAAGATCTGCCGTTTCATCAGCTTCCACGCACAGAAGAAAGGTAAATAAATCTGTTTTGTTATTGTAGAGTGCATAAATAATTTTATTTGGAATGTCGTGCCACGCTGATAACGGTAATAAAATGGCCGACCGAAAATATTTATTTGTTATACAAGAGCGCAAAGTTGTTTTTTAACCGCGTGCTCAATTGTGATGACCAAGCAAGCGAAAGATTCTAAAATTTAGTCACGAGTGAAGCGAGTGATTCAATACTTTGAATCTTGAGCGTTAGCGAGGGAATCAAAAGAGCACGAGGTGAAAAATCTTTGCACTCGAGTGCAACACGTAACTTTTCATCCCACCTCAGCGAGGAAATGAATAAACGCAAAAAAAAATTGCGCATTATTAACAAATTCAGTTAATTCTGTTGGCGTCAAATAAACTAAAACCTCGTCGCTAGAGGTAGGTAGGTAGGTAGGTTTTTCACTGGTTTTCAAGTTGGATTCCTTGTTTTTAACCTAAGGTGTTAACAATATGACGTGAAAAGAAAATGGCGCGCGCAAAACATATTAAAAAAAGTACACCAAGAAGGTTCCGAGTCTGAGTTTTTAATAAATTAAAAAAAAAATATGATAAATTCGGCACCATAGAGGTAGAAGTAAATAGGTTTAATGATGTTTTGAATATACATGCTTAGTGCACACGATGTTCTAAATTGAAATTTACTTTACCCTCAAGACGATAAAAACGGCTTTTGCACTCAGATATCGAAGAGCAAAAATACTCTTTCCGAGATGGGGGGGATTGAAAAATAATTTGAATAGGTTATCGCACAGGGCACCTGTTTTGGAAATCCTACTAATATTATAAATGTGAAGTGTTTGTTTGTATGTTCCGTCAGTTCCGTGTCAAGATGGTGGACTGTTTTATTTACGAACGGTGAATTTCGAGATGGTGGACGTAATTTTTATAATAATAAGATATGGATGTCAATTTTGAGTTTAATTGGAGTGCTTGTTATGAACACGCCATCTTTTTGAAATCCAAGATGGCGGACGTAATTTTTTTATTATTTGATATGGCTGTCCATTTTGAGTTTAATTGGGGTGCTTGTTACGAAAAAGCCATCCTTTTTGAAATCCAAGATGGCGGTCGTCAATTTAAATGTTTAATTTATAATATGATATGGGTGTCAATTCCGAAGTAAAGTGGGGTGCTGGTTACGAAAATGCCATCTAAATAACTTAAATCTGTCTCGAGTTGGTCCTATAGTAAAAGTTGATCAGTTTGGTGTTCTGTAGCAAATTCTTTCGTATGTATATTATGTACCCTTTCGGTGAGAATATATTTATTAATTTGTATTGTATTTTATTTTTTTGACATTTCAGATGTAAATTATGGGTGGAAGCTTGTAGAAGACCAGATTTACTTGATAGATTTTTTTCGAAAGTTTAAAAAATATATAAGTATCCGCCTCATCTGCATTTTTTATTGTCATACTCAACTCCTTAATAATACATGCAGTAAAGAGCGGGTTAAAAATTGTTTTCATTATTATATTAATATGTGAATGATATATATTATATTATATTATCTTTTGTTTTAATTATAATCCTGCTATCGATGTTGATCTGCAATAAATAAATAATTTCATAAATATTGTTTACTTGTGACAACCCTGGCCGAGGCGTTACTTTCTAGACGAATGTCGGTATTTTACACGAGATGGAAGACGTCGTCCTACTTTATGATTTTATATCACCAAGAGTGCAGGTTATTAAAAGTATTTTTTTTTTTATTCCTAAGTAAAAAGTAATCTCATAAACTAAGCCCCACAAAACCATTGCGAGGTGATAGGGTACGCCCTTGAGGTCTGAGACGTCCATGAACTCCCATCTGCAAAGATTGTCGCTATCCCAATCCCAGGCTACTGGCATTAGAACAATTTACAGGAATGTGGGTTGCCTAAAGGATTAAACTAACGCTTACCAGTAAGTTTAAAATACCAACACAACAATACATCTTAGCGATTCATTTCATAGGTAGATAGGTAAGTATGTCGTTTTTGTCCAAGAAGACTAATTAATTAGGTATAAGTAGTGCAATGTTTTTGTAGACGGATGCGAAACCAATTAACAACAATTATAATTCTTCATTTTTTTTGTGTCTAATTAAATTAAATAAGTATGTCACGCACGTCATCGTCATCTTGAAATCCTCCATAGTTAATTTGATAATCGGAAACATCACCCTTGGAAATCAACAAATATAACTTTTTATTCTTGAAAAGTTCATCCAAAAGTCATTGAATAGAAGGTATTTCTGGAAAACTTTATAAAACCTGCGTTTATAATGTTCATCCCACTACACAATCAATATTACGCACGATCGTTACGGTAATAATCATATGATTGCCATCTCTCAACACTCATTACCCATTTTGCCATTACGGTAATACATTGTCGGCATTGTTCGTGTGATACAAAATTATCTGACACAGTATTTTGACCTACGATAACTCGTCTCATAGACATAGCGGCTGGTCGGGAGGCATGCGAAAACGGGTTGGTTCGGTTTATACAACTCGCCGGAAGATAGCAGACACAGAAAGCGGAACGGCTTTCATGTATTCTCTTTTACTAGAATATTATTGCATAGGTACACGATTGAATTCAATTGTTGCTGTTATTACGTTATGGTCATGCATTCGCACACCCGACAGACGCTACGCTAGGTAGTTCATGAAGTGCATCTCTTATTATTAAAAAAAAAAGAGAAAAACAAAACATTTTTCTTTTTTTTTGGCATCTGTACCGATGTAGACTATTCTGCTGTAGCGTCATTATTTCATGTGGTGCATGTAATTGTATGAAGCTGATAAGCTGCGCATGGATAATTAGGTCTTTGCCCTGAGCAAGACAAATAAAAGTTTGTTATAACTATTTGTTCTATCCGATTGTGGCTGTATCTAAGAACATACATTAGATGGGTATAGGTAAGTACAAACAAACGCACTGAGAGGCATTTCGAACAGTCCCGCAGCCCCGGAAGGCTGCGGGACTGTTCGAAAGAGATACCGTGGCCCCGGAAAATAATGGGGAACATAAGGGTTTTGTTACCATTGTCAGCAGGCCACATGTCTGCTTCTCATTTTAATTGCCCTTCTTATTTTGTCGCCTATTAAACTTAGAGTATAGATATATATATTGTAGGTTTAGGTACATAGGTAGGTACTTATAAGCAAGCACCTGGGTAGATACCCGTTTATTATCAGCAGTGAGGAAACTATAATCATAAAGTGATGATATTTACAGATTTGGCAATAATGTTTATAGATCATTGGACTCACTACCCAGACTATCGTCCGATATTATAGGTTGCAAAACATTATTATACTACATACATTGTAGGCTCAGCTTTTCCCCGTGACTTTATGTTTTCCGTGATTTTTCTCTCAGAAACTACATTTTCAAGACCATAAACGAATGCTATGTGAAATATTAACGATAAATTGCTCCACATTTATCTTATGCTAACGATGATTAACTTTAAAAGATCTTTGAACTTGACCATGACTCGGTCAGAAAGGAGTTCTAGATACAGTGATCATTCATCAGTAAGGTGATTTACTTTAAAGACGCATGAACTTTGTACTGTTGATAACTAATGTTTTTTTATCACAATCATATACCTTACATAACATCACGCCTGTATTCCGCGATGGGTAACGCAGAGGTGTTCCTAAAAGTACCTTTTTTTCGGATGGGAAATCATCAAATGACTTTTCCCACTCTGGGCGGAGCGGGAGGGAGTGTCAGACTTTTACTGACTAAAACCCATCCATGTTCCTTCCTCGCCCTTTACGTTCCGGGGCCACGGTATCTCTTTTGAATAGTCCCGCAGCCCCGGCAGACCTTATATAGTACCTACACCCACATTTCGCCAGTTATTGTAATAGGGGTGCACCTATTGCTATCGACCACAAATCTCGACTCCGTGGCTGCTATCAGCACTTTTCTCGACCCGGGAATCTAACCCAGGACCTCATGCTACGCAGTCGTGCTTGCGACCCCTCGACTAATGAGGCAGGAACCAGGTTTTTGTTATCATGAAATACCTTATAACAATTTATCCTAATCATCATCATCAACATTAGGAGCCTTGTTTTTTTCTCCGGTCTGCGTGAGACTAAACCAAGTCACATTACCCACAATCATCTGAATGTCAGCCACCATTAACATGGTTGTTGATCTACCAAAACTTCTTCTTTTAACGTTTTTTGGCAGTAAGTGGCTCTACTCTACCTGCTACAAGCACGCCGCCGTCTTGTCAAGTATCCTGCCGATCTTCACTTCGGAGCCGCCACCCTACTAATGGGTGCCAGCAGGGAGATGTACCTTCATTTCCAGTAAAGGCATATGAAAAAAGTACGATTCGAAAAGTGAGCGCGAATTTTAGCATCCACCTCGAATTTGATAGGTTTTCCTCGTCCTATATTATAGAAATACACATAATTCTGCCTATGCATAAAGAAAACTTATGAACGCAAAGTTCATATAAGATGCCTGGGCAAGCTCGTATAATTATGTATTTTCGTACGACCGAGCGAAGCGAGCTCGAAAATGTTTGCTTTCTGGCTCGGATGCAATGGTTATTCTATATAAGTATTTACTTTTCTGCTGACGCTTTCCGCTGCCGGCGCCAGTGACCCTACTTATCCTTATACGTACCTCATAAGAAATTATAAATGCCTTCCGATACGCCCGGAGTGAGATCAGGCTCGGCTTAACGTGCCTGAGGCATGAGTATCATTCCGCTTAAAGTTACTGGCCCTTGGGGTACTGAGAAGTCTCAAATTGAGAGCAAACGGCATTTGCGCGAGCTGGGAATCGAACGCCCCACGTTACGCCCAGCCACATCACACCAAGGGAAAATTAAAAACAATAACCTAGTATCCAGCATAAAATAATGCAAAAAATATAGGGTAACTTAGCCATTGGGTATAATAATGAGGCTCCGACTATATGAAGTCTTATTACCCCTCGTTTCTCCAATTCATGTAATAGTTAGATATCTGGAAATTGTCTGTCTTACAATGACATGGTACTTTTCTCGTATCTTTACGATAGACTAGACAGATAATGAGGAAACTATAGTTTTATCTTTTTTTGCGCCATACGTGGCGTCGCAAGTTGAGTCATCATTAATAGACAATATCTTTGTCTACAAATCAGGTATACGTCTGTCTCATTGCGTGACCTGCAACTGACACGCCTAAACCACTAAACCAATCCAGGTGAAATCACATCCCGTGTGTTACATGTCTCATAGACGAACATGACGAACTTACCATTCATGCAGTAAACGGTTATTTAGGGAATGAATTTTGGTATAGCAAATTTGTCATTTCGTTCAAAATTCATCTCTTATATGGTAATTATGGGAATGAATTTTGGTATGGCAAGTTCGTCATTTTATAAAGAGGTTCCTTTAAATGATTATTTTTAAAAAACCCTGGCTTAGTACATAGTCATCTCATTGACAAAAAAAAACTTTTATAAATAACCAAAGGTGTATTCTGGGAGTTGACTGACAGGGTATGAAGTTAAGATTTTGCAAATAGCAGAGTATACACTTGTCCAGATACAATGGAACTTTGTAAGCCCGGGGATTAACATTAATTTTAACTTCTGCATGATAATCAAGTGTGTCTAGCAGTGTTTCTAGCAAATTTGAAAAGGAAACAACCCTGTTTTAAGAATAAAGGAACTTTGACCAATGATATTATAATTTACTTATAATATCATTGACTTCGACAATGTAAATTCAATCTTTCAAAATCAAAATAATCTACATATGATTTAAGTAATCAAAGGTGACTATTCGGTCGGGACTATTTCAAGATAATTTTTACAGCAGTTTTCTTATGGTATTGCATTGCAGTTATGAACCATAAAACTGATTAAACATTGTTATGCAATTATGCAATAACATTCATGTGCCATCACAATTATGCGCGGGAAAATTGCAGCTGTTGTCTGGCAAAACCTTATATAGCATACAAGCGTTTAAAGTTTAAACGTTTATCTACTGCATCGTCATTAGAGTGTTGAGTTCATCATCTCCAACATGAAACGTTTATATAAAAAGCAGTTTATATAATTATAAAAATATAGGTAATTACTTACATTAACTTTGATGTATTTATGCACTCCATATTTAGGATCTGTAAGTCTTGCCGGTGGTTCCAACTTCAATTTCTGAGGCCAGGGACTAGAGAACGGATTTTTCAAATAAACTAAAGCAAACACGAAGAGCATCTGAATGCTATAGTACAAAGTTAATAGGTTCGACACCACAACACGATATAGGCACTGACTAACACTCATTTTGAAAGATTTATCTGCCGACAGATGCGTGTGCTTCGGCCGGCTCCTCGCAGATGACTGGCTGAGCGGCTTGAACGTTACTAAACTAAACTGATCAGTTTATCCGGAAAGATGAAAAGGCTCGTTCACAGTTAGCAGCTGTGTACCTAAGTACATATTAATTGCAGTGTTGATTAATTTATAGCTTAGCGCTAACGTTGATTGATGACCATTATTTTGTTCGCAGATAGGTACTTCAAATTCAAACATTTCGTTTCTCAAACAATTACCTACTTTGAATCAGTGTGTTTTCAGTTGAGAATTTTTCAGGTAAGAAAATCAAAACATTTCTAACAGTAAAAATATAACAAAAAATTGACTACCAGTCAATCATGTAATTATGTTGAAATAAATTTGCCAGAACTGTCCTTGGTCTTGAAATTCTTGACCTCCATCTAAAATGATCTGAACGCAGTAGTAGGTAGTGGCATGTAGTGGTCGTCTTATTTGAATAATGAGCCAACCTGTTTATATTCTCTTCAACTAAACGAAAAATATAGTACCTAAGTACCACCTTGGTACTTACTATATTTTTCGTTTGTATATTTTTCGCTGACTCTGTTCAATAAAAAAAGATCAATTTACGTGTTATAAACAAATCGCACTCTGCGATGTTTCGCGATTTGTTTTGCACTTCAATCGAATATTCTATGAGAATTATTTTTAGAAGATGAAAATTGAAATTGGATGGAAAAGTGTAAAGTATCCGTCTATGTGTGTATTAGTATGTACCTATAATGTATCATATCAATTTATGTCAACAAAATTCTTATTTATTTTTTCGTACTCAACCACAATGCTGTCCTATTTGACCCAAAGGTTGACTGGTGGAGAACGCCTTGTCGCATTAAGTCCACCTCTATGTACCGCTCTTGTACGTGAAGTTAGAATACCTAAATAAAATACAAGTGTAAGGCAAACCCGATGGAAATCAGATAAAACCAATTTAAAAGAAAAATCAGCGCAGAAGGATCGAGACGTGTAGAGAAAGAGAACAGGCTAACATCACGTTTGAAAACAATCAAAAAATGCAATCTTATGTATTAAACTTAAGTCTACTTATGTGTGTAGTGTCATTTAAATCTGGAACATAATAAAAACAGACGGGTCTACCCTTTATGGCAGAACTTTTTACGTCATAATATTAATACCAGCTGATAGCATAAACTTCATTTCGCAGAAAATCGTTTGGCAGACACTCATTTATCATACGTTCAAAACTCATAATTTTGTAAGTCAGAATCATCTTTAGGCATAAATTTCATATTCATAAGAATTAAAATTAGAACCATCTTATCGCAGAAAGTTCACAGTCAGAATCATCTTTTGGCATAATTTTCATATCGATAGTCATTTAAAGGCAGAACTTTCATATCTCAGAAAGTTTACAGTAAGAATCATCCGTTGGCATACATTTCATATGCATAATAATGGAATGACTCATCTCAAATCAGTTGATTGTGAACACTTGGTTTTTATTTCCCTGTAAGAAGCAGGCAAACAAGCATACATCGGGCATGTAGCAAGCATGCAGTAGCATGCAGTATGCACGCAAGCATGCAGACAGGGATGCACCGTGCATGCAGCACGCATGCAAACATCTAAATAAGCTGTATGTATCATGCATGCAGCAAGCATGCAGCAGCATGCAAACATCTAAACAAGCATATACCATGCATGCAGCAAGAATGCAACAGCATGCAAACAAGTATTCAGCATGCGTGCAGCATTCAAACAAGCATGCAGCAACATGCAGCATGCAATAAAACATGCAGCAATCATGCAGCATGCAAGCAAGCATGCAGTATGAAACACGCATGGTTTCTGTCACGGCTCTGGCGCTGCGGGGCTCCGGCGGTCCCACGCGAGCTTTTGCTACGCGATTTTAAATTACACTCTAGGGGTAGGGCACACAAGACTACGTGGAGTCGTTTTGGAGCGATTCGTTTCTGTCACTAACTTTTCTAGAACAACATATTGACTTTTTAAGACAATGTTTTAATTTTAAAATTAAGGTCAAAAATGCAATTTTATAGAAATGGCAATTATACGAAATAAAATTATTCAAAATGAAATTCTGCAATCTTCATAGTATGCCAAGTGAAATTATTTCAAATAATCGTCACCATAAACATTATTCTAAACGAAATTATGCGGAATTTGAACGTTGCCAAAGGTAATCATGCCAAATAAAATTCTGCCATCTTAAAAGTATGCCATTGTAAATTCGGACATACAAACGCTCGGCCAAACAATAATTAAGTATACATTTTTTTAAATCATCATCATCATCATCGGCCTATTAATGTTCCCACTGCTCCGACAGGCCTCCTCTCTATGAGAGGGAAAAAATAGTGTTTTTAAATATGCCTTTAAAATATTCGTTTAAAGAAAATTATGCAAAGTGTGTTATGCCAAATGAATTTCGGAGCATCATGATTCTGCCAGATAGAAGGAACCCGACTGGTATTTAGGACCTAACGATTAACGAATTATTTTCTATTTAAGTTTTAGTACATAATGTGTCGGGGGTTTAAGTATAATTTTTTAATTTAATTCGTGACGGATACGGTCTTTGGCTCTCTAAGTAGAAAAAAAATAGGAAATGAACAATGAATAAACTTTATTTAATACTTTGTAAAATAATTATTTAACAAATACAACAAACGCTTACTTACAATAAAATAATTTCATAATATTTCGATCAAGCGAATAATCATAATAACCATAATTAATGCAATTAAAAATACGTATCATACATCAGATTTTCGTTGTTGCTGACAGAGGTAATATTAAAGATTACCTACTTACAAAAATCATGAAAGCTAACTGACAAGCCAATATCTTAAGAAATACATTAAAAGTCGGAATCGGAAAATCAAATCAAATCATTCCAAAATAACGTAATATATACGTAGCGTTTTTAATAAAAATGGTATCCAAGATCTGTTTGCTTATGATTCCAAATTTAAAACCACAGTTCGTTACGTTGTTGATGCAACAGCTTTAGCAGCTTTCTGATAGATTGACTATAATGACGAAGTCGACATTACAAAAACAATACGATAAATTGTACTATCCAAAACTACACACAGTGCTCAGAACTCTCACTACGACTACATAACAGAACAAAACATGTGCTTATTCCACAATTAAACAAAATATAAAAAGTTAGGGCGCGATCAAATTGAGAGATAATTGTTTAAAAAGAGCTAAAGTGCATTTGATTTGATTTACGAGGTATGGTACTAAAAATCAAAAAACTAGATATAGCTCTTAATTTGACTTCGCCCAAGATACACATTTTTTAAGATTTAATATTTCATATAATTAGAAATAATATATAAAGTAAGAAGCGTGGAGGGATATTCTGGTTTCATTAAGAAAGCCGCTTTGTCGAAAAAGTTGCTCTTCTAAATATTATTTAGACTCAAATACGGTTAAGGCTATTTTAGAAAAGTACCTATAGTTTCTCTCGAATACTGAATTGACTCCTACACTGAAAGTTGTTATATTTGCAACTTTCTGTCATTCTTGTCGCGGCTTGTCATGATTTCGTGACAAATATTGTAATAAGTCACGACATCAATATCAAGTTAAATGTCTGCAAAATCTACCAACCAAGAGTTACGACTAAACGTAGAATGGTGGAAAATAGTTGTGCATTCTTGCAAAACACAAACACAAAATACACCAAGAAAAAGATCTATGCCAGAACTTTTCTTCATAACTGGCTTCAATCTAATTAGTTTGGCAGTTCTCGTTTTCAATCTACAAACAAACACACAACAGCAATCCTACATAGGTACTGTACCTACCCACCACTTTTAGTTATGTGTTGAAACATACTTATATCCATTTCGAATGAAATCGTATGCAGTGCAGGTAACCGATCCCAGAACTGATTTTCTAGGTAAAGTAATATCTTGACGCGTAAGTGAAAGTTTATCTTACTCAGACGGTGCGTCATTGTTACTAGCAGACCCAACAATTTCACTGCTCACAGAATGTAAATCAGTAATATCTTCTAAAAAGTCAATGTTATTTGTTGCAAACAATTCCATATCTGCCCTAAATGAATCAAAGTCATTCATAGTATTGAATGTGTTGTTTGGCAAATAAGATGAACTGCTCACTCCTTCATCCATGTCGTTAGATCTTCCCTTTAATTTCTCTTCTTTGAACCTGTCTTGAGTTTCTTTCTCTATTTGCTCGAGGCGTTCTAGAATCTTCGTTGGGTCAGGACCTTTCGGTCTGTTATTCATATCTATGTTGATTTCAATCCTGTTAAAGAAAGAAACAGGTTTAATTATTATTTTCTTACAATTTTTTTTTGTATAAGAACCTGTGACTCCCCGGATTTATTTCCGAAAGTGTCCTTTGAAGATTAATTCCATGGGCAGGAAGGTGGGTCATTGATTAAATAAAAATCTGTAATCTAAATCTATTTATTTACCCAGTTTCTTCTTTAAACTTGACCCAGTCTTCAAGTTTCGGGGCACGTGGTATTTCAGCCGCCACGGCTCTGGAGGCATCTTCCATGGCCTGTGCCACCGAATCTCTTTCTGCTGCAACGACAACATGTAGAAAAAGATGGTCAAGTTTCAGTTTTATAACATCTTATTTTTCCACAACTGATATAAAGCAAAATGATGAAAAAGATTTAACAAATGGGTAAACCTTTCACTGTACAAATATTTAGGTCAGCTAATTAAGCAACTCGCTACATGTTACATAAGTCAATGTATTTTTTGAAAATATTCTGTGACTAATTACATTAGTTAACATCGGTCAGACGATCGTTAGAAGAACTTTGCATTACCTACCTAATTGTGAAATTACATGTCTTACAATTTTGTTAACTTCAAAAGTACTCGAAACCACGCTCTAATAAGTAGGATAAGTAGGAGCTGGCTTTCTAAATATTGGCAGAGTTATTTTCAAATACGAGAGTAAACATGCATGGGACAAGGTCTTGTTGGTTATCTCATGAGCCGAGCCTGCTGTGTTAGCAGAATTAACAAAGCGCACGCACAATTTCACAGCTCTCTCTCTATGGCCTTTAAGAGGTACCTTAGGTCGAGGTCATAGCGTTTGGGTAATCAATAGTTAGCTACCTACTTCACTGGGCAACTGGTCATAGTTGAAAATTGTGATAGAATATTTACATTGAAAGCATATCTACGGTTGACGGTAGACAGGGGAGACTGAAAAAAAAGCCGACGACCCCAAGTAACACAACACGTTTTGAATTTTAAAGAATTCTTGGTTCAAAAGCAAAACGTGGTGTACTTGTCTTGTGTGGAAGTGCAATTTTCAATCAAAAAAGTGCGTCTAATTGAAGGCACATGACCACTTTAGGTCTTTTGACTTCCTCAAATATTTTAGGGTAATGTCTGCTAGTGCTAGTGCATTGCTTGTTTAACTCTCGTCTCTCTAAGCATCCAAAACTTGTTACAAAACAGGAAGATCCGCTACGCTATATAATTGGCCTTGTTTACTACGGTGCTATTTGCTGTCACAGAATCTATTTATCCACGTGCGTTATCAAACATTTTGAGAGAGTTCCCATGACCAGGCATCATATTTGGCAAGATGTCTGAACACAGCGTGTGGCGTCAATTTTAGAGGATCAATTATTGTTCCTCTTTTGCCTTTTCTGTCAGTAAGATTTTTGCAGATAAGTGATTTTTTGTAGAATTTATTAAATAAAAATGTGTATTATTATCAAAGATTCACCTTTGACACGACGATAATATGTGCTGGTAGTTCGACGCAGACCTCTTGCTATATTCCCACAAACTGGCTCCATTGACGTCAGTTTACTCCCACTGCCCAGCCACTCGTCGTCTTTTGAGAAAAAATAACACCGTTAATTTAATATTGGCAGACATAATAACACTGTTAATTTAATAATGATATCCCACTTGATAGTTAGTTATTATTCATATCCATGCCCATAAATATCTGCGATGCGTTCGGTATTGCAGGGCCGGCAGTCTCGACAGAGATAACGACAACATCGTTAACTTTCGGTTGCTAATTTCTAACGAATAAATTCGGTTGGAATAATGATGCTTGCGAATAATGAAAGTCTCTACATTCTAGACGCGTTTCCCTTAAGCATAAGTATTGCAACCGTATTTATTCGTTAGTAATCAATCAGCCATCGAAAGTTAGCGATTTTGTCCCAGATGTCTTTTGGTAAATCGCAGCGACAAAGCCATAGATATACCAGCTTCAAGACTTCAATCCAATTGGAAGCACAAGTTCAGCCGTCTAGGTGGAAGTACGAAGGAGTGATAACACTTTATTGACGGGAATCAGATCGAGCTGATCACTTATTAAGTACCACATTTGTCGCATATGGTTAAGCGAAGTCACATCATCCGAACCAAACTGAGGCGAATGACGTCTTTTCTGTTTTTATTGCATGGGCATAATACAAGACGGTGGTAATTTTTTGTCGGTTATTAAAAATAAAACAGCTTTTTCCTACAAAACCGCGGACCTTCCTGCAGAACGTGTGGACCAACTGTTTTTTTAATTACCGATGAAAAATTTCTGTGGGAGTTTCAGAATAATGTTCTGAATACGTGGTAACCGTTCTAGAGTCGGTGGCCCATCCACCCTGTATCTCTTCTTCTTCTTTCTGACCGACAAGTCGATCTCACATGTGGTCACCGGATGTGATCACTCCATCAAATAGACTAGTCTATGATTACCTACCCATAAGCGTATGCAGTATCTCCAGTCTAGTTCGCTGGTCATCATTGTCACGGTGTGTGTCATGAGCAGTTTTCGGCCTTATTGGAAGATTTGGGCACGTTGGTCGAACTCCAGCGTTCTCCGTTGTCGCTGGACGACGCAGAATTCTTAAACGTGATGGACGGCTTTCGAAGTTTAGAATGTCATCTTCTGGACAATCTGGACCTTCTAAACCCTCTGGGCCTGGTATATCCTGCTAGAAAATATGTAGGATTAAGAAACATGACTACCATTTTCTAAAGCAAACGTACTAAATGCCCCTTTTGCCTACTCAACAGTATGTTGTACCCAGTACAACCACACTTTTTATAAAATTGACTGTCGTACTCGTATATTGCTCAGATTTTGGTAAAACGGCGGCCGTACATACAAGTTGTAAACGGACCCTCCATGCATCCAAGCATTCTGTACATCAAACTAAGTAACCCTACGGAAAAATTGTTGCTGAGAAAAGACTTTTTTTAGGGTGACCCACATACCCAATTAAAAACTTAAAAAAACCTGGCTAAAGATATTGTGCATTGTTAAATAAACGGGTCCTAAAGGTGTTTAAACCTTAAAAAAATATTTAAAAAAAAGTTAGAACTTTGATCTCCAATATCGCCGTAAATAGGAGGTTCCCAGGTATGGTCCAGAATAAAAAAATAGCGCAATGACGGGGAGAACAAGTGCCTTAAGTTAAGGTTCTATTTATACCCTTTCGACTGAACCCGGTCGACTGCTCAGTTAAAGCACTTTAACTGAACTGATCAGTCGAAATGGTACTCTAAAAAAACTTTCTTCTCAACGCCACGATCTCAATTAAATATTCCCATGAAAATTTGACCATTTATAAAGTTCTTTCCACCTTCTGAGTATTTTTTGACAAATTGCACTCGGCTATTTTAGTACGTTCGTATAATTAGTACCTACCTAGTAAGTATATTTATCTTATAAAGCGATTAGAATCCAACTTTTTATGGGCAGTTAATTACATGATTACCTAAAATACAATATTGTATATACGTTTAACTAATTATTTCCTTCTTTCATGGCACAATAATTACTTATTTAAAAGTTAATTACAAAGACGCACGCTCACCTAGTGAACACTCTTCGTAATCATTACTAGTAAGTAGTATTCCAAACTGCTGACTTATACGTACTTCGATAAGAAAAAATGTAATTGAAGATCCAAAACATAACACTTCAAGAGAATCCCTAGTAACTACGTTTCTTACGTAATCGCACAATATTATTTTAAACTAGCTGACCCGCGCAACTTCATCTGCGTGAAGAACCGCTCGACCAATTTTGTGCAAACTTCACATAAACCATATCTACTAAATAGTCCGAACAAAGCCTAAACATTTGGTTTGGATAGGTGAGCCCGTTCTAATGATCAGCACTAAGTTTGTATGTGAGTTCAACCTTTTTTGAATAAATTTTGAGTTTTCAAAAATGTATCAAAATAACATGTTGTTTAAATCAAAAGCACAAAGGTCCATGTTCACCAAAAAGACGACGCTCTAATTATCAAAAAACAGCTGTTTAAAACACATTTCTGTATGGAAATATGTTATAATATGTCACAGTGACAGCTGTTTTTAGATAATCAGACTGTTATCTTTTCGGGGAACATGGACCTAAGGAGTGTTGATATCAAACTCGAAACAAATCACCGCCAACAAAATAACTTTCTATCCCTTTTTAATCCCGTTAGGGGATGAATTTCAATGAAATACTAAAAACGCCTTCCGGCTTCCATCAATAGGGAAGACCGTTAAAAGCTAATTGTAGATGGCGCCACCATAGCTGATCTCAATCTGACCAAAATGAGGTCAAGGTATTTTAAAATATGATATGACATTCCTTGATTTTCAACCAATAATGACCATGCTTGGAACCAGCTATGCTAGCACCATTAGTTCCAAGAGTTTGCATCCCCATTCTGTTAAAAATGTTGATTGCAAAACTTGAAGTAGATTGGACCAAGGAAACACGTTTTCCCGTACAAACTTTGGAACCCCCCCCCCCCCCCCTTTTCGATCTTAGAGTTTGAACCAAACCAGAACTTTTGAAACACAATACGAATTAACGTACGATTTCCGAACCTATAAAGACCAACCTTTTGAAAGACAGTACTTTCAAGTTTCAGCAGGACACCTACACTGACCTACACCTCGTCACCTTTTGAAAGACAGTACTTTCAAGTTTCAGCAGGACACCTACACTGACCTACACCTCGTCACCTCCTACCACAAAAATGGCCGGTAGGCATTGGCGAAGGTGATTCTTTCAAGGAAAATCTTAACACCGCGATTTAGAAAATGATGTCACAGCACAACGCCATCTACCGAAGAGGATTATTCAAAACTGCACGCAGTTGATCTCCAGATATAGTCCATAGATGGCGCAGTTTTAATATTTAATAATTCGGATAAACGAAGTTGTGAGACCTAATTTTAGTTCTGAAACACTTTAAATTCAAATATCTTTTGATAGCCTGAACCGATTGCAATGAAACAAAAACTAAATGTTACTTCAAGTTACGCTAAATCGTTGTGTATAAAAGTTATCAACATTGATTTCGTACATTTTACGTGATGCTGGTACAAATAAACATACAAACAGACAAACAGACAAAAATTCCAAAAATGCTGGAAATGGGTTCTATTGGTTGTCCTTTAACACCCTGCCTATATTTTTTTGTTTTTTTTTTTAATGTACAAAAACGTCTTTTCTACAGATTTATTATATGTAATAGATAGATATAGATAGATAGATGGTTGGTACTCACATACCTACGTTGTACAACTTCGGCGGTCGATGACCTCATGTGGTTAATCGTGGCGGGAATTAGTGTGATTGTAAGATTGTTGATTTTGACCATAACCCATTATTGAATGACCCATGCACGCATCTTAGGTACTTTCACAAAATAATCATCTGTTTGCAGGTAAGCAGATGTTTTGTAAAGACAGCGCAAGTCAAGTGATTATAATTTTATGGTTTGGAAAGGGTTTGGGTACTACACTAGGAAAGAGAGATTTTATGAAAAGAGACTGTCCGTCCTTAAAAAGGGGGGAAGGGAATGTCAGACTTTTACTAACTATAACCCATCTATGTTCCCTCTTAGCCCATTATGTTTCGGGGCCACTGTATCTCTTTCGAACAGTCCCGCAGCCCCGGCACTCGGCAGGCATCGGCCCTTGCGGACCACTTCCCTTCTGCTGACATCTCTATGAGGCGCGCGTGGAACACGAACGCGCCACGGCACGGCGCCGTCGACGGCCTGTCGGATGAGTTCAAATTGCAAAAATTGGCCCGAGTTCTACCTGTATTTTATGTTTCATCATAATTATTCTAATATAGCTTTATTCTTCTATTGGACCCAGGTTTACCTATCTAGGGCACGCCACGATAGTGGCGGTAAGTCCCCTCTTTGAGGAGCGGCTGGAGAGGCGCCACGGCGTCCTCACCTTCCACCTGACGCAGGTCCTCACCGGACACGGATGTTTCGGGAGGTACCTGCACCGAATCGGGTGGGAGGAGACGCCCGGGTGCCTCCACTGCGAGGATCGACCGGAAGACACGGTGGAGCACACGGTGGAAGTCTGCCCTGCGTGGGCGGAGCACCGCCGTGTCCTCGTAGCGGCGATCGGCGGCGGCGACCTCTCGCGTCCGGCCTTGGTTCAATAAATGGTCCGGAGCGAGACGGAATGGGAAGCCGTCACCTCCTTCTGCGAAGCAATCATGCTACCGAAGGAGGTGGCGGAACGAGAGAGGGAGAGAGCCTCTCTTCCCAGCCGCCGCGGGAGACGCACCGGGCGCCGCGCCGGGTGCCACGTGGTGGCTACCGGCCACCGTAGATGCGGGCCTGTGGACGGTTAGCTATGGGCTAGCTACCCGTCCGTCCGTCTAATGACGACAGGCCGTGTCGACGCCACGACGGCCGTTCCTGTTCCACGCGCGCCTCAAAGAGATGTCAGCACAAGGGGAGCGGCCCGCAAGGGCCGAAGCCTGCCGGGGTTGCGGGCCTGGTCGAAAGAGATACCGCGGCCCCGGAACATAAAGGGCGAGGAAGGAACATGGATGGGTTTTAGTCAGTAAAAGTCTGACACTCCCTCCCGCTCCGCCCAGAGTGGGAGAAGTCATTTGATGATTTCACATCCTTAAAAAAAAAAAAAAAAAGTTTACCTATCTGTCTTTTATAACGATTGAATCAGTGGCGTAGCGTGGCTTGGCGGGGCCCCGTATGAAAATTAGTTTGGGGGCCCTTCTAAGGGTGAAGATTTCGCACAACGGAAAAAAATGTTTGCATAAAATTAAAAGAAATATTTATTCATCATAACTATTTATCTGTTACTTTTTCCAAAATTTTTAAAAACAAATTCAAATTAAATATAAACTCTCCTTGTGTTTATTTCGACAAACGAAACGAAGAAATTGTTTTTTTTTTTACTTTTGTGTTTTCTGAAAAAAAAAACCCAAAAAGAGGGAAGATTTTATGAATTTTAGCTTACGCACGTCGGGGGCCCAGGTGGCCCGGGGGGGGCCGTATAATTGATACAGCAGATACGGCTGTAGCTACGCCCCTGGATCGAATCACGTTAACACTAACCTAATATACAGACGGACATCAATTATGAGTCGGTTACTTTTGCATTTATAAATTCGTATAGAATTCGTGACAGCACAGTTGATTTTCTAAAATCTAAATTAACATAATCAGTCATAATACATAGGAGCTTGTGGCTAAATAATAACAGTCACTCGGGTCGTTGTCGTTCGTCATTTATTTATTTATTTATCTTTATTTAGGTTAAGCTGTGTTTGCCTAGGTTAGTCCGTGGATGGGTGACCGCCCTTAAATATCGACTTTCCTCCGTGCCTCGTAAAGCACGTTAACCTGTTGGTCCTGTGCTGTCATTTGTAGATCTATGATACTCGTTAGGTACACAGATAGTCAGTGGCCCAAAAGGTCTTACAATCCAATCAGTCTTAACAGTTACCAAGGGGAAGAGGTATCGTACCCAGTCGTATCGTATTACCCAGTACTAACTGGGTTGTGGAGATCAGATAGGCAGTCGCTCCGTGTAAAATACTGGTATTCAGCTGCATTCGGTTAGACTGGAAGCCGACCCCAACATAGTTGAGAAAAGGCAACGCAGATGATGATGAATCATACCCGTACGCATCCGTTCAGCTGAATGCGCGCGTACGCGTCTCATACAAAATCGTTGTTTTCTATGGGCATAAGCTGAATAGAGCTGAATAAGTGTGACTAGTTCCTGATATCTATTGAGTACATACATATTAAGTATTTGATATGTTTGATGACTTTCATGTTTCTTGCATACCATCGTCACGGTGACAATGCAACTAGAGGATCAAAGGTTTCATCGATATCTTATTCCACTCTCTACATCTAAGTACCTATAGCGTAACAGTAGATATTGTACTGTTACGAGCTGGGTATGAGATAAATTAATTACTACCGACTAAACAACAGAATAAATTTATTAATCACAAAACAATTAAAACTCAATCACAAATACACTACTGTTCACTATTCGCTTAGATAATCGCACTTCTAGTTCACTTCGATTCACTTCGTTGTGTAGCCAAAATCAGACTGACCGTCGCGGGCCTGAGCGGTGTATTTATACTCGCCAACAGACACACAAAAAATAACCACGAATACTCTAGAGGGTTATAGAACTGCTTCATAAAAAACACTAACAAAAGGAGTAGTAGGTAATAATAAGCTACTTGTACAAAACAAACAAATATGAACCGTATGCCCTAGGCGTACGGTCGAAATTATAATGTCTTTTTATAAATAGGTCGCGAATTTGTACCTACCTAACTTCAAAACGAATAATAATGGAAAGCACTCGAAATTCCAACGTACACTAACTGTAATCACATGCTTTCTCGAATGTTCTAGTAGGTCCGATGTAACAGTACCAAGAAGATAAAGCAGTCTTACGTCACGGGCGCTGTTTTGAATTTCGAACGCAGATAGGGATATTCTAGAGCTCTTGAGTGGAGCGAGGGAACTCTAGAATCCCTCCCTTTCCGCGGTAAAGGAAATCCTTGGAGAAAGTTACACCACTAAAAATAGGGTAAAGTTCAGGACATCAAGAATCAGTAGGGTGAGTGATTGAGAGAGTGAATCCACTATGCAGGCCCTGTGCGAGTTGCTAGAGGTTACTTGTTTTCGATTTTTTGTTGCTCGAACATGCCGTCATTTCCTCATGGCGTTTTCCTTCACTATTTTGAGAGCAGTTGTATTGAAATAAATGACCTAAAAAAATGCACCAGGTAGGTACAAACCCAAGAAACTCGTAAATAAGGGAGCCCCAAAACTGCTCTCTTTATCAAATAACAAGTTGAAATCATAGACAATTTGAGTCACATCTAGTGAAGCTTCACCTTTAATGACGTGATAGTTAGCACGTAGCCGCTAAAGGTACGGTATTAGAGCTAGGTCTTCTTGGAGCGAAATGACCTCTCCTTTCACCCCCTTCCAGATTCATAGCGATGTTCGATTCTTGTGCTCGAGCAACGCAATGATGCCATAGTCTTAGTTTATCAGTTTACTCATTACCTATAATGAACCTGGCGAATACATGGAGCGACCACATTATTAATCTGGATCTCCATAACCCAGACACTGAGTAACACGATTACACGATACGCCAAGAGCCTGGAGGTCAGGCAAGACTGGTTGTCAGGCTTTGGACTACCTGTGATTACTGCCTATCTACAAATGACAGCCAGAACCAAGCGTTTTTGCCATACCTATTATTGGTATCAATTATATGTATAACAGCTCACAACTTAATACCCATAAATGTTAATATTATCCGTGGTGCTAGGCAACTGGGCCTATCCCAGTTGTAAACGTCCCTTTGTGCCTATTGGCCTTGTTTCGTTTCGTTGCGGGATCCAAGACAGTTAAATTCATTCTCTGGGACTTCGTCGAGCTTCATTGTCTCGGCGCTTTTCTGCTGGTCGCCACTGTTGATTCTGGCTTACAGGAGTTACATTGGTTTGGCAATAGTGTGGCGGGCTTGTCCCAATTAAAATCCAGAACCAATGGCATAAGATGTTTTTCAATACACTTTCTCGAAAACTGGTTCTTTTCGCACTACGATTAGGTTCAAAATGCAGGGTTTTTCACACATGTGCGTTTTTGTTATTTTTTCCACACTTGTGCAGAAAGCAAAATTGCCACTGATTTGGACTAAGTACAACTATACCTGTACTTAGTCCAAATTGGTTCAATGCCTATAGTCAGAGGTGAAAGGTTTTTTTTAATTTCAGCAAAGCGATCTGCGGTTTTTGTACTACTCAAATTGTGTTTATAAATTCAATATCATAGATAAACATGATTATTAAAACTAATAAAAACAAATTAACCATTTATTTGTGTTCTAAATTCAAAAAAATAAAATAAAACTATTTTTTATATTAGGCTGTATAGCTGCTTCATACCTTTGCTTCTCCTTCAACTTGGCGAAAGCAAAGCGCGGAAAAAATATAATAAAATTAAAATCATAGTCTCGTAATAATTCATGACATAAATATTTTACATTTTTTATTTTATTTCTTCAAATGTGTATTGAAAAACGTCGTTTGATACATGTGGACATTTGTTATTGCAGTTCTCGGCTCAAAAACACCCTCGCCTACGGCTCGTGTGTTAATACCGCCTCGATTGACAGTAACAAACTTTCTCCACTTGTATCAAAATGTACTATTCTGGGCCACTGAAAGGTCTCGGTATGAAACGAACGCATCCACGGTCTGACCTCGACAAGCAACGCTTATCTTTAAAGATTGATCCGTGTTATGTGGGGCGGTTATTGTTTAACCACAAGCTTTTCCCATACCTATAATTATGTATTTTAATAATAGACACTGGGTTAAATTAATCACATTTTCCCAACTAAGGAAAGAAACGTGCCAATTGCGAGTCGGACTCGCTCATGAAGGGTTCCGTATTATAGTAGTAGGGGAGCGCCCTTCGCGGGCCTGAGGACGGTGAGCTATGGGCTAGCTCGCCGTCCGTCCGTCTTATGACGACAGGCCGTGTCGACGGCGCGTTCGTGTTCCACGCGCGCCTCAAAGAGAGCGCAGCATAAAGGAAGGGGCCCGCAAGGGCCGAAGCCTGCCGGGGCTGCGGAACTGTTCAAAATCAAAATCAAACCATTTATTTCAAGTAGGAAATTACAGGCACTTTTGAATTGTCGAAACAAAGATGACATTTAAATGTAGCTACAGTCCCAGTCACAAGACCTAAAAACTGTGAAAGTACTGTAGTTGCCCATTCCCTAGCGTAGATCTCTATGGAGAAGAACGGGCAAGAAACTCCATGGACACTCTTTTAAATCAAATTATTGTTACAAAATCTGGTTACATCATTCATGTTGGGATGGTAAATTATGTGAGAACAATGTCGCAAGATGTGCACGTTAAAAGTGTCCATAGTAAAAACAAAATAATTCATTCAAATAAGCCATGGCAACTAAGAGATGACCAGTCACAACTGACAGCGCCCGTTCACGAACATGACGCATGGATCAGCACCATTCAGCTCAACCATTTTGAAGGGAACTAAATGGTCCAACACACGCGCCACCATCAGCGAGACATTTGAGTGAGCATGACATACTCTCAACCGCCAGGGCACACTCAAGTCAAAAACTAAAGTAGGTTTCCAGTGAATGATGGCTTTCTAGTACATAGTACTCACACAATATGGGCTATGCGATTATATGATACAAAAGAGATTGAATCTATACAATGCAAAGATAGTTGTACAATCTTCAGCAGCTCCAACAATAAAATTTTCATCCCCCCATCTCGGAAAGAGTATTTTTGCTCTTCAATATCTGAGTGCAAAAGCCGTTTTTATCGTCTTGAGGGTAAAGTAAATTTGAATTTAGAACATCGTGTGCACTAAGCATGTGAATTCAAAACATCATTAGACCTATTTACTTCTACCTCTATGGTGCCGAATTTATCATATTTTTTTTTTAATTTGTTTAGAACTCAGACTCGGAACCTTCTTGGTGTACTTTTTTTAATATGTTTTGCGCGCGCCATTTTCTTTTCACGTCATATTGTTAACACCTTAGGTTAAAAACAAGGAATCCAACTTGAAAACAAGTGAAAAACCTAAAATGACCACTCATTATCTAGCGACGAGGAAGTTTATTTGACGCTAACAGAATTAACTGAATTTGTTAATAATGCGCAATTTTTTTTGCGTTTATTCATTTCCTCGCTGAGGTGGGATGAAAAGTTACGTGTTGCACTCGAGTGCAAAGATTTTTCACCTCGAGCTCTTTTGATTCCCTCGCTAACACTCAAGATTCTAAGTTTTGAATCACTCGCTTCGCTCGTGACTCAATTTTAGAATCTTTCGCTTGCTCGGTCATCAAAATTGAGCACGCGGTTAAAAAACAACTTTGCACTCTTGTATAACAAATAACTATTAATGCTATCAATTTTTGCGCCCCTGTCCTTGTGGAGCAGGACCAGCATTGAGCCAAGCATTTTTATCAGCGATATAATCGCTCAACTTGTAATATGCTTGCTTACATAGTGTGCGTTTAATGCATGTTTTAAATTTAGTCTCATTCAGTTCAAGAATACTTTGTGGGATTTTATTACAGCATCTCAAACAGTACCCCATGAAAGATGAGTCTACTTTAGCGAGTCTAAAGCCTGGCTGAACTAGTTGGTCCCTTTTTCTAGTACTGTAATTGTGTCTGTCACCACTTTTACCGAAAAGATGCAGATTTTTTCTGACGTACATTATGTTTTCGTAGATGTATTGGCAATTAACCGTCATGATGCCAATATCCTTAAATATTTCCCTTAGAGAATCGCGCCTACGAAGATTGTATAAGGCACTGATGGCTCTTTTCTGCAGAATAAATATAGACTTAATGTCTGCAGCCCGACCCCATAGCAAAATACCGTAAGACATTATACTATGGAAGTAACTGAAATAGACCAGTCTAGCGGTATCTACATCAGTGAATTGACGGATTTTTCTAATGGCATATGATGCTGAACTTAAGCGCTCCGCAAGAGATGTTAAATGAGAACCCCATTGTAGCCTTGAATCAAGCGTAATCCCCAGGAAAACCGTTTTGTCTACGAATTCGTTTGGAAGAGATACCGTGGCCCCGGAACATAAAGGGCGAGGAAGGAAAATGGATGGGTTTTAGTCAGTAAAAGTCTGACACTCCCTCTCGGTCCGTCCAGAGTGGAAGAAGTCATTTGATGATCTCCCATCCACATGTTATTTGTTGCTATAGCGGCAACAGAAATTCCAACACATACTGAGAAACTTTCAACTGTCTATCTATTACGGATCATGAGATGCAGCTCGCTGACAGACAGACGGACGGATAGTGGAGGTTTAGTAATTGATTTTTATACTGTGGTAATATTATAGGGTCCCGTTGTAGTTACCTTTCGGGTACGGAACAAGCATAAAACTTACTTCTTGTGATGTTGAAGGTTCTGGTTCAGGTTCCACGGGCGTAGGTTCGGTAACCTTCGGCAACAGGTCTGGCTCTGCTTCAGGCTCGCTGTCCGAAGACGATCGTCCGTCGAGTATTCCATCAGAGTCGTCTGGCGAAATGATTGCTGTTTTATTTAAACTATCGTTTCTTTACATCATTGTTAAAGAAATAAAGTACCTATACTTTTAAACGGTCTGAAGAATCATAGGAATAGAATTAGTAAGAGTGCTCTAATAATAGTTTTTTCCGGTACTGCTGCCGACAGAAATGATGTTGACTAAACACTAATACGCAAATATTTTAAGCTGAATGAAGTTGGTCATTGTAAGTAGCCTATTATGTGTTACCCGAATAGGTACCCGACGTTGTGATAACAGTCTACTCGTCTTTTTCTAGAATAAAAGTTTTTTTCTCTTCTTAACTCCAAACCATTCTTAAAATTAAATCACTTACTAACACGCGACACAAAACTTCGTGCTAGTGTAATTTTGAAATTGATTTTTGCAATTCTGTTACCATGCAAGTTTTTGCCTGTCTCGAAAATGAAGTCATCACACACTCGGTACAGACCTACCTAATGCAAAAAGTATCTAAGTTTTTTCAGGACATCAAATGTTAGAGCTGTGCAGGTGCACTACATACCGGTCTAACACAGTTTGAGTTCATCGACACGTAAAGAAAAAAGACATAAAAATAATTTGTGAGTTCGTTTGGTGAATACATACATTCAATGTCGGTATGCAAAGGTCTTTCATCCAAATAGACGAGCATGGGCAGTGCAGCTGCTACTCGAGTACGGTAGTCGAAGTCATCAGCTGCTGGAGTCCCGGTTAGAGTGAGCCTTCGGAGAGCAGTGCAAACTCCCAGCGTCCAAAGGCGACCTGAGTCCGCTATAGGATTGCTATGACGTAAAAAATATGAAGATCATGTTTGCAGAAAAGTTTGAGGTTTAGCAATATAAAACGGCCGGAGGGATAAAAAAGTAGAAATTCGGATTTTCTCAGTGATAAAATATCCTCGAAAGTTTTTTCTACCATCAACACTCGGTATACCTTGCTGTTGCCAATCATTGGGGCTAGATAATGAGTTCTTGCTAATCTTAATAAAATTCTCTGAAGACGAAATCGTTACCGTAATCCCGTCTACCTACGAGAAACCTGGTTCTATAGTCACCATCAATTCATTTGAGCTGTGTATTAAGTGTGATGACACCTACGGAAAATGAGTGATAAGTTGGTGACCACCTGCTTGGAAGAACCCTATGTTCAGCAAAAAATTGAATTTGCCATTCGGTGAAATATGGTAAGCAAACCCAACATACGAGTATTTTTTGTAATCATAAAAAAATATAACGTACTCAGCCAAGTTAAGTGTGTGCAATTTCCGCAACGCAGCTAAGGGCTGCAAGTCCTGGATGCGGTTCCCAGCGGCATAAAGCTCTCTCAAGGCTCCTAACCCCCACACGCCGTCCAAAGTCGATAAGCCGCATCGACCGATGCTCAATATCTGTTTAACGACGCAAAAGTGTTTAAGGTAGGAAACAGAGGACACATAAAGAACGCTTGACACGTTCTAGGTCGTTACCCTCGCCATTAGAGTAATCAACTTCACTTTTTACTCAAGCAGCAATTTCGTAAAGCAAACTAAACTAAACTTTCTTTAAAGCTCATACCACTAACGAAGAGAGGTAGTGAGAAACAATCGAGTTATCAAGTAAAATTAACTTTAAATAACTTTAAATTAAAATAAATTAACTTTAAATTACTAAAAGTTAAATAGAAAATAATTCGCTAATTCGCCATTTTATGGTGGCGGCCATTTTGGATTTTTTATTTATCATAGTGTATTCTAATAGTCCTTAATAAGCCCTTTCATTTGATACCCTTAATGAGGAAGTTGTTGAACAAAAATATAATCCGCCATTTTGTGGCGGCGGCCATCTTGGACTGATTTTTATCAAACACACAAACAGCTAAGAACACTCCCGACTAATTCTCCTTTCAAACAAAAAAAAAACAAAATCAAAATCGGTTCATCCGTTTGGGCGCTACGATGCCAGTGATTCCACAGACAGACACACACACACACACAGACACGTCAAACTTATAACACCCCGTCGTTTTCGCGTCGGGGTTTAAAAATAAAACCATGAGCAATGCTACATGCTATTTGAAAAGAGAACGAAACGTAAATAAATAACTTACTTTGAGATGAACTAAACCAATTCCAAGATCACGCAAAGATGAAAGCGCACTGCCATCCAGCGTCAGCCTGCAAAGTCTTGGAGAGAGAACATGCAGTCTTCTCAAACCAACTCGATCTGCCACCACGCGGAGCTTAGCTTCCCGAATACGCAAGACCTCATCATCTGTTGTTACACCGCTGCTTTGTTTCTGAATCAAATACGTTCTCATAATATACTGTTTGAGCTACTGGGTCTAGGTATTCCTTAAAGAAAAGAGTGCTCAGAGAGAGCTCAGCCAAGTTTCGCCTAAATGCATAGATGATGAAGATAAGCCCGTTTGGAGAATACGTGAGCCTCTTCGATCAATTAAAAATGTTGGTATTGGGAATGATTAAACCCTTTTGTAAGAAAAACTTAGGGATAGGCGGACCCTTTATGATTACTGCTTAAGGTCGTAGCACACGCATCAACTCGGAAAGGGATCGTCACCGTATCAACTCGAACCGTTCAGTATTGTTTGTATAAAACTCCCTACTGCAAGGCACACTAATCGGAATCGTAACGTAATCGTTTCGCCTCGGGACAAGCTCACGAACCGCGGTGCGGTGCGTGGTCGACTTGCAGTTCACACGCTTACGGTTCTCCGTACCCTAGCTTACGGCTCTCCGTACCTTAGCTTACGGCTCTCCGTACCCTAGCTTACGGCTCTCCGTACCCTAACTTACGGCTCTCCGTACCCTAGCTTACGGCTCTCCGTACCCTAGCTTACGGCTCCCCGTACCCTAGCTTACGTCTCTTCGTCCACGCCGTGCGCCACACTTAACGTTCGGATTCAAAATTATTGAACTAGTGCCGCCTAGCCGTCAACCAGCGATCGGCGAGCCGTAAGCGCCTCATTATATATATTGTAGTCTTTGGTAAGCGCGGCGTCGTCGCCTAGCTATAGCAGAGTCGACGCGACGTGCCGGAGCTTCTGATCCGCTTACGTTACGTGGTTACCGTTACGTGGAAGCCTGTTTGACGCCAAGGGGAAAGGCGAGGCGGTGACGATCCCTTTCGAGTTGATACGTGTGCTACGACCCTGAAGCTGGTCAGAAAGAGCTATAATGTCAGTGCAAAGTTAGAAAGACACATCCTTTGCTTTGTTTAGGTTAAAACGACGCGACTCTATAAGGAACCGAACTAAAAAAAATCTAGTGATCATTTTGGGGAGGCCTATGTCTAGCAGTGGACGTCTTTCGGCTGAAATGATGATGATGATGATTATTTTGTGATCAGCCTGAGCCGCGCCGAATATAAGTGTTTCAAAAAACTCACCAAGAGCTCAATCAAAGTTAATTCTCGGGGTATGACAATGCGTCTGTAGCCAGGCAGACGTCGCTCCAGCTCTTCTTGCCCTGCTGGTTGCTCCGGTTCGGGTGGAGGCATAGCCAGAGCTCTGAATTTAACCAGTTAGGATACATTGCATCATAGAGTACTTGATTACCTCAAGTGAAAATTATTCCAGGGGTTTATCAATACGCTTTTGTCTTGGAAAAGGGTTTGATTAGTGTAGTGGTCACCAGCGTACTGCTGGGCATGCGGGCGTCATCGGGCAGTTTTGTTAGGTACTATGTGTTATTCAAAGGTACGGATATTGTCTCTGTCTGTAACAGCCCGGCGTTTTAATTTGTCCAGTAACTAACTGGCCTTGCTCTCTATTTAGGTACAAATCACGGGAATCAAACATAACTAGCGAAATATGTTACATGTTATTCATGTTAAAGGCACACAGGCGCGTTTTTGCGTTTCCACGTTTCGCTGTGTCCTGCGATATTGCGATATCTGTTTTAAGTATATTATTAGTCGTACAGTAGTACACTGGGACGGCTACAAAGTTGCACACTGCCGCGATAATAACGCCGCAATAGAAATAGGGGCGCATTATCGCAATATCGCAGAACGCAGAAACGTAGAAACGCGGAAACGCAAAAACGCGCTTTGTGTGTGGACGGTCAAAAACAATATACCTATGAGAAAAGTGTAACAATGTATTTACCTAAATAATGGCGTAGCTCGTATATGTGGAGGTTCAGGAGAGCTGGCACTAGATATTTCCGAAGGTGATGGTGACGGCTCTTCTATATTCGTTGTTCGGGGCGCACTGCCCAGTTCCACACTTGGTGCTTCGAATGCTGGCATTTTTATTTCTAACTTGCTATTATAAAGTAAGGTACGTAGGTATTGGGTACCAACAATGTAAACAAATAGCTATCAAGATAAACAAACAAATTGGTAAACTCAATTTACATTTTAGCGCTACGAGTAACTGGCTAACTAACTCTCGCTTTACTATAGGTAACTTAACTTTATATTCTAAATGTTGAATTTTGTATGGTTATAACGACGGAAAAACCCACAAAACGTTGTTTGATAAAATAATAAATGTGTTTATTTTAAAAATAGTTTTGTACTTTGTTCACAAGTTCACTTTATTTGTCGGTTGTTAATGGCAACAGTCAACGCCGAAGGAGTGTGTGAAAATGAAAAGGGTTTATTGCTGGTCTATGCCCTCGATTTTTGCCACAAGGTGTGAGAAGATTCGGTTGGGTGTTCGTTATACCAAGCAAAGGATTTCTTCAATGCGATACATTGCAGAAATTAAATATTTTTTTACAAATCGTGCTGTTTGTTACTGAAATTAGCGCGTTCAAGCAAACAAACGTTTTTAGCTTTTTATGTAGGTAGTATTCAAAGAGTTTGAACTAAAGTTCTGAGGTTCTTAGAAAATCATTACCTCATTCATAACCGCATGTTCTTAACGGAGTTGTAGGTATTGGAGATGTACAGTACTGCCTGGTCCTTTTGGTGCCGAACCAAAAGTAGGTACCATGCAGCCCTGCATATTGGCGCGTGGCTATAGTTAGTAGGAACTAACGCCACCATCTTTCTTGTTTTATGTTTATCAACAGCTGACGTATCTATGGTAATGCCATTATATGTGTCAATGTGTCTTCTTTATTGTAGTTTCAAAATATTAAGCTAATTTCTTTTAAGTAGAATAAAGCCTTAATTTCAAAAGGCTTTGTGTTTTCTTTACTTATATCAATTTATTCTACTTAAAAATAATATAATGTAAACGCTATTCAAGTTATTCAATAACAGTTATTTTCGCTAATGTCTGACAAGAAAAAAACATCTGACATACTGGGAAAGAATCAAGACTCAAAATTTACAATGGCTGTTCGTCCAACGAAATATTTAAATCCAGATAAGTTTGGTGCTGATCCGAGTGATTCTGGCGCAGAGCTCCATTGGAGTCACTGGTATAGTACGTTCAAAAATTTTATTTCCGAAGAGGTACCAGATTCTTCTTCAGAGTTGAAACTGAAGCTACTGGTTAATTACTTAGCGCCAACAGTTTTCGCACTAATAAAGCATTGCACAGATTACGAACAGGCTATTAAAACATTAACGGAAACCTATGAAAAACAGAAAAACCGTATCTTGGCACGTCATACTCTATCTACGAGAATTCAAAAACCCGATGAATCTATATCTGATTACATTCGTGCTTTAAAGCTGCTAGCCCAAGAATGTGATTTTCGTGCCGTATCCGCTGAAGAATATCAAAACGAATTTATATGTAACGCATTCATATCGGGCTTATCTTCTCAAAACATCCGCCAAAGACTTTTGGAGAATATGACATTGACATTCGATGAAGCTATAAATCAAACATTGACGCTTGAGAGCGCTGAAAAGAGTTCCCTATCTTTTTCAAATCCAAACACAAACTCATTGCTGAATTCAATCACTTCTCAAAGGAGTATTAATGTCAGTGAACCACAAGTAGAACAACAAAAAGAGATCCAAAATCATTTGGCTGCTTCTACTCCCCGCTTTTACGGACAAAGGAAACGACGTTGCTTCTTTTGTGGCGGGAACGTCCATCAACGGATAAAATGCCCTGCATTCCATGCGACGTGTCAACTTTGCTCAAGAAAGGGTCACTTTGCTAACGTATGTCGTAGCAATAGCGCTGGTGGCTCGACGGCAAATGCGATTTCTGAAGAGACATCATTAAACACTGCAACCATAATCGCAGCCTCTCCGGGAAGCCTAAAAAAGGCCACTGTCCCTGTTTTAATTAATAACTACACTGCAGACGCTCTCGTGGATACTGGCAGCTCGGTGAGCTTTATTGATAAAAGCTTAGCAGAGACATTGGGTCTAAAGAAAAAACATTGCAACCAGACCGTCACATTAGCGTCACTGAGTTATACTTCCATTGTAGAAGGTTCGTGCGTTGCAACTATACAAGTCAATAAACACGTCTACAAACAGAAGACTTTGTTGATCGTGAATAACTTATGCGCTGATATTATCATCGGTCACGATATTTTAAAAAAACATTCATTAGTTGTCCTAAATTTTGGTGGTAAAGACGAACCTTTGAACATTATATGTAACGTCATGGAAGCTGCTGTGCCCCCTGCTTCGATATTTACAAATCTTTCACCCTTTATAAAGCCCATTGCAGTTAAATCTCGAAGATATAATGAGGAAGATGAATTTTTCGTAAAACAAGAAATAACAAAGCTACTAGAGGATGGTGTCATCAAACCTAGCACTTCGCCATGGAGGGCTCAGACTTTAGTCGCAGGAGGGGGCCATCATCGAAAACGCTTAGTGATCGATTATTCGAGGACGATCAATAGATTTACCGAGCTCGATGCTTATCCATTACCTAAAATTGAATTTATCATTTCGAAGGTATCAAAGTATAAATACTTTAGTCAAATCGATCTAAAAAGTGCGTATCACCAGGTCCCTATATTAAAAAAAGAACAAAAGTACACCGCTTTTGAAGCTTGTGGTAAGCTATACGAATTCACACGTATTCCGTTTGGCGTCACTAACGGGGTAGCCGCATTTCAGCGTACTTTAGAATTCATTATTGAAAAAGAAAATTTAAAAGGGACCTACGCGTACCTTGATGACGTCACTGTTTGTGGAGGTACAAAAGAAGAACACGATAGAAACTTGCGTGATTTCTTACAGGCGGCTGAGAAATATAAACTTACCTTAAATAAGGATAAATGTACTTTCTGCGCAGAGACAATCAATCTCTTAGGCCACACTATAAGCGAACAGACCATCAGACCAGATAAAACAAGGGTTCAACCTTTATTAGATTTACCTGTTCCAAAAGATGCCAAGTCCCTCAAAAAAGTTTTAGGGTTATTTGCTCACTATAGTCCATGGGTTAAGAATTTCTCACATAAAATAAGGCCTCTGATTGACGTAAACAGGTTTCCATTGACTAAGGAAACGATTTTTCATTTCAACGCTCTTAAAACTGAATTAGCCGAGTCAAGTCTTAACACGATTGATTATAATGCTACATTTACGGTCGAAACAGACGCCTCGGAATTTGCAATCGGGGCTATTTTATCACAAAATGAACGACCTGTAGCCTATTTTTCACGTTCATTAACTGCACCCGAAAGACGTCATTCATCAATTGAAAAAGAAGCTTGCGCCATCGTAGAAGCGCTCCGTAAATGGCGACATCTACTTTCTGGAAAGCATTTCATCTTAATAACTGATCAACAGTCTGTTGCTTTTATGCTCTCTCACCACACAAGTAAAATAAAAAATGAGAAAATTGAAAGATGGAGACTCGAACTTTCTTGTTTTAAATATGACGTCGTATACAGGCCCGGAAAACTCAATTTGGCGGCAGACGCTCTGTCTCGTGTTTGTGCTCACATAAATACAAATAATTTAACTAATCTGCACAACGCTCTTGGGCATCCTGGTATCACGAGAATGACACACTGGGTTAGAACCAAAAATTTACCATATTCCATCAATGATATTAAAGCTGTAACGTCATCATGTAAAATTTGTGCTGAAATTAAGCCACGATTTAATAAAAACCAAGGAAGTCTTATAAAAGCAACGGCCCCTTTTGAACGACTGAGTATTGATTTTAAGGGACCAATACCAACAAATACGAAGAACAAATATATATTAACTATAATTGATGAATATTCAAGATTTCCGTTTGCCTACCCCTGTCCAGACGTGTCAGCAGAGTCTGTGATAAACAGTCTTAAGGATCTTTTCTTTATGTTTGGAACCCCACTTTTTATACATTCGGATAGAGGATCTGCGTTTATGTCAGAACGTGTTAAACAATTCTTGCTGTCTCTGGGAATTGCTTGCAGCCGGACTACTCCCTACAACCCGCAAGGAAATGGACAGGTGGAGCGTCTGAATGGCACTTTATGGAGGACTGTACAACTCTTTCTTAAATCAAAAAACTTGGATGTAACTCACTGGGAGACGGTCCTTCATGAGTCACTCCATGCAATTCGGTCATTGTTGTGTACATCTACGAACACCACTCCTCATGAACGGTTATTCTACCATCCACGACGGTCAATGAATGGCCAATCAATCCCATCATGGCTTTCAACCTCTAGTACTGTCCTCTTGAGGAAAAATGTACGACAGTCAAAATATGACCCTCTTGTAGAAGAGGTCGAGCTTTTACAAGCTAATCCTGCATATTCATTTATAAGATATTCTGACGGTAGGGAGTCTACCGTATCAAATAATCAATTAGCTCCTTTACCTAATGACGAAGACAGCATCTGTGATGAAGCACCTATAGGCATAGAAGCTACCCAGCGGGAGTCTGAAACTCCTCAAGAATCTGAGGTTGCTCAAAGCCAACAAGAGATGGTCCGGGAAGAACCTGACATAGACGAGAGGCGCCACTCAAGCAGACCCCGGAAACCACCAGGCTACTTGAGAGACTATATTTGCGAGATATAAAAACCCTGCTGGGAAGAATGACGTATCTATGGTAATGCCATTATATGTGTCAATGTGTCTTCTTTATTGTAGTTTCAAAATATTAAGCTAATTTCTTTTAAGTAGAATAAAGCCTTAATTTCAAAAGGCTTTGTGTTTTCTTTACTTATATCAACAGCGCCCTCCAATGTCATCCAAGCGCCAAAAGAACCATGCAAATTTTCATAACTCGAACTCTCAAGTTTTTGTGTATTTATTTCGTATATTTGTGTGTTTAAGTGAAGTACCTACATTACTTAATTAAAAAATACACTGCGCTGATAACCAATTCACCGATATTCTTTTCTCTACATTTTCTTATTTGTATTTTCTTCCAACTCTGCCTCCGCCACCGTTGACATAAGCTGGATCAAGCAGCCTAACAAACTCTGCACGTCTGCCCCCGCGCCTCCACCTTTATTATGATGGCCTCCATTACATTCCTATTTTGAGCAACATTCGACGCGTGACGTGGCCTTGCCATCATAGTAATTAATTTATAGTAATCTGTGATAATAGTGTCTACCCGTGCATAACGATCACATACCTACGCAATAGTTAATAATTAGTTAAAGGTAGGTACTAATTAGACCATCTCAATTAAAAACAGTACTTCACAATATCCGCTTAGCAATGCTTTTCAAATTTTCAACTGATCAAACCAGACATCCAACCACACCATGACTCAAATCTACTAATATCTAATCTGTGGACCAAATCGATTCTAGATCGGCAATTCTTGCCATTCAAAAAAATACCAATTTGACAATCGACACGGGATTGAACCTGTTCTGTGGATTGAACACGATTTTCGTGTCGTTCTAATGTCAGTTTTCGCGCCTTTTTGTGACCATCAGTCCATCACCAAATTGGTACTCACCGAAGCAAAGCAAGACAATAGAATTATTAAATATATATTGGAACCCTGCTGAACAAACCCGATTAAACATGGTATTCACGAAAGAAGTTGATTTTAATCATGACGAGTTCCAGTACCTGAAGCTTGTTCAACAAATCATTGATACAGGTGACAAAAGAGTCGACAGGACTGGCGTTGGAACTTTGTCTATATTTGGTGCAATGCAAAGGTATTCCCTAAAGAATAACACTCTACCTTTACTTACTACAAAGCGAGTATTTACCCGTGGAGTTATTGAAGAGTTACTCTGGATGATATCTGGCTCCACTGATTCTAAAGTACTTGCTTCCAAAGGAGTACACATTTGGGATGCTAATGGATCTCGCCAGTTTTTGGATAACCTGGGATTTACAGACAGATCAGAAGGTAAGAATTCTTGTATTATATCCATCTAAACGCTACTTTCCACTTAATAATTAGCAAGTTTACCTAATCTTAAAAAAATGTTTTCTTTTGCAGGAGACCTTGGGCCAGTCTATGGGTTTCAGTGGAGACACAGTGGAGCTGAATATGTTGATGCTAACACAGACTACACCGGACAGGGAATTGATCAATTAAAAAACGTGATTGACACAATAAAGTAAGTTTCAAGGCAGTCTTTTTCAATGATTTATTAAATTTACAGTACTTAAAATAAATTTGCTATCTCAACTTATTTCAGAAACCGTCCAGCAGATAGAAGAATGTTGATGTGCGCTTGGAATCCATCAGATCTGAGTAAAATGGCATTACCTCCGTGCCACTGTCTTGCCCAATTTCATGTATCAAGTGGTAAACTTTCCTGCCTTCTCTACCAAAGGAGTGCAGACATGGGCTTGGGAGTTCCATTCAACATTGCCAGCTACTCTTTCCTTACACACATGATTGCACACATCACAGGATTAGAGGTAAGAATGATTCTGTTTCTGATATTATGAAAAAGTAAAAGATTGTTTTAGACAAAAAGCCTGTCTTTATTTTGAATTTACCACATTATGATTTTTATTTTTTTTATAACAGGCTGGAGAATTTGTTCACACAACAGGAGATACTCATGTGTACCTGAACCACATAGAACCATTAAAAGTACAGCTACAAAGAGTTCCTACTCCATTCCCCACATTGGAGTTTGCCCGTAAGATTGATTCCATTGATGATTTTAAATATGAAGACTTCATTATCAAAGATTACAAACCTCAACCTAAGATTGATATGGAAATGGCTGTTTAGTAGTAATTAGCAAGTACTTCACTTCATCCTAATTATAGCTTTAGTTAGCACTAGTCCTAAGATAAGTATTGTAGTTTAAGGTTATGCCAAACCATGTGGATTCTAGTTGTAAGAATATCTTTTAAGTTAGTTATGTAAGTCACCAACAACCAGTGCTCCACATTAACCCTAGATCAAAGCAACTGGCAGTCATGGGGAGAAGCCTTTGCCCAGCTGTGGGATGAAGCAGGTTAAAAGTATCAGTATGTAACTCAGTAAAACTAGGGATAAGGAAAATAGAAATTAGCTCTAGATAAAAACTACTAACATGCTACCTCTACAATGTATTAGCAAGTGCATTTTATTTCCTTTTTTCACCAGAGACCAGACAAACTTGAGCACTGGGAGATTGTATCCAGGGGTGGGTGCAAAATTTGCAAAATGTCTGCATCCTTTCTCAGATGTGTTAGGTCTCTGTTTGAACATTATTCTGACAGATTTGACGAGAGAAAGCGAGTGCAGCTAGTAGCTCGCCTCAAGTTTTTTGGAAACTGCCTAGAATAAGATATATATTCAGCACAGCTGGTTGTATTGGTAATTTGGGAAATTTAACTAATTATTTTTAAATATACCTTAGATCCATTGTTGAAGGTTGAGCATAAATCATCAAATAAGTATTATTATTTGGCTTGATTGACAAATGGTGTAAGCTTGCAATTTTATTTTTATAGTTATCACTTTATTATTTTTGTCCACCCATTCCATTTCCTGTGGGAATTTCTCTGAAAAATCTTTGTCTTTTTTTCTCTGTGCATAATTTCAGCTTTCCAGGTTTGGTTTGGGTAAGTTAGTTTTTTTTTTTTTTAATATTTTTTTAGAAATATGTACTTATTCTTTTTTATGATAAGGAAATGTCTACTCCTGTCTACACCTGTTTAGCATGAATGCTGAAATTGACCTTTTTGGCGCAGCCGTGAGGCACACAGTACATACTTACTATGTATTTTTTACCTTTTTGTAACTTTTTTTATTATTATTGTGTGTGTGCATAATGTACTGACGTCAAATAATCATTTTTTCTTCTCTTCTACTCCAATGATGCTGGTTTTACAATGGTTATAGGTTATAGGAGTGAAACTGTATGAGTCTAAGAAAATAAATAAATTCAGCAATATTATTTAATTGTTATAAGTTTGCTTACTTAAGCTATAAAATTAATCCCCCATAGATATTACATTCATGGCAATGCAATCTAAAAATAATTAATTCTAATAAAATCATTATTACATTTTGTAAAATTCAACAATATCTAACAAATTTTTAATTTGTTGTCTTACAGCTAATCAACATTTTATTGTATAATGTAGTTTTTGTACATTATTTTCCTTTCATTATGAGTCTTTTCGATTTTGTATAGCAAAATTGATGGATTAACTGCAAAAACAATTCATTAAGGTTCCTTGCCAAAGCTGTAGACAAAAACATTCAAGGGGCGTCAATAAACAATTGAACTTGGCTGCAAAAAAAAATTTATTTTGTTATAGTGTTACAAATGTCCAATGTTTAAAAACTACAAGAAAATAAAACGAAAGTCTAGGTATGGCTTTGATTAGGTTTCATTCATTTTAGCAGCCATGTTAAATAGATGGACATAAAGTTGATAAACTAAATTACAATAATATAACAAAATACAAAAAAAAAGTAGAATAATGTTGTGATTATAATGTGTCTTTGGCTATTTCACAAGAAGGACATTAGACTGGCCTTAATAAATATAGTAAGAAATAACATAATCAAAGTTAGATAAATGAAAATTTTACAAAATATTTTGTGATTGCCATTCATCAACACATCTGGTCATCTTGAGGTGGCATCTGAAATAAATAAATAAAAAATGTAAGTACCACCGTATTAACTATGAGATATATAACAATGTTCCAACTGTAATCATCACTTTCATTCAGTAATTAATCAATAATAGTCTTGATAACTTTTGCAAAGTTGTCTAAATTACTAAGGTTTAAGAAATATAGCAATTTAATTGTGTAGTTGGTTCCTCTGTTCACACAACACATAATATTTTCTTTTTCATGTCTAGGAGTATGATAGATACTGCATAAATAAAAATATTGATGGTCATCAAAGCAGTGTCCTTCAAGAAGGTCAAATAATCTAAAATTCTAGATTATGTATTGCGAAAAGTTAGGAATTTTATCATCGTCCTGGCGCATAAGAAATCAGTCCAGGTCACAAGATTCATCCATCCAGCCATTAACATTTTAATAACATGGCAAAGAACCTATCATAGATCTATGAGAGAATGGCTCGTACTTAAAAATTAGTTTCATCCAATCAAATGGCTATAAGACTTGATGATCTATGGATGCTATATCTTGCATCCATAGATCATACTAGCTTCTACCAGTGGCTTCGCCCACGTGAAGTTTGATAATTGTCCCATGGGATCTTACTACTGGGATAAAAAGTATCCTATGTTTTAATCCAGGTTATAAACTATCTATGCGCAAAATTTAAACCAAATCCGTTCAGTAGTTTTTGTGTGAAAGAGTAACATGCATCCATACAAACATACCTGACCATTACTACTTGGGACGGGTAAGGCAGCAAGTTGTTCAACAAGAGCCATGGTCATCTCTGACTCCACAGTTACTTCCACCCATAATGTATCTTAAATAAAGTTTACATACAATAAGTAATTACATCTTCGTAATGAATCACTGCAGAAACAAATGGATGTTACAGATTTAATAAAAAGCAACATTATTAAACAAAACCAGTAAACTATAAATCTATAATTCTGGTTTGATCTACTTTTACAGAGTGTTTTAATGAGTCTTCAAAAAAAAGTTTTTAACAATGTGCATTGGCAAAACGCATAATCCTTTAATAATTCACACTAATTTAGTTTTAACCCTTCGTATGTAGATCTATGCGAGACAATGGATTTTTAACTGTCTGTAATTACGGCATACAAAAGGTTAATGGTTACCCAATAACTGTAGATACTCACCCCCTATCTGGTCACCCTTTTCAGTTACCAAATGAAAATACCCTCTGTGAGTGCCTGGTGTAGTGGGAGCTACTAACTTTAATGTAACTGTAGTGGAATGTCCTGCAGGTAATGGTGGAACAAAGACCGGTGTGGCACCTAGTGGCTCACCCCCTGCTTGTATCAATCTACAGCTGCCGGGCCACCCTTCTGCACCGGTATTAGCAATATTCCAACTTTGTTCAAAACTGTAAAATGCAATAGTTTTAATTGTAACAAGTTACCAACAATAATTGTCATATTTAGTTCATCTAATTTCATTCCTTATTAACTTTGATTATGAAATAATAGTAGGTAAGTACTAGTGTCATCGGCTTAATGCACAAGTGAATCATTCACAATAATTCCTTGAATTACTAATGCATATCAAGAAAAACACATCTTCAAAGATTGACTTCATTAAATAGCCATATCCTTACCAGGCACCAGGCCCCACTGCAGCTTCTTGGTTTTGGGCAGCTTTTAGAGACATGGATGGAAGCTTTGGTGGCAAAGTATAGTCTAAATAACAACATATTGCTGTTTGTAAGTTCCTGAAAGAATAGGGAAATTAATTAGTAGACAAATAGTTTTGTTGGTTATAAAATAAGCTAGCTCATCCTAAAATGTAATTACCAGTTGCTCATATCCAAGAAGAAGCTGGCAGTATTATAATTCACACTAGGGCCCAAGAGTCTCTGCATTTGATTAACAAGTTCATCTCTGTCTGTTGTGTTCATACAACTAAATTGTAGCAATAAATTTTGGTCAATCTCGCCAGTTACTGAAGAACCGTCTATATCCATTTTATTAGAACAAAATATTCAGCCTATATCACAAATCACTTTGAAGATGTTTCACCACTGCAAAATATTGACATGCCCTTTGTTTACGTACGTCAGCTGACTTGACTGATGTACTGTAAAACGATGGAATTTATATTTACCCACAGTAAAATACTCTACAACCACATTAAATTTTAAGAATTCACGAAACATTCATAGTTATTGTTTTATTTTATCGAGGATTACGTCGCATTATTTGTCGAATACGGGACAAAATAGAATGATTTAGAGGTGCACCAAGTGCAACGATCGAAATCGATGTGTTACTAGAGATGGTAAGTTTTTCTTACTAAAATATAGCTATTTCACTTGATAGTTTATTAGTCTGGACCCGCCACACGCACACCAAATTCGCTTATGGAGGATGCTCCAAGGTAGCCCGCGAAATTCAAATTTTCTTACGTTTTCTGCAATTTGCAGGGCAGTGCTAAGTTTTATGTTGATAAACATATCGGTCGCGACTGTAAGACGTATTAAGTTACGGAATTATAATCATCAAACTCATCAATACAACCCTCCAAGTTCATAAGAGTCGATCAACGAATTTTTCACGGTCAAGTCCTTCTTCGACTCTTATTAAGTTGGAGGGTTGTATTGATGATTTTGATGATTATAATTCTGTAACTCAATACGTCTTACAGTCGCGACCGATATGTTTATCAATATACAACTTAGCACTGCCCTGGAAATTCCAAAAAACAGAAGAAAAATTGAATTTGCGGGCCACCCTGACGCTTTCACCTTAAAGAAAATAATTTTTATTCTTTAATTTAACCAGTGAATGAGCCCCGCACTAAATATTTAAAACAATATGTAGTCGTAAGCAAAAATACTTAATGACCGGTTGGACGTAGGTAATGAGAGGTTTTCTTTTTGAGAACTAAAAAAAAAGTTTCCAAGAACTCGGTAGATGGCGTTAATCTGACTATGTTACTGGGTGCCAAAGCCAAAACGCTTGAAAAAACACACTTCTCATGATACGCTCATTGACTGACACTTTCGTTTGCATGAGCTTCCGAATACAAAAATTAGGTTCAAGTGAAATTAAAATGTGACATTCTGTTCCTTGCAGTAACGTACAGAGATCAGCGCCATCTATCCAGTGACTAGGGAAGAGTTGAAAAAGAAAATCCCTCATTCGAGTCACTCAAATCAATACTAATACCAACGCATTTTTTAGTCGATGTTTCAGTTCACTTGAGTATGCTAATTCAAAAAAAAGTCAAATGACATTGACACTTTGACAGCATAGACTCGCGCTTCATTAATTAAATTTCAAGGATTTAAAAAGTGGAGGATTAATTTTCATTATGTATTTATTGGTGGAAATAACAAAAGAAAGGCGTTATGATTCTGATTATTATTGAAATAACACTCATTTATAAGCCACCAATTTATTAACTTTGCACTTAATCTAATAGAAACACGCACTACACAAAATTTAGACAGCATGGAGGATCAGCCACAGAAAAAAATGTATTATTGTTCGTATGAAGGTTGTGCGTCGTATTTCGATAGACCGTATAGACTAGCACAACATTTTCTAGCTCACAATAACATTGTAAGTGTCGTACCATGGCGTTAATAAATAACTATATTAAATTAGTAACGAGTCAAAATAAAAATGTATAACATATTTCCAGAGACCCTTCCCTTGCAATGAGCCAAATTGCAACAAAGCATACACTAGCAAAAGTCATTTGGATCGACACATAACTTCAGTGCATATGCCCCATGAAAATGATGTTGTATACAGGTAAAACCTAGAAGAACTGTACCAAACTTATTTTTAATCGCAATATTACAGTAAGTTCTAAAATAAATTATGTTTCAGCTGCCCACAATGCTTGAAAGTATTTGCAAATCGTCAGAATCTGAAGAGGCATCTAAACACAGTACATGTTCAGGTCTTATTCACCTGTGATGTTTGTCATATACAGTTCAGAAAGAAGAATCAACTGAGTGCCCACATGTATCAACATACAGGATTAAAAGCATTCAAGTATGTACTCTAAAGTCTCAAAATGTCTAGTCTAAAGTTATAGATCACTAGCGGACGTCATGTGGTTTCACCTGGGTAGTTCCCCTTCCCGTGGGAATATAAAATGTAGCCTAGGATAGTGTAGCTTCCCAACGGTGAAAGAATTTTTCAAATTGGTCCAGTCCAGCTTTTGAGTTCATTTGTTACAAAAATACATAGCTTTCCTCTATAATATTAATATTGATTGGAATGCTATAGGTACCTTCTACTAGACATGAGGTTTTCCATTAATAATTTCTCAGTAGGAGCCCAGTCAATTTCTGAAACTAGTGTTCTATGAATTCAAATAACTTATAGTTATATTTCAGATGTGATTTATGTACAGAAACATTTATAAGTCTTTACCAAAAGAAGAGACACATGAGATATCATAAAACTTACAATTGTGAGCATTGTAATTTAGTTTTCAATCATTGGTCCAAATATCAGAAACATAAAAAAGCTGATCATACAAAGAAATGTAAGTATTTAATCATTCTTTTTTATCAAAACTTAAAATTTGAAGAGGCTTAAATTAAGTAATTAGATTTTTTTTTTATTTGATAATATTGTAGAACAATACAACCTCATTTTGGTTTTCTTTGTTTTAGACTCGTCCACTCCTCAACGTCTAAAATCATTAAAATCGTTAGTTGAAAGCAATGTCACTGTTATCCAACCGAAGTTTACATTAAGGGCCCCGGGTGGGGCCGAGGTTCGGTGGATGCAGTCACCTTCGGCCGAAGACGACGCCGAAGGTGAACATGATACTTTAAATAACCTTAGATTTAATAAGATTAAATGTGATGGAAGTCTATTTGGAAGTAACTATAACAATGTAGAATCATGGCTATAAAATTCCAATAATGCAGTAACTGAAAAAAGTTCCAACTGAGCCATTGCAGCAGTGCCTGCATTTGAGGTCAGGCATTCATCTTACAAATGTACAATATCTTCGTTATAACTTTCTCTTTGTTTCAGTGTTTATCTGTAATGAATGCAAAAGATCATTCAAGGAAAGAAACCACATGGTGAAGCACCTCAGAACACATGGACAAAGAATAATTACGAAAACATTTCCATGCCCATATGACGAATGTCCAAGGTACTCAATTGATAATTTATTCAGTCGTTTTTATGTATTTCAATGTAAGTTTTACTAAAGCTCTATTGTTTCATTACAGATTTTACTCTAGAAAAAGCAATTTAAAGCAACATATATTAGTAAAACATTTCAAGATGTTCCATGAATGTATGCTGTGCCATGCAAAACTATCAACAAAGGTAATTGATGGATTGGTGGTATTTTTTTTTTTTGTATTTGCTATATTTAAAGAACAGTAGCTATTAAAATTTTAAAATATTTTTCAGGCCAAATTAAATTATCATATCCAATTACACTACAAGGAGGGAGGAATGGAGCCAAAAGCTGATATTTCTGACGATGCTGACAGTGCTAATGATAAAGAAAGAAAACCAAGAAAAGATGAAGGGACTTTTAAGTTTTCTACTGCTCTAAGGTTAGCTGGATTAACTGAAGTGCCTGAAGAAACTGAGTCTAATCCAGATTCGCCGATTAATTTGTCAGTAAAATCGGAACATATTGAAGTCGAAGTTGATGTTCATATTTGAATTTAAAATGCAACTATGTAATTTATAGGGAGTTCAATAGAAGATATACATAACATTTACGTCGTATATGGATACAATATTCAGCAGAGGTCATTCCCTAGATATCCGCGACCCCTTGTGTATTTCTCTAATAAGTAACCAGCGTATGCTCGCGCCTTCGCCTACGTGGAGGTCGATTTATTGTCCCAAGGGATCATATTACCGGGATGAAAAGTACTTATGCCATGTGTTAATCCAGTTAACTATACTAGCTGACCCACGCAACTTCGTCTGCGTCACATTTATGAGAGAAAAACGAAAGGGAAAAAAATCCCCGTTTTTGCAACATTTTTCATTCCTGCTCCGCTCCTAATAATCGTAGCGTGATGTTATATAGCCTAAAGCCTTTCTCGATAAATAATAAATAAAATGTCGATATCGATAAATAATAAAAAAAAAAAAAAATCCAGTACAAAAAGAATTTATCAATTCGAGCCGGTAGTTCCTGAGATTAGCGCGTTCAACCAAACAAACAAACTCTTATCCAATACGTTCAATAGTTTTTGCGTGAAAGAGTAACAATTACCACCCTCACAAACTTTCGCCTTTATAATTTTAGTAAGATTACTTTTTATCTTCCTTAACTGCTTTGAAGGATTCCGCAACTGCCATACATTTTCGTAGGCCAGTTAAGTTGGGAACTTAAAAGCTTTAAAAAAAAAATCGATTTTTCTATTGCTCATGCAAATTCAGTTTTTGTCTCGAGGAACCTGCTGGTCGTGGCGACGCATTGTTCATGAAGTTGACTGCTCTAAAGCCCGCATTTTCCCATAGCAGCTTCACCTTTTCTAATATGGCTATGTCAGAGTTTCAAATTTTCCTATACTAGACCTTACATCAGGTCCCGACTGAATCATCTATGGTTTGATCCATGCTCAATACAAACCAAACAACAGAATACAGAGCCACCCACATCTTGGGTTTCACGTGCTTATTTGGTCCGTTCACTCATTCCCTAAAGACACCAAAAGTGACCTTCCTAGATAGGTAGGACCTGCCTTGGTGTCTTTAAACATCCAACATTGTGACAGTTTCTGTTATTTACTCCTACTACTCAATCCAGTGTGATACCCTTCCCTCCATAACCTCGTTATCCAAACACTACCTGAATCTTAGTTAAAACTAAGTTAATGCGCTTATCCATTATATTATACGTCTATCCAGTAGCCAGCTGAAGAGTATAGCTATCGTTAGGACTTAGGACCTTCACCCACGGCGATTTTTTGTAGCGATGCTGTCGCTCGTTTTGTTTCGCGTCGGCATGTCGCGCTTCTGCATAGCTGCACCGCGCGTTGCAAATTTACTTACCTACGCAGTAGCGTAAATAAAATTCGCAATTAGCGGCATTTAGCTCTACAGCATCGCGATAGTAGCAAAACTGAACCATGGGCAAGCACGTATCCAGAATTTTGGTTCGGGGGGGGCAAATATTGAAACAAGAAACAACCATGTCAACTGTGTAAAAATCACTGTAGTGTAATTTACGTACTTCGCAGTGGTTATGATCCCGTTTATTATAAGTCAGATTTCGGATTTTGATCATGGGTACGCAAGTGGAAGGTAAGTATTCAGCCAGCTACAATATTGGCCGTTTTGCTTTCGCATCTCGCCTACATTATGCATGGCTGCGAGAAGTCGTCGTTGGCGAAGGCCCTTCAAAAGATTATGAAATAATATCATGTGAAATTTTATCATATTCCTAGGTTAGATACCGACTAGCTAAATTGTACCTACTCTGAATTGTTAAAACGATGTATGTACAAATCCATTTACTTTAATTTTTAGTACTTAAGGTAGAAAAAATTATGTGAATAGTATTAATAGCATAGTAATAATTTAGTAACTAAGTGATACCCACAATTTCCTATTAATATAAGTACAATAACTCAGATCTGGTACAATATGTACGTTTTATTGAATTATTTAACTTAAAATTTTGAGAATACAAGCAGCTTTGTTTTAAATAACCTACGATTTATTTGTTTTTGTTAGTAGTCCTTTTACAGTTATTTTAAAAACGGCTAATCATCTAAAAAAGGGGTTTTTACTATATCAATGACTAAACGATACATTTTGGACATTGCTAGCGATGGCGTAAGAATTTTAGGTGAGGAAAATAGCAAAAAGTTAGGCCTGTGTAGAAGGTGAAAATATAAAGTATTATTTCTTTGCAAGTTGTTGTTTTATTATAGGTACTTAATTGTTGTGTTCTTGGTTCCTTTACTTCCTGACTTAGTGACAGTTCAAACAGAATGCAAAAATCCTCGTGCTATTTCCTGCATTAGATTGCATATTCGGGAGACCTCGAAGTAGCGTTGCTAGACGTCCCGATTTTGGTGGGACGTCCAGATTTTGGTGGGACGTCCAGATTTTGGTGGGACGTCCCGATTTTGGTGGGACGTCCCGATTTTTAAATCAAAATTAAATGTGCCGCGCAGGACAGGCACAGTCCCGCTTTTCGTTTCGACCGCTCGGAACCGGAAAACATTGCAACCAAGAACAAAGTAAAACTAAAAAACATCGCCTCCCGAAATACAGTACAAATTGGCAATGGCTAAGTATTTTTGCTATATAGTGTCACGTAGGTACACGTAATTTGAAATCAATTAAGGCGATTACATGAGCTAAACGCGAGTTTTATAATTACCTACTAAAAGTATATGATTCACTGCTTTAAACAAGACCAGAAAAATATATGATATTCTTCAGGATATATGCTAGCATGATAGTGTTTTGAAAACATAATACAATTAATATGACTCGATAAAAAAGAATCACGAACTTATCTCTAAAAATATCTTTAAAACAAAAAAAATCAAACTAATAGAAAACTAAAGCATGCGATCATTCTGATTTTTTGGAAAATAATTCTACAAGCATTATATTAGCATGATAGTATTTTAGTTTTTTAATCCAATCAATAGTTTTTTTGTAAATCAATCGAAACCACTTATTTCGCGCTATTTGGCCCGCAGTGACTGACGTAACAACCACTTTGTAGTGCAAGCTGATTAGAACTTTATTCTAACAGCATTTCAAACGAAGTTTGAACCACCACAAATAGAGTTGCTAATTTAGCTCGCCTAATCGCCATAATGAGACCTTACTTGATTTTTGTTTGTACACTTTTAATGCACCTCTGCTGCGTGTGTGCGTCCTTTCACGGCCGCACAACTGGTACATGTAGAGCCGTAGAACATCTGGTACCTTAGCTTTAGGGACTTCGCACACTTATTCAGCTCTATTCGCGTTTCGTTGAACGATTTTGGTCACACTTATACAGTTCTACTTCTATCAGCCGCGTACAGCGGCGTAAGAGTATTATCTCCGCTAAAATAATAATAATATAATAATAAAACCCTCTACATTACACTGCAAAAAGCTGCTATTCTGAATACATGTAGAATAGTTAGGAAGTTCATGCAGATAGAAGAGAACGAGATAGGACCTTATCACAACACATAGCTATTATAAAATTTACACACCACATGCTGCATTTGCTTTGGCTTTGGCCCGTAAATGTGGTTAAAACCCAGTCTAAGGGCTGAGAAGAAAAAACACTCTCAAAAATAATAATAATTTTATTTTCAGAAAAAAGACACATTGAAATTTCACAATAAAACAATTTTCAAATAAAAGTGAACATTTCTGACAAAGTGAATCGTTGGTGCCTGTACTAATGATTAAAATCATTGTATCACAGACACCAGCGCCTTCCAGAATAGGTTATGTACCTACATAAAAACAAGAACGAACGTGGTACAAAGTGAACTAATCTTGTAGTAAAGATATATGGTAATAAGATAATTTAATTTAAAGTAAAAGAAATTTAAAAATAAAATAAAAGTAATTTAAAAGTAAACTAAAAGTAATTTAAAATATAAATAAAATAAAAACAATTAGTAGGTAATAAAAACTAAAATTAAAAGTATTTCAAAATTAAATTAAAATTAAGCTACTTATTCTTGTGCGTGCACGAGAGTGCACAGGTAAGTGTATTTGTATGTGTGAGTGTATGAGTGAGTGTAAGTGTGAGTGTATGTGTGAATGTATGAATGTCCGTTTTGAAATAGGATCAACTATTGGATTGGTTTGAGAAGATCTTCAGTTTCTTGGTAGTTTAATCTTAGTAAGAGGATTTGAAGTTCTTTTTTACATTTACTTTTTGTTAACTTATGTATGTATTCTATTTTATTAATACGGTTGTAGAGACGAGAACTGTTTACATAAAAATTTCTACTGGCGAGAGCTGTTCTATGCGTCTGAATTTCGCACACTATGTCCTTCCTGCGTTTGTTATTCGGCTTATAGGGAATTGAAGCATGCTTTCGCAAGACGGTCTGAAGCACATAGAGCTGTCTTACTGTGAGTACAGAGCATTGTTGGTACAAGGTTACGGTCGGGTACCTGATAGGCTTCTTTAAAAGCACTTTTAGGACCGCTCTTTGCGCTCTCTCCACTCGCAGCATACTATTAGCAAATGTGCCTCCCCACGCTGGTATACAGTACATTAGTATTGATTGTGCCAGGGAAGAATACACTAATTCTAATGTGTCTAGGTCAGCAGAAGATCTTAATTTTTTGAAAATGGAGAGGAGTTTTCTTGTGCGGGAAACTATATTTCCTATATGTTTGTCCCAGCTAAAGTGTGAGTCAATCTGTACTCCTAGATACCTTATGTCGGTTGTGCGTATGAGAGGGATGCAGTTACAATTGGAACTAGGGTGACGACAAGTGTGAGCAATAATTTTTTGGGAGTCCGATGGTTGAGATGCGGAGGTACCAGAAAAGGCAATAAATTTTGTTTTACCTGCGTTAAGGGTTAATAAGTTGTCGTTTAGCCAGGTTATTACGGACAACAGTGCTTTTTCGGCCTCGTTATAGGCTAGCTGCCAGTTCTTGCCATGCACAATCAACGCCGTGTCATCTGCATATGTAACAATTCTGCAGTTGTTAATTGCCAGTTGACACAGGTCGTTAATGTACACCAAGAATAAGGTGGGACCAAGCACACTGCCTTGTGGGACTCCAAACGTGAGAAATTCTTCATTGCTTGTGTAATTTCCGATCCTGACAGACTGACTGCGTTCAGTGAGGTAACTACGAAATATTTCGAGGACCGTGCCCCTAACGCCTACTGCTTCCAACTTGTTTAGAAGGATTGGAATTGAAACCGTGTCGAAAGCTTTCGACAAGTCCAAAAATACTGCCACAGTTTTTAATTTATTATCTAAAGACTGAATCACGGTTGTTGTCAAATCTATTACAGCGTCCTCAGTTGACTTACCCTTAATAAACCCGTATTGGTTCTGCGAAATTATATTATATTTAGTGAGATACTTCGTTAGTTGTTTATTTAAAAGTTTTTCGAAAACCTTAGAAATAGTGGTGAGTACCGAGATTGGTCTATAATTCGCGACACAGTCTCTATCGCCACTCTTAAAAATTGGGTGAACAATGGCCTTCTTAAAAACTTTAGGAAAAGAGCCAGTAGCAATTGCAAGGTTAAATATATGTTTTATAGCTGGTATTAGGAAGAGACGGGCCGATTTTAGTAAGGATGCAGATATGCCATCCCAGCCGACAGCACAATTGTTTTTTAGGCCTAGGATAACAGTTTCTATCTCCTGTTCAGACACCTCAAAAATACCCATTGAGTAACAAGGAAAGTTCATGTTTTGTGACGTAGGAGTCCCGGAACTTGGGATTTGGTCTGCTAATGTTTTTCCTATACTTGTAAAGTACTTATTAACTATATCAACTGAGTCTTTAGGGTCTTTACTTAAACTCAGTAGATCGTTTGGTACTGTCTTTTGTTGCTTTGTAAGTCTGTAATATTTTTGATGGCATCCCAAGTTGCCTTGGAGTTACCCTTGGCCTTCTGAAGTAAGCTTCGATCATGAGTAATTCTAAGCTTTTTCAACAAGTTGTTGAGAGAATTACGATAGCGTTTGTAGGTGATGCTAAGCGTCATATTATCGGGATCTTTTTGAGCTTTGAGGTGCATTGAGTCTTTGTTTTTTATACATCTCAGAAGTCCAGGGGTAACCCAGGGTTTTATGATCCTTTTGTTGTGCGGAATTAGAACTTCTTTGGTATGCGATTCAATTGTTGATGAAATTTTATTAATTAGAGATTCAGCGGCTTCATTAGCATCGTTGATATCAAACAAGTATGACAGGTTTGCTTCCCTCAAGTCATTTAGCACAGCTTGCTGATCGGTACGCCTAATGTAATAATTAGGTTTGGGTGACGAATTTGTCGTGCCGACACTCAATACAGTTGGGTTATGATCCGTGATCAATACGTCCAGCACTAGTGTGGTTGCACTTTTTTGCGTCTTTAACATGACATGATCAAGGCACGCCTGCCCCCTTGTGGGGAAAACGTGAGCAGGTAACATACCATGTGAGGCAATAATATTGAGGTATTCATCCGATTGGTTACTTAAGTGATCTGGCATAATGTCTATGTTTAAATCCCCAGTGACAACTAAGGTTTTATAACCACTTAATGATGCCAACACATCGTTGAGGTTTACAAGGAAGTTGTCAAGGTTCTTTTTTGCCGGCGAGCGATATATTGCCACAATAGCAACTTCATCGATAGTGCATACCAAGCAATTAGCATCCAGTAACATTGGTTGATTAATTTTGTGCTTTAAATGTGATTTAACATAAAGAATTACACCATCATTCTGATTACAGAAGGATGATTGGTAGTTTATAAAGCCATCCAAAGTGGGAGCATTAACAACCTTACTAAGCCAGCACTCTGTCAGGACAATTATGTCACAACGTAAATTAATTGAATCCAAGAGAATAGTAAGTTCGTTAAAATTTGAGTTTATGCTGCGAATGTTCATATGAAATATGTTAAGTTTTTTATCGGACTTGTTAACGTACTTGGTGCAATCGTAAGGGGAACAGATGAAGGACTTAGAAACACTAATTGATTCCAGATCATTAGATATCTCGGTTATGTCATTTGCAGTGAATTTTAATTGTATAATTATTTGGGAACAGAGGTGGCCAGGATGATCGAGAAAGATAAATGTTAAGACTCGGACTTTTTAAGTTTACTTTGTGAGTGTGTGAGTATAATATATAGTACGTGGTGTGTAGTAGTTTAATATAAGTAGCTGTTAAGAGTTTTTCAGAGAAAAAACAGAACGAATTTGCAGACAAAAAACAATTTAAAATGCATGCTTGTTGAAAATTCGGAGACAACAAAGTGGAAATTCTACATTGTATTGCTAGTCATTGGTTGCAATTTATTATCCGCAGATCACTTTCAGCCTTTACATGTAGCGCCTGCATTCCCTCTTTTTTTCGAAGGTAGATTTTACCGTGGGCTGTCCAGCAGAAGGAAAATTCATTCACTTTGGCAAATTCCCGGGCAAGATAGAACAACCGCTTTGTTTTAAATGTCAGGTTTTCAGCAATATAAATGGGAATTTGCGGGCACTGAAGACCTAGCTGAGTAGTGCTTAGTCTGTTCCCTTTGTTTTCTTTGTTGATTTTTTTATATGAACTCAACAAATTGTCCTTCTGCAGGACACTAACAAAGTCAACAATAATGGGTTTGGCAGCTGAGGATTTGGTATTCGTACGGTAAATGTCACGAATTTCGGAATTAAGAATTTGGCAATTTAAACCCTTGCCAACTGCACAGACAACCTGCAGCAGGTCCACTTTTGTTTCCCCTTTTTTGGCAGGTATATTTCTAATCTCAATACTGGTGCTTTTCTTACTCTTTGCTAAACTTTCAATTTTTTCTTCTAATTGTTGTATGTAAGACAGCTCTTCCTTTCGCTCTTCCTGTACCTTTTCGAGCTTTAATTTCATTTGTTCATACTGTTCCGATATCATAGCAAACGACTCGCGAAATTCATTATTTTGTTTAATAATGCCGTTTATGGAATCTAGCAGTGATTGGAGTTTAGCATCCTGTTTTGCAGTAGTTACTGAAGAGTTCCTTCATTTCCTCTATGGAATCTCTTTAGTCTCTCCATGTTTGCGTTTGTACCTGCAGGTGATATTACCTACTCTTTTCGACACTTTCAGCCATGACTTGAATGTTCGGCTCTGACGCAACACGTGGAGGTGATGGTTTTGGATTTTGCGACATTTTATTTTAATATAATTATATTAGGAGTATAGTAGTAATGTGTAAAAACTAAAAAGTCAACACACTAGGGCGGCAAAAATCCACAGATGTTACACGTAAGTGATGTCGGTCGTACTTCGTATTCAGCCGGATAGATAATAAGGCAAGTTGTTGTAGTCGTAAACAGGTACCAGGATAGCAGCAAGCACGAAGACGCAGCCAGCTAGCTGCTGGTCGTTCCGCCGTCGTGCGAGTTTAAGTTATCCACACTCCATTGTCAACTTCGCTTTAAAAGCGAAGTTCAAAATAAGCCCAACTGTCAACTTCACTTTAGAAGTTATAAAAACTCTCAATAAGTTTGAATAAGTCTACAAACAGCAACAGTTGTCGGCGCGAGGTACCAGGGTAGCAGCAATTAGCAGGCGTTCTTTGCCACCGCACAGTGACAGAGACAGTCGATGGTGCCAGCGAGCGGGTTAAAGCAGGATAGCAACAGCGCGTAGGCGTTGACAATACGTCGCGTACCTGTCTCTCTCTAGCTGTGCGCGCTCGCAGCCGCCGGTGGGCGTGACGCGTACTTGTTGTGGTCTTCTCGAAAATAAAACCTCTTGCTGTTTATGCACTCCTATTTTTTATAAGTTATTATTTTGAGTAAAAATGATTTAAATACTTTATAAAAATTGGTAAACTGTGGCAAAATGAGCGTCCGATCTGAGCGGAGGTCCGGGAGGTAGACGTGAGGCATAAATATTGGAACAGGTATGTGGATTAGGTATTTTTCGATGCGAGTCCGTACCTAATCCAAAGCGTCGAGGATTAGGTATGGCACAAAATATTCGTACACAGTCTACATAGAAGATATTCCGTACCTTAAAATGTGGAGTTTAAGGTTCAAGTTTAATTAGCACTGCCGCCAGCGCCATCTACGTAGAATACCACTGGACTAGATATTGCTCTAGCGATTTAAGTCTTATGGAATGATACTCTCAAAGAAAATAACAAAACTTTCACGTCTTTTAATGAAAATAAATGTGTAAAAATCAGAAACTCATCTGATAATAGGGTGAAATGCATTTGAATATAATAATGCTCTAGTTTCTATACATAGTAGGTACACCAGTTTTAATTTTAAAGCCATTTTTCGGTAAAAATTATAAAAAAATATGTTTTTTGAGTTGTTTTATAAAAGCGAACTTTAACCTAACCTAACTATATTATTACGTTAAAAACAAAAACAAAAGGTTTACGTTGACTTTTAGTTTAAAGTACCGTTTGCCCATAAAAAAACGATCAGAAATATCAGAAAATATTCCACACTACATCAGAAACGTAATGTCCATACTCCATGCCGAATATTTCTTACCAAATCCACATACGATACCTAATATCGTAACAGGCCAGTGGCTTTATTGAGTAAATATTCGGATTAGGTAAATGGATTAGGTATATTTAAATACTAGGATTAGGTGGATTAGGTATCGTTTTTACCTAATCCGACCCATGTCTACCGGGAGGAAGGGAGAAAATGAAAAATGAAAAAATGCTTCTATCCACTACGTACGGCGCTGAATATGCTGCGAAGACGGTCAGCTACTCAATTAGTACCTATTGTGCCCTCAACATGGACAGTTCTATGTGCATTTCTACACATGGACATTTCTTTGTTGATCGCTATAATGTGACGAACTAAGATCGTACAAGCAAGAATATTTTTGCACTAGAAGTATAAGTTTCTCTTCGTCCATTATTTTATTTCGTAAAAATAAAGTAGGTAGGTAATTAGAATTACTTTAAAACACGTCCGAACTCTCGATCCTTGCGTGCATAATGATTACGTAATAATTAACACTGATGCAGGTCGCAACTTGTCGACAAGGAGTTGAGAACCATACGTGTGCAGCGCTGTTCCGCCGCATTCAGCGTCGAACGCGGCGGAACAGCGCTGAACGCGACAGAACAGTGCTGAACGCGGCAGAACAGCGCTGAACTCTATCTAAAGCACTCGCATGATAAAAACACATTTGTTCTTATTTTATATTTGTTGGCCGCGAAAGCTGAATAAACGCGGAAAGCTGAATGGATGCGTACGCGTCTCCATACAAAATCGTTGTTTTCTATGGACATAAGCTGAATAGAGCTGAATAAGTGTGCGTAGTCCCTTAGGGACAACCATTTGTAGATGACAGCTGTCCCCTCTAGCGTTTTCCCATATACGGCACAAGACTCCATCCTGGATTACCAAGCTGTTCCATTGCGCCCAATAACTCTTAGTGATGGAACTCATCGCAGCCACATCACACCACTTGAGTTTAGGAACACCAGCTTTGATCCACTCGAAGATCGGTTTAATGTCCGGGTCATTTTGCTGAGCCTGCTGTAGGGTCTCCTTCCATTCATCGCTGAGATCCGTTCTAAGCATCCTCACGGGCACTACTTCCTTAGTCTCTTGCCTGGCACAGTGCTTACAGTCTTCAGGACAAGGTCTTCTTGACAAGGCGTCTGCGTTACCGTGAGTTCTCCCACTGCGATGTTCAGTTACGAAGTCAAACTCTTGGAGTAGTTCTATCCATCTCGCCACTTGCCCCTCTGGATTCTTGAACTGTAATAGCCACTTCATTGCAGCATGGTCAGTTCGTAATTGAAATTTACGTCCCAGCAAATATTTACTGAAGTGCTGCAATGTCTTTACTACGGCGAATAGCTCCCGTCTTGTAACGCAGTAATTTCTTTCTGGTTTGTATAAAGACTTGCTGAAGTAAGCTATTACAACCTCCCGGTCTCCTTTCCGTTAAGACAGCACGCCCCCAATTCCAGTATTACTTGCATCTGTGTCAACTATGAACACCTTCCCCCGAAACTATGTGTCCTAAAAAGTTCACTTGCTGTCTGAAAAACGAGCACTTCAAAGTCAATGTCAAAGATTTATTTGCCGATAAATATGGTTACAAAAGTTCTTAATCGAATGGTATAATAGTAGCCTAACATATTCAATCATAAAATAATGACATGCAAATTTTTGGTACAATGATAATCATGCCCAAACCCAGTATCGCTCTAAAATAAAACATTATAGCAACAAAAATATAGTCATAAATTATGAAATCTTTTTTTAACTTTTCTTACTTATCTTGATCGAAATCGTATGTGGGGTTAATATGTTGTGTCTTAATAGTTACTAATTCGATTTTATTGCATTATTTTCAAAATGGCTTTCTTAAAGTGCAAGCAGTGTTGACACCTTGAGAAACTTCCCCGTAATCGGTTTTAACTGATATGTAGAGGCAGACGTTGTTTTAAAAATATTTCAAATATCTATTAGATATTCCCGCGTGACTCATATTTTTATTTGTAATTAATATAATCAAAAAAATATTTCTTTCCTAATCAACAATCTTTCATTAGTTTACAAATCAGTAATGGTCAGGGTGATTTAGATTAACTGTTGGTAACACTACCACGGGCAAATAAAAGGTGAACTGTCATCAAAAGTGTCACTGTCAAGTCAAACAGCATTGTGTCGTAGGGATGGGCAAGTGAAAAAAACATATCGATATTTATCGTATCGATATTCTTAATCAGTATCGATAATTATCGAGCGAAAAATATCGAATATCGTCAGGTTTCGTATGATTATTCATACATATTCCCAAAGCATTCAAACTTCGTAGAAAAGAATAAAAGAAAACGGTATTTTTATTGATGCTTGAGCCTAAATAATAAAATACAATTTAATCAAAAAAGTAGTCATCAGATATCGACACGAAACCAAAAATTAATAACGTTAAAAAAATCGGATTTGATACGAATTCGATACTCTAAAATAAATATCGAATATGGATATATCGCGATTTAAAAATATCGACCATAATGTGATAATTGGATGGAAAAACATCGATATTTCGATATTTTTTTGCACATGCCTATTGTGTATAAGTTGTTGAGTTTGTTGTGATATCAAATAACTTATTATTACGTCGAGTACGTGTCCAGTAGAGTCTTCGGATTCCTGTACGAACAAGATATCTTCCTGAATACTATTGTACTGTTTCTGTGCTACTGGTGTGGATTGTGTAGAACGTTTTTTTGAGTTTGCTTACGTTGTTGGACTAATGCCTATAGAAGTGTGAGAAGACAGACTCAGCATGATCAAGATAGGCAACCGCAGTTTGTTAGTGAAGAAGCCATTGCAACACAAGAGAACATGGATGTTGCTACATCAAGTCATGGAGTGGAAAGTGCATCAGAAACTTCTGTGCCTTCAAGGGATCATTCCAGAAGGTTTATTTGGAAGCAGTAAAGTGTACTATGCATACGTTTTAGTTAATAGGGCTATAAGTAACTCAGTAGCTGATATTGCTGGTTACTATTGCAATTGTTTGGTGGGTAATCGAACCGTGGGATGCTGCGCACACGTAATTACCATTTTGTGGTATCTTGGTTGGGCTCAGTAGGGTAAAATTGGGGGACCTGGATCAAGGAGATCCAGGTCACCCCAATTTCACTATTCATTTCATCAATATTCAAATATTTTTTAGTTTCATTAATAATATTAATTCACAATATCCGTTCAAAGTGTTGTCTATTCATGCAATATATTAAGTAACTGAGTACTATTCGCTACGTGTGTTTGTTTTATATATTCGATATTCTAGCTCATAACCTAACACTGAATACTAAAGGGACATACGATATCTTCATTATAAATATGTACTTCGTGAGTCTGAATGAGCCTTGCAGCTTCATATTATTTTGTTTCCATGTGAATTTTGTTGATGAAGATGATCTTATAAAGTTTTTAAACCGGTTTTAAGATTTAGATAAATTAAATAAAACGCTTTCCAATGTATAAGTAGTTACGATTTATTTCAGATTCATATAATACAAATAAGTATAAGTAAATTAAATGAATAGGTACACTTCATTCTTGTTCTACAGCGACTGGTAAAAAGTATTGTTCAAATAATGTAGCATATCCTTTACTCTCAAGTAAATGCTGTCAGTGTAAATGTTCTTCACAATGTGCTGAAAACATATTTCAGCACTGCACTGACATACGGACTGTTCAATGCTTTCAAATTGATTTGCATTATAGACCTCAATCCGAATTACTTTAGAGCCGGCTGACACAGTTTTGTAAAAACTTAACAACTGTTTGTTATCAACATTGTTCGCTCGTTCCTCCTCATCTAAGTAATTAACGACGTTTTCAACTATGTCAGGATTTATCATTAATGGAGGGGATATCGGTGAGTAAGTCCAGCTCGGTATCTGAAATAGAAAAAATCTTGTAATTCTAATCATAAGTTATTAAAACAAATACCTAAATTATTTAATTAAATAAACTTACCGACATTGTAGTTTTCACAGGAGCACATCCGAGGGAATTGAGAAATTAAATGATGTTTTATTGGTTTCGATTTTATTTATAACTACTTTCTTTAAAGTTTTTTTTAATTTGATATTGAAATAAAATAGCGAAACATGAGATCAGACAATGTTTGTTTGTTATTAATTAATAATATTTAAATTATAAACAAATCCAGAGGAACCTATATGTATGTATCTCTAGCATAGAAGGTAAAAACCGTTAAACTAACCAAATACAATTTAATAATTTATAACATTAATTAATAACATTAAAATATACAAGCAAATCCATAGGAACTAATATGTATGTATTAATAGCATTTAGGGTCTGTTTAGATCGTACAGAATGTAACACCGTGTGCATACATTTACTAGAAAAAGTATATGATTTGTTTACAATGTGAGTGTCAGTGTATCATCACCTTAATGAAACCAAACGTTATTTGGATAAAATGCTGACAGTGTTCTGCGATCATTGATTCTAAAGGTATGTCACTATATTGATTATGGTCTCGGCATATTTGTATGTTCGTTGTTGTTAAATATGTGTTAGTAAATGTATGTTTAGCATTTTTACGACAACTGAAGTCGCGGTATTCGTGTAGTATAATTCTAAGTCATATTTAACAATCCTTAAATGATTAGTAACTAGTATATTTTGTTTACAAATGTAAATAGGATATCTTGTTTGCTTAGTTATCATATTCTTACACACGGACTTTACATATTTGGAGGATCATCGTCTGGATTTTGCTCTATATAATGCGCAAGAATCTTAGCCAAATCACAAACTGCTCTCTACGAGGGAAAGAATCAACGCCTACACACTAGCTACGCTTCAACCAGAAAAATGTAAGTTTTAATTATTTTATTAAATAATAATGAGTTACAAATGTGTAATGTGTACATACTATTCAGTCGAACTGTAAACTGTATGCAGCGTGTATGCATTCTGTTTCAATAAACAGAATAACAGGCCTGTTGGTCTAGTGGTTAGTGACCCTGACTGCTATGCCGGAGGTCGTGGGTTCGATTCCCACTCAGGACAAATGTTTGTATGATGAGCACGATCATTTGTTCTGTGTCTGGGTGTAATTTATCCATAATATTTATGTATATAGATATATATATATATAAGTATGTTTATCAGCTGTCTAGTACCCATAACACAAGCTCTGCTTAGCTTGAGGGACTAGATGGCGTTGTGTGATAGTTGTGGAATATTATTATTATAAAACTACTACTAAAAATTATTGTCCCTACTTATTCAATATAGAGAACTTATTTAATCCTAACTAATATTATAAATGTCGAGTGAGTTTGATTGTAGTACAAACTTTGTACAAATAAAATTAATATTGAATTCGATTTAGCTATTATCAGAAATTTTAATGAGCAAATTATATTTTCCTCGTTTTGTTGTCATACATTATATATTTTTTAAGGTTCCTCTAGATTAACCTAGCGAATCCTTCAAATAACTTATTTGATATCATTTTTAATAATATTTTGAATATATTGTTTTAGGTCCAAGCCATCTTCATCTTCAATGCCTCAATTGTTCTCATCTGGAGAAGAATCAGATGCCGAGCAGCAGCCGATGCAGCAGAAAACGACATCATCGCCTCGGGTTGAGAAATCTGCTGCAAACAAGCGTTCCAGAGCGTCTGTCGGATGTGGATCTAAGCCTCGCGGATCGAAGAAGCCTCGAATAAATCCGGTGCCATTGACTGATAATAAGTTAACGGCACGAGACCTGTTCGGCAGTGAAAGCGAAGAGGATGATTCACTGAAGCCGTCCATATCAGCCGGTAAAACATCGCCTCCTATTTATTCTTACTATACTAAGAAAGTTGAGAAAGGCTATGCTCGAAAAATAAGCGAAACAAAACAAGGACCGTATTACGTTGAAGTAAAGGTCTATAATTGTGAGGAGATCGCAAGTGTACCACCGGTAAATAGGTGGCGTCATTCAATCGTTACGATCAAAACAAAAACTGATACGGATACGGAGATGTGGCGCCATCTAAAAGCATTTACGTCCTCAGTCGACAAAGATTTTAAAAACTGCCCTGCGACTTTAATAAATTCTTATTATTAAGTTTTTTTTATATTTCTGCTTAATTTATCATTATGTTAATATAATCCTAGTAATTTTCGGTAACCTTCTTTAATTACTCGTAATTCTTATTAAGTATAACGTTTTTTTTTAGTTTAGTATTGTTTAATTTGTCTGTATGCTATATAATGTAATCCTAATAATTACATGTAACAAATGTGTAGTCAATTTAATAAATAAAAAAATATGCGGATATTCCACTTAAATCGTATGTTTTTATTTCACAGTTGTACAGTCCAGAGAACACAGAACACCATTCACAAGATCATGTAGTACAAATATGACTTGTACGCAATGTAAAACTGAAATACCACGAAATCAATATGCATATCATATGAGAACTAATATACACAAGACTAATAGTTTATTGAGAACTGAATTCAAAAATATATTTATTATAGCAACAGCATTTAAAAATAGAATCGCAACTTATCGTCTGAACTTAGCTCAGGATGACGAGCACCTCACTTCTGAGGCGATCCTGAGTAATGTTGATAGACATAAGAGTCAGGATGACGAGCACCTCACTTCTGAGGCGATCCTGAGTAATGTTGATAGACATAAGAGTCAGGATGACGAGCACCTCACTTCTGAGGCGATCCTGAGTAATGTTGATAGACATAAGAGTCAGGATGACGAGCACCTCACTTCTGAGGCGATCCTGAGTAATGTTGATAGACATATGAGTCAGGATGACGAGTACCTCACCCCTGAGGCGATCCTGAATTCTGTGCTTCCAAATATTAATAAATTAATAACTATGATACTGAATAAGTATGACTGTATAAAAGTAAATTTTGAGCTTTTTGTTAAGTTTCTTTTACTGAGATCTGACAATGAAGAACTAGAACTGAAATCTTTTAACACTAAGTATGATATTATCTATAAAAATACTGATATAAATGACTTCTTTTCGAATAAAATACATGTCTTGATGCGGAAAATGTCTGAATTTGAACACGTACAGTCAGGTTGGACATATCTTTCGCTAAGTCATATTGAGATGAATATATGCAAATATTGTCCCATGAGAGGTGGCACATACATTAAGTTGCCCTCAGTAATAAAAAATACTAAAAGTTGTTTGAATTTACATAATAATGATGAATGTTGTTTTTTATGGTGCGTCGTAGCCGCATTATTTCCTCGTACAAGTAATGTGTGCAGAACGACGTCCTATCCTCATTATAGCGAAGTTCTCAATATTCAAGGAATGTCATTACCTCCTTCACAAAATGATATTAAACTTTTTGAATTGATAAATACTACAATAAGCATTACCATATATGGTTTAGACAATAAATGTGCTGTCACCGGACCTTTATATATGACGAATAAGAAAAAAGAAAATCATATTAATTTATTATATATTGAAAGAAATGGGAAAGGACATTATTGTTTAATAAAAGATCTCGTACGCTTAGTGCGACGTCAGATTACGCATCATCACGGCAAAGTTTTCCTATGCGATTCATGTTTACAATTTTTTACAAATGAAAATAAATACGCATCTCATACTTGTTCTAAAATTTTGACTATACTACCGGAAAAACATACCATATTGAAATTTAAACACTATGAAAGACAACTTAAGATTAATTTTATTATTTATGCTGATTTCGAGAGTTTGTTAATACAATGCGATGATAATAGCTCTAAAAATACTACGACATTAAAAATTCATCAACCATCAAGTTTCGCATATTACATATGTTGTTTTCATGATAACAAACTTAACAAATTTGTTACGTATAGAGGCGTAGATTGTGTTGAAGTATTTTTAAAACGTTTAGTAAAAGATGCTAAACGAATAAACAAAGTTTTGTCTACTCAATTATCAATGAAACCTTTAACTCATAATCAAGAACGAGAATATCGAAATGCAACTAAATGTCATATATGTAATCAGTTACTGTCCGGAGATAAAGTTCGTGATCATGATCATATTACTTCCGAGTATAGAGGGGCAGCGCACTCGCATTGTAATTTGATGTTCAAAGTGTGTCCATTCATACCGGTTGTATTTCATAATTTAAGTGGTTATGACTCGCATATATTTATTAGAGAGTTGGCTAAATATGAAGGCTCAATTAAAATAATTCCAAAAACCAAAGAAAAATATCTCACAATTACTAAATTAATTAAGACAAAACAAGGTACTCGTTCAATACAGATTAAATTTATTGATTCCTTTCATTTTCTTAGCTCAAGTCTAGATTCTTTAAGTAAAAGCTTGTCAGAAAAAGATTTTGTTTATTTAACAAGAGAGTTTAAGGATAAAAGTAAACTTAATTTATTACGTAAGAAAGGTATTTACCCGTATGATTATATGGATGACTGGTCAAAATTTGATGAAAAAGAACTGCCCCAAAAATCTAGTTTTTATAATAGTTTAACCATGGAATCTCTGACAGATGTCGAGTATGCTCACGCTCAAGATATTTGGAATAATTTTGAGATAAAGACGCTTGGTGAATACAGTGATTTGTATTTGAAATGCGATGTTTTGTTGTTATGTGACATATTTGAAAAATTTAGAGAGACAAGTTTTCATTTTTACAAACTGGATCCTGCTCATTATGTGACTTCACCTAGTTTGAGCTGGGATGCTATGCTTCTGTACACTAGCGTTGAATTAGAGCTCATTAGTGATTTAGAAATTTATACATTTATTGAAAAAGGTATACGGGGGGGCTTGGCACAATGCTTACTTCGTCATGCTAAAGCAAATAATAAATATTTACCTCATTATGATGATTTAAAACCGACGAGTTATTTGATTTATCTAGATTGCAATAATCTTTATGGTTATGCAATGACTAAAAAGTTGCCTATTTCAGAGTTCCGATTTTTAACTCAGAATGAAATTGACAGCTTTAATGTATTGCAATTATCAGATGACAGCGTATATGGTTTTATATTAGAAGTAGATTTATGTTACCCAGATTGTATTCACGATCAGCATAAAGATTTACCATTTGCTGCAGAGAAATTTGTGCCTCCTGGGGGGAAATCAACCAAGTTAATTGCTAATCTATATGATAAATTTAATTATGTCATTCATTATGTACATTTAAAACAATGCATAAAAAATGGTCTAGTTTTAAAAAAAATACATCGCATACTAACGTTCAGACAGGATGATTTCTTAAAGAAATATATAGATCTGAATACCAATCGACGTATAGCATCTAAAACTTCTTTTGAAAAAGATTTTTTTAAACTTCTAAATAATGCAATATTTGGTAAAACTATAGAAAATAAAAGAAAACAAGTGGACATAAAACTAGTAACCAAATGGAATGACAACGAAAACTTCACGAATAAGAAACTTTGCGCAGAAAAATTGATTTCCAAACCTAATTTTAAAAGTGTGTCAATATTCGCGGACGACTTTGTAGCAATACAGTTAAATCGCGATAAAATAATATTAGATCGACCAATTTACATCGGATTTACAGTTTTAGAGTACGCCAAACAACACTTATATCAGTTTCATTACGATTACATAAAAAAGAAATATGGAGACAAGGCTGAATTATGTTATACAGATACCGATAGTTGACTTTACTTAATTCATACAGAAGACTTTTACCATGACATGCACGATAATATAACATATTTTGATACTAGTAATTTCCTAATAGATAATCAATATAACATACCTAGAATTAACTCAAAAATTCCTGGCTTGTTCAAAGACGAAATGGGAGGTGATGTTATTACAGAATTTACAGGTTTACGAGCAAAACTGTATTGCATTAACAGTTTGAATTCACTGATAACAAAAGCGAAAGGTATGTCTAAATCTGTTACTAAGCATTTAAAACAAAGTAATTACAATGATTCTTTGTTATTCGATAAAAGCCAGTCGTTTAAAATGAGCATTATAAGATCTATCAAGCATATATTGTATTCGCAGCAAGTTAGTAAGCAAGCATTAAATAGAAACGATGATAAAGTTCAGATACTTTCAGATCAAATTCACACTTTGCCTTGGGGATATTGTGATGCAATGATTTAAACCAGTGTTCATTAAACTTTTTATTGATCTTATTACGTTTTAATCGAGCATTAATTATTATGTAAACCATATTTAGACAACTACTGTTCTAAATTAATGTATTATATAGAAATGATGTATGAATAATTATTTTAGAATAAGTTATGTACTATAAATGAATATATTACGCTACTATTATGAGTGGATGTATACGCTACGATGAACATATTATGATGTTATATATATATATTATATTATAATAAAATGATATTTCCTCAACAAATGGACTTTTATTCAAACGTATTCAACTTCCTAAACGTTATCATCAAGTTTTAAGTTCTTGTTTGTTGTATGTTTAGTTTCATGTAGTAACGAGTATATAAGTGCACGTTAGGCGAAAATAAGATTAATATGCACTATGAGGTTGATCAAACAACCCGTATCGATCTCTCAACGTTAATAATATAAGATTAAGTGACTCTGTTCACCACATCAGACATAGCGCTTTACTACCAAATACTATTCGCTGTATAATATGTGGTCCATCAAACTGTGGTAAAACGAATGTTATGATTAGTTTACTGCTGCATGAAAATGGGCTCAAATTTAAAAATCTTTATCTTTACTCTAAAACTTCTTTTCAACCAAAATACCGTTTTTTGGTTGAAGTATTAAAAAGGGTGCCACAGATTAACTTTTACGAGTTTAATAATGACAAAGATGTAATTTCTCCGAGTGAAGCTTTAACAAATTCTGTATTTATATTTGATGATGTTGCTTGTGAAAATCAAATAAATATCCGCAATTATTTCTGTATGGGTAGGCATAAACAAATAGATTGTTTCTATTTGTCTCAAACCTATTCTAAAATACCAAAGCAATTGCTACGCGACAATGCTAATTTTCTTATTATGTTCAAACAAGATGATGTGAATTTAAAGCATATTTATGAGGAGCATGTCAGTTCTGATTTACAATGGAAAGAGTTCAAAAATATTTGTCAAACTGTTTGGAGTAAACCTTATAATTTCCTACTTATAAATAAAGAATCGTCATTAAATAATGGAAGATACAGACAGAATTTTGATATGTTTTTTAATTTTGACTGACTATTTATACACACATATAAGTAATTAATAATACAACATCAATTCAGTATAACTTGTTCTTTAGTTGAATGCAGTTCTTATAATTGGTAAAACATGGAAAAAAATATTAAAATAGAATTAATGAAGTCCGTAGACTCATTAAAGAACAAAATAAAACAAATGAAGGACCAGGAACACTCTATGAACTTGTCATTTGATAAAATGCTAAAACCTGTCACAGATCCCCTTAAAACTCTAGTTGATTCGAATATAACTATGGAAAAAATTAAACGTTTAGAAAATACAAAATTCACTGATTCTGCAGATATTGAATTGGAAGACAATATCAATACTGTAAAAGTTTTTATAATCTGTTGTAAGCTTTACTGTGGCAACACTTACTTCCGTATCCATATATTCTTTTTCCTTTTTTTCCTTTTTGCTGCGTCGTCGCTTATGTATTGAAGTTATATTTTGTATCCTAACTTAACAGTTATTTTAATAAATAATTCTGTTGAAGTTATTCAAAAACCGTTTTAATCATCTGCCCTGTGACCTGCACACACTATTAGCTTCCATCTGTCATCATCTTGAACAACTGCTTTCTAAGAGGTTATGTGCCCAGCAAACAAAGGGCGACACGTTGACACATTAAAAACGAAAAGTGAATGGTGTACTAAGTTATAGTGTGGTGCTAATACAAGGCACAGGGCTGATTGTTCATTGGAATCATCCGTGTTATATTATTAATGACGGATCCAGACCAACGTGGCGGCGACGGCAGGAGTCATGCTGGCAGTGCAGCTGACCATACCTTTGGAACGCCGGGGACAATGTTACCCTACGGCGGTGGCAGCTTTGTGGACAAGCTGGAAGGAGTGGTGAATTATCATTCCTGGAAGTTTCAGGTACGGATGGCACTAATATTAGAAAATTTATGGGGTTGTGTTGAGGGCACGGACACTGATGCGGGACGAATTCGGAAAGCTCTCGCTAGAATATGCCTCTCAATCAGACCACATTGTTATCAATATGTACGGGATTCTACGACAGCAAAAACCGCATGGGATAACCTCAAAAATGTGTTCGAGGACAAATCTCTCTATAGAAGGGTCACATTATTGAGACAACTTCATAAGATTCAATTTAATCAATATAGCAGTATGACTACTTATATTGAGGCAGTCATGACTCTGAGACAACAATTGGTAGATATTGGTAGAACAATTGAAGACAGTGAGGTAGCGGAATTACTTCTTGGTGGGCTTCCCGAAGAATATGATGTGCTTGTATCGAACCTGGAGACTGCCAACATCACAAACACTTTATCAAGCGAGCTGGTGCGAACTAGGTTGCTACAAGAAGAATTTAGAAAAAATTCCAATGGAAATGTGGCTGGTACTCAACAAAGTGCATACTATGCAAGTAAGAAGAGCACCATAGTGTGTAATTACTGTAAAAAGAAGGGCCACATCAAATCCAAGTGCTTTAAGTTGAAGAGGGACTCAAAATTAAAGAGGAATGATGAGCAAGTTCTTCTAGTTGCACAATCCATCAAGAACCAATGGATTATTGATAGTGGATGTACTTCGCACATGACTAATTCTAAAGACTTTATGATTAATTTTAGTATTGCAAACAATAGTTCAGTGTCTATAGCGAATGCTGATAAACTCGCTTGTGAAGGTACAGGTGACATAAAAATATGTCTTAATAATAATAATTTTGTAATTAAAAATGTGATGTTTGTTCCAAATTTGTCCAACAATTTGATATCTGTCAGCAAACTCGTTGAGAAAGGCTATGTAGTTAAATTTTCTAATGAATTTTGTAATGTTCTGGATAGAAATGGTAAACTGGTGGGAATGGCTTTAAAGAAAAATGGTGTTTATGTTTTAAAGAACATTAGATATAGGTGTAATTCTCAGGTACACTCTTCGATGATCCTGCAGGAGGAACAGGAAGCACAAAGTGCAAATGCTGCTATCACAGTGCCATTGGAATTGTGGCACAAACGTCTCGGCCATCTCAGTCAACGTGGTATGTATGCTTTAAGGAGTGGTTTGGTTTCTGGTGTAATGTTTCAGGACAACCAGAAGCATGACATACACAACTGCATCGCTTGCCTTGAGGGGAAGATGAAGGCCAAGTCTTACCCAAAGGGACAGGCTAAGAGAGCTAATCAGCTTTTGGAGCTCATCCACAGTGATGTCTGCGGCCCGATGTCTGAAAGCAGCTGGGGAGGTGCTCGCTACCTAGTGACTTATACTGACGATTTTTCAAGAAAATCTTTTGGATATTTGTTAAAAGCCAAATCAGAGGTAATGTCCAGTTTTATTGATTTTAGAACTCTAGTAGAGAAGCAGACTGATTTGCGGATCAAAATATTACGTACAGATGGAGGTGGCGAATACTGCAGTGCTAGATTCGCAGACTATTTAAAGATGGGAGGTATAATTCATCAAATAACTATACCTTATTGTCCTGCTCAGAATGGAGTAAGTGAACGCCTAAATAGGACTATTATGGAGAAGGCAAGGTGCATGCTGCAGGAAAGTGGTCTCTGTAAGCGCTATTGGGGTGAAGCAGTTACCACTGCTATTTATTTAAAAAATAGGAGCCCCACAGCTGCTTTGTCAGGATCTGTTCCTGAAGAGGTTTGGACTGGATCTAAAATTGATTTAAGTCATCTCCGTGTTTTTGGCTGCATTGCCTATTCTCTCATACCTGAGCAGCAACGCAAGAAATTAGACTCAAAGAGCAAGATGTATGTGTTTGTAGGTTATAGTGAGACTTCTAAAGGTTACAGATTAATTGATCCGTCTAATCCAAGCAAAATTATCTTGTCCAGAACAGTTTCATTTTTAGAAAATAAATTTTATAATATGACTAATGAAAAAGATAATAATTATATTGAATGCAATGATCATTACAATATTTTACCAATAAACAATAATTTTGAAAATAATTGTTATCCTGATAATTCTATAAATAATAATGATATTTTATTAAATGAAAATAATCCGGATGTTTCTCAAATTCCAGGTGATGTCCCTGGTGAACACTGCGACACACAGAACGACAATACCAGCTTCAGATCGCCTGAGAGCGACATTAGTTTCAAGTCCCCTGCTTCTGATCTTTGGGCTGAGTCATCATCATCCGAGGGTGATTTACCAGTTCCAGAGACAAATCCAATATTACCGGTTGCTACAAATGGCCGGCCTGTAAGATCTACTCGAGGTATTCCACCTCTGAGGTATGGTGACTATGATTTATCTCTGTTAGTACATGGTGGATATTTTGATGAACCACAAACATATGAAGAAGCTATCTCTTGTTCTGATAGTGAGCAGTGGAAAAAGGCAATGTATGATGAATACACATCATTAACTGAAAATGGTGTTTGGGTATTAGTTGATAGACCAGTTGATAGAAATGTAATAAAATCAAAATGGGTTTACAAAATTAAAAATGATGCCTCAGGAAATTTTATTAAATATAAGGCACGCTTGGTTGCTCGTGGTTTCACACAGAAACCTGGTGTAGATTTTACAGAAACTTTTTCACCAGTTGTTCGACAGTCCACTATGAGAATATTGTTTTCTCTAGCTAACTCTCTAGATATGGACATTGATCACTTGGACGTTGCTACAGCTTTTCTCAATGGAAATTTAAATGAAACCATTTACATGGAGCAGCCAGCGGGTTTTTCAGAAAATAATAGCAAAGTTTGTCTATTACTCAAAAGTATTTATGGTCTGAAGCAGGCCAGTCGCATGTGGAACTGCAAAGTCCATGAATTGCTCTCCAAAAATGGTTACATTCAAAGCAAGTGTGAACCTTGTGTTTATTTTAAGAAAACAAAACATATTGATATTAGATATCATTTTGTAAAAGATTTAATAATTAATGAACAGATAGTTGTTTCATATTTGCAAACGGATAGCATGATTGCAGACATTATGACTAAACCTTTAAGTAAAAGTAAGCATTCAGACTTCGCAAAACAAATGAATGTAACCAAAATAAAATTGTAATGTTTAAATATGTGATACTAGAAATATTTTTTTTGTGACAGCATGTAATGCATGTTTATAGACTATAGTTATGTATGCGTTATAATTATGTTTGTATTGCATGTTTCTGTTTTAAACGTAAAGCTTAAGGGGAAGTGTAAAAGTTTTTATAATCTGTTGTAAGCTTTACTGTGGCAACACTTACTTCCGTATCCATATATTCTTTTTCCTTTTTTTCCTTTTTGCTGCGTCGTCGCTTATGTATTGAAGTTATATTTTGTATCCTAACTTAACAGTTATTTTAATAAATAATTCTGTTGAAGTTATTCAAAAACCGTTTTAATCATCTGCCCTGTGACCTGCACACACTATTAGCTTCCATCTGTCATCATCTTGAACAACTGCTTTCTAAGAAATACTAGCTCATCTACAAAGTTTGAGGACTGCTACGATCCAAAACTAAAGTCTGCACCAGTACTTAAAAAGTCTCCTACAAAAGAAATATTAGATGATTTAGAAATGTCACTAGAGGGTCGTGATATCCATGATATTTATGATGGTGTAAATATACCGTTTGGAATAAGAAGTGTAAATAAAACATTGCTAATGGGTAATTCTATAGTCTCATTTTCTAAAATCGATAGTTTGAATGACGATAGTGTCATTTTAATTAAAGTTGGTGACAAATCCTATAATTTAACCCCTGGCTTGAAGGAACTTTTACTTCGAAGAAAGCCTGATTTAAAATTAATATCGAGCAAAGATAGACTTGTCTACAAAGACATGCTGCATTATACAAATGCTCATAAGAGAGATTTTAATCCTGATGGACAAATAAGAGGCGATAAGGGAATAAAATATCGTGAAGTAATCAAACCATTATTTTCCGAATCATTAAATGAAAATTTTCACACTGGAGGAAGCTTACCAACTCTAAAGAAATACAAAAATAAAACTGACTTGGTATATTGGGATGACCCTAACGAACTCGTTGAGAGATTGAAACTATTAGTTGCTTCCAGAGATGCTGGCAACACAAATCATGATAATGAAATATTGTCGATCGTTGAAGAATTGAAAGAAGCTGGCATAATTAAAGAATAAATATTCACCACCATAAAATTTTCATTCAGTGTTATAGATGGATTCAAAACAAATGCACTGAATTTATTGTGAACATGAGCAAAACCGAAGTGGTAAACGAAATTCATAAAAATGCGAGGGTGAACTTTCCACGCAGATGTGTTATCATGAAAGATATAGATGACCTGTGGCAAGCAGACTTAATCGATATGCAATCGATTTCAAAGCAAAATAAAAATTACAGATTTATTCTTGCTATTATTGACACATTCTCGAAATATGCTTGGACTTTTCCTTTAAAAAGTAAAACCAAAGATGATGTATGTAACTCTTTTAAGAAGTTATTGAATAAAGGGCGTGTTCCTAAAAATCTACAAACGGATAAAGGAACAGAATTTTACAATAATCAGTTTCAAAAGCTTATGCAAACTTATCACATTAATCATTATTCAACCTTCTCAACAAAAAAGGCTTCAATAGTTGAGCGATTTATCAGGACATTGAAATCGAAAGTCTATAAGGAATTTAGTTTAAGAGGCAGTTACAATTGGATAGACAGCATGCTTAATAATGTTATTTACGAATACAATCACACTTATCATCGGACAATTGATGAAGTTCCCGCTAATGTGAATAACATCAACAAAAAACGTATATTAGAGAGATATTCAAGATTGGTAAAAAATCATAATATTAGAAGCAAGTATAAAATTGGTGATTATGTGCGTATCAGTAAGTACAAAGGAACATTTGAAAAAGGTTACACTCCCAACTGGTCTACAGAAATATTTAAAATTCGAAAGATACAAAACACAAATCCTATTACCTACTTAATAGAAGATACAATCAGAGGTCAACCCATTTTAGGTACATTTTATGAACAAGAGCTTCAAAAGACGAAAAATCCTAATTTATATCTTGTTGAGAAAGTTCTTAAAAGAAAAGGAGACAGAGTTTTAGTAAAATGGTTAGGTTTGCCTTCTTCTGAAAACAGTTGGATTGATAAATCGAATATTTATTAAGTGTTTTGTCCAAAATATATCAGTCTTATGATGTGTATTGAAGAGAGTAGTCTTCTCAATTGGATTATAAATCATTTACCATTTGAATTACATCTACCTGGATACAATTATTGTGGCCCTGGCACTAAATTAATCAAAAGGCTTACACGTGGAGATAAAGGTGTTAATAAATTAGACGAATATTCCAAACAACACGACATAGCCTATCATAAGTCTTCAAACCTAAAAGATCGTCACAAGGCAGATTTAGTTTTATTCAATATGGCTAAAGAACGAGCACTTGCCTCAGATGCAAGCGTTGGGGAAAAACTAGCAGCGCACTTAGTAAGCAGCGCTATGTCGACAAAAATTAAAACTGGATTTGGTCTAAAAAAGAATAGCAAAAAGTGTTCTCCTAAAATTAAAAGTGGAAAAGGGTTAACAAATAAATTTAAAAATGTTATTAGCAAAACGAAGAGACATTTTAAAAAATTAAAACCAAAATGCAAGAAAGTGGCTATAAAATTAGCCATGGCCGCTGCCAGAGAATTAGCTGATGATTCATCCATTAAACTTCCTCGTGTTATTCCTATACCAAAAACTGGTGGAGTACTGCCTTTGATTCCGATTTTTGCGGGATTATCAGCGGTAGGAGCTTTAGCAGGTGGTGCAGCTGGTATTGCTAAAACCATTAATGAATTCAAAATGGCTAAAAAGTTATTGACTGAATCGAAGAGACACAATGAAAAGATGGAAGCTCTCTGTATCGGAAAAGGACTACATCTTAAACCACATAAAGATGGGCTCGGAATATTTGTATCAAAAGAAAAAAACTAAGATATCGGCTACCCAAACGAGCCTTGACTAATTTAGACATTTTGAAGTATGGAAATAATATTCCCTATTTCAGAGGTGTCTTTATGAGAGATAGGCTCCCTAAATACCCTTTTAAAAAAGAATGTGGAGTTATAAATTTAGACAGCTCTAATAATCCTGGTTCTCATTGGGTAGCCTATGCCAAATACAACGATTATATTGAGTATTTTGATAGTTACGGAAATCTTAAGCCTCCAAAGGAATTTATAAAATACTTGGGATCCAAAGTACACTATAATTATGACAATATTCAGCGTGATCATCCTTTTAATTGCGGACACCTTTGTTTAAACTTTTTGAAGAATTTTTGGTTCAGTGAAGGAATAAAATAAACAGTATCTAAGAAAAAAGTTCAGTGTCGAAGCATGTCTACTACGGTTACCATCTCAGGTAATAAATCGGAGTTGACCTCATACTTTCATCCACCACTGCATTTATCGGATCAATACGAGTGTGGTTTGCTATACTTTTCAGTAATAAATTCCAGAACAAATATTCCTAGCATTAACAACAGTCTGTTTGCGATCAGAATCGAATGTGATCTTGTGAACGGATCGTACTGCAACGGATCACCAACTCATTTTATTCACGAATTTGTGTCTGATACTCATCCAGGTCATCGGTGCATAGAAATACCGCAAAATATTATTTATTTTCCAGTGAACAAAAATATAATTTCTTCGATATCTGTTAGGATTGTAGATCAATTTGGTCACTGTATTAACTTTGGCGAAAAACATATTCAGCTGCGTCTTCATTTAAGAAAAACAAAATGATAATTCATTATAAAAACACCCAAGTCAGTGAAAACCATCTTAGTTCTTCAACGATTGCTAAGGTGCAACGACGTAAGAAAAACGTGAAGAAATTGACTAAAGTAAATAAAGATTTCCTTAAAGCTCTTGGGTTTAAAGTATGAATATACTACAGATTACTGAATCACCACACTTCGACACTTCGATCGAAAGTTACGAAGTCCATTCATACAATCCCTACAATAGCAGCTTTAGAGAAAACGATGAAATCAGAATTCCCATCCACCAGCAAGACATATACGTGCTACCATCAGCCAGTTCAATTTACGTCGAAGGACAAGCGAAGTTTTTCGGGAAAGATGGGAATCCAATCAAGAAAACTGTTACGTTCACTAATAACCCTGTTTTGTCTTTGTTTCAAGACATCAGATACGAAATCAATGGTATTGAAATAGACCGCATAAAAAATTCTGGAATAACGTCAACAATAAAATCATACATCTCATTAAATGAAGCAGAAAATAAAGTTGCTGCCCTATGGGGTTGGAGTTTGCAGGGATTTCAAAGTGATGGAAATTTTAGTGCTGTGATACCATTAAATAAAGTTTTAGGGTTTGCAGAGGATTACAATAAAATAGTGATAAATTGCAAACATGAACTTATATTGAACAGAAGTAACACTAACTTAAATAGCGTTATCCTTACTGATGATATTGCTCATTTTCAAATAGACATAGAAAGAGTTCAGTGGAGGGTGCCACACATAAAAGTATCAGACCGAGAACGACTGACCCTTTTAAAACATTTAGAAAGAGATAAACCTATTCAGATAGCGTTTAGAAACTGGGATTTATATGAGTATCCGTTACTACCCAAAACCACAAAGCATTCTTGGTCAGTTAAAACTGCTTCACAATTAGAAAAACCCAGATATGTAATTTTTTGTTTACAAACTAATCGAAAAAATAATAAAACTAGAGACAGTTCAGTATTCGATCATTGTGAAGTAACAAACGTTACGCTCTTTTTGAATTCACAATATTATCCATATGAACCTTTAGGTTTAAAGTTTTCTGAGAACAAATATAATATATTATATGAAATGTTTGTGAAATTTCGTCAGTCGTATTACAACTGTCCAGTAGACCCGTTGCTTGACCTAAAGGAGTTCAAAGAAAAAGCCCCTCTCTTTATCTTGGACTGCTCAAGACAAAACGATAGCCTAAAAACAGGTCCAGTGGACGTGAGGTTGGAGATTGAATGTTCTACAGCAATACCAGATAAGACAACTGCATATTGTTTGATTATAAACGATCGACTTGTGGAATACAAACCTCTCAGCAACATTGTGCGCAGGTTATCATGACCGCCATTGTAGATGTTCAAGGTTTCAAAACAGAATCAAATTATTTTATCATTAAAGAAATTGCTATACTATGTAATAATAAAATTCAGGTGTTTTTAATTACACCGCCGTTTCCATATCGCGGTTTGTCAGAGCTAGAAAAACGACAAGTTGGCTGGATTGAACGTAATAGGAAGATATACTGGGATGAAGGATTTGTGCCTTTCGTAAATTATCGGAACTTGGTTGAAGGTATTTTAAAAGATAAATGTGTTTACACCAAAGGTAGAGAAAAAGTATTATGGTTGAAAGAAATTTCAAATAATAATAATGTAAATAATTTAGAAGATAAAGATTGTCCTAGTTTGATAAGCTTGTACAAAATGTACGAAGATTGTCATGATTTGTATAGTTGTATGTATCATGATTCAATATGTGCTTTAAAAAATGTTTTATGTTTAAATAGATGGTGTATAGATAATAAAATTTTGATATAAATATTTTCTTGTTTAATTTTTACGATTACAGTTTCCTCCATCTGCATCCATCCATCCCTCCCAAACTCCTAAATGTTAATCTTTATAAGTTGCTAGCAACAACTATACAGCCCCATTATGCTTTTATAATTAGCACCAAGAAGTAGAGAGCGAGTAAACAGAACATGTGTCAAAACAAATACAATCCGCGCTATGACATGTATAACACGTATAAAATGCGTGAATTTTCATTTAATAATTATTGGGCAACGGTTGATTCGAGGAGAAGATTAGTGATGGAAATGGCTGACGCCGGATTTTTTTACTGTGGAAATGGTGTAAATGATAAAGCAGCTTGTTTCTCATGTGGAGGTGTTATAGAAGATTGGGAGATTTACGATGATCCTTGGCTGAAGCATGTTCAAAACTTTCCGGATTGCTTTTATTTAAATGCTGTGAAAGGAAAATATTATGTTGACAAATCAAAATGTCTATGCAAGTATAGTAAGGAAACAAAAATATAAAATTATTCGTTAAAATTGATACATCTACAAAAAACAAAAAAAAAAATAAAAAAAAAAGAGACTCGTGAAGGATTTGAACCTCCGACCTCCGTTTCTCCGAACGTAATCGGCGACGCTCTTACCAAACTGAGCTAACGAGTCTCACCTATACTCCTCTAAAACAATGACAACTATCATCAATATGACGTCATGATTATTCACCCTTTGAACTTTTCCAAACCCATATTTGAGAGTAAAAGAGGAGAGCAGTGGTGGTCCAGTAGTAACGGCTGCGACTTACAAGTTGTAGGTCGTGGGTTCGAACCTAGGCTAGCGCTTTACTTTGAGTAAATTATTTCATCACCACTGTTCTCTGTGAGAGGAGACCTTTGTGCCAGTAGTGGGAAAAAGAAATACAAATTGAAATCTTAAGCCATGACTACTTTGCCTGTATCATAGTATTCGTTGTCTACCTTGCTCCTGTTTCTGTTCCGAATTCAATCAAAACATCCAGACATCGTGCATCTGTGTCGTGATCTTAAACACATTTTTTATGACGAACAGACGGTTCTTTCATAGTCTTAAGACGCTGAAAACTTTGCTTGCGCGATGTAGGATTTAATGTTTTTAGTTCATCCGATGTGTCATACTCATAGATGATGCTGTAGTACTTTTTGCAGAATGCGAACGAACATATTGATCGATTAACTGATTGTTTAGTTCAAGTAGTAGCTTAACTAAATAAAGTGAAAACAATTAGTGGATATTTAGCCCATATTCAAATATCTCAATATAGATTACTTTCTGAATAGATGGTGAGAAGCTGGTTACTGTTGAGCTGCAAGGCTCATTCAGACTCACGAAGTACATATTTATAATGAAGATATCGTATGTCCCTTTAGTATTCAGTGTTAGGTTATGAGCTAGAATATCGAATATATAAAACAAACACACGTAGCGAATAGTACTCAGTTACTTAATATATTGCATGAATAGACAACACTTTGAACTGATATTGTGAATTAATATTATAAATGAAACTAAAAAATATTTGAATATTGATGAAATGAATAGTGAAATTGGGGTGACCTGGATCTCCTTGATCCAGGTCCCCCAATTTTACCCTACTGGGCTCGATATCGATCATTTTGAGCCGACGGCTCCGTTTTTAGACAACATATTTTATGAATATGATGATCATATGAACCAATAAAAATATTTTATTCCTATATTCAAGCATTATTATTTTCTATTCCCTATACTTACTTATAAACCCCTACATTTAAATGTAGGGGTTTATAAGACGGATGTTTTTCTACATCGTTCTCACATAATTATGTATAATCTCAACATGAAATATGTAACCAAGATTTTGTAACAACATTTTTGATTGAAAAGAGTGTCCATGGAGTTTCTTGCCCGTTCTTCTCCATAGTGATCTACGCTAGGGAATGGGCAACTACAGTACTTTCTCAAGTTATTATGCCTTGTGTCTGTTACTGTAGCTTTGATTTTTCTTTGTATTTTTGACATTCAAAAGTGCCGTAATGGTCTAGTTGAAATAAATGATTTGAGTTTGAGTTTAGCTAATATTAGTTACTTATAGGATTATTCACTGGTTTGATGGAACTATTTTCTGTTGTCTTATGAGAAATCAAATCATATTGTTGTAAGGACTGTTTCTTTGGTAGAAGGTTAGCTACAAAACTAACCTCAAAACTTGAACAGAAAATCAAAGAACAATAAAAACCCCACAAAATAAATAGTTCATTTTTATTTCCTTAGAAAATATGACATCTCCCCTCTTTTATGTCCAATTTATACTATCATACAACTTATTTTCATGCGCAACGGCGGTCCATAGAAGGATGGGCAATCTCTTTTAAACTGAAAGAATAGGCTTGTTAACTGAAAAAATCTAATTAGTCCGTCACTTAGATTATCAAAAAATATTTGACCCGTATTTTTTCTTTTGTCACATAAACCAAAATTGACGAAGATACGACGCTTTTAAAATTCCCAATACGTCACTGTTCGGTATCATTCTTAGTGAGTTGATACCGAACAGTGACGTCACGAGCCCCCACTCCCGAGTTTTGATGCGTTTTATCTTTGTCAATATTCGTTGATTTACAAAAACAAAAAATACGTGTCCATTATTTTCCAATACTCTAATTGACGGACTAAATAGATTTGCAATTTATTGATGGTGGAAACAAGCCTATTCTTTTACATTATAGAAAGGATTATCAATTAGCCATCTGTGTAAAGCCCTTCTGAAGCGGACCATTGGAAGTTCTTTAATTTGGTTAGGAATCTTGTTGTATATCTGAATACACATAGGATAGCAACTCCGCCTATATAGTTCAGTTTTCGTTCCAGGAATAATTAATCTATTAGGGTATCTAGTTGAGATCTGCTGTTTCGATTTTCGACAGCACTCGGTTGAGGTTTTTAAGGTGATCTTCAAATGTACGGCTCACAATGAATTATGTCGTCTAGATAGACAAGACATGCGTCCCCAATCAATCACTACTACCAAGCGAGTACTTGCTCCATCATCAGCCTTTCAAACGTCGCAGGAGCATTGCACAAACCGAATGGCATAACTTTAAACTACCATAGCCCATTTCCTGTTGAAAATGCAGTTTTCTCCTTGTCCTGGTAAACCACTTCATACCAGTCAGCGTATCCAGTGTGTCATCGATCCTAGGCAGCGGGTAGCTGTCCTTTTTCGTGACGTCGTGCAGTCTTCGATAGTCCACACAGAAGCGCATACTGCCGTCCTTTTTCTTTACCAGGGCCATAGGAGAACACCATGGACTCGATGAAGGTTCGATAACACCGTCCTTCACCATTCCCTCAATCATGGTTTCTACCTCTTTTTCTCGTGCAACTGGCAGTCTTCTTGGTCGCTGACGGATTGGTAACCGTTACCTGTATTAATCTGGTGCTGAACAAGTCCAGTTCTCCCTATGTCAGCATCATTTGAAGAGAAAATGTTGGCGTACTGAAGTAACATCGCTCGCCTTTGTACATAAGCTATAATATTGCAATTAAAATGTATATTTGTTGTTTTTTTGTGTGCAATAAAGAATAAGAATAACATCTTCATATCCTTGTCCTTTTCTCCTTCAGTTAAATCGCAGTTTTCCAAAAGTGTTGACACGTCAAACTTTGTACTACGAATTTTATTTCCGGTATGCACATCAGTCTTGCAATTGACGCATCCAAGCTACTTCCTCGCAAGTGCCGATCAAGGTGCCCTCCTTAATCACATGCTCCTGGTCACTTGGATTCAGTATGCGTACTGCTGAGACGTTGGTGGCCTCGACCAGAGTTCTTCCATGGGAAGTCATTGTTCACCCTTTCTATCAGAACACTTCGATCTTATTGGCACAACCGTTTCTGATCTGCGAGGAAGAACAATCTTCTTCAAGCAGTACACTTTCCCTGACGGTGCACCTTCCATGAAGACTTCCTCTGAACCACATTTCAGTACTCCTTGATCAACGTCAATCTCACAACGATCATGAAGTCCAAGCCCAAGATGCAATCGTCCACTATGTCAGCCACGATGACATCCTGCTTGTAAAATCTGTCACCCAATTTTAACTCCCTCCTCCTTGCCTCGGACGTTTACGTGCTGACCGGTAGCTGTTAGTAACTGTATACGGTCGTGCTTATTGAAGTAGTCCCCAAGAAACCGACTTGCTAGTTTAGAATTGACGACCGTGTGAGAAGCTGAGTCCGTCAGTTTGCATGGTGTTCCATTGACTTCGCCTTTGATGGTCAGGCTGTTCCCGTCATGTGCTTGCGCGATCAAGATTCTCGGGGCTCTTTCAATACCAGCCAGCACCCGCCCCCCCAGTCCTGGCATTTACTTGTTTCCCTGCTGTGGCTGGGCAGTCACTTCAGCCACTCTTCCATGCCGATCTTCTCTCGGGGTGTTGCACTTAGGACAGCTGGACCGAAGATGACCCCTTTCTTCACAAGTGTAGCACCTAGGACTGTGGGCGGTCGCGTACAGGTGATGCGACAACCTCCCTGACGCGGTGCGTTCGGTGGTCTTGCCTCACTGCCTCTACTTCTAAGGCATGGCCAAGGCGTCCTTCAAGGTCTCATGATGCCCAAGTCTCACGGCAGCTCTAACTTCTAAGTCACGTATTCCATCAACGAAGGCCTGTACCAGATTTCCATCAATCAGTGCAGGGGAAGACTGGTAGGCTTTCCAAACGAGTTTTTCAACTTCCAGAGCCCACTGCTCTAGGTTCTCGGCACTACGTTGAACACGGTCCTTCAACTTAGCACGAAATACGTGCACCAAAAAAAAAAAAAAAAAAGGTGCGCGTCGCCGTATCTGGATTACAACGCCTCCAGCAGCTGCTGGTAGGTAACGTCCTTGCAGAATCGTGCCTCGAGAATAGTTAGGGCCTGGTCTCGGAGGCCCAAGGTGAGCGCGGTCATGGCAGCAAACATCACAGCCTCAAACTGTATTTTATAGGCCGACCATGATGATGTCCCGTCGAATGGAGGCACTTTAAAACCACGCGAAGATGGTGCAGCAACCACCGAAGCTACAGTCCCGCTTTCAGTCTTCAGTTCGGCCAAAGTCTTCTTTACCCCAGCAATCTGAACTTCGGCCTCCGAGATGCAATTCTCGTGCTGGTGGACCTGATCTTTCATCAACTTGAGGTCCTTGCCGAAAGTTGCATGAAGATCCTTTATGAGGAGCAAAAGGCTCGTCGTGCTCGTCTTGGCGGCGGACCTGCTCCTCTTTGTCTCGCTGCAACTGCTCTTCCAACCGGCGAGCCTGCTCCTCTTGGCGGCGGACCTGCTCCTCTTTGTCTCGCTGCAACTGCTCTTCCAACCAGCGAGCCTGCTCCTCTTGACGGCGAGCCTGCTCCTCTTGACGGCGATCCTGCTCCTCTTGACGGCGAGCCGGCTCCTCTTGACGGCGAGCCTGCTCCTCTTGACGGCGAGCTTGCTCCTGCAGCAGCGCCATTAAAGCTGACATGTCTGGCGCCACTGATGCTGGAGAAACTTTGGATGGGCCAGCGACTGGCTCTGGCTCTGACGTCCCAGATAGCATTTTTTGGTAGCCGTTACGAAACAAGTCGACACTAAGAAGTCGACCTACACAACATTTTTGGTCGCTGTTACGACTATGTTTCGGTCGCTGCGACTAAAGTGGGGCACTTCTCGACACGGTGACATTTTGGTTTTTAAGTTACGACGCTGTATGGTAACATTGTGCCGACTATTTCAGAAATCATTCGTTCATACGTCAATTATCTTCATTCTTTGTAACAAGTACAATGTCAAAGAAAACTCCAAAACCATGTAAACATTTCAATAAACTGGTTAAATTGCCATTATAATTATGATGGCCCATCGATGATTTTCAATGTAGGTATTTTGTTAAATTATATCTCAATATCGCAAGACATTTAAATCTAATTAATTTTAAAAATAATCTTCCCCTGTCAAAATAATAATGGCGAAGTTGGTCAATTTGTTTCTGAAACAAATATTTTGCGACCAAAAAATGCTATCTGGGGTAGGCTGGACACCACCCGGTGTCTGTATCGGAGAATCTCCAAACCGCCATTGGTCCATGTCCTGCTGTCGCTGACTCCTGGTACGGATACCGTCCGTGTCGTCCATTGGTAGAATTGGCATAATTTATCTCTCACTTCTGACACCAATTTTGTGCACCATGCTTGCCTAGGTTGGTCTGTGGATGGGTGACCACCCTTACATACCAAGTTTCCTCCGTGCCTCGGAAAGCACGTTAAGCCGTTGGTCCCGGCTGTCATTTGTCCATCTTTGACAGTCGTTACACGTAGTCAGTGGCCCCAAAAGTCTGACACCAGTCTTACTAAGTGGTATTGTATTTCCCAGTATTAACTGGGTTGTGGAGGTCAGATAGGCAGTCGCTCCATGTAAAATACTCGTATTCAGCTGCATCCGGTTAGACTGGAAGCCGACCTCAACATACTTGGGAAAAGGCTAGGCAGATGATGATTCTGACACCAATTTGTTACGAGCTGGGTATGAGATAAATTAATTACTACCGATTAAACAACACAATAACTTTATTAATCACAAAACAATTTAAACTTAATCACAAATACACTACTGTTCATTATTCGCTTAGATATCGCATTTCTAGTTCACTTCGAATCGGTTCGTTGTGTAGCCAAAATCAGATTGACTCACGCACCGCCCTCTTCCTCCTCCCTCAACCCCGGCCGTCCCGCAAGCGAATGTTTGCCCCACTTATTTGAACTCTTAATACTTGCGATAACATCGCGTAATGTGAACGCCATGCTATACAGGGTGTAAACCACCTCATCACAAAGCCGGTAACCAAGCATTCTGTACATCAAACTAAGTAACTTTACGCAAAAAATATTGCTGGGAAACAACTTTTTTTTTTGAGGTTATAAATCATGTTTTGTGGTAGAACCCAATGTAACGCACTTAAAACATTGTGCTGATGGATGGATTGAATAGTACGGGGATCTTGGAGGTGTTAAAAGTCAAAATCTTACACAAAAACTTGTATTTAAAAAAAAACTTGTCAAAAAGTTGTAACTTTGACCCCCCATATCTCCGTAACTAGAAGGTTCCCAGTTATATAGTGTAGAACAAAAAAATGATCGCAATGATGGGGAGAACAAGTGCCTTTCGACTTCGTGAAGAGGTGTTTTACACCCTTTAGTATAGCATTAGGTCCTGCTTTGCTATACTATATAGCAGAATAGTATAGCGTAGTCTGAAACCAGCTTTAGAGAGGTTGTGCACTTAAGGACACACACATAGCGTAGGGACGTAGAGTTCGAAATTTGAAATGGTAAGCAGTTGTAAGAGGTCCCCAAAATTATACAGCAGCTATTCGTGTTTCGGCTCATTTCATGCACCTTGATGAGAACTGCATTACATACCTAGCTGGAGTATGACTGTCATCGAGTGTCTAAGGATGAAGACGTAAGGCTGTCGAGAGAAGCCTTTAAAGCTGTTTTTGTAAACATAATAAATACGTTGTTAAATCACAATTTGGAACATATTTGCCCTTGGGTACGTAATTTGATTTCAATGCATATCTTGGGAGATACAGCGTTATAAATAAAAAATAACTCGGTAGCAAAATATTACCATTTTCGGAAGGATGTGTGTGATGTGCTCTTTAAAAATTGTATTATAGGTGCTTACGACCCACTCTCTGTAACCGTCTCTTTCTCTTATATGACGCAGACGAAGTTGCACGGGTCAGCTAGTCGTAAATTATAACAAAATACCTACAAGATTATACGGAACCTTCGGTGCGCGAATCCAACACCGCACGCACTTTTTTAATACGGGGGCAGAAAGGGCTCGAGCTAGCGCGACTGACCTAGTAAGTTGAAGCCAGTAGCAGCGTTAGGGTAGGGCGCGGTTGGGCGACCGCCCAGGACGCGGGCGCCAGGTATAACGGAGCGCCGCAGGAGCCCCTTCATGGCCTCTCATACGCACATTGTTTTCAGCTTGTTTATCAAGTAACTCCGGTAGTTTGAGACAATGCTATCCTGTCCACTGTAAGTAAACTGTTAAAATTTTCAAGCTCGCTTTCGCGACTACTTTCTCCAGTCTTTGTCTAAACGTCAAGTAACTCTTGTATCAAGGATCGAAACCATTCAAACCTGTCCACGGCAAGGTGTCAAAAAATTTCGAGCTCGCTTCGCTTGCTCGTGCAGCAAAATTTCTCTTGTGTCTTAACTTTGTAAAACGACAAGTAACTTCTGCATAAAAGGGCGAAACAATTGTAATCTTTCCAAGGTAGAGTGTTAAATTAGTAAACTTAACCCTTAAAAATAGATTTTTACTCGCACCGTTATGCGCCTCCTTGGCCCGAAAGCTGGCCACGTCCTTGCTTTAACATAGATTTCCGTGAAGTAACGCCTGATTTAATTAATTATCAAAAGTTTATCCAGCTTTTTTGGTTTAAAATTATTTTTCTGGAAAATCAGTAAAATGAAGTAAAATTACGCAAAAATTGGCTTGACTATCTGTCAATAAAAGTCTCGTCAAAAGCGATCCAGCCGTTTCAGAGATTAGCCGGAACAAACAGATACACAGACTGGCAGATGTATGTATATTAATTTATAGCGTGAGACCTTTGGTATATCTTATGTAGTGTGTAGTGGTAACCCCGGTAGTTGTTTCCCCGGCCGCCGATAGAGTGCGCGGCACGGGGTGACTGGTACCCGCGGTAGCGCGCGCGTTCCATTTTTAGTACTCTACGACTCAGTTTAAAGTATATATTATAGTCTATGCTCTACGAGACGCGCTGCGCGGTGCCATGAAGGTATAGATAAAAATGGAGACCACACTTCGAATACCTACTTGAAGCATAACTTATGCATCGCTATCTCGCTCACTGTGGTCGGACCCTTTCTTTCTAAGTAGGGTAACCTTTATTTTATTTTACCTAGGACATTACATAGTTTCTTTTCATACCTAGTATTCATCAACTTTTACTATGAAACCATGAAATCGCAAAAAATAAATAAGATGTTTTACTTATTTTGTAGACTAATGAAATATAATGAAAATGATACATAAGATGATTTTTTTTAAGATGAGTAAGTTAGTGTTAAGATTTTTTATCACTGTGAAAGTTTTAATATTATGTATTTCCATCTAAATACGGGGCTATAATAGGAACGGTAATATGTATAAAACCTCAAAAAAGAAACAAAAACACAGTCTAAATTAAAATCATTTATTAACTTTACTATTATACAATTTATACATGACTAAATATCATTGCTCTGTGTAGTTTCTGTCTTTTACCTCTTAAATCACTGAGTATATTTTCTGTATGAGTCTTTAAGTGAGCACGTATACGCATGTTAAAAAATGAATGTGCAATTTTTTTAATAAATATTGTTTCATGCAAATCATTGCAATAAATTGAGTCCATGATCGGATGCTTAAACATTTCCTGCAACAGAGGAGCAAAATGTTGGGATACGAGATTAATTAATTTATTTTCAATGTTATCTGCTCTTAGTTGTCCCATCAAATGAGCTTGTTGAAAAATTTTATCACAATATTTTACTATTTTGTAAGCTCCTTCCGAAGGAAAATAAAGTTTGCCTCGGTTCACAAATGTGGTGAATGAATTGAATTTATTTATAATTAAAGAATATGAATGATCTGTTGGCTGACTTTTAGGTGCTACTAACGCATTATAGCAATGTTCACATGAAATGCGGGTAACAATTTGTTTTATAATGTAACCAGTTACATAATATAATATATTTTCCTGGTAAGGGCTAGTATGAATTGCATCTAAATTTTGGAACACATTTTCAACGTCTTGTTGGTAGTCAGGTTCTTCCCGAGGTTGAAACAAACTTTTCGGTTTATTAAAATCGAAGATGTGTGAAGTCTCAAAGTCATTATCAATGCAGTTGGCTTTGATGGACGGCTGGACAGAATGTCTGAACAACATTTTTCTCATTATAAAGCGGAACTCAAGAGGACACGGGTTATCTTGTGCTCGACCGCGAGCCCTAATGCATGAAAAAAATATTTCCAAGTTGTCTTGAGAACACTTAAAAGTCAACAAATATTTCAATGGATTTTGCTCCAGTGTACACAAGTCACTAACAAGTAATGACAAACTATGTATGTTCATTAAAAACCCTAATGCAAATGTTTTTCTAGGGTGATATAAAATACCTCTACCATTTATTGTTAAGGATTTTATATATGTTTCAGTATCTTTAAATATTGGTTCCCAATAACGTTTGTTTTTCATGGACAAAGGAGACTTGGAACCTTTTCCAAAGGGTGACTTTGAATTCATTAGATCAAAAATTCTATCTATCATGTGCAGGAACTCTGTAGTCGCTTTGCTATTTAGAAACTCAGGATGACCACTAACCCTTAAAAAATCTATTGCATCAGCAACTGATGAACTAAGTACTTGGCAAGCCTAACATTCATTTTTTTGTTTTTAAAATCTATATGTAAAGCGCTTAATTTATTGGCAAATTTCAACCCCTCACTGCTTTGTATTTCGTGTAATTTTCTTATATAATCGAAAGAAATATTGCCGGTATTAGACTTCACTTCAAAATCGGCCAACATATTTCTAGCGAGTTTTAACATATGTGCAGCGTCAAGCAGACAATAAATATTGCTCTTCCCGTTGGGATGTTGAAAGAACGGTCTTAAATTATTTTGATCTAGTGAACAGCCTAAATATTCGTAAGCCTTTATATTGGATGATGCACCATCACAAGTTAGGGATCTTACGGTGACACCAATTTCGTCAAGTAGAATTATTGCTGTTTTAATTAATTCGGATAGCAGTTCCCCAGGTAAGTTATTTGCAATAAAAAAATATGCAATTGGGCACTTAAAGCGTACACCATATGAGACTATCTGAAATACGAGGGCTTCAGAAGCTAATTTTTCAGGATCACTTACAGAAATTGGTCCTAAGTCTACATAACCAACAACTTTGTCCAATTTTTGATCATAGGCCAAGTTTTCTTTTAATGCCATTCCATCAAATATTAAAGCAACATTTTTTAAATATATTTTTTCGGGTAATTTTACTTGTTCTTTTAAATATTCTAGTACTTCAGACAAGAAACCAACATTGCAGTTGAACAAAGACAAAGATCTTCGTATTGTTTCTACATGAGGCAAAGTAGTATATTTTCTTAAAAATTCGTATGCCTTAGGTGAGTAGAAATTCAAAGTTAAAGCAAAGGCTTTCACTTCTTCACTATATCGAACCCCTTGTGGATTCCTAGGTGTTTTTTTGAATTCTTTACAGATATCAGCAAAACGACCTTGGATAATATTTTCGATTTCTGATTGACGTGTATACTTTTTAACAGTTGTTATTAACGAAGACATGTCCTGAATTTTTTTAGTCTGTCGAGAAACTTTTTGCTTAAGAATCTTAGATTTCTTCTGCAGTATTTTTTCTTTGGTCGATTTTATTTTCACCTGCACGCCCCTATCAATCTTCGTAGGGACGTGGGCTTCGCTGTTGACCTAAAACCAGAAAAGTGTGAAATCAGAAAAAAAAAAATATATTTTATTCATTACTTTGACTAAAACTGTATTGTTTTGTACAACGGGCTGATGTCCGCAACTCCACGTCAAAGCGCGTATTTTGCATGAGGGCTATAATCCACCACGCATGCCCAGTGCGGGTTGGTAGATGTCACATGTCTTCGAATTTTTGGTTCAAGGACATGCCGGTTTCCTCACGATGTTTTCCTTCACCGTTTTTGAGAGCAGTGGTGATGAAATAAATTACACAAAGTAATACGCCTGCCTGGTTCGAACCCACGACTTACTGTTCGTCGTGTTGACTGATACTATTTAAATAGTTATTATACTAGTTATGCCCTGCGATTTCACCCACATTCCTCCACTCCTAAGGCTCGTAGCATGAAGTTACTCGTACATAGCTTTCCTAGTGGGTTAAGAAAAATGCGAAAAAAGTAAGTACTTAGTATTAATTTTAGTAAAAGGGAAACTTACAGGTAACTTGTTAAGATTGCTTATATTTTCAAGAACTTTTCGACATTGTTTTTTAGTGGTTTGGTCCTCAATATTGCAGCCAGCACGTTTCACTCCCGTTACCTTATGAGAAGAATAATTTTCATAAGTGCCAGAACTAGTACTTGGTACAGCCAGATCACCTATTTGTACTACAGACTCTTCATGTGCTGAACTTGTTATCTGAAAATTATAATATATTTATTTTACAAAATATTGCCTTTGTAAAATATTTTAACAATTTGTAAATGTTTCTAAAAACATTCGTTTTCGTGCATTCGGCTGATATTGCAGCCAACTGCGGTTTAGGCGAATGATGTAATATAGATAATGTGGAGGCTTGTAAATGGTTTTTCGTTGATTGCCTTAATATATATGTTTGTATTGTTAGCTGTAAGCCACCCAAACACAATAAAAAAAAAAAATTATTACCTTGCAAGATGATACTACTTCTTGATTTATTATTATAGTAGGAACTGCTGTTTGTTTTAAGCGCCTTGTTGCATCATAATCTGATTCATGAAAATGCAAATTGCAAATCCTTGCACTTTCATAAAACTTTCTTTTCAGTGGTACAATCGATAACCACAACTCCCTCTGAGTACTATTTTTAGGAAATCTAAAAATAATAATATTAAAATGATTTAGTATACGTTAATAGCAGCGTTTTACCTGAAATAAAACGCATATTAAAATACTTACCTCACTGGAAGCTTTATTATGAGATGGCATTTCCGTTTCCCGCCGATTTCTTACCAGTTTTCGTACTTTTATCCCCTCTATACTTCCGGCTCAGTGGCGCCACCTGGTGGTTGCGGGCAGTTGTTAGTTTCCGTGAAAAGTGGCACGCTATTTTTGTTCATTGTCTCATAAAACCAGGCAGAAATAAAGGTAAAGCTTCCAGTGAGGTAAGTATTTTAATATGCGTTTTATTTCAGGTAAAACGCTGCTATTAAACTACTTGACCGTCACTGGAAGCTTTATTATGAGATCTGTTTGTTATCGCCTGGTGTCGCCACTTTGATGTATGTATATTATACTTGGAAGTATGTAATATACTATAGGCCAATGTGATAAAGCATGAAATTAAACAGAAGTGTAATTAATAACTATGCATTTATTTAAATAAATGTTTCTAACAATTCAATGAGAGTACCTAGGTGTACCTTAGCTCATAAATATAGTTAGCATTCGATTTTTAAAAATCAAATATGAAAAATCAAAAAATTATAATCACAAACAATCAATTTAAGAATATCCGTTCTAGGTAAACAAAATATTCGAAATATTTATTCAGCAATTTTAATCAATTGGATTGAACAATTGTGTGACGTTTTGTGAATCGGTACTTCTCATTATTTCTCGTCTATAAAACTGCTGGAATGTATTAGCTGATCGCCAATTTCCACGAGCCAAGATTTCATCGAGGGGATGATTTTGAAACCAGCTTTTGGAGGCTACAGCAGACCGGGTGCTACCTGGAGTGGCTGCAATACCAGCTTCCCCAAACAGGGTCTTTACCCACCCTGCAATGACTGTACGTGAAGCAGGTTTAGCCACACCTCTTAGCGTAATAAACAAATTAGTTGATTTTGCCTCATTACGTCTGTCGTTTAATAATGCTATAGTTCTTTCTATCCAGAATATAGGGTCAAGGCTAGAACTATTGGTATTTAAAAGCAATTTCCAGCCGGACTGCCTGTAATTACTGCCGTCAGTTTTTGAGCCAAACCGTGGCCAGAATATTATACTGTTATCAGATCTTATGCAATGATTAGGATCAATATTAAGTAGAGTTAGATCGTGTATTCGCCTACCAGAGCAAAGCAACAATAAAATTGCAGTATGACGTGACGTTTGAAATAGGTTATTTGAATCAATAGTGTAATTAGTCAAAAATGAAATTAAATTACCAACATCCCAAACTGGAGGTTTAGTGACCTTTGGATTCTTTAGGGCAATTGATTTTAAAACATGTCTAACTAGAACGTGTGAACTTAACTGACTCGAAGTTTCAGCGTTACATAGTGTAGATATTACCGATTTATGCAAAAGTATTGAATTATATGACAATTTATCAATTAAGTATAAGTCACATAAAAACTGCGCTAATTGTGAACCAGAGGGATTCATTAAGTCCAGGTTTTTATTGCGACACCACGACGTCCAGCGCTTCCAGGCTACCTCGTAGGTTTTTAGAGTCGATTTTCGCCAAGAATTTTTAAGTAGTGATAGTTGTTGAGGGTTCCACGTCTTTATCGCATCGGACCACCCCCACATTTCCAAACCTCGAGAACAATGTTCTCGACCTTCGGTGGTGGGAGTCCCGTCGACGTGTCTATTAGGTATCTGTGCAGGTTTCTCAGAGTTAATGGGGCCGCCAGCGCTCGGGCTTTGAGATCCGCACGCCAGAATACCCTCTCCCATCGAGGTACTACTATTAGGAATATTCCTGTCGACTGGTTTAAGTGAGACAAGACTTTGGGGACAAGAAATGGTGGTGGAAATATCCATGCGAGCTGGTAATTCCATGGGACACTGAAGGCATCGTGGAACAGAGCTTGAGGATCTCTTAGATCTAGAGACACATAATTGTATACTACGTGAGCAGTCGCCGAGGCAAATAAATCTATTACTGGGGTTCCCCATTTTGCAAACACTATTTCTATACAAGTCGGTAGTAAGTGCCATTCTGGAGGTTGGCGAAGGCGCGATAAGTGGTCCGCATGATTGTTGTATTTGCCCGGAATGTAGTGTATGCTGAAATGTATCTGATGTTGGTCTAACAAATTCAGAATTCGATAGGTTATTTCCAACAGGCATAATGTCCTCGTACCTCCTTCCTTTCGCAGGTAGGTGACCGCTGTCCTGTTGTCGCTTTGAATGAGGAGCGAACTTTGATGGAGCCAATGAACTTGGTTCTGAAGAGCGTATAATATTGCTAGCATTTCTTTTTGATTGCAATGCAGCGTTTTCTCTTCTTGCGACCAAGTTCCTGACAGAGCCAAATTGTTCAGTTGTGCTCCCCACGCTTGATCCGACGCATCTGTAGTCAGGAAGTTTATTGGTGGAGGGTACTGAAGAGGTGTTGACTTTTGACAATTTTGGGCCCACCAGTTTAGTTCCTCTAAGACACCTTGTGGTAATGGGTAGGACTTTGGTGGCAGAACTGGCAGCGAATTCATTAATATTAATAACTGTCGATGATTCAGCCGACCCCGTGGGACAACAAAACTGGCAAAATTTAGAAGACCTACTATTTTCTGAAACTCTTTCAAGGTTAACTGCTGTTGTTCGAGAGCCTGATTTATCTTTGTGATGATGCCCCGAGCCTTTTCTTTTGGAAGGGTTTTTTGATTTTCCCATGGCTTCCATAGTATCCCTAAATAAACTATACTCTTTTGAGGAGAAAGAATTGATTTTTCGAAATTTATTTGCCACCCCAGTTTCTGTAATGTATGTACAGTTATTTTGACATGCTCGCGAAGCGTGTGAACATTTTGGTGTGCTAGCAAATAATCGTCCAGGTATACCAGGATCCTCATGTTCCATTTTTCCCGTAATGTTTGGGCCACCCAGTTCGTGAGCATGGAAAAGGTTTTTGGAGCAGTGCTCAGACCGAATGGAAGACAAGTCATTTCTAGCAACTCCTGGTTGTATATTAGGCGTAGAAAGCGTCTGTGTGATTTGTTTACGCTTACATGAAAATATGCTTGGGACAAATCTACTTTGCACATCCAGTCCTGAGATTGTAGGAAGTCCGGAATGCGGTACATGTTTATTAAATGAAACGGTTCGGTCCTCACATATTTGTTCAGTGATTTTAGATTGAATATGGGACGGGCAGATCCGTCGGATTTTGGAACCAGAAATAGAGGGGAAATAAAGCTTGGCGAGGGTAGCGCTTTCCTTAGAATTCCCTGCTGTTTCATTTTGTTCACAATTAAAGACATTTGTTCTGAAACAGGAGTTTGAAAAGGTCCCTTCGTTACATCTGGATAGATAAGTGGGGGCTTTTGAAAGAAAGGTATGCGATACCCTTGAATTAATTTTAGAACTATTTCTGTTGCTCCCATTTCCACCCATTGTGATTGGTAGTCTATCAACCGACCTGCCCGAAACGGTGTCTTGTCATTGTTTATACCTTTTTCCCCTGGAACTTTTTGAGGAGTTTGCACGTCCTCGTGTACTTCCACGTTCGGGCCGCGAGCCTCGGTTTCGAAATGAACTTCTGCTATTGAAGTGATCACAATGACTCGAGTTACCTCTGGAAGAGGTATGTGTATGTTGGCATTGACCATGGTGATCACCCCGCGAGGGTGGGTTATGACAGGTATGCGTATGCGATCCTGGTTCGTGAAATGGAGTTCCACGCGATGGAACTGTTGGTTTTCGTGCGCCTTGCCCCCGCGAGGGGCGGCTACTAGGTTGGTAAGGCTTTTGCGAAGGCCTTTCAGTTTTTGGAGGCCAAAAAGCCTTACGGACCCCGCCAGCCTTCTCTAGAGTAGAGGTAAAGGGCTCGGCATTAAATATGTAAGTACTTGAAGGAGGTATTTTAGTCAAGAATGCTTTCACTAATGGATCTCTAACTTGACTCGTTATAGTTTCCCTACGCATTTCAATACTTTCGGCTCTATGGCCGCAGGCTAATTGCAAAAGGTCTGAGGATATTTTATGAAATTCGCCCTTCTGAAATAATTCGTCAATCTTCCCATTTAAATTATCAAAACTGATACATTCAGTATTTTTTGCCCATGAAAGAAGATCACGAATACCTTCCTGCAATGATTGTCTTTGTTTTAATATGCAGTAGGTTAAGGCTGCGTACGATTTGTCAGCATGTGCAAGATGACGTAAGGTGTCATATGCTTTTACCTCCTCATTTGTTTCCAGGTCTATAAAGCCAGGAGTATGGTTATATAATTTTTGCGTATCGGCGTATCTCACTTCTGACCAAGAAGTACTACCAAAACGCTGGATATCTACCAACTTCTTCAAAAAACTCTCAGGGGTTTTTGGAACTAATGGTTCTTTAAGCTTAGTATCAATGTCAAAAGTGAAATCTAAACTTGTATTTTGATGTTCTTGATTTGAACAATCTTCGTCACTAATTTGTTCATAAAGTTGACCACTAATTCCGGAAAAAACAGAAGCGTTATCATAACAAGCTGTATCAATGTTACTTGTAGTATTAATTTGTTTGCGAAGCTCACCGATTTCCTTAAAAAGCTTGTCCATCTGACTGGAACGTCGAGCACGTTTCCTCTTCTTATGGCGGCGGCGGTTTTTGGATCGCGCTTGTTTGCTGCCCGAAGTAGACGTACTTGAAGAACTAACACTTGTAGCACTACTGCTGCTGCTACTTCGATCTCGCTTGCGATTCAGTCCACTCGGACCAGCCACAGCCTGGGGCTGGGTATTGGAGTTGTGGTTATTACCCTCCATAACTGCAAACGAGTTACGTTTGCAGTGGATTTATAACACTTTACACAGCACAATTATAATTTAAATATTGATTACGAAAATTTACTGGTAAATTCAAAAGTAAAAAATGTAGTGATCCGAACGGAAAAAACCGTTAAAAACTTTGATCACGTACGAATTATCCATAAAAGTGTTACCTCTAAAAGAGGGTACTTACGGTACAAGACTAATTGAAGAACACTTTACACTTAATTTATATTATAATAAAAAAAAAGTATTCACTTCAACGTATTATGCAACTGTCGCGGATGCAGTTACTACCACTGCGCACAAGTTGCTTCGACGGAGAATAAAAAGCCAATGAACAAAAATAGCGTGCCACTTTTCACGGAAACTAACAACTGCCCGCAACCACCAGGTGGCGCCACTGAGCCGGAAGTATAGAGGGGATAAAAGTACGAAAACTGGTAAGAAATCGGCGGGAAACGGAAATGCCATCTCATAATAAAGCTTCCAGTGACGGTCAAGTAGTTTAATGTTATAAATAATGAGAAACAAAAACTAAATACCAAAGAAAAAAATGTCTGCGAGTACGATAATGACTGCATAATTAATGAAGGTCCCACAGAAAGTCCCAGATATATCCCCAATATGGTCACACTACTTCAGTATGACTTCCTATAAACAAAAACAAATAAAATCGCACTAAGTCCATGAAATTCAATGTAAAACTGTTTGGTCTTTACATAGTTATCTAAGATAACATATACTAATATGATAAAATCATTGGTCGAGCGTTCTATGAAGTAATTAATTGAAAATACAAAGCATTATGTCTACAATTATTCAGTGTCAAAAATCACGATTTAAACACTTACGCGTGGAATCTTATATCACCTCCTGGACACCACGTACTACCACAACCACGCACTACGCAAGTTTGCACCATTTTTTCAATTATTACACTGATTACAGACAAATATCTCCAACGAAACTGTGAACCGCAAAGTAAACAACCGCCATATTGGTACGATTTATGTCGACTTGAAGGACCAATGTTGCCACATTACCAAATCCTTAGAAAATGGGAAAATAATTCACTGATTCGCCAACCTTGTCAAGCATTCGTGACATACTATTTTTGAATTTTAATTTCAGTAATCTTAGTGTAGCTTTGTATTTATTGGCACATTATTTGACAGTATTTAACTTCTAATTACGTTTGTGTGGTGACTCCTTTTAAAATGTATTAGGAGATTTTAATAACGAGATAGCAATACTATCGTCCACCCTAAAAAGAGAGGTCAGACCACAGAGAGTGAGATAGAGAATAGTAGGTATTTGACTCAAGCTGTTGTTCCAAGTGCGGCCTCCATTTTTATCTATACCTTCATGCGCGGTGCCACGTTATTTCCCCGCGCTTGCGCTCAGTGTGTGACGCCATTGTTCGGCTAGCTTTAAATACAATAAACGGCGCAGAAATGCAGTGTTTCAGACCACCCCAATAGCCCAACGCTATAATTTTTATTTAATTTTGTTAAAAGTGGGGCACTTATTACAACAATAATTAAAAAATATTTGTACGGGGTGAAAATAGGAAAGGGGGGGGGGGGGGGGGGAATGCGCCTGTGAAATCTGGCCCAGGGCGCTGGTAGTGCTAAAACCGGCACTATTGAAGCCATAGAGAAAAAAGCTTCGCCCTCGTTCGGATTAAAGTTTAAAGGCCCCTACTCAAAGCACTGCATGCAGGGCCAATCGTATTGTTTGTATGCATGCAGGGACGATATTTTAATTGTTCACCCTGCCGCAGGGCCTGCATGCATACACACAATACGATTGTAAGTGTCCCAGCAGGCAGGGACCTGCAAGCAGTGCTTTAAGTAGGGGCCTATAAGTGGAGCGACAATTTCCGCAACTAAGCGGCCAATAGCAGCTGGATGAGAGTTGCCAAGAATCGAGCTGAGTGGCTAACTACCAATTTTATAGCAGTACTGTAAACCCGACTTGATGAAACGACATCATGCATAAATCATGGCAAAGTTAGTTTCTTTTTACATCAATATTTTGCGTTCCGATTTAAATAAATTTCACGATTAAGACAGCTAAGAGCTGTCATCAGGTCATTTGACAGCGCTCACGGTGATAAATAGTAGGACTTAGGGGCATGGTCGGTGTAATCGCAAGATGGCGCAGGTCATGACGTCATCTATGACGATTCAAGGGATGTCGATATCGCGCTCACAGTAAATTCGGAACGGGTTTATGGACACTCAAATCGTTTACAGCCTAATTCGGAACGCGGCCAATGTCAACACCTATACTGTCAATGTCAAATTGGTTGATCTGATACACTTAAAGTACTTACGGGCTAGGCTTCATTCCGTATTAGAAAATAATCGCTCACAGTGCGTGGTACTTTGCGTTCCGATTTAAGGCCGGAGCACACCAGATGCGTGGCGTGACGTGATGCGTGCACGCACCAGTTGTAATGTATGAAACTGTAAGAAGGGTGTCAGACCAGATGCGTGACGTGTGCACGCGCGTGACCCACGCACGCAGAGCCGCATCTTGTCACAAACCGAGTCCGTGCGCGTGTGTAGCGGAACGGCAACGTCGCACACGCGCCCGCAGTGATGACGTTGTATTATATGGCGCTCCCTGTTAGATGCCAGACCGGGCACGCACGCATACGCATCGGTCATTACTGCACGTGCGCACGCATGCAAAGTTGTATTTATTTACAAACAGAAAGCGGTAACGAGTGTTTTTTTTCGCAATGGAGACTCTTTGTAGCAGCAGAAGATTCTTGGCATAATAGCAGCAATAAAGCTTCTTCATCAGAAGAACTGCTGTTGTCTAACATCTTTTCGCTAAATGATTTCAACTCCAAATGCCTGCTGGCAAGGCGGCTCGCACTTGCGTGCAGCAGTTCTGCGTAACGTGATGCGTGCGCGCGCGACGTGTGCTGCACCGGTCTTGGCCGGTCTGACAGTGCTCGCACGCGCGTGTGCACGTCACGTCACGCGTCACGTCACGCGTCACGTCACGCGTCACGTCACGCGTCACGTCACGCGTCACGTCACTCGTCACGTCACGCGTCACGTCACGCGTCACGTCACGCCACGCATCCGGTGTGCTCCGGCCTTTAAGGCCGAAGCACACCAGATGCGTGGCGTGACGTGATGTGTGCACGCACCAGTTGTAATGTATGAAACTGTAAGAAGGATGTCAGACCAGATGCGTGACGTGTGCACGCGCGTGACCCACGCACGCAGAACCGCATCTTGTCACAAACCGAGTCCGTGCGCGTGTGTAGCGGAACGGCAACGTCGCACACGCGTCCGTAGTGATGACGTTGTATTATATGGCGCTCCCTGTTAGATGCCAGACCGGGCACGCACGCATACGCATCGGTCATTGCTGCACGTGCGCACGCATGCAAAGTTGTATTTATTTACAAACAGAAAGCGGTAACGAGTGTTTTTTTTCGCAATGGAGACTCTTTGTAGCAGCAGAAGATTCTTGGCATAATAGCAGCAATAAAGCTTCTTCATCAGAAGAACTGCTGTTGTCTAACATCTTTTCGCTAAATGATCTCAACTCCAAATGCCTGCTGGCAAGGCGGCTTGCACTTGCGTGCAGCAGTTCTGCGTAACGTGATGCGTGCGCGCGCGACGTGTGCTGCACCGGTCTTGGCCGGTCTGACAGTGCTCGCACGCGCGTGTGCACGTCACGTCACGCGTCACGTCACGCCACGCGTCACGTCACGCCACGCATCCGGTGTGTCCCGGCCTTTAGAATTCACGATTATGATAGCTAAGAACTGTCATCAGGTCATTTTTGACAGCGCCCACGGTGATATTTATTTGGGGCATGGTCGGTGTAATTGCAAGATGGCGCATGTCATGACGTCATCTATGAAGATTCAAGAGATTCGATATCGCGCTCACGGTAAGCGGAACGGGTTTATGGACGCTCACTCAAATCGATTACAACCTAAAACGGAACGCGGCCCTACCTACTAACTAATCTGTCTGACATAAGTGACATCTGTGGTTTGAATACAATACAACCTCGATTCTGTCTTCGAACCAAATCCAAATTAGGGATGAGCAAGCGAAAAAAATATATCGATATTTATCGTTTCGATATTTTTAAACAGTATCGATAATTATCGAGAGAAAAATATCGATATATCGTCAGTTTTCGTATGATTAATGATACATATCCCCAAATAATTCAAACTTCGTAAAAAATAATCAAAGAAAATAATATTTTTTTATTGATGCTTGAGCCAAAACAATTATATACAATTGAATAAAACCAGTAGTCATCTGGCCCCTTATTCACAACCATTCGATACGTTTCCGTGTCGGTAAGGAACCGTATTCGACTATCTCATTTCCGAACCGAAGAACTGTCAAAACGCTAGTCACAGATCCGAACGGATGCGCTTTTTTTCTATCTGATTGAGATTGTGTTTATGGGGAACGCTACAAAATGGTAGTAAATAGAAAATCGTGGTAGAAAACTTTTTTTTTTTTCTTCTGTCATCTTGCGATCGGCTTTACAAGCCCTTAGCAGATTTGTTGTACGGGTTATTGTCAGGTAAGAACTGTTCCTCCTGTAAGGAAGCTGTCTTTTATTTTAATTCCGGCTTTGTTTGGGAACAAAGTCCCATATATGTTGCCTTTTGAGCCTTCTGTCACATAATGGTTCACATAACGCTGTTGCCAGGGTATTTTTGTGTGTTTTTATTCGGTTTTGGTTTTGTTCCACTTCTTCTTTGACTGTTTTCATTTCTGTGTATTCATGCAATTCACTGATTCTGATATACAGAGGTGCCTTAGTTATCATTTTGAGTGCTTTATTCTGGAACCGTTGTAAGATTTCCGCGTTGCTATTTATTGCCGATCCCCATAACTCAATTCCATAAGTCCAGATGGGTTTAATTATGGTTTTATAGATTAGTATCTTATTTTCCATGGTGACATTTGATCTTCTGCCTAATAGCCAGTTTAAGTTTCTTAGCCTTATGTTTAGCTCGTCGCGTTTTTTTTTTATATGGGTTTTCCAAGTTTGTTTCCTGTCAAGATGCATGCCTAAGTATTTTGCTGAATCTTGGTGAGGAAGAACATCGTTTCCTAGTTTGATTGGGGGGCAGTTTTCTTTTCTTAAGGTAAATGTGACATGCACTGACTTGCTTGAGCTGGCCTTGATACGCCACTTTTCCATCCATTTGCTGATTTTGTTGAGGTGACTTTGTAGAGATAAGGACGCTATATTGGGATTTTCATGGTTGCTAAGTGCAGCGGTGTCATCTGCGAAGGTGGCAGATAGAACATTATCCGTTGTAGGTATATCTGCAAGGTACAAAAGATACAGAACAGGGCCCAAAATGGAACCTTGTGGCACACCGGCTTTTATGTCTTGAAAGGCAGAGTAGGTGTCATTGATTTTAACACTAAATATACGGGCTTCCAAGTACGACTTAAGGAGCAGGTAGAAGTTGTATGGGAGTTGGTTCTTTATTTTGAAAAGCAATCCCAGGTGCCAAACTTTATCAAATGCTTGTTGTACGTCGAGAAAAACAGCAGAGCAGTAATGCCTTTTCTCGAGAGCTTCTCTTATTTTATTGGCGACACGGTAAACTTGTTCTATAGTGGAATGGCCAATTCTGAAACCAAACTGGTGTTGAGGGAAAAGATCATTTTCGGTAAGAATTCGTGTTAGCCTTCGTAGGATGATCTTCTCAAATAGTTTCGATATGGTTGGTAGTAAACTAATTGGCCTATAGGACGATCCGAGATGTGGGGGTTTGCCACTGTTTAATTAGGGAATATACAGCTAGTAACTTAATAGACAGGAACGATACAAAATTATTTTATTATTTTACTAAAATAAACTAAAAAAAAAACTATTTTCGAATAAACCTGCTTTGTAAACAGCCGTCTGTGGAACTGGCAAAGCGGAAAAAATGTTTTTTTTTTGTTAACACTAGTTTTCTGTTTTCATAAAAGGAAAAATTACTAAGTACTATTTGATTTCAGTGTTATACTATTCTTACTTGTTAACTAAAATCTAGAACGAATATTACATTTCTGTAAACACATAAATTTTACACACATAAAATTAAATGCGGATACTTACATCATTAAAATACGGTCAATACAATAATAAAACTTCATTTACTTCTTCAGGCAGTGTTTAAAAAGTTTATTCATTTTGATTTTACTGAAATATGATGGAAATATGCTTTATTTCTTCCGATTAATTTTGTTCGATATGACTCCCGACAGCAAACAGCTGTCGGAAAGATTCGAGTCTTCTTAACGAATTGAACTGTCTTTATTCGGTTTCGGATTTGTGAATAGCGTTTGGAGGACATCTTCGATATCTTTGACGTTCGATTCGGTACGGAATCGAGTCGAATGTGAATAAGGGGCCAGGCCCGGCAGCCTCGACAGAGATAACGACAAAATCGTTAACTTTCGGTTGCTAATTACTAACGAATAAATTCGGTTGCAATAATGATGCTGGCGAATAATGAAAGTCTCTTCATCCTAGACGCGTTTCTCGTAAGCATAATTATTGCAACCGAATTTATTCGTTAGTAATCAGCGACCGAAAGTTAGCGATTTTGTCGTTATCTCTGTCGAGACTGCCGGCCCAGATATGGACACGAAACCAAAGTTGCGTTTAAAAATAATCGAATTTGATACGAATTCGATACTCTAAAATTAATATCGATTATCGATATATCGTGATTAAAAAATATCGACGATATATATCGATAATTGTATGGAAAAATATCGATATTTTTTGCCCATGCCTAATCCAAATGAACAAAACGGATCAAATCAAAGACTACAACTACAATATTAACAATATAATTATAATAAACGGATTCGGAAGAAACACAGAGCATCTATATAACGGGAAATTTTGCTGCATTGCGAAGGCAAACATTATTCGAAAGAAATAGTAGTAAGAGCCTAAGAGGGAAACAGCTGACTCCAACTGACATCAAAATCTTTTGATGATTCTCACAGAATTAAAATAATAGAAATCAAAATCGAATTGTTTGAAATTGTACAAGCTTCTCATTTAAGAAACAGTGACAGTGTTCGTGTCCAGTTAACATGGAATTCACTTTGAATGTATTTACTCTCAACTGTTGGTAAGTTTGCTATCACTTTCACCATTTTACTTTATCATTATTTGGTCCTGGTACTGCATACATTGTCATATGGTCACAGTTCTATGGTCACTTGTCTACTATCTTATTTAGCAGCGAAGTGGTAATATGCAAACAGGTTGATAAACAAATTTTAGAACGCACAATAAACCCTCGTATGTAAAAAAAAAAAAAAACAAAAAAAAGGTAGTTGTTGTATTACAATCAACCTAATTATTAGTCTTAACCCAGTCTACATATTTTTTCAATTAATTTCAAGTTCTGTTTAACAACTGCCTCATGTAATTAATTAATTACAACATTTACAGGGGTATTCCAGGAGTGTCGAAAAACCGGAAGGAGCGTTTTGAAGCAATAGCTAAATATTTACAAGAGAGTGCACATAGTATTGTGTGTTTACAAGAAGTATGGAGTGAAAAGGATTATTTGTATTTAAAGAATAGCTTGAAAAGCAACCTACCTTATTCACACTACTTTTTCAGGTAAGAACCATTTACTTACTTACTTTTTATTTATCAAGACTATTACCATCACCTTGATAAAAAATATTTTTTTAAAAACATTAAGATTAGCTTAATCCTAAAGGTTTTTTTTAATAAATGTAAAACAAAAGTTAGATACCTACCACTTAGAATGTAACTACAATATTATAAGTAAAATAAAATAGAAAATAAATAAAATTATTTAAATGTAATTTATGTTTCAGTGGAGTACTTGGGTCAGGCCTATGTGTATTCTCAAAATGGTTGATGCAGGATATTTTCTTTCACCAGTGGCCATTAAATGGCTATATTCACAAAATTCATCACGGAGACTGGTTTGGAGGAAAAGGGATCGGTCTTTGCCGTATTCAGTATGGTAATAGACTAATTAATGTATATTGCACACATGTAAGTAGTAAGTCAATATTTCAAATCATTTTTTTTTTCTAATCCCAGGAGATAAGCTACACTTCCCTAATCAATCCCTATAACAGAAAATGTGCTATGATATGTTTGAAACATTTAGAAGGAGACACTGCTTCTAATTTTTCTGTTAGTTTAATATTTCAATGTTTTTATTATATGTCTTCTCACAATCTCTGAGTAACATAATTTATCTCAGAAGTTAACCATGACAGAATGCTTTAGCTATGAGCATTCATTGTATTAAACAAATAAGCATGGCACTTATTTTTTCAGTCATGTGACAATAAAACAAAACTGTTAATGCAGAAAATATAATCTGATTAAAAAAAAATGCTGTTGAAAACCTGATAATACACCATAAATATTAAAATAGATCTTCAATGCACTTTTCCTATTTCAGCTCCATGCAGAATACCATGAAGATGATATCTATTTAGCACACAGAGTGCTGCAAGCATACTCAACAGCACAATTCGTTAATTTGACTAATGCCCCTGCTGACATATCCATATTGGCAGGGGATCTAAATACTGCCCCGGGAGATTTATCATTTAGGTAAGGATGATTTTGAGTCTTACCATTTTATCTGAGTCATCATCTCACTGCCCTTGTCTCATTCTACTTGGGGTTGGCGCAACACATTTTCTTCTCCATTCTTCCTTGTGGAGTATGTATTGATATTAGCTTTGATTTCTTCTTTGACAGTCTTTACCTTTAAATCCTTGTGAATTCTTTCGTTTGTGACTTACCAGGGAGCATTTACTATCTGTCGTAGTGTTTTAGATTGAAACCCTTGCAGAATTTCGATGTTTGAGTTTGCTGCATTTTCCCAAAGCTGGATACCATAGCACCATATGGGTTTGAGTATGCATTTGTAGAGAAGCAATTTGCTTTCCAGAGACATTTGGGAGTTTTTATTGAGCATCTAATGTACGAGGGTGGTCCCAGAAGTAGCCGACCTAACCAAGAAAAATCAAAATAAATGGGATAAACTATATTTATTTCTCTACATAGCTTCCTTGTAGCTCGATACACTTTTCCCAGCGGTGCTCTATAGCGTCAATGCCACGTCTATAGTAGGAATCGTCGAACTCTTCAAAATAGCCATTAACCAAAGACTCAACCTCTATGTTGCTTGAAAATCTTTTCCCGCCGAGCCATTTTTTTAGGTTTGGGAACAGAAAATAATCTGACGGGGCCAAATCTGGTGAATAAGGTGCATGGGGAAGCAATTCGAATTTTAATTCTTCGATTTTAGCCATTGCAATGCCGGATGTGTGGACTGGAGCGTTGTCTTGATGAAACAAAACTTTTTTCTTTGACAAGTGAGGCCGTTTTTTCTTTATTTCTTCACTCAAACGCTGCAATAAGTTCGCATAATACTCGCCAGTAATGGTTTTTCCTTTTGGAAGATAATCTATGAAAATTATGCCACGCGCGTCCCAGAAAACTGAAGCCATGACTTTTCCTGCCGATGGAACTGTTTTTGCCTTCTTTGGAGCTGATTCTCCTCTTTTAGTCCATTGTTTTGACTGTTCCTTAGTCTCAGGTGTAAAGTGATGAACCCATGTTTCATCCATGGTGATAAATCGACGTAAAAACTCGGCTTTGTTGCTGCGAAATTTTGCTAAACATTCGACTGACACATCCTCACGACGCTGTTTTTGTTCTAATGTGAGTAATCGCGGCACCCATCTTGCGCACAGCTTTTTCATGTCCAAGTTTTCTTTTAAAATACGATGGACTGCACTTTTTGAAATGCCTACCATATCTGCTAGCTCGCGCACTTTCAGTCGACGGTCATCCAGTACCGTTTTGTGGATTTTTTTTACTATTTCTGGATTAGTCACCTCATTTGGTCGTCCACTGCGATGTTCATCTTGGCAGCTCGAGCGACCGCGCTTGAACTCTGCCACCCAATATTTTATTGTTGTAAATGAAGGAGCAGACGCCCCCAAAGTAGAATCTAGCTCCACTTTGATATTAGTTGGGCTGAGACCTTTCAAATAAAAGTATTGAATTACGTAACGAACACCAATTTTATCCATAGTCGAAAAATTCGATGAAAAGTTTCACTAAATCTGCTTCAGAACAAATGCCAAATGACCTAGCGCCTTCGAATTCTAAATTTAAATTTGTTAATGTCCAAGCTTCCTAAAAAGAGTATTTAATCAAATAAAAACTGCCAGTAAGTAAGTAAGGACGGGTATTTATGGGACCGCCCTCGTAGACTGCGGAGTTTTTTGTCCTAAGGCTTTGCATTTGATAAATATGTGGTGTCTCCACGTAAGGCGTCTGTCAAGGTGTATTCCAAGGTATTGTGTGTCCTCTGCTTGGGGTACTTCTATATTGTTTAAGGTCACAGATGGGCATGTTCTTTGAGTGAAGTAAAAGTCACCTGGACTGATTTTGTTTCGTTAGCTTTTATCTTCCAATCTTTAAGCCATTCAGAGATCAGCTTGAGGCTGTTTTTGTAGTTTTGCAGAGGCCTCCCTTGGGTAGACATCAGTAGCTAGTATGGCCGTATCATCGGTGAAGTGCCTGTTACATTTCTATCCAGCGGCTGGTCAGCAGTAAATAACAGGTACAAGGTGGGACCCAGAACACTGCCCTGAGGTACTCCGGCCTGAATCACACGTAGATTTGTGACCTCATCTCCCTGTTTCACTAGGAAGAATCTTTTGCTGAGGTAGGAGCGTAGAAACAGGTAGAAATTTGTTGGGAGAGACGTTTTTATTTTGGCCAGTAGACCCTGGTGCCATACACGATCAAGGGCCTGCGAAATGTCCAGAAAGACAGAAGAGCAGTACACTTTGTTTTCGAATGAGGTGTTGATTTTTTCCACCAGTATATGTACTCGTACCTGTTCTATAGTACCGTGGTCCTTCCTGAATCCAAATTACTTCTGCATTTCTAGTTTCTTCCAGAGTCTGCTTTAGAATTTTTAAATGTGCATTCAGTTTTTCTTGACACTGGGATACCTATTCACTTGCCAGCTCCTTTTTAGTTCACGTTTCTCAGCAAGCAGCTCTTGGACCAAGGGCATTACAAACAGCATTAATAAGCTGTAATGCTGATTGGATGAGGCAGTGGCTTCATACCGTGCAAGATCAGGAACCATTGCTGAATGAAAAAATCTTCCTGTTGAGACGTCACGGCCTCGCCATCATTACCTTCTTTCTCTTTTATATCATTCCCCACGCTTTGGTCTTCGTCTTCCTCTCCAACCATCAATATTTACATGAATATACTATTACATCGGACCTACTAGAACATTCGAGAAAGCACGTGATTACAGTATGTGTACGTTGGAATTTCGAGAGCTTTCTGTTATTATTACTTTTAAAGTTAGGTAGGTACCTACAAATTCGCGGCCTCTTTATAAAAAGACATTAGAATTTCAACCGTACGCCTAGGGCATACGGTTCATATTTGTTTGTTTTGTACAGGTAGCTAGTAATAATAAATACCTACTTCTTTTGTTAGTGTTTTCTATGACCCTCTAGAATATTCGAGGTTATTCTGGTGTGTCTGTGGGCGAGTATAAATATACCGCTCAGGGCCGCGACAGTCAGTATAGTTTTGGCTACACAGCGAAGCGAATCGAAGTGAACTTGAAGAGCGATATCTAAGCGAATAGTAAACAGTAGTGTATTGTAGTGTACTTGTGATTAAGTTTAAATTGTTTTGTGATTAATAAAGTTATTGTGTTGTTTAATCGGTAGTAATTAATTTATCTCATACCCAGCTCGTAACAATACTTTGGTTTTCAGGTTAATAACTCAATTTCCCCCACTTCTGGATCCTTATGAAAAGGACCCTGACTTGAAGAATTCGGCGCCACCAAAGACATGTGGAACTAGCGACAGTGCTAACATTAGTTATGCGGACCCCAATCAAGTTAAGATTTGTCCTGAAGGAAAGAGAATAGATCATATTCTCTATAAATTAAACCCTGCTTGGGAGGTATTATAGTTTTCCATTCTATGCATGGTTCAGGTTTCTTTTGCAACATGATTTAATTAAACTTTTAATTTTTCAGGTTGCAGTAACCAATTTTGGCAACCCATTACCTGACCGAGTGCCTGGCAAAGATTTTTCATATTCAGACCACAATGCAGTTTCTGTACAGTTACATGTAAAACCAAGTGAGAATACCTCTGAGAAAAGCCAATGTATGGCCAAATGCAACAATACTCTTGATTTTAATGAAACTGCTACACAAGCTATTCAAGTTTGCAAGGAGGCTATGGTCAACTTATCAAATTATAAAATATTATATTTAACTATTGGTGGAATGATACTCATGTTCCTGATTGGTACAGTTGGTTATTGGCCCAACAGTGTATTTTACGACATAATTAAAATAATTGTTACTGGCCTTAGCTTCTACTATCTCATACTAGGATCAATATGGTACAAAATTGAAATGAATTGTTTAAAAGCTGGAATGAGTGTCTTAAAAAATTCTTGTAGGACGAGGATTCTCAGAAATCCAATTGAGAAAGAATAAAATTAAAAGCTTGGCTTACACACTGTAATCAAACATAAACATTATCAACAAGTTACTTTACATTTTTAAATAATTTATACATTCCGCTTTTATCGCAATTACGAGATTCATATGAGGCTTATATTTGCATAATATTTGATTAGATAAGAAGTACAGTAGAATTTAAGCATTATTACTAGGTAAGCAAGTACACAAACTTCTAAACACACCCAGCTCTGACCTTGCCTTTACTCAATACCCTTTACCCTTCAACATCCTCTTTGTGTGACCCGATGTACATAGATTCTATTTTAAAAGATCTCAAGGGATTTGGGTAATTTTGTATGAACCAGAAGCAAGATTTTTTTTCACAACAGCCAATGTTTAGTTCTAGATTTTACAATGTGAAAACGTATAATGCTCCAGGATTAATCAATCTACCCTCATCTTTTATTAACGACCGAATCTGCACCCTCTGAACTGCCATACCAGACCATCCGTCAAAAACTAGATCAGCCATTTTCTACGCACAGCATCACTAATAATGGCCAGTCGACCTTGTGGAGCAGCTCCATTAGACCTTTCGCCCTCCACATCACACCTTCATTCTCCGATTTCGCAGACTTCGCCTGCCAGCGCCCCAAGCACCGACCGTCAGGCGGAGCCACGCGCCCTCCGCTCCACTCCCCCCCCCCCCCCCCTATAAGGTGTTAAAAAATTAACTGCAAGAAACTTGAGGAGTTGTTTGGAATCACAAATAAAAAATAATCACGAAAAAAATTTATAAAAGTAACGATCCGTTTCAAAGATATGCAATATTTTCACTGCGAATATGCGCACTTGACTGTACTGTGACTGCACCGTGCAGGGCGCTGCGCGCGTGGTCGTTCACCCCTGCGACAGCGCAAACGTAGACAGCTGATTCTAACTTTTCCCATCACATTTTGCAGACTTTGGACTGGCAATGTTTTTTTTTTTATGTAAAAACTAAAAATGCTTGAATAACGTTTTTTTTTTGGAATACATTTGTTTTTTGATACCGAGTACGTACACGAAATTCTTGCAGCTAATTTTTTAACACCTTTAACCTTTTGGACGCCATTGTCACATATACGTGACAAGCAAGTGCGTGCCCTGTACGCCAAACGACACAAATGTGTGACAAAATAGTAGATGAAATTGTGGCTTGGCGTGGAGGTCACGCGCGAGCGTTTATGCTGTGGCGGTCAAAAGGTTAATAGCCTTTATAGTTTATTTTTTAGCAGAATCTTATTCCTAAGACCATCCGTAACCAGCTTATTTAACAAGTGATAACGATGATGTTTGATATTACTGTTAATTTAATGTTTATGAATTTTAAGTATTAAACTTTTCTTGTTTTTAATTGAGTCGATAAAAATGTTAATGATTTTAATAAAGAGTTAAAATTAAGTAGTTTTTTGTACTTATCTGATTCTACTAGCTTCATGGAACCTTTTCCTACTCCAACAAAACCAATGACTGAAACCTTTTAATATCTGACAAGCTCGCTCGTGGCTAAAAATAATAACAGCCGCTCTGGTCGCCGTGCTTGCCTATGTCGGTCAGTGGATGGGTGACAACCCTTATCTACCGAGTTTCCTTCGTGCCTCGGAAAGCACGTTAAGCTGTTAGTCCCGGCTGTCATTTGTAGATCTTTGACAGTCGTTACAGGGGTCCAAAAAAACTGACAACCAGTCTTACCAAGTGGTATCGTATTACCCACCCAGCTAGCAAAATAGTCTTGTAAATAATTACTTAAAAGAATAAAAGCATTATAAAACATTTATAACTGTCCTGATTAAGAAGGGGCCTCTTATAAAGGCATGTATAATGGGGATTTGAACTAAAAGAATGTATAAACTTATAAAGAAGTCATAGAGATATTTAAAAGAACTCTTTGTAAAAATACTTATAAGAACAAAAGTTTACAAGCGCACTTGTGTAAGACTAATTACTCTTGATATTTTTTTATACTTATTTAGGCATCTTATAAGATCGTATGTTCTTATTGATTTCTTGGGTAAGTATTTTAAAAGAGTACTGATCTTACTAAAGCATGATATACAACTGTTGAAGGACCAAAAAATTATAAGTGTAATTTGTCTGAGCTAAATCATATTAAAGAGTAGTAGCATGTTGGAAGTTGTATAAAAGAACATTTAAGCTCACAAACGTCGTAAGCATGCTTTATTAAGTATATTACTGATCTCATTTATTGATAATAAATGATGCAATAATTTAATTAAGTCAATAGAATGCAATAATTTAGTTAAGTCATCACAACCCATTATATAATGAAGTGGTTTTTGAGGCATGTCGTGTGACGTAGAATATCTACAAGCGATACATTTTCCAGACAGTATAAAGTGTGTTAGAGGCTAACTTTTATTCTTGAGCTTTCTGATTTTTTTCTTATTTAAAAAACAATCGACATCCATAATTTCATTCTTAATGCCCATATAATTATTTGGGTACAGCAGTTGCTACGCTAGAACAAATAATTAACATACAAAGTAAATGTTAAAAGCATAGGTATTAACATTAGGTACCTATAAGTTAAAATTATTAGGTGTGATTTTTGGATCTTCCACTGTTTAGGGAACCCTAACATTATGAACAATGGCCACCGATAATTGTTTTAGGCTAGTGTTTAATAGGAGCAATGGTCTTTAAACTCACTTAACTAGAGTCATATAAGAATATCTAGTCTGACAGTGCATTTAACTAAAAACGATTGAGCTTTTAAATGTTATGATGAAGTACACTATAAGTAAGATTGTAAATAATGGGAAAATGGTGACATTTTGTATTATGTCACATTTTACTAAATCAATAACTATTATTCAAAAACACATCTCAGAAATGGCCCGAGATTTTAATGTTATTTACATTAAAAATACTTCGAATAAACCTACTCCGCAGATAGTTCAACATTATAATAATAGTAAGATAGAAGTAACATAGAAATATTTTAAATTATAAAGTTAATATAAGTACAAAGTACTTTCTTTTTAAAGATTTTTATTATATTCACTGCATGCGCACAACGGTTTGTTAAAATGTTCGAACGCTTAAAAATACTCTTACATTGAGATCACAAAGCGGTAAATAAGGCGAATCACACTTAGAACGGCATTCGTAAGTCTACACAAAGGCATTTTACGTTTACACCATGCCAGTGTAAGACACTTGTAAGACTAATTGCTTTTACAACGGCACTAGGCAGATCACTATAAGATTGAAAACACTCTTCATAAGAGCATAATACAATAACAATAAGGGAAAACACTCTTACAAAGTGCGCCCAATTCCACACTTACCAACGTTTGTAAGTGTACTAAAAGAGTAAGAAAAATATGCTCTTAGGATATTTGTAATACCAAGTTTTGCTAGCTGGGCAGTAGGTACTAACTGGGTTATGGAGGCCAGATAGGCAGTCGCTCCATGTAAAATACTGGTATTCAGCTGCATCCGGTTAGACTGTATGCCGACCCAAACACAGGAAAAGGCTAGGCAGATGATGATGAAACCTTTTGATACATAGCTCTATCAAGAACACTTCGTAAGAAAGTATTTAGAATAGGAAAAATACAGTAGTGTATGCTAAACAAATATTTTATTTCTAAAACTTAACATATAATTACAATTACATAGTCAGATTAACGTAAATATCACAATTTATACTAATATTATTATTCATAGTTAGTACTATATACGATATTATTGCAGATCATAAAATATGTACCTATATACAAAAAAAAAACAATTCGGGATGATTCGTACTTCGGTTGTAAAATAAGGAATGTAAAATTTAGTGAATATTTCGTCAGATATTCCTGCGGACCTAAAATGGCTGCTTTAGAAGAATCATAATTTGAATCATCTTAAAAAAATTAAATTGGTAAAATGGACCTTATTGTCATATGCATAAAGTCCAGTTTAAGAATTTTAAATTTTAACGTGATTCAAATTTTGATTCTGCTAAAGTGGCCTTTTTAGACCCCCTGATGTGATGCATTCTCGATTAGATTACTTATACATATAAAGCAATAACAAGTAGCACCAAGCCACTATACAGGGTGTAAACAGACTTAACGAACCGGCCAACCAAGCATTCTGTACATCAAATTAAGTAACTCCATGTCTATACAATTCTTTTTTTTTGCTGGGAACTGTCTATTCTTGGGGTGAAAAATCACGTTTTTCGGTAGGACTCAATGTAACGCACTTAAAACATTGTGCTGATGGATGGATTGAATAGTACGGGGATCGTGAAGATTAACATGTAATTTAAAAAAAAACTTGTGAAAAAGTTGGAACTTTGACTCCCAACCAATATCCCCTCATAGAATAATTTCATTTTCCGTGTAGTACTAAATTATGAAATCATTCTATGAGGGTATTATTTGTTTAAAATAAAACTACGTAACTAGAAGGTTCCCAGGTATAGCCCAATACAAAAAAAAATCGTAATGACGTGGAGAGCAAGTTCCTTTCGGCTTCTTTGAGTCCTTTTACACCCTTTATTCGATATCCCTAATAATATGCAAAATGACTATCACTTTCGTATCACGTTTTATACTTTAGGGTCGTCTTTAGCTCGATCATCGAGGTCGAGTAAAGGTTCTGTTTCAGAGTTCGTTGATATCGCAGCTGCAGTGCTTTCAAGCGATCCATAGGCAGACGGCCTCACTTCCACAGGCGGTGGTTCTAGGTCTACCGTCAGGTTCGGAGCCGAACTAGACGGGATTGGCTGCTCGCTCATCAATCTTGTACTTTCGTCGTATCCACGCGCCATGTGATACATCGATTTACCTCGAAGTCTTCGACTGAATGAGCTCCCTGTGACAAAGAGAATAGTTTTAGGTTTAGATTTTTTTTTTAATAATCCTGTTAGTCGCTGCGCTCTAATATATATTTTTATAGGGTTTGCTGTTACCCCAAAGAAAAACCCAGTAACACTGCCCAATCTGGGAATCGAACCCAGAACCTCGTAATCAGTAGCGACCATAAAACCAATGAAGTAAAGACTCTGCTGGCTGCTACTAACACTATTTCAATAAAAAACCTAATAGCTCTACCCAATTGGGTATTCTACCAGAGGCCCTACTCCCTAATGCTTAGCGAAGCGTTAGGGAGTAGGGCCTCAGGACCGCAGAATTCATGCTTGCAATCATGAGTAACGAGGCAGCCAATTGATTATTGCATCATACTACTTATTCAATCATGTTGAGGTCCGAAGTCCAAATACAATAAATGACAAAATAATAAACTATTGAATTGATTCCTGTGAACATTGTTGGTCTTCATTCTTCTATTAGCCTCATAGATCAATGCCGTCGATCTCAAGCCATACTAAAGAAAGTACCTAACTGCTGTCTTCTGCCTTTCCACGCCTTTGCGCGTGCGTATTTCCAATTGTTATATTTGGCAGATAGATAGCTGGACATGGGATACTGTTATTCAGGTAGTGCGTTCACGTGGATTAATTACCGATCGGCACGCGGGCGAAACCGGAGGCAAAAGCTAATATAACGGAGCTTACAAATCAAAGCCGCCCGGGCATGTCGGCAACTTGCGTACGCACACAATATTCACATGCCGCCGACCCCCCGCCGCGCCGTCTGCGTTAGGCGCGGGATTAAGCACAAGAAGCATCGGGCGGTGGTGTGGCGCGGACGCAGCGCGGTCGCGGCGCCACTTCTTTGATATTTCATACAAAATGTATAGAAGATATGTGGCGCGAGACATACTGAGACGGCGTGGCGCGGGCGCCGCTTCCTCGCCCTCGGCGCATCCGCAGTTAGCAGTGGCATGCACAGGTCAGGAACAAGACGGCGAAACTGCGTGACAATATAGACTTTAAAGCGCCTACCGCGTCTCGCCTTTCCGACAAAGCCGGCGCCACGCCGCGCCATCACGCCCGCGCCGCGCCTCCGCCCGACGCCTCTTGTATTTGTCCCGCGCCTTAAATAGGTTCCTTATGGTATAGAATATTGGAACATACCAACAACACCAAGGTGCTCAGAAATATCTCTCTTGACATCCGACACATCCCACATCGCGAGGAACGATCCAAGACATGACGGCGATGGGTTCTGTGGCGACACATACGGCTTGTACGAGAAACTGTAGTGGTGAGCTATCGCTGCTAAGAACATTTCTATGCAAATCAAAAAGTCCTGTAAAGAATATCTTTATTAGACACAATGTTATGGAACCTGAATGAAAAGGTCAAGTAGCAAATAAGAACCATAGATCTATGATAAGAACATTGTATTGATTACTCAATGGAGTTAGATTTCAAGGCCGACTGGTCGCTGACTTACAAATGTTGAATATATTTAAATTAAGTATACATGGGTAAAATTACCTGCAACTTAGAAGACATGATTTTTATCTTATCAGAATCTGATATATCGAATATAGTTGATATCACGCCGCAATAAACTAATATGTTAATTATTACTCCTTGGCTGGAAATTGATAAGATAGGTACATTATTAATTTGTTAAAAAAAACAAGGCAATCTAAAGACACACTCAATAACATAAACATAATTATTATTAAGTAGAAGAGTTTGTTTGGTTGAACGCGCTTATCTCAGGAACTACCGGCTCGAATTGAAAAATTCTTTGCGTTGGATAGTCCATTTATCGAGGAAGGCTATATAACATCACGCTATGACAAATAGGAGCGGAGCAGTAATAATAAATGTTGCAAGCGGGAAAAAAGCTTCCGTTGAGCAGGCGATGCGTTGCGATATCAAAACTTCACGCGAACGAAGTCGCGGGTAGAAGCTAGTTATATCATGCGTTTTTTAGCCGAGCTCTCTTTTTGAAGACGTAGTCACGGGGGAAGTGCGACTAGCACAAATACCCCGTGACTAGCATAAATACTAAAATAGGAGATACAACTTACATGTCTACTTTCTATTTTTTTGGTGAAATACCTACACTCAGCGGCACGGAATCTTGGCCAATAGCTTTAAGTGTTTCTAATGAATGTTTGAAAAAAAAAAAAAAAAAAAAAAAAAATGTCAAAAATTGTTTACCCCTTCGTTCAAGAGAGTAATTCAATATTTGAATTTGGTCATTTGAGCGACTGTTCACGATTTAAATTTGTGTGTTGCGAAAAGTTTACTATTTGTTTATTGAATTATTGTGATATTGTGCTTTTAACTCAATAAGTAAAGGTGCTTTAAAACCAATAAAAATGCCAGTAACATCAGCACAGGTTACACAAGCCGTAGCATTATTTGACCAAGGGCTGACACAGCGTTAAGTTGCTATTGCGGTTATCGTACCACGGTCATCAATGCAGGATGCCCTTAAACGATACCAGGAGACATGCCAGTACACCCGCACACTAAGCAGTGGAGGCGTAAGGTGCACATCGGCCCGAGATGACTGCTTTATTGTCCTGGATATTTTGAAAAACCACTACCTGACCGCTGACGAGATACGCCAGCGGCTTCAAATTGCGAGAGACGTTAATGTTAGCGACCGTACGGTGAGAAGACGAATGGAGTAAGTTAATTTAAAAGCTTGTAGACCAGCACGAGGTCCAGAACTTCTCAGACAGCACCGAGTAGCTCGACTTCGGGTTGCACGAGAACACATCAACGTGACCCACGAGCAATGGGCTAGAGTACTGTTCACAGATGAGTGTCGAATAGCTATACGTGCTCCAGGTGGCCTGGAACGAGTGTGGCAGAGAAGAGGAGAGTGGTTTTTGCCCATTACCACCACGCAAACAGTGAGTTTCCATGGAGGCTTAATAATGGTATGGGAAGTTTAAGTTCTGACGCACGTACAGAGTTGGTTATCGTCGATAAACGGCTATTAGCTATTCGATACATCGAGGAAGTTCTTCAGGAACACGTAATGCCTCATTCGGGGTTCATTGGACACGACCAATTCCTCCTAATGCATGATAATGCACACCCATCCGTCGCACATTACAAACAAGAATATCTGGAAGAGGTTGGCATACAAAAAATGCAGAGGCCAGCTCGTAGCCCAGACTTAAACCCAATTGAGCACACCTAGGACATGGTCAAAAGAAAGATAAAGTCCAGCTAAAACAGCTTCGAACTCTAGCGCTGACTGCTTGGGGCAGCATACTGCAATTTGATGTCAGAAACATCATTCAAAGTATGCCAGATCGAATGCAGGTGTTTATCAGAGCTAGAGGGTGAAATACCAGATAAAAAAACTTAAAGACAATTAAACGAAAAAGACTTTGTTTTTAATTTTACAGTGTTTTTAAATTGAGAAAGGAAAATTGTTTATTGCAGTGAAAGTGCGTGATTTTAGTTACTGAGTTGTTGGGGAGGTAATCTTTTCATTTGAACTAAGTTTTTAAATCATAAGAGACACTTTTTGAATATTGTCAAAAATGCAAATGCAAATGTTTTAATGCAAATAATCAGCAAAATAACGAGTGGCCAAGTTTCCGTGCCAGTGAGTGTAAAATTTATAATAATTATATAAAAAAAAAGATTAAAAACACTTACAAGAATGAGAAGAAGACCACAGCTTTTATACATAAGAATTTCCCAATAGGCTTCATAGGTTTTAATTCAGTTTTATTTGCTCTGTAGAACAAGACAAGGCAATACATGGCGACAAATTGTGATAGATTGTTGATAGCTATCATGTATGGGAAGGCAACTTTGGGGCTGAAGTCACTCTCTCCATAGACTCCAGATAGTTCACATATCATTGATATTACTGTTGATATTGGCCTCACTACTGTGTATTGAAGAATTCCATGCTTGCAGTTATGGACAAATTCACTGAAATAAATAAATAGGTTAATGTTATAAATCTAAGTAGCAGCATAGTTTAATCATAGTTGTGTTAAAAAAAACCGTTGTCTCCCACGCAAAATGGTCCACTCTAAGGACTAAGTGTGGAAACCAAAACCATAACTGGAACAATTATGATTTTTAGCTGCTCCCATCCTAAGACTCATAGAAAAGCTGGTTTGGTAGGACAAAACAGCATACGCGTTTTTTTGCAAAAGTTTGCAAATTAACTGTATTAGAGGCATTATGCAGTAGTACCTATTAATATTACAAAGCAGAAGAGTTTGTTTGTTTGCTTGATTGAACGCGCTAATCTTAGGAACTACCGACTCGAATTGAAAAATTCTGTTTGTGTTGGACAGTCCATTTATAGAGGAAGGCTTTAGGCTATATAACATCACGCTACGATTATTAGGAGCGGAGTAGGAATGAAAAATGTTGCAAAAACGGGGTTTTTTTTTCCTTTCGTTTTTCTCTCTTATGTGATGCAGACGAAGTTACTAGTATAACTATAAATGTTGTATATTTTTAATTGTCATTATCTCTCATTATTATACTACTCACATAATGCAATGTCTTTATCATCTACTGAAGTTTAATAATAACAGCAATTATTTTATCGTGTGCTTGATGATTGACCATTTTAAGTGATGTTATATGTCATTGAGCTACCAAATTAACAATTTTGTTTTTTTATATTGTTACAAGCACAAGTAAGGGCATAGCAGAGACTGAAAAATACCGCATGTTATGTTTACATACTTATTTTTTAAACTTTAAATGTCACTTACGGGATATGTTCCATGATTAATATTATTTTTAGCTCCTGATATTTCGACGCTGTTGCAAGCACCATGATCGTGAGTGAGTAAGTGACATTTAAAGTTCAGTTATAAACTGTAAAAGCTTAAAACAGTGCTCTTTTTTATTCTATCTAACAACAAAAAATATTTGTCAACAGAAATTATATGACATTTGTTTTAAAAGGTTGCTAAACAGCTGTTAATATGTGGATAAACAGTTGTACAATGAACTATTTATTTCAAAGTTGAATAAAAAAGTAAGATCTAGATTCTAGCAACATAATGATTTAATTTCATAGAATATTTATGAACAAGCCAGAAGAAAAAGATAAGATTGTTGGAATGTTGGTTTTGATTTGGGAATTTGGGATGGCTGTTGATGACTCACATTTACATGCAGTCGGAGTTATAAATAACAGTGACTATTTGAACCTCTGATAAGGAAAAAGGATAACGTTGAGTTAGCTGAAATCTAAGAATGGTTAAATATTCCTTACCTTCCCATTTCCCATGGTGTTAAACAACATAAAGGGAATATGTGATAGACTTGAGGCTTTGTTTCCAGGAGTGCCTCCAAATCATGATCTTCATTAAGATAGTTCAACAAATACTTCATAAAATTGTAAATTACATAAGCTTCGTAACATTCTCTTAGAGAATCAACATAAATTGACTGCTCTGGGAATTCCAAGCCTATCCAGGCATTTAGAGCATATATTGGTACCATCCATAATATTCTGAAATAATCAAAAAAATGTTTTAACACTTGAAATTAAGTTGCACATTGTCTAAAGTAACTATTTTGAAATTGTTTACAAATGAATCTTAAATGCAGTTTGTATATTATTAACATTAGGTTGTTAGCAAGTTTCACGTAATGAAATCATGTTTTGCAGTTTTGTATGAGAATAACATTGTGATAAAAATGAATGTGGTTAAAAAATAAACAACTTACCTTATAATATGTTTTTGTAATATTGGTTTGGTATAATGAACAACATGTTGTGTTATTTGCCATATGGAGATAGGTACGGCAAGAAGAACAAATCCTCCCGCAACCAAAGACCCTTGATCGGATTTATTGAATCCATTGTTTATTGAATGGGCTATTAGTATCGGTACTAATACTATAATTAATACTACATATAGTGCGATCAATAGAGGCCTAATCCAAAGTCTCCACTGCCTTAAAAAGGATATAATTGTGGAAGAACACATTTTAAAAACGTAACTGTTGTTTACCCTCTATGTGCCTAACATAATACTTTCTTCGCTTTTAGTTGTTGATGTAGCAAATTTTAATGATCATTCTATAAAGTAGTATCCATGGGCACAGTAACAGTAAATTCCTTAATTCGTTAATATTATAATGAGATTAACAGTACACAGTATTTCACAATGATAAAAATTTTCGAGGTCTTCCTTCTGTTTTGTCAGCCATTCCACTTCTGTAGTACCAACAACTGACACTACTGACAGTGACGTGAACTGACGTGACGTGACAGTGACAGATGAGCTTTTATTTTTACAAATCAGTTCCTGACGGAACAGGCTAAGGTCTGAGACCAAGCTGCCTTATCATCAGTTTGATAGATGACAGTGTTGCCAACCATGATAGAAGATATAAGATCACGGCTTTTCACAGAAAAAAACTACCAACTTGTCATGAAAGATCAATAGAAAAAAACAGCCGAATATCTGTAACGACTGCCAAAGATGGACAAATGACAGCAGATAATCACTGTAAATTTTATTTTGGTCTAAGTCTTGTAGTTTGCGATTGACGCGCTTTACCATTAAAACGGTCGCGCGGGTAGCGCGGGCCAGAGGTTATAGTATATTATTACAGTAGTAAGGGTTCACATCCACAGACCGACCAAGGCAAGCACGGCTTAAATTAAAGATCGGCCCGAGCGGCTGTTATTATTTAGCCACGAGCTCCTCGTAGTCGTAGTCGGCCAATGATTAACAACTGAATTAAATTCAAAATCAAGAATATGAAAATGTATCTCATACTCTAACCATGAAATTAATCAATGCAGCACTACATCTGCTGACGTTTTCAATGAGAGGTTTTCTTTTTGAGAATTAAAAAAAAATAGTTTCCATGAACTCGATAGATGGCGTTGATCCGACTACGTTACTAGGTGCCAAAGCCAAAACGCTTGAAAAAACACATGTTGTTTGTACGCTCGTTGATTGATATTTTCGTTTGCTTATGCTTCCGAATATAATCATTAGGTCCAAGTGAAATTATGTGACATTCTGTTCCTTGCAGTCACGTAGTCAGACCAACGCCATCTATGCGGCGACTAGGGAAGATTGGAAAAAAGAAAATCCCTCATTATGATAATTTTACTTATTTCGTATTTTTTTTATTTTATTCAAAACCAAATAAAAATAAAAACATTTTCTGATTATTGTCTCACCAAACCTATTAGAAAGGGTTCATCATGGGATTCATGGGTTCATCACTCATCCACTCATCTGACTGACGTCATAAAATGTTATATGTTGCCATATTTAAAAACTTCATTGAAGAAAAAAAAAACACTTTACAGGTGTTCGGTTTTTTATCAAAATGGTTTTGGTTAAAAGTTTTTAATTTCATTAGGAAATTCCTTCTTAGTACTTAGTAAATATAGACATTGCGTATTGCAGCCAAAATAACACAAGCAAAACGGGGATCCACTTATTTATGCATTTACAGTTATACGCGTAACACGTATTTTGTGCATCGAACTCAAGCATTGAATTAGGCCACATAGCGATCTCTCCCTAAAATACCGCTGTTCTGGTTGTCGACGTATCAAGCTAACGTGAGTTTGTGATTTATTACTGTGTGTTTTAGCAACTTGAATTCATATACAATACATGGATTATGGTTTTAATCGTAATTTATGATAGATAGTGAATAAAAAGTAATATAACGTGAGTAGATAATTCGTATGTTTTCGTAAATGGGTCACCTCGCCATTCATAAGAGAAACAACTTGTTTTGTGCTTTAGAGGTGCTTGGGACGTTGTTTAGTGTGTATAGTGTTAATTAGCGATTAAATACAGTCGTTTCGTTTTTGTTTTGACGTGTTTATGTTTTCGTAGTCTTGGGAGGCGGGAGAGTGATGATCAGAAAGCCCACTACATGGTAATGTGATGTCATCAAAAGGGGAAACAGAGGCCGACTCCGGCACCGTGTCACCGAATTTATCTGCAGTCAAAAATGAACCGGTTAGTAAGCTCATCTGATAACTGTAACATAGATGTAGGCTAGTCAGGTATACCTAGTATAATAAAAATATTGTAAGTGTGTCGTCAATATGATACAGACCAATTACTGTTTAGGGATAAATGTCATTGATGAATTTATTCATTTTAACAAGCAAACAAATTGCTTGATCATTGTGAGAAATGAGTATTTGAGACCCATATAAAATTTGTCTTGTGTTTGGTTGTAAAAGCTACAAAAACAGTATTTAAAAACAATGCAAAGTAAAAAAAGTAGAAAGTATAGTCCAATAAGACACAACATACAAAACTTGTCTCTGGATAACTGGGGCAATATTAACAGTATTGCAAAAATTATTATTTAGCATTGGTGTTAATTAATTTTATGCTTTCCCATTACATTTTTTATGTAAAAAGTATTATTGGTTTCTAAAAATAATATTCACAATCAACTTCCAAGTAGGATTTCCCATAACGATTGACAGTGCTGATAATTACTGATAATGATACTCAAATTATCATTATACAATTGCATTACATACATAAATCATTACACCAAATTAGGCATCCTTGCTTAAAACAAGTGATATTATTATTATTCTGGGAACAATAAGCTTTCAAACTAGTCGGTGTTTTCTAAATAGAATTAATTTCTTTAAAATAATATGCAAAAGAATTCCTTTAGAAATTATAGTTAGTGCTAAATAATATAATAGCAGCTTTATGCTAAATGTCTGGGGCATCAATTTCAGGTTTGTTGCTATTTAACAATAAAACAGCTGTATCAAAAATGGATCTCTCTTATTTACTGTATTGTTTTTCTTTGAGTATGATAGCATAGGATAAAAGTATGTCACACCTGCACCATAGCAATCCAGAAAGTGCCAGAACTTATTGAATACTAGCAAAATAGTACATTTTTCTTTTGCTACGCTATTCTGACCCAGATATCAAAAAGAGGAAAATTTGAAATTGGAATGTACCTATTTAATTTCATAGTGTAAGGAACATTGAGATACAAACTAAACTTTTGAACGCTGGGGGCTCTAGAAATATTGAACCTGTGGTAAAAGTTTATTTTCTTTTTCACAATGTCCCATAAGGGACTACGCACACTTATTCAGCTCTATTCAGCTTATGTTCAGCTGACCGCACGCGTACGCGTCTCATACAAAATCGTTCTTTTCTATGGGCATAAGCTGAATAGAACTGAATAAGTGTGCGTAGTCCCTAAACCTAGTCTAAGCATAAGGTATTAATTTTGTAAAAGAACATCAGAATACTGTATATTTATTTTTATCAGACCTATTGCTTAAATACAGTTTTAGGCCACTTGTTATGAAGTGGCGACCTAAATGTTTATTACCTTTACCCATCAGCTATCTGTGCATTAACTTTCACCTAAAACCAATGACTTGCTACTTTTAGTGCTATTATGATTGAGTTGTCCCATTTTTAGAGTGGTTATTGCCATTTAATTATGTTATTTAATTTATCTTATACTGGCACCATTTTTTCTAGTAGTTTTTTTTTTGATACTTGGAATTTAACCTGTAAACTTTACAGCAAAAAGTTGGGTTGGGATTAATAGTTTTAAATCAATATATTAAAATCACCTTCAGTTTTCTAAAGCAAGTAAATGAGGAAAATAGTTAGTCTTACTAGGTACTCTTTGGCTGTGAACTATAGTGATCTTTAGACTCAACACTATTATATTGCATCATGTGATTTAGAACAATATGCACTGTTGTTCCCTCTTTAAATCGAATTCATGTAAAATGAATTGTCAGAACATCATTTCTTTTTTCTACAACACATTTTCTTTTCCCATTCTCAGAATGACAGTTCTTTTGATTATAACTGCAGGGTCAAATTAAATTACCTAGTGAAACTTAACAGAAGCGATGTTTATCGAAATCTTTTTAAAATAAGATTAAATAAAAAAACTAAATCATTTGACTTTATTTTTTTGGGATCTCTTCATTGTTGTTGAGTTTCGATAGGTAATTTAATGTTTTTTGGCAGCCGGGCCACATTGTTCAATATATATTACAATTTTCAGGTGGCCACCAACAGCAAAGAAACTCCAAAAAAGGCTGGTACACTGTTAAAATGTACCACATGTAATATTTTTAGTACATTAAGTAGTCGAGCCCTGACCACCCACATGACCCAGTGTTCCCCGGACAACAACAATGTGGCAGCTGCACAAAACGCCGATCCCCGGCCTCACAGAAAGCTGTTTGAATGCGACGTGTGTAACATGAAGTTTTCAAACGGCGCCAACATGCGCCGACACAAAATGCGGCATACTGGAGTAAAGCCGTACGAATGTCGAGTTTGCCAAAAAAGATTCTTTAGGAAAGATCACTTGGCAGAACATTTCACAACTCACACCAAGAGCTTGCCGTATCATTGCCCAATCTGCAACCGAGGATTCCAGCGCCAAATTGCCATGCGCGCGCACTTCCAGAACGAACACGTTGGACAGCACGACCTCGTTAAAACTTGCCCCTTGTGTAGTTATCGCGCTCCCACCATGAAGAGCCTCAGGGTTCACTTTTTTAACAGGTAATTTAATTTCTTTACTTAACTGTATAAACAGGCCAAACAGGCGTGACGCTTTCGTGTTGCGAATCGTTCTAGGACATCACTGATTGGTTTGGCTAACAGCAACCTTTCTTGTGACTAGTTTTATTTGAATTACACAATCATGTTACATATGATCAGGCTGCAGAATCTTACTCATATGTTATTTTACAGACATGGCATCGATTTGGACAATCCTGGTCCAGGCAATAACTCTTCAGTATCTCTCCTTGCTGCGGGTATCGCCAACGCGGCTTACTCTGATGGTACAATGGATCCCAGTGCTATCAACGCCCTCGGCGCGTTAGGATCCAGCCTATCAGTCTCCGTAGCAGCTACATACTCAGATAGTGGTGACAGCAACGGTGCCCGCTCCGTCGATAATGCAACACCACCCATGCACTACTTGACCCCACACGTTGAGATTTCTATGGCCGATAATAACGAGACTTTTTCTCCGGGTCAAAATCATTTATGCAAGACAGGTAACTATGAAAAAAGACTAACATTTTGTTTTCAAATTTTATATGTATTAGAGTTGGAATAAAATTATCTTTAAGGTATGTATTTGGCCAGTAGGAAGCTCTTAATGTCTCTTAATAGATAAAGGAGTATGGGTTCAATGTAGTAATTTAGTATAGACCAGTACTAACTGGGTTGTGAAGGTCAGATAGGCGTCGCTCCATGTAAGATACTGGTGACCATCAGGATGGCTGGACCAAACAAGATATGTGCACTGTTTACTACCTATTTGCTACTATATAATACCTATAATGAAATATTTGCTACCTTTGCGTTAAGAGAGATATCAAAGAAATAAAGTGGTCAGCCATTGTGACGTCAAGTTGGCTGACCAATTTCAAGTTCTCATAGTTTTAGCGTTGTATTAACTGCGTTGTTAATGTAAATATTTACTACCTATTTGCCACCTTAACATTTATATTTGTTACGCCGCTTTAAGAAACTCCTATAAATAGTTATTAATAAAAGCCATTAAAACGCCTGTACATAAATTATTGACGTCTTTTCTTCTCAGAATGATTGCTAAAAATGTTTTTGCAGGCGCTTAGTGGCTTATGAACAACTTGTTTCTGGATATCTATAGTAGGAATATAAGTAATTAAGTACCTATGTACATGGGAATTATTGAATCATCATTCTCCTGCCCTTATCCCAATCTATTTGGGGTCGGCGCAGCATGTCTTCTTCTTCCATACTGCTCTATTTTTCGTCATCTCATCAGTCAACATGGGAATTATTGAATACGGTCTTTTTTTATTGATTGCTTGAGTTTGTGTTTCTCGACGGCATGCAAAGCCAAGTCAGAGGCCTATGGGGCCTGCTAAAACATTGTTAGCAATCATTCTGAGATTAAAAGATGTCAATAATTTATGTACAGGCGTTTTAATGGCTTTTATTAACCTTTTGACCGCTACAGCATAAAAGCACGCGCGTGCCCTCCACGCCAAGCCACAATTTTATCTACTGTTTTGTCACATATGTGTGACGTTTGGCGCACAGGGCACGCGCTTGCTTGTCACGTAAATGTGACTATGGCGTCCAAAAGGTTAATAACTATTTATAGAAGCTTCTTAAAGCTGTAAAACAAATATATGTTAAGGTAGCAAATAGGTAGTAAATATTTACATTAACAACGCAGTTAATACAACGCTAAAACTATGAGAACTTGAAAGTGGTCAGCCAACCTGACATCAGAATGGCTGACCACTTTATTTCTTTGATATCTCTCTTAATGCAAAGTTAGCAAATATTTCATTATAGGTAGTAAATAGTAGCAAATAGGTAGTAAACAGTGCAGCACATGGTCTCATGTACATATCTCGTTTGTTATAGCCATCCTGACGGTCACAAATACTGGTGTATTTAACATGGAGCGACTGAATACCATTCAGTTGCATCCAATTAGACTGGAAGCCTGCTAGCTACATGATGAAAGTAATTTAGAATTGTCAATATCTAATTACAGTCTATTTTATATTACTTTACCATAATGAGTAATATTAAGCAATCTTAAGTAACAAACTGTAATATGCGTAACATAATATATCTAAGATATGGAAGAGCGGAGTCTCCTAACACAGGCTTTTTTTTGTCTAAAAGGAGGCTCCAAACACAATTCATTGTTTAAGAAGCATTTTGTTAAAATAAAAATATTTTTAATTTTTTCATATATCTTATTACTTTTATATGGATACTCTTTATGAGAAATAATTTGATTAAAACTGTAATGTATGCATTCCTGTTACGCTTGCACAGCTAAAAACAAGCTTTTAATCGAAAAAAAAAGGAAACAATTCTAATGGAATGCTTGTATCTATGAAGCTGTTTTTATTTCAGCTGCTGTTTTTTTATGCAAAAAATTGGCCCCTCGTGTAAAGTTGACCATTAAATTATGCAATATTATGGGAAGGAATAATAGTGGTGTTTGTGTTTTTTCACAATTATAAGAGATAACTAACTTTCTATGTTTTACTGACAGGTAGAGTGTAAAAGAGATAGCAGTTTAATTAATATGGTTCAAACCAATCTTACAACTGTATAGTCCTCTGCCTGTTTCATGTAACAATGAAATGTAGGTTAGTACATAAACATCTTTACCATTTTTACTATGAGTAATTAATGTATTTGAACGTGTTATAGAATCGCGCATGAACGGCGAAGGCCCCAGCTCACCACAGTCCGGTGACAGCGCAATCGCTAGCAGCTCACTATCATCTGGATTACCGACCAACATAACTCCGTCCATCACTCTGATACCCATAAAACAGGTAAGCTGAAGTTCCTCACCCCTTACCAACAATGCTAATATCAAAAGCATGACCTAAATCTTGATCATTTGTTTCGTAATGTTTCAGGAACCCAACACTCAAGAAGATTCGGGCAATAACGAAATGCGGGAGGGCGAAACTAATGGCGACGATAAACGAGGCGTATCCTCGAGTCTGTCATCTCTGATCAAGGTGTCACCGCTAAAAAGTTTATTAAGAGAAGATTTGCGCCGGCGCATCTCTGCTCGTGGACGCGCTCGGGGCTCTAGCGTACGTTTATGTCGAGTTCAATCATTAAGAATTAACCTTTTGAATTTGGATTAGAGAGTAGAAGTTGTTCTCTCGTATGTGCCTAAATGTTCCACTTCAGCCTTGTTGTGTCTGTTGCAGGCTTCTCGTGCATCTCCGTCCGAGGGCGGCGTGATCACGTCGACGCACGGGGACGCCGCCATGCTGCCGTCCTCTCTCGTATGTACGTTTTGCTGTATAACATTCCCGGACTCCACGCTGTACTTCCTCCACAAGGGCTGCCACTGCGACTCCAATCCCTGGAAGTGCAACATCTGTGGCGAGCAGTGCTGCAACGTGTACGAGTTCAACTCCCACCTGCTGAGCAAGAGCCATCAATGACTGTTTGCTGGGGGGCCGTTCGATCACTGACTTTTGGTTTGATGATGCACTTCTCGTATGCTATGTGTGCATAGTCCGTAAGCACTTCGAAAATACTACACCTTATACTTAACATATTTACGGTTATTAGATACAATTTATTGTTTCTCTCGTCTTGTTCTGTGTGTGTAACTACATTCCTTATTTAAAGCAGGCACTGTATGTTGAAGTGCTTCGAATATGCTATTACGCTGAACGTCCCCCCGAAGCTATTGTTTATTTTTAAAGTGCAAATTATGTCAAGGTATATTTAGTGGTTAAAATAGTTAATGTGCGAAGATATTTATATGGATATTTTAGTACTTAAATAAAAGGGATATGAGATGGTTATAAAAAATATAATATGAGGTCGTGTCTAATAAATTTGAGTTCTATTAAGCTGAAATTCAGCAGTAATTGTTGTACATTCCAAAATATGACGTATACATTCCATTTCGTGAGATTGACGAAAATGATTCAGTCTTTGGTGGGGAATAAGAAACTACCTACTCAAATTATCTTAAAAATATTTTATATTTATTTTTTGTCTTGAAGTACTTAACTGTACATTACCGTGATTTAAATGAAATCCATTTTAGAGTATTTTGGTGCGATAGTGAATTTTACAAATGTTTATTAAAATAAAACTTATGGTGAAGAGTGTACAAATTAATATATATTTTTACATTTCGCTGTTGAGAAGTTATAGAAAGGCAAAGCCTATGATAATCCGTGATGGTTTAATTATTGTGATTGTGTACAGACAGGAATTATAAATTCTACATTCCGTTTTTATTTATGTTTCCTTTTATAAAATGCATGTGATGCAAGTCCACGACTAATACTTAATGTACAAGTTAAATTATTTTGTTGTTATTATTTATTATTTTCTAAAATACTTACATATTTTACATTCTTAGAATTATAAATTTCATTATGTACTTAAAAAGTCGAGCTACTATTTGTATTTAAAAAGCACTTTCTGTTTCGAGTTCCATTTGAGATAAAGGTAACAAATAAAGTTAGTTTAAAAATGTTGTAAATTATTCAACAAATTAACGAGTGGCTATACTTAGCACATCTTGCTCAATTAAGCTCAAGCACGGAGCATGTTGAGTGTTGTACTCGCACAAAAGCATACTAATATTACTTCACATACAGCTTCATGGTTTGAAATACTCCACAGAAAGTTGCAAGTGCTTTTATTGGTGCCTGTTAAGATAGATGCGTTATTTATTAAACATTTTAAATATTATACCTACTAAAGCTTCAAGCAGGCCGATTGGTTAATCATTTTTGAGTTCCAAGCTCCTTATTTTATGGATTAATCAAAATAGGTAAATAATTTATTTTAAGAAAAATGCTCAACTTTGTGGTAAACGATTTTATCATCATTTTTTGTAGCAAATACTAAATTATCTTTAAACTTTTACTGTTTTTTTTAATATGTTCTCAAAATCGGGATTTTAATAATCAAAATAAATTTAGACTATTCACACTAACGAAATTAAGGAGATAAGCGTCGTATATTTGTTTCGTATATTTTAGATGTTATTTCCTATGTTTAGGTACATTCCATGTACAACGTATTCGTACTTCATAACATCGGTGAATCCGTTCCATTCTTTGTTTTAACCTGAGATTTACATTCCTTTAGCAATTAAGTACTTAATATCGGTTGTGGTCTTGCCTGATAAGTTCACTAAATTGACTTAGATGGAACTGAAATTATGTTTACCAACGAAGTTTATTTTGTTTTGTTATTTCATTGGTATTAGGTTAGCAGACGGCGCACGCGGCGCACGCGGTAGTCCGTTCATGAGTTGCATGGACATAGTGAGTTACCTGAAATGAGCAACACATATTTATTTATAGAGATTCTTATTTTATGCTGTTTCAATTGTTGGTTATGTAGAACTTGAATGTTTTATTATATATTTTGAACCGTCGCGCCGCAATTAATGTTAATACAAGTGTAGGTTAGTTTAAGAGCTATTAATATTATTAATCGGTAACCCCCGTTGGGCGCCTTTACTTAATCCGTCCATATCTAATGATAGATATTGCCTTTAATATTTAATAGAGTAATATATTTTATAGATTCTAGGTGTAATTAAGAACAGATCTTAAATATAAAATGTTTTCAGAATGCAGAGGTTTAAAGATGTAGTTGTATTTATTTAACTTCTATAACATGGATGTTTGCATTGCTAAAAGATCAACATAGAACTCGTTGAATTAATTGCAACCTCGGTTATGCGGTTCTTGTTTGATTTGTTTGCAATGCAGCAATAACATTGTTGATTGTTGCGGTTTGAAGTAAAAATTTTATTTTTTTGTGTGGTAGTAATACAATTGTAAACTGTAAAGTATTCGACGTTGTTTTAGAATATTGTTGACCTAAAATTATATCATCAATCGTGTAGACAAACAGTATTTTTAAAGTAACATTTTGGGAACATTTTCCTGATTGAACATTGTCATTAATTAAAAAATAATTGATTCCTACTTTGAAACTAGAGCAGCGTGACTTACAATAACGAATAGATTTGGTTGTATCTGAAATGGACACTTTAATATACACAATAAAATATGTAATAATAAACGCAGAACATTTAGTGTAGCGATCCTCACCTTAATACCAAAACACAGCTTACCAACATTTTAATTTTATTTTAAGTTGTTATGTATGTAATATAAGATAGAGAAATTAACGTGGTTGAAAGCAATTAGTAACTATAAGCAGATTTGAATTTGTCGTTGATATTTTTCTGTTACTTTATGATATCAATATTAAGTGAAATAATATCAAATGTACTAATATATCATAGGGTTACTTACTACTTACGAGGAACCAGTTTCGAATCATGAGTGATAGTTACTATATCAAATTGTAGCAGATTGTGCCTTAGATCAATAGTTTAATATTGATTATATTATCATTATTTAAATATGAAAATATATTTAGAATTGTGCCTTTTCAAAAATTGTTGCATGTAAACTTATATATTATACACTTATTAGAATCTGGGAAATCAAATCGAATGTTATTTATTTATGTATAGAAGAATACATATATACAATGTGGCTGTTATGCTTGTTTTCATAGAAAAGTTTATTTGCAGTTGTTAAAAAATAGCTCTTGTCGTTTTTATGTGACGATTAAGGGTTTTAATCAAATGGTACTTACTACCGAATATGTAGTTCTATTTATTTACTTTATAATAATTTGGTAAAGGGTCTAATGAAATATTAATAAACTATGACATACAAAATGAGATTTTATTTTAGTAATGTTAGTAATACCCTGCTATGTATGTTCTTAAAATATAAGCTGCAGTACTTTTTTGACGACTGTAATCCTCTAAGGCAGCGTTTCCCAAAATGGGTGATAACGCCCCCTTGTGGGCGCTGCAGGCATAAAGGGGGGCAGTAAGAGTGCCGGAAAAAAAATGGGGGCGTTTGTGTAGAGGCTTATGGGGCGACTTGTAATTTCATCTAGGAGGACTCTTAGACACCGACTGACTTGACTCTCGACTATAACTTGTGAACATCAACTAATATTAGTATCATATTATTAAATATGTTATATTGGCGGGCCAGTGGCCCGCCAACATAACATACAACGTATTTGAATTGGCCCGCCAAAAGTGGTCTGCTGACGATAGTCTTTTTTTAAGTCGACGTATATTTACAGCCTTAGCAGTCATCCGAAATCGGTTCAAATAAGTCACTGTAGGCAATTTTATTGGAAGACGTGTGAAGACAAGACTACGCTCATGACCAACAGCTCATCACCTATCAACGTGCTGCAGACGAGGAGAAAATACACTATGTCCAAGAATACATCTACTTGGGCCAAATAGTCTCCTTCCAGGCGAGACAACAAAAAAGAAGTGGCAAGACGCACGGAAATCGCCTCGAACTATTCAAGGGCGATTTACCCATCCCCTTAAAACGCAAGCTTATGGTCATGTGTACATTCTCCCCATCCTGACATAATATATGGTGCACAGACTTGGTCTTTGACTTACGTCCAGACGTCCAAACTCAAGGTTTGCCAAACAGCGATGGAACACCGTAGAAGGAATGGGGGAGGCCCAGGACTGGGACAAAACGGCTAACTAAAAACAAAAAAATTATGGGTAGATGGCCACACAATTTTGGCCCACCTATAAAAAGAGCAGCTATTGGGTCTAAGGGTTAGGCAGAGGTGTATGTACGAGTACCCTCTGCCCAACGACCATACAGCCTATAGACGCCTTATACACCAAAGACTACAATATATATAATGAGGTTCGCGGTGTGCGATCCACGTTTTGTTCTATGATTCATTTTGTTTTTCTTCGCGGCATGTTCTGGCTAACTCGCGGCGAGGTCGCTACGCACTCTCCCCGCTTTCCACTCGCTCGCAACTCGCTAGTGTGCATAAGGCTCATAGTGCCATCAACTGGGCACATTCACTGCATACTCAACTAACTATAACTACTATAGCAGGGGGGAACCTTGGGGGTGGGGGGGGGCAGGCGGCATACGAAAGGGGCGGCAGAAAGCGCCAATTTATTAAACACAATAAATATGTATTATGTACCTTGCGGTGGGATGCATACCTCGTTACCCCTACACAGCACAACAAGACAGTCGGGGGTAGGTACAGCTTGTATGATCAGCAACGAAAGTCAATAATAAAGTTATACTTTGACACAATAATCAAATTGATAAAAAAATGAAATTGGGACATGATAATGAAACCCGTACCTATGCAAAAGTGACAATTTAGATCGACTTTTTTTGCTGACTGTACCTATATGTGCCCAAAACTAGTACCTACTTCCCCCAAACAAGGCCAAAATAATACTTTTTACAAAATCTGTTGAGCGTTAGGTCTGTCGTAACTGATGACAATTCGCTAACGGCTGCAGAGAGAGATCCTGTACCGTTTTCTCGCACGAATGCGATTCTATGCTGAACTTTATTCTATACAGCATAGAAATTGGTAGTTTTTGGTTTCTGTTTAAAGATTCCAACGCGGTGTGGATGATGGGCAGGGAAGAAGGTAATTTACAGTCAAATATGTAAGAGCGAGCCAAGCTATAGTCTATACAGCGACGGTAGCTCTAACTGGTCAACAATATAATTATCTATACATATAATAAAATCGTTGAGACCAAAAAATCTGTACATTGAAGATTAAAAAAAAAAAATCGCCCAGGGTGACTTAAAATAAGTAACTGAACATATTAAAAGCATTTTTAAAATTTTTGTTTGTTTGTTTGTTTGTTTGTTTGAACGCGCATCACGTAAAAACTGCGGGACGGATTTTGATGAAAACTTCACTAATCTATTTCAATAAACTCAGAATAACATTTAGGCTATAGAAATTATGGAAAATTTTGGAAAAAGGGGGTGAAAAGGGGGGGGGTAAAGTTTGTATGAAATTTTTTTTTTAGATTGTTCTAGAAGCATGAAACTCAGAGTAAATACTTATTATTAAAAATAAAGAAATACCTGTTTCAGCATTTTTAAAAAATTTCATCCAGGGACGTAAAAAAGAGCGTTTTGTGTTTAAAATTAATAAACTTCATACACCTACAGAACAAAATCCAATGAAGTATAAACCTTTAAACGTTGCTGTAAATACTTCAAATCTAATACAGATAAATATAATTTCTCAATTTTCTTGAAATTTGATTTTTGAAGTGAATACGCCCAAAATAGCGGAACTCAAGAAAATCGGCTTTCCTCGGTATAAGTAGTTGGTAATACAGGGTGGAAACGGTAAACGTAGCTACACGAAAAAGGTCTTAGAAACAATCCATAATTTTTTCGCTAAATGTTGATCCCCATTCACAGATTTAATTAAAAAATAAAGTGCAGTTAGCAAGAAAATTGCCATTTTACATAAAACAATTTTTTGATGCCAATAATGATAAACCTTAACCGTTGCAGCTACATGAAAATGGACTTAGGAAACCATCCGTAATTTTTCGTGAAATTTTAATCCCCATTCACAGATTTAAAAAAGTACAGTTAGCAAGAAAATTGCTATTTTACACAAAACATTTTTTGATGCCAATCGATCCTGTTTCTAATACTCAACGGTTATGGTAGCTCCCCTTTCTGCCCGGTTAATCGTTTCCACCCTGTATTTACAAATAAAATAATACTACGAAGAAAATGTAGACTATATACGAATGTACATCAGACATAAAACCCGAAAAGTTACAAATACAAACGAGTTCAAATCCTACTATCTACAAATGATAAAAATGCTTTGTCCTGAAGGACTGTGATGGATCAACGCACAGCCTTTACCGCAGATTGTAGAAACCTGAAGCTTGGAGGGTGAATTTTTTGTATAATAATTTCAGAAAATCATTTCTTATCGTATGCCTATGATACGAAAAGAAAGGATTTTCTGAAATTATACCCCTAAGGGGGTGAAAAGGTGGGGGGCAAAGTTTGTATGGGAAAATGTGATTCCTTGGTCCAATCTACTTCAAATTTTGCTATCAACAATATTAACAGAATTGATGGACGCGTTTCGTATTGCACGTAAATTGATTTCAATGCATATCTTAGGAGATACACCGTTTTAAATAACTCCGCAGCAAAATAATGATCATGTACCGGGCGCGCATTTTCATTACCTATGCGGAAGGATGTGTGTGATGTGCTCTTTGAAAATTGTATTATAGGTGCTTACGACCCACACTCTGTAACCCTCTCTTTCTCTTATGTGACGCAGACGAAGTTGTGCGGGTCAGCTAGTGTATAATATGTAGGATGTTTAGCGAGCTATACATGGGTATATGGCTAGCCAACAAAATTTAAAATTGAGGGTGGTTTCTGCCGTGGTGGCTACCGGCCACCGTAGATGCGGGCCTGTGGACGGTTAGCTATGGGCTAGCTAGCCGTCCGTCCGTCTAGTGACGACAGGCCGTGTCGACGGCGCGTTCGTGTTCCACGCGCGCCTCAAAGAGATGTCAGCATAAGGGGAGGGGCCCGCAAGGGCCGAAGCCTGCCGGGGTTGCGGACATGGATGGGTTTTAGTCAGTAAAAGTCTGACACTCCCTCCCGCTCCGCCCAGAGTGGGAGAAGTCATTTGATGATTTCCCATCCTAAAAAAAAAAGGGTGGTTTCTGCCACGCTATTGGAGGCACTAGCACAGTCGGATTTTAAAACCTAATAATTCAACTTTTTGTTACCCATACCACTGACCACAACTAACTGAACCAATGTCTGCCTTACGAAGCACTCATCTGATGATTTAGAAGATGAATAATGAAAAATTAGGAAAATAATGGAGATGATTTATTTTTTGTAGGCTGTACGACTTCCTGTCGCTGCTAAATAAAGAAAATGTCAGCCATGACATGTCATTCTGTCAAAATCTGAACTATTGAAATGTCAAGACAAAGTTTTGTTGACAAAAAGTTAACTTTTTCCATTATTTCTAAAAACTTTAGGTAACTACCACAGAAGTTATAAAATAAATTATTTAGTATTTAAAGCGTGCATATCTAATTACTGACGGTGTAATGGGAAAAGCAACAGAAGTTGATGGCGACAATAACCCGACTTCGCCAGAATCTGATCCAACAAAGTTATTGGAAGCTGCTTTGCAGCAGATGGATGGCATTATAGCCGGTAAGTACAATTGGCTGTAAATTATTAAGATTCATTTGTTTGTGAAACAACCTCATCGCCTATCTAATAAGTCTCAACATTAAGTAACATTCACTTTGATAACTTCATGGTTCAATGACTATTGGGCTCCCTATTATTTGTTAATTAACTTCAGCATGGCTGAACTCATACTAAAACTAATAGCAGGATACCATGACATCAATTGTACAATCTGTGTTAGTTGTTGAAAAACTCCATAACCTCAGAAAAGTGACCTAGTCATGACAACTTTTTATTTTGTTTTCTCAACTTTTTACAGACACACATCATGCTCATATCTATTTCATTTTTGGTTTGTTGATTATTGCCAACACATTATATAAATTCCCACACTTCAATCAATAGCTTCCTTTAGATAGCGAACAGCCTATAATGCCCACTGCTGGGACACAGGACTCCTCTCTTATATCCATCATGCTGGCCCAGTGCGGATTAGTAGCAAAAATTTAGTTTCTTCAAATTGTTTAATTCCTATAAATATATAAATAAATTAATTGTTATCATTTAGATTCAATCAGATTGTAAATTAATTGAGATTTGTAATATTTATTTGATTTATAAGAACATCCAAGGAGTTTCTTGCATGTTCATCTCCATAGAGATCTATGTTTTTGGAACAATAACTTGCTCCAACTTTCTGACTACATGACCAACTCCTTGATAATTCATAAATGCTTGTAAAGGATTTAATTGAAATAAGTACTTTCTCCTAGAGAGATGGGGAAAGAACGTCACTCACTGGACAGCTGGTGGAGGAAATAGCTGTTCAGGTAGACCACTGCGAAGGTGGAGTGACAATCTGATCTTGTATGCAGGGCGAACATGGCTAGATATTGTACAAGATAGAGAAGTTTGGAACGAGATAGGGGTGGCCTTAGCCCAGCAGAGACATATGACAGGCTAACAAAAAAAACCCTGACTAAAAACATTTTATTGCCATGATGGTTGGTTACTCAATTTTTAATTCACTGTTCAAGTAGTCAAGATTTATTATAATTTTCATTGTTGGTATAATTAATTGACAATGTCAAGTAATAACTTCCTGTTTGATTTTACCACTAATTAAATCAGTTTGCCTTTAATAATTTTTTGTATCTAACCACATAATCACTAATATAGTTATATTAGTGATTATGTGGCATCTGTACGATTTATATGATTCAAATAAGAAACAGATGAAATCAAAATCAATCGTCCATCATCAGCGCATTTTTGTTTATTGTATCTAGTTGCATTGAAATAAAGTGTAACCATAATAATTATGCACTGTTAATTTTAGGTCATTCTGGAACCAGAAGCCATAAATTCGATCATCAAACTCAAAATGATTAAAAAGAAAAAGATTAAATAAAAGAAATAGTATTTTTATTTTTTTTTAATATATGGCTAATTTTACCCGACCGACCGAAAGCCATAAACTCGACCATCAGAACATTCCCAATCGTTCCAAGTTCGATGATCAAGTTTATGGCTTTCTGTTCCAGAACAACCTAAAAATAATGGTGTATAAGAACTTTCGTGTGTGTTGCTATCATAGACACAACATTTCAACATTGCTTTTTTTGTTTTTAGAAAAACTGCCCCACACTAGGAATTTCTCCTGTATCGCGGGTGCGTTTACAAATTAACATTTAAACTCATATACACAAACAGCCAGACCCGGAACAACTATTTGTAGGCCAACTAACTTTTGTTCCTTGCGGGGATCGAACCCGCGACACGCAGCGCAGCAATCAATCGCTCAGCCACAGCGCCAACCGCGCCGTCAATAGTAGATTCGAATAATAATAAAAAAAACAATTCAGAGATTGTTGATTATACAGGGTGTTTTTTTATATTTCGAATATAATTAGGGAAAATCTTGACGGGCTTTTGATTTTTTATTACATAAAACGTTGAAGAAATATTAACCTTCTTTGAAGGTTGAAGGTCTGTAAAGTAAACTTTTCCGTTCAAGATCTTACGATATACTAAGACTAGTTACGATTTTTTCCAGAATTTACCTTTTGTGGGAGGATAAATAGTTACTAAATCATTTTACTGCAAGCTTTTTGTGTAGAAAAAAAACTTGTACTCGACAAGTTTTTTTTTGTAATCTGTTATAATTATGCTACCTAGCGCGACGTTAAATAAGCGTATTCAATCGATTAGTATAGGCTCTTGATTTCTTGATGGTTACTCAACACCAAGCAAGGCTTTGAACATACGGCCGTTATTGTTCGATAATTTATTTCAATCTTTTTTATGTACTTCATGAGTTTTTATATCTAAGAAGTCCTTTATATTGCGTAGTTTCTTGTTAAAGAGACTAACCTACTTATAAAATACGTGAGAAGTATATTAGGAATGATCTTCGAGTGTAACAGGCGGATTGTAGGCTTTACAGGAAATAGGGGTGACGTTTTCGTGGGAGAGGGTGTAAACTGTTGAGCAGAGGGTGGCGTGGCGCCAGTCCGCCGCCCGCACGCAGCCTCCGCGGACGTTCCGTCGTCCTTGCGAATATTCTGCACGCGTCAAATTGCCCTCGCTATTGTTAAAAAGTAATCACATAATTACTTATTTTACGTTGGATTTAAAAAATAATCCTTACCAAACCGTGACTTAAAAACATACCCAATAATATTTTTAAAGCTTAGTCAGTTGATTCGAATCATCGAATGTAATATTTTGTATATGTTATAATTTGTGGAGAGTCACGCTTTTAAAAAGCAATGGGCCCAGCAGAATGGCAGGTTATTTTGCGCCCACTTCTAGATACCTGTTGATTAAGCTATGTTCATTACGATCTGTTCATTATTTTGTAGAAGTGATTAATTTAAATCTTTAGTTATTATATTTAAACAAAACATTTAGTGCGTTTAAAAAAAAAAGTGACCAGGCAATTTCATGAGCACACGTCACACACATACTTACAAAAATATTGTTACTGGAAATTCTTGGTAAATAAATATAATGGAGAAACTCAAAGATGAGCTTACGTTACCCTAGTTTCCACAATTGAAACCGCGGTCCTTTTGTTATAGCTGATCAATCTTGGATTGAATTCTACATGTATATAAGTTAACTGTGAAAACAGTTTACAATCTGCTTCCCATATATTGTAGGTGCATGTTACGGGGTAATGAAGTAGTCATTGTAAAATTTATAATTTTGCACTCATTTAAAAATTCTAGCGTTACTTTCAAATTCTAGCTAGTCATTCATCCTAGGATCTTGGTATAATGAATACAAACAAGAGAATTTAATCTCAGTTGGATAGCGTCAAGATGAAATTTTCAGGCGTTCTTCTTATCTCTGGCATCCTCACTTTCACAAATATTTGCTGCAAAGCTTTTGTGTTTTTCATTTTCTTGTTTATTTTTTTGATATTTTCAAATATTGTCACATTTTCTTTGAAATTCATATTCCTCACCATATTTAAATAAAATTACAGTAATACGAGTAACGATAAAAATAAAGTTCTTTGAGCGTAAATTTACAAAAGTTGTGAAGATGATACAAAAGTCAAATTAAATTAACTAGCGAAACTTCACAGATGTTATATGAATCGGTATCTATAGATGATATAAATTATCTGGTATAGCAATATATTTAATTTCCATTGAGAAGAGACGAGATACGTGACGTTTTCGTGTTTTATTTAAAAAAAAAACTTCTATTTTCCCCCTTTTTTTAAAACCTGTATACCTATATACAGATAAAACGTTTATCTTGTCAGTCACGCACGACACGACATGACCACCCATTGCTTGTATGTATCCAATAAGGTAGCACAGTAGCACTAATGACGGTGCCAGACCTACGTCTAGTTCAATTTTCTCTTTAACAAATGGAGCGCCTTATTCGTTCTGTTCACTAGTTCTATTTATTTTTATTCTTTAAGCTAGGAAAGTTTCGTAATTACTACCCTCTCTGTGGGTTCTTTTCAACCATTTTCCGTGTGTTCAACAGGTTACATCCGTATTTTTTTGCTCAACATTTTCATCAGCGCTCGTAAATCCTACCCTTCATCTTCCAGTGCCCACTAAGTCCAAATGGATGCGGCTTATCTCTGTTTACGCCTTTATAGACAAAAAAGATCTTCATTTTAGTTGTGTCAAGCCTTCTTGCTTTAGTCTTTGTTAGAAGTATTGAAGTAACGACTTGCGATATTATTCGTAATTCCCAAATTAAGATGTAAATAGGGATTGAAAAAACTTTTTTGCAAAAAATAAAACCGACTTCAAAAAGAAAAAGTGAAAAATAACTTTAGCTTCTGAAGTCGGTGACGTTTGTATGATTGATTTAATTTTTTTGTCACCGACTTCAGAAGCTAAAGTTATTTTTCACTTTTTCTTTTTGAAGTCGGTTTTATTTTTTGCAAAAAAGTTTTTATTTTTCACTTTTTAGTGGTTCACATGGAAAGTGCATACCGTTACAATTACAACAAGCCCAAACACGACTAGGATACATTGTCTCATTATGGAGTTCCGTGACTCTTGGCTTCATCATCAGATCTGATGGTAGAATGGTTCTTATCAAACGCAAATGCTTCACTTGTTGTAGAAAATACCAAAATTGCTGTACGTTATCCTATAAAATTTGAAGAGTTCCCTCGATTTCGCCAAGATTCCATCATCAGATCCCGACTTGGCGACTATGGGACCAACTTGGAAGTATACCCTTTCAAACAAAAAAAGAATTTTTCAAATCAGTTTAGGCGTCTTCGAGTAATCGGTGAACATACATAAAAAAAAAAAAAAATACATACAGTCGAATAGAGAACCTCCTTCTTTTTGGAAGTCGGTTAAAAATTACATTACTATAGCCTCCATTCTTTTCATTTTGCCACATTTTTGTGACCACAAAAGCACTCGAGCTTTCCGCCAAGCCCTAACCCGCTCTTCAAAAATATTTCTCCCTCTGAATTATATTAATAGAATTTTGAAACGGGAAATTCCGATCAAAACACATACATAAGTACATATTCCACTTAACTTGACTTAAGAGTTCAATAAGTAAACATGTTAAAAGTGCAGTGTACGAGTTGAACGTAAAAATTGCCTTCGAGTGAAGCCGAAGCGGGTCACCGGAAAAATTTATACGTTCGTAATAAAATGTTTTCTCCACTGAACCGGATGAAAGCTTCTGTTACTCTTTTTTTGTGATTTCCGTGTTATTACTTTTGTGCGAGTAATCTTCCCTGATATTTTAAATAGATACCGGAAGATGTGGCCGTTACAGTCGTCGAAAATGAAGTACTGTGTGATATCCGGAAAAGCCAAAGCCTAAATGACTTTTAAAAAAGTGGTATGGAACAGTGATAAGTTGAAAATGAGTGTTTGATGTGATTGCAATGCCGGGGTGTTGGCATTTACCCGAACACGTGACCAGGTGGTGGCTGCTGGACGTCTGTACGCAGCGGTTGTTCGGCGATGCAGATGCCACGGATTCCCAGATACCGCAACGTATGCACATTTTACGTACCTACCTAGCTTAGCTACATATTATATCCTCGCCGCCCCAAACCACAACAATAATATCATCTACTCTAAACTCGTGAATGCGGGGTCACATGTGTGCATGTGCTAATTACGTGTCCGGTTATTTAATCCTGAACATAAAAGACTTGCTCATATATTATGCGGTGGCGTAGTGCGGTATGAAGATATCGCGTCGTTCCTACTATTATAACGAAGGGTAAAATCATGAAGATTTTTTTTGCTCGAAGCAAAAGCCCCATTGTTCCTAGGCGGATGCAATTCACTCGGTCCCCGCGCAAATTGCGCGAGTGGAGTAATTTCGAAGAGATTTGTGTCGTGGCGCTTATGCTGGCTGTACGGTGGTTAATGAATGGAGATTTAAAGACTTTATTTTAGTTTTTCTTATCTTCGCGTTCTAAATCTATCTCAAGCTAATGCCCATACCAAATTATGTATCAATGCTAGTCGCACCGTGACGAACAAAACAAATCTAAGAGACCTGTGTTAAATACACGATACAATGCGGCAGACACCTTTTCCTGATTAACTTTGTTAATCAAGAAAAGTAGATAAAGGTAGTAAGATTTTTAATCAAGAAGAGTGGAGAGCTCATTTGAAATAAGTGCACCATGACTACAAATAATTTTCCTGACGGTTTAGCATATTCAAGCTTACAGTGGGTTAAGCAACGTTGTTGTCATTAAAATGTCGGTACCATTTTGATGACAACGCTATACAAACAGCACTTATAGGTAGGCGAGCTAGTGGTATAGCAGCCACAATTACGAGCATTGGGCTGCCAATGAGGATTTCCTAAAGCATTAACGCCACTGAGCTAATCCAGGTCAGGATTCAAACCGATGCGACGACCACACGGGTCGCCGTGTTACCACCTATCAGACAGTTGCGGTCTAGTTGATGGAGGTTCACTGTAAAATGAATTTACTCATATCCTTTGTAGATACACTACAGTGGACCTTTGTAATAGAAAGCTCTCATGCAACTTCCATAAGTTACGAGAGCTCTGAAACAATATTTTCTCTGACCCGCATGGAAAAAATAACAAATCCCAACTCCACATTACGGTGAATGATAAAGTTTGTTAATTTTCTCTCTCGCAGCCCGGCTAGCATGGGCAGGGGATAAAATTTTATCCACCGGTTATTTCCACTGACAAGGGACAAAATTCAAACAAAAGTGGAAATAACAGGTGGATAAAATTTTTATCCCCTGCCCATGCTAGCCGGGCTGGTTTGTTAACTCTACATCAAACTTGTCATTATGTGGTAGAGGTCGCGAGTTTATTATCGGAAGCGAGTTTTATAAATACTTGAAGGTGATATTGTACATGACTGCGAAAATACAACACCTACATAATAATGCGCAATCAAGCTCGTCGATGTATCGAATGTCGGTGTACCTTTCTGTAATATAAAACCTGATATTGATATGGTACCGAAGGTGTAGCTCAGTTGACACTGTGTCATTGATTAGTAAACAGTTCCAACTCGTTGTGAATTCATAAAATACAAAAATCTGGCACCTGACGTGGTCAGTGCCTGCACGTGGAAGTGTTCAAGACTTCTAAACCCGGTGTCTAGACTAACAACTCGTATATCAAAGGCCGGTCAGGGAATGTGCGCGAGCCTCACCGTCGCGGCCGGCCGTCCGGGCGAACGGGAGTCGGCGCACGCTACAAGCCAGCCGGTTTAACAGCGTTAAACTATACCGTGAAATGCGTGACGTTATCTTACTAAACAGATGCGACTGCATTGAGCAGCGATCGATGCCCAGTAAGTATCGACACAGCAGAAGACATACACTTCCATCGGTATAATTTCGCTCTTCCTTCATACACAAAGTGCTGTGAAAATGTTAATAGCGCGATGTAGGCTTTTTGCTTGATTTGGTATATTAGTCCGCATCAAAGCTAACAAACAATTCAACATGCATAGATATCATTATTTTGACATGTTTTGCGGTAAAAAACTCTGAAAGTTTTGTGTAATTCTTTTCAAATCGCATTTTTTTCGTCTTCGTTTTGAGAGATTCAATATAACGCCATCTATTGCGCTGCTTTAGCGCCAAGTAAAGCCTTTTGGTTTCAAAATAAGTTTGTACTTTGTCTGTCTTTAGCGCTTTCTAGGGTTATAATTATTTTTCATTGTTTAAATGTATATGTTAGAATGAACGGATAGTCAAGATAAGTTGGAAAACTTTTCTTTGAACTTTTGTGGACCAATAACAGTGTTAAGTACAGCGTACAAAGGAAAAGCAGTTTTTAATTTATTGCTGCTTGAATCCTTAAATAGTTCTTATTTGCATCACAATAATATTGCAGTGATGTCATCGTCCTCGTCTATGTTCTTGACTTTATTTACAAAATTTCGCTTAGAACATCGGAAGTAATACTATGGAATTTTTAATAATCACATGAAAGCATACATTTGGGGTATATTCCAAACGTACATTACTTTATAAATTTATTTACCATATTTATTGTTTTGGGCATCGGGAACATACCCAGTACCAAAAGTCCCATCCCAAAAAAAAACATCCTGTACTTATACAAAAATTCTCAAATAGTTTTTTTTTTAAACTGAGTTCAAAAAAGGAGGAGTTTATCAAGTCGAGTGACTTTTTTTGTGTGTATGTTCAGCCTTTTTTTCGCCAATTGTAAACCGATTTCGATGTTTTATTTATTTAAAAAAATGTTTAATGTTCCAGAGGCAGGCGGTACGGGTGGTTCTGCGACGACGGGGCCAGGTCGAGCGGCCCGCGCGCGGGCCCTGGAGCTGGCGCAGCAGCTGGCCAGCTCACTGCAGCACGCTGTACCCCCGCCCCCACGACCTGACTTCACGACGGCCAGTGCCATACTGAGGTGGCTTCAACAGAACAACAACTCCGTCGCCCTAGTAAGTACTAGACTACTAGTAGTAGCGCCGTGCTATTTTCTTTGTTCTACCGATAAGAAGTTACATCCTTAGCTTTGTTTATTTACTTTTGAATTTCTCCACAGTTGTAACGGCGCGGCGTAGGCTTGATGTTATCTATAGAGAATGAAGGTTGTGATATTATGTCACAGTGATTACAATGCGAGACGTTTATTACGAGTTTCTCGTGACATTGGTAGAAAGTGACAAGATTTCTGTGTCACACGCGTCTAATTGGATACAACATTCACATACGTACCTTACGTAATATCATGTCAAAAAAGTCAATGAAGTTCACCTTTTAATTTATACACAACATTCTGTTTTCGAAGCTGATACCTTCTGCTATTATAATTTATAACTGACTTCAAAAAAGGAGGAGGTTCTCATTTCGTCGGAATCTTGTATTTTTTATGTTCCCCGATTAATCGAAGACTGATTTTAAAAACCGGCCAAGAGCGTGTCGGGCCACGCTCACTGTAGGGTTCCGTAGCTTCCCAGACCATTAAAAATACCAACATTTTTCGTCAGCAAAAATAACTTTGTTTTTCATAGTATTTGTATGAAAAACAAAGTTATCATTTGCGTTTTTTTGAAAAAGTGCTATATAACTCAAAAACTATTCAACTCATCAAGTTGAAAATAATTTTCCTAGAAAGTTCATATAAAGGTCTACTTCTGTGATTTTTTTCATATTTTTTAAACTTATGGTTCAAAAGTTAGAGGGGGGGGGACACATTGTTTTTGACTTTCGGAGCGATTATTTCCTAAAATATTAATATTATCAAAAAATGATTTTAGAAAACCCCTATTCATTTTTAAATACCTATCCAACAATATATCACACGTCAGGGTCAAAATTAAAAAAAAAATCGCTCCCCACTTTACGTCTGGGGGAGGTACCCTAATAAAAATGTTTTTTTAAATTTTTATTTTTGCACTTTGTCGGCATGATTGATATACATATTGGTACCAAATTTCAGCTTTCTGGTGCTAACGGTCACTGAGATTATCCGCGGACAGACAGACAGACAGACATGGCGAAACTATAAGGGTTCCGTTTTTTGCCATTTGGCTACGGAACCCTAAAAATTAGTTTTTGAAGGGTTTTAATAGGGGTATGGGTATCGGTGGCCAAAAAGCTGAATCAATCAAACAAAAGTCATCAACTTTTGAAGCTAAAGTTATTTTTAGAGTTCCGTACCCAAAGGGTAAAACGGGACCCTAATACAGACTCCCTGTCTGTCTGTGACCAGGCTGTACTGTATCTCATGAACCGTGATTGATAGACAGTTGAAATTTTCACCGATTATGTATTTCTGCCTGCTTTCCTTGCCGCTATAACAACAAATATTAAAAACAGAATAAAATAAATATTTAAGTGGGGCTCCCATAGTACACAACAAACGTGTTTATTTTGCCGTTTTTTGCTCGATATTAATAACGGCAACTTGTAGACGCTTGAAATATTCATAGGTTTTTTATTGTATATTCACTTTAAAATTAAATAGTTTAATTAATATAAAATAAATATTTAAGGGGGGCTGCCCTACAACGTTTTGTCTAATGTTGTATAGCAGTATAGATAATTGTGCGGAACTCTTCGTGCGTGAGTCCGATTCACACTTGGCCGTTTGAAGTCTGTTTTATTATTTGTAGTAAGCGAGTGTTCGGTATCAGTATTTGCTAGAAGATCCAAATCTTCTAGACATCTTAAATTCGTATCCACAAACGGAATTCAATTCAGCTCGTAGATAAGCTTATCCCTCGGCAAACAACGTGAACGGCAACGTAACAGCCCCTACATTGTGTATGCTCAACAAGTCTGCAAGAACCTTATTATTTTCAGAAAACGGCTACTGGAATAACGTCTGCAATTTATAACGTTTTTATTAAAGCTCAGTAGGAAACTGAAACGATGAAATATTCAAAAGTTATTTCCAGAATACATTTTATACTATTTATGGTAGCTATGCTTATAGTACCTATTGGTCTAGTACTAGTAACTAAAGTCGAGTATATGTATACATATATATGTATACGTATGTATGTGTGCGACAAGCAAAATTTAGCCACACTCTACAGGTCGCAATTATGTACCGACTGCTTTCATGCTTGGCCAAAAAATCTAAATAGTCAAAACTTAGGTTAAGTTCGTGAATGGGCGGAATTCGTCCATGGGTGTGCGGCAGAGGGGGTGGTTTTTCGAAAATCAATTTTTTTAATGTAGACTATTTGTTTAAATCAAAATCCGACTATATCTTACTATAATATTATAAACGCGTCATGAACGTTTTATTACTTGTTACTTTACTACGCAAAGACTAATACCGACCGGATTGGGATGAAATTTGGCACACAGATAGTTTATAGGATACTTTTTATCCCGGTAGTATGATCTCGTGGGACAATTACGACGGGCGAAGCCGCGGGCATGAGCTAGTCAAAACATTTACAAATCAAAACGATAAAATAAAGTTACTAAACTAACAATAAACTAAAACATAAAATGGCATCAAATAACTTACAGAATACTAAGATCGAGAGACGCCTGCTACTTGGCGCGCTCATGGTACAAACTAGCACGACAGGTTATTTTTCGTCTAAAATTGACCTGCTATAATAGTTCATGGTAAGCCCCCTGTAGTCTGTAAGTAAATCATTATTAAAATCTTTGTGAGGCAGTTTTTAATAAAGCCAATCTTAATAAAATAACTTTTTTGTAATATTCGGGAACCTTGCAAGTTCATAGTTTCCTACTAGTCCGTAAATTGGCAATCAGTCCGTTAGCTATGAGATGTGTTACCGTCAACTGATTCTGTGAGTGTGTTCCGGATTAAGTGTCATGCAGACAGTTCCCCACTGGGATTGACTCTTTGTTGTATTCCGTAGTTCAATGTAGCCTATCCAGGTTGAGGATTTGCGTCTATTGGCAATTCATTGATTCAGGAATAGTGAGGTCTGAGCGTCTCTAAAATCAAGCAAAGTTTCTCGTGGTACGAGACTCTTTGCTTGATTTTGGAGACGCTTCTTGATAGGATCTTATATCATCTTCCATAAGTACTTTTCGGTGTCATTCCTTCTTCATTTTAGGTGATGTAGAAGTTCTGAATTTGCGTTAGTAATTTGTTTATGTATCGAGTCTTCTGTTCTTTGGATTATGTTTATGTTAACGTCGAATAAGAACCCTCTTTTTCTGCGTTGTTCACTATGGAAGACTTTGAGGGAATGCACAACTCACAAGCAGAAGTATTTCATATAAACAATGTTCTAGGTAGATCAGATGCATGAATGTTTCAAAGTTAATATACGCCTATTTGAAACTCGGTTCGCATAAAAACTTGATCTGCCTTTGATTCGCTCCGAGAATTCATGACAGAAAAATTCTCACTCAGTGTATATCTCTTAGGAATATAATAACATATTTGCCTGTTTTATCCTCAGCGATTTAGAGCCAGTTGATGACGATATTGTTCCGTAAATAATGTAACAACGATCCATATCAAGGACAACGACCAACAGTTTTTAAAATTCAATGTGCTCAGAGTTTCGACCCGGTGCTCGCTCGAGCAAGTCTTGGTTACGCTTACGTTTAAAACTCCGACGGTCATAAAAGCCTTTGGAAGCTGTGTGCGGAAGGGAACTAATTGCACACCCATGGTACGTTTGCTCGCTGACGTGAATACGCTCGAAACAAGCGTACATATAACACGTGCTACCTCGCTCCCGACTCTGTCTTTACATTTTCAGGCACGTCATTAAACTAATGCCGTCACAAGCGAAGCTACTCAAGCGAGTTAATAAAATTTACGAAAACAGTTTGTTTGCCAATCGTTTTTCATCCTAAACAAACATTTGATATTGAAAGCTATGGGGAATTTGCATGCTTATAATGAAACGTTGAATATTCAACGCATTGTCGAAATGCGGTATACGCGCTAACTTAGTTACCTGTCGCCGGGACACCTCTCAAGTGGAAGTTGGAGCTGAAGTTAACCACCGATCCAATTAATCCTATTTTCAATTACACACAGATCCTATAGTGTGCACTATAATTGATTTTCCTCTGCCGACGTTTTCCCCATTAATGAACAATTAAATTAGCAAGCTTCCGTGACTATAACCAACGCGTAATATAGCCCGCGCCGGGCCCTACTTCTCAAGCTCTTTGTTCCTTCTAATGAAATTTTGCAGGAGTAGGTATGCTGTTATTATATTCAAAAGCAAGTCCAAGCTCGAATTTTCTGCAAAAATGCGAGAAATCTCTCCCTCTCTCTAAGTACAATAAAAATCAAGGGATGCTTTTTATGGCAGCATAAGTTAGTGTTTCATGCATGCATTTTCCATGCAATAGTTTGCTAAATCCTAAGTGTTTTCGCCAGGATGTCGTTTTCCGTCACGCGTCATTTTAGCTATACGCCAGAAGTTTTAATTTTGATGCCTTCGTAAAATCATCAACATGTAAACGCAAATTGCTGAACTGAAATAAAACCTCTTAAAGCTAAATAAAATACAGTTCAGAATTATCTGAAGACTTATAAAAGTAGCTTACTAACTCATACAACTTATAGCTCACGGCTACGCTGTCGCTTGCGTTAATACGAGCATTTTTTTTATTTTTAGGGTTGCGTTATTGCGTACCCAAAGTGGAAAAACGGGACCCTTTCACTAAGACTCCACTGTCCGTCTGTCTGTCACCAGGCTGTATCTCATGAAGCGTGGTAGCTTAGACAGTTGAAATTTTTCACAGACGATGTATTTCTGTTGCCGCTATAACAACAAATAATAAAAACAGAATAAAATAAGTATTGAAGTGGGACTCCCATACTACGAACGTGATTTTTTGATAATGTTGGTACGGAACCCTGCGTGCGCGAGTTCGACTCGCACTTGGCCGGTTTTTTTTTTCTTTCTTTATTTTACCCCTGGTGTATCCCGTAGGGGGACAATAGAACTGTACGGGTGCCTGTACAAAACCCACATTTACCTGCTTATGTAATGGGGGAGTGTCCTTTGAGTGCCTTTGACATAACTGACCTACAATACTACGATGGTAAAAGTTGGCAATACCATCTACACTAATATTATAAAGAGATTTTTGTTTGTAAGTTTCTATGTAAGGGGTAATCTTCGGAACTATTGATCCTATTCCGAAAATTCTTTCACTACCCGGAAGACACTCTCCCCGAGTTTCATTATAGGCTACATTAACGTTTCCGTGGCTTAATTTTTTAGGGAGAATTCGACCAAAAGGTCGAGGTTGAGATTTTTTTACGTACTTATCTTGAATTTTACAAAATCACGACCATCAACTTTTCATTTCAGAATTTTCTGATTCTGGCGAAATCAGCCCATAAGGTTGTCGGAACCGATTTTCAAAACAATCGTATAGATAGCTATACGATTGTTTCGATTCCATAGCAGCGTGTCGCTCCCTAACAACGGGCTGTCCTGTCGCCAAAGCTTGTCGGCAGCTGTCTGTCTGTGACTACCCAAGTGGCTTTCAGCTCAATGAACACGCCGTCCCGTGACGCAGCCTCGTTATTACGTGACGGATCGCACAGGTTAACACTCTGTTTTGGAGCTATTATCATCGCGGTTATGTGGTTTTCATAACTACGCGTATTTTGACGTGAGGTTGTGAAATCCACAGTGTTCTTTCACCCACCCTAGCTATGATGAGCTATGATACTCAATTTATTTAACAACCTGTATAGTGTCCACTCTGAAAGTTTCAGTACTCTCTAGTACTGAAACTTTCAGAGTGGACAACCTTACAGGTTTTCAATGGACATAGACATGGTTTTCAGGACTTTCAATTTTTAAGAGGCCTGCGGAGCATGCGTTTTTCATACAAACGTAATACCAAAATCATTTGGAAATCAAACATATTCTTAAAGTAGTCTGTATTTATTTCGATTGCATTACAGAATATATTATGTTTCCAAACACATATTTTGAATGGAAACTGATTTAAACAAGAGTTATGAGAAAAATAAGTTTTCTATAGAAATTTTAAATTCCTTAATCTCGCCTTTATATCATTGTCCTTTCAAAATATTTGTTTGGGAACATAGATATTCTGTCATCATCAGCCTATATAATGATCCCCCACTGCGGGGACACGGCCTCATCTCAATGAGAGGGAATGGGCTATAATCTACCACGCGGGCCCAGTGCGGATTGGTAGGTGTCACATGTCTTCAAATTTTTGGTTCTAGGACATGCCGGTTTCCTCACGATGTTTTCCTTCACCGTTTTGAGAGCAGCGGTGATGAAATAAATTACACAAAGTAATGCGCCTGTCTGGGTTCGAACCCACGACTTACTGTTCCTAAGTCGGGACCGCCACCACTGGACCACCGCTGCTCTCAGGCCATCGCTGCTCTCTGGTATTCTGTAATCCAATCGAAATAAATACACACTACCTTAAAAAAATGTTTGATTTTCATATTATTTGGCATCACGTTTGTATGAAAAACGCATCCTCCGCCGGCCCCTTAAACTAAAATGAATAAGTACTACGTTCTAGTTCGTAGAACGGAGACTGAAATAGCGATGACATTGTCAGCTTCCATTTGTTCTTTTTTCCATATTTTTTACTAGCACTCCTTTTAATTAAAATCTTCTTCATACTTTTTTGGTTTCTCTTTGAAATAAAATTACATAGTAAACAGATATTTTTTTCTCAGTAATTGATACAAATGTTTTTCATAGAGCCTCATCTGGTTATCAATCAACCGGTACTTACAATTTAACCGGCGTTGTGGGAAAATGGATTGGTATCTTTATAACTTCGAAAGCTAACGAGTTGGTTATGCGAGCTACATTTTTTAACCTTGTAAGTGGTAAACACACAATACGTAGAGTATATTCCTCCAAATTGGACAAACTGCCTTCTGGAAATGTACAAAATTTCATTTTCATGTAAATGAACCAACAGGCTTATTATTCCAGTCAAATCATTCCAATGATTCGATATTCGCAAATGAACACTGGGCTACGAGGTGACACGTATGCCATGAAAGCGCTGTTTACAGACCAGCATTGAACCTCGTGGATGAATGGATCTCATAAGCCGTGTGCACCACTTAGGCATTCATTGCCGGTTGCCTCCCTCACAGCATATGGGGTAACTAACCTCGCTTGTACGCTGCATGCACTGCTAATACTATAGCCTATTATAAAACAGTCCGAAAGCCTCGCATAGTTCTCGTATAAGTTTGTGGAAACCGAATACCAATATGGAGCTTATCAGGGCTTCCTATCGAACTACTAGAACAATCGATTTTAATCTAGTGTGTTGTATTCACAAAGGGAATGTTTTAATGATATCCGACAAGCGTACGCCTTGGAGTAGCTTACTAGTAAGCAAGTTACGGTGCTACTGTCGAACTAAGTATTTAGTTTTGATACCGCTCCAAGTTGTGCTCATCCGGTAAGACAAAATGAGCTGAAACTTAAAGACAGTAAGGAAGCTATTCAAATTCAAGAATGTTTGTTTACTTTTATAACCTCTCTATTTTTAAACAAATTGTTTTCAATTTTCAACCGACTTCCAAAAAGAGAAGGTTCTTAATTCGACTGTTTTTTTTAATGTATTTGTTTCCTCAGAACTTTCGACTGGGTGAACCGATTTTGATGGTTCTTTTTTATTTGAAAGGTGGTGCTTCCCGCGTGGTCCCATTTCAATTTGGTTAAGATCTGACGCTGATCTTCGGAGATATAAACGGAAGTCTTCAAAAATAGACGGCAAATCTGCAGTGATTGCGGCAATCGCTTGGTTGTTTATTGTTTATACAACATCATGACGTAAAATCACGCCTGTATGCGTCTGTCTGTCCTGTTACGCAGAAGTGCACAATACACCCAGATTTCGACAGTTAGGTTTGTTAAGTTCCATTTATTGGGTATATGCCTATTACCACACACATTGACATGTTTTGTTTGTTTTATTTTATTAGAAAGGATGTACTTCAAGGGTAGTTTGATGAGAATTTGGTTAGGTTCTGATTCCTTCTGATTAAGGGATCCATGAGAAAGGAACGGAACTCTTAAATTCTTAGGAGCAAATTAACGATACTCGGCCGAATCTTTTATAAGCTATCCGGATATTTGAGTCATCTATCAAAACGTCGTTATTAACCGACTTCAAAAAGGAGAAGGTTCTCAATTCAATGTTCCCCGAATACTCGAAGATGGCGGACCGATTTTGTTTTTCCCAGGTTGTCCCATAATCATCAAGTCAGGATCTGATGATGGGATCCTGGAGAAATATAGAGAACTCTTCAAATATTATAGGCAGTGTGCCTATTATATTTGAAGAGTTCTCTATGTTTCTCTCTCAGAAGCGATTTGGGCAGTTTTAGGAAGCGTACTTTCTCGAAGTGATCCCATTTCAATTTGGTGAAGAACTTCGGAGATAGGCAACGGAACTCCTCAATAAATGATAGCAAATATACTGGGATTGGTGAAATCTCATGTCTGTCTATTGTTTACACCAGTTCATAACAGAAAATCACGCCGGTACGCTGTGAAGGGTACATGAACCACTAAAAAGTAAATAATTGAAACTATTTAAGTACAAAAAATAAAACCACCAAAACACTAAAAAAGTGAAAAATAACTTTGGCTTCAGAAGTCGGTGACAAAAAAACTAAATCAATCAAACTAAGGTCACCGACTTCTGACGCTAAAGTTATTTTTCACTTTTTTTTTGTGTTTTCTGAAGTCAGTTTTATTTTTTGTAAAAATGTTTTTATCCTGAAACATGTCCTGTTTTTTGTCCTGAAACAGGAAAAAGTGCATACTCTTAAAAATCCTTTTAACAAAAACATGCTCTGTTCGACAGAGAAATTTGGCACAGAACTAGTTTAGATGTAGATTTTAGATATTCGGCCGTTCACATGAAAAACATCCTATAAATAAAGTTAACAATAGTTGCCTTTTTGCACGTTTTTGCTTGCTTTGTGCAAGTTAAGAGAAAAGTGATTATAGTGATCAAATTACTTGTTTACAGCAAAGGGGTCAACAGCTAGGTAATCGGATCGCTGAAATTCAATGCAGCCGTTGAACTTACTTGTTTTGTTATTCGGGTTTAAACGTTGACTTTTTAGTGTTCTTTAACTTTTATTAAGAAAGGCAATGTAACGTTATTTTATGAATTACAATAATTATATGTCACCGTAAAATAGTCAAACACGTTATATTACAATATAACGTGTTTCTCTCTAGCGATATTGTAAACTCTCGAATTATTGTCAACTGAACATACGGAAGTATCTCTGCCCCCATAATCGGGACTTGGGGCACCCCCCCGTTAGGTTAGTTAGGTTTCTTTAAACCGTGCACTCGGAAATAACCCCGCTAAGCGGGGCTCCGTCGACTACGCTTTTTAGGGGAATATTTATTAAAGTGTTTTAAGGTTAGGTTATATTAATCGATATTTCTCAGGAATGGTATCTTTTCATGAGAGTGGTACCACTAGGCAAGGGGGACCCCTCCTTCCCTCCACACCGCGTGAGTTGACTATCATCGCATGCATTTCACGAAAAATAATGCGTTTTATTGTAAGCAGTATTATCGCTAGAGAGATTACAATATAACGTGTTTGACAATTTTACGGTGGCATATACACAATACAATATGTATACGAGTCGTACTGCTGTTCTAATAAAGGACAAAGGTCGTGAGCTCGCGAATCCGCGACTTTTACTAAGCAGGATATTGTCAGCCTAGATTCCTCCCGGGAATCGGTGGCATAATTAGGCACGGCCCTTAAGAACTGGGTTAGTTAACTTTGCTGTTACAACTTTGACGTGGATGTCTGCCCTGTGTGCATTGTAAAATAATTATTTAACATTAATTTCACAAGGTACGAAGCGCTCACCGCAGACTAGTTCCAGGTGAACGCACCTTCCATTAGCGCTAATTAGAATTTCTCCAAGCCTCCCGCCCCCACACTCGGGAGCCGTGTTTCACGCCTCTTATCTATACCAATAATAAAATCGTTCCAAATTAACGATTCGTACGTGGAACGGGGAACAGGGAAGATTCTCAAGGCGTTTCATAGGTTTTAAAATGGAAGGCCCCGCTGCACCGCAACCGATTTTGTATCTTCTTGTTCCTCATTCTTTCTTCCTTTGTACCGCGGAAGCTGATACTCACAATGATTGACTAGGAAGCTTAGAGGCGGTATTACGGCAAAGCTTATTATTTATTGAAAAAGAAAATAATTTCCGTATTTTGTACGGACACGGAATGAATCTGCGGGGCTAAAGCTGTATCACTGTATGAGGAAAATTTAATTAATGTATCAAAACTTTATACTATAATTGCCTGGAGAGCCATGTGTAGTTAGTTTAAGTCTACGCCGTATGGGTTAAGTTCTTACGTCGCTTAGAGCTAGTACTTGACGAAGCGGCTATTATTTCAACATCTTTTGTTATGATCAATTCTACATAAAAAATAGCATGCTAATGATACTCGTGGACTCCAAATGTAGGCACTGTTATTAGATTTTTTTATTGCATAAATTGGTAAAACGTAACTTTTTAATTTACAAGATGGGATCGCCATCAACAGAAATTCAATTAAAATGTCGAGCACTCGGCGTTTGATCGGAAAACTCAGGCGGGAGCGCGAATTTATTTCTGCTAAATAATAGGTTATAAATTGAGGCCTCGATACGGGCCAACACGTTAGCATCAACATGGTATCGTAGTATCATAATATTGGTATATCGTAGTTTGTGTGGCTTATTGGTATTTGGTATGTGTTCGCAGCACTAGGCTATGCCCTGCCACAATCTTTAATATTGTGTAATTGTCACCGTAAAATTGTCAAACACGTTACAAATATAACGTGTTTCTCTCTAGCGATATTGTAAACTCTCGAAATATTGTCAACTGAACATACGGAAGTATCTCTGCCCCCATAATCGGGACTTGGGGCACCCCCCGTTAGGTTAGTTAGGTTCCTTTAAACCCTGCACTCGGAAATAGGGGACCCGCGAAGCGGGGCTCCGTCTACTACGCTTTTTAGGGGAATATAAAGTCTTTTAAGGTTAGTCGATATTTCTCAGGAATGGTACATCATCTTTTCATGAGAGTGGTACCACTTGGCAAGGGGGGTCCCCCTTGCCAAGTGGTCCTCCTTCCCTCCACACCGCGTGAGTTGACTACCATCGCATGCATTTCACGAAAAATAATGCGTTTTATTGTAAGCAGTATGTTCGTTTGACAATATTTCGAGAGTTTACAATATCGCTAGAGAGATTACAATATAACGTGTTTGACAATTTTACGGTGACATAATCACTGTTCATACTATGTGCTTGTGCTATGCCGAAAAGCGATTGCACTGGACATAGATACATAAATGTTAACAGATTCAGTTATTAATAAAATTGAACTGTCGCGTATTTGGCTCGAAATAACCGTTTAAACGTTCCATGAGTAGTTAAAGTTTAACAGATGTGATTTAATACTATAAAATAATACTCTTTCAGACTTTTATTTTAAAGTACTTATTGGTGCAGTAAGTACTTTAAAATAAAAGTAGTTAACTCAATCAATAAAGGGCCCAACTCTCCTACCAAGGAAAAAAAAACATAGCCTGCAGGTAGAAAAAGGAAGTATGAAATGATATTGTAAGAAATGAAACCCTTTTTCATAATTGAAATTCTTTATGATACATTTGCATAATGGGGTTATCGTTTAATTATGACATTGTATCCATAAACTTTTTATGACAAAAAAAGGCCGGTGTAACTTAGTAGAAGGGGAAGAGAAATGGTACCCCATATTGGCTGTACATCAAAAGGAATATAGAGGTTACCGTTACCCGTATAAAGCTTTTTGGAGTAATAGAGTGGCCAAAAACATCGTAATATAATAACAGATATAAAGGCCACAGAGTGCCCTGCCCTCGGCATTGGCCTCATGAACGCGACAGGCGTGAAAGTAGGCTTCGCCGTACATCCGATGCCTGTCACCCGCTTCCGTAGAACAGTATTCTGGAATCGACCCGTCCAGAATGAATCAGATAGCAAATCTTTTGATGAATTATTCCTGAACTTGTAGCTATTGCCTTATTTCTTCAGTTTTTTTTTTTGTAGAAACATCCTGTACACATTTTTAACCGACTTCCAAAAAGGAGGAGGTTCTCTATTCGACTGTATGTATTTTTTTTTTTTTTTTTTTTTTTTTTTTTATGTATGTTACCCGATTACTCGAAGACGCCTAAACCGATTTGAAAAATTCTTTTTATGTTTGAAAGGGTATACTTCCAAGTTGGTCCCATAGTCGCCAAGTCGGGATCTGATGATGGAATCTTGGCGAAATCGAGGGAACTCTTCAAATTTTATAGGATAACGTACAGCAATTTTTATATTTTCTACAACAAGTGAAGCATTTGCGTTTGATAAGAACCATTCTACCATCAGATCTGATGATGAAGCCAAGAGTCACGGAACTCCATAATGAGACAATGTATCCTAGTCGTGTTTGGGCTTGTTGTAATTGTAACGGTATGCACTTTCCATGTGAACCACTAAAAAGTGAAAAATAAAAACTTTTTTGCAAAAAATAAAACCGACTTCAAAAAGAAAAAGTGAAAAATAACTTTAGCTTCTGAAGTCGGTGACAAAAAAATTAAATCAATCATACAAACGTCACCGACTTCAGAAGCTAAAGTTATTTTTCACTTTTTCTTTTTGAAGTCGGTTTTATTTTTTGCAAAAAAGTTTTTTTAGTCTTTGTCCGTTTCCCCGAGGAAACAATGCTGAAGCAATTTCAGAGAAAATGGAATGTAAAATGTTATTGCATACTCTGATTCCCGGTCCCGTTCAATTTGTTTCCAAGCGTCAATGTTGGTATTTTGGCTACGGTTCCATAATTCAAACTCCTTTAAACGGTTTGTATTTAACTGGCCCAATTTGGCTAACTTCACGAATGTATAACGCCGATAAGCAGCTACTCTTTGCCTACTGTAAACTCATTTCGTTCTTAAAACTATTTGTTTGTCGCGGAGTTCAAAACCCGTCTACCTAGAGAGCCACACAATGCAATCGTCTGGAAAGTTAGCAGTAACATTTTTTCATTTATTTTTGAAGAAGCTACACAAATCGCTGTATGAAAAGCTTTTCTCGTTACTTGGGTAGTAGTTATGTAAATTTAAGGGAGCTTGAACCAACAACTTTTAGGTTGTCTCCAACTTCGAGATGCGATCGCGGATTTCGTTTTTAATTAATGGAAATCTGATTTTATAAGTTTGTCAGCGGATTGTTTTACGCAGTTAAAAAAGATGGGGCGAATATTTTCAAAGAAGGTTTTTTTTTATAAAGGAGACTTACATACCCGGCTTGGGTATGCCAAGTCATAGATATATAGTCAGCTAAAACATAACATATTCTTTTAATAAGTAAGTACGTTTCAACATGACAATACGTAAAAAGGGGTATGTTTCCTTGCGCAGTCATCGACATAGGCTGTTTACGAGCTGGCTCAGCGAATTCGCCTGTGCAAAGAGTAATTTAAAATTCAGAGCGCCTCAGTCGCGTCGGGTCGGTCATTATTGCCTCATTGTTATACATGTTGTGCGTTATGTTGTTTTTTTAAACTATATTGTTGTTTACGGTCTGTTTGCTGTTAATATGTTGTGTGAATTAACACTGTACTTATGTGTGTTCTTCGATTTCTTGTATGTGGATCATATTGAAAAAATCGATAGATGAGACACGTGTGACTTTTTGATCTTTGAGACGTGATCCAGCTACAGAAAGGAACTGTCAAATATAATTGTTTTCATGAAATATTCCTTTGTTTACGTACTTAAGCCTTCGCCCACGATCTGTGAGTATCATGTTGTACGAATGTGTGCGATTCAATGTTGAAATAAGTCAATCATCTTGGGGAACACTTATATTATAATTCCATAATATAATAGGTCTACGTAATAAAACGTATTTGTATCCTTCTAACTCACAAAACTTTGAAATATTTGACACCATTAACAAAATTGAATTTCCAAGCACATTTAGAATCAACTTAAAAAGAGCATTGACATTGAAGCAGCTCAACTCTACGCATTTTATGCTGAAGAGTCGTTTAGCATTGTAAATAGATTCTATACAGGTCAAGTACTTACTGAACATTCTATAGTTAAGTCACACAGAGTACTGGGTCAAGTACAGTACTGTTATAAAAGCCAAACTCATGCGTATACTGACTGCACGCATGCTCGTGACAGATGCATGCGGACGTGATGTTAGTTGGCACTTGGCAGCTCGTTTAGAAGTCATCTTGAAACTCGATAAATTTATTCATACCGCTCGAATGAATCTCATATCTCAATGATTTTACGAGCAAATGTTTAGATGATTGGGATAGGTCGACCTGAACTGGTAAACGAGATGAGGACTCGATTTTTTATGGCGTACCATCATCTGCATGTAGCCTATTTCTAAAAGACGTTGTGGTCGGATTCCAGTCTTACCGGATGCATGTAAATACCAGTATTTTTCATGGAGCAAATGCCAATCTGATCCACAACCCAATAATTGGGTAAAACAATAATACAGCTCTCAGTAAGACTGATAGACTTATGGTCTTCTGTAGAGCAATAACAACGGTCAAAGATTCTCGAGTTAATTAATTGCACTAAGTTAAAAATTATAAAATAAAAAACCTCATCGAAACCTAGTCAAGTAGGAAATAAAATGTAGAGATCTGGCTGTGAAAAAAAAAGAAAAAAAAAACTACGAGCACGGAGTAAGCGCGTCAGATGTTATCGGCCAACTTAATAAAGCCAGTTAGAGTAATTATATTTTATTGGACGAAGGCACAGCCAACTCTAATGCTTTATTTACAACCAACAGCGATCATAATACTTAATTAAACATCTTGAATGGGTATTAATTACCCTTATATGGATACTTTATGTGGATATTGTTGATGCATTTAGGTCCACTTAAGGATGTCAATAGAAAATCAGGTCTTAAAAGATCTATGAAAACTGTCGTTACTGAAGTGCATTTTCAGCTCTCCTATTGCAAAGTACACAGCGAAAACCAATTTCGCTTGCAATCGTTTTACTAATGGATGTTCAATTTATTTATTAAACGAAAAGACCAGTATTCAATTCATCAATTCGAACGTCCCTGAAAACTGAAAGAGCAAGCTTTAAAAGCCATTTTACACACAGACAGTCTATTTATTTGTGGCGTGTATGCCTTTGTCACAGTCTCAGACTGAGACTCACAGCTGTTCCATTCATCATGTTTTACATAATAAAAGGAAAATAAATATCAATGTTGGGCACTTGCTTGCGATGTTGTTTCTCAAGTCACTTCCGTAGCCTGCGTTTGAAAAGTTTTTTATTTATGGATGGTGCCCTGAAAAACTCGATTAGGTGATTTAATTTAACTTTTTAGAAAATTGGGTGAATTTTGATACAGGGATGAATTTCTTGGTCTTTTTAATGTGATTAATAAAACGTTTTTTCTTACACTGTGTATTTTTTGTCACCAATCGATGTCTAGAACTGGTCTTGATCCGAAATATTTTGAAGGGTTTCTCTCAAGATTGTTGGTTCAAGTATTGTTGGCTGGGCGTAACTCGGTAATTAGCGTGGGCATTAGGCAACATGTATTCTCGTTTATGCCCGAACACTAGCAGGCGTTATAGTTGGCATATGTAAACACGGGTGCTAAAACGGAGGAAGTTTATGAGCTGTTGAGAAAAGTTGACGAGTGATCTGTAGTCAGTGTAGTACACTTCGAATTCCCTTCTTCAGATCATGGCTATTCCATGTCTTCTCATCTTAATTTATGGCATTAGTGGGGCGCGCAAGAAATGCCCGGCCATTCCAGAGTTGGTTCTTTTTGTGTCAGAAGAACGTCTTAAAATAGTTATGGCGCGCTTCCGTACTATAGTTTACTTGCCCAATTCATAAACAATGGCGCGATTAACCCAGATATCTGAATCAGTGGAAAACATAAGGTTCCTCCATTCTAACAGCCAATAATTATGTGGCACACTATATTATAGTAACAAGTGATATTTATAGTCACCCGCCCAAGAGTCCATTTGCCGCCCACCGGGCCGCTAGGGTGTCGACCCGCGTTTTGCACACTGGGCTTGTTACATTTTATTGTGGAAAAAAGTAAAATTCAACCATTCTTTTTTATTCCTCTTTTTGTTTGTATAATTTACATTTCATCTCTCTTTTGTCGTGTTTTTTTGTTACATCATCGAGGAAGTTGAAAAATTGACAGAGGTTTGAAAAAAATAAAATGTACTTTTGTACAATGCTGATTATAATACCAAATGCCTTGTGGCATCAAGTCCGCCTATGTACCAGTCTTGTACATGAAGTTTAAATAAACAGATAAATTATAAATAATATGAAAAATTACTTAAGGATTAGTAAGATTAACTGCTTGGTATGTAAACTGTTCAATTTTGTCTAATTCTGACACATTTTATTTAATTTTCAAGTGTTGGTAAAGCGTCAATAAAGCATCCCGCACTATCATAACAATTTATCATTTAATAAAATATTGTTAATACACAATATTTTTGCACCGAACTGAAAATTCAGTCATAAATATTATTTTGTTCAGATAGCGCATGTTTCGCACCACTAATGACCCAACGCGTTTACGTATAGTGATGTGACGAATTTTCAGCAGCAGTTTGTAACATTCAGTCGCAACGCTAATAGGCACGAGCCGTAGTGTTTAATTGTGAGTTTTTTGCAATATTGTGATATGTGATACTGTGGTTATTTTTGTTTAAAAAAAAATATTGAGGCAGATTTTTTTTCGTATTATTCGCCTGCATTTCTCAGTGAACGTGAGTACTATAAAAATGTTTTCCTGATAAAAAGGTACCTAATGTGTGAGTCTGTGAGTCATAACATAAGAGACAGGGCTAATCGATTGTATCTCAAAGTATAAAGGAAGGATAAAAGTTGCGTCGTCTCGCAACCCGGTCCCGCAGCCAGTCAGTCCCTGTCAACTTCAGGCAAAGTTGCCATTAAGTTTTATATTTTCTTTTTCGAACACACGCCGCAACTCAGACTGCCACTGAACCGTTTACTAAGTTACAAAGAACGAGCTTGTTTAAAGAATAACGGCTTGTTGCACGTACTTTAATAGAACTATGAACAGACGAGTTAATTTTTTTTTTAATTACCAGAAAGCTATTTGAGTGCACAATATTAAACTTATTTCGTTACAGACTTTTGTTTCTGTTGTAAAAGTAATTTCACGATATTTTTTTAGACTAGTTTATACCCGTGACCGCGAAGAGTTTGGTAAATGTCCCACGGGATCATACTACGAGGATAAAAGTTATGCTATGTCGTAATCCAAGGTGCCAAATTTCATTGAAATCCGTTCAGTAGTATTCGCGTGAAAGAGTTACAAACGTCCATCCCTCCATCCACCCATTCATTCATTCATTCATTCATTCATTCATTCATCCATCCATCCACTCAAACAAACTTACGCAATTATAGTAAAGTAAGATATAAAGCTACATAAAATAGAAGTAAAGTTATTCGTTTCTATAAATACGACCCCACGACTACTCCTGGGAATGGCTAAAGGCAACCGGGGGATTATATCAGATGAATGGGCAGCAATGCGTGGAAACATTCCCCTTTGAGTAACGATGTAGGCACTGTGATCATCATCGATTATTAGGAATGTGTCTTATTTAATACCATTGTACTAGCATTTGATAACAAAAAAAAACAACTGAATTGAGAACCTCCTCCTTTTTAATCGGTTAAAAACCCGGTTTTGATTTATTTATTTATTTATTTATTTATTTATTTATGGTTTACCAACAGATGTTACAGCTAATCATGACATGTTTGGTAAGCTTAGAATAAACAATACTGCACACCTAATTAAAGGTAAACACCGCATGCTTTGTGTTTTACAGCTCAGAAAGAAAATGAAAAGTTATGTTATTATGAGTGTTAGTATGTATCTTAAACTAAATTTTAATTCTTATTGCTATGTTAGTAGCTTACTGCTATGTAAAGTATCTAATCTAATTTTCACGGTTAGCATTACGAATAAATTGAGTTAGGTTGTCTGTGTGGATGTCTATAAGATCACTATGCTCATTGATGAGTTTGCATAAGCGTGGTATGGGGGAACTTGCGCCAAATTTAGTTCTACGAAAGGGGGGAACCAAGGGCGTGATCGGTTTTCGGGGAGGATTTCGAGGCACTCGGAGAGAAAATTTGCTAAGAAGGTGCGGGCAGTCAATCTTACTCCTGAATATTTTAAAGATGAACTTAAGGTCTAAAGTGTCCCTACGTTTCTCGAGAGATTTCATTTTTAGAAAACACAATAAATAATTTATGATTTTCTAGAAAACTGACTTAAAGTAGCTAATTTATCCAATAATTCAATCTACGAAGAGCTGACGTCGATCGTTATGTAATACTAGCTGGTTCTAGCCAGGGACCGATTATTCGGGTTATAAAGTTAACCGGTTAGACCCATATGCTTGATAAACCATTATACGGGTTAACTGTAACATTGTATGTTAGGGTTAACCCGTATAATGGTTAACCATTTAAATATTGCTTATCACTAGAATGAGACAATTAAAGCACCTAGCGCGGGCTAACTCCGTGACGTTAATCATGAACCGGTTTTTATAGGCGGATTAACCCCATAGTACGGGTTAGTCTTTTACTATTCATCTACCAATCCGCACTGGTCCCGCGTGCTGGATTATAGCCCATTCCCTCTCATAGAAAGGAGGCCTGTGTCCCAGCAGATGATGATGATGATGATGATGATGATAGGGTTTTTCACCTAACCCTAAAAACTAACCCGATTAAACCGGTAACCTTTTTGGTCGTACGTAACCAATTTTATACAGGATTTTGAAAAGATATTGTCAAAGAAAGGACGATGCATTCAACTACAAATCCATTGTACGATACTTATCAGACTCTTAATACGTTTCCACAATGTTATTGGCAAGCAACTCAATCTTTGATATTGGAAAAGGATTCGAATCGCATCGCTTATAACAACTGTTAAGTATTTGAGGGTATCACAGTATTACTTAGCTACTGCAGTTTACCACGAGCTCGTCGTATTTTACATCCTAGCGTTATTTTATTTGATATGATTGTGGCGAATATGAAATGCCTCAGCTGTACCTACGCACCCTCGGGAATTATGCAATGTCAGTATTCCGGAATCGTTTGAGAGTTGTTCGCCTCACTGAGCCCGTGTCACGACAACGAAGCATTCTGTTCGGAGACTCGTCCACCAATTTATTGAATCTCAACTTTTGTGAACCCCCAGTTTTGTACTTTTCATGACATCCTTTCCATAACTTTTCCTTTTCCTGTCGTGAATTCGTGACATTTTATTTCAGATAAGAATCTGAAATATAATTTTCCATCGTTCATTTGAATAGTTCCCTATTCAAATGAACGATGGAAAATTATTACGCTGCTCTGCTCTACATTAAGATAATTTATTGATGTTCTGAAACTGAACACGTACAGTAACGATCATGTTTCATTATTAGACATTACGTGATGTCTATCGCATACATAATACGGGATAATAATATGATATGAGTTTTCTAACCAATTTGTTGCAATTATTCTTGCTGTTGCACGCATGATTCTTTCTTCGTTGCGTTTCATCGCGCATTTCTTGATTCGTCTGTTCGTGTTCTTATTATACATGCACACATATATTTTAATTTCCACATTAACACAAATTGTTTTATAAGAAACTTCGAATAATATGAAATGAAACCAGGGTGACACCTAGCATAGTGACTAAGCGGCAAAACCGTGATAAAAAGTACCAAACTTTGCCCATCGAAATACTTAAATATTCATCTTCTTCTCCCTACGGCGCTAAAACAATGATAAATAAGCATAGGGAACGTACCCTATTCTCAGTAAGAATGTCTCTGGGTTTAATTTATTAAATCGTTTACTGAATTTATCGTTCCATCTCCTGCACATCTTCAGTAGGTACCTAACTATTTTTATTTATCACTTGCAATAAACCGCAGCAGAATGTGGCAGAACCAGAACTGCGTTGAGTGAAGAAGTACTTATTTTATGGTTTGAATAATCCAATTTGAATTGCAATAACATCCAAAGCAACAATTATAAATCCCAATATTTTACATTGTAACTCTTAAAATTTACTTCTTCATGAGTCATCACAATGTTTCAGAAGTTGTTTATGTTTGTACGAGTAACAACAATTGCTTCATGTGCGCGAAAGTTTTCAACATTATTTTGTGTCTATTTTTAGGGCTTCGGCACACGTGCTCCCCCTCTGTGGAACATTAAAATGGGTCTTTTGTCGGATATTCTCAACGGAACAGCTGTCGAGCTATTTCCGACATGAGGGGCGAGTTATCTTATTTTCAAGTTGAATTTAGTTGGATGTTGTTGATAACATTTTATAAATCACGATAAATAATGAATGTTGAATAACTAATGTTGTAAATAATTTACTGTCGTTTAGCTATCCTATTAAACGTTCCATCTAATAAATTGTAACAATACGTCGAATTAGGCATGCTGTAATAAATTGTTGCCGTTATGTAGAAATACTCACTAATTCAGGAACCTCGTTGTTGTTAAGTGTCATTGTGAGCCTAATCCCGATTTAATTATACCTACTTTTAACTTAATGATCCCAATTTTCGTACCATTAATTCCAGCGAATAAATAACAGAATGATTGTGAATAATACAAAGAAAATCTCAAATAGGTAGCGGCTTATAATACATACAGACACAGGGAGGACCGAGAGGAGCCAATATGAATTGTTTGGGTTCGTGTAAGGGCCGCTATGAATTTAATCTGGCAGACACAAGCGCCCCGCCTTACTACCCACCGCAATTACCTTACAACCCCGATTTCACCGATGAACATGTTGAATATGATGATACAGCGGCTCTCGATGATCCTGCTAACTTGTGGGGCGTCTACTATGGACAGTTCTACGCTGGAAATACTTTCGAAAACTATGACGAGTGGGGGCGAGCCCGCCGGTCCTTGTACGAAGGCGTCAACTGTATGCCGGTGAGTGCGCCAGCTTGTGTGCATCGCGTCGCACGCTGCCTACTACTATCGCCTTGTTGCCGTGGCCGTGTGTTATGTGTGTACATATAAACAAAATGCTGTATATTTCAACATTCCGTTTTAAAATTAACATACAACGCGTTTATACTGACGTTAAGAGAATGGGTTTGTTTACATACTGAAACCTTATTTTTTTTCTTAAATCTAATAAAACTGTGATCAAAGCGGGAAGGGTGTCCAGAATGCATCAGGCGCATATACCGCGATCTATTTCCGGGCGCGGGCGTCGGCCCTATTCGTGTAAGCCTCGTTCATTTTGAACTAAAACATGCGCGAGCTCGGCCGCGGGGGCTCACTCGTAGCTGCCACCATCGCGGCATTACACAATCGAACCGTAGTCGAGGAAAAGCCTCGGCCGATCAAATCACGATCGACCTCCGCGGAGATAAGAAATGTGGCGCGTTCTATAAGAGAAGAAACTTTTGGTGAAACTCGCTCTCGGAGAGCGTCCGGCTGCAGCGAACGTCCTGTGTCCACCGCGTCTGAAGCCTCCGAGCGTGACTCCGCTTCCGTGCAGTCCAGTGAGGAGCCGCCCCCACAGGAGAGTACGTAACACGCGAACTGCGGACGAGTCACTGACGTAGCATATTACTGGAACTTAGCCAAACTTTAAAATAGAGACACGTAGGTGACTCGTGCCGAGAGCTTGTCGCGCAGTGTCGCATTAGCGGAGCCTCATGTCCGACTGCGAATATCTGACGGAGCCCTTCGATGAGGAGCAGGAGCGCGCGGTGGCGGGCTTCGTGCACCCCGCCGTGCGCTCCTACATGTACTCCCCGATGGGTGAGTTTCCGTCGTTCATGAGGCTCCATCGCGTTTTATTTACTTTTCAACGCTTATCTCGTGACAGGCGGTGATTCGGACAGCCCTGATGAGGCGACAGTGAAATGCACGACGTGGCCAGACGGCGCTGTAGCAGCGGCTCGAACTGGATCATCTGACACGGAATCCAGCTCTTCCAGCGGTGACGACTCTGATGAACGAGAGTACGAACCTGGAGGCTGTGATGCAGAATACCGCACATTGACACCTAGCAGGCGTTTGGATAATTCCACTCGACGCGACGATGATTTCACTTGGATGCCTACCGGAAATATGGTGGACGAAGTAGACGATCATGTCTCAGAACCGAGAAGGGATGATTATTCGGCAGCGAGTTTGGAGAGACGAAGACGTGCGCCGGGCGACCGACAAGATCGCGACCGCAAAACAAGGTCGTCGTTGTCATCCAAACCGCCACAACACCCAACAAGCGTACGCGCGTCGCCTCGACCGCGGCGTTCTCGGAATGAGGATACACCTCCAGAGCTAGAGAGGCGATGGAACTCCTACGAGCACTTCCGATGGCCGGAGGGTGGCTGGTGGCCTCCGATGTGCTGGTGTCATGGTCCACCGATGCCGCCGCCGTCGTGTTACATGCAGGATAGGGCATGGCCATCAAACCCCTCGCTTCCGCCCATGCCCACGCGAAGTTACACTAAGGTACGCGAACTGAGAGTAGACCAAATTTAATTCAGACAATTGGAGAATTGAGCTAGGACATTAGTTAAGCGTTAATATACACGTTCCGCTCTTATACAATTCACTTCACCTCCTACTCGCCAGCTTGTGTCAATAAACCGAGGGTTTCGAGGAAAGGAATGTAAGAAATAGGTGCAGCGAGTGATCTCGTTCTAATTTAGATCTATTGGTATACACGTTTACAAAGTGTGCGTACATAATTGTTGTGAATGTGATTTTAACGAGAGTTGTTTCCCGGGATATTTTTTTAACCGTTACACTAACTTGTTTTGTAATAAATGCTATGTAAAAATATGATCAAAATCATAAAACAGAGCTATAAATATAAATAGTTTTTGCACGGCAGACTTTGTTATGTTTGGCCTACTCAGTGACTGTATTGGTGTGACGAACATTACAGAACGATGCAGAGGATCGCGTTCGTCGGCTCGAGGCAGACAAGGAGAGCTTGCATCTTCAGGTGCAAGTGTTGTCGGAACAAATCGCGGCGCAGACTGAGAAGATGACAGACTTGGAGCGCGCTCTGCAAGATGCAAGGCAGAGACTCGACGATGCCGAACAAAGACTGCAGAAGGTAAAACATTACATTATTTCAGGTCTAGCATACAAAAAATACGCCCCAAATTTTCTACTCGAATTCCAGGGCATGTTGAAAATACTAGGTTAACAACAAAATAACGTAACGTCGAAATTGGGTTCGTACTCGGCTTCGTTCAGGATTCCACTTAAAAACGCGTGAAATATTTAACTGGGACAAGATTTAACACCAGTACATTTTCTTGTTTTGCATGTTGTTGTTGTTCTGTTCTGTTTCTGTTTATTGTTCGCGTTTACTTTAGAATTTATAGTTTAAATCTCGGAATGTTGCGCTCCCAAATAATCCAAAAATCCGTATCTTGTACTGTTTGAGTTAGAAACTACGCGCTTCAAAGGTCGCGTTAGTTCTAACAGAGTTGCTTGTTTTACAACTTCGCTGTGCGCTTGTCTTGCTGCTTTACAAGTTTCGCGTTTGTCGCCCGTTATTTACTGTGGAACTTTACAATCTCATTTACTTCCTAAACACTACATAAAAGGTCTACAATTAACTAGAGTTACTAAAATAAGTCTCTAATCGTAATACTCCATAGAGATAGGGCGGGCATGGCGGAATCGGGTTTCGGTCCCTTAATAAAACCCGGTTTTAACCGTTAATATATTTTTTTTCTGAACTGTGTAGTTTGCGCGAGAGACACTTCCAGAGTGGCAAAATGTGTCCCCCCCCCCCTCCTGTAACTTCTAAAGAGTATGATGTACCTACATTACCATGTAAACTTCCACCGAAAATTGGTTTGAACGAGACCTAGTAAGTAGTTTTTTTGAATACGTCATAAATCGTAAAATCGTAACTTTTATATCATGTTAATTGCTGCTACGGAACCCTTCATGGGCGAGTCCGACTTGCACTTGGCCGCTTTTTTTAAATCCTACAAATTTAACATATCCACTTAGAGAACAGTGAGACATTGTTAGCTGGTTTGGATTTGCAGTTGAATTAATAAATATGATGGCAAGACGGTAAACTGTTTAACATTCAGCACGGCCTAGATCCCGGTGGAACGGGGCTATTGAATAATCATGATCGGTGTAGGCCGCACAATTTCTAGCGCGCGCCTCAGGCGGATCAGGCGGGATCTCTTTATCGCATTCAGTTTGGCGTGCCCGTCACACAGTCACTTGGTACTAAAGATAAATCGTATCATAAGCTCCAAACCTGGGTGTTAACTTATTCAAGATAGTAAGGCCGGGAACCACGCTAAATAGAGTTATGGTCCTATCATGATTAAGTCGAATACGGTTTAGTTGGAGCCCATGTACCTATTTGCGAGGTATTGTTAGTAGAGTTGTAATCCTAGGATTATCAATAGCTAGCTCTGCCCAAACCCGGTCGTTTTCAATTAGTTTAATGAATGAAATCCTTTTCATTGTTTCGTTTGTTATGAGGCAAATGGATTCTGGCGGGGCTTTTTTAACGAATCAAAAGTAATATTTGCATACTGACTATGAAGCTAATAGCCCGGGATTTTTTGCCAGAGATACAAAATTCTTCATAACAAACTGATTTTTAGTTCATTTGTGATTAAAATAAACAGAATAATCACTTAATTAAGTGACAAGTTATGAACCGTATAGTTCATTTATTTTGTAAACAGTGGTAGGTATTCACATCTCTAAATGGTTCTCAATCAGTGTTTCCTAAAACTTCTAAAGAGATATTCCCTGTGAAAAGTGGACTCCGAATTGAGATGATTGCAAAGCGTGAAGATTATAAATAGTAAGGTCAATGTTCAAGTTATTAACTTGTAAACTTGTTAACGCAGTAACAAAAACAAAATTCTCTTTTTACGAGTAGGTAACACACAACTAATCACTGGGACTTTTGTATACAATAAAGTTATCTAATTATCATAGATCGGAATAGGTAGAGCTTATGTACTTGCCATAGGTTAGAATAATATGGATATTCCCAGAGTCCCGGGATTTGGTTTTAAGTAGGTAGTAAAATCATATTAAAACTGTTCTCGCCTTCGGGGCTAATGAATGATTACACTTCCTTTCTGACGGGTAAATATAAGAAGGACGGGATTAAGGATAGTATAGTAACTAAATAATCTTGATTCATTAAACCACAAAAATGTTTTTTACGTAACAATTTCTTATTCAAGAATCAACAATCATTTAAACATTTTTATTCTGAAGTTGTAGGTACAAAAACATATTACCATACAAATTATTTGTTACTCAGAAAATCAAAACATTATCAAATAGTACAATTTGTATTTTCAATAAAATCTTAATTAAAATAATCAATATGCTTCAACAAAAATTCACTTATTTAAACAAACAATATAATAATAAAATCCCGTAGTATACGGAATCCCGTGGAATATCCATATTAACATCAATGTTTGCGGTCAATGAGCCTAAATAGCTATACCTATTCCGATCTATGCTAATTATTAATGGTTCACTTCACTTTTAACCTGAAATAATTTCTTCAAGTCAGCATGCATACATTAAAAAATGCCTATACAGGGTGTAAATCACCTCATCACGAGCCGTCAACCAAGCATTCTGTACGTCAAACTAAGTAGGTAACTTTATGCAAAAATTATTGCTGGGAAACTACTTTTTTTTGGGGTGAAAAATCATGTTTTGTTGTTGAACTCAATGTAACGCACTTAAAACATTGTGCTGATGGATGGATTGAATAGTACGAGGGTCGTACATGTGTTTAAAGTAAATATCTTAAAATAAAAACTTTTATTTAAAAAAAACTTGTCAAATACTTTGACCCCCAATATCTCCTTATCTAGAAGGTTCCCAGGTATGGCGTAGAACAAAAAAATATCGCATTGACGGGGAGAACAAGTGCCTTTCGGCTTCGTTAAGAGTTGTTTTACACCCTTTATTTATAAGTGCAGTCATGCGAGATTTAATAAGGGTAATGAGGAAAATACCTACTGATAAAATAAATCTGAAAAAAAACCCTGTTTTTGTTTCGTACATCTATTTATGAAAAACAAGGAAATGTGGATTTGTAATATTGATTAGGTATTTATAGAAATTAGGTCACGTTAACAGTTAACACATTATATTTGAACTACAACAATAAAAGACACATTAATAGTAAAACAATAGTACATTACAGTAATTAAGAGTAAGACACGAAAAGCTTGCAAACCTTTCACGTATCTCAATATACACGATCAGTATAAAATTTGAATCGAAATAAGTACAACCATTCCTTAGGGCTTAGACCATTACAATCTTCCGATAAGCACAACTAGAATGTAGTTATTTCGAGATTACCTAAGTTACGCTTATTCCGATTTAGTGTTAGGCCCAACGAGCTCTGAAAAACAGGAATGACAAAAATAACTGTTAACTCTAATACACAAACGAAAGGTACAAAATTTCGAACCAGCATTACTTCTTTACTGGGTGGTAGAAACGACAGAATAAATTGTATATCCATCAAACAGACCATATTAAATGAAATGACGAATTTTATTAAGATATGCATGAAATTCCCATTTGTTTTTTTTCTTAAGATTTGGTAGATGATTTCACCATAAAGCAACAAGTTAAGAGTCAAAACGAAGATCATTAATCCTGTGTAAACGTTATAATATAGAAGCGCATAATCTGCTCTTTTAAAATATCTGAAGACAAAATCTAACCATCCCAATGGTAGCGTTAAGACCCACATCTGTAGAGCCAGATTCACTAAATTACACTTTTGTAACACTGGTTGAGGCATCACTTGGTCGCGTAAATTCAACGTGTACACAAACATCCAGCATACGACCAAAGCTGTCATATGATCTATTACTGCCGCGAGAGCTTCCACCGAGTACTTATAATAGTCTTCGTAATCTGTGCTTGTAATTAAAACGAATAATTGAAATGCGAGCACCAATCTCGCCACGGTCTGCTGTGTGATGATCTTCTGGTCCGCATGCCTCAGCTTGGGGTTAATCCCGTAGAGCACGAGCTGCAGTATCAAACATAGCGCTGACAACGTGACCTCAGCGATAATAATGAAATCTTGTGTAGTGTAGGCGTGAGTAGACATGGTGCCGATAAGTCCAGATGTGTCGCTGTACCGACGCGGCGACGGTCACAGTGCAACTATACATTTTTTTTCCTTAAACGGGACCGATCAAATAATAGGTACTTGCAGTGATAGACGAGCTAAGTTCTAAACCGATTCCTTATGTAGCTTGTTAGCTAGCTGAAAGGTGTAGTCATATTTATGGGTGTAGAGACGAGACCATGAAACTGAACAATTTTCTACACCATGGGACTAACATAGTAAACGCTAATAAATAATCATTTGTCCCAAGCATTTAGTTGTTACTAATTTGCTTATCTGTGTCGTATAACATTAATAATGCGTATTAGTTCGCCTGTTCGTGATAGGCCCCGTAATCCCAACAGGATTGACAAATATCATTGTAATAAATTGAACACAAATTAAACATAATATTAGGTTGTCCAGTTTTATTGACTAAATAATTTCGTCATAATAATATTATCTAGCATTATCCGTCACCATCGTCGTCATATAATTATATGATTTGTTGTTTATGACTTAGGTCCATGTTGTTCACCGAAAAGATAACGGTCTGATTATCTAAAAACAGCTGTCAGTATGACATGTTCCCATACAAAAATGTGTTTTATACAGCTGTTTTTAGATAATCAGACCGTCATCTTTTTGGTGTAGAGAATTTGACAGTAATACGAAACTCCGGTGCTAATTTAAGTGTCAGTGACTCTTGGCGTTAGTATTAGGCACCTACACTGTCCTTTCTATGGTATTGTTCGTCGTGTCGCCATGTCGTTGAGCTCCTTGAGTTGTAAGCTAGCTAGTTAGCTAGCTAGTTAGTTGTAAGCTAGTGTAGCGGAGCTACACGATAACTGGCAAATGTAGTGACAGGACGGGTCCACTCAAATCTGTGTGGTTCTTTCTTCAAAATCAAAAGACCATCTCAGACACTAATCTGCATAGTTCTCATGTGATTTGAGCAAGATTGTCTGGTCTTTAATAGAGACTTATGACTTCTGAGTTAGTTTCGGCTGTTTTTCTCAGAGTAGTCAGGTACGAAACACCGGCCCCATATAGTTTAAAAAAAAAGACTTTGCAAAATAAACATCATCTACAATAAAAAACAAAGCAAAATTGAATACCACAATTATCTACACTAATATTATAAAGAGGAAAACTTTGTTTGTTTGGTTGTAATGAATAGGCTTAAAAACTACTGGACCGTTTTTAAAAATTCTTTCACCATTCGAAAGCTACATTATCCACGAGTAACATAGGCTACATTTCATCCCCGTTCCTCACGGGAACGGGAACTACGCGGGTGAAACCGCGTGACGTCCGCTAGTCTAAAATATTTTTATTTATTTAACTACATTTGTGTCGAACAGTGGGTTTTAACAAAAAATTTTAACACAAAATCAAATACTTAATCAACGTGAAGCCAGGAAAGAAAATAAAATAATTTAATAATAATTAATACGTTCCACATTGGTCATAACATTATGAGTCATAAATAAAAATATATTTATCTATCATGAATGACGAAATAAATGATTTTCCTATAACGGTAAGTACTGTGCTAAACTGGTAACTAGAGAACCGGCCATCTGGTATTACGCCTGTTGGATATTATCTATGTTATTTTCGATAGACGTATCACTGAATTATAGCCTGTGTACTACACTATAGGTACTTAAATAAACAAATATCGTTGGATATTACACACAGCGCCATCTAGTGCCACACTAAGCAAGGCTTGTGTCGTGGTCACCAGACAGTTGATATACTACATACATAATATATACTTTTTGTTTGTAAATACATACTTATTATACATAATGACTCGGAAACAAATGTCCATAGAGTATATAACCACTAGAGAGCTTATAGGCCGATTTCTTCTAAGAACACAACTCACTACCGCGGGCCGGGGGACGAGGAAGAATGCGCGGCTGCAATTGGTCAGTTCAAGGTCAAGTTGCGTAGGTATGTCTGGTTAGGGATTGAACGACTTGACTAAGGGAAAATAGTCGATATCGATAAAATGGATCTTAAAATTTAAAAAAAATACTCATTAAAAATCACATAACAAAATTTAATCAAAATCAGTCAATAACAAAAAGAAAAATAACAATTGTTTCTTATTGATTTTTAAAATGATTTAAATATGTTTTTCGAATTAAGTCATAAAATACAATGATTTGTTGATTCTGTTTCATATTGATTATAATTAATATCCCGAAATAAATTATACCCAATTAGAGATTGTAATAACGATCTTATAAAATAGTCAGAATTATATTTCGTATTTCTTAAAGTAATAAAAAATTGTATGATGTTTAATTTTTTTTTATCGATATCAAGTTCAGCCATTAAAAAGGTAACGGCTCTGATTTTTACGATAAAAGTACAAAGGGAGAGAAAGGGATAAAAGAATTAGAATTTCCTAGTGAAAGAAAGGGACTTTTCCAAAAGACATAAACGCGGGTCACTGTTTCGTGTGTTCTTTCACACTCTACCTTTTTAAATAGACCCCTGCGGTTGCTCTTAATCTGATTAAATTAAAAAATAATTTCGTAGTGTTTACTTACTGATGAAAAGGTATGCCTATCCTTGTTGTAACTAGATGTCTTGGAATATTTCCCACACCAGTTTACCGCGCATTTAGGCATTTTATGCGTTTTAAATTGTATAAATAAATCGCAACAATTTATAATTATTTAGCGTGCATATGGGTCTAACAATTGGTCACAACTAAAATGGTTACTAGTACCGTCGCCTACTTATAGGTGCAAAATTACTAATAGTTTTCGTGCGTCGGGGCACTGTATGCGCAGTCAAGTGGTTTTATAGTCTTTGCAAATGTCCATGCTCATCACACAAACATCTGCTCCTACCGGGATTCGAACCTGGGACCCTAAGAACGTAAGGCAGCCTCACTACCGCTGCGCTATTCGGGTCATAGAAAACATTTCATTGCATGCAATAACATCTACTACAGGCGCAAGATGACGTGTGGTTTACTATGCGAATTATATGACCGAATCACTATCGTTGCGTGTCTTGTAGATGCAAATTACACAAGTCACGTGGTCTCGCGTGAGCGTGCGAGAATGTTGTTCATTGTCTCACAGACTCACACCGAGTTATGTCAAGAGATTTATGTCTCCTGTCATCATGCTCCAGACTTATAAAATGATGTAAAATTAAGGCGATAACACGAGCTAAACGCGAGTTTTAAAATTACTAAAAGTATATGATTCACTGCTATAAACAAGACTAGAAAAATATATGATATTCTTCAGGATATATGCTAGCATGATACTGTTTTGAAAACATAATACAATTAATTTGGCTCGATAAAAAGAAATCACGAACTTACCTCTACAAATATCTTTCAAACAATAAAAAATATACTAATATGCATGCGATCATTCTGATTGTTTGGCAAATAATTCTACAAGCAATATATTAGCATGATACTGTTTTAGTTTTTTAATCCAATCAATAGTTTTTTTGTAAATCGATCGAAACCACTCATTTCGCGCTATTTGGCCCGCAGTGGCTGACGTAACAACCACTTTGTAGTGCAAGCTGATTAGAACTTTATTCTAACAGCATTTCAAACGAAGTTTGAACCACCACAAATAGAGTTGCTAATTTAGCTCGTCTAAGCGCCTTAAAGTTATTCAAAAACGAAGCTGATTGATCAGGTTGATGCGATGTGATGAAAACAATTTCCCTCATGAATTATAAAAGGAACAAAACGCTGCTTGTTTGATCTTTAATGGTTTTCAAGAAGCAAACAGCTCACACTCATGTCACAAAGAAATTAAAAGCATTTTCATGCATGTATACTACTTTCATATTACTATGTACACTATGCCCATGATTGACACCTAGAAAATTAAATGGAATTCAATCTCACAGTGAAGCTAAAATAAGCGATGCGTCACATTCAGGGCTGGAATTCGATAAAATAGTCGCTCGAGAAAATAATGATTGCTTCACCAACACACATGGCCACCCGCGAGTGCCAACGGATCAATCAACGTGATAGATTAGGAACAGTTAAACTCACAAGTAGTTCGTAAAATTGTACGGAATCTTAATGTTATTGATTAAACACTATCTGTTAGGTTCAATTAATGATTTTAAATGTAAAGTGCGCAAAGATTACGCGAATGAGAACATGAATCGCGGTTTACAGTTAAATATGCTTTCCCCTACTAATTTCTAGCAAACCTCATTGGCAAACACGGTCAGGTGAAATGCAATCAACGTGTTTACGAGTAAATAAAATAAACTCGTTTTAAATCGTTCTAATTCTGTAGTCCATTTACGTCGAGGCAATGTGTAGCGTGTGTATATCGCGCGTACCAACATATGTGCCTTTTTATTAACAACCGACAAACGAGAGACAGCTTAGCAGTCTTCGTAATATAGAATTCCTATAGGATTGAACTTTAATGTCGAGCAGGTCAATGCTGTTTAGACGTTTCGATTTAGTGATCCTATTAGAGGCACAGTTGGTTGAGACAGCTCCAGTCTCGGTTCTCTTTATTTTAAAATGGAAGCTGAAATGTATTGGTCTTTTAGATATCTAGCTTTTACAGTATTACGAGTATTATGAATGCGTTTATTCAACTCGGGAATTTAGATAGAATTTAGTTTTATTGTTCCAAACAAGGGGGAATTTCACTTCACATTTTATAGGCACACTAGAAGCGATTTGGGTAGTTTTAGGAAGTGTACCTTCTCGAAGTGATCCCATTTCAATTTGATGAAGATCTGATGAAGAACTTCGGAGATAGGCAACGGAACTCCTCAAAAAATGATAGCAAGTGTATTAGGATTGGTGAAATCTCATGAATGTCTATTGTTTCATAATAGAAAATCACGCCGGTACGCTGTGAAGGGGTAAGCACATGTGAACCACTAAAAAGCGAAAAAATAAATTTTGTTTACAAAAAATAAAACCGACTTCAGAGAAAACAAAAAAGTGAAAAATAACTTTAGCTTCAGAAGTCGGTGACAAAAAAACTAAATCAATCAAATAAAGGTCACCGACTTCTGAAGCTAATTTTTCACTTTTTTGTTTTCTCTGAAGTTGTTTTTTTTTTTTTTTTAAGTTTTTTTAAACCGCACTTCAATGAGTTCTTGCCCTTGCCCATCACCTTTGAGTAAATAAAATAAACATAGAGACGACTGATGTATGTGTACCTACTTTGCGATATATGTATACCATTGTTTCTTGAATTGTTATTGAGTATTAAAAGTGAAGTGAAAGAGTAACGAACGAGGTTTTTAGGCAACACACGTTTGAAAGTAGAAACTAAGATGATGGCTTGTATATATATGTATCGAAGATCATGCTGAACCAGAAAAATGATTCTAGTTGATACTCAACTTGAAAAAATATCAATCTAAAACAGATAGAAAGCATTAGCGTAAACTTTATAAGTGGGCGTTTTGGAAGATTTCAGTCTAAAACACATTTTATTCCAAGTTGAAAAACTAAATTGCGAACACGTTTTTTAAGTTAGTGACGCTTTGTGTGTTTATATCTGCTGTTTAGTCAATAATGATGATCTATATTTTTTCCAGGAAATGCTTCAACGTTCGTCTCTGGAGACGCAGAAATTGGAGTTGCTGTCAAAACTAAGCGAAGTGAGACTGCGTGCGGCGGAGCGCGGCATACTGGAGCGCTCGCCGCCGCCGCCCGAGCCCGTCGCGCCGCTGCCTGTAGCTAGGCCTGCGCCCCCTAGAGTATGTGTTGTAGACAAAGGAGATCCCAGCCTCCATACATTTTTGGCCTATTTTCAAAAGTAACCAATATAAACTTATTATTTGGATAGAGTATCTTATACTTTTGAAAATAGACCAATCTGGGTGATGTCCTTTGACTTAGAATAATATTGGTTGGCTTTGAATTAATGAATAAAACTTAACTTGTGATTCTATTTAATTAGCAAAAAAATCAGCAAACTAGAAAAAAACATGGATGCTCTACAGGGGCAATATTTGCATTATTTGCTGAGATTAAGACGTACTCATGACTTTGATCATAAGACTCTATTTGACGAGTCATTACAAGACCGCAATGGTCCTGTATAATTAGTATAATGACGGTGCCAGATTAAAAAGGGTACCGCAATCAAAAAAAAAACGGAACCCTAATAGAATCACTCGGTATGGCTGTCCGTTTGTCACTGGCCACAGGTCAGTTAGGAACACATGAATTAATTATTGATTGATGACTTCTGTCTGAGCTAATGTGAGAACAAATATTACAGCTTCAAGCTGTAAGGTGTCATGACTAAATGGGCTTGTGTTTAGCCGCAACTTGCCTGATGTGAATCTTCTAGTTATCATCGAAATGAACTGTACAACATAAACTTCCAGACGCCGCCTGCAAACTACGGGCGTCAGATCGAGCGCAACACTCACATGTACTCGTCGCTGCCGCGCTCGTCCGTGGTGACGTCAGAGGCGCGCGTCGCGTTCGGTAAACAGAACAACATGGTGGTGGCTCGCGGACGCGGACACTCTGTGCCGAACCTAGGTCTCTGGCATGAGCAACACGATAGCATGGACCCTGCTAGGCCAAATTCTGCCTTATTTGGTGTAACATAGGCTCGATATTGCATTTTGCCCAAATGGATCCCTGCTAGGCCAAATCCTGCTTTATTTGGTGCAACATAGGGTCGATATTGCTTTGTGCCGTAATGGTTTCCTGATAGGCCAAATCCTGCCTTATTTTGTGTAACATAGGCTCGATATTGCTTTTTGCCGTCATGGATCCCTGCTAGGCCAAATCCTGCCTTAAACTCTACCACATAGGCTCTAAAATGCTTTGAGCCGTAACTGGCCTAATGAAGATGATTTAAACCAAACTCCCGCGCTTTCTCTGCCTACGTCAATGTTGTAATTGGTGTTGTATGTAAATAGAAAATCATAATTATGCTAAATAATATCCAAGCATGTGTTGCGAACTGCCTTAGCCCTAAAACCGATATAATAATATATGGTCAAATGAAATTAAATGGCGAAACCTAATAGAAGATCGCAATCAATTTAATTTGATCATGTATAATGAGCAGCGTTTAAAAACAACGAATCAAGCGACAAAACTTACCAATGGAGTTTGAATGTAGCTTGGTAAACTTTAAAGCTCATTTTCACAAAACTCCAGATGATTCGTTGTTTCGTAACGCCATCCAATTACTTAGGTCCATGTTCACCAAAAAGATGACGGCGAAAAGCAGCTGTTTAAAACACATTTTCGTATAGGAACATGTCACATTGACAGCTGTTTTAGATAATCAGATCGTTATCTTTTCGGTGAACATGGACCTTACTGGTCTATTTCAGTATTTAAAAAATGCATGTAACTTATGTTCGTTCTGTATTGGATGGAAGGTATCGACGCACAAACGATGCCCAAGTACGAAATTTCATCGTTATTTTTTTTTTAAATCAAGTAGTCCATACTTTTTAATTGTTAATGAGGTTTTTTGTTATGTGGGTCTGAATGATGCATTGAATACGTGGTGATCGTTTATGCGTAGATGTGGGATTCCGTCTTGTATAATATTTCTTAACTGTTCTCTAATACCAAATTTTCTGATCGGCCTACGTCACAGGCCACAGACGTTTTGATTTTTGAATTGAAACTTCTAATTCGACTTCCAACAAGCTTGCGTTAAATGTTTAACGCCACCATGGAGCCCCTTCCCCATGCCCCCCCCCTACCCCTTCCTATTTTCATTTCCTCATTACGAAGTTTCACTTCTTCCGCGCGGAGGGACAACACACACTATTTTTTTTTATTTAAAGACTTATACACCCCTATATTTGCTACTGGTTGTGCCCCGTGCACGCCTAGTGGTGCTACGCCGTAGCGGATCGGCTACGAGTTCTACTAACTGGTGCTACGCCGTAGCGGATCGGCTACGAGTTCTACTAACTGGTGCTACGCCGTAGCGGATCGGCTACGAGTGCTACTAACTGGTGTTACGCCATAGCGGATCGGCTACGAGAGCTAATAAGTGGTGTTACGCCATAGCGGGTCGGCTACTAGTGCTACTAACTGGTGCTACGCCGTAGCGGACCGGCTACTTTTGCTACCAACTGGTGCTACGCCGTAGCGGACCGGCTACGAAGCGTTATTTGACGGTCACGCGAGTTTCATGATTTTTGATAACCCCAAAAGAACTGAACGCGCCTAAAGAAGTTTTCACTTCAAAAACCAAGCATAGTATCTACATCGTGATTTATGTATGTTCGTCAGCGGAAAAGGAAGAGGTGAGTGGGCGTGGCAGTCCGGCCGCCAGCGCAGCTCTGCGCGCACGACTGGAGGGCGGAGACGCCACGCGCCCGACTAGAGCGTCCACGCCGCGATTGCGCACGCATCCTATGGCATGGTATAATATTATATTTCTTTTCATCCCATCTATTCGAAAAAGACGACTTGGTTCGCCTTTAAGTGCACCCAAAGGTGGTGTTTTCTATAAGAAACTTTTAGCGGGCAGTAATGAGTTTTTAATCCTCTTTATAAGTGCGCCGCAATTATCTTTGCCGCGCACTTTTTGAATTTGGAACATCTTGTGTTCAGCGCCCAAGAAATCGAACGCAAATATTGTTTGAATAAAGACTGGCTGGTGCGACGGCCCATAGTAGCGCCGCGCGCCGGCTGAATACAAAAAAAAAAAGAAATAAAATTAAAAACGCGCGAACTATAGCCCGCGTTTTCGTCAATTTTCACGGATTGATAGAAATTCATGATTTTGTTTTGAAAAATGAGTTCTTCAAGTGACAGTGAAAGTATAGAATTAACTCCTGATAGTATTAGAACTGACGCAAGAAATGTGATGGATAATCTACTACCTGCAAAATCCCGGGAGAAATATATGAAAGCTTAAGGGGCCGGCGGAGCATGCGTTTTTCATACAAACGTAATACCAAAATAATATGAAAATGAAACATATTCTTAAGGTAGTGTGTATTTATTTCGATTGGATTAGAGAATAACTATGTTCCCAAACAAGTATTTTGAAAGGGCAATGATATAAAGGCGAGAAATGAGGAATTTAAAATTTCTATAGAAAATTTATTTTTCTCATAACTCTTGTTTAAATCAGTATCCATTCAAAATATGTGTTTGGGAACCTATATATTCTGTAATACAATCGAAATAAATACACACTACCTTAAGAATATGTTTGATTTACAAATTATTTTGGTATTACGTTTGTATGAAAAACGCATGCTCCGCAGGCCTCTTATGGTAATTTTATTGAATGGAGAAATTCAAGAGGCGCCAAGAATTTTTCAGAATCTGTGTTTTTGGCCTACTTCCAGTACTTAGCCAAAACTAAACAACCTTCCACACTTTGGAGTACCTACTCAATGCTAAAATCAACAGTCAGTTCTAATAACGACGTAAAACTGGACACATATTCGAAATTAATAGCGTATCTGAAGAGGATGTCTGATGGATTTAAACCTAAAAAATCCAAAGTGTTCTCAGTCAAAAACGTGGAGACTTTCCTTAATGAGGCACCCGACAACATCTTTCTTGCCGTAAAAGTAAGTAACTATGTATGTATATATGGTGGATTAGTAAAGTATAACCAGTGTTTTAAAATGCGCATTTTATTGTAACCTGTACTTCGATAGATAGGTACTTGTCTTATTCACATTCGGTTTTGTTACAGGTGGCTTTAATTTTCGGAGTACATGGAGCTTGTCGTGGCAATGAACTTTTAAAAATAACTGTTGATGATGTCGAAAATCACTCGGATAATTTACTGTTAGTAAAGCTGACAGACACAAAAACAAAAATTGACCGATCCTTCGTAATCCGAGGAGAATACAAAACTATTGTACAGAAATACCTGGACCTGCGTCCTGCTGATATAAAGACCAATCGGTTTTTCATCCGTTATCAAAATGGCAAGTGCTTCAAACAAGTTATGGGAAAAAATAAAATTTCTTACATGCCACAAGAAATCGCTACTTATTTGAAGTTACCAGATATCAAGCTATATACAGGACATTGTTTTCGTCGCACTTCTGCTACCCTGTTGGCAGATTCTGGAGCGGACTTAACTGTTCTCAAGCGACATGGAGGATGGAAGTCGAGTGCTGTAGCAGAGGGATATATAGAAGATTCCATTGAGAACAAGGCGAAAACATGTGAATGCATCGTGGAAAACATTAAATTGCAACCTTCAGTTAATCCATCCATGCCACTGTCGCCGCGCCCATCTACATCCAAACAAAGAGATTCACCGTCACATTTTCCTCAAAATGAGCCACATTCTGACATTATTTCAAACACGCAGAATAAAATTAAATCTACAACAATCTCTATTCCTAATAAAACTGTAACAATTAATTTTCAAAATTGTGAAAATGTCTCAAATGTAAATATAAGTTTTTAGTTGTTTTATTATTAGATACTACTTAATTTCAATTTAGTTGTTACTCTGTTTCATTGAATATCAATATTACAATAAAATATGAGGCGCCTTTTATTTTCTCATAGTGGGTGATGAAAAGTAGAGTGTATCACTCGGGCGCAAAATATATTTTTGGCTCGGGCGACGTACTTTGAATCCCTCGCTACGTTCAGGATACTACTAAAGAATCCCTCGCTACGCTCGGGATTCTACTCTAGAATCCCTCACTTCGCTCTGGATTCAAAAAAGCGCCCTCGCCGTAAAAATATTATTTTGCTCCCTTATGATACAATCTACTATTTCAATACACTTCCTCGAAAGCTGGTTCTTTTCGCACTACTATTAGGTTCAAAATGCAGTGTGTTTCACACACGTGCGTTTTTCATGTTTTTTCTAGACATGTGCAGAAAGTAAAATTGCCACAGATAACTATACCTATACTTAGTCCAAAGTGGTCAATGCATAATTTAAAAAAAAACATTCACACCTGACTACAGAGCCAGAGGTGAATGTATTTTTTTAAATTTCGGATTAGCGATCTACGTCTTTACGGCGGCGTAATCATTTTTTGAATATCAAATTGTGTTTATAAAGTCAATATCATAGATAAACATGATTCTTTAAAACTAATATTTTCTTTTATAAACAAATTAACATTTATTTGTGTTCTAAATTAAAAATATAGAAAAAAAAACTATTTTTATATTAGGCTGTACAATAGCTTCAAACCTTTGCTTCTCCTTCAACCTGAGGAAAGAAAGCGCGGAAAAAAAAATCATAGTCTCATAGTATTCATGACACAAATATTTTAAGTACATTCTCTTATTTTATTTTTTCAAAAGTGTATTGACAAACGTCGTTTGATACACGTGGACATTTGTTATTGCAGTTCTCGGCTCAAAAACACCCTCGCCTTACGGCTCGTGTGTTAATACCGCCTTGAACTACAATAACAAACTTTCTCCACTTGTATCAAAATGTACTATTTTACATAATTATTCAAACCTACCTCATACCTTTTTTTTGTATGTATAACTACCAGTATAAAATACTCTGTACGAAGCCGAAAGGCCATCGGTAATGTTTTGAGTGCGTTGCATTGAGTTCTACCGTGCAACGTGATTTTTCTCACCCCAAAAAGAAATTTCCCAGGAATATTTTTTTCGTAGGGTTACTTAGTTTGTTGTACAGAATGCTTGGTTATCAGCTTCGTGAAGAGCCTTTTTAACACCCTGCATAATAATGTACTCTGTGGGCATAATGATGGCCAAACGACTGATGCATGAAAAAAAAACTAATAAAATAAAAAAAAATATTAAAAAAAATGAAAGAATTTAAGTTTGATAGGAAATGAGGCCGATATAAGCTACCGGTGAGACTGTCATCATTAAAACCATACATTAGTGACAAAATGTAAACATCGGCGTTAGAATCTTTCATTGACACTTTTAGGAGAGCAGTGGCGGGTCCGACTTACGAAAAGTAAGTCGTGAGTTCGAACCCAGGCAGCCGCATTACTTTGTGTAATTTATTTCATCACAACTGCTCTCAAACAATGAAGGGAAAAGTCGTGAGGAAACCGGCATGTCCGTGATGGAATCCATTCCCTCTCATAGAGAGGAGGCCTGGGTTCCAGCAGTGGAAACATTAACAGGCTAATGATAATGACACTTAGAAACTATTTCAAGGCAATAAAAGCCATCACGAATAATAATAATAATAAATAATAATAATAAATGCTTTATTTCCAAATTTACAATTTTCAGAATAGCACTATGTAGATAAAACTATATAAACCAAAAAATTGTAAAAATACCACTGAATTTAAAACCGCTGGCACCCAAGCTAAGATTAAACTTGTGTTATGGGTGTCAATGATTCCAAAATACTTTATTTTCACTTTCAGGGAAACAACAGACGTCCGCGAATGGGACTGCGAGACTACCTGCGGCTGGCTAGAAAGCCTCGGGCTGGAAGTGTACATCCCCGGCTTGCGCGCCTGGCTGGGAGCCTCGCCTGACGCGCGCGGGCAGCTGGCGGCCGCGTCACACCACGCCATCGAGAAGGAACTGGCCATCAAGCATCCTCTGCACAAGAAGAAGATACTGCTCGCCTTGACTGATCTGCTGGTTAGTAGCTAGAATTAGTCTTATCAATATGGTATACAATCGAACTAGCGAGTTTGACTGACATGTGTGTAACTTCCCTTTTGCACCCGTTCTCATACTTAACATAATAGTAGATTATACAACAAGTGAAAAAAAAGGGAATTTAATTCGAGGGACTAAGTTAGATCTCGAAAGCAGCGAAGGATTCTGGAGTTGAATCCTGAGTGGAGCGAGGGATACACTTCAAGAACCGAGATGATTTTTTTTTCATGAGTAGTATTTATTTTTCTCGTGGGTTTAATAAGAACAGCCAATCGGGTCGATCTTCGAGTTTAAGCCAAGCTTACCAAGGTCGGTCTGTGGATGGTTGATTATTAGTTAATTTCATAATTGTCTAGTTTCCTCCGTGCGTCGGATAGTACGTTAAGCCCTTGGTCAATCTCTCAAAGCAATTTTCGAAATTCAGTGCTATATTCTTGTCTGCACGTTTTATTGTTCTAAATTCAAAATGTTTTTATTCACTCAGTAAAATATGAATATAAATATCGCGGAACATTACACACAGCGCCATCTAGTGCCACACTAAGCAACGAGGCTTGTGCCGTGTCTCAGTGAGTAAAATAAGCGTTTTAGTCACTGTTATCGACAGTGAATAAAATAGTTTTATTCACTGTTATCGATGAATAAAATTTCTTTTTCACCACTCCCGCACGAAAGAAGTGTCTTTCCTCTACTAAAACAGTGAGGAAAGTTGGTTTTTTCCTCACTGTTTGAACAGTGAGAAAAGTAATGATCCCGTTCAGAAACTATTTTTTTTTTGTTGTTTTAAAGATATTTTAAAAAATAAATAATTTTATGCTTAGAATAGAAATATTTATAAGTTAAGATTAATGTTTTTTATAAAATTTATCAAATTATTGTAAGTGTATAAGTTCAGAAACATTAATTTATTTACCTATGATAACTGAATACTTTCTTGCTGGGAGTGGTGAAAAGTTTTGTATGCAACATGTGAGCAAGTTCATTTGCTATTCGTTTTGTTGAGTCTTTCGCTTACTCAGGATTGAAATTTATAATCACTCGCTACGCTCGTGATTTTATGTTTTAATCCTTCGTTGGATAAATAACTATTTTTCGAGTGGTGAAAAGATTATTGAATGAATCCCCCAGGGCGGTCACGGCGACCCTCTGCTGACGCTGGCGGGTCGGCTGGACACGGCGTGGACGCTGCGCTGGATGGAGGACGTGGGCGCGTGCGGCGCGCGGGCGGCCGCGGCGGACGCCAGCCTGGACGCGCGGCTGCTGCACCGCCTCACGCACGCCGACCTGCACGCGCACCTCAGGGTCACGCACGCGCTGCACGCGCTCTCTATACGCAGAGGTACGAAGTCAATCAACTAATCACTCTGGACGCGCGGCTGCTGCACCGCCTCACGCACGCCGACCTGCACGCGCACCTCAGGGTCACGCACGCGCTGCACGCGCTCTCTATACGCAGAGGTACGAAGTCAATCAACTAATCACTCTGGACGCGCGGCTGCTGCACCGCCTCACGCACGCCGACCTGCACGCGCACCTCAGGGTCACGCACGCGCTGCACGCGCTCTCTATACGCAGAGGTACGAAGTCAATCAACTAATCACTCTGGACGCGCGGCTGCTGCACCGCCTCACGCACGCCGACCTGCACGCGCACCTCAGGGTCACGCACGCGCTGCACGCGCTCTCTATACGCAGAGGTACGAAGTCAATCAACTAATCACTCTGGACGCGCGGCTGCTGCACCGCCTCACGCACGCCGACCTGCACGCGCACCTCAGGGTCACGCACGCGCTGCACGCGCTCTCTATACGCAGAGGTACGAAGTCAATCAACTAATCACTCTGGACGCGCGGCTGCTGCACCGCCTCACGCACGCCGACCTGCACGCGCACCTCAGGGTCACGCACGCGCTGCACGCGCTCTCTATACGCAGAGGTACGAAGTCAATCAACTAATCACTCTGGACGCGCGGCTGCTGCACCGCCTCACGCACGCCGACCTGCACGCGCACCTCAGGGTCACGCACGCGCTGCACGCGCTCTCTATACGCAGAGGTACGAAGTCAATCAACTAATCACTCTGGACGCGCGGCTGCTGCACCGCCTCACGCACGCCGACCTGCACGCGCACCTCAGGGTCACGCACGCGCTGCACGCGCTCTCTATACGCAGAGGTACGAAGTCAATCAACTAATCACTCTGAAATGCGTCCCACGGTTTCTTCCGAGATGTTTTTTTTGCAGATTTCGTATGTATATTTTGTTAAGACAAAAAATATCCCATACCACTTGGGATAAAGTGCTTTCAATGAGTTAAGTGTAATGTCACAATGCCCCCGAATACTGAAATGTCACTCATAATTTAATAGTCCGGGAGGTACCGTTGCAAATAAAAAGTCATAGTAAGCTTACTGATATATTGTTATCGAAGGTTGATCTTATAATTACCAATAAGTGAACCAAACGTCAGCTGCTCAAGTAGCGATAGGTGTAGGATTGAGAGGTTACGGAAGTTGTTAAAATAAAGTCATAGTACGCCGGCTGAAACTTTTTTCATAAATAATTTACATCATATTGAGCTTAAAAAAAATCGTCAGCTACATATGGAGTGGTGATTATGCATCAGCCGCTCGCATGAACTTGTAAATGATACGGGTCTGATAAAAAACTAAGTATAATATAATAATAAGTTAGAGAGTGTGTGATAGATTGCTTTTGGTTTTTTGTAAACTATTTATGAAACAAGTTTCAGCCGATGCGGCATACTATGACAAAATTATTATTTTTTCTAACCTAACCTAACCTCCCAATCCTACACCAACGGCGGGTGCGTAAGCTGACGCTGGGTTTACTTATCAGTCATTCGAGATCTATTGAACAAGATGGCAACCGATCGGCGTAAAAACACTACCTAAAATGCAACGGTACCTCCCTGACTGGGAAAATGTGGCTCACGAACTATTATTGATCGAAGCTCACGAAACAAACAAAAGCTCAAACTTGTCAAGGATTTGATTTGTACGCCACGGATTCCGAATGCACCGTCACTCAGAGCGCACAGTAACTCTTCCTAAAACGCTATGCAGTATGCTTCTCAATTGGCTGTAACTGATATTAATTCGTTATCTGCAGGTATCCAAGTCCTCCGCGACAACAAGTTCGACCCCGAGACGATGATCCGTCGCGCAGCTGAAGGCGAGACCGTCGGGGCGGAGGGCGAGCCTGAAGCTTGTGTGCCGGCAGAACTTCTCGCTCGCTGGTCTTCTCACCGCGTCATGCAGTGGCTCAAGGAGATAGACCTCGCGGAGTACGCGCCTAACCTGCGCGGTGCAGGTGACTATGTCTACAGGGTGTAAAAAGACTCGTTAACGAAGCCGAAAGGCACTTGTTCTCCTCGTCTTTGCGGTTTTTGACGTGAAACGTCTTTAAAATCAAACTTATATTGTCACTTACGGGATATCTTCCGTGATTATTTGTTATTTTGAGCTCCCGATATTTCGAGTTAGTATTTATGTTGTCAGTCAACCCGTGATCATGGCGCTTGCAACAGCGTCAAAATAACAAATAATCACGGAAGATATCCCGTAAGTGACAATATAAGTTTAGTTTTAAACTGTGAAAGCTTAAAACAGTGTCTTTAAAATCTTTAAAAATAAGTCTACCAAATACGGGGTACCATGTCAGAAAACGCGACCGTTACGTAACGAATTGATGTGTTGGCCAAAACGCGTAAGTGACGTGTATTCCACAGCGCTTACGACCTTTGGGTCGCGAAGTTTTAAGTGAGCCGCATTACACCGCTTCTCAGTGCTTTAAGAATTCCATCGCTTTAGCGTCAGATCACACCGAGACGCGACGCAGCTCCAGTTTTGCACGCCGCTCCATCGCGCGACTGCTCGCTGCCGCGTGGCGAAGCGCGGTGCAGAGCTGTGTTCTGAATTCCCACAATGGAATGTATATCAGTTAATGTAGAGAATAAAGTTATATTTTGTGTCGCTCGGCTCGCAGCGAGGCGTCGTGCTGCCAACGATTTTACATTTCAGTTCCGTAGCGCCGCGTCGCGTCTCGATGTGAACTGTCGCTTATTCTACTTGGCACCGCTAGACGTCGCATGCATGGTGCTCCGCTGAAAGCGCTTTATTTTCGTCAGCCGTTTGAATTGTACTGTCAAAAATGTCAATGATTTAAAAGCCAAAGAATGTTTGCAATGCTTTATTTGCCACAAATGGTATGAAGTGTTATTAGAGGATGATAAGGAATCGGGTTTGGCTACAGTTCGAAACAAAAAACATAACCGGCAACATAAAGATGTGAGAGTAGGCACAAATATAGACTTCACGTTAAAACCAACGGCCGTGTGCACTGACACAGCCCCACTGGATTTTTTTGTTCTAGACCATACCTGGGAACCTTCTAGTTACGGAGATATTGGGGGTCAAAGTTACAACTTTTTGACAAGTGTTTTTTTAAATACATGTTTTTAATGTAAGATTTGTAACACTACTACCCCCATACCACACTGTTCAATCAATCCATCTGCACCATGTTTTGAGTGCCCTACATTGAGTTCTATCGTAAAACTACCTAAAAAAAACCCAGCAATATTTTTTGCGTAAAGTATGATGTACAGAATGCTTGACGCCGTTGGTGATTTCATGAAGGATATGTTTATACCCTTATACTATAGATCTAACTAAACGTCGTGATACGCGCGAGTGCTGATACTCTAGGACACTTGTTGTATCAACTATAACAGAGGTAAAACGCTGTATATGTACACCCACACGCACACCCACACCTACACGCTTTTACGGACGCCTGCGGTGCATGTGTCGTTCATATAAACGTGATACCAAAATTATTTGTAAATAAAACATATTCATAAGGTAGTGTCCATTTATTTCGATTAGATCACAGAATATCTAGGTTCCTAAATATACATTTTGAATGGACACTGATTTAAACTACAGTTATGAGAAAAATAAGTATAAAGTAATTTTAAATTCTCTCAAGTCTTTATATCATTGTCCTTTCAAAATATATATTTGGGAACATAGATATTCTGTAATCCAATCGAAATAAATACACACTACCTTAAGAATATGTTTGATTTACAAATTATGTTGGTATTACGTTTGTATGAACGACGCATGCTCCGCCGGCCCCTTAATGTACGTCCAGCGGAATCCGCTGCACACGAAACAAACTCTTGCTAAGTTTGAACTTGTCTGAAGTACTAACGAGGGCTCATGTTCGGGCAACATATCAATGTATCGTGTACCGCGGATTCCGCTTCTTCACTAGACATTTTGTTCAGTGTAAATATTCAAGAAGACATACGAAAGTGTGAATTTTTATGTTCTCTAATTAATAATGTTTTCTCGTAGGTGTCCACGGAGGCCTAATGTTACTGGAGCCGCGGTTCACTGCGGAACTTCTGGCAGCATTACTAAACATTCCAGCTAACAAGACGCTACTGCGGCGGCATCTCACGCAGAGGTAGCTATCGCCACTTATCACTAGAAACATGAACTACAAAACTAATAAACGATTGTCTTACTCACAGACATTTTCCAGCGGTTTTCAGACAACTGAAAACCGCTGGAAAACTGATAGAGATTGTACGGAAATGTGTTTACTCCAATAGGATTACTTCATTTTCCTAATCTCACACAGGTCATCTGCTCTGATTGCAAATAGCACAGCGGAGTCGGGTTTTACTAAAAAACAAACAACTCAAGAAGTGTGTGGCCAAGGCGTTTCTTGTTTTCTAATAAATTGACTGTAAAATTACCAAGGTTACCGACAAGCCCGAAGAATTCCCAAACTTAAGTGGCAGTGGGCACATTTCTCGTAGAACGGATGGCCGATGGGGCCGAAAAGTTCTGGAGTGGCGACCGCGAACCGGAAGACGTTGGAAGACCTCCCACTAGGTGGACCGATCACCTGGTGAAGGTTGCGGGGATACGTTGGATGCGAGTCGCACGGGACCGGTCAATGTGGCGACACTTGGGGAGGGGGGGCTATGCCCAGCAATGGACGTCTTTCAGCTGAAAATAATGATGAATATGATTGTGATGAATATTCTTAAAGATTAATCTTTCTAGATTCAACGACCTGTTAGGACGAGATGTGATTCAGCAGAAGCGCAACGCCGAGCAGACACTCGGCTACCAACCACTCACAGCTACTACCAAATACAAGGTACTAATTCAATTTAACATGGAGAGTATCTTCTAGTGGTGTGCGTTGCGACGACGAACCGTTTTCAAAGACCATTTTGTATTCTGCGACGATGAAACCGTTTAGCGTCCTCGGTCGAAAAACAGTCTTCGTTGCACAAACCGAATTACTTGGTACGATTTTTTATTTTACTTCTATGAGAATACAGTCGAGAACGCAATGATTCAACTATCTTTCTCACTAGTCACTCGTCGCGTCGTTTCGCGTTATATTGTAGTCGTCGCGTTCGTTTACAAAACAGTCCTTTCAATAGTTTTAAGAAACTGAAACTATTTCACTCTACGAAAACGCAATCGAACGAACGACTCTCGATGAAAACGCACCTTGGATAAGTTTCTTCCTCTCAAACCAGTTGCAACGACGACCGTTTCGTCGTCGGGAGAATGGTTGCGTTTTGTCTGTCCAAAACTCGACACAACCCACCACTAGTATCTCCTTTCCTCTTTTTATGATGGGTGCACACACACACTCGTTCGGGATGACCCACGAAAGCGGACCGGAAGAAAAATCCCTACTCTGATATTCGTTTCGTACCGAACAAAAAGTTCAAACCCCTTTCAACTTCTAGTGAAATAACGTTACGAAGCAGCGATAAACCCCATTTTAAGAAATTTTTATTTTAAATGTGATTCATATTATGATTCTGCTAAAGCGCCCATTTTAGACCCGGGGTACTAAGATATAGTTTTACACATTTTTGCTATCAGGTACCAAAGAAAAGCCAGTTCTCGTTGAAACGCAAGAAGAGCAAGGACGACCTTGACCTCGGCGACCTCGTGTGTCCGCTACACGATGACTGCTCAGGTGACATAACCAACTCGCCAGTAAGTCGCCTCACTAACACAACTAATCTGTAATACTGTAGCACGTCTTACGAAATCATCAATAAGCCGGTTTATAAGCCTCTGTGGGAGCGCTGGGTCCCAACGGACCGTAGGACCCGACTTTTGTTCGAAGGCAGGCAATTTGAGTAAATTATTTAGTCACCACAGTTCTTAAAACAGTGAAAAAAAAAACATCGTGACGAAACTAGAACCATTACGGCCAGCTAGGCAGCTCCCTCTCAGACCTGTGTCCCAGCATAGGGAAAATTATAGGCCGAGTAATATTGTATTCTTGCCCCCTAATGTTCCCATTACTGGTACTAAGGCCTTCTTTCTGAAAATGAGCGTGGGGCCATTCGGGCCCAATTACAATGGGCCACGTAGCTGGGGGATTTACTCGTAACATGCCTTTTTGTATTTGACTAGAAAGATTCGACAAGCTTTGAAGCAACATTTGAGCGTTTTCTTATCTTATTATTGATGATTTCGAAAAGACATTCTTAGCTCGGATTTTATGCCTTTTATTTGATTATGGAATCAGCGTTAATTCGCAAATGGTTCATCACTTAATTAGATATGTTTTAGACATTTACAGGATACTCATTTCGAAAATATTGCAAATATGGCACTAGACAGATATTGCATGTATTTAGAAAGTTCTGGGGAACTTAATACGTCTGCATACATTTTTATTTACAATTTATACATCAATTTTACATGGCACGGGCTATATTTTTTTTTTATCTCTCACTTTATTTACAACTCTAAATATTGAGCCGAGCATTGAGAAAGGTGTGAAAATAAGCACTGTTCGATTTTTAACTGTATGCACTAGGAGGTGCGTTGAAAATTCATCACCATTCGCTGCCGGCTCGGCTCTTTACAGCCGGCAACTTAAATTGTAGAATAAAGCGGAACTGGTGGTAGACTGGTAGAAAATGCCAAATTAATTATTTAAATTGTGCATAAAGTTTTAATAAATAAATAAAACAAAAAATCAACCGAAAAGTAACACTAAGATTGAATTCAGTTTTACGTAGCATTATTTTTATAGAGAGTAGCATTAATTTCATGGAGGGTTCATTTCGACCCATATTAAAAGAGACAGAGGTATGTTTGTTTTACTGCACTATTTTATAACGAGTGTGCACTGTAGTTTGGTGGTTTTGTACTTTCTTAATAACAAAATTTAACACGGCAATAATTGGGCTAAGCTTTTGGTGGTTTGGGTATTAGTACCAAATTAGAAAAACGTAAGTTGAACGACATTATTTTTTGTTACTTCTAATTTTGTACATTCTAATATTACATCTGACGAATGAAACACACTTCCAAGATTTTATTACCATGCTGAGCCTCATGGCTAACTATAACTTTCTTGAATTTCGACGAAGAGTGCTGTATGAATCTATTTTCAAGCCGTATTTTTTTTTTCAATACATTTTTCACAGATAATTTCTCAAACGTTAATGCATTGCAGCGCTAGTGCTCTCCTAACAATGACATTCGAGCGCCTAAATAACCATGCAGCACTCTAATTTGTCAAGCAAAATAACACGTTTATTATAAGATGATATTATAAACGCCAATATTTTCAGACGATGAAAGTAAAATCAGCAACAGCGGACGTCGCGTCGGGTGTCTCTCCCCTGCGTGACGAGGCGCGCACACAGTAACAGTAACACGTGCCGCCTGCACGCCACTTCATATCACATAGCAGTAGCACGACCTTCTCACTTCTGACCAACTTCTAATCAGAACTGTGTACTAACTTTATCCTTGTATCTAAGTGGTATCGTTAAATAAACTAATTTGGCAACTAAAGTGTAGCGAAATATGATGTATTATAAGGTCTAATAAAAATAAATTCACAAAACAAACGATCAAATATTTCAACTTTTTATTGGATCTTGTAAATTATTTACCACACGCGTAACAATGTTTGTTCGTTATATAATGATATATTAAGAAACTAATTTACTGACGAAGATGTTATTAATAAAGAAAGTCCCTATTTGTAGAGAAGTAATAGTTACGATGAAATTTATATTGCATTTTCTTACAATGGAGTTCAGATAGAATTAAGTGTTACCTGAATTTCGGTTTATATTGTGGAAATAAATTATGTACTGTAGAATGGTCAATGTTTTAAATGTTAGTTAATATCTTAATCGAGGTCATCGTCTAATTTCGACAGTGTGTTGGTGCTAAATTATATATTTTGGCGTTTGGCCCTAAAAATAATAAAAATGGATATTTAAGTCTTAGTCCTCGGAAGTTAAAAGTATGTCCAAAGTATAAAATTCAAATAAAAGAGATAATGTAGTGTATGAAAAAGGATAAATAATTTCTGAAAAAAAATGAGTGCAACTGCCAAAAATCATGAGGGAAACAATAATTTTGTTTGTAATAAAAATGGATATTTAAGTCTTAGTCCTCGGAAGGTGTATGAAAAAGGATAAATAATTTCTAAAAATGAATGCAACTGCCAAAAAACGAGGGAAAAAATAATTTTGTTTTAGGTTTAATTGAGGTCGTCATTCGTCTATGAGTCATAAAACTTAAACATATAATTTTGGATCAGTAATTTTAAATTAAAACCTCCATTAAAATACAATGACAACTTATGGTAAACAAGTGGAACAATGTTAAGGTTGAACCGACACACACACGTTACGTTAACGCTACCACATTTTGAATAATAACTATTAAATGACTGACGACCAATCAAAACATACGATATTGATATAATTCATGTATTTAAGAAAATATTTATTGTACCTTTACCTTTAATTTTATGGTTAAGTGAATATTTCTAATGACTTGTGTGCTGGTTGAGCTGACGTTAGCAGTAAACGGAAGAAATTTGGATTATCAAGCGAGCAATAGACATTCCATGTTTTTTTGATCAAAATGAAATCATTAATTTATTTAAAAGAACACATTGAACTAGCACTTTTCATTATAATAAGTATTATACAGTTGTTACAAGTTTTGCCGTACTTAGCGCTTTATACAAGTAATTAAGTAGCTTATTAGGAATCGACTGAAAGGTGACAATATTAATCTGGTCTCTTTTCCATTTCCTGGAAATAATTTTTCATGTAGTAGAAAGAGATTATATGCCAGTTTATTTATAATATATTTACTTAGATAGAATTGAGACGGATCACATAGTCCGTTCTTTTAAGTTTTCTTGTTTGTTTAAGAAATGTATTATAAATGATAATATAAATATAATTAAATATAAGCATTACCCTGGTTACAAAAAAAAATGATAAGTTTGTCACAAATGAAGCATTCTAATATTTGTTCAGTTTGTGTGAAACATTATTTATATTATATCTAATTTTAACGCACAATGTTGAAGAAATAATGCTAATTTGAATACATTTTCAGATTTTTTGAGGCAATAGTATAGTCCACAATCCTGTTCCTAACACGGTGTGCCAAATGTTTTAAATGTTGTAAGCCCTGTACGATAGTCCCTCGTCTTCCATAGGCTTTATATAATATTGATACGAGTTAAAAACTAGTGAGTGAATAATTTCGCTAATGTATATCATTAAAACAACAAAAGTCTTTGTACAATTACGTAATAAAACATTTTTACAATATCTTAAAAATAAAGAATTTTAAAAGTTTAATAAATACTGAATGAACAAAATTATTGATTTTCATTTTTATTTTAATGTTCTTTATTGTTAACCGACCGAGGCAGAAGGTAGATTTATTGTTTATCAAATAACTGTTGTGATTTCTCGAAGTTGACATCCGTGTTTTTCAATACTTTTAGGCCCTCTGCAAAAGAAATAAAGCACAAGTAATATACAGGGTGGATTGGCTTCCGACAGACACACGCTGACCATCGGTAATTTAAAAAAACATAACGGAGACTCCTCCGTTATGTGGCTCCGTGGCTAAATAATAACAGCCGCTCGGGCCGATCATTAGGTTAAGCCGGGTTTGCCTAGGTTGGTCTGTTGATGGGTGACCACCTACAGATTTTCCTGAGCCTCGGAAAGCACGTTAAGCAGTTGGTCCCGGCTGTCATTTGTAGATCATTGCCAGTCGTTACATGTGGCCCAGAAAGTCTGACAACCAGTCTTAACTTGACATGGGGTATTGTATTACCCAGTACTGACTGGGTTGTGGAGGTCTGATAGGCAGTCGCTTCATGTAAAATACTGGTATTCAGCTGCATCCGGCAGACTGAAGTCGACCCTAACTAACACAGTTGGCAAAAGACTGGGCAGATGATGATACCTGCACCTACACGGTCGAAATAGAACAGCTGTTTTTTTTAATTTCCGATTAAAAAGTTTTATGTGGGTACTGAATAATGGTAAGAGTTTGTACGTAGTCCTTGTGCTGTGTCCATTCCGTCCTATACAAGAATATAAGGTACATAAAGTCATTCAGACGATCAGTTTCAGGGCAGCTCAAGCAACTTCAATGTCTTGAACAAACTTGTGTCTGGTCGCCTTCTCCTTCCGTTTAGTTACGCAAAGCATATTGATCCTGCCACGATTCTTACATACTCGTCCATACATCTGTTTATACACTCATATGTAGGTTGTGAGTACGGCAATTCCAATGATCTTTCTAAATGAACATAGTTTAAATAGCGTACCTCTCCCCCGTCCCTTGCGACGCAGCTCTGCGATTCTCTCCACCTCACTTTCTTCCTCCCTATCTGACTCCTTCTTTTTAACTTCTTCGATAGCTTGTTTTATTAACGACTCTTCTAAAAACGTCATTTCTGAAAACATAATAACTTCTGTTGACTGCCTCTCTGATCTCCCATTTCACGAGCTCGACTGCTAAGGATGGTGACGGTCACACATCGAATTTTAATTTTGTTGATGCAGCCCGCGCGGTTCCTAGATTTGAATCCGATTGAAAGCTCGAAAAATGTGTGGACCTTGCAGAGTCCACACACGTTTTTTCCGTGAAAATCTATGAGCGTCTGTGTTGTACCTATGGATCATTACGAAACCTTGAACACCGGGGCGCTAAGCCGCGGTGCCGTGTCTGTAATAAAGGCAAAACATGTCGGCAACTTTCGTACTCGCTCAGTAAACGTGGCTCCATAAGGTTGACAGAAACGGCGCTGGACACCGAAAATACAGTTTGTATGATTATAATTACTGGAGAGCCTGGGATCCATCGAAATCCAGGGTGCAGTAAAGAGACTGCCTGCGGACGGCCTACTGGCGGCTTGTGGCTCGATCAGTTGAGTCACTTGCTGTTTGCACTCCGACGACAGTTGGTTCACTACAGATGTACGAAAACGCCACTTTCGCATTACCTGGTCGATAAATGTGGTGGGTTAAATAAGCAATGGAATATTCAAAAAACATGATGTCTTAAGACATCATAAAAAAGATAAAAGATGAGAAAGAAACAAAAAAAAAAACAAGAAAAAAAGAAAAAATTACAGATCTCAACTCAGAACAGAGAAATGGAGACAATTTCAACATGTTTTTATGTGAGGATTCTTCAACTCATAGGCAAAGTGACTTCTTTGTTAGTCTGGTAGTCTTAAATGCGACTACATTACGAATTTCTCAGTAAAGCCCCGAGTCAGAAAGTTAATGGTGAGACATCCCGTAAAGCAGCAACGGTTGGGGCCGCGCCTGATGTCTCCCAAGTCGTATCGGATTATGAGAATAAGGAACAGAGAGTGCGCTTGTATTTGCGCACGTTCTTAAACGTATAAATCTCTTGCGTACATGACTGCACTCCATTGCCGCGCTGGGGTTTGTCTCCGCCGTGACCGAAACTCTGTCGCGAAGACATTACGACGACGATGAGTTGAAAAGTTAAAAATTAAAAAACGTCCTTAGGGTAAAATCACATTTACACGTTAAAGTGCTTCCGATGCGAACTAATACGGATGCTTGCGACCCGACTTTTTGTTTTACCAAATTTTAATGAGATACAGAAACTCGAAATCGCTGATCCGCTTGTGTAAATGTACATACTTTCGTCCCTACACTACGGTCGAGGAGCCCACATCGCGATTTGCTCAAGACAACTAGTTGTGGCTTAGGTGATACCTCTGCGTGATTACATCAGCTCTCTTCGCCCTCGCAACGAATCTCTATATAAGTACCTATAAGCGTTATATGTTTCCTACTCCGATTCCTACGTATGTATCGATCTAGAATTTATTCTTCAAGTTTACATAGCTTTTTATTCATGGGTTGTACCTGTTTTTCATAGAGTTTCTTGACGGATGTCTCATTAAATGGTAACGCTTTGTTGAGCATAGTGTAGAGGATAACGCCGATTGACCACATATCCGCTAACTTGGGCAAGTACGGCATGCCTTTCAGTACTTCAGGAGCTGCGTAGGACAAAGACCCGCAATAAGTCTCGCTCAGAATGTTTTGCCCGCGCGAAACTACGTTGCGAGCGAAACCGAAATCGGTTACCTTGACGTTATAATTTGATGTTATCAGAATATTTTCACATTTCATATCTCTATGCGCTATGTCCATAGTGTGTAAGTAATGAATCCCTGATAAGATCTGCCTCATCCATAGTCTGGATTGGTTCTCCGGCACGGCGCCGTTTTGTGTTAAAAAATCCAACAAATCGCCGTTCTCTGCGAAACGTAAAAAAATGAAGTATTTAGCGCGCCGCTGGAAAATACTGGAGACGTTGACTATATGAGGGTGGTTGATACGAATTAAAACGTCTAGTTCTCGTGGTAAGAACTTAGTGAGGTAGTCGCGCGGAGCCAGCGCGGTGTCTATCATTTTGCAGGCTACCACAGCATGCCGTGTCTCGTCGACCATGCGTGTCGCTTTGTAAACCTGAACAAACAATAATTCAACATTTGAAGTTGATTTACATTTATTTTCAAAACATTGAATTGTGTCGTTATTTACCTTAGCGTAGGAACCCTCTCCAATCATTTTCTCTAATATAAATCCTTTTTCTTGTAATACCAAAAGATCGGATTGTGTTGTGATTAGATCATTCTTCTCGTTACCACCCATTTAGATCATTATCGAGAGTTAATCTTTCATTTTTACTTTAAGTGGGAGCATACTGGTATAATTTTGTTGTGGGAAAATGTTATATCTGTCTATAATAACCCATTTTGAATTGATTTATAACTGTAAATATGTTGATGCTATGTTTACCTAATGTTTAACAGTGACATTACATCGTGTTTTTACGAGTGACATATAAAACAGGCCAGTACCTATTCAAATCAAAACCTACTTGAATACGCCACGCTCGAATATTATGAAAACCTTCGGAAGTGTTCCAGCCCCCCGATTCAGAACATCACGATTATTCATTATGTTTTTGATGATTGACGCGCTTGCAAAGTCTGAATTTCGTGATGACCGCTTGTTCAGCTCGACGCTTCGGGTTCCACACCTGGCAAGTGCGACTTTTTCAAACAACAAATGATGTTCTCAGAAGTCGTATTAGATGCCGTTAATTGTTAAGTCTGTAAGATAATATCGGTAGGCAAGTACAATGAGGCTTTTCTAGGCCAGCTTCCACTAAAAAATGTTAGATAGCTCTGCAAAACAGTGTGTAAAAAAAAATGATTTGTGTCCGTTAGGCAAATCAAGTTTTTACGTGCAGCAAATATTGGTGTCCAAATATTCGGCGCCAGGTCGGATTTTATAGTAATTATAGCCAAAAAGTAAGTTGCAATGCAACAAAAACGCAATACGAAGAAAGACTAACGCACACAAACTAGGAAGAAAAACTTCTAAAACGCAATGAACGCCATTTCTTTTTTTACACTGAGTCATGTACAGCGCCATCTATCGTCTTTTTACTGGAAGCTGGCCCAGAAAAAACCTCATTAAAAATGATGGCGAGACGGTGTAGATAGGTATTATAAAAAAAATTACCAGGTGTTTGTCGATCAGGCTAAATCAGCCTTTCTCATCGATGTTTCAGGCACTGAGGAAACTTCCTTCTCTAATTTTGATTCTTCTGGTCCTTCTAATCTCTTTTGTTTTTCTTCCTTGGCCTTTTTATATGCTATTGTTTCCTGAGGTGTCCATTCTATAATAAAACCATAATAATTTAATTATGTGGTGGAATCACCACAACACCAAACAGGGAATTGGCTAGGCAATTATTAGAATAGACAGAAGATAGTTGGATAGACAGTCAGAAATTGGTTGATGAACAAGTAGATACAAGAGTGATCACAAAACCGTTAATGTTTTCTAGATACTCTGCTACTACCAATTCGGTGATTTTTCTGCACTCGTCTGGCAGGTGCAAGAGCAGTACTACGATATCTACCTTTGCTCCAGGATACCCTCGAAATTCAATTATTTTTACGTTGGCAGGCCAGTGCTAGGTCGTATATTGATAAAAACATCGTTCGCGACTATAATGGCCCGCAAATTGCAAAAAACGTACGTAGGTATATTAGAATTTCGCGGGCTACCTTAACGCTTTTACCTTAAATTAATCCTATTTAAATGACATCGTAAGTAATATTAGGTACCTACCTAATAATCTTGGGTCCATAGCTATCCATTCGCTGTTGATAATATTGTCGATTTTTATTCTGTTCTGACAATTTGGCTCTAACATAAGCGTTACCAAACGCTTACAATTATCTGAGAGAGAGTCGATATATCGTGAGCGGAATCTCCAATTTTTATTCATTTGCGCTTGGAACAATTGTTTGATGTGCTTATCTTCAAACGGCATAGCTCTGTTCAGCATCACGTAGACCACGATCCCCAGTGACCACACGTCGGTCGGCTTAGGGAAGTACGCCGTGCCTTGTAATATTTCTGGTGCTGTATAAGATAGCGAGCCACAAAACGTTTCACTTTGAATATCTTTCATGGATTTATCGATACAAAAACGAGCAAAGCCAAAGTCGGACAACTTAGCGTTTTGGTTGGCAGTCAATAGAACATTTTCACACTTTATATCCCGGTGAGCTATTTCGAGTTCGTGCATGTACTGGACGGCCAGAGCAAGCTGTCTTGCCCAAATCCGCGCTTGATCCTCCTGTACGGCGCCCTTCTGAAGAATATACTCCAGTAAGTCTCCGTGCTCCATGTACCGCAAAAAAATGAAATATTTAAATCTTCTCTGAAATATGCTATGAGTGTGAACGAGGTGGGGGTGATTCAACTTAATCAACATGTCTATTTCTCTTGGTAGAAATTTCCTTACGAAATCCTTAGGTGCGGTATTAGTATCAATAACTTTGCATGCAAGTACTGATAATTTGTCGCTTTTCGTTGGGTTTCTGTATTCTGCGAGATACACCTGTTGTATTTGATACGATTTAATACGTTTTATTACTTACAATTAATATACTCGTACTACGAGTACACTCTTTGAAGATATATTTATTACCTTAGCATAGGATCCTTCATTCACTTTTTTAATCATTTTGTAGCCGCGTGTAGCCAATGTCAATTGTTCAGATCCACTTAATTTTAACTCGTCTTCCAAATGATGCAACTGTGGAACGATTTATTGTCGTATAGTTTATAAATTATGTGACATGGTAACTCTTTCAGCTGCATAAAACTTGGACAAAGTTCCCGTCGACGTTGGAACCGACCATTTCCGTATCGGCAGACGGAGCTCATCGCAATCTTCTTAGATGTAGCTAAACGACTAACGCTAGATACAGGATAAGTTCATCATCATTTCAGCTGAAAGACGTCCACTGCTGGACATAGGCCTCCCCCAAGTGTCGCCACATTGACCGGTCTCGTGCGACTCGCTTCCAACGGATTCCCGCAACCTTCACCAGGTCATCGGTCCACCTAGTGGGACGTCTTCCAACGCATCGTCTTCTGGTTCGCGGTCGCCACTACAGAACTTTTCGGCCCCATCGGCCATCCGTTCTGCGAGCAATGTGTCCTGCCCATTGCCACTTATGTTTGGCAATTCTTCGAGCTACGTCGGTGACCTTGGTTTTCTTGCGGATGTGTTCATTTCTGATTCGATCACGCAAGGAAACTCCGAGCATAGCCCTCTCCATTGCCCTTTGAGTGACTTTAAGCCTTTTGATAAGGCCCATTGTGAGTGACCACGTTTCGGTCCCGTATGTAATCACCGGCAACACACACTGGTCATAGACTTTCGTCTTGAGACACTGCGGGAAGTTGGACGAAAAGATACCGCGCAGTTTCCCGAACGCTGCCCAGCCGAGTCGGATTCGACGATTGACCCCTTTAGCAGTTTCGACTTTTAAAGAGGTCAATCGTTTAGACTGCAGTACAGCCCAGGTGTCGATCGAATCGAAAGCTTTTTCGTAGTCCACAAACGCTAAACAGGGAGGCGAGTTATACTCTTCCGTCTTCTGTATAACTTGCCGCAGCGTATGTATGTGGTCCACGGTGCTAAAGCCTTTTCGGAAACCGGCTTGTTCGGGTGGCTGGAAATCGTCTAACCTGCGCGCGAGACGATTCGTGATGACTCTTGAAAACAACTTGTAGACATGGCTTAGAAGTGAGATGGGCCTGTAACCCTCAACCGGGCATTGTCACCCTTCTTGAAGAAGAGTACCACCACACCCCTGCACCGTGCCTTTGGCGTTTTCCCCTCGTGTATGACGGGAATTAAACAGCTTCTGAAGGGCCTTAAGTACCGGTTTTCTACCCGCCTTCAAGAGTTTGGCCGTAATTCCGTCATCACCTGGTGCATTGTTGTTTTTTAGCTGTTTCAGAGCCACCCTGATCTCGTACTGGCTGACGTCCGGGATGTCTTCGGAATAGTGACGGGTCAGTCTAGCTCTTGGGTCGTTTGATAGATCGACAACGGGTTTACTGGTTGACGTGTACAACTGTCCATAGAAGCTCTCGATCTCCCTCAGTAGCTCCGGTTTGGCGGATAAGATCCAGCCATCGTCGGTCTTCAGTTTCGTGAGCTGGCTCTGCCCAATAGCCAGACCTCTTGAAAATACTTACGAGCCTCGGTATTAAAGCGGTGGAGGTCGCTCTTCAAGGATTTAGAGATCCGTCTATTGAGCTGCCGGTATTTCAACGCCTCGTCTGAAGACAGCAGGATCATCTCACGCCGGTCTTTCATGAGCTTGAGAGTTTGATCGGAGAACCCTTTTTTCTGATCTGTAGACGTGTCTTGAAGAACTTAGACCCGGTCGTATGGACAGCTTCCACGAACCCATCGTTGTATTCGTCCACTGAGCTTCCTAGGCCCTAGAAACGATTCTGGAGTTCAAGCTGAAAGCTCTCGTGGTTTTGGATTTTGATCTGTGCTGGCCGGAGCGTAGACTTCATCAGTCGAGACCTTTCTAGCTTGATATTGATGTTCAATATGCCTCTTACCATGCGGTGATCGCTCCCGGTTTTCACCGAATTGATCACAGAATCAGATACATGCAACACTTGCTTCTTGGTTGACGAAGTCGATCTCGTTTTTTGTTGCACCATCGGGGCTCTGCCATGTCGACTTCCTGTGCTCACGCTTTTTGAAGAAGGATTTCATCATATAGAGGCCCTCCTTCTCCATGAAGCTAGCCAGTTGGTGGCCCCGGTGGTTCCGACTTCCAACTCCAAATTGCCCCACCTGCAGCTCATTCCCGTCTCGTTTGCCCATCAGTTTTGCGTTGAAGTCCCCCATGTCACAACGGTGAAGTGAGTTTTGAAACCATGCATGGCTTTAGAGATATCCTCATACATGGTCTCTATTTGATCGTCTGGGTGTGCCGAGATCGGGGCGTAGACCTGTATGACCTTCAGCGAATATCTTGAGGATATTCTGAGTATAAGGTACGCCACCCTGGTCGACACACTCTCGATCTTCACCACGTTGTTCACGAGGGACTTGTGGACGATAAACCCAACACCAACCTGGGACTGCCGGTCACCCTCTCGGAAATAAAGCAGGTTGCCGGATTTTAGGATTATCGTATCCTTCCCCTCTCTTCGGACTTCAGATAATCCCACAATACTCCATCGCAGCCTGCTCAATCCCTCCTCGAGTCGAGTCGTTGGAGTCGAGTCGTTCGAGTCGTTGGTATAGGCAGCTGGATCCCATCCGGGGATTCTTCGCACCCCTTGCCACGCCATAACCTCGACCGCTGCCGTAGTCGAGGGCAGACGGGCTGCCGGGGACTGGGGTCCATTTTTTTTAATGCGGTGCCCATTTTGGGGCTTTTGCCATAATCGCCACGCATGGCAGGCGGGTTGGCGATCGCAGTACGGTTGTAACAAAAGCACGAACGCTGCTGCCCATTCACTGGTAATATTACGAGTTGGATATGGGATGGTGCTATTCTTTACGTCCGACACCATACGGCACAGGATAAGTTATGGTACTAAAATTGACAAAAAAATATATACCTTTGTCTTTCCCTCCATTTATTTACACGGGTTTGTGCTGAGAAGTTACAGTTGCGAGAGCCTTTATCATTTCACTGGCCTGTAAATTACAATTAGCTATATCAACCAACCCTGGCTTGAAGCTCTTCTAAGCTTTCGCCCACGTGGAAAATATTGATGAACCTAAGTATAAGTTATATTACTGTAAAGTTTCATCAAAATCCGATCAAATTTTTTGTTAACTGACTTACAGGGAATTTGCTCGTTGCTCCGGCCGCGCTAAGGTCTGAGATTATGCCACGTCGTATTTATATTTGTAGGTAGGTTTGTACTTATAAACGAAGTGCCTCATCTAGAGTTTAATTGAAGTTATCTAAACTAATATTAGAAAAAGGAAAGATTTGTGTGTTTGTATTTTTGTAAAACGAATAAACTTACTGGACCGATTTTATAAAATTCTTTGCCGTTAGAAAGCTACATTATCACTGAGTAACATAGGCTATATTTATTACTTACTAGAAAAAAACAGAGATCCTTAGAAATCCCTACTAAAACCAACACAAGGTGTAAAAAAATAGCCGTAAAATGTCTGTCATTGCAGTATTGACGATAGAACAAAAAATGTTCTACAATATTATAGAACATAATATGATCTACAAAAACTTCGCGCTATAACTACTTTTTTAACATTTTAAAAGTTTATATTACCGATCAAAATCAGACAATGTTATCCATACCATAATATTCTTACCCAAATATAATATTTCGTATTCAAGACTGTTTCAAGTTTCAATAGCTGTTGATTACCTACTTGAATTATTGAAATCGGACATTCCATATTGACATTTTTAATGTCGTAATATCTTAAGGTTGAAGTCTATGTTTTAAATTTTGAACTTTTTAATTAGGATACATAAAAGTTAAATTAGGTATCTTTATTAATCACAAAATGTTAAATAAAATGTCCACCCGTGCGGAGCCGGGACATGCAGCTAGTTACCTTATACACAGATAAACCTCTTCGTACGCCTACGTCAAGTATGTCGCCTTGCTGCGGAAGTGGTGCAGAGATGGAGTTTCGCCGATTATCCTCTCTGGCACGTTTCAGTGCTTGTGCTTCTACTGCATTCAAAGCTAATAAGATTTAGTTTTAAAGTATTTTACATTGATAATATTTTACATTACTTATTATTCAGTAAGTTAAGTAAGTTAAGTAATTAAGTAAGTTAAGTAATTAAGTAAGTTAAGTAATTAAGTAAGTTAAAAGCTTTGCTTTGCTGTTTTAAACTTTAACAACGTAAAAATACGGATTTAACCAAGACAAATGTTGGGACACAACAGCAACCTACGTCCATCAACCTTCACATTTACTGGTCCCCTGAACCGACAAAACCATCAACGACAGGTCGGATAGCTGCTCAAACAAGAGGCTGCCGCCACTCACTAGTTCAGGGCACGAAACAACGCCTAAAGATTTTGAAGTACCAAACCATGTTAAGTAACTTAGGAGGTAATTACCAACTTACTTAGTAAACTACAATAGGCTAAGGGTCGGCGCAATATGGCGGAGCGCAGCGCAGAGCATGTCCGCAAATTTTTCTAACACGTGTCACATTAGGCGAATTTCTAACCGAGAATGCACGGGTTACACACACATAGTTTGACAGTGAAAAATGCCCTGCGCTGCGCTCCGCCATATGTGCGCCGGTTCTAATACCAAGCTAATACATTCCAAAGTATAAATAAAAAAATCGTTTTAAACTCACTGGTAAGCCTACTATCCATAGCAATCCACTCGGAACTGAGCACCTGAGGGGCAGAGTGGCGTAGTCCTGGATCCGGCTCCAATAGATGCTTCACAATAGACTTACACTCGACAGAGACTGTGCTACCTACTCGAGATCTGAACCTATACTTTTTGCCCATCTGCTGCTCATATAATTTTCGCATTCGCGTGTCGTCAAACGGCATGGACTTGTTCAGCATCACAAATAACACAACTCCCAAGGACCAAAGGTCTGTCGGTTTAGGCAGATAAGGTTTACCGCGGAGAATCTCTGGCGCCGCATATGACATCGACCCGCAGTATGTCTCACTTAAAATGTTCGCGTTGGTTTCGTCAATACAACACCGAGCGAAACCAAAATCAGATAGTTTAACGTTGAAGTTCGCCGTCAGTAGTACGTTCTCGCATTTAATATCGCGATGTGCTATATGCAATTCATGGAGGTATTGTAAACCTAGTGCTAGTTGCCGGAACCACACTCTTGACTGATTCTCAGATACGCAGCCGTTCTTTAAAATATACCCCAACAAGTCACCATTTTCAGAGAATCTCATGAAAATGTAATACTTTGTTTTTCTTTGAAATATACTGTGAACGTGAATAAGATGTGGGTGATTCAAACGCACGAGCACATCAATTTCGCGTGGCAAAAACTTCACTACAAAATCTCTTGGAGCCTTTGATGTTTCTATAATCTTACAAGCGAGTGAAATCTTATGAGTCTCGTCTTTTGCAGAAAATTCTGTTAAATACACCTGTTGAAGAACATTGCGGACTTAAGGTGACAAATTAAGAATTGGGTGAGCTTTGCTGCAATTAAAGCTGCTGTGTTACAGCATAGCAAGTTGAATTTTAGCAAGCTCGCTCAAAAGCTATTCATAACAAAAAAATATAGATACCTTGGCGTAGGCTCCTTCGCCTAAAAATTTTTGTAATTTGTAGCCTTTCGAAGACAAAATTATTTCTTCTGATATAGTCGATTTCAGTTCTGACATGTTAATATAAACATGTGGTTAAACATCGAGCACAGTGTTTTACACGCACCACCTTTCAACGCACCCTTTCGATTCGCTGGTCGGCTACTCATATTCGAAGGGAACGTATGCATTTTTATGATGTTAATGATTTAAAGTTTTATAATCACCAAAATTTATATTTACAAGTCATTTTCATTGTGTTTAATGTCAAAAGGTGTCATAAGCTGTCATCTGGGTCTCATTGACGCGAGCTGCTAATCTTCTTTCTTCATAATTATTAAAGGCGATTAGTAACATACTAAACCTCTAAAAGCAGAGTCAAGTTGTTAAAGCCGTGTTTACACGAGAAGTTTCTCGGGAAGCGAGGTTGATCATGCGAGAATCGCTAGACGATCATCATCATCATCTGCATAGCCTTTTCCCAACTATGTTGGGGTCGGCTTCCAGTCTAACCGGATGCAGCTGAATACCAGTATTTTACATAGAGCGACTGCCTATCTGACGGCTGACCTCCACAACCCAGTTAATACTGGGAAATACGATACCACTTGGTAAGACTGGTGTCAGACTTTTTGGGCCACTGACTACCAGTAACGACTGTCAAAGATGGACAAATGACAGCCGGGACCAACAGCTTAACGTGCTTTCCGAGGCACGGAGGATACTCGGTATGTATGGGTGGTCACCCATCCACAGACCAACCTAGGCAAGCATGGCTTAACCTAAAGAGCGACCCGAGCGGCTACAAGAAAATTAAACTCAAACCGATATAAAGCGCCTTTTTCCAGATCGAACTTACCTTAGGTCTTATTAAACGCAGGCCACACCCGCCTGCTAGCGAGCGAGCTAACCGTTTGTTATCGAACTCTTCGATTGTTACGATTTTTTCTGAGTATATTTGGTAGGTAAGTCGAATAGTTGCTGACAGTTAAAATCGCAATACTCGGTAATAGTGCCTATTAATACGTTATTTTACTATGTCTTTTTAACTAGTTTCATTCTTTGTTTTCTCTCGGTCTCCTAAAGAAAAAAGACTCACCGCGACGAGCAGTCGCTTACTTCACGAATTTGTTTTTCGGTTTATATGCACCAACCGGATACATTGTTTAATTTATAACTAAAACTCTTTTGTAACATTTCATACTTTACTGTTCCAAGTAACAAGTAAATTTAAATCGCTTAACATTACAAATATTATTGATTCTGAAAGAAATAACTTATATGTACAAAAAGCGTGTTTCCACGCATTGAGATTTGAGGAAGAATAATATCTTGCAAGCACAACTTCAACTTTGTTGAATAAATTACTACATTTCTAACTGTTTTTTGTTTAAAAATTCGCCGGCCAACGATATCCTCTGCAAGAACGATGGAGCCGGTGTCAAGAGCAACTCATATTTGCCGACATCTGGGTGAGGCGGGTACCTTTTCTCTTTACGTATTCGCTCTAACATATGCTGAGGTTCACATTTCGATTTAGATTTCCAGTCGCTACTCAAAAAGTCTTGGATAACTTTCGGTAGTATTTTGAAAGTTTCCTTCGCTTTTGTTTCGCTCGGTGTTTGCAAAGGTACTGGCGGATTTTGTGGAACTATGATATCATCGACATCAAATTGTGTTGTTGGAGTATTGTTTTCTGAAGAGAATGACAATTCTTCATCAGACTCTTGATTTGTACTACTGTTGTTATAGTAACTACTAATTCGTTCTTTTACTATGTCTCTTAAACTAGTTTCATTCTTTGTTTTCTCTCTCTCTGTACCGTCAATATTGACATATCCAGTTCTAGTTTCAGTCTTAATCAAGACTTGATTTTGATCAATCTTTTCAACCGTGCCAGTTTTCGCATCTTCAGATATATTTAGTCCCCCTTCTTCAGGTGTTTCTACAGTATCATTTAGTGCTTTGTCTTTTATCGGGCCTTCGATTATAGTCATAAACTTTATATTGTCTTCTTCTTCAAGTATTTGATACATTCTGTGAACTTCGCTTATATTGATTCTGAAAACGTATAAATTCATCAACATATTACGAGTTCCCGTTATTATCTTAGTGCTTTCTAACTTAATCTAGGGTTTGGTTAAGTTACAAAGATTACAGATTTTGCACGTATTTCCTTATCTAAAATAATTTTTCAAGTACTTAGTCTTAAATCGGCGTCTTTTACATATTGTTTGATATTTGCTTCTACAGACAGACATTGACATCCATTCTTGTCTTACCTACCCAACAGAATTGCAATGTACATTAAGTATATTCATTCTTACCCTTGTCTGGCTTCGTGGCAACAGTATAGCATAGTGGGATCAATCGGATGTGCCTCTGTGTTGAATATATAACCACCGACGTCTACAACGCATTCTCCATTAGGCGTATTTATAACTGTGCCGTGTACGCCCGGGTTGTGGATGAAATTGTCCGGGTCAAATAGAAGGTATAGGTACTTCGTTGTTTCGGCCAGGAAAAATGATTCCATACGATCCTCTTTGCGGTGGTCGCGTACGTCTTTAATCTGTAAGTTTATTATTTATGCTTAAGGGAGTGAACTTTAGAGCCGCTCAGAATAAGCTTTATGTCCACCCAAAAAATAAATATTTCGACGCGGTGTGGACAAGGAGTACACCCACTAAACCGCACCATGACTGGCAAGGTACGGTACGGTGATGTAGGCAGAATCCTTAAGGCGTTTTGTCCGCACCGAAAGAGCCAAATGACGTCTGTTTCGCCCTTATTACAAGAAAAAGCTGTTTCTACCGCAATATTGCCTATAAGTAGGGTGGGTATACTGGGTATTGTTTTATTTTATTAAATACTTTCTCCAGATCGAGACTAGACATTTTTTGTTCGGAATTATCTTGTCCCAGTAATTTATCTGATCAGCATAAGGAGATTTACAAGCAATTAGTCTAAGATAAGCCTTTTTTTTCGGATGGGAAATCATCAAATAACTTCTCCCACTCTGGGCGGAGCGGGAGGGAGTGTCATACTTTTACTGACTAAAACCTATCCATGATCCTGCTTCGCCCTTTATGTCCCGGGGCCACGGTATCTCTTTCGAACACTTCCGCAGCCCCGGCAGATCTATGATAAGGCTTGATTATATATTTTCAATATATATGTGTTTCGTTCACGTTATCATTGTTTGTATTGTAATATTTAATTAACGCCTATTTTCATTATGGGGCCATCCATAATAACGTCACATGAACTTTCATGATTGTTTTACTTTTTAATGATTTCAAACGTTTATCAATTGTCTCCGATTATAAACGATTCACCACTATAATTCTAATGTTGCCAAACTCACCGTAGCGTAACCGCAAGGTGTCCACGCCGAATGTTGTATACTCCTGAGGATATCTTCCCCCATTTGCAGCAGTATTGGGTCCCTGGTGTCTCGATACAAGTACATGATCGACTCGATGAGTTCCGGACGAAGGGGGTAGCTTTCTCTCGACGATGACGCTTCGCCTGTACCAAGGTTGTATACTTCAGGCGTGAACCCATATTGCCTCCAAACACTGTGATAGTTGTGTATTATACGCATTGCTGTGTCGCTTTCACCTGTAAATGGACGCTGTTTTTATAAAAAGTAGTTTGGAAATGGCTTAGTTGACAAACTGGTTCATTTTCGTCTTCATTTCAATGCATCAAAAGTCGATATTTCTTTGACGGAGAAAACTGTCTGGTCACTGGGCTACTTTACGTTAGGTACAGGATGGCTTTACATCCTTACGAATTATGTATGGACTCTGGATCTATTTACACTTACAGCCTGCAGAAAATGAGTGTATGTAGAATTTCCATCCACAATTTTTGAAGTCGTTGAAAATTAGATAAGAACTTACTACTTACTACGAATTTACTATTTTGTAAAATATGAGTGAACAAGAGAGTACTACAGACAGTTGTACTTACTTACCAATAAGGCTAAGCACTCCAGGCCAGTAGGACTCGAGTGACTGGAACACAGGCAGAGTGACGTGTCCTCTCAACATAGTCGCCCATACGAACCAGTCGTCTTTCTTCAAGTACTTCTCTATCGCTTGCCGCGCTTCCTTAAACATTGACATCAGTTCCGGTCTCTCTAATAGAATCGAACCTATAACAGGATATTTTATATTAGAAAATATTACCATGAAATCTGAATCTTTTCATTGGTGCTGCCCCTTGCTGAATGCCGTCCTGTCGCATTCACTGCACTGGTATAATAAAATATAAATTGCTATACCAGAAGACTACATTAATTACATATTTCGTTCTGTGTTGAGAACAGGCAGGTATAGTACTAATTGCAATTTGTTTTGTTTTTTTACTTATCCTATATTGTGCCACTGCTGGGCAAAGGCCTCCTCCATAGCCTCCTCTCCGAGCGGTTTTCTCTGGCCAATCTCTCAAAATGCCTCTAATTGCAATTAGTTATGAATAATATTTAACATACCTTTAACTAAATATTCATAATACGAGTCAACGCCACCTCCAATACCAGCATCCTGTGCTGTCCACCTGCCTGTCATAACGTCAATATGGTTGCCAACAAGGCCTATCGGTGACTTGTGATGGTACAATGCTTGCAGGGCATTAAGGGCTATCTGTCAACATAGAAGTGAATCAGAATCAAATGACAACGAAATACTCAATTTGAAGTTTGGTTTATAGTATACATATAAGTTTTATACAAGGTGGAAAGGGATTATAAAACTATTTTTTTTTTGGGACAGGCCTACCACACACGCCCAAACCACTGTAACTCCTGAAAGCCAGAATCAACAGTGCCGACCACCAGAAAAGCGCCGAGACAATGAAGCTCGACGAAGTCCCAGAGAATGAATTTAACTGTCTTGGATCCCGCAACGAAATTAATCAGAAAGTATAGCGGAGGAGTAGAAAAAAAAACCGTAATTTCCACTTCCCTCCATATCAGCAGGAGACAGAACGAAACAAGGCCAATAGGCACAAAGTGACGTTTACAACTGGGATAGGCCCAGTTGCCTAGCACCACGGATAAATATTAACGTTAATGGGTCCTAAGTTGAGAGCTGTTATATTTGATTCCAATAATAGGTATGGCAAAAACGCTTGAACGCACGGAAATTTGCTCTAGTTTCTACAAGGTCCGTATAGTAAATAACTCCGGATGTAACCTGTACACTATCCAACATAATATTGCGTTCATTTTGCCAAAGACTACACTCCCACAAAATGTGATGTGCAGATTGTTCATATTCGCAGTCAGATGTGGAACATTGAGAAAAAGGCGAGTCAACAAGCTTGAAGGAAAATAATTTACTCTTAAAGTTGCCGTGACCCGTGAGAAATCGGGCAACACAGTGATCAACCTCCAGCCATGTCCAGTCCAGCCGCTCACGAACGGATGGAAAGAACTGGTGGAGGTGTCTGCCCTTGATGGAATTGTCCCACCTACATTGCCATTCAGATAAAAGTTCCTCCCAGACGTCGGTCTGTGGTTTAAATTATCTGGAAATCCTAGCACGATCACGTATGGTTAAAAAGTCTGCGACCGTGGTCTCACGCGCGTTATAGTACATTGCAGCCCGCCGCTGCACCTCAAGATCGACTGGTAGTACACCCGCAAGCACCGGTAAAGCTTCGGTACTAACCGTCCTATACGCTTTGCATAAGAATATCAAAGCCAAACGCTGGCTTTGATATTCAATTTGCAATTTACGTCGTACCGCTCCTATGGTGGCCCTATCGGCCCAAACGGGTGCCCCGTAGCACATACAACCCAAGTAAGTAGCCACATAGATAGTCTTTAACGTTAAAAATGACAGTCCCCACGTAGATTTGGATATCCTCGTTAAGGAATAAAAGTTCTTTTTAGCTTTTTCACCGACATTTTTTATGTGATCTACGAATGAAAAATTCCTCTCTAAGTCCAGACCAAGGTAGCACACGGACTGCTTTCTTTTCACGGGAACGTTACTAAATTTAATACTCGGCCACGATTTAAGAAAACCTTTTAAAATTAGTTGGAAAAGTTTTATGCGGTGCAAAGGTCAGACGGTTTCGACCGCCGCACTGAGATGTTAATCGTAGGCAAGTGTCAGCTAAATTCTCGAGTCCAGCCCAAGTACTTGAATGAATGAGCAACAGGCCGTCATCCGCGTAACCGGTTAATGAACAGCCGGGTGGAAGTGGAATAGCGAGGAAATCATCAAAACCTATATTCCATACATGCGGCGAGATTACCGAGCCCTGAGGACATCCAACGGTAAGGGACTTTGACATAGAATGATGTCCGAGTTTTAGTTGCGCACCGAGTCATTAACAAATTTTCTAACAGAAAGTGCCGCGTCAACAGTAGATTTACCCATGGTGAAACCGAATTGGTTGTTATGAAACTTTGGTCCGTCCGGTAGCAAACGCGGAACGATAAGGCGCTCCAGGAGTTTTCCCAAATTTGGTAGTAGGGTTATGGGCCTGTACGACTTAGGGTCGTCCGGTGGCTTATCGCCACTTTTTGGAATTACTCGTATAATGCCACGTCGCCATACGCGAGGAAAAACGCCTTCCGCAATACATCGGTTGAAAACAGATAAAATGGCGTCGCCCGCTGTTTTACACGCTTCTATTATCATCCGATTAGATATTTTATCTTCACCTGCACCTTTATAAAACTTATACGAGGGCTGCACTAAAAGTATCGGGAATGGAATATTTCCACTGTTCCTGTCATATTAAAATCTTTTCAATTGAAAACTCCTTGGTTTTAAAAATCGAATACCATTTATTTATTTAAAAAAAGATTCTCGGTCTTGTCACAAGGTTTCGTCAAACTTGTTTAGTCGTTGAGGTGTTTAAAATTCAAGAGCGATGATTTATTATGACTTTCGAAGTGGTTTAACACAAAAACAGTGTGTTGACCGGATTTTTTCTGCATTTGGTGATGAAGCCCCATCCAAAACCACAATTTATCGCTGGTTTGCTGAATTTCAACGTGGACGTGTCAAGCTCAGTGATGATCCCCGTCAAAAAACTGCAGTCACCCAAGAAAACGTTGATGCTGTGCGTAAGCTGATTGAGGAAGATCGACATGTGACATATCGCGAAATTCAGGCAACTTTAGACATTGGCATGAGACAAATACAAATAATCTTGCATGAACAATTAGGTGTAAAAAAGTTGTTTTCCCGATGGATACCGCATTCGCTCTGTGAAGAGCAAAAACCGGCTCGCGTTACTTGGTGCGTCAGAACTAGGGCTTTCAGTCTCGCATATTTCGCAATATTACTATTTGTAAATAAGAAATGTGGCTAAATAGAGAACTAAAACATTGATTATGAAATGCAACAATAAATATCGTATCACCGAATAATCAGTTTTAAAGGAGAAAACACTAAAAAAATAAAAAACTTTCCAAATGCCTTTTTTACACCCTAAACGGTTACAACATCGAATTCAGTGTTTTTGCAATTCACTATTAATATTCTAGCTCACTGGTTAATTAAAATAAGTAGAAGATATCTGACGGATATTTAAGATGTTGCCAACTTTTTGGATTGGTCCCGGCTGGCATTTGTAGATCTTTGACAGTCGTAACAGGTAGTCTGACAGCCTGTCTTACCAAGGCGTATCGTATATCCCAGTCAGTACTGCCCATTACAACAACGAAGTGTCAGATAGGCAGTCGCTCCATGTAAAATACTGGTATAGCTGAATACCAGTATATCCGGTTAGACTGGAAGCCGATCCCAACTTGAGAAAAGGCTAGGCAGATGATTATGATGTAGTGGGATCACTACATAAAATACTACTTTTTGTAATAAAATCATCCTACTATTTGTAATAAAAGGTCCTCTAACCTAATTTAATTAGGTTTAAACAAAAGTCTCGTTATTCCCGAGATCGAAAGTTTTAGTCTCGAGTCTCGAAAATACCAAAAAATCGTCGAGACTCTCGAAATTTTCGAGACCGAGATTCCCGGGATGAAAGCCCTAGTCAGAACTCTCGAAAGATTCCACGCAGGATCTTCAAATGCTGTATACAACATCGCATCAGGTGACGAATCCTGGATATACGCGTACGAACCCGAAACAAAAAACCAGTCACAAGTTTGGGTGTTCGAAAATGAGTTAAAGCCAACAAAAATTGTTCGTTCACGGAGTGTTGCAAAAAAAATGGTGGCCACGTTTGTCTCCAAAACCAGCCATGTTACGACTATTCCTCTTGAGGGACAAAGAACGGTTAATGCAGAATGGTATGCTAGCATTTGTTTGCCACAGGTCGTTTCTGAACTCCGTAAAGAGAACTGCAACCGCCGCATCATCCTCCATGACGACAATGCGAGTTCTCCGCGCACAGAACAAAAGAGTTTTTAGAGCAAGAAAACATAGAATTATTATACCATCCGCCGTACAGCCCCGACCTAAGCCCTAATGATTTCTATACCTTCCTTAAAATAAAGAATAAATTGCGTGGACAGAGATTTTCATCACCTGAAGAAGCTGTGGACGCCTACAAAACGGCCATTTTGGAGACCCCAACTTCCGAATGGAATGGTTGCTTCAATGATTGGTTCCATCGTATGGAAAAATGTGTCAAATTTCGTGGAGAATACTTCGAAAAGCAATAAATACATATTTAAATAGTAATGTTGTGTCACTTCTTGATTCCCGAAATTTTCAGTGCCACCCTCGTATACTATAAAACCAGATTTAAACATACCTCTTCATAAAGTGGATCCCCAGTGAGCCGACTTAATGTTCCAAATTCTATAATGAATGTCCCAACTCCAGCAGTGCAAGTAACGCTAGTCTCTCCAGGAGGCACTCCAGACCTTAAGTTGATAGTACCATATGGCATACCAGTTGTAGTATCAAAAGCAGCTATTAACCTTTGAGCAACATCTTCTGCAAGTCGTAAGAGTGGACCATTACATGGCCAGCCTGGTTCTAATTTTGTGCCTGTTCTTAAAATAAATAATGTATGAAATAGAGTAAATTAGATTCTTTGACCAATTCACTTCAGATTAATAACATTGATTTGTGTATAACAACAAGGGACAAAGTATGGTTCCCTGGGGCGCTCCTCCTTTCTATTATTTATGGGACATCACATTAGAGTGATATTATTGGTAGAATGTTTCTTGTTAATAAAAAATGTACAAAGAATATAACGAATATTGAGGAAACAAATTCAGTAAATTCATTCACTACTTATTTAGTGATTGTTATGTGCTATACTTTATCAAAGGCCTAACTTTCACCAAAACAAATGAATAATTAAAATGAGTACAGCACTTACTTGTGTGATAATAGATGAGCACTTAACAATCCTCCAATAATTCTAATATTTGTTTCAAAAACTGACACATTAATGTCTGCATCAAAGTTCTTCTTTTGTAAAACTACATCAACCACCCGGTTGAACTCAGTATAGTTCCCCATGATAGCCAGGGTGTCTAGGGCATCTATGAGAGTGAGGGAATAGCTCCCCCATGTATCCACACCATCGCAGCTCAGTGGTCGTAGCTCGTCATAAGGGTAAGCATAACGTAAGTAACTATCATAGGCATGCTGGAACATACCCCGAACTTCCTCTCTGTAATCAAAGATTTAGAGAAGATTAATAGTACCTCAGCTGCTAGAAAAGCTAGGAACACAAGGACTAAAATAACGTATGTTATCGTAATTTTAACACACAAGGTTGAAAAACAGTGAAATTGGAACAGTATTCAATTATGAAGGAATCTACTTATAGGAAATAACTGGTAAACATAACTAAGGGGGATGAAGCAGCTTACCTGAGTTTCAAAATATCAGACTTCTTGTACACTCTAACACCATAGCACGTATCACAAAAATAACACAAAATGAAAAGGAATACAAGTGACTTAATCATTTTTATATGAGACCTAATGTTCTCTTATTCATGGATATTCAATTATTTTAATCTCAAAATATTCTAACAAGTAACAATACAATAGAATTTTTGAATGACAGTGTCAGTCAACATTGAAAATGACAGAACGTCAAGTGCAAAAAACTGACGTGGTGAGTTAGCAGTAGAAAAATAGCGCCTATGACCTAGCAGTAAGACTTTATATTGGTACACGGTAATCGCGATCAGCAGAATTGACCAAAAAAAACGCACTTTATTTCAAACTAGTTACATGGCTTTTCAGTTAGGTTCATTATTTTAATTTTTTTAACAAGCTGGGTTCTATAAGAGTTTTATATAGGTGGACAAGCTTAATTTGAAATACAACACAGAAAAAACTGAAATTCCATGAAATGAGCTTTATTTGATTGATGAAAATTTCGTTCTAAATCCTTAAGTACAGAAGGCAAAGCAAATAACCAGGGTCGAAAATATAGTTGAAGTTGGTTGTTTTCGAATGAAATTAATTTAAATTGATTGATAGACTTTCAAGTCTTATGATTCTAAAAGAACTGCTGCATAACGGACGACCATGGTTACTTATTTGCTTTGCCCTAAAAACCTCACGTAAGTACCTCGCATTGTTTTCAGATAATATAATGCCTATTTTTTTGCCCATTTCCTTAAGACTTTAGTGTTTGTTTATATAAATACTTTTTAATTCGTGAATACCTTTCCTCTATTATTTTGCTCAATTTCTCATAAAGAGCTATCTCAACGGTTTTCCCGAAGTTCTTTCGAAAAAAAATTTACAAAAATGGGAGGAACGTGCCAGTCAAACGGTTAAAAACCATAAAGTTTTGGACCGCCCATAAACTATACACTGATTTTGTGCATCTCGCAATTTCATTGGCTTATATTTAAATAAGCATAGACTAAAGATCAACGTAAACTGCAACAGCTGAAACTTCTAAAATGTCTGTTGTCCGTTGACGCTTCGCTTGCGTTTTGAGGGTGTATTTTGACAAAATCGGCGTTTTTTATCAAGTCTACTCTCATTTTTCTTACAAAATGTGCCTATAGTTCTGCAGATCTGCACATTTCCGCTTCTGTTGCCATTGTTCCATTCGCGTGGCGCGCGTTGAGCAGATCTTGTATTTTGTAGTGTTTACGGAAGCGGGGGCAATGGCTTTTAGAATACATGAAGATCAGGAGAATGCCTCTCTGGGGCTTAGAAAAGACGCAGATGTATTTGCTGCTAACCAACGTCGAGCCCTTGGCGACCTAAGCCAGTTTGCGTGCAACCAAAGTCGGAACATAAAACTTGTGAGTATAGTCAAATCGGTTAGCGTTAGTTTGTATTTTGGTCGGTTTTTTACATAGTATTATTTGCTGATTCTAGCCGGGATTGACGAATGGACCTTGTAAAGTTCAAGATGAAAATAGAACAATGCGCCAGATCAAAAATGAAAAGAACATCGTGCCACCCGTGGCGCAATTTCGCGCCTTTAGCGTTTACGAAGACAAGCCAACGGAGGCAGAGGTCAAGAAAAGAGAGCACACATTTAAACCTTTTGTTGCTAAAGAGACCAAGAAAGACAACATATTCGTGAGTACCGAGAATTCGAAAGGACTATGTCTTCAAGCTGAGAAGAAACCAGATCGGCTGATAGATCCAACTTCAGTTCGGTAAGTGATATAATCTTTGCTTTCTTCATAACCTGTAATTTGTGACCTAATAATATTAAGTTATCATAGTAAGGGTTAATCTTCTTGATTGAATTTCAAAATTCAAATGTCACACATTCATTGCACATGCACACATACCTACTAAAAAAAGGGCTCTAAGAAAAAGAGCATTTAGGATTTGCGTTTTCAAAAAAAAGTCAAAAGTAGGAAAAATATTCCAAAATGACTGTGACCCAATAAAAAGTGAAAAGGCTCTATGACACTGTAATGTCTTGGATTTGAGTTTTCAAGAAAGAAAAAGTCAAAATTAGGAAAAATATTCTAAAATGACCCTGTGACCATTTTATCCATAGTCACGATTTCTAATAGAAGTTGTGGGTCTCCATCAAAAGGGTATTAATATGGTTACTCATTCCTCTCACTAAGCTTCTTTTCGATTGTTTAGGAAGACGATATTTCAGATTTTGTGGGCTCGAAATCTAAACCTGAACTGTTCATGCTTTAGTTTCATTGTATACCTATAAACTATACTACAAACTCATATTGCATTAATTCTTAGACCTTTACAAGAGAAGAAAAATGTGGTGGAGTCACCTATGTCTGTTGTGGACACCAGTGTGCTCTCTATGTCAATCTCTAAGAATGAGAGTCAGATCATTGATGAGGAGGATGATGACGCTACCACTGCACAGACTGACCGGGAGATGTTTTTCCATGTGGTGGAATACCGCCAGGACATCTACGAGTACATGAAGGAAATTGAGGTAAAGTTGTTCAAAAATTCTATGAAAGTTTTCGGTGACTATAGTTCCATGATTTTTTTTCACCCAAAAAGTGCTCAACATGTCTCAAGAAGTTTTCACTTGAAAAATTATATCTGCCTGAACATATTTGCAAACATAAATGAAGGTTTTTTTTCGACAGTATTAGTAGCAACAGGTAGTAGGTATTTCAAAGACCAAACATTAATGTTTACTCATGATATTGATTAGATTGTAAAATCATAACGTTTTAGACCACAAATCATTACCATTATCAATATGACATAAATAAATAAAGGCCACACTTCATAATGGGGTCAACTTATGGCATTCCTTTCTATCTTTTAACCTCAAAACAATATAAGTAAATTAATATGTATTTTAAGCAGGATAAAATGTTGTTTTATGATTACTCTGTAACTTCAATATTTGTTTTCTGCAGAAGATTTATTGCAAATGCAGAAAGTTATAACCTAGTTTAATTGAAAACATTTTAGCAAAACTGCTGTTAATATAAAATGGGGTTAAATAATAATAATAAACCATTTATTTCTGGTAACCAAGACCCATAGATAAATACCTTAATCTAAAAATACATACTAATAACAATTTTTGTTAGTGTAAGTAACTTAAAGACTTGAGCACATTTCATGGCCTACTTGAAATTAAAATGCAAATTATTCAATGTTAACTTTGCACATGGACAAACGCACACAGACTCATAATTTGTTTAAGTATTGTAGGTACTGCACTCTTCATCATGTCATTCCTTCAAAATTTAGTTTCAAATGGTTTTTTTTTAGGCAAAGAACAGAGCCAGCCCTCGCTACATGCGCAAACAGCCAGACATCACTCACTTGATGCGTTCCATCCTCATTGACTGGCTGGTGGAAGTTTGTGATGAATACAACCAGCAGAGTGAGACCTTGCACCTGGCTGTGTCTTACGTGGACCGCTTCCTGTCTTACATGAGTGTAGTACGGACCAAACTTCAGCTTGTGGGCACAGCTGCTACTTATATTGCTGCGTGAGTATGAATAATAACAATTTGCTCTTTTCCAAAACATTAATCATCATCATTCTCTTGCCTTTATCCCAATTCATTTGGGATCCGCACAGCATGTCTTCTATACTTCCCTATTCCTCGTCATCTTATCAGACACCACCTTTTCTTCTTTTCCGAAATGTTTGATAATTTCTCACATAATAATGTTAGAAATTATCAAATTATTGTATGTTTGATAATTATGGATTAAATTCTCACAAACCTTTAATTTTTAAACAGGAAATATGAGGAGGTATACCCACCAGAAGTGTCAGAGTTTGTGTACATCACAGACGACACATACACAAAGCGTGAGGTCCTTCGCATGGAGCACCTGATCTTAAAGGTCTTATCATTCGACCTGTCGACGCCAACCTCTCTGGCCTTCCTGTCTCATTACTGCATATCTAATGGACTTTCAAAGAGGACATTCCACTTAGCTGCTGTAAGTAGCTTATTACTTTTCCATTTGTTTCCAGTTAGCTTCAAACATAATAAAAATATTGCAATGTCCTATAAGAGTAGGTCAAGCTCCAGTTGACTGGAGTCACACAATATAAAATTGATAGAATAATGCTTCCTTATTTAAAAATACCTCACACTACAACTAGAATGTATTAGTAAAAAATACTTTACTTTCAACAGTACCTTGCCGAACTATGCTTGCTGGAGGCAGATCCCTACCTACAATACAAGCCGTCTATAATCGCGGCGAGTGCGCTGGCGACTGCGCGTCACTGTCTGCTATGCGAGCGTTGCACAGGAGAAAAGGACCGACGGGAAACATGTGAATCAAAGGAGGGTCGTGAGACCAGGGAAGCGGGTGTCCACGCAAGCTGCGCTGCCACGGCCTGGCCCGCCGCCCTCGCTACGTGCTCCGGCTACTCGCTTGCAGATCTCGAACTCTGCTTGAGAGATCTCGCGCGTACGCACTCGCATGCTTCTCTGCAGCCCTACCAAGCTGTACCCGACAAGTACAAGAGCAACAAGTAAGTATTATTAGAAGGTTATTGAAAACTTTGTAGTTCAATACATCAGCCCAGCTTATTTTCCTTGAAGCATTGTAGCACTCAGACTTGTTTTACATATTCATTCTAAGCCTTCTTTATAGCGTGTCGATGGCAATCTAAATAAATCCTTCGCCACACCCATTGATCCATCCGAAGCTCACGACAAAACTAGCCGATGCAGCCCTAGCCACTTACCAAAATAGGTTTCAGCTGCTGCTGATCCGTCAATTGAGCAATCCTATTTAACAAAATGTTATCTTTTAGATTCGATGGCGTGTCGACGATCGAGCCCAGACCCATGTTCCCAGTGCCGAAGTACCAGCCGCCGGCGCCGCCTAACAGCACCAGGCCATCAGCTGATACTCGCAGCTAGTTAATTCACGACCACGACCCTAAGCGTTACATAGGAGTAGTCAAATGACTTGTGTGGTAGGATGAGTGACCCGAATTAGTGTTAATGCAGCCCTAGTGCTTGTAATGTTTTTGCTCAGTCAACTGGTTATATCGGTATTCCATAATACAGTACCAATACCACTCCCTTCTTGAAAGTACAAACTAACCAAATCGTGGCCGGTAGATAACTTAATAATAATATCTCACTATACTTGTATGGCCAAAGATTTACATAATGAAATACTTGCATAAAATAAGTAATTCTATATTTTTCGATAACCTTTATTGTTCTATTTCCATATAAAATAACATGAGAACTAGGAATAATACATTGCTGAAGCTATGTTTAGGCTAACAAAGCAAAAACTATTTCAGTGGGTCCTTTAATTTCATCCGTGTGTGCCTTGCTTGGTTAGAAATGTCTGTTATCATGGCAAATGCTATGCAGTAAAACACATAAGGTGAGTACTAAACATTTCTGAGTATTCTTAATTCGAAACTAAGACTTAATTGCATTTATCCTAATCTTAATATGAAGAATCTCGAGGTTTATGTATAAGTGATTAGGATATTTTGTGAGTTGTTATGCTAGTTTTAAATTTAACATTTTCCTATGGAAATAAAAAGAAACCTTCGACTTCTGTTAGTTCTATACTGTGTATTGTAATTTTATGGTTGCGTGACGAGTGGTCTAAAAGATATCAAACTAAAATAAACTCCAATTTACTTTATAAATTACCATAAATGAATATAAAATAAACATTTCCCCCATAGAATCTACCCTCAAAAGTTTTAGATTTCCTAACATTACAGACACTCGCCTAGACCACAATTTAATGTACAAATGTTTAAACTTAAGTTTGAGTATCTATGTATTTTACGTCATAACCCTCACTGTGTTCATTTTATTTTCGGAGGTCTTCCCGCTTTTTTCCAGATATTTTACACTAATATTACATAATTATTAACTTTTTTTGCCAATGCTTTCATTTTTTAGATAGGTTTACAAACCAGGATCCAGGGCTAGGGTTCAAAGTTGATCAAGATATCAATAAAATGCAAATTCTACAGGGTTTATACAAATTCTACTTAAAACTTAATTGGAGACGCCATTTCTAATTGGAACACGATTAGAGTAGTATTGGATAGTGTTTCATTTCCAAGTTCCAACTGATAGCATTTCAGTGCGATGTTTGTTAGTAAATTATTATTTTTGAGATGTAAGGTATGTTTTTAATATTGGTTAGTAGTTTTTAATTTAATATAATAATATAATCGTACAGTACGAGTACCTTTATTGGTAATAAATATAGAAATTTAAATAAAATGTTTGTTTTATTTATGGCACTCATTTGCTATCATTTTATCCATATTTGAAAATGAAAGCCCTCGTACATAGCGCGTAAACTGTAATCACAGGAGACATTGAGGAGCGTCTTCCGTCCGCACAAACGCTGCATGTTTTTTCACAGAGCTGTTCAACATAAACTGTGTACATATTAGGTTGTCATATAGCCATATAGCTGCTTATTATATCAGTGGCGGGTATAAGATGTGTGCTAGACGAGAAACGGTCAAATCTATTTGGAGATCGTCTGCGTCAGCGCAGCGACGCGATCACGCGACGCACCATGTCGTGTGCGCGCCCCAGAATGTAAAGTCGCAGTACAAAATAATGTACGGATGACAGAAACAATTAAAAAGTAATGGGATTTCTTTGAATTCGTATATTTTATCTTAAGAAAATATATTTTTCTTAATCTTTATAAGAATCTTGATGTGCGAGGTCATTTAGAATAATTAAGAAATATTTGTACTGTTGACTTGTTTTTGAACGGTTTCGGTGGTTTCAAGAGCTATGCTTCTCCTGTGTGTACACATTGCCCAATCCCTTTTTGGTTGAATTTGGACCTGAAACAAAAAAAAAACCGTTATTAGGAAAATTAACGCACACATACCTACAGAATTTGAAATTACTCTTGCGTAACTATCCATTTGTGATAATATAAAAAGTTCCTCTGCATATAGGCAATGCTAATTGCGGTTTGTAGCGGCCATATTTGAATTTACGGCTTGTGCGCGTGCGCCTTGCATTCTAAACCGTCTCCAGCTGCAGATATTATTCGCGGGCAACCTGTCGTCAACTCGTAAACTTGCGGATATAAAAAAGTTCCGTGTAAAGCACATCCTCTCTATGTAGTAGGTAGTGTAATAAATTAGAAGACATGTAGGGTACTTTTATTGAAAACTTTTCGATTAGTTTGACGTTTATCGTTTGTTTCACTTTTCCTACGGTTCTTAGATTCCCCAATCACATATCCCAGAAAATTAGTTTACCCCATTTATTTATAAACTTTCGGCGTTCTGTGTTTCCTTATACCTATTTATTTAAACACTAATGTTGGCAAGTAACACGAAACGTGCAAGAAACATCTACATGCTCTCAATGCTCTGTGTTTCCAGGAAGCTTCCAACTAAACAACTCGCTATATTCCCATTTCAATTTGATTTAACCTTCAAACGCTCGCCAATTCTTTTTGCCGTCGCGTCTGATGCGCTAGTAGACTAACTATTTATTTAAATCTTATCGCCAAGAGGTTGGCCGACTTTTCTCGTGACCAGAGGGGTGGCCTATTTCTTGGGCAAAAAATCAGCATTGCCATCCAACGTAACAATAGTGCCATCCTTGGCACTTTCTCCGTTGACAGAGATGTGGACAACTTTTTGACGCCTTTTAATTCTTTTCTGCTTTCGATACACATGCGATGCACCTACCTATTTTTGTTACTTATAATTTAACTTAAGGGGCCGGCGGAGCATGCATTTTTCATACAAACGTAATATGAAAATCAAATATATTTTTAGGGTAGTGTGTGTAAGTCACCGTAAAATTGTCAAACACGTTATATTGTAATCTCTCTAGCGATATTGTAAACTCGAAATATTGTCAAACGAACATACTTACTGCTTACAATAAAATGCATTATTTTTCGTGAAATGCATGCGATGGTAGTCAACTCACGCGGTGTGGAGGGAAAGAGGGGTCCCCCTTGCCCAGTGTTACCACTCATGAAAAGATAATGTACCATTCCTGAGAAATACCGATTAATATAACCTTACCTTAAAACACCATATTCCCCTAAAAAGCGTAGTCGACGGAGCCCCGCTTCGCGGGAAATAGGGGATTTCCGAGTGCAGGGTTTAAAGTAGCGCCAAGTCCCGATTATGGGGGCAGAGATACTTCCGTATGTTCAGAGAAACATGTTATATTATAATATAACGTGTTTGACAATTTTACGGTGACATATATACAGGGTTATTTGTAAAACACCAACAACCTCGCTGGAGTAGATATCCAATATCACAAACAACAACATTTATTTTACAACTTTTCCGAAAACAGACAAAAAAAAACAACTCCATACATAATATGTCCGAACAGCTGATCGAGTTTTGTATGAAAAGTCGTTTTTTTTTTCCTGCTTTCGAAAAAGTCGTAGAACAAATGTTGTTATTTACGATGTTAGTAATCTACTCCTTTTTAGGGTTCCGTAGTCAACTAGGAACCCTTATAGTTTCGCCATGTCTGTCTGTCCGTCCGTCCTCGCTTAATCTCTGTGACCGTTATGTTAGCACTAGAAAGCTGAAATTTGGTAATATGTGTATCAATCACGCCGATAAAGTGGTAAAATAAAAATTGGAAAAAAATGTTTTATTAGGGTAGCCCGCCCCCCTATAATAATATTATGTAAAGTGGGAAGTGACTTTTTTTTTTAATTTCAACCCTAACGTGTGATATATTGTTGGAAAGGTATTTAAAAATGAATAGGGGTTTACTAAAATCATTTTTTGATAATAATTTCGGAAATAATCGCTCCAAAAGTAAAAAACAATGTGTGGGGGACACTCCCCCTCTAACTTTTGAACCATAAGTTTAGAAAATATGAAAAAAATCTGAAAAGTAGAACTTCTTGGACTTTCTAGGAAAATTATTTTGAACTTGGATGGAAACAAGTTTTTGTACAAAAACGACAAAAAGTTGTACAAAATAATCTCTGGACTAAGCTTGTAGTATAATCGTATATGCAAGCATTTTTTTTAACTTCGTTTACATACGAGTATTTTGTCATCCTGAACGTAACTTTTTTCAAACAAAAAAATAATTATTAAAATCGGATTGGATTGAACACTTATTGTGACGGACGGGAAACTACGGAACCCCTACACTGAGCGTGGCCCGACACGATCTTGGCCAGTTTTTTTTTTTTTTTTTCGGATGGGAAATCATCAAATGATAAGTTATGGAATCAGGCCCACTCTGGGCGGAGCGGGAGGGTCAGACTTTTACTGACTAAAACCCATCATGTTCCTTCCTCGCCCTTTATGTTCCGGGGCCGCGGTATCTCTTTCGAACAGGCCCGCAACCCCAGCAGGCTTCGGCCCTTGCGGGCCCCTCCCCTTATGCTGACATCTCTTTGAGGCGCGCGTGGAACACGAACGCGCCGACGACACGGCCTGTCGTCGTTAGACGGACGGACGGCTAGCTAGCCCATAGCCAACCGTCCACAGGCCCGCGTCTACGGTGGCCGGTAGCCACCACGTGGCCCCCGACGCCCGGTGCGTCTCCCGCGGCGGCTGGGAAGAGAGGCTCTCTCCCTCTCTCGTTCCGCCACCTCCTTCGCTAGCATGACTGCTTCGCAGAAGGAGGTGACGGCTTCCCATTCCGTCTCGCTCCGGACCATGGATTGAACCAGGGCCGGACGCGAGAGGTCGCCGCCGCCGATCGCCGCTACGAGGACACGGCCGTGCTCCGCCCACGCAGGGCAGACCTCCACCGTGTGCTCCACCGTGTCCTCCGGTCGATCCTCGCAGTGGAAACACCCGGGCGTTCCCCGCCCGATTCGGTGCAGGTACCTCCCGAAACATCCGTGTCCGGTGAGGACCTGCGTCAGGCAGAAGGTGAGGACGCCGCGCCGTGGCGCCTCTCCAGCCACTCCTCAAAGAGGGGACTTACCGCCACAACAGTTTGTGGCGTGCCCTAGTAATCTACTCCTGCGAGGTTGTTGGTGTTTTACAAATAACCCTGTATTTCGATTGTATTATAGAATATCTATGTTCCCAAATAAATATTTTTAAAGGACAATGATAAAGACGAGATATGAGGAATTTAAAATTTCTATAGAAAATTTATTTTTCTCATAACTCTTGTTTAAATCAGTGTACATTCAAAATATGTGTTTGGGAACCTATATATTCTGTAATCCAATCAAAATAAATAAACACTACCTTATGAATATGTCTGATTTACAAATTATTTTGGTACCTACCTATTACGTTTGTATGAAATTCGCATGCTCCGCAGGCCTCTTAAAGGTAAGTAGGTACTTAATTAATATTCTTATTTCAAAATGAACAGCAGCTTGTGAGGCGAAAGCCGCCGTGCAATAATAAACATAATATCTCAGCACTCATGTCATCTCTCATGTGAGTGCCGCGACAAGATATTTGTGGCGTGATAAGAGCTACGAGCTATGTAGGGCGAGTCGCACGCGCCTGTTGTTTATGTTATTAGCTAAATTATCTGTATTTTAAATTTAATGTTCCATTCTTCATCGAGTGGTTAGGTAGTGCATAACCTGGTGTCAGGAGTTTTTGGCTTCTGACTTGGCTTCACGTGCCGTCGAGAAATATCGAATAAGTAATATTAGTATTCAGTAATATTTTTATGTTATAGGTAAGTAACTAGCACTTCGTCCTAGGAAAATTGTGATAGCGCGGCTAATTTGGATAATAAGTACCTATCAATATAATTTATAGCCTATGTTACTCGGTAAAGATGTAGCTTTTTTTTACGGATGGGAAGTCATCAAATAACTTCTCCCGCTCTGGGCGAAGCGGGAGGGAGTGTCAGACTTTTACTGACTAAAACCCATCCATGTTCCTTCCTCGCACTTTACGATCCGGGACCGCAGTATCTCTTTCGAACAGTCCCGCCAGCCCCCGGGTAAACATGTAGCTGTGATAGTTTTTCTTTTTGTTTTTTAATATCGGTTTAAAATTTGTTCTTGAGTTAAATCGTAACAAACAAACAACTAAAAAACAAATTTCCTCAGATATTAGTGTAGATGTAGATTATATGTAGAACGTAATTATGTCGTTCAAAATACAAATTCAGATTTCTTTTTTCATTATACCGTTTCTTCTGCCCTAAAGACAACAACACGGAACTATCGTAACTTTTATTGGCCCCGACTTCCTCCTGCTAGTACTCTTGCTATATTATATTGATCTTGTCGATACGAACGTGTCCGGAAAATTAATAAATGGTAAGTACCTACGCATCTGATCTACGATTCAAAGGATGCATACCTACAAAGCTATAGCTAGCACCTTGAATTAAAGTTCAGTTTGTTTATATCTTTGGAACGAAGGACAACCTCTAAGAATACAAGATGGCCTTTAAAGTTTATAGACACTTGGAAAATGTAATAAATAACGCAATAACAGGGCGGCTGACTGTAGCGAAAGTAATAGTGTAATAATAGTGCTTTTATGGAAACAATAAATTAATTAAGTACTAATTATTTTCAATTCACTTTTTTATTTTAAGTTCGACAAGGTTAGTAATTGAATAATCAGAGAACCTACATAACTATAATATAGGTACCTACTCATCATGAATATAAATCTTATCCCACCAAGGTGTCAATCACGATCCACTGTTGGACTCTCAAAGTAAAACTTTCAACTTACAAATAAAGTACCTACCTAGGTACGTAATTGTCCGATGTTTCCACAATATTTAATTAGAGGAATTTTTCGTTGACAATAAAGTTGTAGGTATTATTGACATTCGTGCTCACGCATGTTAAAAAATAAGCTCCATAAAGAGCCCACGAGCCACTTCCGGAGCCCCGAAAGGAAAGGAAATTCACTCGCGAATTTGCCATTCTGTGCACGATCATGACATTGTCCCGAGTGCTCCACTGTTCCCATGATATCCGATATTAATAACCAACTATACAACACGCTTTACGCCTCAGTTAGGTACATTGGAAGGAACACCGATCGAGGAATCTATTTTGTCATGGTGGGCGCCAAAATCTGCAGTTACTTTCGAAATGTCTAGTGGTTTTGATTAGATGACTAATTGGCCAAACCGGTTTTTTTAACGGAACGTGTTGATATAGATTAACTAATTTTATCAGTTGATTCCGAAAAAGTTTATGTGCATATCACTACATAGTATAAAACAGTCTCCCGCCGCGTCTGTCTGTCCCTATTGTATGCTTAGATCTTTAATACTACGTAACGGATTTTGATGCTGGTTTTTTTAATAGATAGAATGATTCAAGAGGAAGGTTTTAGTATATCATTTTACGCGGGCGAAGCCGCGGGCATCGGCTAGTTGTAGATATAACTAACACTAGCATCGTCACCGAAGTGAAGCAAAACATCGTGAGGAAACAAGCATGCCTGAGAGATATTTCCGTCAAAGTCAAGTCAGAGGCCTATATGGGCGGTAGAAAAACTCGAATCACACCTTAGACACTAACCATACGATAAAGAAAGAAAGAGATCAGTCGATTTCTGAACACTTTTAAAGATGGCGTATGTTTGCCAGCCGCACGAGATCAGCAACACGAATAATTTACGTGATTTATACGCAGTTGGGTACTGTATACACTCTCGCATCTTTCGCATTGGTAAATTCGGATCGCTTCGTCTAGTTGATGTTATATTTATGATAGATGTATAAAACAGATAGCGAGGAATCTGATGAAATCTATTTATTGACTGCGCAAACATCGTGTGAAAGGAAGCTTTTGGGCCATTTCCTGGCGCTGAGTGAAATGGGGCCGAGCGTGCCGTGACGCGTGTTTTTACCTCTGCATCCGCTTATATTTTTCTTTTTTTTATAATCGTAGTTTTTCTAGAAGTCCTATCAAGTAACACTACTTCTAAAATAAAATAAAATGATTGAATAGGTACCTACTTATTCGCATAAACCTTATTTCGCTCAAAAGTATTGATTGGCCATTGGGAAAAGCATCGTTCATTAACGAGATTATTATAACAAACTCCTGGGATTCAGCTTATTTTAATTACAACAATACCTAATAGGTACATAACATAAGAAAGTACATAGAACGTACTAAGTTGCACAATAAATGTTTCGTTAGTGAAACTAGTTCCTGCAGACTATTTAAATAGAAACACCGAAACAAGAGTTCTTAATTAAGCCCTTTCAAAACAAGGAAACGATAAAATTTCACTAGTTGCTAGACTTGGTGCTTGCTATTTATCTACAATTCTGCTGGAGTTAGCGCGAATGTTCCCTTTGTAAGTTTAATATACCAACTTGCATATTTCCGATGTAGTGTTTGTTTTACTTAGCTATCGAGAAAATTTTCATCTTTTATGGTCCAGCAGTTACGTACCTAAGTATGTTCTTTTACCTGGAAAGTATTTCGAAGTTAATACTACTACCCAAAAACGCGGAATAAAGGAGTGTTATTCAAGTAACTTGTTGGTGATCTTCGCTTTTAAAGTTTGGTGAATTATAACTAAGTATCTATGTATACCACTGCTGGGCTAAAAGAGGCCCACCTCTTGTTATCAAGTCTACACGATTTAGATCCCCAAAACCATCTCGTCCCGCCATCGCATTTTGAAAGAACTTTTTTAAATCGCTTTCCCAAATTCGCAGCTGATCCGTAGCGATGTCATCCTTATGTAAGAACCCCGGGAGCTGGTATGGTGTAGAAACAACCGACTTTGAAGTGGCCTGAGGAAGCAAACGTTCTTACATAGTTTAATTTCTCACTAGGGTCGGATATAGAGCTTTACTCAATCGAATTACCATGTGAGTTCACTATATAGCTAGCTAGGTACCTCTAGTCTAAGTGTCTGTGTCAGTTAGTAAGAAATCCCAAACAACAATAACGATTTAGCCGTGATCACGATGTTTCTGACGTGACTTGACTTGAAAACCCTATACGAGTCCATCGTAATTAACATACTGGCTACTTTAATTAAATAAAGGTGTGATATTCATTTATTGATTGATCGATAATATCGATGCGTAATCAATTATTGGTTTTCTAAAAAAAATAATAGAAATGACGGTATTGAATAGGTAGGCCTGTATATATAACTAACGCATTTACTTCGATCACAAAATGTATGTCTCGAGTTTGAGGAACCATTTTTGGAAAAGAGTGCAGTTCATGAGAACTACTAGAAACTAGGAACATTTCCACGGTGCCGCATTTAAATACGAGTAGTACCTGCAGTAAAAAAAATAAATGACACCGAAATCGAACCCTGAACGAAGAAGCGAGACCACACCGCTGATCCTTTATCCCACGACGCGCGCGCACCTCAGTGAATACCTAATAAGCCATCGAGTTCAATGCACAAGGTTGCGCCTGCGACCACTAGCCCGCATCTTTATTCTAGTAGTTCGTCTGTCCGTGTCGAAATCTCAAGATGCTAGTTGCGGTTGCCGACGTTCAATAGTTTTTGCGATACTTCTTATCTCGCGTTTGTCTGGATTTTGTGTTAAACTCAAGTTAAAAATAGCTGTTGTTTATAGAAAAAAAGCTATCTGGCTGTTCGATAGAATGAAGCGTTAAGGGGCCGGCGGAGTATGCGTTTTTCATACAAACGTAATCTATACTAATATTATAAAGCAGAAGAGTTTGTTTGTTTGTTTGTTTGTTTGTTTGGTTGAACGCGCTAATCTCAGGAACTACTGGTTCAAATTGAAAAATTCTTTTTGTGTTGGATAGTCCATTTATCGAGGAAGGCTATAGGCTATATAACATCACGCTACAACCATTAGGAGCGGAGCAGGAATGAAAAATGTTGCAAAATCGGGGATTTTCTTTTTCCTTTCGTTTTTCTCTCTTATGTGACGCAGACGAAGTGACGTGGGTCAGCTATAGGCTATAATTTATCTTGAAAACTTGAACACCTGATGCAGAACCGCAACAGACCAGCTAAACTATAAGAGATACAAATATCACACCATAGCAAAAATTGTTCCACGTGATGAGCATTTTCTGCTGAGAGAAGAAATTTGAAGATCTGGAACACCTGATGTGGAACTCCATGAGCCCAGCTACACCATAACATATATTATTATAGGAATGACGTCTCAGCAAAAGTTGTTCAATCTGATGAGCACTCTCTGTTGACTTATAAATATTGAAGATCTGGGACACCTATTGTGGAACTCCAATACCCCAGCTACACCATAACACATATAGGTATGACGTCTTAGCAAAAGCTGTTCGGTCTGATGGGCATTTCCTGTTGACTTATAAAAAATCGAAGATCAGAAACATCTGATGTGAAAATTATTGCAAAGCTATCACTAATTTTATTATACTTCATAAAATAACATAAGCTGGGAGTTCCTCCACGCGGCGATGAAGGCGGTAACAGTTTAGTACTGATTTTCAATATTATATGACGATGGTATATCATTGAAAATTTGAGTCTACTGGCCAAAACTTCCATTTATTATTTTATTTTATCGAATAAATATGCCTTCGGGCTTATGTTATTTGAGTGTTTAATTTCCTTTTCCATTTATCTTCGTGACTCGGTACTCGGTAGCCTACCGGGTAAGGCAGGGGAGCAGTTACTAAGATTTTAGTTGATCAGGTATCTTCACAACAAAACTATAACCATGCCTAGATAGTGGTCAAATCTTTCCCAATGTTCCAAAGGATCATCAGATCCCAAGAATCGAGCGTCAGGAGAGACTTGATGCGGTTCGAGAACATCAGGCTGCAACTTGCTCCTTGGAAACCTCTTCGGATCGCGAAGCACGCCTGCGTTCTGAGCGTATTTACGCATCTACATCCAGGTCTATAGAGACCAGTGAAGAATAGATGCGCGACTGACTGCTGATCGTGAACGTCATGCATTGTCTCGCGAGTCGGAGACGTTCACGGATAGAGAATTGCGCTTGAGTTCTCAGCGTATTCGCACATCTACTAATTGCAGGTCTTTTGAAACGAGTGATGAACGTGATGCGCGACTAACTGCTGCTCGAGATTATCATACATTGCCCCGAACACGCACACGACAAAATGTTCATAATCAGTTAGAAAGTGAGAGAGAAAGAATTACTGGAGTACGGCATGAAGAGACAGAAGAAGAGCGCAACGAACGTTTGAATTCTGATCGACTTCGACATTGTCTGAACAGAATGTCGCTATAATCTGAAGAATCGGATGTGTCTCAAGATATAGCCGTAGGGCATGGCGACCTTCCTTGGGTTGATAAGGAACGGAGTGCATTTACGTATACTCCTATGATTGAATACGCCACATATTCCGCCATCGGAGGTATGGTTCAAAATTGTACTTTTTGTGAAGCTGTTAAATGGCAAAAAGAAACAAACGGTATGTGTTGCTCAGATGGGAAAGATCCGTTATTTTCCTTTCCCCGGGCTCTTAGAATTCGACATCAGACGTTTCAGATCTTCGATTTTGACGAACCCGTTGTTGCTGGCATAAGCAACAGGATCCGCGTACGAAGTCGCGGGCAGAAGCTAGTACCAAAATAATATGAAAATCAAACATATTCCTAAGGTAGTGTGTATATATTTCGATTGTATTATAGAATAACTATAAATATTTTGAAAGGACAATGATATAAAGACGAGATAATGAGGAATTTAAAATTTGTATAGAAAATTTATTTTTCTCATAACTCTTGTTTAAAGCAGTGTACATTCAAAACATGTGTTTGGGAACCTAGGTATTCTTTAATCCAATCAAAATAAATACACACTAACTTAAGAATATGTTTGATTTACAAATTATTTTGGTATTACGTTTGTATGAAATTCGCATGCTCCGCAGGCCTCTTAAAACGTTAAGATGTTTTTAACGCGAACTGTGAAAAAACTGAGAAACCATTAGATTTGTTAAGGTTTTCCTTAGTCTCGGTTTTGTTTGAAAAATATTATCTACATTTTGTCTGATAAGTATGTAGAACAGTCAAATGCCGCCGATTTGAAATAGGAATACCAATGGAAGTAACAGTTCAACATCGTAATAAATTATCAATCGAAAGGGCCTATTTAGTATTTATTGTTAATTAAAATTTATTGTTGTCAAAAATCGGTATAAGCAGGAAGTGAGGGCCTTCCCGGCGGCGCGAGTGAAGCCCTGGGGCGGAAGCAGCGGCGGTCGCCACGGCGACAAGCTTGCATTACAAATAACCCCTAATGAACACACGTGCGTTAGTTACTGCCAGATTGGGTCGATTACCTGCCGTCCGAAGCGGCCAAGATAATCCTAGTTGCCTATGTTGGCTAAATACTCTTGCCTATTCGTATGGGATAAAATTTCCACTGCGAAGAAATGATAGCAACTGTATTTTTAGATCTGATTTCGTTTTCTAAGAAGAGAAAAATACCATACCGATTGCCAAGCGTGTTGAAAATATCTAGCTTTTGTAAATGTCTTGATATTCATTATTACAGGAGCATAAAAAGAGTTGGCTAGATAAACGCGACGATGGTGGGGTGGTAAACTAAATAAGTAGATTCGCCACCTGGTATTTTGAAGGTTATTTAGAGATCAACAGACGATAAATAATTTTAGTCTGACCTGTTTTACGAAAAGTTAATTTTGTAAACAAAAAATAAACGTTTGTTTACGTGAGGGGCCCCAGGTGCTTGCCCGCATTGCTTGGATGTTCGCCCTTCAAAGCTTCTGTTACACCTCCGACTCAACGTCATAAGATTTAGCATTGCTTCAGATTCAGGCATTAGAGAAGCTAGGTACTAAAACTGGGGCTAACACGTTTTTTATCTGGATCTACCCAGGAGGTCCCAATGCTAGTTTCAAATAATTGGATGATGTACCTATACGTTGTGTTTTAAAATACACTTCATCGCAATTTGGAAAGCGTCCATTGCAACACCATTACCGTTGTTGGTGGTATCGTGTAGAATGAATAAATGTATCGACAGAGCCATTACAATTTGATCGACATCGAGCACACGCTCGTGACGGCATCCCGTGGCCTCCATGCAGTGCATCGTGGAGCCATCCATATAGCAACAATTAGGAACAAGGCGTTTGGATACAGCCCGGCCATTGTAGGACACCGCGTAGTGGCTGTGTAGCTATGCGTGTTATTGCATAAAGTTTCTTTATGTGGAATGTCTGACCGCAGCCCGCAGTTATTTTCATGTCTAGTCTTTTAAGGAATAAAAACACTTAAATGGTATATTGGCATAAGATAACAGATTTGACCTCGAGGACGTTCCGATCGAAAATAAATGATATGCCGGCGCCAGCGCCAGACAGACGCAAGCGCAGCCCACGCCCACGCAAGACCGTATTTTAAACTTGACTGGAATGGCGCCAGACACCGCACCGAGAGGATCCACTCTACCGACCTGCCCGTTAATGAGAGTTATGACCGCGTAAACATTCCCTTTTCGGGAACGCTTTTGTTCTTTGTGAAAGTTTATGCAGCTAATTTGTTTCCAAAATAAGCTTCAACCTCTAACTACTCCGTGTAGAAAGTTTATGATGCAACTGTAATACCTACAACAAGCCATAGTTATAATAGGTACGTACCAAGTAACGCCTCCTTGCCCAGGTGGTGAATATTGCAGTAGATGTGGTGGTCAGTTGCTACGACCGGCTCTGCTGTCGTTTCACCTCCAGCCTCCATTAATTTTAGTTTCGCAGTCAAATCTTGGACATCTGTAAAGTTGAATACACTGTTAGTAGTGTTGATAATCGTCATGTAATTTAAGGTGGCCGTAATCAATTTTTTGGTCAACGCCATAGGTATGCACCTACGCGGTTAATGAAAGTAACCGATTTCATACAACAGTTCTAATTTCGGAATAGCCGAATGCAAGGAAAACCGTTAGCTATTGTTACGCGTGCGGTCCGCTACGCAGGTCAAAATTAGTAGCGCACATGTTCAAACAAACTGGTATTGTTTACATGGGATCGGTGAGCGTGCGCTGCCACAGAATTGGGTCTACGCCTACGCCTGCAAGCTTAGATTTATGAGTAGGTACCTATTTGATTGCGTTCCAGGGGTTCCTAGTGTTCCTACAACAAAGAGCGTCTTTCTATGAGACTGCTCGATAAGCCTAACCAAATTTTTCGATCAAGTAGGCAGGTCACTCTTCCAGAGAGATTTGCCGCTAGAAAGTCATATCGTTGCCTGTCTCTCCTCCGATTAAATCTGGTTAACTTATCTGCTAACCGGCCACTGTTATAAAAGCCCAAATAAGCCCCACTACCGCAATGCAACATACAGATAATAATGTACAAAGACTCACTGACTCAGAATCCTACACTGTTCTCAATAAAGAGCAATGTTTCGTAAACAAATCCTATTCCTGCATAATTTCGACCAATAAGAAGAACCAAACATTATTAAATAAATAATTCGCATGGTGTAAACACGTTGGACGCGGCATAATTTGTGGTTTATTTATTCAGGATGAACGATCAGCTCGCGCGACCTCCGTGTAATGTCGTTTTTATTATCCAGACGCCGATGACGTCTGTCGAATATCAACAGAAACGTGTAACGAACTTTGTGGGACGTCTAGTTCCCAATGCAGTGGTCAGACTGGCAATAAAATCATGTTCTACAACAATAGACGCTTTGTTGTGGTATAGGTAGGTGCCTGCTTTAAAAATACATAATATGGCACAAGGCCCCAAACTTGACATGTAGTGTTGTCTTAAACACTTGTGCACTTGTAAATAACGCGGTTTGTTAATTTATTACTAAAAGAAAAGACTGGGCAGATAAACTTATCGTGGCAGGATCTTACATAGGTAGTTCAACCTACAACAAATGGCGTTGGTCGAACTTCAGGACTTAAGAGAATTTTGGATATCACGCTATGCGTGATGTGAACATTCTTCACACTCCGCGAAAAAGTATGCAGATTTGACCACCCCCAGATTGCGGAATAACCATCCCACTTGCTATTAACATTACATACTGTAATGGTCGGTGACGTGATCAATGATGTTAACGCTAGCAATGTGCTATTTAACATACTTAGGCGTAGATACAGGTGCTTTTGTAACAATATCATACCTGACTTAAGAGCTCGTTTGATCACCCTCCACTGCCTCGCATGGTACAGCGACATCACCAACACCACGACAAAGAACACGATACAGCCACTCGCGGCCACGCTAAGGCTGGTTGTCTGCAGGTCCCACGACACTTCGTCATTAGCCGTCACTTCACTATCGTAGTCCACATACTCGTACTCCTCATCACTGGGTACCAATTCACTCGACTCATTGTTTTTTTTATGCACCTGATTCGGTGTATTGAAGGGAGATATCTGGGCCTCGTACAACGATTGGCAGATGGTGTCCCTGTGAATTTCGCAGGGGTATCTGACGACCAGCCTCTTGGTGGGGTCGCATCGGGTGCAAGGCACGCAGGTGCCACGCTGCCGGTCCCACCAGCTCTGCCCGCGCTCGCAGGCGCCGCTTCCCGCCACAGACCCAAGTGCCAGTGTAGCAACCAGCAAACACAACTTGGGTATATCTCCTCGCATTACCTGTTAATCGTGATTAATGAGTTAGTACAATGTAGTACAAGTAGCTAGTAACATTGCAACATAATTGCCACCATTTTAGGGGTGAAACTATGTGCAGTATGAATTCTGATAAGCTTGTAGGCAGGTTTGTACTGTTATAAACTAATGTAACTGTTAATAACATACTTAATAAAAAATAAATGCAAAGTAGGTTTAAGTGCCGTAAAACGTCTAGCGAACTTTAGTGAAGTTCGCTAGACGTTTTGTCTAATATGACTAGTTGACTGACTAGTTGACTGTCTAATTGACTGGCCAATTCTTGGCGCAAAAAATAAATATTGGAATAATCTGCCGGTCGTTTGAATTAAATCATTATGAGAAGATAAAAAAAAAGCAAACGTTAGTAATTAGGACGACACTGTTTGCGGGAAGGAGTCTTATTTATTCAAATATAACATGGTAAATAAATTATTTGGCAAATATTCCATAATAAATTCATTACTTATAAACAAATATAAATAAGTACATAATTTTCATTACCTCCTTGCTGACACTCATGTATGCTGCCTAAGTATTCATGAAGGACCACATCTCAGTACAGAATAATTATGTTCGTTTAGAAAGCTCACTTTCACCGGGGTCACTGTCGAATGATTTGTGGCAACTGTTTGTAGAAGCTTCTGTGTTAAATCCATTAACACTTTGGTTAATCACTCACACACCCACAGTCGTTGTTTTTGATAAGTAAACTAATAAGAGTGAGCGCAGACGATGCGCTGTGGTTCGGCCGCCGTCGCGTCGCCGTGCGTTCTGCGCCGCGCGGGAGACGCGGCAATCGGCATCACATTCAACTGTTCTGGCGGTCCCCTCCTCCCACGCAGGATGCGCGTACCCGTTGCTCGGCAATAGAAACGTATGGTAGATCTATTCGACGTTTCTTTTGAGTATCCATCAATTTGTTGACATTACAGAAAAATTGAAACATGTCCATTGCAGGCTTGGTCCGGTTAAGTGTAGCGCAGTTTGATTTACCTAGCTATATTAATTACTAATGATTATAATTTAAATTTCCCTTTAAAATGGACGTAAGCTATCTAGGAGGTACTTAATCGATTCTATTATAGGTAAATGACAATATTTTGAAGAGTTGAGTGGATCTCAGATTCTGAAACAATTTCACTATGTTTGTGAATAGAATTACGTCAAATAAATGCTTGTTGAATTCCGAATCAGCTGGGATTAAAGTTAGGTGTTTGATAGCAGATTAGACAATCAATGGCTATTGGACACCAAAGTTCAAAAGAATAGCAAACGAAATTTCTGAAACTCTAAATTAAATGCTAACACTGTTTAAAAAAGCGGCCAAGTGCGAGTCGGACTCGCCGAAGGGTTCCGTAGCAGCAAGTAACATAATATAAAACTTCTTTTATTTCGTTGTTCATTTTTTTATTTGAGTTGATTGAATGAAAGGTAAATTGCGGTTTACGATCTATGACGTATTAAAAAAAACTACTTACTAGATCTCGTCCAAACCAATTTTCGATGAAAGTTTACATGGTACCTAATGTACCTACTACATCATATATTTTTCATCCCCCTATCTCGGAAAGAGTATTTTTGCTCTTCGATATCTGAGTGCAAAAGCCGTTTTTATCGTCTTGAGGGTAAAGTAAATTTGAATTTAGAACATCGTGTGCACTAAGCATGTGAAAACATCCACCTCTATGGTGCCGAATTTATCATGCAATTTTATTTAATTTATTAAGAACTCACTCGGAACCTTCTTGGTGTACTTTTTTAATATGTTTTGCGCAAGCCATTTTCTTTTCACATCATATTGTTAACACCTTAGGTTAAAAACAAGGAATCCAACTTGAAAACAAGTGAAAAACCTAAAATGACCACTCATTATCTAGCGACGAGGAAGTTTATTTCACGCCAACAGAATTAACTGAATTTGTCAATATGCGCAATTTTTTTTTGCGTTTATTTATTTCCTCGCTGAGGTGGGATGAAAAGTTACGTGTTGCACTCGAGTGGTTAAAAAACAAAATGCACTCTTCTAGAACAAATAACTATTTTTAGTTTTATCATTCTCTTATTTTAGAAGTTACAGGGGGGGACACATTTGACCACTTTGGAAGTGTCTCTCGCGCAAACTATTCAGTTTAGCAAAAAAATGATATTAGAAACCTCAATATCATTTTTAACCGACTTCCAAAAAGGAGAAGGTTCTCTATTCGACTGTATGTATTTTTTTTTTTTTTTTTTATGTATGTTCACCGATTACTCGAAGACGCCTGAACCGATTTGAAAAATTCTTTTTTTGTTTGAAAGGGTATACTTCCAAGTTGGCCCCATAGTCGCCAAGTCGGGATCAGATGATGGAATCTTGGCGAAATCGAGGGAACTCTTCAAATTTTATAGGATAACGTACAGCAATTTTGGTATTTTCTACAACAAGTGAAGCATTTGCGTTTGATAAGAACCATTCTACCATCAGATCTGATGATGAAGCCAAGAGTCACGGAACTCCATAATGAGACAATGTATCCTAGTCGTGTTTGGGCTTGTTGTAATTGTAACGGTATGCACTTTCCATGTGTACCAAGCACATGTAAACCACTAAAAAGTGAAAAATAAAAACTATTATTGCAAAAAATAAAACCGACTTCAAAAAAAAAACCAAAAAAGTGAAAAATAACTTTAGCTTCTGAAGTCGGTGACAAAAAAATTAAATCAATCATACAAACGTCACCGACTTCAGAAGCTAAAGTTATTTTTCACTTTTTTGGTTTTTTTTTTGAAGTCGGTTTTTGAAGACCTAGCCGTAGATACCCCACACGTATGGGTTTGATGAAAGAAAAAAAAAATTGAGTTTCAGTTATAAGTATGGGGAACCCCCAAAAATTATTGTTTTTTTTCTATTTTTGTGTGAAAATCTTAATGCGGTTCACAGAATACATCTACTTACTTACTAAGTTTCAACATCATAGTTCTTATAGTTTCGGAAAAAAGTGGCTGTGACTGTGACACACGGACGGACAGACAGACAAACAGACGGGCAGACATGACGAATCAATAAGGGTTCCGTTTTTTGCCATTTGGCTACTACGGAACCCTAAAACCGCTGATTTAGAAAAACCAAATATAATCTGCGTCAAAGAAATAGAATTTGTCCGTGTTTAGGTAGATTTCCTTTTTTTTTAAAAAAAATCTACCTATTGGTGTCTCACCTACGGGGATAATAATGTTTACGTATGTATATGGGTGACAAGCAAAATTTAGCCACACTCTACAGGTCGCAATTATGAACCGATTGCTTTCAAACTTGGCCAAAAAATCGAAAAGGTCAAAACTTAGGCTAAGTTCGTGAATGGGCGGAATTCGTTCATGGGGGGCGGCGGGGGGGCGGGTTTTCTAAAATCAGTTTTTTGGCCATAACTTTTTTCCTATGGAAAATTTTTGAACCGTTTTTCATTTTTATCATTCTGAGTAAGAATACGGACAACTTTAAATTAAAACTTTTTTGATGCAACCCCTAAATTGGGGAGGGGGTCGAAATTTCCAAAATTTTTGCGAAAAAAAATCATATCTCCGAAACAGTAAACATTTTGAGCGTCGCAAATATTTTTGTTTGAAAGCAAATTGTTTACTCTACAATTGTTACCTTTGAAGTTTAGCGATAAAACTTATGGTTTTCCAAATAAAAAATTATAACTAAAAATTTGAGGGCGTTTCTATGCTAAACTCATAAGAGAGGATTTAAAAAGGGTAAACTTTCCATTACAGGACAACGATTTTGAAATCATATTTTTTTTTTGTAGATTGTACACGTAAGTACAATTCTTTATACAAATTTTCAATAGTCGGACGCTCCAGCACCTTCTCCGAAATCTACCTCCTCCTGCGGCTTGCCGAAGGGATTTTTTTAATAGGACATTAGTTCAGTTCAACACCAAACTGGGAAACATTGTATTGGTACATTAGAGAGAATGCCTCTCTAATGTACCAATACAATGTTTCCCAGTTTCTACCAGTCACACCAGTGTACCGGTACTTTATGTATTTTCATGAATTTTGTTCATAGAAAATAATAGTAGTCTGCCTACTCTGTAAAAGGCAATAAATGCGTACAAAAATGCTTACATTTGAGAACATTTTTTTTTCATCTTTCCGAAAAAGTCTGCGTAAAACAAAATGAAATAGTCGATCCTGTCATTCGTGTCAAATCGTTTAAAATCCGTCATCATCAGTGTTGTTAGCGTAGGGTGTTTTTGGCTCTTTTGAGAAAAAGAAAATAACGAAAAGACATGAAGTGAATTTGAACCGACTAATAAAACGTAGTAAAAAAGTAGATCTGATAACGTCTTATTTATAGCTATAAGTTATGTATATGTAATCCATTTTAATGAAGACGAAGCAAAAATATCATCGAATGGTCAAAGGATCATCAAAGATTCAGTTCAAATATGAATTAAGAATTTACCTTTTTTGTGAATAAATTTTGTTTTCACATATTTCAATGAGAGCATTTCTTTTTTAAATAAAAAAAATAGTTTCCATGAACTCGATAGATGGCGTTGATCAGACTACGTTAAAAAGTGCCAAAGCCAAAACGCTGGAACCTTGCAAAAAACACTTCGAATACGCTCGTTGACTGACACTTTCGTTTGCATAAGCTTCCGAACATCAAAATTAGGTCTAAGTGTAATTATGCGACGCGACGTTCTGTTCCTTGCAGCAAGGTTCAGAGATCAGCACCATCTAACCAGTGACTGGAAGAGTTGTAAAAGAAAATTTCTCACTGATTTTATTTCCTCATAAAAACGCAATCGGAAAAAATGCAAACCATTTCATTGAGAAGATAAATTGATTGAATTTGGAATTTTGGAGTAAGTTTAGAAACTTCATCTAGCAACTCCGAAACCAATCAATTAAATTCATTAGATTTTCAATAGTGTCTGTCACTGTCATCATACTCATCACGATCGGTGTTCCATTATTTAATTTAAAATTAGGAAGATAGGTTAGTTAGCATTCAATTTATTTGCCACTCTATTTCAGAAGCCTAAGCAGAGAGAAACAAAAGATCATATTGATATTAAATGCCTCTTTCATTCATGTGTGAGTATGACATGAAAAATTCGAATTCCGAATCATCTTGTCACTAGTGAACTCGTAAATTTTTGATCAAAAATACATGTTTTTCTAGAGTTAAGTGAGTGATTATTTAAATATAAGTTAGATAGTGTAGCTAGGAACTACGGATAATATTACGAACATCGTGAATAACTTCATTTGATTTTATAGCAACAAAATATGAGCGCAAATAATACTAGAAGACGAAATTCTCGAGGACGAAACATTCAAGGTGACGATCAAGACATTATTCAAGATCCCTACATTTCCTCCACGGTCTTTATCCCTTACCAACCCATCACACAACCAAGAATAAGGAATATAAGAGCTGATTGTGTTGGATTGTTTCATCCTATACCAAGTAACCTACCTATTCCTCATGTTCCTTTGTTGTTAAGTATTCTGTTTTATTGCGTAGATAGTAACTGAATATTCTTAATTATGAATTAATCCTATTTCATTCCAATTAGCATTATATTGTTCATCATTCTTCTTCATGCTATGATTATAAAATACTCATAAGTAATCAACAACTTTTTCAGGTACAATGACCAATGTGACATCTAGTGCAGAAAACTTATCTACATCTAAATCTATAGTTCTAGTTGCCATAATATTTGTATCATCGTTGTTAGCCCTGGGCCTGCTGTATAGACAGTTCCCAGATTTAGAAGAGTAAGTACTAACCTACTAATACATATAACATTAATGTATACTGCTATGAGATGAAGAGCAAAAAACTATAATATTTGCTAGGCATACCTTGACATCTTTTCCATAGAGTATTTATTAATTTTCTATAGTGCTATTTAGTTCAAAAGACAGGCAAGTGAAGGCCATATTGCCTTTGTTACTCAATCCATTAATTATTCCTGACTATAACCATTTGTTTCTTTTTATATTTCCAGACATGAAAAACAACACATACATTTACCATGGGACCTTGAGGATGCTAAACATTTAGGTTTAGTACTAGACCGATATAAGGAAAAATATTTTTATGAAGTATTATTTGGAGTCTTCTTAGTTTATATATTGTATCCTTTTCACATTTCCTGCACTTGGTATGAAAAATTTACATGTTATGAATATTTATCATTGATTTCTTTAACTCATATCACAGTTTGCAAACATTTGCAATACCCGGATCTATTTTTCTAAGTATTCTTTCAGGGTTCTTGTTCCCATTCTATCTAGCATTACTTCTAGTTTGCTGTTGTTCAGCAATTGGTGCAAGTTTATGTTTCTTTCTGTCAAACCTTCTCGGGAAGAAGTTGGTGAAGAAATTTTTCCCAGAAAGAGCTGCACAGTGGGCTACAGCAGTCACAAAGCACAAAAATAATTTACTCAACTATATCATATTTTTGAGGGTTACACCATTTTTACCAAACTGGTTTATAAATATGTCAGCACCTGTAATTGGAGTGCCTTTAGTACCATTTGCATTAGGAACATTTATTGGTAAGTTGATCATATTTCTTTATGACACAACTTTAACTTACAGCATACTATGAGCAGATAGCAGAAATCGGTAACTGTTTAGATAAATGACCTTTGTTTCCAGTTTTATATTCCATGAGGAAACTTAATTCTATGAGATGAATATATTAAAAGATTTTATAGCATGGGCAAGGTCATTATGTACATTTTTGTTATTTAAACACTATAATATTAGGATCAAAGTGGATATTGAATCCTACATTATAGAGCAATTACTTAGCGCACTTAGTTATATTGCTTATTATAATCAAGAGGTTTCTAGTTTTTTTTTGTATGTTTTCCAGGTGTAGCACCACCATCATTTGTGGCTATAAAAGCTGGACAAACTCTACACACATTGACATCAACTAGTGATGCATGGTCATGGACGTCAATCAGCGTGCTGAGTCTGTTTGCACTAATCTCACTAATACCAGTATTCTTAAAAGACAAGTTGCAAAAAAAATTTGAATGAGAGCATTTAGTTGATTTTTAGTTAATTTTATTTATTTATTTAATAAATTGGTGTTTTGTACATTCCATTCCATGTGTTTTATTGGTGTGATCCTGTCATCAGCAGTAGGAGCCGACATGAGCAATGAATGTGTGGTTTCCCATCGACTTCTGTACAACAGGTCTCCAGTACCACCAATTGTACCACACTGCAAAAATTAATTGGTATTATCTTTTAGGTATGTTTATGAGGAAGTTAGAAATATAAGAAAAAGGCTCATAAGATAGTAATTATGTGTGGTAGCAGAATTTCTACTTACATAAATAAGTTTCCTTAAGTTCAATATTCAATGACTTGCATTGATGTTTACATTCTTCAGCTGGTACCAAATTTATATCTCTAGATCCACTTAGTGCTAACAGAAATGAGAAACTGCATTCTGTATCAGGTATATTAAATTTCTGATGACTTGTGTCAACTATTATAAATCTTTCAGTGCTTTGGCCAAACTTTGGAACAACTTTTGGTCTTGGTATAACTTGGCGTAGCACCTTTGCTACATTCATGTTGTTAAATTTCCTGAAATGAAGATAATATGTTTTCCATCAGAATTTAAATAAAGTAGTAAAAACACCTTTTTTAAGATTTTACAACATACCATACATAGAAACTATCTTCTACTGGTCTATCAATAAATAAATCTTTGGGACTTAGGTTGTATTTATTATTTGTTAGGATCTTGGGAGATTCTTTGTCAAATGTATCTCTGTTTCTTATATACATCTTCTTTAGAGCTTCCATATCAATGACTTGCTGTTCCGTCTGAAAGCAAGGAAAATAAATTTCTTTACTAATAATGAGATGACAGCTTAATGGGAGATAGCATGCTGCAGTGTTGGACCTTTCAACCCATTACAGGAGTTATAGTAGAAAGATCTTATTCAGATTAATATTTGAATAAACATTTTAAGTGGTACACCAATCTCACTACACACTCGACTCTTTAAGATCAAGTTGCTTGATAAGCATTGAAATGTAATCTGGAATTTTAAGTCATGTGGAATTACAGCCATATTGTAAGAGAAATTGAACTCTAACCTCATAAATAAAAGGAGCAGTTTGTTGCTGGCTGACAGGTATAGGATCATTCACTTCCCTGATATTATTCACTGTGCTGCATGGCCAGCAGTCCATGTCCACCACAGAAAAGTATGGGTTCTGAATCAAACATGTTTCATGGTAGAAATCTGTAAAACATTAAAAATTCATCTTTGTGTTGATGGCACACCTGACACCAGTACTTATTTTCATAGTACAAAACATAGCCACTATACTATCACGGCGTTGCCGGTAGTGAATGCATGTTAAGGATTCGAGGTGGAATAGAAGGAGTAATATTGTACTTACCAGTCAAGGAAGGAAACAATGATATTAATGGTATTGATATCTCCCTCAGAAGTTTTAAACCAGGATAAATATACTCTTGTAAGTTACATACAATACTGCTGTAAATAGTCTTATGATTACAAACAATATACGCTCCAATGATCATTCCAAGGAGTAAAACTCTAAACTTAGTAACATAGCGACGTGGAGTGTTAACTTCTGGGCGTCCAGTAGTCTCCAATGTTTTAAGAGATCTAAAATATATTTTCCTAAATTCTTCTTCGCTCATGCCAGCGTCACCGCATTGTTTCTTGAGATTTTTTATGGAGTTGGCATATTCTTGCATTGTTTCTTGGTTCGACATAATGGCTGTACAGTCATTTAGACTAAATTAGTTAGAATTGGTTGAATTTATTATCATTTAAATAATATGCGTAAACGTTTTCAAAACAACAACAGCTGATTGCCGTAGGCTTACTTATGTCAATTTTGTCCTATCTGTCACTGTCAGTGTCAAATATTTTTTTTTTTTTTTTTTAATTTATTCATGACCATGGATACATGTCCTTCAGTCGTAATCATTAAACATACTACTCTTATCTTAAGTGTCAAATATACAATTTTTGGTGTTGCCAGCTTTCTATCTAAAAAAAATGAGTTGGGGGATCATAAACAACAGTAATTTTTGAGTGCATGTAGTTTGCAATGTTATAGATTCTCTCCTATTCTTTCCGTGTCTAGTGTGTAAAATAAATCAAAACAAGAAAAGTAAAATACAGAGATACATTTAGCCTACACAAAACTGATTTGGTGTCCCGCAGGGGTTTGTGCAGTTATTCCAATTTTAAGATATGTTAAAATTTAAAAAATAATTTAATTCATAGTCTTCATGAAATAAATTATGTTTTCAATTGGTTTCGTGATTTTAGTTTAGATTTTGTAAAGGTTCTCCCCTTTGTGGTTTCAAAATTCTTGAATACTGAGATATCTGTTGTGGTTCTGAATCGAGAACTACCTGCATATTGTATTTTATAAATCTTGTAACAGTAGATGAATGTAATGTAACCACAGTGGTATTTGATAAGCTCTCTAGATAGATCGCAAGATAGGTGTTAACCATATAACATGAACAGCGTATAATTACATGAATTAATGAATCCTCTGAATCCTCCGCTGCGTCTGTCTGTCTATCTGTTAGCGATAAACTCAGAAACTACTGCACCGATTTTTCTATTTTCACCAATGGATAGAGTAATTCTCGAGGAAGGTTTGGGTATATTTGTACGCGGGCGAAGCCGCGGGCATCAGCTAGTAGGTACATACTTACTTAGAGCTAAGAATTACCGTAGCGAGGCAAAATAATACTTAGTAATAGCTGTAACATTAATAGGTGCAGAGAAAAAGATGGAAGAAAGAAAGAGAGATGAGAGGAGAATACAGAGGCTATTATCAGGCACGAAGAAAGAGGGAGATGAAAGATGGAGAAGACGTTTATAAAGACCAATGAGCAAGAATTCGTTAAGCTGAAGTATGCTCATACTGAAACGACAACTCAACAAAAAATGAGGAAGGTATTCGGAAAATGAGGAAGACATTGCTGCGACCTTCCTTCAGTATTCAAGACTCTGCATGAGGGGTGTTTATTATGAAAATGTTTGTACGTGTCTGAACTACAAAACTTTCTTATTATCTCTAATCAGAGACCATTTTTTTGGCTCCCCTGAAACCTCAAATCACTTGAATCCAACTTTTGCCGATTCATCATATCTCGTTTGGTCAGCGCAAATAACAGCTTTTATTTGCATAACAGGCTGAAATGATAGGTAATCAACATCTTAGAGATATAGATAGGTATCTCTTATATCTTCTGTCTAATGCATGTTCTATTTAATCTTAAAGAGCGGTTTGATTCGTTTTCAGCCAATAAATCAAGGCTTAGGTTTAAACAAGATGTAGGTACTCTTATCAATAATGTAACAATGATTGGATGATATTAGGTCAGAACGTAACTCATTTGTTAAAAAATGAAAACAATTAGAAACTAATATTGGTTTCTTTCACTGAGACGATAAGATAAGACAAAGTAACTACGTGTCGGGGGCCTTTTGATAACACCACTGATGTATAGAATGCTGTCAATACGACGATATGCTCTCTTACGACGACAAGTTTTAAAATAAACAACATATTTTTTAATTTCAAAACACATTGGCAATCATAGTGCGGTTTAAGTTAGTGGTGTTCGTAAAACAGTATTGCAGAATCATGTGATTGAACGTCTGTTACGTTAAGTGCAATTTTATATGGATAATGTCATTTTACGACTTCAGAAAATGCAGGAAAAAGAAGACTAGATGGATTTTGATGCAAGAGCGCATGGCGCGACGTGGCGATGGCCTTTACTGCTATCTGTCGTGCTTTTGAACGTAAGTCTGTCTAAACATGATATGTAAATATTTATTTTGATTTTTCGAACAATATCATAAAATTCTTTAAGTACCTATTTGATTTTCAACATAATCAGCAATGCCATTAGCTAAAAAGATAAAGATATAAACCACTCCATAATTTTCTATAAAAGTAGCAGTTCGCTTATCCATAGGCCGTGCTCGCTGGTTCAGATTATTCAGTTGTTACGAGTCCATGAATTATATCAATGCCACAGTGACGTCACTTACTTGTTCGTGTGAGAAAACACTCATACTACAGTTGCACACAGCACAGGTGGAAGATAAGGAATTGCGTGATTTAGGTACTCGTCACGCGACAATACAATAGTGGATTTGAAAAAAATGCTATCAAAATATATCGAAGTGACAATCTACTCCCGTAGCTATCTAGTTTTTTTTTACGATCACAGCAAAATATTTTTAATTATCTGGCAAATATATTGCAGCTGCAGTAATATTTTCTACCTAATAACAGAAATAAATCGGTCTCAACGCCATATTTTCGAGTGGTTGCAATATGTCTTGAACGTCGAAAGTCAGCTATGATACCTAATTCTAAAGTGTGTTTCTAGTTCACTATAATATAGTAGTTTTCCATATTAAATGTTTTAATAGGTATTCTGATTAGTTTATAATGCGAGCACATAGTTATGAAGTAACCACGTAACATAATTAATCGAGACATTGAGATAAATAAATAATTTATTACTTACCTATTTGTTCTGCACAAAGCTATATCTACTTAATTGTTCCTTACATTAAAATGAATAGATACTGTGATTGATTACTACAGTAATTTAAGTAGGTGCCTAACATCATTGATTAAAATGAATAATTACCAAACGTATTATTTATTTTGTCACATAGAAGTAATTGATTCGTTTGTAATGTTTAAAGCAAATAAATAAAATTACATCTTTCCCTGTATCGTTTTCACAATAATGTCAAGAGTATCTTGAACGATAATTTCATCTTATCTCTTGCATTGAGTGAGAAGCAAGGTAACGACATCAAAACAGAATACATGATCGAAGCGCCCTCTTGCAAGCTGAAATAAATAATCCATTACACCAACGCTATAATAGACCTCTTCAAACGTAATTTGGGGTGCAAACATGTCGTAGCTACTCTTTGAAAGTTCTCTAGCTGTCTCTATTGCTCTACCACGGACAGCCACGGGACGAGAGACTTCTAGACTAATTACCTTCTTTGAATAGCATAGCATAATCAGCCTTTAATGTTCCCACTCCTGGGAATTGCAGTTTTCAAATTTCTTCGAAATGCTGGTTCTCGGACATACCGATTTCCTCGCGATGTTTTACTTCTCCGTTTTGAGAGCAGTGGTAATGAAATAAATTACTTACACCATTTATTAATTTGCTTGTCTGGGGTCTACCCACAACGATTTCCTCGCGATGTTTTACTTCTCCGTTTTGAGAGCAGTGGTAATGAAATAAATTACTTACACCATTTATTAATTTGCTTGTCTGGGGTCTACCCACAAGATACAACCACCACAGCTCACCCGCTCATCAGTTCTGTGAATGCCAAAACCTGAGAAAAAACGATAGGAACTGCATTTAGAGATGACACCTAATGAAGCAATATCAAACAAGTGCTGCAACGACACTCTAAATAAACTAAGAGCAAAAGGAAAGGGCAGGCTGTCATGCTAGGCATTCTCTCCAAGGGTGCTGTTGTTCTAGGAAACTGCAGAGTGTAAAATCAACCTCCCAGCACCTCAATTTGTTTTCATTAGCATTGTTTGTTATACTGTCCAAACATACAGACATTGGCAAATACAACTTTTTTAAAAGGTACTATACAATGTAGTGTAGACGTCAATATTGTAAGAATATGATTCCGACTTAGAAATCGCGACATTGAGTAGTGTTATGTCCGATACCCCTTACAAAGGGTTATCTATCGCTACTATAGTATCATTATCTTTTCCAGATCTGTCTGCCGAGTCTCGTGTATGCTTATGGAGTAATATTAGTACATTTGGATGAACTTCACGTGCCGATATGGATCGGTATCTCCACTCCAGCAATTTATATCCTCGTCTACAATCTTACACGTAAGGGTTTTATGATTTATTCATCGTATTAGCATAAGCATTTCTCTAACTTCCTCAGTTGAGGTACCGGTTATGGGCTGCCTAATTGACCGCTAGGCGCTATGGTATAGGTCCGGTAGTGAACGAAAATTCCTCAAGTTCCACTGATTGTTTTCAAATTATTCATCAGCTGAAGCTTACGCCTTCAGCTAAAAAATAAGCTTGAATTCTTGTATTGTGTATAAATAACAGCGAATTTTTTAAATGTTTTCAGAATGCTGGTGCCGGGAAGCAGCAGACTCCTGGGGCGGAGCTATCGGTTACCGCGTGATGTCGACCATTGGTCTCACCATGGTGGTGGCTAGTCTTCTCGCCTGCGCGTTCATACCCTATCATCTACAACCATTTGTGTATGGAATCCTTGGAGGTAACTATTTTCAACAATTGTCATGCTTCTGATCATTCAAGACAATATAATTAGTTATTAACCAATTTACTTATTTTTCATTTTCAGGTCTCGGATCTTCGCTTATATCAGCTCAAGTGGATGCAATAGTATTTGATACCTACGATAGTCGGCTGGGAATTATCCGTGGTTTATGCTTTGCCGGACAAGCTGTTGGGCAAGCAACGTTTCCCCACATCATAACGGCACTGATAGACACCTACGGATATAACTTTATGTACATAGTACTTGGAGCAATAATGCTTCAGACGTTGCCAGCAATTCTGTTACTGAGAGTAGACGAAAGTATACAAAGACCAATTTCTTTCTCTAGATACAGCGATTTGGCCAAAACATACGCTATATTCAGTAACGAAGGCATGGATAAGAATTTCTACACGACTGAGTTACAACTACATGACATGAGCCAAAAAAGTTGGAAAAATCCATCAGACGATAATCTGCAGATGGAACCGGATTTCACTGAAGATTTTGATTACGAAGGCGATATAGTCGCCACAATTACACCACCACCTAGTCCTGAAGAAAAGAGAAGAAATATGTTTGGCGTCGAAATACTTCCCGAAATTCCGGAAGAGAGTGAAGATAGTGAGTGTGAAGAACCTCCAGAAAAAAATACGAGTAAAAGTAAAAAGCGGCTTAGCGTCGTTATAAAGAGACTGAGTTCATTAGGCGATAGTTTTGACGATTGTATCAGCAAACAATCCAGACGAGACTCGCAGTCCGACCGTGATGGTGGCGATCAGCAAGAATATTCTGAGGTCGAAGTGACATATGATAATGTATCGCCAGTAACAGATATTCAGAGAGAAAAAATATTTAATTCGTTTAGTTTTCGTTGTCAGTCCGCCTATGCTAGTATGAGAAGGAGAATATGGATGCCGTCGTACAGAATTTATACGATACGAAGGAGACTGATATTTTTCATGTATAACATTAATGACACGTTTTTGAAGCCATTGACGAGATCGTTGTCGTGTTGGAAGTTCTATCCGTCATTAATGTTATATTTTGCTAGATTGAGTTTAACGTCAGTAATGATGGTGTCGCTGTCTATAATTGCTTCTGAAATGCATCCGAAGATATCAATATCCGACGCAAACTTCCTCATGACATTGTATGGCTTTACTTGGGTATGTTTCTTGATGAGTACGCCATGGCTTGCACAAACGCCGAAAAGGAATTTCAAGTACGTTGCACTTTTTGGCTTGATGATATCCACTGTTGGGTGTTACGGTAAGTTCCAAAATACTGGCACATTCATTTTTTTTGTCTTAACTTTTTCTTTTTTTTCTAGAGGATTTTATCTAGCCGGCTATCACTAGTTAAATTAAGGGTATCCGATAGGTTAGATAACGATAGATATAGGTAATATTTTTAGCAATATCTGGAAAAACTGATAATTATCTGACCTCAATTTGGGTTCTTTTTCACAAATATTCGTATCTTTTCCGCCAGTTTTTACTCTTCTTTACTTGTTGCAGTTTTAGCAGAGGCAGACAACCATGACTCATTCTCCATCGGATGCGTGATAGCTGGTTTCGGATATGGTGCCATATCATGTTGCTGGGAGACCGCAGTCCAAGACTTTGTCGGCGCAAGAAAATGGCCGAAACTCCACAGTCCTCTAGAAACAATCTCAGGAACTCTACTAGCTGCCTTTGTTGTAGGAATTTCTTTTATCGTCGATCAAGACAGAGGTTTACAGTTCGCTATGCTTATTTTAGCCTTAATATTATCTATCATAAGCGTGGTATGGTTGATAATAGCGCTCGCTTACATCTACATTACTAAATTAAAATCCGTGAGATTAAATAAACGGTGGACATTTTAATATGTCTATGTAAGTACAGCAATAGGGTTAAACTCATTTGTGCCGTAAGCAACGAAAGTGGAACAATGACGCGGATAACAAACTACGTGTGGTGCGGTTATGAAGTTGTGATATCAAATGTTAGGTGCATAAGTAATTGTAATGTATAATGAATCAGTAAATTATATTTTATAAATTGTACTTTAATTTGTCTTCTTAACTTAAACTATAACTAATTTACTGCTCTGTGGGTAGCCTTTATCGAACTTTATTGAGGTCGGCTTTTAACGTACCGGATGCAGCTGAATACCAGTATTTTACATGAAGTGGCTGCCTAACTGACCTATCATGCATAATGCAAATGCAAATACACAACATACTTTGCAAATATACAGTCATAGGTATTCCGTAGTGAAATTAGTACTATCAGTAGCAAATAGCCTTGTGGTGCCAAATACTGCAGTTTGGTTTTAAATCCATATAAGATGTTTATGACAATTTTAATGTAAATACGAATTAGTTTGATAACAACATGGGTAAATGATAATACATACCGTTATTTGAACAATTTCTAATAATATATTGATCATAATTAGTTGGGCTGCCCCAGGGTATGATACCCGGCCGTGTACTCTTATTGTTTTTCTTTTCTATTAGACAATTCGTTAATGGCTATGGAGATGGACCCTGCATCGCCCCAATATGATGATTCAGCTTTTGGCTGATATGCGTGTAATATATTCTGGCCTTACCTACCCCTTTAAGGAATGCGTGGTATTAAAATAACAAAGCTTTATTTACATTAAGATAAAAATTATATCGTCACATGTGGACTATGTAGCACGCATTTTTTATATTGAATCATTTCTCTTCTCTGAATTTTATTCTGCGTTGATATCTGCAACTTACCGATCTGAGATTGTTATGATATGACTCAAATTATTAAAGAATAATGCTAGTTTAAATGACTTTTTTATCAAAAGGGTCCGGGAAGGTTTAGGTTCAACAACCAACAGGTCCTGAAACATAGGTAATTCTGAAGAAGCGTTTTTTATATTTTTTTTAACCCCTATGAGTCATAACATAGTCTAATATCTTCGATACATAGCTAACGTAAACCCCATAAACATGTTTTCGATCATTCCCTAGAAGAGAATTCATTATCTTAATAACAATACGTACTGAAAAGCCGCAGGAAATGAGGTGTCAACATTATTTGCCTCCTGTCGGCCTAATCTACTTCGTGATGTAAGTAAATGAATCTTATGTTAACAAAGCTTGTTTTATGCCGTCATTCATATTTGTTGGGAGAAACACAAGACCGACATTCACGAGAAAACCTCATGAGATAAACGACAAGCGTAAACGAAATTTTAAACGACGAAATTTTGCCGATTTCTTATTAAAATTACGAAAATGGCATTCGAAAAAAACGACCTAAAAGGAATTTTAATTTTGGTGAGTAACAATTAATTGGAAAAGAATGTCAAAACCTCTATCAAATGTAAGACTTTGATAATATAGTTTGTCCATAATTATTAATAAGTTGGTCTTTTTTAGGTACTGTTCACTATCCCAATGATAGCGTCCACGAATATTAACTGCAGCGGTAGAGCCTTTCACTGCGTCAACTCTACACATTTTATGATATGCGTGGACTTGGGCGGGGGCCTGTCCACCACGATTGATGACTTCGTCATACCATGTCCAGCCACCACAGTGTGTCATGAAAATAACATTTTTGAATGTGACTTTCCCGAAGTAGTACCACCACCACCACCACTTCAAGTTATTGGTGTTTATAAACAAAGTGATACAAGTGAACCAACAACAGTGACTAACAGTGTAACGCCAACGAGTGGTATATTCAGTGTGTTTAAAAAAAATGTTATTGCTACAACTTTGTCGACACCTGAAGACGTGACACCAGTAGTGAAATTAGAAGTACTAGAAGATATGAAATATCCCGCTGGAGTTAACATTGACAACACTACGGAGGCGAGTTTGAAAGTGACTTCCAGCTTTATCGACACTGCTAACGAAATTGTCAACGATAAACAAGCAAGTAATAAGACAATAACAACTTCCGTTACTGAACATAAAACAGTAAATACTTCCTCAACAGATAATTCAAAATCTGATATGGTCACTTCCGTCATAGGACTTATTAATTTAATTTCTATTGATCCTCCAAGTGTAGCCAGTACAAAACCGTATTCTGATGTATTAACTCATTTAGATAGTTTGTATGATAACATTGCCACTACAACCAAACAATATATCACTAAAGAAGTAACAATACACGATGAGAAAGTTTATCATGTTACAGATAAATTAAATATACCAACAGAAATAATATTTACTGAAAGTTCTGTTATTCCTGATGTAGCTAGCACTACTCCCATGGTAAATACACATAACAAAAACAATACAATCGAATATGTGAATAAAACCGGGTCGACTAATCAAAACATCGCGGAAAAAAACAATTTTAGTAAAAGTAACAGCACTTCTGAACTAGAACTAGAAACAACCACAGCTTCAATACAAATTGTCAATATTTTGGAACCTGTAACAGTAGTTGCAAGCCCCGAAAGAACGACGGATAACACGTCTGTTCCCTTAGGATTAGTTGACTTAATTTCTGCTGATTCTAAAGGAACTGTACCAAGCACAAACGGTCACATAAATACTTTTAATAGTAACGCTGCTACCACTACGACCGATCAGTATACCACTAAACTAGAAACAACATTGAATGAAAAACCTGTTAGTGCGAAAGGTATAAGCACGAACCCTATAATAACGGTTGTTCAAAATGTTTCAAAACCTGTAGTTAATAATAATGTTTTCACTGAGTTAAACTCGAGTGGTGAGATTATAACGATTGAACAAGTACCAAGTCTGCAAACAACAATACAAGAGATTTTTATTCCAATAACAACAGAAGCCAATATTGTAAACAACACGGATACGGTCGCAAGATCTGAAGTTCTATTCAACAATGACTCATTTGCAGAGAATAAATCAATTGTTACCCAACCATTAGATATAGTCATAGGTACAGAATCACCAATCGTTGTTCCAGATAATTTACATCAGATAAATGAAGAATTAAATCTAACACAGATAACAACAACTAATATCACTGTCGAGACTATAAATACTACTGAAAAGGAGTCAACAGTGTTTAACGTTTCAAGTATAGAAATAATTTATGAAAAAAGCACAGAACCTACTTTAACTTCGCTATTCACCACAAAATACCCTGCGATTGAGATAACGACCACTAAAACTTTACGGAATGAATTTTCAACAAGTGCTTTAGAAGTACCAAGTGAGTCACCTGTAGTAAATATATCTAGTAGTGTCAATGAGCCATATTTCGAAAATATTAAGAATAACACACTTGTGTATAAAACGGCAGATATAAATACTACTAAAAAGGATAACACAGTGTTCAATGCTTCAAGCACAGATATTATTACTGGTAAACACACAGAACCCACTTTAACAACATCATCTACAATGAAATATCCCACGGTTGAGACATCGACAGCTGAAATTTTTCAAAAAGATTTTACAATTCAGGCAATAGTAGCTAAAAATGAGATACCAGCAACAAACGCACCTGCAAGTGTTAATGAACCCAATTCAGAAAATGTTGGGTCTAACGCCACTTTGAGTGATCATACAACACCTGCTACTTATTACGTGACAGCGAGCTCAGTTACAAACACAACTGATTTGACATCACAATCAGATATTGCGACAGATCCTATGAATCTGCCAATCAATTCGGGAACAATTTTGTACCAGGAAAATTTAAATACTGAAAAAGCCGTTCAAGATGTCGTTGGTCAAACGACAACCTATTGGAGTACTGTTGAGAAAAGTGTAAGTACCCCAGTTCCAAGTGACGTCACTGAAAACACTAATCTCAGTCAGACTTTCAAAGATTTTAATCACAATAACATTTCGGCTACAGATGTTGCTAAGACTCAAGATGTTTTGAAATCGAAACCCAATGAAGCACCTCTGACAGTAAGTAACGTTCCCAAACTTACCATTACTACGCACAAAACCGTTCAAACAACACCAATAAGTATAGATTCAACGTTGACATTTGAACAAGTCTATACCCCAGAAATAGTCGATGTGTTTAAAGAATCCACGTCTAGTAACAAGATTGAAACTAGTACAACATTCCCAGTAGATGTAACACATACTATAAATACTGAATACGTCTCCGATATAGCCATAACAAATCTACCACCGCAAGAATCAACTAGCCGAATAATTAGTACGGTAAAACAGGTCAATACTAATTCACCGAGTGATTTGATTTCTACGATTTTTGCAACTGCTGGATATGACGTACATAATACAACAGATTTGAATACATTTAACTGGAAAGATTCAGTCAACATAGACACTGTAAGTTCTAAAGTTGATTCAAAAGCCGGTGCCAGTAAAAATAACGACAGCGCTATTTCATCGGTGATAAATAACAAGGATGAAAGTATCAAGATTGTGTCTGTATTGGATATCGTTAATTCTTCAGGAAAAGTGATGTCAACTGGGACGATGCAACAGTCAAGTCCAAATCCTTTATTATCAAATAATTATATCAAAACAACTGCGTCAGAAGACTCAAGTGCCTATGTAACTGCAACTGATAATGTTCCTTATTACACTTTAATGCAAGTTGGAGAATCCATTAGCCAGAAAAACTCGAAAGCGACTGTGCCCTTGGCTGAAACTAAACGAATTAATTCAGATTCTTCTACATTAACCACATTGCCAATTAATGAAATAAGTGCTGAAAAAGTTAAATGTGTTGGTACTGAAGCACCTATACCTAGTACGATAGTGTTCAAGTCTACAGATCCAACAAAAACTGTAGTCAACTATGTGACAGAGAGAACAAACGACTATGTATCAACAGACGCTATGATAAACCAGCTAAACAAACTGCCTATTGTGATAGCAGAAACTTCGGCAAGTTCAGTAAGAAATGTTACACCGGGCACGGTAGTACCAGTTGGTTCTATAATAATACCTGTATATAACAAAGTTACGACGATAAAAGACAGTGCTTTTATTATGGGTTCGACAGTCAAAACAGATAGTGATATAAAAACGAGCACAGAATCACCACTATTAACGTCAACAATTATAGAATCAGAAATTGTTAAGCTTAATAAGGAGTCATTGCTGCTAACATCAGATCTACCAGTCGCACAAATGACTGCTGAACCTACCCATACTAATAAGGTGTTTTCTCAAACTACGCCGTTGGCCGTGACTGGTGTTACAAATCAAGATGTCCTAACTGAAATAAATACTACAGATTTGCCACAGAGTGTCTTGCTAACAATAAACAACAATAAATATCAACCAATGCCTTTACTACCTACAGTAGGAGTAACAACTGCACAAATTACTACTGAGCCTACCCATACAGTTGATATAGTTGCACAAACTGCGCCTGTTAGTCAGACTCGTCAAGATGTTCTAACTGGAATACAAACTACAAAGCAACAGAATGTTTTGCCGACAGTCAGCAGCAATATTCCTCTATTAACGTCAACGCTTCCAAAAGCAAAAGTTACAGCTGAACAAATAGTAACTACAGAACCTACCCATACAATTAATACATTATCTCAAACTACGCCGATAACCGCGACTGGTGAGACAAATCAAGATGTCTTAACTAGAATAAAAACTACAGATATGCTACAGTATGTGACAACAGTAAAGAACAATATCCCTAAACCTATGCCATCCCTAGCTATAGCCGAAGTGACTGCTCCCCAAATTACCACTGAACCTACTATAGCATTTGCTCAAACGACGCCAACTTTGGCTTCGGCTGATAAAACGAAAAAAGATGTTCCATCGGAAATAAAAACCACAGATTTGCCACAATACGTTACGGCAACCAGCAATAATTCTCAATCGATTAGTGATATAACAACGGACACTATTACTGATTCACTCACTGCACCAGATTCTATGGTGGAAACTATAAATGTAACTGGAGATAAAATAAGTGGAACATATGTTGGAGAAACAATTTCGAGTGACGTCATGTCCAATAAACCAACAGTCAATAATAGTGTTAAGACAGTTAAGCACCTTATTGATCATGAAAGCATAGTAATTGGAACTGCTTCTAAGACTGTGAAGTCGGTAGATATGACTAAAGCAGAGATTGTAAACCATACAGAAAGTAATTGGATAGGATCAGATTTCAATATAGACAGTATCAAAATAAAGGAGTCAGGAAAGGAGGACGAGGATGGAAAGGAGGAAGAAAAAGATTCGAAATCTTCGGTTATTAAATCTAGTTCCGATGTTCAAAATTTAACCTTGGCTTCAGACTCTTCAATAATACCTAAAATTGAACCTAAAGATGGCACACCAGTAGAAAAGATTGAATATAGATTTACTACAATTATAACAAATCACAGTGGATTAGGTGCCCCAACCAATGAAACGCAATTTAAAGCTATAATCACCAAAGGAAACATTTATGATAGCTATAATAAAAACAACACAAATTCAAATATAAATACATCAATTCATAATTTATCTCAACAAAACAGTACCATCAATGACGAATTAGAACAACATCTTATATCAACGAATCATACAATTACGACCGAAGTACAAAGTCATTTGAATGAAAGCGATAAACAAAGTTATAAAACGAATGATGAGGCACCATTAAGTGTAGCTAGTATACACAATCCAAATCTTACAAACATAAAATTAAATGCAAGCAGTAACGACACTAGCGCCATTACAGTTCCTGCTTTAGTTTTTAACTGTACGAACCATACTCGCGGAAAATACTCTGATAACAAAGATTGTAGAAAATTCTATACTTGTATAGGTAATCTACAACCTCTATTAGGAACATGCCCAAACAATACAGTATTTAGCGAGATTAACAAACAATGTACGAGAAACTTATCGCATTGCGTAAGAAACAATCAGTTCCGATGTTTATTTGAAGGACGGTTTAGTGACTTCTTTAGAGATAACATTTATTACATCTGTGTTAAAAATAGACTACATGGTTTTATAAGATATAAACTACAATGTCAGGCTGATTATCATTTAAATAAAAACTCGGTTAAATGTGAGAAAAATGAAGAGATATCAACACAATCAGTGTCTTCAGTTAGTGAAACCAATACTGATGAAAGTAAGTCTAAACCTAAACCAGAAAAAATAGTCAGTACGGATGATTTTGAATGTGAAAAAGAAGGTAAATTTCCATATGCAAACGACTGCAGTAAATATTACGTATGCACCAAAGTTAAAAATATTTATCGGCGAAAGATAAAGAAATGCGCTAGTGATGAAGTTTTCGATGAAAAAAAGAAAGAATGCGTAGAATCTGATAGCGGCGAGTGTTAGATGTTTTGATGATTAATTTATATCTTTAGTAACTTCAACAACCCAAAAATTTTAATATTTTCAATGTCTGACTTATTCACATGGCTGATCCCGGAAATCTATAGAAATATGTTATGTTGAATTACAAAATATTTTAAAGATTACATGTTTGCGCATTTCGTCGTTAGAATAAATAAGGTTATCTGATTATAATTAAGTAGTTTAATTTATTTCATGTTCTTAAATTATATTTTATACTAATTCTTTATAATACATGGAGCGCCGACCCCAAATAAATTGGGATAAGGGCAAGAGAATTATGATGACTTATTCATATTAAAAGTACTTGTGTACAACAACATAATAAATGCAGATCTTTTATTTCTGACCTTGTTACTTTCAGTCTTCGAAGTAAGTAATTGATTGTCCTTAATATTAATATTTTACATTCGAGGTCTTCGCGCTGGGGCTCCGTTATCAACAATAAACTGGTCTTCATCATCTCTTTCCAAAGTAACGCAGAAGTTGTTGGAAAATATTGTGCATCGAACTGAAGTTTCACCTCTCACAGGTCGAGGGGGACAGAAATACGTCACACTGTTCGGGGTATCGTCTTGTGTCACTCTGAACTTGTAATTCTTGCACTCTATTGAAGCAGGTCGTTGAGCTGAAAATCGATTACTCGAACTAGAGCTAAACTTTTCGTCGCTGTGGAAAGGATCCTTACGGTTTTCAGAGCCGTACAACTCAAGAGTCGATTTAGTCGTGTTACTGACAGGACATTTGTATTTAAGAGCTGATGTGCAAGAGCGGGTGAAGCCGTTGAAAATGGTGTTGCCAGAACACTTGAAGTTGATGCCTTGGAAGCGGTTTCCGTTGGGGACGCAAAGGATGTATCCTTTACAACCTGGAACATTAGGGTTTGCAATCCTTTCATTTCTGTGGCATCGTAATCTTCTTGTTAACGCTGGGTCTATGAAATTGATGGCATCTTCGCAAACTGACGTAGATTCCTCGTTACAGAATGTCCCGACTGGGCAGACGAAGGTAGGACCGATTACTTTAGTCCCTTCACATAGTCTCACTCGGTTGTTTCGTTCGCATGTGAAACCGTATTGGCCACAGTCATAATTCGGGTTTATGTAGTACGCCTCTGTTGAACTGGTGTAAATTGATATCTGGGAAAGATAAAGTTTTTTTATTTAGGAACGCATTTTGTTACTATTAAAATACAAAAGAAATATTAATTTATCAATAACATATTTAAGCTATTAAATTAAATATTATCGTGTCCCCCACGTGCAAACACACGTCCAAATAAATAATATCACGTGACTTTTTTCGGTAAATCGTCGTAATCTTCAAGGCAAATAACATAATCCCCTTTTTATAACTCTGAATGAAAAAAAATTAAGGCCTCAACAGCCACTTATCATTGTAAAAAATTACGACATAATTATAAATAACATTTTTATGGTATATCATATTTCTGCTCCTTAGTGATACATTAGAATAAAATGTTTACTTACCGCTAATAGAGCCTTTATAAGTTTCGCACTGAACATTTTGAATTACCACTTTAGACTATGTTGCCTAAACCAAGTTCTGAACACGACTAACGGCCAATAACTGCTTTCTTTATGCTATTGAGTTAGCCGTCAATTAGTGAATTTAGCACCTCTGGGCTATGTGGAGAAATGGGTGACACATTGTCACGGATACTTCGAAAAATTAGTTTGTTTTTAACGGTATTCGTCTGCATGAGGGCTTCGATGTAGGTGACGGTGATATATACGCTAGTGTTTTGTTTTTATATTTGAGCCCGTTTTAGGGTTCCGTACCCCAAGTATAACCAACGGGAATCTATTCTAGACGTCCCTTTAATAAATGGTGGCATTTTTGCATATGAGCAGTTTGGCGTACTTAAGTACTTATTTTTTTTAATTTGTATGGTAACAGTGAAATTCAACTAGTTAATTGTCTTGTGCCACATGTTTTATGTCGACATTGCTGCTGCGCATGAGATCCTGGGTTCGTCTCCCAAGTCAGATAACTTTAGTTTTTCCATCAGGAACTATCTATACAATACGAGTATGTAAGTTTAAACGAGGGACATATTCAAACCCGCAATAGTATTTGCTTACATGATACTATAAACATATGAACAAAAATAAAAACCCTAATAAATAACAGATAGATCCATACCAAAAACTTCGCCTAAGTCTCGAAACGTGTGCGCCATGCGCTTATCGCAGAACATGTGTGCGGGTCAATGACTTTTCTAGGTATAATTCATTTTTCCTTCATACTTTTTTTTTTTTTAGGATGGGAAATCATCAAATGACTTCTCCCACTCTGGGCGGAGCGGGAGGGAGTGTCAGTTTTACTGACTAAAACCCACCCAATATCCATGTTCCTTCCTCGCCCTTTATGTTCCGGGGCCGCGGTATCTCTTTCGAACAGGCCCGCAACACCGGCAGGCTTCGGCCCTTGCGGGCACCTCCCCTTATGCTGACATCTCTTTGAGGGGCGCGTGGAACACGAACGCGCCGTCGACACCGCCTGTCGTCACTAGACGGACGGACGGCTAGCTAGCCCATAGCTAACCGTCCACAGGCCCGCATCTACGGTGGCCGGTAGCCACCACGTGGCCCCCGACGGCCGCTGCGTTTCCCGCGGCGGCCGGGAAGGGAGGCTCTCTCCCTCTCTCGTTCCGCCACCTCCTTCGCTAGCATGACTGCTTCGCAGAAGGAGGTGATGGCTTTCCATTCCGTCTCGCTCCGGACCATGGATTGAACCAGGGCCGGACGCGAGAGGTCGCCGCCGCCGATCGCCGCTACAAGGACACGGCGGTGCTCCGCCCACGCAGGGCGGACTTCCACCGTGTGCTCCACCGTGTCCTCCGGTCGATCCTCGCAGTGGAGCCACCCGGGCGTTTCCTCCCGCCCGATTCGGTGCAGGTACCTCCCGAAACACCCGTGTCCGGTGAGGACCTGCGTCAGGCGGAAGGTGAGGACGCCGTAGCGCCTCTCTAGCCACTCCTCAAAGAGGGGACTTACCGCCACTATCATGGCGTGCCCTTTCCCTTCATACTTTAAATCTGGCTTTGGACAGGCAAATATCTAGGCATTACTAGGTACTACTAGGTACTGACCGAATGTTCGCAGTCGTTGATTGACATCTTGCATAATAATTAACGGTTCCTCGCACACTATCACTAGATAACACTTAAGCACGTACCATAATCCCAATATTCTTCACTGGAATGATGATAAGACGTATTTTTTGGTTATTCAAGAACACGTTTACAGAACACTCTTAATATCGCGAAGTAAGCGGGGTTGTTTGTTTTGCGATACGCGGAAACGCAATATTAGACATACGGAAGTGGCGGCGCTCGCGCATACACTGAGGTCAGCGCGGGGTGGCGCGGGGGTGTGCCCTGTCGGTGCATCTGGGACAAAAAAGGAATGGGGCGGAGTTTGCGCAGGGAGCTCAGGACCGGCACGTGTGTTGCCGCATGACACCCACTCGCGCGCTCAGTGTCTATGAGTAATGTATTTACGAGTAATTAGACAATTATGACAAAAATTAAGGTTATAGGTTTTTTACACATTTGGGTTGAGAATCGAATACTGAATACCTTCCCTCAATAATTATGTCCCTCGTTTAACCTTACACGCTGTATAATAACTATCCGAGGTTATCTATCCGTTTTCTTCAAGCATCAATTGTGTTCCATATATTGTGTGGCCGGAAATCTATGCACGGACCATTAAGCCATGTGCATGAACGTATTGTACACCTAGCTTTATAGATGGATTGTAAGACAATTAGGTAAGTATGTGACATAAAATTAAATCAGCAGCACTTGATAGTTGATGTTGAATGTTGTTGACTTTCGTAGTTGATGTGTGAATGAGTTAGAGTTAACGGCACTGTGTTTACGAACTATTCTCAGAAAGGTAAACTGGTAAACAGTGCTTGGATGGGTAGCGTACGGTAAACTGCACGTCAGTTTTGAAGCGAAATGAGCTCTGAAAGTCAAACTGCTTATCATCCATATTATGTGGTATAGTTACTGCCAGTTTAGGTCGCAAAAACGGTCATTCCCCTTTCCCTAATATCTCTTCGTACAAACCAAAACAAATGAAACATGTAAAATTTAATCAATTTTATTCTTTCAATTTTAATTACTGTAATATGTCCTAATTTATTTGTTATTTTTCTAGTTTTAATTTACAATTTGATTTTCTAATCCAATTTAATCGATGTTTTTTTAATTTTTTTGTTGTATGTATGCTGTATTTTAATTTAATTTAACTACTTGACATTTTAAATTCAATGTTTAATTTGTAAATTTTAATTTTGTTATTATCATTATTTCCATTTTATTCTTTTAACTAGCTGATGCCCGCGTACTAATTGTATACTCAAACCTTCCTCGAGAACCACTCTATCCATTGGTGAAAACAGCATGGAAATCGGTGCAGTAGTTTTGGAGTTTAACGCGAACAGACAGACGCAGCGGAGGACTTTGTTTTATAATATGTAGTGATAGTGATACCTACTAAGCTGTTAAAAGTGTCAAAAGTTAGAATACACTTCCAAATATTGCTTCTACTTTCTTCATGAGATCACTAAAAATGTAAGTCCTCTTAGTAATTTATTTTATTTTATACATTTGTTCACCAAGACATCAAAACCCAACTTAAGTAAACTTAAATCTCAAAAAAGTTGGGTGACCCAAACATTAAACCTAGTGGTCCCTTTTTTAATAAACGTGGAGTGAAGTTGCAACCACTAGTTTGTAAAAACTTTAGATCACCCAACTTTTTTCACATTTAAGTTTAGCATAACTTTCTTGTTATTATTTAATTATTTTACCTCCGTTTATACTGCTTAATTTTTTATTATTATTATTATTGATAAATCAAAATCATTAATGGACTGGATAACTGATGAGTTATTACGATACGACTTCTAATATAATTTTGTAATGCTTTAACTGTTTGAAAAGGAGTAAACGTATCTCGTGTAGTCTAAGCATCAACTAGCATCAAATAGGTACTCCGCCATTTTAAATCATTCTTCGTTTTTTGAAATACTGGTTTGGTACCAAGAGGCGTAACATTCGCAACAACCATGCAGTGACCTTAACAGCCAGTCAACCACAAAGGATCACGGATGGTGAATTGAAATCGTGTCTACCACTCATCGCTCATCGGTGACCGATTACAGGCAATTACCCACCTTTGCCTCACAATGCGCTGCTAACTACCCGACTTTCTCCGAAGTCATTTTTGATCAGTCAACTAAGACCTTTTAAGGCTATCTGATGTTAGTACCTTAAGGCGATTACACGAGCTAAACGCGAGTTTTATAATTACTAAAAGTATATGATCCACTGCTATAAACAAGACCACAAAAATATATGATATTCTTCAGGATATATTCTAGCACTAGCTTCTGCCCGCGACTTCGTACGCGGATCCTGTTGCTTTTGCCAGCGACACCGGGTTCGTCAAAATCAAAGATCTGAAACGTTTGATTCTAACAGCCCGGGGACGGGAAAATAACGGATCTTTCCCACCTGAGCAACACATACCGTTTGTTTCTTTTTGCCATTTAACAGCTTCACAAAAAGTAAAATTTTGAACCATACCTCTGATGGCGAAATATGTGGCGTATTCAATCATAGGAGAATACGTAAATGAACTCCGTTTCTTATCAACCCAAGGAAGGTCGTCATGCCCTACGGCTATATCTTGAGACACCCGATTCTTCAGATGTTAGCGACATTCTGTTCAGAGAATGTCGAAATCTTCGCGCTCTTTTTCTGTCTCTTCATGCCAAAAACACTCAATTAGACCGAAGACATATTTATTCGATAAAATAAAATAATAAATGGGAGTTTTGGCCAGTAGAGTCAAGTTTTCAATGATATACCATCGTCATCGAAAATCAGGCCTAAACTGTTACCGCCATAACCACGTGGAGGTACTCCCAGTTTTGTTATTTTATAATTTTATTATACAGTGACATTAGTGATAGCTTTGCAATAATTTTCACATCAGATGTTTCTGATCTTCGATTTTTTATAAGTCAACAGGAAATGCCCATCAGATCGAACAACTTTTGCTAAGACGTCATCATTCCTATATGTGTTATGGTGTAGCTGGGCTCTTAGAGTTCCACAACAGGTGTTCCAGATCTTCGATTTTTATAAATCAACAGAGAGTGCTCATCAAATTGAACCACTTTTGCTAAGACGTCATTCCTATTGTGTTATGGTGTAGCTGGTCTCTTGGAGTTCCACAGCAGGTGTCCCAGATCTTCGATTTTTATAAATCAACAGAGAGTGCTTATCAAATTGAACAACTTTTGCTAAAACGTCATTCCTATATGTGTTATGGTGTAGCTGGGCTATTGGAGTTCCACAACAGGTGTCCCAGATCTTCGATTTTTATAAGTCAACAGAGAGTGCTCATCACATTAAACAACTTTTGCTAAGACGTCATTCCTATATGTGTTATGGTATAACTGGGCTCTTGGAGTTCCACATCAGGTGTTCCAGATCTTCAAATTTATTCTCTCAGCAGAAAATGCTCATCACGTGGAACAATTTTTGCTAGAGTGTCATTTTTGTATCTCTTATAGTTTAGCTGATCTGTTGCGGTTCTACATCAGGTGTTCAGGTGTCCAAGATAATTATAGCCTATATGTTGCCCAGACATAATATCTATACAACAAAAAAAAAACATTCAAATCCGTCCAGTACTTCCGAAGATTAGCGTGTACAAACAAACAGACAAACAGATAAACAGACAAACAGACAGACTTTTTTTTTTGGATTCGTGCTCTATTACTGTTTCTAAACCCCCTTCAATTATTATTTTTTAAATATATTCAATGTACAGACACAGCTTTTTTACTCTTTTATTATATGTATAGATTACTAGCGGACGTCCCGCGGTTTCACCCGCATAGTTCCCGTTCCCGTGGGAGTACGGGGATAAAATATATCCTATGTTACTCGTGGATAATGTAGCTTTCGAATGGTGAAAGAATTTTTAAAAACAGTCCAGTAGTTTTTAAGCCTATTCATTACAACCAAACAAACAAAGTTTTCCTCTTTATAATATTAGTGTAGATTGATTATACAAGTGCTGTGCACACCTATAAGTGACCAATTCATGAAATAGAATATATTTAGTGAATAAGTCGTTGGTGTGTCAATAAATAAATAAATGTACCTATCATTTTTATCAGAAAAAATGTTGCAAGATTACTGAACAAGCTTATTTCTGGATTTCAAAGTTACTTAGTTTGATGTACAGAATGCTTGGTTGACGGCTTCGTGAAGAGCTTGTTTACACCCTGTATGGTCGAAATTATAGAAAATAATGAACAAATAAGTGTAAATAATACCTAAATGCATTTATTAAACTAAATCATACTGATATTTACAAAATAACGTAACATTACTCATCGTCGGACGAAGATTCGCTGTCGCTGTCCGAACTGGAGGAACTCGTTCTCTCTGAATCTCGCGTCATTGGTGCGCCGGTTTTTACTCTGTAGACAAAAATACAGTGTGAGATAGGGTGGAGAAAACCCAACCACCAAAAACTAGGCTTACAACAATCTCAAGACTACTCTTAAATCACTCCTATATATTCGTATAAGCCTGGGTTTGGGCACTAATTATAAGCTTATTTAGTTTAATATCGTTCTAATATCAGTCTAATTGAATGCTGTTTGCACTTACTGAACTCTAGCCAAAATCAATTTAAGCCGACTTAGGCTAATATTGGTCTAAGGTTAGAACCATTTGAGGCAATATACAAGCTCATTATGATTGTACGTCAGATCAAACTTAAAAGTTTGTTTGAGTGTTGGTTTCAAAGTTACAATGAAACAATTAATAAATGAAAACAAATTAAAGTTACTGTGAAGTTAATGCGTCAGCGTATTTAAGTTTTACGGCAAGTAATCGTATTGGAATTTATTATTTACTGTTAACTAGACCTCGTTTTACGCTTCAAAATTCATGCGCCTTGTTAAATAAGGTATTTTCTGTTCTCGTTTGATCATTTTATTTGTAAATTTCTATTGATAGTGTCGCCATTAGTATAGCTGCATTTTACAAGAGCAATATTAGACTATTGTAAGATTGTTTACTCTAATTTTAGCATTTAATATGCTAAAGATAACTCCATATTGGAATAAATTAGGGTTCCTCGCAATTTTACATAAAACCTTAAATCGAAAGGGAGAAAAAAAATTTTACATAATTTTCCAGTTTTTGTAATCCATTATTAATTACTATTAAAATTAAAAAAAAAATGAAATTAAATATGGCCAGCAAAATGACTCGATCTAAGATCAAACGGTCTTAAATGAGTCTTGTCTTTTGTATTGTAAATACATTATTTGATCCAAAATCACTCTAATATCATACTTATCCAGTGCTATTGATCTAATAATAGTTTAAAATAAGATCAGAAATGCACGTACTCACAGTACTCTTATACAATGCTGATATTAGTCTGACATCTTACAATAGCATTTAGCAAGTCTAATATAAAATCAAACGAGCTTAGAAATTGCGCATATAAGAGCAAGTTTTCTCAAGTGCTAGTCTAGTAACTAGTCTTAGTAAATGATCTTATATACAAATATGAGACTTGGTTATGAGACTGAGCGTTCTTGAGCCCATACCGGCTTATCTAAAAGTAATATAGGATCGATGGCATGTTCTAAAACAAATATAAGAGCGCTTAAAGCCTACCACTCTTATATAGTGCGAGTTCTGAGACTATTTTGCTGGTTGGGAAGCATTAGTCTTGGTGGTATAAAGGATGTGGTGGCAGCCCCGACTTACGAACAGTAAGTCGTGGTTTTGAACCCAGACAGGCGCATTACTTTGTGTAATTTATTTCATCACCACTGCTCTCAAAACGGTGAAGGAAAACATCGTGAGGAAACCGGCATGTCCTAGAACCAAAAATTTGAAGACACCTGACATCTACCAATCCGCACTGGGCCCGCGTGGTGGATTAAAGCCCATTCCCTCTCATTCCCAGCAGTGGGAACATTATACTCTTAACGAAGCCGAAAGACATGTGTCCTTCCCGTTATTGCGATCATTTTATTGTACTGGACCATACCTTCTGTTACAGAGATATTGAAGCTCTTAAATTGAATAATTTTACTTTAAATACTACCATGACTCTTTCCTTCATTTATCAGCCCAATGTTTTGAGTGCATTACATTGAGTGCTACCTAAAACCGTGATTATTCACGTTAAGGCGACTACATGAGCTAAACACGTGTTTTATAATGCCTAAAAGTATATGATTCACAGCAATAAACAAAACCAGAAAAATATATGATATTCTTCAGGATATATGCTAGTATGATAGTGTTTTGAAAACATAATACAATTAATTTGACTCGATAAAAAAAATCACGAACTTATCTCTAAAAATTTATTTCAACCAAAAAAAAAACATACTAAAATACATGCGATCATTCTGATTTTTTGGCAAATAATTCTACAAGCAATATATTAGCATTACAGTGTTTTAGTCCAATCAAAAGATTTTTTGTAAATCGATCGAAACCACTAATTTCGCACTATTTGGCCCGCAGTGACTGACGTAACAACCACTTTGTAGTGCAAGCTGATTTGAACTTTATTCTAACAGAATTTCAAACGAAGTTTGAACAACCACAAATAGAGTTGCTAATTTAGCTCATCTAGTCGCCTTAAGTAGGTACTTTAGTTTGATGTATAATGCTTGGTTGAAGGCTTCGTGAAGGTTCCTATAGATGATATTTTATCGTGTACAATGAACTATCTGGCTATTATGGAAGAAGATAATAATAATAAGAAAAAATAATAAAAAGTTCTATTTAAAATGGGATTGCAAAGTTTACAAAATATGTTGCATTTATATAATTTTTAGGTTCAACTATACAATAAAGATGGGTGAAGTACTGCTCTCCTAGATAGTCTAATATTATAAATAATATTAGCTATGATTAGATAATATAATATATGTTGCACCGACCACAAATAAATTTGGATAAGGGTAGGGGAGAATGATGAATAGAATATCTGGTTGATATAGTGCTCACTGTAGCAGCCTAAACACAGTAATATCTGGCTAACAACGATGTGATTTAAAAAAATTAAATGTTTTGTACTGACATGAGCTATCGGTAAGCTTCACAAATGATGTTCTAAATACGAGGTAATGAGGGTTTTTTGGATTTTATCTGACACCAGATGTCGCTACGTAGGCGTCTATAAACAACTGTCAAATTGTACTAAATTGTATGCTAGTGAAACTTACTTTTTACCGAAATTTTATCGTATTTGGACTGTTTTACAATATAAAATATGGATTACGGACAAAGAAAAGTAGCTGAACTAAAGATTAAGCTTCATAGTACTGCAAAAGTTAATGGTACAAGGAAAAACTTAATGAAAGGTAAGTTATGCGGCCATATTAATAAAAGGTAACTTATGTGGCATTACACTGGGGCATTTTATTTATGATTTAAAAGATAATTAAATGAAAAATAATCGTAAACTACAAAAAACTCGTGTATTTTGATAGATGTTTAGACCATACGTCAGTGCTGCCACCTTGTGGTTTTGTTATTTCAGAAAACCCTCATTGTTTGTGCGTCGCGTCGATATCCCTTCTAAAATGTATTTTGTTGTGATATTTTAGTAGCCTGAAGTTTTATTTGTGACTGGTTTATGTGTACTTGCTACGTTTAAACAGTATGACTTCAACGGCTACATAAATACGAGTATTACATCTACTCTGGCTACTAAACACAATGCTTACTGAATTTCTTGTATTTTTTTGTAAAATTGATAGGAGGAGGAAGTATCACGGTTTTGATGTGGAGCGCCCTGAAAATCATCAGTTTAATGTAGGTAAAGTAATCTATATTCAGCTTGACTTGAGGTCGGGTATTATTGGTTTCTATTAGGAAATTCGGGAATAGGGAGATGCGGGGTTTAGGTGATATTGGTTACACTTTTTCAGCAGCACAGGTGAAAACAGGCTAAGGTTAGGAAAAAGAAACCAGGACTGTCCTCAAGGTTGTTAAGTCGACGATCTCGTCGAACACTCAGGTTGACTACATTTCCCCTCCGCTACTGGTCCCTTATCCAGAGATTTTTTTTGTAAAAGGTAAGCCAGAGTACTTTAAAGACATCTTCAATGTCATATTATGAGTCTATAGAATACCGACTGTGCCATTTTTCAAAGGGAATCCGATAGGAATTGAGTTGTGGAATCTTCGCCACTGTACGGGACGCACAGAATCGGTAAATGTGGCAGAAAAAAGGGGAGGCCTATACCCGCCAGTGGGTCCGGGCTGATAAAATGATGAGGAGATGAAAAAGGTTTTGCAATACTTACAAGCTATACGCCTCTGCGACGGCCATGGCAGCCGGGTGCAGAGAGCTCGCGAGACTGGAGTGTCCCTCAGTCAGCATGGTCTCCACTTCCTGTTCCGGTCGGTTCAGCATCGTGCCCAGGACCTGTACACTCGCAGATATCGCCTCCTCGAAGCCGCATTCCGCTAGGTATGTTACTGCGGTCTGTTGATAGATGATATTGTTATTAGTTGCTTTGATATTAAGTTAGGTTTTGTGAATTGTGCAACCAACACCAACAGTAGTTTATTAAAATGTCTTCTCTTCACTTTTAGTTACAAGGCAATGACTTGGAATGTCAATTTGCACACTGCTTGGTTTGGTTCACTAGGAATATACTAACTCATCTAAACTTCCGCTGACCTAAATTAGGCCTAGTTCAACTGGATAGACAGCAGCAATACCGGGTTTCTTAGCTACGTCAGTCAACGCCTGTGGTCAGGTAGGCACAACCGCGGCTTCTTCGCGACGAAGACGTTGTAACGCTATACTAATACCATCATATGTATGGACTACCTATAGTTTATTGTGTCATAAGTAAGTACTTACAGCAGCAATGCCTGGTAACCCGATTGTGGCGGCTTTCTTAGCCACGTCAGCTAATGCCTGTGGTCGTGCAGGTACGCCCGCAGCTTCTTCGCGACGAAGACGTTGTAATGCTATACTAATACCATCATATGTATGGACTACCTATAGTTTATTGTGTCATAAGTAAGTACTTACAGCAGCAATGCCTGGTAACCCGATTGTGGCGGCTTTCCTAGCCACGTCAGCTAATGCCTGTGGTCGTGCAGGTACGCCCGCAGCTTCTTCGCGACGAAGACGTTGTAACGCTATACTAATACCATCATATGTATGGACTACCTATAGTTTATTGTGTCATTAGTAAGTTACTTACAGCAGCAATGCCTGGTAGCCCGATTGTGGCGGCTTTCCTAGCCACGTCAGCTAATGCCTGTGGTCGTGCAGGTACGCCCGCAGCTTCTTCGCGACGAAGACGTTGTAATGCCTCTTCGACACTCTTCCAATGAGGATCAGCCTTGTCTTGTGTGTCCGAACACATCTCGATTATGTTGCATACTGCTGACGCTGATAATCTGGGTACAAAAATGATAATGATAACGCAGAACACACGATACAAACGCTGACATAGGGGCCTTTTGACCTCGTAGTAGGGTAGTAGTCGGTAGGTAGTAGTAGGTAGGTAGGTAGTAGTAGGTACGTAGGCAGTAGTAGGCAGGTAGATAGTAGGTGACAGGACAACGTCTGTCGGGTCGGCTAGTTTATAATAAAACATGACTTACTTCTGTACAGGTGATCTGATGTCTTGCTGCTCCTTCTCTTCAGGAGTCATCTGTCCAAAGCTGAGCATATCAGCGGCGGCAGCGCGCATTTTACTTTTAACTTCTTCCTCTGAGAAAAAGTTACTTGTGTCATTCAATGGAATTTTATAGTTTACCTAATATATGAAGATAAAGTCAGAAGATGGCATTCTGTTGGATTCCACGACGAATTTAATCAGAAAAGATAGTAGAAAAAATACAGGTAAACATTTGCGAAACTGTTCTTGAGTAATGCTGTTAGTTCTGATTTTGGGCACACGCCAATAGATCCATGTACGTCTATAGTTCTCACCTTGACCGGGGTAGGTGTTGGACATAGCGTCGAGGAGTCTCTCGACGAGTCTCGCTCGCTTCCCGTGACCGAATATGACGAGCTGTGACCACGCCTGCGCGAGACGGTCCCCAGCCCCGCCCACTTCTAAGGTCTTTATTATCTGTGTACAAAAGGAAATGATGATAAGTTAGTCTTTAAGTGTTGTAGTTGTTGCTGTGTTGTGTTTTTGTTGTAGCTTGCACATCACAGCAGCTGATGGACGCTACTGAAGTGTCAAACTCGTCGCCAATTTTACGCTAAGAAGAAGAGTGATGCAGTTGTAGTTGCCGCGTAAAGCACCAATTTCTTAATGCAATTATCTGAAATATCTATAAAAACACACGTGTTCGGGTCGGGGTCGGTATTTTTCGACACACTCAGACGGCAAAACTGAATATCCGTTCAGGAAAAACTGTTTGAATTGTGCCGAGTGACCTTTACTTAAATGATTCAGCATTTAGCGATGGAAGATGCCGATTAGAGTTATTCGGCACGAGCTGAATTGAAGCCGAATATGTGTTGTGTAGTGAAATCTTCGAGATAGCCTTGTTGTTCCAGCAATACTGCTAAATCGAATGTACCCGCACAAATATGTAGCACCCCAAATATCTTAGGATGATTATGACCTTTATTCCAATTAAAATTAACGTGTATTCTTACATGACAAGCTCTCTATCAACTAAGTCTTGCTTACAAATATGTAGCACCCCAAATATCTTAGGATGATTATGACCTTTATTCCAATTAAAATTAACGTGTATTCTTACATGACAAGCTCTCTACCAACTAAGTCTTGCTTACAAATATGTAGCACCCCAAATATCTTAGGATGATTATGACCTTTATTCCAATTAAAATTAACGTGTATTCTTGCATGACAAGCTCTCTATCAACAAGTTATCTTTAGACGTGGAAATCTATACTAATTGAGTCTTCAGTCTGTTGTAAAACGAATAAAACCATAACATTGCGTATTGATGCTTTGATTAACAAACGACAGTGCCATCTAATAACTGTGGTTTAAACTATACATAGAAGCGATTCATCGCAAAACGATACAAATGAACACAGTACATCGAATGATCAATGCGATGATTAAATTCTGATTGAATCTATGATTGAACCTCACTCAGTTTAGAACGAGCCTTCTTCGCCTTGCCTTTTCCCAACTATGTTGGGGTCTGCTTCCAGTCTAACCAGATGCAGGTGAATACTAGTATTTTACATGAAGCGACAAGGTGAATGGCAAACGGCCAAGAGGTTGCAGCCCTTTGCGATGGTCCGACCAGATAAGCTCTTCTCTCGAAACGAAGTTTCATGATGCGCTTCACTTGACCAAGGATAGACGGAAATGGCGAAACAGCGTCAGGGAAAAAATGATATCAAGGAAGGATCACGACCCTCAGTGATGAGGAGCACGACTTGAGGAGGAGAAGGACATGAAGCGACTGCCTATCTGACCTCCACAACCTAGTTACTACTGTGTAATAAGATACCCCTTTGTTAGACTGGTTGTCAGACTTTTTGGGCCACTGACTACCTGTAACGACATCAGTCAAAGAAAAAGTATTGAAAGAAATATTTCTTGTTGAGTAACAAAAAGAAACTTGTATGTAGGTAAAGAAAATCAATTTGCACCAATTAACTTAAATTATGCACATAAATCTATAGGCAGTAACATAATAAAAGTAATTGTCAAATCAACAAAATTGCTTCAACTACCTAATTGTTCAAAACAATTTAACTGTGTCATTAAAATAATGATTACAATGTATTTAAAAAATTGTTACCAATGCCAATTTTATTTACGTGGAAAAATACTTTTTATGTGCAGCTATGGAGCGACAATTTCGTCAACTACGTCAGATGTCAGGATGGCCGAGCGGTCTAAGGCGCCAGACTCAAGGTTCCCTTACTCACTGAACGTGAGTCGAGTTGTTCTGGTCCTCTCTGAGGGCGTGGGTTCGAATCCCACTTCTGACAAACTCTTTTAGTGTTTTATTGAGATTTTTTAATCGTGGTTTTTTACGCTAACCGCTTATATTGAAAATACTATTCAGGATAAAGAGGTACTGTTTGGCATACTATATTTTTGCCACTAAATGATCGTCTGAAAGGTCGGAAACTTACCTCTTCCATAACGGTTGGTTCTGGAACATAAACGTTTGGTACCAAGGTGTCCAACAGTTCTAGGGTTTTCTCGAACGGTGCGTGCCTGTCAAGCAAAAAAAAAATATACATAAAAACCAGAGAAAAAGATAACCATTACTATACATTATCACAGCTGAAACCTTCACAATCTTCACATATAAAAATGTTTTCCGATGGTATAAAATATTGTTACTAACGAAATAGATAGAGATTTCAACAAATAATGTAAGGGAATACTCTTGGCTGGCTTAAGTGGGAACAAAGTTCACCTATTTTGATTGTTGGATATATTATCACCTGCAAGAAACTGTGATGTAGTGCCTGTAGTAAATACTTTCTTTGTATGCATCTCCGACTAACTTGTAGCTGTCTCCTTTCATTAGTAAAGCGTGGAGTCTTTCCGCCATTGTTATATTCTGAAAATATTTGAAAAAATTATCAACTTTATCTTCTTCTTAGCGTGTTGATGACCATTCAAATTGAGTCAGCCCAAAACTTGGCGTCTAGTTTGGCACTTCCAGTAGTGTCCATCAGTTGTGATGTGCAAACAACAGTACAGGCAAGACACGTTTAACTGCATTGTTAGTGAATTTGGAATAAATGAAATTTCAATTCTTAAGGTGAAAGCGTCAGGGTAGCCTGCGGAATTCAAATTTTCATACGTTTTTGCAATTTGCAGGCCAGTAGCAGGTTGTATGAAGTTGAAAAGATCGTTCGCGACTGTAAAGAAAAGAAAATGTGTGTAGTTACAGATGATTTTGATGGTTATAACCATCAAAATCATCAGTACAACCCTCTAAGTTCATGTAAGTCGATGGACGATTTTTGCAAGGTCAAAGTCGTTCCTATACTTATGTGAGCTTGGATGGTTGTATTGACGATTTCGATGATCATAATTCTGTAACTAAATACGTCTTACAGTCGCGAAGAATATTTTCAACTTCATACAACCTGCCACTGGCCTGCAAGTTGCAAAAAACGTAAGAAAAATTGAATTTCGCGGGCTACTCTGACGCTTCCCCTTAACGCTGTGCTTTGTTGAGACTCTAAGGCTGAGGCTGAGGCCCAGATTCACAGTCCTGACTTTACTTTACAGCAAAGGAGTCTTCACAAAGTAAGCTTTGTATTACCGAAGTATACTTTCTATTTATTCAATTTCAGAGACAGTTGCTTGACTTTCCTTAGAAAAGTACGGCTCCAAAGTAAAGTATAGGGAAAGACGTGTGGCTGTTACGTTTCACATACAAATGTTTTGGAGAACATATTTTTAAATCAAGTTTTATTTCCTTAAAAAAATAGTTATTAACATATTATTCAAGACGAGTGTTTATATCGTGCTCTTACTTAGATTTATAATATTAATGTTATCATTTTACATGAAAAGTAAAGATTTTTGGAAAAAAAATATGTACTAAGTACGTGGAACGAAACGAAACATCGTTGACGTGTGGTTGACGTTCTGTTTGCTACTTGTACGTAAAAAATGTTTTTCATCTATATTATTTATTAACTTAATTCTATCTATGCATTACACGTTGACGTGCCAACTTTCGTGGCGAAGGAGCTACATAAGCAGCTGAAAGGGGGAAAGCAGAACCGTCGTCGTTGTGAAACCCTTCCGAGGAATCCGGTACAGTGCTGTCCAGCAAAGCAGGAGTGTGATGAGGACGGCTTCACCTTACTTCAGAAGAAGAAGAAGAAGCCTACTTGTCGCAATCAATGCGGTACTGGACTGTCAGGACCAAATATGCTGCTGCGTGCAGCGACACCAACGACGTTGCTGTATGTGTCTCGACTGCATCACTCCACGAAGGTTGAGGAGATCGTTGAGTACATGAAGGTCAAGACCAGCTGGACCTTGAGGGTCGAGAGGTTGGAGCCGCGTCACAACACCAACTTCAAATCGTTTGTGGTGCGAGTTCCGACACAATATCTCGACATGTTTCTCAAGGAAGTTTTTGGCCGAAGGGTGTAATCTACCGTCGTTTTCGCGGCAGGCTACGTGACACCGCACAGCGTATCACGACGCCGCCACTTCGTGTGTGATGATAGTTCATAGCTTATAAGTTAGATTTTTTATGCGTTAGTATATTTTTATGTTGTTATTTTGTGTATTTTATCTATGTTGTTTATTTTTATGTTGTTATTTTGTGTATTTTGGCTGTTATCCCAAATGTCATGCCAACAATAGCTGTAGATATTGATTGTGATGTGATGTGTAAGTAAATTTAATGTTTGTTTTTAATGTTAATACTGTTGGCTCAGTTACACTGTAAGAAGTGCCTTGCGTGATCAAATCAGAAATAAGCAAATTCGTTAGGAGGACCACTGACATAGCTCATCGAGTTGCAAAACTGATGTAGCAATGGCAGACAGACAGATAGCAGGGCTCCTTGAAGAATCGATGGGGCAGAAAGGTTCTTAAGTGGTAATAACAAAAGGGAAATGTGGAAAGGCCTATGTCCTGCAGTGGATGTTTATCTTCCGAGATGATGATGTTAGACTCATATCTATACATATAATAAATCTGTAGAAGGGTCAATTCTGTACATTGAAAATATTAAAAAAATAAATAGCGGGGGGTGTTGCTGGATCGATACCAAACCCAAATATGTGATTAAGAAAATTTTTGTCTGTCTGTCTGTATGTGCAGGCATCACGTGAAAACTAACGGTTCGATTTCGATGAAACTTGGTATAATTATACCTTATTATCCTGGGCATAAAATAGGATACTTTTTATCCTGGAAAAATACGTAGAAAAAAAATCTTATTTTTCAGTTTTATTCTGTAGAACCGCGAACACACGTTGCATTACCCGCAGTGGATTCAGCGCCGTAACCTGTATCGCCGAAAGTCGAATATGTCATTGTCAGAGTTACTCAAAATGGAGAAATAAACCATCCACGCGAAGACCGACATCCGCGCGGACGGAGTCGCGGGCGGAAGCTAGTCTATACTAATATTATAAAGCTGAAGAGTTTGTTTGTTTGAACGTGCTAATCTCAGGAACTACTGGTTCGAATTGAAAAAATATTTTTGTGTTGGATAGTTCATTCATCGAGGAAGGCTTAAGGATATATATCATCACGCTATGACTAATAGTAGCGGAGCATAAATAACCATTTTTGTGAGCTATTTTCTCTTGTGACGCAGACGAAGTAGTGGCGTGGGTCAGCTAGTTATGTATAAATATCCTGAGAGGCTTGGCTGTGGGGTATTATTAGCCCTACAGTTTGCTAGTTCAAGTTGCAGAGAGAGATATTATAATTTACATTTGGGAACCGAGTTACTGATAATTTCTGGAGGAGAAACAGTTGATTTGTTATTTGAAATCAAAAATCTAATTATTTCAAATCTTCTGCTTTTATAGATAAAGAAGACCATGAAACTGAAGCAGATGATGACAGTGCTGCTTGGTTTTCAAAAAAAAACAGGGTGACAAGGCTGGACCCAACACAACAATCCATTTCAAGCCAAGACATATCTCAGACAACAGCCTCAAGCCAAGAGAATGTACCACAGCCAACAACCTCGAGTCAAGTTTTTATTCAACAGCCAGCAGCCTCAAGCCAAGAGTCTTCTTCCTCAAGGGTGCAACCACCACAGGCATCAACCAGAGGATCAAATAAAAGAAAGGAAAGGAATGAGGAAGAGGAAACTGTTGATGGATTACGGAAAAAAATATATCTAAGGGAACTCCAGCATTTGGACGAAAAATTTGAATACGAAAAAAAGTTATTGTTAGAAAAGCACAATAAGGAAATGGAAATCCTTGAGATAAAAAAACTAATAGCACTCAAAGAATTAAATAAATAATTACTTATGGTTACTTTGTTTATTTTTTTACATGATTCACCTCATCATCGGCCTATTAATGTTCCCACTGTTGGGACAGGCCTCCTCTCTATGAGAGGGAATGGGCTATATAATCCACCACGCGGGCCCAGTGCGGATTGGTAGATGTCACATGTCTTCGAATTTTATGGTTCTAGGACATGCCGGTTTCCTCACGATGTTTTCCTTCACCGTTTTGTGAGCAGCGGTGATGTAATAAATTACACTAAGTAATGCGCCTGCCTGGGTTCGAACCCACGACTTACTGAACGTAAGTCGGGGCTGCCACCACTGGGCCACCGCTGCTCAGCTCATTAATTAAAAAAAATGATTATATAAAGTTCTGCACAGTTTAATCAAAACACATCCCACATTGTCCAAGAAAATATATTTTTATTCAATAAAAATTTATAAATCTAGACTCCAAATACCTACACAATCTCTTATAATTGTTCTACAGTTTTAACCTCCACTTGCAATGTTGGATTCTTTCATTTAGTAGGCACACCATATTTCAAAATTTTCGTTGTCGAATTTTTGACGGACGAAACGCGTTGCACAAAACGGTCGTCGTTGCAACTTTTTGAAAACGGCTTAGAGGAAGAAACTTATCTAACTTGGACGTTTTCGTCGGGTGAAATAGTTGCAGTTTTTTTAAAGACTGTTTTGTAAACGAAACCGGAACCATAGACTACAATATAACGCGAAACGTAAAGGACGACGACGTGACGGCGACGAGTGACTCTAGTGAGATAGATAGTTGAATCATTGCGCTCTCGACTGTATTTTCATAGGCGTAAAATACAAAATCGCACCAAGTAATCCGAAGACTGGTTTGTTCAACGAAGACTGTTTGAACCCAGGACGTAAAACGGTTTCATCGTCGCAGAACACAAAACGGTCTTTGAAAACGGTTCGTCGTCGCAACGCCCACTACTAAAACTAATTAAATTGAGCTATAACAGCTTGTCTCATGGCAAGACCTTGAGCAGAAGAAGGAATCACGGGCCTTATTTCCATTTGCTGTGGTGGAATCAGATTTTCATTTTGATTTTCCTCGTAATTGTCTTCATAGGCAATACCAATGTTATGAAGAACAGCACAGGCTACGATAATATTGGTTGTAGTCCTCAGCTTGGTACGGAGACCCAGTTGTAGACATGGAAACTTCCTTTTCCACACACCAAAAAATCTTTCTATAATATTTCTTGTCCTTATTTGAGCATAATTGTAATTAATTTCTGCTCTAGTAGCTGTTTGCAGAAGTGGTGTTAACATGAAAGTCAAGGAAGGGTATCCACTGTCACCAACAATAATTCCATTCATCTCACCCCTGGAAAAACATCTGAAGGCACGGGAATTTCTGAAAATTCTACTGTCATGGGAGCTCCCTGGCCACCGTGCTACAATATCAAAAATCTCCATATTTGGGCCTATTATTACTTGCGTGTTAATAGAAAATATACCTTTCCTGTTTCTATAAGCCTCCGAGTGTTCAATATTTCTTGGTCTATTAATTTTAATATGGGTGCAGTCAATTGCTGCTATAATATTGTTCAGTCCATGACGGGTAGGACTTCTGCCCAGTTGTTCAAATTGGTTTTTTATAATTTGTACTTGTTCTCTTTTTGGAAAATATATGTACCTAGGTAAAAGTTTTGCTAATGCCAAAGATACTTGGGCTATAATCCTACAAACTGCCGGCTGGCTTACGCTGATGATATCACCACACACAGTCTGAAAACAAGAAAAAGAGAGACATTGATATTTTTACAGTAATAATATAGTGTTTATTTGATAGTCTTTGTGTGTCAGTTAAATAGCTAGGTAGAAAAGTACTTGTATTGCCAACATAATAGATAATCCTTTCACTGAACTAACTAACAAGTAAAATCGGAAAAATAATAGAGGATTTTATAAAAGATAGATAAAACAAAGAGGATTTTATGAAAGATAAAACAATTAGTTACCTGGTAGCTCCCAGTAGCATAAAATCGTAAAGCTATCAATAATTTTATTCTTGCTGTTAGTGGAAGTCCCCTGTTACCAACAGATGAGTGGATGGCTCCTTCAATTAGAGGTAGGATAACATTTTGTACAGTGTGCTTGGTGAACCGATATCTGCTCTTGAACTCATCATCTCCATAGTGATCAAACGGATCTTGATTGTACATATTTCTAAAATACACTCGGGGTTTGGAGAGTCTTCGCGCACGATTATCAGCTGCATCGACCGCAGCTCCAATATTTTCAATTTGATTAAAAAATTGGTCAATCCTTTCAACGTTACTCATATCGAGCAGCAGGTCAAAATATTGCTTTTAGTAAACAGGTGAGGTGGCGTCAATGTTCAAAAGTAATGGATGGCGTCAATGTTCAAAAGTAATGCGTAGATTGAATCTAGTAAGTAAATAAATATTGTATTGTTTATAAGCAACAAACAGAATATCAACCACCACACGTCAACGATGTTTCGTTTCATTACATGTTTTTTTCCAAACACCTTTACTTTTGATATAAAATGATAATATTATTATGCGTGTAACGTACAGTCACACGTCTTTTCCTATACTTTACTTTGGAGCCGTACTTTTCTTAGGAAAGTCAAGCAACTGTCTCTGAAATTGAATAAATAGAAAGTATACTTCGGTAATACAAAGCTTACTTTGTGAAGACTCCTTTGCTGTAAAGTAAAGTCAGGACTGTGAATCTGGGCCTAACTGTGCGTTTTTATTAAAGTACAGAACTAACTGGTGCCAAGTTTCAGTGAAAACAATAATATGTATTTTTAACTTTAACTTACCTGTAAGTGGTCACTGCAAACGCCCATAGCAGTTATAAAGAAGTTGGTATCAGCCGGGTCTTTGGCATCTAAATGTTCCTTTTGTTCCAACTCAGTTAGTATTGTCGATAGTATATCAAAACGAGGTCCTCCTGCAATGGTAAACCTTTTTAGGAAAGATGTTTTACTGGGATTACTTCTCTTCTACGGTAATTAGAGCGAGATATCTATAAAAGAACCCTATAGTACAGCGGTTCTCAAACTTTTTTGGTGACGGAACCCTTATGACAAGCAAAATTCTTGACCGAACCCTACAATAAAACAATAGTTTTTAAAAGTGTATTCTTTATTAATAAGCATAATAAAAGTACAATGTAACAGTTACCAATTATTACTTACTTTACCACATGGCAAGTACAATAATAGAAGATATTACTAAAGAAAAAATCTTAACTAATGGGAGGTACTCGTATGTAACTGTTTTTTATTTTTCATCAATTGGTTGATATCAGGTTTGATAGAAGACATTTGAAGTATCATATTATCAGGTTCGGCGTCCAGTCTATTGCGATATTTTGTGTTCGTGGCTGCATAGGTTGAGAATCCTGTTTCGCACAAATATGTTGTTGGGAACGGAAGAAGAATATTCAGAGCCATTTTGCCAAGTATTGGATATTCATCACGGATTCTGCACCAAAAATCGTTGAGAGGCGTCGTTTTGAACAGTGACCCCATACTTGTGTCTGATGACATTTCTAAAAGAGATTCATATATCTCGTTTGACATACTTTCGGGCTTTTGCAAGTTGGGTAAAAAAGGATTATGAATTATCATAATCCATGAATTTAGCTTCATTTTCGTATTCTGTTCTTCGGGAAAATACTTTTCAAAAGATGCGCGCATCGAAGTGAGATATTGGACCAATTCTTCAAACACATCATCTTGAAACATTTCTGAGTCGTTATCGCTAACAAACTCACTGAGTGACGTAAAGCTTTCTATTTTTCTCTTACCAACGCAAATAATCAAAAAATCTAATTTTCTTTTGAAGGCACTTATTTTGTTAAAGGCCTGGAACAACGCTAATCGTCAACTGACTGACGAGGCGCGACGCGCGATCGACATTTTTAGTTTTCATACTTAGTCCTAGACTCGATCTCGAACATTCTCAAAAATACTCGAGTCGGCGCCTTTGATAAACAAAAAGCGGATATATAAATACAAAAAATGCGTTGTAAACAATCTCGACTTTATGTATTGAAGATAGAGCCGAAAGTAGCTTGTTCACAACTATAAGCGTCTAGTTCAGAGGCGGCTTTTATCAAAGGGACTGAGCGCTCACAAGTATACGCGTGGCGGGCGGAGTCAAAACGTTCGACCAGAGAGAGGTGTTTTGATTTTTTTTCTGAATTCTTGCGGAACAGTGGTATCGCGGAACCCTTAGGGTTCCGCGGAACAGTGTTATCGCGTACCCTTAGGGTTCCGCGGAACACGAGTACCGCTGCTATACTACATCTGTTTGTATCGAGTTATGGGTACCATACCTAAAGTACCTGGTTGACCGAGCTCTGCATGGCCCCCTTAAACCCTTGTATTGCAAGTTTTATCCATTTTCGAGAACGTGCTTACAAATTTAAATAAAATTATTGCTCATTTTATGGTTTAGGAATATACGACGCCTCGGCGGCCGCGGCTAAGGTGGCAATATAAACTGTTACCATTCGAACCGAGGAAGTCATCATTCACCTGCACTACATCACAAACGGCAAACAAAAACTAACGGCTGTGAATGGCGAAGATGGCAGAAGTTGACCGCATGTTCGGTGCCACGAATATTATTAAGTACTGTCGTTAGATGTTACCGAGGCGATTTTGTGAGAGGACAAAATCGCCGCTCAGTATAGACTGAGCGCCAGAAAATCCACACTGTAGGAAAACCCATACAGATAGGACATTTTTTTTTCTGACAGAAAAATATCTGGTTTTAACTTACTTTCTTTACAAAACAAGCAAAGCAAGTAGTAGTACGCAGCTAGGCCGGGCTGTATGTCTATCCGTTTGAACTCTGCTATGATCTGGAGCGCCATCTGTTGTATTATCTTGCCACCTCCCCACGCAGACAGGGAGCGCAGGCATGCTGATAATGTCTCCTCGTTTGGAGATATACCCTGGAAATAGAATAAAACACTTTCAATTTGGCATTAATTATGTTTTACAGGGTTTAGAAGTCACCAGTAGTAGATAATTTTAATACAAGCTCTTTATTTTTACCTTGCAGCCTGCAGGGCAAAGGCCTTTTACCATAAAGAGTACGTGTGTGCATAGCATAGATCACCACACGTGCTGAAGGCAATTATGTTAACCAATAATTTAATCTTTTCTAATATTATAAAGACGGAATCTTCGGAACTGCTGATCTGTTTGTTTTGAATATAATTATTACAAACACGAACATTTAAAATTGCAGACTAATATGGATGTTTGTTCCTCTTTCACGCAAAAACTACTGAACTGGAACTGGTATTTGGATGAAATTTTGCACACAGATAGTTTATAACCTGCATTAAAACGTAGGGTACTTTTTATCCCGGTAGTAAGATCCCATGGGACACTTATCAAATTTCACGCGGGCGAAGCCGCTGGCAGAAGCTAGTTATGAAATAAAATACAGTAAATTTTCGGTTATTAGCTTTAACATTTTCTCACCTGTTCATGCATCTCTCCTAATAGAGATCGAAGAGCTTCAACCCGCAGGGCGGTCCCTTCGCGCAGGAAACCGACACAGGCAATCAGTGAGTTATAGACGCTTGTGGATAGAGGAATACCTTTCTCTATCGCCTCCTGGGTTAGCATGTGAGCTCTCTCGGCCTGAAATTTTATCATGGCTAATGTAATTTATATGTGTGTACAATAAAGAGTACTCTATCTAAAACACAATCAAAGTTACAAATAAAAAAAAAATTGTCAAAAACGTATTTCATAGTACCTCACACACATTCACTGCACGAACAGAAGTCTCTACAATATTTAAAAATAATCTTTAATCAAAAACTAATTCTATGAAGAGTGATAAATTAGGGATTATGGTTATTTACCTGATAATATTTGGCCATGCCTTGAATCATGGCACAATAGGCTTCTGGCTTCTTTGGGTCCATTGATTCAAAGATCTGATCGGCAAGTCCACCGAGTCTTGAAACAGTCACATAGGAAAAAGTATGAATAGTGTTTAAAATAAATATTAAAGATAGTGCTGCCATTCCGTCAATAACAGTAGATTTCTGAACTGCATTAGCCACGAGATTGTTTAGAAGTTTGTTTAATGTATTATTTAAACTTCATATGCGACCGTATGCAGACCTTACATCACAAGGCATTCTCTATCACCTAATGTTTTTCCACTGTCTCACTCTGTTTTTCTTATTAGTTAAAATACTAAGAAGTGGTAAAATACGGTGTGGTGGTATTTTATAACTAACTAGCTGTGTATGTGGACGATTCCTCGAGAACCACTCTTCTATCAGTGAAAATAGCATGAAAATCAGTGCAGTGGTTTTTGAGTTTATCGCAAACAGACAGAGATAGAGACTATGTTTTATAATAATATGTAGTAATTGGATGACTTGATTTCAGTTTTGATTAGGTTATGTGTATTATTTTCACATCTGCTGCAGGTAGGAACAATTTTTACCATAGCAGTCTCAAATTACTATAAAACAAACAACTTACCTCCAAGTAGCAGCTTGTCGATCTCTAGTATTGGCCGCAAACCATCTCTCCTCAAGCCACTCCATTGAATCAGGCTCTTTTTCATTGTAGAAACACAACAGTTGTAGGAACTGCAGCTTCAATTCATCACTCACTCCACTTGAACCTCCCAGCAGTTGGAATATTGTAACTGAATCATCTATAAGGGCATTCTGTATTGTGTACTTCAAGTCTTCTTCTGTGACCTGGAATTAAAGTTGGGCTTGTTACATGCATTATGTTACCGTGGTTGATTTTACCATTATTATTATCCCCAATTAGTCGGGAGAATAATTATGTTAGATTAAAAAAAAAACTTTGTTTTATAAAAATTTACACAGTCTTTGTGACTAAGATTTTCATTACTTGTTCTGGTGTTTACCCATGAGAACCTGTACCTAGTTCTGTGTTACTTAACAACCATTCTACTGTTATAACTTTTTGGTTTTCCTGCGTTCATAAATAAAGCTAGGGCAGTTTTTTAAATTAGACAAATTCCTCTAATCCTGCTATTTACATTTACCTTGCTAGCATCATTATAAATAGGTTTAGGAGAGAATGCTTCTATTTTGGGATCCGCATTAAAATATGGTGTTTTGATCTTGGTGGGCGGGTCCCATACTCTTGTTGTGAATAGCTCAGCATGCTCATCACGAATCCATGCTGCGGCTTTTCGTCCAGCTTCCGCTGATAATGCATAGGATCTCTTGCGGAAGTTTGACAGTGGTATTAAGTATGGGTCATCATGATATCTGTAAACATAATTAGTTCATGTGATAAAAATTAAGGCATCGATGAGAAATCAAGCATAGATTTAGGATCAATTTAAATACGTTCAATGCAATTCTAGTTCCTCCTATTTCTCATATGACTATTATTTTTCTAGTTAGTAAATACCTACTTACTTTTTTATTCTACATTAGGATTTAAGTTGTGAAATAATAAATATTATAAGTACTTGTAGTGTGCTGCTGTTGGGTCTGTACCAACAGTGGCTGCTAAAGCCTGTAGGAGGTCGGTAGGCCCTCTGGGTTTCCGAGGGGGAGGTGAGATTCCATCGCTGGATTTACCACTCTGAGGAAGCTTCTGCCCTTCCACAGATGTCAGTGAACGACAAAGACACGCTAGCCTTGTCCATTGTCTGTAAATAAACATATTTTATGTAATAAAAAGGTAATTTTATTTACGATCTATAACCTAAAACTTACGATTGGCTTACCTTGGGACAACAACGTTTGAATACATTGATGGTATATTAAAGCAAATACGTGTCTTATTATTTCTAATTAATTACTATACTTATTTATTATGAATGTATTAAATTAAACTGGGAAGTAAAATAAAACAATGTCAGACATACACATAACCTCAATTTTTACTGTCACTGTCATAGATTGTTTTGACCAGTGTTGCCACTGCACCTCGATCAAATTCCACACACATACCTCCCTGATTACACACAATTACACACCAAACAGACCGCCAAGTTTGCAGATTAAATAATATCATATAGTGTTATTTGATAAACTTATAGCCATCTTTAAAATCAGTTTTAGTTAGGAACAATTTTCAAAATTATTTTATTTTCAGATAGGCAATTAGAAGGGTTATGATTTGGGTAGAATTAATCTAGTTATATTTCTTGAGCCAATTAAGGTGAAAGCGTCAGGGCAGCCCGCGAAATTCAAATTTTCTTACGTTCTTTGCAATTTGCAGGCCAGTGGTAGGTTTTATGATGTTGAAAATATCGTTCGCGACTGTAAAACATGTGTAATTACAAAATTAAAATCCTCAAAATCCCAAACCTCTAAGTTCATATAAGTCGAGGAACAATTTTTTCAACGTCATTGTCGTTCCTAGACTTTTGTGAGCTTGGAAGGTTGTATTGACGATTTCGATGATCATAATTCACACGTCACTACACACGTCTTACAGTCGCCAACGATATTTTCATCAACATACAACCTAGCACTGGCCTGCAAATTGCAAAAAAAACGTAAGAAATTTTGAATTTAGCGGGCTACACTGACGCCCTTAATCATTGCAACTTACAATACAAATTCACCGATCGATTAAAAAATTCAAAATAAACCAAAGACTACAACAATCTATTAGATTAAAGGACAGAAATTCAAAAGTTCGAACACCACAGATAAGTAAAATTTGATGGTTACAAAGAACTGTCAACTCAGGTATAATGCAACCATTTTAAGATGTTTCGCATTATGTACAGTTTTGTACGTGTTAAGTTACCCACGATATTTGACTGTATTATTATCATTGCAACGCTCGCTTACCTAACCGAGCTAGAACAAGTTGTAGTGACTGAAACCGATTGTAATTGTACACAATTACACACATATGCTTATTACACACGGGTTACACACGATAAGCCTATATTACCCACAAAATGTGTAATTACACACAAAACGGCAACACTGGTTTTGACGACGGACGTTTTTGTGTTTTTTTTTTAATTTACCCCAAGGGAAGGCCGAAGGCCATTTGACCTAGTCTTACTCCTACTTTCTAATATTGAAAAATCTCATGTCACAGTGTTTGGGATAGAACTCCTCCAAAATGACTTGGCCCATTTTTATGAAATTCTTTGTGTATATTTGGTAGGTCTGAGAATAGGTCGTAGGCTATTTTACCGTACCTACGTACCATAACTTAGGCAGAACAACGATTGCGGGGTCAGCTAGTTGCCTTATAATATAATAAACTATACATATAATAAAATCGTTGAGACCAAAAAATCTGTACATTGAAGATTTAAAAAAAAAAATCGCCCAGGGTGACTTAAAATAAGTAACTGAACATATTAAAACCATTTTTAAAATTTTTGTTTGTTTGTTTGTTTGTTTGTTTGTTTGTTTGAACGCGCATCACGTAAAAACTGCTGGACGGATTTTGATGAAAACTTCACTAATCTATTTAAATAAACTCAGAATAACATTTAGGCTATAGAAATTATGGAAAATTTTGGAAAAAGGGGGTGAAAAGGGGGAGTAAAGTTTGTATGAAAAATTTTTTTTAGATTGTTCTAGAATCATGAAACTCAGAGTAAATACTTATTATTAAAAATAAAGAAATACCTGTTTCAGCAGTTTTGAAAAATTTCATCCAGAGACGTAAAAAAGAGGGTTTTGTGTTTAAAATTAATAAACTTCATACACCTATAGAACAAAATCCAATGAAGTATAAACCTTTAAAAGTTGCTGTAAATACTTCAAATCTAATACAGGTAAATATAATTTCTCAATTTTCTTGAAATTTGATTTTTGAACTGAATACGCCATAAATAGCGGAACTCAAGATAATCGGCTTTCCTCGGTATTATAAGTAGTTGGTAATACAGGGTGGAAACGGTAAACGGGGCAGTAAGGGGAACTGCAGCTACACGAAAAAGGTCTTAGAAACAATCCATAATTTTTTCGCTAAATGTTGATCCTCATTCACAGATTTAATTAAAAAATAAAGTGCAGTTAGCAAGAAAATTGCCATTTTACGTAAAACAATTTTTTTGATGCCAATAATGATAAACCTTAACCGTTGCAGCTACATGAAAATGGTCTTAGGAAACCATCCGTAATTTTTCGTGAAATTTTGATCACCATTCACAGATTAAAAAAAGTACAGTTAGCAAGAAAATTGCTATTTTACACAAAACATTTTTTGATGCCAATCGATCCTGTTTCTAATACTCAACGGTTAAGGAAGCTCCCCTTTCTGCCCGGTTAATCGTTTCCACCCTGTATTTTACAAATAAAATAATACTACGAAGAAAATGTAGACTATCCGAATGTACATGAGACATAAAACCCGAAAAGTTACAAATACAAACGAGTTCAAATCCTACTATCTACAAATAATAAAATGCTTTGTCCTGAAGGACTGTGATGGATCAACGCACATCCTTTACCGCAGATTGTAGAAACCTGAAGCTTGGAGGGTGTATTTTTTGTATAATAATTTCAGAAAATCATTTCTTATCGTATGCCTATAATACGATAAGAAAGGATTTTCTGAAATTATACCCCTAAGGGGGTGAATAGGTGGGGGGCAAAGTTTGTATGGGAAAATGTGATTCCTTGGTCCAATCTACTTCAAATTTTGCTATCAACAATATTAACAGAATTGATGGACGCGTTTCGTATTGCACGTAAATTGATTTCAATGCATATCTTAGGAGATACACCATTTTAAATAACTCCGCAGCAAAATAATGATCATGTACCGGGCGCGCATTTTCATTATGCGGAAGGATGTGTATGATGTGCTCTTTGAAAATTGTATTATAGGTGCTTACGACCCACTCTCTGTAACCCTCTCTTTCTCTTATGTGACGCAGACGAAGTTGCGCGGGTCAGCTAGTAATATAATAAACCAGTCAGTTAGTGGTCACATAATTAGCTCACTTTAATTTAATTGAAGCGCCTGGATATTGGACATCATCATCATCATCATCAGCCTATATAATGATCCCCCACTGCTGGGCCAAGGCCTCCTCTCAAAGAGAGGGAATGGGCTATAATCTACCACGCGGGCCCAGTGCGGATTGGTAGATGTCACATGTATTAGAATTTTTGGTTCTAGGACATGCCGGTTTCCTCATGATGTTTGATGTACTTAGTTCTTATTGGACATCGCTTTAGTGAAAACACAGGGTTAATTGACCCCAGATTCAAAATCTCAAGTCCAGGACGGGTACTAGTAATTGACCTAGATGCGGCAGCCAGGCAATTATTATGCAAATTCTGGTCCATTAAGTGGCCGAGTTTCCATTAGGCTGTTGTTTAACTTACAAGTTTTGTGCATAGCTGTACCTTCACTCTATGCTTAAAGCCTAGGTAAAGTATTAGGTACTGCTGGTGGAAGGCTTGGTAGTTGACTAGATTGTTAATAATTTTATAGATCAAGGAAATAAAACACATTTGTATAAACGGCTCTTTTATTTAGAGAATAAAATAAATTTAGTTAGATAGGTATATTTCGTCCCAAGCGGAAGATGTTCTCATTTTAATAATATTTGATATTTAAAACCGATTGTAGTAAAATAATAGAGCATAACATTAAAAATGAAATGTTAGAACTGCTGGTAGAATTTAGTGGTCTATCCGTTACTCCTTCGCGTTCAGAAGGTGGTTGTTCTACCACTATCACGCTATGATTAACAATTATTTTAGGAGTTGGGCACGTAAATAAAGTGCTATTAACACAAACACCTGCAGTTGAATTAAAAAGAGTGTTTTGCGGGCAGCCAACTACTCTAGCAGTGCCTACGCTGCTCAAGCCTTCGATGCAGGCAACATAGGAAGAGCAATCAGTACTTTCAGGAACGGCGAAGTTCCCGACGCTAGAGCAGTTAAAATCAGGATAACATTTATAATTTGTTGCATTGGTGCATTGTTCTTCTATGTGGCTGTAAACAGAGCCCATGGGACATTTGAGTTTGTATTGGGTAAAGTTTGTCAACCCGCCCAAGAGACACATCGTGTAGCCTCGACAGTCAGCAGTTTCATCGTTCGGGAATCTTCCTCTCGCCGTACATTCAGACGCTTTGCTCACCCCGTGACATAATCCCTGTAATAAGAAATGTATGTTATCAGTATCTTACAAATTACCCGTTATCTCTATTTAAGACCTTTACCACTTTTCAGAGAAAGATAACAAGTTTAATTATAAAACACGAGAAGTGATGAAGGCCTCTATGTGTTACCTAAAGTAGATGAACCATTTATTCGTCGACCGTCGAAAATTTAACAAACATTCTCATTTTCTATTTATAAACAAAAGTTCATCCGATTTCTGAAGACAAGTCAAAACGATATCTTCGCAAACACGTTCACTCGGGGTTTTGAAATTGTCTCTGTAGACATATGAAGTAATACCTTATTATTAAACATGTGTACTTACGACAAATAATAAAACTACACAAAAGTATTTCTTTTCCATTGTACAAAGGTCAATCACACCACTGTATGAAAATGATATTTCAGCAATAAAAATATTTTATTACAACAACTATTTCATAATTCACGACTGTGCAGTTGTCTGATTAACTCAGTTTTATGGGTATAATGCTACTCGGCTACAAAGTTATGGAGACTAATGTAGTTGTACCCTTTTGTGGCCGTAAATAGAGGTGTAACCACACTTCAGCTATCGATATAATTATTTAATATTAGCTTAACAACGCAACTGTTATTACCCCGAATGATTAAACATAGGTGTACGGTGTACCATAGTACATTCAAAGGGGTTTGAACTTTTGGGCCGGATTTTTTTTCGCCATTTTGATGGTTTTTCTAAGTAGCGGCCACGCATAAAACTTATATTCCTCGATAGCCGGTATCAATACAAACAAGTTTTGTATGAGGCAAAATGTTCTAAAGTGTCACGTTTCCGAGAACAGAGCTGTCAAAGTAAAAGTCCATTCACGGATGGAATCTTCAGCACAACTTTGATTTGATCGGACACGCCTAAAACGTGTATCAATCAATAGATAGCTGGCATCACTACAAACAAGTTTTGTACAAAACAAAACGTGTCACGTTTTCGAAATTTGAACCATGCTTAAACTTTGATTTGATCAGACACGCAAACATCAAATCAAAGTTGGGCTGAAGATGCTCAATGAATTTACTTAAACTTTGATACCTCATATCTCGGAAACGTGATACTTTAGACAGTTTAGTTTCGTACAAAACTTGTTTGTATTGATGCCAGCTATCGATTGATACATGTTTTATGATACATGATGTAACCAAGATTTTGTAACAAAAACTTGATTTAAAAGAGTGTCCATCGAGTTTCTTGCCCGTTCTTCTCCATAGAGATCTACGCTAGGGAATGGGCAACTATAACTGTAGCTACATTTAATTTTCATCTTTGTTTCGACAATTCAAAAGTGCCTGTTATTGGCCTACTTGAAATAAATGCTTTGATTTTGATTTTATGCGTGTCTAATAAAATCAAAGTTGTACTGAAGATTCCATCAGGGAATGGACTTTAACTTTGATAGCTTATAACTCGGAAACGTGACACTTTTGAATATTTGTCTCTTACAAAACTTGTTTGTATTGATACTAACTTTCGATTGAAATAGGTCATATGCGTGGCCACTACTTTGAAAAAAAAATCAAAATGGCGGAAAAAAATCCGGCCACGCTTTCAGGCCTTATTTTCGCCAGTTTCAGGCCTTATTTTCCTCTTAATCAAGTAACATAAGCTGTTTTAAAAATGTTCTACATTGAGCAATGATTACACATAGAAACAATATACTCCCTGCAAATCGCTTTTTTGCAGCGCGAACCAATCGAGTTCTTGGAACGTCTTGACTCTAGAACCCTCCCGAGGGTCATAAATTTTCCAAATCTATAAACGACCTTATTTGACTTCGGTGTTATAAGACACCAAAATAGTTACGTAAAAGGTTAGTAGTACCTTTTGTAAATTTTACGACGATCACACGAAATATCCCGATCTAATGAGCGTGCATCCGCAATGAGTGTTTGCGGGTCTTAGGCGATGCGAATTAGGAAGATATTAGAAACGAGAGGGAGGGCGGGGGTCGGGATCTTACCGAACCACCTAATTCACAAGTGACGCGTCGTGATTTTGACGAATAGTTAGTGATCCAGGGTTAAGTTTGACAATTCTTCGGGCTACGTCGGTAACCTTAGTTTCCTATACCGCGCAACTTGCCGAACGCTACCAGCCGAGATTCGATCAGATTCGACGATTAACCTCTTTCTCGAAGTTATACCTACCTAAGTGGACCGTTTTTCCCAGGTACACATAATCGACCACAACTTCGAGTGTAGTGTCTCCGATCTTGATAGGAGTGGGTTACATATTATGTGCATTTAACATGACCTTGGTTTTATCAATGTTCATTTTAAGACCCACTCTTTCGGAAGCTCTGCTGAGGTCATCGAGCATTGTACTGAGATTCTTCATGATCTCAGCCATGATCACTATATCGTCGGCAAAGCGAAGGTGAGTGATCTACTCGCCATTGACGTTGATGCCTAGCCCTCTCCAGTCCAGAACCTTGAAAACATCCTCCAGTGCAGTGAAATTAAGTATTAATTTTACTTATTCGTCGTAGCCAACTTTTGAAATACTACCATAAAACGTCTAGTGTCATGTACCTACACTCAACACCCGCTATTGTCTAGTCCAGCTCTAATTTCAATGCTTTGGGTGAAACATTTGTATACCTGCATACAGTGTTTACCTCTGAGTAAGCAAGCTCTGAAGTTCGTCATTAGGAGTCGTCGTAGAACTCCTGACGATGACTATGAATACGTGTTAAGTCGTCCTGTGACTAGGCTAGGACTTAGGAAGGGTTACATCTAGCAATTTACAGCTCTTGGCTGATGATGAAAAGGTTAAGGATTAGGTATATGATGTCGATAAATATTTGCCAAAATAATCATATTGCAAAACTAATGAATGTCACACCTCTATGTTGTTGCGAGATAAAAATGATAATATTGTTTGATTTCAACTCTACTTTATCAAGATGCTTACTACGCTTGTTAATGGTATAACCGTGTGTTCTCCTAATGGCAGACTTTTGTTTGCTTTTAGCTGTTTGAAGAAAGCGATGAATACATAGGTCAGCAATGCAAGGTTGTCACTTGGTTTCCGGTGACAAGGATGCAGCCTTGCTGATCGCTAATTTGTCCGGCAATGTGCTGATTATTGTGATATGCTCTCAAATTGAATAGCTGAGCAGCCTGCTAAAGGTACCAACGTCATCTGCTGTATCTGCTCTGTATAAATTAGCATAAAAACAGAGGAACATTATAGACAGCTCGGTATAAAGCTAATTTGATAATATGTACCACCAGTGTAGGTGTACACTGAGAAAAATTGATTTCTGGCTTAAGGTGTATTCCGCCTTCGACGGCTAAATTGTAATGTCGCGAGGCGATTTTGTAACGCTTACGGTTATTTTGGCTTAGCTAGGCGTTTCGGTTAAAATGGTACGTCTTTTATGATAAACACTAACCGACAAAAATGTCTTACCGTAAGGCAGTCTTGGAATTTAACTTTATACTGTTAATACAGCAGTAATGGACTACAAAAAACGCTTTAAATTTACGACGTCGAATATGTGGTGAATATCACCGTAATTATGGCAATATTTAACTTAAATTAAGGCGATATATACTTCAATAAAAACTAAACAAACGTAAACATAAGTCATAAACAAACTTTCGAAACCGTCATAAATAATCTTTAGCATGGCAATATTCACCTTATAATAAGGCGGAATATACTTCAGTCACAACAATTTGAACGTAAACATAAAGTTTTTCAGCGACGTATGTATTCGGCAATATAAACGTATAATGTGGCCACATTTGCCCTATCATAAGGCAAAATATGCTTAGATTACGACGAATCAAATGGTAACCTTAGGTTATATAACGACATATACGGCACATATAAACGTAAACATGGCAATATTCACCTTATCATAAGGCAAAACATGGTCAAGTTACGACTGATTGAACGGTAACATTACGTCATATAACGACGTACATATTTGGTCAAATCAACCGTATATTTGGCAATATTTGTCTTATCATAAGGCGAAATATGCTTAGATCACGACGAATCAAATGGTAACCTTAGGTTATATAACGATGTACATGTACGGCACATATAAACGTAAGTATGGCAATATTCACCTTATAATAAGGTAAAACATGGTCAAGTTACGACTGATTGAACGGTAACATTACGTCATATAACAACGTACATATTTGGTTAAAGCAACCGTATATTTGGCAATATTTGTCTTATCATAAGGCGAAATATGCTTAGATTACGACGAATCAAATGGTAACCTTAGGTTATATAACGACGTACATATACGGCACATATAAACGTAAGTATGGCAATATTCACCTTATAATTAGGTAAAACATGGTCAAGTTACGACTGATTGAACGGTAACATTACGTCATATAACGACGTACATATTTGGTCAGTGCAACCGTAAATTTGGCAACATTTGTCTTATTATAAGGCGAAATATGCTTAGATCACGACGAATCAAATGGTAACAACTACATAAATGTACTTAGAATAAGTAGAGCCTTATGTTAGGGTAGTCAGTAATAAACGCTTGTATTGAACAGACGTGTTTGATTCTACCTGCATACTTCATGGCGACCCTGCCACACACGTTCCGTGAACTGTGCTGGCAAGTTATCCGATAACGGGCGCAAAGTGCAAACGCGGCGGGTTCCTGTGTGCATTGGTGCACCAAGTTACAATGTAAAACAATTGGAATATTATAAGCACGAGTGAAAATGGGAAAAAGTTATTCGAAGACTGAGGAGAGGTTATCATCGCCCAAAACGCTTTAGGAGGGAATAACAGCGCCAGTGAAACAGAGCAAGAAAATCACATAAAACTAAATAACATTTTGATGACGACCTTTTTGGTGCTGTTGCTTATTGTGATTCTTGCAATAATTTACAAGAAAATCATACAAAAGCATAAGAAATGGATAGACGAGCAAGTGGATTCTGCATTTGTAAGAAGGATGCGGCAGCGTCTATCCGGAAGGAGAGACCAAGCTCACGCTGAAGATGTTTAGGCGCATATAATTCAATTCGAGAGAAGATTTGTGAGTGCATAAGTGGAAAAAAGTGAAGAAACCGAAGTTGTGAAGTGAAGTGTTTTACGCTTAAGAGTATCGACAATCTTCGATTTAAAAGTATGTAGTAATATTAAGTTCTAAAAATAAGTAGCGCGTCGCAGTACCTACGTAGTACGTAGATTTACGACTCAGCATTTTTTATCGGTGCATTGAATTAATGTGCCTCGAGTTAGGATAAGTTAAGTTGCTATGAATGAAACATTATGGTGCAACTTTTATTTTTAACACTTTATTTTTCTAGAAATTTAATTATATTATGGCTGACGATTTAATGGTATATTATATGAAGAATTGTTACGAATACGGAGATATCTTATAAAAAAAGGGCAGAGTAGATACAAAGTTTCAGTATCGTCAGATAAGTTGCAAGAGGCCGAGATATTGTTAAACAAAAGTAAAATATTATTTTCCACTTTGGGTGAAAAAGCAAAAGAATCAGAATTTGAGTTAATTAATGCCATGTACAAAGAGATTTGAGTCGCTCAGCGAAATAGTGGCATAGGTAATCCACAAATTTACAGCAACAGATTTAAGTAGATATTTGTATTTGTATATGGACCTTTAGAACTATAGTGGCCTAAAATTTGTGCAAGGCTTGGGCCACTATTCCGCTGAGCGACTCATTTGTACTTTATTTCAAGATATATCTAAATTGTGTACTTTGTCTAGCATAGAATCAATATCAGAAACAATGGAATTTGATTTAAAAACATGCTTGTATGTTAATACCTCTATTGGATGATAAGGAAAATACAACGAAGCGATTGATTGACGCGGTGGAGATGTATGCAGATATGCTTAGTGATGTAGGTCAACAGTTATTAATTAAGTTTATATTAAAGGGTAGGTTATCTGAAAATGCCAAGTTACGAGTAGCAGACACTTACTCGACAGTTAGTGACATGATTAAGGATTTTAGGAATAAACTATTAATAAAAAAATCCAAAAGCCAATTAATGATATAATGGTCGTGAAAAAGTTTACAGACGGACTTAAGAGTGAAAGGTTGGGCACGATAATTGCCTCACGTAACTACACATTGCTGAAGGACGCAATCCAGGCAGCCAAGGACGAGTCCCCACCATCATCGTCTTCTACCAGGCCTGCTGAGGTTATGGAGGTAAATAAAGAGTACGTACTTCCAAACAATGGGTATCATTTATTTTATATATTCAAAAAGGTATTTTTTAGTACTTTTTGCTGCACATATTAACAGTAAGCAGACTTTTTTTTTGGTTATGATAATGGATTTGCATAATATTACATGACTGGCACTAGTTTAGTAAACATTGTGTAAAAAAGAGTATTTTAGCGTACTCTATTTTTGTTATAGATTATAGAGTACGTCTACTTGATATAAAGTACAATACTCTATTTTAGAGTACGGTTGGTTACCCTAATCATAACCTACCCTTCACATTAAAATTAAATAATTAATAAAATAAAATAATAATTAATTTTTATTTAATTAAATTTAATCTTACCAATGACCACTTGTTGATATAAAAGTCTGATTACTCGTAAGTTTACTCTAATTTAGACCTCTGTTTTAGTTTTAAATTGTTTTAAGTTCTTTTACCTAAAGGTACAGTAAACGGAATGAAAAGGTTCGTCACACCCTTCAAATTTAATTTAAATAAAATAATTAATAAAATAAAATAGTAAATAATAATTAATTTTTATATAAAGTTAAATTTTATGTTATTATTTTTTTCTTACCAATGACTAATTGTTGATATAAAAGTCTGATTACTCGTAAGTTTACTCTAAGTTAGACCTCTGTTTTTAGTTTTAGATTGATATAAGTTCTTTTACCTATAGGTACAGTAAACGGAATGAAAAGGTTCGTCACCTTGAAGTCGGTTTTCGCTTTGACATTTTGACAAGATAAACAGTCAAACAATTTTGACCTGAATAATTTGAAGTTTGATTACGAATAGTTAAAACATTATTTTCTCTTATCTCAGTGTATTCTGTCTATTCAGTTTCAAAAGGAACGTATCGTCACGAGCACATGCTCGTTACGTTGAACAAATCAAGTTGAAAACTGATGGAACCTTTTCGTTCCGTCAAACCTATTAATTACAATGTAAAATATTGAAAATTTGTATACAAAGTACGGTCGATCAAGCTATTTAGTTTACATTTGAACATGCAAGTTACATTGTAAAATGTAAACCAAATAGCTTGGTGACCGTACCCATATTTTTTATCTTGTTTTATTTATGTATCTAAATATAGTAATGTATCTTAATTGATTTTCTAATATAGATTTTTTTGATTTTTATTGAATGGTTTTATTGCAATGCCACTATCATTCCTATAAGATACAGACGCTATCGGCTTATTATTAGGTTGAGGTTGTAATGTTGGGTTGAGGAGGTACTAATCTATTTAGTATGTTTCTTTAGTATCCTGTAAACAGTAGTTATTGAAGTGTTTTATACATTTTTGTTCTATTGATTGCAGAAGCTTACAAAGACTGGGAGAACAGCTTTCTGAGAACAGCAGGTAACGCTGTTCACTGAAGGCACGGTTGGCTTATCTACTATCATGAAGTTCATGTGAAGGATATTGCTCACGCTACCTTAGAGTGAACGCGCACTTTGAGCGGCCCAATGCCCTTAAAATGAACTAATAAATGATAGTAAAGCAAGTCAATCATGCCCTTAGGGAAAATCGTTACCAGCCGTTAGAAGACTTTTTTCCGGTCTTCATAAAACATTTCTACTCGAAAAGAAAGCATAAATTACCTTACGATACGGCTTACCTAATCGTATGGAACATTCTAAGACAACTTACTAGAAGGTGAATACGACTTAGTAAACGTTGAAAACGCTTAGTGGATAGGTTAAACCATAGTAAGGAAAGACATAAGACGCCATAAAAGAAGTCGATTACGAGTTAGTAAACGTTGAGAACGCTTAGTAGGCAGGTTAAACCCACAGTAAGTAAAGACGTAAAATACCTTACTAAAAGTGAATTACGACATATGAAAACATCAATAGCGCTTAGTGCACAGGTTAAACCCCAGTAAGAAAAGACGTAAAATGCCTTACTAGAAGTCAATTATTACTTTAAAAAACATTAAAAGCGCTTATTGGACAGGTTAAACCACGGTAAAGAAAGACTTAAGATGCCTTTATAAAAGTCGATTACGACTTAGGAAACGTTAAAAATGCTCAGTGAACAGGTTAAAATACAGTAAGGTAAGACGTTAGACGCCTTACTAGAAGTCGATAAACGTTAAAAGCACTTAGTGGACAGGTTAAACCACTGTAAGGAAAGACGTAAAACGCCTTACTAGAAGTCAATTGGGACAATGATACGTCGGAAAGTTTTGTGTGTGTGACCCGAGCACCTCCCTTTACCGTTTATATCGCCTTACCGGAAGTTAAATCTCATCGTCAATCAGACGATCCTATCTGACTTACCACGTTTATAGCTTTTGAATTAAGGCTTATCTGTTAATAATTACGTGTAAAATACACATTAAAGAGTATATTGCTGCTTATTTTTTGCGCCTTACGCTTAAGGCGTAAAACGCCTCCAACCTAGGAAGGCGTTTTCGGTCGGTTGACTATTGGTCGTTTTTTCGCCTTCTTTACGAATAAATCCGCCCTCGTTACGAAACATTCGGCTTTACATTTTTCTCAGTGTACATGATTGCTATACCACATTCCTGTTCTCATTAAAAATCACGTTATTATGAGTTATATAACGTGCCTGGAGTTCTACACGAACTTGCTTTGTCTGTGGAAAAGTCATCAAATGGGTTTACTATAATAGGTAGGGTTTCCAGGTCGCCAAACCTAATAGCCGAACAGACCAGCCAGCTTGGCCGGACATTTGGGTGAAAAGGCCGGACACCCTACATTATCTAGGTTTTGTGTCTCTATATTAATAGGAAAGACAATTTTTTTTATGTAAAATCAAGCTTTTTTGATTATTAACATAAATCTTGTTTAATTCTAATAAAATTTTAATAATATCAAATGCCAAATCAGTCTGAGTACTTTATTATTAATCAGTCAAATAAATTCATTAGTCGACTCGCCTGCGCTCGGCCACGCTCCGCGCTCTGGACACCGTTTATTTTGGCCGGACACGCAATCATAAAGCCTAACTATGTCCGGCTTTATCCGGACGCCTGGCAACGCTAACTATAGGTAATCTTTCTGGGAACATCACCTTAATTTTATGACTGTTGAAAACTGCTTGCTGTGTGCAGGACTGAGACTTTTAGTTTAAATTGGCAAGAAGCTACTTTAATTTGGGTTCATTAGTACTAGGTATATATTGACGACCCGAATAGCGCAGCGGTAGTGAGGCTGCCTTACGTTCTTAGGGTCCCGGGTTCGAATCCCGGTAGGAGCAAATGTTTGTGCGATGAGCATGGTCATTTGTTTCCGAGTCATGGATGTTTATATGTATAATAAGTATGTATTTACAAACAAAAAGTATATATGTAGTATATAAACTGTCTAGTGACCACGACACAAGCCTTGCTTAGTGTGGCACTAGATGGTGCTGAGTGTAATGTCCAGCGATATTTATTTATTATTTATATATAGTATATTTATATTATATTATATTTATCATATTTGTATTTATATTATATTATATTAGAGGAGCTCGTGGCTAAATAATAACAGCCGCTCGGGCCGATCTTTAGGTTAATGAAAAGTGAAAATATTATTGTTTAGTTAATGATAATTACCAATTGTCCTATCAATAGCCGAAGACCACCGAGGACAGAGAAACGTGGGAGAACATAGTGCATCGAGTGATCAATACCTCTGACTAGACACGACCTTCACTATGAAGATAACGGCTATGAAGAATGATGATTACACCTACAATGAACGCGGACACCTATTGTTTAAATGGCCACTGTCAGGAAACAAAATTGAGATGGGTTTTCTAGAAGTTATCCATCTCACACGTCGCAGAGTCGGTCAGATTACTATTTATATCCTTCATCAAACCAGCCGAACATACGTAAAATCTTAGAGTCAGTCACTGACTGACAGAAAACGCATTCCTATCCCAAACTACTGGATTGTTTAGCAAAAGTGTTTCTCCTCACCTTCGCTATGAAGTTAAGAAGGTTTTTATGAGGATCCTTATTGTTAGATTTGAAATGTAACAATTATTTACCATCTATTTACCCATATTATGCGAATAAATTTTTGATTTGATTCGAGAATTAAGAAGAGAGAAGATTTCTGGTAATTAATTAAAACTTTAGAATCAACACAACACAAGTTAGCCTGAGTCATTTTTATGCATATTTCACAATCTTTCGCAAAGTAAACTGGTTTATTGAATTCATGGCACGGCATGGCAGTTTCATTAAGCCTGATCCTTGAAAACGTATGTAGAGAGTCAACAAAAAAAGAACGCCTGAAATACAGGATAATGGCAATAAACAAATAAAATTGTCCACAAATTGTCCATTAGCTGTAATCTAGGCGATTACATTAATCTCATGGAGCCTATTAACTTTATTAACACTTGTTAGTTGTTTGGTATAAAAGATGACGTGTTGTCAGATTTGTATTCATTAAACCATCATGAAGACCACGATAGCTGTTTTAATGATCATTGTAAGTGCTCTTTGGTAAACGGCAACACATAATCGTACATAGGCAGGTAAAGATCTTAAATTCTGCAGCAGCACTACTCCACTCAGAGTACCACAGTCCAACTCGACTTCTATCAAGCTGTGCCACAACACCCTGCTTCAGCCTTCCTGCATCTAAACTGACACCACATTTAGGTTTTATCTAGCTGGGAGCTTATAGGACGTATCATGCATACTATTTTGTGCTGTTTAACGTTAATTTTTTGTGTTTTTACAGGTGGCATGTTTCGTGTGGCAAGTCTACACGACCGCGAACTGCACAGCCACTGGTCCCGGTCGCTACGTGGAGCCCACAGACACGACTTGCAAGAACTACACTTTCTGTGTGTTCATCAGCGCCAACAATAGCTACCTGGCTTATAACTATGTGTGTCCCACGACTTCTCTCTTCAATCCTAATACTCGACTCTGTACCACAAACTACACTTGTACTACCACAGCTGGGTAAATGAAAAACAGTACCTGGCTATAAGTTACACTACTAGTAAGTTATACTTGGCATAGACACTAACATAATAATGTCTACACTAACATAATAGTCACTGAAAACGGGACCAACTGAGGGTCGCCTGGTGGGGGCAGTAAATATAGCACTTCGATTTTTAAAGGGGTTTGAACTTTTTGGCAGGATTTTTTTCCGCCATTTTGTTTTATTTTTTCAAAGTAGCGGCCACGCATAAGCCTTATATTAATCGATCGCTGGTATCAATACAAACAAGTTTTGTATTGATATCTCATATCTCGGAAACGTGACACTTTAGAACGTTTGATTTCGTACAAAACTAGTTTGTATTGATGCCAATTGCCAGCTATCGATTGATATATGTTTTATGCGTGTCTGATCGAATCAAAGTTGTGCTGTAGATTCCATCAGTGAGTGGACTTTAACTAATAGCTCATATCTCGGAAACGTGACACTTTAGAACATTTTGTCACTTACAAAACTTGTTTGTGTTAATACCGTCCAGCTATCGATTTAAACAGTTTCTTTTATGCGTGGCCGCTACTTTGAAAAAAAAAATCAAAATGGCGGAAAAAAATCCGCCCACGCTTCATACAAAAATGTTCCAAGCCCTTTTGAGTTTTGTACTGCGAACCGTTTACAACCGTTTTAAAACATTCTTCTATGCTACATTTTCTTTTTTTTTTAAACGAACGACTGGCAATATGGAGACGGCCACCACAAGGACTGAATTTGCAAGTCAGCAACGTGGTGTTAAATGTTAATGTCCAGCGATATTTATATTTAATCTTTTGGACTGCTTCGTTGGTCTTAGTCGTCGCAAGCGCAACTGCTGAGCCTGCGTCACGCCTTGGTATCATTTTTAGCGAGTTCTGACATCACGAGTCCCCCCCTCCTGATGCGTTTTATCTTTGTCAATATTCATTGATTTACTAAAACAAAAAATACGTGCCCAATATTTTCCAATACTCCAACTGACGGACTAAATAGATTTGCATTTTTTTGATACTGTTGTCATACCTATTGGCTGACCCCATATTTCACGGGATTTAAACATATCTGGCGAAATGTAGGTGTATTATTAGGTACACCTCTGCCTTAACCTTCTGGGATTAAAGGCGTGATATTATGTTACGTACTAAGGCTTAATGTACCGTGAGATAGTTGTGCCATATTAAGTGATAAGCAAAAATAAGTATGTAGGCTAAGTAAGTAGGAATTTGTCTTGATATTGTATGATACACGCGTCATTATTAGAAGAATAGTGAATAGTGTAAGGACCAATTATTATTGTATGTTTAAGTTTACATTAATAATTGTGGTGTAACCTAATCACACTAATAAGTGCGTCGTTAACCATGTTTTTTTTTCTAATAAAGATACTTGAAGATATCCAATATTTTTTATTTACATGCCAAGCTATTCCTAATCTTGAATTCCTGACTGGGTATCAACAATTACTTTCTTCGTCTTTCTTGTAGATATAATTTATACCATCTTACGTCTGAGTCACAGTTCATATCAATGTAGACTTAGGATTATTATGAAGATAATGTTAATGTCGCAACTATCATGGTAAATTCGACAATCACTGAATTATCTAGCTATTGCAGTGGTGGGCCGTCTGAAGAAATACTAAAGTTGTGTCGAGATATTAGTATTTATCCCATTCGTTCCACCTGCTAAGAGTCTAGATAAGAATGTCATGCAGGTGGTTGGAAACAGGGAAACCCTGTTCAGGTGAAGAAGCCTGGAGAAAAGGTATGGTAAGACGACCCGTTTGGCGAATCGGTAGAGAGGCTGCCTTACGTTCCCCTAGGGTCCCCGGGTTAGAATCCCGGTAGGGGCAAATGTCTATGTGATGAGCATGGATATTTGTTTCAGAGTCAATGATGTTTATATTTATAATAAGTTTGCATTTACAAAAGAAAAGTATCTATGTAGGTATATCAAGTACCTGGTGTGCAAGACATAAGCCTCGTTGCTTACTATGGCACTACATGGCGCTGTGTGTAATGTCCAGCAATATTTATTTATTTATGGTGCAGCCAGTGTAAGTAGCAAGGAGTTTCATGCATCATGCTAGTGGAAGCGTCGTTAGTAGAAGAGGAAAATTTCACGTTCACTGTGGAACAGGCCCATATCGGCCTGCCGCGGTACTTCAGCTGGTGCGGACGAAGAAAACTATGTCCCTCTCGCTTGTGCGGAACGATTGTCTCAGGGGTTTGTTGTGCATTTCGGCTTGGGGTCAAAATTATAGGTGTTCCCCATGCAAACATCACGGCAGGCCCTTATCGGCCTACCACGAATTGACGGTGAAAAACATCCGCTTGGTGCGGCAGTGGGCCTATTTCGGCCCGCCATCCTAACAGGCCACCGGCGACCGGTTAAATTACTTTATCGACTCCTGCTCCTGCCTCAAGATTATTAAACAAGAAACACAGCACACTTCAACCATCAAAACATAATATGGAGTAACTATTAATGTTCTGTGTTTTGATAATTTTATACATTACCAATGCACTTTCCTGGTTAGGTGATCAAAATACCTATGCATGCTGGTTGTATCTGAGTCATAGAAACCTTTATGTAAGTACCTAGGAATTCTACACAAAAGCAAGTTCTTTGGTGTTTGCTGCGACTAAAACTGCACGGTGTGGTTTTTCCGTTCAAGCCAATGTTGGTATTTTCCTACGAGTGTACCTATGGATGTAGGTACAAATGAATGATCTCAACAGTTATAAAGCTTATCTTGATTATGTTTATGTGTTATTGTTGTAACTGTAAATTATTCGTGCAATGCAGATGCGTTGCGGCAAGCTGAAACATTATGCTAAGCATTCATACTAATATTTTGCATGCGATAGTCTCCGTCTGTCGGTCATTTCACGTCATCATCATCTACCTAGCCTTTTCCCAACTATGTTGGGGTCGGCTTCCAGTCTAACCAAATGCAGCGGAATACCAGTATTTTACATGGAGCGACTGCCTATCTGACCTCCACAACCCAGTTAATACTGTGTAATACGATACCACTTGGTAAGACTGGTTGTCCGACTTTTTGGGCCACTGACTACCTTTATCGACTGCCAAAGATGGACAAATGACAGCCGGGACCAACAGCTTAACGTGCTTTCTGAGGCACGGAGGAAACTCGGTATGTATGGATGGTCACCCATCCATAGACCAACCTAGGCAAGCAAAGATCGGCCCGAGCGGCAGTCATTACTTAGCCAGGAGCTCCTCATGGGCTGTCGGTTATTTCACGTGCTGAACAGATTTCGATTAAGTGTGGTATACTGGTACACCTGAAATGACCTGAGTTAGCGCATGGGATACTTTTTTATCATGGTGGAGTACTATGGAAATCAATGTGGTCGAAGCCGTGGGAAACTAAAAAACATATACAAATTTTATTTTACCATTTTGTCGGCGTAATTGATATACACACCGACTAAATTACAGCTTTCTAGTACTAACAGTCTGTGAGCAAAACCTCAGATGGACCGATGGACAGACGGACATGACGAAACTGTAAGGGTTCCTTGGCAGGACTACGGAACCCTAAAAAAAATGACCATTCCAGCAGCTATTTCGTTGCAGTGCGTGTAGGTGTGCCAGTAGGGGTTCCGTAGGGGGTCTCGTAACCTTGACATAATGTTCTCGTAGCGGTTTGGTAGCTGCCTTGAAACTGCTCTATAGCCATTACGAAGCGGAATCGTTCTGTTCCCGTAGTAGTCTCGTAGCCTTCCCGTAGCATTCTCGTAGCCCTCATGTACTCGTTTCATAACCATCTTCTAGACGTCCACCAATTAGCCATCACATAGATGTCATGTCACATTGAAGTCGAGCAAATGCTTTATCATTTTTATAATGAAACCAACGGGTTAACAGTACACCGTCTGTTGCTAAAACCAGTGCAGACGGCCAATCGTATCGCCGCTTGTGGGCTTATGGTTAATCATCCTATGACAAAAGATAAATCTTTTCCTCAGGTCTTTTTCGAACTAGGTTCTACATAAGCGCGTCGTCCATTTTCCGCATCAGGTATGCTGTCGCCACTCCTACGAGTAAAACCTTTTACCCCACCGGCCATTCAATTCTCAGCTCACTGACAAGATGGGCAATTATTCGTGTTGTCTCGGTAACCATGGATCTTCTGTGGATCTGATTATGCCACGCCAGGGAACTGCAAGCAAAGCCAAGATAATTGACTTAGGATATAAAGTCAAGTTTAGTCATTTTGAGTGGATTACGTTGTGTCCGTATAATCCATCGGATAAGCCAACAATTTCGAGACAATCCGATTTAATGATTTAATACAGTTCTGTGTGTCCAAGTTTACAATCCTTGATGGTATAAAGGCTGAATTTGGAAACAAGTTTATTCACAGCACGAAAATGGCTAAACAGATCATCATTATAGTTTTTGTGAGTATCCCTTTCTTCAACTCCTATTTATTTAAATTGGGCCATAAGGATTTTAACAGTATGTTACAGTTATAAAAGAGTGCCAGGTATTGTACTCCCGATAAGTCTAAAACCACGGCTGGTGATTTTCCAGATGCTGTCTGTGTGCGCGTGGCAGGCGCAAGCTGTTGTGAACTGTACGGCCACCGGAGCTGGTCGTCAAGCAGACCCTGCCGACGCAACCTGCAAGAACTACACTCTCTGCGTCTACGTCAGCACAAGCAACACCTACTTGTCCTACAACTACGTGTGCCCCACGACCTCTCTCTTCAGCCCCACCCTCAGGCAGTGCACCGCCAACTACACTTGCTCCGCCACCACAACCAACACCACAACTTCCGTCTGCACAGCTGATGGCTTCATCGCCGATCCCAACTCCTCAAACTGCTCTTCTTACATACAATGTGTCAACATCAACGGGGCCTATTCAGAAACAACGTTCACATGCCCAGCTTCTACTTTCTACAACCCGAATACGACTCTTTGTGATGCTTCTTACAACTGCACGAGTACAACCACATTCTCATGTACGACAACCGGCAGATTTGCCAATACTGCTGATACTACCTGTCAAACCTATTTCTACTGCGTACTCCTGAGTGACGGGACATTCACTCAGTATAATTACACCTGCCCCAGCACGTCATCGTTCAATCCTGCATCGGCACTGTGTACTGCAACTTATACGTGTACTAATTGACACCGTTTAATGGCTTTTGTTTAGGGGTGTTATGAAGAAACAAATGGATTTTTTTTTCTAGCTGGATGGGTGGTGGCTGTAGTTTCTGCCTGTACCAATGGGAAAAGGCGTGATTTGATGTATGTTTGTATATTCATGTATGCTTGTTTACAATAAAGGAAATGATTTTTGACTGTCATACTCATGTCCGTATTTTTGTTTCAATAATTTATGAACATATTCAATAGTTTTTATGTCTTTTACTGTACTAAATACACGTAGGTATATACGTTTGTTTGAAATTTTAGCATGAAGCATTTGAATCGGAGAGGCAAACATGATAATTTCATGTAACAATGCGTTTAGCAAATCATGTTGATATTATTATTTAATTTATTTGAAATAGTTAAAATGTCATAAGAAACACTTAAATAAAATAAAGAAGAACAGTCAATTGGGACCCAGACCCGACACGAATGAGACATTTCTCAGTTTTTTTTTTATTACAAGTATAGAGCTAAAATACATACTTTTTATATTCGAAATCAATGGCTAACACAGAACATTGCCATAAGTTTTTGTTCAGGAGATTTAGCCGCTCAACGGCGCATCACCACTATAGTGGTGAAACATTTTTTACAAAAAAACATCGTAATTGCATGTAACTCACGAATTCACTATACAATAATGGAATTATCCAGGTGACCTAGTGATGGAGCTGGATTATGTATTTTTAATAATTATTTAAAAAAAATGCTTGGAAGCTTCTGGGCTTCTGGGCCCTAAAATAACACATGAAGGGAAGTCTTCCAATGACACTGAAAAGAAAACTAATCGACATGTGCATCCTGCCCGTCCTAACCTAACAGTGGGCAAAGTTGGTAATTTACTGAACAACAGAAGTCCAAACTCAAGATTTGCCAGCAGGCTATGGAACACAGGTTGCAGATGTCGGAGAAAAAACATCCAAGCTGAAGTGAGAGTGGGCTGGCCACGTAGCGAGAATGCGCCCGGAGAGGTGGGAAAAGAACGTCACTCACTGGACGCATGACGGAGGGAATCGCCGTAGAGGTAGACCGCGGCGAAGGTAGTGTGATGATCTCATCTTGTTTGCGGGGCGAACATGGCCTGATATCGCACAAGATAGAGAGGTTTGGAAGGAAGGCCTTTGCCCAGCAGTGAGACACATGATAGAATAAGAATAATTGTTGAATTTTGTAATTGTTGTTCTACAAAATCTTTTCGAGTTTCCAGTACTTAACCGTTCACTGAGAATGTATCGACGACGAAGACATAGTGTACGTGCACACGCAGCACAATTATTATCGTCAGCCACATCAACGAACCAATTAAAAAGCAAAAATCAAGTCCGGTAAAAAGAAAGCCAAAAAATAGTCATGAAATAGAATCTCGTTAATAAAAACGCACAGAATCTCGACACAGTTTTTTTATGGCATTTCGCAGGTCATCCTAGAAGGTTGCAGTAGTCTGCTTTAACCGGTCTAAGTACCTATCCCGTGGGTGCCTTGAGTGTGTCTATTTTTTGTGTGTTTTATCTAAATTGGCATTATCATTTTAAAAGGAATCCTTTATTAAGTACAAGTAATGGCATTGTCATTTTAAATATCTAGTTAGAACGCAATTTTATCCATTTAAAATGAGGTTCTTTTTTGAAACGATCATTAAAAAAAAAAAAAAAAAAATTACCTGAACAAAATCAAATGGCAATAAGTAGGTGTTACTGATATTCAGAATTGTGTTCACAAGGAAGGAATTTGGGGAGGCCTTTGCCAAGCAGTTTTTAGTAATTACTGATTAAAATATAAATTTTCATCAGAAACAGCAGATTTTTGTTTAAATTATCGATCTATGTTTGTGCGTCGATATCCCTTCAACCCTGTATAGATTTCTTTTTCGGGGGACTATAGGCACATAGGTACAGTTCTTCCAAACAATTAATATATGATACGGTTATATAATGCATTAATGTTTATAAAAACGTAGATATTGTTTGAATTGGATGAATGCCTAGAAAAATGTAAAAGCAACAAATCTTAGCTGGTTGCATAGATACCAGTTTTATACAAGGATCTGGTACTCATGTCTCTGATTAATGTTACTAAGAATTAGTTAGGGTGAGCCATGTCACCAAAAACCTTATTTTTATTACTGTTTATGATATTGGCTGCAAACTAAATAAATTCATATTTTATGGTCCCTCAGAGTTGAAGTTCGTTAAATTGTGAACCATCTGCTATGTTTTTGTAAACCGGCCAGTCAAACATCTTTGGCGGGTGCCATTCTTTAGGAATACTGAAAGAAGTGGTATTAAATCTAAAAGTTTTAAATGATATCAGATAATGCGTCTAAGTGAAATGGAAAGGGATCGTCACCGTATTAACTCGAGCCATTCAGTATTCTTTGTATGAAACTCCCTATTGCAACGCACACTAATCGGAATCGTAACGCGGCGTAATCGCCACGCCTCGGGACAAGCTCACGAACTGCGGCGATTCGGTGACGATCCCTATCCGCGTCGACGCGACGTGTGTGCTATGACATTAAAAGGGCCAAGTACTTGTTTTCATTGCTTTACAATAGCAAACTTATTGTTAATGCAACATGCAAATCAACAGATTAAGATTATCAAAGAGCAAATTCTTGGATTATGTTAGAAGGCGATTCATACACGACGTCCACAAATACTCCACCTGAACCGCCCGCGCCAATTAAACCGCGTGGATTACCGGTATCGTGTGATAAGCGCCTTATTCTAATGATTTATATTATCCATTGTTTCCGTTTCACTATAAATGTGGCGTTTTCGTAATTCCATAACATTATTCAGTTTCTGCAGCAAACGAGCAAAAGATGACTGTGAGGAACATTATCACCTTAATTTATGTAAGTATCCATTACTTTTGCGACCGCCAATTTAATAAAACCACCTCTTCTCAGATATATTGAGATCAGCTTCCAGTTGAACCGGATACAGCTGAATTTCAATAGTTTACATGAGCGACTTCTATTTGGCCCCCTTAATCTAGTGTAGTACAAACTAAGTAAAACAACGATTGTAAAAGTCGTTGCATGCAGATTGCAGCCCTCCTACCTGCCTACACTATGTTCATGCAGAAGATGTGATATTTTCGTAATTATATGCAGCGGCCAAACCTACTTTACACGAATAAATAAATAAATATCGCTGGACATACCACAAAGCGCCATTTAGTGCCACACTAAGCAACGAGGCAAGTCCCTCCATATGGCTCCTCAGGAGATGTTCACTCATCGACTGTTTGAGCGTGAACATTTTACGATTGTTTGTACTGTTTCAGGTGCTGTATGTTTTCACCATGGAAGCTCATGGTGCCGATGTCAATGCCGTGACGTGCGCTGCGCCTGGAAGGTTCCCCAACGGAGGTTGCCAGAACTACACACTCTGCGTCTATGTTAAGTTGCCGAATGGCACTGAGAGCTTTATTCCTTACAATTATGTTTGTCCTGGCACGTCTGTGTTCAATCCAATGAAAGGCAAATGTACCTCTCCTAACAACTATGTGTGTTCATCAAGTTCAGGATAGGTTTTCAAAAAGACAGTGTGACATTGCTTGTTCAGGGTTTATTCGACTATAGGATTTCTAAACGGGTTTTGTCGACTGAAGAATCGACAAAATGACAGATCGACAAAGGAAATTAGTCATTTTGTCGATTCTAACGTTGACAAAACCCGTTTCCACGGTGGTCATGTTACGTGTGCTGGAACCCGTTGCAGGAACTGTGTATACAGAAAAAATACAATTAGACACTTAAGTTTTAAAAAATGACCAAGACGCAAATCTTTCGAGGATAGCTTTGAAATCAGAAGTATTTGCAGTATACAGCGAGTATCTCCTAGTACCAACGTGTGCAACAACGAAAAACTTAATTCAAACGTCATATGTAGATGGATGCTGGATCATATTACTACCGATACAAACTTTTGCTTTTGTAAATAATGACAATAAAAGTCAATAATGTTCCAACGATTACAATTCTTTGTCGTAACGAATTCTGTTTTTCATTACCTGCTTTAATTTAACGCTTGTATTTGATTATGCGCAAACAAGAAAGCAATGTGCCATAAGTAATTTATTACAGAGAAGGTGTAATGTCAATATTGAATACATAATTACGACTGAGACACCAGATTTTGATAACGTGCGTGATAATGTTGAATTGTTATTTCCTTTACTCAGTTGTTTTAGTAGTTTAAATATAGAACTTTAAGGTGATATCGAAGACCTTTTGTTGTAATTAGATATAGACATTATTGGGTGTTACAATGTGCAAAGTAAATCAATAATTCAATATGATCAGTCTCCATTTCAACACATCCTTGTTGGAACTACAATTATTGTTCTTATGAACAAACACAAGGATTCATTAGTTCCACCGTTAATTATTTGAACACTAAGCCTGACAGTAATGAATGTTTGTGCATTTGCAGTTCGAAACCTGAATTTAATAAAAAAAGGAACTCAAAGACAGACAATGTGACATAATTCTGAAACGTCATGAATACAATCTTTTTATTAACGCTGTTAACTTAATAATAACGAGATAACCATATTATCTCTTAATCTTAGTATAAAATCTTCAGTGCTTGAAGAAAAGATTTTAGAAATTCACGATGCAAAGAAAGATTACCGTCGCTGTTTTTCTCGTAAGTAGTTTTCTCATTGTTTTCATTAGAAGCCTTAGTTATTATTTAATTGGGGACTGTGGAAAGGCACAGCGTTGTAAAGCACAAGGTGGGCCGGTGATCAGGTGAAGGCCGCGATAATCTGGTGGATGCGAGAGGCACAGGACTGGTTGACGTAGTAACGGTTGGCGGACGGTTCAGCAGTTGGGGTTTTTCTGCTGAAGTGATGAAGAACCTCATGCGAATTAAGCAAGATTGTCTGGACTTCAAAAGAGACTTCATAGTCTCTTTTGAAGTTCAGACCAACTCAGAGGTCATCCTCTGAGTTTGTTTCGCCAGTTTCTTCTCAGAGTAGTCAGGTACGAGACACCGGCCCCATCTAGTAATCAGCCTGATAAGATTTTAGGATATATTTTCTATTTGACTAACGGCCGTTTTCTATAACTTACTTATGTGTAACTGTTAGAATGACTACTTCCGTAGCTATCGGCGTTTTTATAAACAAAGAATATTTTCTCCACGTCACCTATCTGTCACTTGATTCATAGAAAAATCAAAGAAAGCTTTTCTGTGACGTTTTGTTCCTAAGCTGTCAGTAAGCAAAATGTCAAACAGACAGAGATAGCAACCTACCGAAACCGTCTAGTAAGTAAAAGGCCTCCAGTAAAAAAATGCATATTCTTTTTTGTTTTATCCTACATTGTTTATTTATTATCAGGCAGGCAGTTGTGCTGTTCCCCACTAGCTTCTTACAAATTTATTCAAAACCATTCAATTCGTCGTCCTGTAGCCTGTACTATTATTAGGATACGTGTTATTCTATATGATACCGTGGTTAAGATGTCACCTCTTACTGGATTTTTGGTCAAGTACTTATCACTACTCGTGTTGAAGATAGGAGCATTAGGAGCCCTTTCACAGACCACAGATGTATAATAACACAACTATAGTCCCCGCCACGAGAAGTTAAAATGACAGCGTCAGCGTGATCTTTTTCAAAATGGCGGTCCAAAGTTTACGTTCCATGATGTCAGATGCTTTGTAGTACCGGTACCATATTATAACATTAGACGTCAGCGCTTTATATCGCTAAAATATAACCCGACCAAGTGAAACTGCTCGTTACTTTCGTATTACACGAATGATAATTTGAGTTGATTGAATGTGGGAGTATTTTTTGTTAATTGAAGTGTCGCAACTAATCTTGGTAGAAATTCTTTGTTTACAAAAATTAAAGCTTCGCGTGGCGTGGACTATACTCTGCTTCACTGACGTTACTTTGCTTCACTGACGTCAAAACAAAACAATCAACAAACATGGTGATTTTTAGGGTTCCGCACCAATAGGGTAAACACGAGACGAGACCTAAGACTCCATTGTCCGTCTGTCCGTCTGTGAGTCTGTCACCAGGCTGTATCTCATGAACTGCGATAGCTAGACAGTTGATTGATGATTTTTACAGATTTTTTGTATTTTGGTTGCCGTTATAACAACAAATACTAAAAACAGAATAAAATAAATATTTAAGGGGGCTTCCATACAACAAACGTGTTTTTTGCCGTTTTTTCTAATGTTGTTTAGATAATGGTACGGAACCATTCGGGCGCGAGCCTGACTCGCGCTTGGCCGGTTTTAAATTTCTTTATCACTGCTGGTAGTTCAATTAATTGTAGTAAGTAAACATTTTTCCAGCCTTTAACGGCAAGAAATTTCCACACGTAGTATTTAACTGTGTAAATGCTGTAAGAAAACGTGTTTTCAACCGACTTCTAAAAAGAGGAGGTTCTCAATTCGTCTGTATTTTTTTTTTTTTTTTTTTTTTTTGTTTTTGTTACCTCAGAACTTTCGACTGGGTGAACCGATTTTGATGATTCTTTTTTTATTTGAAAGCTGGTGCTTCCCGTTGGGTCCCATTTTAATTTGTTGAAGATCTGATGCTGATCTTCGGAGATATACAATGGAACTCTTCAAAAATAGACGGCAAATCTGCAGTGATTGCTGCATCCGCTTGTAGGTTCATTGTTTATACTACATCATGACGTAACATCACGCTTATATGCTCTGAGGGGGTACGCAGATGTGTACAATATACCCAGATTTCGACAATGTTTGTTACCTCAGAACTTTCGACTGGGTGAACCGATTTTGATGATTCTTCTTTTATTTGAAAGCTGGTGCTTTCCGTGTGGTTCCGTGTCAATTTGGTTAAGATCTTACGCTGATCTTCGGAGATATAAATGGAACTCTTCAAAAATACACGGCAAAGCTGCAGTAATTGCTGCAATCGCTTGGTTGTTTATTGTTTATACAACATCATGACGTAACATCACACCTGTATACTCTGAGGGAGTACGCAGAAGTATACAATACACCCAGATTTCGACAGTTAGACGTGTAAAGTTCCATTCAATGGGATCCCGGAGAAATAGAGGTAACTCCTTAACTTTATAGGCACACCAGAAGCAGTTTGGGTAGTTTTAGGCAGAGTACTTTCTCGGAGTGATCCCATTTCGATTTGATAAAGATCTGGTGACTTCGGAACGGAAGATAGGCAACTGAACTCCTTAATAAATGATAGCAAATGTACTGGGATCGCTGAAGACTCACGTCTGTCTATTGTTTACACCAGTTCATAACAAAAAATCACACCGATACGCTGTGAAAGGGTAAACACATGTGAACCACTAAAAAGTGAAAAATAAAAACTTTTTTGCAAAAAATATAACCGACTTCACACAAAAAAGTGAAAAATAACCTTAGCTCCAGAAGTCGGTGACATAAAAACTAAATCAATCAAACAAAGGTCACCGACTTCTGGAGCTAAGGTTATTTTTCACTTTTTTGTGTGAAGTCGGTTATATTTTTTGCAAAAAAGTTTTTATCTACATTAATAAATCATAGCAGACATAAATTAGCATCCTAAGATGTGTTGACATTTGAGAGGTAGATGTGGTTTTTTTGTTGCACGTTTATTGGCAATGACTCCTGCTTTGTTAATATCTACAAAATTACAACTAAAAGTGACATTGTGAAGAGACCTTATTATATTAGATTTTTCATTGTCAATTTTATTTTCAGATATTCGTAACAGCATGGAACACTCACGCTGCAACGATTCAACAATCTTCGACTGGTAATAGCCAGTCTTCTTCAGACAGAACGAGTGTATCAAATTCAACTGGATTCACGACAAATGTGACTACAGTAAGCACCACAAATGCAACGAGAATCACAAACACGACTGATGCGTCAAGTACTGACGATGCATCAACTACGTTCTCTGGCAATACGACGGAGTTTTCGTCCACGGAGAATTTAACCGGCGCAGTTAATTCTTCAAATTCCGACGTTACATCTGAAGCAAATACTACAACGACGTTGTTGTCTTCATCTACTTCAGACACTGCTAATTCCACAACATCGGCGGATACTTTGAGCACACTCACTTCTAATTCGACAAATTCTACAAATTCAACTTCAGCCTTAGATATTGAAGGCTCTGTAAACACGACTGATAAATTATTTGTAACCGTTGCAAGAATCTCAGATGATAGCATAGAAAACTCTGCTTTAAATTCTACGAGTTCATTAAGTGTATTGTCGATTTCGAAGGTTGCAAACCATACAAACATAACGGAAACTTTAGATGCCTCCATTTTAAACATATATAATTTTACAAACTCTACAAGTGCAAGTGTCGCTACAAATTCATCAATCTTCACCGACAGTTTAATTTCTTCGTCAGTTAATTCTTCGACCTCAACAAACTCTACATTTGACTCAGATGCGGAGGGAACTATAAGTTCCCTGACTTCTGCTGAAACTGAAATTTCAGATACTCTAAATTTGACCAGCTCAACAAATATTACGGACAATGTGAATCACAATTCTTCAAAAAGCAATATTGAAAGTTCCAATATTACAACATCTGAAGATGCTTCCGATACGACTATATCAAATTCTGCAAATTCTACTAACACAATATATGAGTCTCTCACTATTGATTCCACGAACTCCACAGAAAATTTAAATCATACGTCTTTAGAAACTTTAAACCAGACGAGTTCAACTAATTTTACTGAAACAAATGACTCATCTTCATTAAATGAAATTCGGTATTCTATCGAATCAAATTCTTCGGAATCTACAAATATGACCTTTGATTCTGATAGAGCAACTTCAATAAACTCGATAAGGACGACGAACAATTCAATATCAGACACTACAAATACATCGAGCTCGATTGATCTGTCGGCAAATTCTAACGCAGAAAGTAACAAAACATTTCTCGATTCAATTAAAACCTCAAATTCAAGCGATTCTTCTGAGACTTCTAGTTTGGAATCTGAATACTCATCGAACTCAACATCTGCAACAAAGTCGGAAAACTCAGTAAACTTAACAGAAAGTTTAAGTTCTTTCGCTTCAGAATCTTCAAACTTCTTAAGCTTATCAGATTCTTCAGACACAACAAACTCATCTTATGAGAGTGATATTCAGATTTCTTTGGAATCGAATTTTACAACTTTAACGAATTCGACGTTCGATTTACAAGACACAAGTTCACAAAGTTCAATGAAGACTAATAATAATATTACATCAGAGTCTGCTAATACAACGAGCTTAACTGATCAAATAGGCAATTCGATCACAGGTTCTACACGAAAAACTTTAAATACCATCAGTTCTACCAATTCTACTGATTCTACAGACACCGCTACTTTAAAATCGGAATATTCATCAAATGTGACATCAGCCAACGTGGTTCAAAATTCAGTTAACCGAACAGAAGCTTTAGATTCTACAATTTTAGAAACAAACAAATCCTTTAGGTCAATTAATGGAGGAAATGTTTCAAATTCATCTCATACCACGGACATTTTAAAAACATCATTATCAAACTCAACTAGTTCAGCAGATTCAACGTCGGGTTTAAACACCGCAATATCTTTAAATTCGTCAAACGCAATATTAACATATGCTTCGGAAACTACAAATTCGAATATTTCTACGGATAGTGCACAAAATACCGGTTATTCAAATAATTTTACATCCGCACAAACCAAAAATATTACCGATTCAAACAATTCCTCAGAATCGACTCTAACAGAGTCAGCTTATTCTTCGAATACGTCTTTTGCGGCAGACTCTACGAATTCAAAAAATGTAACTGAAAATTCGAATTCGTCAATATTGGAAATAATTCGTTCATCAAGTTCAAATAACACGGAAAGTATGAGAAATTCATCCAGTGAAGTAGATGCATCAATATCGGTCACATCCAATACTACAAGTTCAAAAAATATGATATTTACCACAGACATTAATGATATATCAAGTGCAAAAAATTTAACAGACATTGTTACGTCAGGCACGACGTCTAATTTAAATTCTACAGCAAAATCAGAATCTCTGAAGTCGATTTATACAGTGGCGAATGCAGAGTCAACGGCTTCTATTAGTGATAGTTCAAATACTGCCAATACTATTGAAAAGTTATCGAACTCTACTTCAGCAGTAACTAGTACATCTTCATCAAGTTCGTCAGTTCCGACGAGCAGTTCAAGCAGTTCAGAAGATTCTTCTGTAAACTCGATTGCTAATAAAAATATTACAAGTTCAATGACTACAGAGGATATAGAAACCACTTATTCAACCGACACCGAAGCCCTCAAGAATGTTACCGAAGTTATTGATACGGAAACTTCTATAATTACAAAAAATAACACTGATACTACAAGAACTACGATTAGTACAGATGCTGCTGACAACGTGACTGTTATTACAATTGTAACAACGAATATGACGATTACAGTTGACGACGATATTACAAATATTACGGAAACAACTGTTGTTACCAACATAACTAGTTACACGAATAATACAGAAGATATATTATCAAGTGATATCACCGATACCATAACCACAACCATCTTCACTAATACTACAATCACAACAATTACTATTGAAGGTAACGAAACCACGATTGCAACAACAACTTTGAATAGCACTGATATTATTAAATCGACATCAATTGAAGATACAAAAAATGCAATGTCGACTATTTTATCTAAAAATAGTTCAGATGCCACGACATCTGTAAAAACGTCTAATATTTCAAATACGACTGTCACAAGTGATTCAACAAACATGACAATAGGATTACCAGTTGACACCTCAAACTCTACTGATACCGATGATTCAAGTGACAGCTCCAACTTGACTTCCATTTGTACCTCACAAGGGTTTGTTGCTGATCCAGATTCAAATGATTGCACCAATTACATAGAGTGCATACAGAGCGAAGATGGCAATTACATAGAAACAAACTACACATGTCCTGGCAATTCTCGGTACAATCCTGATACAACTATTTGTGACTTCGACTATGAATGTCCGACAGATTCGAGTGATAACTCAAATTCCACTGACGACACAACAAATTCGACTGCTATCTGCAACGCACAAGGGTTTGTTGCTGACCCGAACTCCACTGATTGTACCAGTTACATAGAGTGTGTTCAGAACGAAGATGACACTTTCACGGAAACAAACTACACATGTCCTGACAATTCTCGGTACAATCCTAATACAACTATTTGTGACTTCGACTATGAATGTCCAACAGATTCGAAGGACAGCTCAAATTCTACTGACGACACAACAAATTCGACTGCTATCTGCACCGCGCAAGGGTTTGTTGCTGAGCCAGATTCCACTGATTGCACCAGATATACAGAGTGCATTCAGAACGAAGATGGCACTTACACGGAAACAAACTACACATGTCCTGATAATTCTCGATACAATCCTGATACCACTATTTGTGATTTCGACTATATATGCCCGACAGATTCAAGTGATAGCTCAAATTCTACTGACGACACAACAAATTCGACTGCTATCTGCACCGCGCAAGGGTTTGTTGCTGAGCCAGATTCCACTGATTGCACCAGATATACAGGGTGCATTCAGAACGAAGATGGCACTTACACGGAAACAAACTACACATGTCCTGATAATTCTCGATACAATCCTGATACCACTATTTGTGATTTCGACTATATATGCCCGACAGATTCAAGTGATAGCTCAAATTCTACTGACGACACAACAAATTCGACTTCCATCTGCTCCGCGCAAGGCTTCATTGCTGATCCAGATTCCACTGACTGCACTGAGTACATAGAATGTATTCAAAATGGGAATAGCAATTACACGGAAACAAAATTCACATGTCCTGACAATTCTCGGTACAATCCTAATACAACTATATGCGACTTCGACTACGAATGTACTACAGATTCAAGTGGTGACTCATTCTACCAATTGCACCAGTTACGTAGAATGCATTCAGAATGAAAACGGAACTTATACTGAGACGGTGTACACATGTCCCGATAATTCTCGGTACAATCCTGACACAACTATATGTGATTTCGACTATGTATGTCCGACAGATTCGTCCAATTCAAGTTCAAATACTTTCACGTGCTCATCCGCTGGAAGATTCGCCAATAGCGCCGACACCACCTGCCAAACATACTATAACTGTGTATTGCTTGGTGATGGATCATTCGTCCTGAATGAGTTCACATGTCCTGCCAGTTCTCGTTATGATCCTGACACAACTTTATGTAACTCCAACTACAATTGCCCTACGGATTCATCGGATTCAAGCTCAAGTTCGTTCACGTGCTCGGCAGTTGGAAGGTTCGCCAATAGCGCCGACACAACCTGTCAAACTTATTACAACTGTGTTTTATTGGGTGACGGAATTTACGCCTTGAATGAATACACATGTCCTAGTACTTCAGTATTCGACCCCGTCAACAAATATTGTACGACGGCCTACACTTGTACAGCTTAAACGGTTCATGAACTTTTCTGGTTAATAGTGTACTAGAAACGTGTTGTAATGTGTAAAACATTAGATTATTTATTTGTAATATCCAGCGATAAAATTAAAATTTGCGATTTGTTAATTAAAATTGAATTCTGAATAATGTCTAATATATTATGTAGGAAAAACCATTTGGTTATACCTGTAAAGAAAACCTTTTCGATATAATATGTTGTGTAAAAAATAATAAGATTTAATCATTCTAACATTGTCATTCAAATTGATATTATACTAGCTGACCCACGCAACTTCGTCTGCGTCACATAAGAGGGGAAAAGCTACCTACTACTACCTACCTACTACTACCTACCACTACCTACTTACTACTACCTACCTACTACTACCTACCTACTACTGCCTACCTACTACTACCTACCTACTATTACCTACCTACTACTACCTACCTACTACCTACCTACTACTACCTACCTACTACTACCTACCTACCTACTACTACCTACTACTACGTACTACTACCTACCTACTACCTACTACTACCTACCTACCTACTACTACCTACCTACTACTACCTACCTACTACTACCTACCCATTTTTTTCATGAGAACCTTCTCCTGACAATAACGAACACAACAAAAAAAGAATTAGTCAAATCGGTCCAGCCGTTCACGCGTGATGGCATGACCAAGGGAAATAGGGATTCATTTTTATATACATACGAGTACGTACACCGTGTTCCTGAGGACTACCTACCACTACCTACTTACTACTACCTACCTACTACCTACTACTACCTACCTACTACTACCTACCTACTACTACCTACCTACTACTGCCTACCTACTACTACCTACCTACTACTACCTACCTACTACTACCTACCTACTACTACGTACTACTACCTACCTACTACTACCTACCTACCTACTACTACCTACCTACTACTACCTACCCATTTTTTTTCATAAGAACCTTCTCCTGACAATAACGAACACAACAAAAAAAGAATTAGTCAAATCGGTCCAGCCGTTCACGCGTCATGGCATGACCAAGGGAAATAGGGATTCATTTTTATATATACGAGTACCTACACCGTGTTCCTGAGGATATACATTAATTTTGAATAAAACTTCTATAGCTCTTGTTAAAGGAAGTAGTAGTTTAAATGGCATAGTTTTTAAGTTATTGGTAATTTAAGTTTAACCAATTTAATTATGTTGTGCTGTGAGAAAGAGTCTTTATTTGTGAGATGTTGCTACTTTGTGCAACCAAAACTATCAAACTGAATTTCATATGGCAATTTTAAAGTACACTTGTGAACAAAATGACCTAAGTTAGAGGCATTTTGTGTTGTGTTGTGATAAAATGAGTTTGTAATCTAAGATGAACACTATATGTTTTTACTTATTGCCACTAAAAGAACAATTCCATGAAAATGCCCCTCGTATGATGGTCACCATTTTCATCCCTTGAGCCTTTATTCCTTTTTCTTTGAAAATCAGGAAATTTGAAGAGGGTAATGGTTTTTACATACTAGCAGAAGGAAAGCCATTAAGCCATAGCCATGCATTCCGTGCGGAAATCGAACCCGTGACTCCAAAGAACTCCGCTCTAAACAGTATATAGTACGATTCATCATAAGATAAAAACTCAAACTTATCAGCAGGTCTTTTTAAAATATTTTAGATACTCTTTTTCATTGTACCGGTTGTTGCTATGGTTACCGAAGTTATTATTATTCAAATGTCATGTCGTTATTTAATTGACTTGTCAATTAGATAAACATTTTGTGATTTTTTCTAACATTCCGGAGAAATAATCCTACTTAGTTTTTGTGCCTATGATAATGCCATACGATTATCCAGCTAATCACCAGGCTGATATCCATTTCATCTATGGATTTTGTAACGGAAATGCTGCAGCGGCACTTCGCGAGTATCGACGGCGCTGGTCGACGCGTTCCTAATTTACGCACATTTACGTCCATTCACAGAAGGTTTAGCGAACGAGTAATTGGTTTAAGCGTGTCCCAGGAAAACAACGTAATGAATCTTATTATTGAGGATCCTACACTGTCAACAAGACGCGTTGGAATAATAGTGGGTGTTTCTCATATGAAAGTGTGGCATCTGTGGAAAAGATACGGATTGCATCCTAGGTTGTCACTACAGAAAAGCGCAAGGTATTCTAGCACCTGATCATTTTTCAAGAGTTACATTTTGCCAAAGGTTGAATGATGAATTAATACGAAATCCAATACTCCTACAGAAAATTTTGTGGATGGATGAAGCACAATTTACAAGGGCCGGGGTATTTAACTCAAAAAATCAAGTTCAATGGCTTGAAAACAACCCAAATGCTCATTGGGAAGCATCACACCAAACTGAGTTCTCTGTCAACATGTGGGCTGGTGTTTTTAATAATCAGTTGATTGGCCCTATCGAAATCCCGCACCGGTTAAATGCAGATAATTATCTAGAGTTCCTGAGAAATAATATTACTAACTTAAGTAGATTTTGTTGAAGATGTTGATCTCGAAACTCTAGGAACTATGTGGCTGCAACATGATGGTCTCCTGCCCATTACGGAGCACAAGTACGTCAATATTTGAACTCGACGTTTCCTGGACGTTGGATTGGACGGGGTAGTACAACCATTGCATGGCCAGCAAGGTCCCCCGACTTGACTCCTCTAGACTTTTATGTCTGGGGGACATTAAAAGACAAAGTTTATTCTGCTCAAATCCAAAGCCGTGAGCAATAATTGCTGGCAAGAATTGATAACGCGGCAGAAGAAATGCGGCAAACAGTTGTCAATTTAAATGGCCAAATTAGGACTCGTTTGGGTCTCTGCATTGAAAATGGAGGTGGCCATTTTGAAAATTATTTACATTAAATGAGTTATTTCAATTCTTTTAATTTAATGTATTTGTAGATTAGAACCCTTTTTGTACACATAACGCAGTGATTATGTGATCTTTTTTGTCTTATCGTTTCTTCCTTGTTTTCTCACGATGTTTCCTTCACCGCTAAGCACGTGACAATTCAAACATGAATCCGTACGTAAATTCTACAGAATCCTAAAATTCATAAGAACTTAATAGTACGGGACCGGGAACGAATCTACGACCTCACAGTCGCAAGCTGACTGTACTCCCAAATGGGCTATCACGGCTTCTCTTACATCATTTAACAGGTGATAATTTATTATCAAACCGTACCTAAAACCTCTTTGTCAATGGTCATTATGTCATAGTTTCAAAAGTCAAAATTTAAAAAAACAATTGTTAACGTCAAGAAAAGTTCCGAAAAGTTTATGTGGACATGTGAACCAAAGTTTCAAATGCGACGTTGCCAGCTCAGGTAACGAGTAATTCATATTAGATAAACATCTAAGCATTTAGTTTGGATAAAAATATTTTTTTTTAAACAAAATTGGAATTCATAAAAGTGTCCATAGTAAAAAATGGTCAATTTAATGGTCTGAATAACATGCCGAAGTTAATGTATAACCTCAGGAACACGTATAGATGTACTATTCCGCGAAAGGGTCGTTTTAGAATGTGAAAAATAAAACAAAATATTATTATGTACGTATTACAATATTTATTTAGAATCTTCAAAATACTGTTTACTGTTGCAAAACTAACTTGACTCCCTAGTCCAGCGGTCGGCAACCCACGGCCCGCGGGCCGCATGCGGCCCGCGGACAACCGCGGACGTCATACTTGCGGCCCGTGAATGTTTTGTAAATAAGTTATAAATATCAAAATAAATGAACGAACCGCGATCGACCGTATAGTGTGGAGGAGAGGGCTTGAGAGGGCTATCACAATTTTTCTTGTATGTGTGTAAGTGTTTTAAGAGTAACACTCTTAAAACACTTACTCGACATTTTTATTTAGAAAATTTCGGGAGGTAATTACTCCACTGTTTGAAACTGTATCATGTATGTTTGTTTGTGCTGAAACGGAATAGTAAAACAAAAATCCATTAAAAAGTTAGAAGTTACCAAAGATTCGTTTTAGTGCCAATTTTGACGTAACTTAATAATAAAAGAAGTGTCAATATTCCGAAACAAAGTCGGTACCGACAAAGCACAATTATCGAAGAATTCAATAAATTTGATTGGTATTTGATTTATGCAGTGGTTTTTTTTCATAAACTAGATTTTCCAATGACTTTAACGTTTTTTTTTCGCTTCTCATTTTTTCTATGGGATTTGACCAAATATACCTAGGTACATTGAGCTTCTGGGTTTAATATCACAAGTGCGGCCCGCCTTTAGCTTTTTTGTCACCCTTGTGGCCCTTGCCTGCCAAAAGGTTGCCGACCGCTGCCCTAGTCCATAGTACAATTATTGCATTTATATAAATTCCACAGTATTAATAACACATCGTAGAATATATTGATTTATTTTTGTTTTTCAATTACCATTATTTATAAGTAAACAATTTTGTAAATCCTATTAACCAACCAGGAGCTCGTGACTTAATGATAACGGCCGATTAATCTTCAGGTTAAGGTTCGTAAGTGGACGTTCGAAAGTCTGACAACCAGTCTACCAAAGTCAAGGGATATCGTATTACTCAGACTCAATATTATCTAGGTTGTGGAGGTCAGATAGGCAGTCGCTCCATGTAAAATACTGGTATTCAGCTGTATCCGGTAAGACTGGAAGCCAACCTCAATATAGTTGGGATAATGCTGGGCAGATGATGATAGAAACCAATCATGGGTACCAAGTGAAATCTTTCCAAAGAAAAACGTTGCTGTACAAATATAAACATGCCATGAACGCACGAGTTAAAATCTAAAGCTGATTGCGATGTTCATTTATGTACCTACATTGCTGAAAGTGTATTTGGAATTATATTTAAGAGTAATTTTGTATTTTTTTAAACTTTAACTTTCCATCAAACCGGTTCTTTTACTAGAAAAGCTTGGATCTAGAGTAAGCTAGGCTTCGTAAAAAGGTCTTCTAGGTAAGATTTTTCGAGTGTTTAGTTTGCAAGCTTTTCCAAGAAAACCCTGACAGAAGCGGTTTACGCCATCCTCTTCTTTTAACCATCTTTCTTTTCCTCCTTTTAAACGGATCTAAAAAAATGTCTCGTCTCTTTGGCTCCGGCGAACATTGATTAACCAATAACAAAGCGATTTTCTTCGCTGTGAGAAGATTATGCTCCAATTTGGCACTTGAAACAGTACTAGAAATAATGAATTTCAGCAAATAGGGATTGTGCTTTTCTGGAAGCAAACTGGTATTCCTCTTCATCGTCGCATAGTAATTATGGAAGTATCTTTCTCTAACTTTCTTTATAAATTCAGAAGAAACGGGTTTTTGTCTTCTTGGCTTTATTTTTTTTTCATCGACTGTGACAGTGCTCATAGTTGTATCATAGTACGAGTATGTCGTACATTTCTTATCGTAGAGAGGAACTAACTTATTAATAGTTTTATTTCCGCAGAATCGTTTATGATTTTCGCTTTCGAATTCAGGTAAACTTGTTACGAAATAGGTGGATTCATTAAAACGTCGCACTTGATACGTTTTTACACTAATCGAAAATGTTGTGAAGCTATTGAATATTAATTGTATAAACAAGATATATCTTGTAATCAAAGAAATCATTAAAAACTGTTTCACAGTAAGAATTACGTGTCATTTTGACATTCTTTGACACGTTTCTTCAATAGATGCTCTGTGCGTTTCTTCTCGCAATCAAGGATTTATGCACAGAGTATATAATCACTACGTTTAGATGTTTTGGAACTGTTCGACCAAAAAGTTTCGATTTTCACTCTTTTCCAAAGCTATTATATTGCTAAGTGGTCAAAGCATAGAGCAACGGTGGCCTGTGTTGCTCTATGGGTCAAAGGGATTAGGTAACTGTTATGTCTTTGGTTTGACGTTCTGTCATTACGTATCCTGGACAACGAATGTATCAGGATTGTCAGATATAATTAAAATATACGAATAGGAAAATGCACATTTGATCTTTTATTCAAAAAAGTTAGTTAAAAAGTTAAAACGCGTACGATCCTCATTACGAGGAATATTCACAAGGATTGAAAACTTTATTAATGAAGAATTACAGTTTTCTTCCGAAGAAATTGCAACACGACTACAAACACTGAAAGATAATTTTTCCAAATTTCAAGAGCTTCAAAACGAAATTCAAAAAGAAACTGAGGATAGTGAACTAAACAAAGAAATAGATTACAGGTTTGAAATTGAAGAACTATATACTAAATTACGTTCAAAATTCCTACAATTACAAAAAGAAAGCGAAATAACAATATTGTGCCTCGCAAGTAGTGCAACGGACACACAGGCAATTTACGAAACAGCAATGACCAACAAAGAAAAACCGTTTCGTATGAACTTTCAGCCGTTCCAAGAAAACGAAACTTTTATGAATTTTACCAAACGCTTAAGGCGCCTATACGAGCTAAATTAGCAACTCTATTTGTGGTGGTTCAAACTTCGTTTGAAATGCTGTTAGAATAAAGTTCTAATCAGCTTGCACTACAAAGTGGTTGTTACGTCAGCCACTGCGGGCCAAATAGCGCGAAATGAGTGGTTGTGATCGATTTACAAAAAAACTATTGATTGGATTAAAAAACTAAAACAGTATCATGCTAATATATTGCTTGTAGAATTATTTGCCAAAAAATCAGAATGATCGCATGCATATTAGTATGTTTTCTATTGTTTGAAAGATATTTTTAGAGGTAAGTTCGTTATTTCGTTTTATCGAGCCAAATTAATTGTATTATGTTTTCAAAACAGTATCATGCTAGCATATATCCTGAAGAATATCATATATTTTTCTGGTCTTGTTTATAGCAGTGAATCTTAAACTTTTAGTAATTATAAAACTCGCGTTTAGCTCGTGTAGTCGCCTTAAAGGTTTATTTCATGCTGAACAAAATCACAGATGGTAAGGTGAAAGTGTATGTACTACTTTGCACGATTTCGCCAAATCTACACGAAATAATGTACAATATTTGCTCTCCAGAGGATCCCCTAAATATGACTTTTGAAGAGATTGCGAGACTTTTAGATGATTACATTGATCCCAAGCCCAGTATTTGGACAATGCGACACAAATTTATTTCTCGCATGCAACATAAAGAAGAAAATGTGGTCACATACGCCTCCGAGCTTAAAAAACTATCTGGAAATTGTAAGTTCAAATGTAATAACTGTGAAAAACAAACTTCTGATAGCTTTTTGTGCTTACAACTCATACGAGGGTTAAATGATGGTGAAATTCGGACGAAAATACTGCAGGAAAAAGATACAACCTCATTTTCACAATGGTGCAGATTGCCACTGCTACAGAAATGGGAAAGAACGAAAACGCAACAATGTCCTCAGATATTCAAAAACCAACCACAATCAACAAAATATCAACACCTACAGCTAAAAGATCTGATAATAACCATAACCCACCGGTGCATTCTAAGGTAAATTCAAGACTACCAGTAAGCATTACAGATCTTAAAGGAAAATGTTTTCGATGTGGAAAAGAGGACCACAGAGCAAACGAATGTGGAGCCATCAAAACCACTTGCCGAAAATGTCAGAAAATAGGCCACCTTGCTCGAGTCTGTTTACAAAGATATACCAACTCTCATCAAGTAAATGAATCTACAAGTAACATTAGGCAAGACAGTATTGCCGATATCAACTTAGTTAAAAGTGAAATATCGGAGAGATATACAAACTACAATTCATAGTAACAATCTAGAACAATTGTTAAAAGAATTTTCTTCAACTGTATTTGCATCAGACCTAGGAAAAATTCCAAATCACAAAGCTCATTTAAGTTTAAAGGAAAATACTCAGCCGATCTTTATTAAACCACGAAGAATTCCATACCCATTGAAACCGAAAGTTGACGAAGAAATAGAAAGACTGTGTACACAGGGCGTGCTTACAAAAGTTGACCATGCCGAGTGGGGAACACCTATCGTTCCAATAGTAAAACCAAATCGGAGTATACGATTATGTGCTGACTACAAGATTACTCTCAGTAAAGTAATAAAAGATACTGAAATGAACGGAGGTAAGCTTTTCTGCACTTTAGACATTACCCAAGCATATTTGAATTTAGAAATGGATGAAGAAAGCGCTCACATGCAAACCTTGAGCACGCACAAAGGAACGTGTAAAGTAAATAGACTAATGTTCGGTGTAAAAGTAGCACCAAGCCTGTGGCAGAAATTCATGGACAGATTACTACAGGATCTGACAGGAGTTAAATGCTTTTTCGATGACATTATTATACAGGGCTCCTGTGAACATGAGCTACTACAACGATTACGACAGGTCCTCCAAAAACTCAAAGAGAGCAACCTTCGAGTGAATAAAGAAAAATGTTACTTCTTTAAACAATGCATTAACTACCTTGGACACACAATCGACAAGAATGGACTACATAAGAATAAAGACAAAATAAAAGCCATCACCAGCACTTTACACCCTACAAACGTCAACGAATTGAGAACCTTTCTTGGGATGGCTAATTATTACAATAAATTTATAAACAATCTGGCCTCTATTACAAGTCCGCTAAACGAGCTACTTAAAAAAAGAGCTATGTTTACCTGGTCCTGTAAGTGTGAGGAAAGTTTTAAAAAAATAAAAGGAAGAAATTTTGAGCGAAAGGGTATTGATTCATTTTGATCCTAAAAAGCCGCTAATACTAGCCACAGACGCTTCGCCTTTCGGGTTAGGAGCAGTGCTTTCGCATAGATTACCTGACGGTAGTGAACGACCTTTTGCTTTTGCTTCTAGATCTTTATCAAGCAGTGAGAAGAAGTACAGTCAAATTGATAAAGAAGCTACAGCTATCTACTGGGGCCTAAAAAGTTCTTTCACTACTGCTACGGTCGAAAGTTTACATTAGTTACCGATCACAAGCCACTAACATCGATCTTTCACCCGCACCAGACGCTACCAGCGATGAGCACCATGAGACTTTTTCATTACGCTCATTTTCTATCCGGATTTAATTATGAAATAGAAGTTCTGCAAGCAATTCTAATGCTAATTACTTATCCAGATTTTCAGTAAAAACATTTAATGATAATAAAAAAGATCAACACCCACAATTCCATCGTCAACAAATATACAAAATCGAAGTAAACCCAGATATTATAGCCCGAGAAACAAAAGACGACAACGAATTACTTCCCTTACTACAAGCATTAAAAACAGGACGTACTTTGAGAGAACTCGGATATAATAACAATGAATTTACGCTACAGGATGATTGTATTTTGAAAGGTAGAAGGGTCATTATTCCTTCCACATTACGTTCCCAAATTCTTAATGAATTGCATACTGGACACACTGGGATTTTAAAAATGAAATTATTAGCACGCAGCTACGTTTACTGGAAAAACATGGACAAAGACATTGAAAACAAAGTAAAATCATGTAGAGCATGCCGGTTAGAGCAAAACCAACCAGCGAAAGCTCCGTTACACCATTGGGAAGAGCCAGCTGGCCCTTGGCAACGAATCCATATTGACTTCGCTGGCCCAGTGTCTGGTTTTCAATTATTCATCATAATCGACGCCTTCACAAAGTGGGTTGAAATAATACCAGCCAAAATAACGACTAGCTCTTGGTGTATTCGAAAACTTAAAGAAATATTTTCCACTTTTGGCGCTCCATATATTCTCGTTTCAGATAACGGCCGGCAATTCATATCACAAGAATTCAAAAATTTTCTCTCAGATTACAATATAACGCATAAGACCATTGCGCCATACCACCCAGCCACAAACGGTCAAGCAGAACGCACAGTGCAGACTATAAAGAGAGGTTTACGATCTATGGAGGGGGAGAGCGGATCTAGTCGACAAACTGACTACCATTAAAACACGTTTGCCAGGCCCCAGTACCCAGAGCCCTTATCAGTTGATGTTTGGCAGGGAAGTAATTACCAGGCTGCACGCCATGCTGCTTAAAATAGAGAATTCCACTCATCACCGAACATTGTCGGATAATTTACGACAATTCAAACTGGGAGACAGGGTACAAGCTAGGAGTTACTCGTCACCGCATCGGAGGTGGACATTCGGTAGGATCCTGTCTCGCCTGGGACATTTACACTATGAGGTGCTTCCAGATGACGGCAATGTCTGGCGTCGCCATCTTGACCAGCTGTTGGCAGCACCCCAAGTCTAGCAACTGGAATCACGGCCGAGGGCTGTTATGTGTTTGGTTTGACGTTCTGTCATTACGTTTCCTGGACAACGAATGTATCAGGATTGTCATATATAATTAAAATATACGAATAGGAAAATGCATGTTTGATCTTTTATTTAATAGTAACAAAAAAGGTACTAGGGTTGAGATCATAATTATATTCTTAAACAAAAGACCCAAGAGCCAAGAAGCGTGATACCATAGCGTCTAAATCTTAGTAAAAAGTGAATGAAAATCACACAATGGGCGTCGAGAGTCAGCTCCCATACCGCGGAATCAAGGTCAAATTAGTCTGGCAAATCATCCAAATACACTTTGCATCTCAACATAGCGTGTCAAGGCAAACTTAACTTAATCCTCTTAGATTTTAAGATTGATTTCACATGCAAGGCGTATTGCTTATATCGAACTGAAGAAAGAGTCTGAGACAGTTCCCGATGCTGTTATTGTTTTCAATGCCACCGAGCACACGCTTCTTAATTGCCATTTCCGTAAATGAACAAGAAAGCAATGGAGAACATTATAATTATAACATGAAGAAAAGCTGTAGGCATTTAAAAGATATGATCTTTAAAAATGTAATATTTTGTCACAATTTTTTAATGAAAAGTAACCAGAGTTTATTTGATTGAAGTCTGAATGTAAAAGTATGGAAATGATTGAAAAAAAAATGTGTGGGGCAGTCTTTGGCGACTGCCGATAGAATTGAAAGCACTCGCTTCCTAGCACTCATAGCCGATCCGGATCGGCTACGAGTGCTACGTAGGTCTCTGTATAAATAATGATGTAAGACATATCATCGTCTTCCAGCCCTTGTCCTTTGTTATTTGCAACACGTTTTATTCTTCCATTCTCCTCTGTCCACCGTCACGCTATCATTTACTCCTTTATCTTTCATATCATTCCTCACACAATCCATCCATCGTTTCTTTGGTCTTCCTCTCCTCCTCCATCCATCTAAATTTATATTCATCACTCTTTTAGTCACATGAGATTCACCCCTCCTCATCACAAGTCCAAGACAGTCGATTCCTTTTCAACTTTTCTGTAACTGGCGCAACTTTTAAGCTTCCTCTAATATACTTGTTCCTTACCATATCCATTCTAGTCACACCACACATACACCTCAACAATCTCATCTCTGCTACATGCAATCTTTTTTATCTATTTTCTTCACAGTCCACCATTCCAATCCATATATGTAGTATGATAGTTCTAATCACGGACTTTTTTATATTTTCCCCTTTAACTTTATCATCCGTGGGTCGCAAGTTTTTCCAGTGACCTGTCGCCATTTCATCCGTCCTGAGTTGTAGTATGAAGTAAGATACATAAGAAAATAATTTACATAATTCAATATTTTTGTATGACGTCTCCAAAAAATTTATCGTCAGTATACTCCGCTTCCTTTCTGTTTACTTAGAAGCAATATTGTGATATGCGCTTTCACTCGCGTGACTTCTACACTACAAATTGATCGAAATGTTTTAAATGCCTTTAATTTATTTGTTATTTGTTTGTTTTATATTGTCACGATGGAGAGGATGATGATAATTTCGAACTGCCTCGTTGGTCCAGTGGTCGCATGTGCTATTGCTTCTGACCATGAACTTTTGGGTTGGATTCCCACGTCGGGCAAACTGTTACTCATTTCTTCCATCTGAAATTCCTCAGTAGCAGACTCCCAGCCTGGGGGCTAGATTTGTGCCGGGTTGATGGAAATAGGCTCACACCTATAACTAGCTACTTAAACATAACTGGCAAATCTGTCTAACTCTTAGCAAATACAGGCGTGTTATTATGTTGTGTTGTAGAGAAAATACGGCAGGTACCTAATGATAATTTCTAAACCCGGCAGTAGATCTTACGAGGCACTTTCGAGAGGTCGGCAGTATGCGTCACCAGGGCGTCATCGGTCATTCTGGCTAAGTACAGATACACGCAACGATTTATACAACCCAAACAATTGGAATAGAAACATCAAGATTGCGTGTCGTGTTTTCTAAGCATCGTGATCAGATACGGTCAAATGATGTTTGTCCGAATCCGCATGTGTTGCTCTAAGATAATCGTTATTGTTAAAGGTTACTTTGATGTGTAGAAAATGTTTGCTTATCTGCAGTTGGAATATGTGCTCAAAGGTACTTTCACTGTACATAAGGTTATACTATAATTTACCATGATAGTCCTTGATACTGCCTTTACAGCTTTACAAGTCCTAGTGGCGAAGAATGGGAGTGAAACTGATGGCTATTTAAGTGCTTATATTTGTTTGTTAAAAGTAATACTTTTCCACTTTTTTTTTTCTTAGGTCGCATCGGTTTAAACTTGAGGGTAGGTGATTTCCTAGCCAACTCAGAGGAATTCAAAGAAGTGTTTAATTATTATGTGTAGGTGTGCACTACTTCGAAACCATTAACAGTTGGTCAAGACTACAAAATGTACCTAAATCACCTACTAAAACGTAATGTTTTAATCCTACAGTCTATGTACTTCTATGTATTAGGTAACCAATAAATTCCACAAAATCACCTCCACAGATCCGGGTGTTTTTTCCAGCAACTGTTGATAGCTTCTTAAGTAACAGAATTCGCTTGACACGTCCAAATTGTCGCAGTAGTGTTTCTTGCCTTCTGCCTTCCTGCTTACTAACGATGTCACGCACATCGTTGCAGCGTAGATTTTGCGTAATCGTAGTATCAAGTTGCATCTCACATGCAGAAGCTAACACTTTATTGCTCCATAGTTATTATCTTAGGTGATTTGTTTTTAAAGCTTTGTTTGATAGTCAGTGTTTGTCTATTCGGAGACAGACTTTACTTTCTTCATAATTATGTTAAAAAAGTATTTGGCATTTTAATTTTTGAAAGTGAAAAGTATTTTCCAGAGGTACTTCCCCAAAACTGACACCCACACCTGCGAGCATCTTTGTCTCAGCGTAAAAAAAAGAAAAAGTATGGTAAGAGATACGTCATATACCCACTGATATAGATATCTGTGGCATTATACCACAGATCAGTTATAGGTTTGTAAGCGTTCTCAAAAACATATGTCCTGAAAATTCCGACGACCGAGTAAAAAAATTTACAAATTATTACGTATTCCGAACATCCAAAAAACATGACCATGAATAAACATGCAGCATTGCACAAAATCAAAGAATGCAGAAGTGCGGCATACAAGTAAAAGTTCACTCATATTCAACTCATGTGCAGACTCGGCCATTATTTGCGAAAGTCAACTGCTTTGTAAATAAAGCGCGTAGTTGCTCTTCGAAATTTAACAATTTCACTGAATAACGTCGTATCTTGGAATACTAAGTAATTATATGTTTCGTAACATCTGGGGCTTTTCAAACCACTTGTGGGTTTTCGATATTTGCTAATAGCATAACTCTACCTTTGGTCGCACCTTCGTCTGTGCGCTTCTATTTAAATTCTTGTGTTATTTTATTAATTAAATAAAAAAATAAAAAATAATAATTTCGTTCATTTAGCATTATCATCATGCCTGTTATCCCCCAAGAGTGATTTTGAGGTTTATATGTATACAGGTGTAAACAGACTCATCACGAAGCCGTCAACCAAGCATTCTGTACTTACATCATATTTAGGTAACTTAACGCAAAAATTATTGCTGGGAAATGACTTTTTTTTGGGGTGGAAAATCACGTTTTACGGTAAAACTCCAAGCACTCAAAACATTGTGCTAGAGGATGATTTGAATAGTACAGGGGTCGTGAAGGTGTTTAAAGTAAAAATCTTGGGTACATTACATACATATAAATGTACTTATAAAAAAAAAAACTTGTTTGAAAATTTCGATCTTTTGACCACCTATATCTCCGTAAATAGAAGGTCCCAGCAGTAGCGTGCCTAGGGACCAAAATACGGGAAGCCTGTAACGCCGCCGTAAGGCAAGCAGTCTGTACAGAAACCCTTACTAACATTGGGAACAGTAGTAGTTTATAAGGGCAAGCCAGCTTTTTGGCTTGTATGAAAATGCCGCCACCAGGTCCCAGGTATGGTCTAGCACAAAAAAAAAATATCGCAAAGGCGGAGAGAACCTTTCGGCCTTTTTACACCCTTTATGATACTTATTTTCACATTTCACCAGTTATGTTTAAGTCCCATTCCGTCAGCCATCGGTTTATCGCTACGCATAAAATGCCTGATGGAAAAACAATTTGCCAAACTGTGATAAGACACAAGATTTCATTCTCAGCAATAGTGTTTGCGACCACTAAACCAACGAGGCTGTAATAAATATTTATGTTATTTTATTATTTACCGATTTTGTGGTTTTGAAGAAGATACAGATTTACTACTTTATCTTCCACAATAAAATTAATAAAGTAGATTTTAGTTTGATGATAAAGTTGTCTCATATCGTAGCTATCCATTTATTGTTTGTCTGGCGTGATAGTCGTAAATGTATAAATTGAAAGTGTCCCCAAATGGAAGTTTTGAGAGTGGGTAGTAAAACGACCACTAAAAATAAGTTCAGTGGTTGTACAGATTAAATTTAGGGACTGCCAGACATTCCTATACTTTTCATGTCGGGGTAGTTGTTTGTATGTATAAACTAATACTAAAATTACTAATACTAACAAAACTATGGACTATGACCCTTTATTGAGAAACCTTAATGAAGCCGAAAAGTACTTGTTTTCTCCGTCATCGCGATATTTTTAGGGTTCCGTAGCCAAATGGCAAAAACGGATAGATATAGATTCGTCATGTCTGTCTGTCTGTCTGTCCGTCCGCATGTCACAGCCACTTTTTTCCGAAAATATTAGAACTATATGCTGTTGAAACTTGGTAAGTAGATGTATTATGTGAACCGCAATAAGATTTTCATACATAAATAGAAAAAATACAATACATTTTGGGGGTTCCCCATACTTAGAACTGAAAGTCAAAAAAATTTTTTTCGTCGAACCCATACGTGTGGTAAGGATAGGTCTTCAAAAATGATATTGAGGTTTCCAACATCATTTTTTCTAAACTGAATAGTTTGCGCAAGAAACACTTCCAAAGTGCTTAAATGTGTGTCCCTGACCCTGTAACTTCTAAAATAAGAGAATGATAAAACTTATGATATACATTACCATGTAAACCATGTAGTCCACCGAAAATTGGTTTGAACGAGATTTAGTAAGTATTTTTTTTTTATACGTTTTAAATAGTAAACAGCAATTTACCTTTCATTTCTGCTACGGAACCCTTCATGGGCGAGTCCGACTCGCAGTTGGCCCGTTTTTTTGTTCTAGCTAGCTCATATCTGAAGACCTTCTAGTAACGGAGATATTGTCAATGCATCCACCAGCGCAATGTTTTGAGTGCGTTACTGCGTATAGTTACTTAGCTTAATGAGGTACAGAATGCTTGGTTGCTTTCCAAATCTACAATAAAAAAAATATTGCTACGAAAACAAAAATTAGAAACATGTTTTGTGCGGTAATTATCAAAAGCTTTAACGAGATATCCATTCAATCGATTATGATGACGCAAATTATTTCGTTCCACGTTAAGTTGGCAAAATTGTAAATATTTAACAAAACAGCCATTCAAAAGAAATTCTTCTTTCAAAGTTATTAGATCGATCGATGTGACGTATGCGTGTGGTGTGCGCACTACACAGTCTTCCGCCAATCATTACGGAAAGGCGATGTCTCATAAATAATGTCTTGCCTGTAATTAGCACATAATGTGTGTTTTTCATACAACATATCGCACTACTTTTTATAGGTGAATGAGGCGTCGCGTGAATGAGTATATGTATTACATAGTTATTTTTTTCTGCTGATTGATGTCAATATATTATATCTTGTAACCGAACTAAGTAATTCATCTTTTAAGCCATTTATTCAGTCGGATATGGCAGAAAGCAAGCGTAAAACGCCTCGAAGGCACATAATTACATATACTCGTATATCACGCCTCGCGCCTGCAATTCCCGTAGGATTAGACAAGAGTGTATGAACACTTCTGTCTTCTGTACTTTTATGTAATAGTACACCCACATTTTTCTAATAATTCATTAACTGTCAGCGAAGTAGACATAATAGTTAAACAATGGCGTCTGACCGCTACGGTCAGGCTTGACAGATCAAGGGTATAGGGGGCGAGCATACGAGTATTACCATAAACCGGGAAAAAATCCGGACCCCGTGACTGCTACTTTGGGAAAGAATTTGTATTCCTGATGGAAAAACCCTCAGCACTACCTGGGAATCAAACCAAGGACTTCATGCTGGGCAGTTGCGCTTGCGACCACTCGACCAACAAACTTAATTATACCTCCTCGTATCTTTTCTCGCTCATTCGACCCCGCCATATCCTTCTAACTTAAGGTCGTGGCTCACTTGACAAGCACCGCACCAGCACCGCTCCAACCCAGCAATTTACTTGCCATTCAAATTAGAGCATTAAATCGTGTGTCGCATAACATTTTTTTTAATGTCCATATGAAAAAGCTTACGGCGGGTGGTCAACGCGCTTGCCGCTACCATACGACTCGCCTCGCGGGCGGCTCGGCGTCCGCGCGCGGTCCGCGCGCCGCAAGCGAGGGGTCCGCGCGCCGCAAGCGAGGGGACCGCGCGCGGACGCCGAGTGGCCCGCGAAACAACGTCATTGCGCCGTCGTGCTTCTCCACGTCGTGGGTACTCTTTGTTTAATGTATGGCCAGTTACAAATTTAGTTAGAGAGCCCACGACACTAAACCTAGTTCGGCTAGAAATAAAAAAGCAAATAAAAAAGCCCTAATAAACCGACTGATATTGTTGTAATCGAAGGTTGATCTTATGTTACAATAACTGAATAAATCGTTACAGTACACCGGCTGAAACTTTTTATAAATAAGTAGTTTACATATACTGAACTGAAAAAAATCTCAGAACTGTAATGGAAAGGGTGTTCGCGGGGTAGGTGAATTAAACCACGAATCCACGTTAAACTAACAAAATATAATTACTAGAGATAATACCTAAAATACAATGCTACCTCCCGGACTATTACTACCAGCGTGCAGACTGTGAGCTTGCGCCTTGCGGACGGCGAGTGGACCGCGCGCGGCCGCCGCGTGGCCCGCGCGCCGCAAGCGAGAGGACCGCGCGCGGCCCGCGCGGCGCAAGCGAGGGGACCGCGTGCTTACAACTCGCTTGCGGCGCGTGGACCGCGCGCCGTAGCCTATATTCGAGGCGACGCCGGTCAGGAGCTGTGCTGGTGCGGTGCTGGTGCGGTGCTTGTCAAGTGAGCCACGACCTTTAATCTATCTGTGTCCCAAGTCGGTTTGCCCCAAGTCGGTATAGATTCAAACTAGTTTAGCCTTTTTTTTATTGCCGGGGTGGAAAATCCTCAATGGATGTCCTCCGCCCTGGGGAGAGCGGAGGGGTCTGTCAGACTCGTACTGACTAAAACTACCCTGGTGATCCCTTCCTACAATTGCACCGGGGATCATGGGAATCACGATCCCCGGCTAGTGGCGGGCCTCCTCAGGTCTGCGGGGGGAGTGAGGTGTACTCCTGGGCGCGCGCGGAACACTACGCGCCACCGCCTCGGGTCCAGTTATTCGGCGGGGCGGCGGACGTCCCCAAGTCCGCCGTCCTTCTGGACCCGTCTAGGGGGGCTGGAAGAGGGCGTTGTCCGCCCTCCGACGATGCCCGGTTCGTCTGCCGCGGGTCGGGAGAGTGGTCTCGACCTCCCTCAACCTCTCCGCAGCCTCCTTCTGTGAGATGACCGTTTCACAGAAGGAGATCACCGCATCCCACGACTCTGCGCTCCCGACCATCGCACGAGCGACGGCCGGCAGCGACAGATCGGTTCCCACTTCTGTCACGAGGGCACGGCGCGGCTCCTCCCATGCGGCACACTCTGCCAGCGTATGCCGCGCCGTGTCCTCCAGACAGTGGACGCAGTGATGACACCGAGCGTCCGGCTCCCTGTTTATGCGACACAGGTACTTCCCGAAGCAACCAAGCCCCGAGAGTACCTGCGTCGCCCGAAACGGGCCATGGATCGAAAGACCCCCAGGTACAGTCTCCTACAGGCGGTGCTCGGCCCCCCTAGATTGGGAAAACTAGTTTAGCCTAGGCCAAATTAGTTTGTCCTGAAATCGGGTTTGGCCGGTAACATATGAAATCAAATAGTCATCACCGCCTGCCTAGCCTTTTCCCAACTATTTTGGGGTCGGCTTCCAGTCTAACCGGATGCAGCTGAATACAAGTATTTTACACGGAGCGACTGCCTGTCCGACCTCCACAACCCAGTTAGTTCTGGGTAATACAATACCCCTTGTTAGACTATGGCTGTCAGACTCGTAACGTAATGGGCAGTCACCCATCCACAGACCAACCTAGGCAAGCACGGCTTAACCTGAAGATCTACTCGAGCGGCTGTTGTTATTTAGTCACGAGCTCCTCCAAGCTCCTCCTGTATGCAATCAAATAGTATCAACATATTATAACCGGAATATGAAAGCGGTGTCCAGGAACCACTCTTACTACAAGGAAATTACAGTACAAAAATATGAAGTATCAATCTCCAGCCGTTAGATAATAATCGGCATATAATTGGCAGTACATTGAATTCTGGTTTGTGTTAGATTCCTGTACATAAACATAACCAATCGTTATTGGATCGCATTAACTCTCGTTTATCGTTTTCCAGCAATTAAGAGCAGTTTCCATAATACGGAACAGACAGACTTGGATATAGTAATTTGATAAAAGCCACTTGTGTTGTCTACTGGAATCTACACTAATATTACGAGTACAAGGTATAAACGGACGTGCAAACCAGGCATTCTGTACATCAAACTAAGTATCGCTACGCAAATATTTTTGCTGGGAAACGACATTTTTTTGTTTTTGGGTGAAAATTATGTTTTACTCTAGGACTCAATGTAATGCTCTTACACATTGTGCTGATCAATGCATTCAATAGTATGGAGACATTGGAGGTATAGGACATAGTTATTTAAACAAAAAAAAAAACTAGTGAAGAAGTTGAAAATGTGTACACACCACAGTATCTCCGTAATTAAAAAGTTCCCAGGTATGGTCAAGACTAGAACAAAAAAAGATCGCAATGACGGGGAGGACAAGTAGGTACCTTTACACCCATAGGTAAGTTTCAGGAGGTAATCTCCAAATCGAATCCAATCGATCCGAATCGTAATCAGGAATAATCTGGGAACTTAATTATGAACAAAGATGTTGCGGAAACACAGCGTTTTTTAATTGATTTTTTTTGTCAAATGTCCGCAGTTTTAACAACCAATCGATTAATTACTATATTTTATTTAAAACAACATTCATTTGTTCCAGATGCATCAAATAAAATATTCCCAAAGAAAGAATTGTACGCCCTGTGGAATCTGGAGTAACTGGAGATGAAAGTGGAGATATTCTGGACGAGGAAAATTCGGAAAATTATGAATAAGTATAGTGATAGTGATTAAAGACGATTTTGTATTAAGTATGCTTTTATTAAAATATATAAGTCTGTATCTATTATTTTGTGTTTTATTTAATGCCAATCGATTTTGATAACAATTTTGCTGAGAAACAATCAAAAAATATTTTTGGCCATATTTTAGTATCAAATACCCCTTAGTGCAGCGTGAAGTTTAAGCTTGTAGGTAATAAAACGATTCGTTTTTGGACATAAGAACATTTGAATAGGTAGTTATCCTTTATGTTTCCCAGCAGATTATTGAACTAAAATGTTGAATACTCCTCGAATGAACTCTGTTATATCGAACAAAGTTAACTGCCGTATTCCTTCGTGGTACGTTACTAGATCATCATTAGCTGTAATCTCATATAACTTGAGCTCGTAAAAGGGTTTAAGTGTAAGCTTAGTAGGGTAAGAAACCATTTATCAAGCTTTAATATTATCTAGTGTAAACCTATTTGCATTCCTGACATAACTTCCACAGTGATACTGACGTTGAAAATAAAAGTAAAAAAACCGGCCAAGTACGAATCGGCCTCGCGTATTAAGAGTTCAGTACCATCGTAGTAGGGGAGACCCCTTTAATTCTGTATTTATTATTATTATTTGTTTTTATAGCCGTAACAACACCAACCAACCAACAACCAACTGTCCAACTGTCCAACTGTCCAACTGTCCAACTGTCTACCTAACCTATTACCTACGGATTATGAGAATAGGTACAACCCGCTGACAGACAGACGGACGGACGGACAGTGGAGGCTTAGTAATATCCCGTTAGTTATATACCCTTTGGACACGGAACCCTAAAAAGTATGAGTTTAAAACGCTAGAAGTATCTTCCGAATACGATACGGTTCATCATAATTATTTGGGATTTTGTTAGTGAATTGTGAACCTTCAATCACATAATATAACCTCACAGCAGTTTACCCCAAAAGGTTAGGTTGAAGCGTACCTAGGTATGTATCGTATATAGTTCGTACCACCTCATTTCGCTGGTTATGTTGAAGTCCCAAGCAATAGGGATCGAGCTTAATGGCGTCAATCACTCATCATCTGCCTAGCCTTTTCCCAACTATGTTTGGGTCGGCTTCCAGTCTAACCGGATGCAATAAATATGATGAATACCTGGAGCGACTGCCTATCTGACCTTCACAACCCGAGTTAGTACTGGGTAATACGATACCCCATTGTAAGACTGGTTGGCATCTATGACTATCGGGTACTAATACAGACACCGGGTTGTAAGCCTGTAGAGCAGAGGCTTACTTAAGGACCTACGTATGAGTTCGTCACAGCAACTGAAGACTTAATCTATCAAATGTTAATAGATAATTACATTACTTTTATCTATCAAATGTTAATAGATAATTACACAGTCAATTTTTGACACGTAAAGAATATCGCGAAAATATCCAACAGTCGGCGTGTTCCAATCAGTGAATCTATTGAGCACGTACCGGATAATAATGGTGATAAAGGTCGTTAGATATATTTTATCTTCAAAAGATCATTTATTTAAATATATAATTTCATTCTAAAGAATTATTTAAAGAATACAAATGTCGTATTAATTAAAGTTACAGAATTATCCTTCTTGAAGCTGAAAACAAGAAGTTAGAATACATGGCCGTTTGAAAGTATGGGAAAAGATCCGTCAAGAAGGACATCATCATCCGCCTAGCCATTTCCAAACTATGTTGGGGTCAGCTTCCAGTCTTACCGGATGCAGCTGAAGTATTTTACATATAGCGACTTCCTATACTGACCGTCAAGACGGTACTTTAATAATTAGGTGAAAATGAATGTGGTAATATTCGTCAATAGCATAACACTTACTGTATTATTGATAAAATACGCAGAAATATTTACATAAACAAAACAGGTGTTCTTCGAAAAAGGAGATTTGTAAGACTCAAAGTCGTTAGTGGGTACAAAACCTCTTACTTTCTAAAATCCATCTCCATAAGCTCTGTGATTTTTTAAAAAACCGAGCAGTCCCAAAATGGAATAAGGGTTTAAATTCCAACAATGATTGCGGTGAACATTTGAAATGGGTCAGCAGGTACGTGCTCCCGGCGGGGCGGCCGCGGCCTGGCGGCGTGGTGTGTGCGCCCGCGCCTGCGCTCATTCGCTTTTTGCCCACCTTTCGACTCACGCGCAGCGCAGCCTCCACCATTGTTCGCCACGCGCATTTCTCTCACGTGGGAACTGTTGACTTCTTCGTGCTTTACCCGCGGCGTCATTCATCTACATCGCCGGTGGGGACCGCACGTTATGCTATTACGAGTACGCGAGTACTTCACGTGTGCGAGCTTTGTGTTATCGCTAAGAAGGTGACTGTGATATGAAAACTGTGGATTATCGGCATGTCGGGTGATGTTCCGGGACGTTTCTTGGTGAAAGTTGAGTGATGATCAAATAGACACATTGATTGGGATCTTGCTGACAGATAAGAGGAGACATGGCCGTCGCGCCGGTAAGTTACACCCAACTTAACTTAATAGTTCATGTCGAGCTTTATGTGAAACTTTAATGATCAGGAATTCTGTTACAAATGTAAAAGCGTTGAAATGAATGCTTCTTCATTAACTGTGATGTGTTTAGATGCTGATCACGATGAGTTGATTATAATTATTAATTTCCTACTATAGCTTCTTGAAGACAATTATGATTTTAATTGGAATTTTCACATCTTGTTTATGTCAAACTGTGTTCTCTGATTTCTCATTAAAATAACTTCGTCTTAATTAAGCGTATAGTAATTCTACCGAAAGGGATTTTATTCGTGTGATTTTATACTTCGATTAGGGCTATTAGAGTTTGATGAGTTCCAATAGGTTGCTCTTGAAACTTAATTAAAACATCCGCTTTATTTGATTGAACTTGATGTGCTTTTTATTTGGACACCTTAATCAAAATAAAAAATGGTGTGGGTACAAGAGTTGTTACATTTTGAACAATAAATTCAATGCAAATTGCAAACACACATTCTGCCATAAGCATGCAAATATTGGGTAGTATTAGAAGGTTTAATAAAAATGTTGATGAATTGTGTGACGGACGAATGATATGAAACATGAAGGAGTGAATATAGAGCTAGAAAATAAGATAACGAAAGTGTGGATAGCGTGACGGTTGACAAAGAAGAATGGACAAAAAAACACGGGACAAAGGCAGGCAAGAAAGCAGGAAGATGAAGACTATGTCAGGTGGTTTTTGGTTGTGGGTGGTTCTGATCATATATTGAAGCTTCACTACTTTTTATTTTTACCCTGTGCCATCAATTATACTAATGTACTTACTTACACTACTGCCCGGATTTCTGATCTCGGGCCAATGTCGTTGAAAAATTGTCACATAAGTATCGACAGAAAAACAAACAACAAAAATAATCAACATGACAAGGACTTAAGTTAAAGTTAGGGTCATGTTCGAAACAATAACAAAACAAATAAAAAATGGACATAAAGAGTCATAACGAGAAAACATGTTACAACTGTGAGTTGTCAACAAGTGAAATATGATTTTTTTAAACAAACTTACTCAGCATGTTTGTAAAACCAACTCGCTTTCCATTATTTTTACGACGGTAGTTCACGGATAATTAGTAAGATTTGCCTGTCTAATCTCCAATTACTTAACGAGCTGTTACAACTATCAGCGGTTTTCTTAATCAGGGTGTAAAGTGTACGTTATCATTTGAAAAGGGCTGTAATTATTTTAATGCTTAAGTAGTCCATTTCCGGATGATAAGGGCTGATCATTTGACTGTTAACGTTTTCTGAAACTATTTTTGAAAACTGGAGATGGATGTGTAGGTAATGACTATAGGTATATATGAAATTGCCTTTTAAGTGTTACTAGAAACTACTAGAAAGGTTATTTTTGTGGTGTTCCGGAAACAGTTGACTACTGAGGACCGTTAAGTAAATAATAGGCAAGAAGTTCCCAAAGTCTACTTATCAAAAATAGAGCAATAAAGTGGTCAACATCCTGCTTCTCTGATTAAAATAATTAGTAGCTTACAGAACTTATTAGGCTGAGAAGGCTTTTATCACCAAACGATGCAACCAGACATGATAATTTTGAGAGTACCCAATAAAATATACCAAACTCGAACACAATTTCACTTCTAGTATGACACCACAATCCTTGTATGTCTTCGGTAATAGATGTTATTACTGAAGACATTTGAACAAGTGACGCTTTAGAAATTGTGAACACATCAGCCAATTTAACAAAATAAGAAACTGACTCGACAAACATTGGTAAAGAAACTATAAGACCGGTGTAGTGCAGTAGGAAAATAAAAAGTTATTTGTAAGCATTTATAAGTGGGTCCTAAGATTACGATGTGAAGAGTTGAAGCATCTTACGACGTCAGCCAAGTAATTCGCCTTGGCAGTTAGGGTTGCCAACAGTACTGTAGTATCGAGTATTGTACTCTACTTTGCATAAGTGTACTCTATAATTTACAAAATCATTAGAGTACGTCAAAATACTTTACTTGTAGGTATTGACTTTGACTTCAAATTAAATTAAATGAATTTCTGCCACTTCAGCATTCAACGATACCTACTGCCTTTTTCGACTCTAGTCTTACAGTTATTTTAAGAAGTATCTTTAAAATAAACTCTTGTTCATGAAATATGTACTGTATTACAATTTTTCTTGTATTTGAGTGTTTTAAGAGTCTATCACACTAATACAAGAAAAATTGTGTTATTTATTTTAAGCAGTCCCTGGTATGGCCACAAAATTAAAAGAAAATATCCTCAAGAAATTTGGTTATTTTTGAAGGGAGTGCTTAAAATAAACATCTCATTGTTTCTTGTATTAAAGTGTTGGACTCTTAAAACCACATACAAGAAAAAATGTAGCCCTCCTAAGTGTCCTTCCTGAAACCAGATGTACTGACTGTACTTCATCTTAGAAATTGAGCAACCATGTTGGTAGGCGACAACGCCAGGACAGCAACAACGGTCCCCAAAGTAAACACAACCCTTTTTTGTGACACTGTTGAGAGGCCAATGAAGGCTTTGAAACTCACTGATAACTCTGTTTGTGTTTGTAGTTAACACGGAAAGAGTTTTACGACTAAATCTAATGGCCATCCCTTTTACCACGGTTTTGTTGAGTGTCCGGGGTACGCACGCAGAGGTATTAAACGCTATTGTGATGGACTTGGATAAGTTAATTACTTAAAAGGAAACAAAAGGCTTGATAATCAAACAGTTGGGCTAGACAATGTTAAGTTAAATCAACCCAAAAACAGGGATTCTCATCACATCACTCAAGCCAGTAGTCCCAAAAGATAAGCCAGTGGTGTATCCTACCGTACACGTAATTTATTTCGTCAGTAATTTATTTATTTACTCAAAAGATACAAATATCCTTACAGGCTGGACCCAATGCGATATTGTAGCACACTTAAAATTTAAATAGTTCATCTGCGTTTAAATTTAAGTATAGCAAATTCTAAAGGATTCTTGTAAATTCACCCGAAGCACAACAGAATATATCTAAGTCCTCAGCAATGAGGTTGAGAGTGCGGAGCGCACTCGTGAGCGGCGCCTCACGCAGCAAGTTTGTTCGCGCGCGCGGTTCTACCAACAACCGCGGCTGACGTTATGTTTACTCTTATCATAGAAATAGCACTCTAGCCCACTTATTGCCAACAACTGGGTAAAAATCAACTCCGGGCTGCTACTGAGAAACTACTTGTGGAAAAATCCAATAACACATTGCCCGACTTGAAAATCGAAACCAGAACCACAGGGTCAGTGATAGCGATAGCGATCATCAGAACAACGAGGCAGTCAATGTCAGTATCACAATGTTATCTCAAGGACTCCCAAAAACACAGTTATTCACACAATTAAATATTTATTAGTAAAGAAATTAGCAACTTTGATAAGAACATAACAAATTCCGACAGAGTTCACGCCCATATTCTAACACTAGACTACGACATCGACAGTACGAGTGAAATCTGAGAACCAGTTTGATTTGCCTGTGTTCTTGATGGACGAGAAGTGCTCATCTAAATAAACTTGAATGTTGATACTGTTGCAGAGAAAAGTGCTATTCAAATGTTGGTGCTTTTGTCACTATACTATGGAATTGTATGAGGAAACGAATCTGAGGATTATTTACACTCTATGAAAGTATTGTTTGTTAAAATATTTGACATATGTTTGTCAAGTCCTTTCATAAAGAGCCGGAAGAAACATTATAGGATCCTGATTCCATAATGATCAGATTTACCTTTGTTAGAACAATAAACGGGTATGGGTGGGACTTCAATACAACAAATTAATTTATTATCAAGAAGAAATATTAATATTTTACTGTCAATTGATATCCTCATAATATTATTGTTTGCTCTAGCTCCGGTTACTATTCGTCGTGAGCGTGACTGCACTCTTTATTTAGAGTAGAGCTCGCACGTGCTTCAATTCAAGTGTCTTTTCTTAGAACTTACATATTTCTCACATCATATTCCATTTCATTATTATCATGGGCATTTTCTTTATGTGAACATGCCTCTTGAATTCCTCTTTGAGCTTGAACACAGCTGTCGTTGTAAAACAGAATATGAGATCCGGTTATTACTTACTGAGTCATCATTGGATTTCTTCAACTTTCGGTGAATCTTAATTTAGTAAATTATCATCTTTATAATTTCTTACTTACCAGCTTATTTTCTCCCGATGCCGTTAAAGTTAACTTTGAATAGTTTGTCATCAATTTCTAAATTGCAAATACAGCCTCCTTTATGCGATCGGAACTTTGAACTGAGGAAAGATCTTTTGCAATAATATCCCAACCAACCGTACCAACGAAGCTTATGATTTATAACCGTTTGCACGTTTCGATGGCCATACTTAGTTTTACAAACATGTAGGATACTGTACTACTATAAAAGAAGCTATATGAGATCTTGCAAGCAAAGAAATCACTACGAGAGAGGCACTAGAGTAGGACAAGTTGGTAATTTATTCTGTATCGGATTTTGAATCCAAATTCAGAATAGAAATTAATGTTTAAATACATTTTTTACATATAAAAGTATCAAGTATCAATACATATTAATTAGCCGTTCGGTAGTAAGCGCCTGCGCATCCTACAAACGTTTACGATACGATACGAGCGCGCGTGAGTTGCGTGTGATTCACTTTCCTTTTCGATACATTTACTTGCTCTAGAATTCCCCAATACAATGTCTACCGCAAGTTTGACATGTTCAACATGATTTAATAAACAATGCGCGTTTGGCAGTTGTTTGTATTTGTAAACATGTTTTCGTAGTTTGCATTGAGGAAACACGTGTCATTATCGAGGCAGTTCCGATTGCAACTGTTAATTTTCCATGTGTGAGTTACTAATCAAGCTACGAGTATAAATAATCTATTATACGTGATAATTAAATCTTTGTAAGGAATGAGTATATTAGAAGAAGTTCAAGTAACGCCTTTCACAGAACAATTGAAAGCTGATGAGGAGGGGTGAACGTGAAATGCATCTGAGTAAAACAGTGATCAATATAAAATGGTGATGGATGAAAATGGAGAGGAAGGATTGAGTGAGGAATGATATGAAAGAAAAAGGAATGATGGAAGCAGAAGAAGATGAAAGAAGCCGAACATAGGTAATAATGGGACAATGGCAAGAAGATGACGGTGAAGATGATAAAGCCAAGTTTACAACAGCATTAAGAGAGAAGATTAAAGTTATTTCACCAGTACCAAGTGACCTACAACACGGTACTCAGAACAATACGGCACGACACATGTCGAGTCAGTGCTCCGCAGTCACAGATCATTGTTCTGGGCAATTGTTACGTCTGTGAATCCGCGCTTGCAAAGTTCTTCGTGAAAGCGCCGTTTCTCACAGCCGTAGTAAACGATATTACATTCAATGTTAAGGTGTTCATTTCAAGTATTTTGTATTCTCATTGTAAAGGTAACGCGTGTAATTTCTTTATTAACATGAGTTGTTATGTTAGTGGGAGTGTGATGAGAGAAATTTTTGATGTATCCTCTTTGTAATCAACATAATATCATGACGTTGTGTTTGTAATCTTCTAAGAGTTTGATGTGCTATCCATATTTGGCCAGTTATGTTTAAGTACCTACCTAATAGGTGTCTTATGCTTATTGCATATTCCGAGCACAAATCTAGACTCAAAGCTTCTCATCATTATCATTCTTTTGCGCTTATCCCAATTAATTTGGGGTCGGCGCAGTATATCTTCGGTTTCCATACATCTCTATTACTTAAGGCTTCTACTGATTGAAAAGTTCCAGATCTAATAACTCTAACTGAATATAACTTTGGCTGACCCTGGAATTGATCCGATCCAAGGATCTTACAGTGGCGCTTGCGACTACTAGACCAACAAGGTAGTCTAAAATCTGTTCACTTAACTTGTTATAAATTATAACCAATTCACATTGATAATAATAGACATGTTCTGAGTGACAGACACGATGTTATCCGAACACAATATAGCGGAATGTGACAGCTTCCTGATTACATTCAACAATTTTACATAATGTAACGTAATATTGTAAACAAAGCACGGAACGATGCATATAATGGTCGTAAATGTACGATTAACAACCGTCTAATAATAGTTCGTAATTAACACTGTCACAGCGATGTACTTGGATTACTTACCACTATGAGTCTAGTCTATATATCTAACCTAAAAACTTTGGGCTTTGAACGTGGAGTTCAGCCCGATATTACATATTTTTAAAGACAACGATTTATTTTAGTTCTGTGTTTTCCCACATGCACAGATAAGTTGGTTGAAGTGTCGTTTATGCCAGTTCCATTTTTGTTTGTTCTTCATCGCTATCGTTACTTTTTCTTCGGCACACTAAATGCACACTCTCCTGAAAAACGGGTAGATGTAAATTAAAGCCTCGTTCACCAGGTTCACCATAGTGAATCTATGGGTCGTATTTTTCAATGATGTATTATGTCTATACATGTTCCTGTATGTTGATGTCAATCTTCTTGGGACTTTAGGTCATTCTCTTTCTAGTTTTCGTTTAATATTTTATTCGTTGCCGAGTTTTGTTTTGTGTAGTATATCTCATTTTCTGACACTCCAATGTGTGTATCAGGGTGAATATTTCATTTCGTGCATATTTGAAGTTTTGGAGAAAAATAATAAAAAGTAACCTAATCATGTTCTTTATATACTTTTTTAAAAGTATATAATGATACCAACTGGGACATATCAAAGGGACAGTAATTCTAGGCGATTTTGACGTTTGTTTTTTTTTAAAGAACGGTAATGAGATTTCACAAATACGGTAATTAGATCTCAAGATACGGTAGTGAGATAAACTAGTAACAGCTAGTAACCAATAAAACATTTAAAAAAAACATAGTATTACACGTGTAAACCTTTTAAAAATGAAATAAAATATTATAATATTAACATTAAAAATCATTACCATTCGTTTCTTCTAATTACCATTCGAATAGTAGAAAATGGTATTTAATGGTAATTATAAGAATGGTAATTAGATTCACAAGTATTTCTAATAAATATTTGTTATTTGAATAGGTAAAGGCTTGTAAGGCATATACAACAAAGAAAGACTTGTACTGGATATACTTAGCCAATAATTCTATAAAAATCACAATATTAATTACCTTTCAAAACGCGAATGGTATGTATAAATATTTTGAACCACTTCACTTTTTACACAGGAGAATTCAAAATAACGTCGCCATAATCGCTCTCTCACGCGTCCGTCCAGCTTAGTAGTAGAGCAGACACTGACGCCGAATATTTCTTGTTTAGTCTACATCGCTGTGGCGCGTAAGTACGAAAATATCGGATTGAGAATATCGTCGAATGGTAATTATGAATGAGGGTAGGGACATTTTTCAAAGTTATATGAAACCACTTAAATATGGTCTTTCGTAAAGAATATATATTATATAATATGGATTAATTAATATATTAACCGAAAACGTATTACATAAATCGTTCTTCCTACAGATTTTTTACTAAAATGCACCGATTTATTAAAATCTGGAAGAAGGGACATGGATGGTAATTAGATTTTTGGCTTGTTTTTTTAAATTTGGTGCACTTATAATAAAAAACTAGATTTTTGAAGCGTTGCGCCTAGTACTGTTATAAGTTAATTAGAAAAAAAAAATTCAGGTAAAGATTTTTTCAACATTTAATGTATTCTTTATCGCCTGCCGCGTAATTTGCACGAAATGAAATATTCACCCATCAACATGCTTGCACTCAGTTAACTATACTCATCAGTGGTTCATCATGGTAGCATTCTTCATAGTCTATAACTTAATGGTCTGTTATGACTATTTCAAGTAGCTACAGCTGATGTACCGTGCATTAATGTACACAGTGATTGAGTGTCCATGTACACGCATATAACACTTGCTTCCGACTCGATGATATAGTATAGTTAGTAAATCGATTACCTATGGGATCATTTATCGTTGTATGCGGAAGATAAAGTCTATGGCAAGCAAGCAAAATAAGTAAGATAGTAACATTTTTTTCATTGGTGCTCATTATCACTCTTCATTTAAATTCCGTACCAATTTAAACTAGTTCCAGCTAGGATTTTTAGCTTTCTTGAAAACCAAACATGTGCAGATGTCATTTTGACCGTTTTGAAACCAGTTTCAATTTGCCTCTACACTTTTGAGTGTAACTAAATAAACAATTTGGACGGAAAAGCGTGTATAAAATAAAATTTCCTACAGAATTACGTATATGTAGGTACTCCTATCTCATCAAGATCTGAGACCTTTCACCTCGAATGAGGCAATGATACTCAAAATATTCCACGCACGACCCCGTAATGTTACACCATTAGTATCTCTACTTTCGTTCATTTGTTTATTATTGTCTTCGGTAAATCAAACACATTGATATAATCGTCGTCATTAACTATAATATGTTAAATAATCGGTGTGCGTTCTTATAACGTTTAGAAGTATAAGTACCTTGATGATGAGGTACACAATGCTACTAATACTGGAGAGAAAATTACTCAATTGGGATTTTGATTATAAAATATAACAATAGCTTCCCTGTGGTCTCGCTCCAATAATGCCTCTCATATTCCTCAGACACATAGCGCACCACAAAAAATAGATTATCAAAGGCTTCAATTTCGATCGTATGATTACTCCGCAGCATTCAAAGTTAACTCACGTGATTCGATCATGGGTCAATGCATCTGTCAATCATCGCATTATGTGTGGAGGCATAACATGCTGTAATCAAACAAGCATTTAGAATCATGATCAAGTTCAATGTTAATCTGTACTACTATCATAACGAGGTTACGTTGTTATGATTGGATGTAGGGGTAAACTCCGGAATTGCTAAACCAATTTCGAAAGCTTTTTCACAATAAAGCCATAGTATCCCCGAGTGTCAGAGGCTATATTTAAAATGTTCCAAAAGCAAAAGCTAGTTATTTAATAAAGCTGAAGAGTTTTTTGAAAGCGCTAATCTCTGGAACGAACTTGAAAAATTCTTTTTGCTCTCGTTAGTCCTTTTGAAGAAAACTGTAGGCTATTTCACCTTTCGTTACAACCTTTAGGAGCCAAGCAAGTGGGTGAAGCCAAAGGGCACAGCTGGTGTTAGATATTGATCGGAATACGAGAACACGAAGAACACCCACACACATAAGGAATTCACTCTCATTTTCCATGTCGTTCAGGCCAGGCGCAATGTAGTTGTAATTTATAGTATCGCTTTCAGTAATTGTGGTGTTCGAAATAATAAATTGTGCATTGGTAATATTAATTGATGGTTATCAAATTATTCTTATAAAGATTGGTGTTGTAACTTTTATTACGTTACGTTGTGTTTTTATCTAAAATATAATTCTCGGTTGAAGTATGCATTTGAGAAGTTTAAGCAGAAGTGAAAATATTTTTCTAAGTACAGATTTTGATACAAGGTACAAGGACGTAGTTTTATTGCCTGTCTCTGCTTCAGTCTAATTTTTCAAAGCAACGTAATCTTCCCAACAGAGAGTAGTTAACAATCAGAGTTAACAAGGTCTAAGATTAACAGTGCGACATGTGAACTTCACCGCATTATTGCTCGTCTAGTCATGCGTTATGCTTTCTCTGGCAGTTCCCACCCTGTGGACTGAACAGTCTGAACATCCGTCACTATGTTGACAAAGGATCACAATAGTATTGTCATTTCGCTAACAATGTTCTTGTAATGACCCCCTTGTTTGAAGTGTTCATCGTGATCATCGTTGGGTTCTTTTCGTGTGTTAGTTGTGCACGAATCGTTTCGATAGATGTCCACGTAGGTAGATGCTTACCATTGATGTAACGGTTTCTCATATCTTCATCATTATCATACCTGACTTCACTCTCTGCTGGGCATAGGCCTGCCCGCTTGTTACATTTTGTACAGCAAAGCTATTTTTTTTGGAAATTGTATTCTGGTTTCCTTTCCCTTTCTTTTACTTGTTTTATAAACTGATACGTTATAGTTTATTACTGTTGTTTATCATTCCACGAAAGGAGTCCGTTACGAAGCTAATCGGGGGTAACAGGTTTTTAATGGTTGAAAAGTATCAACATTTATCGATAGATTTAAATACCATATTGCTATGATATGTGCAGATGTTTTTTTTACGGAAAGTGATGCAGAAAGTGTCAAGTCGTGTGTAAATTGTCATGTATTTTTGCCTCTTTTTTATAATCATAAAATTCACCCAACTACATAAAAAAATGGGATCGCTTCCAATTTGAAAGTGTAACACATTTCAATTACCTACTTACAATTAATATTATCAGAGGAGTTAAAACTCTTATCCCTGCGATATAAAAGTGAGGTCGAGTACGTTTGTGTTGCAACAGTGAGTTACGAAACAGTAGTAATAGAGGCTCCGCGGTTACCGCCGCCGCGCCGCGTGCCTAGCCCTTTGCCCCTCGCCATGAAACGCGTTTATCCTACAATCTCTAAAGCAAAGCACTCACCATTATCTTTAGCTTTCTTTGGCATTTAGAACGAACTTGGATAGTTTGAGGTCCTCATTATCACTAATGTTTTCATCTTCAGTGGAATCGTTTCTACTGTCTCTACATTATTTGTTTTAGTGAATTTTGACATTGTAGTATTTTATAACAGTTTTTTTTTTACTCTACAGCAAGTCTAAATATAATATGTCTCTATTTTTTATTTTTTCATTTTTCATTTTGTTCGTAAAGGAAAGTACGATAGTTATGTGCAAAACTGTGACTTTTAACAATAAATTTCTTTCCAGATTATCATAACAACTCAATTCTGCTTTGCAACTGATGGCAATCAAAATACTTTTTTTAATTCATTCGAAATCAAATATTTATGAGACTGAAGTATCTTGACTGCCCGATGACGTTGCAACCATTATATTCAAATGCTGAACCGTTTGTGCAGGTCCTAACGTATCAATTGTCAATGGAACAATACAAACCACTCTTACTTTCCACCTGACATAAATATGTATTGATTAATGTGAATACTGATGTTTCGTGATATATTGATAGTTTCCTTGCTACCTGGAGAAAGTACTATGACTTGTTGTTGAAACAAAACCACTTTTTTTCTTTCTACCCGATGTCTGTTATTCTGCTGTTTACTTTTTAATTATTTGCCAGTGACATATTCTAAAAAATCTTAGAGATATAAATGTACCTCCTTAGAGTGACCTGAGGAGGAAAGTAATATCTCTGAAGTTTACACCACCGTCGATATCATCATAAGGTGAGATTGGTCAAAAGTGAGCCAATCACGGATAAAAATAATATGTAAAAGCTATCTAAGAAAGCACATAGTCACCTCTAACATCAAAGAAGACGATACCTATACTAAATTGAGACGTAGATCACGATTGTCATCTAAAAAATCGAGTCACGATCGGTTTGACCGGCTCTTCAGCTTTCAACGAGCCTATTGTCGCTTCCACTTTGTGTTTATATAAATTCTGTCTCGGGGTATCAAACGGCGTTGATTGAAATATTAACTAAATAACGGATAGGAAGTGAACATAGATGGAATAGGGGAAGGCCTTTACCCAGCCGTGGACAAAGGCAAAGAAAAACGAGTAGGAATAATAACATGGTCATTTTGAAGCTCAAAAAGTCGCAGAATTTTCATGAGCACTGAAATAATTTGAGGGTTTGTGTGGATGAAGAAATTAAGAAATTATAAGGTTAGAACAGTGTGACTATAACAACTGAAGTAGATCAAAGAAACAATACATATATGAAATTGTGAAACAGAAGGTTGCTGCGCGCATCCCAAATAAGAATAATGATAGAAGGACGATGTAGTGTGGCATCGTCCTTCTATAACTTAATAATCATCGTCGAAAAACAACAATAGAATCGTTCATGTTACTACTGATATTATAAAAGAGAATTCTGCAATGACTATTCGATTACTACAAGAAGTGAAACTCCAAACACATTGATTCTAAAAACTACTACAGCAATTATAGGAGTTGATCCAATTATATCAATTAGCAGTGATCTAAGAATTTTAAACCAAACCCAATTCACCTACTTTAGCTCATTTTCACTTTCGTTTGTTTTCGTATGTGAGAAATAGCATCACCGTTTTATGTCATAGTCAGAGGAAGAAAGCATTGTTGCGTTTTTGACCGGCAATTAAGTAAAAGTTCTCTTTACAAGAGCGTGCGAACTGTCAGTTCGGAATTCTTCAATGATGAATGACCTGTTAATGTTAACAAAAGATTAACTATTATTTGTGTTAGGTTTTTTTCATCTTTATATGTTTTGTTAGTATTGTTAGGGTTGGCATAAAGACTCTTAGCTCATTGTCTGGCATTATAATAGCCCTGTGACGTGTTGGGTGCAGATGTTGAAATAATAAACGTTTCTTATGTGACTTGTTGGTTTATTATTGTAGAAATCGTATGATTAAAAATAAAAAACTGAAACAATAAATAAAAAATACATGGTTAAAAAAACAGTCCTAGTATGACGAAATTTTTAATAGGCGGCGAGGAGCCGCAGTTACAAGATAGTATTTTATAATCAAAAACTTACCCCGTGCGTCGGGTTTTTTTTTAGAACTTCATTAAATAGAAACCAGCTGTGCTAGTTAGAGCAAACACTCAATACTCTGGTAGTAGGAAGAAACTTAGGAAGATGTATATCGTTACATAATTTTGGTAGGACTGATGATAAAAATGGCTGTGCAGTCAATGCGACAAGCCAATTTTAAATTCGAATTTTGAAAGGACTGTTACATTTCTTTCTTTGAGTACGTAAGCACTATGGAGGTTTTTTAGTCGTCGTGGAGGTTCTACGTCCACGAGACTGTAAATGAAACGACATCGTTACAATACCGGGGTGGCCGGCGCAAAAAAAAAAAATCTTTAAGGATTTTTTTTTTTTTTTTTTTTGCAAAAGAAGGAGAATTGGTATGAAGAGGTGAAAGTTAAAGAAAAGTTAGTTGAAAGTTAGAAAAGAGAAAAAAAAATTAGTAAGTTGAAGTTAAGTTGTTATTAAGTCAGAGTTAAATGAGTTTAAAAAAAATACGGGAATGATAACGATGTCATTTTCACAATTACATTAAATTTGGTAGGTTAGTAGTTACAAAACAAGTCATTTTTATATAAAAATAATAATATAGGTAATAACATATTTGTTAATTAATGGAAGTGCATGATAGAATTTGAATGTAAGAATGTTAATTACAGTGACAAATTTACACTAGGTTGGTTCCGGTTCCATTCAAATACTAACATTCATCGTATCTAACAAAGTCTTAATCAATAAGTCTGAATTAAGGCAACAGTTAAAAAGAGAAATCTTATATAATAGAAGATGTTTCTCAAGGAACTAACCCAGATTAGTGCAGGCTTATTGAATTATTGCCAGTCACCACCCGCTGGCGTTTGGTGATCGTGGTCAGTGTTTTTGTGTGTGATGAATGTCATGTGTAAGTGTGTGTGTTAAATGTTCTAAAAATTTACAAGTTTACCAACCCTAATAATGGTCAGGAAAAATATTAATCTGCTTAGAGATTATAATAAGTAGGTACTTGTGAAGAGTACATAATTAATAATATGTTAATAAGGTTCACAAAGGCTTATTTTACGAGTTATGAAAACCGCTCGACACGATGGCTTATTTTAGGAGTCGTGTACCGCTCCATAAGGTAATATGCGACTATTACTAAAGCCGCAAATACGACAAGGAAATGTAAAAAAAATTAAAATTGTAATAATCTCATATGTACAAAATTAAGCATTGATAAAGAAGTTGATGGTTAGCCGAAAGGATGGAGATGTATATAAAAACAGTACCTATATAAATCATAAGACTAAGTGACATGTGTCACGCTTAAAAAATACAACAAATTAAAATAAATTAATAAGTAGTTAATATAAGAAGGAATATCGTAAATTAGGGGTAAAATGATTGTTAGTTATCTTAACTTGGGAATAGGTTTAATATCTTTCACATGCCAACGACCTAATGGTTTATCGGACATGTCAGATAAATCATAAACGAGAGGTGTAACTTTATTTGTAATTTTACATTTAATAAATTTGGGTGCTAGTTTTGCTGAAAAATATTTATCCGCTGAGCTAATGGGGTAATTACGTTTCCAGATAATATCACCTTGGTCGAATTCTAACTGTTGGTGATGTTTGTTATAATACTGAGCATTCGTTTGGTGACATTTGTAGAGACGAGCTTGAACTTCTGAAAATATTGGGCTAAGTAAACCAATGTTTTCAGAATATTTGTCTTTAGGGGCTAGTATGGAATCTTCTGTTATGTCGGTGTTGTAGAAAGAACCGCACGTGACAAGTTCACGACCAAAAACTAGATACGATGGCGTTAACTGGGTTGTTTCATTTACAGCAGAATTAATCGCAAATTGAATTTTGTTGAGATGGATATCCCATGTTCTATGATCATCATCAACAAATGAAGCGATTGCGGTAAGTATGGTTTTGTTATAGCGTTCTACTGTATTTACTTGTGGGCAATAGCGTGGGGTATAATGTACTTTGGGTACGTTGAAGAATTTAAATAAGTCTGTGAGTTCATTGCTTATCATTTGTGGGCCATTGTCCAAAATAATTGTTTCAGGAATACCATATGTCATGAAAACTAGATTTTCAAGAATATGTTTAATGACTGAAGATGTTGCACGTTTAATAGGATATATTAAACAATATTTGGAGAAACAACAAGTTACTACTAAAATAAATCTATTAAGTTTACGAGACAATGGTAATGGTCCAATTAAATCAATTGATAAACATTGAAAGGGACGTGAACAATGTTTTGGTTTACCCATCAAACCAATTGTATGTTGATTTTGGTGTTTGTAGGCGAGGCAAGTTTCACATTTGGATATATATATTGCAATGTCTTTATACATGCCAGGCCAAAAGTAGCTATTTCTGATACGATGATATGTTTTAAATGTACCAAAATGAGCAGTTGTAGGTGTAGAATGGTTTTCGGCAATGACAGAGTCACGCAATTCCAAAGGAACAACTAACTTCCAAGAAAACTCAGAATTATATGGAGTGTTAGATCGTGAATATTTATACAAGTTATTGTTTTTGATATAATAATCAGGGGTTGAAGATGGATTGGTTTTACATTTAGATAAGATTGTATTAAACCAATCATCATTAGATTTGGATAATTCAATATTAATAGCATTAATAGTCTTAATACGGGATAAGGTATCTGGTACTAGGTGATCTTTACCTTTTTTATGTTTAATTTCAAAATTAAACATGGATAAACGAATACTCCATCTGGCTAATCGACCTGTGGGATTATCGAGATGTAAAAACCACTGAAGGGCAGAATGGTCTGTATAAATAGTAAATTTCTGGCCGTTATCTAAATAACAACGCCAATGCTCTAGAGCAGTTATAACACTTAATAACTCACGTTCAGTGATTGAGTAATTTCTTTGAGGTTGAGTGAGGGATTTACTCATATAAGCAATAGGTTTTTCTAACCCATCAAATTCCTGTGTCAGCATTGCTCCCAGACCGTATGCTGATGCATCACAGTGGACAGCAAAAGGTTTTGAAAAATCAGGACAAGTTAGAATGGGAGTAGAAACTAATGCTTGTTTAATTAAATTAAATGCGTTATTTGCTTCTGGAAGCCATTTAAAAGGAGGTGCTTTTTTGCTAGTTGATGTTAATTTCGTGAGAGGGTTAAATATTGAGTTTGAGAGAGGACTCAAACAGGGTATGAGAGGTAAGAGGGTATGAGAGGTAAGAGGGTATGAGAGGTAAGAGGGTATGGAGGTAAGAGGGACTCGTCACTCAAGTAAGAGGGTAACTCAGTATGAGAGGGACTCGTCACTCAAGTAAGAGAGGACTTGGCACTCCAGTCAAGTGAGTGAAAGAGGTTCAAGTGAGTGAAAGAGGTTCAAGTGATTGAAAGAGGTTCAAGTGATTGAAAGAGGTTCAAGTGATTGAAAGAGGTTCAAGTGATTGAAAGAGGTTCAAGTGAGTGAAAGAGGTTCTAAAGAGGGCTTAAATGATAATATGTTTAGGATTAAAAAAAAATCGTTCACCTTGGAAACCGTTTTGGTGGTCAAATTCGGAACTAACCTTAGTACTGGCAAAAGACTATAATACTCCATGAAACGAGTTCAAAGACTATAATACTGTGGCCTGTTACCTAGCAACTACCTATGTATAGTAACTAGTTAATCATAAATATGAAAATTTATACAATTTTCTTTAAAATGAGGAGGTTGAGGTATGATTTCAGGTTTGTTAAGTTGTGAAATATCCATATTGTATATATGGCTTTTAAATTGAACAAAAGGTATAAAACCTTTTCAGTCAAATAAAGAAAATTGTTGAAAATAAAGTGACAACGTCGGAGTATGACAGTTTATGTATTTAAATATTCTGATTATGATGATAATTTCTGATTATGTATTTTATTATATTATATTATTGTATAGTTGTGTATTTAGTGTTAAAAATATATTCTGTTAGCTGCATGTAATGTTTGTAAGAACTTAGCTTACGTATTCTCGAGTCGGCTTCGAAGGCCTAGAGAAATACGGGCTAAGCGTGTAGTAACTTGGATAAGGGTACTCCCCAAAGCCAAGGGTGAGGTAACCAACGTGTTTTGGAATAACTGCGAGGGTTTAAACTCCAAGAACTCGAGGGTTTATGTAGCTGTCGTTAGACAAGCCGTAGGTGTGAGTAGGTGATGTCTGTAAGGCTGTGTTGTAATAAGTATTGAGTTTTGTAAGTATTTGGTATATGAGTAATAGGTAGGTAATTAGTTTGTGTATGAATGCCTCCGGTACTAAGACAATCGGGAACCGATTACATTTGTAACCTGCCTTAGTAGCGTCGAGCGTGTTATTGTCTGTAAAATGTGTGTATAGTGATTGTAGTTTAGATAGTTGTGATACGTTCTGTTTTGTGTTATGAAAAATGGGGATGAAGTTTGACTGTAGTACTTACATAGGGTAGAATATGGTATAACACTAAAAAGTAATCACTATTACGCCGTTGTTATATACGCGCTGTAAATATTAATAATAATCCCTAATCTTCATTTTTTGATCCAATTAGGGTGGTCATTGTCCTCGGCGCAGTCACGTAGAATGTAGCGGGAGATGGTGTAAAACGCTTCTGGTAGCTGGCGTGTCGGCCTCGTCTGGCGTGTCAGCGCTTTCTCGCCAAGCTTCTACAACCTCATCCCGGGGTAGTTCTTCCGGAGAGCCAGTGTGACGTGTTGGGTGCAGATGTTGAAATAATAAACGTTTCTTATGTGACTTGTTGGTTTATTATTGTAGAAATCGTATGATTAAAAATAAAAAACTGAAACAATAAATAAAAAATACATGGTTAAAAAAACAGTCCTAGTATGACGAAATTTTTAATAGGCGGCGAGGAGCCGCAGTTACAAGATAGTATTTTATAATCAAAAACTTACCCCGTGCGTCGGGTTTTTTTTTAGAACTTCATTAAATAGAAACCAGCTGTGCTAGTTAGAGCAAACACTCAATACTCTGGTAGTAGGAAGAAACTTAGGAAGATGTATATCGTTACATAATTTTGGTAGGACTGATGATAAAAATGGCTGTGCAGTCAATGCGACAAGCCAATTTTAAATTCGAATTTTGAAAGGACTGTTACATTTCTTTCTTTGAGTACGTAAGCACTATGGAGGTTTTTTAGTCGTCGTGGAGGTTCTACGTCCACGAGACTGTAAATGAAACGACATCGTTACAGCCCTTTTTCTACGCACATTCCTTGATAAGCCTAATGTTCTTAATATACAGAAGAAGTTTTTTTGTTGTCATCGTAATGAGAGCTCAACCTCAGTTAATCTCTAAACTTTACACTCTTGCACATTTTCTCGCCTCTATTAGCTAGACCACGCCATGAACATTTATTCGTACTCAATTATGTTATTGTAACTGTGATATTACCAGTTCTAATTTTAGAGTTATTTGTATCTAGAGAAGAGTGCAGACTGTCTTATATTATATGTTTCCTGGGTCGTTCATTCATGTCACGTCTTGCCGCTAGGTGTTGTTTCACTTTTTATGCATTCATTACAATTTCTATTCATAATCATTTGTGATTTATGTTAGACAGATGAATACTAAGTTATTCATGAGACAGTGACCTACTGACTGAGATCAATTAAAATAATTATTTCCAGTTTTTCTCCTTCGCTCAATCAACGTGATGCGGCGAAATGAGGAAAATGTCCTTTTTTCTTTTTATTCGGATGGGAAATCATCAAATAACTTCTCCCACTCTGGGCGGAGCAGGTGGGAGTGTCAGACTTTTACTGACTAAAAACCATCCATGTTCCTTCCTCGCCCTTTACGTTCCGGGGCCACAGTATCTCTTTCTAACAATCCCGCAGCCCCGGGAGGAAAATGTCCTGAGGATACTTTTGGGTATAAATGTTGACTAGTAGAATAGGAGAAGACCAAAGAACTTATGGATGGACTGTGATAAATGAAAGATGATATTATGGCTAGAAAAATGGTGACTAGTAGTGGAGAAGTATGGAAGATTAAAACATGCTGCGCGGACCCCAAATAAATTGGGATAAGGATCACAGAATTATGATCATTTTTAATTCATAAAATAAATATTATGTTCGTACGGAATGTTCCACAGTCAGCCCACGTCTGAATTCCCTGAACAATTTTACTTTTCTTCACGTATTTATTTAAATGATGACGGTACAAGCATGTGGGTAGCATACTTGTATAAAGAAGTTTCGAAAATCGAACGCAATACGAGTTTCGAATTGATCATTGGTTACAATTGGTGCCAAAACATGCGTTAGCGCGTGATTGCACTTCAAGAGCACTTGGGCGCACCCAGAATTTACTAAAGCAATAAATGTAATATATTTTAGACTTATGCAATAGTGATGTATGATGATGCAAATTATTCAAGTTACACAACTGATTGCAAAGCAAGGAACCCTCCTTGCTTTGCAATCACTTGGTTATTAACTTGTTACTGCCTGTGTGTGACAAACAACAGTCAAAGCAATTACAATCATTATTACAATATTCATAAATATTCTCACGGCACTGACCTCTGATTACAGCATCATGGTAAAGAGATGCATGAATGTCGTATTAATAGGAGCATTTCTCATAACAATAACTGCTTCGAGAACAAGAACCCAGCTAGGCTCTTTTTACAATGTAGGCATAATTGTATGTATAGGAAATCAAAGTCTTCGACTGTATATTTACCTGATTCAATAATTACCTACTTCTACGTTTATTTTTCACAATTTAAACTGTAATAGGTTTCTATAAGAAAACATCTAGATCATAATTCAATTCAAAACGTGGCGTCTTCCGATCGCGACCATTGACGGTATATTATGAGAAAAGAGAAAAGTGCAAAGAATGGCAACTCGTGGGAAGTGTCTACAATGGCCCCGATATGTCACGACGAGTGTTTCACTATATTTTCTAATTGTTAAATTAAATATACGTAGCATTTAGTGCTTATTATCTCCAGAAAGATCCTCAGTCATTTATTAATATTGTCCTTTTCTTTTTTTTACAGATATTTCCGGTGTTGTTAATAGCTGTGGTCACAAGATGTAGATGCGACCACGCAAACGGCTTCAACACACACGGAGGGATCAGCGCATCACAGTTCGGGACGCTGCTCAAGCCCCCGCCACCCCCGCCGCTATCCCCCGTGCCCGTGCCTTTCCACAAAGGCTCAGAGAGAAACCAGCGACACAATTCAGATGTCGGATACCAATACCAATCACCACCACCCCCACCGCTAGCATCTAGTGATTTCAAATTCCCTGCCCCTTTCTATAAACAATACAATTTCAACTTCGTCCCACCTCCCCAACCGTTCTCTACTACTCCATCGCCAAGCTTATTCCAAAAAGTTTCGGGATGGCTTTTCCCATCTCAACAAACTAGTTATGCAGGATCATCAGTATTTAATAACGTAGGTCCAATAAAAAAGGATTGCAATCCTTGTAATTTAGTGCCATGGTTACCAGTAATTAGATACAATTTAGGAGCTAAAAATGTATATCACAATTCACTGCCAACGTACGGGCCGCCCAGTCCTACAGCTTATGCTAATATGTTGAAGTTACAGCCGCAAGCTTTCAATTCGCATACTCAAGATAAAAGGCCGCCGCAGTTATTGCCTGGAGTACCCCATATAAACTATGGTGTACCAAATCTTTCCTATAACACCGGTGCAGTTAGAATCGTCAGCTCAACATATGGCCCACCAAGTGCAACACATACTTTAGATGTGGTTTCACCAAACCCCCCTAGTTCTACGTATTCTCAGCCAAGTTCATCTTACGGCATACCGAGTTCTTCATTTAGCCTACCCAGTAATTCATTAGACTCTCAATTCTTATCTACTCCATCTCAAGAAATTTCAAATAATTTCTACAATATAGCTAGTTCAACCTTACAACCACCTTCTTTGTCGTATGGGACTCCCACCCCATCGTATGGAGTTCCTTCTTCATCCTATTCGTCATCTTATGGGACTCCGTCTTCATCTTATGGAACTCCTTCTCCATCATATGGTACTCCATCGCCATTGTACGGAATTCCGTCTCCGTCGTATGGGACTCCTTCCCCAGGATATGAAACTCCACGTCCTGTTATCTCGAACTTCCAACCAGTCACTCCGCAATATGAACCAGGCACACTAAATAAAGAACTGCCTCCACAAAATGACGTGGAATTATTGGAAAATATAACACCAGAGGGAGAATTGCAGTTGCCAAAAGTTTCACATCCAACCACATTTAAGAATTCTTATGGTGAACCTATAACTAATACACATCTATTTGATATATCATACCCTGTATCAGCTACAGCAGCTGAATCGATCAAAACAGAAGTTTTACCACACGATAATACGAAACCATCAACACCAAATACGTCATTTGCCCTGGCCAATCCAGCTCCATTTACACTTAATAGGGGTAGAAATATTCATACGCTACAGCCTGTCGCACTTCCTAATCTTAGTGTTTCACCATTACCACCTATATTTAATGCCCGACCTTTTCGACCTATTTCACCGCAGTTTTCCAATCATGTCTTGCAAGGTATCAATCAGATGCAACAGACTAACAACAATGTCCAAGTAGAACAAAGTATACCTTTAGCGGAATTCGAACATTCGGTAGACTATCCTCCTACTATTATACAATCGCCTATTATTGAAATACCCCCGCCATCTAACTTCAATCAATCAAAAGCATTTAGGAATATACCTAATGGTTACGTAGTAGATGGAATTAGGGATATATCGTCGCAGGCTTCAGAAGATCATATTTCAGCAACCAAATCTATTGATGCTAGTTTTGAAAGCACAGGGGGTGATGTCGGTAATGAACTGTATGACAACAGTGTACCTGCAGATATAAAACCTGTTTCTCGGGTTCCTTCTAACCATAAAATCAACTTTGCGGATTTAAGAGGAGTAAATGATGACGATGTGGATAAATACCGCACGGAAAGTAATTTACAAAACATCGATTCACCTCTTTTGTATTTGAAACCAAGTGCACCACATAAAAACCATGGTAACTTCATATTTGCTATTTCATCTCCCGTACCAGAGAATGAATATGAAATGTACGATGATTATCCGACAACAGCGGCACCAAAGCCTCCTACTGTTACTACTAGTTGGGATGAAAGTAGAACTGAATATAAAGAAGAGTCAAATGTACAGAAAAATACTTACACACCTAAAATTGTCCAAATTATTGTACCTTATACTACAGGAAAGAAACAAGCAGATACAAACGAAGACTACGTGCAAATGTCACAAGATTGGCCCTCTACACCAAAAGATGAATATCAAGCTCGCAAAGTCCCATCTAACACAGAAAACTCATATGTAAGTCCTATAACAGAAAGTTATAATACTGCAACAACAACGACTGAAGATACACAAAACTACGACTCAGACAGGTCGAAAGATTTCTATGATGTGAAGGAACCACCGTTCGATATAATAAAACTTCAACACACTATAGATGACTGGACGGAACAGGAATATTCTAAACAATACAAGACTCCACAAAAAACCCGAAGTAGTGAAAAGCATGCTAAACAGATTCCTGACGACTATTTCACGACTACCATGCCAGCTAATTACGTAACAACGACAAGCAATTATAATTACGAATTCTATGACCACGAAGGTTCAAGTAGCGTTCATAACATAGTCACTGATGAAAGCAATAATACTTATAATAGACCCCGAAAAGAATATAATGTTATAGAGAGAACGAAAAATAGGCACAACAGTGGCAAAAACGAAGAACTTGATGAAGTTCAAAAACTTCATATTTACACAGCTGCATCTTCTTTTCGTACCACAAGTACATCCACCACGTCCACCACTACTCCAGCACCATGGGGTAAAATACAAACATCTATATCACCTTTGACGCAAGAAAAAGTTTATGTGGTGACTTCGAAACCTTGGAGAGATATACGAAATGTATCGTCAGAATGGTATGAAGTGACACCCTTCGAATCTAAGAAAACGAGTGCTGACAATGAGTTCTCTGCGTCTAATAATCTTCCATTCAAGTCTCCAAGGTTTATGAATCGACCATCATTTGGCTTTACTTCAGGAGGAAAGATTGAGTCTGATTCATCGTATGGATTTTCTAAAAGCTGGTACCAAAGCAGTGAGTATAAACTGTTACTAAATGATTAGTAAAACTGTATTAACAATTTTCAAATTAGATTTTAATGGATGTTTTACTTTCAGTAAACGAGCTGGAGACTCAAAAGGAACACAATCGTACGTCCTTGCCAGAGGCTAGCCAACAGAACATTACCACTAACTTGGACGAGGTTTAATTCTTAATATTTACTAACTTTAATTTTCCGCTAAAGGTCAGCGTAGGACTCATCAGCGATTTGAGGAACTGATGAGTGACGCTGTATTATATACAACATGTGTCTGTCAGAAATTAGTAATCATGATGGGTCAGACCATCAAACACGTAATAAAAATATATCTCTGACCGTTATAAAACTTTAACAAGTCCATACCAGACCCAAATGTATGGTTGTCCAGTTAATCAGACGACAACCTCTCTAGGTTGATGGCGTAGCTGATATATGTTTTGCGATTTATGCGATATGGGTCCCATAGAGCAACTTCTCCACACTTTTAAATAACCACACGTTCCTTGAATAACCACACATTTCTGATTTTCATCATGTTGTGTGTATGCAATAGAGAAGCATGAAACAAGAAGACATGATGCGGCGACCACAAATAAACTTAGATAGAGGCAGAAGAGTAATGATACACACTGTATGTTGAGACACTGAGGAGTCCTACACTAACCATTTGAGCTCTCATTTGAGTGTAGGTACATCTACGAGTATCCTGCTATGATAAACACTAAATTAATTCGTGAAAAGAAATTGCATTATAACGATTGTACATATAACCATCAATGTATATTACCTACGCTAACGTTAAATCACGTGTATATAAACGCACAAGTAATTCCTGAAACTTCCATGATTAAAATGTCTAACTACTTAATCAATCAATTAATCCCAACGTAAATTATTTTAAAAGTAACTCAATATCATAATAACACACTATTTAAAATCACTTAATCTATGTGTTTTCTTTTTTCACTTTTCAGGAGGACAACACACCCACGACTGCAAGCCCTCATAACGACTGAAAAGTGTTATAGCACGTGAATTATGTTTGAAACTAAAAGTGAAACAAGTGACAGTGACAATATTAATATAGAAAAACTACAAAGCTAAAGATTTGTGAGTGAAACTGAACAAATTAAGAAGAACGCATTGCAAGTGTTCTTTTTATTTTGATCTTACGTCATTTAATCATAAATGTACATGGACTCTAGAAATAGGTAAAGTTAACCAAAGTGGGACTTCATAAAATATCATTTCATTAATTTTAAATGTAATCATTAATAATATCCTCTATAATATTTTAGCTTTAATTTTAAGTAGATATGTTTTCAAGTATAATGTTTAATATCTAAAACTGTAACAAAACTGAGTATTAGAAGTAATCGATTTTTGTAAATATTGATTGAAATGTAAATAAATGAATGAATTGTGAATTCGTGACTACAATTTTCTAATCTCCTAAATAAAACACATGTTTTCTTTGATCGAGATAAAATATACTTATAAACTATATTAAACAAGGTAGGTACTATGTTACAGGTTCAGGTTCAGGTTTTGCTCTGTCTTTTAATCTGAAGTATAGGAACTCAGCACTCCAAGAAATAATTGTTATAAGTGTGACGAAATTTAAAACGATGATCGGCATTATGTAGGAACCAGACGCTTCCCGCACTCGGGCTGAAATTAAAAAGATAAAAATGTTACAAACAAGTAATAAGGTATTTTATCTCTCCGGAAAGAAGGACATACATATCTAGACAAATGTTTATCTTCTCACGCAAATTGTGAAAGTTTTTTTTGAGGATAACAGCGAACTAATGCTAGATATCAAATTATTGTGCTCATTTAGAAATCTAAATAATAAAGATAATTATGATTTATTCACAGTATTAAATTGTAATATGGTCCTAGCAACAGGCATCGTTCGACATAAATTAGAACCCAATTTATAGGTCAAAGATACACAGCAACATACTGATAGCGCCAGGTTAGTGAGTGCTGGTCTAACTAAATAATTGCACAGGCTCTAAATGAAGGAAAATCTATAAAATCCATCACTTTCCTATCCCCGAAGGATTAAATAGAGGGGCACCTCACTAGCTTCACCCTCGTTTAGCCAGGTACATATGTTTTAGTAACAGGAGGTGAGACCGGAGACGCAAGCTTGTTGTTAACTGATAAATAAGATAAGATAGAAAAATGCAATAACTCTTAGCAGTCTTAACCTAGGTATTGAACCCATGAACCCAAGACTCTGCAGTAGGCTTACAACTACAAGACCAACGATAAAACGAGACGATAGTAGACGATTAAGATGCTGATACATGTTAAATGCTATATCAGTGTAATTAGATGAGCTAATTTTCTTTCAACTATGTTTTGTGTTCCAAGTTTGGATGAATATAATCAGTTAGTCGCAAAATATCTGTTTTAAGAGAGAGTTAAAGTCATGACCCGAAGTTATTGCAATGTAAACCTCGTTATTTATAACTTTTGCGAATTGGTCCTTAAACCAATCATAACCATCTGCCTAGTTTTTTCCAAATATGTTGGGGTCGGCTTCTAGTCTAACCGGATGCAGCAGAATACCAGTATTTAACATGGAGCGACTGCCTATCTGACCTCCACAACCCAGTTAATACTGGGTAAGACTGGTTGACAGGCTTTTTGGGCCACTCACTACCTGTAACGACTATCAAAGATGGTCAAATGACAGCCGGGACCAACAGCATAACGTGCTTTCCGAGGCACATAAACTCAGTATGTTAGGGTGGTCACAGACCCACCTAGGCAAGCACAGCTTAATCTTAAGATCGACTCGAGCAGCTGTCATTTTTCACCCACGAGCTCCTTAAACAGTGAATATTAATAACTCACTTTAGCATAACACGACGCGACTTAACTCCAATAATAATTACTGATTAAATAAGATCTTTTTCTTAGCGTGTCGATGGCAATTTAAATTAAATTAGCCCATTTGTCGCAGAGTTGGACACTTTCCGTAGCATCCATCAGTTCCTGTGATTTTTTAATAAATATCGCTGGACACAGCGCCATCTAGTGCCACACTAAGCAGGGCTTGTGCCGTGGTCACCAGACAGTTGATATACTACATAGATACTTTTTGTTTGTAAATAAATACTTATTATACATATAAACATCCATGACTCGGAAACAAATTTAAATGTCCATGCTCATTACACAAACATTTGTTCCTACCGGGATTCGAACCCGGGACCCTAAGAACGTAAGGCAGCCTCACTACCGCTGCGCCATTCGGGTCGTCAAACAACAGAACAGATAGGTCACGATATCAAGTGTCCAACATGACATTAAACTAGCTAAAGACATAATATCTAGAACTTCCACTAAAAGTCAGTTATACCACAGTTATACGCCCATCTCACGGTACTCCAAAAGCCCATACATACAGACCAGGACTTCTACCATTCGTATGTAAACACATTACTATCAAATATAACATCCAAGAGAGCAACATTACTCAATCCCCACATCAGATATTATCATCATTTGCCAACAAATAGACCAATAGAACAGTAACCGATAATATTTAATCAGTCAACAGCTACACAAGAGTACTTACTCAATAAGGATCCGATAGTGAAAATGGTGATTCCGCTGAAAAACATTTGGATCCCGGAAGCGAAGGCCAGTCTGTGGATGGGCACGTAGTTGGGGATCACAATGTTCACGTACACAGTCCTCATCGCCTTCGTGATGCCGAGGGCCAAAGATACGAATATCATGCCCATGAAGGATGTTGTGAACAGCATGACTGGAAAAAGTAAAGTGTAAATTAAACTAGCTGCTGTTAAGGCACTAAAACAGCACGGCAATACTCCTATTTAGTATTTATAGCAAAGCACAAGAGAGAATACGGATTCTACCAGTAATCTCAATGCTGGATGTTTGGCATTAGGAGTCCTAAGATTATAAACACAACAAACAAACAAACTGAACAATGTATTTCAAAATATTCCTTTGGATGTAGGACAGTCATCCTGGAGAAAGTTCTCGCAAGGTGCAAACTGGGCTCACCTGGGCCTCGATTCTGCTATTACAATAGTGTCAGAGTATTCGATCATTGATTTCATAATGATCAAGTTATGTCAAATTTTGACAAATTTGTTAATTCTACTATCATAATGGCACAATTATGACTTCTCAATGAACAACCACTGACACTCCATTGCAAGAAATATCATAGAATATTAATCTCGTACATGAAATCTGGCATGAATAAATGTTCGCATTTAGTAGTAGATTTCGAAAACCATTTGTACTAAGGGTTTTATAATAATGACAATACGAAAATGCCATTAAAACACAATTTTATTACGAGACCATTGACCGACCATTGTAAATTTAGCAGATTACGAACTTTAAGCAAAATGACAATGGGATGAGAATGGAATCGTGTTGGAGTGACGAATTTATTAAAATAGCAGAATTAGGTCCCAGGGTCGTTGTTCTGACAGTTTATTTTTCTATTATATTTAAATGTTAGTCAGAAGTTATAAGCAGGTTTGATTCTTAGAAATATAATTTTGCTATCAACAATCTGTCGAGTGTAAACTAGAAAAGTACCCAAGGTAACTTTTTTAATAACGAACACGAAGAGTATCAAGAACTAATTGAACGGTCTAAATTGTTTGTTTCTTTGTTTTTGTTCTATGAATGTGAACTTACTTTGGAAAACAATAATAAATCACAAGGTTACAAACCAACTGTCAAAAATGTAAGTAAGTAACTTTCGCTATCGAACTATATCAGTCTATAAATCTAAATTACACAAATGCTCGCCATTCATCAATGATATGTTTTGAACATATAAATACATCTACACACAAAGAGTTTATCAACCTATAAATAAATGACATTGATGCACACTAAACAGTAGTGAATAAAGAAATGTTTGTATGAGTTTGTGTGCCTTTATCAATAAGTCGGAACAATGATGCAGACGGTTATTTACATTAAACATGTGCTGATAAACATTCATTATTTCATTTGCTAAAACAGTGCTGAAATTATATATAATAGAAAGATACTTACTACTTCTGGTGAAGATAATCATTAGTAAACTGACCATGTACATGACACGCGGTGACTTATTGCACCATTCTCCAATAAATGGTGACACAAACCGAAACAACGTGTCCGAAAAACCTATGATTGACATCAGTTTTGCTATATCTGCCGTTTCAAACTGCATCATGTCTTTGAGAATGATGGGCAACAATAGTGAAAAGTTTGTTTCCACACAAGCAGCTATTGATAGACCAAATATAATATTAACAAATATTGGATCACTCAAAAGCGTCAGGTCAAAGAACTGAATGAAATTATCCATATAACTCTTTTTCTTCTCCTTTTCTTTGACAATTTCCGTTTCTTGGGCTTTTGTGTGTTTCAGATTCTCTTTTTCGTTAAATATATTTATGGAACTACCGAGATTAATTTCTTGCGACTCCCACCATTTATATCGAGACTCCGATAATGGTGCCTCTTGCAATTTGTTTCGTACATCAGGGTGTGATATGGCATTTCGGGTTTGAAGGTTAGAACTACTGTTTAGAGATCGCATTGATAAACTCATTGTCGGGATTACACCGTTTGTTCCTGATTCTTCCAGGCGTGGTGGTAGAGAAGCAATACCTGCAAAACCACAACATCATGTTTACACGGAATGTTTCGAATACTATACTTAATAATTAATAACAAAAGAATCATACCAACAACTGTAGACGACGAAATTGCATTGCCGTTTATAAGCTCTGTCTCTGGTTCACTATTTAGAGGCATCGCTTCTTCTGATTCTGGAGGATCTCTTAAGTACCACTTAGCGGGTCTAAGTAAACAAGCAGCTACAAGTGAATGGAGGCAAATTGCACTCAAAATTAATACTGCGTATCTCCATCCGTACGTGTACATCAAGAAACTCATCAGTAGGGGCATGTATATGGATCCCAGTCCTGTGATAGACATGCCTACGCCCACGGCTCTTCCTCGTTTTTCTTTGAAAAATGAATTTATGGCTAATGTGAACGCTTGCATTATAGCGGCTACACCCATCGCTGAAATAAAAAGTAACATTACGTTTCACAACGCACTGAAATCTAAACCAATGAATCTTATCAACCAGATATGGGTACTTACAACATATAATACTGTAAGATAAAATAAATTGCCAGAAGTCTGTTGCTGCTGACATAATCATTAGACCAGCTGATATGAATATGGCGCCCAACACGGCAATCTTTCTGTATCCGAAGCTTCTCAATAACGGTCCTCCGAAGAAGGACAAGAGCATTCCAATGCTATGATTTAATACAATAACGAAGGTAACTTGTGTAGCTGTCAGATCCGTATCGTTCAACACCAAAGCGAAACCAGCAATTAGGGGAAGAACCACCACCTGAAAGAAATATGCAATTCGTTAAGCAACAGTCATGTTCGGGTCGACTTCCAGATCGAGGTTTCAGGTTTTCAGGTTTTAACCGGATGCAGCTGAATCTACATCGAGCGACTGCCTACCTGACCTCCACAGCCCAGTTAGTATTGGGTAAAACGATAGCCCTTGGCCCTTTAATACAATTACAATATTTCTATGCAAGGAACGTAGAAATATTCTAGAATCATTTAGAACTAGTGAGTTACAGAATGAGTCTGGATTAGAATTAAGTTGATTGGCTAAAAACTTAGTTCCGTCCTCACATCAATTTGAAGTATGACATGACCTATAGTAATTTTACTTCATATTTGCTTCCTTTCGGAAAAATAATATTGTTAATTTGATTCTGCTTTTTATGCATCAAACTGTGCCAGTTTGATGGATAAAAAGCAGAATCATTCTTACAACACCGTTATTTTCATACCCTTCTCTATTTATTGGGATTGGTGCAGCACGTCTCCTTCTTTAATACTTTGTTAGTCATCTCATGTGCCTATTTTATCTTATCACATCTACGAGTATGTTCTCCTTAACCCCAGGCCTAAACCAGGAGATTGATTGAATCATCTTTCATAACATTTTTTTAAAATTTTGTTAACCGAAAAAGTTGACGTAGCATAGTAAAAGTACTTTGTGAGTAAAAGTACCTTTGCTGATTACAGTGGGTAGTGCCTTATGCAATTATTGTAATTACTGTGATAAAAATATAATATCTAAACATTTTAATAGATTATGCATGGTATTACGATTATTCATACAATGCAACTTACCTATGTACAGCGCTGAATTAAGATTATTCAGATAAGGCAATGAGTCAATATCATGAATTCTATCAGATCTTTACGTCCAGAAAAGGTTTTAAGATTCGCCAAATGTATTGTCACTGTAGTTAAGATAGGTGCTAAGTCACGTTAATTGTGTTGGCTTTAATCTGAATAGTTTTGTGACTGAGTTATCATATTGTAAAATATAATCTTGATAATTTTGACGATACAATTCAACGAAAAGGAAATTGTGCGTTATCAAATAATTTTCCTTGCTTAGTGTAGGTCAATTTTGAAAGTACACTAAGTTATTTTCATCTAATATAAGAGTTGACACTTGCCGTTACCCACATTGTGTCCGTATAGTTCTACCATTCAGTTCTACTAGTATGATTAAACGGAGAAAAAAATCCGTTTATTTCTACTAGTAGGACAGACTATCCGTTCTGTCCTACCTACTAGTAGAAATTAACGGATAAAAAAACATTAAGTTCGTGTTAGTACGACGAGTTCTACTTATGCGACTGAACAGTAGCATAAAAATGTAAGTAAGATAACTTCCAAAGATTGGCTTTTACTTTGGTCAGAGCCTAAGCGTTGCCATACACCGGTGGCAAAACCGCTAGTCTCTTGGAATCATTACCAGTTGACAACGTTGAGGATGAGTTTTTTGACGCCAGTTTTCTAGTTTCCTGATGAACTAGTTACTTTAGGTTATTTTTTTGATTATACATACTTACACTCAGAATTACTACATTAATAAAATCGAAATCTGTTCGTACCCTAACTGGGGTAGTTGGGTACGAACAGATTTCTATAAAATTCGAACTAAGGCTCCTAAACTAGAGAGAAAGAAGCGAAAGATTTCGAACTAAGACTCTTAAACTATAAAATATATTAAATTATTAACTGAAAAAATCAAACGGATCTTGGGACAATCAAAATGGGACAGATAGCTCAATTAATTCTCCAATTTTTATTATTACGACCATACGAGCAGTACGAGCCGGACACGGCCAAAATAAAACGGTGTCCGGCTTGTTCGGCTATTGTTAGGTTTTTTTGCTAACTTAAAAAGAAAAAGTTTTGTTATGTTTAGTTCATTTTTTTTTTGTTTTGCTTTGGGAAGTAACAGCAGGTAAATAAGACTTATTTGAGCAATTGCCTTTCATTAGAATCTAAAAATGTTGATAAATTACCGATTGATGACTTTATTTGACTGATTAATTATTAATAATTCGATTACATTTAATAGGTAATATAAATGTACATTATTTACAATTTGCTAAAATTAACTAAATAAATAATAAATAAATACCGCTGAACATTAACACTCAGCGCCACCTAGTGCCACACTAAGCAAGGCTTGTGTCGTGGACACCAGGTAGTTGATATACTACATACATATACTTTTTTGTTTGTAAATACATACTAAACTAATTAAACCAAACTAATTAACTTAAACTAAAACCTTAACAATGGCGTCAAAAAACTCCTCCTCTACGCTGTCAACTGCATGGTAATGTCCCCAAGAGACTGGCAGCGTTACCTCGCTGAATGGCAACGCTTAACCTTTGGCCGAGGTAAAAGCCAGCCCTAGGGTCACGGAAAGTGTCAACTAAGCGTTTTGAAATTTCCTTGAAAAGGCTGTGAGCACTTGGGCCCCACGGTCCTAGAGTTTCAAACGCAAACGGCTCGAAAACATAGTTACCAACAAGGTTACTATATTTACGCCGCTTGAGGTTCTCCGCAGCCGCAGCGGCAGCCCCTGCACAGCACGATGAACTAGGAAGATGGGAAGGCGCAAGAGTACCTATCGACACATGTTGCGTCCCACACTAGAGGCCCACCCATCTTCCATGGAAACAAAGACAAGCCGTCCGATCTCTTGCCATCGTCACGTACCAAACCATTGGGTTCTAATAAAACTGGAACACCGACCGTAACAAGAGATCGGCGGATGATGTCATTCAAGTTCGCGTGCCGCGCAAATCTGCCCGCACTTCGGCTGCATGACAGACCGTGGTGTCCGAGGCTGTTGACAACTTCACCACAGTGACAGCGGTGAGGAGAACAACATGGAGCGCCTAGGCGTAGAGCAACAGCGAGGCGGAAAGTGGTGTCGTCGAGCAACGTGCCTGACGAAGGTAGTGCGTGAAGCCAAAGACCCGACTCCCATTCACCCACAGCCAGCAGGCGCGCACGCTCAGCCAGCAGTAGTAGCAGACGTGTTCAGTAGATTGATCAGAACTACTCTGCAGAGCGGCTCGTCCCACCGTCTCTGGGAAAATGGGTAATCGGGTTCTTCAGAATTCGGGCAAGCGAGTTTCCAAGCGTTTATAGCCTCGGCGAAGCACGGCACATCAAAATCAATCAGTGTGGAAGCCAGGATTTTCCTGATAAATTTCTCAGTGCCATGAACCGAGGATATATAAGCCGGTAAACTAATACTAGAAATGCGGACGCCGCCGAGCCCTCCCATACGAATGGGTAGAGTAGCTTGGTTATTCGATTGCATTCGATTTTATTTTATTTCATTAGAATTTAGCAAGATTTTTGGTAGTAATGAAAACAATTTGATTTTACATTAAAGAAATCGTCGTAGGTCTATTAATACTGAGACACAAAATCCTCAATAATGTAGAGTGTCCGACCTTTTTACCGACATGTCCGGCCAAACTGCCTGGTCTGTCCGGCTTTTAGGTTTGGCAACCTGGCAACCCTAACCGGAGCCCCGGAGCTATGGCCAGTTGAAAAACGAAATGTTGCAACTCTATATTTTGTCGAAGATTTGGCCACAAGTACTGCAGCCGTCATTTGTTTTTAAAGTAGTTTATGTTGAAAACATTGTGTTCAAGCTTAGCCCAGTTGATCAGTAATTAATCTGAGTCAGGTCGGCTCGGACCTAGAATCGACTTAGGACTTTTAAACTAGGTTAGGTAACTAGGTAGGTCACGTCTTTGGCGAAATACTCAAAAAGGCAACATATTTCAAGTGGCTCTATTTCTGTTCTCTGGCAACTTAGGTATACTTGCTGTGTTAGAATGAAGTGAAGTGCCCTATTAAATGTAAACTAGCCAGCTCTCATAGAAAAATACCCATGGCCCTAAAAGTATTAAGTTACCATCTTCATTACGACCCGTTGATGTCTACTGCTGAAAACACGCGAGGGAGTATAAAGTATGAATAGCTTAAAAAGCAGAGTGCCACTCGTAGAACAGACGTTTTCTGGAGAGGAGATCTCGAGTCGATAAAGTTATCTAGAGTAGATAGACACGGTGAAAGAAGACCTTCACAGGAGACTGCTTTATAAGAGTAGGTGAGGATCGGGCACTTTAGCAGTAGACTGTCGGAAGGTGATGATAAGAATATACAGTGTGTTTGGTTAATGGATACCAATACTTGGAGGGTATAAAGAAAAGTAGAGCAGTTGGTCCCTACTCCCCATGCAGCGTCATTCGTACATCTTTGTTAGTTTTAAGAAGTCAGAAAACCGAATCCCATTCTTCCAAGGGCTATCCCCAGTTACCAGGTTGTGGAGGTCAGATAGGCAATCACTTACCAATATGGAGTAGGAATAGGGTGTAGTAGTGTGGAGTGACTTCTAGTCAAATCGGATGCAGCTGAATACCGATTCGAGAATATCTATTCTGCTGCATCCGATTAGACTAGAAGCCCACCTCAAATAATGATGATGCAGATGAAGATGTTATGTTTGATGCCATGTCAAGGCATGTCGTCGCCGTCTGAAGATGTTTGCAGAAAGGCTGGCTGGGCCTACAATGGGGAGGTTTATCAAGCTACACGTTGGTAACAAAGCTTGTTAAACCTTCCTGTGATTTGAGATTTTTCTTTTTCTTTTCTTTTAAGTGTTCCTGCATGTTACTAACCCCTGTATTTATAAGAGAGGAGAAAAACGTAAAGAGAACAGAAGAGATTTCTTCCTAGTATGGTTAAGAAGTCAACGCTGCTGGCTCAACAGCTGATTTTTTGTTTGAAAACAATTAGGTATAGGCTAAGTGAGTAGGCACACAAAGAATGAGTGCCTATTTCATTGATAAGTCTCGGTGATAATAGACATTACACATTATAATTTTACTGTTGATTTGTGTTGATAAAATAAAACAGTCATAAAATGAACTAAGTATGGAGTGAAATTCAATTACTTTTTATTTATTGCTAGAAAACGCTGTATTTCAGCTTTGAAACTTTTAAAACTAACTAGAATATGACTGTATGCTTGTATAGTATAGAAAACTAGCTTCTGTACCCGTCTTTATTCATGTAGAAGCGATGTATACCATGGTACACGGTAACAGTTTAGCTTTCTATCAGTGAAATCATTTTTAAAATCGGTTTATAGATTACTTTCTACTAAGAAATGAGTAAGTACGAAGTCTGTAAGGTTGGATCCTTTCAGACTTCGTACTTACTCATTTCTTTATAATATTAGTGATTAGGTAGTATTAAAATTGTACTTACATTATTCATAGCGTAAGCTATGGTCACAACCCACCCGTACCCCCCGTCAGGGGGGACCTTATTTGTTTCAACATTCGACATTTTCAGTTCAGAATCACTAATCACATTTCTTCAATCAAAACTTTTGTCTAAATATTACATAACTTTGGTAATTAACGTCAAGTCACAAACTATGCACATTTTTCATCACTTGGGTGGATTTTTCTCGGTTTTTCTTTAAGAGATTATTGACCCTTTAGCTGAACCAATTGTTGTAATTGATTAGCAACAAATACGTGAATGTTCGTAGCTCTGTCTACATGTTGTGTTGCTGACAGACAGTGTAGGCGCATAGCAAATATACCTACGTTATCGGTTTGACTTTAGTAATGTGTCTCGTTATCGTTAAAATGTTATTACGTGCTCACACGTATTTAGGTCTATCTTAGTATAATTATTATCAGAATCAATGTAGATCTAGCTTATGTTATTTTGGACTTATTACAAAGGTTTTAAAATTTTGATTCTCGGGTTTTTCCCCAAAAAATTGTCGCAACATTTTTCACCGTCATCAAAACAAAAGGAGGTTTTATGTTTGGCTATACATTTTTTTAAAATTATTCTACTGTACTTCTGTCAATTATGGACCGATTTACGTGATTTTTCATTTGGTAAGGAAACTCGCGCGGTGGTCCCACATTAAAAATAAAAAAATTGGTTAGGAATTAGCTTCTATATCACGTATTATTTCTCTTTCATCTGTGTTGATGATCTCCTAATGTCTTCTAGTTTTGTATCAATGTAAAATGAACACATGTCAAGATTTTATGTGGATTACTACAACTGGTACTGATACGGATAACGGTTTAACAAAAAAAACAGGTGTCCTTTGTTCTCCCAAACATTAGGCTGCGCTATTTGTGTTAAATATGTTAGTAAATACCTATTTACATAGACACATACACATTGCACTGATAAAGAGTTATTCGGGTCACAATTCCAAACAGCAAAACAGTTTGAAACAATGATTGCTCATAGGTCATAATTAGCATTCAAATCAAATTAATGGATGGAGGCTGATTAGACAGCTGTAATTGTATTCTCGTTAACCTAATCTTTGATTAAGTGGTCACTGGTCACGCATGGTGTTAATTTCTTTATCTTCTTAAATCATCGATAAAATATAAATAAGAATAAGTTTTAACCTGGATAATCGTTTTTCAACGATAACATCATTTTCTTAAAGATTCTTTTTGGGACCCTTTTTTTTCCTTCGTTACTACCTACCCAAGTCTTTGAATAGGAGCAATGTATTTATCTTGTTTAATTTCTGCGTTATGTTGAAATTGTTTTATCATTAAATCCTTTAAGTATTACTAATAACTAATTCATATGATTGCAGTTGATATGACCTCATTTTGCAATCTTGCTCATCGTGTAGGTACTGTACAAGATTGTTGGGGAAAACCATCGAAAAAAGAATTTACATTTCCATACTTGGAGTTTTCGTAGCTAAGAAAAAGATTTGGGGCACTCCATAACATTTCCCTTATTCGTTTATTTTTTTAAATAAATGTAGCCTGATTGTTATTTGGATGCTGACTTTAAGATAAATGTCTTTTAAATAACACTAGGCGCTTCGTGCAAAGCGCTTAGAAAATAGAGTTTACTTCAAAAAATCACATAGCCAGAGTCTACTGATGACTGATTGCTAATGTAACAAACTGGCGCTATTACATCAACTAAAAAACAAACAATATATTTGTTAATGTCTACTAAACGAAACTAAATATCTGTAATTCCTAATTTATCAGCGATTAGAACACTAGATACATCTCCATTTCCAAAAACTCATTAAATAAACTAACGAAATTTTGACACTACACATATTAAAACAGACACAACACTCAATTACGCCAAATCAACAAACAAAACGTTCACACTTGTCATTTATTTTTAAATGCATGATAGGTACCTACTCGCAAAGGGCACACACGTCAAAATGATGCGTCCGCGCACTGACGAATTCCGTTTGACCTGTTAACGCTGCCATTGCTCGAGTACGGGCGACACGGGTTAATCAAAATCCAGCGGCTATTAACCAATGATGCATCATTGGTCCATAGTAGTCACACAAAGGTCATTTCCTCCATCTCTCTATAAATCTAATTGTCGAGTGTCAGGGACTCAGGGCTATTCATAGTTCATGGACAGTGTCATCTAAGTATCCGATTTTTTGTTTGTGTGATTTGTAATTATACATGTACCTGAACCTCTATTATTGTTTCTGTGTTTCCTGAGGTATTCTCACCCCTATTTATTCGAGTCCCTACAACAAGGATTTTCTATCACCTCACAATTAATCGCCAGTCACCAACCAAGCACACGTATTACTGCAAACCTTTGAAGGAAGGAAAATAGCTGAACATGAATTTTGGAAATTGTTATAATTTAACATTTCCATACTTGGAGTTTTCGAAGCTAAGAAAAAGATTTGGGGCACTCCATAACATTTCCCTTAATTCGTTTTTTTTTTTTAAATAAATGTAGCCTGATTGTTATTTGGATACTGACTTTAAGATAAATGGCTCGGTTTCTCAAGCTCCTTTTTAAACAGAAGTTCATCCGGTAAATATTTTATATGGTTCGGTAATGTATTGAACTATCGGATTCCGGGATCTCTAGAAACATCAACCATAACAACCAGCAAGATAACCTTGTGTAACCCCGGATAGCCCAGCTGGTCACTCGCTGAAAGCATGGCCACTACTAATTTTGTGGTAATTTTTTATCATTTTGGGGCTCTGGTATTGTAATCATGTCTCCTATCGCGCATCTGTCATGTTACATCTGGCTTGCGAACTTGTGAGTAAACAAACAATTAAAAATTATTAACATGTCACCAGGAATTTTATGGGGTCAAGTATACGCAAATGGAATCGATAATATTAATTTTAATACGTAATTCGTTAATATTATTTGCATAAAATTAATGGCTACGTTATGACAGTGTATTTTCAGTTCCGCCAACCCAAGGGGATTTGTAATCATAATATTAATATTATCCACATCCTGACTTCATCAACTGCTGGATAGGCCTAGATTTTTTTTAGCGAAATTCCAGGCATTTTAGAATTCCCCCTGCATTTCGGACGCTGAGATAAATTTCCTTACCTGTCCGGAAAATTCCGGGCGTATTGGCAACGTCAACTGGCCTCTTTTTTTCTTGGAACAATCTCCACGTTCTTGGGCCAGCCTCATCTAGGTTATTTTTCCTGCGATGAAAACAATGACAGCTTGCTAAGTACAATAGGGCATTTCAATAATACGCAAAGCAAAATAATATCATTATAATAGAAATAAGTATAAAATAAACACTAAAACTAATTAGGCTTTAACAACTTCTTGTACTTCTTCGGTTTTCTGTCGTCTTGCTGTAATGAATTTCTCAAGTCCCCAGGACAGGGCGGTCAACCAAGTGAAAATGTTCAGGCAATGCAGCGTTACTGCTGTTGAAGCATTGTCTTTGATCCAACCTGCAAAAAAATAAAACTCGCTGTTTAACACAACGTCTTGAATGTCTTCAATTGACTCTATGTCATGGTGTAAAAGATCAGGGACCAACTTTGAAATGTTAAACTGATAATGAAATTGGCCGCCTCTCGCAGGCGCCTGGGGAAAAATACTACACAAAACTCCCTTCTGTCTATACCCAGCAATGGATGAAACAAGGCTGCCAATAATGATAAATAGGAATGAAGATAGGTACAAAGGCCTCTTTACTTGTGCCTGGCCTGTGAATTATGACGATAAATCAAAGATCTTACCAACAACAGGTCCCAGAGAAAGGTAAACCATTCCAGCTGTTAGCAACTGTATTCCTGTTGCTCCTGGCAATTTATGCAGTGGAACATGGGTGGGTATGACCAGGGCCATAAATACGGTTCGCAGACCCTTCCCGAAACCAATCATCACGGCTACCAGAAGGACCACATAATACTTTTGGCAGTACGCCAAAACTGAAAGAAGATTCGGAAAAAGATGTTTAAAATCATTTCTATTGGGTATTGTTTTCCAAAAGAACAAAAAACGTTTCTAAATCAGAGATCTTTCGAAAATGCTTAAACGATCATTTACTTAGTTGTAATTCTATCATTGGAAGCATAATCAACATTGTTACAAAATAAAATGCAGGGTATATTACCTACTCTTCCCATAGCCATCGTCATCACTCCGAACAGAAAGAATGAGTTGTTGTCCCAACCGATTCTACCAGCGACGAACGGTATACAGAACCTAACACAAATGTCAACCCCAGCCAGAAGCGACATGAACAGGGCTACTTCTGGTTTACTCTTCCCATAGTCACCGAGAATGAATGGAGTCAAAATCGAAAAATTTAGCTCATTGAAATTAGCAAGAGTTATACCCAACATCAAATTAATGAAAGTGTAATCTTTTAATAAATCTAAATCAAAGAACAAATAAACTTTTTGACAAAATGTGAGTTGTTCTTCTTCATCTTCCTCATTTTCCTCTTCGACCTCTTTTATTTTCTTTTCTTCAAATACATCATCGTCATCATTGTCATTTTCCTCCATATGTGTCAACAATAGTTTCATCTTATCCGTTTTGTCTTCGCTTTCTTTCAAATATTGCTCCAACTTTAACGACGCTTGTTTTAATACTTCACTTTCATAATTAAAGTTATTCGATTTTCTCCTGTGTCGTGTACGAAATGACTGATTGCTGTGATTATCTTTCAGATATTTCTTTTCATCGTTTTCCTCAAAATCTATTTTAATTTTAAGTGAGACATTACTGTGGTTGTCTTTATTATATTTTTCACCATATTGGCCATCCATTTTAAAAGATTTAATGCTTTTGCTTCCAACAAAATGTTTATCTGCTCTATCAGCTATATCTTTGGCAACAGCTGGATCTGTTTTCTCTACAACTGCCTTTTCGTCGGCTTTCAAATCTTGAGGAGCCTTAAGCGAGGGACAGTCTTCTATTTCTGACTCGGGAATCTGTGTCTCTAATGTGATAGACGTTTTCCGTTTTGGTTTGTAAGTATCACGCTCTTGAGCTAAAGCACCTAAATTAACTGCAGAGTTTTTCTTAGATTCATTTAAGTACAATGTTGACGATTTCCGAGAACGATCACGATCACGATCTTGAGGTACAGTTAATAAATTAGCTGATGAGTTTTTCTTAGACTCATTTAAGTACAATGTAGACGATTTACGAGAACGGTCACGTTCCTGAGTCAAAGCTCCTAGATTTGCTGACGAGTTTTTCTTGGATTCATTTAAGTACAATGTTGAAGATTTACGAGAACGACTTTCCAGTAAGTTTGTCATTGATGGCTTTTTTGAATTTAGTCGGGAATTCATTTGTGAATTTTTATTCGATCCTTCTCTTGAAGAGAGCCTACTTCTCGACTGCCTAGATTTACTGAAATAACCGTCGTTAGCGCGTAACATCATCGGTATACCTGGGTCTGTAATTTCGTAACCAGTATTCACTGGGTCGTCTTCGTTGTAAAGATATTGACTTGAGAAAGCACTTAAATTTTTGAACTTCGACACTTGACTAAAATATCCGCTCTCTGGTTTTTTATTTTCAATCTTTTCTTCTTTGTTATCTGCTTTCAGCAGTTTCTCTTGATCTTCATCTTTTTCGTTTGGCTTTTTAGCGTGCCATTCTACTGGCTGCAGTAAAAGAGCACCGGCTAAAGCGTGCAAGGAAATCCCACTTATGATTAGAATGGCTCCCGTTTCTCCAAAGGCGGCAAAGAGGGCGGTGATGATATGTGGCCACAGGATTGGCCCTAAGCCAGTTGTCGTCCATGATAGTCCTGTTGCCAATCTTCTTCTATTTTTCCAATAAGTATTTAAGGCAAGGGCATTTGCTGAACTGCTTATACCATAGGCGGCACCTGTTAATATGCAAATAATGAATAAATTATCAGGTTTTATCATTTAAATAAACAAGACTTATTAAGAAATATCTTACCGTACAAGATTGAGAATGATACAAGATAGGTGATGAAGTTATAAGAAAACGTGGTCAAAATCAGGGATATGAAGACTAATATTGCTCCAGTCATAGACACCTGCCTGTAGGTGAATGTTTTGAACAAAGGACCATTTGCAAGACCTGAAACAAAAGCAGACGTAACTCATAGATAAGTTTAACCTGTCAATTAACTTGTCAAAATATTTGCATGAACGTGCTAGGAAAAGTACGAAAGCTAAATATTTCGATAATGACACAAATAAAAACATTCTCATTGTGTTTATCTTTATTTAGTTCCATTTTTGCTCTTTGTCCGATACATTTACGTAAATGCAATGTTTAATGTATTTACTGCGAAATTACAAGTACACAATGATAACTTTAGATAACTTTTAAATCCACGTACAAGGTAAATAAACAAATTTTGTACACAGCTACATTTGTAGTGTATTTGTCGGTAATAATGTAGGTATGGTATATGTAGATAGTAGAAATGACAGCTAATTATGAAGGGGCCGGTATGGTATCAGAGAGTTACCATGCAAGGCGCGTCACGCACCGACGCAAGAGGTCAGGGCAGAGTTCATGTTGATTATTGTGGTCGTCTCTGAGCTGCTGATGCCGAGGCGTGTGAACTTGTCCCGAAACAGCAGTCCGAACTGTTGCAGTATCGGCAATGCTGACAGCTGAAAAGAAGATATAGAAATATTAATTAACTTCTTTCCCGGAAAGGCATGACAAATGAAATACCACATTACGTATGATGGTAAAAAGGTTTTTTTACATATTTATAATCCCTAAACTACGTAGCTTTTCTACACCAGCTCCAGCTTACGAATTGCAGGAGGTATAAGTACGCGGTTCCATAAATAGAGTCTATAGTAATTTGTATAAATAAATACTCAGTAGGTACATTTGTAGTGATTCTGTCTGTTAATTATTATTTTATACCATACTCTTGCGACCTATTAGTTGCGCATAAGGATTCTCTGTGTTGCGACGCAATTATCAGCTAGGTACACGTACAAATCACCTGTAAATACATTTTATTTCGGTTAGTACGGACTGTCGCCGCCGCTATGCACCTTTGAAGGTAAGTAGGTACATATTAACCTTTAGGGATTGGAGTCACAAGTCTAGAATCTGCAGGAACATGCGAAAGTGAGCCTTTATGGTTGTCTTGTCAATACGAGACGAATTTTGCATGGCGATTAATTTCTTCCCAGGCACAGCAAATTGTAAGAGTTTGAACGTTATGTAAGATATTGTTTTGACGCAAGGCTGACGTACCTATAGTGATAAATTTAGCGATTATACTTCATTATATACAAAAATAAAGATAAAGTTGGTAAACACTATTGGGTAGCTAGCAATCCATCTAACACCTCGATTGTTGATATCTTGCACTTTTAAGTCGCAACAGATCTGTGCAATAATCTTTTTTTCTTGATAAGAAACCATGTTTTCTTTCTACATTTATGCACACGTGCCTAATTGGTACCTACTTAATTTAAATTATATGGGCACAGTAATTAATCTACGCCTGAACAATTACTCTTCTTCTTATATTTATAACTTATTAGTATTGGTTTCGAAATAACTACGTATAGGTACTGTATAATGTACTAACGTCAAATATAGTACTATACCCTATGTTAATCTGTGTAATCTCTCAAACCCATAGTTCTTGTATTATAATACATAGTGTATTATCTATGCCCATAGTTGGACGAAAGCAGGGCCGGATAAGCTACAGGCCACGTTCAGATCTACCTACCTACATCAACCAAACAAACTAAGGCAAAGGAATCTAAACTGTCCCCGGCAGCATGCTGAAAAGATGCAAGAGCTGATGAAGAGAAAATATGTCGCCCGCTCTTGGATCTTTTAAATACTCTCAATTTAAAAATGTTTCTGCACAAGTGGACAAAACGACTTCTATTTTTGTAATTAATGGGTGAAAGAGAAGTTAAACATTCGAGGTGTTAGATTTTCGAGCTCGCTTCGCTAGCTCTTGCCAAGGTTGTCTATTGGTTGGGAAACATAAAGAACTGAAAAGCACGAAATCTACACTAAATGTAGTAAAGTATGAAGAGATAAAGTTTGTTAATTATGTAGTAGGTAAGTAAGGGAGGTCATCTCCGAAAGAACAACTAGAAAAAAAAAACAAGAAAGTACCCGCCGGAAAAATCATGGGCAGAAGCTGTAAGAATATAATTCCTGTCTGAATTTAGGTACCGCCCACATACCGCTGCACGTGGTAGTAAAATAATATTGATTTCTATTATATTAGTTGCGCAAAGTGGCATCCCTGACGACCGTAAAATTATTAGAAGCCATTTGTTTGACAAAATAAACATCACACAAACCTATTAATTTGTCGGATGTTATGATACAGTGTGTAATACCTACGTGGTACGTACATTGAGTGCAACGTTTAGATATATGTTGACTTGTCATCTTCGTTAATTGATGTCCATTCGTTACTCCGCTAATACTAAGTAAACAATAGAAGAGTATAATAAAAAGCGACTTACATTTGAGAATCCAGCTGCAATGACGATCATCCATCCCCAGCCGCCATCAGGAGGAACAAAATCCCCTTCTTTCTTCAACTTTGTATTAACTTGCTTAGCTTTTGTCATTCTCGAGCTTATCTGTATCAAGTCTCTTAGAAGAAGCCCACTACAGTCTCCGTTTACGTTGCGGACAGAACTGATAAGTTTCGAAACAGTAATCACTTTAATATGACAAAATGAATCAAATGAGTTGGCAAGGTTTCCTGGAACAAAGAGACTAGTTCACTATGCAAACATATTAACTAGAATGACTAAAGCCATTGAGCGTTTTGTGTTGCCGGTGTGTATCCGTTGCTAGTCTTATCTAAATGTGCACTGTGTAAATCTGTGTTAGTAAACTACATTTACCTCATGCATGGTTACCGATGACAGATATATATGTACCTACATACTAGTCTTGTACCTACACCTATAATCTATATAATCGATCTAGAAATGTGACTTGGCCGTAATAGATGCGTCGATGTGTCAGGCTCCTCACGTGATACGCGACAATAGGGAACATTGTGTAACTGCATGCGGGATTCACAATACTAATAAATATCGTAACATCGTAGACTATAAAATGTTTATCAGCTTATCATTATCGTACTTGAGCAACGCCCTTATGCTACCTATCAGTCTTTGTAAACGTGGCGATTTAAGTAGGTAGTTAGCCATGGAACATCAATTATATTGGGGTCATCAGTCAGTTAAAATGTGTAATTATCAATAGAATACCTACCTAATTATTAGCAGATCTATAGGATGTTTACACTTTTACAGTACGACAAGCTTACGTCAATTATAAGAATACTTAGGATGCCTTTTTTTTTTTTAGGATGGGAAATCATCAAATAACTTCTCCCACTCTGGGCGGAGCGGGAGGGAGTGTCAGACTTTTACTGACTAAAACCCATCCATGTTCCTTCCTCGCCCTAAATGTTCCGGGGCTGCGGTATCTCTTTTGAAAGAATAGGATGCCTAATGTGGACTATATATACCTACCCCTAATGACATGGCGCTATTGCTTGCCATGCCAGTTGGGCCCTTTATAAATATAGGAAAATCGAGACTATAAATTCAGCACAAATAATAAAAATGGTTATCAAAAAATCTGCTGTTTCCATTGATGTACTCATAAAATATATCAATGGTTGTTTCATACAAAAGTGTAGGTAGGTACCTGAACGTCGTACGATCAAAATGTATGGAATAATATTTTATAACCCACGAGGTACCTATTACTTATTTAGTTCGTGGCTAAATATTCAGGATAACAGTCGCTTGGTTCGATTATTTATCAGGCTAACATAGGTACCTAACCTACCAAGTCTGTTCCGTACCTCGGTTCAAAAATGTCGACTAGCAGCTAGCAAAACTTGGTATTACAAATATCCTAAGAGCATATTTTTCTTACTCTTTTATTACACTTACAAACGTTGGTAAGTGTGGAATTGGGCGCACTTTGTAAGAGTGTTTTCCCATATTGTTATTGTATTATGCTCTTATGAAGAGTGTTTTCAATCTTATAGTGATCTGCCTAGTGCCGTTGTAAAAGCAATTAGTCTTACAAGTGTCTTACACTGGCATGGTGTAAACGTAAAATGCCTTTGTGTAGACTTACGAATGCCGTTCTAAGTGTGATTCGCCTTATTTACCGCTTTGTGATCTCAATGTAAGAGTATTTTTAAGCGTTCGAACATTTTAACAAACCGTTGCCGCGTTGTGGGCATGCAGTGAATATAATAAAAATCTTTAAAAAGGAAGTAGGTACTTTGTATATTAACTTTATAATTTAAAATATTTCCATGTTACTTCTATCTTACTATTATTATAATGTTGAACTATCTGCGGAGTAGGTTTATTCGAAGTATTTTTAATGTAAATAACATTAAAATCTCGGGCCATTTCTGAGATGTGTTTTTGAATAATAGTTATTGATTTAGTAAAATGTGAAATAATACAAAATGTCACCATTTTCCCATTATTTACAATCTTACTTATAGTGTACTTCATCAGAACATTTAAAAGCTCAATCGTTTTTAGTTAAATGCACTGTCAGACTAGATATTCTTATATGACTCTAGTTAAGTGAGTTAAAAGACCACTGCTCCTATTAAACACTAGCCTAAAACAATTATCGGTGGCCATTGTTCATAATGTTAGGGTTCCCTAAACAGTGGAAGAACCAAAAATCACACCTAATAATTTTAACCTATAGGTACTTACCTAATGTTAATATGCTTTTAACATTTACTTTGTATGTTAATTATTTGTTCTAGCGTAGCAACTGCCGTACCCAAATAATTATGGGCATTAAGAATGAAATTATGGATGTCGATTGTTTTTTAAATAAGAAAAAAATCAGAAAGCTCAAGAATAAAAATTGGCCTTGGACCCTAACACACTTTATACTGTCTGGAAAATGTATCGCTTGTAGATATTCTACGTCATACGACATGCCTCAAAAACCACTTCATTTTATAATGGGTTGTGATGTCTTACTTAAATTATTGCATTCTATTGACTTTATTAAATTATTGCATCATTTATTATCAATAAATGAGATCAGTAATATACTTAATAAAGCATGCTTACGACGTTTGTGAGCTTAAATGTTCTTTTATACAACTTCCAACATGCTACTACTCTTCAATATGATTTAGCTCAGAAAAATTACACTTATAATTTTTTGGTCCTTCAACAGTTGTATATCATGCTTAAGATCAGTACTCTTTTAAAATACTTACCCAAGAAATCAATAAGAACATACGATCTTATAAGATGCCTAAATAAGTATAAAAAAATATCAAGAGTAATTAGTCTTACACAAGTGCGCTTGTAAACTTTTGTTCTTATAAGTATTTTTACAAAGAGTTCTTTTAAATATCTATAAGACTTATTTATAAGTTTATACATTCTTTTAGTTCAAATCCCCATTATACATGCCTTTATAAGAGGCCCCTTCTTAATCAGGACAGTTATAAATGTTTTATAATGCTTTTATTCTTTTAAGTAATTATTTACAAGACTATTTTGCTAGCTGGATCAACCTTAATGACTTCAGGCTGTCATTTGTAGATCTTTGACAGTCATTATCATTACAGATAGTCAAAGGCCCTAAACTAAAGTTTTAAAACCAGGATTACCAAGGGGATGGGTTTTGAAGGTTAAAGATGCTGTCGCTCCATGTAAAATACTGGTATTCATCTGCATCCAGTTAGACAGGCAGATGATCATTATTCTGTATTGCGTTGCAATATATCAAGTGCATTATGTGATTTCCTACTAAACTAGAACTGATTTACCTCGTCACAGACAATACCTACCTACATGCATAATGTGACTGTTCGAGAAGACTGATAATTATATTATGTAGGTATATAGTCGTATAGAATATAAGTAATCTACACGTGTCACACAAAATAAATATTTAGGTTACTAAGAATGTTTACTTAGTGCTATTCAAGATTTTTCTATGACTATGATCACCTAATAGTACCACCTAAATCTGTCATAACTACATTGAAGTCTTGGTGTGTATCCAAATAAATACATAGGTATCAGGTACCTACCAGATAGGTACAGGTGCCATTTTAGTATAAAGTAAGTACCTACCTACGTCATTTATGCGAGCGCATGCAATGACGTTGAGTGCATGTCGTATTTTTTGTAGCCAGGTTAGTGTTACTACTGGTAGGTAATTAACGTAGGTACTACCCACGCAACGACCATACAGCCTATACCTAGACGCCTAACACCACAGTCGAAACTAATTCGAACTCGGTGAGTGACGACGGCTATAAGATTTATACCCCTTATGTGTTGACAGACATCGGTCGCCTGTTATTAGGAGTCTAGAGGCTGTATGGTCGTTGTACCCACGTAACTGAGCTAGGTTGGTTTTAATAAATATAGGCACTACATATGAGCCAATAAGCGCGTCCAGTGGTAAATCAATGAGTTGCTAAACAGCAATAGCTAATTCTTAATTTCTTAGGTCCATGTTCAATTGTTCACCGAAAAGATAACAGTCTGTTTATCTAAAAACAGCTGTCACTGTGACATGTTCCCATACAAAAATGTGTTTCAAAAAGCTGTTTTTGGATAATCAGACCGTCATCTTTTTTGTGAACATGGACATTAGTAGGTATCTTTATTGTAGGTACCTCTACTGTAATATGACAACCTTCTCAACATGTATTGTGATTTTATGTTCAATAAATACATAAGTATATGAATAGAAAGCTGAAATTGTATTGTAAATTTTATTGACATTAAAATAAATCATGAAAAATAACAATTTAACAAAACTCACCTTGAAATAAAATATACTTGGCAGCGGTAGTTAATTCACAATTTCTTGATACATAGTAAACTTTAAAAGACTGATTTTTTATTAATAATTCGACATAAATAGTATTTCTCTAAGCAAAAATAAAATGAGCGCTGTACTGTAAGACCGCAGTCCGAAGAACACGCTTGTTGTGCATGCCACCGTAAAATGAAACACGGAATTACAAAGTTTACTTATCTGCCTTTGTATGAATTTACAACGCTGAACTGATGCTTACTTTAACAACTAGTCGTAAATAATAATACGCACATCATTAAGAGATTTAGTCAAGGCAATATGCCAAAATTTATGTAAATAATAAAACTGTGCCTATTTACAATTACATAAGAATGATAAAATTAATGCTTTCATCAGGGTAAATAGGTTGAAATACATATACCTACCTGAGAATATTAGAATAAACACCAAGATTCTTCAGAACAACACTACGTCATCATAAACATTTCATTTATTTTTAGCAAGTTTTGTCACAATTTACATCCCATTCCATGAAATTATTACAGAAATAATGTTAAAAGGGCGCTAATGAAAGGGCGACCTTTGCTGTTTGAATTACGCGCGTAATTCAAAGGTTGTTAGGTTGGCAAACGATTAACAGACGCTTTTAAAGCGCGTACCAGACTTATCACTCCTGTCGCAACAATCGAACAAGTTACAGCCGCGTTCCGAGATAGGCTGTAAACGATATGAGCGTCCATAAACCCGTTCCGAATTACCGTGAACGCGATTTCGATGTCCCTTGAATCGTAATAGATGACGTCATGACACGCACCATCTTGCGATTACACCGACCATGCCCCAAATAAATATCACCGTGAGCGCTGTCAAATGACCTAATGACAGATCTTAGCTGTCATAATCCTGAATAAATCGGAACGCAAAATATTGCTCTGAGCGCTGTGAGTGATTATGTCCTATCTCGGAATGCACCCTGCGTAAAACGCGTATATATGTTGGGCAACACTGCAGCTAACCACTGACCATAAAGGTGGATGCACACCTATCAGAGCCGAAGCTAAGGAAGCAAAAGAGCCGAAAGAATCGAATTTAAAATTACTTGTATGAACTCCTATAAAGCCTCAAATCGGACGAATAGATAATGGTTATACGGATGAGATAAAATTCTTTCGGCGCGGCCGCGCAGTAAGTTTTTTCGGCGTGGATAAGTGTGCGTTCTCCTTAATAAATTAACATACGGAAATTTTGACGCATCATAAAATTTGAGATTTTCTTTTTCATCTCTTTGCTGGATAGATGGCGCTGATCTCGGTACGTTACTGCAAGTTTAATGTTCTGGTTAATGGTGATATTCGGAAGCTTATGCAAACAAAGCTATCAGTCATCGAGCGTATGTGACGTGTTTTTTCAAGCGTTTTGGCTTTGGCACCTAGTAACGTTCAACGCCATCTACCGGATTCTTGGAAACTATTTTTTTAGTTATCAGAAAGAAAACCTCTCAATAGAACTAGAATACGTCTGTCATTTCCTTTCCCAAATGAGTGCCCAAATGTTAAGGGGGAAGCGTCAGGGTAGACCGCTTACGTTTATGCCATTGCCCTGCAAATTGCAAAAAACGTAAGACAATTTGAATTTCGCGGGCTACCTTGGAGCATCAGCCATAAGGGCCTTATCGCACTAGCGGATTGCCAGCAGATTCAAAGCGGAGCGGTGGCGCAGCGAATTCTCCGCGGATGCGCAACGGATTCGTCGCGAATAGCAGCGTGGACTCCATTTGTACTGTCTCTTACAAACGCCACTCGCCAGTCAAAAGTTCGAAGGAAATTAATTTTAAGCAAATTTAAGCAAATATTCAAATTGTGCTTATAAATTCAATATCATAGGTAAACATGACTATTTAATTAAAACTAATATTTACTTTTAGCAAATTTTCCAATGAGGGATTTTCTTTTTTAACTCTCCTAGTCGCTGGATAGATGGCGCTGACCGGGGTACGTTACTGGAAGGAACGGAACGTGACATAATTTTTTGATTATTTCACTTGTAACATACAAGTGAAATAATCAAAAAATTATGTCACGTTTCATTTTGAGAACGTAAAACGAAACGTACATACAACGTAAATAAATAAAGTAATGTCATTGTCACATCACATCATATCACATTGATATTTTGAAAATAGGTAACTAAACAACAAGGAAAAATAAAACAATGCTTACCAGTATTTTTTAGGATTCTCCACGCCAGAAAGAAAATGTCCCAAGAGAAAAAGAAGAGAAGTCGTTGCCTTGTGGATTTGTGTACAAATGAAGGCATGCATCTTTTTCCTAAAGATGAAAGTCGTAAAGCGCAATGGGTACAACTGGTACAAGCCATCGTACATTTTAAACCTGGATGGACCATAAAAAGACATTCGCATATATGCTCAGCACACTTTAAGCCAAATGATTTTGTAAGAACACCATCATCAGTGTTACAACCAAGTAAGTTCATCAATATTTAGTATTGTAGGTATTTTGTTAGGTTCAAAATTCAACAGAGATTAATTTATTCTATCTCAGATTAGATTCTAATAATAGTTTACCTGTTTGGCCGGAGGAGGCAAAACACCAGAAGAGATGGAAAGAAATGAACCCCTAAAATGATTATAGAATTTATAAATGTACTTGTCTTGTTATGTGCCTAAATTGTTTCGTAACTCATAAATGACTGAAATAGTCCAGAAGAGTAGCAAGCTGAAGTGGCAGCGGGCGGGCGTCTGCGGCAGAACTGATAGTCGATGGAGTAGACGGGTCCTTGAAAGGAGGCCACGGCTTGGCAAAGGCAGTGTTAGGAGACTACCGGCCAGATGGACCGATGACATGAAAAAGGTGGCTGGAAGCGACTGGATTGCAAAAGCGGAAGATCACTGATGTGGCATACCATGGGGGAGGCCTACGACCAGCCGTCTACGTCGTCATTCTATGCACAAAACTACAAACACACGCTATGTTATCAATTTAATAGCAAGTACTATTTAAAAAATGCCAAAAATATTTGGAGCCCCCCCTAAAAATTCTTGTCCCTAAAAATGTCCCTATAACAATAGGCATGACGACAGTGTCAAAAAAATACAAATCAATTTAGTCCGTCAGTTAGATTATTGAAAAATAATGGACACGTATTTTTTGTTTTTGTAAATCAATGAATATTGACAAAGATAAAACGCATCAAAACTCGGGAGTGGCGGTTCGTGACGTCAGAACTAGTTAAAAATTATACCTAGGCGTGACGTGTTGGGAATTTTAAAAGCATCGTATCTACGTCAATTTTGATTTATGTAACAAAAGAAAAAATACGGGTCAAACATTTTTTAATAATCTACATGACGGGCTAATTATATTTTTTAGTCGTCTACCCTCAAAACCCTTAGCTGGCAACCATGCCAAGTGTTTTGACTTTGACACTAATAACGTAGTAGGGTCAACGCCATCTACAAAGTTCTTGGAAACTATTTTTTTTTTTAATTCTTAAAATGAAAACCTCTCATTCAGATTTTTCAACCTTGTAGAAATTACGAGCCTTTCTTCAGGTGACACTGATAATCTCAAAAGTGTGTCTTCGCGTCTTAGGTCAGTTTTTATCAGATACAACAACTCATATAATGTAGGGCTTGACATTCGTGGGTAGGATCGAAATTGTTGTGGATTATTCTTTATTCGTTTGCAAAACAAGACAAAGTAGTCGCTCTCTTCCATTCGATTGATTGATAATGGATCTTCCCAAATTCTTCAATGCTTTTGCTTTCGTCTCCAGCGTCTTCGAAGTAAATAAAAAAGCCAACAGTAGTGTTTCCTCTTCGGAAACCATTTTGTTACCGAGTGTATTGTACGTTGTCAATTCGCGACGAATTCGTTGCGCCTCCGCGGCGAATTCGCTGCGCCACCGCGGCGAATTCGCTGCGCCACCGCTCCGCTTTGAATCAGCTGGCAATCCGCTAGTGTGTTATGGCTCTAACCAACAACACCCTCCTGTCAACGTCAGTAAAGTACCAACATATAAATGTTAGCACGGTAGTTTTATTTTCATTATTAGTTTTTTCTATTGAATTTTATGCCAATGAATAGGACTGTCGGTAACATGACACAAATAAGAAAAGGGTTATCAATAAATCAAATATGTTTTAACCATTAGCAATTAATTATTCTGCTGTGGGGTAATCTTTTATATTATGTTATCTGTAGTCGAAGTAAAAATGTCAAAATATACCAAGTGCCAAAAATAGTGGCATAAAAAATAAAAGCGACTCTTTCACATCAGTGAATGAAAGTATCATTAGTCAGCAATTTCATGATTTAAAAAAATATCTTATATTTTAAGTAAGCCTTTGGGTCAGTGCATTTGGAAAAAGTTCTTCGAACGAATTATGAAGTTTTTGCAAGTAACTTGACATTTATGTAGATACTCTGCCTACTCTTTATACGTCTGTGTACTCCTCTGCACTGGCATCTCATCTGTTTGTCGTTGTGTCATTGTGACAGTTTAATCATTCTAAGTTGCTCACAATTAAAATGATTCATGTACACAGAAATAAACAAAAAGGATGGACCTTTTTCATAAATTAGTACTACCCGTGAAAAAATTAGCTGTGGTTTGACCCAGTTTATCTTTTTGCTCAGTTCCAAAGGATCGTATTGCGATGTTGACTAGCCTATAAAATTCTACAAGAATTGGGCTATCAGGGGGTCTAAAATGGCCGCTTAAGCAGAACATATTAATATGAATCACGTTAAAAATTTAAAATTCTTAAAATGGACTTTATGTTTATGACTATAAAGTCCATTTTTTGAATTTAATTTTTTTATCGTTACTCATAATTATTATGTTCTGCTAAAGCGGCCACTTTAGGCCCGCAGATGCTAAAACAGTTTTTCAAATCTGACTTCTAGTTTTGATTTAAAAAAATATATATTTAAGACTAGGTATTTGTCTGCACTATATTATTGATCTGTTTATTTTTCAAATTCATCCATTGTTTTGTTCGTGCGGGGGAAGAATTATAATAATTAAAATCAAGTAAATAAAACTTCTAATTGTGCTTGTGCCACAATTTGTGAACCCTGCTATAACGTGTCGATGTAGTTACTGTAGTATGTCTTGTAAACATAGAGACAGCACAGTACACTCACACTGACATAATTTTATAAGCACAAGCAGAGAAATATAGTAATCTGTGGCAGAGAATGAGAGAAGTGATGGTAGCTCGCCGTTCGGTCGAAAAAGACGGATTATTGTTTTGTTTTAGAAATATAAGTGTTGCGTTAGGTTAAAGCGATGTGTTTCTGATATTAGTTACTTAGTTACACGATAAACATAGTTTCTATAACCGTTTCATTAAAATCAAGACAATTTAATTTTTAGTCAAGTATTTACGATACGAAACAAGTGAAATTCTTTGTTTTTCAACACTTGTAGAAGGTGCTATGATATTGCAATAATTTTGAAGAAACTTTATGGGAAATATCTTCGGAACGGTGAGTGCCTTGATTTAATACAGTTACTTGTAAGGACAATTCCTTGACCTATAGTTTAATTAACGTTTTCCTACATTTAAGTTTCGTTTCTAGGAAGTTCTGAAGTAAAAATATATCCATTTTGTTCGAAAATTACAGTACAGTGATCTAGTTATTTTTTCAAGTAGGTAAAGTTTAAGTTCATAAACCATAGTTTTAGATTAATTTTCATGTAGGTACTTAGCTTCCCTGTGTGATTATATTGTTTCAAATTATAATTTCTTGCCCAAATTTAGGCTCATTAATTAAGCTTTACTTATGCCATAAAACTATGGATAGCTACTATAATACTATGCTTGATTCTGAAACTCAAGTTTTGAAAACTAAAATAATAAGACTAATGATCAATAGAATTGCATAAGCCAGCTTGCTTCTGATGATATTGATCTAGATTAAATTTTCTATTGATCACTAGGCAAATATCACAGGAACTGTACCACAGTTTCATCCTTTGTGTTTTGTTATTTATTTCAGCAAATAATTTTAAATTTTAAAATAAGAGAACTGTTTAATAAATTCAAGTTTATAAGGTTTGAATTTTCACATAATTATGTGAAGTCACTTAATATAAGGTAATTTTATTCAAAGCAACATCCCACTTTCTTTTGTTTTACTCACATCTTTCCTTTGTTATGAAAAATTAGCAGACACACAAAGAAGTCTAGGTTTACTTCAGATTGGAGATCTTGTTTCATATTTTTGATAAAGTATTATTATGTTAGAAATAGGTTTTAGTACTTATTGAGTTTTTTGGACCACTACCTATCACAGTCATTCTTACGGATAATCTACCTCAAAAATTGAGAAACAACTTATATTTGTTCAGATAACTAGAAACTAAATCTATCTACAATTATAAAAAAAAAATAGAATCAAGTAGACTTTGTTAACTTCAGTTAATAAATAGTACTGGGATAATAAAACTACAACCTTACACCAATGAGAAAAAGGGCCTCCGTAAGTCTGGGAAATCGCTTCCAAAGAGTTTTTATTTCTACAACAACTTGCAACACAATTTTCATAATTTTAAATTTTAAAATAAGAGAACTGTTTAATAAATTCAAGTTTATAAGGTTTGAATTTTCACATAATTATGTGAAGTCACTTAATATAAGGTAATTTTATTCAAAGCAACATCCCACTTTCTTTTGTTTTACTCACATCTTTCCTTTGTTATGAAAAATTAGCAGACACACAAAGAAGTCTAGGTTTACTTCAGATTGGAGATCTTGTTTCATATTTTTGATAAAGTATTATTATGTTAGAAATAGGTTTTAGTACTTATTGAGTTTTTTGGACCACTACCTATCACAGTCATTCTTACGGATAATCTACCTCAAAAATTGAGAAACAACTTATATTTGTTCAGATAACTAGAAACTAAATCTATCTACAATTATAAAAAAAAAATAGAATCAAGTAGACTTTGTTAACTTCAGTTAATAAATAGTACTGGGATAATAAAACTACAACCTTACACCAATGAGAAAAAGGGCCTCCGTAAGTCTGGGAAATCGCTTCCAAAGAGTTTTTATTTCTACAACAACTTGCAACACAATTTTCATAAATTTAAACTTTTTGGTAGTTTATGTATCAGTTCCTATTTTGACATTCCCATCATCATTAATGCTGATAATAAATGTCATATTGTCCATGCCCTCGGTCACTGCCCTTAAACCTTACGGGCCGTTCAAGTATTACGTAAGCAGATTTATTACAATTATTTACTCCCGCTCCACCTTGTCAGCAAAAGTAAGCAAAGTTCTAACCCCCTCACATGCTTACGTAAACATTGGTATATGCATTTTTCTTTTTTTTTTTATTCAAAGCAGCAGTTATAATTCTAGAAATAAGAAAATAAGCTAAGGATAGAGGACTTCAACAATTCAACTTTGGCGAAAGTGGATCAACAGTCAAGTCAAGACTAGACAATATGTATAAAAAAGTAAATAATAGTTGCTTACGTAATCACCATCTAAGAGACCCCCCACCCCCCCATGTCATCGAAAATAAGCAAAGCATAGACCCCTCTGCCCCACTATAGTGTTCACATAATACTTGAACGGTCCCTTACTTATTTGTACCTTAATTAATTTAAAAGAGTCTTGATTACGAACTGCACTAAGTATTAGTATTGTTAATACACAAAATAATGAAAAATAATTTATTTTTAAACTTCACCTTGTGTGAATTCCATATTTAATATTTTTATTTATAATGTTTCATTCAGCCTTTTCTTGGAAAACTAGTGCCAGCTCATATTTTAGTATTTTTCCTGCTCAACAATGTAGGTCATTTTCCAGTTTTCTTTTTTGTACTGAATTACCTATATTGGTAACATAAATCATATTGCATTATTAATTATTTTTATTAAAAGCTCTGAGTGGTGGTCAGCAGGCACTTACTCAACTGTCTTTCCTACATAATTATTATGCATTTACAGTATGTATCTTTTTGTCAGAGTCCATTGTGACAACACCTGACATACCTACTAATAGTATTCTGTCATTTCTGTTGTTACATTGCCAGCTGTTGAAATGTAATCAATATCTTTTATTGGTTACTGAATTTGCGACCCAAACCGGTTTACTGTTTTTGAATTGTAAATAAGTACTTACTAGTTTCTAGTACTTATACCTAGTTATAATAATAGGCATTGTATATCTTTGCTGATACTTATGTAGTTTTGGTTCATCTGAAACTAACAAAGTCAGCATCTTTTAAGTAAAAAATTAACTAAACTTACTAGTAAGTAGGTATTGTCCTTTATTCAAATAATGATTTGGATACGAAAGATGGCCAATCTGTCACAATAGGACTTTGTTTCATATTTTATTTGTTTACTTAGTTGGTTGATGAATAGGTTCCACACTCAGACCAAATAAACACATAACTTCCGTCTATTTAATGTGCTAAACATGTTCCATAGGTAGTTCTTTTGCGTAACGTATTTTATAGCATAAGTATATTGAAAATAGGTCCCTACTTCAGTTTTGTGTCTTACAAATATAATATGTATTTTCATAGGATCTAAAATCTACCTATTTAAAATTAATTAACGCACGACTAACAACGAGACTGCTTATCAAATCGGTAATAGCACGTGTTCTCTTAATATAGCGCTGATTGACGGACATCAAACGCGTCGACTTTGCTAAATTTGATAAAGGGTTGGGTTTAGAAATTCGTAACCTGAATTTGAGGATACTGGAGGTTTAGGGGGCTCAAGGGACCTCGTCCCTAACCCTCCAAAGTAATTTTGGCTGCCGGAGTTGCGTCTAGATATTTTTAAACAATTTGTTTTTTGAGGGAGTTTACTACCCTCCCGCACTCTGTCCCCTTATAAATCAGGTTTATTTTAATAAACCAATATTGATAGAGCGAGCGGAGCGAGCTCGGGACTTGGGGCACCCCGACTCGGACAGGTTAGGTTAGAAAGGGATGGCGGGGTCTTAAGACCCCGCCATCCCCTTCGTGGTCATTTTTTTGTAAACCACCCAGAAGTAGGAGCCCCGCGTAGCGGGGCTCCATCTACTGGGCTTCCAAAGAGGTGAGTGGCATAGGGGAGGGAGTTTACTACCCTCCCGCACTCTGTCCCCTCATAAATCGGGTTTATTTTAACAAAAAAATGATAAAAACATAACCTCAAAATGCGATTTTAAATAATTAATAAAAAAAAAACTATGCTTTTCCGGCAGGCGGAAGTGGTGGGGTGTACATACCCCCGCCCCCCGGTTCACACCCCTGAAACCTCGGACAACACACTAGATAATGTAGTTTCTTCTCTTGTTTAATGTCCATCCTTTTTCCATTCAGGGTTAAAACACCGAACCTAATTCCTGAGTACAGCCCTCCGGTTGTTAATTCCGAATAAAAGAAACAATGACTCATTAGCTTTCGGCTGTTTACGAGCATGAAGTCTCGTACAATACTTCTTAGTATACCTACTTTGAAAAGCAAGATAACGGTTCCGAAAGAGATGCCCAAGTGTGCGACCGTATGCAGTCAATCCATCTGCGTTGATGCGACATTAAGAGAAAGTTACTAGAAACTGTGAGTCCTAGATTGAGTACGTACACTGTTGAGACTGCGTTAATGTCCTCAATAGTACGATTGTATTTTTTCTTTGTAAATATTGTGTTCTACATATGTATGAGTGGCGTGAACTTGCAAATTGATGATACATAAGTTGTTGAAAACGATTTTAAACTAGATCATTGACTTCAGTCAACACGTCAAAGATAAATTGTTTTTAAGCTATGCTACATTTTGTTAATCTGTTGCTGCATATTGTCTTCCCGAGGAGATCCTCGCGTTTTGAAACCATAATAATTAATTGAATATGAGTCCATATTTATTAGTCCATAGATTAGGCTATCATCATCATCATTTCAGCCGAAAGACGTCCACTGCTGGACATAGGCCTCCCATGGGTCCCGTGCGCGGTGCGACTCGCATCCAACGGATTCCTGCAACGTTCACCAGGTCATCGGTCAAAATCAAAGTCAAAGCATTTATTTCAAGTAGGCCAATTACAGGCACTTTTGAATTGTCGAAACAAAGATGAGAATTAAATCAAGCTACAGTCCCAGTCACAAGACATAAAAAGTACATACCTACTGTAGTTGCCCATTCCCTAGCGTCTAGTCGTCTAGTATCTCTATGGAGAAGAACGGGCAAGAAACTCCATGGACACTCTTTAAATCTATTTTAAAAATGTTGAGATGGTACATTATGTGATAACAATGTAGCAAAATGTGCACGACAAAAGTGTCTATAGTTAAAATAAAAATAAAAAAATAACAATTCAAAAATATATGTATTAATTTAAAAAGCCGTGGCAACCAAGAGCTGACCAGTCCCAACCGACAGCGCCCGTTCACGAACATAACGCATGTATCAGCACCATTCAACTCAACTACTTATTTTGAAGGGAACTAAATGACCCGACACACACGCCACCATCAGCGAGACATTTGAGTGAGCATGACATACTCTTAACCGTACATTCAAGTCAAGAAAAGTCGTAGGTTTCCAGCTAAAGATACGAGTAGCATACTGGTACATACATAGCACTCACACAATATGGGATATGAGATTATAATTCTAAAGATATTGAAATTACACAATTAGTGCTATCCATTTATGCGCTCCTGTCCTTGTGAAGCAGGACCGGCATTGAGCCAAGCATTTTTATCAGCGACATAATCGTCTAATTTGTAATATGCTTGCTTACTTATTAGTGTGCGTTTATTGCATGTTTTAAATTTAGTTTCATTTAGTTCAAGAATGCTTTGTGGAATTTTATTATAGCATCTCAAACAGTACCCCATAAAAGATGAGTCTACCTTAGCGAGTCTGAAGCCTGGCTGAATTAATTGGTCTCTATTTCTAGTAGTGTAATTGTGTCTGTCGCCTCTTTTACCAAAAAGATCTAGATTTTTTCTTGTTTTCATAGATGTATTGACAATGTACAGTCATTATATTAATTTCCCTAAACAGTTCCCTTAGAGAATCGCGCCTACAAAGATTGTATATGGCTCTGATGGCTCTTTTTCGCAGAATGATTATAGACTCAATGTCTGCAGCCCGTCCCCATAACAAAATGCCATAAGACATTATACTATGAAAGTAACTAAAGTAGACCAATCTAGCGGTATCTACATCAGTAAATTGACGGATTTTTCTAATAGCATATGCCGCTGAACTTAGCCGCCCCGCCAGAGATGTTAAATGAGAACCCCATTGCAGCCTTGAATCAAGCGTAATCCCCAGGAAAACCGTTTTATCTACGAATTCAAGTTTTTCTTTATACAATACTTTATCACAGTCGCTACTTTTAACATTCGGTTTGCTGTGAACCAATTATGGACATGAAGCAAGGCATTATTCACGTCATCTAGATTTTGGGCTCGTCTATTTATCTTAAAAATTAGGGAAGTGTCATCGGCAAATAACACCATATTTTGAGGTTGGTTTTTCAGTAAATAGGGTAGATCATTTATACTACAAAAAGGAAAGGACCCAATATTGAGCCTTGCGGAACCCCCAGTTTTACTTTTAAACCCTGTGAATTTACACCATTTATTTGAACATATTGTTGTCTATCACTTAAATAAGATTTTACAGACTAAGAGCACAGTTTACCCAGTCCGTAATGCTCAAGTTTCAAAAGGAACGTGTCGTGATTTACACAATCAAATGCTTTGGAGAGGTCACTAAATATTCCTACAGCGTCTTGAGACTCTTCCCACGCCGTGAATATGTGCTTCAATAAGGTTACGCCGGCGTCAGTTGTACAACGTCCCTTGGTGAAACCATACTGTTGATCGTGTAAGATTCTGTTCATGTTAAAATGATTGATCATTTGATTAAGCATTACCTTTTCGAACACCTTGCTAAAAACCGGCAACACGGATACACCTAGTGGGAGGTCTTCCAACGCATCGTCTTCCGGTTCGCGGTTGCCACTTCAGAACTTTTCGGCCCCATCGGCCATCCGTTCTGCGAGCAATGACTGTGTGCCCATTGCTACTTAAGTTTAACAATTCTTCCTTGAAATTTTGCAAAAAGTCCTATTACGAGAACCCAAAAAATGGTTTCTGTATTTGCGACCCAAACCGGTTCGTTGTTTTTGAATTGAAAATAGGTACTTACTAGTTTCTAGTATAGTTAAAATAATAGGCGTTAAATATCTTTGCTCATACATTACTGATATATTTTTGGTTCATCTGAAAATAACAAAGTCAGCATCATTTAAGTAACAAAGTAACTTAGTTAGTTACTTTGTTACTTAAATGATGCTGACTAAAATATCAAATAATAATCCTTTATTCAAATAATGATTTGAATACAAAAGATGGCTAATCTGTCAGCAGTAGGACTTTGTTTCAAATTTTATTCGTTTGCTCACTTGATTGACGAATAGGTTCCACATAACTTCCGTCTATTTAATGTGCTAAAAATTATCCTTCATAAGTTCTTTTGTGTAACGTATTTTATAGCATAATGAAAATACTTCAGTTTAGTCTCTTACAAAAAAAAATGTTTTCATAGCATCTAAAATCTCTATTTAAAATTAATTAACGCACGAACAAAAAAAGCATTTTTGATTAAAAATAACCGTTTTAACTCGCTCAGTTAATTCCTTTTATTACAATACGTAGCTAAATATTTACCCACTAGCTTCTGCCCGCGACTTCGTACGCGGATCCTGTTGCTTATGCCAGCGACAACGGGTTCGTCAAAATCGAAGATCTGAAACGTCTGATGTCGAATTCTAAGAGCCCGGGGAAAGGAAAATAACGGATCTTTCCCATCTGAGCAACACATACCGTTTGTTTCTTTTTGCCATTTAACAGCTTCACAAAAAGTACAATTTTGAACCATACCTCCGATGCACGATGGCGGAATATGTGGCGTATTCAATCATAGGAGTATACGTAAATGCACTCCGTTCCTTATCAACCCAAGGAAGGTCGCCATGCCCTATGGCTATATCTTGAGACACATCCGATTCTTCAGATTATAGCGACATTCTGTTCAGACAATGTCGAAGTCGATCAGAATTCAAACGTTCGTTGCGCTCTTCTTCTGTCTCTTCATGCCGTACTCCAGTAATTGTTTCTCTCTCACTTTCTAACTGATTATGAACATTTTGTCGTGTGCGTGTTCGGGGCAATGTATGATAATCTCGAGCAGCAGTTAGTCGCGCATAACGTCATCACTCGTTTCAAAAGACCTGCAGTTAGTAGATGTGCGAATACGCTGAGAACGCAAGCGCAATTCTCTATCCGTGAACGTCTCCGACTCGCGAGACAATGCATGACGTTCACGATCAGCAGTCAGTCGCGCATCTATTCTTCACTGGTCTTTATAGACCTGGATGTAGATGCGTAAATACGCTGAGAACGCAGGCGTGCTTCGCGATCCGAAGAGGTTTCCAAGGAGCAAGTTGCAGCCTGATGTTCTCGAACAGCATCAAGTCTCTCCTGACGCTCGATTCTTGGGATCTGATGATCCTTTGGAACATTGGGAAAGATTTGACCTCTTTCTAGGCATGGTTATAGTTTTGTTGTGAAGATACCTGATCAACTAAAATCTTAGTAACTGCTCCCCTGCGTTACCCGGTAGGCTACCGAGTCACGAAGATAAATGGAAAAGGAAATTAAACACTCAAATAACATAAGCCCGAAGGCATATTTATTCGATAAAATAAAATAATAAATGGAAGTTTTGGCCAGTAGACTCAAATTTTCAATGATATACCATCGTCATATAATATTGAAAATCAGTCCTAAACTGTTACCGCCTTCACCGCCGCGTGGAGGAACTCCCAGCTTATGTTATTTTATGAAGTATAATTAGTGATAGCTTTGCAATAATTTTCACATCAGATGTTTCTGATCTTCGATTTTTTATAAGTCAACAGGAAATGCCCATCAGACCGAACAGCTTTTGCTAAGACGTCATACCTATATGTGTTATGGTGTAGCTGGGCTATTGGAGTTCCACAATAGGTGTCCCAGATCTTCAATATTTATAAGTCAACAGAGAGTGCTCATCAGATTGAACAACTTTTGCTGAGACGTCATTCCTATAATAATATGTGTTATGGTGTAGCTGGGCTCATGGAGTTCCACATCAGGTGTTCCAGATCTTCAAATTTCTTCTCTCAGCAGAAAATGCTCATCACGTGGAACAATTTTTGCTATGGTGTCATATTTGTATCTCTTATAGTTTAGCTGGTCTGTTGCGGTTCGGCATCAGGTGTTCAAGTTTTCAAGATAAATTATAGCCTATAGCTGACCCACGTCACTTCGTCTGCGTCACATAAGAGAGAAAAACGAAAGGAAAAAAAAAATCCCCGTTTTTGCAACATTTTTCATTCCTGCTCCGCTCCTAATGGTTGTAGCGTAATGTTATATAGCCTATAGCCTTCCTCGATAAATGGACTATACAACACAAAAAGAATTTTTCAATTTGAACCAGAAGTTCCTGAGATTAGCGCGTTCAACCAAACAAACAAACAAACAAACTCTTCTGCTTTATAATATTAGTATAGAGTATAGATTCCTTTTCATCCGTCAATGTCTAGTTCACTGTACTGTATAAAAACTATACCATACACAAATTATGGCAATTATCAGCTTTTATGTAATGCAAAGCAAATCAGAAGATCTATTTTGGTCCAAGCCGTTACTTAGTTAATCGTCGCGTGACTCGCACGTGAAATTAGCGTCATAGGCATTATGAGCATTGTGCATCATAGCTTAGGCTATAACTGATTGTCAAGTGTATATTTGATGCATGGGATTAACAAAACAGATTCTCTTATGTTCCGCTTATCCAGTAAAATCGTCAGTTCGGAAATTAATGGGATCTTCCATGGCAACCTATTGACGTATTGATTGTCCTACGGTCTCTAGGGACAAGTGGCACTAGACCTTGGTTTAAATATCATCTGTTTTTTCAATTAAATGGCTCCAGATGTTATAGGCAGTCACACATGTCCCAAATGGTCCTTATATTATCTGCTGCTGATACTAGTATAACCTTTTGGGGTCGCGGAAATCAGACGCTCAGTTTATAATTCTGATATATCCATTTCAGCAGCATTTCGGTTGTTAGATCGAAAAGTGACCTCAACTTTGGGACAGGGTTGGCTTTCAGGTAATTATATTTTTTATTGACGATTCAAAAGTCGGAACTGAGGGCGTTAGTTTTCCCAATAAGTGCCATTAAAGGTACTTTGATAATCGTTGATTACAAACTATAAACGAAGCAGATGTTTACAAGTCTAATCATGAACATTTCATCTAAAACTGAAGGTCGCGTAAATAAACATGTAGGTCAAGTGTACTACAAATCCTTATCCAGCAAATTAAAGCGAACAGTAAAGATAATTCGAAATGATTTTACCTTTTACAATAAAAATCATGTTATCAAGGTTGATAAAATACTTCGGTATTGTCCTGAAGATAGGGCATCGTAAGTAGCCAATTGACCGAGATTTGTAACAGTGATTAACTCAACAAATGAGCTGTATTTCTACGATTTCATTGGCTATTTATCTTATACTTAGCCGATACTCTACCTACAGTAATCACACGTTCAGGATCTATAGAAATGAGATTATATTCGTTCAACGTCTCATCTTCTAGTGTTTTCCGTCTCACTAAGACCATCTTTCGCCATCTATAACTGTAGGATTAATCTAGGGTTCCCAGAATTATAAGCCTTTATGTTTTGTTGAACTTATCCTGTTTCCACGATCCAAAGTGATCATTTGCACGTGCCTCTTCGTGATTAATGATCTTGGATAGTAAGTGTTTGAACTTTTTCATATTATTATAAAGATGGACTAAAGGACTAATCATTTATGCTGCTAGAAGAAGGAATTAAATATTTATGCAATAATGATCCTCGTCTAGAAACTTCCTTACAATTGTTACAGTAAAACATTCGCTCCAAAGATTCAGGATAGCAATCTTGAATAGCAGTTTACAAGCACGCCATCTTACGTTTTTTTGTTAGTTCTGCCAACATTGGGTTATCGGCCTGCCTCGACTTGTATGGGCAGTTTTTTAGGGTTCCGTAGCCAAATGGCAAAAAACGGAACCCTTATAGTTTCGCCATGTCTGTCTGTCTGTCTGTCCGCGGATAATCTCAGTGACCGTTAGCACCAGAAAGCTGAAATTTGGTACCAATATGTATATCAATCATGCCGACAAAGTGCAAAAATAAAAATTTAAAAAAACATTTTTATTAGGGTACCTCCCCCAGACGTAAAGTGGGGAGCGATTTTTTTTTTAATTTTGACCCTGACGTGTGATATATTGTTGGATAGGTATTTAAAAATGAATAGGGGTTTTCTAAAATCATTTTTTGATAATATTAATATTTTAGGAAATAATCGCTCCGAAAGTCAAAAACAATGTGTCCCCCCCCCCTCTAACTTTTGAACCATAAGTTTAAAAAATATGAAAAAAATCACAGAAGTAGACCTTTATATGAACTTTCTAGGAAAATTATTTTCAACTTGATGAGTTGAATAGTTTTTGAGTTATATAGCACTTTTTCAAAAAAACGCAAATGATAACTTTGTTTTTCATACAAATACTATGAAAAACAAAGTTATTTTTGCTGACGAAAAATGTTGGTATTTTTAATGGTCTGGGAAGCTACGGAACCCTACAGTGAGCGTGGCCCGACACGCTCTTGGCCGGTTTTTTGTTCCTATACGATCGTTACGTAACTTTGCATGCTAAAATATGTATTATGCCAAGGTACAAGGTCCAATATACTTAACCATTATTTGCTCTCCATTGAATCGCTTATATGGAAATTGAGTGTTCGTTCTGGGAGTTTCTTGTATGAGTTATTAATAAGTATATCAAATATTATATCGTTACCGCTTTGTGTTTTGGCATTAGCATTTACTTAATTTGGTTTCAGAGATATTGGTCTGAATTCCATGCTTTATTAATCCTCTCATCTTATTGCATTCAGAGAAATGACATCGGAATTCTTGAAATGAATAATGTAACAGTAATAACTGTTTCTATAACAACTTGTACTGTAATGTATTGTCCATTAATATGTCAACACGTGATTAATAATAACATTGTAGTTGTTTCATAATTATGTTCAACTATATTATATTGTATGTGGGAACAGTACAAATTGAAAGGTATTGTACCTACACATAGCTTCTACAGATCCGATAACTCGAGACAATCGCTTCAATAATGCCTTATTCAATAAATAAAACTGTCTAGATTCAGTGTTCACGTAAAATAGTGTACTTTAGAAGATAAGACTGGTCATCCGTTCACGTGTGAGTTAGTAAATCCCTTCATGTGTTGAGAACGGCGACAAACATCAATACGAGGTCACGGATTTATATGGGATCGTGAAATCTATTTTAAGTAAGCTGTACTTACGCGATACTATTTGTGACGCCCCTTTACTTTTCCTGTAATTTATTTTCTTAACGATCACGTGGACTTCCGACCTTTGTAAGGTCTCACTCTCATCGCCAAATTTGTCCGTAAGCTCTGTATGAGCATGCCATGAACGATAATGCGGTAGTGTGGCTGGCAATGTGGTGACTTTATCATTATGCTCATAATTATTTGCCAAATGTGCAAAAAACGCATTAAAGGCAAACAGTGTTTTTGCCTTTTTTGCCTTTGCTAGATAAATAAACAATAATTACTTACGATTTCCGGTAGTTCTTTATCATAAAATAGAATATGGCAGGCTCTAGTGGAAAGTCTCATTTCCAACGTCAAATTTAACTTTAAAATGGTGAATGGAGTATCATAGGACTGCTGTAGTGAGCCTTGTACCTACCAAGGTAGAAAAAGCTAATAAAAACCCATGTAACATTGTGTAATTAAAAACAATGTATCCAATTACGAGTATATATCAGTCAACACAGTTTTTTTTTTACAATCGAAAGCTGTTATCTGGAGAACGATGTACTTATCCATGTTTTTGTTTAATTTTCAGTCACTATCGGTATTCTAAAATAAACAGGCGTTGCATTAAGTTATGGAGCACGTATTGTCAGTTTGTCACTCATGGTCGTTTGCCTTAATTTGGCATTCAGTTTGTATAATTATTATCCACGAGGTTAGGTGAAATTCGGAATCGAATTTGGTTCGAAATTTTGTTTTGTCAATCTCAAGGCCTGCCTCGCTCTGCTTCATCAATAATGCACGTACTGTTACAAGTACTACATTCAATGGAATGGAATGTTTTTTTAATACGACTCGTGCTTGTTCATCTCAATCACAATTTCCAAGAAGCTTCTTGAACGGTTAAAGGAAAATATTGGACCCTAACAATCTTGGCAAAGTTTTGAACTCGGTAGCCGACAGTTTCACGTATTTTATAAATAGACGTGAATAACTGCGATAATTAACCATACAAACATAAAATGAATTGTTATAAGTAGGCACTATGTAATGTAATCGTTGAACATTTTGTCTCTCTCGTAACATGAAGTCAGCGTGTGGCGGTCGGAGGCGTTGCACGTGGTGAGCGAGTGGATCGCAATAAGCACGTGCTGCCATCGTGGTTATTTTTCTTATGAAGCCTAACTTATATTTAATATTTACTGTTTTGTTGCCGAGCTGCGGCGGCCGGCCGGCAATCAAATCAAAACAAATGCTATCGCAACGCCGCGCCGTACTGATAACTGGACATGCCGCGATGAGTCTAAACATCGACACTTCATTTGATTGTGATAGAGTAGGCGTTTTATCAAACATGCATGAGACTTATGATATGATGAATGTAGGAAGAATAGGGGTCAATAAATTAGTTTAGTTTTGCGAGGGTAGCGTAAATTACAAAGCTTTTTGCTATAGGTAAGGTAATTAATGTGGCTACATTGCAATCACGGCATTATCTACATAATTTGGGAATCATTTCGTACCTACGCGTTTATCGGATCGAACTCAAATGTTTGTGCTAATCATTACAACATAGCGTAATCATATTAATGCGATTTCGATCATGCTTTGAATATTATCTCTATCTGATAGCTTCTGTTTGTTTCAGGCGAGGTGACAAAGGCTGAAAATGACTGTGGAGAAGAGCAAAGGCCTAGAGCCGAAGAAACCACCGGCGACAAGGAAGGTGGCCCCTGATGGAGGGTGGGCCTGGATGGTCTGCTTTGGAGTCAGTTTAGTTAATGTGAGTAGGTATCTACACATGTAGATGATCTTTCAAATGCTGCATAGTACAAATCCAGCTATCAATGTAGGTCAATTATCTGAATAGCCTTCAATCATAAAGGAAAATTGTGGGGATGCCCAGGCAGCAATAAATTGATGTGCTCTGGTGCAATGCACGTATGAATTATTCTGATAAAACTGATGTAGGCATTGTCGCGTTAAAATAACTGCTGACTAAGTTACCTACTGCAGGAACCCTCGATAAAAGTCCTCTAAATCATAAAATGAATTCAAACAAATGAATTTAGTTCTTGTTGTCTGTACAAACAAGCTAATTACAAAGGTCAATGACCGCTATTGCGTCCTTAAACATTTGTATTCGACTGTATCTGGCCTTGTAAAATTTGTATACCTAATACAATACTGTATTAAATAATTATTATCCGTGTCTTTTGCGGTTAGTTCCTCCATTAGTTCAGTTACTTCCTTTTAACTAACGGTGTTTAATAAGCATAACTATAATCTGATTCACAATTAATTTCAAACAGTGTTTTTTATTTTTCTTTTATAAGTTTTGTGTGCTAAAAATACGGCGGGAGCTGAAACTAGAAAACATTATACAACAGTACAGTTTTAAACTTTCCCAGTTTGACAGAAATGCTTTATTTCGACTTAACGAAAGCCTTCGAAAACGTCGAACACGAAAGCTCACTGAAAGCTTAACGTTATAACATGCAACCTACGCGTGCATGGCCGCTTCGTGCGCGTTATCACTGTAGTCAGACAGAATTTTCTATAGACGAGCTGTTTCTGATATCGTTTATCGAGGGTTCGTCCCTATTTTTCACACCAGCAGGTCTGGAGTCCCTCAAGGTCCTATATTGTGGTCACTATTCTTTACGTTGTGCATGAGTCATAGGTGTTCGAAAATTCGGTCAAGTGAATGTTGTCTGATTAACCCAGTTGTTATAAGTAAAATAACAAAACCATTATGTTAGTGTCTTGGTGATTAGGCAAAGTTTCGCAAAATATGAATTGTGTTCGTTCTTAACCAAAACGATAAGGCTGTCTTACTAGTACGAGTAGGAGTTAAGGAACCTCATTTGCATTCAGCGAAAACATTTAGTTTAAAAAATGATTTTTAAGGCGATTACATGAGCTAAACGCGAGTTTTATATTGACTAAAAGTATATGATTTACTGCTATAAACAAAACCAGAAAAATATATGAAATTCTTCAGGATGTATGCTAGTATGATAGTGTTTTGAAAATATAATACAATTAATTTGACTCGATAAAAAAAAATCACGAACTTATCTCTAAAAAATTCTTTCAACCAAAAAAAAAACATACTAATATAATACATGCGATCATTCTGATTTTTTGACAAATAATTCTACAAGTAATAGGTATATTAGCATTATGGTGTTTTAGTTTTTTAGTCCAATCAATAGATTTTTTGTAAATCGATCGAAACCACTCATTTCGCACTATTTGGCCCGCAGTGACTGACGTAACAACCACTTTGTAGTGCAAGCTGATTAGAACTATATTCTATATTCTAAATAGAGTTGCTAATTTAGCTCATCTAGTCGCCTTAAGGAATTCCAAGCCCCGCATTCGCATATAACGTGCATTATCGTAGAACAATTAATTAAAATAACAAATAAAAGATCTGTGTGAAAAAACTTCAGGAAATCTTATCTTAAAAATCTAAATGGATCACGTTCTATAAACAACAATAAAATCAAAGGCGGCTCATTTAACCCGAGGTATACGTAATGTCGCAATGTGTTTGTTGTCCAACTGATTTTATTTAACAATAGGTGTAAACCGTTATGCATTGCTTAATGTCAGTCTGAAATATAACGCCTAAATGCAGCATACACCTTCAAGCACCCATTGTCGAAACAGAATGGTATTCTGCATACTTTCTTGGAGAAAATAATTTTTAATATTTTAATAAATTAAAATGCGTAATTCTGCGGTAGCTTAAAAACGTTAAACTTATTAATATGTAAAAATCAGTAGCTACACTATCCATGCTTTTATCAATATTAAATAAATGACCATCAGATGTTTGTGCAATGCGTACGTGACGGGATCTCGACGTCTCGACTGACTCTTGTGTTCTCGACACAATCATTATTATTGCCTATCTAGTCACATGCTCTCCTACCGTTGACACAATTACTGCTTCAAGTGATTGGTATCTATGCAGGAAGATCGATATCTTCTGTTTATCTTTTGTTTTTGTGTGGTTACTGGTAGTAAATACAATGTTTTGAAATCAATTTAAATTGAATCAACATTTGTAGGTTAGTTACTTGAGGCAGGTTATGTATCATGTTCTTTATTCGAGTTTATCCAGCACTTAAGACGCTCAGAATTTCCTTTTTCTAAAAAGTTTAAATTAAATTTTGTTGCGAACTCTGGAATTTCCTTTCATGTACAGGGTTTTTACTTTCCTTTCAGGAGCTAATTTTCATTTCCATTGTCCTCTTTGCACTAGGCTCGTTAATTGATTGTCATCTCCATGGCCAGTTAAACAAGATCTAAGCTTATGAGGTAATCTCCATGAAGATAGAATTCATTACTGTGTGAACGAGTTTCTGCCAGCCTAATGACCTTGAACTTAATAGACTTTGAAAACTTCATAAATAGATACTGTTAGCACGTGATCCGTTTAAACCACGTTCTTGTCGCGGATATATTCAGAACTATTATTTTATGATTGTAAAAAAATCTAAATTTTATGTAAAAGAGACCCAAATGCCACAAGAATAACTTGCTTTTATTAATGGAACGAAGATACGAGTAAGAGAAGAATTTCCATAATGCAAAAAATACCGGCTAATTTGATCGAATCTTAAATGACTATGAGGATAATTTGAGAGTTTCTATGACTTACGGCTTCTTAATTAAAATTCGGAATCCTGTTCAAAGATTTCGGTCGTCTTTATTGCATTGCATTGCACTAAAGTATAAAACATTATTGACACTCAACATGAATTAGTTCTACAGATTTCGCTATCTAAAACTTATCCATTATCAATTTCAGTTTTCGACGCGTTCTCTAGAGCCGTCATTCGGTCTACTGTTCAAAGACTTGCTGGATGACCTCGGCGTCCACACCACAGGGGCTTCAGTCATCGCCAGTACATTAGATTCAGTAGTCAACTTCTCTGGGTTCTTCGTGGGGCCTGTGATAAAGACCTTCTCATATCGAAAGGTGTGTTTCGTCGGCTCAACAATATGTGCCCTGGGCTTGCTGTTCACTGCACCAGCTGCCAGCATGGGGCATATTATAGCTACTTACAGTATTGTGGGAGGTGAGTACTATTTATTTTTCTAGCTAAAAACAAAGAACTGCAAAGAGAGGCTGAAAGCGTAACAATAGAATTTGACGATGTCAAAAGAATTGGACAAGGTTAATAGGAAAGGGAGAAGAATGATTTAAAGGTTTAAGGAAGTCTATGCTCTGGACTGGTCGAAAAGGCATTACGTTGAGAATATAAATAAGTAGAATTATCGAAGGTCATCCATATTTAAACTTGCGATTCGAAAGTTTAAGAGTTATTGACCTATACATTATTTGCAGCTGATTTATGTTCCTCTATTAGAACTCGTTATTTAAATGTCCATTTCGCGTGCATCTGGTTTTTGTTGTTTAGTTAAATCTTTTTCGTTATGTCTAGCCACTGTTGCAGGTCAAGTCGGTACCTGATAATCTCATATTATAATAATATGTCATAATAATATTATGAACAATGCAGCAGAAAAGTTTCTTATATTTTCGTCTAGTCGGTGAAATAATATATTTGTTTTGATTGGTTATAGTATAGCAGCCATTTGAAGCTCATGACAGTGCATTAAACTTTCCAGTCTCGCTTATTATTATAACCTTCTTAACCGACTTGAAGGATTCATGGAAGTTTTCCTTTATCATTTTACTAAACTCGACTCAAGTGTCTGACCTGTGTGTTAAAAGTATTTAATGAACCTCGCAATATATTTCTATAATTATGCGGATAACATCTACAGTTTATAATCGTATTACTTTTATCTACTCTCTCATTAGCATGCATTATTCGTATGTAACCTTTTGCTTCGAAAATAATGACAAAGATACAGATTACTTTTGTCCAAAAACATAATAAAATTACTGGCGATGGTTAAATCTTGTAAAACTGCCTACCTACTCTTTGATGACCTATTATGAGGATGGCGTATTTAATTAGCCTGCACTTGCACATTAGGTAAACGTAGTACAATAATTAATGTAAGTAGTAGAATAGTCATGTACGTCATTTCGTCCCGCAGCCGTGACGATAAATTCTTAATTGAATATGTCTGATTCAGATCATTTCAAAACTTTGAGTGATTTAATTTTTTCTTTTTCATAGAGTTGATTTGTAAAAGCAATATAATTAAATGCACCTGTTGAAAACAGTTAACTTCTCGTCGTCAGGTAGGCGTCGACGTAGGTACCTACGCAAGTTACTTACGTAGTCAAATCGTCGAAAGATAAAATCTTACTAGGTACCTACCTACCATTTCAGTGCAAACATTTGTGAGAATGGTCTCTTTCACGCAAGAAAGTACTGAAAGGATTTTGCTGAAACTAGTTACTACTGTAATGTGGAACACATTTTTAACGCAATTGTGTAAAAAAAGTAAACGTAGATAGGTATGTCGAACGCAAGTCTAAATGTGAAGTCGTCTGTATCCAGCATACTTTCTTTGAGCTGATCGATATTGAACTGGAATGAATAGGGGCTTTGCTAGGCTTCGTTGGTGCTGGCTGTATGCCGAAGGACGGAATCAGAAACTCCTTTCTGATTCCGTCCTTCGGCATATAGGCAGCACCAACGAAGCCACTAATAAAAACAAGTGCGAGTCGGACTCGCCCATGAAGGGTTCCGTAGCAGATTGAATGAAAGGTAAATTGCTGTTTACGATTTATGACGTTTTAAAAAAAACTACTGACTAGATCTCGTTCAAACCAATTTTCGGTGGAAGTTTATATGGTAATGTACATCATATATTTTTTGTAGTTTTATCATTCTCTTATTTTAGAAGTTACAGGGGGGGGACACACATTTTACCACTTTGGAAGTGTCTCTCCCGCAAACTATTCAGTTTAGAAAAAAATGATATTAGAAACCTTAATATCATTTTTGAAGACCTATCCATAGATACCACACACGTATGGGTCTGATGAAAAAAAAAGTTTTTGAGTTTCAGTTCTAAGTATGGGGAACCCCCAAAATTTATTGCTTTTTTTCTATTTTTATGTGAAAATCTTAATGCGGCTTACAGAATACATCTACTTATCAAGTTTCAATAGCATAGTTCTTATAGTTTCGGAAAAAAGTGGCTGTGACATACGGACGGAAAGACAGACAGACAGACAGACAGACAGACATGACGAATCTATAAGGGTTCCATTTTTGCCATTTGGCTACGGAACCCAAAAAAGAAAAGATTTTTCTGATGCTTCTTTTCAATGATATTGTGGATACAGCTCAAAATTATTTTGTAGAGAAGATAGTCTTGCTATAATGTTATAGAACTGTTCGAGTCGGTTTGTTTCGACACAGGGCGACCCGAACATGTGTTGTATTGTACAGTACTCACGCATACATGTATTTGTCTATGTTAGCATACATATTATAAGTAGGTACTGGGTGTTTTTTTAAGTGGGACAATATTATTATGGGAAATTCGCATACATACGAGAAAACGGCAAACATTCTAAGTAGACTAGCTAGCTCTTTTTGGTGAAAACAATTTTGGCATTTTGAATGTTTGGTCATGAGCGAGTTGTCCGTAAAAAAATAATGAAATTGAGCTTTTTTAATGCCGTCCAACTCGTGTTTCGTGTAAGGTAAATTTGGTAAGCCAAAATGGTTTTCTCACCAAAAGAGTAAGAAAGTTTCGTCATTATGGATTAAGATTTCCCCATATTGTTCCACTTAAGGCGCTTAGACGAGCTAAATCAGCAACTCTATTTGTGGTGGTTCAAACTTCGTTTGAAATGCTGTTAGAATAAAGTTCTAATCAGCTTGCACTACAAAGTGGTTGTTACGTCAGCCACTGCGGGCCAAATAGCGCGAAATGAGTGGTTTCGATCGATTTACAAAAAAACTATTGATTGGATTAAAAAACTAAAACAGTGTCATGCTAATATATTGCTTGTAGAATTATTTGCCAAAAAATCAGAATGATCGCATGCATATTAGTATTTTTTTTAAATTTTTTGTTGTTTGAAAGATATTTTTAGAGGTAAGTTCGTGATTTCTTATTATCGAGCCAAATTAATTGTATTATGTTTTCAAAACAGTATCATGCTAGCATATATCCTGAAGAATATTATATATTTTTCTGGTCTTGTTCATAGCTGCAGTGAATCATATACTTTTAGTAATTATAAAACTCGCGTTTAGCTCGTGTAATCGCCTTAAAAGAATCACTCTGTCTCGACGTTTAGGTACTTACTGGGACTAGGATCAAAGTAATTATGTTGTGTCTCTCAAAAACAAACAATTCAGAAGTAATTAACCGTTTTATAGGTCGTAACGTTAATGGTCCGGGCTTTTCATGACTTAATTCCATCTTTTGCGTCATCTGCGAGGTACACAGTGGGTGCTAATTAATCAACGTCATTATTATTTCAAGTACTTAATTATTAATGTTTCCTTTCCTAGTTACTGGCATTGTGTACCTACGTGTTTATTTGTTCAACTGGGCCAATTAATTGACCATTGTGTAGGGTAATAGACTGCCCCCTTTTTCGCATTTTATAATATAAATATTTGGAATTGAGTGGAAACGATTGTCAACACGCTTGGCAAAACGATTACTGAAGCTTTCAGAGGCTGGGAAAGTGGGGTTTTTCTAAAGACGGTATTCTTATTTTCCCAGTCCAGTTTTTTGGCCACATCTCAAAGATTTCCATGTTCTCTTGAAATGCAACATAGCTAGGATTAGACAAATGTTCCGTATATTACATGCCTTAAACGGAAAATATGTCTATGTCTGTGTAATACTTCATGAAGTATTCTTAGCATAATGTTCTACGATGAAGTAAATTACGTTCAAGGTAGCCACGCTGCCGCCTTGTATGTAACCGATTTCACGCGTCTTCGATAGTCGTGTTTGATGTCACGTAACGTAATGTACCTACCTACTGACGTAGTATTTACTTCGGTAGGTATGTGACGTAGCTTTCGTTGCGTTGCCTGACTAGGTATTACGTTGTAAAACTATCAATAAGTATTATTATTTCATGTCAATTTTCAATCAATATAGGTATGTTAAAAATCAATGCCACTTTTCGTTGTAATTTTATAACTCAAGAACGGGCTCACCTATCCAAACCAAATGTTTAGGCTTTTTTCGGACTATTTAGTACATGGTTTATGTGAAGTTTGCACAAAATTGGTCAAGCGGTTCTTCACGCAGACAAAGTTGCGCGGGTCAGCTAGTTAATTTATAGTAATTTTGAGTTACATATGACTCGAAGAGGAGCTCGTGACTAGATAAAAACCGCCGCTCGAGTCGATCTTAAGGTTAAGTCGCTCTTACCTAGGTTGGTTCGTGGATGGGTGACCACTCGTTACATACCAAGTTTCCTCTGTTAAGTAAAGATGTAGGTAGGTATTCATGAAATTCTTAACGAGTATGAGTAATGAGACTTAAGTCTCATTACTCATACTCAGTAGGTCATAGCCACTTTCTTTCCATTTATTTATGTTTTGTTTTAGTTTACAGACGGTTATTCAAAGACATTCAGGACTGATTTATTGTGTCCATGTACATTTTTATGGTTCATATATTTTTATCGGGGGTTTTCCTTACCACACACTCATAAAGCAATTTCATGCCATGTGCGATGCAATTAAGTATTAATAGTCACTGTGATTTACACTGCACATCATCTGTGTCCAAGAATATAACTACATATTTACCTTAGTTATCATTGTGCAGCCAGGACACAGACAGACATGCAAATACAAGGAAATCTTGAATGTTTTCTCTGAGTCACATAGCTTAATACTGTTATGAATTAACATGTTCGCACTTCATCCTTACCAACTAATCTTATTATAACTAACGCGTCCATGTTCTGTAGGTAATTATCAACGTTCGATGACTGTGGAAATATCAATTATTGATCAATGTAATGGCAGACTAATTAAATATTGCACCTGTTTAGTAAGAATTATAATTCACAATTCATGCACACGATTTGTTTGATTATATTTATTTGTTTAACACTTCCAGCACAAAGTAGGTACAGAGTTGTAGACATTTTCTACCAGTCAATCTTTGAGTGATGCAGAGACAAACAATGATCTGAAAATCATTTTGATTTAAGTAATACAACCGACCTCAACAAAGTTGGGAAAAGGCTAGGTAGGTGATATGAGTTTTTAGACTGACATGGTCACTAACACAAACATTAGAATTAAGAACGGGATATTTACCATGTTTATTGTTTGTTTTGAGTTTCCCATATTTCGGCACTGTTACAAGCGCCATGGTCACGGATGAACTGAAGTTATTGCGGGTGGATGTTTATGAGCAGACGAAACGGTCTACCCTCTTTCTTATTCGTTTTTCGCGCACGACACCGCTACCATTGTCACATAATTCACTCACAACACGATTCTGTTCCCGACACACAAAACTCACTGTGTCCGTTCGCGAACATCTTCCGGCACTTTTCCGGAAGATGTTCGCGAACTTTTTTTACATGGTAAAAAATGGATGTTGATAATGACAAAAAAGGGTATAAAAATCTCTTAACGAAGCCGAAAGGCATTTGTTCTCCCCGCCATTGCGATCGTTTTTTTGTTCTACCCTTACCTTCTAGTTACGGAGATATTGGGGTCCAAAGTTCCTAACTCGTTGAAGAGTTTTTATTGTAAGATTTAAACCATTCTACGACCCCCGTACTATTCAATCCATCCACCAGCACAATGTTTAACATTAAGTTCTACCACAAAACATGATTTTTCACCCCAAAAAAGAAAAAAGAAGTCGTTTTCCAGCAATAATTTTTGCGTTAAGTTACTTAGTTTGATGTACAGAATGCTTGGTTGGTGGATTCGTGATGAGGTTGTTTACACCCTGTATACTACAGGGATTATACAAAATGCTATAAACTCATCACGCACTCATACTCTGATCAATTGCACTTGAGACATCTACGGAAAAAAGGTTAAGTCTTTCAATGAGAATTATGTTACCAAGTAAACATTTTCCTCACTCAATATATAAACTCTATCTATTTCTAATAAGGAAAGCACAGCTGGTGATACCAATTGAATTGCAACTACTATTAGATTGATAGATCACATGGGGCGATTAATGGGCCTATAGTAGTGTAGCTGTAGATATGCGGGTGTACCTTTTTTGTACTATACTACATTAATAAAGACCCTTGATTGTCCTTCAAAGATTTTGCCATTGAATAAGGATGTTACATACACTTAATATATTGTTTTCCTCGTACCTATGTTATTGGACTGTTTAGATGACTCATGTTTAAACCAAATTAATGTTCTATTGTAGTAGATTCGTATCTGCACAAATTAACAAATGTAAAATTGCAATTTAATGCTGACACAGCAAAACCCATTTTCCTTAAGCAATTTTATTCTTGTTGCTGCTCAACCTAGGAGCTATTGTATTCATAGATAAAGACTTGTTTTTAAATGTTTTATTGAGTTTCTATGTTGGACTAGGTAATAAAGTTAGTTTCCTCAAGAGTAAGGTTATTAGATCATTTAGATGTTTTCTTTCTTCATTTTACCAAGGTAATAAAAAGCTAGTTTTTCCATACAGACATAAAAAGAATTATCTAAAGTTTCAGCATATAATTATGTTTACTAAAAAGTAAACAACGGCGCGTAAATTCTTGGAATGGACAAAGTAGACAGATGTTGGGTATTTCCAAATGGAAATTCTTTTATGCAGTTTGGAGTCTTTATTTGTCCCTTATAAATATTAGTGTCGTCGTCCTCTATTGAAGAGAACTTATTCAACTGACGAAATTGAGGCGTCCTATTCTATACGACTTAATACAAGTTGTAGCTTTGCATCCTGCTCAAATTCAAGGAGGTACCTATGCTAATGATCCTTGACCCGAATCGATTAAAAAAGAGTGTTTTTTTTTCCTATTTTCGGAAATCGGTAAGTGTAAACCACTCGTCATCGTCAGTATTGTCTTGCCCTTATTCCAATAACTGGCCCCATACAACGTTATTTTTAGTCGTTTTTAATTACTTTAAGGCTATCAGCTGCATCATACATCATTGGTCGCGTAACACGAAAAAATTTAGGCAGCAGCTGATATTTTTTTCGAGATTTCATAGTCAGTCAAAAGTTGTTCATTTTCATGAGTACTATCCGCCCTTACGGTAACTAAAACGACTAAAAATAACGGTGTACCTATACGTGCCTTTACACACACAAATAAACGCACACAGAGACATGTCGCGCGATGGGTGATTCTTCTGTTCTGAAATACTGTCAAATTTAAACAATAACTATATTTTTTATGTATGTCTTTGTCAAAATCTCCTGAATTTTGTCTAGGATGCTAAACTACAACTTTTATACTCTTCTGATTCCCCTGTGATGTTATTATGTTTTAACATTAATCAAATCTCAACCTCATTCCAGGTTTTGGAGTGGGCCTCGCATCGTCATCATCGTTCGTGTCCCTCAACCATTACTTCACGAAGAAGCGTGGCCAAGCTGTCGGTCTATCGATGGCGGGCACCGGTTTCGGGCTGATGGTCATGCCGCAACTAGTCAAGATCCTGCTGGGAGAGTACGGGTTCAGGTGGACGGTCGTCATTCTGGGAGGTCTGGCCTTTCATGCGGTGTTAGGGTCGTGTCTGCTGCAGCCGGTTAAGTGGCATCTTATAGATGAGCCGGTTGACCTTGAATTACAGACCGTGAAGGTAAATATCGTATCTTTATTCTATTTCTTTATGGGTTTCTTCAAGTGAACTTCTTTATGGGTTCGTTCCATCATCATACAAAAGTGGAATAAATATATGATCAAAATTATCGACCAGCTAAACCGCTGCACCTGAATCAATGTTAACATTTTTTTAAACAAATGCACGGCATAACAACTCTGACACCAGGTTAGGAAAAAGAAAAGACCGTGGTTAAAAACGTTAAGGACACTTCTCTTTTAGTAAGAAGTGTTATTCGACTTGAAGATACTTAAATGATGATAAAGAGCCCAAATTCATTAAACAAGCCTTTGTTTGGCGCCTATGCGTTTCCTTTTAGCTTTTAACTGTCGAACAAAATTAATAACTTCTAGTGTTCCAATTTCAGGAAATGGAGTGTATATTAGAAAGTGAAGAAGAAAACGATGATAAGTTCGAAATAAATCCTCTAGTTTCACCTCCAGTGCCAAAGATTATGAAGCAGCGCTCCCACGGGAACATGAACCATCCTTCAGTAAGAACGATAGGGTTGCCAAGGGCGAAAACTTGTGATAAACCTTTACAAGAGTTTGAAAAGTTCGAGATCAATAATAGGTTGTACCCTGGGTTGACGTCAGCTGCTTCAGTGGCTGCGATGCCTAGAGTTATCTCCAGTGGGAGTATGAGCGAAGCTGCGAGGAAAAGAAAAGTGTCAGTCATTTCCAATATCTCGAACATGGACTTCACTGGCAGTTACTTGCAGTTGTATATTGATGTAAGTTTCTATTTATTTTTAATATGGCTGTTAGGTTTAAAAGGTATAACTCTAGACCTATAACCATTATTCGGGTTAACCTTCATAATACATTGGTTAACCATTTAAATATTGCAGATTTATCAGAATGAAAAACAGGGCACCGAGTTTGGACTAACTCATTCACTTTCTTTTGCATATTTTTTAGTAAAATTTGCTCTTAAACTGGCTGATTAACCCTACGCTAGGTTGACCTTACCTCTAAAGTCTCTCACACTTAATACTTAACTCTAAAGAATAAACCTATTAAGATCCCCTTTCCCTTTCTCCTGTTTTTGTCCATTTGGCATGCATCCGATTAAAACCCCCTTTTCCCCCTCTTCCCCTTTTTCCTCTTTTTGTTCATTACTTTACTGTCCCACTTCTAAGCAAGAATCTCCCACAATTTTTACTCTTTGTTACATATATACTTATTTGAAGTAGACTCGCAAGAATAATCATGCTTGTACACACCATGATTCACTCAAATAGGTAGAATAAGAATTATATGAACTCTTAAAATTATTGACATGATGAACGTTATACTTACAGGCGGTAGATGACGACGCCATACAAATGAAGCCAATCAAGAAAGGCATAAGCCAAGAACCCGAAGAAAAGAAAAAAGGCTTCTTTAGAAGATTTATAGCTCTAATGGACTTAGATTTACTTAAAGACTGGTCGTTTTTGAACCTTTTACTTGGCCTCTCGCTATTTTGGAGCGGGGAGTTACAATTTAGGATGTTGACTCCATTCTTTATAAGAAGTTTGGGCTACAATATGAACGATACGGCGTTTTGCCTCTCAATGACTGCCATTACTGATATTTTGGTGCGGTTGATATTGCCGCCTATTTTCGACAGGACGACTATTTCGAAGAAGATGATTTTCTTTATTTCTTCGTTCTTCTTAGCGGCTACGAGGTCCGGTGAGTAATTACATAATATGTATAGTAATAATAGCCTTATACCAAAGAGGCGATGGTTTGACCACACATGAGTAAGTAAATGGAACAGAGTATAAGCTTAATACAACCGCGCGAATCGGTTGCACCACGTGCGTGTCCACTGGCCGCTTGTCACGTACGCGGCGAGAGTGGAAAAAACCGGCCAAGAGCGTGTCGGGCCACGCTCACTGTAGGGTTCCGTAGCTTCCCAGACCATTAAAAATACCAACATTTTTCGTCAGCAAAAATAACTTTGTTTTTCATAGTATTTGTATGAAAAACAAAGTTATCATTTGCGTTTTTTTGAAAAAGTGCTATATAACTCAAAAACTATTCAACTCATCAAGTTGAAAATAATTTTCCTAGAAAGTTCATATAAAGGTCTACTTCTGTGATTTTTTTCATATTTTTTAAACTTATGGTTCAAAAGTTAGAGGGGGGGGGGACACATTGTTTTTGACTTTCGGAGCGATTATTTCCTAAAATATTAATATTATCAAAAAATGATTTTAGAAAACCCCTATTCATTTTTAAATACCTATCCAACAATATATCACACGTCAGGGTCAAAATTAAAAAAAAAATCGCTCCCCACTTTACGTCTGGGGGAGGTACCCTAATAAAAATGTTTTTTTAAATTTTTATTTTTGCACTTTGTCGGCATGATTGATATACATATTGGTACCAAATTTCAGCTTTCTGGTGCTAACGGTCACTGAGATTATCCGCGGACAGACAGACAGACAGACATGGCGAAACTATAAGGGTTCCGTTTTTTGCCATTTGGCTACGGAACCCTAAAAACCGGTCTACGCTGTCACAGCCAGTTGAAAATTCCATGGTTGTCAGGGCAACACACGATATTTGTTTTGTGACAAGTTAGAATATTTTAATGTAAAAGCTTGGTATTTATTAATAATTTTATTATAATATGATTGTTTATTGTACTGTGTGCATGAATAATACTAGAAAAAAATAAAAACATATCATAGTTTAACTATCCCAAGAAGTACAATAGGTAAGTAAATATTTGATTAATTTGTCTTCACCTATTGTGACAACCCTACCAAAATAGGTAATAGTTTTCCACATTGTAAAGAAGCTTATACTCTGTTCATTTACTTACTCATGTGGTTTGACTGTGTTAAAAATGATAAGAAAAGAAGTGTCTGATGAGATGACGAAAAATAGAGACGTTTGGAAGTAGAACACATGCTGCGCCGACCCCAAATGAATTAGGATTAGGGCAAGAGAATGATGATGATAAATAATACCAGGCTATAACTGTCCCACTACTGGGAAAAGGCCTCTTCTCAAAAAAGAGAAGGCACGAGCATTGATCACCACGCTTGCTCAAAACGGGTTGGCGATTTTAGACTTTGACATCATATGTTTTCTATTTAAAGAACACATCTCGTGCATTTTAACTACAAAACACTTAAAAATCCTATTTAAAAGTGGCATTGTTGCTTCACGGTTAAGGCAAGTTATTGATTCGCTACGGATTTATTTACCAAATACTAGGAATATGACATTTTGCCTACTCCACTGCACAGTTTACGAGGCTAGGTCATGTAGCCATAAATACATCGATAAAACGTACATTGTTTGTTACATAAAACTGTATGCAATCAATGCAGACGTTTTCTTTTTTATTACTATTTTAACTCGTGAAACTATAAATACTATTTCATTCTTTCATTGATGGAAAGCTACAGTTTAAACTAGTGCCATAGGATATCTTTTTTAGACATGGATGAAGCCGCGTGCAGAAGCTAGTAAATAAATTGACATTGGAAACAAAACATCCAGATTTTGCTCATACATACAACGTTTCAAGTTTGTCTTAAGAGGCCTGCGGAGCATGCGTAGTTCATGCAAACGTAATACCAAAATAATTTGAAAATCAAACGTATTCTTAAGGTAGTGTGTATTTATTTCGGTTGGGTTACAAAATATCTAGGTTCCCAAATATATATTTTACATGGACACTGATTTAAACAAGAGTTATGAGAAAAATAAGTTTTCTTTGGAAATTTTAAATTCCTCTATCTCGTCTTTATATCATTTTTCTCTCAAAAAATATATTTGGGAACATAGATATTCTGTAACCCAATGGAAAAAAATACACAATACTTTAAGAATATGTTTGATTCACAAATTATTTTGGTATTAGGTTTGTATGCAATACGCATGCTCCGCCGGCCCCTTAAAACTGACGACAGCTTGATGAACAGTGCCAAGAAACAAATCGGTATTATTAGTTTCTACGCTCAATAAAAAGGCCATATTTGCAAGAGAAAAAAAAAAGTTCTCTTTTTAAATAAGCTGTTGATAATCCGATGCATAAATTCAGGGCTGACTTAGAACCTCATGCTGAACAGTTGTGCTTGCGACTACTCGACTACTAATTGCCGAAGAATAGGCTTGTGTCCTAAAAAAATCTAATAAATCCGTCAGTTAGATTATAATAAAAAATATTTGACCCGTATTTTTTCTTTTGTTACATAAACCAAAATTGACGAAGATACGACGCTTTTAAAGTTCGCAATACGTCACGCCGTGTTATAGTTTTTAGTGCGTTGTGACACGACGAGCGAGCCCCCACTCCCGAGTTTTGATGCGTTTTATCTTTGTCAGTACTCAGTGATTTACAAAAACAAAAAATACGTGCCCATTATTTTCCAATACTCTAACTGACGGACTAATTAGTTTTGAAATTTATTGATGGTGGAAACTAGCCTATTGTCAAACTTAAGAGCCAGTGGGCAGGGCACATTGCTCGCAGAACGGATGGCCGAAGGGGCTAAAAAGTTCTGGAGTGGCGACCGCGAATCGGAAGACGGTGCGTTGGAAGACCTCCCACTAGGTGGACCGATGGCCTGGTAAAGGTTGCGGGAATCCGCTGGATGCGAGTCGCAAGGGACCGGTCAATGTGGCGACATGCGCAAGAAGGCCTATTTCGAGCAGTGAACGTCTTTCGGCTGAAATGGTGATGATGACCAATAAGTTGTTGTGTTTTGTTTCATCGATTTTAGATAACAACAACCATCACCTTTGTGAAGTTTCGTCAACTAAATTAGTTTTATAACGATGCCATACTTCTTCCAGTGTTAGCAGAGCAGACAGAATGGGTGCCCCTAATGATCTGGTTGTCCATCTGCGGCTTCTTCCGAGGCATGTGCCTCAGTAACTTCACGCTGACCATATCTGAGTACTGTCCGCTTGAGAAGCTGCCAGCCGCCTTTGGACTGCACATGGTCAGCAAGGGAGTGTTCGTTGTTGCTATCGGTCCTATTATTGGTAAGAAACTGTTTTAATTTTTTTCTTGTTTTGCGTGTAGTGTTCGATGGTTCATTTTGTAAAAATGTGTTTATATGAATCAGGTCCGATTGTGATAACTTGATTTTAAAATCTGATTCAATTCTACTAGTGTATCGAAATTGGCCCAGTTTTCATTTATAGATCTTTGGCAGTCGTTACAGTCTGTGGCCCTAAAGCCTGACAACCAGTCTTAAGGTGCGTACAGACTATATAACATAACATGTTATACAACATTTCTATATAACATGTTTCAGATAATGCGGACACTGAATGTTATAAAACATGTTATAATAACATGTTATTGATATGTACAACTATGTTATATAACTTAGTCATTGTGGATAGCACTGAAGAACGACAAATGACAATGTTTATATAACATTGCATTGTTATTCTAAAGTGTACAGTATTGTTTTATGTTGTAATGTTGAATAACAAGATTACATAATGTGCACATGTTATAAAACACAAGTTATACAAATATGATACATAGTCCGTACGCACCTTTAGCAAGAGGTATATTGGTGGTATTACCCAGTACTAACTGGGGTTTTGAGGTCAGATAGGCAGTTGCTCCATATAAAATACTAGTATTCAGCTGAAGCCGGTAAGACTGGGGCCGACCCCAGCATAGTTGAAAAAGGGCAGGCAGATGATAATTCATTCTACCAGTTGAGTCTCATGCCAATTTAACAGTGGCTATTTCAAGCTAGAATATGAAGAAGATTTGGGAAAGAAGAGTATTGAATAAAGATGGGCATTTCGAAAGTATCTCTTTCATGGTTAATAGTACATTATGGTACAAGTGTGTAATGTTGGTGATTACCGCTGAGGCGCCATTGAGACCCGAGCTGTTAGGCGAGGGTCTTAAGAGAGCCGAGGACGGTAATCATCAACACACACGTGTATCATACGACGTTTTTCAACACACTTGAGAATAAAATAATACTGAAAATAACTATAATTTCAACAGTGAAAACGAGTTCTGAATTTTTTTCGCAATGGCGGGAATAATTAATCAGTCTTCGTATGCGCGCGCATCTAACAATGGCGATCGGCCATAGACTAAAAGAATGAGGTTTCTTTTTTTTGGCTTGTAGATACGAAGAACACGATCTTTTTTGTATCGAAACTTTTTAAAGAACAAAGCAATTCAACCAATAAAATAAAAAAAAAACCCTATAACTCACTTGTGAATAATAGCAATGAAAAAGTCACAGTTTGATTACAGGTGTCATTATGTGCCTAATTGCGGTGAAATTAGAGCCACTTTATGAGCAAGTGTGTTGAAAATGTTTATTTTTCTCTCATACGAACCCCTTTCTTCTAGGTTACGTGCGAGACTACACCGGTAGCTTCGCCACCTGCATCCACGTGCAGAATGCTCTCATCATGTCGTGCGTCCTCGTCTGGGGCATAGAGTACGCCCTCGCATTCACCCGCCGCAGAAAGGTGGTGCAGATCTAGTGGCCACACTGTTCCCACTGAGGAACGCAATCGAAGCTCATCGTATTATGTAACATTTACCCGGGTAACCCACTATTTAGACATGTTATTTTCTTGTCTATTTATGCTTGAAAAAGTACATTATCATTATTGACCTATATGTTAGCAGGTTACGCCAAATAGAGAAGCACAGTGCAGTTGATTTATTCTGCCACGTATCAAATAGGCATCGCAATAATACTACTTTTTTAATCGAGAAATTAAAATTAATTACATTCCATATCAAAGTCATATCAATTTGAAGTTGATTTTACTCAAAATGGAGTTGTTTGACTGCACTGTGTCCATACAGGGCGAGTCTGCTCGTGTGAGAAATGGCGGTATTGACATTGAAAGGTATGAAACAAGCAATGTTGATATTATTTAGCCTCAGTGGACCCTGGCTCATTTGTTATGCTTGTATGTAGGACTTAGAAAAAGGTCATGTTGCGATTCGTACTTTTAGTATCCATGCCATGATTTAATATCCAAAATACACGAATGTAAAGAAATAAAATAAATAATTTTGAAAATCCTCTCTTAAGTAGCTCTCTAAAATATAAATTGAACTGGCCATGACTAATTGACTGTATCTAAGTGTGGTATGGAGTACTAACAAGTAAAACCCACATTCGACCTAATAAAAATAAAAGAATAATAATGATAATCTTCCATATATGTGTCAAAGCTTAGTTGTTAATGCTAGAACCAGTGAATTTTGGAAAGTGGAACATCTATAGAAACTATGTAGTTACTTAGAATGTACGTTTTAGACATTGATTTTAACTATTAATATTTTTAGACGGCTGTTTGTAGTTCGGAAAGTTTTGTAGGTGTGTATTTTTAGATGATATTAATTTATACACATAACTTAGATGTAGGGAATCTTTCTCTTAGAACTCCAAGATGAGAGTGTTGTCAAAACATTTAGAGTTTTGACTCTCTTAGACAATGAATGTAGAAGATTGAAAGTTCATATGGATTTAACTGCATTTCCGTTTTTGCTTTATTTTTGTACTTTTTAATCATGACTTCGGATGATGACTTACTTTTCCATAAACAAATGGAAAATTAGACTCTACTTATAATTAATTCGGTGACCGCAATTTATGGTTTGTTTATTACAAGACTAGGAATATACCTGTTTTACCTATATTGCTGGGCATATTATCATGTCGTTTTAAAGTGGCGACATCAAGTTTTTACTTAAGATTTTTCTATTTATAATCAAGCGAATTGAGAAAATTAATTTAGACATCTAGTTAAAAGAATAAAACGATATTTCTATCAAGTTTTCTATAAAGAACTGTTGTATGTTAAAACTAGCCACATTTTTTACTTTATAGCATTCCTAGTGATTATTAGAATTTTACAGCTAGTAATAGAATCCTAACTTAGCAATATTGAGTAATTGAAAATCAACATTTTCCTACAATTCTTAACATGCAAATAACTTGCCTAATAAATATTTTTGACGTAAAACGAGTTATGCAATAGGATGTGATATGACTAACAAGTGCAAACCGTGCTTTTTATTTGTGATTGTTTACTTTGATTGAATGAGCTGACTCAATTTTTCAGTACCTATGAACTGACGTCGAATATTCCGTAGATTTTAAAAAGGGTTTTAATTTGTGACCAAAGCTGCACTTATAAGCCGTAGCTTGAAAGTACAGTTAGCAACAGACAGCACAAAGGCTTGGAAGATTTTTGTATGAAGCGTGGCGGGACTAACTTCCGCAATCATTTTTTTCAAAGTAGCACGCCACGCATAAAACCTATATAAATCGATAGCTGGTATCAATTCAAACAAGTTTTGTATGAGACAAAATGTTCTAAACTGTCATGTTTTCGAGATTGAGCTATCAAAGTTCCAGACCATTCACTGATTGCATCTTCAGCACAACTTGGATTTGACCAGACACGCATAAAACGTGTATCATTCGACAGCTGGCAAACATGCAAACGTGCATCATTACAAACGAGTTATGTCTGAGACAAAATATTCTAAAGTGTCAAGTTTCCGAAATATATGGCGTTGTGATCGCTACCAGCATAACTTTGGTAGCTTAAATCTTGGAAACATGATGATTTGATATACGTTTTATGCGTGTTTAATTGATCAAATCAAAGTTGTGCTGAAGATGCCATCAGTGAGTGATTGGACTTTATCTTTGATAGCTCATATCTCGTAAAGATGACACTTTAGAACATATTCTCATATGCAAAATTTAATTGTATTGATACCAGCTATCGATTAATTTATCTTTGAAAAAAAAAACAAAATGATGGAAGTTCATTTCAAACCCCCTTCCCAATCAACTTGGAACCGAATGCTTTGTGATTAAGTTGAAAATCTATTAACGAAGTTTGACAGATTGTAGCTGTACGTGCTGGCGTCTGTACCCTAATTTAAGGTTCCATGATCAGATACTAATTTGGTCAGTATATTGTTTTTTTTATAAATAAAATATATCTTCCAATATTTCGTCTTCCAATTACTGTTCTATACGAATAGGATCTTATCCTACAACGTGCGCTTTTGATGTGTGATTTAATTGACCAAATATATCGTGTACTTACAAATGTTTGATAAAAATGTAGTACTTACATTATATTAAGAATTCTTAAGCCGTTATTGTATGTACTTATTATTCTTGTTATTTTTCGATTTCGTGTTGGCAAAGAATAACAGTGCCATTTAACGTCTGTTGTTTTAAACATAATAAAATTAAAGCAAACAATTTTTGAAACTTGTGTGCCAATTGTACATAAATCTTTGAAATTACGTAAAATAGATACCTATCTATTCAGAAAAAAAAACTATACAATTATTAAATGGATGTAATCAACTAATCATGTACTTAATATATTAAATGGAAGTAGGTGTGAAACAATGAACGTACATTTTAATAATCCGATGCATTTTATTACTTACTTAAAACTGTACATAAAATCAAATTGTTTTAATGTTGGTTTATTGACCTTGTTCGAAGTATATTATTGATGTAGACTATGCATACTCGATTTTAAACTAATGCACATACATGTAATTAAAATAGAGGTGTCACTGATTTTAATAATGAACGCAGTTTTTTTTTTAATGAACAAGCAATGAAAAAAGCATGAAGTGGTACAGTATCTTTTTTATTATCGTGTTACAAAGAAAAAAATCTTAAAATACATAACTAATTATGCATTGTCAGTAAATTATGTATTCAAGATTAAGTGACATTTAAAATATACAATGTCGATTATCAGACCACTATGGAAATTAGTTTCTCGCCAGATGTCTGTATGTTCGGCATATTTCTTGAGTGACGCAGTAATGTGTCTGCGATTCGGAGAAAAACAGCTAATAATAATCTACTAGCTGTGTCTAAAAGTATAAAAGAACATGACATTATTTACATTATTGCCAAATAAAGTATTTCAGATACAGAAGTAAATTGCTTTTTACATGAAATCGTAGGTTATAAAAATAAAACCTACCTAATTGATTCAACATCTATAAATCTCGACGGACTACACTGCATGTCTGTCTGCATGATTGTCTCATTTAATTTTATGACAATAATTTTGTTGAGTTTTTGGTATTTAGTCGTATTGTTGTTGACGAGCTTTGTATAGGTATCAGTTGAATCTGTTATTAAATAAATGGATGTCTGCTTATTAGAGAGTTGCATGCTTTAAGCATTCATTGAATCATTTGCATTAATTCTGATACTTAGTATCTAAGAACTAATATGTTCATAATTATAGTTTTAAGTATATCGTATAGAAATAGAAAGTACAAGTTAATTTTGATGTTGCATTATAATAAGCAGACATACTAAACTTTTATGGATGGTGCGAGACTTAGGCTGTATGTTATATAAACTTAACCTATTTTATTAACCATGTAAAATTTATAGTGAACATTTTATAAAAAGAATGAAAAAAGACAATGGATTAAAGTAAAAGGTGGTTACCGAGAGATGTTGTTTTATTTGTTGACTGGCGGACGTCATGCGGTTTCACCCGCGTCCCGTTACCGAGTACGGGGATAAAATGTAGCCTATGTTACTCAGGGTGTTGGTTTTCCAATGTTGAAAAGATTTTTTGAAATCGGCACAATAGTTTTTGAGTTTATTCATTACAAATATATATGTCACCGTAAAATTTGTCAAATACGTTATATTACAATATAACGTGTATCTCTCTAGCGATATTGTAAAGTCTCGAATTATTGTCAACTGAACATACGGAAGTATCTCTTGCCCCCATAAACGGGACTTGGGGCACCACCCCGTTAGGTTAGTTAGGTTCCTTTAAACCCTGCACTCGGAAATAGGGGCCCCGCGAAGCAGGGCTCCGTCGACTACGCTTATTAGGGGAATATGAAGTGTTTTAAGGTTAGGTTATATTAATCGATATTTCTGAGGAATGGTACAGTATCTTTTCATGAGAGTGGTACCACTGGGCAAGGGGGACCCCTCCTTCACTCCACACCGCGTGAGTTGACTATACCATCGCATGCATTTCATGAAAAATAATGCGTTTCATTGTAAGCAGTATGTTCATTTGACAATAATTCGAGACTTTACAATATCGCTACAGATATTACAATATAACGTATTTGACAATTTTACGGTGACATATACACACACACACACACACACAAAAATATTTTTTTTTCCTCTACAATATTATTGTAGAAGTGTAGATGACGTATATTTTCCACCCTGCACAGCTGCCATTACACTTATTAACACCGGTAGGGTCAATTTATACTAGCGCAGAGTCGAAGCGTCAAATTCTTTAAAACTAAAGCGAAGCCGCACGAATGCGCCCGTATTCGCCAGAATACGCGCACTCTTTTACGTGTAGCAATGGGCATCAACAGCAGTGCTATTGCATCACTTGCCAGTTGACTCTCGTAGCTGAAACGTGTGTAAAATGGGTGACATTGATCTTGGTGTTGTTTTATATCGGAAGTTGAAGAAGAAGATAACGAAGAAAGAAGATTTCCGACTGACGACGCGTAGGTATGTTCGCTAGTGGGCGTATGGATACGCGAGAATACGCGCGCAACAATCAGCGTTGTTCACGCGCAGACGCGCGAAATCCGAAGAATGCGCGCGTCTTTTTAAAATCTCAGAAGTAATGTGTGCGTTACGCTGTGGATTTAAGGCGATTACACGAGCCAAACGCGAGTTTTATAATTACTAAAAGTATATGATTCACTGCTATAAACAAGACCAGAAAAATATATGATATTCTTCAGGATATATGCTAGCATGATACTGTTTTGAAAACATAATACAATCAATTTGGCTCGATAAAAAGAAATCACGAACTTACCTCTAAAAATATCTTTCAAACAATAAAAAACATACTAATATGCATGCGATCATTCTGATTTTTTGGCAAATAATTCTACAAGCAATATATTAGCATGATACTGTTTTAGTTTTTTAATCCAATCAATAGGTTTTTTGTAAATCGATCGAAACCACTCATTTCGCGCTATTTGGCCCGCAGTGGCTGACGTAACAACCACTTTGTAGTGCAAGCTGATTAGAACTTTATTCTAACAGCATTTGAAACGAAGTTTGAACCACCACAAATAGAGTTGCTAATTTAGCTCGTATAAGCGCCTTAAGGTTGAATTTGTTATGTTCAGTTTTGGATAGACGCTTCGATGCGCTTCGACTCTGCGCTATTATAAATTGACCCGTAGCGATTCTTGAGAGTACCTACTTTTTTTTTCGTTTGGCAAATCATCAACTCACTCCTCCCGCTCTGGGCGGAGCACCAGGGAGGTTCAAACTTAAACTGACTAAAACCCATCCATGTTCCTTCTTAGCCCTTTGTGTACCAGGGCCGCGGGCATCTCTTTAGAACAGTCCCACAGCCCCGGCAGGCATCGGCACTTGCGGACCAAGGGGTCCGCCTTATGCTGACATCACTGAGGCGCGCGTGGAACACGAACGCGCTTCGTACGAGTCCTGCGATCATTAAAAGATTTGAGACGAAGGAGATCTTTTTTATTTTTTACTACTGGCTGATCTCTGCTTGACGGGTTATGGTCAATTACTCGAAAAATGTACGTTGACAGGCACAAGGTAGTCGGCCGTTTTTCCAGTCTGCTTTAAAAATACTGGCGTCTAAAAAACTAAAAAAAAAAACCAGACGTTACAGAAAAACTGGCAGTGGCATCTACAATAATAACTAATAAGATTCTAGTATCTAGGAAATTACCAATAAAAAAATAAATATCGCTGGACATTACACACAGCGCCATCTAGTGCCACACCAAGCAAGGCTTGTGTTGTGGACATCAGATAGTTAAACTTATAATTGTCACTTACGGGATATCTTCCGTGATTATTTGTTGTTTTGAGCTCCCGATATTTCGACGCTGTTGCAAGCGCCATGATCGCACGGAAGATATCCCGTAGTGACAATATAAGTTTAGTTTTAAACCGTGAAAGCCTAAAACAGGATCAGATTGTTGATATACTATATATAGATACTTTTTGTTTGTAAATACATACTGAAACGGAACGTCGACGACGTCGACGTCGTTGTCGTCGTCGTCGTTGTCTCGTTTTTTTTCATATAAACACGAAACGGATCGGAAACGAATCTCCATGCTAATCACACAAACATTTGCTCCTACCGGGATTCGAACCCAGGACCCTAAGAACGTAAGGCAGCCTCACTACCGCTACGCCATTCGGGTCGTCAACAAAAAATAGTAACTACTAAAGCTTTTCGTGGTGTAGGTATCTGTCGCAGCCATATCGTAGAACACGCCGTATTATAAAACGTCGCCGTTATGTAATCCGGCGCGCCATTATATAAGTACCTACTTAAATAAATACGAATTGTCTGCGACATATCCACCCACCTCTATCCATTTTTTCAGATGCCAAGCACCGTTGCAGTTGCGGTTTGAAGAAGATACATAATGTATTTCAAATAGGAATCCAGTTGTATCTATATGTCACCGTAAAATTGTAAAACCCGTTAGATTGTAAACTGTCGGAAGAATGTCAAATGAACATACTTGCTTACAATTTAATGCTTATGAATTCGGTAGATTGTAATCTATCTACCGAGATTGTAAAGTCTCGAAAGATTGTCAAACGAACATACTGCTTACAATATACCTAACGCATTATAATTCGGTAGATTGTAATCTATCGACCGACAGAAATAGGAGCCCCGCTGTCTGCTTCCGCGGAGCGGGGCTCAGTCGACTTCGCTTTACAGGGGAATATAAAGTGTTTTGAGGTTAGGTTGCATTAAACGGTTTTTCTCAGATATGGTTCATTATCTTCTCATGGGAGTGGTACCAAGGGGCAAGGGGGACCTCCCCTCCCTCCTCCACCTTCACAGCACGCGAAGTGAGTTCCGTCGCATACATTTGACAATTTTACGGTTTCACTTCGATTGATTACAATCTAACGAAAAATAATGCGTTAAATTGTAAGCAGTAGGTATGTTCAGTTCACAATCTTTCGATAGTTTACAATCTCGCTAGATAGATTACAATATAACGGGTTTTACAATTTCACGGTAACATACACATAGGGTGAATCGCAAAAAAAAATTTGCTGTTCATTAGGTACATTAGGCGAACATAAATGTACTGAGTAACTGATTTTTTTTCGCCATTTCAGGTTTGGTCCCATTTCAAAAATCGGTCTAAAATCTTATTTTCTTATCATGCAAATAACAAACTGCACGTTTCAACTATGTAGGTATGTGTGTGAGAATATAAATTAGGACAAACACGTTTACTTATTACTTTTCTATTAAAATACTTAGATAAATACGATGTTTATTTTAAGTCATTAAAGCGGACACATCTGTTCAACAAAAAAAATGGTGATGCCAATCACTAATAGCTGTCCTGGGTTCGAATATCGGTCGGGCAAAGTGATATTGTGTTTTTCCATTAGGAATTTCCCGGCGGTGGCCCGGAGTCTGATAGTTGGTGCGGCACTTGGCGTGTCGGACTATGCGAGGGATGGAACAGGATTCTCCTCTGCGCACACACTTGTGCACTATACTATATTCTGCGTGGGTACTGGCTAATCTTCGTTGAGATTGATCGCCGTTGACGAAACTACCCGGTTATTCGGCTAACTACACAACTGTTTCATTGATCGAATTCAGCAGATCAGTCAACTTTTTGCTAAGGGCACGATCAGGGCAGTCTTTAAACATTTGGGCACTTGAGAATAATGGGGCCCTCCCTCTGAGGGGAGCCTCGTATAAATGAGGTATTCTTGACAAAAATAACGGGTGTTTTGTTAGCGACGGAGAATCTTTTGTAAAAGTATGTATGAATATGGTTACCGTGATGTGGCCACCGCGGCTGGCGCGAACACACCCAAATCTGAAAACTGTATTTCGGCAATAATGCTCATTGACTTCCAATTTCGTTTGTTTGTTTCTAATTTCGTCAAATGTTCAAAAACGATGATGTTCAGAACTTACAGTTAACCTAAAGCAGTACAAGGACATAATTCTCAGTAATATAAATTCAATTAAAAGGATACGAGTATAAAAACTTTTTTCTGTAACTTTAAAAAACAGCCTATAAATGTAAACACGTGAGCGGAGCGAGCTCGAAAATTTTAGTATCCTGCTGCTTGGAATAAGTGAAGTTTCTTTTGATAGCCTCTAGCTTGGACAGTTACAAGAACTTGGGGGCCTCTTGAATTGCGGGGCCTTGGGCAAGTGCCCAGAGTGCCCAGTGGCAAAGAAGGCCCTGGCCGGGCCATGATTGATTATGCGCACGAAGTGAGCGATACATTTGTTTCGCTACGGCATGTGGGATCAACTTTCGCACTAAGCAAGGGTGTTGTGTCAGTTAAAGTACTACCTACTGGAAAATTTTCATTTCGCTACCTAAAGGAATAAAAGTTCTAAGTGACATGGGGTGTGTGGCAACCGTGGCAATCATATTGCCATCAACGTAACTCAAATGTTCTAGAGCTACAGTAGATGGTAAAACCCAATAACACTTTGCCCGTCATGGGAATCGATACCAGGACTGCTCAGCAACGGCACTAAAGCAACAAGGCAGCCCGCGTGTGTAGCTCGGAGTCTAAACCAAAGCTGATTTTTTTTTGCAGAGGAGGTAAATAACAACAGCCGCTCGGGCCGATCTTGAGGTTAAGACGTGCTTGGCTAGGTTGGTTTGTGAATGACCGCCCTTACATACCGAGTTTCCACCGTGCCTCGGAAAACACGTTAAGCAGTTGACCCCGGCTGTCATTTGTCCATCTTTGGCAGTCGTTACAGGTGGTCAGTGACCCAAAAAGTCTGACAGCCAGTCTTATCAAGTGGTATCGTATTTCCCAGTATTAACTGGGTTGTGGAGGTCAGATAGGCAGTCGATCCATGTTAAATATTGGTATTCAGCTGCATCCGGCTAGACTGGAAGCCGACCCCAGCATACTTAGGAAAAGGGCACGCAGATGATGAGGTAATATTATTTTAAATATTACACATTTTTTTTTTGCAAATGTGTCCTGGATCAAATTATTTCGTTCGGCGTACACGAGTGGATTGTTATTGATGAAAATTTGTGTCCAGGTCCTTCTTCGTCCAGCGCTTGCGTCAGAATGACTTAAACTGAGGAGCGAGCTGAATTGACGCTGAATTTAGAGTACTTTAATTTGATTTATTGTAATTTTGTCTTATTATACTGACAAACGAAAACTAACTAAACGTATTCATTGTAGATCGAAGTTTTATATCATATTAATTTCTTTGATAAAATTGAGTTTATTTGGAATATAATCGCCGCTGAATCAAGACATTTATGGCTTAAATTAGACTTTCTTTACGAATTTTTCGTGAAAACTCAAGGAATTTAACGGAATTCTAGAACTCCAGTATTCAAGTAAAACATTCAACTTGTCTTTTAGTAATTTTAGCTTTTATAAGAATTAAATGTAACAATGTGAATTTGAGAGTCAAACTTCCATCGCCGACGGTTTTTCTTGCTTAGAATATGTATAGTAAATTACACGAAAAGAAACATGAAAATGTGTACCTAACTCCATCATACAAGAAAGAGAATGACACTATCGTTGTTCATAAGCAAATAATTAAAATATCTCACTGCTGCTCAAAATTACAGCGTCAAAAATCATGAATTTGCGTAAAAAGTGTAATAGGACTCTAAATTCGTTATGGGGTCAGCGAACTGTACTAGCTGTTAATAATTACATCTACAGAAGTACGTACCTACCCATATTAAGTTACAATAATACCAGGTACCTACCCGTATGTCGGTTCTTACGATGGCGAGTGGCGTAGTAAGTGATAGCTCTAACTCTATGATATTAGAACGGATTAACTTATTTTTATTGGTTTCCCACTCGTTCACGCTTCATGTCACACCTAATTTTCAATAGGTAACTGGATACAGCTACTTTAACGTAATTTCCAAAGGCGGTGAACGTACGGAACCTTGCTTGTACGACCCAGACACTGAATATTTTAAAACATCTGACATCGTCACGTGCAGGATGTATTTTCGCAAAATATGTGTAGGTGGAGGTTTTCTATCCTAACAATTAACAAAAGATACCTATTTATAAAATACCTACTCACCTTGCATTAAGTGATTATAATAATTATGCAAAGCTAGCTTCACTCGACAGAAGCACATTTTATCTGTTATATTTTTCGGAGTAGTGCCTAACCTAATCTTACAAATCCGAACGACTAGGCCGTAGTCATCCTAAATGTCCGGATAATCCGGACGGCTGGTGACTCTTTAGACCAAGAGTCAATTGAGCACCTCAATCGTCTGGTATAGTTTGGAACTTGCTACTTTTCTCCGGAAATCTTAATATGATCTGGGACCCCTACTTTAGTCAGAATCAACATCAGCAGCCCAGTGCGAGCAATTTTCAGGGCTTAAAGATTGCAAGCCATAATTAAGAAAAATAATCATCATTTCATCTAAAAAGTTAGGCCTTCCCTTAGGTCCTGTGTATCTCACATCTAGGGCTTCTCCGAGGCTTTCATCAAATCATTGGTCCACCTTATATGAGGCCTTTGAACGCTTCGCCTTCCGTTATCCGCTCGACATTCCAAAACCATTCGGCCCCATAGGTAGGTACGTCAAACGTTCTGCGAGCAATGTGCCCTGCCCCTTGCTACAAGTTTGTTTTTTCTTTGGGCTATGTGGCTTACCTTGATCCTCCCGTGGGACCCTTCACCCTTTATTTCTTAAATAGATGTGTGTTGGTAAGGCAGTAATAATGTTCTGTTTTGAGTTGACTAGGTAGATTGGAGTTGTCCTTGAAAAACATGAAGAAGTAGGAACCAATCCTATGGTTACCTACTCGAGAATTATTATCAAATAAACTTTCTTACTTGTCACAGTCACGGACTCACGGTCCTTTGGCTCTTTTTTCTCATTGTTTTCAAATCGTAAGATTTTTTGTCTAGCAAATGGCCTGACGACCATTTTGTTTTTTATTTGTAGGTACAAGTAACATAATATTATGCAACACGATAGCGAATGGTTTGCACAATCTTTTAAATAAACTCTTTCTTGATATCACGTTATGCATTATGATAATGAAAAGCATTTAGCAATTTATGTTAATTGCTCGTAATGATTAAATAACGTCACTGTAGTAGCAACAAGATCCTTATCGATGCAATTTTGGACTTCTTAAAAAATATTACTATTTCGCTTTGTAGAGTTTTGGATCATCCATTTTTATATCAACAGTTCAAGTATATTATTATGCACTGAAAATGATGTAGGTCAGTATGGATAGATGGAGATAGTGGAGATGGAGGAAGGGGCCCCAATCTCCTCTTACCACCAGGGCCTCTAAGACAGCAGCAATCTGGCGGTGTGACCGCGCGACTGCCAAGATGACTTAGCAGTCACGATCTCGAGTTCGAACCCACTTTTGGTCAGATTCATGTGCGTATTCGATTCACCGAAGCCGGAAAGCTAAAGCTGGTTTAAGAAAGCCAGCAAGAGGTATTTTTTGACGGCATGTTAAAACAAGTCAGACGCCCATGGGCGTCATAAAATCTCTGGCAGCAGGTTAGGCACTAACCAAGAACCAGGGCCCCTGTACAACAAGTTAGTCACGTGAAGTCACTTCGTAAAACGTATATGGATATATCCGCCAGTTCAAACATTGTTTGACCTTTCTAATCTGCACAAGTGCACATAGCTATGGGGGAGTTCTGCGATAAACGTGTATATGTATAATCTAGAATTCTAGAGTACCTTAAACTCGAGAATGAATCAACATAATTATATCTGTAGACACGTGTTTTCCCAACTATGTTGGGGTCGGCTTTCCGTCTAACCGGATGCAGCTGAATACCAGTATTTTACATGGAGCGACTGCCTATCTGACCTCCACAACCCAGTTAATACTTGGTAATACGATACCACTTGGTAAGATTGGTGTCAGACTTTTTTGGGCCACTGACTACCTGTAACGACTGTCAAAGATGGACAATTGACAGCCGGGACCAAAAGCCTAACGTGCTTTCCGAAGCACGGAGGAAACTCGGTATGTAAGGGTGGTCACCCATCCACAGCTCAACCTAGGCAAGCACGGCTTAACCTAAAGATCGACCCGAGCGGCTGTTATTATTTAGCCACGAGTTCCTCTATGTCTACAGGTGTCTGTAGACACCTGTTACTACAAATATTTTGGTAAGTCTTCACAACATTGCGAAATTAATTCAAATTACATAATATCTTTATCATCGTTTCTACCAAGTCAGTAATGAGCCAGCAATTAAGAATAAGACTTCACTAATTTCTGTAGTAGTTTTTTAATAGGTCTAGTTAACAGGTTTTCTGCGACCAGTATAGGTTTAAGACCTCTCTTCCCCTCCCAAATTGTCAGGTTAGTTATCAGTCGGTTATGGATTAGTCGTATATCGCTATGTTTAGGAAATATTACGCAACAGCATAAAAATTCCGGTTCCCTATATTGTGGACTTGTATGAACTATATGAGCAACAAATCAAGCGCCAAACGGAAAGCCACGTGCGAATTCTCGTTTGGAAACAATAAAGTTCCAAATCAAGTGATAATTGGTGTTTACCACTTATAAGTACTTTTTAGGGTTCCGTAGCCAAATGGCAAAAAACGGAACCCTTATAGTTTCGCCATGTCTGTCTGTCTGTCTGTCCGCGGATAATCTCAGTGACCGTTAGCACCAGAAAGCTGAAATTTGGTACCAATATGTATATCAATCATGCCGACAAAGTGCAAAAATAAAAATTTAAAAAAACATTTTTATTAGGGTACCTCCCCCAGACGTAAAGTGGGGAGCGATTTTTTTTTTAATTTTGACCCTGACGTGTGATATATTGTTGGATAGGTATTTAAAAATGAATAGGGGTTTTCTAAAATCATTTTTTGATAATATTAATATTTTAGGAAATAATCGCTCCGAAAGTCAAAAACAATGTGTCCCCCCCCCCTCTAACTTTTGAACCATAAGTTTAAAAAATATGAAAAAAATCACAGAAGTAGACCTTTATATGAACTTTCTAGGAAAATTATTTTCAACTTGATGAGTTGAATAGTTTTTGAGTTATATAGCACTTTTTCAAAAAAACGCAAATGATAACTTTGTTTTTCATACAAATACTATGAAAAACAAAGTTATTTTTGCTGACGAAAAATGTTGGTATTTTTAATGGTCTGGGAAGCTACGGAACCCTACAGTGAGCGTGGCCCGACACGCTCTTGGCCGGTTTTTATTACATTTAAACGATCGAGCCTCATGGGGGTTTAAAAAAAAACTCGTTTTTTTAATAATGATGATCATTATGGTAACTATTTTAAGTTCAAATTGATTAGAGTTCCGATATGCTGTACATTCTCTGAGAGTATTTTCATTGTAGACACAGTGTCGTGAGGACGTGCGCTGAACATTGTCGTTCGTACAAAATGCAAACGTCGTAACATCGTCCTGTACAAATGGATACGTGTTTATCCATCCAAAATAAATAAATTAAAAATTAATAATAGTTTTAACTTAAAAAACAATAGTTTCGCTACAATTAAACAGCGTTAATTCGTGGATGAGTCATCATTGCCATCTTCCAATTTAGTGAACTTTCTTTGTGATTGAAAAAAATGGATGAGGCTTTCGCGCATATTGAAAGTGATGGCAAGAAAAGTAAGAAGGGGATGGTACCCCCTGACGGGGGTTGGGGGTACGTGGTCGGACTTGGTGTTGGATTTACCTTCGTAAGTATATTTTAGTTCTCACTTTTCTGTTATAAAATTGGCCTGTTCTATTATTTTCTAGTACTTACTAATTAATTCATCAAATTCTTTCACTGAAATGAACTCACCCTATCAAGTCTTGATTCGTATTTAAATTAACAGATGGCAGGGTCAGACAGTCAGGTCCAAGGCATCCGATACCAATTTCCTGTGCGATGCTAAACACTAACACAGAAATTGTAGAAATTAAATACCTGCTATCTCGACTTTCTCGTAAGAGATATTAACGTCCATTATCTGTGAACGATATATTAATGGTTGGTTGTCCTGTTTGTGGTGATAGAGATAGATTTTTTTGTGTTGTAGCAATTATTCTTTACAAATAGGTAGGTAATTGCTATCTATTACTGCAATGTCATAAAAACCACATCAATATCGATTGTTATTGGGCCTATTGATTGATGTGCATAACAATTTTTGCCGGTGGCCTTGACCATCAATAAAGCATGTTTTCATTTCGTCTGTGTAAAACACGCGTAAACGTAATTTTTTTGAGGGAAAAATAAGATATACTTACCTAAGTAGGTACCTATACCTACTTTTTTGATGTTGTATAAATACGGTTATTTTGGGTTTATTCCCGCTGTCCACCGCCTCCTTGTTGGACAGTGTCACAACCTTTAAAAATATGTCCCACTACTACCTACTACTGAAGAATGCTGCGGTCGCTCGACCTCAGCATTCTTCAAAAATTTAGCACCATAGTACAATATTTATACAGAAACAGAAGCGGCTTATTTTATTGTGTTAAACGAAAACCCTGAAACATAAAATAAATTGAGAGACCTCTTCTCTGATTAATAAGATTTTCTTATCACTAATGCCTGAAGAATTGCCAAACTTAAGTGGCAGTGGGCAGGACACATTGCTCGCAGAACGAATGGTCGATGGGCCGAAAAGTTCTGGAGTGGCTAACGCGAACCGTTGCGTTGGAAGACCTTCCACTAGGTGGACCGATGATGATGATGATGATGGTGAAGGTTGCGGGAACAGATGGATGCGAGTCGCACGGGACCGGTCAATGTGGCGACACTTGGGGGAGGCCTTTGTCCAGCAGTGGACGTCTTTCTGCTGAAATTATGATAATTATGATGATGCGGAAAAGCGTATTAAGACAATCTAAGCAATGCAAAAGGAGGTGTGAGTTAAGTTCCTCTAGGTTGGCACTTGGGGCAGCCACTTCGAACGCCCAAAATAAAAACCGCCCCTGATATATTATTAAGAAATAGTTACCTACTACTCAATTTAAAAATAAATAGGTGCGACTGTACGAGTTCAAAAAGAGGAGCCTGGACGAACATCCAACGATATCAGGTGCTTAGATGACCTCATACAAATATTACTACTTGGTTTTTCAATATGTTTGAAGATAGTGCTTATCGCCGCTGTGGCGGTGAACTGGGTCTTAGTAACGGCGAAAATACGAAAGCTTATCTATCTTTAACATCTATAACGAATTAACGATCGGTTAGTTTAAAAGAATCGGATTTCGTGGCCGATCATATCTTATTTATTTGAAAATCTTCAGATAATTATCTACAAATTAATGAGTTAATAAGATATCTTTAATTGCAGAAATGCCAACTGATTCAAATCTTAATAATTATTATACAAAAATCACGTGTCACTATGTTTGAACACGCTAATCTCCTAAACGTACCAACCGATTTCAATGAAAGTTTGTGAATGTGTCTGATTGGTCCCGGCTTGAAAGATAGGAAAAGATGTTGGATCTGATAGGTAGTATTTTTTTCAGTTATCTTAAATTTTACTTACCAATATTGAAAAGTAATTGATATTTGTCGTATACCACATAGCCTCCAAACTACAATATTAAATGAAAGATGCAGAGACAGTTACTATTTGAAAAAACACATGCTGTATTCACCATTCGATAGCGTCGCTAATAGGATAAAAATTCAGAGAAATAAACCTTATACAAAATTCGGTAAATGTTTCTTTCTGAGTATGAGTGAAAATATTATGATAATTATGTTTAGGGATAAAAGCGTTATGATAAAAAACAGTAGGAGTTTAAATATTATGATATTATTAATTACAATTTTCGGAAACATGAGTGTTTTGTTATATGTGAAGAACAATTTCGGGTAAAGAACTTAAGGTGAGCCAATATGGACCCATGAATTTTGGGTCAGAGTGTCGTCTTGGGGGCACTATGAAAAAATACTTCGCGACCAATTTCGAGGTAGCGCTCGCCGGCCGCTGCCGCGGCACCGCTCGCTCCGCTCGCTCGGCTTGCGCGTAGTAGTTGGTCACACTTCTAACCTAACCTAACCTATGGAACCCTTCCACATCGTTTTTAAGACAAACGGTTAGTCGGAGACAAAAAACACCAAGACACTTTTAGCCTTTTATTTAGGTGTTTTATGTTATGTGAAAATAAAGTAACGCAAAATTAATGTATACGTCAACGTAAAATTGTCAAATACGTTTTATTGTAATATCTCTAGCGATATTGTAAAATCTCGAAATATTGTCAAACGAACATACCTACTGCTTACAACAAAACGCATTATTTTTCGTGAAATGCATGCGATGGTAGTCAACTCACGCGGTGTGGAGGGAAGGAGGGGTCCCCCTTGTCCAGTGGTACAACTCTCATGAAAAGATAATGTACCATTCCTGAGAAATACCGATTAATATAACCTAACCTTAAAACACTATATTCCCCTAAAAAGCGTAGTCGACGGAGCCCCGCGTCGCGGGTCCCCTATTTCCGAGTGCAGGGTTTAAAGGAACCTAACTAACCTAAGGGGGGGGGGGGGGGGTGCCCCAAGTCCCAAATATGGGGGCAGAGATACTTCCGTATGCTCAGTTGACAATAATTCGAGACTTTACAATATCGCTAGAGAGACACACGTTATATTGTAATGTAACGTGTTACGTGTTTGACAATTTTACGGTGACATATACAATACTGATTATTATGAATAAAAAGAAATCTAAACAAAAAAGATATGACTTTGAATAATAGTGTAAAAGATGGTTATGTTGAGAAAATATAGGAAAACAAATAAAAGTAGAATCGATGTTTATTGCTACTGACATTATGAAGTTGAATGCTTCGGAATTATGAACATTAGAGACAGAGTAGTTAGGAATTGTGATTGTTATGATGGAAAATGTTAGAAAGAACATTTTCGGATTTCCAATTATCGGAGTTGAAAATTTAGGTGAACTTTGGCGCACCCAAAATTCATCCTTTAGTTAGAGGTTACCTTCTAATAACGACAAAAAATATTTAGTCTCAATTTTAATTACCTGGTTAATTACGGAAAAACGCAAACGTATTTAGTAAGTATAGAAAAATATACATTATAAACGAAAAAAAACCGGCCAAGAGCGTGTCGGGCCACGCTCACTGTAGGGTTCCGTAGCTTCCCAGACCATTAAAAATACCAACATTTTTCGTCAGCAAAAATAACTTTGTTTTTCATAGTATTTGTATGAAAAACAAAGTTATCATTTGCGTTTTTTTGAAAAAGTGCTATATAACTCAAAAACTATTCAACTCATCAAGTTGAAAATAATTTTCCTAGAAAGTTCATATAAAGGTCTACTTCTGTGATTTTTTTTCATATTTTTTAAACTTATGGTTCAAAAGTTAGAGGGGGGGGGGACACATTGTTTTTGACTTTCGGAGGGATTATTTCCTAAAATATTAATATTATCAAAAAATGATTTTAGAAAACCCCTATTCATTTTTAAATACCTATCCAACAATATATCACACGTCAGGGTCAAAATTAAAAAAAAAATCGCTCCCCACTTTACGTCTGGGGGAGGTACCCTAATAAAAATGTTTTTTTAAATTTTTATTTTTGCACTTTGTCGGCATGATTGATATACATATTGGTACCAAATTTCAGCTTTCTGGTGCTAACGGTCACTGAGATTATCCGCGGACAGACAGACAGACAGACAGACAGACAGACAGACAGACATGGCGAAACTATAAGGGTTCCGTTTTTTGCCATTTGGCTACGGAACCCTAAAAACTAAGTATCTAACTTGTTTTGACGCGTGACGGTCTGAACGTGCACGTGAGATGACATCCTTTTCTGACATTTCTTATTTTTGTTTTTCCATTTAATTTTTCCATTTAAAATATTTTTACTACTGTTTTGTATTGTTTGAACTTGATTGTGTGTGTAGATAGTATAGTTTTATCTCAAGGCCATGGTAGGCTTTAACAAATCTAGTAAAGTAATAGTTGTAAGAACAAACAGTATAGGCGTTTTGATCTAAGATTATAATTATCATTCAGCAAATAACTCATCAACATAGGAAATAGAAAATTGCATATACATGATCAAGTTTTGTTATGAAACCTTGAATGAAAGATAACTAGTTTATCTTTGGAATCAGCAACTAGGTAGATCGTTTTGCAGTAATTACACATTTTGCTACTTATATACTCTTTTAACCGTCATTGACGTCAACGTAATTTTCTTCGGAAATTCACAGTTTGAGTTTTTATGTACTATCGGTCTTATTCATAAAAACTTAAAATAGGTTTGTAAGCTTGTTATATTGGGAATCCCGAAAAGTATTATTCATAAACGCTTCATAACGCTAAAACGCTTTATAAGTATTTAATAGCGGCTTCATAACTTAAAAGAAGAAAGAAAAGAAAGAAAAGAAAGAAAAAGCATTTATTGGCCCGTACAGGACAAAACACATAAAAATAACATTATTTACGAATATTGAAAACTAAACATAGATAAAAAATAAATAAAAAAATAAAAAGAAATGAAAGGTCCTGAACAAGGCCAAAAGGCCCCTATCTCAGCATGGTGCTGTAACATTAAAAAATGCCACAGCGCTGGTATTCTGATAGGGCCCAAAGTGAGAGTGATGCCACGGTCAGATACGGATAAGATTAAAATAATTAATAAAAAATAAAGTGTAGACGAATAAACAATACATAAATGTGTAGTATAATAAAATACGGGGAAAAAACTAGTAGGTACACCTACGCCCCACGGAACCAAATTATTCACCAAACTGTGCCATGACTTCACTGGCAACACTGACGAACATAGACGCGGGCGCAGACATCTCTGTAATATCTAATCTGTGATCTCTGTTTTGTTTTGATTGGAGAACATCATACTAATATCTAATCTGTGGAGAACATTACGTAATTATGTCAGATAACGAATAAACGAAGTAAAATCAAACAAACAATAATACCGTGATCATAATCAAAACGGAAAGTGTGCACTTGTGCAGTGATAGTGTAACACGCTCGCATCAAACTGGGTCTGTCCACAGAGTTCAAACAAGAAGAAAGAAAGAAAACGAGGTTGACCTTACTATAAACCTACTTTAAACCTATAATAAACAGAAATATGGCCGACAAATGTGCAACAGCTGATTTTGATGTAATAAAAACCGGCCAAGAGCGTGTCGGGCCACGCTCACTGTAGGGTTCCGTAGCTTCCCAGACCATTAAAAATACCAACATTTTTCGTCAGCAAAAATAACTTTGTTTTTCATAGTATTTGTATGAAAAACAAAGTTATCATTTGCGTTTTTTTGAAAAAGTGCTATGTAACTCAAAAACTATTCAACTCATCAAGTTGAAAATAATTTTCCTAGAAAGTTCATATAAAGGTCTACTTCTGTGATTTTTTTCATATTTTTTAAACTTATGGTTCAAAAGTTAGAGGGGGGGGGACACATTGTTTTTGACTTTCGGAGCGATTATTTCCTAAAATATTAATATTATCAAAAAATGATTTTAGAAAACCCCTATTCATTTTTAAATACCTATCCAACAATATATCACACGTCAGGGTCAAAATTAAAAAAAAAATCGCTCCCCACTTTACGTCTGGGGGAGGTACCCTAATAAAAATGTTTTTTTAAATTTTTATTTTTGCACTTTGTCGGCATGATTGATATACATATTGGTACCAAATTTCAGCTTTCTGGTGCTAACGGTCACTGAGATTATCCGCGGACAGACAGACAGACAGACATGGCGAAACTATAAGGGTTCCGTTTTTTGCCATTTGGCTACGGAACCCTAAAAAACGGCTGCTCCAAGGCTGTATTCCGATTTTTTCTGTCATTGATTTGAGCGTCCATACACCGGTTCCGAATTACCGTGAGCGCGATATCGATGTCCCTTGAATCGTCATAGATGACGTAATGGCATGCACCATCTCGCGATTACACCGACCATGCCCCAAATAAATATCACCAAATAAATTCGGAATAAATAATGAATGACTGTTTAAAACCTACTTTAGGGGATTTTTATGAATAAGACTGTAATAGTACAATAAATTATTGTAGTTAAACGTTTGTATTGTCTCTCGGGTTATGGGGCGATGATTTGTTTTTTCATAATTTACCGAAGAATCACCCTTTTTTTTTTTTTTTTAGGATGGGGTTCATCAAATGACTTCTCCCACTCTGGGCGGAGCGGGAGGGAGTGTGAGACTTTTACTGACTAAAACCCATCCATGTTCCTTCCTCGCCCTTTATGTTCCGGGGCCGCGGTATCTCTTTCGAACAGGCCCGCAACCCCGGCAGGAAGAATAACCCTTGACATTTTAATTAATTGACGTTTTGTGGCTAAGATAGTGGACAATAACTTTCGTGAGAGGCAGTCATGTTTATTCATGGGCTGCTTTACTCACGTGCATATTTCGGAAACGTGTTTTACAAGTCTGTATATTTAAATAAGAATAGGTTAATAAAACACATTTAATTTTGTGAATATCTTAGGGACCTAAATAAAATGGCTCATTTTGCTATAACAGTAGCATCGATGAGGTAACAGACCAGTAATTAAGTATGGCCTTCTCCCGGCTAATATTCCTTCCCGATTCAGGGTAGGTAGGTACCTAATTCATAAAATACGTTGAACAAATTTCATGATTTTTTGGCTGGTCACATTAGTGCGACTCTACTTAGTATGAATTCACGCATTTTGCAATTTTAAATGTTCACACAGATAGAGTTTGAAATATTTTTAAGATTAGGTAGAAGTATCGTGTTACTTATTATTACATTTTGAATATAGCGTCACGAAATGTAGGACCTCTCCCACCCCTTGTCACACAATGTCACGCTTCGTTGACACCCTTAACGTGTGACGGAATTTATAGATGGCCCCTTCGCCAACTAAACAAACAGTTCCTTTTTCCTAACTATGTATACTTTGATCTTCATACATTGAGTCTCGATTAGATAGTCAGTGGCCCAAAAAGTCTGACAACCAGTCTTACCAAGTGGTTTCGTAATATCAAAATCAAAATCAAAATCAAAGCATTTATTTCAAGTAGGCCAGTTACAGGCACTTTTGAATTGTCGAAACAAAAATGAACATTTAATGTAGCTACAGTCCCAGTCACAAGACATAAAAACTGTGAAAGTACTGTAGTTGCCCATTCCCTAGCGTAGATCTCTATGGAGAAGAACGGGCAAGAAACTCCATGGACACTCTTTTAAATCAAAATATTGTTACAAAATCTTGGTTACATCATTCATGTTGAGATGGTATATTATGTGAGAACAATGTAGCAAGATGTGCACGTTAAAAGTGTCCATAGCAAAACCAAAAAACCAGTAAATACCCAGTATTAACTGGGTTGTGGAGGTTAGATAGGCAGTCGCAGCAGCTGCATCCGGTTAGACTGGAAGCCAACCCCAACATAGTTGGGAAAAGGTTAGGCAGATTACACCCGTATGCACAGTCATCGACTTGACTTACATATTATTATGGTGGCGTGTATCCGTATAATACAATAAGAACTAGGAGAATATTAAATCACGCCTGTTATCAGCGAAGCCATAGGCATATGTGCACATATTAGTACCTACACTCACATATCGCCAGTTATGTTTAAGTCCCATGTAATGCTCGTAGCTAGCGGGCATAGTGCCATCAATTTGGCACAAATCTAAATTCCATGATGGCTGATACTGAGAAATGACTGATGGAAAACCCAACATTTGCCCGGCCTGGTAATCCAAGCTTAGCAGTCGCGATTGCGATTGACCAACCGGCTCCAAGGTGGCAAGCGGAAACTACAGAATATCATCTGCTACTTTTGGCTTCATCTACATTCATAGTTTCATACTTCTGGACCTAATAAAACAAAGTCCTCTATCGTCTGTCTGTCTGTTCGCGATAAACTCAAAAACGACTGCACCGAATTTCCTGCTGTTTTCACCAATGGATAGAGTGGTTGTCGAGGAAGGTTTTAGTATAAAAAGTAAGATAAGTAAGGGACAATTATCGATCATCACGCGGGCGAAGACGCGGGCAGAAGATATATTGGTTCGTTATGGTAATGTCATAAATAAATTAGTTTCAGCCATTGTTTATTATTTTCACGGTCTCAGGTGGCATTCGATGAAAGTCAATGCCATTGCATTCAAAAAACAATAAAATTATTAATACTTGCTTTGATAAAACACTAGAGAGAGTAGAGTTGGTGAACATGTAGGTAGGTACGAGTATATCACGTTTCATTAAAAAAACCCGATTGGAAGACTGTTTACTCAACAAGAAATATTCTTATTCAACAAGAAATATTATTTTTTATTTATTTCTTAGTGTGGCACTAGATGGCTGTGTGTTGATTAAGCTTAGGTTATCCTATGTGGAATTTATCATTTAACACAAGGAAATAACTTTCCAAGTGATGCTCTCATCCCAATTTATTTGGGGTCGATAAAATTATTAATAGGTAGGTACTTGCTTTGATAAAACACTAGAGAGAGTAGGTGAACATGTAGGTAGTTATATCACGTTTCATTAAAAAAAAACCGATTGGAAGACTATTTACTCAACAAGAAATATTCTTATTCAACAAGAAATATTTATATTATTAATATTACTCTTCCATACTTCCGTATCAATAAGTTGTCATCTTATTACGAGTAGCATTCATTATTCATCTAGCCATGTCATTTTTACACAGTCCACCCAACGTTTTCTTTGATCTTTTAGGTTTATCCCTACTCTGGTTCATAGATACTCAATATACAGATATCAGTATCAGACGATATGTTTCATTTAGTCCAAAAAAATCTGCAATAATCGAAGTAAATAGATGTTTAAAAGGAGAAATAGACGCCAGTACTAATAACCTAATTTCGTAAAGTTCATTAGCGGTCCTAATTAATGCAAGTTAAGTTAAAATAAGACATTGACGTCGGCACAAAATGCAAAAAACATATCTAGGCGCAATTATTGCGGCCACATTTTGTGTTAATATCGAAATTTGATATAACTAAGTTCCTGCATCTACGATTTTTTATTTTTCTGACGTTATAGTTTAACATGCCGGAAATTTTTGCAAGGCCGGTGATAGGCAGGATCATAATTATACCGGTTTAATTAGCCTGTTGAGAGCAGCGTGAATCCAGTACTTATGACACTGACTTACGAATTACAAGGCCGTGAGTTCGAATCCAAGCAGGCGCATTACTTTTGAATTGATTACATAACCTTCTGAAAAAAATCTGAAAGAAGAGAATAAGAGCAAGGTTTTCAGAAGAACCTTCTGAAAATGATACGGGAAAACAGCGTGTGGAAACTGGCATGTCCTTAGAACCAAAAATACGAAGACTCATGACATCTACCAACCCGCACTGGATCATCGTGGTGGATTACATTTCACTCCCTACAGTAGAGAGGAGAAGTGTGTCCCAAAAGTGGGAAAATTTGAAGTCGATTTTGTTTATGCTAATCAGACTCATCATCACCTGACTAGCCTTTTCCAACTATGTTGGTGTCGGCTTCTAGTCTAACCGGATGAAGCAGAATACCAGTATTTTACATGGAGCGACTGCCTATCTGACCTCCACAACCCAGTTAGTTGATACTGTTACTGGAACCCAGTTACTGGTTGTCAGACTTTATGGGCTATTGACTACCAGTAACGACTGTCAAGGATGTACAAATTACAGCCGGGACCAACGGCTTAACGTGCTTTCCGAGTCACGGAGGAAACTCGGTATGTAAGGGTGGTCACCCATCCACAGACCAACCTTGGCAAGCACGGCTTAACTTAAGTATCGACCCGGGCCGCTGTTATCATTTAGCTACGAGCGCCTCTCCTATGCTAGTCAGAATGAGTTATTTATTTAAAATTACGAAAGACACATGGATGATACACAAGATCTCGTTTGTCAATTTAAGCTTGCTTCCCACTGCATCCTAGCGAAACTTTTACTCCAGCTTATTGCTATTGACCGGGTTATAGTTATTTGTTTTCCGGAATACCAGTATCTCGATACCGGACATAACTCATCTCCACGTGAAGCGAAAGAGTAAACAATTAATATCAATTATGAGGTTGATGACAATATACTTTACTAATTAAAGCGTCGTAAATAATTGTTGTTACCTACATAAACAATAATATTTACTACAAAATATCCCGATACGATAGGAGTATTTATGTACTTTTATAAAATTGTTTTTCAAAGGTTAACTGTCGTAGATTATTATAATTTGCTCTTCCATGAACTTAGAGAAACAGAGGTTTAATATCTGGGCCATTGCTGTATGTTTCATGTGTCCTATTGAGTAATCGAACTTTGTAATGGTAGTACTCCTATTATTTAAAATGAAAATTACCTTTTTTCTACCACAATATTTTCTCCTTATTACATCATATCTGAATATTAGACTTAAAATTGACATTCCTAAATAATTCATAAATCTATAGTTTTTATTAATGTAAGTAATTACTCCTAAGAATCACAGTGATTAAAGTTGAGTTTGGTTTTAACGTTTTAAATTAATATTATTATTTAATTAAACAATTCGATATTTTTTATTTTGTGGAACTAGACGCTCATTAATCCACTTCAGCAAGACCAACGGTAAACACTAGTTTCTATACTTAGGTATGGTTTTATGACACTCTAATTTAATAATGTTATCCTGTACTAATCTTTCAGGGTGTCGACGTACAAATACCTTGACAAATTAGTCGGTCAAGGGTAGGGATTAAGGTGTTTTTTGAAAAAACAAAAACATTGAAATAAAAACTAAATAAAAGAAAGAAATAAGCCCAGTAGTTTAGAATTCTGTTAAGTAATACTAAATAACTACACAATTGAAATAGTTTTATAATCGATACACACATTAAACAAATCATAAATTCTAATGCAGAACAGAACGACTCACAGTCGGGGCCCCTTGGGAAGATTTGATTGGTAAAATTTGAATGGGCCTAGAATTGGGCTTATTAGTACTAATTGGGCTTAGAATTCTGTTAAGTACCTATTACTTAACAGAATTCTAAACTACTTGTCTTGTTTCTTTCTTTTTAGTTTTTATTTAAGTTAATTTTTTCACGTAATTTTTTTAAATTAGTTTTTACGCAGTCGGGTTTTTTGTTTTTCTTTAAATTATTTTATTTTATACTTTTTAGTTACGAATAAAACTTAAATCAATAAGTAAGAAAATTAGCGAGAATGATTGTTTTGTTAAACAACTTTAAATCGTTATATATCCTAAACTATTATTTAAAATGAAAAATGATAAAAGGAACCTAAAGATGATTTTCAACGACACCCCACTTGACATAGTTCATCGACTTTTTTTTTTTCATTTTGACAATATGGCGTCTGGTTGTCGCTGTGGTGAATTTTGATTACTGTCATGTCTTTAGTAGCACTCGCAAGGTTAAGACGAATCGATTGACGTTACAATTCTCAAAATCGGCCTACGCATTTGGTCTCTAGAACGCCACATGGAAACAAACATACATACATACATACATAGACTGATAAACACATTACCCTCCTTTGCGTCGCGCAGTCGGGTAAAAAATTGATTAATTGATTCGGAACGTAAAGATACTTTTATTATAATAGCACCAGTATATTTTTAGAAAAGACCAGTTTAACCACTTTTTTTTGTAAGCTTAATTAGACATTTAGTGACAGGCGTCGTCAAATTTTTTATCACTAAATCATGTTTTGTTAGATACTTAAATGACATGCATCAGTTAGGTTCTTGTAGTAGTTGTACATAGTATGAAAATAATCACGAATTTTCATTTCTTTCCAGATGTTGGGTTTCGGCTCTTCGAATGCGTTCGGCATTCTGTTTCACAATTTCTTCATTGAGCAGGGCAGCGGCAGTGGTCTGCCTCTTGTCATAGGGGTGTACAATGGAGCCCTTTCTATTTCTGGTGTGTATCAGCTGAACATTTGTTTAACATTTTCATAATACTTTCATCATTACTCAACCAAAACTCGTTCGATTCTGTCTCTGGGCCTCTCTCAAATATTGCCTATGATCGATATCTCTTCTAAAGAAACTTTAAGTAGTTTTTGTTTTTAACATCTCTTCGTCTTTTGCTAAACAAACAGGGCGTAAGCAGACTCTTAACAAAGCTATCAACCAAGCTTTCTGTACATCTAAATAAGTAACTCTATGCAAAAATTATTGCTGGGAAACGATTTCTTTTTTTTTTTACGGTAAAAGTCATTGCAAATGCACTCAAAACATTGTGCTTATGGATGCATATTAAGGAGGTATATCAAGTTAAGCTACGACCTAAAAACTAGTATTTGATAAAAAACTTGTGCATGTAAAAATTGGAACTTTGACCTCCAATATCAGCGGATCTAGTAGGTTCCTAGGTATGGTCGACAGCAAAAAAATGAGCGCAATAACGGGGAGAACAAGAGCCTTTCGGCATCGTTAAAGGTGAATTTACACCCTTTATTTCGCAACGTGCCTTGCTCTTTGACTAGACTGTCCCATTCAACAGAATGCTTTACAATGATCAGTCAGGAAGTTCTACGGTACACGGGAACAACTTTGTTTCACTAACATTTAATGTTAAAAAATTGGTGCACTCATACAATAATAAGTCATCATCTTAACTTCATTTAAGGACTCCCCAAATAGTCACTCAAGCGCACAATACTTAACCTAATTGTGTCGTTAGACGGATGCACCGAACTGTGTGTAATGCGGCCAGTTCAAGTATCGACCACGACTCAAGTTACAATTTCTAATTAACGATAGACAAAGTAGCACCGCACAAATAGTTTAATCAAGTCGGATTGGGCAAAGAGACCGATAGAGGACTAAAATGTTTCACTGACCTCCTTGTTGAATCTTGATCTATACATATAATAAAATCGTTGAGACCAAAAAATCTGTACATTGAAGATTTCAAAAAAAAAAACCGATCAGGGTGACTTAAAATAAGTAACTGAACATCATAAAACCATTTTTTAAATTTTTGTTTGTTTGTTTGTTTGAACGCGCATCACGTAAAAACTGCTGGACGGATTTTGATGAAAACTTCACTATTCTATTTAAATAAACTCAGAATAACATTTAGGCTATAGAAAATATGGAAAATTTTGGAAAAAGGGGGTGAAAAGGGGGGGTAAAGTTTGTATGAAAAAAAAAATTTAGATTGTTCTAGAATCATAAAACTCAGAGTAAATACTTATTATTAAATATAAAGAAATACCTGTTTCAGCATTTTTTTAAAATCTCATCCAGAGACGTAAAAAAGAGGGTTTTGTGTTTAAAATTAACTAACTTCATACACCTATAGAATAAAATCCAATGAAGTGTAAACCTTTAAAAGTTGTTGTAAATACTTCAAATCTAATACAGGTAAATATAATTTCTCAATTTTTTTGAAATTTGATTTTTGAAGTGAATCCGCCCAAAGTAGCGGAACTCAAGAAAATCGGCTTTCCTCGGTATAAGTAGTTGGTAATACAGGATGGAAACGGTAAACGGGGAAGTAAGGGGAGCTGCAGCTACACGAAAATGGTATTAGAAAACAACCCGTATTTTTTTCGAGAAATGTTGTTCACTGATTTAATAAAAAAGTAAAGTACAGTTAGCAAGAAAATTGCCATTTTTCATAAAACAATTTTTTTGATGCCAATCGATCTTCTTTCAGACACTGATCAAAAAGTTCTTCCAGACCAATCCAGGTTAGAGAACTCAAAAAGTCACTGCAGCTATATGAAAATGGTCTTAGAAAACCATCCGAAATTTTCCGTGAAATTCCCATTCACAGATTAAAAAAAAACGTACGGGTAGCAAGAAAATTGCTATTTACACAACCTTTTTTTGATGCCAATCGATCCTGTTTCTTATACTCAACGGTTAAGGTAGCTCCCTTTACTGCCCCGTTAACCGTTTCCACCCTATTTATTACATATTACAAATAAAATAATACAACGAACTACTGGTCCAATCTATTTCAAATTTTTAACAGAATTGATGGAAGACGTGTTTAATTGAAATTTAATTGATGAAAAAAGGGGTAGAAAGTTATTTTGGCGGCGATGTGTTTCGAATTTGATATCAACACTCCTTAGGTCCATGTTCACCGAAGAGCTAACGGTCTGATTTTCTAAAAAACCACTGTCCCTGTGACATGCTCCCATACAAAAATGTGTTTTAAACAGCTGTTTTTAGATAATCAGACCGTCATGTTTTTGGTGAACATGGACCTTAGTGCTTTTGATTTAAACTACATGTTATTTTGATAAATGTTTGAAAACTCAATCCTATTTTATTCAAAAAAGGTTGGACTCACATAAAAACTTGGTGCTAATACTCTTTAAAATTGGAATGTCCCGATAGTCACCGTACTATATTAACACCGCATTTGAAGGTTTTTAAGCTTTAAAGAGGTTGTGCACTTTAGGACACGGCCTCATAGGCACGTAGAGTTCGAAATTTGAAATGGCTTATAGTTGTAAGAGGTCCGCAACAGTTTACAGCAGCTATATCGTGTCGCGGCTCATTTCATACACGTTGATGAGAACTTCAGACCTATCTGGAGTATGAGACTGTCATCGAGTGTCTAACTAAGGATGAACACGTTAGGACGTCGAGAGAAGCCCTTTAAACTGTTTTTATAAACATGGTAATTTATCCTTATCAAAATAAATACGTTGTTAATCACAAGTATTTAATTTTAAACATATTATAATTGCCCTTGGATACGTAATTTGATTTCAATGAATATCAGAGATACACCGTTTTAAATAACTCAGCAGCAAAATAATGATCATGTACCGGGCGTGCTTTTCATTATGCGGAATGATGTGTGTGATGTGATGTGCTCTTTGACAATTGTATTAGAGGTGCTTACGACCCACTCTCTGTAACCCTGTCTTTCACTTATATGTCGCAGACGAAGTTGCGCGGGTCAGCTAGTCTTCAATAATTTGACACGTTTAATGCAGGACATTTAGTGAATGTATAAAATGATGCCGTAAATAACACATTAAAATGCAATGATTTGTTTGATGAGTTTCGCATTGACATGCATCCATATCAGATTCAGGTCAATACAAAAGTAATTGCTTAATGTCGGGAAAAAATCGGTAAAAAGAGAATTTTAAGATCGATCTTCTAATTTGGAATTCAGTGTTTATTTATGTACCTAGAGGTTAGATTTTAGAATGTAGGTAATTCTTGAGTTGGGATTTCAAATAATTTGAGATACCTTATTTGTTATATTGCCGATATTTTCTAACCGCTCTAAATCTGTAAACCGATACTATACTTACTTGAAGTGTAAACGACACCATTTCCGTGAATTACTACATTCTGTGTGATACGGATCTATGACTTATTATTATGCAACGGTCTCGAATAATATACACATAACTCAGATGAATTGCCATTTTATTATGTTATAGGTATCTAACTTTTACTTAAATAATTAAAACGTTTATTGTAAAAGGCGCATCAGTTTTGAATATTTTATGACATTCCATCTTTTAATGTATTCACCATATTGACTGAGTTGTCTATCTCGATCTAGCTTTTGTAATTGTCTATTCAATATTCGCCTTTGATTTTGATCTTGCCTAACCGGTCTATTAGGGAATCCTTATTTTAATATTTTATTTGTCTCAAAATTTGCATGACAAGTTGCGTTGTGAAGAAGCTAAGAGCTTTGTTAAGGTCTTATTGCCATTCCTATTTTTGTGCCAAATAGCATTGCTATGTGCCGATTTGGAAGGTATGGTGGTCAGCGTTATTTGCACTCGAGACGTTCAAACATTCATTATAGCATTTACATCACCCACCTCCCGCATCTGTGGGATTGCACATGATCTAAGTTACAGGCAGCTATACCCCTAGTGGAGCTATCCATTAATTCCATATATCCACGAATTGGGACCACTTATGGCCGCCTGCTGGATTGCTTCCTAATTAGACAAAAAGAGAATAAAACATTAGAATAAGCAGGTGTTTGTTTTGTTCACAGGTTTCTTGGGTGGTATAGCTCTGAAGCGGTATTCTTTTCGTCAAGTGGGTCTCGTTGGGGCAGGACTCTTTGTGCTCGGAGATGCGCTCACAATCTTCGTCCAGAAGACATACCAATTAGTGTTCACCTTTGGAGTTATTAGAGGTAAGAATACAGAATTGGGAATGAAACAATCCATTTATATTACTGCACGTGCAAAAAAATCAAAAACCTGTAGACGGCTGCCAATCAACATTTTGGATTAACAAGATTGATATTACTGTGCCGGTTATGAAAATGCAGTACAATAATTTACGCATTTTTTTCCAGGGGCAGGATTCGGTATGATGATACCAGTAGCTTTCACAGCATTCAACTGCTACTTCACCAAGAAACGGACCGCGATGATGAGCGCCAACCAAGCGATGAGCAGTTTAGCGTCCATCACCTTCCCAATGCTAGTGACGTTCCTTCTGTCGGAGTACGGGTTAAAGTGGACCCTGGCTTTAATCATGGCAGTGGACCTACACTTAGTCTTTGCTATGCTAGTCATGCATCCAGTCGAATGGCATTTGATTAGATCTGATGAAGTGATTGAAAAAGGTAACGGTACTCGTATTATATCGTGACTTGATGTCGAATATTCTTTACATATTTTTTCGACTGATGCTAATTTGTCTTACCGTTTCAGAATTAAGTGATATTAGCAGCTTAAAAAAGAAAAACACGGATAGCTTCGATGAATTCTCAGTGAGAATGTTACCAGGTGGAGAAGAGGACGTAGAAATAAAAAGTCAGAAGAGAAGAAAAAACGAGTCTATGAGGATGAATATAGTGTAAGCATTGGAAGTCATTTAACTGGAATAGAATGGAACTGTACAGAAGTAGATAGATTATTAATTGCAGATAATAGCTGCACTATCGGTTTCGAGCTCCGAACTGACCTATTTATTTCTTTAAGATGACAATGCCCGAGATTTAGCTTATCTTTCTAGTGTTCATTTACGCCATTTCATTGAAATTTTTGATTCGCAACCATTTCCGTTCATTACATGTACATTCTGTTTCAGGAAGATTATATGTGAGAATGTAGAACTGGACTTACTGAAGGATCCTAAATTTGTAAGCACCTTAGTTGGGCTGGGATTTGCTTTCGTGTCTGATGTAACATACTTGGCTATGGAGCCAATGCTTCTTTTCTCGTATGGATTTTCCAAGGTAAGAACAACTGTTTCTAGTGCTAATAGGTAGTTCACGATACTCCAAAACTTCCGATTTTCTCAGAGACCTTTTAAGAAAAACGACTAGTTCCAATGAATTGGTAATAACTTTACTAACCTCTGAATAAGTCCGTATATTGAATACAATTAAAATCAGAGAGCAAAATAGTACTCTTATACGTAACACATCTAATGCTTTCTTAATTTTCAGCTACAAGTGGCAACATGCGTGATGGTCGGTGCTCTATCAGATTTACTAGCAAGATTGTCCCTTGCTGTGATAACGTACTTTTTCGTCGTGGACAGTCGGTTAATTTTCTTCGTAGGCACCTGCGTCACCGTTTTTCTTCGCATCGGTAAATATAATGTTGAGCTTTTAAACTATCGCCCTGACCAAATACATACGTACTTGGTTATCACTCGATTTCAATAAAACAAACATTTGATTTTAATTTAAGTCAACAATAAAGTAAAATTTATTTCATTGAGAACCTTGGAAATCCAAATGTTGCTGGGGTGATAATTATGTCAATTTACAGTATAAGTTATGATTATGGTTCTGTTTGTCTTTTGTTATTGTGTATTTGTATTGACATTTATAATGTGGAGTGACAACAGTAAAATATCGACATAATTATTTTCGGTAGAACAGACACGAATTTTAAAATTTACTTTTGCAAACAATTTCCATGTTTATCTTTGAATTGTTTTCAGCCTTGGTGACATCAAGCGCGTTATGGTTTGTGTTTACGGTGACTGCCATATCCGGGTTGGTGAGGTGTTCAGTCCAGGTGCTGTTTCCACTAGTTCTGGTCACCGCAGCGCCAGATCGGTTCCCTGCAGCATTAGCACTACACATATTGTTCTCCGGCACGCTTATGATGTTGGCAGATCCTATGATTGGTGAGTTTGCAAATTCTCTATCATTTAATCACTACTTATCATTGAGAGTTTATTAGGAAGCTTTTTACTTTTTATCATCATTTATCTATCTACACAGCAGTGATCTCTATCAACACAGATGCTCGGCTTTAGTTTAGATGTTTAAAGATAACATTGTCAAAGTCAAAGATATAGATCCTGTTTCTTTATTATAAGGTACCTATTATTTAAAACAATGCATTAGTCAAATTGATTTTATCATCTAGAAATTCCATTAGGATATCATGCTTATTTACATTATTTGTGAAGAAAACGGTCTCGTCATTAAATCAATTAACATTATCAATAAAATGGATTAATCAGATAATTTGTAAAAGGTATTATTGCCAATATTATGTATTAAGTCGGTATGAATTACCCCCTACTTCTTTAATCGATAACATTTCATCGCACATTAATTAATTATAATTAATCAATTGATGATTAATTGCTTGATTTCTAATCGATATTGGTTTCTAATGTCATTCCTAATTAAACAAAAAAGGTTTATTATCTTTATAGGCGTGTGTTTGTAGACTAAGTCAAGTCAAGACGTTAATTGACAAACTATCGCTCCCCTTCGGCCGCATTCGAAACCAAGGTTCGAAACTGGTTTCTAAATAAGAATATTGTTTCTTCTTTCGAAACTAGTTTCGATATAAGAATTATATTTCGTATCTCGAAACTTGTTTCGACAAAAGAATTATATTTCTTCATTCGAAACCGACAAATGAAAATCAAAACCTCTTTAGAATTAATAATCTATAAATTATAATAATATTATATATAAAAAAAAAAAATGAAAATGAAAATCAAAACCTCTTTAGAATTAATAATCTATAAAAAATATTGCTGGCCGCTTACACATAAGCAAATGATTTTAAAATTAACTAGAATGACATTATCATGTAGGTACTATAGGTAAGTGCAACGAGGAAATTTAAAAATGAATAGCATTTTTTGACTAGATTCGGTGTTAACAATATTTGCCATGAATACAACACAAGTTGAGTTTATAAGCACAAAAAGAGGAGGTGTGGCAGCTCTATATCAGGGACGTAAGTACCATAGAAAAAAAATCTACAAATCCGGCAACACATTTTTTTATTGCGAGAATGAAAATTTTGGATGTAATGGCAACTTTACTATTAATTCTAAGAATGAAGTTATAAAACAAAACCAACACGAGATACATTGCAAAGGGGACATTATAAATACAGAATTTCTTAAAAAAATGGATACTTTAAAACAAAAAGTAAGTACTAATTTTGTCTCAATAAAAAAACAATATGACGATATGAAATCTGAAATGGAAAATGAAGGAGTTGGTTTGATCAATAAATTGCCAAATTTTAATAATATTAAAAGCGGACTATACAACGAACGGAACAAAGTATTGGGTGTTACAAAACAAAGATTTACATTACCCAGCGAAGTAATTGTACCAAAAAAATTTGAAAATATGCTCTTAGCTGATTTCATTGATGAAGGCAATCGAATTTTATTATTTTGCACAAAAAGTTCTAGACAAAAAATCACAAATTACAAACACATTTACTGCGACGGTACCTTTAAGTCTTGCCCACGATGTTTCAAACAGTTATATTCGATACACGGTTATGATAAAGACACTCATTCAGTAACCCCTTTAATTTTTGCCTTTCTTGAAAACAAAAATAGAAAAACCTACGAAATATTGTACAGATTAATTAAATCGCAGATTCCATCATTTAAACCTCAGAAGGTTACTTTGGATTTTGAAAAAGCAGCAATGCAAGGTATTAGAGATGTCTTTCCGTTGATCAAAATAAAGTTATGCTACTTCCATTACAACAGGGCATTATTCCGAAAGGCAAAAAACCTGGGTTTAAAATCAAGCGTCAAAAAGAGACACGTAGCCCGCTGTGCTGGTTTAGCACGCTTACCACAAGAGTATATTAATAAAGGTTATAAATATGTAATGAATAAAAGCCCAGTCGCCATAGAAGTACAAAAATTTAACAAATATTTTAAAAAGCAATGGTTTGAACACAACGATTTTGCCAAACTTTGCTGCTGCAGTACAGAAGAAATAAGAACAACAAACCACTTGGAGGGATGGCATTCCAAAATAAACAGATTTATTGGGCGTACGAATCCAACATTAGCTCAAGTCCTGGATGTTTTAAAAAATGAAACAAGTGTAAGCAAGAAAACTACAAAAAAGAACAAACACTACATGGAAATAGATGAAGAAATTAAATTAGCAATCCAGCAACTACAAAAGAAAGAAATCTCCGTTGGCCATTGCGTTGAAATTATCGCCCCCTTTTCACTGCATTATTAAGTCTTACTTGTTAAATTATTTCAATTAAATATAAGTGTATGGAAACGCACCGGATTTTATTTCCAAATAGTTTCATAAAATTATTTTATTTGACACTCACACTGTTTATATATTTGTAACTTCCTAAAAAGTAACGCTAATAGCTCAGTTAAAAAAAACATATGCATGGATTGCCTAGTGGAATCCATTATATATTATAATAATTTATATAATATTATATAAATTATATAATATTATATAATTATATTATATAATATTATATTATATATTATATATATAATATTATTATAATTTATAGATTATTAATTCTAAAGAGGTTTTGATTTTCATTTGTCGGTTTCGAATGAAGAAATATAATTCTTTTGTCGAAACAAGTTTCGAGATACGAAATATAATTCTTATATCGAAACTAGTTTCGAAAGAAGAAACAATATTCTTATTTAGAAACCAGTTTCGAACCTTGGTTTCGAATGCGGCCGAAGGGTATCGCTCTCCACAAACGATCATGACCCTCCCATTCGCAACAATACAATATTACACTACAACTACTATGCCAGTTTTGTCTCTCATGTTCTGTGTTCCAGCCTTTATCAGTGACGTTTTTCTTTGCATATCATATTCCATTTGCATATCATATACTAGCTTTTGCTCGCCTCGATATGTGTGGAAATCAACCCACGGGAACGTTTTAAATGTCACCTTCTCTAATGAAAGAATTTTCGGAATCGGATCAGTAGTTCCCAAAATTATCTCCAACAAACAAACTTACATTAGTATAGATAATCGTCAGAACCAGGTTATAGGCGACTGAGGCAAAATCAGCTAATAACGTTCCCACTGCTGTGACTTAGGGCTCCTCTCTGAAATAGTGGGCCGTTAACCACAATGCGGGTGTCAGATTTATTCGCATAAATTTTTGGTTCTTTCTTTGGATATATATTTTTTCAAATTTTTGCTTTATTGCAGGTGTACTCTACGAAGCAACGGGTAGTTACGTGTACTGCTTCTTCGCAATGAGCTTCTGTTGTTTAGTTTGTGTTGTTCTATGGACTATCGAATGGGTTGTGTATCGTAAAGGTAAAAGTAGATCGTAAAATGTGCCCTTAGCTATAGTCTCAGTTTGTAACTACTTTAAAATGAAGATTGTTGAGAAATGAGATGGATTGAAAGTGTTAAATGTTCCTTAATGATATAGTCAATTGCAATTAGACAATAGCGAAATGAATGTAAGTAATTGTAGTCGAATTTACATAGGACTTTTTTGTTCAGTCCTTAGAGTTGTGGAGAAGAAAGTAAGTAAGTCCACCTTTTGAGTATATTTTGTTTAATTACACTCGGCTTATACTAGAGTTTGTAAGATAAGTATAAGTAGTACCGATAAATACGAGTATCATTGTTACCAATATTTCAAGCTTTGTCCAAGATATCACCCGGAAACATTTCTATCCTTATTTTCATACTTGACAAGTATTGTATCAAGGCAACTTTTTGGGACTCTCGCGTCAGTAGTGTGAACAAGTTAAAGTTTTTTTTGTAATAGACGAATTTACTACACCTACTACTACTAATATATAATTGCGTAAGGTTTTACATAAACATGAAATAGTGGCACGAGACTATAGTCCGCTCCACTAGAAGCTATCATTTTTGTAAACAAAGAATTTCTACCAAGTTACGTAGCGACAATTCAATCAACAAGAAATACTCCCAAATTCAATCAACTCAAATTATCATACGTGTAATACGAAACTAACGAGCAATTTCACTTGGTCGGGTTATATTTTGGCGATATGAAGCGGTGTCGTCTAATGTTTAGTGGTACTGGTACGCATTTGACATCATGGAACGTAAACATTTAGGCCGTCATTTTGAAGTTAGTTCACGCTGACGCTGTGATTTTTGGATTTGATCCAAAGGTTGCGAACCCGAATATGTGTTTACTAAATTTATAATTTCTCGTGGCACTATAGATGATTTATAGGTATTTAATTGCTATTTCATCGACAAGTAGTATCACATTCCATCGCTATATGTTCTTGTATTAGAAAGAATATGAATTAAATTAAGTTATTATTACCAAAGATAGTTATATTTTCTACTTAATGTCTGCCAATGGCGTGAACATATTCAGTATTGATAGAAAATGGTCAACATTAATAAAGGCCAGGCTGAGCCTCTCTGTATACTGTTATTATTTCTAAAACAGGCGTTTTCATACGTTTTCGTTGTGTCGTTTTTCTGGAACACAAAGTTTGTTCAGATTCAGTGACAAAAGACATGACGAAATGCGTCTACAATTATAGTATTGTATTACTTTATTCATTCATTGTTTTTTTTATTAAGTAATAACAGAGGATAGGCTGTAGTATTCTTTTATAATTATTATACAATGTGTAACAGAAAGGGTATAGTCATATGAAAGGGTGTGCTACAGACCATTAAACTGGCCAACTTTCTCTATAGGACCACCATCGTAATCGTAAAAAATCAGCTGTGTCATACGTTTGGTAGAGTAGGTATTGGAATTTAGTATGGTGCCTTTGATTATTTTTTCGCCATTACGATGGTGGTTCTATAAAGAAAGTTGTTAAGTTTGATGATCTGTAGAACACCCTTTCATATGACTATACCCCTTTTTGTTACACGTTGTATATGTCAGCGTCACATTGCAAAAACCGTTAGATTGTAATATAGAGAGATTGTGAACTCTCGAAAGATTGTTAAACGAACATACTGCTTACAATATTACGCATTATTTTTCGGTAGATTATAATCTAACAAAGTGAAACCGTAATATTGTGAAATGTATGCGATGGAAGTAAAATCGTGCGGTGTGGAGGAGAAGGAGGGAAGGAGGGGTCCCCCTTGCCCCATGGTACCACTCTCATGAAAAGATAATGTTAAATTCCTGAGAAATACCGTATAATATACCCTAACCTCAAAACACTTTATATTTCCCTAAAAAGCGTAGTTGACGGAGCCCCGTTACGCGGAGCGTTGTTCTGTCTGCAGGGTTTAAAGGAACCTAACCAACCTAACGTGGGGGTGCCCCAAGTCCCGATTATGGGGGCAGAGATAATTCCGTCGCATGCATTTCACAATTGAATGGTTTCACTTCGATAGATTACAATCTAACGAAAAATAATCCGTTATATTGTAAGCAGTATGTTCATTTGACAATATTTCGAGAATTTACTATCTCGCTAGAGAGATTACAATCTAACGTGTTTGACAATGACTTATACAAATAATGACATATACAAATAATTGGTATATTTATTAATGTTATAAAATAAGTTCTTGCGATGATATTTTTGGTTAAAAAGTACATCTTAACCACGAGATACTTTCATCAATATATTTGTATCTTGTGGTTAAGATCCCGAAAGGCGAGTTATTTATCTTACCTTGTTGTGTATGTTGTATTGTAATATGACCTAGGGTTGGTACGAGTAATTTAAATACATAATAATTATTGTCAAAGGAACAAACATGTGTCATTTGACAGGCAATTGTTTTAAATACAATTCAGTTAATTTTGTAATTTATTTGATGTGCCATCGTGCTAGAAAAGAAATATGTACCTATCTATTGATTTTGTAATATGTATATTATTAATAATGTAACATAATATAAAGACCTACTTTGCATTTTTGCTGACGTATTTACGTGTCAATAATGATTACACACAATTATACCTAGTATCTAATTAAAATGAGGTAATTTATGCGAAATGTTTTCGTCGATTGCCTTTTTATAATATTTTGTTTAAAAGTTAGAGTATGTTATGTTTAAAAATATACGTTATAGTTATCCGTCTTTCTATAAAACTGAGAATGTATTTATTTTTGTTTAATATAAAATAGTTTAATTATAAGAAGTTAATAAGTGACTTAAAGGCCAAATACTGTTTTACTTACCTGCCTATTATCAATCTTGTTGTTGCATGTTTTCATTAAAAACAAATAAATTTAATTAATTGTTATAGTTTTCAAAACAAGTATATTTGGAATCCGGTAAGCTACCGTCAAAATAACTTGCTATAATTAAGCACAATTAAATCATAATTATAATACTTACAATAAACATAAAAAAATATTTATGGGTGACCACATAAATATTTTTTTATGTTTATTGTAAGTTGAAAATGTATTTATGCTAAATAATAAAGAATTTCGTACAGATTGTATGAAACAAAATTTGAGACTATTTATTTGACGACCCGTTTAATAGGCAGGTATAGGTACACCCTTTAATACGTAGGTACAGGGGCCTAATTCTGCTATTTTAATAAATTCGTCACTCCAACACGATTCCATTCACATCCCATTGTCATTTAAGAAAGTCATTGTCGCTTAAAGTTCGTAATCTGCTAAATTCACAATGGTCGGTCAATGGTCTCGTAATAAAATTGTGTTTTAATGGCATTGTCGTATTGTCATTATTATAAAACCCTTAGTACAAATGGTTTTCGAAATCTACTACTAAATGCGAACATTTATTCATGCCAGATTTCATGTACGAGATTAATATTCTATGACATTTCTTTCAATGGAGTGTCAGTGATTGTTCATTGAGAAGTCATAATGGCGCCATTATGATATTTATAGTAGAATTAACAAACTTGTCAAAATTTGACAGAACTTGATCATTATGAAATCAATGATCGAATGTTCTGACACTATTGTAATAGCAGAATCGAGGCCCAGGTACTCATTTGTGTAATTTGGCTAAGGTAAATAGTAAGTAAGGGAAGACCAAAGAACTGATGGATGAACTATTTGAACGAAAATATGGCTAAAACGTTGGTGAGGGTACCTACAGTGGCGACAACTGATAGAGAAGTAAGAAAGAAGAAACCATGATGCGCCCCCAAATAAATTGGGAAAATTGAAATTAAAAGAGGAATTAATTTTTAAGTTTTTATTAAAAACCAGATTTCGTTAACTGGGCTTCCTCGAAATAAATGACAAACTTAACATTAGTCATTAAACTTATTATTAGTGAGTCATAATTAATCAATATAATCAGGTTAATATTTCAAATTACGAACAGGGATTAAATGAGTTCAATCAACTTTTCCATTTAGACCCGAACCAGAAATCTTTAAAAAAAGACAATCGAACGATATCTATTTCAAAGATTATCTGTTCTCAAGATTTACTTTCCATACAATATATCGATACAAAGTTTTTAAACCGCATATGTCTTCTTTTCTGTTATTATATTGACTTAATGTTAACAATTTATTAAATATAATACTAAGTTTTCTTTAACGAGTAAATCAGGCAGCTGTTGATGGAACTCGCTTTCTTGGTTCAATCTTAATCCTAAAACCGTCGGATCTCTTCAGAATGATGTCAGTAGTCAATTGGAACTCTTTTTCGGGTACTTCAGACACACATTTGTAGTTTCTCAAGATGGTTGACAGAAGTATTTTCAGCTTCAGAAGGGCGTACTTGCGTCCTGAAAAGATTGAGATTTTAAATGTTATAGTACAATGTGTGACATAATAAAAGTACAAACTCTCTGTGAGGTGTCTCGGACCATGAAACTGAACAACTTTTGTTTCTATCGAATCCAGAACCTCACAGGCAACAGCTCTTGACCAATGAGGAAGTCTACTCAATTAAAAAAAGGCGCTCGAAAAATATACAATGCGCACTTTTAAGAGGTGTGGTAGTTAAATCATTCGTGATAATATTAACACCTGTATGTTTTTAAGATTTCAATTATTACCACCCGTCGTGATTACTATCAATATTCTTGTGTTTATGACGCTTTATTAGTCGTTTAAGGTCAACGTACACCTATAAGCGCTACACGAAATGAGCAGCAACTCAACGGCTCGTCGTCAACCAAGCGTCCATCCAACGTAAGCACTAAATCGGGAATCACGAAGGCCATGCCGTGAGTTCGATGCCTGCTGTTTACTAGCCGATGGTAATGAGTTGGGACTCTCTTGAAGCGAAAAGGACGAATCAAAATGACGAATTAGGACGATTTCGGTCCCATGCAGTGTTCAAAGGTGTGCGTAGACCTTTACTCTCTAAAAAATAAATATTATTTAAATTAAATAATTATGCAGAATGACGGTAAATTTAAAACTATTCGTTTATATTTGCAAATGAATGTGCTGATTATCTTTATCAAAAAATCTATGATTGCTGATACTGAATCGTGTTACACTAGGAAAATACTTTAAAACTATGGCCCCATTGGTGTAGTCTTAATACCCGTTTTAATTTATCTTGGTCGCGCGACTGTACGTAGAAATAAAACTCATTTTGGGCATTCGAGTTGCGGATACCACCTTGTTATAGGTAGAATACCTACAATAGAAAAAGTTGCTGAAGGTACTAACCGACACAGCTCCTAGGTCCAGCACTGAAAGGAATGTAGCTGTAGTAGTGCCTGTTCGCCATGTTCTCGGGCAAGAAGTTGTCAGGGTTGAAGGTATCATGGTCCTTGTAGTGCTTGGGGTGGCGGTGGACGCCGTAGGTGCAGATGACCACGGTAGCTCCAGCCGGAAGGGTGTAGCTGTTCGTTACTGGATGAGACAAAAAAGTGTTGGTTAACCATTTGTTGCACAAGTATTAAGTTGAGTAGGAACATTTAGGGTCCAATGTGTTATTTTAACTCAATTTAATGAATGCTCAATGAATATACAGTTGTGCTAATATTTATTAACACTGTGACTACAGCCTTATTTGGCACTATTGTGAGGGAACCATCCATCACCCATAGAGGCCACCAGACCTGACAAACGAATGTGATGCTTGTTGAGTATTTGAACCTTATTTTCCTTTTGATTTCTGTAAGACTTAGCCTAGTAGAAAAGGCAATTCAAAAAATCTCACCAATCTTAGCGTCTCTCTTCAGCTCCCTCGCAATAATAGGTACAGGTGGGTACAGTCTGAGGGTTTCCAGGATGACTCGCTCCAGGTACTTCATTTGAAGGGTGTCGTTGAAGGTAACTGGTCGGTCTGAATCTCCAAAGATATCGTACAGTTCATCGTAGACTCGTGTTTGCACGTCTTGGTGGAGTCCTAGCAGGCACATCACGAAGCTAGAGCCAGCTGCTGTGGTGTCGTGACCCTTGAATATTATAGTAGTGTTAGTATTATATGAGGACTGAATAGAACACTGCTATAACTATAACTTTATTTTAACTTTTTTTTTAATTAAATGGGCCTACACTTAACAGAGTTAACAATATGGCTGCAAAATATGCAGCAATTGGACTTGTTTCTCGGAGGACCGATCAGCAGATGAAGCAAACGAGTCCTATAAGTATAGGCAAGCAAGGCGTGGGGCACCCAGTGTCCAGATAGATGGCCAACGATCCGAAAAAAATAATTGGGCCAGATCAGATCCCTTGCGCTTCTTTGAAGATCTTGTTGTATTTTAGTCTTATTTGACGTATTTCCTATATTCATTTATGGGGTATAATCAACGCGATGGGTAGATATGGATATGGGAATAGGTTTTATATATATACCTCAAACATTATGGTGTCGACTTCTTCTTTGATCTCGTGGTCTGTGATCTGGTTCGTACCATTTTGAGCAGATTCAAGCATCAAGTCCAAAAAGGCCAATCGCTTTTTCTCGCCTGAAATATTGAATTCACAGATAAATTGCATGTTATTGAACAGTTTCATTATTTTGTAAATACTCGTATGTTTTAGTAGAACACAGTTTTACACCAAACTGCTCTTAAACGGATTGATTCTATTTTTGTGATCACTTGCCCTTTTTTTTTCGGATAGGAAATCATCAAATAAGAAAGATTTTCCTTCAAGCTTGTTGACTCGCCTTTTTGTCAATGTTCCACATCTGACTGCGAATATGAACAATCTGCACATCACATTTTGTGGGAGTATCTTTGGCAAAATGAACGCAATATTATGTTGGATAGTGTACAGGTTACAACCGGAGTTATTTACTATACGGACCTTGTAGAAACTAGAGCAAATTTCCGTGCGTTCAAGCGTTTTTGCCATACCTATTATTGGAATCAAATATAACAGCTCACAACTTAGGACCCATTAATGTTAATATTTATCCGTGGTGATAGGCAACTGGGCCTATCCCAGTTGTAAACATCCCTATGTGCCTATTGGCCTTGTTTCGTTCTGTCTCCTGCTGATATGGAGGGAACTGGAAATTACGGATTTTTCCTACTCCTCCGCTATACTTTCTGATTAATTTCGTTGCGGGATCCAAGACAGTTAAATTCATTCTCTGGGACTTCGTCGAGCTTCATTGTCTCGGCGCTTTTCTGGTGGTCGCCACTGTTGATTCTGGCTTTCAGGAGTTACAGTGGTTTGGGAATAGTGTGGCGGGCTTGTCCCAATATAAAAAATCATCAAATAACTTCTCCCACTCTGGGCGGAGCCGGAAGAAGTGTCAGAATTTTACTGACTAAAACCCATCCATGTCCCTTCCTCGCCCGGGCCACGGTATCTCTTCCGAACAGTCCCGCAGCCCCGGGTGATTACTTGCCCTAAAGGGCGTTGTTCTAATTAGATATCAGAATTTTAGAAGCAGTATCGTCGAGGACCTTTTACTATCGTAGCTTCGTGCTTATAAATACACTCATCATCTGAAGGTTTTTAGTTTCTTACCAACATCATTTTCGTCGTTGAAATCCAGGTCATCACGGTATCCCTTAAAGACAGTATCTGCCAGAGTTTTGCCACCGTTCGCCAGAACATCATTGCTGACCTTCGGCCCCTCCGTCAACTCTTGGATGCTTGGAGGAATGATACCCTTAGCCTTGTTTTCGTAGTAGATTTTCTTCTTTAGACTGATAACCTTGAAGTTATAGAAAAATAGTATTATCAAGAAGGTATATGTATTGCATATTTTTGTTGAGAGTAGATAATGAAGGGCGAGCAATAAAAAAATTGGTGTTCCGTATCGTATAACTAAATTTATATACAACATGTCCCAAAATTCAACGATAAGCCAGCACCGGAGGATAGACCTGCCCATGACTACTCGGGGAAAAAAAGAAAAAAAATATATATCTCTTTTTTTTGAAGTTATAAAAAAAAAGAAGAAATTCTTAAAAAAGTGAGACCTTTTATGATATTTTTCACTACCATGACCACACTTTTTTAAATATTTCTGTTATTTTTTTTTATAGGCAACCTGAATAGCACTGCTATCTACCACAATTCTTAAAAAATCCAGAATACCTCTAGTTTTTTTACGTAAATTAATGAAACTTAATTTATTCCCTAAATTTTTTGAAGATTTTTACTTTTAATCAACTTTAACTCATCGTGGTGTAAAAAAAAGTATGAACACTACTATGGCAAGTTTTTTTATAAATTGACGCAACTAATCAAGATTCCAAAATGGTATAATACTCTAGGAAAATCAACCACAAAAAAATAATATCCATACTAGTTCAAAACAAGAACCAAATTCCTTAAATTATAGTTGACAGTAATCACTTTCACTGCGTGCCCAAAATGGGTTCTTGTTACAATTTCTAGGAATTTGAGTGGGGCATACATACCTTAGAAGTTAGAGAGAGATAGATAGATAGAGATATTTACGTTAAAAAGAGACAACAACAGGGCAGGTAGTGGGTTCTTGTTACAATTTCTAGGAATTTGAATGGGGCATACATACCTTAGAAGTTAGAGAGAGATAGATAGACAGAGATATTTACGTTAAAAAGAGACAACAACAGGGCAGGTAGAGAAGCTGTTATTATTCTCAGAGCAAGTCAGTTCAGTACGCTCTGCTCCTTTGTTTACTGCGCACCGTTCCGTATTCAACTGACGTGGCTCTCGTACGTACTAACGACTTTTGGCTTGGCTTTTTGGACTGGAATCGATCTGCAAACTGAACTGACCTGGCATTATCTTGGACTACGATTGTGTGTTTTGTGACTACGATTGTGAGTTTTGTGATTTGGAGTTCTGGCGCATTTTGGACTGTTTAACGATCAACATGCCGCAACCATACACACCACAGGAATACGCAAATATGCACCTCATCTATGGAGAAACCCGATGCAATGCTAACGCTGCTAGCAGACTGTATCGAGAAAGGTACCCAAATGCTCAAAGATATCCTGATTATCGAGTGTTTATTAATGTGCATCAAGCGTTTTCGGAGGGTCGTATGCCATCCAGTAGGAGAAACGCTGGAAGACCTAGTTCGGATCGTGATGAAGAAGTTCTCAATGAGATAGAAAATGATTCGACTACTTCGGTACGCGCCATAGAAGAAGCTACAGGAATCCCGAAAAGTTCTGCACATCGAATTTTACAACGTCACAAGCTTCACCCATATCATTACAGGCGTGTGCAGACGTTGTTACCGCGGGACTATCCATTAAGAGTCACATTTTGCCGTGTGATGCTGCAAAGGCACAGGGAAGATCCCCAATTCCTGGACAAAATTCTATGGTCGGATGAAACAACATGCAAGAAAGATGGATATTTAAATCTACACAACCTACATAGTTGGAGCAATGAAAATCCGCACTTGATGAGACAAGACAGATCCCAATATCAATTCAAGGTTAACTTATGGACCGGCATATTAAATGGAAAAGTAATTGGGCCCTTTGAGTTACAAGGAAACTTAGATGGCAATAGTTATTTAAACTTTTTACAAAATGACTTGCAAGAATTGCTAGACGACGTGCCCTTAAATGATCTCCAAAACATGTGGCTCCAAAATGATGGTTGCCCAGCACACTATGCCCGCCCTGTGCGAGAATATTTAAATCAAGAGTATCCAGGGCGTTGGATCGGGCGACTTGGTCCTATCTTATGGCCACCTCGTTCACCCGATTTGAACCCCCTGGACTTCTTCTATTGGGGTTGTCTTAAAGACAGGGTCTACTCAAAACCCATTGCGTCATTGGACGAGCTTCGTCGAAATATCAGTCAGGCTGCGGATCATATTAATCGCAGAAGATATGCAAGACAAATAAAACGGTCATTTTTAAGGCGATGTCGTGCATGTATTATTGCTGGTGGCAAACAATTTGAACATTGGTTATAATGTTAATAAATTACATGAGAAATTGTTTGACCATTTATTTAAATATTAAACATTTTCCAAGAACTAATACTTTTTATTACCTGACCGTCATTTGGCCCCTGTTTAGAAATAATAGGAACATTTTTTTTTAAACTTGTTTGCCTAGAGTATTATACCATTTTGGAATCTTGATTAGTTGCGTCAATTTATAAAAAAACTTGCCATAGTAGTGTTCATACTTTTTTTTTACACCACGATGAGTTAAAGTTGATTAAAAGTAAAAATCTTCAAAAAATTTAGGGAATAAATTAAGTTTCATTAATTTACGTGAAAAAACTAGAGGTATTCTGGATTTTTTAAGAATTGTGGTAGATAGCAGTGCTATTCAGGTTGCCTATAAAAAAAAATAACAGAAATATTTAAAAAAGTGTGGTCATGGTAGTGAAAAATATCATAAAAGGTCTCACTTTTTTAAGAATTTCTTCTTTTTTTTTATAACTTCAAAAAAAAAGAGATATATATTTTTTTTCTTTTTTTCCCCGAGTAGTCATGGGCAGGTCTATCCTCCGGTGCTGGCTTATCGTTGAATTTTGGGACATGTTGTATATTTAATGTGGGAAATACAAGTTCCATATTTGTCGGTCGAACAATTTGGTTACAGTTTAAGGGCCCTTTCAACTTAGACGTTTCGTGATGCACTGCTGCGGTGCCGAAGCGGTGTGTTTGTCGTCTTGCGTATGGACGTTTTCATACAAACGCGAGGTGCGGCGAACGTACGCCGTCGGCACCGCAGCGCATATCGACACCACACGGTTGCCGCACCGCGCGCTTTGTATGAAAAAACGAACGTCCGTACGCAAGACGACAAACGCACCGCTTCGGTACCGCAGCGGTGCCACACGAAACGTCTAAATTGAAAGCGCCCTTACCCACAAAAACATAGTAAAATAAATAAATATCGTTGGACATTAACACACAGCGTCATCTAGTGCCACACTAAGCAAGGCTTGTGTCGTGGATACCAGATAGTTGATATACTACATATATACTTTTTTGTTTGTAAATACGTACTTATTATACATATAAACATCCATGACTCGGAAACAAATGTTCATGCTCATCACACAAATATTTGCTCCTACCGGGATTCGAACCCAGGACCCTAAGAACGTAAGGCAGCCTCACTACCACAACGCCATTCGAGTCGTCAACCAAATAGCTTGTTCAATCGTACGTGTTACGTGATACTAAGTGCGTATATTTTGGTTAAATGTTATGCATTATACGAACTTTGCTACATGCAAACTTGGTATACAAAATTGCCCACAGAATACAATTATCATAATTGATGCGAACATTGGTGTTAACTGTGGTAGACTGCATATTGTATGCCATACGTAGTCAAATGTAATAAATAATTTCAGCACCTACCTTATTAGTAAGGCCGTGAATAATGTTCAAAAGTTTCTGTTGAGTTTTAAATAACGGGTGTAACTTGAAGAAGAAGTCCAATCGTAACCAGAACTTGTAATGTCTCTGGTGGATAATATCGCACATCCTGGAACGAAGTTACAGATTAATGTTATAAATATGGGCGAGAATTTAGATTCCGTGGCTGCTAATGAGATGTTCATAATGGAGTTTATAACTTAGCCGACCTGGGAATCGAACCCAGGATCAGGAGCCGTAACTTACAACCACTAGACCAATGAAGCAATTACAAATTATTATTTAGTTAAAAATTTATCTTTTAAATTCTCCATTGTAGGAAAATAACACAGTTCTGATGCCTTCTTATCGATTTCGCCCACATCGACTGTATTCGATGGTTTTCTTGAGTGCGAGCTATGGTGTGCTGCTCTTTCTTATGCACAAGTGACCAAGTACATCCAATTTTGACCGAAAAACTCCATGCACAAAGCGGACATGTCAGGTTGTTACTATATTTTTGAATAGTCAACTTACTTCATTACAGCCATCGCGTAGTCATAGCCAGATTTATCTTGAGTTTTCCTTGTGATGCCCATAGCAGTTTCTACAAAAAAAAAAACATAAAAAGGGTGTAAAACACCTCTTCACGAAGCCGAAAGGCACTTGTTCTCCTCATCATTGCGATCATTTTTTTGTTCTACACCATACCTGGGGACCTTCTAGTTACGGAGATATGGGGGGTCAAAGTTACAACTTTTTGACAAGTTTTTTTTTTAAATACACGTTTTTTTGTAAGATTTTGACTTTTAACACCTCCACGATCCCCATACTTTTCAATCCATCCATCAGCACAATGTTTTAAGTGCGTTACATTGAATTCTACCAGAAAATATGATTTATAACCTCAAAAAAAAAGTTGTTTCCCAGCAATAATTTTTGCGTAAAGTTACTTTGTTTGATGTACAGAATGCTTGGTTAACGGCTTTGTGATGAGGTGGTTTACACCCTGTATAAGCATTAACAGCAATATATGTCTTTTCCGGTTTCACTGTCCGAAAATGACATCTATTGCTGTTACTCAGAAAGTTCTCCTCTCTGTAATACGTTTGTAAGCCATCACGCGGGCTTTGTGTGAGTTGGTAGATTTCACATGTCAATTAATAACAAGTGTTGTAATATTTCTTAGTTTTAGGAAATAACATCATCAATATCTGCCTAGCGTTTTATGTTGATGTTGGGGTCAGCTCCCAGTCTAACTGGATGCAGCTGTATTTGACGTGGAGTGATTGCCCATTTGATCTCCACAACCCAGTTAGTACAGGGTAGCTCGTAATATTTGAATGTGTTTGAAACAGGGTAATACGATACCCCTTGGTAAGACTAGTTCTTAGACTTTCGGGCCCCAAACTACCTAACGACTGTCAAAGATCTAGAATTAATAGCCGGAACCAACGCGGCAAACGGCTTGACGGCACAAAGGAAAGTCGGTATGTTATGAGTGGTCACCTATCTACGGCCCAACCTAGGCATCGCGGCTTAACCTGAAGATCGACTTGGAAAGCTGTATTTATTTAGCCACGTGCTCCTACTTTAGTAGGAAATAACAGTATTGGACTTTTAGGGTAACACAACAGAGTGCAAGGTTATTCGCCACAGTCGTTACCTAGCTTCATTATAATAATTCATTAAACATGTACATTGTTTTAAAAGTTTGACAGTTATATAAATTTATTTTTCGTGTTAGTGTGTTACCTACGTCACAATTACGGACAACCTTTTTTTTCCTTTGGTTTTCATGGGAAATCATCAAATGACTTCTCTCATTCTGAGCGGAGCGGGAGGGAGTGTCCGATTTTTACTGACTAAAACCAATCCATGTTCCGCGATGAACACGCGTGGAACACGAACGCGCCGTCGACACGGTCTGTCGTCATTAGACGGACGGACGGCTAGCTAGCCCATAGCTCACCGTCCACAGGCCCGCGTCTACGGTGGCCGGTAGACACCATGTGGCCCCCGACGCTCGGTACGTCTCCTGTGGCGGCTGGAGCGAGAGGCTCTTTCCCTCTCGCGTTCCGCCGACTCCTTTGCTAGCACGACTGCTTCGCAGAAGGAGGTGATGGCTTCCCATTCTGTCTCGCTCCGGACCATGGATTGAACCAGGGCCGGACGCGAAAGGTCGCCGCCGCCGATCGCTGCTAGCGAGGACACGGCGTTGCTCCGCCCACGCGGGGTAAACCGATCTCTGGTCGATCCTAGCAATGGAAACACCCTGACGTTTCCTCCCGCACGATTCGATGCAGGATGACGGACAACCGGCGGATTTATTTTTGGACGTTAACATGCATGCATTTATTAGTTAGTCTGTTTATTTAAAAAAAACGAGTTCTTAATCTGCAATAAAAGTGCCTGAGAGGTCAAACCTCTACCTATGTCACATTGGCAGGTTTTAGTTAGCAAAAAAAAAGAAAGATAGACATATAAATTTTTCATAGGTTATTAAAAAAAAATTGAATATTAAATGGAAATAGCTTTTTTTGTCACTCTCTCTCTCTCGGCTCTGAATGTGGTAACTGTTTTCGCGCCAGTGTCCCTTTTACTCCATATAGGTATAGGGTCATCAGGGCGTCGAGTAAGGGGACCAAAATACTATCACTACTACCGAATATCGTCAGAGTACACGCGGGGACACATCAAGCTTCACATTTCAAGCTTCTACATTTCCTGTATAACAAGAGACCCGCATAAACTGGGTTTTTCTAGGATGATTGGTCGCCGAGCGTACCTACCTATTTAGCTGCTACAAAGTTGTGCAGACGTTCCGATGATAATAGATATAAGGGGTGTAAAAATACCCTTAACGAAGCCGAAAGACACTTGTTCTCCGCGTCATTCATTGCGATCATTTTTAGAGTTCCGTACTTCAAAAGGAAAAAAAGGAACCCGTACAAGATCATCAGATAAAAGATTTGGAGGCTACAAAAAATATTGCAATAATTTTTTGTTCTGGACCAAGCCTCGAATTTTTTTTAAAGTGTTTAACGTTCCAAATATACCTACAACTTTAAAAAAAAAAACATTGGTTTTGAAGGTTATAACTTTATTTTCATTACCTCCATGACCCGTTTACTATTTAAAGTATCAGCACAATGTTTTGAGTGTGTTACGTAGAATTTACCGTAATGGTGATTTTTCACCCTAAAAAAAAGTTGACTTTTTTTTTGCCTACTTTAATGTACGTACATACATAATGATTGTTTGACGGCATCGTGAAGGGTCGGTACACCCTCTATATGATCCACTTTCGCTTATCAGATAACAAGAATAACAGAGTAAGTCTAAGAAGAAAATCAAAGGAGCTTACCCAATAAGATATCCACGGTAACTTCACTCATATGATCGTGAACGTCGAAGGTCTTGCCAACTTCACTGCGCATCTTTTCAACTACGTTCCTACTGTTTTGGTTGAAGACGTCCACGAAAGACTTCAGGATGTTAATGTGGAATGTTGGAGCAATCATCTTTCTGTGGGATCGCCATTTTTGTCCTAGAAGGTGAACAGTATAAAGTTTTAGTTTCCCGCGCGTAAAGTATGAAACTAAAGAAATGGTTCTTTCCTAACTGAAATTGTGACTAATTTCAAAGCTTTGAAGAGCAGGTAAGCTACATGGGAGTAAATTATTATGCATATATCTTATTCTGCTTAATTCGTAATTAAATTTTGAAGAACAATATGTATTGAGTCAAGGCAAGCAAGCTTTCATTCCAACAAGCTTTCTTTTTTAAATGGCATATTGCAGGTTCATCTATGAGGCTGTATTCTGCCTAATCGGACTAAATGTAAAGTAAATCGGGGCAAATAACTTACAAACTAAGCGACAAGCTTTGGCTGAGGGCGTCGCTAGGGGAGGGCAGCATAGGGACAGTCTGTATCTGAGTGATATCATTATTTAGGGAGTGATTTAAAACTACTGGCTCAGCTTCGCGGGCTGGCTGAAGAAGAGGGGGAAGGGGGGAAATAGGGACGTCACGACGGGCCTCAACGGCGATGTCGGATATTCAAACAAGCGTCAATAAATTGGCATTTATAACAAAATACCTTACCTGAACTGATCAGAAGACCTTCGCCAAGCCAAGGTTCGAAGAACTTATAATCAGAAGCTTTATCAATATGGGCGTTACTATTCAAGATCACCTCCACATCCTCAGGGTTGGCAATGAAGATGATCAGCTTTGAACCCAGCCAGCCCCGCACCACGTAGCCATACTGTTCGCAGATATTCAAACCAATTTGAATAAATTCTAAAACAAACGGTTGAAGTACGTTAGTGTCTTCGTAAACATAGTACGCAAGTATTACGTAAGCATGGAAGAAAACTTGGGCTTACTTTATAAGATATTGTATTCTATGTACATAGTAATTAGGCACGTATCCCCTTTGCCCCCTTGTTGATTGCTGAATTCAGATTCGTACACTTTCGAGAAACAATGTCAACCTTCAGACAGAAATTTTGCGAAAGACCTTGGAAGATGGCGCGAAAAACTGTTGTCAAGGTAAACCCTTATTAGCTCTATTAGGGACAGAAACTTGATCACAAGTGGGAACAAAAACCACACGAAGAACCTTTTGCAATCATCTGCCTAGCCTTTTCCCAACTATGATAGGGTCGGCTTCCAGTCTAACCAGACACCAGATGCAGATGAATGCCAGTAATTTACATGAAGGGACTGCCTATCTGATCTCCACAACACAGTTAGTACTGGGTAATACTGCACCCCTTGGTAAGACTGGAAGAATCTTTTGAACAAATTTCCAAAAAAGATCTAGTAGGTCTACACAAATTGAAAAGTAAATCAGTACTCACGTTCAGGTTTCTTAAAAAGCGCCATCAACGCATTACCAAACAGCGGGACAGCCGCAGGACCAGGAAGAATGTTGCCCATCCTGTAGAGCCTGGATTGCTGCTGATACCGATGAATCAACCAGACACATGATGCTAGTATTGCTAACGGATAGAACAGCAGCCTTGTGGTGTGGATATTTTCTTCGACGTGGATATCTACCACCGACGTCATTTTGCTGCAAGGAAAATCAAGAATTTTTGCGTTAGAATTAAGGCTGAATTTAGCACTTTTAAAACGTAAATGAAGAGCCTAAAAACGCTCACCCTTCACCACATCCTAGTTCTGGGATAAGGTGGCGCAGCAAAGCAAACATATCGAACTTTAGATTCTTCACAATATGTAAGAAGTATATCATATAAGCAACATGAACAATACATCAATACAAAGATCAACCTTACTAATTGAAGCAAATACTTAATTGCTTAGTATACGGTACAGTTTTCGTGTACCTATTTTTATGTCTGCAAAGTTTTTGCTTTGTAAGCGTTAGTGTGAATTCTGCTATTGCGTAAAAATAAAAATTGCTGGCTGTTATGTTTTTGTAGAACATTAAAGAAAGATCTGAAGGCTTCAATTTATTATCTTTGGTGGTATTTTGTTTTGAGAAAGAATTCTACAATAAATACTTAAATTCTGCCACATTTCGATTGGTCCAAAGGAAAATAAAATATTCATAACAATATTACTGTACCTGGTTCCACGATAAATAAGGTTTAAAAAAGAAAACTACATTAACTAAATAAATGTTATCACTACGCTCTTATAACTATCACTGAAAAATTTACCTAAGCATGTCTTCATTTTATTTATAAATGCTTCATGACATGTCGCAGTCACTTTGAATTAGTAGAAATTTAACTGAAAGACCAGTTATTTAGGAAAGTGCGGGAAAACTAAAAAAAAATGCCTACCTGCAAGTTGTCGTTCATACATTTTAAATAGAAAAAGTAATAACTCGCATATACTTAAAATAAAATTTACATCAAATACAATTTTCACCATTAATACTCTTTTGCAGCCATTGTTATAAAGGTAACGTAATTATTTTGAATTTCGATATTACACTGTCGTCTAGGCAAAAAGTGTTTATATTATGTTGGTCGCAAAAAAAAATACTTATTTAATTTATAACATTTGCACATGTATGCATTATTAAAACGAATGCAGCGAAATAACTATTTATTGCAATTCTAATTGAATGAAAACCTTAGTTATTTTATAAATAGACTTTACTGTCCCACTGTTAGGTTACAAGGTGATAAAATTTACATGGACAGATTTGTGGAGAACATGCCCAAATCTTTTAATTTAAAGGAGAATGCCCACTTTTGGGCCTAAGCGTTACAGTCAAATGGTTTATTGCAAAGTTATCGTAATTTTATCATAAACAAAATACACGAAAAAAAAACAATAGCACTAAAAAAAAAAAATTGCACAAGTAGTGTGTATAGGGCCGCGACGGCAAAACCTAACCACATTTTTTTTCTGGATCGGAAATCATTAAATGACGAGTCAGCGGGACGAGTCCCGCTCTGGGAGTGTCAGACTTTTACTGACTAAAACTTATCAATGTTCCTTCCTCGCCCTTTATGTTCCGGGGCCACGGTATCTCTTTCGAACAGTCCCGCAGCCCCGGCAGGCTTCGGCCCTTGCGGACCCCTTCCTTTCTGCTGACATCTCTTTGAGGCGCGCGTGGAACACTCGCGACTCTCCGCCACTCGTTTTTTAACCTAACCTAACTTAGCAATTCTCAGAAATGCAATTGCCAATTTAATTGAAATTAAATCAGATTATCCCTGGTGTACTTCTCTAAAAAATTACACCAATTTCATGACTGTAACGTAAAGTAACGTTAGGCCCAAAGATGTAGGGAAAATGGGCTTTCTCCTTTCATCATCCGGCCAAGGGAAGATCTTATTGACTAATTTTGGACTGACTTGTTGCTCAACGGAAATAATTTTGACAGATTTCCGCGTCACCTTTTAATTCAAGGTACAGCCCATCTCCTAGAATAAAGGTTTTATCGATGCGATATTTGAACAAAGCTATTAAAAACAATATTGTAGCCGACGTTTTTAACCAATAATTCCAAGACAGAAATGGTCTAAAAAAACACTTTGTCTTCGGCCTGAAATAACATCTCCAGAAGAACTCATCCAGACTCTGTGACTACATAGAGTCTGAATTTGCCCAGTTGATGGCAATAGACGCGCCCCATTATATGGTAGCTTGCCCCCTGTTGATGTGGAGTGTTTTAGCTTTTAAACGAAAAGACTACTTGTTCTAAGTGTCTGCTACATGTGTAATGTATAAAATTACATGATTCATTGTTTTGGAAACATGATGATCATTTCTGGGTTTGTATTCTGTAGATTGAATTCGAATTTGTTGGGTCATGGTGACCAATATTGGGGACCTCTTTACATTGAGAATGTCATTCATCTGTATTTTTCTGTGATTTTCGTATCGTCTTTACTGAAGCTTGTAACTTTACAGCTAAAACCTGTCTGCTCTGTCAAGGTTGTGAAAACAAATGATACCATTTACCAATTTTGTTTTAATGTCATGAAAAATATCTTCCAAATCGCATGTTTATTATTATGTAGAATAGTAGTAGAATTATACGCTATTTGTTGTCTTGAAAACAATTTAAGAATGTACTCTAACGAATTTACTTAATTTTATTATTTAGTCAAAATTTCCAAAAGATGTAAGCTCAAAACTAACTTAGTATAATAAATAAATAAATAAATATCACTGGACATTAACACACAGCGCCATTTAGTGCCACACTAAGCAAGGCTTACATCGTGGACACCAGATAGTTCATTTACTACATATATTTTTTTTTTGTTTGTAAATACATACTTATTATCCTACATACTTAACATCCATGACTCGGAAACAAATGTCCATGTTTATCACACAAACATTTGCGCCTACCGGGATTCGAACCCAGGACCCTAAGTACGTAAGGCAGCCTTCACTACCACTACGCCATTCGCGTCGTATAAGAGAAGAACATTGAAATAACAGCACATTGTATACAGGGTGACTGGGTCTGGACCCGCCATAGCAAATTCGCATATAGTAGAGGTCATTTTACTAATTACTAAACCTTACTTTCCCTAACTAAAGTTTTATATTTTAGGAGATACGTCAATTTTTATACTTTTTGAATTTTTTTCCGAAAATTTGACATTCAAGCATTGATATTTTTTTTTTTTTTGGCAATATTTTTGTAGTTTTTTAATTATTTGTTGGTGGTCATGCACTTCCGAAAATTTGACATTCAAGCATTGATAACTTTTTTTTTGCAATATTTTTGTAGTTTTTTTAATTATTTGTTGGTGGTCATGCACGTTGGTGATTAAAATACCTCGGAACTTCCCTCAAAGTAGGCTTAAGAAACTACAAAAATACTGCAAAAAAAAAGTTATCGATTCGTGATTGGAAAAATCTCAATAAAGTATATAAAATGACATATCTCCTAAACTAAAAAACTTTTTCTAAAGAAAGTAAGGTTCAATAATTAGTAAATGACCTCCTCTATATGCAAATTTGCTATGGCGGGTTCAGACCCAGTCACCCTGTATAAAGGGAAAAACAATTCGTTTTCAGATGGTCTACAGGGTCGCACGAAGGTTGTATCTCTGAAAGGCGCAAGTATATATTATTGCCACAACTACCTGCCCTAAACTTCACAAAACCGGGGTTCCCATGGCCTTTCACGGGCTACTCGCTTTTCTATATCTGGCATATACAGTACACATGTTGCGTATTTGAGTTTGGGCACGTGGTCGCCACTGGATCTTTTGGCACTATCAGTTTACCTTTCTACGAATGTTGTTTTCCTAGTAACAGTTTTTAAATGCCTCGAGTTTCGTCGGCAACCTTGATTCTCCTGCGAGTCTCTGCCTCGCGTAGAAACTTTGTTGCCCCCATGGTAGGCCTAATTGATTAGTCCAATAAAAACATAATTAATTAAATATTCGGATGTTAGCAAAGCTTGCGCAACAATTCGTCATTATGACTCACAGATCATAACTAATGGCCGCTATGGTTGACCTTATTGTTGCTATGGGATGTTAATCAATCGTAACAAATTCAATCACATCTTTTTTAGATTGATTTATGACTTCACATAGCAAGGCACCTAAGTACCCGATTCCTGACCGCTTCTCTTCGGGATCATGGCACTCTACGTAGTGTTTACTGCAACCAAATAGTATATTACTAAGTAACTTAACGCAAAAATTATTGCTTTATAGACATTTGTAGGTAATACATCATAGTAAGACATTTAGTACATCATTATTAGGATTAAACATATTACAAAAATGCTATTTTGCATGTCAACAAAGAAAGCAACATTTTTTGGAGGCATTTTCGTGGTTTTCAGGGTCGCTGATTACGAAAAAGAGGTCAGTACGAAAATAGAAAACAGAGCAAGGGAAAAATACAATTGGCATTTTTTTCTTCGGCTTCCTCTTACATTTCCGCCACTACAAGCCAATAACCATTTAATCAAGGCAAAAATGTGAACTCTGGACTTTCAAATTTCCACCTAAGTCAATCACCGTAGAAACAAACATCGCATTAAAACAAGTTTTTACTTCTCATGCTCTAAAAGTACGCCAATATAGTCCTACGAAACTTTACTCTCTAGGGAGTAAAAGTAATTAGTTTTTTAATTTCCTGCATATGACATAGACAAACTCAAACAGCCAGTAAATATACTACATATTATCCGTGGAGTGTGGATCATAAATCTTCATTGCGAAAATGTTGGGAGTTTTAGCTCTATGGTTTTTCCGCAAAGAATGTGGCACCATGTGTATTAAATTGTTAAGGTGGATGATTGATCTCACTGCCATTTTGTTGCTAGATGGCGACACATCCACAATTTCGAACATTTTGAATTTTTACACCCAACATGGATTTTTTAATAGACAACTTTATTATATGCGATACCTAGGGCATTAACTTGATTTTTTTATAGATAATCACTGTGCTTGTTAACTGGTATCATACAAAGATTAGAACATAATAAAGATTAGCCGCATGAATATACTCTTTACACACACACGCAAAGTAAATAGTAGTAACTTTCGACACCACTAGATGTCGTTATATTCAAACATGGTTGGAAATTAAAATGTCCAGCTGGCCTTAAATTTAAAGAAAGAGGACCAAATTATTTATACGATGAATGTCCTTACATTAGAGCAAAAACTAAAAACGAATGTTAATTTATTTACTAAGCATTCTGTATATTACTAGAGGTTAAATTGTTATGTTCCAACCTTAAATTCTGATTTCGAAAATGAGGACAAAAAGAAAATCCAAGATGACGTTCAGAAAAAAATTAGGTTTTTCCGTCATGGGTGATCGTTTTCATGGTTTTGGGGTCGCTGATTGCATTTTCGTAAACAGCGACCCCAAAAACCATGAAAACGACACCCATGCAATAACAAAAAACCTATAAATTTTCTGGGCGCCATTTTGGATTTTCATTTTAACCTCATTTTCCAAATTTATTTCACTGAGAAGTCTGTTTTGGTTGAATGATTGACATATCGACTGTCATCTGTCATTTTCGAAAGAGGGCGGCACGCGGACGGACTTTTTCGAGAAAGGGGTAAATAATAAATTGTTAATTATTATTTATTTTTGTGATAATTGATTTGAAAATAAGTTGTTTTTGTTCATAAAGTAATAATAATTTCGAGTTGTTAGATTACTGCTTATCTATGTGTTTTTGTTGTTGTCCGTTTTATCGGAAACTATGCACGGCAGGCTCTAACGCGTGATTTTTTTTTACTTTTCACAGGTTGACATTGCATGAAATTTTGCCAACTTTGGAAAGCGAGGATGTAGATGAGACAGGGGAGAACCTTATTTATGTAGACCCACCTATTGAACAGAGTGTTCAGGTAAAAGGAGTTGGTGTTCTATGCAAGTGGCACATTATTTGTTTTTGCTTTTTACAGCTTTACGTTACATGAAATTTGGCAAACTTTGGAAAGCGAGGTTGTAGATAAGACAAGAGGAAACCTAATTTATGTTGAACTCCTATTCAACGGAGTGGTCAGGTAACAGACGGGGTACCAGCGATTATGGGGTATCCGTTGAAGTGTTTGTTTGTCGCTGGAATGATAATAATGTTTGGTAAGGTTACGGTAGCCACCAACTTAGAAAACTGGGCTGTGATAACCGCCACTCGCTGGAATAATGAAAAAAAAGGCAAAAGTATCAATATCATGCATATGTGAGGTGTAGATAAGTGCGATCAAGTGATTGCGAATCTTAGAAAATTGTGGTGGCCAATTTTTGGCTACTTTATAGATGTGTCGGTGGTGAACAGTTGGCTACTTGCGAGGAAAAAGGGGCAAAATGGTTGCGACATAGAGACACAATCTTTGTTCGCATTCAGGAGATAAATAGCTGTCACCTTGCTAGGCTCGCATGAAACGCAGCCGCATCAAGGACAAAGGCCTGCCACAAGATATGATGGGAAACAGCATTGGACAATTAGCATAGAACGCCAGTGCAAGTCAATGCAATGTGGAGGAAAAGCTAAATTCAAGTGTCTCGAATGCGATGGAGTCCTCCATCCTAAATGTTTTATGAACGATTATGTGATGGCTTTGTCATCATAACATGTACTTAACATATGCTTTACTTAACGCCTTAGTTAAATATATATTTTTTAAATAATAGTGTCGTTGTAATTTTATCATAAGATTTCTCGTATTTCGGACTATTCGTATGTATTTTAATATACTTATATTAGTTTATTTTATATGCTTATTTATGGATTAGTATGTAGGTACCTATTTATGTGTTTATTTTAGGCTTACAAGATGGTATGTTTCTTCTAATTTTTATTGTACTCTATCACAATGCTGTCTATTTGACCCAATGGTTGACTGGTAGAGAATGCCTTGTGGCATTAAGTCCGCCTATGTACCACTATTGTACATGAAGTTTAAATAAATAAATATGTGCATTTTTCATTTCCGTCTAGATCTTTCTAGGTTTAGTATCAGGGGCCGCCGTGCATAGCGTCCGATATATCGAACAGGCTATAAAAACAAAACTAGAGTAAAACTGCTTCTTTTTTGCTAACTAAGCTATGAATTTTACCCAAATTAACCATCACTATCACTACATATTATAAAACTAAGTCTCCCGTCGCGTCTGTCTGTCCCTATGTATGCTTAGATCTTTAAAACTACGCACGGAGTTTGATGCGGGTTTCTCCAATAGATAGAGTGATTCAAGAGGAAGGTTTTAGTATATAATTTTACGCGGGCGAAGCCGCGGGCATCGGCTAGTTATTTTATAAGTAAATCAAATTGATTGGTTTATTAAGGCATGTAATTAACGATCCACCAGATTTAACAAAATGGAACGGCAAAAAAATCACTTTTGATTGCTAAAATTAGTAAATGATCACCAAAAATTGATCCCCATTTTATCATGAAATTAGAACCAAAAATTTATTTTTTTAGTTAATGACCACCAGGAATTGAACTGTTATGCTCTTGCATCCGAGTCGAGGGAGAACTGGTCGACGGAGCCCCGCTTCGCGGGGCTCCTACTTCTGAATGGTTTAAAAAAAAATAACCACGAAGGGTATGGCGGGGTGTACTCGCTCGCTTCGCTCGCTCATTCGACCCCGCCATACCCTTCTAACCTAATCTATCCGTGTCGGGGTGCCCCAAGTCGGCCTAGGCAAAACTAGTTTGTCATCAAACACCTCATTATAATTTGGTGCTCAATTTACTAAATTTGGTGCTCAATTTACTAAATTTGGTGATCAATTGATATTTTAGGTGATAGATGTTAGTGGTCACAAAGTAATTTTTGGTGGTCATTATATTTTCCCCCGTTTATTAAACTTGATGCTGTTATTGGATTGTGGTGGTTCACAAGAACAGAGGGGAAGACTTTTATTCGTCGTCATAGCTTCACTTACAAATTTTCCAATGTAGGTAAACCAGTAGGTATTGAATATTCCCGTATTCATTCCGTATCAGTGAACTTTCAATATAAGAGGTCATGACCAATAAATACGAACACTGCCCTTGTTTGCCTACTGTTAATCAATCTTATGTCACAATTCGTTCATACAAGCTCGTTAAACGCTACTTAACATATGTGATAGGTACCTATCTGATAAAAATGTTGGGCCACGAACATAACATCACACCTGCATATACCCGAATAGGTGTACCATATCACCGGATTTGATTAAAGGGGAGGCGTTAAGGTAGCCCGCGAAATTCAAATTTTCTTATAATAAAGATCAGCGTCAAGTACCTATTATTGGAATCAAATATAACAGCTCAAACCTTAGGACCCATTAATGTTAAAATGTATCCGTGGTGCTAGGCAACTGGGCCTATTCCAGTTTTAAACGTCCTATTGGCCTTGTTTCGTTTTGTCTCAGTCGTGCTGATTTTATCCTTCGCTAATATAATACTTTCTGATTAATTTCGTTGCGGGATCCAAGACAGTTAAATTCATTCTCTGGGACTTTGTCGAGAGCCATTGTCTTGGCGCTTTTCTGGTGGTCGCAACTGTTGATTCTGGCTTTCAGGAGTTACAGTGGTTTGGGAATAGTGTGGTGGGATTGTCCCATAAAAAAACTTTACTTTCTGTAACCAAAGTTTTATAGTTTAGGAGATAGGTCAATTTTTATACTTTATTGAGATTTTTCCAAAATTTGACCTTTAAACATTCATAACCTTTTCAACCGACTTCCAAAAAGAGGAGGTTATCAATTCGTCTGTATGTTTTTTTTTTTTTTTTTTTTTTTTTTTTTTTTTTTGTGTTTGTTACCTCATAACTTTCGACTGCGTGAACCGATTTTGATGATTCTTTTTTTATTTGAAAGCTGGTGCTTCCCATGTGGTCCCATTTTAATTTGCTGAAGATCTGATGCTGGTCTTCGGAGATATACAATGGAACTCTTCAAAAATGTACTGCAAATCTGCAGTGATTGCTATTATCGCTTGTAGGTTTATTGTTTATACAACATCATGACGTAATATCACGCCTGTATGCTCTGAGGGGGTACGCAGATGTGTACAATACACCCAGATTTCGACAGTGTTTGTTACCTCAGTACTTTCGACTGGGTTAACCGATTTTGATGATTCTTTTTTAATTTGAAAGCTGGTGCTTCCCGTGTGGTTATATTTTAATTTGCTGAAGATCTGATCCGGATCTTCGGAGATATACAATGGAACTCTTCAAATATACACGGCAAATCTGCAGTAACTGCTGCAATCGCTTGAATGTTTATTGTTTATACAACATCATGACGTAACATCACGCCTGTATGCTCTGAGGGGGTACGCAGATGTGTACAATATTCCCAGATTTCGACAGTTAGGTGTATTAAGTTCCATTTATTGGGGATAAGTATTTTTTTTATTTTATTGGCAAGGGCACTTCAAGGGTAGTTTGATGAGAATTTCGTTAGGTTCTGATTATGGGATCCATGACAAAGAAACGGAACTCTTCAATTCTTAGAAGCAAATTACCGATTCTCGGCCAAATCTTTTAAAGGCTATCCGGATATTTGAGTCACGTACCATAACGTCGTTATTAACCGACTTCAAAAAGGAGGAGGTTCTCAATTCAATGTTCCCCGATTACTCGAAGATGACTGGACCGAATTTGTTTTTTAATTGTTTGAAAGGGTATACTTCCCAGAAGGTCCCATAATCATCAAGTCAGGATCCTGATAATGGGATCCTGGAGAAATAGAGAGAACTCTTCAAATTTTATAGGCACACCAGAAGCGATTTGGGTAGTTCTTGAAAGAGTAGTTTCTCGGAGTAATTTAAATGGGATCACCATTTAAATTTGGTAAAGATCGATGAAGAACTTCGGAGAAAGGCAACGGAACTCCTCATTAAATATAGCAAATGTGTGTCTCTTACTGGGATTGCTGAAATCTCATGTCTGTCTATTGTTTACACCAGTTCATAACAAAAAATCACGCTGGTACGCTGTGAAAGGGTATGCACATATTTTAAACCACTAAAAAGTGAAAAATAAAAACTTTTTTGCAAAAAATAAAACCGACTTCACACAAAAAAAGTGAAAAATAACTTTAGCTTCTGAAGTCGGTGACAAAAAAATTAAATCAATCAAACAAAGGTCACCGACTTCAGAAGCTAAAGTTATTTTTCACTTTTTTTGTGTGAAGTCGGTTTTATTTTTTGCAAAAAAGTTTTTTTTCGCTTTATTTTTGTGAGGTTTCTTTTACTATTTATTGATAGTCCTAAACAATGGTTATTAAAATACTTCGCAACTTCAATAAAACTAGTGTAAAAAAATAAGATAGTATGCTTATTAAAGAAAATAATGCCAAATCAAAACCATTACGATCAAATTCAACCTCAAATAAAAAAAAAGATACGGTGTTATAATTATTTTTTATCAAAGTTTGTTCTTTATTTAAAACCTTTCCAACGATACCAAATTTGTATTAAAAAAGTTACTACATAGTTTAAAAACACAATTCAGTATAGGTTTGTTTAAGCTAATTGTGCAAAGTATTTTTTGCTAATTTATGAATAGGTAGGTAGAAATTCTTGGTGGATTACATTTTTTATTATTCAAAAAATACTTTTACAATGTAAAACAGAAAAGTAAAGGAAAATATATCAGGAATTTAAAATCTTTTTCTTCATTGCAGGCCAAATCTTTGGCCCAGCCCCAGACGTAGAAGAATCAAGTGAATTGAAGAAAATTAAATGAGGACAAAATAAGAGTTTATTAAAAAAAAAACAATAACTTGTTCAGTTATTTATTAAGACATTTAGCTTTGTCTTACCACCACGGAAAGATAGCAAAAATATCGGGCATGTGTCACAAATCGCGAGCAGCAATACGAGCAAAATCTTTAAGTTCTGCTTTTGCTTCCCGATATCTTTTCCTATATTTTTTCTGTTTTACATTGTAAAAGTATTTTCGTGGTTTTTTTTTTGAGGTTGAATTTGATCACAATGATTTTGATTTGGCATTATTTTTTTAAGCGTACTTACTATCTTATTTTTTTACCCTAGTTTGAGGGAAGTTCCGAGGTATTTTTTAATCACCAATGTTTTTTTAATGACTACCAGTACCAACAAATAGTAAAAAAAACCTCACAAATATAAAGCGAAAAAAAGTTATGAATGCTTGAAGGTCTAATTTTGGAAAAATCTCAGTAAGGTATAAAAATTGACCTATCCCCTATAAACTATAAAACTTTGGTTTCGGAAAGTAAGGTTCAGTAATTAGAAAATGATCTCCTCTATGCGAATTGGCTATGGCGGGTCCAGAGTCAGTCACCCTGTATTTGTTTTAAATATTTTTCTTTCTTTTGTTATGGAAGAGCGGAGTCTTCTAATACAGGCATTGTTTGCAAAATCACAAACTAATTGTTGTTATTTAGTTGAAGAAATAAACTATATTGTTTATTTTTTTGAATTTTTGAACTGTTGTTCAGAATAACTGCAAAAAATGTTGTTCTGATTTTTTAAGATTTCCAAATATTTGTTGAAGTGAAAACTTCCTTAGACTTTTTAAGTGAACAAAAATCATGGAACTCGCGTGACCGTCACCTAACGCTTCGTAGCGATCGGCTACGAGTTTTCGCTTTTATCGGTAGTCCCCAACTGCCCCGCATGATTTTTTTTATACACCCATTAAGTCAACCATCAGAAAACCAACACAGGTAAAGGACTAGAAAAGAGTTCGATGATTATTAAAAAAAACTATTTAAGTTGAATGCAAATGAAGTGAACAAATTAAAACGCACAAGAGATCTTGATCAGAAACAAATGAAGGTCAGGACCATATTTGTAATAAATAGAGCAGTTATGCACGGCTGATTCACATTATCATCTTCGTAACATTTTCTCAAGTATGTTGGGGTAGGCTTCTAGTACAAGTAGGTACAAGTATTTTACACGAAGCTATGATATCGGCCTAAATTTTAATACAGGGCCTCGATTCTGCTATTACAATAGTGTCAGAGTATTCGATCATTGATTTCATAATGATCAAGTTATGTCAAATTTTGACAAGTTTGTTAATTCTACTATCATAATGGTGCTATTATGACTTCTCAATGAACAACCACTGACACTCCATTGAAAGAAATGTCATAGAATATTAATCTCGTACATGAAATCTGGCATGAATAAATGTTCGCATTTAGAAGTAGATTTCGAAAACCATTTGTACTAAGGGTTTTATAATAATGACAATACGAAAATGCCATTAAAACACAATTTTATTACGAGACCATTGACCGACCATTGTGAATTTAGCAGATTACGAACTTTAAGCAAAATGACGAGAGGATGAGAATGGAATTGTGAGTGACGAATTTATTAAAATAGCAGAATTAGGCCCCAGGCTACGTGTTTGACAGCTTGCTTAACGATGCTGATGCGGTTGACTTGATACTGTACTGCGTCTGATGCTATATTTGCGAAGGCGCGAACGGACGGCTTTCATGCGATTGTGCGCAAAAGGCTAGCCTCCTTTTCACAGCGTTTTAGGTTTTGTTTGGGTATGTCATCATCATCCAGTAAATGAAAAGCTTGTGGCTAATTAATAACAGCCGCTCGGGTCGATCTTTTGGTTCAGCCGTGCTTGCCTGGGTTGTACCACCCTTACGTACCGAGTTTCCTCCGTGCCTCCGAAAGCACGTTAAGCTGTTGGTCCCGGCTATCATTTGTTAATCCTTGACAGTCGTCGCTAGTAGTCAGTGTACCAAAAAGTCTGACAACCAGTCTGACCAAGTGGAATCGTATTACCCAGTCCTGACTGGGTTGTGGAGCTCAGATAGGCAGTCGCTTTGTGTAAAATAGATATGCAGGTATTCAGCTGCATTCGGTAAGACTGGAAGCCGACCCCAATATTGTTGGGAAAAGGCTAGGCAATATCCTACGATATTTTATAAACAAAGAAATACATGCTACGTAATAATACTGCTACCGCCGCCGCCAACCGCAGGGAAGTGGCTGGACGAACCCGCCGCACCGCTACGGGACCCTGGACCATCTCACTCCAGTCTCGGCCACCTACTTCCTGAAGACCTACTAGATAGTACCTAGTGTTCCCTAGGCGGTTCTAACCTACCGTACCCACGCCCAGCTCAATCGGCTTTGTCATTTAATTCAACTTAATTAAAATAATCTTGTAACGCATATATGTTTTATTTATCATCTACCTAACACCAAAGTAAACACTACCTTACACTAAACGGTACAGTGGCCGTTACTTTGTTCCGTATTATTGCGTTTGGACCACTTGCTTTTGTACAACGATCAGGCGCATGTGTACTAAATATAGAAAGTACTTGTGACTTATATTTACGTTGTATAGGGTAGAAAGGACACCGTTTACCAGGTATTCAGTACATCATTCGGAAACCCCCACATCGAAATTTTTCATCGATAATTTAAAAGAAAAACAGTTGTTTCCTTCAAAACTGCAATACCTACTCGTCAAAATATATGGAACAGCAGATTTTTTCTTAAATTACCCATGAAAAAGTTCTATCTGACCCCTCACATTGAACTTTTTCATCGGTAACTTTCAGGTTTAGAAGATACAGATGCAGTGTCGAACTTCTTATGAGTTTCTCATGCTCATCTCACTAATGACTTTCTCTGTTAGTGAGAAGGTTTCGATGTCGGCTAGTTTTATGGTTCAACATTGTGGAATTGTAATACAAACACTTTACTTCATGTAGGTAGGTAGGTACTGTTCATGAGTTTAGCGTTCATGGACCGATTGCTGATGGAGTAATCTTCTAGTGGAGAGCGCGTATGACAAGCATAACGTGTGACGTCCTAGACATAGCCAGATCAAAGACCTTAAAAAACTTTTTTGCAAAAAATATAACCGACTTCACACAAAAAAGTGAAAAATAACTTTAGCTCCAGAAGTCGGTGACCTTTGTTTGATTGATTTAGTTTTTTTGTCACCGACTTCTGGAGCTAAAGTTATTTTTCACTTTTTTGTGTGAAGTCGGTTATATTTTTTGCAAAAAAGTTTTTATTTTTCACTTTTTAGTGGTTCACATGTGCTTACCCTTTCACAGCGTATCGGTGTGATTTTTTGTTATGAACTGGTGTAAACAATAGACAGACGTGAGTCTTCAGCGATCCCAGTACATTTGCTATCATTTATTAAGGAGTTCAGTTGCCTATCTTCCGAAGTCACCAGATCTTTATCAAATCGAAATGGAACCACTCCGAGAAAGTACTCTGCTTAAAACTACTCAAACCGCTTCTGGTGTGCCAATAAAGTTAAGGAGTTATCTCTATTTCTCCGAGATCCCATTGAATGGAACTTTACACGTCTAGGTAACTGTCGAAATCTGGGTGTATTGTATACTTCTGCGTACTCCCTCAGAACATACAGGTGTGATGTTACGTCATGATGTTGTATAAACAATAAACAACCAAGCGATTGCAGCAATTACTGCAGCTTTGCCGTTTATTTTTGAAGAGTTCCATTTATATCTCCGAAGATCAGCGTAAGATCTTAACCAAATTGACATGGAACCACACGGAAAGCACCAGCTTTCAAATAAAAGAAGAATCATCAAAATCGGTTCACCCAGTCGAAAATTCTGAGGTAACAAACATGTTCGAAATCTGGGTATATTGTTCACATCTGCGTACCCCATCAGAGCATACAGGCGTGATGTTACGTCATAATGTAGTATAAACAATGAACCTACAAGCGGATGCAGCAATCACTGCAGATTTGCCGTCTATTTTTGAAGAGTTCCATTGTATATCTCCGAAGATCAGCATCAGATCTTTAACAAATTAAAATGGGACCCAACGGGAAGCACCAGCTTTCAAATAAAAAAAGAATCATCAAAATCGGTTCACCCAGTCGAAAGTTCTGAGGTAACAAACACAAAAAAAAAAAAAAAATACCGACGAATTGAGAACCTCCTCTTTTTAGAAGTCGGTTGAAAAGAGGCTGAAACAGACTAAATGCGAAAGATGGGAGATACGGTATTAGGGCACAGTTTGGGAGAGACCTATGTCTGTTTGTGTCTGCAAGATATCGCTTTCAGCGTTATGACCGCCATCGTAACCATAGAATTAGCACCATTGTAAAACAGTGTGTGTAATTTTGGTGTAAGTAACAATAAAGTAAGTATATTCAATTCTATGTACAGCAGTAGAATGCGATAGGCTGGATTGGAGTGACAACTGAAGTCGAGGTGAGAGGTGTCTTTTTCGTAAAGACCAATATTCTCCAAGCCCCCGCTTGGAGAATATTGGTCTTTATAGTCCTTTATAGCTTTTTTCTTTGTAGCCCCCTACGACAGAATTCGCTGTTCTGGTATGGTTACTGTTAACGCACGACATCCTCGAACCTCTACTTCAGAGGCTTTCTTTTACTTTTCGAGTAGTTAATTATCTGCTTACATTAATAGATCAAGCCAAGCCAACATTTTAGTTCTTTAGTATCGAATCCAAATATTTTTTTGTGGACACTCTTACTTACCCCCCCTTACTTACAACTTGGAAACCCCCGTGTTTTCACGACAACATAGACCCCCGACGGACCTGGACCACTACCACTTTGGGAATCACTCTTCTAGTTTATGGAATAAAGATCCGATTCATTAATCGGTGTGCGACCACACATGTATGAAAATGTACCAGGCGAAAGGATTATATTATGCAAGGATCGTAATATGTCTCGTTTTCTGGTTTCTGCCTATCCTGTCCGTTTATATAAATGGTTGTATGTTCTGGGGCCGCGGTATCTCTTTCGAACAGGCCAGGAACATTAGGCCCTGGGTTCGATTTCCAGGTCGGCTAGTATTATTCGGTTATTCCATTAGGAATTTCTCAGTCAGCCCAAAGTTGTAGTTAGGTGTAGATTTGTGCCCGGTTGATGCGAAAGGCTCATAATAATTAAAATAAGACTTAAGTACTTAAATAAACCGTAGGAATTTATTTTATTAAAAGCCATGGAATATGAATTAAACAAGTTTGCGTTTATTCGAAACTTTCTTTCTCATTTATTAACAAAGTTTTCATAGATCTGCAATGACACCGTTCATGACTTTATCAGTTAAGTTAGTAGCTGAATAATCAACCATATTCCATTAGAAGTTATTTGATGTCTTACAGCCATATTCATGTATCATCAACATAGGACTGGTTTACTAAACGATTTATCAGTGCGAATAGGTAAATATACGAAGCCCTGGATATACTTCTTATATACGATACTATAATTTTCAATAAATAAAACTTATCACAATAAATAATAGTGTAAGTAATGTCATAATTAATGTTTATTATCGCATCTTAGTACTTCTAATTCAACAACAATATGATATGGGTGATCAAAAGATGGGATAAAAAAAATATTCTTTGGTAGATTAGGCGACGGTTGTAGAGACCCTCTGTCTGGGTTCAATCTTCAGCCTGAAGCCGTCAGTCCTCTTCAGGATGATGTCAGCTTGTAGTTTGAACTGGTCTTCAGTCACGTCGGAGGTTACCTTGTAGTTACGGAGGACGGTAGATAGCAGAATCTTCAGCTTCAAGATGGCGTATTTGCGGCCTGAAAATCGTACATTGGGAATGTTAACAACATCCTACTAGTATCCTACTAATCCTTATTCCTACTAATATTATAAATGCGAAAGTTTGTGAGTATGTATGTTTGTTACTCTTCCACGCAAAAACTACAGAACGGATTTGGATGAAATTTTGCATCCCGGTAGTAAGATCCCCTGGGACAATTATCAAACTTGACGCGGGCGAAGCCGCTGGCAGAAGTTAGTCTAAACTAATATTATGTATAGGAGGAAATATTTGACTTTTGTTTGATACTATTTAACTCAAGAACTACTCAACCGATTTTAAAAATTCTTTCACCACTAGAAAGCTACATCTTTATCAAATGACATAGGTTATAAATTATATTGATATCATGCAAATTAGCCGAGCTATCACAATTTTTGCGGGACGAAGTCGCAGGCAAAGTGTTAGTGATAAAATAATATGTGCCATGATTGTTATCATGTCTGGCATGAAAACTGTGTTTATCAAAAGGATAATGAGAGGTGTACCTATGATACAATCATATTTAGCATTTTAGTTATGTATATGTCTCATATATTAGGAGTCACTTGAAATAAGGCAATACGCTCGCTCCCTATCACTTGGGACTTAAAACATCACTGACGAATCGTAGGTGAATTATTAGGTACACTTCTGCCTTACCCTTTAGGGATTACAGGCGTGATGTTATATAATAGGGGCGAGCCGAATACAAAACCAGACATAGGGCAGTTACTTAGAAAATTTTGTTGAAAATTTCCGAAAATACTTTAACCTATCTGAAAATCGCACCCAGAACCTCAACCTCAACAGTAGAGCTTGCGACTATTACATACAAAAGAAAAATACACAAGACATAAGGATAGGTGATACAGTTGTTTGAACTGGGTTCGCAACTCTTTCTTTATCAGAAATGTTAAGCGTACTAACCGACACAGCTCCTGGGCCCAGCACTGAAGGGAATGTAGCTGTAGTAGTGCCTGTTCGAGGTATTCTCTGGCAAGAAGTTGTCAGGGTTGAAGGTCTCAGGGTCCTTGTAGTATTCAGGGTTGCGGTGAATTTTGAAGGTACCAACCACGATGGTGGCGCCAGCGGGCAGAACATATCCTTTGGTGGCTGAAAAATAATTAAAATATGTTGCAATACTATTGATTGAATTTATTGACTAGTGACGCAATTACTTGACCCTGTAATCGAATTCAATTTCACTGTACAATTTATACTGTCCACCTAAGGTTAAATGCTAATGACGTAAGTAAATCCGTAGATCTGCGTCATTTGAATTTGACTATTAGTTAATCTATTAGGGCTGTTTAACGAAATTCGTGGATAGACGTCATTTCTTTTGACATACACGCATTGGCTTCTTCCTTGTAACTTATGGAATTTGCCAAGACTACGCACGCTCAGTGGTAAACTGCGAACACCAAAACGTTCGCAAACGCATTTCCTCATTGGCCACTCACTGTAAGTAATTGCAGTTTTATTGCTTCATGTAGGGATGTATTGTTGCATGCCTTTCTATTATAGTAATGCAAGATGAAATCCGGAAAAGACAGGACACGGAATCCCATCCTTTCTAGATTCTATTAAATATCAAAAGACTCTAACAACTGGTTGCATAAATAAACAGGGTGAAATTGAAAGCAATTGTATCATAAGACTCACCGATTTTAACGTCACGGTTAAGTTTCCTAGCGATGATGGGTACTGGTGGGTACATCCTGAGGGACTCAAGGATGACTCTCTCGAGGTACTTCATCTTCAGGGTATCATTGAAGTTGGCAGGCCTGTCAGAGTCACCGAAGATCTCGTGCAGCTCGTTGTAAACCCTCTGTTGGATCTCCTTGTGGACACCGAGGAGGCAGAGCACGAAGCTTGAGCCAGCGGCTGTGGTGTCGTGACCCTAGAAATTAATCAAATTTCATGATGATGTTATATCTAAACGGCCTAGTCTTTTCCCAACTGCATATATCTTTAGGTAGTTCGTCTTCCAGAATTTGAATAATACATAGAGCCATTGCCTCCTGATTCTTTCAACATAGCTCCGCGAGTTCAGCCGAAACTGGTAAAAAGGCTAAGGTCGTCTGACTACAAAATAATATAAGACTAAATTCTTGCACTTCCTTTCAGAAGACTGGCGCACAATTTAAGTTGCTCTCCAAGGCGGAGAACGGGACATGACTAACGCATCTGCATCTCACAGATTATTTAAATCGTGCAGGTGTAACATGAATCTGTTTAAATGATTAAATTTAATTGACTAGTTTCTAATAAATTTGCATTATGACGTCTGCTTCTGCAGCATTTAAATGTTGAAGATCATTTAAAAAGTTAATTACCTCGAACATGATGGTGTCGACTTCTTCTTTGATTTCGTGGTCACTGATGTTGTTTGTTCCGTTCTGGGATGATTCGATCATCAAGTCCAAGAAAGCAAGACGTTTCTTCTCACCTGGGTATTAAAAAAGATAATTGAGAACGGTTTTAAGATAAAAAATTGTCCGTATCCCACTCTCAACTTAGTGGTATCTGATTATAGTGTGAAATTATAAAAAAATATCAAGTTTACCAATGTCGTTTTCATCATTGAAGTCCAAGTCATCGCGGTATCCCTTGAATACATCCTCAGAGAGAGTTTTGTCATTGTTGGCCAAAACATTGTCGTCATCAGAACCCTTGGTGAGCTCTTCAATTGTTAGTGGAATCACACCCTTGGATTTGTTTTCAAAGTAGGTTTCCTTCTTGTTCTTGATAACCTATACAAATAAAATAATGATTCTAGAAAATAAAGTTAAAGCTATAAAGCTATTAATAGACACATGACGTTATAATACGAGAATACAAATAATCTATTTTGTTCTATTCTGGACTAATAGGCTAAGCTCCCAAAATATTGCAATAAAATAGACTCTAATCTTTCATAAACCATTCAGATTACATATTTTAATACAAATTACGTTGAATCTGTTTAAAACTTAAACATACTATAAATAAGGTAGATGTTACCTTGTTGGTAAGTCCGTGGATAATATCTAGGAGTTTCGTCTGTTGCTTGAAGAAGGGTGATAAATTAAAGATGGCGTCGAATCGGAGCCATAGTTTGTAGTGCCTCTGGTGGATAATGTCGCACATCCTGAAACATACAATGAGGATTACGATCTCAGTTTCTAAAATGCTTAGTTTCGAACTATAATATAATCGGTAGGTATCTTTAAGTGAATCATTAATTAAAGAATTATTAATATATCAATTTAATTAAAAGAGATAAAAGATCATATGTTAAATTATAAATTAAATATGTTGACCAACTAATTATGTATCAGTTTAAAAATAATGCCTTATAATATTGACAAACTAAAACTCACTTCATGACGGCCATAGCGTAATCAAATCCAGATTCATCTTGAGTCTTCCTAGTTATTCCCATGGCAGTTTCTGGAACATTAATTAAATATTCATTTAATTGTTATTACACCTACTGTTATTTGCTACAAGTCACGCTTACTAGGTAGTCTAATTTGAAAGTCAAATAGTTTATGGAATAACTTTTGCAAAGGTCCCTGCGTACTTACCTATTATTTACCTAATTAGCTTACAAAGCAAGTAAAAGTTGAAGAGGGCAATTAATTTGAATAATTATGTAAGTTTATGACTGTTGGTAAGAAACAACAACTAAGTACCTGAAGTGCATTTTGATTTGGATTCATTTGTTTGATTTAAAATGTCAAGAAATCCCTAATGTCAAAGAAGTTACAAAATAGAGAAGTAGTTGTTCTTTGGAGAAATTTTGCATTCAGGGCTAAAGATAACGATTTTGGGACATAACAAATAAGTACTTGTTTCTAGGCTACTATGTTTTGAATTTGGGATTAGTTTCTGGGCTGGAAATATAGGTAAATGCAAAAGTAAAACTGATTGTCTGTTTGTTACTTTTTCACGAATAACGCCTAAACGAATTTCGATAAGTTTAAAAATCTCACACAGAACGTACACCAGGTAGATCTGAGACATAGGATAATTTTTATCCTAACAGCAATATCTCTCGAAGGAAATATTCTCGACCTGTACGAGCGAAAAAAGTTGACAAAAAAATATCGAATTAATTTAACTTCACGGTTTTATTTATGGCATTAATAGGGAAGTACTTAAATAATCTCTAATTTGCCTGTGAAGCCATCTCTGTCAGTCGTGAAAACTTAATAAACAAACAATTTCTAATCTATATCTATACTAAATAGATAATCTATATAAAAACGAAAAGATTTGATTTTCTGTTTGTTTGGATATATGTTACGGTTTAACTCTAAAACTACTCGACCAATTTTAAAAATACTTTATAATTATACTGATATCATACAAATTAGCCGACTTATCACAATTTTCGCGAACGAAGTCGCTGGCGAAGTGATAGTTAATAATATAATCTCTTACCGAGTAGAATATCAACAGTGACACCAGACATGTAGTCGTGGACGTCGAACTCCTTGCCAATCTCTGGGCGCATCTTCTCTACCACATTTTTACTGTTATTATTGAAGACGCTGACGAAAGACTTCAGGATGTTGATATGGAATGTGGGGGCGATCATCTTCCTATGAGAGCGCCATTTGTCACCTAAAATGATTTGTAGATGGTTAAATTCAATGGTGGTATTTCGGTAGTGTGTATTTCTGCTATTCAGCTGCATCCGGTTAGACTGGAAGCCGACCCCATCATAGTTGGGAAAAGGCTAGGCAGATCTTGATGATTTCGTTGGTGTGAAGGATTATCTTGGCAAGGTAAGTTGTATTATAAAATATGGAAGTAAAAGACATACTGCGCCGATCCCAAATAAATAGGGATAAGGCAAGTAAATAATGATGGTGGTACTCTTATTTAATCTAGAAGAAATATGAAATAACAAAATTTGTTATGTCATTACAAAATAAACTGGGATTGCCAAGAGAATCATCATCTGCCTAGCCTTGTCCCAAATATGTTGGGGTCGGCTTCCAGTCTAACCGGATGCAGCTGAATACCAGTATTTTACATGGAGCGACTGCCTATCTGACCTCCACAACCCAGTTAATACTGGGAAATACGATACCACTTGGTAAGACTGGTGTCAGACTTTTTGGGCCACTGACTACCTGTAACGACTGTTAAAGATGGACAAATGACAGCCGGGACCAACAGCTTAACGTGCTTTCCGAGGCACGGAGGAAACTCAGTATGTAAGGGTGGTCACCTATCCACAGACCAACCTAGGCAAGCACGGCTTAACCTAAAGATCGACCCGAGCGGCTGATATTATTTAGCCAAGAGCTCCTCGGGATTGCCAAGAGAATGATGATTGTTATTATCATTTGTCGTAGGTTTTTTTGCTAACTATTTTGTGTTCTACTGCTGGGCTAAGGACTCTCCTTTCTTCTTCCGTACCTCTCTATTCTGTGCCATCTCTGGCTATATTAATTTATTATAACCATATCCTGCCTTTAATGGTAGATAAAAGGGGTGTAAAAAACCTCTTAACGAAGCCGAAAGGCCCTTGTTCTCCCCGTCATTGCGATATTTTTTTTTGTTTTACTACATACCATTCGGCAACATACCATCGTAACAAAAAGAAAGTTGTTTCCTAACAAACATTTTAGCGTAAAGTTACTTAGTTTGATGTGCAGAATGCTTGGTTGACGATTTCGTGAAGTGTCCGTTTACAGCCTGTATATTTAGGCAACAAGTATCTCTGTTCGCATTACGATAACCTTTTGAATATTTGAGATTAAAGTACTGAAAACCATGCATACCTGTACTAATAAGAAGACCTTCTCCGAGCCAGGGCTTGAAGAATTTGTACTCTGTGGCTTTGTCGATGTGGACATTACTGTTTAGGATGACTTCTACGTCGTTGGGGTCTGTCAGGAACACGATCAGGTTGGATCCCAACCATACTCTGACGACGTTGCCGAACTTCTCTCCATACTCCAGGCCGAGTTGAACCAGTTCTGAAACCAGAAGATGAGGTAAAGATAGTTCTGGAAAATCAACACCCCATTTCGGGGTCTGGTGTATTACGGCCCATTCTCTGTTATGAAGAGGAGATCTGTCTGTGCTGCAGCAGTTCCACTTCAACAGGTGATTATGTTTATGATTACGCTGGGAATCTATTTCTTTGCAGTTCTGGCATAAAACCAAACATTATAAACAGGACAATTACAATCCAGTAAATATGATTTAAGTAAGAGCAAAAACTGGACTTGTCTGCATTTAAAATGTACTTAATCACTTTTGAAGCATAAAAAGTTGTTCTTAGCCACAAAGTTCCCCTTAGTTCCATCTGTCATACTATGCAAGACAGCATGAACACAAATATAAACAGTAGGTACCGTACTTCTCAGACTTACCACTGGGTTTTTTCCTCAGCACTAAAAGAGCATTTCCCAAAAATGGTATAGCAGGTGGTCCTGGGATCTTCTCTGCGAATTTGACCATGCGCGACTTCTGTTGCCATCTGTATAGGATCCAGATGCTGGATGCGAGAAGCAGGAGGGGGTAGAAGATCAGTCTTGTGTTGTAGCTCGGCACCTCGGTCTCGTCGACCAACGACGTCATTGTGCTGAAAATGTACAATTTTTGTTTTAATTAGTCTAGTCTAGTCTACCTCCTAGCGTCTCTTGGATTTGAAATAGCGAATGACATAACTTTTCAAGTAGCAGCTATGTTAAACAAAATGCCTATGACCATAATTGGTGCCCACGAAAATTTTGTACTATGTTATGACATAGTACAATTTATTGTATGGCTGTAAACCTCAAAATTACTTATACACGGATCACAACGTGGTGGTATGTTTCAACTACGGGTAGTAAAGTACAGTGTGGTTCAAAGCACTATCCCCTTTTGGAGAAGACGAAAGCCGCAGTGCATTTGAACTTAATTGCAACCTAATTACTTGGCAATCGCTTTATGATACAAATAACAGCAATACATGTTAAAGGATTAAGCCCTGCGCAATACAATGAGAGTAAAAACACCCTTTACGAAGCTGAAAGGCATCTCCCCGTCATTGCGATCTTCTTTTTCTTCGACATTGTATTTGGGAACCTTTTAGTTACGGAAGTATTCAGGGTCAAATTAAAAGCGTATTACTATAACTTTGCTTTAAATACCTCTATGATCCCCGTAATATTCAATGCATTCATCAGCACAATGTTTTGAGTGCGTTACATTATTGAGTCCCACCGTAGAACGTGATTTTTCACCAAAAAACAGTCGTTTCCTAGCAATAATTTTTGGGTAGAGTTTTTGTTTAAATTGATGTGCGGTCGAAAAAGCTATTTGGTTTACACTTGACAATGTAATTTGTAGGTTAAACTGTAAACCAAATAGCTTGTTCGACCGTACAAAATGCTTGGCGGCTTTGTGGAGGGTCCGTTTACACCAAGTATAAAATATATCCAAACTAATTTATGGCGTAGTTTATTTTTCACAGAAGGAAAATACTTGTTTAAGCTAGCATTCACAAAATATGATTAAAATAGTATGTAAGGGCACTAATAGCTGAATGTACTACAATTTAGGTACTTCCTGTAATAACTCGCTTTATCGCAACACTGACAAACTCACAAAACCGTTCCAAAAACTACAAACAAACTTGAAAGAAATATTTTCACGATTGGTCTAATATTAATATTATATTAATTTGCATACTGTCACTTACATGTTTTTTAAATTTATTTCTAAGAGTATCAGTCAAACTTATCACCCTGTGGTCCAGTCACAATTAACCTATTTACAAAACAAAACATTTTATATATAAGCACGTATCACATGGGTTACGCATGCCCCCACAATATATTAATACTAATTAAATTTGTTAATTAATGTTTTTCCCTACTGTATATTCTGAATAATTAATAAATTGTTGCAAAAGAGAAAAACGGGTCTTTCAAACTCGGAAATTGTATGTTCTGCCCCTCTTTTAACCGACTGCGGCGAAGCGCAAAGGAGGGTTACGTGTTTGACATGTATGTATAATTGTCACCGTAAAATTGAAAACCCGTTAGATTGTAATTTATCTAGCGAGATTGTAAACTATCGAAAGATTGTCAAGCGAACATGCTTTATAATAATTTGCATTTGCATAATTTTCGATAGATAAACCGATCGAAGTCATCATCATCATCATTTCAGCCGAAAGACGTCCACTACTGAACATAGGCCTCCCCCAAGTGTCGCTACATTGACCGGTCCCGTGCGACTCGCATCCCGCAACCTTCACCAGGTCATCGGTCCACCTAGTGGGAGGTCTTCCAACGCATCGTCTTCCGGTTTGCGGTCAACCGATCGAAGTGAAACCGTAAAATTGTGAAATGCCTGCGACGGAATCTCTGTACCTATATAATAATCGGGACTTAAAGCACCCCGACGTACTTTAGTTAGGTTGCTTTAAACACTACAGACAGAAATAGGAGACCCGCGCGGGGTTTTACAATTTAACGGTAACGTAAATATGTCACCGTAAAATTGTGAAACCCGTTAGATTGTAATTACCTAGAGAGATTGTAAACTCTCGAAAGATTGTCAAACAAACATACTGCTTACAATTTAATGCATTATTTTTCGGTAGATTACAATCTATCGAAGTGAAACCGAAATTTTGTGAAATGCATGCGACGGGGGTTAGGTTCTTTTAAACCCGCAGAAAGAAATAGGAGCCCCACGTAGCGGGGATCCATCGACTACGCTTTTTATATAAAGTGTTTTGGGGTTAGGTTACATTAATTAGGTTTTTCTCAGGAATGGTGCATTTCATGGGAGTGGTACCATGGGGCAAGTGAGACCCCCCCTCCCCCACCCTCCACACCGCGCGAGTTGAGGTCCGTCGCATACATTTTACAATATTACGGTTTTACTTCGACAGATTATAATCTACCGAAAAATAATGCGCCATATTGTAAGCAGTATGTATTGTTGACAAAATTTCGAGAGTTTACAATCTCGCTAGTTATATTATAATCTAACAGTATTTACAATGTGACGCTGACATATATATCAGTGAGTGTCAAAATAAACGGTGACAAAAATACACAGGGTGGCGCCGAAAGTATGACAATAAATGAAAACACTTGTTATACTAGTTCATAGGAATATTTTAAACAAAAAAAAAATAACAAAGATTCTAAATAGCAGAGAGATTTTTTTTTTTTAGGATGGGAAATCATCAAATAACTTCTCCCATTCTGGGCGGAGCGGGAGAGAGTGTCAGACTAAAACCCATCCATGTTCCTTCCTCGCCCTTTATGTTCCGGGGCCGCGGTATCTCTTTCGAACAGGCCCGCAACCCCGGCAGTTGATATACTAACCTTAGGTATAATTTGCCCTAATTCAGGTCTGGAAATAAATTTGGCAAAGGTTTTTGAAGTAGCGATATGTGTTTTGTGTTTATACCGCTGCAGGGATCGACAATCTGTCGGTGCTACCCTATTTATCTCCATCAAATTAAAAATAGTTTTGTGAGTACTATACGAATTAATTTTTATTTTTATTATGACTTAATGGGAAACGTTTTTTTGTTAGATCTCTTGTATTCCAGATCAATTTTTAAACGGACACAACTCAAATCCAGGATATATCATCTATTAGCAAATCAACTGCCTGCGAGACAGAAGACAAAGAAAACGAACGGAACCACAATGATTTGGGGAGCAACTCAAACTTATTTTAATTCAAACAACAGTTTTATTGGCGTAACATATTACTAGTCATCTACATAAAATTAGTAAACTTATTGTCAAGTATAATACAGTTAGAGTATTGTACTATATTTCGGGTTTGCGTACTTTATACTGTTGAAGAAAAATATAGTACGCAAAAATACTATATTTTCAACACCCAAATCAACAAGCATTTGATTGCTTCATTAAAAAAAAATATAAACGCGCAAAAAATATTAACATTAACTTTTGACTAATGCCATCATAATTCATTAACAAACATCTGTCAAAAGTAAAAGATTGTAGTGATTCGAGTTTACTGACAAAACTACAAGCCAATAATGGAGACATTTAAAAAAAATCCAAAACAACTTACCAAAACAGCAGTTTTAGTCCTGCTCTCTATTCCTGCCACTTCGGCATTCTCAGAAAGGACATTTTGGGCCATGAATTCGAAATGGCGAGTAGAAAGAAACAGAAGTAGTAGGTAGGAAGTGGTAGGTAGGTACCTAAGTAAGAAAAAAAGGCGACAAATTTTTTTTTTTAGTTTATGTAATGAAATAAAGCATACAATATGATATTTTTATTTAAATGCAAGAAGTGCATGCATCAAAATATTTTTTTTCATGAAAATAAATAAAGAACAAATGAATTTGGTCTATTTTTGGCTTTTTTCTTAAAAATACAATTTTTGTGTTGTACTATATTTTTTGTAGCTTATTTTGAAAAATACTATATTTTGCTAAAGAAATGTTGGCAACCCTTTTACGACTAATATTCGGAAAAGGGAGAACATGTCTCGTTGCGCTGACTGCAAATAAAATTAAGATAGCCTCCTACCTATATCTCAAAAATACTCTACGGATATAGTCAGGAAGATGATCTTATCCTAATTTTGTTTAACACTCTATTTAATATAAACAACAGATACAACTCAAACTCCACGCCAAAATGGAAACAGTTGTGCCAATCTAACAACAACAAAAAAAAAAACAAAAATTTGTATTTGGAACCATAAACAAATCATCCATTACCGATACTTTTTTGACTGAATGTATATCCTAGGAACTCCAATCTAAATGTGGTAAATAATATTCTCTCCCCTTCGTAACAACACCAGACGTACGAGTAGTTTAGCAATCACTTTTAGATTGCTAAATTATGACCCTCTAGCTCGGTTGATCCTGACAACATTTCAGCCATTATCCTTAAGGGATGTAAAGACACTGGCAGCTCCTCTGTGTCATAATTTTAACTTAGCCCTCCAGTCCCTTGTAGCAATATATAATTATAGTATACCCTTAGCAATGGAAAACTTCGCGAGTCACTCCAATCCCTAAAACTTCCGACCGAAAAACATCGGTAGAGGAACACAGAACATTTTATTCTACACATTGTCATTTACAAACTTTTGTCTGACGCCTAACACGGTTTTTGACCGGGGATTTTCGAAAGCTTTCCATAGAGTTGATAACGATCTACTCTTGCTAGACTGCTAGAGGCTATATAGAGGTTTTTCGTCCGGATTTCTCAGTTTGTCAGACATAGTTGCTTTAAGTCCTCAGCCTTACTACACCGCTCGGGCGTGAGTCAGGGATCCGTGTTGGGCCACCTCTGTTCCTGATCATTATTAATGACTTGGTAACAAGGGTTAAGTTTGCCAAATGCCTGTTATACGACGACCTAAAGCACAGATCAGAACGGACGAGAATTGCAAACTCCTTAAAAGGGATATAGATGCCATTGCGTTGCACGTGCAGCTGCCTTTCAATACAAGCAAGGTGCCACATCATGACATAGGGTAGAGGGCTGCTACCTATTGATTAAAACTACAAATTGGGTGGTGAAGTAATTTCTTGTGTCACTGACGTAAAGAATTTGCGAGGGTATTTCGACCGTTGTCTGACATTTAAAGACCACCTTTCTACCCTCGCGAATGAATCTTTCAGGCGCCTGGGCTTTTTTATGCAAAATGTCCATGGCTTCCGTAATCCTAAAGTTATTCGTTTGTTGTACACCACTCTGGTTTTAAGTAAACTTGAGTCTACTTGAGTCTTGAGTCTACTTGAGTCTTGGGTTTACCACTGCTACCCTAACGCTGATCCTCGTAAAGGTGCAAAAACTCTTTCTGAGAAGCTTTTTCCAAAGGTTATATTACTTTTTTCCCTTCATGTATCCTACAAACTATCTATTAGGGATGATAGACTTTAACTTTTTGGAGGTGAGAAGAGCCTCTGATCAGCTCACGATAGCCTGTGAAACCCTCTGGGAATAGTCGCCTACCTAAGACTCATTCTTTTATTTCGCTGAATTTGATTAGACTGGAAGCCGACCCCAACAAGTAGGAAAAGGCTTTGCAGGTAATGAGAGTCCTTTTGTTTCTTTGCTTGATTAAGCATTGGGAACACTTTTCAGCGTGAAAGTTGCTGATTTTTTGTATGAAAAATAACGCGAGGTACTCTAGGAACAGTCTATTAGCCCCAAATGACTTTTAAGACTGTATTTAAATGACGTAGATAACAGAGGCGTCGCTCAGGTCGGTCTTTAAGGATAGCCAAGGTTCGTCCGTGAATGTTTGGTCAACCCTTTACATACCGTTTATTGCGTGCCTCGGAAAGCACGTGAAGTCAGTGGTCCTAGCTGTAATTTGTAGGTCTTTGACAGTCGATACAGAAAGTCAGTGGCCTCAGACAAGGACAACCAGTGTTACTATGTGGCATTATATTTCCTAGTACTAACTGGGTTGTGGAGGTCAGATAGGCAGTCCCTCCATTTAAAATACTGGAATGAATCCGGTTAGACTGGAAGCCAACCCCAACTTGTTTAGGAAAAGGCTAGGCAGATAATTAAATAACGACGTATAATTGGTTAAAATGGTAAAATCATTTCTGCTTACGCAGAACATTTCACTTGTAAATGTGACTCGACCTATTCGTATTGTTAGTAATAATTGTTATTGTCTTCAACACTGTGAATTACAATTAGGTACTTTTCATTATTGTGTGCTTATTTGTCACGTAGGTGGTGTTGTATCTGCAGGCCCTTTTTGTTCTTATTCATGTATTTTTCGCCATCCATCGCACTCACACTGAGCCCACGAGGTAGATTATGGCCCAGTACATCTCACATAAAAGAAGGAGTCCGGTACACAGCATAGGAAACGCTATAGATTGATCAAGTCAGTGATAAGGTGATTATTTTAGGTACTACACTATAAGGTCGATAAGATAATTATAGAAATAGAGGGTTCACATACATTTTTTATATCATCCTAATCTGTCACACTGCAGGGCAATAGCGTCCCCCATGGCTTACTAATTTTCTTTCACATTTGCCTTCTCCCACCAATCCGATAAGAATGAGTCCAGATCGTCACGCCAGCATTTCTTGAGCCTGCCACGTCTTCAGACACCTGTCTTGTTTCATCTATCTACAAATATTAACTACAGTTACTTTACACTACAGGCTACGGAACCTCAATAGTAAACTTTACGTAGCCGTTTGCATGAAAGTACGTGTGTGGCGAGAAATTAATTAAACATTAATAGAATGTAGTTTTGTGTTTACGGAATACATTTACAACTATTAATTTTGCATTGTAATTTATCATTGTTGATAAACAATCGCGCCGAGTTCGTAATTTACGTAGATGGTGCCAGTTATACAAATGAAATTATTTAATTGTCTGACATCATTACTAAAGCGAGCTGGCGTCTTGTGAGCCTTTGGAAATCGCCATTTGTAAGTAAAATTGTATCCATAGACAATTAATGTGTAATTGTGTATGGAAAATTAATGAAATCCTTAGAAGATTTACGATTTATTATCGAAGCATTTAAGCTAATTAACTTTTTTGTCTTGAAAATAGGCGACGAATGCAACAGTACGATGTCAGCGAACGTTAACTCTGGTCAATTATCGAAAATATAAATTCTTAGGGACTGGGAAATTTTCAAGTATCTAACCCAAAACAAGAATGTAATCTGAAAGATAAAATAATGAAGAAAAGAAATAAGTGAAGGAATAACAGAACTACAGTAGGTTTTGTATTTAACGATAAACCATTCAACAACTCCTCAAAACATTACAAGTGAACATTAAATTAAGCTTGATGCTAAAATCACTTTACTTAAGACAATGTACTAGTGCAACTACGTCCTAAACATTATATGCAGTAACATTATTAAAAAACTATAACATTCTTCAAAGCGTTTATTCTCTTCCCATACAACACTAGACCAAATCTAAGCTATTATTGGTACTCTAGTTCTAGGTTCAATGGTTATTCTGAATCCATCTGATCTCTTCAAAATAATGTCACCAAGCAGTTTGAAATCTTTCTCAGGTACCGCAGACGTACACTCGTAATTCCTCAAAATTGATGATAGTAGAATTTTGAGCTTTAGCAAGGCGTACTTGCGACCTGAAAATACAAATGGCAAATGTTTATTTTATTTCCAAGTTATCCGCGACTTTGTGTGTAGTTTATATTTTCGGTGATGCCCTAGTGGTGTGACTTTTGGACTGTCAGTCGTAAGTCTCAAGTTCGAACCCCAGACACGCCTCACCTCTGATTTTCAGATTTATGTAGAGGGAAACATCGTGAGGAAACCAGCATGCTTGAGAGATATTTCTCGACGCCTCGACGGCATGTAAAGCCAAGTCAAAGGCTTATGGGTGGCATAAAAACTTTGAAACCAAGTTAGGCACTATTAACCACACGAGAAAGAATAGTTTATATTTCAATACAAATATCTAAAATGAAAAGCACCTTGTATCTGCAGATCACATGCTTATCATTTTGCTACTGGTTTTCACAATTGTACCAGTAAAATTAAGTATGGATGTTAGTGACTTCAATGTTATTGGTTTGCAAAGCAATTTTGCTTATTAAGTATAAAAGTAGATGCTGATATTTAAAAGCATAATCAAGTTTGATGAAACTAGTGGATGCAAACAGACATGATAAAACGAAAGTGTCAAATATCAATTACTACATAACAACATAATAATATGTTTGGCAAAAATAAAAGAATAGTTTCTAACCGACACAGCTCCTGGGTCCCGCACTGAAGGGAATATAGCTGTAGTAGTGTCTGTTTGAAGAGTTCTCCGGCAAGAAGTTGTCAGGGTTGAAGGTATCAGGGTCCTTGTAGTACTTAGGACTGCGGTGTACCTTGTAAGTTCCAATGACGATAGTAGCACCAGCGGGAAGGACGTAGTCCTTAGTCACTAGAATTAAGATAAAATTTAGTAGCAGTAGTTGAATCAATTTTATTTAGTGTAGTTTGTAGTATTTAGTACAATCTGTGATCAATATCACACTAGACGCATTTTGCAAGGTGGAGTCCTTTCGCCACTACTGTGGAACCTCGTAGTAGATAGCCTCATCAATCGTCTCAATAGCAGAGGCTACTACACGGTGGGCTATGCTGATGATCTGACCATAATAATAAACGGCACACATGAAAACACACTATGCAACCTTATGCGCCAAGCCCTAAGGATAGTAGAAGACTGGTGCAAGGAACACAAACTAGCAGTGAACCCTACTGAAACCGAACTCGTCCTCTTCACAAAGAAAAGGAAGCTGGCAACGTCACAACTACCTAGCCTCTTTGGGACAACCCTAAGCCTATCGACTGAAACCAAATACCTGGGTATATTTTTGGACAAACAGCTGAACTGGGCAAAACACACTGATTACATCATCACAAAAGGCAGTATAGCCTTATGGCAATGTAAGAGACTCCTCGGGAGAAATTGAGGCATAAGCCCCAAAATCACCTACTGGCTATACACCTCAGTTATCCGACCAACTATTACATATTATGGCTCTTTAGTTTGGTGGCCTAGTACCAACCTTAGTACGACCCAAAAGGATCTCGAGAAACTACAAAGATTGCCCTGCGTGGCAATCACCGGCAGCATGAGAACATCACCCACTGCTACTTTACAGGTGATGCTGGGGCTACTACCCCTACACCTCGTCGTAAGAGAGGAGGCGGCCATAGCGACTTTCAGACTCGAGGTATCCGGCACCTTAAGTAACGACTCTAGAATCAAACACACACGCATCAGAAAAGATGCAATCAAAGAACAGCTGATGATGGACCTATAAAATATCCAAACGTCTTAGGATGCTCAACTCTGTTTACCAAGCAGAGTGCGTAGGTATTATCCAAGCAGCACACGCTATAGAGGCCAGGGAGGTTACGAATACCAACATTCGAATACTCTTCGATAGTGCCTCAGTTTTTCAATCCCTAAAGAGTAATCAGTTAACATGTTAACGCTGCAATGGATGGGATAGAGGTCACAGTGGATCTTGACAACGATGCGGCTGACAAACTTACCGAAGAGGATCCAACACAAAACCCTACGGACCCGAACCCATTGTGCCCATTCCCTTCAAGCAGCTAAGAAGCTGGTTAAAGGATCACACCCAAATACAAGCGAAGAAATGGTGGACCTCGACACCAGGATGTAGGCAATCCAAGGAAGCTATGCCATCCCTGGATACAAAGCTGACCAGGCGCCTTCTACGCCTGGACAGAGATAGCCTGCGTCTGGTGGCGGAGACCATCACTGGACACTGCTCACTGAATAAAAACTTCCACACCCTAGGAATCACTGAGAGTCTCCTGTGCAGAGCGTGCATGGAGGCAGAGGAGTCGGAGGCGCATGTGCTCTTTGAGTGCACAGGCGTTGCCAAGATTCGCGAGGAGACCCTGGGAACGCCCAGATCACTTGCGGATGCCCTGAGGAGACCGGGAAGTTTAATCTGCTTCTGGAGGGAGGTGGGCTGGTGAGTAATCGGCTACCATGGCTCACGCCCAATGTTCCACTTCAAGGACTAAGTGTGGAAACCTAAACCCCATGATAGATAGATAGAAAGAAACAAATTACAAAAAAAAGATTCACAAGCATACCAATCTTAACATCCCGATTCAGTTTTCTTGCGATGACAGGCACTGGTGGGTACAATCTCAATGATTCGAGGATGACCCTCTCGAGGTACTTCATTTGAAGAGTATCGGCGAAAGTGACTGGTCTATCAGAGTCACCGAAGATCTCGTACAACTCGTTGTAAACCTTCGCTTGGACATCCTTGTAGACGCCCAGAAGGCAAAGAACGAAGCTAGAGCCAGCAGCAGTGGTGTCGTGACCCTGAAACATTTGTAATTTGGTTTGGTGTGTTTCTCGTTGGATTCATCTTGACAACCGTACTTAAACCAAGTTCTGGCAAGGCCAAAAACAAAAGGGCTATCTTGTTCATTTATGACTTTATGAAATACTAGCCCCATTGTTTTAAAAGCCTCAAATTTTCCCTAGCTACGACTCAAATTAAATCTTACCTCAAACATAATAGTATCCACCTCTTCTTTAATTTCGTGGTCAGTTAACTGATGGGTCCCGTTTTGAGCAGACTCAATCATGAGATCCAAGAAAGCAAGTCTTTTCTTCTCACCTTTGGAAAAAATAAATTTTCTTACGATATATTTCTATTTTACTACATCAGGATTAAATGCTACTACATCTACAGATTACAGGATCTAAAAGATTAAGCAGGCGTATTACGGGATCATAATTTATAGGATTACAATTACAGCTGGTATTGTAACTGCTCTAAAGGAAACATTCTGATTGCTCTTGACAGCTCTTGGCTTAGTTTATCTATCTGATGCCTACTGTTCTACTTCATCACTGAAACACGTACAGAAGCTACGCACGTGTATTGTATATGTTCTATAATGTTTTCCAGATGTCCAAATGATGTGTAGTATGAGTGCTAGAAGCCTTACAACTATTTTCTTACCAACATCATTTTCATCATTGAAGTCCAAGTCATCGCGGTAACCCTTGAACACCGTATCGGAAAGAGTTTTGTTATCGGTAGCAAGTATATTATTATCATCGTCATTATTTCGTGTCAGCTCAGCTAATGTTGGTGGAATGAAGCCTTTCGCTTTGTTTTCGAAGTACGTCTCTTTTTTGCTCTTTATTACCTGAAATTCCGATTTTATTATTAACTGTTGCATTGAAATATTGCTTAAAAATTAAGATACATTGTTTTGTTTTTGTTATAAGTGATGATCACAATTATTTACTGGAAGGTAATAATAAAACTAATACTATGGTGAGATTTCATTGTTAACTTTTAATTAATGCAAGATGTTACAAAATCTACAATTTGTAATCTGGAGAAAAGAATTGCGATCACGTAGTGTTCGTCACAACTGTCAACTTATTTATCCACTTCTAGTTAATAATGTACTAATTATCTACAAACACGCGAGATGAATTCAAACAGAAAACTATTGTACGTACCTTATTAGTCAGCCCGTGGATAATACTTAGGAGTTGCTTCTGCTTTTCGAAAAATGACGTGAAATTGAAGATAGCATCAAAACGCAACCAGAATTTGTAGTGCCTTTGGTGGATGATGTCGCACATCCTGGAAACATTGGGATAAATAAATACCATTTGGAAGAAAAGATGAAAGGAACTACATTTATCTAGCACACACACAACATATTCTGCATTAGAAATCCAAGAGATACAAGGAAATAGAAAAGAGTGTGCCTCACGGCTGCGCCAAATAGGCATAGTTCATCAAAACGTGCCAGACAACTAGTGTCTGATTTGGTTCTAAATGAAAAGCTTGAAGACACCGATGGATGATGAAAAAACTTACTTCATAACAGCCATTGCATAGTCAAAACCAGATTCATCTTGAGTTTTTCTTGTTATTCCCATTGCAGTTTCTGAAAAAGATTGAACAATAATAGTTTAAGTACAACTATGCTTAGACCAACCAACAACATTTCTGAATATTTTAGTGGTGACGATAAAATGTGGAGTATTTATTGAGGAAAGTGGCTCGTGGCTAAATAATAACAGCCGCTCGGGTCGATCATTAGGATAAGCCGTGCTTGCCTAAGTTGCTTACATACCGAGTTTCCTCCGTGCTTCGGAAAGCACGTTAAGCTGTTGGTGCCGGCTGTCATTTGTAGATCTTTGACAGTCGTTACAGGCAGTCAATGGCCCAAAAAGGTCTGACAACCAGTCTTACCAAGTGGTATCGTATTACCCAGTACTAACTGGGTTGTGTAGGTCAGATAGGCAATCGCTCCTTGTAAAATACTGGTATTCAGTTGCATCCGGTTATACTGGAAGTCGACTCCAACATAGTTAGGAAAAGGCTAGGCAGATTATGATTTATTGAGGAAAGTTCACTTCGGATTGGGAGTAACTGTGTTCGTATTTATATATTTTGTATCTTACCTAGCAAGATGTCCACAGTAGCTGTGCTCATGTAGTCGTGAACATCAAATGTTTTGCCCGTCTCTGCGCGCAATTTTTCAACGACGTTCTTGCTGTTCTGGTTGAAAACTCCCACAAATGATTTTAAAATGTTTATGTGGAATGTTGGAGCTATCATTTTGCGATGGGAACGCCATTTGGCACCTGTGGAGAGACGAAAGTTATTTGTAGCACGAATTGTGTTTTGTAATGATTGCTAAGCATCTTTCATTCAATGCCTGAATGAAGCTCCCGACGTTAATCTTGTCACGTATCACAGCGTAAATAAAAAATATCAGGCGCTAAATGGTAGCTGAAACGTCGTTTCTTTTCTTAGATCTAGATCTAAAGGAGAGGTGATAAGACACAGGGCGTAAACTTCAACTTTTCTACACTATAACCAACTTATCTGTGCAGGCAGGAAAACACAGAATTAAAATAAATGTACCAAATCTTGAAGAGCAACGCCACTTTCAACTGCACATTAAAAGTGGTTATACTATAGCTAGTTAGGTAAGTCACCACTTAGTAAGCCCTACACAAAGACCTCATAATTATGTTCAAATAGCATACCTACATACCTGAACATACCGAGGTAGGTAATGAAAAAATTGAGTCCTGACGCAGAATAAACCCAAAGCAAACACAGGAGCACTTTGTCTCTCGCTAAGAAGAAAGAGAAAGAAGTAGGTATCTAAGTATTACCTGTGCTAATAAGTAGTCCTTCTCCTAGCCAAGGTTTAAAGAACCTATATTCAGGCGCCTTGTCAATGTGCTCGTTACTGTTCAGTATGACCTCAATGTCGTCGGCATCAAGAAGGAATATGACCAACTTGGAGCCGAGCCAACCTCTGATTACTGTGCCGTACTCCTCAGCATATTCCAGGGCGAGGTTTACTAATTCTGAAACAAATATCTTGTGTGAAAAAATGAGTGGTTTTAAAACGTTTTTGCAATAGCAAAATGTCACAAGTCAGTGTTTAGCGTGAATGTTGCTCAAGGTAATCTTGTTGTAGCACAGTTGGAAAATCCGATACCGCAACCATTCTTCTTTCGATTGATATACAGAGATACCCTAGTAGCTTACATGCTTAGCAGTGATAACCTAGGATTCGAGTTCGAACCCAAGGCACGCACATCTGATTGTTCTGGTTCATGTGAGTATTGAATAATTATTATTTGCATCGTTGAAGGAAAACATCGTAAGAAAATAAGAGATAATATAGATAATAATATAGAGATATTTCTTGGTGGCTTGAAAAGCCAAGTCAGAAGCCCTAAGGCGGTAAGTATAAAAACTCTGACAGCAGGTTGACTTTGTATCTTTTTTTTCTGAAATCTTATGGTCTTCTGACCTAATTTGTACACAAGCCATCCTGTAACACCTATAATAAGCATAATTCCATGAATATTATCTACACATGTTTTTCAAATAAATGGATCTTTATCTTTATCTTTATCTTTATCAAAGAAGAAGACAGTAGAAAATATACTATTTTGTACAATAACTGCGCCTCTATTTTGAAAGGCTTCAGTTTTATTTCAGGTACGTAAGTGGTTGGGAATCAACAAGTTTTAAGAGATAACACTATTACCTTGTTGTAATGAACCTTTGTAGTGAAAATACCTTTTTACATTATATGCAAAGTATTGAAAGAGGCACTCTTTAAAATGATTTGCAAACAAATATTCTAATTTGGAATACCATTAGGTAGATGTCGTCATGCTTTAATCATGAGTATTCATGAGCAACAATCATGCCAACGTATCAAGTTGTATAAATTATCAAGTAAGAACAGTTCATGTAAGTACCTATCTTTTTTATTAGTAAGTTTTAAATACTGATAATTTTAATGTGTTTTGTCCTGTGCGGGCTAATAAATGCTTTTTCTTTCTTTTGCCTAATTGATAGTAAACAATATCTTTTACCATTGCAAAACAAATTACGAATACACTACAAGAACGAGGTTTTTATTCCGCATTGAAAAACACACCATACTATCATATAATTATATCAGGTACACATAATATCTACTATTTTAATTTTTACTTTTTTTTGGAAAATTAATATCATCTACTTACGATCAGGTTTCTTTCCCAAAGCCAAAAGAGCGTTTCCGAAAAACGGTACTGGCCCTGGTCCTGGGAGAAGATTGCCCAACTTGAAGAGTCTGGACTGCTGCTGCCATCTATGTATCAACCAGAGAACAGTTGTGACGAACACTAACGGGTAGAATATAAGCCGTGCATAGTTCACAGGATTGGTGTCGTCGACGACGGACGCCATGTTGCTGAAAAAAGAGGTCAAGTTTTAACTAGGAATGTATTGTCTAAAATCACTTCAAACTACAATATACTTATGACATAAACGTATAGAGAAGCAGTAGCACCATCACTCAGCACTTGTGTCAAATAAATAAATAAATATCACTGGACATTACACACAGCGCCATCTAGTGCCACACTAAGCAAGGCTTGTATCGTGAACACCAGATGGTTGATATACTACATTATTCTTTTTTATTTGTAAATACATACTTATTATACGTATCAACATCCATGACTAGTAGTGTTGCCCAAATGCAAGACCAAGACGAGACCTCAGCCAGTCTTGGTCTTGGTCTTGCGTCAATACACCTGGTCTTGGTCTCGGTCTTGGTATTGCGCTCTCAGTCTTGGTCTTGGTCTTGCAGCAAGAGTCTCGCAAGTCTTGCAAGACTCTATTACTTAGACTAGACTAAACGGAAAACGGACGAAATGTCGGGCTCGTATTAAAGGTAAAATTCGCGATAAATACCCGTTTACATATATTTCATAATGTAGACTAGACTACTTGCAAATGCCTATTAGCCTATTGCTATTTACATACAATATCTTCAAGGTCAATTAATTTTATCCTCTTCTGCCAATCCTACCAAAATAGGTAACAATTTTGTGTGCCTCTGTCCGTACTCTGTGGCGCCGCATGCGGCGATCAAGCAGTGTCAAACACTGTGTTATACCTGGTTGCAGTCTTTGATACACTGCGGCGTCTTTGTCGGTAAATGATCAAATAAGTAGGTACATAATACACCGACCGACCAACGGTTTATTCGCGGAACGTCAAATTTTCCCAATCAATCATGAACCTTAATGCTTTAGCGATAAAGTTGAAAATCTGTTATAGAAATTTGGCAGATTGTAGTAGCTTGATGTGCTGGCATCTGTTCCATAACATTGGCTGTAGGCCAGCCTGTTACTAGACCTACTCGATTCGCTGTTAGTTTTAAATTTTGGTGAATAGAAGAAGAATAACAAACTTTGAAACATAAGTACCTAGATAATGTTTACCAACCTACTGACGTTAGATCTGCACATTAGACTTATACAAGCATAATATAATACTATAGGTATACCTACAAGGTATGAAATTAACTTTTCCAGAAAATTATGTGAGGTACATTATTATCACATGGGAACACATTTGTGAGACCTACCGCTACCTTCTTAATAAATAGTCGAAATATAATAATCAATACAATACCTTTTAGTGTTATGACGATACGGTTTTGATACTGGGGAACGTCTATCACAATCGGGATTGAAACCAAATCCCTACTTAATAACGCCCAAATCTCAGCTTAGCTGCGAGACGCAAGAGTCTTGCAGGCTTAGTCTTGTCTTGCTCAAATCTTGCAGGGTTCAGTCTTGGTCTTGGTCTTGCTAAAATACGTCGGTCTTGGTCTTGGTCTTGGTCTTGCAAAAATGCAAGAACAAGACCAAGACTGCAAGACCAAGACTGATTTTGGGCAACACTAATGACTAGGAAACAAATGCCCATGCTCATCACACAAATATTTGCACCTACCGGGATTCGAACCCAGGACCCTAAGAACGTAAGGCAGCCTCACTACCGCTACGCCATTCGAGCCGTCAAATGCCATGATGCGAAAAGCCTTGTAGGGTTTGCTTACGTTTGCTTTAACGAAGGTTAGTAAACTTTAATTTGTATGTTCTGAAATGACTAGGTTGGTCTGGTTGCAACTAATGGAAAAATGTATCAGAATGTTGGACCACAAAAGGGATGAATGAAAGACAGTAGAATGATAGCTAAGATGAGAATACTAAGGGGAATGTGTGGGGACGCGAAAGGATAAAATAAAGAATGAGTACCTACATATTGAGAGGAAGTCTGAAAATGGCATCGGTGACTGAAAAGTTGTGAGGTAATCGGTTATCGTGGTATGGACATTTGATGCGGAGGAATGAGGAAAATGTAGTAAGAAAAATGTTGATTATGAATGTAATTGCATATGAGAGTAGAGGACAACCATAGAAACGATGGATGGTCTGTGAGAAGATTGATGATGGCTAGAAAGGTGGTGTATACTGAGATAACCAATAATTGGAAAAGTATAAACCAAGAAGAACTGCTGCGCCGATCCCAAATAGATTGGGATAAGGGTAGCAGAATGATGACAGGAGATCGGAGGAAATCACTTCTAAAGCTTAACAAATAATTAGAAAGTACCTGGAAGAAACGTAGAAACGTAGGGTACCCCAAGCAGCTGTCGAAACAATGATCACACAATTTTAACGTTATGTAAAACCCTGTTTTTCAATATATTCGGTTTAAATCGGTCAATTTAGGTTTCACCTATTTGGCAATTATAATTGCAAATAATTTCATTCACCTCACAGTTTTACCTATTGAATGAATTCGCTTAATTTCGGTTTGTCCACTTAATTCTTTTAAAATACACAGTGGACTTTGCAGCAGTGTGATAAATAGTAGCTAACGACGATAAATTTTCGAGGTGTAAAGTTGATATCACAATACAATTTTATACCTTGAAAACTATGATTAGAATAGTTTATTAAGTACCTAATTTGTACAAAATCCTACAGAACATAAATTTTCTATATTATGTTGCTGGCAGATCAAAATAAAATTAATATTATTAGATACAGTGAAGCAAATATATTTAAAAGAAGTAGGCACGACCAAGTGACTATTCTTTGTATAATTTATTTTTGAAAATGAGGTAATTGACTCGTTTCGATAGGTAGCAAGCTGGATGAACTGATGATTTTTGAGGCCAAAAATGAGAAATGATTTATTTGGACTAAGTTCTGGAGTGGCGACCGCAAACCGGAAGACGATGCGTTGGAAGACCTCCCACTAGGTGGACCGATGACCTGGTGAAGGTTGCGGGAGTCCGTTGGATGCGAGTCGCAAGGGACTGGTCAATGTGGCGACACTTGGGGGAGGCCTATGTCCAGCAGTGGACGTCTTTCGGCTGAGATGATGATGATATGTATAGTTATCTGTGGCAATTTTGCTTTCCGCACATGTGTGGAAAAAATAGCAAAAACGCACGTGTGTGAAATACACTGCATTTCTAGATTTCTAGAATCTAATCGTAGTGCGAAAAGAACCAGTTTTCAAGGAGAAGTGTATTGAAAAATTATTTTATTGTCACCATGAAAATAATTATGAAAATAACTAGGTACCGTACCTGCGTACCAAGTACTGACAAAGACACCTCACAATACTGATTTTAGAGATTCACACACAAATCTTTTATATAATTAAGAGTAGGTACAAATTCAGATTTATTTTTGGGAAAAGGTACTTATATTGACGTCTAAAGAAAATTTAAATATTCGAACAAAACTGAAATTCATTATTTCCATAACACAATGAGTGTTACTTTTACACAGGAGAAAAAATCAAAGATCATTCGTCAATCTATGTTAATATTATTAAGAAGTAAAGTCTAAGTTTGTACGCATGTGAGTTCGTAAGTTTGGATGTAGGTAGTAATTTTCGGAATGACTGATACAATTCTGGAAATTCTTTCACTGATGGGAGACTACAGTTTCCCTGATTGTCATTGGTTATATTTCAAACGTTACCGTGGGATAAATTCCAATTACAACGCGAAGCCGCGGGCAAATGGTAGTATCTAGTAAAAGGCAAGTCTATCGTATACAAATTTGAGTGCATTTTATTTTTAGTAGATTATGTCATTTATAAATAAAGATAAGCCTGTCCCAGTAATCCTCTATGTATCACTGCCAAAATATTAGTATTTTTGTCGATGATACGCAAACAAAGGTCCTATTTTTAACCGACTTCCAAAAAGGAGGAGGTTCTCTATTCGTCTGTATATATATATATTTATATTTTTTTATGTATGTTCACCGATTACTCGAAGACGCCTGAACCGATTTGAAAAATTCTTTTTTTGTTTGAAAGGGTATACTTCCAAGTTGGTCCCATAGAAATATTGTCATGATCTGATCACGAACTTCGGAGATATGGAACGGAACTCTTCAATAATAGACAGCAAATCTGTCGTGATTGCTGCAATCGCTTGGATGTTTATTGTTTACACAACATCATAACATAACATCACGCCTGTATGCTCTGAGGGGGTACGCAGATGTGTACTAACAGTATACCCATGTTTCGACAGTTAGGTATGTTATATAGGATAACGTACAGCAATTTTGGTATTTTCTACAACAAGTGAAGCATTTGCATTACTTCAGAAGCTAAAGTTATTTTTCACGTTTTTGGTTTTTTTTTTAAGTCGGTTTTATTTTTTTGCAAAAAAGTTTTGTTGATGTGAAACATATTCAGTTTTGGAAATTCCAATCAATTGCTTATAATCGTATTCTTAAATATTCCCTAAATATTGTTGTAATAACTTTGTTGTGCCTGAATTGTTTTGTTAGCAATTGACCTAGTCTCTTTTTGCTATGGTTAAAGTGACAGGCACTGAGCGTTGAACAAATTGTGGCAACGCATTACGTTTATATCTAAAGAAATATTATTTTATACGTTTTCAGGCGTGTTACACTTAAATTGAGAGGTAGGTTCACAGATTGGCCTTATTATTTTGGAGATCTGCAACAAAATAGATCGCTCCGTCCTACGCTAGTAATATAGTTCAATGCTCCGTCCCGACTCATTTTAGCAAAAAGTACCTGGTCGACCGAGTTCGGCTCGGGTGATAATAGGCGCTGCACATCCGGTCGCTAAGTTCCCTACAAAATGGTTGAGCTAAGCGGTGCGGATGTGCAGGTCATGTTCGTGAACGGGTGCCGACGGTTGCTGCTGGTCGACTCACATTGCCATGCAGTTATGAAGAAAAAAAAAAATATATATACCTATAGTAAGTTTAGATTTTTGTTAATTTTAATTAGTGGTTAAGGAAACATCAACAACTGTAAAGCCTAAAAAAAAAAAATTGGATGGGCTCACGTAGATCTTAAGTTACTAATAATAAGCTTAGTTTAATGTAACGTGTCCAATGATGGAGCACGATCGTAGTTTTAATTTTGTCCTTTTAAATCAATCAAACAATTAATAAAATGTAAATAAGAGCGCGGACCCCCACGTCTGCGGTAGAAAACTAATTATAAAAAAAAAAAAAGCTGTTGGTCCCGGCTGCCATTTGTAGATCTTTGACAGTTGTTGCCAGTAGCCCAAAAAGTTTGAAAACCAGACTTCTGGGTTGTGAAGATGATGAATGATCATGATGAGACCAAGCTAGATTGATTTTTCGCCCCCATAAAGCCACCGCATTTCAATTAAGGTTGAAGCAAGTAGCCCGCAAGATTCAATTTTTCTTACGTTTTTTGCAATTTGCAGTGTCAAGCACGGTCTCCACCGCGAAGGAGTAATGAGCCGTAAATGGCTAAGCGAAGAAGACTTCGTTTTCAAGAACTATTTCAGCCGCTATCGAGCAACGGACAATGGATTGTACGACGGCCGACACTCGGACCTGGCACGGTCTAGCGTGGGTCATCTTTAATTGGGTAGGTATATAATATAATAATAAGTGAACAGTCTTATATTAGGTCCCTACGTACAAAGTACCTAGTTATAGACGTGCAAATGTCGTGTGAATGTGCAAAAGAATCAAAAATCTGTCAGTAGACATAATAAGAATAATAAGTAATAAAGATAAAAACAAGCCTTATTATTTTGAATAGAAACTAAGAAAACATGACCCAGATCCCAGATTTAATTTCGTAAATAAGAGCGGTGCATAGTTACAAAGATAAGCCGAGACACTTTTTATTTCGTACAATATACAGGGTGGTTGGTAATTGAGTTTGCAACAAATTTAATCCGGTAACTATGGGTCCTATCCGGGTAATTTCGGAGTAATCAACCTTTTAAGTTTTTTTCATATCACTCATTTCAAGGCCTGCACCCAATTACCAATCATCCCTGTATATTAATTAAGTAGGTAGGGACTTTCATTTGCATCTTTATTTTGTTTGATAAACTCTTAATAATTTATTTTTTGTTTTGAAACTACTTCTTGTACGGGCACATAACATAATAAGCACGATGCATTAAACACTTTTTATAAATCCATGAATTTCACAAATAAACACAAATAAAACGCATCACATAAACAACACACGAAAGTGAATAATAATAGAAACCTTACGTCAATCGCATGTCGAACGTTGTCAAAAGTTGGTGGACGAGACATTTTCCTAAAACTAAAATGCCGTAACACAGTGTAATACCAATCTCACGCATGGCCTTAGGTATTGAAGATTAGAAACTCAATGATAGCATCGGCAGAGCGTCTGCCAGGTGTTTAGAATCTCGGCGCTCGTTTCCATCATCGTATCGTATGGTCTACCCCAATCGATGGTCGATCATACGATCTGGCTTATTTTACAACATATCTTCATAGGAGGCCTAGTTCTCATCAGAGTAGAGTCGGAACCAGTGGAGCGGACAAGAGATGGCATGTAAAGCCAAGTGAGAGGCCCGGGTGGCATAGAAATTTGACACAGGCACTAACCACACTAAAACGAAGAACAAGAACTCGATTCTCATTCGTCTCAACCGTGAACTCGTGGTAACCGGGCCTAAAAGGCTTACGACCATCAAGACATGACTAAACTATTTTTTCAATGATCTGTCGAGATGACTCCTAAATAGGTAGCTCATCATTTGGCAAGGTCTCCATCGAACACTGCAGTAGTGTTTCGTGGGATTCATCCGTGTACCTTTAGAGGACCCCTACGCATGCCTCCAAGATTTCCTTCGTGTCAAATTGACTTTTTTGGGTAGCCAGAGTGAGGTCATAAGTGTTTTGGAAACTTAGGCAATGTTCAATAGTATATGAAGTAGATGGTGAAGAGAATGGGCACCAAAACACTCCCCTGGGGCAGTTCTTTCTTCTTTTTTAATCTCCATCAGCTTTTTTGCGAGTATGAAAAGACTTGGTATCGTTTATTTCGCAGCATCTCACCCAGTACCCGGTTCATGATATGCCGTTGAGAATTCGATGAGAACAACAGAAATAATTTGAGATATGACGATAGTTCTTTGGGATAAAACCTTATTAGGATATTAAAGAAGATCATTTCATTATTATAAAGATCGGTGTGCACTGTTTCAAATATGGAATTACGTAGGTTAGGATAGAATCATTAGGCTTGGCTGAGCCAGCAGTGGGTCCGACAGGAGGGATATTAATAGCCTTTATTAGCGTGGATTTGTCTTTGTCGATAGGAAAAATTATAATCCATCTTTAAGTTGGTTTTTCTTACTGCTTATACAGACTTTGATCAGTAGTGTTACAAAATCCGTGAGTAACAGCGATGCACCGGTATATATCGGTCAATTCGATTGTATTCAGGCTTTAGTGATAAGCGAGATAATAAATTGTGAGTAAGTAACATTAGTTTATCATCCGAGCCCTAATCGTATTTCTCCATTAATGGATTATTAGTAAACACATCCACTAATGTACAAATATTATGATAAGAAGGGCTTAGAGATACTGCACTACGGCTAAATAGGGTGGTGTGGGATTTTGATAACGATAATTTATTTTGACAAGGTTAAATGTTCGGAAGGTAAAGAAAGTAGTTAATAGTAATAGCAACTGCCTATACAGTAACCTATTCATGTAATATTTATGATTACCGAACACTGAATTTGTGTTAGTATTTGTAGGCATCTGTTTATTTTTTGTGTTAGTTCTTTATTCCTAGAACCACACATACATATAGGTAAGTTTGATCTCATCATGGGCTTTTGATCAAGGCTACATAATCATCATCATTCACAGTCGATTTTACCCACTGCCGTTCAGGTTCTTGGTCACCACTCATCTACTACTACGATTACAATCTAGTATTACAGTATCGATAAAAAACAATGTCAGCATAATCCTTTCTGAAGCTCCCTTTTGTAAAGCTATTTCACAAAGAACCCATCTGATCCGTTTGGAATAAACTACGCATGGTATGCAGAATCTATACAACTCAATATAATACCTACAACTGCTGTGATAACCTGATTCACACATGAGGCGAACGTATTAACAATTCGGTTGTTTGTCGAAATTTGTCGCATCGATAGCACGTGTTCTAAAGCTGGTTTTTCCTAGAATCTGATATCTTTAAAAGCTTTTATTGAATGTCAAAACATCGTTTTACAATGTGGTTGTCATTATGTTGCATCTGACAGTGAAAGAGGTTACATTCTCGTTCAATGCTACTAGTTCATGTTTACCGAAAAACCAGTTTTATAACCCGTTTTCATTCCAAATCTTGCCTTACAGTGTAATTAAAGTTTTCGTCACAAAAATACAAATGTCATTACACGACAGAGCGACGGTTAACTTGAGTGCGTGATAAGATAAAGTACAATCTCCAAAGCGTTCGGAGGTTCATAAAGTCGTTGTTTCGAATCATGTCTGATGCAGTGACACGGAAGCATTCAGAGATGGGTGACGGTACTGTGCCGGAATTGGAGAAAATCCATAAAAATGGACTGGACAATGGGAAGGAGTTTAGTGAATCTAAGGATGAATACCTGAATAATGACCAACGAGCACCGTTTAGGAGACAGGTGTGTGTTAAATATTATCCAAATAAGTGTTAAATTAAATTGTGTACGCAGGTGACGTATGAAACGTTTTTCTTTGTTAACAATGGACACAGGTTTGATATATTTTTGTTTAATTACTTCTTAAATTAGTTAACCCTCACCTACATCGTAGATTGAACAGATTAACGACCGGATCTTCTAGTGTATTGATTTCCTCTAGGCATATTATCAGTTAATCGCTTCCCTTACCGGTTATTTTAGTAATTTCATAAATATTTTTGTAAACGCAACGTATTCGAATTAGCTACATCGTTGCTTGATAGTGTGCTTATTGGAGCATTTCATTAAGGTGGTTTTAGAATGAAGTTATTAACTAAACAGATATTTAGAACTACCTGCTTCTATAGTTTTTTTTTAAATAAATAATGGTGTGCCTTGAATAATATTGAGAGCATGGTGCTAAATATTGAAATTCTGTAAGTGGAATGTTGTTGTTGTTAGTTTAATTTAATTGCGAGTTAGGTACCTACCTATACTGCATTAAATACATGTAATTTCAATGAAAAAGAAACAGGTAGTTATTTCAATGAAGCTAACCAACCATTTAATTTGTTTAAGATACCTACTAAGGCAGAGTTGCATCATGTTCTGCACAAAAATAACACGCAAAATGTCACAGTGCTACTGCCTTTTTTGTAGTTAAACGTGTATGGCAACTATTTTATTTCGTAAACATTTTAAAATATTCCATTTTTTTCATCTATGTCGGAGGAGTGTCATGTTACAAACTGAAAACAAAGTAAAAAACACGGTTTAAATAACAATGCAGAATGCAATATTCATTTGGAATTAAGGCGACTAGATGAGCTAAATTAGCAACTCCATGTGTGGTGGTTCAAACTTCGTTTGAAATGCTGTTAGAATAAAGTTTTAATCAGCTTGCACTACAAAGTGGTTGTAACGTCAGTCACTGCGGGCCAAATAGTGCGAAATCAGTGGTTTTGATCGATTTACAAAAAGTCTATTTTGATTGGACTAAAAAACTAAAACACTATAATGCTAATATATTGCTTGTAGAATTATTTGCCAAAAAATCAGAATGATCGCATGTATATTATTATGTATTTTTGGTTGAAAGAAATTTTGAGAGATAAGTTCGTGATTTTTTTTTATCGAATATCGAGTCAAATTAATTGTAATGTTTTCAAAACACTAGCATATATCCTGAAGAATACCTATCATATATTTTTCTGGTTTTGTTTAAAGCAGGAAATCATATACTTTTAGTCATTATAAAACTCGCGGTTAGCTCATGTAATCGCTTTAAACTAAGTAATTCGTCATATTCGAAAAAAAATATGATCAAAGTATACACTTTCATTGCATGTGAAATCATTCATATATTGTATGGATACCTATATACAGGGTGTAAACCACCTCATCGTGAAGCCGTCAACCAAGCATTCTGTACATCAAACTAAGTAACTTTACGTAACAATTATTACTGGGAAATAACTTTTTTTCTTGGGGTGAAAAATCTAGTTTTACGGTAAAACTCAATTTACTTGTGCTGATGGACGCGTTAAATAGTAAACGGGTTATTGAAATATTTGGTCAGGGGGCTTTTGGGACCAGGACCGCGGTCCCAAAGGCCCCCTAAATATTTTAAGTAAAGTTATGACTTTAATTAGTAATTAATTAGTGTTAAAATAAAAACTTGAGAGGTGTCAAGGGACACCCGAATGGAACGAAGTTCTGGCTTGCTTTCTTTATGAGAGAGAGAGACAGACAGAGAAACATGCGACGCCGCACAGCTTACAATAGCTTACTATAGCAAAACATTATTTCCCCGTTTTGGTTTTTTAAAACAACCTTCAGTATTGCGAATGGCAAAAATTACGAAAACGGCCGGAGGGTGTTACTCAGTGCATTCCCAACTACTAGCGACATCTAGTAACACAACGGAGTAGTACTTACATATTTTAACAATAGATGTCGCAGTTACCAATATTATTAGTACCACTCATACACATTAGATGGCGCTGTTCTAAAAAATAAAAAGTGTCGTGACAACTTTTCGTAAGATTTTTTTCCGTCTAGCCTTTCACAACGCGCGATAAGGAAATTCGTTCCAAAAAAACTTGTGCAAAAAGAGTCTATTTACGAGTGATGGTTGGATAAAGGGTTTTATATGAGTATTCGATATAAGCGGAATTAAACCATCTTTTGACACAAATTTTGCATGGAAGCAGGTTTTTTTGCATATTATGAAGTTATAAATGATCGAATTTAGCTATCGCATTATGTTTATTGTATTTTAATGATTAACTAAACCTTAAACCTGCTTAAGGTTAAAATAGTTACCCTGAAACTACAAAGTAGTCGAATAATTATTGCTACTAATCAGCATAAATTATCATATTTAAATATCACTTTGCCTGCGACTTTGTCCACCTAATTGTAATAGCTCGGTTAATTTGGATGATCATCATCATCTACCTAGCCTTTTCCCAACTATGTTGGGGTCGGCTTCCAGTCTAACCGGATGCAGCTGAATACCAGTATTTTACATGGAGCGACTGCCTATCTGACCTCCACAACCCAGTTAATACTGGGTAATACGATACCACTTGGTAAGATTGGTGTCAGACTTTTTGGGCCACTGACTACCTGTAACGAATGTCAAAGATGGACAAATGACAGCCGGGACCAACAGCTTAACGTGCTTTCCGAGGCACGGAGAAAACTCGGTATGTAAGGGTGGTCACCCATCCACAGACCAACCTAGGCAACCTAGGCTTAACCTAAAGATCGACCCGAGCGGCCGATCGGCCGGTCGAGCGGTTATATTGGAGGAACTCGTGGCTTATTAAGCCACGAGTTCCTCCAATATAATTTATCACCTATGTTACTTGGTAAAGATGTAGCTTTATAATGGTGAAAGAATTGTTAAAATCGGTTGAGTAGTTTTTGGGTTAAATCGTAACACACTTTTTCCTATTTTTTTTTCACATAAACAAAAAAATTAAGACGATACAATGCGTCGAAAACTCGGGTGACTTCACATTAGAGTCAGTTTTACTAGAAAGTGACGTCACAATCCCCCATTCCTGATCTTTGATGCGTTTTATCTTCGTATTTTTTTTTTAATTTGACAAAACAAAAAACACGTAAGTGTCCAATATTTTTAGAATCATAATTTTTGTTTAGTCTTGATTCAGGAATCATCCCTATTGTTACACAATATATCTTTGTTTTTTACAGTATAATTAAAAAATAATGTTTTTATTACAGTTTATAAAATGAAAATAAAACTGGGACCCAGTTTTTGATAAAATTAAAAAAATAATAAACAGAACAGATCAGTTAGCATTCATAGTCAGCCTTAGAATGCATGGGTTAGTTATTTTGTCTGTATATTTCTAAACTAGTTTTTACTAAGCAATTCTACATTTTTGTCGTCAAAAACATTAGGTTTTCTGGGCAATAATTCTTGAGACAGTCATGACAATAAAACGCTAGCCATAATTTTGTAATCTAAAGCACTATAGTCTTGTTATCTCCTATCTAAAGTCTGGTGACACTTTTGATCCTGGTATTGCACGCTTGCGCGTGAGACACTTGCCAAAAAAATATAAAGTTGTGAATTGATTTACTTAGGTTAAAAGTTTAAGTGTCACGATGAAAATGACTACATTTCAGGATCAATATCAAGTTCACTAGTTAGCCATATTACTTATTTCCATACAGTACTATTACCAAGTTATTTAAAATAGGTAATTATTTGACAGCTATTTGCGACATTGCTGGCAACTTTCTACTTTTTCTTTATACGCGCTTTCGTGAACAAGTATTTTTTTTGTGATCTTTGTAGTAAAATCAGCATAACTTTTTAGCCAGCCGTATTATGTTTCTAACCACATGCATGAAATATGAAATAGTTTACTTCATTGAAATCTTGAAATTCATTTACTGACGTATAGTAGGTATATAACGCGTAACCGTAAATTGAAGCTTGAAATTTTGTGTCATAGAACTACTTAAACATAACGTAATATAACATCACGCTTGTAATCCCAAAGGGTTTAGGCGTACCTAATGATACACCCACATTTCGTCAGAGAGCCGATTGCCATCAACCGGGCACAAACCTTAACTTACTGGAAAACCCCAATATGTAATTGCCTCACCCGGGAATCGAACCCAGGATCTCTTGCTCGAAAAAGAAACTAGAAGGATTTTTACAAATTCATATATAAAGGGGATAATGAGGGGGTGAAAATTTGTGTGAAATTTCGCCATTTTTGACGATTGATAATCGAAAAGAATAAGAATATCAAAATCTGAGAATGTTAATCATACTTTGTTTTACTGTAAGCTGCGCCGATATAATACTCGTACACTTGCACACTATCAGAATATTGTTGATGTTCTACATCATTATTATAACCATTGTATTGTTTACTAACTACTAGATAGTGATAGGTTACACGTGCATGTGCTAGATTGTGCGTAAAGTTCACTACAGCTGTTCTGTTACAATGTAGTTTGTTTCCACCAATAGTAAATCATTGCTACGATTTATTGTAAAATCAGTCCTAAAGCGTTTGAAGAAGAATCTGTATTTTTAGGAAGGCGTAACATATGTGTAATATCATCTTGTTATATTAGCCTTAGTATATTTCAATACAAACCACGAGTCATACTTTAAAATTTTCATTTTTTATGTTGTTGACATCTGATCCAATGTATTGCACAACGTATCTATCACTATTATTTCCGGATAAATCAACTTTATTCAGATGAGTCAATCTTTTGCTATTCTGTCAACAATTATCATTTTTATGTTGTTGACATCTGATCCAATGTATTGCACAAGTCACAACGTTTCTATCACTATTCTTTCCGGAAAAATCAACTTTATTCATATGAGTCAATCTATTGCTATTCTGTTAACATAAACAACTATATAGAATAACTATCCGGACAAACATTTGGTCAAGCAAGACTATGATTAAAATTTTAAATATTGCGAAACAATGTTGAGGAGCCCGTGGCTAAATCTTTAGGTCGAGCCGAGTTTGCCTAGGTTGGTCTGTTGATGGGTGACCACCCATTATATGCCTCCGGTTTACTCCGTGCCTCGGAAAGCATGTTAAGCCGTTGGTCCCGGCTGTCATTTGCAAATCTTTGACAGTCGTTACAGGTAGTCAGTGACCCAAAATGTCTGAAAACCAGTCATAGTATGAAGTATCGTATTACCCAGAGTACTAACTGGGTTGTGGAGGTCAGATAGGCAGTTGCTCCATGTAAAATACTGGTATTCAGCTGCATCCGGTTAGACTGGAAGCCGACTCCAACATAGTTGGGAAAAAGCTAGGTATATGATAATGCGAAACAATGATTTAAGGGGCCGGCGGAGGATGCGTATTTCATACAAACGTAATACCAAAATTATTTGTAAATCAAACATATTCTTGAGGTAGTCTGTATTTATTTCGATTGAATTACAGAATATCTATGTTCCCAAATATGTTTTTTGAGAGAATAGTGATGCAAAGACGAGATATGAGGAATTTAAATTTTCTATAGAAAACTTATTTTTCTTATAACTCTTGTTAAAATCAGTGTCCAATCAAAATATACATTTGCGAACCTAGATATTCTGTAATTCAATCGAAATAAATACACACGACCTTAGGAATACGTTTAATTTACAAATTATTTTGGTATTACGTTTGTATGAAATACGCATGCTCCGCAGGCGTCTTAACTTGTATTTTGTTTACAGGCAGTCATCTCATTCGGGGTGTTCATGCTCACTCTCGGTGCTGGCGCCACGTCGGGCATCTCCGCCATCTTAATACCACAACTGAAGAATGCCAAAGGAAAGCATGCCTTCTCCGTAGAACTGGTATCTTGGGTAGGTAAGTGTATACCTTGACTGTGACCATGCAATCTATTAGTTTCCTAACGACGTCAATTCACTGTTTTATTTTATCTTTCAGCCGCTATATCATCCTTTGCACTGTTCTTCGGTAACCTGATGGCGGGATATTTAATGGATAGACTAGGAAGAAGACTGTCTACCTTATTATTAGCAGTAACGTTTGTGGCTGGCTGGCTGATCATCGGGTTTTCAAACGACCTGATGTATTTAATATTAATTGGAAGATTCATCACAGGTCTGTGTCAAGGATGGCTAGGACCTCTCGGACCAGTCTATGTGGGAGAAATTAGTTCACCAGCTTACAGAGGACTATTCTTAGCTGCTCTGTCTTTGGGGATCGCAGTTGGTGTGTTCTTGTCACATTTATTCGGCACTTTCCTTCACTGGAGTTTAGCTTCCTTACTTTGTGGATTCTTCCCTCTGTTTGGTGGCCTTATACTTTACTACGCTCCAGAGTCACCATCGTGGCTAGCATCTAGAAAAAGAATCGACGAATGCATCATCTCGTACCAATGGTACAGAGGAAATAGTGCAGTCATGAAAACAGAACTGGATAAAATGATTGCAGATCTTTCATCCAAAGAAAGGAATCTGAGTAAAATGCAAACTTTAGCCGCAAATATCAAGAAGCCTGAGTTTTACAAACCATTGGGAATTATGACGACATTCTTCGTTATAACGCAACTTTCTGGAGTCAACGTTATTTGTGCGTACACAACAGATATGATGGAAACACTCATTGGTAGTGGTTCCACTCGTTCTTACACCTACGCCGCCATGTTGAGTATAGACGTGTTGCGATGCGTGTCGCTGGGGGCTGCTTGTATCATGCTCAGGAGATCCGGCAGAAGGCCGATGGCGATATTCAGTGGTGTCTTCACAGCCTTATCTCTAATAGCGTTAGCTTTGTATCTATATCTTTACAGCTCAGGTGTCGTCCATCACATGTCGCCATTTATTTCATTAGGACTTATGGCGTTCTATATTATCGTGTCTAATTTGGGTATTTGTCCATTACCGTGGAACATGGTAGGAGAACTGTTCGCTGTAGAAACGAAGGGTGTATGTTCGGGTATCAGTGTTATGATGACATCTGTCGCCTTCTTCGCCGTAGTCAAGACAGCACCCGCCATGTTCATTAGCATAGGTCATCATGGAACGTATCTCTTCTACGGTTTATCCACTTTAATTGGTACCGTATTCTTATTCTTCTGCTTGCCTGAAACAAAAGATAAAACGTTGCTGCAAATTGAAGAACATTTCAGGTATGGCAAGAAAAATGATAGCAAAGAAGTAGATATTTAAATAGAGCTTAATACATCAATAGATGACTGTTTGGATTATCTTTACGAATTTGTAACTGATCTCTTAGGTGACGTTCAGATGTGATTGAAGTCCTAAGGTTATAGACACAGAGTATATAATCACTGTTATAGATGTCAGTTTTAATGACAGATCAATGGAGCCGTATTTATTGTTATCTGTGCGTAAAACAAAGTATTTTGTTAAATATGTAAGTGTAATATACAATTTATGTTGTAAATTATAACCGGGCGTGTGTTACAAAGAAGGAACAAAAATAGGAAAATGTGTTTATGTGATTTAGTTAACCTAGTTAGATATAATAGTACCACGGAGTTACAGTTTAATTGATTGAAATCGGCCATAGCATAATTTAAATGCAGATAGCCAGGTACATTAAACATAAGATTTGGCATAAATTACATCAGCTAAACAAATTAACAATAATTTATTAAATAGAAGATTTTGTGAATGGAATTTATGACTGTGTTGAATCCCATTTGTGATGTAAGTTTAAGGTTGTACGTATTCTTTAAGAGTCAAAATAGAAAACCGATATTAAATATTAGTTTTATTAAAATGACCTTGTTGTTATTATTTTTTATTGGGCAACACCACCGAACATATGAGCACACCAATCAATTATGAATATAATTTATGGTCATGTATGTGTGTCAAGATCATATTCCTCTATGGCGTACAAGAAATCCGTGGTTATTTTTTTCTGGCAAGTGATGAATCCCAATTTATAAATTGTGATAAGAATTTAAGAAATTGTAGTTAACATTATAAACCGAGGTTAAAGTCTTATGCTGCGGGACTGTTCGAAAGAGATACCGTGGCCCTGTAACACAAGGAACTAAGAAGGGACATGGATGGGTTTTAGTCAGTAAAAGTCTGAAACTCCCTTCCGCTCCGCCCAGAGCGGTCAATTGAAGATCCGAAAATAAAAGTTAGTCATAGTTTTGTATAGCAAACAACGTCATCATTATTTTTGGTCGGTGCAACACGTCTTCTGCATCCATTCTCTATTTCTCATAAGATCCTTTCTAGCCATACTACACTATCAGTCCATTGATTCTTTTTCACCTAAAGTACTCACAACTTTCCCCACGATTATATTTTAATTCGATCATCATCATCATCATCATTCTTCGAACCTTATTCCAATCATTTGTGGTCGGCGCAGCATGTATGTCTTCTTCCATACTCCCCTATTTTTCGTCATCTCATCAGACGCTTCTTTTCTATATTTTAATTCGATATTTTCCTCATTTCTCAGTTCCTAATAGTACTCAGTAATAATAAACTAGTAAGGTCCATGATTACCAAAATAATGACAGTTTGATTATCTAAAAACAAAAACAGTTGTTTGAAACACATTTTCGTATGGGAACATGTCACAGTGACAGCTATTTTTAGATAATCAGACCGTTATCTTTTCGGTGAACATGGACCTAAGTAGGTATGCCAATTAACATCATTTAAATAAATTATGCAACATGTCAAGGGTTCATTGATGTTCAGTTACATGTCACAACATTTTGTTAATATTTGTTGGTTAGGTTATGAATACCGTTGCCAAGAAGTTTTTTTTCCTTTCACAGGTATGATATTAAATACGGATAAATTGGTGTTTTATTAATAAAATCCATTAAATGTAACATTTTACGATCGTTGTCACCGATCTCAGATCTGTCCTCGCGACCTTGTTTTTATTGGGTGCTTTGACTCAGTGGCTTTTAGTTATAAAATAATAAAAAATAACTATAGGTCAACAGTATACATAAGGGTGCCACCCACAGAAATATATCTAGGGTGCCACCACATTGAGCCTCTGCAAAGGTCGTGCGTAGATGTGAAGGTGTGCACGCCGCAGGAACCTGCACTACATTCTTGGCGAAAATATAATGGGAATGTTGATATTAGATGCAAACAAGTTATAAAATGAATCATCCACCCTTCTGTATCTTTGGTTTGGTCGGAATCGGGTCTTCTGGTAACGCAAAACAAAACAACAATCCAATATGAATGCTTCTCAGCGGCTCCCACGCGGCGCCTACGCAGAATCTACGTAGCTCCATTGCAACGCCAATGCTGCATAGATATTTTCCCCATAGGCGAAAATCAAAAAACCTTACTGACCATCATGTTTTCTAAACTTTTTCCGTTTTTATCGTGTTCATCTCTCGTCATTAATGCGTATAATACCAACAGTATGATACAAAATATTTTTAGTACAAACGAATGATAAGTGTGGTATCATTTCACGCAATGTTGCGTATCTCAGTGTGACGCTCGAAATGGCTTTATGTGCTTAACTAACAAGCCAAATATCGATAAATGCAGTAAAAATGTAATATACACTTTTATGACACTTGACACGTACAAGATATTTGTATTTTTAGTCTAGATAGCGGTACAGGAAAAGAAGTTATATTTAATATCGATATCATAAAATTATCTACCACTAGTGGACGTCACGCGGTTTCACCCGCGCAGTTCTCGTTCCCGTGTGAGTACGGGGATAAAATATAGCCTATATTACTCGCTGGTAATGTAGCTATCCATTGCTGAAGGAATTTTTCAAATCGGTCCAGTAGTTATTCAGTTTATGCCTTACATACAAACATACAAATCTTTCATCTTTATAATATTATTAATATAGATATAGATTTTGGCCTATCTTTGTTTATGGTCGGGTTAACACGCTTTTCTGCACCAAGGCAATATGTGGTATTCCATGCAGAGCACACAAACTAGGAGCACACGGATTCCAATACACGCATACTAAGAGGGACATTATTTTTAACCGACTTCTAAAAAAGGAGGAGGTTCTCAATTCGGATGTTTCTATTTTTTTTTTTTTTTTTTTTTTTTTTTTTATGTTTGTTCGGGCATAACTCTGTCGCTTGCCAACCGATTTGGAAAATTCTTTTTTTGTTGGAAAGGGTATTCTTTCCAAATGGTCCCATAGCCACCAAGTCGGGATCTGATGATGGAATCTTGGCGAAATCGAGGGAACTCTTCAAATTTTATATGAAAATGTGTTGCGATTTTGGTATTTTCTACAACAAGTGAAGCATCTGCGTTTGATAAGAACCATTCTACCATCAGATCTGATGATGAAGCCAAGAGTCACGGAACTCCATAATGAGACAATGTACCCTAGTCGTGTTTGGGCTTGATGTAATTGTAACGGTATGCACTTTCCATGTATATCAAGCACATGAGAACCACTAAAAAGTGAAAAATAAAAACTTTTTTGCAAAAAATAAAACCGACTTCAAAAAAAAAACAAAAAAGTGAAAAATAACTTTAGCTTCTGAAGTCGGTGACAAAAAAACTAAATCAATCAAACAAAGGTCAGGAAGTCGGTTTTATTTTTTGCAAAAAAGTTTTTATTTGATGAGAATATCGTTGATTTCAAAAAGTAAGAAGTGGCGCAGGAGAAGTGTACAAGAATACAAAGAGATCTTGGGTTCCGGTAAATGTGCTTGCAAAACTTCGCCCTTGAAAACTATCGCCTCTTCTTTGTTTCAGTAGGAACCCAAATTGTATTTTATTTTTATGAAACCATCGCAAGCAAGATTCTTTTCGGATCACTGTGAGGTGGCTGATCCTTCCGAATCCAGGTAGAATATTTGAGATCAATTCTTTTAGGTTTTAATGTCTAAGGGGATCCCCAGACGACGGGTCAAAGATACGGAAGAAGGAGCTGAACACACTTCTTCAGCACGCGTTACATGACCACCGTAAAAACGGATTTTGTCGACGGAAGAATAGACAAAATGACATATTTCTTGTTGGGGTTCGGTTGGGCAACATTTTTTGAACAGTGAAGTCGACCTTATGCACTTTATTATATATTTTCTGCTACAATGGTACATGTGGAGCGAATCATGTTTGCTGTTACAATCCGAGCTAAGTCGAATGGTCGTTTTCTGACCGAACGTCTATTTTAATAAATTGTAGCTCATTATCTATGCAGAATCATGACGCTTCAAACTTCGTGAACCTTGTGTTTATATCTTTGAACTTGATATTTTATCACTGTTCTGGAAAAAAAACATTGTTTTCGTTAGGTTTAATTAAGACGTGATCTAAAAAAAAGTACAAAGTATTTTCCTATACTCCATATCAGTGTTGATCTTGCTCTCCAAGAATCATAATAGATACTTAACACCATTTAGATTGTTATGACGAAAAACCGTAATCGATTAAGAGTCTCGGGCCTATTTCAGACTCGTGATGCCCGATTGGCCTCTAATAAATTCAAAAATCGAAAAGAATTTAAATGAAATTGACTGTCAATTAAGTTAACGGGAACTTAATCGTAGGCGGTAAAACGGAACCTCAGCGGTACAGAAAGTGGCCAAAGGCCACTAAAATCGCCGACTATCCTCATCTTGAATAAGTTTAGTTAATTTACAAATCCTGGTTTAGTATTTGGATCACTTTTTGTTCCGCCGAGTGTCTTTCTGTAGGTTCGGACGTTGTAATAAAACAATAATGACTAGCCTGATGATTACAAAAGTCACACGATAAAACATGTCATACATTACTATGAATTGCTACTTCTTTCTACCTACAAAGCGGAACAAATGAATTGTTCGAAGACGTTTACAGAAGGGTGTCCATCCGCACCATGCAATAAAAACAGTAGGTCAATTTCACAGTCCGTTAGCTTCATTTAGTCTGACACAAGTGGCACGCGTCTCCTACATAAATTATCGATTCTTCCTGTCTGACACGTGGTAGATTCGCTACATCTGTGGAGATTTTTTCCAAATTCAAGTTCCCACGTTGGTACGCGACATGTTTGGGCACAAAAAACAACCAGGAAAACATCTGGAGACTGGATCAGTCTATTTATAGTAGACTTGAGTGTTTATGAAGTAAAGTGTGAGGAACTTGTTAATGAACATGTGCGTGCGCGCCGGTTGACGGTAACGACGTATCTATACGCGATTGAGGGTTCAAGGTTCCGCATTCAAATGTAGATTGACTATACTTATTAGTTTGTTAGGCATTATGTTCCGTTCTTCATTTGAATAACCAGCCAATCACAAGAGCAACCCTACCGTTACCAACATTCTAAAATAAAGCATGCATCAACAAATTGCCTTTATTTTCACGTCAAGTGGTTCCTGCGCTTTAGTTTACTTTATCCCGTTCTGTTCTACTTGCATATCATATCATCGGTTCTAAAGGGCACGATGGAATCCGAGCGGAACGAATATTTTAATAATTTACAATAGGACACGTGGCTGAGCGGAAACCATGCACGTGCTATCAATTAGAAATGAAATAGACAGAAAAAAACTTGACTAGAATTTTATTGAACCCTTCGAAATGGGTGGAGTCGTTACCTATAAAAATGAAAGCGAAATCATAAATATTAACCTTATTTGTGCAACGAGTTACAAAAGGCTAGGAGAATTCTTTCAGTTTTTAGTTTCTTGGGTTTTATGTTCTATGTCATGTATTAAACTATGTTTATATTTACTGTTATCAGTTCAAGAGCTATGTTCTAGTTAGGCCTTGGCTGGATTTAGGTGATTTAGATAATATGATAACAGCTTTTGAAATGTTGCATATGAATGTCGTGTTGCGTAAGTTAATCAGGTTACATAAAATTTAGTGACATGTTTCTTTTTTTAATTTTCAAGCATATAATTTCATGAGCTCATGACATGTCATGGAAATGATCCTATCGCTGGTCATGGTAATTCTGCTGAGTGCTAACTGTACTAGCCGAACAAAAAGTTTAATAAATGGGATTGAATGTCCACAAACTCAAAAGTTGACGAAATGGGATTGAATGAGAAATGAAGATCAAAATAGTTAAGAAATGGGACTTAAGTGATATTTTGAGATTGACTATTTTTTAACCCTCGACGCAAAGAGTTATATATGTTTGACGTATCTTTGTGTGTGTGTCTGTCTGTGGCATCGTAGCCCCCGAACGGATCAACCGATTTTGATTTTGTTTTTTTTTTTTGTTTGAAAGGTGAATTCGTCAGGAGTGTTCTTAGCTATGTTTAATAAAAATCAGCCCAAGATGGCCGCCGCCACAAAATGACGGATTACATATTTATTTGACAACTTCCTCAATATTAGTATCAAATGAAAAGACTTGACTAGTAGAATACTATACGCTTTAATAAATTACTAATCCAAGATGGCCGCCACCAAAAAAGGAGAATAACATGTTTTTTTCACAATTCCCCATTATGGGGTTCAAATGAAAGGGCTTGACTAGTAGAATAATGTGTACTATATTGAAAGGGAATCAGGAATATTATATTATTATACTACATACACACAGCATACGGCATTTCGTTATGTGACGATTTCTACTAAATCGCACTACCCGCTTCGTTCCAAAATACCTTGAAATTTTGACCTTATGTATCAGGGGTATTTTAAATTTTAATTTAATCTAACTTGTGTTCAGTTTTCGAAATGGAAAAGTTACAAGATGGGACGTAGCGGGGGTGGGGCGGGTTCCTGTGGGTGCTACAACTAATTCTGTGTTTTCAAAGTATTGAAACTCACCTTTTAAAAGTAATGGTCTAAAAATTGTCTCATTTAAAAGTTTTGAACTTTGCAGCCCAAAACAATTTCGGAAGAGATAACAGTCTGGCCCTTCCCAAATTATATGATGAGTTAAGTCAATAATTCTTTCAATATAGATAACTGTTGAAATCAAAGACGTCATATGCGGTAGTCAGAATGTCATACAATTTAAATGCATGGTTATAAATTATACTTTATTACCTATATTGAGCTATTTTATCGATTTTGTGAGATACGTGCGAGATATAAATGATTTTAGTATCAGTTTTTTCAAAAAAAGAACCTTATGTTATGTACAAAACAAGGAAATTAAATCATTGGCGTAATTTTAATATTATTGAAAGTGTAAAAAGAGGCGCTGTCAAATAAAATGCTCGTTATGTAATTGCTTAGCATTATCGTACCTTCTCCGTACAGTCACAATCACAATCAATGAAATGATCAATCATTTAGCAAAATTCAAAACTTTTCTACTATATTGAACAAGCCTAGCAAGTTTTGGAAGCCGTCTTATTTCAAAGAAGAAAGGGTTATTTTAAGTGAAAATCGTTTTTGAATTTTGTTATTATTTTGTATATCTTTTCATTTTGCACGAGATTTTGGCACACTGCAGCAAATACTTATCTTTACAATAAGGAAAAGCGTTGTATATTTAACGAACCTATCAAAATGCAAACATCGTCATGTTAGCGTGTCATAATTATGTTTAAACATAACCAACCTACTAAATTATAAGTGGTTCTTTTTTTTTCTTATTAATGTCCTGGACTTTCAAATTATGGTATGGTGGAAACGTTATGGAAGGGGCCTTCAAAAATGCTTGAAGATCAAATTATTGAACACCCTGTTTTCTTATTAGCGAATATTAAATAAAGTAGGTGGCGGACCGCTACCTACTTATTTGACTTATTTACTGACTGAACAAGAAACTTAAATTATAGTGTAAGGTGTCTCGACAGAATCATCTCCTTCACACCTTATAATGTATTGGCTATTGGCATGTATTACGGTCATCTTTTTTTCGTATCAATAATGTAACATCCATATTATAAAATTTCGGCCCGTTAGTTGGCCGCGAATTGCAGTGTCGTCAAGGGTATAAGTAGGTAAACTAATAAATAAAAATATTAACTCAACACTTAAAATTAAAAACACATGTTACAAGCCAATCACAATAAGAAAGCACACGAGTGTATTTCCAGAAATCTGATCCCAACCCCCAAACTAGGCCTCGACCTGTATTTTAGGGGTCAACAGCGCGTTCAGCCATGGATTCCATTTTTAATTGTAAACGGACATCAGGAAACTCCAGCAGGGTATGATCTGGAGCACTCGCACTTGGTGTTCGAGGAATTAAAAATACACTCTACTTCGCCAGACACTTGAGGGAGGCTTATATCCAGCAGTGGACGTCTTTCGGGTGAAATGATGATGATGATGTATTTACGGGACATCCTCTATTCAGTGCAATAATATGTAGTCTATTAACTACTTATATTGCTATACTTTGATTTCATAGAAATAGTAGGATCAATTTCATTACAATGATAAAGTTATGACTAGATGCTAATGACAACATGTCATTATATAATGTGTTTTGTGTTATCAGACGATGCATCACAGAATCACATTTATTTACTATTAGTCTTGTCTGCATTTATCTTGTTATCCAATGAATCATACTTGTTGACACGTGAAAATGCGATTAGAGATAGCTTTGACCGATGTAATTGCCTATTGTGTGCTTAGTACTAGTCACAAAGAGAGAAGAAATCTCATTATTTGCTCATTAAATTCTTTAGTGCACATAAAATGTCAAACGTAAAATATTTTGATGAACACTAAAAATTACTCTGTGTAAGTGCCCTTACACACTCACAGAGTAATTTTTAGTGTTCACTTCACAGCTAGCCGTCCGTCCGTCTAATGACGACAGGCCGTGTCGACGGCGCGTTCGTTGCCCACGCGCGCCTCGAAAGAGATGTCAGCACAGTGAAGCGGCCCGTAAGGGCCGAAGCCTGCCGGGGTTGCGGTCCTGTTCGAAAGAGATACCGCGGCTCTGGAACATAAAGGGCGAGGAAGAAACATGGATGGGTTTTAGTCAGTAAAAGTCTGACACTCCCTCCCGCTCCGCCCAGAGTGGGAGAAGTTATTTGATGTTCACTAAAAAAAAAAAAAGGGCTAGACTTCACTGAAGCGGGGACGTGGGGACATAATGCAAACCAAAGAGGAGACGATTGGTGGCCTTCGTGGGTTTTTTTTTATAAACCCTGCAGTATGCTTAGTGCGAGTTTCATACTAAAATTCGAGTAACGTCTGTATCGTGTAGATCGAGTTAACGTCGTCGATAGTGACAATCCAGTGCCTCTAAGAAAGTAAGGACCGTTTCGAGCACATTGCTAACATTTTCATGTATAACGCGAGTGCAAGTTACAATTTCGACAGTTTTGACAGCTTGAATACGAAACACAGTCACTTGCGAGCGCGAAAGTTGTCACTTAAGATTTTGTGGTGAGAGCATCGTGAGAGTGGTCATAATAACAAAGTAATTTAATTTAATTTCATATTGTGAATAAAACTTACAATGGAATCTCGTATTATTTCGTTTGGAGAATGTTTGAGACCACGAAAGCACAAGATAAGCGTAATATAACGCCACTAAAAAAAACACGTAAACACGTTCACGTAAACACGATCACGTAAACAATGATAGAGTGCTCCACTACAAGCCACTCGGACATTATTAGATCTCCGTGCCTAAAGTAAAAACTTAGTTTTACAAACTTCACAGATGGATCAAGGTCACTCACTACACACCAAAATATATAAATTACACTAACTGCTCCGTTTATGTTACCAACATTTCAAATTGGGGCGGGCTAGTCTTTATTTTTAACAATAATATTCAAAACTGTGTGCAAATCACAACACAAACTTTCGTAAACACAAACAAAACTAATGACCATTGACCACAGATACATAATATCGTCTAACTTCGTTGTATAACCACAACTAGTTGAATAGGCAGTCGCTTCTGTTATGAACACAAAATACGACTGTCAATTTATTTTGGCCGGTTACTAATGTACGCGCCACTTCTTGCAGTGAATTGACGTGAAACGAAAGAACGTATTCTAGAATCTCACACTCGCAAATTAACAATTGTCGATGCGTTTAGAAATAACACTCATAACATGTAGTTCTCACGTATTACGCTAGGTGGCGCTTACTCAGCGCCATACATATTTGCGTTAAACGTCGACACGATCGATACGTACAAAAAACTCGCACTAAGCATACAGAAGCAGGCTGTCGACCGGGACTCCATCGACTGGGATGGGTAAATAAACTGGTTTGGGCTAGGACGAACTAGTTTGCCCTGAAATTGGGTTTGGCCGGTAACATATATCCATCAAAGCAGTGTGCAAAGCGGAGAGGAGAGGACATGTTCAGGAGCTACGGTGGATCCGCCGCACGCTGCTCACATCTCAACTTGTCTCCGCTTTGTTCAACCGTTTCCACTAAAGCTATAAAGCAGAGATGAGACTTTTAAATAACGAACTTCTAATGGTGGTTTACAACACATCTCCTCTCCTTTCGTCTCGTCTCCGCTTTGGTGGAATCCGGGCCTAATTCTTGAAAAACCACCACGTTACTCATAGTTAGTTGGTATTTTATTTAACCTTATTGAGGGTGACAAAAAGATTACAATGTATCATACTTACTTTCACCTCTAACCTTTTTTTTTATTTTTCATCCTCTGTATCTATTTCTTATCGGAATATTTTATGAGTAGGCCCAAATGTTTCCGATTGGGAATTTTCCCTACGGAATAATTTGAGTCTAAAGTAAAGTCGTCATTGTTACAATTAGGTACATACGAACAGTTTGCACTGTTCGTATGTACCTATGTGTGTTAGTTGTCCGGCAAACAATAGGCTTGTCGACTGAATAAATCTAATTATTCCGTCAGTTACATTATCAAAAAACACAATATAAAAAAACACAACTTGTTACGTGGTGTAAACCAAATTTGACGAAGATACAGCGTTTTTAAAATTCTCTAATTTTCTCTCTAATATTTAGTCTGTTCTGACGTCACGAGTCCCACTCCCGAATTTTGATGGGTATTATCTTTGACAATATTTATTGATTTAATAAAACAAAAAAATACGTATCAATAGGGATGCACACTGTGGAACTAATGGTGCTAGCATAGCTAGTTCCAAGCATCGTCATCAAAATACCTTGACCTCATTGGTCAGATTGAGACCAGCTATGGTGGCGCCATCTACAATTAGCTTTATTTTCTAATAGTCTATCTGACAGACTAAATAAATTTGCTTTTTTTACTGCCGTCACACCTATTTTTTACTACTTCTTGATATTCGTACATCTTTGGTTCTGGTGACAATACATTTTTATGATCCTGCATGACTTGATCCTGCAGCCAGAATCGCCTCCTCAACGGTCAATATCACGGAGACGACCTTGTGTATATCTACGCGTTCAATTTTGATACATAAACCTAATTTTCTACATTTTATTTGAATTAAGGCTGTTAATATAGTTTAAAGAAAGTTTATTCTTTTTTGTTACGATAATCAAACGTATTTTTTGCTACTGTGACCTCTGAACTCTTTTTATAATAGATATGTTTTGAAGACGAAAATTGGTCCAGATAAACAGTACAGCATTATTAAGCGGAGGTCGAGGTTTTTTAAAATAAGTCAATGTCTTTCATTGAATAATCTGTTATCTTGACAGGGTACTTATACGTGACAGTGATCTACTCGTACTATGTATCCAATATTGTGTAATAGATAATGTAATGTCTAGGTACTTGTAGATAATTTTCAAATATTTCATGCAGACGGATATAACAGGGTTTTTTTCGGTAGCTTTTCGATACTGCAATCTGCATTCGATGTCCATGAGTACCTCCCTATTTATACTTTTCTCAATTTTTTCCTTGAAGTTTATCATCTTATTTTTAAATCGTAATAAAATATTCTACAAATGTGTCAAAGAATGTCAGCTTTTAAATCATTTTCTAACCTTTTAAAAATTCACGAATTTAATATATTATTATCCCAATTATAACCTTACATGCACTATTATGTATTCATGCATACGTTGGGTGAATTATTTATTTGAACACGTGACGTGCGTGCGCGCAGTTTGAGTAGGAAGCAAGGTTGACATGTACCCGAGTCGCGTAACAGACATGTGCGCTGTGCTACCCGTGATTCCGGCGGAGTTCAAAGTATTATAACTTAAATTATTGTAATTTACAAGCACTACTTCAAACCCATGTTTATTACTTTGTGATTGGGAAACCAGTATAATAATATTTCAAGTATCTAATAATCAGTATCGTTCTGGCATGATTTGTTGAACAAGAGTCGTCCCAAAGAAATTCCGACAAATATTTAGCTGTCTTTCAGGTCGAGTCGCTCGGCAAACCGCCTTCGTCAAACTGCCTCTGGCATACTCCTCTCGGCAAATTTTCTTTGGCATATTGCTAAAATTCGAACTAAGCCGAGTGGGTTTCATCCTATAATAAAACCACTTTAACTCCAATCAACACTCGTGTATATTTCTTATAATCACTTCACGTACGTGTTACACAAACAATATACATATACACAATTAATATACTCATCAACTTACTATCGGACATAGGTTCGACTAGTAGTCTTTACACCACTGAGGTTAGCCAAGGAATGAATACAGATTCTAATTTTTACCCAAGCAAGTCTCTCTACCCCACTACATTACCCCTTCTCTAGCTAAATATGACGAGATACAGTCGTTATCGGTGTTGCCATTTTAATCTTTTTAAAAATACACTAAAATTAAGACAAAAATAAACCAAAATCATGACATTCGGCCATCTGATAACGTGCTGTCTCCCGACGCACATTTTAATCCTAATAGTAACTACCAGTAAAACTAATAGTAAAACTTATAGTAAAATCAAAGTAATACACTTTATAAAGCTGCCTGCTAATTGATTAATTTCCTTAAATATATTAAATCCTAACGTTAAATCATATTTATATAAATTATGAACTAATATAAATTAAAAATAACTTAAATTAAATCATGACATTTGGTATCTTTTAACTATAGCTGTTTACACATATTATTATATATCGGTATATAATTATATTATCGTTCTCAAATGTATGACAAAAACTTATATAATTCTTAATTCACACACAAAAAAAAAAAAATAATAAGTTAACGTTCAACACGTTATAAAAAAAAACAAATTAAGTAACCAAAACATTATTTTTCCATTCAAAGTTATGTAACTATTCTACTGCCTAACTATGACTGATCTTTATTCGGAATCACTATTGCGCTCACTAGAGCTACTGTTATCAGTATTATGTATTTCTAGAGCTTTTACGTGTATCCAGGGCCTAATTCTGTCAGCGGCTATAACGGTATCATAAGGTTTACCTCTTTTATTAAATCCAGGAACGTCAGATATTCTGTACCGATCATTCCCTAATATTTCAGTTATTTTATAAGGACCCACAAACTTAGACAGGAGTTTTGTACTTTGGTTGTTATTTGCAAAGTTATTCCGCGAAATTTTTACTAAGTCACCTATTTCGTAAGTAGGAGCTGGCGCACGATTTGTGTCATGCCTTTCTTTCTGCTTAGCTTGATCTTTCGCGATACTGTTACTTATTTCTTCTCTAATTTGTTGCAAATCGGGATTGTTCCCATTATCATTATTCTCAATATCAAGTTTGTTTAATAAACCATCGCGCAACTTAAATCCGAACAAAGCTTCTGTCGCAGTTTTGCGGGTTGTGGCATTGACAGTATTATTGATGCCAAATTGGAGCTTGCCCAGACACCTGTCCCATTCACGCTCATGACCAAAAGCGTTTTGGGCAGCTAATGAATTTAATATTGTTTGGTTAAACCTTTCTGCCTGGCCATTAGCTCTGGGACAAGCGACCGCATTAAGGACATGTTTAATGCCGTGAGCGTCACAAAAAGTTTGAAAAGCTGCAGATGTAAAGCTAGTACCGCGATCTGACACAATTCGGGCTGGGACTCCGAAGTCATAAAAGATTTTCTGAAGAACTTTAACTGTGCTCTTAGTCTTCTGATCCCTAACGGCTCTGACAAAGACGTATTTGGTAAAACCATCTACTACTGTAAGAATGTAGCAATTGCCATCTTTACTCCTAACAAAAGGACCGAGGTGATCTATATGGATCGTATGAAACGGTATGTTTATCTTTTCGATTGGGTACAAATGACCTGACTTTTGTCTTGAAGAGGTATCCTTATGGTAGGCACACTCTAAACAAGCCGCGACATATTTCTTGACAAACTTTCTTAGTTTGGGAAACCAATAATCACGGCGAATACTCTCAAGAGTCTTGGCGTAACCCAGGTGACCAATATCGTCGTGGTTAGCACGACATATCTGCCACCTTGCACTTCGTGGTACAACGAGACATTGACGATCATCAACCTTTCTATACACTGCGTGATTTTTAACGACATAATTTTTCCTAATATCCTTGCATTCAATATCGTCTTCAGGTTTTAGAATATTATGGATTCGAGAAATGTCCGGGTCTGCTATTTGTAAAGTTAAGATCCAATTCTGTTTCTCAATAGTAAACACAGAGACGAACTCATTATTATCTGGGTCCACGGGTAGCTTGGTGTTTCTGCTCAATGCATCCACATGCGACATTTGAATACCCGGACGATATTCAATGTCGAATGTGTATTCGCTTATTTGGAGCCACCACCTTGCTTCTGTGGAATCAGATCCCTTTTCGTCATTGTGGTTCTCAAAGCTGCGCAATCCGTAAAAACCTTGAAATGTAACCCTAAAAGATATACCCGAAATTTCTTTAACGAGCACACTACGGCCAACGTTTCCAGCTCATAGGAATGCAGGTGCCTTTCCTCGGGGGTTGTCTGCCTACTAAAAAAAGCGACAGGCTTTAATACCCTTGAATCCCTCTGCCACTGCATGAGAATGCCTCCTATACCTAGAGAGCTGGCGTCTGTGTGTAACTCGGTTTCGAGTTTAGGGTCGTAAAGTGCTAAAACAGGTCGATCAACAAGCTTTCCCTTTAGAAAATTAAAAGCGTGCTCCTCAACATGAGACCATCGCCACTCAGAGTCCTTCTTTAATAAGGATGTTAAAGGACGCGCAACCTCTCCATATCCCTTAATAAATTTACGGAAGAATCCGGTCAAACCCAAGAACTGACGAATCTCATGGACATTGCGGGGCGTGGGGAACTCCCTAACTGCCAACACTTTGGCCTCACCAGGCCGAATACCTTGCGAGGAGATGTCGTACCCTAAGTAACTGACGGTGGTATCAAAAAAGCGACATTTGGAGAGTTTTAGAGTCAGACAATTTTGACGAAAAAGATTCAGGACATCCTCTAACCTCTGAAACATTTCCTCAACACTCCTTGAAGGTATCAACACATCATCTAGGTAAGCCAATGCATATTCAAAACGTCTGTTACCTAATATTTTATTTACCATACGCTGAAAAACAGCCGGCGCATTTGCCAACCCGAAAGGCATTCTTTTAAACTCATAATGGCCGTCGGGCGTAACAAACCCAGTTAGATGCTGACTGTCTTTAGCCATTGGAATTTGGTAGTAACTGGAGGCGAGGTCAAGAGTAGTAAAGAAGCTATTACCGCTTAAATTTGAAACTTGGTCTTCGATTAGAGGCAAAGGGAAGCGATCCTTGACAGTTTTATTATTTAAAGCTCGGAAATCCACACAGAGCCTTTGCTCTCCAGTCTTTTTTTTAACCATCAAGATGGGATTTGCATAATCGGATTTCGATTCTTGGATGATGTCAAGTCGTAAAAGTTCATCTATAGCTTCACGAACGGTTTCGCGTTCGGCATGGGACAATCGATACGGTCGGTATACGATTGGTTTATTATCCAAAAGATCAATTTTCATCTCGACATCAACCGCACAACCAATCTCATCCAATTTAGTTGCGAAACAATCGCGATAATTTTGCAAAAGGGAATAAAGTCTGTCTGACTGTTCAGTACTAAGGCCTGGACCAGTCTTGATGACATTCCTGTCCAAAGGATCTAAAGTTGAAATGTCAATCTGAATTTTATTGACTTGACATGTTTTTTGCTCGCTAAAAGGTATTGCTCTGGCCACTAAAGTATCCTTCTCTAAACTTACGGCATGGTGAGACAAATTTGAAATAACTACTTCGCCTTTACCATTACATATATGGTAAGCGCCTTGAAGTAAACGATATTCTTTCCCTGGCCCAACAGCATTATAACCTTCGACGTATACATCTCCTGTGAAATCCGACTCGGTATACACGGGGATGACATTGATTCTAAGAATTTGAGCTGAATTAGAAACATGAAGTTTTAAACTAGAATCATTGCTAGACTGAGAATCACTGCAGGGACTTTTGTAAAAAGTTAGCTTCCGACTATCTTTAAGAACAGTGACACCAGGTAACTCAGTGAAATTTTGCCCTATAATCATAGCAGTTTGCATGTGTGTATCGTCAACAATCAGTACTTCAACCTCGTTTTCAACCTCGTCGACCTTCACAGTAACGAATGACTTGTACAACGGGATGACAGAAGACTGACCAAATCCTCGTACCACTGGAATGCCATCGAATGCTTTTACTACATTCAAAGAGTCCGCATTGGTTTTACTTAAGAGTGTACACTCGCTACCAAAATCAATGTAAGAACCTAGAGTATGGCCATCGACAGTAGGTCTAAAAAATTAGCGATGTAAAATCAGCAGTGTGAAAAAAAAAAAACGGCAAAATTTGTTGCTTTTTTGTTGCTAATTAGTTGCCAAAAAATTTTTTTTGTTGCTCCAGCCGATCGCAAAAAAATTGCAGTAACGCTAGTTTTTCATTATGATAGCGTGGAAATCACTCGATGTGGAATTATCGATCAAGCGAATAAGGGTTAATTTGTTGCTAATTTGTTGCTAAAAGATGCAAAAGAAAAAAATAAAAAAAATCATAAAAATAAATTTTTGTTAAATATGCCAAAATAAATAAAGTCCACGCCAGCTTAACTCTCAAGTTTTTCGTAGAAAATGCTAAATAAAAATTTGTTGCTGCTCATACTGAAGCTACTTTGAGCACAGAGAGTCAGCAACAAAATAAAAACTGAAAGTCGGATTAGTTCGGAGATCGGTTTACGAAAAAGCCGGCCACGCCAGCTTAACTCTCGAATTTTCTGTGGCAAAACTATATTAAAAATTTGTTGCTGGTTAAATTGCAGCTAATCTGAGTACAAAGAGTCAGCAACAAAATAAAAACCGAAAGTCGGATTAGTTTTCAAATCGGCTTACGAAAAAACGGGATACGCCAGCTTAACTCTCGACTTTTCCGTAGTAAAACTATAGTAAAAATTTGTTGCTGTTCATATTGCAGCTAGTCTGAGTACAAAGAGACAGCAACAAATTAGAAACCGAAAGTCGGATTAGTTTGGAGATCGGTTAAAGAAGAAGCCGGCCACGCCAGCTTAACTCTCGATTTTTCTGTGGATAAAGTATATTAAAAATTTGTTGCTGGTTAAATTGCAGCTAATCTGAGTACAAAGAGTCAGCAACAAAATATAAACTGAAAGTCGGATTAATTTGGAGATCGGTTTACGAAAAAACCGGCTACGCCAGCTTCACTCGCCTTTTCCGTAGTAAAACCATAGTAAAAAATTGTTGCTGCTCGTACTGCAGCTAGTCTGAGTACAAAGAGTCAGCAACAAAATAGAAACCGAAAGTCGTATTAGTTTGGAGATCGATTTTCGAGAAAATCGGCTACGCCAGCTTCACTCTCGACTATTCCGTAGAAAAACTATGATATAAATTTGTTGCTGCTCATGCTGCAGCTAGTCTGAGTACAAAGAGTCAGCAACAAAATAGAAACCGAAAGTCGGATTAGTTTGGAGATCAATAATAGGGGCACACTAAGCGGGGCTCCGTCGACTACGCTTTTTAGGGGAATATAAAGTGTTTTAAGGTTAGGTTATATTAATCGGTATTTCTCAGAAATGGTAGAGTATCTTTTCATGAGAGTGGTACCATTGGGCAAGGGGGACCCCTCCTTCCCTCCACACCGCGTGAGTTGACTACCATCGCATGCATTTCACGAAAAATAATGCGTTTTATTGTAAGCAGTATGTTCGTTTGACAATATTTCGAGAGTTTGCAATATCGCTAGAGAGAATACAACATAACGTGTTTGACAATAGGCTTGTTTCCACCATCAATAAATTGTAAATCTATTTAGTCCGTCAGTTAGAGTATTAGAAAATAATGGACACGTATTTTTTGTTTTTGTAAATCAACGAATATTGACAAAGATAAAACGCATCAAAACTCGGGAGTGGGGGCTCGTGACGTCAGTAGGTACTCACTAAGAATGATACCGAACAGTGACGTATTGGGAATTTTAAAAGCGTCGTATCTTCGTCAATTTTGGTTTATGTGACAAAAGAAAAAATACGGGTCAAATATTTTTTGATAATCTAAGTGACGGACTAATTAGATTTTTTCAGTTAACAAGCCTATTTTACGGTGACAATATTATACTGATATACAACGTGTAACAGAAAGGGTATAGTCATATGAAAGGGTGTGCTACAGACCATCAAACTGAACAACTTTCTCCATGGAACCACCATCGTAATCGCGAAAAAAATTGCGACGGCCCCATACTAAATTCCAATACCTACTCGACCGAATGTATGAAACAGCTGATTATTTTTTTACGATTACAATGGTGGTCCCATAGAGAAAGTTGTTCAGTTTGATGGTCTATAGCACACCTTTTCATATGACTATACCTTTTCTGTTACACGTTGTATATTGATTAATGTTATAAAGTTGAAGAGTTTGTTTGTTTGTTCAACGCGCTAATCTCAGGAACTACTGATTGAAACTGAAAATATCTTTTGGTGTTGGATAGTCCATTTCACGCTACAACCTACAGGAGCGGAGCATAAATGAATTTTTTTGCAAAAACGGGGAATACCTACTTATTTTCCTTTTGTGGGTTTTTTCTCTTTTATATGACGCAGACCAAGTTGCGTGGGTCAGATAGTGTATTATAACTTAGCTAAATGCTCCTGAATTGGGGTAATTTTGTTAGGCTGGCAACTTTAATTAATGCCAAATGTCATGGAAGGTTGCTGAAGTCATTGTGATTGCAAAGCCTGGGAAACCACCCCATGAAGCATCGTCATATACAGGGTATAAACCACCTCATCACAAAGCCGTTAACCAAGCATTCTGTACATCAAACTAAGAAACTTTACGCAAAAATTATTGCTGGGAAACACCTTTTTTTTTGAGGTTATGAATCATGTTTTGTGGTAGAACTCAGTGTAACGCACTTAACACATTGTGCTGATGGATGGATTGAATAGTATGGGGGTCGTGGAGAAAAGTTAAAATCCTACAAAAAAAAAACTTTTATTTAAAAAAATCTTGTCAAAAACTTGTAACTTTGACCCCCAATATCTCCGTAACTTGACCCCCAATATCTCCGTAACTAGAAGGTTCCCAGGTATGGTGTAGAACAAAAACATGATCGAAATGATGGGGAGAACAAATGCCTTTCGGCCTCGTGAAGAGGTGTTTTACACCCGTTAGACCGACAGAAATATTAAAAACAGAAGAAGTGGCGGCTATGCCGTCTTGTTCGGTGGTTTCGTGCAAAAATAGTTTTTTTTATTTGATTAAAGGGCTCTGTCGCTTAGCGATCACATTGCCCAGTACAGAAAAGCAAATTACTTACGATCTACTTAGCACTAACTTACGATCTACTTATTACTAGTTCATATAATTCTTTTGCTTTCTCGGACACTGGAAAAGCAAGGATGGAATTACAAATGCCAATAGCATTCGTTTTATATCGTCCAAACACATATTAGGTCTACTATTTTCGTTCCGGACACACTCCATCAGGATATGAAAAACATCATCAATTACTCCACAGTCATCACAATTTGGAGACAAAACTTTCTTCATTAAATGATAGAACTTATTCGAAGGAATATGGCCGGAACGAAGTCTTAAAGCTATAGTAATTAATTTCCTGTTCAGATCACAATCAATCCACGGAGACCGAGAGATCTCTGGCTGGATAGTTCGGTACCAGATCCCCTTTTCTTTTGATCTTCCATCAAAATACTCTTGCCAAAAATCTAAACACTTTTTTTTGCCTTTCCAAAATAGTCTGAATATAGCGGAGTAATATTCGTAGGGACTCCGTCAACACACGCTTGTTTGGCGAGTAAATCAACAATATCATTTTCTTCAAATTGAATATGTGACGGAATCCATTGGAGGCGCACCGTTTTGGAATTAGCTTGAAGTTTTAAGATCAATTCATATAACGCGTAGGCTGTCGGAATACCTCGCATGTGAGAAGTGTGCCGAGCCAAGTGTTGCAGCGAGCTTTTGGAGTCTGTCAGAATCACAAAATCATCGCCATTAATTGACAGTATATAGGACAAAGCTTCCAATATACCAATCAACTCAATGTGCTTGCAATTAGAAATATCTGAATCAGTGCAAAAATAGAAGGGAAGACAAAAACTTTAGAAGTCATTGCATCAGTTATCACAGCACAGGTAAGTAGGTACAAGTATTTTACAATATTTGTCATAAAAATCACGAAAAACCATAATCCCTAAAATATATCTGACTTGTACTACTTTATTTAAGATTTTTTGTATTACTTTGACTGTATTATGTTTGCATTAAATACATTGCTCTTTTACAACCACCTCAGTCTGCCACTGAGTGACTGAACAAGCAATGTACAGCGAACATAACGAAACATCAATAAGCCGTTATGTCGCATGGTGCGTCCGCTGCTCTGGTCCGCCGTATTTGAGCGTGAGCTAGTGATGTGCTCGTGGAGGTTTGACAAAGTCTATCGACAAGAAAGTGCACTGCGCATTGTTATATTACTGTTTCAGATTTTTCTTCAACTTGTTAACTCTTGTAATCCATGGAAGGACGATGGTTGGAGGGACGATGGTCTATGGTAATTTTTTTTTTTCTTTGACAACAATAGTGCCTGTAGTCCTAACTGAAATAAATGCTTTGATTTTAATAAATAAATAAATAATAAATATCGCTGGACATTACACACAGCGCCATCTAGTGCCACACTAAGCAAGGCTTGTGTCGTGGTCACCAGAGAGTTGATAAACTACATATATACTTTTTGTTTGTAAATACATACTTATTATACATATAAACATCCATGACTCGGAAACAAATGTACATGCTCATCACACAAACATTTGTTCCTACCGGGATTCGAACCCGGGACCCTAAGAACGTAAGGCAGCTTCACTACCGCTTCGCCATTCGGGTCGTCAATTTTGTTTTTGAACTACGTGTAACTGTGTTATTTGATTTGTAATTGTTTTTAAAATATTTTTATTAATTGAAGAATGTTTTATAGGTTTCATATTGTTTTCATTTACTTTATTTCCAAAACCTTTATAAAAAATTATCGATATATTTATCGAAAACTCTTCGATTTAGTCAAGCACTGTGTCATATCTGCCCTCGTCTCCCGACAACACACAATGATAATTGTTTTCGTGTGAGTAAATTATACGGAAAAGTACGCTGTGGTTAAAGAATAAGGTTTATATTTAAATGACAGAGTTAACGATGGCGCGTGTGTGCACTTGGTCGTAGTATTGTTTTGACAGAACTGTGTGTGCAATATTAATAGCGTTATGGAGGGGGAACCACGGCAACTGTTGCTTCACCAGTTTTCTATACATTTTGAACTCCACGCCATATTAATTATCTCCTTCTTTATTATATGTATGAATATACCTAGTTCTCTGTTATCAAAACTATTTAAAAACTCTTATTGAAACGGTTAAAACCAATAATAGAAGATAGAGAACTTATTCCAAATCATCAATTTGGCTTGAAAACCAGGAAGTCTGCTCCACCGTGCTTTTAGATGTCGCGCAAGCTTTTGCCAAAGTTTGCCATAAGGGTCTAAGGCTGCGGCTCCATTGAGGCGGAGACGAGCGGAGCTGAGAGGAGCAGAGCTGTGAAAAGAGGTATGTGATTCCACTGAGGCGGAGACGAGCGGAGCTGAGAGGAGCAGAGCTGTGAATAGAGGTACGTGATTCCACTGAGGCGGAGACGAGCGGAGCTGAGAGGAGCAGAGCTGTGAAAAGAGGTACGTGATTCCACTGAGGCGGAGACGAGCGGAGCTGAGTGGAGCAGAGCTGTGAAAACTGGCGGAGACGAGCGGAGCGGTGTATAGCGAGCCGGGACGAGCAGTCGAGACCCAATACATTTTATTTGTAGTTAGTTATTTGGAGAGTGCACACGTCATGTCGGTGCTAAGTAAAAAAAAAGCCATTTTGTATCTAACATTGCTAGAAGACGAAGAAATCGAAGCAATGAAAATTGCTTTGATTGCCGCAAAATACTTGAGCTCCACTAAGAGAAACCATAGATTCTGGGTGAGAGAACACATAAAATATCATTCAACACAAGGAGAATTCGCAACTTTTTTTCAAACATGTGACGACGAAACATTTGAAAGTTCTTATAGAGTAACCAGGAAGACTTTTTATGAATTGCATAGCCTGCTTGGACCTCATTTAAGGAAGAATGACACTAACTGCAGGTTGTCAATTAGAAGTGAAGAAAGGTTGGCGTTGTGTCTGAAGTAAGTGAATGCTATTTAATTGTAAAAATAAAACATGAGATCCTATAAAAAAACAATACTTGTCAAAAAAATCAAGTCTCTAACTTGGTTGTTCTACCGTAAAACGTTGTGAGATCTATGTAATACCAAGTCGGTTATTAATTTATTCAGTCCCTACTTAAGCAACCTTCTGTATTAAATTGTTACGTAATTATCTATCCTAACATCGTATATCACAGCACAACTTTTTACGGTAGAACAAATGAGTTGCCAGACTTGGTTTTTTGACAAGTATTGTTGTTTTTTTTATGGTTATTGTTGTATTTTCATGATGTGTAATACAGTCAGCGTCATTCGTAGCATGTAAAAATAGTCAAATAGTTCGTTACACCATATAAAATCTATGGTGCTACGAATTATATGATGCTGACTGTACAAACCCACACATAAACAGCGGGACAGGTGAAACTGAATTAAACGCTTGTAATAATATTTATTAGTAATTATTTATTGTTACAGAATAATGACAGAGACTTTTTTTTAAATATTTAACGCAGTATAAAACCGAGCGGGAAAGTGTAAGTCAGGCTGTGGCATCTAGGTTTCTGTTTATGTTAGTATCATCGTTCTGATCGTCATTCCCGGGTGTAGCTGGTTCTTTATTTCGCAAAGTTTCCGTGTTTGAGTAATTGGCCGAAGTATTTGAATCTGTACTTGTGCAGTATCCATAATTCGGAGCAGTCCATAAATGCTGTTCATTTACTTCCTCGGCTTCCATAAGAGCGTTCATTGCGTTCCGTTTAACTTGGCGTTGCAAATAAGCCGGAAGTTTTTTCACACTCTTTGCCATTCCCAGAAAAAAATGATCTACTTCGTCAACGTTATCGGGTGCTGTCAGAATTTCTTTTATTTCAGCTCGTTCTTTCATCAATTGCTGGTGATTTTCTTGATGTTTTTGTAGTAGCTCAGTAATATCATCAGCTTTCCTTTTATTAGTAGTTGTTGAAGAAGCGTGGGAAGAATGAGATGGCGAAGGAGCAGCATTTTGTGTTGTCGAATTTTGAGAGTTATCAGTTGTAGGTTCTGACAGAATACTTTCTATATCTGATAGCAGCTCTTCTTGTGATTTCGAGTTATTTTCTGTACTGGAACCTGCGGACATTCGTGTATCGTCAGTTCCTAGGCTCCTTATTTCTTGTTGCTCATAGTTCGTCGTTCGGTTTCTGTTACACATATACGGCAGTAAAAACTCCATAAGTTTTTGGTACTTCCATAATTTTATTTGTTTTGTTGCTTGACCACTTCTAGTAGAATTTTGTCTTTTTATGGCGTCGCGGTGGTTGTCGCGTAATTTTTTCCACTTGGCTTTAGCTGTGTTAACTGAAAGAGAATAAAATCAAGGTTAATTTTGTGAAAGTAATATAATAATAAAATATATTTACAGGTATTTAGCGACTGGCAGCAAGTTTTCAACCATTGCAGAAAATTTTAGAATTGGAAAAAGTACTGTATCAAAGATTATTCCAGAAGTTTGTGATTGCATTTGGAAGGTGCTGCAGCCGTTATACATGCCAGTACCAAATAAAGATGATTGGTATAGAATAGCAAAAGATTTTGAAGACTTGTGGCAATTCAAGAATTGTGCTGGTGCGCTGGACGGCAAACATGTGTACATTAATGCACCAAAAAATTCAGGGTCTTCATTTTTTAATTATAAACACAGATTTTCAATCGTTTTAATGTGTGTAGCCGACGCTAGAAGGAAAATAATAATGGCAGATATTGGGTCGATGGGGAGGTTCAGTGATGGAGGAATATTCTCTGATAGCGAATTTGGAAGGAGACTACAAAACAATGCTTTAGATTTACCACCACCTGAACCACTAACTCAAGATGGAGAACCAGTACCATTCGTATTTATTGGGGACGAAGCTTTTCCCTTGTCTTATAATTTAATGCGTCCATATCCTAGAGATCAATTGAATGCAAGCAAAAAAATATTTAATTACAGGCTATCAAGAGCTCGTCGTATTGTAGAGGCGACATTCGGTGTGTTGAAAAGGAAATGGTATGTGTATCACAGAGAATTTGAATGCCAAGTCGATACTGTCGATAAAATTGTTAAAGCAACATGCATTTTACATAATTATTTGATTGAAAACCAGCCAAACTTTTTAAATGAAATAAATGCAGATGCAGTACCAAGAGACGAGAGGGATAGCAATACATTGATGATAACAAATAATGCAAGTACAAATGAAATTTACCGGATCCGAGATATATTTTGTGATTACTTCAACAACGAGGGTAAAGTCCCGTGGCAGGAGACCCGTATTTTGCGACGCCTGAGCATTTTATAAATTAAATAAATACGTATTGTACTTACCATTCTGAATATTTGTTTCATTCACCACTAACTGCCACGCTGCATCCTTCGTCTCATTACACTTGTAAGTAGTAAGTTGAGTGTTCCACAAACATGGGTACTTTTTGACACTTTCAATGAACAATTCGTCACCCATTGTGAATCGTGCGCAAGTGTGTAGTATCGGTGACGCTAGCGGTCCAACTGACTGTGCGGCTCGATTAGAATCCCGCCCCTCCACTCTGCTTCGCCCCTCTGGGCCCGTGATTACACGTCTCCTCTCCGCTCAGCTCGTCTCCGCTTGACTATTTCCATTGAATCGGAGCGGAGCGGAGACGAGATGTGGATTTCACGTAATATGATTGGTCAATCCCCACACGTCTCCTCTCAGCTCCGCCCGTCTCCGCTTGACTGTTTCCATTGAAGCGGAGCGGAGACGAGATGTGGATTTCATGTAATACGATTGGTTGATCCCCACACGTCTCCTCTCAGCTCCGCCCGTCTCCGCTTGACTGTTTCCATTGAAGCGGAGCGGAGAGGAGATGTGGATTTCATGTAATACGATTGGTCGATCCCCACACGTCTCCTCTCAGCTCCGCCCGTCTCCGCTTGACTGTTTCCATTGAAGCGGAGCGGAGACGAGATGTGGATTTCATGTAATACGATTGGTCGATCCCCACACGTCTCCTCTCAGCTCCGCTCGTCTCCGCCTCAATGGAGCCGCAGCCTAATATTTAAGCTCAGACGCATGCTACCAGAATTTGCAGATATCCTAGAGTCGTATACAACTAACAGAATGTTTAGAATACGGCAGGAGGACGCATATTCCGAGCTAAAAGCTATAAAAGCTGGTGTACCTCAAGGAAGTGTGCTAGGCCCAATTTTGTACTTGTTATACACATGTGACATCCCAGAACTGGAAAACCGCACCATTGCGACCTTTGCAGATGATACTGCAATTATGGCTACTGGATCAAGCCACAGAGAAGTACTAGAAAAAGTTCAACTAGCTGGGAACAAAGTTTATGACTGGACACAAAAATGGAAGATCAAACTGAAAGAGTCAAAATCAATTCACATTGATTTTATAAACAAACAGTTGGACTATCACATCTAAATGGTATGCAAGTACCTTAAGCTAATACTAACTAAAACCCATTCACGTTCCTTCCTCGCCCTTTATGTTCCGGGGCCACGGTATCTCTTTCGAACAGTCCCGCAACCCCGGAGGCTTCGGCCCTTGCGGGCCCTTTCAATGTGCTGACATCTCTTTGAGGCGCGCGTGGAACACGAGCTCGCCCATAGCTTATGTCAAAGAGAAATGACAGGAACTCGATTAGCGATGATCTACTCGTATGAGTAAGTATTGGTTACTCGGAAGGAAATCTTGTCTATCATTGATACATAATAAAATAACCCTATACGAGTACAAGCATAATTAAGCTGATGCCAATTTGGACGTATGGCACCCAACTTTGGGGCTCTAATAAACAAAGCAACGTCAAAATTATTTTTGACGTTGCTTCAGAATATGATTGTTTATGGTTATTTTATTATATTTTATAGGGTTAGTATCGTGATTTATTTGGATCCGCGATATAAATCGCATTTTTTTAACGGCATCATTACAGCGCAGGCTGAATCTAAATGAAATAATAAATGACGATTAACACCATTAAAAAACCCGGATGGTCTGGTTTTTGTATCCATTTGTTGCATCACTACTGTCAATAAAGTAAGTGCTACGGACTTGTGTAAAAGTGCAAAAGTGCTTATTAGTCTTTTAGGCTAGATCCTAATTAAGTATTAAGAATTTAGATCTTACTAATAAAGTACAAAAAAAAATGATAAATTTGCCTAAAAGGCTAAGTATCAGGGCAGGAAAAAGATGACTTTTGTTATGACAGTGACAGTTGACACTGATGACAGCCCGCCGCCCGCGGTGAATGAAAACACCAAGAGTGGAGAACAAGAACAACCGGAAATTATGAATAAATGGGGGTATTAGAAGACATTTTTGAAACGTACCTACAAAAAGCATGTTGAGCATTTAACGTTTTCTCCCACAAAACAGTAAGTATACATTGTCATGAATGCACTTTGTTTACACTACTTTTCACATTAAAAAGACAGACACTTTAAGGTATGTGTTGACGATTTGACAGTGGGGCTTAGTTTCCAAGCTTTTCTAAAAGGTACAGGCCGGTTACAGAAAACCAACTCTGAGATTCAGAAAGCTGTTGAGTGACTCTAACAAAACTAATCCGACTTTCGGTTTTTATTTTGTTGCTGACTCTATGTACTCAGTTTTATCATTAGCTGCAGTTTAACCAGCCATATTTTTTTAATATACACACATCAAAAGTGTCTAGGGATCAACATATATTTTTGCAATAACTTTTCTCCTGATTGATATTAATTAAAATTTTCTTTAAGGATTCATCAAATAAAGTGTTTTCGTTTGTCACAGTAACGATAAACCAAGTCACCTTTGCATTAATAAAGAAATTTGCCATTTTCCTAATAAAGGGATTTTTGACATTTGAACCACTAACATTAAAGTTCGAAAAAAAGACTGAAATAACAGTTTTCTTTAAAATTTTATTGGGTAACTTAAACAATTAATAATCCGTGTTTCTACCGCGAACACTAACAACACAAGAACATCGGTTTGGCATACTCAAAATGAGTTCATCCAAATCACGCTGTGGAATGGCCGCCCATGTTCGTTGCAACAACAAAAAAAGGTCTTCTTGCGACTGGATACCCTCCATATTCGGCAGAGCTCAATCGGGTTCAAGTCTGGCGACTGAGCAGGCCAGGGCAGGACATTGATGTTAGCTGCGGCGAGAGTGTCTTACAACTCTTGCGGTGTGCGGTCGTGCATTATCATGCACGACCGCGCACACACACGTTAACTGAAATAAGGGACCGATTTGCACTTGTAGAGGAACGATGACGTCTGATACAATCGTCTCAGCATAAATTTGAGCGTTGAGGTTGCCTCTCCAAATACCCGCCCATACCATGATGGTTCCACCACTATAAGGATGGACTTCCTGGCAGGATTTTAATCGCTGTTGGCGTCCAGGGGTTCTCCAGTGTCGTATACGTCTTGTATCCGGTCTCATACCAAAACGAGACTCATCAGAAAAGCACACGAAACGCCATTGTTCTTCTGCCCAATTTCTGTGTTCAAGAGCCCATTGATATCGAATCCTACGATTGTGCATTGCTATAGGTGGTACCCGTAGCGGTCTTCGGGAATGAAGGTTCACTTCATGCAAGCGGTTTCTGACTGTTTGGTCGCTAATTAAGTTCCCTGAAGAGTGATGAAGCCTCACGGCTAACATCATTGCGGATATTGTTGGAGCTCTTCGAGTTAAGATTTGAATGTATCGGTCTTGTCTCCGTGTGGTGCAGCGATACCGTCCTCCATGGCGCTCAGCCGGTACCAGTGCTTCGGTAACGTGTCCAAAGTCGACTGATAACACTCTGACTTGTATTCAGAGCTAAAGCCACAGTACGTTGCCGGGAACCAGCTTCTATCATTCCCACGGCTCTGAGCATTTCTTCCCTGCTTAAATGACGTCGCCGCTCCATAATAACGTTGGTTTTAATCAGTAGTAGGGAAACAGTAGAACTAATAATGTCTTCAATGCGTTGTATGTTTTTATAGGGAAAATATTGACAACTGATTTTCATCTTTTACTCGAATTTGATTGACAGTTCCTGTTTCAAATTATGAAATGCACCAAAAAGGATCCATATAAATTTATTAAATCATAAATTTATTACAAAGCCACATCTCAATCTCAAGAAATCCGCATAAAAATGCTTGATCCCTAGACACTTTTGATGTGTGTAGTTTCTCCACAGAAAAGTCGAGAGTTAAGCAGGCGTGGCCAGCTTTTTCGTAAACCGATCTCCAAATTTATCCGAATTTCGGTTTCTATTTTGTTGCTGCCTCTTTATACTCAGATTAGCTGCAGTACGAGCAGCAACAAATTTTTGCTATGGTTTTACTACGGAAAAGTCGAGTGAAGCTGGCGTAGCCGGTTTTTTCGTAAACCGATCTCCAAACTAATCCGACTTTCAGTTTCTATTTTGTTGCTGACTCTTTGTACTCAGACTAGCTGCAGCATGAGCAGCAACAAATTTATATCATAGTTTTTCTACGGAATAGTCGAGAGTGAAGCTGGCGTAGCCGGCTTTTTCGAAAACCGATCTCCAAATTTATCCGAATTTCGGTTTCTATTTTGTTGCTGCCTCTTTGTACTCAGATTAGCTGCAGTACCAGCAGCAACAAATTTTTGCTATGGTTTTACTACGGAAAAGTCGAGTGAAGCTGGCGTAGCCGGTTTTTTCGTAAACCGATCTCCAAACTAATCCGACTTTCAGTTTCTATTTTGTTGCTGACTCTTTGTACTCAGACTAGCTGCAGTATGAGCAGCAACAAATTTTTATCATAGTTTTTCTACGGAATAGTCGACAGTGAAGCTGGCGTAGCCGATTTTTTCGAAGACCGATCTCCAAACTAATCGGACTTTCGGTTTTTATTTTGTTGCTGACTCTTTGTACTCAGACTAGCTGCAGCATGAGCAGCAACAAATTTATATCATAGTTTTTCTACGGAATAGTCGAGAGTGAAGCTGGCGTAGCCGGTTTTTTCTTTAACCGATCTCCAAACTAATCCGACTTTCAGTTTATATTTTGTTGCTGACTCTTTGTACTCAGATTAGCTGCAATTTAACCAGCAACAAATTTTTAATATAGTTTATCCACAGAAAAATCGAGAGTTAAGCTGGCGTGGCCGGCTTCTTCTTTAACCGATCTCCAAACTAATCCGACTTTCGGTTTCTAATTTGTTGCTGTCTCTTTGTACTCAGACTAGCTGCAATATGAACAGCAACAAATTTTTACTATAGTTTTACTACGGAAAAGTCGAGAGTTAAGCTGGCGTATCCGGTTTTTTCGTAAGCCGATCTGAAAACTAATCCGACTTTCGGTTTTTATTTTGTTGCTGACTCTTTGTATTCAGATTAGCTGCAATTTAACCAGCAACAAATTTTTAATATAGTTTTTCCACAGAAAATTCGAGAGTTAAGCTGGAGTGGCCGGCTTTTTTGTAAACCGATCTCCGAACTAATCCGACTTTCAGTTTTTATTTTGTTGCTGACTCTCTGTGCTCAGAGTAGCTTCAGTATGAGCAGCAACAAATTTTTATTTAGCATTTTCTACGAAAAACTTGAGAGTTAAGCTGGCGTGGACTTTATTTATTTTGACATATTTAACAAAAATTTATTTTTATGATTTTTTTTATTTTTTTCTTTTGCATCTTTTAGCAACAAATTAGCAACAAATTAACCCTTATTCGCTTGATCGATAATTCCACATCGAGTGATTTCCACGCTATCATAATGAAAAACTAGCGTTACTGCAATTTTTTTGCGATCGGCTGGAGCAACAAAAAAAATTTTTTGGCAACTAATTAGCAACAAAAAAGCAACAAATTTTGCCGTTTTTTTTTTTTCACACTGCTGATTTTACATCGCTAATTTTTTAGACCTATCGACAGTAACGGTTTTAAAGAACTTATCATTGCTTTTTAGTCCTGTGTCTATTTTTAAAGTTTTCCTTTCGGAACTATTTTCAAGAACAGAGTTAGAATTGGAGGTGTTAAATGGTACTAATTTACAACCATCATTGTCATGTCCAATCCTATTACACCGTTTGCATTTTAATATTGGTTTTGTACACTTGTGATAAGGATGACCCCTAGATCGACAATTATAACAAATAATAGAGTTGGAGGCAGAATCTTGAATGTTAGAGTTCGAGCTAGTACCGGGATTACTTTTTGTTCGAAAAGAACGGTTTTTAAATTTACTATCGACTATCGGTAGTGATTTTTGGGAACATAAAAAGTTAAGCAAACCTTCAGGTTCAGAACTATTCAGCGCTTGTGCTCCATTACGAATAGATCGGTCCGTTATACCATAAACAATACAGTCGACAGCCTTTTTACCCTCAATTTCACATCTATTTAAAAGACATAATTTGTCGAAAAAATATTCGCGCAGACTTTCGTCATGTCTAGAAGTGCGGTTCAGCATCTCCTCCAAAAGGCGTCCATAATTTTCCTCGCTTGGAAACGCTTTTCGGAGTTTTGCTTGCCACTCATCCCAAGTGTAGATTACTGTAGGTAAGGACTCAAACCATTTTCTTGCTAAGCCGGCTAATTTTTGCAAAGAAAAATGAATAGTTTGTTTGTCATTCCACCCATAAATAGTGGCGCACTCGTTAACTTTTCTCAGCCAACATTCAATGGTTTGAGTCCTGTTTGCAGGATCAAATTCGGGTAACACATTGTTAAAGTTATTGTTACTTAGAGAAAGTGAGGCCTTATTCGATTCTCCCTTACAGCTAGCCAATAATTTCAGAACATCTTTAGTAGAAAGGCGGTTTGTAACTTTACGTGACTTCCTTGGTACAGGCTCGCTACTCGATGTGGACGAAGAAGAAGGACTTCTTCTTCGCCTAGACTTCTTTTTCACACGCCCACGTCGCCTTGGAGGCGTACCAGGCGGCGTACCAGGCGGCGTACCGTATTCGTCACCAGATGCCATTGCTTTCTGAAATATATACAATATTCATCGCCATAATCTGTTTCATATTTAATGAAATAAAAGTCATTCGAAATCAATATACGTAGTATCAAAATGTTGTAAGAGTCATGTAAGTTTTATAAGCGAACATAGCCTACTCAAATCCGACGAGTGTATGCAGCTCACCTAATAATCCAGTGGAAAACATATTCACTCAATAAACCAGTGAGCAAACATACATCGCCCCCCCTAACTTATCCAGCGACCATACATGGCCCACTCAACCCAGCGAACAACTCAGGAGCTCGTTTAGTACACTAAAAGAAAACGGAAATAAGGTATTTCATAACATTGATAGGAAATAACAAACTATAATAACCTTTGTTTTAATTCATTGTTTACCATTAGAAACTCATTAGAGAAAGTTTATCAAAATATATGTTGTTTAATGAATTAAATAGCAATAGGCACTATCTAGAGTTGCCCTGATCAAGTGCAGTACAGATATACTTTCAATACATAAACTGTAATAAATGTAAATAAACTACTATCATAAGAACTCTGCGTGAGGTGGTTACGGTAAACTATATGTTATCAGAGGAAGCCGCAGATAGAATTCAGTTTAAAAAAATGCACTAGCAGTGGTTGAACTCAAGCTATTAAGCATTCACAATAATTTATCCGACGACTAGTGATTCACTCAATAAACCAGTAGGAACCATATCCATTTAAAAATCCAGTGAAATCACTAAGAACGTCCCCTAACATTACCCGACGACCAGTGACTCACTCAAAAACCAGTAGGAACCAAACCCACTCAAATATCCAGTGAAGTCACTAAGTACGCCCCCTAACATAATCCGACGACCAGTGACTCACTCAAAAACCAGTAGGAACCATACCCACTCAAATATCCAGTGAAGTCACTAAGTACGCCCCCTAACATAATCCGACGACCAGTGACTCACTCAAAAACCAGTAGGAACCATACCCACTCAAATATCCAGTGAAGTCACTAGGTACGCCCCCTAACATAATCCAACAACCAGTGTCTCGCTTAGTATCCAGTGGGAAACATGTCCACTCAAAAAAAAAAAAAAAACAAAATCTAGCAAAGTCACATAGCATGTCTCTTAATGACCCCGTGAACAAACATAATTCACTGGGTAATTATCCATTTAGCAGAATAATTATCATGACAATTACTAAAGTAGGAATAATAAGTTATACTGACAATTACCTCAGTATGCTTGTAAATAATCTCAATTTAAACATGTGCAAATGTTGCTAATTTAAATCCAAAATTTAAGATAGATATTATAATCGTAGCAAAAACAATTTAGCATTGTATGTTTAAACATTGTAGGTAGTCATTCTCATAATTAAATGCCTCATAGTTCATAAATTCTTCAAAAGTGAGCGTGTAACGGTTTTTAACCGACTTCTAAAAAAGGAGGAGGTTCTCAATTCGGATGTTTCTATTTTTTATTTTTCAAATAATTGTCAAGCAATTCATATTAAAAGTTTTACATACCTTTTTGGTGTATCCCACTTCTGAAATATAATAAAACCACTTTAACTCCAATCAACACTCGTGTATATTTCTTATAATCACTTCACGTACGTGTTACACAAACAATATACATATACACAATTAATATACTCATCAACTTACTATCGGACATAGGTTCGACTAGTAGTCTTTACACCACTGAGGTTAGCCAAGGAATGAATACAGATTCTAATTTTTACCCAAGCAAGTCTCTCTACCCCACTACATTACCCCTTCTCTAGCTAAATATGACGAGATACAGTCGTTATCGGTGTTGCCATTTTAATCTTTTTAAAAATACACTAAAATTAAGACAAAAATAAACCAAAATCATGACAATCCCGTACGTAAATCTAAATTTTTTGAGTTTGCCGCCCAGCTCTGTTGAATAAAGCCGAGTCAAACCTTGGTTCAGTTCTTGTAGTCGATGCTACGCTGCATCAACAAATTCGAAGGTAGGCTACTTTATTTTTGGAATTTGATAGTTGTTGTTTGACATTCATTTGCCGAATAGTTTATGTATAGGTTCCTGACTCAATTAATATAATATCTGTCATCCATCCAATACAAAAATCGTTAAATTTACACACAGATTTATTAAATATTAGATAAATTCCCGTTTGTCAATATTTATCAGTATAAATTGGAAGCTAGCTACGTTTATGTGCGCACGATTTATGTTCTCGTAAAAAACTAAGGTTACTTACCTATTTCAGTTAAAAAAAACATCATCATCATCATCAGCCTATAATGTTCCCACTGCTGGGACACGGCCTCCTCTCAATAAAAAAAACATAAGATAACTTATTTCATTAATTTAAAACAGTGAGGATTTTTTTTATTATTATATTAAAATGATTAAAATGTAAGTAATATGACTAAAAGATAAATAAAAAACGGAAAAAGAAACCGTGAACGACCAATAACCTGGCCACGAACTACCCTGGCTAATCAATGAAATGATAACATGCAACTACAGCAGAGACATTCCACAACCGTACAGTATGCCACAAAAGTGCTAGGAGGGCAGACCCCAAATCAATTGGGATACTAGCCAGGAGAAAGAAGGAAAATGAAAATAAGTTGTCAAAATAGTCGACAGTCACACATTAGACCACTAGTCTACTACCAATATCTATGAATCCCAGCAGTACAACACCCCATAGGGTTTTTTCATGCGATATACGAACTAGAGACAAAGTTGAACTATTTCATGATTTTCAGGTGACTGTAACAGGAATAGTAGATTACAAAGATCTATCAAAGAGTACCTCGTGGCTAAATATATCCAGCCGCTCAGTTCGATCTTTAGGTTAAGCCAGGCTTGCTTAGGTTGGTCTGTGGATGGGTGACCACCCTTACATACCGAGTTTCCTCCCTGCCTCGGAAAGCACGTTAAGGGGCCGGCGGAGCATGCGTATTTCATACAAACGTAATACCAAAATTATTTGTAAATCAAACATATTTTTATGGTAGTGTGTATTTATTTCGATTGGATTACAGAATATCTATGTTCCCAAATATATTTTTTGAGAGGACAATGATACAAAGACGAGATATGAGGAATTTAAAATTTCTATAGAAAACTTATTTTTCTTATAACTCTTGTTAAAATCAGTGTCCAATCAAAATATATATTTGGGAACCTAGATATTCTGTAATTCAATCGAAATAAATACACACTACCTTAGGAATATGTTTAATTTACAAATTATTTTGGTATTACGTTTGTATGAAATACGCATGCTCCGCAGGCGTCTTAAGCTGTTGGTCCCGGCTGTCATGTGTACATCTTTGACAGTCGTTACAGGTAGTCAGTGGCCCAAAAAGTCTAACACCAGTCTTATCAAGTGGTATCGTATTTCCCAGTATTAACTGGGTTGTGGAGGTCAGATAGGCAGTCGCTCCATGTAAAATACTGGTATTCAGCTGCATCCGGTTAGACTGGGAGCCGACCCCAACATGGTTGGGTAAATGCTAGGATGATGATAATGAGTACCTAGATCACAAAGATACACAAAGAAAACTTTGTTTTTAAACCTTTGAAATATACAGACAGACTTTACATATTGACAAAGACAAACAGTAATTAAATACCGAATGATTTTGCACTAATATGGAGTATCTTGAACTCTTTTTTTTGCACATAGTCTTTGCTTATTTACATATGTCGCATGTATTGTTCAGGTCAACACTGAATATTTATAGTACTATACAAGGGACAAATGTTATTGTCTTTTATTTTTGTTGTTTAGGGAATATTATGGTTTTGTTAATTTGCCAAAGACGTGATGTAACGCGTTTGTCAGGACTACAGTGTGTCGAGAAACAAATCATTTCATTTCCACTGCTTTCAGTTCAAACATTTGCTGTTCTATGATCAGGCAATAAAGTCAAAAGTCAAAATGTCTGTCAAGATAACTGCCGATCAGTATAAGATCTCTTTCCTCCTTTCTGTTAAACACTTATACACCAGGCGGGTTCAGTCCAGGTTGGTGTATAGGTAACTAATCTATGAGAATTCTGGTAGTATCCCACAAATCGCATCTAGTGTAACTCTAAGCTGTGGAGGCCAAAATCTCAAAAGGCTCTACGGAAAGTTATGGCCAAAGCAAATCGTGTTGCTCAGACGATAAGTAAGATAAAGGCAGACAATCTTACCAGCTCACTATCAAAGGTTACTAGGTCAATGGACAAAAGCCATTTGACAGATAGTGAAACTACAAAAAGTTCCAAACGGTCAACTTCCTCAATGTTTTAAAATAAAATCCCATCATCTATACTTTTAATGTTTTAAAGAGGTGTTTACATATTTTTAACATGGATATTGGTACCCGAGCTATTACAATTTTGTGGACAAAATGCCGGGCGAAGTACTAGTACAAAATACAAAGTTACACATCGATTTCAAACATAGAAAACACCCACGACACCGCAGTAGGTGTAATATTACTGTTGCAATCGAGAAAATTCATCAATTAAATCTTTAAACGAGTTTAAAAAACTATGAATAATAAACACCATGGCCCACGACCACGTGAGTTATGGTAATCTTCCATATGGCATTAACACATAAACGTTTATGTAACATGTTACACCGGATAGCATGCTTCCGTAGAAAGACATATGACTCGTTTTAGCCTGTTCTATTTTGAGTGCCATAATTGGGTCTTTCGTAATGCACATGGTTTAGAAACATGCAACATTTTTACTGGTTGATAAAATTTTGGGCTTTTGTATTTACTACTACGTGAATGGCCAACATGTTATGGTAAGTTACTTAGTTCGTACTTTGACGAAGAACTTTCTGTGAAACTGAAAACGAAATTTTTTGGAGGTGAAAAATCACGTTTTACTGTAGGAATCAAAACATTGTTCTGATGGATGCATTAGATAGAACGAGGTTAAATTAAAATAAAGTTACAATAATAAAAACTTATATTAAAAAAAACTTGTGGAAAAGTTGGAACTTTGACCCCCAATATCTTTGTAACTAGAAGGTCCCCCAGGTATGGTCTAGAACTCTAGAACAAGAAAATTATCCCAATTTTATGAGGGGGAGAAGAAGTGCGTCGTTTCGTCTTCGTTAAGTGTACTTTAACAACCATTAAAGGGAAATATACTATACTAGCTGTTGCCCGCGACTTCGTCCGCGTAAACCACCCTTGTCACCTAGGGGTATAAAAGTAGCCTTCAACTTGTTCTCTGACCTACCAAAAATACACAAAAAAAAAATCGGTGAAGTCGTTTCGGAGGACTTCGATAACAAACAATGTGACACGATATTTTTATGTATTAGATAGCTTTGTCTGCGGCTTTGCTCGCGTTGAATTTGGGGTAATTTTAATTAAAAAAAAACCGGCCAAGAGCGTGTCGGGCCACGCTCAGTGTAGGGTTCCGTAGTTTCCCGTCTGTCACAATAAGTGTTCAATCCAATCCGATTTTAATAATAATTTTTTTGTTTGAAAAAAGATACGTGCAGGATAATAAAATATGTTAACGAAGTTAAAAAAATGCCTTCATATACGATTATACTACGAACTTAGTCCAGAGATTATTTTGTACAACTTTTTGTCTTTTTTGTACAAAAACTTGTTTCCATCCAAGTTCAAAATAATTTTCCTAGAAAGTCCTTATAAAGTTCTACTTTTCAGATTTTTTTCATATTTTCTAAACTTATGGTTCAAAAGTTAGAGGGAGGGGGACACATTGTTTTTACTTCTGGAGCGATTATTTCCGAAATTATTGACATTATCAAAAAATGACTTCAGTTAACCCCTATTCATTTTTAAATACCTTTCCAACAATATATCACACGTTAGGGTTGGAATAAAAAAAAAATCACTTCCCACTTTACATATAGGGAGGCTACCCTAATAAAACATTTTTGTCCAATTTTTATTTTACCACTTTGTCGGCGTGATTGATACACATATTGGTACCAAATTTCCGCTTTCTAGTGCTAACGGTCACAGAGATTAAGCGAGGACGGTTGGACAGACAGACATGGCGAAACTATAAGGGTTCCTAGTTGACTACGGAACCCTAATGAGGGAATTTCATTGCGCAAAACAAAGAGTAAGTAAAATTCAAGATCGAGCAGTATTTTAAAGATGTACATATCTGGGTTGCTCATAAATTAGTTGGTTTCAAAGCAGAACAGAGGAAATTTGCAGAAGTATTGTGTAAAATCTTAAATTATTGTCTAGGATGGAATTACTATGGCCGGTAAATTACATAACGATACGTAGCTACGAAGACAAACAAAATTTAAAGAAAACTTAGATTTGTGTTCAGTGAAAACCATAAAAACGACACCCATGAAGGAAAAAGGAAAAAAAAATCATAGGTGCGTTTTTGCATTTTTATTTTGACCTCATTTTCGATATCAGCGACCCCAAAAACCATGAAAACGACACACATGACGAAAACTTTACTTCAACGCCATTTCGATTTTCATTTCGATCTCATTTTTGTAATCAACGACCTCGAAAACCATGTAAACGACACCCGAGATGAAAAAAAAAAATACTTTTCCTCGGCGCTATCTTGGATTTATCAATAGGAGTACTCTTCGTATCTTTTTTCCCCATACAAACTTTGGGGACCCGTTTCACCTCCTTAGAGGGTGAATTTTGAAAAATCCTTTCTTAGTGCACCCCTAGACTACATAAGAAACTTACTTGGCAAATTTGGAATCTGTAGACTCAGCGGTTTGGGCTGTGCGTTGATATATCACCCAGTCAGTCAGTCAGTCAGTCAGTCAGTTTACCATTTTATATATATAGATCATCCTAGACTATGTCGTTCACCTCTGACTATTTTTTAATTTTTACCTAAGTATTTTGTTTGTTGAGCCCACGCTTTGACATTTAAAAACAAGCTTTAAATTGATCAAGTTTAATTGGAAAATATTTTTAATCTTCGATTTAAAGATAACGACCCCAATTTAAAGGTCTCCTTGATTTTATCGATGTTCTGATTAAGATGACGTGTAACATTAATGTAGCTTATATTCTAATAAATCTATGAATTTAAAAATAACTTTATAACGTTAATAATAGAATTCATAAGGTAATAATGACACAAATATTTGTACATGATTCACAACAACAGGAATGATTTTAATTTGGTCTTAATTTAGGCGATATTGATTTCGGTATTTATTTAAAATTATTATAAACTTTCGGGATTATGATACGTACCCCCGGTAATACATTCAGATGCCAGTGTCTACTAAGCAAATTAATGTCTGTGATAGATAATTAAGAAAATTGATTTAAGATTCTATTATTGTGAAAGTTATTAGCAACGGGTACGTATCATAATCCCGAAAGTTCATAATACCTATGATTGAAATACCGACGGCCAAAACATCGAAATTCGAAATACCGAAAGTTTTAAATACCGATAGTCGTTATACCGAAACACAAAATACCGATGTTCAAATGCCCGAAAGGACGAAATCGCTAATGGACGAAATACCGAATGGACGAAATCCCGAATGGACGAAATATCGATGGATGAAATACCGATGGATGAAATCCCGAATCAACGAAATCCCGAATGAACGAAATACCGATGGATGAAATCCCGAATGGACGAAATCCCGAATGGACGAAAACTTTTATTTAATAGCCGTATTATATGCCCCTAAAAAGCGGGTTCCATCTATCTGGCAGAATCTTGTTGCTCCGAAATTCATTTAGTATAACACACTTGGCATAATTTTCTTTATACGAATATGCTACAGGCATATTTTTTTTTGATATATACTTATTGTTTGGCTGAATGTTTGTATGTCCGAATTTGGAATGGCATACTTTTAGATGGCAGATTTTTTTTTGACATAATTACCTTTGGCAGTGTTGAAATTTCGCATAATTTCGTTTAGAATAATGTTTATTTAGGACGACGATTATTTGATTTAATTTCACTTGGCATACTATGAAGATTGCAGAATTCCATTTGGAATAATTTTATTTGGCGTTATTGCTATTTTTCAATGCCACAAAATAGCATTTTAAACCTTAATTTAAAATTAAAATATTATATTAAAAAGTCAATATTGTGCTAGAAAAGTTAGTGACAGAAACGAATCGCTCCAAAACCGACTCCACGTAGTCTTCTCTGCCCTACCCCTAGAGTGTAATTTAAAATCGCGTAGGCGCGGAGGGGCGAGGCGGGCCGCGAGTTGAGGAGCAGGTGGTTGTAACACTCGCCGCCGCGGCTGAGGCTGGCCGGCTTCAGCCGGCCAGCAAGCCGAAGCTGCGGTGGTGAGCGTTAAACCCATCTGCGACGATAAGCTCGCGTGGGACCGCCGTAGCACCGCAGCGCCGGAGCCGTGACAGAAACCATGCCTGCTGCATGTTGCATACTGCATGCTTGCTTGCATGCTGCATGATTGCCGCATGCTTGTTTGCATGCTTCATGCTTGCTGCATGCTTGTTTGCATGCTGCATGTATTCTGTATGCATGGTATATGCTTGTTCAGATGTTTGCATGCCTGCTGCTGCATGCTTGCTGTATGCATAGTATATGCTTGTTCAGATGTTTGCATGCCTACTGCATGCATGGTGCACGCATGCTTGCATGCTGCGTGCTGCATGCTTGCTTGCATGCTGCATGCTTGCTTGCATGCTGCATGCTTGCTTGCATGCTGCATGCTTGCTTACATGCTTCATCCTTGCTTGCATATTGCATGCTTGCTACATGCACGATATATGCTTGTTTGCATGTTTGCCTGCTTCTTACAGAGAAATAAAAACCAAGTGTTCACAATCAACTGACTTTATGAATTTTCTGTGATTTGATAGATGAATCTTTCCATTATTATGCATATGAAATGTATGCCAAAAGATTATTCTGACTGTAAACTTTCTGAGATATGATAGTTCTGCCTTTAAAAACTATCGATTTTAAAATTATGCCAAAAGATGATTCTGACTGTGAACTTTCTGCGATAAGATGGTTCTACTTTTTAATCTTATGCATATGTTTATGCCTAAAGATGATTCTGGCTTACAAAATTATGAGTTTAAACGTATGATAAATGAGTATCTGCCAAACAATTTTCTGCCAAATGCAAAATAATATTATGACATAAAAAGTTCTGCTATAAAGGGTGGACCCCTAAAAAGCGTAGTCGACGGAGCCCCGCTTCGCGGGGCCCCTATTTCCGAGTGCAGGGTTTAAAGGGAACCTAACTAACCTAACGGGGGGGTGCCTCAAGTCCCGATTATGGGGGCAGAGATACTTCTGTATGTTCAGTTGACAATAATTCGAGAGTTTACAATATCGCTAGAGAGTAACACGTTATATTGTAATATAACGTGTTTGACAATTTTACGGTGACATATATAAGCACAAATTTTGTGACAGAAATGAATCGCTGCAGAACCGACTCCACGTAGTCCACGTAGTCTTTTCTGCCCTACCCCTAGAGTGTAATTTAAGCCCGCGTAGGCGCGGAGTGGCGAGGCGGGCCGCGAGCTGAGGAGCAGGTGGCTTTGAGTGTTAAAACCCTCTGCGACGATAAGCTCGCGTGTGACCGCCGGAGCCCCGCAGCGCCGGAGCCGTGACAGAAACCATGCCTGCTGCATGCTTGCTGCATGCTTGCTGTATGCTTGCTGCATGCTTGCTGCATGCCTGCTGCATGCCTGCTGCGTGCTTGCTGCATGATTGCTGCATGCTTGCTGCATGCTTGCTGCATGCTTGCTGTATGCTTGCTGCATGCCTGCTGCATGCGTGCTGCTTGCTAGGCAACTTTTAAGTGTTTTTACGTTAGGTTTACAAAAAATCGCTTTTCTCGGAAACGGTGACAATTTTGGGATTTTGAACTTCGGGATTTTAAATTTCGGGCAAATGAACTTTCGGGATTTCGAACTTCGGGATTTTAAACTTCGGGATTTTAAACTGTCGGGAAAATGAACTTTCGGGTATTTGAACTACGGGATTTTAAACTTCGGGATTTTAAACTTAGTGTTTATAAACTTCGGGATTTTAAACTTTCGGGCAAATGTACTTTCGGGATTTTAAACTTTCGGTCAAAAAACCATTCGGTGTTTCAATTTTCGGGATTTCGTCCATCGGTATTTTAAAATTCGGTCTTTTAAAATTCGGGATTATGATACGTACCCTTAACAACACATGTCAGTTATAATTTATGTTTATTGTAATTGATATTGTATGTCTTTATCGTCTGGGATTTCTGAATCGGGTACGTATCATAATCCCGAATTTTAATAGTCCGAATGTTAAAATACCGATGGACGAAATCCCGAAAATTGAAACGCCGAATGGTTGTTTGACCGAAAGTTTAAAATCCCGAAAGTACATTTGCCCGAAAGTTTAAAATCCCGAAGTTTATAAACCCTAAGTTTAAAATCCCGAAGTTTAAAATCCCGTAGTTCAAATACCCGAAAGTTCATTTGCCCGACAGTTTAAAATCCCGAAGTTCGAATCCCGAAAGTTCATTTGCCCGAAATTTAAAATCCCGAAGTTCAAAATCCCGAAATTGTCACCGTTTCCGAGAAAAACGATTTTTTGTAAACCTAACGTAACACATAAAAGTTGCCTAGCAAGCAGCACGCATGCAGCAGGCATGCAGCAAGCATGCAGCAGGCATGGTTTCTGTCACGGCTCCGGCGCTGCGGGGCTCCGGCGGTCACACGCGAGCTTATCGTCGCAGAGGGTTTTAACACTCACCACCGCAGCTTCGGCTTGCTGGCCGGCTGAAACCGGCCAGCCTCAGCTCGCGGCCCGCCTCGCTCCTCCGCGCCTACGCGGGCTTAAATTACACTCTAGGGGTCTAGGGGTAGGGCAGAAAAGACTACGTGGAGTCGGTTCTGCAGCGATTCATTTCTGTCACAAAATTTGTGCTTTATAATGTCACCGTAAAATTGTCAAACACGTTATATTACATTAAAACGTGTTACTCTCGAGCGATATTGTAAACTCTCGAATTATTGTCAACTGAACATACGGAAGTATCTCTGCCCCCATAATCGGGACTTGGGGCACCCCCCCCGTTAGGTTAGTTAGGTTCCCTTTAAACCCTGCACTCGGAAATAGGGGGAAGCGGGGCTCCGTCGATTACGTTTTTTAGGGGCATATAATACGGCTATTAAATAAAAGTTTTCGTCCATTCGGGATTTCGTCCATTCGGGATTTCATCCATCGGTATTTCGTTCATTCGGGATTTCGTCGATTCGGGATTTCATCCATCGGTATTTCATCCATCGATATTTCGTCCATTCGGGATTTCGTCCATTCGGTATTTCGTCGATTAGGGATTTCGTCCTTTCGGGCAAATGCCCGAAAGGACGAAATCCCTAATACACAAAAAAACACAAAACACCGATGTTCAAATGAACATCGGTATTTTGTGTTTCGATATAACGACTATCGGTATTTTGAATTTCGATGTTTTGGACGTCGGTATTTCAATCATAGGTATTATGAACTTTCGGGATTATGATACGTACCCTCTGAATCCTCTGATATGTTGGAAATTATGTTACCGGTTACTGGAAAGATCGTGGTGTGGGTGTAAATAGGATTTTCAAATGTTTTCGGTTCACCAAATAAATTTTCTTTAAATACATTTCTTCTAACTCATCAAAAGCTTAACTTGTGATATGGGCTACAAAGGAACACCATGAGGAAAGTGTTTTTTTTTGTATGCATCTCGCAGGTCAACCTATAAGGCTGGCTTCTACTTAACCAGACTATCCTGTGGACTTGGGAGTTAGGCCTCAAGCCAAACTCAAGATCAAACTAAGCGACCGCGTACTAATGGCACCCCCTGTGGAGTACGAGCCTCGGCATTGGGCACTAAGGAAAGTGATATGGCCTAAAAATAAGAATATGATGTATGCTTATACTTAACCATCTCGCGAAATAAACCTAATAAAACCCATAAGCAACACTCAACGCATATGTTTTGTTTACCTCCAATCGAATTACACTAATTATGAACAAACAAAAGCATATGCCACCGTGACTTAAACTTTTTCCTCCGCAGCTCCGTCGAGTCGAGAGCTAATTTGTGGTTTTTCTTGAATCTCTGTTGATCGCCAGATGGTTCTGCGCCCGCGCAAGCCGTATGGCGTCATCCAGGACTTCGGCGGGAACCTGGCGTAATTTCACTGTCTACTATCTCAAACAATCTGGCCCCACGTCGGAAACACAAAAAGATATATTGTTGCGTTTCGTTAATTCGTCTCATGTTTTTTTTCTCAGAAAAAAAGGGTTGCAACTTGCATCCATGCGGTAACAAGGTCAGATATTGTATGATGTATTTTTCTATGGGAAATAGCGTTGCAACTGTGTGGCAACGAAATCTGTTATTGTGTTTGCGGCATTGAATAATGTGAAGTACAATATTCAAATTAATGTAAATTTTATATGAAGCGCCTTGGACCATAGCACTATTAGCTATAAATGATAATAATTATAATGAAAGTCTTATCGCTTAATTATTGAGTACAATATGGTCTGAACTCGTGTTTTTTTATTTACATTGGTTTTTATCACTTTTGTTTAGGTACATCAGTAGATGAAATGGAGACGCTAATATAACCTAGTGTTTACTAACGCATTTAATTTTCAAAGGTGAAGAAGATGTTTTCAAGAAAACTTCAGATGATTTCAACAAACTGGTTTCTGAAAACAGGAGTATCACAATAATTTGATTTAAAAGAGTGCATTCTATGGAGTTACCTGTCCGTTCTTCTCCATAGAAATCTACGCTAGGGAATGGGCAACTATAGTACTTTCACAGTTTTTATGTTTTGTGACTGGGACTGTAGCTATATTTAAAGTTCATCTTTGTTTCGACAGTACAAAAGTGCCTGTAACTGATCTTCTTGAAATAAATGCTTTAATTTTGATTTTGGTGGTTATTTTTCTGTATATATTACATAGTTATTTGTATGGTTTTAGGAATAATTAAATATACTCATTCTGTGGCCTAGTTTAATCAAACTATCAGAGTGTCAAGATAGTCCATGTAACCGATATTATCTAAGTCAAACACTCCAAAATAGTAAGATTGTGTAACGACATTTCTGAAGTCTAGTTATATGTCTACCATTTACATGACAGATACAAGGTTGATCGTGTTATGGTTTGGTTTTTTCCAACAGTAATTTCCCAGTAGTTTACCAGAGCCTGGAATTGCGCCAGGTTGATGGCAAATGGCAATAGACTCGCGCCCTATTTATTAACTTATCTATTGACTAAAATGTGGGTGCACTTATAATCACACTTCTACCTATCTCTCCGGGAAGACAGACGTGATTGTCAGTACAAGGTCACTAAAGATACTCAGTAGAATTATTTTACTTTTTTACTTCAAGGCAAAATTTGTTTTTGAGATCGCAACTTTGTAAGTATGACAGGGCGTGACAGAGGTATTCACGTGCAAAAGTATTAACAGAACCAAATAATGTCATCTTTGTTAATTAAATAAACAAACTAACAGACATTTTTTATACAAAACGTTCACGTTCCGCCCCGAGGGTCTTTGCATAAGATGCACAGATTATTAAATACAAAAATATACGTCATCCTAATCTTGGAACACGTGGATGCGCGAACGTTGTGTAGAAAAAGTGCTTATTCAGTTTCTTTAGTGAATTTGGTAGTACCCTAAAGGTAAAGTCCGTTTTTTGCTGGTTCCCATGAACCCTGCGACAAAAGCGACGACCTCGCTGAAAGACTTCGGGGAGATCCACGCAAGAATAAATATTATACAACAATAGGGTAGCGTCTTTGACTTTACTTTGCTTTGTAGGGCGACGGAGCAGTTTTGATCTTTGGAGTACTAACGTATTTTAGATATTTTTATTTATAATAGAATTCAAGATTCAAGTATTGACAGCAGCAAGTAGAATTTGAAAGTATTATTTACGTATTTGGAAAGTAATCACTGTAATCAGTTAACATTGATGATAAATAACAAGGAAAATCTTACTGTACAAAATATTTTCTTAATCAATATTTACGACACAAAAATATGATACAACAATGTTTAATTGCAGTTATAAAACCAGCCGGGAATGGCTTTATTTTCAGGTGCGACAGCAATAAAAAACTCATTGATAGTAAATAGCTGAAGATAAGATTATGTCTAGTATCAAAATAACAATGGCTTCATGTTTGAAAAATTCAAATGTTTGACAGCGTAAAAGATGCAATGATTCGTTCAAATGCATGTGTTTGGATAAACTGTGTGAAAGATGATGTGGCTAGAAAAAGGTGACTGTTGAAAAGACGAGTAAAAGAATTATGGAAGAAGAAAACATGGAACAATGAACAACAGGAGAATGATGATGCATATTAGTATTGGAAATGCAATTATGTTACACAATTACCCAGCCCGCGGCTTCAAGTATCAAGTCGTGCGACGCGCGCTATACGCAAGACAACAAAAGGCATAGCGGCTCGTAACGGACTTTTTTCCGTGCGGCATCGATCAGGATATCTTCCTTGTAGGTTTTGTGATGCAAGGGACCCGCCATTCCCACGCATCGCATAACCTGATTACTGACTTAATTTATTGCATTGAAGAGTTTTTCACGTGCAAGGAATACACGTAATATGTACTTTTAAGTACTTAAAATAAAAATCAGTAAAGCAAAGAGTAATTAGTACTAATTAGGTTGGAAAACCTTCTTTGAATGTAAAGATATTATGCTAAATAATGATAAACTTTGATCCATCGTCAATTAAAAAAGAAGAACTCGCATAACATTGTCATTAATGAAAAGTGTTAATTAGCCAATAAAATTCCAATAATGCCAAAGGCATTGTAGATCAGTAATTAAGAAGTATAAAAGACTAACCAAGCATATAGGATGCACTTGTTACTTAACACAGAAAAGGAGTTATTTTGTTCTACAGAACGGGTCCCTTAAGCGTTTTAAGTGCAGTAATAATCTACGCAGATAATAATAGTTTAACTAAACGTTCGTTTAACTGAACTGCAGATAACGGTACGAAGATATCGGTCTAAGAGGACACTTGTTTCAGAGGATAATAGCCACTTGCTCAAGAAACTATGTGTTCTTACTTCTTAGCATTTTCAAGGGAGGAGCAGTTTACCGTTGTCTAGACAAATGCAATTAAAAATGTTCTTTGGTGACCTTACAATAAAGACATTTTTGACTAAGATGCTTATCTATAGAGAAAACTTGTTTCTTTGCGCCCTTTATTAAGAATAGCTCCTAACTGTATATTTTTTTTGTACACACAGCGGCATATCAAGGTATACATATCCAGTATAACCTTACCTCACTTTGTATGAGCTTCCAATACACTGATAGAACAGCTTAATTTGGTTTTTATAGCTTGGTTGGTTGTCGAGCGTACTCAGTGTTTGTTAGAAAAGGGTCGTAAAAGTTAGTCAGATGAAATGAATCATCATGTGCTGGTTTGTTTTATTTGTCTTGTAATTATTGTGACTAACGAAGTCATAGTTAAACAATTTGTTTAATACTTTAACGTAAATTGCAACGCAAATAATGCAATTAAAATTCCTTTTCTGTTTTCATTGTACCAGTCATCAGATTAGGTATGACGTATGACTTTCTTGGGTACAGTAGTACCTTTTTAGTGGGTTTACCTACTATTATAGTACAGTCATGAGCACTAAAATACATTTACCCAAGTTCTCTTGAACTCGATTGCAAGTTTAAAATGAGACCTATTTTAAAAAAGTAAGGGTCCAAAATACTAATAGGAGAAAATGAGTTTTTTTTAAAGCTTTTATAATTTATTTAACTCGTCATGTTAGTTTGTTAGTATGTATGTATCATACCTATTGGTCAAATCTTGTAACTGAATTTCTATTGAGCTGAAACTGCACACACTTTTTTTTAACGTGATTTATATTCTGATTCGTTTATGCGACCATTTTAGGCCCGAATAAACATTTTTTTCATGGTTGCTATGTGGTGCGCATTTTGTGACATATTGTGACATGTTATATTAGTACCTTTTCTGAATATTGCAGCACTATTACGAAACGGAAACTCACTCGCTAACTATGATCGATATTCACCCATGTGCATCAAAAACTTTAATCATTTGAAACAGCGCCTGACGAATGGAGCGGAAAATATTTAAATGGAAGTCAAAATAGCGTGCAACTACCCCATAAAATATGGCGATATTTTGATGTAGAGAAAAAAATAAGGGAGAAATTAACATTCTTACCGTCCCGGATATAAGGAGCGTGCGTAACGAAGGAAGAAATAGGCGAACTTTCTTGTTTACTAACTTTGAAATTCATCACATTCTTCGGTAGCGAAACTTCCGTTATTTAGCTAAAAGAAGGCGTTGTTAAGAACGGTAAATTAATCCTTGGTTGAAAAAAATATAGAAAACTAGTTAACACTGTTTTAAGCTTTCACGGTTTAAAACTAAATCAACATTATTACTCCGTGATTATATTATTCATTATTTAAAATAACGAATAATTGCAGAAGATATCCCGTAAGTACTGTTCATAGAAAGTAGATGTTGATTTTTTTTTGGAAGCAAGAGTTGATTGCATCCAAAATCTCATCAATAATTGAATGATTTGCAATTCGTTAGATATGTACTGATTTTTTTAATACTGACCTACACTTCCCATTATTCAAATTCAATGAAAACGATCAAATTACTCGAACCAACATTGAAAACGACAGTTAGAATGAACTTGAATGACTTTAAATGAACTACACAAAAATCAAATCTGTAAGCTCGACCCGGCGAGCTGTAATCAACCCGTTTGTGGCTCTCCCTTGAAACTTGGTATTTTTTATTCGGGATAACGGCGGCACATTACAATCATAATAGCGCTATCGCCTTACCGTTAACGGCTCGGGTTTTTGGGCTGACTCCACCGATTTTGTTGACTGGAGATTAAAAATTTTGGTTGACGACGGATTTTATTGGAAAAAATCCGTACTTAGACTGGTTTAAACTTTTATTACTTGCCTTAGCCTAAACTTAATGGTGCTACAAAAAGGTATTTTCAACTCGAAGTTTTTGTCACAGTCTAGTCAACTTAAAGCTTTTTTGTCTAATAAACGGGTCGTAAATATTTATTTTCGAAAAGATTGAGTCAAGGATTGAGTCTACTGAAAAAACCACATTAGATTTTTGGTACAGTATCCCACTAAAAACTAACAAGGAACTTTAAACTAGATCCAATAATAAATAAGAACCGTTTAATCCTTAGTTAACAAGAGCTTTAGATGACGGTGAAGTCGGCCGTAGCGGCTTATGTTAAGCTGCAAAGCGTTTTAAGTAGGTCATTTACCGTCAAATGATTTGGTTGCATTAGCATAAGGGTCTTTTGTCTCAGTGGGGTTGGCATTAAGGGAGTGTGTTGTTAATGGGCTCACTAGATCATTGGCAATCGACAAATTAGGGAACGGGTACTTTATAAGGCGAGAGACAAATTAAGAATTATTTGAATACATTCACCCTATTTTTCATTTGAAAACTACTTTTCAGAATCAAGAAAAATGTACGTGGGTATTCCAATGAAAAACAATTTACAGGAACTAATTCATTTATTGTCGTAAAATAACTATCATCTAACATCACAATGTTTATTAAAATAGAAGGCACTAAGTTAAGTTATTCCATTTGTATTAAGAGGTGCCCTTTGGAACTCGACGTATTTACAATATTTGAACTATTCGCGAGAGATTTTCTCCGTTCCGCAATACAATGGACTGTCTAAGTCATTGAACTATGTAAAATTAGTAGAATAATATATAATTAACACGATCAATGTACAAAGCTTGAAATGCAGGGTCGCCTGGCGACCGTTACGAAACACCTTGCGCCTGCCACGTCAACCGACTTTGGCACTAACAGCTGTATGTTATGTTTTACTACACTATACTTCTACCGCAATAAATATCTTGAATTACATTTATCTACACAGAAACTACAACAGATCCTTAAAGTTAATTCTTATTGTTGCTGTTCTTCAATAATCGTGCTTGTCTGGTTTTCTCTTGCCACCATTTTAGCGTTTCCTCAAACTGTTCTCTGTCCTCCGGTGTCACTTGGATATCAGGAAGTTCTTTCTTCAAGGCCATGTCATCATTGAATTGGTCTTCAACGAATGTGGTGTCTTCGGGCTTGAATTTGTACACATTCTGAGATAACATCAAGGTAGGATCAATTGAAGGCAGACTGGTCTCTTCAGTGAAGTTGTGATGCAGCTGCTGATTCATGATTGCAGAATATTTAACTTCAAAATCACTCTCATTCACTGGCATATCAGTTTCACTGAGGTAATGTCGTTCTGGGATCACTGTAAACTGTTCTGCTGAATTCGGGAATGCGAAATGTCCTTCCAATAGATGAGGGTTTATGTCTTCATGGCCAAGAAGGTCAGATGATGGAGTTAAAGGCTGTCCAGAACCTTCTTCTTCCTCGTATAAGTTTGGAGTGGCCACTAATTGAAACTGTTCGGTTGCCTGTAAGTCGACGTATTGCTGTTGTGGAAGATGCATTGACCTATCCAGTTCATCTTCATCCATATCATCGTCTTCGACAGCGGGAGAATGCAGAGAGTAGTAACTCCTTTCTTGACTGTTCTCTCTCGGAGACGAAGATGCTGGAGACGGGAATGATTCCATTGATGGGCGTGACGAATTTTCTTTATCATGGCCAATGTTCAGTAAACTCTCCAAGTTTCGTATATATTCGACTGCCATACGCAGCGTTTCCACTTTGCTTAGCTTTTTGTTAGCACCTCGGTTTGAGTTTGCATTTTCGAATTCGGATGCAACTTCTTCGGGAATATGTTTACGGAGAGCGGCAAAACCATCATTAACTTGGCGCACTCTGTTGCGTTCCCGCGCATTTCGTCGAGCAACTGCAAGAGGTGTTGGTGACCGCACTGATTCTTCCGCGCTATTTTCACTAGGCCGTGGTTTCTTAGCTGCTGAAGCTTGTGACGTTATAGGCTCAGCCGCACGCACTAATGACGTCACAGAAACGGTCGCTGGTACAGATTGAATCTTCGGCTTCTTTCTCACTATTATAATTTCACGTGTGGAGGTTTGATTGGCATCATTGTTTGATATGTTCACGGTATTATTCACGGATTCCTGGAGCACCTGCGCTTTGCCGAGCGACGAGTTGCGGAAGACGACGACGCCAATGGAACTCATTTCGGCACGATGAGTTGCTGTTTTCACATGTTACGATTGTTTATTTTGGATTAGTTGCGGAGTTTGGTAAGATTGGATCACGTAGAAAATAACTGTTTTCTAATAAAGTGGAGTAGGACTATACGATGGCGTCAGAGCGCCGGCCGCGACAGGAATGGCGCGTGCCGCGCGGACGCACCTGGGGTGGCCCGCGGGGGGATCAACAGGGGTACTTACGTTTACTAGTTGCACACATGCTCTTTAAAAGGGCGGAATGGGGCAGCGTTTCTGTTCAGTTTTTTTGTGCGTTGAAATATTTTTGTTATATTTGGCTTTGCTGCTAGCAAATGTAATCTGCTTTGTTATTTTAGTAAACAACTATTGTAATTTTTTTTAAGAATTATTTTTTGCCTTTTTCTATGATGTTTCAATCTGGAAGACAAAACTGTTGGTGATTTATATTCTGACTAGCGCCTTTTCATAAAATAAAGCTTGAAAGCTTTAATTTTATTCAAATATATTAACAAAAGCACTATACCTACGTACTAGAAGTACAAAAATCTGTTTTCAAATCACGAACGTTCTCTAGCTGCTATGGACAGTGAACACTGAGCAGCAACGATGCCCCAAAACCTGAACAGAATAAAGGACAATAATATAATTTTCATGGGGTGTCGCACCCAACTACCAGTACATATGTGTGTGTAACTTGCAGCGACATAACAACACATACCTTTCTGTGATATATACGCACACAAACATACATAGTTCACACATGTGAAGTAATCGAGGTAAAACCGTTCTCGTGTTTGAATGGAACTACGTAATGATTGCGCCGGCGCAAGGGGGTTGGTGATGGAATTTAATGCAAGGCATGGCCAAAAGTACCTACCTACAAATATAATTTATTTTATCGTTGCTTATAAGCTGGAAATGGTTGGTACCTGTTGTTTGCAATGTCAGTCTCTAATTAACTTCCTAATTAAAGTGGCAAAATGTTGACCGGTTTCACCTTTTTTCGGAAGCTCCGAAAATAGTAAGCATAAAGTTGATTAATTCTGTAGAAATTTTCAGCGATAATAAGAGTTTTCTTATTTTTATTACATAAAAGCTATTCTAATTTGACTACTTTCAAAATTATTATAATTAATATAAAATTCAACGTGGTCTCTTCGTATACTGAACCCTCTTCTCTCGTTCAAAACAACTTATCTCTTAGATAAAATTTAATTAATATCTTTTTTTTTCTAACCGATCTGTTTGTATGTATGTGTGTCTGTATACATACACCCACGCCAGCTGCATGCCCTTTCGCTTTTGTGCTGTGGCACGCGCCACTGTCCTAGCAAGACCATTGTCGCATCTCTAGTACAACTGCATTATACTTTGATACACTATTTTGATTCTTGTCTTGAATGCTTTAGGGTTGATTTTTGGTGCATGCAAAAGTTGTTGGAATAGTGGGATTTTTAAAACGGGATTTTTGGATGGGCACGGAGGTTAAGGTTCGTGTCTGTTCATACACACCTTTATTAGTACTAAACGTAAGAAAATCTTGCATCAAGACTTTGTGAACACCGTTCAAAAAATATAATTAAAGGCCCAGTCCAAAAAAATTGTAAGCCCGTCGAAATATTTACGCAGTTTAGGTGTTTTATGAATTGCACTTACTTTTGCGCAACCTTGCTCTAGTTGGGTAGATCAGGGGGTCTAAAAAGGCCACTTTAGCAGAATCATAATTTGAATCACATTAAAATTTAAAATTCTTAAAATGGACTTTACCCTTATGAAAATAAGGTCCATTTTACCAATTTTTTTTTTCAGATGATTCAAATTATGATTCTTCTAAAGTGGCCATTTTAGGCTCGCAGGTAAAAAAGAAAAATGGGTAAAACGGAAAAATCACGGGCCTGGTGAGATTTCCTTTCTCAATGGGAAACTTTCAGCGTTTGTTTAAGTGAAAACTTCTTTCGGTGCGTTGAGCACTTTTTGAGTGAACAAAAATCATGGAACTCGCGTGATCGTCACCTAACGCGTTGTAGCACTCGTAGCCGATCCACTGTTTTCAGTTTTCACTTCTATCGGCAGTCCCAGACCACTTTTTTTCTTTTTTAATTTTCAAAAATCTTTCGTTAAAGTAGTAAAACGTCTTGTTCAAATTTCTTTCTTCCAGACCCAGCAATCAAGGTTGGGCGTTGTCTGTTAATAAGGAAAATGAACTTATTTAAGTCGAAGTAGCACTTACTTAAGTTAAAGTACTAACTTTTAAGAATGTGTTACAAAACTTAGTCGTAACTGTAGCTGTCCACAACAGGTGGCGAACCCTTGCGAATGTTTAAATCAAGAGGCCAGAATTAATTGCTAACCTGTGGTTTCCCCCAACGTTTTATGCCAAATAGAGCATTGTTTTAAGCTTTCAAGGTTCAAAACTAAACTTATCTTCACTTCACTTACGGGATATCTTCCGTGATTATTTGTTATTTTGAGCTCCCGATATTTCGACGCTGCGCTGTTGCGGGAGTCAACCCGCGATCATGGCGCTTGCAACAGCGTCGAAATATCGGGAGCTCAAAATTACAAATAATCACGGAAGATATCCCGTAAGGACAATATAACTTTAAATAGAGCATTTATGTAAATAACAAGACAGCACTCCAAGCTACCCAGGAGGAGCACGTTGCTAAAAAATAACAGTCGCACGGGACCATCTTTAAGGGTAAGCAGCGCTTACCGGTGAGTTTACCTGAGTTCGAATAGATCTTATAGACAAGCTCCGTCCGCAGATAGGTGAACATCTATTTATATACCGAGATTCATCCGTGACTCTTTGGTCCCGGTCGTCAGTGGCCGGAAAGTCTGACAACTAGTCTTACTGACAGGGTTGTGGAGGTCAGGTGGGCAGTCACTCCATGTACAACACTGGAATTTAGCTGTATCTGGTCAGACTAGAAGCCGACCTCAACATAGTTTAGAAAAGCTTAGGCAGATGAGGACTTGGAGTTCTTCCTAATAAATAAATTAATTAATATCCCTGGACATTACACACACCGCCATCTAGTGCCACACTAAGCAAGGCTTGTGTCGTGGTCACCAGACAGTTGATATACTACATATATTATTTTTGTTTGTAAAAAACCTTTGTGCTCTTCTATCGTTAATCTAATGTCCTATAAAGTATTTTGTGTGTACATTAATAAATAAATAATAAACGTCCATGACTCGGAAACAAATGTCCATGCTCATCACACAAACATTTGCTCCTACCGGGATTCGAACCCGGAACCCTAAGAACGTAAGGCAGCCTCACTACCGCTGCGCCATTCGGGTCGCCAAAAGTTCTTCTTCTTTGTTGTCTCGTTGGACTAATGGTTGCAAGCGCTACTATTAAAGATGTGATCCTGGGTTCGATTCCCAAGTCAGGTAAAGTATTTTTGGGTTTTTCCACCAGACATTTTCAGTAGACGCCGCAAAGACTGCTTCTGTGTCCGATTGATGGCAATAGGCTTGATTAATATTGTATGTGACTTACAGATAGCTGGCATACGTGGGTGTACTATAGTAGGTACTTACACCACTGCCTAACCCTTTGGAGATTGCAAGCGTGATGTTATGCTCTAAGCTGCAGCACAATTTTGAGAACGATGACATTGAAAAGGTACCATTTTTGCCTTGTAAGAAACGCCTTGTTTTATTTACTCTTAATTCTTGCTACTCTCAGTTAGTTGCTCAGTCGGAATCTCACGTCTTTAAAGCAAAGAGATGTTCTGGCAACTGATAGTCCATTAAGTAACCGCATAAGATTATTCGAAGACCTACATATTCTTAATTATGATCGAAAAAGATCAACCAATGAATCAAAGAAGCCAGGTGAGATAAGATGTTTGAAGCGCCTGATCTCATACAGAGGCAACGTATAGCATCGCCGGTGAGTTTACCTGAGTTCGAATAGATCTTATAGGCGTTCGTGTTCGTAGAGATAACCTAGCTAAATAGGAAAAATATAAAGATTTTAACAATTTCGATTCAATATTTATTAATTGCTCAATATGCGAGTAGTTTTTTGAAATGTTCACATCCTTTTTAGACAGACCAGTTGAAACATTTGTTTAAAAAGCGCAATTAAAACGTAACTCGAACAACGAAACATTAAACTGTATTTGGATTAGTGAGGTAAGACGAGTGTTGCTCCTAATACTCAAAAGTGCATCCTGTAACACAAGATGTCTCGTTTTTTCGCAGCAATCCGCTCAGTAAGGCGAACGCCAAGGCTCCGACATCTTGCGAACATGTGGGATCCGTAAGTGTGACTATGGTGCATACTATCCTGGCTATATTTAGCCAGGCCATATGGTAATTGCTGGCAGGGGAAGGTGTATCGAATTGGAGATGCCACAGCATTCGAATTTCGAACGAGGTGGATTGATCTGTCAAAACATTCGAACCCTTTTTAAAAGCAACTTTTTTGGAGCATCATCAGTGTTTTTGTTTGTTGCTGTATTATTTTTGTACTAAACTAATATTTGAAGAAGATTCTTACTTTCCAAGCATAATTATATTGCAGATATAAGACGACTACCTTTTTTTTTAATATGGGAAATCATCACATAACTTCTCCCGCTCTGGGCGGAGCGGGAGGGAGTGTCAGACTTTTACTGACTAAAACCCATCCATGTTCCTTCCTCGCCCTTTATGTTCCGGGGCCGCGGTATCTCTTTCGAACAGGCCCGCAACCCCAGCAGGATAAGACGACTACCTTAACGGCCATTTTCAATAACTTACTGTTCGGTTTCGGTAGTTTGGTATCTCTGTCTGTTTAACATTTTGCCTTGCGGACAGTTAGAAACTGAACCGTTACAGAAAAGCTTTCTTCGATTTTTCTATGAATCAAGTGACAAATAGGTGACGCGGATAGGATATTTCAAGCTTACTTAGTTTAAAGAAACACTGATAGCTACGGACGTAAGGCATTATAACCGACAGTCGTACGTCAGTAAGTTATAGAAAACGCCGTTAGTGAGTTAATATCCAAATGCTGAAGCTGAGTCGTTTTATTTTAACAAAATTCAGTTAGTTCAATTCAATCCAAGACTTAGTGCAAAAACTGTACGGTTCCTGTATTGAGTTACGAAAAAAATTGGCAGTCCTCAAATTGAAACACTCAAAATATCTACTGAATAGTGATACTGAACAGTTCTTATTGAAAACTAGTTTCTGAACAGAAAGCAAATCCTATAAACCCAGTCTGGACCAAAGAAACGCACAAAAGCTAACCTGCACATTCATCCGAAACAGCTGTGTTTTGAATAGTGCCCGACGACCGAGTAACCTTCCATACTATAACCTATCTCAATATAGGACACCTTGAATTAGCTAGCCTATTGAGGGCTTCCCCAATACAAACGTAATCTATTATTAGAAGCTAAGAACAAGAATAAAGGAGAACCTTCAACTTGGAAATTAAATAAGCTAAGGTCAAAACAACAAAAGATGTATGGAACCCTTAGACTGCATCTAGACTAGACCAGCCATTCAATAGACGTTTTTATTGCAAGGGGGAGAATGTAAGCATATCCGCTTCAAAATATTGGGTATGAATCTGAAGGAAAACAAAGAGACAAAGGTGTCTTTGATATCCATTGGAGCCAGCTTAATCGAAAGTAAAAGGTTTTAGTTTATTGAGTTCATGCTACATTTTTATAAGCAAGTTTGAAATTCGAATGAAGAAAGTTCACAGCCCTACTGGCCGCAAAAAAACCGTATAATTATCCCAAATCCAGTTCAAATACAAAGAACACCCGAAACAAACACCAACTAGTTTTCGTCTTCAAGGCTGGTTATTTAAAAAGACGTCTGGTTCCTATTTGTTGCATTTAAATTTCGAATCTGGAGTACCTACATTTAAAAAGTATTCGCTCAGTGCGAGGTGCATTCATTGGGCCGTGGTCCAGACATAATACTCCTTTCAACCTCTTTGTTTAACACCAAGCGGGACGTTTGGACCTGCCCCTTCCTCTGAGACCTTAGAACTGCATTCGTTTTCAATGAACTCTTTGCCAACTTCTTATGACAAAACAACATTACATTTGCACTCACAGAATTCTCCCCCTGTTCTACTTCCCACCTTATTCTATACAATGGCTGATTATGCTGTTTTGAGTAGTGGTTTGGATAACTTTGCAAAGATTCAAGATCAAGTTTTTTCTTTAAGTTGTTCTGTTCAACTTGGTCTCCTGTTTTCAATGGCGAAACCGTTACATACTGTGAATTAACTTTTTGTACCGCAATAAGAGTTGCTAAGGAATATTTACAACAACAAAAAGTGTTTAAAACAAAGTTAATGGGTACCTATTTATTGACTTCACGAGTAAATCGCACTCTGTGCAAGACCCTTTAAACCTTAATCCCTATTCAATAACGTCAAAAATCAATGGATATCTGTCGATATCTTACATTTGAACTGTATCAAAATTGATAAGCTACAGTAAAATCAATTCCAACTTTAATCAAATTTAATTCAGTATTATTATTCGACTAACTTAACCGACCAAAAAATATCAGGAACCAGGCAGATGTTTGGGCCCGCGCCGTTTTACGCACACAAGCGAACACTCTGTCCTTTTCTTTTCTACTAAAATCTTTAATGTTAGAAAGAGAGGAGAGGTATGAATAGGGGTTGTGGAGGGTTCAGCCACGTGATCTTCCCGGTGCGCACGCACACATACAGAACAGGGAACCCTCGATCATTTTATTGATCTAGAGAAAAAATCTCTGCGATTAATTTTGTTGCTGGCCGAGTACTGGATTACCGTGATTTGTAGATGTTGTTTTAATTATTATTATTGCTGGGTGATTAATGAACGTAAAAATGATTAATATTCTGAGTAAGCGTGTTATTTAGAAGGCAATATTTACATATTGAACTCAATTTGGGAAGTTAAACAAACAATATTGATTGATTTCAACGGTGCCTGATAATTTCATCGGCGCATTGCTTTGTTGTGCTGACAGAGACTTGAATTTCAGCCATAGTGATTTGTGAACTGAATTAAGGTGGCGTTGTACGTCAGATAATGTAGGTATGTGTCTTATTTATGTTGAATCAGTCAGAATATAAAATTAACTTTCCTAATTGGAAAAAATAGACACATCAACATCAAATAGGAATTAAGCAATTAACGAAAACGAATAGCCTACCAAGATGGTGTTAGTTGCAATAGATCCAAAACCGGATCACTTTTTGTCCCGAAGTGTAATGACGACATTAAAACCAACTTTACAGTTAAGTGCTCTTATAAAAACCGCTTCCGTAAACATTTAGACGCGCCGACACAAGCCCATAAAGTCTACGACAGGGTTTCGGCAAAATAATATCATCATCTCATTGGCTTCCGACAATTTCGAGTGTGCAAGAAAAACAAACTACTGGACTCGCGTATCGAGTTACACTACTTAAACTGTCGTCAGCTACTACCACCCACATGGGCTCTCTTTTTTATCAATCTTTTTACCAAACTAAATAGGTTTCCTGTTCGAAAAACAAACAGAGACATTTATTGAGTCGGAAATTTTTGTTTAAATGTCTAGTTGCGAATGAATGATGGATTTCGAATGACTGTCGACCCTTGACGGAATGATGCTTCCGTTCACTAAATTATATCTTGATGTTTGATATGTGAAGGAACGAGGTAACTGATTTGTCATTTCATTGATGACGATAATTTTGTTATTAGAAAATCGTGCCCCTTTCCAAAATCATGTTCTTATGCTCTAAGGTGGTCACCGGTGGTTATAGCAAATCATATCATTTACCAAAATTATAGAACGGTACTATCAAAGGTTATCTGTTCATTGGTTTGCGGTAAATGTATCAAGTTATACGAAACTTTGGAAGCGAAAAGATTGGGCTGACGGAGCGTAGGCAGCGATCCTAATCGATGTCTATCTGTATGATTTTGTTTCACGATTCACTGATGACGTTGCGATTACACCCTTTATTTTTTTCGACGGAAGGTATTATATGGAATGCGTTTTTTGAAGAACTAAGACTGACCTGACATTATTTTGTGTCTCTTCATCAGATATAAACCACAGAATATTTGAAATTTGAAAAAAACATGGGGACTACCGTGGACACCACTTTGATTTACGACGAATAAAATTTTGGGATCTTTTTAGCGTCGCAATTAAAATATTTAACGAACCTGTCGCAGTGGGTGGTGGGCGACAGTTCTCACGAGCCTATTAAATATAATTTTATTTGTTTTTCTAACGATTTATGAGTAGACGCCATCTTCTTGTTTATGGATGTGGACACTTCGGCGGGACTTTGACGTGTTTTATGATGAGGAAGCTCGAAGACTTGTCGCCAATATTTTTTTGTCATCAGGTTCAAGGTTGTTGTTTCCAATGTTGTTGTTCTCATAATTAATGTTTTTTTGGTTAGATTTGGTGACGTTTATAAGATTTAATAGGTTGTCAGAGCGTTCTAAAAAAGAAATGGCAAGCGTCTTACAACGTTAAAATGGTCTCGATCTCAAGATAAGGAGATGAATAAAACCTGCCGACGTTTATATATAATAATCATGCACATAAATTGCTAACGTTTCAACAATACAACCCTTTTAATAGTTTCGTTATTCATATGTCAACATTCATAACCACGATACTTATCAACGCAGCGCATACGCATCCCAGCTAAAATAAAACTCTGTTATAAACGATTTGTGAAATGCGTTGTCAGCATGACGCGAACTGAGTTTAGTGAAATCAAGTTTTTTACTCAACAAAGGGTAGATAGATATAATAGTTTTGTCCCCTGGACAATATTGTGATGAGATGTCTTAGTGGATTCACAGCATGGGACTGACGGCGCGTTCACTGTTTGGAAGCCACCACCCGCTTTGTAATATTGTTGAGAATTAACATATTATAATAATTTTTAACCCCATACACCGACTCATCGTCGACAGTTGAAGATAGCAATAAGAACGTATTAGTTTATGTTTATAGTTCTAGTAGCGGTGCATGTCAAAGCCGTTACAATAAATTCGTGCGTGCACTAGTGGCTGCAAAACATAAGTGGCGAGACTGTCTTTAAATCACTTACCTCCGAACGCACGCCGTGTATTATGTTATCTATTGCAATAATTTCCGAGGCGTTAAAATGAGCCCGGCAAGGGTGTCGGCGCGCAACGAGAACAATTTAATTGAATAAAATTAGCCAATAAAGTGTGGTCGTCGAAGGCTGCTACAATGGCATACCGCCTCCGCAGCAGAGTACTCGTAAACAAGCCTTATTTACTGGAGACTCCTTTGGGAATCCACATTAAATGCTCTCAATATACTGTTGGGAACGTTTGCGTACATTCATACCTTAGGCGGTAATAGTTTTTCGATCCCATTGTGAGGAGAAGGTTATATATTTGGGAGACGTAATGTCCTGCGGATTTTACAGTGCCGCATTTGTTTCTTGACCATACTAGTCTAATGAATAAAAATACTTAGTAAAGAACATAAAAATAGCAAATGAATATAAACGAGTGGGTGTCCCGTTGTTTAAAATCAATTATGAAGAGCAAGGCATGGACGTAAAAGTCCGTAGCCCGCGGGAGTGCCGCTTGCAAAACCAGCAGTGAGGTCTCAATCAAGGGACCAATTACTGTTGTGCTCACTGAACCCATCGTGTCATATAGCCAAGAAAGGTTCGACACAATAAAATGTGCAGCAGTGAAAGAATGTTTTCATAATTGTTCTCTCTTTGAAATTGCTTTTTGTTGCTCTCTTAAGATTTCAGATCGCCTTGCATGAAATCTTTATAATAATATGATTAAAATCTAGATAATATACAATATCCATGGACTATGCAGGGCTGAGTACTTGAGTGTCTTTCATCTGCGTATCCCATAATATATATTAGTCTAGTCTTGCGCAAATTTTATCGAGGCTTTGTTAATCTGTTCTTATTAACAAACTTCCTTAATTTTTACTGGGCTTTCTTTATCCTAGTTTCTGTTTATCTTGAAAGTACTTTATCCTGCCTTAAAAAACGAGTGTAAAAATACCTCGAAGCTGAAAGTTCACTGATGGCCGATCACTTTTGAACCTTATGACTCAGAATATAAGGATGAGGTCTCACACCGTTATTGAACTTGGTACCTACTACTCTTGTTCTCTCTGTTATAGTGATCATTTTTTATTCTGGACCATTTATGGGAATCTTCTATTTACCCCGGATATTGGGAGTTTAAATTCCAACTATTTGACGACCGGAATGGCGCAGCGGTAGTGAGGCTGCCTTACGTTCTTAGGGTCCCGGGTTCGAATCCCGGTAGGAGCAAATGTTTGTGTGATGAGCATGAAAATTTGTTTCCGAGGCATGGATGGTTTATATGTATAATAAGTATGTATTTACAAACAAAAAGTATACAATACATGTAGCATATAAACTGTCTGGTGACCACGACACAAGCCTTGCTTAGTGTGGCACTAGATGGTGCTGTGTGTTATGCCCAGCAATATTTATTTATTATTATTTATTTATGTCAAAACTCTTTTTAGATAGATTTTCTAAAAAAAATCTACTTATTGGTCTTGCACCTAAAGGCGAGGATATATTATTATATGTATACGTATGTAAGTATGTATGTGGGCGACAAGCAAAATTTAGCCACACTCTACCATCGCAATCTACGGTCGCAATTATGCACCGATTGCTTTCAAACTTGGCCGAAAAATCGAAAAGGTCAAAACTTAGGTTAAGTTTGTGAATGGGCTGAATTCGTCCATGGGGGGCAGCGGGGGCGGTTTTTCTAAAATCTGTTTTTTGGCCATAAACTTTTTTCGTTTGACATTTTCATCATTTCGAGTAAAAATACGGACAACTTTTAGATTACAACTTTTTTCATGCAACCCCTAAATTAAAAAAAAATTAAACCCCTAATTCAAAATTTTCGCGAAAAAAAATTCTAAGTATCTCCGAAACGGTAAACTTTTTGACAGTCGCAAATATTTTTTTTAGAGCAAATTGTTTATTCTACAATTGTTACGTTTAACAGTTCAGCGATAAAACTTACAGATTTTGAAATAAAAAATTATAACTAAAAAATTGAGGGCGTTTCCATGCTAAACTCTTATGAGAGGATTTAAAAAGGGTAAACTTTCCACTACAGGCGAACGATTTCGAAATTCACATTTTTTTTTGGAGATAGTACGCATAAGTACAACTCTTTAAACAAATTTTCAATAGTCGGATGGCCACGGTTTACGAGATTTAACTAAGTACATATTTAAAGTTTCTATCCAAATTGAAAAAAAGCACATTTTACGTTCCGTGGACAGTAGAAGTGTTTGTGTGTTGTTTTTTACATAAATATAATTTTATTTTTGCATATTCACATACTTTTGGTGTGTAATAAATGTGCACAATAATTGATTGCTCATTAATATGCAATTACACTGAGATTTTTACATAAACATAACGATTTATTTTTTATTTTTGTGGAACGGAACGTGAATCGACACCAAAAAGTGCGCCAAGCCATTTGTCTGTCAGGCCTCAGCGTTAGTCATCGGATGTTGCCTTGCAGACTGCAGTTATTTGAAAATAAGTGGTCCTAAAAATCTTGCTAGCTGGCATGAGGAGCGTAGGCCGAAGGCCGGTGGAGCGACGACATTTGTGACAGAAAGTGTGTGTGTGTGTAATGTAAAATGCGAGCGTAGCGAGCGCGCTTTATGGAATCGTAGCTGGTTCTAATTCTAAACTTGCTTATATCTAGAGAACTGTGCGTTCTATCGCAAAAATAATAAAAAATTGCCCCCCTTAACGACCACCCTGACAAGTACAATATAAAAATAATATTTTAAAAATGTAAATATGGGTGAATCCTTCTTCGAAATCTACCTCCTCCTGCGGCTTGCCGAAGGAATTTTTAATACCTAAGTACATGTTTTTTCTATGTTACAACTTTAAATTATTTCATGACCCCCGTACTATTCAATGCGTTTTCAGTCCGTAACATTGATTTCTATCGTAAACCGTCATTTTTCTCCCCAAAAAAGTCGCTTCCCAGCAAACATTCTTGCGTTAAGTTATTTAGTTTGATCTACTGATTGTACAGAAGGTTTCGTTGCCGGCTTCGTGGAAGGTCCGTTTACACCTGTATACGCAGTACATCACCAATTACCAATTCTTTGGTTCTCAAACAACAAGTTATCATGTTTTTTAGGAAGCCAGTCAATAACTTGTTGCACGTTTATACTGGCAAATATTATTCAATTAACGAGCCGAAGTGTTCAAAATTAAATTTTTATAATAAGAAAACCCCAATGCTCCTCATTTTAATGAGTTTTGTGCGGAAGTGCGCACGAGTCATCGGCAGTTGGTGCTCGGGCGGCTGCGCGTTGAATGTTAAGCAACGCGTGCCACGGCGCGGGCGCAGCTTCCCCGGCTCCCCGCGCCACACCACTGCTCCGCTCAGCTGCATCAAACTTGATAGACATCTCAGCACCACTTAATAAGCGAATTCCTCACACCACTTTACTTGTACTCGGAAACATCGATGTAGTTAACGAAAAACGCGAAATTTGCAATTTTTCTCCACTGATTTATTGTCACCTCTCATGTTATTTTCTCGCTCGTTATTCTCCGTGAGTGCAAAACAAGGTATATCCCTAATTAGCAACTAAAAATCATAATTATAAATTATAAAGAATTTCGCTATTTGCAACTGTTCGGGTGACAAATGCTGGCCGGCCGCAGCTTTGTCGGCAGCAGTAATGAGACACTGCGCAAGCGGGAGACAAATTTATCTCATAAATATCTTTGGGATGCGTCGATCTGCATCGTTAATTTACTACACTGGATATCGATATCGTAATTCATTCACATCTTTATTATGTCATTTATTCAAAAGTGTCTCGATTTATTACAGAAACTTCATTTCGATCGTTTAAATAAAATCCACTTAATTGACATGGAAGGGAAAAAAATGGCACTCCGTGCCGCCCTTATCTTCAATTTCTTAATTTGAGTTTCGCAGCCGAGTTTAGGAGAAGGCATTTTTCAAAGCATCATATCTGACAGCGTAAATGACGAATTCTGACTGTAACTACCACTTGTATTTACACGTTGCGATGAAATCCTTATAGCTCGGGGCTTTTAACGAGTGTTCCTGAAACCTCAATTTGCTTGAACGCTGACATATAGCGGGGACAGGGGGATGCCACACACGCCGCGACGCCCAACCGCCAATCCTTTATGCAAATACCAACAATATCTGACCACTTTACTTTTTAATACAGTAATCATGTTATGAAATGGGTGGCTTGAGATAACGTTGGAGACCAGGCCCTTCGCTGTTAAGACTGTTATTAAGACAACACTTACGGGTTTCTTCAATTAAAAGTTTTGAGACATTTTAATATTTACCTTTCGACTAATCTTTGGTTTGAACACAAATTCAGAACTTGTGAACAAGTTCGCGACCGCTCATTATTTACTAAACAAACAGAGATAAGGGTCGAACAAGCACGGAACATTTTCGGAACACTTTTTAAGATTTGGCAAACGGAAAAAATGTCGGCGTTTTTTTTGGTGTTCACCTGTTTTTATGTCGATATCGCACAAGTTTTCTACCACCCGTGTTCTAATAAACACTTATCGGAACCTGATCTTAGGAAGCAAAGAATTATAGCATATTTAAACAATTTATTGCTGCCGCAGAACAAGGGAACTGCTGATAAGCCTCTGGTTTCGCGATAACGTTCTTTATGCTCTCAAGATTTGCCGAAATAAAAGAATTATGGAATGACAGAATCGGAGCATGTTTTAATACGGTTAGAATTAGATCAGCGAAACAGCTGATTGATAGGAATCGAGTGTTTTTAATGATTTGATTGGTTTATTGAAGTACCTACATTATAAATCCAATTAAAACGGATACATTAAAAACATCACACATCATTTTACATTTCTGCGTCAGGTGATTTTTGCAATATATTACCTAACTAATCAGTATTATTTTTCCATGAAATGATATGTATAATTGTATAGCAGTGATATTAATTAAGTCATTCATGCAACGAATGCTGTTTTAAATATTTAACGAGTTATAATGAGTGATATTTCACTGCTAATTGCAGATACAATATCATAAATTGCATACAAATTGTTCATTGCCATGATTGTCTAGGTTGTAATCATCATCACAAGGAAAATGTTTTATTCTTTTTGCTTTGCAGTGATAATTGTTGTCACGGCTATGAATGGAACTTCATTAAAGACTTGCGAAAAATTTAATACTGTTAGCAAAAAATGTGTAAGATTCTACAAATGCGTAAAAATATGTTTATTTATATGAAGTACAGAAAATCATCCATATCAAGGGAAATCGGATGATTTTTATCTTATCCTATGTTTAGATAAGTACGTGATTAATAATATCATAAGTCATACCTATACTTAAATTACAGTACAGATAGGGCAGCATAATTTCGCCTGCAACTAACACAAGCAGAGTGGCGCAGTGGAAGCGTGCTGGGCCCATAACCCAGAGGTCCGTGGATCGAAACCACGCTCTGCTATAAGTCTCTTTTTGTAAATCTGTTTAGCTTTCTTTACGCCATGTTTACGCCATTTGCACAATTTTGTTGGAAAGAATAATAAATAAAGTAGGATTCCGTGTTACTTTGTGCTTTGTTCAATTACACTAGTAAATATATTTTTTTTTATTTCTTAAAAATTAATAGAGGGTTTTTATCCACATGGATACGCCAACCCCATTGTCACTAGTAAATATCTATTATTTTTAACAGCTTGCAGGTTTTTCTTACTAATTTTGTCATCGTGTTTGTTTTCCTTCAAAGTATCAATCGTTATGAGTAATTTTTGCGATAGTTTGGTGTTTTTTCTATAGGTGAGTACTTCATTAGACAAACCTTGTCAAATTTTTAATTTGTATGCTTTCTTTAACACGCTTGTCCGTTATATCTACAAAGCATTAATATTATCAAACATAATATCGATTACAGATTCAAAGAAAGTAACACGATCTTTTCTGCCGACCGTGAAATCAAGAGCACGCTTTGACGTCTTAATCCAATCAAGCAAATTAGTTATTAGATTACAATGTGGTCGTTGAAAAGTAAATTATGTGTTTATTGATAGCCCAGCGCGTGGTCAAACGATTAACATTCGGTGAGTTAAGGCAGGTCGGGGATAAATAATAACGATTAATATTTGGCGGTTATTAACTTTTGAAAAATGTAATTACCGTAAAATAAAATAAAGTGGAAGGCCCATAATTTCTGCATTTTATATTTTTGACGATATTTTACTTGCCTAATGTTTTCGGATCTGGCTGGCTGTTTATAGAAATTCTTTCTGACTACCTGATACCTAATTATGTTATTTATTTATTTCAATTGTAGGAAAACTTACAGCTAAACAGACAGCGAGTAATAGCTCAAACAAAATATGGCCAATTACAAGTTTCCACATGTAGTATATAAATAATATGACATGCAAATAAAGACTTATACATATAACACACAAACAGAAGAGTCACTAAATATGAGTACGCTCAAAGAAGGTATTGGTTAAAGTTTTCTTCAATTTAGCGGTACTAGTATTAAAAATGTCAATCTCAGCTTCCTGGCAGGTTGTGTTGTACATACGCCTCGCTCTCACCATGTATGAGTTCCGTCTATACGTTGTGATTACCACTGGGGTGGATAATAAATGAGGTCTACGCAAGAACACAGACGGCACTCGCAGCCCCATTTTGTGCAGCAGCTCGGTAACACCAGTTGTTCCATTGGCGATCTTGAAAAGAAACACGAGATCTGATATTTTTTTTTTGTTATGGAGTACATGTAGCTAGATCTAGATTTTTTTTCAAGGTAATCGGAGATAAGTCTATCATCATCGTCTGCCTAGCCTTTTCCTAACTATGTTGAAGTCGGCTTCCAATCTAACCGGATGCAGCTAAATACCATTTTTCAACAGTCAACAATGACAAATGATGGCATCTAAGAGTATTCATTTGAAGTCCAATTAGACTGACAAAAAACCAGCTAAGTATGGAGATAGCAGCAGCATCATGTCTCGAATTAGGAAAGTGTCAAAACTATCTTTCAACGATAGAGCTTAAAATGACACCATTAACATCAAAGAATGACCAGCGTTTCGGAGATGGTCACTATAAAGCTATTATTAATACATATCTTTTTTTTTAAACCGACTCGTTATCTGACGCAGGAATCCTTTCAATCCATCCGTTCTATTGTTTTTCGACCACTTTTTTATGTTGATATCAATATTTTTTACGATGGGAGTAACGATAAAACAGTGATTTGTTCCGAACAGATATCGACCGTTCGAGATGCCTTGAGGCACTTATGGTGCGTTTATCATTCGGCGGCTACGTTTCTTTTGTATGTAAATACTAGCTGTTGCCCGCGACTTCGTCCGCGTAAACCGCCCTTGTCACATAGGGGTATAAAAGTAGCCTTCGACTTGTTCTCCAAACTACCAAATGTATGCAAAAAAAAATGTTAAATCTTCGACTTCGATAACAAACAATGTGACACGAGATTTTTATGTATTAGATAGCTTTGTCTGCGGCTTTGCTCGCGTTGAATTCGGGGTAATGTTATTAAAAAATGAGAGAATTTCATTGCGCAAAACAAAGAGTAAGTAAAATTCAAGATCAGCAGACTTTAAAGATATACATATCTGGGTTGCTCATAAATTAGTTGGTTTCAAAGCAGAACAGAGGAACTTTGCAGAAGTATTGTGTAAAATCTTAAATTATTGTCTAGGATGGAATTACTATGGCCGGTAAATTACATAACGATACGTAGCTACGAAAACAAACAAAAGTTAAAGAAAAATTCGATTTGTGTTCAGTGAAAACCACGAAGGAAAAACGAAAAAAATCCTAGGTGCCTTCTTGAATTTTCATTTTGACCTCATTTTTGTTATCAACGACTCCGAAAACCACGCAAACGACACCCATGACGGAAATATTTAAAAAAAACCCTAGATGCCGTCTTGGATTTTCATTTTGACCTCATTTTCGATATCAGCGACCCCAAAAAACATGAAAATGACACACATGACGAAAAATTTACTTCAACGTCATTTCGATCTCATTTTTGTAATCAGCGACCTCGAAAACCATGTAAACGACACCCAAGATGGAAAAAAAATGCTTTTCCTGGGCGCTATCTTGTATTTTTCAATAGGAGTACTCTTGTGAGGTTTCGAATGAAATAGTCTTAAAATCTTGTTTCCCCTTACAAAAATTTGAGGCCTGTTTCACCCCTTGGAGGGTAAATTTTGAAAAATTCTTTCTTAGTGCGCCCCTAGACTACATAAGGAACCTACTTGCCAAATTTGGAATCAGTAGACCAAGCGGTTTGGGCTGTGCGTTGATTTTTAGAATTTGTCACCCCATTTACCCCTCTTAGGGGTTGAATTTTGAAAAACTTGAAACCCGTTTCTACTCATTTATCAATAAGAGTACTCTTGTGAAGTTTAGAATGAAATAGTCTCAAAGTTTCACCCCTCTTAGGGGTTGAATTTTGAAAAAACCTAAAACCCATTTCTACTCATTTATCAATAGAAGTACTCTTGGGAAGTTTCGAATGAAATAGTCTAACTAATCTTGTTTCCTCATACAAACTTTAGAGGCCCGTTTCACCCCCTTAGAGGGTAAAGTTTGATTTTTTTTTAATTAGTGCACTCCTAGATCACATAAGGAACCTACTTGCCGAATTTGAAATCTGTAGAGCCAGCGGTTTGGGCTGTGCGTTGATTTTTACACTTTGTCACCCCATTTACCCCTCTTAGGGGTTGAATTTTGAAAAAAACTGAAACCAGTTTCTTCTCATTTATCAATAGGAGTACTCTTGTGAAGTTTCGAATAAAATAGTCTAACTAATTTTGTTACCCCATACAAACTTTGGGGGCCCGTTTCACCCCCTTAGAGGGTGAATTTTGAAAAATCCTTTCTTAGTGCACCCCTACACCACATAAGGAACTTTCATGCCAAATTTGGAATCTGTAGACCTAGCGGTTTGGGCTGTGCGTTGATATATCACCCAGTCAGTCAGTCAGTCAGTCAGTCAGTCAGTCAGTCAGTTTACCATTTTATATATATAGATTTTATTGTTACGTAAAAAATCTTTATAAAGTGTATCATATTTAAATAGCCTTACACATACAAATAAAGTTGAGATTATTTGAATACTAGATCATGATCGCGGCATCGCTCGCGTCGAGTTCGAAAATGGTCCCACGGGGTCATACTACTGGGATAAAAAGTATTCTAAGTGTTAGCCCAGGTTATAAGCTACCCGTGTGCTAAATTTCATCTAAATACGTTCTGTAGTTTTTGCGTGAAGGAGTAACAAACAAACATACACACATATTTTTTTTGTATTTATGATATTGGTATGATGTGGGAACTAAATTACATTAAAAGTTATAGAATGTGTATTGATCAAGCTCAGTCGAATCCGATCCGACGTTAAATACATTTTAATGAAGACTTTATCCTGTTCGCAACATATTTCTCTCGCTCGTATCTTGTGTACGGGGTACCGACAGAGAAGTTCCAACAATCGGATTTGTGCTAAGTAGATCATAAAATATCGAGTATTTTTATGGCAGTGGTTTTAATGCGTTGAGCGTGAGAGTTACTTATAACTTTTCCCTAAAAGATTCACCTGCGAATAAAGGGTGTAAAACACCTCTTAACGAAGCCGAAAGGCACTTGTTCTCCCCGTCATTTTTATCATTTTTTGTTCTACACCATACCTGGGAACCTTCTAGTTACAGAGATATTGGGGGTCAAAGTTACAACTTTTTGACAGTTTTTTTTTAAATACAAGTTTTATTGTAAGAGTTTTACTTTAAGTACCTCCACGGACCCCATACTATTTAATCCATCCATCAGCACAATGTTTTGAGTGCGTTACATTGAGTTATGCCACAAAACGTGATTTTACACCCCAAAAAAAAGTTAATAATAATTTTTGATGTTCAGAATGCTCGGTTGACGGCTTCGTGATGAGGTGGTTTACACCCTGTATAAGAAGAATCGAAAATAAAAAAATCCTAGAAAATCTCGACATTGTTAGAAGAAGATTCATGCTATTAGAATGGACACTAAATATATGATATCTAAAGAAATATAAGCATATCTGTAGGGCAGAGTATATCCTGTATTGATTTAAAATGAATTTCATATCATCCATCGTTGAAACTGCACGTGTGCACGTAGCAAGTAAATGGGATCTAGAACATCTAAATAGGGGCAGGTTTTAAGTTAAATATCAACGATTATCTGACGTTAAGGTGAAAGCGTCAGGGTAGCGCGCGAAATTCAAATTTTCTAACGTTTTTGCAATTTGTAGGCCAGTGCTAGTTTGTATGTTGATGAAAATATCGTCCGCGACTGTAAAACGTATGTAGTTACAGAATTATGATCATCACGAAAATTTGAATTTCGCAGGATACCCTGACGATTTCACCTTAATAATAGTTATTTTTCTTACGTTGATTTGAATTTAAGTGGTACAACCTAAACAGTTGATCTTCTTGACGTGTTTCTTTCATTATTCTATAGTCAGGAAAAAGAAAATTAAAATATAATTCTGTTTTAGGAAGCCATTTCAAATATCACATGATAATTCATTTTAATTGAGTTGTTAATCGATGCATACCGTGTTAGTTCTCGATTTGAATATTCGATTGTATATCGATTATCGCTTTGGACACATCGGATGATTGATATTGGTCTCGGTATAATTTCGTAGTGGATTCCTTCATATAGTTTGAATTAATAGAGTTGTTTGTTTTAGTGGCGCTAGTGGGCATCGCCGCGGGCGCAGCGTATCGCCTCACTTTAATGAAGTGTCGAATTTTGTGTTCTGTGGAGGAATTAAGGTGACTGTACAATGGGTTAACACCCGTATGCAGAGTCCTCGACTTGACTCAAAACCGTCTTGACACGCCTACTTTCCACCCCATTCGAGATATTGACAGCTAAAGTTTGTTTATAATTTGACATATCCGCCCACTTTTCTGTCAAATTCAACGTACAGTAGTACAAGAATCTTTTGACACTTGAATGAAGCTAACAGGGGGGCGCTGATGGTTAACCTTTTGTTAATTGTTTTGTAAGAAATATTTAGAAAAGAAAGAGATGGCTGCATTAGTTTTGATGTTTGCCCCGCGCCAGAAGATTCTTGAAATCGAGAAACTTACGTTGTGGGTGATATATGTACCTACTGAAATTCAAGTTTGACGTGTGTATAATTATTTTCTTGAGATTGTCTAGAAATGGCGAAAGTAAGATGAATTTTGAGGAGTATGTCGATTATGCGAACGATACGTCATATAATTATTTATCGCGACGATATTTACGCGATGCCGATAACCCGTTTGACTTTTACAACAACGACAGTTCCAAAGACGATTTCGGTTTCAGAAGGAAACCGTGCAGAATTTTTTTTTACCCTTGGTATTTGAAAGTGCTAGCGTAGTTCTGATCATGGACTATCAATTCCGACAACAATCCAGCTACTGCATACTGATCGGGGACAGCGGCTATGCCCAAACATCGTATATGTTCACGCCTATGCTTCATCCACAGACTCCAGCTGAGTTACAATACAATAGGGCTCACATAAAAACAAGAAACGTAATTGAGCGATTCAAAGGGGTCTGGAAAAGGCGATTTGCATGTCTCAGTAGAAAATTACAAAAAAAATTACCAAACACCTTGAATATCATTAGTGCCTGTGCCATACTCCACAATATTTCTATCATGGTAAATGGAGACATGCGGACGCCAGAACCCAGAGTGGTCCAACATAATTCTGCTGCCGTTATCCGAATGCAATTAGGCTCGGCGCAGTATGTTTCCATTTTTTTTATCCTATTTCTTTTGACAGAGTACATCCATCGTTTCTTTGGTCTTCCCCTACTCTTATAATAAATATTCGTAATCAAATCTTTCTTCACAACATGTTCCTCATTCAGCCGCATCACGAACTCATACCATTACAACCATAGACTTACCACAACTTTTCAGACGTCTTCCTCTTTGTATTACTTTGTTATTCCATCCATTCACATGACACTACACATCCCCCATTCATCTGAGCATTTTCATATAAAATTGCCTTTCATTTTGTTTTGTAGCCAAACATTGTGATCCGATGACCTGGTAAAGGTTACGGGAATCCGTTGGATGCGAGTCGCACGGCACCGGTCAATGTGGCAACACTTGGGGGAGGCCTATGTCCGGCGGTGGACGTCTTTCCTTTCGGCTGGAATGATGATGATGATTTTGATCCGTACAAGACAGCAGGTCTTACCATTTATTTGCCTAACCGTGGTGCCTTGATTTTCTTTGAAATCGTTCTCTTCACACTATGGAAAACTTTAAAAATCACATTATTTTCGTATGCAGAAACTGTTCGAAAGATTAATAATGTCTATGGGTACTGTCATAACGGATTGGTCGAAGAAAGCAATGTTTAACAAAATTGGAAAGCCATGGGAGAGGCCTTTGCCCAGCTGTGGGACATAGCGGGCTGATATAAAGTAAAATAGGGAAGCTATCACCAACCCGTCTTGAGCAAGTTTGGTGATCAATGCTCGTGCCTTCTCAGTATGAGAAGAGGCTATTGCCCAGCAGTGGGACAGTAATAGGCTGGTATTATTTTTGTAAAAGAAAACACGGTTCATTTTTGGTTCCAACGTTCTCGTTCTGAAAACTTTTACCTGCAGCCTGTGCAATGGACGGCCGGAGACCATAGTTGCTAATACCTATTTTCCGTCGCGTTTAATTTCAAAGCTACCTAGTATGTAGGAGGAATTAGTAATTCATGATTGTTACTAAGAATTGCAAGCACTTGCTCCGTGGTAAATATATATTGAGCACAGTTTCTTTCCCAAATCGGTGGGTATTTGGAAATGTTCACTGTCGTGGAATTGTATGAGCTATTTATCAAGATCGCGTAAATAATATAGTCGTGACAAATAATCATAATATGGAGTATCGTACACATAAAAGATGAATACAAGCTTAATTATTTTGTGAAAGTCAATTAAGGGTGTTATGGACTGCAAAGTTAGTATAGAAGTACATCGATACGACAAGCAGAAGAAGGTTCATCTTCCGACTGAATTCTTTGCTCAACTCTGGACGACCGAAACTTGCTAATAGAGCAAACTGGCGAAGAAAAGCACAGCTGGGTTGGAGAGACCACCATGAAGCCGCGACGGATTGGAGGCAGCAGGGTACAATTTATTAAAAATTGCGGTTTCAAGGGTGCAAAAATGCAAAATCTGGCACTTCCTTGGATTTTACCCCTATTTTTCTAAATAAGTATGTATGTATGTATGCTCCAGTTTTTTATGTTGATAATTGTGTGATGTTTATATTTATATTTTTGCTGTCTCGTAGGTCCACTAGTCATAAACTGCACAGTGTGAGGTTATGGGTTCGATTCCCAGGCCATGCAGTGTTGTTGGGTTTTACTAACCCATAGACTGGATCTAATGTTACGTAGGACTAAATGAAAATGAAAAATCATTTTCTTTGTTTTTCTATGTCTAAATGTGTTATGTAGATATTTTACTTATTTGTTATACATACGTGATACTACTTTTATAATAAAAATCAATTGGCTTGCATAATGTGTAATAATTTATTTTTAATTTTTTTCGGCGTCCTCCCTTGCAGCCTCACTGAATTGAAGCAACTGCGCGGCACTTAAACGGTCCAGCTTTGCATTTTAGTAGGCTTCCTCTGCTGCCTTTAATAGCCACTTCCTCTCCTGCATTTTCATCTGGCGCAGTTCTTCCTCTCTTTCTTGAATCCGCTTTAAGTTTTTCACTTTTAGCAAATGTGATTCTTGATCTCGTTCCTCATTCCCTTTTAAATTTTTTGGCCGTGCCTCAAACTCCATGCCCTCGGACTCACAGCCTACATGTTATTTGGTACTTACGCGGTACTTGCGCGTATTATTTATGGAGTTATATTCTTGGGTCAGGCGAACCCAAGCATTTTTTTTGCTGATGGGCTGCCCGTCCACGTCGTACATAAATGGAGCTTGTACTTGCGCACAAGTTCCAGTAAGCAGGATTTTTCTCCGGAGGTAAAGCAAACCTTGAGGCCATTTTAAATTCTTGAGAATGATTCTTGAATGATGAAAAAATATTTATTTGAAAGTTAATCCGTTTTATGCGGTTTTATGATTTTGTTCTTTGACAGATGATGTCAACCAAGAGCATTCGATCGAACATCAATTTATGACATCTCTAGCATTGTGACGTATTCTATTAAAACATTTTTAGCATATAAAGCAGCTTGCAACCTTCATGCAACATACTTATTTTGAGTTTGATATGGGCAGCATGTTTTGCAGGTAGATTAAGGTGAGTACTCATATGAGCATTTCAACGTATTGTAATGTTTTTACGAAAGCTTGGCACGGTGTTCAACGTATTTACTTGTAACATTCCTTTGGTTTCCGTCAAGAATGTGTGATGTAACATTGGTTGATAATTTTAGGAATAATGATAAAACTACAAGTTTGCGATTGAAAAGATGTAAAAGGACAATAAAATAAAAGAATATGTTTAGATGGTTTAGACATCTTGATAGAACGAGTAAAAGGCGACTAAAAAAACCGAAAGAGAACGTAGGAGTACCTACATACTTTGTTGGTACCTAAAGGTTTCTTAAAAAAAGTCAGGTGGCAGTGCTCGAGTCCTGCGTGCGTGTCGCCGCGTGTTCCCAGATATATGAACGTGAATGAAGCAAAAGTAGTACCTAAATCAAGTTTTAACAAAGTGTTAAGCAGCTTGGTGTCTTCATGACTTGTTGAAAATACATGATTTAGCTAGTCTGTACTCACCCTATGAACATAATTTGGAGGCGTGTCGGAGGCGGTGGCCTGCAGTGGTTTCCTTGTTACCATGGCAACAAAGACCGTTTCAAGCAAAAAAATGGTCTTAAGCAAGTTTTTGGAATACGGGTGTAAGAGTTTCTATTACACAATGTTGTAAAAGGCTGTCAGCAGCAATCCGGCACAATAACAGTTAATTAAATATCTAATATTTGTATACTTATTCAAGTAAGTTATTTTTATTATTTTCGTAAAACTAATTGACATAATAACTGCCATCGGCCATGATACTACATATACTACATTATATTAAACGTTTGTCCATCGCAGGCATAATGTAACAACAGCGTTTGCGTAGTGTTGCTACAGTGACGACGTAGCGCTGCTACGGCGACTACGTAGCGTTGCTACGGCGACTACGTAGCGTTGCTACGGCGACTACGTAGCGTTGCTACGGCGACTACGTAGCGTTGCTACGGCGACTACGTAGCGTTGCTACGGTGACTGCGTAGAGTGGCTACAGCAACTTGTAGCACGCCGTTTGTGTAGCGTTACTTACTACTAAGACTATGTAGCGTTGCTACGGCTGCGCTGCGCTTGCTTTTAACGAACACCTCGATTTTTATTTATTTTGCCATTACTGGTGTACCACCAATGTGTACGCACTCTAACTCACTCGCTTCTGAATTAACTTTCGGATCGTCCATCGATAAATAAATATTTATATTGTGTTAATGATAAAGAGTGTTTCATCTTAGATTTAATAGATAGCGAGTTATGGCCGTCGCCTGAAGCTGTATACATTATATCTTAATGTACCATGTTTAATTGTAACCATCTCAGTTGTTTTAATAATGAATTTGTTACTACCTGTTGTGTTCTATATTATTTTGTGTGTTATTTTAATTGTTATTTGATAGTGTTTGATCTTATCCATATAAAGTAGATTTGAGGAATGTTTATCGCGGTAACGTATAATGGAAAAGTTGTAGTCTTATTCTTACTCCTTACTGCTATGTACTTTGTCTTTTAATATATTACAGTATACTTTACGGTTCCAACATTTTAAGTACAAAATTGCACAGTTATCACTTGACTTCGATAATCAGCCGGCAAGTAGTAACATTCGATTAAACCTAAAGTTCAACATTTCCAATAACATAAAAAATATCTCTCTTTAAACTTGTCTCAAATGCGATTGGCGACATTGAATCATTTTAAACTGGCCGTAATTGTACTGTAGCAGCCCGAGATAGCCCGGCAATTTGAGATAGCCGGGCAATTTGATGATAAATGCTACAGTAAGTTTATACGCTCGTACACCGTCACGGTCCTTATGAGTTAATTAACGACAATCATGCAAATGACACGCCACACTCAATACTCAGTACATGCGACCAACTCCAGTAATAAGTGAAAATCGACTGAACGAAAAAACATACGGCGAGCTTTAACATTAAGTATAATTTTGTAGTTAACAAGCGCAACTACGTGAAGAAATTTGAAACATCGTAAACGAGTAACAAGCTTCTAGAAAAATAGAGATAAAGTTTAGTTTGTAGTACTTTATATGGTAGCACGTTATGTACTATATTACATTCAGAAGACTAATTCCTATGCAAAAAGAAGCGAGTGAAAGAAATCGTACGGTCACGATCGTACGCCTCCCCAAGCTCGCTCTATTAAAATTTCCATAACATGTACTCTAACCATACATTAATCTAAAAGCTCGCTTCACTCAAAGCTATCTCGCAAGCATCACTACTATCTGCTAAAACTTCTAGTTGCTGTGAAAAAAAACTTTAATAATTCCAATTAACCCTAATAATAGGCTCCGGGCAGTGGAGAGGCAGCGCGATTAAAAAGACAAATCCCTCAACTACTAGACTACAATAGCAGGTTGCGAGCATTCCGTCGAGTGGAAGCCTGCCCTTTATTAATAGACCATCGACCGGTAGCCGCCACGGTTGCCATACTGAGCGAAAGATATGATTAACACAAAGGCGATACATAATAAGCGATATTGGGACCAGTTCGGGGAGCTATGGACATAATATGTAACCGCAGCAGGTTTTCGATCATATCCATTACAGGCTAATGCTCGTGGCGCGATGGCGGCGACAAACGCACGCGTTTGCGTTTGCTTTTCTTTGAAGGGGGTTCAGCAACGGGCCCTGAACGTTATCGTTCCAGACTGTTCCATCTAATTCTCAGGATGAATGCACTTATGAGGTATGCTACTTTGTCATTGTGTATGCAAGTGTATGCTCTGGCTTATAATTAACGTAACTATGTGCACTTCTATGGCCGGCTAAGGTCCTAAGGACCTTACTTCTAAGCCTTTTATATTTTAATTTTCGGTCCAATTAAGCTAACTAGCTTGCATGTTTCTATAATTTTTATCAATAGGCAGTTACTTTATCTTATAAATAACATCCAGAATATTAATTGGTTTTGATAAACATCCTGTAGAACCACCGGCCTAGACTCTTGGGCTACTTCATAAAATTCAATTAAAAAGTGAAATGTGATTTTTATTGAGAACCGTTAATTGGGATGTCGTTTAGCTAACTTCAAAAAATGTAAAATTTCAAATTTATTAATGCGTTCTAAATTGAATTCATTGGAACTTATTAATAATTAGGTGACGAGCATGTAATTATTGACTCTAATAAGGGTATCTGTGATATTAATAATGATGTTCCAATCACACGCTATCATAAGTTCCAGATCTTTGCAAAATGAAGGGTCATTTTCTGTTACTAGTCGTGTTATATCTAACAAGTGTTATGTTGGCCACATCTTCTCAAGATATTGAACGTGCTGATGATGGGATTGGAAAAGAAGACACAGAAGAAGGACCAAGAGAACTGCAGATACCTGTGTTACAAAGCATGATAGTCGCTGATGGGTGTGTACCGGGTACGGTGAGACTTGGAGATATTTGTGAATTCGAAGATTAAATGGAAACAAAGCAAGACAAATATTCATAGAAATAAAGAAAGTCTATGCTGTGTCAGTGTTTTTTGTTAAATGTGGATGCTGTGTTTTCAAATGAAGCCAAGAAATAAAATAATAAAGAATCTTCATCTTTTACTTACAAGTTCATGCAGATGATATTATAACTTCTTTTTTGTTTGAAAATACCGTGGTCTTAATCGAAGTAATAACAATCCCGCAGATGTATATTAGATTGTACATGCAATATTTTATCGTTATCTCGTGATAAATACACAGAAGATGACTGTAAATAATATCTCAACGACAAGAGAAGTAATTGGATGGGCTTCCACATCGATCAAGCCACAATTTTGTATGAACAAGCTCATGTTAATTAAACGTGATGTGGACATTTTTAATAAATGGCGTTCATGTTAATTGTTTAATAGACGACGCGTCCAAGAGTTCTTTTTTATGTTCTACTGTAAAATTGTGCACCCAAAACTTTTATTAGCATCTGTTAGATTGATAGAAGAGGTTCATACCTGTTACAATAAAATGAAAAATACAGATGACCCATTATTAAAAATATGACGGAGCTCTAGAATAAACGGATAAGCAAATATAACACAAATTAAAATGCAAAAAGTAATTCTAACCGCAAAGTTGCATTGCACATACCTAATGACGAGTATCCGCCAATTAAGCGCCTGCGCATGGTCCGTGACAAAAACTTGTCTTGTGAGCCTTTAAGAGGCGCTACCGAACTTAATTGGACGGTGGTTATCGACTGCTGGTTATTGTGCCAACTGGCAATAGCGAATAATCGAAGGTCGGCCAAGCGGATTCCACCTAGCCAACACTCAGCTATGCTATGATCTATTTCTGTCTACCCCATTATAAAAAACCGCCGTGAAATTACAGCGTCGAACAAAAAGAGCCAACTCCAAAATTGGAATTTGAAATTTTAATTGTGCTGTTAGAGCCTTAGTTGCACTGCGTGTGCGCAGCTGAAACGACTATTGCGTTTGAAGCCTTAAGTGTGATTGATGATTGTTTTATTTTAACGCCTTATTGAATAGGGCTTAGAATTATTGAATAGAGTTTACTTTTTCAGTCCTTAGTGTCATCTTTAAATATGGTGAGGATAGCTACAGATCTGTTAGGATGTCTGCCACTTTTATATTTTCTATAAGATCAAAGAAATTAGCTGTTTAATATCAGCACAACTCATTCAAGGTTTACTTAAAGTGTGTTGTACTATATACATAAATGTTGGATAAGGTTGATGCGACAGGTTGAAGTCATTCCGTATGTAAGCCGAGCGTGTGTCGTCGGCGGCGAGTGGCAGCGCCACGCGCCACTCCCGCGCACCCCGACTGGTTCCACCGCCTGCGCTGACGGTCACTCCGAAATAAAAATAAAGACACGCGCTCGATGACGCCTATCACCAGACCTCTTCAAACTTTATCTTTCTCTCCATACCTGAATTAATTACAATACCTATATCTACTCCCGTTTTAGCACCCGAGAATTCTCGTTTTCGTAACAAATGCTGAATTAATCTGTTCGTTCGTTTTTCCCTTCGTCTGGAATAAGGCGTGTATTTCATTTATTTCTTAATAAGCGAAGCGACAGTACCTTGGCCCGATGTTTAATTAAGAACTAGCGAAACGGTGCGACCGCGCTCTCTTGTAGGTCTACATAGGTATTTGTTTTTTTTTTATCATTATGCTTATGGGTGCTATTATGTTTTTTCTGGTAAATTTTTTAAAGACTGTTTGTGGGAAACTCAGCAATATGACGTGTTGTTGTTAGCAAGTTCCGTTAGAATATATGTTTTCAGTTGAAGTACTTCAAAGTCAATTTGATAAAATGTGTTCGCACATTGAAAACATAGGTAAGAAAAAATTAGTTCAATGGAATAAGGTCGATGCACCGAGATGCTCACAGAATACTGGTTCGTTTGTTGAATTCATTAAAATATAATTGATACGAAAGTATAACGTTATTATGCTAATAACGTTGTAACTTTGTCGCAGTAAGAAAAGTTCGGAAATCGAGCACTTTTCGTTTTTTTCATCGATTGCGTTCATTCGAAAAGGTTCCAGTGTTGATGACTTGTTTATCGAGTATTTCGGGTGGGTAAAAAGAGGAATCCTGTGTGTCCAGCGAAGCTGTCCATTCAAGAATTTGTTGACAAGCAATTAAGGGTCGGCCGAGTATGTGCCCACGATCAAAACAAGCGAGAGACAATTTTATATATTATTTTTTATTGATTCAATTGAATGCTATAGATAAATATTATTTTATGGATTACAGTTGTTATCATTAATGTAAAAAGTCCAAATTGTTCAAGGAATGTATTGTCATGTTGATAAGTAAACTCAAGTTCAATCTAGTCGAGGTTACCTTTTTCATATTAACTGTTTCTTTTTGTCGCTCGGAAACCTTAAGTGGTTCTAGTATGCGTTAGAGATGCAAATGCATACTACCATCATATTTTTGCATGGCGTGCAGTATTGATGAAAATGATATTTATGACATTGTTCAACTAGTTTTTACTACTTGTTCTATAGCTACACATTCTACATAATCGTAATATGTCGTTCATTATAATATGTATTTGCAGTAGGAGCTATTTGAATATAATTCTTTCTTATTCTTTTTGTTTTAGATCAAATGAATGTTTTATGGTGTTAACAGAAGAGTATGAAAAGTGTTATTGCGTGAAGCGAATCTTTAAACTTTTCAGAGTTAAATGGACATATCAAAATAATGATTTAACTTCATTAACGTTTACAGTATTTTTGGTCCATTATGTCAGTCAGAGAACAAAGGCAGACGTTATTTTGATGTTGAAATGTCCATTTAAAGCCCGCTCAACGGCACGGGAGTCAGACGCTCCATAGTAAATGCTTCACTAATTATAATTTCCTTTACCTTTGTTTTTATAACAATAAACCTTGCAAAGATTAGGGGTTATGAAAATGCGGGATGATTTTTTCTCCATAACAATCAATTTTCTTGTAATAAAACCGGATTACTGTGCTGTTAACAAAATTCAATTATAACAAAAGGCGAGGGTTCGGTCCGAGCTGTCGGTGCGCTTGTCCTGATTATATGGACAGAATAAATATGTTCGTTTTTGCGAACAGGAAGTAAGTTGGACGATCTTTATGGAGATTTGCAGTTATTAAAGCACCCATAAGAGTTTAAGTCGGATTCAGGTAATTAAGTATAAGTGTTTGTTGGTGGTTGGTGTTAGTGGGTATCAATTTGCCTGACAATAAATTAATATTATGTTATGTTGTTTTAAGTGGTTTTCAGGTGATGTAAGTAAAAGGCTGACAACCAGTCTTACCAAGGGGTATCGTATTACCCAGTCAGAAAGGCAATCGCTCCATGTAAAATACTGGTATCCAGCTGCATTCGGTTAGACTGGATGCCGACCCCCACAATGTTGGGAAAAGGCTGGGCAGATGGTGAAGTAAAATACGAACATAGTCAATCTTACAGGTGTTATGCTAGTGAAGTTTTACGACGTGCAGGTTTCATTACCTATAAATATTTTAAGATGTCTGTTCTTTTAAGTTTAAAGTAATTGAAATGGCCATTTCAGTAAACTATTTCAATTATGTTCATTGTCCACCGTAAAACAACAAATAATGGACAAAAATAAACAATCCCAAAACGTTTATCCGTATTCTTCGTTCCGCGGTCGAAAGTATCCCAAGTGGTCATAAACTCGTCCACCAGTTACCCCACAAACCTCCGCACAATGGTAAATGATAGTTATAAACGTTTATTAATAGAGGTACATTACTCCGTGCGTACAAACAGTCGAGACCTTAATGTAGATTTAAAAAAATAGGGCTTAATAATATGACCGGTGCGCAAGCGTTGAATCAAGACAGAATTCTGTTGTTACGCGCTATTATTAATAATTAAAACGATTACTTCTGCGAGATAGTAGCGCGGTGTAATTAATATTGTTATTAGTGAGGAGACTTGAAGTACTCGTTGCTATGTGTGTACGGTGGGGTGGGACTTGGGAGATACCGTGGTCCATGGGCGAGCCATTTACCAGCTCCGCAAATCACTACCTATAGTTCGCGCTCACATAAATAGACGTCTCGAGATAATGAGATTCAAATCACATTATAATCAAATTGGAAAAGCAGAATACCGGTGACGATAAAGTAAGAAAAACTGAGAACATTATTTTTATAATACTCAAGCAAGATTCGCGATAAAGCAAGTTTGTTCGTCTTTTTAAACGTAAAGAGTATTATCTAGTTATTACTCTGAGTTTTAAATAATTGTTGGAATGAAAATATTTTGTGTATCACTGGTATATCTCCGACACAAGTTATAAGATTCTTGTGAGGAATCTACTAGTAACTTAATGCTTGAGGGCGATAGTTATCTGTCACTGTTAGTACCTTTATATAGATCAAGCGGTGCCGACACAGGTAGTATGAAAAAAAGTTTAAGTGATACATTAATACTTGCTATATTCTGCATACTACTTGTGTTTATTCATTTGTTTTCTTTTTCATTCTAGAAATTTCCCAGACGTCTGAGTTTATTTAAGGAGCCAATCATTGGTCTTCATTTATTATCACTAACAGAGATAGGATATTCGGATGCATTTTTACCTCAACTACGTTGTCCCGGCACAGGATACAATGCGGCTTCTTAAAATGCTATTTTATCCCCGGAATCACGATATAACATAAATACTGCAGTGTGTACAAAGCGTATTTGTATCTCTTCCACGTTTGTCATTTAAACGGAGCCACCTAATCTTCTTGCTGCCTTTACCCTAAGAACTGTTTTATAATCTGACGATATCCTAGAAAAACACTGAATGTAAATAATCTACCTACACACTTCTAATTGTAGCTACGCCTAAAATAAATATTAAAACCATTTTAAGAAGGTGGTACGTAAAATCAGCTTTTACACGATTCAATGAAGAATCCTAAAGCATAAAACATTAATTATCGCCATAGCTTCAACCACTAGCTGTAACGAGAACCAGCAATTACATACTGCGAGTCTTAAATCTGCCATTTCAACGTAACCTAGAATATCCACTGCGGTTCGACATCATTTGATTTGCAATGATTTATAGCCTCATGGGAAACTTAGGGACGTATTACTGTAAAGATAATCATTGGTTTAACAAACGCACGCGGTAGCTTTTAAAATTAATGGGCACGTGAATTAAAGTTGCGGTGCAGAGTCGTAATGAAGATAACGTCGGGGAGGACACGGTACGATAAAGTTCTGACGGCGTTTCTGACTCGAAGATAAGCCTTTAATTATTGAGATAAAGCCTCTACGTACACCGTATGGGCTTTAAAACGTCCAGCAATTAGGGCAGGAGCGGACTCAATGCCTACCGAGGGTCGATGATCTGTAATTAGCGATTGATTAGTAATTTTGATTAATTTGACTCCGAAATCTGTCACCTAAGCGTTCAGCTGCCGGGATGACTCTTTGGCTCGCGAATAAATACAACTTCCATATAACGAATGACATATATTGATAACGCACTTGATAATGTCGTTTAATTTTGATCTTTTGAAACATCGAAACCGATTTGATTTGCATTTTTTCTATGAATATAAAGCGGTTGCTACGTAGTCTGTTTAAGTTCGATTTAAAAGCTTCTGTTCACTAATTAAATGTACAAACTTGCAATCATCAAGGGCACGGTAATGTTTGCGGAACGAGGCACCCAATTAACTCGAGACGTGTGTATCATTATCAGGGAGTAGGTACAGGTTGTAAAGGTCATTAATCTCATTCATTAAGAACATCCGATTCCTGATTGTTCGATGTGAATTCTTGCGCCCCCGACTCCGCCTATAGTTCGCGCGGCGACGAAATGTGTTTATAACGATTCTAGTGCAACACCCACGACACTTGCCGATATTTTTTCAACCAAAGACGTGTCCATTCGTTTCCTAGTTAAGGAAATTGGCATGATTGATGGCCGACCGAACTATTAGTTGCGAATTAAATTAATCTTAAAACAGATATCCGTTCATTTCACACGTTACTTATAATTATAATCGCATCAATCTTTTAAATTAAAGAAATAAAAATGAGTTGGATTAAATCGATTCCTTGAATATGATATGTTTTCAATAATTTGGACGGAAATGACAGATAAAAGCAATAAGACATGAGATATGGAGCTTCCGCAATCAATCTTGGTTGAGAAACAATATGATGGTCGCTTTTGGCGTATGGGGATTTTCCCACGATGGCGAACGATAACCGGAGTTTAGTTTTCAAAAAACCATCGACAATCCCATGGATGGTAAAATCGTCTTCTATGTCCTTGTTGTTTTTTTACTTTTTTTAATTGAGAATTTCTATAATTTTAAGTCTTATTTATAGGTGAGAATGTATAAGTATTTGCACAGCCCAGAACAAACAAGGGACATAACGAATGGTGGCATCCGAAACGCGTGATTAAGTCATTGGCGCGAGCTTAAAAAAGGTAATATAGCTTTACAAGTATCACGACCGCAGGTTAAAATTATATTAGCAGCTGAAAATACACGTTTTCTGTAAGTGGGATCGTTATTATAAATTGGCAACGATGCAGGGATATGAGCTAAGTAACGTTACTTTTTAATAACTTTCTCGGTAAAGCGTGGGGAGTTTACTCCACTCGGTCAGTTTCAGTCGTACGGGCATCGCCTTGACATTTATTGGCGGTATAAATCGTAACTTGATAACTTAATCTCAGATGATGGCCGTGGTTTGTACGCACCTGTATTACGCTTCACTACGTTAATTTGTGTGTGTTTTCGAAACGGGTTTTGACGGACTATCTTAAATTGTAAGTCAAGTCTAATGTTAGTAAAACAGCAGTAACGTCTTACGTAGATAGTGTACATCGAAAATATCTTACTCATCTATAACAATTAAGCGTTTCAGACAAAAACAAAGATTCAATTATTGAATAATGATTGAAAGCTTCCTACGTCATTTTGATTAATGATCTCAATTCTCAAGTTTTCTCAACGTACATGGTACATCTTAATAATAAATCGAGAACATGTCATGTGCGACAGCTAGACTACGATTTATGACTAATTACACAGCTAAATAGAAGAACAAGACTGACTACGAGATGCATTAAACAGCCATCAACATCGCTCAAAGTTGCACTTTGCATAATTTTCATTGTAAACAAACGCCTTTGGCTTTCGGCTACACAAAGCCGTTCGGAGCGGTAGGTAACATACGTAATTGCTCTTGCATTTCAATTATGAGCAATTATTAAATCCCACCAATAAATTGTGTATGTTGGGTTTTACAAAATGTTTTATGGGTACGATTTAAATCGGTACGGGAGCCTGCAATTAGTGGCGCTGATGCGGTGATGCTTCGCTAGACGTGAAACGGTCGTATAAAAGTGTTTGGTCTTGTAACAAGTTCTTGGTAAGGTATTGTAAAAACGTATTTAGTTCCTAAAACTTTACCTTATTGCTTAAATTATCGGCTATGGTCAAAAGAATATAACATTATTTTATAACGAGGAAAATACTGAATGAGACATGTGAATTTCTTGTTTCTACATTGCATCACCGACAATCTTCAGAAATGCATTATTGCTATTAGACTTTACAAATAATTTGAAAATAAGTTGGCTGGACGGATTTTAATGGAATTTGGCATACGGATGAACCATGACCTGTGTTACATAGATTACCTTGGGATAATTTCCGCCCTTCACGACACGGAACGAAGCAAACCCTATTATAAAATATAGAAACTTCTGAAAAAGTACGACTTTCTTACCGTTCGCGACACAAGTTCCACCCACGTCGCAAGTCGCCTCACATCGCAAGGGCGGCGCGCGTCGCCATGCCCCCGGCGGCAGGCTAATTCCACAGTCTATATATCTGCACTGATTGCCGGGACACACTCGTATTTATTTACTACCCCCACTACTTAAGACCTGAGAAGTTTATTTGCAATGTTAATTCGAGAAACTGGAACGTTTTTCACTTGTTGTAGGAGGATGTTGCTCTATATTTCTTTTGGATTTATTCTGGTGGAGTGATTTTGCGTAGGTTTTTGTTGTGTGAAATGGGTAGCTCCAAAGGGACTTGAATATTATTTTCTAGCGGAAAGTGGATGTCTACTCAAAAATGTAAGTATATCCTCTATTTACCCATTAGGGGAATAGACGAGTGCTATTTAAACAACGCCTGAAGGTTTAGACTACTGACTGGCAATTGGTTACAAAGCGTTATACGTATTTTATAAAAAAAATCAGCACTTTCCATAAATCAATTCAATACAATTCTAACTTCTACGTCATCGTTGTTGCAGATACGAGTACGTTACTTTGCCTAGGCCTTTTGATGTCGTTTCCAACTGGAATAAACATACAAGAAAATTCAGCAAGACCAAAAGTTGTCTCTTACAACAGTAATAGCAATTTCTTGAAGCCAAATCTCTTAACCTATTTACCATTCAGTTCCCACATTACTCAACATAAGCCTACATACATATACAAGCGCTCCTTAACAGCCTGCGCCTGAGGTGTTCCGGTGGCGTTCAGAAACGGACGCTTGCGCAGCTTTTTGTGCGGCAGCATTGTCGGTACGGCACTGAGGGCCCACCATCACCTAGGTATAAAGGAAAGAAAGAGATGGCGCTAAACGGCCCGTATAGCGCCATCTCTTTTGCACACTGAAGTAATACTGCTATCAGAGGAGGAGGTACAGCCCCTGATCACATACAACGAGTTTTCGGCTAACGAGCGGATAGAAAGGCCGTTATGTCCTCAGGTTAAGGTAGCTGTTGTAACAGATTGTTCTGATTCTTTGGCTGTTATGAAACTTCCAGGTCATTTGTAATGGGATAGCTGATTAAAAAATTACTTCTTCTTGAGATAAGATCTGACGAAATGGTAATGGAAGATTCTTTTGTGGTTAAGTAAATGCTTTGGGACCTTATTAGGCTGTAGGTACTATCAGGTGATATGGCGAGAAAATCAGTTGGTAAACTGAGTTGACCCAACTCATTCTTATTTCCATATACACAAATACAGTACGGTCTGAGGTCTTTTGAATGGACAAGATAATAAAAAAAAAACGAATTATGAAAACGATTTGCATGTCACCTTGAACAAACAGTATCAAAACAACTGGTTTGCCCTTATTTCTGTTACTGGGGCAATAAAGCATGACGTTACATTTATTATTTAATGCAAATCCACATAGTTCGCCCTCTCGCCCTCCCTTTCATAGCGAACAATTAGGGTTGAGGCACACCTGTCATGCGCGCGCGCATGCCACGCGCCGACTGCTCGCGATTCCCTCCGCAATTATTTCTACGTTCGATTGTTGAATTTTTATAACATACAATTATTTTTATTCAACGGTATTTTTTGACACGTGTAAAACTGGTTCCGTAATGAGTAACTTTGTTCAGCAAGTCATAAATATTATAATTTTTATAATGACATTTTATGGTTGAGTGATTGCGATTTTTAATTTTATATTTGTTTTTGTCAAGGTTCAACATTTTTATAATAAATTTATCACTGTGATAAATATTATATGAGCTAATAAATGATTCGTAATTCTTAATAACAAAGTATATGCATTTCATGTTCTGAACAGTGTTTTGCTGCATATGTAAGCACTAAACAAGCTAAACGAAAAAGGAACTTGAAACGTATATTTGTTGTCTCAGCAGTAACTTCAAGTTGATCGGCATTATTTTATCGAATTATCAGTGATGTAGGTGTCACGGCTCGTAGGTGCAGTTGTAAACTGTCGGCACAACAATAAAATAGGTTGTAAAGACATTTTACCAATTTGAGCGCACACAATGGTCGATTGATCACAGTCACGGCGAAGAAGCGCCTTCATTGATCAGTCTCTATAGTTTATTGGTGATTCGTAATACAAATAGCGCTTTCTTTACTAGTTTGGAAGAATCTTCTGGTAAATAAAAATACACCATAATGTTCCCCTTTTTAATGTACCGAGGTCAATCAGGTAGACCAGACCAAAAACCTGAATAATAATAAAAATAAACCACCCCTGACGAACTTGTTCAAAAGCATTGCACTATATCCATAACAATACACATTGCTCTACACATGTCATGCTCAGATTTTGAGCATGCTATATGGGCACCCTACGCGATTACCAATACAAACCATTTTATCTCGACCCTTGGCGACATTACATTGTGGGCACTTTTAAAAGGAGGAATGTTTCAGGAGCCACGACCCTTAAGGTCTATTTACACTGGTAGAGGAGCTTGTGCAACTTGTAAATGTCGCGTGTCGCGAGGGTGCGGGACAGGTGTGTCACACCCCTTATTTGAGGGAATTTGAGGCCACAACGCATAACTATACTATACTTGTTTGTGTTCCATGTAGGGTGGCCGTTTGGTAAGGAAAATTTGAAAACATTTTGATTTCAAATAATAATTGGTGGTTCAGATGCAACATGCGCACAAGCTTCTTAAAGACTTCTTGCTTGCCAAGTCCAATTTGAATGAGTTTTAGAAATAGAATACTGGGGATTGGATAAATGGCAAGTCAGATACCTATATACTTACGGTGAGTGGCACGAAACCACCATTAGTTTAACGGAGACTTTAAATTGATGCTGTCACTTCCTTTTTGGTACAAAATATAAGGGATGGTATGAATTTAAAGTCTCCGTTAAACTAATGATGGTTTTGTGCAACTCAACATTAGTTGTGAATATCCCATTAGACAGTACTTACCTTGTTACACTCAGTTTTTGTTATTATTCAATGGGCCACTTTTGACCTCGAGCTTGTTCTGCGGACAGAAATGAGGTCGACGATCGAACGAGCTAACCCAACAGAAGCCTGTTAACAAGCGCCTTAAATAGACTGGGGTCATATGAACTTGGGAAAGTTGGAGAACTGTACGTTAGTTTATATCACCATAAGATGACAATCTGTTACTGCGAATCCAATAAAAGTAAAACCAGTTAAATTAATCGTATGCAAATATTCAGAACGTGCTCAAAAAAATATAAATATTAACTACCATGACTCACATACTCCATAGAAAACAGGTCTAGTTTAAATATGCAAATTCTAACATGTTTAGAAAAATGGTAACCCTACAAACGGCTGACACTCAACGATAGTAAAAGCTCGTTACACTCGTGAAATGCAAATAAACGTGTTGTTTGAACAAGTCTAACCCTCCGTACCGCCTCACCGGCGCAAGCGCATGACCCGGGCGTACGCGTGATTAACCGAAATGGGTGAGAGGGTATGGGTATGTCTAGTACTATTATTAATTCTGATGTGTGACCCTTTTTTAATGATAATCACTCTTTTTAACGAGTATTTGTCTGCATTTTGCTACTTTTTAATTGGCAAATATATAAAAAAAACATTTTTATTGATTAAACACAGACTAATTATTTACAATATTTACAAAATAACTCTATAATATAAAATATGTACAAGTATCAGGGTTACAGGGCATCGAAAAATTCTTCCACATCGCTGCCAACAGGAAAAGTGCCACAAAGCTGGCAGCATTGCCACTTTGGATGGAAGTGCTGGTAAAAAATAGAATGAAAAATAATAAGATATGGAATCTAATAAAAAAAATATAAGGCAGTAATCATGCAGACACATAAGTTCTTTTGTCAAATAAAGATTAAATAACACCACTTTAGGTTAGCCCATTAATGGAAGAAGAGATATTTTACATCACTCACAGAGTCACAAATATTTTTCGACACACATCTAGAACTTATTCACACATTTAAAAAATGGCTAAAGAAAACAACAAGAAAATATACAATCAAAGAATATTTTAAGAAGTATTAATTACTAAGAGGATAGATAACAGATAACAACGGTATAAAAGAATCCTTCAGCTGCAGTATTTTCTAAGAGGCTATCCACACCTCAAGATCGTAATCATTGAAGGATTAAAAATAACAAAATGGCCGGCACAATCACCATGTTTATCTGTTTTGACCACAAGTATCATGGCATTCATGGCTTTTCTTTGCTAACGTCTTTGATTATATCAGTGACGTAGACATTTGTCAGAAGGCTGAGGTGCTGGGGCCATTGAATCAGCGGGCATCTTCGATGTTATAGTACTTGAAGTTCATTCACTCAGAGTTGCGGAAAAAGCTTTTCGCTGGCACATATTTCTTCTCAACGGTTTAGACTATTTTGTAGTCTGTTATGCAGTTATAATTAGGGTTATCAAAAGTTTCATTAACATGTTAATAATTTATACTTATGCCAGTACTAACTATTACTGCTACATGTTAGTAATTTCTATTACCTACTACAGAAACTGTAGCACTTAACTATGCTCTAAAATGATGTAATTTTTCTTTGAAAACGAAAGAAAAGTGTGTTTATGTAGTGGGCAAGTTTTTACGGATCTGTGCCTACTGCACAAACAAACAGCTTGTAAAAGTTTCAGTTTCTGTCACAAACTTTTCTGTCTCTCGCTACTTTACAGGCCACATCGTAATATTGAAAGTGTGAGTGAGAATAAGAATCCATTATACCATCTGATGGGCGATAGTATTCATGTATTTCAACGCCATTGTGTATTTTCGGACGCTTTGAGAGGTCGATCCTTAGATCATCACTGTTGAATGGATACATTGAGGAACATTCAACGTTTGTCATCGGACTATTGACAGATTTTAGTTCTTTTGTTCGATAGATAATTTCTGTATCGAAATTTTTTTGCTGTCTTTCATTCTGTGATTTACTTTGAAGTGTTTAATTTGAACTATTCTATGTATTTTTTCCTATTAAAGTTTTTAGATAGGTTAGTAGGTAAATCAAATTATGTAACATAAAGTTACTGGTGACAGGTATTAGGCTTGTGCAGGATTTTAATGTCTTACCATATACTGTTTAGTGCTTGCAATACATTCACTGACCTACAGGTTTCTGTGAATAAATAAATTTCATTCATAATCTGTGGCGGGACGCGCCGCGCCATTCCCACGCATGCAATATGGATTTCACTTAGCATAGATAGTTCATGAACCACACTATGAATAATAGACAGCTGTATTTTTGCCGTATAATTGACACAGCGCAGTTCTACGTTCGAATATAAACTTATGATATAGTTAAAACGATTAATCTGTCTCGGTTGGTGGTAAAATCCGTACGCGAATAATGAGACGAACCTCCTTCGAGTTACTGTTGGCTTGCGTGCCAATTATTGACGTAATTATTTTGAAAATATTGCCAGCCTTTTGTGATATTTAACACTCTAAAGTGGCCATATTTTTTAATCACCCGTCGCGGTCGCCATTTATTCAGTCGCCACGAGGCGTGAGGCTCAGATTGTCAATTGATTCTTTATAACGGATGCGCGTCTGTCCGTATTAAAACTTTAAATCAAGATACACATAAGATCTTTAATGCTCAGAATGAAAAATAATAACGAAAAGATCTAACTTAGTATCGAAATGCTCGATACAAAATTAAAAATCTGTTGGCAAATAAATAACGTCAATTATGCTCTCTCTGTGTCATTAAATATTTTTCGCCACAATTTGTTTACACGTCTACGAATAATTAATGCTACAATTATTTTATTTAACAACTCTAATCAAGTATGTTAGTTTGTTGCATTACCCTTCTCGAAGGGGAGTCTAGCACTTGCGTATTTAATAAAAAGTAAATGTGTCTGTTTAAAAAATATCTGCGGCCCCATCATTTCATGAAAAAGAAAAATTAGAATGTATATTTTATTGAGATACCTATTTGTTTGCATGTATGAATAATTTTTATTTATAATTTTCACGGCATTCGATTCGGACGCATTCCTACAATATTAAAATGCAAATTTATCAATTATTATTATAAAATATTTACAAAAAAGACTAAAATAAAAGTATTGAAAAATCGGATCCCTACTCCACGATATTAAAGCGAGCTTAAAATGAGTATTAACAATATTTTTCTTCAGCAACTTGGCACTAAGTATAAACTGATCTGAGCGACGTATTAACGAGCTTGGAAGCGAAATTAAAACGTATTCCAGTGTTATCCCCGCTATTAAAAACGGCAGGGCAGTAATGAGATTGTGAGGTAATCTCTGGTTTCGTTAGTGAGACCACTTCTCGCCCCGGTATGATCAGCTCACAGGTATTATCGTACGAGAACGACAACTGAGAAGTGGCTTCTGATTACGACTCGTTCACACGGCTCACGGCTATTAGTCCCAACGAAAGGCGTCCATTTATTTCGATTATCAATTAGTCTTTAACACCTAGACATGCGATAAGCCACCGACTTTCAACTTTAATGCACGTTTAATTAAAATGAAAAAGTTCCTCGTTATAGTCTATAATGAAACGGGAAAAATGTGCTTAAGGAGACGTATGGGCGATTTTTCTATTTCAAGAATCTGCCACCTGTGTATAGAATGTTGGGAATACGCGGATTTTGCTGGAAGCTGTGTTCTATTACGTCGGGAGGCTCGGGCGGCGCATTAAACTGTCTCACTCGTAATGGATTGGGAATTTCATGCTCCAAAGGTCGATTTAAATTAATTTACACATTAAAGAGACTAAGTGGACTGGCTCCCGCGAAACAAGAAGTAAATAGTGTTAATCCGACTAGCGACGGACGCTGTTCTTTAGTACCATCTGAGCTGTGATATAAATAAGCATTTGTTGTTTAGTTATTGCAATGCCTGTCGGCCATTGTTGTACTAAATAATAGTATTGTTAATAATTAGCGATTATTACTTGTACCACTTTATTTTTGCTACGAACGAGTTATATCATCGAGCGAGTTCAGTAATAATTTGAAATTTGATAGTATTGATGATGAAATCTCGCCAAGGTTTTGACCTTACATGAGGCTATAATGTTTTTTGCATTCTACATATTTCTAGTTATAACACACCTACATTCTTCATTCTAATCTACAAGACATTGACAGCTGCATTTCCATATTTGCAGCTCTCTTTAGTTTTTCTCAGTTCTCTGCCGCTTGTTTTAATTTTGCATCTCAATTATGTTTTTCATTAATCTTATCGAGGTTTACACGCTACTTTTATGCTTGGGTGACGCTTACAAACAAAACAAGTGCTTAGTTGGCCAAAATATGTGCATTCGTTATTTTAATCAAGACGTAGTAGATTAAAAAAAACCAAAATAATCGTCTAATACTAAACTGCAAACAATACTATCCCAATTGTTATCACCGAAATGGTAGCCAGAGGTAGACTTATAGGTACACCTACGTTTCGCCAATACTAATAAAATAATCATTAATATAACCCGTACCTACGTATAGCTAGTGGATAGTAGCCTCAGCAGACCTTACTACTAAAGGGTTAATATAAAATTCAAAGAAAGCATTTCAGCTAATGCGAAATCTTGGTCAATGATTGACGGCGGATATTTAAGATGTTTGCAGACAAAACAAGAAGTGAATCGAAAATTGAACGGAAGCCCAAGTCTTGGATATTGACCCTTTAGGGCCCTTCGCCCAAATACAATGAAGGGTTAAGAAAAATAGAGTGGCGCGAGCGCACGCCGACACATCTGCCTACAGTGCCCACTATCGAATAAATCTACTAAAATAATATTTTTATTTTGATTACGCATGCACGGGTTGGGCAGATGTTAGAAACGATACATACGGCGGGCTAGATTGTCCAGAAGTGTGCTTTTCTAATGGTCAACCGAAATATGTCTTCGTTCACTCCAAAAAGTCAATGTATTTAGGGTTAAGTAGTCTAATTTTAATCTTTATTATTTTGTATAATTTATTTCATTACCGCTGCTCTTAAAACGGTGAAGGAAACATCGTGATTCGTCGTCATCGTGTCATTTTTACAAACGCTATTTTGATAACACACAGGCCTCATAACTGATTTAAGTCCTATCAGAGTGATGTCTAAATGGTAAAGACGCCAGCATATCAAGCTATTAACTATTCTATTCTAGCTTATTCAACTTTGTCGTTAAAGCATTAGGTTCAAGTTTGATTGGGAAATTTAACAGTATCATACCTTGATGTGTTGGCTGTCCTGTACAAGGAAAATACCAAAACAATGATATTGTCATATTCATGATTAGTTGATAGGAATTCTTATTTTATTTTGTAATGGCAAGCATTGATTTAATTTCTAACAAGATAAATAAATGCATTACCAAATCGATCCGATGCTCGATATCCTCAACGCTTGTGTGTCAGCGAGGCTAAGGGCTGCTTCAAGTCGCCAGTCACTGACCAAAACGATATGGGCTTTAATAGGGTTCGTACATTATCTGCTTATTGACCGAGTACAAGGTGTGAAAGAGTTTAGAACCCCGAGGTGAGTGTTCTATTACACTGTTAACTATTCCAACGTATAACGGTAGATATCTATAAATAAATATCGCTGGACATTACACATCTAGTGCCACACTAAGCAAGGCTTGTGTTGTGGTCACCAGACAGTTGATACATTCTTATTATACATGTATAAACATCTATGTATCATATCCATGCTCATATCACACAAACCGTTGCTCCTACCGGGATTCGAACCCGGGACCCTAAGAACGTAATTCAGCCTCACTACCGCTGTGCCATTCGGGTCGTCTATATCTATACTTATATTAAGAGGAAATATTTGTATTTTTGTATATAACGAATAAGCTTAAAAACTACTAGACCCATTTAAAAAAATCTTTATGCCATGGACAGCTACATTATCAGCGAGTAACATAGGCTATATTTTATCCCCGTCCTCCTACGGGAATGGGAACTACACGGGTGTATCCACGTGGCGTCCGCTAGTACAAAATAAAAGGTCAGTTGTGTCTTGTTAGTAAACTTCATTACACCTTTGACATTTTCAATGGAATTTTTAAATTAGTATTCGGCAAAGTCCATTGAATTACATACTATTGAATGTCTAGTTATCATCTGGTAATAACTTCGCGTAGTTAACATCCCGATCGGTATGTATTACAAAAATTCACAGTAGCCATGTTTAGTCTCGCATAACATTATAAGACTTTTTGTACAAGTCTCGCATACATCACTTGACAATTTGTCTAAAATAATTTATAACTTTCTTATCTCGGATCTCGTTCTGTCAGCCTTTCTCTTTGTTTATGAGTTGAGTGACAAAAGAAACTTGGTTAGTAAAACACTTCGTTGGCATATTAAAGATCTCCGCTTTGCGAAAAAAAATGGTAAAGTTCGAAGTGGACCCACCCGAATTTTGTGCGGAGGAAAACCATTTTAGGGAAATCAGTGTAGGTATTTTTCTTCTTCTTCAACCTTTGGCTACCCAATGCTGAGTGTAGTTCTCTTCCAAATCTCCCTCACTTCTCTTCACATAACGAATATTTTACAGTTTAGGCCTGGTATGAGTTTATTTTCCCCTGTTCTGTTCTTTGTTAATATTGTATGGCAACATTTAGGGGTAACTCTGACTTCTCGAGTGAAATCAAAAATAAAAATACTTTTAATTTTGAGTTCTATTAAAAATTGGTGGTATCGTACGTTAACGATTTTCCAAAATTATTAACTTTTTTTATTATTGGTTATACTTTTATTTTTTGTTCACTTGGGGCGACTAAAAGTCGCCTAAATTAACAGTTTAGATAAAATAAAATTAACTCTAGTTCCTACACCACACGATCTCACAAAACAATCACACATCTTTTGGTTTCAGAGCTTTTTTGTATAACCTCTATTTCTCGATTTCAAGGCACAGATCCCTAAAACAAATCGATTGGACACACAGCGGTGTTACAAAGGGCCGCCCGCGCTGCCCACCAACTATGTAGTAGTACTACTCCGCAATTTGACAACTCATAAAAGATACTAATAAATAAAATTAGTGTCGTTTCTTGTGACAATAATGAGCAAAGAGACGCCGCGGTACGGGGCGGGTCTATGGATGTATTGGCTGTCTTTCGTACAGGTTTGTTTAGTACCTGTACCGAATTCACTAGGAGGTAGAGGTAGGTCTCCTTTTCACCCTTATTTTCTTAGTATTAAGTTTGAAAAGTGGTTGACCGTCAATGAGTTTGGTAGTCCCTTCTGAGGTAGTATGTAGGTTTTATTGTGCATAGATGTCGTTAAAATGTTCTATGTGTGGTATATGGGGCGAATGATTAGATGTCATAAAAGATGATGTAGGAATTTGGTGATCCATAAAATGTATCCGCTATTTTCACATAAATGTAGTCGCCAATGGATTTGATTGCCATACGGAGGGAAGATTGTCTCTAAATATATGTATACCACCTAAGTCTACATTGTGGAATGCAATAAAGTATTGAGTATTGAGTATTGAGAATGACCGTTAAGTAGGCTATATCCAGTTTCTGGAAGTCTGATAAAATGTCGAATTGAGTAATTTAATTGGCTGATTCTTACTTTGACACAAAGAGATTGACAGCAGATTTAAGAATCAGAACGATCTTGAAGTGTCTTGGTCGATATTTATGTAATTCAATTTAAAATCTTGAGCAGGTAATTGAAGTTTTCCAATACTTTGCAAGACCAGTACGAATGTAAGGATGTAATATTCCACAACACGAAATATCGTGTTTAAATATTATACATTTGTAGATTTTATTCATACTTAGTCAGAAAAGTAGACATCTCGACAGTCAAACTGATAATGATACATTAATATACAGATTAGTAGAGCCACCTACGTTTAAGATTAATTCCTCTCCCACTATTTAAGTATTGATTTATAACATTCAAGCCTTACCCATGTGTAAGTGCTTCGCCTTTAACCTAAGTAATTTGTTAAATACATTTAAAAAATGTTCATTTATTTCCATCCAAGAACGAATACGAATAGCTTTTGAGCCAAAATAATAACGGCTGACTATCCTATATTTCGCGCGTTTTTGCAGATATTTGTAGATAGGTAGATATTTTCAGGTAGATAATAAATGACCCACTAGCCCAAAAATCTGGCCGTTGATATAAATCTTTAACGCTTCGACACATTTTGACCACACGTCAGGATTATGATCGGTATAAAATACTTCGCATTGTAGTTCTACCTTTATCGTCGCCGTACAATGGACACACGTCTTCTAGCTTATAAATTTTGGCGCGAACAAAGACGCCATATTGACAATGTAACATCGATAAACGGACGGACGCTCGGACAGTCCGCCATATTAAAACATATCCAAGCTCCGAGATCGGAGTAAATCAATAAAGATGATGGTTTAAATCATCTTTAGTGTAGAACCAGTCAAAAAGCTGTTTCCAATTCGAAACAGAGTGCTACCGAACGTCAGCTTAGTGTAAGTATACCCTGCATTAATCCATTGAAAAGAAGCGTACAAAAAGCCTTCTGCTCAATTTCCCTCGAAACGTCAAATGTTTGCTTTCGAAGAGGATTTTAAAATGCAACGAGTTTTTGTGTGAGTATTCCAACGGGATTACCGTATGCAAAGCGGTCACGGACAGCAAAGCGTCGGTGTTACTTACTAAACGTAACTAAAACGCAAACTTTGATGTTTGTTGAGATAGAGACTCGATATTTATGTGTGAGGCTAATCTCTGACACTTGTTTAATGTGGTAACTGCAATAACCTGACGGTTTTAATTGATTTTCTGCAGACAATCTGGTTTATACAGAATTATTTCCAGATCTAATCCTCTGAAAGTGAATGTCTAACGTAACGCAAACGTTAACGTTACAACTGGTACGTCAGGATCAGCCGGGGTACAATGGAAACTATTTGATTGCTTCATTATGCAGAATCGGACTCGGTTCATTGTATATCATTTCGCATGTTATATCTGTTCGTATCCTAATTTAATCATCTTGAAGATTGGACCACCGGGGAAAGCGATGTAACGGGTGGCCCTTCGATTTGCGATTGAACTTTTAAGACAGTTCACATTTAGAAGTGATTTGTTTTTTCAGATTACCGATGATAATATCTAAAGAGAGCCTAATGACTCGTTTTGGGTACGAGTTTTGAATTATGTTATCAAGTTAACTTTGATATGAAGAGATAATTAGAATTTATGAAAGTTACGTTTGAACGTAATTAATAATTATGGCTGTTGGGGAGATTGAAAACCTGATTGAGGTTAGCGTCGTTAAATAAAGGAGATTTGTTTGTTGAAGATGTTAGTGAAAATAATATTTCTAAACTTCTTGACTTTTCATAGAACGGAAAAGACAAAGACGAATCGTCACACCTACGTAAATCAAAACCCAAACACAAAATCGCAACAATAGACAATAGGCTTGTTAACTGAAAAAATGTAATTAGTCCGTCACTTAGATTATCAAAAAATATTTGACCCGTATTTTTTCTTTTGTCACATAAAACAAAATTGACGAAGATATGACGCTTTTAAAATTCCCAATACGTCACTGTTCGGTATGATTCTTAGTGAGTACTGACGTCACGAGCGCCCACTCCCGAGTTTTGATGCGTTTTATCTTTGTCAATATTCGTTGATTTACAAAAACAAAAAATACGTGTCCATTATTTTCTAATACTCTAACTGACGGACTAAATAGATTTACAATTTAATGATGCTGGAAACAAGCCTATTCCTTTGAATAGCTGTCCGGGTGTTAATGACCTTTTAGATAATGTCTTTGTTCGAATCAATCCAAAATCTAAAAATGAAACCAAACTTAAACATTTCCTCGATTCTGTAAAAGCATCAGCCTGTATCTGAGTTAAATCTCCGTCGATGTTCGCAATATCGGAAGAGTCTCGTATTTGGTATTATTTATTTGAAACGCGCAGAAAACGGTCAATTCTAATGCCTTCACGAAGCTTTCATTCCTTTGATCCGTTTCAATTTGCCTGACGTCTTATTTTCTACGCGGTGGTCCAACTGACCGTTCGGACAACTATGTAGAAAACGGATTTTTATCGGAGATACTCTTATGTCGTAAGTTACTGAGTATTTTTGTTCAGACGCCAGTACATCAACCTACTACAATCTGTTAAATTTCTTTAATAGATTTTCAACAGGTTCATGGTTGATTGGAAAATTTTGACAGTTTTAGGTAGCTTAATGTACTGGTGTCTGCACTCTCCACTATAGTCCCCGCCACGAGAAGCAATCAATTTTTCATTGCTCATACTCGGAAAGTAGGTCTAAAGTTGCCAGAGGAGCGGGTTGAAAGTAGTAGGTACTTTTCAGCCCTATGGAGAATCACTTTCAACTGACAGCTGTTAAATTATTTAAAAAAAAAACCTCGTTCTATTTTCAGATTTCTATTGAACCATGTTCCAATTTTCTATACAGCCACTGAAATACAGATTAAAAATTGATGATAGTGATGAGTATGACACGTATGGTAATTTGAGTTGTTTGAATTTGGGAGTATTTCTTGTTTATTGAATTGTTGCCATGTACCTATCTTGGTAGAAATTCTTCGTTCACAAAATTATAGCTTCTCGTGGCGCGGACTATAATTGTGTCAGAAGAGCATTTTAGATGTATGTTGGTTTAAAATCTGTAAAAAACAAATGCGCTAAATAAAACCACGCACATAATGATATCTAACCAGTTGTCTTTATGGTTATAAATGTTTAGTAGATACACAATCAAATTCACTTAGCTAAATTGATTAGAAGTCAATTAATTAGTGTAAGGCACCATTTTTGCGATAGATATAATTAAACGGTCTTATCATATAAGATTTCAAAATCATTGCTTTCTTGTGTCGGCATAATCGGGACAGTAAACTTAGACATTCTGATAAAGAAAGTCTTATAATAATATCTGTTTTAATATAAATCTGTGAGAAAAACCTCAAAACGATGTATCGAATTCCTCTTAGATGAATGAATCATTCTACTGTACTGCCATTTTAGCGAAGAACATCATCACCTGTCAAGGCTTTTCCCAACTGTGTTGGGGTCGGCTTCTAGTCTTACCGGATTCAGCTGAATACTAGTATTTTACATGGAGCGACGGCCCATCTTACGTCCACAACCCACTCAGTTCTGGGTAAGACTGGTTGTCAAACTTTCAGGCCACTCACAAGTGATTTCTGAGGCACGGGAAGACTCGGTATGTTACGGGTGATGGTCACCTATCCACGGACCAATCTAGGCAATCGACACAAGCGGCTGTTATAATTCAGCCACGAGCTACTCCATATAAGCAAAGAACGTCACTTTAAAATACAGTTTTTAAACTTATGTGTAAACAAAAAGTAAGTACCCACAAACCAAACCTGGTAGTTACAGCATTTAATCGCACTTTTGCTGTAAGCTGAATATTTTTTTTAAAACTACCAGCTTCTAACATGATTGAAAAGGTCTTTCTACAGATTCGCCTTCTAATGATGTAGTAATGTGGTACTAAGAAAGAACTGATTGTTATTAGCTATCAAGGAATATTCTTGCTATCTAATCTGTGTGTGTTTTTTTTTCGGATTACGCTTTTCTACGATGTTGTGGCGAATACAGGGATCTTAGAATTAAGACAGTGTGCACACCGAGGTAATAGCAGTTTGGTGGGTTGTAGACAGAACAGTGATGTTGTTCCAGAAAACAACAGTTTAGTTACATGTGTCGTATATTATATATATCGTAGTCTCGTAGAGCAATAGTCTATAAAAGTAAGTTAAAGTCGACTTATAATTGACCTCCTTGAGTAAACTATTGACTGCCTTTGGCCCAAGTGATACTGCTGATCATGCGGTCCTGGGTTTTATTGGTTTTGGCCGGAGGGTGCTGCTTATCGACGTTTTCGCGGCAGGCTTCGTGACACCGCACAGCGTAACACGACGCCGCCACTTCATGATTGTGTCATAGTTCATAGTTTATATTTTGTATGTATTAGTATATTTTTATGTTGTAATGCATTTTTGTGTATTTTATCTATGGGCCTGCAGATGCCTGATAATAAAACGATTGATTGATTGATTCCTGAGTCAGGCAAAGTGTTATTGCGTTTTTCCATCAAGAATTTCTCAGTGGCAGCTACAGAGTCTGAATTTGTGCCCGGTTGACGGCAATGGGACTGTTAGGTATACGTCTGCCAGACCCTTCGGTGGTAACAAGGATGATGTTATGTTATGTTGTCTTTCCAAAAACTTGTCTAGACATTTCGTATTCCGATAACGTGCGAAAGATTTAAAATAGTTGTTTTTTTTTAAACAATATATGTCTTTCGCTTTCCATGAAGCGATAGTCAGTCTAAATATGGTCTTAAGACTGTCATTACCGTGGTCTGCACCAAGCCTAAACTAAAACATAGAGTAGTAGCGCCTAATCAACGTGCGTAAGTAAGAATCAAGGTATTGAAGGTAAACGGGTTCCCATTATCGCAGGACCAGTAAATAGTCATTACTTAACTATCTCTATCTTTGTTCTGCTGGTTTACGGCTTAAAGTGGGCAGTGTCCTTTGAAAAAAGAGTGAAAGGATTTATGTAATAGCCACATGGGAATAATTAAACTACCCACATTGATATTAACTGTACTTTCTTACTCAAAATAAACTTTTTATTCAAATAGGGATCTTTCTTACAGGTGAATGATGGTCTTGCTAGTTGATTCAAATGGCTTTTAGTTTGAGTTGATTGGAAAGCCAAGTGAGTGAACGATGTCATTAACGGTTTCTAAAGATTTATAAGAGGGAAATGGCTTACAACATCCGGCTGTACGTATAGGACTGGCAGTATTTAGTGCTGAAACTAAATGCTATCTGCAAAACCACAAAACGAAAACCTGCTAACCTAAGTTCATAACAAATTCGATCGTTGATTGTGTGTCAGGGTTCTTGCTCTAGTAGTCATCAAAATCAAGCTTGGGCAATTTCGTTGCTTATTTCTACATACCCATACTTGAGCAAATACCCATATTCCTACTAAATAAAATAAAAAAATAGCCTTAGAAATGGATTGTTGTGTCTTTCAATACCAAATAATTTTCACAAGGAGCTTTCGCAAACAAAATGTAACCATTGACGAAGAGCCAGTACTTGAGATACAAAAACTTATACAAAGGGAACATTAGTAACGTGGCATGAAGAAGTGTAACAGTACACTCAGTAACAGGCATAACAATGGGGTATCGTTTTCTTCGAAGAGCCATGCGATGTGAGCCAAAAAGAGGCAAAGCCGCGCCGCCGCCGCCTCGTCTGTGCTAGCGCACGTCCCGCGTTAAATTTAGCGTTAGTGATCCCATCTGAATGTAAACTTAACCTTTGAAAGTAAAAGCTGAAAGTAAAAGAAATGTAGCACGCGATTGTAAGCAATCAAAAGGGATTAAGCCGTCACAGCACCGAATAATGCCTTTATCAGTTAGATAAATAGGCTGAAGGTACAAATAGAGTGTAGTTAACCCCTTACCGCATGAGTTTTTATTTTTTTCTGGACAAAATATATTTGATAGTTCTTGACATGTACTATTAAGTTACTTCAAGCAGTTTTCCAAAATCCGATTACTTTTCGAAATATGATAAAAAACTTATTTTTCCCATAATTATGGCATATTATGCAGTAAAAGCAACTAAAACCAATTGGACATAAATGGCATAGTATGCATTGCAGTAAAGGCATCTGAAACTAATTGCCATATTTGGCATCGCATGATAGAAAGATAATTTTAAGTCAATCCTCAGTTCGTAAATTAGAAGGTTTAAAAAATAAAAGTCATTATTTAATGAAAATATAAGATAAATTTAATGAGATCTGTTGCACTTAGGAACTTCACATTTTACACAAAAGTTAGTAAATAATTATAGCGACTTACAAGCTAACTACCCGTGCCGCAGCGTAGATTCGCCTCGTCTCGCCTCTTCATTCCGTAAGATGAAACGATCCATTCTTCTGAAAAATTATCAAATAATGCTTCACTGCATATATTCCCAAATCTGGCCGAATGACAAAATAGCTACTAATGCATACAATGCCAAATATGGAAAACTAACTTTCACGTTACTTCATAGTATTCCACATTTGGCATGCTAAGGTTTGGCATGATTTTCGCTAAACTATAACTTTTTACTTACATGTTTTCCGTGTTTTCAGTCCTTTGATAGGTCTTCTTAGCACCACGATATGAAGCTCGAACGAAAACTCGACACACGATCACAAAATGAATTTTAAAAACATGCAAATACCAACGACAAATTTCAACTGCCACCGACTGACTTTGACAGGTTATAGTTTCGTTACGCGGTAGACTAGATGGCAGCACATTTATGTTTATTGAAGCTTAGTAGTTGCCTGATCTGTCCTAATATGCCGTTATGGGTAAAATAACATATTTTTTTATTTCTGAACGTTTGAAAATAAGTACCCACATTTGGGTAGCTATGCGGTAAGGGGTTAAAATGTTTGCAAAATAATTTGACTTTTATATTTTTAGGTGATTTTGATTTAGAAGGCAAATAGAATACTTTGACACCATATTTTTTTAGCAAAATAATGTGTACAGGGTAGGTATTTTCTATTGCTGTATAAAGGTCATTTAAGACTTATCAATCACTCATTAAATATTCAAAGAACATAATAAAAAAAGACCTATGCCAGTTTGGCATTATTTTATGATTGCCAGATCGTAAGCCCGATAAAGGATTAAGACAGGCGGTAGGTGAGGTAAGTAGGTAGCAATTTGATATAGGATTATTGACTTGTTTGCAGTATTTCAGTAGCTAATTGCCAAACTGTATTTCTTTTTCTGTTCTATTAACGTTACCGCTACTGGAACGTAATATTGTACTTGGTTTAAAAGTAAATTACATAAGAACACTAAAATACCAATTTAATTCAGTGCGTAAACTCTTTTATAGCGTAATTTCAGAAGCTTTCATTAAACCATGAGCTTTGAAATGATGTCTGCGTATGATGGCTTCATTAGCATAATCGGCAGTAAGCTCCCGTATTACTACTTTAATTTCCTTTTGAGCCATCATAAATATTAAGATGAAACGAAATGTCCCGACTTTATTAATCCCATATACATACATAGTTGATAGAAATAATGAAACTAGATTAATCGCCCTGTGTTTTAAGAGTTTTAACCACAGATATAGATCCACTTATCTAGAGATAACGCAGGAGCACCACATCGCGAGCCAGTTCGCGTGCGGCCTGAGAATTTTATGCTTAACGTGCTTAAGTTAATTTGTTTAAACAACAATGTCACAATTCATTTTAGACTTTTAAAGAACGAAAACATACTCTATTTTTTACAGCACTATTTAGTATTTATGAAGTCATAGTTGGCAGTCCAAAATGGCACGCTTAGTTTTCTTTCAGATCGTGATACTTGACATAATTATCTAGGCATCTGTGTTTTTTTACGACACCAATTAAAGGCACGTGAATATTCATGAAGCCGCACGAAATATAACGTTGCCTTACATCCTGATTCAACTTTCGCGAATTTTTCATCAGTGTGCGGTCTCCACTTAAAAAGTTACAGGTGACATCGTAGGAGCAGATGCCGAAAACTGGAAGTGTTGACACGTGTTTAACTTGAACATTAAATCAACAATTTTATTGACCAACCGACGTCTGTATCTTAACATTCGTTGGCTTCCGGAAGTGATTGCATTTTGAAGAGTTAATAACAATCACCGTTACGTACGATTGATTATTGAAACGTTTTTGTATCCAACGAAAACATTGGACGCATGAATAGCATTTCATTCACACTGACTGGTTCGAGGACTCGAAAATGTAGTTACACTGCGTTATTTGTAATTGTTCGGCGACTTTAAATGAGTGATATTGATGATATTTACATTTTATGATGGAGCGGTATGTAACAAGGGAACGAGCTGGATTCCTTCACTCGTCAACCAGGAACAAATTCTTATTGATATAAAAAATGGATGTACAATTGTACAGTAGTCCGAGAGACGCTTCGCTCGGGAAATCTTTGAATGACATTGCTTTGTGATACCAGATAACCATAGATAAGTGAGGGGCGCAGACAAGGACAAATATTATTTAAGAGACGTTCTTTGGTAAAAGATGAACCCGTTATTATGAGATTTGCAAGTCAACATGGTTGGTAGCAGATTGACTGCTTGCTCGTGAGCGTCAGTTTTCCTGAAAACTAAACATAATTCGTTTAAAATCTACATTAACCCCCTATGCCTAAATCTAAATCTTAATTTTAATTACAGACACAATTAAAATGCCATTGTGTCTCACGTAGATCTACGTTCGGCTTACGAAGGGTTAATGTATTCAAATATGAAGACGACCTGTTGTCAGTAACGACGTTTGTGACGTACCATTCTAATAAGTAAAATAAATTGTGAGTGTGAAATGTACAAACAAGACCCATTGGATCTTGACTACCTAGACGACACCTTATCACAAGAAATAAGGTAACACTGAAAGAAAAAATATCTTTCGTCTTCGTTAATGATCTTTTTACTGTATACTACGTATACTGTAAATCCAGTGTAAACTCAATAGTTCGAATTTGTACCATCCTAAGCAGCCGTGTTAATTCTTACAAAGAATTTAAAAGTTCAAACCAAACTGCCGGGTCTATCCCCATCTCAGCACCCACCAACAATTTCGTACTGAACGCAATCATATTACGTCATAAAAATGACGAATAGGCATGTAAGCACGCAACCAGTGCGCACGATGACATGTCTGCAACGCCCGCAAAAAGTTCCACCACACTGCGATGCCGGGCTGGTGTCATCTGATAGTGCACTCACGCATAGACCATCCATCTCAAGTATTTATTGGCGAGAAGCGGATGCTGCTTCTGAATCACGAACATTGACTGTTACGTACTGTACATGTATGAACATTGAATTGATTCTGTGATTGAGCAGTTTCTTACGGATTGCTGAATTGTTATTATACTTTGTGATCTGGGAAGGTAGAGTTGTTCTGAGGATATTGTTGCTGTATGCTAGATGTGTCGGTGTGTAAAAGTGCAGTTATATCTATGATATACTGAAAATATTTCGTAGACAATGGTAGTGTATATGATGACGAGTAATAGAGAAATATGGAAGGAGACATGTTGCGCGGACATCAAATAAATATATAAGCATGCATAATTTCGACCGCAAAGATTAAATTTTCTATTAACAGGAAGAAAATGGAATGATCTCTCCAAACTTTTTTCCCTTGAGATGCAATAACGGTTTTGCTTTTGATTTGCATGTTGATGTGATTTTCACGTCTTAAAGTTGGAGAATGTCTGAAGTGTGCATAGGTATGGGTATTTTGATACCCAATAAAATACAAAGATAATAATATCTTTGATGAAGCGTTATAATTAGCTGGCTACGCCTGTCGTTGTAATTACTAAAATAAATGTCAAAAATACATTCAAATGTTAATAAAATTTATGTTCAATAATCGTCACGGTTTATAGGCGTCTTACGAAAACGAAATGTTCGAAAAGTGTTCTCTTTCATTATAAAAGTTTATTTTCCACTAATCTCCCTCGTGATCTCTATTGGAATTATATGACATTTCATATTAAAACGTAATTATGAACAGCTATAAATTAGCGCATGATGGTGTTCGAAAGAACTCATTAATTCTTTAAAACCACTCTTAAAATTTATTATGAGTAACTTATTTTTATTTATATGTCTTAATTGGACATCTTACTTGTATGAGTTGGTTTGCCTAATCAACACGATCGTGTCCCCAAAGATAGTTTATCTATTATACAAGCTTTCTAAAGATAAAAGTCAAATTTGAGATTATAAAGCAATAATGTTAGTTATAAAAACTTGATTTTATTATGCCATCAATCTTGTAGTCGGCATTTCGGATGTGTTACCAACGGATGAGTCGTGTGAGGTTTCATTTTATTAATTTTATAATCGCATTTTCGTAAAAATAGGTTTCATGTTTTAAGAAACAACAAAAAATAAAAACAGTATTTGATTGACATAAATTTATCCTTGCTGAGATTGTTTTCAACATTAAATATTGTAAAAATATTGCTTTTGTTTCCATATCAATTGGAAATTGGCACTTCCATATCATATAAAATCACCAGTTTCTGCAAAAGAAGAGGTAGAGATCATTTTGCGATAAGCTGAAGCAGACAATACAATCAATTTGCACACACAGTTAGAGATGGGTAACCACCCGGGTTAAAACCTACTAGTGGGTTAAAACCCAGTTATCACCCGTTTCATTCCACCCATTGGGTGGTTTGGCTGGGTGAAAATAAAATATTTCGAATTTATTATTTAAACATGTAGCGCGCTACGGCCGGTGTGCGGGGTGGCAAGACCGGGAGGGGAAGGGATGTTGCCCACGCGGAGCTATCCCCGCGCCCCTTCCCCGCTCAAACTTGTCAGTATAGTTTACCTCGCTGGTTAGAGTGCGCGCGTTTTAAGTGAATTTTCGAGTTTTTACTTACGACCCGGAACTGTTATAATGCCATCTGATCCTGCTTTTACCCCTAACTTACTTACTTACCGCGCATTTTTACTTATTAGGCCCCACAGACCAAGGATCTGAACTTGACGAAAGTCTAGAAGTCGACGCGTCTAGTAGGACAAAGTATCGGTTTGAATGTAATGTCAAACTAGGCATCGTATAGAGCAAGAGATGGTTTTTGGAGTCGGAGATTTCATCAATCTGGTGGAAGGGTATATATGTGGGTCTACTGCATCGAGCAAAGTCGCTGTTCGTATTCTTACTGCACCGTGCACTTAGTAAAAAAAGTTAAGTGATATACATAGTAAAAAAAGAAATAGACTCACGACGTAAATAGCAGCAACAGTATTTTTTTTTTTCTTCTTCGTATTGTCTGCAATCAGTCCTCAGACTATGAGCGGATGAGTTCCGCGTTGCTTGTAGTGTAGAGTATGGCTTCCAGTGATGCCATCTACTCGCAGATGTTACGGATTTACTGCCGGTCTGCTAGTGCCATGATACTGTGGCTCTTCAAGCGGAGCACGTAGTCTCGTGTCAACTGACGAGTTAGCTCATTTGGGTGGATGGCTAGTCGTTCTTCATATTTCGCTGCTACACTCCGAATCTCCTCAGCAACTTTGGGATTGTCTAGTTGTTGGTGGATTTCAGCGTTTTTAGTGAACCATGAGACATTGGCTATTGTGCGTATAAGTATTTTGTTTTGTTGGCGCTGCAAGATGGCTATACTGGAGTTACTGGCGCTTCCCCAGAGCTGTATCCCATACACCCAAACGGGCTTCAATACTACTTTGTATAATAGGAGCTTGTTATCCAGCGATAGTCTGGAGTTGCGGCCCAGTAACCAGTGAAATTTTTATAGTCGTTTTGAGAGTTCGTCTTTCTTGGCTTTGATGTGTTGTTGCCAGGTCAATCAACGGTCCAAATGAATTCCCAGGTATTTGACACAACTTCTGTGTGGTAGGGTGGTATCTCCCAGTTTGACCGGTGGGCAGTCCTCCTTTCTGAGTGTGTAGGTAACTAGGACATACTTTGCAGCACAGGCCTTTAGTTTCCAGCTTTTCATACAAGTGTTTATTTTATTAAGTCCACTCTGCAGAAGATTTGATGCACCTTCTGGGTTTGTTTGAATAGACAATATTGCTGTATCATCTGCGAATGTTGCTATAACAACTCCAGGTTCCGTCGGTAAGTCAGCTGTGTACAATATGAAAAGAATTGGCCCCAGAACAGAACCCTGAGGTACACCAGCTTCAATTCTGTGAAGGGCTGAGGTATTACCTGATTACTTTAACGTAGAAAACTCTATCTGTGAGGTAAGAGTTCAGAATGCTAAAGAACGGTTGAGGCAGATGCTGTTTAGTCTTGCTTACAAGGTGTGGCATAAGGGCCTGCCCCTTATGCCACACCTTGTCAAAAGCCTGCTGGATGTCCAGAAACACTGAAGAGCAATATTTCTTTTCTTCCAGCGTTTTTCTAATGTGTTCACAGACCCGGTGTATTTGTTCTACTGTTCCGTGTTGTTTCCTGAAGCCAAACTGATGGCCAAGTAGTATATTTCTCTCTTTAAGTATTGGGGTCATCCTATGCAGCAGCACTTTTTCAAATCTTTTGGACATAGTCGGCAAAAGGCTTATTGGTCTATATGATGTTTTTTCTTGGGCAAGTTTCCCTAAAACTAACATATCTATATCTATAGTATAACATACAATTGGAATTTATTGCACAAGCATGTGAATGATTTTAGTGACAGTACTGAGGACTGTGTGCCTGATTCACCACCAATACTCCAAATCCCAGAATCCCAGAGGTATAATATACAAACCACGCCGCCACGTACAAATAGCCCTGTCCATTATCAGTTTAAATATTAAAAGAAATAATACCGGTAAGTACGGAGAAATAGTAAAAGCAACCCAAAAGATACAAATTGGGTCAATGGTCTGAATTCAATGGACTACGGGTCAGGTTAAATTGTCCGTGGTCACACTAGTGTAACTACGGATCAGCCGTAGCCACACCAGTGTGACTATCAGGTTAAATTATCCGTAGTCATACCAGTGCACTGGTATGACTGTGTGACTACGGATAAATAAAATTAACCATAGTCACACTGGTGTGGCAATTTAGTGTGACTATGGGTCGGTCGCGGAACCATCTACATCCGGCATTAACAATTTTCAATTTTTTGATTGTACCCGTGTTTCCGATGCAAGCGATGATGATTAAACTACCCACTAATTTGTTGTAATTTTCCAAATAAATAATAAATGTATCTGATTTTGGGTTCAGGCTCTTATTTTTGACAAGTTTATAGTGAACTCTACTTCCCACTATTTAATAATTAACTATACTCATTTTCACCCAGTAAAATAGGTGAAAATGGGTTAAAACCGGGTTAAAACCCAAATCACCCAGTTTTAACCTAAATGGGAAGAATGGGTTTTAACCCACTACCCATCTCTACACACAGTCATGCATACTGATTTAAATTTTACTGCTTACATAATAATTATACTAGTTTATGCTCGTGGTCGAATTGTCCCATAGGATAATACTCCAAAAGGATAAAAAGTATCCTGCGTGTTAATTCAGGTCCTATCTGTGTGCAAAATTACTTGCGATTCCGTTCAGTTGTTTTTGCGTGAATGCGTAACAAAAGTCCATTCATTTTCACAAGGTTTCGCATTTACAAAACATATTAGTTAGATTACTCACGGGATGAGTCAGCCAAGAAATAGTATTTAATCCGACCTTTGCTACTGGGGAAAGTGATTTGTTTATTTTTAACTGGCATAGTGCTATCAGTTTTTTTTTGTCTATATATTTATGTTATTACCGTGTAAATGACTGTACTACAAGCCGCCATAAGCAAGGATCTTTATCGCAATATTTAAGGATAGCGTTGATGTGATTATCGCGTATTTTTTAAGCTTAAGGAACCATAAAGCACGGGATACATGGACACCTACAGTAATCTCTTACAGCTTTCTTATATAAATTCACACTTAGCGTATCGAAGAAAAGATTAAAACGCATTCTTATTTGATACCGAATGCACCTCATAATGTCCCCCTATTCTGTTTCTCACGGCTAGAGCCGCTATAATTATGTTTAATAAATTCATTGACATAATAAATATTTTGACATCATCGGTCTTTAAAGCATCTATCGGCTGGTTATCTCCGCCATGCCTGTAATCTGTAATAGAATAGTAAGTGTCGATCCTTTGAGACGTGGTTCTCTTTATCTTATCTCCGATTGTGTCTATGGTGTGGTATTATGTCATATTACGAGTGAGATCTTTAAGGGGACCTATTTTTTGGGACTCGTAAAAGGTTATTTTCATTTGTCGCGCTAAGTGAATAGCTGAGTTTTCTAAAATATATTTTAAACGTTACATAGTGAATCTATTACAACATTTGAGAGAATAACACTGTTTTAAGCTTTCTCTGTTTAAAACTAATACGGGATATCCCGTAAGTACTGTTTAAGTTTATTTGAGAGCATGCTGTTTCAAAAGATAGCTGTTTCCTAATTATCTACATAATATATTTCGATTTTATTCGATATTCTTTTCAAACTTTGTTTCTTCCACCGTTGTTTAAAAAAAATAATGTTTTTCTCAGATGCTATATTATTTAGTGTAAAATATAATGCATGTCGTAAGTAACACATTTCATACGTTTTTAAACACACATCTGTCCCGATATTTAATTAGCATTAATAAATTCATGGTTGTGATTGTTCAGTATTTCTGTTTATTTTTATGTCTCTTGTTTTGATCCAAATGATTTTGCAGTACTTATTCCGTTTTCGCTTATGTATGATATAAAATGTTATAACCATGTAATAACTAAATCCATAGCTAAGGATTGAAATACACGCACGTAATTTTCTTTTTTTTTTGTTTTTTGAAGGAATATAGCTTTGTTATTTTTCAAATAGTCAAGCATCGTAGCCTGCTCCGTAAACCCCAGTGGACCCTTAACCCCCTCTGGGTTAAGCAATATTTGTATTTCTATAAAAGGGTTACATGTCACATGAAACTTTAAACGCTTTTTCCGGGATCCATGTATCGACGGTTCAGAAGTCAGGATCTGTTGACATTTTGACATCCGTACAAACAAAAGCTTGTTTTCTTTTCAACGTTTTTTCCATAGCTACTGGAATTTCAAGGGCCAGTTAGAAAATTGATACTTATTTGTAGTAGTATCAATAATAAGGTTACCAAGAAAGACAATTCTGATTCCATTATTTTTAATAGAATCAGAGACTTTATTTTTATGTTATCGTTTATGTACAAGGCGATGTTAGTAGAGGCCTATTTGTAGATGTAAATCGTAAATTAAATAAACACATTTAAAACAACATATCCGACATAAACGAGCACCTTATCACAGACCATACATCACTCTGAAGTGAACGTTCATCTGTAGAACATTACCATGTTTTGTCACTTTATCATTTCAACTACAGTAAAATTAAGTTTATTTATATGAGTGTATTAATGACCTTATCTTAATATACAGACTTAAAAGTATGTACAACTCACGGAGCCTTCGCATTCCTCTGTCATCGCCACGCGACTGGGAACCTTCCACAAAAACTCAAATGTCATTGCGCAAGCTTATAATAAGGCCCATTCACACGGCACCCTACTAGATATTTTTTCAATGTCAAGTCGGGACGGGCATGCAATTTTGTAGAAAAAACGGCAAAATCAATAATAGCCCTGTGCACGTGTTGCCGATGGATTATAGATTATGTTTTGGAAGATTTTCTCAGCGCTCGCGAAGTGATGTCAGGTACGACGCGTCTTGGACGAAAATCTATGGAGTCGATTAAGGGTTACAAATATTTTAAAATACGGTCTCTCATTGTCTATAAATGCTAGATGGCTGCAAATTCGTTGACGTTCAAATTAATTATTGCATTTAATTTCGAAGGTTTCAAGGATAGTTAAGGAAAGCGTCCTTGTAAGGAAATGAAGCAACCACATCCGTCTCTGAAAAACTTCAACTGTGTTTTGGTGTCAGATTAGCGATCGATGGAACAAAGTGTGGATATTGCCAAAAATCTTTGTTTTCTGTATGTAACAATACATATATTGTTCAAGTAGTCTCGAATTTTGCTCAAATTAGAAACGAACGACTCTATTCATTTCACTGTTCCGTGCTTGCGCTTCACAAAGAAATTCTATACAATTATAACGGCCGAAATTGTAACTGTCTCTCTACAAAACTCAGACGTTGTATTTCTTTTACGAAAACCCTACAAAAAGCAGGTAATCTTATTGAAAGACATCGCAGTATTTTACGATTTCATAAAAAAACTAAACAGTTATTTTCATCAAGATATTGAGTGCAAGCTATTCTATAATAAATAGGTCAGCGAAGGATTAGCCGAAATTCGTATTATTAAGTTTTCGGCGGAACGTACTTATGGAAAATTTATTGTTTTTTAATCAGCAGACGTGTCATTCGATTGTGACTGGCAGGAATGAGATTGGTCAAAATAACAGAGATAAAATCTCCTGTCAAAAACATGAGGACATGGAATTAAATAAGATACTTCTACTTACAATAAATTGCTCCGATTCCGCTAAATATAAGGTTTTGTTATTAAGTAAAAGCGCAGTTCATTATTATGCCGCTATTAATTTCAGTCAGGAAGAAAAGTGAAGTGCCTCATCTCAAAAATTAAGAATTATGTAACACGAAATTACCTTTTTTCGAAGGCTCACCCGCACTCGATGCGGAAGCCTATGGTTAGCTCAAAATATGGGTTTTTAACAAGCCCTAACAGGTGAGGTTTTAATCTGGACTTTATTTACTTGATTTTATGAGAAAGTTTCTTCAACATATTGCTGGTAATTGATACTGTTTCGATTCGACGTATAAGTTTTTTAGTAATTATTAAAACACGATTCCAGATCAAACTAATTAAGTAACTGCACATGGCGCAGTTTCAACATTTACTTTGCTTTCACCTTCAAAGGTGTTCTAGAAAGATGGAAAAAGTATTTAATTTATATAGGACAGGCTATGTGAGCCTGTCCCATATCATATAATTAATTCTCTTAATAGTTTGACAAATATCCGAATGATTGTGGCAATTAAAGAAATATAGTGTAGTTCACATTTCATTCGACTTAAATGATAGCAGTAAACGTACCATTATGTTCCATAATTATTTCATCAGAACATATCGTAGTGTTTTTGCTGAAAAAATTACGAATAGCGACAGTGCACGAATTAAATTAAAGATCACGAACTGTTGTTATATATGTGAGGTAATTAACGATAGTACCTATGGACGATTAAAATGGTTCATTTACTGTTACAGTAATTACGGGAAATATCATAAACATCTCGGGATCTTGGCTCAAGGATACTGTTTTACAATCCGCACCGGAGTTCGCAATGCCGCTGAATGACGTTTTCCTGTCACAGTTTCGCCTTTTTTACCATCCATACGCTCACCTACTTGAGAAAATTTGCCGCTGATCTTGATATTTACTTGTAAGGCATGTACGTGTGGGAAAATTCTGTAAATGGTTTTTGGGGAGGTGTAAATGATTATAGTAGTACCTACAGACGAGCGAATTAACGATACGTGCTCATGATACGATATTGGATGCGATTAAGCGTTGTACATTTATAATTCAACCTGTCAACTCTACTGCTTTAGTTGTGACGGGGTATTTAAAAGCAAATTCGGTGTAGCCAAGGAAATAGCTTCAAAGGATCGCCGTTACTGAAGTAAGTAGGGAGGACTATACTTAGGTATAATTATGTGAACAAAGTATGGACGCCCGACTTCTGCTAGTTTAAGAGATGTCAGGTTTTTGCTCAATTGATGGGTACATAGACATACACAATGGTGTCATAATTATCTGCTAATTTTATAGGCCAACGGAGAAAATACACTCGAGAGCAATGAATCCGGGTCACTTAAAGAATCCTAAAAATCTCGGAAACTAAAAATGCTAGGTTAATGCAATAAATTGTATTTAATAGACAATGTAATACTCCTTAAATGAAGGTATTAAAACTTCTTAGTTATTGTAAAGTTATATCATAAAAAAATCAAATTTGAAAAAGGGCCACTTTCGAAGATGGAACTACGAAATTACAACATTTGGTTTTGCTTTTGTTTGTAATCTGTCATTTATGTGGGTACATAAACCATGTTGATAGTGCTCTATATTCATTATTCAAGCTGAAATTATGTCGCTTACGCCTGAAGAATGCACCAAAATACTTACAATGCTGGAAACCGGCCGGAGTCAGCGCGATACAGCCAGGACTGTCGGTGTGTCGCTGTCAACAGTACAAAGAGTTCTCCGACGTTACGAAGAAACTGGTTCTAACCTACGCAGACCAGGAACGGGCAGAACCAGGTGTACCACAGCACGAGAAGACCGATACTTGGTGAACACCATGCTTCGAAATCGCTTTCTCACAGGAACTGAACTCACAAATCAGTTTCGACACCTCGGAGGAAGTAACCCAAGTGCATGGACAGTAAGACGTCGGCTTGCTGAATCTAACTTAAAACCCCTTAGACCTGCAAACGGCCCTAAACTAAGCGTGGGTATCGTATTTCAAGACTAAGATATGCCCAGAGCAACGTAAATTGGAGTATTGAAGATTGGTCAAAAGTTATGTTCTCCGACGAATCAAAATTTATGCTCTACAAGCACGATGGAAGACACAGAGTGTATCGAAGACCAGGGGAAAGATTCAAGCAAGCATGCATCGAAGAAAAAGTAGCCTACGGTGGTGGGTCTGTACTTGTGTGGGCCGGAATTTCTTCTGAAAGTCGCACAGAGCTGGTGATCATAGAAAACGGCTCTTTAACTAGCGTAAGATATGTGGAAGAAATCCTCAATGATCACGTTGGTCCATTTATGGTCAATTTAGGTGAGGATGCTATATTTATGCATGACAATGCCCGACCTCATACAGGTAGGATTGTGAATGACTACCTTCAAGAGATGAACATTACTCGTATGGAGTGGCCAGCGCGCAGCCCGGATATCAACCCGATCGAGCATGCTTGGGACGAGCTAGGCAGATGCGTAAAACAACGAAACCCTCCCCCAATCACGCTTCGTGAGCTCAAAATTGCTCTCACAGAGGAATGGGAGAATATTCCCCAAAATCGTATAAGGAACCTGGTGTACAGCATGCCAAACCGCGTAAACGCAGTAATGGAAGCACGAGGAGGCAATACGAAGTATTAAAATTCAAGAAAATCGTAATAAAGTTCAAAAATGTCATGTTTCCCATTTTTGTTTTAAGGAGAGATCAGCAGTTTTTTTCTTTATGTAATTTTGTGTTAATAAAATGTATGGTGACTCATATTTTTTTTACTTTCATTTAAGGAGTATTACATTGTCTATTAAATACAATTTATTGCATTAACCTATCATTTTTAGTTTCCGAGATTTTTAACATTCTTTAAGTGACCCGGATTCATTGCTCTCGAGATATAGATGGTGTACACTTGTAGGAAAAGATTTCAACAATTGATGATCTTTTTTGGTGCTGTACTTTAAAATCAACGTTGACATTTCAGGAAATGATAAGCTCATCACTCATGGCCATTAAATTCTGGAAATTCCCGGAATTCAGCCATGTTCTCGTTAAAGAATAATACGAATTGTGAATTTCGACAATGCGAAAAAACATATCGTATCAATTCGCGTGTCGCATCGACGTCAGAATCGGCGCGGGCGCAGCGCCAAACAACAATAATCGTGAATGAATTGTAATGGCGGGCGGTTTAATTGATGCACGACCCGCTATTGGACCTGTCCTGGATAGGGATTGAACTAAGATATCGATAAAAGTTTTCTTTAGTGGTAGAATTTCAACCCTTTTCATGTAATAACAAATGCAATGAAAATATTGATACCTACCTTGTTTCATTAACTATGTATCATTGACATATGTGAAGAAACTGAAAAAAAAAATGTTTTCTTAGTTCGTTCTTACTTTGTTCGTAAGCAATGTTACTCATATCTGATGGTGAATATGATGAATCTAACTATAACTATCGAACTGAAAAAAATAATTAATTGGAAATATGTATAAAGAAAACATAATTACTTGTTTTAATTGGTATCAAACTCGTCGTTTTCTTTTCAGGTCGTTAAGTGTTATTGAAAGATATTGCATTTAAAATTTAAGGTCTTGTGAAAGTATCGATGAAAACCGGTAAGCTTTGGCAGCACTAGTGGTTGCGTGAACGTTCATTCATCGAGCCATTCGCCTTCTGTTGAATTTAAGAGTTTGACTCTTTAGTCATTTCAGTGACCACAGGGTACTCACATAAGTATTCGCATAAGTATTAATCGAAGGTTCCTTAAATTATGTGGATGCATTTCACCAATGTTCAAAATGTTTTGCATTGCCTGACATTTTCTATGGGAATATAAAACAGCAACTAATTATTAAACAGAATCGCGTCTTCATTCATCCGACTTCCGATTGAGTGTACAATCGGAAGTCGGATGAATGATGACGCGATTCTGTTTCGATTGCGGGCCTACTTTTTGGCCAAAGAATCAGCATTGCCATTCAACGTGGCAAATGTGGCAATGCTGCCAGCCTTCTGGGCACTTTTCCTGTTGGCAGCGATGTAGACGAATTTTTCGATGCCCTGTAACCCCTTTTTGATACTTGTACATATTTTTATTTCTATTATAGTGTTAGTGTGTACATTTTGTAAATAATTATACCTATAAAAAGAAAAAAATAAAATTATAAAAACTAACTATGATAGACTGAAAAGGATACAAAGTGTAATAAAGTAATCCCCCCTGTAATATAAAATGCAGTGGGGGATAATTTCTAGCTCGTATTACCTTTGGAATCGATTTGAAATGATAACATTTCCTGCTCATAACAGTGTTTCCTCACTAAACATGTTTATGACTCATTCCGATCAGTCTGACCCAAAATGAATTCATTACAAGACTAACGATCGATACATGCGATCAATTGATGACTCCATTGATAAATCGAGTTCTTAGAAGAACACTCTTGAATAAATTACAACTTCATTTATCACATGACGTCTGCCGTTCGACTAGTGGAGGAGTTAATGCATTCGACTTACAAGTTCAACTCGATTGACATTAGCAAAACATCCTTGACACTCAATCGGAAGTTGTATGAATGAAGACGCGATTCTGTGTCCAGCAGTTTGAACTGGAGACAATTGCATCATCGAATGATGCGTCGAGTCATCGGCCGGCCACTTACCGAGCGGATGTTGTTAACCGTAGCTTGATTAGCCGAGACGATGTTAAACGGCAGCCCGGGCAAGTTCAAACAATTAACTGTATAGAAGTGTCCGACTCTAATGAATGATACAGACTTGCTCCATTTCATTATACAAACACCGTGACAAGACGCGGCTTACAAATTGAGATTAATTCAAGAGTCAAGACGCTAGGTACTGCGGCCTCTGCGCTTATATGTAACGGCATATAGACTGCTTTCTTTGCAAAGTAATGTCGTCTTTAATTTAAAAGTAGTGTGGTGTATAGTCTGGTGTAGATGTAAAAGGAAATAGTTTATGAGTGTGTTATTAATATATGTTGCGCAACTAAACCGTTTAACCTTAGCTATTCAATGTCCTGGTGCTATTTATAACTTGCATTATTCAACTGAAATTCTTTGTAGTGTGTCGTCTGTTCTTGGTATTAAAGAGTATGATGTAGCTGATACACAGTCAGCACCAAATTGAAATTAATTGCTTTCTACGCATTGACATAGCTATTTCCGCCTCTAACATTCCTTATTTGAATCAGTCTTGGATATTACATTAGTTTCTCTGATACCTGCCATGCCTCCAATAAATGGCAGAATTTTATCTTTTTATTATTTTAATTTAATCCAGTACTTGTGTTGATGATGACCAGTCCACGATGGTATCACAATAATTGTTCCAGAGATGCGTTTCAAAGCTAAGCCGAATAATTACTTTGTATAATTTTGTTCGTAAACATTAGTAAGATATCATCTTATTTTATTCGCCAGCGGGGAGGCCATTCCTTCGTACTTTGTTGGAGACATTTAGTTAAACACTTTGATTCCGAATGCTAATTGCGGATCCCAGGTTTGGTTACAATGTTGATTTTTAATTACTACGTTGATTTCTTTATTTAAATATCAAGTGTAGATAAACTGTCTGTTTTGTTTCAGGAGAGTCTGTCAAGCAATTAGCATTAAACGATATCTGATTTACACGTCGGAATATACTTTAGTTTTGTATGTTAATTGTAGGATGGCGATAACTAAGGAAACGAATTTTCCGTGTCACTGAAAGGTCATGGCCGCGTTTTACTAGCGATAATAAGTAAGGTATGCACTAGCTATAAAAATAAACCTAGCAAGCAGACTGATTTAACCAGAATACAGAAGTTAAGCAAGACATCTTAAACTGTTAATTTCTTCTTAATGTGTTGACGTTACAACCTGATGGGCTCTCATATAAATGATTTTATTTTTACCATATTCGATATGGACTGAACAAAATAAACATGTCCCAAATTACAAGTGCGTTGTCACGCAAGTTGGTAGTACCTTTACGAAAACATTTTAAGTCAGTGAAGTAGGTGGTACAAATTGTTCAATTTGTCGCTGATCGCATGCATTGAAGCACTTTCCTGTCGTCAAGTCAGTGCTTACTCGATATTGATTGCGTTTAAATCGACTCGCCCACGCTCGGTCAATATTGACTAAAGATAGAAGACGGCACCGCGGCCGCCGAGGAGGTGTTACTTAGAAATTTGTACTGATAACAACACTTTACATTTGATTATACCAAGCATAGATATTCAGGTTCTTATACAAGAATAATAAAACCGAAGCACGCGTTGATACCATAAAAGTATTAAATCATACAAAGAATTTCAGGATTCCGCGCCGTCGTATAAAATTCTTTTCAATACAAATACTCGTATGTCACTTTTTTATTTGTTATCGTATTGTAATTTCATAGAAAATATTGCGGAAAAATGTATCAGAGAATAAATATCATGGAATTCTTTTAAAGGCCGTCTATAAATTTCTTACATCACTTTTTTTATTTTAGTTCAATTGTTTCTAGATCACCTTTGTGGTACAGTCAAGATCATAAATCAAAATTGTCGGTACAAAGTATTAAAGATTTATTCTACTGAAATTGATTGTTTACAATCGTGTGCACAGTTTTATTGTGAGAGCTTCGCGTCTGGCTGAAATACATTCCACGACTTTCCGCGTGCGTTCAAGATTTGTAATTTAAACCCTCAATTGTAACTCTCATTTAAAATTGTAAATTTTTAGATCGGCCATTCATCACGCGCTGCTCGTCTGCAGTTGATGGCAGATGGCGGCCTTGGGGGTAGCTGCGAAACTCCAATACCAAGAAATAAAACAACGGCTGCATTTGCCGTTGTTTTATTTCTTGGTATTGTCAGTAATTGTTTAAAGCACAGGTTGTTTATATTTACTTTTCAAAGATTTTTAAACTGAGTACTTAGCATTTTTTCTTCTTTAACATTGGTGTAAATAATTGAAAATTCAAATTGGATTTTGCTTGAATGAGGCAAGCGACAACCTGGCTACGTAACAAAATCGAAAAGAAGTTTTGAAATTTTTTATTTATATTAATGCTATTTTGTATTTACTTCAATTATTATTGTATTTTATATCATATCATTGTAGTTTTCCTTAGAATAAATTAAAAAAAAAAAACAGAATTACGCCTACCACTGCTTGTCAGCCCAAAGGTTGACTAGCTCACCTCTGTACTTTGTGGTTGAAGTGTTAAATAAATAAATAATAATATTGTAAGTTATATTATATTCTGTTTTCCCTTATAACATTTCATACCTGTACCAACATGAAATCAGCACATTTTCAAAGAAAGGTTAACAACACAAATAAATAAATGAGAGGAAGAATGAGTCCCGAATAAATTCATTATGTTAATTGACGCGATTGTATCAGAAATTCTTACCTCAATAATTAAACTGGAGCACTCCCGACACCAAGCAATTAGTCCAAACTGCACAGTGTACAAGTTATCACCTCCATCGGGCCAAAGTAATTGTTTTGCACGAAAATGCCAAATTGTAGGATAAATATCCTGACTTTATTTATACTTGAGGAATACTTTTGCATTGATCTGGGAATGCAAAGAGGAGGAAAATCTTATCAAGCTGTAAATTATAGAAATAGATTGCGGGGATGCCCTAGAATCCTAGATTTTGTTTGAATTGATACAAGCTCATATAATACTTTTGATTTATTGTAATTCTATGTTAAAATTATATAAGTGGCGGTTCTACGTTGAATATAATTTATGTTGGTAGATTTACAAAAAAGTCGGCATTCATTAAATAAGTATTGTAACAAATGACTTGGCGCAAGCGAGGAGTAGTCACATTGTAATGATTTGTCCCATTACAAGTGCTTCACTTGTCACACGACAAAACCTATTCATTCACAATTTACACCCCGCAAAACTGTATCTCAGAAAGCCCTAACTCCACCACGCTGACACTCTAACATTCAATCTTGGATTAGAGGAGTAAGATTCATATTAGTTTGTAGTTAAAATAAGGTTTACTCTCCAATAAATGAATTCAAAGTGGTATCAAAGCAAACATAACGCCTTCGCAACCTACTCCCCCTGGTGACGAAACAATAATTGAGAATAAATGGCCAACTTCACACCACAAAGGTTTCTAAAGATAAAAGATAGAATTACACGGAAATTTCGAGGCGTGTGCCATTGTCGATGTCCTTCACTAGATGACAATTTGCACTTGGAGTGTGTCTCGTATTGTTGCCAACATTATAAATAAATAGTACAATGAGGCTACCAGATGTGTGAAGAGCCTTTGAGTATGCGGCACAAGCCTTTGAGAAAATAAAGCACAATAGAATTAGGTTAAGCTTGTTCTGACTCGTGCTTCCAGTTTGACCGTTGACTGTGGTTCCTGAAAAAAAACAAACAAAAAATTTAGAATCACCTTGCATCTCTTGAAATCTATAAAAACCTGTTTGTAATACATACATAAAATTCGGTGTTGTAATCAAACCAAAAGATAGATTTTTACATAGGTAGATATTTCTTTTGAATTAAAAAATAGCCACCTTTTATAATAAAATCTATCATAACTCTTGTCAGATTTACAGAATAGGGTAGAAAGTTAGTGACAGGATAAAGAAACGTCACAGGCTATTCAAATTAACTTGATCGAAAGTAGACCGCCGTTGTACAATCCTGACAATGCACTTGTGGAGTAACAAATTCTTTCCGGTTGCATTGAATCGCCCCAGACCCCAGACCGGCAGAGGAAGTAACACGGCAATAACAGCAGTAAAACCATCATTCAGTTGTAAAATATTTATGGCGAAACGTTTACAAAAATTACCGTATTATATATAACAAATTGCCACAACAAAGCTTTTTACAACGATGATTTACAATCGCAAGATTCTCAGTAGTTATTTACCAGTTGTTTACGAAATTGTATAAAATAATTACATGCAACCTGAACAAGATAACTTACAAAATAAACTTACACGTCACATTTATAAAGATGCTATCAATCCCGGACGTAACAGAAGTTATAACAAAGTAAAAAATAAGAAGCAGAACTCAATAAAAACACGCACACATTCATTATGAGGCAAAGATGAAGATGTGCTTCCTCATTAACCTGGTCCAATCATCGGAGGCTCCACGAGCTTAAGTTATTAATTTATAGAAAGTCATCGTGCGCCCATTAGGCAAGATAACCATATTGATCAGACGGCCGATATTCAAAACTATGAGCGCTGCTCCCGCTTTTGTATGTGATTGCCCTAATAATCACGTGCCGCTTGTTAGACATGATCAGTGGCCCACTATTACCAACGATTGATTCTGTATCACCGCCGCCGATATCGTTAGATTTATAGCTTTCACAGTTCCTAATGGTGCAATTATGACCACAATTGACGTCGTCGACACAGGAGTGGGTTTAGTTACTGACGCAGAACACAGCCGCGGTGGTATAAAGAAGGGATTCTTAACGAATAGGAAGTTGTTTATCATCGTCGGGAAATATAGATGCAATTAAAACTAGCCAGACGATGTTAGACGTTCGTAATGAAAAGCCGAAATCGGAAGTCACTCGTTAATGTCACATGAAAACCCACCTATTACCGTTTTATCGGTAAGATCTTGATTATCTGAGTGGAGATCTCACGGATTAATTCCCTAACACCTCATTAGTGTCCAAAGAGGCACCGTTTACAAACCAAATGCAAATTTGATGAGTTGTGCTCGAGCATTCTCATCTAAAGGCTTTCACTTCGGCCAATCAACATCTATTAATGCCCTGTTTTACTGAGCCTCCGATGGGTTTAAGAGCAAATAAATTTTGGATTTGGACGCTATTAGTTCGGCTGCTTTGTGTCCGTGGCGCAGACGTCGTATATCCCGGTGCGGCGGCGGTAGTTCTCGTCGGTATAACTTTTTACTCGGACACAAACGTCTTAATTAGGGTTCAAACGGTTTACGTTATAAAATATTGTATCGGGTCGTTTAGTTTTGGGAACGCACGATATATATTATTTCTTAATTTAAGTAGAAGTTACAATATATTATTTATAATCTTTATCATCAGAAATAGAAGTCGATGGTACAAATGAAAAAAATAGAACGTAGGTAACTGAAAACAAAGAGCACGCGAGCTCGAAATAGAATAAGAATCTGTAGTTTTATATCAGATCATAATTCGCATATTCATAAAATGTTGCTGATAATTCGAATAAAAATTAACGAGACCATTAACAAATCAATGAAAGGGTTCCAATTAAGTAGCTGTGGTTATTATGTGGCGGTTGGCAAGTCTCGCCTCCTGATGACTATCACAAAATGAGATCTTGGACAGAGTCCGTTACGTGTGATATCTGACTTACATTCATTAATGCGCACCAGCGGATGTGCGGTAGTTAAAATGGATTTTGAAAATGTATTTAATATAGTCGCAATGTGGATTTGAATATTTAAAAAAATATTAATCTTTGTTAATATTAAAAAGCTGAAGTTTGCTTGTATGTTTGTTTGCAGGTTGAACGGGCTAATCTCAGGAAGGATGGAATTGAACAATTCTTTTTTGTTTTGGATACTGCATTTATCGAGGAAGGTTATAGGCTATATATCATCACGCTACGACTAATAGGAGCGGAACATAAATGAAAAATGTTGTGAAAACGGGGGTTTTTTTTGTGAGCTTTTTCTGCCTTATGTGACGCAGACGAAGTTGCATGGGTCAGCTAGTGGAAATATATGACCGTTATTAGCAATTTCTTGTTGTTTCAAAATAAATTACCGCAGAGTATTCTGTTCTAGATGAAGCCTAAGAAATTCGCAAAAAGATAATTAACGACGGCAGTGGTTAAAGCTGGTTGTTTGATTAAACAATGCTTAATTATAGGTATAGTTAGTTCAATTTACTAATAGAGTGGAAAAAATCCATGGTTAGTTATAAATGTTTCAGCTTTGGAATTAACTGTACTATTATAACTGTACGCATTCATCATCTGCCTAGCAATTTCCCAACTATGTTGGGGTCGGCTTCCAGTCTAACCGGATGCAGCTGAATATCAGTATTTTACGTGGAGCGACTACCTATCTGACCTCCACAACCCAGTTAGTACTGGGTAATACGATACCACTTGGTAAGACTGGTTGTCAGACTTTTTAGGCCGCTGACTACCAGTAACGACTGTCAAAGATGTACAAATGACAGCCGGGACAAACAGCTTAACGTGCTTTCCGAGGCACGGAGGAAACTCGGAAACTATACGCATTGATAATAGGTATATAAAAAACGCTATATCAATGACTGTATACGTAAAATTGGCCTTAAACACTTTTTTATCATTTACTTATGTTTAAGCTTTAACAAGTTGGCATTACAGCTATAAAATGTTCGTGCTTTTCATAAGGACTTTAGGTGTGTTTTGTAATCGTTTGTAATAAAATCAGCAATAAACAGGTATTCAAATTTTATTGACATACGAATTATTACTGCCTCGTTGGTCTAGTAACTAGATCAGCGAGGCAAGCGCGGTTGTTTAGAATGAGATCCTGGCTTCGCTTCCCAGGTCGTGCAATGTATATTTGGGTTTTTCCATCTGGAATTTCTCAGTGGCAGTCAGGATTTGTGCTGGATTAATGACAATAGGTTTACACCTTATTACATGGAATGATGGGGCTTAACACAACTGGCGAAATGTGTACTATTCGATACACTTCTGCTTAACCCTTCAGCGGCGTGATGTTATGTTATGTCAACCTAATTAAATGTAATAGTTTACTTACATGAACACTAACTAGAGGAGCTCGTGTCTAAATAATATCAGCCGCTCCGGTCTTTAGGTTAAGCCGTGCTTGCCTAGGTTGGTCTGTGGATGGGTGACCACATAACATACCGAGTTTCCTCCGTGCCTCGGAAAGCACGTTAAGCTGTTGGTCCCGGCTGTCACTTGTCCATCTTTGACAGTCGTTACAGGTAGTCAGTGACCCAAAAAGTCTTGACACCAGTCTTACCAAGTGGTAGGTATCGTATTTCCCAGTCTAAACTATGTTGTAGAGGTCAGATAAGCAGTCGCTCCATGTAAAATACTGGTATTCAGCTGCATACGGTTGGACTGGAACCCGACGCCAACATAGTTGGGAAAAAGGCCAGGCAGATTAGTTGACTTACTTGAATACTGAAATTGCCATGGTTATAAACTTAATCTATTTATAAGTAGCTCCGTTCTTATTGCACCGTATATCCTTGAGTTAACGAATACCGATAACGATTGTAATTGGACTGATTCATTTTATATCATGGCAATTTTTGCCCGCGGCCAATTCCCGTTAACTAGAAACTGTTGTGTGAGAACCACGGCAAAAATATACCCTAAAACACAATAAACGTAGGTTGAAATCCCTATTGATCAGAAGGTCTAAATAGCTACATGTCTAACAGCGCGAAACGTCTAATCAGCAGTAAGTCTAATTAGCAAAATGTCCAACTATGAGATGGTCCTCAAGGGGCCGGCGGAGGATGCGTATTTCATACAAACGTAATACCAAAATAATTTGTAAATCAAACATATTCTTAAGGTAGTCTGTATTTATTTCGATTGAATTACAGAATATCTATGTTCCCAAATATGTTTTTTGAGAGAATAGTGATGCAAAGACGAGATATGAGGAATTTAAATTTTCTATAGAAAACTCGACGCATATAAAGCCAAGCCAGAGGCCTGCGGCATAGAAACTCTGACACCAGGTAAAGCACGAACCACAATATAAAGAAAAGAACAAGTTCTAATGTTAGAATGTAATCAATAAGAATGCACGATTAGGTATGTATTTCTATGCGTACATTTAATAAAATCCAATCAAATATTATGGGCCTGTATAAGATAATGTTAAACATGCTGTTTCGTAGTATTATAGGCTCTGTTTCCCAACATTACCATTCATGACATGCTCCTACGGGTTTTCTCGTTTAATAATAATAGGCATAATGATCTCTAATAGGCCTAATGGCTTGATTGGCGTCATAAAATCGGGAGGGCAGGGAGAACGATTCAAAATGCTCAGTTACTGAATGTTGGCCTCAGCTTGTGTGAGGGCAAATTAATTGAATTGGTTTAATATAGCCAGTTAATACGTAAATATACATGAAAAGAATAGCAGTTGAAAAACATTTCACACTCCTATTACAAGAACGGATACATCTGAAATGATTGCCGTTCAAAATATTAAAAAAATATTTTATGTAAAGCAAATGTCATACGCTGTCTTGTTTGAGACAATTTATAAGACATACTGGTAAGTAAATTGCCCGTTTAATAGCATGTAATTTTCTTGCTAATTTACACATAGATTCATAATATCATTTAAATCATGTTTTAAATAAACTTTATCGTAAAATTAAGTTGTTTAAGCCAATTTTATGAGTACAGCCGTAAATTTTAATAGTAATTTTGCGGCATATTTTACGGTAAGGGTTTTAATTCAGTTTTGAATCAATCATGGGCGGTACATCAAAGGCGGCACCTGTGCGCCCCGTGCTGCTAAACAAATAAGAAAAAAAAAATAGCCGTTTAACTAAAACTATAAATATTAATAACGCGTTTCAAAATCGTTAAATGTAACAGTAGGATGACCAAGGGTAACCTGTCTTAATAAAGACAAAAACTTCAAAACACTGTCTGATCTCCTGAAGTTATTAATTGTTCGGAGGTTTTGATTAAGTACTTACGTGTAAATCTTACTTTTTATGTCTGTATGTAATGCATCGACAGAGACTAGAAACTAACATAACAAGAGTTAAATACTTAAATAGATGAAATACAGACACGGCATTAGTTTTAGCACTCTTTTAGTCTATAAACTTTTAACTCAGAAATTAGTCCTGCATTAATAAAAACCATAATATTATTTACTCATCGATAAGATTTGTTTGTTTACTCATCGATAAGATTTGTTAGGGTTCCGTAGCCAAATGGCAAAAAACGGAACCCTTATAGTTTCGCCATGTCTGTCTGTCTGTCTGTCTGTCTGTCTGTCTGTCCGCGGATAATCTCAGTGACCGTTAGCACCAGAAAGCTGAAATTTGGTACCAATATGTATATCAATCATGCCGACAATGTGCAAAAATAAAAATTTAAAAAAACATTTTTATTAGGGTACCTCCCCCAGACGTAAAGTGGGGAGCGATTTTTTTTTTAATTTTGACCCTGACGTGTGATATATTGTTGGATAGGTATTTAAAAATGAATAGGGGTTTTCTAAAATCATTTTTTGATAATATTAATATTTTAGGAAATAATCGCTCCGAAAGTCAAAAACAATGTGCCCCCCCCCTCTAACTTTTGAACCATAAGTTTAAAAAATATGAAAAAAATCACAGAAGTAGACCTTTATATGAACTTTCTAGGAAAATTATTTTCAACTTGATGAGTTGAATAGTTTTTGAGTTATATAGCACTTTTTCAAAAAAACGCAAATGATAACTTTGTTTTTCATACAAATACTATGAAAAACAAAGTTATTTTTGCTGACGAAAAATGTTGGTATTTTTAATGGTCTGGGAAGCTACGGAACCCTACAGTGAGCGTGGCCCGACACGCTCTTGGCCGGTTTTTTGTTTTTTAGTACAAGAGAGATCAAGAAAAACGAGCAGATCCTTTGAGAATATCTTCTTAGCCTCGTCCGCATGGTCACCCTTGACATTGATCGCGTCAATTTTGACAACGCTTCGCCAATTTAATATCACAGGTGAAGGCGCGCCCCTTCGCCCACCAAATTAATCAGCCCGCCTCTTTTTCAGACCTATTTGTTTTTAATCATCGTATTTGTTCTGCTAGCCTTTTAGTCCTGGCCGCTGATTAAGATTTTATTCATAAGTCTTCCGTTTTTTTGCGCGAATTTTTAACCCAAACTTATTTTTTTCCGTTCATATAAATTTTTGGATGCTTTTGTACATCGGGAATAGTTGTTGGTAGGTTTTAGACTCAGGGATTGCCATTTAAATTAATGTTGGCTTTTGAATTTTTTTCGTTATGATTAAAGTTTATAGAATCAGCTTCTTAATCTCTTCGATATAAAAACATACTATAAAGAATGTTGCTCACGTGAGCAAGGTCCATATATATCTGATTGACAATGTCATTATGGCGCTAGTCTATAAACAATGTTCAAAACACGGCGCTTTATAGGACAGCTGTCTCTGACCACAAGGACAAAAAGTGTCCTGATACGATCAGGTCGAATTACATTTGGCCACGGGTCCAGCGACGGTGGTGAAAGAAAAAAAATCACATGTAAAAAAAAACAACGAATCTGCCGTCTCCGCCGCGGTGTAAACAACTCACTGTTTATGAGGAACTTATAGTTTTTATACTGAATGTTGCCAGCATACTGTTTGCGTTAACGCTCTGCAAACAATTACCTCACAAAGTTACCGAGGTACCCATGATGTATGTTTGATGGACCCGCTTTGATACGCCGACCGTGTGGTCATTTGATATTTAGGAGGACATAAATAAAATTATCGACGACGATGTCAGAACTTTTACGTCGACGGCTATTTATTAGGTATAGTGTCCGAAGACGTTCATCGATTTTAACGGTTTTGGGATCTTCAATCGAAACGTCTTAAAATGCACTCGGTATCGCGAAATAATACGAATCTAATATCGCCACCGCATTCGACCCGCGAACAATGCGCGTTTCTCTACGGCTTTTAAACATGAATAGGACGGTATTTAGATGATGTTTTTTCATCGAACCACGGTACTGTTCTCTTATTTGCCTTTTGTCAAGTTGTGGGCGCGACAAAGCCACAAACATACCCTGCTGTGTGCCCGAACAATTTTTTGCCCAAAATTTCGTATTTTATTTCATTTATTGAAGCTTTACTTTTAGAAAAAGTACATTTTCGTACCTTGGGGTACCTACGTTGAAAAAAAAACTTTATAGAAGATGCACTATGATATATCGTCTCGAAGGTAGGCACCTATTATTGTGAGGTGGATGTGTGGTTGTTGTAACGCCAATGGACCTTCCGTGCATACCGTACAGAAAATAAAATTCAATTTTAGTTTCATTGTTGGCTTAGATTTGACTATTTAATCACATGACCTAAAAACCTAATCAATGTTTTATGGATAGTTTTTGACAAAACATTTGATAATCTCTATGTATACGTATAAATTACTTTACTACTTCTCAACATGAGAGCAGAGGTGGCCCAGTGGTGGCGGCCCCGACTTACGAACATTAAGTCGTGGGTTCGAACCCGGGCAGGCGCATTACTTTATGTAATTTATTTGATCACCACTGCTCTCAAAAACGGTGAAGGAAAACATCGTGAGGAAACCGGCATGTCCAAGAACAAGAACCAAAAATTCGAAGACATGTGACATCTATAACCAACCCACACTGGGCCCGCTTGGTGGATTTATAGCCCATACGCAAAATACGCGCTTTGACGTGGAGTTGCGAACACCAGACCGTTGTACAGTACAATACAATACTTCTCAACATATCTTTGATGTTGGACTTCAATATAAACAAAAAAAAATGCTTTAATAATTATCGCACCAGAATTCCAGCAGCTATTGTTAGGCCCACTATTTGTTCTCGCCATATCTTAAACACTAGTCATATCTGAAAATAAGCATAATTTCATTCGGGAAGGCTTTTACGCTGCCTTTGGTAGCGACTCGCGACTGCAGGGGCGTGCACAAAACACTCCGGAACACGTGCAAGTTCGCACAATGAGAGTTTGCATTTCCGCCCGACGTGCACTTCCTTTACTCAGATTTTACTTTTTATTGGGAACGCTTTTATTGCGCGGTCTGGACGCTTTTGTGCGCTGCCATTGTGTGCAGGACATTCAGCCACATAACGCATCGTAGGTTTCGATTTCGTTAATGATATCGGAAGATTTTAACCGCGATTGAAATCGAAAGGAAATAATGAGGAACTACAGGAACGCACACATCAAATTCGCTTTTCAAACAGAACAATGGACGCCATGTTTGACGCTATTCCGTTACGGGACAAGGTATTTTATTTAATCTTAACATCGAAAACATGTTTAGGGTAGATTTAACACTTCTAATCTGGGTGACCAGCATACGTCAAGATAAGGGCGCACCACCATGAGAGCTTTTCTTGCTAAATTTATTTGCACTCCCATCTCGGGATTAAAACAAAAAGTCAAGCACCATTACTCTTCGCAAGAAACAATACGAAGCAAAAAATAGCACAAGTAAGTAGATCAGAGATAGTACAAAGGGATGTTTTGGGTACGGAATGATAAATAGTTTTTGTTGCGAATCGGCATTCTTTTAAACCCACCTCAGCTACGTGGACTCAGAGTTCAGAATCCTTTACCATGTTTGTCTTGTCCATCAACATTGTACGTGGAATATATCTTGTGGTCAAACTCTGATTATTTTTATCTCTTTTCTATCTCTAATGGTGTCAAAACTTATGTCCGTTCTCTGCGTGATACAGGAAGGTAGCTGGTGGTGGCATCTGCCCACACAACGTGACATCTTATTTTTCTGGAAATAAACCCAGCATAAGGGTTGATATGTGACAAATTGGCATATTTACTGACTGCTAAACGCAGGAGGTCCAATTGTTAGAAGTAATAAGATTTTGCCACATAGATTAAAAAGATGCCAGTAATTTGTGTGGGCTTCGAATGTTCGTGTCAATGTTTCCGTGATCGGAAGTAATAAGTGACGTGGGTGTCCCTGGGACCCTTTATTAGTGCAAAAAGTGACAATAATATTCCAATTTTCACAAATAGGGGTAATAATAAAATTGCTATGCCTTATTTTGGTTCAATAGCTTTATTTTATTTCTTTTTTTTCGGTTGGATCTTTCTCTGAGAACTTTTCGTATTAACAATTTTGTAATAGGTAAATTGACTAAAAGAAAATAAATTGTATTTTGAGTGTTCATACAACAATGTAAGTAAAAGAACACAGAATTTACTCCGCATAGCAGCTTAATTGAATTAAAAATGATTACCAAAAGCAAAACCATATTTAACAATAACAAACTTAATAAGTGGGACTCATAAAGACTTCTTCTCAAACTACATTATTCATTAAATGCTTGTTGTCGGATGCATTCACCCCGAAGACAATCCACCTTTAAAGACGCCATATTTTTTAAGAATTATCAAATTAATTCAATTAGGTACCACATAATAATATGATTTTGGTCGAACAACGTCTGGCTTACCACGCTCGGAGCCGAAATGAACACAACTACATAAATATATAATTGTATGTAATGAAACGAAACAATACAGGGTTTTATAGCATTCATTTGTTACAATGTTTTTTGAAGAAAGTTGTGTTCTTTAATTAAATTATTGCAATAACTAGCTGTTGCCCGCGACTTCGTCCGCGTGAACCACCTTTGTCACCTAGGGGTATAAAAGTAGCCTACGACTTGTTTTGTAACCTACCGAATAGACCCAATTTTTTTTATTTTTTATTTTTAAAGATGATGATGATGGTGATTTATTTATTTATTCAACTATGGTGATGTTATGTTGACTCTATAGGGTAAACCTTAGTTACCATTAAGTTGCGCATTTATTTGTCCTGATACCCCAATAGACCTGTACAGAAGTCGAATCCGCCATCTTCTGGATGTCATAATAAATACCATATTCGTAATCAGCACCCCTGATAATCTCGGAAGCGACACCCATAGTGATTTTTAATTTTTCATTCCAACCATATTGTAACCCAAATGGGGACGATGGAATTTCAGGTCCGCCACATTAAAATTATTGTTTTTGTAATACACCCAACCCGATACACAATACAAATAACACCCATGTTGATTTTCAGACTTTGTCACGCCATTTCTCCTTAATAGGGGTTGAATTCTGAACAAAACTGAAACAAATTTTCGTTTATCGATAGGAGTACTCCTGTTAAGTTTCAAATAAAATAGACTAACTAATCTTGTTTCCCCATTCAAAGTTTGGAGCTCCGTTTCACCCCTTTGGAGGACGAATTTTGTAAATTATTTCTAACTGCACCCCTAGACCACATAAGGAACCTGCTTGCCAATTTTGGAATCTGTTGACTCAGCGGTTTGGGCTATGCATTGATTTTTGGACTTTGTCACCCCATTTCCCCCTTTTAGGGGTTGAATTTTGAAAAAAACCTAAAACCCGTTTCCACTCTTTTTTCAATTGGAGTACTACTGCGAAGTTTCGAATGAAATAGTCTGACTAATCTGGTTTCCCCGTACAAACTTTGGAGCCCCGTTTCACACCCTTAGAGGGTTTTGAAAAAAGAGGGGAATTTTGAAAAATCCTTCCTTAATGCACCCCTAGACCACATAAGGAACCTTCTTGCCAAATTTGGAATCTGTAGACCCAGTGGTTTGGGCTGTGCGTTGATATATCACCCAGTCAGTCATAAAGATTCACAGCTCCTCCCCCGTAGGTGATAGCGTGATAATATGTAGCCTATATGTTGACCCGACCTCTTAGTAATATTCATGCAAAATTGGAAGTAAATCCATGCAGTACTTTTTGAGTTTAGCCCGGACATACATACAGACAAACAGACAAACAGACAAAAAAATTTTATTTCGTGCTTCGATATCGATTGTAGACCACGCCCCAAGTATTCTTTTAAAAAAAAAATCAATGTACAGTTTTGACTTTCCTACGATTTTATTATATGTATATAGATGATGGTACAAAAAAAATACCTTAAGGTAATCATTTGTTGGCTTTATTTTGCGCAAAAGGGCGAATAGTGTCGTCTTTATCATCATCATCATCATCAGCCTATTAATATTCCCACAGCTGGGACACAGGCCTCCTCTCTACGAGAGGGAATGGGCTATAGTCCACCACGCGGGCCCAGTGCGGCTTGGTAGATGTTACATGTCTTCGAATTTATGGTTCTAGGCCATGCCGGTTTCCTCACGATATTTTCCGTCACCGTGTCATCTTCATTTAATTGAAATAAAGAGATTCATATAATGGAACGGCCTATTATACCATTAAGCTGTTCAATTTTCCTGAAATGCAATGTAAAAACTATTAGCATTAAAGCCCAATTAGCACTTTCTACCGTGACAGTTATCTGTCACTTTAAATCAGCATTTACCTACATAACAGTAGTTCTTGTTATCGAAACTTGGCAACACCAGCCCATTATACCATAACACGTATGTTTACATTAATGTCCCACTGAAAACTTGTACACTCGCCGACAGAAAAGGTCCAGCGATTTTCAATAAGTTTTCGTCCTATAACGTCCTTCCACTAGGACTTGAATAAGGCAAACGACAAAGTTGTCCAGGTCGCTACGTACTGGTCGAACGACATTTAAGTCATCGACGAAAGAAAAAGAAGTTCCTACTAAGTCGAAAAACTATTAAGTATTATGCATGATGCAAGCTTCTCACAGAGATGAAGCCTGAATTCCAGAGAGAGGTGGAAACATAATAGGCTAGTCAACTGAATAAATCTAATTAGTCCGTCAGTTAGGTTATCAAAAATACATACCCGTATTTTTTCCTTTGTTACGTTTCCCAAAATTAAAAGGTACGACGCTTTTAAAAATCTCAATACATCGTACGTCGAGCCTTGGTATAATTTTTAGTGCGTTCTAACGTCACGGGCCCGCGCGGACTCCAGAGTTTTGATGCGTTTTATATTTGTCAATATTCATTGATTTACAAAAACCAAAAATACGTGCCCATTATTTTCTAATACTCTAACTGACGGGCTTAATAGATTTGCAATTTATTGATGGTGGAAACCAGCCTATTGTGTGATTCAACTTTTTTTACCTATACCAGCAAAATCTGTTCAGTTTCTAACTGTGCATTATATATGTCGTAGGATAATTTGATACTTCGAATCTTCGCGGAAATCCTAGGGGTTTTGCGAAAACGCGGATAATTAGACATAGGCGAAAAATTATCAAATCTTACTGGACAAAGTCAGGATTTTTGCGAATTTACTCGTTACTATAGTAAGATTTGATGTGCTCAACACTGATTGGCTACAATTTTGCTGGCTGACTTCTAATTGGTTCCTAGTTTGCCGATGATTAACTTCAAGTATTGTATCATAGAGTTATGAAGGTTTAGAATAGGTGAGAAAGGAAAATCACTAAATTGATTTTTATAAACTTTTTATTGAAAATTTTAGTATGTATGTTGTTTTCTACAGACAATAGGAGATCTCAGTCGTAGTAAAAAAAAATGCGAACTTAGTGAGGTGGTCTTGATAGTTTAAAATCCATTTGTAATTGTGGCTAGGAGTTGACTGGAGATCAATTAAATCTACCTGCCCACGTTTGTTAAAGTCTTGAGAAATTATGGGGCGTACAACAATTCCTGTTTTTGGGCAACTTTTTTTATTCAGACAGATCTTACACAAGTTGAGGAACAATATCATAATCGGTACCGGTATCACATATTGTTGCTTTAGGTTATATATCAGTTTGTCGCGTCCTCCATGCCCAGTTGATATGTGCGCCTGCAGAAGAATATCATAGTACATATCTGTTGAAGGTACTTGTACAACAGGAGAGTTAAGATCCTTTCTTCTCAGTATCAGAAGTTTTTCTTCACCTACACTCATCACGTCGTATTTTTTTGCATTTCTATACTGTTGTTGTGTTTTTGGTTGCTTAAGTACACTCGCAGTTTTAAATTGTTCAATTGAATTTATTACAGCATTTACGCGTTCTTTAGTCCATTCTGGTTTAGTTGTACCGTCAACTCTATTATCGTAAAACTTTCTTAACTCTATGTAAAATTTGTCTTTATCGGAGATAACCTCCAAATTCTCCGATTCTGCTGAAGGTTAAACATCATTCTCTGTCGAATCTGTCATAATTATATGAAAACCAAACCTCCTATTCACACCGTTTCTTAGTTCAAGTCCAATTTTATAGTCCACTTTTAACACAATGACAAACAAAACACCGCTAAACGAATCTCGAAAGCATTGTTGTTGTTGAGTGGTTGACTAAGACTTTTATGATATATGACACTATGTACATCCGTGTAGCACTTTTATTTACCACTTTATTTAAGTCCAAGTAGGTACACTATTTACGATAAAAAACAAAACACTTCTGCAATTTAACTCAGACACAAACGTAAACAAATAACGTGCGGCAACAAATGATTGACATTTAAGACGTCAACCAATCAGAGACGATCTCTTATTGAGCGCGCTGACCGACCAATCAGCGTTCTTGTTTCATAACAGCCAGCGTTTCGTTTCGCAATATTGCTATAGTAACGAGTATTTTCGCAAAAATCCTGACTTTGTCCAGTAAGATTTGATAATTTTTCGCCTATGTCTAATTATCCGCGTTTTCGCAAAACCCCTAGGATTTTCGCGAAGATTCGAAGTATCAAATTATCCTACGACATATACACAACAATTTACATCGCACGTGTTTATTATCCCTATCTAGACATAGAACAGGTTTCTATCGTTGCATATATCTAACAAAAGATAGCATTGGTTAATGCCATTTATGAACATTTTATGTGTGACCAGTTCGTTAGCGACGTTGTGTTCAGATAAATATCTCTCCATACATCTTAGTTCGGATACCGAACGTATTGAACACTGAATGGACTTTAAGTAAATACTTACAACGTGTGAAAAGTTTATGGGTAATTGAAGGAATTTTGCGTGATTGTAGAAATAAACGAAATATTTTTCTGATACAACTTTTAATATACCGAGTACTATAACATGATGACAGATACAAAAGCGGGAAGCGAGGCAGCGCCACCCGTCACACATATTAGAATTAAAATTGGTTGCGTTCCATTACAGTCTAACACCCTCCCTTGGAACACAACCCCATTTTTGTTGCACAATATAAATGTTTATCAGCAGTAGTGCCCTTCGTTAAATTATCAGCTATCATCTCCTCACCTTTAATATACAAAAACATTATTTTCAGATCAACAACATGACTCTTTAGGAAATGATAGCGAATATCTATATGCTTAGATCTAGATAAATAGCAATCATTGTTAGTTAGTTTTATTGCACTCTGGTTGTCACTGAAGATGGTGAGCGGGTTGTTCAGCTGTTGACCGAGCTCCCCATGCAACTGCTGCAGCCACAGCGCCTCCTGCGCCGCGGAAGTCATCGCCATATATTCCGCCTCGGCGGTCGACAAGGCGACGGTCTGTTGCTTGTGTGACCGCCACGAAATAGCACCACCCTGTAACATAAATAAATAACCAGTGCACGACTTTCGGTCGCGCACGTCACTGGCCCAGTCGGCATCACAATATCCTGTTATTTCTTCATTACCATCTTTGGTATAGACTAACTTTAAATCTTTTGTGCCTTGTAGATATCTAAATATTCTTTTCACTGCTGACCAGTGTTCAGTGCTTGGATTTTTGTTAAATCTGCTCAGTGTATTGACAGCAAAGCATATATCTGGTCGAGTGCCTTGCGCCACATAGAGTAAGGAGCCAATTGCTTGTTGATAGGGACAGTCAATCTGTTCTTCTTCCCGTTTTTCATTAAATTTCATACCAACTTCAAATGGCGTTTTCACAGGTTTGCAGTCTGACATTCTGAATCGTACCAAAATTTCTTTTATGTACTTTTCTTGATCTATCATTACCTTTTCTTTGTCTCTGGTAATATGTAGACCCACACATTGACTCGCTGGGCCAATATCTTTCATTTCAAAATGTTGTTTTAATTTTTCCTTCAATAACATTTTAGTTGACTCTTGAGCAGTAAATAGTATTAAGTCGTCAACCCAGACAGCTATAAATGTATTTTTCTCAGCATTATAGTAGACACAAGGATCTGTTTTTAACTGTTGCATTCCTAACTCATGCAAGGCATTCTTCAGTTTAGTGTTCCACAATCTGCTGGCCTGCTTGAGGCCATATATGGATTTATGTAGCTTGCATACCTGAGATCCTTGTTTATATTGTTCTGGCTGCTGCATATAAATCTCTTTATCAATTTCTCCTTGGAGGAAGGCTGACACTGCATCCATTTGATCTATTTGTAGCTCATATTTGGCTGCTAGGGCAAATAAATAACGGATAGTAGTATACCTGACAACTGGAGAGTATGTTTCTTCATAGTCAGTGCCTCTTTTCTGAGCATAGCCTTTTATTACAAGCCTTGCCTTGTAACGGACAACATTTCCACTCTGGCCAGTTTTTGTTTTGAAAACCCACTTGTAGGGTAAAGTTTTTTTGCCTGGAGGAAGATCTGTCAAGCTCCATGTTTTGTTCTTCATCAAGGAACTGTATTCTTCATCCATGGCTGTCTTCCATTTAGTGGCTTGTGGTGATGACAATGCCTCCTCAACAGTCTGCGGGTCAGTCAAGTCAGTGTAGAAGCACATATAATTCTCTTTATCTTCATTATTTTGTTTATCACGTCTCCGGAGTGATCTTACGGTCACATTAGTGTCATGGTCCTGTCTCACACAACGAGGGGGGTAGTAAGTCTCATCTAGGTCCCCAGTATCTGTGTCATACTCACTTGAGTCTTCACTTTTACTAGTTTGTCGGTTTGATTCCTTTTCCAGTGACTCCTGAGTGTGCATTTTCTGATACCGAGTGACAGATGGCATCCCACTGCTAGTAGATGGAGCGGTGCTGCTACTGTCTGACTGACTCTCCTTGACTGTAACATCAGTATCACATGGAATGGGTACATTGACATTATCATTATACTTCTCAATGAAAGCAACATCTCTACTTTTAATCATTTTATGTGTTGTGGGATTCATTAAACGGTATCCCTTGGAATTTTCACAGTATCCCACCAATATCATTTTCTCAGATTTTTTATCCCATTTTTGACGTTTTTGTTTTGGTACATGTACCATAGCAACAGAGCCAAATATTTTCAGATGTGATAAATTGGGTCTTTTACCTTTCCATAACTCGTACGGTGTTTTACCTTCCAAGGACTTCGTGGGAGACCGGTTTACAATATATGCAGCAGTCGCTAAAGCTTCAGCCCACAATTTCTTCTCCAGGTTGGCATAAAACAACATGCATCTTGCACGCTCCACTAGTGTTCTGTTCATTCGTTCTGCCATGCCGTTGTGCTCTGGAGTGTACGGAGTGGATGTCTGATGAATAATACCATGATTAGAAAGGAATTTTTCAAAATTGCTGTTGCAGTATTCTTTACCATTATCGGTGCGGAGCCGTTTAATCTTATGATTCAATTCATTCTCTACTTTGGATTTAAAATCTTTGAAGGTCTCAAGGATACTCATTTTATCTTTGAGAAAGTACACGTGAACCATTCGTGTGAAGTCATCAGTGAAAGTTATAAAATATTTCATACCTCCATATGACACAGTCTCCATAGGGCCGCATAAGTCGGAATGTATTAGTTCAAGTGGTCTTGCTGCTCTTGAACCTACATTTTTAAACGGCATCCTGGAGTGTTTACCTTCAAAACAATTAATACAGGTGATGATATTACCTTTTTCCGGAGTCAAAGTCACACCCTCTACGCAATCTGGCAGTTTTTTGATGTCTGAAATATTCAAGTGTCCCATTCGCAGATGCCACAAATAAGTGTCATTAGAATTCACAGCACTTGAAGTCAGATGAACCAATTCTTCACTTATGTTCATGATATATAGGTTATTGTTCAATACTGCAGTACATATTACTTCTCCTTTAGAATTCTGAATGTCACATCCCTTGTTGTTAAATGTGACATTATATCCATTCTTCACAATGGTGCTGACTGAAAGGAGGTTTGCAGCTAACCCAGGGACAAACAGAACATTTTTAACTTGTATTTTATCTTCCTGGTTTATTTGTATATCCACACATCCTGCTCCCTTTACAGCTAATGGCTCACTGTTTGCTACAGTCACACTCTTTACTGATGGCTCAGTGACATTGTACAACCAATCATCTCTGCTTGTCATGTGCATGGATGCACCGGAGTCTATTAGCCATTTATCACTCACATTTTGTTTAATTGTTGCTGAAAAGGCGGCTACAAAACTGGAGCCTTCCTTTTTATCCGTTGTCTTCTTTGGTTGCTTACAAAGCTTGGCAAAATGACCATACTTGTTGCAGTTAAAACATCTTGGCCCCTTTTGTTTAACTGACTGAGTATTATTTCTTGTTTTGTATAGAAGACAGAAGACTTTGATGTATTAATTTCTTGTATGAGCTTAGTCTTAACTGAATCTGCACTAATTTTGATGCCTGAGCTCTCGAGCCCCATAATCATGGGCTTGTATTCGTCTGATAAGCCAGCCAGCATCAATGTTCCGAGCCATTCGTCATTGACATCGAATCCAATGTTACGCAGCTTGTGAGCAGTGTTCATAATCTTGCTCACATACTCCTCAATACTATTACTTGATTCCAGTGTCGTGTTTATTAAGTCTTTCAGTAAGCCAACTCTTCGCGTAAGTCCATTGTCATCAAAAGCCTTTTCTAAACTTTCCCATACCTGTTTTGCTGTTATGCACTCTTGAACGTGAACGTAATTTTCGTCTTCTGAACAATTGCATTAGGTTCATTTTTGGACTACGTAAATACGATCACATCTCTTCGCACCGCTCTCAGCTTAAATGGCTGCCTATCAGGCTCAGGAGGTCCCTCAGATCTCTCTGCATGCTTTTCACGATTATGAATGATCCATGTGCTCCCGAATACCTAAAATCTTATTTCAAGTTGTTGGGCAGTTCTCACAGTCGCAGCCTTCGAGCTTCCAAAAACCTAATACTTCAAATTCCCTCTCACCGTACTGGTTTTATGTCCTCTTCATATGCTGTCTCCACTATAAAGCTCTGGAACGCGCTACCCCTTGCCATTAAAAAAGCCGAAAGCAAATTGGCTTTCAAAAGAGCAGTTCGGAAGTTCTATTTAAAGTCGGACTAAATTGTTTTCTTCTCAGTCTTCACTAGAGTCATACTAATTAGTATAAGATTTCTCGTTTTTCGGTCTATTTGTATGTTTTTAATATATATTAGTTTATTTTATATGCCTATATGTGTATTAGTATGTATCCCCATGTATGTGTTTTAATTTTATGCTTAAAAATGGTATTTTTATTTTTAATGTACTCTATCACAATGCTGTCTTATTTGACCCAAAGGTTGACTGGTAGAGAATGCCTTGTGGCATTAAGTCCGCCTATGTACCACTCTTGTACATGAAGTTTAAATAAATAAATAAATAATTTTGAGGATCAAGAAGTAAAATCAGCTTGGCTCTCGCTTTTACGTCCTTGCTAGGATTAATTGGGTCGTTGTTAGGCGGCTCAATACAACACCACAAATCCTCGTGCTGTAAATATGTCTTCATGCTGAATTTCCAGGTGGAGAAGTTTTCTCTTCCAACTAACTTTTCCAATTTGAACAAATTTGAGCCCATTCTGAAGAATAATTCTTTAAACGAAGCTTTACGAGTAATTACGAGTATCACGTTGTGGTTACTTATAACCTCAAATCCAAATCGACAAGTATTTCACCAATAGCAGTTGTATTATCACTTTCCTGATATTTCCTACTGTTCTACTCGGAACCACGCTCTGCTACCATGAAGGAATTTTGCGTGATTGTAGAAATAAACGAAATATTTTTCTGATACAACTTTTAATATACCGAGTACTATAATATGATGACAGATACAAAAGCGGGAAGCGAGGCAGCGCCACCCGTCACACATATTAGAATTAAAATTGGTTGCGTTCCATTACAGTCTAACAGTAATGTTTTGAAGGGGTGATACTTACTCAATTGTTTTATTCTTAAGGCGATTACACGAGCTAAACGCGAGTTTTATAATTACTAAAAGTATATGATTCACTGCTATAAACAAGACCAGAAAAATATATAATATTCTTCAGGATATATGCTAGTATGATACTGTTTTGAAAACATAATACAATTAATTTGGCTCGATAAAAAGAAATCACGAACTTACCTCTAAAAATATCTTTCAAACAATAAAAAACATACTAATATGCATGCGATCATTCTGATTTTTTGGCAAATAATTCTACAAGCAATATATTAGCATGATACTGTTTTAGTTTTTTAATCCAATTCATACTTTTTTTGTAAATCGATCGAAACCACTCATTTCGCGCTATTTGGCCCGCAGTGGCTGACGTAACAACTAGGTACTTTGTAGTGCAAGCTGATTAGAACTTTATTCTAACAGCATTTCAAACGAAGTTTGAACCACCACAAATAGAGTTGCTAATTTAGCTCGTCTAAGCGCCTTAAACTAGCGGACGTCACGCGGTTTCACTCGCGTGGTTCCCATTCCCGTGGGAGTACGGGGATAAAATGTAGCCTATGTTACTTAGGGTGAATGTAGCTTTCTAATGGTGAAAGAATTTTAGAAATCAGAAAAGTAGTTTTTGAGTTTATACACACAAAAATACAAAGTTTTCCTCTTTATAATGTTAGTGTAGATGGACGGACTAAATTCGCTTATAGGCGCAAAACTTCTCTATAAGAAACACTTGTAATTACAAGTGTTTTTAAAACCATCGCCGAGCGCATAAGCTGCTGAATTGAACCAAAACAAAAGGTAATATTGTGTGTCTAACACACGGTTCAGGCTATTTTATGTTGTGTGCACTTGTGGCAGGAAGTACCAAATAAGCATATTTTCTTTTTTTAATATTATATAATTTATACAAAAAATGCAATCCATAATAAGTAAAAAGTAAGTATATTCTTAGGTTTATCGTTTCTTATATTTAAATTGGCTTTAAGTTTGTATGTATTCTATTTTCTCATCTTTTACATACTATGTCTACATCTCTTTTTATCTACTTTCCTTTCGCAGGTATGCTGGAAGAGATTTCTTTAGAAATAAGCATCACCTTTGTACATATTTTCTATTCCTTTCTTCTTTTCTGTATGTAGTGTGTACATAAATTGTTAAATGAATAAATAAATATATAAATAAAAGGGTATAAAATTACGAAGTGTTTTGCAAATTGCGTAACTGCTTGGAACATGCCTCGTATAACATTGACATTAAGAAATGTATCGAAATACGTAACTGATGTTCCGTTCAACGGATGGTTATACATACCTTGTTCTGTAGTAACAGAATCCAGTCTATCTCCTTAATTGAGCAATTGCCGTCTTATATATCGTAATGCTACTTAGCATCAATCAATGTTGGAAAAAACAAACTTACAAAATGAAGTCGGCATCTCCTCTTAATAAGAATTTAACTTGGAAGCTGCCAAGAAAAGCTTTCTCGTATTATAAAATGTGAGGTTTCAAATGACTGATTGTTAGACAACGTTTAACATTATGTCTACGGTTTTACTTATCTTAGATTAGTGATGGCACAAGTTTTGTGTGGGGATAGCTGATGAAATGATAGCTGGGTTTAGGTTGCAAAAAGGGTTTCCGTTTTGGCCTTTGAGTAATTTTTACTGAAAAATTAATTGATTACTATTCAAAGATGTCCTTGTTCATTAGGTAAGTGTAGTTAATTATGGTGGTTTGAATGTAAAATTCTAGTAAAATTGGTGGTTTTCGTCTCACATCCATCTCTAACATGAGTGGTAGGTACTTAAACCAAAAACTTCGACATTTTAAAATGCTAATAGATTTTAAAGCCTCATCTACTTAAAGTGAAACCAAGCTTAATGTTTTATGTATGCCACCAATTAAAATTCTAGAGTAATAAGGTATAATGATAGATTCTCAGTAGTGCAGTGTTTGCCGCAGGTTAGAATTTATGCTACGCCTCTGTCGAAGCGAGTGGCATCGCGTGAAATCCTTGTAAAATCTACTAAAGACCAACCCGGTTCTGAACACAGGCCTACTTGGGAACAGCATTATGCACTTACGCTTTATTAAAACGACACTTATTTGCTAAAGAATAGGAGGGATTACGGCTGCATTTATTAGTTTGTAAGTACGTAATGCGTGTAATCAGGCCCTGATTGGCTTGAATTAATCGTACGAAGCATGCGTGACCGCTACCATTGCAGCTTATGAGATGCTGTTCAAGACTCTGATGTAAATTAAAAATAATGGCGTCGTTAAACTTATACTCCTGCGTGAAATAATAATCCCTAATGATTTTATTTGCTTTGAATGCGTTTTGTAAATTGAATAATTCGTGTTATGATGACTTTTAACATTAAGGTAAATGCTGCAATCGTTTAATGTTTGGTTTCAGAGTTGCAGATTTATAAATAACGTAGTAAATGAGTATTCTTCATATAATGCGGTGCAATTTGTAGTGTGCATTGTCGCACGCACTCGTAAGTAGGTAGTTGCGTGATCCAAATCAATTGCTTGAGCCTGACAGCGTGTGAATCGAAATAAACTCCATAAATAACATAACTGTCGAGTTTGATTCAATTACAAATTAACTAGTGTTAGCTACTAGAATTTTAATATTTTCATCAAATTATGACTATGTATCCAATTAAAACTCTAAAAGCCTTAATAAGCGTATTGGATTAGTTCTTTTGTTGGTTGTAATGTATGGTAATAAATCCATTAAAATAATACCGGTGAGCGGCGGCCCATTCGATTCGTCACCGTCATCACATTGATCTCGATGCAAGCCACTGTGGGACCACCGGAATAACTCCATTCCAAGTAAAAAGTATTAGAGATAAATAATGACATGTAATTAATACATTTGATTTTCCTCCTGTATTTCTAAAAAGAAGAATACCAGAGATCCATGCATTCTGGGTTTTATTCATAAAGAAATTGCATATTTTCTAAAATACATTTTTGTAATGAAATCACAAAAAAACTTGCTTACACACCACACGCATATGATAGTAGAAACGATTTTTTTGTGTATATGTTGATCTAGGTGTCACCAAACTCACCCAATGACCTAGTAAACAATTTTCTATACTGACACTAATATTGCAAAGTCAATAACCCTAGAACTCAATTTGACCTTAAAATGTAGTTTCCACCAATCCAAACGGGTCCTCTCCACCACTTTATTTCACTACAATTAGTTCCGTTTCTTCCACACCAGTGGCTCTGATTGTCTCATTCGATATGCGACTACCGCCCATTAACCGATTGCTACTGATTGCCCCCCACAGCATTCTCTATGGTTTGCCTCTCGGCTGACATTGTTGTCTTAACGACAATTATAACCATTACGATTTGTTACAGTTCATTAAACAATTAAAATGTTCGTGTTGGGTTCTAGTTTCTATTTTATTACGTGGCTATGGTTTGTGTGAAAACTTTGGGAAAATTTGTGCTGTTTTCTGTTATCCAAATTTAAAAATATTTCCGGTAGAATTTTCAAAGAAGGTTTTAAATTATTACTTCCAGGCATATGTCTTCTTCCCGAAAAAAACAAAAAAGAGTTATTTATGCTAAACGTAGTGCGTTTTCACCCGTATAAGCGTCAGTAATCGTTGCGAAACATCTCAATATTCACTTATTAGGGTTTAAAGAGTGGTTACGTCCAAAATCAACGGCACGGTGCGGGCCTGGTACCGGAACTACGCAGGCGATCAAGTTCCTAACCTTTAATTAAGATACCACCGTCTTACACCTCCGCTGACGTTGGTGGTCTCGCTTCGAAGATACTTTTTCGATGTAGGTACATTTCGTAGATCATCGGAATTTGGAAATAAGAGCTCTTTTTTTCGAGAATTTAATATTTTGTGTGACCCATTTTTTGACACTCCATATTTTGACGAGTTGTTGAAATGCGTCTGTTCGAAGGATGATATGGCGAGAAAGGAGGTGTCTGTCGGCGTCATCATGGCCGTCGTCGTTGAGAGTTACACACAACATATTGGTTGGCACCAGTTTATTTACACAGTCACACAATTACTCAGCAAATAATAGGAAATATCAGCACAATTAAAGAAAATACCTTACTCCAGTTTAGAGTGTTTATTCCATGATTAGCGAACTAGGAATCTCCAAGAATAATAACGCTTTGTTTTACATTACAACGGCTTTTATACACAGAAATTTAAGCTGAGGTTGGTAGCGATGGGTAGAATAAAAATAACAATATTTAATTTTGCAAGGCGGGAGACATCAAAATAACTGCTTAATAATCTTCATCTTAGGCTAGACTTTCAAATAATTCTAGCGGACATATTAAAATAACTTCCTATTAAAATAAACAGAAGTAACTATATTTTAGATAAATCAATCATAAATCCTTATTATTGAAGCAAACGGAAATAACGATTACTTTTAAATGAAATATACGGAAATACAAATATTTTAGTTCAGTAATTTAACACAAAAACCTCACTACCCTACAATACAACTATTAATTCGATAAACCTGCATAAGTCAAAATAATAATGTAACTACCCTCAAATTACAAACTAACTTAAAATTAAAATCAAATGATGGTTTAGCGCCCATACGGCCATTCTGATTCAGCGCGTTCTCTGCGCTATAAATATTTTACATAAACGGCATCACCCACCTAGGGTTTAGCCTATAAATAACACGGCATCACCCCCACAGGGTTAGCCCCCTAACACGGCATTACCGCCTTGGTTCTAGCCATAGTCATTGCTCATGGCATCACCCGCCTAGGATTTAGCCGTCTAAGACCGGGAAAAAGGATACGCGTCGTAGCTAGCCAGCGTAATAGGTGGGAATGGTGGAGTTGTTAATACAATATTATTTCGATAATTTCACATAACTAAAAATAAATGACATACAATTATTTTAATGGCATCACCCGCTTGGGATTTAGCCCCCCTAACACGGCATTACCCGCCTTGGATCTAGCCATAGTCAAGCTCATGGCATCACCCGCCTAGGATTTAGCCGTCTAAGACCGGGAAAAAGGATACGCGTGGTAGCTAGCCAGCGCAATAGGTGGGAAAGGTGGACTTGTTAATACAGATATTATTTCGATGATTTCACAAAACTAAAAATATTTATCATTTAAAACATACAATTGTTTACATGGCATCACCACTTTGGATCTAGCCATACTTCATGGCATCACCCGCCTGGGATATAGCCCCCCTAACACGGCATTACCCGCCTTGGATCTAGCCATAGTCTTTGCTCATGGCATCACCCGCCTAGGATTTAGCCGTCTAAGACCGGGAAACAGGATACGCATGGTGATCAGTCAGCGTAATAGGTGGGAAAGGTGGACTTGTTAATACAATATTATTTCTATAATTTCAAGACATTATAGTTTCATAAAGTAAAAATAGAATGACATACAATTCTATTCACGGCATCACCCGCTTTGGATCTAGCCATACTTCATGGCATCACCCGCCTGGGATATTAGCCCCCCTAACACGGCATTACCCGCCTTGGATCTAGCCATAGTCATTGCTCATGGCATCACCCGCCTAGGATTTAGCCGTCTAAGACCGGGAAAAAGGATACGCATGGTGGCCAGCCAGCGTAATAGGTGGGAAAGGTGGACTTGTTAATACAGACATTTTATGATGATAAATCATCCGCCCATACGGTTGGGTTATATTCATTGACATCCATAAATGGATTATTTTGAGCCAGAGGTGCTGGTCTTAAAATAACATGACAAGCGATCTATTCATAACAATACCATATGGCGATTATTAGACAAAACATCCATAGGACCTTCATATTTAGGACCATGTTTAGTCGTATGTCTTTCATGCTTACAATAATAGTTCAAAATCCCCCTTTTTCAAAGGATTTGATTTAAGCTTTGCCTTTCTCACGTTTATTTGTCACGAAATGATCGCTCGTCCATCCTTCATTTACATAGGCATAAACACTTTTATTCTATGCTCAGTCTCATATTAGTGACAACTAGAATTATCAAATATCTAAAATAGTAATACAATTATGAAAACTGGCTTAATAAGCCAAGTTTTAACAAAATATTCTCTAAATTTTTGAAATCACTTTCAATTTTTAACAGACTTCCAAAAGGAGGAGGTTCTCAATTCGTCGGAACCTTTTTTTTATCATCTCATTAAGTTAACAAACACATCAAAGCTTTCTAACTCGAGATTACCTTTTAAAATCAATAATTTGTTAAATCATTTAAGTTTATAATTTACAGTGGTTTTCTCTAGAATCTTTCAATTCCGACTTTTCAGATGCCAAAATATTAAAGCAGAGCCTCTGAAGGCCTTACCAACATTAGCTATTTCGTACTGCTGCTCAGTTTCATCCACAGCATGGCTTCGAAGCTGTCCCAGCAGCTTTACAGTCCTGCTATCAGAGTCGCCAGCACGTCGTCATAGCCCTTGTTAAATCAAGCCGGTAACCCGCAGACGTCACAGCTTTCAGCATAACACCAATATCTCCGACATTGATCATGAAAATATCAAAATAAAGACCATTAGTAATCATAAATAAGGCAAAACACAAAATTGGTTTTCCTAAAAATCCTGCAAAAATATCTAAACAGGTAAAGTAACACGCTTTACCTAATCTATCAATCTGATCGGCAATAGTGACCAACACACCACGCATTTTTACATGGCCATGGCTGGTGGTCACAAGGTTTATTTTGTGTGTAATAAATAAAAATAATGGTAATGGAAAGTTATCCCCAACTATGTTCGAATTCAACTACCAGAAGTCGACGCATAGTCGGTCGGTTCCATATTTCTTATCTAATGGAATAGTACTGATCAATTGGAAACAACTATCAGTATAAAAATTAAGATCATCAACGTCGGTATCTGTTTTTTATTTCCCGACTTTTTAAAGAACACTCATTAGTAATCATATTAATTCTTGAAATACATAGTTCTCTTCTTATCATTCAAGTGATAGCAAGAAACGAAATTAGAACTTAATCATAGCTAACTAAAATATCAAACAGGGTTTGGTTAGCTTCTACCACAAAAAGTTCCCATTTCATAATAACTTAATCGATCTCAACAATGGTCGAGATATTTTCGGAACACGTGACATTCAAGTCTTTTTTCTACATAGAAAAACTTTTTCTGACTAAGGAAGAATCTGCGCTGGATTATTAATAGTTGTCATGCAACAATTTATATGACAACAAAAAATTAATTTTTAATAAGTTGACCTACATTTTTCACCACTTTGTTAACGGTAAAAAGTGTTCTCGGAATAACCATCTTTATGGCATAACAATTAACTAATTAACTAATGATGTCTATTACAATGAAAACAAATTAGCTTTGAACTACCTAAACCATCATTCTTGTAATGATTTTCGTATGTAGGTAATAACAGATTTCGGTCGATTACGTTTACGAAAAGTTTTAAGAACTGAATCAAGTTGGGGCAAGCAAGCAGTCAGGCGTATTACGTCTGATTGCACTTATTTCACAAAATCAGGGTAGATAGCAGTGATAAACAAATCAATTACCTCTGCATCCGTGGTTTCGGACCATATGCTTTTGAACAGCGTCCATCCCATGGTTTTGTAGTCTGCACAGCTGTTTGCCTGCTCCGATGCGTAGTCGCGCCACCGTAGGGCCTCGTCAGCATACCGGAACTTCTCGTCGAATGTCTGGATCAGGTGATCAGGTGGTGGATTGCAGGGACCACGTGTCTGCCCACATCTTCACTCTTCCTTTCAGCTGCCTTGCGATGATAAGCCAATAGTCGCCATAGTTTGATCGACATTAGCACGCTGGTCTCTCATGTCGTGGGAGCGCGCATCAGGATCTTATGGCAGTAGGTAGAAATTACCAAGTTGTGGAGATGGCACTGAGGTGTGGCGAACAGCGAACAACCACGGTGCTTGTTGTAACTTTCTTCATGGTTGACATCACCAGATTCATCACTTGTTCCATGGAGAAACTTGAGTCTGGCTGGTCCGTCGGCAAGAGTTTACGGACCCGGGATCCAGTAGACTTCAGTAGGAGCGAGTTGGATCCCACCGCTGCTGTCGGCGTCATCATGGCCGTCGTCGTTGAGAGTTACACACAACATATTGGTTGGCACCAGTTTATTTACACAGTCACACAATTACTCAGCAAATAATAGGAAATATCAGCACAATTAAAGAAAATACCTTACTCCAGTTTAGAGTGTTTATTCCATGATTAGCGAACTAGGAATCTCCAAGAATAATAACGCTTTGTTTTACATTACAACGGCTTTTATACACAGAAATTTAAACTGAGGTTGGTAGCGATGGGTAGAATAAAAATAACTGGTCACGCCAACAATAATTAGGTCCTGAAGAGTATCAGAACCTACCTTCGATACACGCGGACGTGTTTATTACAGTGAATCGGCAGTGACGAAAGTCGAGGCGGAAAAGAGAGGAAGAGAAAGGACATGCAGCACTCACCTGGGGCAGGCCGGCGGGATCCAATCTCCTTCGACTATCACACAGCAGAGTATCACTACGCGGGTCGCGCGACCAATTTGAATTTAGTTTTGTTCTTATTACACTGGGTAATCAAACACAAGGGCGCGTTTGGCGGAGCGGGAGTGTATTAAATATTGCAGAGAAAGGCTCGAGATGATCCTCGTCTCTTCGCGGGTGATCAGACGAAAGGGCTCGTCATGCGGTGCGGGTGGTTCAAGAGATCCGTTACACACGTGCGAACATGTGCAATTTTTTCATTGAACTGACAGCTGTCAGTCCTCGTTCTCTCGTTCTCATGTTCACTTCTTGAATGATGCTAAAGCGCTGCATGTGTAGGTTGGGAAAAGGTGCGGGAAATACAAACTGCCTCATATTATAAAGGTGAATATATCTAATCAGTGTTGGCGTTACCATTTCCACCCCCCCTTAATGGGTCACCATTAAAAAAGCGATAATAAGACGAAAGATAAAAATATGACTATGACTCTAGGAGCGCTCAATGCGCGCGGTGAGATAAATAGTTCCGTAGAGTCACGGCGAAGCGGGACAAGCTAATAACTTACGTTACAAAACTAAAGCGATGCGGTATTACAAACTAACTTAAACTAATGCGAAGTGCGATTTATTAATTATTGCCTTGGAAGAGGACACAAACGAACCACCGGACGCAGGTAAGTTCCCTTGGCGGTTCTAATTGTACAGACGCGCACGACGCCGTCTTTAGACGGGTGGACGTTCTCTACGATAGCTAACGGCCAGGATAGGGGCGGCGAGTTATCATTCATCACTACAACCACGGTTCCTGCTGTAATAGGAAACGATGGCGTGTTCCACTTCTGCCTAACCTGTAGACCGTGTAGATATTCCATCTTCCAACGACTCCAAAACGACTGGACCAACTTGTCCAGTAGCGAGTGTCGGTTAAGTAAACTGACAGGGTCAGAGTTATCTTCAAGCGCGGGTAAAGAAAATAGCGGCGCGGTATGCAAAAAATGGCTTGGCGTAAGGGCCGTGGGCTCTGCGGGATCGGAACTCAGTACTGTCAACGGGTGTGAATTAAGGAGACACTCAATTTGAGTGAGAACAGTACAGAGTTCTTCGTAGGATAGAAGCTGCTGTCCGACGACTCGGAACAGATGCATTTTCACAACCTTCACGACACTTTCCCAAGCGCCTCCGAAGTGTGGAGAGTTGGGACAGATAAATTTCCAAGCTATCCGACTCTCAGCGTACTCTTCCTCCAACTTTGGCCGATACACAGTATTGAGAAACTTGTACAAATCGCGGAGGTAAGAGTTAGCCCCCTTAAAACATGTACCATTATCGGAGTACATGATCTGAATCGGTCCTCGACGGGCGAGAAACCTCTTCAGCGCGGCGAGAAAACTGGGAGTGCTGAGGTCCGTGGCGACTTCGACATGCACGGCACGAGTCGTAAGACATGTGAAAATGCACAGGTAGGCCTTCGCACTGTGGACGCCACGACGGCGCACAGGAACGTACGGCAGAGGACCAGCATAGTCACAGCCTACGTGCGTGAAAGCTTTAGTGACCTGACGCGTGCGGTAGTCAGGTAAGTCGGCCATCAGCGGATAAGTTGGGCGCGGTTTTAAACGAAAACACGTATTACACATGTGGACGCGCTGTCTCACAACGCGGCGTGCGGACAAGACCCAGAACTTCTGTCGAAGAAGCGACATCAATAATTCTGGTCCGGCGTGTAAATACTTTACATGATAGAAATCAATGATCAAGTTTACGACGGGATCATTGCGCGGTAAGATAACTGGATGCTTTTGAGCGTAGTCCAGCGCGGAGTTAATGAGTCGACCTCCTACGAGAATCAGACCGTTTTCAATGAAAGGCCTCAAGCGATTGAGAACCTGCGAACAAGATTGATTATTCTTAATCTTAGAATAATCCTCTGCAAAGTGTTGTCTTTGCAGGGCGCGAAGAATTTTATTTTCAGCGAAATTTAATTCATCAGCGGACACTGCAATAGTGTCGCGGCGAAGTAACAATTTTGCGAATTTACAAACGTATACAGTTATACGAAGAGTTTTGCTCCATGAGGAGATGCGGTTAGCGAGATCATATAAAGCACAATGCTTTACAGGCGAGTACACAGCGTGTGTAAGAATTTTTTGTTCGATAGTAGGCGGAGTAAATTGGTCGTCAAGAGGCTTCAGAGGCCACTCAGACGGATCCAATGTAGCCCACTGGGGCCCGTGGAGCCACAGAGGGTGCGTGGTTAATTTCTGAGGCGTAATGCCACGTGAGAGAACGTCTGCGGGATTTTCAGTCCCCGCGACGTGATAGAAGTTGTCAGCAGAGATGTTTTCCGTAATCTGAACAACGCGGTTTGCTACAAAGGTTTGCCACCGACGTGGCGAACTTTTGATCCAATATAACACGACCTTAGAGTCGGTGAAAGCGAATACCTTGATTGGAAGATGACGCGAGTAATTTTCATAGACTATGCGTAGCAGTTTGGACATGAGAAGCGCGCCGCAGAGCTCTAAGCGTGCTATAGACAGAGGCTTGGTAGGAGCGACCTTGGACTTTGCGCAGACAAGCTGGACAGTGTTACCGGAGGCGGCGGTCACATGAGCGTATACAACGGCACCATAGGCATGTTCACTTGCGTCCGAAAAGGATAGGAGAGTGAGGGTGCAGTTGTTCGAAACGCCTACATGACGCGGAATGCGTATATTGTTAAGAGCTGGTAACTCGTCGCAGAACTGCTTCCACATTTTCACAACGTGTAGCGGTGGGGTGTCATCCCAATCGAAGTTAAGATGCCAAAGCTGTTGGATCAGTAGCTTAACATACACGACCGCGGGGGCCACGAAGCCCATTATATCCCACAGTCGGGCGACTGTAGAAAGGATGGAGCGCTTAGTGCACTTCACATCTGCGGGAACCGTAATTTTAAAATAAAATACGTCATCATCAATACACCAATGCAGGCCTAGTATTTTATGCTGCATGGTCTTATCAAACTCAACCTCCGTAGGGAGTTTGTGCGAAGCGGGAAGATTATCTAGTACAGCGCGACTGTTACTGTTCCATTTTACGAGATCCCACTGAGCTCCTTTGAATAGGTCAATCAACTGTCGTGACGCAGATATCGCTTCTTGTTCCGTGGGAATCGAGAAGGCGAGATCGTCCATGAAAAGCGACGTAGACGCGAATTTGCTGGCAAGAGGATAGCGCGCGCCATCATCTTCGACTAACCGTTTCACAGTGCGCAATGCATGGTAGGGACTAGATTTTAAACCGAAGCAGACGCGGTTAAACCTATACAATTGTAATGGGTCTTCTGGAGTAAAGCGATAAAGAAAACATTGATAACGACGATCAGCTTCGCGCATGATAATCTGTAAGAACTGCTGGCGACAGTCCGCGGTCAATGCGATCGCGTGTAAGCGGAAATTTAATAATATTGTAAACAAGTCGCCTTGCAAATTCGGACCTGAGTGCAGAATATCATTCAATGATTGCCGGCCGCCAGAAGTAGACGCGCTGGCGTCTAGAACCACGCGCAGCTTAGTCGTTGTCTTATCTTCGCGCACGACCCCGTGATGCGGTATGACGTATATTGGTGTTGGGTCGCGGGGATCGTACGACGCAGGAGAAACGTAATCTTTCGCAAGATAATCCTTTATTACGTCATCATATGCTGACCTAAGTTTAGGCGAAGCTTCTAGCTTTCTTTCGAGGCATATGAAACGCTTGCGGGCATTATCAAATGAATTCCCGAGGGAATAAACATCCTCGTTGAATGGCAATGCTACAGTGTACCTACCACTAACGGGATCGCGGGTTGTCGTGGACTTATAAAATAATTCACACTCAACATCAGAGGGGTGTTGAATGGGCGGTGCGGAGGGAAGCTCCTCGAGCTCCCAAAAACGCCTGACTAATGCGTCAATAGCGACAGGCTCCTGAGCGAGGCAACATGTCAGGGCCTGGGTGGTTTGATGCGTAGGTAACGTAGGCGCAGAGCCCATAATTACGTAGCCGAAAACAGTACGCAAAGCGCGCGGCACCGACGTGACACGATTGTGGGCAACGTCGGGGAGAAGTAAATGCGGGAAAAGAGAAGCACCTATTAAAGCATCTATCTTACTAGGCACACCATATGATTCGTCGGCTAGTGGTAAATTATGTAGATGTGATAAATCACTGGTATTTATCAAAGAGGTAGGCAGTAAGTCCGTTATCTGATCAACAACAAGTAGCGAAATATCAAAATTAATTTTGTTGTCAAATCGCGAATATAATTTAATATTAATTGGACTAGTGTTAACTACCTTTTCAGCCCCACCGAACCCCTTCACAACAGTACGGTTCATGTTGTGAGGTTGTATACCTAAACGCTCACAACACTCGTTAGTGATAAAATCGCTTTGTGAGGCGGAATCTAGAAGCGCGCGAATAATGTGTGGATTCCCTTTAGAATCGTAGGCAACGACTTGAGCGGTTGATAATAGAACAGTCGTGGACTGCTTGTTATGTGTGAGTGCATTACTCGAACACTGATACAATCGGGAATCAACAGATGCACACAGCGTAACATCTGACCGTGCCGTAGATGCGGCTAGGTCCGGAGAAGTATGTGCAGGCGCACAAGCGGGGGGCGCCGCGGCGGTGAGCTCGACCAGCTGATTAGCGGGAGCGGCTTGTGCAGAGTGCCCAGGGCGCGCGGTGCCTGACTCGTTGAAGTGTAACAATGTGTGGTGATTTAATTTGCAAACGCGACAATTTGACTTAGACGAGCAATTAGCGACTCGATGTTTTAAAACTAAGACAATTGATACACGCATTGTTTTCCTTCACACACTTATAACGCTGTTGTGGAGTCATTCCATTAAAATCGGCGCACTTGAATAAATGTTGATGCACAATGTTAGCGCATAGGCACTTGCACGCGGATTCAACCGTTGTGCTTAAATATGTTTGACACTTCGGCGGCGAAGCGGTATTTAAACGTCGATTAGAGTTAACCGGACGCTTATTAGTTGAGGAAGTTGGCTCAGTACGTTCTAACACTTTGGCTCGATTTGAAATAAATTCGACTAAGTTATCAAAAGTAGGTATTTTTGTTGAGTATTTAATTTCAAACGCGCGGACGGTCTCAGGGTCTATTTTCTGCAAGGCGATATGAATCAGAATTGAATCGGTAAGGTTATCCATTTTAAGGTTTTTTAGAGCCGCGACTGCGCTGCTGAATTTCTCAGTAAATAAATCAAAGTTGGTTGCTGAAGCGCATTGGAAAGTTTTGAATTCAAACATTTGATTTAAATACGTAGAAACCAACATACGCTTGTCATCGTACTTGTCAATGAGCGTTTGTAACAACAGACTATAATTTTCCGGACATGGAGTTATCCCGGCGCACACAGACTGGGCTTTACCGGTTAGCTTACCCAATAGGTAATACAATCTATCGGCGTCAGTGAGAGATGGATTATCGTGTACGGTCGATTTAAAACTGGCATAGAATAGCGGCCATGAGCGAATGTCACCAGAAAACTGGACTAATTCAATCGGCGGGAGTCTAGGTTTAGACTTGTGCGGAACATTATCGCTATGTGGCGAGCACTGTGACTGCACTCGCTTTATCCTACCATACAGAGACTCAAAAGCCATGAGACTCTTATAGTCAGGTTTAGCGGATGGGTTAGATGTCAACAAACGATTATTATATTCGTCCAGAACCCGTTTGAATTCATCGCGCAATGAATCTATTTGCGAGGACTCGTCAAGAAAACTTTCCCTTAGATCGGTGTTCGAAGACAGATCGTAAATCTTTTGAACAATTTCAAAGATAGCTTCGCGTTTAGCTTGCAACGTAAGTAACAGTGTATCTTCTGCATCGTCATAATCAGAACCCGAATCACAAGTTTTCTTAGCTTGTTTAGGCATAACGAAGTTTTTATATTCAATCTATTGTAAACAAGCAGCTGATCTGGGGTTCAATGAACCACAATAATACGATGAAATTAAGTAGGTTACTATTTGCGTAAAGAATAAGCGGAGAATGGCTTCCTACTACCTACTTACTTTGTTCGGTTAATAATGAACTAGAATGCATGAACAACTTGAAAGAAGAATGAATGACCGAATAAATATGAATGTCGAATCAAATATGGCGAATTTTTACAACCTTTTTAACATTTCATACAACACGGCAAGACAACAATTTAATCTGAGGGTAGTTTAATAATAAATTTTTACGAAATTAAAACTCGAATTTAACCAAAATTAGCGTTGTTTACGTACTGAAATAAAGATTAGATGGACAGTTAATGTGTTTAAATAGATAAGTAAACACTTATTAATATGAAAGATCAACGTTATGTTGATCTGCGCGGTATACTATAATGGGGTAGATTTATGAATGTTTCTCCTATTAGGGCCTATTAAATCCTAATAAGGGCGGCTGGAGGATTCCAGTATTTAAAAGGGTCAGAAATCCTAGCTCAAAGGACCACAAATATGGTCACGCCAACAATAATTAGGTCCTGAAGAGTATCAGAACCTACCTTCGATACACGCGGACGTGTTTATTACAGTGAATCGGCAGTGACGAAAGTCGAGGCGGAAAAGAGAGGAAGAGAAAGGACATGCAGCACTCACCTGGGGCAGGCCGGCGGGATCCAATCTCCTTCGACTATCACACAGCAGAGTATCACTACGCGGGTCGCGCGACCAATTTGAATTTAGTTTTGTTCTTATTACACTGGGTAATCAAACACAAGGGCGCGTTTGGCGGAGCGGGAGTGTATTAAATATTGCAGAGAAAGGCTCGAGATGATCCTCGTCTCTTCGCGGGTGATCAGACGAAAGGGCTCGTCATGCGGTGCGGGTGGTTCAAGAGATCCGTTACACACGTGCGAACATGTGCAATTTTTTCATTGAACTGACAGCTGTCAGTCCTCGTTCTCTCGTTCTCATGTTCACTTCTTGAATGATGCTAAAGCGCTGCATGTGTAGGTTGGGAAAAGGTGCGGGAAATACAAACTGCCTCATATTATAAAGGTGAATATATCTAATCAGTGTTGGCGTTACCAAATAACAATATTTAATTTTGCAAGGCGGGAGACATCAAAATAACTGCTTAATAATCTTCATCTTAGGCTAGACTTTTAAATAATTCTAGCGGACATATTAAAATAACTTCCTATTAAAATAAACAGAAGTAACTATATTTTAGATAAATCAATCATAAATCCTTATTATTGAAGCAAACGGAAATAACGATTACTTTTAAATGAAATATACGGAAATACAAATATTTTAGTTCAGTAATTTAACACAAAAACCTCACTACCCTACAATACAACTATTAATTCGATAAACCTGCATAAGTCAAAATAATAATGTAACTACCCTCAAATTACAAACTAACTTAAAATTAAAATCAAATGATGGTTTAGCGCCCATATGTCTGATGAGTTGACGGTAATAAAGATGTACGGTAGAAGACACGCAACGCTGACCCCACATGAATTGTGACAAGGGCAAAAGAATGAATAGTTGAAATGCGTCTATAAATTCATGTCCTTTTTCACAAAGTGCGTTGCATTTCTTCATTGTCTTTAAACATTTCATGGCAATGATCAGACGAGAATTGACCGAGAAAATAGGTCTATCATCAAATATAACAAAGGAAATAGTCACAACCAATATTTCGGAAATATTCTAAAACGCTACCGTCTCGGTTCAGCAACTCTGACTCGTGCCTTACCTTGGTGTACGCAGTCAAATAGAAAATTAGTGAGACAATTGATGCGGTCAGAGCAATCCTCCCAGACGATGACCCGCTACTTATTACTAATAGTTTTTAAGTGTCACTGACATTGGCAGATCAGAAAATAGTGGCGTATGATCTGCGTCGGCGCAATGCGGTCGGAATAACCAGAAATCATCCTCCGAACCGTGAAATTATTATAACATTATTTAACTAAACAACATTACTACATTTGCAAATACTTTTTTTTTTCCCTAAAAACTGGTTCTACCACTTCATCAGCCTATCTGATTCTGATGAATTAAGAAACATGTCATAAAATATTACAAAATTTTGTGGGGGCGCCGATCCAGATAGCGTTATCTAATTCGAAAGGAAAAAAGATAATATATTTAAACTGGATTTGAATTAGTATATCCTGAACGTTATCTCCGCACTTTGTTAATGTGGCTCTTTATCAAACTTAAAATCCAATGAAACATTTATAAAGTGAGCCGAGCTATACCGCGCTACCTTTTAGAAATAAGCACTTACAAATTGCTTTTGGACAGATATTTTTGTAATGTTACTTGTTTGTGAATGGTTCTATCTCTAGTGATCAATTTATCGGCTCGTTAACGTCTGATAAATGTGACTGGATTACTCTGTGATTATAAAGCAGTATATCATGATGAGAGCATTGATTAACACTGTGGGAATATCTTTAAGATATTTTTAATAAACGCCGCTACCCCGACTCATGCGTTTTAATACATCGAAGGTACCGACTTCAGCATGATCGCGTGATTGCGGAAAAGCTTCTCGCACTACGATTACCTCGTATCTGATTTCTGCCTTATAATCGTACATTTCATCGCACAAGACCAGACTTCTGGGCGGTGCCAATCGTAATGAATGCCTACCAGTACCAACACCTTAACGTTTAATATACTTTAAGTACCGTAGCGGCTCGAAACTGAACAGAACAAAGTGGTACATTATTAGCAAATTTTGAACCGCACACATTAAACTTAATAACCGTGAAAGGGGAAATTGGCTTCAAATACTTGATGATTGTTAGTTATCAGGTGGAAGCGCCTATGACATACAATGCGTCGATCTGCATCGCCAATTACTGTACGCTTTTGGAAGCCACTGAAGTAATGTACCCTTTGATGATATGCAAGCGTCTTCCGGTAAAAGACGTACCTTCGGGCAAAATTTTTCATGAGCTACGTGACAAGAACTTATAAAAACGCAAGAATTATAACCATATATGTAAGAAATTCCAACAGTTCCCTTGCGAAACATATGTTCTGTTATGTAAAAAATTACACATGCAACAGCCAATTAGAACTTAACTCAATTAGTAGGAATATTTACCGACTATTGGGCGTATAATTGCCTTGTAAAGTAATTCACATGGGTATTGTTGCATAACGAGCCCTGTCTCGCGTAGACGGGTTGCGTTGACAGCAACGGACCACCGGAGGCGAACACTGTTTTTTGAATAAACCTTCGTTAGAGTCGATCTGGATGACATGTTACCTCTTGCTGAGGTTTTCCTGGACAATTACGAACGTGTCTGTACTTATGGTGTATGTAAATTGTGCGTCTGTAAGTTTAGTCATCCTGTATTTCAGGTATGTAAATATTCGAAGAGAGTTCATGTCTGGGTTAAAAAGTTAAAGAAAAGTAAATTCGGCTATCAATACTTTTAAAATAGTTATCACTGCTTTGACAGCTGTCAAGATCACACGCGCCGATAAAATTAAATTGATTGTGAACATTGTTGATGTAAGACGTAATCTAGAGCGCATTATGAGAGGTCAGTTCAATGTTGACCGACACCAATAGCATCGTAATTTCTTCCGTTTATTGATAAGTAATGTTTGCTGTCACTTACCACCTGGACGGGTCGATGAACTCCATGCAAGTTTCCATTTTGATCTCAACAAAATTATCGACCGAAATTGGTAACGTAAACACATAATCGGCGTGACCAAATATCTTACATTTCGGGGGGATTCAGTAATAAACGATGATCATTATTTTAGAGTTCTATATGGCTTTATTGGATACAAGTGTAAATGATCGTCGACGTTTGCGAAGGCTCTATATATCACTGATGGTTGAAAGTTTTTGTGGCGGACGACTCCTCACGGCGATTTTATGTGGTTTAATTCGATCGAAGCAAGTGGTTGTATCGGCCCTAATTATTTGAATAGCGCGACACGACAGCCCTTTGACTAAAGCCGATAACATGTTCGAACAGAGAAAATTATAGAGAAGGTCTTTGAATTTGCAAATCTGTTTTTAACTCAGAACTGGCGAATGTGAGAGGTTCCCTTGTAAATTAAAAAAAGAACACGTAAAGCTCTAGTCATGCTCGGTAATATGATGCGACGATTTAAACAAGATGAAGTGCGCTAACTGAATACAGATGAGCGCAGCTTTTAATGGTATAAGTGATGCTTGTAAAGAATATGATAAAAATATGGTAAAATCAGACATTTGCCATTTGCATTTGCATTTCTCATGTCATGAGAAATGTCACGGGAAAATTCGATAAATGATGAGCGTGACAAAAGTTGATATTATCAGGTTAAAACAGCAACAACTGGTATCGGGAATAAACTGCATGATTTCATTTATCATGATGTCCTTCTGGTACATTTTAGTGTTCTTCGACTCCACTCCTTCCAACAATTTACAAAAGTTTTTATGTAGCAAGTGCAGCGCCATTAGACATAAAATTATAATAACAACCACTGACTAATGTTTGAACTTCTGCTTTTTATTGTATCGGCAATTTATAATATGATTTGTTAAAATATTAAAATTCATTGTTGATGAAGTCGCATATGAAAAAAAGAGGTTCGTTATAAAGAACGTAAAGAATTCAAAGGTCGCATTTTTGGGGGTGGCAATTAAATGCGAAGTTTAAGGGTGGTATTTCCGTGAGCGGTGACGTGACACCCTGCGATGTAACTGTTATTTTTATAGGAATTTCGGCGGAGCTATTCGAGATATTTTAGATAAAACTACCTGCTACTGAGTTCCAATTCATTAAAGGCCATTAATGAGGTTTATTGCGGACTCTGAATTTATGGCACCTCTGTGCCGACTGATTAATTAAATAGTCATTGAATAGGACATTATCTGTGGACATTACAGTTTGTGCGTCCCATTTGGAATTCAGTATTTTTATTATATCGCAGCTTCAACAAATTCAAAGGAGATCGCGGCGTGTTTAAAACTATCTTTAGAATTTAAATAACAAGTGCGTATAACTGTTGTCATTCATCAGGAGCACCACTCTTTTTGTAGTTCATTGCAATGAGTGTATTTTTCAAGACTGTCTTCTCTATGGTTACGAAAAAAGTATATAATTGATGTATTTACTCTGTTGAATTTATTTTATTAGTATTTTCTTTTTATTTATTGTTCTAGTGGCTTCAGTCCTCATGTGATCAGCTTCATAGGTCTGGTCCTATGATTTTAACTATAGTATTGAGTGGTCGGTTTCTGCAAGGAATCATTTTGTCTTTAAACTTTAATATCCTAAGGGAAGCTAGTCATAACCATCAAAGTACAAATGCTGATACGTCTGGTACAACCAAACCAAAAAGCAAATAAGAAAAAAAAAAACACCGACCAAATGTAGTGGCACTTGAACTTGATCGATATTCCAAAATAGCAGCGTGTTGTGCGTGCGCGCCGCCAAGGGATTTAGGTCACACGCTTATTGGCGGCAACGTAACACTTGCGCCCAAGGCCAGGGGTCCCTGGGGCACGGGTAGCCCTTGGAGACACTTGGTAGTTCCAAATAGGCATGATATATTGTGTAAAAACTGGCTGGATTCAAATGTTTAGTTTGTTACTAGAATTCTGCAATTTAAATGAAATTCAAAAAGAGGTCTTTATTCATGTTGCAAAAGCGTTCGAAGATTGTTAGTTAGTTCGAAAAGGTGTTGAACCGTGTCATGCGAACCTGAAACAAAGCAAATGACGTGTATTGCATGGACGTGAAAATAACATTTTGTCCCAAAAATAGAGATTTTCTCAGGATCAAAGAAACATCGAGGTAATTTTCCTTCAAGTACCAATAACTCATATCGGTAACACGGTCTGCTTTAAAGTGGGACCAAAGACAATTTGGTAATATTTACGGGCCCATTGTTTCCCAAAATCTTAAAAATATGTTAGTGTCCGCTTAACACATGGGTGGTAGCTTCTGAAATAGGGTTTTACAAATACTCATGGAGATTGATGGTTATTTATTTATCTCCAGAAATGGTGAACAATTAAGACAGCTATATCATGAAAACATACATCAAAAACTGCTACTATGACTATCAATTTGAATATGATCGAAAACCGGTTATGTATTTTTCTGGACATTTCCATGAAAACTCCATTTTTGGGTCACAGCTACATCTATTTCTGTAATTATAAAGTCTCAATCCTATTCCGTAATATCCATACACTAAAAATCAAGTCATGAATTTCATAATTTCCATCACATCCAAGCAATCAGTTCTGGGCAAGTGGTCACCAGTCGTAAGCGCGGGCAGGCAGCTGCGCGAGCTGCGCGCGCGACGGTCGCGTGCCTCGTAAACGCACGAGCGGAGCCGAGCGCGCACGAGACATCGCCGCCGCACGCCGAACTCCGACGCCGCCAAACTTTGGGAGGCGGCGCAGGCGCAGCTTTTGATGCCGCCGCGGTATTACAACAAGCTTTGAAGTTCTAGAAATTTTGCAAGGTTATATTTTGGTAATTTAGGGACGAATTCAATTCCATTTTGTAGGTTCATGAACTTTATATCAGGAGACTACTTTTAATTTTCCAAAAGCGCCCCAAAATGTTGCTCGCATTAATTAAAACTTAACAATTAGTTTAAAATTAACGTTCATTTTTGCAAGAATGTGATAATCGCTATATAAACGAACGTAGACACTAGGTAAGCAACAACACAGACAAGATAATGAGAAACAAGTTTGTTGCAAACGGATGCTCCGGCGCATAATAACCAACAATTAATACTTAAGAAAATTAACTAGAGTGAACTACAAAGCAATTCGCAAATTCACAGGTGTGTCCGCCAAGTTCCTGTCATATCTAGCAGATTTCGTTTTATATGGAACTTGAACAAGTTCAAACAATTAATATCCTCCGACGGAAATATCCACCCATAATGGTTCGTGTTTCCCTTCCATTATCAAAAATTACTATTGCAATTTGATTTCGATGGGCGGTTCGGCGACGTGATCCAGTTGTGGTACGAATTGTCTTTTCCAAATTAAATGCACCAAAGTATGCTTAGGCCCCCCATTTTGTGCATTTCGAGTACCTCTATGTTATTATTTTTCTTTTGCAAAATGTAACTCGAGCAGAGGCACGTGTGTGGAAAAAGAACCTTTTGTTATTTTAATTTTGCAACGTCCTGTGTTCTGTGTTTGTATATTGAAACCTACGTAGATAATGTTGTTTTTTATTTATTTCAAGGACATATAAAGCATTGGCAGTCGAAGTTATAGATGTCAATAGTGTGGGTGATAATTTATGGTAAAGTAATCGAACCTAGCTTGTTTGTTTTACCTAGAGTTACGACTAGAGAAAGATGAATAATGGAGGTGTGAATTTTAGATTAACTTCTGTAAAATGATGAAAATAAGAATACAGGGAGTGTATCAGCTGCTTATCATTCTGGGCAATTCTGAGTTAACTAAGAGAAACAGGTTCTTCTGGTGATTGTAGTCGACGGGATGCCAGTGTTACCAGCCAGTCGTTATTTGTTTATCTATGCTTTGCGGCTAGAACGCAATTCTTCGAGGAACCCCGTAAAGTCCCGTTATTCCTGTACTCTAGAATAGGTACGTTTGAATTCCAGATAGAAAAATATACCTAAAATCAATAAATCATACAACTTACTTGGTTAGAAACACCTAGATACTTATTGCTAGATTCACAAACCTATTGGCAATTGTGATTGCCAAAAAATCGCAACTTTATTCAACATCTGAATGTAGTGCCTCATTATTTTCATCAATTAGTCCTCTTTAGTTTCTCTCTTTAGAATATTTGTAGAGGTTCGAAAGGCACTGTGTCTATGTAAGCCTGTAAAGTACTGGGAATAAATCACGCTTGTTCATTTACGCTTATTAGCACTTATCTACGGGCTTAAAATAGGAATATTTTATCGTATAAATTAGTCGAGAGGTATGCAAAGATTTATGAGTGCAATTTTGATTTTATTTTTAGTATCTTGCCATAATTTAATATGGATGGAGGAACGGGTCCTCATTTTTCAGCTTAGCTTCTCTTGTATATTTCAGTGTGGTTAGGTAAAATTGGGTGATTGAAAAACATATGAAGGAATTTATAAAAAAATGTATTTAATTACAGATGCAACCACTTGGTTGAATACTGGTATTTTTATAACTATTTCATAAAAATCTTATAATATTAGGAATCTGTCTTAGGGTGCTAACTTATCTATTTACATTACAAGTCTTTGTCTCAAGATTTTCAAAATTATATTTTACAAATAGAACGAAGTGGAATACAACACAAGGTACCCAGAGACGTTCAAAAATCTGAACATAAACTATCCTTAAACATTAATGACTAGATAACAATTATGAACAATTGTAAAGATTACATTCTAAGTGGAAGTATTAATACGTAAGGCTACACTAAGGCACAGCGTCATGTCGAATCACTAACATTACAACTAAATGCTTAAGTGGAACAAATAAATGATCGATTCAGTCTTCTTAGTGTTATTCCGTCGATGTGGGAAATGCAGTGGGGGTATTCGTTCGGTGTCCAGTCGCTCGGGGAATGCATCGATGGGGTCGTTACAGTCCACAATTATCCCCTATCATTAGGAATATACTGATTGCGCTTAATTAGAGGTTCTCTCGGAGACCTCGCGCTCCGATGCTCGACTCCTCTGGAGGATTACTCGTTTTTTCATAATCACCAAGGCGCTGATTGGCCGCACTTTGATCACCGCAATGCACGGTTCCTGGGAAAAAGGAAAAGCATATTTGAAATGTTTGAAGGAAAAAAGTCAATATCGGTACGATTTGCGTCAATACTTTGACAATAACAGGTAATCTAAGTCCTAAATGCTTGATAGAGCTTCGTGACGCTATATAATTCCCATGAACAGTGCACGGTATCGCCATATGTTTGCATAGAGCTCAGCAAATATTGTAACACGTGTGCTTGCTCGCTGCCCTTCTATTTCCTCTTGAGATTTCGTCTTCCGGTACAATAAATTAATAGCCGACGAAGCGTCTCAAAACATTTTTTGCGAGCTTTAATATATTTTGTTTTTAGTGGCGGCGCTACCGGTTCTACTTAATCTATCAGGACGGACCATATGGCGAGTTTTTGGCAAAAAGCTCTCACTGACCGGACGAAACGCATTAACTTGAGATATCAGTGAAAAACAGAACATGTTTCCACTTGGGAATCGGAGTCATCTGTTATGGCTACTTATTATTAGAATAGATCACTTTTATGTGCAATTTTCTCACTACATGCGGGGCGAACCGCAAGATTGTTAGAAGTAATTGCTGTTCGGCTATTGAAGCAAATAAGAAGGTGGAATGCGGGTCCCTACGATCTACAACTTGGAATAGAAAAGTCTGTCTACCTTTGATCATAAAAAAATGTTACCTAGCTGCGAGCTTTTATAAAGCGACATATTTTAACATTCACCATTGTTGGAGACGTGCCATTGTGTCCTCCTAATTCTACAATGAAAAGATAAAGTCTATCTTACGGTTCAATGCTCAAGCATAATGGTGGATGTGTTTACTTTTTGCTTAGGATGAAGGGGAATCTTCATTCAAATTGTGCAATATAAAAGATTCGGTCTCTAAGGCAACCGTGACTAAAAGATCGTCGTAAAAACACTGTAAGCTTTAACTACCTGACTCTATGCGAAGTTTGCTAGTGTGAATAAATATAATAAAATATATTTTTGACTTAAAACGGTGATAAGCTTAAAACGTTTACCTTCCAACCTAGCTTTAACAAATGGCTGACTAATAAAAAATTAGATAACTTTGATGCTAATATTAACAGACGGCGGCGCGACGAAAGTAAACACAGTGATAAGAACATCATTATCAAACCTTGAAGGTTATGTTAACACACTTAAAATTCATTCATGGAATATAGTGCAATGTTATGTCATGGAAAATATAGGTACCCTCACTATAAAATCTATGTCAATGATAAATTCAATTAACAATATGAAAATCAAACAACTATCAAAAATGTCTACAGCAAAAAAGTTCGACTCACCTCCAATCACTGTTGTTGCCACCACGATATGACGTCTAGAAGCTCTTCATCTTCAGGACTCATGGGCTCGTAGGAGTCGTACGCGTCGTGACAGCCCGGGCCGGCTGACGACTCGGAAACGAACGAGGGTGCTGGTGAGTGGGACTCCTCGGATAGCGGCGGAGTGTGCGGCCCGCTGCTCGTCATGACTATTCCCGATGAGTCGGAGCAGCCCTCTTCGCTCTCCTCAAGTAACCGCTTCAAGCTTTTGATGTACTCCACTGCCAGCCGCAAAGTGTCCACTTTGCTCAGTTTTCTTGAAGATCCTCTTCCTCCAGCCAGAGCTGCGGAGACAGCTGACGGGATGTGTTGACGAAGTGCCGCAAAACCATTGTTTACTTGCTTCACTCTGTTCCGCTCCCGAGCGTTCCTTCGAGCTACGGAGGCAGGCTGGGTCGGATAGGGCTGGTGAAGATACGAAGACTTTTTCTTGCAGCGGTTAGGGTCCACTGGAGCAGGTGCTAATCTCCGTGGAGCCTGAGATTGTAGGTGCGTCAGTTTCTGATCGACACCGAGATTTTGGTACGTGTGAATAGCCGCCATCGGCATCGCGAATGTACGAGTGAACTGGGAGTGTGTATCGAGAGAGCACTTGTCTGTGCCGCGCGGAGGTTGCCGGTGGATTGGCGGAGGTGGCGCGCACCCCCGACGCTAAGTAGCGCGCGCGCCGGTGGGAGCGGACGGGCGGGGCGGGGGAGCGGGCCGGCGCGCGCGCGGCACGCGCCCCGCCGCCCGCACGCTACTTGTTGCGCCGATCAAAATACGCCGGCGCTTATTATGCCATAGAGCGGTAAGCTCGCGCCGCTATTGTTGCACGTCGTTGCGCGTAATTATCCCGTCCATTACCATGTTCGGAAGACGGGCTCTGTTCACGTCTTCTATTTAGAAGTCGTTATAGAGAATAGACGCTGTAAACCGATCGGAGACGATATTGTGTTATTAATATGGTCCCGGAGCTTTTGTTTTATCAAATGAGCCTTGTAAACTTTTTGGGATACAGCTCGTATAAAAATACCTGTGTAAACATGGCTTGAGATTATTTTCAAAAGTTTAAGTGCCTACATGTATGCTACTATTGTAATGTTTTATATGAGAACATTTAAACAAAAGTCATAATTATACTGGTTAACCGAGTCGTTGAGTCACTAACCGCTACGTAGCGTCTACGGCGTAGCACTTAACTACGTTACCAATATATCGATAGTTTGAGTGGATTTTCTCAAAAGTTAATGTTTCATTATGCACAATAAGTCGTTTGGTTCGTCTCGCGGTCTGAGGGCAGGTGCACTGATGACGCTCATGCGTAACCTAGTCCAGTGAGTCGCCAATGGCACTTTATTTGATGGCTTACTCTCATTATAATGTTAGATCTTTCGATATTTATAGTTTACAAGCCGCTCTTTAAGTTCTTGGCCGGCATGGAGATAGATTAGAATACTAAGTTGTCAGGAATGAAGACGTGTGTTTTTACAAAAACAACCTACCTATAAAATTACCTTTAGTAAGTATGGCTGTACTTTTTATTGACCATTTCTTTATGCAGAAAGAAAACGTAATAATTAGGCATCCAGTCTTTGTTAATTACTGATTAAAACATAACAACATTCGAAACCGATATGTTGATCCCAAAAGCTAAACAATTGAATGAACGTCATTTTTACTGAAAGACACCACTGTTTTTTTATCTCATAGAGATTTTGGCAGGTGCATAACTTAACACGCGACGACGCTTTCCGGATATATCACATGTTTACTTCTGATTTTGACGTCATACCATATTCAATTCTCAAATATGCAAATAATACATTAAGACTTTATTAGCACGAAGTTCTGAGTTTGATTCCTAGGACAGGCAAGTGTGTGATTGATTGGCAATAGGCTCGCGCTATTACATGGGGTTCAGATATACTTTTGAGGTGTGTGTGTTCTAGGTAATCTCTAAAGGGTGAAACGCGGCTATATAGCTGCGCTCATGTCTCACCCTTTAGAGATTAGGTACATGTGATGTCCGCAGTGTCTCAAGACGAAAGTCTATGAACAGTGTGTGTTGCCAGTGATTACATACGGGACCGAAACGTGGTCGCTCACAATGGGCCTTATCAAAAGGCTTAAAGTCACCCAAAGGGTAATGGAGAGGGCTATGCTCGGAGTTTCCTTGCGTGATCGAATCATAAATGAAGACATCCGCAAGAGAACTAAGGTCACCGACGTAGCCCGAAGAATTGCCAAACTTAAGTGGCAGTGGGCAGGTCACATTGCTCGCAGAACGGGTGGCCGATGGGGCCGAAAAGTTCTGTAGTGGCGACCGCGAACCGGAAGACGATGCGTTGGAAGACCTTCCACTAGGTGGACCGATGACCTGGTGAAGGTTGGGCGAATCCGTTGGATGCGAGTCGCAAGGGACCGGTCAATGTGGCGACACTTGGGGGAGGCCTATGTCCAGCAGTGGACGTCTTTCGGCTGAAATGATGATGATGATGATGACATATGATGTTTATGTATTACGTTTATAAAAAACAACCGCCATTTATTCAAACTAGCCTGAAGATTAGCACTTTTTGAACGTCAATAACACAAGACAGTCCCCTAAAACGCCAGACCTACCCCCTTTTTGACATTTATCTCTAAAATCTTTTAATAGCTTGTGAACTGTAATAGTAAAGTAAATTCAAATCAACAGGTTGTTTGTGGCAGGTGTAAGTAAGGGCGCGTGACACTGACCGACTATGTTTTCAATATGTCATTATGTATTCTCATGTTTACTTCTAGTTTAGACATAACCAGCGGAATGTGGGAAGTGAGCGAAATTAACTGAGTTATCACAAATTAACTGAGTTATCACAAATTAACTGAGTTATCACAAATTAACTGAGTTATCACAAATTTTGCGGACGAAGTCGCGGGTGAAGTGCTAGTATTGTATGAAGGGTTCCGCGTAAAGCGCGCATTTTGCGCATGAATAGTAGACGACAAAAAATCTAATTAGTCCGTCAGGTAGATTATTAAAAAATATTTGACCCGTATTTTTTCATTTGTTACGTAAATCAAAATTAACGAAGATACGACGCTTTTAAAAGTCTCAATACGTGACGCCTATGCATAATTTTTAGCTAGTTCTGACATCACGAGCCCTCACTCCCTAGTTTTGATGCGTTTTATCTTTGTCAATATTCATTGATTTACAAAAACAAAAAATACGTGTCCATTATTTTTCAAAACTCTAACTGACGGACTAAATAGATTTGTATTTTTTTGATACTGTCGTCATGCCTGTAATACTAATTTTGATTCTCCTCTTACTTTAGAATTAAAAAAAAACTGGAGCGTGGAGCCCGGTAATTGTCCCATTGGATCGGGATCACACTAAGTACCGTAAAAAAGTAAAATCCTCTATGCTCTAGATTACAAAATATCTGTGTGTCAAATTTCATCCAAATCTGTTCATCCATCCTCACAAACTTTCCCATTTATGAAGTGAGATTCCGTTTAAAATTTTAACACTTATCCCTAAAATCTTTTAGTAGCGTGTGAACTTGAGTCTCAAAGGAATTCAAATCTGCAGGTTGTTTGTGGCAGGTGTATCGGCTCGCGACATTGTCCGACTATTTCTACGTCACCTGCATATTGTGGTATTTGACGACACGAATGGCGCAGTGGTAGTGAGGCTGCCTTCCGTGCTTGGGTTCCCGGGTTCGAATCCCGGTAGGAGCAAATGTTTGTGTAATAAACATTGACATTTGTTTCCGAGTCATGGATGTTTATATCTGTAATAAGTACCTATGCATTTACAAACAAAAAGTATCTATGTAGTTATCAATTTATCTGGTGTCCACGACACAAGCCTCGTTGCTTAGTGTGGCACTAGATGGTGTTGTGTGCAATGTCCAGCGATATTTATTTATTTATTTAATGTTACCCTACTTTAGAACAAAATTTAAGAATGCACAGGGCAATATTTAATATCTTTTGATTTGAAGATGTAAAAATATTTTTCATGTTGAACAAGCGAATGTTAATATAATCGAAAACCAGCACTTTAAAAATAAATTCATATTAATATAGAAACCTATTAATCTAATTTCTTAATGTGAAATTCGGGTTACCAGTGTGTTGTTATTACTTAAAATACTTGCACTGAATTGAAAAAACACGAGTACGTATCTTGCACCCGAAGAGTAAGTAGGTAGTTTAAAATGATTAAATTTCATTAAATATATCGACAACTTGAAATGTTGGTAGCATAAAGTGCTCTATTGGTATGATAGCTCAATAAATAGATTAACTTTCTTCATTAACGAAGTATGTAGCATGCAATCACAGTGCTCAAGAGTTTATTTAATTTATGCCCTATAAGAATAATATTTATTGTCTAAACATAAATGAAATGTGCGCTTGTGCTAAATAAATTATTTTTTACTACATGCATAAGACTTGAAACACATCTGTAAATATGCATATTTGTACAGAGCATTGTTATCAACATTATTTAATTAAAAATAATATGATAATAATTCTGCGTTTATTCGGCGAAGTGATACACTCACACTTTTTAACAGGGATATAAATTAGTTTATGTCATCTTTGGAAACAAAAAATACCCATAAAAAATCGGGTCGGGGGGCTCGGGTCCGCGGTCCCGGATTCCCCCTTAATATTTTTGAGAGGTATTTTTGGATCACAAGAAAAAAAAAAGTCAAAGTACAGTTATCAAAAAGAAGAAGAAGAGTAAGTAATGGAGAAGTGTAGATAATACTTCTTCATGATTCTGACCTCCTGGTAGTTTGTGAGACTTTATTATAATTGACGTGGAGTTGCGGACACCACTGCCAGCAATACAATACAATACCTCCTTCATGATTCTGGCGTCCTGGTAGTTTGTCTGATCGCCTTCTTAATTTAGTATGTATATCTCAAAAAAGAGACCACGGGCATTTTAGTAACCGTGGTCCTTTCAAGGGTCTACTTGAGCTACGGGTATAGTTTAATATTTTATAAAATACTTTCTCAACATTTAACTTTGTTATTTTTTTCTCCGGGACCGTGGTCCTTGTTCCGGATGCCCCCCGACCCAATAAATTCATACATACACTGCTAAAATTATAACGATAAAATCAATCATAATCAAAGTAAAATATACAATGTGATCAAGAGATTATGCTTATAGTGCAGGACTAACGTAGCTAGTAATCATACACATTCCTAAACTGAACTACTAAAAAAACCTACCCTTAAACCGGCACAGTCACGACATCTATGCCCAACCCTTAAACAAAAACAAACTACTCGTAGAATCGATACTCGCTCAAACCAAAGGGAAACATTGCTACAAAAAGATAGTAGATGGCGTTCCATCGGCGCAAGGGTTGTTTTTAAGGGTGAGTTCGGAAATACTGTCTTTTAAATCATGTTCGGTTTTATAGATGGCGTGTATCACAAGGGGAGATTATACTTATTAGAATGAACGTTAGTAAACTTCATAGCTTACAAATGTAAGTTACGATTTCTGATTTATGTTAAAACTTTAAATGCATTAGGACAAATTTCTTAATTTATCTAATAAATACTAATTAGGCACACAAAATGATGTTTTAAGCTTTCACGGGTTTAGCTCAAAATAATGAATAATCACGAAAGATAGACGACTGGAATGGCGCAGCGGTAGTGAGGCTGCCTTACGTTCTTAGGGTCCCGGGTTTGAATCCCGGTAGGAGCAAATGTTTGTGTGATGAGCATGAACGAGTCATGGATGTTTATATGTATAATAAGTATGTATTTACAAACAAAAAGTATATATGTAGTATATCAACTGTCTGGTGACCACGACACAAGCCTTGCTTAGTGTGGCACTAGACGGCGCTGTGTGTAATGTCCAGCGATATTTATTATCCATTATATCCCGTAAGTGACAACATAAGTTTACTCAAAATGATGTTCATGGGTTTATTAAAATTTAAATTTTTCATCTATTTATGTTTTTCTGGATCTGTGCCCAGTTGATGGCAATAGGCTCCTCCCCAAATACATGGGTATTTAACATAATTGATGAAATATGGGTGTTCTATTAGGACACACCTCTGCCTTCCCCATATAGGCGTGAGGTTTCTTATTTATATTTTTATACTTGTTGCTTTTCATTACAGGTCATTTTTAATTTGTCGAAGTCCCAAGAACCGTTGGATTGTAATGAGTCGTTAACCAAATGACACTTATAAAATCGAATTTAAACTATCGTAGAACTTTCGAGTATGCCATTAACATTTATTGATACGGTAGCTAAAAGCCAATTACAGCAAGTAACACGGGAGATGGCGCAATCTTCACACCTAAACTCACACAAATGATGTTATTAATTAAAAATATAATAAACTTCTCCCCGCGAACCTTATTATCTCCCTGTTAATTACTCGCGTCCTCAGTAAAGCTCTCGATACCATCGAAGCCTGATTTTACGAGCGAAGAAACCGATGAAGATATATAAAATCAGTGTAGTTATGCTTGTGTCTACTTAATTAAGAATCCCGTAATTGAAATCAAATCGTGGGAATGTTGAAATCAATTTTGGTGCTCATAAACAGTTTCGTAGCTGTTTTTGGTCTACGCGCGCTACGCACTATTTCGTCATATTGTGTGCGTTCGAAATATAATGAACTAATAAATGTGTGCTTTTTTTATTTTTCTCAGTAGCTTTGATGAGAAATAAAAGTGACGAACATGTTGTTCAAGTTCACTGGGCTTCATTTCTTTTCTCATTACACCATGCAGTAAATTACATTTGAACGATGACGATCTAAATTCTGCGAGATGCTGTCAAAGATGACATATAACTCGTAATTAAGACAATAATGTAAAATTTATCTTGATCGATATAAGTAATTTAATTGGATTATAAAGCCTTTGACTTAATGGATTGAGAAAGGCGGCCTACCACTTTGATTGGATGCAACTCGGCACACTCGCGTTTTTGCCGATACCAGACATTTTAAATAGGCCTCCGCCGTAATTATGTTGTCATTTCGCAAATTTATTTACATTTTTAATAACCGCATCGGTTTCACGAATTAATTATATTCAGTGTCAGAAAAGCGTTTTTAAAATAATTTATATCGATCGTGCGTATGTACGGACGAGCTCGTGTAAATAGTTGTTTAATGCGTTATTCAATAAATTATACAGTCAGCTAAAGTTACATCGCAGTTTTAGCCGGAGTTACAAGCAATACAAATGATAATACCACGTCGCGCGACACAGACAGATTCCGATTGTCATCAAAACAAACGTTGTGCGACTCTTTCTCTCGGTAAATAACTTTGGGTTTGCGGCAATAACTTCTCTAGGCGCGCGTAGGCCTATCATTTACGAAATAACAATCGCAAATAAAATGCGATGCGCGTGCGCGGGGTATTAGCGGTGTTGCGCGCAAACATCGCGGTCGGGTGTGTAATTTCACGTGCGCTGACACGGAGGCTGTTCAGCACGATCGCCATACCACAATATATCACATGCTCGCGTACGCCGCCACACTGTATAATTCGTTTAATTTATAGTAGTCCGTCGACTAGTAGCGAGCGGCCGACACGGTTAATAGCACGTAACCACGCGACAGACGCATTCGTGTGCCCCCGCGCTCGGCCCGCGGGCACGCCCCGCCACCAGCCGTAACCCATTCCATTAAACGCACCTACATCATAGACCTGCGTAACGCTCTAGTCTGGACCACGCATCACCGGTGATTAGAATGAATTATGATATCTTTTATCTTGTAATAGTAGTCTTCATCTGCAACGGGATTATTGTTACACTTCTTTTTTTGTATCTTTACACAGATTCACATCCTTAGTAGATCACCAATCGGACAATAGAGCAGTTTTTGTTATCAATCATTTTTTTTTTATTAAATAACATTAACGATTGTACTTTGTTGCTAATAAAGAATAGTTATTATACTACATTATGCGTAAACGATGGCTAGCGAACAATAAACGTCACTTTAATATTATTAATATTGCAATAAATTTTAAGTGGTGACTGTACCGCACTTGGGTACCGAGTGTATTTAAACAACGCACCGTTTTTAGGGTTCCGTAGCCAAATGGCAAAAAACGGAACCCTTATAGTTTCGCCATGTCTGTCTGTCTGTCTGTCCGCGGATAATCTCAGTGACCGTTAGCACCAGAAAGCTGAAATTTGGTACCAATATGTATATCAATCATGCCGACAAAGTGCAAAAATAAAAATTTAAAAAAACATTTTTACTAGGGTACCTCCCCCAGACGTAAAGTGGGGAGCGATTTTTTTTTTAATTTTGACCCTGACGTGTGATATATTGTTGGATAGGTATTTAAAAATGAATAGGGGTTTTCTAAAATCATTTTTTGATAATATTAATATTTTAGGAAATAATCGCTCCGAAAGTCAAAAACAATGTGTCCCCCCCCCTCTAACTTTTGAACCATAAGTTTAAAAAATATGAAAAAAATCACAGAAGTAGACCTTTATATGAACTTTCTAGGAAAATTATTTTCAACTTGATGAGTTGAATAGTTTTTGAGTTATATAGCACTTTTTCAAAAAAACGCAAATGATAACTTTGTTTTTCATACAAATACTATGAAAAACAAAGTTATTTTTGCTGACGAAAAATGTTGGTATTTTTAATGGTCTGGGAAGCTACGGAACCCTACAGTGAGCGTGGCCCGACACGCTCTTGGCCGGTTTTTTATTTATACCTCTAGTATAAAGTTCGCACACCATAGTGGTGTTGTGTTTTTTTTTTATTTTCAGTTCATCTGTGGCGATTATTCATTTATCAAACAAATGGCGGAGCTTCATCAAACGAATATCTCTCTGATCTTACGGTGGGATCGTGTATATTATTAATTATGAACATATAGTGAAGAGCCGATTGGAATAGACGTTTTTGTATAAATGTGGTTACTGAATGGTGTATGTTGCTTGTATGACGGTAAATTATACCAAATGAGAGTAAAGAAATGATGCTCGTTTAATGTGTACATATCATGCGTGTAGCGCCAACATGGGGTGTTGATACTGCTCGGGGCCACATGTACTTATAATGATCTGGTCTTAAAAATGCGGCACCGTACAGGTATCGACAGCATCCAGCCGCTTATTTACTGATATCTAAGTATCTCAGTTTACTTTCAAACCTCACGTGACATGTTTTCATAAATTTTAGTCCAATTTATTAATTTCAATCATTAAACAAAAATATTATAAAAAATATTTTTGTTTAATGATTTTGTTTTTATTTTTTTTTAGGTTTTTTGTTTTTATTTTCTTTGACAAAATTACGTATCAGTAAAATTGTTACTTGTCAAAATAATGACGGAAAATAAGTTAACCACATAAGTATGTCGTCGAGGTTCTTTCAATGTGTTTCTTGTCCAAACTGACGGCAAAGACGTCCAAATTAGTGGGCGCAAAACAATTATCAATATTTAGCGTGTTACTCTAATTGTGGTCCGAGGTAAATGCCTGAGGCGGTTGAAACGTCAGCCTGTAGGTACATGTGTGTACTTAATCGCAGGAACAACTTATTAATTAATCATTTCGCTTAATTAAAACCAGATTAACATAATGATTATCTCTTGGATTTAATGGTAAATTACTTCTTCTTAACATATGTTTGGGCGTTTGCGATGTTGTATTAATTATATTATTTTTTGGTTTTGTATGGAATGTTAACATGATATAGGGCTTAAGGTAAGGTAAATAAATGGTATTACAATTCAATTTTTAAGGAAAAAATGTGCATGTTTTAAGAAATTTACAGAAGAGTTTTGGTAATTTATTTGGTCATGTCAATGAATTTTGACTAACAAGTAGGTAATTATTTTTAATATTAAATCAAATTAAAGTAGTTTTATGTAGTAATGCGATTATATTTACAAAATAGTCAAACAAACAGTATAGGAAACCTGTTTGTTTGACTATTTTTTAAATTTAATTACTAGCATTACTACCTAGCAAGGTAAAATACGAGTACCAATTTTATCCAGTAAACATCTTGGCAACATGCTTTAAAGCAAGTATTCCCACTGTTTCTTATACTTCATATTATAAGTAGATCAAAGAACTTCAACTAAAGTATAATAACTGTCAAGTTTGAAAGTTAGATCCAACTATAGAATTACCTTTGGAATGTTTAAAATTTACGACGTTAAAAAGGAAACATGAAAATCAGTTTTAAATCTTGTTTCATTCTGTTGTATTAATATACAGCTGAATTGACGCAAGCTTACCTGAAAACGATTAAAGCAACTTTCACTACACATTAACCCATACAAAAATACTGAAACACACAATTGACCCAAACAAGTTACCGTACTTATCTCATACGTTTATAACTACGAGTAAATGCATTCCAAATTCAAACCATCTAACCTAAACTAAGTGGAACTAAGCAAGATACCGTTACAGGCGTAGCTCTGTTCACCTATTGTTGGACGAAGCAAGCCTATTGGTTCTGTTCCGGAGTCTTGGCAGTGGTTCCTCCAATCACGGCGCGGAGGCTTCGCCTAGCAATAGATTTGCGTTGGCACTCACTGCGCATGCTTGGGAGGTATTTAGCGGGTAATTAAAGGTGGTATTTATTTAAGCTCTAGTTCGGTGTTAGAATCTTGTTGTATGAATCTTGTTGGTTTATCTTATTGGATCGGATCTGATTGGAGTATCTTAGCTGATCCTCATTAGTGATATCATCGTTGGTGTTCTTACTAGTTTTGTGATTTCTAATGAGATTTGGTCTGAACTGGAAATATACGACCTTTGTTGGTGTTGTGCTTATAAGTTTTAGTTATTTTTTTGTAGTTGATGAGTAGCTTCGCTTGCCGGGAACAAACGTGTATTGAATAAAATGGCCAGTTTTATACATTAAGGTAAGGTTATTCGCTAAAACCTTACCTGAAAATTGGCTTGATAAGAACTGACAACTGACATAAAACTAGCTAGGACATTCTAGTTTAGCCATAAATAGGTATTGACCGGTTACTTTGTCTATGAATGCTTGTTCTAGGAACAATCTATATATGAACAATCTGCACATCACATTTTGTGGGAGTGTAGTCTTTGGCAAAATGAGCGCAATATTATGTTGGATAGTGTACAGGTTACATCCGGAGTTATTTACTATACGGACCTTGTAGAAACTAGAGCAAATTTCCGTGCGTTCAAGCGTTTTTGCCATACCTATTATTGGAATCAAATATAACAGCTCTCAACTTAGGACCCATTAACGTTAATATTTATCCGTGGTGCTAGGCAACTGGGCCTATCCCAGTTGTAAACGTCACTTTGTGCCTATTGGCCTTGTTCGTTCTGTCTCCTGCTGATATGGAGGGAAGTGGAAATTACAGTTTTTTTTCCTACTCCTCCTCTATACTTTCTGATTAATTTCGTTGCGGGATCCAAGACAGTTAAATTCATTCTCTGGGACTTCGTCGAGCTTCATTGTCTTGGCGCTTTTCTGGTGGCCGCCACTGTTGATTCTGGCTTTCAGGAGTTACAGTGGTTTGGGCGTGTGTGGCGGGCTTGTCCCAATAAAAGAATGCTTGTTCTGCAAATATGTCAGGAAGTTTTGCACTAAACTGAATTCACGTAAGAAAAAGTAGTTAACTTATCAACTATATAAATTCATAACATTAATCCACCTACCTAAAATTATAATGACCTTTCCAAAATAAAACCATTATTTACTCGTATCATCAAAATTACTCCTACACTTCTCAGAAACGCCAACGACTACGCGGAAACGACATCCCATTCACAAAAGAGTTCCAATTTTAAATTCATGTCACATCGACAATCGGCTTCCGAATACGCGACACTATGGTATAGAGGGCGGAACTTTTACTTTCGTGAAAAAATAGAGGTGCGCACTATCACGTAGGCACAATTTTCCCGTCATTACTGGGGACGTGTCATAATCTGTGACCGGCGCGGCGCAGGCGCCAGATTTTTATTGTCTTCTCAGGTGGCTGTGGCACGTGGACGGGTTATTGATTAGGAGTCTGGGGTTGTTCTATAGGAAAATACTCTTTGCTTGTGATGAGCTGTGTGAGGGGTAAATTATTTACATTGAAAATACAATTTAAAATTGCGTGTGCTAAAAATTGTTTATCTATCCCTGAAAATGAAATCGGTTCTATGCATTATTTAATTTAACTTTTGATTGAAATTATTCAAGGTACTTACTTTCGAATAACAATAATGTTTTACAATTACTAAAAAGTCGATTTTGATTTTCGCCTTACAAAAGACATAAACGAGATAATACACAGTTTTGAATATTGTACAATTAAATAAATATTATTAAAATTATATCCTTTTGCTGTCACACTGCAAGAAAAACCTCTCTTCAAAGGAGGTAAAAAGTATTTCTTTGTAAACGGAACCTTAAAAAAAAAAAAACATCTCAAACAGTTATAAATGACAGCAACAATTTATTACATCGCCACCATAAACATTGTATGATATAAACGAAATAATTATCTGAATTGATATAGGGCAACGATCTCTAATTACGGGCCGAACAAAAGTTTGCAAGTAGCAATTTGACAATGGCAAATGTGGCCAATTGTCAATGATGCGAGGGTCCACGTAACTTCATTCATTGTACTTATGTGCTAAAAGAAAGTCGCCAACGTTAAGCAGCGATATATAATTTAAAATGATTACTGGCCATTTATAAAATGCCCTTTTAAATGTAATTGAAACTTTGGTAAAGATGGGAAAAATTTACGAAACAAATAAAATTATGTGTGGACTGACAGCGTAAGTCCATGATTTATGTAAATGTACCTGGTATTAAATATAACTATTACTTAAAACTGCTCATAGCATATTTTGAGCAAATGCTTAAAATAAAACGGTTTAAGATATTATAAATATAGGTAAGGTTTTTAATAGTATTATCGTTTAATAGCGAGTTATTTCAAAGCTTAAAGCCACCGATACCGACAATTTGTACGTTTTTTTTATAAAAAATAAACTTTTTTAGCTAACTATTTACATTTCCTTTAAATTTTAATTTAATAACTATACTATGACGGTCACTTTTACGATGATTATGATTTACAGAATTTATTATAAGTACGACACGACTATAAAAAATATTAACAAATCTACTACTAAAAATATAATAAACAATAAGCAGTGATATTCTAGTGGTGTGAACATCGGACGGACAAATCATAGGTCTCGAGTAACAAGACACGCACAGCTGAGTTTTCGGATTCATGACATGTGAGTATTGTGTAATGTTCACTTGCTTCAGTGAAGGAAAACATCGCTAGGAAACCAGCATGTAAGACATATTTCTCGATGGCATGTAAAACCAAGTCAGAGGTCCATTGGCGGCATAGAAACTGACACCCGGTTAAGCACTAACCACACGGTAAAAAAGAAAGAAAAGAAGACTAAAAATATAAACTTTTATACATAAATACATACATCACATATAAACAATGAGTAAAGTGACGATATTAATGCTAACACCAATGTGTAGGTAACTTTACACTCGCAAAAAAGTTTACACAGGCATCAAGGAAATAAATAATTTCAACAAAGTCGAAGTCACGCTTTTATTTTACAAAAGCCGCCACCCGCGTCGGCGCATACATCACGCCTCGCCGGCTAGGTATAAGCAGCACTGCTAAATGTGACTGTCTGATAGAATCGGATGTGTCATTGGAATATTTATAACCTCTGGGATATTAGTGTGTGAGATGTAAGACGTCTTTGCCGTTCGTGAGAAATTTTCAGCAGACTTTTAAATACACTTAAAGTACTTACGGGATTATATCCATGTTGTCCGTGTGTAGTACTTTAAGTGTAGTGAAAAACCGTGAAAGTCTAAAACAGTGCGACTTTTAAATATTTTCGACTAAAGAAAGAAACGTATTTTTATGCATCACAAATCGTTTCTTTGTTTTCCATAGTTTCATTATTTCTATATAATGACCACGTCAAAGATAGTCGTTACAGGTAGTCAGTGGCTCAAAAAGTCCGACAACCAGTCTTACCAAGTGGTCTTACCGTATTACCCAGTATTAACTGGGTTGTGGAGGCCAGATAGATAGTCGCTCCACGTAAAATACTAGTATTCAGCTTATCCGTTAGACTGGAAGCCGACCCCAACATAGTTGGGAAAATGCTAGGCAGATGATGATGGTAACCACGTCAAATATCGCAACCAAATTAATTATTTCTTCCTCATTGCTCTAGAAGGCAAAGCAATTTTTACAACTCGCCTCGTTGCGACTTTTATAGGCAAATAATACCCAAGAAACGCGGGACGGTAGAAAATCATCCAAGTCTTGTCACTAGAATAAAATGCTCATAAAACTAATTAGCAATGTAAGGGTTTACGACGCTATAAATGAATAAAATGGACCCCGAGCCCAGCAGTTCACATGAGTTTTACCGACGCTTTTTGTTTTAACAGGCTGATGAAGACATTTCAACTAATTAAAAGTCTATCGTGGTTTAGAATGCGTAACACATCAATATGTATGAAGCCAAAAGTTCTCAAAACCAAAGTAAGAATACCTCCTTTACATTAAGAGCGATCAGTAGCACTAATTTCAACTCTACTCCGACCAACTTAGCCCTCATTAGGATTCATCTTGTCGATCGCAATGTTGCGCCGGAGTATTTAAATAATAACAAAAAGGTTCAGCACCTCCGCCACGATCATTATGATGATAGCCTGATTGTAATTAAGCGTCTGTCTCGCGACCGTACTACGGGAGGCCGAATAAAAAACTGAGACACCGTATAACAACAATGAGGTATTAATGAAATGCCGATCAATTAACATGATGCCGCGGTGGGGTGCGCACCTCTCTGTGATGCATAAATAACGCATTTCCCTTAATCTACAAATGGTCGGGTTATAGTTATACGGTAAAAACCGATTTGGCGCTCGTAAGGTTCGCCCCGTGGTGCCTCGCCAGCGGGGAGTTACCGCACTCTAGTGAGAATTTACTATGCCGCCATAAAAATTAAATGCTATTCCACTTCGATCGCCAAGTAAAAACTTTCGCAGTTTGAAATATTCGAACTAGTAGCAACGCCACCGCACCAAAGCTGATCTTTAAAACCATTTTGTTCTCAATTAAATGCTTATCAACTTACAAAACGCTGTATCTATTTAAGCCCGAATAGATTTTTTAATAGAAATACCACTTTTGCCCCATAAAATCCTTAGTTTATACCGTTTAATATCGGTGAAGACGTGCACTTAAGCAAGATTACATGAGTTCTTTTTTATCCGAGCATACGACGCGCGACGTTGCGATCGGTTAATACGGCTAACGAAATAAAGTGCCAATGAAATTACCGGATCGCTTAGTGAGTATGCTTACCATTACGCGAATATAAAAGTTCCTCACTTAATAAAGAAGTAGATTTTACACAGAAACCAGATATTCAACATTTGCAAGTCCAGTTCCGAAATAATCGCCAGTAGGAATTTAAATAAGGTGCCAATTAGAAGGAGGGTCGCGAATCGCGAGTGCTGGCATTATTATAATGTCTTTTAATAATTTCATGTGGGCGACATTAAACGTTTGACGTTTACTGCTTAATAATAAAATCGTGGTAGCGAGCGCGCGTTCGTGTACTCAGCTTTAAGCAACCATAAACTTCGCTCGGTCCATTACAGCGTTAGCTTTGCGTCGTCGTTTAGATTAGACTTTTGGATGCATATACACTGTTTTATTAATATTTGTCTGTTTGTTTGCAGAGTCCACTGGTACTGCACAGTTTTAGCCCAAGGAGGTTTTAGTGCTTATAATAAAAACTAATGTATCTTCTTTATCGCAGTCTTAATGATATCGCAAATAAGTTATTAAATGCAAAACAAGATATTAAATGAATTAACAAAATTAACTTTTAAAAATGTAATAAATTTACCCAGGCAGTTAGGCAAACATTTATTTAGTTAATATTACAGACTACTAAATCATTTTCTTTAAATAAAACTGTAGGATAGCGAATGCATAAGTATAAATTCCAATAGTTCACTCGATTAAAAAGAAAAATGAACAATTTGCATATATCAACCGCGGAGGTTGTGCGTGTGTGGTACAACGCAAAAAGCAACTTTTGAAACATGAAACAATAAATCAAAGCACAAAAAATACGTGTTACCGCGGTCCGTTGTTTACACATACCCATCGACATTGTCGCGAGCCCTAAAAACAACCAGGGCTGCACTTGAAACCTTTAAGGCGAAGCTATGCCTCGAAGCCTTCATAGTAAAAAGTGGTTCGACTAATAAGGCAATATCAGGTACTTTTCATCTGTAATAGTTTATGTTTAGAGTCTCATTGAAGATGTATGACGAGTGAGTTTTTGTAACCCATCTGTTATATTTTTTGAGTTGGTCTACTGCGCCTTAAGAGAGCAGCGTTGTAATAAATACTTCTCTTTCCTCATTACCTTACCGCCCAAACCGACGACATGCAGAATGCAAAAACAGCAAATGACATACGCCAATACACGAGCAACATATTCACTTAGCGAAATTGAGAAATAAAGAGATTTTTTACCATTCAAAACGTGCTCTAATTGATATTTTATTCAACGCTTTTGCTCGTTGGGTGGCGGACATGGAAATATCAATAATGAATATGACACCAACGACGCTGTGCGGCGCTTTTGTTTATGTAAATTGAATATATTTCATACAAAGAGATTTTTTCTTCATATTTTTAATTCAGGAGCGTATGTTCATTTAAATGATTTTGTACCGATATTCAGGATCATTTCCTTTTACAAGGTCGGGTGAATGCTAGACGTACCAAAAAGAATCTGCAGTAGATATATAAGATACTTGCTTTTTACACATAGTATAATTGGTACTACTAGCAAGAATTATACCTATGTCTAGTTCTAAAGGAGATCTTATTAGAAAGCAATGTTATTTATGTTTTTTATCAACTTTTTAGGGTATTGTTAACCTGTTAATAGAGGCACCTAAAAACCAAAACAAGCAGATGTTACATATCAAGCTCAATTAAAAATAATAACATGATTGATTTATACAAAAACAAACCCTTTCATCGGAACAATTCATTTGACGTCTTACTCCAAATCTTTCAAATTACACGTTCCACTTGGTAGCACTTTTATTTTTGTGTCTATTAACTAGAAGTTGCGTGTGGTATCCCGGACTAGGTTCCTTATTAATAGTAATCGGTTTCATGACATTACTTATTAATAATACCGAACAGTATCCAGATACCGAATGATAGAAATTAACAACGCTGTTTACCGTCCCATTTTTTATCGTACAAAGATAATCGCATGCCTTAATAATAATTTGTATCAGCCCTTTCGGATGTCGGTATTATTTTTTGTAGCTACGATTCACGTAGCACTGATTGGATCAGTTAAACAGTGACAAAATACTCGGGACATTGCTCCTTTGTCGTGACGTTCGGTTTTGTTCCCGAGATGTGTCTCACGATATTTAACCTCATGTCATTATTAAGACATCACTTGCCCGGTGGCTGGAAGATCCACTTGCTGATAAAATATTCGGTCATTTATATCGAGTCCCGATAAATGAGAGCAGTGAACACTGAATAAATGTATTGTGCTAGTATAATAGTCGAGTATTTTAATTAGAACTTTGGTATTTAAGAATTCTGTTACGAATCTTGTTTCTTTGTGTGGGAAAAAAGAGGGCCTACATCACCCTTTATGTAAAAAAAAACAGTTGGTCACCGCAACAGTGATACCCCAAATTCTCTTGCACTATTGAACATTAGGTGAGCTCGATCCTAAAGATTTGTCTCCAAAACATGTACAAGTCGTTGCTCAATCGTTCGTAAACCATCCGGATCCGAGTCACAGTCGGCAAAGGAAACATTAATTAGGAGGTCGCCCTTAATTAAATTGTGACGTCTCAGCGAATTTCCCTGAGATGGACCTCACTCGGTGGTCTTGCAGGTACCTAAACGTTAGAACTGAATGTAAACTTTACGGCCATGGGCACTGGTAGTAAATGTAACATTTTAACGATTATCAATTAAGGAGTAATTCCTTATGGTACAGTCATTAACTGAGCAGTAAACTTATATAAACGAGATCGCGACTGTTTTATATCCTGGGAGTTTAGGATGAGGTAGTTCCTGGCTAATGTAGGCAGAAAAAGGAAGTTTTATGGGTTACCGTAATTTTACTTAGTAGATGGATTTCGAGAATCTACAAATCAATTAAATATTTAAAAGAGCAAGACACATTAACGCCCTTACAAACAATGGCGATGAAAAGGTTAAGATCGCACAGATGATACACACCCAATATAAAACAGGGCAATAGTGGCACCATCATTTTACTATCCGCAATAAAAAATATTATATGCCAGGACAGGAACAAAAAACAGATTATTACACATCAAAAAATAAAGTTATTAAATTGATGAGCGGCAATATCCTTTAACAAAAAAGGCGTTAACCACAAAGAATAGATTCATATTTGTTGTTTAATTAACGAATTTTTACGCTATAAAAGGTATCTTGTAATTTGATGGAAAAAAACAGAGGTTTTAGAGGCGGGGTAAACCTGAATAAAAGAATTCAGAAGCTTTACTTATACAGTTACCTAGTTATTAGTACCTATTGTTGGCGAAGATTCATTTCAAATTAATCTAGAATTATTATTGATAATGGCGCCACTGTGAAGTTGGTCATACAATCAGTGTTGCAAACAATAAAATTATTTTTATGAAGACCAAGTGAAGTTAATCGAATATTCAAAAGATGCACAATTTCCCGCTGATTGATATTTTGTTCTTCAAGGTACTGGACTACACTCCATTTACATATTTTTTCGACTCAATGCCACTAATCGTGAAAATAACACAAGTAACCAACCCAACTATTTCATTGTCACTAATTTCCATCTTAATAACGTGCATCAATTAAATCGAATGTTGCCAGTTCAGTGTGCCCACATTACCCACATAAAAGGTTACCGTTGGACTTGTTAAGAATGACATTTACGTATCATCACGCTGACCCTGTTCGGGTGCTGGGCTGTGTCTAATTTTCCCAGCAAGACGCCTGCCTGCTGCGCTGTTGTCAATGTACCATCATTAATCAAGGTCAAATCAACATCTTAGACCATTTTATTAACATTTGATTCGCTGCCAAATGTCTTTTGACAAAGTGTACTTAAACAGGTACCCGATGCATATGAGGACGTTTGGTTGCATTTATAATTCGCATTCCTGAACAGCACATGAAGTCGAATTTGCATTAATAACTGCAACTTTAGAGATGTTTCTATTTACATTCCTTCCTTCGTTTCAATAAAAGTCACAATTGAATCTAATATAAGGCTCGGCAGAGAGTTTTTGTGCGCAAAAACGGTATGTGCCGCTTTTGAGTCATCCGACAAACACTTACACGACTAACCCACAAGCACCTACTAACAGAAGTACGTAGTCGGGTACTAGAACAAGTTCCCAAACATGTCGGAGGCTGCAGGATTAAACATGGTCACAGACTGTGGGGTGGGATCACTCGCACCGGGAATACTAATGAGTACAGAAAACTATTTTAGAACATATCATTAAGAAACAGGTCACATAATGTAAAATGCAGTGGCTCTGATCTTCGTATAACGCTTACATTACTTTGTTGGAATCAAAAATACGCGTTGAAAGAAAGAGATGGCGATAGGTTATGGTGTGGGTACGAAAGAGAGGGTGAGCCGTCAAGGCAGGTGTCGCGATACATCTGCGCGTGCGCACTGACCGGCACGTGCGCCCCTACCAAAACTTTCAGGCCGAAAGGGAGGGTATTAGATGTTATTAGAAGTTTTTGAAGTAATTGTAGGCCGATATTATCAATTTTTAAGTATTTTTAATATTTTAATGAGACAATAAATAATTACCTAAGTAATGAGTATTCATCACATGTTCGCCTGTCACCCATACAACTATTCTTTATACCTTTTAATTAAGTGAAATGTATTTTTAAGGCCCTCTATCCACTAAAAAGTAAAATTTCGAGGCGACATATTTTTTACTACCTATCAACTTTCAATAATTCCATTATTCATGCAAACAGATACCAGTACAAGTATCGGAATAATTATATTTATTCAACGGCAACGTTCGGAAATAACATTACAAAGTGTTAATTAATACCTACAATCGACGCAAGCATTTTTTTCATTTGTCGATAAATATAGTAACTTGCGACGAAAAAGTATAGTTGAACATACAAGATAAATTGCTCTCCATATGTCAATCTCGAATCATAATTGAAAAGTAAAGTCTTGTAAATTTTTTTGGTATCATTAAACCACCGTGCGTACGGCACGAGCGGTCGCCAATTTTATAACCAATTTTGAGAACAGGAAGCCTGCGCGTGCGACAGGCCGATTTCAATAATAAATCGATGCCCCCACAATTCACCGGTGGACAGCGTTTGTCCGTAGCACTAGCCTGAAATTATCGACATTGGCACAAAATGTACTGGGCGGGGTTTCCAACGGTTTCTCTTGAGCCCGGTGAATTTTTATAGCGGTAGCAGGAACCGTCGATTGTGGGGTTATTAAGATTTGGCACTTCGATCCTTCCTCATCATGCTTGATTGTAACATGTCAGTATCTCCCTCCGTGGTTTACTCAACATATGTCTGTTCACCTTGTGGTATGTCGAGCTAAATACTAAGAACACCACCACACTCCTGTGTACCTACAACCACTTAAGGGACCGTCTGTCTTAATTTTACAACGTATTTTTGCTGGGTCTCGTTTATTATACTTAAGACCGTGAAATCAAATTTATGCCGTCACTTCACTTAAATCGCTTTCGGCTTAAACGAGAGGCGACATCGGTGTCACGACAAACCTGGTATTAACGTCTATCATGCGCCATTATCACGGAATATCGTAATAATTGAATTACAATCTTTCCCCAGTCTCGCAGATGAGAATATTTTACGTGAGACAAAAAAACGGATTGGAAAAAGTTTAGGTTCACACCTAAAATGAGGCGTCGGCTTGTTAAAAAGCTATTAATAATGTTTTAGACGTATTCCAATAAACGTTTTAACACCTTTTCTGTAAGGTATCATTAGGCTCATTATTGCTGAGCCGACCGAGTCCCGACCGTTCGATCTGCAACCACTCCGACGAGTTCGATTTTGTTTTAATATTAAACCTGCAGCTATTATGGACAATTTATTTTAGTCACTCGATGTTGTTATATTAAAAATATATGATGTCAATTATTGAATATTAAGGTCTATTTAAACATAAATAAAGCATCAGGCTCTTTTATTTGACCAGAAACTTCGTGAAAGTTTAATTGGCACTATAAGTCTATAACCTATTATTATAATTTGTGGTCGTTGTAAGTTATTGGATAAATAATAATACGCCCATAAAATGATTTGCAGTATTCTCCTGGAATGTAATCCGGTAGAGGTGATACTTTCGCGAATTTGAACGATATCAAATACCAGCTACCAAAAAGTTGATCCTATCAGCATTAGGACACGCATGTGAATAAATTCAAAATGGCTACTGAGCGTACGGAAACCCGAAAATTTATTAATCTCGAAGTAAATAAAGCAATCCGGGAGTTCATTAAAAGGTTTAAATTTTATCTGTGCAGTTTATGTTAACCACCGCGAGCAGGGCTGCGGCGCGCGGCGCAGGCGCATCCGATACCGAATCGTACTAATTGGAACTTTGTACCAACTAATTAGAATAAGTTGTGCCCGTACGGACCAAAATTTATTTTGGATCTGTGCCGCAGCGAAAGTGTTCCCCAATATCCTTTATTTTTAATTAAATTGATTCATTTATTTTTACGGAGATCGATAGCATCCCTGTGAAATTCCTGTGAGCTCCACACGTCGCCTCGGTTCTCACATTACACACGAAAACATCGTATCGTAATAATATTTTATTGAGTTTAAAGGCACCTTCTACAACATTCATCACGTAAATGGTGCTAATAAAAATATTATTGAATGGACATGATTAAAACATCCAAACAGGAAGACAATTCGCATGCCTTGGGGTTACTGAAACACATCAATAACGGCTCACCATTGATGTTATTAAATGTTGCTGAAATTATCATTTATAATTAGGTGCCGAAAAAATCAAGATTTTCATATTATTATGCATGTCAACCGTTATCAAGAAAAAGCATGTGAACGGCAGCTGTTACAAATTCTTAAAAATTCATTTCGGTATGCCTCCTCTTTTATTTGTGACTTCGAACAATATTCAGTATTCATATTTCATATTCCTGTTACATTTATTTAAAAAGGAACTGGACAGAAAAACAATGTAAGACAATCTTTCTGAGAACAAGATGAATTTTTAAAACGAATCCCGTACAAATACCACAGACACGTCTTGTTATAACGATTTATTTAAAAGATGCTTCAACTAGGTAATTGAACTGTAAACCTGAACTAAATCTTTTAGGTTAAATAAATAAATCAAAGTAAATCATAATCCCACAGGTTATTGGGGATCTCCCAATGAGCTGTGGGTCAGAATAGCCACCATGTGGAGCTCTGACACAGCCAGAGGCGAGATGAGCTGGACAAAACTGGCCATGGATTGAAAAAAACTGAAAGTCATGGGGAAAGGCTTGGTGCCCAAGAGTAGAATGACCCTGACTACCAATAATCAGCCTAATGTTCCCACTGCTGGGACACTAGCCTTCTCTCTATGAGACGGAATGGGATATATTCCACCACGCGGACCCGGTATTGATTGATATATTGCCACATGTCTTCGAATTTTTGGTTCCAGGACACACCAGTGTACGGCGCGGCGCGTTCGTGTTCCACGCGCGCCTCAATGAGATGTCAGAAAAAAGGAAGGGGCCCGCATGCACCGAAGCCTGCCGGGGTTTCGGGACTGTTCGAAAGAGATACCGTAGCCCCGTAACATAAAGGGCGAGGAAAGAGCATGGATGGGTTTCAGTCAGTAAAAGTCAGCCAGTCCCTCCCGCTCCGCCCAGAGCGGGAGCAGTCATTTGTGATTTCCCATCAGAAAAAAAAATAAAAAGCTAGGACACACCAGTGTCCTCACGATGTTTCCACGCTGGTTACTAGAAACTTGAAACAATAAATCATAGTCAGTTTTAAAATTGCCTTTACCTATAGAATTTTCTCACGATGCATAACTACGGTCATTAAATCACACACCTCCATATTTGTCAACCCTAAACTGCGACGGGTCAAAAGGGCACCAACGGACGTCGAGTTCCTGTAGTCATTAGCTGTTCTACCTCATACGCGATATTTTTATAGCTATTACCTTTTCACACCGTGATTTGTCATGGAAATATATAATTTAATGCTTCCGTATCTGGAAAGGTATTGGAAGGTTAAATATTATATACTCACGATATTAACATCTTTAGGAAATGCGTGTCAAAGGTGCTTGTTCACAGCTACTTCAGTGGAAGAAAAATTACTTCAATTATAAGCTGTGTGATGCCATGTCCATTTATTTTATGCTAGTTTATGTTTTTTTATGTACTGGTTTTTATGAAAATAATTTAAATATAAAAAGAGGAGGGCTTTGCTCAGCATTGGGACGGTATAGGCTAAAAAAAGAAAAAAATACAGATCAGTTAAATAATCATCTATTCCAATTGTCAAAAGTCATTTTGTGTGCTTTTCCATATTATTTTGAAAATGTAAGTAGTAGGAAAAACGATTATATTCACATGTTAAACAAACACATACATTTTTTAGTAGGTCACTATAGTGACAAACTTATATTTCTTGATATTAACACTTTTGTTGATAAACTTAGATCGACGCGGGGTAAAGTGTATCTACCTATTAGTTGTAGACACAAAATAGCTCGGCTATTAGCTTTTAATATTCACACAGACATAAGTAGTATGTCTAAGTTTAGTTCTATTATTGATACTGCGACTATTAGTACTAATACTAATGAACAGGTGGTGACCTTAAATAAATATAGCATTAGTGCTATTGATGTTTACAAACTTTGTACTGAGGAGGAACCATATGTCACCGTGGAAACTTCTCAATTAGCTCTTAGGAATGATAGGATCATGTTGTCTGGCGATGGATCGGGAGTCTCGGGGCTCTCTCCAGATCTTAATATTAATTTAAACTAGGAAGTGAGACAACAGAAGGTACCATTAACAATATTGTTAATCCTACCAACAGCAAAGTATCTTCTGGCACTTCATTAGTTCGTAAAAAAGGGCCTCAGCAGAACTCTTTAAAATTATTCCACCAAAATATCCAAGGCATTTCTTCCAAATTATTAGAAATTGAATTGTATTTAGAGAAAAGTATGTTTGACATTGTTTGCTTTACTGAACATTGGTTAAAAGATTACCAAATGCTTATTAATTATGAGAATTATATGGTGGGTAGCTGCTTTAACCGTAAATCTATGCTGCGTGGAGGTTCCCTAATATTAGTGAAAAATTGTGTTAAATATAAGCAACGTGCTGACATAGTAGGTCTTTCGGATGAACATTGCGTCGAACTGTCCTGTGTTGAGCTAGATAAGCATATAATTGTGTGTGTGTACAGACCCCCAAACTATCAAAACTTTTCCTTATTTGAATCAATAATGGAAGATGTTCTGGCAAAACTTACAGCCAGTAATAAATCTACGATTATTTGTGGTGACTTCAATATCAATATTTTGGAAGATAATTCAAATAGCAGTCGGTTATTAAATCTTTTTAAGTCATTTGACTTGACTAACGTTTTTATAGAACCCACTCGAGTCACGCCTTCTTCTGCTACTTGTATAGATAATGTTTTCTGCGATTGTGAATACTTAGATAGAGCCGTAGTAAATAGTCTGCCGTCTGACCATAGCGGACAAACTGTAACTTTCAGGTGTAATACACCATTGCAAAAAGTTGATATTAAATTTAGACCTATAACTTCTAGTAAATTAAATAGGTACAATATTTCCCTACAGAACAAGTTAAGTGTTATGAGCCATGACAATATTAATATAAATCAATTCTATGATCATTTCTTTTCAATTGTTCACACTGAATTCAATAAAACTTTTGAAAAGAAGACCAAAAGCATTTGCCCTAAATTTATATTTAGTGATTGGGCAACTAGAGGTATCAGGAAAAGTAGGGAAACACTATTTGAGCTTTATGGCCTTAAGCCTTATGTAAACACTGAAACTTTTAACAACTATGTTGCTAAGTATTCAAAAATTTTTAGAAATTCTTGCAAGATTGCCAAAGCCCTGCACATTAGCAACAAGATTAAAACAGCAGAAAATAAAATTAAGACAGTTTGGAAAGTCATAAATAGCGAGACTAACAGGAAGAAAGTACGTAATACTAGCTATACATTAGATACAGTATGTGGTCCTAAAAGCTCTAATCAGGAAGTAGCTCAGGAATTTGTAAATTTCTTTACCGATATACCGTTAAAAACTACGGAGGCTCTAAATTCCTCTTCTGAAGTCTCAATCAATTTATTGAAAGCGAATGTATCTGGATGCCAGGCTGAATTTAAATTTAAACACATAAACCCGATGACAGTTATTAAAGCTTTCCGGCAAATAAAAATCAAACTGACCGAAGATCTATGGGGAATGTCTATCAAAGTTTGTACTTCCATACTTGAGACTATAGCTCCATACTTAGCTTTAATTTTTAATTTGTGCGTAGACCAAGGAGTTTTCCCTGATTTAATGAAATACAGTAAAGTCATACCGCTTTTCAAATCCGGGGATAGTAAAGATACTAATAATTATAGACCTGTATCCGTGTTGCCAGTTTTTAGTAAGGTGTTCGAAAAGGTAATGCTTAATCAGATGCTCAATCATTTCAACACCAACGGAATCTTACACGATCAACAGTATGGCTTCACCAAGGGACGTTGTACAACTGACGCCGGTGTAACCTTATTAAAGCACATATTCATGGCGTGGGAAGAGTCCCAAGACGCTGTAGGAATATTTTGTGACCTCTCCAAAGCATTTGATTGTGTAAATCACGACACATTGCTTTTGAAACTTGAGCATTACGGACTAGGTAAACTTGCACTTAGTTTGGTAAAATCTTATTTATGTGATAGACTGCAATATGTTCAAATAAACGGTGTTAATTCACAGGGCTTGAAAGTAAAAATGGGGGTTCCGCAAGGCTCAATATTGGGTCCTTTCCTATTTTTAGTATATATAAATGATCTACCCTATTTACTGAAAAACCAACCTCAAAATATGGTATTATTTGCCGATGACACTTCCTTAATTTTTAAGATAAATAGACGAGCCCAAAATCTAGATGACGTGAATAATGCCTTACTTGAAGTCCATAATTGGTTCACAGCAAACAATTTGGCATTAAATGAAAAAAAAACTAAATGCATAAGATTTGCTTTACCGAATGTTAAAAGTAGTGATTGTGAGATAATATTGAATAAAGAGAAACTCGAATTCGTAGATAAAACTGTTTTCCTGGGGCTTACGCTTGATTCAAGGCTTCAATGGGGTTCTCATTTAACATCTCTTGCGGGGCGCTTAAGTTCAGCAGCATATGCCATTAGAAAAATCCGTCAATTCACTGATGTAGATACCGCGAGACTGGTCTATTTTAGTTACTTCCATAGTATAATGTCTTACGGCATTTTGCTGTGGGGACGGGCTGCTGATATTGAGTCTATATTTATTCTGCAGAAAAGAGCCATCAGAGCCATATACAATCTTCGTAGGCGCGATTCTCTAAGGGAACTGTTTAAGGAAATTAACATCATGACTGTATATTGTCAATACATCTATGAAAACATAATGTATGTCAGGAAAAATCTGCATCTTTTTGGTAAAAGAGGTGACAGACACAATTACAGTACTAGAAATAGAGACCAATTAGTTCAGCCAGGCTTCAGACTCGCTAAAGTAGACTCGTCTTTCATGGGGTACTGTTTGAAATGCTATAATAAAATTCCACAAAGCATTCTTGAACTAAATGAAACCAAATTTAAAACATGCATTAAACGCACACTGTGTAAGCAAGCATATTACAAATTGGACGATTATATCGCTGATAAAAATGCTTGGGTCAATGCCGGTCCTGCTCCACAAGGACAGGGGCGCAGAAAGGGATAGCGCTAATTTGTGTTGTTGGAGCTGCTGAAGATTGTACAACTATCTTTGCATTGTATAAATTCAATATCTTTAGTATTATATAACCTCATATTCCATATTGTGTGAGTGCTATGTACTAGAATGCTATCATTCGCTGGAAACCTACGTTTTTATTTTATTTATTTTTTTGACTTGAATGTGCCCTGGCGGTTATGAGTATGTCATGCTCACTCAAATGTCTCGCTGATGGTGGCGCGTGTGTCGGACCATTTAGTTCCCTTCAAAATGGTTGAGCTGAATGGTGCTGATCCATGCGTCATGTTCGTGAACGGGCGCTGTCAGTTGTGACTGGTCATGTCTTAGTCGCCATGGTTTATTTGAATTAATTATTTTGTTTTTGGGTTGTATTTTGTTTTGTTTTGCTATGGACACTTTTATCGTGCAAATCTTGCTACATTGTTCTCACATAATATACCATCTCAACATGATTGATGTAACCAAGATTTTGTAACAATATTTTGATTTAAAAGAGTGTCCATGGAGTTTCTTGCCCGTTCTTCTCCATAGAGATCTACGCTAGGGAATGGGCAACTACAGTACTTTCACAGTTTTTATGTCTTGTGACTGGGACTGTAGCTACATTAAATGTTCATTTTTGTTTCGACAATTCAAAAGTGCCTGTAACTGGCCTACTTGAAATAAATGCTTTGATTTGATTTGATTTGATTTGAATTACTTTTCACTATTTTTATTCATCTCTAGTAGCAGAAGTTTTGCGTACAACAAAATGCGGTTTTCCAAAAATGATTTCTATTTTCACACTAATTAAGATAGACATTCATTTATTTTATATCCCTTTCCCAACATTATACCAGATGCTATAATTTATAAATTCTCACGTCCAAACTGTCACATAATGATCTGCCGGTTCGATAAAGCGTTTAGTTATTATCGCCGAACTGCGGACATACGGACAAATCCAAACAATTGCCCTCGCCATGTCCGGAGAGGGGCTGAAATAGCCGCAATTAAGGGTTAATAGCGCTATCTGTGTACACAACACATTCCCACGCACGATGCGGACTAATAATACTTTTATTTGGAATATTTTAGTTGTTTAGGTATGTCCTGCAGCTATTTCAAGCTAAAAAAAGATTAAATCGAATCACTACAACCAACCGTTAACCATTGAGGAGTTAAGAAACAGCGCAACATCTCAAGTGTATACGCTGAAGACCACCGCATGCGGTAACGACAGTCTGTCCACAATTTGCCTTTGAAACTGCCGGCGATCAACCCCTTATCAGCGCATAGAAACGATAAAATCTCCGCTGCGACGATTTCATCATTGTCCCGCCCATTAACGCCCATTAAAATTCCAATCAACACGCACTTATTCATCTGTCGAAGATGTTACGAGGACGCGAAGACAACGTGACGTCACGTGCCATGTCTGGCGTCTCGCAATGAGAAATTACCTGTTTAATTACCTGAATCATTGTCACAGTTGAATTAATTGGCGCCACCGTCGAACATCAAGGAGTATGGGTAGCCGCCGAAAAACTACATCCTCTCCTTCTCCTATAACCCAATAAACTAAATCAATTTCATGTTGACTGTGACTAATTTTGTTAGTTTTAACGCGGTCTTTCGGCGCCAGTTCTGGTAAAAAACAAACAAACATTCCGTAGAACTAATGAGTGTGTAATTTTGTTAGGGAGGCTCTATGTAGGCGGTCCTCGGGCCGACACGAAGGGCCACAGAAAATTAATATTCTAGTTGAAGACCATGCGTTTGTGGAAATAAAACTCCTAGCAGAAGTTATTTCCATATCAAAATTGTATAAAAGCGATTAAAGATCTGAACTGCAGTTCGACTACTAGAATAAATTGACACCATTTTCTGGGTAACTTCATTCAGTGTAAGTAAGTTGGCCATAAAACTAGTCGACTTGTCGCTGGTTTAAAGACTTGCAGAAGCTCTAAAATAAACGCAGTTAAAACTTATGAGCTTGACACATCGGTTCATACACGTTCACATCGATGTAAAGAAATTCTAGGAATTTTAACATAGTATAATGTAATGTTCCCAATGACACACGGCCTCCTCTCTATGACAAACACAAAAAAAAATTGCTGGAACAATTCGCTGCTGCATTTTACATTAACACTGTTTCAAGAAATTCTCCCTATTATAATTACGCAAGACTAACACTATATGCTGTTAACGTTTAGAATTGCCGTAGATATCGCGAATTCAGGAACATTAATAGAATAATGGGATGCATTAATAATCCACACAATAAAATGAGTCTAGCCAACTTGTACTTAAGGGGGCAAAGACAGCTAGTACCCAGTACTTAAATATACATACGATGTACCGTTGAATGAAAACCATAGCGATCGTATCTTCATTTAATTTAGAGCACAGTAACATTTTGAAGATAGCCTATAAAAGTTGGAGTTTAAATGAGACTGTAAAATGGTTACATTAACCTTTCACCGGCACTATTTAAGTGGAGTAATTGATTTTTTTCTCATGAAGATCATTTTCAAGTGCACCGATGCGTTTCGTCGAAATCTTATTTTGGTTACGTGAGTAACCACATTGTGTAATGATCATTAAAATTATTTGCCACCTTCAAATTCCTCAAAGCAACAGCTTAATCTTCTTACTGTATTATTATTATCTTATTACTTATTACGTACTATTATTAGTGGTGCACGAGAATTTGCGGTTAATATTTGTAGTTTCTATATTATATTATTCATCCTTTCTTAAGGGCAGTTATAGTTATGAATAACAACAAGAAGCCATTTGCGCTGAATACCTCGCCTTCCCGCAGTCTGTGCAAAATACAACTATGGCGCCTAACGCTGTTTGAGATCTCATTATTTTCTCGAACTTATTCCACAGCTAATAAAATATTAACTTATTATTGAAATGTTGATAATATTAAGAAAAGAAAACGAACGAAACACCCAGCTGTTTGATACTGATCATTAGCAAAATTTTACGACAAAATATTTTCGGCTTTGCGATTATATTAGAGACTTCATTTTATCCCCGAATTCTTCGCAAACGGTTATGGATTTAGAAGATAAAATTCCTCGAAGTTTGGAAGAGTGGATTTCTAAATGATTATGTGGAGAGTTCCAGTGTTAATGTTGTTGGGACGTACTAAAACAAAAGAGGTTCGCTTCGGCAATGAAATGTTTATTGGCTGCCGAAGCCTGCGGGACGTTTCGCGCCTCAAGCGTGGATAACGAGCAGTAAATGACGTTTACAGACATTCAATCAAACCCGTGATTGGACGATTGATAGCCACGGTGCATATTTGAGCCGAGTTCGGCGTCAGACGAAACTGGAGTGAGTAATTAGGTTTTTGGTCAAAATATCTGTAAGTAATTTTGTTTTTACTAAGTGATTGGAGAGACCCGAACTGTCTTCTTGGTTGATTACTGTGCGACGGTAAATAAAAATATTATGAGAATTATTTTTAAGTCCAACAGCTGATTTGAAACTATTTTGGACCGTTCGTTGGTACAGCGAATCAGCTGTTTAAGCTAAACAAACAAATATTTATCTCTTCCAAAAACGTAACGAAATTCCCCGAATCTTAACGAGAGTTGTAATAAAAAATATGACCAAAAATTTGTTAAAAACGAAAAAGACATTATCGAAAACGAACTCAACTTCAAACCGAAAGTCGAAACACATTTATTTACGCTCAGCAACTAAATAAAATTAGCTCGGTCCAAATCCAGAAAGGAGTGAAAATGTAAAAATACAAATCTTTTTACACCTTTTTAAATCATTACACATTATTACGTACATATAAGGTTTAAGGGTATACAGGTTCATACATTACTGTGGTAAATAAACATCAAATTCGGTCGTTTCGCGCGAATGTCGCGCTGGGAACAATCAGTTGGTTGGACGCGTGTCATTCAGTCGGCAATGCGCTAACGAGCACATGCAAATACCGGGTACTTCGCACTAACAATATCCATGGGCTACTAGAGTACTGGTTTATTGCGACGAATGTGTCGGGAAAATAGTAGCTTCTGGAAGCAACGTGAAGAATAGTTTGTAGAGTTTCTCAGTATGTGATCCTTGGTTTTCTATGTTTTGTTTCAAAAGCTACCTAGCAGCATAGATGTACAAAGAAAACAGGTAAAAGCTGATATTGTTAAAATTAAATAATTGCAAATCTATTTAACTTGGTACTTATTTCATGTGGGTTTTTAGTGTAGTAAAATTAAGTTTGCGATGGATTCTTTCTGGAAATTGTGTCAGTTTTTTTCTGTGTTTTTACTTTTCAAACGTTTTAAAGGTTCGTCATAGGCAGCCCGGGAGTCATCACAATTTACAGACGCAGTTTTATACAGGAATGCTCAATTTGATCTCCACATATACAAGTATTTGCAAATTGTTCTCATGTTGTAATAATGGGCGAATAGCGACGGACTATCAACCTAACAAGGACTTATTTGAATTAGAATATAAAAAAAAATCCCTCCGGCAAGCCGCAGGAGGAGGTAGATTTCGGAGAAGGTGCTGGAGCGTCCGACTATTGAAAATTTTTATAAAGAGTTGTACTTATGTGTAAAATCTACAAAAAAATATATGATTTCAAAATCGTTGTCCTGTAACGGAAAGTTTACCCTTTTTAAATCCGCTCATAAGAGTTTAGCATGCAAACGCCCTCAATTTTTTAGTTATAATTTTTTATTTCGAAAACTATAAGTTTTATCGCTAAACTTCAAAGGTAACAATTGTAGAATAAACAATTTGCTTTCAAAAAAAAATATTTGCGACGGTCAAAATGTTTACTGTTTCGGAGATATGATTTTTTTTCGCAAAAAAATTGGAATTTTCAACCCCCTTCCCAATTTAGGGGTTGCATCAAAAAAGTTTTAATTTAAAGATGTCCGTATTCGTACTCAGAATGATAAAAATGAGAAACGGTTCAAAAATTTTCCATAGGAAAAAAGTTATGGCCAAAAAACTGATTTTAGAAAAACCGCCCCCCCGCCGCCCCCCATGGACGAATTCCGCCCATTAACGAACTTAGCCTAAGTTTTGACCGTTTCGATTTTTTGGCCAAGTTTGAAAGCAATCGGTTCATAATTGCGACCTGTAGAGTGTGGCTAAATTTTGCTTGTCACCCATATACATACGTATTCATATATATCCCCGTAGGTGAGAGACCAATAGGTAGATTTTTTTTTTTTCAAAAAAAGGAAATCTACCTAATATTTCAGGTTCTAGGATTGGCGAAGTACCTTTTAAAATGCAATAAGTTAATATTAATAGAAACATACTATTAGTAGTCCTCTAACAAAACTTAAAATATTTTTACCAAAAGATTTTTCAATAATGATCAGAAAGAATTATTGGGTTTCAACCACGAATTAGCCCACTGCACACTGTCAGCAATAGAAGTATTCGCAGTGGATTCATCTCATAGATTTTGTGTCACATAAATCATTCATACCAGAATTTAAGAACAGTGACGCTATTGTATAAAAAGTATTTTGTCTATTACAAAACTAAAAACAAACCTAAAAATATATTAGATTATAGCTATCATATGACTTACTTTCCTTTTCAGAGCCTATAAATTACAGCACAGCGGGAGTTTTGATCTTATTTGTTTTAAATCACAATAAATAATCTCCAATGAATGGATTCCAGACACTGCATGATTCCTACATTTGTACGCGCCAAGGTTCCTATAAAAATGATAAACGTTTGTCGCTGGTCGCTTTGTGTGAAAAAAATATGATGAAGCCGTATAAGGAAAAAAGTAAAACGGTAGGCAAGAACAAGTCTCGTGTAAAGATAGACACGGTAGAATCGCTAGGTACAACCATACCATAGATGCTAGATATTTTGTATTTGGAACAGTGGAATCATTTAAAAAAAAACATAAATATTCCGTGATCACATCCCTAATTTGGATTTTCCACCGTGGGATAGTACAAAATTAATTCCGTTATAAATGCTCTAATCAATGAGACTGTATATAAATGGTTTATGGTGTTCCAATATGTCTAATCTTCTATGGTTTACATTATCCGACAGCAATGAAATATTTTCGTTCGTTAAAAGTTTGTACAAACGATTCTGACATCTATTTCATTTGGGTTATGCGTTATTCGGTTGGTTTATAATTCGATTTGGTTAGAGATGTCCACACCTCTGGGTGGGCGCCGGCCTCCCGCTAACACCAGATTAAAGCTCCAAATGCATTGCGTGGGCAATAAACATTTATTAATAGGCCTCAGATATTTGTTTCAACACCATATTTCTATGGATTAAGTGAATTAATTCGATATAACATGTGTACGCAGGAAATACGTTTGAAAAACGTCTTGATATTTCGATTAGGTGTTTACACGAGAACGTAGGTACAGTTTCCAGCCGGGTTGATATTTCATTTCTTTGATAATATTTTGATATTGAATTTGTTTAATACAGAATGCATGTAGCCTATTACTTAAGTTGTCGTGTACCGAATTAATACCATTCACACGCAAAGAAGTATGTGCTTACTCCGGTACTTAAGTTTTTACGGAGGTGTAAAAGTTCTAGGTTAATGGTTCTGCAACAGTAGCGAGATGTGCGTTGTGTGTGCTATTGTTATCAAATATATGCTAAAATACACCGATCAGCTGTATAATTTCGCACACGGGTATATGAGGAGTTGTAAATATTTATAGATCCCCTTTTCCATGTCCGGTAAATTGCGGTAATCGAGTCAAGTTTATCACAACAATGTTTTTACATTGCTCCCAAACGTGTACGAGTGAAGAATGAGCCTGTTGTTTTAACAGCAACTTGCTAGCAACCAGTTGCTGGACATTTAAATATAGAGTTACTTAAGGCTGCTCCAGGGTAGCTCGCGAGATTCAAATTTTCTTATTTTTTTTGCAATTTTCAGGCCAGTGCTAGTTTGTATGTTGATGGGATGAACTTGGAGGGTTGTATTGATGATTAAGATGAACATTTTACCTAGCACTGGCCTGTAAATTGCAAAAAGAGTCAGAAAATTTGAATTTCTACTACCCTGACGCTTTCACCTTAAGTGCACAGCTTCCATTTGAGATAACCTAAAAAATCTTTATTTATCTCAAACAGGGATGTTTGTTTATATTTATACAGATACTAATTAGTAATTATGTACCGCATAGGTAACGTAAAATACCTGAATGTAATTATATAATTACTTTGACAGAATATTAGATGGCAGAATAGACGTCCGAAGACTGGCTCTGACAATTTTTATCCAATTTTTATATTTGATGCAATTTTCTAGGTTGACGTAAACTCGGTGTACGGTAATTGTACAACTATTGCGCGGCCATCACCTTCGCAATTTATAAACATGTTCATGTTTCAAAGTGATGGTTACAAAGTACACGTTACACTTCGCTTTTAAGACAATGTCGGAACGAATTAAGGGCCAATTAATACAGCAAATTGCTTTATTAACGTAGTTTGCATCGCTCGTAAACCTGCAAAAACCTTCGAGTATTTTAGCAGGTCTTGTTTTAAGATTAGAATAAAAAGGATGTTATGTAAATCGTATGCACAAACAATATGTCATTCCAACATGTAATTGCTAACAAGAGAAACAAGCATGTACGGCATCACAACTTGTAGCAATATTTCCTAGACATAAAACTTTTTTTATCGCATCCAGTATGACAGACCTTTTACCATTAAAAATCAGAGATAGAATCTCTTCCATAAAATAAATTCACCTCACACGTATACACACAATATTTGCATCGACATGTACACCAACGAGCTATAAATTAAAAGTTATGATCATTAATGAACCAGTTTTAATTTACGATCAAACTGTTGATAAATAATCAAGTTGGTTGGTATGAAAAAATTAATCAGATGAAGTTGAACCCGACATTCTCTTTACCGAGTCTAGTGGCATTGCTCTTAATGCCTCCATTTAATGTAATAGCTATATAAATTGCAAAATGAAAGTTAAATTGCAATATTACTTTATGAAACAAAACAAAATGATGATATACTGCTTCGAATAAGCAGTTTAATTGATGGGAGGGTGTCTTCTTACCGGAGTTATTTGTCAAAACTTGTGCCAAAAGATTTACATTCCCATAATTAAATGGGTATCCTGTGTTTATTTCGTTTTTGTATCTTCTTTTTTTGTTCGAAATACTACTAATTTGAAATTATTTGCCATTTTTTCTTCGTAAAAACAACATTCTAAAAGGGTAGTTTTATTGAGAACTAGCTCTTCGACCGGCCGCCACTTCGTCCGCAAAATTATGGAAGCTCGTCTAATTTGCATGGTATCAATACTTATAATGTATAGCCTATATCACTCGGTAAAGATGTAGTTTTTTAATGGTGGTTTCTCAAGAACCTCTTAACCGATTTTTAAAAATTGGCTGAGTAGTTATATCGTAACAAACAAACAAAAAAATCAAATCATTACTCTTTATAATAAAAGTTTATATTGTTTTTGTCAACTACTCAAATTTTATTAAAAGGTTACTATTTAAATAACTTTAAAATGATTGTCGTCTTTTAATATCACGGACCAAAGTCAGCTTTAAGCGCCCACCAATAAATATTAACCATTGATGTAGATCTTCAATAATTTGTCATAACGTCTTTATCTTGTCGAATGAGGGAATGTAATTCGTAACAATCGAAGATCGGCGGGCCCAATCCGTCGACTGATATCGATGGTCCGTCATCGCTCTGTCATTTTAGATGTTGAACGATGACAGCCGTGAGTGAACACCGCTTCGTTACTGAGGCACTGGGACCTAAGCTACGGCGGAATTCGGAATTTGAATTTATTCACCAAAAAATGTTAGGACGGGCATTTGAAATTGGAATCGTTGAATACATAATTAATTAATTTCTTGGAATATTTTGATTTAACAGAAATAGGTACATTTTAATCCAGTTAATTATGTTAAACGCGAGCTTAACTTTTTTCTTAATTATGATAAAGTGGCTTATTAATTTATATGGTTTTTTTTAAACCATGTATTTTAATTAATTAAGAAAAAGCCTTGCTAAATCTATTTACTGCTCATTAATAAGCCCTTCATATACCCGAGATTGTGTCAGTAAGTTCCCACGAGTAATGGATGGCTTTCAGAAGGATCAAAGTGCTTCGTCGCCTGCGCAGATATCGCGAATATATCGTGTTTGGTGCGATGGGCCGTAAGCACAGATGTGACAGCTAAGCCTGTTAATTTAAACGGACGCGATCAATATACACTATCGTCACGTGATCTCAGATTGAGGTATAACGTTCATTCAGACGGTGGTTCAACCAACTGTATTTAAAGATGCAGAGGACGATGCAATGGAAAGATTTGTATGATGCGTTAAGAGCTAAACTTGTACAAACATCTGCTGTCGACGACGTCGTCTGAGCACAAGAAGCCTCCATAAAATATACCTTATTTACCAAAAGTTATGAGGGTGGCCAAGGAAAAAAGCATACTTTGTTTTATTGACCAGAACTCTCCAACTCCTGGACAAAGGCCTCCCCCTAATTCCTTCCATTTGCTGTTTTTCCTTACCTCCTCGAACTAACATCGCCATCATTTTTTCAGCCGATAGACGTTCAGGACATAGGCCTCCCCCAAGTGTCACCACAGTGACTTATCCCTTGCATCGCGCATCCAGCGGATCCCTGGAACCTTCACCAGGTCCCGCTCCACCTAGTGAGAGGCCTTCCAACTCAACGTTCCGGTTCGCGGTCACTATTCCTGGACTAACATATAATTAAATTAAACATGACAAAACAAATACTGAAATTAAATTATCATCACACTATTAATTTAATTATACGACTAAAATTATTGCTTGGAAGGTTTTCGCATAGAAAACGCAAAGAAAATGCGGTAACCAGTTTGAGATAAAATTTAAGTTCAAATTCAACCAGACAAGCTAAAAATATTCCAGACACTGCCTCCAATCCTAAATGCACTGACCACCATAACAGTTCACAGTCCGATTTACTTCGGATTCAAACATTCATCATTACCCAAAATTACTTTTATGACATAAATCTTCGCATTCAAATCAAACAAGTGATAAAAAGCGACGCTGCTAACAACATCATCCCGCCAACGAGCGTATCTAATGTTATTTAAGTCGAAATATTGGATTTGAAGCATACGAAATTAATAATTACACCCTGTACAATGCGGTGCGATTTGTGCATACTTAAATTTGTATTAAAGTGACGGGAACAAATTGTCTTATCCAGTTTTGGTTAATCCTCGTGTTTAGATATCCTTTTCAGGTTCACAGGTTGTTAGGATGGTTAGTTGTTGTTTTGGGCGATATGATTTGCTAACGAGGTAGGGACAGGCTATAAGCCAGTACACAAACAGCTGATTTAATTCGGTGTACAAGTTCACCGAAAAGATTACGGTCTGATTATCCAAAACCAGCTGACACTGTGACATGTTCCCATCCAAAAATGTGTTTTAAACAGCTGTTTTAGATAATCAGACCGTCATCTTTTTGGTAAACATGGACCTTAGTTGCACAGCAGTCTACGAAACAATCCAATGAAGCTTTGAACGAAATATTCAAAATCGTTCTATTTCTGTCAATCATAAGAATTTGACGGAGACAGAACGACAATTTAAATTGGGACTGAGTTATTAAGTTCATCCATTACTTAACATTAGTAAACTTTTCATTTAATTATTAAATACTACACCACTGAACAGTTGAAATCAATAGAGATAAAGTTCTGCACAAATATTATTGTAAGAGAGACTGACAAATTCCAAAAACATAGATGACAAGCTCTTGCCCGCGGCTTCTGATATCTGTGTGATAAACATCCAAATTCCGTGAAACAGTAACAAATATCCATCCATACTTACAAGCATTCGCATTTGTTAAGATAGGATAAGTAAGAATTAGTAAGATGATGATGTGACAATCATTCCAAATCGGTTTACAAACCAACGTAACTCGAAATAAGTAGCAACAACATTACCTAACACAAAGAGACACCGATATCCAGTCTACTAGATCCAGATCCACTAGATAAGCCACCGCACTAACAGTGCCAACACTGGCCAGGTCCACCAAAGCCACTCGCTAATTTAACGTCTCACGCGAGAACTGTAAAACGGGAGTGATTGGCGCGTTAGATACGGACTTAACCGCCGGTTAATAAACCGATTGATTCATACCCAACGTCCTCCATATGTGGCATTTACGTTCAGTTTAATTAACTTACCTACTTCAAAATTTATTTACTTTTTGGTTTATGTATTTATGTGCCCTATTTTCTTCGAGTATTCCTAAGCCCTAAGGTGTGATGGATGTGACATTCCGCTTGAAAACCAGCGTCGGGCACTAGTTGTCCAGCATTTTGATGGGCCTACTTAGCCGTGAGACAGATAATAATAACTTTTTATTTATTTATTTTTTTTTCAATTTTATATTGTGTACACTCGTGACATATGCCAAACAAACACATTTTCTTTTTCTTTTTTTATTTCTTTGATAGTAACGAAATTCCTATCTATTTATTTTATGCGCTTGTAGGGCATTCAATTTAAAAAATGTCCGTTTTGCTCTTTTATTGGACGACTTAGTTTTACTGCAGTACAAGTACGTAGGAATCGATAGGACTCGATAAGATAAATTTGACAGTCATTCTCGATAAAAATGAGTTTTTGACTCCATAAAAACTCATTTTATCGAGAATAACTGTCAAATTTATCTTATCGAGCCCTATCGATTCCTACGTACTTGTACTGCTGGTCTTACCTCAATATCGTGCAGATTGGTGAGCTCGTTATTTTTGTGATTGATTCAACGAAACTTCTATACACCTTGTAAATTTATATTGTCTATTGTATTGTAAAAACTGTCTATTATTTTCTTTGAATGTAATCTTTGCACCATTGTTTTAATTTTTCTTCAATCTTCTTGAAACTAGCTATTATATTTTGAGCGTATTTTATATTTATATTTTATTTTTGATACCCATTATCATGCATCATTGAAGACCCAGTCAGAATTATGAAGACAGTAATAAATAATCATGTATACGGCAAAAACGAGAGATATTTTTGTTGTATTTATAACGTAGAGGAAACAAATAATCTCACTTTAAAATACTAGAAAGAAAAACAAAAGTGGCGACTGATTAAAACAATGTAAAAGCTTATAAAAACACACACATCAACTTAATATGAAGTAATCTTCCATTCATGATCAAAGGCATAAACAGTTTATGTCTTAATACGAGAACATATTCCTGATTGCCTAAAACAAGGATCATTAAACTAAAATACTGTCTTTAGAGTCCTCTCATCTTCAGGACACCGAAATACGAATCGTTCATTTAAAATAATTTCATCTCCTACGTGGAGGTGAATTAAGACGTTATAAAAAATAATATCTGTCTTGTCCACGTATTAAACGATTAAAGCGATAGATGTGTAGAAAACAATTAACTTTGAGGATTGAAAATCCAAATTATGGAATTAACAAGTTCAATTATTAGTTGGTAACGGTAGATTGAACTTGAGAAAAGACGGCATCTGTATAAGTTAAGGAGAAATAAACACCATTATAATAATATGTCATTTTCTTCTTAAATTACTTACACAAAAACCTAATGAGATCATTTTATTCATATTAATATTTAAATGAAACAGGTAACAAGCATCTTAACCGTCAAAAAACAATATACTGATTTCAGTTCCCACACACCCCAGATTTGATTTAAACTTGAGAAAAGACTGCATCTGTATAAGTTAAGGAGAAATAAACACCATTATAATAATAAGTAATTTTCTTCTTAAATTACTCACACAAAAACCTAATGAGATCATTTTATTCATATTAATATTTAAATGAAACAGGTAACAGGCATCTTATCCGTCAAAAAACAATATACTGATTTCAGTTCCCACACACCCCAGATTTATTCAATAATCACGAAACGTTACCTCCATGTCGATATCTCCGGACATATTTAGTGTTATTGTGCAAGTATGAGTTCGGTCCGTCGGTTGCAAGTTCTGGTAAAGTCCTGCAACCCCTGATGTAATGGTGGGTAACGGACGAAGCGCATAAGGAGGCGTGCAAGCGCCAACTCTGACACGATCAAAGCGCCGCTGTTCTTGCCTGTACCCGTCAGGAGGCTCCACTCTCAGTTGCTACGTGTAGGTTGAGTATGCGAGTGTACTTAGTTGGGAAATGCCTGGGGATTATAATTTTAGTGTGCTAATATTTTCCTGCTAAGGGCTTCGGGTTTACTCTCGATTGTTATAAGCCTAGTTTTGATAAAATCAGCAAGGTTTTTTCAACATTATGGCAGCAGAGTAACATTAGTATTTTAATTGATGATTTGTGAACTTTCATCATCAGCCCACAGCGGTCCAATGCTGGGAATAGGCCTCCTCAATCGCGCCACTGAACTCGATTCTCAGCAACCCTCATCCAAGCTCCACTGAGCCTGAGGGCGTCCTTACGTTTGCGGATTCGCGGTCTCCACTCAAGAACACGTCAAACACGTGTGGACTTTAACAAAGGCTAAAAATACTCATAATTATCAATACAATCAGGCTATTATGTAACAGTTACTGCCGAATTAGGTTGAGCTCTCAAATCTCCAACAAAAAAAATCCCCGAACTAAATATTGTGCTTATCTGTTTCATTCTAAAATTAGGTATATTAATTTCTAACTCTTCAGCTGGATTCAGCAGTCCCTAGTGCATGGTCACAGCATCCCCGTGTATTCTTACGCTCATCTCTCTTTAATTGATGTCGGTTTTTGAGTGCAGCAATAAGCCGCCTGGGCACGTCGCACTAGCACCTCTGTTCAGACGCAATGTATGGAATTTGTATTCAATAATTTAAACAGCCGCTTGCTTTGGAGTATTCACCAGTTATTTATTTAAGCGCAATTTATTTTACTGATAAAAAAACTTTTATTTTTTGCAAAAAAGTTTTTATTTTTCACTTTTTAGTGGTTCACAATATGTGCATACCCTTTCACAGCGAACCAGCGTGATTTTTTGTTATGAACTGGTGTAAACAATAGACAGACATGAGATTTCAGCAATCCCAGTAAGAGACACACATTTGCTACATTTAATGAGGAGTTCCGTTGCCTTTCTCCGAAGTTCTTCATCAGATCTTTACCAAATTTAAATGGGATCACTCTGAGAAAGTACGCTTTCAAAAACTACCCAAATCGCTTCTGGTGTGCCTATTAAATTTGAAGAATTCTCTCTATTTCTTTCCCTTTCAAACAATTAAAAAACAAATTCGGTCCAGTCATCTTCGAGTAATCGGGGAACATTGAATATTGAGAACCTCCTTTTTGAAGTCGGTTAATAACGACGTTATGGTGCGTGACTCAAATATCCGGATAGCCTTTAAAAGATTTGGCTGAGTATCGTTAATTTGCTTCTAAGAATTGAAGAGTTCCGTTCCTTTGTCATGGATCCCATAATCAGAACCTAACCAAATTCTCATCAAACTACCCTTGAAGTACCCTTGCCAATAAAATAAAAAAAAACAATATATGTCAAGGTAATAGGCTTATCCCCAATAAATGGAACTTAATACACCTAACTGTCGAAATCTGGGAATATTGTACACATCTGCGTACCCCCTCAGAGCATACAGGCGTGATGTTACGTCATGATGTTGTATAAACAATAAACATTCAAGCGATTGCAGCAGTTACTGCAGATTTGCCGTGTATATTTGAAGAGTTCCATTGTATATCTCCGAAGGTCCGGATCAGATCTTCAGCAAATTAAAATATAACCAAACGGGAAGCACCAGCTTTCAAATTAAAAAAGAATCATCAAAATTGGTTCACCCAGTCGAAAGTACTGAGGTAACAAACACTGTCGAAATCTGGGTGTATTGTACACATCTGCGTACCCCCTCAGAGCATACAGGCGTGATATTACGTCATGATGTTGTATAAACAATAAACCTACAAGCGATAACAGCAATCACTGCAGATTTGCCGTACATTTTTGAAGAGTTCCATTGTATATCTCCTAAGACCAGCATCAGGTCTTCAGCAAATTAAAATGGGACCACATGGGAAGCACCAGCTTCCAAATAAAAAAAGAATCATCAAAATCGGTTCACGCAGTCAAAAGTTATGAGGTAACAAACACAAAAAAAAAAAAAAAAAAAAAAAAAAAACATACAGACGAATTGATAACCTCCTCTTTTTGGAAGTCGGTTGAAAAATAGATTTTATCCGTACAGGGTTTCATCGTGGCATAAATGTTTTATGGTGAACAAGTGACATTACACGCGCCAGGTTGTTGGATTCTGATCTGTTCGGACCTTTGGCTGCTATTTATACTGCCAGTGCGCATTATTGGACGATTCATAAATAAATACGCCAAATATTTATGACGTCTGAATTGGCATTGATAGCTTTTGTCTTTTGTTTTCTTTTTATCCAACTTTTTTTTTAGAATTCAGGAAAGATCAGACTCGTTTTTCACTGAAATTAACTGTATTTAAATGAATGAAACACTAAATCATCAAATAATTTCTCCCACTCTGGGCGGAGCGGGACTTTTTACTGACTAAACCCATCCATGTTCCTTCCTCGCCCTTTATGTTCCGGGGCCACGGTATCTCTTTTGAAGAGTCCCGCAGCCCCGGAATAAAAAAAACACTACTTGGTACAAGATATTTACTCATTACTACTAAATTGTTAAAATGCTTCAGTGAAAGCATTCTACCTAATTTAAAGTAGGGCCAATTTAATATATCACATTTGACACCTATCAGTTCATTTTGCCAATTTTACAATAAATGTGTAATTGTAATTGAAAAAAGTTAAGCAATTGTGCATTTCTAACTTTGAAAAAATAAATAATATTTTATACCAGCCGGTACAAGGTTACGTTGTTGTATTTTGATGAAGTGTCAAATGTGATCTATTGAATTGGCCCAGCTATAGGACCACTATGAGAAATGTCATAAAAATTCATTCATATTTTTTTCATCTCAATATAAAATACATATTAATATTGAATGAAACCCTCTCACTTTCGATATAAAACAAGATAGTACCTCACAAAACATTATCACAGAGCAACATATGATGGATGATGCAACAAGACAAAAGATTCATCCCTATTTTTTCCCGACTTCCTGTCCTGTACGGAGGGTACTGTATTGTTTTACTTGTGTCTGTTTTCTTAATATAAATCAGGTCGTGGCAGGCCGTCAGCGGACGCAGGTGCTTGACGACACGGTTATTTCTCAATGCTGCGCAAATGCTTTGATTACGTTAATTTTAGATTTTGTTGTAGTATGGAGATTTTCGGCGGTCGTTTGTGAAAGTTGGAAAAAACTTGATTAGGTTGAGGATCAAAGGGTTTGGAGGTAAGTGGCTAAGTGTGGGTGTGTACTGACTTATTTTTTCAGTTTAAATTACTTTTAAAAGATCTGGATACTGGCAATTAAGACGTATCTACAACTAGTATAGATATGTTGGGAACTGAAACACTAATTTTTATGTGAAAATCTATGTAGAGTACCACCACAATTTTATTATTTATTCTTTTTTTAATTTATTTATTCGAACAAAGTAAATGAAACATAAAACAATTATACAATTCTATCGAGTCGTTTTCTAAAAAAAATAATCATTTACGCAAAGGTGGATCAGCTAATTACATTAACTTACTGTGCCTACTTGACATTATATTTTTCAGTAAAAAACCTTAAATCCTTGAGTGACTGAGGCATCAGCGGTACTGTAACATACATAATTACTATCAAACAGGTGTAAGCGTGGATGGAAAAGTTAAAAGTGTCATCATAACACACTATGCTTAATCACTATGATATTCAGCTACTTAATCAAAACTTTACACCTCCCAGATCTTGTAAGAGAAAACATAAAATGGGTATTTATACCATAATAATAAGAAGAGAAACATTTCCAAGAAACTAATTATCAGAAAAAATAAAATAAAAAAGCCCACAATTAATATAAAACGTATCTTAATGTCCATTAATAAGAAAGGACAATTTTCTTCCCCTTTTTTAAAGCCTAAAGATATAAAAAACATGTAGTTTTTAAAGGCAGATGCTGCGTGAAATGATAGCCCTTAACCCAGTACATCAAACTTAGTTCCTTTGTAGTACTTTCTCTCGTACAAACTGTCTTGTAATTATCATTACCATGAAAGTAATAATTACGTTTTTATTAATCAATATCACTTTTATTTATTACAACGTGGACCAAATACAGCCGGACGCAGGTGTATGGCAAATACGGATGTTACACAGCCTGGGCCATTAAAAAAATAATGTTCATATGAAAATAAACACTGAAAACGAATATAAATTGAATGAACTGATTGTACGGTTACGGAGGTCTTGGTATAATAATGAAATCATTATATGAAGCGATGTTTTTGTGAAGTGTGAAAGAGAAACGGTATTGTGACAATTATAAAGACACTAGTTTGTAACCGCGGATATGACCGCGTACAAATTATTTACTAATACCGTCCTCGAGAATAATTTTACCCAGTGGTGAAAACAGTGTGAAAATCAGTGCATTCGTTTTTGAGTTTATCGCGAACAGACAGACAGACAGACATGGTGGAGGACTTTCTGTTATATAATATGTGGTGAAGTTCAGGATTTCATTTGTATTTATTACCTTATAATAAGTATACATTATTAAAAAGACATAAATTGTACTTTTTTTTTAAAATCGTACGTATTAGATTACGATTTTTAAGAGAATTTACAAACAAAAATGTATGTAATAACATAAATAGGTACTGAAACTGTATGTTTTTAGATTTATACAATAGGTAAAATAACTCTAAAATTCGTAAATTTTCAACATAACAGCCCTATGGGAAAAGGTTTTTTATTTCGTTAAAGAATAAAAGCCTCTCCCCAAAAATGATAATGAGGAATAGATACATTTTATTAAAAATAAATCTGAAACGCGTTTCGATATAAAAAATGTCTCCCGTAACAAAAAAAGGGTAGTAATCAAATATAATCCGAAGCTAATCGCATCAATTTCTTTGGGTGACTATTAATTTTGTGAATTTTTTAGTTACAAAAATAGAGGTCAGTGGAATTTTGTAGTAGAGGTAAGAATCTGTTATTATGCCAATAGAATTTCATGCTTATGATGGTAGACGGAGGTTTTAGAAACCTTTTTTAAGACGCCGCATAGCCTACTGATTGTAATAGAGACAATATTTTCACGTAGAAACAACTATTATGTAATATTTTCAGGATAACGTAGATTACTTTTATATCGTAACGAGTTTAGTGCCAGTGTATTTAAACAAGTATTTTTTTGCTGTTACAGTAAGTAAACATTTCTTCTGATTACTCATAAGCTACTCTCATTTTTTATATCATATGTTCTCACTTATACTTATTGTACTGTTACTTAGTGTGGCACTAGATGGCGCTGTGTGTAATTTCCAGTGATATTTATTTTATTTATATTTGTGAATGCTGGTTAACCTGTAATTGGTGACTGTGTAAGTCCAATTTAAGACTGTAAAACCTACAGGGTGTTAACAACTTCATCACGAAGCCGTCAATCAAATAAATAAATAAATAAATAAAATAAATATCGCTGGACATTAACACAGCGCCACCTAGTGCCACACTAAGCAAAGCTTGTGTCGTGGACACTAGATAGTTGATATACTACATATATACTTTTTTGTTTGTAAATACATACTTATTATACATATAAACATCCAATCAAGCATTCTGTACACCAAACTAAGTAACTTTTTGCAAAAAATATTGTTACGAGCTGGGTATGAGATAAATTAATTACTACCGATTAAACAACACAATAACTTTATTAATCACAAAACAATTTAAACTTAATCACAAGTACACTACAATACACTACTATTCACTATTCACTTAGATATCGCACTTCAAGTTCACTTCGATTCGCTTCGATGGTAGCCAAAACAAGACTGACTGTCGCGGCCCTGAGCGGTCTATTTATACTCGCCCACAGACATACCAGAATAACCTCGAATATTCTAGAGGGTCATAGAAAACACTAACAAAAGAGTAGGTAGGTAGGTAGGTAATTATTATTACTAGCTACTTGTACAACACAAACAAATATGAACCGTATGCCCTAGGCGTACGGTCGAAATTCTAATGTCTTTTTATAAAGAGGTCGCGAGTTTGTAGGTACCTACCCAACTTTGAAAGTAATAATAATAGAAATCTCTCGAAATTCCAACGTACACATACTGTAATCACGTGCTTTCTCGAATGTTCTAGTAGGTCCGATGTAACACTGCCCCCTCCTTAGACATGCTCGTCCCGAGCATCATTAGTCCCGTAGTATCGCGCCAACCGGTCTACATGCACAATCTTAGGCGCACCTCGTGGACCCTTCTGTATTCGGTAGGTGACATCGTTGATCCTAGTCACGACTCGGTATGGTCCATCCCATTTTGCTTGTAACTTCGGAGACTTCCCCTTGCTCCGCACTGGGTTATGCAACCACACTAGTGAACCCTCGTCGAAACCCCTGCCGTTTGCCTTCCGATCATAACGGGTCTTCATCTTCTCAGACATCTGTTGGCCGGATTGTCGGATATGCTCATAAACATCGTTCAACTTATTACGCAAGTCATTCGCGTAATCTGTTACACTACATGGAGCATCAGGGGGAGTTCCAGTGATTAAATCAGCAGGTAACCGTAATTCCCTTCCAAAGTTCGCGAAGGCTGGTGTCACAGTCGTACTTTCGTGGACTGCACTTCGATAAGACAGAAGAAACGGCTGTATGTGCTTGTCCCAATCCCTTTGCCGGATTTCCACGACCTTCGCCAGATACCTCTCCAACGTTTGGTTAAATCGTTCCACCATTCCGTCAGATTGTGGGTGGTAAGAGGTGGTTCTGGTTTTATGGGTACCCATCAATCGACAAGTCTCTTGAAATACTTGCGATTCAAAATTCCTTCCTTGATCGCTGTGTATTTCTAAGGGTACCCCAAAACGACAGAAGACTTCCTGAATCAATTTATCTGCGATAGTTGTAGCTTCTTGATTAGGAATGGCGAAGACTTCTGGCCACTTTGTGAAGTAATCCATGACCACCAGGAAGTACTTGTTTCCGCTCTCACTTACTGGAAATGGTCCCGCGACGTCAAGTGCTATCCGTTCCCAAGGGGCTCCAACGTTGTACACTTTTAATGCACCTCTGCTGCGTGTACGGGGTCCTTTCACGGCCGCACAACTGGTACATTTACGGCACCAGTCCTCCACATCATCTCGACAGTGGATCCAGTAGAAGCGTTCTCGAATTTTTAGTAGAGTCCTTTTTACCCCCATATGTCCTCCTGAACATCCATCATGGTAGAGCCGTAGAACATCCGGTACCTTGGCTTTAGGGACAACCATTTGTAGATGACAGCTGTCCCCTCTAGCGTTTTCCCATTTACGGCACAAGACTCCATCCTGGATTACCAAGCTGTTCCATTGCGCCCAATAGCTCTTCGTGATGGAACTCATCGCAGCCACATCACTCCACTTGGGTTTAGGAACACCAGCTTTAATCCACTCGAAGATTGGTTTGATGTCCGAGTCATTTTGCTGAGCCTGCTGTAGGGTCTCCTTCCATTCATCGCTGAGATCCGTTCTAAGCATCCTCACGGGCACTACTTCCTTAGTCTCTTGCCTGGCACAGTGCTTACAGTCTTCAGGACAAGGTCTTCTTGACAAGGCGTCTGCGTTACCGTGACTTCTCCCACTGCGATGTTCAGTTACGAAGTCAAACTCTTGTAGTAGTTCAATCCATCTCGCCACTTGCCCCTCTGGATTCTTGAACTGTAATAGCCACTTTAGTGCAGCATGGTCAGTTCGTAGTTGTAATTTACGTCCCAGCAAATATTTACTGAAGTGCTGCAATGTCTTTAATACAGCGAGTAGCTCCCGTCTTGTAACGCAATAATTTCTTTCTGGTTTCGATAAAGACTTGCTGAAGTAGGCTATTACAACCTCCCGGTCTCCTTTCCGTTGAGACAGCAAGCCCCCAATTCCAGTATTACTTGCATCTGTGTCAACTATGAAGTCATTTTCAGTGTCAGGATATCCCAAAATAGGTGTATTGCACAGACGTTTCTTTAATTCCTGAAATGCGACGTTGCAGTCTTCGTCCCAACAGAATTGCCGCTTTTCCTCAGTGAGTTTGTGCAGAGGTTTTGCAATGTCGGCAAAATTCTTGACAAATCTTCGATAGTAGGAGCACAAACCCAGAAATGCTCTGACCTGTGTCTTGTCTTTCGGAACTGGCCAATCTTTAACGGCGACTACTTTTTCTGGGTCGGTTTGAACACCTTCCCCCGAAACTATGTGTCCTAAAAAGTTCACTTGCTGCCTGAAAAACGAGCACTTCTTCGGACTTAACTTGAGATTTGCTGTTTGGATTTTCGACAGCACTCGGTTGAGGTTTTTAAGGTGATCTTCAAATGTACGGCCCACTATGATTATGTCGTCTAGATAGACAAGACATGCGTCTAAAATCAATCCGGCAAGTACTTCCTCCATCAGCCTTTCAAACGTCGCAGGAGCGTTGCACAAACCGAATGGCATAACTTTAAACTGCCATAGCCCTTTTCCTGTTGAGAATGCAGTTTTCTCCTTGTCCTTGGGGTCTATTTCTACTTGCCAGTAGCCACTCTTCAGATCAAGTGTGGTAAACCACTTCATACCAGTCAGCGTATCCAGTGTGTCATCGATCCTAGGCAGCGGGTAGCTGTCCTTTTTCGTGACGTCGTTCAGACGTCGATAGTCCACACAGAAGCGCATACTGCCGTCCTTTTTCTTTACCAAGACCACAGGAGAACACCATGGACTCGATGAAGGCTCTATAACACCGTCCTTCACCATTCCCTCAATCATGGTTTCTACCTCCTTTTCTCGTGCAACTGGCAGTCTTCTTGGTCGCTGACGGATAGGTAACTCGTTACCTGTATTAATCTGGTGCTGAACAAGTACAGTTCTCCCTATGTCAGCATCATCTGAAGAGAAAGTGTCGGCGTACTCAAGTAACATCTTCTTAGCCTTGTCCATTTCTCCTTTTATTAAATCGCAGTTTTCCAAAAGTGTTGACATGTCAAATTTTGTACTACGAATTTTATTTCCGGTAGAGACATCTTGCAACTGACGCATCCAAGCTACTTCCTCGCAAGTGCCGATCAAGGTGCCCTTCTTAATCACTTGCTCCTGGTCACTTGGATTCAGTATGCGTACTACTGAGATATTGCTGGCCTTTACCAGAGTTCGTGCCATCTTCCATGGGAAGTCATTGTTTACCCTTTCTATCAGAACACTTCGATCTTTGTTTCCAGAATTCTGTGGTAAGCTAATTGGCACCATCGTTTCTGATCTGCGAGGAAGAACAATCTTCTTCAGGCAGTACACTTTTCCTGACGGTGCACCTTCCATGAACACTTCCTCTGAACCACATTTCAGTACTCCTTGATCAACATCGATCTCACAACGATATTTCCGCATGAAGTCCAAGCCCAAGATGCAATCGTCCACTATGTCGGCCACGATGACATTCTGCTTATAAAATCTGTCACCCAATTTTAACTCCACCTCCTTCTTGCCTCGGACGTTTATGTGCTGACCGGTAGCTGTTAATAACTGTATACGGTCGTGCTTATTGAAGTAGTCCCCAAGAAACCGACTTGCTAGTTTAGAATTGACGACCGTGTGAGAAGCTCCAGTATCCAACGTCAGTTTGCATGGTGTTCCATTGACTTCGCCTTTGATGGTCAGGCTGTTCCCGTCATGTGCTTGCGAGATCAAGATTCTCGGGGCTCTTTCAATACCAGTCAGCACCCGCCCCCCAGTCCTGGCATTTACTCGTTTCCCTGCTGTGGCTGGGTAGTCACTTCAGCCACTCTTCCCTGCTGATCTTCTCTCGGGGTGCTGCGCTTAGGAGAGCTGGACCGAAGATGACCTCTTTCTCCACAAGTGAAGCACCTAGGACTATACCCCTGTGGGCGGTCGCGTACAGGTGATGCTACAACCTCCCTGACGCGGTGCGTTCGGTGGTCTTGCCTCACTGCCTCTACTTCTAGGGCATGGGCCAAGGCGTCCTTCAAGGTCTCATGATGCCCAAGTCTCACGGCAGCTCTAACTTCTAAGTCACGTATTTCATCAACGAAGGCCTGTACCAGATTTCCATCAATCAGAGCAGGGGCAGACTGGTAGGCTTTCCGAACGAGTTTTTCAACTTCCAGAGCCCACTGCTGTAGGTTCTCGGCACTCCGTTGAAACCGGTCCTTCAACTTAGCACGGAATACGTGCTCCAGGTGCGCGTCGCCGTATCTGGACTCCAACGCCTCCAGCAGCTGCTCGTAGGTTACATCCTTGTCGAGTGCCTCGAGAATAGTCAGGGCCTGGTCTCGGAGGCCCAAGGTGAGCGCGGTCATGGCTTGTGGTTTGGTCCATCCATTCGCCTTCATGACGGCCTCAAACTGGATTCTATAGGCCGACCACGACGATGTTCCGTCGAATGGCGGAACCTTAAAACCACGCGAAGTAGGTGCAGCAACCACTGGAGCTACCGTCCCGCCTTCAACCTTTAGTTCGCCCAAAGCCTTCTTGACCCCAGCAATCTGAACCTCGGCCTCTGAGATGCGGTTCTCATGCTGGTGGACCTGATCTTTTATCACTTTCAGGTCCTTGCCGAAAGTTGCATGAAGATCCTTTATGAGGATCATCTGCTCATCTTGGCGGCGGGCTTGCTCCTCTTTGTCTCGCTGCAACTGCTCTTCCAACCGGTGAGCCTGCTCCTCTTGACGGCGAGCCTGCTCCTCCTTGTCTCGTTGCAATTGCTCTTCCAACCGGCGAGCCTGCTCCTCTTGACGGCGAGCCTGCTCCTCTTGACGGCGAGCCTGCTCCTCTTGACGGCGAGCCTGCTCCTCTTTGTCTCGTTGCAATTGCTCCCGTAACTGGCGAGCCTGCTCCTCTTGACAGCGTGCCTGCTCCTCTTGACGGCGAGCCTGCTCCTCTTGACGGCGAGCTTGATCCTGCAGCAGTGCCATTAGAGCTGACAAGTCTGATGCCACTGATGCTGGAGAAACTCAGGATGGGCCAGCGACTGGCTGTGACGTAGGCTGGACACCACCCGGTGTCTGTGTCGGAGAATCCCCAAACCGCCTCTGGTCCATATCCTGCTGTCGCTGACTTCTGGTACGGATACCGTCCGTGTCGTCCTTTGGTAGAATTGGCATAATTTATCTCTCACTTCTGACACCAATTTGTTACGAGCTGGGTATGAGATAAATTAATTACTACCGATTAAACAACACAATAACTTTATTAATCACAAAACAATTTAAACTTAATCACAAGTACACTACAATACACTACTATTCACTATTCACTTAGATATCGCACTTCAAGTTCACTTCGATTCGCTTCGATGGTAGCCAAAACAAGACTGACTGTCGCGGCCCTGAGCGGTCTATTTATACTCGCCCACAGACATACCAGAATAACCTCGAATATTCTAGAGGGTCATAGAAAACACTAACAAAAGAGTAGGTAGGTAGGTAGGTAATTATTATTACTAGCTACTTGTACAACACAAACAAATATGAACCGTATGCCCTAGGCGTACGGTCGAAATTCTAATGTCTTTTTATAAAGAGGTCGCGAGTTTGTAGGTACCTACCCAACTTTGAAAGTAATAATAATAGAAATCTCTCGAAATTCCAACGTACACATACTGTAATCACGTGCTTTCTCGAATGTTCTAGTAGGTCCGATGTAACATTATTGCTGGGAAACGACTTTTTTGGAATGAAAAATCATGTTTTGTGGTAGAACTCAATGTTATGCATTTAAAACATTATAAATATTATTTATTATTATTATTATAAGCCTACATTGTCCCACTGCAGGGCAAAGGCCTCCCTTCCCTCCTTCCACATTTCGCGATCTTGTGCGATTGTAGGCCAATCCTTTGCGAAAGAGTCTAGCTCATCCCGCCATCTCCTTCTGGGCCTGCCGCGTTGTCGTTTCCTGCTATTTGGTAACCACTGAGTGGTAACTTTTGCCCATTGCTCCTCCGACATGCGGCAGAAGTGACCAGCCCAGTTCCACTTCAGCCTAGCAGCTGTCATGCCAACATCAGCTATTTGGGTTTTGGAGCGAAGTATAGAGTTTCTGACGCGGTCTGTAAGTTTGACACCCCGTATGCTTCGCTCCATAGCTCGTTGGTAGACCCCAAGTGCGGACTTTTGACGATTTGTAAGTGACCACGTCTGCGCTCCATAGGTAAGGGTGGGGAGAATGCACATGTCCATGAGCTTTCGCTTAAGTGCGAGAGGGAGAGATCCCTTCGTAAGAAGTTTCATCGACCAGTAGCTCGATATTACAAATCAATAAATAAATATCGCTGGATATTACACATAGCGCCATCTAGTGCCACACTAAGCAAGGCTTGTGTCGTAGTCACCAGACAGTTGATAGGCTACATACTTTTGTTTGTAAATACAAAAAGTATATACATATATATTATGCGGATGGATTGAATAGTACCTACAGGGGTCGTAGAGGTGTTTAAAGTAGAATCTTGCAATAAATACTTGTATCTAAAAAAAACTCGTAAAAATGTTTTTGACCCCGAATATCTCCGTAACTAGAAGGTTCCCAGGTATGGTGTAGAACAAAAAAATGATCGCAATGACGGGGAAAACAAGTGCCTTTCGGCTTCGTTAAGAGGTGTTTTACACCCTTTATATATACCTGAATGCTGAAGCTGTTGGTGAACCTATATTAAGAAATAAGTATGAAGAAACATTTGTCATCTAATGTATTGCTTTTATTTCAATATGAAATTATTGAAAATTACAACATACATCCAATACGTTTAAACCATCAATCACCTTGTGCTTGAAGCACTTCTTTCCCATACCTATCAAGCTTTGACCCCTTCAGTTAAACTAGTAATCGGTGGTAAAACCAAACAATCATCACTTATCATTACCTACATCTAATGCTGTTTTAGTTACCGCATTAAATAAACAAAATCTCCCTAATGATGCCCGAACAGCATTCGTAAAATTCAATTTGAAACTAAGATTCTCTCGCGGCGATTTCTGAACTCATCAATCAAAGGTCGCCTCTATTCAATCCTAGCTTTTCTCTGTCCTTTTCTATCATGTTTGAAAATACTTATAGGAGACAGAGAGAGAGGGTTGAAGTTTAAAAGGTTGAGTGGTAAGTAACCCTTGGTTCACACAAATGCCTCAAGGTAGGGTCTGTCCAGAAGCGTAATCAATTTGCTTGAAGGAGGGAATGTTGGAATTATTGTTTTTTTCCCTGTTAATAGTCTTGCTAATGTCAGTCTGATCCAGATGTGCCTTTTGACCAGCTGTGGTGGCTATAGACTAAGGGTGAATATCCGCGATCTATTTAGTAAAGCTGATGAACATTATAAGAATTAACTTGAAAAAATGCATGTTCGTAAAGTCCGCCTATCACTTATAAAAAATTGTAAGCAGTTCAAACTTTAATGTGGTGTCTACCAAAATGTTGATGATTGTCAAGGCTTGCTGATCACTACAAGCAGACACAGATCAGCCATCATAAAGTAAAATAACTAGTACCATGTGGGAGTTCATTCTATTAGTACTCACGATGCCCACTTAACATCCCGTTACAGTGATCAATGATGCAGGGGACGCTATGCCGAGGCGTAAATTAAAACATAAAATTAGCGATCGGCAGATACGACTCGGAGTTTCATTAAAAAGTAATGAAAACTTCCTCAGAATATTAATCGAGTTATAAAACGAGCCGGATAAAATACAGCGCTCTTTTAAAGTTGATTGCACGGACTACTTTAGTTCTATTTGCATCGCAGACACGGTGTTTTACTTGAAATACGCAAAATATCTTCGAACAAATACACAAGTAATGACAATAAGTGGTAGTTACGTATTTCTTCGCCGCACCTCCGTTACATTGTTGATAATTAATAACAAAAACAACATCGCGACGCAAATCATTGGCACAGGACGATGTACGAATCCCTACTCGCCTGACCAGTTATCGGACATTTGTTTTATTTCACATAGTTAACCAGCCACGGTGGACATCGAAACATATAATTGTAAGCTAAATTAATAGGTGTTTTTAGAGAAGAAGTAAGTAAACAAAGCTGTATGGTTAGTAATTAGCTCTTGGGACTGAAATAACATAATGGAATAATTGACTCGTTTGGCTCGTGTTATTTCGCATGTTTGGGTCTCCGATAATTTCTCACAAATACGTATTATTTTCTCATAAACATGGACAATATGAAATAATTGAAAAAAAATATTTTTGTACCAACATTTTGAAACGAACCATTCTGAAGTTTGGTTTTGGCCTTTTTGTCTAAAAATGATTTATAAGGACTCCCGCTATTCTTGTTTACGAACCAATAGGCGAACAAAGGGCTCAGATCGGTATCACTTCACGTAAATGCGTTCGGCATGATGCGAGACTTTTGACACCAAACAGCAGCGATAACATCTTAAAACATCTAATGTTTTAAACAAACTCTTTTATGTGGGTTAACTTAATTTTGTGAGAATAAAAGAGATATTTCCATCATATTGTTTGATATATTGATATCAAATATGAATTGGGTTTTTTATTGATGCGGGGGCAATATTTTTTTGGAACTAAAATGAGTTGAATCAGATATCAGCTATTATAGAAAAAGGAAGTCATCATTATCTGCGTAAAACTACAAAATCCGAAAAATTCACCGTCTTTTTAATTATTGCAAAATGAAAAAAAAAACCTTCTCAAATTCTTAAGCCATACATCAGAAACTTCATCTGTCATTAGCATCACTTAAGATTAAAAAAAGACCATCTCGAGGCTGAATTAGTCATGCATGTTTTGCCTATGATCTAGGTGTTTTTATCTTGGCTGCATGCATATGCAAATATCTTCTATAAACACTCGTCTGACTGACCGACGTTAACAGGTGTACATGTAACTAAGACCATGGAATGAAGACCTGGACACTTTCGCCTGACAATGTCAGTACGTTTATCACTTGTTTCAATATTATTTATTTCTAGTACTTGACAATGTCATTCCTTAATTGTAGATGCTGATTTAATTATTGAAATATTCCATCTGCAAGGTTCGATTGATTAAAATGTTAATCGTCTCGGTATTTCTCACTGACATTACACTCGTATTGTATTTCAAATCTAAATGATTTACCTTGACTTTCAGTCATAGTTTTAAAACCATAAAAAATGTAATTACAATGCATCATTTGCTTATATTTCTGGATAAATCCTCGTAAGTGTCATTTTGTAAAAAGTGCGCAACAACGGTCCCTTATCTGCATCAATAGAATAAATTCGCGATAAAACAAAATGAAATACCGAAATAGATTTACTAACCAATTACTAACGTGCTCTCCAATCAAACAGCAATACGTTCTAGCTTCAAGCACATTCTTCAAGCGACATTAAAATGCGGGTCCTGGCAGGTTCCTCAAGATGGCCCTACCTGCATGTATTAGGATTCCGCAAGCCACTTAGTAGCACGGCTCACCTACAGACCCGTTGCCCGTATTCCCATTTAAACATAAAAAATAGAAGCTGGATAATGTTAGGATCTAGTCTCGTGTATGGTCATAGAAAGCGATAGAGACGATTTATTGCTAAATGTTTTGTAACACTTTGAATTAAGATCACGACACAGCATTATTTTCAATCCAAGTGTTTTTAATTTATTACACTGCGTGTTTTCTTAATTAACAATTTAACGTTTTAACCAACTTTGGGCATGTGCTATAACAAAAACATATAGAGCTCAGAAATTATTAACATAACTCTGGATACTTTTCAGCGTCAGAAAAAAATAAATTAAAAACAATCTAATTAGGAGTCTCCACGAATTTCTCTGTCATAGTTCCTCAGTCGTGTGAGGTGTATTAGTGGTTAGTATGGTCGATAGTATGCACTATGCGGTACTGAACCAGTCGGCAGCTGACGGTTAGACATGTATTAGTTGAGGCGCCATCTACATGCAAATTGTTTCTCCTCCACTGTTTATTAAGGTGTTAGGAAAAAAACTTTTTTGCAAAAAATAAAACCGACTTCAAAAAGAAAAAGTGAAAAATAACTTTAGCTTCTGAAGTCGGTGACGTTTGTATGATTGATTTAATTTTTTTGTCACCGACTTCAGAAGCTAAAGTTATTTTTCACTTTTTCTTTTTGAAGTCGGTTTTATTTTTTGCAAAAAAGTTTTTATTTTTCACTTTTTAGTGGTTCACATGGAAAGTGCATACCGTTACAATTACAACAAGCCCAAACACGACTAGGATACATTGTCTCATTATGGAGTTCCGTGACTCTTGGCTTCATCATCAGATCTGATGGTAGAATGGTTCTTATCAAACGCAAATGCTTCACTTGTTGTAGAAAATATAAAAATTGCTGTACGTTATCCTATAAAATTTGAAGAGTTCCCTCGATTTCGCCAAGATTCCATCATCAGATCCCGACTTGGCGACTATGGGACCAATTTGGAAGTATACCCTTTCAAACAAAAAAAGAATTTTTCAAATCGGTTTAGGCGTCTTCGAGTAATCGGGTAACATACATAAAAAAAAAAAAAAACAAAAAAAAAATACATACAGTCGAATAGAGAACCTCCTCCTTTTTGGAAGTCGGTTAATAAAACCCCGGCGAACGATCACCGACCAGCCACGTACCTGCCACCGAGCATGTTTAATAGCAAAATGCCTTGTCTGCCACGCATTTTCTTGTTATAAAGGGGCATAAATCCTTTATTCCGCAATTACCGTTGTTCGTTATTCTATTTATTTAAAAGTGCGTAATAAAATTAATTGAAAATTAGATTTGTTTTGTTTTCTCGTTATCCTTTTACAGGTGCTAAACAAAAAGGGGTGAATATTTTTAATGGCAAAAGCAATTATTTACGTCCGTTTGACGTATTTAGATCAGTGTTTTTATCATCGTCTTCTGTGTCTAAGCAGCACGGACTATCATTAACTCCTTATATTGAGATGATGTTGTTTTTCTGCAGCATGGTATAATGTGCAGGTATGACGTCGGTGCGCACGACACAACCACAATTAACTCGTCCTCTAAAGGAGTTGCACCTGCTAAAACCTTAATAATTACACTAAGTTAATTGTTAACTATACTAGTTTTGAGAAACGCAGAGTTCTAATAAATATGCGGGCTAGTGCACTAATAAATCAAATTATGTGTGTAGCCACACAACGTAACGAACAAATTATGTGTGTAGCCACACAACGTAACGAACAAATTATGTGTGTAGCCACACAACGTAACGAACAAATTACTGTTTTTTAAACGCCATTGTAGTAGCCATATTTTCTATTGAACAAGATGAAGAAAAAGCTTGATGGCATTAATAGCTCTACTTATGCCATAATAGGATTGTATTTTGAAGATAAAGTAAGACTTGAATAGTATCGTAAATTTAATTAATTTCTTAGGTAATTAATACGAATTGACAAATAATGTAATTTATGACAAGTTGAAATAGTAAAGCTTAATGAGTGGCGCGGCCGTCCTTCGCGAAGGCCGCGTGTGCAGTGAGTGTGAGTGACCTATCGGGAGGCGCAGGCGCGGGAGCGCGCGCGCCGCGTGCTGCGCTTGCGCCATGTTAATTACTACCACCAATAAGGCGCCCCGTCAACATATTTTTTTTAGTTTATGAATTGTTGATAATACCCACTTCATTAAAATAGGATCTGTATCGCAATTTTTTTCAGATGCCAGTTAGTACCGAGGTTTCTACGACCCTGAACAAAATGCCAAGATTAATTCCCGACAAGGTATTTTATGACAAAGACGTGGTCCGGCACGAGCACTCAATAACTCGGGACCTCCTTTTTCGGTACGATCCTTATTGGTATTCGAAACGTTCTATGAAAATAAAAATCCTAAGGTGGCCACCGAATGCCTGATCCTTATATTGCAAAGACAACATTTAATAGCGAGCTGAAAAAATATAATCGAGTGGTAGTTAAGCGCCTATAAACTAGTATAGGGTTTTTATCATTCTCGAGCTTTCAACTTTTTATATGTTAAAATTTTTCGAATATCGAACAGTAGCTGTAATGAACAGTTGACTGAGCACGTTCTGCGTGCTCGAGCTCTGCTTGTGCGCAGACGTGCGGTCTGTAATACATTGCTACCCATGTATGGGACTCATATTTACTATCGCTACATGCATATAAAAAGTGCGAAATGGAAACGATAATTTTTCCCACGAATATTTTGATTGGTCGTCGAACCAGTCAATAGCGGAGATCAAAGCGGGCCGGCCGTCGTCGCCTGCGCATATCGACCGCCGGATCTTTGTCATTCGCGCTCGACTCGACGCGGAGCGACATTGCGGTAACACAAGCGCCGCCGCTGTTGGCAATTAATGTAACCAAAGATCATCAATAAACATCTTTATCACTTGATCGCCTCTGACACCGAAGTACTTAAACAACTAGGAACCTGTACATTATAAGTTTTGAATATTCAGTCACGCACATCTTTCAAACATGCTCCGAGCGGAGAGCGGAGAAGTGGTCCCGTCCTACATGTTACATTTTTTATTATTTAGCCACCGAACACGACACGTATTTAAAAATAAAGTCATATATTGCAGAGAAGTAGGTGTCAGCACGGGCAAACAAGACAATTAGGGAGATGACAGTTTCAAAGAACAGGGTAAGCCCAGAGCGGCGTTTAGTGATTTTAAAAGCTCGAGGGAGCTATGTTATAATGACCAAGTGCTGTATTTTAAAGTCCGCTTGACCAATTATGACCATTTAAACGAATGATCGGGGCGTATGACGAGCCGCCCGGTCTAGCTGTCATGCCATCTACGGTAATCCGCAGTTGGATCAGCGCCGACTCTTGGCATTGTTTTCCTTAGAAAATACGCAATTTGATATCGGTCAGATAGTGTCAAGGGAAGAGAAATCTAATTTCTAGATTTGAAAAAAATATAATTGACAGGGAATGTTGACCGATCTAGCCGAACATGATCAGAATAGTATAACCCTGTGCTTCCAAAGCGCGTTTTAGTAGCTAATTACATTTTTTCTCTAGCTGTGTATTAATCATAGTTCGTTTATCGGCTACAAACAAGATCTCGGGTAGCAAAGTGATCGCGTGGTAAGATTCGAAATTCGAATCTTGAGACTCGCGTGAGCAACTCACGCGCAGATACAAAGAGATACGCGATTCTGATCATGCGCATTGATAAATTGATCACATGCATATCGGTTACTAGCTCCAATATCGTGGGAGTACGTCCTCAAGCTATGGAAATAAGAACTTTTATTATCAAGTGCAAATTATCACTCGTTAAGGTCACTCATAAAAATGTTATTGTTATCTTGTACTGTGCAGGGAAATAATTGCAAGATAGCTTTATAAAAAGGAACGATCGAATCTTGGTCGTAGCACTTTTGTTGCTCATTGCGCCATAACGCTAAGATTTTACGACATTCTAATAAAATTTTGGATTTAGCTCGTCATTGCAGTGAATCGACGTCCTACCCAAAAAAAATATCCAAGTCGTGTCGCGTCGTTTCGTGTTCAGTAAAATGCATTGTTAGGAGAAGGGCCAATGTATTTCGGTACCAATAGGTACCATATTTCCCGCTGCAGCAATCGTAAGGAAGACATAACACACGATTCTCAAAAACCATATGTTCTGCATGTGGTTTTATTTGGTTTCACGGTGTTTAGCCACGAGGCTGCCCCGGGCGGCGCCCCTCCCCCCATTGTGTAGCACAATGCGCTGTAACTCCTCACTAACGAGACGTAGAAAGGGAACGAGGGATAAGCGAGCAGCGATCCACGGTTAGGGAAACGCTTGGATATAATCAACGTGTGAAATGGAGGTAAAGGAGTTGGTTAACGTCACGCCTGTAGTCTTTAACCTTTTGACCACAGCATAAACGCACGCGCGTGCCTTCCACGCCAAGCCACAATTTCATGTACTATTTTGTCATATATTTGTGTCGTTTGGCGTACAGGGCACGCGCTTGCTGGTCACGTATATGTGACAATGGCGTCAAAAAGGTTAAAGGAGTAAGAAAATAAAGGATAATAAAATACATAATCAGCTATGAAAGCATAACTTTGCTTTCTTGAAGCATGTTCAAACTATAGAACTTTATAGACTCCTACAAAAATAGTCTTTTGAATATGATACAGCATCCAATTTTCCGATTTATCGCACCCAGTGATTACTTCTTATTCTTCAAAGTATAGCAAAAAATAAGCAGTTGCGCTCTTCTTTCTTAATGTAAAGTCCTATTGATTATTTTGTGTGTAAATATTTAATTATAATTCGCACTTCATTATTTATTTATTTGAACCCTATTTTATTACAGTGCAAGAAAAATACTATTTGCCTTTCCCATTTTCTCTATATTCTGCTAGTGTGTAATAATCCAGCCTACCTTTAGGTGTCAAGCTCATCCCGCCATCTTCGCCTGGGTCTGCCGCGATTTCACTGGAGTATTACATTTAATCATACATTTTATTATACATTGAAAGGAAATACTCGTCTCCCAGTGCAAGCGAGTAATTCCAGTCGGCGACTGTTGGAGCGTAGCGTCGCGCTGTCCGCGTTGAAGGCCAGTGCCGTGCCGCGCTCTCAAACGCTCCGACCAACGCTCTCACCTCCAACTTGGGGCACAACCAAAGCCTGAAGCGTACTCACATTTGTAAAAACCATAATAAGCGCCCGCTTTTGGCATATTGTATTGACACACGATAAATATTTGCGAGATTACACCGAGCCGAGATTGCAGTAGAGATCTCTTTTCCTCCAGGGTACGAGGTAAGCCCTCGGTAGGCAAGCGGTTTCCTGTAGGTACAATAATACTGCATTAGTTGTATAATAAGCCTGTTTTAGTTCGTTATCTTGGAAGTGCGTAAGCCAATTTCATAATAAGTTTATCTGTAATAATACGTTTTCTGACTTGACCAGAGGAGTTCTGGCTGTTTTTGTCTAATGGGTTGTTTTAATAGCCTGTACTATCCTAATGTAAAGGTCTATCTGGACTTTTCCCATGCCTGCTCGAACCAGCCCTCACAGTACGCGTCTCGCCACCTATTACTCTTTCTCTTTCTTCTTAATAGGATACAACTTAAAGACTACCTTCAAGAACATTGATATTATAATTTGCATGATTTACAAATACAATCCAAGTTTCAGTTATTTCTGCTTGACTGTAACGCTACAACAAAATCATGTAAATATACAATTCTGAAGTCAGTGAATATGTGAAGTGGCAAGAACGTGAAACCGTTCTTATCATTATTAATATTGGATTGGGCTACGAAAAACTTAATTGTAAATCTATTTTTAATGTCTTCCAAGACAATGAAAGCGGTATTCCACAAGGTAAATACAACAGAGCTATTGATTTTAAGCTGCATTCAACAGTCCAGCATAAGTTATCGTCCAGTAATAACTACAATTAATTGAAACTTTGTAAGTAATAAAAAAGAAATAATCATAAAAACCATTAACACGTGTGCGCCTCAATAATCGATGAGTCCGTAAATTAATACTTTCTTGTTTCTTTTTTAAAGTTTGTTAATTCAAGGCAGTGGCTATTGAGGAATGCTGAGCGCCACCCTTAAAAAGCCTAATTTAATTTAACAGGTAGGCAGCGTTCTTTAATCATAGGTTTACCACTAAATTATATAGTGTGGTAATAGCTGCAGAGCAATCAGCAATACTTCATTTTTGCTACTGTTTTTTTTGTATCTACAAAAACTAATTCACCTACCCCAGAACGTGGGTTCGCTACTCCTTCCGTTTAGCGAGTGGTTTTTAGGACGTTCGAAAGGAAATCATTTGTTTTACGACTTAAACTCGATAAAAATAATGAAATAGTGGAGACCACATTTCAAGTATTCTCAATGAGGCGCGAAGAGCCCACCTTCCGATTGAACGTGAGATTAAATTTTGCATTTACTTCTCATTGCAAACCAACTTGTCCTAATTAAACACTAGGTACCTTTACTTAGTGACGGTACTTTCATAAAACCCTAAAAGCTTGGTTTGCTTTAATGAGTATACCTAATAAACCTACGACTATTTCATAACGTTAGTTTCTGAACAGTCTACTTGCCCTATAGTGGTTTGCCATATTTTTGGCCCTTAAGCACGCCTCTATCAACTATCACAGTGAAATTACATTGCCTATAATGGTCAACTTTGATCTACCTAGATATATTGCCTATCCCAAAAATAACTTTCACCTTTTTACAAAAATTATAGAGCGCTAGATCAGACTGTGATGAGATAGGACGCATCATTAAAAACGAATGACGGTGCAATACTTTAATATTATTATAAAACATGAGAGTTATGATCTGGGAGCAGTTCTAGAGGCACGTAATACACACAGTGATTTTCACCCTCTCACGCCGCGTCCGTCAGCACACGTCCCGGCAAAATTACAGGGGGCAGTGAAAACTTAGCACTCGTTAGGTGTCAAAATTGCCATAATTCGAAAACGCGGTGTGTGCCCCGCCTTACCTAAAGCAACGCCGACTTTTTGCCCGTTCCGAAAACTTCAAACTCAATTTTTTTTAATGATTTGTAGCCGCAACCGATATTCCGAAATTGGATGATCGGAAACGAAATCGATCGATCGTGTGAAAATAATGTTTTGTTCAACCCTTAGAGATTAGTGTAAAAAGTTTACCGCTATAATTTTTTATTCAACTCGTTCTTTTGCAATTGAAGTCTACCGTCGGACTTGAACTGTTGTGTTTGATATAGCTAAGTACCTACATCTGATAATAACAACTTTAGATAAGTATGCTAAGTAGCTAAGTAGTTTCATATCTAACATATCTTTAAGTGCCCAATGTTTACAGCATCATAATCTATCAATAGACAATAAAAGCAACGTTTATCTTCCGCTCAATGGATTCACTTTTGCTTTCTTTGTTCATCGTATCATGACTAGCTTTTTGAATTGTTTCAAACAATAAATGCTACTCGATTACATTCAAAATATTTACTTTCAATTACGAAACAATGATGTTGCATGATCGTAGTCAATGCGTCGTAACGTCTGTTGATCATATTCGTTGATTAACATATTATTTACATACAGTAATGTACCTCATACTTTCTAAGAAAAAAAGTTTTCAATAATAATTTAGTTACATTGCTTTTCAGCGTCAATGACTTGGAAATTTGCACCATTTGTGCAATATTTACTTTGAAAGTCAACTTACCCTAAAAGCCTCCTCGCAATTATCATCAACATCATCTCCTTGCTTGATCCCATTCCACTTCGGGTTGACGCAACACGTTTTCTTCTCCTTTTCTCTCCTGTCAGACGTCACGACATCAATTACTTCTTCCTCTTTTATAGCATTCCTCATCTTTTCTTAGATCTTCTTCTCCCTCTCCATCGATGTACAATCCTTCGATATTTAAAAATAAAGTAAAACATAACTCCAAACTCTAAATAGCTGGTCGAAGTTCTATGATCATTTTGACACCATTGTGATTCGATTAGTCTCGCTCTGATATCAAATAGACAGCTTTGATTTCGGACAATCGATCTTTAATGCCATAATTCAGATCAATCGTTATAAAAGCCACGTAATTGGCTAACAACCGCTCGATATTTCATATCATTCGTTTGATATTTCTTCATCAAAGGGGCTAGGAATGTTTAATGGTAGAACTGGACTTTGTTCTGATGATAGTACAAAAATATTCCGGTGCATGTCACTTGGAGTATAGTCGGTTTTTTTTCCAACATTCATCCAAAATATTCTTGCAGTAGCATCTTTAGTGTTGCACATTTTACGTCGGCTATTTCACGCCGAATTACTTAACTGGAAGCGTAATAAACACAATATATCATCTACCATGATGTGTATTGATACACAAAATTAGTTACATGTATTCAGCGGTCAACCAGGCGTGAAATTGGGAGTGTTTGAAGTGCGTCGGCGCAGACAAGTGTGGCGACAACAACTTCGCTACATTTTGTTGTTGGCTACGGCGAATTGTGCAAAAAGGGTTCTACCTGCAGCGTACAGCCGTGGTCAAAAGTTTGTGCAAAAGGTTCAGCTTCGTCACAATAAGATGGTGAAACTTTTTGGGTACACTGGCCCCATGTCGTCGCGCTGCATTACACAATATTCACAATAGAACCCTTCGTTCGATCTACTTAAGGACCTTTGGATTTTTTTCTCGTGTTTAACTTCGTTGTGCGTCGAAGTCAACAAGATGGACTTGAGGGTTCTCGGCAAACTGCTAAACAATGGTTGCGTCACGGTCAATAGAACACGGTGCGTTTTTGTGCACATTTTTTTTTCGTAGAGCTTTCGAACTTGACCGTTATAGCTTTAGTGGTTCTAATTTAAACGGCGCCGAAAGGATTTAAGATTTTCTTAAACCGATTATCTGTTAAAGTGAGCTTATTCTCCACAATCGCGTTACAGGATTTGTGCAAAATTCTTCAAATTTAATTTTAATCTCACATACCCACTTAACATTTTGAATAGATTTACAAACACTTGTAAGTTCCTTCCTGCTTGAATCCTTTAAATATTCAAGATAGGTAGTAAGTAAGTTTTTTGGTACTTCTTCGGTAAAAACTTATATAAAAAAAAATCTAATCATCATCTTCCTGGTGGCGAAATATCAAAAGATAAAGAAGTGTGAAATTGATGAATAGGCTTTTTTGCACATGCAACTGTTTTCTATTTTAACGCCTATTGTTGGGAACTGATTATTGCAAAAGATTAATTAACGCAGACAGTCTCCTCATTTTGATGACGAAAGATAAAAAAAGTAAAGAAGCCCATTTGTTATGATCCAGATTTTATTGAAATCATGCAATTAGGTATCCTAGGAGATGGAAAAAAGGTAAAATTGACAAGCATCCTGTTGGTTGGTTGGCACATTTGTTTTAAGTTAGGTGTTACAGTGAGACCACGTAACGGAACAATACCTATTTAATTTTCACAAAATCGATTATATTGTATTTTTCTATACGGCTATTGGTACTGATGTCGACAATATTTCTAACGCAATTTACCACTAATAATAAGAATACACTTTTACGCAGAAGCACTTACAGAATACAAGGAACACGCTTCCAAAATGTTTCAATCATAACAATACTTGGTGACATAAACGTAAGTAATTACAAATCACCCTAATAAATTGTAAACTTCACAATTTCAGCAATTTCGTGTCACCCACCACTTGTGGGACAATATAATGCCATCACAATCGCTCACGCCCAAAACTCGTGCCATTTAGAAAGATTTATATCCTAGCAATACAATGAATATCGTAAATTCGTAACAAATTCCCGGAGAAGGAAATATATGGCGTACCAATTATTCAGAGACCAACCAACCGGAAGTTTTCAAGTATTTTTATCGGATCTTTTGAACACAGTGGTGATTTTAAACAAATATGAAACTACGAACCGACGACGCCTAAGCTGAGAAGAATACAGGATTACAACGAAATCCTGTTTTTGTTTGTTTTCTTTGGTGTAAGTCTTTTGTATCGAAGGCGGCAGACGAAATAATGTGTTGGAATAGAAATATGCAGGCAATTTAATTCCAGACCTTGGGAGGAAATAGTATTATGTAGATTTGAAGCAAACATGTATTGGTATAGTAAACCGTAGCGTTGAATCTTTTATATCTAAGTACCACAAATTCTTATACTAATAATAAAATAATAAAACATTTTTTAAGAGTTCAAGATTAGTTGAAAAATGTGACACAAGTTCTGAAATAAACAAACAGGCATACCATAACTCGCATCATAATTTAACTTGTCCAGTTAAAATACGAAGGACAGGCTACATAGCGGGACAAACTAACTTTTTTCATGTTTACAACTTTGGACAACTTAATTGGCAAAACAAGACACAAGCTTTAGAAAACAACAATAGATTCTTATCTAACAATATATGACAGGTCCAAAAACAACTGACCCAAAAAACGGTCTACCGAAATTAGTTGACAGAATGTAACACCTTCACCGATTGGCCGTATCGAACAGACAGTTCATTTGTCAATATCCTTCACGAGACATAATTAAACTGTAAGATAGAAGCTAAAAGCATCGGCTTCTGTATCTACGACCAGGCGTCACAGTTATCGAAATTAATTCTATGAATGATTGCCATTGGTATTCGTGAGAAAAGATAACAAAACTCATTTCAAACTACTTGTAAGTGCACCTTCCACGGCTTAGGCGAGATCTAGCAGTAGAAATACCACGTTTAGTATAGTTTCGTCTTCAAATCTAAAGTGGCGATATTTTTTACGACCCGCGATATCGGTTTTAGTTTTTACTAAAAAAGCGGCATTTACTTAACGGGCTAAATAATTTCTCTATCGAAAACACGTTAAGTGACGTCTACATTTTGATCAAACAACTTCATTTAATTGGTCTCCTCTAGGAAATCTCATATTCAATTAATAAGATGGTGGTAATTGGATCAACAAGAGTCGGGAACCTTTGGTGCTGATGGATGGTATCAATTTTCGTACCGGTCCCCACGTCCCAAGTAATTAGTTATCATAGTTATATTCTCGGCGTCTCATTCCCGAAGTACTTTAAGTAATCGTATTTTGTTAGTCCGTTGTTTATTAATTAGTGTTATTTAAAAGTTTTTGGTAGCGAGTTGTGACCCACGTATTTGTTTATTTCCCTACGTTTTTGCTTCAATAATGATGGGAACTTCCTAAGATCATGAACTTCATCATCAATTTTTATATCATCGATTTAATACTAACTCAGTAGAAGTTTATAACTTCACTATCCTCTCAATAAACCATCGTGTTGATACAGTACAGTTACTACTTGAATGCAAACTGGCAGAACCTACAAACACGAACCGTTAAGCCTGTGGTCAGATAAAGCTACAATCGACCGGATTTCCACCTGACCGATACTTGCTCCGCTAAATTATCCCTAAACCATTGTCCAAACGGACGTCTTTTGCAGCCATATCAAAGAGCCACCGACAATGTACGGGGCCTTAGCGTCGCTGGTGCAAAGACGCGTGCCTCTAATCTCCATTGATATAACGGAACTAAAGAAACTTTGTATGAACACCTTACGAGTTTTTTACCACGTTTCTTTTCAAAACATCCCTATAAAACGATAGACCGCTACTTTTTGCGTACTTATAGATATTAGAGAACGGTACTGCACTTTGCCGTTATGATAAACAAAAAATCGAATACTAAAGTGTTACAGTTTCGAGGTAACTGTATCGCAGCCCCCGCGCACTTCCGAGGTTCCTCGCTGCACTACCTACTCCACTTCAAGGTGGAAGGAAGCAATACATTATTTTTACAACGATCGACATTATGTTATTGAATTACTTTTGAAATTGATTTGGTGCCTTCAGTTATGTTTGCAGAACGTTTGCATCTGCTCGGGGCAATGCGTTTGGTTTTTTGCTCGGCAGACATTGTTGAGACTGTCTAGATGTGGGCGCTTAATTACGGATCACGTTCATAAAGATAATGTAATATAATCCTCGTTGCGAACAATCAGAGTAAGCAAGGTGGCGTCAGAAGAATTAATTCAGAAATGCGATATATTCTATTGAACGAGTCCAGGTGAATTATTTGGCACGCTCCTTGGTAACCTACATCTTATCGATCGGTAGCACCTTGTGTTTCAGAGATAGTGCGTTAGATACCTTCCGTTATAATGTAGATCAATACGTGCGCCGATATATACGGCAGATGTGGAAGGGTTATTGTATACACAATTTATTATTGTTATGATTTCTATAGAAACTTTGACAAGGTGTACTCGAGATTTTGGCATGTGCTATTCCTTTTGGTAATACATTGTGCTATTGATTCATTCTATGTTTTCTTTGAAAGATTCAAATCAATATTCGTATCTATTTTTACATTGACGAGTCGTAACTTGTTTATCTGAAAATCTCGAGTAATTATTTAGATACTGAGTTATTTTTAGTTAATTCCCGCGGCTTAGCTTGCCTATATTTATGAGGGACATCCTGTAAATATAACGACGGTCGTTTTACAAAGTTCTACATATGAGACGTGAGCTTACAATCTAGTTCTAAACCGTGTACTTGATGAATATAGAAGCAAATTTCGCATCGTTAAGTCGCGTTATAGCAACCGTGCGCAAGCGACGTCGGCGAATGTTCAAAGGCTCGGACGCCGACAGATGACGTATCGCTTGCACAATACGATAACATGAAAGGGTGGAGTGCATAGCGATGCAACTCATAGGGGTACTCTACTCGCTGTAACCCAACACTTTGGATTTTGCACGGTGAGCACGTGTGCAAAGTGTGCAAATCAAAATGTGTACTATTGTGATAGAGATGATAGATGGAGGACGTAAATGTTGATTAATTGTTGTGTGGGTTTTAGAGTGGTGTCAGGAGATCGATTTTAGAAGCATTTTACCGTCGTTTTGATTAGTATATAGGATAGAACTGAGCGTAAATTATGAAGCAGAATGTTTGATTAGACCACACAGTTTATAGTATTTGCTCATACATAAATAATAATATCAGGCTATACTGTCTCACTGCTGGTCAAAGGCGTCTTCTCAACAGAGAAGGCACGAGTATTGATCACCACGCTTGCTCAATACGGGTCGGCGATTTCAGACTTATACTAATTATAAGTCCAGGTTTACTCACGCTGTTTTCCTTTACCGATATCTGTGATGTCTAAGATAAACTTAGAAAGTACATATGATTTAAAAAGTCACATTGATACTTGCCAGGATTTGAACTCACAACCTTATGTATAAGAGGCGAGGAATTAACCTCTGGGCCATCACGATATTCGCTCATACATAAACAAAGAAAATTATTCTAATGTTCCTCGTAAAAATACAAATACCTGCAAAAATAAGCAGTCAAAGCAGTGGGTAGAAAATAATGTAAACAATAGTGCGTGCTACAGCACAGTTTCTGTGTGGGGGAATAAATGTTGCAAAAAAACTGACCTAAGTAAATATGGCAGTTTGCCCACTGGCGCCTGTAACTTGATAGTGTTTAAACAACATAACAGAACCTATTATTTTGTATGTATTAAGTTAACAATTCGTTTCACACAGATTTAAGTTCACTCTATTTTAATTATGAAATCCTTGTAACAAGCTGTTTGAAAATATTAAAAATACATTAATAAGAACTCTATAAGAAATTAAGTACCCCCTGGATATAAAAAAATATACACCCAGAAAATCATGGCTATAAAACAACATTAAACATTTCCTATAAAAAAATGTACACAAGAAATTTTAGTTAAAAATAACCTGGAAAGTTCTAGTTTGACTATCGATCCATCTGCTATGCGTGCCCTATTTGTAATACTACCCTTAAAATCTTAATCAGAGTAAGCAAGGCCAGCACATTAATCACTGGAAACCAGAATGAACACCGCTTCCGGACATCTACAAATAAAACCAACAACATGAAAAAATATCGACCCCTCAAGAAGCACTATAATTTTTATTCCGCATAGTTTTCTTATTTCGACATTTTGTGACACACGGGAATCTTAGTTGTATTACAGCTTTATAGAAAAGAACACAACAAAAAAATGATTGTTGAACTAAATTGTAATTAAAATAATTGTTTTCGTAGCACTTGCTACGAAGACGAAAATAGTCGTAGCAAATAGCTACGCTGCTACGAACAGTTCATAAACAATTCATAAATTAGATTTGTTGTTATTATTCAGAGGCTTCTCAGATTTTTTCACTACGACAATATGTTTTGAAGGGAACGTTCTTTACCTCATAAAGCCGTGTGTATCCCAAATAAAACGCAACATGATCAAAGCATTGGAGATCGACGCATCGGTAACACAGGGCAGGTACAAATTACTGTGGCAGGGCTCGATCACGAGATGGTGGTCGCTGATAAAGGCTACACCATCACTATAAAGACATAATTTAGTCAGCGTCGAACAAAAAGTATAATGGACAGACAGACAGAACTAGATGAACGATGTCGCTTTCGCGTTTTAATTAACGATAACATGTTGCGATTGAAATGTCCTGCTGTTGAAAAATGTACGTGATTAGTTTTATTGTGGCGTTTGAGCGGTGTGGTTTAGTCTTGTGAAGCGATTAGGGTTTGCCAGTTCGACTTTTTGACTAAGATCTGGTTTTGCGGACGCACTGTTCTCGAATAAGTTAGTTATTCTACAGAAAAAGTAGTTTAGAACAATAGAAACGTTAAATTAACATGTCAAGTCCAACATTTTTACTATTTTTAATATAAAAAGGTCATTTTTGCCTTGTCATTGTACCTATCTTTCATGGGGTTTAGGTTTCCGCACTTAGCCCTTGAAGTGGACCATTGTGCGTGGTCATTGTATCTATTAAAAAGTCTTAAAAAATTATTCACCAGCTTTTACATTTGACTTACCCAGTTAAGGTTAGTAGTAGTTAAGAAGTTTTTTTATTTTCAAGTTACAACTTCCATTAAAAATTGGTGCACAATAGAGCAAAATTTATCTTTTCCATTATCAAAACTGAAATGCAAACTGTCGGCATAAGTAAAAGGGTTCATATTCAATTTTAATAATACATAATACAGGGGTAATGAAGCGTCGCAACTTCCTGTGCGAAACGATTGAGCTATATTCGCTACCCGGATATGTCTTTGTGCGAATGCGAAAGGGTGAGTCGGGAAGCTAAGATCCTCAAGTATAGTTATTTCACGCTTACATAGAACCCTTTGAATACGGCACTTTCTCCCGCTGCATTTTATTCGCTGAGGAAATCGATTTGCAATCACAATTGAGTCTTGTTAATTGATTAGTTATGTGAGTATTGGTATTGCAATCCTTTTTCCGTTTTGTATTTCCATAGTTATTTAACAATGGAGTGTATTTCCCCATGTTGATTAGGTATTCATAAAATTAAACTTCAAAAATTAAACTCCCATTGGCAAACAACAAGCCACATATTCACTTTTTACACCGAGATAAACCATAAAAATATACCTAAACCGACTTTAACGACTTATAATCGTAAATCACCAACTTACGACCTAAAGTCAGCTAGTCAGTGAAGCTAGCAGGTTCTCTGCCCACCCATAGGTGTGGACAGTCGCGGTCAAAGGGTCGCGACCAACCACTAAATCAGAGGAGACGTGTTATTTGTTCAACAGGCTTTGATACCACCGCGATGCGCCTGCGCCTCATAATTTATGTGAATATATGGGAATTGAAACACATTAGTGTTTTGTTTGTTTAACTAATTTTTCGGAGATGAGTTTGGAGATTTGGTAAAAAGTTTAATTTTGGGTCTGTGAAATTTGTCCTTTGACAGTCTATCCTCAATATGGCATTGATGACCATTATTCTTTACAGTTTAGATACGACGCAATTGCTGTTTCTCATAGAGCAAATGTCAAACGTAAGTCAATCCTGGTACTGTCTTTCCATTGACAAACAAACGTTGTTCCCATTCATCAATTTGCATTTGTCGGCTCCCATTCGTAGTTAATAGATCTCAACGAAAACATCTCAAAACATTGCTACAACTAAATAAATGCACAATGCTCCTAGTGTAAGTACAAATCGTTCAATAAAACATCGACTAGCAAAACTCGCCTTAACGCAGTTGAAATAAATAAATAATTCGTCTGTATCAATTGGAAAAGGAACATTCTCCCATCGAGGACGGCTCTTGTAAATCTTTGATAGCAATCTTGATGTACGAACGGATGCAAAACGGGATCGTCTCGGGTCCGAAGCGGTTTGATTTAAGGAAATACATCCCTGACGAAACACAGTAAGTATCGTATGTAACATCGAATAATATCCAATCGCTTTGCATATCCAATTGCAATCTCAATTGTTTAGTTCAATCACTCGGCCGATATGTAGATTTAACGGAATGCATCGAATTTAAGCGATAGCTCTCTATAGCTGTACCATTGCCAAACTTTTATGTAAAACATCGGCGAAATGTTTAAAGGTTTATTGAGGGTTTGCATTATCATTAAATGGTAACACACAATAATACTCGAATGTACAGGCAAACATCTCCAATAAAAAATACACGAAGATCGGCTAGTACTAAATCATTTCTGATTAATTAGATTTATTCGATCACGGAAATTACATAAAGTAAACAAAAGCCATTAAATCATAACACAAACTTGTATAGATTTATCTAATTTAGTTTAGTTAAACACCCAGGGCGAATATTTATCAAATCTGAGCTATCGGCCCATAAATAAGACTGCACGCGGTTTCGGAATGTCTGATAAAATTTATAGCGGGACTTTAAGAATCGGAGCTCTATCCCACCGGGATACTCACAACTATTGTAATCTGATCATGCAAATTTGTAACCCCTTTTTTAGTCGCGCAGTCGGCACACGACTAACACTCCATGTGTACCTGTTTGTGGTAGATAAGAACGTATTTATGTGGCTTGAAAACAAATGTATAGGACGTTCGTGAAAAAATAGTCATCTGGATGAACAGTTTCCTGAAGAAAAGAAAATAAAATTTTTTTTTGTTGGCATTATGCAGGATGTAAACAGACTCTTTATGAAACCGTCAACCAAGCATTCTGTACATCATACTAAGTAACTCTACTTTAACAATAATATTGCTAGGAAACGACTTCTTTCCAGGGCTGAAAAATAATGTTTTACGATAGGGCCCAATGTAACGCCCTCAGAACATTGTTCTGACGTATGCATTGAATAGGGTGTCATAAAAGTAAAGTTGTAATATAAAATACTTGTATTTAAAAATTAATTTTGGAAGAGAACCCCGTAACAAGAAGGTTTCCGTAACTAAAAGGCATGATCTAGAACAAAAAAAATATCGCGATGACTGGGAGACCAAGTGCCATTCGGCTTCGTTAGCACTATTTTTACACCCATTTAACTTACAAAATTAAAATAATTTTTCGTCAACCATATCCCTGTATCTTAGCGACGTATCTCAAGGAAATTTATGGCTCCCTCAAAATCCAAAACACGTGTACATTACAAGTTATCTGTGAGATTGAAGACAGGAGAAAATAAAATTTTGGCACGTTCGTTAACGACCGGTCCTGTTGATTTGGCAGATGTTATTTTTAGTCATTAGAGAGAAAAAATCAATTAATAACCGCCGTTTGTGTACAAAATTGATTACCGGAGGCTTCTGAAGTCAGCCGTCTGATCGCTCCCCAGGCACCCGTGTGAACTCTGAAATCATAATTGCGTACTGTCTAATCAAGCATGCTTCGTCCCTCTCTAATCCACAGAGATTAGTCAGAGCGTGAAAGAGACAAATCTTAGGAAGTAAATGTTGCTTCCACTCTCCGTGACCACACTTTGATTGATGAACAGAGAAAACGCCTCGAGTGAGTTAATCACGCCTAAATTTAATTTAGAATGAATATGAAAACGCGGAGGCTATTTATTATGTTTTATTTGTTTTGGATAGCATTTTCTTTTTTCTGGATCCATAACCCTAATGTTGCTTTTTGCGGGTCGAAAATATGCGAAGTTTGACCCCGTCTCATTTAAAGGGTTTTACAAAAAAAAAAACATAGTTTGGATACAAAATCGTTGTAATTATAGAATAAAGTTTTTGTTAAGGATGTGAAACACCTTTTTTGTCAAATATTATAAACAGTCATCTATGTGGCATTAAGGTGCGTCAAACGTTTCGTGGGAGACTAGTATTAAGATAAACGCTTCCCATTAGATCCATTTAATGCTGGAGCAATTCGGGACTATAAACATAATGCTTTTAATCATAGTAGGCAGATAGGCTCTAACATTATTTGTTACAACTGGCACATCGAAATACTTGGACATGTCTACTCTTTTATGAATTTGTTGAGATTTTATCTATTTCATTAGAAACAGAGGTTATTTAAATGTGGTATTGTGAAAATTTTAGTAACTATTTAAAGGACTAAAAGGAAAACTGTTTACAACACTGTTTTATTGTATTAAGGTTATGTAAATGATTTCCCAACTCTGAGAAAAAGCTAAGTTGATTGACTTTTTGTCAACATTTGCTGACATTCTCTGACTTTATGGTTTCTTTATTTCGTGGAATCGTATTGAAATTACATTCCTATTCCATACCTTCATGCGAAGAAGAAGGTCGTATCTACTACTATGTACGAAGTTGGTCGAAATTCATGATTTGGTCATGACACCTCCACACATTTCACTGTTCTACTCCCAATACCATCGCTCATCATTTCAAGATAACGCATAAATAAATAAATAATAAAGTAAATTGAAAACCTTCCCAAGTAATTGTCGGTGTTGTGAATGACCCTTAATGGCTGTAATGACACCGGAACCCTTTGAATGGCCACGCCACTTACGAGGTCCCTTAAACAAACAACCTAAGGGAATTCTTCCTCTGAGTGGCACAATAAAACCTAAAGATCACTTGAACTCGTAAACTTTGATCACTTGAACTCATAAAATTTTGATCACTTGAAAATTACACTCTAATTAGTATATTTAGCACCAACATTTGCGTTTCGCATTTTACAGAAAAAAAAAAACAATTAATTATACTCTGTGTGTGGTTCGATAGTGCGTTTTTATTATATTGTCATAAAGATTATTTATAATCACACGTAACCGTTTAAAAAATAAGTTTAACGACCAGAAAGGCGGTATTAAAAAGACTTTTGTTGAAGACAAAACGTTCTTAAGCTTTTATGGTCATTTTGTAATAATAAAAGAGATTATTATGTTAATCGTTTGACCTAGTAACTTCCAATTAAAAGTGGTTTTGCCAAAATTAAATAAAAATTGATTTTTCTGAAATCCAGTGGCATTTGCATGCTAACGTTACCTGCCTGTTACATGGTATTACTTTATCAAACAGGCAGATGTATTCAACTTGTTATCTGAGTTGCGTGGGTGGACGGCACGCGAAGGTGTTGCCAATGAACTGATCTCAATGCTTCTCATTGTTGTCAACCCCTGCACAACGATTAGTGGCACACGATCGCCTACTGTTAACCACTTCCTTGTTTACATTATAGCAATGTATACAGAGCTTCGAATACGGTGAGGTGATCATCAATAGACAAATACTGATAACAGTGGCGAAGTTTTGTAAAAGTGAAATTGGCAGTTTATACAGGGAGAGCTTTGTTCTGTTTGAAATAGAAAGTTGCGAGGCCATTGTTGTTTTGTGATGTAATACTTTCTTCACTGTCTCGTTTACCAGAGGTAAGTTCCACGTTAAACTTTGTTAGTCCGGTTCACTCCAAGTTTATTACAGTAGTCTTCTGACTTAATTTGATTGGCAGACAACGTTGTTGTTATCGCGGGAATATCCTGGATGAGGCTGGCTCAAGAACGTTTAGCTTGACACAAGCAAAGAGGGGAATACCCGTGGGCGCTGTGAATGATTATGATGATACCCACTCCTACTCCTGCTCCTCAGAAAACGATTATCATCATTTTCTTGCCTTTATCTCAATTCATTTGGGGTCGGCGCAGCATGTCTTATTCTTCGAAAGTTCTCTATTTTTTTCGTCATCTCATCAGACACTTTTTTTTTGCCATATCATTTTTAACACAGTCCATCCATCGTTTGTTTGGTCTTCCTCTACTCATATATCCATCCACATTTAGGCTCAAAACTTTCCTCATTCCTCCTCATCACATAACCAAGATTATCGATTACCTACCACACAACTTTACAGTCACCGGCGCCACTTTCAGAATTCTTAAGACGATATCAATACCAAATAAACTTCCTAGTTTCCCAAGTCCATCTTTCAATCAAAAACCAGCCTTTCCCATATAAATATGATATCGTAACAGTTCCCTCTCGTTTTCTCTATTAAACAGAGCAAGCTACTAGTTCTGATTATTATGGTAAAGACTGGATGGTACGGTAGTAACGGATTGGATTTAACGATCATTATTATAGGCCATGAGTAGTGGCAGGTTGCGTAAAACGATTACCACAGATTATAGAACGTATTCTATAGTTACTTTACTGATAATATTGTGAGATGGATGCTGTGAGGAAAGTTTTGAGCAAGAATGGGGATGGGTGTAAAGGTAGAGAAAGACCAAAGAAACGATGTATGGACTGTGTGAAGAATTAAATAATGATAAAGTATGGTTAAGGAGGTGTCTAATGAGATCACGTGTAATAGAGGAGTATGGAAGAAGCAGACATGCCGCGCCGACCTCAAATGAATTGGGATATGTAACAGAATGATAATGATGAATATTGAGAGATGGATAGGGACAAAACTAATGATCTAAATTGGAATAAGCAACAGAATGATAATGATGAATATTGAGAGATGGATAGGGACAAAACTAATGATCTAAATTGGAATAAGCAACAGAATGATAATGATGAATATTGAGAGATGGATAGGGATAAAACTAATGATCTAAATTGGGATAAGCAACAGAATGATAATGATGAATATTGAGAGATGAATAGGGATAAAACTAATGATCTAAATTGGGATAAGCAACAGAATGATAATGATGAATATTGAGAGATGGATAGGGATAAAACTAATGATCTAAATTGGGATAAGCAACAGAATGATAATGATGAATATTGAGAGATGAATAGGGATAAAACTAATGATCTAAATTAGGATAAGCAACAGAATGATAATGATGAATATTGAGAGATGGATAGGGATAAAACTAATGATCTAAATTGGGATAAGCAACAGAATGATAATGATGAATATTGAGAGATGGATAGGGATAAAACTAATGATCTAAATTGTATAGCTCTGTACGAGTTTGTTTTTGGAAATTGATAGATGAGATTCATTGAGAATCCAGATGAGATAGTTGATTCCTGTGTATTGTTTTTTTTTATTTTCCCAAAACATGAGTATACACACAAATGGCTGCATGCAAAATATTACATCATGTTATGTCACAGTATATTTTTCCTGAGCTGCGTACAATTGTACAAATATAAAAGTATGGATTGATTAATGAAAATCTTTTCGTTTTAGATACTGAACAGGGAACGGTGGTTCAGGAAGGAAAAAAAGATGAAGACATTGTATTGATGGGTTTTCAATCGAGGTTAAATAGGTCTCGCAGTAATAAACAATACAAAGTCATGCAACGATTTGCCTGGAGGAGAACAGCTGACCCGTAAAAGCCATTTATCGACAAACCATCTTTAGGGGTGAATGATGAATCACTGCAGTGAGTAACCACCCTACGATATTGTAATAATGGGCTTACCATCATCTATATATAGATAATTGTTATACCAATATGAATGTGGTGTGAAGGTAATGAATTCGGATTGTTTGAGCAAAAGGGTTCATATAAAAAGCCGGATTTTTTTTAAGTTAGACAACATTGTCCTCGAACGAGTGATATGCTAGGAAAAATGTTAATACTGCTGAAAGAATGAGCAACATACGTTCTATTGGTCTGGTTCGGCTCAGCTGGACGTGCGAATTCACGAACGATAGCCTAGCACCACTTTCACGATTGTTATCATATTTAGTGCTCGACACTTATACCATTCTTTACCCATAATCTATCAACTTCCACTTAGGAGAGAGAGAGTATTTACTAACAGTTTGCCATCGCGTCACACTGACGTCTCTTCTCTTGCTAGTTATGGGCCTCTTAAGGCTGCATTCACCCTAAAGCTCAACCGATCGAGTTTTAATCCAATATTATTTCACATGCAGGCGAAAATTCAAATGAATCCCCAACGCTTTGATTAATACCGCAGTAGTAATGATGGATGCACCCCTTCAGGTAAGGGGAGACCGCCGGCCGAGAGCCACCCTCCGCGACTAACGTAATTACACACGTATTAGTTCTAACCTATTTTTATTTGTTTTTTCATGCAATCTATGTGGCGCCCGCACTGGCCACGTCGCGTATTTGAAACTGGTGAAAAAATCGGTCACACGGCCTAGTTTTCAACCTGTAAATAGCGATTCGAAACACAAAGCTCCTCAATTATAGACCCTCTGAGAGAGAAGATAAGGGTGACGGGGAGTTATCGAACTGTCTTAAGCTGATGGTAATTTCATTGTCTGAATTAGGCTCGGACCCATGTTCTTGTGCTGTAAACTTGTTTCCTGTCTAACACTGCCGGTGGTAGGAAATGGAAATAAGTTGCTTTTTGTTCTTCATCATAAAAGTTCTAAAAAGTTAAGATTCGGCTTTACTCGATACGAGTAAAGAAATTGGGTATTGGGTCTAGTCGACCTATTCAAAATGTGATTGTATTGAGTGATACTACGGATCTATTTCGAGTGGGTGCTGTTGACCAAAGACTCTACGATAATTTCTTTGGGCCAGGGTATGTAGATGCATTGTATATTTGTGCAGTTGGCTGGCGTGACACCATTCACGCCAACCCTGTTTACCGTGTTGGTGAAAAATGGGATGCAAGTGTTGAAACTCACAATTAAATTAATCAAGAATACATAACTGGCCAGATGCAGTAAATCCTCACCTGCGAAACATTAACCTACAGCAGACACCTCTTATTAATTCACATGCTTTCTACATCGTTGAAAAATATAATGCCATAGAAAGATACTGATGGATTGTGATCTTATCGTATCTCTGAGGTGTTTAATCTGACCTTAATCTGCAATACTCTTCAGTCAGAAATCACTTATGATATAATTTATCGCATCCGAGCCCTAAGCGAGTGTGTCCTGTATTTAATTTCGGCGGCCCATTGGTCGAGACCTTTCGCCCTGCGCGTGTGAGTGGCTGTATTCATAGTGCTGAAAGTAATACATATTGAGTGAAAAGGTTTCCTTGAAATAAACACTATCTACTGAGACTATTACTCTAGGTACATGACAGAGTTTTCAGATGAAAGGCCACATATTTGGAGCAATGTTGTACTACTTTCTTTAGACCTTATCTTGTGGCCAGCATCAATGTGCCAAAATCAGCTAATTACCATAACTACAGATTGTTTTTCGAAGACTACATTAATTAATAGTCTCTGATTCTGAAAGCGACATGAACAATATCAAACATAAAAGTTTGAAAACCAGATTACCGCTTGGGCCCGACTAAAAATACGACACATTAACATCCTTTAGTGTAGTTAATTCGCTGGTCAGATAATAATTAATAAGCTCACAGTCGATATCCAGCTCGTTCAGCTCGTGACCACCGAAGGCCCTCGTGACCGCGGTTCCTCTGACCCAACACAGATTGAGATATCAAAATTCGCAATTCAATCCCACGGTGATGCAGGCATTTGTTTTATAGTTATCATTTGAGTTAGCCTTTGGGCAATTTGGATTAGTTTGTATAGGATGTGAGCTCATTAGAGGTGAAACTTGTGGATACTTTGATGGGATAGAAATTAAAAAAAAACCACCTTGGTTAAACTGCTAAAGTTTTTAGCAAAAAATTTCAATTTTTATTATAATCTGTCAAAAGTTTTATTAGCATTCTAAAATGCACACATATTAAACATAAAATTTCAGTTTATTACCTGAAACAGAATGATGAAACTTTATTACTGGCACAATTTCATGCTGTTAGACAACAATTTAATCGAACCAATACAATTAAGTCAAGTAAAACAATGTATAACTACATTGTTTTCTTTAATATTGGTTTAATTAACAATGCAAAACAGTAGGATCTATACTGAGAGTTCACAGCTAAACGGTACTGGTTAGGCACCCGCAGTCATATAGCCCGGTAAAGACTCACCGTAATTAAATTTTACAGTCGCCGAGAATTTTATAATAGCGCAGTAACTACTCGTAAAAGTATGGTTTATATCCAGTAGCATTTAATATAACGCTCACAAAACGACAAAAGTAAGAAATCTCTTAATTCCAAGTTTAAAAACTACGTACGAATTGATGCTGGCTGTATAAACAGCATTGGAATGGAGTCTTTTTACGTCTTATTTATTTATCAGATAGTGAGCAGTATAACAGATTTTATTGTTGATTCTATTTACACTTGGCTCGGTAACGTTATCTTCGATCTACGTAATGGTAAGTGCAAGTGAGCGGCTAATTGTTTTTGTTCGCAAGTGATCGTATCCGTTGCTCAAAGCTCACGAGGGGCAGGCCTCGTCTATACTGCCCTGATTTATATTTCGATGTGCAGAGAGATGTAACGTGTCCTTAAGCGTTTGGTCGGTTGCGTGTGCGCATTGTTATGGCGGCGTTTTTTAATTATCAAGATTCTAATTGAATGAACATTTGGAGAATAACGTTTTTAGGGTTCCGTAGCCAAATGGCAAAAAACGGAACCCTTATAGTTTCGCCATGTCTGTCTGTCTGTCTGTCCGCGGATAATCTCAGTGACCGTTAGCACCAGAAAGCTGAAATTTGGTACCAATATGTATATCAATCATGCCGACAAAGTGCAAAAATAAAAATTTAAGAAAACATTTTTATTAGGGTACCTCCCCCAGACGTAAAGTGGGGAGCGATTTTTTTTTTAATTTTGACCCTGACGTGTGATATATTGTTGGATAGGTATTTAAAAATGAATAGGGGTTTTCTACAATCATTTTTTGATAATATTAATATTTTAGGAAATAATCGCTCCGAAAGTCAAAAACAATGTGTCCCCCCCCCTCTAACTTTTGAACCATAAGTTTAAAAAATATGAAAAAAATCACAGAAGTAGACCTTTATATGAACTTTCTAGGAAAATTATTTTCAACTTGATGAGTTGAATAGTTTTTGAGTTATATAGCACTTTTTCAAAAAAACGCAAATGATAACTTTGTTTTTCATACAAATACTATGAAAAACAAAGTTATTTTTGCTGACGAAAAATGTTGGTATTTTTAATGGTCTGGGAAGCTACGGAACCCTACAGTGAGCGTGGCCCGACACGCTCTTGGCCGGTTTTTTTAATTAAAACTAATTTATCTTGATACACTTTTGGGACTTTAAATTACTGAAAGTTTTGTTTACTTTCGGGGTTCCTCAAATATGTTATTTAACAAGGTGAACATTTATATTTTACGAGTACAATGCCTGAAAAGGTATTCCTAAACATCTGATTTTAAAATTGTTCCTGTTACTTAAATTAAACAGCAAAACTGTTATAATTTTAACTTCACAACCTCGCCGTACAATTGCTCCAGGATTGGCGTTACCGTAAAGATAATCCTGTGTTTGTTTTAGCCCCGAGCTGGGATTGAGCCATTTAATTTTATAAGTCTAATCTAGATAAAGCCTGCTTGAGTGTGCTATATGGATTTATTTATTTAATATGCTTATTGTTGGTATAATTATGTATGAGTGAATTGGGGTTCTTTGTTTTAGGTTCTTATTGATACAAAATTTAATTGCGTAAAATTTTATAATGAGTTAAATTCATAGGCTTTATTTGTTAAGCTACTTACAGTACGATATTTTTCAGTAAAAAATCCAAGGAAAAAAACTTTATGCATAAAATGTAAGAACTTAAAATTTTAACGTTAACGTAAACAGAAAAAAACAATAATAAAACACAAACGAAAACCTATGATTCACTTCAATAAAAATTTAATTCACGCTCCATATAAAACGCGTATCAGATGATTGATATAAACAAAAAAAAAGCCTTGGATTACACCTGCGATTTAATGTAAACGATTACATTTGTGGGTTACTAATGAAAGTTTAAAATTCACCGGTAGGCCGCGACGGCGCGCGCGACCGTGCGTGCGCGCATACATGTCGGACGTAGGGAGATTTGCTCGTATTAAACAATGTTTTATGTGCTTATGGCTCACTTACATTAACATTTGTGATCGATAAATGTATATACTGTCGAAGGTTTGGAGGAATTAAACGTGCATTAATTTAAATAAACTCTTGAGAAATAAGTTGTGCAGTAAATTGTTTTTTTTTTTTAAGTATAAGGTATGCGAGCTGATTTTCAATAAAGAAGAATATAAACCATTATTTTACACATGACCGGCCCCAAAGATGAAGACCACTTGGTTCCATATTACAGCTACTTAATGCAAATCAGCTGCAAAGAGATTTATGGCTCTTTAAGATTATTTATAGTTCTACTTTTTCAATTAAAGTAATATGATAATTTGATAAAATTACGCTTTAATAATTATATTTTAAAATGTTAAACGCTGAATTATTCACAAAATTATGGAATAACGAAACATGTCACGTTGACTGAGTCTTTTTTTTTGTTTCCATGTAAAGAAGGAAAACCTGATACACACCAAGTATGTTTATGTTAATATCGTTCATAGTTACTTAAAATACAGTTCTGTAAGATCTTAAATGTTCATGTAGATGGGGAAAAAATGTTCCCAAACTCGTCCTCCAATCATAAATTAAAACAAAAGCCAATAATGGCAATTTGAACAAAAGAAAAAACATTTAATAAAAGCAGTAGTTACAGGCATGTTCATGTGTGTACGTTTAACAGCGTGAGTCGAGATCGGTATCGAACCTACTTCTTTACTCATGACCAACACTGCCGAACACCTGTGGAACCATTTATTGATAACACTGGCACCTTTAAAACTTGCAACATAGAATTCAAAATAAAAAAGTGTTACATTTTCGGAAGTGTCTGGCTACGTTTGTTAGTCCACATGTTGAAACTTTTGTCATGTAATCCGGATTGGATCTGCCGCTAAGTTTTACGGTAATCGTAGTCTCTACAGTACTTTTAAAATATTTATGCTCATCGTTTTTTCTTGGTGGGTCCTACGTTAGTCCCAACATCAAGAATGCTGAGTAGAGCAATATTTACATGATCTGCTGATAAGGTTTAAATGCGTTTTTTGCTAAAGCTCAGAGCTAGCTACTAACTAGTAGTTAGCTTAAAGCAATTATTAAAAGTTAAGGGCATTCGGACCGACTATTTCTTTGCTTTTTTTTCGTGGTATTAGTGGCGTGATTAAATAGCTCTATCTACTAGATTCATATCAACACATTTTTAGTTTTTAATGTTCTTTTTTACCCTCTACCACAGAACACAACTGATGTTTAATACATTACGCCTCTGAACAAGCTAATTGGTGCTCCACTTATGGTTCAATGGTGGATCGACTATTTCACTTGATTTGTTCGTCGACATATTGTGGACATAATAATAAATTCAATCAACCTGAAACCCGTAAAGCCTTACTTATATCTGTCACTTAACGTCGTATAATAATAAATTATGAGCACAATAATATTAAATCATTTATTAGGTTCTGTTTGAATTATGTATGTCACTGAGTCTATCACGTACATTAAAAAAAATAACAGAAAGTGGCAAAAATTACGTATGCAGGTTAAATTATAAAGTAAGTTCCACATTACGCAGAAAAGTAAGTACTAAAAATTCAAAAGCCTGGTCTGGGCACCGTTGTCCCCGCCCAGTGGGCAGCTGTGTCCTCATCCAGGATTCACTAAGCCTCTATTCTGGTTCCCTCTCGCATAAACACGCCGTCGACCCATAAAAGCGGTCGATCGCGCGAGCTTCAATTTATTCTTGAAATTAACCTGTCGCATACATTTAAGAAGTTGCGAGGCGCGTGTTTCAAATGAGGCACGCGGTGATTGGGATGTTCTGAATTGACGAACCTTCCAAATTGTTATCATTAACCAAAAGATTTAAGACCCTGTTTTGGGTAAGCGAACCTGAAAGTTCCAAGAGGCAGCGGTAAACGGCAGTACAGGTTAAAGCTTTCTGTGCCTTCATGCGATGAGATTAACTTACATTGTAAAACTGAATTCCTAATGACAGCTAAGACAGGATCTGGGTTGATAACCGTAAGGTAATATGACAGACTAATCGACTCTAGAACATTTTGCGTCGGCGATAAAGAACCATTTGATGAAGAATATCAACCTCATAACCGTATGACAGCGAAGTTCTATCTTTGGAACAAAATTTATGGAAATACTCGCGTCCATGATACACATGATATCAATTACTTGGACTTTTATTTCGTTTTCGCCATCTAAGCAAGTAATTTTGTTTGTTAGATCGAAGAGCGTGCAATAATTAAATTATATAAAAATGATTGATTTATCGGACTTCTTAGAAGTAATAGAGGTCTAGAGGTGGGGGAGCATAGGAGCATGCGCAGATGTACTATCGCACCTGCGTAACGACAATTTACATGAATAATTATTTACTCATAATCTAGTGATTTGTATTTTACTCATTTCGCGATCCGTATTTGTAATTAACTAAGCGATTAAATCTATCTTGAAGATCAGGATAATAAAGTATTAATATCTCTAATGGGATATTAAAACATATTTAATATTTTTTAAATCTATCCATCTTTTACCATATATTAATTTACCTGTCTAAATAGAACCCAACGAAATGAAATAAAAATCGGAATACACGTATCTTTATGTGCTTCTCTGAATTGCCACACAATAATTCATGTTTGAGGATATGATGAAGAAATTAACTTGAATTTGGTGCCTGGTGTGTGATAGCCACACAGTCAAAAGTATGCCCATTAACATCAACATAAAGCATATCAGGTGTATTCACAATAAATAATTAAATTATTAAACTCTCTCTCTCTCTCTTACATATTTGTTTCATAAAAATCAGTGAAAACAAATGAAAATTTATTACAACCCCATATTGTAATGTCTACGATTTTTATGACAACATTCATTATATCTTAACATGTACTCACCTGTAAACATCTTTTTAAAGAAAAATCAACCGTAATTCTACGTATAAAAAGGGCATACTTCGGTCGAAGACGGCCTTACATTTTTCTGATATAATTATGGAAAGGACGTGTGTGGAGTAGACTTCAATATTGTTTTATTTAGGAAAAGCAATACAGGACTTCAGGTTTTTTTGTACTAATATTAAACAATTACGACGACCCGAATGGCGTAGTGGTAGTGAGGCTGCCTTACGTACTTAGGGTCCTGGGTTCGAATTCCGGTAGGAGCAAATATTTGTGTGATGAGCATGAACATTTGCTTCCGAGTCATGGGTGTTTATATGCACAATAAGTATGTATTTTCAAACAAAAAAGGTATATGTAGTATATCAACTATCTGGTGTCCACGACACAAGCCTTGCTCAGTGTGGCACTAGATGGCGCTGTGTGTTAATGTCCAGCGATATTTATTTATATATTAATTATGTTGGTCTTGTTTATGGACACAGTTTTAATATTAAAAAACATGCAGGAATAGGAGGAGCAGCCAGCAGTGGACGTGTTTCGGCTGAAATGATGATGATGATGGTAGTGGCGCAGGAATAGTACGTTAAGTGCCAAGGAAAGAGTCGATTCACTTTTAAAATGTTTAAATCATAATAGGAAGTATCCTATCCACTGCAAACAACATAAATGCTTGCCAAAGCGCTACAAATACGTAACACTTTCGTAGCACATACTTGATAAAAAAGAAGATATAAAACGATCAAGGCATTCAAGAAAAGGAGACTTCAACACTTGTCAACTTAGGACAACAAAGACAAGTCCAAAACAAACATAACCAACACCGTCTCCACAGTTTCTCTGTAGCGTAGTTTTCAGTAAGCCAACGACTCGTCGAGTCGGGCAGGTGCTGCCCAAGCGCACACTTCTTTCATTAAAATTAATACCACTGTCGCGTGTGCACATTCTTACTCGATAACGCCTTGCCGTAATTAAGGTATGGCTTTAAACGAGCCGGGCAAGGCGGGCCCTGCGCCGGCGCACGACCCGCCACGCGCCGAACGGTACTCCGCGAAACGTTTAACGAGAAATTTTGTTTCCATCAATATTTCTGCTTATGGCATCAGATTAACAGGCTCGTTGGGATTCGTTGCAGATGCTCTCTCAGGTATTTTCTTTATTCGTTATCGGAAACATTAGGTTGTTTTACTTTTCTTATTAAATGAAAGCTTTTCTAAGCGTTTCATGCTGCGCTGCCTTCTAAACATCTAATAACGCAAATTTTTACTTCAACATCAGGCCATTTCCAGTAAGAAAACTAGATTTTTGAGAATTGACCTCATTTTCCAGTGTAGCACCATGTTGGAATAGATCCATCATATTTTTACCCGTAATTGTCATGTACCAAAACGTCTTGCCCCTGTAGGTAGTGAGGAAAATTTGTATAAGGGATTAGACATTGATGTCACATATTTTCATACTGGACTGGTCAATTTGTGGATGACAAAAAGCAACAGGAGGACAAAAAATTAATGCACAAAACGAATTCTGGTTTTCTTGACGTTTTGCCCGATGCAGTCTCAGAGTTAAATGATACAAAATATTAAACACGTTTATCGAGTTTGTTTATTGGCAATCAGTATTCGACGGTTTATTTATGTTTCTCATTCTTCAGCTGTTAACACTTCGAGATGACGATCTTAGGGGCGTCGCCATTCCGGTCAAATCAATAAAACTGACAGTAAAAAAGATTACACAATAGGAATCGATATAAGGAAACAATACTAATTATCTATTTAGGGGAATGTTATCGCCGCAGCTAACGAGCTGTCGTAAACCAATAAACGAATTCGACAAGCCTTGTTGTCGGCAAATGAGACGATTGCCTAAACTAGCCTTATTTATAGACCTCCGCACATGTCCAAAGGGATAGATATATGTGAAATACAGCATACTAAATGATACACGTTTACTCATTATCGAGACTAAGAATGTTGTCAAAAAATAATTAAAGTTGGAAAACATTTTTATTTGTAGTGGTTAATTACATAAATTAACAGGTTTACTGGTCCAATTTTCTTTTATTTTTCTCAAGAATTACACAGAGTCACACGATCAAAACGCAAGGTGGAGAACACAATGTCCTGTAAAGTTTGAAAAACAAAAGAAAGCAGCAAATCTCACCACCGCACCCCTCCAATTGACTTCCTACCAATACATCCAAAGTCATTGTCGCACACAAATCTTTATCTTAAAATTCGAATATCAATCAATCGCATCCGATTGGTCAATGTGAATCGAATCACAGCCGAATCGTATCTCGGTCACAATCGGTGTCGGGGTGTCGTCGAAGTCGGATGCGACGACGTCACAGTGTCCGTCGGCCGTCAGTCGTAGGTGGCGGCTACGGCGACTGAGACCGATGCGATGTCCTGATAGCCCCCGTGTCACTGTCTTACAAGCTTCGAGACATTCTATTTGCATTTTGGATGTCGTCTAAAAGACGTGTGTTATCTGTCCTAGCACATGTAGGTGGGAAAACAAGTATATTCCCATGGGTAAAAAGTATTTAGAAATGCTATTAATGTCTTCAGACTTTCTTTAGGTGTCGGTTTTGTTTTTCGCCCATTTTATCTTTTGAGCCTTATCTTTATATCGCGATAGATACTTTAAGTGCGTTTAGCGACCAGACTAGCTTGAAGCAGTGACATTTAAGTGGCTTAAAAATAAACTAAGTACTACGGCTATGTATCCAGGCTCATTCCCTAGATATCTAAAGTTTTTACGAGTATCATGCAAAAGATCATCATAAATAATATGCAACGTTTAAAGCAACACCGTTTCTTAAGTCCACAAAAATCATAGAAATCAAATAAACTTGCGATGCACAATCGAACCGCGTATCATGGCCTGGTCATCATAATTCCATACATCACACCTTGTTGGCATCGAGGAGGAATGTTCGTTCATTGTTAGCAAACCACGCTTGATATGAAATGTAAAACATTCCCTTTATTAATACTTAATACGATCACCCTTTGATTCGATGAATAGGACTCACTCAACAAGTCGTTAATCAAATGATATTGGGTACGAATCAGGTAGTTGTATTGTGTGATCGATGTCGGCGAGCCTTGTAACTATGATTTATTATAATTCTTCAACTTGGCATTAATGAGACTGAAGTATTCATTGAACCGCGATTGGAAGCTACGAGCTACTAATGCAAGTTACTCTTGTTATCGATCCGGTTCGATTCCGATAAAGCATGACAAGCAAAATCGTTTATTTTGATATACTCGTACCTAAAGAATGATATCAAAATCAGAAAGCCGACGAAACTGTTTTTTATGTTGTCCTGATTTTTCATTCTCACTATTCCTAGTAGTTGTGATGGCTTAGTGGTGTGACCATCCGGACTGCCAAGTCATAGATCGCAAGTTCGAACCCAAGACACGAACCTCTGATTGTTTGGATTCATGTGCGTATTGTATAAAATCTATCACTAGCCTCGGTGAAGGCAAGAAAGCCAGCATGCCTGAGAGATATTTCTCGACGGCATGTAAAAGCAAAGTCAGAGATCCATGCGCTGGATAAAACTCTGACACCAGGTTAGTACCAAAGTACTAACTATCGAAAAAGAAAGGTTCTGCATGCAATATTCTCATTTCAACGGTTAAATTGGGACAAGGCCGCCACACTATTCCCAAACCACTGAAAGCCAGAATCAACAGAGGCGACCAGAAAGCGCCGAAACAATAAAGCTCGACGAAGTCCCAGAGAATGAATTTAACTGTCTTGGATCTCGCAACGAAATTAATCAGAAAGTATAGCGGAGGAATAGGAAAAACCGTATACACACTCATTTCAACGGTTGTTTGACGTTTACCATGTTTATTTACAAGTACCGTCAATCCCACACCAGTGATGCGTAACTCCATGTATGGCAGATGACATCGTTCCCATAATCATCACATCACTACCGTTTCAAACCCTATATCCCACGTTTTACGCATCTCACGTCATTTGTTTTACCTAATGGTTTTATTTGCTGGTAATTGCTCAAATAAAATGGAAATGTCACTCAATATCCGGTGTGGAATAGGGATATTAAATCGATCAAATTAAAATTAAACAATAACAGTTGATATAAATGTCGAGTAAACATTTTTCATTACATTATAAACATCATCTTAAATGTTAGGCGTCCGAATCAATCTAATCATACATATCATACTAGTTTTAGTTTTAGATAAACTAAACCATTATCATCAGCTAAGAAAAAGATTTTGAAAAAATTTTGTGCAACAAAAATTATTATGAGCTGTGAGTATACCATTTTGTTAAAATCTTGTATTTAGGCAGACAGTCATTTGAATTTAAATTTTAAACCAACCGATTGTACTGTACTTTAGTAGAGTAAAAAATATCGGGTGCTCGAAAAACCAAAACAAAATCACGGATATAATCCCGTAAGTATTGTAAGTTTAGTAGAGTTGTTCAATTACTAAATTTTATACATAGAGGGACACAGTAATTTGTTTAATCGTAATTGCTCCATGGGAGGTGAAACAAGTGATATTGTTATGACAAGTTTGTGAAGGGATGTCACCCTAACCCCATAACATCGTGTTCAAGGGTCATATGAGTAAATAACATAACACTGTGTCGTTATTATTGCAATGTATCTTTACAGGTAGTTGGAAAATTTGTAATAGACCAAAAGTTGAGAAGGTTTATAAAAAAACTAGCTTATGCCCACGGCTGCGCCCGCGTCTTATTCGGTCATTGTCCCACGGGATCATACTGCCGACAGTAAAAGTATCCTATATGTTATGCCAGGTCATAAACCATGTGTGGTAAATTTAATTCAAATCCGTTCAGTCGATGGGCGGCATTAAAACTCTGACACCAGGTTAGGCACTAAACACACGAAAAAGAAAATTAGAAGACTTAGTTTTTGTGGTAAAGAGTAACAAACATACAGACACACCCACAAACTTTCGTCTTTAAATATTATAATTTGATTTGACTTTGTCCTAGGCTTCACTCGCGTGTAATATTATCGAGATAAAACAGGTCACTCATACTAGGTGTCAGACATTGAAATCAGCAACCGTTAAGACGTGAAAAGATAATTAGATGGCGTGAAATGATACTCAGTTATTTTCTCATTGATAATATTCAGTATGGCCAATGCAACTTTCATTGAACTCATTGACCTCTTCATTGACATTGAACTCTTAAAATTAAATTCCAATTTTCTCACATCTGAAAAGCTCTAAACATGAGATTCACACGACAAATCAAACTATAGCTTTGAAATCCGCTCATAAATTTTAAACCGTATCAATTTATAAAAGAATCTTATTAAGTTCAATTTTAATATTTTCCAGCACTTAATTTTTAAACCAGTTTCGTGGGTGGTGCGTTGATATGCGTAGGAGCATGGGGTGGGTACCCTTACAATACAGTCACAATGACTTGAATTATCATCGCATTCTTATTGGACATATTTCACGATTTGAACAAGTTACTTAAGCTTATTGTTAGTAACTTAACGACATCATTGAACGCTAATAACACTATATTCTTCTTTTGTCGGTGGAATAAGTGTTCTTTTTTGGTTTACAAGTGTAAGGTACTCATGAAAAATATTAAATTAGTATTGGAGTACAATGTGGCTCCCGCGGTCAGGATAAAATGGAAACTTTTTAAGTGGTAATAATCGTGGTGTCAATGGAAGTTGGGTACAGTATTATTGAAATACAATTACTTACGGAAAAGAAACAAACATTGGAGAGCAGCGGTGGCCCAGTGGTGGCGGCCCCGATTTACGTTCAGTAAGTCGTGGGTTCGAACCCAGGCAGGCGCATTACTTTGTGTAATTTATTACATCACCGCTGCTCTCAAAACGGTGAAGGAAAACATCGTGAGGGAACCGGCAAACCGGCCTAGAACCATAAATTCGAAGACATGTGACATCTACCAATCCGCACTGGGCCCGCGTGGTGGATTATATAGCACATTCCCTCTCATAGAGAGGAGGCCTGTCCCAGCAATGGGAACATTAAAAAAGGCCGATAATTAGGTATTAACTTTAAGATATCCTGAATTTCTAAAAGGAAATTGTTTAGTTCAGATTCTAAGAACACTTCAAAACGTAAAATGTTTCTACAGCTAATAAATGTTCATGGCTGAAAGTTAGTATATACTCGTTCCATGAACATAATAAAGTAACTTCTAACATTTTCATATCGGCAGGGGTTTAAACTCCATTGTCTTTCACTTAGCCCCCGGCCACTCACGTAACCCTAACGGAACATCGATCGATTATTCGAAATAATCATAACAGGAAAAAATATCGGTTATTTACGGAACCCATTAGCACCTCCCCGCAGGTCATATCCGGTACAAAATCATGGGGTTCAACCCCACAAGATGACTGGCCACTGCTTTAGTACCGAAGTCAATTTAAATCTAATACAAGATAAGTAGTTCAAGTTCAAAAAAATATATCCATACTTAAAAAATCCAGAAATAGTGTCAAATAAAAGACTATTATCAATTTATAATACACAAAGTCTGTGGTATAAGCACAATTACAACACTACTTTAGAATATTGTAAAACCTAAAATGGAAACAACACTTAAATACTTATACAGGTGCGTTTAACGAGGCAATCTTAGAAAACAACCTGATAAAAACATTGATACGAGACCTATTACCCGCTAATACAGACCAAAGTATGTACTAACTAACGAAAACAAATACCTAACAACGAAACAACCATATTGATTCAATTAGTAAAGTCAAATAGAATGAGAGTAATTCGATTCACGCAATCGTATTGACGGTAGCCGGTGCTCTGATCAAAGGACCGACGTAATAAAAAATAAAACAAACTTTAAGAAGTGCAATTCATAGCGTGTTTTAAATCTAATTGATGATGGGCTGGTGAAGACGCCGGGGACTGTCACAACGGCGGCAATCCTCACACGAACGGTATTGGCATATTTTAATGAAGAAAAAATGACCATCTTTCATTAACTTTCGAAAAGAAAAATGCAGCTAAAGTATTCAAAATTATCTAAAAGTTCATGTCAAGAATGCTAGAAATATTCAATAGACGTAATTAAATATTCGAGGATGCGACGATTTAAGATATTTTGTAGAAATATGTGTTAGTAATAGGACTTGAAAAGCTATAACTGTTTTTGAGACACCATTATTATCGTTCATATCTTTGAATATTTAGTGATACTTCGACAAATTTAATTAACTAAAAGTTATTTTAGTTTGGAGAGCTTTGGACTGCGATGGGCAAAGTTCAGTTCAGTTATTTATTGATGTTTCTCTGAGAAACCTCACCAATAAGAAACAAAAAAACGATAAATATTTACACTATAAAATATACAGGTACTTAATTTAAACCATGAACTTACAATCCTGAAGTAAAGTTCAATAAACTTTAGTGGTCTCATAACTTTTAATCAACCCGATTCATCTTATCTCCATATAAACTGATTGGCTATTCAAAATTAAAACAGTTCCCTTCATAGAGCTCTATTAATTAACAAAGCAAACATTTTTAATCAAGCCAGCGCGTACTTATCGGGGCTTCTACACGAGTATACATATGTAATGGGAGTAATTTCATTGCATTTACAACATCACCGCACCATTCCCCAATTTCCAGAATTGGTTTCATTAACGTAAATGTCAATGTATTTTATCGATAATGTACCGATAAACACTGATGCGACTTTTATCCAGCAGGTTCGAATACGACTTGCCTTTAGGAAATACCTTTAAACTCAAACACTCAATGAGATCGAAACTGATAATACTGATGTGGATTCTTAAGACGATTGATTTATTTTAAATATAAAGACATCGATACGCTGATTATGTGACAATATCTCTTCATCCCTTTTAGTGGCAGCGCATTAACGGTAATTCCGCAGATATTTATAGGCACTTATATTAACCTGTGAATACGTATTATACATCTCTTTATAAGTAGTAATGGAAGTACAATAAGTGAATATTATAGGTGTTTAAGTGCTCATTCATGAATATTAGTAATGAAGAAGTGCAGTTACGAGTAGGTAATTGCTACGAAAACTATTCATTTCGTATTTTATGTTACAGCATTCAGCGGTCAGCAGAAAAAAACTGGGCACGCGTTAGCTACCCTCCCCGCGCCGCGCACCCGCCGCGCACACCCCAACCACGCCAGGTACGGACCCGCACGTACTGGGGGAAGGGATGATCGAAAATAATAGGGGAAGAGAATTTTAAAATTTTATATTTTTTGCAGCCGGCGCAGGTGATATAACGCGTGCGCGTGCGCCGGCGACTCACTTGTACGTGAAGCTCCGCTGCCGCCGCTCGCGCTCGCCTCTGCCCGAAAGCTCCCACGAAGCCTTCCCCTATCGCGCAGTGCTTTTCCGATAGCCGCGCCGACCGGTCGTGCTCTTTATCTGTCGTGAGCGCCGCGCCGCACGCACGTAAAATGCTTCAAGAAATTCAACTCGTTCAAGGTCAGACGAACTACGTAGTCGTCGCGTCCGGATATCCTTCAGCTACGTTAACGAAAACGCCCGTAGAGAAGAGAAATATACCGATAGCTCCGGCTCCTGAAAAAAATTATGTTACACATGATACGCCTCCGAATCTACAGTACAGAAAGAAGGTGCATTTTAGAACAAACCCTTACACTGGACCCCAGGCCGCGTCGATCGCGAGACGTAACGCCCGGGAACGTAATCGTGTGAAGCAAGTGAATGATGGATTCAACGCGCTGCGCCGACACCTGCCTGCGTCCGTTGTTGCTGCATTATCTGGTGGTGCCCGAAGAGGATCTGGCAAGAAACTTAGCAAAGTTGACACACTGAGGATGGTGGTTGAATACATTAGATACTTACAACAGCTTTTAGAAGAAGGCGATGCTGCTCTGGGAATTACACGGGATCAGGAAAACAGAGAAAATATTCCAAATGGAAGCACAATGCAGCAGATGACGACAATGGACATGGATGACGGGTTCTTTTATGGCAGTGGATCCCCTTGTTCAGAGAAGCCCGATTCCCCTGCGCCGTCCGAGTGTTCGTCGGGGGTGTCGTCGGCATACTCAGCTGATCGGTACGAGGTCACGAACACGCAACAACAACAGCTCGGCCCAATGGATGAAGACGAGCTACTAGATGTCATCTCGTGGTGGCAACAGAAATAACAATCACGTAAGTTGACATGCATTTTCTAAATTCAACTGAAAAGATTTCTTCTTTTTCTTTGTGCCCAGATTTTAAATAAACAAGTAACCATTTTATGTCTTATCTCCAGTGACTAAGAAGTTCGTATGCATATTTTTATATCAATATAATGCTAATGTTAATTTTCTTTTGTTCACAGATGTAACGTTGTAAGTGACACAACTGGAACCAACCCTCCGAAAACGATGGCCACTCTTTATGAATAGTGCATTGATCGTTTAAACATACGAAAAGACTCTTGTATATCTAGTCAAATCAATAGTGCCTTTAGTATTTAGGTGTTAAGTCTTAGTTTTAATTGCGGATTAATAAATCAAGCTTTGGATTACTGTACTGACTTTTTTAGGCAGCTGAAACTGACTGAACAGTTATTTTTAAAAAATGTTAGGGTGGGTGTTAACTTTTTATTCTAAGTACACTATTCAAGTGTTTGACTGTATAAAATACCTCTAAATTGTGCCGATAATTAAAAAGACAATTGTTTGGTATAGGCTGTTATTATAATACTTTTAGTAAATACTTTGTGAAACAAAATGGTCGATAGTACACGTTACCTTTTACTGATATTACCGAAACTGTAAGAACGCACTTTGTATTATCGGCCGAGTCGATGATATTGTAAATATACCTTAATTAGTTGTAAGTTATTAGATTAAGAAATTAAAACTATTTATTGAATCAACTTGGCTGGTGTTTTTTTTTTTATTTTTTTACTACAAAATGGGCCTGCTCTTTACTTCGATCACGCCTGATGGAAAGCGATGGATTAGATCTATGATGGAACTCGCCAGTAGATCACTCTTGCTGGGAAGGTAGACTGGTTAATTCCTTTGTCTGAAAAACCTGCAAGGTGCAAACCCTACTAGTTTTTATACCGTACTACGTGCTACGGTGCTAAAATGTCGTGAGTTCAAACAAGTTATAGTTTGTATTAATTAGTTTTTCAAACACATAATGTTTATTTTATCGACGTAATTTAAAATAGATTCCTTTAAATGATAGTTTTTCCCTTTGTCCTGTCAGTCTGTCAATAACTATTAAATTAAATGCATTATTGACGAGAACCTTGACTTTGGTAACTGGACTTTTTATAAATTAGTATGATTCCTTTAGATACGATTCTAAATATTTATCGGTACTTATGCTAAGTTCTTTCATTGACTTTTTCGTTCAAATGAAAGTTTCTGCACGTAAACTATTAGTGTTTAATTTTAATGATTAATCGACGTAAACAAAACATAATTACCTGATGCCGTAGCACAAGCGCCCAGTGTAAATGTAACCTTAATTCATCTATTATTTTAGGTTTAAATCCCCGTTCACATATAATATTTTCATAATCCTAAGAATGTACCTATTCATATCTATGGATAAACTTGTCACTTACGGGATATATTAAGTTTAGTTTTAAGCCGTGAAAGCGTTAGATATTTATGGAAGTCACTGATTGTGCTTGTTGCAAACAATTTAACTAAAATGCTTGAGGATAATTTTATTTTTGATTAAAAATCGACGTACTTATGTTCCGTTTACACTGCTGCTAGAAACGCAGTCAATTATCTTGTTGTACCCCTTTGATAAGGATTGATAAATCTAGGTAGTTCGACTTGATTAATAAAAGTCTCGGCATAACCTTTCTAGATTGAATGCGTTACACCGAAATACGCTGTCGGACGAAAGTCTACGATGACGATTTCGGGGACCAGGCGGTGGGCCTCAAGTGACCCTTGGCAGGATATCTCGCTAGACATGGAGATGGCCAATGGAGCAAAGTTTTGACCAAGTGTTGGTCAAGGAAGGTTCAAAGAAACCAGAGCCGTCCTAAAGCTCGACCTTAGGGTCGTCTATATAGTCAAAGTCGCGGGAACCACCTGGCTAAGGCACGCACAGGACCAGGAGCTGTGGTATAAAAAGGGGAGACCTATACCCAGCATTGCGTGATTTCGAGCTGAAATAATGAGAAGAATGAAAGTCTATTTCATTGTAGGAATGCTCAAAGATATAGATAGTTTTTAACTTAGGTTTGTTAACTAGTTGGGATACCTACTACGTCATTACTAATGCTTTGTTTCATTAAGCGTTTACGAAATGCTTTGATACCAAAAAATAAATTGAGTTTAGATTTTGAGGCTCTCAATACTGGCGTGTGACAACTAATGTAATTGAGTGTTTTATTTTTATGTTGCTGGGGAGTTTGGTCCACCTTCTCAACATAAGGAAGCGGCGAAAGGTGGATGTACTGAGGGAGATAAAAAGTTTTGGTTTTCAAACTGATTTCAATAAATAACTTTGGTTTTAAACTTTATATGTTTGATACTAGCTTTGGACCTTTGCCCGTGTCAAATTATTATAATAATATGATTACTCTATTTAAATCGGATATTGTTTAAAATTTCATTTTTATTTTTTTTTAAATAAAAAATTGCGTAAGTTAGTCTTTATAACATCAGCTATCGCCATTAAACATCCCGTTGATATCAATTCGGCCGTTTCGGAGATTAGCTGGAACCAACAGACAGTCAGTTAAATACAAAAAAAAGTGTTTTTTGTTATAATTACCAAATATAATTTCAAACCGACTCTATAAAAAGTTGTAATTTTGAAATTACAAAGTGACACTTAAATTTTATTTATTTGTGTGTATTTTATAGGGTAAAGAATCTTGTGAATAAATAACCCTATAACATAAGATATATGAAAACAAAGAAATCTGTCATCAAGCCAGCGGGAACCAACCGAGCTCCTCACAGCACAAATTAGCATAATGAACGAATCAGTGTCTGCCTCTGTTGACTTTACTTAACTGCACTCATTTAAAACGGCAAGAAATATAATAAATCAGCAGTTTGGTTCACAATACGATATGAGCTTTTTGTAGTAATGGCGTATTTTCAGTATAAAGTTTTCACTAAATGTTTTATAAAACATGGAGACAATTTTTTTTTTAAACAAATAAATAAGATAAAGTGTCTGTTTGTAATTTCAAAATAACAGCTTTTTCCTGAATACATATGAAAGTGTATAGGTACGGTACTTATAATCTATAGATCTATTCAAATAAATAAAGTTGAATTGTCTGTTTATAATTTCAAAATAACGGGTTTTACTGATTGCGTTAAGGCGATTACACGAGCTAAACGCGAGTTTTATAATTACTAAAAGTATATGATTCACTGCTAAAAATAAGACCAGAAAAATATATGATATTCTTCAGGATATATGCTAGCACAATACTGTTTTGAAAACATAATACAATTAATTTGGCTCGATAAAAAGAAATCACGTACTTACCTCTAAAAATATCTTTCAAACAATAAAAAACATACTAATATGCATGCGATCATTCTGATTTTTTGGCAAATAATTCTACAAGCAATATATTAGCATAATACTGTTTTAGTTTTTTAATCCAATCAATAGCTTTTTTGTAAATCGATCGAAACCACTCATTTCGCGCTATTTGGCCCGCAGTGGCTGACGTAACAACCACTTTGTAGTGCAAGCTGATTAGAACTTTATTCTAACAGCATTTAAAACGAAGTTTGAACCACCACAAATAGAGTTGCTAATTTAGCTCGTCTAAGCGCCTTAAGCGTGAAGTATATTATTATACAGTACTTATATTATCTATACAAATAAATATAATTGAAATGTCGTTTGTAAATTCAAAATTACAGCTTTGTGCTGAATGCGTATGAAAGTACAAAATTAAGAAAGAAAAAAAAAACAAATTAATGAAATTGGTGTGTCTGTATGTAATTTCAAAATAACAGCGTATTATGAATGCACATGAAAAGTGCATACGGTACTTGGAGCATTATTATTTTAACCGACTTCAAAAAGGAAGAGGTTCTCACCTTTTTTTATTATTGTCTGTTTGTTCCGGCTAATTCCTGAAATGGCTGGACCGATTGTGGCCGGACTTGAAGACGGGACAGGACAACGGATCGCGGGGCACAGCTTTGTTAGTAGTTTTATAAAAATAAACTTTCTGGAATATAAAACCCAAAATGATTGTGAGAACAACATATAATCCGTTGCACCATAAAGGAGAACAACGTGCTCACAGATAGACGAAAAGCTACTCTTAGCTAAAATTAATAGAGTTGGAATACTTTTGCTGTCTTTATTACAAAGTTACTTTAGGGATTATGTCAGAGGGTTAAGCGACAATATTGACTGTTCTATAGATAATGTCATACCACATTCAACTCTTAGCCCCTTCGTACACAAGGCTACAAAAATCTTCGATAATCGACGATTTTAGTCTCCAAGCGACTGCCGCCATACAAATCCATAATGTCGGCGACGCGACTCGTGTACGAACTTCAATGATGGATTTGTATGGCGGCAGTCGCAAAATCGTCGAGTATCGAAGATTTTTGTACGAAGTTTTCCTTGTGTACGAAGGGGCTTAAGTGTCTGCAGAAAAGTACTTCTGTCGTGTGTTACGTACTGTACTTGCTGTGTAACCTTTAGATTGGTATAGCACTGAAGAGCTTTGACCTTCAACTGGCTTAATATAGAGCACAGTTTCAATTGAAACGAAAACACCTTATAATGGTTTTATTAAGACTGACGTCTTAACTCTGACTTTAGGTGAATCCCAGGATGACACAATTACACATTGATAAAATGTTTTTTTTTTTGTAAGCAACGGGAGTTTAAGTGTTAAGTGTTGTCTCTTTAGTTTATTCGGAACTTAAGCTTAATTATCATTACCACTGGAAACGGTATTTTTACAATATATCTCTATTTCTTTTGAGGTCCCGATATTTCTGCGCTCGCGCTGTTGCAAGCCATGATCACGGATAAACGGATGTTTATTAGTTAAACATGGGAAATAGCCCGTTTTCAGTGTTAATGATAAGTAGTGTAAAGTGGTGAAAAGAGTAATAAAATGATAAAATCGTAAAATTTGATTCGGATGTTCCGGGATCACGCAAAAAATACTGCACAGATTCTGTTCATATTTTGCACAAATATTCCTTAAAGGCTTCTTCAAATTTTAGACTATATATTATCACGCTGCTTTCTTAGGGGGTGAGCAATATTGCATTATGTCCGTAACTTTCAAGTCTGACAACCAGTCTTACCAAGGGGTATCGTAATGCCCAGTACTAACTGGTTTGTGGAGGTCAGATAGGCAGTCGCTTCATGTACAATACGGTATTCAGCTGCATCTGGTTAGACTGGAAGCCGACCCCAACATAGTTGGGAACAGGCTAGGCAGATGATGATGATGATAGATCCTTTGAGGGTGTAAAATACCTCTTATTGAAGCTGAAAGGCACTTATTCTCCCCGTCATTCCCCGTCACACCAAACCTGGGAATCTTCTAGTTACGGAGATATTGGGGGTCAAAGTTCCAACTTTTTGACAAGTTTTTTTAATACAAGTTTTTATTGTTCCTACGATTTCGACCCCGTTACGGCGTTACGTTGAGATCTACCACAAAACATGTTTTTTCACCCTAAAAAAAAGTCGTTTCCCAGCATTTTTGCGTAAAGTTACTTAGTTTGATGCAACGAATGCTTGGTGCAAACAAACAATGCATGCAAACGAATGACGGCTTCTTGATGAGGTTGTTTACACCCTGTATGTTAATCCAGGTTATAAAGACTAGTAGTAGTAGTAGTAGTTTTAGTGGACTTAAAAACACTTATAATACAGTTTTTTTATCAGTTAAACTATTTTTGCGTGAAAGAGGAACAAACGTCAATGTATCCTCACAAACTTTAAGTAAGATTCAAAAATCTTCATCAATGCACTTACAAATGACACGCAATTTTTAACTCCATTGAGAAAATTTGTATTTATTATTATTTACTTAAAAAACTGTCCTTTTCTCACAGTTTTATACCCAAACAACCCGTTGGTTCGTTTGTGTCAATCCAGTTATTAGTACTATTACCCTTTAGTTATAATAAATCATCGTTGTCCAGATGTAGAGAATTAGCGGGACGCTCCGCGATCGCGTCGAGATATTCCCTAAAAATAATAAAAAAATACCTCACACGAGCTCAATCCACCATTATTATATGACACACGATGAGGGCAGATTCTATTAATTTATAACCAATGTGGGTGGATATACTGGCATTATTTTTTTAAAGGTCGCGAACGTGGTCACGGATAACTGTAATTTCGTGTTGTTTTTATTAAGATATTGGCCAAGTAAATTGTGGCACGCAACCCCTAGGGAGACGTAATGTGGGCAGAAAAGATTAGGAGGATAATTTTAGTTTTGTTATCATTTGTAACCTGCACGTCTTACAATAACAGTTTTGTTATCAGTGTTATGGTTAAGACATGCAAAATACACATACTTGTCATAAAAGTATTCATTTGTTGTTATAACGAATAATATTAAATTAGAATACATTATTTCGTTTATTCATTTTTATACATAGTAATTTACATTTTTAAATATTCTACGAGTAATATAAACTATATAAAAAAGTCCACCAAATGTAAATGAAGGTAGCCCACCAGCGGGGTCTGTCGGTGGTCAGGGTTTTTGAGAGCGAAACCTCATAACAATACGCACCGTGTACAAGTACTGCTTTCTGAATCAAGTCCTTGATCCAGCTGCCAAGAAAGAGCCTCCTAAGATGTTTGACTTCCTTACATTGCAGTATACTACAATATAGTACAACTTCTGTCTTACATTGCAGTATACTACAATATAGTACAACTTCTGTCTTACATTGCAGTATACTACAGTATAATAATCAGCGTGAAATAACCGTTATTTTAAAGTGGTTCTGCTGGAGAGTATGCTCTGTAGCATGACCACATTGAATTGGTATTTTCCAAGAAACTAACAATATACATTTTTTTTATATTAAGCTACAAAAATATAGACATTATCTACATTTTATCCTGTTATTTTTACATAATATAGCCAAAGTGGTTCTGCTGCGGAGCATGACACGATTTTTTATAAACTTTACCTCCTTGTTTCTACGAACACAAAAGCTAGGTGGTATAATTTATATGTCTACGTAAATTATATTTGATTTTGACTGCATTGTTAGACCTTTTGACAAATTCACTTGTAACACCGCGCGTGAGAGCGACTGCGTTACCCTACTGTTTATATTAAAAAAAAAACGTTATTGTTTTGATAAAAAATGACATGCCATCCAAACATCTGATAATAGGCGTGGGCGGGGTCCCAACAAAAGAGAATTGGTTAGCACCATACAAACACAATACGGGATGAAGTTTTGATTCGGGTGTAAAATTAAGTTTTCTAACATCGGCCCCCTTTTGTTCGTTTTTTCTTGTCGCACCGTCCACACAATACGATTGTTTGTTCTATTAACGACTTAACTGCGATAAAATTACTGTTTTCTTGGGAATAGTTTTCACTAATTTACGAGACCTTTTTTGCGTAATATGGCAAAATAACGCCTATCACAATACACAAATATATTTGAGGTGATCATAATTTTTTACATCTGCAAAAGTTTCTTTTGAAGATTATTTTGTCTCGTCAATTTATCAACAAATCTGAGTTTAACACATTAATCAAGTTGCATACATATCTGTATAACTTCCTGCGTTCGGTTCACTAAAGGCTACTTTTAGGCTGTTTATCTTGCTAATGATGTTTTACGACGTTGCTGCACTCTGCGTTATCATGCGCCGTCGCCTACGGTAGCTAATGCACCAACTATCGGTGAAATCTAACAAAATCTCCTCTATGTTTGAGATAATAAGGTTCTATTTCATGATAACGGTATTCGTATCGTGAAGTAGTAGCGTTCTCCCGGCGGCTGTCTCTTTGTCGCCTCTCATATCTATAGGCAACTTAATTAATTGACGGATCGCGGTAGCAACCGAACTGATTAGCGCCCTTTTTTGTGCAACATCCTAACTCTTTTGTCGGAAAGTTTATCTAAGTGATAATAGTATTGAGTTCACATGTTCCGCAACTTTATATTCCTTTGTTAAGGGGCCGGCGGAGGATGCGTATTTCATACAAACGTAATACCAAAATTATTTGTAAATCAAACATATTCTTAAGGTAGTCTGTATTTATTTCGATTGAATTACAGAATATCTATGTTCCCAAATATGTTTTTTGAGAGAATAGTGATGCAAAGACGAGATATGAGGAATTTAAATTTTCTATAGAAAACTTATTTTTCTTATAACTCTTGTTAAAATCAGTGTCCAATCAAAATATATATTTGGGAACCTAGATATTCTGTAATTCAATCGAAATAAATACACACTACCTTAGGAATATGTTTAATTTACAAATTATTTTGGTATTACGTTTGTATGAAATACGCATGCTCCGCAGGCGTCTTAAAACGGTAAACCTTAGAGCACTCTTAATAGGTAGCGGTTAGGAGATTAAACCCGCACTGGGCCCGCATGGTAGATTATAGCCCATTCCCTCTCATTGAGAGGAGGCCGTGTCCCAGCAGTGGGAACATTATAGGCTGATGATGAGGAGATTAAACTGGTTTAGTTTTAAAAGACACAGAAGGCGTTGAATCTTTCCACAATCTTCGGTATCCACTACAGACACTTCAAAGAAAAGGAATCAGTAAGCGTTGCTCTAACATTAGATCTAATCACTGGGCCGATGGTTACGTATAAACGCCTTTAAATATTAATTTACATATCTCTTGCTCTGTAAGTACCCTAGTAGCATTTTTTGTTGGCATTTAGTTGGGCCACATACCTCTGGTTAGTTGGCAAATGAATACAATTGGCGGGCAGTTTGCGGGTTGGGCCCAAAACTGATGGCCTACGTGGATTTGCCTACGAAGGCCCAAGTTGCGATGGGGCCAACGTGGATTTGCCTACGAAATGCCCAAGTTCAACTTCTACCAATGTTTACTACCGAGCTGGTAGTGTTGAACTAACAACCTTGTGTGAACACCAATAGGGTTGAAAGAAAACCAAATTGCTTGCTGATCTAAGGCACGGGTCATATACAAGTGGCGTATGATGGCGGTGGCGCGTGTGCGGGTGCGCGGGGTGCGAGGTAGTGGCGCCACTTACTCGCCCTCCCGCGCACCCGCGCCACCACCATGCGCCTTACGCCACTCGTGTTTGTCCCGCGGGCCGCGCCTAAGCTGGTAATATTTTTACTAAAATTCACTCGAACCCAACCAAATCGTGGTAACACAACGATAGCGACTTCTAATTGGACTACAACGCCATCTATCGAGGTTGGGGTACAACTTTTGAACCTTTACAATATTATCATTACGGTTTCGGCATGAACATACCGCCCACCAAGGACATTTAGTGACGGAATGTCCTTCTTAAATTATCCTTAATTTTCAATTTTGCACTTTGTTTACAGTATAAACCATAAATCTCAAATACAAACAGAAATATAAATAATATGTTTCGTAAATCTAAGAGTTACTAAGAGTTAAGAGAGTACTAGTAAGCTCATACTGGGTAATTATACCTGTACCAGTATATACGCATCATCCCTAACAGGCCCATTGAAAGGTTTAAGTTGGACCGATGTAAGTTGTTATCATAACTTAAATCCCTACAAAAAACTCCCAACAGTAGGAATAGAAGCAGCAGGCCCGTCGTTAGTTGGCCCAGTGTTGTTTTAGTAATTTAAATCCCTACAAAATCTCCCAACAGTAGGAATAGATGCAGCAGGCCCGTCGTTAGTTGGCCCAATGTTGTTATAATAACTGAAATCCCTGCAAAAATCACCCAACAGTAGGAATAATAACAGAAGGCCCTTTGTTGGCTATTCGTTGGGCAAATAGTGCATGTTTATGACAATGGGCCTATTTTAAGTTTAGGTTGGCGGAACAACTAACCGTCTGCCAATACATTCCCAACTGTTGGCATAAGGAAGCCAACGGCAATTGCTACTAGGGTACACCCTTACACCCCTGAATGCCGGGGTGTATGACTATCATTACAGCATAGGTTTTGGAATTTGAAAAAAGAACTGTCATACTCATACTGCCCGGCTAGCATAGGCAGGGGATAAAAATTTTATCCACCGGTTATTTCCACTTTTGTTTGAATTTTGTCCCTTGTCAGTGGAAATAACCGGTGGATAAAATTTTATCCCCTGCCCATGCTAGCCGGGCTGCACGAAGAATATTTTTAAAAAGTTATTTTTTTTTTTCTCGGTATCGATTAATTACTCGAATCGGAATCTAGACAACTTATTTTATAAAGATTTTATTTTAAATATGGAACTATTTGTTTCCACATCGTATGTTAGATGGAATCGATTTAAAAATCAAACTGGCCAGCAAGATTTGACGCGCTTGCGTGCGTGAAAAAAAAAAGGCAGTCTACTAGTAGGCGCGAAAGCATCGCGAAAATAATTAATTTTCTTGTTTGAGTTCTTTTTCAAAAGTTTTAAACATGTCTAGTGACGAAGACATAGATCTAACGCCCGATTTTATTAAAGAAAGGGCAAAAACAGTAATTGTCGAAAATATATTACCGCCGAACTCGAAAGAAAGATATGTAAAGGCATACGACGAATTTATGAAATGGCGGTCAGAAAAAAAAGTGAAATCTCTTTCTGAAAGTGTTTTTATATCATATTTTGATGAATTATCTAAGAGGCTACAACCTTCCAGTTTATGGTGCTTTTATTCCATGCTGATGACAAAACATGACGTGAATTTGAAAGATTTTTCTAAACTTACTGCTTTCTTGAAAAGGCAGTCTGACGGCTTTAAAAGCAAGAAATCGAAGGTATTTACTGCAGAAGAAGTACAGAAATTCTTAAATGAAGCTCCGGATGAAATTTACGAACCTCAAGTCACTCAAACTCAAGTCTTATCATCACAAACTCATATTCAAACTATAAATATACCTAAAAAGAACGTGACCATATCTCTTACAAATTGTAATAATTTTACTATTAATTTTAATTAAATACACATTTTTTTCTTCTTAATAAATGTTCATTGAAACCTGCTGTCTTGTTGTTTACTTACCTCACAATCGATATGTAAAGCAGAGTATTTATCTCGGGCGTAAGCATCAATTGCATACTCGGGTTAATTAGCGCCTTCGCTTCGCTCAGGCGCCAAAAACCTCGTATGCAATTGATGTCATACAGCCCTTGGTTAATAATCTACTATTACCTCCCTCCGGAGGACAACGAGGCAGTAATGCACTTACTTAATAATAGGCAGCCATAGCTTCCTCAACAGGTCCCGACAGATCTACTTAACTCACGAAATAATAACCCAATTGAATATTTCGGGGCTGGAGAACAAAAGCCGGCAACACGGTTGTCGGCCACATTACCGCCCTACCACAATAAATCCCGGAGGTCCGTCGCCAAAGGGCTAATTACTCTGAATATCGGTTGATATACTGTCTACTTAGGACCCGTGATGTATGACCGCGTTCAAAGGATCGGACGCCGCGCGCCCCCGGCACGGGCACGATGCTACGATTATAAATAAGCATGTTTAGGATAACGATTGTCGACACTGCGGTTAGCTCATAATAAACGGTAATAGAAAACATTAATAAACGTCGACCTATGGCCACAGCTATGGCAGTAAAACACTGGGCGGCACCCAACGGTTGCATTCAATCGTAATGTCTTTCATATCGACATCGAATGAGATGTCCGAGATATGTATTGTGTGGGCGACAATAGCGCACATGATCTAGATTAGTGACGTGCATTGTGTCGCCAAAGGGTTGCATTGTGTGCTGCACAAACGCAGCGCCCGCGCATAATGCGTCGATACCCGCAAATACTCGTATCTCGACGGATTCGCAAAGATTCTGTGAATTTGTAAAGAAAATAAATATAACTTTTGACAGTGCTCCATTCATCATATTTAATATTTTTGGGTATTGAATGGAATTCTTAAGCGAAATATATTTTTGTCACTGGATTCGTCCAATAATATTGATGAGGCTGACCGAACACAATTTCTAGGTTTTAGTATTAATCATAAAGAAAATTTTAATTTTAAGCGTCCCGTAAATCACGTTGATTGTAACCAATAAAAGATTAATTAAATTATCATGTTAAACTAATTGGTGGCTGTCGTGACCGCTACTCATTATTACTTTAAGTAACAGAAAATCAAGACATTAAATAATACTTTCCAATAAAAAGAATGCTGTTGTCTTTATTACTTTTGTGGTGTTTAATCGTCTAATATTTTACTTTCTTCGTTTTTTTTTGCCCACAGAAATAAATTTTACACTCACCGACTCAATTTTTCCCATAACACCCACGAACAAGTAATTTTTGACCGAACAATTCTCAAAATAAACCTTTAAGACTGGGTTGGTCGTAATCTTTAACCAAACTCAGCCACAATGGAGGTGATAAGATCAAATCTCTTGCTTCAACAGACAAATTGTTCGCTTACAGACTGTTACATCGATAATATGTTTACAAAACATGTCATTCATTGAGAATTATTTTAAACAATGTTTTTGTACCGTGAAATTGATTCTGTGGCTACCTAGAATTTGGTGTAAATAATCGCAGGCCAGATATGTATCTTTGTAAGCGAATGTGAAACTCATGGTTCAGCAGTCTACTTAAGGAAGTTTGGTCGAAAAGAAAGTGTTCAGCTCGTGTTTACGATGTAGGTCTTCAGCCTACGGAGGTAAAACTCCCATTACAATGTAAAATATTAAAAATATATCTATGTTGGAAACTAATTTATAGATGGAAAGTTCTGTTCTTACAACAAACTTAAAACTACAAATTGATTTTGCTTCTCCATAATCAAGATTACCTATGCTAGAAGCGAATGTTTAAATCACCACAGCAATACCCACAGCACAGACTCTTTAATCTAACCCTTCCATCTCAGGCACAGGTGTATGAGGGTAAGCCTAACTACTAATAAAATTCTAACTCACACCCAAGCTTTTCTTTCCATGTACGTGTCAAACAATGCGTTGCAAATAAATGAGGTCGTTACTTGTATAGTTTTAGTGCGGGCTAGCAATAAGTGGCGTGGCCAGTGCGGCAGATGTTAAGGATTGCGGGTTGCGAGTTGCGGGTTGCGGGTTGCGGGTAGTAGCAAGGTGTCACGGCTCAGGTGCCGTGAGTGGCACAAGCCACAGCTTTGTCATCGTCGCGTACTGACGTGCGCAAATGGGGTAAATTTTATGTAAGTTTATGTCAGATTTTGTTTCAGAAACGATCAAAAATAGCTTCTAGCCTCATAATTCTAAAAGTGTTATGTATGATATAACCAAATACGGTTTGTAATTTATAGCCAGCGACTATTAACTATCAAATTAAATGTAAGACCAACCAACATGAATTACGATGGAAAAGTCACTTTGGCATGACATTTAAATATCCTGAAGCCGTCAGCAACAGTCTAGCTAGTTCGTCTACTTCAGTTTGTTCATACGTCTGTTCAAGATTGGCGTGAACAAACTGCTGGAAACTTTAATAATATTACATATTATTTAATTGAGCAAAGTTGCCAGAAGTTTGATGTTCTCTAATTTTAAAATTACTTAAAGTTCTAAAAACATGAAGTAATTGCTCCACATCGTATAACTTTCAAAAGCTTGTGTACTCGAGTGTACCTTCCTCGTAGTAATTTTTTCAACATCCGCCTTGATACTCGTGCGTCGTGAAATGCGGAATGCGCGAAAGTAGCGCAGGATAATTAAAATCCCAGTTTATCACGGGCTTTGATACATATAAACACTTTTCTCTTGATTGGCCTGTCGTTCAAGTTACTAGGACATTATCTGTCTTTTATACACCTGTCAATAAGAAAAGCGATTTCTCAATGGTATTAAGTAATTTTCAGAACTGAATTTTGAAGATCTGTCCTGTTTATACCTAGATGCTTATGATAATATAAACCAATGAAATAAATAAAATACGAGTAATAGAGCCTGAAATTAAAAAAAAAGGTTAATGTGAAATCTTAGTTCTGAAATAAGAATCTGTTTGATTGGTCAAATGAATGAAAAAATCAAGATATTTCCCTCTTTCTCTAACTATCTGTAGCCAATTCCGTGCTAGACGGAACCAGAAGAAAAATCCAATAACGCAGAAGACTGATATAACATTTTGTGCGCCGTCTTAATTGGAGCAAAAGCGACACAAGCAGATGCAGATACTCGTGTTCATTGCACAATAAGTAAGCTGTAGGACAGATGAGATCCTGAGGACGGATGCTCAACAGCTCTCGGTCAGACAACCCGATGACAGCTTGCGCAAAAACTTTCTATTTACAATACCCCTTTCTTTTGTGCAACCCTACACTGATATACGAAATTGTCCAACTGCTCAGATTGGCACATGCTAACCCAGGTGCGAATTTGTGTCAATGAAATTGATGGAATTTTTGTTGAAAGCTCCATGTGCTGGTACGCTCCTTTTAAATTTTTGTGGGGTAGTGTGCTAATGTAACAAAATTGGTAGTATCATGAATGAAAATGGGGCTACGTCCCATCTTGCAGTTTTCCCATTTCGACAGTTGGATTCAATGAATGAGCGAATGATGTGACTTGTTACAAATTTGGACACTTTTTCACATGTTTTGCAAGTCTTTTGTTTATTTGTCGAAATGGGAAACTTACGAGATAGGTGGTAACCGGAAAATGGCTGTGTGATTAGTACTGTACCCAAGTAGGTGGTAGATAAAGACTGAACTACGAATGAGTCTTCATGTCGTGAGTGTTTCGACCGCAATGGTCTCTTATCTTCAGATGGGATAGTGGCCCCTTATAAGCCAGTCTCCAAAGAACAAAAATTAATTATAACGAAGCTGTTAATTAAAGTTCACAATGATATGAACAAGTAATACTACAAGTATAACACGTAAAATTGTAGTTTCTGTACTAATGAGCGCTAAGAACAGAAGTAAAATGTAATCAGTTGTTAATATAGTGACAATATTTCGAAGATAACCTTAATTAAGAATGTATAACCTGATTCATAAAGTATGTAATTATAATTAACATTTTACACTTATCAATTCTTTAGTTCCCGGTGCTGTTAAGAGGTCAGTGACTTTACCATCTTAGCCGTCAAACGATGATGTTGACTCAACTTACAATATTTTTGGATGCGACTAAATACCATCATTACACTCCTCGAAGAAAACGTCCTAATTACAGGGAGATATGGAAATCATAAAGTTGCATGTATGGGGCGACTTTTTGATGCTGCTGACGTCTGTTATCACTACATACCTATTATAAAACGAAGTCTTCCGCCACGTCTGTCTGTTCGCGATAAACTCAAAAACTACTGCACCGATTTTCGTGCTGCTTTCACCAATGGATAGAGTGGTTCTTGAGGAAGGTTTTAGTATTTAATTTGTACGCGGGCAAAGCATCAGCAAGTAGCTATAGTAAAAGGGTCACCTCCACATATCGAGCTTCTATAAAACAAACACTTTCTGTTTTATAAGGCACAATAAACGCGGTGCTATTCTTCAAAATATTACGACATGGGTCATAATGCTGTCCCTATTAATTCGTCAAAATTTGAATGTCAATAATAATCTACTAGTAGTAAAGCAAACAGCCAGTTACTGTTACCGACAGTTACCTGTATCTGAGATATTTCACTGGTCGACATTTACATTGGTGTTAACGAGGCATCCCCCTATAAAATGTTTTGTGTTCATACATAAATCTTCGCAGCTAGAAGACATCACAATACAAACGTATAAATATTGTGTATTAATGAAATATATTTATTGCGTCATAAAAAGTTATGTGTATTGGAAAATGCACGACTGTATCGGCTGTGTTGGTATTTAGACGTCATGTCTGGATTTTTTGTATGTTATTTGGTTTATCTGCTGAAGATTTAAGTGTTTTTGAAAGTTTTTCTTCATAAAAGTGTATCTAGGTGTTCATTACTAGATATAAATCGCCCTTTTGTTAATACTCTGAGCGAATGAACGAGATAATACTTATTTATACCGCAGATAAAACTTTTATTAGTCATTATACATTACTATCGACTGTTTTAATTTACATAATGAAGCTTCCATTCATTACTGATTTGTGAGGCACCCATTATCACTCAATATAAGAGATAATAACTTAGTCAAGTTGTAATAAAAGTCAGGCACTTTAGCATCGCTAACTCTTCGCAATTAATTTAAATCGTTTAATGATCAAATTAATTACTTTAAATGCCAATTAATACCCCCAGATTCTGATAATGAATTATGTGGATTCTGACGTATTACAACTCTCATTGATTAAATTTTAACGCTCTTATAAGTGTAAAAACCGCGATAATGTACCCTATCTCCATTTACTTAAGTGGTTGATAACGCGTGTGAAAAAAAAGAGAAAATATATTTTTTTTAATTAACACATTAAGGGCAGTATCTTAATCTGTATGGCGCCAATTCTAAAAAGACTTCACCCCTTGATAAGAGTCTCGACGACTTTATCAAATACATACGTCCCTCGGACGTATATCTATAGAACGGGATAGTAATGTGCAAAAAATCTAAGGCTCTTTTACAATTAATGGTTTTTGGGTTTTACTTGTGTTTTAGATTTTAGACCACCCCTAAAGAAAGAATGCGAACATTTTTTTAAGATTATGTTTCACAAGTATATCAAACCTTATTCTTTTTTTCCTAAAATTAAAACATAATTTTGAATTACCGATTATAGTTTTCAATTCTCTTTTTTTGTGTTCTATTGTGTTTTTTTTTACATTTTAATAATTCTCACCAATTCAAAATCCACCAGTTGTTAACTTCCAAATTTCGTAGTAGCCGCTCTGACTCGAAATAAATGTTGAATAATAATTACTGACAAGAACAGACGTGGGAAACCGTCTCCTACGGGTACGGCAGCGATCGGCGTACGCGCACCACATAAATCACACACCATAACAACACAAGATTTATACCGCTTAAACGGATAACAACAATTATACCTGAATCATTTCAGCCGCCATGATATCACCTAATCATTCACATAATTAAGCAAAAGGTGTTACATTACCACCTATTTATATACACACACATTAAGATTGAGAATTAAGTAATAAAAATAAATATTTTAATCAATTACTTATACTTACGTCTGTTCGGTGGCTTACCTATCAATAACTCCGTATCTTTATAATTACTTCAGGTAAATGGAAAATTAACATTAATGAAACGTCTTTTTTTCATGTATAATTATATTGGACACATGTTGGACATTAACAATAATGCACATAGCTGATTAATTCTTAAATAGTAAGGACTTTCTTAAAAATGTAATTGCTTCAAAACATCACTCATTTATCACAAAATAATGTACCTAATTACGTACTACGATTAATGCTAAAATACAATAATTAACCCTTTCCTCCATCGGTATTCTTTACCATTTTTTACGCAAACCAATATTTCACACGGGGTAATAAACTTTTGAAATATTGGGGGCAATTATAGGAAGGTAAAATGAAAAAATAAATAAAGACAAAAATCGCTAGCCCGGGGCAATATTGCGGAGGGCCACTGTTCAAACCACATTTGGACGATATTTTTTGCTACATTTTTATGAGGGAAAGACGTTATCCGTCTGATCTGGTCCACTTGATTTATAACATCTGACCGGACTAAACACCGCTTGTTAGAATTCTGGTTAGATTTGCATCCAATTAGTAGCATTAGAATTTAGTTATGCGTGATATACCGTATCGAAGTGCCGGATATTTATGGCAGCTTTGATCTTTAGCTTTTGAGATGGAACGGTCGTTTTTTAAAAGTACAAGCTAATCGTGTTATCAGGGGTAAGGAGAGAGTTTTTTAAATTATATTTAGAAAATCTATACATATAATAAAAGAGTCAAAAATACATAAATAAGCTTGATATAAACTACTGCTAAAAGAGTTACTTACCGGTTATGATTGTTACTTAGTTATGTTATAAGAATTGTTATTTGAGTATCTTCTAAAATACAACAAAAAGGATCTCTGGAAAATAGCAAAACGGTTTTGCCTCGACTTACTATTTCGCCACGTAAGTAATTCAAACTTTTTTAAGTGATTACTCATTTGAGAGGCCCTAGGTTATTGTCATTAAAGATTCCATTTACTCGTTCACATGCAATTAAGAACACATTCAAGTAACAGTACGTACCAACCCATTTGCATTAATCTGAATATAAATAGTCAAAAACAAAAGTATTGCGAGTGAACGGATACAAGCGAAGCGAGGACTTCCCACGACACAGCACAATCAGTAACTACGAGTAGATAGCGATATATCTAAATAACTTAACAACCGATTTCGATAAACAATTAAACTTTATAACACCCTATTTGTTTGTTCATTATGTATTGTAAACTTACAAACAGTAAAAGATCATGTATCGATTTAACATAAAGCCGTAAACTCAAAACAAAAGGCACATGACAATAGTTTGCGGCCATATAAACGTACGTAGTACATAAAGTACATGTACATTATGTAGATATATGCTTACTTAAAACACTAAAGAATAAAGAATTTACAGTCATCCGCGGATTAACGAATGCTCCCGCTGCCGACATCGGTGTACACACGAGCAAATTGCCTGACCAACAATAGTTGTAGCTGCGTAGCATTGCAGGCTGTTCGTAGCGCGCTACGGTTTTTTGTAGCACTTTTTGTTGAGCCTACGAATGACATGATTTTGGTTAAAACAAATCGAGTACTTTTGTAGTTATTCGTGTAAGTAAATGTGCACTAAATGTGCTACATGAAAATGGAATGCATTGACTTCAAGAATTACTGTTATTACATAGCTGCTTTCACATCTTGTGCGAATAACTTCTTCATGATGCCGACTAACATCTATCAAATGTTGCGGTGTTCCCAGTTTCGAATAAGGCCACCCGTAAACCTCCCCAGTGTATCGTAAAAGGTGACAAAGACATCACGGGAGCGTGCACTGTCACTAACTATTGTACTAACATTATCTTCGGACAAACTTATTTTTGCCTATCTTAACTCAAGCTATAGAGCGTAGAATCAAAGAGCTATAGAGCGTAGAATCAAAGAGCTATAGAGCGTAGAATTTTAAATATCAAACGTATCGTGTGTATCCAATGCGCAACACCAAAATACGCTCGAAAACAGGCATCGCCGATGTTGGCAATAAGTCTGCGAGGTTAAAGTGGGACTGGGCGGGTCACATTACCAGGATGGGTCAAGACAGATGAGCTGCAAACGTCACACAGTGGGTGCCTGAAGACGATCGTCGTCACCGAAACAGGCCCAAGAAAAGCTGGGCCTGTGGACGGTTAGCTATGGGCTAGCTAGCCGTCCGTCCGTCTTGTGACGACAGGCCGTGTCGACGGCGCGTTCGTGTTCCACGCGCGCCTCAAAGAGATGTCAGCAGAAGAGAGGGGCCCGCAAGGGCCGAAGCCTGCCGGGGATGCGGGACTGTTCGAAAGAGATACCGCGGCCCCGGAACGTAAAGGGCGAGGAAGGAACATGGATGGGTTTTAGTCAGTACGAGTCTGACACTCCCTCCCGCTCCGCCCAGAGTGGGAGAAGTCATTTGATGATTTCCCATCCTAAAAAAAAAAAAAAAAAAAGGCCCAAGAAAAGCTGGCGTGACGATTTAGACACATTCATGATTGATTGGCCAGAGACGGGGAAACACCGAGAAAGATAAAAGAAAATGGGGGAGCAGCCCAGCAGTGGGACAACAGAAGGTTATATTTAAAAAAATATAATAGTATATATATTATTTTTATGAGAATATTGTTATTTCCTCATATAGAGAGGAGTACTGTGTTCCAGCTCTGGGGATTTCACGCAATTCAGGTCTGTACTTACAAACAAAGGCTTTATTAAAGGTTTTATTAAACCGTATGTCACATAGCCCACCGCCAGAGGGTACAGTCAACCGCCCAGGAAGCGCAACTCAACGCGCGAATAAGAAATAAATTCGCTGGCAAGCGTAACAAAGGTGAAGTAAAAAGGAAGCGTCCAACCCCTAGGCCATGCGTACGCGCAGGGATTTATACACGTGCCTTATGGCTTCATGGGAAACGAGAAAAAATGGCAGTTTCGAACGTAACGAATGTTGAAATCTATTCAACTTAATACGCGTGCTTGTGTTGTGTGAGTGCGTGTGTTGTTTTACGTATGTATGAGATCGGGGGTTATTACTTGTCGGTGATTCTTCATCGTTTAATTTTGCAGTCATAAAGACTGTGTTACGAATGGAAGATCAATTTCTGGGTTAAGCTCTCCTTTGTACGTAAGCTTGTTATTGCAATTTACACAATAGGGAATATACATGTAATTTTTTCTTCACTTTAATCAATTAAATACACCATTATCAACCCAAGAAAAGTATTAAAAGTTAATTTCAACTACTGCTTCTCGCACAAAAATAATATTAAACTCCTGCAATATTCTACGACAGTTCAAACGTCCGTGATTGTCGCGGCCATAATGTGACGTCATTTATCAGAGTCTACCTTGCTTACACCTATTTTTTGGCCATACTAAAGTAATTTTACTAACTGTATGTGCTTTATTCAAGCAAAATTTACACTAACGGTATTATAATAAAATCGTAGAGAAACTTTACCTACATTTCAAATAAAAGTTCTTTTTTGATATAATTATAGATTTTGATGTCACTACCGCCATTATCGATGACGACGCGATTCACCAAAAACATGCTTTAAAAAACAATAAATTGTAAAATGAGTTATGTTTTAGAAACTTAAACAAGTGTACCATAATGTTTATAAGCGCCAATACCAGGTATTTTTAATAAATAAAAAGAGTTTTGTATTTCTTGCATATTTCCCTATTATATCTGTAATGCCTGAATGGTTAGGCAGAGGTATACCTCCTACATAGTACACCCATATTTCGCCAGTTATGTTTATGTCCTATGTAAAAGGGAACGAGACTATTGCCATCAATTGGGCCTAGATCCAGACTCATCATCTGCTTAGCCTTGTCCCAACTATGTTGGGGTCGGCTTCCAGTCTAACCGGATACAGCTGATTACCAGTATTTTACATGAAGCGACTGCCAAAGATGGACAAATGACTGCCGGGACCAACAGCTTAACGTGCTTTCCGAGGCACGGAGGAAACTCGGTATGTGAGGGTGGTCACCCATCCACAGACTAACCTAGGCGAGCACGGCTTAACCTAAAAATCGGCCCGAGTGGCTGTTATTATTTGGCCACGAGCTCCTCCCGTGGCTGCTACCGAGAAATTCCAAATTAGCAATTTTTGAATATATTTAATTTTGTGTGCAATAAAGAATAAGAAAGATAGAGTACTGAAATGTTCGGACACTGCAAACCAAGTATTTTGCTGCAGGCTATAAATAAACATCACCTTTGCCAGGAAGTCTGATGTATAATACCTTTTTGTGCAATGTTTTTCTCTAGTATACAGGAAGTGACGTTTACCTCACGAATATTTAACAGCGAGATAATAGTTCCTACTTTTAATATTAAACCATTTTTGAACAAGACAAGTTAATACAAGTTACTTGTAAACATACACCCAATTAATTCCAAAAAATATAAATCACAAAAGAATAGAGGTGCCCTATGTTCAGCGACATTGTTGGAAGTGGAAGATATTTGTCTTACAACACAGATAAGCATCAGTTCGCCATGTTGTCCCCACCTCCTGACCTGGACATGTGTACGAATAACCACGCCATAACTTTGGTAACACAACCTGAAACTAGATAATAATTAAAATTCCTTTTAGAAGGGAATGTGTGTTCGTTGTGTTCAAATGTTGCAAAACATGTTGTAAATTGAAACTGGTAACTTTAGTCTTTAGTGTGGTTAGTTATTGTTTAGTGCGACTTATAATCAAGATATAACTATGATAGATAAAATAATAAAATTGAGTGAGCTTTTTGCTTCTTCGGATTAAATGCTATAGGATATTTCTTCTCTATTAAGTTTTAAAAATGTGCTGAAAAAAATATGCTTAATGTAGCTAAACATATTTTGACACTACATAAAAAACGAATCAAAGATGCTCTTCAAATGTTTGTACCAACAATTGTAGATGTGTGATAAGGTGCAATCTACATGATCTCGAATGTGCGCGCCGTGTCTTTGTGTCTGTACAACCCTTTATATCGAGGTGTTAAATTGTTTATATGATAATCGCCTTTACATTGTGTTACACACAAAAGTACAAATGTGTTGTATTCCTTTTAGTTTTTTAACTCGACGCTACTTAAGACACCTGAATTATTTGTCATACGAGTAATTTCTAAAGTTTATTAAGTAAACTTTGAAAGGTCGTTAAATTAAGGTTTTTAATGGGAATGCTAAATAAAGCCAATTTACAATTAAAAATTCATGCTAGCTATCTAAGCAAACTGGAAGCATAATCGCAACATAGAGAACTAATACCCATTTTCACGGTTATAAAGCGATACCTAAACAAATGCCTAAATGTTATTGCGCTGTTCAAATTCTATAACGCTAAACAAATAGTTGGAAATATGTTAGTGTGATTTTATCAAGACATTTAAATAGGTGTGGAATTTTCTTCCATTTTCAAGACATGACCTATCAACATAGGGTGCCTTTTTCACAAATTCTTTGCTGACAACTGAATCGATACCTAATTTATCCGCCGGAATAACAAATCGAACTCGTATCATTCGGCACTCGATCATTCCCAGTATACTGTTATAAGAGATGGTGGTTTGCGTACGAGTCGTATACGACAAAATTATTCGTGCCAATTAAGCGGTGTCCACGGGATGACACTCAACTTGTCCTTTGGGCACACGCCGCCCATTCACTGGCGATATGGAATAACGGTGGTGTGGAGAAGCATTCATAGCAAGGCAAGAACACTTTTTTTTGATAAATGATACTTATAAAAAAATATACAAGGTCAACTAAGCTAACTAGTGAAACTTTGCAGACGTAATGAGTATCGTATTAATGACGTATTAACACATGAAAAAATAAAGATATTAATTGTAATTTATTTAAACTAATTTGGCTAATAAACAATTCAAGTGCAGCTAGCAAGTGTCTTTTGTACAAAAAAAGGCTGATTGACAAGTTTGGTTAAACAAAAAAAAAACAAGTTAATGATTCACAAAAACAAAACAATGATTTTCCAAAAGTCATAGAACATCTGAGACACCACACTACAGGTCATTTCGTTTCTTATGTTACACCTATTTAACTAGATTAACCCATCATGTACTCGTACCTATGCGCAGTTTAATTAGCTAATTTTAATTAACCTTGTAGGTTTTCTTTTCATGGGATGATGTCACCGGTATTGTTATTCTAATTTATTTAATAATAAATCAACGGCTATGTTTTAAACTCATCATAATTGTTATTTATGAATGTAATAACAGTGTTAACATTAATTAAGACTAATACAATATTTTATTTCAACTTTATGAAGTGTCAAAGATTAAATTATAAAACAAAATATTATTATCTAGATTGCGTAGTTTATACCAGTAGATCTTTGTAAGTGTAATGGACTTCAACCCACGCATAAAAAAAATCGTTCTTAAATCATTCGACTCTAACACATTTATAAGTTATCGCTCCGTTAGTCCAAGCCGCAGGTTACAAAGTAATAAGCAGTTAAACACACATGAGAATGCTTCCAATATTTTTACATAATTATTGACGAAATTGTTGCATACACGTTAATGATTGGCCAAGCACACTCTAATCATCGAGCGTCTTCCTTGAACGATCAACCGTAATTTACGTTCACAGAGAAAGCAACAACACAATGAAAATGAATACGGAAGCCATTTATGAAATATTTTAATCTGTACACATAATGCTGAATAATAGTCGAACACAAAGTAGCAATAGGAAGAAATAATATTTTTCATTTCCTGTTTGGTTTACCAGTGAAATTTGGAGAGCAAAGTTTTTGCATTGTGTACATGTATCCGTGGGAGCAACTACCTGGCACCCGCGGCGCTGTAATTTCTTATAAATCGACATCGAGTGAGATATCCAGGGCCGCGCTTCTCCCCGCTGAGAGCGAGATGCGCGGGCGCACGGGGTCGGGGGAGAGGGGAAGCGCACCTACAATGACACACAATAGCGCACATGATCTAGATTAGTGACGCGCATTGTGTCGCCAAAGGGTTGTGGAGCTTTGTGCGGACAAACGAAGCGCCCGCGCATAATACCACGGCACCCGCAAACATCTCCACTGTGATTTCGCACGATTCTATGAATTTGTAAAGAAAATAAATATAACTTTTGACAGGCGTCCACGCATCGATGCTATCGTTGTTTGTCGATTGTGAATTGAAAACCGAGATACATATGAAAAATAATCCATTAGCATTCATACAAAATGTTATATCATCTTAACATAACCGATCATAGTTTTTAAATATTTAATTAAAAAAACAAAGTTTCTTGTAATTAATTTTATTATAATAGCAAATAACCAGCAATCATACTTTTAGCTAAATTAGAGCTTGGACCTGTCAAGGGCGGAAAGGGTTGAAGAATCTACAATTTGAAATATTCTAATAGTTTTTAATAACCCACTTTTGACGAACATTAGACAACTGATAATTAAACCACTTTGAATGTTATGCAGAGGTTATAATGAACGTTTCCGTAGAACTTTTAAGGGTTGTTCAGTAAATTTTAACCCCTCCATCCTCGCTGGTTGCTGGAGGCTATTACTTAAGAAAACGGTTATTAATTTTTATCATGTCGTGATGTTGTGAATACTGGTGGTGGAGTCATGATATGCAATCATAAAACTTTATGGATTAAGCACATAAATATACTCTGTTTGCCCGCGGCTTTCCTCGCGTGTCTCAGAAATTGGGTTTTAATGTTTATTGATCAGTAATCTGCCATTGCAATTTATTTATTTGTGCCGATGAAAACTCACAAGTAGGCTGTTGAATATTACAAAATTTATTTATAGTTTTATAGTTATTATTTTTAAAAAGTGTACAACAGAGAGTCTTTTTTATTTTGATGCTAGAAGTAGAGGGTTAAAAACATACAATCGCCGATAAAATCATAAATAAGACATTTGCATCTAAATTCTAACAACAAACAAAATTCCACGACACATTATTAAAAAATGTAACCTGTCCGCTTACGTCCATTAGGAGAGAAGTCAAAATATTTTATGGACGAATATGTTCACACTTTTGTCAAACGAGATCACCCACAGAAGACACAAAGGGCACCGATGTAAATCTCGCCTTTTATACGCCGCAAGAATTTTTTGATGCAACATCATAAAATACAGATATATGAACAAAATACTAAATGCAATAAAATCCTCATCCTCATTCATACAGATTTAAAGAAAAAACTCAGCTCTTCATTTCGGAAAAACTCGTTCCATGGTAATTTTTTATACGCAACCTGACCGCTGTCATTATTAATTGTACCTCTTGAACTAAAAAATGGATGAATGGGTCCGAACGCTGTCTTTGAGCACCCAACGGGTGACATTGTTGAGAGCGATTTGTCTTACAAGCTCAGATTCGATCTTAATATTGGATATCGTTTTTTCGCACCTCATGTCAATTATGGCTCGTATCTTTTATCATATCTTTTTTCTTAACAATCAATTTTTTTTTATTCAGGATAAGTGCTCGTATGTTAAGGTTACTTTATAGTTTTATTGCGTTTATGGATAAGGATAGGTTTCTCTGATATACAATATAAAGTTCTTTCATTCAAATGTACCTACCTCTTTAAATTAACGCGCGGCCATTCATCACGCCGGCGACACTTCTCACGTGGAACAGACACCAACAAGTGAAGTTCAAAACAACCAAAACACAACCCTAACATCTCGTAGTACAAATTGTATTCGGTTGTAGACCACTTGTCGTAATTTACGGAACTAAACGCAGATGCAAGCATTATTGTGTACGCTGTATCTAATTAGATAATGTAATTAAATAAAATTCCATTCTCGCCTTTGGGTGGTAACCCTTTCGATATTCTTATCGCCGTTTTAGGCCCGTTCAGAATTTATTGACCTTGAAGTAATTAATTACTATATTTAAAAAACTGTATCACTATCGACGCACTCCGAACACCAGAAAAATTGTACCTACGAATAAATAGGATGCTCAAAGAAAAAGGTCGTTGAACGTAATTGTAAACTCGATATAAATTTGATATACATCGTCATAAAAAGACTAAAAGCAATTCAAATAAAGTAACTTTTTTCCCAAAAATAAATGCAGTGCAGTGACGTACAAAAAACCTGGCGGAAGAGGATGGGACCTACCAATATTAGTTTTATATCTGGCAGAAAAAAGGCTCGACTTGAGAGGGCGATTGTCAATCAGAATAACAATAATAATGGGAACCCTTTGAGATTGACGAACCCTTTCGATTCTGCACCTGATGCGGAAGCTATTCGCACACGACGTGGGAACATTATTTTTCCGAAAGTTTGGACTTTTTGGTACTGCCTTTTTCAAACTGTGTGAAAAATGCTTTTGAATGCGTGTGAACTATGGACAAGACAGGTTGCTGTTTCTAATGTGGTTCGCACAATGATTTATCATTTGCCTTTCAAGCCTTTTCTATTGACAAGTGCTCCAATAAGTTTGGTTCAGGATTTTTATTAGTAACTTTTCTTGACTTTACTGAAGATTTTTACAATTTACACCATTATTTCAGAAATAAATAGTAGTGTAAACACCTACAATGTAAAGCTTTCGGCGAAGGCTACATGCCAGTACACTTATCAAGTTCGCACGTTGACGATACCTGTACTAACTGTCCGTCACGTCCTGAATCCTGCTAACAATGAACTTGCGCGAATAACAAGTAGACAGTCCAATACTTTTCAAAAATCGACCTTAAACCGTTGAGATAAGAGTGCTGAGTATCACTACCCGCATACTGTAGGAATACACGCGCCAGTGCATTAATGATAGTGCTATCTGCTACCTACACTTGACTCTTAAGTTAACAAGTACAAGAGATAAACATTCAATATGTATTTCTTTACATTGGAAACATACGTTATTTACCTACTTCAATTTTTCAAATTCACTTATACCTTCTCCTCCTCCTAGTTTTTCCTTGTTTCTTCTTCTTTCTTTCTTCTTTTACTTTTTTTATTTACTTTTGTCTTAATTCTAAACCATTTCGTTTCGTTCCAAATACAATACTAATACAATCGGTGCTAATACAATTTTTAGCCTCATCCGAATACCTCATGAACTCATACTGAATTTTGGAGAATCTTAGGGACCTCTATTTGTTTAACCTCACCTGTATTTAAATGTCTCTCAGTGCGTTGTTACTGGCGTAAAATATAAATTGTTGCTAAACTACGATAATAGGTTGAAAACTATACAGAATGGTGGTCCTACTTGAAACCACTGCACATTTTTGGACCGATGAACTTTGATAACAAAACACAGTCGTACGGTACCTGCATATACCCGTATCAAATTCACATTTTAATTCAACTGTGAGAATCGTCATCATATTTCAATCAAATGAAGAACCCAACAATAAACATTGAATTAGAAGCATACTATTACGTCATTATTCGTCACCATCACTAAGAGTTTGGTAATATGACGGAAGCGACAGGTCCTCGGGTCCTGGTAATTTGACTGATGTCATAACAGCGGATACAACCCACTTAAGCTTATTTCACCTAATTGAATCCTAGAGCATTAAGCTCCTCTAACCTATAATCCCTTTTATGAGATTCACGCCGACACTTTAAGCGTCACGTCTTTAGCTGCCCTCTTCAGATAATGTTTTTTGTTACCGTATAAATCTAGGCAAGGTGCATCCCTTTCTACGTAAGTCGGTTTAGCATTTGATTGGCTGTATAATTTTAATTACGGGCGATTTCACTAGATTTATCTTCCAATCATTCTTGAAGTGCATATTTTTCTTGCGGATTTCCTTTTGCTGGTTTGGTTTCCGTGATCAGAAATAAATCTTTTTACTACGTTGCATTGATTTATTTTTCCTTTTTCAGATATACCTGGAGTAAACTACTTTTTATTTTGATAGTATCTGATATTTTTGACCCTGTATGTAATTTTACTTCTAGCGACATCTTAACTACATAGTACTTACACTAACATCGATAGAAATTGAATGAATATTGAATGCACAATAAAATCAATAATTTCTATTGTAAGTTATTACAGTAAGGTCACGCTGGGCACAGCGGTGTTCTAACTAAATCACTGAGTTGCCACTGTCCTGTCTCCTAAACTAACATCTCCATCCCGTGTCTATGGTAATGGTGCGATCCACTCCCCACATTCTACTCGACTCGATGTTATTATGCAAAAATAATCGACTCCTCGACTAATGTAACAGTTCGAATACGTGATTATACTTTTAACCCTTTTTTGTTCACTTGATATTATTTTACACTTAAAGTCGTTTAATTCGGTACATCTTATTACACGTTATGGTATTGAACAGCAATATAATGTTATTGCATTTAAATCGATTCAGTTTTGTTCATTCATGTCAATTGGCACTTTAATATTCCACACCTGCCTTATTGGATACTTTTAAACAGTCATCACTTGGCTCCTGTTTTAACATTATATCGAGTCGAGTGATTGTATCGGTGGTATTGTGTCACATCACTAGCTGATGCTCACATAAACACATGCACAACGACATATTTACGAATGTTACCAATGTTACCGCTTGTAAATGACTAGTTTATAAAATACGATATGCCTATATGATTCTACTGATATTTATTAGACACCCCGGTAGCCGATACTCACACATTCCAAGCTTCGAAATCTAATAAAATACATTTTCGGTATGTTTCCACCTTAAGTGCCATTAAATTGAAATAAAATGCGTCGGTATCTTTAAAAGGTACTTTTTATTTAAATTGTTGTATTTTCAAGCCACTAAAGTACGTGGTAAACGATGTTGCGCAATTTGAAGTACGAAATTACAAGAAAAAAATGCTTGTTACAATGTGCCCTTAGAGAAACCCGGACAATTTCATACAAATCGAACCGCAGCGAAGTGTTTAAAAAGACGGAGGAAACGCAGAAAAAACGTAGCAACATGAGAGTTGGTTATTTGATGTATTTCATGCGGAAATCATTCTCAAATTGCACATCACAAAAGTGTATCTTCCGATTGCGAATGTTAAAAAAATCCAACAGTTTTTTTTTCGTTTTTTTTTTCGTATGGAAGCATGCCATAGTAAGGAACAAAAATAATAATTATAACTTCATTTCATTCATCTGTTCCTCACAATATTGGAATTAGCACTATCGTATATCACAATTCATATTTTCTTGTAAGGTGATACTTTTTGTTTCGCGGTCAAGTGGTCACGCTTTCAACGCAAACGCAACTAATTATAACTTGTAATTATCTCCTTTTGAATCTGCTACTGGTCGGCAGATGTTTTTTATTTTATTGTTGTTAAAGATTTATTTATTTTTTTCGTGAAGGTGCTTTTAATAAATATTTGTTTTCTGGAAGAACTTTCACCAATTCTTTCAGAATTGATTTACATGCAATGCAAACTAAAGAATTAAGCAAATTAACCCATGAAAGGGCAATAAAGTCAATGAAACAAACAGTCACCGACTCCGAAAGTAACAAATAACAAAAAATACACAAGTTTTGTGTATTTTTTGTTATTTGTTACTTTAATTATTTAATAAAGACTTTTTTATTAATCACTGCTGTCGGAAAAAGATCAACTCATGACTACATCGCAAGTTCTTAAAAGAGTTTTTTCGTGATTTTTTCTTTATTTATTGTAATTGAGTGTTGTTACGAACAGTATTTTGGAAACCATCAAGAAATTGATCACAAACATTTCAAAAACTCGTAATTGTATGTTTGGTACATTAATTACATATAATGTATGTGGAAAGTATCTAAAATGTACTAAATTAGCTAGTGCAACACTTCCTCGGTTTTCCAGTCATTACAAAATCCCTATTTCGATTGCACTACAGCGATACGCGCCTGACCCGGGCCGCGTCGATCACATCGCGGTTCCCAGCGCCCGCGCAACCAGCCGAGGGAAGCCGAAGGAAGCCGATATCCGACGATTATTTATGTACGAGGACCTGTCCGCCGCTAGCCTTATTTCTTCTCTCTGTCTGAACGTAACTTATGTGCTAACTGTTGAAGACATTTGTAAAAGGAGTTTCAATTGAAGACAGGTTGGTACAATGAAATTAGTCACTATAATAATGGGTGATTAGCTTCATAACATCGTCTTGATTTACGTATAATTTCCACATTTTTTCAACTTATTAAGGTGACTTGACTGCCATAAATACTACTCTTATTGACAGCAATATAGTACAAATTACTCTTAATACCGTTAATCTCTACAATCCAGTGTATAAATAATCTAATAACGTGATAATTATCGATAATAAAACGATAAATAAAGTCTTAAATTCGGTGTTTAAGATCAGGGTTACATGTGTATGGTAAATGTACCTATTCAGGTATATAATGTACCGATTTGTAATAAATCATGAGGCGGGCCACGTCGGAACTGAGTCGGGCCATAAAACATTTGCATAAGTGATGGCCCTTACTTGTCCCGTATCATTGTACCAATTACGTCTTTACCTACCGTACCGCCGCACAAAATACTTTTTAGACAGTATAAAAATTACGAAATTAATGTGAAGAAGCCAATTATTAATTTAATGTTCCTTGAGCAGCTCAAACACGAACGTTGAAATTATGATGGTTATAGCTCATCTCTCTCTAAAGAAAAGTATGCCTGTGTACATTAATTTCAACGATTTATATCCAGAGTACCATTAATTATAAGTACAATAACAGTGAAAGTGAGAGATTAATTAAAATATAACAAATGAACGCACCTATTGAATGGATGAAAGCGATTATAGAAAATTAACAATAACAATCGCTTAGCCCCGTTTGTGCCGCAAGTTGAGCGAATTACGAACAATAGTGCTTACAGACGGACCAACAAAGAGATACTATCTATGCCAAACACTGGTTAACTGATCTAGCGAGATAAAGTATTAACTGAGTGTTTAAACAAACGTTTTTTCTTCTAAAGTTTCTGAATAAATTGCACGGTTCTATTGATTTTTAAGAAAAGGGTTCCTTAACAAAACGTAAGCGAATAAAGGGATCTCAATCCTTAAGTGACTTTCTTAATATCGAGATCTAATATTAGATGGTAGTATCTTTGCAGGCTAACGTTACTTATCAATTAGCAAAGTTTTATCTAATCGTAAAAGTTTCATACTCCAATATTTTACCTATCATTAAAAATTAAAAGCTTTTAATAGAATACATTGTATTTTGTATGAGCACTTTAAAGTATTTGCTATACGATTGTTCTAAACCAAAACTAAATACGAGCAATAGCCCAAAGTACACAAAAGTACCCTAAATACGTGTACCTTATCTTCGAGTATTCGCAAATATCACGAACACAACAAAGCTCACGTGCCCCGAATAATAAGATTATCGATACAAAGCACTGATATAATTAATAGTTTCCGGAATTTGGCGAAATCATTCGATTCTATTGTAGATTGTAGCAACCTTTTTATACAAAACGGAAGCAAATAAAAGCAGCGAAATGTAAACCTCAGGTTTTTAAATAAAGAACACTAATCTTTTATGCTTAAAGATGGAACACGCAGCGCTCATTGTGGCACGAAACACTTTCCCACGTGCCAGTGTTGCCTGCCAGTGTTGCTGATCGTAAAAATATAATCGCCATTACGTGAGTTAACGTCTCCACTGACTCGCATTAGGTTTAATTACTCGTTAGCTTCCTCTTCTATCAGCATTTTCCATAATCGTAAACCACAATCTGCGATTGCATATAAATCTGTTTGTTTTACACACGGACGCTAAGACACGCGAGCTATTAAAACTTTTATTAAGCCTAATGTTAATTTATGTTAGAGGACAACCTGAGATATCGTGCAAAGCCCTATATGCCAGGAGGAACTATTTACTGAAACCGTCGTAACTTTCTACTTGATTAACTCTTGTCCGTTTTAAGTAGGAACTTATATTTGAGGATTTATTTGGTTAATCCTCCATGAATGACTATTATGGCAACAGTTTGAGCCATGAAAATTGAAAATGGAAACAATGTAACTAAAAACTCTTTTTCGTCCCAGTGAGTGAGTGATAAAAAGTTGGAACAATTAACCTCAGGTTCTGCAACAGGCGCTACATTTGGGACAACCGTATGTGTTACAATAAATGGTACCATTTTTATTCGTCGCGAGCTTCTTTGTCCCTTTATCAGTGTCTTTTTATTCGCACATGTAAATGCATTTAGCTCCCACCTCCTTATCTTGGTGAACAAAATTAATCTTGTATAACAATGTACCGGAGCTGCGTTTGCGCATCGATGGCTTAATCAAGCTCGCTGGCCGTATCAGTACTTTTTTAAATCTACGAAGATAAAATAATTCTGCACGGCTATCTCTACGCGGTTTCGTATCTCATTTACCGTTCCTTTCGATACTGGATTTGAACGTAATTTATTTATTTTCACACTTTTATCGGAATTTGCGTTCAGCTTTTAGGTTTTGCGGCACCTTGAAGCGTTAAATCTCGTTATGCTACATTTGCTTAAATTGAAATGATAAGTTTTTTCAAAACATAAAAGTATAAATTATCTGCCAATGAGAACACAACAAATACTAGCCTACGCTGTTAAACACCAACCATAAGCATGTTTTGCTTATAATATTATTACTTAGCATAAAATATGTAATTGCTTATTATTATTTATTTTTTTGTTTTTATTATTATAAGATATAGCTAAACGACTTCGCCCGCGTGAAGTCCAGTAACTGCCCCACGAAATCATCTACATTACTTTACTGACTATAATTTTTTACTGTTTTTACAATTGTATTCGATTTAAATTATGGTTGTATCCTACGGCTATTTTGCCCGAAATGAAACTTTTTTTTTAATTCCATAAATAAATGAAAAGTGAATTAACAAATGTTTTGGTTTGATTCCCTATGACTATGTAATCTATTTCTTGACTAGCAACCCACTCCTGTTGCCTACAGTTGTTACAACTTGACAGAACAGATTGTTTTGTTGTACATGTAAGTTTTATTTCAACGTATCACACATTGGACCTTCCATCTATCTCTGTATCATCCTCTTTATCAAATATGGTGAAAACCGCATTAAAATTCGCAATTTACTTCAATTTACTTATCTTTGAAAGTTTAACATTTACTTATTAATAATTTCAAGATAAAATCATTTCACTGACGCTAAATGCGCTGATTCATAAAGGGAATGCTAGTAGGGGAATGTCAACGTAAAAGTTATATTAATCCTCAGTTGTAGGGATTAACTTGTGCTTTCCCATTATTTTTCATAATGTACACGATAAAAATCAGATTAAAACCACAAAGTATATTTGTATTCAATTGTATATTTTCATTTATATTAACGTTCTTTTATACATATTTACATTGTGAGTAATTATACTCGAATAAATATATTTTATACAAAATGTACAATCACAGCCACAACAATTACATAATCGTTTACAATATCGAGTTTACTATTAACATACAGCTAAACATTTTTCTAATAAATTACTAAAGAGTTCCTTAACTCAGAAGACTAGACATCACGCACATAACTACACTTTGCTATTATATTACTTTTGCTGCCACCACGATATAGCGTCGAGTAAGTCTTCTTCATCCATAGGACTCACTTGTTCTTGGGTCTGGTAGTTATTAGGGATGTAACCTCCTGAGTACCCAGATGACACACCAGACGAACACTCTGAACCAGCTGGCGAAGGCACTGAGTCTGAATATGGAGAACTTCCGTCAAACATTCCTTCATCTACTTCGTATGGCGCTTGCGACGGCACAGTTTGCGCGGTTCTTGTCACACCGTGCGCTGCATCGCTTTCATCAATCATGTTTTGTAAATACCTGATGTATTCCACGACCATCTTTAGAGTGTCCACTTTGCTGAGCTTCTTCCCGGATCCACGACGCGCACCTCCAGACAACGCAGCAATGACAGCAGCAGGCAGCCTCTTCCTCAGAGCATTGAATCCGTCGTTCACTTGTTTCACACGGTTCCTTTCCCGGGCGTTCCTCCTAGCTATTGAAGCCGCTTGAGGGCCAGAGAACGCAGTATTCTTGTAGTTATATTTCTTCTTGTCAGTCTGCAGTTCCAAGGTCAAGTATTTTCTTTCAGGAGCTGGTGCAATAGCCACCATTCTCGGAGCATCACTTTTGACGTAAGCAACGTGATACTCGGACGGCTTATGTTGGAATCCTTGAAGCATTTTGATGGATTGCAAGGGCGGTTAAATGCGCACGCAGCAGGTACAAATGATAGAGAACTTTTAAGAGCTTCGATGTCGTCGACTACGGTCTAGTGAATGAGCGCTACGGGCAGCCGCACCGCGTTATATGGGCCCACCTTGTCCAAAAAAATGGATGAGACCCCTCACTCCCCTACTTTAAATCATTTTTTTGGGATCGTACCTGGAATATTCGTTCAAAGGTGTACTGCGTCGAACCTGTACACGTGCCATTGAATTTAAATACGTTGACCGTGATCGATTCGAATCGTTTTGATTAGTTTTGGGTACTACATTATTTTGATAGGTTTAATAATTGTGAACATTATCTTTAACGCATGCAGTTATATTTCAAAGGCTTATCCATGAAAATATCCTGCACTTAGAATTATTACGTTCTTATCTATTTATGACACAAATTTAAAGATAATACTTTTATATCCCTCTCTTTATAGCCGAATAATTATTTTTACAAGATTACGAGCTTAAGTTCTGCTAAAAAAAGCGTATTCAAAAAGGAGTAGATATGTGGTAATCTGCGTTATGAGCAATAAACGACAAAAGTATTCGCGTAACCAGTAGCTAATCGAGCTCATAAAATAAATAGTTAGAACTTACCTGCGCATTATCCTTAAGTTAAATAATATTAATTCTAGCTTACAATGTAAAACATAGTCGAGGAGAAAATTCTAATATCGCAGAGTAACAACAAAGAGCTATGGCGCCTGTGGATCAGCTGTTATTTTCACTGTTACGTAAACAATATAACTTTCATTAAATTCATGTTAAGGGCACAAGTGGAAACCCATGCGGTCTACAGTACAAGACTTGAAATTTATTACGGTCGGTAAAATAAAAATTTAAAAGACGAGTTGCTTTGTATTTAGTGCAACAACAATGAGACCGTAGCCAATAGGGATACCTACAACAAAACTTGCGAAGTATTCAAGGAAAGGCGAAATGAGTTCTATGATTTGAGAAACAAGGTTTAATTTAAAAAAGGAAACTTTTTCATTAAAACTTGGAGCTGTGAGGACTTTAGAACCTGCACACTGGGCGGCATTGCCTTCAGTGAATAACTGAAAAACGTTACATTAATTTAGAACGGAGCGTCAGTATTTTACACGCTCTTCAATAGTGAAGGGCTCGCCTTTGTCACGTCCATTGTCCTTTAAAAAGATTACACAAGGAATGTGGGCCAGGCCATTGAGACAGAGCGAAGAATGAATTGTTTAGAAGCTTTCAATCATCCATTGAAGAAGGCGCTAAAGTGATTTTAATAGACTCGGTGTCGCCTCCAAGAAGCTATTCGAATTACATTTTTGCCCGTGGTTCAGTATTTTTACCTGTACTTTGTTTTGTTTTTGTCACGCTACATTCGATGGGCTGTATAACAATTTGCAGTCATATGTAAATTATTTTATTAAGGGGTTATACGGTGGGTTTTACAATTGTTTGTTTTGTGTAATATTTACATTTGAAGTTGCTGAAGTGTGAATCAAAATACACCTCATTGTTGTGATTTAAGACTTTATTAGCAGTGAGCGTTAATTTAGTGGAAGTTATTAAAGTCGTTAATGAAGATTTTTACAGTTTCAATATGTAACGCATCTTTATAGGAGCAAGGCGACTTTATATCATTTGGTTTGTCTCTAGAGTCATATAACTTCTCACATATGAACAATCGAGTCCCAGGACGAATATTAAGACCATCAATCATCTCAGTTCAAATTCTCCTTCCTGCAAGTGAATTCGCAAAATATAATAAAATTGTGGGAGTGATACATCGAAGCACAAAGTGCGCACACAATGGCGCTACGGGCGTGCTCACAATACTATCGTCAAATAACATTTAGCCAGCCCACACCTTAGAAAATCGCAAAATAGAGACATCTACTGAACACAATGTGCTACGAAAGAGCAAACGGAACCATAACCGATAATTACAGTCTTTGTATCATTCATACTTCGAGATTTTAAAACGAAACTAACAATGAACTGAAAGGACCCCATTGTGAAAATTGCAATGGAAACACTTTTTGATTGAGCATCCCTAAATAGCGAAGAGAACATGTCCAAGGAGCAGTTGATAAACTCATTTACTTGTATATCACCGCGTATATACAAGGAGATTATCGTAGAAAAAGTGTACAAGCGTCTGTACCATCGATGTACAAAAAGTAAAGTCTTGTTTAACTTGCAATATTAATGGACTGTTATCCTTATTCGTCTGTCGTGTGCTGACGAAAGTAGGCCCAACTATGTAGGCACAGTGGGCAGTGCACTAGTAATTAACTCATTCGTAGGATTATTGGTAGACAAGGAGCGATCGGCTGACAGTTCCATTACCTACGTGGCAGGACCTAGCTAATATTTATATACCGTTGAGTCCTTCGATGCAGATTACGCGGCCCGGTGGTCCCTCGTGTATTGGAAAGTCTTTGATCGATAAAGTTGTAACTTTAATTACTAAACTGGAACCGAGGCTTGCTTTAAAAGGCACCGCGCCACGCGTCGAGGACCTCCACAGAATCCGACTTCTTGCTAAGGCTGTGGCAAAAATAACTACAAGTACTTCAGCTTTATTATCTACAAGTTCACAATTTTTATTGCATTTAAATCTCCTGTATATTATATCGCCGATTACTCTATAAAGAGGCGAGGATTATTCTCAATTGGTTCTTTCTAGCTTGATATTGTTTTTTTGAAGATGGCAGCAAATACGAATAGATAGGTTTGATAACTATATGCTATGCACATTATGCGTCTAGTACAATTCGAATTTCCGTTTTTTTTTTTTTCATTGTAAGCTTTTCTGAAACTTAAAACTTATCAAATGATTCAGTACCTGCTTTCCAGAAATCACCAAAAGAGGACTTTAAACCCCAATCATAACTTTCAAGATGATTCGAAAGGGTCAAATAGAGAAATGCTCACATAAACAGATGCCGAAGCTAATATTATAGACGATTGTTTGCAAAGAGAAGTGTTTGGCACAAGCCATATAGTAGGCGCAGGCGCACCTTGCCAACATGTGTGTGCAATCCTTTCGCATCTGCCGGTCTTGCACTGATTTTTATATGAATAATATGACGAATTATGTCTGAGCTTTTATTTGAGATGGCACCTTTCCGGATGTGCATCGACAGCGGATGCTGCCTTCTCTATGGCGGTTATGTATTGCGAAATGCGATGACAAACATTTTTATTCGCAATTCATGAATAGGTAGATATTATGTACCTAAATAAAATATGCGTGTAAAATACGTTAGTATCAGTTTCGTATACTGTCAACCGCTAAACCAACAAACTTTTTTTACAACATAATGGCCTACATTACTCTGAAAAACCGCAAATCCAAACCCACATTAAGACGTCAATAGTGACATACCTATCGATCCTCCACGGGGGCACGTCTTTAATAAAGTTATACGCATGACAGTGCGCACAGAATAGCGCATTGTTGTGCAACACTGCGTGCCCCATTGACATATTAGCTTTTTAGTGGCCTCTTCAGCCATTGTGTACACATGTTTACAGTAAACCCACACGTGGGCCAACTCCGATCTTCTTCAGCATATTTTTTTTCTCGGCCCTTTTCGGAATTCTCGCTGTGTGTTCCGAAAATTGAATTAGAAAGTTTTTAATGTGATATTAAATGTTATAAACAGCCATTATCTGATCCCCACGATCCGCGGCGCTTCCCGCAGAGAGACGCAAATTTAAATTCAATTAACAAACTATAAACGTAAATACTTATACTCAAGCTTAGAGCTAGTTAGAGCTGCTCCATAGCAACAGCTTAATTAATATTTTAATGGAATATTAAAACTCGTAACATAACTCATTGTTTAAGGACTGTCATTAGAGGCAAACCGCGGCATCACGACGTTTGTTTGGGGCTATTAAGAGGGTCATTTAAGTGAGGTTATTTCACTAAAAGTATTCATTTGTTTTGTTAGAGTGGCAACGTTGAAATATTACACCAAACCTCCCGCCCTGCCCATCTTTAACGGTTTTACGTGCCTGAGATGAGCCCTAAACGATTTCAAGTCCCTTTTCTTTTTCTCTAGCAAAAATTACTCATATATATTTTATTTATGTTTTTATTCAATGAAACAAAAAAAGTAGAATTTTATCGTCAGTTAAAAGTTTTCGTACTTATTTCGTGTTCATAGCAAACTTAAATCCGCAAGTGGTCTCTTTATTTTTAGATGCCAATTACCTTCGTTCACATTATCTCGTTGCAACCCGTGGAGTTTGACTTTTATAGGGCCTCCATAATCCCCTGAAGGTTCATGGGGCTGTAAGTAGCCGAACATGGCGATATTTTTCTTTTCCAATGACGGACTGACACGAAATGTACACGAGTTATTACCGAGGCAACGCCCTATATACGCATGGCTGAAATTGCTAGGCCACTGTAACCTGCACCGGACCCGCCTACGCACTAAAAATCTTTACGATTATTACAATAATTACATGTATCCTGCATTACCATGGACAGATTGAAGATTTAAATCACTGTTCAAAACTTAAAAATAAAAACGAAATATTTGAAATACGAACGTACTTCCTTTCAGTATTGTTATCACACCGTATAATGACACGAACATGGAGGTCACAAACTCGATCGTAAACCAAATGGGTAATTAAACGTAATCAAATTAAATGCGCGCGCAACAAATTAAATGCATGTATTAACAAACAAGACACCAATAAAACGTAATCAGGAGATAAATAAGAAAAATAACAACCATTACTTACGGACCACCAGTGCTGAGAAATAATTCAAAGTAATGAAAACATGCGTATGTCATCGCCTAAAGATACCGAAGCTCATTACCTAATTGATCGTAACGCGTTATTAATTCAAATCATACGAACTAATCATTACATATTCAAGAGCAACCTCGGGGTGGTCTCCAACAACCAAAGAGGTCTTCTAAAATGAAGCATTAAAAATCGCTATCGTTAAGGTCAGCATGTCTACTGTTACAGTAGGAGTTTATAATCAATGATGCACCGTGAAAATTTATGACTAATTTGTTATGATTTTTTAGTCCGAAGTTTAGTGTGAGAAAAAAACGTGGGCGTTGAAAAGGAACGTAACATACAACAGCTATTTGAGATGAGACCAACAGTATAAATCCTCTAAGTTTTCAAATACTTTCAGTCGTCGCTTGCCGCCGATAAATAACCTTATAAGTATCTCACTAATAAGATTACCTAAAACGCATAAAATATAGTAACGTGTTATAATTAGCCGAAGCCAACAAATGGTAATTACAATTATTAAACCCCCACTAACGGCTGGTATACAAATAAATTCTGAAACTACTTACATGGTAAAACCTAGGCACACCTTATTTATTTTGAAAAAGGTAGGTACTACGAACAGAGGGTTAACTATCTTATTTACCGCAAACCAATAAATTAGCGTTAGCAATAAATTATACATAACGCACGTTCAAGGAAACATTTCTCAGACTCATTAACTATTAAAAGCTCTGCCCACTCTTTTAATTCATGATTTCCAGTAAAAAATACTGTCACGTCAACTGAATGAAAGATTTCATTAAAGTTGTATAAGTATGACTGTGTAATGCGTACGGTTTCTTTAATGGCCAGGAAAACTTTCAGACGTGATTGAATTCGCAATAACCAACACATTTTGTTCTCCGAATCAAGAAAACGAGAATTTTGTTACATCTTCATAACTACAATAATATGTAGTATTATACATCTTCTCACGCAAAATTTTGAGGTTACAAAGGTTCTTCGAATTTTAATATTATTGCTATTTAACGAAAGATAGAAAAGGCGCTATTAAACATTTAAAAAATAAAACATCTAAAAGAAATAAAAACTTAACATGTCAGGGTTAGGATGGCAACACTAGGTCAATTTATAATGCTTTCAGTCCCCGAATGCCATCTAGAATTTAACACCCCTGAAATAATATCTCATTTCTATAGGTAGCACTTCGCCTGCGACTTCGTCCGCAAAAAGTGTCAAGGCTCGGCTAGCACTCACAAATGATGTAGCTTTCTATCAGTGAAAAAGTTCATTAGTTCCGGATATTACCCTTACATACAAAGTGACGAACAAAAACTATTTATTGTATTAATATAGACTAAGCTAAATCGTGTAAATACTGTGTACTTGACAAAGCTAATAACTTTAATAAAAGAAAAGCAGTCAGAAATATAACAATGCATAGGTGCCCGACCCCACCGTCATCCGACACATGACACTTTATGCGCTCTGCATTTTTTACCAGATCTTCATAAAGACGTTAAATGCTCTTAGGAGACATTTAATACTCCATTAAAATCACACTGGGACTGTGTTATAAAGCATCTCAACCGGGAATTTATCTCAATTTAAGTTTAAAGATTACGTTTTTAATATTTCTATACATTGTGTTAAATATCAGGTTTTATTAAAATTCTAGAGCTGGGATTTGTGAAACGGTTCATGCTCATATACGTAACATCAAGTGTTTAATCAAAATTCTTTGTTACACTTTTGTTATTTGCTTTAGTTTTTTGGCTGCAATTATGTATTGTATTGATAACCAATCCAATTTCATTATTAAGATGTTTCTCCTTCGTTACGTTAAAACTCAATAACAACTTTATTGGTTTAACCAAACAATGCGTTATTAAGTTGTCAAAACTCACACTCTCCCGTTGTTTTCACACCAATTAAATGAACACTTGATACCGATACCAACAATCTTGTTAATTTCTTGTATCCACCAATTATCGCTTATTGGTTTTCGTGAGAAATATTTGGAGAGCATCGTTCGACAAAAAATCACGGAGTAACAAACTGCACAAGAAAAGACATCAACGCGAATATATCTAACTAGTTTAAGCCTGCTGTTTTGCCTGCGTGAACGTTACTGTCCCACAGGATCATACAAAATGGATAAAACATTTGGTTATAAACTATCTGTGCGTTAAATTTCATCCAAATCAGTTGAGTGGTTTTTGCGTGAAAGAGTAACATACATTCATCAATCCATCCTCACTTTCGCATTTATAATAATAGTAAGAAGTAAGATAAATACTTACTTCATTCATTAAAGTTGTAAAGTCAAGGGAGTAAGTATGTTTAAGTTATGAGGGAACAACGAAAAAGCCTTAGATGGAATTTATATAACAAAGTTAACGAGAAACTAATGCCTCATTTGTAGTTTCAGCTATTGACTAATGAATTTTAATTCTTGACTTAAACACGAATACTGAATAAACAACAATCTCTTCCAGAGAACAAAATTCTTACAATTCCAACATTAATCGAAACCTTCGTTTTAAATTTCAAAATAAAATTAACAGTCGAAAACCAGTAACTAATTAGTGAGACCAGAAAGTGCCCCTTTGATTTCTTCGACTTTTTGTGGTAAAATACAAATAATAATTTAATATTCGTTGCTTTAACTACCCTTGGTTTAAAACCGCCAATTACTGTACCTGAGACATAAATCGAGGTAGCATTTGTTCAGATCTTAATTAAAATGCTCCTGGATGCAATTGTCTGGGATACAATCTGAACTAATTACCGTTGTATATAAATATGTACAGTCACGAGCACCCATATGTTCACACTTTCCTAAATTAAAAAGCAATTTACGCGAGAAATGTCGATTGTAAATTGGAGATAGGACATTTTTACAAAATAAGAGTTTCGAATACTTAATTCGTAAAGATATGAAATTTTAACACAGATCAGTAGAGGAAAAACCCTTTCAAAAAATTTTTAAGTATTTACAGAGTAGCGGTGGCCCCGACTTACAAACAGTAAGTCGTGGGTTCAAACCCAGACAGGCGCATTACTTTTTGCAATTTTTTTCATCACCACTGCTCTCAAAACTGTGAAGGTAAACATTGTGAGGAAACGGGCATGTCCTAGAACCAAAAAAATCGAAACATGTGACATCTAGCAATCCGCAATGGGCCCGCGTGCTGGATGATAGCACACTCCCTCTTATAGAGAGGAGGCTTGTGTCCCAGCAGTGGGAACATTAATAGGCTGATGATGATGATGATAAAGTGTTTACATATTGGTGCTAGTTAGTGTACTGCCATATATAGGTTAAAAAATTAAACTGGTAGCTGTTGCTGTAACACACGAATCCATTTAGCATTTAGCCGGTATGCGTAAATAAAACTAATGTTATGTGATTATCTCTAAAGGATTTCATTTACTTTAATTACTTTTATGATTGCTTCATTCCCGAATTTATTACTTTTGTAACCATTGTTAAGGTGTAATGAAACCTTAACGGGGTTTTATAGCGTTTTTTTCATTTAGATCTTGACTGAATTGAGTGCAATAGATACAGTTACAGCTTTTCTTTTACTTTTTAACCAACTTCTAAAAAAAGGAGGAGGTTCTCAATTCGGATGTTTCTATATTTTTTTTTTATGTTTGTTCGCGCATAACTCCGTCGCTTGCCAACCGATTTGAAAAATTATTTTTTTGTTGGAAAGGGTATACTTTCCAAATGGTCCCATAGCCACCAAGTCGGGATCTGATGACGGAATCTTGGCGAAATCGAGGGAACTCTTCAAATTTTATAGGATAACGTACAGCGATTTTGGTATTTTCTACAACAAGTGAAGCATTTGCGTTTGATAAGAACCATTCTACCATCACATCTGATGATGAAGCCAAGAGTCATGGAACTCCATAATGAGACAATGTATCCTAGTCGTGTTTGGGCTTGTTGCAATTGTAACGGTATGCACTTTCCATGTGTATCAAGCACATGTGAACCACTAAAAAGTGAAAAATAAAAACATTTTTTGCAAAAAATAAAACCGACTTCAAAAAAAACAAAAAAGTGAAAAATAACTTTAGCTTCTGAAGTCGGTGACAAAAAAAATAAATCAATCAAACAAAGGTCACCAGAAGCTAAAGTTATTTTTCACTTTTATGTTTTTTTTCAAGTCGGTTTTATTTTGTGCAAAAAAAGTTTTATCATGCTAATTGTTCTGATGTTTTATGATGCCATTCGAAAGTGACTTTGTTCTGTCATTAAAAATAAGTCACCTAGTTTAGTTCCTAGTTTAAAAGATCTTTTACTTTCTCATAGTTTCTCTCAGAATAATTGAAGATCAAAGCTCAAAGTGACGATGATGAATCAGAGCTGCGAACTGAAAGTGATATTGAATGACACTTGTATTGAATGAATGGGATGTGTATGCACGAGCTGCGTCAGGGTGCTAGTCACTTGTCTCAGTCACCTACTTATACATTTCCATCAAATAGCACAAGTCAATCAAAGGCTTGGGAGATCAGCAATTGATATATGGATCTGTATTTGGCATGGTATTAAATGGTTTAATATAAACTGCACGATGGTTAAGGGTAAGTTTTTTTTTATAATTTGTTCAACTCATACAGGAACTTAATTAAGAACATTTTCCGAATACTTTTTTTTAAATGTAATTCATAGTATGAATTTCAAATGAGAGATTTTTTCAACTCTTCCCTAGTCGCTGGATAGATGGCGCTGATCTCGGTATGTTACTGCAAGGAACAGAACGTCACATAATTTCACTTGGACCTAGTGGTTATATTCGCAAACGAAAGTGTCAGTCAACGAGCATATTATGTGACGTGTGTTTTTTCTAGCGTTTCAGCTTTGGCACCTCACCTAGTAACGTAGTCACTTCAACGCCATCTACCGAGTTCTTGGAAAATATTTTTGGTTTAAGTCTCGAAAAGAAAACCACTCATTCACTGACGGCTGACGGAGAAGCAGCCTAAACCTTGGGTCCAGAAGCATGAACCTTTTCACGAGAGTTCGACGTCATAAATATGTATGAAGTAGAGCAATATGTTACTATTTTCAAATTTTACCCAAGGATTTGGGGCCAATTTTCAAAAACTGTTAAGTGAACGTTCGACATTTTATTCATTTGTTTAATTTATTTTCATACAAGAGTGGATAGGCAACCTTAATTACATTTGCTTGCACTTTTACTTTGTCTGCGCGAAGAGTCAATCCCAGAAGGATTGGTGGCGATCATTTTGTAATAGCCTTGTATGTCCCACTGCTGGGCAAAGGCCTCAATCATAATTATCCTTTCAGGTACTCCTTTCCTACCCCACTTCGAACGAGCCTTCGTGACGCGCGTCTAAATCTTCTCGCCACCTCTTTCTAGGCCAGCCTCGGTGGGGATAATGAAAGTTATATTCAAGTAGTTACCGATATAGCAGATGAAGATTGTTAACACGTATAATTATATAACTTTCTACCTCACAAACCGGCCTCAAAGAAAAGTATAAAGGATAAAACAACAGATTCGTTTAACTAAAATACAGGGATTTTATCTACAGCGGGTTAGCTTTAGGCTATTTGAATAGCAAATGATGTATCCATTTCGGGTGCGATCATCTCTCCGATATCCGATACTAAATTAATACTCTTTTACTTCGATAAACAAACAGATATTTGCATATCTCGATGGTGCATTTCGTTGATTTCTTCTGATATCAAAATAGTGATTGGTTTTGATACTTTTATCTCAGTGACCAGAATGAACGATATGATATTTAAGGGTGATACCACGTCTGTAGTACAAGAACATCATAGTTTCGGTTTACGATGATTTATATTGGTTTCTGTTGCAGCAAGTCTTGTAATTATTATCTTCATGAATGACCAAGCTATGACTTACCAATGCTAAAGTAGAAGACAGCAATGACTTTTACTTCTAGCTTCTGAGTTTTTGGAATAACATGTCTAATAATCACTAGACCGTTGTTTTCCATTTTTCAGTGATTGTTCAGGGCAGTTGAGTTTTGTTTAAATAAAGTATCAAATCCAATGCATCGTTGTAGCTATCGTTTAATCCTGTATTTATTTGTTTTGCCGAAAACAAGCGAGTTGCCAGGATAAGTAATAGCTTAATATCACGTTGTGTCGGCGAAGGTGGCTGGATTCTCGGCTGCACGCCGCTTCGGAGGCCCGCTTAGCAAATGTATGTTATTAGCAACGGTGAGGCTTTAACAAACAACTGCCTGTAACAATAGCCCCGCGCAACACCTACGAAGTTTATAGCTCGAGCCTGGGAACAAGGATCCCTAAAATATTCCTGATAAGAACCAGCGTTTTGTACAAGAAATTAACACTCTTAAAACCCCGATCTTTATTTCTCTGTCAGTACATAAAAATATCAGCAAAACGTTTGAACTAATTTAACTTGCATATTCATAATTGCTTTGCATTAAGTAAAGTTTCATCTAGATAGGGAATCAGCAAAACGAAATAAAGACACAAGTGTGTCTACTTACTGCCATAAAGTGTATGACCACTTAATATTAACCACAGACTTTAAGCGATTCCACAGTCAAAATGTTAAAAGATAAAACTGTAATAAAATAAAACTGATGACAGATTTAAAATTAGATAAATATCTCGCGGTCTTTTTCAGTTGTTCCTTTTACGTTTTCGAAGTAATCACACCGAGAGATCGGCGAAAATTATAAATATTACTTTTATGTTAATTTAATATAATAGTGTTGCGTGTGCCGCAATCATTGCGTTGCTTATTAGCATCATTAACACGGTGTGTCATGGTGGTGCTTTACTGACATCTGCTGAAAATTAAATTTAAAGAGGCGAAGTAGATGGTGAAAGTCTGCGTGACCTGTGGTTAGTTCACTACAGGAACTGATGGACACTACCAAAAGCGCCACAATTTTGGGCCGACACAATTTATATTGCCAACGACACACTAAGAAGAAGGTGGTCAAAGCGTTTGAGAAGTAAACGGTAAAATCCAATACAACCAGCCATGAAGGCAAGATTAATTTCAATTTTAATGAAGAAGCGATTACCAAAATATTTTGGCATATCTTGGAATTATTCGCAACAACGTATAATAAACGTTAAGCTTAGATCTTTACCACAATATAAGTTGCGCTGAAAGGCCACCCATCTAGCGCCCCACGCGGCGTTCACCGCCACTGTGACGGATCCCGGCCACGCCCCTCATTTGTTATACAAATTTTATACTACCCTCCGAGCTAAACTACTAAAAGCCCTCAAAGTCGCTTAATATTGCTTAGGAGCTGCCTGTTTGTGACTAATACAAAATCAGAATCGGTACTTTGCATATCTGATTCAAAAGATAATTTGGTTTGAGATTTGAGATATTAGTGATGAAGCCATTCAGAGGCGTTTGAATTGTATACTAAAGAAAAAGTACATTGTTGCAAAAATTAAACATTCTACAGCTCGTTTCTAATGTTCGTTTCAACATCAAAGATGAGAATAGAGTCAAAGTCAAACAATCGTGAATAACAAAGTCGAGATATTTATTGTTCATTTCATTGCTATCATCCACTCGAAAACAATATTAAATCGAATCGTTTCCATATGACGGCAAGTGCAAACAGTAAAACAACTACTGATCCGTACGCCACAGACAATGTTATAATCCGATGAAGGCCGTGAAGAAATTTCATTAAATTCTCTATCACCCGAGGACAATGCAATTGTACGGGGGCAATCGAGATTGAGACGGCAGGAGCGTATTGCACACCAGGCCCCCGGCTGAGGAGCTGGTACCACAGTACCGGAGTACCGCTCCTTGATTAAATAAACCTTCAAGAGAACGTCACGCCGCCGGCCTCTCGTGTCAGTCTTCGGCATATCGCACGAACACGGCATATCATACACGCGTGTCATTCACTCCCTCGTCATTATTTACCATTCCACCGTGCATTATTGTTTTTCCATTACTCACAATAGCACCTACCGCTTCAAAAACTCCGTTGTAACTGTCTGCACCTGTTGCCCCACTCTTTTTGTTTGATGTCATATATCACTCTTTTTGTTTTATGTTCTTATTCTAAATTCCTGACCCAGTTATGTTAATGTGCAACAATGAGATTACGACAGTTTTATTCGTCGTTTAGTTTTATTGGGTCCTTAAATTGAGTCATTTCAGATTTCGTTATCAATGCCATAAATAATACCAATGGCCATTTGTCCTTAGTGAAGATTATGCGCATGAGTGACGTATATTTAAGTAAACTAACGATGCGCAGTTTTTGCGGAACATCTTCAGGAGCTTCTATTAATATTCATTACATCAGGCAAGTTGTTTATATTTTTGCCATATAGGAGAAATGGTCCAAGTCGCAACCTTGGGGCACTCGCGGCGATTCGCAGCAATTTGTTAAGATGTAGCAGCTATTTGTCTACAAGAAACCACATTTATCACTGGCGTGTGCAGTAAACTTGGATGCTTCGTCTACTGGTCTCAATTTATGATACGATTATGGAATATCTAACTCTCCAGCGTTTTATTTATACGTTATTTTAAAAAGCTCAGTTAATACGAGACAAAGACCGTGATAGACACTCAATAGGCTAGTGAGTGCAAAAAAGAAAGTGCCTCGATATCCCCTAGACTCTAATGAGTTGATAGAACGCAGACGTATAGTAGATAAAAAGTACCGTTACCTTCTGATGTAACGTTTTTGATAAACTTGTACCTGCTAAATAAATAATTATGTAAATTCAAGAATGCAATAATTATGTGCATTGACGTCAATAACATGGAATACGTAATTAAATATGTTAGGATTTCAAATAAAATTACGAAAGCCACATTTCGTTCCGCCCAAAATTATGACTTAATAAAAAGTAACGTTTGTCGTAACTCATGGAGTGATAAAAGGAGCTATGATAGCTATGCTCCTCAATGCTGTATGTTTGGAATCTATTAAACACGCCTCGCCGACGCACCGACACATTATTTATCTTGTATTATTTTGATAACACTTTAATTATCATAATTATGCACAGTTAATTTAGTGAACTGAAGGCTCTTATAACAATAAATTGTGTAATCAATTCGCCATAGTTTATTACTGTAATTTTGTAACTTCGACTTTGAGTCTACAGTCTTTAACCTACTTTTCCAAGTCTTGATGCAACAGTGTCACAGCGGTTTGGTTTATTAGAGACTCAAATGGTTGTTCCAAAATGAATACCTTAATCACACTGCCAATATGCATAAATCAATAATCAAACAATGACCTCGGTACGGTAAAGGAACTTACATAAGTCAGTTGGGTCTCTGGTCACAAACTAATAAATTCAAAGGATTGACTCGGCGGTGTGGTGAGAACTCGTCCATTTACAGAAGCCGCCATATTACAGGAGCATAAATCTAAGCGAAGTCATCCGAGTGTCGTCGGACGCCCCGCTCGCCTCGTGTATGGACCGATATGAAGGATAGCCTGGCTCTCGGCCCATGGACCCTGCGAGGCCGCATCTCAACCACCGCCTTAAACGGGACGTTTTGACAACCGCCGATATGTGAATTGAAATATGAAAGCCGCTGATACCACTGACTCGAGTATTGATGTCGGAAAATAAAATAAACATATTTAAGTACGTTGCTCCGATAATATGAGTGGGATAAGTGATTTAAAATATTATTTAGTCAACTTTGTAGACGACATTCAGCGCAGACAAATAAAAGCATTAGAAGAAGTAAGGTTACACGAAATATCCGAGGACAGATACCTTGTATAAATGTAAAAGATCCAGACTTATTATAAATAAATTCATCACTCTTTAATCATTTCTTCTGAGGAGTCGACGTCAATTTGGCGGCTCTGAGCTCGAATTCAAAGCTGATGAAAAAAACACAATGGGATTATGCAGGCCTAATGGTCCACCGAACATGGGCATTAATCTCGTCATACAATATTGATGTTTCCACAATTTATTGCCGGTGCTTAGACGAATCACAAAGTCAAAGCGGCTTATTAATGTGTGAAGAAACGCACCTCCTCTGGAAACCGTTCTCATATGACATATTTTTATGAAACCCGCGGAGGCTCGTTAGCAGAATATTTCGTTTTCATCCGCAGAATACAATTGAATGTGAAACTCAAAAACATAAGTCATCATTTTAATATTCTTATCTATATATTAATGCTTGTTCGTTTTCGGGAGCAACAAAAAGATTATTCTCAAACAAACACGCTTTCGAAGTTAAAAAATACTTTTAATATAAATGAGGACTTGAGTTTTAAGAGGCGGTTCCATTGTTGGAGACTCAGAGTTGACTTTAATCTGCTTAAAATCAGGAGACATTCGCTCCCAAAGCACGTTTCGTGATTGAATAAGATTTAATCTGTTTCCCCGTACGAACAGAAATCCCCGTCTCCCTCAATGAATCCTTAATCGTTGAATAATTTACTATAGCATGCTTGTTCTTAGTTGTGACTATAGATAAATCAATCAAAAATGAAATAATTCTCACATTTTGGCGTAAGGGAACATAAATTATCATTTATTCTTATGGAAACTTTATGAACCATCTGTACATTCTAAAGAGTTTTTGATATAAGCTCTGTTTGAATTTGGTGATAACAGTAAACGCTATGGGTAATCTTAAAAAGCTTTCCAATTTTGCCTTGGAACTTGCTAGGCAGATGTGAAAAAGAAATATTATTGAGGTAGGTATACATTATTTTAACTTTTACCACCGCGCCCGCCTCGATACTAATTAATGATGAATCATGACTTAATTAAACTCATTACCTTTCAAGACTCTAAATTCTCTTTTTACCTTGTGAGTAAGCGATAAATAAAGAAATAATTTCATATTGGTCGAAGTTATTCCTTCGGCGGTACCATTTAGGGGCGTAACGTTTTATTGTAATGCAAATCTGTGCTTTTTCCCAGTAATAAAAGTATTTAGATGGCAACACGTGACGACAGGCGCTTCGGGCAACACCGGGACGCAAATTATGGCAATCTTGACACCTACGAGGCGCTAACTGGGGTGCAACCTGCAATTTTCTCAACGTGCAACACCGAAGCTTCGGTACGTACGAGCGTTCGCTGCCGGCGCGGGCGGTGGTATGCGGGCACTGATTTGCTTTAATTTACGCCCATGTATTTCTAACACGCGTTTTATTATTGTTTTGAACTTAAATTGGACGAGAAATATGGTGTTTATAGATGCCTGTATTGTTGCGAAACTGTATGAGTCGATTAGACGTAATTATTGTTTATTGAGTACGTGTTTTCTGTAATTTTCGATGAGGCCTAGTTCGATGGACTTTCCGCTAATGCGGAAATTTTGATGATTCTGATTGTTTTACATGATAAAAGTTAACTTATCAACATTCCTTTTAATCAAATATCGAACGATTATTATTTAGGGCCCTTAAAGGACAATTACTGTGGCTAACTAAACATTTATGCTTGAAAATAAAGCAAAAAGTTTTGAGATAAACCTGAAACTGCGTAACATTTATCAGATACATAAGACTTCCTTTTACAGGTTGTAGAACAAAAGCAGCGAAGATAAGATCTAGAGTTCAAAGGCGTGTGGCGCGTAGCTGCCGAACGCAACCGGGTGTAATACAGTCCATAGCGAGGCTCCCGGCTCCCACGTACGGTTCATCCATGGTCCATTTACTTATGAGGCATCACTATAGAAATTACAATGATCTCTACTCCCGTTTTTATAAGGTTGCTGTTCGGTTGCTGCCACTGAAAAGTCGGCCAAATAACAATGATCTTTATCGCTATTCAAATAATGTTGTAATTGGGTTGCTGCTGTTGTCAAACGTAACCCGATTGCGAAAGGAGTGTACCGTCCACCGACCGGACGAACGGACACCGGACGCGAGAGAAACAATAGCCTCCCGGACCGACCGATCTCAAAATCACAACCGCAATCTCCGCGCGGTGTAATCTTGCAAATATTTATTATATGTCAAAACAATATGCCGAAATGGAACGCTTATTGCGGTTTTTACAAATGTGTCTGGTTTGCTGCGAGCGCTCGTTAGCGTGAGGTACGACGCATTGTGGGGGTACAATGGAGGGCGGGGCAGGCCCGCGGCGCCTGCGCAGCGCGGGAAATCGATCGCCCAAGTGTTCCACATTTAAATCAATGACAGACGCGGTGAACTATCCGCTCACACAACGAGACACGCGTCTGGTGGCGAAGGTGTGCAGCCCCCATTTCATCAGTAAAGTTTGGTAAAGATTGAGCCTAATATCAACCGAGCACAAATACAAACTTTAGACATTTAAATAAAACGTCATTAAACGCGTTTTCACTTACGAGCTCTTTTAGCATCGCACATTCCAAAGCAATTTGCCATCAAAACCGACTGTGACTAAAAAAAATAAAAACGTTATTATTTATTTTTATAATCGTTTAATTCGCCCTCGTTTACTTTTTTACGATTTCAATACAAAAATATGAATTCAATGAGCCAAAATATTTTTATAAACACGCATCGTCGCCCGTGAAGCACTTGCAAATGATTTACAAAAGTAATTAAAGTAAAATAATCCCTGCTCAATCCAAATGCCCTAAACATATCGTAAATGGATCTCAATTAATGTGAATATATTTATTTTTATATACGCAGCTATAATAATATATAAAATCATCAAATCCTTAATTTAGACTGTTATTAAACAAGATCGAGGACATATTTGTGCTGCTCCTTTTTAGTAGCAATCTTAAATTAAAATCAAAGGTGAGAGGGGACTTAATGAACTCCTTAATCCTTCGTCTTCTTTAAAATATCACGAAACTCTTGTAATTACTTAATCTATAAAATATATCAGCAAAAAATATAAATTTAAACCAGCTTCAAGAACCTTTCCGTACAAGTACAATGCCCGTCAGTCATGTACTTGGTCAAAGCACCCCACTTATCCTACATTGTCTTGAGAGCTTCTGTAACCGGTTCCGTATCTTAATATACACGCCTTCTATAAATAAATAAATTATAACATATAACATCCCAAAAGTCCCGTTGCACCCAATAGCGTATACGGCGCGTGTCAGTCGCGAGGAAACGCGCGCGCGCAGTTTTACGACAAAATAATATTCTTTAATTATAATGAAGCGTCATGAAGTATAAAGGCGGCGCACGCGACATCTGTATTAAATTTTAATGGAATAACCGTTGCACCTGCGTGCAGCGGGTTTGCGCGAGAGTCGATCACTACACTCCGATCCCAAGAATCTGCTAAGTGTATCTAATTAAAAATTAATTACTTCAACCTTACCAAACACCGACTGGAATTCTTGTAGCGATGATCGAGGTTTGAAGAATTAGAAGATTTTTTTATGTAAGCAGCAGTTTTCTTTAGAGTGAGAAAGTGATCAGGTTCATTCAACAGCTAAACTTATAGACCTGCAAACAAGCAAAAGAAAACGGAGGGTACAAAATTACAGGTGCATGCTAGGGACATTTCCAGCGCCGATTTTGTTTGTAAAGTGTCTATTTGATACGATAATGTAGCACTACCAATTATTATAATTGCACCAGTTTTACTGAAAACTTTCACCCAGTGCCACTGGTATTTACCTAATAAGCCGTATCGAACATGTTGACTACATAGCCAAACACTCTCAAAGGAGCGAATCTTTGAGTACGGTGTCACTATACTTAAGACTTGCACTCATGCACTGCACTTATTCATTAATGTCAATCATGAAGGTTTTCATTAAAAGTAACACATTAACAAAAAAGTACATTCTCATTACAGTTTCCTTGTCTGGTAAAACTGACCGTTTTCTTCTCGAATTGCCTGTTACTAAGAGCAATCAACAGTTAACTAGTTATTTCAGATTTGTTTTTTCTAAAATTCATGTACGGTTCACGTACAGGCAAGTAATTTGCTGACGCCGCGACCTTCCAGCCATAATTAAAATTATATTTATTTTTTATACTAAACGTTAGCTGACCAACAGCTACTTTAGCGTGTAAACCGTGGATAAGCATCCAACATAAACCGCGTAACTTTACAAATAACTTGGAAACCCACCTCACCTACACTGTAACTCTACTACTTTGAGCCGTATAATTCATATAACAAATTGCCTTTTTTATGACAGGATAGTCAATTCAAAAGAAAACTGTGGAACCACTTTCTTCGATGAACCGAAGGTAAAGGCGTATGTGTGAAAGGGTTTAAGCAAAAACACACGCAACGGTTAACAAAGAACAGTGAGTCAGAGCACAGTTAATTAATGGTACCTTAGTGAAAGTATACCATAGTGTTTAAAAGCTACAGCTTATCTTTAAATTAAATTAGTTACAACTGAAGAATAAACGTAAATGATGATGAGGTGCGGAAAGTATAAGGAAAATTACAGTTACAGAGGCTTCTTTCTTTTTGCACGTCCGATGTCTATGCACCTAGAACCTGACTGCATGCTAATACATACAGAGAACTTAGAAACGCAGGAGTCACAAAGTACTTTAGGTACTTAACCTGTGTACTTAACTACGCAATTAATAACACAGCTGGGGTAGGTACTGGTCATTATAACCGCCTCGGGTCCATTCTAGTTACCGTCACTTTGTATAAATTATATAAAAATAAGCACAACTAGAAAGGGATGGGTATATGGTGATTGGTGTGGATCAGAAAGTGATGGGCGAGGTGGCAAAGGCAGGTGTCACGGGACATCTGCTGGCCCACAGACAGGCACGTGGCTCAACCCTATAAACCGACCTCTACGACTTCCAGCCATAGGAAAAAGTTAAGAAATCCTGTAATCATTATGGCCACTTACATTCTACGTATCGGGGGTTTTCTAATTTAATAAAGAAAAAAGAAAATTAGAAAAGGAACAGTTTCGAAATTATATCGAATTTACCTACACTAAAAAACTACCCTGCCGGGATTATTATTTAAAAGAAAACAGAAATGGATATGAGTTGCTCTTGAATAGATTCATATTCAGAAAGAAAAACCACGTCGAGAAATTGATTGTATTGTAATTTCATGAATATTTCAGGATTTCTGAATAATATTTGTTCACAAGCATTTCAAAACAGAGTATGACACCCAAATAGAGATGACCTCAAATCCTGGTAAAAAAGAGTTCAACGCGTTGTCAGGATATTTTTGTATAATATTTGTCTTTACAATTTATGGTCATGTGCTTACTTTTAGTACGTTATATGAGGTTTTTGAAACCTAGTACATATCTAAAAGTAATGTATGTAAAAGTTTTATATTTTCAGCTTTTCTAACGTTTCTATTCTCTTGTTGTATCGTACTCGTAGGATTTTGTGAGAAATGAAATACGACTGACCAGATAGTTTGTTTACTAGCATCTGGTATATGTACTAATTTAGAAGAAAGCTTTTCAAAATGCGCAACAACTTTACACACAATTAGATAATAAAATAAGTCATGAGGATTTATTTAATGTACTGAATCCTAAAGCTTTTGCGATGCAAATAGCTAAAGTTGTTTCAAACTTACAAGGAACAAATTATTATTGACGGTAGCCACGAGGCAAAATAAACTAATTTTACGATTCCCACCCATTTCTTGTACACTTTACCATATCTTCAAAGACATCGCATAATACGTACGCATACAAGCCCCACATAATTTGAAGAGACAAAATTTATGAGGATCGCCATCATTATCACGTTATAATCATTACTCAGATACACGAACACGATGTTTGCTGAACAAGATGGTCGCCTTCCGATACCTATAATATATTTCAAATAAATAATAAATAACCACGATGTGGAGCCCTGGCACGGCCAGAAGGTGACGCGGTAGACCTCGCAGGAGATGGCGAGACGACCTAGACAAAACCAACGACCAGTGGTCGACAGTGGCCCTGGATCGAAGAATTTGGAAGTCATGGGGAGAGGCCTTCGCCCAGCAGTGGGATGACACAGGCTAACAGGATTAGTAGTAAGAAAAAATAAATTATATTATATTTATTAATAATGTAGGTACATAAGAAGTCAAATAAGAAACCAAAAAAAACATCACCAACGGAAACACTTCAAGTGCGATCCGCACATCGATACCCTGAAAAGATAATCAACAGAACTTTTATATAAATAAGTGCAAACTATCGCACACATTCTTTAATTATAGACGTTAAAAGTACGGTAAACGAAATATGAAATCCCATCGTATCTGAACCCATTAAAATAACTGGGACCGGCTGAAACTTGATCCACCTTTAGGTACTTTTTGCTACCGAATGGTAGTCGCACTGTCTTCGACAGAACTTAGATGTTATCAACATAAAATAATATTATCCTGCCTCTTGTCATTATACTCCTGTTAACTGAGCTCATGATAAGGCAAATTGTATGATTATACTTCGACGTACATGTGATGTGTTCGATCTTTATTCATTAGGGAATTTCTTTTATGAAAAAATCAAGTCCCGTTTGGTAAGGAGACAGCTTCTTCGTTTTCAGGTTTCATTCACCCCTTGCTGCTTACGAGTGTTCTCATTGGACTCCTGTAAAGCCTCCCAAGCTTTCCTGAGTTCAGTGTTAACTAATTTACAGGTACTCGTACTAATATAACATATTATTTATTAAAATAATACCTTTTTTTATTACATATGATTCAAGATCAAAATAATATATATTTATTTTTGTCACATGAACCTAATTCACTTATGAAATAAGTACCCGCTTATAAAATGGTAGAAGAAGGGGAGGAATTAGTCGTGCCCTATGGAGAAAACACGGCATAAAAACTCCATAGTTACTCTTCGTCGATAACATTACTGTCTCATTGAAGAAACAATCGGAATCCAATCTTACCGTTGATTGAGTTACAATTTGTAACATCGCATATTCTTTATGACTTAGTCACACCATACACGCAATGTAAAATTGGTCTAGAGATGGCATTGATTACACTCTCTTATAAAGTGGTTATCAACAGATAAAATCCAATTTAAATGCATGTAACACCGCAAAGCATAAACAAGACTCCTTGAAAATGGATGGCTATGAAAAATTCATGTGATTTATTAGGAATAAGATTGTGGCAACAAAATACATCACTGCGGGGTATAAGTAAGGAAGAATTAGTTCTAAATAAGTTAGTTACGTCTAATTTAAGTGTATATCCATGTGGTTTTTTCTTGTAGTGGACGTTAAGACCCAAGACTTATTTCCACTATCGTGATTTTTTGAAGTTTTTCACTTTAATATACCATTCGAATCGGTATTCAACTCTTTATCCAATGGTTTATAAGTGAAAAACAGCAAAACAAATCGAGATAGTTAGTTTTGCCTTATACAACAATAAAATTGCAATCACTGCTTGTCTTGAGAATATTTATTTACTGCAATAAAATAGAGTTTAATTGAAACCGATAAAAATAAGAATGGCATTTTATGGCCACTTTGTCGCCACCTACATCAGGATATAATGATTCGCTGCAGATAGTAGCAAATGCATAAATGCTTAAAACAGAAATATTATGTCAGTAAAATAACTACCAAGCTTTTAACACCAAAACATCAGGCGTTGAAACATCATCTGTATTTGCGCCTACAGCTTCTAACTGAGCAACATGTGTTACAAATATGCTTGCTATTTCAATTGTGACAGTAAAAAAAATAACATCCTATCAATAATTTACTGATGAACAAATATATCGCAGTGTTATTCAGAATAATAAATTGCTATGCTAAAATAACATCACGTTTGAAATCTCCAAAGGGGCTAGGCAAAGTTTTAGCAATAGCAGACCCACATTTGACCAGTTATGTTTTTTTTAGTCCCATGTATTATGGGTCGAATCTATCCATAATCATTATCATTTCAGCCAAAAGACGTCCACTGCTGGACATAGGCCTAACCCAAGTGACATTGACCGGTCCCATGCGACTGGCATCCGACGGATTCCATCAACAGGGTACAAATCCAAACTCCGTGTGAGAAATGAGAAATTCCTAATCGAAAAACTCAATAACAATTTGACCGACCCGGGATTCGAACCCAGGACCTAACGGTCAGTAGTCCCATTTGCGACTACTAAACCAACGAGGAAATAAATGAAATCTATATCCTATCCTACTTCCTACTAATGTTACGAGTATAAATGCGAAAGTTTGTGAGTATGGATGGATGGATATAAGGATTTTTGTTACTCTTTCACGCAAAAACTACTGAACGGATTTGGATGAAATTTTGCACACAGATAGTTTATTACCTGGATTAAGACATAGGATACTTTTTATCCCGGTGATAAGATCCCATGGGACAATTATCAAACTTCAACCGGGCGAAGCCGCTGGCAGAAGCTAAGTTCCTTAGAATACTAGTTAATGACTTATCGCATTTTGTTTGTTATTTCTTACTTTCACTGGACTAACGGCTCTTGTCTCAATTGATTGACCATTTGTCCTTTTTGAATGAGTAAGTAGTATAAAGGATGTAAAACACCTCTTCACGAAGCCGAAAGGCACTTGTTCTCCCCATCATTGCGATAATTTTTTTGTTCTACACCATACCTGGGAACCTTCTAGTTACGGAGATATGGGGGGTCAAAGTTACAACTTTTTGACAAGTTTTTTTTTAAACACAAGTTTTTTTTGGTAAGATTTTGACTTTTAACACCTCCACGACCCCCGTACCATTCAATCCATCCATCAGCACAATGTTTTAACTGCGTTACATTGAGTTCTACCATAAAACGTGATTTATAACCTCAAAAAAAAAGTTGTTTCCCAGCAAAAATTTTTGCGTAAAGTTACTTAGTTTGATGTACAGAATGCTTGGTTAACGGCTTTGTGATGAGGTGGTTTACACCCTGTATTTTTTGTTCCCATTGATATCTTGCGAAGTATTATTTATTATCTTAAAAACAGGAATTTATCGATATTTGCACCCTCGTATTTAGATGGGCACTAAAAATCAACTATCGAGATCAAAATGCTGGACGAGCACAATGCCTATCTCTATTTTTAGACAAGTGTTTTAATAGATTCTGATAGTAGGGAGACCATGAAGAGTATTAGATGAGAGCAATTCGTAATTATCAAACATAGAGGGTGTAAACAATCTCATCACGAAGCCGTCAACCAAGCATCAAACTAAATAACTTTACGCAAAAATTAATGCTGGGAAACAACTTTTTTTTTTGGGGTGAAAAAACATGTTTTGTGGTAGAACTCAATGTAACACACTCAAAACATTGTGCTGATTGATGGATTGAATAGTACGGGGATCGTGGAGGTGTTTAAAGTAAAAATCTTACAATAAAACTTGAACTTAAAAAAAAAACTTGTCATGAAGTGGAAATTTTGACCCCCAATATCTCCGTACCTAAAAAGTGACGGGAAGAACCTTTCGGCTTCGATTAGAGGTTTTTTACACCCTTTATAACAAGTGCTAAGTAGGACACCCCTCAAATGGACGACTTAAAAAGTAGCTGGGGTACGACTGGATGTGGAGGGCGGTGGACAGTGAGGGTTCTGTGGTGACGCTAGTGGTACTGATGGACTTTGATATAACAATAAATTACAATTGACAGTGAATTACACAATTGTCAGATATTAGCTCCTATGCAAATTAGACGGAATAAACATTAATCAGCAAAAATGTTTACCTTAAAATATGCTTTTTTTAAGATACGTACCTTAAAGACCTTTTTACAAAATATTGTGGTTATTCATGCAATTAATTTGGGTAAAATCTGAACCAAAAAAATAATAAGCACCCACTTTACTCAACAACCTTTTAGTTGAATCACCGGGCAGATGACGTTAAACAGTAGAAGGTAAATAAGATAAAATTACAAAAAGAGTAACACCAGTCCAATCGTTCAAATAATCTGTTCCCATAAAATTCCTCAATCAAAACCATGGTCACCACACCTCTAGGCACGCGACACCAGGACTGAAGACTGGAAACATTGACGAGTTTCCTAAATAGGAGTCCAACTCACCCAAGAATGCTGAACTTAATATAAAAGGAACCGCAAAAACATTGCTACATTAGCATGATACAATGACTTGGCAATTAATATGGGCCTATTAACTAAGTCTTGAACTTGAACTTAGAATACTTTTGTACTTGGTATGCTAAACACGTTTGTGACAAACTGTTATTACTGGAGTATTTGCATATTGTTTTTTTTGTGAGATACCTACGCATGTAATTAACTTTCAAATTATGCCGTGGATTGAAACTGTGTTTGCTGATTACTAGCTGAGATATGCAAATAACAGTGTTTTCTTTTGTTTAGGAAAATGAAATGTGACGATAACATAATATACAGGGTGTAAACAACCTAATCACAAAGTCGTCAACCAAGCATTCAAACTTTACGCAAAAATTATTGCTGGGAAACGACTTTTTTTTTTGGGGTGGAAAATCATGTTCTGTGGTAGAACTCTTTGTAACGCATTTAAAACATTGTGCTGATGGATGGATTGTATGTTGTAGTAAAAATCTTAAAATTTTAATTTGTATTGTTTTTAAACCTGTTAAAAAGTTGGAACTTTGACCCCCAAAATCTCCATAACTAGAAGGTTCCCAGATTTGGTGTAGAACATGATCGCAATGATGAGAACAAGTGCCTTTCAGCTTCGATAAGAGGTGTTTTACACCCTTCAGGTGAATGTGAAATATATTGAACTAAAGTGAAACAGAGAAGTTCTCTCATCCCCAAAGTCGGATTAACATTTACACCCGTATCTATAAACAAAACAAAGTGATTACTTGATTAAAACGATACGATTTTTTATTTACGCACAATGGTTCACCTTAAGGACTAAAAGCGGAAACCTAAACCCCATGATAGTTAGGCGATACGGTTTTAATTGTGAAGATTAATTATTGCTTGAAGTTAGAACTATTTAAGGTCCATGTTCACCAAAAAGATGACGGTCTGATTATCTAAAAACAGCTGTTTAAAACACATTTTTGTATGGGAACATGTGCATGCTTTCCTTCACGGTTCTTACTTATTCGATTCTACATAAAAAAGTTTGCATAAGGAATTACTTAAACTGAAGTAAATGCTTTACTTGACTATAGATGTTAAACGTTTCATTTGATACAGATTTTAGAAATACGGAACTGTGAAGTGCTAAACTGGTTTATAATTATTAAAAGTCCCAATACACCAACTTACAAAAAAAAACAAATGAAAAACAAGCCACTGTGTTACTTGAGCACCAACAACAAAACAATATTACTACAACATACTTGTTGTAGATTCAGACGTACATTGCACTTGTAAAGGTCGCATTGTATTCATTATCACAGAGCAATGTCTTCTTCTTCACGCAGCAAAATACATATAAGAACCTATTTGTATCTGTTTTGCTATAATATTATGTACATTTTATTTCACTGGGCATTGTGTTCTGAGAATGGCGATGGAATGCTTCTATCAAAGGTTCATTTGCCATGTTATCGATGGAGACATATTTTAGTGAGAATATCGGGAATGTTTGACGCTAAATAACATTTGTAAAGACGGATTATAAAAATGTAGGGGAAATACCACAAAAAAAAGAAATCTGGATTTTGACATGAACCGTCATGACCTTTTTATATCCTTTTTTTTGACATCATAACATCGCGTCTGTAATTTTCGGAGGGTTTGAACGTGTATAGTCACGTCTAATATTAAGTAAAAACGTAAGAATTTTTTAAATTGTGTTTCTTCTAATGTACTGATTAAAATTTAGTATTCTGGAACTCATATTTTTATGAAAAAGGTCCAATCTAGGAGATTACAGTCGTTATTTCTCGCGAAAATAGCTAAAATATTAAGGAAAGTGTATGTATACATATTATCAGACGTGACTGTACCTATTAGTACCTACGCCCGCACTTTTCGCCAGATTTTGTGGGTGTCCCTTTCATAGAGTATTTCATAAAAACTAACTTGACTAGTTCTACCAGGGTTGTGGAGGACAGATAAGTCACTCCATGTAAAATACTGGTATACATTCATGCTGCATTCGGTTAGACTGGAAGCTGACCCAAAAATAGTTGGGAAGAGGTTAGGCAGATTTATTGGTATAAAGGGTGTAAAACACCTCTTCACGAAGCCGAAAGGCACTTGTCCTCCCCATCATTGCGATCATTTTTTTGTTCTACACTATACCTGGGAACCTTCTAGTTACTATGGGGGGTCAAACTTACAACTTTTTGACAAGTTTTTTTTTTAAACACAAGTTTTTTTTTGTAAGATTTTGAATTTTAACACCTTCACGACCCCCGTACTATTCAATCCATCCATCAGCACAATGTTTGAAGTGTGTTACATTGAGTTCTACCACAAAACATGATTTATAACCTCAAAAAAAAACATGTTTCCCAGCATATTTTTTGCGTAAAGTTACTTAGTTTGATGTACAGAATGCTTGGTTGACGGCTTCGTGATGAGGTCGTTTACACCCTGTATTTTTTCAAAAAACACACACTTCGAAACACATTTTTAATTATTGCGAACCATTTAAAAGATAATACAGGGACGCACTACCAAGTGCGTCCTCAAACCGATTGTGTTAATTGCACGGACATAAAGGTTCGAACATAAAATGGTGATACCATTATACGACTATAATTTACAAAACATGATAAAGGTGAAGTTGTCGTTTGCTTGATTGCAAGAAACACCGAAATATAAAATTTCCCGGCACAGTGGTAAATCTTCGTTTTATTAATCCCAATTTACAATTTTACGTAACTACCCGCACGTCGAAACAAGGGTAATAAACAGGCAATATCAATAACCTGTGTGAAACCAATAAATATTTATTGTTTTTTAATTTAAATACCTACTAGAATAACAAACGATAATGGCTAGGATCTCATAATAAGCAAATCTGGTTCCGAAGAAGTTAAACGGCCATATTTCAAATTCAGAAGCCGTGTTTAATTATTAGTTATAGCAATTCTTGTTATCTCCTCGTCCTGATCGTTATCATGAGATCAAAGCGCGAATAATAAATATAGATAGTAAATAATTCATAGTTTAAATTTTAGTTCTCATTAATAAACCATGCCAATATCTCACCTAGATCGTTATCAGCATCTATTAGTTAACTTATCTTGATCACATCAATATATTTTGTTTTCATCAGATATCGCTTGGGATCGTAACATGATTTATTATATTTTTAATTGGAAGTTTGATCCGTAGACGACATTTAACTTTAAAATTGCTGGCCAATAAAATCGTAACAATGGTTATCGGCGATCGAGATAAGCGACTTCCGTTGATCCGTCAGATTATAGTTTTTAAACGTTCGTCAAAATGTTCAATCACGAATTTTAATTGCAAATCGATTTTTAAAAAGTTTTCTTTGAAGGCAACACTATGTGCTACTTTTTATTTTGGATTTTTGTGCGTCTTTTCAAAAAGGTGATTTTACCACCAAAATATAAGTGATAATTAAATGAAACCTTTTTTTACAAAAATGAAACCGACCTTTGTTTTATTAATCTAGTTTTTTTGGCACCGACTTCTGAAGCAAAAGTTATTTTTCACTTTTTTGTGTTTTCTGAAGTCGGTTTTATTTTTTGTAAAAAAAAATGTTTTCACTTTTTAGTGGTTCACATATGCTTACCCCTTCAAAGCGTACCGGCGTAATTTTCTGTTATGAACTGGTGTAAGCAATGAACAGACATGAGATTTCAGCAATCCCAGTACATTTGCTATCATTTATGAGGAGTTCCGTTGCCTGTCTCCAAAGTTCTTCATGAGATCTTCACCAAATTGAAATGGGATCACTTCGAGAAAGTACACATCCTAAAATTACCCAAATCGCTTCTGGTCTGCCTATAAAATTCTATGATTTCTCACTATTTCTCCAGGATCCTGACTTGATGATAATGGGACAACCTGGGAAGTATACCCTTTCTAACAATAAAAAAAATCGGTCCAGCCATCATCGAGTAATCGGGGAACATTGAATTGAGAACCTCTTCCTTTTTGAAGTCGGTTAATAACGACGTTATGGTAGGTGACTCGAATATCCGGATAGCGTATAAAAGATTCGTCCGAGTATCGTTAATTTACTCCTAAGAATTTAAGAGTTCCGTTCCTTTGTCGTGGATTCCATTATCAGAAGTAATCAGAACCTAACCAAATTCTCATCAAACTACCTTGGAAGTAGATGCTTTTCAATAAAATAAAATAAAACAATTAATGTCACGGTAATATACGCTTGTCCCCACTAAATGGAAATTGACACACCTAACTGTCGAAATCTGGGTGTATTGTACACTTCTGAGTACCCCCTCAGAGCATACAGGCGCGATGTTACGTCATGATGTTGCATAAACAATAAACAACCAAGCAATTGCAGCAATCACTACAGATTTGCCGTCTATTTTTGAAGAGTTCCATTTATAAATATCTCCGAAGATCAGCGTCAGATCTTAACCAAAAAAAAATCGGACCACACAGAAAGCACAAAATCGGTTCACCCAGTCGAAAGTTCTGAGGTAACAAACACAAAATTAAATACTGTCGAATTGAGAACCTCCTCTTTTTGGAAGTCGGTTGAAAATGATGTCTATTGTGCAAACAGGTTTTAAAAACACTTTTTCACGTCGTCCTTTTTTTAAAAAAACTGGTGGGGCCTGAAGGTGTTTTAGTCTCTTTAAAGGTCCAGACATAATCTTGGTCAACTCACATGAGGACTATGATGATAAGTGAAATCTTTTGAAGAAAGAACCACACAGATTTGAGTGGACCTGCCCAGCCAGTGCAAGCTCTTGTCTGTTACCGTGTAACTCGACTGATAATTCAAGGAACTTTAAAACAACACGACGAACAATACCAAAGAAAGAACATTTCTGTAGGTCGCATATAGTCTCGAGGACACGGCGCAGCATACGCTGGTAGACGGTTCAGCTTGGGCTCAGCGGCGTTTTGCCCTCGTAACAATCGGTGCGGGTGATCTTTCGCTTCCGGCTGTGGTTCAATCCATGGTGGGAAGTGAGAGCGCGTGGTATGTCCTCCTTTTACGAGGAGGTGGTGAATGCAAACGAGGCGGTGGAGAGGGAAAGAGAGCGTGTTCCACACTCTACCCGCACGAGAAGGGCAGCCGGGCGTCGAAGGGCGCTTAATGATCTCCGGCCGTCATAAGAAGGGCCTTGCAGGAACTTAGGGCTGAGTCGTCGTTCGACCAGCCAGGCCCAAAGAAATGGCGTGCAGTGATCCCTGAGCGCCTTTGTAGGGACATGCGGTCGCTAACTGCACGTGGTGATGGGGCCCGCCGGGAAAGGCGGGCTGATGCCAGTCGGAGGTACGCGCGAATGTACTTATATCTCCCGGGCCCCCGACACATGGTGGTAGTAGGAACAGTGGGTTTTTAGTCGGTTAGAGTCCGACAGAAATGGATACCCTTCACCTGGGGCAAGCGGAGGTTATTCATTTCCCATTCAAATAAAAAACAAAAAGGTCGCATATGGTACTTAAACTGCCAGACAATCGTTGAAACCAAAGGGAAAGAAAAATAAAAAAATTGAAGATCATCATGTGCGTACTTACATGTGCGGTACATTTACAATAACCAAACAAAATTAAGAATACTTTACAAAATAAATGTACGTGTCATAAAGTTCTATTTGTAAATTATTGTTATTATTTCCTGTGCTACAAAGTAAATATTTACAATAATTAACACCAGTAACATCTTAAAGCTCATTGCCAACACCATCATTATACTTGAAATTATTTCAGGGTAAACATTATTTTCATTAAGTTTTTCGATTGGTTTGATTTCGGTTTGATTAAATCAAATGGGCACAAAACAGAAGTATGCGTTGATTAGAAAGCAGATGGTCGACGTAATGAGCGTCATTTTAGACGCAGATATTTATATAAAAGCTTACTTGGCTACTGATATTTTTTGAGCTTTGACTCACAAAAATATCAGTAAATTCACAATAAGCCACAATAATCGTGGTTTAGGCTAGTTTTAATTGACATTTATGTTTACTTTCTACGATATGTGATTACAAGGTATTTTTTTTGGGATAAAAAGTCGTTTAAGGTCAAACTCAATGTTATGCACTCAAAACATTCTGATGATGACTGCATTGAATAGAAAGAAGATATTTGAAGTACAGTTCTAGTATTGAAAACATGTTTTAAAACAAAATTGTGAAAAAGTTGGAACTTTGACCTGCAATATCTCCGTAACTTCGTGAGGTAGAGGAGGAGGTAAGGTCAAAACAAAAAAATGATCGCACAATGACGGGGAAAATAAGTGCCTTTCGATTTCGTTAACGGTCTTTTTACACCCTTTACAGTAAATAGTATCGGATATTCAGCGTTAAGGGGGATGGTCCAAGGTGAGTTTCTTACGTTTTTTCAATTTGCAGGGCAGTGCTAAGTTGTATGTTGATAAACATATCGGTCGCGGCTGTAAGACGTGAATTATAATCATCAAAATATCAATACAACCCTCCAAGTTCATAAGAGTTGATAATCGAATTTTTCACGGTCAAGTCCTTCTTCGACTTTTATGAATTTTGAGGGTTGTATTGATGATTTTGATGATTATAATTCTGTAACTACGTACGTCTTACAACCGCGACCGATATGTTAATCAACATGAAACTTAGCACTGCCCTGCAAATTGCAAAAAACGTAAGAAAATTTGAATTTCGCGGGCCACCCTGACGCTTTCACCTTAAGTAGTTGCTTTGCATACGAGTATAGCAGTGATAACCCAGTGGTGTGACAGCCAGACTGCCAAGTCATAGGTCTCAAGTTCGAACCCAAGACACGCACCTCTGATTTTTCTGATTGATGTGCGTACTAATATATAATTATTATCTCTTGCATCAGTAAAGGAAAAACATCCTGAAGAAACCAACCTCTTGGACATAAATTTCTCGATGGCATGTCAAGCCATGTCAGAGGTCCGTGGGCGGCATAAAAACTCTGACACTCTGATTCCTTTGTTCTGAGATGAGAGAACATCGTCAGGTCGATTAAAATCTTGGTTTACTATCACGCAAAAGTTTTACCCGTAGACCATTACGCCAGATTGTCAGCTCGTGTTGTTCAACAGCTGCCCGCCCGTTCTTGGTCACCATTTCAAAAATGTTTTTTCAAAGACAGGTTCTTGCTGACGCAGGTAAATTACATATCGAATTTTGGTCTAGTTTTTAATTCATACTTACTTCCGACTGAATGAACTAATATGTCATGCATTGGTCGTCTTAGTGACTTTCGCTTAACGATGCATATTGCATTCGTGCATAAATGTATATCAATCAGGCATTAGCATGATGAATTGCAAATTATGTAAATTATCATTCAACTGATCTGTTACTTAACATGAAGTTGGTAAAGTAGGTACCTATATATGAAATCAAAGCTGCAATCGTCACTTTAGGTCGAAATCGTCGTCTTCCGCGTGAACAAAGTTAATCGTTCACCGTAATAAGCATTAGATTACCGGCCAATTCCGCTGACCAATCCAATTTCTCTGAAAACCACCACAGCCACATAGATTTCCTGCATTCGAACACACGTCTGCGAATGTAAAACATGCATAATGCATATAATTCGCCTAATTGGCGTTATATATTACGCTGAACGAATTCGCTAGATTATTCAGATTTCTGTTGGGGCAACATCAATGCTTAGTCTAAAAATAGACTTGTTTTTTGTAAGGCTTTTAGATACTTTCATTCATAAACGTCATAAAATGTCAAATGAATTGAATAACGCAAAGAATTAAGGACAGATTGATCTGGAAAATGATTTTAATATGAATGCGCAGCAAGTATTAATGGTCTTCGGTTATGTAGCATCAGTTATCTAAATAAATGTCTGTTAATGAAACAATGCAGGTTTAAACATTTTTCATTATTTAACTGACAGTTGGCATGCATTGCACTAAACGGCTCATAAGCATAAACTACCACATAACTGGTACGATCACTGTGATCCATCACGTTTAACTTTGCAACATGTAAAGCTGCAAAACTAGTGAACGTTCACCCACTTTCGTTGTTTTAGTTTCGGTTCAATTAATGCATTGAAAAAAATATTGCCTACCTTTACTTTGCATAGGTACCTTGACAAAGGTTCCGTCCATAAAAATTTAACGAAGAAAACAAAACATCAGCATTCCCTCTCATAGAGAGGAGGCCTGTCCCAGCAGTGGGAATATTAAAGGCTGATGATGATGATGATGACACCACGAAACCATGTTCCGTAAGCAACGACTGTATGACGAGGTGCTTCCTACGGAAATCAAATTATACTGTATCCGTATCTGGTACATAGTATATCTACACTAGAATACCTTGTTCTGTTGTTAACATCAGTCTGTTGATCTGTGGAGTAAAACTAACAAACCAATCAGAGAGATTTATTGAGGGACTAGTTAACGAAATGATCACAGACTTTTCTCTGATCAAAGCTATCAAGCAGCAAAAAAACTTTTATTAGCAGTTTTCTTAATAAATAATGTCTTGGACCTATCACTAGAAAGTCTGCACAAACAAGAAGCAATACCTCCCGCTCTGAGAAATACCTCACAATTTTGAGGCTAGGGTCATATTTCGTAGGGTTCTTACGTCGATGGTACCCAAACAAATGCAACGCGCTATCAGCTAGGATGCAACCACGCCTTTTTTAAGGTGTGTAACCATCAAACCCGCTCGCGATAACATGCAGCTATTTGTATTACAGCATTTCGTGATCATACAATACAATGCGTAACATCTCATTACCACTATCCGTACCCAGACGATAATTATCAACCGTTATTTCGCTTTCGATTTCAAAGTTGTTGATGCTGAGCGATGTTCCGAATAGTTCCGAGACCAGCCGAGTAGATGTTTGTTTTTAAATTCAGAAGCCGTTAGTTATAAGCTCACAATAGTAGATAAAGACTAGTTTGGCTAATTGAGTTTGGCTGTTCATTGTAGCTTTGTTGCAGACAGCGCGGCGGTGCATCAAGATTTCAAAATGAATGCGCAACAAGTTTTAGTGGTCTAAACGTCATTAAAATGTCAAATGAATTGAATAACGCAAAGTATTAAGGCATAGATAAATACACTATGTATTAACAACATATCGATCTTGAAAAAGAATTCCATATGAATGCGCAGCAAGAAAACAAGGCTATCAAGGCTATTTTGTAAACACAGACTCAATAATATTATTGAATAGGTACAGATTTTTTTCTTAGCTTCCTTTTTTGTTGTTAATCTTTTGGATGGGTCTTAAATTCCCGGGTCAAGCTAAATGGTATTGTGCTTTCGCTTTAGGAATTTCTCAGTATCAGCTATGAGTCTGATTTGTGGCAATAGGCACATAATTATAATATGGGACATTAGTACCTATAAGTAGCGAAACACCTCTGCCTAACACTCTAGGAATTACAGATATGGGGCGTTTAGTTATTTCTAATTGGTAAATGATATGATGAACAACCCTGATGTTTCAATTGTAAACTAAGAAACACTTAAATAAAAAGTAAGTTGATAATTGTTCCACTCTTAAGAATAAACTATTCAAATATTTTTTGGAAAAACCAAAGACACGTGTTTAAATTCCAAAATCGAATTTAAGTTGTTTGTTCAACGCTATTCATTCGACCACTTAAAGTCAGTTTGTCATCATCTGCGTAGCCTTTTCCGATGCCAGCATTTTACACGGAGCGACCGCTTATCTAACCTATTACACAACCCAGTTAGAACTGAGTAATATGTTAAGATCGGTTGTCAGACTTTCTGGGTCACTGACTACCTGTAACGACTGTCAAAGATCTTTAAATGACGCCTTAACGTGCTTCCCGAGGCACGGAAGAAACTTGGTATGTAAGGGTGGTCACCACATACCAACAATAAAGATCGACCCGAGCGGCTGTTATTATGTATTCACGAGCTCCACCATTCAGGCAGTTTGTAATGAACATAAATAAACCGTACGCTATCTGGTTCATCCACTTATAATGTACTTACACATGTAAAATACATAATATGTCTGATTTCGTAACAGTTACTTTGCATTAGTGTTGCCCAAAATCAGTCTTGGTCTTGCAGTCTCGGTCTTGTTCTTGCATTTTTGCAAGACCAAGACCAAGACCAAGACCGACGTATTGTAGCAAGACCAAGACCAAGACTGAACCCTGCAAGATTTGAGCAAGACAAGACTAAGCCTGCAAGACTCTTGCGTCTCGCAGTTAAGTCAAACTGAGATTTGGGCGTTATTAAGTAGGGATTTGGTTTCAGTACCGATTGTGAGAGTCGTTCCCCAGTATCAAAACCGTATCGTCATAACACTAAAAGGTATTGTATTGATTATTATATGTAGTATGTAGGTACTTATGTTTCAAAGTTTATATTATTCTTCTATTCAGCAAAATTTAAAACTAACAGCGAGTCGAGTAGGTCTAGTACAGTACAGGTTTTAGGCCAGCCAATGTTATGGAACAGATGCCAGCACATCAAGCTACTACAATCTGCCAAATTTCTATAACAGATTTTCAACTTTATCGCTAAAGCATTAAGGTTCATGATTGATTGGGAAAATTTGACGTTCCGCGAATAAACCGTTGGTCGGCTGGTGTATTATGTACCTACTTACTTGATCATTTACCGACAACTGACAGGCCTGTTGGTCTAGTGGTTAGTGACCCTGACTGCTATGCCGGAGGTCGTGGGTTCGATTCCCACCCAGGACAAATGTTTGTGTGATGAGCACGATCATTTGTTCTGTGTCTGGGTGTAATTTATCTATAATATGTATGTATTTAGAAATATATAAGTATGTTTATCAGTTGTCTAGTACCCATAACACAAGCTCTGCTTAGCTTGGGACTAGATGGCGTTGTGTGATAGTTGTGGAATATTATTATTATTATTATTATTAACTACGCCACAGTGTATCAAAGACTGCAACAAGTGTATCACACAGCATTTGACACTGTTTGAGCGCCGCATGCGCCGCCACAGAGTACGGACAGAGGCACACAAAATTATTACCTATTTTGGTAGGGACAAGAGGATAAAACTAAATGACCTTGAAGATTTATGTAAATAGCAATAGGCTAATAGGTATTTGCAAGTAGTCTAGTCTACATTATGAAATATATGCAAACGGGTATTTATCGCGAATGTTACCTTTAATATAAGCCCGACGTTTCGTCCGTTTTCCGTTTAGTCTAGTCTAAGTAGTAGAGTCTCGCAAGACTTGCGAGACTCTTGCTGCAAGACCAAGACCAAGACCAAGACTGAGAGCGCAATACCAAGACCAAGACCAAGACCAGGTGTATTGACGCAAGACCAAGACCAAGACTGGCTAAGGTCTCGTCTTGGTCTTGCATTTGGGCAACACTACTTTGCATTACTAATAACGGACGGGGCGTTTCCGTAGAACTATTTTTCTTTCCAATAGTTTTGTGAGTGCTATATTTTCGGCTTTCTTTTCTTACTCATAACACAAATACTAGATTTTTTTTTTAATACCATATCGCATAATCCAGCCCCATAGGTATGGGGCTGGCTTTTGCTAAACCAGACTATCCAGTAGGTGCCTTGATTGTAAAGGCTGGGGCCCGCAAATTCCATCATTTCAGCCGAAAGACGTCTACTGCTGGACATAGGCCTCCCCCAAGTGTCGCCACATTGACCGGTCCCGTGCAATTCACATCCAACGGATTCCCGCAACCTTCACAAGGTCAGTCCACCTAATGGGAGGTCTTCCAACGCATCGTCTTCCGGTTTGCGGTCGCCACTCCAGAACTTTTCGGCCCCGTCGGCCATCCGTTCTGCGAGCAATGTGCCCTGCCCACTGCCACTTAAGTTTGACAATTCTTCGAACTACGTCGGTAACCTTGGTTCTCTTGCGGATGTCTTCATTTATGATTCTGAAACTCCGAGCATAAGTAGCCCTCTTCATTGCCTAAATTCCAGGTAATTCCAGGTATTTTTCTCGTATTTACCAGAGTATGTCCTAAGCAAACCGCGATGGAAAGATGTTCCTATTCCACAAGTTTTAGAAACAGTGGATCCAAAGGCACTAAGTTGCGGATGGTACAGATTACACAACCGCATCACTCAGTTTTTTATTAGTATTTTCGTAATGATATCAACCAGCCTCTGCTCTATGAATTGATGAAATGTTATAAATGCACAATTAAATTGGTAATTTATAGTTTTTTGTAATCAGGTTAAAGTTAGTTACCTACTTAAGTATTACATAATAAAGTATAGAACATGTAGGTAATCCTGGTGGCTGAGGCAGGGATGTACCGTCGAACAAGCTATTTGGTTTACTGTTTAATCCACAAATTACATTGTAAAATGTGAACCAAATAGCTTGTTCGACCGTACCTATAGTATAACGATACTTCACCAGTTATGATTAAGTCCCATTTACTTAATAGGAGATGATTCAATTGCCTACAATCAGGTACAAAACCACATTCCGGGATTCTACTGATCTGGGAATCGAACCCAGGTCTTTGACATCGTCAGCATTGAAGTTCAGGACCACTAGGCCAAAGACGCCGCCATTTTTTTAAATTACTAAATTTTCTTTGTAAGCCTCGTAATCGTACATTCATTTACATACCATAACTGGAAACATTGCGTGGCGCCCTTTGCATAAATCATGCGTAAAACTATGGTAAAACTCACGGCTATAAAAAAAAAACGAACTAGTTATAGTCCCCGCCACCAGAAGCTATAAATTTTGTAAACACACATTCGGGTTCGCAACCTTTGGATCAAATCAAAAATGAAAGCGCGAGCGTACGCGTGATCTTACTTCAAAATGGCGGCCCAAATGTTTAGGTTCCAAGATGTCAGATGCGTTCTAGTACCACAAAACATTAGACGATAGCTCTTTAAATTGCCAAAATATAACCCGACCAAGTGAAATTGATATGTCGTATGATAATTTGAATTGATTGAATTTGGGAGTATATTCTTGTTGATAGTCGCTATGTATCATCATCTCCCTAACGTTTTCCCAATTATGTTGGGGTCGGCTACCAGTCTAACCGGATGCAGCTTAATATATCCGAGTGTGGCAAGCAAATTTTCGAAATTCTTAGAAAACATGTTCAATGTTTCTTTTTAAAAATAAAGGAATGTTTCCTTTGAGTAAAAGGACAATGAGCATGGATATATGGAATCCTGTACCATGCTGCGTCAAAATGTAACTTTGTTTTTAAGGGTCTACACTTATCATATTAACTCCTACAAAAGTTATTTTTGTAATCAAAACCGGAGTTTCGGAGTAATTTTATAACATCCAAGATTACCTCAAAACCATACAAGTAGAAAATGAGCCTTCAGATACATTTGTTTTACCGGGTGACTGACGGCGTTATTCGGTTGACCCTATGACTTGACAAATTTGCAGAATAAACAGAAATACGTTCTCAATAACAAACAAATACTTCACAATACAATTATTAATTTATCTCAACTATACGGACATAGACGTCACATCAAATGTCAATGTAATTTAGGGATGAGATCAGGAAATCAAAATCTTTAGTAAGAAAATCGATTTTGTGTCAATTAGTAATATCAAATCGATTTAAACTTATATTGTCTAAAACAGTGTATCAAATCGATTTGGTGTAGGTACTGCTTTTACTTAATTGATAATGTTATTCAACAAAAACAAAGCAAATGTAATACGAATAATTTGTTAAATGTTTTGAAAGCAAACGTTACAGGTATCTATATCTATACATATAATAAAAGAGTAAAAAAACTGTGTCTGTACATTGAATATATTAAAAAAATAATAATTGAGGGGGGTTTAGAAACAGTAATAGAGCCCGAATCAAAAAAAAAAAGTCTGTCTGTTTGTCTGTTTATCTGTTTGTCTGTTTGTTTGTACACGCTAATCTTCGGACCTACGTGACGGATTTGAATGATTATTTTTTTGTTGTATAGATATTAAGTCTGTGCAACATATAGGCTATAATTTATCTTCGAAACTGGAACACCTGATGCAGAACCGCAACAGACCAGCTCAACTATGAGAGATACAAAAATGACACAATAGCAAAAATTGTTTCAAGTGATGAGCATTTTCTGCTGAGAGAATAAATTTGAAGATCTGGAGCACCTGATGTGGAACTCCAAGAGCCCAGCTACACTGTAACACATATAGGAATGACGTCTTAGCAAAAATAGTTCAATCTGATGAGCACTCTCTGTTGACTTATAAAAATCGAAGATCTGGGACACCTGTTGTGGAACTCCAGTAGCCCAGCTACACCATAACACATATAGGAATAACGTCTTAGCAAAAGTTATTCAATCTGATGAGCACACTCTGTTGACTTATAAAAATCGAAGATCTGGGACACCTGTTGTGGAACTCCAATAGCCCAGCTACACCATAACACATAAGTATAGGAATGACGTCTTATCAAAAGTTGTTCGGTCTGATGGGCACTTCCTGTTGACTTATAAAAAATCGAAGATCAGAAACATCTGATGTGAAAATTATTGCAAAGCAATCACTAATTTCACTGTAAGCTGGGAGTACATCCACGCAGTGAAGGCGGTTACAGCTTAGGAATGATTTTCGATGAAGATGGTATATCATTGAAAATTTGACTCTACTGGCCAAAACTCCCATTTATTATTTTATTTTATCGAATTAATATGTCTTCGGGCTTATGTTATTTCAGTGTTTAATTTCCTTTTCCATGTATCTTCGTGACTCGGGAGCCTACCCGGTAACGCAGGGTAGCAGTCACTTAGATTTTAATTGATCAGGTATCTTCACAACAAAACTATAACCATGTCTAGAAAGAGGTCAAATCTTTCAGATATCATCTGAAGAATTGGATGTGTCTCAAGACATAGCCTTAGGTCATGGCGACCTTCCTTGGATGGATAAGGAACGGAGTGCATTTACGTATACTCCTATGATTGAATACGCCACATATTCCGCCATCGGAGGTATGGTTCAAAATTGTTGTGAAAACTTTTTGTGAAGCTGTTAAATGGCAAAAAGAAACAAACGGTATGTGTTGCCCAGGTGGGAAAGATCCGTTATTTTCCCATCCCCGGGCTCTTAGAATTCCACATCAGACGTTTCAGATCTTCGATTTTGACGACCCCGTTGTCGCTGACATAAGCAACAGGATCCGCGTACGAAGTCGCGGGCAGAAGCTAGTTTATAATAAAAAAAAACGGTTGGAATGACAGGTTTGTCGATTTATCAAAATAGTTTTTATAACTTTCTACATCTCTATGACCGGTTGTGTAAACGTCATGTAAAGGGAGTAAAACAATATTCATACTTCTATACTTTAAATTAAATTCCCTGTTTAAAAATCAATTCCTAGACGCGTAATATCGTGAAAAATATGGAAATAATTACTTTAAAATTTTAATCTTGATGCATGAGACTTTTTGGTACCACTTTTGCCCATCTCCTTTGCTATCTCCAGTATTTCGAGTACTTTCCCTCCAGGTGGCATTGATATTTTTATTTTATTGTTTAATCTAATCCCGATGTGCTACCGACCATCCCTAGGAAAACTTCAAAAGCCTCCTTACAATAGGTACGCCCGCGTTTTTTTCTTACGTTTTTTGCAGTTGCAAGCCAGTACTAGGTTGTATGTTGATTAAAATATTGTTCGCGACTGTAAACAGAATTAAATCATCAATACAACAAAAGTTCTTAAAGGTCTAGAAAAGATTTCGACTTTGAAAAAGTAATTCACCTTTATGAACTTGGAGGGTTGTATTGATGATTTTGATGATCAGGACTAAAATTTAATCAGGTGAGATTCAATGATGACCTGAGCCAGAGTCATCATTGAATCTCACCTGATTAAATTCACACTCACACTCCAGCATCACATTCACACTCCAGAGCAGATCTGGAGTGTGAATGTGATGCTGTTTTACAAATAGCAGGCATTTAATGGTGCCCTGTGTGTCCTGTTGCCTGTCCTTTACAGAAACTGATGGACGCTGCTGAGGGCGCCATACTCGTGCCCTACTACTAAGCTGGCTCAATTTATATTGCTAACGACACACTAAGAAGATAATAGTTTTAACGCAAATTGAACGAGCTGTTACCTTTTGTCGGAAAAACAGCAATAACCGTTAACTAATTAATCACGTGGAGCCGAAATGTTATTTTTTCTCAAATTACCGAGAACAAACGCGAGCGTAGCTGATTGCGAGTGCATTTGAGCACCTGATTGCACTCGCTGTTTACTGAATATTGTGTACAATGCAGAAGAGGAAGCGGTCTTGAATACTCATAAGAATACTCGTGCAAAAAACAATACTACTAATAATATAAATGCGAAAGTGAGGATGTATGGCAGTCTGGATGTTTTTACCCTTTCAAACGAAAACTAATGACCGGATTTGGATGTTGTTTAGTGCAAAGATAGTTTGTAACCTGGATTAACAGATAGCATACGTTTTATCATACGATCCCGTGAGACAAATACCGAGCTACACGCGGTTGAAGGTAAACTGGTAAACATTGCGGGAATCCGTTGGATGCGAGTCGCACGAGACCGGTCAATGTGGCGACACTTGGGGGAGGCCTATGTCCAGCAGTGGACGTCTTTCGGCTGAAATGATGATGATGATGATGACGCGGGCGAAGCCGCGGTCATAACGCTACTATGATATCATTTCAATCACACTTTTTATTCCTAAGAGCATTAAACAAAAACGAATATTAGACACAATAAATAATTACATTGAAAAAAGGCGAATAATTAAGGTTTTTAGGTGTTTGTGAAATAGCTTATTTCACCTTCAGAGGATACAAAAATTTTCCACCACATCGTGACCTGTTCTCGCCATAAAACACGTGCCCATGGGTTTCCCCTGCCCTCTTGTTCATTACGTCCGGTGCTCAGGCGATTAGATACATTGAATTGGAGAGCATCTTGTCAAGCAATTAAGAAAACGAGCAGTAATTCATCTTCAAGGACAAATCAGTTTTTTTAATTGTGAAAAATAAAAAAAAACCGGCCAAGAGCGTGTCGGGCCACGCTCACTGTAGGGTTACGTAGCTTCCCAGACCATTAAAAATACCAACATTTTTCGTCAGCAAAAATAACTTTGTTTTTCATAGTATTTGTATGAAAAACAAAGTTATCATTTGCGTTTTTTTGAAAAAGTGCTATATAACTCAAAAACTATTCAACTCATCAAGTTGAAAATAATTTTCCTAGAAAGTTCATATAAAGGTCTACTTCTGTGATTTTTTTCATATTTTTTAAACTTATGGTTCAAAAGTTAGAGGGGGGGGGGGACACATTGTTTTTGACTTTCGGAGCGATTATTTCCTAAAATATTAATATTATCAAAAAATGATTTTAGAAAACCCCTATTCATTTTTAAATACCTATCCAACAATATATCACACGTCAGGGTCAAAATTAAAAAAAAAATCGCTCCCCACTTTACGTCTGGGGGAGGTACCCTAATAAAAATGTTTTTTTAAATTTTTATTTTTGCACTTTGTCGGCATGATTGATATACATATTGGTACCAAATTTCAGCTTTCTGGTGCTAACGGTCACTGAGATTATCCGCGGACAGACAGACAGACAGACAGACAGACAGACAGACAGACATGGCGAAACTATAAGGGTTCCGTTTTTTGCCATTTGGCTACGGAACCCTAAAAATACTAGTTGCTAAACATTTCGTAGACATAATTATGATAAACTGTAGATACAGGAGGGTGGGTAATTGGGTCCCAGTAGTAGGTTACTGGGACCCAGTTATCTACCCTCCTGTGGTGCATATTTTAAGTGTTTAACACGACTATGATTAGCTTTTAGATGCCTGACTTGCGTCAGAGAGTCACAATTACATATATTTGTTATACAATGTGGGAGGAGTCTGCTGACTGCATTGATTGATCGGATTTTTGGTCAATAGTAAATCTCTCGGTATTTGATCATGATTTGAATAAAAGCAATTTAAATCACTTTTTTATGCATCGATTGCTTTTAAATTAACCAGTTTGCGTCAGTAAATGATGGATTTATTTATAATGTATGCAAACTAAAAAAAATACGAAGAAAGGAATTTATGGCTCGGATTCTTCTTAGATAAATCTCTTCCAATAAGTAATGATAATAGTAATTAAGAATAACATACTTATTAAAGGCTGTGTATACGAAATAATAACTAGTTCTACACAGTATTTAGACCAAAATTGTCATGATTCTATCAATTACAAAGTAGTCGGATGCAAACAACGTAACAAAAAAAAAAACAGTTTAATTTTACACCCAGTACTTACGAGTATATGAAACGAATTGCCGTGTCTTCGGTAAGATTAGGCCACCACTTCCGTTTCAGAAGCTACAATCGTCATAAAAAACGGTTAAAAATGACTTGAGCATAGGCACATGCATCCACCAGTGCATTAATCACGATAATCAAACTTAAATGATTTCGGATGGTATCAGGAACCCTAAATACTCATCATCCAGACAAATACTGGCTAATCTCTCTTCACTATGCCGAAAGGCACTTGTTCTCCCCATCACTGCGATCATTTTTTTGTTCTACACCAAACCTGGGAACCTTCTAGTTACGGAGATATGGGGGGTCAAAGTTACAACTTTTTGTCAAGTTTTTTTTTAAATACAAGTTTTGTTTCGAGGATTTTAACACCTCCATGACACCCGTACTATCCAATCCATCCATCAGCACAAAGTTTTAAGTGCGTTACATTGAGTTCTACCACAAAACATGATTTATAACCTCAAAAAAAAAGTCGTTTCCCAGCAATATTTTTTGCGTAAAGTTACTTAGTTTGATGTAAAGAATGCTTGGTTAACGGCTTTGTGATTAGGTGGTTTACACCCTGTATAAGTAATAGCTCGCATTTAATTCGTCAAGACCGTTTAACTCCAATTACGAGTGATTAAAAGTAATAAAATGATAATGATATTTGTATTAAACTCGTGCCTCAGGTATTTTAAACTGACATAATGTTACACGAACCCACTAACTTGCAACAACGCAGTGATACCGATTAGACCTATAAATCATTGTAAAATCAGCGTCGAAACCCGCCACTTAAATTACTGATGTTGTAGGTATAGCGTGACAGACAAACTGGACACAACTGCGAGAACAGCTGTTTTGATTTTATTGTTGGAATAAAATTGCAATTAAGTCTTACTTAATTACTCAAAATTAGCGAAATTGATCTAGAACTATAACCGAAATTCGAATGCTCACACACACACTACACTGGGCCCGCGTGATCTTTTACGGTGTACTACATCTAAAGAGAGGCCTATGTCCCAGCAGTGGGAATGTTACAGGCTGATTAGGTATGCATAAATGGTGTAAATTAACCTTAACGAACCCGAAAGGTACTTGTTCGCCCCGTCATTATGATATTTTTTGTGTTCTGGACCATAGCATGGAACCCTTCTTTTTAAAAAAGTTGGAGGTCAAAGTTTCCAGCTTTTTCACAAGTAAATAAAATACAAGATTTTAATGTTTTATCTTTACTTCAATTAACACGATGTTTTGAGTGGTTACATTGAGTCATGGGTCGGGTATATGTCAGATAAAAAAAAACGTTTGGCCCAGTAACAATAATTTTTGCGTCAAGTTACTAGTTCAGAATGCTTGTTTGACGGTTTTTTGAAACGTCCGTTTACACATTGTTTACTTTTGGACTGTGAATTCAAAACAGAAAACGAGCTGAGAAGTTTTCGAAATCATACTCCTGTCATACATGCAATAAACGTAATTAGTATTGTAACTGATCTAAAATAAACGCACTAATAGAAATGTCAAGGGGATCAGGAGCAGGCTGCTTTCAGTAAGCTATGACGTTCGTAATGAAAAATCCTTCTGTCAAACGTGAGAAACTTTTGCAATATCCTATGAACGTAATAACTATAGCGGTAATTAGTGGGCCATAATTCTACACTAGTGGGCGTGACCGATTTGGAAATCGGATACCATCTAGAGGCTAGTCTGACAATGCGTCAGACATGTCCAAAAAAAGAAAGGGCCATGGAATTACAACTTTGAGCGATCGGATCAATTAATCGATTGCCGAATTATATCCATATACATGCTGCCATTTCGGCTGTCTTCCTCGTATTATGTGATCATGGTCACATTGACGTAGAGCCGATGGCAGACCAAACGATGGTTTAGTGTGATAGCGGCGAATTACAAAATAACAAAGTCGTTAATTCTCTGTTTAGGTTAAAATCTATGGATTACGTTATAATACAAATGCTTAATAATTATGAATAAATTTACCTACACTTTCCATGTTCCACTAGTTAAATAAAGTTTCACCAAAAAATATGGTGCAACAATATTATTATGTCATTGCTACCTTGATACAATTAAGAAGTCGTTTTTCCACGAGGCCGAGTGTACCATTCCTTCCAAGACCTTCTCGATAGGAAACACTAACATATTAGGTTTATATTTATGAGAGTGATCAATGGTGCAATGCAAAGATAATTATTGTTTTATAGGTGTGGGCACCTTGGCTGGCCCACGACCGACTATATACTTATATCTACTGCTCTTTAGGGTTAGTTAAAAGTCTGCCGGGGCTGCGGGACTGTTCAAAAGAAATACCGCGGCCCCGGAACATAAAGGGTGAGAAAGGAACATCTGTTTGTAACTGACACTTTTTTTTAGGTGGGAAATCATCAAATGACCCCTCCCTCTCTTGGCGGAGCGGGCGGGAGTGTCAGACTTTTACTGACTTAAACCACCCGTTTAAGTTACAAACAGACATGCCGTTAACAATTGTGATGGCGATGTCAGTTTATGTCATTTTGACAATGCTAGACACATTGTACAACATGCCACTTATGGAAAAGTAACATAACCTTATATCAAGACTGTTATTACTCATAGTTTTATTTAATGATAGGGAAAATAATAAAAAAAACATACCGATGTCAAATAAATCACGATCTCTAATTTATCTTACACGAGCGATAATATCAATCACCAAATTCTGGCTGACTTTTTCCCGTAATTCTGATCATTAAAAGTCCCATAGGGTAGGGGAATTAAATATATGGCATAGGCCTAATGCTAGGCCAAAAGTAAATAAAATGTGTTGGTTTAAAGCGGGTCAATTAGTGTTTATTTACTCGCTCTAATTAATATGTTCCTCGGTCAAATTGTGTAATTTATATTCTAATTGCACTAAAAACAGATATTACCTTCATAAATGCGTGATTTGTATCAAAAACTTTTAGTTCTTCCTCGACCTACTAATACACCGATTGACGTCATACGCGTGACACGAATCTCACATAGAGAAATGAATTATAGTCCAACACATAATAAAATTATTATTGTGCAACCTCTTGGTTGTTATACCTTGAGGGCATACTATTACCATAGAAAAATAGTTGGCAAATTATTAAATCGCGTGACAGGTTGCTTATCTACGTACCTATGTGCATATGAATTACACGTGCCGAAAAATGGTTCTATATCCGCCCACCCACGGTTTACCCTTGAGTACCAGTAAATATGACGTCAGCAGATCCTATGAGATACAAACAATAGCTTAATAAGTTGAGTCACGAATAATTGCAACACTGCAGCAATCACGGGCTGAACTTGCATAAGACTAACGCAGAAGTTGAGAGGCTGACACTAACAGAAAAAGATCTAGGCTCAACAGCGGATGAAATCAGGCTTTGGATGATACGACAAGATTATTACGTAACAACTGAAACTTACACAAGTCTACAAGACGCACGAGGAAGTGATCTCATAGACAGTATGACACGATTTAAGGATATTTACATTTCGCGATCGTCATCTGTTAATGTTTAATGTAGACACATTATCTAAATTGCATTATGCACTATACATAACTGCCACGAAAACTTGTTTTACACATATTTTGCGCTGACTTTGTTTTTATAGAATACGTTGACACCACCTTTCACACTGTCTGCTATAAAATTTAATGCTGCTAATTAATTTAGTAACAGATTATGACATTAGAACATTTGTATTACGGACAGTATTGCCATATAAAGTATTGGTTTTACACAGGCGCAGTTAACTACATGGTCCCATAATAGCTAATTTTCAATTATATCTAATGATTTTATCACCAGTAAACAAAAAGCACAGAATACTTAATGTCTTTTACTTATCATAAATAAGTTGTATGACAAAACCAATCTGATTTAAGGATACAATTTGATGTGTGTGAAAGCGGAAATTCACTTTATCTCAGAAACAGCGATGTACTTACTCATTTCTAGCTACCTACTTCGTTGCTGCGTTTGTTGTAGATAGGCTTGAATAATAGGCTTGTTAACTGAAAAAATCTAATTAGTCCGTCACTTAGATTATCAAAAAATATTTCACCCGTATTTTTTCTTTTGTTACATATACCAAAATTGAAATTCTTTTGAAATTCTCAAAACGTCACTGTTTGGTACCATTTTTCTTGAGTACTGACGTCACGAGCCCCCACTCCCGAGTTTTGATGCGTTTTATCTTTGTCAATATTCGTTGATTTAATAAACCAAAAAATACGTGTTCATTATTTTCCAATACTCTAAGTAGATTTGCAATTTATTGATGGTGGAAACTAGCCTATTGCTCAAGGAGGAAAATAAACTTAAGTGTATTATCTTGACAAATGATTCAATCTCAGGCCCTAAGAAAGTAACAAAGTTATTCCAACAAGCATCTATCTGCGTATGCACGTCTGTTGACTACTATTCAGAATAACAAACAGATGACATTGTTCCAATCTAGATATAATGTACATAGTAACCTTACTTAAATATATACCAATTAAAGTGTTAATTAGATTATGTAATTCGTTAATAGCGTAAGTAAACACGAAAATGTCGAAAATACGGGAAATTGTTATTGCACTGATTAAACGATATATTAGACGCATTTAAGTGGCCCAGTGGTGGCGGCTCCGACTTACGAACAGTAAGTCGTGGGTTCGAACCCAGGCCGGCGCATTACTTTGTGTAATTTATTTCATCACCGCTGCTCTCAAAACAGTGAAGGACAACATCGTGAGGAAACCGGCATGTCCTAGAACTAAAAATTCGAAGACATGTAACATCTACCAATCCGCACTGGGCCCGCGTGGTAGATTATAGCCCATTCCCTCTCATTGACAGGAGGCCGTGTCCCAGCAGTGGGAACATTATAGGCTGATGATGATGATGATGAATTAAGATGTCAAGATATTTTTTCTTAAATTTCTGATCCAGGGGATAATACTACCGAACATTACATACCGAGTTTCCTCCGCGCCTCGGAAAGCACGTTAAGGGGCTACCTCACGCCAACGACCTTGAGCTAGTGGGAGAAGTTTAGCAATAGCGTATACCCGTGCGTGAGAGTGGTCAGCGATACACTGCCGCCCGTCGCCCCGAGGAGCCCTGCACCAAGATTATTCGCAAAAACAACCCACCTTGATTTATCAAACACAATACGGATAAAAGCAGTATACTAATTTAAAGGGCATTAAATTGTCTTTGAGATGATCTAAGTTTCATGCAAATACGCCCCCGATAGTTGCGTGATGATCGTTTTTTTGCCGCGTTAGACATTACTTCACAAATTAATTACACTAAGTTATAAAAATATTTCTTAACATTTTCACATATCAAATTATGAAAGAAATGGTCTAGTGAAACATAATTTTTTTTTCAAAGAAATTAGATTAGAAGTTAAGACGTGATGATCAATTTAAAATCACTAAAAGTCATGTGTCTGCGCCTTAAGCCGTTGCCATTTGAGTAGATCTTTGACAGTCGTTACAGCTTATTCAATGCCCCGAAAGTCTGACAACCAATCTTATCAATGGATATCATATTATTTTGTGGAGGGCTAGTTGGGAAAAGGCAAGGCACATGATGATGAGGCTTGCCTTCCGACCCCTCGTAACTTTCCCATTTCGAAAACTAAACAAAAGACGTGCGAAACAAGTGAAAAAGTGTGCCAACTCGTAAGTAAAAAAAGTAAAAATTAAACCGAATAACTTTATGTAAGATTACAAATTTCTCGAAAATAAAATAAATAAATAAATAATAAATATCGCTGGACATTAACACACAGCGCCATGTATTTTAATTTTCATACATTTACTCATAATCCCATTCCGTAAACCATACATTTCAACTCGCTTGAATGGAATATCTGATCGGTAGCCAAAACTATCTGCATATTGCTCGGGAAATGATTATGGCCTTACTTTTATCCGGCACCGCCTAGTTGCTAATATCTAATTATAAGTTGATGTAACACACAATCCTGTGTTGAATAATGAACTGAATTTTCTAAAACTAATCAGTTCCGCCCGTTTCAGCGGGGCTTTTCAGGTCATTCACACGTATGTTAATGAAATGAAAGGTTGTATCAATTAAACCAAAAATCTTGGAAAATCTGACCGCAAAACCAAAAAAGGTAGTTTTAGTTAAATACACTTCCTCGAAAACTGGTTCTTTTCGCACTACGATTAGGTTCAAAATGCAGTGTATTTCACACGTGTGCATTTTTCATGTTTTTTCCACACATGTGCAGAAAGTAAAATTGCCATAGATAACTATATATACATATACTTAGTCCAAAGTGGTTCATTGCATAATTAAAAAAAAACATTCACCTCTGACTATAGAGTCGGAGGGGAATGTTTTTTTTTTTTTAATTTCGGAAAAGCGTTTACGTCTTTCTTTGTAAACATTTTTTGAATATTCAAATTGTGTTTATAAATTCAATATCGTAGTTAAATATGATTATTTATAAGTAATATTTACTTTTATAAACAAATTAACATTTGTTTGTGTTCTAAATTAAAACAAAAAAAAAAACTATTCTTTATATTAGGCTGTATAACGGCTTCATACCTTCCTGTTGTTACAAAATCAGCGTTAATTCATAAATAGACCATGTAATTTTTGGTTACACTGATAATAATCGTGTTTTGAAATTTTTATTGCTTTATATTGACGTCAATGAAAAATTATTATTCAGATTAATGTATTAAAGTCTACTATTTTATATTCTAATGATATACAAGATTCATATCTATGTATATCTAATTCAACACCCTCTAAATATCACTAACGCTAATGTATTTCTAAATTGCACAGGCAGTTTAAAATGTGAACAATATTATTGGAAATAACACTTTCTACAACCAAGAACTTAAAAAAAATGCTAAAATTAGGCATTATATTTTAAACAATAAACTTTCCTTTCAGTGACAAATTGACATACATAACTCTCTCCGTTAGAACATAACATCACCTGTGCGATCCCCGAACTGTACCCATAAGTGCACACACATTTCGCCAGATATGTTTCAAGTCCCCTGGAATAGCGGGCGAGCCTGTTGCCACACAAAAGAAAAGCACGTATTTTGCGTATGGGCTATTAATCCACGGTACCACGCGGATGTTTTCCTTCACCATTTTTGAGAGCAGTGGTGATAAAATAAATAACACAAAGTAATGCGCCTGCCTGGGTTCGAACCCACGACTTACTGTTCGTAAGTCAGGGCCGCCACCACTGGGCAACCGCTGCTCTTTTAATGTTTGGATATCAGATTATTTTAGAGAAAATTCTAATATTTATAAACTTGTATAGGCTCATTATACGTTTAGAATGGGCTGCGGTGTCTTCAAAACAAGTTGCGAAGTAGATTTCGAAGCACGCGCCAAGACGTTGACCTAGGTAGACATAAAAAAAATAACATTTCCGTTTAAAATGAAGGTCACGTTCTTTTGTTATCATTCAAAAAATGATGAAAAAAAGAAATATGAATGAGTAAGTATGTCTATTTTGACTTATACATTATGACGGCCCGCGGCACAATTTGCATAATTTATAAACTTTAAATCAAAACGCACTAACAGGGCCTTTTTTATTTTTCTATTTCCAATTCAGGCTATGTCTTATCTTTCAGGCATGAAACTTTCATTTTTAAAATTACGTTATGTTTTGGCATAGAAAATGCCAAAATGTTAGTCAAATTGACGCCTGACACAGAATCTTACCTTAATCCTGTATTTCAAATATATTATTAAGTACTCGTAAATACTTGATAATTAAGTGTACTAAAAGCACAAAGGTACAAACTCTCATGAAAACTGAAATTAAACCTAATATTAAAAAACTTGTCCCGAAAACTTTAGTAAACCTAAATATGTCTGATATTGTACATAAAAAAATATTCCTGCTACTTACACTTAACAATAATAATACACAAAAACGTCCACGTTATGTAAAACACTTCGGGCGCCACGAAATGACCACTTAGATAAAATTGCAGTGTTTTATCAGGCGTTTATCAAAATTGAGACCACAATGTAGGAACAGGTCACGAGGTGTTGATGCAGTGCGCCCGACCAACTCAAATATGCAGCGCAAACGCATGCCATGCACTTCTAAATGCAATAGAATTGGCACAGCAACGGATTAGAAGCTTGCTCAAATTATTTTTTTCTTTTATCAAGTAATTTTTGTTTTATTCACTTCGAGGTTATCTCTTAATCCAATCACTAAGGAAATTGTTATGTAAATAATTAGTGCTAATTTAATTGCATATTCGTTTTTACGAGTTTTTAACTGTCTAGTTACGACATATTAATGTCGTGGCGTATTTGCTATGCTGAGTAAGACAGGTGAATAGATAAGTTTGTTTAGATGCAAGAGAAAATGAAATGGGATTAAAGGATTTTTTTAAATATATTAGAAGCTTTTAATCATATTATCATCATTATTCTTCTGCCCTTATTACAATTTATTTACCTTTCAGTCTTTTTCTTCCTTACTTCTCTAATAGGCATGACGACAGTTTCAACAAATTACAAATCTATTTAGTCCGTCGGTTAGATTATTGATAAATAATGGACACGTGTTTTTTGTTTTTGTAAATCAATGAATATTGACAAAGTTAAATCGCATCAAAAGTCGGGAGTGGGAGCTCGTGACGTCAGAACTAGCCAAAAATTATACCTAGGCGTGACGTATTGGGAATTTTAAAAGCGACGTATTTTCGTCAATTTTGATTTATGTAACAAAAGAAAAAATACGGGTCAATTTTTTTTTAATAATCTACCTGACGGTCTAATTAGATTTAGTTTGTCGTCTACCCTATACTCGCCATCTTAGCAGTTAGGTACCTCCTTTCTAACCATATCATCATTCACACAGTCCACTCTTAAAGCAATCTACATTAGGTCTATATTTATTTTAGTCTTCTATATTTTTCTCACTTTTATTGATATTACTGTATGCAAATAACTCCCAGATGCAGCACCTTAACTTTGAAAGTTAAACAAAGGTCTTCCTAACTTTACTGGTAAATAAAAAGCTATGAAAACTGCCTTAACGTAATTTGTTAACGAAAGCCATGTAGGGACGCATTTTCCTAAAAGTAATCGAAGCAATATTAACGCTATAGAAACCTTTCAGATTTCCAGAAAATATTCCCTTGATTTCAATTACACACACTGTGCAAAATGTATTGCAATTTTCACTATGCAAATAACAAGATAAAAACACGTTGACAAGTCTCAATTAGAATATTATGTCAGAAGTATCTTGCATATTTATTGAAACATGAAATTGTGATGCAAAAATGTTTGAATGGAATTCTCTGCGCCTTTCTTTACCTACACTTTTTACTTACTTGCGCACTTAAAACCGGAAAAAACAGCTTGAAAGCAAGAGGATCGCGTTTGTTTAGATCGTAAATTACCAAATTAATATTGTTCAATGTTACATGTTCACCTGTTTTGAGATTTTCGTTCATAGGTCTACGGTCATTTGGATGCCGATGGTAGGATGTGGTCAGAGCGGAGGTTATGTTTTATATAGTAGGGGTGGATGTTACCGTTTCAGTTCACTACCAACTGTCGCGAACATAGGCCACTTTCGGACAACCAGTAGGTTTGGCTTTTTTTTTAAGAAAATATTTTTACTTGTCTATGGCGAAGTGTGCTTTAGTAATTTTGAATTTATTGGACGTAGAAGTTTTATTAAAGTGAATTTGTTGCGGATTGACGTAGATATTTTTTAACGGTTACTGTGTATGTGTGTGAAAGGGTGCTGTTTTAATTTTTAGTGTATTTGAATATGACACATTTGATCTGGTTCGACAACGCGGTAGCAACCTATGGATGAATTGTTAAAAAACAAACAGAAAATACTGCAATCCCCAGGATTAAAAAAAACTTACATACTGCTCATACAAAGAAAAATAAACAAAAATAACATAAAAAAGACGTTTAAAATGTGCAGGTAGTGATTAAAATAAAAAAGAGGAGTTTTGGTATTTTATTAGCCAAACGCATGGAAGCAAAATTGTGTGTGCTTCTTTTTACGCAATATAATATTTTGTCTAGAAATCAGTTGTGAATGTAAAGATCCGTCTTTTGACATATGTATCATTGTATGCGTTGAATATACGATGATAATGCACACAAATAATGAAGTACCTAAAACTTAAGGAAAAGTAAGTACTTTTCCTTAAGTTTTAGGTATTTCATTATTTGTGTACAGTCACGTCTAATAATATGTAAACACTTAAGATTTTTTTAAATTGTGTTTCTCCTAATGTACTGATTAAAATTTAATGTTATTACGTACATAGTATTCTGGAACTCACAAAATCCGCCCCTAAGACGACCCACTGACCCAATCTCCTAGTTACAATCGTTATTTATCGCGAAAATAGCTATACTATTAAGGAAAGTGTATACATATTATTAGACGTGACTGTACATCATTTTCCTTAATAAGTATTAAGGAAAAAAACAAGCAAGATTTCTAAAATATTAAATTGGGTGTTCCCACCACTTAATTTTTTGTACCTACCGTCCATCATCATCATCAAAACCCGTTATAAATAAGCATCAGAACCTTTTTTAAGTCCACAATGTCCTTGAGAACATTATCCTTTAAAATGCATTAAGATAAAAATTACCTGATGTTAAACTAATGCTCCTAGCAACGGATGACAGATAGACATGCAACTCTAATAGAAAACAAACCAGTTTTGATAATGCGCGCATTAAAAGAAAACTTCGGCGAACTAATACCTTATTCAATTGTGGCATTAAAGTTCATTAAATACATGATCTAATGCGTTAATTGAAATTGCAACACACGATTTCAATGTACATTGTCCGTTATACACATATTAAATTTCTCTGCTATGCCTATTCACGTAGTTACTCAGCTTCACTCATATTATAAAACAAAGTCTCCCGGCGCGTCTGTCTGTCCCTATGTATGCTTAGACCTTTAAAACTACGCAACGGCTTTTGATGCGGGTTTTTTTAATAGATAGTGATTCAAGAGGAAGGTTTTAGTATATAATATTACGCGGGCGAAGCCGCGGCATCGGCTAGTGAGACATAAACATAACATAAAATCGCACCTATTATCCCCGAATGCCACCTAGGAACTAGGTTAGGTTATTCAGGGTTGTACCTAATATACTACACACACAATTCTCCAGTTATTTTCAAGTCCCATTCTAATAGGGGGTGAGCCTTTTGCCATCAACCGGGCATTAATCCATACTCCGTGGTAACTATAGAAAATTCGTAAACGAGAATTCCAATGACACTTTATCTAGCTTGGGCATTGAACCCAGGACATCATGGTCAGTAGTCGCGATTACGACCACTAGACCAACGAGATAGATATAAATAATAAATATCGCTGGACATTACACACAGCGCCATCTAGTGCCACACTAAGCAAGGCTTGTGTCGTGGTCACCAGACAATCGATATACTACTAATATACTTTTTGTTTGTAAATACATACTTATTATACATATAAACATCCATGACTCGGAAACAAATGTCCATGCTCATCACACGAACATTTGCTCCTACCGGGATTCGAACCCGGGACCCTAAGAACGTAAGGCAGCCTCACTACCGCTGCGCCATTCGGGTCGTAAATAATATTTATCTATAGATAACTCAAATCTTAAACTTAAGTAAAGCTAGAGTCACACTGATGCTTATCTTGTGAAGAACGCAGGATAGGTTCAACCTTCGTACCAATAGAATGAATTTCTCTTATTCCGACCGGGATTCAACGCAGTCTGTTTGTAGCTTAACATTTTGCGGATCGGGAAATGACATCCAAAAGATTAAGGGCCTATTTCACTACGTCCGAATAGACAGTACTTACCGAATAAATTCAAAAATGGAACAGAATTTGTGTGAAATTATTTGCCAAGCCTGTTAACAGAAACTTAATTGTAGGTGGTGAACAAGGCCTCAAGTTTTATTGTTAACACGTTGTTTTGATTAGCATTTAACACTAAACGGGCGGCTATGTGTCAAATTTACCTGATCATAAATACTAAAATCAAAAATATCAAACCGCAAACTTTTTAAGTATGCAAAACATAGTGTCAATAAAAATGATTAGGAATAAATAATGATCGTCAAGAGCCTACAACATTCTGACAGCTGATTTAATGAAACTGCTACACAGATTAGATAACTAATAATTTATCTGTATGCAAATATCTTTGTTAAATAGTTCCTCATTAGGCTTGACGCTTCTTCTTAGTTTCATAATCATTAGTTAATAAAACCACGCACGCGCTTGTGGTAACAAATATGGTTTTTTAGAAATCCGTTTGATGGCCCTCCCAATGACTTTCATAGAGAAAGTTGCCATATTATAAATAAAAATACATATCAAACTGTCATCTATACGACCTTGTTTAGAAAAAATAATGTCGTTCCCACATCACACTCTAAATAAGCATTACACAACATCCTGGATTGAAACCTCCTAAATCACCAATAGGTAAATTATACATATAAAGACACTCGTTACTAAAACGAAAAGCGTTGTAAATAAAGGTCATACGTCAGTTTAGTTTGTTAATTGTCTCAACCGGTTCCTTTGAACAAAACGGATCTTGTCATTTATGCAAGTTATAAAAATTATCATATTTGTGCCACAACTGCCTAACCCTTCAGGGTTTACAGGCGTGATAAAAAATGTATGTGTTCAAGGGATTTTTTAGCTCTTTGAAGTTTAACTGGCCTAATTTTTCAGTTGATTTTAGTAAAAAAATAATAATAACCCTTTGTCATCTTTTTAAATAAAAATATGATACTTAAAAGTTTGAGCTTTGTAGAATAACAATATGCCATTACCTATCCATATAGGTACTAAGTTTGATAAGAAAAAACTCCAGCCAGCTTTTTACAGTCGATATACTTCCTATCAGCAATAACTAATCAATACGAAATTAATCTTAATAAACAACAGCACTTAAACCTTTAATAGTGCTAAATCTAAATACAGTTAATTACACAATAAACCTTTGGAAGCGTACAAGAGGTTACCAAAGTATAACGCACACGCATAGTGCATACAAAATACTTTAATTATAAAACATGCAAATAACAATAGTCTCTACCTAATGTTATCATAAAGTCATAAAGCCATTATTTGTTAGTATACAAAAACACAATATTAAAAATAAAACATATAAACTTATGTTTTATTTCTAATATTATGTTTTTTTGTGTAAATAATACACCGTAATGAAGTGCTATAGTTAAAAAAATAAACGTGTGGTCACGAATTCAAACAAATCAAGAATGCAAAATAGCTCAATCGGAAGTCGAGAAGTGGGTCAAAAACTTCTATTTTTTTTTTTGTACATAGTAACAGGTTAAACTAATAAAGTCGTGTTAAAAAACATTAAATTTAAATCTGGCATGTCAGAGTGCAGTGTTGCGACTGGTATCTGCTCCGACTTAACAGATATAGTACGTAGATTCGAACCCGAGCCGGCACTTTGCATGGTGTAATTTTTCATCTTCCTCATAACGGGGAAAGAAAACATTCAAAGGAAATCCATGTCCACCAAATAAACATGTCCGTAAAAGGATACCTCTACCAACCCGCACTCTGAAGGCTTTTTAATATGGGACAAGCCCGCCACACTATATTCCCAAACCACTGTAACTCCTGAAACCCAGAATCAACCGTGGTGACCACCAGAAAAAAGCGACACAATGAAGCTCGAAGAAGTCATAGAAACAGTTTGATTGTCTTGGATCCCACAAAGAAATTAATCAGGAAAGGTTAGCGGAGGAGATGGAAACTCCGCCGGCTTGGTGCATCACGGTCTATAACCACTTACAGAGTGGAGGTTTGTGTCTCAGCAGAAAACGGAGGGTTACCTATATCGGGAGTGTCCCACTCCCCGTATAAATCTGTGTATAGGCCGATTATGTAATGATGTATTTAATAATAATTGAACTAATGAATCTTTAAATCTAGGAAAAATGGAGGGAGGCCTATGCCCAGCAGTGGGACAGCAAAAACGGATATAATAACCAGCAATCAACTAAACCTAACACAGTCCACTACTGGACATACCAAGAGCAGGTCCACCGCACCACATTAAGTAAAACCCAAGCTTTTTGAAGATCATTCGACGGTCCCACTGCTTGGAAGTTCCGCAAGTTACATCCAACTCATAGCCTCAACTCTTTCCAATTTCAGATAAAGAAGTAAAAATGGCTACGAAGTTATTGGTTCTACTAGCCGTGGTGTCATCCGCGACAGCCGCAGTGAAGCTCCAGGAGATGTTCTCCTGGAACGTGATGGACTGGAACTACCCTGACCCTTACTCGAGGCAGCAGGCCATCCAGTCCGGGGCTCTCATGCAGGAGAATGCCCTACCCGTTGGCATTGAAAGGTGGAGGAACAAGCTTTTTGTTAGCGTTCCTAGGTGGCAAGCGGGTAAGTCAAACGATACATTTATAAATACCTAGCAGACGTCACGCAGTTTCACCCGCTTAGTTCCCGTTCCAGTGAGAGTACGGGGATAAAATATAGCCCATGTTACTCAGGGTGAATGTAGCTTTCCAATGGTGAAAGAATTTTTGAAATCGGCACAGTAGTTTTTCGATAAATTATTTGCAAATATACATACACACACAATTTTTTTTTCCTCTTTATAATATTAGTGTAGACTAGCTGTTGCTCGCGACTTCGTTCGCCTGGAAATTGTGATGTGAAGGTGTGAGAAAAAAAAGATGCCCCTGTCCTTCTCCAAAATACAGGGTGTAAACCACCTCATCACGAACCCGTCTACCAAGCATTCTGTACATCAAACTAAGTAACTAAGGAATATGAAAAAGGAATAATTATTTTTTGAAAGAAATGCAGTTCGCGGCTAGTTAGTCATAATATTCAACGCTTGCTTCGCCACAGTTGTCAAAGCTCCAATTACACAGATTTGATTTCCTTTACTTTAACCGTTTTTCGTTGACTGTAGCGTTTGCCTGACAATCGCAAGCGATCTTGAGTTCTTTAACCGAATTAGACCTAGTTCCTTCACTTAAACTATTGGTCTCAAGACCAATTAAGGCGACTACAGGAGCTAAACGCGAGTTTATGATGCCTAAAAGTGTTTCACTGCAATGAACTAAACCAGAAAAACATGATATCCTTCAGGATATACTCGTATGCATGATAGTGTTCTGAAAACATAATATGTACAGTTAATTTTACTCGATTAAAAAAAAACATGAACTTATGTCTAAAAATTTCTTAAAATACATGCTATCATTCTGATTTTTTGGCAAATAATTCTACAAGCAACATATTAGCATCATAGTGTTTTATATTTTTAGTCCAATCAACAGATTTTTTGTAAATTGATCGAAACCACTCATTTCGCACTATTCGGCCCGCAGTGACTGACGTAACAACCACTTTGTAGTGCAAGCTGATTAGAACTTTATGTTAGCAGTATTTCAAATAGAGTTGCTAATTTAGCTCATGTAGTTGCCTTAAAAGTCACATCTGCGATTATAAAACTCTTATTTATCAGCTTTGCGAATACACATTAAATGTTAGTGTTCTGAAATGCTTCAGAGTAGTTTTCTAAAATGCTTAAATGATCTTTCGGGGTAAACAAGCATAATATAAGGTTATGTCTATCGGTTTAAATCAGACTTAAGCAACGTAATAATGTAACTGCGACAGTTATCAAGAGGTACAGGAATTTCCGTCATTACATTTTACTTCGCGTGTGGAAGATATTTTAAGTCATAGTTATAATGTTAGGTTTGTACACAACACTGTTGAGAAAATCGGTCTATTACCTGACTAGGTGAGCACACTTCTTAGTCAACCATATATAGTTATTTCCATCAGTATTTTAATTAACATTTATTTCAAAGCTGTGTTCTCAAATAAAGCTTGCAAGATTAATGGTAGAGCGATAGTTGCGTTTTGTAATTTATGATGGTTTACCTCATCTCTAGCCTAGTTTATTTTGTTAATACTTGTTTCCATTTTTGTCAGTAATCTGCGTTATAAATCTACACGTGTAATACCCATTCGTAAAATTGTTGCCTTAATGTAAACTGTCACCTCACGGAATGACTTTTTAAGTGAATATTTAATTGCTCAAGGTCTACTATGTTACAAATAAAAGTAGCCATGACATAACCTTTTTATTTATTAATACAGGTGTACCCGCTACACTGAACTACATTCCTCTGGATGGACCGTACGATCCATCTCCGAAGCTGAACGCCTACCCAAGTTTCGCAGGCAACGAGTTGGGAAACTGCCAGACTGGTCTCAGCACCGTCTACAGAATAAAAGCAGACAAATGTGACCGTCTCTGGGTCCTAGACACTGGTACTTTCGGAATTGGTAAGTTTACAACACTAAACAAATACATATGTAGAACAAAACACTTATTACGATCGAAAGTGAAACTGGCTAACACAGAGGAACTCCTCTGTGTTAGCGAGTTTCACTTTTCTGGCAGGCGTTAACCGTAATTACCTTGCAATAAAAACGATGTCAATTACGTTTTGGTAGTATTTAAATACGGCAATGTAGGCTGTAAGTACGACTGTAACTGAAAGTACGGTATTAAAAGCATAATTTGCGTTTTCAGATTCCAACACTACCAATGTTTGTCCTTACTCGCTGAATGTATACGATTTGAACACCGATCAACGCATCCGAAGATACGTGTTCCGTCCAGAAGACATTGTTGCTTCAACTTTCATTGCCAACATCGCTCTCGACGAAGGAAGGACTTGTGACGACACCTTCGCGTATTTCTCTGACGAACTCGGTTACGGCCTCATCGCCTACTCATGGCAACAGAACAGATCATGGAGATTCAGCCACGGATTCTTCATGCCCGACCCACTTACTGGGGACTTCAACATTGGCGGCCTGAACTTCCAATGGAGTGCTGAAGGAATTTTCGGAATCACATCATCTCCTGTTGGTACCGATGGATATAGAACGCTCTTCTTCAGTCCTTTGGCTAGCAATACTCAATTTGCTGTCTCAACGCGCATATTACGTGACGAATCTAAAGTATCAGGATCCTACCACGACTTCCAGGTTGTAGGAAACCGAGGTGCTAACGGACACACCACATCCAAAGTAATGGACGAATACACTGGAGTAGAACTATTCAACTTAGTAGACCAAAACGCTATAGGGTGCTGGAGGAAGGATCTGCCATACAAGCCACAGAACATTGCTGTAGTAGACAAGGATGATGCAGGTCTGATATTCCCAAGCGACGTGAAAATTGACTCACAAAGGAATGTCTGGGTGATGTCTGACAGGATGCCTGTATTCCTCGAATCAACCTTAGACTACAGTGACATAAACTTCAGAGTGTACACTGCTCCCTTTGATGTTTTGGTACAAGACACGGTGTGCCAACCTCCTCCCCAGCCGCAATACGTACAGCCCGTTGGGCAACCAATTAACCAAGGTCAGCAAAACAACCTTTACCAACAGCAACCCTACACGTTCTATGACACTGGTTTGGGTGTGACGACGAATCCCTTGACGGGAACCATATCACTGTTCTCTCCGGTCTCATCTCCTCGTCCGGAGATGCAGAATACTTATGGACCTGGAATAGTTAGGAACTCGATACCTACTGTAGAAAGTTACGTCAACTTCCCCAAACAAACGTCATCTCCTTACTTGACCGGACGATCGAAGACCAGCTCCAACAGGAACCCCCCTATGTGGTGGCATGAGAAACGTAACTACGAAGTATACGAACATTAAGAACGTCGATTAGAAAATATTATTCTTAATTGTTTATTGTTTCTTTATAATACAAAGTTGCTTGTAGTTTTAAGTTCTAAACAATATTAGCATTTTGTCTGATTACTATTAAAACGAATTACTTATTTTATTTATACGTAGATATGTTGTTGTATTTTAACATACATTTTCATATTTGCAGTTATACAAGTAGTAGAACATTAGCTATTATTTATTAATAGTTAAATGTATCTGCAAAGCAATTCTTTTGCGAACATACTAAACTGAATAGTTGGACGGTACATTATGGAAAACTTCATTGATTTAAATTACCTTTTGTAACTTTAAGTACTGCATTGAACTCAAGCACTGTAATATTTATTAGGTTATAACTAGTTTACAGAAATTATCCCTAGTAAATACTTTTGTTTCTCGAATTGTAAATTAAATAACTACACATAAATGTACAGTTATTTAAGGAGGTACTCAAATTACAAATATTTTTTCACCGTGAGAAAACGGTGAAAAGTATAGATTTAAGACAAATCGGAGATTTTCTGTTTTTTTTTTATTTATTACGAAATAAACGATGTACATAAAATGTTTGTTAATTTTATCTATTAAAATTGCATCCTCCCGACCGCATTTCGGCCACGGCGGCCAATTTTAACTTAGATTAGATTGGCCGCCGATTAGCTAAGTACATAGGAGATAATATAATACACAAGTGTGTGCAGAAGTCACAGACATACTATCTCTTCCCTTACTTCCATAGTCTGATGGGATAGTACATATCAGGGCGGTGTCACACCGCCAACTTCCAAATTCAGGGCTACTCATGAATTCCTAAGCGAAAAACCCCTTAACACTTTTCGCCCGACCTCGGGAATGGAACCCAGGGCTCCAACAACCTCCAGGGCACGGGGCAGTTAAGTAAAATGTATAGTAATACTCATACCACTACTAACCAAAGAAAGGTTACTATTAGACAACATTCTTAGTCCTCACGAAACTCTGTCACTCAACTACATAACCGATGCAATAAACGTAAAAATCTTCAGTTTCCTCCGTTCATTACAAAGATATTCATATTAATCAGAGGTGTAGGCAGTCTGCAGGGTTGTGCAGAATGGGACTAGATTTAGGTTGACTGGTAGAGAATGCCTTTGGCATTAAGTCTGCCTCTGGACTTTGTGCTTGAAGTGTTCAATAAATAAATAAACCTAGGAATGATCATACTGAATCATTTTGAATTCATATTTGGTGATTCACACTCTCTGGTAACGTGGCGCTGGTACCCTACGTAAACACGGTAATTAACCATAACCCTTTAAGGGGCCGGCGGGGCATACGTTTTTCATACAAACGTAATAACAAAATAATATGAAAATCAAACATATTCTTAAGGTAGTGTGTATATATTTCGACTGTGTTATATAAATTCTATGTTCTCAAATAAATAATTTGAAAGGAAAACGATATAAAGACGAGATATGAGGAATTTTAAATTTCTATAAAAAAAATATTTTTCTCATAACTCTTGTTTAAATCAGTGTACATTCAAAATATGTGTTTGGGAACCTATAAATCTGTCTGTAATCTGTCTGTCTGTCTGTCTGTAATCTGTCTGTCTGTGTAATGTGTTCGTATTTTATTATTATTATATTGTTTTGATGCTAACATCGAAAGCTGCAGCTAATTCAGCTGTAGATTGAGAATCATCAGCTTCCACAATCGCCTTTAATTCGTCATTGTCGACTAAAGTTTTCGGTTGACCGCAGGGTTCATTTCTTAGGTCGAAATTTCCAGAACGGAAGCGGGCAAACCAATCACTGGTGGTGCGATCGTTAGTGGTGTTTGCTCCGTATAGGTCGTTCTGCCGCTTTGTTGCCACGACGGTACTCATACTCCATAATCACTCGAATTTTAAACGTAGGTACTATCATGGTCAAATAAAACAAGGTCTGGCATTCCGGGAGCGACACCTACTTACGTCACTATTCAGTTGCCACTTTATTGCAACAAAACACAAAATTATGGAAACATTTTCAGTCACCATTCTGTTAAAAAAATATAAATTGCATTTAAATTGTTGTTTTCATTTGCTCAACCAAACAAAATAATTCAATTTAATTATATACCAATGTAATTGTTAATTAAAACGTTGTGGTTAGGGAGTTATTCTTTCACACTACTGGTAACACTGAAACGGGTTGTCTCATTGACATTCTGTCAATTCGTCGTGTATCGCTATTCTTTTCTTACACATGTGCCGGGTCTCGCTCAGTGCCACTAAAACAGTGATTCCCAATATTGTTTTGTGGACGTCTAACAAGTTTGTTTTTAACCGACTTCAATAATAACTCAATTCGTTGTTGAAACGATTTTGATGATTCTTTTTTTTTTGGAAAGGAGATATCCCAAGGGTGGTCCATGATAAGGAAATCAGGATCTGATGATGGCATCTCAGAGAAATCGTGGGAAACCATCGAAAATTGTAGTGGCGACTAGTGCGTTCATTAATATTTTCATTAAGTAGTTTAAAACACTACTAAGTAATTTAATGAAGGTCTGGAGTGGATCTAATGATGGAGCCGAAAGACAGTCGAGGTAACTCCTCGACGATTTACAGCAATTACCTGGTGTTTGGGCTTGATTAATTTATATTGATGAGAAATTTACTCCTAAGGTCTAGAGTGGATCTAATGATAGAACGGAAAGACAGTCGAGGTAACTCCTCGACGATGAACCCTAGCATGGATACAGGATTCTTTTTGTCACCGAAAACCTACAATGCGGGTAGAGTTATAGGCAAAAGTTAGAGGAATTTAATAATTAGATCAGATGTTTTACTAGATTGAATTTCCCCAGATTATTAGTTTGACAACCATTTGATTGATAGCGGTTATGACGTAGATGCGTGTCACCCACGTGACTTCTGTCTCTCGGAATGCTATACCAGTGAAGTATATTATTGTACCATGGGTACTATGATGACGAAAAACGTTAAAATGAAAATAGAACGCTAAAGAATTCCATATTTAAAAAATAAAACAATTTGAACTTAGAATTCTTGGCAAAAAAAGAAAAAAATGGACTTGAAATAGACAGTACGGCAAAACGGCAATTTCATAGGTAAAGACCTATTATTATATTGTAGTTTATAGTTGTGTTACATATTTTTTCAACACACTTGCTCATAAAGTGGCTCTAATTTCACCGCAATTAGGCACATAATGACACCTGTAATCAAACTGTGACTTTTTCATTGCTATTATTCACAAGTGAGTTATAGGGTTTTTTTTTTATTTTATTGGTTGAATTGCTTTGTTCTTAAAAAAGTTTCGATACAAAAAAGATTGTGTTCAATAGTACAAATAAATTAATGTACCTATTGCTTGCTCATTTCATACAACTTCGTATCCACATAGATAATTTCAACTTATAAGTTTTTAATAAATAAAACTTTCACTCAAATGCAACTTTTGTTTTCTTTTTTTTTACTTTTTTTTTAATTATAAAACTTCGAATTCCCCATTTCGTACGTGGCTGAAACGCTATCCGCGAAAAGCCAAAAAAAAAGGAACCTCATTCTTTTAGTCTATGGGCGATCGCCATTGTTAGATGCGCGCGCATAGGAAAACTGATGAATTATTCCCGCCATTGCGAAAAAAAATTCACAACTCGTTTTCACTGTTGAAATTATAGTTATTTTTAGTATTATTTTATTCTCAAGTGTGTTGAAAAACGTCGTATGATACACGTGTGTGTTGATGATTTCCGTCTCGGCTCTCTTAAGAACCTCGCCTAACGGCTCGGTTCTCAATGGCGCCTCGGCGGTAATCACCAACATTACACACTTGTACCATAATGTACTATTGTCTTGTATGTATGTAAGTATATTCTTAGGTTTATTGCTTTAAGTTTGTATGTATTCTATTTTCTCATCTTTTATCTACTCTCCTTTCGCAGGTATGCTGGAAGAGATTTCTTTGGAAATTAGCATCACCTTTTTCTTTTTTTTTCTGTATGTAGTGTTACATAAATTGTTAAAAAAAAAAATGTTAGCTTACAACTCGTAGACATGGACTTACTAAGTCCATGCGCGTAGGATACAATTGATTATTAATTTGTTCATCATGTTAGCTTGCAGCTCGTAGGCATGGACTTACGAAGTCCATGCTCGTAGGCTGAATCAATTTTCGTGGATGATGGTATTTTTCTTTTTGGCGGGAGATGGATGGAAAAAAGAGGCGGGCGCCCTTGTTCAGAACGCGAGGAGTAAAACGTTTTTCTGCTGTTAACTGCGATTAGATTTTAACAGCTAGCGTAAGTTTCTTAAGCACTTATTATTTGAGTTTATATTGAAATGTTTGTTTCTCAAAGATTGGGAGAAGGAAATAAATGTACCTAATTGAGTTAAATGCTGTGTTTCGTTTTCTTTTGCAAAGTCCTTCATTTCTGAGCTGAAGCTTACAATAATTAAGTTGTTTTTGTAATAAGCAGTAAACAACGTTGGTTATCTTTTGATCCATGCTCTCAATCTCAACATCACTGTACATAGAATCCTTCACCTTAATCACAGCACTCTTAAGCATATCTGCGAACATAATAAAATTGTTTTATACTTATGTCCTTCAACGATAGCGGAACAAACTTACTTTAGAGACGTAGCCGCGAAAGCCTCTTCATATAATAAACGTCTACCGCATCGTACGTACCTGTCGTCCGCAAATTGTAACACGTGAAATCTGACAGAAGAAGTCCTCTTATCAGACTATCTAGATAGACACCTCTCTCAGTTAAATACAAAGCAATAAAGATCTTCATTGTGTACACAAATTAAGATATTTATTATTACATGAAACTATTCTCCAAGATGTTCTAAGATTGTGCTCAAACAACCTCTTGCTTAGCCTTGAAGGGTAAAATTGGTTACTCGTAGAACATTTGCATATTTTTTGTGGATTTTGCTGTCATTCGTGTGTAAATTGTTATTTAATAGTGACATGCCTCAGTGCCGTGGGTATTAAAATGTGCTTAACTTATTTATCCAACGTGATTGTTTGCCTTTAAACTAGCTCCATGGTTGTAGTTATTCTTGAATGAAACACGATTCACAATGAACGTCGAGAAAGTTGAGGAAAAGGGGGATTATAAACCTTTTGAACATCGGCAAGTTAAAAAACCGACATCGTAAGTAATTTTTCTATTTGTTTGGCATGTTTGTTTGGATATAACTTTACTACATTATCTTTGAGTGCCAGATTTTTGACTATCTTGAGTTTTTTTTTTATTTAATCATCAATTACTGACGGGATTATAACATTATATCCCGCTTACATTAGCTCTGGACCAGGGATGGCATAGCTTCCTTGGATTGCCTACACACTGGTGTCGAGGTCCACCATTTCTGCGCTTGTTTTTCGTGCTATTACTGCATTATTTTGCGTCACCTTTGGAGTTTTTGTATTATAAAAGTCATCGACGCCAGGTCCAAAGACAACGTAACCGGTTTACATACACAGTGTTCATGATCTGTGTTAGTTTATTGTGTTAAATTGTCCTGTTTGGTCCGTGGTACAGAAGAATAGGCTCTCCCTGGCTATTGTTCATATAGGAGATCACTGTTACGTCAACTTATGTGTTGTTAAATCAGCAAACTGTGATCACCATCACTGATCTCGTATAAGTCAAGGCATAAGGTCTACTTTTGTATAGTTCTTTTTATTTGTGCATAGTTTTAATAAATAATTGATAACCCCTCCCCCCTTTGATCAATGGATCGTTGTTATAGTTGAATTATATTACAGCGGTCAATCAGTGTTCTATAGTTAATGTTAAGAAGGATTAGTTTCTTTTAAGTCTAAACACTGTAAGATACGAACAGAAATAATCAGAAATATATAAAGTTATGTGTGCTATGTATTCTTACCCTTACGAACAGATTGGACATGCCTTAGAACCTAGACTTGAGCGATTTTTAAGCACAATATTATGTTAAGTAAGTAGGGTGGGGAAAGTGGCCATCTTCTAAAGCTATTCGTGTATGTTTTTCAACTCACTGGTAACACAGAACTTCGATAAAATAAAACGAAGTTCATCTACATTAAAGTAAATTTCTGCTAAACGAACGTGCAGCTTATTGTGCGAATATCTAGGTAATCTAATTTCCTATGTCTACATTTTCGATAAATTAAAAATCCCGGGGACAATGAGGCTCTCACCCCGAAATAACTATTGATTTCGGTCACTGTTTTTAAAAGACACCACGCTTTTCTACAAATCAACCAAATATGAGATTCAAATTATGACACGCAAATTACATATTGATATTCAGCTGCATCTGGTAAGACTGGAAGCCGACCTCAAAATAGTTGGAAAAAGGCTAAGCAGATGATGAAGATTCAAATTATGAACGACTATTTGTATCACATATTTTATAAACACGATCTGTCATATTGAACACGCATTCTTTATTTCCAGAGACATACGATCAGCGGCCAACTTCATCAAGGCTTCCTTGGGTTCTGGCTTGCTAGCTGGACCTTTGGCGTTCTCTAATGCAGGATGGGGTGTCGGGCTATTTGGCACTCTGCTCGTCGGATTCATATGTGGACACTGCATACATATATTAGTGAGTATTTCTTGTAAATGTATCTTAGAGGCAAAGAAAAACTAAAGCATTTTTTTATTATGAGCCATTATAAGCTATATAGCAAGTAAACAAAAAACAATTGAGCCGTTAGAACAAATTCAGATACTGTCAACACTGGGGGTGTTGACAGTATCTAAATTTGTTCTAACGGCTTACTTTGTCAGCCAGACTTGATATTACGATGATGATGCCTTTTGCAGTTCTTAAATGAACCAGTTTGCAAACCGTCAGAGCTAGAACACGGCTGAGTTCCGATGATGATAGATGGATCTGAAAACGGTCGACGGGACGGTGACGGTCGGATCGATCTGAGTTCCGATGATGATAGATGGATCTGAAAACGGTCGACGGGACGGTGACGGTCGGATCGATCTGAGCTCCGGTTTTTTTCATTCATACCTCCTACTTCTCTGTTACTTCGCATCAGTCACCTTATTTCATGCGATCCTTCACACAGTCCATCCATCGTTTCTTTGGTCTTACTATAGTCTTATACCCACCCACATTCAAACACGCTCAAAAGCAATAAGTCTGTATTAAGTGGACGGATGAACTGATGATAGTACTACAGTCGCCATCATTCAGTTTCAGTTGGTGAACTGAAACTGAAAGGTTGAGAGGTGTCCCAACCTTTCAGTTCATTTCTTACTAACGGAGTATCATACCAACGTAATACCAAAATAATTTGTAAATCAAACGTAGTCTTAAGGTAGTGTGTATTTATTTTGATTTGATTACAGAATATATAGGTTCCCAAACACATATTTTGAATGTACACTGATTTAAACAAGAGTTACGAGAAAAATATTGTTTTTAAAGAAATTTTATACTCCTCATATCTCGTCTTTATATCATTATCCTTTCAAAATATTTATTTGGGAACATAGATATTCTATAATACAATCGAAATATATACACACTACCTTAAGAATATATTTCATTTTCATATTATTTTGGTATTACGTTTGTATGAAAAACGCATGTTCCACCGGCCCCTTAAGACCCTGTTATTTATGAATGCTGTATAATGTAGTTATTTATCATTACCATACTCATCATATTCTTGTCTTTGTGCTATGTTACTTAACGCTGACTGGTTAGTTTTTAGTTATTTTTTTTATTTGGTACTTATTCATCTTTAGTTATAGAGGAGTTCGTGGCTAAATAATAACAGCCGCTCGGGTCGATCTTTAGGTTAAACCGTGCTTGCCAAGATTGGCCTGTGGATGGGACTGACCACCCTTACATTTCGAGTTCCCTCCGTGCCTCGGAAAACACGTGAAGCTGTTGGTCCTGTCTGTCATTTGTAGATCTTAGATCTAGGGGACAAGCCGATGCTGCATATTTCGACTTAAAAAAAGCGTTCGATTTAGTCGATAATGATGTTTTACTGAAAAAGTTAGCAGGTGTCGGTTTCACCCCGCATTTACTTACGTTTTTTGCAAGCTATATGAGTAACAGGCAACAGTATGTTGACTATGCAGGATATCAGTCGAACACATATTATACTAGATCTGGGGTGAGCCAGGGAACGAATCTGGGGCCTCTGGAATTTCTCTTAATGATTAATGACCTACCAAACCGTTGTGCAAGATGCTAAGTGTTTACTGTTTGCCGACGACCTCAAGCTTTATCTCCCCATCACAAACGGCTCCACATGAAACTAAATATAGTCTCATGTTGGAGCGAGTACAAAATAAATTGATTAGATACAAATATATGAGGGAATACGGGGTATATCCATTTTATCCATTGATGTATCCAACTCTATTTGTCTTGGGAATGGTCGGATATAATGAACTAAGGGTCAGGAGGCAACTCACACTAGTGACTTATATCTTTAAGGTCATTAGAGCGAAGATACACAATGCGGATATATTGCGAAGGGTGGAGCTAGCCGTGCCAGACGGGTATGTAGGTCGTCGTCGGCAGCCGCGGTTGTTGGTGGAACCGCGCGCGCGAACAAACTTGCTGCGTGAGGCGCCGCTCACGAGTGCGCTCCGCACTCTCAACCTCATTGCTGAGGACTTAGATATATTCTGTTGTGCTTTGGGTGAATTTACAAGAATAGAGAATATACCTTTAGAATTTGCTATACTTAAATTTATACGCGGATCACGGATGAACTGTTTAAATTTTGAAGTGTACTACAATATCGCATTGGGTCAAGCCTGTAATGATATTTGTATGTTTGGTGTAAATAAGTAAATAAATAAATCTTTGACAGTAGGTGCAGGTAGGTAGTCAGTGGCCCAAAAAGTCTGACAAACAGTCGTATCAAGGGGTTTCGTATAACCTGTCTAACTAGGTTGTGGAGGTTAGATAGGCAGTCGCTTCATACAGTAAACTACTGGTATTCAGCTGCATCAGTCAGATGATCATTATCTGATATCTTTAGTTACAAGTATTCTTTAATTAGAGATACCTATTTCATCCCTTCTCATCAGAAGCCAATTATGCAAGCCAGCCTAATATTGTTATGTACTTTTCCTAAGGTATATTTTCATTCATTTATCCACTTCCTGGCGTAACAGTGACACAAATAATGACCCGCATTATAAATCACATGTCCAATAAATTAACAACAGTTGGTAACAAACGATAATATTGCATTGTTCTAAAGTCCTCTAAAACAACAATAAATATGAGTCTATAATTAATCTTAAAAGGCCTTAAGACTAAGAGATCATTATACCTTTTATTCGTGAGCTATTCATTACTAACGTAATTATAATGTTTTGAGATCAGTATGTCAAATGAGGAAACAATTTAATAACATACCAACAAACATTTGACAAGTCGCCACAACGTGCTGATTTCTACATTTGGTTCCATAAGCTGGTCGTAAATACGTCGCCATCACTTTGGCTTCACCGAGAATAGGCCCATTTTATACGAAACAGTGTCTTAAAATAGTAATGTAACCTTCGTATAAACCCCTTTTTAACCGACTTCTAAAAAAGGAGGAGGTTCTCAAAATCAAAATCAAAATCAAAATCAAAGCATTTATTTCAAGTAGGCCAGTTACAGGCACTTTTGAATTGTCGAAACAAAAATGAACATTTAAAGTAGCTACAGTCCCAGTCACACGACATAAAAACTGTGAAAGTACTGTAGTTGCCCATTCCCTAGCGTAGATCTCTATGGAGAAGAACGGGCAAGAAACTCCATGGACACTCTTTTAAATCAAAATATTGTTACAAAATCTTGGTTACATCATTCATGTTGAGATGGTATATTATGTGAGAACAATGTAGCAAGATGTGCACGTTAAAAGTGTCCATAGCAAAACAAAAATAAAATACAACTCAAAAAACTCAAAATAATTCAAATAAACCATGGCGACTAAGAGACTATGACCAGTCACAACTGACAGCGCCCGTTCACGAACATGACGCATAGATCAGCACCATTCAGCTCAACCATTTTGAAGGGAACTAAATGGTCCGACACACGCGCCACCATCAGCGAGACATTTGAGAGAGTATGACATACTCTCAACCGCCAGGGCACATTCAAGTCAAGAACTGCCGTAGGTTTCCAGTGAATGATAGCTTACTAGTACATAGTACTCACACAATATAGGCTATGCGATTATATAATACTAACATTGAATCTATACAATGCAAAGATAAGTTTGTACAATCTTCAGCAGCTCCAACAATACCATTTAATGCTATCAATTTTTGCGCCCCTGTCCATGTGGAGCAGGACCAGCATTAAGCCAAGCATTTTTATCAGCGATATAATCGCTCAACTTGTAATATGCTTGTTTACATAGTGTGCGTTTAACGCATGTTTTAAATTTCGTCTCATTCAGTTTAAGAATACTTTGTGGAATTTTATTATAGCATCTCAAACAGTACCCCATGAAAGATGAGTCTACTTTAGCGAGTCTAAAGCCTGGCTGAACTAGTTGGTCCCTATTTCTAGTACTGTAATTGTGTCTGTCACCTCTTTTACCAAAAAGATGCAGATTTTTTCTGACGTACATTATATTTTCGTAGATGTATTGGCAATGAACCGTCATGATGCCAATATCCATAATTAAATAGTTCCCTTAGAGAATCGCGCCTACGAAGATTATATATGGCTCTGATGGCTCTTTTCTGCAGAATAAATATAGACTCAACATCAGCAGCCCGTCCCCATAGCAAAATACCGTAAGACATTATACTATGGAAGTAACTAAAATAGACCAGTCTAGCGGTATCTACATCAGTGAATTGACGGATTTTTCTAATGGCATATGCTGCTGAACTTAAGCGCCCCGCAAGCGATGTTAAATGAGAACCCCAATGTAGCCTTGAATCAAGCGTAAGCCCCAGGAAAACAGTTTTATCTACGAATTCGAGTTTTTCTTTATTCAATATTATCTCACAATCACTACTTTTAACATTTGGTAATGAAAATCTTATGCATTTAGTTTTCTTTTCATTCAATACCAAATTGTTTGCTGTGAACCAATTTTGGACCTGAAGTAGGGCATTATTCACTTCATCTAGATTTTGGGCCCGTCTATTTATCTTAAAAATTAGGGAAGTGTCATCAGCAAATAGCACCATATTTTGTGGTTGGTTTTTCAATAAATAGGGTAGATCATTTATATAGACTAGAAAAAGGAAAGGACCCAATATTGAGCCTTGCGGAACCCCCATTTTTACTTTCAAACCCTGTGAATTGACACCATTTATTTGAACATGTTGTTTTCTATCACTCAAATAAGATTTTACCAGGCTAAGTGCAAGTTTCCCTAGTCCGTAATGCTCCAGTTTCAAAAGTAATGTGTCGTGATTTACGCAGTCAAAAGCTTTGGAGAGGTCACAGAAAATTCCTATTGCGTCTTGGGACTCTTCCCACGCAGCAAAAACGTGCTTTAATAAGGTTACACCGGCGTCAGTTGTACAACGTCCCTTGGTGAAACCATACTGTTGATCATGTAAGATTTTGTTGGTGTTAAAATGATAGAGCATTTGATTAAGCATTACCTTTTCAAAAACCTTGCTAAAAACTGGTAACACGGATACAGGTCTATAATTATTGGCATCTTTACTGTCCCCGGATTTGAAAAGAGGTATGAATTTACTGTATTTCATTAAATCAGGGAACACTCCTTGGTCTACACATGAATTAAAAATTAAAGCTAAGTACGGGGCTATGGTCTCAAGTATAGATGTACAAACTTTGATAGACATTCCCCATAGATCTTCGGTCAGTTTGATTTTAATTTGCCGGAAAGCTTTAATAACTGTCATAGGGTTAATGTGTTTAAATTTAAATTCAGCCAGGCAGCCAGATACATTCGCCTTTAATAAGCCAATCGAGATTTCAGGTGAGGAATTAAGGGCCTCCGTAGTTTTTATTGGTATATCGGTAAAGAAATTTACAAATTCTTGAGCTACTTCCTGATTAGAGCTTTTAGGACCACATTCTGTATCTAATGTATAGCTATTATTACGTATTTTCTTTCTGTTAGTCTCGTTATTTATGACTTTCCAAACGGTCTTTATTTTATTTTCTGCTGTTTTGATCTTGTTGCTAATGTGCAGGGCTTTAGCAACCTTGCAAGTATTTCTAAAAATCTTTGAATACTTAGCAACATACTTGCTAAAAGTTTCTGTGTTTATAAAAGTCTTAAGGCTGTAAAGCTCAAATAGTCTTTCCCTACTTTTTCTGATACCTCCAGTTGCCCAATCACTAAATATAAATTTAGGGCAAATACTCTTTGTCTTCTTTTCAAAAGTTTTGTTGAATTCCGTGTGAACTAATGAAAAGAAACGGTCATACAATTGATTTATATTAATATCCTCTTGGCTCATTTCACATAACTTGTTCTGTAGGGAAATATTAAACCTATTTAATTTGCAAGAAGTTATAGGTCTAAATTTAATCTGAACATTTTGTATTGGAGTTTTACACCTAAAAGTTACAGTTTGTCCGCTATGGTCAGACGGCAAACAATTCACTATGGCTTTATCTAAATAATCACAATTGCAGAAAACATTATCTATACAAGTAGCAGAAGATGATGTTACTCTAGTAGGTTCTATAAAAGTGTTGGTCAAGTCAAATGACTTAAAAAGATTTAATAACCGACTGCTATTTGGATTCTCTTCTAAAATATTGATATTGAAATCACCACAAATAATTGTAGACTTATTACTGGCTGCAAGTTTTGCCAGGACATCTTCCATTATTGATTCGAATAAGGAAAAGTTTTGATAGTTTGGGGGTCTGTACACACACACAACTACATGCTTATCTAGCTCAACACAGGACAGTTCGACGCAATGTTCAACCGAGAGACCTACTATGTCATTACGTTGCTTATATTTAAAACTATTTTTTATTAATATTAGGGAACCTCCACGAAGCATAGTTTTACGGTTAAAGCAGCTACCCACCATATAGTTCTCATAATTAATAAGCATTTGGTAATCCTTTAGCCAATGTTCAGTAAAACAAATAATGGTGCCGATTCTGTTGTGCACAAACTAAACTTGATTTAGGCTATTACTATCTTTTTCTCACCAATAAAACGAGAAAGAGACGGACGTAATTTAGAGCTGTCAAATTTAATTCGAACTAATATTTCCATACAAATGAAGGGTGCACGTAAAAACATGTCGACTAATAACACGGTGAAGCGCAAGGCATAAACTAGTTTGACATTTCTAACTTAGTGCATAGCTATAGCCGTCCTTTTCTCGCCCTGCTTTTTAGTAAAAGATAGCAATAGTCTAAATTAAGTATAGTTTGTGCACAACAGAATCGACACCAATGTCAAACTTACTACTTTCTAAAAACAATTCAATTTCTAATAATTTGGAAGAAATGCCTTGGATATTTTGGTGGAATAATTTTAAGGTGTTCTGCTGAGGCCCTTTTTTACTAACTAGTTGAGTGCAAGAAGATACCTTGCTGTTGGTAGGATTAACAATAATATTGTTAATGGCACCTTCCGTTGTCTCACCTTCTAGTTTAAATTAATATATGGAGTGAGGCCGGAGACTCCCGTGCCATCCTCTGACAACAAGACCCTATCACTAATAAACCCTAATTGAGAATTTTCCACGGTGACAGATGGATCCTCTCCAGTACAATGTGTGTAAACATTTATAGCACTAGTGCTATATTCATTCGTGCCAGTCACCTGAACATTAGTAGAATTACTAATTGTCGATGTATTAATAATATAACTAAACTTAGACATACTATTTATGTCTGTGTGAATACTATAAGATAATAGCCGAGCTATTTTGTGTCTACATACAATAGGTAGATACACCTTAACCCGTGTCGACTTTAGTTTACCAACAATAGTGTTGATGTCCAGATATATAAGTCTGTCACTATAGTGACCTACTAGAAAATGAATATGGTTATTTAACATATGTATATAATTGTTTTTCCTATTACCCAAATTTTCAAAATAGGGAAAAGCACACAATATGATTTCTTTCTCAATTCGGATGTTTCTATTTTTTTGCCAACCGATTTGGAAAATTCTTTTTTTGTTGGAAAGGGTATTCTTTCCAAATGGTCCCATAGCCACCAAGTCGGGATCTGATGATGGAATCTTAGCGAAATCGAGGGAACTCTTCAAATTTTATATGAAAACGTGTTGCGATTTTGGTATTTTCTACAACAAGTGAAGCATTTGCGTTTGATAAGAACCATTTTACCATCAGATCTGATGATGAAGCCAAGAGTCACGGAACTCTATAATGAGACAATGTACCCTAGTCGTGTTTGGGCTTGATGTAATTGTAACGGTATGCACTTTCCATGTATATCAAGCACATGAGAACCACTAAAAAGTGAAAAATAAACACTTTTTTGCAAAAAATAAAACCGACTTCAAAAAAAAAAGTGAAAAATAACTTTAGCTTCTGAAGTCGGTGACAAAAAAACTAAATCAATCAAACAAATGTCACCGACTTCAGAAGCTAAAGTTATTTTTCACTTTTTTTGTTTTTTTTTTTGAAGTCGGTTTTATTTTTTGCAAAAAAGTTTTTTTGGTCAGATAGTGGTTGTATAGTAGTCGCAAAACCCACGTTTTCGTTGAGTAATGGTGTTTATTACCGCTGCTTTGCGGCATTTTGTTGCAAATAGGTAGCGTAGTATTATTTTCAAACAGGATTTTGTGATAAAATGGTGAGATAAATGCCTGCATGACTTCAATATTATATTTGTGTCAGATCCATTTGAAGGTAAAAACTTTCTAATATATTATCTGATGTGCTGAAACTCATTGGGCCCATTCAATCTATTGGGAAATTAATTCTATTAATATGAGCTCATTATGTATATTTAATTTACGCGCCATGCTAATTCTTTAAATAAAGTGATTTAATCAAGTATATTTTTAGTAAACGTGCTAACCTGGTAAAGATACAACCATATTACAACATCTAAACGACTACATATTCTGTGCACATACTTTTTGTTCAATATTGTCAGCCATATTAACTGAAATAGGGTTCCTTTGTAGTGTTTAAAAAACCATTTCACCTACTTTTCCTGGTTTGAAGACTGTTTATTTTTTTATATTTGTGTCACGTGTCAGTAAATTACGATCATTCATTCGATCATATTCATTTCATAACAACACGCCTGTATCTGTAGTCGATATATTCCGAACCTGAGAACACGTGAACCTGAGATAGGTTTTCCGAGCGTTTCCGTTTTCAACCCCCAACGCTGTGGAGGTCTACTCTCTAAGTCCGTCAACGGACGGACGGGCTCGTCCGAAAGCGTCACGATGTAGTAAACCCTACTCCCGATTGTTTACGGGATCATAACTTTCGAACGGAATCATAGACAATATTCGTGAACAAATGATCCATGGCGATAGTGTTGCGCGATTTCATCGGTCGATTACCGGTTTAATTACATTGAGGTTTTCAAACAAAAAATATTATTGTTTTTGTTAAAAAATGACCTCGACGCTGGAACTTTCCGTAATATATTATGAAATGGACTCAACCGCTCTAGCAGCAACTCACGTGCACAAATAGAGGCTAGTTCCTCAATTTTATGAGTGAAAACAACTTATTACAAAACATCAACGGCAACAAACACACTTAACAGCACAAGGGTGCTCAAGGGGTGGTGGCTACCGGCCACCGTAGATGCGGGCCTGTGGACGGTTAGCTATGGGCTAGCTAGCCGTCCGTCCGTCTAATGACGACAGGCGGTGTCGACGGCGCGTTCGTGTTCCACGGGCGCGCCTCAAAGAGAGAGATGTCAGCATAAAGGGAGGGGCCCGCAAGCGCCGAAGCCTGCCGGGGTTGCGGGCCTGTTCGAAAGAGATACCGCGGCCCCGGAACATAAAGGGCGAGGAAGGAACATGGATGGGTTTTAGTCAGTAAAAGTCTGACACTCCCTCCCGCTCCGCCCAGAGTGGGAGAAGTTATAGATGATTTCCCATCCTACAAAAAAAAAAGGGGTGCTCAAGGGCCCTCCAAGCAAGTTCGGAGCTCGTTGCCACCGGTAACAAGCCGAAGATAGACTGATGAAGAAAGCTTCTTTTGTGTGGAGAAGAAGAAGAAGAAGCCTACTCACAATCAGTGCGGTGCCGCATTGACTGGTCTGAATATGTTACTGCGTTGCGTCCCGCTATTCCATCGGACGCAGCTGTACGTGCCCCTTCTACATCACACCACGACGCCAGAGGAGGTCGGGGAGTATACAGGGTTACTGGTAATTCGACGTATTCCTTGCAGGTCGTTATAGCAGGGTTATAATGCAAGAAATTAAGCCATCAAATGTTCTACCGAAATTCAGTGGTTTTTGGGTTAGGTCGATTTTTAGTATTTTATGAAAAATCCCAGATTAAATCATTTAAAGCCAATTTAAAAACGATTTACGGCGCCAATGTACTGAAAGTTAAGTTATTATCATAGCTGATGACGTAGCAGACCTTTTTAAATAATTAAAAGTTCAAAAAATCCTAAGCCTTTAGCCAAAATCACTAATGAAACAATTTTTTTTTTTAATTTTTGCCATTCCGTCATAAAAAGATGTTCTATAGTGAAAAAAAGCAATACTACGCCAGATGTACAAAATACTAGAAAAATATCCTTGTCTTATCAGCTCTCTAAAATGGTAGAAATCTTGTTGAAAAGTTATTGACTACATTATGAAAAATGTTTTTGATTTAGTAAAAAAGGAAAAAAAAGGTAAAAGGTATGCGGAAAATCAAACTAAACAATTTCGTGAATTATTATTATTTTTAATCAATTCCACTTTTAAAACTTTAATAACTCACTTTTTACACGTCTTGTTCGACTAAGACGTTCTATGTGCCACGTGCTTTTTTTCGGTGGACTCGTTCTAGTGATCATGCACAAAACATGTTGCGTGATCACCGAAATCTTCGCGCACATTTGTGGGGAGCACACGCAGTAGCGGTAGACTCGAGTCAGCGAACACGCATTCTCTGTTCGCGCACTCAAATAAATAGTCTAGGGGACCCAACTTCATTCATCTGTTTAACGAATAAATAATATTAATTAGTAAGCTTAGTAACGTGTTGTTGAATAAAGATACGTCAAGACCATGATCGTCTTAGATTGCCAAAGGTGCAAACTTAGGCAACCTAAACTCAATATTTACTTAAACCTATTCGCAATGTGTTTGTTCATCTACTAAGATTCCTAAATAGTATTAAAAATTAAATATTCGTATCGATTGATCAATTTCAGTCGAAAACAAGATTTACAGACTGTTTGCAATAGGTTTTTGTTGCCTCATTTCAATTTTCTCACAAGGTCTGCAGCTGGGGACGTGCAACGCTGGTGTCCGAAAATTGTGTTTTCGGTACCTATTCAAAATTAACTACATGCTGTTTTACATTATTTAAATCAAATCAGACGGATTACATCAAAACAAATTGAGCTTATTTGAAAAAGTATTTTTGGAATCACAATAACCAATTTACAATTTTTACGGATTTGTTCGTAAAAGGTTGAGGCAAACATATTGGACATGGGCTCTCGTACTAACATGTTGGCTCACAAAGTTAACTACAGTTCTGCCGGTGTGATTATAGTGTTCACGGAATTGTTTAATTTGATTTTCCGAACACCTATTATTAGATGAACGCCTTCCTGTACTAAATCAAAAACGATTTTCATAATGTAGTCCATGACTTTTCAATAAGTTATATACCATTTTAAATAGCTGATAAGACAAGGATATTTTTTTAGTAATTTGTACATCTGCCGTAGTATTATTTTTTTCACTATACAACATATTTTTATTAAGGAATGGCAAAAATTACAAAAAAAAAAATTGTTTCATTAGTGATTTCCAATACGAGTTCTGGTTTTTTTGAACGTTTAATTATTAACAAAGGTCTGCTACGTCACCAGCTATGATAATAACTTAAATTTCAGTACATTCGCGACGTAAATCTTTTTTAAATTGGCTTTAAGTGATTCAATCTGGGATTTTTCATAAAAACTAAAAAACCCAAAAACCACTGAATTTCGGCAGAACATTTGGTGGCTTAATTTCGGCTACTATTCCTACAAGGAATACGACGAATTACCAGTAACCCTGTATAAGGAGCAAGACAACATCTCGAGACTCTTAAGGTCGTGGCACACTTGACAAGCACCGCACCAGCACCGCACCAGCACAGCTGTTGGCCAGCGTTGTCTTGACTTTAGGCTACGGCGCGCTTGCCACGCGTCGTCAGCGAGGCGTAAGCACGCGGTCCGCGCGCGGGCGCGAGGCGTAAGCTCGCAGTCTGTGCGCTGGCTGTGATAGTCCGGGAGATGGTGTTGCATTTTAGAGTGTTTTTACGCCGATCAGTTGCCATCTGGTTCAATAGATCCCGAATGACTGATAAGTAAACCCAGCGTTAGCTGAGGAACCCGAGGTGGGTGTGGGATTGGGAGGTTACGAAGGTGGTGAAAAAAAAGCAGTCATAGTACGCAGGCTGAAACTTTTTTATAAATACTTTACATCATACTGAGCTTAAAAATATCAGCTGCATGGTGGAAGGGGCTTTTAGTGTCTACCGCTCACATGAACTTGTAAAAGAAAATTAAATTATATAGTACGCAGAATGAAATTTAACAAAGTGATTGTTTAAATTATCAAAAGTACGAAAACAACAATCAGCTGTGTGGGTAGCGGCCTTTACAAGTTCATGCAACCTATAAACGGGGTCCACCCTTTATAGCAGAACTTTTTATGTCAGAATATTATTTTGCATACCAGCTGATAGCATAAACTTCATTTGGCAGAAAATTGTTTGGCAGATACTCATTAATCATACGTTCAAACTCATAATTTTGTAAGCCAGAATCATCTTTAGGCATAAATTGCATATGCATAAGATTTAAAAGTAGAGCCATCTTATCGCAGAAAGTTCACAGTCAGAATCATCTTTTGGCATAATTTTCAAATCGATAGTTTTTAAAGGCAGAACTATCATATCTCAGAAAGTTTACGGTCAGAATTATCTTTTGGCATACATTTCATATGCATAATAATGGAAAGATTCATCTAACAAATCACAGAAAATTCATAAAGTCAGTTGAATGTGAACACTTGGTTTTTATTTCTCTGTAAGAAGCAGGCAAACATGCAAACAAGCATATATCGTGCATGTAGCAAGCATGCAATATGCAAGCAAGGATGAAGCATGTAAGCAAGCATGCAGCATGCAAGCAAGCGTGCAGCACGCAGCATGCAAGCAAGCGTGCACCATGCATGCAGCAGGCATGCAAACATCTGAACAAGCATGTACCATGCATACAGCAAGCATGCAGCAGCAGGCATGCATACATCTGAACAAGCATATACCATGCATACAGCAAGTATGCAGCAGCATGCAAAAAAGCATACAGAATACATGCAGCAAGCATGCAGCATGCAAACAAGCATGCAGCAAGCATGAAGCATACAAACAAGCATGTGGCAATCATGCAGCAAGCATGAAGCATGCAAACAAGCATGTGGCAATCATGGAGCATGCAAGCAAGCATGCAGTATGCAACATGCAGCAGGCATGGTTTCTGTCACGGCTCCGGCGCTGCGGGACACGACAACGACGACAACGACACCCATGACGGAAAATGAAAGAAAAAACTCTCGAAAGATTGTCAACCGAACAAACTGCTTAGAATTTAAAGCATAATTGTCTTATTTTTCGTCATGGGTCATCGTTTTCATGGTTTTCGGGGTGGCTGATAACGAAAATGAGGTTAAAGTTAACTACGTCAAGTATTAACGTGACCATATCTATACTTATCTATACTTAATTATAAAGCAGAAGAGTTTGTTTGTTTGTTTGTTTGTTTGGTTGAACGCGCTAATCTCAGGAACTACTGGTTCAAATTGAAAAATTCTTTTTGTGTTGGATAGCAAATTTATCGAGGAAGGCTTTAGGCTATATAACATCACGCTGCGACAATTAGGGGCGGAGCAGGAATGAAAAATGCTGCAAAAACGGTTTTTTTTTTTCCTTTCGTTTCTCTCTCTTATTTATGTGACGCAGACGAAGTTGCGTTGGTCAGCTATAAGCTATATTTTATCTTGGAAACTTGAACACCTGATGAAGAACCGCAACAGACCAGCTAAACTATAAGAGATACAAATATGACACCATAGCAAAAATTATTCCACGTGATGAGCATTTTCTGCTGAGAGAATAAATTTAAAGATCTGGAACACCTGATGTGGAACTCCAAGAGCCCAGCTACACCATAACACATATAGGAATGACGTCTTAGCAAAAGTTGTTCAATCTGATAAGCACTCTCTGTTGACTTATAAAAATCGAAGATCTGGGACACCTGATGTGGAACCCCAATAGCCCAGCTACACCATAACACATATAGGAATGACGTCTTAGCAAAAGTTGTTCGGTCTGATGGGCATTTCCTGTTGACTTAGAAAAAATCGAAGGTCAGAAACATTTGATGTGAAAATTATTGCAAAGCTATCACTAATTTCACTGTATAAAATAACATTTATTTATTTATTTACATTTTACTTACTTAAATAGAACGGCCGGAGCCAATTACACTATTTAAACATATAATTTATTTAACACAGGACTCATGCATTATTCTCACAAAAATTCAACATAAACTGGGTGTACCTCCACGCGGTTGCGCGGCTGTAACAGTTTAGGACTGATTTTCGATGACGATTGTATATCAATGAAAATTTGACTCGACTGGCCAAAACTCCCATTTATTATTTAATTTTATCGAATAAATATGTCTTCGGGTTTATGTTATTTGAGTGTTGAATTTCCTTTTCCATTTATCTTCGTGACTCGGTAGCCTACCCGGTAACGCAGGGGAGCAGTCAATTAGATTTTAATTGATTAGATATCTTCACAACAAAACTATAACCATGCCTAGAAAGAGGTCAAATCTTTCCCAATGTTCCAAAGGAGCTACAAGATTGAGGATCATAAGATCCCAATAATCTACCGAAGAGCGTCAGGAGAGACTTGATGCTGTTCGAGAACACCAGGCTGCAACTTGCTCCGTGGAAACCTCTTCGGATCGCGAAGCACGCATGCGTTCTTAGCGTATTTACGCATCTACATCCAGATCTCTAGAGACCAGTGAAGAATAGATAGAAACGTTTACCGATACAGAATCACGCTTGAGTTCTCAGTGTATTCGCACATCTACTAACAGGTATTTTGAAACGAGTGATGAACGTGATGCGCGACTAACTGCTGCTCGAGATTATCATACATTGCCCCGAACACGCACACAACAAAATATTCGTAATCAGTTAGAAAGTGAGAGAGAAAGAATTGCTTGAGTACGGCATGAAGAGACAGATGAAGAGCGCAACGAACGTTTGAATTCTGATCGAATTCGACATTGTCTGAACAGAATGTCGATATCATCTGAAGAATCGGATGTGTCTCAAGATATAGCCGTAGGGCATGGCGACCTTCCTTGGGTTGATAAGGAACGGAGTGCATTTACGTATATACTCCTATGATTGAATACGCCTCATATTATGGTTCAAAATTTTACTTTTTGTGAAGCTGTTAAATGGCGAAAAGAAACAAACGGTATTTGTTGCTCAGATGGGAGAGATCCGCTTTTCTCTTCCCCGGGCTCTTAGTATTCATTCGACATCAGACGTTTCAGATCTTCGATTTTGACGACCCCGTTGTCGCTGGCAACAGGATCCACGTACGAAGTCGCGGGCAGAAGCTAGTAATTATATAATCTGGGAGTCTTATCGAACTAGGTTCAGTGTAGTGGGCTCTCTAACTAAATATGTAACTGTACGTTGTTTTGCGGGCAACTCGGAGGCGGCGCGCAGCCAGCGCACGGACGGCGCGCTGTAAGCACGCGGTCCACTCGCTTGCGGCGCGCGGACCGCGCGCTGACGCAGAGTGGCCCGCGAGTCGAGTCGTATGGTAGCGGCAAGCACGTTGACCACCCGCCGTAAGCTTTTTCATAAAGACATTATAAAATAGGCTATGCGACACACGAATGCTCTAATTTGAATGGCAAGTTAATTGCTGGGTTGGAGCGGTGCCGGTGCGGTGCTTGTCAAGTGAGCCACGACCTTTATGAAGGAATTTTGGGCGCAGGCCAGAGTGTCGTGTATTGGTGTTTTCGAGTCTATATGACTTCGACTCAGTGCAATACGTGGCATTAGCTTACTAAGATGATTATTTTGTGTATTGTATCTACGGGCCTTCGATGCTTGAAAATAAAAGTGATTGATCAATTCAAACTAAGTTACTAGCAATAATTTAAGAATAGATACCTAAAAGGAAATATGTTTTGATTGCAATAGTGTACCTATGTGTGTGTTGATTGTATTTATTTTTTTTAATTTTATTGGTTACTAATAAAAAATATATACTCTGTTAAAAAAAAAAATGCTTTTATTGAAGAAATCCTTCCTTTACTCATACAAGGTGAACAAAATTAATCATATATTCCATGAGTTTCCACTAGACGGCCGCCGCCGGTGAGAACTGATCGCATTTCTGTCGAATATTCTCCTTGATGTCTGCGATTGTCTAGGCTTGTTAGCATAAACCTGCGACTTCAAGTAGCCCCAAAGAAAGAAGTCTGGGGGTGGTTTAAATTGGGCAATCTTGCTGGTCAAGCCAAATCGCCTAAATGGGAGATTACGCGACCAAGAAACTCTTCCTTCACAATTATTCCGAGCTCTTACGGAGTATGATATCGCTCCATTGCTTGGCTTGTCTGTTTGTATTCCACAGCTATCTAGTTCATAAATGTCGAATATGAATGCGGAACGACGCCACTTCATCTTCCGATAGGATGATTAACCGGAAGATTTGGCGCAAGTAGAATTGGCGTCTTCTCCGCTCTTCTTGTGAAGCATTTTCGAGCATTAAAAATGCAGCCATAGTATTGATTTTATAAAGATCTTAAACTTCCGTTGACATAACGATCAGTCAAAACAACAAAGCCTACTTTTACGGACGGGCAAAAACGCATCGGGAATAGGGACAACTGTCAAATCCAGTTATAATTCATATGTCGGTCGAGCCCCACCCCGGTGTTCCCCGAACCAACCGACCGTCCGTAGGTGCTACGGAGTAGGAAACGCCCGTAACGATTGCCGATTGAACGGGTTTCGTGCTTAGGGAGTAGACCCCCAGCAACGACGGGGGAGTTTGACATGTCTATGTGTGTGTGTCTGTCTGTCAGTCTGTGGCATCGTAGCTCCCGAATGGATGAACCGATTTTGTTTTTGTTTGAAAGGTGAATTAGTCGAGAGTGTTCTTAGCTACGTTGATAAAAATCGGTCCAAGATGGCCGCTGATATGGGTATCAAATGAAAGGGCTTGACTAGTGGAACACTATACGCTATAATAAATTTCAAATCCAAGATGGCTGCTACCACAAAATGGCGAATTACTTTTTTTCACAGCTCCCTCAATAAGTGTATCAAATGAATAAAGATTTATTAGATTGTGACCCAATGTGGGTTTTTAAAATTTTAATTTAATGTAACTTGTTATTTCGCGGGTATGGAGCGATCTTGTTAAAGTTATTGAAAAAAATTGATAAATTACCTAAGAAAAAGTACTAGGCTAACATAAATTAAAGAAGGTACTTCTATTCTATATCGCAATTCGGGTTAGGTTAGGAACGCAACGTCGGGTCAGGTTAGTAATTGGATAAAATTCTTTTTTTTTCATGTTCCTAAAATAACCCGCGACTGGGTTAGGTTTTCGGGTCAGAGGCCCTACTCTCTAACGCTTCGTCCTTATATTCGTTCGAAGCGTTAGAGAGTAGGGCCTCAGTTTCGGAATAAACCCTGTAGTCCCTCAGTTTGGTAGAAGTGTACCAAATAGTACCTACGGCCACATTTCGCCAGTTATGTCCCATGTTATAGGGGCGAGCCTATTGCCATCAACCATCCAGACTCCGTGGTTGCTACTGAGAAATCCCAGATGGAAAAACCTAATAATACTTTGCCCGACCCGGTAATCGAACCCGGGACCTCATGCTAAAATGCTGTTAGAATAAAGTTCAAATCAGCTTGCACTACAAAGTAGTTGTTACGTCAGTCACTGTGGGCCAAATAGTGATTGGACTAAAAAACTAAAACACTATAATGCTAATATGTTGCTTGTAGAATTATTTGCCAAAAAAATCAGAATGTTCGCATGCATTTTAGTATGTTTTTTTTTTGGTTGAAAGAAATTTTTAGAGATAAGGTCGTGATTTTTTTTTATCGAGTCAAATTAATTGTATTATGTTTTCAAAACACTACCATACAAGCATATATCCTGAAGAATATAATATATTTTTCTGGTTTTGTTTATTGCCATGAAACATGTACTTTTAGGCATTATAAAACACGTGTTTAACTCATGTAGGGCGACTACATGAGTTAAATGCAATCAAAGAGCTTTCTTTATCTTTCTCAGTTACAAAAACATGTAGGTATGCTGCTATTTCTTTTATCATCTTAATCTGATCAAACATTAACCAAACTAGTTATTTTCCATGTTTTAATATGAAAACTCTGATGATTGACGTAATGCAAAGACAACAAATGTTTTCTTTCAAACTTAATATGGAACACACGCATTGTTTAAATAGTAGGTAAATATTTATTGTTCTTATCTATTATATTACAGGTGCGAACATCTCAAGAATGTTGCGTGTTAGAAAAAAAACCTTCACTAGGATATGCTGAGACTTGTAAAGCAGCCTTTATGAATGGGCCGAAAGGCATAAGAAAATTCTCTACTTTTGCAAGGTAACCTTAATCTAATATTAGCAAAACACCCTTAATAGGAAACACTGTTTTAAGCTTTCACGGTTTAAAACTAAACTTATATTGTCACTTACCTACTTACTTATTTTGAGCTCCCGATTAAATCGATATCGGGAGCTCATAATAACAAATAATCACGGAATATAAGTTTACCCTTAATAAGTACACCACTTCCATTGGCTACACCTTCAAAACATATAGTCGTTATGTTATGTTGTGTGTTATCGTGAATTTTGTAATGGCTTGTAAAGCTGGGCGAGTTTTTGTAGAAACTAATTATAGTAAATGCTTAAATTATAGTTGAAATAATAAAAGACAGTGATAGCAAAGCGGTGTGTCCGTTGGACTGGCAAGTTGTAAGTCTCAAGTTAAATTCGAACCAAAGACACGCACCTCTGTATTTTGAGATTCATGCGCGTATTATACAATTATCACTTGTTTCAAAAAAGGACAACCAGCATCATCATCATCATCATCATCAGCCTATAATGTTCCCACTACTGGGACACGGCCTCCTCTCAGTGAGAGGGAATGGGCTATAATCTACCACGCGGGCCCAGTGCGGATTGGTAGATGTCACTCATGTCACATGTCTTCGAATTTTTGGTTCTAGGACATGCCGGTTTCCTCACGATGTTTTCCTTCACCGTTTTTCACAACCAGCATGCCTAAGAGATATTTCTCGACGGCATTATAGCCAACTCAGAAGCCCATTGGCGGCGTAAAATCTCTGTCACCAAGCTAGGCATGATACAGGATATTACTAAAACCTCTATCTAGCTGTTCTGTGTATGCTGTGTATATTTTGGAACTCAAGTCCTCAGATCAAAATACTTGTTATTTCTTTATCTGTGGTATAACATTCTTCCTGTTATTGTTTTACGTTAACAATAGTGTTTACTCCTCTAAAGTACTCTCGCCAGTCGCTTGACTAAGCCGACTCAAGTACGGATTATACTCTTGTCCTTCTGTCTGTTTTTCACATTAGGGGGCGTCCAATTACGTGAGGTGTTCTAGGGGGGGAGGGGGATCAAGCTAAATCTTTCCAAATGTCAGTTAGGTGGGAGGAGGGGTCTTGCCAAATATCACGTACTAATTATTTTTCTCGCAGAAAACTGTGTAAAATTGCGTAACAAATTATTTCTAGAATAAAATATGGCCAAACTCGACAAACGTCGCGGTGTAAAGAGCCGAATAACGGCGACGCGCGGAAACGTTGGGACGGGTTTTTGATGCTCGTAAATATTTTAATAATGTATTAACAAAAAGCAGTAAAGACTTGTTTTTGCTAGTCTTCAATAAAAATAATAGAACAAGTTTTTTTTTTTCTTAATAATCCAACACGTGTACAGTCCAAAGTTTTGAAGAGAAGAATCTCGCGTGAGATTAGGGGAGGGGGGGGGGAGTTGAGGAAAATCTTACGATATCTCACCAAGGCGGGGTCAAAAAATTCTCAAAAACGCCTCACGTAATTTATGGACGCCCCCTTACTAACAATTGCTGTAATAAGTTGTTATTATAAATACACGTGTTTCATTTATTGATCTTCTTATTACTTTACTTTCATTTTCAGTATTTTCGCTGAATTCGCTCTTCTATGTACATATGCAGGAGTATGCTGCATTTATACAGTATTAATATCGGATTCTGTAAAACAGGTAAGAAAGTATTATTTACATCTATTATTAGAGCCAGCTTGTGCTCTCCCACTGCTGGTCAAAGGCCTCTTTCTTTCAATTCCATCAGTCCCAGTTATGTGTCCGTCAATTGGGAGTGATATGAAAATTCTAATGACGTTATTTCGACGCACACAATTTTGAAAATTTTTGTTACCAAGAAGTCAAGAACTACCAACGCTTTATGATTGAAACTCAGACTGAACTTGATTTGATTGAAATTAAAATTGAAAAATGCTATTCGCAACACTTTGTAGTAGCGCACCATTCAATAAATTTTTGGAAATAGCGTGCGTCGGAATGACGTCATTCCGATTTTCATAACTCCCGTGTAACCAAGAAGAATCGGCATCGGGTTAAACTAGAAGCTGACCCCACCAACACACCCCGCCCTGCACCATTTTATAGTCCAGACGGGCGTTTTGGAGGACTATTTTTAAGTTTTATTTGAATGATGATCATCATCATTATTACTTGACTAGTTACGTTAAAACAGTAAACTGAGCTAACAGATTAGGCAAATCATAATGCAAAGCTATGTTTAAGTATAATTATCTCATTGTTAACTGGATTAGGTTTATAGATAGCTTAACGCCAGGCAGTAAATGCCACTCAAGACGTACGTTATCAAAAGAGGAGGCAAATAATGAAGGGATTTTGGATTGTAGCGCTGAAAGAAGTGGAAATGTCAGGCATTCTAGGAGATAAGGAACGTGTAATGAATATAATTAGGTATTATTTATTTTTGTTTTTGGCAATTCCTCATTTTTGTAAGAATCATCGTGATCTGCTTAACTTTTTCGTAAGCTTACTATGTTAGGGTCGGCTTCCAGTCGAATACCAGTAGTTAACATGGAGCAGACTGCTAACCTTGGTGAGGTTGTCAGACTTTTCATACTTCCATACTTTTTATCCTTCCATGCAGTAATGGTTACAAATGTGGATTAAGAAAATAATTAATCCTGACACATTAAAAAAAGATAAAGATAATTTCTTGTAAAAAATGGAGTACAAATTCAAAACATGGGTGCTAACACTGACTAAATAATAACTTATAACGTCTACGTCCCATCACGTTACATTCCTATTTTTGCAACTAAACAAAATGGCATCACAAAAGTCTCATTTCGTAACTATTTTGATCTTCATACATTGAATCCCATTTCGTCAACTTTTGAATATGCGTAAATTCAATCCCATTTGGTAAGGTTTTTGCGCGGCAAGTACAGTAAGCACTCAGACGCCAGAAATACCAAGAAAAACCACAATTACTATTCGGTAAGGATCGGATCGATCTTCTGTTGTTACAGGTAGTCAGAGGCAAAGTCTGACAACCAGTCTTACTAAAATCACATTATCCAGTACTAACTGGGTTGTGGAGGTCAAATAGGCAGTCGCTCAATGTAAAATTGGTATTCAGCTGCATTCTATTACCCTGGAAGCCAACCCCAACGTAGTTGGCTAGGCTAGATGATAATTGATGCTTACTACTGTCACGTGTTACCTATATTTTATTTGCAGTTGGTCGATCGTTTCGCGCCATCTACAATCTTACCAGTGGAATACTACTGCCTCATCTTCCTGGTGCCAATCATACTGCTATGTCAGATCAGATATCTGAAGTTTCTGGCAATATTCGCCGGGCTCGCCAACATTCTGCTAGTCACTGTTTACATCGTTTGCCTGTACTATATCTTTAGTGGTGATATATCTTTTGAAGGCAAACATGCTGCTGGGGACCCTGCAAGATATCCCGCTTTTCTATCGTAAGTTAATCTTTGGATATGTAACCTTAAATTGTAAAACCCGGTAGATTGTAATCTATCTAGCGAGATTGTGAACTCTCGAAAGATTGTCAAACGAACATACTGCTTACAATTTAACGCATTATTTTTCGGTAGAGATTACAATCTATAGAAGTGAAAGAGGTCCTGGGCTCGATTCCCGGATTTTCTATCAGGAAACCACAAAGTCTGGATCTGTGTCCGGTTGCTGGTAACAGGCTCGCCCACTATTAGTCAGGCGAAATTAGGTATACAACTCTCTCCAAACCTTTGGGGATTATTTATTTATGTACACACAAAATACTTAATAGGACATTACATTAAGATAGAAGAGCACATAGGTACTGCTTATTTCATAAGATTATTTTTCATTATTTATTAGACGTGATGTTATGTTGTGTTATATATCTAACTTTTCAGGACAGTTATCTTCGCAATGGAAGGCGTCGGTGTAGTAATGCCGATAGAAAACACGATGAAGAAACCGCAAAACTTTCTGGGCTGTCCCAGTGTATTAGTGGTGGGCATGACAGCAATCGTCTTCCTCTACGGGACCCTAGGCTCGTTTGGATATCTAAGATATGGAGACGTGTTGCGAGGATCCATCACCCTTAACTTACCTACTGACGAATGGTTAGTTGGTTTATTTACTTATTTTATTCATTTACACATGCATTTGTTTTAACAGGTAAGACCGAAGCTAACAACAGTAGTCGTAGCCATAAATTAGTAGTTGTATACAGGGTGTCTGCAGACTCATCACGAAGCCGCCAACCAAGCATTCTGTACATCAAACTAAGCAACTCTACGCAAAACTTATTACTGGGAAACGACTTTTCTTTTGGGGTGAAAAGACATTATTTGTGGTAGTGCTCAATGTAACGCACTCAAAACATTGTGCTGATGGATGGATTGAATAGAACGGGGGTCGTGAAGGTGATTATAGTAGAAATCTTACATTAAGAATCTGTTTTAAAAAAAAAAAAAGTTTGACCCCCAATATCTCCGGAACAATAGAAGGTTCCGAGGAAAACACAAAAAAATGATCGCAATGACAGGGAGAACAAGTGCCTTTCGGCTTGGTTAAGAGGTCTTTACACCCTTTATGTTTGTAATCACGTACTCTGACTAAGTACGCGATACGATGAAAAGTTACAATATCAGGATTTAAGGAGGCGAAAAAGATCTGGCAGATCCTATATCTCGGAAAATTCGTTATCTCTATTTTCACTCGAGCTGAGCTCGGTCACCTACGTAATTTCAGTAGACAAAGAAAATATAAAACCATGTTTAAAAATTACGTTGCTTTCTAAGAATACATTAAAGTTTCTTAGAATAAAATTAAACAAACTCTGTATTAGAATTGCATAAAGTAAAGACGTCATGTGCATTCGCCACTTTGTCACGACTAATTAGATTGTCACTGTTTACCGATGTACCTAGTAGAATCGCAGATCATACATGTGCGCAATGACTTGGCGTAGATTCCACGCAATAATTTGAAGTAGGTATACAGTCAGAGCAAGCTACTCGTAGCAAGAATAACTTGCTTGCACTAATGTTTTATTGAACTAATTAAGCATTAGGTAACCAGTTTGTTCAAAAATTATAACCAGCGCATCAAATTACCACAAACTGTCAAATTTTCTCATTCAGTTTTGAACTTAACCCACAACAGTTTATGGTGAAATTCGACAGTTTGCGGTAACTTTCGCTGGCGATTGTACATCGGTAAGGAAATAAAAATTTTGTACAAATAAAACCCTCATCTAACATCAAATGACCATTAAGATTATGGTCAAATTCTACTTATCTCATCAACACCAATTTATGGTCGTAATTATTATTTTGAGACTTCGTTTATTCAGATATAGTGAAAACACAGAACATGTATTGAACAGCGTCCGAGTATGGAGGGCCCCTGATGAGGAAAAAAATCACAAAATCTTCTCACAACCTCAAATGTTATTTATGATAAAAGATAAAATAAAAATATTACTTACCACGGCCCAGAAAGCTCCAATTGTTGGGATGCTATATTTTTTTAGCAAAATACATTGATTTGACATTAATGATTTTCTCCTCTTGTCAGGTTCCACCCGAGTCCGGCGATGGGCCCCCATAAAAAGATGATATTGGGCCCTATTAGGAATAGCACGCCGCTGGTACCGAAGTAACAATAGTTGTAAAAACATTGGTTATTTTTACAGTCCGAGTACTTAAATGTAATCTTGAGTCATCTTTAGATTGTCCTAGTCTTAGTCACAGTAAAATTGTCAAATACGTTATATTGTAATATCTCTAGCGATATTGTAAAATCTCGAAATATTGTCAAATGAACATACTGCTTACAACAAAACGCATTAATTTTCGTGATATGCATGCGATGGTAGTCAACTTATGCGGTGTGGAGGGAAGGAGGGGTGCCCCTTTCCCAGTGGTACAACTCTCATGAAAATATATTGTACCATTCCTGAGAAATACCGATTATTAAAACCTAACATTAAAACATTTTATATTCCCATAAAAAGCGTAGTCGACGGAGCCCCGCTTCGCGGGGCCCCTATTTCCGAGTGCAGGGTTTAAAGGGAACCTAACTAACCTAACGGGGGGGTGCCCCAAGTCCCGATTATGGGGGCAGAGATACATCCGTATGTTCAGTTGATAATAATTCGAGAGTTTACAATATCGCTAGAGAGAAACACGTTATATTGTAATATAACGTTTTTGTCAATTTTACGGTGACATATATAAGTAGTAAATTATGGTTTGCCAGTAATTTCCGCTCAGTACACCACAATCTTGAATTGTCAGCGTCCTTGACGATGTGATGCGAGAAATACGGGCGAAGTTGATAAACAGTTTGTTTTATTGTTTTAATCCACTTTTTCAATTGGTATTTGAATTCGAATACCTATTTGATAGGTTAAAGACTCCTACCTACATAGATAGTTTTTTTTCCAAAAACAAGTATTATCCGACAGCCGTTGGTGAATATTATGCTTCAAGAATCCAAATTACTAATACATACCAGTTTTCATGTGCAGTTTTTATAATTCGTTGATTTAAAAATTAACCTCTGTTTTTTAATCCTGTTTTACCTCTTTATATGCATACAATAAATGTAATAAATAAACTGCAAAAAACATACCGAAACACGTCCATAGAGTTTGATATATGCAGATATATCAAACATGTTTTTGAAATCATTAAACTAGACACCAGCCAAATACCTATACTTTTTTGCCAGCAAGTCTTTATATAAAACCGACGTAAATAAAGATTATTTTATATCCGTGAAGTTTCCTACCTGATCTTCCTCAAAGAGGTCTGCGTTTTGAAACCGATAACATTCTGATTATTTTACCTACTGTTGAAATAAATGTTCTAACTATTCTCTAACAAGGTTCTTTTTTCCAGGCCAGCGGTACTTGCAAAGGTGTCCATAGCGCTGTCGATATTCTTGACGTACCCACTACAATTCTACGTGGTCATCGACATCTTTACTAGATACACACAGCATCACATCAAGCAGAACTATCATCAGATCACGCAAATTGTAGCGAGGACTGTAGGAGTATGCATTTGTGGTAGGTCTGGTTTTTCTTGGCTATCCAAATATTCATCTTTACCAAAGCCTGATTTCACTTACAGAAAGAAAGAGATACTGTTTATTCGCGAATAGAGGGCGCACATTAAAAAATAAACATGATTTAGCGAAAAGCCTCGTACTTGGTAGTTGGCTCCATGGCTGGGCATAGCTAGGTCTCTTTCTACTTCTGCCAATCTCAGCGCTCTCCTACGTCAGTATCGTCCTAAGCATCACATACGATTGTGTTACGAGTGAGTTACAATAATGCTGTACTTACTATTACAAATCGCTTGGCCTCAAGAAAATCTTTCAGGTCATGACTCAATATGAACCCAGATGAGAATTTCAATCATACTTGCATCAATCTGTTCTTTGTAATTGCAGCCTATTTATTTATCTGGATGGTGTTCAAACAATAAATTATGTTATTGTGAAATGATGTTTAAACAACACAAGACAAGTTTTACGTTGAAGAGCACAACGCAAGCAAAATTTTCCATATATTACTTCGATCAATAATAGTACATTATATTATGTTTTTATTCTTTTTTTAATGAGTTTTCTACCGCAGACCGCAGACGTGGTGGTCCGCGCTCTTATTTACATTTATTGATTGTTTGCTTGTTTTTTAAATTTAAAACTACGATCGTGTTCCATCATTGGACACGTTACATTAAACTAAGCTTATTATTAGTAACTTAAAACCTACTTGAGTCCATCAATTTTTTCTTTTTTTTTTCTTTTAGGCTTATCAGTTGTTGTTATTTCCTTAACCACTAATTAAAATTAACAAAAACCTACACTAAGTTCACACAGCTATTATGCTGTAATTCTCAATTCAATTCAATTCAATTCAAAATAATTTATTATCTCTTCACAAACATGACGAATATTATGTATAGAGCTTAAAGTTTCGGTTATTAGATAAGTTTGTGAGAGACTGGTGTCTGGTGACTGCTGCTGATATATTATTATTATTATTATTAAAACCTGTATAGCAGATCACCAGGGTCCCACCACACGGTAATTCGATTATATCATAAATATTATACATTAATAAGTAATTCAATTAATATGTGAAGGGAAAATGCTTAAACAAGAAAATAATAATATAAGTAATAATAATTAAAAATTAGATTTTAGATTCATATTTTAAATTAATTTATAATTTATGAAATAAATCAAAGACGCCAAATTACAATAATATAAAATTAAAAAACCAAAAATAAAACAATACTTGAAATAATTAAAAAAAATAATGCGCGATATGCGTGGGGAAGGAAGCAGGTCCGAATTATTTAGGATGGGAAAGCAATTCCTCAGTTGATGCGTAATCTAGTTTAAGGAGCCATTCTACTAGAGCACTCTTACAAGCTTTTTTAGGCATGTGATAGATCGTGGTGCGCTCATTGATCTTGTTATACAGATGGGAACCTAGGAATGTGTAAAATCTTTGAGAGAAGCTCGTCCTTAAACCCTTAGCTGTAATGCAAACGGCATGTTTCCTACGTTTACCTAGCATGGAAAGGGGATTAAAAATTATTGAAGAGTGCTTCTTAAGGACAATATTTAGTACAAAGAGTTGTCTCACTGTCAGAACTTTGCATTGTTTGTACAAGTCCACAGTAGGATAGAGGTATGGCAGAGAGTGAGCCACTTTAAGTACCACCCTCTGGGCTCGTTCTAATTTCAGAATGTTGGATTTCGGAGCGCCACCCCATGATGTAATGCAGTATGACAGAAGGGATTGACACATCGCATAATATACCCACCTGATGACCTCAGTGTCAGCAACATGACGCAAATTTTTGAAGAGAAAAATTAATTTACGAATTCTCGACGTAAGGCTGTCGATATGTGGTTGGAAGCTTAAATTGTTGTCTATTAGAATTCCTAAATACTTTATTGAAGTAGTCTTTTCGAGGTCGGGACAGAAACAAGCGTGAGTGTTTGGCTCAATGCAGGAATGCGCTTTGATGTGAAGATGAGATAACAAATCATTGCGTTTGTTGGTCAGAGAGAACGGTATATATTTAGTTTTGTCAACGTTCAGGGTAAGTACATTACTTTTTAACCAAGACAACACCACATCAAAGCCTTTCTGTGCGTGATGATAAACAGCGGCCCATGAGTCTGCTGTAAACAGAAGGGCTGTGTCATCGGCAAACGATATAATTTTACCATGAGGTAGCTGTAGGTTGCAGAGATCATTTATGTAGGCCAGGAAAAGGGAAGGACCGAGCACACTTCCCTGGGGGACACCAAAAGTGACTGGAAGATCATCACTAATGAAATTTTCAATTTTAACCCTTTGAAACCGATCAGATAAGTAGTCCCGGAAGAGCTTTAGTGGTAGACCCCTGATACCCATCTTTTCAAGCTTGTGTAGGAGGATGGGTACAGAGACTGTGTCGAACGCTTTGGCCAGGTCAAGGAATATGACAAGCGCCTTTTTTTTTCTATCGAGACCGTTAACAAGATGATCAGTCAGCTCATGCACAGCATCGTCACAGGATTTTCCAGTCCTGAATCCGAATTGTCCCTGTGATAGAAGGTTATTGCGTTCAAGGTATTCAGTAAGTCTGCTGTTCATGAGGCGCTCTAGAATTTTGGAGATACTTGGTAGAATGGAGATTGGCCTATAATTGTTCACACAGCCTCTGTCCCCAGCCTTGTGGATGGGATGTACAAGCGATTTTTTTAGAGGTAGTGGAAAGGTGCCTGTATAAAACGCCAAATTAAACAGAAAGGTGAGTGGGGGAACCAGGTAGTTCTTGTACTGTTTGAGAAACTGAACCGAAATGGGATCAACACTTTCAGAAAGGGTGTTTTTTAGATTGCAAATGAGGGAGTCGACCTCCTTTTCATCTGTGGGAAGAAGAACCATGGAATGTGAGTGTGAAGCAACAGGAACACCAGTAGGGGTGGGTAGGTGATTTAGTAACTTATCAGCGAGGGTTTTACCAATACCAGCAAAAAAGCAGTTTACCTCATTGACTGACTTTTGGGGGTTGTCAAGCTTTATGAGTTCCTGAGCGGGCGGCTTTGGTTTGTCTGTGTCAGTGATTTTCCTTATGACCTTCCAGAGCTTTCTGCTATTATGTTTTGACTTTCGAATCTCATCTTTCTCATATTCCTGTCTAACTTTTTTCAATATGTCATTACAAAAGTTACGATACCTTTTGTACGTGACCTGTAATGACTCGTCTTTAGGATACTTTTTCAACTTTTTATGAAGGTTGTCTCTATTTATTGAGCATCTCAAAAGTCCCGGAGTCATCCAGGGCTTAATAATACGGTGACGATTACTGATAGGAACAAGCTTAGTATGAAGGGAGATCATGGCACTCAAGTTATCGATAAGAAACGTAGCTGCTAAATTGGCATCGTCCATGGCATATAAAGGTGAAAAGTCGAACGCCTTCACTGCGTTATCTAAGCCAGTATAGTCAATAACTTTTTTGAATTTCTTTGGACGAATGGGTCGCGTTGACAATTCCATAAAAAGGGAGGTGCTATCATGGTCTGTAACTGAGGAGTGCATCACGAAACACTGCGCGATCCTCTTGGTTTTTAAAATAATATGGTCTAGACAGGTACGTCCATGTGTGGGAAAATTGTGGGTTGGTAGTAAACCATGTAACGCCATCAAGTTAAGGTAGCTATGAGACCGATTGTCAGAGTTAAATTCTGTAATATCTATATTGATGTCACCAACCAAAATTATGTTTTTAGTAGATGAGTATTTTAAGAGAAGTTCATTTAAGGAGTTCAAAAAACTAGAGACATTACTCTGTCCCGGAGGACGGTAAACTGCAACAATAATAGTGTCTATGTTTATATGTGCTACTAGACAGTTTGCATCAAGCAGTATAGGCTCTTCTACAACAATTTTCATGCTACTGATATAAAAAATGACCACACCTTCGTTTTGCGTAATGTTTGTCGAGGTAGAGTGTGACGTATAATTATCAAGAGAAGGAATGACCTGAGTGCATGGTAGCCAACATTCAGTCAAAATTATGACATCCCATTGTATTTTACTCCTGGTGAGTAATGTTTGGAATGCGGGAAGATTGCGTCTAATGCTTCTTATATTTTGATGAATAATAGAGAGATAGTGTTCAGGTTTAGATATGTAGGTGGGAATGTCATCAACGTTACATAAATGGGAGTTGGCAACCGAAACCGCATCCAAAAAGGAGTTTATTTCTACTACATTATCGAATACAAGTTAAGGTAGTCTGGTAGATTGCACTGATATTGAGGAGGGGAGGGGGCGAAAGAGCATTGTAATCTACTGAAGTCAAGTTGTCGACGATGAAATAACACACCAGAGGCTTGGGTTAAATTAGTGATGGGTGCTGGGATACAAAATATGAGATGACTTAACTTAGTTGACATTACAAACGATAACAAATCTAAAGGTATTATGCATGCATGACAATGGAAATTGAGATATTGGTCTACTATAATACTCAACATAGTGAATTTAAATGTAAGTGAAATACATACAATAAAATATCAGATGGTAAAAATCAAAATTAAAGAAGGGCGACAGCATCGAGACATCTGATGTGCTTAGCAGGCATTTTTTCTTCCTTCCGGACTAGGATGCGACCATCTCGGATCCAGACAAATTTATACGCCTTTTCTTTCGCAACCTTTCGAACAGCCGCATGAATTTCCTTATTTGAGGGTGATAGGTGCTCTGACACAAATACAGGGCATTTTACACCACCATAACCAAGATGATGAGAGTTCAGTTTGTCATCGCGGTGGGTCTTATTAAAGTTGGTAACTGAAGTCAATAGACCATCCCGAATTCCAGTATTCTTAAACCTAACAATTATGGATCTAGATCGATTACTGTTCGTATCCATTTTTCTAACTCTGTTAACAGAAAGCACATCTTGTTCTTGGACGGAGCTCGAGACGGCTTTGGATAGTTGCATGACCGTGTTTACTAAATTCTCATTGTTAGTTTCGGGAACTCCATTTATCTCTAGATTCTCTTGTCTGGTAAATTGTTCCAAAGCATTAAGTCTAGACGTTAAGTCCTTGATAGATTTCTGGAGAGTCCCGTTTTCATTTTCCAAAAACTTAACCTTTTCTTTGTTTGCGGAAAACTCAGCGCTAATTCGGTCGAACTCGTCGCTCATAAATTGGACCGATTTAGCTAGCCCCGGGAGTGAAGATAGATGTTCATTAATTTTGCATAGTTCGTTGGTGATGCAGCTTTTGATAGTGGTGGCTATCTCATCAGTTAAGGCTTTGTGTATCTCGACCCGGATAGTATCAATGATTTCCGCAGTAGAGGTCTCGGAGAAGACGAACTGGCTTTCTGGGGGTGAGTCAGTCAGGCGCGGACGTTTTAACCTCGAGGAAATAGTTTTATCCGAGTCCCGGTTACGGGAGAAGCCTTCCTCAGGCATCTCTGATTCCGACTCCATAGAAATAGTTTTATTATTGTTTTGCTTCGGTGGAGAGCGGTTGGATTTCGGCATAATTAACCGAATAACGTAAAGCCACAGTAAAAATGTTTAAAAGAAAAAAATAAAAAAATGCAAAAAGAGTTTGTCGTCACTTGGATTCGATCCAGCGCCTCGTAGCTACGATTCAATGAGTCGCTTGCTTACGCCACAGGACCAAATACACATTGAGAAACTTATTTAAATTTGTTAAGTGTATTGTGCACCACTGAGTGCTTGCTACGAGGTGTGATTTACTAATGAGTCCAAAGATCACTTTTTTGTTCGGCACCGTCACAGATCACAGAAAAGTTACTCGGTTTGTGGTTTAGAAAACTGATTTTAGCTTTTAAAATTTAGTGTTTTGAAAGAGTTTTTAACACAGAATGTTCACTGAGTTTAGCACATTGACTTGCACATATTAAAATACGTTCATAATCAGTATTTACAATTTTTATGGATTTAAATTGCAGAGAGTAGCCGAAGTACGTAAGTTAGTCCAACTACCGCCGGTGGAATGAACATGTAACAAACACATTATTAAAAGCGAGTTAACCAAACTAACAACTATAAGAAGGTTACTTGTGGTTTTCTAATTAGAATTACATATGTAGATGATCGTTGTTTTAAAGAAATACCACCTCTTCAAACGCGACTCATTAATTGGGTCAGTAGCTCATTGACGAGCGATCACTAATGCGTTTGACAATCATAGTAATTAAAGACATGCTCCAATCGTTCATTACAGCGGTAGGCCCCATAATATATACCAAAATGATGACATTACTAAATTGTACTTTTACGAAATAGTCGTAAGATGAAATGATAACTCTTAAAAGATAACACACTTAGCTGGTTTAACACTTTAAGCCTCTTTGTAACCTCGTATTGCATTCGATATCAATATCACAAGTGCCGCTTTCTGTATCTCATAATATGTACCTAATATTCGCTTCAGTGAATATCATAATTGTATCCCCATTAGTCTCGTTATCGCGGCTGCCTACTGTACTTGAATGTGATTTATTGATATCAATAATAATGATGCCTTTTATGCAAACTATTGCATTTTAACTAATATTTTAATTAATTATTATGTCTTTCGAAAGTGACTCAGTACGCTGGCCACTGAGTACCTACGTCAGTCGTCAAAGATTTTCTGTGAAAAAACATCAAATATGAGATAAACTAGATTAAAGCACCGAATATCTTTGAATGGGTTTCTATTGTATAACTATGACGAGAACAATGAACGAAAGAAAATTAAAGTTGATGGGGCAATCCCTAACGACGATGATTGTGTCAAATTCTTCGAAATCTTATACGCAATTGTTATTGACGTAGTTATATTACGACTTTTGTATTTTATTACTTTGTTTTTAATACACTCTTTTTAACTACACATGTAACTAACTATGTGATTAAATCTTAGAAGCTAGGTTTAACCCACTTCCCGTCGTGACGACATTCTAAATCCACCGGACTCCCAAAATTGGCAGACTAGTTATCTTACAAGCATTTCCATATATGGATATCAAATTATACATATAGACATCAAAGAGTTTGCTGAGAAGAATACGCGAAATACAAAGACGTCATTCTAAAACGTGTTTTTTATATATTTTTTCAAACTGTAATATTTTATTCTATACAAATCCAAACACTAACTGTCATACGCTGTTTTAAGTTAAAACTAAACAACAACAACAGCCAACAACTAACTGTCATTGACTTTCACTTCAGACACAGCCACATTACCTTATAGCACGTAATCAATTTACAACCCTTTCTAATTTCAGTGGGAATAGGAATGGCCCTCCCACTGCTGGAGCAAATCCTCAACATAGTTGGAGCGTTGTTCTACTCAATCCTCGGCCTCATCATCCCCAGTATCATAGAAACGGTCTTCAGGTGGGGGAACCTTGGAAAGTGGAACTGGATCCTTTGGAAGAACTCATTCATCTGCATATTTGGCCTTTTCTGCTTGGTATCAGGATGTACCGTGACAATTATGGATATAATTGAGATTCTACACAGGAAAACTGAGTAACGAGAGCAATTTTAATGTATTCAACACTAGTATTAAAATGTAATTTATAAGAAACTTGAAAGTCTTGTTATTTTTGTAAACAAAAAAACACTTAAGTCCCTAGACTGACGTAATGCTGTTTGATGATTTTGTCAAGAACAAGAAGAGTGATACCAGTTTAACGCTAAATTATAATATGAGTTAGATGAACTCGTTACATCCGGTTTTTTGAATTGTAGATTTGAACTTGAACTTTTAAGGCGATTACAGGAGCTAAACGCGAGTTTTATAATTACTAAAAGTATATGATTCACTTCTATAAACAAGACCAGAAAAATATATGATATTCTTCAGGATATATGCTAGCATGATACTGTTTTGAAAACATAATACAATTAATTTGGCTCGATAAAAAGAAATCACGAACTTACCTCTAAAAATATCTTTCAAACAATAAAAAACATACTAATATGCATGCGATCATTCTGATTTTTTGGCAAATAATTCTACAAGCAATATATTAGCATGATACTGTTTTAGTTTTTTAATCCAATCAATAGTTTTTTTGTAAATCGATCGAAACCACTCATTTCGCGCTATTTGGCCCGCAGTGGCTGACGTAACAACCACTTTGTAGTGCAAGCTGATTAGAACTTTATTCTAACAGCATTTCAAACGAAGTTTGAACCACCACAAATAGAGTTGCTAATTTAGCTCGTCTAAGCGCCTTAAAATAATATTTTAGCATTTTGAATTTCAAAGGAATCATCTGCTAAAGAATTTGACTTCAAAATCTCCAAAAAAAAGCCGGATGAATCCATTTCATCTTTCTATAATTATTATTACACATAAGTCTTCAACTTGAGTAGTATTTCACGGCATACGAGTATTATTGCCATATTTTCATCTACAGAACCAAACACCGTTGTCTGATTTCTCTTTCTATGAAACTTTACATAACTTCAGAATGAAGTTTACCATGAAACAAAATGAAACATTTCACTGCTTCCAATAGTTTAAAAAATGCAGCTTAGGTAATGCATTTTGAACATTGCGTCTACGGTTGTCCGGCCATTCTGTTTTTACTAATAAAATAAATACAAAAATAAATATCGCTGGACATTAACACACAGCGCCACACTAAGTAAGGTTTGCTTGATATACTACTTATATTCAATTTTGGTTGTAAATAATATTACAAATACAATTTATATGATCCAGTACAAGTTGATAAGGAAGACTGTCATCATCATCATCATCATCATCAGCCTATTAATGTTCCCACTGCTGGGACAGGCCTCCTCTCTATGAGAGAGAATGGGCTATATAATCCACCACGCGGGCCCAATGCGGATTGGTAGATGTCACATGTCTTCGAAATTATGGTTCGTTCTAGGACATGCCGGTTTCCTCACGATGTTTTCCTTCACCGTTTTGAGAGCAGCGGTGATGTAATAAATTACACAAAGTAATGCGCCTGCCTGGGTTCGAACCCACGACTTACTGAACGTAAGTCGGGGCCGCCACCACTGGGCCACCGCTGCTCAAACAAGAAGACTGTAACAGCCAGCAAACACTTCGAATAATCTAGGGCTGGCTATTCAGGTTCCACCCACCGCGGCACCGACTAGTAGTTATGTACTTTACCTTAACTGGAAAGTATTCTAAAATTAATGGAACTTTAACATAGGTTGTTTGGGGGAACACTAGAAAGACTATCATATGTTTTCGACCAGGACCTTGTTCTAACATGGGGTGGGGATAAAAACCCCATTTGTTTAGACTTTTTTCAATTTTACGCTATCATCATCATCATCATCATCATCATCCGCTTAGCCTTTTCCCAACTATGTTGGGGTCGGCTTCCAGTCTAACCGGATGCAGCTGAATACCAGTATTTTACATGGAGCGACTGCCTGTCTGACCTCCACAACCCAGTTGATACCGGGTAATAGATGCCTTGGTAAAACTGGTTGTCAGACTTTTTGGGCCACTGACTACCTGTATAACGACTGTCAAAGATCTTGAAATGGCAGCCGGGACCAACAACTTAACGTGCTTTCTGAGGCACGGAAAAAACTCGGTTTGTTTCGGTGATCACCCATCCACAGACCAACCTAGGCAAGCACGGCTTAACCTTAAGTACGACCCGAGCTACTGTTTTTATTTAGTCACGAGCTCCTCAACTTTACTAATTTCTCTATTGTCCGGCCCCTGAAGATCACGCACCTCTTCATTCGTTTTCTATAATATGAGTATAATACGGAACTATCGTATCGTACGATACCGTTCTTCGTCGATCTATCCGAGAGACAGGATGTACTTGAAGAACTGGGCTAACAAACTTTCCCTCGACAATAATTCCTACGTTATCAATCAATTAACACTACACGTGGTTGCAAGACCGGTTCAATATCTACACAATGACATCATTAAATAAAATTGTAGGTTTTAAGTACGTATGGGAAAATTAAATTAAATGAAAATCATCGACCTGCAATCTGAAACGTAAATAAAATGATCACAGAGAAACAACTTTTTGCGATCTCGTAACAATGATCTTAAATGAAAATAGCCACCGATGACCGCTGAAAAACCCACTTTATATTACATAATTTTATCATCATCAAGAGATCTTCGAAATATCTTTAAAAATAACTTTGGAAAAACCAGAAAATTCACTGCTATTGTCACTATGGGGAGTCAAGATAAAAAATCTGAACGGATACAAATAAAGATTCTTAAGTGTAACATTAATATTGACAATCCTAAGGCACTGTCTTGAGTTATTGTGCCTAGATTGCGTTCAGGCCTGGTCACGTGTGTCCTATAAGAACGGCGATGGAGTATCAGTCGGCATTAGTATGTGCGCTGTTTACTGTGACCACGTCCGTCATCCTCGTGCATTCGCAAATAAATAATAATTGAAAAAACATGCAATGGAATTCCATTCGTCTAGCGAATTTAATCAAATGAAATTCATGATATTCGTTACGGTCTTAATAAGCAAGCAGAACTAACTTAAATTAGTGTGTAAGAATGTTTACGTTGATCAAAAATTCCATTAATAACTGAAAAAAGTGGTTTCGAAAAGTGTATTTTATTTTTTGTCAACACCTAGTGCTTCAAGAACGAGTCACGTTGGCGTTGTCAAAACTAGCGCTAAATAATTCAAACAAGCATCAGCAACTTTTATCTCGCTAATGACAAACATTATTATCCTTCTCAAGAATTTATCTTTCGTAAGAGATAAGGGATAACAATTGTAAAACAATTGCGAGACGGGCAATCGTTAATAGAAATAAGAAAAACAATTAAACCATAGAACAATAATTTTGTGAAATAAGTGCTACTCGTTTATTGATATCATAATATTGAGACGATAACTTACAGTGAAGTGCCACCTTAATGGTATGTTCGGTCGTAATTGGCATTAGAGCAATAATTCTAGTGCAAGTGACATTAAACTAGGCGTCCAACAACCGGAAAATTAAATTCCTTAACGATCGTAATCAGAGACTAGTTTAGTTTGAGAGTGGACTTTTAGTTATGAAAATGGGAGAGAAAGAAAAGTGTAAACATGTTGAAGAGTACAACCCCTTCGAGCATCGGGAAGTCGTTAAACCAAATTCGTAAGTAATTTTATTTATATTGGCCTATTCTTGGCCTTAATCTAGTCCTGAGGACGGAGATGAGGTCGACGATGGAACGAATATTTTTATTTTACTGGTTTTCTGGTAGCTGGAAGACAGTTACCAGTAGAATCAAGTTGAATGGCGTGCAATTGTAAACGCTTTTGTCCAACAGTGAACTGTTTTAGGCTGATGATTATAACTGGTGTTCTAAGAATTCTCGGGCAATAAATCTATATCAAAAAGATGCTTGTGCTAAAATAAGATACCATATTGATAGTGAAGGTTACCATCACACAGTTTTAATAAGCCTTTGATTAATAGTATCAGCTTTCAATTGTGTCAAAGACGATACTGGAGATGAAACTGTTTCATAGAATTTTAAATTTTGCATCAAATCTTAGTCTTGGTTTTGTAGGTATCCGTAGACATCAGCAATCAACTACACAAAGGATTGTTTTAAAATTGAAACCAAAAATAAAAAAGTTTTGAACCGTTTCCGATAATTTCAAGGCACACTCAACGTGAATTTACAAACATAGCGGCATACAGTCCCAACTAGGTACATTGACTGAAGACTGATTAGAAGTTGTGACACAATTTAGAAGAGGTCTATTATGTAGTTGTGGTCTGCAACAGATAGAATTGATTTATTGAATGATTATACGCTGATCTGTTGCAAACTTTTGTTTTCGCTTTTGTTATTTAAGCTTTATTTACATTATTTACAAATCTAGAATACTCGTAGTACTTCATAAAAATATGTACAAGTATCAAAAGGGTTACTTACAGGTCGTCAAAAAAATCGTCCACATCGTTGTCAACAGGAAAAGCAACAGCCAAACATTGATTTGATAATTCAATATAAACTAAAATCTAGACAAACTACAATTAATAAAAGAATATGTACAAGTATCAGAAAAGGAAAATAATGTTAGCGTGTCAAAAAAATCGTCCACTTTGTTGTCAATAGGGAAAGTACGTAGATCGCTGGTAGCAATGCCACGTTGGATGTGGTTCATCATCATTTCAGCCGAAAGACGTCCACTGCTGGACATAGGCCTCCCCCAAGTGTCGCCACATTTACCGGTCCCTTGCGACTCGCATCCAACGGATTCCCGCAACCTTCACCAGGTCATCGGGATGGTCGTTGGATGTGGTTGTTTGGCCAAAAAATTGACCTGGCCCCGAGTCTCGACAGAGATAACGACAAAATCGCTAACTTTCGATCGCTGATTACTAGCGAATAAATTATTTTGCAATAATTATGTTTACGAGAAACGCATCTAGGATGTAGAGACTTTCATTATTCTCAAGCATCATTATTGCAACCGAATTGATTCGCTAGTAATTAGCAACCGAAAGTTAACAATTTTGTCGTTATCTCTGTCGAGATTGCCAGCTCAGCGCTCTGGTCATGTGAAGAGTCGACCAACCGCTTGGTGTTAGCCTTGAAGGACACTTGGACTCCATGGCCCTAGTGTTTGAACCCCAAAAGGCTCAAATAAGTTAGCTACTAATTATAGGCTGTTGTATTTTGCGCCGTTTGATAAAATGTATGTAATATTTCTTTTTCAGGGACCTCAGATCCTTAGCAAATCTAATAAAGTCTTCACTCGGATCGGGTCTGCTTGCTATGCCCCTAGCATTCTCAAATGCTGGATGGGGAGTTGGTATTGTCGGCACTGTTATCGTAGCATTTATTTGCGGACATTGTGTTCATATATTTGTAAGTACAATTCAAATATTTTGTAATCCTTTTAAGTAACTTTCGATAAAATTGTCTAGGCACTGCTGCTACCATTTCAAGGTAAGAAACCTTATTCTGAGGTTTTGCGTAAATTGATTCCGTTACTCAACCCACCTACCTATATCTAAAGGATTTTTTGTACTGTAGGAGAATTGTTGATTCTTAGTTCAATACGCAACCACCGTTCAAAACTATTTTAACAATAAGTAATATTTGCTTAGAAACTCATTAGGTTGTTAGGTTTCTTGTGACCCTTTGAAAAACATCATGTAATTCTAGGACTAGGTAATTACCACTGAGGCGTTCTAAAACAACGTATTTTAATGCAGAAAACGAATTTTAACTTCATAAGGGTTTTAAATAGTCTCCTTCCAGGCGAGGCAAGACAAAGAAGTTGGAAGACGCACGGAAAACGCCTGGAAGAGCTTCTGGTACATGAAAGAGCTATTCAAGGACGATTTACCCCTCCCCTTAAAACGTAAGCTGATGGACATGTGCATTCTCCCCATACTAACATATGGTGCACAGACTTGGTCTTTGACTAACATCCAGAAGTCCAAACTCAAGGTTTGCCAACGGGCAATAGAGCGCAGCATACTTAACGTTAAAATTACCGACAGAATAAGTAAAACCTCACTTCGCTCCAGAACTCAAATTGCTGACGTAGCTCAAAAAGCCACAAAACTAAAATGGGACTGGGCAGGTCATATCTGCCGGATGCCGTGGGCTCGTATGTCACAAAACTGGAGCCCTGAAACAGTTAGACGGGGACGCGGCAGAGCAAAGAAAAGATGGCGGGACGCCTTGGATGGCTTTCTCGTTAATTGGCGAGAAGAGGCGCAACACCGAGAAAAGTTGAAGAGCCTTTACGCAGGCCTTTAGGGCCTTTGCGCAGGAGTGGGACAGCTCAGGCTAAATAAATAAAAAAAGAAAGAGGATTTTGACCGATTATCAGTATTAACAGTAACATATATTATGTATACTGTTGCATCTGGTTTATACCAGTTGGAAGACAATGTTTACTATTGGTACTTGAAGACGAGGGTCATTAGTAAACACTCCTTAACCCTTCAGTAAAACTGCAGAAAATGACTCAGCACTTAAATTCAGCTCTTAACCTAAAATAGAAGCTAGATTTCTTTAATATTATAACATATTTGAATATTATTTATTTATTCCATTTAAACTCTACATTAAAGCGATCAGTTTGGACGGTGGCCTCTGAAACAGCGATGAAATAGTTGAAAACGTGACTGTATTTATTAATGACTCATTTAAATTACAGTAGTAGCACAAACGAAGGGAACACGCCCTTAAAAAGTCCAAAGTGGATGAGAACAACGAAAGGCAGGCAGAAATGCAAAACCTTAGAGGAGGCCTCTGTCGAAGGACAAGCGGTTGATTAAAACCGATCGTTTAAGATTAATAATTATTTTGTACTGTAATGACCTAAACATTGTGAACAGTAATAAATAGTAGATTGTATGACAAGTTAGCAAAATAATATTTTTACGGCGAGGGCGCGTTTTTCGTAGAGTTTAGAGGATTAGTTACTACGTAACTCTTCGGGATTAGTTACTACCTAACTCTTCAGGATTAGTCACTACGTAATTCTTCAGGATTAGTTACTACGTTACTTTTCAGGATTAGTTACTACGTAACTCTTCAGGATTAGTTTCTACCTAACTCTTCAGGATGAGTTACTACCTAACTCTTCATGATTAGTTACTACATAACTCTTCAGGATTAGTTACGACGTTACTTTTCAGGATTAGTTACTACGTTACTTTTCAGGATTAGTTACTACGTTACTTTTAAGATTAGTTACTACTTAACTCTTCAGGATTAGTTACTACGTTACTCTTTAGGATTAGTTACTACCTAACTCTTCATGATTAGTTACTACATAACTCTTCAGGATTAGTTACTACGTTACTTTTCAGGATTAGTTACTACGTTACTTGTCAGGATTAGTTACTACGTTACTTTTAAGATTAGTTACTACGTAACTCTTCAGGATTAGTTACTACGTAACTCTTCAGGATTAGTTTCTATCTAACTCTTCAGGATTAGTTACTACCTAACTCTTCATGATTAGTTACTACATAACTCTTCAGGATTAGTTACTACGCTACTTTTCAGGATTAGTTACTACGTTACTTTTCAGGATTAGTTACTACGTTACTTTTAAGATTAGTTACTACGTAACTCTTCAGGATTAGTTAATACGTTACTCTTTAGGATTAGTTACTACCTAACTCTTCATGATTAGTTACTACATAACTCTTCAGGATTAGTTACTACGTTACTTTTCAGCATTAGTTACTACGTTACTTGTCAGGATTAGTAACTACGTTACTTTTAAGATTAGTTACTACGTAACTCTTCAGGATTAGTTACTACGTAACTCTTCAGGATTAGTTACTATGTAACTCTTCACGATTACTTACTACGTTACTTTTCAGGATTAGTTACTACGTAACTCTTCAGGATTAGTTACTACGTAACTCTTCAGGGTTAGTTACTATGTAACTCTTCACGATTAGTTACTACGTTACTTTTCAGGATTAGTTACTACGTAACCTACGTAACTCTTCAGGGTTAGTTACTACGTAACTCTTCAGGATTAGTTATTATGTAACTCTTCACGATTACTTAGTACGTTACTTTTCAGGATTAGTTACTACGTAACTCTTCAGGATTAGTTACTACGTTACTTTTCAGGATAAGTTACTACGTTACTTTTCAGGATAAGTTACTTCCTAACTCTTCAGGATAAGTTACTACGTAACTCTTCAGGATTAGTTACTACGTAACTCTTTAGGATTAGTTACTACCTAACTCTTCAGGATTAGTTACTACGTAACTCTTCAGAATTAGTTACTACGTTACTCTTCAGGATTAGTTACTACGTAACTGTTCAGATTTAGTTACCACCTAACTCTTCAGGATTAGTTACTACCTAACTCTTCAGGATTAGTTACTACCTAACTCTTCATGATTAGTTACTACCTAACTCTTCAGGATTAGTTACTACGTAACTCTTCAGAATTAGTTACTACGTTACTCTTCAGGATTAGTTACTACGTAACTGTTCAGATTTAGTTACCACCTAACTCTTCAGGATTAGTTACTACCTAACTCTTCAGGATTAGTTACTACCTAACTCTTCATGATTAGTTACTACATAACTCTTCAGGATTAGTTACTGCGTTACTTTTCAGGATTAGTTACTACGTTACTTTTCAGGATTAGTCACTACGTTACTTTTCAGGATTAGTTACTACGTAACTCTTTAGGATTAGTTACTACGTAACTCTTCAGGGTTAGTTACTACGTAACTCTTCAGGATTAGTTACTATGTAACTCTTCACGATTACTTACTACGTTACTTTTCAGGATTAGTTACTATGTAACTCTTCAGGATTAGTTACTACGTAACTCTTCAGGGTTAGTTACTATGTAACTCTTCAGGATTAGTTACTACGTTACTTTTCAGGATTAGTTACTACGTAACTATTTAGGATTAGTTACTACGTAACTCTTCAGGATTAGTTACTAGGTAACTCTTCAGGATTAGTTACTACCTAACTCTTCAGGATTAGTTACTACCTAACTCTTCATGATAAGTTACTACATAACTCTTCAGGATTAGTTACTACGTTACTTTTCAGGATTAGTTACTACGTTACTTTTCAGGATTAGTTACTACGTTACTTTTCAGGATAAGTTACTTCCTAACTCTTCAGGTTTAGTTACTACGTAACTCTTCAGGATTAGTTACTACGTAACTCTTTAGGATTAGTTACTACCTAACTCTTTAGGATTAGTTACTACGTAACTCTTCAGAATTAGTTACTACGTTACTCTTCAGGATTAGTTACTACGTAACTCTTTAGGATTAGTTACTACCTAACTCTTTAGGATTAGTTACTACGTAACTCTTCAGAATTAGTTACTACGTTACTCTTCAGGATTAGTTACTACCTAACTCTTCAGGATTAGTTACTACCTAACTCTTCAGGATTAGTTACTACGTTGCTCTTTAGGATTAGTTACTACGTAACTCTCCAGGATTAGTTACTACGTAACTCTTCAGGATTAGTTACTACGTTACTCTTCAGGATTAGTTACTACGTAACTGTTCAGATTTAGTTACCACCTAACTCTTCAGGATTAGTTACTACCTAACTCTTCAGGATTAGTTACTACCTAACTCTTCATGATTAGTTACTACATAACTCTTCAGGATTAGTTACTGCGTTACTTTTCAGGATTAGTTACTACATAACTCTTCAGGATTAGTTACTGCGTTACTTTTCAGGATTAGTTACTACGTTACTTTTCAGGATTAGTTACTACGTAACTCTTCAGGATTAGTTACTACGTAACTCTTCAGGGTTAGTTACTACGTAACTCTTCAGGATTAGTTACTATGTAACTCTTCACGATTACTTACTACGTTACTTTTCAGGATTAGTTACTACGTTACTTGTCAGGATTAGTTACTACGTTACTTTTAAGATTAGTTACTACGTAACTCTTCAGGATTAGTTACTACGTAACTCTTCAGGATTAGTTTCTATCTAACTCTTCAGGATTAGTTACTACCTAACTCTTCATGATTAGTTACTACATAACTCTTCAGGATTAGTTACTACGCTACTTTTCAGGATTAGTTACTACGTTACTTTTCAGGATTAGTTACTACGTTACTTTTAAGATTAGTTACTACGTAACTCTTCAGGATTAGTTAATACGTTACTCTTTAGGATTAGTTACTACCTAACTCTTCATGATTAGTTACTACATAACTCTTCAGGATTAGTTACTACGTTACTTTTCAGCATTAGTTACTACGTTACTTGTCAGGATTAGTAACTACGTTACTTTTAAGATTAGTTACTACGTAACTCTTCAGGATTAGTTACTACGTAACTCTTCAGGATTAGTTACTATGTAACTCTTCACGATTACTTACTACGTTACTTTTCAGGATTAGTTACTACGTAACTCTTCAGGATTAGTTACTACGTAACTCTTTAGGGTTAGTTACTATGTAACTCTTCACGATTAGTTACTACGTTACTTTTCAGGATTAGTTACTACGTAACCTACGTAACTCTTCAGGGTTAGTTACTACGTAACTCTTCAGGATTAGTTATTATGTAACTCTTCACGATTACTTAGTACGTTACTTTTCAGGATTAGTTACTACGTAACTCTTCAGGATTAGTTACTACGTTACTTTTCAGGATAAGTTACTACGTTACTTTTCAGGATAAGTTACTTCCTAACTCTTCAGGATAAGTTACTACGTAACTCTTCAGGATTAGTTACTACGTAACTCTTTAGGATTAGTTACTACCTAACTCTTCAGGATTAGTTACTACGTAACTCTTCAGAATTAGTTACTACGTTACTCTTCAGGATTAGTTACTACGTAACTGTTCAGATTTAGTTACCACCTAACTCTTCAGGATTAGTTACTACCTAACTCTTCAGGATTAGTTACTACCTAACTCTTCATGATTAGTTACTACATAACTCTTCAGGATTAGTTACTGCGTTACTTTTCAGGATTAGTTACTACGTTACTTTTCAGGATTAGTCACTACGTTACTTTTCAGGATTAGTTACTACGTAACTCTTTAGGATTAGTTACTACGTAACTCTTCAGGGTTAGTTACTACGTAACTCTTCAGGATTAGTTACTATGTAACTCTTCACGATTACTTACTACGTTACTTTTCAGGATTAGTTACTATGTAACTCTTCAGGATTAGTTACTACGTAACTCTTCAGGGTTAGTTACTATGTAACTCTTCAGGATTAGTTACTACGTTACTTTTCAGGATTAGTTACTACGTAACTATTTAGGATTAGTTACTACGTAACTCTTCAGGATTAGTTACTAGGTAACTCTTCAGGATTAGTTACTACCTAACTCTTCAGGATTAGTTACTACCTAACTCTTCATGATAAGTTACTACATAACTCTTCAGGATTAGTTACTACGTTACTTTTCAGGATTAGTTACTACGTTACTTTTCAGGATTAGTTACTACGTTACTTTTCAGGATAAGTTACTTCCTAACTCTTCAGGTTTAGTTACTACGTAACTCTTCAGGATTAGTTACTACGTAACTCTTTAGGATTAGTTACTACCTAACTCTTTAGGATAAGTTACTACGTAACTCTTCAGAATTAGTTACTACGTTACTCTTCAGGATTAGTTACTACGTAACTCTTTAGGATTAGTTACTACCTAACTCTTTAGGATTAGTTACTACGTAACTCTTCAGAATTAGTTACTACGTTACTCTTCAGGATTAGTTACTACCTAACTCTTCAGGATTAGTTACTACGTTACTCTTCAGGATTAGTTACTACGTAACTGTTCAGATTTAGTTACCACCTAACTCTTCAGGATTAGTTACTACCTAACTCTTCAGGATTAGTTACTACCTAACTCTTCATGATTAGTTACTACATAACTCTTCAGGATTAGTTACTGCGTTACTTTTCAGGATTAGTTACTACGTTACTTTTCAGGATTAGTTACTACGTTACTTTTCAGGATTAGTTACTACGTAACTCTTCAGGATTAGTTACTACGTAACTCTTCAGGGTTAGTTACTACGTAACTCTTCAGGATTAGTTAGTATGTAACTCTTCACGATTACTTACTACGTTACTTTTCAGGATTAGTTACTACGTAACTCTTCAGGATTAGTTACTTCGTAACTCTTCAGGGTTAGTTACTATGTAACTCTTCACGATTAGTTACTACGTTACTTTTCAGGATTAGTTACTACGTAACTATTTAGGATTAGTTACTACGTAACTCTTCAGGATTAGTTACTAGGTAACTCTTCAGGATTAGTTACTACCTAACTCTTCAGGATTAGTTACTACCTAACTCTTCATGATTAGTTACTACATAACTCTTCAGGATTAGTTACTACGTTACTTTTCAGGATTAGTTACTACGTTACTTTTCAGGATTAGTTACTACGTTACTTTTCAGGATAAGTTACTTCCTAACTCTTCAGGTTTAGTTACTACGTAACTCTTCAGGATTAGTTACTACGTAACTCTTTAGGATTAGTTACTACCTAACTCTTTAGGATTAGTTACTACGTAACTCTTCAGAATTAGTTACTACGTTACTCTTCAGGATTAGTTACTACGTAACTCTTTAGGATTAGTTACTACCTAACTCTTTAGGATTAGTTACTACGTAACTCTTCAGAATTAGTTACTACGTTACTCTTCAGGATTAGTTACTACCTAACTCTTCAGGATTAGTTACTACCTAACTCTTCAGGATTAGTTACTACGTTGCTCTTTAGGATTAGTTACTACGTAACTCTCCAGGATTAGTTACTACGTAACTCTTCAGGATTAGTTACTACGTTACTCTTCAGGATTAGTTACTACGTAACTGTTCAGATTTAGTTACCACCTAACTCTTCAGGATTAGTTACTACCTAACTCTTCAGGATTAGTTACTACCTAACTCTTCATGATTAGTTACTACATAACTCTTCAGGATTAGTTACTGCGTTACTTTTCAGGATTAGTTACTACGTTACTTTTCAGGATTAGTTACTACGTAACTCTTCAGGATTAGTTACTACGTAACTCTTCAGGGTTAGTTACTACGTAACTCTTCAGGATTAGTTACTATGTAACTCTTCACGATTACTTACTACGTTACTTTTCAGGATTAGTTACTACGTTACTTTTCAGGATTAGTTACTACGTAACTCTTCAGGATTACTTACTACGTAACTCTTCAGGGTTAGTTACTACGTAACTCTTCAGGGTTAGTTACTACGTAACTCTTCAGGATTAGTTATTATGTAACTCTTCACGATTACTTAGTACGTTACTTTTCAGGATAAGTTACTACGTAACTCTTCAGGATTAGTTACTACGTTACTTTTCAGGATAAGTTACTACGTTACTTTTCAGGATAAGTTACTTCCTAACTCTTCAGGATAAGTTACTACGTAACTCTTCAGGATTAGTTACTACGTAACTCTTTAGGATTAGTTACTACCTAACTCTTCAGGATTAGTTACTACGTAACTCTTCAGAATTAGTTACTACGTTACTCTTCAGGATTAGTTACTACGTAACTGTTCAGATTTAGTTACCACCTAACTCTTCAGGATTAGTTACTACCTAACTCTTCAGGATTAGTTACTACCTAACTCTTCATGATTAGTTACTGCGTTACTTTTCAGGATTAGTTACTACGTTACTTTTCAGGATTAGTTACTACGTTACTTTTCAGGATTAGTTACTACGTAACTCTTTAGGATTAGTTACTACGTAACTCTTCAGGGTTAGTTACTACGTAACTCTTCAGGATTAGTTACTATGTAACTCTTCACGATTACTTACTACGTTACTTTTCAGGATTAGTTACTACGTAACTCTTCAGGATTAGTTACTACGTAACTCTTCAGGGTTAGTTACTATGTAACTCTTCAGGATTAGTTACTACGTTACTTTTCAGGATTAGTTACTACGTAACTATTTAGGATTAGTTACTACGTAACTCTTCAGGATTAGTTACTAGGTAACTCTTCAGGATTAGTTACTACCTAACTCTTCAGGATTAGTTACTACCTAACTCTTCATGATTAGTTACTACATAACTCTTCAGGATTAGTTACTACGTTACTTTTCAGGATAAGTTACTACGTTACTTTTCAGGATTAGTTACTACGTTACTTTTCAGGATAAGTTACTTCCTAACTCTTCAGGTTTAGTTACTACGTAACTCTTCAGGATTAGTTACTACGTAACTCTTTAGGATTAGTTAATACCTAACTCTTTAGGATTAGTTACTACGTTACTCTTCAGAATTAGTTACTACGTTACTCTTCAGGATTAGTTACTACGTAACTCTTTAGGATTAGTTACTACCTAACTCTTTAGGATTAGTTACTACGTAACTCTTCAGAATTAGTTACTACGTTACTCTTCAGGATTAGTTACTACCTAACTCTTCAGGATTAGTTACTACCTAACTCTTCAGGATTAGTTACTACGTTGCTCTTTAGGATTAGTTACTACGTAACTCTCCAGGATTAGTTACTACGTAACTCTTCAGGATTAGTTACTACGTAACTCTTCAGGATTAGTTACTGCGTTACTTTTCAGGATTAGTTACTACGTTACTTTTCAGGATTAGTTACTACGTAACTCTTCAGGATTAGTTACTACGTAACTCTTCAGGGTTAGTTACTACGTAACTCTTCAGGATTAGTTACTATGTAACTCTTCACGATTACTTACTACGTTACTTTTCAGGATTAGTTACTACGTAACTCTTCAGGATTAGTTACTACGTAACTCTTCAGGGTTAGTTACTTTGTAACTCTTCACGATTAGTTACTACGTTACTTTTCAGGATTAGTTACTACGTAACTATTTAGGATTAGTAACTACGTAACTCTTCAGGATTAGTTACTAGGTAACTCTTCAGGATTAGTTATTACGTAACTCTTCAGAATTAGTTACTACGTTACTCTTCAGGATTAGTTACTACGTAACTGTTCAGATTTAGTTACCACCTAACTCTTCAGGATTAGTTACTACCTAACTCTTCAGGATTAGTTACTACCTAACTCTTCATGATTAGTTACTACATAACTCTTCAGGATTAGTTACTGCGTTACTTTTCAGGATTAGTTACTACGTTACTTTTCAGGATTAGTTACTACGTTACTTTTCAGGATTAGTTACTACGTAACTCTTCAGGATTAGTTACTACGTAACTCTTCAGGGTTAGTTACTACGTAACTCTTCAGGATTAGTTACTATGTAACTCTTCACGATTACTTACTACGTTACTTGTCATGATTAGTTACTACGTAACTCTTCAGGATTAGTTACTTCGTAATTCTTCAGGGTTAGTTACTATGTAACTCTTCACGATTAGTTACTACGTTACTTTTCAGGATTAGTTACTACGTAACTATTTAGGATTAGTTACTACGTAACTCTTCAGGATTAGTTACTAGGTAACTCTTCAGGATTAGTTACTACCTAACTCTTCAGGATTAGTTACTACCTAACTCTTCATGATTAGTTACTACATAACTCTTCAGGATTAGTTACTACGTTACTTTTCAGGATTAGTTACTACGTTACTTTTCAGGATTAGTTACTACGTTACTTTTCAGGATAAGTTACTTCCTAACTCTTCAGGTTTAGTTACTACGTAACTCTTCAGGATTAGTTACTACGTTACTTTTCAGGATAAGTTACTTCCTAACTCTTCAGGATTAGTTACTACGTAACTGTTCAGATTTAGTTACCACCTAACTCTTCAGGATTAGTTACTACCTAACTCTTCAGGATTAGTTACTACCTAACTCTTCATGATTAGTTACTACATAACTCTTCAGGATTAGTTACTACGTTACTTTTCAGGATAAGTTACTACGTTACTTTTCAGGATTAGTTACTACGTTACTTTTCAGGATAAGTTACTTCCTAACTCTTCAGGTTTAGTTACTACGTAACTCTTCAGGATTAGTTACTACGTAACTCTTTAGGATTAGTTAATACCTAACTCTTTAGGATTAGTTACTACGTTACTCTTCAGAATTAGTTACTACGTTACTCTTCAGGATTAGTTACTACGTAACTCTTTAGGATTAGTTACTACCTAACTCTTTAGGATTAGTTACTACGTAACTCTTCAGAATTAGTTACTACGTTACTCTTCAGGATTAGTTACTACCTAACTCTTCAGGATTAGTTACTACCTAACTCTTCAGGATTAGTTACTACGTTGCTCTTTAGGATTAGTTACTACGTAACTCTCCAGGATTAGTTACTACGTAACTCTTCAGGATTAGTTACTACGTAACTCTTCAGGATTAGTTACTGCGTTACTTTTCAGGATTAGTTACTACGTTACTTTTCAGGATTAGTTACTACGTAACTCTTCAGGATTAGTTACTACGTAACTCTTCAGGGTTAGTTACTACGTAACTCTTCAGGATTAGTTACTATGTAACTCTTCACGATTACTTACTACGTTACTTTTCAGGATTAGTTACTACGTAACTCTTCAGGATTAGTTACTACGTAACTCTTCAGGGTTAGTTACTTTGTAACTCTTCACGATTAGTTACTACGTTACTTTTCAGGATTAGTTACTACGTAACTATTTAGGATTAGTAACTACGTAACTCTTCAGGATTAGTTACTAGGTAACTCTTCAGGATTAGTTATTACGTAACTCTTCAGAATTAGTTACTACGTTACTCTTCAGGATTAGTTACTACGTAACTGTTCAGATTTAGTTACCACCTAACTCTTCAGGATTAGTTACTACCTAACTCTTTAGGATTAGTTACTACCTTACTCTTTAGGATTAGTTACTACGTAACTCTTCAGAATTAGTTACTACGTTACTCTTCAGGATTAGTTACTACCTAACTCTTCAGGATTAGTTACTACCTAACTCTTCAGGATTAGTTACTACGTTGCTCTTTAGGATTAGTTACTACGTAACTCTCCAGGATTAGTTACTACGTAACTCTTCAGGATTAGTTACTACGTAACTCTTCAGGATTAGTTACTGCGTTACTTTTCAGGATTAGTTACTACGTTACTTTTCAGGATTAGTTACTACGTAACTCTTCAGGATTAGTTACTGCGTAACTCTTCAGGGTTAGTTACTACGTAACTCTTCAGGATTAGTTACTATGTAACTCTTCACGATTACTTACTACGTTACTTTTCAGGATTAGTTATTACGTAACTCTTCAGGATTAGTTACTACGTAACTCTTCAGGGTTAGTTACTATGTAACTCTTCACGATTAGTTACTACGTTACTTTTCAGGATTAGTTACTACGTAACTCTTTAGGATTAGTTACTACGTAACTCTTCAGGATTAGTTACTAGGTAACTCTTCAGGATTAGTTACTACGTAACTCTTCAGGATTAGTTACTACCTAACTCTTCAGGATTAGTTACTACCTAACTCTTCATGATTAGTTACTACATAACTCTTCAGGATTAGTTACTACGTTACTTTTCAGGGTTAGTTACTACGTTACTTTTCAGGATTAGTTACTACGTTACTTTTCAGGATAAGTTACTTCCTAACTCTTCAGGATTAGTTACTACGTAACTCTTCAGGATTAGTTACTACGTAACTCTTTAGGATTAGTTACTACCTAACTCTTCAGGATTAGTTACTACGTAACTCTTCAGAATTAGTTACTACGTTACTCTTCAGGATTAGTTACTACCTAACTCTTCAGGATTAGTTTCTACCTAACTCTTCAGGATTAGTTACTACGTTGCTCTTTACGATTAGTTACTACGTCACTCTTCAGGATTAGTTACTGCGTTACTTTTCAGGATTAGTTACTACGTTACTTTTCAGGATTAGTTACTACGTAACTCTTCAGGATTAGTTACTACGTAACTCTTCAGGGTTAGTTACTACGTAACTCTTCAGGATTAGTTACTATGTAACTCTTCACGATTAGTTACTACGTTACTTTTCAGGATTAGTTACTACGTAACTCTTCAGGATTAGTTACTAGGTAATTCTTCAGGATTAGTTACTACGTAACTCTTCATGATTAGTTACTACCTAACTCTTCAGGATTAGTTACTACCTAACTCTTCAGGATTAGTTACTACGTTACTTTTCAGGATAAGTTACTACCTAACTCTTCAGGATAAGTTATTACCTAACTCTTCAGGATTAGTTACTACGTAACTCTTCAGGATTAGTTACTACTTAACTCTTCAGGATTAGTTACTACGTTACTCTTTAGGATGTTTTTTCCTATATTTTCTCAACATAACCATTTTTTACACTAATATTCAAAGTCATATCTTTTTTATTTGGATTTCTTTTTTTCTCGATTGTATCGTATAAAACACCTAAATATACCTAAGGCTAAAAGTGTCTTGCTGGTTTTTGTCTCCGACTAACCGTGTGTCGTAAAAACGATGTGAAAAGGATCCATAGGTTAGGTTAGGTTAGAACTGTGACCGACTACGCTACCTCAAAATTAGTCTCGAAATTTTTCTAAGTATTTTTTTTATAGTGACCTCAAGACGACCCGAATGGCGCAGCGGTAGTGAGGCTGCCTTACGTTCTTAGGGTCCCGGGTTCGAATCCCGGTAGGAGCAAATGTTCGTGTGATGAGCATGGACATTTGTTTCCGAGTCATGGATGTTTGTATGTAAAATAAGTATGTATTTACAATCAAAAAGTATATATGTAGTATATCAGCTGTCTGGTGACCACGACACAAGCCTTGCTTAGTGTGGCACTAGATGTCGCTGTGTGTCATGTCCAGCGATATTTATTATTATTATTAAGACGATGTTTAGGGATAAAAGCGTTATGATAAAAAAACAGTAGGAGTTTAAATATACATGTTTACATCAATGATATTATTAATTACAATTCTCGGAAACATGAATGTTATGAACATCGCCGGTCGCACTACAAATAGTATGAATGAAAACTTTAGGATGAAATATTTTAGGAAGAGTGATCATTCGGATTACAAATCATTAGGAAGATCAACTTCGGGTAAAGAACTATAGGTGAGCCAATATGGACCCATTTTATTGTACTAGTACAGTAAATAACTTGAATAAGCACTATAAACACTGTCAGACACGACAGTACGTTGTCATATAGGAACATACGGGACGAATTGACGCATTTCCTTGCAAATTACTGGGGACTGTCGGTTTCGGGAAAAATTACAGGTTCCGCAAAACTTCAACTTCTTTTTTTATTTGATTATCATTTGTTTTTACAGGTAGAAACGTCTCGAGGCTGCTGTCGTGCAGAACGAAAGCCATTACTTAGTTACTCGGAAACTTGTGGATCGGCATTTGCAAATGGTCCGAAATTTGTCCGACCACTCGCCAATTTTGCACAGTAAGTATCCTTGTTATTTTACTATCTGCATGGCTTGTAATTTGAAAATCGTTTCATTTTTAAACATATCACCTTCATGTCAACTTGGCATCTGAGTTATTTTGGTTTCCTCTTTTACATTTAATGAATGATAAACTAAGCTTCTCCTTTTGATTCGCCTCTTTCTTGTTGTTTCCTAAAACATTTATATTTCGAACATATTTGCATTTGTACTTTTTTTTCTGTATTTTGTATTCCGCAACGGGTAAATTAAAAATAATCTTTAAGTTAATGATTAAAATCACACAACTCATCGTTTGTAACGTTAAGCCGTTAAGTTGTAATCATTATTATGGCAAACGCAAGTCAAACAAAAACCTTCAATGAATAATCATTGAAGGCTGTATTTGTTCTTTAACAAAACAAATGATTTGCATAATAGATCTGATGATATCTACTAAGAATTGAAAGATTTTACTTATCAACGTCTGCAACCTATCATATTCATTTTTTTTAACTTGGTGTCCCACTGCTGGGCAAAACTTTTCAATCTCCTTCCAAATCTCTCTAACTGGAGACTGCAATTACGATGGTGGTCCCATGGAGAAAGTTGTTCACTTTGATGGTCTGTAGCACACCCTTCCATATGACTGTACCCTTTTTGTTACACGTTGTATAATATTTATTTATTTGTGTACTCACAAAACATGTTACAGGAATCCATATAGAAAAAAAAATGCACAAAGGTACCGCTTATTTTATTTAGAAATCTCTTCCAGTAAACCTGCGATAGGATAGATAGAAAAAAAACGCAGTAACAATATAATAATCTTTATTTTATATAAAAAACAGATTGTAGTACATGTAAAACATTTCACAAAGTGGGTAGTATTAAATCACTGACAATCAAGTGGGTGACGTGCTGTCCTCCTTGCTAGGCTATAGAATAGAAGACAATGTGTGCAATAAGTACTTTGAATGCTTAATGTACGGTCGAATAAGCTATTTGGTTTACAGTTTAACCCACAAATTACATTGTAAAATGTAAACCAAATAGCTTGTTCGACCGTACTTTAAGGGTTCTGCCCCGTTTCATTAGATATTCCAAAACATAATGCTGTGGTAACTCATTTCCCATTACGCGAAAATGATTGTATTTCTCATAAAAACGTAATTTTTCCTTATTTTCAGTTTATTTGCGGAGTTTTCGTTATGCTTCACGTACCTTGGCGTCTGCTGTATATTCACTGTGCTAATAGCAACTTCAATAAAGCAGGTAAGGTTGCAAAATACATCAGTATGCACATATTATTTATTTAGTTATGCACATTCCTCGTAATCCGTCGTTCCCACACTAAGTAACAATTGCAATAATTGCAACATGACTAAATTGCTTGGGTAAGTCCCTCTTCAAAGTTATGCGTATAATTATGATGTTTATCCATCTAATGATAAGCCTGTTATGATAATAACACCACAACTGAGTTACAGCAAAACATAACGTTAATACTGTAAATAAACCTAAGCGTTAACATCAAGTTTGTCTTTCCCCGAAGGAATAAGCAGAGGTGAACCTATGGTCAACCACATGTCCTACGTATGTATAAGTAGGAAAATGTGGATAGGCCTTTTGCCATCAACCTGGCACAAAACCAAACCTGATACACCATGGTGGTCGAAGCCGATACTGAATCCATAAGCATATTATTTTATGAAATAAACAGAGATACTTAGTGCTTGTCCAAAAATTACGTCAATCCAAGCTGCTTAGTCCTGTTTGAGATATTTAATAGCAGTGCTAGTAAAATATGACACCTACCCCAAATAGGGGATCTGTAAACATTGTCTTGAAGATCGATCATACATTGTTACACCGCTTGGAGTTTCAGATCATGCCTATAAGTCGCGGTAGTACTACGCCCTCAGAACTCGCACAGTCAAAACTGTATCCTATATATCCTATTCTATCGAGCGATATTTCTATATTTGTAATCACGTACTCGAAAACAGTTCTAACGATCGACGAAAGTTACAATCTGTAGGGCTTTAGGTAGGTCTCATAAATGTGGGAATATTCGTTTCCTTTTTAATAAACATAGGTTGGTCGCTCAAGTACTTATACTAATTTGCTATAAACCTGAATTTAAAGCAGCCCCTTAAATTGCAGATGATTGACACATACATATCAGCACCGGCGATGCCCGTAGAGCAGTACTGCCTTATCCTGCTCGCGCCACTTTGCTTGCTCTGCCAGATCAGGCACTTAAAGTGGCTCGCTCCGTTCTCCTTGCTCGCCAACGTACTCCTCTTCGCCACCTTCGGGATATGCCTTTACTACATATTCCGGGAACCATTGACGATCGCCGATAAAGAAGTCGTTGGTGATATCTCGAGGCTCCCTGCGTTTTTATCGTAAGTTATTGTATTGTCTTTTGTTTTTCTATGACGCAATGATTATTAAAAAAAACATTGTGTTTTAATTAGTTCGATTAGTGTGATTTTTCAATTACCTTTGTGGGTATTGTTCAGTTGGTATTTAAGTAGCAACATTCATCTCCACATATTGCGAAGTGCGTCACTGTTGCTAGCCAAAACTATTTTATTTATGAGTCTTAAAAGTACATAATAAAAATTCAAAAAATCACATTAGGACTTGCTCGGATTTGAACCCACAACCTCATATCGTAGGAGGAGTGGCCTTAACCCAGAGGTAAAGGCGCTTTTTTCAAAGTGTCATGGTTTTGTCCGAAGTGTCATGATGAAAATAACCCCATACCTACACGTAAAGTTCCAGGTGTATAGATCTATTTGTTTCCCACACTGGATTAAGATTGAAAACAAAACAAAACTACTGTAAGAAACCATGGTAACCATGGTAACGGAAATAGTTTTATTTTATTATTTTGACATTGCATAATTGTTATTTTTATTAAATGAATTGACGTAGTGATATTTTTTCTATTTATTATTAAGTAATCAAGTTATGTTTTTTTTGTCCATTAAACTTTTACGTAACATAAATTCAGACTTACTTGTAATTTTATTGAATAAATGAAATCAAATTAAATGCTGGATATAAGTTTAATTAATATAATATTTAAATTTGTAAAAGTTCGTAAGATCTAAGTTAGTGAAAAATAACATAATAATCATATATAATATATTAGTTTTAAGTTATCTTGCTTGCCATAACAGGGTCATGTACTCACTTGTTTGAAGCTAAGCGTGTAAAATTAGTTGTGTACATTGTGCATTAAATAAATGACACCAAACACCTGAAGCTACTAACTTTATACTTTCCCAGAACTGTGATCTTCGCAATGGAGGGGATAGGAGTTGTGATGCCAGTGGAGAATACGATGAAGAAGCCCCAACACTTCCTCGGATGCCCAAGCGTGATGGTGATCGCGATGACATTGGTGATGATGTTCTACACAATTCTTGGGGTGTTCGGCTACCTCAGATACGGGGATGTTCTCAGAGGAACTATTACGCTGAATCTGCCTATGGATGACTGGTAGTTTATTTTTTTACGTTTAACTATGACTCATCATAGTAAATTACTATAGCTAATGGCAGTTAGATCCAATAATATGATAGTAATAACGTTCATTGAAATCGATTTCTGTGGGTAAACAATATCAGTGTTTGAAGAAGCAACTAAATATGGGCAGGGAAAGCTCTTTTTTTAAATGTACGCTTTTGAATAGTCTAGGGTTCCACAGGGGTGCATACATGGCCCTCTCTTCTTATACTTTAACAGACTTTCATCATCTACCTAGCCTTTTCCCAACTATGTTGGGGTCGGCTTCCAGTCTAACCGGATGCAGCTGAATACCAGTATTTTACATGGAGCGACTGCCTATCTGACCTCCACAACCCAGTTAATACTGGGTAATACGATACTAGTTGGTAAGACTGGTTGTCAGACTTTTTTGGCCACTGACTACCTGTAACGACTGTCAAAGATAGACAAATGACAGCCGGGACCAACAGCTTAACGTGCTTTCCGAGGCACGGAGGAAACTCGGTATGTAAGGGTGGTCACCCATCCACAGACCAACCTAGGCAAGCACGGCTTAACCTAACGATCGACCCGAGAGGCTTTTGTTATTTAGACTTTAACATGCCTAAATTAGCCACTACCAATTTAGTTTTTCTGTTAACACGTACACGTACTGTTAACACGTTTTTTTTTTAAATTGTTTCAGGCCAGCGATATGTGCGAAAGTATTTATATCGATAACGATTTTCCTCACGTATCCGCTACATTTCTTCGTTGTGATTGACATATTCACACGATATGCAGAACCTAGGGTCCAGAAGAAATATCACAATGTCATGCAAATCTGCACCAGGATTGCGATAGTTTGTTTTTGTGGTAAGTTATACGTCAAATCGATTTAATTGATGTTATATTCCTAGCAATGGAAATGCAATAGGCAATTTAAGTACACTTTGAATATCAGGTGGATTCTGGACCAAAATAACAACTGGGGTTTCTACCCAGCAGTTGAGTCATGCTGGCTGACAGTAATCAGTATACATATCCCTCGTTATGAATTACAGATAGGTACCTAAACTTACAGTGACTTTTCTGTGGTGAAAACAAAAGATTAGCTAGTAGCTTAAAGGCTTTTAAGGAGAAACACGAGGATCATATTATGCGGGTGAAGGCTAAATAAAAACTAAGAAGAAAACAAAGGAGATTCGATTAAAATCTGAGAAAACTTGTGGATAAGATTGAAGTATTAACTTATAATAAACTCTGCAACTAAAACATTGTTAGACATCACAGTTGAACAAACATGTCTAATAATAAAATTGGACAAAGTATAAATCTTAATTGTCCCACTAATCTTTTACCAAATAATTGTCTTTTGCAAACAGGCCAAGAACATGTTAGTCGGACAAAATATTTAACCTAAACTGAAATGTTTGAACATAACCTTGTCATAATTTGTTTTAAACATACTTTAATACGTTAATTGTTAGTAGGTATCTCTTTGTTCAGCGTTAATGACTTAGATTCATGACTAATCACGGATTTAACAACTCAGTTGACTGTGTTAATTAGTTTTGTAGACTTTGACAATTACCTTGATATGGAAACTTTTAACTGAAACAAATGAAAACTTAGCTTAGCTCAGTCACACAATAAAAATAATGTAATTCAAATATGTGCTATAAGTACTTCGCTTTAGATTTGCCACCTTTCTTTTTTTAAACAAAGCAACATAAATGGAACTTGAATGTCTTTACATGGGTTTACTTATTGAGCATTGGTATAAGTGTAATGGAAGACTATGGAGGATTGTGTTAAGGATGATACGGCAAGAAAGGCGGTGTCTGATGAGATGACGAGTAACAGAAACGTATAGAAGAAAATATGCTGCACCGTCCCCAATGAATTGGAATAAACGTCAAGAGTATGATGATGATTATGTTTAGCATTGGACTACTAGAGATTGATGATAACGATGATAACATGATAAATCAACTTAATATTATAAGAATGAAATACGATATTCGTTAAGCACTAACGACATGAATAATGGTTTTGACTATTTCGGAGTTAACTAAATAACAATCGTACTCGTACAACGGAATGTAAACTCAAATGTGTTAGATATTTTAATTAAAAAAATTTAAATATCTAACACATTTGAGTTTTTTTGCATGCTGATAGGAGTCAGCGAAATATGTGAAACCTTTTAATTTATAAGACCATCATGTAACATACCATATTTCATGCAAATAAAGAATCTTGAATCTTGAAAGGAAGGCATTTAGGAAACCGAATAACTTTGGAGGAATGTATGAAATAATATGCCTTTATCAATTGTTTCAGGTGGAATAGGAATCGCTCTACCATTTTTGGAGCAGATCATCAACCTCGTGGGTGCTCTTTTCTACTCCATCCTCGGTCTCATCATACCAGGGATTGTAGAAACCGTATTCCGTTGGGAAGACCTCGGCAGGTACAACTGGATTCTCTACAAGAATATTTTAATAGTTTTCTGTGGAATGTTCAGCTTAGTTTCCGGCTGCACCGTCACTATCTCTGACACTATCCAAATGATTAATAACAAAACGGAATAGTTGATTGAAAATAATTTAAACCAGAATTTAAAAGAAATAAAGTACTTTTAGGATAATATCTGTGATTCGTATGTAAGAATAATTAAGATTTTAAGTACAATAAATATTTATTTATAGTGTTATGTTTTGTTTATTTGTTAGAAGCCATCCGCATTGTTTCGGGAGGAACTCTTAAAAATAGTCCCGGAGGATAAACTACTAAATAAATATCGCTGGACATTTCACACAGCGCCATTAGTGAGCAACAAGACTTGTGTTGTGGACACGATAGTCGATATACTACGTATATACTTTTCTTGTGTAAATACATACTATTATAAATATAAACATCCATGAGTCGGAAACAAATGTCTAAACCTAGGATGGTTCGAATCCCGGTAGGAGCAAATGTTAGTGTGATGACGGGAACGTAAGGCAGCTTCACTACCGCTGCGCCAAACGAGTCGTCTAAAACAAACTAGTGACTTATTTATGACCAATTAGGCCAAAGCCTCTTGCTATCAACAGTATTTGTTATGGTCTGAATCTGATATCATACGCAGGAGCCAAACTTGATGATGCACCTTTTTTTTTAGGATGGGAAATCATCATATAACTTCTCCCAATCTGGGCGGAGCGGGGGGAGTGTCAGACTTTTACTGAGTAAAACTCATCCATGTTCCTTCCTCGCCCTTTATGTTCCGGGGCCGCGGTATCTCTTTCGAATAGGCCCGCAACCCCGGCAGGCTTCGGCCCTTGCGGGCCCCTCCCTTTATGCTGACATCTCTTTGAGGCGCGTGTGGAACACGAACGCGCCGTCGACACGGCCTGTCGTCACTAGACGGACGGACGGCTAGCTAGCCCATAGCTAACCGTCCACAGGCCCGCATCTACGGTGGCCGGTAGCCACCACGTGGCCCCCGACGCCCGGTGCGTCTCCCGCGGCGGCCGGGAAGAGAGGCTCTCTCCCTCTCTCGTTCCGCCACCTCCTTCGCTAGCATGACTGCTTCGCAGAAGGAGGTGACGGCTTCCCATTCCGTCTCGCTCCGGACCATGGATTGAACCAGGGCCGGACGCGAGAGGTCGCCGCCGCCGATCGCCGCTACGAGGACACGGCGGTGCTCCGCCCACGCAGGGCAGACTTCCACCGTGGATGCACCTTACCTTACGTTATGTTATTATGTTCTGATTTTTTTTTTGAGTTGGCTACTTGCATTGTACCTCGACAAGGTTGCATTACTGCTGAACCGGACTATCCAGTGGCGACCTTAAAAAAAATCTAAGGCCCCGTTTATGCCAGGGATACATTCTAGTTTAAGTATTATAGACTTTTGGGCTGCGGTTCCACTGAGGCGGAGCGGAGACGAGCTGTGCCACGATTCACCAATCACATAGCTTGTAATCTCAAGCCATGTGACCATGTGACCCCACTCCGCCTCAGTGGAACCGCAGCCTTATAGCCCTGAATGAGGTGCTACATGAGCAGTGGGTGACTTCAGGTTGTGAATGATGATAATAATTACTTTTATAGAGAGTACAGTCACGAGCACCAATATGTTTACACTTTCCTTAAGGGGCCGGCGGAGCAAGCATATTTCATACAAACGTAATACCAAAATAATTTGTAAATCAAACATATTCTTAAGCTAGCGTGTATTTATTTCGATTGTATTACAGAATATCTATGTTCCCAAATATATTTTTTGAGAGGACAATGAAACAAAGACGAGATATGAGGAATTTAAAATTTCCATAGGAAACTTATTTTTCTTATAACTCTTGTTAAAATCAGTGTCCAATCAAAATATATATTTGGGATCCTAGATATTCTGTAATTCAATCGAAATAAATACACACTACCTTAGGAATATGTTTAATTTACAAATTATTTTGGTATTACGTTTGTATGAAATACGCATGCTCCGCAGGCGTCTTAATATTATAGCTATTTTTGCGAGAAATAACGATTGTAACTAGGAGATATGATCTTTTTCATAAAAATATGAGTTCCAGAATACTATTTATTTATTTAACAGTTTATGTACACACTTATTATAGAAAAGAAGAAAGGAACAGAAAATAGTACAAAGGTGATGCTTATTTCTAATGAAATCTCTTCCAGCAAACCTGCGAAAGGAGATACTAAATAAAGAGATGTAGACATAGTGTGTAAAAGTAGGTGAGAAAATTGAATACATAAAACAGATTAAATATCATAAATATATACAAAATTAGAATACATACATACTCATACATACAAAAAAAAATACTATAAAACAATAAAAAAAAAAATACAAATAATAAATACTTATGCAACTATGACGAAATGGATAGGTAATGTTCTTTCACTCTTCTCTTGAAAACTGCAACCGTTTGGCAGTCCCTAATGTCAGGCGGAAGTGAATTCCACAACCGAACGGCGTGGACAGTGAAGGAGTAGGAGTAGAAGTCGGTAGAGTGTGGGAGAGATTTGAGGAGGTTCCTAAGATGCGACCTGCAAGGTGCATCAGAGGGACGAGAGTAGGAAAACCGTTCCCTTAGATAGGATGGGGTTTTAGGGTTGTGTAGGATGTTAAATAGCAGACACAAGATCCGAGAGTTCCTGCGAAGTCGAATTGGGAGCCACTTGAGCATTTTGCGAAAATTGGAAACATGGTCGTACTTTTTAAGGTTAAAAACGAAACGAATACAGATGTTTTGTAAACGCTCAAGTTTATTTAAAAGCTCCTCGGTGGCATCCAAATAACAGGCATCAGCGTAATCTATGATGGGTTGAATGAGAGTTTGCGCAAGGGAGATTTTGGTGTTTAATGGCAAGAAGCCCTGGAGGCATTTCAACGAGTGGAACGTGTAGTGCACTTTGCGGCTAACCTCAGCCACATGTGCAGTCCATGATAAATAGGAATCCATTGTCACCCCCAGATTTTTAGCTTTAATTGCGTAATCAATCTGAACTCCACTCAGACTGAGTGGAGACAGCGACGCAACATCGAGCCTATTCCGCATATACCTGCCGCCGATGATCAAGGCCTGAGATTTCTTAGGATTGATCTGCAGCCCAAAGGACCGCGACCACTCACTAATCAAATCCAGATCCTTGTTCATGGCAGACACGGCGGCTTCCGCATCTTCCCTTACGAAATGACGGTAAAGCTGCAGGTCGTCTGCGTAGAGATGGAATGAAGGAGGAAATGACTCTGGTGACAGAGTTTATGAAAATAGAAAAGAGAAGAGGAGAGAGAACGCCACCCTGAGGCACACCCGCGCTGAGAGGACACCAATCAGAGGAAGATTCATCAAGATGAACACGCTGGGAGCGGCCTTTAAGATAGGAGTCAAACCAACCAATAGAGGAAGAGGAGAAATTGAGAGATTTTAGAATTCCCAGAAGGATGTCAAAATCAACCGAGTTAAAAGCGCTACTGAAATCTAGAAGAACAAGTAACGTAAGCGACTTGTGGTCCATCGCCCAGCGGATATCGTCAGTAACCTTTAAAAGAGCCGTTACAGTGCTATGGCCAGGACGTAACAACATGAAATTTTCTTATTATCAGTACCGTAGGAGAAACACACTTTTAAAAATTCTAAAGTGTTTACATATTATTATTAGACGTGACTGTACCTGTCTACACTGCTTCGTTAGTCTAGTGGTTATAACTGCGACTGCTGAGCATGAAGTCCTGTGTTCGATTCCCCGGCCGGGCAAAGTGCTATGGGGTTGTCCATCAGGAATTTCTCTGAACCAGCCACGGGGTCTACATTTGTGCCTAGTAGATGACAATACCAGCCTTTTGTCCCCTATTAGGTACATGAGATGATGATGATGTTGTTTTCTGGTGAAATGTGGCTAACTCTTCTAGGATTGCAGAATCAAAATCAAAATATTTTATTTCACATTTGCCTAGATGGGCACTTATAAAACGTCAAAAAAGGTACACGGTTCGCGTTGGTCGTTTCCATGGTGAAGAACCGGCAAGAAACTCCATGGTCATTCTTTCACAGGCGTGTTATTACGTTATGCTACCTATCTACATGACAAAATATAAAATATGCAGGGTACCTTTCACCAGCATCGAAATATTTCATCAGTTATTATCACTGTGTATAAAATGTCCCCAATGTAACCCTCTGTGTAATATTTCTTCTGTCTAGCCACAGTCGTCATAAATCGGAAGAATGTGTTCGCGGCGACAGTTATTTCTGCGTGACCTTATTTACAAATATTTGCATTAGTAGAACATTCACGTGAACTTAGCTAAGAACGGTTGAAATCTCATCATACTTTCTAAACTTAGGTGGGCACTCACATAATGTTGTAAAAAGTTTTCGTCCCAGCTTTTCAACGAATTCTATATGGGGACCTATGTTTTTCAGTCTGATTCTTAGGTGATGTCATTTTCGTAAACCAAAATAAAGTAATAGCGATGTTAACTATTAGGATAAAACATTTTCTCAGACATCTGGCTATCTGAAAACGGTCAATGATATACGACCACGTGAGTAGGGGTTCCACGCTGGTCTCAGAGGCCAGAGAGAGTAGTTCTCCTTTCCATTATCGATGGAACTTGGACTCTTTAAGGGAAGCACAGAGAAAGCGATCTATCCTCGTGGTGACAAAACTTTTAAAACAAAGAGTTATTAGATTATTCCTAAGCAATAAAGCAGCCAATAGATGGCGCAACTACACATCTAAATATACCATTCCTATCCCACGCACATTAACTGCAGCCAAAATCTAGTTAACGCAATATTTATAGACGCTGTTTACACTCCGATTGTTGATGTTATTTTTCGTCTCATCATAGTCTATATTTTCATTTGAAACACCATAAAAACCACAGTTTTATTGGTTCGATTAAACATGATATGATAACATTGACTCCACACCGAATCTAAATCTGTCTGGTGGGTCCGGACAAATTGACATTGATTGCCATAGTCATTGACCTTACATTTGGCACAATATCTTTATATTGGATACATTTCGTTTGAGGTAATTCGGTCAAAAGCATCTGCGTGCGTATTACTTAAGAATTAAGTACACACGCTAAATAAAGTACTACTGAAGATGTTAAGCCCGAAAAGAAGCAGACATTAAGATAATAGATATAATGTTCGCGCCTCGTCTGCCCAGCTTTTTCTTAACTATATTGGGGTTGACTTCCAGTCTAACAGGATACACCTGAATACCAGTTTTTTACTTGAACCGACTGCCTAACTTCTTCAACCTAGTTAGTACTGGGCAATACCCCTTTGTAAGTCTGGCTGGGTCTAACAGGTTGTCTATCTTTCGCGCCACTGACCCTTGCGTCTGTTAATATGTAGCCACGAGCTTGTAGACTTAAATGCTGATGGAGTGAAAATAAATGACCGAGTGAAAGAGCTGGTGCATGCTGACTACGAAAGAAAAACGTATCTGACAATTTTATTGTCTCTCAAATAGATTTCATAAGAAAGAGGTCCTCGCATGGAATGTGTATTTTCTAAATGAATATGCACATCTGTGTGTCTCCATTGAATTTGATGGCCCACCTGTCATATTATCAAAACATGAACATGACAAAACGTGTGATGTTTATATTTTGCATTCAAAATATGAACGGGAGTCGGCGACCAGGCGTTAATTAATACAGAATAATGGACACGCAGTTTTTATAAATAAATATCCCAATTGTTTCATTTTGTACAATAACATTCGAAAACAGTAATCTCAATAACACATCATTCAACTTCGCTCGTGTTCTGAGAAATAGATGGACATTTTCTCTTTTCAATCATTCGTTTTTCGGTAACCGATTGTCGGTTAAAGACCGGAATAAGTGCGGACAGGAGGCCAAACAGACGGACACATCCGGGGAGATGATGACCGTAAGTGTGATACAATAATTATTAAATAAAAAAATAAATATCGCTGGATGTTACACACAGCGCCATCTAGTGCCACACTAAGCAACGAGGCTTGTGTCGTGGACACCAGATAATTGCATGCAGCAGTTGTAGCTACATAGATGCTTTTGTTTGTAAATACAAAAATATCTACTTGTAGTTTTTTTTCTAATAAAATTTTGACTTAAATCTTTGACAGGTACTGTTATTTTAGTAGTCTATACCTATTTAGAACATCTAACTGTGACTGACAATGATGATTGAACATAATTATGTACGTATTTTATTCTTTTATTTCCAGTAGTAACCGGATTGGAGGTCAGCCCGCCTAGCATGACCACCGGAGAAACGAGAGAGACTCGACAAATCTTTTGTTCATCTGTCAATGAATCGACAAAATGACAGATGAACCAAAGATTTGTCGACTCTCTGTCGTGTCTACGGTGGTCATGCTACTACGCGGACAGATAGCCAGTCGCACCGTATTAAAAACTGGCATCCAGCTTACCATTCTATGACATTTCTTTCAATGGAGTATCAGTGGTTGACCATTGAAAAGTCATAATGTCGCCATTATATTAGTAGATTACCAAACTTGTCAAAACTTGACAGAACTTGACCGTTATGAAATCAATGATCGACTATACTGACACTATTGTAATAGCAGACTTGAGGCCCTGATCAGCAACATGTCATGGCAGACGACAAAGACAAGAATTTCTAGCAATTGAAACAGTACAATTTAATTAAGTTCTTGCCATCATTACCTTGCGTATGTACGTTGCCAGGGGTCGATTACCTTTTATACTTAAAAAGATATCATAATTAAGGTACACGTGCATAATATATCTGTCGCCTTTGCAGTGCAACAATTTGTTTCTATAAGAGGAAGCCAAATGCGTAGTAAACGCTATGTCATATAAAGATACTAACATATTATCTAATTTATGAATAAATATGTATAGAATTCCGGAATCAAGCATTTCCTAGATTACAGCGCCAACAGTTTATTTGATTGCAATTTCAGCACATTGCGCTCCGCACTAGATATTGATGGACACTTATTGATGGATAGAAAGATTATAAACATATAGAAATGATAAGTTATTTCCTGTACACAAAATTAAATGTGAATCATAATAATCTTAGCAAATAATAAAAGTTCGTTCACGTATGTCTTTGGTTCACGTTAAGTTTGAAAACTTATCCTAAATCATTCCCAAAAGAAACAAAAATAACGTCTACAGCTGCATCGCGTCAAACCATGTTCAACCTCCTATCCCGGCCTATGTGTCCCGTATCATGCAGACAAAGTGACCTTTGCGCCGATGACGCCATGACATTCACGAAGTTTTGGACCAACATGTCATGCCAGCGAGCCTCACGAAGATAAAGTAGTGTTGAATCTCTATTAGATAACCAGAAGCATGGCAGATTTAACGAAACTCCAAAAAACGCAAATTTCTGAAACAAAACATACAATATTTGTGCTCTGCTCTCGTTAAAACGCAATTGCGAAATCTAGACTGACGTCGACTGAAAGTTTGCTGAAAAACATTTTCAAAACTTTTATTTATACCCCATGATTTCACTACAGAAAATGACTTTAAAGGCCACCTCAGCTTGTAAAACTGATGTTATCTGGCGTCAACAAAAGAAGTGTAGGCGATACTGAAAATACAATGGTAATTAGTCAAGGTTTATTAATAATTTGAATGTCGTAGAGCGGCGCTTGCCCAGACACTTCCCTGCCTCGTGATCCACCTGTGATAATAACCTAGGCATATCTACAAGCACTAAAGGAGGAACTCGTGGCTATATAATAACACCCACTCGGGTCGATCTTTAGGTTAAGCCGTGCTTGCCTAGGTTGTTCTGTGGATGGGTGACCACATCACTTACCGAGTTTCCTCCGTGCCTCGGAAAGCATGTTAATAAGCCGTTGATTCCGACTGTCATTTGTATGTAGATCTTTGACAGTCGTTACAGATAGTCAGTGGCCCAAAAAGTCTGTCAATCAGTCTAACCAAGTGGTACGAGTATCACATTACCCAGTACTAACTGGGTTGTGGAGGTCAGATAGGCGGTTGCTCCATGTAAAATACTGGTATTCAACTGCATGCGGTTAGAATGGAAGCCGACTACAACAAAGTTGCGAAAAGGCTAGGCAGATGATGATCAACAAGCACTAAGCTAGGCCAGCAGTACTAACATACTTAAGATGAAGGAAAAAGACACTCTTGAGCGGACGACCTAATCAATTTATTATCACGGCGTCAGTTCAAGAGGCGGAAAGCGGAGGAAAGGATTATGCGCCACTCATATAATGACAACATTATTGCCTCTTACTAATCTACCTATTGTTTAATCCTTTGACTTCAAGAGCACTTTAAGCTTCAATTAAACACTTTAAGATGAGACTGCAATGTTTAACAACGCAATAAATTAATAGTCTACGTGACGTGCCTCTTTTTGTCCACCGATTGTAACAATTGTATTTGGCTGGAAGAGCTTAAAAAAGTTACGTTTTTCCACTTATAAAATAGTTTTTTATTTAATTTAAAGATAATGTACATTATTTATAAAATATAATAAGTAATATATAAAATACAAAATATAATAAGGTAGTACCTAATAATATTATGTACAAGTATCGAAACGATTACAAGGCTTCGAAAAATTTGTCAACATTGCTGTCAACAGGAAAAGTGCCCAGAATGCTGGCAGCATTGCCACGTTGGATGGTAATGCTGCTTTTCACTTTGTTAAAATTGTATGAGAAAGTGAAAACGTAGATAATGCATGAAATATCAAGCAATCTTCACGCTTCACAGCGTGCGTCACAGATGGCTACTAAATATTTGCGGCTTTTAATATTCTCGGTTTAATTACCTAAATCCGTAGTTATTTAGTGACATCACTAGACAGTATGTAAATAACATTTCACCAGTGTCTTTGACTTACTTTTCATGCCAATTTTTTTCACATGTCACAACAATTTGAAGGTTAACTCTATACGTAAGGAGTGGAGTGCGACTAAACTAACAACATGAATGAAGATACGTCCTACATGTTTGGCATCCATTTTTCATATTTTTAATTTTTGGACGATGTCTCCAAAATTTTGTTAGTCGATGTCTGGACTCAGGACAGTGCTCAAATCGATCGTCCACTTATTTACTTCACTAAAATTATCAGCAAATGACATTTCTTGATGGACAGTGATGAACAAAATGCTTTTGCACCTGATACAAAATTAGTGTTTTATTCTCGGACACACCCTCCTGGACCTCGACACAATCTCCGCCCAAATGCTCTTTCAATAATGTAAGTACACTGAAATATTTCATCAGTTCTCGTGTTTCCTGTTTGTTTTAGCCATTAAAAATAAACAAAACATTAGTTTACAAGACAATCATTCACATCGCATCCTTGTCAGTGACGTTTAAAAATAGAACGAATTCAAGGTGTTAAAATATGTGATTCCCTGTGATTCTAGGTCTCATGGAGTAAGTTATCAGTGCCAAATTGTTTCGGTTACATTCACACTTCGGTATTCTATACCTATTTATAAATTAAAAACGGTCTAATGTGTGCCAAATGTTAATAAAAGATTGTTAGATAGTTACAACATTCAATTTCTTTGCTCACCACCAGAGACCAGAATCTCGCTTGTCAACGGATTTAATGGGCATTGATCTGGTTTTTGTGTGACGTATTTCGTTTTAAATCTAGTTTCCAAAGCTGTTGTTAACGACAGTAAGTAGGTACCTACTGGTGAATAAAATATTTTAACATAGTAAAATACTTTAGAAGGAGGTGGCACAGAATCGTGACTGTTGGAAGGAATGGAGGGAGGCCTTTGCCCAGTAGTGGGACAGTATGGGCTAGCTATAATAATACTAAAACTACTTTCGTAAAAAGATGTGATTTAACTTTACCACATCAATGTTTATTGTATTATAGTGCGAAAATGTTTTATGACCACGGAAAAAAGATAAAATCCGTCTGCAAGTTCTTGAAGAATCCTATTCTAATTTTAAGCGAAGGCTAGGTCGGGTTTCAAGTAACCATGAATTTAAAAAAAAGATAAGTAGGTATGAGTAAATCAGCAAATCAGTTAAATCTCTGAATTGATGAACAATTAAGGGGGTCAACAAATTCTTTAATTAACTTAGCAAACAGTTCGCAGGCAATTTAGCACACAATATGAAAACGTCTTTTATTTAAAAATCTACAGCATAGCTTGAAAGGACATGCAATAGTTCTCAATTAAAGTATTATACGAGTACCTCAAAACGATCACACGTTGCCATATTATAAAAGAAATAAAACTTAAAAAATATTCATCGATGCTAACTTACTACCAACTCTACACCTTCCAGAGTCTTTGGAGGGCTATTCCTTTGAAATACATAGAAATGTCGCTGGAAAATTGTATTGAAATAGAAAATGTAAGTACCTGCCTAACCAGAATCCAGTTGTAAATGCAGCCAAATATTTTAGTCGTCCAACATATAATAGTAGGTACCTATGTGACGCCATCTCAAAATAGACGCTAAAATATTTACCATTTATTTGAATAAGATAATAAAATAACATACAGTCTTAAAAACATGCACGCCACTGCATTTTTATTCTCAAACCGCATTTTCACGAAGACTGTCAAAACAAGCGCACATATGTTATTTTAACATACTTCAAATAATTACCTAAATTATTATTAAGAAATATAACGTAGCACCATGCCTTTGCAAGCATAGGAGATTAGTCTATGAAGAGTTCGGCCGATGTGTTCTCGTAGAAAAGATGTAGACTCATAGCCCGGTCTGTCATCAATCCGTCCAGAATTCCAGATTCCATTGGCCCTTGATCTCAATGTCCATGCCAAGATGGTCCCTGAGACGGTCACGCGTATTTTATATTTATAAAGATCGCTACGCAAACTATACACAACCACGCGAGACCATTGACTGTGTCGCGCCCGAACGTGAAACATGTCGAACGCGCGTAAATGTATCGATACAAAAAATCGTTACACATAAACAAATCGATTATTTAATAACTAAACCGTACCCTAATAAGACTTGTGCCATTCTGGATTTCATAGTTCCTAAAAAAAATTAAACAACAGTGAAAATGACGAATAGTTACAATATGAAGGAGTTCAGTTCGACGTAAGTTGGGATTTTTTATTATTTTAGTTTAACAATAATATCAATCGTGACCGTGAATTAGACACAGAATTATGTTAACCACGTAAAGAATGCATGTTTATGTTTAAATTAAACTGATTTTCAAGTCAATTTGAAAATATCATAGACAAATAATGTATGTTTAATGAGTGCATAAATAAACTTGAATAAGACAATAATACTGTTAACTATAAGACTATTTACTTCGGAAATTGAGGCCCTATTTTAACAATAAAACTATTTGTAGAACAAAGTTGTAAACACTGCAATCTGTTAAACTGAAATGGCGCCAAAGTTGTGTAATTTTCACGTGTGCACCGAACAAATGGTCCGTTTTACACTTTCTTGATGGAGTGGTCATCATGCGTGAAGATATGTGCTACATACTATGTAACAACACGGAGAGTAGCTAACACAAATCAATCTTTATTTTTAATCGCGTTATTTTCATTGCCAAACATTTAGGTCCATGTTCAACGAAAAGATAACCGCCTGATTATCTAAAAACAGCTGTCACTGTGACATGTTCCCATACAAAAATGCGTTTTAAACAGCTGTTTTAGGTAATCAAACTGTCATCTATTTGGTGAACATGGACCTCACTTTTCAATCAGCGTTATTTTTCCAAAGATTATTCGATAGGTACTGGGATTTTATAGCAACAGACCAATTTTAAGATAAACAGACATTGGTGCCGATTCTGTTGTGCACAAACTAAACTTAATTTAGGCTATTACTATCTTTTTCACACCAATAAAACGAGAAAGAGACGGACGTAATTTAGAGCTGTCAAATTTAATTCGAACTAATATTTCCATACAAATGAAGGGTGCACGTAAAAACATGTCGACTAATAACACGGTGAAGCGCAAGGCATAAACTAGTTTGACATTTCTAACTTAGTGCATAGCTATAGCCGTCCTTTTCTCGCCCTGCCTTTTAGTAAAAGATAGCAATAGTCTAAATTAAGTTTAGTTTGTGCACAACAGAATCGACACCATTATAAAACAACATGCAATTAGTGCAAGTGGCAGTGGGCAGGGCACATTGCTCGCAGAACGGATGGCCGAAGGGGCCAAAAAGTTCTGGGGTGGCGACCGCGAACCGGAAGACGCGAGACGATGCGTAAGAAGACCTCCCTCTAGGTGGACCGATGACCTGGTGAAGGTTGCGGGAATCCGTTGGTGCGCACGGGACCGGTCAATGTGGCGACACTTGGGGGAGGCCTAAGTCCAGCAGTGGATGTCTTTCGACTGAAATGATGATGATGATGCAATTAGGATAAGGATTCCTTAATACACAAGATTCCTTTACTAAAACAACAGGAACGAAACCAAGGACATAATTATAAACAAACTTAGGTACCGCGCTTCTGCAAATATCTGCGGTTTGGTCAAGCAGTACAAATAACACACCTAACCATATACAAACATTGAGTGACGAGCTGTTATTTTACCGAATACGTTCAGAAAGGCATCAATGAATTAATGATTATTCAAGAAAATATCCTGAGGTACTTGCTTAGCTTTCTTCACATCAAAATATATTCGTATAACTTTTTAACTTGTTCTAATAATTGTCCCGAAATGATTTATTTGAGAAAACGTTCATAAACCAATCTCTAGTATCTATGTATATCGGTCCCTAGGTCATCATCACCATCTATCTGCGTAGCCTTTCCCAACTAGGTTGGGACCGGATGCAGCTGAATACCTGTATATCGGTTCTAGGTACGACGCACAAATCCGCCATTTTTTTTGTTATTTTAGTGTAGCCAGTGACACTTGCGCCACACCACCAAGACGAATCTAATGACTTATGATTTATAAAAATCGGTTCATCCGTTTAGGAGTTAAGAGTTAACGTACATAGAAACAGGACAAGCACAATGACCCTCCTTTTGGGTTTCACCACAGTCGGGTAAAAATATAAGAAATCTGATTTAAATAGCTTTGTAGATGTACATTTTTATAACTTGCTTTCACATCATGAATCAAAACTATTATGTTTCAAGGTTATAGGATATCCATACCTGTTTAAGCAAGGAAATCAACCTTAAAACCATGATACTTAATAACTTTTTTATATCTGCCTATTTTGTCCCACTACTGGGCAAAGTTACAATTTGCCCTCTCCGACCAATCTGTCAACAACTTATTATTTATTAAAATAAGGTATATTTTACCTTAACTGATGAAATGTCATCAAGACAAGCTAACAAACAACGATTGATTGTTTAACCCAAGGACTTCTTAAAGTTCGCATTCTTCTCTTTCATCGCATAATCTAGCTAGCTCTTTCATCTGATTGGAGTTAGAGGGGGATAGATGATTTAGGTAAATTATGAAGGGTGTAAATCACCTCTTAACGAAGCCGAAGGGCACTAATTGTTCTCCTCATCACTGCGATCAGTTTTTTGTTCGAGACCTTAATTATCTGGGAACTTTTTCGCAAGTTTTTTTTTATACTTACAAGTTTTTAATGTTATAAGTATAACATTATAACTCTACTTTTTTATTGCATACATCACAATTTTTCACATTGAGATAGGTATAGGTACCGTGAAATGTGATTTTCCACCCCAAAAAGAAAAGTTGTCTCCCAGCAAAAAACTTTCGCAGAAGTTACTGTTTGATATACAAAATGCTTGTTTGACGGCTTCTTGAAGTATGTTGTGTTGTCTGGATACTTACACCCTTTATATAATGTTGGCAACTATTTTGAGCACCTCATTAATTGCATCATAAAGTATATTCTAGTTCAATAACAGCCAATGTCGCTTACATCGCGGTCGCTTCAAGTTATTAAAAACCAAAACTAATCGATATTCTTAGACACAGAGTTCATTTTAAAACGAGCTTCGAGTATAATCTTAATCTGTAGTTTTTAACGAACCAACAAACCAACTAATAAGTATTAAACAAGCAAGTTACCTATATCTGACCGTCTGTTACCTTTTCACGCCTAGTTTCCATGGGTTCCATGAATTTTTCTTTCGGAGTCTGAATTTGAGCCTGGTTGGTGGCAATAGGCTCGCACTTTATTCTTCTTCCTCTTCAACCTTTGGCCACCCAATGCTGAGTGTAGGTCTTTTTCAAACCTCTTCTCTTTAAACGCCCCTTTACGTGGGACTTAAACATAACTGCCAAAATGAGGATAGTAATTAGGTACACCTCTGAAGATCCACAAACCTGTAATCCCAGAAGGGCCTAACAATTCTAGGATTACAGGCGTAATGTTATGATGTTTCCGTGAGATACTTTCCGACCTCAACCCAAGCGAAGCTGCATCCAAAATCTGTTTATTTGTAATAGAGCTTCGCCCGTGACTTTGTCCGCGAAAATCAATATAATTTTTAGTCCATATTACTCGGCAATGATGTAGCTTTCTAATGGTGAAAGATTTTTTTAAATCGGTTGAGGAGTTCTTGAGTTAAATCGTAACAAAGAGACAAATAAAATATCAAATCTTTCCTCTTTGTAATATTGGTTTAGAAAACTCAATCAAATTCTATTATAATTATTCAAATTACGAAGATGTCACAAACACCGGAACCATTAGTCATGTTTACAGCTTGTCGCGGCGCCAATAATCAACAAGAATGGTCATAGTGATGGCATATGTCCAAAAGCGTCAATGTAGCGCTAGTCTATCACGTTTGTCTGATAACACGTGCTAGATATATCTCGTCGGTAAAGACTGATGATAAGGCGCATTTCCTTTGAAAATCACGTCTGGGCTCGTGGAAGTTGGGAACTTACGTTTTATCAGATTGAGTTTAGTTAAACGTGCATTTTTTTATAAGCCAAGCATTTTTTTGTTTTATAATGACCAATGAAGCGAGACTGAATGCACGTCTTGAAAGAGGCCTATGCCCAGCCGTGGCCTATGCCACAGGCTGTCATTCAGATCAACATTGTAATGATCATGGCTCGAAAAGTACTGTTTCAGCCTGGATATAACCCCTGTTGCCAGTTGAAGTTCAAGTTCGACACTAAAAGCTTGTTGGAAATAGGTTCTTTATAAATGACGTACGCATTTCTATATAAAGGGTTATCGACCACCAAAGAAGGCAGGTTGAAAATCTCCTAAAATCCAATATGGAGGTCAATAGTGTTTATGCCATATGCGAACGAAACCGTGCATGACAGCAAGTTATAAATACATTTGGCATTTAGCTAATTTATGTATATTTGTTTATTCAATATTTTCCACCTATTACCTAATTTGCTATAATGGCTGACCTAGCATAATACACCTGTCTTATGTCAATATCATAATTATTTGATGTGTGTATACCTACTATGTAGCCGACTAGTTGGGAAAGCCGAGTATCCGGCCATATTAGGTAGGCAACTAATCGGATAGTTCGGCTAACTCAAGTAATTGAAATGAAATTAAACCTTCATCGTAAAATTATTCGTTTTGTAAACAGCCTCACAGTTAGTTGTTATATGTACGTATAATCTAGAAACGGAACTCTTCAAACGTTTTGCTACCGGCTAGTCGGCCAGTTAGCTAGTCAGCCAAAGGTAAAAGGTATAGTCTGCTGTCAATACGTATTTTCTTTTTTTATCTTTCCCCAACGAAGTTAGGGTCAACTTCCAGTCTGACTGGATGCAACTGAATACTGGTTAACACTGGCAAGAAGAAGTGGTGGCGGCCCCGACTCAATAAGTCGTGGGTTCGAACCCAGGCAAGCGCATTTCTTCGTGTAATTTATTTCATCACCGCTGCTCTCAAAAACGGTGAAGGAAAACATCGTGAGGAAACCGGCATGTCCTAGAACCAAAAATTCAAAGACATGTGACATCTACCAAACCGCACTGGGCCCGCGTGGTGGATTATAGCCCATACGCAAAATACGCGCTTTGACGTGGAGTTGCGGACACCAGCCCGTTGTACAATACAAACACTGGCAAGACTGGTAGTCAGACATTGGATTATTTCAAACCTACTTAAAATTATAATAAGACTATCTTTAAAGAACGTTTATTATAATTGTCACAAAAACGTGATGAACACTTTACAACAAAGTTTAATTACTGATAAGATGTAGATACAAAACGTATATTATATGAGTACAACGACAACTATGTTATCAATAAAGCCTTTTATAACTGCAGATAGCAATAAATGGTATTAAAATAGCTTAAATTAGACTTAAGCGGCACCTCAGATAAATCATATTTCACCAAAGGCTGACATTACTAATTGTTTCATAGAATTTATTGTAATACTAGCTGACCCGCGCAACTTCGTCTGCGACACATAAGTGAAAGACAGGGTTACAGAGAGTGGGTCGTAAGCACCTCTAATACAATTGTCAAAGAGCACATCACATCACATCACACACATCATTCCGCATAATGAAAAGCGCGTCCGGTACAATCATTATTTTGCTGCTGAGTTATTTAAATCGGTGTATCTCTGATATTCATTGAAATCAAATTACGTATCCAAGGACAATTATGTTTAAAATTAAATACTTGTGATTAACAACGTATTTATTTTGATAAGGATAAATTACCATGTTTATAAAAACAGTTTAAAGGGCTTCTCTCGACGTCCTAACGCCTTCATCCTTAGACACTCGATGACAGTCGCATACTCCAGCTAGGTCTGAAGTTCTCATCAACGTGTATGAAATGAGCCGCGACACGATATAGCTGCTGTAAACTGTTGCGGACCTCTTACAACTATAAGCCATTTCAAATTTCGAACTCTACGTGCCTATGAGGCCGTGTCCTAAAGTGCACAACCTCTTTAAAGCTTAGAAACCTTCAAATGCGGTGTTAATATAGTACGGTGACTATCGGGACATTCCAATTTTAAAGAGTATTAGCACCAAGTTTTTATGCGAGTCCAACCTTTTTTGAATAAAATAGGATTGAGTTTTCAAACATTTATCAAAATAACATGTAGTTTAAATCAAAAGCACTAAGGTCCATGTTCACCAAAAACATGACGGTCGGATTATCTAAAAACAGCTGTTTAAAACACATTTTTGAATGGGAGCATGTCACAGGGACAGCGGTTTTTAGAAAATCAGACCGTTATCTCTTCGGTGAACATGGACCTAAGGAGTGTTGATATCAAATTCGAAACAAATCACCGCCAAAATAACTTCTACCCCTTTTTTCATCAATTCAATTTCAATTAAACACGTCTTCCATCAATTCTGTTAAAAATTTGAAATAGATTGGACCAGTAGTTCGTTGTATTATTTTATTTGTAATATGTAATAAACAGGGTGGAAACGGTTAACGGGGCAGTAAAGGGAGCTACCTTAACCGTTGAGTATGAGAAACAGGATCGATTGACATCAAAATTTCACGAAAAATTTCGGATAGTTTTCTGAGACCATTTTCATGTAGCTGCAGTGACTTTTTGAGTACTCTAACCTGGGTTGGTCTGGAAGAACTTTTTGATCAGTGTCGGAAAGAAGATCGATTGGCATCAAAAAAATTGTTTTATGTAAAATGGCAATTTTCTTGCTAACTGTACTTTACTTTTTTATTAAATCTGTGAACAACATTTCTCGAAAAAAATACGGGTTGTTTTCTAAGACCATTTTCGTGTAGATGCAGCTCCCCTTACTTCCCCGTTTACCGTTTCCATCCTGTATTACCAACTACTTATACCGAGGAAAGCCGATTTTCTTGAGTTCCGCTATTTTGGGCGTATTCACTTCAAAAATCAAATTTCAAAAAAATTGAGAAATTCTATTTACCTGTATTAGATTTGAAGTATTTACAACAACTTTTAAAGGTTTACACTTCACTGGATTTTATTCTATAGGTGTATGAAGTTAGTTAATTTTAAACACAAAACCCTCTTTTTTACGTCTCTGGATGAGATTTTAAAAAAATGCTGAAACAGGTATTTCTTTATTTTTAATAATAAGTATTTACTCTGAGTTTTATGATTCTAGAACAATCAAAAATTTTTTTTTCATACAAACTTTACCCCCCCCCTTTTCACCCCCTTTTTCCAAAATTTTCCATAATTTATATAGCCTAAATGTTATTCTGAGTTTATTTGAATAGAATAGTGAAGTTTTCATCAAAATCCGTCCAGCAGTTTTTACGTGATGCGCGTTCAAACAAACAAACAAACAAACAAAAATTTAAAAAATGGTTTTAATATGTTCAGTTACTTATTTTAAGTCACCCTGATCGGTTTTTTTTTTTTGAAATCTTCAATGTACAGATTTTTTGGTCTCAACGATTTTATTATAATTATCAGGTTCCTATCTAATTATGCAAACTAATCAAACTATACTCTTTATAGTACGTATTTATGCGGATATAAAAGTTTATAAATAGAAATGATCATCTGTAGGTAAGAAGATATAAGTAGTAAAGTTAATGTTTTAAGGAAACTGCGTGTTGTCTATTGGAATCTATGACAGAAACACGTGTTTCAACTGATTATATCTAAATTCAATTCGTGAAGGCAAAAACTTCCCTTTTGATAACTTTCCCGATTCGCCAACATCACAAAAGTGCCGTTTCGTTACTATTTTGCTTCATACATTGAGTCTCGTTTTTCCAACTTTTGGAAATTCGTGTATGTGTCAGCGTCACGTTGTAAAAACCGTTAGATTGTATATTACTAGCGAGATTGTAAACTGTCGAAATATTGTCAACTGAACATACTGCTTACAATATGACACATTATTTTTCGGTAGATTATAAACTGTAGAAGTGAAACCGTAATATTGTGAAATGTAATTGTGAACGTTCTGTTCGGCAAATACAATTAGGAATCAGGATAACTACGAAGAAATACGACAATTCATATTATATAAGCTCTTATATTTATTTTTAACTAAGATACCGTCAATACCTAAACAAGGTAATACACAAAAACGAACCTAGTTAGATTTCGAGACCGAAAATGAAACTCAGTTTTATGTGGAAATCGAAATGAGAGTTTATTATTACGACGCTTACAGAAGTTCATGTGAGACTCATTTAGCCTATTTTCATTTTAAACACCACTTGCTTCGCCATACATTCTAAACTTACCTATAAGTTGGTGATTGGCCACCTGCTATGGCTTCGCACATCCTGTCACGAACGAATGGCTGATAGAGAAGTACTTGGTCATCGTCTGGATTTATGGTTCTACATAATTCTGAACCCCACATATAAATTTTCCATACATTTTGACTGTGTAGGTATTGCAGTTTCGTAAAAAAACAGCTGGTTTTTTTTTAATACGCGATAACCGTTTTTTATCCCGACCACACTCTATTATTTATTCGAGGTATGCTATACTAGCCATTCGGCCGAAGGCGCTCCCGCGTGGAGAACCCTTACCAGCCTTGAGCTTGTGTCATTTCCGTCGTCAGGGGTCAAATTTAATTAGCTAGCGGAACTTCACATACCTACCTACATGATGACACACTACAAGCAACCAAGACCAAAAAAAAATGTTTAGAGGACAACTGCAATTGCAATCGCTTTCAAAAACCCCAATTGGTATTGCTGGCAACAATACAATTAGGAGTTTAGTTCTATCCAGTACAGGATCACAACCTGTTAAAGCATAAACTATAGTAATATTATTACAATAAAACACTATTTATGTATATTAACATAAATGACGTAATGGTTCCAATGGGTAAGAATAAAATTAAACTGGTTTTTGTATTATAATCAATAGTCTTTCTTCTTCTACTATGAATCGTTTCACAGCATTGTGTGTTATTATGGGGCCATAAAATAGGTATAAAAATATGGTTTTCCTCTTCCAAAACTACATATTTACAGAAAAATGTGCTGAAAGAACGAGATATCTTTATCGTTAGGACATATTATTTACATGTACCTGTTATTGTATTAGTTAGATAAATAAATAAATATCGCTGGACATTAACACACAGCGCCATCTAGTGCCAGACTAAGCAAAGCTTGTGTCGTGGACACCAGATATTTCATATACTACATATATACCTTTTATTTTTTGTAAATACATACCTATTATACATATAAACATCCAGGACTCGGAAACGAATGTCCATGCTCATCATACAAACATTTGCTCCTACCAGGATTCGAACCCAGGACCCTAAGAACGTAAGGCAGCATCACTACCACTACGCCATTCGGGTCGTCGGGTAGATACATATAGGTATATATTATTTACCTACGCACGACACTTAGGGATAATGTAGCTTACCATTAGTGAAAGAATTTTCGGAATCCGTTGAGCAGTTCCGATGATTACTCTCTACATCCAAACTAACGCCAACGTCAACATAGTTGGGAAAAGGCTATAAGGCAGATGATGAGTGACGTTGACAAACGTATCTTTTAGCTAGCTTCGTGGTCATACTATCAATATTAGACCTAATTACATAACAATCACCCGATAATCTTGTTACAATGATTATTAACCCCAAAGGGCTGTGCGTTGTCTTTCTGCGAATTTTAAATTATTTTCTTCGTTCATAATTATTTTCTTTCGTGTGGTTATTGCCAAGCCTGGTGTTAGAGTTTTGTTTATGCTGCCCATGGGAATCTGACTGAGTTTTACATGCCATCAAGAAATATCTGTCAAGCATACTGTGCCTCAAGTCTGTTATTACAATAGTGTCAGAATAGTCGATCATTGATTTCATAATGGTCAAGTTCTGTCAAGTTTTGACAAGTTTGGTAACCTACTAATATAATGGCGTCATTATGACTTTACAATGGTTAACCACTGACACTCCATTGAAAGAAATGTCATAGAATGGTAATCTCGCACATATTGACAAATGTGTAAAAATACGAGTAAGTATATCATAAATGAAATCTGGCTTAATGTTCGCATTTAGTAGTAGATTTCGAAAACCTTTTGTACTAAGGGTTTCATAATAATGGCAATACGACAAAGTCATAAAAACACAATTTTATTACGAGACCCTTGACCGACCAATGATCGACCATTGTGAATTTAGCAGATAACGAACTTTAAGCAAAATGACAATGGGATGGAAATGGAATCGTGTTGGAGTGACGAATTTACAAAAATAGTAGAATTGGGCCCCTCGTTTGATTTACAAGTGCTAATTATACAATATGCTCATGCACATGAATCCAAAAAAAATAAGAGGCTTCGAACTCGGGACCTATGATTTGCAGTCCGTTGATAGATCAAGAAGATATCGATTGCAGAAGCTAGCAGTGATAGCCTAGTGTAGACACTAGGCTAGATCACTGCTAGCTTCTGCAATTTACTCGTTTAAGTATAGATAGATTGTGAGGATTGAAATAAGTGGTTAGGTATTTAATCCAATTCTAAGACACGACTGTTGAAAACTCAATACGTCGATGGTTTCCAATAAAACCCCAAAACGGAATCAATTCATCATGAATTCATGATATCAAAATTTATATAAACAATACTCGTACTAGTAGGTAACTGAAAAATCTACACCATGTTTCACCGTGTTTCATGATCTAATAGACATTTTATAGGTATGTAGGTAGTAGGTACCTAACATTCGTAATATTTCTGCGGCGGTGGCCAGAAATAAATCCAAATCGTTTTGAAAATAATATGCTATTGCGGTTTTTCTGGCGGACTTTAAACATGCATTCTTTAGCTATAGACACTACATAGCATTTACAGTTTGTTATATTTTGTCTATCCCTTATTAGGAATAGATTATTCTATTCCTAAGTCGGATATCCGCAATTTAGAACTGAAATAAAAACAAGGTGAAAGTTATTTCAGCAGTCAACGTCAAATTACTTGAAATCTATTTCTTCCAGAGTACTATATTATCTCCATTAAAACAAACATTTCGCATTAAAAATATAAATGCTAAGCAAATATTTTATGACCTACGAAATTGCAATCTAAATGAAATATCTCTTCCAGGGCTATCATAACAGAAAATGGAATCTATCCGTCAACGATATCCATTAACACAATCAACACAAAATGTAAAGAGAATGATTTGGAGATGACCGCCTACGACCCTTTTCAAAACAGAAAACTGGAACATCCCAACTCGTAAGTAAACGGACATTTTATCTGTCAGACAGAAACCAAGCGACATTGAAAAAATAAAGAATCCCATTGAGATTTTACGCTACTCCATTAAAAAAAACGACAATAGTAGTAATTCACAAGCTTGATAGGAAGCATTGATTCCGAGGTTGAGTGATTGATATTTAATTGAGGCAATAAAAAAATCATCAGTCATAACGCGTAAAATAAAAATCAAACGCTTTTGAAGACACGATAAGAAGTTGAATGGCATTTATAACATTTAGAGCCTATGTTTATTTACTTTATTGACCGATTTATTTAGATTTGCGTCGTATTTAAAATCATGGATAATTTCGTCACTGTGGTGAAGTTGTCAACAGCCTCGGACACCACGGCCTTGCCAGCCGAAGTGCGGGCCGTTTTGCGCGGCACGCGAACTTGAATGACATCGTCCGCCGATCTCTTGTTACCGTCGGTGTTCCAGCTTTATTAGAACCCAATGGTTTGGCACGCGACGATGGCAAGAGACCGGACGGTATGTCTTTGTTTCCATGGAAGATGGGTAGGCCTCTAGTGTGGGACGCTACATGTGTCGATACTCTTGCTCCTTCCCATCTTCCTAGTTCATCGTGCTGTGCAGGGGCTGCCGCTGCGGCTGCGGAGAACCTCAAGCGGCGTAAATATAGTAACCTTATCGGTAACTATATTTTCGAGCCGTTTGGGGTTGAAACTCTAGGACCGTGGGGTCCGAGTGCTCACAGCCTTTTCAAGGAAATTTCAAAACGCTTAGTTGACACTTCCCGTGACCCTAGGACTGGCTTTTACCTTGGTCAAAGGCTTAGCGTTGCCATTCAGCGTGGTAACGCTGCCAGTCTCTTGGGGACATTACCAGTTGACAGCGTAGAGGAGGAGTTTTTTGACGCCATTTTTTAAGTTTTTAGTTTAAGTTAGTTAGTTTAGTATATTAGACCCTGTATCTTTTTAGAGATGTGAGGTCATTTGCAAATCTCCTGAAGTCATCACTGGGATCCGGAATTCTGGCCATGCCAGCTGCATTCAAGAACGCGGGCACAATAGTTGGTATCGTTGGAACAATCATACTGGGATACATCTGTACACACTGCGTGTATTTACTGGTAAACTATTAGCCACTAATTAACTTATGTTAACAGATATTCAGTCCTATTTATAATAGATGAAGTCAAGAATTTGATCCAATTACAAGATGATCAGATGTTCATTATAACACATAACGGTGTTAATGTCAACTTGTATGAAAACCGCATTGTGGTCAAATAGAAGATAATGATAAATTATGCGGAAATATAGAACTAATTACATTGACACTATTATTCAAGAGGTCCTAAGCAAGGTGACGTTTTATCTTCTTTAGTAATTTTAGATGAAAAACTCAAAAATGTATTAGATTGACGCTACCGAAAAGCTTAAATTTATTGAATTTGGAAGTAGTTGTTACTGTTCGCCTGTGTCATCCGAATGCTGGGCAAAGGCCTCTCCCCATGACTCTCAAATTCTTCGATCCAAGGCCAATGTGGACCACTGTTCATTGTTTTTGTCCAGCTCGTCCCGCCATTTCTGTGAGGTCGTCGCAGGAAGTAGATGTAGAAATATAAAAAGTTTTGAAAGCATTGCAAACATGGCTATTGCCTGGCATGGATGGCAAATCCTGTCAATATAAACTCATTCAACTCCTCTATCTTGCACGTTATGTCCTACAGCCAACTTATGTCATCTCCTTCCGTCTTTTCCACAATATTCAGGTCTCTGCAAATGCGAGACTGTCTTTAGGTGTCAACTTGATCAAGACCATTTAACACTTTCCAGGTTAAGACTTCACAAGAAGTCTCAAGAGTATCCAAAGTCCCTTCATTAGGTTACGCTGAGACTGTTGAAGCAGTATTTGCGACAGGACCTAGACCGTTACGAAGAATTTCACGCGCATCAAGGTACGGAAACTCATTTATATTTTTAAATTTATTAGCTTTTAAGCTCCGATTTCTTGCGTGGTGTTCGTAATTGTTTTTCTCTAACTCTTAGATTTAAAAAATCATATTTAAACATTGGTATAACCCGTATAACATTATCAGCCAATTTCATGGATATTGAAAACTATTTTCTATTTTCTCTCCGGGGTTGTAATTAAATATAGATCTTGGAAGTATTGTGGTTGGTTTCATGTTTGGTCTCGTTAATCTTCGTTATGTCTATAGCTACAATTTCCCGCCAATATTTGCATTAACTGTAACGAAACAATGATTCGCAGCTTCAAGTAACAATATTTACTGTAACGAAACAATGATTTGCAGCTTCAAATAACAATTATAATGGCTATATTTAGACTTGTATTTGATTTGAGTATTGTCTCATCATTGCCATTGTTCATCTCCTTAACGATATCATTTAAAAATAAACAAAATTATTTGAGACCGGTAGTGGCAGTTTCAATAAAGCTCAATAAAATTTTTGGTCTCTTATAATATACTGCATGGTTTGGTTATTGTAAACTTTCTCACACTTTAATTCGAGTTTCGCTGTCTATTTATGCTTAGGAAAATAACAGCTTTTTTTTCCTATTCATTTTTAGACTCGGCAGACATGTTTCTGTACCAAAACATAATGTAAACAGCTTAGCAACGCTGACATCAGAATTATTGTGTAAATCCTAAATTGTCTCATTTATCTCCGTAGTTCTCACGTCGCCAACATTTATGTCTGCTCCGCATAACACACTTGATTCATTATAATCGCCAACTGATAGAATGGCGGGTCCATCACATGACCCATGGAAATAATCACGTTCTCAATGAGTGACATTGTAAATTTGAGGTAATGAAACCAATAGAAGCCTGAGGTCAAGTATTGCAATAGTTAGGAGTAGTATACTATTATTATCTTGTCAATACAGACTTCGTTAATGGTTCTCACGTGTTTTCTGATTCACGTTTTACATATCGGTCTCAGCATCCAACCGTAGATTTCCTTTGCGACTGCAGTTGCCTGCCAAAACTGATTTCTAATTTTGATCTTAGAATCAAAGAAGGGGGACAGCTGGTTATTATTAAATCTTTGGTAGATAACTGTGAAGCGATGCTTGCTAACTTTTTCAATGGCTGTAACTTCTACCAGCTCTTGCTGACAGGAACTGTAAATTAAAAATAGTGGAATTTTTTTAATGCTGTGCAGAATCAATTCGGTACTAAATTGTCATTCTTGCTGTCAGTATATTTTACGCAAAACATTGGCATCGCACTTGTTGACGGCGGCGCCTAAAGTTTGGCTCTCCCTCAAATTTACCTGTCTTATACCTTTCTGAAGATAGAAGCATTACCCATGTCACCTTCACACAAATTAAGGAAGTGACGATATTAACAAGCACCGTGATATTCTTGTTTCAGGATATTTATAGACTGGGCCATGGCTTTCACCATTCTTGGCGCCTGTGCAGTCTATGTCATCTTAATCGTAGATTCTGTAAAACAGGTATGTTGGAACAATGACAAAACATTTTATCTGTTTTAATGCACTTGGAACTTAAATTATACCAAAAGACAGTACAGACAAAGAAGATTTATAAATGCCACTCGACGTGAACGAATTTGGCTCAAATGTAAAATGAGAATTTCCCATTATTTTCATGGAACTAAATTCTTAACGTGTTACTATCACTTGAATTAATTACCGACACATTACACTGAAAAAATAACGGATCTTAAAGAGTGACCTTGTTAACAACACGACGGATTTAACTTTTAGCAACCGAGGTTTTCTAGCTGTGACCTTTGCAGTGGTTATAATAATACAGTAATAACATGACATGCCAGTAAATTTTACATTTTTAAATAAATGAGTTTAGTTTACGGCTGGCATTGTTCTGAAAGAAGCAGCAGCGCATGCGATCCTTTTTGCTACGTCTCCATACTGCCTCCCGCCCCCGAAGACATTATGTAGATACAATATATCTGGTTGTATGTGGCGTAGTGTTACCGAGACGACACGCACTGTAAAAAGTTGACACTCAAAAAAATTTGTACACATATTAATTTCTTTTCAGATAGTCGACTTCTACAGCGAAGACAACGGAATCACCGAAGTTCAGTATTGTCTCATGGTGTTGGTCCCTGTTCTTCTCTTCACACAAATCAAAAACCTCAAATACTTGGCGCCGTTCTCTGGTTTCGCAAACGTTCTGCTGGTTCTCACATTCCTCATCTGTTTATATTATATTTGCGCGGACTTCCAACCTATCGACGCCCAGCCGATGTCTGTCGATATTGGAAGACTACCACTTTTTATCGGGTAAGGAAACTGAGTTTTTTTTTACTAATTGCGTATTTTGTACCTATTTAAAGGTTTATTACACAGAATATAAAAAAAAAACTACAAAAAACAGCTCTACATAATTTGTTAAAAAAAACATGTTTTTCATATAATTAAGTAGGTACTTTTAAAAAGAAAAGTAAGTTTTAGTACCTACACTGAACCCTCACATAGAATTGGGTGAGATTCGGCATGACAACTGATGCAGCCTACACCGCATGTTATTGTTGTGAGATTTCATTCCAGACTATGTAACTTAATGATTTTGAGAAATGGTCTCATCAACAAAGCAGCTAGGATTTTTTGTTAAGGGCCCGGCGTAGACAAACTAAGAATTTTCTAAGGTAAATGCTGCATGAGCGCTGGGACAGATTACCTACGTTAAAAATGAAAAACAAATCTAGATTCAACCATTCATAGCACATCTTATAAAATTTGCCTGTCGATAGAATCAACTTTGTTTTTTTTTTATTAATTATTTATTAATAGGCTACCTACGTAATATTACTTTACGGTTTGTAAGCGTTCCTCCATATTCTAGGGGGGGGGGGGGGCAGCTGATGTGCGTGTCAGGCCACGCGCAGTATAGGGTTCCGTTTAACCCGTTATATTAGTAGTATTCCGTAGTAGTATAGTAGAACGATTTATTCTAAGGATTTTGTATTTGGTACAAAATTATCCAACACCCAATTTCAACGACTATTACTGCTAAACTAATGAAATTGTCTTAAATGCTATTATTTTCCTTTAAAGTTCATGAAATGCATTATTATCATGAATTTTCGCAAATTTTTCAAACCATTACCATTTTGTCAGCGTAATTGATAATTTGATAAACACACCTCTACCAGCTTTCTAGTACTAACCGTCTCTGAGCAAAACCTCGGACGGACGGACGGACAGACGGACATGACGAAACTATAAGGGTTCCTTTTGAGGACTACGGAACCCTAAAAGTGATTCATGCTACCGTTGCCAAATGACAAATAAACGGAACCCTTGTAGACATCCCACACCGTTATTGTTTTCTTAGATTTTTTTTTCAACCCTGAGTTCCATATAATTAATTTATTATTTGGTACTAAGGATAAGATCTTCCTGTATGACGTGTCCACTTAGTCTTTATATCCTCAACAACTGGCCGAGTCAATCGAAAACTTTAAGAGGCCCGCGGAGCATGCGTAGTTCATACAAACGTAATACCAAAATAATTTGTGAATCAACCATATTCTTAAGGTAGTGTGTTTTTACTTCGATTGGACTACAGAATGACTAGGTTCCTAAATATTATATATTTTGAAAGGTCAATGATTCAAAAACGAGATAAGAGGAATTTAAAATTTCTATAGACAACTTATTTTTCTCATAACTCTTGTTCATCTATATCTATATCTATACACTAGCGGACGTCCCGCGGTTTCACCCGCATAGTTCCCGTTCCCGTGGGAGTACGGGGATAAAATATATCCTATGTTACTCGTGGATAATGTAGCTTTCGAATGGTGAAAGAATTTTTAAAAACGGTCCAGTAGTTTTTAAGCCTATTCATTACAACCAAACAAACAAACAAACAAAGTTTTCCTCTTTATAATATTAGTGTAGATATAATAAAAGAGTAAAAAAAACTGTGTCTGTACATTGAATATATTAAAAAAAAAAAATTGAGGGGGGTTTAGAAACAGTAATAGAGCCCGATTCCAAAAAAAAAAGTCTGTCTGACTGTTTGTCTGTTTGTTTGTACACGATAATCTTTGGAACTACTGGACGGATTTGAATGATTATTTTTTTGTTGTATAGATATTAAGTCTGTGCAACATATAGGCTTTATAATTTATCTTGGAAACTTGAACACCTGATGCAGAACCGCAACAGACCAGCTAAACTATGAGAGATACAAATATGACACCATAGCAAAAATTGTTCCACGTGATGAGCATTTTCTGCTGAGAGAATAAATTTGAAGATCTGGAACACCTGATGTGGAACTCGAAGGGCCCAGCTACACTATAATACATATAGGAATGACGTCTTAGCAAAAATTGTTCAATCTGATGAGCACTCTCTGTTGACTTATAAAAATCGAAGATCTGGGACACCTGTCGTGGAACTCCAATAGCCCAGCTACACCATAACACATATAGAAATGACGTCTTAGCAAAAGTGGTTCGGTCTGATGGGCACTTCCTGTTGACTTATAAAAAATCGAAGATCAGAAACATCTGATGTGAAAATTATTGCAAAGCTATCACTAATTTCACTTTATAATTATAAAATAACTAAAGCTGGGAGTACATCCACGTAGTGAAGGCAGTTACAGTTTAGGAATGATTTTCGATGACGATGGTATATCATTGAAAAGTTGACTCTACTGGCCAAAACTCCCATTTATTATTTTATTTTATCGGTCTTGGGGCTTATGTTATTTGAATGTTTAATTTCCTTTTCCATTTATCTTCGTGACTCGGGAGCCTACCCGGTAACGCAGGGTAGCAGTCACTTAGATTTTAATTGATCAGGTATCTTCACAACAAAACTATAACCATGCCTAGAAAGAGGTCAAACCTTTCCCAATGTTCCAAAGGAGCTAAAATATTGAGGATCATAAGATCCCAAGAATCTACCGAAGAGCGTCAGGAGAGATTAGATGCTGTTCAAAAACATCAGGCTGCAACTTGCTCCGTGGAAACCTCTTCGGATCGCGAAGCCTCAGCGCATTAACGCATCTACATCCACGTCTCTAGAGATCAGTGAAGACTGACCGCTGATCGTGATCGTCATGCATTGTCTCGCCAGTCGGAGACGTTCACGGATAGATAATACCGCTTGAGTTCTCAGCATATCTACGCATCTGCTTCTAGGTCTCTAGAGACAAGTGCGGAACGTGATGCGCGACTGTCCGCTGATCGTGAGCGACATGCATTGTCTCGCGAATCGGACACGTTTACCGATATCAGAATCACTCTTGATTTCTCAGCGTATTCGCACATCTATACTAACAAATCTTTTGAAACGAGTGATGAACGTGATGCGCGACTAACTGCTGCTCGAGATTATCATACATTGCCCTGAACACGCACACAACAAAATATTCATAATCAGTTAGAAAGTGAGAGAGAAAGAATTGCTGGAGTACGGCATGAAGAGACAGAAGAAGAGCGCGAAGACTTCGACTTTCTCTGAACAGAATGTCGATATCATCTGAAGAATCGGATGTGTCTCAAGATATAACCGTAGGGCATGACGACCTTCCTTGGGTTGATAAGGAACGGAGTGCATTTACGTATACTCCTATGATTGAATACGCCACATATTCCGCCATCGGAGGTATGGTTCAAAATTGTACTTTTTTGAAGCTGTTAAATGGCAAAAAGAAACAAACGGTATGTGTTGCTCAGGTGGGATAGATCCGTTATTTTCCCGTCCCCGGGCTCTTAGAATTCGACATCAGACGTTTTAGATCTACGATTTTGACGACCCCGTTGTCGCTGGCATAAGCAACAGGATCCGCGTACGAAGTCGCGGGCAGAAGCTAGGACTGCGCTATGGAAGCAAAAATTATGCAGTTTTTGCTGGTTTAATTATTAAAGTTAAGAAATATGGACAAATGTAATTAGATTCTAAAAATATGGTCATAACCTTGAAATATGGAAAAATATGGATTCTAAAACCCTCATTTCCCAGCTTAAAACATCATAATTTATGGAGAAAACCAAATAATGAGTGAAAATGATTCAAATGAAAAATATGTGTTTACATATTTATCCGAGCCCTAGAAATCACATTCTATCTCAAATAATAAGTATAAGTACGAGCAGATTTTTAATTTTTTGGTGTAAATGTAAAGATGAAAATTTACTCTTTATTTTTAAGGGGCCGGCGGAGCATGCGTATTTCATACAAACGTAATACCAAAATTATTTGTAAATCAAACATATTTTTATGGTAGTGTGTATTTATTTCGATTGGATTACAGAATATCTATGTTCCCAAATATATTTTTTGAGAGGACAATGATACAAAGACGAGATATGAGGAATTTAAAATTTCTATAGAAAACTTGTTTTTCTTATAACTCTTGTTAAAATCAGTGTCCAATCAAAATATGTATTTGGGAACCTAGATATTCTGTAATTCAATCGAAATAAATACACACTACCTTAGGAATATGTTTAATTTACAAATTATTTTGGTATTACGTTTGTATGAAATACGCATGCTCCGCAGGCGTCTTAACTCAAATCGCTAATTCTAACCTTACCTTCATTCCAGTACAGTTATATTTGCGATGGAGGGCATCGGCGTCGTGCTGCCAGTTGAGAACACCATGGCTCAGCCCAAACACTTCCTCGGCTGTCCCGGCGTGTTGAACATCACCATGTCAGTGGTGGTGCTGTTATACATGCTCATGGGATTCTTGGGCTACGTACGCTACGGAGAAAAGGCTTTAGGGAGTATAACTCTCAATCTGGATACGGCTGAACCGTAAGTATAACTTGTTAATTTTGGATATAAAAAGGTTGGAAAATAAAATTCAAATTACCTAAATTACCTTTACCTTAAGACGCCTGCGGAGCATGCGTATTTCATACAAACGTAATACCAAAATAATTAGTAAATTGAACTTATTCCTAAGGCTGTGTGTATTTATTTAGATTGAATTAAAGAATATCTAGGTTCCCAAATATATATTTTGATTGGACACTGATTTTAACAAGAGTTATAAGAAAAATAAGTTTTCTATAGAAATTTTAAATTCCTCATATCTCGTCTTTGTATTATTGTAATCTCAAAAAATATATTTGGGAACATAGATATTCTGTAATCCAATCGAAATAAATACACACTACCTTAAGAATATGTTTGATTTACAAATAATTTTGGTATTACGTTTGTATGAAATACGCATGCTCCGCCGGCCCCTTAAACCCATTGGCATAGTGCTGCATTGTTTCGTGGCTAAAGGCGGAACTAACAAATGTTTGACAACAGCGATCTCCCGTCAACGTCATTCAAGCATCAAAAGGACCATGCGTCACTGTACTCCGATTGAATTGAGATGACATGCGACCTTTTTAGTGCGTTGTTTTTTACTTTCATTATTTCAAAATACTGGTCACTCTGAGTCAAAATAATAGCCATTAAATGTTTTTTTTTTTTTGTTATAGTTTTAAACTATTTACTTTACTTTTTCATTCAAACTTTTCTCAACTAACTTTGTGAAACTTTTTCACATAGATTCAACGGTTAAAAAAGTTTCTAATCCAATTTTAGAGTGGACTTTTTAACCGATTTCAAAAAGGAGGAGGTTTTCAATTAGATTGACATTTTATTTTCGTCATAAAATTGGAGTTCACGTATTTTTTTAGAGCTGCAGTAACAGCAAAGGTGTTCATCGTACTCGCCATCTTCTTCACGTATACTCTTCAGTTCTACGTTCCAATGGAAATAGTGTGGCGTAACACAAAGGAACATGTAACACAGAAGTATCATAATCTGGCGCAAGGCGTCATTCGAGCCGTATTTGCGGTTCTCACAGGTTAGCATTCAATCTATCTATGTAGGTTGTAATGTCTTACAGGCCACAGCAGGCCTCCGCCAATCCCTTTTCCACACATCTTGGTTTGTCTGCCGTAGCCTGATTTATTTTTTATTTTAATATTACGCTGGTACCTATCCTAACGGCAGCCTTGTTCCACAAGCAGCCGAGTTGGAATTAGGTCCTATCAGGACCTTTTAAGTATCAAAAAAATTTTTAGATAAAAAGACCTCTCTCTTGGTGTTTTTCTTTCAAATAACAAATAGTCACGCCAGCTTTTAAAAATCAAAATCAAAGCATTTATTTCAAGTAGGTATGCCAGTTACAGGCACTTTTGAACTGTCGAAACAAAGATGAACAGGAGTCACAAGACATAAAAACTGTGAAAGTACTGTAGTTTTTTCAGACACTCACTGCGTGATGATTCATTCTTCCTAGAATTTCTTTTTTTTTTCAAATTAAACAGCTACTTTATTTGTTTTTAATGTTTTTTTTGTCCACAGTGATAGCAGCGGCTACATTACCTCGTCTAGAACAAGTGATTGGCTTAGAGGGTGCCTTCTTCTACTCTTTCCTGGGCCTCATTGCGCCGTCTGCGATGGACATTATTTTTAACTGGGAGAGGGGACTTGGAAAATACAAGTGGATTCTCGTCAAAGACGTTATATTAGTATTATTTGGGAGCTTCGTGCTAGTTGCGGGAGTTACTCAAAGTATTAGGGAAATTGCTAACACACCTAGCACATAAAAATAAGTCGTGATAAAAGTGTATTATATTTTAGATATTTATGTAAATATAGATAGGTGCAATTATTAATATTAAGTTTTATTTTATTGTACTTAAATATACCGAGTTTTCTATGATTTCCGATGAAATCAGAAGATTTTACTACCTTAAATGTGGCTTACGCGACGCTACTCTGTGTTTAACACTGTAAATTAATGTTATTCTAAAAAAATAATAAATATTTAGTTAATTTGTTATGACCATTTATTACCTCTAAAAATGAATACACAGATTTTTTTCTAGAACAGCCATATTATTATCACTTGAACAAATGAAAAGCGCTGTAAAATTGTTACCACGGAGGCGCGGTTGACTGTATCAGCATCCAAGGAAGATGCAGTAAGGCCCTTTCCGGATTTGTTGAGGGATCAGCATACTCAGTATACCTACCAACATTTCAATAACTGGTTCTTGACATCTTGATTAGCAGTATACGCGAGAATGGGGCGGGATTGTTTCGGTATACGGCCTCTCGGTAGAAACACAGTGCGGTAACGTATCAAGACAGTTTCTTGAAAATACATTTGCGCGCATGGATTTCATAGCTTGATACGTTTGCCTTGATATTCTGTACATGGCTATACATGATGAACGTCATAATGACGGGACCACTCCAGGTTTAGCGAATATCATTTGAGTTGGATATAATACAATATTTCTACTATTTCATAGGTTCCTAATAAAATTCTACACCCATAACATTTTAAAATATTCTACAAAGAAATTGGTCCCGCTATTTTGATATTAAAATGACGGGACCACTATTCATTTGATGAAAAACACAAGGCGTTATCTTAAACTGAACACACGAAATTTTTAATACGAAATAGTATAAATAGTCATATACTTTAAAAACTCTAATTTTAATAAATAGGTAAAGAAGCCTGAAGAAAAAGTTTAAGCCATAAAATGATACTTTATGGCTTAAAATGATAATTTTTCTTCAGGCGCTTTTCTGATGTACCTGAATACAATACACTTAATATTAACATAAAGAACAATAACATTAACATTTGACTATGAAAGTATGACATAGTAGAAATATTGTATAAATATCCCATTCACATGATTTTTGCAAAACCTGGCGTGGTCCCGTCATTACGACGTTCATTATAAGGGTCGTAGCACACGTATCAACTCGGAAAAGGATCGTCACCGCCTCGCCTTTCCGCTCGGCGTCAAACAGGCGTCCACGTAACCTAACCACGTAACGTAAGTGGATCAGAAGCTCCGACACGTCGTCGACTCGGCTACAGCTAGGCGACACCACGCTTACGGCTCGCTGACCACCATTTGACGGCTATGCGACACTAGTTCAATCATTTTGAATACGACCGTTATGTGTAGCGCACGGCGTGGACGAAGAGACGTAAGCTAGGGTACGGAGAGCCGTAAGCTAGGGTACGGAGAACCGTAAGCGCGGGAACTGCAAGTCGACCACGCACCGCACCGCGGATCGTGAGCTTGTCCCGAGGCGAGGCGATTACGTTACGACTAAGATGTGTGCGTTGCAGTAGGGAGTTTCATACAAATAATACTGAACGGCTCGAGCTGATACGGTGACGATCCCTTTCCGATTTGATACTTGTGCTACCACCTTAAATGTATTATCATCCTGTGAAAGTTCTCTAGCTGCAACTTAGTCGATGCGACAGTGGTCGTACTCGGAACTAACACTAATGGCAGCGCTGATAGGGCGTTGTTTTTTACACAGACGTATTATACGTCTGTGGTTTTTTAACATTTCCCAAATATCAAGTAGTTTAAATAAAGTGATTGACTTCTTGACAAATGTTTACCAACAACGCTCTTCTGGCTATTTCATTCAAGCGCCAAGAAAACCTTGATGCATAAAGTCCGGATTAAGTCTGGTTGTCGCTAATTTTACAGTAGTTCTTGCAACACCATGCATAAAGGGTGCCAACCTCAAGAAAAATCATTTCTTGACAGTTGACATTGACATATTTTGACATTGACAGTAATCTTATGCTCTGTGTGTGACTGCTTCTGTTCTAGGATGGCGGCAAAATCAAATCTTTTCAGCTCTCTAATTACTAGTTTATTTGTAATGTTTTTTAATTATTGTAAATATTAGGAGAGTTTAAAGTGGTTCATTATGCTTGATAACATTGTAAAGAAACGCAGGATACAGAGACTGTGAGAATCTCTTTCAATCCGTAGTTCAGACATTAATAATAGTTGTAGATGTAGTTTGCTGCAATGACTATTTACTAAAACCCGCGTACTATTTTAGGATCGATTGTCATCGCCCAAAACAGCGAAAGGTAACTATAAATCATATGCCTACCAGACTAAAATACATTCCTCTCACTCTCAGTCACTGGCCGCTAATTGGTATTCACAGTATTCGTCAGTTACTAGAGTAGCACGCGAAGCAACCTCCATAAAATACTGTAATAAATATTACGCAACTTACGTAGTAAAGTTAAAATTTCAATAATTGTAGTCATAGTTTTGGTATTCCGTATTCTATGAGCTGAAGATGAGTCTCACTGACAACAAATTAGTAAGTAATATTTATTTACATACTTTTGAGGTTAGGTATGCTATGTACAACTTTTATTGAATTAAATTCATCAATGGCTCTTATCTAAATTGATAGGGCATTGAAAAGATAATGGCTAACATATGGTTACCTGTCTCAAATATGTTTATTCTATTGGTATTTGCAGCAGTGAGAGAACATGAGCGACAGTTTGGTTAGTAACAAATACATTAATTGTGATGTTCCATGAAGCGTGTCGTTTTCCTTGTGTCAAAAATTAAGTAACTACATTTATGCCATTCATTTCATTGAGCGATCAGTCAGGATATCGACGATAACGTCAGATGCACGTGTTATTTCGATTATTAAAATTTAATTAAAGCGTTGAGATTGAGAGTTCAAGGTCTAATCTACGCTCGGAAGTCGTTCGCTCAGTGTTATAGACTCGTAGCTCTCATAACTTTGACCTTAAACAGTTGCTTATTTACCCTCTACGAAATGGTCGTGCGCACAACGAAGTTTCCGTGTTGCTAGTTGATTAGTTTATCAGAAAAACTTTATCAAGAAGTGATTTTTGTAATTTAATCAGTAATTTAATGTTTATCGAAGCATCAAAGTGCCAAAATGAGTAACTTAGAAGTAGCTGTGACTGATTTTTTTGGAAACATTCCAGTATGTATCAAATTTACTTCTTAATACATTAATTTAAGTTATTTGCCAGCAAAAAATGTTATCTGAAGTACCTCTTTACTTGTCAAATATACCAAACCTGTTGCTAAACAAACAATGACCTTTGATAAAATACATGATAAATGTTGGGCACAACTTTTTAGTAATTTAAATCATTAATCTTTACTCATGATAATTTAGTTGTGAAAACTTTTTTGAACTTCCAAAGTTATATAGAATATGATAAAAAGAGGTAGGTTAAGGTATAACTTTTTATGGAAAGTAACAAAAGCATGGTGCGGGTTATCATCAACTCAAGTACAATAAAATAATGTTTCTATATAAGTATTTACACAGACAAACGCTTGATGAATAGGATGACAATTTACACGTCATCTAAATGTACAATACATAATGACATACCTACTCAGCAAAATAACAAATTCATATGTATTCAGAACAGTAGTTGAATGACATTTAGGGTTACAAATTGTATAGAACTATTTTATATTTAGATGTCTGTGGTTGTTGGACTACACAAATCAAAATGATTGTTTTCTGTTCTAAAATAAACACAATGTTGGTTTCAAATAAAAAATAAGGATTACTTTACCATCCTAATAAGAACTCTATTTACAGGTTTTACCGATAGTGCTTGGAGTTGGGTCGGCAGTGATACTTATATCAGTACTCGCTAACTGGCTTTGGGGGGGTAAGAAACAAAATAATGCCCCGAAGAAGAGTTCACAGCTAGTGGCATTAGTGGATCCTAATGTCAAGTATAAGCTGCCACTCATAGAGAGAGAGGAGATCAGCCATGACACAAGGAGGTTCCGGTTTGGTCTGCCTTCATCGGAACATGTTTTGGGTAACATTATTTTTCAAAGTATAAAAGTATTGGTGGAGGAGGTGATTTTTGGTTGTTTCCGTCTACCCCTATGGCAAAAGGTGTGAGAGGACCTCATCAAGTCTAGCTAGCAATTGTAGCGGTTGCGAAAAGATTTGCGCATTCTGCGCATTCACTTGACATCTGGAAATGTATAAATGTACTGTGTTGAGCAATAAATATTTGAATTTGAATTTACTAAAAAGCATTGGGTACCTTATATTAATTAATTTTGCATACCCCTCTTGTTTTTTTTCGTTTTTTCATTCATTATACTTACTTGATATTACAATAACATCCTGTAACCATTTTGATATTTATTAAAAAAAAAAAATGTATTGTAATGTAATTTCTATGGTTTGCAGTGCCCTTACAGGGTTGCATGTTTGAAACTTTTAATTAATCTTATTCCAACCCCTACAATGTTTGCAATAAAATGAGCCGTTGCCCGTTATTATGGTTTCATCACACATTAGGCAAGTCATTCATGTCATGACTGTCCAGATTTTTATTCTAATCATCACTAAAACTTGTTCAGTCTAATAAAAACTGATCACAAAAAGTACTTCATTGACGATTTTACATATTTTATCTAGTATAGAGGTATAATTTTATCATTTAAATTCATTATTTTATCAATTTAAATATTTCAATTACGTATTTTATCATTGAAAATGTTTGAATACCAAAATCTTGTTTATAATTTCAAGGTTTTTTTCCTTCCATTGTAACATGAATAATGCCTGAGAATTTAATGCTACACTATAACTGCTCCTTGGTTCCGTCGTCGCAACCGCGACTGCTGATCGTGTGGGTTCGATTCTCGGTCGGGCAAAAATAAATAATAATTGGGGGTGCCATTAGAAATTAGTAGTCATTAAACTCGGAGTTTAGAAGTTGGCAGTATGATACCCCCTTGCCTCGGAAAGCACTTTATGGCCGTTGGTCCTACCCCTGATCTCCCTCCGGTCGTGTTAGATTGCCGTCCCATCGGACTGTGGCAGTAAAGGAACAGATAGTGCACCTCATAGACTAATATAAATAATATGAGACCTGTGTCTGTGCCCACACTTGTGCACTATAATATCTCCCGCGCAGGTATCTCCTCCGCTAAGATTGGCCGCCGTGACCGAAAACGATCAGGAGGAAAAATTACTATAATTGAATTCAATTTAGAGGGCGTTGCTACCGCCGTATCAATGGGACGGGGCCCCCCATATGTAGAGGAAAAAAGGTCCACTTAAGGCCTAGGCAGATCAGGACGGCATGCAAATCCCTTACGGCATCATTTTAAAGCTTAGCAATTTATGTCGTATTTCTATATACCTACTTAATACTTATTAATATGTTTGAATGTCCATTGGCAAAAAAAAATCCCTTGCAATGCCGTCCCGGTCTGCGTAGGCCTTAATTCGAGCTTTTTTTTATTTATAGATTTAGTTCTCTTTTGGCATTGCTTTATATAATAAGTAACCCTCTTTTTGGGGTTCGCCTCACTCGGGTTCTAGGGGCTCCCATTTTTCACAGGGATCTATAGAACTGGCTACGCCACTGATTATTTTGTACCTACCTACTTTGGCCACAGCACCTTATGAACAAAAACATTATATTCTAATAAAAACCCTATCTTTATGTTATAGGCTTGCCAATTGGTCAGCACATCCACTTGTCAGCAATGATTGATGATGATCTCGTCATCAGGTCTTACACTCCAGTTTCCAGTGATGAAGAGAAGGGCTATGTCGATCTCGTTATTAAGGTAAAAACCCAATTACTTATGTCATACAATTCAGAACGTTTTATATACCTACCTGTCATATAATGTTCATTGCTTTGAGTACCTATGTAGATAGCAACATGTACCTAATCAGACACGTAAACAAACATATCTATCTCAATGTTCACGTTTGTGCTATCTTGTGATAATTTTCAATATTTTTGATAAAATGTCTAGAATATTTTATTGCATCTTCAAACTATGCGTATTGTACTTAAAGACATTGCAAAGCCCGTCCCCACTATGTCGTGACGACAGATACCTAATGGTGTCACTTATAGGACGACACGATAGGTAACTGTCGTCCATGACTTTTGCCATAGAAATATAAAAATCTATGCCAACTAAAAAACAAAGATAAATTAATCGTCACGACGGGGCCTAACAATAGTCATACACTTACATAATTCCCTAAATGAATGACAATCATCTTTAGGTTAAACTTCACAAAGATAAAGCGTTCGTTATTCTGTTGTATAGTATAGCAAAGCAGGATCTAATGCTATACTATATAGCATGGCGTTCACAAAGGCGTTCACATTACGCATGTTATTGCAAGCATTTAAAGTATATAGCAAGCTCAGAAAGAGTTCAAATAAGTGGGGAAAACATTCGCTTGCGGGACAGCCGGGGGTGAGGGAGGAGGAAGAGGGCGGCGCGTGAAATAGCATAACATGAACTCAGCGTATCGCACCATTATATAGCGTATACTAAGGCATTAATATTTATTATAGTACAGTATGAACGTGTCCATAACAAATCTATGGTGCGCGATATTGTTGTGCTTGTGCGTAGTCTGAAAAAAAAAAACGCAGCAAAAAAAAAAAACTTACCTGCGTCAATCAAACGTTTATCGCTTAATTGAATATATAAATATAAATATCGCTGGACATTACACACAGCGCCGTCTAGTGCCACACTAAGCAAGGCTTGTGTCGATGTCACTAGACAGTTGATATACTACATATATACTTTTTGTTTGTAAATAACATACTTATTATACATAATAAACATCCATGACTCGGAAACAAATGTCCATGCTCATCACACAAACATTTGCTCCTACCGGGATTCGAACCCGGGACCCTAAGAACGTAAGGCAGCCTCACTACCGCTGCGCCATTCGAGTCGTCAATTTGTTTATGTCCATGTTCACCGAAAAGATAACCGTCTGATTATCTAAAAACAGCTGTCAATGTGACATATTACCATACAAAAATGTGTTTTAAACAGCTGTTTCAGATAATCAGACTGCCATCTTTTTGGTGAACATGGACCTTAGACTGTTCTTGTATCTTACCGATACTAAGGTACTTGTTAGGTCATTAAGACTTACATACACCGTAGGTACACGCTAATTGTCGTAGGTACTTAGTTGATATTTTATTAAACCTCAAAACTTGGGCAAAATGATTATGATTTCAACTGTAGATCAATCTAAGATATGTCTAGGAATCCTTTGGTTCATCAGTCCATCTTGGTTATTTTATACCTATCTATGGCAAGCCAATGTTGGCGTTCAGGTAAGCCTGCACCATGTAATGTCATCAGGTCGAAGCAATTATTTCAAAAATTACCGTATTACACATTTATTTTCTATTATAAGCTTTCAATGCCGCACTGCAGGGCAAAAGGGCTTATCGACATATATTTACCTATATTATCATCCTTCGCCATCATAATCAGCCCAGATACGTCCACTGCTGGACAACCGACAAAGACATCCCCCAAGTGTCACCACACCACATCGACCGGTTTTGCGCTTCTCACTCCAGCGTTCCCCTTGGAGGTTGAAAGTCCTGTTTGGCGACTACATAACAGAAGGTGAAGGTCTTAATATAAAATGTTTTCTTTCAGGTCTACTTCAAGAATGTGCACCCTAAATTCCCCGACGGCGGGAAAATGTCGCAACACTTGAACAACTTGAAGTTGAACGACACAATCGACGTGCGAGGACCTTCGGGAAGACTGCAGTATGCCGGAAACGGAACCTTCCTTATCAAGAAATTAAGGAAAGACCCACCCGTGCGACTAGAGGCTAAGAAACTCAACATGATCGCAGGTACATTTTCTTGATAAAGAGACGTATCGGATACTTACGTCACTACCTCTTATCAACTCAATATAGAATGACATTGAAAGACCCCATATTTATTCATATTAAATCATTCTTCTTATGACAAATCCTCTGTAACATTTGCATCATATAAATTAGTCACACAGTTACACAGAGAGGTGTTACACCGATAAATCTTAGTTTAATCTTACTGTTGTGTCTACTACTAAATCGTAGGCCATTATTTTAACTGTCATTATACACTAATGAAATGGACGACGTTATAGACTCAATCGACTGTAATATCAAATGGGTCTCAAATTATTGTATTAAATATTTATACATGACGAATTACAGTAATAGGTACTCTAATTATACATGGTGTTCATTTTATCAAAATGTCGCCTTCTCGTGCTTCCAAAATGTATTACACTTAAAATTAATGGTTATTAGTTATTAATCACAGCTTTGTCTCGGCAGGTGGGACTGGCATTGCGCCAATGTTACAACTCATCAGGCACATATGCAAAGATGCCAATGACCGCACAGAAATGAGACTTCTGTTTGCAAACCAGTCAGAAGATGATATTTTACTGAGAAATGAACTGGAAAAGTACCAATCTGAGCACCCTGAGCAGTTCAAATTATGGTACACCATCGATAGGCCTAATGAAGGTAAGATACGGCATAATTACATACTCATAAATGAATATCTAATCTTTAATTTTTAAAAACGGAGACGCGATCGATCACGTAAATATCTTATCAGAAATCGAATAATTGCTGTCGTTTAAGTAGATTAAAATGTAATCAAATAAGGGGCCAGATACCGTTGTATGTACTCTGTGCCCAAGGTTACTACTACGCACAGAATATCCGTTTAATATTGTCTCACTGCCATGAAATATGGAGAGAAGTGGTGTGTTGGGAAATTAACCTTTTGAACGCCAGAGCGTAAACGCACGCGCGTGCGTTCTACGCCAAGCCACAATTTCACCTACCATTTTGTCAAATATTTGTGTCGTTTAACGTTCACTTGCCCGGTTAAGCAGAAGCCAGTCTTCCTAGACTGAACTGCGAGATCATCATTATCAAAAAAAAAAAAAAAAACGTTTAGCGTTCAGTGACGCGCTTGCTTTTCACATATATGTGACAGTTTAAAAGTTTAAACTTGGGTTATAACTATGTCCTACTTGTACGGCAAAAATGTCGCAAAGAACAAGCTATTGGTTTATTTAAGGGTGTCGTCATCATCGTGCGTGGGACGACAAAAAGTAATCAAACATTTAAGGCTAACCCACTTCAAGTATAAACTTGAAGATATTTAGATGCGATAAAAAACGTTAATGATTACACCAAAAAATCTGTCGAATCATCATGATTATACGAATACCTACGTACTAAATCAACGCAACGCGACTTATAATCAAAACCAGTTCTAACGTCTTTCAAATCTTTATTTCCAGGTTGGAAATACAGCGTCGGTTTCATCAACGACGAGATGATCAGTCAGCACTTGTTCCCGCCGGCAGATGACACCCTGGTCCTGATGTGCGGACCTCCTCCTATGATCAACTTCGCCTGCACCCCTGCCCTTGAAAAACTAGGCTACCCCGAAACACATCGTTTTGCCTATTAAACTGGAATTTAGGGAGCAAGCGAATGAATAGATTTCTTTGGAATGTTGTACGCGTTAGTATGTTGTGATTTTAACTAATTCTAATTGGGTAGTTCAGCTTTGTAGTTTTTAATGTAATTAATATTTTTGTATTAGTTAGCTCAAGAACGTAGACTGTTTATTAGTGCCTCGATGTTGTTAAAACGGTTGCATTTTTATCAGCAAGTAAACTGCCAATTCCATATTTTATTTGTACGTATTTTATACAAGGACTTCAACGCAGTACTAGATTCTGATGGCGTGTGTATATCATGATATCAACATACCTATGTTTTTTAAAGACGTGTTGCTAATCCAAAAGGGAACACTTGAATCAGTGATCTTGAAGCAGTTAAAATAGAAAGAATATTATATTTATGAAAAATGTTATATTTGTACGTGAGAATAATGTGTTTTTTGCAATATTTAGTGCATAGTTGTTGATGTAAAATACTTAAGTACATTCTAACGACTGTAGTGAGTAATCGCAGAAAAAGAATAAAATATTATTGTTACATTTCTGGCTTCATATTTTACTATTCTTTTTGTCCGTAGTTTGGTATAGTAAGTTGTATCAGCATAACAAGATTGGTAGTGATAATGCCTATAAGACTGAGAGGTAGTTTCTTATCCATCGTGAAAATTCCATAGACTGAGAAGGTGGGTTGATAAAACTGCACTGTCCGGAGTATTTCGTTGGCTCCCTTCCAAATTGGTTCTGCAAAATTATTAAGAAAATAAAATCAAGATAACAATGCGTTTGACATGTATAGAGCCAAAAAATTCAAATGAAAATGTTAAATTGATTCAATTGGCGGTAGTCACAAAAAATAAATGTAGCTTCGACCGTTAGGTTCAAAATTGTACATGCTAAGATCAACTAAATACCTACTTATTATAATCGTTGTAGGTCACAGGAATGATCTAAGTTTAAAACTATTTACCTTCGAAACAACAAGACATCGTGTGGATACAGAGTAACTTGGTTTTTTTCACTTCTTGAATGAAATAGTCGCTCACCAGAGCCAGCATAATCACCAATATGAAGTAGTACACAAACCAAAGCCCAATTGTGACCATCACAACTGTTGAGATAAGCTGAAAAGAAAATAAGTAAATATAACCGGCTCCACTTACTTAGAGACACTTACGGCCATTTTCAATAACTTACTGTTCGGTTTCGGTAGGTTGATATATCTTTCTGTTTGACATTTTGCTTACTGGATGGTCGGATAGCAACAATACGAGAAAATCTTTGATTTTTCTGTTAATCGGATAGGATATTTCATTTTTGTAGCCAAATACAATGTTAAATTGAACTTTTACGTCAATCGTGCAACGGGAATTTTCGGGAATTCGTGCAGCTATCCTTTAGCAAAAAGTTTCGCTTCTAGGCGATTAATCTGTCGGTAACCATAAACAAATTGTACATTAGATACCTACCTCAGAACGCAAACCAATTATTAAAGTTAGCGTAATCAAAAGCACCCAAAGAAACAGAGTCGTCGTTATATTGAGCACCTGAAAAATAACGTCCTGAATAAATATTTAGCAAGGTCAGTATCTAGAATTTAAAAGAGATTTGTAATAGTTACCTACCGGAAAACTGAAAATCTTAGTTATGAGATTGTACAACTTTAATAGCTGCTTCAAACAGACGAGTAATTTCTCTATACCTAATTGATTGCCGCCGTTTGAATCTGCAGTAATAATGAAACTTTCATTGACCATGTTTGGATTTAGCGGTTCTTCGTTAGAATATATTGTACATTTAACATGGAAGTTATATTCTATAACTTTGTTTAAAAATCTTAAGCGTATAGTTAGGAAAAATATCAAACTTGCAGCGAAGACTATTTCCACATAAACATTCAGAAGTCCTATTCCTCCGAACACTGTCAAAATAGGATATGGAACAGTATCTATTGCATGAGCTGTATAGCCACATTCGAACGCTGCTATGATTATCACCAAGACAATAATATTCCAGTAATATTGCTGCTCGTTCATACGTTTGAACTCTTTCAGTGGTAGAATTTTGTCCACTTTTTGAAGCATCAAACATAAGTTAACAGCGGAATCACAATCACAAAATCTAGTATAGATTGTGTTAGAAAAATACGATGTATACTGCACAAGAGTGCCAGTGATACAGGCCATGAACATTATACCATCTTCATTATAAAAGGTCGTGTAGTAATATATTTCGAAATGATAAAACGAGAAAGTGAAGGCAGAAATACAAAGTAAAGTGTAAAGTTTTTGCCAAACAGTCGGCTTTGTAACCAAATCATCTTTAACACTAATTCTTGAACAGCCCAGAAACATTAACACTTGGTATAAAGGGGAAAAACACTTCACTAAATTAGCGTCTATTATATTAGAAGCAAGAAATCGTCGTGGTTGCATGTTACGAGATTTTTCAGCTGTTTTAATCTAAAGGAATAGGTGATGTCGTATCAAGGTACAAGCAAATATTAACTTGGCTCAAGAAAAAGCTAAAAAATTACGCTACGATGTTAATAAAATAAATTAAATGGATATCATGCTGAAATTGGTCAACTTCCCGAAATTACCCAAAATTATGAATTCTACATAGATAGCTACGTATTTCTAAAAGTGAATTCTTATAATTTCATTAGCATAATAGAAAATTCATGCGAGCTACAATTGTACCTGATACTAATAAAAATATACGGAACACTTCTGAAATAAAATGCGCTGGATTGTACGAATGGTTTTGGAAAATGGCCTACGACGGTTTTATTTTCCCGGGGGAGTCGTTATTGAAAACCGCTAAACACAAGTTGTATTTGGTTAAGTCAGTTTGTACTGGGATGTGTGTGGTTCTAGTCCGTAGTGTCAAAGTGAATCAATATGAACAAAGTAAGAAATATAGAAGACCTTTCAGCAGACATGTTAGACGACGACTTCATTCGAATTTTCCAACCAATTTTCTTCGTGCTGCGAGTCCTCGGATTCCTCCGTGTAAATATCAAGGACAGATACCCTACAGCACCTTCAACGTGGTACCATGTATACAGCAATATCTTCTGGATACTAAACACATTTTGTGTGGCATACTTCTTGCTCCGCTGTGAAAACGGTTTTGGTTCCCCATACGCTGACTCGTCCCTCAAATTCGGTGTTCTAATGAATGGAATAAATGGCGTTCTGATAGTCTTCCGAAATAATCTTCAAAGGGAAAATAAAATTGGCCAAATGTATGTAAAACTACAGAAGATGGAAAGGTACTTAAACATGAAGAATAGTAAAAGTTTAAACAAGCAGCTTGAAAGGCAGTCGATTTTTACAATAGCGAGTGCCTGTTTTTTCACTATCTTGTGGGTTATTTTGTATAAAACAGTGGTCATGAGTAATATGTGTATACCATTGATGGTAATCATGACAACAGGTGTTGGGCTGCATACTGAAACGGTCGAGGTTTACTTCATCATACAGCTCATTAATACAAGAGTAAATTATATAAACGATGTACTACGGCAAGACATTCCAGGTTCTGATGAGCCTATGGAAAAATCAATGAATGATGGGAAGTTGTTTTATATTGTAAACGCATCTGAAAATCCTGTCAACGAAGTTCCAGGTGAATTGGTTTCTGCTATTCACTGTATTTTTCAGGCGTTAGCAGATTTCAAAGAACTTTTTCAACTTTCGGTAAGTATTTCTAATGAGTCTTTCTTTTTTTCCATATCAAGATTAAATTATAATTATTCTCTTTTATTAACAGTTATTTTACTTCGTCTGCCAAATCTTAGCCTGGAATTTGGTGTCGATACATTACCTAGTCACTTCATTGAAAGAACAGGTAAGGGAGAGCTATCTGATATAACGTTTTAAGATTTTTTGCTGACCGTACCGAAATCAATAGTCTTACCTTCCACTCTTCCCAGAAAGCAGCAATGGCAGACTTCGACCTGATGCTGTGTGTGTTGCCTCTCCTGCTAAATAAGCAGTTCCTAATGTTAACATTATGTCTGAAAACTGAATCATTATCAGCAAAATTAGAAGAATCAAGGAAACTCTGTATCGACATCGTTTCATCATCCTTTATTGACGGTATTTGTTTAATAGAAATAGTTAATTTTCAAAAGCGCCTAATGCTTTCATCATTTTAAGCATGATTGGAATTTGATTATTTTAATTGTCGCCGTTAACTGGTGGTTTCAAATATGCTAAGGCTGTTATGTTTTCTAAACAACATAAAGTAGATATGTTTGTTTGTACTTATCTTACCTACTTTTCTTTGCTCTTCCCTAGCACTCAAGCACAAATGCCTACTCTGGAAAAGTCTATTGCCTTGGTTGCTCTTGCTGAACGTATTTGAATTGAACATTCTAGAAGCCCTAAATGTCTATGGATGCCTTAAGGCGATTACACGAGCTAAACGCGAGTTTTATAATTACTAAAAGTATATGATTCACTGCTATAAACAAGACCAGAAAAATATATGATATTCTTCAGGATATATGCTAGCATGATACTGTTTTGAAAACATAATACAATTAATTTAGCTCGATAAAAAGAAATCACGAACTTACCTCTAAAAATATCTTTCAAACAATAAAAAACATACTAATATGCATGCGATCATTCTGATTTTTTGGCAAATAATTCTACAAGCAATATATTAGCATGATACTGTTTTAGTTTTTTAATCCAATCAATAGTTTTTTTGTAAATCGAACGAAAGCACTCATTTCGCGCTATTTGGCCCGCACTGGCTGACGTAACAACCACTTTGTAGTGCAAGCTGATTAGAACTTTATTCTAACAGCATTTCAAACGAAGTTTGAACCACCACAAATAGAGTTGCTAATTTAGCTCGTCTAAGCGCCTTAATAATTAGCGATTGATACGCACATGGCAGCACAGCGCATTCTGAACTAATAATATGTTGTGAACATTGCATGAATTCTATAGTGAAACGTTGTCAATTTCTATTTACAGGCAAATCCCGTAAACATGCAAAGCAAATCATATTACTGGTGGAAGGAAGACGCAGCGTGACCATTTATAACATTTGTACGTTGGGCACCCGGCTGCCGCTACATCTGCTAGCTGTCACCGCGAGTTACACCGTCGTACTTTTACAGTTCGCTTTACTTTAAATTCAGTTTAGGTACATAGAACCTCCGACCTAGTACCTAAGTATTTAGTTATGAAAAAATTTAAAGATATACCTAAAATAGAATATCTTTCCAAAGATATTCTTGAAGAAGAATTCCTTAGGTCCATAAGACTTATGTACAGTTCTCAAATACTGCTTGCTTCCACCCGCGTTGACATCAAAGACCGGTTCGTGACTACACCGTCGTTTGTTCAAAGATGCTATACATTACTCATTGTAATTCTGCTCCTAGGATTAGACTATGTAGTGATCCACAAGTATGATACAATCCTTTTTGATAATGAAATTATCTATTATCTGAGCACTTGTGTAACAGGACTGCAGACGCTAACATTCATATGCAATATCATTCATGTGCGTTTTAGAAACGGAGATGCCAATGTAGAATTCTTCGTGAAACTGCAACAAATCGATAGGTGTATGAATGTACATCGGAACAAAAGTATTACTGGTCTACTAATAAGAACAAATATTTTCTCACTTGCTTCAATTCTGATTCTCTTCATTGGACTTCTTGGTCTAGCTGGTGCAAAAGGAACCGCTGCATTTTGGCCGTACATAGGAATAGCATATTCTCAACTCAGCTTCGTCATGGAATTAGTTTGCTGTTCTAATATTTTTATGTATTTCTACATACGTGCTCGGTTCTTGAATTCTATTATTAAAAACTATTTGGAGCAAAAGAAAACTCAACAGATTTTGTATTCAAAGAAGAATTTTTTTTCTTCATTATTTGCTACGAAAACAGTTATGAGACGCCTGGCTGCTGAAACACATAACTTCATATCTAGCGATACTGATGTTTATTTGAAGCAATTAATGGATGGCTTTTTCAAATTCCAAGACATTTACAAGTTTCAAGTAAGTGTACCCGTACTAGTTTAGTTTTAATGCGGATTTTCTCTTACGACACAGTGAGCTACACCTACTCAAAAAAACCCAACATCTCTTTCAGGTTTTTATGTTTTGCTGCAAGCTGGTTGGTTCGAGTATTTTAACATTCGAATTCCTACTTTTTGCCGTACAGAATGATGTAAGTTTAAAAACTCGACTCAAAAAAGAGTGCTCATTGTGAAGCCCAGCTGTTCTCTCCCGCAGGCCGATTCGTTTTTCTCAAATCTACGGCCGTTTAGTTTTGCTCAAATCTACGGCCGTTTAGTTTTGCTCAAATCTATCGGCCGTTTAGTTTTGCTCAAATGATGAGACATTCTAAAGCTATTTCACTGAACCTTCTTAAAAACTTCTCACAAAAAAATATATTTTGATTATCCGTTTTGTTTTAAACCTGTAGTCAGTGCCCTGCCTCACTTAAACCCTTTTATAAATAATGTTTAGGGATACAGGTCGGGGTAATGCTGCGGGAACTGACTGTGTGTGGACATTATGTGTCCCACCAGGTTCATAGAGTACCTCGTGTGATTTTTTGCTTGTTTATTTACAGACAATAGGTCTCTGGGATAGTCTGACGCCATCATTCTTCACCGTAATCGACTTAGTGATGGCAATTTTGTTGGGAATCCGCTGTGAAGTATTTATGCGAGAGGTGAAGGAAACTAAGCGCTTGGTGATCACCGTTATGTCGATACATTATGATGGTAATAATTCTAACCCTTTTTAACCGACTTCCAAAAAGGAGGAGGTTCTCTATTCGACTGTATGTATTTTTTTTTTTTTTTATGTATGTTACCCGATTACTCGAAGACGCCTAAACCGATTTGAAAAATTCTTTTTTTGTTTGAAAGGGTATACTTCCAAGTTGGTCCCATAGTCGCCAAGTCGGGATCTGATGATGGAATCTTGGCGAAATCGAGGGAACTCTTCAAATTTTATAGGATAATGTACAGCAATTTTTATGTTTTCTACAACAAGTGAAGCATTTGCGTTTGATAAGAACCATTCTACCATCAGATCTGATGATGAAGCCAAGAGTCACGGAACTCCATAATGAGACAATGTATCCTAGTCGTGTTTGGGCTTGTTGTAATTGTAACGGTATGCACTGTCCATGTGAACCACTAAAAAGTGAAAAATAAAAACTTTTTTGCAAAAAATAAAACCGACTTCAAAAAGAAAAAGTGAAAAATAACTTTAGCTTCTGAAGTCGGTGACAAAAAAATTAAATCAATCATACAAACGTCACCGACTTCAGAAGCTAAAGTTATTTTTCACTTTTTCTTTTTGAAGTCGGTTTTTATTTGAGTTATTATGAGCCATACAACACCATGTATTTTAAAACGCACAGGTACTGGTTCCTGTTTTTTATGTATGTTCAGGCAATTCAATTATTATTATTAGACTACGGGAGCATAGTAGAAGGCATAGCTCATAAAAAAAAAATCCTTTCTTATATTTATCTATTTTATTTTTGCATTCCAGGCCGACTAAGGGAGAAATCCAAGAGAATGTTGAAGTTAATAGATGAAACACCACCGCGCTTCTCCGTGTATGACATGTGGCAACTAGATGCAAACATTCTGTTACAGATGTTCATGTTGGTCACTGGGCTTATTGTAACGCAAATGCAATTTGCATTCTTGTGAAAAATTAACAGTGTTCAGGACACAAGGAGAGTTTTAAGATATAGTGCATCACAAGATTCATCTTTAAATAATAAATAGAATTCGTGTCAAGTTAAATGCCTACTGCATGGTTATACTCAAAAGTATTTGTGTAAAAAAAACGAACTTTACTTGTCATTAAATTGTTTATTTAGCTTTTTATTGTTTATAAATATGATTTGAGATTCCTAGTCTACTAGTGGTTCATACTTGTAAATTTTTTGCTATTGATTTATTACAAAATTGCATAGAAATATATGCATAAAATTATCGTGTACAAAACTACAGTCTTATGTAAAAGAACAATGTTCAATAACAAACTTCTATCTTAACTGTTAAACCTACAGACTAATAAATTAGCAAATATTTATTGGACGGAATTATTTATTATATTAATATCATTGCACACTGGAATGCTTGGCGCTACCATTGGTTTGTAGCTCATAAAAAAATATGTAAAAGTGGTTATTTGATTAGATTAATGTGCCTACTTACAAAAACAAATACATATTTTGAGTTGCTTGTAAAAAAAAATGTATAAAAGTATTTTAAAGTTTCTTATAAAAAAATTGTATAATATCTGCCTAAATTAATGTGCCTACTTACACAAACAAATATTTAAAGTTGCTTTACAATAAGGTCACTTGTGCATATTCATTTTAAAGTTACTGTCAGCATTCGTTATCTTCAACTACTTACATAATTAGCCACTACTAAAGTGTTGGCATTAATAGTTTAGTTACACCGCTAGGAAAATGAGATTCACTTTTTTCAGGTTAAACTTACTTACTAAGTAGTTGTCTGCTTGTCAAAAGTGCTTATTAAAATCTTGATAGAAGTTTTAGTTTGTTTTTCAATCACTTACCCAGAAGTTTCTGATCTATAAATGTTTTTGGTGAAACAAATGATTGCTGATGCTAACTGGATATCAGAACGACATTTTAGTGAATAGAAGCACAATGCATGATGGGATTAGTAATGCCATTCTTGATACACTTGATGCACCATTACACCTGTGGTCGAGGAAGCAGAAACACCATACTGTTTCATCATACCAGTTCCTGAAACAAATTAAGTTGTTCATAATTAACAAAAATATAATAATGTAACATGCAAAGAGAAACTAATCACAAAAAAAAAATTAATGACACTAGTCTCTTAATGTCATATCTATTCTATTTCTAAATAATGATGATATTGATAGAAAACCCTTTTTTATATTTATACACAATGTCGGTAGGTACAAGAAAAATCGTTTGCCTAAACTCATATGGTTGCTTGCTCACATATTTGCATTGAAAATAATATGAGCAGCACTAGTCACTGGTGAGTTCTACAGATAATACTGTGGGGGTCTGAAATTGCCACTTGAGCAGAATCAAAATAGGATAATAATAAGAATATTATAAAAATTCTTAAAATGGTCACCCTTAATAAATAGAGGAGAGCTAAATATATGTATAAGTATGTCACCTTAAAATTGACAAACACATTAGATTGTAAAATAACTAGACAGATTGTAAACTCTCGAAATATTGTCAAACGGACATACAGCTTACACGGGAGTCTCGGGGCTCTCTCCAGATCTTAATATTAATTTAAACTAGGAAGTGAGACAACAGAAGGTACCATTAACAATATTGTTAATCCTACCAACAGCAAAGTATCTTCTGGCACTTCATTAGTTCGTAAAAAAGGGCCTCAGCAGAACTCTTTAAAATTATTCCACCAAAATATCCAAGGCATTTCTTCCAAATTATTAGAAATTGAATTGTATTTAGAGAAAAGTATGTTTGACATTGTTTGCTTTACTGAACATTGGTTAAAAGATTACCAAATGCTTATTAATTATGAGAATTATATGGTGGGTAGCTGCTTTAACCGTAAATCTATGCTGCGTGGAGGTTCCCTAATATTAGTGAAAAATTGTGTTAAATATAAGCAACGTGCTGACATAGTAGGTCTTTCGGTTGAACATTGCGTCGAACTGTCCTGTGTTGAGCTAGATAATCATATAATTGTGTGTGTGTACAGACCCCCAAACTATCAAAACTTTTCCTTATTTGAATCAATAATGGAAGATGTTCTGGCAAAACTTACAGCCAGTAATAAATCTACGATTATTTGTGGTGACTTCAATATCAATATTTTGGAAGATAATTCAAATAGCAGTCGGTTATTAAATCTTTTTAAGTCATTTGACTTGACTAACGTTTTTATAGAACCCACTCGAGTCACGCCTTCTTCTGCTACTTGTATAGATAATGTTTTCTGCGATTGTGAATACTTAGATAGAGCCGTAGTAAATAGTCTGCCGTCTGACCATAGCGGACAAACTGTAACTTTCAGGTGTAATACACCATTGCAAAAAGTTGATATTAAATTTAGACCTATAACTTCTAGTAAATTAAATAGGTACAATATTTCCCTACAGAACAAGTTAAGTGTTATGAGCCATGACAATATTAATATAAATCAATTCTATGATCATTTCTTTTCAATTGTTCACACTGAATTCAATAAAACTTTTGAAAAGAAGACCAAAAGCATTTGCCCTAAATTTATATTTAGTGATTGGGCAACTAGAGGTATCAGAAAAAGTAGGGAAACACTATTTGAGCTTTATGGCCTTAAGCCTTATGTAAACACTGAAACTTTTAACAACTATGTTGCTAAGTATTCAAAAATTTTTAGAAATTCTTGCAAGATTGCCAAAGCCCTGCACATTAGCAACAAGATTAAAACAGCAGAAAATAAAATTAAGACAGTTTGGAAAGTCATAAATAGCGAGACTAACAGGAAGATAGTACGTAATACTAGCTATACATTAGATACAGTATGTGGTCCTAAAAGCTCTAATCAGGAAGTAGCTCAGGAATTTGTAAATTTCTTTACCGATATACCGTTAAAAACTACGGAGGCTCTAAATTCCTCTTCTGAAGTCTCAATCGGTTTATTGAAAGCGAATGTATCTGGATGCCAGGCTGAATTTAAATTTAAACACATAAACCCGATGACAGTTATTAAAGCTTTCCGGCAAATAAAAATCAAACTGACCGAAGATCTATGGGGAATGTCTATCAAAGTTTGTACTTCCATACTTGAGACTATAGCTCCATACTTAGCTTTAATTTTTAATTTGTGCGTAGACCAAGGAGTTTTCCCTGATTTAATGAAATACAGTAAAGTCATACCGCTTTTCAAATCCGGGGATAGTAAAGATACTAATAATTATAGACCTGTATCCGTGTTGCCAGTTTTTAGTAAGGTGTTCGAAAAGGTAATGCTTAATCAGATGCTCAATCATTTCAACACCAACGGAATCTTACACGATCAACAGTATGGCTTCACCAAGGGACGTTGTACAACTGACGCCGGTGTAACCTTATTAAAGCACATATTCATGGCGTGGGAAGAGTCCCAAGACGCTGTAGGAATATTTTGTGATCTCTCCAAAGCATTTGATTGTGTAAATCACGACACATTGCTTTTGAAACTTGAGCATTACGGACTAGGTAAACTTGCACTTAGTTTGGTAAAATCTTATTTAAGTGATAGACTGCAATATGTTCAAATAAATGGTGTTAATTCACAGGGCTTGAAAGTAAAAATGGGGGTTCCGCAAGGCTCAATATTGGGTCCTTTCCTCTTTTTAGTATATATAAATGATCTACCCTATTTACTGAAAAACCAACCTCAAAATATGGTATTATTTGCCGATGACACTTCCTTAATTTTTAAGATAAATAGACGAGCCCAAAATCTAGATGACGTGAATAATGCCTTACTTGAAGTCCATAATTGGTTCACAGCAAACAATTTGGTATTAAATGAAAAAAAAACTAAATGCATAAGATTTGCTTTACCGAATGTTAAAAGTAGTGATTGTGAGATAATATTGAATAAAGAGAAACTCGAATTCGTAGATAAAACTGTTTTCCTGGGGCTTACGCTTGATTCAAGGCTTCAATGGGGTTCTCACTTAACATCTCTTGCGGGGCGCTTAAGTTCAGCAGCATATGCCATTAGGAAAATCCGTCAATTCACTGATGTAGATACCGCTAGACTAGTCTATTTTAGTTACTTCCATAGCATAATGTCTTACGGCATTTTGCTGTGGGGACGGGCTGCTGATATTGAGTCTATATTTATTCTGCAGAAAAGAGCCGTCAGAGCCATATACAATCTTCGTAGGCGCGATTCTCTAAGGGAACTGTTTAAGGAAATTAACATCATGACTGTATATTGTCAATACATCTATGAAAACATAATGTATGTCAGGAAAAATCTGCATCTTTTTGGTAAAAGAGGTGACAGACACAATTACAGTACTAGAAATAGAGACCAATTAGTTCAGCCAGGCTTCAGACTCGCTAAAGTAGACTCGTCTTTCATGGGGTACTGTTTGAAATGCTATAATAAAATTCCACAAAGCATTCTCGAACTAAATGAAACCAAATTTAAAACATGCATTAAACGCACACTGTGTAAGCAAGCATATTACAAATTGGACGATTATATCGCTGATAAAAATGCTTGGGTCAATGCCGGTCCTGCTCCACAAGGACAGGGGCGCATAAAGGGATAGCGCTAATTTGTGTTGTTGGAGCTGCTGAAGATTGTACAACTATCTTTGCATTGTATAAATTCAATATCTTTAGTATTATATAACCTCATATTCCATATTGTGTGAGTGCTATGTACTAGAATGCTATCATTCGCTGGAAACCTACGTTTTTATTTTATTTATTTTTTGACTTGAATGTGCCCTGGCGGTTATGAGTATGTCATGCTCACTCAAATGTCTCGCTGATGGTGGCGCGTGTGTCGGACCATTTAGTTCCCTTCAAAATGGTTGAGCTGAATGGTGCTGATCCATGCGTCATGTTCGTGAACGGGCGCTGTCAGTTGTGACTGGTCATGTCTTAGTCGCCATGGTTTATTTGAATTAATTATTTTATTTTTGGGTTGTATTTTGTTTTTGTTTTGCTATGGACACTTTTATCGTGCAAATCTTGCTACATTGTTCTCACATAATATACCATCTCAACATGATTGATGTAACCAAGATTTTGTAACAATATTTTGATTTAAAAGAGTGTCCATGGAGTTTCTTGCCCGTTCTTCTCCATAGAGATCTACGCTAGGGAATGGGCAACTACAGTACTTTCACAGTTTTTATGTCTTGTGACTGGGACTGTAGCTACATTAAATGTTCATTTTTGTTTCGACAATTCAAAAGTGCCTGTAACTGGCCTACTTGAAATAAATGCTTTGATTTTGATTTTGATTTTGAATAAAACGCATTATTTTTCGGTAGATTGTAATCTATCGAAGTGAAACCGTAATATTGTTAAATGCATGCGATGGAAGTCAACTCGCGCGGTGTGGAGGAGAGTGACGGAAGGAGGGGTCCCTCTTGCCCAATGGTACCACTCTCATGAAAAAATAATGTGCCATTCCTGAGAAATACCGCAAATGGCTTTTCGTTGATTGCCTCACTATATATGTTTGTATTGTTAGCTGTAAGCCACCCAAACACAATAAAATAATAAAATAAAATAAATAAGTCGACATAATCAGGCGACAAAATTGAATATTAATATCATGTAGATATTAGTTCAGGAAAAATCATAATCATCATTTTTATTGCATTCATGTAGTTTACAAGTTGTTACAAAGTATATAGGTTTCATACATGAAATTATACAACAAGTGAAAAAAAGGTAATTCAATTCGAGGGACTAAGTTGGATCCTGAGAGCAGCAAAGGATTCCAGAGTAGCAAGGGATTCTAGAGTAGAACCCTGAGCGGAGCGAGGTATATAAGAACCGACATGTTTTTTTTTCATGAGTTGTGTATTCCACTTTCTACCATTTACTGCGAGAAAATAAATAAAAGTATCATCATCATCATCATTTCAGCCGAAAGACGTCCACTGCTGGACATAGGCCTCCCTCAAGTGTCGCCACATTGACCGGTCCCGTGTGATTCGTATCCAGCGATTGCCTCAGCCTTCACCAGGTCATGTGTCCACCTAGTGGGACTTCCAACGCAACGGCATCCGATTCGTGGTCGCCACTCCAGAACTTTTTGGCCCCATCGGCAATCCCGGACGGGATTGCCACTTAAGTTTGGCAATTCTTCGGACTATGTCGGTAACCTTGGTTCTCTTGCCAATGTCTTCATTTCTGATTTGATCACGCAAGAAAACTCCGAGCATAGCCCCCTACATTGCCCTTTGGGTGATTTTAAGCCTTCTGATGAGGCCCATTGTGAGCGACCACGTTTTGGTTCCGTATGTAATCATTGGCAACACACAATAGTCATCTCTTTTTCTCGTGGGTTAATAATGCCACGCTTACCAAGATTGGTCCGTGGATGGGTTACCACTAATTCCTTACACACCGAGTTTCCCCCGTGCGTCAGAAAGTACGCAAAGCCCTTGGTCAATCTCTCAAAGTGTTTTGCGACATTAAATGTTTTATTTCTTGTTGGCATGTTTCATTGTTCCAAATTCAATATGTTTTTATTCACTCAGTGAGTAAAACATCGTTTTATTCACTGATAACTTTGAATAAAACTCTCTTTTACTCACTGTCAATATTGACAGTGAGTAAAAGAGAGTTTTATTCAAAGTTATCTATCAATAAAATGCCCTTTTTCGAGAGGCGATGGTAAAAAATGTATATAAATACGATTTGTTTGCTTGGAACCGGGTAGAGCCGGGTGACCCGGTTCCAAATAGGTACTCCTAGAACCGGGTATGCAAAATCTAGATCCCGACCCGGTTCTACATGCCCTTGTTGTCACAATGGAAGTAGTTTGATCCTTACCAAGGACTATAATAGCTTTCAGTTAATGATAATAAAAACGAACAAAATAACTACCTTTTAATGTCAAGTTCCTTTATAGTATTATTGACATAGTTGGCTAAATTCACGTCTCTCGCAGCAGGCCGACACCCTTCATATGTATCGGCAGGTATGTCAGTCCGGATTGCCCTGAAGTTACTCAAACAGTCCCTTGTTATCACTTCTTGCGCTGAAATAGAATTAATATTTATTGAAATGGGGTGCACATATTTGAGGTAAAAATCCACAGGGGCAAAAGGCAGTAGAAATTAGTGTGGTTCCACACTTGTTTCACTGCTGTTGCTAGTTGTAGTATTTCCATTTTCATTCAAATAAGGGTAAAAGTATTCAATGGGGCAATACATAAGTAAAAAGGTCATTATAATTACCTCCTTTCCTTTCAATAAGTTTGACGCAAATATCTTCATTATCAGGACATGGGTTGCCAAGGTAGCCCACACCGCGCCAGTTGAAGGGTTCCATACACCCAGGAGTTGCCGCTGTACATTGATAACACCATAATGCTAAACCTGAGAAAATAAATAATTTTAATGATATAGGCTACCTCTTTTGTAAATAAGGTTCTAATCGAGGTTTAGTAAGTATTACGAGTTAACTATCTAAGGCTTATTGATGCTGTGTAGTGCGTAGAAAAAAGTACAGACTTAGTTTTGTTAAAATCTCTAGTTATAAGAATGTGTTATTATCTGAAATGCATCACAGTTATTCACAATTTACATTACGATGAAGACTGTGTATTTACAATAGACTTGAATAGATTAACGAGAATCAACAATGTATTAAAAACCACACCCTATAAATGTGCCTTTACGATTTAACGTGCATCGGATACTTACTAGAATTTAAAAACGATATAAATGTCAAAAGTAATATTGAATATTTCATTGTGTACAAGTTCAAAACTATATTATTATCAAAATAAATCAGTGCGTTTTGAAAAGCACAATAATCAACGGCGAGGGTTGCGATAGCAAGCGGGCGACATTTGATTTGACATCAACAATTCAACAACAATCAACTGTCATTAGTGTCAATAAGTGAGATTGAAGTGAAGCCGGTGAAGCGTCATAGGGTGCATTCCGTTTTAGTAAATAATCACTCACAGCGCTCACATCAATGTTTTTCGTTCCGATTTAGATTTCACAATTATGACAGCTAAGAGCTGTCATCGGGTCATTTTTCAAATCGTTTACAGCCTAATTCGGAACGCGGCCAAAGAAGGGTCTACTCTAATTTTCATAATGGCAATAATTAGTCAGAATTCTGAAAACATAAGTGCTGTATAGTTCATTTGGCCTTTATAAAAAATAGACCACTGTACAGTTTTCCTACACCGAACGAAGGTTTTCATCATCATCATCATCTCAGCCGAAAGACGTCCACTGCTGGACATAGGCCTCCCCCAAGTGTCGCCACATTGACCGGTCCCTTGCGACTCGCATCCACCGGATTCCCGCAACCTTCACCAGATCATCGGTCCACCTAGTGGGAGGTCTTCCAACGCATCGTCTTCCGGTTCGCGGTCGCCACTCCAGAACTTTTCGGCCCCAACGGCCATCCGTTCTGCGAGCAATGTGCCCTGCCCACTGCCACTTAAGTTTAGCAATTCTTCGGGCTACGTCGGTGACCTTGGTTCTCTTGCGGATGTCTTCATTTCTGATTCGATCACGCAAGGAAACTCCGAGCTTAGCCCTCTCCATTGCCCTTTGGGTGACTTTAAGCCTTTTAATAAGGCCCATTGTGAGCGACCACGTTTCGGTCCCGTATGTAATCACTGGCAACACACACTGGTCATAGACTTTCGTCTTGATCAGACACTACGTTAAGTTGGACGAGAAGATACCGCGCAGTTTCCCGAACGCTGCCCAGCCGAGTCTGATTCGACGATTGACCTCTTTCTCGAAATTAGACCTACCTAACTGGACCGTTTGTCCTAGGTATACATAATCGTCTACAATTTTGAGTGTAGAGCCTCCGATCTTGATAGGAATGGGTGTGACATGAGCATTCAACATGACCTTTGTCTTGTTCATGTTCATTTTTAGACCCTTGCTACTCTTTCGGAAGCTCTACTGAGGTCATCGAGCATTGTACTGAGGTCCTCCATGGTCTCAGCCATGACCACTATATCGTCGGCAAACCGAAGGTGAGTGTTGTACTCGCTATTGACGTTAACGCCTAGCCCTCTCCAGTCCAGAACCTTGAAGACATCCTCCAGTGCAGCGGTGAACAGTTTCGGAGATATTACGTCTCCCTGTCTTACACCTCGCTGCAGAAGGATAGGTTCCGAGGCTTGGTCCTCAAGTCGGACTGACAGGTGGCGTTTTTGTACAAACACTTCAACACCTCGATGTACCGGTAGTCGATTTGGCACCGTTGGAGAGACTGCAGTACAGCCCAGGTCTCGATCGAATCAAAGGCTTTCTCGTAATCCACAAACGCTAAACAGAGAGGCAAGTTGTACTCTTCGGTCTTCTGTATAACCTGCCGAAGCGTATGTTTGTGGTCCACGGTGCTAAAGCCTTTTCGGAAACCGGCTTGTTCGGGTGGCTGGAAATCGTCAAACCTGCGCGCGAGACGATTCGTGATGACTCTTGAAAACAACTTGTAGACATGGCTTAGAAGTGAGATGGGCCTGTAATTCTTCAACCGGGCATTGTCACTCTTCTTGAAGAAGAGCACCACCACACCCCTGCACCAAGCCTGTGGCGTTTTCCCCTCGAGTATGACGGAATTAAACAACTTCTGAAGGGCCTTAAGTACCGGTTTTCCACCCGCCTTCAGGAGTTCGGCCGTAATTCCGTCATCCTCCGGTGCCTTGTTGTTTTTGAGCTGTTTCAGTGCCATCCTAATCTGGTACAGGCTGACGTCCGGGATGTCTTCGGTATAGTGTCGGGTTAGTCTAGCTCTTGGGTCGTTTGCTAGGTCGACAATGGGTTTGGAAGGTTTTTAATGGTTCTATTTTCATAAATTTTACTTAATTTTAACCGACTTCTAAAGGTATGAGGGAATTTCTTTTTCAACTCTTTCCTAGTCGCTGGATAGATGGCGTTGCGTTGGTCTGACTACGTTACTGACTAGTCTCTGGTTACTGCAAGGAACAGAACGTCAAATAATTTCACTTGGACCCTTGGACCTAATGGTTATTGGAAGCATAAGCAAACGAAAGTGTCAGTCAACGAGCGGCATATGTGACGTGTTTTTTCAAGCGTTTTGGCTTTGGCACCTAGTAACGTAGTCGGATCAACGCCATCTATCGAGTTCATGGAAACTATTTTATTTTAATTCACAAAAAGACACAGAAAACCTCATCCGGATGTTTCTATTTTTTTTTTATGTTTGTTCGCGCATAACTCCGTCGCTTGCCAACCGATTTGAAAAAAAAAACAGAAGGGTTTAAAATGGTACATGGTACAATATGCAATGGTATCCTGCCTTTTCGCCGAAAATTGTTTGCCAGATTTTCACTTGCCAGCCAACGTTTCGCCGATGTTTCACTTTGACAACTATTTGTATGACTTCGTCCGTTCCACCTAGTTACATAGTAGTTACATTGATGTAACTAGCTGGACATTTTTATTCCAAGTAGTTACATTATTTAAAAATTTAACTTTAACGTAACTAATGAGACTTTCTTGTTCCACCTAGTTACATCGTAGATAGGTACCATCGTAGGTTCAAAAGATAATTATATTAGTTAGCTCTCGTGAGTCATGTACTCCTAGTACTTTCATGCTCATGGCAACCAACGTCTTAATGAACTTACTTAATGAAAACACAGTTTTTAACGAACGATAATATAATAAAATACTAAAGTAAAGGGAAGATGGCATTGTAATTGCTTTGCGTTGAACCTTTATAATGACACAAAACGTTTGGGACATTAATCATTTGCCAAACATCCGCCTTGTTGGTTTAGTGCGGTCGCAAGTGCGGCTTCTGAGCGTAAGCTCCGGGTTCCTAGGTCGGCCAAAGTGTTACTGTGTTTTCCCATCAGAAACTCCTCAGTAGCAGCCACGGAGTATAGATTTGTGCTTGGTTGATAGCAGTAGGCTCGCCGTATACCTACTGGTGAAATGTGGGTGTTGTATTGGACCAACACTTCTGCCTAACCTTTCGGGTATTACCACACGCTCACGCTTGTGTAAACAAGATTGACCCTATCGATTAATATCAAAAAGCTACAGAATGTTAATTTTTCGAACTTTGGTCGATCCATCCAATAAATTTTATACGTAAATAAAGATGACGTACAAAAACTGAAAGGACTTCAACGGCGGTGTCGTCTGCGCAATTACTTACGTACAGTGTCGCTGCAGAAATTCTTCCGTTGCAAAATACATGAGTTGGTGGGTGGATGTATCCTATGGGAACAAAATTAACATATTTAAGGAATATTGCTGTACTTATAAGTTTTATTAAACTTTTGTTAAAGAGTCAGTTATTTTAATTGCACCTAAGTAGTATGTGTTAATATTATTAATCGTCTTCCTCTGCTACCTTTTCAGGGGGCCACACCTGATCTCTGAGCAATTGCATGTCTTCAGGATTCAAATCAATACACATTGTTCCAACTACGTCTTCCACTCCAATGGTACCATCATTACTCATATCTACTTCTTTCATGAGATTATCTACTAGTTTTTGTACCATTTTATGACCCCCTTTTAGCAAAACTTCTCTAAACTCTTCGCGGTCCAGAGATCCTGTCTTCTCGGGGTCAAAAACTTGTAATGCAGCACGAAGTTCATCTTCAGTTTGAAAGTCCCTTTGTCTTATTGTAACCATTTTAAGAAACTGGTCATATAAGATATGTCCTTTTGGATGAGGTGGTCTACAACAAAATGCTATTAGCTCCTGGAATTGTTCCTCTGTATACGTCATAATAAGAAGACTTTTTAACATGTAAACCGCCTCTTTCTCTGTGATATACCCATCCAAATCTGAATATGCAGGAGTGTAATTCTGAAACAGTTCCCACAGCTGTTCTACTTCAGCTACTTGATCTGGTCGTAATTGAAAGGGTGGTAACAAACGTTCCTTAGAATCACTGAGATCATAAGGCGCAGTAGGATCTGGAGGTGGTTCCGGAACATACTCATCCTCTTCCACAACTTCGTCGGGTACTGGTGGTGGTAGTAATTCATCCTCAGGCTTTTTATGTTCTTCACCTTCAACTTGTTCGCCTTCCACTCCTTCACCTTCAACGTGTTCTCCTTCTAATTCTTCACCTTCAACATGTTCCCCTTCCACACCTTCACCTTCAACGTGTTCTCCTAATAATCCTGCACCTTCTACATGTTCGCCTTCTATATGTTCTCCTTCTACACCTTCACCTTCTGCATGTTCTTCTCCCACTTCTTCTGTTCCTGCCGCTTCACCTGTTTCACCACCCTCGGCTCCTTCGCCCGTTTCTCCGCCCTCGCCTCCCTCAACTATTCCTTCACCATCTGCAGCTGTTTCTGGATCTTTACCTTCCTCAACATCACCAGCCCCAACGGCGGGAGTCTCAGTCTCAGTATCTTCAAAACCTTCTTGACTTTCCATTGTTAATTGTTTAACCTATTTGATGATTAACTAGAATTTTGAATAGGTATTGTTTATAAAATGACTTAGATATGCTAATTTATACCAAAAACTTATCACCACATCGAGGTTTGCTGAATTTTGTACGGAGTACGACTATTAAATTATCAGTTATTTTGTCATAAAGACTAAGGCTTTCCAATGATATGTAATCTAAAATGTCTATAAAATCATTAAACAACTCATTACGTATATTACCCATGAAATTAAACATTTAGGAAAAATATAAAATTATAATAGTTTACGTCAAGTCCCTGAGACATCACATGTTGACTTTTAGTGAAATCTGTCACATGCAGTGGTCATGTCTATTTTGAACCAAAGATAATGAATGATAATTTAATCTAGGTAGGATATTTTTGAACACTGTGGAGGATTTAAGGTGGACGCACAACTATCAGCGCCGAACGCGCCGAACGAATAGAAGTCAAGGAAGCCTCGCACACATATCCGCGCCGAACGCGCCGAACGCGCCGAAAGATTGGAATCACTCATTTTTGAAGAAGTAGAGTTTGGCCAACGAAAGCTGTCGAAAGAAAAAAGGCGGAACACTGCTTAAACGGTGTTGATACTATTTATTACTCAGGAAGTATTTTTTTTAATTTAAAAATACGTTTTATGAGCTGTAATTTTCGAGTGTATTATTGTGGCGACGAGACCCTATCTCTACACCAGGGTACATAGAGTATAACGTTAGTCGATCAGTTCAATTACTTTTGAAAACTTGTGATATTATCTTAGATATGTAATTAAGTGATTTTTTTTTTTATAATTATAATCTCAGATGATGCCAAGTTAACATAAAACCAACAAGATTTTATTAAAGTCCAATAAGAAGGAAAAACGTAGATTAAAGTTTTTGTGTCATATAATTACGTAACTCGAAATGATGATTTTTTATTTGTTGAGATAAAACGTATAAATTAGTGGCAAAACGCTAGACTTGGCTTAAAACCATTTTCTACGCAAGAATCATGTCAATGGGTCCAGTACTTTAGGCAATATATGGCAAAATAAGTAGTAAACATTGTGTACAACGTACATTTCACACTCATTCTGATTCAAATTACTTTTAATGTCTTTATTTGTCAATTATAGTAAATAGAAACTTTCTCGTCGTACTTCTGATTGTTTTTGGCATTATTTTAAACAAAACCAATGTAAATGTGATACACGTAAACACAAGATCAAGACGACTCTACTACAAAACGTGTAAATTTTGGCAGTCTTAAATTATTGCCATACTTATTAAAACTTCTGAAAATAATTCGTGGACAGCTTTCGTTGACCAAACTCTAATAGTCTGACGTTGCAAGTCGTACGCAACTGATAGAATGCGACCTCATCGGTCGAATCTAAACGTAGTGATTATATAGTCTGTGGTCGAATCTGATGACGTCATCCGAATTTTTCTAGGATTTCTGGGGTTCTGCTCGATTCGGACGATTCGACGCGGATAGGTGTGCGAGGTTTCATAGGATTTCATACAAGTAATTCTAAAATTCGATGCGTTCACGATCACCTAATAAATAACTATTTCACACTTATTAAACAACACACTGGAATACCTAGGTACTGTGAAGAGGCACTGCCTAGCCACTACCTATCTAAATATTCTGTCCAGCACAGTCTACAACGTGTACACATTACACGTTAATGCGCAAAATCTGAAAATACTCGTAGTTTGATCAGACTCACGAGCAGAATCAATTGAACCACTTTTTAATAGGTCACATTTTTCATTCACTAAAATGTTGCCCTGTCTATTTGATAATAGGTCAAGCCATCACGTGAGCAAACCCGCCAAAATAGGTAAACAAACAAACACACATTGTTGTCGTCCAATTTAAATTTTCTCATATGTGGGTTCTTGCCCGTAAACTAAAACAACACACAAAATCTTTATTTTTTTTAATGTTTTTTTTTTCTCTCTCCGAATTAGGTCAATTGAATTAAAAATCTTTTGGGGTGTCTGAGGTTTTGCGCATTTAACGTTACACGTTGTATATCAAAGTGTCCACTTTCCTCTCTTAGCCATAGCAAATGGTTGCTGTTGATTGGGAAATACAAGCAGCTGTTTCAAATATTCTGTGAAGTTGCTGAAGTAGGAACGAGGAAGTGACGCGCGGTGTGGTTCGGCTGGGTGTAGACTGCCTTCTGCCCTCTTCCATGTTTATGGGTGCGCGAAACTACGGTCTAGGTCAGCATGAAACTTGAATGTTAAATTAGCTTAGCTAGCGATACAAGGCTAACAATTTGATTAGCGCGCCACAGTTTTCGTGTCATGTTAGAGCTTTTTACACCAAATGACATTTTAATTTCATTCAAAACTGATAGGTAGGTAGGTAAGTACCTGATTCTGCCGCTTCTTGATTACGTTCTTGCATGTTTTTGTGTTTATTAGTACAGCCTTGGGCGGTAGTCAGTGATCTACACTAATATAATAAAAAAGTAAAGTTTGTAACTTTATATGTGTGTTTGTACCTAATGTTCGGAACTATTAAACTGTTTCCGAAAATTCTGGGAAGCTACCAGCTACCAGCTGGAGTAAAGCCGCGGGAAAGCTAGTGTTATAGCTAGGGTTCACGTGTAATAGTAGTTGGCTTGATATTTCTTAATTTCTTTGATTACCTTTTGTAAACTTTCTCGCGGTAATCTTCCCGGGTAGTACGGTATCCGTACTACCCACCTGCCAAACAAGTAACTTATTTGTGCATAATAATTTGCAGGCTGCGCCGCTATGTTGCAGAACTTTTTCCTTGCAGTCAAATTCATAGATTTACATAAGTACCTACCCCATTAGTCCAAGAACACCTACATAGTCTAAGACAGTGGATACGTTCCGGGGCCGCGGTATTTCTTTCGAACAGTCCCGCAGCCCCGGATGATGCATTTTAGAAAAAAGTTCATGGACTGTTTTGTAGCGAAAAGCTGATGGGTTATTTCATTTACCTACTTAGTATCTATTTATCTATATATATAAAATGGTAAACTGACTGACTGACTGACTGGGTGATATATCAACGCACAGCCCAAACCGCTGGGTCTACAGATTCCAAATTTGGCAAGAAGGTTCCTTATGTGGTCTAGGGGTGCACTAAGAAAGGATTTTTCAAAATTCACCCTCTAAGGGGGTGAAACGGGCCCCCAAAGTTTGTATGGGGAAACAAGATTAGTTAGACTATTTCATAAGAAACTTCACAAGAGTACTCCTATTGATAAATCAGTAGAAATGGGTTTCAGGTTTTTTCAAAATTCAACCCCTAAGAGGGGTTAATGGGGTGACAAAGTCTAAAAATCAACGCACAGCCCCAACCGCTGAGTCTACAGATTCCAAATTTGGCAAGTAAGTTTCTTATGTAGTCTAGGGGTGTACTAAGAAAGGATTTTTCAAAATTCACCCTCTAATGAGGTGAAACGGGTCCCCAAAGTTTGTATGGGAAAACAAAATTAGTTAGACTATTTCATTCAAAACTTCACAAGAGTACTCCTATTGATAAATGAGAAGAAAGGGGTTTCAGTTTTTTTCAAAATTCAACCCTTAAGAGGGGTAAATGGGGTGACAAAGTCTGAAAATCAACGCACAGCCCAAACCATTGGGTCCACAGATTCGAAATTTGGCAAGTAGGTTCCTTATGTGGTCTAGGGGTGCACTAAGAAATTATTTTTCAAAATTCACCCTCTAAGGGGGTGATTCGGGCCCCCAAAGTTTGTATGGGGAAACAAGATTAGTTAGACTATTTCATAAGAAACTTCACAAGAGTACTCCTATTGATAAATCAGTAGAAATGGGTTTCAGGTTTTTTCAAAATTCAACCCCTAAGAGGGGTTAATGGGGTGACAAAGTCTAAAAATCAACGCACAGCCCCAACCGCTGAGTCTACAGATTCCAAATTTGGCGAGTAAGTTTCTTATGTAGTCTAGGGGTGCAGTAAGAAAGGATTTTTCAAAATTCACCCTCTAATGAGGTGAAACGGGTCCCCAAAGTTTGTATGGGGAAAAAAGATTAGTTAGACTATTTTATTCGAAACTTCACAAGAGTACTCCTATTGATAAATCCAAGATAGCGCCGAGGAAAAGTATTTTTTTTTCATCTCGGGTGTCGTTTACATGGTTTTCGAGGTCGCTGATTACAAAAATGAGATCGAAATGAAAATCGAAATGGCGTTGAAGTAAAGTTTTCGTCATGTGTGTCGTTTTCATGGTTTTTGGGGTCGCTGATATCGAAAATGAGGTCAAAATAAAAATCCAAAAACGCACCTATGATTTTTTTTCCTTTTTCCTTCATGGTCGTCGTTTTTATGGTTTTCACTGAACACAAATCTAAGTTTTCTTTAAATTTTGTTTGTCTTCGTAGCTACGTATCGTTATGTAATTTCCCGGCCATAGTAATTCCATCCTAGACAATAATTTAAGATTTTACACAATACTTCTGCAAATTTCCTCTGTTCTGCTTTGAAACCAACTAATTTATGAGCAACCCAGATATGTATATCTTTAAAATACTGCTCGATCTTGAATTTTACTTACTCTTTGTTTTGCGCAATGAAATTCCCTCATTAGGGTTCCGTAGTCAACTAGGAACCCTTATTAGTTTCGCCATATCTCTCTGTCCATCCATCCTCGCTTAATCTCTGTGACCGTTAGCACTAGAAAGCTGAAATATGGTACCAATATGTGTATCAATCACGCCGACAAAGTGGTAAAATAAAAATTGAAAAAAAAATGTTTTATTAGGGTAGCCCCCCTACATGTAAAGTGGGAAGTGATTTTTTTTTTATTCCAACCCTAACGTGTGATATATTGTTGGAAAGGTATTTAAAAATGAATAGGGGTTTACTGAAGTCATTTTTTGATAATGTCAATAATTTCGCAAATAATCGCTCCAAAAGTAAAAAACAATGTGTGTAAGTAAAAAACAACCCTCTAACTTTTGAACCATAAGTTTAGAAAATATGAAAAACATCTGAAAAGTAGAACTTTATAAGGACTTTCTAGGAAAATTATTTTGAACTTGGATGGAAACAAGTTTTTGTACAAAAAAGACAAAAAGTTGTACAAAATAATCTCTGGACTAAGTTCGTAGTATAATCGTATATGAAGGCATTTTTTTTAACTTCGTTAACATATTTTATTATCCTGAACGTATCTTTTTTCAAACAAAAAAGTAATTATTAAAATCGGATTGGATTGAACACTTATTGTGACAGACGGGAAACTACGGAACCCTACACTGAGCGTGGCCCGACACGCTCTTGGCCGGTTTTTTTGAATTAAAATTACCCCAAATTCAACGCGAGCAAAGCCGCAGACAAAGCTATCTAATACATAAAAATATCGTGTCACATTGTTTGTTATCGAAGTCCTCCGAAACGACTTCACCGTTTTTTTTTTTTGTGTATTTTTGGTAGGTCAGAGAACAAGTTGAAGGCTACTTTTATACCTCTAGGTGACAAGGGTGGTTTACGCGGACGAAGTCGCGGGCAACAGCTAGTATATATATAAAATGGTAAACTGACTGACTGGGTGATATATCAACGCACAGCCCAAACCGCTGGGTCTACAGATTCCAAATTTGGCATGAAGGTTCCTTATGTGGTTTAAGGGTGCACTAAGAAAAGATTTCTCAAAATTCACCCTCTAAGGGGGTGAAACGGGCCCCCAAAGTTTGTATGGGGAAACAAGATTAGTTAGACTATTTTATTCGAAACTTCACAAGAGTACTCCTATTGATAAATGAAAAGAAGTGGGTTTCAGGTTTTTCAAAATTCAACCCCTATGAGGGGTAAATGGGGTGACAAAGTCTAAAAATCAACGCACAGCCCAAACCGCTGGGTCTATAGATTCCAAATTTGGCAAGTAGGTTCCTTATGTAGTCTAGGGGTGCACTAAAAAATGATTTTTCAAAATTCACCCTCTAAAGGGGTGAAACAGGCCTCCAAAGTTTGTAAGGGGAAACAAGATTGGTTAGACTATTTCATTCGAAACTTCACAAGAGTACTCCTATTGATAAATGAGTGGAAACGGGTTTCAGGTTTTTTCAAAATTCAACCCCTAAGAGGGGTAAATGGGGTGAAAAAGTCTAAAAATCAACGCACAGCCCAAACCGCTGGGTCTACAGATTCCAAATTTAGCATGAAGGTTCCTTATGTGGTCTAGGGGTGCAGTAAGAAAGGATTTTTCAAAATTCACCCTCTAAGGGGGTGGAAACGGGCCTCCAAAGTTTGGATTGGTTAAACAAGATTAGTTAGACTATTTCATTGGAAACTTCACAAGAGTACTCCTATTGATAAACGAGTAGAAACAGGTTTCAGGTTTTTTCAAAATTCAACCCCTAAGAGGGGTGAAACGGGCCTCCAAAGTTTGTATGGGGAAACAAGATAAGTTAGACTATTTCATTCGAAACTTCACAAGAGTACCCCTATTGATAAATGAGTAGAAACGGGTTTTCAGGTTTTTCAAAATTCAACCCCTAAGAGGGGTAAATGGGGTGACAAAGTCTAAAAATCAACGCACAACCCAAACCGCTGGGTCTACAGATTCCAAATTTGGCAAGTAGGTTCCTTATGTAGTCTAGAGGTGCACTAAGAAAGAATTTTTCAAAATTCAGTCTCCAAGGGGTGAAACGGGCCTCAAAAGTTTGTAAGGGGAAACAAGATTGGTAAGACTATTTTATTCAAAACATCACAAGAGTACTCCTATTGATAAATGAGTGGAAACGGGTTTCAGGTTTAAATACAAGATAGCGCCGAGGAAAAGTATTTGTTTTTCCATCTCGGGTGTCATTTACATGGTTTTCGAGCTCGCTGATTACAAAAATGAGATCGAAATGAAAATCGAAATGGCATTGAAGTAAATTTTTCGTCATGTGTGTCGTTTTCATGTTTTTTGGGGTCGCTGATATCGAAAATGAGGTTAAAATGAAAATCCAAGATGCCGTCTAGGGTTTTTTTTTAAATATTTCCGTCATGGGTGTCGTTTGCGTGGTTTTCGGAGTCGTTGTAACAAAAATGAGGTCAAAATGAAAATCCAAGAAGGCACCTAGGATTCTTTTTTCGTTTTTCCTTCATGGGTGTCGTTTTCATGGTTTTCACTGAACACAAATCTAATTTTTCTTTAATTTTTGTTTGTCCTCGTAGCTACGTATCGGTATGTAATTTACCGGCCATAGTAATTCCATGCTAGACAATAATTTAAGATTTTACACAATACTTCTGCAAAGTTAATCTGTTCTGCTTTGAAACCAACTAATTTATGAGCAACCCAGATATGTATATCTTTAAAAGTCTGCTGGATCTTGAATTTTACTTACTCTTTGTTTTGCGCAATGAAATTCTCTCATTTCTTAATTAAAATTACCCCGAATTCAACGCGAGCAAAGCCGCAGACAAAGCTATCTAATACATAAAAATCTCGTGTCACATTGTTTGTTATCGAAGTCCTCCGAAACGACTTCACCGATTTTTTGTTTGTGTATACTTGCTATGTCAGAGAACAAGTCGAAGGCTTCTTTTATACCCCTATGTGACAAGGGTGGTTTACGCGGACGAAGTCGCGGGCAACAGCTAGTGTCATAATGTGCATCTTACTCTGCTTATAATAGTTTTATTGGACAACGTTTGTATGTATGTATGTACACTAAGGTATTCATTAATCATATAGTGATTGCACGTGTGTAAGGAAAATTAGTGCCATCGACTACATAATATCAAAGCGACTTTTCCGCGCCCATCTCGACACAAGTCACGCGGCCTAGTACCTATATTAATGCATTTTCTGATGACTTTCTGCGATATGATCGACCAGTAAAGCATGACCTGCATCGCACCTTTCTCTCGACGCAGCAAGGTAGATTAGGAGACATTCAGCGTCCAGTAATAGTTTGTAGTAAATAGCTGAGTGGCGAATGCACAAAACTCTAACCTTCCACGGCCATCGCTTTCATAAGGCGCATTACGTGCTTTGATTCTCCCCGGGAGAAACGGTCGGTGCGCGCCGCCGCGGCCGCCGCGCCTGGTTGGTGGGTGAGCGCCTGAGCGGTTGCAAGGCGCGTAGAGCGTGAGCAGAAGTTTCGAAGCGCGGTAACGTCGCGCATGCGTACCTCACCAACGTTTTTGGCGGGAAGCGAATGTTTATGTTCGAAAATTAAAATAATTTCATATTTTAAATTTTTTGTGCCAGTTTTGTGATTGTCTCTGAACACTAGAGTTTGAAACAATAACAGCTAAGTAGGTACGAAAACAGACCTACCCATCTTCTCAACATGGTAAGTTCAAAATTTGGAAACACACTAGCCTTCCTACCTACTTACATCATATTTTCTAGTTAGACCTAGCCTTACTAACACTCTCCCATCCCAAGTCAGCCCCCAAGTGATTATTGCAGTAAGTATTAATACCTATTATATACTTGCGATGAAATGTGTGAAAAGTTTCGTTGTTTGTCAATTTGCAGCTGCCCGGCTAGCATGGGCAGGGGATAAAAATTTTATCCACCGGTTATTTCCACTTTTGTTTGAATTTTGTCCCTTGTCAGTGGAAATAACCGGTGGATAAAATTTTTATCCCCTGCCGATGTGCTACGAATGCAATGCTCGTTGTACTTAGGTACTAAGTTACTAACATCAATCTATAATAAAAAATAGTTCTAAAATGTAGGTAATATGTTGTGTAGCAATGACAAAACATTATTCATAATTAATCTTTCGAACGTTATGTTTGTAATATTGCGTCCAATCGATCAATCTCCTCGAGTTAACTCACAGAATCAGGTACCCCACCGTAATTATAGATTAAAAGATTTTAAATGAAAAGGGTGGACCATAGATTCAAATCGCGCAGACATTTGTATTTTAGGGTGCCGTAGTCCTGACAAGGAACCCTTATGTAGTTTCGTCATGACCGTCTGTCCGTCCGCCCGAGGTTTTGCACAGACTGTTAGTACTAGAAAGCTGCAATTTTGTAGAAGTATCAATAAATCAATGATCAATTACGCCGCCAAAATGGTAAAATAAAATTTTTATAAAAAAAAAATTAGGTTATTTCCCATGTGAAGTGGATATTTATGTTTTTTTTTTCAATGTCTATCCCATCGTATGGGGTATCGTTGAAAATAGGTCTTTTAATACAATGCTATTATAATATTTTTCGATTTAATGCTCCATAAGAAACATTAAACTTCAAAGTCCAAATGTTTGTTCCAGTAGTCTCAAAACTAAACTGCTGACTTGAAAAATCTGATAAAATTCATGATGATAGTAAGTAGGTAAATTTTAAAGGAAAATTATAGCGGTTAAGATATTAACTTTATTAGTTTAGCAGTAATAGTCGTTGAATTGAGTGTTGGATAATTTTGTGCCAAATACATAATAATCCTTAGAATAAATCCTTAAACGTGACTAGGATGAAGTAAGTTGCTTATTTATAACTGGTAAAGAATGCATTGAAAAATAAAATCTAAAATAAAAAACAAAAAAACCACAATAAATTATCATATGATACCGTTATCACATGACTACTACGGATACGGAACCCTACACAGCGCGGGGCTCGACACGCACTTGACCGTTTTTTGAAAATCAAATCCAAACTGTGAGAAATATGGCATTTTCTAACAAAATACCTGCTACTGTCTCAAATTGCAGCAGTCATTAATCTTGACTAGAGCTAAGGCTTTAATTAATTTTGTAAACAACAAAAATTTAGGTACAGTCAACAAAAGAGTTAGGTATGCAGGGTAGCAATCTTCTTACGACTATTATAAATGTAAAAGTCTGTAAAGATCGTTTTTTGTTATTCTTTCACGCATAATATACTGCAAGGATTAGGATGAAATTGCAACCAGTATAACCATTTTCCATTTTTAATAGAGTATGAAGATTGCTAGCCTGAAAACCTAACTGTTTTGCTGACTTACCTACCTAGATTGTTTTTATTGCAAGCAACGACCAATATAAATAACTCGATTCTTTGTAAAAGCCTCCGTTTTGATCATGGGCGCCAGCACTTGCACCCCCTAATGGAAAAGAAAATACGTAGAAAAACCAATGCATCCGAGCTAGAAAGCAAAAAAAATGCTTTCTGAGTGTATTAAAAAACTGAAATTAATTTATCCAAACAAATTCTGTTCCATTTTAAATTTGTGTGATTATTATGAGGAATACGTATCCGCAACAAACCTAAAAAAAAACCCCGTGTCCTATGCTGAAACAAAATAGAGCGTAGAGAACCCCTGTTCTTTACTCTATTTTGTTTCACTGACGACGATTATTGACTAAAGAGCATTATCACACTAGCGAGTTGCGAGTGAGTGGAAAGCGGAGCGAGTGCGCAGCGAGCTCGCCGCGAGTTCGCAACGTATGCGCGGCGAACACGCTGCGAAAAAAAACAAAACGAATGATTATACAAAACGCGGATCGCACACCGCGAACTCGCTGCCCACCCGCGCCGTCTTCGCGGCAAGCTCGCTGCGCTCCCACGGCGTGTTCGCCGAGCACATGTTGCGAACTCGCAGCGTGCTCGCTGCGCCCTCGCCCCGTTTTCCACTCGATCGCAACTCGCTAGTGTGTGCCTTACGAGCCCGTGACGTTCAGACCTTCGTTATTTTATAAAAACAAAGTTTCTCTGTGTATGTCCCTAATACAGGTATGAACGCTCCTCGAGTATTAAGCTTGGATCACGGTGCATTTGAAAGTTACATGAGGTAGCAAAGGTGTATAAAATTGGTCCTTACTCGGTGTTTAAAATTGGTCCCATAGAAGCTTTTGATCACTCTTACAAACAGGATTGATTGGCATCAAAAACACGGTTTGTGTAAAATCGCCAATTTCTTGCTTACCGTACATTTTCTGATTTTTTGATGTGATCAAAATTTCAAGAAAAAATATGGATAGGTAGTCTTCGAAGACCATTTTCCCTTACTCGCGATACACCTGCGGTAGACTTAAGGTCGTAGCACACTTATCAACTCGGAAAGGGATCGTCACCGCCTCCCCTTTCCCCTTGGCGTCAAACAGGCATCCACGTAACGTAACGTAACCAACAGCTACAGCTAGGCGACGCCGCGCTTACGGCTCGCCGACCGCTGCCTGGTTGACGGCTGGGCGGCACTTTTGAATCCGAACGTTAACGTAAGCTAGGGTACGGAGAGCCGTAAGCTAGAGTACGGAGAGCCGTAAGCTAGGGTACGGGGAGCCGTAAGCTAGGGTACGGAGAGCCGTAAGCTAGGGTACGGAGAGCCGTAAGCTATATAGGGTACGGAGAGCCGTAAGCTTATAGGGTACGGAGAACCGTAAGCGCGGTAACTGCAAGTCGGCCACGCACCGCACCGCGGTTCGTGAGCTTGTCCCGAGGCGAGGCGATTACGTTACGATGCCGATTAGTGTGCGTTGCAGTAGGGAGTTTCATACAAATATTAATACTGAACGGGATCCCTTTCTAATTTGATACGGTTTGACCCGTCTGAAAATGGTCAGAGGAGGTTTATAATATTGTTCCAAATAAAATACATCAACTATGACGAAAGTAAGGACAAATATACACCTTTGCTACCTCATAACTTTTAAAGGCACCGTGATCCAAACTTAATATTCGAGGAGCGTTCATACCTGTATTAGGGGCATACACAGAGGGCACGCCACGATAGTGGCGGTAAGTCCCCTCTTTGAGGAGTGGCTTGAGAGGCGCCACGGCGCCCTCACCTTCCGCCTGACGCAGGTACTCACCGGACACGGATGTTTCGGGAGGTACCTGCACCGAATCGGGCGGGAGGAAACGCCCGGGTGTTTCCACTGTGAGGATCGACCGGAGGACACGGTGGAGCACACGGTGGAAGTCTGCCCTGCGTGGGCGGAGCACCGCCGTGTCCTCGTAGCGGCGATCGGCGGCGGCGACCTCTCGCGTCCGGCCCTGGTTCAATCCATGGTCCGGAGCGAGACGGAATGGGAAGCCGTCATCTCCTTCTGCGAAGCAGTCATGCTGGCGAAGGAGGTGGCGGAACAAGAGAGGGAGAGAGCCTCTCTTCCCGGCCGCCGCGGGAGACGCACCGGGCGTCGGGGGCCACGTGGTGGCTACCGGCCACCGTAGATGCGGGCCTGTGGAAGGTTAGCAATGGGCTAGCTAGCCGTCCGTCCGTCTAGTGACGACAGGCCGTGTCGACGGCGCGTTCGTGTTCCACGCGCGCCTCAAAGAGATGTCAGCAGAAGAGAGGGGCCCGCAAGGGCCGAAGCCTGCCGGGGTTGCGGGACTGTTCGAAAGAGATACCGCGGCCCCGGAACGTAAAGGGCGAGGAAGGAACATGGATGGGTTTTAGTCAGTAAGAGTCTGACACTCCCTCCCGCTCCGCCCAGAGTGGGAGAAGTCATTTGATGATTTCCCATCCTAAAAAAAAAAAAAAAAAAAAGCGGCATACACAGAGAAACTTTTAGGTTTTTATAAAATAACGAAGATCTGAACATCGCGGGCTCTTTCTCTATTATGTGGCTGGTGGCACCACAATAATTTGGGAATTTTAAGGTAGATGTTATTTTAAATTGTCCCAATTATCAAGCCTTCTGGTTATATAATTTCTATTCATATACACTATGAATCATAGGGCAATTACAGACAGTCGCGTAAGAACTTATACCCCACTTTTACTCATCATGTGATAGGAATTAAACGGATAAACACAACGGCTTTCTTCGCGCGCTTCCGAACGAGTTTTACACGTACAATTATAAATACTTACTTATTTGTAAGCTATTCTAGAAAGGAATCAAGTAAACACTACCACTAGACCATTCGATACTTAGTCGAACCTCGAGTAAATGCTAACTGCAATAAAGTTCTCTTTTATTAGTGTTGCATGATTTCGTTTCAAACAACTGTTTGAACTTTTGAAGTTAATCGAATGAAATCGATTAAAGCTACGAACAGTTATAATAAACATTCCACTTTCTGTACTAAATATAACTAAGTACATACCTACTAATTGCTTATATGTATATTTTGTGAAAAAGATCAGCAAGTAAATAAATAAATAAATGCAAAATATCCAAAAAAGTAAAAAAAAGAAGGATTGAGTTACAAGATCAACAAGGAGTGCTAGTATCATAAATTCATAATACATATAGTAAAGGCTAGTATAGTCGCAAAACTCCAACAAAAGTCTTGATTTGGCATCCAATTCCCTAATGTACCTATGTGTCACCGTAAAATTGTCAAATACGTTATATTACAATATAACGTGTATCTCTCTAGCGACATTGTAAAGTCTCGAATTATTGTCAACTGAAACGGAAGTATCTCTGCCCCCATAATCGGGACTTCGGGGCACCCCCCCCCCCCCCCCGTTAGGTTAGTTAGGTTCCTTTAAACCCTGCACCCGGAAATAGGGGCCCCGCGAAGCGGGGCTCCGTCGACTACGCTTTTTAGGGGAATATAAAGTGTTTTAAGGTTAGGTTATAATAATCGGTATTTCTCAGGAATGGTACAATATCTTTTCATGAGAGTTGTACCACCACTGGGCAAGGGGGACTCCTCCTTCCCTCCACACCGCGTGAGTTGACTACCATCGCATGCATTTCACGTAAAATAATGCGTTTTGTTGTAAGCAGTATGTTCATTTGACAATATTTCGAGATTTTACAATATCGCTAGAGATATTACAATATAACGTATTTGACAATTTTACGGTGACATATGCATAGCTTAGAGAATAACCTAACCTAATACCTAGCGTATGTGCAAATCTGCAGTAGGTAGACAAGGAAATCATTATAACTTTTCAGTACTCAGATAACAATTGGTCACAAACTATTAAGTTTCACCATACTAAGTAAAACTAGACAGCCAAAATGATTAGTATTCTTAAAATTATGAGCAACTGCAAAAAGTCAACAGACGCATCAATTGGTCATAGAACCCGTTATTTATTGAACGGTCATTACTGGAGGAAGGCTATGATAAACGACCAAGCATTCCCGAGGATTGCTTCAACACTATATTAATGTTAAGATTGGTTCGTGCCTAGTTAAGTAAATTATTTAGGTACCACTCACTTTATACAGCACTAGCGGAAGTCACGCGGTTTCACCCGCGTAGTTCCCGTTCCCGTGGGACTACGCTGATAAAATATAGCCTATGTTACTCAGTGTGAATGTGGCTTTCTAATGGTGAAAGAATTTTTAAAATCGGCACAGTAGTTTTTGAGTTTATTCATTACAACCAAACAAACAAAGTTTTCCTCTTTATAATATTAGATGTAGACTTATCAAAACATGTAAATGTAAAATGTAGTCGATTTAAGAATTTGGTACTTTCTCCATACGACAAAAGTCGTATCGCAAAAAAAAACACCTGTACATACATTTGTGTTGAGTAGGTAGGTATAAAGGGTGTAAAAAACCTCTTAACGAAGCCGAAAGGTATTTGTTCTCCCCGTCATTGCGATCACTTTTTTTGTTCTACACCATACCTGGGAACCTTCTAGTTATGGAGATATTGGGGGTTAAAGTTCCAACTTTTTGAGTAAGTACAAGTTTTTAATGTAAGATTTTTACTTTAAACACCTTCACTACCCCCGTACTATTCAACCCATCCATTAGCACAAAATTTTGAGTTTTACCACAAAACATGATTTTTACCCTTAAAAAAATGTCGTTTCCCAGCAATATTTTTTGCTCAAAGTCACTTAGTTTGATGTACAGAATGCTTGGTTGACGGCTTCGTGATGAGGTGATTTACACCCTGTAATAATTTTGTATGGGACAGCTAAATGTTTTCGCGATTACCATGTTGGGTGCATGGAGAAAGTGGTTCAGTTTGATGGCCACATCCTTAGGTAAATATGTGGTCATTTTCAGAACATTTATTTCTGATGCATAGATACCGTATAATGAGTAAATACTGGTCCTTTCCATTATTGCTTGTGTATTAGATGCCTGTTACTCATTTGGAATTAGTTGGAATCGTAAAAACAAGATATACTTGCTCAACATAAAGAGCCAAAAACTAAATCATAATAAAAGACTAGGATACTAAACATCTTGATCGATATTGCAACAAAATCGTTAGTACTTTACTTAATTTTAAATGAAATAACTAATGTTTAAGCCTTCTGCAACAGCTAAGTAGAGAAATATGAGTCATAAAATATCTAGAAACTAAGTAAACAGAAACAAAGCTTTTATGTCCTATCTTTTATCGTAATTATGGCAAGAAATGACATTTCATGGCATGCTTTAGACAGTTTTCGTATAATACCTTTAGGGGTGTCCTTAAAATTGCTGTGGTTTTCAGAAAACAATATTTCACCCCTCCTCAGTATCAAGAAGGGGGTCACAAAATTTTACTAGACTTAAAAATGTTTCTGACTAGAACTTTTCTGACGGATGATCGTGCGAGTCGCGACTATTCTTTCAGCCCCGTCTCTTTCATCCAGTACATCACCGTCATTCTCCCTTATCTGCTATTCTGCCCTTATCCCAATTTATTTGGGGTCGAAACAGTTTGTCTTCTTCTTCCATACTTCTATATATTAGGTACTCATCATCACATCCAGTCATCTCATTTCTTGCCATATCATTCCGTACGTATAGGTACGCTAGTATTATATTATCTGTGGTATAGGTAAGCTAATTTCCTGCAAACCAAGTCCTACTTATGAATACTTATTTCAACGATGCTTTGACCAGCATGCAGCATAATGTCGGTACCCGCTGAGCTAACCGATCCGCATCTAAACCATAGAGTTTACGGCAATGTTCGGTGGCAGACGTTTACGGGTCGATGACGAGACTAGTTTTCATTACACAACAAGATGGAAAGGGAAACAAACAAAATACCTAATAGTATTCAAACCTGTCCATGTCATACTTCATAAAATTTGTCCATGCTCACCGAAACACCTTCACTATAAGAAGATTTGCTAATTGGACCGCAAACAAAACGTACGCGAGTCAATCGTTGAACCAATAAAACATAGTTTTGCTATTAAACGATTATGCTTGAGGAGTGTCAATGCCAGCTATTGTTGTCATAAGCTATCGTGAAGTGGTGAGCACAAATTAATCCCTTGCTTATTCTTTTTGACATCTGTTTAAGAAGACAAATATTTGGTTAGGCGGCAGATAGGGTAGCCTTTCTTTGTGTAATAACATAATTAAGTACAGATAAACGGAGTTGGAAGGAAACTGCATGAGATTCACGCTAATTGATTACTGCTTGACCTAAAATGATCATCGTTATGCGTGGCCTTCCTGCCTTCCTTCCTGTCGTTCCACCTACTGCTAAACATAGGCCTTAGGCCACCCCTTCGCGCCGTGCTTCCCTGGTGAGTCTCTATTAAGACATACCAAATAAGGCAAATAAGACTTCTGTGTGTTATAATATATCATCATGTAGAAGTTAAATTCTTCTTTAGGAATTACCAATGTACACCTATCATAATACCCATCAGGTCGTCGCATGTACGCTAAAACGCGCTCGTAACTTTTATAGATGTTTTCCTTCTTCCATTTTGCTGCGTCGCGGGTCGTATTCAAATGAAACAAAGAACAGCTTCAAAGCTATGGTACGGGTAGTTTCACATATTCACTCCAGGAACACATTTTCTCATGGATCTATTAACTATGAGTCCACGTCGCGTGCGCACGTAATCTCGCAACTAATAGCATAATCTTCCACAAATCCTTATAGATGGCACAATCTCTTGTGTTCATGATGAGGATTGCTTTTATCATATTTCATAGGCTCTTTGTCCCGAACGAAGTCGATCGTAGTTAATTCTGCCTTAGATTTCTATGTTTTCTTGAATTTTCTTCCTTTCCTACCAATTGAGCAAAAAAAAAATAGTTTTCCGATCTTTCTCATTTTTTCATCACGACTATTTTTAAAGAAAAGTTCTTATTAAAAGATCTTATTTGTTAGTTGAATAACTAGAGTGGTAACCCTGAAACTATATCATGTCTGATTAAAGTATTCATAACAATAGACTTCAATTAAGCCTGCATAGTACTTTATAATCTAAATTAATGAATCACGCACTACGATTTCCCGAGGATTAGGTCCATTCACGTGATTAAATCAGGCTCGGTGTGAACTTGAAATCAGAGCTTATTATACGGTAATAAGAATAACATGATAAAGTGAGATTGCTCAACAGAACACGATCTGATTGCCCTAATGGCTTCTACCTACTTATAGGAACACAAATATCGATATTAGATACTTAAGTAGGGTTACCATCTGCAGGATAGTTACCGCACTTGAAAAGGTTTTTAAGTATAGAAGTTATTTTACCACCAGAGATTTCCTGTTTTGTTTCTGTTTCATTTATGTAACCCATTTAACTCCTTGGTGACTCTATTGCCATACTACCTATTCATCCAAAACTATGTACCTTATTTTATGAACCCTATCTCTATGCTCATCTACACTAATATTATAAAGAGGAAAACTTTGTTTGTTTGGTTGTAATGAATAGGCTTAAAAACTACTGGACCGTTTTTAAAAATTCTTTCACCATTCGAAAGCTACATTATCCACGAGTAACATAGGCTACATTTCATCCCCGTACACCCACGGGAACGGGAACTACCCGGGTGAAACCGCATGACGTCTGCTAGTATCCAATAATTTAGATGCTTATGTGTCTCTCTCTGATATTTACAACATAATTGGAAAAAAGTCTAGGGAGATTATGAGGTGTCTCTCTCCTCTATGCATTCTTGGAGTTTCTTCAGTTGGTCCATGTTATTTCTGATTGGTTTGCATCTGATTTTATATTTTTAACCCCCGACGCAAAAGCGACGAGGTGTTTTCGACTCTATTGTCTATTCGCATATTTTAGCTTGTCCTTATTGCCCATTTACTGTTTTCGATTGTTATAGACAGGGATAAATGTGCATCTGTATGTTAATTTATCTATGTTCAATATACGGTAAGCCTATAAACCAGGTAACTACTCACTAACAGACATAGGTAGTGGTAACATCGTAAAGAAATATGATATATTACAATTTCATATTGTACTACTGCTACTTTGTCGTCCGTGACCGAAAGCTTTCAAATGAAGCAAAATATTGAGTGGTCTCGACCTTATTACTATTTAGGATCTATGTATATTTACCGGTGAACTGCCTCGTTCGTTGGTCTGGTCGCAAGGCTACTGCTGAGCCTGAGGTCCTGGGTTCGATTTCCAGGTCGGGCAGTGTTTTCTCGGAATCAGGATTTTCTCACGGAGTCAACAAGCTCACCCACTATTACAGGCGTGCTTACGTGCATGTTTTGACGATGATGATGAGGATTAATATTTCGTCTCACCTTAACTGCCCAATTCTGTGCATTAAATTGCACAATAGCTCTATGTTTGTTTATCCGCCATATTTGGAATTTTGGACAGCCAAATGCGCACTGATTAGAGTTCAACAGACTCAGACCAGACAGCTTCATTATCTTGATAGTCGCTATTTCGTCATTATCTTTTTTATGTTAAAAACGTTTTAATTATAGTCTCCTTATTATTTTAACAAGCACCATTTATTATATTGCAAAGATTGACCATTATTAAATACATCTTTTAATATTTTTCCTAATTAGACCATACCATATTGACTGCACGACTTAATAATTTACCTTGTATTTTTATGAGTGTTCATCAATTAAAAAGTACAAGTAACAATTTTGATTTAATGGTCAAATCGTTAAAAACAAACATGGCTAATGTTAACTGGTTTCCCCAGCATGCAAATAAATTCAAATTTTAATTCTACATCCTCATTAAATTTCACGTCTGCCATAAAATAATCTGATAACTCCCGACTCATCTCGGCGTGTCGTGTACTGACCGTGGACTAGTAACATCATAAATGTAACAACTGCAATTATTGATATCATAACAAATACCTGCCGAATTCTTGCTGCACGCACGGCGTGACCGTCCTTGGGACTTTAAATCTTAGTGGATCTCAATCAACCTTGTCACTCCTATCATTTTTTATTGACGATCAGACGTTACTTGCTCGCAATCGATATTATACATTACCCATTAATTAATGTTCTACTAGATTTTGTAATCACTCGGTAATTCATAAATCTTACCAATTAATCATGTGATCTTCAATAGCCTCATATCCTTAGCCGGCAATTAAATTAAAATATGTATCCGCTGCTACTAGGAGGTATCATCGTATCGAGTTATTAAATTTGCAATTATTGAGATCGTGATTTTCTCTGTTTGGATTATAAGGCAGTTTTATCGAACCATCAATATGAATGGGCATGGTAAAAGCGAATTTATATGGGCTATCAATTCAATTGTGGCGTTGCACTGATGCATGTCATTATTGAACGAAACTTTGAATAATATAGAACAGGATCAAGCGAAGGTGTGAAGGTCGGTGTTTGCGCAATAAATCGAACCGCATCTGGCAATATAGACCCCATTGTGGATCTGTGACGTGGATCACGAACTGCTATTGCTCCACTTCCTCGGGTATGTTAGCCACTACGTTTTACAGACGGTTCTACGAGGTCCCTTTACTGCAGTAAAAGAGACCTTCTCTTTTAGTAACAGCCTTAATTTAATCCTACACTCACAACTAGGTGAAGGCGTCTGTCGTTTATCAATGCAATGAGGCGTTACTGATGCAACTATTCTTTAATCTTCTTACAGCAGGCTTTACCTGAATTCCTTGTTATCAATTTGGTTCCCCGATTCCCCACAAGAGCTCCGCACTGATGGCATCTCGTATGTTGATATCACTGACTCTGCATATGTTGTTTAATGCGTGGGTGGCCCATCCTCAATCCTTGTTGAGATAATCCACAAATACTAATTTATAAGAAAATCTAACCATATTATATTCTAAATCCAATCCTAGAGTACGAACGTGTCGATATTTCAGAGCAGATAAAACTAATGATATTTGTAAGGCACGACGGCTCTGCAGTTGTGTTTACTTTACATACATACAAAATAAGCAATTATGTTCTTATTCAATTAGAAATGTTTGTTGGTATTGTACTCGTACAATGTGCAGTCGTTTCCTCTCTATTTATTTTATTCACGTTCAATAGCTAAAAGTATTTGATTATCAAAGTAACTTTCGCTTTCTACACGTCATGTTTACATACAGAATCGATAATGATGCGGAACAATGCTACTATTGGTATTTTCTAAAAATACTCTAACGGGCTTCAACCTGTGACCGTGTTTGTTTTTGCCTTTGAATTACATCATACTCATGGCCCTGTAGATGTCAAATTGTCATCTAAGTTCACATTGTGGAACGCACCTTCTCGGGCTGGTGGTTAGCTAGGCTGTCTATCATCAGTGTCGCCTAGTTTCTCTATGTTAATTGCTGCATCTGCCTCGTCTAATTCGCTGTCATCTTTATCTGGCGCCCCATCTTTCTTCATTATGCTGTGGGTGTCAAATTCTCAACCTAAGTTTACTTGTGGAACGCAGCTTGTCTCGGGCTGATGGTTAGTTAAGCTGTCTATCACTAGTGTCACCTGCCTCGTCGAATTCACGCTCATCTTTATCTGGCGCCCTGTTCAAATTTTCTTCGTCGCCGTCAGATTTCCTCATTTCAAGTTTAACTTAGCCTAGCCTATTTGAAAGCTAGAAAGACGTAATTGAAGATCGAATGCTTAAAATAATCGTAACAAAACTGGTTAAAATGCAGATTTCTGTATGAATGACATGACTCGTGAAAACAATTTTCTTACTTTTCTGTGTAAGGAAGATATTCTTAACCAATTCTTATTATTTGTGGGTTTCTGCATGGGTTTGGCGCAGCATGTCTTCTTCTTCCATACTAACTTCTCTATTACTCGTAATCTCAGCAGTCACCTCATTTCTACATATAGGAACATGAGTAGGTGTATGAATTGGGAGAATTATGGGGTCATTAGATGCGGATCTTACACAAGACGCATACGCATCTTCTGATCCAATTTCACTACCTTATAAGTATTGCAATATGTTCCAAAGTATGTAGTTATGTATGCCATACTGAAATTGCTATAATAACAGTCCAAATACCCAATTTTATAATCAGTGAAAGTATATTGCGGTCAACTTATTTCAGATGAGTCACCCTTTATATTATGCACCTTTTCCTTTCCAAATCCTGTCACGTATAAGACATCAACAAACCTAAATACTCTCTCATAATAATTGATACTGCTTATTACCTATTGTACGATTGTTAGGCTTATGTCAGTTATGTCCTTCGCGTAGGCGATGAAACGGTGAGCAACTATTGTGTAATAATAATCTTTGATATTAATTAGCAATTACGACGCTGATTATTATTGATTACATAACATGTTACAAACAAACCAAATAGAGGAAAACTTTCTCCAAGTTGGGATCGGGAATGACGTTATCAAACAAATAGGTGCGTGTAAATTGGTCGTAATGAATTATGGGGCATGTGATGCGGAGAAATGTGGAATATGTCGTGACAAAAGTACGAATATGGTGGTTTAGAAAGAGAAAGACTCTAGTGACTAGGGATGTATGGAAGAAGACATGTGCAAAGAAGTGGGATGATAAGAATATGAATTTGAACTATAGATCTTCATCAGATAAAAAAATTACAAAAAAGTAAAATGAAAAACAACGTAAAATATTACCTAAAGCTGGAGACGATTTATCAGAATAATAAACCTAGAATATCCAACAGCAAATTCCGTGACCCCCTTTCGGTGTAACTTACAATTTTATTGACGACTTACTGATCTCACTAAACAAACATAAACAAATTAATCGACTAGATCTTACTAATTATCTTCTAAAGCTGCGCAAGTACCTACGCAGTGATTGTGCGTGACTTTACATTCACTTGTTTCAATTTATTTTAGTAGACTAAGTACCTACTAGTGATCGCCATCGCTACTGCTGAGTTTGACCCCTGGGTACGATTCCCAGATTGGACAAAATAATTTCCACTTAGAATTTCTGTCATCAGGCACCTGAATGTGTTCCCGATTGATGGCAAAAGGTTCGGCCCACATAACATTTAAACATAACTACTGGCGAGCTGTGGGTATATAGCTGCTGCTGGCTTTGACTTTGACCACTGTCTGATCATATAATAATATAATAATTATGTAAATCTTGTATTATCAAGTTAATTAATGTGCTCTTCATAGGTACACACATACGTTTTTGTTGGTATTTTTTGTAGTCAATTTAAATATCGATATCTTATGAATAGGTATCATTACATATGAATTATTGGCTACTTAATTACCATTCTGCTATAATTACACATGCACAGACATAAGTGGAATGTTATGAGTTTTTTTTGGTTCTTTGGCCGTAATATAACCATTAACGTTGACCTTGGAAGACGTGATGGACGCCTTTTCTAGTCAAGGGCAGACTGATATGGTATTATGTCGGTCAGAAATAATGATGTAAGAATCCGTCTTTCACTTTCAGTTGCGTGCATGATGATTTTATTACTTCAGGTGTTAAAGTGGTTTCTGAGTTACAGGCTATCCCGTAAAACTACTATTTAGAAGTGTAGGTTCATGATTAAGAACAATTAACATTGTTTCTTTGCTTTTATTTTAAATAACGAAACATTTTCATTCATTTATAAATCTATGAAGAACTTTATTTCATTGATAGCCTACCATACCGGAGAGTGGGGTATCCAAGAATGCGCCAGCACCTCTATTTGCCTGAAGGCTTCTAAAGTGTCAACAGGGTCACCGCACAGGGCTTGCGAAGCAAGTTATAGCAACAGGCATCAAAGACGGCTGGAAGAGTTTAATGAACGTTAAGTTCCTTAGATTTTCATCCTAGTATTCATATTTAATACGAAAAAGAAGAGCTTGCCGTAGTTTCCAAAAAAGGCCCGGATAAGCCTTTTTTGCGAATTATGGCGCACAGTAGATAAGCAAAATAGGCATGAAAAAGCGGAAGGTTCACTTACAGTCTTTATGCAGTGGGCAATGGTTTTTATTGCTACGACATGACAGACGTTAGACGTGACTGATAAAATAGATCCGGCAACGACCAATTTGGAAGTTTTGTGCAGCATGAAAAAAGGGTTATGGTGGTGTCTCACTCAATATTATGTGGATGGGCTAGACCAAAGAAAATACAGATCTTTTGTGTGAAATTTTTAAATAGCTAGGGGGAGAAGAGGGCAAGGAAATGTGACTGTTCTCAAATAAATTGAGAAAAGCTAAAAAGAGAATGATGATCAATTAACAGAAACAGTGAAGAAACTCAATACACCTATTATAGCCAGTGTAGATCTGGGCGATATACTCTTGCTATAATACTAGCATGACATTATAGATACTAGCAAGGCCTGACCAGACCAGATCACCAAGGTTCCGATCTGTTTTGGCCATGCATATTTATTTGGCTGTTCTGGTGCTACGGTGTGATGGATGAACTGTGCTCTTACGATTTGCTAATAGTTCTTCATGATCATAATGGCACTGGTGCTTAAAATTAAATAGTTTACATGAATTCTTAGAAATAATAGAATTTCAATCAAACATTTTAGCACCAAGGTTAGTACTTAAACTTATTGCGTGATTGAATAATGAGCAGTTATAAAATAAGAAGCAAATAATTACGTACCTACATTCAATTTGCATAATTTGCTGAACATTCGCCATTAATCTAAAACATATAAACTGTAGGTTGATAATAAATGTCTAGATTAGTGTAGCATATCTTTTGAATCTTAATCTATGCTTTAGCTGTTCGAAAGCAATTTGCGGCGGAAACACTCTCTAATTCTCTAAGAGCCCTAGCCTTACTAGGGGCACAATTAATACGAGTATAATACTAGCGTACTATGGGCAAAATGAGACGGTACCGCAACTTGCAATTGTTTAATACGTCTACAAAGAATCTTGTTGGGAATAACTGGTTGAAGTAATAAAATTTCCATTTTTTTTTACAAAAGACAGTCGCTTCTGTAAAAAAATAGATTCTAAACGTTCCGTGTCTTTCCGATTACTAAAATTACTCGTACATCACGTACTTATATGAAAACAAAATAGACAACCACTCTAAACACCAATCAAACGATGACCCTAAAATCAAATCAACTGCTATAAGTACTTATAGTAAAAATTCTGAATCTGCTAGCCTACAGGGTAATCGCATGACTGCCCGTTACTAGACGGTTGGATATGATATTCCAGTGCAGATAACGCATAAGTTGTGTCATTGCTGTTTTGCTATATTTTGTAATGTATATCTACTAGTACGATATAGTGATGAAGGCATACTGTAGGCACCTACTTCACCTAGATAGATAGCCGGAACATCAGGGCCGATTCGTCTCAGACGTAACCACTTCGTTTCGGGTTATAGGTACCCCCTATTGGTTACGTTATCTAGCTGAACTTTAAGGGCTCTGCTGACGAGATAAAAATGTTCCTATTCTTTTTGTTGGATGCATAATCATTGCAATAGCTCTGTAGGTACTTTTTGCTCTCTACACCATCATCTGCCTAGCCTTTTCCCAAGTATGATGGGGTCGGCTTCCAGTCTAACCCATTGCAGTTGTATTTTACATGTAGCGACTGCCTATCTGACCCCTTTTTTTTTTTTTTCTAGGATGGGTAATCATCAAATGACTTCTCCCACTCTGGGCGGAGCGGGAGGGAGTGTCCGACTTTTACTGACTAAAACCCATCCATGTTCCTTCCTCGCCCTTTACGTTCCGGGGCCGCGGTTTCTCTTTCGAACAGTCCCGCAACCCCGGCAGGCTTCGGCCCTTGCGGGCTCCTCTCTTATGCTGACATCTCTTTGAGGCGCGCGTGGAACACGAACGCGCCGTCGACTCGGCCTGTCGTCGTTAGAGGGACGGACAGCTAGCTAGCCCTTAGCCAACCGTGCACAGGCCCGCATCTACGGTGGCCGGTAGCCACCACGTGGCCCCCGACGCCCGGTGCGTCTCCCGCGGCGGCCGGGAAGAGAGGATCTCTCCCTCTCTCGTTCCGCCACCTCCTTCGCTAGCATGACTGCTTCGCAGAAGGAGGTGACGGCTTCTTCCCATTCCGTCTCGCTCCGGACCATGTATTGAACCAGGGCCGGACGCGAGAGGTCGCCGCCGCCAATCGCCGCTACGAGGACACGGCGGTGCTCCGCCCACGCAGGGCAGACCTCCACCGTGTGCTCCACCGTGTCCTAAGGTCGATCCTCGCAGTGAAGACACCCGGGCGTTTCCTCCCGCCCGATACGGTGCAGGTACCTCCCGAAACATCCGTGTCAGGTGAGGACCTGCGTCAGGCGGAAGGTGAGGACGCCGTGGCGCCTCTCTAGCCACTCCTCAAAGAGGGGACTTACCGCCACTGTCGTGGCGTGCCCTGCACGGGGTTGCAACAGTCGCTCTCTCCATGTCGCCATGAGATCGCGCCGGAGGTCTGTCCGCTGAGCGGCAATTTGCCGCGGCAGCGGAGTTTCCCCCCGGCGTAGTGCCTCCGCGCGCCAGTCGTGCAGGCGCGCGAGGACTATCGCCTCCAGATCCCATGGCGGCAATCCGGCAAGCAGGCCCGCCGCCTCAAGGGAGATCGTGCGGTAATACCCACGGACCATTTTTTTGCCTATCTGACCCCTAGAAATCAGATGCTGACAGTACGATACCATTTTGCTCTCTACTCATCTCTCAATATAGTTATCAATCAAGTTCTGCTAATAAACAGGGCAATTGAAAGAGTAGGTAATCTGTTTGCAAATACATACATTTGTAGGACACACAAGATTCTTCAAAATACCATATCGGCACTCCTCTTTAGGACGACACTTTAGATTATTCTTACCCAATTTCACGCCGCCAAAAAATTGCAGTGGGTATGGCTTTGAGATCTAGTTTTCACACTGCTTTATTAGGACAACGTCAACTGCATCGTTTTAGACAGGGTCATCTTTTCAACAGCGTCTCAAATGGTCTCGTTGCAGATTTGAATGCCAGCCACCAATTCACATTCCCCAAATAAGATGTAGATTGATTTTAAAACAGAGTTCTGAACATCTGGCCCGCGTTATTGGCAGGCTTGTTAGTACTGCTTGTAGATACATTACATTTAGTAATAAGTTAGCTATGTGTAACAATGTTAGTTTAAAGCTTGCAACACCGCGAATACACACATGCAGTGCTAGCCCTTCCCTGCCGGAAGAATTGTAACAACTTAATATGCGTTAGCCGCTAACCAACTGCTTGTGTGAATTGTAAGAGTCTTCTGATGAGCAAATAGGAATATATACTTGTGTATTGCCTTATTAGTCCGTTCTTAACGTAGTCTCTTCCTTACTACCTTATGAGTCGGCCTACTACACTTAAGCCACATGTAAGTGATATCTCAAGACCTCATAGTGCACTAACGCAAATACTTTAGCGCAAGGACTTTTGATGCTCATGAAGATGATTCTCACTTTGCTGTAAAAACTCTTCTTACGATTTCGAACTTCAGAAATAAAAGAGGCTGATTTTCTATTGGTGAGCTCGTCTGAACAAGATGATTAAATTAGTGTTAAAATACAAACAAGATTCTTTCTCTGATTTTCGATCAATGAAGTTGATCGAAAAAATGACTCAGGCTGTGCGTGGGCTTCCATTGTTTGCTTTACATATTAGATATTTACACAGCCTTGGTGTAAATTAAGCAAATACTGAACTTTACACAACTTTATTAAATGACCGCCAAAAGATGACTCATCTTTTCCATTTACTTTTACGATAGGACATAAAAGTACGGAACGGAATTCTTCGTGTTCCTTTCATTTGCAACTGTGTTATAAAATTGTCAAATTTTAAAGTTGGTTCTATGGTTTCGGTAATACGTTTGTAAGCCAGGAAGGACGCAACTTAAAAAGGCTAACATTTGTCCAGGAGTTTGATATTATTCTCTTTTTGCTCTTTTAGACACCATTCTCATGTATATAATAAGTATGTATTTACAAACAAAAAAAAACCGGCCAAGAGCGTGTCGGGCCACGCTCACTGTAGGGTTCCATAGCTTCCCAGACCATTAAAAATACCAACATTTTTCGTCAGCAAAAATAACTTTGTTTTTCATAGTATTTGTATGAAAAACAAAGTTATCATTTGCGTTTTTTTGAAAAAGTGCTATATAACTCAAAAACTATTCAACTCATCAAGTTGAAAATAATTTTCCTAGAAAGTTCATATAAAGGTCTACTTCTGTGATTTTTTTCATATTTTTTAAACTTATGGTTCAAAAGTTAGAGGGGGGAAAGGGAAATAATCGCTCCGAAAGTCAAAAACAATGTGTCCCCCACACATTGTTTTTGACTTTCGGAGCGATTATTTCCTAAAATATTAATATTATCAAAAAATGATTTTAGAAAACCCCTATTCATTTTTAAATACCTATCCAACAATATATCACACGTCAGGGTCAAAATTAAAAAAAAAATCGCTCCCCACTTTACGTCTGGGGGAGGTACCCTAATAAAAATGTTTTTTTAAATTTTTATTTTTGCACTTTGTCGGCATGATTGATATACATATTGGTACCAAATTTCAGCTTTCTGGTGCTAACGGTCACTGAGATTATCCGCGGACAGACAGACAGACAGACAGACAGACAGACATGGCGAAACTATAAGGGTTCCGTTTTTTGCCATTTGGCTACGGAACCCTAAAAAGTATACAGGGTGGAATTTTTCAATGCCACCTTGAGGGAAAGTACTCGAAATACTGGAGATATATAGCAAATTTTACGTAAAGGACACATTCCTTCATTTTTTAAAAGAAACAAATTGCATTCACAGATTTTCGCTTGCCACACTCGGGAATCAAACCGAGTAAAATTCGAAAAAGTAACATCCTGCACTTTTTTGACATCAAACGATAGGGTCAATCATATGGATCAAACCTCTCATACAAACATGATAAATTAAATGAAGGGAAAAACCATTAAATCTTAGAAACCTGTTCTTAAGATTTAATGGTTTTTCCCTTATAAATTCAACTAGCTGTACCCGCGCGGTTTCACTCGCGTGTTTCATACGTTGGTGTTTAAAACAGCAATAAAATACCATCCTGAAACACCTCAAACTCAAATGGGAATAGTTCTCCCGCTGCCATGACTTCACAGGCGGTTCCGTAGGTGCCATGGCAAGACATTTCAGTAACGTATTTACGCATCGAACAATAAACAGCTCTTGACCGCTCCTGGGTGAAAGGTTGAAACCTTTCCCAGTTGTAAGACACGTGGCGCACATTGCTGGCTCGAACACGTGGCCCAGACAGGCGCATTACTTTGTGTAATTTATTTCATCACCACTGCTCTCAAAACGGTGAAGGAAAACATCGTGAGGAAACGAAAGGAAAGGAAAGGCATGTCTTAGAACCAAAAATTCGAAGACATGTGACATCTGCCAAACCACACTGGGCCCGCGTGGTGGATTTGCCCATACGCAAAATATGCGCTTTGAAATTCAAATTGGCGAACGGAATCAAAACATCAAAATGACCTTCATTGAAGTTTCATGAGAATCGGATTATTTTTACTCCCTGTTCGTCCCTTGAAACACCTGGAACTCAAATGGCAATAATTCTCCCGCTGCCATGAGTGATGCACCAAATATGATAGAGATGAAAATAAGCATGCGCCATCGCCAGGAATATTTACTATTTGGCTAAGAATTTGCACTCCATTAGAAGTGATAATATTTTGATTATCCATTTAATTAAACAATGCTTACGACCAGTAAGTACCGTAAAAAACATTATTTGGAACGTAATTTTCTTTATAGCTATTCTTTTGCAACACCAGCCTAAACCAAAGATACAACTTTAAAATTAAAATACGATCGTAGGTATTCAAGGACACCTTTTCTAGTAAGAACGACAAATACTAAAAGACCTACTATTATAGTACTTAATACCAAAGTGTTAAATACACAATATGTAATTCGCGAAGCAATAGACATAACAAAATTCCAATTTTTAATTTACAATAGGTAAGAACACAATAAAATGATTATCCTCCAATTTAAAATTACTAATGCTACGGCCAGACTTGTAGGCGAAGATTCGAACGCACGCACGAACTTTGTCGCGACAAAACCCTTTGATGTGCGGCAATTTACCGACAGCGGCGGGAAGGGCGTTCGTATTCGCGAAGATGATTCGCGATAGGACGAATTCTTTGGCCAGACGTGTCGCGACAACGCAAATCTTCGCGTTATCGCGATAGTGTAGCCCCAGCATAAGTGAAACATACCGAAACGAAGACAACCCAAACAACGATGATGTCAAATATTTCAAATCAAATTAGTAGTAACAGCAAAATATCGCAGAACAGAAATGAGCTTGAGCTTGAGAGTGTTTCGCTTAAGTTCGTTTTTTGAAACGTTTTTTTCTTACCCTTCAACAGACGCCTGCGTACTGAAAAATACTGGCCACCTAGAAATTGGCATAAAACTTTAAAACGTTATAGAAACTCATTTCAATACCTTTCAGCACACGACTGCATATCACTGAAACATACTGGCCACCTAGAAATTACGCCCTCAATTAACTTCCAAATTCTTATTTCAAAATATGCATTAACGCGTTGTCGTAAAATTCAATTTGGATCCATATCGGTTTCCGAATTCTCATTTCAATGTAAAGTATGCAATAACGCGTTGACGTAAGATTCAATTTGGATGTTTAACTTTTTTCATACAAACATTAAAAACCCTTTTTTGTACCCCTAAGGGCCGAATTTCGTAAAACCTTTTCTTAGTGAGCACCTAGAAGCCAAAAGGAACATTCAGGCTTTACATTCATATCTCTAACTTTAAAAACATAGGACTTTCATACAAACTTTGACACCCCTTTTCAACCCCTTGGGGTACGAATTTTAAAAAATCCTTTCTTAGTACGCGCCTGCACCCCCTAGAGAGTGCTTGTGCCAAATTTGAGTCCTTACGGCCCAGTAGTTTCCGAGATTTCGTGATGAGTGGTCAGTGAGTGGACTTCTCCTTTATATATATACTAGCTGTGCCCGCGCGGTTTCACTCGCGTGTTTCATACGTTGGTGTTTATCAAATGAGATTTAGCGAGTTAATGTTCCAAGAAAATGCTCCAAGTGTTCCAAGAAAACAGCAATAAAAATACCATCCTGAAACACCTCGAACTCAAATGGGAATAGTTTTCCCGCTGCCATGACTTCACAGGTGGTTCCGTAGGTGCCATGGCAAGACATTTCAGTAACGTATTCACGCATCGAACAATAAACAGCTCCTGACCGCTCCAGGGTGAAAGGTTGAAACCTTTCCCAGTTGTTAGACACGTGGCGCACAATGCTGGCTCGAACACGTGGCCCAGACAGGCGCATTACTTTGTGTAATTTATTTCATCACCACTGCTCTCTAAACGGTGAAGGAAAACATCGTGAGGAAACCAAACTTTATTAGAACCAAAAATTCGAAGACATGTGACATCTGCCAAACCGCACTGGGTCCGCTCGGTGGATTTGCCCATACGCAAAAAACGCGCTTTCACATTCAAATTGGCCAACGGAATTAAAACATCAAAATGACCTTCATTGAAGTTTCCTGAGAATCGGATTATTTTTACTCCCTGTTTGTCCCTTGAAGGTTTGAAACACCTGGAACTCAAATGGCAATAATTCTCCCGCTGCCATGAGTGATGCACCAAATAGGATAGAGATGAAAATAAGCATGCGCCATCGCCAGGAATATTTACCATTTGGCTAAGAATTTGCCTCCCATTAGTAGTGATAATAATTTGACTATCCATTTTAATTAAACAATGCTCAAAACCTCTTAGTAACAAATATTATTTGGAATGTAATTTTTTTATAGCTATTCTTTTGCAACACCAGCCTAAACCAACCACACTAAAATTAAAATACGAACGTAGGTATTCAAGGACACCTTTTCTAGTAAGAACGACTAATACAAAAAAACCTATTATAGTAATAATAAAGTGTGAAATACACAATATGTAATTCGCAAAGAAATAGACATAACAAAATTCCAACCAGGCAATAGGCAAGAACACAGTAAAAATGATTATCCTCCAATTTAAAATTACTAAGGTCCATGTTCACCAAAAAGATGACGCTCTGATTATCTAAAAACAGCTGTTTAAGACACATTTTTGTATGGCAACATGTCACAGTGACAGCTGTTTTTGGTTAATCAGGCTGTTATCTTTTCGGTGAACATGAACCTAAGTGAAACATAGCAAAACGAAGACAAAACAAACAACGATGATGTCAAATATTTCAAAGCAAATTAGATAGTAACAGCAAAATATCGCAGAGCAGAAATGAGCTTGATCGTGTATCGCTTGAGTTCGTTTGTTGAAACGTTTTTTTCTTACCTTTCCGCAGACGCCTGCATACTGAAAAATACTGGCCACCTAGAAATTGGAATAAAAACTTTAAAACGTAATAGAACCTCATTTCAATACCTTTCAGCAGACGCCTGCATATCACTGAAACATACTGGCCACCTAGAATTTCCGCTAATAAACCTCAAGGAACTTCCAAATTCTTATTTCAACGTAAAATATGCATTAACGCGTTGTCGTAAAATTCAATTTGGATCCATATCGGTTCCCGAATTCTAATTTCAATGTAAAGTATGCAATAACGCGTTGACGTAAGATTCAATTTGGATGTTTAACTTTTTTCATACAAACATTAAAAACCCTTTTTTGTACCCTTAAGGGCCGAATTTCGTAAAACCTTTTCTTAGTGAGCACCTAGAAGCCAAAAGGAACATTCAGGCTTTACATTCATATCTCTAACTTTAAAAACATAGGACTTTCATACAAACTTTGACACCCCTTTTCAACCCCTTGGGGTGCGAATTTAAAAAAATCCTTTCTTAGTACGCGCCTGCACCCCCTAGAGAGTGCTTGTGCCAAATTTGAGACCTTACGGCCCAGTAGTTTCCGAGATTTCGTGATGAGTGGTCAGTGAGTGGACTTCTCCTTTAATACAAACATTAAAAACCCTTTTTTGTACCCTTAAGGGCCGAATTTCGTAAAACCTTTTCTTAGTGAGCACCTAGAAGCCAAAAGGAACATTCAGGCTTTACATTCATATCTCTAACTTTAAAAACATAGGACTTTCATACAAACTTTGACACCCCTTTTCAACCCCTTGGGGTGCGAATTTAAAAAAATCCTTTCTTAGTACGCGCCTGCACCCCCTAGAGAGTGCTTGTGCCAAATTTGAGACCTTACGGCCCAGTAGTTTCCGAGATTTCGTGATGAGTGGTCAGTGAGTGGACTTCTCCTTTATATATATAGATATATACTTATTTCAAAATATGCATTAACGCGCTGTCGTAAAATTCAATTTGGATCCATATCGGTTTCCGAATTCTCATTTCAATGTAAAGTATGCAATAACGCGTTGACGTAAGATTCAATTTGGATGTTTAACTTTTTTCATACAAACATTAAAAACCCTTTTTTGTACCCCTAAGGGCCGAATTTCGTAAAACCTTTTCTTAGTGAGCACCTAGAAGCCAAAAGGAACATTCAGGCTTTACATTCATATCTCTAACTTTAAAAACATAGGACTTTCATACAAACTTTGACACCCCTTTTCAACCCCTTGGGGTACGAATTTTAAAAAATCCTTTCTTAGTACGCGCCTGCACCCCCTAGAAAGTGCTTGTGCCAAATTTGAGTCCTTACGGCCCAGTAGTTTCCGAGATTTCGTGATGAGTGGTCAGTGAGTGGACTTCTCCTTTATATATATATAGATAGAAAAAATTCAATGAGTTAAAGTACTTTTATTCATGGTTTTCCTTTCATTTAATGTAGGTATCATGTTTGTTAGAGAGATTCGATCTATATGATTGACTCTGTCGATTAATGTCAAAAAGGTACAGATTGTTATTTTTTTTTCGAACTTTAGTCGATCCGTCCCGCGTTCGATGCCCAGTTTTGTGTGTGATTGAAGCAGCAGATGTATATAAGATAAATTGGACTATAGAAAGACTGAATTATATGAAAACTGATGGGGAGGGAGAGAAAGTAAACACTGGTAAGAAACCATGGTTCCCATAATCTGAGAAAGAAAAAGGATGGAGCTCAGCCAATTAATAATGAATAATTATAGGTGTAGAGAGATGTAGTTGGTGAATTATTGGGAACAACTGAAGTAGAACGTTATGAAGTAAGCTCTGTTTTTTTGGTGTAGGTACACACCTGGCTGCAGCAGGTGATTCTTCCCGTGACAATTTTCTTGCAGAATATTAACATTTACTTACCTAAAAAAAGATCGAGATAGTAAAAAGAAAGAAATAACTAATGAAATTCACACGAGCAGCAATGTCACCTAAACTACAAGTTTAAAGTCCTTGACGAGCCACCGCCACGTGATGTCGTGACCATTCTTGAGCCGACAACTGTTATAAGAGCTCGTGACAAATTCTTGATGCTTGCTCCACTTCAGTGTTGATCAATTTGGGCTTTCCCCTTTTTTGGGGAAAAATGGGGAGAAAATAACGAAGGGACAGAGGACGTGTTTAACCCAAAAACATAATATCTGTACATAGCAACGGTGTAGTTCTGCTGTGTTTTAACAAAGACGAACTGTCGGAATCACTCTCGAAGCCAAGTGGCGCTTATATTTCTTGTTTTTTTTTCTGTTTTGGATCATGTTACTTATACAAAACAAATGTTTTGGACCTTCTAGTTACAGAGTTCCAACTTTTTCACACGTTTTTTTTTAACATCCATCAGCACAATGTTTTGAATGTGATACATGGCGTGATTTATCACATCATAAAAAAATAGTTTCGCAGCAATCATTAAAGGGTTCGTTTACACCCCATTCATCATCCATGATTCAATTTCATTGACCATTATAGATCGGTACATAAGTAGTCGTCATATCATAATGTAGTGTTCCATTTATATTCCCTGTTTGAAAAATATTCAATTAAGAGGAAAATTCAGAAACTTGATCTAGCAACCCTGCTCCACTTCGACATTTTGTACAACTAAGCAAACTAATGTAGAGATGGGATGATAGTTTATTAGCTCCACTGCGAAATTGTGTAATCTTCAACAATTCTGAATATACTTACCGCCGACCGAATCGATAATTAGAAGTTTAGAACTCGCTTTGTTTAGAGTCACGTTTAAAATGTATCTTCAAGAGCTACCTTTGACAACTGATCGATTGATTGTTCGGTCGAGCGTAGCGAATCTTTCAATCCATATAGTACACTACCGATTAGTAATACAGGTTGTTGTTTTTAAAATAAATATAATTTTAACAGTTATTATGACTGTTGTTCACGAAATCACGATGTATCAATAACGACTCCACTATTCAACATTTTGTAGTTGGATTCATACTTAGAGTTTTTTTTCCAAAGTGAAACTCATCAGGTTGTGAATGTTTTATTTAGGTCCTATTATATCAATCAGTGATTGGCCATGTTTCTAGTTCAAAGCTGTATACCTTTATTTCTCTATTTGCGCATATCTGCATCAGGGTTTAGTTCCATATGTCCACTGTTACGTTTACATTGTCATCTCTAATCAAGTCGTTAGGCACCGTAAGGCAAAACATTATGTAATCATTGATTATGGCTGCGATTTCCAGGTCTAGGTCAATTAATTAGTAGTGTACAAACACTAGAACAGCTTGTTTGTGTACCTACAGAGAATTCAGAGCCATTCCTTTTTTTGTTCTTTTCACGAACCATCATTAAAGTTTTGTTCTCCTTATTCTTATCCCTAATATTTGTAATTAAGTCTTCTATAACTAAACAGAATATTTCCTTTAATCGTGAGTGATCAAGTACCAACCCAAATCAAATTCAATCTCTTATTCGTTTCATCAAAATCCGTGTAAGTGAGTATACGGATGTATTGTCGAATTGCTTTGTCTTATTGTACTTCTCTTATTGATGGTTCACCTTGGTCTAATGTTCGAAGTATGTTCGGATCATAGGATTCGTCTCGATCCTCGACAGATCTATTTGTTATCATGTAAGGTCACGGCCGATAATAAACAGTTTCAACATCACAGACGCCATTGAAAACTATTGTGCTGTTAAAATTAGAACATTTGTCAGCAAAAACGGTGTTAGTGTCGGATTTATACGGCACGACTTTGGCGAGACGGGGCATTGCACTTTGTAACTTATATTTAGCTAACTTTAATCTAGATCTAGATTAAATCCCACTGTATGGAGGCGTTCACTTGTCACGTATTCCATGAGGTTTTCATGGAAAAGAACGTCGAGACTTCGAGAGCGCATGATGAGTTTTTGTCAAAGCGGTTGATTAAAGTTCTTTGTTGACTGTGAGACCGGTGTTTCTTTTCGTTTTTGGTCATCTTCATCAGGTATTTTTCAACAAATGGCTCGTTCCACTTCGGTAGATCTCTATGGAGAAGAATTGACAAAAAACTTCAACGTGGATAATGAGGGAAAGCGAGTAAAAAACCTTTTGAAAAAGCATGATTTGTAGAAATTTGCTGTCCGTGTCTAGATTATCTGATTTGGACACACAACCGGCTAATGATTGAGAAAAAACATCGTGAAGAAATATCAGACAGACCTATCCGTTGCAACTGTGGTGACCAATGCCCTATTATTGGGTGACCGTTCTTATAATCATTTCTTCAGCCAACAGCAATAATCTGCAATACTTGTTATTGACAGACCCCATACTTATCCATTTTAGTTAATCGTCAAACAATAATGAGTTTACTGGTTAATATAGGTAGCTACTTACAATATTATGACGTTTTAGATAAGTTTTACGCAAGACGACAAATGGAAAGGTATGTACTTAAGAGGTAGGTTACCTACTTAAATATTAATTGTCATCTAGGATCGGGAAGTACCTACGTAGTCGCCTATTCAAGTGCTTTATTATAATAATGTTCGCCGAACAAATGCTCAGGAGCACGTTAAGGTACCTATTGTTAGACTACAGTTCACTAAAATGACACCATAATAAATGCTATTGAATTTTTAACCGACTTCTAAAAAAGGAGGAGGTTATCTTATCGGCAAAAAAGTCATTGCCACAAAAAAAGCCAAGATGTTTTTTTTTTGCAAAAGCATTTTCTCACCCCCCGGCCCGTTATGGCGCTAAAGGTCCAATAGCGAGCGTTTAGGTACAAAAAAACTTCATCAGCTCGACAACAGCTATATAAGGTGTAAAACACCTCTTCACGAAGCCGAAAGGCACTTGTTCTCCCCATCATTGCGATCATTTTTTTGTTCTACACCATACCTGGGAACCCATAAACTCAACAAAAGTATGGTTTGCTGTAAGAAAACCCAAGCTCGCCGTTGTACTTAGTATATTTTAACTTTGTGTATATATTTTTGTTTGTTTTTGGGTGCAATAAAGAATAAGAATATTTCCAACTTCAGCGTCATTATACTTAGGTACCTAATACATTAGGCTGACCACAATTTCTTTATCTTATCTCAAACAATAATAGCGGAACTAGAAACTTAATTTGCCTGTTTATAAAAAGTAAAATTGCTCCTTACCGGTTCTTTTGTCGCATCACTTGCTCGCTTGAACTTATAAATAACCGAGGCAACCAAGTCGTGAAGACGTACTACGTATGGTTACAAATGGCGCGTTCCAAAGATCACAACTCTTAAAGACTTGGTGCAGTCCTTGTTCAGAGAGGTCGTCAGAGAATTTACGTGATGCTGGAAACATTAGATTAAGAATTTGACAATCAATTCGGGTTGTACCTCCTAAACTGTTTCTTGTTTGGTTTAATTCAATCATGATTCATAAGACACGTGGCGCCACCTATTACCAAAAGCACGTTATTATGGTTTTCCCCGGGAACAGTACAAAAAAAATGTGTATGCTAAATTTCAGGATGATCAGTTCAGTGGGTTAGGCGTGAAAAGGTAACAAACCAACAAACAAACTTACTTTCGCATTTATAATATTAGTTTGAATATGCAAGTGTCAAATGCTTAGGCTCGCAATGCCTCATGACCACTCAAGTAGTGTAAGCAGAATAATTTCTAACAACCCCTAGGACTCCCTAAAAAGATTTAAAATACTTTAAACAGGCTTTAGGAAGATATTTCATTGAAAATCTGTGATCCTATGTCTCAGTGAGGCAATAGAAGGCGAAATGACCTAATTGCCAAGTTAGTTTGAAACGTACTGTTACGGCAATAACTGATAATTTGCAACTACATAGATGCAGTGTTGATCGCTCTGTCCCGTCTATGATAAGTACGTTTAATCAGTCCGTAGGACGCCCGAGATCAATGTCCCCACTTTAAAAACACAAGACACCATAAGCAGGTCCCTAAACCAGATGAAATGTTCGCTCGTCTCCGTTTCGCCACCGCCAGCACTCAGGCGCAGGTCCAATTCAAACGACAGTCATTGTGATGCAACCGCGCCAGCGTGAGAGCACGCCGCCGCCGCACGTCTAAATGGACCAGCGGTAATCTAAATATTAGTCTAAGTGTACCATTGTTGGCATGTAGCTCATCAAGCTCTGAACCGTATATTAATGGATAGTGAGCAACGCAGAGGTCCTATTAAAACATTGTTTCTTGATGACTAGGAATTTGGATAATCATGCCTTACTGGTTTTATTTTATGGATTTTAAGTTAGACAAGATCGTTAGGTCGACGATATTTTCAAAGACGCGGGAAACATAAGGGTCGTACAGAACTGGGAAGTGTGGCAAAAAAATGGGGTGGAAAAACGCTTCCATGGCAGTGGGATAAAAAGACACGAGACATAAGTCGATACGGACGCTGTAGCTCTTTCTATCACAGATATACGAAAACTTGGAAGCATATCAGAACCATGCCTCTAAACTGTTTTTTAAGAAATCAGTCCACAATCAAATTCAACAGAAATATGAAGTCTGACATCGAAATTCTCGGGTCTTCAATGTTGGCTGGTACAGGACCAGGACAAACTTTGCAGGAACTGATTGATAACTAGATAGTGAGATTGCTATTGCCTGCCTGTATTTAGTACTTAGATTCTTCGTTAACATGCAGGCGGACCAGTGATCATTATTCACGTGAGCATTACAAATCATTATGTAAACATATTGTCATACAAAAACCATCTTTCATCGAGCCGCGCATAGCAATCGATCCTCCTATCTATACCAACTTACTTAAGAGGCCCGCGGAGCGTCCGTCGTCATACAAACTTAATACCAAAATAATTTGATAACCAAACATATTCTTAAAAGGACAATGATATAAAGACGAGAAATGAGGAATTTAAAATTTCTATAAAAAACTTATTTTTCTCATAACTCAATTAAATCAGTATCCATTCAAAATATATATTTGGGAATCTAGATATTCTGTAATCCAATCGAAATAAATCCACACTACCTTAGGAATACTTATGTTTGATTTACAAATTATTTTGGTATTACGTTTGTACAAACGACGCACGCTCCGCCGGCCCCTTAAGCCATAGCAAGTTGTAAAGAACTTCATAATGTCATTCCATAACACTCATGATGGGTGTGGTAATCATCACGAGGTTTCTATGGATGGATTACCATGGTCACGTAATCCTCTTAAAATATTTGATCAATTTAATCATATTCCTAAATCAAAGCACTTGAAACTCACTTGAACTTGAATCGACATCACGATTCAACAATATTTTTTATTAAATTAATTATTCAAGTATTTACTTAGGTACAGCCCGTGTGATATGAATGGTAAAATTGGAAGACTTTTAGGGCCCATTTTCAATAAACTACTAACAGGTAACGGTAGGTGGCTATCTCTGTCTGTTTGACTTAAAGAAATCTCCTCAACCGATTTCAATGTAGGTAACTTAATTTTGTGAATATGTGTAGTTGGTTCCAATTTAGAGAGGGTAGTTTTGGACCCGATGGGTGGCGCCGAGCAAAGCAAGGGCCAGTCACTAGTACTTTTATACAATTCTGTATTAGTTACTAGTAAGTAGGTAATTAGGTATCACATAGATGTAGAGCATCTCGTGATTAATTTGATCCTTTATGACCCATTCTTAAGTCCGCCAAACGCAATCGCCTTTAAAAGTGTTGTGTTAAGAATTGGAAGTGCCTGCATAATTGTAGAAACCTTGGATATGTCACCGTAAAATTGTCAAATACGTTATATTGTAATTTCTCTAGCGATATTGTAAAATCTCGAAATATTGTCAAATGAACATACTGCTTACAACAAAACGCATTATTTTACGTGAAATGCATGCGATGGTAGTCAACTCACGCGGTGTGGAGGGAAGGAGGAGTCCCCCTTGCCCAGTGGTACAACTTTCATGAAAAGATATTGTACCATTCCTGAGAAATACCGATTATTATAACCTAACCTTAAAACACTTTATATTCCCCTAAAAAGCGTAGTCGACGGAGCCCCGCTTCGCGGGGCCCCTAATTCCGGGTGCAGAGTTTAAAGGAACCTAATTAACCTAACGGGGGGGTGCCCCAAGTCCCGATTATGGGGGCAGAGATACTTTCGTATGTTCAGTTGACAATAATTCGAGACTTTACAATATCGCTAGAGAGATACACGTTATATTGTAATATAACGTATTTGACAATTTTACGGTGACAGATACACAGGTTCAAGGGCTCCAAATTACAAGAAATTAGAATTAAAACGGTGTCACTATATCCCATCACCTTGAAACAAAACTAGAATTAAAACGGTGTCACTATATCCCACCTTGAAACAAGGCATTATTCATGAATGAAATACGGCGTGACCACACGCGAATTCGACATTAGCCGGGTAGATCTTAACTCTATAGGAACATTAAAGGTGCAGGTACCTATGTATAAGCTTAAAGGTATCACCTTCCTATGTCCTACACATTTAATGATGTTCTACAAGGAGGCAGTTATAGTACATTGTAATACAAGGGGCTAAAATGACCCATTATATACGAGGTAGTAAATAGAAACCGAGTTATAATGGGATTTTAGCACCGTGTGTTACACCGTACTTTTCACTACGATTGGGAGAAAATAAAATAACCTTATTTTATATGCTAGTTCATTTTATTAACAATTAAATATGTACAATTTGTACTGTTGTTCAAATTTAATGAGAAAAGTTGAAAAAAAAAACAATAAATTTTGGAGGTTCCCCATACTTAGAACTGAAAGTCAAAAATTTTTTTTTCGTCAAACCCATACGTGTGCCTATCTATGGATAGGTCTTCAAAAATGATATTGAGGTTTCTAACATCATTTTTTACTAAACTGAATAGTTTGCGCAAGAGACACTTCCAAAGTGCTAAAATGTGTGTCCCCCCCCTGTAACTTCTAAAATAAGAGAATGATATAACTAAAAAAAATATATGAAGTACATTACCATGTAAACTTCCACCGAAAATTGGTTTGAACGAGATCTAGTTAGTAGTTTTTTTTAATACGTCTTAGATCGTAAACAGCATCATTAAATCTGCTACGGAACCCTTAATGGGCGAGTCCGACTCGCACTTGGCCCGTTTTTTTTTATTTCTTCTGTAGATGGAATGCAACGCACACATTCTGCATTTCTGCCAAAGAGTTCGGCGTTCGGCGCGTTTGGTTCCATTTTTTAAATAAAACGATTTTTTTTTAATGGAACAGTAATAAGTCGATTCTTTATGAATTTTATTATGAATAAAGACTTATGCGTTTAAGAACATCGACGAAGAAAATTAAAAAAAAAAACTTTTTTCCCCTAGGGCAATAATAGTTATTTGTTATACAAGAGTGCAAAGTTGCTTTTAACCGCGTGCTCAATTTTGATGACCGAGCAAGCGAAAGATTCTAAAATTGAGTCACGAGCGAGCGAGTGATTCAATGCTTAGAATCTTGAGCGTTAGCGAGAGAATCAAAAGAGCACGACGTGAAAAATCTTTGCACTCGAGTGCAACACGTAACTTTTCATCCCACCTCAGCGAGGAAATGAATAAACGCAAAAAAAAATTGCGCATTATTAACAAATGCAGTTAATTCTGTTGGCGTCAAATAAACTTCCTCGTCGCTCGATAATGAGTGGTCATTTTAGAATTTTCACTTGTTTTTAAGTTCCTTGTTTGTAACCTAAGGTGGCTAAGGTGTTAACAATATGACGTGAAAAGAATATGGCGAGCGCAAAACATATTAAAAAAAGCACACCAAGAAGTTCAGAGTCTGAGAAACACACATGACTTATTAACAAATTAAAAAAAAATATGATAAATTCGGCACCATGGAGGTAGAAGTAAATAGGTTTAATTATGTTTTGATTTTTGAATTTACATACTTAGTGCACACGATGTTCTAAATTCATATCCAAAAAATAATAAGTATATATTATTCTTATTCTTTAAGTATTGCACACAAAAATAATAAAGAAAAATATACACAAAATTAAAACACATATATAGGGTGTACAACACCTCTTAATGAAGCCGAAAGTTACTTGTTCTCCCATAATTGCTATATTTTTTTTATTCTACACCATACTTACTTAGGGAACTTCTAGTTACGGAGATAATATATTGGGGTCAAAGTTACAACTTTTGGACAAGTTTTTTTTTATTACAAGTTTTTATTGTAAGAGTTTTACTTTAAACACCTCTACGACCCCCGTATTATTCAATCCATCCATCAGCACAATGTTTTAAGTGTACTGTGTAACCATGTTTAACCATGTTTTGTGATAGAACATTGAGTTCTATCACAAAACATGGTTTTTCACCCCAAAATAAAAAGTTGTTTCCCAGCAATAATTTTTGCGTAAAGTTACTTTTCAACACACTTGCTCAAAAAGTGCATTTACGAAGCCTGTATACATTGTTCGAAAGTTAAAAATTACGCACCATACAACGGACCGTGCGGTAAAATAGGTACTCTCACCTAAGTACCTATTTTACCGCACTCCCCCTTATATAGCACCGTGCGTACCTTCTTTACGGTTTTTTTTTTTTTTATTTCCAAAAAAAAAAAAGGATTCCACCAAGGAGTTTTACATTACGAGAATAAATAGACTGACTGATCGAACCTCCTTGGAAGTGTTTTTGCTCAATACGTTTGTCTCACTTTAATACAAAAGAGTAAGTGAGACGAAAGATATAGTCCTAATTTTCACCACGTGCATGTGGCGCCATTTGCAGATTCGCGCCATTTTCATAGAAACGTCAAAGATTGTTGCGACTTTTCTCGTGATAAACAAAATAATAGTATGAGTTCAAGCGAGGAATCAGATGTTAATATGGAATATACTCCAACTGATATTTTGAATTAATTTATAATTGTTAAGTTCTAATATTTGTATGCCTCTAAATGGCGAAACATGTGAGCTCAAAACCCTATTTTATAAGACCTTAAATGTACCATGTTTTTACACAAATAAAAATTATTCTATTCTATTCTAGGTGCAAATTGCAGAAAACAGTTTCTTGCCGCCAAAATCGCGAGAGCGCTATTTAATGATTTATAAAAAATTTATAGCGTGGTTAATATATTTTATATAATTAATAATTTTCTCGCAAATGTGTTGAAAAACGTTGTATGACACACGTGCAGAAATTGGTATTTACAAACTCGTGACTATGGTAAGCCCTCAACTTCGTTTCGGGCTTACATTCGTCTACTCGTTTGTAAAAACCAACTTACCGCACTAGTATCATAAATAACTGAATCGGTTATTTTGAAAAGGGCACAAGTCACACCTTTTGCTGAAATTGAGTTAATTATGAGGGAGTATTTGTCTATGATCCCTGCACGTTTTCACAGAAAACGGCACTAGTTCGTTGTTTCATTGCTGAATGACAGGTCATGTCAATTTTTGTTTATTTTGAAAAAGGCGTTAGTCCTGGACTTGTGCCCTTTTCATAACAAACGTCTAGTCTAACAAACGCCATACAGTCATTAGGAAAAAAGTTCCTAAAAACAAGAAAATGAACTTTAATGTGTCACTGTTTCATGAATTTCATTATGATTGCTCAAACCCAGGTATTGTGAAAACCAGTGAACATATTGATGGATTAGTGAAATATGACTTCAAACTGGCCTCCGGGCGAGAGAATGTATCATGGCCAACTGAAAAAGCTTATAGGGATAAGGTTCCAATAAATATAACAAAAATTGAGGACATAAAGAAAGTCATGAGGCACATTCCCTCAAACTTTATAGGTTTCTATAATGAAGTAACAAATAATTGGCCCACCAAGATTTCTGAAACAATTAAAGAAGATGCTGAATAATTGCTAAAATAGTGTGTAGTAATTATTATTCATAATCTTGAATAAATGTTGTACTTACATTATTTAAACTTGGTAATTTCGTTGACTTAATCCTGTATGTTTTGAAAAGGGCATAAGTCCAGGTCTAAAAATGAGCTTTATCTACACTTGCTGTATTATATATGACTTACTAATATAAGAAAATAATAACTTTTAATAGGGCCTATTAAAGGCCATATAACGTTTTTAACACTCCATACAAAAAAAATACAAGAGATTGTTTTTTGTGTCTCCTGAAAAGTTTACAAAAGTGGACTTAAGCCCTTTTCAAAATAACCGATTCAACTATAGTTTGATTGACGGCTTGGCTGACGGCTTTGTGATAAGGTGGTTTACACCCTGTATATAGCGTATGTACAGCGGCGAGCTTAACCCAGAATTGGATTGAATTTGGTTTTATGTAGAGATATCTGAAGAATATATACCCAGCAGGTAATAAATAGCTATGGCTATTTACAAAACATTATTTTTCGACCAAAATACCATGATAACCTTTTCTTAATTACGCAGAACCACGTAGTAATAGGTGAAACAACAATAAGCACCCAAAACTTTCCATGTCGTCACCGTGGTTTCGATTGACGCAAACAGAATAATTTCTGAACATAAAGGTAAAAGGCAACAATGCTAACACCATCTGTTTCATAAAAATATTTTTTTTCCCTTCCGCCGTCCGTGTATTGTCTAGCGCTACCCATCGTCTTGACTGTACTTTTTCAAATGTTAAAGGACTTATAGCTTCTCCACATTATACTGAAAGAATTGTTTTTTGTTCTCAGATGTCGTCGAACAAAGTTTTCAAGAGCACAATCAGCGTACTGCTGTTTTTACAAATGGCGGCGCAAGTTTTGGCGGGAACGCAATTTGCTTCTCACGTCAGCGTGAACACGCCAGCACGAAGCTTCACGCACGGGGTCGGTGACCCCTTGCCATTGCTCGCTCGACGAAATTACAACCGACAATCTTCTTTCCGAAGCTTACCGCGTAAGTAGTTATTCGTTATTATGACGATTTTGCAACCGCCGAAAGTTGAAAATCCCTTACCTACTAAAATTTAATTGCTTGCGGTATTTCTTTCCACCGTCGATTTGTATATGGGTGGACCGGCGCCGGCGTCACTAGGTCTATCTATGGTGATGCAGCTGAAATATTGCAAAATTGGAAGTCGTAAACGAAAACGATTTTATGATAGGGCCAATTCAATAGATCTCATTTTTTGAGATCTTAAGAAACTATGTGACTAGCACAAGAAGGTCAACATTAATTAAGTAGAAGAAAGTCAAGACATGGACGACTTCATATCGGGGCCCACGTTCTCATCTAGATTACAATGCAAAGCTTTTTAAATACCCGTAAGAAAATGAGAAACGTCCAAAAGTTGTAAGTCATTTGACAAGATGAAATACGCGAGCATCGGATAGCGTGTGACCATTTACTTTGACATTAATTCACACTTTGTTATGTGAGCACGGACGATTATTTACTTTCTCGGAAATGGAAAAGGCTGAGAATGTAAATGAATATTTACCTACTTAGGTACTTTTACCAATCATTGACATTGAAATTAGGAATTAGAAATACTACTGTAGAAAGAGTCTTGATGGGTAGAAAATTTAGGCACATCAGAGGGTCTGTTATAGTTGCTAAAGTTGCACCTAAATATCTATGAACAGTATTAATACTAGCTAGGTTTCATCTGAAGCCCAGTCTGGTCGCAGTAACCCAATCAGATACTAATGTACCTATATCTTACTTACAGCCCCGCCGCAACCTCGAGGCCAAGGCTATCCACGAGTGAAGCCGACGATACCTTTTAACAACGAAGACACCTACCACCGCGACAACTCACTGAGCGGGGCACCCTGGCAGTACAACAATTATATGGGTATACTGTGTTCTTTTTGTGTTATACAGGGTGTAAACCACCTCATCACGAAGCCATCAACCAAGCATTCTGTACATCAAACTAAGTAACTTTACGCAAAAATTATGTCTGGGAAACGACTTTTTTTTGGGGTAAAAAATCACGTTTTGTGGTATAACTCAATGTAACGCACTCAAAACATTGTGCTGATGGGTTTGTGGAGGTAGGTATCTAAAGTAAAATGCAATAAAAACTTGTATATTTATAAAAAAAAAATGACAAAAAGTTGTAACTTTGACCCCCAATATCTCCGTAACTAGAAGGTTCCCAGGTATGGTGTAGAACAAAAAAATGATCGCAATGACGGGGAGAACAAGGGCCTTTCGGCTTCGTTAAGAGGTGTTTTACACCTTATATTATTAGAGGGTCAGTCGCCTCGAAGGAAGCCAGTAGGTATACTCGCCAAGCTGATCTAAGTTGGCTGCCACTCAGAAGTGCCTAAACCGTAGAAGCGGTTTAAATTCGGTACAATTACAGCATAAACTGAGATGAACCCATTATTAGTTACCACTTAAATTGGAAGGATCTTCAACAAATGTGTCTGATATAGACGTACATCTACTCATTACGCCTATAATCCCCTAAGGATAGGTCTAAACAAACTATAACACCCTATTTCGCCAGTTATATTGTCATCAACCAAGCACAAATCGAAGCTCCGTGGCTGCTACTGACGAATTTCTGATGGAAAAACTCAAATAAGTAAGAAGACTTTGACCGATCTAGAAATCAAACCCAGTACCTCAGAACATACAATAAATACAAAAAGAAATCCTTGATAACGGATTCGAACTAGGGAACTATTTTTCACAAGGCAACCGCTGTTACCGCTAGGATATCTACTTCACTGATAAGTTGTCTAAAATAGCTGTTCTTTTTATGACAGTTGTAAAACAGTCAATCAGTTGAAAAGTTTGGGTTCATAAACACACAGATGGCAGCACTAACTATGAAAATTTTGTTTGACGTCAATGTATGGAAGTTTCACCTCCCTGCCTCAGAAGTCGCACTTGCGACCACTAGATCAACTAGGCAGTAAATTAGTTAAAAACCTAGCTGTCTGTCCTTACCCTTCACAGTCGTGATGTTATAACTATAAGCAATGTACACATTGAGAACCACTCTTTTTACTGACCTACTGCCATCACTAAATACCTTCACTTTTGAATTAATTAAGTAACTGCGATTTTATACTACCCTTTTTTTTTTTCAGATGTTGCGATTCCTTTGTTACCGCCATCGCCGTACAAGGTAGATTCTCCCGACCCAGAGTCGCTGTGGCCTGAAGGTCTGTTCATCCCACCGTTCAACCCGCCCCGGTTTGGGGCAGCTGGCAACCGCCGCAGTGAGGTATTGTCAGGTAAAACTTATTGTAAATAGTACTCCTACTCTAGCCATTCCAGGCTGCGAAAGACCACAGATGATAATTTTGAATTAGGGCCTTATCATACTAGCGGGTTGCGAGCACAGAACACATAATATACTCTAGGACTTAGAGGCTGCGAGCGTCCTCAAAGCGCTCCGCTTTGAGGACGCTCGCAACCTCTCCTTCCGCTCCGCGGGCGCGCAACGAATACGTTACGGGCGCGCAATAAGATCGCCGCGAATGGCAGTCAAATTCAAATGGCGTCCACGCTGAATTCGCTGCGCATTCGCGGTGTGTTCGGTGCGCGCCCGCTCCGCTTTGAGGATGCTCGCAATCCGCTAGTATGATAAGGCTCTAAGTCTGAATGTAGACTAATAATGGCCGTTGTCACCAACACGAAGCGGCACCTAAATAAAAACGTGTCATGCTGTTGTATCTTCAGCTTTCAGCCGAGCGTCGAATGACACTACAGCAAAGTAGTATAAAAAGAATTAGGTACAGCGCCATCTACGCCACAAATAAAGACCTAACATCAAATTCCTAAGTGGCGATATTGGAATTCTCTGCGACGCGACGTAAGACCACGCCATAGCCATAGCCGACCGAGGATCATCCCTTCTCTATTGAGTATTGGGGAATTTTACACAGTGCCGTTCCTCATACCTACCCCAATAATATGATAATTCAACGGCGCGCTGTTATTTAGTTCCTAATTTAGGTGACGCTTTATTATTTATGACAACGGACATCGTACTGCAGTCCATCAGTGGTAAGATGGATTGCTACCTGAATGTAATTACTGTACTCTTAGGTCCATGTTCACCGAAAAGATAACAGCCTGATTATCTAAAAACAGCTGTCACTGTGACATGTTCCCATACAAAAATGTGTTTTAAACAGCTGTTTTAGATAATCAGATTGTCATCTTTTTGGTGAACATGGACCTTAGATTGGTACCAAAATGATGCGTTAGCCCACTATTAGTGTAACCAGCTTTCTATTTCGGTAGGTTATTTAATTTCATGGACCGGCTGAGTCAAAAGTGGTGGCCTCTGCGCGCTCCTGGAACTGCTTTGTATCGTGCTTTAGGGGAACCAAGATGATGGTGCAAACGCTTGCATGCCTAACGTCAAAGATAGGTCTGTCAAATAAAATCTATCATTCCACTTTTTCAGAAGCCGAATCCCTGGACCCCTACTTACTGGAGGGTTCAGAAGCAATAGCGGCAGTCACGAGGTCAGCCCGCCATGGTCTTTACTACTTCCACGATATACCTCACATCGAGTCACTCCTCGCCAACCAGGAACTCAGGATCAAAAACAATTTGAAACCCCATAGGATAGCTAGCATACGTCATACGTGGCCCTATAACCGACCCTAGCGTACACCGAACCGACGAATAAAACACCACATAGAAAATCGCAATTTATATATTTGTATACAATTGTAAAAATACTCAATAAAAAGTCATTAATATTATACACAACTAAATCTATTTCGTTTTATTTTATCATTTACAAAATATAATAATATATTATAGTATTAACATTTAATATAATTTACATAACCAAATAAATTATGCATACAAAATTAGGAATGTATTTAAGTGAGCATTACGTTTTACAGTTCTTTTTGATACTTACTGAATAAGTTTTCAGTTGCAGCTGCCTAGAAAAAATTAAGGGCTTACAAAATAGTAATATTCAGGTTAGAGGCATGTATCCAGCAATTTTATAAGAACAGAAAGTATAAACATCTCAACAAATAGAGATTCTCAACACTTTCAATACGATTGAATACCATACAAATCCAAACACAATCTTTTTAATTACAAAACAAGTTCTAACCTCGTTCTAGCTCAAACCTTCAAGCCCGTTATTATATCTTGAACATTATTCTCACGTATTTCCAATTGAAAATATAAAAACCGGCCAAGTGCGACTCGAACTCGCTCAAGAAGGGTTCCGTACAATCGTAGTAGGAGAACCTTCCTTAATTTTGTATTTGTTGTTATAGTGGCAAGCCGGCAACAAAAATACACATTCCAACTTTGTCCCTATTACGAATCATGAGTGACAGACGCACAGACGGATGGACAGCAAAGGCTTAGTCTAACAGGGTCCCGTGGGTTATTCGGGTACAGAACCCTAAAAACTGATATTAACCTCTTGAACGCCAGAGTAAAAAAGCACGCGCGTGCCCTCCAAGCCAAGCCAATTTCACCGCATTTCGTCACATATTTATGATTATCATTTTGTCACATATAAATTATGTAGTTGGCGTACAGGGCACGCGCTTGCTTGTCACGTATGTGTGACAATGGTGTTCAAAAGCAAATCTTAGCCGTCAATTTTATATGAAGAATATTACGAGTGCCGAAATAAAGGCTGGAAGGTTTGCCTGAACTAAAGTTACAACTTGCTATTTTAACAGTAAAATAGTTTAATGAGCAAGTTATAGACAAATTAGTGGACGGAATTAATCAATTAAGCCATTATTATAATCAGCTACCAAGCTTAATTAACTAACTACAACAATACTTTTTAACTTTCTCACAAATATAATCTTTTGTAAAATATACAAGATATGAATAAAATATACAATTATTTCTATCATAAATTCATAATGGTTCAAAGGCAGTGATATATTAACATGTTGAACACAATTTATATTATAATCAAGTATTCTAAGAAATTGCCATATAGATCTATGAGTATAATCTCAATCTATTTATAATAATTAATAAGTACATAATTACAAGTTATTTTAAAAATATCTGAACATAAGATTTTAAATAAGTTTGGAAGACCGAATTCATATCAAATCACTGATATTTTTCAAAAACCCTGTATACTAGACCTCTCCATTTTCTAGTTTCATAATATTAGACATGCAGGAATAATAAAAACAATATCTTAATGATGATATCATTTTAAAGATTCACATTATGATAACAGCACAAATCATAATTTGGACAACTCACTTTGTGGTTGCAGAATCACCAAATGTGACAAAAGTCATTAAGAAATGATAAGAACTTGAATGAGATACACTTCCAAAAAGAGCAAATAAAGACACAAATAAATATTATGAATATGAGCATACAAAATAAATTGGACCCTGTTGATTCCTAAGTTAAGCTCCAAAATTGAAATTTATGAAGTTAATTTTTAGAATGCCCAGAAACAAATTGAAAAGTACCTAATATTGGTATTTTACAAAAAATGCAAGTATGGAAGAATAGAAAAAAAATAGTAATTGATCAAATGTTTATGAACTTTCAAAACTACAAGTTTAAAGTGATTGTAAAATCACAATTATTATTGTTCAGAATTAAATAATATTGAAATACTTATAAAAATAAATCTTGTTTTTACTTTTGAATTGAGAACAAGTTTCATGATTTAAACTATTAGCGAAGTAGACACAATAGTTAAATAATCGTGTCAGACCGATTTGGTCGGTGTCCACAGATGAAGGGTTAAGAAATGTTACTTTGACATTTTGGACCATTCTATTGATAACAGGGGTACATTAAGAAGTTTGATTCATTTTTACATAGTAATCAGATCAAAATAACAACCCTATATCTATAAAATTAGAGCAGGAACTGCTTTAACTTACATAATTATCACAATATTAAAAGTTTTCTTTAAGATCTTTAAAAATAATAGTTGTATATAGGCATTAAGATACCTAATGCAAGTATAAGTGGGTATGGAGAGACTCCAACTGCCGAGTTACAAAGGTCACCATTGCAGAAACACAAGTAAACCTTTTTACGGTTCCACATAGTGTAAGCACACCTTTCTTCGTAATCACTTGGAGCTCGTTGTAGGCACATACGTTCAGTTGCTGATCCATAATCTGTAAAACACATAATAATTCTTAAGAAAGAGCCCCCTATAATTTATTCCAGCCTGTTACTTACTCATACAGGGCAAAACCCTCTTTTCATACATAGAAGTGACAAGCATTGATCATCAAGCTCGCTCAGGGCGGATTAATGATTTCAGGACTTTCATGTCACACAAGATAATTAACTATTGTACCAACCAATTATTATTTCAAGCAACAAACAAAAAAATAATTTAAACAAGGAAACCTAACCTAACCTAAACCTAGCACACACTCAAAACAACAGGGAGGCTATACGTTTGCACACAATTGTCTTGAAACAATCAGTTCTAGCTTCAGAAAACATTCCTGATATGATGTAGAAACGAGGCAGCATCAATGCCCTCAAACACTGTTTTAAGCTATCACGGTCGTCGAAATATCGGGAGCTCAATATTAAATAAAATCACTGAAGATATCCCATAAGTGACATTTTAAGTTTAATGCTTGCTCAAAGTTTAAAAACTGAACGATATTAGAATTATAGACAAGAATTAATGCAATAGTTTTTAGTGTAAGTACATAATTATGTATTTAAGGCACTCAAAACATTATCCCGGAACTTACAAAGATTGCTTTATGGAAAAGATTAGTGCCAGTGTATTTTTTTATGTTTATGCTTTTTTCTTACACACACAGTTGATAGCAAACTCTTTGTGTTAAGGGAACACATTAGATAAATTAACCTTATGAGTTATGTTGGAAGTTTACATATTTAAACTTAGGTTCAAGTTAAATACTAGTACTAAAGTATTGGTTTATCAGCTTACCATCAGATCTGAATGCCCCGGTAGTGCCTTCTATTAGTTTGCCACACCATCCTGAGGGACAAGCCACAACATGGAGGCCTAGTTCGACCACGGACTCAGTCACATTCATAGGAAAAGGATCACCACAGGTACCAAGTTCTCCTCGCGATCTACATCTCAGGCACCGCTTATGTAAACCTGTAACATTAAAAACATTTTATAAAATTACCTAACAAATGACAAGTTTTAATAACTTTCTAATTTCATAGAAATGATATTGATGAAAAATTACACTATTAACGACGAAAGGTTTGATTTATGAGGTGTTCGGACATAGCGAAGTGACTTACACACATTCATAACCAGCTATTGTTAAACAACTCTCACTTTACCTTGATATATAAAGTCGTGTCGAACTATTACTATGAAAACTTACTTTGAACTTCTTGTGCCACAAAGAACACCAATATAGAACACAAAAACACTTTACAGTAGTTCATTTTGGAATAATATAATTATCAGGAGCGATAAAATATAAATACATTAACTTTTCTAACTTTTCATTTTATTGTCGAACTCATTCACAACTACCTATATATAAAAGTACTCTGTGTTCACAACCAACCAGACCACAACTTCTCTAAAACTACGCCTACGCGTAAGCTGTCAACTGTCATGTGTCACACCGACAGCGGACTCACGGACTGACAGTTTAAAGCGAGACAGTGTCAAATTATATCAGCTGTTCAACCACAGATTAGATATTAGTAGCTAGTGTTCAACTGTGACTGGCACTTCCGTTCATTGGACAAACACAGCTGGCAAAATTACGGTTTTATCCACAGACTATCGATGTAACTCGTGCCAGTTTGATCGTCTAAGGTCTCTCAATCACAGATTAGATATTATTAGCTAGCTCCAAGCTAGCTCTCAATGACGAACTCACTCGGTAATACTCGGTATCATCGAGCAGATGGCAGCACATTTAAATTATGGTCCGTATAATTTTTAAATGATGACTTATGATGATGATGGCTGATTATATATACATATATATATTATATGTATATGTCACCGTAAAATTGTCAAATACGTTATATTACAATATAACGTGTATCTCTCTAGCGATATTGTAAAGTCTCGAATTATTGTCAACTGAACATACGGAAGTATCTCTTGCCCCCATAAACGGGACTTGGGGCACCCCCCCGTTAGGTTAGTTAGGTTCCTTTAAACCCTGCACTCGGAAATAGGGGCCCCGCGAAGCGGGGCTCCGTCGACTACGCTTTTTAGGGGAATATGAAGTGTTTTAAGGTTAGGTTATATTAATCGATATTTCTCAGGAATGGTGCAGTATCTTTTCATGAGAGTGGTACCACTGGGCAAGGGGGACCCCTCCTTCTCTCCACACCGCGTGAGTTGACTACCATCGCATGCATTTCACGAAAAATAATGCGTTTTATTGTAAGCAGTATGTTCATTTGACAATAATTCGAGACTTTACAATATCGCTAGAGATATTACAATATAACGTATTTGACAATTTTACGGTGACATATATATAATCAGCCATCATCATCATAAGTCATCATTTCAAAATATATTTTATTTTATTTGTAATCATAAAATAAATATGATAAAAATTTATGCGACTGTGAAAATTATTTTGAGTTTAAAAACATAACACTCCTTTTTTGGGCAGTCGCACACTGTGGAACTAACGGCGCTAGCATAGCTGGTTCCAAGCATCGTCATTGGTTGAAAATCAAGGAATGTCATTTCATATTTTAAAATACCTTGACCTCATTGGTCAGAACGAGACCAGCTATGGTGGCGCCATCTACGCTTTTAACGGTCTTCTCCATTGTATTTTTAACCAACTTCTTCTTTTAAAAATCTTTCTTTCATGTTGAAAAAGAAAAACCCTATGAAAAGTCAAATACGAGGTTTTTTTTACTTCAACAGCTTTTCTCGTTCACATTGCAAATGACAGTATTCATGGTTTCCTTTTTTATTTACATTCAGTGGATCTACAAAAGAAGATCTGCGATGCCAAGCAACACAAACTCCTGCGCAGTAACATGTCATCGCCAGTGACAGCACGAATCCGAGATAAATTGAATACCGAATGAATTCTGTAACAAAATACGTCGGTTTTTATTTATCATATTTACACTTTAATTGTGTGATGAAACCAATTCATGAATGTATGCTTACCTTGATTTAACAATTGAGTTTTTGACACTACTATTACTTCAAACTCTTGAACTTTTTTGCCATTTGAGATACATGTATAATTTCCCTCTTCGTTTTTACTTATGTGCAATATCTGCAGAGAATGATTAGTATCTATTGATATGTGGGGTTCTTCTTCATTCTTGTATTTAATATTGTTTCTGTAAAAAGACTAGTACAATTAACCTCCAAAATCATTTCCAATGAGCAAAATTTTACGGCTAAAGACGTGTGAGGATAAACTTAAGATTAGCCGTCTAAACTCAACAATCTGGTATCGGCCATATATAATACACCATGTTATCTTATATCTTCTATATAAATAAAAATGAATCCCTATTTCCCTCGGCATCACGCGTGAACGGCTGGACCGATTTCACTAATTCTTTTTTTGTTGTGTTTGTAATTGTCAGGAGAAGGTTCTTAAGAAAAAACAAAATGGTAGTAATAAGGTAGTAGTAGGTAGGTAGTAGTAGGCAGGTAGTAATAGGTAGGTAGTAGTAAGTAGGTAGTAGTACGTAGGTAGTAGTAGTAGGTAGGTAGTAGTAGGTAGGTAGTAGTAGGTAGGTAGTAGTAGGTAGGTAGTAGTAGGTAGGTAGTAGTAGGTAGGTAGTGGTAGGTAGTAGTAGGTAGGTAGTAGTAGGTAGGTAGTAGTAGGTAGGTAGTAGTAGGTAGGTAGTAGTAGGTAGGTAGTAGTAGGTAGGTAGTAGTTGTAGGTAGGAGTAGGTAGGTAGTAAGTAGTAGGTGACAGGACAACGTCTGTCGGGTCGGCTAGTGTATATATAAAAATCAATCCCTATTTCCCTTGGTCACGCCATCACGCGTGAACGGCTAGACCGATTTCACTAATTCTTTTTTTGTTGTGTTCGTTATGTTCAGGAGATGGTGCTTATGAAATTAAAGGTAGTACCTAGGTAGGTAGTAGTAGGTAGGTAGGTAGTAGTAGGTATGTAGTAGTAGGTAGGTAGGTAGGTAGTAGTAGGTATGTAGTAGTAGGTAGGTAGGTAGTAGGTAGGTAGGTAGTAGGTGACAGGACAACGACTGTCGGGTCGACTAGTACAAGATAGATGCGCAACTCTGGTTTTCGTTTTTAAAACTGTGAACCTAAGCTGTTAGATGGCGCTGTTAGTTTTTGGTGAACCAAATAAATATAAAAAGTAAATCTTGACTGAGGAATCGAACTTGTGACCTATTAGTCACAAGGCAACCGCTGTTACCGCTAGGCTATTTACTTCACTAACAAGTTGTGTAAAATAGCTGTTCTCGTTATGACAGTTTTGAGCTGTCAAACAGTTTAAAAGTTGGTGTACTTAATCACACAGATGGCAGCACTATCTATGAAAATTTTGTTGACGCCAATGTATGGAAGGTTCACCGCCCAGGTGTCGACAGCGGCCAGCGAACGCCACATCCAAGTTGGTTGCATCAAATCGTCAGTAACAATTGTTATTTAGTGAAATTCTTAATTTTCTACCGATGCGTTGCGGCTAAACTTTAAATTTATCTTCACACCCAATTTTAGACTTGATAAATATTTACATCATCTGCGCTACCTCATTGAATTTAACTGTTTTGCGTCTCTAAACCATTTTAAATCTGAATTTGGTACTGCTTCCGTACACGAAAGTGTTACATGGCTGTACTCTTCTACTTGTTTAGTAGTTTTGTGCTTCTTTTTATCCTTATTTATCTTGTATTTCACTGAACCAAAATATAAGAATTTATTAAATACATACAGGGTGTAACAAAACCCTCCACGAAGCCGTCAACCAAGAATACTGTACTGTACATCGTACTAGGTAACTTTTCGCACAAATTATTAAACGACTTTTTTTTGGGGGTGAAAAATCACGTTTCATCAATACACCGCACTCAAAACATTGTGCCTATGGATGGATGAATAGTACGGGGGTCGTGGAGGTGTTTTTAAAAGTATAAATCTTATTAAAAAAATGTAATCCGCCATTTTGTGGCGGCGGCCATCTTGGACTGATTGTTATCAAACATAGATAAAACACTCCCGACTAATTCCCCTTTCAAACAAAAGAAACAAAAACAAATCGCACACACAAAAATGCGAAAGTTTGTGAGGATGGATGGATGTTTGTTACTCTTTCACGCAAGCCACAAACGCATATACAAGAAGAAGAAAAAAAAATATTTCAAAAAGGGGTTTGAACTTTTTGGCCGGATTTTCTTCCGCCATTTTAATTTTTTTTCCAAGTAACGGCCACGCATAAGACACAAAATATTCTACAGAGTCACGTTTCCGAGATATGAGCTATCAAAGTTCAAGTCCATTCACTAATGGAATCTTTAGCACAACTTTGATTTGATCAGACACACATAAAACGTGTATGAATCGATAGCTGGCATCAATACAAATAAGTTTTGTCTGAGACAAAATTTTCTAAAGTGTCAAGTTTCCGACATATTATTATATGCCATTGTGATCGCTACCTTATACAACTTTGATTACTTAAATCTCGGAAACTTGACGCTTTAGAAGATTTTGGCTCAGAATAAAACTTGTTTGTATCAACGCCAGCTATCTATTGATACACGTTTCATGCGTGTCTGATCAAGTCAAAGTTGTGCTAAAGATATTTTCAGTGAATGGATTTTAGCTTTGATAGCTCATATCTCGATAACGTGACAGTTTAGAACGTTTTGTTTCATCAAAACTGGTAGGATGTACTGATGCCAGCTATCGATTGATACACATTCTATGCGTGTTCGATCAAATCCAAGTTGTCCTAAAGATGCCATCAGTAAATGGACTTAAACCTTGATAGCTCATACCTCGGAAACGTAACACTTTAGACCATTTTGCCTCTTACAAAACTTGTTTCTATTGATACCAGTTATCGATTTTTGTATGTCTTATGCGTAGCCGTTACTTAAAAAAAAAATGGCGGAAGAAAATCCGGCCACGCTTCATACAAAAATGTTCCAAGCACTTTATTTTATACCTCTCTCGACAACATGACATGTTTCCTCTGCTTCAAAGTCGGGAATATGTCTCACAATTTCACTTATTTTAGGTATTGTTTTATTGAGTTGTAATGAACGACAGGAAATATCGTAGCCATCATTTAAATATGACATGGCGTCAATGTTAGCAACAATAACCACCGGCATTTTCTGCAATATAAAAGACATGTTTCTACTCAATCAGACCACGCACACCTGGCCTGAACTAGGCTAGGCTAGATGAAAACATTGAGAGTAGTTGGTATGAGATTTTTACCTCAAAGGTGGTGTCGATCACATTCGGTTGCAAACGACATTTACCTATTCTTTTGCGTACACCTTTCTGACGGCCAATTTCTTTACATTCACCCCAGTTTTCCCAAATCGTTGTTAATTTGAAAGTCATATTGAAATCCCTTCTAAGTGATTTGAAAGGTTCTTCTTCAGATATTCTAAATTTCTTGTTTAGAGTATCAAAGTAGTTTCTTTTATAATCTTGCCACTGAATGGAAGTTCCAACTTTAAGGCCGATTTCAACATGAATGACACCTGTTAGAGTAAAAATTAGCAGTGAAACTCGTATTTCAAAACTGTGTAAGACATTCCAGTTGGTAGATACAATGGTTCAAGTATTTAAAGCCTCGGCTAAACTCCGAGTTTATTCCGGCGTATTCGTCAACTGGCGACTATGAAACTCGCGAGTGCTCGAGAGTTGGCACCTTCCAATTTTAATTTATTTTTTTTGTTGTCAACTCGCACGCACGCCACGTTATAAAGTACAGTCAAATGAAAACAGATTGAAAACAATATTTAAAAAAAATAAAAGAACAAGCTTTGCTCGTTTAAAGATATTAAGATTATACATTTTATAAGAAGTTTACGTAGCTTACTGTACATCTGACGTATTTTACGTCAGATTTACAAGGTCGCGCGAGTTGACGACAATAAAAAAAATAAAATCGGAAGGTGCCAACTAACGAGCACTCGCGAGATTCACAGTCACTAGTGGACGAATAAACCAGGTTACCCGGATAAACGTCATTTCGTATTGTGCTTTATTCGTAAATAGCACGGATTTAAATTTTGAAAAAGACTTATAACACACACTTCGATCTTTTTCGGCCGCAGTACACGATTACTTGCACTTTACAGCATCCAATTAAATCGCAAAGACAAGTATAAATTATAGTCTATAATAGTTGTTATTTCATACAATAAAACTTATAAGTTCATGTGTTTTTATCTTTTCATGAGCTCGCGGACGCGCTGCCGTGCGTGTCCTTTAGTCTAAGGGGGGGCTCACTTAGCAAGTTAGCACTGTCATCAATTTACATAGAAGACAGCGACATCTGGAGTTTGGTGTGATAACCAAACTTGACAGCCATCTTGTCTTGTCTGTCAAACAAATGTCATAGTCGCCACGTTGATGCGCTTCCCGAGTAGGGAATATGCATGTATTTTTTTCTTCACTTAAATCAATTAATTACACTATTATCAACCCAAGAAAAATATTAATAGTTAATTTCAACTACTGCTTGTGGCTTAAAAATAATACTAAACTCCTGCGATTTTCTATGACAGTTCAAACGTCCGTGATTGTCGCAACCATACTTTGACGTCATTTATCAAAATCTAAAATCAAGCGCAACATAATGTCTATAAGCGCCAATACAAGTCATTTTTAATAAATAAAAAGAGTTTTGTATTTCTTGCATATTCCCTAATTGTTTTGAACAGCTATAGTACCAAAGTATATGCAAATGTATAAAGCTCACACACACATACGTATAGGTATGAATTCACACACACATACCATAGGTAAGAGTGTGTAAATCAGAACTTTAGTTCACTCACTAAACTCAAGGTGGCAGCACATTCCGTACATGCAAATTTTACCACACAGTTGTCACTCATTCCCTCTTTAATATGTAGTTTCTTTACTTTATTTAGTTATTTAGTCCCGAGTGGAACGCGATGGAGGTCGTACATGTGCCCAATTTTTCGACCGCGCCACCCCTGCTAAGAAGCGTATCGTATTTCCTTAACCCTAGCCCCCGCTAGGCCGTTAACGATAAATGCCTACGGCCCTCAGGTTAACGGTTAACCTAAGACACAAGACATTTGATGACGATTGTTTTCGATCGTGAATTTGTGCGTTAATTGTCATGACTATTTTTGTCTCAACTCATCAGATTTCCAGCAGTTTGGGATCTGATCCGGCTTCAGATCAATCCGTCAATCTGCTGTCAAATCTGATTGATACGATTTAAAATAAAATGTATTTCCTTAGAGGACATTTCGATTGATCGTCTAATGAACCCCTAACTAATGGCTAGCATGATTGACGAGGACAAAAAAAGCTGTAATTCTGACTGACCTTCAAGAATGTATATGAAACCGTTTCCTTTTTCCATTACTTCAGGACTTTTACACGTATAAATTCCGGACTTATCTTCTTTAAAATCATGAATATTTAATGTATGAACTGGTGTTATTATTATTTCGGTACTGAAATCATTATTTATAACATCTGATAATATTTCGTTTTGTTTTTGGTTTCCTCTAGGTTTATAGAACCACAATTTAGGATAGTAATCCCCTTTATTTTCGCTGAAAATGAATCGGGTGGTTAATTAAAAATAGTAACAAAAAAGGGAATAAAATTCGAGGGACTAAGTTGGATCCAGAGAGTAGTGAAGGATTCTAGCTTAGAATCCCGGGTCAGTGGGTCGTCTTAGGGGCGATCCCAAGAGTAGCAAACGATTTTACAGTAGAATATTGAGCGGAACGAGGGATACAAGAACCCAAATGTTTATTTTCACGAGTTGTGTGGTCTACTTTATACCATTGACAGGGAGAAAATTAATAAAAGTTTAGAATTTATATTTTCTTGAGTTAATAATAACAGCCACTCGGCTCGATCTTCAAGGTTAAGCTGCACTTCCAAGGTGGGTCTGTGGATGGGTTACACACCGAGGGTGCATTCCGAGATAATGATGATATAATCACTCACAGCGCTCACCGCAACATTTTGCGTTCCGTTTTAGTTTTCACGATTATGACAGCTAAGATCTGTCATTAGGTCATTTGACAGCGCTCACGGTGATACTCGTATTTCTTTGGGGCATGTTCGGTGTAATCGCAAGATGGCGCGTGTCATGACGTCATCTATGACGACTCAAGGAACATCGAAATCGCGCTTGTGATCGCGCTCACAGTAACTCGGAACGGGTTTATGGACGCTCATATCGTTTACAGCCTATCTCGGAACGCGCGGCCCGAGTTTCCGTGCATCAGGACCGTACCTACTGTACTTAAAACCGTTGGCTCCTCCCAGCTGTCATTTGTAGTTCTTTGACAGTCGTAACATGAAGCCAGTGTGCAGTGGCTCCAAGAACGTAATTTTCTTACGTTTCTTGCAATTTACAGGCCAGTGCTAGGTTGTATGTTGATTAAAATGATATTCGCGATTGTAAGACGTATGTAGTTACAGAATTAAAATAATCAAAATCATCAATACAGCCCCCCAAGTTTATAAAGGTCGAGAAACGAGTTTGACCTTGAAAAAGTCGTTCCTAGACCTATAATTCTGTAACTACATACGTCTTACAACCGCAATCAACATACAACCTAGCACTGGCCTACACATTGCGAAAAACGTAAGAAAATTTGAATTTCGCGGGCTACCCTGACGCTTACGTCTTAATTAAGTCCATGGAACATTTTAAAACTTACGCATTAGTCCGTATTACTTACCAGAAATGACACCAAAGGTACACTATAGAGCCAGGAACAACATCTACCACTTTCGGTTTATTTGTAATAATTTCAAAAGCGGAAGAGTTGTTATAGCAGGCTGCGACTTCCAAATGAGATGCGTTTATAGCTGCACATTTTATATTTATAATGCAAAAAGCAAATGTTATTATTACTTTATAAAATACCATTAGGCATGCCCTGAAATAAAGATTTCCCTTATTTGATAAGAGGTCGGCAAGTTAAAGCTGATTGTAGATGGCGCCACAGAGTATATAATCACTACGTTTAAGAGACGGGACTTCCATACATTCCATTGGAAACGCATTACATGGCATCCAACACCAACAGATACCACAAAGATGTCAAACAACAGGTGCACAGATTATATAATCCTTACGTTTAAGCAGGAGTGCCAACCTAATGAACCAAATAGTGCTTACCAAATACCTTTTTATCGATATCGATAAAATATGCAGCGTAAAAACTGAGGCCACTACTAAATATGTTTAATGTTTAGGTATTGAATCCGCATTTATGAGTTCAATATTGATGAGGGGGATATTTGGTACTAATACAAGATTGGACTTAAATGCGGACCCGCAATAAAATAAAAAATTGTTTTTGCTGATTTAATTCAAATTTTATTACCGAAATGAAATAACATAATCAGCGAAAAGAAAATCAAATAATCAAATGAAATGAAAATAAAAACTGATTCTTTCTAAATTTTTATCATTATTTTGTGATGACATGTTTTTCAAATAAAAACAAAATCAAAGCATTTATTTCAAATAGGTCAGTTACAGGACTTACAGGCACTTTTGAAGTGTCGAAACAAAGATGAAAGTTAAATCTAGCAACACTCCCAGTCACAAGACATAAAACTGTGAAAGTACTGTAGTTGCCCTTTCCCTAGCGTAGATCTCGTAGATGTATGCAACTTTTCAACGGGAACATATATATTAAATCTTCTGTGCCCACAAACTTGCATCTGAAATTTTAAATAAAATTAAATTTAAAATTGCACAACCGTTCCTTGCTCATTTATGTAGGCCCGCCATTTACATATGTAAAACATTTTGCCCCTAATCTTTCACGCAATATTATATTTCTTATTTTTTTTCAATGATAAACAATATCGTTGTTATCGATATGTTTACCAGTTGCAGTACAACACTAGCACATATTTTAGATAAGATAATTTTATTAATTTTACTTGTTCCTAGCCTGCTTTAACGTAGAGCTTAAAAGTAGGCTGCAAAGTATCATATTTAAGTACTTACCGGGCTTCATCTAAAGGAAATCTCGCCATAAACATCCTTAAAACATTATTCGAACGACTTGATCTATTTTCACATATTTCACAAGCAATAAACCGTCTTTTTGGTGGCATTTTAATTCAAAGTTCACTTCTGATGACCCTTCACTAATTTTGATGTGAAATTACACTTAAAACGATTAAAATCCACAATCAAACACGCATTTACATTTAAACACACGGCGCGAAATGAAGTTTTGACAACAAACAACATGGCTGACACTTGACGAGATATTGCAAGAAAGAGAAACCCCACTGAGGGAGTGTGATAGCAAATCCGCCATTATTTGCCTTGTAAAGTCCATAGATAAAAAATTTGTTCCGAGTTGCGGATGGCGCATCCACCGAATAGACCCAATCTGACCAAATTTAAAATGACATTGACAGCTTTTCAACCAATGACGATGTTTTGGATGGAGCGGTGCTAGCGCCATTAGTTCCACAGTTGACCACCCCATTTCTATCCAGATTATTTATGTTCAGTCTCTTAGTTATGTGTAATTTAATAAAATCACAAAACGGAAGCCATCGCGTTATGGAGTACGGAACCCGTACTCCACAACGCAGTCAACGCACATTCATTAGAATAAAAACAAACATTAGAATAAAATTTTCTATGCAATGTCACACACAGATACGTAGACACATTACAATAATATACTTCTGTTATAATAGACCATGCGTAGACACAGATTGCATAGAACTTCATACGAAGAATTGTGACCGTCAGGTTGACTGGACTAAACGAGATATGTACATGAGACCATGTGCACTGTTTACTACCTATTTGCTACTAGGTATTTACTACCTTTAATGAAATATTTGCCACCTTTGCGTTTAGAGAGATATCAAAGAAATAAAGTGGTCAGCCATTCTGACGTCAGGTTGGCTGACCACTTTCAAGTTCTTATAGTTTTAGCATTGTATTAACTGCGTTGTAATGTAAGTATAAACATGTTTAATGTAGATACTTACTACCTATTAATTGCTACCTTAATGTTGACGCTCGGGTTTGTGTGGAGCGGGTTCGCTGGCGGGATGTTGACTGGAGAGTGCAGGAAGAGCAAATGACAACGCTGGTGTAGAGTTTTCTTCTATTTATTTCCTTGTTCTTCTTCTTAACACTGCTGGATTCGGAATGATTCACCACAGAAAATGGCCTTCTTTTAAAGGCACCTTTGACCAATCAGAGCCTAAAATTAATTTTGCACATGGCACTAATGCTCCGCCCCTCGACCAATCAGAGAGGAGGTGGGTTTTGTATGGGAAACTTAACTTTTAAAGTTTCTGTGGTAAATCAACCCTTACAATATTTTCTTATGTATCTACTATTAGGACGGACTTATTTTATTTATATACACAACAATCAGTCTTAAAATCCTTAATTTACACCTTAAATTTATCAAAATACTGAAACGGTTCTCGTTACGGTAAAGTGTTCTAGTACTTAAGCTTACGAAACTAATATAGCACAAGTAGTGCCTCTAGTGGCTGGAATGCACAACACTTATGATACAAAACTAACAAGATAATAACAGATTACAAGCTAATTAGAATATTAAAAACGGCTAATTAGAATTTACGTATCGTCGCTAACACTTCACATATATTTGTTACACAGCTTTAAGAAGCTCGTATAAATAGTCATTAATAAAAGCCATTAAAACGCCTGTACATAAATTATTGACGTCGTTTTCTTCTCAGAATGATTGCTATCAATGTTTTTGCAGGCGCTTAGTGGCTTATGAACAACTTGTTTCTGGATATCCATAGTTAAGTTTCATCCATTTGTAATATTTTATAATTATTTACATATCGCATTTATTCTTAGGAATCGAGGCCTATGGGTGCCTCTGACTTGGCTTTTCATGCAAGCAATCAATAAAAAAAACCGTATTCAATAATCCCAAAGTACATACTTATATTCATAAGAATAAATTAATAAATGAATAAATTAATTATGGATATCCAGAAACAAGTTGCTCGTAAGCCACTAAGCGCCTGCAAAAACATTTCTAGCAATCATTCTGAGAAGAAAACACGTCAATAATTTATGTAAAGGCGTTTTAATGGCTTTTATTAATAACTATTTCTAGGGGCTTCTTAAAGCTGTGTAACAAATATATGTTAAGGTAGCAAATAGGTAGTAAACATCTACATTAACAACGCAGTTAGTACAACGCTAAAACTATGAGAACTTGAAAGTGGTCAGCCAACCTGACAACAGAATGGCTGACCACTTTATTTCTTTGATATCTCTCTTAATGCAAAGGTAGCAAATATTTCATTAAAGGTAGTAAATACTATTTACTACCTTTTTACTAAATAGTATCAAATAGGTAGTTAACAGTGCACATGGTCTCATGTACATATCTCGTTTGGTCCAGCCATCCTGACGGTGACCGAAGAGTGAATTCGAATGCAGCGACTGCAGCGCGTGCGGTGTGGCCCAGGTCTGCGTTCACCTTTATTTTATTTCAAAGAGATTTAAGGCTGATGTTCCAAGGTAACCTGCGAAGTTCAAATTTTCTTACGTTTTTTGCAATTTGCAGAACAGTGCTAAGTTGTATGTTGATAAACATAGGTATCGGACTTCATAAGAGTCGAGGAACGAATTTTTCACGGTCAAAGTCGTTCCTCGACTCTTATGAACTTGAAGGGTTATATTGATGATTTTGATGATTTTATTCATAGACTAGCTAACCCGCGCAACTTCGTCTGCGAGTGAGGGTTAGAGAAAGTGTGTCAACTTTAAAAAATAGACATGCAATCGCGGATTTTTTTTTTAATGCTTAAGAGGAACAATTCCTTCGTACGTGATTGCTGTGTAACTTTAACCGCGTTATGCAGTGCTTGCAACGGAAGCAAAGAAAAAGGAATAAATCTTTGTTTTTGGGAAATTTTTCATTGATGCTCCGCTCCTACTGGTGATGTTAGCCTTCCTTGATGAACAGGCTGTCCAACAATAAAGTATGTTTTTAACTCGAACCACCATTTCCTGAAATTAGCGCGTTTGACCAAATAAAACAAACTCTTCAGCTTTATAACATAAGTGTAGATTCAAGTAGGTAACAGTTTAATTTCTAGGAAATCTTTGCATTAATCGCTCATACATTCTACTTATGGTTTTCCAAATAAGGGCTTCCCTCGAAAGCTTGCCCATGCTGGCTGACTGGAGACGGCTGCACACATAGGTGTTAGTCGTATCTATTTTGTACATAGTGTGTTTCTTATTTTTACTTTTTTTTACTAACATTAGGTTAATAGATACATGGATTGTATTTGATCTGAAATAAAATCTATGTTATTATCAGATACGTTTGCTTCCTTACTAAACACTTGATGACAGTCATACTCCTGCCAGGTCTAAAGTTCTCATCGGAGTGTTTCGGCTCTAAATGAGCCGATGCCGACGATATATTTGCTGTAAACTTTTAGGAACTTCTCGCTACTGTCTTTCATCTCCATCGTCAGATCATCGATGAAAGTCGTACTCTAGTTAGGTTAAAGGTGCTCATCATGCAATGTTGCATGCAATTTACACGTTTCGAGTCGTACAACAAACGCACTGCTTTGGCGCCGCAGCGGCGCGACACGAAACGTCTAAATTGAAAACGCCCTAAACACGATAAAGCTATTATAAACTCTTGCGGATCTGTTGCAAGGCCAACTGCCTTCCATCTTCATTGACAAACCTTTGGTGACAATTTTGAAACCAAAATGTTTTAATCTTCCATTTCAAACTCTACGTCCCATGAGGCCGTGTCTTAAAAGTGCATAACCTCTAAGGCTTTGAAACCTTCAAATATAATACGGTGACTTTCGAGACATTCCAATTTTAGAGTATTAGCACCAAGGTTTTATGTGAGTTAAACCTTTTTGAATAAAATCGGATTGAGTTTTCAAACATGTGTCAAAGTAAAATGTAGTTTAAATCAAAAGCTCTGAGTATTGATATCAACTTCAAAGCAAATCAGCGCCATGACCAAATAATTGTTTACCCTTTTTTAACCCCGTCAGGGGTTCATTTCAATAAAATACGAAACACGTCTTCCATCAATTCTGTTAAAAAGGTTTATGCAAAATTTCAAGTAGATTGGACCAAGGAATCACGTTGTCTCTTACAAACTTTGTCCCCCTTTTTTACCCCCTTGGGGGTTCAATGTTGTAAAATTCTTCTATACCGGATGCCAACATCATATAAAGAACACATCCTGCTAGTTTCAGGTCTCTACGATCAGCGGTTTAGGCTGTGCGTTGATCCATGAGTCACTAAAGCTAAATCGTCAGTCATTAAATCGCTATTTTGTGCGTATTCATTATTCACCTCAAAAATCAAATTTCAAGGAAACTGAGAAATTATATTTATCTGTATTAGATTTGAAGTATATGTAGCAAAATGTAAAGGTTAACAATTCATTGAATTTTATTCTTTATGTGTGTGAAGTTAATTTATTTTTAACACTAAACCCTCTTTCTTACGTCTCTGGATGTTTTTTTTTAAATGCTGAAACAGGTATTTCTTTATCTATATCTATACATATAATCTATATACATATAATAAAAGAGTAAAAAAGCTGTGTCTGTACATTGAATATATTTAAAAAATAATAATTGAAGCGGGTTTAGAAACAGTAATAGAGCACGAATCCAAAAAAAAAAGTCTGGTCTGTTTGTCTGTTTATCTGTTTGTCTGTTTGTTTGTACACGCTAATCTTCGGAAGTACTGGACGGATTTGAATCATTCTTTTTTTGTTGTATAGGTATTATGTCTGGGCAACATATAGGCTGTAATTTATCTTGGAAACCTGAACACCTGATGTAGAACAGCAATAGACCAGCTAAACTATAAGAGATACAAATATGACACCATAGCAAAAATTGTTTCACGTGATGAGCATTTTCTGCTGAGAGAATAAATTTGAAGATTTGGAACACCTGATGTGGAACTCCAAGAGCCCAGCTACACCATAACACATACAGGAATGACGTCTTAGCAAAAGTTGTTCAATCTGATGAGCACTCTCTGTTGACTTATAAAAATCGAAGATCTGGGACACCTGTCGTGGAACTCCAATAGCCCAGCTACACCTTAACACATATAGGAATGACGTCTTAGCAAAAGTTGTTCAATCTGATAAGCCCTCTCTGTTGACTTATAAAAATCGAAGATCTGGGACACCTGTCGTGGAACTCCAATAGCCCAGCTACACCATAACACATATAGGAATGACGTCTTAGCAAAAGTTGTTCAATCTGATAAGCCCTCTCTGTTGACTTATAAAAATCGAAGATCTGGGACACCTGTCGTGGAACTCCAATAGCCCAGCTACACCATAACGCATATAGGAATGACGTTCTAGCAAAAGTTGTTCAATTTGATGAGCACTCTCTGTTAATTTCACAGACGTAATACGTCTGTGGTTAATTTATAAAAATCGAAGATCTGGAACACCTGTTGTGGAACTACAAGAGCCCAGCTACACCATATCACGATGTGAAAATTATTGCAAAGCTATCACTAATTTCACTGTATAATTATAAAATGACAAAAACTGGGAGTACCTCCACGCGGTTAAGGAGGTAACAGTTTAGGACTGATTTTCGATTTTCGATGACGATGGATTGAAAATTTGACTCTACTGGCCAAAACTCCCATTTATTATTTTATTTTATCGAATAAATATGTCTTCGAGCTTATGTTATTTGAGTGTTTTTGGCATGAAGAGACAGAAGAAGAGCGCCGAACACGCGCACAACAAAATATTCATAATCTGTTAGAAAGTGAGAGAGAAAGAATTGCTGGAGTACGGCATGAAGAGACAGAAGAAGAGCGCGAAGACTTCGACATTCTCTGAACAGAATGTCGATAACATCTGAAGAATCGGGTGTCTCAAGATATAGCCGCGTAGGGCATGATGACCTTCCTTGGGTTGATAAGAAACGGAGTTCATTTACGTATACCCCTATGATTGAATACGCCACATATTCCGCCATCGGAGGTATGGTTCAAAATTTTACTTTTTGTGAAGCTGTTAAATGGCAAAAAGAAACAAACGGTATGTGTTGCTCAGGTGGGAAAGATCCATTATTTTCCCGTCCCCGGGCTCTTAGAATTAGATGTTTCAGATCTTCGATTTTGACGAACCCGGTGTCGCTGGCAAAAGCAATAGGATCCGCGTACGAAGTCGCGGGCAGAAGCTAGTTTTTAATAATAATAAGTATTTATTCTGAGTTTCATGAATCTAGAACAATCTAAAAATTTTTTTTCATACAAACTTTACCCCCCCTTTTCCCAAAATTTTCCATAATTTCTATAGCCTAAATGTTAATCTGAGTTTATATAAATAGATTAGTGAAGTTTTCATCAAAATCCGTCCAGCAGTTTTTACGTGATTCGCGGTCAAACAAACAAACGAAAATTTTAAAAATGGTTCTAATATGTTCAGTTATAAGACACCCTGGTCGATTTTTTTTTAAATCTTCAATGTACAGATTTTATGGTCTCAACGATTTTATTGTTTATGATGTGTCACCGTAAAATTGTCAAATACGTTATATTACAATTTAACATGTATCTCTCTAGCGATATTGTAAAGTCTCGAATTATTTTCAACTGAACATACGGAACTATCTCTGCCCCCATAATCGGGATTTGGGGCACCCCCCCGTTAGGTTAGTTAGGTTCCTTTAAACCCTGCACCCGGAAATAGGGGCTCCGTCGACTACGCTTTTTAGGGGAATGTAAAGTGTTTTAAGGTTAGGTTATAATAATCGTTATTTCTCAGGAATGGTACAATATCTTTTCATGAAAGTTGTACCACTGGGCAAGGGGGACTCCTCTTTCCCTCCACACCGCGTGAGTTGACTACCATCGCATGCATTTCACGTAAAATAATGCGTTTTGTTGTAAGCAGTATGTTCATTTGACAATATTTCGAGATTTTACAATATCACTAGCTATATAACGTATTTGACAATTTTACGGTGACAGATGCGCAACTCTGGTTTTCGTTTTTAAAACTGTGTACCTCAACTGTTAGATGGCACTGTTAGTTTCTGTTCAACCAAATAAATGCAAAAAGTAATTCTTTACTACGGTTTCGAACTTGGAAATTATTAAACACAAGGCAACCGCTGTCACCGCTAGACTATCTACTTCACTAATAAGTTATCTAAAATAGCCGTTCTCTTTATGACAGTTGTAAAACAGTCAAATAGTTGAAAAGTTTGTGTTCTTAAACACACAGATGGCAGCACTATCTATGAAAATTTTGTTGGACGACGCATGTATGGAAGTTTCACCCCCTGATTATAATTCTGTAACTACATACGTTTTACAGCCGCGACCGATATGTTAATCAACATACAACTTAGCACCGTCCTGAAAATTGCAAAAAAAACGTGAGAAAATTTGTATTTCGCGGGCCACCCTGACTCTTTCACCTTAAAAGAATTGGGTTGGTAAAGAGCATAATATAAATACGGGAAAGTAAATATTTGAATATTTTTGTGGTACTGTACTTACTTTCTTGATGTTGCCATTTAAATTATATAGCAGTTTTAGTTCAATTTTTCGAACCACAGAGTATATAACCACAGCACAGTAGCTGGTCTTGAGTTTTGTTTTTAAAAATTTTACTGTAAAACAATTCAATGCTAAAAACCTAAATGCTGAATCACTTGATGAGGCACATTGAAATCATTTCCAATAATCTGAATGATTTCTTTCTCTAAAAATTATAATTTTAGAAATTTTCATTTTCGTTTTGTTGACACCACAGATTATATCCGATCGTTTTATTCTTGGCGCTCTCATCTTCAAATTAAATCAAATAAATTTCATCAACATGGCGGATAAATCAGAAAGTAAGTTTTGTTTATTTTGTTACTTATTATATTGTTATACTATTTTAATTATTTATACGTTGTGAAAATAAACGTTTTTTTCATTTGTGTACGTACCAGTATTTACTAGGGATACTTTAAACGTGTTCTTCACTGTAGCTACGATTGTAATGTTGTTCGCTAGATTCAAAATTTGAAAAAATTCAAATTTTCAGCCGAAATGTCAATCACGTTATCATTGGAACTAAAAAATAAAGCACGATAAACACTTTGATGTATTAAAATCCTTTTGTGAGCATTGGTATATTGTGTAAATTCACAAAGAAGGTTTCTTGTCTGTGAGTTATATAAATTGTGTGTTATTTTGTTCAGGAGAGCATGATGAAGAGGATTTTTCACCCAGATCACACTATCGAGTTAAGGATGAACCAATGGATATGGATTTTCCGGAAGAGGAAGAAGAACCCCCAGCATTTGGCCCAGCGGCACTTGGCCTTCACAGGGTCGGTACTAAGTTACCGCCAAAACCAGCACCGAGTGAACCTGTGCAAAAGCTGAACGCGCGGGGCATGCCAGCTCGAATTAGAAAGAAAAACAGATTTATATTTGTTGACGATTTTGTTAATACTTCGCCACCACGTCAATCACCAAAGCGAACTCCGAAAATTATCTCTAAAACTCCTATCAAACAATCAAGTGCTAAAAAACAGAAATCACCATCTAAAGTCCAAAGGGCTAGTGAAAAGTATGATGAGAAATCTGAACATGTTGGACCCCAATCACCTGACACCAAATCTGGGCATAGAATTGGAATGAGGTTAAGAAATTTATTGAAGCTACCAAAGGCTCATAAATGGGTGTGTTTTGAGTATTTCTACAGTAACATTGATAAAGTTTTATTTGATGGAGAAAATGATTTCATGATTTGCCTGAGAGAATCTTTTCCACAACTCTCAAACCGAAAATTGACTCAAGTTCAATGGTCAAAAATAAGGCGAATGATGGGCAAGCCCAGAAGATGTTCACAAGCATTTTTTGATGAAGAACGGAAAGAACTTGAGAGGAAACGAAAATTAATTCGATTTATACAGCAAAGAAAAGCAGCTGATATCAGTGTAAAAGATTTGCCAAATGAGATACCAATGCAATTAGTAGTGGGAACTAAAGTAACAGCAAGATTACGTAAACCACAGGATGGTTTATTTACAGGATGTATAGACGCAGTTGACACATCCAACAATACTTACAGGATAACTTTTGAACGGCCAAAACTAGGCACACATTCAGTGCCAGATTATGAAGTTCTATCCAATGAGCCTCCAGATACTATAAGTCTTTCCAGTATAGCAAAGAAGTTTCGACCACGTTTTGTGCTTCAAGATATATTTAGCTTGTATGAACCAACAAACAATAATTCTCAAGGTGACCCTCTTATTGGTTGCTCAGACATAGCAAAACAAATGGATACTATTGGCAGTTACCCATTTGCACTTTTAGAACTAATTGTCAAGTTAAGAAGAATATTAAATGCTAAACGAGACAAAATCAATTTGTTAAAAGAATATAACTGTGATGCAGAGAAAAGAAAATCCTTTGGTCAAAAAATGCCAGAAGATTTCGAACGAAAATATGCTTCAGTAGTAATTGACTTGGAAAAAATGAATATGGACTTACAGGATTACATTAATAATGTACAACAGTACTGTCAACAAATTGCCCCAGAGCCTAGCTTAGCTGCAATGTTAGTACCTTCACACCTGAGAGAAATATGCCGTGAGAAGGCATCTTTGTTGGTAGAAAAAAATAATAATGGGTCAGTCAAAGACCCCAATTTAATTGATCTTATAACAGACCTCATTGCTTTAATGCTTCAAGTGAAAAGTTTGTCTGATTCAGATCAAAATGCATATGAATTAACAGTTCTGCAAGGCACAATGGAGCAAATTAAAATGAAATTAGAACCAAATCATCAAAAACTATTTCAAAATAATGTTGAGATTCATATGCACAGGATTCAAATGGGTCTTGGGCAAATGACCCCAAATAGTTACATTACTGGTACATAATGTGCAATATGTATATTTTAATTGACTGATCATTTGCTGGATGCTTAATGAATTTTATTTAAAAATAAACATGTAAAATATTTGTTTCCTATGGGGCCGGTGGAGCATGTGTTTTTCATACAAACATTATACCAAAATAATATGAAAATCAAACATATTCATATGGTAGTGTGTACAAACTTCGATTGGATTACAGAATATCTATGTTCCCAAATAAATATTTTGAAAGGAGAATGATTATAAAGACGAGATATGTTGAATTTACAATTTCTATAGATTTTTTTTCTCATAACTCTTGTTTAAATCAGTGTCCATTCAAAATATGTGTTTGGGAAACTATGTATTCTGTAATCCAATCGAAATAAATACACACTACCTTAAGACTAAGTTTGATTTACAAATTATTTTCGTACATATTATGTTTTTATGAAAAAACGCATGCTCCACAGGCCTCTTAAAATAAACAAATTATTGTGGTGCATAGTCATAATACCTATGATTTAATTGTGTCATTGTAGTGGGGAGAATTGTATGATAAAAAAATCATTGTTTAAGAAAAATACATTCTAGAATTGTAATTTATTGGTTGCATGGGCTTACAATATTGCTCAGTGCCATGAATACTACTGGTATTTATGTGTATATTTATAACCTTGCAATAAAATATGAAAAGTTTTAAATTATTGTTTTTTTTTACTTTTCCTCTACACACATAATTAGTAAAGAACATATTGATATTTTTTTCAGCTAGAGCAGAGACACACTTTGTCCAAAGTGGGTTTTCAAAAAAATCACACGCAAGCAACAGTTTTCACCTTTTGAATGCCTTGTCACATAAACGTGACAAGCAAGCCCGTGCCCTGTATCACCTTGTCTGTGCGACACAAATATGTGACAAAAAAGCGTGATGCACTATCAAAACACGAAATAAACGATTAACCCCCTCACGATCATTTATGTTAGCAGCATACCGTCGCATGCTTCGATCAATAATTGATCGAAGGTCGCACGGCTTGCTGTCGTACCCCTAAGCAGCATGCTGTAGGCCGCGTTGCATCATAGAGCGCGCTTTTCAATGTAAAGAGAAAAATCTCCCGTTTGATACCTTGCGGTCAATCTATAATAATCATAGGAATTGGTATCTTGTTGCACTAGTTAATGTAGTAAACGGTTGGCGTTGGTGATGGATAAAATTCTGTCTGCCCTGCCGACCTCGATGTACGCTTTATCGTTGAAACATTAGGTTCAAAGTTGATTGATATTATACCTAAAAACTTTTTTACAAAAAATAAAACCGACTTCAGAGAAAACAAAAAGTGAAAAATAGGTAGGTAACTTTAACTTCAAAAGTCGGTGACCATTGTTTGATTGATTTAGTTTTTTTGTCACCGACTTTTCACTTTTTAGTGATTCACAGGTGCTTACCCCTTCACAGCGTACCGGCGTGATTTTCTGTAATGAACTGGTGTTCTGCTGTGCCTATAGAATGTGAAGAGTTCTCTATATTTCTCCAGGATGCCATCATCAGATCCTGACTTGATGATTATGGGATCACCTGGGAAGTAGGTATACCCTTTCAAACAAGGTAGGTGACTCATATATCCGGATAGCTTATAAAAGATTCAGCAGAGTATCGTTAATTTGCTCTTAAGAATTTAAGAGTTCCGTTCCTTTGTCATGGATCCCATAATCAAAAGTAATCAGAACCTAACCAAATTCTCATCAATGTACCCTTGAAGTACATCCTTTCCGATGAAATAAAAAGAACAATACATGTCACGGTAATAGGGCTTATCCCCAATTACCCGAAAACGATACCCGAATGGCGTAGTGGTAGTGACGCTGCCTTACGTTCTTAGGGTCCTGGGTTCGAATCCCGGTAGGAGCAAATGTTTGTGTGATGAGCATGGACATTTGTTTCCGAGTCATGGATGTTTATATGTATAATAAGTATGTATTTACAAACATAAAAGTATATATGTAGTAATATCAACTATCTAATGTCCACGACACAAGCTTTGCTTAGTGTGGCACTAGGTGGCGCTGTGTGTTAATGTCCAGCGATATTTATTAATTTTTTTATCTATTTATTTTTAAATATTTATTTAAATACTTATTTATTTATTTTTTTAACACACTTATCTGTCGAAATCTGGGTGTAGTAGACACTTCTGAGTACCCTCCTCAGAGCATACAGGCGTGATGTTACGTCATGATGTAGTATAACAATGAACCTACAAGCGATTGCAGCAGTCACAGCAGATTTGCCGTCTGTTTTTGAAGAGTTCCATTGTATATGTCACCGTAAAATTATTGTCAAATACGTTATATTGTAATATCTCTAGCGATATTGTAAAGTCTCGAATTATTGTCAAATGAACATACTGCTTACAATAAAACGCATTATTTTTCGTGAAATGCATGCGATGGTAGTCAACTCACGCGGTGTGGAGAGAAGGAGGGGTCCCCGTTGCCCAGTGGTACCACTCTCATGAAAATATACTGTACCATTCCTGAGAAATATCGATTAATATAACCTAACCTTAAAACACTTCATATTCCCCTAAAAAGCGTAGTCGACGGAGCCCCGCTTCGCGGGGCCCCTATTTCCGGGTACAGGGTTTAAAGGAACCTAACTAACCTAACAGGTTCATATTTCAGCTCCTGAAATATGAACCTAGGATTTTTTATTTCCTTTTTACTAGTTTTGACAAATTCAAATCCAGGTTTTACAAAATACTTCAGACGTTTCCGTTGCTTTTTCAGCGAGATATCGGCGAAAATGTGGTTTTCACCGTTTCAATGGCGCGGCCATGGCGTATTAGTCTTATAGCTCCTGAAATGTGAACTGAGGATTTTTTGTTTATTTTTTACTAGTTTTGACAAATTCAAATCTGGGTTTTACAAAAAAATTCAGATGTCTGCGTTGCTTTTTCAGCGAAATATCGGTGAAAATGTGTTTTCACCGTTTCGATGGCGCGGCCATGGCGTATTAGTCTTACAGCTCCTAAAATACAAGCCCAGGATTTTTTTCTATATTTTTACAAATTTTTTACAAATTCAATCTGTTACTTAGCAAAATTTTAGGACTCTGCAATGCTTAGTTTTAGAGATCTCCGTGGCCGCGCGGTTCGGAGCGTTTCAATGGCGCGGCCACGTTCAAACCCTTATAACTTTTTAACCATAGCTTTGACAAATTTTTGGTTTTGGGACGTTTTTGACAATTTTACGGTGACATATATATCTCAAAGTCGATTCACCCAGTCGAAAGTTCTGAGGGTCTAAAAAGGCCACTTTAGCAGAATCATAATTTGAATCACGTTAAAATTTAAAATTCTTAAAATGGACTTTATGTCTATGAATATAAGGTCCATTTTACCAATTTACATTTTTTAAGATGATTCAAATTATGATTCTTCTAAAGCGGCCATTTTAGGCCCGCAAATTGAGAACCTCTTTTTAAGAATAAGAATAATTTATTTAAAAGAAGAAGGTTTACAAAAGTATACATTTAAGTGCAGTAGAGTTATTTTTAACAATTGTACAATTAGTGCTTATAATTAAACTACAATTATTATTTGATTGATTATTATTTCAATTATTTTTTATTATTTATTATTATTTGATTTTTGGAAGTCGGTTAAAAAATTGTCAATTTCGTGTAGGTAGCCCATGAATGAAGAGAACTATAGTGCCATTTTGCAAAACTTTCAAAGATTTACCTACTGCATAATTATTATACTGGCTGCCAAAATAAAAAAAAAGCAGCCAAGTGCGAGTTGGACTCGCCGCAGCAAGTAACATAATATTTTATTATTTTTGTTGATTTAATGAATGGGTAAATTGCGGTTTGCGATTTATGACGTATTAAAAAAACCACTTACTACGAGTAGATCTCATGTCTCTGTACATCATATATTTTTTTAGTTTAATAAGTATACTACTTCTCTTATTTTAGAAGTTACATGGGGGGGGGGGGGGGCACTCATTTTACCACTTTGGAACCGTCTCTCGCGCAAACTAAGTATGCAGTTTAGAAAAAAATTATAAGTAGGTACTAGAAACCTCAATATCATTTTTGAAGACCTATCCATAGATACACGTTTGGGGTGTGTGTTACCCTGGCAAAATGTAGTGCATTTGAGATGCGAGACCTTAACAAATAATTAGAGTATCATGAGGAGCAATTTGCTTAGGTACTAATAGCAAAATTTGCTTGCATTAATGTAGTTTTAAAGTTAGGTATTTGAGAAAAACACATTTTGCTGGAGTAACGTTTGAAACGTTACCCTGGCAAAATCGATTTTCAAACATTCGTTTAGCTCGGAACCAAATACATGAATAGATAGCTTTTGTTAGTCTCAGTAAATAATTTAAGTGTGATTTAAAATCAATACAAGTATGTTCGGGGTGGATGGGACTCCGACGCGAAAATATAGTACTATAGTACTTAGTTTGTTGTTACTGTTTATTATTTTTACTAACCTTACCAGCAAAAACTTTTGTATGCAACTGTACTAACAAAACATCCGTATTATCCCATTCATTTAAGATGGTTACATTTATGTATGGTGCGGCCCCTTGTTCGTGACCTTTTCGATTTGGTCGGCTTATTAGAGTATTCTTGTTTTTGATATAACTTTTGTTACCTACTGACGTAATTGAAAGCTGAAATTAACAGGAATTAATGTTCATGAAACATTTTAATTTGCTTAAAGCCATGCCACGTTAGTTAGTGTACTACGAATCGCGTACCTATTTCATCGCTAAAGTACGACCAGTCTAAAATTAATCAAATTTGTTTTATCATATCCTGTAAAGTTACAAAATCAAATCCTGACGTTTTATGCGTCTTCCATGGGTATCTTTTACAGCTGTTTATTTGGTTCTAAGTGTTTTGGTTTACTTGCAAATCCGTTTTGATCTGATTTTTGAAACCATTTAATTCCATTGGTTTACGACGACCAAATCAAAAACTAATGTTTAAACTAATTTAAGCAAATTAAGGTCTCTTGTTGGTATTTTTTTCAATCTTCTGCGTTGAGCCGTTTACGAGATCTGGGGTATCCCAAAATCTTACCGCAACAAAATCTTAAATAACTCGAGAACCATAATATCACACACACATTTTGCTATTTACTAACATTTATTACGCAACAAAAGCTATCTATTCATGTACTTATTTGGTTCCGGGCTAAACGAATTTTTGAAAATCTATTTTGTCAGGGTAACATTTCAAACGTTACTCCAGCAAAATGTGTTTTTCTCAAATAACTTTTAAACTATAATGCAAGCAAATTTTGCTATTAGTAAGCAAATTGCTCCTCATGATACTCTAATTATTTGTTAAGGTCTCACATCTCAAATGCACAACATTTTGCCAGGGTAACACACACATTTGGGATTGATGAAAAAAAAAATTGAGTTTCAGTTCAAAGTATGGGGAACCCCAAAAACTTACTGTTTTTTTTTCTATTTTTGTGTCTAAAATCCTTACACTTGAAACTTGTTTCAATAGCATAGTTCTTAAAGATTCGGAAAAAAGTGGCTGTGACATACGGACGGACAGACAGGCAGACACAGACATGACGAATCTATACGGGTTCCTTTTTTGCCATTTGGCAACGGAACCCTAAAAAGCACCAGTACTCCTTATATTAATTTTATTTACTCACTATGTATTCAGATAATGGACTGATACTGACCAATTTCAATGGATTCTAAACATTTGCAGGTGCAACTTCCGAGCTACTTAAATTATTCTGCGTCTCCATATCTGATAGACAAAAACCTAATGGATAGATCTAGATTCTTAGATGATTGTAGGCTGCAAAGAAATCTCAAATGGAAGGTATCGATGATGTATTTTCTCTCAGGATTAACATAATCAAAATCAATGTTACATAATGATACGAATATCACTTTTTTAATGAAGAAAGACTACAATCACAATACATAATTTGTTTCAATTCATCTTATACAAAGAAAATGTAGAAATAAAAAATTAAATAGAAATAAATTTTAAGAATTAAATTGGCTACTCTAGTCCAGCTATTAATTATAGGTAGGTAGGTACAGTATTCTCAATATAAACAAAAATCATATGATTAATATTTTATGCTTTATATTTGTTTAGAGTTTCTAGTAATTCATCAGCTTCCTCTGAAGTTTTCACACGAATTAAAATAGGTGTTGGTGGGGGCTTCGATTCTGGTGTAGGTATGCATACCAACATGACATTGTTTTTACCCATACGTTGTGTAGGGATAGCAGACACCAAAATAAGATTAACTAAAATAGTACCCAAGTTTGTATTAGCTCTAACTAGGAGCTGGTGTTTTCCACTTTCCTCCACTTTCTTGATATAAAGTGTGCCAACACCTTTGTCAACAAAATTGCCATCTTTCTTTACAAAAACTTTGCAACGCTTTTCAAAAACACTGTTCTCTTCAACAACTGGTGTAAATTCTACTTTAGGTGGTGAATCTTCTTCTTCATTGGTTTCTTCAGTACTCGGTGTGTTTTGTTTGACATTGGAATTGAAGCTGAAAGGCTTTCCCATCCCAAATGAAAATGGTGCAGCTGTTCCATTGGCAGCTGTTGTACTTGTAGTTGTAGCAAATGAAAAAGGAGAAGAAGTAACAGCACTTGCTGTGCTTGATGTAATGGCTCCAAAAGAAAATCCTGCTGAGCTGGTTGTGATTGTACTAGAAGTATTAGTAGATGAACCAATCCCAAAGGAGAATGATCCTGATTTTTCTGGTTTTTCATTTGCTGCAGTGGTGCTGCTTTGAGTAGCAAACAGAGATTTCGAACTTGGAGACATATTAAAAATAGATGATCCTGCTGTATTGTTGCTAGTTGTAGCTACTGGTTTAGTAGCAGTGTCACCAAACAGAGTTTTTGTTTCCCCTGTGGTGCTTTTATTATCTAACTTTTTATCAACTTCCTCTTTATCCGAGCCATATTCATCTTGAATTTCTTTTAAATACTTTTCATAATCTTTAAATATTGGAGTAAGTATGCAGAGAGGAGTTTGTTCAACATGCTTTTTTATCCAATCTGATACAGATTCATTTAAACCTTTTAGTTTTGAATAATATTTCATTTTTTTATCATTCTTGGTGTCCTCTGGCTTTTTATCTGTCTCATTTGGATTTACTTCTGCTTTAGATGCCATTCCAAAAGTATTTTGCACTGCATTAGTATTTGACATTGGTTGAATTTTAAACGGTGTTGAATTTGAAGTGGTTGAAAACAATGATTTTGCTACATTGGCACTGGTAGATGGAATGTCAAACTTACTTGAGGTGACTGGTGCAATTGATGATTTTGTCGACTCAGTATTGTTATCTGTTGAGCTAGTAACAGTTTGTATTTTGAATGGCGAATCTTTTACTGTGGAATCAGCTTTTGAAGTCATAAACATAGATGGAGTTGTGGTATTTTGAGCAGGAACTCCAAATAGGGAACTTGAGCCTGTCTGTGTTGATGGTGATCCAAATGGAGACTTAGTTGGTGTAGTAGTCGACTGATTGCCAAAAATACCACCGCTTGGACTAGCAAGTGGTTTATTTGAAAATAAACTGGATGTAACTGATGAATCTGCTTTGTTGGATGAGCTATTACTGTCGTTGTTGCCGTTAGTTAATTTTGACAAAAAGTCAAATGATGCTGGTTGTGCTTTATTGAATCCACTAAACCCACTGAAGACACTTTTCTTAGGCTGAAATGTAAAACAAAAAGCATTTAAGAGTGGACTTGTAACACACTATTGACTTTTTTTTCTATGTCATACTGCAAAGAGTTCCCAGATGTCTTGTTTCAATTGCTAACCTAAATTGCTAATGAGTGGGCAAAGGCAGAGGCTGTCCAATACAATAAAGAATAAATTAGATAAGAAAGAAAACGAAAGATAAAATTAAATTTAGTGATATTTACTTTCTAGATTAAATAAAACTTTCTATCGCTCTTCTACTGACTTTCATCCAGTTTAAAAAGCAATATAATCTACAATTTCCAACTCCAACCCCTACGGACGAAATATTTAGATTTTACCTCGTCACCGGCAACTTGTGTACGCCTTTTTGCAGTCCTGATAACACGTTTTTCAAGCATTTCCTTGGGTGCAATTTTGAAACTGCCCATTTCTTCGTGGTCTGCTGGGTCATCTTGATCCCAATTGTCGTGGTTCAATTCGGTAGTGGCTTGTCGTTTGACAGACATTTTAAAGCGTCTTCAATACTGTAAACAATATCCGTAGTTGGTACAAATACAATAGTTTGTCGTGTCGCCAATCACCATGAAAATTTCAGCATGAGCATGTCGTTTTCAATCTTGTAAAATATTTGAATCGTTTCTACTAGAAGTTATTAAATTCAACACTGGATTACAGAACACTATCCGGAAAATCAAAACTATTGCTGGAGCATTTAATTCCAATTTTTGAAACAAGTAGCGTCGAGTCAAACTAAATCGTAATCTTCCCCCTAACGACGGACGACATTGATTGAATTGAATGAATGAAATCAAATGTGAACCCATTGTGAACGAATGAACATATTATGGTGCGAAAAATTAATCATTTTCAGTGTAGCAAGATTTGAAAATAAAGGCGCGTCTATCATTGCAATCACTGCTTGGTGCTTACCGTTGGGTAAGGCTTAAGGGCTGGGCATGTTTAGAGGTCAGAGGTCTGCTTGCGGGCCTGTAAATTGTAACTAAAATCTTGGCTGATTTGCTAGACTAAAATATTCTTTAAATTATAAGCGCTACTACTGCCATTGCGGGAACAGCTGTTTGCAAATTTCTTTCGTGTAACAGAGTATTTTTCAGTTATGTATTTCCGGAAAAGTTGTAAGTGTGTGTAATTTGTGTAACGTATATGCATGCAAAATTTATGTCTGTGTATGTGTAATTATTTCAATTCAACTCACTTCGTTGAATAAAGTTGTATTGTAATATATTTTTAACCCAATTTGGTACAGTTCTAAAGTATGAAAGTTATTTCATTTACTTACGAATTATTTTTATTCGGTTATGTAATAAAAGTCCCGCGCAGTGTAAAGTTTCTGAAAGCGTACTAGTTAATTTTTCGTTTCTTGTATCCTTGTTGTGTGAAACAGGAGTTGTTTCTTCGTGAACATATCGATAGTTTTGTTTAGATTTCTTTATAGTTTTAGTAGCTAAATAAATACAAACTGTTAATGATTTATGTTATCTAGATTAGTTATAATAGGAACTATGGAAGTATCTAACGAAATAAAGGAAGATATTCGCAAAACCCAGTCGGACTTGAAAAACGCGATACGAATCCATCAGGTTGGTCTGCTGATTATTACTTTGTGAATCACTTTAAATATTATTTGTGTATTTATGTAATGAGTCAATATTTATATGTGATTATACTTTTTCAGGTTTGGGTTGCGCGCCTTCAAGAAGATGAAAATGTAAGAAAGATTCATTGTTTTCATATCTTTCTATCTGTTCGAAATTCTTTAATAGAACGAAAGTGCTTTGTTCGCAGAATATTCATCTCAGATCTAAAGTTAAAGAAGCTGAGAAAGAAATTATTGCAATTGGGCAAACTCAAGTAAGTTTATTTGAAATTTCGTGCTACATACATTTTTGTGGTCAGATATTTTAGCAGTATTCCTAAAATGTGTTTTCATAATTATTACCTGTACAGGCTGTAAAATAATAACTCGAGCTCTTATCTCTACATCACTTAATATTTAATATATCTGTACTATGTAGCTATATGAATTCTTGTCAAAATTAGTCAAGGCATGAGAGTAAATGATGACTTTAGTGTAGCTTGTTTATTGTGGAACTTTAGTAGTTAGTTCACATAACGATAATATTTTCTTTATTACTTTGTGCTACTGTAATTAGTGCCAAAATGTCAAATTAGGTAAAATAATGAATTATAATGGTTACCATTTATTATTATTTATCTTGAGCAAGATAAATAGTAATAAATGGTAACCAAAGTAAATAACAACTTTTCTGCGCCACAGAAACTCGTGGTAGACAGACTACGGAGAGAACTAGAGCTGTACCAACAAAGGTTGAAGGCACGAAACAAGCACATCAACATTGAAAATGACAACAGATATGTGGCTCAGCAACTGAGGGACCATCAAATACAGTATCGTAGCAGAAACAGAACTGTATCACTGTTAAAGCCATCTGTACTAAACGAAATACATATTAAAACTGAAAACAACAGTGATGAAATAAAGGAGAATATATCTGAGGTAGAGATTGAGATCAAGCTGTGTAATGAAAAGGAAAACTCGAATCATAGTGAAAATGATGCTACTGACAAATATCAGAGGAATTTTGCTCAACTACCAAGTACAGTAAATGATAGCAGACATAATTTTGTGAATGTATTAAACAAAGTGAAGGAAGCTTTTGGGTAAGAGTACATAAAAAACTGTTTGTTATAATTGCAATATTTTCTTTGTATTTTATTAAATCATTCTTGCTTGACAGTGGATCTAAGCACCAGCACAGCAATGAGTGGCAGGAACAAAAGTCAGATTCAGATTCATCTCGAGGTGCAGAGGCTCAATCACCAACGCCGTCGCCACCGCCACTGCCAGGGCCTGATGAACCTGTCACTAAAGAAGTCTTCTTAAGGTAAGCAGTTGAAATTAACAAATTCCTAATTATTAGAGATTTGCACCTGCATTTAACTCAATGCTGGTTTAATCCTTACGATAGAGTGATGTGTTATGTTCCACTGTGGTATGAATGTATCATGCTGAATATAAAGGAAAGGGAAGTGTATATGAGAAATCGGGTGGTGTAGTGGTCCCAACCGCCCTACTTCCCTGCCGTGCTGCCGATCGTGCCCTGCAAATCACGTAATGTAATAAGCCCTTAAGAACTATAGCTAATTGGAACACACATGTCCTTCAATCTACAGACATTGTAGGTACATAATAATTGCATAAAACATTACTAATGCCCGCCTGGGACGTGATATTGCGGAAGGTGTACGTGCACGGCGGGCTCGTGTCCGAGTCGAGGCCACAGGTTTAAATACAACAATATACACAAAATCAGCTTGATATAAACAAACTGGTATTCTAGTGTTAAAGAGGCATTAAATAATTTTATACCTTAATTTTCCAGACTAGTTGGTTTAGTAACTCCTTTGCAAAGAGAACTGTTTGAAAAGAAACGAAATGAGCGCCGCAAGAGGTCCAGGGGGAGGACAAATACAAACAGAAATGATTTCCTTTATGGAAGCTATGAAATGTTATCAGTAAGTGTAAAATAAAACAACTTCTACATAATTATGTAAAATACATTTCTACGTAATTGAATCAGAAATATTGAATACATGTTATTATTGCAGAAGAAGAAAAAGTACAACCAGTTTCCATACCTACAAACACATAGTGATCCTCCGCAGACAAGGTCTGCTAAGCTACGAAAACAACAGGTAACATTTTTTTAGATTTCTATAGTCTTCTTCTTAAGAAGCCCTCTTGGGCTATCACAATTTCTTGTATTTGAGTGTTTTTAGAGTCTAACACTCTAATATCAAAACATAACATCAAAACTGAGAATTTAGATGTGTGATTATGGTTTAGCTATGGACACAAAATTAAAAAAATATAATCCCCCCTGAAAGTTTGATTATTTTTCTAGAGAGTGCTCAAAATAAATATCACATTTTTTCTTGTATTAGAGTGTTAGACTCTTAAAACACCCAAATACAAGAAAAATTGTGTTAGGCCTCTTAATTATAAGAAAGATGTTGCAAAGTCATGTTATACAGTGAAACCTGGATAATTGGGACATTCAAGGGACCTGCAAATTGGTATCACTTAAAGAGGTATTCCACTTATCCAGTGTCTCAAATATCCAGGCATAAATATCGGGACCTCAGCATGAGTTCCAGCTATGACGGTTTCTCATTTATCCAGGTGAGAATAGTAAATTCAAAAAAGTCAAAGTCAGTATCGTAAATTCTGACATGGTTGTACTCATATGTATTCATTGTTATTCACTCAAAAGCATTATTTCTACATTTCAGACGCAGATTAAAACGTCTCGTGAAGGCTCTCCTTCAGGATCTTCAACTGAAAATAAAGGTAAGTTATAAAAAGAAGATCATCAATATTTTAAAATAATGTTGTTATTTTCAGCGTTTTTTCTTAATCAAAACTGGAAACTAATATAGTTTCCAGTTTTGATTAAGACCTAGGCTTATTTCGTCTAACTAATTAAAAGTAGCTGGTGTCACTGCGGACTATGACCTATCTTAGTACAAATAATCACCGTGTGAGAGAATGACAATCATACAAACACATTCATCATTATTATTATGGTCCGTGGACTTGTAGAAAAAAATCCAAAAAGTGATGATAATTTAGTCCATGTGTTCACAGGATGGACTAACGGAAAACCAGCGTGGGCGGCGACTCTGCCAGCTAGCTTATCTGTGGAGCCTGTGTACACTACACATAATGCAGCGCATAAAAAAGTGTGTCATGTTTGTGGACGAAATGGTGAGTTGATTGTTATTATTTTTTTGTTTTTACTTTGCCTATATTGTCCCACTGCTGGGCAAAGGCCTCCCCAATAGCCTTCCACTTGTCTCTCCGTGCGGTTTTCTCTGACCAATCTCATAAACGCCTCGAGGTTGTCACGCCAGCGTTTTCTAGGCCTCCCTCGGCGACAACGCCCGTCTTCTGGCACCTACTGCGTGACGACTCTGGCTCATCGGTCCTGATGCATTCTACAGACATGGCCGGCCAATCCCACTTCATTCCAGCTGTCTTATTCCTCACATCAGCGATGCCAGTTTCATATTTACTTATCACGATTCCTAAATTCCAGTATTGTAATAAATAAAAGCAGTACTTATCAAGATGTTGTGACTGCTTTTTTGACCTCCACAATCCCGTAACTGGGTAGTTTAAATACTCCCTATAGTTGGTGCCAGTTAAGACCGTAAAAGAGGTCATTGCCCCGACTTTCATCCCAATATCTAAGTATTAGCGATACTGTTCCTCCATCCGTACAAACCTGTCGCAAATCTGATATCGCTTGAGTTTCATAATACATCCAAACTGACCCATGTATACAATGCAGTGCACAACCCAAAAAAATAAGAAATCAAGCAAACATACCCTACGAAATTAATTGTTTTAAATATTTTATTTTCGTTTTCAACACTATTCTAACTTCTTAAACTTAGGATCTGGGACTTTTGCGCGAAGGACACTTCTTGTGCGCTCCCACTTACGCGAAAAGACATATACGCGCATGGACTTTTGCGCGAATGGACACTTGCGCGACTGGACTTTTGCGCACCTTTAATGGCCACTGAGGTTTACCCTGTAGAGTAAACATAACATCACGCCTGTTATTACTTGAAGTTGTTTTTTTTGGTTTTCCCGTCATGAGTGTCGTTTTTATGATTTTGGGGTCGCTGAAGACGAAAATGGGTTTAAAATAAAATACAAGATGGCGCTGAGGAAAACTTTTGGTTTTTCCGTCATGAGTGTCGTTTTTATGGTTTTCGGGGTCATTATTACGAAAATGAGATCACAGGGTGCTGATAACATTTGATTTTCTTTTGACCTCATTTTCGTTATCAGCTCCCTGAAAACTATGAAAACGAGACCCATGACGGAAAAACAAAAAAACCTGGACGCCATCTTGGATCTTCACTTTGTCCTTATTTTCGTCTTCAGTGACCCCGAAAACCATGAAAACGACACCCATGATAGAAAACAAAAAATTTTCTTTAGCGCCATCTTGGATTTTTTATTTGATCTCATTTTCGTAATAATGACCCCGAAAACCATAAAACTACACTCATGACGGAAACACCCAAAAAATTCAACTTCAAGTAATATCAGGCGAGATGTTATGTTTACTACAGAGTGAACCTCAGTGGCCATTAAGTCGCGCTAAAGTCCATTCGCGCAAGTGTCCATTTGTGCAAGTGTACTGATACCTTTAAATGATGCATTATTCTATAATAAAATCTATAATATAAAAATGAATCGCAAAATGTGTTGGTAAGCGCATAACTCAACAACGCCTGGACCGATTTCACTAATTCTTTATTTTATTGTGTTTGTTATTGTCAGGAGAAGGTTCTTATGAAAAAAAATGTAGTAGTACGTAGGTAGTAGTAGGTAGGTAGCTAAATGAATCGCAAAATGTGTTGGTAAGCGCATAACTCAACAACGCCTGGACCAATTTCACTAATTCTTTTTTTGTTGTGTTTGTTATTGTCAGGAGAAGGTTCTTATGGAAAAAAAATGTAGTAGTAGGTTGGTAGTAGTAGGTAGGTAGTAGTAGTAGTAGTCTTAGTAGTAGTAGTCTTCAAGTCCTCCTCATATGTGTCCATCCGTTTAGTGAAAGTGGCGGTTAGCTCCTCCATACAATTTGACAGCTTGGCATACAAGTCCATTTTTGATAATTTGTGATTGTTCACGTTTGTTGAGAGGAATATGGTGGTTTATAAGTGCAGTGAGTGCATGCGAGGATAAACCAAAGTTTTAGTGCATAAGCAACGTGTAAAGATTGTATTAAACTATTTTATTTAAATACAGTGTAAACTCTTTATAACGAAACTCAAGGGACTGAGCATTTTTTGTCGTTATAGAGAGTTATCGTTATTTTATAGAGTTCGCTTTATAGAGTGTTTCAATATGTGGGTTTTAACGCAAACCAACCAAGTTGGGCTCACTTCAACGTTACAGGGAGTTTATTGTTATAAAGGATAACGTTATAAAGAGTTTACACTGTAATTAAATTAGATGAGAGCTCTTTTTTAGTTGTGTATACCTAAGCTACCCTCACAAAAAAAAAGAAAACTTGGTTGGTAGGTGTGAATGACCTCTATTAGGATCTAAACGGGGACCAATTTTAGTAATTCTATTTGGGCTTCTCGTATCTGGTGACAAAGATCTACTAATCAAGTAGGGACTAAGAACTGAACGTGTTTTTATTTATTCTCAGATGTGGCATCCCTTTTGGCCTGGTGCGCAGGCTGCGGCGTATGGCAGCATACGGGCTGCGGCAGCTCGGGCCCGCACTGCGCCCTGTGCGCCGCGCCCCTGCCGGAGCCCCCGCACCTCCCCGCGCCTGCGCCCGACCCCGACCCCTCGCTGCACAAGCAGCTCTATAGAGGTAACTACTGTACACTGCGGCGTGTGGCAGCATACGGGCTGCGGCAGCTCGGGCCCGCACTGCACCCTGTGCGCCGCGCCCCTGCCCGAGCCCCCGCACCTACCCGCGCCCGCGCCCGACCCCGGCCCCTGGCTGCACAAGCAGCTCTATAGAGGTAACTACTGTACACTGCGGCGTGTGGCAGCATACGGGCTGCGGCAGCTCGGGCCCGCACTGCGCCCTGTGCGCCGCGCCCCTGCCCGAGCCCCCGCACCCGACCCCGACCCCTCGCTGCACAAGCAGCTCTATAGAGGTAACTACTGTACACTGCGGCGTGTGGCAGCATACGGGCTGCGGCAGCTCGGGCCCGCACTGCGCCCTGTGCGCCGCGCCCCTGCCCGAGCCCCCGCACCCGACCCCGACCCCTCGCTGCACAAGCAGCTCTATAGAGGTAACTACTGTACACTGCGGCGTATGGAAGCACTATGCCCGCACCGTCGCACCTACTCGGGCAGCGCGAGTACGGGCTACTACGTCCTATGTTACTGACGTGACTATTAAGAGAAGGAGGAGGGATGGCTTGGGCCTTTACAACAATTATTATTACTTGGATGGTTGGAATGCAGGGCAGCTGGTCACGTTGACAGTAATAGTTGCACTGCAAATAGTTCAAAGTCGCTTGACATTTCGTATGACCCTTTCTGCCATAAACTGACTTGCTTGAGAATCAATATTCAGGTTTATAAATAATTAAATCTTCATTATCTTCCTGCCCTTGTCCCATTCTACTTGGGGTCGTCGCCACACGTTGTCTTCCATTCTTCGATGACAGACGCGCAAGTAATAATTAAATATTGTTTCAGATAAATTAGCTGAGCGAAAAAGCTTACAAGAGAAGAATATAAAACTATGCGTCGAGCTTCGCAAACTTGAAGTGAGAGCCGCAAGCCTCAAAGAGAATTTGGACGAGCATAACGAAGAGAAAAGACAACTGCTGGCTGATCAGATCAAGACGCAAAGAAACCTACAGAAGCTTCTAGACTTCATCAGTCAATTTAAGGAGACGTCGATAAGCATCCAGTCTACCTCCGTCAGCGAGTCTGGCAGCGAAATTAGTAAAAGTAATGAGGAATGAAGTGGTGAGTTACCATTTGACATTGGGTCCTTTTATCCCGGTACGACCTCGTGAGAAAATTGCCATTCCCCAACGCGGGCAAAGTCAGGCACAAAATATACTAAAACCTTCCTCGAGAACCACTTACTCATTGGTGAAAACAGCATGAAAATCGGTGCAGTAGTTTTTGAATGACTTTGTTTTTATAGTAAGTAGATTTTTAGCATCTCAGGTCGTGTCTATTGACTTTTTCAATAGTATTTAACGAACGCCGAACTGCCATATATGTTCTTCATTGTTGTATAGGTGTTTCTTATCCTAACAGTAACATTTTCATTGTTACAGGTTGAAGGTCTGGTAGCGTCTCTCCGTGTTCGTGATTCGTGGTCGGTGTGATGTAGAAATATGGACTTTCAGTAGTTCAAAATGTAGTCTTACTGAACTTTTCAGTTTTTTTTAGTAGAACATGTGGAAATTATAAATTAAGTTGGATTTTGTTTTCTATTTACCAAATGATATATTTCAAGAAGAATTTTATTGTAAATTGCTCTTTACAGAGCTTAACTGAAATGGCGATTGTTTATTTTCAAATGTGAAAGTACCGTTCAGAAGTTCGAAATGTGCGTTATATCACGATTGTTCTCAATCAGATGGATGGATGGGTAAATCAATTCTATAAATCAAATGATTAGCCAAAAGTAAAGTGTTCAGTATTTGATTCCTAATTTAGAATATTATAGATGTAGTAATTGTCGGTTATTTTAGAAATGAATTTTGTTCAGACTGCTAAGTTTTAATTTTAAGCATTGATTGTATTGTAGTTACAGTTTTATAGAATCAATTGTCCGTCCTTTTCTAAGTTTAAATATTTTATTATACAAGAAGAAAAGGATGCCAAGATTTTGTAAATATGAAACCGAACAATGTTTAATATTTGTATGGACTAATGGATACGGTTCATAGGTTAATTCAAAATTAGTTATTCTCTGTGATATGATTATTTTTCATTAGGTTGTTGATGGTACAAATGTACTTTGTACAAATATCCTTTAATTGTAAAACTCTCGTGTAAATAAATATTCGTAAATTGGTTAAAAGTGCTTTAATTTAGTTTACTTCAATTTTAGACAGTTACGGTATCCTTACTAGCAGATTTTAACTAAATTCTAAAACTTTCTTTGCTTTTAATGTATCTCTACGTAACTCTTTAAAGCTGCGTTCCAGCAGCTCCAGTTCATAAAGCGAGAGAGACGTGAATCGTTCCATCTCTTTAATTCCGGCATTGTCGACATGCACCAGTCCTCCGAAGTATGCAGTACCGAAGTCATTGTTTTCTATAAATGCGTTCACTGTCGTTGATTGTCCGTCCAAGGCATCGAGTATACCACGAGTGAAAAGCTTTGCACTGTATGCAACTGACAGAATTGGCGAAACTCCCTTTTTAGCTCTTAATACTTCGTCATCAAACTGACGAAACTTCAATATGAATTCCTGAGTTCTTCTAGCATCGAAGTCTGAGCTGGGTTGGCTGTGAGAGAGAAGAGGAATAGCAGTCTTATCAGAATGCCCTCCGATCACAGGCACCCAGCAGTCAGTAGGGTTCAGTTTGTTCTGTGTCGCAAACAGTGTTTGAGCACGCAACGTGTCCAAGCCAGTAATACCAAAAAGTTTCTTTGGGTCATAATCTCCATTTTTTCTCAAGACTTCAGCAGCCATCGGAACAAGACAATTTATAGGTTCAGTAACGATGCCAAAAAATGGTAAGGGTTCCATTTTGGCCACCTGCATCGCCAATGTTTTTACAAATTCTACGTTTTCTGACAGCCAAAGATTTTCTGAAATGCCGGGTTTTCGTATGAGTCCACCGGTGCCAATAACTATGTCAGCATCTTTCAAGGCCGTTTCTAAGGTGTCTTCTCCTGTGTATCCTTGTATGCCAGTCTCGGTGGGTACGTGCGACAGGTCCAAAACAACGCCGGGCGTATGCCCACGAGTATCATGGACCACGAGCTTAGTGATACTCGGTTCTGATCGTAATAGTAAACAAAGTGTTTGCCCGATGTCGCTGGCCCCTCCGATAACACTAACTTTGTAAGACCTTTTGGCTGTAGAATAAAGTTCCTGAATATTTCTGGCGATTAACTTTTGCATGTTGATGGATGTGATTTGTGTTTTTTTTTGGATTATATTTTGAATTTAATTTACCATTTTATTTGACGTTCTGCCATATTCAATACATTTGACACTTGATTGTAGATTTCGTTGTATTTTATAAACGTACAAAAGGCCAGATAACGAATTTAAAGTAGGTTACATTAGAGAAGCTTTCTTAATGGGGTTGGCCGGTGAAAGCTTAAATCAGATGGCGCTAGCATAGCTTGTTCCCAATCTGACCAATGAGGTCAAGCCATTTTGAAATTTAAAATGACATTACCAGATTTTCTACCAATTACGATGCTTGGAGCAAACTATGCTAGCGCCATTAGTTCCACAGTTGCCATCCCCATTTATCTTGTGGTTAGTAGAGTTTTATGCCGCTTGTCGCTTGCCGTGGCTTGGCTTTACATGCCGTCGAGAAATATGTCTCAGGCATATTCTTGTTTCCTCACGATCATTTCCTTCACCGAAGCCTGCCTAATTTAGGTATACAATACGCACATGAATCCAAAAAATCAGAAGTGCGTGTCTTGGGTTCGAACTTGGGACCTATGACTGCATAAAGAAGCTAATAGGCAGGTTCCTACTCTTGACTTCGAGGCATTTAGGCTCGATCAGTTTTGCTTTGAGGCTTTTCAAGGTTTTATCAACAGTTTTGTTGAGAGAGTTGAGAGCAAAAAGTTGCTATAAATATTTTACTCTTTGGTACTTAAAGAGCTCTACTCTATCTGCTACTGTCTGCTACTCCTTTTGGTGTAAGACGTATTCTACTCTTTTAAGCTGAATTAAAAAAAGTAGGTATAATAAAATTGTATGTAAGAATTTCTGGGCCTTCTTAATTACAATAATAATATAAATTCCGACTCTGAATTCAGAGAGGAATTCAGAATTTGTGAGAGAGCGTCTAGACCACAGAGCATCATATAATTTATATACTACTAACTTTATGCTTTTTGATTCAAAACGTCATGTTGACAATGAAGTCAAAATTTTAGTTCAGAAAACATGTAAAATATAAAAAATCAAGACTTAAAATTATGAAAAAATATATCTCAAATTACTATGTTGAAATTGATCACTCGTTTATTGCCAGCAAAACCGCAGACAAAAATAAAATCTATACCGTCGAGAAATATCCAAGTTTCTGTAATTGGCGCTGGAGGAGAAGTCGGGGCCAATGTGTCTCTTTTACTAAAGCAGAACCATAAAATAAAACGACTGCACCTGTATGATGAAGACCAGGGAATATTAGGAACTGCCATAGAATTGAGTCATTTACCGGGAGGGCCAAACGTAAACGCGTTCTCTGGTGGTGCCTTGAATCTAGCTATTCGGTCCTCTGACCTCATCCTTATGGTTCACCGAGTGCCCCGGAAGCCTGGAAATACGCGAGAACAAATGATTGCTGCTAATGCACCTTCTTTGCAGAGACTATGTCGGGCAGTTGCGGACGAAAACCCTGACGCGTTCCTCGCTATCGCAACGAACCCTCTAAATTCAATGGTTCCTTTTGCAAGTTCAATTTTGTATAAATACGGAATTTACAACCCATTTAAGGTCTTCGGCATAACGCAAATAGATACCGCCAGGGCTCGCAGTTACGCCTCTAAAGCTTTGCAGGTGAGCTGTCAAAATTTGAACATTCCTGTTATAGGAGGACATTCAGACGAGACAGTCATACCTTTGTTTTCATATATCCCACCTACCGAAACAGTTGTGGATCCCTATCAAGCAAATTCACTAACTAACCTTGTTAGGGCATCTGGGACAGAAATAGTATTTCAGAAACATGGAAATGAATCGGCGGTGCTTGGGGTCGCCTGGGCGATCAATGAATTTTGTAATACGATAATAGATGCAATATGTGGCAGTGAAGTGGAGGCGACTTGCTATACCGCTAATGCACATTTTGGGACAAAATTTTTTGCTGGCCCTGCTTTAATAGGCCCTTATGGTATAATACGACCGTGTCAACACTTTTCATTTAGTGACTATGAATCGTTCTTAGTACATGCTTCAGTGCCCGCTATCAAGAGAGATGTGTGTCTTGGAGAAGATTACGTTAAGTTTATTAGTCCGAGACCGAGGCGTCGTTGAGCATTTTTACACTTTACAGAGTTTAATATATTTTTCTTCCAACTATGCTTTAATTTCATCATAATCACACTAAAAACTCAGTACAAAGCGAGTCTTTAATGCTCTACAGCAATAAAAATGTACCTATGAAATTTCATTATTGCACAGTTTATTTTTTTATCGCACCAAAAGGTGCCAATCTCAATGGATTAGGTCTATTCAGCCAGCCGATATCAATACTTTTTTTTTTACGTACGTATATTCGTTTCTATCCTACTTGTTCCAAATTTAAAGAATGATTGCTGCTAACTCTAATTTAAAAATGAAAGAATTTAAAATAGTTATTTGTTATACAAGAGTGCAAAGTTGTTTTTTAACCGCGTGCTCAATTTTGATGACCGAGCAAGCGAAAGATTCTAAAATTGAGTCACGAGCGAAGCGAGTGATTCAGAACTTAGAATCTTGAGCGTTAGCGAGGGAATCAAAAGAGCTCGAGGTGAAAAATCTTTGCACTCGAGTGCAACACGTAAATTTTCATCCCACCTCAGCGAGGAAATGAATAAACGCAAAAAAAAATTGCGCATTATTAACAAATTCAGTTAATTCTGTTGGCGTCAAATAAACTTCCTCGTCGCTAGATAATGAGTGGTCATTTTAGGTTTTTCACTTGTTTTCAAGTTGGATTCCTTGTTTTTAACCTAAGGTGTTAACAATATGACGTGAAAAGAAAATGGCGCGTGCAAAACATATTAAAAAAAGTACATCAAGAAGGTTCCGAGTCTGAGTTCTTAACAAATTAAAAAAAAAGCATGATAAATTCGGCACCATAGAGGTAGAAGTAAATAGGTTTAATGATGTTTTGAATTCACATGCTTGGTGCACACGATGTTCTAAATTCAAATTTACTTTACCCTCAAGACGATAAAAACGGCTTTTGCACTGAGATATTGAAGAGCAAAAATACTCTTTCCGAGATGGGGGGATGAAAAAGTGATTTGGCGGGAAGTTTGTTAATTTTGCTTGACAATATTTTTGGAAACGATAAAGTGTGATACCATCTGATTTTGAGTGCTTCGGCTTCGAATTAAAATGGAATCATCTAGCGACACATTAACTCCGGAAAACATTCTAAATGAAGCCGACAGTGTTATAGAAACTTCTATTTTAACTGTTTGATATGAGTTTCTTTTATCTACTATTCCTAAGTAGGTAATAGTTGAAAGAAAAGCAGATTATGCACCTCGCCTTAAGTAATTTATATTGCCCTCGTGCCTGCTAAATCAGGCACTCGGTGCAATAATAAATTACTTTGTGCTCGATGCAATAATCTACTACGAGTTAAGTACCTACTTAAATTAGTTTTTCCATTTTTTTCCTAAGTCAAATTCTTTTATTTTTTTTGCCTTCAACGAAATTAAAGTAACACAGACATTAGGTAGGTACTTAATTTTGCATTTATTGACTTTAGTATGAAATAGCAGATTTTTTTTTCTTATTTCAGAGTTGGTCCGATAGCAAAAGTTGTTAATTTTTTTGAGCAATGTCTCTTACAGTGTATCCCTGGACGGGTCCACTCAAATCTGTGTGGTTCTTTCTTCAAAAGACCATCTCAGACATTAATATCTGCATGATCCTCATGTGAATTGAGCAAGATTATGTCTGGACTTCAAAAGAGACCTCTGAGTTTGTTTCGGCTGTTTCTTCTCAGAGTAGTCAGGTACGAAACACCGGCCCCATCTAGTTTAATAAAATTTACGTGTAAAAGTGTTTGTGAAAACCTACTTACAAAATAAACATCATTTATCATTTATCCTTCTTGTTCTGTATTTTGGCTCAACTTCTTTCTTTATTGAGTGTCTAACTCAGGGTTTTATACCGCCCATGGGTCTCGTGACTTGGCTTTATATGATCGAAAAATATCTCTCAGGCATGCTGGTTTTCGTCACGATGTTTTCCTTCACCGAAAGGAAAAAGGAAGGAAGCAAGTGATAATTATACAATGCGTACATGAATCGAACAATCAGAAGTGCATGTCTTGGGTTCGAACTTGTGACCTAGGATAGGACTTGGCCATACCCCATTACCACTAGACTATAAATGCCGCTGCTGGCTCAACTGTAACATTATACGTACCTATACCTAATACATAGGTACCTTAAGCCTGAATATGTGCCCTATTGATAGCAATAGGCTCGTCCTACAAGGGGCTCATAACTAAAATCCGTCGAGGCTTACAAGCGTAATATAATAGCACCTAAATTCGAATAAAGAATTCAATTTAGTGCTAAACTAGTTTCAGTAAGGTATTCTTTAAATTCAAATTCTATATTCGGTAAGTAAAAACCAAACATTCTAGAGACCATTGAACAAAGCCATAGGAATGGCGAGCACATAATCGAAGCTGACGTGTGCAGCGTTCAGTTGTAACGGTCCAATATCGGACAAATGGCGAGGTGGTGACGCAAAGCGGCCATCGGAGTCGCATCTCATTCGGAGAACATTGTAACTGCCTGAGTGCCTTGTTCCTCTTACTACGGAGAACTAGTATCTATGGCTGCGTTCACACTGGAGCGTGTTACGATAGCTACTGATATTCTACGTGATTCGTGTCTGGATTTAAAGTTAGGCCTGAGTTATTTAATCTGTAATCTCGCTTATGGTTTGCCTTATCAAGGATTGAGGCTTTTTGAGGAACTGACAACGACTTTTTACGCTTGTTGTTGTGTTCAGGCCTATCTAAAAGCTGTACAAATTCATAAGTTTGCTATCAGTAAATTATAACCTACCCGACCATCCCGAGCTTTCCCAATAATCGGCTCTACTAGCGTGAGCTGAAAGACCAACAACTAAGTTATGAAAAAAATATTGATCGCTTAGGTACTTATACAAAAAAAAAGCGTGTGAAACAAGATGCATTAAAAGACCGTGCCGCTCACCAGATGTGTTAAAATTTACTTCCCAATATAATTTGATGTGATCCTAACTTAACAGGCGGGGAGCGTTCTCAGCTCGGTGCAACCGCAAATAAGGATCGTAACGACAGGGTTAAGTTTAAGATAATCGCTGAGCGGCCATACGGGTCCGCCGCGGCGTTACATTGAGTTTAATGTCCCTCGGTCTTGACGACCGCCGTCTGACGGTGTTAACTTGAGGGAGGGTTAAGGGTCGAGAGACCGGTGATTACACCTCTGTAAGGACCATTTATTGTAACTACACTGTTTGTGATTGCCTGTGTGCCACATTAACGTTTGGCTTTATTTTACAGACATTATAAAGTCATCTGCGGTCGTGATGAGGTGGGTTGTCACCAGGTGGCTTCCGTCCCGGTGGTTAGTTCCTATTGTAGGTAGGAATTGATATTATCAGAGCTTTTTTGTTACCTGTTGTAGTATTCCGACTAGTTTGGTATCTAGGGGATCTTCTTTACAGATTCAATTGAACAGCATCCTCATAAAGGCTTTGCTTGTTGTTGGTCTCGCAGTTTACTTACGACTTTACTTAGGTACTACACGCTATTATAAAGTCGTATCTACGGGTAATGCAGATTTTTCTGTGTGAGAATCCTACCTGCGCAGAAGCCACGTGCCTGTGCCAAACGCAGGTGCAGAGTAACAGAAGTCGGACCGTAAACCAACGTGCGAGGATATAAGTCTTACGTTCCTAGGGTCCCAGGTTTAAATCCCGTTAGGAGCAAATGTTTGTGTCTTAGCATGGACATTTGTTTCCGAGTCATAGATGTTTATACGATTATGTACCTATAATAATTATGTATTTACAAATAAAAAGTATCTCTATAGTATAAGAACTATCTGGTATCCACGACACAAGCCTCGTTGCTTAGTGTGGCACTAGATGGCGCTGTGTGTAATGTCCAGCGATCTTGCGGCACGAGGCGCCGCTCACGAGCGCGCTCCGCACTCGCAGCCTCATTGCTGAGGACTTGGATATGTTATGTTGTGCTTTGGGTGAATTTACAAGAATAACTACGAATAGAATTTGCTATATTTAAAAACAGTTGTACTAATAAAAGTTTAGGTGTGCTACAATATCGCATTGGGTCTAGCCTGTAAAGATATTTGTATGTTTAGAGTAAATAAATAAATGAATTAATTTAGTGAGTTGCCGTGTAATTAGAACGCAGAGACTTATCTAGATTTTGTAGTTGGGCGCTGTGTCAAAAGTTGTAGTAACTACGAGTAAGTAGGTACATAGGTAGGTACAGGATACGGGAGATAGTTATCATATTTTTTTTTTCGTGTGGTTAGTGTCTAACCTGGTATCAGCTTTACATGTCAACGAGATATATCTCTAAGGCATGCTAGTTTAGTTTCCTCATGATTTTTTCTTTCACCGCAGCAATTGACTCCGAACTCCGAACATGAACCCGAAAAATTAGAGCTGCGTGTCTTGGGCTCGAACTTGAGACGTCCGTCTTGACAGTCGGACGCCCACACCACTAGGTTATCTATCACTGCTGATCTGCTGAGATGGTTATTATGATTGATGTTGTCTCGTCAGGTATAAAAAACCATTCTTCGTGAATGTGATCTCGGTGCATATTCAACTTTCAATTCACCAGACACGAGATATTTAAATGTGCGGTAATTATCATAGCTACATAACTTACTGTAATGTACTCAACAACTTATCTGATCAATCATGATGGCTATCAACGCTCGTGCTTAGATTTTATCAATTTATTAAGAACCCGTTCGCTCCTAATGTTGTTATTCCACATTTTAATTACATTGAGTCTTGGGTAGTGGAAGTAGTGCGTACCGGGACTTAAATTATGTCGCCCAACGACGTCAATGTGGTACAGAGATTATCGAGTCTTGTTTTTGATTTTGAGGTCTTTCCTGGCGTTGTTTATGTTGTTCTATTAGAAATTTCTGAATATAATAGCCTGGAATACGGACCTATTCTTGGGAAATGGAAAGTATGCTCGTTTCTTTAAACCTGGTTGAGGAACGTTTGTGGCGAATGGTGTTCACAAAAGCAAGATTTATTTCAGTGTCTCTGTCTATAGACGATGTCACAAGAATTATGTTTCTAACTTTAGAATTTCAAATTATCTTTGAAAGCAACAAGATGTCACCTGTGTCTAACATCTCTTGAGATAACTCCCAAGAGATGTTAGAAATAGGAGACATTTTTTCAAGTTTACATGCCAAAGAAAACTCATCCATCAGAAATTGTGCTAGATAGCAGACGATCGGAAAAACTAAAGACGTACATAGACTGGTGACTAGGTAAAGTTCGGGGGAAGTCGTTGAGAGGTCCCGCGGGTGTCGTCTGTCGGCGCCTCGGATGTGGGACTGTGTGTCGAAGTTAGTGCTATGGGTACCTACGGGCTATGGGCTATATAGCCCGTTATATAACAATTAACTTTGTAGTATAAAGGGGAACGCGTGTTGTTTGGATTCCAATGCCAGTTCTATAATACTAGAACTAGCATACGTAGTGTGTAAATCGTTGTAGCAGCAGGTACCTACCTCCAATCTCGTAATTTTGTACAAATACGTGTAAGAGAAGCTAAAAACTTATATAACATAGGTAAGCTGTGATCTTGGAATACCTACCGGACTCCGAACTATACTTGCATACTCAGAAATAACAAGAAACAACAACTTGCAAATAACTTCCGTTTGACCCATTGACTCTCTATCCTTTTTCTACCCAACATAGATATTTTACTCCGTTGGTCTTGTGGTTGCAAGCACGACTGCTGAGCAAAAGGTCCTAGGTTCGATTCCCAGGCCGGGGCAAAGTTTTATTGGATTATTCCATCTGGATTTTTTCAGTAGCGGTCATAGAGTCGGCTCAGTCGAGGTATTACTTGGGACTTTTACTTAAGTCGAAATGTGGGTGTATCTATCATCTATCTGTCATGGGGGTTTAGGTTTCCGCACTTAGTCCCTAAGATGGACCATTTTGCGTGAGCCATGGTGGCCAGTTACTCCAACCACCTCCCTCCAGAAGCAGATTAAACTTCCCGGTCTCCTCAGGACATCTGCAAGTGATCTTGGCGTTCCCAGGGTCTCCTCGCGAATCTTGGTAACGCCTAGCTGTGCACTCGAGAAGCACATGCGCCACCGTCTCCTCCGCCTCCATGCACGCTCTGCACAGGGGACTGTCAGTGATTCCTAGGGTGTGGAAGTGTTTATTCAGTGAGCAGTGTCCAGTGATGGTCCCCGCCGAAAATGTGGGTGTAGGTATAGGTACAATGTATTTGGTACCACCTCTGCCTAACCCTTCGCGAACTACGTGACTTTATGTTATAGACATTTTTTTTATTTTTTATAATTAGTTTTCTACCGCAGACGTGGGGGTCCGCGCTCTTATTTACATTTTATTAATTTGTTTGATTGATTTAAAAGAAAAATTAAAACTACGATCGTGCTCCATCATTGGACACGTTACATTAACCTAAGCTTATTATTAGTAACTTAAGAGGCCTGCGGAGCATGCGTAGTTCATACAAACGTAATACCAAAATAATTTGTAAATCAAACATATTCCTAAGGTAGTGTGTATTTATTTCAATTGGATAACAGAATATCTAGGTTCCCAAATATATATTTTGATTGGATACTGATTTAAACAAGAGTTATGAGAAAAATAAGTTTTATATAGAAATTTTGAATTCCTCATAATAATATCTCGTCTGTAGGTATATCATTGTCCTTTCAAAATATATTTTTGGGAACATAGATATTCTGCAATCCAATCGAAATAAATACACACTACCCTAAGAATATATTACATTTACAAATTATTTTGCCCCTTACGATCTACGTGAGTCCATCCAATATTTTTTTTTTTTTTCATTTTCTTTTTTTTTTTGTCTTTTAGGCTTTACAGTTGTTGATATTTCCTTAACCACTAATTAAAATTAACAAAAATCTACACCAAGCTATTTAACTATTTTTTTTCCCATAAATGCATGGCAATGTGAGTCGACCGGCACCCGTTCACGGACATGACCTGCACATCCGCGCCGCTTAGCTCAACCATTTTGTAGGGAACTTAGCGACCGGATGCGCAGCGCCACCATCGGCACTGTTTTTACGTGAGTATGACAGACTCACCCTGCCATGCAGTTTTACATAGTCAATTTTTGTTATCGACATTTTATGTTATAGACATTTTATGTTATAGACATTTTATGTTATAGACATTTTATGTTATAGACATTTTATGTCATAGACATTTTATGTTATAGGCTCCAGGGTATTTGTCAGTGCAAAATTATGCAACAAAACGTCTATCATCACTTAAACATAAAAGTCCTACAAACAATACTTAGTAGACAAAGAATGCGTTGGCGTCGCTTCACTCGGCTCCCACAAGTCGTTATCTCAACTTGTTTGCTAAACCCGCCAAGAATTGCAAATGGCGATAATTCTAACTACACCGATAAATCAGCTACACCCCGTTCAAGTTTTTTCCCGAGGGTCCCTCCTTTCCACCATTGTTGGTGATTGATCGCGCTTTTCCTATACTTAAAGTTTTTCAAAACGTTCAAGAACATGTGTTGCAAAAGTTTCGACAGGCCATCGACGCTGATGTGTTCGGATTCGTAGTAACTATTAATTTGTCGTTTGCAAATATGGACAGGCCCGCCGCTAGCTGTTTAGTAGCCCGTGTGCAATACCGATTATGCCACCCTACGACTACTTACGCTGAGTTTTGTCAAAAAATAGTACATTGTTATCCTAGGGGTGAAAGTAAAGGGCACGCCACGATAAGTCCCCTCTTTGAGGAGTGGCTAGAGAGGCGCCACAGCGTCCTCACCTTCCACCTGACGCAGGTCCTCACCGGACACGGATGTTTCGGGAGGTTCCTACATCGAATCGGGCGGGAGAAAACGCCCGGGTGTCTCCACTGCGAGGATCGACCGGAGAACACGGTGGAGCACACGGTGGAAGTCTGCCCTGCGTGGGCGGAGCACCGCCGTGTCCTCGTAGCGGCGATCGGCGGCGGCGACCTCTCGCGTCCGGCCCTGGTTCAATCCATGGTCCGGAGCGAGACGGAATGGGAAGCCGTCACCTCCTTCTGCGAAGCAGTCATGCTAGCGAAGGAGGTGGCGGAACGAGAGAGGGAGAGATCCTCTCTTCCCGGCCGCCGCGGGAGACGCACCGGGCGTCGGGGGCCATGTGGTGGCTACCGGCCACCGTAGACGCGGGCCTGTTGACGGTTGGCTATGTGCTAGCTAGCCGTCCGTCCGTCTAATGACGACAGGCCGTGTCGACGGCGCGTTCGTGTTCCACGCGCGCCTCAAAGAGATGTCAACATAAGAGAGGGGCCTGCAAGGGCCGAAGTCTGCCGGGGTTGCGGGCCTGTTCGAAAGAGATACCGCGGCCCCGGAACATAGAGGGCGAGGAAGGAACATGGATGGGTTTTAGTCAGTAAAAGTCTGACACTCCCTCCCGCTCCGCCCAGAGTGAGAGAAGTCATTTGATGATTTCCCATCCTAAAAAAAAAAGGGGCTGAAAGTAACTTATTTAGTCCCGAGACGGGGCTTGGCGCCCAAGAGTAGCGCGGGCGCTAATAGCTCGAGGGACTTAATAAGTCTTTAACCCGAGGTAAACACTTTGCTTTTCATTACGAATACAAGGAAAATAAAAACAAGAACACGAAACCACTCGAAAAAAAAATGAAGATCCGATCTTCATTTTTTTTTCGAGTGGAGTAGGTCTGAAGTTGCCTGAGGAGCGGGCTGAAAGTAATACTTTTCAGCCCTAGGGAAAATCACTTTCAACTGACAGCTGTCACATTATTAAAAAAAAATCTAGTTCTATTTTCACATTTCTATTGAACCATGTTCCGACTTCTATACAGCCTGTAAATTACAGCGCGATGTAAAATTTAAATAACATAAAATTCAGTATTTATTAAAGAATATATTTTTTAAATAACTTAGTTATAATTTAGTTACAAATATTTCTTTAAAATAACAAAGATTTGGGCAAAATATTTACTATTTTTTCAGTGACGATAGTGAAAATAAAGGCTGAATAGCCGGCCACAGAAAAAAAAACAAAATAGGCGGGAAAGCGGCAATCTGATCTTCATTTTTTTTTTCGAGTGGTTTCGTGTTTTTGTTTTCGTTTTCCTTGTATTCGTCATGAAAACCACAGTGTTTACCTCGGGTTAAAGAATTATTTATTCCCTCGAGCTATTAGCGCCCGCGCTACGCTTGGGCGCCAAATCCCGTCTCGGGACTAAATAAGTTACTTTCACCCCTAGGATAACAATGTACTATTAACTCCTCGAATCTATTCTATAAAGATGTTATTGTCTGATCTAGGACTTTAAAATAAAACTCTACTCTATATTTGATTTTGGGGTCTACTAAAACTTCATCACTGTGTTCATATTGAAATTGTGTTGGTTTTCTTCTTGGACGAATTGTATTTATGGATGGAAAAATATATATATACCAGATATTTCCAGCAAAGCATCAAATATTTTTTCGAGGTGATACCGTAATGGTTTAATTGCATCAATTTCTGCTAGACCATTGCGTGGCGCTTAAAATTTTAATTTTAAATTTGGTAAATGTTTGCAAATTATCGACCATCTTTTTGTAGATGATGAAAAGAAAACGTAAAAATATCTTGAATTATATTAAAGAAATTCACAGTTTCGTGCGTAATATTTGCTGCATCATTCACTACCAATGAGCCGAGCATGGGACGTAAAATGCGCGGTTATTGATTCCCAAATTTTTTTTTGTAATTTGGCATTAATTACATCTTAGTTTTAACGGATAATAATAGATGGCGTTGTTAACGCTAAGACTGCGCGCCGCCAGTCGGGTTTTTTTTCCATGCGATGGCGATCGATGGTGGGGTGGGTATTATGACAATGATTTTGAATATTACGTGATGCGTCGCTCGATTTGCCGCCCCCTGGACGTGCCGCCCGCGTGCGGTGCACGCCTTGCACGCCCGCTTACGGCGGGCCTGAATATGGAGTACGTGTGACAGAAGGCTTATCCGTATTCCGATGTGTAACTTTAATGAAATCTGTTTGTCACGTCTTAAAGTGGTCTACGAAAAGTATACCTGGCTGGCTATACCATCACTTCTCGGTACCTAGTTCTCGTAGAACTCAACCAGGAAATTAAACAGCAGTATCGTAAGCAAAGAAGAGCATGCCTAGAATCTACGACTTACTTTTCCACTTTTCTTCGTAGCGGCCTACTGCGTTTTAGTACCTAGACATGGTTTTTATTGATGGGCAAGCCCTCTGTCCCCAAAAAGGCTTGAATGAGACTACAGATGGGTATTGAAATGTATAAAAATAATAAAAATAAAAATAAACACATGAATAAAAGTTTACTTTACTTAACGGAATGTTACTTCAGCCTGTTTAAATCAGCGAATTCCTATAGGGAACTTACCCATGCCAGTTTTAATTGTAGGTCTATAGTATCTCTATATAGCCAAAAGAACAATAACAGCATGGTAAGAAAACCAATAAATTAGTGGTCGATGACGCCCCCGGGAGCCGAGAGCAAGCTGCGGTGATGCAGCGTCAATTTACGACCAGCGCTAATTGTCCTCAATTTATAACGTTAGTATATATATTAACGATATACCTATTAACTGTTCAAGATGGATATGAAGCACGCGTTATATCAATTGTTTTTCTTATTGGGTTTTATTTAATCAAGTTCTAATGTTTAAAGAATACCAGGGCGTCTCGACAGAGATAACGACAAATCGCTAACTTTCGATGGCTGATTACTAACGAATAAATTCGGTTGCAATAATGATGCTTGCGAATATTGAAAGTCTCTACATCCTTGATGCGTTTCTCCCAAGCATAATTATTGCAACCGAATTTATTCGGTAGTAATCAGCGATCGAAAGTTAGCGATTTTATTGTTACTTATCTCTGTCGAGACTGCTGACCTAGGTGAGGTTGTACAAGTAGCTCTGCAAACTTGGTGAGAAGTTTATTACATTTATTGATTTACTTAAGTTAAGTTACTGCCTCTGTGTGTTTAATTTAAGACATAAACTGGTGATTTGTGTCAGCAACAGCTTCGACAGTTATATTATCGTTTTATATTTTCATCTTCCATATGAAAACTAGGTACAGTCATCATTAATTCATAGTACTCGACTACTTACAGGTAAAATATATTGCACGCCTAATACTTACTTACATTTTTGCCATTTAACTACAATACGTAAATTCTTATACATTAGTTCAACAGAGCTGACTCTAGTGCAACGGAACGACGACGTTGGCATTAATTACCATACGCCCATAAATATTCTATTTTCAAGCACAATTTACAAAATAATAGTGTTAAAATAAACTAATGACATTGTTGCGAGCATGCAAAATAATTGGATCCCGTTTATAGCGGAGCACTGCCGGTCTCACGTACCCAGTTCCTTAGAACATAGTATTGCTATTTCTGCATGCTCGTTATGCAGCTTCCTGACTCTGCCAAATGCAATTTGTACTGGTTAAACTGACGTTACTGCTTGATATTCCCTATATTTCATATTTAATTAAATATCTACTTCCCTCACACACTTCAATGGATAATGATTAAATGCGTCTATATTTGACACAATAACAACCATAAATTCAATTAGCTATTTGCTAACATAATAGACAACATGTCGCGTATAAAGTATGAATCGAAGTCGTGCCGGTTTTCACCCCTCGACTCGGCGCAGCTTTTAATAATCGATTTAATTGAGCCAATGAACAATTTAATTAAAATTCTAAAGACACGGCGTACGGCCCGTGGGATGCGGCGCGACGTGAGCCATGGGAACACTCGCTGATCGGACTTTTGGCAAACTGTCTAGATCGCTCTTTTATTGTAGTAAAGTTGCAAAGGTGACTGCTGAAAAATGTTAAATTAGAAATGACTAGCATTGCTGAAGGAATAACACAATAAATAAGGTTCCAATAATCGAACTGTTCCTATCAGAGTTCTACTTTAGAACTTTAGCAAGGGAACTGAATAGTAAATAAATAAATCCTTATACGTTTTGACATATTTATGGTCTTTAGTGTAATGTTTGCAAAGGCAGCTGCTGAATATGTGATCCTGGCTACCATACATATGAGTAATGGAACTTTAACATAACTAGCGATTGCAAATTGTGGTTCATCCCGAATAACTGCTTTTGTAGGTACATGTAGATGCACCTACACCAGCAGTTATTCGGGGCATGATGGAAGGCATCATCATTCATCATACAAACAACCTCATCACGAAGCCATCAACCAAGCATTCTGCACATTGAACTAAGAAACTACGCAAAAAAAAAATTCTGGGAAACACTTTTTTTTTGGATGAAACATCATGTTTTGTGGTAGAACTCAATGTAACGCCGTCAAACCATTGTACAACCTCATCACGAAGCCGTCAACCAAGCATTCTGTACATCGAACTAAGTTTTACGCAAAAAAAATCTGGGAAACAATTTTTTTTTGGATGAAACACCATGTTTTGTGGTAGAACTCAATGTAACGCCGTCAAACCATTGTACAACCTCATCACGAAGCCGTCAACCAAGCATTCTGTACATAGAACTAAGTAACTTTACGCAAAAAGATAAATCTGGGAAACAATTTTTTTTTGGATGAAACATCATGTTTTGTGGTAGAACTCAATGTAACGCCGTCAAACCATTGTACAACCTCATCACGAAGCCGTCAACCAAGCATTCTGTACATAGCACTAAGTAACTTAACGCAAAAAAATCTGGGAAACAATTTTTTTTTGGATGAAACATCATGTTTTGTGGTAGAACTCAATGTCACGCCGTCAAACCATTGTGCTCATGCATGGATGGAATATATAAAGATAAGATAAGTACGGGGGCCGTGTAGGTGTTTGAACTAAAAAAGTTACAATAAAAACTAGTATATAAAAAAATACTTGTCAAAAAGTTGTAACTTTGACCCCCAATATCGCCGTTACTAGGGTTCCTCAGGTATGGTGTACAAAAAGAATGATCGCAATGACAGGGAGAACTATTGCCTTTCGGCTTCGCTTAGATGCTTTTTACAGTGGGTACATAACCATTTATTTAATTGCTACTGCCACAAAAGCAAATTCCTTTGGTGTTATTTGAAAGGGTTTTGCATAACGGCTATAGTTAGTCACCTAAGTAGCGTTGTAACTTGCGGTTAATTAGATAAACATAATCATTGTACCTACTCTAAATCACATGAATCTACAATAATTATAATTACCTTAGTATTTATCAAGAACAATTAATTACGTTTTGTTTTTAAAAGTTAAATCATCTAGTCTATTGTTACAACAATAATTTTAATTTGTGTTTTTAATGGTTACAAAGAAATATGGTCTAAGTTACCAATAAAAGGTACCTAAGTCAGAGTGGAATAGGTATGTAGGTATCTCGTACCGGCCACCACATAGTCACCGATTGCATCATTCTCAAGTTCAATAGGATAGTGTCAGTTGGCTGAAACATTAACAAATGCTGTTTGTTTTTTGATTTTGTAAAACATTAAACAAGTTATGTTTTTGCATTAAAATTAGATACTTCTTTGAGTAACATACAGGGTGTAAATAACGAAGACGAAAGGAATTTGTTCTCTCCGTGATATTTTTTGTTCTAGACTATTGTATTGTTTTCATATTGTATAACGGGCTGGTGTCAAAGCGCATATTTTGCGTATGGGATATAATCCACCAAGCGGCCCAGTGCGGGTTGGTAGATGTCACATATCTTCGAATGTTTTGGTTCTAGGAAATTCCGGTTTCCTCACGATGTTTTCCTTCACCGTTTTGAGAGCAGTGGTGATGAAATAAATTACACGAAGTATTGCGCCTGCCTAGGTTCGAACCCACGACTTACTGTTTGTAAGTCGGGGCCGCCACCACCGGGCCACCGCTGCTCTGTTCTAGACTATATACTTGGAGGTCAAAGTTCCAACTTTATCACAAAATAAAAAAAAAACATGTTTTTAATGGAAACCTTTTACTTTAAACACCTCCACGATCCCCGTACTATTCAATCCATCCATCAGCACAATGTTTTGAGCGTGTTAGATTGAGTTTTATCGTAAAACGTGATTTTTCACCCCAAATAAAAGTCGTTTCCCAGCAAGAACTTTTGCGAAGAATTATTTGGTTTAATGCACAGAATGTTTGTTTGTCGAATTAAAGATAGACAACGTCACCTTACACTGAAATCACCCAAGTGCCTGCTACATGTATAAAAATATGCGATTATTAAAATGTCGGCTGTACAAATGAGCGGCGTGGCACGCCTGCTATGCAGGTATTTACGGTATGGGTTATAGGAGATCTGGGGGAGCCGTGTCTCTTCTCTTTACTTTATACTTTCAAGCCTTTTTTCTGCGACCATTTTTATATTAGCATCATGCTTCTGTTAGAACAGTGTTGTTGTGTGTTGTGTTGGCATCGGGGAAAAATCTGGATGGCACAGGAACTTAGTGAGGACAATAAAATTGTGGCATAAAAAAGTACACAATAATGGGTGAATTCAGGCTGTGGATGAAGACGATGAAAGTTTTTTTAAGGTTTACATTATCTCCAAAAGTACTTATCTGATTAATAGGATAATGGGAATTGGGTATTTCTGATTTTAGGATATCATCATCTACCTAGCCTTTTCCCAACTATGTTGGGGTCGGCTTCCAGTCTAATCGGATGCAGCTGAATAACAGTAATTTACATGAAGCGACTGTCTATCTGACCTCCACAGCTCAGTGAGTACTGGGTAATATGATACTCCTTGGTAAAACTAGTTGTCAGAATTTTTGGGCCACTAACTACCTGTATTGACTGTCAAAGATCCACAAATGACAGCCGGGACCAACTACATAACGTGCTTTCCGAGGCACGGAGGAAACTCGATATTTAATGGGTGTCTACCATCCATAGAGTATAGTAATATAGATTGGGGTGTCTACCCATCCACAGACCAACCTAGGCAAGCACAGCTTAACCTAAAGTTCGACCCGAGTGGCTATCATTATTCAGCCTTTTTTTTTTTTTTCTCAGGATATGTTTTTTCGATACGTAGGAAATCACAGGCAGAAGCTATTCTACCTATAAATATAGAAACGGTAATCGTTATTCAGAGCTTTGTGGTTTAAATCAATTAGCACGGTACGCAGCTAAAATATAGCGAATAATTACCTATAAATGATGTATTGTTTTGTTCCTAAAATGCTATTATTTTAGCTGAAAATAATAATTACAATTACAACGTAACATCACGCCTATTTCTCCGCAGGCAGGGCAGTGGGGCAGGGGTGTCCCTTTAGTATACCCAAATTTTGCCAGTTAAGTCTCTTATAATAGGAGGTGGTAAGAGTATTACCATCAATTGGGCATGAATCCAAACTAGGGTTGCTACTGAGAAATTCCTTATGGAAACCTTCGACTTTGCCCACTTGGGAATAGAATATAGGACCTCACGGGCAATGGTAGCCCTAGCGACTCTTACAAGATAACATACTCGTAACATCACGACTAGAATCCCCAAAGGGTTAGGTAGAGGTGGCTACCGTGTCCCCGGAACATTAGGGGTGAGGAAGGAACATGGATGGGTTTAGTCAGTAAAACTCTGACACTCCCTCCCGCTCCGCCCGGAGTGGGTGAAGTCATTTGATGATTATCCATCCGGAAAAAAAAGGGTTAGGTAGAGTAAGTACCTACACCCACATTTAGCCAGATATGTCTTTTGCCATCAACCGGGCACAAATCCAAACTTCGTGGCGGCTAATGAGAAATTCCTGATGGATAAACTCAATAACACTTTGCCCGTTCCGGAAATCGGTCCCAGGAGCTCATTTTCAGCAGTCGCGCATGCAAACACTAGATAAACGAGGCAGTTATAACAATCGTATCCTATTCGAAAAAAGAAAATATGGAGCACCGTAATACCAACAAAATGTTTAGAAGAACTGGTCCACAATGCTACGGGCTATTAATTGCATATACGGGAAATAGGGTGATTACTGCCCTTATAGCCTTGGGTGCTAGAGTGTCACAAGCACGCGTAGTCAAAGTAAAGATAAACCATGATCGAGGAGTCGCGTGGCGGCGCGTGCGACCATTTCACAGTCACTTTATGTAGCCCTAGTGATGTTTAGAGGTATCAGTTATTTCATTTTGCTGAGGATATTAAAAAAAAATATTCGATTAAAAGGTTTCTTAAAGGGCCGGCGGAGCGTGTTATTCATAACTAGCTGCTACCCGCGACGTCGTCTGCGTGAAGGCTCTACAGCACCAAAAATACCTAAGATGCCAGTAGGTGATAGCGTGATAATATGTAGCCTATATGTTGACCTGACCTCTTAATAATATTGATGCAAAATTTGAAGTAAATCCATGCAGTACTTTTTGAGTTTAGCCCGGACATACATACAGAAAATAGACAAAAATTCTAAAAACTGTATTTTTGGCTTCGATTTCGATTGTAGATCACGCCCCAAGTACTCTTTTAAAAAAATATTCAATATACAGTTTTGACTTTCCTACGATTTTATTATATGTACCTATATAGATAAAGATATATATTTGGGAACCATGTAATCCAATCGAAATAAATACAGACTACCTTAGGAATATGTTTGATTTACGAATTATTTTGGCATTACGTTTACGTTTGTATGAACTAACGCATGCTCCGCAGGCCTCTTATGGACTTTAAATAATTTAAAAAAACATTTGAATTCTTTTAGCGGTGATAGCCTAGTGGTTTGAACGTCCGACTGACAAGTCGTAAGTCTCGAGTTCAAACCCAAGACACGCACCTATTGGGGATTCCTCTGCGTATTTGATAACTGTCACATGCTGGCACCAGCATGCCTGAGAGATATTTCTAGACGGCATGTAAAGACAAGTCAGAAACCCGTGGAAGGCAAAAAAACTGGCACCAGGTTAGGCTCTTACCACACGAAAAAAAACCATCAGTTACTTACCATAATACAATAGACAAAAAAGACTCAACGAATGTAACCACTAATGCATGTCTAATGGGTGACAATGTTCTGATAATGTACGATATTAAGAAAAAAAAAACAATAAAACAAATATTAAGCAAACTACCGCGTAATAAATAAACTACGCTTGTCAAACAGTTCCAATACCCTTGCAACGTAAAAAATCAATTAGATACCAACCCTTTACTTAACTTGGAAATCGAACAAAGCCCGTTCCTGTACAAAAGGTTTTAGTATTTCTTGTTACCATAATTACGACGACTGTGGCTACGCGTAATAGTTAATGAATAAATACTTATAAGTCATTTTCTGATGGTCGGAACTTTGCAATTGTCAACAATTAAAACTTAAGAGGCCCGCGGAGCATGCTTAGTTCATACAAACGTAATACCAAAATAATTTGTAGTGTGTATTTATTTCGATTGGTTTAGGTTCCCTGTATATTTTTTTTTTTCAAGTCTTTGCTACGAACTTGCACTTAGGGCTACGAAGGTGTATGAAAAATGAAGTACTACGAGCATTCAAATACATAGGTAGGTAAACCAATAGCTACGAGTTTTGTTTGTGGATGGTGGTAAGTACTCACTATAAGTTGATGCTTCTGATTGAAATTATCCATAGCACGCATGCTCGTAGCATGAGCTACGAAATTGTAAGATAGCATTATCAGCCAAGAATATTCCCACTTCTGGGACACAGGTCTCTGGAAGAGGTTATCGATTATAACCCACCACGCGGGCCCAGGGCGGGTTGGTATTAATGTCACAGGTCTTTGAATTTTTGGTTCTATAGGTTATAATGGGATGTAATAGTTTCTTCACGATGTTTTCTTTCACCGTTTTGAGATAAGTGGTGATGAAATATATTACACAAAGTAATGCGCCTGCCTGGATTCGAGACCACGACTTACAGCTCGCAAGACAGGGACTCCACCACTGGGCCACCGCTGCTCTGTTTGTAGCATTTGCTACGAAATTGTGAAATAACACGAGTTTTCCGGATTTGAACCATGTGCTACGAAATTCTATGACTACAGCGTGCTATGAATTTCCCAGTTCTACGTATTGCTACGTCTATGCGCACGAGTGAGTGTGGTCGCGAATGTCGGAACGCGATCATTTGGCACGCGCCGCGCTATCTGCCATCTGCGGGGCGCAGGCCACCGTCCACCAATCAACCCGAAAACACCCGCTAACCGCCGCAAATCCCACATTATACGTCTCATGGACGTGGCTTTTGAACCCAAGTGCTGCACAAACAGCGCTTAATAGACGTATGTAATGGTTTATTGATGTATGGCGGTGATGATTAAGTAAACCTATTTAGTTAAGTTTGTTTAGCCACGTTGATTGCTGATCTGTCATTTCCATGTGAGTTCTGTTTGTTGATTGATTTATGTAATGACTAGCTGACCCACGCAACTTCGTCTGCGTCACATAACAGAGATAATGACCTTTGTTTGTTTGATTTAGTTTTTCATCACAGACTTCTGAAGCTAAAGTTATTTTTCAATTTTTTGTGTGAAGTCGGTTTTATTTCTTGCAAAAGAGTTTTTTATTTTTAACCGACTTCAAAAAGGAGGAGGTTCTCAATTCGTCGGAACCTTTTAAGCTATTGCGTAGGTTCTATCGCGGGCCTTGAGCGTGGAGACCGAATCCAGAAATTCCGTAACGAAAATAACCTAACGAAAAAAACCTAACACCAAAGAGTATGTAAACCTATAACACCCCATGTCACCCCATGTCAAACAATGACAATGACAAGCTAGTTTTCTTTTTAATATATTGCCGTAACTAGGAGTTGTAGGTTGTATACATTTGATGTTAGACCTTCTTTGTAACCAGTTTTTATCAACTTATGCAATTATAATTGTTTATGTAAATATATGCAGACTGTTCATTGTGATGGGAAATTGGGAAGCCGAGCCGGAACATTCAGTCTGCGTTTGGTGCTCGAGCCGGCAACAAGCGGAAAAATAAAATAAATAAATAATTATAATTGCATAAGTTGATAAAAATGCTATGCAATAGCTTTACCGCGGCAGTCCCCGAGTGCCACACGTTTTTTTTTTTATGTATGTTCCCGATTATTCGAAGATGGCTGGACCGACTCGAATTATTATTTTTTTGTTTGAATGGGTATACTTCCCAGGTGGTCCCATAATCATCAAGTCAGGATCTGATGATGGGATCCTGGAGCAATAGAGAGAACTCTTCAAATTTTATAGGCACACTTTATGCGATTTGTGTAGTTTTTGGAAGAATACTTTCTTAAAATGGTCCCATTTCAATTTAGTGAAAATCTGATGAAGAACTTCGGAGATAGGCACCGGAACTCCTCAATAAATGATAGCAAATGGATTGGGATTGCTGAATTCTATTGTCTGTCTATTGTTTACACCAGTTCATAACAAAAATCACGCCGGTACGCTGTGAAGGGGTAAGCACAAATGAACCACAAAAAAGTGAAGAAAAAAAACTTTTTTTGCAAAAAATAAAACCGACTTCAAAAAACACAAAAAGGTGAAAAATAACTTTAGCTTCAGAAGTCGGTGACAAAAAAACGAAATAAATCAATCAAACAAAGGTCTTTATGTATGTTTTGTGTTGTTTAGGTATTATGTTCTCGCTGCTGAGGTAAAAAGTTGTATGTGTTACAACCAAAGTGTTTTGCAGGGTACGTATCATAATCCCGAATTTTAAAAGACCGAATTTTAAAATACCGATGGACGAAATCCCGAAAATTGAAACGTCGAATGGTTGTTTGACCGAAAGTTTAAAATCCCGAAAGTACATTTGCCCGAAAGTTTAAAATCCCGAAGTTTATAAACCCTAAGTTTAAAATCCCGAAGTTTAAAATCCCGTAGTTCAAATACCCGAAAGTTCATTTGCCCGACAGTTTAAAATCCCGAAGCTCGAAATCCCGAAAGTTCATTTGCCCGAAATTTAAAATCCTGAAGTTCAAAATCTCGAATTTAAAAAACGTGTAGTTCAAAATCCCGAAATTGTCACCGTTTCCGAGAAGAACGATTTTTTGTAAACCTAACGTAAAAACACTTAAAAGTTGCCTAGCAAGCAGCACGCATGCAGCAAGCATACAGCAAGCATGCAGCAAGCACGCAGCAGGCATGCAGCAGGCATGCAGCAAGCATACAGCAAGCATGCAGCAAGCATGCAGCAGGCATGGTTTCTGTCACGGCTCCGGCGCTGCGGGGCTCCGGCGCGGCGGTCACACGCGAGCTTATCGTCGCAGAGGGTTTTAACACTCACCACCGCAGCTTCGGCCCGCCTCGCCCCTCCGCGCCTACGCGGGCTTAAATTACACTCTAGGGGTAGGGCAGAAAAGACTACGTGGAGTCGGTTCTGCAGCGATTCATTTCTGTCACAAAATTTGTGCTTATATATGTCACCGTAAATTTGTCAAAGTTGTTACTCTCTAGCGATATTGTAAACTCACGAATTATTGTCAACTGAACATACGGAAGTATCTCTGCCCCCATAATCGGGACTTGGGGCACCCCCCCGTTAGGTTAGTTAGGTTCCCTTTAAACCCTGCACTCGGAAATAGGGGCCCCGCGAAGCGGGGCTCCGTCGACTACGCATTTTAGGGGCATATAATGCGGCCATTAAATAAAAGTTTTCGTCCATTCGGGATTTCGTCCATTCGGGATTTCATCCATCGGTATTTCGTTCATTCGGGATTTCGTCGATTCGGGATTTCATCCATCGGTATTTCATCCATCGATATTTCGTCCATTCGGGATTTCGTCCATTCGGTATTTCGTCCATTAGGGATTTCGTCCTTTCGGGCATTTGAACATCGGTATTTTGTGTTTCGATATAACGACTATCGGTATTTAAAACTTTCTGTATTTTGAATTTCGATGTTTTGGACGTCGGTATTTCAATCATAGGTATTATGAACTTTCGGGATTATGATACGTACCCGTTTTGCATCTCGTGTCTTTGAATCCCTCGCTTCGCTCAGGATTCTAACCTAGAATCACTCGCTACGCTCGTGATTCAACTATAGCAGCCTTCGCTTACTCGGGATTCAAAATCAACACTCGCAGCAAAAATCCACTTTGCTCTCTTGTTGCACAAATAACTATTTCAATTCGAACCAGTACTTCCTGAGATTAGCGCGTTCAAACAAACAAACTATTCAGCTTTATAATATTAATTAGGAGGTACTACCACGCTCACTGACGGTCGACCACTTTTCAATCTATTTATTTATTACTCTAGACATAATTTAAGGGTGATGGGCCGCCTGTGTTTTCGGTCGTACTTTTGCATGGAAAACATTTCTTTACTTGTGGTTCGCCTTTGTTGCTTTATCTGCAATTTAAAGTTCTAAACCGCGCAATAATAATTTTGAATTCATAAATATCGAGGATTTATATTATGGTTCTTACTAATATGACGTGACGTGGTCGTTTCGACCCCTAATCTTTATTCTGGTGTTAATGTGTTCGGGATTACACACCATTAAGTTTGGCTTTGCGTTCAGTGTTGCCGCAAAATAAATAAAGATTATTTTAACTGGCTGTTGAGTGCCGTGAGAAACATTTTTAAACAAAACGGTTGGTCTCTATTGGTCGGGGAAATGTCCTTTTTATATCTGTTTCACTCATTCATTCAGCTTAGTAATTCGTTGCTATTTAGGTTAATGCACCATTGATCACATTAGGCTGATGGAAAACCCATTGTGATATAAGGAACAGGTCATCAGAAAGACAGAAGCCACTGTAGCTCATTGATTCGAAATACATTGCTGCATAAACCACGTGCAACGTGAAATGCGCAAACCCTCAGACACCCCAAATGATTTTTAATTCAATTGACCTAATTCTGAGAAAAAAAAGATTTAATGTGCTTTTAGTTTTACTGGCAATTATACTTACTGGCAAGAACTGTTATTATCTCGCGTATGATACAATGGAAATTGGACGACAACAATGTGTGTTTGTTTGTTTACCTATTTTGGCAGGTTTGCTCACGTGATGGCTTGACCTATTAATAAATAGATAGGGCAACATTTTTAATGAAGACTTTTTTGAAAAATGTGACCTATATTAAAAAGTGGGTCAATTGGTTTTGCCCGTGATTGTGGTCAAACTATTTTCAGCTGCAGCAAAAAACTGACCACTGTTGTTAAAGATTCTTAATTCAAAAAAGACTACAAAGTGGCCTTTGTTGATTAAACTCGCCAGTAAAAAAGAAGATTCCAAAGCTCAGGTTGATATTGGTAACCAGAATTTCATCAACAAACAATTTTTTGATATGATATTCTACGTATGCTGAAACCAATAACTTTCATATCGTGAAAAAGCCCGGGCCTCCACAAATAAAGCTTTGACTGATCTAGTAGACAGTAGTGCACAAGCTTTGTTTGTGCTCGAACAATGCTTTGATTGGTGAAAAATTCCCTGGAAACATTCAAATATTTGCTTTTATGAATTCAGATGCAGGGAATAATGGAACCGTATTATTTCATCAGTTTTATGTCGGTGCGTTATAATATGGTTAATCATAATAAAATGGCCATGACATACAGTACACCTAACAAAGTTGGTGATCGACCACTTTTCAATCTTATGATCCCTGTACTAAGATTATCTCGCATCAACTCCAACAATACCAGCACTCCATTGCTGGACATAGATCCCTCCCAAGTTGCGCTTGCGTCACAATCAATATAACACATTCGTAATGTTTTTTAAAACTTAAAATTAGTGCAATTAAAATTCTTCGACCTAGATTCCCATTCACGAAAACGTTTAAGGATTTTAGTCATGATCTCTTTAGTAGAGGACATTAATCTTAGATCGCACTTATCATTTAATTAGATCCGTGTCGAGTGCCCTTGCGGCTTCAATTTTATTTTATAACGTCATACACACGTCTCTCCCTTGCTAACTATGCCACAAGAATGAATATTCCCTCGTTTATTAAGAACATATTCCTGTGAACATTCTTATGACTGTGGTATAGAGTTGAAAATGCAATGGCTGTCTGGTTTGGAAACAGTAAAATAATAAGTGTTTCGATAGCTGGCGTGCGTCCCTACTGTTACGGCGGTCGTATTCTATTCGCTACTGGCCAGTTGATATGGCAAATTAATAGGGTTGCCAAGCGATTAGAATTTGTTTAATTTTTAATTACCTTGCTAAAAATATTAAGTAAAATTTTAAACTAATAGGTAATATGGAATAGAAGTAAGTAAGTAAATAGGAAGTTATTCGCCAATCTAAAAGAATCATTCGTTTTAAGTTTAACTCAAAGTGAAAAGATAGGTTAGTTGATGAGAAGACCTATATCTAAAAGATAACTAGACCTATAATTTTATTTACAAAAGACTAGACGACAAAAAAATAATAATTAGTCCGTCAGTCAGATTATCAACAAATATTTGACCCGTATTTTTCTTTTGTTACATAAACCAAAATTGACGAAGATACGACGCTTTTAAAATTCGCAATACGTCATGAATTTTTAGCTTGTTCTGACGTCCCGAGCCCCCACACTCGAATTTAGATAAGTTTTATTTTTTATCAGTATTCATTCCATTATTCTTCAATACTCTAACTGACGGACTAAATAGCTTTGCATTTTTTTGATACTGTCGTCATGCCTATTTTCGAAAGTGCATCTAATGTGTAAATATTCCATATTTTACAATTTACAAATTGTAAATATTCCATACTTTACAATTTATAAATTGCTTAATAGGGCTACTTAACTAATAATCGTGTCCTTTTCCCGCATATTTTATTTTAGACATGTCATCATTTTTTATAAAATTCTTTAAGTAGGTGAATTTAAATAATAGCGTTGTAAGGGGCCGGGCGGCGGAGCATGCGTTCTTCATACAAACGTAATCCCAAAATAATATGAAAATCAAACTTATTCTTAAACCCTACGGTGTATATATTTCGATTGGATTACAAATAATCTATGTTCCCAAATAAATATTTTGGAAGGACAATGACATAAGGGCGAGGTATGAGGATTTTAAAATTTCTATTGAAAAAATATTTTTCTCATAACTCTTGTTTAATTTAAATCAGTGGCCATTCAAAATATGTGTTTGGGAACCTATATATTCTGCAATTCAATCGAAATAAATACACACTACCTTAAACATATGTTTGATTTATAAATTATTTTGTATTACGTTTGTATGAAAAACGCATGCTCCGCAGGCCTCTTAAGCTCTCAGAGAGAATTTTGTGTCGTGTTAGAATAAACTCATACACAATTTATAATAACAAACATACAATACATATAATAATAATACAATATCCAATATAACGTTTAATCGAGGAGCGCGCCAGCCCTGCACTAGATGTGCATTATGTCTTGCGCATCCCCGGCGGATATTAAGCCCCAAACTTAATCACGTCCCTCTTTACAATATTAAACAGTCCATTTTTTATCCAACTCATTACACACCGTACTATTCCCACGAATTTAACTTTTTTTTCAAGATACGCTTTATTATTTTCACAATTAGTTTCGTGAAGTAATGCGTTCACGCCGCATAATTTCTACTATAGAATGGAGTTTTACTTTGAATGAACGTGTTCACACAATGGAAGTAGTGTGCATTTAATTCTATATAATTTAATAGTCTCCAAACGTCTGCTGTGCCTTTTATAAAACGCAAATGGGATTGATAGTCATGGTGAACTTGAATGACGGTAATAGGTCCCTATCTGCTGCAGACTGTCGAGAATTTAATGTAGCATAATGTTGATAACTTTTTCGTGTTTGTTTTTGGAGGCTCAATGAACATCGCACCCTCTACAAAAATTTAAAGAACCCACCAAAAATTGCTGAATAATATTTATCTCGGCCTCTCGGCCAAGCCATATGCCGTGAAAAACGAAAAAAAGAAAGCATCTGTAAAAAGAAGAGTACACTGTATTTAAATTTCGATCGCAGCCGGGGCGATATCGATGCAGATGAGTGACGTAACATAAGGCTACTCGCGATATCCTCCCTCTCCGAGCATAACCCCTATTGACGAGACCTTCATTTGATTCTCCAGTCGTAGTTTCTTACACATACGTTTTTGTTTTTTTTCGTTAATTCGCAAAAATCTACAGGCACAAAAACCTGAGTGGACAACAGGTCGTAAAAGTATTATTTGCTTCCGTGAAAAAAAAAACCTAGTTACCCGTATTACATTTAGCAGGCAGATACGTCTTTGTAGATCCTAAATTAATTTAATTATGCTTCTCATTGTTGTGCTCAGAAAAAGGAAGCGTTGGCTTTGTATGCTAGTTTAGCTTTTCTTGATTTTTATTTTTGATGCTGGATTAATTAATTATTTTTTCCTTCCATGATGTTTATACAAGTTGAAGTATGATGTCCTTGTACTTCCCTCTAGTTTGATTAAACAAAACTTAATAACTTTTCTGTGTGATAATAAATAACATGATTGGCTTTTGGCTTTGTTATTAGTATTACTTATCAACTCAAGTTCCTTTTAATTAGTAATACTTTAAAATAACTTTCCTGTGTACAGTAATCGCGGATCGGTTTCTACAAGGAAAAGTTATTAATTATTTAAGTCTGAGGAAAGTTATTATTATTTTCAGTCCTAAGTTAATGAAGCAAAATTACCCTTTTTCGGCCTAGACGTAATTAATATAAATCAACTAAAAAGACACATTTGTGGTATAATACAAGGGATCTAATGATATAGGTAAGTTGTAACTGTTTACCGACACGGCAAAACCACAACGCGAAATTGTTTTTCAATAAAACATAAGTTAATCTTCTCAGTACATTTTCCCAATGCGTGGTTATACGGCGGGGAGTTAAACTAATACGTGGGCCGAAGCCGGTGTATTTGTCAACGAGGCTGGGGCCACGCAATCTTAAAATCAATTTTCATTTATTCGCGGCTTAGCCTCACTAGCTCAGTGCGCGCCTTATGATGGCACAGACTTAAGGAACGTATAGAACAGGGCGTTTGGAATTTTTTTTTTTTTTTTTTTTTTGGTTTACGATTTATGACGTATTAAAAAAAAAACTACTTACTAGATCTCGTTCAAACTAATTTTTGGTGGAAGTTTACATGGCATGGTTTACATGGTTTGCTTGGTTTACATCATATATTTTTTTTAGTTTTAGCATTCTCTTGTTGTAGAAGTTGTCACTCGTGCAAACTATTCAGTTTAGAAAAAAATGATATTAGAAACCTCAATATCATTTTTGAAGACCTATCCATAGATACCCCACACGTATGGGTTCGAAGAAAAAAAAATGTTGAGTTTCAGTTCTAAGTATAGGGAACCCCCAAAATTTATTGTTTTTTTTTCTATTTTTATGTGAAAATCTTAACGCGGTTCACAGAATACACCTACTTACCAAGTATCAACAGCATAGTTCTTATAGTTTCGGAAAAAAGTGGCTGTGACATACGGACAGACAGACAGACATAACGAATCCATAAGGGGTTTTCGCCATTTGGCTACGGAACCCTATAAATGGTTTTTAGACTTTTTAGGGGCCCGCGGAGCATGCGTCGTTCATACAAACGTAATATCGATTGGATTAGAGAATATCTATGTTCCCAAATATGTATTTTGAAAGGACAATGTTATAAAGACGAGATATGAGGAATTTAAAATTTCTATAGAAAACTTATTTTTTTCATAACTCTTGTTTAAATCAGTGTCCATTCAAAATGTATATTTGGGAACCTAGATATTTTGTGATCCAATCGAAATAAATAGACACTACCTTAAGAATATGTTTTATTTTACAAATATTTTGGTACGTTTGTATGAACGACGCATGCTCCGCAGGCGTCTTATGGTCAAATTTCATCTTATTTCATCTTTGATCGAGACAACACATTTGAGATCGTTTCATCATTGCTATGTAACGTTAAGACTGACACCTTTTGAACATGGTTTAGGTATTCTAATTGCGTTCAGTATCTTTGGTGAAATTCACCTTATTCTATAGTCAATTAAGAATTATTTTTTCAACTTTTATTATGGATTACAAATTTCTGTTCTTTTATTTCTAAAACACTACATAATAATGTACTATTCGAATAATATCAGCTTACCAGCTCTCAATTTCCATAAGGTATATAGTGTCCAAGTGGCAGTAGAACACTGACTTCTAAGTCACAGGTTTTCCTAGTTTAGGAGTCAGGGTTTCAGCTTTTCCTGCGGGGCTGCGGGACTGTTCGAAAGAGATACTGCGGCACCGGAACGTAAAGGGCGAGGAAGGAACATGGATGGTTTTTAGTCAGTAAAAGTCTGACACCCCTCCCGCTCCGCCCAGAGTGGGATTTGATGATTTCCCATCCGAATAAAAAAAGGGTTTTAGCTTTTGTACGCCTTAACTATTGTGAACTTTGCTAGATATTAAGCATTTGTGTGTAAGGATTTGTATCAATATAACTTGTATTATTAAGTTGTAGAATGCATTACTTTTTCGGTCTCTAAGTAAAGCTGAAGTTGATTATAGTATTGACGGCTATGGAAAGGACTTTATCAGGATCCCTGTGCTCCGGGCGTGAGCGTTATTCTTTTGCCTATTTTTTTCAGGTTTGATGTTTTTTTACCTTCCTCCTTAATCGTATGAAGAATGAATAATAAGCCTTCCGCTAATGTTATGCATATGTATGTTCCCAAATATCTTATAAATGCGATAGTTTGGATGAATGGACGTTTTTTACTAAATCACGACAGAACGATTGAAGGGATCTGGATGAAAGGCAAAGAGCATCAACCACGCGAACGAAGTCACGGGTAACAGCTAGTTTGAATAATGTATTTTCCTGTAACTGTGTGATTCTTGGTAAACCTATTCCCCTGTAGTTTTCGTGTAAACTGCGGGGAATAGGTTTACTAAGGAGTTCCTGAGCGACTGCTTAATTAGTGAACAGAACACGTTCACTAATTAGGCAGTACGCGATGATTAGTAAGCAGTATTTGGTCCATGTTCAGTTAGGGCAAAGTAACTGCTACAATAATTGTGAATACAATAAAATTTCAGGTGTTCAAATTTGTCCTTCTTCTTGGGCTTTCCTAAGTCTGCCTAAACGTATGGCCACTACTCGGGCGAATAACGTCGGTTGGCGTGGGCCGGCAAAATCTTTACAAATGTGGGCCGTTATCGTGCCGGCCGATTGACCGGCGCGCCTCCCGCCGCCCGAACATTTCTCACTCTGAAAAATAACGGATTTATTTAATTTTATGGCCCCGCCGCGTGTTGAATGGACGATTGGGTAGCAGTGACGCGCCGAGCCGAGGGTTGCCCGACTTCATTTGTTCTTTTTTCATGTCTTTCTTGTTTTTATGTTTACTTACGGATACCGTAGTAGTTACGGACTACGGTCGGTGGAATGTAGGATTGTTTTGTAATACCACACGGAGTACCGTTTTATTTGTATTGTAATTTATGCTATTTATTATGAAACCTGAATCAAAATGAGATCAAAGCTTAGTTAGCGTTGGATACTTTGTTAATGAGGTTAACGGGTTAGTGCGAAGGGGTTTGGCGAGTTAAACGTTACTGTAATTGCCCTGTAATTAGAGACGTAGGTTTTATGCAAATTACCTAAATGGTATTTATAGATTACTTAATTATATTTTTACCCAACATAATAAAATTGAAAAATTTTGAATGTTTCGACACTGTAATTACTTAAATAAGTATTTTTCATTACTCATACTCGGAAAGTAGGTCTGAAGTTGCCTGAGAAGCGGGCTGAAAGTAATACTTTTCAGCCCTAGGGAGAATTGCTTTCAACTGACAGCTGTAACATTATTAAAAAAAAATCTAGTTCTATTTTCACATTTCTATTGAACCATGTTCCGACTTCTATAGGTACAGCCTGTAAATAACAGCGCGATGTAAAATTGAAATACTCGTAACATAAAATTCAGTATTAATAATTAAAAAATATAGTCTTTTTAAATAACTTAGTTACAAATATTTCTTTAAAATAACAAAGATTTGGGCAAAAATTTACTATTTTTTCAGTGACGATAGTGAAAATAAAGGCTGAATAGTCGGCCACAGAAAAAAAAACAAATAGGCGAGAAAGCGGCAATCCGATCTTCATTTTTTTTTTGAGTGGTTGCGTGTTTTTGTTTTTATTTTCCTTGTATTCGTAATGAAAAGCACAGTGTTTACCTCGGGTTAAAGACTTATTTAGTCCCTCGAGCTATTAGCGCCCGCGCTAGGCTTGGGCGCCAAACCCCGTCTCGGGACTAAATAAGTTACTTTCACCCCTAGGATAACAATGTACTATTTTGCTCACAGTTTTTTTTATTTCCTAATATTTCTGAAGACCTCAAACTGCATTTTTTTTCAGACCATGTCCGACATGAAACACCGGTGGCGTCATAGACAAGTAAAGCCGAACCCAACCGAATCTAGCGAATTATCAATGCCATTTTAATTCCTCACACAATGATCGGTCATAACTCCCAAAAGATCATCATGTCATTGCAAATCTGCCAACAATCCTAAGATTATCATTAATCTTCGTAATCGCGGTCTAGTTTTATGGTTGCAGACCGTTTATCAACTAATTTGCGGATTAGAATAAAGCCCCTACCACACTGTTTACATTTCCCATGGCATCCGTGACTCAACCGTGGGGTATGAGACTGATTTCATTATTTAAATCCCCGTACATAATTTTTTAGATGTCAGGTTGGTTCGTTGGTGTCGATTCGATTCGCACGAGTTTTAGGGATGTTTTAATATTTTTGTAAAACTTTCTATGGTTGTTTGAAGTTATTGTGTGAGTGGTATGGATCTAATTATGGTATCTTGGCATTGCTACCTGGATAATGTTATTGATTCACGAAGAATTTCGAAGAAATGAAAAAAAAAATACAGAATGAAATTCCAGAACAATGTTCAATGCATAATGATTAGTGATTGTATATCAAGAGATTATTTTGACATCTTTTAGCTGATAGTCCGGTTGAGCAGTATTGCAACCATATTGGAACTGCGAGTGGCCCTGTCTAAAAAAACATCTGTCAGATTTAATCGGAATTTAAATTTTATTGTTCTAGAATAACTAGTCTTAAGAAAAAATACCGCCGTATTGAATAGCTTCCAACCTTTTTGTTTAATTGTCATAACAGTGGGAGCTGTTGACAATCAATATAACTTCACGGCTGTTGCGCTCGCGCATTCGTTTTTGTCCATTTTTTGTCGCACCACTAAACTAAAATTAACATTTATTTTACACTCAAATGCACCGTTTTATCATTCTAAGGTTATCTTTGTCTATGGTGACCTTATTTTTTAATTGTCTATATTTTTTCTGTATTATTTATAGATAGTTAATTAGTAATCTATCGAGATCATGGCGTTTTGGTGGTTTCTCTAGATTTAAATTAGTTTACACAATAGCGCTTGTGTTTGCTATTTCATTGTTGTTTTTATTTAAGTTTATTTTGATTAAATTGTTAAGATAATGTTAAATCGCTTAAGGAAGGGGGATTTCTAATTGAAATCTTTAAGTTGTTTAAGGAAGGCTGTTGTCGAAACAACTAAGTGAGCATTATTCAAATAAGTGTTGCGAAGTTGCGCAGCCGGTGCTGTTTTACTTAACGATTCACTGTGTTATAGATACTTGGTGGACTGGTGCTTATAAATCCTTTTATAATTACCCGAAAAACTTTATTTTCAGAGTGTGAAATCGACTTAAAAAAAGAAATGAGCTTTGCTCGTTCGTGATTCAATCAAAGGTCAGAAGCAGCACTTTTGAACGTCAAAGATCAAGTTTTGGGGACTGTCATAGTACTCGTAAATTCGTCTTACGAAACGAAGAACTCTTCAGCATTGATTGATTAACATTTACAAGTAACATAACATCACTCCTGTACTCCTCTGCGGGTTAGACAGAGGTGTAGCTATACCGACAATTCGCCATCTATGTTGAAGTCCGATGTAAGAGAGGCCTCACGTTCAGCGGTGGCTCAAGCGACTCTTACAACATAACATAACAGAGGCGTACATAAAGTCACCCATATTCAGAGAGATATGTTTTTTAAGTCCCACATGTAAAGGGGGAGAGCCTATTGCCATCAACCAGGCACAAATCCAAACTCTGTGGCTGTTTCTGAGTTTCTGATGAAAAATTTACATGGCGCGACTGTCTACTGACTTTACAACCCAGTTATTACTGGGTAATACGATACCACTTGGTAAGACTGGTTATCAGACTTTTTGGGCCACTGACTACCTTAACGACTGGCAAAGATCTACAAATTACAGTTGGGACCAACAGCTTAACGTGCTTTCCGAGGCCCTGAGGAAATGCGGTATGGAATGGTTGGTCACTCAGCCACAGACCAACCTAGGCAAGCACGACTTAACCTAAGGATCACCACGAGCTCCTTGTTATCCACAACACCTTGTTATCCCAGAAAAGAAAAATTACAAAAGCTCGTTATAAAAAACCCGTACCTTTTAAAACCTCGAAGAATAACTATATATAAAAATAACTCCAAAACCAAACGTAGTTAAAAAGCCCAGCTTTAATTCGAGCAGTCACAGTCAGTCAGTTAATTCGTGAACTCGTCACGTGATACGGAATCAGTTCGCGTGAGAGCCTTAAGTCGTTATTAGCACACTTTGTAAACTGTAGGAAGGTGCTTTCGTTTAATTTATGCAAATTCCAGTTTCGTTGTTTTCTTAGCAAAGGCCCGCGATGGGATGTGAGCTCGGAGTCTTTTCAACTGTTAAGCTAGCTTGGAGTTTCTAAGCTCTTGTTTCTGTATAGGCAGATGTGTGTATAGGTATGGATTTGGGCTTAAGATGATGGTGTTCAATTGCGACAATAATGGTCTTGTTTTGTAATGCTTGTTATTCTTAAGACTAACCTAAGAAGATCTGAAAATGCACAATTTTCTTTTGAATGACTGTCGAATAGTTGCAATGAACCATTTGCAATGTCATTGAGTTCTAATAGTATCTTCGATAATTTTCAGTAGATATCCTATATGTACTTATTTAATTTTGTTAACTTCATAACATCATACCCGCAGCAAACCGCTGAAGACTTTGGTAGGGTTCTTTAAGGACACTCACATTTTTACCAAATATGTACTTAACTTATGTTTAAGTTCCATAGATCCAGTACCTACTTCTTATTTAGCTTCCCCAGTTTACTATTACAATGCAATTACAGTACAATAAGATTAATACATAAATTATATTCAAAATAGTACCATTTCCTTCAATCTATCCACCGTCTCAAACGTTATCGAAGACTAATCGTCGACTTAGCCACCTCTGTCGAAGGCGTCATCAGTTTCCACCACAATAGCTCCCAACAATGGCCGGGTACGCCGACAATAGTGGCGTTTACCCCGCGACGACCGACAACAGTGCCGTTTACCCCACAACAGCCGCTCAATGGTCAGCCAATGATCCCTTTGTCGAAAAACTGGGAGGAAACAACCTGATAAGAGTGATTAATTGGTTTAAGTCGAATTCAATGAAAGCTCGAAACGCCGACGTTTTTTGTAAGTCGGATAAGCTTGGTTATAATTCTATTTGGAAAGGAACATTGTTCGGGGTTTTTCAGGTGTCGAGTTGTATTTCTGTACCTAAATGTTAACGTTTAACGTCAGTATTGGGCATGGGTTTTTGATTATTCAAGAAATATTAGTGATGGAATATATCTAGAAAATATCTCTTGTTGTCCAATATTTTATTAATGTACGAGTATGTCATGCTTTGTAAAATCTTTTGCTGGAGATCTTTTTAGGCGTTTATGCTTGAAATCTCAAAAAAACTAAGACGTAGGTACGGGATCTTAAAATTAAGGACAAAATTTGCATTTAAATGCAATATTACTGGTGGTACTTTACATTTACAATGGGGTGTGATTAATTCAATTTCTGTATTAACAGAATACAAGTATTCGAAACTAAACAAAGCGATAAGTGTTTCAATTGAATAAAGCGTACAATAAGATCCAAACAGGTTCTGATTGTCCTGCTACTAAATAGAATAAGAAATTATGTGCTATTCATCAAAACCAGGTTGACTGTATACACTGTACAGGGGCGTCTAAGTCATTTCCGAACTGAATTTGGGGCTCTATGAAAGGGCATTATAAGATTTGAACAGTCAATACAAGATTTAACTTTTTGTTGAGTCATAAAGGTCTTTTGATATTAACCCTTCGTCTGGTAGAATACGGGCGCTTCCGAGTGAGTAGCGCACAAAACACCGCTGAAAATGCGTAAAAGCTCGGTTGATTTGTGATCGTACATATCTCGAGTTACTCGGCAATAAATTAAATGTGTATAGAAAATGAATGCGTCAATACGTTTCCCCAACCCTGTTCGTACCCGTAGTGATGTTCGTAAGATTTATCGATAAGCATCGTATCGGACAAGTTTCATATTCTACGACTTGTTAGTCTGACGGGCACAGATATAATTGACGTTCGCATGTTGCTTGTTGTTAGCTTCTAATGATAAATGCGTTTCGTTGGCAGTTAGCGTTACTAAAACGTGACTGTGGCAATGGTAACCAATTATAATTTATTTATGAATATGAAATTATGAATATATTTTAATGAGCGAAGAAATTAAATAACTAATTATAGAGCTACCTACTAGTTATTATTTAGGTATAATGATATTTAAAGGAGCTAATGAGCTAGTAATCTAAACTAATAATAACACCATGACATCGTCTTATTTCTAAGGTACTAATATGGTTATTAAAACCTTTAAATACCCGCTGTAAGTACAAGTTAATGTTTCTTTAATTCAATTAAAAAGTAAGTAGGTACTGTAGCTTTCCAAGCTTAATGTCTACTAACGGAAATCAATAGGATATAAAGAGAAAATTAAATGTATTGAATTTTGTTACACCCCTGTTGTAATTTTAAAGCATTTTAAACCTGCAAACAATAAAACCGTGTAAGAGTATTCAAATTATTACATTTGCATGGATTTTTCAGTGTGTTTGTAAAGGAAATGTGTCTGGTTTATTAAGTCCGACGGCAGCGCACAGCGTATCGATATGACTGCCGTCGCTTCGGTTCAAACCCTTGATTTTTGCGGGACGTGTTCTGAATGGATCGCAAATTGACACAGAACGCCTTGCGTTCATTCCGATTTGTTTGTACGCAATTTAAACGTATTCACCTAAGTGTTAACTTGTATTATGATTCGAAAAACATTCGTTTTCAACGCTTATATCAAACAAAACTTGTTTAAGAAGGAGTACCTATATATGTGTAGATAGATACGCACCATAATGTTCAAAGGATCATGGTCAAGACTAAAATCACATGGCCGGTCCAAGTGTTCCGTTAGATTAACAGGTTCCAGACTTCAAAGTAAGTGAATTTGTATGAAGACATGTTTACGACATTACATTAACATTTTTCCACGCACTTATGTACCCTCTTGAAATATAATTATAAACTATTATGGGCCTCAGTTATAAATCATTCTTTATTGCACCCCTTCCACGTAGACTTAATTGATTCAATGCAGAAGTGCCACCATAAAATGATAACTAGGTACTGGTCTAAGTGGGGAATAATGCATTTATAACGTTTTTGTAATATTACTGCTTACAGTCGTGCTCGGCGTGTATAATAGCAACTTAAAATGCTTTCAATTTCTGTATCATTTAGGATGTACTTGCACGTTATCGGAATTATCGTTTTGTTATTTATTGCTGAGAATGGTGGGACCGTCTTGTCTTTAGATACATCTAGTGCAAACTGGCTAGCAACAGTGTACCTACACGATTTATTTTCTTTCATGATTCGTATTTTACGATTCCCATGTAAGGTTTAAGGAATTTCCATTTTATGTCCTAAAATAAATGAGGTTCGTTGCGTTAATTAAAAGATATTTGTCGCATAAACCGCGAAGAGGAAAACCACATTAAATTCCGTTGTTCAAAATTAGAAAATTTCAAAAAGGTATCCAAATATGGTCATTTTAATAATATCTACCTTCAAATTGCCAGGTATGCATACCTGTACTTTAATTATCTTCTTTGTGCCTAACTAAAATAAACCACAAATACAGTACCATAAACTGAGTTTCTGCAATTCCATGAAATATTGAAGTTACAGAATTCCTATTTCAGTGGCTTTGGTCTCTATGTATCCTAAGTAATTATGTTTTCGATAGTCATGTTACTTGTTAAACTGATTTAATTTTATTTGCACCGTACTTAGCAAAAAATATGCTAGGTCTGTGGCAGTCCGGCCATGGCGAAGGGTGGGACTGCCGGTGTGGTCACAAAGCAATGAATGAGACGTCGCGACGAGTTTTATCAATGATGAATGGCCATCCTTCGTGGTGTGATTATAATTGCCAGTTAGTTTCGCCAGAACTGCTTATCCAACCTTAAGGAAATTCAAACACTGCATCATTTGCACAACAAACTTATATTTTGTCTAGTAATGTTTATTTATACGTAAGCCTATTACAGTTCTTGTTATTGTTATGAATAATCGGTGTTACAATACAAAACATACGCAGTGATGTTTATTTTTATTAACTTACAACTTTAGCGCCACACTGCTTTGCATAAGGAAAATATTGCGTATTAATAGACTCCCGATGAGAATTATCTTATTAGATTATTTTAATTGCAATGCAAACGATTTTAATTAGTCATTCATCAAATGGATAAACCTGTAATACACGTAACTGGTTATAAAACATATCAATGTATTCCACACAGTAAAGCCATGGACCGATCGTAATTTGATTCAGTATCGTTTTTATTTAGGCCTAAATGCGATACCGCGCAAAATCTGCCCACTTACAGAGTTAAGCGTCGGTTCAGCTACAAAAGGCCGTAACAGTCGCGGCGGCTTTGTGCGAAAAGCTCCACAAGTGCGGAGCTTTCGTAGAGGAGAGGAAGGGCACGACACCCCGCCTAGCAGGCAGCAGCGCGGCTGTGGCGTGTCTCGTGGTGTGACTGAGGCATGTGGCGGCTTCCTCCCGCCGCCGGCGCGCATTCGCTCCGTGGCGGCCGCGACGAGCGCACGTGCACGTGATCACTCCACGAACCGGTCCGCGATCGCGACAAAACTTTTCAGTGCGGTGAAAAACATTATTTTCCGAATACGCAAAAATGAACAAGACCTTTCTGTGCTGTGATTTTTCCTAACTGTGTAAAGACTAATCGAGCGAAAGAGTGTTTTGAAGAGGCTAATTAGGGGTTGCTAGACTAATTGGCTGGGCTGGCGTTTCATGAAGGTGAGCCGACTTTTATTTCCGTTCGGCAATCCCTCTAATTGCGTCAATTAGTGTAATGCGGCGACAGCTTTGAAGAGTCGCTTAATGATCTCTACCACCGACCACCGACCATCGGCCACCGTACTCTACACTTTGAAAAACTATTAAGTCGGTGAAGTACCTGAGGCTATGGTTTTCAACTAATTACTCATTAGTTTATTGTATGGATTACGACGCTTATCAATTAGAGGGATCTTTTATTTTTTATACAATAAGTTTTAGTTAATATTTCACCGACTTGACTTTTATTTTGAAGTCAAAAGATTTAATTAAGTAGTCACAGTACGGCACACGCACCTTATATTGAACCTAATTATGGAAGATTTGAAAATGAGATGAGTTAAAAATAATTAATGTTTTTATTTAATTTAGTGTTACAAAAGTTAGTTAGTTTTTATAATGAAGTACAAAAATCAATAACAGAAGTTCAAACTTACTTTATTTGTCAAATATTTAGCCACAATTTATAACATTTTTATATACATACTTAAATATGTATATAAAAAATGAAGTTAGTAGTTAGTTATAATATAATCGGAAGGAAAAGGAATATCCTGTGGTAAATAATAAAATAGATATCCACCACGATGCGATGATAAGTTAATTATTTTTTATGACGCTCTTATTGGTCGGGTTATCATGTCGTGATAACTAGTACAACCGCATAAAACACAATTAGTTTATTCACAATAATAAATTTAATTCAAGTAAGCGTGAGTGTTGATAAGGCGGGACTCATGTTTTGTAATAAACAGACAATTTCCGGACCAACGTGTCTATAAAAGTTGATAACAATTGACGCAAGTTCCGTCAAATAGTTTCATGAATGTTTTTTTTTGTTCTATGGAACAAAAAAATACTTACGACGATAAAGTTTTCTTTTAAGGTATAATTAGAAGGTTTTTATTACTACTACTTTATAATTTCCAGGGACTTAACACTACATTTTACTTAAGAAAAATATTTTATACAAATTAATAAAGTTTTTTTTTTTGCAATTAATTACCGTAAATTACAGATAATAATTATTTTTAATGAGTAAAGGACGTAGTAAGGTATATTTTTATTTGAACATGATACTAATTGGGAGCTGTGTTAAAAATAATGATGTATGTGTAAAAACATTCACAATCAATGTTTGCTGATTAAGATAAAATAACTAATTAACTTTAAGGAAAAAATAAAGCATAAGAAACAGGAACATGTAAAAAATAACGCAAAACGTGTAACATTAATTTGGCAAGGTGTTTTTCGTATCGAGGATTATTAATGATTTGATAATTTGAGAATGAACTTCCTATTTTTCATTTTAAGTAATTATCTTTTGTTTTTTCTTTGGTCTTATTAATAGCTAAGTTTTATTTATGTATGATACTTTGATGGTACTAGTTTATTGAGTGATTTTGTTTAAAACAAAACAAGATATAGTTTAGGTAGATAGGTCTTCGCAACAGATAAGTTTTTTATATAATATTAGAATATACTTATAATAAAATATTCCAAAATTATATCCATAAATATTACACTACGCGACCATCTAAGTAACGCTCTATTCAACACTTTAAAGAACTTGGTTCGTTTAGGTACAACCCTAATAATAGCAAAATATTTCTCCCAACAATATAATTTTACAATAAATCAAGCCTCGATTGCACATCATTACAGAACGCTATAAAAACATGAAGTCTTTTCTCTACAAAAGGTAGAGCTCGAGTTAAGCTCTACATCGTTATCGCGAGGCTAATTAGTGCTAAAATAACATTTATTATCAATTAGCAAGAAACCTTCTTAATAAGCTTTTATTGCTATTAAAGTACTTTATGTCTGCAGTTTTATTTGCAAGAAGAAAAAACAAATATGCAAAGGGAAAAAAGGAAATGATACGAGTAATATGGCTACAAGACTTACTACGAGAGCAAAAATGTTTTTTTTGCTATCTTAGTAACACTACGTTCCATCTGGGTGAGCTTACGCGACAAGATAATTCAGACACAAGGAAAAATCAATATGAAAATCTGTCGTATTAATATGTGTACAAAAGATTCTTATTACACTGAACTCCAAAAACAAGAAAACATCTTTTTGCTATAAAAAGACAGAGCGGCTGTGGCGCTGAGCGCGACATCGTTGTCCCAAAAGCCAATTAGAATCCCGTATCCGGCTTGTTTATTCTCTAATTAGCAAGTATCTCATTAGAGCTACATCACTAGCCCAGCCAGTGTAGCAATGCCTCATTCGTTTTAATTATAAACACTGCCTCCTTGTGTTCTTATAATTACCGTGCACAATTAATGGACAACATTTTATTGCTTATCTTACGCATAACAAATGTTTATACAAAATGGATTAACGACGCTTCGGTTGTTTATCTGGTTTTTTTTGAGTTGCAAACTTGCAGTACTTATTATTTTTAAAGGAATTTGTGCTATTCGCATCAAGGCTGCCTAGGAATCTTGGGACTAAAGATGCACGTCAGTAATTAACTAATGATGTTTGTTATCCTTTATTCATTTCTATACTTACATATAAATTACATTTTTAAATATTTCTTAATAAAATTTAAATTTAAATTTTGTAATTCTTTTTTTTTTTTTTATTCGAATTGTTGCTGTGATGTCTGACCCCTAATATGGACAAATGGCAGGAAGATGATGATTCGAATGAGACTCGCAATATTTCTTAAAAAAAAACAGTTAAATCAACTTCACAATTTGCAATAGTCTTTCTGGAAAAATTTCAAAGGAATATACTAAGCAATAATTTGGTATAATTGCACCTTGATAATTCTCAAAACATAAACAAGGCGACAGCAATAGCTTTAAATATTTCCTCTTTTGTTCTGTTGAGTAAAATTCGGTACATAATATAAGCTAATACCATATTATAAAATATTGGTAATATTACGTCAACCGATACCGGTAGCCGCATAATAAATTAATTTCATTTTAATGTTCAATTAGCTATGTTAAAATTATATTTTAGCACAATGAGCTAGTGCATTTCCATTAATTAATTTTACCTAATTAATAAACCGGCTTTTAATTAACGTGGGTGTTAGGATAAATTAATCAGCGGTAATTGGTCCACGGTATGATCATGGACGAACCTCAAAATTTTCACCATGTCATAATATTTTCTATTTAGATCGAATTTCAATTATGTCAACTACGCACACTGATTAGCTGGTCACGTGATTAATTAGGTGGGCTGTAAACCTGTACTGTTTAATATTATTGTCATCACTTTCTTTAGAACACAATAGGATCTTATATCCAAAACATTAAGGTGCTCACGCGCACAATGCAGAGCTACTTACTGATTGTATCAAATATCATCTATAAAAATAATGATTGTTATATTTTACATTAAACTTTTCCTTAAATAACCCTGACATAAGGCCTCTCCTTTTTATTTCGCTTTAAGTACCAAATCGCGTTCACGTTAACCCAAGTTTAAATACTAATTAGTATACTAGTTACGGCTACGAAAAACATATTTTAAGAGCGAGCGTTCATAGCGCTCGTAAGTTATTTTTTTATTTGTTTCATTAAAAATAATTAAAGTGACATGTGACCCTCGCTAGGGTTGTCATTAGCGGGTCGGGCGCGGGTCGGGCGCGGGTCGGGAGCGGGTCGGCGCGGGACGCAGGGTCACCGCGCGCACTAATTGGTCTGGCTTGCAGCCTCCTCCGCGCCGTACTACAAACAAATTAGCTAGAGAAACGGATGTTGACGCTCTGTTAGGGTTACCACGTTTTTTAGACGATGACGGCTTGACTGACAGCCTGATTCATAGAGGATGTCATAGAGACAGACAGTTGTGTGTAATGATGGCTAGGGTATAATGTTTTCCGTTTCATGATTTTTCCTAACTAGGTAGGTACCTAAGGATATTAATAATTTAATCAGATCCCTGTTTTAAGTTACATTAACATGTATGGGTAGGTAAATGGTTTTTAAGCAACTTTTAAAGCAACTTTGAATATTTACAAAAGTTTTCAGAACAACGTCCGTTAAAAAATCCCAAAAAGGAAAATAGAACAGCACAGGAAATGTTGTCGGAAAAATGATTGTTTCTGTCATTCGCTATTGGAACAGGATTATAAAACAATTCAACTACGAGTAACTAACAAAAATGCTGTCTATTGGATATTGCTTTACAAAAATATTCGATAAATTAGCCTTTGTTCTGCGTGGATTCGCAGTAAATGGAATTAAACAGAGTAATGTTGTTTTTTTTGTGAAAGAATGCAACAATTTCGACAATGGCGTAAACTGCAAGTGAATTAAATAATGAAATTGATTATTGAGCTGGAAACTAATCGCGGAACAACTCGACAAAGTACGCAGCGTGCCAATATCGTAATTGACACAAAAAAAGTTAAACTGTTCACTCACCGTCCGGCTTAATTTGCAAATCCAATTTGTATCCAATAACGCACCTGTCAGTGAGATCTATTGAATTTTGATGATGTTATTTGATCGTAGGTAAAGAAATAAGACACCCTGGTGCTGGCACAGGGGAGGTCGCACGAGGCGGCGGCCGAAGTGATGACACGCGGGGTTGCGATAGTCGTTGAGAGGATCCGGCAACTGGGTCTCGAGGTGGCATTGCACAAGTCCGAGGCCATGTGCTTTCATGGGCCTCGGAACGCGCCACCGTCGGGATCCACACTGACGGTAGGAGGGGTATCCATCGGCGTCGAGTCGACGTTGAAGTACCTAGGACTCGTCCTCGACAGCCGGTGGAACTTCGTGGAGCATTTCCGACGTTTGGCCCCCAGGCTGGAACGGACTGGGGCTGCCTTCAGGCGGCTCCTGCCCAACCTTGGGGGGCCAAACGCCTCCTGCCGCAGGCTCTATGCGGGGGTCGTGCGGTCCATGGCCCTCTACGGGGCCCCAGTGTGGGCGCGTTCCTTGAAGCGGCGTGCCGCTCACTATCTGAACGCGCCCCAAAAAGTGGTGGCCGTAAGGATGGTCCGTGGGTACCGCACGATCTCCCGCGAGGCGGCGGGCCTGCTTGCCGGATTGCCGCCATGGGATCTGGAGGCGATAGTCCTCGCGCGCCTACACGAATGGCGCGCGGAGGTACTACGCCGGGGGGAAACTCCGCTGCCGCGGCAAATTGCCGCTCAGCGGACTGACCTCCGGCGCGATCTCATGGCGACATGGAGAGAGCGACTGTCGCAACCCCGTGCAGGGCACGCCACGATAGTGGCGGTAAGTCCCCTCTTTGAGGAGTGGCTAGAGAGGCGCCACGGCGTCCTCACCTTCCGCCTGACGCAGGTCCTCACCGGACACGGATGTTTCGGGAGGTACCTGCACCGAATCGGGCGGGAGGAAACGCCCGGGTGTCTCCACTGCGAGGATCGACCGGAGGACACGGTGGAGCACACGGTGGAGGTCTGCCCTGCGTGGGCGGAGCACCGCCGTGTCCTCGAAGCGGCGATCGGCGGCGGCGACCTCTCGCGTCCGGCCCTGGTTCAATCCATGGTCCGGAGCGAGATGGAATGGGAAGCCGTCACTTCCTTCTGCGAAGCAGTCATGCTAGCGAAGGAGGTGGCGGAACGAGAGAGGGAGAGATCCTCACTTCCCAGCCGCCGCGGGAGACGCACCGGGCGTCGAGGGCCACGTGGTGGCTACCGGCCACCGTAGATGCGGGCCTGTGGACGGTTGGCTATGGGCTAGCTAGCCGTCCGTCCGTCTAACGACGACAGGCCGTGTCGACGGCGCGTTCGTGTTCCACGCGCGCCTCAAAGAGATGTCAGCATAAGAGAGGGGCCCGCAAGGGCCGAAGCCTGCCGGGGTTGCGGGACTGTTCGAAAGAGATACCGCGGCCCCGGAACGTAAAGGGCGAGGAAGGAACATGGATGGGTTTTAGTCAGTAAGAGTCTGACACTCCCTCCCGCTCCGCCCAGAGTGGGAGAAGTCATTTGATGATTTCCCATCCTAAAAAAAAAAAAAAAAAAAAGGTAAAGAAATAAGTATTTTATTGTTTTGCTGCAATACGGTAGTAACTGAAAACGACCTTACCGATTTACACCACCCGTGAATTGATTTTGGAAAACGACGAGCATATTGGTGCATTTAGTTCGGACTAATAAATATAAATATCGCTCGACATTAATACATAGCGCCATCTAGTGCCACACTAAGCAAGGCTTGTGTCGTGGACACCAGCTAGTTGATATACTACATATATACCTTTTTTGTTTGTAAATATATACTTATTATACGTATAAACATCCATGACTCGGAAGCAAATGTCCATGCTCATCACACAAACATTTGCTCCTACCGGGATTCGATCCCAAGACCCTAAGAACGTAAGGCAGCCTCACTACCACTACGCCATTCGGGTCGTCATTATATTACATCCCACTATAAGTGGGAAAGCTAACATTTTTTTGTATGTTGTTGTAAGACAACTTTATAGTTGATCAAAATTAAAGCATGTACGAATTTCAATAAACGCATGAACATGAGGACATACTACTAATGTTTACTTTTAATATTCAAGTACCAATATTAATTAAAACAGAATAAAAGTGGTAGCCCTGTCCGAAGGTCACCAGTAATTAGGTTGTTGGTGTGGCTTATGTTTTTCAGCAACGGTAGCGGCGCTTCCTCTTGTTACTTATTTAATTAGGGCTGCGACTCTTGTCTCGTGTTCCCGTGTTCCCCCGTGTTGCATTAAGTGTACCTCCTTTCGTTACACGAGTTTGAAGTCTCCTAATTATCGATCATTATGAGTTTAGAGCACGAATATGCTAATAAAAATTGTTAGCATATGCAGAGGTTAGGCAGAAGGGAGGACCTATAGAATCTCTACGTTTCTTAAGTTATTTAAGTTTTATGTTATAGGGGGCGTGCCTATTGCCATCAACCGGTCATACGTCCAATCTCCCGGCTGCTATTGACAAATTCCTAATAGAAAAATACATAATAACACTACAAACCAACGAGGCAGAGACGCTAATTGGCGTTAAAATAACTAATTCCTTTTTTAAATCGGTCTGAACCATAGAGAATGTTGTTGTTTTGGAGAGAGCCAATTAAATAGAAAAACAAGGTAGTCCCTTAGCTCTGGAGGTCGGGAAATTAAAAATAAGTTATTTGTGTGGAAATGGGAAAGTTCACTACACCTATATTGGAAAGAAGTCTGTAGGATGGATGTTACAAATATAGCCGGGTTAGGTTACAAAACTAATTAGTCTTATCTGGGGGTGTTTCTTAACGAACATTATCATCCAGATAATTTTATCACTCAAGATACTATTATTTATAATTATATTCATATACATTTATATTTTTGAAGTCTATTTTTGAACCTTCTATATTCTATCTACACATACCTAAATAAGTATGTATTAATTTTTGTGAAAATAGATATATATGTATGTTATTCATGTTATAATAATAATTATATTTACTTTATTTATAAATCCAGGAAAACTAATTTTACCTTTTTGTACAAAGTTCACAGTGATTTGATAGCCATAAATAAAAACAGGATTTAGTTTTGTATATTTATTACAATAATTTTCATTTGTAATAAAATTGATTTAAATTCGAGTGCATTGACATAATATCAAATTATACTATATTATTTTAGATCTATTTGTGGCTTGTATATAATGTACTTCATAGTAGGTAATTAATAAAGTGAATAAATATATTCAGTTCTTTTTCCATATTCGACTTTCTCTAGCACTTCATTAGATGTTTGTCAAAATGTTTAATCTCCATTTTATAATGAAGCGGTAGAACCACTGCCTCTGTTCACTGCTACTGTTCTAAAGACCGGAATGCTACGGTACCAACTATAAATAATAATCTACATCACATTATTATAAAAATACTGATTATAAATATAATGACAATATAGAAATGGACCCGACTATGAATATAAGCCTCATCAACGACTCTATATTTTAAATAAATATTTATTTTATGCATTATATTATTATAATTATGCTAATTATATAGTAGGCATTTGTGTTTCTTGATTACTGAAATCGTTATCGAACTGAACTAAAATAAGAGCTAATTATAACCTCTTATTTTAATAACGACGTAGTTTACTTAATTGCCATATTTTCATACAGTTATTACCTAAAATAGTTTAATTTTATAATCATTACCTAGCATGCATAGGTACAAATATACTCTTCATTAATTTATGTCCATTTCGATGAACTATTTTATAATTAGTTTATAAAACAGTTTAATCAAATGGGGCGCACATAAATTAGATTTCATTGACTGTTCTTCCTTAATGTAAATGTATGATATGCCTATAATTTTACCAATTAAAAACCAGCGAACAGGTAAAAGTTATAATTAGATATTTGATTTATCAGTAAAACTAAAACGTTTGTCATAGTTACATAACTAATTAATAATTGTTTGAAATAATACCATAACGATAGTCCGTAAAATCTTACTTGATTATAATGACAGCTGCTTAACTAAAGGGACTAAAATAGCTTTAGTTATTTATTTATTAACTAAATAAATAATTATTATTATTATGTCGTTTATTATTATTATTTTTGTAATTTATTATTTTAAGGAGCTCGTGGCTAAATAATATGAGCCGCTCGGGTCGATCTTTAGGTTAAGCCATGCTTGCCTAGGTTGGTCTGTGGATGGGGGACCACCCTTACATACCGAGTTTCCTCCGTGCCTCGGAAAGCACGTTAAGCAGTTGGTCCCGGCTGTCATTTGTCCATCTTTGACAGTCGTTACAGGTAGTCAGTGGCTCCAAGTCTGACACCAGTCTTACCAAGTGGTATCGTATTTCCCAGTAACTGTGTTGTGGAGGTCAGCGCCTGTATAGAACATGGTTCAATAGAACTAGGTGAAAGTAGAACTATTTTTTTTTAATAATTTCACAGCTGTCAGTTGAAAGCGATTCTCCCTAGGGCTGAAAAGTATTACTTTCAACCCGCTCTTCAGGCAACTTCAGACCTACTTTCCGGGTATGCGTAATGAAAAATAATTTAGTCGCTCAAATGAATAGCATTTGTTAATAGTTTATCAGACGTAGGAAGTCAAGTCGTATTTTAATAAACCCTTGAATTTACATAAAGTGTTAATAAAATATAATAAGGTTGTAGAAGTGTTATTTTGTTTTTCCATCAGCCTAGAGTCTGCATTTGTGCTATGTGTGATGGCAAAAGGCTCGCACCCTGTTACACATGGGATGACGAAATTTGGGCATATTACAGGTCATTGGGCTCGGCCTCTGCCTTATCGTCCGAAGATTGCAGACGTGTTGTTACATCTATGATTTTATGTTAATAATAATTAGAAAGTCGTCATATACCTAGTTATCCCCTCGCCTCTCATTAGGGATGGTCGCCCAGAGCGGCCGCGCCAGGCAGATAACCCCAAGTGGCGTGACGACTGACGCTTACTGACGTACAACACTTACGTACATAAACACGTTCGCGATTTATTCTCTCAAGACACAAACAAATATATGTGTTCTTTGAAAAACAACTTTAAAACCCCCTGATAAAGTTAAGTTTGCGCTACAACTGTAATCATTTTTCAATACTACTTGTCATTCTGAAATCAACTTCATTTTACGTCTGCATTAATTGTATATTCCTTTAAGTCAAATCTTCAACCATTGGAAGCACTTAGTAGAACAGACTTGATGTGCTGTTTGTTTGTACACAAATTACAATTATGTAGACCTCCTGATTACTTGATATTTTTTGTTTATCGACCAATTAATGACTTAATTATTGAAAATCATTTCTCATAATAATTGATAGCTGTTGTTAACGTCATCTCGTAAAGTACGTATTTGGAACGTGGGTGTTAGGTATTAATTTTGTTTGCGTCTGTTTGATTATAGATAATTATAATGAGTGCTTTTTCCTGTTTTCTTCAGTTTTATCGAAAACATTGAGCTTATTAATAAATTATTGTAACGTTAGTTGTTCAATCTATGATGTTCCTTATTTGAACCCAAACCACTAGAAGCAGGAAAAGTACCGATAAAATGTATAATTAACTATGAGTATTTAAAGTCTGCGCAGAATTTCCATTAGAATACTTCAAATAGGTGTTGAACTCGTCTATGGAGAAGTGTTCCACATGGTATGAGTCGAGCGCCTGAGTATGTTTCTAGAACACGTTACCATATAGCATGCTGGTTTCTCAACGAACGCGGAGCGCACGAGTAAATAATATTTTCTATCGATCTCGTCGACTCCCTAATTGGCTCGAATGCAAATACTCTGTTATTAGGCAGGTTAATTAAAGAGTTATCGGTCGTAATTAACCCGTTTCGGTACACTACGTGTGCCTATGGTTCGTTCGAAACACTACTAATTAAGAAATTCCTCCTTCATTAGCTCAATTAGATTTATTCACGTCAGAAACTTCATACAATAACATGTGTATATTATATTAACACGCACCAAGTTTTTAATGTGCGTTGTTTCGTACGAAAATTAGAAATATTTTGTTAATCTTAATGTTTTTCCAAATATTTTGATTTTATGGGTATACCTATTTAGGGTTGCGAGTGTACCTAATATTAAACTCAAGTTAAGTAGGTCATGTTAAATTGTGGTAAAACAATGCTTATATAAATAGATTTTTAAAGGCAATTGTTTAAGAAAACCATGAAAGAAATTATAACTAATGGAGCATAGACTGATTGGTTAGGAGTTGCTACCTGAGCTGGACGGCCTTACTAATTAAATTTTCTTGCGGACCTAATTCTGTATTAAACAATAAATAAGAACAAATTAGGTAGGCTTTTATTTTACAAAGGAGGTCATTCTTTATTAATACGCAGATAATAAATTATATATTCTGGTTAAAATCGATTATAAAAAACCAAAGAGAAAAAAAATGAATTTTATTCTACTCAGAGATTAAGGTCGTAAATATTATACGAAGGTATACAATCAAAATGTAAACCTAGATCTATTGTCGGTCTAATATGTTTGATTAGTTTTCTATAGACAGAAGCAACCGGTTTGAAAATTCAGTGAGCCCTACTGACTGTTTTTATCACCTATTATTATTTATTTAATATCTAAAGCACTTATATCTAAAACTATATATAATTACAAAAATGGTAAAGTAGGTTTTTCATTATTTTTCCGTGTTTGATTATAATTTGCATGGCCAAAAAAAAACACTTATTCTATTACAGTTTGGTTTTAGCCACACATCGAAAACCTCCCGAGGCTTATCTGAGTGCTGGCGACCCGTTCGTTTAACTTTTGCAAAATGTTACAATTACAATGATACATGAATCCGGCAATTAAAGTTGTGCATATCTGTATATTCTCCATACATAATACGCATTTTATACATCCAGGGTTGCCGTGTCGACGGCGCGTTAGTGTTCCACGCGCGCCTCAAAGAGATGTCAGCATAAGAGAGGGGCCCGCAAGGGCCGAAGCCTGCCGGGGCTGCGGGACTGTTCGAAAGAGATACCGCGGCCCCGGAACGTAAAGGGCGAGGAAGGAACATGGATGGGTTTTAGTCAGTAAGAGTCTGACACTCCCTCCCGCTCCGCCCAGAGTGGGAGAAGTCATTTGATGATTTCCCATCGTAAAAAAAAAAAAAAAAAAGGGTTTAAACATACTCATCACGAAGCCGTCAACCAAGCATTCTGTACATCAAGCTAAGAAGATATTAAGCAAAAATTATTTGCTGGAGAAGGACTTTTTGCTTGGGGTGTAAAATCATGTTTTGTGGTAGAACTCATGTAAGGCACTCCAAACATACGGGGGTCGTGGAGGTGATTAAAGTAAAAATCTTACATTAACTTGTATTTGAAAAAAAGCTTGCAAAAAGTTGGAACTTTGACCCCCTGTATCTCTGTCTGTAATTAGAAGGTTCCCACTTCCCAGGTATGGTCTAGAACAAAAAAATATCGCAATGACGGGGAGAACAAGTGCCTTTCGACTTAGTTAAGAGGATTTTTACACTTTTTTTAATATAGGCTTATGTATAGCCTATATTAAAAAAAAGTGTAAATATTCTTATATTCATTAGGTTCCTTGTTAACAATGAGTGAACTTAAAAGCCCGATGTGAATGAAGCTCAGTGCGCCGCTCGGAAGTCGCGCCCAAGGGTTATCGGTAGTTGTGAATGTGCCAGTTGACGTCAACAGGCGTCATTATCGAGAACCCAACCAATACTACTTACTACCAGTTATTGTAGTAGCTGCTAAAACGAAATATTCGCAATGTAAAGCACAAAAGAACTGAGAGAAACTTAAATATTTACATAGCAAAATAACTCGAAATATCAATAAATAGAGCTTTAATTCATCCAACATAACATAACATCACGCCCAGAATAACCCTTGAGGGGTTAGGCAGAGGTATGCTTGAAATTAGGTGGACCGATGACCTGGTGAAGGTTGCGGGAATCTGTTGGATGCGAGTCGCACGGGACCGGTCAATGTGGCGACACTTGGGGGAGGCCTATGTCCAGCAGTGGACGTCTTTCGGCTGAGATGATGATGATGATACCTGAAATTAAGACGTTTAGGTCCCATACAATAGGAGTGAGCCTATTTCCATCAACCGGGCACAAATCCAGAATCCGTGGCTGTTACTGAGACATTCATAATGGAATAACCCAATAAAACTTTGCCTGATCTGAGAATCGAACCCAGGACCTCATGCTCTAGCATAAGGCTCGTTTATATTTGTCACCATCATCATCATCATCATTTCAGCCGAAAGACGTCCACTGCTGGACATAGGCCTCCCCCAAGTGTCGCCACATTGACCGGTCCCGTGCGACTCGCATCCAACGGATTCCAGATTTCTTCACCAGGTCATCGGTCCACCTAGTGGGAGGTCTTCCAACGCATCGTCTTCCGTATTTGACACATACTTACCGTTTACTATAACAGGCCGGGAAAGGGTGTTTGTCATTATCTTTTATACTGAATGAGAAAGTGCTTATTAATTATGGTAAAAACTTTGGTGTATAATTATGCACATTGGTATGATATTTTTAATGGCCTGTCATAAATATTTCAAACTTATATAAAAACTGGTGCTGATGTTTAACACGTTCGTTTAATTAATTGTTGAATACGATATCTTTGTTTTTAATTAAGTTTCAAGTGTTGAACTCATTTATTTGTCGAAAATTAAAGCATCCAAAAAACAGGATTGAACTACGAATAACGGAAGTAACCGATTTTATTTAAAACCATCGAATTCTCAAATTAATACCATGAAATGACAGAGAGTTCATTAAAAAAAAGTCTTCTTTACACAGTATATGCGTCGCAGCCCATTGGTCCCGGGTCTTTCAACAAAAACTCTGTCAGTAGTCAGTGGCTCAAAAATTCTGACAACCGACTGGTTGTCAGACAACTGGTTGTTTGTGGTGGTAAGACTTTACCAAGGGGTATCGTATCGTATCGTATTACGCAGTACTAACTGGGTTGTGGAGGTCAGGTAGACAGCTAGTCGCTCCATGTAAAACATTGGTGTTTTGTCTTCATTTGGTTAGACTGGAAGCCGACCCCAACATATTTGGGAAAAGGCTAGGCAGATGATGATGATGCGTCTTAAGTATTGCATTGAAGCAGCGTAGCCACTGCGTAGAAGCAACGTAGCTAATACGCAGAAGCAGAGTAGCTACTGCGTAGAAGCAGCGTAGCAACTACCTCGCCAAACCTCCTAAACCAATTTTCAAAGGGAAGGCACCCCAAACGTAAAAGAAGTGCCAACCCTTATGCTTAAAAAAACAAAATACATAATGAACGTGTCTGATAACCCCTCATAATGACATCCCATATCATCTATGTCAACTTTTCAAGTGTTCGTCGAATGCACTCTCCAGACTTTTTATACCAACGTAGATATGAAAAAAGTTTGACCTTTTTTGATTCCTTTAAAAGATAAATGGATGTTCGGTATTCCTTTAATGAAGAATAGATGGCAAGCGCCTAAAAAAAATTAAAGCTTTTAATTTTGTTGAGTTTTAAAAGCATTGAACTTAAACGTAAAACTCAAAAAAGTCAATTTATACGTAAAATTAATCGGGAAGCCGAGTCTACCAAAATAAGGGTCGCTCGTTTATTGCTCATTTCGATTTTAGTGCTTTTTAAGTACAGTCAAAAGTTTGTAACTGTGGCCTGGGCGACAGATTTTATGCAAATTCTGACATGATGACATTTAGTAGGGTCACAAACTGTGTCCATGTTTTACTTCTTTTGCGTGTTTAAGCTGTGTTAAAAAAAAGTTTTGATACATTTATTTTGGGAACCACGTATCGTCAGGGAAATTATTTGATAAGCAAATTGACTACCAACTTAAAAAGTCCTTATTTAAAAATCACAGATAATATTAAAGAAGAAGGTATTAATTTGTAATCTCGTAACTTTCCCATTTCGATAACTAAACAAAAGACGGGCGAAACAAGTGAAAAAGTGTGCCAACTCGTAACTACATATTTTAATCTTCATACATTGAATCCGGTACTAGCAAACAATAACCAACCTTAGGTTCTATTACAGCTCAATCACGATCAATCTGGATATATCAACACGAATCACCTCATAGTAGCAGATCACCAGCTACCAAGATATATCCCTAGAGCGGAAATGAATCGACAGTTGAGTGTAATCTGTAGCCTAAGAGAGTCATCAGTACGAGTAGCTGGTCGAGTCGCAGTGATGATATAAGTGCTCAATTAGGCCGTTTTGTTTGCTTAATGAACGTACAGGAAAGCTTGGCTTTTATAGATTTATCGCGCCATATAGTAAGTTGAACTTCATCAACCGTTTCAGGCATTTCTGGCATATACTATTAAAGGTTCTTCATAAAATATTTTTCAATTTGAAATCAATTTCTATTTAGTGCCTTATCTGATTGCTGCCTCCTACAGATTATTGACATCCTTAGGGAAATTGCGCTCCACTTTTATTTATAGGTGCGATTGATTGTTTTGATTGACAACTTCCACGTGATTTACTTTCTTTATTGTTTTAAAATCACAGACAACACAATACAATACCTTTCCTTCCTTTACAGAATTGCTTATAGATTTACCGAGTTGAACTTTCCGGTCGCTTTAAACATAAAAGCATTGTTTATTCGGCTGTACAGAACTAATAAGTTTCGTAAGTACAACAAAGTCGTCATCCGCTCATAGAAATCGTTCATTTCCTGATGTTGTAGTTCACTTGATCGTGGAGTAGCAAACATCGGGCTCGGTAATGAACGGGCGGGAACGCGCTCAACGCTACGCCAATTTGAACGTTCAGTGGGCCGGCGCTTTCCAACAGTCCTCGAAATTACTACAGCTCGATACTTAGTGCTTACCGTCAGTTGTTTTCATTGCCCACTTGATTAAGGATTACACAGGAAATGATTTGAATAAGCTATTGTTGATCGTGAAACGTAACGGTCGTCGGTCGAGCTGGATTTTATTGTGTCTGCCTGCCTTTGTAGATTTCAAAAGTATGTAATAGAAAACAGGATGTCTCCGATTTATTTTGTTAGAGACGTTTACTACACCGTTTAGTTGACGTATTGTTGGGTTTGACGTCGAGTCATTAATCAATATCCGAAGTTAGTGAAATCTGTGATGACAAATGTACGGCAACCAGCCACACGATTCCCATAAATGAAGGGAAACTATGCAATACCAAAATGTTTTTCATATAAACCTTATTAAAATTATAAACCAAAACGGTTTACTTACAAAATACCCTAAATACAACTTCGTATGTAAGTGTAACAGAATCCACCCCAAACACAATTTAATATTCATAGAATTAGCGTTAACAAAAACACTCGTTCAATATTTTTAAAACATGAAAATAGTGGCGTTCTGTCGCGTTGAATCTATTACCTAACGCGGTAGAATTTCAAAGCGTCACAGTATGCAATTTAAACTGGACTAAATCGCCGTCGGAGTCAACAACGCGACTGCAACGGCCGACTCGGATCGGCTTTCAATTTTGCGGAATTAATAACAGCACAAATACTGGTGTACTGGTCACAGAGACGGGGCCGGGTGATCATTCAAACGTACACGACACCTGTGTACCAAACACATTTTTGTAGTGTGAATGTTTCTTTTTGTTGGCCCACTATGACGACTACATGGGAAATACGTGGCTACTCATCGCCATTATTCATCATGTGATTGGCAATTAATGACAATTATTATTTAATAATTAACTAGGCTTCGGGAATTCTGTTTTATTGAATAACAATCCCCTTCATACCTACAATAAATGACCTATAATCTACTCTCCATAGTATTCAAACATTACCCTTTTATTATTTTCTGGGAATATTTCAGCTAGTCTGAAACTGTACTACGTAGTCGTAGTGAGTGGTAGGGTAGAGGTGGTTTCTGTGTAATATCCTAGTTCTGTAATACGAACGTTGTTTGTCAACGCTTGGACCATTCGTCAAACATCGTCGTGAGGTGGACTGGGCGCCCAATTAGAACGCTAAGCTGAGCGTGCCTCACTGCCAACTTGCGTCGACTAAAAGCACCTCTAATTATTATTGATACGAGCTCTACGTTCATTCCTTCGAGTTTTCCGTAGTACATCTGAATTTCTCTTACATAGTCGGTAGCGTAGCGCGGTATTATTATCGACGTTGTGCAATGTTCTGTACTTTTGTGCATGAAATCAAGTAATTAGCAACGGAACATCGGTGACTGTTTGTTGTTGTTTGCATCTAACGTTTCCTTCGTTGACACTATTGTTGTTAGTCATTATTTATGTTCGTAACGATAACGATATCGATGTAGGACTCAATTAGATGAGGAGAGAGGAGAGCTGATGAGTTGACAGCTGCAAAATGGGCTCTGACGAATACCTACGATTTATAAAACATATGAATACGGGTATTTATCGCGATTGCACCAGCCGTGGCCGCGGGGAGACTGAAGTATTGGAGGTACCGCGACAGCAAAGTGAAGGCGTTTATTCAACTACCCTCACTCATCTTCATAAATGTTAATTAGGGCCGGTTCACACTAGGACAGCACACTACACTAACAGTGTCCGTATATTGAGGCGATTTCACTTGACGAGTACACTTAGTGATCACTGGATTCCACGCTGAAGAGAGTTTGAAGCCGTCTTCGCGATTGAAATTAGGGTACTTCTTGATCTCAATCGTTTTCAACCGCGACCACGGCTGGTGCAATCCGGTCGAAACGTCGGGATTAAATTAAAGGTAAATTCGCGATAAATACCCGTATTCATATGTTTTATAATGTGTTCTGATCGTGAAAGTTTAAAAAAGACAATTACCTACGATTTCACCGACTATTTCATACAGGCATGTTCAATGGAAATACAAATGTTTGTTTTTACAATAGAAAATATCGAAAAACTAAACAAAAACAAAACTAGACGAAACGAAACTTTGTTTTTAATAAAACTGCGCTGAAGGATTGTTTTGAAAATGAAAACAATACTGAAAATGCCGGCGCCATTGTATGCGTTGAATGGTTTTTCTTAGAAAATGTGAATGACTGACTAGTGGCTTAGTAAATTGGATTTCCCGGTAGGTATTAACAGAAAGTATTGGTATAGCTGAATGCATAATGGGCGGAAAAATGTCAAGCGTAAGTGTATTAAAGTTGGGGCCGTTGCCGCTGCGTGCCGCGGCTGATGTATGGCGGCCGCCGACAAATTGAAAACAGTAGCAAATGGCGCGATCGCGGCCCGCCAACCTCTCCACAATAGCCACACTTCTTGTTCACTATTTTTTTTCTACTGAAAATATTTTACTTTGAATGAAACTTAAGATTTTTGTTTTAAATATTTTTTTGTAATACGTAGCATCTACAAGGAGTTAATGTTTAGGGTGAATTTAAATGTGACACTAAATTTTAATTGCTAAGTAAGCCATTTTTTATAATTCTCAATTTCGTACGTATATTTTGAAAAGTTATCCAAGAACTGATATTAGGTACTCAACGTATCAGTTCTCTCTTTTTCACCTCTATAAAGTAACATAGATGAAACAAAACTTTTTTAAAAATAAGGGATGCTACCTACCAAACTTTAAAAAGAAAATAAGTATGTAGTGTACAATGTAGAAGGTGTTTTCTATTAGAATTGTATTCAATATAGAGTTTCGTTCGCGCAGAAAATGGTGGCGGGACGCGTGAGCGGCGTCCTGGGTTCACCCTCCACCCTACACGGAATAAAATTATATTAGCGATACAGCAGCACAACTGAAGAATTAGCTGTGATAAACATGCACGATCAAATCTCTAAGTAAACACGGACTTGAGAGGAAAGAGAACAACGGCAGAGCAAAATATATTGGTGGTTTTCCAGCTCAATTTTGTAAGTCTGTGATTCCAATTATTTTAATTTCTGAACAGTGTTGTTTCAGGATACGCTACTATCCTACACTGGAAGTTCTAGGGTAAGCTTTGTCTAATAGTAGTTAATAACTGAAGTTTGTGTCTATCCAATAGATGTATATTAAAGTTTCAACAAATAAAAAAATATCTGAAAACAAAATCTCCAATTTTCTATTTTAAAGTCCTCGCATAAAATCCAAGCAAAAGGAACATCATAGGGGTGTTTGTCCCTCGCAAATAGTTAGATTATATAAATAAGGCGGCCGGAATAGTTTGACCGATAGAGATCTGTGGGTAGCCCAGCAGCCCTAGCGGTTCCCTCGACAAACCGTCTCCTACAAATTGACTCAGTTTTACGAACGATATTTTTTACTGATGTTATTACGAATATGTTACGTAAACTTTGAACGGGTGGTTAAATTTGCACTAGATTTTTTATATTGATAGAGCTTATTGTGGTACAGTACTGATTTATGTTTTATGAGTTTTGTTTTTGATAGTGTTACTTTAGTAGTAATATAAATGGTTCAGATATCTAACAATTTGTAGATACTTAATTATGGAATTAGGTACTTAGGTCCATAGTGTTTTGTTTTTTGTAAATTGCGAAGTCAAAAGGCAAGTTTTCTTCCTTAGTAAGGCATGTCTTGTTGTTATGCTCAATACGTACTGGTTTTAAATTATAAGAATTCGTATCATGGTAATGTATATTTTGCGGTGTGGTTGGTGTGAGCAGGTAAGGCGATAGTGCCGCGCCGCCTCGCCGCCCACGACTAGACTGGTTCCAGTTACTATCCTAGCCTGTTTACTGATACGTTACAAATTGATCCGATGACACCGCCAACCTTTTTGTTCTCTCCATGCAAACGTAATTGACGACATGCCCCAGCTCTAGTTAACTATCACTGCCTTTAAATGGGCACATTAAGAAACGCATCATTAAGTTCAAAATAACGAGAAAAACCACCGAAGCCGCGCAAAAAGATGTTTGTTGCCATTTTCACTGCAATTAGCGCGGTGCTTTTAATTACTGCGAATGAAAAGTTTTTAACAATGATCCATAAAATAATAACCTCTGCATATTAACCGATTCATGCACTCTTCTCGGGTTTCACATTGTGTCCAATTTAAATAAATTTGGTTCAAGCCAAAACTAAAGAATACGGCTACCGAAATTCGGCTAAGAAAATAAGAAATGCAATCTTGTAGTAGAATCAAACAAATAGCGGAATATCTGCAGTGACCAATTCAAATTGTAGGAACTATCGGGGTTCGCGCACGAGCCCGTCTCGGGATGGAATCCAATCAGCGAAACTAGTTCTACTGATGCCTATCACTAAACTTTCACATTCAAAGATTTGTTTCTCTAGATTAAATCAAAGGCGAATTACAGTAGCGGCGAAAAAGAAATATGGCGAGTCCGGCCCCGCGTGAGGGCGGGGGTGTCCTGCTGAAATTGCTTTTCAATCCCTCGGACTTTGGACTTGTAAAGAAGTTATTACCTTCCAAGGAGATAGCGCCGGGTCCGGCGATACGGATATATGTCTTTTTCATATGTAATATTCCTTTTTCGCGTTTTATTAATGGAAAATGTTTCGTGGGACAGTGCGGCCAGCTCTCGCCTTCGATATTAAAAAAGCCAGTGTCGACTTTGTGCGGCTTCTTTTATGAGATTGTCGTAAAGTAGTTTATGTTTGTTGGGTACTCATGCGACACTCGCTTAATATATGTTATCATTTATAACATTACGACTTCTTGTTTTATTTTCACTCTCGTCTTGACGTATGGGCTAATGGTCGGATCATTGATAATATTTATGTGTTCAACAATACCATCGACAACTCTATCCGTATTCATCAAATATTAATTTTCGCACTGCGTTTCATCTACTCTATTGTCTATAGTTACCTGTGTATGCTGCTCGTTTGATAATGTTGCCTACTCTAATTAAGTCCACTACACCAATGTTTGGAATTAATTAGTGTATTGTTTAATTGGCATCTCTTGTTATCTGTTTGTTTGGTTTATTTATTCATTAGTGGTGTTTGTGACAGCTGCTGTTGAGGCAGATGCCATTACGACAGATTGTATTACCATGTGATGGTGTACTTTTAAATGGTATTGTTATCTAAATTGAGTTGTTTGTTTTAATTGATTTTGAGAGTTATTTTTAATTATATGTTCACGAAATTATGATGTCATGGTAAACAAAATGCTCATGAAAATTTGAAAAAACATAAACCTTAAAACCTCTTGTGAGTAGTAAGTTGGTATTTAATCTAAATAGGCTCGTCTATATTAGTTATCTATAGATACGGTCTTCCATATAAGTAATATTTCGTCTCTCCTATTTTCCTTGTATGAAGTCAAGCAACCCTAATTTCGGAAAGAAAGTGTCATATAATCGTTCTTACCCAACAGGTGGCTGTACCAAGGATACCCGAATTATGGCGATAGAAAGATCCTTGTACACACACTTTTATAAAGACAGATCCGTTTGATAAATTTTCGTCGTGTAGGATTGTGTATTGATTACCGTTGGCATCATAATATCAAGAGGTTTGAACTCTTTTAACCCTAGTAAAGAGTGAGGTTCAAAGATGATGAGTGAAGTTCAAAGATTTATTGACAGTTCACTTTGAGGCCGAGATCTTCATACGTTACTTGGCATTTACGTTGGCTAAGAGTTAGTACCATTACTGACCATAAAATTACAAACTACGTAAAAGGGTAAGATAGAGAAACATGGCTAAGAAGACAAACTATATACATTCGTGCTAAGTAATGTTGCAGATTTATTCGAGCAAAGTCTGTACTGATATTATAAAGCTGAATCTCAGGAACCACTGATTGGAATTGAAAAAACTTTTTGTGTTGCATAGTATATTTATCGAGGAAGGCTATATACGATCACGCTACGACCAAAATGACCAAAAGGAGCGGAGCATAAATGAAAAGTGTTGCATAAACGAGAAAAATTTATTCCTTTAGTGAGCAGTTTCTCTTTTAAGTGACGCAGACGAAGTTGCGTGGGTCAGCTAGTTCATTAAAAGGTTAAAGTTCGTCAATAATGTCGTATTAAAATATAAGTAAACTAGCTGATGCATGAATTATATACTAAAACCTTACACGAGAAGCACTGTATCCATTGGTGAAAACTGCATGAATATATCGTTTTTTAATTTATCGCGAACAGACAGGTAGGCAGACGCGCCGCGGAGGACTTTGTTTTAGACTATGTAGTGAAGTCGTTTTAACTAGAAACTGTCAATAATACTAACAACATTTTATTTCATCGATCAGTAACAATGTATTGGGCCCGATGGCATCAATCGCAGGCCCACAGAACAATGCGGACGCACGCCGCTCCCGGATTGATTACACCTGCCCGTCACGATTAATAGAATATTGTGTGTGATTCAAATTGAATTAGCCACCCATTGTCGAATTACGTGTATGTTTCCTACGGACTATTGCTTTTGAATATTTAGTAGCCAATTTAGATCGTGTTAGTATTGTGATTTGCGAATGATGTTAATATGGACGGCGGTTTTGTCTCTTGTGTGTATTAGACCCAGGTTGTGAAGCCATTATTATTTATAGCTCAACAGTACATAGATAGACCGTAGGTTTATAGGTTCAGTTTCTAATAAAGGGCGTAAATCATCCTTACCGAAACTGAAACGCACATATTTTCATGTTATTGCGATTATTGTTTTTTTATTCTAGATCTTCTTATTATTATTTTAGGCCAAAGTTAAATATTTTAAGATTTTTTTAAATACAAGTAAAATTTTACTATAATACCTTCATTCGCCCTGTATGTACTATTCAAAATGTATGTGTGTGTATGTGTGTTATTTCCATTAAATGTTTAAGGCCCATGTCATAACCGTCAATAATTTTTGCACTGTGTTCTTAAGTTTGATGTACAAAATGCTTGGTATGCTATATAACAAACAGTGGAATAGATATCATACTGCTATGTATTTTCATATAAATATTTCTGGAATCGTACACTATTGCTATACCAGCGCTGTTGGCGTTGCAATTAATATAAAAACTAGTCTCGATCATATTAAAAAACCCTCAATCTACACTCGGAATTCTATGAAAAATATTTGATATTATTTTTCTAAATTGCTTTTCATCGTTTCATGTTTCACATATAAAACCATGTTGGTTTTATTTACAAAAGAATTTCGAAGGTAATCATCAATTCTGTTCGCTAAACCCGTCTTAATTGTGAGTCATGGCATAGCGTAGGGTATGTCATGGTTAATTAGCGTGAAAAATATTCGTGAGAATTTCCTATTTTCATCTTCGGCCGGTTTGTTGTTTCGTTAGCCGGAATCCCTCGTGGTTTTCCAACCAATTGACCGCGACTGTACCCGATGTACCGAGTGGCCCAATATTTGCTTAGAACATTAAAAAGTACAGACGAGTGCACTCGTGTTTGGGCAGCTGCCTGTCTGTTGCATGTTTGTACTCTGTGGCTTATCATGCGTATTTAAAACTTTTGTCATGTAATAATTGGGGATGATCCGGAAATATTTTTTTTGAATAATTTACGCTTACTTTAACATTGGTAATGTTGATATAAGGTTTGAAAAATATTTGTTTTATAATTGAGCACAGAAAGTATAATAATAAACATGTTTTATTTTCAGGTAATTAAGCAGTAAAGAAGGGAACTTGGTCAATAAGACTATACGTGCGTCTTCAGTAAGTCGTTTTAAAGGATATGATATTACTTACGATAAGGAACAAAACAACTATAACTTCTCCATTTAGGTTTACCTCTTGGCTTCGTTTGCATGGTCTTGGGGACGAGATCAATTACTTGGGTCAAATTACCAGAATAAAAATAGTTATTGTCTAATGAAGCCATCGTTCCAAGTATTAATTAATTGATGAAATACGTTTCCCTCTCTCCCAATTAGTAACTATTAGTATCTGGTATCAAATTAGTTGGAACATCTCTTCTCGGAACTGCAGGCAGATATGCAATACCGAATTCTTGTGAATACATACAAGGTAGAGTTAGGTACCTACAATAGATATAAACACAAAGCGAGGTTCATGAAGGATCGTGTAACGGTATACGGCTGTTAGACTAATTTAGGTGGAAGATCATCCACGTAATTAATCCACTTAGGAAGCAAGCGGCGCTTTGAAACTGGATGCTCAAGTTGCTACTTCGAACCTTGGTTGGCCTCGCTACCTGGCTGAAGTACTGACGTACTAAAGGCAACAAATCAAGATAATTTTAATCCTTTATAGAGTGAGTACTTTTGAGATTATTTAATGGATTCTTGTGAAGACTATGGAAGTATTTTCTTTCTAATTAGATGCAAGAATTGTTTTAAATTTTACTGGAAAATGTTGGATAGTGAAAGGGTACTCCTAAGAAGCTTATTTAACAAATAGGTAATAAGTCTGCGAATTCATCAAATACAGGGTGGAATTTTTCAATGCCACCTGGAGCGAAAGTACTCTAAATACTGGATATAGTATTTTTTTCTCAAAGGAAACTTTCTTTTATTTTTAAAAAGAAACAAATCAGCATTCAAAGGTTTTCGAAAATTCGCTTACCACACTCGGAAATCGAACCGATTAAAGTTCTAAAAATAATATCCTGTACTTTTTTGGATCAATCTCTCCTCTTCTTAGTCGTTATCTTCATTGTAGAAGGTCGTGTCTAGTCTGAGGTATCGATATTGATGAGGTTTTGATCACTCGGTGCACTATACTCTTCCACGTTTTTCTGTCCTCGGCTAATATCTGTGCCAACGGGTAGGTGAGCGACGGCGCGTGGTCTTTTCCCGTCTACTTGGCCAACTAACATAAGCTTTTTGAGGCTTTCAGGGTTTCTACGAGCGATATGTCCAAAATACTTGAGAATTCGCTGGAAGCAAACAGCGGATAGTCTTGTGGTTATTTGGAGCTCCTTAAGAATGGAAAAGTTGGTCCGGCGTGCAGTCCATGGAATTCGCAGCATCCGCCTCCAAACCCACAATTTGGATCTTTATTATAGAATTAAATATAAAACTTTCAGTGTGACGTCATTCAGTGATTTGTTCAACAGTTTATACACGTTCATATTTATGCATTTCATCTACAGTCATTGTTAAGTTCGATCCTCAGAAATTATTGACATTATTCAACCATCCACACATTACGTATTATGTCATAATTTCTTTTGTGATTTTATTCTCATATTATGTACGAACTATGCGGTGTTGTGTGCACAGTGATTTAAGCCCTATGTAAAGTCCTGTAGGGTTCAAAATGTGGATGTTGGTCCCGTCTGATCAGCTACCATTCACATCATAAAACGTCAATAATGCAATAGCAGTGTCGCACAATGAGCTATTGTGTGTCATTCCCTCTTCAAAATAAGCGTTTAATTAAAAACATACGACGACCATTTTTTTTATTGCGACACTTGAGTATTGAGTGAGTGAGTAGGACCCGTTGGGGGCGCAGCGTGAATGTGAACTGATTATGTTCATTCATCTCCGAGAATTCAGAATTAAGTGAATACTCGCTGATGAATTGACAAATTGATGATTCCTTTACAGATTTTTTTGTTCGTCATTAGGTGTAATAGAAAATCAATTCAAGTACCTATTTATTCAAATTGTGTTATTGATTTTCATTGTGGCCGTAACCAATAATTATTAACTTCATAGAATTTCTTGGATTAAATTAATAGGAGCTCGTGGCTAAATCAATAATAACAGCCGCCCGGGTCGATTGTCAGGTTAAGCCGCGCCAGCCAAGGTTGGTCTGTGGATGGGTGACCATCTATTACAGTACCGAGTTTCCTTAATATGTTCTTCGAAAAGCACGTTAACCCCAGCGGGTTAACGGTGGAGACCAACGTCATTTGCAGATCTTTGGTGGTCAGTGGTCCGAAAGTCTGACAATTAAGTACAAGTAGTCTTTCCAAGGATCGTATTATGCAATACTAACTGGGTTGTGGAGGTCAGAGGCAGATGCTCCTTGTAAAATACTGGTATTCGGTTAGATTAGAAGCCGACCCCAACATAGTAGAGAAAAGGCTAGGCATGTGAAGATAAAATTCCTAATTAGTTCATAACGAATGTGGAAAATCTAAATCACTCAAACCACGTAAAATTTATGTGATGTTGGTAATTGGGTATCGAAATTCTAGAACCTATGCTAATAAATAAATTATAGGAAATTAAATGAATTTAGTAACTAATTGTCGCGATCAAATCGGAACAGTGGAATACCTATGCGACCATTGATTTAATCAAACGTCCATCAATTCCATCATTGATCCAATATCGGATGCAAATTGTGTTTTAATTATAATTAGGCGGACTGTTCCATGGAACACCTAGTGCTGCTAAGTGGTGTGTACTCGTAATTTGAGTACGGAATTGACGGTTTTACATGGAGGGAAATAAAAAATCCATAGTAACTTGGTCCTATAATTTTTTTATTTATGTCAACTACCCATGGTTTGAGTGACAACGGTGTTTACCCCAACACCCTGTAGTTCGATTTTGAATCATATTAAGTGTTAGATTTTCATATTAAGTGTCGTAGTTTTAGACCGATTTTGAATCATATTAAGCCGTGTACGCACGTATGAACAAATTTGTTGCGTTGCATGATACGCAACAACTTGGTTCGCACGTGCGTACCACTAACGAACATCGAATACTCTGTTCGTCAAACATGTTTGTATGTTCTGTATGGACGGTGTTCGAAGAGTTTTAATAAATGTCGATCGACAACTTTCAACAGCGCCGCCATAGCTATTAAATTAGAGTTCACGACTGTTGTGCGCGAACTCGACTCTAACTATGTTCGCATTCGTGTTCGAATATTCCATACGTACGAACCAAATGTTCAGATTTGATGTTTGTGTTCGCCATATTCGTGTTCGTAAGTGCGTACACGGCTTTAAGTGCCAAAATGTTGTCGAAAACAACATAACATAATCTCTGAAGGGTTGGGCAAAGGTGTACCTTATAGTACACTCACATTCCGCCAGTTATGTTTAAGTACCATGTAATTAGGGGCGAGCCATCAACCATCAATCAACCAGACACAACCAGCCAACCAGCCATCAACCGGGCACAAATCCAGATTCCGTGGCTACTACTGAGGGATTCCTGATGGAAAAACCCAATAACACTTTGCCCGACCTCAATGATCCGGGACTCGAACCCAGGACCACAATGATCATTAGTCTTGCTTGCGACCAATAGACCATCGAGGCAGTCAAACAACATAATAAGGTAATTTCTTCTTTGTTATTAAGCGGGCGTCGCTGCGTCGTTCATACAAACGTAATACCAAAATAATTCGTAAACCAAACATATTCTTAAGGAAGTGTGTATTTATTTCGATTGAATTACACAATATCTAGGTTTCCAAATCATCATCGTCATCTATCGTGATTGTCAACATTTTGTCTAATGAAAAACGATACAAAGTTCATTTGTTTTGATTCGTACGAAGAGATATTAGGGAAAGGGCAATGACCGCTATTGCGATCTTAACTGACAGCAGTATTAACGAGTTACCCTTTCCTCTGGTTTTCTTTTACGACATTTGCTGAACCTACATTACTCCTAAAAGTGCAGTTTTACATTTAAATGTCTACTCAAACAAATGACGCGTACTTTTTATAAGTAACTGAAATGTTTTTTATTTTGAAAACTAGTCATAGTTACAAAATGCATCAATGTAGGTACATTTTAAAATACTTACTGAAAATATCTTCATGTCATTCAACAAATGTATAAACAAGTGAATGATGTCTGTTTTCTTATTACCAGAGTCACACGTCATGTATTAAATAAAGTCCAGCAGTCTGCCCGCGACAAATTTAAACTATCATAAAAATACGATTTTCCCCGTTTTTGAAACATTTTTCATTGATGCTCCCCTCCTCTTGGTCGTAGTGATGACGTTAAGGCTTGAGCCTTCCTCGATAAATGGGCTGCCCAACACTGGAATAATGTTTCAATTTGAACCAGTTGTTCCCGAGTTTAGCGCGTTCAACCAAACAAACTCTTCAGCTTAATATTATTAGTACAGTTACGTGTGACTCTGGTAAACCTAAAAAACGTTAAAATCATACATCATAACATACATCAGGGTGTAAATAGACTCTGACGACGCCGAAAAGCGATAGACCTCCTCGTCACTGCGATCATTTTTTTTGTTCTAGAACGTACCTGGGAACCTTCTAGCTACGGGAGATATTGGGGGTCAAAGTTACAACTTTACAAAAGTTTAAAAAATAAATGTTAAAACTTAAAACCCTCCATGACCGGTTTACTATGCAATAAACCCATCAGCACAACGAGTTGAATGCGATACATTGAGTTTTTTTTCTGTTAAATGTGATTTTTCAGGCTTTCACCCCAAAAACAAAAGTAGTTTCCCAGGATTTTTTTTTTTCGCAAAGTTACTAAGTTTGATGTACAGAATGCTTGGTTGACGACTTCGCAAAAATAGTCTGTTTACACCCTGTATAAAACCAACCTTCAAAAATCAAAATCCTTCCGTAGCTGGGGAAAACAAAGGAACAATAAAACACACATTAACAAAAATGTCAAGTACTCGTTTCTTTGTTCCCGTCCGGTTCGTGATATTAAAGTGTTTCTTAATAGAAGAGCGATATATAAAAGCTTATCTAAAAGCCAGTACATAATTAATTTAATTATTGAAAACATTGACACATATCTATCTATATAACATTTACCTAATTAAATTGTACATGTCATTTGCTAATTAGTTGTATGTTCCGTTACTAACGGTTGGTAATTATTTTTAAATGAAAGGATGGTAATTATGAAGTAAGAAATGGAGAGTCGTCGTTATTGCTTGTAAATTATTTATAGAATTTTGGCTTTGATGAAGTATTTGTACTGTGTTTTGTTTGTGTTTGTGTGTTTTTGGCCTTGTTTATTGTTTTGGTTTTACATCCTCATAATGGTTTTTGTTTAACTGTATTATCTATACTATCGGTTAATTTTACCTTGGGTTTGGATAGTGTATTAATTTTTCAATTCATTAATTAAATAATCTTTCTTGAATTAATTTGTTAAAAATTAATCCAATTAAAGATATTTGCAAAAGAAAACATAATTCGACTAAAACCAAAAAGACCTTTTCATTATGGTCATTCGTCAACTAGCGACTGTGAAACTCGCGAGTGACCGCTAGTTGGCACCTTCCTGTTTTAATTTTTTTATTGTCATCTGCTCGCGCGACCTGAAGGTGCCAACTCGCGAGAGGTCGCGAGTTTCACAGTCGCCAGTTGACGAATGACCCTTTCATTAACGGAGGGTGCAATAAATCGTCAAAGCTGGGCATTGTGTTCCAAAACTAACATTTTCAGTTTTTTTTTTTAATAATTACTTTCACTAATGTTATCATTAGGTAAGTCTCCTAAACTCCAACAGAGGAGATGTCTTCTCATCAGCCCACAATAAACTTAGACAACACATTAACTCCTTAATACCACTTAGTGAGCTACTTACCCCCGCTGTATACCTACCGATCAATACGCGTCACGTTAGCCGTGTCGAGTCACATACTGACTGATTAGCCGTGTCAGTAACGCGTGTTATCCACTCAATTACCGACAACACGAATTAACCTCCGCTCAACTACTCTCAGATTATGCACTAGATATCATTTGTTTAAAGGCGCTCCTTCATCGGAGCATTCGCCCGTAATGTAACAAAGCTAAGATTTGCTATCCCATTCCCTCTCATAGGGAGGAGGCCTGTGTCCCAGTGCTGATCATGATGAAGATTTGCTTTGGACTTTTTAAGCATTACTTGAGAAAGCATTTGCCTGTAATTTAACTAATAAAATATTTAATTTTGATCATTATGTTACAAAATAGACGCTCACGAAGATGAGCATTCGCCTGTAATGTAACAAATCCAAGATTTGCTTTCGAACTTTTTAAACATTACGTTACAAATAGACTTAAGAATATGAACGTTCGGCTGCAACGTCCATGGTTCGATTTTGTTCAGAAACAAGTATAATTGTTAACAAATTGTATCGTACTGTAATGCTCGCTTGTTCTCACTCACAGAAGTAACGCTCGAATTTAAACTCCTACATTACTGGGGAATGCTCCCGGTGTGGAAATACCTTAATGAAATTATAACCGACGAGAATGATCGCTGTCACGTTTGTGTGACAGCGAACGAGTTGAGTGCATTATAAGTTGATGTGTAGGTACTTAGTTGAGAGCTGGTCATACGATTCTGATAGCTGAAGGCTGAATAGTCGCGTGATTTAAAAGTTGTTGTTTTACTTTTCCTTGTAAATAACTTAAGTACGTCGTCTGCAGTAAACGCATCATCAAGGCACGTAAATCCCTGTCAACTTTATGTCCGACACTTTATCACTTTTATTAACTAACCTAGTTAAAAACATTGCCCTATGCACTTTCTGCCAATTACTGGTGTTAGTCACTCATATACCCCGTTCTAGGAAATAACACGCGAATATTGGAAAACATAATTGAAACGCAACTGAATTAATATCTGGGCATGAATCACGCGCGGTATCTCCGCCACTAGTCGTTGTAACCGCATCGGTTTAGGATTGCACCAATAACACGCTCAATTAATTAGGCCGGAGACTGACGTGTTCCACGTACTTACCTAATTAATGTCCCAGAACCGAGCCAACAATACCACTGTTATTATAATACCTACCGCTAACTGCCACTGATTGAGTAACCTCACATAAATAATGTGCTCTAATACAACCGCAATACGTTTTGATTAGCTTACTACCATATTTATTATATCGATACGTTAATTATATGTATGCGACGACAATCCCCATTAATATCATCAATATTTAATTATGCAATGAGTCGTGGAACCCTTACGTTCGGTTCGTGTTTACTCGATCAACGGAAGGGTTGTTTTGAAGTAGCGCAGCGGAAAAAAACGATTCAGTGAACGAAATTAAAGTTGTTTCCTTCGGGGGGTAATTATTAAAGCTAAGGCGTTTTGAAGGTGGCGATGGTATAGTGATACTGCCGAATGAAAAACTTTTGTTACTGCGATAACTTTTTAGCATATTTATGATAAGTTATTTGCTGGTTGACAATACTTTTCTTTGTTCAGTACTTGATTAGCTTATCTTACAGATACATTCATTTAGTTTGACTTTCAATCGACGTTTCGAGTTCCCGTTAACAGCATCCGTGGTCACATTGTCCAATTGATTAATCCCGTGCATTCTCGGTTCCCAGCTATGTAGCTTTGATATTCAACTCCATTCAATTTAATTTAATTAATTTTAGTGACGCGTTGTGTTGTCAAATTAATATTATTACGAGTAGAATATAACGTCAATAAGTCACCTTCGACCCACGAATTACGAGGGGTGAGGGGAACAATTTAGCAGCAATTTTAATAATAAGTCCCTGGTATTTCTATTATAGCTGGCAGGCGATCAGGTGGGCCCGCGAGGGTTTAATAACTCACGATTAGCCTATTGGAATCGCTCTGAATGTTTGCTATTTTTTCTATATTGCATGTACGAGCGCTTAACTGAATGGAAATTAAAAATTGTTTGCAGTAGTTATGAAATAGCTGACATTATCTAAACAAAAGTGCTTTAGTCAATCATATTGAGTTCTGTTTTTGACTGCGGATTTTATTTCTTGTTTGACAATATTTGTGGGACATTGAATTTAGAGTTACAAAGGCTGGAATTGGTATTGCTAATGGTTGAGATTTACAAAGAAATATTCATCCTGCAGTAAATTTATCATTACAAAAAAAGTAAGTAAGCAACTTGGATAATAATAAATCATAAATAAAGATAACAAAGTTAAAATATTTCATCATTATAGTTAGTGGTGGCGCGAGAATGTTAATTAAAAATGATAACACGTTATGTGCAGTGTGTCGGCTCCCTTCATGGTTGGGGTGATTTTTAATTATTAAAATTCTACGCCGCCGGGCGTCTGCCGATATTGCTTTGATACGCGGTAATACTGCATAGAGCTGCGCCTATTACTTGCATGCATCGCACTGATTGATCAATTATTATTATTATGTTTTTTTTTCTGATCCGTTGTAGTCCCACTGCGCAAAACAGTAAAGTAAGGCATTGATGTCGATTCTGTTGTGCACAAACTAAACTTAATTTAGGCTATTGCTATATTTTACTTAAAGGCAGTGCGAGAAAAGGACAGCTATAGCTATGAACTAAGTTAGAGATGTCAAACTAGTTTATGCGCTTCACCGTGTTTTTAGTCGACATGTTTTTACGTGCACCAATCATTTGTATGGAAATATTAGTTCCAATTAAATTTGACAGCCCTAAATTACGTCCGTCTCTGTCTCGTTTTATTAGAGAGAAAAAGATAGCAATAGCCTAAATTAAGTTTAGTTTGTGCACAACAGAATCGACACCATTGTGAGGAAACCAGCATGTTGTAGAACAAAAAGTAGAAGACATTTATGACATTTACCTGCTTTGGACCAGTGTTGTGTTATTACTGCTCACTTGAAGGCCTATGTCCCGGCAGAGGGAACGTTATACGCCAATTAGGCTAATTATTTTGTCCCACCACTGGGCCCAACTTCACCCAAGTACTTTTCCCCCACTGCCTCGAACCATCAGTCCTCATGGCAAACATCTAAGTGTTCGCGACACCATTTTGCCTGGATTGATCAATTACATTACATTATTTGTATTTAAATTGTACGCAGATGTAACTTGGGATTAAACGCTGGTGAATGCAAATTGAAAGCTGTTCTGTTGTTTGAACCTGCTCTTTCTGTAGTGGGCGCAGGCGTAGGCACGCGATGTCTTTGTTGCTGAATTGTTGGCAATGTGTATACCTACTAAGCGTTTTGTTTTTTTACAAAACTAGCAAAAAAGGGAGGTTTGTATTTCCGGGGTTAATATTGATTTGTAATTCTAATCCCTGTATTATTTGACAGAGAATTTAAGAAGGTTTTTGATGGTTTTTCTGTTGCAAGTTGCTCCCTTTGTACTAGCAAACTAAATATTTTAATGACACATTTCATGTCGATACTTTAAATCTGGTAAGGTCATCTTAGCAGATTTAAACATAAAACTTAAACATTTTATCAACAAGCAGTAAAGTTAAAAGAGGAACAATAAAATTGTATTGTTATCTTTTGCATTGAGTGTGCCGCGAGCCTGCTATTGTGAACACAAACGATTCTTATTAAATTCTCATAAAACAAAATAACTGCCGCGAGAGCAGTATTTTTTCAATGATATGATGCGAAGAACCGACGAGTACTCGTAACCATCGCCGAGTAATACTTGTTGCTACGTCTCTCTTTGCACTTTCGTTTGAATTTCGAACTCTAATCGAGACTCAAAAACTTCTGTTTAATAGAGAAATCTTACTCGATTGACCACTAACTGTTTTTCGCCCAGTTTTTATCGAAGGTTGCCAAAATCGTTGTATTGGTCACGACTGTCCATTTCTATTTTACACAAACAACTCCATAGTTTATTGTTGGGCACGTCAACTATTTTTTGTAGTACAGTCGTGCACAGTGGGTATCATAGCGCTTGTCCCGGGCTTGCGAAATGAAAATAATAACGGAATGTTTTAATTTCCCTGCGAGTGACAGGTCACGTGCCCCCCTCCCCCGCACCGCGCTCCGCGCCCCTACTGTCATCGTCACTGCTGTGGACAATTAGCCTGCTCATGAGATTAAACAAGTAGAGTGCCCGTGTTTGCTTGATTTTTTTTATACAACCGGTTTCGCATCGCCCGCAGAGTACCCTTGTCATGTTATTCGCAAATGGCTGGCTCCTGTGAATAGTGCGACAGATATGACGAGCATGAGTAACGCACACACTCTGTATTCACATGACTAATATGGGTAATGATTTCATAAACAAGGTTTGAGTACATTGTATGGAGACAATAATAGATTATTCATTTGCAATGCAAGTCTGGATGTGCACAACGGTCCATTTATTCTGTAGACGGTTGTCATGTTCTATTATGAAGCAATAATGTTATGTGCATAGAAACAAAATCTTTTAATAAGAAGTTGTTTCCGAGGCTAGTACCAGCTAATTAACTAATTATCGTGTGTTTGTTCCAACATGTCAGTTCAGAGAGGCGTGTTTATTTACTCCGACAAGTAAATGAGCAAATCCTTTAATTAATTCATAACGTGTTCCAATGAGATTTCTTCACGTTTCAATTTAGAGAGGCGATTACCAATAAAGGCGCACGAGCGGAAAATTAAATGCGATTGTTGCAAGTGTTAGGAATTCGTGAGCGGTGGCCCTCCGTCCTCCGTCCTCCGCACAATGCGAGGATTAAGAGTACACACTGATTTAGACTGTTTATAGACCCTTCACATTGCTTTTATTGCTCAATCTTTGGTATTGAAATGATGAAAAATGAGTACGGTGTAGTGTAGCTCAAGTGCTCAACCCTACGGTTTTGCGTAACAATGGTACCGTCCGCAACAAAAGACTTATGAGCTAATGACGAATACAGAAGACGATGCCATGGAGACGCGTGGTCTTCTCTTAATTGCGGACTCGTTAAAAGACATTGCCGGAGAAAAAAATTGGCAGATGTTTCTCTAGCTAGATGAATGATACTGGTTATTACGACAAACAACGCCGTCAGGGAGCGTGTATGCAAACGAAGCGAAGGGGCCAAAAGTCGCGTATAAACGTATAATAGACGTGTTGCAATACGGCCCAATTAAAATTAATTAGCTACAGAACACTGTGTGCAAACCGAAGCAACAAATCAACGAAAGATACAACTTCGGATAGCGGCCGAGGATAAGGACACGGACCCTGCATTAGGACAACACATTGCAAAATAAATTTTAACTTTCCCAACATAGTGTTCAAATTACTTTTTCTGATGCAGTATTCATTTTTCATTTAAAATATTTTGTTTGTTTGGTCATGTTTCGATAGGTCATAAGTTATTTTAATTGAACAATTTTGTAATAAGTTGAAAGTGGAAATAAAACAACTAGAGACTTTGATCGATAGTCAATTAATTCAAGAAGCTCATAAGAGTCACAAAGAATTGATTAGTGAGAGGTAAAATAGATAGTGCATGAAAAATAAGATTTTATTTGTGACATGAAAAGCTTAAGTACACCTTTAATCAGAATATAATAGTAAGTACTAGAATCGTATCAGTTGGTATATAATGGATATAAGTACTTGTTATTTTTATCCTAGAAAAGTCCCACCGTCTTTAGAGATGTCTTGTAAATTGGAACTGTTATAAAGTAACAGTTATTTTCGTAGTCAATTCATCATTGTGGCGTACGGGAGGAGACGCTGTTAATCATAACCGGTGCGATTGCCAAAATAACTTGTATTCCTTGTGAACGGTGATTTATGATGGTAGCATGTTAATTACGATCTTCGTTATGCTGTGTTTGGGTCAGTTCTGGTGATCGTAATATTTGTCATTCATCGGGTGATAGTATTAACAAGCCATAAAAATTAGGGAGCACCTATTTGTGCGTTTCATTTTTCTGAATGAAAAGATGTGGGTTGTCAATTAAGTTGTATTTTTTTTGGTGACCGTACAGGCGAACCAAAAATAGAAGTAATGAACATGATTCTTTTAGTCATACGACCGTACTGTTACTGTTACTCCGTATCATTCCACTGCTGGGTAAACCCTTCCACCATGACCTCCAAATCTTTCAATCTAGGGCCAATGTAGACCACTGATCGTTGGTTCTATACAGCTCGTCTCGCCATCTCCTATGAGGTCGTCAGAGGTCCATAACTTTGGTATTTTGCCCCATAGATCGTCACGGGCATACAGCAGACATGGCCAGCGCAGTCCCACTTCAGCTTAGCGGATTTTATACGACCGCACACTGATACGAAAAATAAAAGAGTACCGAGTAAATTATGTAATCTAAACGCAACTTAGCAAAGGTCACATCATACGTTACGACCTTAAATAAACTCCTCAGGTGTTGTTACGTATAAAAATCCCGGCAATTCAATTAGCGGGAAAGCAGGGCGCAGGGCGCGGAGGGCGGGGCCTAATAAACATAATATAAATAATCTGTGGCGATAAATCTGCAGCGCTTTATGGCAGGAGTGGGTTGTCACTCCGTCTAATTAGCGCTAGTGCTGTAAGCGCAATTCAGCGGTAAAGCGCTGGAAATTGGACATAGTGTCGCGTTGTTATGAAGTGCTAGCTGAAAAGCGAATAATCCTTTTACAGTAGGCTTATTTTGGGTTTTATTTTTAGACTTTTAGTTTAGAACTAAGACTAAAGGAAGTATGCATTGTATCTAGGCAGTGACTTTTTAATTGCACAAATTACTATTAATTAATAGTAATTAGTGCAATTAATAGTAATTAGTAGTTGAAACCTAACGTGATAATTTAGAAAGCACGATAATTTTCAGCATCCCTTGTAAATTGGCATTGTACTTCAATTAACCTGTAAAAAATTATATTCTAAAAATAATATCAAGAAAAATGTTACAAAACCATCTCATTATTATACTTTATTTATGAAAAACGTAAGCGCTGTAGCGGCTTAGCGGTTGCGTCTCTCGTCAAAGCACTCTTCATCAGGCTTAGTTAATTATGAGGACATATCAGCTTTATTATAATTACTCATTTTAATGTCGCTGCGCCTAGCGTCGAGTCGCGTCGCACTGTGTCGCACAGTGTCGCGCCATGTCGTACTGTGTCGTACCTCATTCATGTCAACACTGACTCTACACAGGCCACACTTCAGTAGTCTACCCAGACACTGTAACTAACTCAAATTCTAGTACCTACTAATAGCCTTTAAAACCCATTAATGGTCTCAATTACAGAATAAACGCTAATTGGAAAACGGGTATCCATTAAGAGGTTTAATAATATACGGACGGTAATTGTTATTGTAAGGTTGAAAGTTCGTGTAGTACAGAGCTGGTATTATACTCCAGTACGATTCATTTTAATTGCTCGTTATTATTGCTCGACATCTCATTAGCTACTACGTGGAGTAGTTTTAAAATAATTGGGCAACGTATGTATGAAATTATTAATACGATACGGTACCTACCTACCTGTATAGCAGCCATTTATTTGCAGGATATTGAAATCACTTGAAATTATACGGGTACCTAACATGGTAGCACCAATTAACTTAACGGTTAAAAAATTACTACATATTGATCGAGTTCGGTTAATGAATACATGTTACGCTTTCGCCGAATAAGTGGTTTCCGTTGAGGACCTTTGTTGTACAAATTATAGCGGAGTAAAAATGTAATTACATAGCTGATAACTGCACTTTATCGGGCTTAAAAGCTGGAGTGGTAGGTGTTACATTACACTGGCAGTTGCCAGAATCGTCCCGCGGCTGGCCGGTATCACTTGCACGCACCATTACCTCCATAATTTAATTAGTTTGGAGTGATCATTTCATTAATAGAGGCGATATTTGGCGAGCGAGAGCGTTCGCCCGCGGCTTTGTCAATTTTAATTAAAGCCCGATAGGTGTACCGAAATGTTGGAATTCTTCATTAATTAGTCCGGCTCGAGATTTCTAATAATTTAATTAATGGAGGGAGTTAATAAGCCCGCGGCCATCCTGTCGGTATTCCTGTAACGCGTCGGTGTCGGCATGTCCTCGTGTTACACATTCATTTGTTCAAGTATGTGCGCCTAAATGTGACACCTCGCTATCTAATATGGCGGGTATTCCAATAGTACCGTGTTATTGATAGATAGATTGAAGATACCAGGAATTCAGGTATCAAATCTAGTATCGAATTATAACTGGAATTATAAAGTGATGTGCATGAATTGATAAAAATATAAATATTATATTACATGTTTTGTTACTGCATTTAAAGCTGATGGTAGATTATACAAATCTGATTAAACACTAAGCTGTGACTATACCCATGTTACCCAATATGGTAAGTTGATCCTATAAGCTAGATTTGGAAGCTAAATTCGGCGATAAACATGGTGTCATCACTTACATCATAGGCAAATCAAATACAATGACTCATGTATGAATTTTAATATAATCCATACAAACAACAATACAATGTCTTACACAAACAAAGATAGATAGGTACGTAATTCTCCTGCATACACCTATAATTTGTACTTTACTGGACAAATTGCTGAATAAACCTGTAATAATACGACATACGACGTTTAATAATGAGCCAATGTTTTCCCCAGTACCGTTGCTGCCTGTACTTATCAAATTGCACACTATTACCGCGAAACCCGCGGTATTGACTATGTCCGCTTGTCAAACAAATGACATACAATTGTCGAGGAGCCCTTTTGAAAGAAAATGTCATGCAAATTACCGACTCTTAGACTATAATCTACGGAATATCGTATTACTGACGGGGACTTTGTTGTGTCTAACAGACTTGCTAATGTTGTGGACATGCATATTATACTGATACTATCTATAGATTTGCTATCTTAATATTATAAGCAAACTTGTTTTTTTGCCATTTGATTTTATTTAAATTAAAAATGTTTGATTCCAACACCAATTAAGATAGATTTAGGAGTCTAGATAGCTGGTATTAACATGAAAAAGTTGTGTGTCCACTTTGAACAAAAAATCACTTAGTATGCAAGTTAGTTTTTACTTTAAACAAAGCAACGTAGAGTAGTTTATCCTTTGTATTTAAAAACGTATTGTTTCAAAGATGAACCACAAAGAGATATCAATAAAGGTATTAAAGGAGCCCTCATGTCCTGTGTAAGCAAAGATCAGACAAACTAACGCACACACTTAGGTACAATATTAGTAAGAACGTCCGGTCGCATCCCTTTATCTACGAAAATGCCGCTGGCGACGTCAAAGTAACTCAAAGGAAGCCGAGAGTAAACACAGGGTAATAAAATGTGCTAATATTTAACTTACGTACCACCGACGAAGGATCTTGTGAACCAATTAAGGTAGGTACATTATTTTAAACGGTAGCGTAAGGTAACGTTTGTGGATTAATTAGTTATCTGATTAGACTTGATTAGAGTTTACAAGATAGTGGCACCTTTAAAAAAAGAAACGTGTTAGTGTGAAGATACAGTCATCGGTTTCTTGGAAGGTTTTTGAACTGATAATGTAATATTTCTGTCTACTAGCTAGCTGATGCCCGCGTACTAATTGTATACTCAAACCTTCCTCGAGAACCACTCTATCCATTGGTGAAAACAGCATGGAAATCGGTGCAGTAGTTTTGGAGTTTAACGCGAACAGACAGACGCAGCGGAGGACTTTGTTTTATAATATGTAGTGATAGTGATACTAAGCTGTTAAAAGTGTCAAAAGTTAGAATACACTTCCAAATATTGCTTCTACTTTCTTCATGAGATCACTAAAAATGTAAGTCCTCTTAGTAATTTATTTTATTTTATACATTTGTTCACCAAGACATCAAAACCCAATTTAAGTAAACTTAAATCTCAAAAAAGTTGGGTGACCCAAACATTAAACCTAGTGGTCCCTTTTTTAATAAACGTGGAGTGAAGTTGCAACCACTAGTTTGTAAAAACTTTAGATCACCCAACTTTTTTTGACATTTAAGTTTAGCATAACTTTTTTGCTTGCATTAAACTGCGTTTATGATTATTATTGATAAATCAAAATCATTTATGGACTGGATTTACTGATGAGTTACTTACGATACGATTTCTAATATAATTCTGTAATACTTGTAACTGTTTGAAAACGAGTAAACGTATCTCGTGTAGTCTAAGCATCAACTAGCATCAAATAGGTACTCCGCCATTTTAAATCATTCTTCGTTTTTTGAAATACTGGTTTGGTACCAAGAGGCGTAACATTCGCAACAACCATGCAGTGACCTTAACAGCCACTCAACCACAAAGGATCACGGATGGTGTATTGAAATCGTGCCTACCACTCATCGCTCACCGGTGACCGATTACAGGCAATTACCCACCTTTGCCTCACAATGCGCTGCTAATACCCGACTTTCTCCGAAGTCATTGTTGATCAGTCAACTAAGACCTTTTAAGGCTATCTGATGTTAGTACCTTAGAAGGCTATCACAATTTTTCTTGTATGTGTGTTTATTTGAGTGTTTAAGAGTAAAACTCTCATACAAGAAAAAGTTTATTAGAGTGTTACTCTTAAAACACTCAAATACACGCACACATACAAGAAAAATTGTGATAGCCCTCTTAATGTCTAGTTATTGGGAAGTTATCGCATGAAAGGGTTTTAGTTTTGTTTCGGTGGTTTACAAGATGTAAAAGGATCATTCGTGACTCTAAGCAAAATTTGTTGCTGGAAAACAAGTTTTTTTTGTGGTGAAAAATCACGTTTTGCGGTAGTAATCAATGTAACACACTTAAAATACTGTGCTTTTGGACTTAAAGTGAAGCTAAAACATATAGAACATTGCATTTAAAAAAAACTTGCGAAAAAGTCGGAACTTGGCGTCCAATATCTCCGGAACTAGAAGGTTCCGCGATATAGATCTAGACTAAAAAAATAACGAGGAGAACTTTAGGTTTTGTTGAGGGTACTTTTACACCGTTTATGTGTTACCGGCCAAACCCGATTGAGGGCAAACTAGTTTTGAAAAAGGTTTTCAACTTTGTCATTTAGGACTTTACGTAACTAGATGTTTAGTTGAGATCGAGACTAATCCATGTAAAGCAAACATCTTTTTTTTTTCGGATGGGATATCTTCAGATGATCCCTCCCACTCTGGGCGGAGCGGGAGGGACTGTCAGACTTTAACTGACTAAAAACCATCCATGTTCCTTCCTCGCCCCTAATGTTCCGGGGCCGTGGTATCTCTTTCGAACAGTCCCGCAGCCCAAAGCAAACATATCTGAAATAGATTAATCAATAGGTATTCTGCAGTGTGGGCTAAATTAGCATGAGACGGTGAAGGTCATACAGACAGACAGCCTCCACCGCATAACCGTTTCTAAATCAGGGACCTAATTCTGCTATTTTAATAAATTCGTCACTCCAACACTATTCCATTCCCATCCCATTGTCATTTGCTTAAAGTTCGTAATCTGCCAAATTCACAATGGTCGATCATTGGTCGGTCAATGGTCTCATAATAAAATTGCTTTGTCGTATTGCCATTATTATAAAACTCTTAGTACAAATGGTTTTCGAAATCTACTACTAAATGCGAACATTTTATTCATGCCAGATTTCATAAACTTACAATATTTTTTACACATTTGTCAATATGTACGAGATTACCATTTCTTTCAATGGAGTGTCAGTAGTTGACCATTGGAAAGTCATAATTAAATGGCCCCATTATATTCGTAGATTACCAAACGTTCCAAAACTTGACAGAACCTCCAAATTCTGACACTATTGTAATAGCAGACTTGAGGCCCTGAATATGAATTATGCTACCCATAGACCAGTCAGTCCGAAGGTCATAGCACCAGGCTATCATTGCTTGTTACCCAACAATATATCTAAACTACTAACTCATTAGTTGGTATTATCCTATATACTTAGTAAGTAATAATTACGTGTACCTACGTATATACATTATAATAGGTCTCTCCTACCACTTAGCATCTAACGACCTCCCTACAATAAGGATGCATAGCATTTATCTCAGACAGTCGCTGACTGATTTTCATGCAAGCACAATTACCTGATTCGCGTCGCCCCATACATGCAGTTCAGCAATGTAACACTAGAGAAAATTGTTACTCTGTGGCAGGTGGAGGACACCGTATATCTAGGTAGCTTAGGAGAGGGCACTGCACTGGCTCCTGTAACATAGATCTATCACCTAGCACAGGAGTCAGGGATTTCACAATTACACAATTTTTGTAAGCAAGTTCTTCGATAGAAAAGATTATTGATATTATTGATTACGACCGTCATTTCACCTTTATGTACTGAGAAATAAGGTTGAAAAGTGGTAGGTCGTCAGTGAGCGCCCTAGTACAGTCAACAAAAGAGTTCGGTATGCAGGCTAGCAATTTTCTTACTGCTTTTATACATTTTTGTGAAGATCAATTTTTGTTATTCTGAAAGAATGCAGAAACTACCGAACAAAGGATGAAATTCCAAACAGATTGATTATAACCCTTTCGCATTTGTAATAGTAGTTAGAAGATTGATAGCCTGCATACCTAACTCTTTTGTTGAGTGTAGGTACATACATAGTCACATGTCACATTTGTTCGGAGTATCAATTGCATGAAAACGTTGAAAATTGTTGAGTAATTTCAGGGTTTTCTAACAAGTAGACTAAGTTCTGGCACTTTTCTATTTATTTATTCAATCTGTGTTGTGTTTGTGTTGCATATTACCTTCATTTCTGCCCTTGTCCCATGTAACTTGTGGTTGATGCAACACGTTTTTCTTTCTTCCATTTTCCTCTGTCAAACGTCACGCTATCATTTAGTACTTTTTTTCATATATTTCTCACACAATACATCCATCGCTTCTGTGTTGCATATCATACCGTTGGATATTGTCATCGTGAGCATATAAACTCATAATAATAATAATAAATAAAACACATCTTGCAATTTTTGTAAAAGTGTTGAATGTTAATTGTTAAATTCCAATCATCAAAAACACTAAATTATTTTATCAAGCGGAAGTTAGCTTTATAAATGATTATTAAAAATACCCACAACATGTGTTCGTGTTTTCCTACATAAAGTTTCTTAAGGTGGTCGTACTGTCAATATTAAAAAAAACTAGGTTAGCCATGGATAGTGTAGTTGTTTCGCATCCTAATCCTGCGGCGGACGCGGCGGGAAAATGGCGGAAATTGAAAATAAACATTTCATCTGCGCTCCGGCACGCACTGCCCAAATTGACAATACAACCAATTTGCCGCCGCGCACCGACCACTTTTGTATGGGAATTGAAAAATAATATTACTCTTTTTTCTACCACTGCACGTGGGCAATCTCAAAAATAAACTATGATTCTTCAACTTCAATGTTCTCCGTTATTTGGTTCTTGTTATGGAAAATAAATAAAAACGTCGGCGAAATATTATGATCCCTTTTACTTACACACATTAATAATAATGAATCGGCTATTTAATAACTATAAAATATCGGAAACATAAATGAGAAAGCGCTTAACCGTAATACGACTTTTACAACAGAGCGGCAAAACTTTTCATTAGTAATTATCATGTTGTAGCGGAAACACTTACCCACATCGATGGTAAAATACGCAATGATCATTACGTCGGCATTAAATGTTCACAATAATTAGCTAAAGTGGCTACAATGGCAACAGACGTCTCATTAAGCGCGCGGGGTGTTATCACAGTCGGCAGGAAGCACTCCGATAGAGTGGCGCAACTTCATTCAGTTTTAAAAACGAATGCGTTTAGTTAACACGCGTCTCGACTCACGTACGAACGCACCCGAAGAAGCCATTCATCATTACTCTCCTAATTATAATTCATATTACCCAGTCATTACAATGTGAAGAATGTTTTTGTTTTAATTAGTACAATTTAGTGAGCGGTGAGTGCAACTGAGTTATATGAATTAAGCGCGTTTGTATGAAAGTAGTCACTACTGTTTACAGCGTTGTTGTGAATATCTCAACACTTTTTAATTAAGTGCAATAAGTATAATGAGTGTTGTAAAGTTTCGCAGACGCTGCGAGTTGAGCTTTGATGCCAATTACTGTAGAGCTTATTGGAAGTTTCCATCAGATTGTGTTGTCTACACTTTCTTCCTAACGGCTCTTTTGTAACGTGGTTGTGCAGGGCGCATTTTACTTAAAAACAGTACCTAATTAGGTGATTAAAAATAAATTAAGACGATTCTCCAAATTAATTTTAACTTAAAACCGAAAAATGATTAATTCATACGTGCTTAATTTAAGAAACGAGGCCTGCCGTACAATTACACATAATAATTTAATTAGGCAAGCTAAATTAGTTTGTAAAGTGAGCATAGTTAATTTAATTTAGATTGAGTTTTTTTAATAACCCTAATTGAGTGATTTAATTACGCACACCGGCATTGCGTAGTCAGTTACTTAGTTAACGAACCTGCGGCTAATTATGCCCACCTATGGGGCTACCCTCGTGGGAACACAGAGCTATTCGTTATATACGGTAAGTGCTTCTAAACGTTAATATCGAAAGTGGACCGGTATATAGGTACGGAAATATTGATTACACACTAATGTTTTGTTTCTATAAATATAAAATTATTCACATAGAGTAGGTATACACACTAAATATCAACCGACTTAACTTTTTATCGTCATGTAAAAAGATACATCTCAATGTTATATTTCTAGGGGCGTCATAATTTTCGTGCAAAAAACATCTTCATGTAGACAACATAATTACTTTTGTCATAATTCCATATTTTTTAAGTTTTATTATAAGTAGCGTACACAACGGCGCACACGCCGGCGGTGCTTTCAATCCAATGTAATTACAAAAGAGCCAGTCTAAATTATAATTAAACGTAATGGACGCCACTCGATGGGCCGCAAATGAATGAATGTTTAATTGAATGACTCCCCACAAATAAAAGCAATTTTCTTATAGCCCAGCCCTTAGCTAACGTAATTTAATTAATGGCGCGCATAACTCTGATTAAATAATATCTGAAAAGGAAAAATGCGATCAGCTGAGCGGTGCGTACCTATTGGTGAAGTTGAGAACACTTGTTGAGGAAAACGTTCTTGTATAGGTACTGACTTATGGATCGAAGTAAAAACTTTAATATTATTAAAACACATGTTTTGTTAAGATCGCCAAATTTTTGAACAATGTGTTACCTGCTTAATCGTTGACAAACTTATACTCAGTTTAAAGTTTCATAAGTGTATCGCATCGTGTAAGTGCTAAGACACTGTGTGTTCAAACTTTAACAAGGGTTTATTTAGGACTCATTTTTGCCCGCAGCTTCGCCCGCGTAGAGGTGAGAAATTATCCCTCGGGAATAGTTTTCATTTTGATACAAGTGGAGAAAGTTAGTTATTGTATTCGAGGTGGAATACACACACGAGCCGTAGGCGAGGGTGTTTTTGAGCCGAGAACTGTTATTATAAATGTCACTTTTGAAGAACTAAAATAAATGAATGAAAAATAATTTTGTCATGAATCTATGTTTTTTTTTCGCGCTTTGCTTTCGCCAGGTTCAAGAAGAAGCAAAAGCATGAAGCCGTTAAACAGCCTAATATAGTATAAAACAGTTTTTTTTTTAATATTTTTGAATTCTAAATTAAACACACACAAATACATGTTAATTTGTGTATTAAAGCAAATATTAGTTTAAAAAAAAATCACCTCGGACTACAGGCATTGAACCAATTTGGACAAAGTATAAGTATCACGTCACGTCACGTGTGCGGGAACACGTGTTGAAAAACTGTCAAAAAACGCACGTGTGTGAAATACATTGCATGTTGAACCTAAAAGTAGGGCGATAAGAACCAGTTTTCGAGGAAGTGTATTGAAAAAAATCTTCAGGGCTACGTTTTCGTAATATAAGTATGAATTTTGGGGTTTAACATAAAAATCGAAATCCCAACCAAAAGTTCACGGACAAAACTATTCCTACTAAGAAATAAAATAACAATTTTAAAATAGTCACAGCACAACAATCAGACTGTCTGGAAACTGCTCTACCAGCCAATACGGACAATAATATCACTGACACTTAGAGATTGCCTAAAGCATAACAAAGAGGAAATAGCAATCCAATAAAAGATCATAAATAAAACATTGAGAACGTTACCTCCGATAGCTTTTGTCTAATCTAATAAATGTTTAATAAGAATTAGGTAAAAGTGGCACTCCCGGGGCAGACGTCGAGAATTTTCATTGCATTAGAGGGGGCTGCATAATGTCAAAATTGACACTCTATTGTTGAATGCCGTCCATCGAGTACTATCCCTTATTGTATCTTACTCAATATCATTAATATTTTTAGCTGTTCACTTATAGTGTAGATATAAATTGAAGATAAAATACTGACGAGTCCCTGAAGTGACATCGTAAACCGAACCAGAATGTGTTGATAATTTAATCGGCGCGATAAAGGATCGCTAAGTAAGTAATATCTCCACTCGAAGCCCGTAGGTAAGCAACACTTATCTAGAAAACAATTTTATTCAATTATATCTGCCAGAAAAACTCGTTCTTTAATAGATAGATTTACATCTCGATTGAATTTTAATTGAGTCAACGAGCGAGTGCACTCCAATAACGGAGTAAGTTAATTATAAAAGGCAATTGATTTAAAAGGAGCCGTGTCGTGGCCGCGGTATGAGTAACAGAAAAAGTTTTCAATTTCACTAAAAGGGACTGGTTTGTGTCTCAGAAGTCTCGTCTGGTTATCGGCTTGTAATGTATGAAGTTACTCGCCGCGGCTTTATTTTATAACTCACTTCACGTAATAGGCTCCAAGTTGCTTTAATTCACTTTGCCCCTCGTCGCGCGAGGCGTTTACTAATTTAGCTTTGCAACTCATCTCGGAAATATATATTTTGGGAATTGGAAATGATGACGTTAATCACGGGATGGATGCTAGTAGATCCGCCGTATTAAACAACTATACGGGGAACAGAGAGATAACGTCATAAATTCATCCATAAACATGCTTCATAAATTATCACGACAACGATTTGGAACATTTTACAACGGCTATCAACGATACTTTACGATCAATAGGGATGTGACTGCATCGCGAGTTCGCGACTCATAATTAATACGATACGTTTGTTTTATCATCTAATAAAAAATCAGCAGAATTTGTTATCGGTGACGTTGTTACAACGCGTCGTTACACTCGTGTTACGTTAACGCGCCAAGTACGGTTAAGTATTCATAAAAGCTTTCAATTTTTATTATATCCAGATACAAAGTAGACCTAACTGGTTCACTTTATTTATGGATTTACTATTCAATCTATTTAACATTAATTTGAAATTGTAACTTGGTCAAAGCTATTAGACTACTTCAAATGAACACGTCAGTGAATGTTTAATTAAAACGATTGACTTAATCATGGAATGATTTAAATTCGAATTGGATCTGATTAGAGATCCGAAACTGTAATAAGATGTGGTGTTATGAACAAAAGATCGCGTGGGAGCCGGTCAGCCAGTGCAGCAAGTTATAAAAGACAACTTCACCAATCCAAATTGAGTTCGACATCTCAAATAGATAAAGCGATATCTACCCGTTATAAAGCAAACTTTATAGTTTTGTTTTTGGCAGTTTTGACACAGCTTCTATCTACTTATTTGTTCCTTCAGCTGCATCTAACTGAGGTGAAACTTTTAACTTGTCCGACGTATATTCCACCTGAGTATCACTTACTTGGACTGCCAAGGGACTTTGTTTATTATCTTCCACTGCGTTTTGTTATTTTATTGTTAGATGGTCAGATTAGTTTTCTTGGAGCGTTTCTGTTCACAGGACGTTGTCACAGACAGATATCGAAGTTAATTTTGGTGAAGTAACAATTACTGCGCATTGTTCGGGAACTGTTACAGACGTTCACGGTAACATTTTATGAGATTGCCTCGCCGGAGATAAGGGCATTGTGCTCCTTCAGGACGCCGAGGTGACAGGAGACACCTGAAAACAATAAACACGAAATTGCCACAATAATCGGCCCTCATGATCAGCACAACGACTGTCAGACAATGGGGCAGATTACGCGATAGGGGTTTAACCGAATAGCAGCTAACTCGATTATGTGGCCATCCGTGATTGTGTTTGAGCCTATTAATGTTTGAATTTCGTTATATTATTGCGGCGGACGGGTGCCGCCGCTAATCCAATATGGGTTGGTATTAACGAAATTCCGCGTCGAGTTCGCGGTCGCCGTTCTGTGGCGCGCGACTGATAATACTCTCACATTCGTGTTCTAATAGCCCATCGTCTACTGATCACCTCGTTCACGGCCCTTTATAGCGTGAGATAAGAAATAATGCAAGATATTATGGACAAGTTAATTACTCCCTTTTATAAGCTTTCAAATCCAGCTCAGTAATTTTTTAATTTTATGTTTAGTTTGCATAATTGACTGCCCACTATGTAGATAATTACAGAATAAAATCAAAGATATACTTACTTACAGCAGATATATTTTCAGTTTTCAGCACCTTATTGATAGAAGTTCAGAACACAAAGTATTCTCCGTCACTGAAAATAAAAGCAATCCACAACCGAAACTGAAAGCTTACTCGGAACAAAAAAAAAAAACAATATTCTTCCAAACAGTGCATCATTGCAAGAGGTTTAATATGAAAGTGCGTGCGAACATCCTTTGTAGCGCGGGAGCCGCCCGGATGTGACGTAGGAGGGTGTGAAGTAAAGCACCGCGGCCCACGGCCATACCTAGATTAAAGAACAACTTAAAGGAAAGCAATCTGCTAAATAAGTACCAGTGTTGTTGATACGGTACGGACGGTGCTCTACTTTGAAAAACAAAGATTGACGAATTATTGTGAAATATGTATGTGACTAGGTACTGACTACATGAATGTGGGTAACGTAGTGCATTACTTACTAATTTAAAAAAATATGTAATTTTGCGGCACGTTTCAAAAAACCCAGTCATTGCTACTTTAACCAGTAGAGCCTCAGGGTTTTGTTTAATTAATTATAATATTTTCTCGTGTCTCATTCTCATTAACATTCAATCAAAATGGTAATGGCGACTTCATTTAGATTACAGCTAGCCGCTCCTTAATTCTGCTTTTAATTTTAAGCTAATTAGCAACTAAATCGTTCGTGTTCCGCACATTAAAGTGTGCAAAAAAACTGGAGTGGAGCTACATTCGTAGCGTTGTTAGTTGGTTGAATTATTTAGTTTCTCGTCTCGTTACTTTGCGTCGTTTCCGCAGGTGTGGCAATCATATTGTCTCTCAGTCTCATCCGAACGCCGCCGGCAGAGTGTAGGAGAGGGGGGGGGGGGGGAGGGGGGTGCCGGTACTGAAGCCCCGTATCCCCCTCATCGCGCCGCTTATTCTTTAATCTCGCTGATGAATTATGATTAGCGGAGTGCACTCAATCCTATTAGTGCTGTCTGTCTCGAATAATCTTCTGGAAGATTTGTTTTCTTCCTTTTTTCGAACGTCAGCTTTCAAGTTTTGGGACTTACAATAGATATCTTTAATTACAGAAAAATACAAGGTGCACATAATATTACCACAGGAAAAAAATATCGCTATGATCTAGTGGGAATTTTGGTTGGATACAATTATTTAGCTTGATGCAGTTACCTGAACTGAAATACATTCGAAACGTGCATTAAAATTCGTCGGAAGCCTAACAAAAACCTTTATGGCCCGTACAGAGCCACGTAATAGCTCGCCGAGGGACCACAAACTCCGATTATCCAAACAGAGAGCTCCCGAAACAGCGCTGTGAAATTTTAACGTGTAATTGATTATGAAGTTGGCCACTAATGGGTGAAAATAGTTTCTAATTTGGAGTGTGGTGGCAGCGCATAATTGGTCTCGGACCGCGTCTGTGTTAATCATTAACGTCGGACCGGTGCGCCGGATGCGGGCTCTCAGCGGCCCGCGCCGGTCATCCTTCAATTTCAGCCGCTGCAGCGCCCGCGCTTCAACGATACTACGCTGTTTTATCCCATTTAATACCCAACAATTTTCCACTGAAACGACATTATTTTTGCATAGTTTTTTTCGCCCTCGTCCACGGCTGACATTCGTAAAATCCTAATTCGTGCGTATTGACGTTTCGAAAGTCACCGCTAATGGAAGGCGTGAGCTTTTAGGTAGATTTCCTTTTTTTGAAAAAAAAAAATCTACCTATTGGTCTCTCACCTACGGGGATATAATTATATGAATACGTATGTATATGGGTGACAAGCAAAATTTAGCCACACTCTACAGGTCGCAATTATGAACCGATTGCTTTCAAACTTGGCCAAAAAATCGAAACGGTCAAAACTTAGGCTAAGTTCGTGAATGGGCGGAATTCGTCCATGGGGGGCGGCGGGGGGGCGGTTTTTCTAAAACCAGTTTTTTGGCCATAACTTTTTTCCTATGGAAATTTTTTGAACCGTTTCTCATTTTTATCATTCTGAGTACGAATACGGACATCGTTAAATTAAAACTTTTTTGATGCAACCCCTAAATTGGGGAGGGGGTTGAAAATTCCAAATTTTTTGCGAAAAAAAATCATATCTCCGAAACAGTAAATATTTTGAACGTCGCAAATATTTTTTTTTGAAAGCAAATTATTTACTTTACAATTGTTACCTTCAAAGTTTAGCGATAAAACTTATACTTTTCGAAATAAAAAATTATAACTAAACATTTGAGCTCGTTTCCATGCTAAACTCTTATGAGAGAATTTAAAAAGGGTAAACTTTCCATTACAGGACAACGATTTTGAAATCATAATTTTTTTTTGTAGATTGTACACATAAGTACAACTCTTTATACAAATTTTCAATAGTCGGACGCTCCAGCACCTTCTTCGAAATCTACCTCCTCCTGCGGCTTGCCGGAGGGATTTTTTTGCTTGAGCTGCGTCTAATCTCGGTTGGTTGCATTCGCCACGGGTTGTTTTCCGAGTGGCGTAGCGTGTTGCTGTCACCGCTCGGTAATTATTCACGAAGGCTCGCTTCACGGCCTGTCTACTTCGCAAAAAATGTCGCATCGATACCTCGGTCGTGCACTACCATTCCATTGACCGAAGGCCTCGCATTCATTCCGTTCTTGGTACTTTACCGTGGTCAATGAATCCGATTTGAGTGTTATTGTTGGGATAGTGACAGCCTCAGTTAGTCTATAAATTATAGAACATTTTAACAGCTTGTTAGTTTTTTTTTTCAATTAACCAATCCTCTTGATAATGATTTCCCCTTAAATATATTTTACTTCTACTACGCTTTTCTCTACTACTAAAAATACCACTAATTTAATATTGCCATGCGCTTGCGTCACAGTTCGTGAAGCTCGAGCGCTGCACTGGGCCTACCTACATCCTTATTTTGTATTAAATATGTCGGTATAGAGGCAATAAACCATTGTTATTATATAGGTGCAATTAAACGATTCGCTACACTTGATTACGTATACGTATTTAACCGCTATTCTTGAACTGACTCACAACAGAGTTGATTAGCTTCCTCTGTAGATTAAACAAACAGTCATTGACACTATTTGTCGGCGTGGTGCTGTAGTGTTGTGGTGGTGGTGTGCACTTCCGCTCGATATCCGCCCGCTATTATTTATGGCGGCCGATCGGACGCACTCTCGAAAACACACAAAAATAAGAGTCGCGCACCATTCGTCACGGACCTTACAATAGCCCGCATTGTTTCAGGCACGTTGGCTCATAATACCCGAATCCGTTGTACTAGAAAACAAGTTTGTGCGTGGACAAAAAAAAAGAGTGGAAAGGTCGCACAGTCGTAACCGACGCGATTGTCGCCAACAAAATAGTGCGAGGCTGCACCAGTTGCCAAATTTAATTGAATTGTATTTAAAATATTAATTAAGCGTGACGACGCCGCGGTCCGTGCTTGACTTTATCGCTGCTTTTTTCGGCGACACGATCTCAATTACAGTTTTTCATTCTTATTTTTGTACTTATTCGATATTTTAAGGTAGGTACATAATTTGCTATAGTTCAGAAACGTCGAGTCGTTTTTCACGTTCTCATTAACCGCTTGAGTAGTTGTGCTAATTTTTTCGAGAAATATTACAGGCGATAAATTTCATGGTTCTGGATTTTATGCTGTAACATAAAGTGGTCTGAATGAGCTGTACAGTTCTGAGGCGATTACGTATTGTGACTTATGATTCAATATGAATGGACCGCGATACGACTGAACTTGATTTGTTGCCAAGGAACACAAACGGGATATTTTTTCGTGGTTTCTTTTACGGTATATTTATACCTCAATATCGTTTTATGTTTTACTTATATTTGGGGTTAACTGACTGCAAACACATTCAACTTCTGTGGTTTTATTATGAGGTTTCCATCAACGCATTTTCCTATTAAGGCCTGTCTGTATAATTTATTTAAAATAATAACTAACATGCCGTTTATTTGTTGCAGTGCGAGAGGCGAACACCTCAGCAGGCGAGCGGCGGCAGTCCGACCCTGGGTTCACACATGCACGCCATGGAGGTCCAGAAGGAGGCGCGCGCGTCGCCGCTGCCTGCGTCCGCGCAGACCGGCGCCTCCTCGCAGCCTGCTCAACCACCACAACCACAGGTATACATTGATCTCTTATACAGGGTCACCTCTAGTGAACGTCAGTATGGCTGGTTGTCTGTATTGGTCCGCGTGAAGCTGTTCAAAAATTGCTACCTATTGCTCCCTATAGTCAATTAATAGCAACCTAACTTGGAAAAAAAGGGCTTCAAAATGAAGTACCCTCACCATTCAGGCTGTATGATGAGTAAACAAAATCATATAGGGCCTCTGTTACAAAAATGTCAGAAGAATACATTTTCGTAGCTCGTAGCCCTCCGTAGCAGTCGTAGATTTCGTAGCACTAATTGATGATGAATTCGTTATTTTGGTTATTTGTTATTATTTTATCTTCTTTTGCAACAAAAGAGTTATCATTTTAGATTGCAAAACCCAACTGCAATTAGTCTACTTCATGATTTCCATGAAATTATGAATTTCGTTACTTAGGTAGTGGTACTAATCAATTTAATCTTTGCATAATCTTAGACAGCTTTTAGTGTGTTTTTAGACTGACATGGTCACTAACACAAACATTAGAATTAAAAACGGGATATTTACCATGTTAAATAATGCAACACACATGCGTAATGCAACGTAACATGGTAAATATCCCGTTTTTAATTCTAATGTTTGAGCTTTTAGTGTTCCCACTGCTGGGACACAAACCTCCTCTTTGTAGGTGGACTGGCCCTGTGCGTGTTTATTAGCTATTATGTCTTTGCCTTATCTTTGTTTTTTTTCCTTGTGTCAGATTTGCGCTGGATGCAGCAAGGTGATCACAGAGCGGTACTTGCTGAAGGCTCTGGACCAGCTCTGGCATGAGGACTGCCTCAAGTGCGGCTGCTGCGACTGTCGGCTCGGGGAGGTTGGGCATACGCTGTACACTCGGGCCAACTTGATCCTCTGCAAGAGGGACTACTTGAGGTGAGGAATTAAGAGGATTTCTTAGTCACAATAGCATTGCCGAAGAATGTTTGATGTTTCCTGAATAAACTTCAGATAGTGAATAATTTATTTATGATTAGAAAGAGGCTAGGTAAAAAAGCCCAAGTGGAAGGAATTCTGATTACTCCTCAATATTAAAACGAAAGTTTACCTTTACCTCTGAGCTTACTAGTGTTTATAACTTACCCTCCTCGAAGTGATGACCACCTCAAGTTTCAAGATCTCCTTGATGATGCTCCTCCACCTGTTCCTACTTTAGGCAACATGCACGGCTTTCGAAGTTTTCGATGTTTAACGGTCTCTCCCTTCGAACTAAATAAATATTCTTTATTCAACAGGTTGTTTGGCAACACCGGCTACTGCGCGGCGTGCAACAAAGTGATCCCTGCATTCGAAATGGTGATGCGCGCACGCAGCAACGTGTACCACCTCGAGTGCTTCGCTTGTCAGCAGTGCAACCATAGGTATGTCGAGGGAACACATCGACTGAGAGCGGATTTCCCAAATGAACTGAACGACTGCGTTCAAGACCTGTTTGTGTTAATCGATACTGATAGCTCTTGAACGCAGTTAAGTGCTGAGCGAGTTTCGTTTCATTGGTGTAATACGCCCTTAGGTTGCAACCAGATCGAGGCCAATCGATGATATTGTAACACATGTATTTGTGAGACGAACCTTCATTGAGTGGCAAACGATGGTGAATGAACGATGGTCAGCATCCATCAACTACGGTCTGAATGTACCCTTATTTTACCCTTTATTTGGAAAAGGTCATTTTGAAGAGTTTCTGTCTTCGATAACAGTACGGTGTGACAGTTTATTTCCATAGCTTGATATTTCACATTTAAGCCCGGCCGATATTTTCCTTTAACAGTAAACAAAAAAATAACTAAATTAAAAGAAATAGGTTTGCGTAATAATGTGGAAGAAAAAACATCACAACTGCCTAATTAGCTACACCAATACAAAGTTTTTCCGTAATTACCTGTGCTAAAAGTAAGAAAATAAACAAACTTTAATGAACAGATGTTTTTATATTTACAAGAAGGTAACTTAAAACTTACTACTATTTCGTGATAGTTAAAAAAATAGAGAATTTAATCTTACAAATGTTAACCATCACAAATCCAGAAGTTTAATCTGTTATTTATTATAGCCAAAAAACTAAACCTGTTTCACCAATACTGAACCCCACTTTTAAAGAGCAGGACAAAAAATTTAGTAAACTATACTGAGTGAAAGGGATAGAGATATAATGTAAGAGCAGTTTAGATTGTTTATTCATCTCACGGACACTGAAAACGCGATTAAATTTTCCGCTACATAATAAAGTCAAACGCAAGGAGAATGCGTGCTTTTGTATAAACATTTAATATCCAGTGTCCATAAATTGTGGGCCTTTTTTATTTATTTTATATTCACGGTATTTGTAGGGAATAGTGTTGTTTCAAGCAAAAGTTACGATTACATTGACAACGACATAGTTAAAGCGATTTCATTCTGAAGTATTGATTGAAACCTACATTTGAAACGTAATTTAACTATCAATTAACAGTTTTACACTCCTCTCCTTCCTCCTCTTAGATATCCTTGTAATAAAGAAAACTACTGATGTTTAATGACATTGAAGCTAGAAAATCATCCCGAAATCTTGTCTCAGAATATACATATGATAAGACGTCATATCTCATTTGGCTGTACAGCCAACTACTAGACGAATACACCTATCAATTGTCGCGACAAGTCTGTTCTAATTAAATCCACATGATAGCCATCGGCCACAGTACGTCAGACCACGTTATATTGGCTGCCGCTAACCTGCTCAGTGCGTCAACAGCCTAACGTTGGAAAGCAAATAATATAGGTAAACGTTACTTTACCTATTTCCTCGCTGCGCTGTGTTCGTATTGCATTCGGGATTAATAAATGGCGTGTGTAGCCCTTCAACAGTTTGATTAAACTTTTGAAGCTTTAGTCACGTTGCTTGCATGTCTTTATTAAAAAGTTGTAAAATATGGAGAACCGAATGTTTCAATTTGTCGTGCAGTAAACACTATAGGTTGTTAGCGACTGAAGAAACATTCGGTTCTCCATATTTTGTAAATTATATTTTATCATCTACATTCTACACAAATGTAGAATGTAGATGACATAACAATAACAGCATGCCTGACAGATATTTCTTGACGGCATTTAAAGCCAAGTCATATGCCCACGGGCGGCATAGAAAGTCTGACACTAGGTTAGGGACTAACCACTCGAAAAAGAAGAAGACATCAATAACTAAAAATGTAAACTAACTCGTAATGGTTTATTGAAATTGTTATTCTAAATTTGCCATAAGTAAGCTGCTAAACCAAAAAGACAAACCAATAAAACGACTGGTCAAGATGCACCAAGAAAAGACCCTCTGAAAGTAAACAGTTCATATCAAAGCACTTTACGATTTGCTCCTCGAAACACATGCATATATTTAGACCAGCTTTAATATTTCTCCAAAGTAACATTGTCCCGGCAAAGAGATTTCTTTACTAATCAAAACATATGAATACTCTTCGACTGTTTTATTCAATTCAATTGTTCGGTGCACGACATTGTCAGCCGGGCCGGATACCGCCGTCCGTATTCTAGTCTCGAGCTCTCGACTCACGTTACCTGAATTTGCAAGGGAAACCCATTTTGTTGGTATGTTACAGTATAGTCTGAAACGTTTTGGGTTTACTTCGAAGCCGGTTTTGATTTTGTAGTATTTGTATGAAATATTTTGTAACGTTTGTATTGCAAAATTGATGAAAATTGCTAGACATTTAACGAACAGCATTCTACTCTAATTTTTTTTTGTCCCCAAAATGTCGTGTAAAGTTCAGAGTAGGGGTGCAGGCGCGAAAACGGCAATTTTCGCCGGACTGCGTCCGTTTAAATAATAGAAAGGTCGCGAAGATTGGAGCCGCTCTGAATGGTTTATATGTCACTTGTGAACCTTTCCCGTGTTAGTAGATCTCGCGCGACATTCTCGCCAAATTATATATTCATTCGAGTGCTTTTAGAATCCAGACTCAACAGTTGGCTTCGTATTACGCAAAGCGCTGTAACTTTATCTTAAACATCTGCAAATTGGTTTAACTTTCATGAAGTAGCAGAGTGTTGTTATTTCGTGTAGTTATGTTAGTTGTGCAGTGAAACTATGCAGGTATTTCACTAATTAGCTCTAATAAAGCTTGATAAACATTCGACAACAACGGTACGCCAGTGCAAACGATTAAATATCACGTACAAATCAATTTCCACGCCGGGCAGAAATCTGAATCCAATTTGCGGGCTGTCCGATCGGAGCGGACGGCAGATATCACGGGCGAATATCGCTAAACGGCTAAATAATTTAGTAGCAATCTGGCGGCGAGCGGCGGCGGCAGCGCGCCCGCGGCGGGCGGAAACCGCGTGCTGCGGACGGCACGCCCGGCGCCCGCCGCACGCCGCGCCACCCGCGCCGCTTGTCGCCGCCGCTTGTCGCACGCACCTGCGACCACTATCTTCACACTATTATGACTTGCCATTACAATTTGTGCGAATATTTCAAATTGTGGCAGCAAGTCATGTTAATTGAAAATCGGACGAACACTCTCCATGGAAAATGGATTTCTGAAAGCGTTCCGAGCAGTCAAAAACCTGAGCTTTTGTGTCTTTGATGGGCAGTTAAAGGATTTTTTGTTGCTGATTTTGATCAGTACATCCTGATGCTTTTGTCTTAGTGCGGAGGAAGTAGGGCCCATGTACACGTTCGTTTAACGTAAAACGTCAAACTTGGCTTGGGTGCCGTCGCGACACAATGGCGCTTCGAACAAAGCTTAACTTGCACCCAGTCATTAAAATTTCGTTTTCCATCTTTTCCATTACGCAGCTGCAGACAAAAAATAGCGAAATAAAAAACGAGGAGCCCAAAACAAAAGTCGGGAACGAAGAGAACAGGAAATAAAGTTAATTAAGAGCGGCGAAATCGACTGAGTTGCGGTGGAAATTGGCCCCTTAAAAAAGAGACATTTGTAGCGGAGCTATTGCGCTTAATTTTTGTGACAAGTGAAACAAAAGAGTTGGCAGGGTGGCGGAGACGCGGGGGTGCGGGCGGCGCGCGGTTGTGAGACCGAGGGGAGATAAGGTCGCCGTTATCACCGGCGGTTCCGGGCGGCCACTGGCGACTCGAAGGCGATACCTTTTGTTTTGCCACATTGAGGGATGCTCGCTTGCGTGACGTTATCGCGCCTCCTTGGCTCGCGCTGACCTTTCCACTCATGACAGTAAATTTTCTTTCCTAGACGTTTTGTGGTTTACTTTTTGGGTTTCGTTTCATCAAAGTAATGATGTTCGCGATTAGATCGAAGCGTGTCTTATTAGAAATAGGATGCGTATAATAATGAACCTTAATAACGCGTGGGTTGTGTAGTAGGTTCCGGTTAGCCGGTAGCATCGCTAATTGGATCTTCCTGCTTGTAGCTCGCCTATTTTATGTGTATCAACTAATTATGAGTTTGTCGTAATTAACCCAGCCGAGTCGATAATTATGTTTACGGAAAAGTTCGGCCCAAATTATATGATTTGAAACTCACAAACTTGCAGTACTTGTAATCTTGAGGATTTTCAATAGATCCAGCTTTCGCAGTTGTATTTTTCTTGGTGCTATAACAGCACTCACTTATACAGCCTATAACAGGCTACTGCTGCCATTTTCTTAAACTCTAACGATAAAATTATTGGCGACCAAAATTCTCTGCTGTCGGTGAAAAATGTATTAGGTGTCAGCAAATTCTGAATTTTAATTCCTCATGAGACAATTAAAACTAAACTAAAATGACACCACACTCACAAGTATTCACTCAGCAACACTAGACCAAAGCAACTTGATACTTGCCATATCAGGACATTTAAATCAATGTGCTGCATCGTTTGTCTAAGGTTCTGCGTGGGCGACCGGTTCTATCTGTGCGACAACAAGATCCTGTGCGAGTACGACTACGAAGAGCGCCTGGTGTTCGCGAACATGGCTTACAACCCGCCGCCGCTTGCGCATCTCAAGAGGCAGACCACGCACCTGCCGCCACCACCGGTAAGCATCAACATTCTTTTTTTAAGATTCTCATGTGTATCAGACTAATCTAATCCCTAATGATCTCTAAAATTTTGGATTTTTATTTTCGGGAATAGAATATAATAGCTATTTGGTTAACTGGACGTAACTATATGTATACAATTCAAGAGGGCTTACAACTTGTTCAAAAATAAGCAGAAAAGTTCATTGAAACTGTAAAGTACCTATTATAAGACTATACACTGGATTCAAGCAAGACAAGATCTATATCTAGTTTTAGATACCACACATGTCTGGAGTTGATAGCCAAGAAATTAATTAGATAAATTTTCTACAGACAAGCAACGCGATGAGCGGTTTGATGAACGGCTCGAGCCGCTCCGGTGATCTGAACAACAACATGTCGGGGTCGTCGCCAGCGCCGTTCGCCGCCCCCCCGCACCTCAAGCCCCTCGGCCTCTCGGCGTCCAGCTGAGATTATAGCGCGTGAGACGCGGCCCACCCCTACGCCAAGTATCAACACTAATCACGCGTACTCTACGAGACAATCGATACTACAAAGTTGATCAGTTGCTGTGGCAAACGAACTATTCAAGTGTTTAAAACGCAGCTATGTTAAGACATCGTCTTATAATCACTGGACTTGACATGTTTCTAAGTGTTTAAACTAAAGCAAAGTAAATGCCAAACTGTAGTTAGTGTTTCTGATTGTTTAAGAACAGCACATAATTAATTAAATAACCTACATTGTAATGTCATTATTTCTCGAATAAACTAAGATATTATTATGTTATTAGAGTATGTGTAAGGAAAGTTGTTTTAGTTTGTTAAAATCTCAGAATTTGATCTCAGATGAGCAATTATGCTGAATTAGGATATAGTTAGAGGATCATTGAATCTCCTTTTTTGTATAAATCTGTTAAAAGTTGCAATATCACGTCTGTATTTTTCTCTTTAATGATAATGTGTGAATTAACTGGTATGGATAATGATACAGTGCGATTTTAGCTTAGGCTGTGAATATTGACAGCGGTTCAGATGTTCAGTTGTATTAGGGAGAGTGATGAACTGATTCAGTGATGTGGACGTTTTGGCGGCTAAACCGCGCCGTAGTGAGCGGTTTAAACGCGCGTACGAACCGCTGAGTGTGTGCGCGGCCTAACGCGAGAAATTCACAAGTGTGGGTTTAAGACTGCCGAATTGTCGTCTTTGAGGGATGAAATGTATTTTAGAATAAATATCAGTGTTAATGTAAATATTATAATCATCTATATGTACGTATTATAGTACAATCAATCGAGTCTTAAATTGATTAGGCATATTTAATGATCAAATTACTTAGTTATTTTCAAATATTTTAGTTTTACTCTGGCCAAGCCGCGGAAGAAAATTAATTTAAATGATCAATTTTCGAATACATTTGTTATTTCTTTTTGTATCTATGTATATTAACTGTTAAGTTTATAGACATTGTTACGATGTTTGTATTATTTATGTAAATAGCTCACTTTAAGTAGATTATTGTATAGCTAATATTATACAATGGTGAATATAAAATATTTGGATTAATTAGTAAAATGTGCATTATATGTGGTAATGAAAAAAAAAAATACATAATTCGAAATAGTTCAAATTAGTTCTTTTTAATATTTAATAAAAAAAAATACTTGTCGTCGTCTTCGGATGATTTATGAATTGTTTGCATTTAATTATGTACAGTCGCCAATACTATTTTAAAATTATTAATAGTCCATTGTCCTTTTAAATCAATAGACGTTGTAATGTTAATTAATATGAATCAGGTGTTTTATTGTCAGCAGTTGTAACTAGTACATGCAGTCGATGGTACTTGAATGTGTATAATTATACCGTAGGTGTTATGTTGACGACTGTACAAGCTCATGCATTCCTGTAGAGACGCGCACTTTGTGTGCACAGACACACACATTTGTTTAGTTATAAATGTGCAAGTTCTCTTTTAACCAATGATACGACCAAAGATGTAGCTCATTAAAGCCTTGTTCAAGAATATATTTTATTTTATTTCTTAACTTTTTGTTATATTGCCTACCTTTAATTGAAGAGTTAGTTTTTATTTTTGATTAAAATATCGTGTTTCTTGACATTTTCATTATTAAAACAATAAGGTAGACGACACAAAAAAACTTATTAGTTCGTCAGATAAATTTCCAAAAATATTGGACATGTTTCCAATATTTTTCTATAATCTAACTGACGGACTAAACAGAACCATTTTATTATACTCCTAGTTTTTTTCAGGAATCATCAATATTGAGTCAATTGCCTAACTATAAAGTGATGGAACTCTATTTGTGATGGTTCAAACCTCGTTTGAAATACTGTTAGAATCAAGTTCTAATCAGCTTGCACTACAAAGTGGTTGTTACGTCAGTCACTGCACTCACTGCGGACCAAAGAATGCGAAATGAGTGGTTTTTTTAAATTGTAGGCTAATAAATCATTAGATCAAAATTACAATTGTACACTTTGTGAAGAAAAAAGCGACAAATATTTGTGTGAACAAAAAAAACTAAAACTTAATGCCGTTTAGGAGTAGTTACGAAATTTCAAAGAAAAAATGCTTAACTTTGAACTTGTTTTTCACACAGTAATAATAAAGTTAGAATTATTTCAATTGTACCAATTAAAGTTTAAGAGTTGAATAAGCAACATAATTATATATTTTTTGCACATTTATATTCACTCATCAAAAAAGGAATTACTCGTACCTAAATGGAGAAAACTTCTCGTTAGCCGATACCGCCCCCTTAACACTTTGTAACATGCTTTATCCTGCACTCTTTATCAATGAGAAGGTAAGTATAAGTTTCCTACTTGCTTTGTTTTTAGTCGCAACTGCAAGCGGCAAAGTAAATATATCTCTAATGGAACCAAATAAAGCATCACTTGAAAAGAAAATGCGTACAACAGTCAGAATGAGCGGTCATTCACAAAGGTGTTGTTTCAGTGGGTGAGAATGGAGAGCAAAGACAAGTTATTCAAGAAAAAAAACCAGTTTGGAAATTAGTCCCACAACACAGTTCAAGAAATACTTGTTAGTGCATTTCCATATATTTTTCAATACACTTCCTCGAAAACTGTTCGCACTACGATGAGGTTCAAAATTCAGTGTTTTTCACACACCTGCGTTTTTGATATTTTTTAAAGTAAAATTGCCACAGAAAACTATACCTATACTTGGTTCAATGCCTATACTTAGGTGAATGTTTTTTTTTAATTTCGGCAAAGCGATCTACGTCTTTATGGCGTAAACATTTTTTGAATATTCAAATTGTATTTATAAATTCAATATCATAGATAATAAAAAAAAAAATATGATTATTTAAAACTTATATTTAGTTTTATAAACAAATGAACATTTATTTGTGTTCTAAATTCAAAAATATATTTAAAAAAACTTTTTTTATAAAAGGCTGTATAACGGCTTCATACCTTTGCTTCCCCTTCAACCTGGTAAAAGCAAAGCCCGGAAAAAAAAAATCAAATCATAGTCTCGTAATAATTCATGACACAAATATTTTACATACTTTTATTTTATTTATTTCTTCAAAAGTGTATTGAAAAACGTCGTTTTATACACGTGGACATTTGTTGTTGCAGTTCTCAGCTCAAAAACACCCTCGCCTACGGTTCGTGTGTTAATACCGCCTCGAACTACAATAACACACTTTCTCCACTTGTAGCAAAATGTACTATACCTGTAGGAAATGAAGTTACTTACGGTGACCTTCAGCAACAAAGTGCTTCTCAGTGCCTAAATGGCCTGACCTTACATCGAACGCAATAAAGAGCGCAATAAAAGAGTAAATGCGTTATCAACAGTCGGGGTATATCGGAAATTATGAAAGAGTTCTTCTTAAAGGTGGAGGACGCACACTTATCCGCGCCGAAGGAATCGACCACGCTGAAAGTATTTTTTCTCATACGTATGACGTCATCTATTCGTCCGATTCGACGCGGATGAGTGTGCGAAGTTTTATAGGATTTCATACAAGTTATTCTAAAATACTAGCGAATCTATTTATCATCATCATCATCATCATTTCAGCCGAAAGAAGTCCCCTGCTGGACATAGGCCTCCCCCAAGTGTCGCCACATTGACCGGACCCGTGCGACTCGCATCCAACGGATTCCCGCAACCTGCACCAGGTCATCGGTCCACCTAGTGGGAGGTCTTCTAACGCATCGTTTTCTGGTTCACTTTATATTAAAATTATCTACTTAACTGAATTTCTATCAATGAACATAAGTATACTCCACATACTATTTATTTAAGAAAAACTACTTTGTCGTCGATTACAGTCACAAATATACAATAAAGCACCCAATGAAAGAGAAAATGCGTTATCTACAGTCGGGGTGAGCGGAAATTCGAAAAGGTGCTCTTTTAGTGGGCTCTGGCGAGAATGGAGAGCGAAGCGGTTTCATATCGGGAGCATAAAAATGTCGTCCGCCGCAGCATTGTCGTACTTACTGATAGCACCTGAGAAGCACATCGAAAATTATTGTAGGGATAGCTTAACAACGAGTAAGGGATTACAAGTTGACGAGTTGACATTGTACGTTGCTATCTGTAGAAAAATATGTTGTCTTGGTATTTTCATATGGTTTAGTCATAATAAAAGACATGTGATTAAAAAAGAGATGGGCAAGAGATAATGTAAGAACTCGTGACTACATAATAACACCCACTCGGGTCGATCGTTAGGTTAAGCCGTGCTTGCCTAGGTTGGTCTGTGGATGAGTGACCACCCTTACATACCAAGGATCCTCCGTGCATCGGAAAGCACGTTAAGCTGTTGGTCCCGGCTGTCATTTGTCATTACAGGTAGTCAGTGGCCCTAAAAGTCTGACACCCAGTCTTAACAAGGGGTATCGTATTAGCCAGTACTAACTGTGTTGTGGAGGCCAGATAGGCAGTTGCTCCATGTAAAATACTGGTATTCAGCTGCATCCGGTTAGACTGGAAGCCGACCCTAACATAGTTGGGAATAGGCTAGGCAGATGATGATGGGCAAGAATGTTGATGTATCAAGAGGGAGAGGAAGGCCAAAGTAAAGAAGGATAGATTTTGTGTATGATGCTGTGACGTCTGATAGATGCGAATGGTAGAAGAAAACAGGTCAAGGACACGAAAATGATGATGATGATGATGAAAGACATTGATCTGTCAAAAAAAAAATATTTTGGTGTCAAATTAACATACAAATAAAAATAAATAAATAAAATATCGCTGGACATTAACACACAGAGCCACCTAGTGCCACACTAAGCAAAGCTTGTGTCGTGGACACTAGGCAAATGATAAACTACATATATACTTTTTTGTTTGTAAATACATACTTATTATACATATAAACATCCATAACTCGGAAACAAATGTCCATGCTCATCACACAAACATTTGCTCCTACCAGGATTCGAACCCAGGACCCTAAGAACGTAAGGCAGCGTCACTACCACTACGCCATTCGGGTCGTTAAACCTAGTTCTCACGTCAATTTATTTGAGTAAGTTATAATGTTGTTCATTTTCTAATTAGTTCTCAGAGCTCATTATTGAAAAACACTTAACGTTTTATGTCTTTCCGAGGAAAACTTGTTCACTTTATTAATGATACGGTTACAGAGTAAGTATTTTTTATGATTTTATTTCCACGTATCTGTTGCTGTTTATGCTAACGCTACAGCTTACAGTGAGCGTGCAAAGAGGAGAAAAATCACCCCAATTTCCCGACCCCCAGCCCTCATTGTCGGCCCAACACACCCTGATAGAATTGTTATCGATGCCATCTTTAATTTCACCACTGTAAACAACCAACAACATTACATTCCACCACACAACTAACTCCGGGTAGATTGAATTTTAAAACGCAGTTTATCTTAATTTTGGAATGAGGAAAATAGTTGAGTGAGGAGAATGTGAATGTAGATGGCTATAGGAAATAGTGAAAGAAAGAAAGAAAGAAAAGAAAGAAAGAAAAGATATTTATTTGGCCTATGCCGCAAGTGAACACAACATAACAAAAATAGGAATTAAATAAAATAAAAACTTAAAAGTTTACAATAAAAAGTAAATAAAGAAACTTAAAACTGTACAGAAAACAAAAGAGATAATATTGTGTGTCTCACGGCTGCGCCAAAAAGGCCCAGTTCAGCAAATTGCCGAGCAGCTAGTGCCCGACGCTGGTTTTCAACTGGACCTGAAATGGTGATGTCACGGACATAAAACAGTTTTGTGGTGTGAGTGTTCAAATTAGATTCGTATATGCGTGAATAGATACTTAAATAAAATGACAGATAAACTATTTATGAATAAAACATTAAGAAAAGTGCAAGACAAAACAAACAGCCCAAAGTACTTAAATAAATGAGACGGACGCATGGCAACATAAACCTGTTTCGCACGATCCCAACCATTCCATAGTGGAAGACTGAAGAAGCAATGGGTGGACTGTGTGAAAAATGATATGGCTAGAAAGGAGGTGAGTACCTACTGAGACACCGAGTTATAGAAAAGTATGAAAGAAGAAAACATAGGTACTGCGCCGACCTTAAATAAAGCGGGATAAGGGCAGTAGTTCGATGATGTTTATCTTAATTTTTATTTTCGGTTTAATGCTTTCGGTATGTTTTGTCCATGTTGCAGTTAAATCCAGTTTATTTATTTACTTATTTGTGGCTCTCCAACAACTTATTCACTAATACACATACAATAAACACAGTAGAATTTTCAGATTACAGTTATAGTAACCTTAGCAGTTCACTATACAAACTAATTACAAACTAAATTAAATAAGTTTACGCAGATGACAATAATTTAATATGATTTAATAAATCTTTGGTTAAGAGGCCCGCGGAGCATGCATTAAAAAGTTAAATTAAAATTTCATACAAACGCAATACCAAAATAATTTGTAAATCAAGCATATTTTTAAGGTAGTGTATATTTATTTCGATTAGATTAAAGAATGTCTAGGTTCCCAAATATATATTTTGAATGGACACTGATTTAAACAAGAGTTATGAGAAAAATAAGTTTTCTATAGAAATTTTAAATTCATCATTATCCTTTCAAAATACATATTTGGGAAAATAGATATTCTGTAATTCAATCCAACAAAATATACACTACCTTAAGAATGTTTGATTTACAAATTATTTTGGCCTTACGTTTGTATGCACGACGCATGCTCCGCCGGCCCCTTAAGTTCCTAATTTCGCGCTCGAAAAGCTCATACTTTCAAAATGCAACTTATTCATGATTTATAATCAGAGGTACCTAAGTTGTCCGAAATACAAGAGAGCTTTTATTAAGCTGCTTATATTACCGCTTAATTAAGGGTGCGAGACACAAGAGCTGGCTTTCATGATACTTTTCCATTGCAGTCTTAAGGTACACTCACATCTGTTGCATTAGTCACGTTAGTTAGTTTATGGCTAGTATTTATGACATATTGAAGGTTTAGTCATACAAAATTATTGCATACTAGCTCCTGCCAGCGGCTTCGCCCGCGTTAAGGCGACTACACGAGCTAAACGCGAGTTTTTTAATTACTAAAAGTATATGATTCACTGCTATAAACAAGACCAGAAAAATATATGATATTCTTCAGGATATATGCTAGCATGATACTGTTTTAAAACATAATACAATTAATTTGGCTCGATAAAAAGAAATCACGAACTTACCTCTAAAAATATCTTTCAAACAATAGAAAACATACTAATATGCATGCGATCATTCTGATTTTATGGCAAATAATTCTACAAGCAATATATTAGCATGATACTGTTTTAGTTTTTTAATCCAATCAATAGTTTTTTTGTAAATCGATCGAAACCACTCATTTCGCGCTATTTGGCCCGCAGTGGCTGACGTAACAACCACTTTGTAGTGCAAGCTGATTAGAACTTTATTCTAACAGCATTTCAAACGAAGTTTGAACCACCACAAATAGAGTTGCTAATTTAGCTCGTATAGGCGCCTTAAGTTTGGTAATTGTCCCATGGGGCAACACATAGGATAAAAACCTATGTGTTAACCCAAATTATAAACTATATGTGAACAAAATTTCTCCCAATCCGTTCAGAAGTTTTAGCGTGAAAGGGTAACAAACATCCATCCACACTAAAAAAATAAATACCTATCGCTGGACGTTAACACACAGCACCATCTCGTGCCACACTAAGCAAGGCTTGTGTCGTGGACACCAGATAGTTGATATACTACTTATATACTTTTTTGTTTGGATACATATTATAAACATCCATGACTCGGAAACAAATGTCCATGCTCATCACACAAACATTTTAGCTCCTACCGGGATTCGAAACCGGGACTCTATGAACGTAAGCAGTCTCACTACCGCTACGCCATTTGGGTCGTCAATACTGACAAACTTTCGCATTTATAATATGTAGGATATTATTTATTGCATATGCGTTCAAGGCGTTCTGTCCCTTTACTCGCTGTAACTTTAATTGAGGAATGATTTCAATAAAGATTTCCCAATCGATTCGTCAGAAAGTGTTTGCATTCTTATCGAACAATACTTTTTGAACATTTATTGAAGGTTATTTACAAAAAATAACAAATAGCTAAACAAAGAGCTTTGATTATTATAAACCACAAGAGAAATTATCACTACTTTCTGGCTCAATGGCAGGCTCTCCCCCGAGGACACCTCAGCTGAATCCTCCAACCAGTATCATACACTACAACTCGGACTCGGCCCTTAACAACATGTCGAATACCGCGGGCCCGCCTGACAATTATTTCAACATTACCAAGCGCCAGAAACGCGCTTTTGATAATGAACCATCCTGCCACTCATCCGAATTAAAATCAATGCTCGACCAAATCATGGACCAACAGGACACCAAGTTCGAACTTTTAAATAATGCCTTGGCTACCATAATTACCCAAAATCAAGATATACAGAGATCAGTCGAAACGTTAACCTCTAAGCACGGCGACCTTGTAGATAAAATCAATTTGCTGGAGCAGGAAAATATGGAGTACAAGAAGAGAGTTTTGACTCTGGAACATACCCTGGAACAACTGGATAAGAACGCGCACTCTTCAACAATTGAAATTCGTAACTTGCCCAAACAGGAAAACGAGAATAAGAAAGTGCTAATCGACACAATCCAACAGCTTGGTTCGACTCTGGGCCTGGAAACGGTATCGGTCAGAGATAAGGGACATTTTTCGATCCAAGTCAGAAGCAGTATTTGTGGATTTCACTACTACCCTCAGAAGGGAAGCTCTGATTTCTAAATACAAGGCGTACAATAAATGTAGACGTGATAAAAAACAGTCGCAATTGAACTCAGAACATATCAAAGTACCGGGAACGCCATGTATATTATACATCTCGGAGTACCTAACTGCTAAGGCAAGATATCTTTTCTACATTGCGCGCTCAAACGTTAAAAACAAAAAACTTCTGGCTGCCTGGACTTCATACGGGAAAGTTTATGTTAAGAAAGATGAGGACTCGACACCCGTTCGCATTGATGAAGAAACCAACCTACATAAACTTATTATGTGACTAGCTTTGGTCCAACCGTATTGTTCTTATATTGTTGTATTTTTTATTGTAACAGTTATTTATTATTGCGTATTGCTCACGTTTTTATTAGTAACTTTTCGTTGTTTTTGCAGAATTACACTCACACATATTCCTCACCACGCTCATCCTTCACTCAACCCAATACACACTTCACTCAAGCGAGTCGAAACCCTATGCTATGGTGTTTTCCCTAGCACACTATCTCTTGCACTATGTCTAATCTTTGCTTATATAGCTACAAAAGCTCCAGAATCGAGTATATTTGACTTCTATTTCAGCATGATGTCACGTATTAGACGTGACTGCATTTTTCTCATCATATAAATTTTAAATTACTACCATGGAAACCGTTAACCAAATATACTCTGATCTGGACGCTATTCAAGTAGCAACAACTATCACATGTGACATAGAACATGCAAAAAATCATATAAAAATGAACAAAAATACTTTCAATATCCTGTCTCAAAATATTCGAAGCATTAATTGTAATATGCCAAATTTCGTTACGCTTGTCCAAAGATCTCAAATACCCTGGGATATCCTAGTACTTACTGAATGCTGGCTCCCTTCCGCAAAGTTTATCCCTTCTCTCGAAAACTACAATCATATTGCAACCACTTTACATAAAACTCAAAATGAAGGTGTTGTGATATATTACAACAAGCTACTTAATGTAATATCCGAAGAACCCACAGTTACCGACGCTAATTGCCTTGTCTTAAAACTGGACCGAGATACTTGCATCGTAGGATTATATCGCCCACCTAGTCAACCAAACACGGTAAAATTTATCGACTCAATTAACTTGCTATTAAAAAATCTAAAAAGTTTTAAAAATGTTTTCTTTTGTGGTGATATAAACATCAATATAGTTCCAAACAGCCCCGATAAGCGATCATACGACTACCTGAACAGCTTAGCTAGCCATGGCTTGCTCCCGGCTCATACTCTGCCAACGCATGGGCTAACATGTTTAGACCACATGATGCTGAGAACTAAAATGGAAGCTTGCTGTTTTGTTTTCGAATCATCCATCACTGATCACGAGAGTGTAGCTATTAGTTGTAGACCTAAAACGCGTCTCAAGTATTTGAATAAAACATATTGCTCGGTAAACTTCGAAAATCTGGACAAAATAATACCAAACATCGATTACCGACCTATCCTTGACCGTCAAGACGCTAACATATCTACCGATCTCCTCGTGGCTTGCCTTACCTCAGCAATAAAAAATAATACCAGCATAGCTAGAACCTCTAAAAGACAACTAATAACCAAACCATGGGTAACTAAAGGACTTCTTCGCTGCATGAGAAACCGGGATAATTTGCATAAAAAATTAAAACGTAACCCTGACGACGAGATATTAAAAGAGACTTACAAGCGCTATCGAAATTTTTGCTCCTCTCTGCTTAAAAAAGCAAAGAAGAGGTATGAAAAACAGGAGATTGAAAATGCAAAGGGTAACAAAAAACAGTTATGGGATGTCATAAAAAAAAATTAGCGGATCTGACAAGAGGGCAGACTTTGCGTCCTCCCTCTTGTCATCTAACAGTCCCGAGGCGGACATAAATGACGTCAACAGGTTCTTTGTAAACGTTGGAGCAAAGTTGGCTAGTAAAATCTCCTCTTCGAAAACTGCAAAACCTTGCTTCTCCCGTAATCACGCTACTGCAAATTCTCCAAACTCGCTTGTCCTCGTCTACCGATGAACAAGAAATTCTCAACCTCATTAAGGGCCTGAAGGATAATTGTGCGGTGGGAATCGATCAGATTAGCAGTAAGATAATTAAAAGATACGCAAACTGGCTCTGTTCTCCCATAACACATATCTGCAATCTGTCAATCTCAACGGGAGTCTTTCCTCAGGCTTTTAAAGTAGCTGTTATCAAGCCCATTCATAAGGCGGGAAAAAAAGACTGTGTCAACAATTACCGACCCATCTCCATTCTACCTGCGTTGTCTAAAATATTGGAACGCCTTATAAATCAGCGTCTTGTAAAATTCTTGGAAGCAAATAATCTTCTTTCGCCCTCACAATTTGGTTTTAGAGCCAGCAGATGTACTAATGATGCAGTTCACGAGTTAGTAAACTCTATTGTGGTCAGCTTAGATGATAGAAAGAGATGCCTAACGGTATTTCTCGATCTAGCAAAAGCTTTTGACACAGTCTCTATTCCGCACCTTCTAAGAAAGCTTGAGCGGCTCGGTATACGAGGAATCCCACTGAAACTGATGGAAGACTATCTTACTGGTAGGAAACAACGAGTAAGGATAAATGACAGACTCAGTGAAGAGCTCTCAGTCAATTTTGGTGTACCGCAGGGCAGTATTATTGGGCCAACACTATTCTTGATTTACATTAATGACCTTTGTCAACTTTCTCTCCTAAATGGAAAGATCATTACTTTTGCTGACGATACTGCACTGTTCTTCAGTGGTGATGGTTGGGAGGAGGTTTTTGTTGTTGCACAACGTGGTCTTGACAGTGTTAGTAAATGGCTACAAGACAATGTTTTGACTCTCAACGTCTCTAAGACAAAGTACATTGCATTCGCTCAAAGATCGAACCTACTTCCACCCTCATCTTTAACGATTACTGCCCACACCTGTGTCAGTGAAGATAAACAGTGCTCTTGTTCGCCTCTTGAGATGACCGATAATATTAAGTACCTTGGAGTCACTATTGACCAATACCTCTCCTTTAAACCACACATAGAGACCCTCGTGACCAGGTTGAGAAAAATTATTTACATTTTCAAAACCCTTAGACACTCGGCCGACCGAAAGACTATTAGGATGGTCTACTTTGCACTGTGCCAATCGCTAATTGATTACTACATCACATCATGGGGAGGTGCCGCAAAAACGCACCTCATCGAAGTGGAAAGAGCACAGCGTGCCATACTCAAGGTTGGAGCCGGTCTCCCATTTCGTTATCCTACTACTGACTTGCATAAAGATTGGGACACTCTCACTGTTAGACAGACGTTCATACTACTTACTTTACTAAAAAAACACTCTCAGACACCGTTTGACGCTAAATTACATAATGACAACCGACGAAAAGGTAGAGTATGTCCAACGGCCCAATTCAAATCTACGCTCCCCAAAAGATTCTTTTGCTTTCTTGGGCATTATCTTTACAATAAGCTGAATAAATCCCTAAACTTATATCCAAAAACTACATCCTACTGTAAAAGGGAAATAAAAAAATACCTAAAAACCCTAGATTATCAAAAAACCGAAAATCTCCTGACTGTTCAGAAATAACCCTATTTTGACCATCCCCACTCATTCTAACTGTTTCCCTCCTTCTACTCGCTTGACAATCTGCAACTCTCGCTACATTTAGACATTTACCCCACAAAGTCACCCTCACTCATACATCTGCGTTTACGGCTCACACTTCACTCAAGAAACCTACTCACTCACACACACACATGACTCCACACAGTCCACACCTTCTGCAATATTATAGGTAAGCATTTTAGTTTTCCTTTGTTTTTAATTTGTTTTAACTTGCTTTTAATTTGGGTAATCATAATCATAATCATATTGTTTGATTCTGAATACTCTCACTCGTTATCGCTGTAAAAGCTGATTCTGTCCTGGAGGGGGCCTGGTGACCTGTAACACAGGTTTTTTCTAAAAACCTACATCAGGCACCAGTCTCTCACAACGGTTGGATACAGCATATTATATGACATTTTTTTGTTAACATTAATTCTAAGTCAACTTTGTGAGAGAGAATAAACGATTGAAATTGAAAAATTGAAATTGAAACAATTTGCCACACAATACAAATCGATGAAACAAATCGCGCCCATTGTACATGAAGCGCATATTCAAATAGAAAGGGTTGACAATAAATAAAGGTGCGAGTTGTGACGAGCGCGCCAACTTGCGCAGCCTGCCTTCTCGAGCGTGAACGTCACAATGAGGTGCGTGAAAAATGGCTCCTACCGACGCGACGGCCCACAAATCAAAACTGTGAAACCGTTTAGCAAAAATAGAATAAAAAAACCAAATAAACAGCGTAGGAAGCCGGCGCACACCACTGATGGCTTCTTGCAATAATTTCCGTTTTCAATGAACGCGTTTTTCTTTTTCTTATCACCGCACGAACTAGGATGGTTGGGAATAAATTGAAATACAAAATTGATTGTTGACTTTTCCCGGCCGCTTTATTACTGTCACAAATAGGAAAGAGATTGAAAATTGCCTCCAGCGAGACGCCGCCGGCGGATTTGATGATGCTTCAATCAACCTCAGACTAATGTGAATGATTCAGTTTATCTTTAGGACTGAGCGGCACTGAACACATATTCTTATCGTTGCTGTTTTTAAGAAAAATCTAATTGAATCGTTATCACTTGTTGCGATTGTAATTTCAGTGGAAGTTTAAAAGAAAATGGAAGTGCAAGAGTTAGACCGAGATGAGGAGATAGTGCAATCTGCTGGACGATTTATTAAGTTGTTGGCTCTTGTTAGAGCACAGTGGGTTACACGCGCTATCTTCCGATGGAAGAGTTTTCCACTGAAAATAAATTGGATTCCCATGAAATCTTGATAACGCTGAAATGTGAAGGGTTACTGTTTACACGTGTTCAGGCCACGCGCTACTTTTGTTCAGTTTAATGCAATTTGTGGAAAACCTGCTATAGTGACATTAACTGTTATGAAGATTGACTGTTATTTAAAGACATTTCGTGGAGGTACTTGTACAAGTGACGGTAAAAGTATTAAAAATGTCGGGAAAGGGAAAACAAAAGAAAAAATCTATCTCTCTAGTAAGGCATAATTCTTTACATAAACTTCCTAACTTAGTATTTCCTTAAAACTTTGAACAGCTTGTTTTTTTAATTCTACCTGTTATACCATTTCGCTTAGAGGGTGGCTACGCTACACTGTATGAAAAATTAAATATAAAATGTGCCTATTTATAATTCTTATTTTGATAAATAGCCGAGCTATTATTTTTACGAGCTATTCCCTGTTTACACTCCTTAATGCCCGGTCAGGATGAGTTAACGACAGTTGTCAGTTCTTTTACCCTCCAGCGGGGATTTATATAGGAAAATGGTTCTTACTGCACAATGTCCATTTATGAAGAACTCCGGACATCCATAAAAGTGCGTCAAATACTCCAAGGCAACATAGAAGGGAAGAGGGAAAGGAAGGTCTCTCTAAACTGGGCGTGCTATGCTCCCGATGCTCCTATTTTTATTTGAGTTTTAATTATTAAAAGTTTTATGAACTGCTTATTTCTTTTACGAGATTGTTGAATTAATTCCTTTTGTTTGTTAACTCGACCCTCCTTGTATCATCAAATGTTAAAAGTTGCGTTTGTTTTGCTGTAATTAATGTGCAGAATTGAAATTGTGATTACTCTTTGCAAGATCCACCGCTGGGATTGTTGCTATATCAAAACGTTTAGGCGTTAAGTACGGAACGAAATAGAAATGAAATAAGATACTAAGAATATTAAGTCACGTCCTTCATGAACGATAAATTCAAATGAATATGTTTTATATTCATTTCGATTGAGTGGTTATTCACAAATTCACCGTTATCACGTCCGCTGAATATCATAAAACATTTTAAAGTTCGCAAAGAGATATTCGAGAGTCGAATCTTCATTCGGCGCCGTGGGTTCGATGTAAGTAAATTTAACTTTAAAATATGCATAACAGTTTTCCGATGCGATCCCCTTTCGAATTTAAACACATCGAGTCGTATTAAGATACATTTCGATTCAGTGCACTTGGGAAGTTCGGGAAGAAAATGCTTTTCAGTTTAAAGCTGATGTTAGTTTACGGCAAAATGTAAAGAAAGAATGTGCTTTATGGTGAGATGTCTGCGTTTAACATATTAAAGGTACATATATTACATTAAGAGTGCATTACGGTAGGTACCAATACTGACATAATAATCGTTCTCGTGGCTAAAAATAACAGCCGCTCGGGTCGATCTTTAGGTTAAGCCGTGCTTGCACCCTTACATACCGAGTTTCCTCCGTGCCTCGGAAAGCACGTTAAGCTGTTGGCCCGGCTGTCTTTTGTCCAATTTTGACAGTCGTAACAGGTAGTCATGGCCCAAAAAATCTGACAACCAGTTTTACCAAGTGGTATCGTATTATCCAGTATGAAGTGGTATCGTGTTTCCCACTATTTGTGTATTTTATCTATGGGCCTTAAGATGCCTGATAATAAAATTATTGATTGATTGATTAACTGGGTTATGGAGATCAGATAGGCAGTCGCTCTATGTAAATACTGGTATTCAGCTGCATCCGGTTAGACTGGAAGCCGACCCCAACATAGTTGGGAAAATGCTAGGATGATGACTAACATAATGCACTCTGTGTAGACGATATATAAAATTTGGTCAGTCGTGGGTCTACGAGAAATATTAGTCCCGATTAGGTCATCATCTGCAAAGCCTTCGGCAACAATATTGAGGTCAGTTTCCAGTCTATTCCAATGCAGCTGAATACCAGTATTTTAAAGCGACTGCCTATCTGACCTCCACAACTCAGTTAGTACTGGGTAATACAATATACCCTTGAGGTAAGAGAGTGCCGATTACGCACGAGGTATTAAAACAATTAACGAAATACTAAGTAGACTTTCGCCGTGAAACAAAGTCAGAAGAGCTAAGGGATCATTTTGTTGAGTCTGTTGAGCTCCGGGAATATTTCTAATTTTACTGCCGCAAAAACACCACAGGCTTTTCTAGTCCTAACTATGTAAGCCATGGAGTAGTATATATTTAAGAAAGGACAAATTCAACGCATCAGAAACAAATTACAAGAGGCTTGTAGACTTGGAACTTTAGGAAGTTAAGTGTACTTAACCACGACTTGTGAAAATGCAAATAAGGAGCTTCGCCACGCCGCCGACGCGCGAGTCGGCCGGGACCCGGGATTTGTCTACACCAGATATGATAATTAGTTTTACAGCTGCGAGAATTAGTAAGATACACCAAGGGTTGTCTTCATAGAAAAAAAAACATTCCTTTTTCATATTGAATGAAATGAAACTCAAAGAGTAGAATACTTTTATCAAACGAAAAAAACAGAGACGGGAAGAATAATAATTTGATTGTCAAATGGTGGCGACATCTATTATTTTGTTCCAACAACGCAACTACTACTGGGGTCCATAAACGTATTATAAAGAGTGTGTAAAACACCTCTCAACGAAGCCGAAACTCATTGTTCTCCCCGTCATTGCGATCATTTTTTCATCAAATCTATCTATTATACTAACATTATAAAGTTGAAGAGTTTGTTTGAACGCGCTAATCTCAGGAACTACTGGTACCCCGAAATTGGTAACAAAATTCGATTAAAAAGGGAAAGTAAGTACCCCCTGATCCTAGAAAATATTAAGAATGTACCTATACTCAAAAATCTGACAAGCAGAACATAACAAAATCCTTCAATATGGTCTGGAAACTTGTTAATGCTATTAGAGCAAGCTACGGAGGCGTTAAGCCTGCAACCTTACTTAATTCTACTTATTCGACAAACTTCGGCACTAGCGCCGCCCCCCTACCCCCTTGGCACATCTCCGGTGCATACTAATAATATTAGCAAAGATTTACATTATTGAAACAAGAAGTTTTGAAATAATAAAACAGAATACCGAAAAATTTAAATTTTAATACTCTTTCAGACATAAAATAAAATGCACATTAAATCAAACATGCCAAAATAATTAAGAATCCATAGAAAATACTTAAACACGTTGACAAATGAGGCGTATTGTTCGAGTTGGTACTGTGTTTTACTGATTTTTGTTGTCGGGCTTGTACGGCAGGCTTTCTGTCATTACTATCTGCTTCCCCTTCTTCTGAATCTTTGTCGTTTGGCCAGCGCCGCTCGTCGGAAGCTTCTTCTCCCGTAGTGATAGTATCATTGACTGAAGGTGGAATATTTACTGTTGACATTTCCTCAGACCTTTCGCTTGTCACCGATTCCGAAGTCGACATTTCGCTATCGTCCGCTATCGTATCAGGTGTGGTTGAAGTGGTTTGGGTTTCAGAAGATGACTCGGCTGTCGTGGGAGTTGCTTTTGACTTCTCAGAAGATGCTTCGGTAGCCTCAGAAGATGCTTTTGTAGCTTCTGAAGATGCTTTTGTAGCCTCTGAAGATGCTTTTGTAGCCTCTGAAGATGCTTCTGTATCCTCAGAAAACGCTTCTTTTGTCTCATAAGACATGTTTGTTGTCTCAGAAAATGCTTCTGATGTCTTAGTAGCTACTAGAGTAGTTGTTATAACTGGATCTTTGTTGATTACGTCACAAATGTTCGAGCACAGTTCCTCTTGACATTTTTCCTCTGTACCGCAAGTTATATAATTCTCCCAGGGAGACAATAGTTGGTAAAGATGTGGTTGCTTGCAGTCGTTATCTATATAGGTTTGAAGTCCAACTACTTCATTTTCACAAATAAGAGGCCCACCGCTGTTGCCCTATAAGGTAAAACATTTGAATTGGAAAATATTTTAACATATTAATGTTGAATCATTTAAAAATAAAATGAAAATCTAGAATAGTTTTTGTAGAGATGTTTGGTTTGTTAACTCACTTGGCAGAAATTAGGATCGTAAACTGCGTTCTTGTTTTCGTCGCTGTCAGTGGCGCAGGTCATGGTGTTGCCAGTGTAGTGAGACCCACAGTTCTCATTCCCAGGTGGCAACATCTCTACGCGTAACTGCATCAAACTTCTGTCTTCGGTGGTATTGTCCCCTTTCTTCTGTATACAGATGATATTATTAAAAAAATAACAATAAAATTATAATTAAAAAAAACATTTTCGAAATCAAGCTTTTAAAATATACAGATGTAAATCATTTTTTTTTCGTATTTTTGTCAGTACACCCTTTTAATTGATACCCATATAATGAGGGTCCAAGACAAATAACTAGTCTACAAACTTCGGTAGTCCGCCATATTGGATTTACAATGACGTCACTTAGTTAACCATGCATTGTCATCCAAACTATATAAATATTATGTAAAATTTCAGCCCAATATGTTGGGGATAGCCGTTTTAAATTTCAGTTGCAAGATTTGTCGTAAACAAACATACAATACAAACATTGCAAGTTAAACAAAAGCTTGTAAAAAGGTTGGAAGTTCCATACAAATAAGTGGTAATTAACTCGAAAATCATTTTAAAACATAATAAAATAGAATAGAATGTTTTAGTGTTTTTTTTTTCAAACCGGGGTCCGTAGGGCCCTTTGGGCCATATATAGGGTGACTGGCAATTAGTGTAAGTAATTGGGCTCATGATAACAAACAACTTTTACTATGGGACCAAAGTCGAAATAGCGAAAAAAAAATCAGCTGTTCATTACATTAGGCGAACATAAATGTACTGAACAGCTGATTTTTTTCCCGATTTCAGGGTTGGTCCGATAGTAAAAGTTGTTTGTTATCATGAGCATAATCGTGTGCTAAGGTATCGTACACTAATTACCAGTCACCCTATATGCTTAAGAGCCCAGTGTCCCCACTGTGAACAGAACCCAATTCAGTCTGTCATTTAAAAAGAACTTGTTTGCAGTTTCAAACTGGAAAATCTTCCAGTTAACTTTAGTCTTGAACTACGGGGTTCTAATAATAAGCATGAAACTAAGATATCTACTTGTTTTCAGTTTCAAACTGGGAAATCTTCCAGTTAACTTTAGTCTTGAACTACGGGGTTCTAATAATAAGCATGAAACTAAGAGATCTTACGGCATAAACAAGGATGTTGCAGGTTTTTTCCGGGATGATTTTATAGTTGAGGGTGATGGTGTCCACAGCTGGAGTAATGTTGAAAGGCAACAGAACCTTCATTAGGGAGATGTCAGTGCGCCACCATTGCGTGGCACTGTGGTTATACGGACGAACGATTTGTATGACCTGTGGAAGTGAATCAAGTGTAATCCTTTCTTAGATAACTTTCACATAAAACTAAATGGGTTACAAAACCAATAAAAATAAACCTCCAAAAATGCATTATGTTATGAGCAAGTAGTTTCTATGTTTCAATTTACCTCTAAAACATTTTACCCTTTCTCGATGCGAGTCGCACGGGCCCGGTCTATGTGGCAACACTTGGGGAGGCCTATGTCCAGCAGTGGACGTCTTTCGGCTGAAATGATGATGATGATGATGATGATGAATATACCTCTCGCTCTTGTTCGTCCTCATCTTCATTAAGTGTGAAATGGACGTCAATAGCAACTGCACCAAGTCGAGCTAGAAGCGTTTTTCGCGGGAAGCCGTTGGGGGCTTCTGGCACAATACTGGGACCAACAGCAGAGGTGACCAGCCAATCCGGACGGATGAGGATAGCACCGCGGAGGAAGCGGGAGCCAGTGCCATCGACCACCGAGTCATCCGGGTAATATAGGAAAGCCTGTAAACATGTTTTAAGAGAGCTGATAGATTTTGCGAGCAAACCAAATTTAAGCGACTCAAGCCATAACCGCGCAAGCATACGATTAATATGATTTTTTTCCTAGGAGATATAGGAAAGCCTGTAAATATATTTTAAGAGAGCAGTCAATAGAAATGGAAGATACCATCGATGAAATAACCGACTGCAGCTGGTTATAAGAACTCGAGGGGGAGCATTGAAAAGAAAAAATGTTATAAATTGTTTTTGATTAGTTTTCAATAAACCGTAACACAAATTGCTGTATTCCCATTTGTCCTACATTTTCATTCATTTACCATAAACCGTTTATGATATTTATAAATAAAAACTCTAATTATTCTTCGATACAGTAGTATGAATGCTACCAGCTTGAGTCGATATGGTTTGATGCAAGAGGTTTTTATACTAGCCGATGAACGTGGCTTTGTTCGCGTACAAGTTATATACTAAAACCTTTCTCGAGAACTACTATCCATTGGTAAAAACAGCATGAAAATTGACAGACACGGCGGAGGACCTTGTTTTATATTATTAGTGATATATAGTTCTACTCCAGTGAAAATGTGTGTAGGTATGTACCAACCGAAACACTGAGAATGGATAAGTCATAAAAACTACCGGACAAAACAAGATGTACAATCCCCAGCACATCAAGCTTCTCCAATCTGTCCCAATTCTTTAATAAATTTTCAACGTTATCTCTAAAGCATTGAGTCAAAGTTGATTGGCAAAATTTGACAATTTCAGGAAGCTTAATGTGCTGGTATGCCTGGTATCGGTACAATAGACGCGAACAGTACATCTTTTATTTAAATTTTAGTTGATACACCAGCAGGACACTATAATTACTTACTGTCACTTTTTAATTTTTGCCTATGGTTCGAATGTTACGTAAAAGGTACCTACACGTAACACTAAAGTAATAATCTAATGGCATACCATGTATGGAAAAACTCCTCTCTTGACTTCCTGTTCACCGTCTGCATAAACTTCCACACAAATCGACAAGACTGGAAAATTATAAGATATGATTACAAACCAACGTATTCGGGTCAAAACCAATATCAGTGAAAATAAACTTCAAATAAGTACCGGAACATAGTGCAATTAGAAATTTAATTTTCATAGTAATAGAAAATCTGGAAAATTATCATAAACATTTATAGGAAAACTATGTGACGTGTCACCGTCAAATACATAGCTGTCCTGACAGCAGTTTTTTAAAAGAAGAATTGATATATTTTCTTGTTATGTTCTCACTGCCAGGTAAACCAAATAGTTTGTATAAGCCTGCACGAGTATTTAAATCCTCATTTTTGACCTAATGCTATAATTCTTTTTAACTCTCTCTGTTGTAAAAATCGAATTAGTCGAGTCACGTCCCTTTATTTTTCTCCGCTATCTTTGACAAAGTTACGCCGACTCGAGTTAAAGACATTAATCTGAATCTCATCCGAGCCAAGATGTATTATCCTCAATAAAGCGAAAAGAATGACTTTGCGATTTTAAAACGCGTGTTTTACAGATAACGGCGGCGGATAAATCTGGGGAACACCTAATTATTCATGTTAGGGGTGTTTAAGAGTGCGTATTAATACGCTTGGAGCGGCGTCGGCTTTTGAAAAATATGCTAAGAACATAAAAAAAAGTGCAGTTTATTTAAAATACCGCGGACGGGAACATGGCTTGGGCGGGCGAGCCTCCACGAGAGCGCTGTGTACGTCTTTTCAGTTTTATTTCAAATTGGATAAATGTATAAAACACTGAATGGAAAAAGGATTTAGTTTGTGAATGCGATTTGATTTTATTATCTACTGTTTTAGATTTTTGAAAACCTTTCTTAATAACTACGCCAAAATTACAATTAGTAAGCCACTTCAAAATGTAGGAAACACTAACATTGTCCACAAATGAGCGGAGATGTCGTATCCAAACCGCTGATGCAGCCACGTCAATACCACTTGTTCAGACGGTTATTACATGTCCAGTGTCGGTAGACCTGTCGTCATGTTCTAAGTTCCCTCCCAATGTTCTTAAAACTTCTTCGGGGTTAGGGGCAAGCAGTGTCTTCTTTACTTGGCATTGTTATAACGGTCCAAATGAACGAGCAACGTGTTTTGGCTGCGATCCGCAATTGCTTTACACTTCTCCTTCCTTTGCAGTTGTAAAACGGTGTTCTAAAATATCAATAAAACTGCTGTATAACTTTTAATCACAGTTGTATTTTAATGGCTATATTGATTTTGCGAAAAAGCAATCGGACGAATATTTATAGGGTATCCGCATGGGTATCCGTAACAGCGGCCGATTTTATTGTTTTGTAGGTGAATATAAAATGATACCGGGATTTTTGAACGCAGGCAGTTCCGATAGTTTATTTTTATGTATATGCAGGTAGATATTTATTCATTGGTTGAAATAATAGAATCTAAACTTTAAAACACGTTGCAACGTTAGAATGTCAGCAATATTCAATGGATTGCACTTCTTTTAAATTATAAAGTTTGAAGAAGTTTATGGTAAATTTATCTGAAACAGGAACTATATTTATCTTTCAGTTATATATATAATGTAATAGGCATCTAATAAAAAGGTTACTCATATAAAAACCTATAATAAAGCTTAAATATCTGAAGCGTGTGGGTAAATTCGCATTACGTACCGGTTGTGTTCAAATTCCATGGAGTCTAGCCAAAGTTTTCACCGGCTTACCAACTGTGACTCGCGAACGGTGATATGAATATTAAACGCTTCAAGAATTAGAAGATTTATACGACAATTCGGAAGTTGGGCGGTCTTTGCGCACTTAAATGAATGTTTAACATTATCTGCGGAGTTTTAAGGAACTTGAGCCTCTTAAACAACTTGCGAAGAAACTTTAATAGAGCGGGCTCTCGGGCGATTAATTCGAAGACGTGGCAAGGTGGACGGGAATTCTTAATGTGGTAGGGTTACGGGAGGTGTTCAATCGGTGCATCTAATAGAGGAAGAGAAAGGGGTGCGACTCATTTAAATTATTTTACGAACTTTCGAATTTTGTTCCAAGCTCTTAGTTCAGGTACAGCTATTATATATGCACGAAGAGATTTACATAAGGGTGAGTTTGTACTGGATGTAATAGCAAACCCGCGTACTGAAACACATTGAAATACAGCAGAGTAAGGCCTGAATTCCTGTCACACTGTCGGTCGGTCTCGTACGTCAGCGAGAAAAACAGTATCAAATACTAGCCGCTGACGTCAGCGTCAGCGGCTAGTATTCAAGTAGCGGCGAGAGCAGCGGTGGCCCAGTGGTGGCGGCCCCGACTTACGTTCAGTAAGTCGTGGGTTCGAACCCAGGCAGGCGCATTACTTTGTGTAATTTATTACATCACCGCTGCTCTCAAAACGGTGAAGGAAAACATCGTGAGGAAACCGGCATGTCCTAGAACCATAAATTCGAAGACATGTGACATCTACCAATCCGCACTGGGCCCGCGTGGTGAATTATATAGCCCATTCCCTCTCAGAGAGGAGGCCTGTCCCAGCAGTGGGAACATTAATAGGCCGATGATGATGATGATGATGACGTCAGCGTCGCAGTATGCGTACGAGTATACACAATGTATCTTCGTAGCTAGCGCGACATGAATTCGGGCCTAACAATTTCCACTGAAGCTATTGAACAATTTCGAAGAAAAACTTATATTCGTAACCGAAGTAATAATAAAATCCACTGAAAATTAAAAAAAATGTCATACCCACGTGATGAAATACCTGATCGGTAATAACGGCAACATATCCGTTTCGCGTGCTTGACAATATATAAATTGATTGGCGTGGTGTGCGTGCACGTCATTGTTCCCGCAGGTTCCCGCCGTCATTTCCCGATGTCCCGTCCCGTTCTATTGTACTGCACTTTATTGAATTTGATTTACGCGCCAATTTTTGTAGGTTTCGGTTTTTATTAACTGACCTCGGTGCCGATGTAAACTTAATTGAATCCGCCAACAAAAGGTATCGAATGAAAAGAGCGTCCAGCGGTGTGCGATGCAGATTATAATAGGTTTTTCCGAATTTGCATGGGTTTTGAGTTACTCGATATTCGATATTTTCACGGCGGTTGAACTATTGCATTCGATCTGTTTGTTGAAAAGCTGCTCTAATTAATTTTTATGTTTCACCCACTGCCGCGGTTTCGTTTTTCAGTCAGATCGCATTTCTCGGTTTTAATTGTCTGTTTCATAATAAAAAATATTTACACAAAACCTTTTTAGTTTTACTTTTGGACTATGGGAGTACCCATAGTCCAAAAGTAAAACTGGATTACTTAGAATTCATGAAATGCATAATAATATGATCAAAGTTTAAAGTTTCCGAAAAGTTCTGGAGTGGCGACCGCGAACCGGAAGACGTTGCGTTGGAAGCCCTCCCACTAGGTGGACCGATGACTAGGATCCCCTGGACGCGAGTCGCACGGGGTCGGTCAATGTGGCGACACTTGGGAGAGGCCCATGTCCAGCAGTGGAAATCTTTCGGCTGAAATGATGATGATGATTTTGATCTAAATATATATTTATTTGCCACAAAGATATCCAAAAACGAACGTCATATTCACGACACAAGCCTTGCTTAGTGTGGCACTAGATGGCGCTGTGTGTAATGTCCAGCGATATGTATTTATATGTATTTATATTTATTTTATATATTAATAGTAAAATTAAACAGTCTCTAAGAAAGCTTTCTTACCATTTATCTGCAACAAAAGCGAATAATTTACTGAAAGACCGTAATCTGAGTTAATTATCTGAAATTCGGTCGTATTTAACGACGTTTCAAAACGAGTTTTCACAATTGGAGGCGAGTCAAAAGAGCTTTCTAAAGGAATCGCAAACACAATTAGGAGCAAGTTCTTGTTTGTACATTGTCGGGGAAAGAGTGTGCATGACACGCGGCGGGAGATGCATAGGCGTGTTACTGCTCATGTCGATCACTCGCAAATAATTATAACAATGAGGGTTTTCCTAAATGACAAAACCACAAGGTGGTAGCACTAGCGTAAGGTCTAAACATCTATCAAAATACACGAGTTTCTTGTCGTTTACGATTAATTTTTCATTTAATTATCTTTTAAATCATTAATAAAATGCCTCAGTGTTGTGCTTCATAAGTTACCTTTTATTAATGTGGCCGCATAAGTTACCTTTCATTTAGTTTTCCCTTTTACCACTGACTTTAGCAGTACTAAGAAGCTTAATTTTTAGTTCAGCAACTTTTCTTTATCCGTAGTCCATATTAATATTGTTAAAGTAAGTAAGTCTTCCATGTAATAAATAAATGAATAAATCGGCCGAATACGATGAAATTTCGGTAAAAAGTTTCACCAGCATACAATTCAGTACAATTTTACAGTTGTTTTACCAGACGAGACGAGACGCCTACGTAGCGACATCTGGTGTCAGCTATACAATCTAGTGACCGACTGTCGATATTTTTCGAGTACGTAAGTTTTTGCAAATACTTCAAATAAAGATTTTAGTTTTATAATATTATTTTCATTCTCCTACCCTGATCCTTTTTTATTTGGGATATTTTCAGCATGTCTTTCTTTGTTTTCTAGACACCTCCATTCTTGCCATATAATCCTGAGTTGAATTCTATAATAATATATTATTAAATTACAGCCCATTCCCTCTCATAGAGCGGAGGCCTGTGTCCCAGCAGTGGGAACATTAATCGGCTGATGATGGTGATGACATTATTAAATTAAGTAGTTTGGAGACCACCACGTCGACTTTTTCATTGTTGTTATATGTTTGATTATTTATTAAAATACTTGTTTCTTTATGTATGGAATGAGCAAAAACCTGGGTGAGAGATACCGAATAGCAATAGCAAACAATTCGAGGTGTCTATGTCCAGGAGTGGACTGCTGCTGCAGGCTGATGATGATCTCGAGCACACACCAAAATAATCTAACTTCAAATCTATGAATGTTTAGTTTTTACTTTAACATAAAAAAATATGTGATAACTTCCCAAAAAACAGCAGTTCCGCCATTATAGCTGTTGAGCGTACCGGCCGCTAAGCTCGTTATAATAATTTGTGCCCTATAGAGAGATACAGAATCAAATCAGGCGCAACAATGCCGGCGCAATTAAACCCGCGAGGGGAACCGTCTTGTGGAGAACCCGCGAATGACGACGGCTCAGCGACGGTTTTACAGTCGCGAGAAAAATGGGCTGTTTTGTATTGAAGGCTTGGTTCTGTTTGTTTGAGTCTGTGATAGAAAAATTGTACTACATTCTTGTTTTTTTTTTGTAAAATCTGTTGTACGTTAAAGAACTAAGCCATAGTTATACAGTCGGGGTTATAGCAAAATTGACACGTCGTATTAAAAAAATATATGAAATATCGGGATCTGGGTTTATTGGTATCGGGTTTATTGTAAAAACAATTAAATTGTCTACAGGATTTGAGTAGAGATTTGAATATTATTTTCCGGTAATGTTTACGTTACTTAGGTATTGTTTGATCATTTAAAATGTTTCTTTACATCAGCAAATTATTTACTTGACTGCAATTACTTTTAACATGTACTGTTTTCATTAAAATTACACCATACCACGTAACATCCACTTAATACGCAATAAAACCTTCAATAACCATTTTCTAAACGCAGACAAACCAAAACCAACATTGTAACAGAATTAAAGTCAAACTCTTTCATTGTCAGTAACGCAAATCCTCGTCTGAATACGGTCTGTTTACTTCTTTGCCCCTTTGTTTTAGCAGTAACGAGTAGAAAAAGGGCCCATTCAGAGCATCCGAACCTAATTACCCTACCCTCGGTTACAAAGGAGGGTTTCTAATTAACGATATTATGTCAAATAATTTGTTTGAGACGACGTCTTACTTGGTCTGAATCGCGGATTGGATTAAGTTAGCCGGTACGTTTGCTTTATAAAGAAAAGCTGTTCGAATGGAAACGTTGAAAGAACTGTGATTGTAGCCAGAATTTGTCTTTGTTGAGTATTCAATTAGAAGCGGGGTTAAGTTTGAGATTAATTTGTTAATCTTAAATTGAGTCGATTTGATTCGAATTATTTATTTTTTAGGTTGCTGACCTGCTATTCTACAGCAAGTCGTATTAAGGTACCGCAGGTACCGCTCCATTTATAGAAAAAGCGGTTGTTCTTTAGAGGCAGTACCTACAGGATTAAGTAAAATTCATGGCATGGAAAAAATTAAAGTTTACACAAAAATAATGATATTTAAAGTAACTAAACAATTTGCAGTCGTCGACACAAAACGAAAACATTTTTTTTGTTATGTTGTATTGAGTTTCACAAGTTAATTTATTTTGGCCTCGCTTTCCAGTACTATGTCACATCTACTTTAAATACTTGTTTTACACATAGCTTGATTGGTCACCGTATGTACCTACTAACAGCTGATTATTTGATGGCATCTTGCATACTATTTAATGTCTTTTTTTCCCCAGAAAATGACAAATACTGAACTGACCACAAACTTTTAAATTTCATCCCCTACTCCCTCATTCCCGTTCCTCATATATGTAAACACAGGGTCGAAACCCGTCATGATGGATGTCCCACGTCATTGTTGGAACACGCCGCGGCTTTTGCCTCGTCAGCCGAGTATTAGCAATCTGTCAGTGCTAACCATGCATTTGTCATTACGATTGGGTAGCATTAATTGGATTAATGTCATTAGCTGGCCCTTCACTCCGTCTTATGACGTATGTAAATGATCATGAGATGGCAACTACATAGGTACAAGAAGTGTATTATTGTATTGTTTTGATCTAGCATCAATGTTTTCTTTTTAAATTGCGTTGTACAAACATTGCAGGAAAAGAATCGCTCCTCACTATATTTTTTTAAATGGTCATGCAATAAGTGATGTTTTTTTTATCATCAACATGTTGAAGTCATTTGTACTCAGGAATAAGTCCTTAAGAGGAAGTCTGAAAGTGGCGTCAGTGACTGAAAAGTTGTGCGGTAATCGCCGCAGTTGTCGTGGTATGAACATGCGATGCCGAGGAATGAGAAAAATATTGAGTATGATAAATGGAAGAGTAAAGGAACATCTAAGAAACGATGGCAGGACTGTGTGAAGGAGGATATGGCTAGAGAAGAGGTGACGGCTGAAACGACGAGTAATAGAGAAATATGGAAGAAAAAGACATGCTCCGCCGACTCCAAAAAATCGGGATAAGGGCAGAGAATGATGACGTTGAAGCCATTTTTGCTCTTAGTAAATATGTTTTCAGGGTTAAAGCACTTTGCACCTTGCACCAGGTAAATGTAAGGTCGCATTAGGTTCAGTATAAAAGAAAAATGGCAAGGGATGAAATGATGAAATTTAATTATTTAGGGAAGCCGAAGTAAGACGGTGATAAAACGGCACAAGATGGTGATAAAGTTCCAGGACTAAAGCTCGCAGATTGTAGCGAAGCCGCTCGCCGCTGTGTCAGGCTCGCTCGTAGACGCCAATCTCGGAGGGTATGGATGTTACCCGAGGGCTGAGGGTTCGAGGGCCGAGGGTTACTCGCCGTCAATGTTCAGGTTCGCAGTAGCAAAAGATGCCTTTTCAACGCCGTCAGAGGTTCAGTATGACGCCAAGGCTAGATGTCACCGGCTTAGCGATCACATAAAATTGTTCAGAACACCGTCAAGCTTCTTGCCGGGCATGAGCACCAAAAGCCGACTCAATTTTCAGGCCCAGCTTCCCGTCATCTCGCTAACATTTTTAGATTGTTCTAGATCATAGAAGAATAAAATGGTTTCAAAGAGGCTCTAAAATTAAACCTAATACATCTTACAACTCTTAGCTCCAGCAAAAAAATAAAAAGAACACTTAGCTTGTCATTGTCATTATCTGACATTACAAAAATAAACAATGATTGAAAATACTAAAAAGTATAGAAAAGCTTTAAATAATACGAATTAAAAGGTAAAAGGTATGCTAAGCCTCCACGTAATGGCCATGCAGTTACTTGGAAAGAACGAATGTAAAAAAATCGGATTATAGTACTTAATCAAAAACGTAAGTATAAAACACACAAACATTACAACCTTGTAAGGAACTGTTACGATTTAATTTGCTTTGTTAAGTATCTATACTTTATTTTTAATCTCAAGCTCTAAGCTTTCGTTTATTATTTTTTAATCGGATCGATGAAAAATAATACAGACGTGTATTTTACTTTAAAATTGATTACAGGTACATTTTTAATCCTTTACCTGTAAAAATAAATAAAAAATGGAATAGTGGCGCATAATCTGGAGCTTATTCATCCGACATAATGGATTCGCAATAATAGCATTCACATCAAGAACAATAAAATGCAATCTCCATTATTTGGCACGTATTTTAAGGCTCAGAATCCTCTGGACGTTTTGCCGTCAATTCTAGGATATGAAAGGGGTATGGCCGTCCACGTTAGGTGGGATTAGCAGACATTTGAATGCGCCGCCGCCGGTCGCGTTCCTCCTCACTAATTGAGTTAATATTTGGTTATCGGCGGCGCGCACACGGCCCGCGAGACTAATCCTGCCGAATTAATGACGCGAATTTATCATTATTAATGCGTACGAGATCCTCGCCACACCTGATTTTACACGGCGGGGTGTGTTCACATGACATGGATGCATACTCGTTTATAGGGTTAGTGGCGAATAACTATCGGTTCGAATATATTCCATGATTTTGCGGAAGGCTTAAAATTTTGTCATTTTTTTTTTTTGTCCGGTTGCTCGTGTGGCAGGGGTGAGAAATAGTGGCTATGATAATGTGTACTTAGTTAATAAATACTAACACTAGTTGATAAGTTGTTTGTATACTAACCAGTGGACCAATGTTGTCAAATTCAATAAATTATATTATTATTATTTCCTTTATTCATTGCTTAACATATTAATTACATTTTTAAATATTTATTTATAAAACTAAATTTAAACAATAAATAATTTAAAAACATAAAAAACAGTAGCCCACCAGCGCTGGGGACAGGGTCCGAGGCTCCGAGCTACCGGTGGTCAGGGCTCTTGAGAGAGGAACCTCCTAACAATACGTGCCGTATCGAGAAGTACTGCTTTCTGAATCAAGCCCTTGATCCAGCTGCCAAGCGAGAGCCTCCTAAGATGTTGGTCGAGGCTCTTGGCTATTAAGCCATTGGCCGACACGACTATCGGCACAATGACTGCTGTACTCACAAACAAACATTAACAAAAATTATTATTATTAAAAGTGAATGTCATTTTTCGATCGAGGTAAATTAATGTAATAATTGTATTCGTTTATTATACTTTATGAAGCAAACATAGTTTTTTACAACTAAAGTGCTTGACCGGAACAATATAATAATTACTTACATTAAATAATTAAGCAGGTAATTGTGCGAGCGCGGATCGATTAATTAAGTAGAAAATGTCCGAGCATCAGGTAAATGATCGATTAATCACAACCTTTCAACTTAATGTTAATTGCATTTCCTCATTAGTTAATATGGAGTCCTGTAAAATTATAAAGCGTATTAAATTATGTACAAAGAGCTTCATGATGGTTAAGTTTTTATTGAAACTCCTTTAATTTTAATAATAATTGTGGGAATCATGGACACGGCGAAGAAGACGGAGTCTCTCATTTTATTTTGCCATCAGTCCAAGAAGCTTACGCTAAGTATGTATATCTTAAGCGATTGTCAAATCTGTAGGTGCCCAACGTATCACGAAATTAATAAAATCGTTGAATTATTTCAAAATATCACTGGGACAATTTCCAAAGCTGGCTAATCCTTCCTAAAAGTCCCACTTTGACATACATGTTTCGAATTTCCCGTCCGAGTTGATGAAATAAAATGAAATACAATGAAAAGAAAATGTGTGTTGTCTTGTTTGTTCCACGTGTGAGCGCAGCGCGGCCGACTGCATCGTCCATTCAATTCGGCAGGTTTACGACACGGCGCCCGTTTATTCGCACGTTTCGCTCCGTTATGGCTTTATTACAATTTTTTATAGCTCCACTAGTTCATATTTTCGGCGGTGTTAAGGGATTAAAGAAGTGGAGATTAATATGCCGTGGATTTAAAAACTATATTATTTATTCGCTGTTTTTCGGAAATTTCCGTTATTAGGTAATCCGGATTGGCTACATTTGTATCTTCATCATCATCATCCACACTATGACTTTACGAACTGCTAAGCGACTTTTCGCCAGTGCCAATATCCACGTTCCTGTATACCAGTTTGATCCAGGTTTTATCCGCGATGGCGAAAATGGCGTCTGCCCATCTCGCTGCACCTACTCGTCTCTCCAGTCCTTGGACGATACTCGATCTCGGCTTTACTCAACCTTAACACCTCAGTTATGCCTTTCTCTGCCCCATGGACAGTGAACATGTTAGCTCTATATAACATATATAATTCGTAGGGTTCCAGCTCTACCTACTCCGACCGTGACTCAGTCTCACATTTCATCAACAAATTCCGCCAAATTTTGAACCCCAATGTGACACAACCCGAGCATGCCTGCGCCTACTCAAACCCTACAAATTAGTATTGTCAGTAGTGCGTGGAGGACGGTACGCAAGCAAACAGTCGGTAACGAGCGATCAATGCGCAATCACAGAGCCCTAATCACGCACGATTGACGGCCGTCGCAGATGACGGACACAAATGACGGACACAAATGACGGACGCAAATGACGTATCGTGTGACACGCGGCGAGCGCTAATGAATTGCTACGGACACTGGGTTGCAGCAGTTGTGGTGGGAATTGCGAACGTTTTTTTACAGGATTTCTGTACGCTATGCGCGCTGATTTCAGTTTAAAAAGTTGTTCTGATGAGATGTTTTTTTCTGTTACTAAACGTTTAACGAAACTGGTTTAAAGATGTGTAGGTTATAAGATTTAATAAACTATTTATTAGTCTTGCACAGGACAAAACAACAAATAAAATTAAATAAGAAAACCAAAAACAACAACACATTGTTCCTGTACGAGCCCCTATAGCATATAGTGTAACTCTTAAAAAATGTCACAACAGAGCTGGTAGATTGATACTTATTGTAACTTTTAAATAAGGTCCATTGTAACACCACAGTTTCCTGAAGAATAATTGGTCAAGTTTCACATGGAACTAGAAATACGTTTTAACTACATTTTTATTACCCTTTTGAGGCTTTTTTCAAAATCTCGCCACCAAAAATTATCACCAGTTGGTTTTCAGTATTTTCATTGGCCAACTTAATTGTCTTTTTCTCCTCGCACAAATGACTAATCATTCAACGACGAATGTAATGTATTATTCGAACGGATTCGGTATTCCGAATAACTAAGACGGACAGTTTCTTAGTCCAAAGATGTATAGGCACATCAAACAATCGCATAGGTCACCCCTAATTAGACACGCGACAAATTAGATCAAGTTGCACATGACAGTGGATTATTGATTGTTAGGTGGCGGGGGTTGGGGGGGGGGGGGGGTCGCATAATGACGTCATGCGCCCCACAGCCAGTAATTAACGACTGATTAACGCACAATTAGCACTGATCACTGATAACAGATGCCGTCAGAACTTGAAACCCGTGTAGAGGCGAGCAGAAAGATATGTAGCGGTAGTGAAATATAAATAGTTTTTATTAAGTAGATAGGTAGTTTTAAAATTAAACACAAGTATACATTGCGACAAGTATAGTTGCGACACTTTATTTAGGTATTTTTCAACTAAAACTTTATGTTTATAATATTACACGCGCGAAAAGCTAAAAGCACGGTACTTGCGTGTTACAAATCACTTCCTAAAAAACTAAACGTGTGTTTGAAAACTGAGGAAAGTATCGAAACTAAATGCAGTTCGAAATAAGGTAATTTTTATGCACGAATGTGTAAAATACCGTGACCTATTGCAGTAAATGTAATGTCAGGTATTATAAATCATTGGATTATTGGTGAAACAAGTGGCAACTGTGAATCAGTTGCCACTGAGGGGACTTGGGGACTATCGAAAGAATTGAAAAGCGTACGTGATGGTCACGTGCAATCCATGATTTTTGTTCAATCAAAAAGTGCTCAACGCGCTTTAAAAACAAGTTTTTACTTCAAAAAAGTTTTCCAAATAAAACTTGTAATTGAAATATCGCGTCGATGGTCGTACGTCAGCACTGTAGCAGGTGGTTAATGCTTACTCTCGATGGCATAAAGGCGTGAGCTCATGTATATTAAAACAAAGCAATTAAAATTAAATTAATTAATTTGATGAACTAAAATTCCTCCAAATACGGGGTTATGTTCAATTAACACATTTTTCCCGGAAAACAAATGAATCCAGAAATACTTACTCGTATAATACAACACAATGAATGTGTTTGTAGAATTTACAATAAGTTGCATAGCAGTATAATTAACAGGCCGGTTTTAATTTGAACAATGTTGGCCATTGAAAATATGCGAATTAAATCGTTAATTAAAATGGGATATTTGAATGCATGGGATAATTATCATCGTCTGTATTGTTGAAATAATTAAATTTGTAACAACAGATGGATTAAGGCGCAGTCTGGGGACGTTTGAATTTGTTTATCGCTTGCCGGCAGGGCTAATGTCGTCACATGGCTCAGCGCACACCGACTCTCTGCTTCAAATGGATAATTAGTGGCGTTTGCTATTGTTTTCATATTTCATAGATTTATCAAACCAAATGAAATACTTTGTCTCAAATAAACTTGTCAACAATTAATTCACTTGTGAAATAATAAGTCACCACTTAAAACAAGCGGGATGCCCTGTTAAATAAAATACTTTTTGACCCGGCAGAGTTGGCATACGAATACGCCTTTCCTATTCCTTTTAAAAACCTTCAATCCGATAACTCTTTCAAGGAATTTCGCCCAAAAACCTGCATACATCACCTCTCGTTACGTGCATCTAGGGAAGTTAGTAAAATTTTTCTAAAAGGTGCACAGTCGACGATGCCGTCGGCTTGGTGAAGGTGCGCGCAGATAAGCTCGCTCGGCTTACCTCCGCTCATAAATCAGTCTCCGTCGGTTTAGCTAATTGTTGTGACAAGCGCCCAGAACGCCCAATACAAAGAATCTACGGCAGAAAATATCGTCGGATTTTTCGCTCGCCGTGAATTACTCAATCGGACTTGTGTCTTGCAGGTTCTGGTTTTTGTAGAAATGTGCACGGATTTAATTTTGTCTGAACATTTCTTTGTGGTGTTAAGTGGTGTGTGACTGTCGGTATCTCGGTTCACTCCTGCTAAATGATGGCGAAATAGATCGGAGTGTCAAGAACAGAATTAACACTGGATGGATCAAATGGCGGCAGGTTACGAGAATAATGTTCGACCCGTGCGTTCCTGGAAGATTTATAAAACCATGATTAGACCAGGGGTCTAAAATGGCCGCTTTAGCAGAATCATAATTTGTATCACGTTAAAAATTTAAATTTCTTAAAATTTTAAAACGTGGTTCATATTATGATTTTTTAAAGCGGCCATTTTAGGTCCGCTGCTGTCTTGTGGATTCATCTCTTTTGTATCCCAACATTCTGATGTTGGATGAGGCGGGTGTGGGGTGTAACGCAAATAGATAAAAAACCGGCCAAGAGCGTGTCGGGCCACGCTCACTGTAGGGTTCCGTAGCTTCCCAGACCATTAAAAATACCAACATTTTTCGTCAGCAAAAATAACTTTGTTTTTCATAGTATTTGTATGAAAAACAAAGTTATCATTTGCGTTTTTTTGAAAAAGTGCTATATAACTCAAAAACTATTCAACTCATCAAGTTGAAAATAATTTTCCTAGAAAGTTCATATAAAGGTCTACTTCTGTGATTTTTTTCATATTTTTTAAACTTATGGTTCAAAAGTTAGAGGGGGGGGGGGACACATTGTTTTTGACTTTCGGAGCGATTATTTCCTAAAATATTAATATTATCAAAAAATGATTCTAGAAAACCCCTATTCATTTTTAAATACCTATCCAACAATATATCACACGTCAGGGTCAAAATTAAAAAAAAAATCGCTCCCCACTTTACGTCTGGGGGAGGTACCCTAATAAAAATGTTTTTTTTAATTTTTATTTTTGCACTTTGTCGGCATGATTGATATACATATTGGTACCAAATTTCAGCTTTCTGGTGCTAACGGTCACTGAGATTATCCGCGGACAGACAGACAGACAGACATGGCGAAACTATAAGGGTTCCGTTTTTTGCCATTTGGCTACGGAACCCTAAAAAGGTATCAGTACATAAGAGGAAGTCTGAAAGTGGTGCCGGTGACTGAAAAGTTGTGTGGTAATCGGATATCATGGTAATATGGGTATATGTGATGCGAACGCATGCGGAAAATGTTGTGAGGAAAATTTTGAGTTTGGATGCGGATGAATGAGTAGTATGAGTGTGGGCAAGAGAATGTTGATACTGGGTGGTGTGTGGCGGTGAGTCATCGTCACCATTTTCTTGCCCTTAGGTATTGCAAATCATTTGGAGTCGGCGCAGCATATCTTATTCTACCATATTACTCTATCACGCGCTCTCCCGTTGGTGAAACAACTTAAAAGTTTCCTATTGAATAAATGTCTTTATGCTGTTGAATATCTATAACGAAATTCCTATGAAAGTTGTATTTCATTGTTATATATAAAAAATCAATGCCACTTTCCGTTGTAATTTTATAACTCAAGAACGGGTTCACCTATCCAAACCAAATGTTTAGGCTTTGTTTGGACTATTTAGTACATGGTTTATGTGAAGTTTGCACAAAATCGGTCAAGCGCTTCTTCACGCAGACGAAGTTGCGCGGGTCAGCTAGTTGTTATATAATTATGCATTGTTGTAATATTATAATGTGGTGTTTTGTTTATGTAATTTTAATTCTTTTAAACCATGTAATTTCAAATACAATTTATTGTTTATGAATAAATGACTAATGACTAATAGTCTCGCTGGACTGCTGAGTGTGGGGTCCTGGGTTCGGGTAAAAAGTGCTTTTCGGTTTATCCATTAGATTTTTCTCAGTAGTAGCCCGGAGTTTGGAAGTTAGCGGTTAGATACCCCGTGCGGAAAGCACGGCCTGCGCCTTCGGCCCTACTCTCTAACGCTTCGTCCGTATATTCGGATCCATTCGTCTCTCACTCGCACTCATCTGCAGACGTGCGCGATAGAGACGGATAGATCTGAATAAACGGACGAAGCGTTAGGGAGTAGGGCCTCTGATCTCTTTACGGTCGCGTCGGATTGCCGTCCCATCGGGCTATGAGAGAAGAAGGAACAGAGAGCGTTCATTCAGGCGACCATCATCTACCTAGTCTTTCCCAACTACATTTGTTGGGGTCGGCTTCCAGTCAAACCGGATACAGTTCAATACTAGTTTTTTTCACATGGAACGACTGTCTATCTGACTTCCAGCTTGAGGAGACGAAAGAAGGAAAAAGTCTGACAACCAACCTTATCAAGGAGTTATTACACCTTGGTAAGACCGATTGTCAAACTTTCGGGTCACCACGACGCGCTATTTAGGTGTCCGTAAATTTTTTCCTGGTTTAAATAGTGCTAAAATGAGTAAACTCGTGGTTTATCCTTTATATTCTCTTAACATATCCTCATGTCTCAGTTATATCAGGTTCTTACAGACGCCATACATGGACACAAAGAAATGGTAGGTATAATTAAACATTGTTCATACGAGTATGTTGATATTTCCAATTCCGTTTAGGACTCCGACGGCAAATGATTCACGAAACATTTTATTGCAAGGTATTTTTTTTTGTTAGTTCTTAACACACAGCTTACTTCTTGCGGTATACTACTTTATGATCAACCCAAAGGGTTTTTGTGCGAGACGTTGCTGATTAAATCATTTCTATTTAATATTTCATGTAAAACATAGATTCGCTATTGCTGATTGATCCGCAAATCCGCTATAGCTATATTGTTTAGTTAAGGTTTTACACATTATTAGAAATGATAATAATTTGTAAAATATATTTGTAATCACGTTCTCGACAAACGGCTCTGAAGATTTCAATGACTGTTGCAATATAGAGGTTGACGAGGGCGAAAAATTGATCTGGCTAGGAAATATACATCTGGGAAAAATCGTTTTCTCCATTTTTACCCAAGCAGAGCTCGGTCGCACAGGTACTGAAGAATTTATTCGTTTTTTTTTATTAACAAAACACTTTATATACAAAATTCTGGTACCAAGCAAGTCATGTAGCCTATTCTATAATAACTCTACAGTGTACACCTCCTTAGAATGATAAAGAGAGATGACATAGCGCGTTAAATATCTGTGCTCATATCACCTACATCAAAGGTGTAGTAGATAGGGGAAGGATCTCGGATGCAATTCTTAGGAAGGGTTGAAATACCTGCTCTGTAACTAAATGACACCCGGTTGTAGTAAGGCAAGTGTAGGGTAACATTTTGTTTAATTAATACTTAAAATATTCCTGTGTGGTATAAGGTAAGGGTAATTTGGTTAGAAGTATTGAAGATCAAAAACATTCTTGTGATTCTTGATGCGGAGATGTTTATATGTGGAGTACGTGCGCCAAAAGACGAGGACCAAACGACGACGTCGTGTGCCCGTATTCGTTCTGGAATTCGGGCAAACGACCAAGTGTAAAGGGTCGATAAAGCCCGTATTCGGACAGTCTTATTCGGATTCATGTTTCGACTTTATTCAAAGTACTCGTGTATGGGGTGTAAATAAACTCTTAAGAGGCTTGCGGAGCATGCGAATTTCATACAAACGTAATACCATAATAATTTGTAAATCAAACATACTCGTATTCTTAAGGTAGTGTGTAATTATTTTGATAGGATTATAGAATATATAGGTTCACAAATACATATTTTGAATGTACACTGATTTAAACAAGAGTTATGAGAAAAATAAATTTTCTATAGAAATTTTAAATTCCTCATATCTCGTCTTTATATCATTGTCCTTTCAAAATATTTATTTTGGAACATAGATATCCTATAATACAATCGAAATATATACACACTACCTTAAGAATATGTTTTATTTTCATATTATTTTGGTATTACGTTTGTATGAAAAAAGCATGCTTCGCCGGCCCCTAAACAAAGCCGAAAGGTACTTGTTCTCCCCGTCATTGCAACCATTTTATTTTGTTGTGGACCACACCTGGGAACCTACTTTACCGAGATTATTGGGGGTCAAAGTCCCAACTTTTTCACAAGTTTTTCTTCAAATACTTAGTTTTAAAGGTCATAACTTTCCTTTAATACCTCCATATCCCGTTTACTATTAAATGCGTCCATCAGCACAATGTTTTGAGTGCGTTACATTGAGTTTTTCCGTAAAACATGGTATTTCACCCCAAAAAAGAAAGTCGTTTTCCAGTAATAATTTTTGCCTACAGTTAATTAGTTTGATGTGCAGTATGCTTGGTTGATGGCTTCGTGGTGGGTTCGTATACATCCTTATATAGAAAGTATCGGGTCCCAAATTCGAGAAAAGTCTTTCGAGAACCCGAATATCGCTTAGAACAAGAGTAATTGCGCCATCAACTTCAAGGCGGTGATATTTGACCATATATTTGACCGTCGTGATAAAAGATTACTTTTAGCCGCAGGACGTGGTGTTCCGTCGCTTCCGTGCACAAGCTTACTAGTCAAGATAGGACAAAGTGAAGTGCTAATAACATAGTTTTTAAGCCTTATTGTTTAACACAGCTTCGTATTTACTTTATATATGTTAATCTGTAGTCTATGGATCATTTTAACCGGAAATAACTCCATAATAAATTATTAATTCTAGTTTTACAACGCGGATTGATAAAGTTAAAGCTCTTGAAATCACGTCTGACATTTGAACTTTGCCACAAGTTGGTTATTTTCACACTGGTCAGGGACACTCAAATGTACCAAACCCTCTAAACCAATTACTAACAACTATTTATAATTTTAGAAAGAGAGGCCAACTGAATGTTAGACGGAAAACGCTGGTTATTCTAGCGTCGGGTTGGAGTTGGTTGCAATTTCTTCTTCATAGAGAGCTAAGTTCCAAATTGATGGACTCTTTGATAATTCAAAAGTAACTAATAAAAGTGGAATAAATACTTGAGTTTGAGTTTGAAAATAACACTTTTGCTTTACTACCAGCCCGCATAAAGTTCGTTTTTTTTTCAAGTCTTTTGAACTGAGTTTGTGTAATAGATTATGAAGCGATGATACCTTTTATTAAACCTCACTTCAAGGTAAAACTGTAGAATAATTTTAAATCTACCTTAAACCACCCGTCTACTTACCGTAACGCTTTTGAAGTAATAGTAGCAGCAGTAATTCGGGGTGTCTCGTCTAAGTAAGTAATTTTCTCAAAGACATTCCTGCCGAGCCCCTCAGTAGCGCTTTGATAACTCTTTAAGATGCCTCGCATTTACAGCATAATATCTTCAGGGTATTTTACAGCATATTTTGTGATGAAAATATTTGGTATTTAAAATAGATGAGATGGTTATTTTGGAAAGTATTTTAGGTGATTACTTTATTTAAAACATTTATATTTATATGAAAATCAAAGTTGATATTGCATAATTTTACAGTTAATTCGTTATTTTAATTACCCATGGTATGCTTAAACTTATGTTTGAGTTGTACTAAACCGTACGTAGTTGTACTGAAGTTAAGTACTGTGTTTTGTATTTTCTATATCATAGTGTAAATTCTTTTAGTTTCATGCAAATGGTCTTACTGTGAACTGAGTATATAGTTACGCTTTGAAATTATTAGCCGTAATAAAATGGTAAAACAAGATAAAAATGAAACAGAAACACATAAAAACAATAGTCGAGCACTAAAATGAATAGCTGAAATCATCCACCGTACAGTTTTACCTAGACAAATAAATTTTAAATTCGTATCGAAGGTAACAAATTACTTGATAAAGTATCCTTAACGACGGTACTTCAGGGTGACTCCGCCCACCTGTCATGGTTTTTCGAGCAGACTGGGCGGATTCGCGGGTAGGCGGGACTTGCGTTGGTGGGTGGAGGACACGCCCACCCGCGCGCCCCGCCCACCCGCTGACACCTCAGTCGCCAGCGAAGCGTCGTCCGTGGTGATACTGTTGACATTTCTGACATGCACGTGATACAGATAGTCCTAGTGGAAATGCGACTGTGAGAGACACCTCTCAATATCATGTAGATGCAGCTGAAATGGGGATCAATAAAATTAATCATCCTTAATTATGATAATAATTAACGAGTTATAACATCATGCCTTGATTTCCCTGAAAGAGTAGACAGTAGTGTATGGAACACTGATCTAAACTAGAATTCACATTTTGTTTATAGAATTAATGGAGATTTAATCATGTATAACTAAAAAGTTTCAAGTAACTACAGATTTACATACTTTCTTAAATATATTACGGTCGAACAAGCTATTTGGTTTACATTTTACATTGTAATTTGTGGGTTAAACTGTAAACCAAATAGCGTTGTTCGATCAAAAGTCAAAGTCAAAGTCAAAGTATTTATTAGTGTGCTTTTTGGTGATACACTTGGTCTTATAGTTAGGTTATAGTAACTCAAAAAACTACCCATTAGGGCATACACTATTTCACATTATAAGAATTTAAGTGATATTACATATATCGTACATTGCATTGTTATTATAAAGGATGTAAAAACACCATTAAGGTAGTCAAGAGCCACGCGTTCTTCTCGTCACTGTGATCATTCTTTGGAACCTTCTAGTTACTGAAATATTAAAAATCAAAGTTCCGAGATGTACAAATGTTTTACGAGAAATACAAGTTATGGATATTATTACTTTACTTTATATACCTTTTATGAGCCCTGGCCTTTTCAATGCATCCTTCGGCACATTTTTTTGTTATATCGAGCGCTATCGTTAACTGCGACTTTCACACCAAAAAAAAAGTCGTTTCCCAGCAATAATTTTAACTTAGTTTCAAGCATTTGTGCTGCTTAGTATAAATTGCTGAGTATTTGATGCTTGCTTGACGATTTTGGTCCTTTCACACCCTATAAAAGTACTTCGTACTCAAATACTCAGAGGACAGATATGCTACGATGCTACGCACTCGTAGACATGTGCTACGATGCTACGCACTCGTAGACATGTGCTACGCTACATACTTTTCCGTCGTAGTTCATACATTACAGAACTTTGGTCTCTATTTAAGGATTTACTTAAAATCTGCATAGCCCACTCTAAGTGATTCTTCATTTTGTCTCCTCATTCTGTTCAAAGTCGTTGTTGTCTAGCTATGTTTATAGTTGTTGAAGTGAAAACTTCTTTAGGCGCATTGAGTACTTTTTGAGTGAATAAAAATCATGGAACTCGCGTGACTGTCACGTACGCTTGTCGTAGCACTCGTAGCGGTATCGGCTACGAGTTTTCACTTCTATCGGCAGTCCCCAAAGACTACCCGCATATTTTTTTTATTTAATTTTAATATTTTTTAGGAAAACTATTAACAATATCATTTAAACTAATACTGTCAATTACGGAATATCTTGTTTATCTTCTTCTTCTTCTTTCGGGAGTTCAGGAAGATACACGTACAGAATAAGTTACTTATGCTACGGCCAGACTTGCAGGCGAAGATTCGTGTTCGCGTTGTCGCGATAAAAGTTCGTGTTCGGGCTATGACGAAGTGCTTGGCCACACTTGAAAAAACCTTTGTACTGTCGCGCTAATCTAGAACGTCGCGATAATTCATTTGCGGGAAAACTTGGAGATTCGGTTGCGATATATCACATGGCGGCTAATAATTATTTACTGAATCTTTCCTTATCCTCTCATTATTCCAATCCGTGATTAGCAAGTTCAATCAAACACGTTCAAACCTCTCGGAGTATCGCAGTCAACTAGAGCGCGCGAAGTGTAGCCAAACGCACGAACTTTGTCGCGACAAAACCCTTTGATGTGCGGCAATTTACCGACAGCGGCGGGAAGGGCGTTCGTATTCGCGAAGATGATTCGCGATAGGACGAATTCTTTGGCCAGACGTGTCGCGACAACGCAAATCTTCGCGTTATCGCGATAGTGTAGCCCCAGCATTAGTGAAAGCTTGAAACTATCTAGTTTGATTTATTTTTTACTTGCAGGAGTGTTTCATAATTTTTCCTATAATGATGAGAGATAAGAGGCTATCACACAAGAGGAAAAGTTATTCATTGATCACGTTCGAACATTCACAACAATAAATAAACAAAATAAATAAATATCGCTACACGTTATACACGGAGCCATCGAGTGCCACACTAAGCAACGAAGCTTGTGTCGTGGACACCAGATAGTTTATATAAGAAAAAAATATACTTGATACGAACTACCCAACCAAGGATCCTTTTCAGAAGTAACCTTATGGTTGCGCACAAAACAGTAAAAAAATATAATTAATAAAGAAGACTTTTAAAAGATAGATGACTCAGTATTAATGCAGTTGATTGCATTTTCTTTGGAGTTGTTATCTTGCTCGTATTTCACGTTTAATCTGGAATGATTAATTAAAATGTCAGCTGAGGGCGAGCCGGCCCTGTATACATCATAATATTGTCTTAGTAGGTTCTTTATAAAAACGCAGGGTTGCATTCAGAATTTAACGTACCTAGATGTTATAACAGTTTACTTGAGAACTACACTGGACCGCAAAGAAAGAGGGTTATTTATAAAATCTTCAATATCTTTAAAGTAATAACACCCACCGTTATGAAAATAAATACTAAATTATTTTTTATAAATATAAAGCGTACTTTTGAAGACATTGAAGATTTTCTAACCGACCCTTTTTCTTTACGGCCCGGTGCAGTATATTAGCTTGAAAGATTCCACAGTTTTTTTTAAATAATTCTTTACTAATATCAAAACGCCTTTAATTGCTATAGCTTAGAGCACGATGGTCCCTATAGCATATATTCAGAATAAGGTTTCGCAAATGATATTACTGGAATCCATCTGATTAAAATAAAAAGCTTGAATTTCGTTCTTTTTTACTTGATTGTTTTTCAAATTAGTAGTAAGTAGTACGGTTCTCACGTTTAAGGGGCCGGCGGAGCGTGCGTCGTTCATACAAACGTAATACCAAAATAATTCGTAAACCAAACATATTCTTAAGAAAGTGTGTATTTATTTCGATTGGATTACATAATATCTAGGTTCCCAAATATATATTTTGAAAAGACAATGATATTTGGACGAGATATGAGGAATTTAAAATTTCTATAGAAAACTTATTTTTCTCATAACTCTTGTTTAAATCGGTGTACATTCATAATATATATTTGGGAACCTAGATATTATGTAATCCAGTCGAAATAAATTCACATGTCCTTAGGAATATGCTTGGTTTACGAATTATTTTGGTATTACCTACGTTTGTATGAACGACGACCGCTCCGCCGGCCCCTTAAAGCCAAAATAGTGACCACAAGTTGTGTAATTAACTTTAAAACTATACTTTTGCTCCCGAAAAAAACACTAGAAAAAAATTCAAAGTGAGAATCTTCTAGGTAACTAAAAAAATACATTATTGTTGAAAAAGACACGAGAACTTGGCTGGCACACTGTCATCTGAAACAAAAAAAAAACACATTCATATTCTATTTTTAAAAATCTTTCCAAATGCGGTCCCTGCAAAGAAATTAGCAAAAGTAATTCATTAACCGCCCGCAAAGATTGCGCTAAGTCTTTTATTTCAGTGCGAGCTTGGCAGCCAAGTATTTTTTAATTCCGCGGCATTACCATTGTGCCATGTTGATTTATGTGAGCCAAGTCCGCGCCTTCCTGTACGCAAATATACCGAGATAATGGCGCTTTTTTAACACCTTCATTAAAATGTACTACAGTTAATTGATGGTGTAATTACGTGTCTTCATTTTGGGAGTTTCAGATTATGAAGAGAGTGGCGAGATTTGATTTAACGGAAAATTTATGTTAGATATTTAGGTAATACTGACGTTTTTTTCAAGTGTAATTTTTCTGCAATATGCTTATACCATATGCATACATTTTATTTATATCATTCAAAATATTTTCGTTTATCTTTAACGTTGGTATAGTGGTCGCAAAGCGCAAGCGCAACTGCTGAAGAAGAGATGCTGGGTTCGATTTCTGGGTCAGGAGAATTGATTTTGGGATTTCCCATCAGGAATTTCACAGTAGCAGCCACGGAGTCTGGGTCTATGCCCAGTTGATGGAAGGCTCGACCCACCTAAACATAACTGGCGAAATATGGGTGTATTAACATACACCTCTGCCTAACAATTCTGGAATAGTATCAAAAAATTACAAATCTATTTAGTCGGTCAGTTAGATTATTGAAATATAATGGACACGTATTTTTGTTTATGTAAATCAATGAATATTGACAAAGATAAACGCATCAAAACTCGGGAGTGGGGCACATGACTTGTGTAGGGTTTTTAATATTTTAATAACTCGTTTTATTTTTGAGAAATGGCAACACTGCTCAACCGTTAATGTTGTAGCGGAAGGGGTAGTTTATAAAAGATGGTACTTGGCCGAGAGAGCTCAGTTTTGGTGCAAGAAATTGTGGTGACTGTATCTCTGAAGAAGTTAATACAAAGTAAAAGTGTTAGTCTACATTTTGTGAGTTTTATTATAAAGTATTAGTCTACATCAGTGAGTTTTATTACACTTCAGAAGTGGGATTCGACAGGTGAGTTATTTGAACTTATACTGAAATTAACATGTACTATAACCTTGTGATGATCCTAAAGCTCGCTGTCCTATTTGGTCGGGGTACTCCCCGATAATAAGACAATGATAACTAGGTTTTTCTAAACATGCTTAGCCTTGTGGTGTGATTTTATTTGGTCAGGGTACTCCCTGATAATACGATTACAAAATAAGGTTATGATTATGATTATTGTGTATTTTTGTTTTAAATTTGCGTGTGAAAAACCTGAAGCTGCCTGTCACATCTATTTGGGATATTCCCCGATAATGTTACAAGGCATGTTTGGTTTCTAACATGTATGATGGCCCTATGTTGTGATTTTATTTGGTCAGGGTACCCCCTGATAATACGATTGCAAAATAAGGTCATGATCGGTGTAAATCTTTTGTATTTGAGCTGGAAATTAAATCTTGTTTGTTACCACTCCGTTAGGAAACTCCTTCTTAGTGGTAACTTATATTTTTAAGGCAATCTTGGGTCACAGTTTTATTCGATTGAGGCACTCCTCGATAATATGGATGTGAGATGAGGTTGTGACTAATTGTTAATTTTCAAAGTTTTGTTGGAATTAATCAAGGTACCATTAGTAATAACATGCTTCTGCTGTAACCTTTTGTTGCAGTTCTATTTTGCTAGGACTGCTTATTGAATGTTACTTTACAATTTGTTTTATCGAACATTTATGTCCGTAAATGTGGTCAATTCCAGATTCAACTCAATCACTATGGAAAAAGTTAACGGCAACGACCGTTCATTGGATGTTTCACCTGGCGGGCGCCGAGAGAGCCGACGCCGCCTGCTAACTCCAGTAAGGCGCTCATCGCATCATCAACGTGATATTTCAAGTGCTCGCTGCGGTGGCACTCGAAGTCGCAGCAAGTCATTGAGGCAAAGTTTTCGTGAGAAAGAGCTTGAGTTTGAGCAAGAACGGGAGCGCCTACGTATACTCGAACAGGACCTAGACAGAGAACGTGAGAAGATAACAGAGGCGCACGGAAATCGATCTGGTAGAAGCTACGTGAGTACGAGCCGCCATCACTCCAAAAGCCGGCAACGCAGCCGCAGCCGCAGCCCAAGTCGGCCGCGTCATCTTCAGCATCAAGGTGCAAAAGCCAAGCGGAGACGAGGTTCACGTGAGCAGAGCAACGATAGTCTACGTGGCGACGCCGGCGCATCACAAGATAAAAGGTCACGTACTCTTTCTTTTACTGTTAAAGATGTTATAGATTTGGTACATTCTATCAAACATGGTTTTGCATCTCAGCCGTCTACAAGTACAATTTCAAAGAATATTGACCATAAAAATATTCTCCCTAATTTTGACCCTTCAGCGAAAAATCAGCGTATTGACATTTGGTTGCGTAAAGTGAATGAATGTGCTACTGTATACGGCTGGGATGACATTACAACAACACACTTTGCAATGCAAAAACTTCAGGGTTTGGCCAAGGTTTGGTACGAGGGTCTAAACACAATTTTACATACTTGGAAAGAATGGCAAGTAAAATTAATGAGCGCTTTTCCTTGCGAACAAAACTATGGCCAAATCCTGGAAGATATGCTTAAGAGAAAAAGTAGGTTTGGCGAACCAATTGAAGTGTACTATTATGAGAAACTTGCGTTATTAACTCAATGTGAAATTTCGGGTAAACACGCAGTAGATTGTATCATCCACGGTATCTCTGATAGGACTATGAAATCGAGTGCGTTGGCGCTTTGTTGTTCTCAACCTGATCAGCTTCTCCAATTCCTAATGAGTAACAAAGAAAGCCAAACTTCAGATCGTAATTTTGGTAAAAATAATTCTAACCAATCCAATTCTAAACCAAATCAGAATAAATCCAATCAATCCCAGGGTTCCGTTTTCTGCTTTAATTGTAAGGAGCGAAGTCACCCTTACTTACGCTGTCCAAAGCCACTAATCAAATGCAATAAATGCAACAAGATCGGTCATACGATTGATAATTGCTCGCAATATTCTAAATCCGACAATATAGAAGGCAAAACTGGAGTACCAACTAAAACGATGTGTATTTCAAGCTCCAGTCCCAACTCGAAATTCATAAAGCTGGTCACAGTGAATGGTAGGACCTTAGAAGCATTTATTGATTTCGGTAGCGAAGTGACGTTGGTTAGGGAGTCGGTAATTTCGAGCCTTAATCTGGTACACGATCAGGTCCCGTCAGTAATGAAAGGATTCGGGAATGAGATGGTCCGATCGTTAGGTAACATATTGCTCGATATAGTGGTAGATGGAGTCGATGCAAGGGTAGCTTCTAGGGTTGTCGAAGATAATTTGTTGGATAAACCTATATTAATAGGCCAGTCATACACGGAGCAACCGCATATTCTTGTGTTTAAGAATTCCCACACATTGCAATTTCATCAATTACATACTGAAATCCCAATGGTGTATCCCGATGCTAGTAACATTCAACTTGCTGAAGTTAGGATCGCTGCTGATGTCGAGCTTCATGGACCTGCATCCATAAGGGCTCGCGTGGATTCGGAATTTAGTGGTTGTTTAATGCTGGGAAACAAAATCGTCGGTGGTCCAAATCAAGAGGTTGTTGTTTATGGTGGCGTTTACCAAGTCCAGCGTGGGAATTTAGACATTCTTGTATATCCATTTTCCGTCCCCTGTAGGCTACGAAAAGATTTTGTTGCTAGTAGGGGAGAAAAAGTAGATTTTATCCAGAGGATAGTAATACAGTCCCCAGGAGTTGCAGAGGCTACTGATATTCAAGATAATGACCGTGAACATGACATTCAGGAGAAAGACGTCCGCATAGGTGATTCTGTATCTAAGGATGATCGGCAAAGGCTTATGAGCATACTTAAGCAATTTAAACATTGTTTCGCCTCAAGTTTGAAAAATTTGGGTTGTACAGATGTTACGCAGATGACCATCGAGTTGAATAATGAATAGTCAACGTCCTATTGTCTATCGCCCTTACAGATTGTCGCATCATGAACGAGAGAAAGTGCAGTCTATGTTAGGTGAAATGTTGGAAGCAGGGATTGTTAGAGAATCTGTATCCGAGTACGCCAGTCCTATTATTTTAGTTCGTAAAAAAGATGGCAGTTTTCGAATGTGTGTCGATTATAGAATGTTGAACTCGGCAACAGTGAAAGAAAGATACCCAATGCCGATCATAGACGATGAGATAGCAAGGTTGTCTGGTCAAGCGTGTTTCATAACGCTTGATTTGGCATCTGGATATTACCAGGTGCCAATCTCGGAACCATGCAAACATCTAACTGCGTTTGTCACACCAGATGGATTATACGAATTCAACCGTATGCCATTTGGTTTGGCCAACGCACCAGCAATTTTTCAGAGGATGATTAATAAGGTCCTGGGGTCAGCTAGATTCACTCATGCTACAGCATACATGGATGACGTGCTTGTTTTTGGTAAAAATTCTGCTGAATGTCTTGATAGGCTCGAGCAAATTCTTAAGTTGTTAGAAAATGCAAATCTGACGCTAAATTTGTCGAAATGCAATTTTTTGCACGATAATATTGATTATCTTGGCTATGAGATTAGCTCATCAGGAATTCGGCCAGGTGAAAAGAAAATTCAGTCTGTTATTAATTTTCCACGGCCAGTTAACATTCATGGTGTTAGACAATTCCTTGGGCTTGCTAGTTATTTTAGAAAATTTATCAAAAATTTTGCTCAATTAGCGTCGCCTATTATGCAGTTATTAAAAAAGGATTCCACATGGGTTTGGGGCTCAGAACAAGACAATGCATTTCAAGTGCTAAAATCAAAATTAATAGATCGACCAGTTTTGGCTATTTATGACCATGACGCGGAGACTGAATTGCATACTGACGCCAGCAAGGATGGCGTTGGAGGCATACTCTTACAGCGGTGTAAGGATAGTGGATTTCTTCGGCCAATCGCTTATTGTAGTAGGCGAACGTCACCGGAGGAAAAACATTATCACTCTTACGAATTGGAAACCCTGGCCGTAATTCGTTCATTGGAGAAATTTCGGGTCTATTTACTAGGTAGGGAATTCAAAATAGTCACCGATTGTAGTGCTCTTCGTTCCACTTTCATGAAACGCGATCTCATACCGAGGATAGCGCGCTGGTGGCTATTGCTGCAAGAATTTAATTGTTCGATTGAATATCGACCAGGCACTAAAATGGCACATGTAGATGCGTTATCTCGCAATCCGATTCCAAATGATTCTATGACTGATCCCTCTAGTCTGTGTCCTCAAGTAATGGTTATTAGTGGCGAAGACTGGTTACATACCCTTCAGCTGGGGGACTCTGAGTTGGAACGTATTAAGCAAGTTTTAGAAAAGGATCTAGACCCCAAAAATCTCCAATATATCAAGGATAATTATGTTGTAAGAGACAATAAGTTATATAGGTATGTTAACGGTGATAAGGATAATGTTCGTTGGGCAGTCCCAAAGGGGGCGAGGTGGCAATTATGTAAAATGAACCACGACGATATTGGTCATCTAGGATTAGAAAAGACTTTAGAAAGGATTAAAAGCAAATATTGGTTCCCAAAAATGTCACGGTTTATCAAAAAGTATGTGTCCGCTTGTATCGATTGTGCTTACGCAAAGAAGTCCACGTGTACGAATGAAGGCTTATTACATCCAATCGAAAAAGTAGAGTCACCGTTTCACACTCTGCATATTGACCACCTGGGCCCCTTTGTCAGATCCAAACGGGGATACTCTTACCTTCTAGTAGTGGTAGACTCGTTTACTAAGTTTGTGTTCATAAAGCCGGTCCGAAACACTAATACACAAAACGTAATTCGTACCCTGGATGACATATTCTATACATTTAGAATGCCTGACCGGTTGATCAGTGATCGTGGCAGTTGCTTCACATCTAACCTATTTAAAAGATACTGTTACGATAAAGGTATAAAACACATCTTGAATGCTGTCGCGAGTCCCAAATCAAACGGCCAGGTAGAACGATATAATCGAACCATTTTAAATTCTTTGAAAGCGCTAAACCTCAGACATGATGAGAGGGATTGGGATAACCAGTTGGGGAAAATACAATGGGGACTGAATAACACGGTTCAAAAGACGACCGGTAGGAGACCATCTGAAGTCATGTTCGGTACGTCCATGAACAGTGAAATCAATCCTAACTTAAATGAGATAGCAGACGTGACTAGGGAAAATATAGATGTGACCACTATTCGAAATCAAGTTAAAGAGAGGATAGACACAGAACAAGCAAAGCAGAAACTACGTTATGATCAGAAAAGACGCCCTGCTAAGATTTACAATACGGGCGACTTGGTCAAAATTACCAAAGTTACTTATTATAACGATGGGAAGAGTAAGAAACTTCTCCCATCCTACGTTGGACCATATAGAGTCACTAAAGTTTTAGGTCAAGATAGATATAAGATAGCGTCTATTCCCGGTTTCAGTAATAATTGTACAAATAAACGCACTACCACTGTAGCAGCTGATCGAATGCTGCCGTGGGTACATGTAGCTGCTTTACAACTTAATAGATCTGATTCTAGTGAATCTAGTGATGATAATGACATTAGTGATGCATAGTTAATGGTCATGAATGTACGATTCTATGGGACAATTATTACAGAATGTCTAATATTTTTGTTACAGACCGAACGTGAGAATTGATTGGTTCACGTCATCGGTTATTACACAACTGGAGGCAAGAATTGATTGGTTTGCCTCGGGTTTTGGAGACTCTGATTAGGTGTGAGAATTGATTGGTTCACAACCTAATAGAGTACGTCAGTTCAGTAGCGAGAAGTGATTGGTTCGCATAAGTAACAAAGTTCTGAATGATTGATAACTAGTTTAGTTCAGTAGCGAGAAGTGATTGGTTCGCATTAGCAACAACTCAAATTTAAAAAAGTTCTGAATGATTGATAAATAGTTTATAGTCCGATTATGAAACTAGTCATACACTTACACATTTTTGGCAAGAATTGAATGGCTGGCCAAAATTGTTGATGAAATGTTTTGTATTGTTTTTAATTGATAAACTTTTCAAAGAATGTGGTCTAATTGCTGTTAAAGAATTTGTATTGTTTTTTTTTTTTTCTGTTGATTGTTTAAAAGTACCTAATCTTAAAATCACTTGGATGTTTATATATACTCTTTTTCTCTCGATTTCATCATGAGTTCTCTCAGCCAAGAGTGTAGGGTATTAAGTTACCACATGAGGCGTGTATGAGGGCATACACGTCGTCAGGACGGTCGAGTGTAGGGTTTTTAATATTTTAATAACTCGTTTTATTTTTGAGAAATGGCAACACTGCTCAACCGTTAATGTTGTAGCGGAAGGGGTAGTTTATAAAAGATGGTACTTGGCCGAGAGAGCTCAGTTTTGGTGCAAGAAATTGTGGTGACTGTATCTCTGAAGAAGTTAATACAAAGTAAAAGTGTTAGTCTACATTTTGTGAGTTTTATTATAAAGTATTAGTCTACATCAGTGAGTTTTATTACACTTGGGCGTGACGTATTGGGACTTTTAAAAGCGTCATATTTTCGTCAATTTTGATTTACGTAACAAAAGAAAAAATACGGGTCAAGTATTTTTTAATAATCTATCTGACGGACTAATCAGACTTTTGTTGTCGTCTGTAGGGCACATAGGGACATCACGCCTGTAGGGTACAGGCGTGATGTTTTGTTAATCTGTCTTAGAAACTACATTAAAAAAACTATTCCCACGTCTTATCGTAGGTATCGATGACAAAAAAGTACTCAATTCTCACAATTCCACGATGCTTGCGTGTAAATCACTCATAATTACCACACAATCTCACTTTTAAGACCAAACAACGTATATTCCTATAGCTCCCTAAAACCTAAAACTTTGTGAAAGTGGTTCAAGATAAGCTGTTCCAATAAATTCCCGTATTAGGTAGTTCCGGTGAGTTAATGGTGCCGATATAAGGTCGGTCGGAACCCATCTCGTTCATTCTTATCGGTGCTAGGTGTCTTGTTCGTGTGCCCGCAGCTTAAACAGCGCTTAACCATAGGTAGAGTAGCGCTTACCTGTAATATGTGGCTGGAAATTATTTAGTAGACTGATTATTCCATGCCAGTTTGTGCTTGTGGGATTTGTCATATTCAGTGTTTGTGTTTGTAAGTACATATATGTTTTAAACCCCCGACGCAAAACCGACGGGGTGTTATAAATTTGACGTGTCCGTGTGTGTGTGTGCGTATGTGTGTGTCTGTCTGTGGCATAGTAGCTCCCGAACTGATGAACCGATTATGTATTTGTTTTTTTTTTAATTGAAAGGTGAATTAGTCGACTGAAGTAATCGATCCAAGATGGCCGCCACCACAAAATGGCGAATAACTTTTTTTTTTCAAAACTCCCTCAGTGAGGGTACCTGAAATTATGACCCAATTGTCCGGGGTTTTTTAAATTATTAATTTAATGTAACTTGTTATACAACGTGTAACGTTAAATACGCAAAACCTCAGACACCCCAAATGATTTTTAATTCAGTTGACCTAATTCTGAGAGAAAAAAAAACATAAAAAAAAAATTAAAGGTTTTATGTGCTGTTTTAGTTTTTTGGCTGTTTGATTTACTGGCAAGAACTATTATTATCCCGCGCATGAGAACATTAAAATTAGACGACAACCATTTGTGTTTGTTTGTTTATCAATTTTGGCGGGTTTGCGCACGTGATGGCTTGACTTTTATTAATAAATAGACAGGGCAACATTTTTAATGAGGATTTATTGAAAAATTTGACCTATAATAAAAAGTGGTTTAATTGATTCTGCTCGTGATTCTGAACAAACTATTTTCAGGTTTTGCGCATTTAACGTTACACGTTGTATGCGGTTATTTCAGAAAAGCCTTCAAAGGATCATCTGAAACTATAATTAAATTTTTTTAGTCATATTTCGATCTATTTGTAGTTTGCATAATTATATACGACTAATAAACTTTTCATGTTAAACGGATGAATTAAAAATGAAAGTTTATTAATTGTTTTTCACATTCTGTGAAAATTTCAACTGTCTACCTTTTACGGATAATGAGATACCCACCGCTGACAGACAGACAGACGGTAATAGGGGTCCGCTGGTTAACCTTTGCGTACAAAACCCAAAAAAAACGAGTTATGTATATGGTTTTTAAGACACGGGCAATACAGTAAGTACAACGGCGAATACGGATAGGTCAATCTATTATCAATAAACTTATTTCGTAATCACAGTAAAAAAAAAAACAGGAGAACTACAAGGAAATATTTCCTTTATTATCAATTTATAAAAATAACAATATTTATCCAGCCTACAAAGTTTATTGAACTGCAACCTCGAATTCCTTGTTATAATAACCTAACACCTTTAATGACGAATCATTAATTAATAGTAAGCAGGCATCCACTGTAAACCATTGAGGTCAGTCAGCGCCGCGCTGTGTAACCATCATGGTGGAAAACGCTAATTTAGCATCATTTAATTAGCAAATAAACCGCTCGCTCGTCTGATTCTGCGTCGACGTCATTATCGGAACACGATATAGTGATTCGTACTGCTAGTTGGAAAAATGAAACTGTGTTCGATATTATGACATCTCAGTTTTTTTTTCCGTTGCTTTCAGAGTTAAGTAACGGGATTTTAAGTAAGGATTTATCTACTTAATCATTTCAATTCATCAAGTTTTTGGGAAAACCAATTGACAAAATATAGTCACGAAAAAGGTGTTTGGTAGCACAGCTTGTTCCAGTAAGCATAAATAATCTTTATTCTGTTATTGTTTGAGTTTATTATTTAAGGTTCATTATAATGCACATTTTATACACAATACAAAAAGATCTAAAAAAAAAATTAAGACTAAAACCAAGTATCTACGTAAATACAACGAAAACAATATATAGGATACTGGTGATGTCAAAGTACTCCTCCGCATCGCTGTCATCCGGGAATGTGCCCAGAAGATGTTTGACTTTAGTTCCAGGTTGCCTTTTGAAGGCTTTTACATTTTACGCAGCAGTAAGATAAGAATACATCGTAATTAAAGTAAGTAGTACTTAAAGCAAAAAAAGGCTCATTTTCTTTCAATCATTTCTTTTTCTTTGATCATTTTCTTTTCAACATCAACGATTGCAGGCTTTCCTGAATCAATCGAAACTAGTTTAATCTCCTTTCTCAACCCATAGCTAATTATAACATAACCACAAAAAAATACAAAGACAGCAAGCACATTTCCCCCTTAAACGTGAACTTTCGTCATCAATTAATTCATAGTCGCATAAAGCACGAGTTTCATTTATATCCCTACGAATTAATTGCCAGCAAGGGCTTTCAGCTCCAGGCCCATCGACACACAGTTTAGCAAACACACGAGCACTTGAGAGCTGTGTGCTCTAAAACTGCATCCTAATTATGGCGCATTCAAAGTGGGCCGCCAATTTGCCGCTGGTTGCGTCGAGCACTCGCAAAAACTCTAATTAAGGTAAATAATGTTTATAATTAAAATAACACTCGGCTGTGAGCGAATCAAAGTGAGGTTACAAGCAGACGACGCATGTAATGTGCCCACTTTGCTTTGCGAGCGATTTTTTGTGCGCCTGTCTTCTTTGGTTTGGATTGGAAATGGCTGGTAAATACGGTTTGGAGTTCTGTTGCTGCTCAGTTAGGACAAGATGGCCGCTTATAAATTTTGTGTTTGAATATGTTTGTAATAAATTTAAAGTTTGAGGTTTATAATGACACGAAGTATTGTCAAAGCTCTTTGCTTAATACAAGCATTTATTGGTTTTATTAGCGTTGTTAAATTAGCGCACAAGACTTCGTAGTTAAGTATCTTAAGTAGTTCACTGTTTTACGTTTAGAAGAAAGTCTTTCTATATCCAATTCTGAGTAAACTCAAAATAGCTCTCAAATACTAACAATTTCACCCACAAAAACTAAATAGCCGTTAGTAGTACATTACACGGAACACAATCCAAATCCAATTTCAACTGACCATTCACTTGTGCTAATCACAGCGCAACAGGGCTTCAAGTCACATTCGTGAAAACAATCCTTCACAAATACGAACAGACAAAGCTTTGAGTAAAGTGGAAGGCCTGGCCTCGGTTTGGCCGGGTTCCGTACAGCAGTAATGCAGGAATGCTAATTAACAGCCGCCGGCCGCACGCCATACTGATGGCCGATCTAATCAATGTTGCCATGTTATCTAGACCACTGTGTTTTGAATACATGTCATTACCTTGGTTTGTGTTTGGAGTAAGTGATTTGATTTGTAGTTTTTGATTTTAGGTATATAACCTTCCATATTTAAATGTAGCTCTCAGTAGCTTTTTACTCACTAATGTTTAAATATACGGTGTTTATGTAAAAGTATTAAAATACAAAAAAATAGTATATTTTATAACGACCAAACGAAGCCATAATATACCCGAGGTGGTTTGACTCCCGCGTGCGAGGGAGTCAATGAAAGCGAGGGATATTAAGTTGGCGTTTAGTCTCGAGGTGCAAACCGTACTTTTCACTTCAAGTGCGAGAAAAATAGTCAATTTAATACAAAAACATTCAATAAAATATAATACTTAATAAAATAAAAATCACATGTGCACTTCATATTGCTTCATATTCAATGTCGATTTTAACATAGAATACGTACTCCACAACGACGATGGTTGATATTTTTACGACAATTCATCAAATTATGCCAAAAAGACGCTTTCTGTGAAAGAATTGATATGATTCTTATTCTTAGAGTCTATAAAGCTTTCATAAGATTTTAGGTAAATTTTCCGCGATTTTGGCGGCAAAATCAAAATCAAAATCAAAGCATTTATTTCAAGTAGGCCAATAACAGGCACTTTTGAATTGTCGAAACAAAGATGAAAATTAAATGTAGCTACAGTCCCAGTCACAAGACATAAAAACTGTGAAAGTACTGTAGTTGCCCATTCCCTAGCGTAGATCTCTATGGAGAAGAACGGGCAAGAAACTCCATGGACACTCTTTTAAATCAAAATATTGTTACAAAATCTTGGTTACATCATTCATGTTGAGATGGTATATTATGTGAGAACAATGTAGCAAGATGTGCACGTTAAAAGTGTCCATAGCAAAACAAAAATAAAATACAACTCAAAAACAAAATAATTGGCAAAAGATTATCTAATGGCTTTTGCTCTTTGCTCGACGTAAAACTTTTCACTGTCACTGAACATTCATAATAAAGAAAATTTAAAACCGAACAAAACACTCGACAAAAATTCTGAAATTCTCCTGGTCATTTTTTTTCTTCTAAACTAGTCACAGATTAAAAATTTAAAACACATGGCGTCACCTTTTTTTGCGGAAAAACCATGGAACCAAAACTCTCATCATTTTCGCAATGAAGATGGTCCACAATACAGTATATTTATTGGCTGTTTGAGTTTGTCTATGCCACATAAAGCAAATTAAAAAACTAATTACTTTTACTACGTAGGGAGTGGTCACTTTGGGCCCGCTTCGTATGGCTACATTGGCGTACTTTAACAGCATGAGAAGTGAAAAATATATAATACTACACAGACGAAATAAAAAAGCATTCTCTGTACAAAAAGTACATTCCTTTTTTGCTTGCAGCTTTTCCATTTAGAATTTACGGCGGATGGTGAATTTTTAAACATGTACGAAATAAAGCAACGAACTCCAAGCTAAATGTAAGTCTGAAATCACTTAACTAGCAATAATTAACTTCATTTACATTTCGCCTCCTGGCAATTGCGGAACCCTTCCTAAGGGTAAGGACACATCTAGTTACTTATTTCGGAAAAAATCTAAGGAAACATTATTCCTATTTCAAAAAGTGATTTGATTTTAAAATGAAGTAATAAGTTTGATGTCTGTGTTTTTTGAACAGTCAATGCTTTGTCTTCTTGGCTTATCTTATTGTCGTCATAAAAAGTAAACCCTAACGCCTTTTATAAAAGATCGTGATCTTTTAACATGTTTATCCAAATAGTATTATTTGCGTAAGTATTTTTAATACAGAATAGGAAAATATGTCGCTTTACCCCCACAATACTTACACAAAATCAGCCATACCATAAAATCCAAAGATAGGTACCTAAGTCCAAGGACCTCATCCCTACTTCATCACCTCGCAGACATCTCATTGTGTCACAGCCTTAACCCTCAGTGGTTCCGCCGGACGTGTAATTAAAACCATCCTTTACTGATTTATCGCGTCCACAATTTATTCCTTTATCTTTGTTCAGACCACTAATATATCTTTATTTTACTCTCTAGATAAAATTAGCGAATTTGCTCGCCACTCCGCTCCTTGGTTCCTTCCCTCTTTCGTGTTCAGTTAAAGGGTTGGCAGATAATATTTTTAACTCTAATTTATGAGGAAGAGTGTACTGAGTCGTAATTTAGGCGTTTGTTATACAGTTTTCAAAATAAATGTAGGTACTTTTACAAAATATATGTGACTTCAGAATTTACATTACTCATTGATAAGTAGATAAGTAACATTGGGTAAAATAAATCAGTCATTATCATAATTATTTATGTAGCCACAGATTTTTTATTTCGAAAATTACCTTATGATTTCACCTTATTATCAATATAAATTCCTAAAACAACACCTTATCAAACACTGATAAGACGAAAAATAACCGAAATTCAAACGCTACCGGAAAAGAAAGTGTAACCCGAAATTATTCACAAAACGCTGCCTCCGTTTATCAACGTTTCAAATAAAGCCAAGCATTCGCATTTAAGCTTTATCAACATTAGCTCATAACTGGCCAACATGAACCACGTCGCAATAAATCTAAAGGGCGATTTATTAAATTTTTCATGAAGCTGCCCATGTTTAGTACTCGATAAGATTAATAATTCACAAGTTTACGGTGTTTAGCGGCTTTGTTGCATGGCGGCGCGTTATCGCGACGATCTCGCTACGAAATGGCACCGTGGAAAATGCATCAAAAACTTTGATTCGATAATGCTGGATAAGGGTTGTGAATGAAAATTTATTTCGAAATTATTGCCTCCAAGTAAAGGTTACTAAAAATAAAAGCTCTCTGTGAAATATTTTACTGATTAAGTAAACTTGAATGATGATTTTTGAAATAAAAATTTCTTTAGGCGCGTTGAACACTTATTCTTATTCTTTATTGCACACAAAAAACAACAAATATACATATTAATTGCAATAATATAGCTTATGTACAAAGGCGATTTTAACCCAGAGTTGGGTTAGTAGTTGGTTTCTTTTTGAATGAACAAAAATGACCGTCACCTAACGCTTCGCAGCACTCCGGCTACGCATAGCCGTCGCGGATCGGCTACGAGTTTTCACTTCTATCGGCAGTCCCCATAAAGACTGTTTCATACAGGGTGTAAACCACCTCATCACAAAGCCGTTAACCAAGCACTCTGTACATCAAACTAAGTAACTTTACGCAAAAATATTGCTGGGAAACAACTTTTTTTTTTGAAGTTATAAATCGTGTTTTGTGGATGTAACGCACATTTATTTATTTATTTATTACAAAATCCGCAGCTCTTTACAATTTTAACCTAAACTATTTTAACTAATCTTACAGCCAATTAAGGATTTACAATTTAACATCTATACATAGCTAAGAATCCAACGTGTGAAAGTGTGTGTGCCTGAGGAGTTAAAGTGGGTGTGCGAGTATGTTATAGCGGTGTGTGTGTGGTGATTGTCTTTATACCTTCTGTACAACCCCATGTATTTATTTATTCCGTTTAGATGCATTTGTCAGTTCGTCACATACTGACGTTATTAATTGCTTCCTGAATGTAGTTTTTTTAGTACAGTATGTTCGTTTGACAATATTTCGAGAGTTTACAATCTCTCTAGTTATTTTACAATCTAACGTGTTTGACAATTTTATGGTGGCATAACCATAACCTTTAAGTTCTTCTCTGACCAACAAGACGATTAGCAAGAAAGTATGGATGTGAAAAAAAGGTCGACTTTGTAGAGAAAAGAAAGAAAAGAATGAAGAAAAGAAAGAATATTTGACGTCAGTACATGAAGCACACATACAATAAGAGCAGACAGCTAGAGCATTGCTTGTCACATTTGCCTTTGTATTAAAGTTCGCACATAACACAAAACACATGTCATGTCATGTGAAGCTATTGCTATCAACCGGGCACTAATCTAGACTCCGTATAGCTACTACTGAGAAATTCCAGATGAAAAAACCTCATTTTTACTAAACCGGGAATCGAAACCAGGACCTCCAATGAGGTAGTCAAAAGTTCGAAGGGATATTTTATTCACAGGTGTGTTTTGCTGTTCATCGAAGCTTAGTGATTTTTCAAATTTTATTCTTTAATTAGTTAACATGACCGAATAATTTGTAAAGTTCCAATCCACGTTTCGCCAATCCAAGCACTTGGTTGAAGGTTGCAGCCGGTTGCAATGTTATGACACCTAATATACGCGGAACACGCGATTCCGTGCGGTTTGCTTTGCCACAGTTAATGGTCTGCTGAAACGGTTGAGCGTGTTGAATGGCCGATTTGCGATTGATGCTATTAATCTACTGAAAAAAGCACTCACACTATTATAGAAGCCATTCTTTTCATTTTTATTATTGTGGTTTACATGTGAGGTTTGCACTTTGTGTAATGAATACTGAGGTTTGTTATTAGGTTATTGATTTGGACGTAGTGAGTTGTGAGGCAGTTGTTAGAAATTTTTGGTTTTGGTTTGCAGATGTTATTTTAAGAGTTTTGATTACTTATTGTCTTGTCGAATCCTATGCCTACTATTAAATGAGCAATATTTATAATCACGTTCTCGAAAATGAGCAATATTTATAATCACGTTCTCGAAAATGAGCAATATTTATAATCACGTTCTCGAAAATGTCTCTAACGATTTCAATGAAAGTTGGAATATGGGGATTCAAGGGTACCAAAAACCGATCTACCTAGGTCCTGTATCTGGGAAAATTCGTTTTCTCTATTTACATCCGAGATGAGCTCGGCCACCCAGGTACTGTTACTAATTGAACAATTGTTTTTGTTTGTCACTACAAAAGTGACGAACATTAAATGTTGTTTTCGCTGGACAACACTTTAAGTGAAAAGAGATTAAATTCTGCCCACAAATCGTTGAAAAGTAAAGCATTGTAACAGTGAAATTAAAATTACACCGCAATCTGTATCCACGAGCGATAAATGTAGCAAGTGTTAATTAGTTTACAGTTGGTGACAATTCAAAAGTTGTTAATTTCGTACCGTCCAGTAGCCATGAGCCACCAGCCACGCTCCCGTAGGGCACGAATATAACAAACAATTAATTAAAAGCCGACTGTAATTACGACAATACTCTCGCAACATATGTTTGTGGCAAATAAAAGGCATTACTGAACATTTCGACATGCAAACCTGATTTTTTAATTGGCATTTTATGGTTACCATTGCTACAGTATGTTGCAGTGTGGCTGTTGGTGTTTGTACTTCTAAAAGTGTGCTGGGAATTGGCAGCTTGTGAATATTGCGCTATATATGTATAAAATTATTATGGGGTTGTCTGTCCTCTTATTTAACCCATCGTCTTGTCTAAAACCTCAAAATTCTATCATTGCAAACTTTAGAATGCAAATAATAAGTTGTATATACGTGAATGCAAAAAATAAACTCGAACTTTATCGAAAGACGGTGGCCAAAACCGTGAAAACTTTATAGAAAATGAGTACAATTTAAAAGTGCATGACTCAAACAACGTAACAGACGACTAACAATGACTGGACGTTCACTCGTTCACTTATTGAGTACATATTTACCCAACCGCGGACCATTAATCAATTTTTGCATTTTTAATTCGCCCCTCATTATTTGTCCGTGAATTTCATTTCCACTGTTGTCCCACCATTTTAAAATTTAAGCTCCGACTGCCCTCCAAAACGCACATTTCCAAGTAATTTACAATTTATCGTGTTCGCATTATGTGAGCAAATACTCGCATTTTTCATTTGTTTAACCACTTGTAATTAATATATGTCATTTTTTTATTAAAGTGCGGTCTGTTTCATAATGGTAAAAGCATTGGCTTTATAATATTAATTAATGAGTAATACATTGGTTCTGTGTAAGTAGATATATATTGGTAAGTAATTAAATTGTTTGCGAGATATACATAGTTTTCATTACGCTCAATCGGTTCGCGGTAAGGTATTAAATTTCGTTCGTGATCTGTAAATACGTTATTTTCAGAGATTTAAACGTTTACTATTATTTAAATGAATTTCAGTTAAGTGATTACTGTTTTCATAATAGTTTCTATTATCACTTGTGAAAACCTGAATACCTACAAGTTTTCAGGATATTTAAACATAAACATAAAATTGATGAGAGTAAGCCCCTTTGTACACAAGGCTACTCAAATGTTGGATACTCAACGATTGAAGTTCGTGCACGAGTCTCGTCGCCGACATTATGGATTTGTATGGCGGCAGTCGCTTGAAGACTAAAATCGTTGAGTCTCTAAGATTTGACTAGCCTTGTGTACGAAGGGGCTAATAAAACACATCTTTATTAGAAACCAATTCCTCAAAATTAAACGCATCACGCACAGTATGATTTTTGCCTTATTCCACAAACATTTTTGAATCGCAAGGGACACAGCTTTACGCAGCGAGCGTAGCTTCCCGACACGGTAGCGCTGAAATAAAACATTTAATAAAAACGCACCACTCCACTGTTTTGTCCACTTGTGAACATCGGATCTCAAGTGTTGTTCACAGTTTCGAAATGAAATTAAGTATTTTTGTCGACTGTTTCGAGTCTTTTGCCATTCATATGACGATATGAGTTCGTTGATTTGTACCAGTAAAAAAAAGTTGACACATTGTTACTATTTACTCATAGTTTGGTTGTAGCCTGTAGGGATTGTGATTAAACCTCATACCATTGATTGATGTTCGAGCGTTTCTTTTAATTCAAAATCATAAGTACCTTTTTTTTTTTTTTAGGATGGGAAATCATCAAATGACTTCTCCCACTCTGGGCGGAGCGGGAGGGAGTGTCAGACTCTTACTGACTAAAACCCATCCATGTTCCTTCCTCGCCCTTTACGTTCCGGGGCCGCGGTATCTCTTTCGAGCAGTCCCGCAACCCCGGCAGGATTCGGCCCTTGCGGGCCCCTCTCTTCTGCTGACATCTCTTTGAGGCGCGCGTGGAACACGAACGCGCCGTCGACACGGCCTGTCGTCACTAGACGGACGGATGGCTAGCTAGCCCATAGCTAACCGTCCACAGGCCCGCATCTACGGTGGCCGGTAGCCACCACGTGGCCCCCGACGCCCGGTGCGTCTCCCGCGGCGGCCGGTAAGAGAGGCTCTCTCCCTCTCTTGTTCCGCCACCTCCTTCGCCAGCATGACTGCTTCGCAGAAGGAGGTGACGGCTTCCCATTCCGTCTCGCTCCGGACCATGGATTGAACCAGGGCCGGACGCGAGAGGTCGCCGCCGCCGATCGCCGCAAATCATAAGTACCTACCGTCGGAAAAATTGATTGTATCTCAAAACGACAATTTTATATATACCGTGTTAAAGCCATTCTTTCTTTCTTTGTTTTTCTTTATCGTGTGGTTAATGTCTAACCTGATGCCTTTATCGCCTTCTTTATCATGTGGTTAAAGCCATTGTAGACATTTGAAGGACAGGTTATTTAGATTGATAGTCAATTTGCTTAAAAATTAATTTCCCTAACGGCATTTATTAGTCGACAAGTAGCTATTAGTCGGAAAGCGATACTTATATCACGTTTCAAAGCACGAGCAAACCCACAAAGCTTTCAAATCCAATTACAAAAATCAGCGAGTCATACATGTATGATATTACCTATTCCTCCTTCATAGTGCTAAATGCTTCACTAAATATTAAACGTTCGTCCATGTAACGCATTTCGCTTTACATTTTTTGAAGCGGCGCTCTTTGTAATTGATAAAGGCAGCCGGCCACCGCCCATGACATGTTGTATTTATGCGAATTTAAAAGCTTCCGACTCGCGGAGCTTAAATCTGAATTAATCCCACGTTTTTTGATCACCCCTGTCGAAAATTTAATGGTCGTTATTTAATAATCAATCTGGAATACATTTTGGACTGTGAGCTTTTGACGTACTTTTTGCGGATGAGTCTATAATGTCGGTAGTTGTATATTGAAACCTTTTTACAGTTGCAACTTACAATTTTAAAACTCGCTACTGAATTACGAGTGTTACTGTACTTATGTTTAGTTACAAGTTGGGAACTTAATGTGTTGTGCTAATTATTCCTGTTTTCATTTGCAAAAACCAAATGGCAAATGAGCCTTTTGCCCAACTCAACTATAGTAACTTATTCCAACTTCAACGTCTGCTTATCTTGTATAAAGGCACACAATTACATGTGCGTGGTTTGAACAGATAAGTTCACAAAGTAATCATGCGCCAACTCTAACTCAGCGCTAAACACCTTAATAATCATGACAACTTGTTTCAACGTGGGCACAATGCTAACTAGTCAGACGCAACTTTAACCAAACACAATCATACATGCAACCACCATATCAAAAATGCCACCCGAAATTACCCCTTACGAAGATAATTATAAGGATGCTAGACGTTTAAGTAGGTTGTAAAACAAAGTTTGCACACGTGTACCCAAACTTAGGCTAACTTGGAGCTGTCAAATTTGTTTAGCGGTAAGGGAGGGCCGCTTAAGTTGCGAGGCAGGGCGCCGCTGGCGTATAACTAAGTGCTTACTTGCCTACTACTAAATTGTTACATTTGAGTTGTAAAATTAATGCTGCGATTTATGCGAGGCAGAAAGTTATTATTGGTTAGGTACATAACAGAACTGCTTCCCCGGTTCCCGAGCTAAGGTTATTAAACTATTCAGCGATTTGTTTGTTGTAGGAAACCTCTCATAAATAGTTAGTCGAGTTGTTTACGAGAGCTAGGCAAAGCGAAACGATCGCATTACACAATAGGCATTACTCGGGATTCCCTGGTCAGAGTTCAAGAGAAGCCTCGCAGGTGTGGCCGAGGGCTAATTACGGCAACTTGGAAAAGACAAAGCGTAATACAATACGGTCTATTCTTAAATTAAAAAGTTATTTAAATGGTTTTGTGTAAAAGAATGGTGAAAGGAAGTTTGTAAAAAAATATTGATTGGTCTGTTCGGTGATTTGAGTTTGAACAAAGTAAAAGAAGCTATACGTTTACTGGTGTTCATGGGAACGATTTTATTACCTATCTATAAAATGAGAGTTACTTTTACTTAAGACAGCTCAATATTACTTATAGAAAGCGCATGTCAAACGAAGGAATAATATTTCCCTTACTTTAGCAGGGTGTAAAAAGTTGGAAGCATGGTATCGCGCACTAAATCTCACGTAACAGGGGTATAAACCATTACGTTGTGTGTCGATGGTTATGACCTCACTTCTTGTCGAACCCTTTTCTAATAAAAATCTATGATATGCTGCTTGGAAACACCTGTGCTAGTCTATTAACTTGTTAGAAAAATGCTTTTTGATAAGCCTAAAGCTGTGTCCAGACTCCGTTAGAAATAAAGATACGTGTTGGTGTAATAAATTATAAGGATGAAATCAAACAGCTATACATTATACCCATTAAAATATTGGGGAGCTCTACACTTTACTTTTGCATAAAGAATCAAGACGTTAAACTCGCCGTTGATCATAAGTTAAATATTGTAATTTTGTTTGTATATCTTTTAATTTTCTGTGCGTTAAAGATTAAGAATAAACAAGAAAAAAAGTAACATTGATATACGAGTACCTCAATTTTCGGATTGCACCTACCACTGTTGGCCTCTGCGACACGGAAAGTTTGAGTGGTTAAAAATGCCTAAGGTATTAAATTCGCCGCTCCGTACTTTTGTATGCGTCAAGTTTTTCATGAATTTTCGTGAAAAACACATTCTGATTCAGATGTAACTTTTGTAGTCTTCAAGCGTGTATAGAACACGCATGTTTTCGCGCCAAAGTCCGCGGCGGAACATAAAACAAAATCAGCTTGGCGATAAGGGTCGTTTCGCACTGCGTCATATTTCACAAAGTGCCCTAAGTTCGGCAGTTAACTCACACGGTTATGGCGCTGTTAACACGTGTTCACGCTCTATATTGTTTGTGCTTCACGTAAACTAAATCATTGGGTGAGAAAAAATGGGTCGGAAAACTTTGTGAAGCTAAAGTGATGAATCATTTCGTATTAAGTACGTGTTATTTTATATCCTGCCCCCAGGAGAAATGCTTTAACGTACTGTAAAACATTATTAAGTCAATACAACTGTATTCAATCGAGAAAACAAGAAGAAGCACTACTAACATATAGAAATGCAATGTATTTTCCATCGATATAGTCAGATGTCCGGGAACAATCCGCAATGCCATGGAACCACGGGTAATTAAAATTACCCATGGACCCGGTAATAGGTCGACCCACCGGGACCACGGGTAACGAGCGGCTTTTTACACAATGTGTAATGTCATGTAGATCAAATTAAATCATGCAGTCTACTGGTTTCTATAATTATGACGATAACAAGATTACCTAAATAAAAAATAGAGAGCGAAAAGAAGATTGAAAAATCTGGACGCAATCATTAAAAAATAAAAAAAATCCGCCAATATTTTCCGGTGAGCTCGGATACGAGCCAAAACGTATTTAAACGATGTAGAAGGAAAAAGCTTCTGGTTTCCAAACGTTGGTTCCGTGTGAAAATATTGTTCAAACTAGGAGTTTTGATCATCTAACATGTCTTTAGAGAATTATATTGATAGTCATGTCGTGAAATTTTAAAACTTGTACGTAAGAAACTGTTACTGTAGATCTGATTTCGAAAAAAGCTCGTTTTAAATCCTGTAAGATATTTGGTACATAGCTGTGCCCTTAATGAGTTTATGCTAGCTGCTGAACCCTTTGAAAATAAAATTCATATTATACTAGCTGACCCGCGCAACTTCGCCTGCGTCTCATAAATTGAGATGTAAGCTATCCTATCTTTCAACTTGGATTAAGGGACCGGCGGAGCATGCGTTTTTCATACAAACGTAATACCAAAATAATATGAAAATCAAACATATTCATAAGGTAGTGTGTATATATTTCGATTGTATTACAGAATATCTATGTTCCCAAATAAATATTTTGAAAGGACAATGATATGAAGACGAGATATGAGGAATTTAAAATTTCTATAGAAAAAATATTTTTCTCATAACTCTTGTTAAAATCAGTGTACATTCAAAATATGTGTTTGTGAACCTACATATTCTGTAATCCAATCAAAATAAATACACCATACCTTAAAAATATGTTTGATTTACAAATTATTTTGGTATTACGTTTGTATGAAAAACGCATGCTCCGCAGGCCTCTTAATGCACACGGTGTACAAATTTGATTAAAATCGGCTAAGTAGTTTAGGAGTCCATCGCGGACAAACAACGTGACACGTAATTTATATACGAGTATATTAAGTTAAATCATATTAATCCAAAAAAAAACATGCGGGGCAGTCTTTGGGTCAGTCTTTTCATGATAGAAGTGAAAACCATGATAATATATCGGGCACTACGGGTTGTGCCCCGCACATGCCGTGGTGCTACGCCGTAGCGTATCCGCTACAAGTGCTACGCCGTAACGTATCCTCTACGAGTGCTACAAAGCGTTAGGTGACGGTCACGCGAATTCCATGATTTTTGTTCACTCGAAAAGTACTCAACGCGCCTAAAGAAGTTTTCACTTCAAAAACGAGTTCTGAAAGAGGTAGAAGAAAAGTAGAAGGTATTCAAGAAATGGCTCTCAAGGTATTTTCACCCCGAAGTGGCTTATCAACATACCTAATCACGTGCGGATCTCTAAAAATAATAGCAGACAGTTTTTATCAGCTGACTGCATAGTTATAAATGGTGCACGTGGTACGGCAAGTATGAACAAATGGAGCCGTGCGTTCATTCCAGCAGCGTTTAATTAATGTCTATTTGTTAGCATATTTACCTGCAGGTAATATTTCACTTTTACTTTGTTTCATACTAACTTTTATAGCGCGTACTGCAATTTGTGTACGGCAATATAGTGGATGTTTCATAATATGTGTGGTATTATTGTCTGAGCTATGCTTTAAGACTTTCGTCCCTGTCACATAATGGAGGCTGGTTTCCCAACAATAGGAACGATAAGACTGATTTTATGTAATTTGTGCTTAGAGCAGACCTTATACTGTACCACTTTTGATGCCGATGACCATTATCTGCCTAGCCTTTTCCCAACTATGTTGGGGTCGGCTTCCAGTCTGACCGGGTGCAGCTGAATACCAGTATTTTACATGGAGCGACTGCCTATTAATATTGGGCAATATGATACCATTTGGTAAGACTGCGTTACTGACTACCAGCAACGACTGGACAAATGACAGTCAGGACCAACAGCGTAACGAGGCACGGAGGTATGTAAGGGTGGTCACCCATCCACAGACCAACCAAATACGGCTTAACCTAAAAGCTCGACCCGAGCGGCTGTTATTATTTAGCCACGAGGTCCTCTCTCTGAAGACGATGACCATATAAGTAAAAAAAAACATACAGAGATACATGGAAAAATATTTTACAATACACTTCCTCGAAAACTGGTTCTTTTCGCACTACGATTAGGTTCAAAATGCAGTGTTTTTCACACACGTGCGTTTTTGTTATTTTTTCCACACGTGTGCGGAAAGCAAAATTGCCACAGATAACTATACATATACTTAGTCCAAATTGGTTCAATGCTTAATTAAAAAAATCATTCGCCTCTGACTATAGAGTCAGAGGTGAATGTTTTTTTTTTTAATTTCGGAAAAGCGATCTACGTCTTTCTTTGTAAACATTTTTTGAATATTCAAATTGTGTTTATAAATTCAATATCATAGATAAACATGATTATTTAAAACTAATAATTACTTTTATAAACAAATTAACATTATTTGTGTTCTTAATTCAAAAAATTATAAAAAACAATTTTTTATATTAGGCTATATAACGGCTTCATACCTTTGCCTCTCCTTCAACCTGGCGAAAGCAAAGCGCGGAAAAAAAAATTAAATCATAGTCTCGTAATAATTCATCACACAAATATTTTACATTCGTTTATTTTATTTCTTCAAAAGTACATTCAAAAACGTCGTTTGATACACGTGGACATTTGTTATTGCAGTTCTCGGCTCAGAAACACCCTAGCCTACGGCTCGTGTGTTAATACCGCCTTCAACTACAATAAAAAACTTTCTCCACTTGTATCAATATGTACTATTTCAATACACTTCCATGAAAACTGGTTCTTATTGCACTACGATTAGGTTGTCAGTTTTCCAACACGTGTGCGGGCATGAAAATTGCCACAGTTAACTTTACCTATTAGTCCAAATTAGTTCAATCTCTTTAGTCGGAGGTGAATGTTTTTTTTTATTTCTCCAAAGCAATATGTTTCTTTACGGCGTAAACATTTTTTGAATATTCAAATTGGGTTTATAAACAGAATATCATAGATAAACGTGATTACTTAAAACTAATAAAGGGTGTAAAACACCTCATCACGAAGCCGAAAGGCACTTGTTCTCGCCATCATTGCGATTTTTTTTTTTGTTCTACACCATACCTGGGAACCTTCTAGTTACGGAGATATGGGGGGTCAAAGTTACAACTTTTTGACAAGTTTTTTTTGTAAGATTTAGACTTAACACCTCTACGACCCCCGTACTATTCAATCCATCCATCAGCACAATGTTTTAAGTGCGTTACATTGAGTTCTACGACAAAACATGATTTATAACCTCAAAAAAAAAAGTTGTTTCCCAGCAATAATTTTTGCTTAAAGTTACTTAGTTTGATGTACAGAATGCTTGGTTAACGGCTTTGTGATGAGGTGGTTTACACCATGTATTTACTTACATAAACAAATTAACATTTATTTGTGTTCAAAATAGAAAAATGTATAAACCTTTGCTTCTCCTTGAACCTGACGAAGCGCAAAAAAAAAAGAAAATTAAAATCATAGTATCGTAATAATTCATGACAAAAATGTTTTTCATTCTTTTATTTTATTTCTTCAAAAGTACATTCAAAAACGTCGTTTGATACACGTGGACATTTGTTATTGCAGTTCTCGGCTCAGAAACACCCTAGCCTACGGCTCTTGTGTTAATTCCGCCTGGAGTAAAATAACAAACTTTGTCCACTTGTATCAAAATGTACTATTCAGATCATACTCCAATGTTTTACAAGAAACATACTGGTACCTGTCCCTTTTCAATTACCTACCACGTAAGATATCAAAAGAGGTTTCAACTCGGGTGGCTAGCGCGTTCTTGACGAAATTTTCATAAGAGGCGGGGTAAAGCGTCGCTCCGGGCGACAGCGGACTCGCTTCAGATCACTTTATAGTATTAAATGGACCTTTATCGAAACAGTGGACTCACTGCGCAACGGACAAGGGTATGCACCGAGAATGTAACTGTGCGGTGGGCAATATGATATGATGTAGAGTAAAAACATATGGTTAAATAACGCCTTCATCATCATCATTTCATCCGAAAGACGTGTCCACTGCTTGTCATAGACCTCCTCCAAGTGTCGCCACATTGACCGGTCCCGTGTGACTCGCATTCAACGGATTCTCGCAACCTTCACCAAGTCATCGGTCTACCTAGTGGGAAGTCTTCCAATGCAACGTCTTCCGGTTCGCATTCGCCACTTCAGAACAGCCCCATCGGCCATCCGTTCTGCGAGCAATGCGCCCGCAACCCCGGCAGGCTTCGGCCCTTGCGGGCCCCTCTCTTTATGCTGACATATCTTTGAGGCGCGCGTGGAACACGAATGCGCCGTCGACACGGCCTGTCGTCGTTAGACGGACGGATGGCTAGCTAGCCCATAGCTAACCGTCCACAGGCCCGATCACCCTGCCCACCTTACACAGAGTAAAATTAACTACTTGTATTGCCCTAGACCTTACGCATAGAACAGGTGTAGGTACTTGTCAGTATTTACTTTTACCTTACATATGTCTGCTTGCCTGAAAGACATGACTTATCTGAATTTCAAAATAAGTAGTATCAAAGGCATTAAGTTATACTATATTAATTTAATAGTAACGAGTCGTTTGTTATCGTATACAATAATAATTATGACTTCAGTTTGCCTTTAAAACTTGCTCAAAATTGAAGACATAACCCGAAACGTAAACATTTACGTTCAACGTCTACACAGCGTTCGAGTATCAGTAAAGACGTCACGTCGCCGTCTCCATGAATAAGTGTAGTGGAGCGTGAAAGACTTGACAGTATCATATCTGAAGGTTCAGTCCGAGGACGGTCGGCGCCGAGAGGACGCACAATCAAACTTTATTGGACACTTTTCATTTACCAACAATATTCGCAGCAATGTAGGTAAGGCACCTGCCCCTATACTAGCGATTAGCGAGGAGCTAGCTACTTAAAACGAGTGTTTGGTCAGAACATTTGTTTAAAAAAGTTGTCAAAACTTGCTCAGTCACTTATAGTCAACGAGCAACCAACATAGTATCTTTGTTATAGGGGCGGGTCCTGCTATCTTTTATAGGTACGTTTCTTAAACTAGAATATCGAAGATACTCGCTTTCTCATCAGAAGTGGAATAGGAGCCTAATAAATCAGTTGTATTCATGGAAAAAGATATATCATTGATTCTGTAAACCGGGCTAAATTTCTATCAATCAGGTAGCTGTTATTGAAAACAGTGAAAGGGATTTAATTTATACGGGGATCGCATTCAGGTTGCCTAAACCGTTTAAAGAAACCTCATGTTTTATTGTTACAACATTCTGCTCTTTAAAAGACTAACTGAAGTTCCTGACAACGTGTCTTCAATAAAATAATTATAAGCCAACCAGTATTAACACATACTTCAGTTCAATGTTGATTCGTAGCTGTACATGCAAACAAAAATGTCATAAATGCAGACTTATAGCTCCACTCTTGCATAAATGCATACAACATGTTCATACTTTCATACCCGGAATATTTACTACAAAGGAAAATGCAAGATTCCTCGAAATAAAATGACTGAAACGTGGACGACTCCCTCAAGCGGAGGCACTCGTTGGAGGACGATTTCCGAAATGTGTTTACAATGAGGGCCGGCCCGTGGACGCGACATATTTCATTATTGCTAAGAAATGCCTCCAACTACATAAAAATGGAATGACGCAAAACGGTACAGGCGAGCACGGAGATTTTTTAAAAGATTAATATTCGTTTGAGTAGCCATGTTGTGTAATGGTTTGGCCTGGTTTTTCTAGTACAGGTTGTTTAAAAAAACGTCTTCTGATAGATCTCATCGTACGATGTTTTTTTTGACTATTCAATTTGGCAAGTCACTTGAATGAATTTACCCCGCCCGTAAAGTAGGTTCATATTATATTGTGAAGGTTGATTATTTTTTTTGCAGTAATGTCCAAAATTCTTATTTAAGACATGACATTGACATTCTAGGATGTTATAAAAAAAACTAAAAATGGTGAAACTTTGACCTCCAAAAAGTATCTCCGTAACTAGAAAATTCGAGGTATGGTCTAGAACAAAAAAAAAGTTTTATAAAAACAAACCTCTTAACGAAGCCGAAAGGCATTAGTTTTCCCCGTCATTGCGATATTTTTTTTGTTCTACACCATACCCGGGAACCTTCTAGTTACGGAGATATTGGGGGTCAAAGTTACAACTTTTTGACATGTTTTTCTTTAAATACAAGTTTTTATTGTAAGATTTTTACTTTAAACACCTCTATGACCGCCGTATTATCCAATCCATCCATCAGTATAATGTTTTAAGTGCGTTACATTGAGTTCTACCACAAAACATTATTTTTCACTCAAAAAAAAGGTTGTTTCTCTGCAATAATTTTTGCGAAAAGTTACTTATGTCGATGTGGAGAATGCTTGGTGATGAATCTGTTCACACCCTTTATAATAAACGTATAAATTAAACGTGTATACAACTAATTTCTATGGTCACAAGATGTGATGTAGACAAACTATCACAATACACTTGTGTGTGTGGGCGTACAGTTGCGTCTGGCGGGTGAACGTCCACCCTCCACTTCCGGTCACTATATAATAAAGTTATTCTCGTTCTTCCGATAAACTTCAGTTTGTCCGCCGATAAATTACCGGGTCACATTCGCGGAAGTTGTCCCGGGCCTCGCCAAATATTGGCTTAACTTGAAGAATGGGCCCAAAGCTCGTCCCGGGATTTCATACGAATTATGTTTTATTTGTGACTTCAAACAAACGAGATAAGGATAATGTTGTGTTTTTGTGTGATTTGTAATTGTCAAATACAGGCTTGGCTTGTTTATTTTTGGGACTGTGGAATGTTTTTCTGGAGATTGTTAAAACTCAATCATATTGCGCATATTATTCGTGACAGGGTGGCTTTCACTACCTAGAAAACCTTTACAACAATTTTACCTAGCTGTGGAACAACACAGTTTGTTTAAAAAAATATTTTGCAATTAATGTAACACTCAATATAATGATACTCATAATGGCTACAAATGAAGATAATATTTTTAATCGATCCTTCCTTAATCATTTATTCCAATTTAAAACGAAACTAAACTTCTCACAAACTAACGAACTCCTTACAAACATAAATCCTCAGTGAGCAAAACGTTGTCCAAACAGTTCAAAGCTGTTTTCGTTCTCAGTCCATCGTTTTTCTCTGCGGTATGCTACGCTAAATTGGTCGGCGCGTGTAGGCCGTGTAGCGGTTTGGCGTAGATGCCGCTACGCCATCCACAGCGGTTACAAGGAGCTACGAAAAATGTTTTGTTGCTACGAAAATTTCGAATAAATACTTTACTCGCTTTATTTGTTGGATTATTTTTCGGTGTGTGAGGTAACATGGGAATTAATAAACAAAAACAAATATTATATTGGATCAAATCCCACTAGAGAAATACAAACGTATAGAGCGCACATTGAATTCCTATTTTACTGTGAAATTAGTTTTGAAACTTTCAGAAAAGTGGCAACATTATTGCGGAGATACAATTTTGTTTTTGCATTAATCAAAAGATTAAGCAAAAATTAAACATCTACTTGTAGTTTATTTGTTCGCTAAACGTTTGAGTAAACGATACGTACCTCATCCACGGTTTCGTACTCACATTGTTTGCGGGAGATATCCCTGGATCTGATGGTGCGGCACTAATGCCGTATGAATGAAATTTACTGTCAATATCTGAGGCCCGCATGCGGCTTTGTGACGCAAACTGTCCTCTTTTATACCGCTACCCGCCATTATTTCTCTTTTTATTTTTCCCTTTGCATTTTTCACTGTATTTATTTATGAGTCGCCGGTCTTTTATTTTATAGATCCGGTTTCATTGGCTATTTGGATTCTATATCTGTGAGCGAAATGAGCGTAGTTTCTGTTTTTTGTGCGTCTGGCTATGAAGCTCGTTCGTGGTTACGCGATTAAATTAATTAAACGTTTGAATTAATTAGCCAAATAGCTAATTCTAATTTCAATGCTTAATTGAGTATTTATGGAAAGTTTGTTATTGCGTATTTCATTGAAGCACGATTAAAATAGGCTTACACTGCAAAACATTCCCGCAGACATTTATTTATATTTCTATAAACACACCGTTTATCTACACGAACGTCGGGACTTACCTCAACTGACTGTTAAATAATGATCACGAAACCCCACGTAGTAATAAGCACCCCTATAATTTGTCCGGGATTATCGTGAGACGGCGCGAGGTGAATCCCGGCGATTAGTCACAAGTATCGCGGGATTCAGGCGACGGGATCCCGGGCTTATCTTCCCGGTAAGAACGCACAACCGACGAATACTGATCGGCTGAGACCTCAATTAGGTATTCAGGTAAAGGTGTAGAATGATCCAGATTGTGTATTAATATCGATGCGAAGGGATTACGTGGAAAGATAACAGTAGAGCTCGTTAAGAAAATGTGTGCGTGCTTGTAGACAATTTGTGTACACAGTGCAATATACCTGTACCTATAAATATTTCATTATATTTCTCTTTCTAGTGATATGAATATGATTCTGAATGATCTTTATGTCTTTGTTCGCAGTAACGTTACGGGTTTTCTCTTAAGTTCGGGTTCTTTATGTATCTCCGTCGCGCGAATATAGCCTCGACAGTTTTTTATAAAACTTAGCATAAAGGCAAAACAAAAATGTATGTCTGAATTTTTTTTTATTTACTTCTTTGTAGATTGTAGGTACACCATTTAAAAGCACATAATTTTTTCAAACATGATACCTTCCATAACCAAAAAGTCCTTGCTGAAAATTCGCCTTAATTCAACCCTAATTAAAATATCAACAGTAAAATTTTCTCCAAGGAAATTCGAGGTGAGCGGAGTGCGACGTGGGTTGAGCAATTAATTCAGTCGGCGTCGAGCGCAGGTCGGTTGCGGTTCGATGCCCGCGCCGAGCGATGCGACCCCTGTCTTTACCGCGTGGCGCTTCTGTATGCCCCAGCGAATCTTGTTGCTTATCTATGTCCTAACTTTGAAATTATATTAGTTTAAGTTATTTGAAATCAGTATCACTTCGTTTGGGTTAACACTTACTGAGGAAAGTAACAATTTGAGAGCAGACTTAATATGCGGTTGGAGAAACTGTTCGTCGTTCGTCTCTATGAAAAAAACTTTTCGAGAACTATAAGAATCAATAATGAACGAACGTTTCGCTTTACCAAAAGATTTCAACCTCAACTACGAAAGACATTTGTTCTCCCCGTCCGCGTCATTGCGATATTTTTTTTTTGTACTAGACCATACCTCGAATTTTCTAGTTACGGAGATACTTATTGGAGGTCAAAGTTTCACCATTTTTAGTATTTTACTTAAAATAACCCCAGTCTATGACCACTATTCAATGCATCCATTAGCTCAATGTTTTGAGTGCGCAACATTAAATCCTACCGTAAATTGTGTATTACCTACATCAAACAAAAAAGTCGTGTCCCACAGCAATTTTTGGGTAGAGTTACTTAATTTGATGTATGTAATGCTTGGTTGACGGCTTCGTTATGGGTCCAATTTCATCTTGTATGTAACGAACTATATATAAAAATATAATATATAGGTATAAAACCAAATATCAATATATTTTCCCCACCTGTTGTAGGTATTTATGAGTTTCATCTAAATTCAAAATCAACCATTGCAACTCAATGCTAAAATATATTTTAATTACGTGTATGCAAAAAATCACTATTCAATCCAATAAGTAAACTTTAACTAACTAACTAATCTTTCAGTTAACATAAAAAAATTACCTTAACATCGAATAGCAGAAGCACAAAATATTCGAAACCAACCGCAGCCACGCGGATATCGGCGGCACGTCCACAGGCGCGATAATTACGGGACACCTCAGACGCCGCAATTAATCCCTGCGTCCGCAACTCCTCGCGCGGCGGTCCTGCTGCGGTGTGCGCTGTCCCCAGCACGGCCGGAATCCGATCGGATCCCTCGCGAGCACATCCCTACTGAGCTATGTCTCTATTAGCTTATCGACTGCGTTGTGGGTAATGCGATATTGTGACCAACGTATCGTGTCCAACTACTTTATAAGATGAAAACTGAAATTGACACTACAAACATGACATAAACCAGACCTTTCATTAAAATTAACGAAAATCCACAGGGTTTTCACGAACTCGTACAAAACCGCGCTCAAAGGATCGGCGACTCTTTCGAAAATTAATTGCCGAACCAATTATTACGGTAACGAACTACATGTGTGCCCAAAATATCAATTAGCCGCGTCCCGACGCCACGAACAAAAGATATAGCGTCCCTAATGAATTCGTAATCTCCGTAATCTGTTCAATGAGAAATGGCGTATTCGAAATAGCGGCGGCTGCAAACAAATTAAACCTTCCCAAAAATGAATTTATCACGTAGGACGGGTTACCTAACTATTCATTTGTAGCGTTGTTTGAACAATGTGGCCAGGCGTGCTTGTGTCGCCTTTTATTGTGATCGCCTCTTGTTTGCCTCTATTTATCATCGATTTATTTGGCAGGTTTATGTGTTTGTAACTGAATTTACCTACGTTTTGAATTGCAGCTAGAATTTACTACCACAAAAAATGTAAAAAAAATACCAGTAGAAAGTTTAATACATATATGTAAAACTTTTTGTCTGTAACGAATATTGCTTTTATCTTCAATTATAAGCATCTGCAATGAAAACTCCCTGCATGGTCATACCATATAAATACATCCTACATGTACAAATTATACCCAAAAATGAGACTCAACCCAAGAGACCTCCAGTCCTCCATGACGATTAGCACCAAATGTTGCCTGATGTTTGTCGTAGCGAAATGCAGAACATTTTAATTTAAGCGAGGTCCGGTAAGAGCGCCGACCTCCGGCAGATGGCGCCGTCCTGTGATTAATATGCAGGATGGACACTGTCGAACCACGCCGAATCTAACTCCATGGTTGTTTTCCTTCGTTTTGATAACAATTTGTCCAGGCGTCCAGCCGGACCGGACGAGGACGGTATTAGGGAAATGATCGCAGTTGTACTCGGCACTGTGTTTGTGAGGTTCAGAAACGAGAATTGAAATTGTTATTCGAATTAATGTTTTCTGTTTTGCAGGACTAGAGTAGTAAGTCAAGTTTTAAAAACTTATCAGCTTAAGTGTAATACGATATTTTTTTATGTTTTCAAAATAGAAACTAACGCTCTCTAAGCGGGCGCATCCAAAAATTTGGCAACGTCGCAAATAGCTGTCAATTATTGACCTATTTTAATCAATTTGGCAATTTTACTGTACTTATTTATTTTTTATATGGCTTCTCAACAATGAGTACACTGTTACAATATAATTTATACCTACATTACAAACTTAAAAGCGCCTCATCACTTATAGAAAAGCACTAAAAAACACACACACACACACACAACACACACACACTAAATTTGATGATGTAACCGTTTTAGGGGTAGAAAAATCATTTGGAAAGTTTCCTAATACTTTTCTACATCTAAAACTGATTCAGTGTTACGATATTAATTATGGCATTCCACAATTAATATTTTAGTTCTCTTGTTAGCCATCTTTCTTATTATCATACAGTAATATTATTGCCAAATTAAGCGGAACAGCGAAATATATGACACCTATTGGCGATGTTGCCCAGTTTCTGTATAAACGCTCTTAAGAATAATACTTGACGAAAGTGACGTTTATCAATCAGGGGTTTAAAAAATTAAAAGTGCTCAATTTCACATCTCAAAACAAACCTAGTGCAATTATAAAGAAATGAGCAAACAGAAAACACAAGACAATTTACTTACAAAGTAACAAATTGTAGCTATTTCTGCGTAACGATACTGTTCCGTCCACCCGGTTATCTGATGATGCATTATGGAATAAAATGTGAGTTAAGACTCAAGTTTGCACAATAAATAATTGTTTCCAGAGACGTAATTGCCGTAATTTCATGAATAATTACCGCCACAGAGCAATTAAATAAATTACAGAAGGAATAACGAGCTCCTTCGGGCTTTAGTTTAAAGTTGGGGAGCAGGATGTTGCACTTTACGTTTTGTAACTCTTTAAAACGCTCGGTTAGTCATGATGGGACCTAATGTCATGTTTTGTATGACAATGCTAGTGTCAGAAAAATATTAAGGGGTAAAAAACATAACATGACAAACACTGATAATAAAACATGTCACATTATATTATGTGAGCTTTGAACAAGGTCTCAAACATTTTTCAAACATGATATTTATTCAAAGCTGTTTAAAAATACATGTCATTTGCGTTTCAAAAACAACAGCAGCGGTTTTTTTTTTATTTTTTAAACGGCCGAAAAAACAACAAATCGTTAAACAAACTAATGGTCGTACGCGAAAACTAAAAATCGCATCATATTTACCGTGCGACAATATTTTGACGTAGCAATCTAAGCACGAACCGCAAATTGTAGCGCCAAACGCGGCCGCCCTGAAAATTTTAAAAAGAAAATCGCTGCTGTCATAGTCGCGATATGGCTCGCTTCCAAATACCGGGGAAACCAGGGGAGGGCTCGCGGGGGGCGGGGGCGTCCCCACATGGCCAGTTAGTTACGCCGCGAATTATAGGGGCCATTACGATTCATTAAGGCCAGTTAGGCTTAAACCGGTGTTTACCCACGCACACACACGGACCCGCACACATAAGCCTTCGTTCGCAACAGTTGGTATTGTTTTAAGCGTGTGTGAAAGGGACAGAGGACACGAGAGGGTTGCAATTTGAAATTTTAAGCTACAGAAATGTGGGTGTAATTAGTGGCCAACGTAACGAGCTTAGGGTCTTGCCAACTGAAGTGTGAATTTTTGATTTTGTTCAACCCGTTTTTTTGCCCGAGGGAAATAGAATGTCTACAAATACGGACAGCTCACTACTTTAATGACTGACTTATTCGTCACGGACTATTCAACCTGTAAAGAATGTCTCATCATCTTCTTTAACCCATTCTACTTGGGGTCAACGCTACACGTTTTATTCTTCCATTGTCCCCTGTCAGACGTCACGGTATCATTTACTCCTTTCTCTTTATTAGGATTCCTCATACAATCCATCTATTCTTTCTTTGGGCTGCCTCTCTCTCTCCCATCCATCAACATTCATACCCAGTGATCTTTTAATGATTCTCTTTCGCAAAAAAAATCCAAAGAAATAACAACAGATTCCAAGTCCTATATAGCCGTTCAACTCTATTATTTCCAACTACCCATAAGACTAGTTCAATATTTTATTCATGGCGGCTCGCTATCGCTTGAGTTCATATGTAAATAGCCCTATAACCAGCAGTCCATAGCTGGAGGCTTGCCAGTATTGACACTATCGGCTATCGGGCTCAAACGGCGATGCCTCCACCCTGGACGGACGAAAACCGATGTTAAACGATATTTTATGTAGCACTTCAAACTATTGATAGTGTATTAATATCAATTTATTGGGAAATGGTAATGTTTTAATATTTGCTGAACGTGCTTGTGAATTAAAGTGCGAAATTATTTGCCCATTTTGATTTTCACTTACGTAGAAAATACGAGAGCTTGGGTTTTTTTTGAAACTATGTAATCAATCAAATGACGTTTGATCAATGTACAAGGAGGGTACAATTATTTTTGGCATGAATACCCTCCGTCTAGGTAAAATGGTTTTTAGTTAGAAACCAACAATAAATTAATCGCCACGACGTAGTCCGAACGGGGCCTAACACCCACTGCCCACTGCGGCCCACTGTGCATTGTTCCTATAAATACCATAAGTTGGGGGCCCAGGAGATACAAGTCTAAGTGGATATTCAGACTTGCGTCTCCAGGGCCCACCTAAACCACAACGAATGACTGACTGATCTGTAAATAACAGTGCAATTACTCGTAGTTTAGTAATCAGATTTTGGCGAAAGTCCCAAATAAACACTAAAACTCCTATTTAGTTCCACAAAATCCTACAAAACACCATGTAAGCAACTGTTATAACTCGATCATGGTGGAATCAAATCGAGCGTTTGACCTGATCCGATGCAAACCAAACATAGCCGCTCAAATTTGAACTTTAAGCCGCAGGAATAGAGGAGAAATGTTTGTAAAAAATAGGCTTGCAACAGCAGCATCTGCCAATTTGTATCTGCCTGCCCGTCGTAGGTAAATAACCGAGGCATCGTTTGCCGATGCTTTTGACAGCCAGAAGTATTGAGCAAACATCCGCTATTTGTATGTGAACTTTTTGCGCCGGCTTTTTTCATTTTTGCTTACTGTGCGCGATGTATTGGGATTGTAATTGATAATTAATATTTTAACGTTAATTCGTTTGGGTTATCATAATGATTTATTGTTTTTTTCAGGTCATTGTTTGTACGTGATTTTTGTTGGATTTTTAAAGAAAGGAACTTATTGTCTATTGTGGGAAGCTGTGTAAATTGTCTGTACAAAATACAGATTTTGTAACTACAACAACACCGAACCGAACAGGGCTAAGTTATTCTAACTATAATGCGTTTTATAAGTTAATCAATCTAAACATGCAAAAATTAAGTCCCCTTTTTAAAATCCTAACAAACCCGCCCGAAATTGTCCGGAGCAATTTATTTTCATACCCAGACACATTAACAAAAACCGCTGGACGAAAGAAGTAGAAAAAAACGCACATAATCCGAGTTCAACTAAGCCCAGGGGCTATCTAATAACATTTATTACTGGGCTTCCGTTCCCCAGTGTCCACTTCCGGTGGCTGATAAACGGTCGCCATTTTTGCCGCCGTATTTATTTATAGGTGTTGGTGGGCGATAATGTCATTGCTGGCAACACTATGTTTGGGGCCCACGTTGGGCGCCAGTAACCGGAACGTTCCAAACTATTGGTCAGCCATGATGTGGTTGTCGTAAAATTAAGTGGGTGATTTAAGTTATTGCTTGATGATGTCGTATAGCGTTGTACGACAGCATGCACGAGATAGACTACAAGGTAAATTAGTAAACCTGTTTATTTGGAAATTATAAGGCTAGAAAAACAAGTCTTATCGTTGTTACATATTCGATACCCATCACGTTTGGAAAATTCTCTAGCTAGTTTCTGCTGTAAAGCCATGCCACCAATTTTTCATGGTTGATTCCATAGACACCTGAACCTTCTCATGTAACAGCAAACAGGTTGTAATTCGAAGGGTTTGAAATAAGTAGTCTAAACCACTGATAACCCTAAATGTAGTTTTTAATGAAATGCCAATGAGATAACTAAGGTGATTGTTCTATACTCTTGACTTTTTATATAACTTGTGTGATGAGCATGGATATTTGTTTCCGAGTCATGGATGTTTAAATGTATAATAAGTATGTATATATATATAACAGACAAAAAGTATACAGGATGTAAACCACCTCATCACAAAGCCAAGCATTCTGTACATCAAACTAAATAACTTTACGCAAAAATTATTACTGGGAATACAACTTTGTTTTTTGAGGTTATAAATCATGTTTTGTGGTAGAACTCAATGTAACGCACTTAAAACATTGTGCTGATAGATGGATTGAATAGTACGGGGGTCGTGTAGGTGTTAAAAGTTAAAATCTTACAAAAAAAACTTGTCAAAAAGTTGTAACTTTGACCCCCCATATCTCCGTAACTAGAAGGTTCCCAGGTATGGTGTAGAACAAAAAAAATTATCGCAATGACGGGGAGAACAAGTGCCTTTCGGCTTCGTGAAGAGGTGTTTTAGACCCTTTATATGTAGTATATCAACTATCTGGTGTTCACGACACAAGCCTTGCTTAGTGTGGCACTAGATGGCGCTGTGACATCTAAAGCCACGCTAACAAGAACGTTTCCAACACAGTAAAGTAAACTTCTGATAATTACTTTATTTAAGTTGATGGTGGGTATACTTCTTACATAATTTCACTCCGCGCATGAAACACTTTGTCACAACACCATTTATCTCGTCTGCTCGGCGTCCGTATGTCACTACAGGGATCCAGCAGAATATCAGCGTCAGGTGCACGCCTGACACATGCTGAGCTGGACTCCCATTTGGTGCACCTTGAGACGCACACCGCACCTTGCATACCTACTTTTTATTTTATTTTTAATTGAAGTATGTCACGGTGTTACTATACTTATTTCTATTCTTATGTTTATTCCTTTTTTATATTGGCACCTTGTTATTTATACGTAAGTCAACTGTATCATTTAATTATAGTTCTGTGTGTTGTGCTATGTCTTTTGTGTGCACTAAAAAGGATTTATCTATCTATCTATCTGTGTGTAATGTTCAGCGATATATTATTTTTTTTTGTTTGTTTATTTATTTATTATTTATTTATATTTCATCATCATCATTCTCTGACCGCTATTCCATTTTATTGTTCACTAGCGGATGCGGTACACCCGCGCAGTTCCCGTTTCCGACGGAGTACGAGGATAAAATATAGCCCATGTAACTCGCTGATAAATCCATTGCTAAAAGAATTTTTCAAATCTGTCAAGTAGTTTAAAGTTAATTCGTAACATACAAAAATACAAATCTTTCATCTTTATAATATTAGTATAGATAATGAGACATAAATATATACTCTGACACTTCGCATAAAATATGTTTCAACAACAATAATTCTCCTTTCATTACATATCACATAGAGACCAATAACATCTTAATTCATAAGGGTAAAGCAGATAGTTCCGGCGCCTATTAATCATATCGATGGGAAGACGCAAGTGTTGGCACGATTTATTTGTTCGCAAGTTTGGTGCCGCGTGCGCACTGTGCGAGTAATGGCGGGCATCACGATATGAATGATTGGGGCTCTGAGAATGTTTGTGTTTGGAGTTTTCCTTGAGTTATTGGTCAAGTTTTGGAATTCGTTTAGGTTTTTATTGAATAGTATGGCGTTTACTGTTTAATTCTGGTAGGTACAAGCTGTACATCACAAAATCTCACCATTTCTGTATAATTATGGGATCACACAACAAGGAGCGACCAACTCCTGACTAAAACTGTGGTTTAAAAGCAAAACACACCAAGCCTTTTAGAACATACAAAAATTCAATTCTATTAATCTTTGAAAGTGAAAAACGTAGAGAATTGTAAAAGTTTACTATACGCACTCTCACAACTAGTCATTGGAGCTCAAGATAATAACCGTTGGTCGTGGCATATTGCAACATTTAACACTACATATTTCAGATGGAACCATGCACCAGAAAATTCGTTTGAACTAGCCACAAATTCTTGTTTACCTCATATTACAATTTAACGGCGTGTTTGTTTGAAGTGGACAGCGCAATCCGGGGTATAAATCGCGAGGATCCTTCTCGGGACGAGCTCAGAGTGCCCGGGGGACAGCGGCGTACATACATCATGGCTTCCACTTGACAAAACGCTACTTTGGGATGACAATCTGAAACTTAAGTACCAGGAATGCTTTGATTCGGTAATTTTGTGTTTGTGTAGTGGCACCTTTGTGTGTCATACGTTAATCTCACATAGCAAATACCACTAGTGAGGTCCTACAAAGGCTCTTGAAGTAAGATAATTTCGTTTGATACCAGTCATACTTTGTGTAAAATTCTAACTCTCCATATACCGTAACATATGATACCACATATTTACTCTCGTTTGACACAAAGCACTTGCCAACTTATATTATTGAAAGCTACTGAAACTTTAATGCTATATTCCACGTACAAATTCTAAGAAATAATGACATAACAAGCGATTTAACAACATAATTCCCAAAACATTCACCACAACAATTACCCACACCTTTAATTACGGCAGGTTACCTGAAGATTTACTGCGCGCAGCCAGGTGTGCAGGTCTCGGAGGGCTATCCCATCCATCCCGCGGCCGCAGACCGGGGCCATCCATTCTCCGCCCAACACTGGCCCTTGGCGGACATTAGCCGGCCCTTGTCTTTGCCGCTTTGATTTACGTGCCCGAAAAGAGATCAATCGCTTGAGGGCAGCTTTAGATATGTTTTGGGTATTGATTTGTAGTGTCTTCTTATCTTAGGGTTGACAGTCTTGAGAGGTGTGGATACATGACACATATAGTAGAACATAATTTTGCCATTTTGGTAAACCAAAGTGGTTGGGTGATTTATGGTGAAGGTTTTTAACATTATGGACATCCAATAGAAATCTAAGTTCTTGTCGAAGTCAACATGATAATATTCAACATGAAAGAGATGAAGAATTAAAGTGAAATTATCAAGTTTTCACGCGTTTAATGTTTCACGTCGTGTCAGATATATTTGTCTCTAGGTGATTTCATAATCAAAACAAAGTTATGACCATCAACCGGTAAACAAAACAACCATAATGAGCCGAAATCTATTCATAAATAAATTAAAAATAGCTTCCTGTCTCCTGACGACCAAAAGTTGTCTCGTGCAATTTATAAACGTCAGAGCGTTGACTGTAAAACCTCCTGATTCATAATTAATGATAATATCCGGCAGATGCGGATTTTTTCGTTCCGTTCTGTTGAGAAAAAAAACGCCGGTCGGCGGAAAATAATCGTGAAAAGCCTTAGTCATTTATAATGTGCTGTGAACTCAGTACATGGAAGCGGTTTATCGCCACTGGTGAAAATACACACGTGTATGAAATATTATTTTAACGGGAAATTATTTTTTAATCTGATTTACCTACCTACTGGTGTATTCAATGGAAAAATGTAAGCATCCTTATGCCATCTTTTGTGCTTGTACAAATATGATTCTGCACTGAAACTTTGAAAAGAAATGTAGGTTCTCTGCACTGTTTCATGTTTTGGTAATTCTAAAAACAATAGTAAAATCTAAACCGCTTCATCCGAGTCATGTCCAATTCCGCATGACATCGGCTTCTGTGCCAAAACGGAAATACAACGTTTAAAAAAAGAAGTGCTCACAACCGGAAGCGACGGGCAGGAAGACGGCGACGACAGCGCCGCGTCGCCTGCCGACCGAATTAAAAATTAAACGAGGATCCGTTTCCGGATACCGTGACGTTTGCTCTGCTTATTTTTTACTCTTTCAGGGTTATGACAAGCGGATGTTTGTTTAGATTTCGATATTTGAAAAAAGGCTTGTCCGTGGCAAAGATAACGAAAATTAATTCAATGTTCGTGTTTTTGATTGCCTTGCTCATGTAATAAATGGTAAATGAATGCACAAATACACATGCATTGTAAATAAGTACAAGCATTTGGGGTTTGAAAAGATACAAATCTCTTTGCTTTTCATTATCTTTTCTTCTTCATGAACAAGACGCACACGCTATTCAGTCAAGTTTAGGATTTTTACCATGACTCATCCTACATAGTATAATTAAAAAATAAAGTCTCTCATGCAATAACAAGTAAATGAAGTAATGTTGAAAGTTTACGAGTATATTGACGGATTTATGGGTGTATTGTATAATTATTACTTGCTTCGGTGAAGTAAAATGTCGTGAGGAAACCAGCATACTACCTGAGAGATATTTCTCGACTGCATGTAAACCTAAGTCAGAGGGGCATAAAAATTCTGACACCAGGTGCACTAACCACACGAAAAAGGTGTCAGAACCTACCAGTCTCAGTTGTTAATCACCTTTAAAGCTAATATACATAATTAAATATTACAAAAATTTTAAAATTTGTGGCCTAAATGAAACGATGTAAACTGACTGTGTATGTATACCTAAACGTTGAAGATACATGTTACATATTCTACGAAAATATCTCTCTGGAGGTCACATTTATTGATCGTGAGCCTCATTTACCTCCCTCCCACGCTATCTCTAATTTACTTCTACTCGTACATAGCTCAGTAAATGAGCCGCTTCGCAAGTGTGTGTTCACAAAATACGAGAACGTTATCACACTGAAAACTTTCTAAATATAAGCCCAGTGTGTTAGTGGAGATGGTCTGTGTCTGTGTAAATAGTCTCCGTATGTGTGCTTATATTAAGTGCCCGCACACAGAGATATCAGCCGATATACGAAGCGCGCTCACAGCTTCATTTCTATTATACTGAAACTGAAGAAATGTCTCACTCTGCTCCTTTCTAGAGAGGATCTTTGTGGGCGTGCCGCGGCGTGGGCGGAGCTTAAGACGGACACTCCTTGAAATCCTCTTTTTTCGTAGCTTCGCCGTATCTAGGCGAGCACCGACCACGTTACCAAGACCTATGACACTTCATCTAATTTCGTTTTTCTTCGAGAGTTTTGGAACATAGTTCGGGCGATAGCAGGTCTTGATTGTCTGGTCATGTTTATGTAAGCGGAGAAACAAAGCTCGGAACAACTTTAGTCGTTATCGCGTTTATAAAGTTCTCGAGACATTCACTTTTATGGGGTGTTTTGCTTGAGATAAATTTTTATTTCTTTTGTCTAGATACTTTTTGTTTGCTGATGATAAAGATTATGGAGATGTTTAAATATTCAATAGAATTTATATTAGCTGCACTTTTGTATCAAAACTAATATAGTGTAGGTACATAACTAGCGCGATCCGTAAAATGTCGTTGCGTGGTATCTAATGGTCATATAGAACGGTGACGCTGCTCAGTGACCTGAATCGGATAAATAAATCATATAATTTATCACATTACAGCCTCTGAAAATACGGGCCGTGAGAAGTCTCAATTATGAGATCATGAACCGAATAAAATATTTTGCTGACGAACTAACTTTGACTTTGAGAAAATGTTCTTTGACTTAAGATAATTTACGTTGAACGAACCGCCAGTATCTTTCGGGCCCCTTCGCAAACCTTAGTTTAATTAAAGAATATACTGTCTAAAGGGTGTAAAAAACCTGTTAATGGAGACGAAAGGTACTTGTTTTCGCCGTCATTGTGATATTTTTTTTGTTCTACACCATACCCGGGATCCTTCTAGTTACGGAGATATTGGGGGTCAAGGTTCAAACTTTTTTTTTTTATATAAGTTTTTAATATAAGATTTTTACTTTAAACACCTCCACGACTCCCATACTATTCAATTCATCCATCAGCATAATGATTTGAGTGCGTAACAAACGTGAGTTTTACCAAAAAACATAATTTTTCCCCCCAGAAAAAAAATTCGTTTCCCAGCAATAATTTTTGATGTACAGATGAGATGAATAGTTTGATGTACATAATGCTTGGTTGCCGGCTTCGTGATGAGGTGGTGTACACCCTGTATGTCATCAACCTTTTGACCGCCACAGCATAAACGCTCGCGCGTGCCCTCCACGCCAAGCCACAATTTCATCTACTATTTTGTCACATATTTGTGTCGTTTGGCGTACAGGGCACGCGCGTGCTTGTCACGTATATGTGACAATGGCGTCCAAAAGGTTAAATGACTGTCAGAAACACGGCATTGTTAATATTTCGTTTCGCGTTATAATTGTTCAGCAAATTATAGTGTCAGTAGGCCTAAAAGATAATGTTTAGATAACATATCCACAATCATATTCAGTTAAGAAAAACATTACCCATCACATATCGATGAATGATGATCTCCTTTCACAAAAGTAGCCTCAAAAAGATTGATAGTGGAACGTTTATACGTCACGGAGCTTATCTTAGTGACGGTCCGCAGAAATAATAGCTGCGATGAAGGAAAGCGGTAATGAATGATGGATGGAACCTCGCAACTGATCTGTGGGTAGATAAAAATATGATGGAAGAACTATGTAACTCAATATATTCATTGTTGTAGTGATAAAATTATGTTACACTACCCTTAAATCATAATAAAAATATGTGTTACCTTACCTTTGTAATGATGCAATAATGTTTTGTAAACTAGGAGCTGTATCCACGAGAACACTATCGAAAAACTGACCTGCAGTTTGGCGGAAAATTTGTGTAATACCCACTTATTCAACATTTGTTGAAGACAAAAAAAAACTTGATTAGCTTTTCGGTAGAGTACACGCATACCATCAGACCTATCATCTTCTTGAATGATGAGGCAATTCTGACTCCAAGCTGCTACTGGAAAATTCAAGACAGTATATCCTAATCATTACAAGGACATACCGACATGAAAGTAACTTTAATGCTACGTCGTAGTGTTTTGCGTAGTTACTACGGCGTAGACTTCACAAAAAGGACACGACTACGCGACTACGTTAGCCGTAGCAAGTATCTGATGCGCTACGCCAAAAATAATACCCGAACTTTATTATAGATCGAATGCAGGTAGTCAGAATTGGGAGCGTCTTAGACGAGATTCTTGAAATAAAATTAATAATTTGATTAATTACTATTTAATATGTGGCAACGTGTTTACAGATTCGGATGCGCACACGGAGTGTGTGTTCCTAAGAGCTAAACTTAAAATCTAGACATAACAACTTTATCTCTCCAGGAATGACGCAAGCACCGCGATGCAGTCCCGCTCTTATGCTGACATACGCACAATTCGTATTGGCGGTGGTGCTTCCATAACTAGGTTCATATATGTATATTTTTCTAACCCAGCTCAATTTCAATAACAAGCAATATTTTACGCTTTATAACGCTTCATAATAACGCAAGATTACCTATAAAATAATTTGGCTTAGCCTTAAGTACGGTAAAGTGGGCCACATGTGTACACGAGTGGAAAACAACGTGGACCCATTGGGAGCCAGTGGGCGTTATCTCCCGCCACTTCCTTTGGCGCTCAATTGTGCGAACAGGAAAATGTTTGAAGCTACCCTACTCGCCGTAAATGAAGACATCGCTTGTGAACTGTTTCTAAATGTGTTGGATGATATCCGGACCCTGAGATATAAATACTTTATGTATTTAATGCATAAGGTGCCTCTATTCTGACTACGATAATTTCCAGTGACATAATGTTTCTGTAAAATAAATAAGCCCCAGAACAATATGCATTTTTTTTTTTAAAAGTGTTGTAGATTCCGTTCCTCTTTTTTTTTTCTTTACGGATCGACGATACCATATACTCATGTTTAGGGTAAAAATATACTTTTGTGCTTCAGCCAACTGTAACGTGTCAATATAGTTTCTTAACTATTATGTTTAAAACGGCACCGCAACGAGGCATATAATAAGTAGCAGAAACAGTTGTATTATTATCACAGTGCTTTGGTAAAGGAAAATATCGTGAGGAAACCAGCATGTCTGGGAAATATTTCCCGACGGCATGTTAAGCCAATTCGGAGGCTTAAAGGCAGCAAAAACATTCTGACACCAGCCCGCTTAGCATGACCACCGGAGAAACGAGAGAGACTCGACAAATCTTTTGTTCATCTGTCATTGAATCGACAAAATGACAGATGAACAAAAGGTTTGTCGACTCTGTCGTGTCTACAGGCACTAACCACACGAGAAAGAAGTAGCAGCAACTTCATACACTGAGAGAGTGTTTGAGATTTTCTAAAATCTTTAGCTGTTAAACGTCTGAGTTTTAACGGGAAATAACATCCATTAATGAACTCCTAAATAACTTGCAGGTCATGTCATTACAAATGAACTCATATCTCGTATGAGCATTCAATTTAGCACTTACACCCCATTATACAAAATTATCGATGTCACCTACATACATTGTGTGAACTCAACCCTACATGAGCCGTCTATGTGTGTGTGTGTGTGGTGTGTGTGTCACTGTGGGTGTAATATTGTGTGCGTTATCTGAAAGATTCCACTTCATTTCCCTCGACCCGCGGATGACGTCACATGTTATTTACATCCCGTATATAATATAAAAGTCTGTGAATATACATATCGTTGTGTAGTTATTATAGATAGACATAACATTTAAAGCTTGGCAAGAATGGCGAATATCGCAACGATCTTCCAAAAGAAGAAGAGTTTCAGTTCCTAATTTTTAAGGGAATCATCCCAATCTCAATCTTGGAATCTCTATAAAATAAAATAAATAAAAAAATAAAATAAAAATAAAAAAGCTTTTAATTCTACCATAAATACATAAAACAAATATACACTTAATTTATCGTAAATATAGCAAATTCGTAAGTAGCATTGCATTTTTAACATTATCAACATTACATTACATAATTAACATTACATTCATTCCATAACATTCATTCTTATAATTACATTCGTTTCCTTACATTCATTTAAATACATTAATTTAGTAACTTATCAAAACATTAATTTAATAATCAATCCATTTAAAAATTTACATTACATTAATTTAATCACATTACATTCTTGAATGACATTATTTTAATTACAATAATTTAATTTACATGCGTTCATTTATGGAAGTCGCCTCTGTGGCGTAGGCCTCCCCCAGTTTCCTCCATCTTTCCCTATCTCTAGCTTGTCTCCTCCAGTCAGGTCCACATCTTTCTTTGAATACATCTTCCCAGCGCTTTCGCGGCCTTCCTTGCTTCCTTTTTCCATCTCTAGGGACCCACTCTACGATTTTCTTTGTCCATCTTTCGTTGTCCATTCTACAGATATGTCCTGCCCATTTCCATTTCAGACTTCTTATTCTTTCTATTATGTCCGTTATTTTAGTTTTTTTTCGTATGTCTTCATTAGTCATTCTGTAAGACAATCTTATGCCCAACATGCTTCTCTCCATTTTTCTTTGCATGACAGCGAGTATGTACTCGTCTGCTATCCGCAGTGACCATGTCTGGCATCCGTATGTGAGGCATGGAAGTATCGCTATCTCGTACAGCTTACTTTTCAACTTCACGTTTATCTGGGGGTTCTTCATGATTTCTTTGAAACTCCAGTACTTTTTCCATGATATTGCTATTCTCCTATTTATTTCTTTTTCTGTTTGGTCTTCAAATGAAATGGATTGTCCTAAATAGATGTATTCTTTAACATATTCTATTCCTTGCCCATCAACAATTATTTGTGTTTCCGAACCGTTTGTTAGGATTTTGGTTTTGGTCGCATTCATTGTCAGACCTACTTTCCCGCTTTCCTTCGCAAGCTCTTGTAACATGTTTTCTAATTGTACAGGTTCTTCCGTGAACACAACGATATCGTCTGCGAAACGTAGGTGGCTTAAATATTCACCGTCGATTTTTACTCCTTTCTTTTCCCAGTCTAAGTTTCTAAATATTGCCTCTAAAACCGACGAAAATATTTTTGCTGAGAGCGGGTCCCCCTGCCTGACGCCTTTTTTTATGTTAAAAAAATGTTCTTGGAATCTCTACCTAAAGAAAACTTTTGTTACATAGATAAATTGAAAAACAGAATCGGACAGACTCTAAAACACAAATTAAATGTTAAACAATAAAATAAAACGTTTTTCGACGACCACGGAAAATTCTCAAAATAAAAGTATGGTATCGAAGTAAACTTGGAACAAAAAGGCATGTTTTTCCATGTGCGTACCTATTAAACTTGTATACAAGTCAAGTAAAAATTAATGCGTTGTAACCTTTTTAAGTTGGCACATTAGCATTTGAGCGCCGTCGGCTGTCGTTTAGGAAATGAGAGTCAGCTGTTTTATCTAAATGGGAGTATGGGGACGTAAAAATGACGTAAAACCCCCGTTTAACAATAAATAATGAAATAAAACGTTATGTTCCATGTACAGAAACGTATAAATACGTATATTGCGTCATCAAATGTATTCGATTGGTAAAAGTTAGGTAGGTAATATTATTTTTTACGCAAACAAACTTTTGTAGTCATTAAAATTCTTTCGGGAAATTTTCTTTTTATAATGACTTCATCAAGATTCACATACAAAGTACCTTACTTACAATTCGTTTCTACTTTTTAATTATAATCACAGAAACTATTCCAAGTAAATTCTAAATTTTTCAAGCAACATTTCCGCCACAATTCCTGAATTAAACACCTCACCAAAACAACAATCAGCACACCATAATTAACCACTAAACATAAACAAAACACAAATAAGGAAAAACAAGTGCATAAAAAGAATAATAGCACAACCGGTACAATAGCCTCGCGGTACCAAAAGTACCAAAAATACCGCAACCTTCGCGGTAATGAAGCCGTATCTTTAATAGCCGCGATAAGGGCGCTAAATGTTTGCGCACACGCCAAATAATAAGCGGCTCGATCATTTGTGAGGGGAGACTGACGGGGAAAAAGAATTGGAGCCGTTGATGGTCCTCTTATCGATGGTAGAGATGGGAATGTGCGAATTGAATAAGGTTGCGTGTTTGCACGGATTTTTGATGCTGATGATCGTGTGTTGCGGTTGTTTTTTTGTTTGTTGAGCCAGACGAACATACATTTACCTAGATACATCTTTGCCTTACCCTACAGAGATTACAGGTATTACGTGTTACAAGCCAATCAATAAATTCATATTAATTTGATTGTTGGAGCCTGGATTGTATTGGTTTCTGAAAAAACTTTGTTGAAGTCTGTTTTAAAACAGTTTTGAAGTTATTTTAACTATATTTCGCTGTCTTCCTCCATATAAGGTCTCTACGTTCCAACCAGATAAAACTATCATCCAAGTAACAAACATTTGGAACATTTTATAAAGGTTTGTTTGCTATTCCGGTTTAGCGCGGGGTCGACCAACATTTTAGCGCGTATACCCGGCGGCATCGGTACAACCGCCTGATTGGCAGTTAACCCCCGCAGATAAACGCAGATGGGCAACGTTCGACAGATATCGCCTATCGTTCGGCAAACTTCGCTCTTTACGGTTATTCCCCCATAAAGGGAACTTTAAGTAAAAACAACTTTACAACCATCGTTTTACGATATCTTTTTATGTCGCGCGGTTATTTTTACCGCTATTATGGCTATTACTGATCATCATGAGTTACGTAATTGTTTTATTGGACGTAGTTTAGTTTATTAACAATAAAAAGGATAAACGGACTCGAAAGTCCGTCCAATAGAAAGCACCTTATATGGAAGTGGAGTCATGATAATCGCGACAATCTAACGTTTAACTTCATTTGACGGACAGATTTAACGAGAGATGATTTTAAAATTGATCCTACATAGATTCACATAATTATACTAAACAAAATTGGTTAAATTAGTATTCATTTTCATAAATCGAGTCAAATTTAAATTCAATTACAACTAAAAGTTGTAGCCCTTGTTTCAATAACACAAATATAGATGAAACGAAAACTAATTTGGAGCCTCCACCAACTGTTAGGACAACGCCACTTACGGTGGTGGGTGCCATCAAAACTAAATTTGGACAACGAGTCGCAATCCCACATCAAATAATGGGAGAAATGACGAACAGAACAAACTTCACACATCCCTATAGACGGCGGGACACACGGCGGTCTTGCTTAGCCAACATGTTCGGTTACAAAACGGATATAAAACGGATTGTGGTTGTGGAAAGTAAAAAAATAAAGTAAAATGGCGACTAGAATTTTATCACCCTGTTAGGTGTTCTTAATTCAATGAATCAGAGGGTAAGCTTACTCGTTATCCGGTCGTTGCAGCACATCATCCAACATAATTATTAGTTTAACCTCTATTTAAATCTAAATCGTAGGTAAATCGATTTTTAAATATACATCCAATGATATGATTAGCTTTTCGTTAAAATCGTATAAAGCCATAGTTAGTGTGTCTGGAAACTAACCTTAACACAACTATAAATATGAATGAAGCTGCCTATCTGTGATTTAACCAACGACATTGGTACGTACCTACTGACATGTTCGGTGCCACGAAGAATGAAGCAGTGTGTCAGCAGCGTAAATCGCCAGATGAATATTGTTTCAAACGGAATTAAGCACGCGCGCTAGGGACGGGGATCACTTATAATTGTTATTTTATTCATAGAAACAACAGTCCTCGGGGACGGTGGATAGGTGAACAAATATTTTAGATCGTCGAGGACCTTTTAGCGAGCCCTGGATGACGCGGGTGAGTGATGTTGCGCTACAATTAGTGTCTTGTGTATACAATTTAGTGCACAAAGATCGATACTGGCCAAACTTAATGAATTATATTATTCGAATGTAATTTCAATTGAATGAATTCAAATGCTGCCAGTCTTTTGGGCACGTTCCCGGATGACAGCGATGCAGAGGAGTACTTTGACGCATCAGCTATTGTTGACGTTGACTTACTTTTGGTCTTATTTTTTATTTCAAATTGTATCGTAGTTTGTCTACAATGTAATGTACATAATAATGAACTGCAAAATAATTGGAGCAGAAATAAGCAATTCTAATTATCATATAATATATATGCCTTTGATATCGTCATGAACCATTACGACAATGACTATTCTAGGAAATTGTTAAGCCGCTTACTCAGGTAAAACCTAAGGGTAAAACCAAGTCAAATGACTCGTTGAAATTCCAGCTCATCTGTACGAAAAAGATAAGCGGTAAGCTAACCCGTGTCTGTCTGTAGCGCGCAATCATCCCGCAAATCCCGTATCATTAAGTATCGCTAAGAAAGCGATCCCGTGGACTATTTCCATGTTAATAACATAGGGGAAACGGTGATTAATCAACTTGACGTTTAGCTACATCCCCGTGATACTAACCTCAGTGGCATTCGCAATTTATGCATTGGTTTGCGAAAGGTCTATTCTCTACAACAGATCTTGGGATTAATGGTGTTTCCATTAAAATGTTGATTGGACACTGAATTGGCTTAAAGGGTTGCGATTTCTGTGGTAAATGTGGAGTCAATTGATCGAAGTAGCATTTACTGCAAGAATATTTTAGAAGCTCTCACACACGCGCGTCTTTTTTTTTATTCTAGTAACACGCAAGATTATTTATAAACTAATTAACATTCGTTAAATTACGTGTTAACTGCGTTCTAAAAATAACAATTAGTTTTTACCTCTTGACTGCACGCTAACAATTAATTCTTTTCAGTAATATAATGCAGGTTACTACTGAAAAGCTTGTTGCCGTAACTATTTTATTGCGTCATATTTTAACAAAGCTCAACATTTTCCTAAAATAGCTTGCAGCTCACCATTTGTAAAATAAATTCCCTTTTTAAACAATCAAAATGTTCCAGGAATTTAAACACCCCGGTCGCTCATTTAAATTATAAAACCTGGAATACATATAAATGCAACATAACATAATGTGGATAATCCCGCGGAGGCAACTCGTTGCGACGGTCAAAAGCTGATATTTCTCCTTTTAATCCCTGTCAGATTATTTAAATTCCCACCTGCGGGTCCTACTCACCATTTGCCGCCGCTTTTTATTTTAAACAAAAATAAAATATAAAATTATTCTCGTATTTGTTTTGGACGGACGGAATCCTTTAATTTTCGGCACGGTTGCGTGACGGTCCGTCCACTGCCACTGTCGCGGCGTCCGCTTGCACTGTTTGGGTCGCTTTGAGAAAAAATGTTTTCATATTCCATGCTTATACCTACCGTGAAATGTTTACCGGATTTTAATATTTTATTTTATTGTCAAAACAATGTTTGCGGAACGTTTGTTTGGAACAGCTCGGCCCGTCCATTCTGTTGAAGCATAAAGGGAAATGGCATTTCATTTTCCGAATTAAAATCCGCTCTGTGGACAATAGTGTAATATATTAGCGTCATAACAATCGTACAAAGCTTAATTTTTTGTCGAGATTGCTCCAGAGGCGACTGAACTCGTTTAACAAAAGAAAAACTAGGAGTTAGTTGTCCAAAGCTTTGCCAACTCTGTTGGCTGTTCTATAATGCGCACACAATTAATAGGGTAAACCATATATCCCTTTGCATATTTTACTGATATTGGCAGTTAAAGATTTGGTAAACATACCCAATTAAAATGTTTCTAAGCGAAATTAATTCATTTAAGGCGACTACATGAGATAAATTAGCAACTTACTCTATTTGTGGTGGTTCAAACTTCGTTTGAAATACTGTTACAATAAAGTTTTAGTCAGCTTGCACTACAACGTGGTTGTTACGTCAGTCACTGCGGGCCGAATAGTACGAAAAGAGTGGTTGCGATCGATTTACAAAAACCCTATTGATTGGACTAAAAAACTAAACACTATGATGCTAATATGTTGCTTGTAGAATTATTTGCCAAAAAACAGAATGATCGCATGTATTTTAGTATGTTTTTTTAAAAGATAAGTTCGTGTTTTTTTATCGAGTAAAATTAATTGTATTATGTTTTCAAAACCCTAGCATAAATCCTAAAGAATGTCATATATTTTTCTGGTTTTGTTTATTGTAGTGAATCATATACTTTTAGGCATTATAAAACTCAACTAGCTCATGTAGTCGCCTTAAGTTCCAAAACGTATTTTAAAATAGGATGAACTTAGGTTCTCATATGTTTGGTAGTTTAAATACTAGCGGTACCTACAAAAAAAGTTCGTCCTATCCCAAAACATTGAAAAAACAGTTAATGATACATTTGCCATATGCGCTGATTGTAGCAGCTCCACTAAGTGCAGAGTGCAGGGTAGAGCCTCGAACCGTTCCGAGGCTGGAATGTAGCAATTGTTGCCGCTGGCTTTATCCGCCACTGTCGCCACTGTCGCTTCCCGTTTTATTTGCTTTACTATACTTTAAATTCTTTCCCTCACTCGCCATGCTTTATGCGAATGTTCGCGCACGCTCACCGCTCACAGCTCGCGTCCTGCCGCGTGAGTCGCCTAATGAAAACTTTTTGAATTAACGTACTGCAGTAACATTCGATGCGAGTTTTTTCCCACTCTGCTTTGTATTGAAAATAACTCGTTTAAAGTTGAATTTTAAATTCATTCCCCGTACTGAATGTGTTTTTGCTTTGTTACATATTGAAACTCGTTAAAGAGTTAGAATGAATCACTTTGTAGGTATATTGTATTCTAGCTATACTAGAACCAATACATTTTTATTTGTACCGTAGGAATGTGAAACTTGTGGCCATTGTGCTGTAAAACTATAAATCCATATTTAATCTCTGAAAAGCTATCACGTATTAAATATTGCGTAAAACAAATTAAATTCACATAAAAACGTCAAACCGCAGCCAATCCATCGATCCTTGCACAGAAACGAGCGCGGATTGTGGCCGACACACCTCCATTGAACGCGCCGCTCAAAAGCGAGACCGCAACAAGGCAACCGATAAATCACACGCCAACTTCAAATAGAAATGTCATATTATTTCCACAAAAGATTTAACTCCAAAATAAATTACATTTTCCCCCTTTTTCGTGGCATTGTTCACCGACGTGTGGAAGCCGCACAGTGCTCGGCGATATTTAAAAAACCATTAACTGCACGCTTTTGTATAGAAAACAGTACAACAGTAGCAAACGATATGCTCAGATGTTGTGTTGTTTGAATAGCTAATTGTATTAGCATAATGTAACTACTTACGTACAAAGAATGATTGACATGTTTAATATATTTATTTTCTCATTACTTCTCTTACCACGTAAGGGCTCTGGGTAAAGGTGATTAAATTGGTTCGCCATTACATGGCAGCATATAGCAATGGAAGAACTAATTCACAACCGAAGCCTGCCGGGGCTGCGGGACTGTTCGAAAGAGATACCGCGGCCCCGGAACGTAAAGGGCGAGGAAGGAACATGGATGGGTTTTAGTCAGTAAGAGTCTGACACTCCCTCCCGCTCCGCCCAGAGTGGGAGAAGTCATTTGATGATTTCCCATCCCAAAAAAAAAAAAAAAAAAAAAAAAAAAAAGGGGTGGCTCCGCACTGACCTACAAACGCCTGAACATTTAAAGTAGAATTCGGTAAGTGATCCATCCACACTGCATTGAGGAGTCTGTGGAGCATAGTTCCAAAATCGCCCACCTCTAACTCCCGTAGGTAGTAAACCCAGCAATCGTTCATTACGGCAGCTTATCACAGTTAACACATATTGACGCGGTATTTTCCGGAGGCACGTACTTAACACAAAGCTGGGAACTTCGCCATAAATCCATTCTATTCTGATTTACAGCCGCCGACTAAATGTTTGATTTGTGCTCGTAAATCGAGATGAGCGCTGTCAAACGCACAGCTGATACTTTTTTTGTTTTCGGGGATATACGAATTATGCCTAGGGGTGAAATTGTACGTGATTTAGGCAGGTATCTAAAAGGCTTTTTCCACGTTTAATCAAGGCCGAAATGATGAGGTGTTGTACTCTTATACATTCCATTTGATTAAAAAGATTGTTTGATGAAACAAAAAGTTTTCTAAGGTAATTTTGACAACACTTGGAAAATCACCTGGTTGACGGGACTAGAAGTTTTAAAAGTGACATAGAAAGACTATACATAGTTCTTTTTCCAGAACAATATCAGTAAGATTTTAAAGATCTTCGAAGATGACAGCTGGTGACTCCCGAATAATGTAATTCACAAGTACAAGTTAATTAGCAGCTTAATTCAGCACAATAGATGATGAAACTTAATCGACGAAGGGATGGGGGGGCATTCAAAACTACTTATGTGTAAGTGCGATAACACGGAACTTGAATTTGGAGTGACGATGCTAAATGTAATATAACGTTTGACATTTGTTGTAATAAATAGCTTTTTGAGCTCGAATGACATTGACAGAAGGACGCTGTAAACATTTTATATCTGTGGAAATTGTATTCAAAAACAGAGGGAAGAAGCATGCAGTAGTCTAAACAGGGCAACTGAATAAGTGTATTTTAGTCTTTCGTGTCTGCTTTGGCTTGAAGTCTAGTACATTCGCAACAAATCGAGTACCTATCTCATTGACTTAGCACATTAACCTAGCATATATATGTATGTTCATGAAAACGAATTCCGGAAAAACCATAAGTATCTAGAAAATCAGCCAATTACAGTCAGGCAAAGCTTCCCCAACTTAGTAGTGCAACGGTATAATTTTCGCGGTACAGTTGAAATAAATCCGACGAATGGCTCCCCGCGACCGTGGCGCACAGCCATGTCGTTAATTCGCCGATTTAAATCGGAAACACGCGATAATTTCACCGTTTAGCCCTTTTGAATTCAAATTTCGAACGCCAATTGTAAGTACTGTTTGTAGTTTGACTAGGAACTTTGTGGCTTGGAAACCAACGGTTTCGGTAACGCTCAATGAAAGCAGCGGTAAATACATTTACGTGGAAAAGGTGTCTGTGAATTAAATTGTGGAACTGAATTCGTGGAACATCTATACTTTGTTTCGTGTTGTTTGTTTTTTTGAACGCGCTAATCTCAGGAACTTCTGATTGAAAATAAAAAAATCTTTTTGTGTTGGATAGTCCATTTATCGAGGAAGGTTACGTTATATAACATCACGCTATATCTAATAGGAGCGGAGCAAAACTGAAAATTGTTGCAAAAACGGGGAATATTTATTCGTTTTGTGTTTTTAACAACTTTCGACTGCGTAAACCGATTTTGATGATTCTTTTTTATTTGAAAGCTGGGGCTTCCCGTGTGGTCCCATTTCAATTTGGTTAAGATCTAATGCTGATCTTCTGGGATATTAGTGGAACTCTTCAAAATTAGACGGCAAATCTGCAGTGATTGCTGCAATCGCTTGGATGTTTATTGTTTATACAACATCACGCCTGTATGCTCTGAGGGGGTACGCAGATGTGTACAATACACCCAGATTTCAACAGTTCGGTGTGTTAAGTTCCATTTATTGGGGATAAGCCTATTACCGTGACATGTACCGCTTTTTTATTTTATTGGAAAGGGTGTACTTCAAGGGTAGTTTGATGAGTGTTTGGTTGGGTTCTGATTATGGGATCCATGACAAAGTAACGGAACTCTTCAATTCTTAGTAGCAAATTTACGATTCTCGGCCAAATCTTTTATAGGCTACCCGGATATTTGAGTCATCTACCATAACGTCGTTATTAACCGACTTCAAAAAGGAGGATGTTCTTAATTTAATGTTTCCCGATTACTCGAAGATGGCTTGACCGATTTTGTTTTATTTTGTTTGAAAGGGTACCTATACTTCCCAGGTGGTCCCATAATCATCAAAACAGGATACTGATGATGCTATCGTGGAAAAATAGAGGGAACTCTTCAAATTTTATAGGAACACAAGAAGCGATTTGGGTAGTTTTAGGAAGACTACTTTCTCGGAGTGATCCCGTTTCAATTTGGTACAGATCTGATGAAGAACTTCAGAGATAGGCAACGGAACTCCTCAATAAATGATAGCAAATGTACTGGGATTGCTGAAATCTCATGTCTGTCTATTGTTTACACCAGTTCATAGCAAAAAATCACGCCGGTACGCTGTGAGAGGGTAAGCACATATGAACCACTAAAAAGTGAAAAATAAAAAAACTCTTTTGCAAAAAATAAAACCGATTTCACACAAAAAAATGAAAAATAACTTTAGCTTCAGAAGTCGGTGATAAAAAACTAAATCAATCAAACAAAGGCATCAATCAAACATTATCTCTTTTATGTGATGCAGACGAAGTTGCGTGGGTCAGGTAGTAATTTAAATAAATAGGAAAGGTTTTATAATAGTACTATCTCATGACCTCGGTTTAGCCCGTGGATTTCTATAACATACCCACCGGGGTGATCATACAACCGGGGGTATCATACCACCGAGGGGATCATACCACCGGGATTAAAAGTATCATGTGTTAATCCAGGTTAATAAACTATCTGTGTGCTACTCTGTTCAGTAGTTTTTGCGTGAAAGAGTAGCAGACGTTCACCCGTTCATCCTCACGAACTTTCGCATTTATAATATTAAGTAAGTAGCAGGATTAGTTAGATTTTTCGCTTAATATAGCAACTTAGGTACGATACAAAAAAACGTGTCTATAATTTGATCTGTAAATATTAATTTAAACCAAATGGCTTTTTAACTGGTTTTTTCAGCCAGATGCAGATTTAGCACTAAAAAGGTGATCGGCACTATTCACTAAGGTTCTTTTTTATCTGGCATTCTAAGTATCAGTTCATCAAAAGCCCATGCCTATGGCATTAAATCCGCCTCTGTACTATGTGCTTGAAGTGTTTAATAAATAAATAAATAACTTTACAATTCATCAAAATGACCCTCAGGTCAGTTCAGTTCAGGCATATAACTATTAATAACTGAGAAGCTCCTCGAGTTCAAGCTATTTTCTATTATTTACACCCAACTTTGTCACACATCACTTTACCAATTGAACTTCATTTCGCCACTCTCGAACCAGAGACAACAATATACGTCTAATATTATATTGATAGGTTTGATTTCGCCCCTCTAGGCCGCTTTTTGTTCGTTATTTATGGCGCGCGCGATACAGATAGAGCTGGAGGCGATATCATGAAATATTAAACGCATTACAAGTGGCATATAGGCAGGAAGATGAGGTAAGAAAAAACGTTGGCTTTCATTCCACTGTGTTAGGATCATGTGGATTTTTGTACTGATTTGTACTTCTCCTTCTTTAAAAATTCGGGAAAAAAGATTTGTGAAAAAGAAATCTTTTCTAGTCTAGGTCTTCATCTTCTTTGTGATGCTTGCACAACGATCTTTTTATATTTCGTTGTTTCAAAACTTCGCCAATTCCACATCCAAGTCTGCAACATTGGATGTTAATTTACAAACATTACAACATCTATATCTTAAACACAAAACAACGCCACAAAATGAAAAAAAAAGTAGGAAAAATGCGAGCAGACTTTGGGGACTGCCGATAAAAGTGAAAACTCGTAGCTGACTCTTAACATGTGCAATAGCGGACGGGACGGTCACGCAAGTTCCATGATTTTTACTCAAAAAGTGCTCAACGCGCCTAAAAAAGTTTTCACTTCAAAAGTTAATTATAATTCTAACAACATATTGACCATTTCGAACACGTTAACTTAATGTATACCCCATAACTAACCGTCCATCAAATAACAAAAACACTTGATATAGGTAAAGCCATGGCCACATTATTCCTTCCCCATAAAGTTTGGCAGCAAAGTTCGCCGCCACAGTATCACGTTTACGAATCACACACAAGTTTATTCGCTCACTTTTATCGCAACAGAGGCGCGTTAGAGAAAATGATTTATACGATTTATCATAAATAACTTATTCCGACTCCATTTGGAAAACTATTGTTGATGCTACCCTGTTTAGTGTACAAAGGATATTAGATTTCTTACTTATGTCGTTGATCGTATCTTAAGACTGACTTATGGGTACTTGGTTACTTATTTTAAACACATATTCAATACGTATGTCATTTTTCTACATTGTTTTAAAAACATTGCCCCACACGAGGATTTTTTCCTGTATCGTGGGCGTTTAAAAACAGTTAGACCCACATACACAAACAACGGAACAACGACCTGTATTATGTGAGTCTATACACCTCTGTTCTACCCTCGCGGGATTTAAATCGTGAGAATATGTTACACTATTAAATGCCAGTAGTAGTGCTGAGCATCAACCAGAAACTTACAAACGGTACCATCAAAAAGCTCAATCATACTTTATACTAAAATCGGAATCCGTAGAAATTGTGCTACATTATCATCACACCCTTTTTGATTATTTTCTGTCTAAGAATTATCTTGGCTATTTTTATTATCACTTACAGCCAAAGTAACAGTCTGTTTGTTTACAAAATTTCATCAAACAACCCTTAATAAAACCCGAAAGAGTTATTGAAGCGGGTAAGTAATAAAGTATCGACAGGTCCCTCGCAATATTTCTAATATCATTGTAATCTACATATTATTCCAATAAGTGGGTTTTCCGCAGCCAATATTGCGCCCGGGAGTGGAGTAGCCGACCCTCGCGGTAAGTTTTTACCTTTTATTGTTTTATTTATAACTTTGTGATTGATGACGGCTGAGAAGTTGGCTTCATAAATATTGAGAGAATTCACGCTGCGAAATAGTTTGCGGGAATCTTTTGCCGGTTCTTAGTTTTGCAGTTGAATTTGGATGTGCTTTGTGTATTGTGGCATTAAAGTTGCATTAGTCTTAGTGGAAGACCTGAAACTTAAGTTCTTGAAAGAGCTTGTATATTTGAGTTATGATTTATTTAAAATATTGTCTACAAACATAAGTTACCATTATCTCCATGATCTGCTGGCCAATCATGCCTAGCCTTTCCCCAAATAAGTTGGGGTCGGCTTCCAGTCTAACCGGATGCTGCTGAATATCAGTATTTTACATGGAGCGACTGCGTATCTGACCAATATGAACTTCAAAAACACGAGTGTATAAAGAACTGCGCCGGATGACCACAAATATACCGTTATCAGGGTCGATCGGTAGGAAATGTGCCGCAGACGATGTCCGTGCTCTAGCCGATTCAATTTACATAAGCGTTTGTCGTTAACGTGTTGTTTAACTGCGAGCGGTATCACACAGATATTTTTTTGTAGATAACTTTTTAATGTTGGCTGATTTTGATTCTTTGTTTGTTTAGGGTTACAATCTTTTTTGAAATGAAAAGAAAAAACCGGCCAAGTGCGAATCGGGGGCAGGCATGAAGAGGTCCGCAATATCGTAGTAGGAAATCCCTTTAACTTTAATATTTTTGGTTTATTTGTTTTAATAGCGTCAACAGAAATATACTCATTTTGTAAAAGGGCCTGGAAGGTTTTTGTTTGAAGCCTAGGCAGCCTGACATCCGCCTTTAATTTTTTCAAAATTACGGCCACGCATAATACGGTCTCTGTTAACGATAGCTGGTATCGTAAGTTGTGCTGAAGCTGAAGATGCAATCAGTGAATAGACTTTAATTTTTATAGCTCATATCTCGATAACGTGAAACTTTAACAATCAAAATCAAAGCATTTATTTCAAGTAGGCCAATTACAGGTACTTTTGAATTGTCGAAACAAAGATGAAAATTATATGTAGCTACAGTCCCAGTCACAAGACAAAAACTGTGAAAGTACTGTAGTATAGTCTCATTCACAACTTGTTTGTAATGATGCCAGCTGTCGATTGATAAAGGTTTTTTGCGCGGCCGATTATATCAAAGTCATGCTTGTGTTACTTTTAGAGTACGGAATTTTAAAAACTGACTCTTAAAATCTTAAAAACATAGTTGACAGCAGAATTTTAAATTTAAAAGTAACAAATCTGTAGATAATTTAATCAACCTTTACCCTTACTACTACTTTTTCAATGAAACTCTATATAGGGTGACTGGTAATTAGTGTACGAAACTTAAACACGTGATTGTGCTCATGATAACAAACAACTTTTACTATGTGACGAAACCTGAAATCGCGAAAATAAATCAGCTGTTCAGTCATTTTACTGGTCAAAATGTACTACACTAAATACCAGTCACCTTACCACCATATATAAGCAATAACAATCAGCGAATTCGAGAGCCCATTTTTTCACAGAAATCACAGACGATATTTTCCAGACAAATACAAATGGAAGGACAGTGCACAACGTTTGTTTCCTTTTTAAAATTCAGCCGAGCATAATAACTGCGGGCAACGGACGGATGCGGCCTTCCAAATGGTTCCGCGATTAGACCGCACGCTGTATCTGCGTTTAGCTTGCTTTTAGGCTCCGTGTGCTCGTTCGGAAATCATTGGAAATTGACGTCACCGCAGCTACGTTGACTTTAGCGATTTTAAATGTTCGGTCATACCTGTACGGACATACTGCGACCATGGTTCCGGACACTGGGCTTTGTCAGATATTGTTCTGATACATTCATGCGTCAGTTTACCATTTTTGTGTAGGTACCAGTTTGACTGAGTCTTTAATGCATTTTAAATGATTAATTCCTATGCGCTGTCCTGGGCCCATAACCTATAAATCAAACAACAGTTTTTCTGTGAGACTTAACAAAATAATAAATTTTATTCCAGAACATACCTATCAGAGACAACCGTACAATAATTCATAAATAAAAGTACAGTCTATGGCATTTCTGGTATTTGATAATACTAACAGTTGTCTTCATATAAATAGTGTTCGAGGAGATTTCCTTCAATAAAGGTAAAGTCGGATTTCCCACACTGACCATACCTACTGGTTGATGTGGGTTCCTGGTAACCGTTCTGTTCTCTTATTTATCATAAAACGTTCAGGTTATTCATTTAAGAAAGTAAAAACTTCATCGTTAGTTCATCCATTGATGAGGACTTAATTTACAATAGGTAGACCAATAGCTATCTTCAGAAAATGCCAAAACTCAATTCAATAGATAACCACGGTAGAGTAAACAACTCCAATGTATCGACATCAAGGTATCTTATTCAGTTCCTCAAGTAACATAAAAATGTAGCACCCACTTGTATTGAAGCAGGCTATCACCATAAAGGTGGCATGACAATAGCGTTTGAGAAACACGCCAGGGTGGCGGCGTATCTCTGGAATAGCCTCCATAAAGTGGCATTCACAAAGAGACGTCCGCGCGGCCCGGCGGCCGATATCACAATGCGGCAAACGACGCCGGCGCTTCCTGTTCCGGCCGCGGCGCCACCGTCGCACAGATTTATGCCCGTCGCTTCCTCCCGCCATATGCGTGGTCGTACCGACTACCCTCGCGCTCATTTACACAATACTCGAGTTTTTCAAGCACCTGTGTTACACGAATGACGTAGCGGATGTCGACTTTTTGCTGTTTAACGGTCGCGTGAATGCTTTAGCTCTCATTTTAATGTCCTTTTTTCGAAAATTTTAGACGTTAACTTCGGTACAACTGAAACGTTTGCATTTTCGTTTAAAATGAGACCAAAAACGACGTGCTGTTTCCGGTTAGAAACCTCAGCCAAAATTGTTAAATAATACCTTTTAATAAAATTACATAAGAAACACACATGAATAAGCAGTTTAATAACTCCTTAAAAATGTACGAAAAAAAGTTTTTTGCAAAAAATATAAAAAATATAATTTGTGTGAAGTCGGTTATATTTTTTGCAAAAAAGTTTTTATTTTTCACTTTTTAGTGGTTCACAGGTGCTTACCCTTTCACAGCGTATCGGTGTGATTTTTTGTTATGAACTGGTGTAAACAATAGACAGTCTTCAGCGATCCCAGTACTTTTGCTATCATTTATTAAGGAGTTCAGTTGCCTATCTTCCGAAGTCACCAGATCTTTATCAAATCGAAATGGGATCACTCCGAGATTGTACTCTGCCTAAAACTACCCAAACCGCTTCTGGTGTGCCTATAAAGTTAAGGAGTTACCTCTATTTCTCCGGGATCCCATTGAATGGAACTTTACACGTCTAACTGTCGAAATCTGGGTGTATTGTATACTTCTGCGTACTCCTTCAGAGCATACAGGTGTGATGTTACGTCATGATGTTGCATAAACAATAAACAACCAAGCGATTGCAGCAATTACTGCAGCTTTGCTGTGTATTTTTGAAGAGTTCCATGTATATCTCCGAAGATCAGCATAAGATCTGAACCAAATTGACATGGAACCACATGGAAAGCACCAGCTTTCAAATAAAAGAAGAATCATCAAAATCGGTTCACCCAGTCGAAAGTTCTGACGTAACAAACGTTGTCGAAATCTGGGTATATTGTACACATCTGCGTACCCCCTCAGAGCATACAGGCGTGATGTTACGTCATGATATAGTATAAACAATGAACCTACAAGCGGATGCAGCAATCACTGCAGATTTGCCGTCTATTTTTGAAGAGTTCCATTGTATATCTCCGAAGATCAGCATCAGATCTTCAACAAATTAAAATGGGAGCCAACGGGAAGCACCAGCTTTCAAATAAAAAAAGAATCATCAAAATCGGTTCACCCAGTCGAAAGTTCTGAGGTAACAAACACAAAAAAAAAAAAAAAACAGACGAATTGAGAACCTCCTCTTTTTAGAAGTCGGTTGAAAATACGGTACGTCCTAATTAAAATTGAATGTTGTTAAAAAGGCTGCCACGCCACGTCTCCTGCGAGTTAACGAAGTTAATTTAACGCGTTTACGTTAATAAAATATTCGTGGACTGGGCGAAAAGGCGCTCGGGAAGTTAACCGGTAAACTGGTGTAAGGGTTTAACCGCTATGATGTTACGAGCTTAGATTATGAAGTGGTTAACGAATTTTGTAGACGAAATCTGAGGGACGTGTTTAGGAATATGTGGGTGCTGAGTTTTATTACCTTACTGTGACGTAAGCTGATCGTTTTTGGTGAGTTGGCTTAGCAATAAATAATCACATCTGCTTCGAAGTAGACGTTGGTGTAGCGATTTATCCGGGTAGGCTAATCAACTTATTATGGTAGAATTCTGACCATTCAATCATCGATAACGATAATGAAAGAGGTTATGATGCAACTGGTATTTTTCTGTTCTGAAAAAATATGAAAAAATAAGTGTACTTACAAGTAACTGTAATTCATCTCATTAAAAAATTATAATCACTTCTAAAAGCTAAACTTATCACTTTCTAGACTCGTCTCGTTAAATATTAATAATTAATTTGAGATAATTATTCGGTGAGCACACGTCGGGTGTGAGAAAAGGATGAAGGAGCAAAAAGGGGGTAGTTCGTACATTATGAAGCGGCGGCCGCGAACTCGCTGCGTCTCGGAATATCTTAGCAGTTGTATTGTTATCACTTCAGTTTAGCCGGGTGCGATCTCACTGCGGCGAATTTGAGAGTGTTGGTTTGCTTTCATATCTTAGTTAAACACATATTGACAAGCTTACTATGGTCCGCGCGCGATAATCGAGGAAGAGCTTACTTATATCATCGGTGGTTTTATTACAAGTACATAATACCCTCATAGTATGATTTCATAAATTAGTACGAGTAAACCACCGATTATTTAAGTAAGCCACCGATTCCTCAGTGCTCGCGCGCGGACTATAGATGAGGTTCACTTGCCCAAAGAGAAAGATAAAATAGAAAGAGCAAATGAGATCTCAGTAGGGCACCATTACCGATAACGTGAATATACGAAATTAAAATGGTTATGAATACCGTCTTTTATGGTAAAATTAAATCCTGAATAAAACCTAAAGAAGATTTCTAAACTATGGCTGTATGAACAGGAATTCATTTACCAAACGCAAAATCGTCATACTGAACCCGCACACTTTAAAGTTCGGAAGCAAAGTTTGATATAAATTTTGTACAACAAACCTTAGCTGACGTTAACTTCGTATCTTTGTCTGATCCTCACGTGGAGGCAGGTGGGCTAGGTGGGGAGGTACGGTGGAGTAGCGGGAGGGGGGGAAACTAGTGAAATTCCAACTAGCTTTGTGAATCAATCAGGAATTAATTGCGACCCCTTCGAGTCTCGTGGAGTGGATTCCTACTTGTAAACTCAATACTGCATATCGTATTACTTTTCAGTTGCGATAGGGTTAAAATCTTTATTAGCTATTTGAATATTGGTTAAGTTTAACTGTTACAAGATCTTCTTCTTTTCGTATCGATGAACTCAAATTGTTTTAGACCAGTATGTAGTCACCTGCACAGTGCACAGCTCTATCATTATTTGTTTGGTTTGATTTACAAATAGACTCTACACGTAAACTTGGTTTAACCGTTAAATAAATACAACTGCTAATGACAACATAAAGGGTGTAAAAACCTCTTAAGGGGGATGCTCCAAGGTAGCCCGCGAAATTCAAATTTTCTTACGTTTTTTGCAATTTGCAGGGCAGTGCTAAGTTGTACGTTGATAAACATATCGGTCGCGACTGTAAGATGTATCTTAATATCGTTTATAAAAGTCGAAGAAGGACTTTGACCGTGAAAAATTCGTTCGTCGACTCTTATGAAGTTTTTTTATTTTAAACCAGTTTTTAATATAGGGTTTAACTTCAAATGCCTCCACTACCCCGTACCACTCCACTCATCAGCACAATGTTTTTAGTGCGTTACATTGAGTTCTGCCACAAAACATGATTTTTCACCCCAAAAGAAATGTCGTTTCCCAGCAATAAATTTTGCGTAAAGTTACTTAGTTTGATGTACAGAATGCTTGGTTGAAGGCTGCGTGATGAGTCTGTTTACACCCTGAAACATATTTCCTCTGCCGAAGTTTTAAACAATAAACACTAACCTGCTAGTACAGAGGTAAAACTTTGAAAGACCATGTCAGTTTTATTTACATGTACAGTCGTAGATAAAACTGTTTTCCTGGGGCTTACGCTTGATTCAAGGCTTCAATGGGGTTCTCATTTAACATCGCTTGCGGGGCGCTTAAGTTCAGCAGCATATGCCATTAGGAAAATCCGTCAATTCACTGATGTAGATACCGCTAGACTAGTCTATTTTAGTTACTTCCATAGCATAATGTCTTACGGCATTTTGCTGTGGGGACGGGCTGCTGATATTGAGTCTATATTTATTCTGCAGAAAAGAGCCATCAGAGCCATATACAATCTTCGTAGGCGCGATTCTCTAAGGGAACTGTTTAAGGAAATTAACATCATGACTGTATATTGTCAATACATCTATGAAAACATAATGTATGTCAGGAAAAATCTGCATCTTTTTGGTAAAAGAGGTGACAGACACAATTACAGTACTAGAAATAGAGACCAATTAGTTCAGCCAGGCTTCAGACTCGCTAAAGTAGACTCGTCTTTCATGGGGTACTGTTTGAAATGCTATAATAAAATTCCACAAAGCATTCTTGAACTAAATGAAACCAAATTTAAAACATGCATTAAACGCACACTGTGTAAGCAAGCATATTACAAATTGGACGATTATATCGCTGATAAAAATGCTTGGCTCAATGCCGGTCCTGCTCCACACGGACAGAGGCGCATAAAGGGATAGCGCTAATTTGTATTGTTGGAGCTGCTGAAGATTGTACAACTATCTTTGCATTGTATAAATTCAATATCTTTAGTATTATATAACCTCATATTCCATATTGTGTGAGTGCTATGTACTAGAATGCTATGATTCGCTGGAAACCTACGTTTTTATTTTATATTTTTTTTGACTTGAATGTGCCCTGGCGGTTATGAGTATGTCATGCTCACTCAAATGTCTCGCTGATGGTGGCGCGTGTGTCGGACCATTTAGTTCCCTTCAAAATGGTTGAGCTGAATGGTGCTGATCCATGCGTCATGTTCGTGAACGGGCGCTGTCAGTTGTGACTGGTCATGTCTTAGTCGCCATGGTTTATTTGAATTAATTATTTTGTTTTTGGGTTGTATTTTGTTTTTGTTTTGTTATGGACACTTTTATCGTGCAAATCTTGCTACATTGTTCTCACATAATATACCATCTCAACATGATTGATGTAACCAAGATTTTGTAACAATATTTTGATTTAAAAGAGTGTCCATGGAGTTTCTTGCCCGTTCTTCTCCATAGAGATCTACGCTAGGGAATGGGCAACTACAGTACTTTCACAGTTTTTATTATGTCTTGTGACTGGGACTGTAGCTACATTAAATGTTCATTTTTGTTTCGACAATTCAAAAGTGCCTGTAACTGGCCTACTTGAAATAAATGCTTTGATTTTGATTTTTGAGTCAGCAAAAGAGTTAGGTATGCAGGCTAGCAATCTTCTTACGACTATTATAAATGTATAAGTCTGTAAAGATCGATTTTTGTTATTCTTTCACGCAGAAACTACTGAAAGGATTTGGATGAAATTGCAAACAGATTGATTATAACACTTTCCCATTTATAATATCAGAAGATTGCTAGCCTGTAAACCTAACTGTTTTGCTGACTGTACCTACATGACGTGCGTGGGAGTTTTCCAGAACTCGGAAAATTACCCATTTATTAGAGTTTAAAAGCTAGCTGGAAACACAAACCTCGAACATATTTATCGCGTAAGTGAAACCGAACAAGTTGGCTAAAGTTAGAAAGCTGTAACTTTACAAGCTCGATTGTTTAGCTCGATTCGGAGTTACGGGGCGAGTGAGCGAGACGCGGCGACGTCAAAGGAAAAGTTTCAAGTTGTTCGCAATACAATTGTTTGAGTCGATGAATGCTAGCGGTAATTGCGGGTAGAAACATTAATTTTACTGTTGAGATTTGATGTTTATGAGTTGAATTATGAAAAATACTTTTATACATATTGAAATTCAAAAGTAGAAAGAGGCGCAGATTTTACTCTTTCTTGTGGGTAGAGATAAGCGCAGCGCAGTCAATAATTTAAACTAGAACAAAGTTTTGGGGGTTTTTATGAAAGTTACTATCAAAATTGTTTTTTTACATGTTACGCGCTTGTCAATTTAAAACGAAATATACAAGTCCGCCATTAGACTTGTCGTACAGTATGGATCAGAATGCTGGGCAGTGCAATATCATTCAACTAAACACAAAACGCATAAACACATCTCACTACCCAAAATATTTCCCTCAACACTATCAAACAAACAGATCGGACAGTTTCCTCGGGAGTCTGTTGCCGGAGCAACGGCATTCCTGTGCTCGAGTGGCTCTTAGAAGGCCTGTCTACCTGTCCCGGCTGCTCGAAGTTTGCTCGAGTTTGCTCGACTGCCGGAGTGCCGGCTCGAGCACAAAGCGTGCCATACCGCCTGTTTAGCGGATGAAGCGGGATGAACTTGTGTCATTGTTTCTACCAGACCGCAACATATTGGGTATTCTTGTCTCGGTACTGTATTATGTAGACGGATGGATTTGTTTCTTGGATACGCTGTGTTTTTAAAGGATTTCGATTTGTAAGACCCAAATATATTGCAGGCTTTGTTAAGTGCCGGTCTATATAGTGTTGGGGTAAGTATTAGACGGATGATGGACCTTAAATATGTAGACAAATCCTATACTATTAAAATATGAACAATATTTGAATATTATTTGTAATCAAGTTAAGGCTAGCTCGTGGCTGAATAACAACTGCCGCTCGGGTCGATCTATAGGTTAAGCCGTGCTTGCCTAGGTTGGTCTGTGGATGGGTGACCAACCCATTACATACCGAGTTTCCTCCGTGCCTCGGAAAGCACGTTAAGCAGTTGGTCCCGGCTGTTATTTGTCGATCTTTGACAATATTAGACTAGACTTTGGCAATATATGCGGAAAATCGATCTAGATACGAGTAGGTCTCATATCTGGAAAAATGCGTTTTCTCTGTCTTCACCCGAGCAGAGCTCTATCGCTCAGGTACTAACATTCAATAAATATCCCCTTGACACGTCTTCATTTTCAAAAGTATGGCAAAGGTATAAATAAAATAGTAAACTGCACTGTTGAAAAGTAACAATACTTTATAACAAAAACACGATGTAAACGTTTTATCAGTAAATACTGATCCTATAAGAAATTAAAAGGAATCCTAAAGTTAAAACCATAACTCTTTGCATTAGCATTTGTAACTAAGACATCAATTCCGATAACACAACCCATCCGTTCGGACAGGCAGTACCTCACTATCCTAGTGCTGCCCCACATAATTGCGTAAGTGGGATCTGCCGCTAGCTCAGCCCGGGGCTTGTTGCCCTTTCGCTAAAACTCCTCGTAGATAAGGGTAGTTTGTTGTTCACTAAGATCTTCTTTGGCGTAAGATAACAGATAGCAATTAGCATGTTTGGCGTTTAGTGTAGTGCCTTGAGGCAGGATTAGAGATTTGTGGCACGTTGGCAATGAAGGATTGCCTGTCTGGAGATTTGTGCACTTGAAAATTGAGTGATATGGGTTTCTTGTGCACAATAAAGTTGTTACCTTATTAATTGGTAGTCGGTATTTACATGTACGGTCGAACAAGCTATTTGGTTTACAGTTTAACCCACAAATTACATTGTTCAAGTAAATTTTTCAGCTCCACTAAAGTTTTAAAAAGTACTTTTAGCAGTGTACTTAAAATCTAAATTAACAAATTTTAATTTTTACGAAGCTAGCAGAGATTCACAATTCTTCTCCCTTCTTCATTTACATTTTATCAACAACTGAACATTTCCACTAAGACGTTAGCGCCTTTAAATAGTTAATTAACTAATTACGTTTTCAGTGATGACGACTGAACACACGAGTAAGAATTGCTAATTCTTGGAGTTTCTTCCTTCACACAAGTTGCTAATGACGTCACATTAACTATTCAACGTGATGCTTTACATGTGAGAATATTTAATGATAGATTAGGAGGCTACACAGAAAGCAACACATTTTAAAACGGGTAATTATCAAAGATTTTTATCCTAACTAATATTATAATGTGAATGTGAGTTTGTTTCTATGCCTCAACGGCTAAGCAGATTTAAGTAAAATTTGTTATACAGATGTAGACACCTGCAACGTTTATATATCGGTAGAAAGTTTCCGTGGAATTTTCGATCACCACAATCGGTTGAAATTGCAGGAAAAGCTAATTAATTATATTATGTAAACCATAAACATTATAAGTAGCCCATACAACCAGATTCTTGACGACAGTCATTACGTATACATAAAGTATTAATCACTGAGCAAGATTCAGCAGCATTCTTGGCAGACAAGTACCAAAAATACGTCAACAAAGGTACCTACATATTTTACATAATTCAGCTAGTCTATACAATAATAATAATTCAAGCCACGGCCACACTAACAGGCTACCCAAGAAGCCAATCCGCAATAATTTTCACTCAAATCTGACATTAACATGACCGATATTCCGCTACCAATTTGCATGTCCTATCCTTTGAATAAATTAGAACCACCTGCCCCAAGGTACCTCTATGAATATGTAAGACAATGGCTTTCAAATCTTAGCCTCCAATTAGGAGGGGTCATTAAACCCTTAGTTAATTACAGCTGCCTGTTACAGAGACGAATTGCGAATGTATGCGGGGCACTGATTACGTGGCTATTGGCTATGAAACTTAATGCGCTTGGTTTCAGACAGACATTTGAGGTAAGTTCGTTTGTTTGTATTTTTAGGGTTCCGTAGCCAAATGGCAAATAACGGAACCCTTATTGATTCGTCATGTCTGTCTATCTGTCCGTCCGTATGTCACAGCCCCTTTTTTGCAAAACTATAAGACTATGCTGTTGAAACTTGGTAAACACACAAAACTGCGGTTCACAGAATACATCTACATGTATTCTGTGAACCGCATTAAGATTTTCACACAAAAATAGAAAAAAAAACACTAAATTTTGGGGGTTCCCCATACTTACAACTGAAACTCAATTTTTTTTCCCAATATTACGGTTTCACTTCGATAGATTACAATCTACCGAAAAATAAAGCGTCATATTGTAAGCAGTATGTTCAGTTGACAATATTTCGAGAGTTTACAATTTCGCTAGAGAGATTACAATCTACCGTGTTTGATAATTTTACGGTGACGTATACATATATTTTGTGTTGATGACTGTATGCGGGGTACAGATTACGTGGGTATTGACTATGAAACTTAATGCGGTTGGCTTCAGACAGACATTTGAGGAGTTAGTTTGTGTTACGTGGTTTCTGTATGTTGTGGGATACTCAAAGCTCAGAAATTAATATATCAGTTACCTACAGATATATCTGTGCGCATATTGTGCTTTACGGGAAAAATATTGTAACTCTCCGTGTTTACAAATTTAATTCTAATCTTTTTCGCACTTTACAAGCTGTAGAAACATCAAATATTATTTCTAGTTCTAAAAGTGAGCACCTATATTTGCGCGTGAGTGTCTCTCAAAGGTAAGGTATACCTTCGTAGACCTTACCTTTGAGAGACACTCACACGCAAATATTATACTGGAGACTGAAGAGTCTCCAGTATATTATTTGCGCACGGGTATGGAGCATATGTAGTAACTAGTATCATATCCTGTTTAGTGGCACTTAGCCGGCAGATTCTAACAAAATGTTGTCCTGGAACCTCTCATCGAAAAACTAGACTAATAATGTCGACAAAAAATTAAACTGTACTGAAAAGTTCTGGAGTGGCGACCGCGAACCGGAAGACGATGAGTTGGAAGACCTCCCACTAGGTGGACCGATGACCTGGTGAAGGTTGCGGGCATCCGTTGGATGCGAGTCGCACGGGACCGATCAATGTGGCGACACTTGGGGGAGGCCTATGTCCAGCAGTGGACGTCTTTCGGATGAAATAATGATGATGAATGATGATTGCTTTCGCACTACACAAGAACGCGCTAAATAAAAGCTCCGCCTGGGAGTTGTAGCTCGTGGCCACGCTTCCAAATTGGCGACGATGCCAAACCGTCGCCAAGTGAGTTAGGTATCATGCATTGCAATATGAACGGATACGTAGCCGGCGACGTCGCCATGGCGTCTTAATGAGGCAGAGCTCTAAAAAGTCAAATATAATGGCCAAAGTTCTCAGAATTTCTTTCGAAGGTAAAGTAGATGGAGCACCTGTAGTTCCCAGCAATATAATGTTCAGAAGGTCTACCGTTTGAAAAACTAAAACAAAGTTGGTTGACAAATAAAATAAACTAAAGAACAACATAGAGTTATAAAAGTGTATCTTAAAAGTAAGGTATACCTTCAGTCTCCGGTATAATATTTGCGCATACATGCAGTAGATTAGCGAGTGTCCAGTTTAGTGGCAGGTCGGGTGGCACTTAGCCGGCGGTCAGCTTAATCCAGTTATAACGTTTAATCGACTCGGCTCGCCGCCACCACGTCGATACGGCTACCACTTTAACCGATACCTGCTATATAGAATATCTGTAACCGAATAACGTTGTGACGAGATAAAGTGTGCTCCTATTAATTTGCAGCCACTAACGAACATCGGATTAGGTAAATTGGGAGGCATGAAAATAGAGGATGGAATAATACCAATGTACGTATATTTTTTTACTAGTTTTCTGAAAATATGTTGAAACTGTATACGTCTCAAAATATTTGCTTGGCGTGGGTTTTGAGTCCCGATTTCCAATACTAACGGATTTACAATGTTTTAAAATCAAAATTGGAAATGGGGAATACAAACTCAAAACTTTAGTTCAAAATGAAGTCTACAATTTGGTACAAATTTGGTATAAATTGGAGCGGTACGCTGCGTCCTTTCATGAACTTACACATCAAGTAATTTTTTTTAACAGCAACATTTATTTTGCCATTTAAAAAATACAAGAAATCTCAAAATAATTTTATAAACAGCAGCACCTTACAGTCGAGCTCAAAAGCGCGTGCTAAACAAGATAACTTGGCGTCGTGCATTTTATAACGAGCTAATTATTCCGGCGTGTGAGCACGTCGAGTGCTGCCATAAATATCCAACGCAAACACGGTATTAGCACCGGTCACGCTGCACCTTGTTTGACTACGGCCTAAAACAACATGCGTTTGCGACCGCCGACTAAATTTGTTACTGCTGGTCATTCGCTGACTCAGTGACCGCTACTGTACAAACGGTTGGAACAGCCTTACCTTGCAATCATACATAGTTAGAATGGACCACGTTTTAGTTTTTAATACTTTACTAATTATTTAATTGATTGAAGTAGCAGTCTGAATAATTAACATTAGAGGGATTGTAAAATGTTTCTTCAAATAAATTAAACGAATAAAAATACATAACCAAACATCAAAACTTTGACCTTCAAACAATGATCACAAAAATAGAAACATTTAATCAATCAAAAGCTTCGATACAGATTTATATTTAACTTTTTTAATTCTTGATAAACACTTGTATCTCCGACTGTACGAATACGTGACTAAGCTTAAACAGGACGGGAAGCTGAAATATTTTTATTCAAAATAATATTATATTTGACAATTAAACACAACATAATAATTTTATTCGTATAAAGATATTATTTTAGGAGATGTTAATCTGTTGTTCTATGTTTATTTTCGTATAAATTTTATTTATCTTTGCATATTAAACATAAATCAATGTAAATAATTTATATTGAAGCGGTTTGGCTGTTGGTATGCGGTTTTTGGCTTCGATTCAGCAATTTATTCATCTGTACAGCCTATGTTGCTGGTAAATAATTTATAGGTAAGATTTATGTAATATTTATCAATGGCCTATTTGCCTTGCCACTACCTCTGCATACTATTTACCTATTAGCTGTTTAATTAATACTATTTCATCATACCCATAAATAGTAAAATCTGTAGCTTTCAGAATTAAAGCCCCGATAACATCAATTTCCCGTGTCACATTTCCACGAATTAGCTACCCAAACCGCGCGTCCCCATCCCCATACACTTGGGTATTTAGGCACGTTACCAAACACGCATTTAAACGCAAACCACGCAAAACTTGGAATTCATAGCGTCCGTCGATTTTAGCCTAATGTGCGTCATGTCAACATATTGTTTGTTAGAAGTGCGCCCGTGGACACGGCCTAAGCAAACAGCCATTACTCTCGGCGCCGAACGCACGTGATCGCAGCCCTCGACAATTATATCGGACGGGATCGTATCTCATGCGTGGTCTATCACTGTTTGGACATTAGCAGTCATTTGTAATAATCGTGTTTTATGACGGATTCTCGTTCGATTGTTTGGTTTGCAAGTACGTTATTATACGCAGCTGTGTGAAATTAGAACTTTATTGAGCCAATAGTGATACAGTTAATTGACCAGTAATTAAACACACCCGGTGTTTAATTACTGGTCAATTAACTGTATTATTTGATTTAGTTTCAAATTAGTTAATTCCTGATTCTCTAAAAACAATAAATCTTTTTTGTTATGCTGGACATTCCGTTAGAATATATCGAAATACCTCGCAAGCAAGACGAGAACGTTCCCACAAATATCTCAAATATTTTTAAATTGAAGTCAATAAACTCAATATCACACCCCGACAACCTAACACCGTAAATATCGACATCGTGTCATATTAGAAAACAATAAGGTGGTTACACACTCATTTAGGATGCAGCGAGGTGGCTGCGCCGCTGCCGTATGCCGCCGGGGACCGGTCGCAGTCGCAGCGGTCCGCACCGGTCCGCAACGGTCCGCTACGGTTGCGACACGCGACGCGCACCGAATGACTGATTGTCCGCACGTGCTGCTCAGATGCACCACTGTTTACAGTTCCACTGGAAAATATTCCAGTACTGTCGTTAACATGTGTTTGCGAACGGGTATGCGCTTGCAGACGTGATTTAGAAATGGACTAGTATTTTAGTGTTAGATCTACTCAAATATTTTTGGTCTACACTACACTACGACGGTATAAAATCGTCAACTGAATGCGTTTTGTGAATATTTAGTTTCAATTAGAAATACGAGTATGTTGCGTCTTGAAGATTGTTCACCAAACAGATAAACAATGGTACTCTCTTTTTCTCTCTGAGTGTGGATTAAAAAATAAACATTTTCCCGCAAAAACATGTTTACCAACCTACTTAAGACGCTACACCCAATAATCCACTAAATTATAAAGTAAACAAAACTAAAAAGTAGTCTGTCAAACACACGCTCGCCCACTATCCCCCGAGACGGTGTAACTTGTCCAAACTGACCCCAAACTTAACCAGTAAATACCGAAGCCGCACAAACTATCAAAAACTTGAGCACTATTCCCACTTGTGACCGAATGTTGTTTAAAACGGACGTCGGTAACTCAGCTGAGTACACTTTACTTGTTAGCTTATACATTAATGTCGCTATTAATTAAACGCACTTGTAAAGTGGAGCTAGATGAGGTAAATAAGAGTATAACGTGGCATAGGGAAATGTTGTTTATTTTTTTCAATATTATAGGTTTATCTATGTGTTTAGCAGCAAAGGCAGGCAGTTTTTGGAAGCGTATTCTTGTCGACATTACAGAACTAAAGATAGGCTGGATCAAAGGTCTTGTACCCCTATCTCATTATCATTTTCCTGCTCCCAATCCAATCGATTTGGGGTCAGTGATGGGGGAGGGTCTTCTTCCATACAAGACGTCGCTTAGTGCCTCATCTCTTTCCAGCCATATCACCTTTCTTCTTTCATCTACCTTGCTTCTACCAAATCAATTCGATCTAAATAATTCAACAGACAAATTCAAAATCAACATCTAACCACCCAAACCAAATTCTTACCTGCCTCACCTGACAGGTCCGCAACTGCAAGACCAACAGATTGGCAAGTTCTACCGAACTGTATCGCAGACTGAAGTAACAGATTCGTCGGTATTGCACGAGCCACGAGCCACTCCTAAATTCAATTAATCATAGTTGGGATTAGTTCCCCTTTGACGACCTGCAGTGCAGACGTGACTGTCTTGTAACCAGCTTTCGATAACTAATTATAATTATTGGAAGTTTGGCTACAGTTATTTTGGGTGAAGTGTCGTTTGTTGATCGAGATTTCGCCAAGGTTCTTTGGTTGAGGGTAGACAAACGCTTTTAGTATTGTTTTATACTGGCAAGATGTATAAAACAAAACACACCTACCAACAAAGTCTACTTTGAATTTATAAAATAGAGAATGTTAAGTAATTTAAGTATTGCTTAATTTTCAATTCATTTAGCCAGAGTTTCTAACTTCCATAGTGGACCAGTATTCCAAACTGACATTAATTTGTAATTAACCAAACTACACCATAAATTAATTTATTCCACCCACAGTGTACGTCCACAAACTCAACTGAAATCCCTTTACAAAATAATAAAGCCACAACTCCTGTCAAAATATGAGAGCCGAGGGTATTCTCAAGATATCAGTAATAAATTCCCGCCAATTACAAAGTTAGTGCAACTTCCGTTGGTCAGTACTCGAAAGGCCAACTAGTTAATTCGCAGCGTGCCCCGCCGGGAATCGAACTCCGGACGTCGGGTAAGTAGCAGATTTATTAAGAGGCTATTCCTAAATGCCGGCGGGAGAACTTGGCTTTAAAATTAAATCACGCTTTAGTTTGAAACTAAGCCTTCTAAAGTCGTGCTTTGTCTGTTGCAGATACGGGCTCTCCATTTAACTGGTATTTACATTTGAATTGTACAGGTTCAGTATTTGGTTGTTGATTTTCTTATAGGCAACAATACTGTATTGTTTGGCGATAGTGGTAAAGAGGATTTGATGGCCCTTGATTAATTAAAAATCCTAATACAATCTTGGCATACTACAGGTAACACACTTGTCATATTTTTTTTACTTACCAAATAAAAAACAAAATACCAAAGACAGAAGATATTGATCGGCCAGCGAAGAATATGATTCCAACAAAACTTTGAATATTTCCTATGACTTCCTCTCTGAATCATATGCGTAGACATAGCGTAGACAAACCATTTCCTTTTCTCTTTTTGACTTCGCCACGGTCGGCTGAAAGCAGAAAATTTTATCAAAGAATTTTTCAAATGCAACCCTTTATTCGCAACAGACTTACAACAAATCAGAAGGCTAATAAAGAAACGCGAACAACTCCTGCAAAGTATTTCTTTCATCGGAGGCAAAGTTGCGAATCGGAGGCAAAGTTGCGAGTCGGGAATTTCCTGCGGAGAGAGGGGAAGGGGGGGTCGGAACTGCCAACGACTTCCTTTACTACGTGTAACTGCAGTCAGAACAACGGGTTTGTCATACACTCTTTTGCATCAGGATGTGGGGTATCATTTCGTCGTGTAATTACACCATATATGTGTCCATTCTTGAAAAGGACGAAGATAAATACTTTTTGCAAAATTGAAAACCGACTTCTAAAACACAAAAAAGTGAAAACTACCCAAATCGTTTCATGTGTGCCTATAAAATTTGAAGAGTTCTCTCTATTTCCATCATCAGATCCTGACTTGATGATTATGGGACCACCTGTGAAGTATACCCTTTCAAACAAAAAATAATCCAAATCGGTACAGCCATCTTCGAGTAATCGGGGAACATACATAAAAAATAAAAGATTCCGACGAATTAAGAACCTCCTTTTGGAAGTCGGTTAAAATGTAACTAATAAAACTTATCATCATCATCTGCAACCTTTTCCCAACTATGTTGGGGTCGGCTTCCAGTCTAACCGGATGCAGCTGAACAATGGACTGCCTATCTGACCTCCACAACCCGGTTAGAACTGAATAATACGATACCCCTTGGTAAGACTCTTTATCAGACTTTTTGGTCTACAGTTAATGTTAGGGACCTAGCTAAGGACTTGATTCAAAAGCAGTGGACTGTAATTTAAAAATAGTATAATCCAAAAAGGTGTTATAACAATGTTGGTAAACGTAAGGGAAAGTGCGCGCGCGTCGTCTCCAGAGATCGGTAGCGAAGTGGGCTCGTGACCCGCGTCCCGCTCGTCGCGCGCCGCACCTCTCGCCGCCGCCCGCCGTCGCCCGCCGTCATCCGACAGCAGCCGAAGATTGCCGAGTGGTCGGAGGCGCCCGAACAGTTAACGACTGTCAAAGATCTCAAAAGACAAAACAAAATATCACACTGGAAAATCAATAGTTTTTCTAACATACTAAAAGTCTTGCAGCAAGAAAAAACGTATGAAAAGTAAGATTTATTTAAATCATAAACAACTAAATTAATCAAAATAAATTCTAAACATCAAACTGTAGAATAGAGACCACAATGTAATAATATACAGGGTGTAAACCACCTCATCACTAAGCCGTCAACCAAGCATTAGAAACGACTTTTTTTCGGGGTGAAAAATCATGTTTTGTGGTAGAACTCAATGTAACGCACTTGAAACATTGTGCTAATGATAAAAATCTTAGAATAAAAACTAGTATTAAAAAAAAAAGTTGAAACTTTGTCTTCCAATATCTCCGCAACTAGACGGTGGGATCCCGGTATGGTGTAGAACAAAAAAATGAACGCAGTGACGGGGAGAACAAGTGCCTTTCGGCTTCGTTAAGAAGTGTTTTACACCCTTTATAATGTAGCATTTCGAACATATATTTGTTAGGAAGAAATGAGGTTTTGCGTATTATTTTGAAGAAATGAGGTTGTACGTAGCACATGTTACTTCTAGGAAAGGGATTACAGACAACTTGCAATGGTCTCTGCTCGTTGGGAATATCGCTCAAAGGGCTGTAAGATTTATATTCTCCTATTTTGTGTACTTACTCGCTATTTTTCTAAACGATTACGTGTTAATTAAATTCGGTATGATTTGTGGCGGCTATGGATAGTTCCAGCAATTGATGTTTTGTTACAAGTTAGAATAAACGGTTGTATTGAACACTTTATGTACCTCGTTGTTCTACTTTAAACATCTTCACTTCTGGATGCTAAATAACCACGCGAATAGCGCTGCGTTATTAGTTTGTCTGTTAGTTAACCGACAGAACTAAAACACAACAAGTAGTAACAAGGGAACATTACGTAAACAATCCCGGCTCAATATTGATTTCAGTTTAGCCAACAATACAATCAACCCCAATTTGACCAAACTTCTCAGTTTCTGACAACGAGACCTGAATTGATTACCACTTACTTATTTATCTTAAATTGCTATATTGTTAACTTTACTATTGTTTAGCATAATTATTTAAATCACAGACAGAACATGATTCAACTCCTTCACAAGCACTAACTTGAATAACATGTGTGAGACGCATACAAAGCATAGATATCACTACAATTACTAGCTGAAACATCATGTAGGCTTTAAACAAAGTGGGTTTCGCATAGATAGCACTATACTTATAAATACATACAGTATGGTTCATTGTTTCAGTTAAAACAGTACTTTGAGTAGTCATCTCAGCAAAGTGACACTGTAAGACAATGGTAGACTGAGACTTGTTATCTCAATATTAATTTCCTGAAAATGAATTTCAATGAGCAAATGTTGTCACTACTGGTTGAAGGGAAACGGAAGCGAGGCCTACCGAACTATGTTTGTGTTTATCTGCTCAATATGAGATGTATCTATTCATGTTATTTAGTTGTATTATTCCCAATCATTTACACGTGTTAATGAGGTACTCGTACTATAATGATTTGATGAATTTTTGATGCAACTTCATTAAAAGTCTGAATAATGAAGAAAGTTTAGTTACGGAAGTTATTCACTAAACTTACATAAGCTACAGAAATTAAAGAACTCGAGTAAGTTATGTGCCAGAGTGAAAGAAAATAAATACTAAGAAAGTGGCAAAGAACAAATGTTACGCCAAGTAGCTTCACAGTTAAATATTTATGTAATACTACTTAGCTGTTACCCGTGGCTTCACCCGCGTTAATTTAGAATTTGACAATCATTTCGAGTTGTCTCTGCTTGTAATAATGTAATTCAATCATGATTCGAAAGAAAGCGCCATCTATTATCATTAGAAAGTTATTATTGTTTTCCTCGGAAGCAGTACTTTTTTCGGGATGAAATATATTCTATGTCCGTTCCTGTACACCTGAAAAACCTTTAAAATAATTGGTTTTTTGGGTTAGACGTGAAAAGGTAACAAACTAACAAACTTACTTTCGCATTTATAATATTAGTAAGGATAGGATTATCGCAATAACGTTTTATCATGAGTCTACTAAACGTACGCCAACCCTGTATCAATAGTAACTATTTAAGACACTGCCAACCATCACACCTTGTGACGGCAGACGAATATCCACGAAGACGCCGTCGAATCCATTCAGTAAGATAATCTCAGGCGTTAGATCGACGTTCATCAAATGGACTCCACTCTAGCACGAACCTCAAGTTTCCAACTGATGCGGATTTAGACTCGGTAGACTGTTATTGATTGACTTACTGCTGCTAGCGTAGGTACTACTAGCTACAATTACTGAGAAACAAGAATTGAATTTGAATGTAGGTTAGTGGGCGCTCGGAGAAACAATAAATCGAAAAATGAGCGGAAGTATTTTCAATTCAAATGTAGAAATAACAGTAAAAACCTTTCTTTCATATAAGTCAAAAGTAGGTAAGTACTTTAAAATGTTTTATTCTGTTTCTGCTATAAATATATTATGTTATTTGACCATTGTCACTGAACTCAAGCAACACATCATCATATTGTTATTGAAACTGACAGCTCTTGAACTCAGCTTAAATGTCCTTATCGCTTTCAATTTAATTTCTAAAATTATCTCTAAGTAAGTAACAAAGCCTATGGATGCATCTTACAATGTATGATTTATATTAATGGCCATATTCCCACCGTCTTCAGAGATTCTCCACTGTGTACTGCACTCCATCACCGCTGGGATATTATGAATATATCCTGCCACGTGATACGTACACCTATAAATTGATGTGAGCGGCGTGGAGCGTGATTTGCCCTAATGAAAATCAAACTGGAGACGGTCAGGACATGCATACATTTAGATACCGGGACAGCCAAGTGATTAATTATACCTACCCGCATCTATGTAAATATTTATGTATCTAGCAAGGGTAGATGGAAGTCATAAGGAAATCGGAAACGGTGTTAATATTTAAAGTTGTTTTGCTCGTATATATACATAAGTAAGCCATATAATAAATATGCAGATAGATTTATTAAAACATGTGAAGTGAGGCCCGAATTTTCCCTTCTATAAAAGTTACATTTTAGCAAAATCAGTTACGTCCTACCGTCGGTGGCTCGCGTAGTTTTATTTTAATCCAAAAGTTAATATTTCAATATTGCATGTAGATGGAATCGTAAAATTCCCCAATATCGTTCACTTTATAACACTGTAAAAGGGAATACACACTCGACGTATAATCAAATACGCCCAACGTCAGAGAGTCGAGTTGAAATAGAATTTTTTCGCTCTTAAAAATTGCGATCACGTATCTAATATAGTGAAAACAATATTCTAGTGACCGGGTGATTTCTGCACAGATGCTTGCCCTACCAATATTATGTAGGTGGGGCAAACTTTTTCATAGCTTTGATATATGAGTGTCCCATAAAATATGGGGAAATAATTTTAGATACGTGCAAACTAATTCTAGTCAATTTCAATATAACTTCTCATATCACGGTTGATAGCAACTCTTGTCTGATATTCTGATTTAATATAAATCTAATGTATTTGGAATTTGTTCGCTCATGTTAGGTTTTTGATTTCTTCTCCGCGCGATAACGTCGCGATATCATAATTTGGAATCGCATACATCGGCTGCTCTCGCGGTTTTAATGGGTGAAGGGGTCGTTCCAAACGCCATGTCGATCGAACGATATAAAAAACCACATTAATCTGCACTTATCTCGACGATATTATTTAATGACGCGTCATTTCGCGGTTATTTGTAACTTTTATGGAGGGAATAGATCGTGTTCGGAGATGCATTTTAGATAACACTCTTTATGTCGAATATTATATTATACGTAAGTGAAATTTCATTATATGGAGCATGATCGTTCTGGATCGCAATTTTATGGTACCCTTACACGTGTACTAACAATGTTTTAATGTTTCATTAAACTGGTTTATGTTTAAAGCTGTAATAACAAACTTTCCATCGAATTAATAAACAACAACAACACGCCTATTAAATATCTTCAAGTGAAATAATAGTTAAACAAAACTATTTTCCTTGAGGAGCGCAAAATAAGCAACAAATATCGTTTATCACGCAATGCGATTACTGCACAAAGAGTCGCCGGCAGCGGGTCGATTTGCATGAAATATAAAGGTGACCGCACACATAGTTTCCCGTTGTTTATAGCGGTCAGTGAACGTGGTCGTTTTGTTCCTCGCCCCTTTTGCATTCCTGTCTTCGTACCTTTATTGTCTTACTTTCCGCTCATGACATCGGAATAATATATTTATGAAATAGATAAACAAAGGGAGGACAGCGAAATTGTAAATTAAATTGTCGAGTAATGCGACTGTGCGCTCAAATGCTTGGAAGGACTTTTTTGTTCATGAATTTAATGTAAAAAGGGAAGTTTGTGTTTGTTGCACAATTAATGGTGATTTCGAAAGTATTTCTATTGTCTATCTACAAACCAAAGTGAATTTGATGATATGATAAATCCCATTTTTTTTTTAATCTTTATTTTTAAACAAAAACTAAAACGTCTGACTCATCACAAAGGTAAAAGCATACTCGTAAGAACCCAAACCAATAATTCACACATTATTTAATATTCTGTCTGCATTCTCCATTCCACATGTCACACCTCAATGACACCTTAAAGTCTGCACCGTCTCGCTTTCATTATTCGATTATCATCGAGAACTGTCAATTGGCTGTCATATTGCGCACAATCGGCACTCGATCACACTCCTCTTTCTAATGAGGGACGACACATTCGAGTCCGAACAGGAATTATTAAAAAACCATTATATATGGGGCAAAGACCATGATGGATGGACTCTTGAATCCGATCCATTTCAATTTAAACGTCCCGATGTCTGCATAAAGGGTGAGTATCCCCAGAGCATGGTAATGTGTTTTAAGTCAGCCGTGGTCCGGCTCATTTGGATTTGTTGTCTTCAAACGTACCTACGTTTTCGTATATAGAAACGTTATAACGTTTATATAATGTTGTAATAACGCTTGGAACATTACTCACACCTAACCAGGAGTGATGAGCTGATAAATCATATCTAGTCGCCGATTTATATCGCAATAAACGAGGAGGGATTGCGGCAGTAAATAAAAGGTACCACCAACTCTTTACGATGTTTTATATTTATAGACTAGGAAGACTGTTTAACATTTATTTCGCATACCCCTTTTTTAGAAACTTACAAAAATAAACTCGTCCGGTAATGTTATTGTCAGACGGCGAAGTTACATTTTAGCAAATACCTTCATTTACACAGGTGATGCTACGCGGCAGTAAGCTTACCGCGCGGGCCTACGCCGTAGCGCGTCTACGGGCGGAGCTACGAACACTAAAAACCCAGGCCGTTAACTCGACTTCACTGTATAAAATAACCATCTGGGGAAACCACCGCTTATCCCTTAGAAAAACTCTCTTTGTGAGGATAACTCGCTCTACATCCCCTCTTATGATATGTTTATGTACTTTGAGATTTTATGTGGACGTTCCAACGCCGAGCACGAATTTTATTGGGTTTATAGAATTTTATGGCGCCATATTCCATGCAGTGGCCGCTGTTTTTCATTGTCTATTGATTTTGATGCGAATAGTGGAACGGTGTGCTTAAACTGTCGGCGTTTAAGGGTAGTATAGAGAATGATGAAGTTTGTGAGTGATAAATACGATACGAAACTATCCAATAGAAAGTAAACAAAAAACTGTCAAACTAACGTTAACCCTGGTGGAGCTGAGGTAATCTGTGCACAAAACTATGTTTGAAGCGAGCTTTAACAGTTTGACGGCGCACTTAATGTATTTATACCGGGCACCGGGCAGCGGCATCTGTGGCTAATGATATCGCTGGACCAACTCCCTGCCGCCCCCCTCACCGTGCCCCTGCCTCCCCCGCCGGCGCCCGATAGGCCCCCATGACTCGGTCATTAGTTAAACACGCACAGTCGCCCGCATGTCGCAAGTTTATCTTTGGCTAAACTGTAGGTATGTGGACTCGATTAGCCCTTTGATCAAATAATCCGGTGATAAAATAGGGTTTCAGGAAATTAAATTACATTAAATGTCATTGTTCGGGTGCTCTGGCTGTGAAATGGTTTTATGTGGGGCAAGCTGGTCGGCTTGGTGTGTTTAGATGGCTATAAGTACGTACGAAACTTAAGTGTCTTGGAAATCTATAAAGTGATATAAGATTTAGCGACAACAATGTTTATAAAGTGTCTTTCTGACATTTAGTATATTGAACTGTGTAACACTAAGCACGCAGCATTTTAGATTCCACAGACTAATTCATCATAATGTGCCTAACTTTTTCCCAACTGTGTTGAGGGGCCATCTTCCAGTCTAACCAGATGCAGCTGAATACTAGTATTTTACATGGAGCGATTGCCGATTATTATTATTATTGCCTCAACAACTCAGTTAGTACTGGGTAATACGATACCCCTTGGTAAGACTGGTTGTCAGATCCAAAGGCTAATTGCTTAACATATTTGCATTGCAATTTTTAACAATTTTCATTGCGTTGCAATGTCAATCATCATCATCATCATTTCAGCTGAAAGACGTCCACTGCTGGACATAGGCCTCCCCCAAGTGTCGCCACATTGACCGGTCCCGTGCGACTCGCATCCGACGGATTCCCGCAACCTTCACCAGGCCATCGGTCCACCTAGTAGGAGGTCTTCCAACGCATCGTCTTCCGGTTCTCGGTCGCCAATGTCAAACCACACGATTTTTTTAAACAACGCAATGAGTGGCTGATTATAATTAACACTAACACGAAACAAACAAAAAATTCAAATGCCTGGACAACCCTTTGACCAGAAATTGCACGCAAATCTTAATTTCGCAACACAGACGTAAGCCAAAGTGCCGACGACGGCACCGTAGGGCCTGAAGACACGCTCGTTACTCGCAGGCGGCGTGGATAAACCTCACGCTAGTTTAATTGGTGGTCACCTACACGCTACGTCTCATTCCTAGGGGCTTCCGACAAATCATTAAGACCACACCGCCGCCGCGCCGCGCCGGTGAGCTTACTCGAGTTTCCGACAAATTGTTAGCTGGGAGAGATAGGGTGTTGATATTTCGATGCACAGTTACTTGAGTGTAGATTTTGAACAACAGATCCTGTAAAAATCAAATTAATATATCATCGCGCCTGGATTCTCGAAGGCCCAAGGGGCATTAGTCCCTTGTAGTGTTGTACAAAATAATGTGTGCATATAAAATTAAAAGATATGCACACAAATTGCTATATATGTATTTGTATATATCAGTATGTAAATATGCCTATGTACAACGGCGAGCTGAACCCGGAATTGGGTTTAGCAAACTTTACTTCGATTGCGATGTGCATAAAAAGTACATTTTAAAACTTAAATTAACTTATTTCACTAAAAATATATTTTTGAAGTTGATTGCATAGCATTTGAAATTGTTCCAAAATATATATATCCGTTATAGTAACGCAGGTATTATTTAAAGCTCACCCAAAACCTCTACAACTAAATTCCAACGTTCACATTTAATTAACACTGCATGCAAATCTAATCTGTCCCAACATTTATTTATAAAACAAAAGACAGTAAAAAGCCGCATAGGGTTGAGCAGTAAACGTTCTTGTGTCCGGAAGAGGGCGGGAGGACGGGAGTGCGGCGGTCACTCGATTAATACCAGCATTAATCTCAGCTGCCCCGTGGCAGGGGACTTTAATTTATGCCCTCGTTTTGACAATTGATGAGGAAGGACATCGTGTAGATATTTTAAACAACAGACGCAGGTGGAGCGGTATTAAATGCGAATGGGGTCGGGCTGCACGATTTAGGTTGACCAGTTTACAAATTATATTAGAGCCAAATTGCTTCACAAGCGCCATTAATTAAACACGTCACTAAATTGTCCCGCAAAAGAAATTTTGATCACCAAAACTGATTCTCAGTACCCACCTTGCCGAAAACGTGTAATTGCTTCCAGTGAAAGAAATGAAAAACACTAACTAGCTAGAATAAGGATATGAAGTGTGTACATACATCTACCCGAAGGTTCAGGAAATTCCGAATTTGCGTAGAATATCCTTGACGAATTCAATCAGAGCTAAGCGTTAACTGGAACTAAATAAAGCCAGACAGGATACGACATTCGATTAGACTTGGACGTCTTATACGGGGGTCATGTGTAACTCTTATTGACAGGTCCTTGCAATCGCCTATCGAGTCTTAGGTCTAGTAAATATATCAGTCTGCTGGAACACTGAGTACTTCTACAATGTCCTTGTATGTGACAGAATGAAATTCATTAAACTATGGCTTCCAATAACTTATTCAATTTGCACATGCACACCAAAACATGCGAGACATCAACTGACTTTTTATTGCCAACGAATTTCCACTTTTCATTTCCATACCCCTCCGTGGCAACAAATCCGCGCAAATTCCATTAAACTTCCAAATGTTTGGAGGCAAATCGCCGGGTGTACCCTAATGAGTGTTGGTGAACGGTCGGTCTGGAGGCAAGGCATGCGTGAACGCGCGGCCGCTGCTAGTGACGTCATCGTCCGCGCGCCCGAAGAGAATATTAATTCAGTGCCGCGTCTAGCAACATCACTCGCACTCGCTGCGCTCACCCGCTGCTAATTGCATGGAAAGCCTGAAATTGTCACATCTAATATGCGGCAATCGTGCATAAAAAATAATTTTACAAGTCATTTAACATTAAAATACTCCTAACTAATAAAATTAATACCAAATGGAATCATTAATCATTCGTTACCGCAACAGGAATATTTGCAGTTTTATGCATGTTTAGCAATTATTTGAACTGCACTAGTAATAGCTGCGGGCCAGCAATTATCATCAAAAACTAATTAAAGCCTCAACTATATTAATTTTGCGGCCAAAATTATAAATTCCTCGCTGACACAGAGGGTTCCGACAAAACTGATACGGAATAAATTTTCAACTTAATTTAACTAGACAAACACAAAGGACCGAATAAGGGACTGACTTAATTTCAGTATTGAGGTGGAAACTAATGATAAGCTAGTTTGTTCACTACACACACCGAACTATGAATATATTAAACGAATAGAATACTGAACCAAAAATTTAAAATATGGCAGCATTTTAAGGTCACACACAAATCAAAGTGAAACAGTAACTTTAGTATTTTCTTTTGCGAGTTCCTTTGTGTCGATCGATAAATTACATAAACCACAATTTCAGAGCATTAAAAAAAAAAAAACAAGAGTTTTCTTCTGTTTTCAAAAACTGCCACATCCATAACATCATACATTGCGTGGCGCGCGCCGAATGCGTCCCAAACTCCGGGCTCGTCCGATTTCGCGCTCCACTATACTCGCACAGCTGTCACAACTCGCTCCTCTGACAATCAACGCAGAATGTTTTAAAACATATTTTTTCATGCGTATTATTATACAAATAATAGTATAATTTCAAATACGCCAGCGAACACAAATTCCATTTAGTCATATTTCGACCGACTGAGTGGTGGAAAGCACAACAGCATGAGGTCCGAGGTTCCATTCCCAGGCAAAATGTTATTGGTGTTTAACATGCTATGGAAATGTTTCAGTAGCTGCCCAGATACACGGCTCTGTGACCGGTTCATAACAATAATAGGGGCGTCACCTATTTACATACCTCTGTTTAACCCTTCGACGATTGCGGGCGTGATGTTCACTCACCGGTGAGTGCACATGACATTAAAAAAAAATAGGACGTATACATGGCTACAATTAGCCTAAAACCAATATCCACAGCAAACCTTTGACGAATACCTCTCAATCAATCGCTAGAAATTCTCGTAACTAACATTCCAATAACCGAGACGTTTTTAACTCCCGGAACTACACATACACCTATCAACTTCATCCTTTTATCCGTTTTATTAAAAACGTTTGGTATTGGTAAATCAAACAGGTGCTCCGCAGTCAAAGGTCATAATTTAATCAACGTGTGGAGCAGTGGTCCGTCTGTGCATCTGATAGTTGCAGTTATTAAACCGCAGACTGCCATGCTCAATTTACAACGTAACCCCATGGAAAATGTTATGAGTGTACAAATGTACACGTACCTGCGAATTTGTCGGCCATCATGATTTCTGCGGTTGTTACGTTAATAATGGACGGATTATAGCCACATGGGGGACCGCTGCACTAGATTTGGGAGATCACGTAATTGATAAATTGGAACGTTGCAATAGTTAAGTGCTATGGAATATGCATCCAAATGTTATTAATTAAATAAACGTAAAACTGGCAGAACATTAACCAATCTGAAATGAAAAAGACGGACGGTCGGTCGTTAAGTAGACGTTGGTTGTGTGTGTGTTCATGGTAAATAGGTATCCCATTTTCAGTGTTAATGATAATCTGTAATATAATATGAAATATCGCGTATCATTGCGGCGAGCGGTGTTCTGATAACTATTTAATTAACTTACACATTAAATGAAGTGTCGGATGCCTCTTCCTAGAATGATTAAATTAATTATAATTTCGTAGTACAACCAACACTGCAATGAGGAATAACTAATGGAGGAAGACCAAACAAAGCTCAAATATGAGTAATGCACGGATTTCCACTTTATTAGTTTCTACCGGGAATTCACCGGGTTTAGTTTTACCATACATTTTCATTCGGCAGTACTCCGTCCGGAGTTGTAATTAATTAGCTAATATGATTAGTAGTTGTTCGTGCAACTTGTGTCTGGGTTTAAGAGCTTTGTACTGTAGCGTTTCTCTTTGAACATTTTCTTGGGAATAATATTCCTACATGGAATTTACGTTTTTTGTTGCTTTTCAAAGGTCCACTTTTCATAAAGACAATTACCTGCTATGTAACGTAGATCATTTCTACATAAGTAAATAAAATGTTTCTGGCTGCAACGTATAAAGTGAAGTATTACATTTTTATTACAAAACGAATGTCGTCCGTGGCCCCGGGCGGCCGGTGTGGCGCGATGCCGGGGCAATTATTGCGTGCATATTACTCCCGCCCCGGGCGTAATCGTCGGACACATGACTTATATCAGTTTTTTAGTCAATTATAAGTACTCGGTATGACAAATATTTTTAATATCATCATTTTGCACTCATGGTTATTAATTTTATTTTGAAGGTGTTTATTTTTTAAATTGCTTTAGTAGGTTTAAAATTTTATTCATTAGTATTTAAACAGTTCAGGAATTTATGAACTTTTAGAAATGAATCGTCATCATCAGCAGACCACTGCTGGACATAAGCTTTTCCAATTGAAACTCGATCTCGATTCTCGGCCACTCAAATCCAGCTGCTAAAACCACTGCTCTTCATACTACATGTAATACATTTTCATCGTATTTCTTACACATGTAAAACGGCCTCTCGTAGGCATTGGTCGTCATATACTGGCCACCCTACGGAGATCAGAAATAATAAAATAAATAAATAAATAAATAAATATCGCTGGACATTAACACACAGCGCCACCTAGTGCCACACTAAGCAAAGCTTGTGTCGTGGACACTAGATAGTTGATATACTACATATATACTTTTTTGTTTGTAAATACATACTTATTATACATATAAACATCCATGACTCGGAAACAAATGTCCGTGCTCATCACACAAACATTTGCTCCTACCGGGATTCGAACCCAGGACCCTAAGAACGTAAGGCAGCGTCACTACCACTACGCCAATCGGGTCGTCAAAAGAAAGAAATAGAGACATATAGCGGACAATAACTTATACCACTTTTGAATGATTTTAAAGAAGGTTGGTCGCTTTTGGTCATATCAAAATCTTTCTTTTTATCGCCTTAACTTGTATAAAAAGTGTCTATTTGTTTATTAATCGCTAGCTCAGGAATATCAACCGTATTGTTTTAATCAGGGGCTCGGAAAACTAAATTTTGGCGTCAATTTAGAAGAAATTCGGACAGTTACAAAAATTTAACTTCGAATATTATTTACTACACCCACATTCCAAATCGTACACAATGCCGGACGTTGTATCATATTCTCTGAATTCCATGGATACAAAATTAACGTATATTGCGTTCCTACGTCGTATGCGATTTAACAAAATATTCCTCAGTTAATGGAATGTTAATTACATTTCATATAGGATCGCTTCATTATCGAAGCGTATTGTCTGACATTGTTCTTTGCAATAATTGTCTGAATCATTTATGCATTCTTATTTACGCATTGCAGAGCTTCGCGTAACGTCATTAAAGGAAATATTAAATGTTAACGACTTACCAATTACTGTCCGTTTAATAGCTATTTGTTATACAAGAGTTCAAAGTTGCTTTTTAGCCGCGTGCTCGATTTTGATAACCGAGCAAGCGAAGGATTCTAAAATTAAATCACGAGCGCAGCGAGTGATTCAAATATAAGAACCCTGAGTGTTAGCGAGGGAATCAAAAAAGCACGAGGTGAAAAACCTTTGCACTCGAGTGCAACTCGTAACTTTTCATCGCACCTCAGCGAGGAAATGATTAAATGCAAAAAAAAAAAAAATTTGCGCATTTTTAACAGTTTCAGTCAATTCTGTTGACGTCAAATAAACTACCTCGTTGCTAGAACCACTCATTTTTAGGTTATTCACTTCTTTTCAAATTTCTTGTTTTTAACCTAAGGTTTTAGCAATATGACGTGAAAAGAAAATGGCGCGTGCGAAACAAATGAAAAAGTACCCCAAGAAGGTAGTCTGAGTTTTTAACAAATTAAAAAAGGTTGTATGATAAATTCGGCACCATGGAGGTAGAAGTAAATAAGTTAAATGATGTTTTGAATTCACAATCTTAGTGCACACGATGTTCTAAATTCAAATTTACTTTACCCTCAAGACGACAAAAACGGCTTTTGCACTCAGATATCGAAAAGCAAAATTACTCTTTTACAGCGTATTTTTGGTCTTCGATATCTGAGTGCAAAAGCCGTTTTTATCCGCTAGCTAGAGGATAAAGTAAATTGAATTTAGAACATCAGGTGCACTAAGATTGTGAATTCAAAACATCATTAAACCTATTTACTTCTACCTCTATGGTGCCGAATTTATCATACATTTTTTTTATTTGTTAAGAACTCGTACTCGGAACCTTCTTGGTGTACTTTTTTTAATATGTTTTGCGCGCGCCATTTTCTTTTCACGTCATATTGTTAACACCTTAAGTTAAAAACAAGGAATCCAACTTGAAAACAAGTGAAAACCTAAAATTACCACTCATTACTTAGCGACGAGGAAGTTGATTTGACGCCAACAGAATTAACTGAATTAGTTAATAATGCGCAATTTTTTGGCGTTTATTCATTTCCTAGCTAGCTACTAATATCTTATCTGTGTCATTTCCTCGCTGAGGTGGGATGAAAAGTTACATGTTGCACTCGAGTGCAAAGATTTTTCACCTCGTGCTCTTTTGATTCCCTCGCTAACTCTCAAGATTCTAAGTTTTGAATCACTCGCTGCGCTCGTGACTCAATTTTAGAATCTTACGCTTGCTCGGTCATCAAAATTGAGCACGCGGTTAAAAAACAACTTTGCACTCTTGTATAACAAATAACTATTAGTGTACCTTTTAGTATTTAGTGTCTGCCTGTGTGTCTGTTTATTGAATCCCATGTTTTGTTGTAAGTAATTTTCTCATTGGTTGATCAAGGGTAATATTTTTAGGGTTCCGTAGCCAAATGGCAAAAAACGGAACCCTTATAGTTTCGCCATGTCTGTCTGTCTGTCTGTCCGCGGATAATCTCAGTGACCGTTAGCACCAGAAAGCTGAAATTTGGTACCAATATGTATATCAATCATGCCGACAAAGTGCAAAAATAAAAATTTAAAAAAACATTTTTATTAGGGTACCTCCCCCAGACGTAAAGTGGGGAGCGATTTTTTTTTTAATTTTGACCCTGACGTGTGATATATTGTTGGATAGGTATTTAAAAATGAATAGGGGTTTTCTAAAATCATTTTTTGATAATATTAATATTTTAGGAAATAATCGCTCCGAAAGTCAAAAACAATGTGTCCCCCCCCCCTCTAACTTTTGAACCATAAGTTTAAAAAATATGAAAAAAATCACAGAAGTAGACCTTTATATGAACTTTCTAGGAAAATTATTTTCAACTTGATGAGTTGAATAGTTTTTGAGTTATATAGCACTTTTTCAAAAAAACGCAAATGATAACTTTGTTTTTCATACAAATACTATGAAAAACAAAGTTATTTTTGCTGACGAAAAATGTTGGTATTTTTAATGGTCTGGGAAGCTACGGAACCCTACAGTGAGCGTGGCCCGACACGCTCTTGGCCGGTTTTTTTAACTTCTTCTACGAGTACTTCTACCTTTGGCCACCCAATTCAAGTGTAGGTGTATTTCAAATCTCACTTTTATTGGTAGTTTTATGTCATGGCTATCCAGTTTCTAACTAAATTTCTAACAGAAGTAACTTGTATTAGATTACTAAGTAGTAATAGTATTAATACTCCTATTCGAAATATTTACACTATGTAACCATTCGATGATAAAATTGAAAACAGTTACATTATTTATCTATACTTTTTGTATTTAGTTAGGCAATTAATATCAACAAACGAAAACATAACTAAATCACCTTTCTACTGCCTAACTATATATCATGAGCTGAGACTAGTTTGAGAATTAAGCTACAATTAAATGGTCGTAAATTCCAAGTTTGGTCGGGGGTCACTCCTGGGACTGCGGCGGCAATTTATCAATTATTTACGCCACTTGGGCCCTGCCGCCTTGCGCCGTCTGCCGTCACCTAGGCGAAGCCACCAATCTCTGGATTGACACTGCAGGTGCTGATATTGAAAATAAACACGGCAGGGTTTCCTCCGTAGTTAGGATGATTAATGATTATTAATAACCGGGGTCTGCCTAGAATGTAAAACAGTGGGAAGTGGTAGGGCTTTTCTGCCTACCCGCATGTGGCAGCAGTAAGCAAAGTATTTGTAGCACGGCTTTATTTATTTAGAGAATAGTCGAAATGTCTCTAGAGCGGACTCGGTGTAAGATGGAGGGTATTATAACATAACATTTATTTTATTTTCGGGCCACTTTGGCCCATAAGCAGTTATAATTATACCTTGCAGACTAACAACTTTGTGGTAAAAACGAAGCAAAAACAAGAGGCTTAGGTTAGGCAAGTATCAATCGCTTTGAAGGCATTTTGTGTTTCTACAATCACTTTCAATAGTATTGTCATGTGGTCTTCAGTGACTTCTGCCCTTCCAATACATTCTTGACTTTTCATCATCGCAATTATTAATATAATGTCACTATATCTAGGCCCTACAAGTATATAAGTAAACAGCTTCAGAAACTCTTTGCCCAACGTCTACTTCAATGTTTCAACAAACAAACAAGTAAATAAACAAAATGTAACAGCGAGTACATGGTGAGCTAGGGTCGTGCGATCAGTCACTTAGTGTTGTCCCGGTCCCGGTCCCGGCGAGGAGGTCCGTGGTCGCACATCGATCTACGTCAACCACAGTTTCGGAGTCGCGGACTTGAGTCAAGAGTCCTAAGACGGAGCACAGATGCTCCCGGGAAATATGCGGGACATTATTTGTTTATTTACTTTGATTGTAAGATAGATGTCGAAATAGTTGTGGTGGTAAAATGTCGAAACGCTTCGATATTGTACATCCTTAAATCTTTCAACAATTTAATGATAATAGGCCCGTTTGCTATACCAACTTACGTATAACTGTCAGTTAATATGCCACGTCTCGCAGCTATCGGTGTTTCTATAAACAAAGTTAGCTTAAAATATCCTATCCGCGTCACCTACCTGTCACTTGATTCATAGAAAAATCGAAGAAAGATTTTCTGTGACGCTTTATTTGTAACCGTCTGTAAGCAAAAAGTCAAACATACAGATAGCAACCTACTGAAACAGAACAGTACGAACAGTAAGTTATTGACAATGGCCGTTAATCATATAGATTCGTATGTTACCCAAGCATATAAGAGTCAATTTCAACAACTCGATTTTTTACCTAATTTCCATGGACATTTTCTTTTTCAGGTTTTTCAAAAAACTTTAATTATAAAGCGCAAAATATCCACATTATATATACATTTTCTAAATGAGGATTACATAATTAAATTACTTAGAGAGTTATTTGGGTCACCGAAATTGGTGAGCCACAGAAATTTTATTATTGCCACCGAAATTGTATTGGTGACACAGAAATTGTGTGTGTGCACTGAAATTGTGAATTACTAAAAGAAATACAACGTGGTGTACTATTGCTTAAATCAGTCTTACAAAATTAGCAATCAAGGACCTGATTATGATATTTACTCCAATGATGAGGTAAAATTTACTTGAAACATACTAACAACCTAGGTAGGGGCGAGCCTCAGCTGCCTACCGGGTCACATGTGACGGATAGTGAACTATCCTGGAGTATGAAGGATAGCTGCGAATAAAAGGAAACCAATATAAGCAGTTCCGGACCGAGCTGGTGGTTACCACTCTAGAAAAGGCACGGAAGTCCCGATGACGACCCTACGACATGACGAGTAAACACCATAATAATATGTTCTACTACCGCGAAGGCTGAAGCCTTCGCGGTAGTAGAACATATAGTGTTTACCTGGTATCGGAGGAGTTGGCTTCATAATTAACAAAACCATGAAACAGTATGTGGTTGAAGTTAACAGCATTTCGGATCGCCTTGCTTATGTGGTTGAAGAAGACTACGAACACTAAGACTCAGCAAAATATATAAAATCAAAATTTACAGGCATTTGCCCCAACATCAGGCTACCAGGACCAAATTGTAGAAGAGATCTACGAAGAACTACGAGCTCTGAAAAAAAAACTAAGACCCACTATATCGTTATAATGGGCGATTTCAACGCGTGAGTTGGTAACAAGGAGAACAGAGGAGAAACTGGCATAGACAACTAGCAAGAAATGCTGGAGGACAATTGTTCCTCAATTTTCTACAAGCTAACTCACTATATGCTATGAACACCTTTAAAAAACACGAGTAGCCTAACGATCATCGATTGGTTAGAGCAGACATGTAATATGTAAAACTACGAACATCGCGAAGGAATCTTGTTGTGAGGAAACATCTTCCAACCGATACCAAACTCAAGATACTGTAAGCTAACGAAGATCTATATAAGAATGCTGTCGATGTAAAACTCAACTACGAACGATTAACCACCATGACCATAGATGAGATTAACAATAAACTAACAACAGCATTAACTCACGTCCTTAAGGAAATCACCCCAAGTGTCCTACCAAATAGACCGACTAAATTAACACCAGGTACTATAAAGATGATGGACCAAATAGGGTCACTATGCAGTGAGGGAAACGTGGATAGTCAGGAATACAGAGACCTACCTACTCGTAAGTACATCCGTAAACAGACTTGGAACGACTTGACTGACTATAACACCAATCTCATACAGGAAGCGTTAGAGAAGAACAGCAGCCAAAGGGTTCTTAAATTGAAGCTGAACGAGGGCAGGAAACAGATCTTCAAGCTTCTCAACGGAAATGGGGAAGAAGTCACAAATAAAAAGAGGTACTCCCTTGATTTTCCTAAATTTTTTTGTCCGAAAATAATTATCCATAACACGTTTGCTATAAACTTCAGTAACCATAATGTTCAAAACACCGAAATTATGTTTTACATAACTAACTTTACTTCGAATACTATTTTGTCATAATATCGAATACTATAATAATTGAATCTCCTAATTTTACATGACTTAAAGTCGTATGTCCTAAGTATTGTATCACATAATGTGTATGATTCCGAATGGTCATTTATAAACCTAACTTTTAGGGATTTTTTTAGGGACTAACAGTCGCTAAAAATCCCTAAAAGTTAGGTTTTAGTGACAGAAACGAATTGCTGTAAATCCGACTCCACGCAGTCTTGTCTGCCCTACCCCAAGAGTGTTATTTAAAATCGCGTAGGCGCGGAGGGGTGAGGCGGGCCGCGAGTTGAGGAGCAGGTGGTTGTAACTCTCGCCGCCGCGGCCGGCCAGCAAGCCGAAGGTGCGGTGGTGAGCGTTAAACCCATCTGCGACGATAAGCTCGCGTGAGGCCGCCGGAGCCCCGCAGCGCCGGAGCCGTGACAGAAACCATGCCTGCTGCATGATGCTTGCTCGTTTGCATGCTACATGCTTGCTTGCATGCTGCACGCTTGCATGCATGCTTGCTTGCTGCATGCTTGCTTGTTGCATGCTTGCTTGCTGCAAGCATGCTTGCTTGCTGTATGCTTGCCGCATGCTTGCTGCATGATTGCTGCATGCTTGCTTGCATTACATGCGTGCTGCATGCTTGCTGCATGCTTGCTTGCATTGCATGCTTGATTGCATTGCATGCTTGCTTGCATGGCATGCTTGCTTGCATTGCATGCTTGCTTCATGCTTGCTTGCTTCATGCTTGCTTGCTGTATGCTTGCCGCATGCTTGCTACATGCGTGCCGCATGCTTGCTGCATGCTTGCTTGTATTGCAGGTCAACGCCTACATTTATGATTAAACATTTACTTAGAATAGGACTTATGATTTTATTGAAAACGATTTTATGTCTTTTGTATATTATTGATTGTAATACTTATGGCAAACGGATTTAGGGCTTATTATATTTAGGGATTTCACCTTTTTGGCATATGATATTATGTGATTTAAAGTTCGGATAAATTATCATTCGGACGAATGATGATTATGACAAAAAAGATTATGTCATTTTAGATTATGGATTAAAAAGTTAGGTAATACGATAGAGAACCATAAAAAGGCTATGAAACTCTTTATAAGAGTGGAGCAGCACCGAGCCAGACAATAGCAACTCTAGGGCAACCCCGATTACTAATCCAGAATGTAGGTTCCGAAGAAATTCCCGATGTCATTCCAAATGAAGTAATACAATAACTTAAAAATTGGAGAGCACCAGGGGAAGACGGCATGTTACCAGAGATGATTAAAATTAACGGAAGGGTCGTCAGCAATGTGCTCGCAGTATTATTTACAAAATTTTCATCGTGGAATCTAAAGTACCTTCATCATGGCACAACGCAATAATCACCCTGATCCACAAAAAAGGGGACATCAAGAAGCTGCCACTACAGACCCATTAGCCTGTTGTCACATATTTATAAGATCTTCTCGAGAGTTATAGTTAACAGACTCGCCAGGAGGCTAGAATTTTTCCAACCAAGAGAACAGGCAGGATTTCGCTCAAGCTTCAGTACCAATGACCACCTACAAACACATAAAACAGTCATAGAGAAATGTAACGAGTACAGGAATGACCACTTCGACTACGAGAAGGATTTGACTCGATAGAGTGGTGGTTCATAGAAAGAGCCATAGCCAGATGCCGCATCGATGAAAGGTACATACAAATTCTCCATCACCGCCATCAAAACGCTACTGTCTGTGTCTCCTTGCACGAGAAAATCGGGAAATTTCATGTACAGAGGGGTGTCAGGCAAGGAGACACAATCATCATCGTCAACCTAGCCTTTTCCCAACTATGTTGGGGTCGGCTTCCAGTCTAACCGAATGCAGCTGAATACCAATATTTTTCATGGAGCGCCTGCAAGGAGACTCAATATCACCAAAATTATTTACCCTGGCACTAGAATACATATTCCAGCAGATGCAGTGAACTGGGAAAGGGCTGATGATAGATGGAGAGAGACTGACAAATTTGACTGACAAGTTCTGTCAAAGTAATTTCGGCATAACAAATATTGATTATTTTCAAAAATCTTCTTTAACATTAATACAATAATTGATTGGTACAATTTCTGTGAAGTCGTGTAATTTCCGTGGGCACCCAGATGCCACGGAAACCACAGAAATTGGCCCACAGAAATTGGAAACGTGGCTATTTTTTCAAAATTACAAGAAACTACCAAGGCTATGACAATTGTTTTCTATGATCTTAAATGTGTACCAAAGGCTGCTTAGCATGCTTAAAAGTGATACCTTTATTTCTTGGAAAAGTCCTTTTAAAACTTGATCACCGAAATTGCAAAATTTTGTTCCGAGTGAACCGAAATCACTTTCTTAAATTTTTGGCGGGTAGACGTGGCAATATGGTGCACTACCATTCTAACTGTGTGTAAGTGCACGACTGTCTCTTGCCGGGCAGGAATTTATTGTTCGTTTAAACTCATTGGTGGAAGCTCAGGATTGTGAAACAAAATGACCATGGAAATTAGTAATTTCGCATGGACAAAACTACCGTTGACATTTACTCATTAACTATTAGTCTTAACATTCAAAAATAATTAGTTTCTTGTTGGGAAATTATTACTTAGCACAAACAAAATACTTTTTCCTACAGATGTTGGAGATTATCTTCATGAGAGGTAAATGCTGTGTATGAAAGTGATTGTGGACAGGACACAGAAATTGATAATTCGTCATTTACCGATGTTTTTCTTAGAAAGTAATAGTCTTACAAATATAATTTAAGTGGCTTCATTTAGATTCACGTTACTTTAATTCTGAAAAAAAAAATCGTTGCATTATCTGCAAAGCAGCACTGCGTTTTCAGCCCAGACGCGTAAATTTTCCGCCTGAGAAATTCACTCATAAGTAACAAGAAAACTGAAACGTTTTCGTGTTACATTTTGTGAGCGTATATTTCCAATTTTTAACTGACTTCTAAAACAGGAGGAGTCTTTGACATTTGTTTGTTGCGTTGACTTATTTTTCCACCAACTTTCGAAAGTAAAGTTATTTTCCACTTTTAGTAGTTTTTTGGAAGCGGTTTTTTTTAAGTTTTTCTGTTAGATATGGTTGGATGGTATCTAAAGAAGATTTCATACGTTTAGATCGTCCAATCACTATAATGACTTACTTATTTCTCTTTTCATTGTTAAAGTTTATTTAGCGAATCATTCATTTCAACCATAAATATTGTTTTGTTTGCACCACCTTATACATAAATATTCCAAAATAAACAAATATTCGCAATTAAATTAATCTGAAATAATTTGTATAACTACATGTAGGTAAGCAAACAGATGAAAATAAATGAACACAATTATTTATCTGGCGTCCCCTTCCTATTTAATAAAGTTGAGCTATCGACTACTGGTAAATATTTACACTGACTTTTATTACTAGCAACATTGCTCATTAAATTGCCAGTAGGTATAAATGCGGTGGGTCGACCCATTACCGGGTCCATGGGTAATTTTAATTACCCGTGGTTCTATAGCATTAGGTATTCCTTAGTAATTCGTTTTTAGACTAGACTTCGAACTAATCAAAATCGTACCGTGATTTCTTTTGAAAAACCAACACGTCATGTCGAGTATTCGAGTGGACCCATTTAAGATATAACTTCAGGAGAAGAGACCAGATAGATTAGGAAAGCGTTTAAATGTATGAGCGTTGTTAATCAAAAACGAAATGAGATAATCCTAGACTCCGAAAACTAAGTTGATATCTACAAAATTAAAAATACATAGTTAAGGTTTATAATTTTGGATGTAGGAGGTAATATCCGAAACTACTCTTGTATTTTAAATACTCTTTCACTGCTATAATAATGTAGTCGTTATCATCATCATCATACATTTTTTAATATTCTTTTCAATCTATTGATAAAACCATCTTGGGTAGCAACGGCACATAACAGTTGCATAATATTTACGACGTAGGTTAATTAAGACGCAGTGAGCTGAATGGGCGATATCTCCTTAGCTGCAAGTGTTACCGTGATTTACGTCCGCCATTTGTAATCCGTTTTGTTGCACCCATTGTACCTACTGCCTACTGCTCTGTACTTTCAGGTCATTAAAGGATACTTATGACTGTTATGTTTAAAGTTATAAATTAAGATAAGTATAACTTTAAACATAAAAGACCACGGCCCTGGAACACAAAGGGCTGTAAGAATGTTGGCATAGGGTTTTAGTCAGTAACAGTATGACACTCCCTTCTGCTTCGCCCAGAGCGGGTCATTTGATGATTTTCCAACCGAGAAAAAAAACAAAAGTGTAGTGAAAATGAAAGAAAAGCCTTTTTAAATTTCGGTATGTATAGCTCACAGAATGAGTAAGCTGAAGTGCATACGAGTACTTATTAGCCGTAGAAACGATGACCGTTGGAGTAGACGTGTTCTTGAGTGGAGACCGGGAATCGGCAAGTCGCGTGGGGTGACGGCTTCGCAGGGTGGCCGGTAGAGCAACTGGACGGAGTTGCCGAGAATCGAGTTCGGTGGCGTGCGTTTAAAGATGCTTATGTCCAGCAGTGGACTGCTGGAGGCTGATGATGATGATGTAGTGAAAAGAGTTAGAAAAAAATATGTTAACGATGTGAGTTTTAACCCCCGATGAAAAAACGACAGGGTGTTATAAGTTTGACGTGTCTGTCATAGCTCCCGAACGGATGAACCTTTGATGAACAATTTTATTTTACTTGTTTAATATTCCGATTATCAGGTAACAAAATAATCTGATCAATAAGTAGGTGCTGACCCAGTATTTAACAATACGTTTTTAGCTGAGCCTACTGATCTTCTTTATGGAAATGATCGGCCTAAACATACTTCTCCTCAATAATTTCTCAAGCCTTTAAGAGCAGATTTGATCTGCAAACGACGGGCCGACAGCTGTTGAGCCGAGATCTTTTATACAAACCGTTCAAACAAAGCGAGGCGTCGGAGCTAACTTAAGCCTTTTGTTCCTTAATTCCTGAGATGAACACTGCGCTTTCTTGGGACGTGTACACTGGTGCAAACCAAAGACATTGAAATAATAGTGAGATATAGATGGGACAAGACGAAGAAAATCGTAATCCAATACTTGTTACTAATTAGTCACAAATCGATATGTCTAGTGTCATACGCCCGCTTGCCAGGGCCCATTCGTGTGTCAAAATCAAAAATGTTCGAGAAGTTGAAATGTTCGATAGGCAAGCCCGGCTTTGTTCAGACTATTTAGTACATGGTTTATGTGAAGTTTGCACAAAATCGGTCGAGCGGTTCTTCACGCAGACGAAGTTGCGCGGGTCAGCTAGTAAATTATATAAATATTTAAATTGTGCCATTGGCTTTAAGTAAATAAAATGTTTTCGACACCTGCTTGCACCACAAATCACTATAAGCCTTCATCTGATAGTGAAGTAGACACAATAGTTAAACAATGGCGTCAGACCAAATCGGTCGCGATCCACATACGAACGTTTACTGTTAATTGTGAATTAAAACATAAGTCAGGCTCTGTAATCTTCAAACTAGGTATTTCGAATATTATGTACTTTTAACGCTTATGTGATTTGTGGTGTAAGCAGGCCTTAGTGTAAAACACCACACACATATATTATAATTAAGATTTCAAACAAAGTTCCCTTCAAACTGTATACAGTGTACAAGCACCATAAGAGCCCCGTATTGTCTTGACGTCATCAGTCAAGAGGAATGAAAACGTTACAATACAGGATTAGCAGTTGACGCCTTTATAAATATTCATTTTCACAGTATTAAATTCGAGAGCCGTTTGGAGTTGCGTTTTGTTTGTGCGACAGATGTGCTTTCGAAAACTTCGGAGCGATAATATTCGCGGAAATATTCGTAGCCTGAAAAACGAAAATGAACACACTCCATGTGAAATACTGGTATTAAGCTGCATCGAATTAGATTGGAAGGACTTGAACTCGTATTTTGCAATGGGTCTAATTTAATCGTACCTACAAATGGAAAACGTAAAATGTTGGTGAGTTGCAAAGTCCGTGGCTGACTTAGTAAATTAGATGGTGATATATAAATTAATAAGACAAATATTGCAATTACTTTTATTTCTATTATTAAGAATCAGTGTGGTCCATTCAAATGTAACAACGGCTGTGGCCGGAATCTAAGTAAAATCCCATTGAAAAGCTTCGAATGCCATTGCTTTTTTTATTTATAAATGCCAAACTTCTGCGAATACTGATAGTCTATGTTATTTATTTACTTACAGGTAACATGTTCAATGTATCTGACCTTCCTTGGATCGAGCTGAAAAACTGCGACTCATCATTAAAATATAAGGTATCGGCCCTAACTTAAGTTTAGAACGCCATTACCAACTACAGTTACTGTCAGTTAAAATGACAATAACGGTCATTGCCCTTTCCCTAATATCTCTTTATACGAACCAAAACACACTAACCATGTCGTTATTCTTTAGATTTTTTTTTAAAGATCACACTGGATGACGATTCAAGACTTGAACGGGCTTATTTTTGGTTTCAAAGTTAAGAATTTTAATAAAATTTATTAAAGTCATTGATCATTGATCCCCGGGGACCTTCATTTAATTTAGATGGGGATCAATGACCGATATGATCATCTTAACTGGCAGTAACTAAGTATATTGATATTTCATAATTTACTCTATTTGTTAATTAGACTAACTCCATCATATATCGAAACTATTACAAGATGCCTAATAAACCGACAGTATAAAGCCAACGCTCCCTAGGTACAACCACGTAAGCCTTAGTGAAGTGAGTGAACTTTCGCGATATCTTCAATCATTTAGGCGCTTATCACACGACACCTATTGACAACGCGGTCTGTGGTGAAGCGGATCTCACGTCACATTGACTTGTAAGAAATCCTATCTTGATGCCTAACAGCCAACACGTGCACCGCACGACCGCGCGGACTAGCGGTGCTCACTGCATCTCCGCGCGGCCGTGGAGCGGTGGCGTACCTCCAATAAAACCTATTCCGCCTCCGCTCGACTCAATATTAACGCCATTACTAACTAGGAATGTTTCGTTTTTTTTCTTTACCATTCTCTAAAACTAGTTCTACCATAAATTGATACCTAATAAAGCGTCAGTATAAAGCCAACCCACCCTAGGTATAAGCACATTAGCCCGTACGTGGTGTCCACAGTGAGGTAGTGGAGCGAACTATCGCGGTATCTTCACGCTCGGCCGAGTGGAAGCCTTCTGCTCCATCACACGCGTCGATCGGTTTACGCACTTCAAGCTATCATGGGACAACTATTTTTTACAACTTTTGAGGTAGAATAAACTCAAACTCAAACTCAAACTCAAATCATTTATTTCAACTAGACCATTACGGCACTTTTGAATGTCGATAAAACGAAAAATAAAGCGAAGCTACAGTCACAGACACAAGGCATAATAACTTGAGAAAGTACTGTAGTTGCCCATTCCCTAGCGTAGATCTCTATGGAGAAGAACGGGCAAGAAACTCCATGGACACTCTTTTCAATCAAAAATGTTGTTACAAAATCTTGGTTACATCTTTCATGTTGAGATTATACATATATGTGAGAACGATGTAGAAAGACGTGCACAATAAGAGCGTCCAGAGTAAAAATAAATAAATCAACAATTAAAAATAAAGCAATTCAAATGATCCACGGCAGCTAAGAGATGACCAGTCCCGACTGACAGCGCCCGTTCACGAACATGACGCATGAATCAGCGCCATTCAATTCAACCATATTGTAGGGAACTAAATGACCCGACCCACCTGCCACCATCAGCAAGACATTTAAGCGAGCATGACATTCTCTCAGCCACCAAGGCATATTCAAGTCAATGAAACATAACTAAATGCAAATGGTAGCTTTACGGTACATGGTACTCACACATGTGTTATGCAATTATACAATACTAAGAGATGGAATCTATACAATGCAAGAATATTTTTACAATCTTCTGCAGCTACCACAATAATTGTCCAATAAGTTTGCATCTAAGGTTGCGGAGCAGGACCAGCATTTAGCCAAGCATTTTTATCCTCAATGTAATCCCCCAGCTTATAATATGCTTGCCTATATAGTGTGCGTTTTACACAAGATTTAAATTTCGTCTCATTCAGTTGTAGAATGTGGGGAGGTATTTTATTGTAACATTTTAAACAGTACCCCATGAAAGATGAATCTACTTTAGCAAGCCTGAAACCTGGCTGAACTAGTTGGTCCCTATTTCTAGTATTATAGTGGTGTCTGTCACCTCTTTTACTGAATAAATGCAGATTTTTCCTAACGTACATGATGTTTTCATAGATGTATTGACAAGGTACTGTCATGATATTAATTTCCTTAAACAGTTCTCTTAGAGAATCGCGTCTACGTAATTCATATATGGCTCTGATGGCTCTTTTCTGCAGAATAAAAATAGACTCGATGTCTGCAGCACGTCCCCATAGTAAAATACCGTATGACATAATACTATGAAAATAACTAAAATAGACTATCCTCGCCGTATCAACATCAGTAAATTGACGGATTTTTCTAACAGCATACGCTGCTGAGCTCAGCCGGCCTGCAAGAGATGTTAAATGAGGACCCCATTGTAGCCTGTGGTCAAGCGTAATTCCCAAGAAAACCGTTTTATTGACAAATTCAAGTTTCTCTTGATTCAATACTATGTCACAATCACTACTTTTGACATTTGGTAAAGCAAATCTTATGCACTTAGTTTTTTTCCCATTTAGTACTAAATTATTAGCGGTAAACCAATTATGAACCTGCAGTAGGGCGCTATTTACGTCGTCAAGATTTGTGGCACGTCTGTTAATCCTAAATATTAAAGAAGTATCATCAGCAAACAACACCATTTGCGGATGGTTGTTAAATAAATGGGGTAGGTCATTTATGTATACTAAAAAGAGGAAGGGACCCAATATCGAACCTTGTGGTACACCCATTTTTACTTTTAAACCCATCGAATTTACACCCTTTACTTGTACATGCTGCTGTCTATCATTCAGATATGATTTTACTAAACTGAGCGCAAGTTTACCTAAACCGTAATGCTCAAGCTTCAAAATCAGGGTTTCGTGATTTACGCAATCAAATGCCTTCGAGAGGTCACAGAAGATTCCTATGGCATCTTGTGCCTCTTCCCACGCAGTAAAAATATGTTTTAATAAAGTGACACCGGCGTCAGTCGTACAACGTCCTTTGGTGAAACCATACTGCTGTTCGTGTAAGATTTTATTGGTGTTAAAATGGTTAAGCATTTGATCGAGCATTATCTTTTCAAACACCTTGCTGAAAACCGGCAACACGGATACGGGCCTATAATTGTTGGTGTCTTTACTGTCCCCGGATTTAAAAAGCGGTATTACCTTACTGAATTTCATTAGATCCGGGAAGACCCCTTGATCCACGCACAAATTAAATATTGAGGCTAAATACGGCGCTACAGTCTCAACAATTGAGGTACAAGCTTTGATAGACATACCCCATAGATCTTCGGTTAATTTGATCTTGATTTGCTTAAAAGCTTTTATGATTGTCATGGGGTTTACATGCTGAAATTTAAATTCATTTGAGCAGGCTGAAACGTTCGCCTTCAATATGATAGAGATATAAATTGAATAACATTTTGGGTAGCTTTTGGAAAATAAAACTTGGCTGAATAAAATTACTTTTTTTATATTTCAATAAGTTTTTCAATGAGTTTCCAAGCTTACCAAGGGATATCGTATTACCCAGTACTAACTGGGTTGTGGAGGTTAGATAGGCAGTCGCTCCATGTTAAATACTGGTACTCACCTGCATCCGGTTAGACTGAAGCCGACCCCAACATAGTTGGGATAAGGCTAGGCAGATGATGAATGATTTACCAGTTTTTCTCAAAATAATCAACCAGTATGGTACCTACTTACTGAGTTACAAAATTGCCACTATTTGTCCAAGCAACTCTTCGTTTAGTGCGATAATTGTACCGATAAATCTAATTGTTCACACAATACGTATCAACACGCACTGTTTCCCAATACACTGGTCAATGATCCAAACTGTTACTACTATTATATTAATTGACTAATTAAGGGCAATTAATATATTACCAGTATACGTCATTAATGCGATTATGTGCCTCAGTAATACTGTATCATTGACTAATATCAATATTGAATCAAGGGTCTACATCAAAAGCAAGCCATTTATGAGCGTACACGACCTCCGATATTGTTTACAAATAATTAACTGTCGAATGCAACTGTGGCTGTTGATATTGGCGTAATAAATGCTATGCCATATCCTATCCGCATTAATAAATACATCTCTGAATACACCAACCAATTTACACCCTAACACCATCAACATAAAACGCAAAATGTCCGAATAGTTTTACCAATACAATAGTACCTGTAACGCGTAATCGAGCAGTACCGAACGGTCGTATATACGTAGTTTAAAAAGGAATTAATTTTATTCATTGGGAAATAGAGAATATATTGGCTTGGATTAGTTAAACGATCTTGTGTGCGACTGTCCGCGTAACTTGATCTAGCATGCTTTTCAAATTGAGCTATAAACTGTTGAAAATAAGGTGGATTTTTATATGTTGGTGAATGTCGATATGTGTGTCGTAAGTGTGTGTATTGAAGGGGTGATACAGGGTAGCGGGTTCGGTGCAACGCGTGCCCGTGAATAATGCGTCGCTAACGGGCGATTAATGTCCAGCATCGGGTGATCGGCCGTTTTTACCGAGCTTACATTCGATTAAACGAATCATATACAGATTCGCTGTTGGCACTGACGGAAATAACATAAATAATTTTATCGTGCATCACACCTCATACTTGCCATAAAAATTGTTTTTGAAGAGAATAATTGCAAGAATTCATCGTGGCAGTAATTTAATTTGTGCGAGGAAATTAAGCACATCATTGCAATAATATCGGGAATAATGTTTCGAATGATTTTTTTGTATTATTTATTTGAGTTAAGGCGATTACACGAGCTAAACGCGACTTTTATAATAACTAAAAGTATATGATTCACTGCTATAAACAAGACCAGAAAAATATATGATATTCTTCAGGATATATGCTAGCATGATACTGTTTTGAAAACATAACACAATTAATTTGGCTCGATAAAAAGAAATCACGAACTTACCTCTAAAAATATCTTTCAAACAAATAAAAAACATACTAATATGCATGCGATCATTCTGATTTTTTGGCAAATAATTCTACAAGCAATATATTAGCATGATAATGTTTTAGTTTTTTAATCCAATCAATAGTTTTTTTGTAAATCGATCGAAACCACTCATTTCGCGCTATTTGGCCCGCAGTGGCTGACGTAACAACCACTTTGTAGTGCAAGCTGATTAGAACTTTATTCTAACAGCATTTCAAACGAAGTTTGAACCACCACAAATAGAGTAGCTAATTTAGCTCGTCTAAGCGCCTTAAAATATATTCCTGTCATCTATGAACTACATAGTATTACCAGTGTTTTCATTTATTGTCTCTAATATGTTATCTCTAATAATATGTCTAAAATCTGCTCTTCCAAACATTTATATTCGCATAACTTTACAAAATAATACCTATAGAAAGAAGAACCGATTTTTTCAAGATATCAAGGTTGGTCCTAGAGTAAAAATTATTCATAATGTATAATACAATAACACTTTTTGCGTATCTATATATGTTTATTATTACACCAAACCCACTTTATTAATCTGTACATTTAATACTTACTTAGTTCATAGAATACCAAGCAAATTAGGTGCTCATACTTCATCTAGTTATAGCAACTGGATATTGGCTTAGGATTAAAGTAGATGCCAAACTGTAAATCAATGAAACCCGTCTAGTCAGGTTAATCAAATGTATCCGTTGGAGCTTAGGAATATGCAGCGGTACTGGCGCACACAAAGGGCTTAGGGAAGAAGCATCGAAACGTAAGATTGGAGTTAACACCACAATATGATTAATCTATACTAATATTATAAAGCTGAAGAGTTTGTTTGTTTGTTTGTTTGAACGCACTAATCTCAGGAACCACTGGTTGAAATTAAAAAATCTTTTTGTGTTGGATAGTCCATTTATCGGGACGTTATAAGCTATATAACATCACGCTACGACCAATAGGAGCGGTGCATAAATGAAAAATCTTGCTAAAACGGCGTTGTAGAGATGTAAGTTCTATATAATGACACGAATAACGATTTATAACTGAAAGAACAATAATTGTCAAAGTATTGAAATATCATTTTAGTAAGTTTTTGTCATTAAATGCTATGAAAAACATTTAGTTCAAAAAAAAAAAATGTTTAGTTTGGTGTTTATTTCCGCAAAGTAACGCCTGATTCCATAACTTATCTTAAGTTTTTGTCACTCGCACACTCTTATAATGTAACAAGGCGTATGCCCGACAGGTTTCCCATCTGCCAGCGGCTTAGACTATGCGTGTACATGTCAGTGAATTTAACATTTTATAAAACAGAAACTGCTGTGAAAATATTTGTGTGCAGACCTGTCCAATGTAACCCAGCTAGTGTTGCCCAAAATCGGTCTTGGTCTTGCAGTCTTGGTCTTGTTCTTGCATTTTTGCAAGACCAAGACCAAGACCAAGACCGACTTATTGTAGCAAGACCAAGACCAAGACCGAACCTTGCAAGATTTGAGCAAGAACAAGACTAAGCCTGCAAGACTCTTGCGTCTCGCAGTTAAGTCAAACTGAGATTTGGGCGTTATTAAGTTGGGATTTGGTTTCAATCACAATTTTGATAGACGTTCCCCAGTATCAAAACCGTATCGTCATAACACTAAAAGGTATTATATTGATAATTATATTTCGACTATTTATTAAATAGGTAGCTTGTTACTCACAAACGTATGTTCCCATGTGATAAAAATGTACCTAACATAATTTTATGGCAAAGTTCATTTCATACCTTGTAGGTATATCCACCTATAGTATTATGTTATGCTTGTATTAAGTCTAATGTGCAGATCTAACATTAGTAGGTTGGTAAACATTATGTAGGTACTTATGTTTCAAAGTTTATGTTATTCTTCTATTCAGCAAAATTTAAAACTAACAGCGAGTAGATGTAGTAACAGGTTTTAGGCCAGCCAATGTTATGGTACAGATGGCCAGCACATCAAGCTACTACAACCTGCCAAATTTGTGTATCAAAAACTGCAACAAGTGTATCACACAGCATTTGATACTGTTTGAGCGCCGCATGCGCCACCACAGAGTACGGACAGAGGCACACAAAATTGTTACGTAATTTTGGTAGGGTTGGCACAAGAGGATAAAATTAAATGACCTTGAAGATGTATGTAAATAGCAATAGACTAATAGGTATTTGCAAGTAGTCTAGTCTACATTATAAAACATATGTAAACGGGTATTTATCGCGAATGTTACCAAGCCCGACGTTTCGTCCGTTTTCCGTTTAGTCTAATTTGTGGAGTCTCGCAAGACTTGCAAGACTCTTGCTGCAAGACCAAGACCAAGACCAAGACTGAGAACGCAATACCAAGACCAAGACCAAGACCAGGTGTATTTACGCAAGACCAAGACCAAGACTGGCTAAGGTCTCGTCTTGGTCTTGCATTTGGGCAACACTAAACCCAGCACCACGTGCTATAACTACAGTGGAGTAGCTTCACTGGAACAAGCTTAATACCTACGCCTTCCGACAGTGTAAACCACACTGTCAGAAGGCGTATTTAAGGCCCTTTTCTGAAAAACACATTATAATAATAAAAATAAAACACAGTAATAAAAAGTATTATTATTAAAGCAAGTCTAATATGAACTACCGGGCAATGGTTTGGCAAAGGGCCCTGCTGGCTGCAAACTAACAGTGGGCCCATATAACACTAGATTGACCCCTTGAAACCACCATACGAGGCCTTGGCAGACGACTTCCACGTCGTCTTTAAATTTGCAAGAAATGGTGCCTAACTGGGACCGATGCTAGCAACTGCCACACCGCAAAAATTTGCGTATTAGTTGTTTAACAAACACTTTCCATCTAAGAAATCAATCTCCTGAACATTGTTGTGTGAACCTGTCCCTTCTAATATGCGCACATTCCTGACATAACTGCGCGCTACACGTGGCAGAAGCTCAGTGGAACAAGCTTAATTCGCCATCTACCAGATACCACTGTGCTGTGGCTTACCTGCATTAAGGATATGAACGGTTGTAAATAGTAATTCGGACTCGAATTATTGCGTAAGTACAGAGAGAATATAGAATACTTAGATAGAAAGAAAACCAAATTTTGCATCATCAAAATACAAGCAAAATTTATGACAAGACGTTAAATGAGACAAAAGAATCTTTATCGTTCCTTTTGAACCAAAAGACCAAAAAAACAAACCGAATGAAATATTCGCCATCAAACATTTTCCCCTTATTGATGGCAGGTACGTTTAAAAACAAGGTTTTTATCATGTAGACACAATAGCCCCATAAAGAGACATTCCATCGACAGTGAAAAATGACACTCATCATTTCAACACCATTTTTATGAGCACAATTTCTTTCGCATAAAAATAAAAATCGGTGCGTCCTTATAAAAATATCTCTTCAATTGTCATTCATGGCAGCATGGCGCGTATTTGTCACCCGCCATGACGGTCGCGGGTCGCGTTCCAAATATAAAAATGCAATTTTAAACAAAAATCCAGCTGCTGGATTCGAACCCTCACAATAAAAAATAAATGCGTGCAAACGTAGAAACATGCGCCAAACTTTAGTTGCCAGATATTTTTTCAACTTTTTTCATGATATCCACGGCGTAGAAAAGAATGTGTGTTTTGTAGGTCTGAGGGGAAATATGAGATAAAATGATTCGAAACTTCGTATTATTTTCCAAGTTTTGCATCTGATAATTAGCAACGATTTGTTTTTATTATGTGAGAAGTTTCTCCACAAATTTCCTTTCTTTTTCAGATTGTGAAACTCGTAATTTATAAACACATAAGTATTTCGAATAGGTAGTTATTAAACATGTTAATACGAGCTAGGTCAGGAACAACATTGAACAATAGTTTATAAGTAAATCTTTTTACAAATTGCCTGATCCCCAATACGTTTTATAATGAATCGCAGATTTAGTAATGGGAATAACTTTAGAACCCCAACAACAAAACTAAATCTTGTTCAACTGTTCTTATTTCAAAAATCCTACATCCCCGCACAAATGCGGATATAAAGACCTGTCACAATAAAATAAACTTTACGATGTAATTCAAAAAAACACCGATATCGAATACAAATACAATCACCAATAAATTTGATTCGCGAAACAAAATCAAAGAAACGTTGTCTCGGGTGGGTTCTGTACATGAATTTGGTATTCACTGCGTCGTCAAGAAGACATCAGGACTCAGGAGGTGGAGAAGCAAAATATTATAATAGCATAATGGTGTCAGGTGGCGTTGTTCTTTAGGGTACGCCTTTACAAACACGGTAGCGGATAGGGATGGGCTTTAAGTCGATGTTTTTCTTACCTGTGATTTTTACCGTGTAAAATACAATTACTTTTTTTTTCAATAGACTAGTCTTTCAAAGGTTCTTACTTCTTACAGTCCATAAGAAATACTTCTTATTACAATACTAAATGACGTCGGGTTTATATTTTTTCGTCACTTAGCTGGCGTTATGTAGCCAAATCGCGTGAGAAATGAGAAAAGAAAAGTTGGAAGTGATATATTTTCTTAATAAGTGGCATGAGTACAACTTACTTAAAAAATCTACCATAAACTATTTTTTTCTTAATTGTATCTACTTAAGGTAAAATAAAATTAGAAAAAGATAGGATTTTCCTCCTGAGAAGACATATATCGACAACAAGAAGAACAGCACTTATTCAAAAGAGGCATCGTCCCGCGTCTCGCCGCTCCGTCGGCGTCGTCGGAACATCGCACTCGCACACTAAGCGGGGTTTAGGCTCGTGATATGAAAGCGAAGTGACGTCACCAACTCTTCAGCCAACATCCAACATCCATGTAACTTTGTACGAGCGTCGAGTTTTATGGCTCGTCGGATTGTCGTGTGCTTAGTTTTATTGCACTCCCGGTGTTTAGATACCGCCTCTGCGGCGTGAATGCCAAACAGCTCGGAATATTCATGTACCCAAAATCAACGCTACCAACCCCCAAACAAACGGTTTTTATTACTGTTTGCAAACTATCAACATTCAACCGTACTATCTACGAAATGTATTCAAACCTTTCTATATGTAAACAATGTTATAGGAATTAATTTCAACTCATGAAAACCCCAACATTAATGTTTACTCAGATAATGATGATTAGGTAAAATGCACGAAAACGGCAATTTAGAATGAAAAATGATCATTACGCTCGTTCATAATTAAAATGCTCCCACATATTCATATGCGTACTAGTCTGTTCCGACTTTGATTAATATTAGACTTGACAGGCTGGAAGCTTTCAAGGTATAACGAAATGATCATCCATTTATTAATGCTTTGTTACTTTTAGAATAATTAAATATGATATGCATGAGCTGAAATATGACTTTACATCTAAATTGAATTAATTAATTTCGGCTACGACAGAGAATCAAAATTGTTTTTTTATTGTGGGGGAAAGAATAAAATAAAATTCATTTTCAATCATCATTTTCTCTTCTCAAAACTAATCATTAACCAACTCCAGGAAGGAAAACTTAGGAATTATGTCTCAGGTGTACCTATTGGTTTCCTAAAAACCAATACACCTGTGAGATAATTCTCGACAGTATGTAAAACCAAGTCAGAGGCACTTAGGCGACATAAAACTGACACCCGGTTAGGTACTAACCACACAGTACAGACATGAAACAAGTCAATACATAAGTACTGCCATTAAACAAGCATTGCTGAAAAATTTCATAAAAGAAAAACAAAACTAGAAACATTTCGAGAGATCAGTTTCACTGTTTTACTGCGATAAAAATAACAGCTAAACAATAAACACACTAGATTAACCCATCGCAATGGATATGGATAATCCATATCAGTCAAGTTTAAATCGCGGCAAACGAAAATGTCAACTTGTAATCTACGTAATTAAGTGAATGTCAGGGCGGGTTTATAATAGGGTCACCTCGCGAGGAAAATGTTTAAATGTGAGGAAAATTTTTGGTCCTTTGGTATATTATGTTTTGTTTGTGATCTGGAAAATACGATTTTCAAGGTTTTCAAACTACTAAGCTTTTGTTTAAAATTAATAACTCTATCATAAACATTACCTATGCTATTCGTCGAAGAGCTGATAAGAGGTGGTATCACTGCAAATAAATAAGAAGTTTAAAAAATCACAGCCCGTATTTATATACCTTGAAATTGAAAATATCACAAAAGCTTAAATATGTTTTCCCAAAAAACCAAACAGCACTAACAAAAATATATAACTCCCAAGAAAATACAGTCACCGACAACCCTAACTTTGCAGGAACGGCAAACCTTCGCGTCTCGTCGCCGTCTCGCGCCTCGCCATGAAACACGATTATGATACGAACACAGTACAAGTGCGTGAGACATAATGGCCGACATTATAATAACAACGCAATAAAACTGTTTTCCAAACGAAACAAACATGTTAAAAGGTGAAATGGATTACACATTTACGCACGCTTTTCTGACATAATAATAAATACACATGCTTGTTGTCACAAATAAATAACTAATCACAAAAATGTGACGGAAGCAATCAGTTGCAATGTTATTGTAACTAGTATCATGAAGCTAGTATTGGAACACTGATCATAAAATAAATATTTTTCATATTCTTACAAATCATTTTAGCAAGCCAGCACACTGAAATATTTCCACTGAGTGCTGAAAATGGAAATACAAAACGGATGGCTACTGAAAGCGAGCGTAAATAGTGAAAAGAAACAGCAAAAGACACCTGCGACAAAATATAACTATTATCTTAACTTCCAGTCCCCTTTATCAAAATCTGTCGCAATATTTCTCTCCACTGTATGAACAATCAACATATTTAAAGATGTGCGACGCGTCGACTCAGGAGATTCGCGGCGCGAACTTCGCGAGTTAATTCTCGCTAAATGAATTATTCCTTCCCGCCGAGGTGGCGCCCTCTATTGACGGAGTAAACTCGCTAAATAGTTTCGTTCCCGCTGCTATTATTGTTGAGAAACTGTCGCATAAGTTGGATGTTAAGTATGTCTGCTGACACAATAGTTTCCTAGTTGGTTAAATTGTCCCTGGAGTAAAATCTTTGCTGCTTTGTTGACGTATTTTGATGTACAGACTGCTGATGTTTATACTTCGCTTACATTTTATTTATATGCACATCCACAAAACATACCATACCGTATGTTTTTATAAATACTGCAATTAAAATGTCACATACTTTCGTGTGTGACACGCAACACTTAAGTCAACATAAATCTGAAAAACAATAGCAAGTCATTAACGAGTTTGTTACAAGTTATGTTTCAGAAATATGCAGAATGTGAACAGGTAATGTACCTTTTATTTTTATCTAGATGGCAAAATCTACCACTGCTGTACTTAACTGAGACAAACTGGTGTTTAAAGTTTAAATTTAGTTGGCATATCATAAAATCATCATAATCCCTGTCGTGTTAGGCAGAAGTGTTCGTCAATATAAACCAACATTCAGTAGAAACCTACTTACTGAATAAATATCATTTATCATTTATCATTTAATGATATCCAATCCTCATAGTTCGGTGTCGCGGTTGTAAAGCGGCTTTACCCCAACGTTAGGATCCCTGCGACGTTCCTAAAACCAGAATACTCAATTAATATGCTAATAATATGGAGGATTTGACAAGGGAGCGGTGCAAGGTGCAGTAAAACCGAACTCGTGTTGAAATAGCACCGTCTTATCTCTGAACTTGCTAATTATTATTACGGCTGCGGCTGTTTTATTATCTTTGTTATATTCATTCAGATTTAAAGTTTGGATTGGTTGACAAAATACTATCACTGTTTATTTTAGATTGTGCCTATGCAATTGTCCTATACCGTCTTGTCTTTTGTTCATAAACTATGTATCTTTTCACGTGCAATCGGGTCTGATAAGGGGTGGTCAAAATAAATGGTAGTCCAATCACGTGCTCCAGAAATGTCTACTAATTACTAATGAGCATAAACTTACTAACTAGATACGAAGTGAGTGGTCAAGGTGGCAGTTAATGCGTGCGCACACACTTTCGCGCGGATTGCGGTCGCTCTGCGAAGTAGAGCACCTTTCACCTCCCGCGATTACTTAACATGTTACTTTGTAGTCAGTTATTTTACGCACATTCACAAGCCTTCGATAGCTCAGTTGGTAGAGCGGTGGACTGTAGATGTAAAGAAACTGATATCCATAGGTCGCTGGTTCAAATCCGGCTCGAAGGAATGTTTTTTTTTATTGTCGTCAACCCTAGATTTTCTTTTACATTAATTGTTTTATTTGATAGTTAATAGTAAGCCTTCGATAGCTCAGTTGGTAGAGCGGTGGACTGTAGATGTAAAGAAACTGATATCCATAGGTCGCTGGTTCAAATCCGGCTCGAAGGATTTTTTTTTGTTTTTCATTTTTATTCGAATTGAGGGAATCCGCTGGTCAGTAGTTTTGGTGATGCTTAGGCAAGCTTACATCTAGTATTGGTCACCTTTCGGCAGAATGGTGATTATGAGCCTCGTAGAAATAGCTTATTTTATTTATCCTTGGAACAACATTATTGGGATTGTACAGTGGAATAGTTTTACTTCCGAATCGGCCATGGCTGTTAATTTTCACATTGTAGTGCACGAGTTTCAGCACAGACGTAGAGCGTTTCCCTTCACTCTCATAGTCCGTTGAGATTTCAATCCGAGATGAGCGGAAAGTAATCAGGCGTAGGAACAACGGCTTAAAGTGCTATCTCAAGCAGTGGGACATCATTTCGCCAACTTTCAACCTCGATGAGTAGCCTGGCTACTCATAGAATTCCTATTGAAAAAATCCAATAACACTTTGTCCGTCCTGGGAACCGAACCCCAGGACCCCACCACCAGCAGTCGCACTTGTGAACAACGGGGCAGTTGGTATTGCAGAGTACTAAGCAAATGGAGTGATTCGAGGTTTATAATTTCCTAAAGCCCATCATTTCTTGAATGAACATTAATTATAAAACTCGTTTATTTTTTTAAAGTAAATAAAATAAAATAATATCGCTGGACATTACACACAGCGCCATCTAGTGCCACACTAAGCAAGACTTGTGTCGTGGTCACCAGACAGTTGATATACTACTTATATACTTTTTGTTTATAAATACATACTTATTATACATATTAACATCCATGACTAGGAAACAAATGTCCATGCTCATCCCACAAACATTTGCTCCTACCGGGATTCGAACCCGGGACCCTAAGAACGTAAGGCAGCTTCACTACCACTGCGCCATTTGGGTCGTCGTATGATCCTGTTCTCTTCATTAATTAAACATTGTTAGTAATTGTTAGAAGCATGCTCATGGAATTCACCTACGTGCCTTTCGACAAATCGTGACAATTACCTAGTGCAGAATTTTATCGTGATATTTCATTGAAACAGGCCATTGAATATCTATTCATTATGATCTATAAAGCACGTTTGATGAAACTTATATTTAATATTGTGAGCAGGTTTGGGGTCCACAATCCACACCACAATGTAAGTCTGACTGCCTTACAGTTGGATTTTCATACCTTAACGGCTGATCGCATTTTCTAGGGCACACAAATAGACTAATGACCTAGGTTAGGACAGGATTTTCCCGTGGATTTGTTGCCATGGGATAATTTCCAAATTACCAGTGAAGCCGATGGCAAAAACTTTGTTGTATCAAGATGGAGTCTGTTTAAAATTCACAATAAACATTATGCGTATGAGTACTCCATTGTGTTACTAACTGCGTGTTTTTAGCTCCTTTCACCCAGTAAGATTACATCCAGCCTTAGATAGCTCAGTTGGTAGAGCGGTGGACTGTAGATGTGTTAAGATTGATATCCATAGGTCGCTGGTTCAAATCCGGCTCGAAGGATTTTTTTAGATGGCGCTGTGTGTAATGTCCAGCCATATTTATATTTACAAAAAGAAGCGCTTTGCACTAGGTAATTAACTGAAAGTATTTTAAATGCACTTTGTTTATTTTATGCAACCCTAGAATTATATCTGGTCAAATAAGTACCTTACAACAATACTATTAATTGTACAAGATAATTGTTCAAAGAATTTAATTTTTTCAACCCGTATTTTTCTTGAAAGTTTACATATGATTGTATTACTAAACTATGAACCTGAAGCGAGGTCACCAAAGGGAGGGATTTGTTGTACAAATTCATTGAATGAATTTCTGTATCATAGACATCACGGAGTGCCGAGTAGATGGAATGCGTCATTGCAAGTAGACGACGTGTGACAATGCGGGTCAATACCTGACCGGGGGAGCGTGCGAGTGCTCTAGACCCCCGGAAAAATGTAGTTGAAGTGTTCTTCAACTACATTTTTTTGTTCCGTGTGGTGTTAGTTAGTAAGAGCCTCACAGACCCCTTCTCCTTCTACAGAGTGGAGAACATCCATGAGGATTTCCTCACTGAAAAAACTATAAACTGAACAACAACACTCTACTACTCTCTCTAGTGCACTAACATTGACAATCTTCCACGAAATGCAATGCATGTTTAAAAACACTGACCGCGATTCAATGAAGAAAATGATCGTTTGAGCACTCCATTTATTCACTACTCAGTGACAAACCTTCACCGACGCACGTAATACGTTTCACCTCCACTGCTGCATTACATAATATGTTTCATTGTATTTATTTATTTCGAACACATTATCAAGCCTTCGATAGCTCAGTTGGTAGAGCGGTGGACTGTAGATGTATTATAGTAACTGATATCCATAGGTCGTTGGTTCAAATCCGGCTCGTAGGAATCTTTTTTTGCAGCCTGACTTGTTTCATTGTCACTATTATTTGTCCAATGTACTCGTACCTAGTGAAGTCTTCAATTTCTCATTTGGTCGAGCGATATACTGCAATGATGTGAAGAGTATAATGACTGTTATAAATGTGTAAAAAACCTCTTAACGAAGCCGAAAGGCACTTGTTCTCCCCATCATTGTGATTTTTTTTTGTTCTACACCATACCTGGGAACCTTCTAGTTACGATATTGGGGGTCAAAGTTCCAACTTTTTGACAAGTTCTTTTTTATTAGATACAAGTTATCGATTATACGATTTTTACTTTAAACACCTCCACGACCACCGTACTATTCAATTCATCCATCAGCACAAGGACTTGAGTGCGTTACATCGAGTTCTACCACAAAACATGATTTTTCACCTCATAAAAAGTCGTTTCCCAGCAATATTTTTTGCGTAAAGGTACATTGTTTGATGTTCAGAATGATTGATTGACGGTTCTGTGATGAGGTTGTTAACGCCCTGTAGATGACTGCTTTAAATCCGGCAAGAAGAAATCTTATTTTTCAAAACCCAGTTTTAAATATGGATTAGTTACGTAGATTCACCACGAAAGCACAGGATTTGTTTAAACATATTAGGTAACTTTTTTATCACAGAGTGCCGAGTGAATGGAGAGCTACTATGTAGGGAAACTCCGTGTGACAGAACTGATCAGTGGCACGATTACTGATTAGAGTATGCATGATTTTCAACCAACGTTTTTTTCTTTGCTTCGTTAGTTATCCAAAAGATCTGCTGGCGCGTGGCCGATATTTTTACTAACAATCTCAATTCGTCAATACATGTCACCTTTCATTTCACAAAAGTTCACCATCAGCGTCCGCCTGTCGAGATCATTTGTGTGCCAAAACATCATCGCAGCACTAAACATTTGTTTTTTTGTGTATTTATATAATAGCCTTGACAATTTCGTGATTTCGTTGTAACACGCAACTGAAAGTAATTTATTTTATGTCATTAAATTTACAAACGTCTGTCAATGTATATCAATATCTGTCGTGTCGTCTGTCATGAACATCGAGACATACTCTTGTATACGTGATGCATCACGAAACCATTTATCGACAAAATATTCTGAAGGTAATCCTGAAGGAAAAGGTTTACCTTATATTATTCCCACACTTCACCAGTTATGTTAAAGTCCCATACAATAGAGGGCGAGCCTTTTGCTATCAAACGAGCCCATGTCTAGACTTCGTGGCAGCTACTGAGAAATTTCTGTTGGAAAAACCCAATAACACTTTGTTCGAACTGGAAATTGAACCCGAGAACCGCGAGATGCAAAGACGAATATTTTGTCTAAGAACTCCATTTCTTTACTACTCCTTGGCAAGCCTTCACCGATGTAGAGCACGTTTCACCTCGACTGCATTGCATAATATGTTTGATTGTACTTACTTATTTCGAACACACTAGCAAGCCTTCGATAGCTCAGTTGGTAGAGCGGTGGACTGTAGATGTATAAAGACTGATATCCATAGGTCGCTGGTTCAAATCCGGCTCGAAGGAATCTTTTTCAACCGACTTCCAAAAATTCGACTGTATTTTTTTTGTGTTTTTTACCTCATAACTTTCAACTGGGTGAACCGATTTTGATGATTCTCTTTTTATTTATAAGCTGGTGTCCATTTTAATTTGGTTAAGATCTGATGCTGATCTTCGGAAATATAAATGGAACTCTTCAAAAATAGACAGCAAATCTGCAGTGATTGCTACAATGGCTTGGATGTTTACGTAACAGCACGCCTGTATGCTCTGAGGGGGTACGCAGATGTGTACAACATACCCAGATTTCGAAAGTGGTGTGTTAACTTCCATTTATTTGGGATAAGCCCGTGACATGTATTGTTTTTTATTTTGAAGTACTTCAAGGGTAGTTTGATGAGAGTTGGGTTAGGTTCTGATGATGGGATCTATGACAAAGTAACGGAACTCTTCAATTCTTAGGAGCATATTAACGATATTTAATTTCGGTCTAATGTTTTATAGGCTAAACGGATGTTTGAGTCACCAAGCATAACGACGTTATCAACCGACTTCAAAAAGATCTTCTCAATTCCATGTTTCTCTATTATTCGAAGATGGCTGGACCGATTTTGTTTTGATTTTATGAAAGGGTATACTTCCCAGGTAGTTCCATAATCATCAAGTCGGTATCTGATGATGGGATCCTGGAGAAATAGAGAACTCTTCAAATTTTAAAGGTACACTAGAAGCGATTTGGGTAGTTTTAGGAATAGTACTTTCTCGGAGTGATCCTATTTGAATTTGTTGGAGATCTGATGAAAAACTTCGGAGATAGGAAACAGAAATTCTCAATAAATGATAGCAAATGTACTGATATTTCTGAATTCTCATGTCTGACTATTGTTTTACATCAGTTCATAACATAACATCACGAGTACGGTACGCTGTGAAGGGGTAAGCACACGTGAACCACTAAAAAGTGAAAAATAAAAACCTTTTTTGCAAAAGTAAACACCGACTTCAAAAACACGAAAAAAGTGAAAAATAACGTTAATTTCAGAAGTCGGTGACAAAAAAACTAAATCAATCAAACAGACGGTTTTTATTTTTATATCAACCTCTATTTTTTCTGACTTGAAATAATTCACATTGAGAAATACTCGTATATACGGTTGCAGTTGCGGTTTACACTGCACTGTTAATTGTAGGTCCACCAAAATAGGATGGAACTTGTGAGACTGAAGTCAGACTTCGTCATCATCATCATCATCTACAGCCTGACTTCGCCCATTGCTGGGTATAGACCTCTCTTTGCTTGTGTCAAGCTCCATTGCAGCCTCATCCAACATATTCCCGCAATGGGAACAATCGTCAAACCTAACATAGGTTTAATTTCTATTTACAAGAGATGGGACTTTAATTAAAATTACTTAGGTACTTATAAATGGAGTATATTACAGGCACACCTTCACAGACGCGAATAAGCTATGTTTATAATCTTGTACAATTTAGACAAACATACAAGAATTTCTTTATTCTAAAAACATAATTATATTACTTCATTCATAAGTCATGTCAAATGATTAGTAAGAATTTTGTTAGTAAAGCCGGCTTTACTAACAAAATTACGTAATTTATTTCAAACAATCAACGCGCTTTAACTTTTACACTATAACTTCGAACAAATAATTTTTCAAAAAGTTTCCTTCGAGCCGGATTTGAACCAGCGACCTATGGATAACAGTCTTTTCTACACATCTACAGTCCACCGCTCTACCAACTGAGCTATCGAAGGTGCATGAAAGTAGGCGAAATTCCACGTCGCGTTGGTATACATTATCTTAATTACTATACGTCATGAAGTGAAGATAAAAACCACGTGATTAAAATTAATGAAATTTCATTTTAAACTATGATTTATATCATTGTATTTCCATACGTCTATAGTATTGAGGTATTGATTATATCTCTTTCACAAAAAAATATAAATCAACTGTGTTTTATACACATAAACGCGCAATGCTCACTGGAATCAGGTAAATAAAAAAAAAAACATTGTTTTTATTGATAGTGGACAGATAACATCACCAAAAATAACAAGAGATGACCTATCTTTATCCCAGTCGATACGTACAATTTTTTATCGCAAATTATTTATCATGCGACCTACTTATAATAAGAAAAGTATACTTACCTTAATCAATTGACACATTTCTCTGATTCGCAGGTCCAAAAGACCAATTCATGAAAATCTGTTTTACATCATTAGATAGATTCTACTATCACTAATGAGAATCCTACAATCGGCCTTATTTATGAAGTATTCCCGTTTGAGCACCTATTTATTGAGCACCGATGCATTCAGCACCAAAGGTATTCCCTTTTGAGCACCAATCAAAATATTAACTTGGTGCTCAATGGGGAACAATAAAAAATATTCAACTTTATTCCCTTTTGAGCACCTACGGTACAGTAGCTTCTAGTGATGGGCTGTATAATAAATCATATCGATAAAAATCGGCAGTTTTATTGCAGAATGTAATCATTTAATAAAAATATATAATCATTAACATTAACATAAAAGTTTACTTAATCATTTATTGTTAACTAGCGACCCGCCCCGGCTTCGCACGGGTACAATGCTGATACATACTAGATACACTACAGAAAAACTGTGAACGTTGTATATAAAAACACAGCGGCCCGCTCCGGCTTCGCACGGGTATAAAATATATAGCCTATGTCACTCACTGAAAAAATGATTAAAATCGATCCAGTAGTTTTGATTTATTAATTACTGCCCGTGGCCCGCACGCGTTAAATTTGGAGTAAAACAATTCCCCTTTCCCTATACCATGAAGATTTCCTGCTATCTTTGGAATATTCATACACAACTCATTTACTTTTTACATTTTTACCTATTTATTTTATTTTTAAAATGAATATACTTATTACAGAATGTCTTTATATACAACGTTCACAGCTTTCTTGTCATTAGACAATACAAACATATTTTCTCTAGAATTTACTCTTGAAAGAGCAACATACAGTTGGCCATGCGAAAAACAGTCAACACTCAATTTATAGGCTCGCTCCCGCCGCCCCGGCCGGCCGGTACCGCCGCAAACGCTACGTCCCGCAATTTTTAAATCTGTAATATCTTCGAAAACATTCATTTAAATCACATGCTGTACAGGGCAATTTTGATCTACATGAAATGCACAACGTATCTAATGTATTTAATTGGATAAGGAATGATACTGTATCGTTTAAAATAGCTTGGTAATTAACCCATGTTTTTTTTGTAACATCTTTAAAAGATAAAAATGGTTACTGTGGGTTATCCTTAGGAGATAAACATATGCTGTCGCACTTTTTTAAGATATACAATTCCATAGTACATAAATTAGATCTATCTCGTAAGGTTTAGCCAGCGTTTGCAATGTAAACGCAGAAAAATATGTTTGTTACGACATCACATTACAAATCTTTAAATTTCTCGGCTTTTCTCTACTATAATATGCATGTATTATACATATAAACCTTTCTCTTGAATCACTCTATTCATTAAAAAAAACCACATCAAAATCCGTTGCGTAGTTTTAAAGATCTAAGCATACATAGGGAAAAAGAAAGGAAAGGAATTAGGGCTGAATGAAAACAGTATCTGTCGAAAGCACGTCGCTTTATGTACCCAGCTACCTCATCTGCCACCCGAAGCTATTGATGATGCATGGCTATATATGTATAATGAGTGAGAGTCCACAAGACGATAACATCATAAAGTTTAATGATTATATGATAACACAGTGGATAGATCACAGGCTATGGTCAAACAAATGGTCTTGTTATGGCCAAACCCATAAAACTAATAATTTTCTTGAGAGCCACTACTCAACTCTAAACAAGATCATTAATAAAAACAATGGAAAAAATCTAGCAAAGATTTTAGGTGTTTTACAACAAAACTGCAACAATTACAGTGAAATTCGCAAAAAAATGGGAAAATCAAAATGCCAAAAAGATGCGAACAGAAGGAATCAATTGATCATTTCAATAGTTGAAGAGTACAAAAGTGGACTTATTACAATTGGCCACTGCTTAGAAAAGCTGCGATTTTAAAATAGTAAATTGGTGTTTTATTAGTGTGCATTTTCATTTGTGACTACTGTTGTTACGAGAAATGTGATTTCTTTTAGTTGTTAAGTAGGTGACGTACCTAGAAAATAACATAAGGCTGATTGTGATACTAATAATAATTATATAGAGTTCATATTTTATTAAAAACAACTAAAAACTTTTATAATATAATAAGTATTAATAAGAAATTTTATTTAATTAAAAACAACACGCATAAAGACTCTATACTCTTGTTACGAGGAATGTGATTTCTTTTATTTGTCTAAGTAAGTGATACATACATAGAAACTAACATAAGGCTGATTGTGATATTGATAATAATTATATACAGATCATATTTTTCCAAAACGACTTAAAAAAATTACTTGCAAAATATATGTTAGTATTTATAAGAAATTTTATTTAATTAAAAACAATAAGCATGAAGACTCTATACTGTTGTTACGAGGAATGTGATTTCTTTTATTTGCCTTAAGTAAGTAAGGTACATAGAAAATAACATGAGGCTGATTGTGATATTAATAATAAATACTTAATTTTACTAAAATTAATATGCTAATAAAAGTACTGCCAATTTTTATCGATATGTTTTATTATACAGCCCATCACTAGAAGCTACTGTACAGTAGGTGCTCAAAAGGGAATAAAGTTGAATATTTTTTATTGTTCCCCATTGAGCACCAAGTTAATATTTTGATTGGTGCTCAAAAGGGAATACCTTTGGTGCTGAATGCATCGGTGCTCAATAAATAGGTGCTCAAACGGGAATACTTCTTATTTGATGTGTACCCAAAACAGTGTAACAATGTACAAGTAGAACAATGATCTACTGAATGGTGAACAAAACTTTGTATTGCACGCATTTTGAACGACACGACGCGACGCGACGCCCGGAAACGCAGTCGTCTAGAGCTCAGACATCCCTACAATAACGCTACCCTCCGTCTTTGAGACTAAATAGATACACTCACTATCCATCGAAACATTGCAACCTTACAAAGACGTTGAAGTAGTACGAAAACAGCAATGAACAGAAGACAAGGGGAAAGTAAAGAAGTTAATTTCACCGCAAAGCGAGGTCGAATCGCGGCTAATTTGAATAGAAACTGTCGCGCGGCCGGCGATAGTCGCGCCGTTTCCGACCCGTCCCGTATCGGACGTATGAAACGACCCCTAACGAGTTCCCAAGAATTCGCCCTGTGAGTTACATCACTTGAACACGTAAATACGAAGAACCCAACTTGTAACAATCGTTACCACGTAATTTAATTATGGTCGGAGTTTTGATATGACTTGGATTTTATTACCGAGTTTTCTGAAGGTACTTATAATAATATTGGTAACACGTCATATTTAATTTTACATTTGTCAATTTCAGATCAACTCCAGCTAGAAAATTCTCTCTCTTTTGTCTATTAAAATAAAGGCGTTAATAGCATATCAGTAGCTTAATGATGTCAATTTATTAGTACTACTTCACTTTTGATTCTCTTCAGGGTATAATTTCATATAGGACTGTAATTTTCTTTTTAAAACGTAATTTTATAATTTCATATAGGACTGTAATTTTCTTTTTAAAACGTAATTTTATACAAAGAATTTTGAAGTAACAGGTAACATTAAGAACACCTGCGAGCTAATGGTTCCCTCATCGCTGGAATAACTTATCTGCATAAAAATGGAAATTTTCTGGGCTGGGTAAATTGGCAGAGTCAGAACAAAATTAATAAAGTTTTAACCTAGATGCCATCGCTTTGGAATTAGCTTGAAGATACACTTGAGGTAGGTAACTGAAAAAATACTAAGTTACATAAAACGAATGGTAATCATTCCCCAATCCTGGCCCGGCAGTCTCGACAGAGATAACGACAAAATCGCTAACTTTCGGTCGCTGATTACTAACGAATATATTCGGTTGCAATAATGATGCTTGCAAATAATGAAAGTCTCTACATCCTAGACGCGTTTCTAGTGAGCATAATTATTGCAACCGAATGTTTTCTTTAGTAATCAGCGATTGAAAGTTAGCGATTTTGTCGTTATCTCTGTCGAGACTGCCAGTCCTGTACTGACTGACATCATACAACAAAAGACTAAAATAGGTACCGGGTAAAACGGGGTGAATAGAAATGCAGGGGTGAATGGAAACAAAACTTTAAAAGCGATTTCATATCGCTGAACTTATATTGTAAATTGCCAACGAGGTACCTTTATAATTAAGTATAATTTAGTTAACACAATAGAGTACTTGTTGGTACCGTATCATGTGAATTCAACTTTAAAATCCATTCCAAAGTTTTGTTTCTATTCACCCCTGCATTTCTATTGACCCCATTTTACGGTATTAAATGGTAGACACTGACGGACGGTGCAATGGTAGTCGGTGACGTTTGTATGATTGATTTAATTTTTTTGTCACCGACTTCAGAAGCTAAAGTTATTTTTCACTTTTTCTTTTTGAAGTCGGTTTTATTTTTTGCAAAATAGTTTTTATTTTTCACTTTTTAGTGGTTCACATGGAAAGTGCATACCGTTACAATTACAAAAAGCCCAAACACGACTAGGATACATTGTCTCATTATGGAGTTCCGTGACTCTTGGCTTCATCATCAGATCTGATGGTAGAATGGTTCTTATCAAACGCAAATGCTTCACTTGTTGTAGAAAATACCAAAATTGCTGTACGTTATCCTATAAAATTTGAAGAGTTCCCTCGATTTCGCCAAGATTCCATCATCAGATCCCGACTTGGCGACTATGGGACCAATTTGGAAGTATACCCTTTCAAACAAAAAAAGAATTTTTCAAATCGGTTTAGGCGTCTTCGAGTAATCGGTGAACATACATAAAAAATAAAAATAAAAAATACATACAGTCGAATAGAGAACCTCCTCCTTTTTGGAAGTCGGTTAAAAAGACTAAAATATTAAATGGTAGACACTGATGGGTATGATAGGTTTCTATCATTTATTTAGGTATATTGAGGTTGATAACTCAAAGGCCATGGGTACCTACAGGCCACTTCATTAATAACACAGTCAGCCGTCAGGTATCACAAATTCACGGTAAATTGACAGCAATCATATGAAAGGGCAGCCCATAAAGATCAAACAGGCACTTGACAAATAATTCAGGGGCGGCCCACCGGCCCACCACTTAGCATAAGGTCAAACTGACATTTGGAACAACATTTACGTCGCCGCCGATTCATAACATCGCAAGGAAACAAACGTCACGCAACAGAAATTATAGTGATGGGTAATATGATGTTTCATTATTTATTTAGGCTTCTCATAAGCTTTACTTGCATGTGATTGACATATTTTGTCAAGATATTAAAGGTCAAACTAAAGGGATTGTTACAGGAAATGGAATTTAAAAATTGATTGGCATTAAGGTAGTTTATAGTTAGTATTTCAAATGGAAATCAGACGTGTACAGTGCAGTGGTCCTTCAGAGTTAATGTACTATCTACTAATAATACTTGACTTCAGAGATAAAAATTAGAAAGATTTAAGTATTACACTGCCTTTGTATTTCAATATTATCGACCCTCCGCTTAGCTTCCCAGCCCTATTCACCACCTTTTAGTTAGCATAAACAGAAGGGTAACAAGTACTTGAGACGGAATTGCCCTGTCAAAGCCTTTACTAAATTATTAATACGTAACTTTGGAAAGAATGCTTGATTTAATTACAAAAGTAATTTCTAAGTACTGTTTAACACGAACCGCGTTGAAGAACGTGCTAACTATTGCGTTTGGTGAGGTCAACACTATATATTTTTGTAATTAATTTCTATTATTACGTCGACGTCAGATTTATGTTCCAGTTATAACTCATTGTTAATAGGTGTATTAGGCTTTTGTACTATTGTTCCTCGGTTAAGTTACACTGGGCCTACATGCTTTAAGAAGTTTATTTAAATATTTCGTTTCGTGTTATAAAGTCATTAATGACTTTAAAAGGAATCTAAGTAAAGTGAAATACTTCTTTTTATTGCAAGATTATAACCAACTACATCACATTTTAAAATAAAACAGAACTTCCTGTGAACAACGGAATTTTCCAGTAAAAACTTTTCGCCGTCTTAAAACGTACTTAGAAAGTAATAGGCCTAATCTACTGTAAACTTACAAATCCATTTAAGTCGTATCAATCAAAAATACTTCCGCTAATTTACGACGGTACCTAATTAAGTCAATCTCCCATTAAATCCCCTTTTCTTAGCGACTCGTCTCTCGTCTGGAGGCGCATAAAACGCGAGAAAACCTAATGCCATTTCACGCCGGAGTAAACCTTTCTCTCGGAGTTAACGTCTATTTAAACTCGGCTTAAGTTAATCGATCGAGAAGGCCCTTAATTATGGCTTTATCTTAGCGGCAATGAAGATCGAAGCGGGCGGATGAGAGTTGACTTGAATTGGCTGAGTACACAGCGCGTACCTTCACGTGTAGATACGCCGACGTAAGGTGATCAGGAACGGGTAGAAAGTAATTTTTCTAGAAACGCTGAAAGGGGTTTAAGGTGACTGATGGCTAAAATATTAAAACAAATACATCAATATGTAATACACCATGCAGTTATTGCATCTATCATTCTGAATTCTGACATAATACAGTTTCTACTGCATTCGTACAGTAATATAGACAATATTTTATTTCTGCTAAAGGTCCATCTTCTCAGAACTTACTAACTGCTAACACTATATGTCATTATCGTCATTATTTGTGATCGACACGACACAGCATGTCCTCCTCTTCCATACTTCTCATATAAGTAGTTATTCGAGTGAACACTGTAAGAAAGAGTAACTTATTGCCTTATACTACTAAAACCTTACTAAAAACGACTTATCCCAAGACAAGTCTACAGGTTCTCGGTACACGGGATCATTGACTGTTGGGAGAGGTTTGTCTATCCGAATTAGCGTTGAACCGCTAACCGGGAGTGTCGCTGCCATATTAATATTCATAATCGAGATCGACGCCTCTTGCCGTTACGTTCAAACGTGGAGATACGTGAATTTAATACGACTTTCTTGAGTGAAATTGATGTGAATATAAGGTTATAGGTGTGTTGGAACGGATTAACTACTGTCTACCTTGAAATTCAAATAAGCGAAGACTTTGATCGGAACAATAACGAACACTATAGAAACCTTTGCAGATGAAGGTAGTTTTCAGTCCCAGAAAAGTACATTATTTATATAGCACATGCAAAATAAACACATAGGCAATATTCTGCAAATAAACACAGTAGATGGAGGGAAAAACAGGAATCTGGTGATCCATGAACTCTTACGCACTTCGATTTAAAACTCCAAAAAAAAAAAAATTGCATCACAGACTATTGAGAAAAATGTATACGTGAAAAGTACTCCGTATACCGCTGTTTCTATGACTTGCATTTTGGCGGGCGCGCGATACCCGCTGGGACCACAAACCCTAATTATGTCTGAAACAATACTCCACCTTATTTTTACCCATTTTGTGCTCAATCATAATTACCTGCGCCTTCCTAAGGGAAACATTGTTACGGGGAATCATAGAACCTTCCTGCCGTTTTATTATGATGAGAAAAAATATTTACCTCGGAGATTGCCTTAGAATTAGGCAGCATTCTTATTTAACTTTTGAAAAAACATGGAGGATAGAACAGATGGCCTAATATAAGTGTTTAAAGAGTACCACGAACCTACTTTATCGTCTTCTCTGCGCAGACAAAATCGTCGACATCGATGCCGTCTACTATAATTGCTTGACAAATGAAATCTACCAAAGTATAAACTTCCGCGAAAAAATCACACAACTCCAATAAACCTGTTCATTAAAAGAGTTCGATCGTTAAGTCAATACACACACACAATAAATGTTGCTCGCAATATAAAGCCTTCGAAATCAAACAAAAGCTCAATAAAAGCGTATGCAATTACCTGCGTCTCCCATATTTATCTTTTTCCGCGATATAAATGCTTTGTGGGGGCCAACAATGGCTCCGGGGCTCAACCGCGGGAAGCTTTATAATTTTTTAATTAATACCGTCGAAAATATCAAAGTCATTGGCCGTTCTGCCTACTAGTGGGGAATGCTATTAAATTTTGATAAAGTTTTTTTCACGAAGCATAAAGCGTTCCACTCTTTTAGGGTGCACTTTGGTCACCCCATTGTCAAATAAATACGTCTACATTGTACCCTTTATTTTAATGAAAATCAAGCGTTGTTCAATGCAGATTAAAAGGCACTGTTATTGACTTTGACTTTGTAAATTCTATTAAAATGTAATGGACAACTTTGTGTTTAATTTCACCAGAATTCTACAAGTGCTTCATGTGTGTTGGGTTACCATCTAAAGAAAATCTTATGATCATTCAAAAGAAAAGTCATTCACCCGAAATTATTTCACCCTTACCTAAACAATTATCCTTTATATCAGTCAAATATTTTAACGACTTGCCGTCAAAATGATTTGAATCTTCACCCAAAAACAAAGTTAACTCAATCGAAAAATGTGTTACAATTAACAGGAGATATGGAGGGGAACCCGTTAAACCGACGTTTTCCTGCGGGTTTTCCTAATGAGTGATTTTCACGGTGACGACACGACAAAGCCGAGACCGCAGCGCCAAGCTATAAGCAATAACTTCATTAAACACGAAAGAATGGAACCGATATGTTCGCATAATATGTTAACAGTAGAACACTCTGATATTTAGATGGAAGTAGTGGAATTAGTGTGACTTTCAAGCCGCGTTTTTTGTATCTTTTTAATATTATTGTGTGTGTGCTTAATCTACTGACGTCAAATAAATATTTTTTCTTTCTTTCTTTCAATGCGGAAAATGTGAGGAATGTTTTGAATAGGAATGCGGATGGGTATAAGAGTAGAGTAAGACCAAAGAAACGATGGATGGATGTACTGTCTAAAGGATAATAAATGTAGCAAGAACGGAGGTGTCTGATGAGATGAGGACCGACTGCTTATACCAATTTATTTACACCAAATAAATTGGGATAAGGGCAAGATTATGATGATGAAAATGAAATTTTCGTAACTTTTTGGAGGTGTTAAATAGCTTCTGACTCTCCAATACTGCTACTTACACTATTTTTCTTCTTTTTCTTTTCAACCTTTGGCCACCCAATGCTGAGACTAGATTTCTTCCAAATCTCCCTTTATTGGCAGACATGAGATAGGATAACTATTATCATCCTTAATGATACCTTATTGAAAGTAACCAGTACAACATAAATCTTCTCAAATCGTAATTCCCATTCTTTGCCACAACCCTTCTCGACGGACCAATTCCATTCACATTTACGGTCAAATTTAAATCGATGTTCGAATGTCTGATAAAATGTTATTACACCCGATGACCACCGAAATTAGCGTCATTGAGCAACGCTCATGCAAATTGTCCCCTTGTCCCTCCCCCCTATAGAAATTTACTGTAGGTAATTGATTTAATAGTCTTCTTTGTTCACGACTAATGGACGGACACGTTTTGATTCGAACAGCCAGCCTTCTATTGAATACATTTTCATTAAATTTAGAATTGGCTTGTTTTATTGTTGACTGAGTTATGGAAGATTTGGATAACGTCCTGGAAAATATTTTACCGCTTTGTTTTTTTAAAACATATAAACAGTTTATATATTAAAATATTCATACTATAGGTACGCCAATTTGAAGCGAGCGATGATTATGTTAGGTACCTTACAACTAGAGAATGTGACAAAAAGACACAGCATTTAAAACCACTGCATCAAGTTGCAATCAAAAACACAATTTCCTGTAAGTTTGAATATAATTAGGTATTTCAGTGTTGCAAAGCTTATAATTATGGCGTGCGCGATAACAGCAGGTAACACAGTCTTGCGGATGACGTGCAACGAAAACTTGAAAACAAACAGTTAAACAGCACACGTCCAATCAAAAGCTTCCGTGTGTTCCGCTTTTAACTCGACTCTACCTCCTTTGAGAAAGTAAAGAAAATGTAGTTATATTATAAATTATGTGTGTTGATTTAACTTGGCACATATAGGACTCGGCCGGTCTCTAGTGACGTTGACATCAGAAAACACATGGGGATCAAAACACTTCCATACTACAACTATAAAGTTGCCTACTAAGAAGAAGAGACTTCCAAAACTGCTCAATTTATTTCAAGTTATCTGTATGTTTTCAAAAGACATAAACTATTCGCTAGCTTATTTCAATCCCATACACTTTTATCTTTTTCATTAATTCGTCTTAATACACAAATCATTTATATTTTCTTAAATTTCTTTAAAAAAATCACATCATCATCATCTGCCCAGCCTTTTCCCAACTTTGTTGGGGTCGACTTCCAGTGGAACCGGCTGCAGCTGAAGTTTATATGGACCGGCTGGCTATCTGACCTACACAACCCAGTTAGTCCTACTGGGTATTTCTTTTAAAAACAAATCGTAACCAACGTTAATTTAATTATAATTGTAATGAAAACCCAGAGCCAAAAATCCTTAGCTCTGGGTTTTCTTTTTCAAAAAGTCTTATTTGTACCTATTCGTGTTTTATGATTCGTAACATGACCTCTTCTGTTAGTGGAGTCACGTTTCAATCACATATCAAACTTAGTTTATCCAGGCGAGATCGAAGGAGGAAGTGCGTGAAATTTTCCACCAAACAAACTAAATTATTCAAAATACGCATACGTGTTTATGATAACCAAAAATCTTGTAAGCTAAAAAATACCATAATATTTCTTTACATCTCGTTCGTGTTTTTGAAAGACTTGCTTCTTGGTACGCCTTTGTAGTAGTTGAGACACGGATCTTGCGAATACTAAAACCTATTTGAAGATAAGACCTATGTCAAAAAGCTCAAAAGATTTTAAAATTCCATCCCCGGGTGGTTCAAATAGTAAGGCGGTAATTTGCAAGCGAAGCCGTGAGCAATATTTAGTCTTTAACAGCATTGATCAATAGACCATATGGCAACATGCCAAAACGTCGGTTTGGGGAGCCGAGAAAACTCAAACAAAACAACAAAAACTTCAACCCGAATGCATGTTTTCTTAACCACAAAGCGTAGTTTACAGGCGACAAAACCATGATATGAACAGCTCAAACAAAAGGGCTGTTACGTTTTATTGCGTGCAATCGGCGCCAGTAAACTCCAGATAGTACCTACTCCAGCCAACAATTAAAGGGAGAAGATAAAGCCGACGGATTTTCACGACTCCTTTACCTAATAATATGAAGATATCGCTGTTAACTACGACGTTTCATGGAGTTATAATCCTACTTTTCATAATGTTTTAGGGAGAAAGTGAATTTGCCAGTGTTGCTGTTTTAAAATCTATAATTTTATGGAAATGAATTTCATTAAAACAATTCCGATTAAGTACACATAACTATAGGAGGTACATTTATGTAATGTACTATAGTTACGGGTTGTCGCCTACAAGTGGGTGGATGGTAGATAACTACCAACTATTACGTTGACCAGGTTATTTAAGGGCACATTCCTTTCCAGGAAAAGTTTAAGCTGCACAGACAGACAGTAGACAGAACGGTCACTATAGTTTCGCGTATAATGTTATTGCCAATCATATCCCCTATTCCGAGATATCAAATAATGCAGTATATAAAATGTTCTTTTTTAAATTCATGCTGCGTTAGAAATAGGTAGAAACTCAAGCGTATAGGTGTCGATTTGATAGGGCTTTGTGAAAAAACCGTCGCTCTATATGCGGAACGCACCGCAATCTGATACGGCGCGTGCCCGTGTCGCTGCCGCGATAGTGATGATTTATATTTTGACAATACATCGACGCAATTTATCATTACTATTGTAGAAAAATTGCGATTTAATTCCTATAAAACCAGAAACTAAAATCAAATTTAATTAATGCATTCCAGTCTCTTTTCAACATGCATTCACAGGAATTTTCAAAGCGAATGCATAAATTATTATCCAAAATTAATATCCGAATAATTTCGAATTCGATTCATACTACTGTAAGTAGTTTAATTAGGGTAACACTATCATCGAGCATCGATACAATGGTACATACAACAAAACATCACTAGCGCAAATCGAATAGCACCCGTGAATAGCGCGGATTGGTATTTGCGCTGGAACCGGGTTGCTTCTGCCTGAGCAGACGCGTCCGCAATCGCGGCCCACTGTCAACACGATCTGTGTTTAATATTTGTCAGCTCTTTTTTTTAATCCTTTGATTTCGATATATGCGGGGTTACATTTAACCAAACGGACACAAACTCGATTTTGTTTTAAATATAAAGTTTCGAAAAATGCTATACCTATATAACCTGTTCAAAAAAGCCTTTAATTTATTAACATCAATTGTTTCATTGTCCATTTTTATCTAAAATTCTTTGTTATAATCTAGACAATAGAGGGCGATACTATACAAAAAAATATAGCGATGGCTGTACTATGTCTATTATGTTACACAAGAAAAACATCTCAGAAAGGCTGCCTTTACCACAAAAATAAACATCATTTATGTAAGATTTTCTCTCCAGAGCATGCACCCATTGTATGGTGTAGGCAATTACATTGCACATTAGTCTTAGCCCGCAAAACACACGAACAATTCAACAAAAACAAACGTAAGGATTGCCTCTGAGAGGCGATAATTTGTCAGGTGCTACGCGCTCAAAGAATTGTGATTGTGAAGATACGACACTATCATCATCATCTGCCTATTAGCCTTTTTCCAACTATTACAGTCTTACAACTGTACCAGTATTTTAGCGGAGCGATGCCGATGGAGCGACTGTCTATCTAACCCCTACCGAAGATACGACACTGCAATGTAAATAAAATCTTAAAAAACTTCAAACATGTGGGTTAGAAATCTGATGTGTTTAGTTAGATGCATGCAACTTTTTTGATGCAATTACTTTTTAACTTGCATGAAGTTAAAAAGTAATTGCATCAAAAAAGTTGGCAATTCATGTTGACACATTTCTGTCATTGTAACGGGCTTTCACCTTCAGGCTATACGTGCGCTACGCGGGCATAGGACGCCTACGCACATATTGATTGACGGTGGAACAAGAAAAGATAAACGATGATGAAAACAAGATACTATTCTTTATGTTTTCTGAAATGGCTTGGTGGTTTAGTCACAGATCACTAAGAAAACATGCAAACCTATTTCGAGAATTTACGAATAAAAAATCAATAGTTCCACTGGGATAGGCAAGAAATGAAAAATAAACCGTATGAAGCTTCTCTTTGGCTGGTTGCGTGGGAACACTCCACACCGCTGCACCGGTGGCGTGGCGGGCCCGCTAACGTCTTCTTCAAGGGGGATGAAATATCTAAACGCGAGTCTCTTAATGACTTTCATTTATTTCCTCCCGAATCTCGTACTGAACGCTGGTAATTATTGCGTTTCCAGTAGGGTTATTAAGTTTTGCTCCGGTTAGAATGAGAAATGGCCACATTTATTCGATGTTCAACTTGATACCTTCGAGCGGCGAAGGGCTGGAAATTTAATTTTAGATGATGATATTATGACGTAATTATTTTAATTGTGGTGCGCCGTGGTGGTATTAAAATTGTGAGATGAATTGAGAAGTTATCTTTTTATGATTTGTGACGTGATTTTTGCCTAACACCTAGATAGAATGAGCACTTCCGAAGATACCCGCGAATCGCAGCGGAAAAGTATTTTTTATCGAGTGGCGAAACGTATCTGAAAATTCTCGGTAACTAACAACTCTACGGACACCCAATCCACGATCAAACAAATGAAGTAAACAAATGAACTAAACAAATCTAATCCGATTTACATAAATAACTCGGCTCAATAGGTAATCGAGTCATCTGAAACAAATGGCGAACTTAGTACAGATTAGATCGGACGAGCAAAGCGTCTAATTGTCCGTCCCTAATCCCGGTGGCGGCAATCTATCAGTTTCTTTTACCGGTCCTCCCCCAATTCACTTGTAAAGACTTCGTCAACAACTTTGTTTGAGAGTCTATCGGAGTGATCATTTTCATTGTCAGTCGTTCCGTTATTTATAAATAAGGAATTGATATCTTTTGTTGAGTAGTGAATAAGTTATCTTATATGTTCATCACGTTTGTCATGCATTGGTACTTATGTAGGGTAGGGTGGTGTAAGTTTGCGCGGGCGATAAAATTGCGCACACGTGGTTACTAGACATCGACGTGAAACACGCTGCCAACTTCAGTCGTGTTTTGATTGCTTTGAATGCCCGGCTGCGCTCCGGAAAAAGTATTGAGCTAAGAGAGAAAACGGCAAGTCCAGGTAAGTTCAAAGTTTTTATAGCCCTTTGATCTAATTTTTTGACATTTTACAAGTATAACTGATAAAAAACCTGTTGTAATTACACAGTTTGCTGATAGTTTTCCTTGGGTTTAGCTTTGAAATTTCGACTAGAAACAACGTAGTTGATGATTTTTTTAAGAGATGGCAGTTGTATCAAGATGGTTGCGTTGAAGGCCAAGTGTGTAAGTTTGCGCATTTAGGGGGTGGATAAGATTGCGCGCGCAAACTTACAGACTACTGTGCAATATTAATGTATTATTAATGAATATTGGTTGTTTCTAATTATTTTAAATAGTGCTTCACTTTGTTGTAGAATGTCGCGAAGACCACGCAAATCTAACCGTGAAGTTTGCTCACCTTCCATCATCGAAGATGCTCGTAAACGTATTAGAAAAGGAGAAAGCAAGAGACAAGTTGCTTTGAAAAAAAAAAAAAGAAAAAAGAAGCCTGATACAAAAACTAACGCAAAACGCCGCTAAAAAGGTGTTTAAAAAACCAAAGACTACCAAAATACAAAATATGGAGATGTGGAGGATGCACTGAAGTTTTCGTAGAGCCTATTGTTGAAGATGAGTTGAGTGTCAAGACGAATCGAGTGCGATACGTGCTAGGTGTGGTGGCACGAAAAGTGTACCTACCGATTATTTGAGATTCGGGGCATATAAATGCGATTTATGCAAGTAATGCGCCTCAACAAACACTGCGCAATCTTATCGCCATTTATGCGCAATTTTACACACTAGGGTGTGTAAATTTGCGCAATTCCCGGCTTCTGTTTTTTTGTTAATTAAATAAAAAGTGATTATGTTTGCTCAATAATTAGTATTAAAAGTTATTGCCAGATAAGTTTCGATTTAATTATAATAAAGAAACCTGTGATTTATCGGTACGTTTTATTTTTATGATCGAATTATTCAAAACTGCGCAAACTTACACCACCCTACCCTATAGACGGCTCGGTGGGTGTTGGTGCACTCTCTGAGCGACTGTCTTCTGATTTGATACCTGCGCAGGACTTTTTTTTACCGTTTTCGACACAATAACAACCAACACAGGAGAAATTCTATTGTCCCTACGGAAAAAAACCGCTAAGTAGATTATTTTAAATACTTCACAAGGTTTTTTCCGCTTCCAAAAGCGGAAAAAGCCTTGCGAAGTACAGGCTCCAAAGCCTACTTACAAAAAAAATTCAACAGAAAGAATCTCATGCTATATGATCTTACATGCAATAAATCCCATGGGTAGTATGATAATGACATCAGTATTTCATTGTCAAGCGACGATACAAAGTTTCCAAGCGTTCTCATATTTTGCGTAAAGCTCGGGGCGCTTGCAAATTCTGAACTTTGCCAAGATAACACGGCTTGGCTAAGCCTACCGTAATAAGCTCCTCCTTCCAGCCTTCAGTGTTTACTTTTGGGCGTGATGTTGTTTAACAGCCTTCAATATTATAAAACATATGACATCCGGGTATTTATCGCGAATTTACCTTTAATTTTAAGGTAAATTCGCGATAAATACCCGGATGTCATATGTTTTATAATGTGTTCTGATCGTGAAAGTTTAAAAAAGCCTTCAATATTTATTACATTAACCGTGTTTACGCTTTGAGACCACATTCTTTGATTACTGTCGGTCTGTTGCTGTTGTGATGAGCTATGTCGTTGCTGACAGTGTTCTTTTTCGATCTGCATGCATCTAGAAGCTGTTCCTTTAATATAAATATAAAATCAACCAGAAAATTACATTAAATAAAGTGTGCCAATCTCTTTTAGATCATGCCTATGAGGTTCGCATTGATTTTTTTGTATAAAAACGTCACATTTCTACAATCTGTAACTGTCGTTCGCACAATACAGTCATGTCTGATAAGATGAAAGTTTTCAACACGATAGAGATTGCAAATGCTTAGTTATTTTAACAATTCTCGTGGGCCCTGTAAGAACAAAATCTTTACATTTGATTTCCATACCTTTCACCATAACTAATCATACGTGTCAAGTACTTATAGCATGTGGTTGTTTATAGTGCGTACACGTCACGCCAGTTATCCGAGGCAGGCGGGCGATTTGGGCCTGCCGCCAGTTATGCGTCGCGCGCGACTTACACGTTGTTGCCGAATTTCTTAGTAACACGACTCGGCAGATGCTCTACTTTAATATTTGTACTTATTTTGAGAACTTCTAGTAACACATCTGTCGACTGTTTGACGTGGACTTTTGTACGTCAGCTCTTTGCATTCCTAATCGAATGACTGCAATTTACATTCATCATTCCTCTTAAAATATTTACTAGAATACCATCTTGCTATGGACTTTAAATAGTTCTCGAGTGAATAGTGCAACTGCTTGAAGCTGTACTAATATTACATGGCCTAAGACTAACTTAAAATGAAGTACTTCTTAGAACACGAAATCTTCACTAACCCACCTCTAAAGACGGTAACGAATTTAAATCAACACCCGTAAAGTAGAGCATACGTGCTAAGCTCACACTTTACCTACAGTGGCCTCAGCTCCAAATGCCCGGAGGCCGCCTCGAGGCACGAATGCCAAGACAAACCGAAATCTTATCAAACGTCCGCCATGTTGGTCTCGTTAATAAGCAAAACTGCACACAGGGGCCGCCATAACTCACCTGAAGGCTGTTTGTGGAACATTGCAAACACTAGCGGACCTGTAACTTACCAAGCGTGAACCGTGCTGACGTTTACGGTATAGGAATAGGTACCGACTGTATGCTGACATTATTTATTGGGCTATTCAATTGCTTACTTGCTTTCGTAAACTGTTGCTGTGTTGCATACTTAATTTTCTGGCTTTTTCTCGTCTTTTCTCCTGCTTACTTACGGTCGCTACACAAAGGGGTAGGTATCGGTAACTGAAAATTAAAATCAGAATAGGAATACAATAGGAAACCTTAAGAATTTATCGAAGCCCCTGAACGTCTTTAAAAATCCTTTTGTCACTTTCTTCTTTAATATTTCCTCAAAAGGGAAGTTAGAAATCGGTGTTCCTAACATCGTAGATTATGTTCAACAAAGCGTAATGTTTAATTGGATGTTGAGAATTGTGACAATTCATCCCGCAGCCGACACTTTGCGCAGAAAATTTCGATTAAAACAAAATCGGGGCGGCTAGTCTCATGGGAGCGGTTCATTTTATACCAATTAGTTAGCTACAGGCAGTGGATTCGTCACAAGTGAATGAATACCCCTTTGAATTGTATCTGTTTTACACGTCACGACTTCTGGTATAAAAAATAAGGCGATTATTAAAAAAAGTTTTTGTTTCCTAAAATAATGGGGGGTTCATAAAGTATTTTACTATTTGAAAGTTACGTTGGTACGTTTTCTGAGGTACAAGAGTAAGTTTACAGATGTGAAATTGTATCTATATAGCATAATCAGCCAATAATGTTCCTGTTCCTGCTGCGACACAAGTCCCTGTGAGAGGTACTCGGTCGTAACGTCATCCATCAAGCGGGCCTAGTTAGACATGGCTGACCTGCTTCGGTTATAACTCACCACCTGGGTTAGTTAGTCCGTAGTCGTGCAGATATCACTGAACCACCACTGTTTCAAACATCTAACAAAACATGCTTTGTAATTTTTCATCATTCCGCAACTGTGATTATTAAGATTGCATTTTTTAAATTACCCCTATCTTTAAAAGACACAAGCATTTTGTTTTCAGCATCGGATCGTAAGCACATCGTATCGTATAAACAGTCCCGCGCTACTCTAACTTGCTCATCTAAACCGAGTTGTCGGGGAATCGGCAACAAAACGGCCATCCAGCCAAGTTCAGACAATAAACAGTCGCAGATAACGGAGAGAGTTGCGTTTGCGCTCATTGTTGAGCAACTTTGTGGGCGACGAGCCGACTGCTTAGAAAATAAGCTCCTGATAGCGCGATTTGTGAAGTGAGGTGCTGGCTGCTGGGATGTCGTAGAATTGTACGGTACGGATGTGGGTATTTAGACGGGTAACCGTTATCGCATTATAGGTACCTACTAAGTACCAATTTTGTTGGTAGCTTTTTGTGGTTTTGGTAATAATACTGAATTGTGATGGAAACTGGCAAATTGTACAACGTGTAACTGAAAGGGTATAGTCATATGAAAGGGTGTGCTACAGACCATCAAACTGAACAACTTTCTCCATGGAACCACCATCGTAATCGCAAAAAAAAATTCGGCGGTCTCATACTAAATTCCAATACCTAAGTAGGTACTCGACCAAATGTATGAAACAGCTGATTATTTTTTTACGATTACGATGGTGGTCCCATAGAGAAAGTTGTTCTGTTTGATGGTCTGTAGCACACCCTTTCATATGACTATACCCTTTTTGTTACACGTTACACGTTGTATACTTACTTCGTGTAATCATGAAATAATCTATACGCAGCTACTGAAGTATTCAGGAGTAAACGAAAAACTACTTATTTCCGATTTTTATTCTTATTCTCTAACACAAACAAACCACAAGGGCTTCAAGAACAAGTCTAAAAAGTTTTTGTCTAGCCAAAAAAAACAAAATTTTAAATAACGATTTTAGAAAAGGTTTAGAACTTTTGAAAAGTGACAGAAGACACTCAACATCTTTCTCTGTCCAAACACAATTTGTATGCAATTATACAAAGCTAAGCTCTATCAGATGAAAACTAACAAGAAAATTCCGAACCCCATCCCGTTGTGGACCATCGAAAGTTCGTTAAAGTAATGTCACTCTATCTCGTCCCCTCACGAGATAAATGAGACAACATTACTTTTATAAACGAGGGAGAAAGAGAAAGAAAAGCCTAGATAATACCCTATAATCACAGTTTTGTTTTCCAATCGCTGCTAACGATTATTGGCGTGTTATTCGGGTGCCATTTTGAATTGCTCCAGTGCTAAGACAAGTCGTTAGTAAGTACAATAAAAAGTGAGGGCACGGTGATTAGTTTGAAAGGTGATTATTTACCCTCGTTGCTTTGGGAGCAGTTTTCCTTGTCTATAAGAAGTAATGTAACTACGTGAGAGCAAATAATGAGTCCTTGAACACTGACACTTCTATTTTCAAAAATATTTGAACTCTCTATTTTATCTTGCCTATTTAAAAAAAAAACCGAGACTGAGTTACTTTTACTTGCCTCAAAGGGTGAGCCAAATGGTTTGTATGTGCCTAGTGTGTACGTATACATATACTACTTAACAAGCCACAAACATACTTAGAAGTAAAGATAAAAAAACAGAATCTTGTTAGTCCTCATGTCACTCCATTCCATTCCTATGCCGGTTATACAGGTCCTTGAATTACAAAACAAAATTATTACCCTGCAATTGAAACTAGCAAAACTCACCTCAGTACCCAAAAACAAAGGATTATTTAAACCGAGCACTCTCTTAATTAATTCAACAAGGCAAGATAAACTAAATACAGCGACTATTTGCTGTCGCCACCCACAAAGCAATGGGAGTGGTTTGTTATTTTTTAAATTGCAGATTGGCTGGTAATATGCATATCTCTTTTATATCCACTTATTACCAACCTAGGCCCCCACTTCAAATATTTTGGCAGAAGAGACCAAAGACTGGTGATAATCATGGAAATCTATGAATGAATATGGATGAATACCTACCTATACAGTTATGTAAAACTAAAGTTAGTATATGTACAAACTCTAGCGCCTAGGTACCTTATTAATTCACTATGTTAAACTTAATTTAAGTTTAATTTTTGTGGTACCTACTCATAAAAATTGACATTAAAATTTGGTGTTCAGCACAAACTCGACAGAATTGCTATGTCACTAAAACCCCAAACACATTTACGTTACAGTTTAAATTACGTTTACGACTCACATGGTAAACCCAGCTTAGCTATTCAAAATAAATTACCCTCATTCTGAAAACAACTGAATTATCCAGAGTAAAAATATAAAAAAAAACAAGCGACTCTTTATTTCGGATGCACGCTGGTATAATCCAATTTTAAAATGTTGCCCAGACCATACATATTATAAAACGAGACTTTGTTCGGAGCTTAACGTTTAAATTAGTTTATCCCCCTAAAGCGGAACCGCAGCTAAGGGTTGCAAAATTTAAATTACAAATAAAAGCACTGAAAAATAGCTACGAGTGGGTAGTGGCTCAATAACGATGTCTTTTAATTAAAGCGGAAGGGGTACTAAAACGACTTAATTCAAAATTATGGTTGAAATTATCGTGAAAGACGCCCAAGAGTTTTGTGAATTTTGCAAGAGTTCTCGCTGAACAAATTGTGATGCTGCCGCCGCCGCTGCAGCCGAGGTAGCAAGGATATTATGAGTCTCGAATAAATTATTAAAATTTTTTCGTCGATTATATTTAATAAACTGAGTGTTTATTGCATAAGAACCATTTGATATTAAGTACAAAAGAACCTCCCTATTTGTGTTATTTCGATATTAAGAAAAAAACTGAAGTTTTTAGTAAGTAAGTACCTAATTTCTCAAATGTTTACTTTGATATCTGTGTAATGAATTGGATTAAATTTAACCATTTATCAACAGATTTTCTACAAGTCGATATAACCGATTATCATAAAGCTACGGCACACAGTTTAGCCCCGGACCAGTGACACCGATTTAGCACGCTCCCGGTGTCGATGCCGTCACGGTCGAAAGCCCGGCCCGCTCAACCGTGCCGCATGTAGCATATTGAAATACGCCGCCCGACTGACCGTCCGTCCGTCACGTAGCAACTGCTCCAAGGAATCCCTTCAAAGTGATACCTATTTGACTTTCACGCTTCACTGGAAATCTGTCAATACTCATATTTAATATCCACATACCCCGAATATCCGATATCTTGGACATAAAGGTAGAATTTAGAATGAAATACCGAAGGTTCTACGAAACGTATATTGTTTTTCTGTAGTAACATTCAAACTTTTCTAAATAAATAACGATTTTCTGGAACCTGGGAATTGTTCCGAAAATTGCTACTTACACCTAATGCTTAAATTATAAAATAACTAAAACCTTTGTTAATGTACCCTCCACCTTTACCCATCCCAACCAAAGGGTTCTCACACGTGAGAAAACAATGAGCCGACAACGTTAGCATACCCACCCTGTCTGTATCTAAAATTTTAATAAAATAATTTCTATGTGCCCTAAAGTACAGGCAATTAAGACAAACAGCGTCAGTTTAATTGAACAGATCTAGAAGTAAACTACCTTAGACCTTATAAAATTATGCTTAATTAAATAACTTAACGTTGTAACAAGTTATTTAATGAGTATCTTGTAGAAAGCATGTTGTTATTTCTGTCTTGATTATTGTCTTCGGTAGTTGTAAACTAATCTGTTAATTTTGCTAGCTTCCATACCGCCCTCTCGAGTTACAGGAACGTTGTAGTAGGTATCGTCGTAACTTGCGTATCGATGACTGCTCGGCTTGTAATCCAGTTGAAGGGAATCCCCCTCCTCCCTCCTCAGTTGACCCGTATCCTTTCCAGCGTATCTCGGGTCTTCATAGATAGTTATAGTCTGCTTTCTATGCGCTACGACAGGTGCATTTTTAGGGATTTCGGCTACAGGTGTGGCTCGAGATTCATCGTACCCGTAGCCATAACCATGGTTAGGACCGTAGCCATAACCGCCCTCATGTCGGAAACCCCTATCGTCATAATATCCAGGGCCTCCGTAGTCCTTTTCCCATCCAGGATCCCTCTGCCAGTTGGGTTCTCGCCCCCAGCCCTGGTCTCTTTGCCAGCTCTGGTCCCTTTGCCAACCAGGGTCTCTTTCCCAACCCGGGTCCCTCTGCCAGCCTGGATCTCTCTCCCAACCCGGGTCCCTCTGCCAGCCTGGATCTCTCTCCCATCCTTGGTCTCTTTGCCATCCTGGGCGATCCCAATCTCTTCTTTTATCCTCCCATCTTTGCCAATCCCAACCAGGATCGCGATGATGATGAACCTCAGGAGCTCGATACTCGTGACGATCTTGAATGTGATCTCTGGCGTGATTGTTAAGAGTATTGCGGTACTTATTGTGGTTCAAATTGTCATCTAAGTGATATTTCTTGCCATAATCTTGATGATCGCGTTGCTTCACTCCGGTGTCACCGTATCTGTTATAGCCTCCGCCGTTATAGTTGTCTTTTATATATTCTTGACCGTTATTGTGAGATCCATGGTAGCTCCTACCTCCCTGGTTGTCGTGCGAGTTCAGTCTACTATTATACCCAGCGCGGTCTCCTTCGTCATTTAAATCATCAAAAAACGTGCTTTTATTGGATGACTCATCTTTATGATACGAGTTTTGAAATCCTTGCTTATGGTGTCCTTTCTTATGACCTCTCTTGAAACCGGTCGCTTCACTATCCTCAGCTTTGTCGTGTTTGCTGTTGTAACCTTTATAAGCATCGCTGTCTGTCACTGATTTAGTATCGTGTTCTTTCTTCAAATACTTTGCTTCATCATTAGCTTTTGAATATTGATTCTTGTGGTTATCATTGAGGTGGCTTTCTTCTTGGTGAATTTTTTCGCCTTTCTGCTTGTCATGTTTGATAGACTCTGATCCTTGATCATGAGCGATATCCTTTAAATGTTCTTCCAAAGCGTCTTTAATAGCTGACCCACTGATAGTAGAAACTAATAGTAGCACACAAACTGACAAACTAAACCAATATTTGTACCGGGGCACCATTTCATCTCTCGGTTAGCGTTAGGTGTTGTCAGTAAAACGGTATAACTTACAATAGGCGGGATTTGAATGGTATAAAGAGTTTTATATCGATGAAAATCGTGTTGGACTTCACGGCGGATCAGGGCACAATGACAGGAACCACAGAAGTTGTTGTGGGAACAATGAGTCGAGCTACTGGCTGCCGCGTCCATGACATGACATTATGGAACTAGAAGCACGCGGACGTTCTGTAGGACAAGCCGATCGAGGTCAATGGAGTCCGAACGGGACGTTTACTAGAAGGTCATTGAATCATCAATACCACTTTTATTGTTTGTTTTATTTTTTCCGTGTGATAAGCTCATTGAAGTGAAAAGAGTATTTTATAAACACAGCACAATAGATCAGTGCAGTCCGTCTGAATCGTCAGACCTCCGGATGTAGGTAATTATCCTTAGGACCTTAGAATACTTGAAGTCTTGAACTACTCAACTGCTTTGAAAGAAATACTTTTGAATGCAGACGTTGAATTCATGTGGCTGAGGCAATGCAAGCCGATTCAAAGATTCTTCTGTTTCGAAAACCATCAGTTCTTTGATTCTTTGTCAGACATGGCCAGTCTTTTACCACTTTAGTTTCGTGGGTAATTCTGCTAGAATTTCGTTCAGTATACGTTACAATAAATAAAATTAAAGCACTCTAAATTCTGCGTCGATTCAGCTCGCTCCTCAGTTTAAGTCAAAAAAAAAAAAACCACTCGTGTACGCCGATCGAAATAATTTGATCCAGGACGCAAAAAATCAAAAATTTGCAAAAAATTGTAATAGGACATAAATATTCAAACAGAAAGTTCTTTTTTCTGAAATATGCCACTAGACTAACTAATTTACAGGCCACCAGGGCCGAATACGAATACACGGGGACGTATCGACTGTCCTGGACTCCATAGCCTTTTCTGCCAGCTATATGTGCCCGACAAATACATCGGACTCTGTAATAGTCGCGCCGGCACAATCTGTTCGCCCAACCATTTTCCAAAACGGTCGCCAAAACTGAATCGTATTCTCAAGATACCACCATAACGCCATTCTGACAGCCAATCCGGAATGCGATGTGTTTGCGGATAAATGGAATAAAGTTATGCTTATAAATATGTCCTGTGTTCTGTGAGAGAAAGTATACAAGAGTCCAATCTTCTGTATTAGTTTGAATCTAACGGTTAGATTCAATGTGTTAGATTCTCATGTTTTACATTTGTTTTCTTTTCTGCTTCCATCTTAATTACTGTAAGTGCTGTTATGCCTTTTTTTTCAGATGGGAAATCATCAAATGACTTCTCCCACTCTGGGGGGCGGAGCGGGAGGGACTGTCAGACTCTTACTGAATAAAACCCATCCATGTTCCTTCCTCGCCCTTTACGTTCCGAGGCCGTATCTCTTTCGAACAGTCCCGCAACCCCGGAAGTGCTGTTATGCTTACCGTTTTAATCCACTATAAATGAATAAACAAGTATCAGCCTAATGCAGTTGAACGCTGCATATAGCCTTACCTTTCTCAAGTTGCGCTAAAAGCCTGGTTCTCCGCCTGACTGTCAGGGTATTGTACTCCGTATTGTAATGCCATTTAGCTAGGGTTCTTCCAGGCTAAACTTATCGATTCGCAATCGTCCTTCGACAGACTTTCCACTTCACCTATCATCTATGTCAGTAACTCTAAACTTTTCACATAATGCAACATAGGAAACTTGCTGAGCAGTCACAATTTTGAGTTCAATAAAGCTACGTCCACAACTGCCAAGTGCACGAACAGTGCGGTTGGCGTGCACCTTTGGACATGTTCGCGAACGCGAACAGTTCGTGTGGAATTTATAGTTTCCTCGCATGCATCTACATAGTATATGAACACCTGGACATTTGTTCGCAAGTGGCTCGCGCGTTTTAAGCCGACAAAGTGTGTGGACAATATACATTCTGTTTCTTTGGTTCTGGTGTTTTTTTTTGGTTTATTCTTCTTTTTAAGTCGTACACTTTATGTCAGTATAGGTAACATTAGAAAACGTGTGTGTTTTGTTGTTCAGTGTGTTTTTATGTGTGTTTATTTTTGTGTGATTTTTCTATGTATGGGTTTGACGACGTTCTGGATGTGACGAAATTTTGAAGCACCTTTTTTATTTGATACTTGTAAAAAAATTATAAAACAATTTATTTCTTATCATATTTATTTATACCAATATTTTAGCTCACACATATACAAACAAAAAAAATGGTAATGGATTAATGCGTAGGTATTCCTATTTTCTGTAGTTAACTTTAGATTTTTAATCTACAATAAATTACTAAAGAAAGAAGTCATGTTTAAAACATAGCTATAAGCTAATTATAAATTAACATCTTTTTTAATAAATAGTTAATACCATAAGAATTTAGAAAAATAGGAAATACTTCGTTATACAGTTATTTAACGTAAAATTATTTTTTATTTGCTACTCCATTTTATAAGACAGTTCCAGTAGAAATGCTTGTTTTGTTTTTTAAATAAAACTTTATGGAATATTTATATTGTGCTTAAACAAAGTTGGTTTGTTTTCAAAATTGGAATATAGATAAATTCTCTCACTTCGTTTTGTTATTAAAATACAAAACTGGGATTTGTAAGACGTCTACACACTATGTTGACAGCACGATCAATCCATTTCCTGCACATAAATCAGGCGAGATGCTGATTTGCATCTTATGCCTACTTGCCTTTGCAAGTACCCGGTATCCGTGCCGCGAGCATTGTCTGTAGTCACCTTTATTTAGGAATCATTTAAATATAGAATTATAATGTGACGTCATAAAGACTACGCTGTGCCATTAACCTCTTTAACACTCAACGCTGCAATCCTAGTCTTAAGATCTTCAACCAGATTGTCTCTCGCCACTTCATCTTCTTGTCTCGTGGTGATGTTCCTTACTTTCACGACCCCACGTTTAAGTTCCGACTCTCCTAGTACAACGGCGAGAGGAATGCCATTCTCTTCGCAGTGCTGTAGTTGAGTCAGCATTTTAGGGTTCTTCTTGTATGATTGTTCGGTCTGGAAAATGTAAGGAAAACTATTACAACTTGTACATATCGCAAGGACATTGGTCAGGTCTTTATAACCGGTCAAACTTATATCGCGTCAACAAGTGTGATCACATAACCGCTCGAACGAATCAGGAGAAATACCAAGAGTGGGGCAACAATTTCAAAACTTAACTACCGGCTAGCTCCACATAACAGGACAAAGTGTCGGAACAAACGGGAGTACTCATTCATACATATTCCTATCAATATGTTACAATATAGTACAGAAAAAATCATCCCTTTTCCCGTATACCCGGTTTTTATGTCAATTCAAGAATTTCAATACCATAGTAACAACCTAGTTGCCTAGTTTCTGGATTGTCTAGCTCAGGTATTCAGTTGCATCCTTTTAGACTGGAAACCTAACAAAGTTGGGGAAAGGCTATTGTTTGTATTACCTTAATCCCAGCATTCCAGAGTTCAGTGCAGATCTTCATGCGCTCTTCCAGGAAGTTCTTCTGCGCAGACGCGACGTACACGTCTACATCACTGGTTCGTACGCTGATGTCACCCGCGGCCAACTTCGCTTCGAGCACAGAGAATATACGCTCCACACCGATACTGACGCCTACGCATGGCACCTGGAAAAAAAATATTATTTTTAATAATAATAATTATTTTTCACATACTTCGACTCAGCAGTCAATCCTCCTAACACAATGGCCAAACTTGGCTTATTGAACTTTATTATTAATAATTTCGTTTTTTTTATGACCGGTTCACCCAACTCTTTGGTTCTTTAGTTGTGCTCATATGAATTTTTGAAGTAACATAATCAGCCAACAATGCTCCCACAGATGGGACACAGCTTTTCTGTGTTCGGTTCGGAAGTAGACCGTAATTTACCTTTTGGGATCAGAGGTATTTTAGTTAGTGTCCGACCGAAACAGGATTTTCAGCCGAAACCGAAACCGAACCTTCGGTCTTGGTCCCAGTTTCGGCCGAAACCGAAACTTCGGTTGGTCCTTAATTTTAGTATGTAAAAGTTTTCTATTGATGTTTTCCGTCACCGTTTTCTGAGCGTTTAGAGAGTTGCACGATTCTAAAGCTTAAAACCGGGGCACTACATTAATAGTGATACAGCTAAGCTCTTGTTTTCTTTCGCGATAACATCATTATCGGGGTCAGCTGTCGTCACACAATGGGATGTGAATAATATGGTCTGCGTTATTTAGATTAAACGCCAAAACATTTATATTGGCCTTGGTAACAGCACAGTTATATATCAGTATAAGTATGCGTCACAGCTCTCAAAATTCAGTAGCTGCTCTCAAAACGGTGAAGGAAAACATGTGAGGAAACCGGCATGTCCTAGAACCAAGAATTCGAAGACATGTGACTATCAACCCGCACTGGGTCCGCATGGTGGATTGTAGCCCATTCCCTCTCATAGAGAGGAGGCCGTATGTCCCAGCAGTGGGAAGCATTATAGACTGATTATTCTTATGCTATGCGTCACAGTTTCATAAATACGTGACGCATTGACAAACAAAATCTATTACAAAGTTTATTCTTATGCATAAAATTATGAACGCGTGAATGAACTTATCTGTTAAATTATTCATAAAAACTCGATTTGGTTTGCTAATCGCAATGATTGACTACGCATTCAACGTTGTTGTTAGGATTAATTAATACCTCCTTGACGATAGCCGATAAATCAACATTATAATGATACATAACTTCACGCCTATATTCCGAAGGGTAGGTAGCAGTGTATAATATAAGTAATTACACATATTTTGTCAAAGAGCAATTAATGGCACTGCACAACCGTGGGTTTAAACCTAGGAACCCCAGTTGTGCACGAGCACTTGTTTCAATTAAAATAAGTGAAATTTGCAGGAAATTCTACATGAATGTTTTTACCTAACGAGCTGCGCCCGCATTTTTGTAGCACTAAACGATGTCGCGCCTCAGTTACTTGGCAATATGCTTTGTAATCAGTTAGAAATTATATAGTTAATTACACAGGCTTTTATTAATTAATTTGTGTACACACAAAATACTTAAACAGGATAAAACATTAACATAGAAGAGCACAAAAGTACTGCTTATTTCTTAAGAAATTGTCAATTGCGTTGAAATTGCTTTTGTGCTTTTTACTAAATCCTGTTGCTAAGAGCAAGTTTAATAAGGCAATGTCTAACTTAATATTACACAATCGATGGTATTTGATCTCCTCTAGACCAATACACGAGGGCACGGCAAAATTTGGCGTCAATTTTAGCAGGTTTTACAGGGCACGTGCACGGCCATTATTTGTTTTGTGCAAGTTGTACTTAGCGTTTTGCAAACATAATCTTCACATGTTTTTTGTTTTTGTAAAATCAATAAATATTGACAAAGATAAAACGCACCAAAACTCGGGAGTGGGGGCTCGTGACGTCAGAACTAGCTAAAATTATACCTAGGCGTGACGTATTGGGAATTTTAAAAGCGCCGTATCTTCGTCAATTTTGATTTACGTAACAAAAGAAAAAATACGGGTCAAATATTTTTTGGGAATTTTAAAAGCGTCATCTTCGTCAATTTTGATTTACGTAACAAAAGAAAAAATACGGGTCAAATATTTTTTGAGAATTTTAAATAATCTACCGGACGGACTAATTAGATTTTCTTTGTCATCTACCCTATTCAAGACATAACATAACATCACGCCAGTAATACCAGAAGGGTTAGGCAGAAGTGTATCAAATAGTACACCCACATTTCGCCAGTTAAGTATGTTTAAATTGCATGTAATTGGGGGTAAGCCTATTGCCATCAATCGGACGCAAGCCCAGACTCCGTAGCAGTTAATGAGAATAACTTTGCCTGACCTGGAACCCAGCACCTCATTCTCAGTAGTCGCCCTTGCGATCACTAGACCAACGAAGCAGTCAGTAATTCAAGATTTCATAGATAATAGTCCTGCCAAAGTATGAACCTTACCTGTTTATTTTTAGAGTCGAACATGCCAACAAGATTATCGTATCTTCCACCGCCCGCAATGGATCCGACAGTTTGGTCTTCATTGCCGATTTTAATTGGTTCTGGAAGGAAACGCACCAACATGCTCTCAATAATAAGTCAACAATCATCGTAATTGGCCGTACCAAGGTGTGTTGATTAAATCAATTTCGTACAAGCAATTAGTAATTAAAATGATTGCTTGGCTTAAAATAATGAGACATAAATTAGAATTGTACTCAAAAAACAGGTGATTACAAAGTACACACAGAATTTGCTATACGCCTCTGCATATCAGTGATGCACATTATTTCATCCATCATTCAACAATCTAGTGATTTTACACAGAAACGTTCATATAAGGTCCCATTTAAATAGATGTCTAACCAAGATGTCCAAGCAAAAAAAACACTGATAGTGTTTTTATTTTGCTCGTAATTAATTATTAAGTATCTTCTACACAAACTAACAACACAATCCTAAAAAAGAGATGTGTAGTCAACTGAAAGTTGCTATGGTTAAATAAAGAATGATATTAACAGAACTACGAGAACGCGCCCATAATGGATGTGTTTATTCTAGAGGGTAATTTATTATTTATAATAAATCACTTTTTTTTGCTTGGATATTTTTGGATAGGTGTATTGAATGCTGTGTTAAAATTTGTCCATCTATTTTAATCTTATTGTATGGAAGCAAACAAAGTTCGAGAGGCAAAGAAACACAAAAATACTGATGCTAATTTAAACATGTTTTTTTTTTATTATTCCCATCCTTGGTTGCCCGTAGTTATCTTCTGTTTTACATTCAAATATTTCACCTTTCAGTTACATCATATAGAAAGTAAATAAGACTTGTAGACATGCACTAAATAAGAACCTCAAGGCAAAACAAACCAAACTTACGTGTCAACACAGCTTCATAGATAACTCCAGTATAATAATCCAAGCCTCTTGCAAGACTCAGATCAAAGAGTATCTTATCCTGTATACCAAAGAGTCCACAATACTCTAACAGCAACTTGATTCCTTGCAAGCCTTCAATGGCTGCTTTTGTCTTGGAGAGTTTCTCGTCTTTGAGGAGTTTGTCGGTCAGTTCTACGCCTCCGTTCAGTCGAACGTACTCGCCGATCCTGTCGGCGGCGTCAAGAGATATTCCCTTTTCATTAATCATTTCTGTTCGTACTTCCTCCCAAGGCGACTGGAGATTTGAAAAATTTCTTGGTTAAAAATTTCACTACTTTCGAAATGTGAAAGCAAAATAATAGTATAATTTTCTAGGTGCACATTCAAAACACATTAGATGCGTATCTTTTCCTATTACTCTCTCGCAATAGTCGTAATGGCGACACAAACTGAATACAATCTACACATTTAAGAAAAAGTTCACACTATTCTAAAGAAAGGATAAATACAAAACTTTTTATGACTTCCACTTAAAATGCAAACTTAGTTTTGATACAAAATCCTATGTATTTTTTTTTAAATAGAAATTACTAAGATTAAAGTTGCCAGTTGTTGTTTGGTTTGTTTCCGGGTCCTAAGCTATTACTCAAATTTCATAATGTTTGGTTCAGTAGTTTACGCGTGAAAAGGTTAACAGATAGACATACATAGTTACTTTCGCATGTATCTATTGTAACATTATGAGGAAAGATTTAATTTTTGTATGTTTGTGTGTTTGTTACGATTTAACTCTAAAACTACCGATTTTAAAATTCTATACTAATATATTTTAAAGAGGAAAGAGCAGCGGTGGCCCAATGGTGGCGGTCCCGAATTACGAGCAGTAAGTCGTGGGTTCGAACCCAGACAGGCGCATTACTTTGTGTAATTTATACCATCACCACTGCTCTCAAAACGGAGAAGGAAAACATCGTGAGGAAACCAGCATGTCTTAGAACCAAAAATTTGAAGACATGACATCTACCAATCCGCACTGGGCCCGCGTGGTGGATTATATAGCCCTCTCATAGAGAAGAGGCCTGTCCCAGCAGTGGGAACATTAAAAAGGTTGATGATGATGATGACGATGAAAGAGGAAAGATTTAATTTTTTGCATGTTTGTGTGTTTTTTACGATGTAACCCTAAAACTTATCAACCGATTTTAAAAATTCTTTCACCATTAGAAAGCTACATCTTTACCGAGTAGGTAACATCAATCATCAATCAATATATATATATGTCACCGTAAAATTGTCAAATACGTTATATTATAATATCTCTAGCAATATTGTAATATCTCGAATTATTGTCAACTGAACATACGGAAGCATCTCTGCCCCCATAATCGGGACTTGGGGCACCCCCCCGTTAGGTTAGTTAGGTTCCTTTAAACCCTGCACCCGGAAATAGGGGCCCCGCGAAGCGGGGCTCCGTCGACTACGCTTTTTGGGGGAATATGAATTGTTTTAAGGTTAGGTTATATTAATCGATATTTCTCAGGAATGGTACAGTATCTTTCCATGAGAGTGGTACCACTGGGCAAGGGGGACCCCTCCTTCTCTCCACCCCGCGTGAGTTGACTACCATCGCATGCATTTCACGAAAAATAATGCGTTTTATTGTAAGCAATATGTTCATTTGACAATAATTCGAGACTTTACAATATCGCTAGAGATATTACAATATAACGTATTTGACAATTTTACGGTGACATATACATATAGAAATCAATGTCACTTTTCGTTGTAATTTTATAACTCAAGAACGGGCTCACCTATCCAAATCAAATGTTTATGCTTTGTTCAGACTATTTAGTAGATGGTTTTTGGTCGAGCGGTTCTTCACGCAGACGAATTTGCGCGGGTCAGCTAGTAGGTTATAAATTATATTGATAACATGCAAATTAGCTGAAGCTGAACTATCACAATTTTAACATGTGAAGTGCTGTAATTAATATAGAAGTATAGATTGATTGATTACCTTGTCTAACTTATCAACAGTAGAGCAAGTGGTTCTGAACTTGTCAGCAGGCACGCCGCAAGCTTCGAACATGCCGTCGAGTAGGCGCCGGTGGTTCACCTTCAACATGTATGTGCCAATCTGAAGGGCATCCAGTATCTCGGTCACCACCTTCAGGCATTCCGCGTCTGGTACCATTGGGTCGTACTGACCTGCTATGTCGAAATCCTGAAATAACAATTAGAAAGTTAGTTCCAATTTTTAATACATAATCTTCTCCTTTTTTTAAGTAGGTTAAAAACTGTTATGACTGTTTGTGTATAATTCAACCTCCTTTATTCTCATAGAACTTGCAAAAATTACACTACAACCATGGAGTGTCTCTAGTAGTCTGTACTCAATATTGAGAATCGGCAATACCTACATTCATCTGAAGATGATACAATCACTAGGTAAACTTTGAACCAGTTGTTGGGACTTAATGATGATTGTAGCTTCTGTAGCATACAGTAGAAAGCCTGCCTGGGAAAATAAATAGCTACCAGAAAAAAAAACAAATAATCGAAAATAACTTACACATTGATAGAACTCCCGGTACCTGCCCCTTGTCATCGCTGGGTTATCACGCCGGTACACCTTGGCAATGTGGTATCTCTTCAGGGTGTTAATCTTGTTCATGGCTAAGTACCGCGCCAATGGAACTGTCAGGTCATACCTCAGAGCCAAGATCTCCCCTCCTTGGTCTTTTAAGTCATAGATAAGTTTAGCATCCTCTCCATATTTGCCAGTTAGCACTTCCTTGAATATGAGAACATTTAAATTTAGAATTTACTTTTTCAGAATCACACATGGTCTCCCTGAAGGGCTAGGCAAAGAATACCTGTAGTGAAGTATTGCACCCACATTTAAACAGGGAGAGTCTCATTCGGACTTATAATATTCAAATACATAAATTCCCTATTGCAGTCATGTTTATAACAAACTTGCAATATTAATCACATTTCACATTACAGTGATAAGAAAACACTATTTTGTAGCAATATATTATGTTAGTAAATTGTCTCAGAAAGAGTATAAGCTAAGCCATTCAATGGCTTGGAATAAAATTGATTTAGTAAACAATCATTGTTTTACTGTTACTATAAAACAGAATTATCTGGTTGTGAACCTTTCTTCGATAAACATTTTTGGTTCATTCAAGCAAGCACAAATAACTGATGAAATACCTACATAAAAAAATTCCATTAACAATTTCAGGACTTAGCTCCCCCTAGATTACGTTATTTGTACAGTTTAATTCTAAGCTGAAGGTCTCCCATGCTCTAATAAATAAATAACAAAAAACCGTCTAACCTTCAATTCAAAGACAGGTGTGTCAATACACTCCGCTCCATGTCTCTTAAAGACCGCAATAATCTTTTCTAGAACACCATTCCTAATGCTCATCTGTTGTGGATTGTAATCCCTCGTACCCTTTGGAGTCTTGAGGGTGAACTTCTGAGGAGCAGCATCTTCAGGAGCTAACTGAGCTTTCAATGATAATAACTTTGCTACTTCTTCTTGAATCTGAAATAGCAAAATAATAACAGAAAATGAATGGGTAGATAAAGATCATATAGTGGAAATAATTTGTAAACAAAAACAAAATATGGTTTTGGAGACATCTGACCGTAGGTTTCCTTAAAGATTGCACAAACATATTGTTCAATATTATTGCATATTGACAGTGCTAGCAGAAATAAACATTAATTATAATAAGACAATAGCAGCTAATTGCTCAAATAAAATAAGAAAGCAGCATTAACTAGGTCACCAATACCTTGCACTGTGATGATGTTGCAATGTACTTTGTGAAATTTGTGCTGAGTACTGAGTTGTGTAACCGCATCACAATTACACGGCTCTTTAAGAGCCTCAACGCTCTGTATGACATGCTTCACTAGTTCTATCACTCCACAATTTCAAACAATATGATATCTCGTCACCACAGCATTACTTTGTTTAGACCGGAAAAAGAAAATAATTTTGTGTCATACATTTTGAACAATTTTAAAGAGTAGGTTTAGATCTCATCAACAAATGTGATTTTGAAAAGAGGTTGTGGTGACGAAACAAACATATGTGGAGATTCAGCAACATTCTACTCAAGGAGGGGTGTACCGAATACTGAATCATACAATCATGCTCAGCTTATGTACAAAAAAGCATCAAGGTCTACAACAGATAGAGAACTCGTCAACACACCTGCTGATCAAGTGGTGTGATGCCATCCTTCACTTTTTGTAACACTATGGGAGGACTCAATTTAGGTAAGACTGATACTTCAGAACCACTGAAACTCCCCATATGGTACCACCACCTCTTGATGTATTTGTATCTTTGAAAATCTACATTCTTTCCTATCTCATTCTTTAATTCTATATCACAGTAACTGGGATTGTACCCACAAATGTAACTGTACTGACTTAAATGCTTATCAATTTCCGGTAAATTGTATTGTAAATTATTCTTCATAGCCTACAATTCAAACAAATTCGCATTTACTTGACAGAATGATATGACTAGTACAATAATAAAACAATTCATCAATATGGTATGAGCGCACCAAGTTTAATTCATAGAATACACACGCAACAACTTACCTTTTCACTTGATTCCTTCGCAGATTTTAATTTTCTTACTAGATCACCTTGTTCTTTAATTTTTAAAAGAATAGATTCCTGAGTTTCTGCCATGGTTTAAACTTGAACTTAAAATTATTCAAAAGGTCTATCCGCTCAAGGCTTTCAAGTAAAAGTGCTTCTTGCTAAGAAATAATTACAGGCTCTCGGCTTTGGGTTTCATACCTTTCATTTTACAATCAACAAATAGCAGGCAAGCAAGTAATTTTACACACTGCCAATTGGAGGTTATACGACATGACAGACACCAAAAAGTAAATAACTTAATGATAACAGCATGCTTAGTAATGTTTCTCTGTTGCTCTCTTGATATTTCGTTATTCTTTCACTTTTATTTCGTCCATCACAGATCTTAGAATTTTCGTTTAATGTACCTGGAACACAACTTTGACAATATTGACATTACGTATACGTCACGACAGGAACAATGACATAAGTAGAGTTGTCCCAAAAAAGACTATTCTTTGTTTCTACTAATTTAGTTTTATGCATGTGCTAAAAAGCTGTTTATTTGACATTCCAAATAGGCACTTCATTTTTATTTATTTGTATAGTTAGTGCCCCTCGATGGGATGAGTCGTTCTTGTGCTATCAGAAAAGCATCAATTTTTAATCCTGATGGGTACATCAATGGGATTAGGCGATTTTGGTCAATGACCAACAGCAAAGGAACACTATGATTGACAATCATGTCTTTAATCTGTCACTATTTTTCTTCTATCTATGGTCTGTCAGCACTGTCAGTGTCAAAATCAAAAATCAAAATCAAAATCAAAGCATTTATTTCAAGTAGGCCAGTTACAGGCGCTTTTGAATTGTCGAAACAAAAATGAACATTTAATGTAGCTACAGTCCCAGTCACAAGACATAAAAACTGTGAAAGTACTGTAGTTGCCCATTCCCTAGCGTAGATCTCTATGGAGAAGAACGGGCAAGAAACTCCATGGACACTCTTTTAAATCAAAATATTGTTACAAAATCTTGGTTACATCATTCATGTTGAGATGGTATATTATGTGAGAACAATGTAGCAAGATGTGCACGTTAAAAGTGTCCATAGCAAAACCAAAACAAAATATAACTCAAAAACAAAATAATTAATTCAAATAAACCATGGCGACTAAGAGATGACCAGTCACAACTGACAGCGCCCATTCACGCACATGACGCATGGATCAGCACCATTCAGCTCAACCATTTTGAAGGGAACTAAATGGTCCGACACACGCGCCACCATCAGCGAGACATTTGAGTGAGCATGACATACTCTCAACCTCCAGGGCACATTCAAGTCAAGAACTGCCGTAGGTTTCCAGTGAATGATAGCTTACTAGCACATAGTACTCACACAATATGGGCTATAGTTGGTGCCAGTTAAGATGGAAATAGAGGTCATTCACACCTTCCTACCAAGATTTTAATCATTAAACGATAATGACACTTACTTCGACCAATAAGCGATACTTGCTTATATCGCTAGAGTATCGTAGTACCAGTCGGCTAGACATACAGGGGTTGAGAATCTTGTGTGGTTCCAATTCGAATTTATTAAACTAATACAATTAGTTTCTTAGCAAAAAAATAAATAATTTCGAATTTATAAATTTACGTGTGACGTAAAAAAATGCTTCAATGTGAAGGATTTTATCAACATGAATGGATGTAGACTTAGCGTCAGTTCACACCGAGACGCGACAGTACTGGAAGAGGACAGTGCTTTCGCGCTGCGCCGCCCAAGACGCATCGCAACATCGCTAGGCGCATCGTTAAAAGCAAAGAAATAATAGCACTCCGACCGAACGCAAGCGAACTATGACACGGAATGTTCAATCAAAATGGCGCCCACGTGGCGTGACCATAATGTGCTGCACACCTGACGCGTTGACCGCTTCAAAGTGAAAACGGCATAAGATCAGAATTATCATTTTTTGTGATGAGATAGTTATGTCATAAGAATATTTAGATACTTACTGACTTTATATTTTATTCAGTATTTTATTAAAGAATAATGCATAATTTTAAGGTATCAGTACATTTGCACGAATGGACACTATTGTGCGACTGGATTTTAGCGCGACTTGATGGGCACTTAAGTTTACTCTGTGGAGTAAACATAATATCACGCCTGTTATTACTTGAAGGTGGATTTTCTTTGGGTTTTTCCGACGCGGGTGTCTTTTTTATGGTTTCCGGGGACGTTGATCACGAAAATGAGTTCAAAATGAAAATCCAAGATGGCGTCCAGGTTTTTTTCGTTTTTACGTCATGGGTGTCGTTTTCATAGTTTTCAGGGTCGCTGATAAGGAAAATGAGGTCAAAATGAAAATCCAAGATGGCGCCGTGGAAAATTTTCGATTTTTCCGACATTTCATGGTTTTCGGGGTCGCTGAACACGAAAATGAGATTGATTATGTTAAAGTATATCAGATTTAACCAAAGGCAAGGTAAACCATTGAATCTATTTTCATATTCGTCATGCAAAAGTGGCTTTGAATGACCTAATTGAAATAAATAATTATTGACCTCATTTTCGTGTTCAGCGACCCCGAAAACCATGAAATGACGGAAAAATCGAAAATTTTCCACGGCGCCATCTTGGATTTTCATTTTGACCTCATTTTCGTTATCAGCGACCCTGAAAACTATGAAAACGACACCCATGACGTAAAAACAAAAAAACCTGGACGCCATCTTGGATTTTCTTTTTGAACTCATTTTCGTGATCAACGTCCCCGGAAACCATAAAAAAGACACCCGTGTCGGAAAAACCCAAAGAAAATCCACCTTCAAGTAATAACAGGCGTGATGTTGTGTTTACTCCACAGAGTAAACTTAAGTGGCCATTTAGGTGCGCAAAAGTGCAGTCACGCAAGTGTCCATTCGCGTAAGGTCCTTTTCGCGCAAAAGTCCATGCGCGCATAATAATATGTCTTTTCGCGTAAGTGGGTGCGCGTAAGAAGTGTCCTTCGCGCAAATGTCTGTCGCGCGATAGTCCCAGATTTATTTTAAGATAATTTATTTACTTTTTTAAATGGAAGTAACTCACTAACTCACTAAGTTAGAATAGTGTCAAAAAGGAAAATACAATATTTAAAACAATTAATTTCGTAGGGTACGTTTGCTCGATTTCTTATTTTTTTGGGTTGTGCACTTTGTTGTGTATGTTCATCACCATGTGTCATTTTGGATGTATTATGAGACTCAAGCGATATCAGATTTGCGACAGGTTTGTACGGGTGGAGGGACAGTATCGCTAATATTTCGACATCGGGATGAAAGTCGGAGCAATGACCTCTATTTCCATCTTAACTGGCACCAACTATATGCGATTATATAATACTAACATTGAATCTATACAATGCAAAGATAGTTAAGTACAATCTTCAGCAGCTCCAACTATACCATTTAATGCTATCAATTTTTGCGCCCCTGTCCATGTGGAGCAGGACCAGCATTAAGCCAAGCATTTTTATCAGCGATATAATCGCTCAACTTGTAATATGCTTGTTTACATAGTGTGCGTTTAATGCATGTTTTAAATTTCGTCTCATTCAGTTCAAGAATACTTTGTGGAATTTTATTATAGCATCTCAAACAGTACCCCATGAAAGATGAGTCTACTTTAGCGAGTCTAAAGCCTGGCTGAACTAATTGGTCCCTATTTCTAGTACTGTAATGATGTCTGTCACCTCTTTTACCAAAAAGATGCAAATTTTTTCTAACGTACATTATGTTTTCGTAAATGTATTGACAATGTACCGTCATAATGCCAATATCCTTAAACAGTTCCCTTAGAGAATCGCGCCTACGAAGATTATATATAGCTCTGATGGCTCTTTTCTGCAGAATAAATATAGACTCAATATCTGCAGCCCGTCCCCATAGCAAAATACCGTAAGACATTATACTATGGAAGTAACTAAAATAGACCAGTCTAGCGGTATCTACATCAGTAAATTGACGGATTTTTCTAATGGCATATGCTGCTGAACTTAGCCGCCCCGCAAGAGATGTTAAATGAGAACCCCATTGTAGCCTTGAATCAAGCGTAAGCCCCAGGAAAACCGTTTTATCTACGAATTCAAGTTTCTCATTATTCAATAATATATCACAATCACTACCCTTAACATTCGGTAAAGCAAATCTTATGCATTTGGTTTTTTTTTCATTTAATACCAAATTGTTTGCTGTGAACCAATTTTGGACCTGAAGTAGGGCATTATTCACGTCATCTAAATTTTGTGCCCGTCTGTTTATCTTAAAAATTAAGGAAGTGTCATCAGCAAATAACACCATATTTTGAGGTTGGTTTTTCAATAAATAGGGTAGATCATTTATATATACTAGAAAGAGGAAAGGACCCAATATAGAGCCTTGTGGAACCCCCATTTTTATTTTTAAACCCTGTGAATTGACACCATTTATCTGAACATGTTGTTGTCTATCATTCAAATATGATTTTACCAAACTAAGTGCAAGTTTACCCAGTCCGTAATGCTCAAGTTTCAAAAGTAATGTGTCGTGATTTACGCAATCAAACGCTTTGGAGAGGTCACAAAAAATTCCTATGGCATCTTGGGACTCTTCCCACGCAGTAAATATGTGCTTTAATAAGGTTACACCGGCGTCAGTTGTACAACGTCCCTTGGTGAAACCATACTGTTGATCATGTAAGATTCTGTTGGTGTTAAAATGATAGAGCATTTGATCAAGCATTACTTTTTCAAAAACCTTGCTAAAAACTGGCAACACGGATACAGGTCTATAATTGTTAGTATCTTTACTGTCCCCGGATTTGAAAAGAGGTATGACTTTACTGTATTTCATTAAATCAGGGAAAACTCCTTGGTCTACACATAGATTAAAAATTAAAGCTAAGTATGGGGCTATTGTCTCAAGTATGGATGTACAAACTTTGATAGACATTCCCCATAGATCTTCGGTCAGTTTGATTTTTATTTGCCGGAAAGCTTTAATAACTACCATAGGGTTAATGTGTTTAAATTTAAATTCAGCCAGGCAGCCAGACACATTCGCCTTTAATAAACCCATTGAGACTTCAGGAGAGGAATTTAGAGCCTCCGTAGTTTTTAATGGTATTTCTGTAAAGAAATTTACAAATTCTTGAGCTACTTCCTGATTAGAGCTTTTAGGACCACTTGCTGTATCTAATGTGTAGCTAGTGTTACGTATTTTCTTCCTGTTAGTCTCGTTATTTATGACTTTCCAAACTGTCTTTATTTTATTTTCTGCTGTTTTGATCTTGTTGCTAATGTGCAGGGCTTTAGCAACCTTGCATGTATTTCTAAAAATTTTTGAATACTTAGCAACATACTTGTTAAAAGTTTCAGTGTTAATAAAAGGCTTAAGGCCATAAAGCTCAAATAGTCTTTCCCTACTTTTTCTGATGCCTCTAGTTGCCCAATCGCTAAATATGAATTTAGGGCAAATACTTTTTGTCTTCTTTTCAAAAGTTTTATTGAATTCCGTGTGAACTATTGAAAAGAAACGATTATAAAATTGATTTATATTAATATCGTCATGGCTCATAACACTTAACTTGTTCTGTAGGGAAATATTAAACCTATTTAATTTGCTAGAAGTTATAGGTCTAAATTTAATCTGTACTTTTTGCAATGGTGTATTACACCTATAAGTTACAGTTTGTCCGCTATGGTCAGACGGCAAACAATTTACTATGGCTTTATCTAAGTAATCACAATCGCAGAAAACATTATCTATACAAGTAGCAGAAGATGTTGTGATTCTAGTAGGTTCAATAAAAACGTTAGTCAGGTCAAATGACTTAAAAAGATTTAATAACCGACCACTATTTGAATGTTCTTCTAAAATATTGATATTGAAATCACCACAAATTATTGTAGATTTATTACTGGCTGCAAGTTTTGCCAGGACATCTTCCATTATTGATTCAAATATGGAAAAGTTTTGATAGTTTGGGGGTCTGTACACACACACAACTACATGCTTATCCAGCTCAACACAGGACAGTTCGACGCAATGTTCAACCGAGAGACCTACTATGTCATTACGTTGCTTATATTTAAAACTATTTTTTATTAATATTAGGGAACCTCCACGAAGCATAGTTTTACGGTTAAAGCAGCTACCCACCATATAGTTCTCATAATTAATAAGCATTTGGTAATCCTTTAGCCAATGTTCAGTAAAACAAATGATGTCAAACTTACTTTTTTCTAAAAACAATTCAATTTCTAATAATTTACAAGACATTCCTTGGATATTTTGGTGGAATAATTTTAAAGTGTTCTGCTGAGGCCCTTTTTTATTAACTAATTGAGTGCAAGAATTAATAGTACCTTCTGTTGTCTCACTTTCTAGTTTAAATTTATATTAATATTTGGAGTGAGGCCGGAGACTCCCGTGCCCTCCTCAGACAACAAGACCCTATCTGTAATAGACCCTAATTGAGGATTCACCATGGTGACAGATGGATCCTCCTCATTGCAATATTTGTAAACATTTATAGCACTACTGCTATATTCATTTAAAGTCACCTGTACATTAGTAGAATTACTAATAGTCGCAGTGTTAATAATGGAACTAAACTTAGACATACTATTTATGTCTGTGTGAATATTAAAAGCTAATAGCGAAGCTATTTTGTGTCTACATCTAATAGGTAGATACACCTTACCCCGTGTCGACTTAAGTTTACCAACAATAGTGTTGATATCTAGATATACAAGTCTGTCACTATAGTGACCTGCTAGAAAATGTACATGGTTATTTAACATATGTATATAATTGTTTTTTCTATTACCCAATTTTTCAAAATAGGGAAAAGCACACAATATGATTTTACTACAGTTTAGCTTTAACAGCTCTGATACACATTCAGTGATATCTTCCTTTTTAATCTTAGAACTATTACCCATACATATAGTTATGGTGGTATTAGGATTACAAACAGTTTTTGTTGCAGATGCCATAACCTGTTTGTAGGTCGACCCTGGCATACAATAATTTTGAGTACAATAACTCAGGCTATTACTGATCAATTTGCCAAGCCCTCTACCTATACTATCAGAGAACATGACTGAAAGATTAGAATCTAGACAATTAGGTGAGACAAAATTACCTAAGTCAGGTATTGTATCTTGGCTGGAAACACAGTCCTGAGTTTTCACAGCTTGGCACGGGTCCTCCGTTGCCTCAGGCTGAACATCATTCCTGGATTCCCCCTGACAAGTACACTGAATGTTGTTGAGAGTCAGTGAGTCCACTTTGTCTACCAATGCATTTGTAGCAAGAATATGCTCTTTAATTTGATTTTGTGAGCGTTCATATTTGTTATATAAAGATTTTAGTGACTTATTAAGAGCCTGTATTTCTGATTGTAAGCGCTGAGTGTCAATTTCATAAATATTTATACTATCTTCCAATTTAATCTGATAGTTATTTAATTTATTAACTAGAGAAACACGTTCCTTCCTTAATTGAATATTTTTGGAATGGTTTTTCTGTTGTTTCTTGTATTTATTACATTTTTTAATGATTTTATTTAATCGGGCATATTTCTTAATTTTATTCTGGCTTATTTTATGGCTGTAGTTATGCTGAAGAAAGGAGTCCTCTGTGAGGTCTATTGTTGTAATTGAATGAGGGTTACAATTTGTATTTACTAATTCCCTGTACAAATGTTCAGTTTCCAAAGCCTGAGTATGATCCTGTTCCTTTTTTAAATTTAAAAGTTTAACATTAGCATGGACTAATTCCTCCTCTAGGTCCCTAATTTTACACAATGCCTCCTCATATAAGTTGCTGCAGCTGTGAAACCCATCCGTGACCACCCTTAGTTGATCCCGTTCACTGACAACATTCAGGTAATCCTGATGAAGGTCTACTAGCTCCCGTTTTAAGCTGGAGTTTTTGCTGTTAATATTAATGACCTCCTCCTCACTGTCTTCTCTCTCCTGCAATAGCTGTTGGCATTGGAGTTTTGAGTCCTTTAGTTCTTGGAGGGCCGTTCTCAATTTTAGCTCCATATCCTGAGCAGTAGCCTTACGGGTCATCACAGGCATGGTTTCCGGATTGGTTTCTGAAAATTGGAAATAAGGAAACGGTGAGAACTAATAGGATAGACCAATTAAGAAAATTTAGAGATGAAAGGGAGAAAAACAGGGAAAAAAAAAAAAGTTTGCTTTATTAAAAGAAATGAGGTAGGCTGCTGGATAGCTTAACAGGATTGATATTTACCGACTGAATTCTCAATTTAATAGCATTAAAAATGAGTTTACTATCTTATGATTTTACTTTTTCCTAACGTGGGTAGATTGATTAGACTAAAAACTTATGATTTTTAAAATATTACTATAAGTAGTTAATAATTTAATTGTAATGAACTTAATATGCTTATATTAAAAAGATTGATGTAAGTACACCAAGAATAAATCGTTACAAGTTTACTTTTTACGAAATGACATTTATCAACAAAACTATTTAGAGCCAAAACTTGGTTTCAAATTGGCAAAAATAACTATTTTAGAATTGGAGTGGACGTGTTATATTCTGAGAGGGACGATTGTGTGCATAGGTAATAAGGACATAATATATTATGTGTGAAGTGGGGTTTGTAGTAAATGTTTTTGTCTGGGCAAGTGTTTTCGTCCTCGATTTTGCTTCCACAATTGTCAAGCAAAATGAGACATAAACGTAGCCGGTGTGTGTACGGGATGTTGCTCAGAGCTCTGAGCAGTGTTTAAGTGATGTTTAGTATGTAAATAATACACAAATAATAGGTAAATCAAAACGGAGTACTCCCCCGGTTCGAAGAGTTCAAATCCACAGTCCAATAGTTGACAGCCGGTACTTGATTTATCGAATTATCGATTGTTGCGAGTTATCACAACATAAACAGGTCACAAACACTACGTGTGGCACTTTATACATTAATTCTACTATACAGAGTAGATTTAAAACAAACTAAACACAATAAATCAATAATTTTAAAATAAATTAACTACGAGGCCGTTTTTTCACGACCTGTCGCCAGTGTTGCCAGCGCAAAAAAAAACCAATATCAGACTGTCAAAAGTCAATGTCAGACTGTCAAAATCAAAATATTGTTCATCGTCAAAAATAAAACAAATTGTACTTTTACTTTTAGATTTATGAAATCTTTAAATGAAATCGTACAATGGATAGATTTGAATATATTGAAGCTCGCCTGTTTGACGGTGAAAATTACCTCAAACGTGATAGGAGCGTGAAAATATACGATGGTGATGATAAGGTTGTTTATTTTGTAGTTTTGGGGCTTACTCAGTTTAACCTTTAAATTTCCAGTGATTAGCTGGTTGTTTTTCATAATGTATGTATTATCTCTATCACCAGTTTAACGCCAACAATGTAGTCACATTATATCATATTGCAGTATCATAGTCGTTCATGAGCTATCAGAAAGTTATCAGTTTTACATCCAGAACGCCTTGAACAATCAGCATTTTATATTGAAATTTCCAAAAACCAAATGAAGTTGGATTTCATCAAAACAACCCAGTTTGGACCCAAAGTTAATGACTTCAAAATTGTTACAAGTTTTATAGTATCACCCAGGAATGTTATGAACCCAGTTAACAATCACCCTGAATTCCTCGAATGTTTGGAAGAACCAAGTTATTTATTTAAATAATAAGTTTTACCTTAGTTTCAATCCAAAATGCTCACATTTGGCCAAATGTTAAGGAATGACCTTGCACACTTAGGTCACATAATATTTAATGTTTTAGACCCAGTTCACTGATGGTGAAGTAGTGTTAACTACTCACAGAATCTTATGGGGAAAACCAGGAGATATACCTAAGGGGCTTGTGTGCCTCTCTTTACATTTATACTATGTTTTCTGTATTGAAGAAGAGAGTGGTGGAGTATTTGGTCTTGGTGGGCCTAAAAGAATTTTATTACATCTAGGACCAGCATTACCAGGTAACTAACTACTATTTCAACCATCCTTTGATCTAGCTAGTTATCCTAATTTTTCACTTATTATTTATTTTTTCTGATAATTATTTTATGAATGCATTTCTTCACTATGTAAGAGCTACATTACTATTTTGTTGTCTAAGTAGGTTAGTTGGATTTTGATTTTATCTACAAACCCTATACAATCTGCCTGCTATCTCACATAACAACTCTACACCTAATTTTGTAATTTCAGGTAAAAGGCCAGGACCAGCAGTGGCCAGTCCATTCCATTTTGTGAAATTTTCTTTCAAGGATGGAATTGACCAAGTTTTCTACAGGGCTTTAACTGATGCTGTTGCTGCCAAAGCATGGGAAAGACCAACTCCTATTGCTTCACCCATAAGTGCAGCTAGCCCGAATGCATCACCCAAGCCTTCAGTTGCTCCTGTCAATTCTAAAATTCGATCTGGAATAGTTGGTATTGAAAGAAGCATAGAAGAACAACATAGAGCAACTGATCAAAGCATTTCTGTTGCATTTCAAGATTTAAGAAAACTTATGGAAAAAGCTAAGGATATGGTTGCCATTTCGAAAAATATTTCTAATAAAATTAGGGTATGTAAATGTAATAAATATTTGCTGTATTACTCGTGGACCCATTTTGTTTATCTGCGACTCATATTTTGTAACACACTATTACAGGATAAACAAGGTGATATCTCTGAAGATGATACAGTCAGATTCAAGGCCTACCTCATGAGCCTAGGTATTGATGACCCAGTAACCAGAGATGCATTTAGATCTGACTCTGACTATTATTTGGGGCTTGCACAACAGATTTCTGATATGATGATTGCGGTACTCATGGTAAGTCTATGTTCCTTAGTTCCGTAGCTATGGGGTAACATACTTTGTACAAGTAAAAAAAATCCAATGTTCTGTGGTATAGAGTATTAGTATGATCCTCCAGAGGATGTTACTCCTTATTGTTTGTGTACTTTTAATACCTAGTTGTAGGTATTTTCTTCTTTTTTCTTTGTACTTTTGTGTACCTTCCATTAATACCAAGTTGCATAAATTATGTTTGTAGGATTGCGGAGGAATTATGTCATTAGCTGATGTATGGTGCAGAGTAAATAGAGCTAGAGGTTTAGAGCTCATTTCCCCTGAAGATCTCCTGAATGCCTGCAAGTGAGTACCTATTAACTTTGAACTGTGTCTGTGTAGACATCCTCACTGAAGCTATCTCACCGAGTAGAATTTTGCTCTAGTTCACGACAGGTTTTTATCTGGTAACATGTGCGGTTTTGTTTGCATGTGTCGCCCATAGGTTCGTGGGTTTGGAAGTGCTAAGTATTGGGTTTTTCCATCAGGAATTTTGCAGTAGTAGCCATGGAGTCTGAATTTGTGCCCGGTTGGTGACAATACGATCGCCCCCTTTTACATTGGACTTCATAACTGGTGATTGAAACTTTGTCGCGCGCGGCCTATCCACAGCTTAACTGGGGCACGGTGCGGAGTTGGACCGGGCTAGCGCCAGCGGCAGCGTCCTGAACAAGCCTTCATAATGCTTCATACATGAACGTCGAACTCGGGCTAGCTCCGGGCCTGGTAAAAACCAGCCGTGATTAAGTTTTGAGAGATAGGCCATCTATTGAATATGATGTGACTCAGGTTGGCTGGACAAATCTTCAAAATAGCTTGCATTTGACTAGGTCAATAGGGCACTTTATGTGACGGCCAAACACCCTTATTTCAGAATTTGTGACGCTACAGAATCTTAGATAGTCGATCGAAAACGGGTCCAGCCAGCTTGAAAAACCACTTTTCGCTGGTCTCTCAATCTCGGTAACGGAAGTGATTTGGACGACTTTTTGCATATCAACGGGCGTCACATAAATTTGTGACAGGCATCGAACTAAAAGTTTTGTGATACGTAGGTACAGTGGTTTAGTAGATAAATGCAAAAATCTGTGTCCAGCCATCTTGAATTTACGTATAAAACTTTTGGCTGGCACTTCTGAATCTCAATAACGGTAGCGTTTTCGAATATGGTTCCTTTACTAAAATTTGGTGACGCAATGTGTGACAGTAATAACGTTTGATTTATGGCGTCACATGTAAGGGTTTACAAGAAATCAATAAAAACTTAATTTACAGCCAACCTGAGTTCAAGCTGGCTGGACACATGTATCTCCGCTGCCTGATGATCTACGACCTTCAAAATGTGTTCAAAATGTTGTGACGGGGACGATAATGACAACCTGAATTTGTGACGGAGAAACTTTTCGTAGTTTCAAAGATATTGATCATTTAAATTTTCCCATACAAACACTGCAGTAGGGTTACCAATATTGTAGGTTTTATGTAGGACTAAGTATATTTTATAAGGTGTTTTCTTTAATGGACGAAAATCCGTGTACTGGTGATACTAAATAAGAACAACTGTAGATATATAAATCAATAGAAGACAAAAGTGTAGAAGTGAGATAGGGGGGTAATTTTTTAATGTTATTGATTATTTACGTGCAGATATCTACTCTTTTTAGGTGTTTTTTCATGGTAAGTACATAGTAAGTAGTTAATGTAAAAAATGTAAGTATTTAAAGTTGAACGTCGGAGGACAAAATATCTGTGAACGGAATGTTATGCCGGAAACACAATTACGTGGCGTGGCGTGGCGTGGCGCTGGATGCTCACCACCGATTGGCCAGAGCGGTGGTGGGGGTATGGCGCGACACGCCACACCACGTAAGTGTGTTTCCGGCTTTATAAATAATAAAAAAAAAAATAATCATTTATTTCAGGCAAGACTAAAATAAATGAATTTAAATATACAAAGGAATACAAAGGACACAATAAAATTTTTTTTTTTAATTATTCAAAAAAAAAAAAAACAAAAAATACAAATATAGGTACAAATTTCATAATAATAACAACAGAATCAATGAGTGAAAATATAAAATTAAAATGGAAATAAAAAAAAAGAAATTGAAATAAATCGATACTAATTAAAGTTGGACTTAAATGAAATAAATTAAAAATGAATAAAATTAAAAAGAATTAAAAATTGTTAGCAGGAATATTGACAGCCATATACAAAGAAATAATTAGCTTCATATATGGCTCTCAATATTCCATTGTCAGAATCATGTACACGGCTCATAAAGGAGGCCCTCGCTTTTCGTAATACGGCATAAAAATCATCTACTCTGTTCTGTTCTCCGCAAACATGCCCGACGCACTACACCTCCACGGTAGCCCGAATATACACCTGAATGCGTTGTTATATTGCACATACTTCCATGATAGCTGGTTTTGGTGTCGCCATCTATTGCTTAAAGTTGGTACTACTAGGACAACTGGTCGAATCTTATCTCTTAAGACGCCTGCGGAGCATGCGTATTTCATACAAACGTAATACCAAAATAATTTGTAAATTAAACATATTCCTAAGGTAGTGTGTATTTATTTCGATTGAATTACAGAATATCTAGGTTCCCAAATATATATTTTGATTGGACACTGATTTTAACAAGAGTTATAAGTAAAATAAGTTTTCTATAGAAAATTTAAATTCCTCATATCTCGTCTTTGCATCACTATTCTCTCAAAAAACATATTTGGGAACATAGATATTCTGTAATTCAATCGAAATAAATACAGACTACCTTAAGAATATGTTTGATTTACAAATAATTTTGGTATTACGTTTGTATGAAATACGCATCCTCCGCCGGCCCCTTATGTGTTGTCTTACCGCAGTTTTCTTACTGCCGACTGTCGAGTTTAGTTCTCATTAACCGACTTCCAAAAGGAGGAGGTTCTCAAATCGTCGGAATCTTTTTTTTTTTATGTATGTTCCCCGATTCCTCGAAGATGGCTGGACCGATTTGGATTATTTTTATTTTGTTTGAAAGGGTATACTTCACAGGTGGTCCCATAATCATCAAGTCCGGATCTGATGATGGAAATCTTTATCTTATCTTATGGAATCCTGGAGAAATAGAGAACTCTTCAAATTTTATAGGCACACATGAAACGATTCGGGTAGTTTTCGGAACAGTACTTTTTCGGAGTGGTCCCACTTCAATTTGGTAAAGATCTGATGAAGAACTTCGGAGGTAGGCAACGGAACTCCTCAATATATGATAGCAAATGGACTGGGATTGCTGAAATCTCATGTCTGTCTACTATTTACACCATTTCATAACATAACATCACGCCAGTACACTGTGAAGGGGTAAGCGTATGTGAACTACTAAAAAGTGATTTTTCAAGCTGGACCCGTTTTCGATCGATTATCTAAGATTTTGTACCGTCACAAATTCTGAAATAAGGGTATTTAGCCGTCACAGAGTGACCTATTGACCTAGTTAAATGCGAGCTATTAGTCCTGTTATAATCCACATCCTGTTTTAACAAAAGTTCAAATTACTCATATTTTCTTTTAGGTTGTTGCAAACAATTGGTGCTCCTATGTGCCTTAGAAAGTTTCCAAGTGGTGCATGTGTACTGCAACTAAATAGTCACCAAGATGAAGAAGTAGCTAAGACTACTTGTGAATTGGTAAGTCCTAACATTTTATCAGGAAAGATAGTTTTTGTGCATTATATCTTCTATTCTAAAAACTTGCAATCCGAAACGACTTTCATCATTATATTTATTCCAATCATTGCCCATGGAGAAACTTGGTTCCATTGTTAACATTTGTTGTAAATTAATTGAAAAAATCTATCTTTACAGCTTGAAGAGAATGGGTATTTAACCCCTGTGAAGCTGTCACAAATTGCAAATGTGTCCGTCCTGCTAGCACGCGAGCGCCTTTTCACGACTGAACGACTTGGCATGGCGTGCCGAGACGAATCCATCGAAGGCTTGGCGTTTTATCCAAACCTCTTTTTAAGAGAAGCTTAATCTTACAATTCTGTTAAAAATATGTTAAGAGTTTATTACAATTATTTGCAATATTAAGGTTTTTTAATCCATAGGAAAAATAACAGAACAGCGTTCAAGCACATACAGGTTTTATTCAATTTTAAAAGCATGGCTATAACTTCACAAAAGCTGGCTTCATGATGAAAGTGACAATCTACATAAGTCCACACACATACCTTATTTAATCCATCTGTAAACCTTCTCACAAAATATTCTTAATCTTACATCAAAGATAAATACATAGTTCCCTAATCTATTTTACTTCCTAGTACAAGATATGATGAAAACATTATTTTTAAACACATAAATAGTAGACCTTACATAAAAATAGAAAGTAGTTATTGGAACCTACAATGTGACAAACCTTATATCAAAATTTTCCCATAAATACAAAAATAAACCTAATCTATGAGTTTAATAAAAGCACACTTGCGTTGAGTGATCACAGATACATTAGACACTGAAGCAGTTATAATATTGCTTTTTGGCCACCATCAGGGATTTTAATTTGGATAACAAAAAAAAATTGACCCCAAATATCAGAATTTATCGGTCAGTCACCGGTTCAAAAGATAAAATGATTTATAGGTGGCCTATGCGGAGAGTTCCCCCAGCTTGGCCACATTTACATCTCAAAAAACTAGGGCACCTAGCAAAGATCTGTTTTCACCCATATTTTTTCGCCAAGTCACAGATTTAATCGGGTCTTAGTTTAGAAGACATATTATGAGTTCAATAAGTAAGTTATAGTCCAAGAGTTAGATTGAATGAACTCTTCGATCTAGCTCTTGGACTAAACCTTACTTATAAATTTGGCCAACCTATAAATCATTTTATCTTTTGAACCAGTGACCGACAAATTCTCATATTTTGCGACAAATTTCGACTAATTAGCGACATTTTTTGTGTTATCAAAACTTAAATCCCTGATAGTGACCCAGCCAGCGTCAATCACAATTATTGTTGTGTTTAATTGTTTCACATAACAACTACTGGCCTATGTATTTAATAAGTACTTAGATGAAGTAATATTACTTAAGGTGGAAGCTCCAGGATACCCCACGAAATTCAAATTTTCTTACGTTTTTTGCAATTTGCAGGCCAGTACTAGGTTGTATATGATGAAAATATATTTTGCGGCTATAAGACATGATTGTAGTTACAAAATTGTAATCATCAAAACCATGTCTCAATTGAATCACTAATTCATGAAATGGTCATTCAATCGAATTACTTCTTAAAGCCACAAATCATATTTAAATCAAGATACAATCTGACACTGACCTGCAAATTGCCAAAAAAGTAAGAAAATTTGAATTTTGCAGGCTACCGTGGAGCATCCACCTAAATATTCTTAATACATTTAATTAAAAATCTCTACAACACACATTTTAATACTGTATTATTAGAGACTAGTTAAGCCAAACTTTAGCATGAAACCAAATGTGCCAGAAAATAAAAAAAAATCTATCACTACAATTTATGCATTTTCTTCGGAATGTGAAGACAGTATTTAATACTCAATTGCACTGTTGAAATCCTTTGGTATTTGATTTTGCATACCACAACGTTCCCAAGCCTTAAAGTCATCCAATGACCTAACATTTTCTACAAAGCATTCAACACCCCTCACAAATGGCAGTAACATTTCCTCATTTATGGTTTCTGAAAGACGATGCAGGAATGCTATATTCTTAGCAAGGCTGTCCTTAATACTGGCAGCTAATGGACGTTCAGTGCATGCCATTACACCAAGCTGTAACAATTTTAAGTATTAATTAGGTTGTAGGAACTCAATGACATAGTCTACAAGAACAACACTACTAGAAGTTAAAACTATTTTCATATTCTACACTACAACAATAAGTTTTTACAGAAACAAAGGTTCTTACTTTGTCATCAATTACTCCTTGTTGTAAACCAAGATAAAGGTTTAAACACTCTGACAAGCTCTTTACTTTATCAGGCAGGCGACCAGTTTTGTTCCTGGTGATTAGTAGATCACCAACCTAGAATTAAAATGCATGAAGTGAGATCCCAAATCACCTGTATAACATTCTGTTCTATCTTAAGGTCCATGTTCACCGAGAAGATAACAGTCTGATTATCTAAAACAGCTGTTTAAAACACATTTTTGTATGGGAACATGTCACATTGACAGCTGTTTTTTGGTAATCAGGCTATCTTCTCAGTGAACACGGACCTTAGTGTATGATAATACCATTACCTGAGTGTCAAATACTGAATTCAACTTCACATTGTGCTTATGATACAAACAATCAGATATATTCCTTGAATCATGGATTATCTTCTTAGGTGTCTCACTTTGCAAGAGTTTCTTCAACCCTGAATCAAATGCATGATACTCCATAACTTTTATGTCAAAAATATAAATCTGTAAGGGTGTAGAGAGGACGAGGAATGGCATTTTACACTTCCTTCCCATGCTTGCACCATCTGTACTCAAACCGATGAAGCTGTACTGGCTCAAGTCTTCTACTGCATCATGGAAATTCTTGTCAACTTGATTAATGTAAATGTACTTTTTAGATGTCTTTATGATTTCTTCACATTCTTGCTCAGTTATTTTTAAATGGTTTTGTTCATTTGGCTCTTCAAGTTTTACAATATCCCTTATATCTGAATCATAATAATGAAGAATACCATCACTTACGTCGCCTTTGGGCGAGTCTTTAACATTGTAAAGAGAAATTTTAGATTTATCGTTAGTCATTCCATAAAACCGGCCTTCGTGCATTTGACTGTTTTTAGTGTGAACTTGTAATAATTCACCTTTCATGTATATGTTGTCCATTTTGTGATGAGGTTTATTGAAAACAATGGGTAGAACTAAGTTTTTTAATCCTTTTTGACAGGTTTTTCAGTTTTTTCTGTATCAGTGTAGGCCTTAAAGATGTAAAGTCCAAGTGTAAGATGTAGAACGACTACGGCCACTACAGCAGAATACACACTGCTCGTAACAGGTTCAAGTCGTAAAATTCCATCAAATAGGACACTCTTAGAAGTAAAGAATGAAAGCAAAGGTACCACAATAATGATCAGGCAGTATTTTATCACCGTCTGAAACACTTGGAAATCGGGTAGTTCCTGAAAGCAAATAGTAATTTTGTAAAGAATCCCTGAATACCTACATAATAAAATATACTAAAAGTTCAAATATTTTTTTGACTTACATTAGCACGTCCTTCAATCATCATAAAATAAAAGAAATTAATAAATTAAATAAATAATCTGAGGAAAACCAATGCCGTCAGTCACAAGTTGCATCGGTCACACAAGAACACAGATTACTTTATGGTTATGCTAGCTACAGATACGACAGTGACTTTTTGGTAGTTTCCAAAGGGTCCGTTTTGGCGCTGTTGTAGCCATCGGGGTTTTGACACAAGTATATATGTCATCGTAAAATTGTCAAATACGTTATATTGTAATATCACTAGCGATTTTGTAGTCTCGAATTATTGTCAAATGAACATACTGCTTACAATAAAACGCATTATTTTTCGTGAAATGCATGCGATGGTAGTCAACTCACGCGGTGTGGAGAGAAGGAGGGGTCCTCCTTGCCCAGTGGTACCACTCTCATGAAAAGATGCTGTACCATTCCTGAGAAATATCGATTAATATAACCTAACCTTAAAACACTTCATATTCCCCTAAAAAGCGTAGTCGACGGAGCCCCGCTTCGCGGGGCCCCTATTTCCGAGTGCAGGGTTTAAAGGAACCTAACTAACCTAACGGGGGTTGCCCCAAGTCCCGTTTATGGGGGCAAGAGATACTTCCGTATGTTCAGTTGACAATAATTCGAGACTTTACAATATCGCTAGAGAGATACAAGTTATATTGTAATATAACGTATTTGACAATTTTACGGTGACATATAGATATAGTTATGTATGTAAGTGTAATAGTGATTGCAGGAATCTTGTCATCGATAACTAGTGATGTTCTTTTATATCGACTTTTTCATTGATATCGATACTATAATGGCCCCTTCATATAGTTGATTTATTTTTGAGGTTCAGGTAATCATAATAAAATAAAAATGATAATTTACATGTTTTATATTTGTATAACCGTTTTTAAACTAACTGATTCATTATTTTTGATGGCGTCAATCCAAAAAGAATGATGTAGTGAGTCTTCTTTACAGCTCGTCTTAATTTTCTCCTTTTTCCACCACCAGGATAGCCATTAACACTGTCAAACAGTTCATCAAAAAATTCAACAACTTCAGCTGTTGTGGCCATTGTAGCTCCAGAATCTAGACCATGTAATTTATCTGAAAATAAGAATAATGAACACGTAAACAAATACCAGTTTTGTAGAAATAGAGACACTTTGTATGAGACGTTACGTTGCTCGACTGTGAATTATAGCCCTCGCAGTTGCCACATCAACTAAGAAATGTACGTTAGTAAAGTAAAAAAAAGGTCCATCAGCATGACGCACAACAAACAATTTTAAGTGATGACATGACAAAAGTTATGGGGCACTAAGGAGCCCTCACACTGCTAAGAATATTTTCTGAGGGTGCCACAGTGGAGGAATTTCTTATTTCCTATATTGGATTAAAATTAAAACATTAGAAGATATTTATGTATGTAGGTATATCTATACCTGCCGTTCCAATCAAAACTGATGATGTTATGACACTGTCATCTTGTTCCTCGGAGTAATTATGATCAACTGTACCAACCAACCAACCACCCTGAAAAATTGAGAAATATTGCTGTAATACATACTATTATTATTATAAGTTGTACTCATTTTAATAAAACCAGCCTATAACTGACCCACTGCTGGGCAAAGGCCTCTTCTCAACAGAGAAGGCACGAGCATTGATTACCATGCTTGCTCAAGACGGGTTGGCGAGTTGTACTCATACTTATAGAAAATAATACTGATAAATGGGACTATATTTAGATAAAAACATACACACCAGTTGTAGTACGTGTACATCCTCCTCATATTGTTCCTTGAAATATTTATGTTCAAGTATTACATCCCACCCTGGAAACATATTTGATACAGTTAATACAGTAATTTTTAGTATTTCGAAGTTGATTTTATGTTTTCCCTATAGGTACATTCTGTATATGTTTTTTGTATATGTCCGCTATATGTTCTTTACGTTCTGTTGGTTTCTAGTTGATTGAAGTTTTAATAAAAAAAAACTTATAACATCTCAAATCAAGTAATCAAAAAATAGTCCTCTTTTTACTTGATCTGAGTACTTATAACAAAACGACTTTTACATAACCTAAGAAGTTTAACAAAACTCACCAGCTACACTAAGCGGAACGCCTTATGCAACTTCTTCTGTTTTTCATAGACACGTTTCCTGAGTCCAATGAGGAGGGAATTTGTTGGCACTAGGAAGGCATCCACAGATTTCTAAGTTCATTGTTCTTGGGAAAACTCACTGTTGCATTGCAACCACCTACACATCACTTTCGGATTCCCATGACGAATAATCGCACATTAACATGCACTATCAGTATTGTCTCAAACTACAGAGGAAATTGTGTATCTCAACTCAGTAAAATACGAGGAAAATTAAGGAAAATACACTCAGAGGCAAGAATTTTCTGAAGATTTTTGACAATGAGCGCATTATATACTTTGATTATGACACTTGAGGATATAATTATGTGCTTGACAGACACTGACATAACAAAACCAAGATGGCGGCATGGCGCCGGCGATGCTACGCCAGCGCCAAAACGGACCCTTTGGAACTAAAGCTGTCACAGCCGTGATTAGTAGCTAGCTGTCTCGAGCACAGAACATAATATACCCTGACGGGGTCTCGAGCAAGGTCTCGAGCGAGAGTTCGAACCACAGAGTACTATATATGGTTAGAACATGCTACAGATAACAAAATAAAGTGTTTTTAACAAATTAGTTGTCATGAACTAGAATGAGGGATTTTCTTTTTTAACTCTCCTAGTCGCTGGATAGATGGCGCTGACCGGGGTACGTTACTGGAAGGAACGGAACGTGACATAATTTTTTGATTATTTCACTTGTATGATATTTTGAGAACGTAAAACGAAACGAACAACAAGGAAAAATAAAACAATACTTACCAGTATTTTTTAGGGTTTTCCACGCCAGAAAGAAAATGTCCGAAGAGAAAAAGAAGAGAAGTCGTTGCCTTGTGGAATTGTGTACAAATGAAGGCATGCATCTTTTTCCTAAAGATGAAAGTCGTAAAGCGCAATGGGTACAAGCCATCGTACATTTTAAACCTGGACAACAGGACGGACCATAAAAAGACATTCGCACATATGCTCAGCACACTTTAAACCAAATGATTTTGTAAGAACACAATTATCAGTGTTACAACCAAGTAAGTTCATCAATGTTTAGTAATGTAGGTATTTCGTTAGGTTCAAAATTCAACAGAGATTAATTTATTCTATCTCAGATTAGATTCTAATAATAGTTTACCTGTTCGGCCGGGGAGGAGGCAAAACACCAGAAGAGATTGAAAGAAATGAACCCTAATAATTATAGAATTTTATAAATGTACTTGTCTTGTTTAGTGCCTAAATTGTTTCGTAACTCATAAGTGACTGAAATAGTCCAGAAGAGTAGCAAGCTGAAGTGGCAGTGGGCGGGCGTCTGCGGCAGAACTGATAGTCGATGGAGTAGACGGGTCCTTGAAAGGAGGCCACGGCTTGGCAAAGGCAGTGTTAGGAGACTACCAGCCAGATGGACCGATGACATGAAAAAGGTGGCTGGAAGCGACTGGATTGCAAAAGCGTAAGATCACTGATGTGGCATACCATAGGGGAGGCCTACGACCAGCCGTCTACGTCGTCATTCTATGCACAAAACTACAAAGCAGAGCCCCCCATAAAAATTCTTGTCCCTAAAAATGTCCCTTTTAACAATTCTAGTCCCTAAATTTAGGGGCAAAACCCTTAAGCTGGCAACCATGCCAAGCGTTTTGATTTTGACACTAGTAACGTAGTCGGGTCAACGCCATCTAGAGTTCTCGGAAACTATTTTTTTTTCTTAAAAATGAAAACCTCTCACTAAAATAATACAACAAGAAAGCAACAAAATGTTATCTAGAAGGTAAATAAAATAAAAAGTCTATAAAACAATTTTCAAGACGTAACAGAATTTAATTTTGAATGCAACACTACACCAAATGTCAAACAAAACTAGCTAGCAGCTACTAAATATCGAATAATATGAAAGGTTATATAAACTCTATTACTAATATCAAATCTGTGAACAAAACCAAACAAAAAAACCTAATATCTAATCTGTGAAACAAACTTGGCCAAACGTAGTGATTAAACGTAGTGATTATATACTCTGTGGTAGTGATTATATACTCTGTGGTAGTGATTATATACTCTGTGATTATATTAGGGATGGGCAAGTGAAAAAAATATATCGATATTTATCGTTTCGATATTTTTACACAGTATCGATAATTGTCGAGAGAAAAATATCGATATATCGTCAGTTTTCGTATGATTATTCATACATATTCCCAAAGCATTCAAACTTTATAAAAAAGAATAAAAGAAAACAGCATTTTTATTGATGCTTGACCCTAAATAATTATATGTAATTTAATCAAACCAACTTTGGTTTCGTGTCCATCAGATATGGACACGAAACCAAAGTTGCGTTAAAAAAAAATCGAATCTGATACGAATTCGATACTCTAAAATAAATATCGATTATCGATATCTTGCGATGAAAAAATATCGACGATAAATATCGATATTTGTTTGGAAAAATATCGATATTTCGATATATCGATATTTTTGCCCATGCCTAGATTATATACTCTGGTTTGCGGGTGTGCATCAAAGAGTATAATAATATATATGTGCATTTTCCGCGTCTTGCTTGTTTTACCAGTTTTTCTGTATTTTAACCGTCCAAAAGTGCTTTTTCCACCTAAGTCCGTTGAGTTGAGCCTCTGGCTCCTCTAGCCGTGTTGATTTTGTGCTTAAGTTGATTGTTAAAATCAAGTTTTGAGACAGGACTCTGACGACTGGTGCCTCAACTTTTGTGTTTGTGACATTGATAGTTCCTATTAGCATGTCTAACAGACAGTGTTGCGTCCCCGGATGCTTGAACAGCTTAGGTAAGGGTTTCATTTCATGTCGCTGGGCCAAAGCTTCGTATTTGGCTGGCTGGTATTTATGCATTTCAGATCCTTAAGACAAAGCTACCCGCTACCTACCCGCAAATTTCAGGTTTTGACTTTCAAATACACTGATTATTTCCTCGATTATTTCAGATACCAATGCGAATTTGCATCAATTCCCTAACCCAGCTAAAGATAGGGAGTTATTTAATACGTGGGTCTATTCCGTTGGTGGTGATATACTGCAACTTGAAAATGAATATATTTTCAAATACCGCCGTGTATGTCGACTACACTTTGAACAAAAATTTTGGTGCCGGAATAATCGACTCAGCCGAGGAGCTGTACCAACAAGAAACATGCCAGGTTAGATAGAGTAAATAATTATTATAAACACAGAAAATAGAGATTTAGGATAGTAGGTTTATTATTACCTAAAACAGTCTAAAACAGCCATTATGGCTTATCACAATCATAGATACTATAGTACATTGTGATACAAGGGGCTAAAATGACCTATTATAGACGAGGTAGTTTTACTACCGAGCTTTAGCGAGGTAGTAAATAGGAACCGAGTTATAATGGGATTTTAGCGCCGTGTGTTACACCGTACTTTTCACTACGATTGCGAGAAAATAAAATAACCATATTTAATATGATACCTAGTTTATTTTATTAAAAATGAAATGTACAATTTGTACTGTTGTTCTAATGAGATGTTTTTTCCCGACAACATAATCTCAGTTCTCTGTGAAGACGAATATAATATTGTGTCGTCTGTGGGGTAAACGTAGGAGATAAAAAGGAATCCTACTTATAATTCAAATAAATAATACAGAAAATATCTTAAAATTTCGCGCCAATGCCTTTTTTTATTTCTTCTGTAGCTGGAATGCAAATGCACACATCCTGCCAAAGAGTTTTTTTTTTTTTTTTTTTTCCTATCGTGGCATTCACATCTCTTGTGTGTGAGATGTATTTGGCCAATTACGACGTTGTGTGAGAGTAACACGCAGGGAAAATGTTCGGTGTTTTTAGATTTTGAGAGATGACAGGAATTTGGTCCAGGGCACCTAAAACCAATAACATTAAATGAAGACACAAACATCACAAGACAATAACATATTACACCAAAAGGAATATTAGTAGGAAATAGAAAATATTAGTAGGAAAAGAGAAAATAATCTAGCTATATGTCTATAAAAAAATAAATAATAGTAATAATAATAATAAAAAATCCTTCAGACTTTAAAATTTTAAATTATGAAAAGATATATATTTCATTAAATAAACTATAAAGGAAGAATGTGAATAAGTGAGAAGAGACTGAAAGTTGATAGGTCGGGGTATATCTGGAGGGAGAGCGTCGTATAAAGAAAATGACAATTTAGGACAATTGAAAAAAATATGATCTACCGTCCCATCGTCCAAACCACATTCACAAAGAGAGCTATCGCGTACTCTGATTTTGGCAAGGAAGACCGGCGTGCATGCATGACCCAAACGAAGGCGACATATGGTAGATGTGGTTTGTTTGCCACCTTTTCGAAATCGGAAGAACCAGGGTTTCTGTGGTATAAGAGGTTGTATATCCCCATAGTAACGTCCTTTAATAAGTCTTGAGGAATCCCATAAATCTTGCCAATCATTTCTTAGATGCGAGTTCGCTAGAGGTAACAAATCGGTATGGTATATTTCAGTGTGATTTTCAGATCCACTTATTGTAGAATCTTTAGCCCAAGAATCCACCATCTCATTACCTGCAATACCAGAGTGCCCAGGAATCCAAGCAAGGACTATATCTAGACCTTTTTGTCTACAATTAAAAAGTAACTCTTTAATCTTGAAGATAAGAGGGAGCTTGATTTTCATTTTGAACTGATTACTACAAATTTTTTGCAAACAACTTCTGCAGTCTGTAAAAATAATTGTTTTCGAGAAGTTATGAGAATCAGCAAATAGAAGCGCTTCATATAAGGCAATAGCTTCACCTGTGAACACAGATGTCTGAGAAGGACATTTAAAGGATAAAGTCACGTTGAATTTTGGAATCCAAACCGCAGCACCAACTTTACCGTCGGGGGATAATTTGGAGGCATCAGTGAACACTGTTATCCAGTCTTGCCAATCAGACAGAAGTCTGATAAAATTTTGGTTAGCTGCAGGATCATCTTTTTCAACTCCAAAATTCAAAATGATTCTAGGAGTAAACATTAGTGAAGAATAATCAGTTTTGTATAAAGGGTTGATATTACTACTATAAACAGGCGCAGAAAGATTTTTAATCTTTAAATAGCTCTTTATGATTTTGGGGGTTTCCTTACGATTCCAATATCGATTTTTTGATATCTCTTCAGAAAGACTCTCCAGACGAGGGATAAGTGGATGAGATGAACATGACATAACCCTAAAGATGAATCTATCAGACAAATATTGTCTGCGAAGGAATAGAGGGGGGTCTAGGCATTCCACTTGAAGAGCATTTTTTGGTGAAGATTTCATTGCTCCAAGAATAATACGTAAGCATTTAGTCTGTACGTTGTCTAATTTCTTTAGGGCTGTTTTATTACAGGGTTCCAAAATGAACGATCCATAATCAATACGACTGCGAATAAGAGCATTATAAATAAGTTTTTGGTTATATGGATGGGAACCCCACCAAACTCCTGAAAGAGCACGAAGGACGTTAATGCCTTTTTCACATTTATCAGCTACATAATTTAGGTGAGGGACACCAGTCATTTTGGAGTCCAGCAAAACTCCAAGAAACTTTGTAAAGGGTTCGTTAGAGATGGCGTGTCCTTCATATGTGACGTTTGCAAATGGAGTGAATCTTGAACGGGAGAAAACAACAACTGTACTTTTAGATGGGGATAGTGAAAGGCCATGCTCATCTAACCAAACATTTAGGTAACTTAAAGCTTCATTTATACGAGATGTTGCTGTATCGATACAATCAGAAGATGAATATAAGGCGATATCATCTGCATATTGGAGAATATTACAAAAAGGAAGTACCGATTGCTCAAGATCATAAGTATAAATGCTGTACAGTAAGGGGCTCAATACTGACCCTTGCGGAATGCCTTGCCATAGAGTTCTAGGCGGAAGGAGGAAGCCACCGTTTCGTATTTTAATAGTTCTGCCCATAAAAAGTTTACAAATATAGTGTACGATTCTCACTGGAACACTCAGCTCTAGCATTTTTGCTCTGAGCACCGGAATATTGACACTGTCATACGCAGCCGAAACATCTAAAAAGCATCCCACAAGGTGTTCTTTTTTAGAAAAGGAAAGACGGATATCAGTTGTTAGTATATTCAAACTATCCATAGTGCTTTTGCCTTTACGAAAACCAAATTGACTCTTTGCTAGAGACTCATTATTTTCCAAATACCAATCTAGGCGATTTTTAATTAGATGTTCAAGGATTTTACCTAAGGTTGATGAAAGAGCAATTGGTCTATATGAGCTAGCCTTCTCTGGATCTTTATTTGGCTTTAAAATAGGGATAATGATTTGGCATTTCCAGTCATCAGGTATTTCTCCCTTAATAAAAATGTCGTTCAGGATGTCCAAAAGATATTGATGACTAGAAGTGCTTAATTTGGTAATAAAACTGTATGGGATACCATCTTCACCTGGAGAGGTATCTCTCAACCCTGAAAGTGCTGTATTTAATTCGTCTAAAGTAAACTTTTCATCAAAGGAAGTTAAATTAGAAGAGGGTACAGAAAAAGGGAAATCACAAGGAGCAGAAGGAGGGGCTAGGCTATCCGCGAAGTCCTCCAGCCAAACCGAAGAATCATAAGAGTGAAGAGAGTCAGGCTTCAATGAACCTCTAAACCGTTTCAAATTTCTCCATACAAGTGATGGGGGAGTTCTGGGGGATAAATTCTCACAAAACCCCCTCCATCCTCTCTTCTTCTTTTTGGAAAGTAGCCTTTTGGTACGAGCAGTGACTCTTTGTAAGATTTGAAAATCATCAAGGCTTAAAGATTCATTAAATTTGTCCTCAGCGCTATCTCTTTCCTTTACAGAAGAAGTACATTCAGAATCCCACCAAGGAGGTGAGGAAATTTTAGAAGAATAAGGCTTTTTCCTGGGGATGAATAAGTTGGCAGCTTCAATTAATGTATTACGAAAATGTAAGTAGTTTTGAGAAGAAGGATTTTGGTTAGAATGGTTTAAATTACATTCAACATGTGAAGAAAATTTTTTCCAATCAGCCTCTTGTAATTTATGTTTCAGAAGAGGTTCAGGGGCAGGGATTGGGACTACTGAAGAAGGTTTTGATATTATAATAGGGAAATGATCGCTGCCAAAAGAATGGGGTAACGTGTTCCAATTTAGTAAACATGAAAGTTCCGGTGAGCAAGCAGAAATATCAACTGCAGATTTAGGATTTTGACCCGGATATACACGACGAGTAGGAGAGCCATCATTTATGACACAAACATTAATATCATTAAAGAGGTCCACCAACCAAGGGGAAAAAGAATCTGTATAATATGAACCCCAGGAACTATGGTGCGAATTGAAGTCTCCTAAAATAATAAGTGGGGGAGGGACTGAAAACAAAATTGTAGAAAGGTCAGGGATCAGAGAGAGTTTAGGATCAGGAATATAAATTGAGATGAAATTAATATTGGCTATGCAAGCCGCAACAGCGTTGATTTCTTGGGAATGAGGAGGGAGAGGGATGACAGAAAACGGAAAAGATCTTTTAATTAACAATGCACACCCTGCCCTGCCATCATCACGATCATCCCGTAGACAGGCAAACCCCGGGACTCTAAAGTGAGACCCAGGCCTCAACCATGTCTCAGAGATGGCCGCAACAGATACAGAATGAGCATTAATCAAATTAAATAAATCAGGTTTTTTAGGGACAATACTTCTACTGTTCCACTGAAGAATTCGGGTTAGACCTGAAGGGGCCATTAGCTACAATTTCAGCGAGTCTGACAAGTAAAGGGGCAACGTCGTACGGTAACACATCGCTAAATTTAGCGAAGATATTTGTGATCAGCATAACCAGCAGTTCTGGCAAATTTTCATTGGGTAAAATATGAGGTCTATTCAATCCACATCCATTGGGGAGAGATGATGATGGTTCTCTAACTATTTCATCATGAGCATAACGATCATAACCCTCCGGAAGGGGAGTCCTCGCACGGGTAGGAGTTTGAACCGTTTTGCGATAAGATGTCCTTTGAGGAGTAGATCCAGAAATTGAATAAACAGAAGATGGTGAGTTCTGTACTGGTTGAGGCGGAGTTTGCGCAAACATGGTTTTTGCGATGTCAGAGTAAGCCCGTCTTACTGAAGGTTCCTGCGCAGAAGCCTCCATGTACGAAATACTGTGCTCAGACATGATTTTTTTAATCCGTTTTTGTCTGTCAAATTCGGGGCATGTCGGGTCAGTAGCAAAGTGTCTCCCTGTACACAAAAGACACCTGACACGGTCAGAGGGAATGTTACAGCTATCTCCCGGGTGTGGCTGTCCACATTTGTAACAGCGAACGTTTGATCGACAAGCATTTTGTACATGGCCAAATCTAAGGCACTTCCTACACTGAATGGTAGGAAGCTGGTAAACCTCAACTACCAAAGAAGTGTAAAAAGCGAAAATCTTTTTTGGGAGGGATTGACCCTCAAATGTCAGCACGACGGACTGTGTAGGTAACCAAGCGGGGGAACCATCCTCTTTTTTGATCTTACGATTTAGTCGGCGAGCTTTCACGATCTTCCCATACCCTTCTTTGTATTCAGTGGCATTTACAAGGTTCTCCATCGTCCAGTCTGTTGGGACACCACGAATTAAACCTAAACGGGAAACATTGTAAGATGGAATTTCAGCCTTTAGTTTATGTTTGTTCAGAAGTCCGTGGTCCAGAAACTCGTTAGCTGCCTTAGCAGAGTCAAACTCTACCGACAATCTATTACGACCAATTTGTTTGATGCCATCTTTTTTGACATGTTGGACACCGCCTTCAAACAGGAACGACCCCAATCTTATAGGTTTTAGGCTCACACCGGAATTTGGGGAGTCAATATTGCGGGACACATGCACGATAAATGGACCAAAGTCTTCGACGCCATATTTACGACTACTGATCCCGAGAGATGGGTGTTTATAAATATGCGATTCTGATCCAAGACCACTATCTGGATCAGTAATGGTACGTTTGGACAATGGTTCAGTGTTCAAATTGTCAGCCGTCCTTTTGCGGGAAGATGGTTGTGTAACTGCAGAAGCCTGACAACCTTCAGTCTCCATCACACATTCGTACAAACCACCCCCCTTATCAGGGGGCTTCAAGCGCTCATCTCCATCCATGGCCGCACCGACCAACAATAAACCAAGGTTCACTCACCTGTTCAAAGTTAAAAATAACCACCACCACACAGAAATATAAGGGAATAACTGGATTCAAAGGAAAATAACCTAAAAACGAACAAACCCACACGGCACCTCAAACGTCCACCTTCATACGAGAATCTGCCAAAGAGTTTGGCCGTTCGGCGCGTTTGGTTCCATTTTTAAAATAAAATGTTTTTTTTTTTTTATGGAACAGTAATAAGTCAATTCTTTATGAATTATGAGTAAAGACTTTGCGTTATCGAACACCCACGACGAAATTTTAAAAAAAAAAAAGCTTATTTTCCCTAGGGCTATAATGAGCAATTTTACGGCCCCTCTGGTACGCTATTATGACGGTCTTTTCGAGCAAGAGTAGTGAAAAAAGATTTATATCCTCTTTAAATCGTGTTTCATCTGTGTAAAGGAACCCCAGTGCTTATTTGGAGAGACAGGGTTAAGTCTAATATTTTTATCAAGGCATTTTATCTCCTGATATGAACTCCTAGTTATGCCTCCTCTGCTGGACACGGCTGTCTTAACTGGTATACTATGTACTATCTTTGGTGAAATACTCAATAATTGCCCCAAATTGGGAATCAAAAAACTTAATACCAAAAACCCAGTGGTTGCTTCTGCAACTGATATAACAATGTAGCTTCTCACTAACGATGATAGTTCACATGTAACCTGTCAGGGGTTCTAATGAGATACAATGGACAATCTTTTGTGTCCAAACCTCCAAGGGTTATCGCCTCTTGCTGTAATAATCAATGATCAGACTAGGTAGATTGAATTGGGGTCATTGATCTGAAATGTATATATTAATATGGACATTCCTACGGAATTGGTTGATTATTTTTATTTAAGTGCAATAATTTATAAAAGATATAGATAAGATAAGAATATTAAATAAATAAAAAATTTATAAAAGTTGTGGCCATAAAAAGGCCAAAAATATAAAAAAAATTAATGCTTCGATCGGAATTCAATTGTTTTTATTATTCAACACATTTTTTAGCATTAAAACTGAAAAGCTTTCATGGTTTATAACTTAACTTAAAATGTCACTAAAAGGGATATCTTCTGTGATTATTATTAATTTTCTTTTTTATCATTATTAACACAGAATATATCGTGTAAGTGATACGAGTATTTCAAGTTTAATATTGCATCATTGATACAGTAACAAATAAACATAAATAATTTCAATATTGGCTGAGGTTTTAACGATGACTTGATAATGCTTATCTATTTATGCATTAATTTATAACTAAGTATAATAATTCATACATTAATTTTCATTCCAGATCCTATTACTTCACACAGATGTGCCACAGTTTCCAGAGATATTGTGCCTCTGAATGATACAATTGTTGTGGAAAATGTACAAATTACCCAAAATCTTGGTAAGTAAAGATAATTAATTATCAGTATATGAATATTTTTCCTTACTTATATTTTTATTAAAGAAATAAGGTACATGAGGGAAGTACATAGGTAGGTGTACAGGGTGAAAAAAATCAATGGGCCCTGAAGAGAAGTCACTTAATATATTGTATGGAAAACATTCCGTTATTTTTACAAAGAAACAAAACTGTATTCACTGATTTCTCGACAAGCTTACAGCCGGGAACCGAACCAGCTAAAAATTAATTCATTTTAATTTAGTTTAAAAATATAATGTTTAACTTTGGTAACAAAATTATAATTTAAAATATGAATCTCTTGCTACATCATAATTTTCTTTCTTGTTTATGTGTCCTTTATTACCTATTCTAATTTTAAATAAAATAAAATTATGTTTTTTTTCAAGACCTAATTTTAATGTTTATTAGAGAGATTTTATCCTGAACAATAATCATTTACAGAACATTCAGTTGATCTAGGGGAAACCCAACGCGAGAGGTTACTGCCCGCACCAGGACCATCTGGAGAAAGCGACCGGAACCGCGACGAGATGACTAGAGACCGACACTTTACCAGGAATCGAGGCAAGCGCTCTGGGTTCCTTCAGGTGTCCCTGGCACAAAACGCTAAGCCAAGCCCCTCAGAACCGCAATCCGGTCCAAGTGGCCAAGGAGCGGTGAAGCGGGAGCGCCCGGACTACATGGCTTCGCCGAGTACGCTCCAGGGGGACTCCAAGCGTTTTAGAACCCAGGCCGCTCAAGGGGAGCAGATAACCCACGCGCGGGCCACTACAGATACCCCTGCACGACTCGCCGTAGCGATCTGCTTCTCGCCTCCATCCCGGGACATGATACCTGACGAGGGCGAGATCATTAAGACCAAACTTGAGGACCTTATAGTGGCGACGTGTCGTACCGACCCCTCCAAAGTCCCGGCCTTCCGCGGTTACCCAAGGGTAGCGGATGGCACGGTGCACATATGGTGCGAGGACGATAACGCCCTGACTTGGCTGACCCAGAACGTGCCCAAAATACGACTGCCAGACACTGACGTGACACTGACTGTTATGAAACAGTCCGACGTACCGACCCGAGTTCGAGCGGCGCTCTTCGTACCCAGATACAATAGGGACGCAGCGCTGCTTCAAAGGATTCTGACATGCCAGAACCCCTGGTACGCTGTCGGTAGGTGGTCCATGTACAGGGCGACTTTGGTCAGTGGAGATAACTACGGGACTTATCTGACCCTGGGTATCCCACCGGACGAAGCCGAAAAGGTCTTGGGTAGGGAGCGACGGATATCGTACCTTCTTGGGTCGATATACGTGCACTTTTTCCCCAAAACCCACCCCTCCGACACCCAGACTGACACCCAGACAGACACCGACACAGAACGGACGAAACCGGCACCGACTGACATCGACCTGACCATGACCCAACTGGAGGAGGAGATGGCCAGAACGGTGATGGCTGATGCCGACGCAGTGAGGATGGCAACCTCACCATCAGGGTGGACGGAGGAGCTACTCTCGTCGTCACCGGCACCGAGCGAGGGCCACCACGGGCTGGAAGAGGGGGGGGTATCGTCCGATGGATCTATCTCCTCCTAATTCCACACACTACCGCCCACATCCCGTCCTATAAAAATCATCCAGTCCAACCTCCAGCATAGCCAGACGGCTACCGCTTGCCTGCGCAGGGCACTGGAGACGGAACCCCGAACCATTGACCTCATCCAAGAGCCGTGGATCCGCAAAAACAGAATATGTGGCCTTAGTAACATTGGAGGTAAGCTAATCCTCGATACACAAGGCACAGATATACCACGAACCTGCGCCTATATACCCAAAGATGTACCCACCACAACCCATGCAATTATGTTCCAGAGATCTAACAGTCGTCAGGATCAAAGCCGACGGCGATGCACCTGATATCGTCCTGGCCTCGGTATACATGCCTGGTGAGGATGAAGACTGCCCACCAAAAGAGATGGGAGACCTGGCATGGTATTGTGAAGATGCCAACCTGAACCAGGTCATCTGCACGGACTCAAACGCCCATCACCCAATTTGGGGCTGCAACAATAGAGGTGAGGTACTATGCACATATTTGCAGCGGCGGCCTTACCCATTGCGAGGCTCCGGGCGGCAGGTCTTTGCGAGGCCCTTTGTCCTACGGACCTATGTGATGCGAAAGTAGTTCTGGTTGTTTGGTAGGTATTCGTTATGTTTGGCGAGAACTGCTAAAGTTATACAAATAAATAAAATTTATAAATAAAATATTTTACGTACATTGAAAGATTTACAAAATTAACAAATACAGAGACACACGCTTTTAAAGCACAATAATCTAACGAATAAGCTACTTCATTTTCGATTGCTTGTTCTTCAAATACTTATGTTTTAATAATTTTAAGCCTCGAAATACTCAAATCAGCAGACGCAACCGTAACAGGTGTGGTGGCAATAATTCTCAAAACTATTTCGATAGTGGGGTAAACTTCAGTTATTTTTTTTTCTATTTAAGTATTTCAGCACCGAGATAATGTCAGCGTTTCCTTCATACACACGGATGAACATATTCAGTTCTTCGTACAATTCATGTCCATCAATATCACATGATTCTCCTACTGTCATAGATATTTGCAAGTCGCTGCATTACTTCAAAATGACTATCACTAATTTCCTTTAATCTTTTTATATTATAGGTACATGAAACCAAATATGATCTCATGATGTTTAAGTGCCTCAAACTTAGGATGGTAGCTTGCGCGCACATTGTCGAAAATAGCATAAAAATAGTTTATTTTGAAAATCTCTTCCGCGTTCAATTCATCTTCATCTTCCCCTTCACAATCAAAATGCCTTTTTTACGTCGTCTTCTGACTTCTTTAAAACTGTCTGTCAATATCATTTTCCTCGGCTATTTCTCTCGCTGTTACAAGGGATGACTGAAAACCATTTCTCGATAATTAACGAGCCAATTTGTGAATGCGTCTAGGTGTTCTATAGCCACATCTAAGTGCATGTTTTCGCTTTGCCACATTTTACTGATAACATTTATCTTTGTAAGACTGTCATATGCTATATGACAAGTGAAACTACAAATTCGTAGGTAGTTATTTCCTTTTCTATAGAATTGCATTCACTGACCAACTGAAAATCTGTTGTATTTTCTGCTAAATCCTTTAAAGAAAGTGGTTTTAGCGATAAGGATTTTACATGACCATTTAAAATAGCCCACCTCTGACTTGAGCCGGCAAACAGAGTGTAAATGCAACTTTTGTAGCAAACCAAAAAAAGATTTTGGTTGGACACAAGACGATACTGCATCTTCTAGGATGAGATTCCAGCTACGACTCCCACAAGGTAAAAAATAAGCAAGGGGACTAATTTCAATAATAAGTTTTTGGACACCACTTTTTTCACCACGCATTTTGGCACCATTATCATATCCTTGGCCTCTGCAGTTTTGCAATGATATACCTAACTGTTCTAATTCTGTGATTATTTAATAAGTCACACTCTCAGCTGTGGTTTTTTCGACAGCTATGAAACCAATAAAATGTTTCTTCAATTTCAGCTGTTTCTGTATTAAAAACCCCGAGCGATAGATAGAGCGATTATCAAATTATTATATGATTTGAATGAATGAATTAGTTAACTTTTTTTTTAATTTACCGTTATGCTATAAACTTAATAAATAATTGAGAATCCTAATCAAAAGTTTATCTATTTTTTTTTAAATTTGCTTGACGCGAGGCCCCTGCAAGAGCGAGGCCCCGGGCGATTGCCCTGTTCGCCACCCCCTAAGGCCGCCACTGCATATTTGTTCTCCACTAACCTTAACATCGCTAACCGCAGCTCGGAACCCACTTTGGTCACATCTCGCGGACAAACAATCATTGAACTAACGCTGGCTTCGGAAAGCGCGGCAATACTTATCTCTGACTGACACTTATCCAACGAGCCTTCCTGCTCTGACCATAGAAGGATTCGCTTCTCACTAGTGGCTAATATAAAAAACCCGAACCCAGACGCAACCCACGCCGTACCAACGTACCCGGCTACAAACGACTATCGGCCTCCCTACTAACGCAGCACCAAGCGCCCCATTCTATCTATTCTATTCTATTCTATTCTATTCTATTCTATTCTATTCTATTCAAACTAAAAGAACCAAACACCAAGACAAAGGGCAACTCCTGCAACTCCGTAGAACTCGGAACTTAGTAAGCTCAGGCAAACCATGCTCAAACAATTCAACTGAGCCAAAACTCCAGACTACCTGAAGACGGGGACTTATACAAGAAAACACAATACACCTTCAAAAAAAAAGTCAGAAATGCCAGCAGGGCGACCTGGCGAAGGTTCTGCGAAGAAATTGAATCAAACAGCGAGGCCGCGCGTGTGAGAAGGATCCTATCTACCGATCAGGATCGCACTCTCGGTTCGCTGAAAACCCCCAGACAACACATACACCAAGTCGGACCACGAGACAAGTAAGGTCCTCCTGGAAACCCACTTCCCAGACTGCGACCTCTCCGAGGTTAGAACCTGGGCAACTGAGCCAACGTACACACCAAATGATCAAGACTGGGCCAGAGCCCGCACCATAGTAACCGCAGAAAGAATAAATGGGCAATAAAAACTTTCAAACCATATAAATCCGCAGGCATAGACGAAATTTTCCCCGCCCTTCTACAATGGGGAGCAGACGTCCTAACGCCATGGCTAACCGTCGGTGACCAGTCAGTTCACCAAAAATTATTTCACAAACTTACTTGACAAGCAACGATTAGAAAACACATAATTTCAAAGTCATTTCATCATTATACAACAACAAGTTTAACAAATAATTAACTTCGCAAAATAATGATCCTATTAACTTTTATTTAAAAACGTATTATTTGACAAACAATTCATTATTTTTTCGTTTTATCTCATAAAACAACGTTTGGAAATAAAGACATTACACAAGTATTGATTGGGCCATCCAAAAAAAGAAAATAAAAGAATTTGGTTTCCTATAAGCACACATTTTGTGACAGAAATGAATCGCTGCAGAACCGACTCCACGTAGTCTTTTCTGCCTTACCCCTTTTTTTTACTTTTTTTATTATTATTATTATTATTTTTTAGGATGGGAAATCATCATATAAGTTCTTATCACTCTGGGCGGAGCGGGAGGGAGTGTCATACTTTTCCTGACTAAAACCCATCCATGTTCCTTCCTCGCCCTTCATGTTCCGGGGCCGCGGTATCTCTTTCGAACAGGCCCGCAACCCCGGCAGGCTTCGGCCCTTGCGGGCCCCTTCCTTTATGCTGACATCTCTTTGAGGCGCGCGTGGAACGCGTACGCGCCGTCGACACGGCCTGTCGTCGTTAGACTGACGGACTGCTAGCTAGCCCATATAGCTAACCGTCCACAGGCCCGCGTCTACGGTGGCCGGTAGCTACCACGTGGCCCCCGACGCCCGGTGCGTCTCCCGCGGCGGCTGGGGCGAGAGGCTCTCTCCCTCTCGCGTTCCGCCACCTTCGCTAGCATAACTGCTTCGCAGAAGGAGGTGACGGCTTCCCATTCCGTCTCGCTCCGGACCATGGATTGAACCAGGGCCGGACGCGAGAGGTCGCCGCTACGAGGACACGGCGGTGCTCCGCCTACGCAGGGCAGACCTCCACCGTGTTGTCCGGTCTATCCTCGCAGTGGAAACATCCGGGCGTTTCCTCCCGCCTGATTCTATGCAGGAACCTCCCGAAACATCCATGTCCGGTGAGGACCTGCGTCTGGCGGAAGGTGAGGACGCCGTGGTGCCTCTCCAGCCACTCCTCAAAGAGGGGACTTACCGCCACTATCGTGGCGTGCCCTGCACGGGGTTGCGACAGTCGCTCTCTCCATGTCGCCATGAGATCGCGCCGGAGGTCTGTCCGTCTGCCCTACCCCTAGAGTGTAATTTTAGCCCGCCTAGACGCGGAGGGGCTAGGCGGGCCGCGAGCTGAGGAGCAGGTGGCTTTCGCACCGCAGCTTCGACTTGCTGGCCGGCTTCAGCCGGCCTTAGCCGCGGCGGTGAGCGTTACAACCCTCTGCGACGATAAGCTCGCGTGTGACCGCCGGAGTCCCGCAGCGTCGGAGCCGTGACTGAAACCATGCCTGCTGCATGTTGCATGCTGCATACTGCATGCTTGCTGCTTGCATGCATGTTGCATGCTTGCTGCTCGCTTGCTGAATGCTTGCTGCTCGCTTGCTGCATGCTTGCTGCTTACAGTGAGTATGCTTGTTTGCATGTTATGAGAAAACTATACATTTCCTTAATTTTTTCTTAAAAAAGAAAAAAAAATACTAGCCTGTAAATTACTTTGTTGAAACGTGATTTATCCAGCGTATCTAAGTAAAAAATGAAAAAATTATAAATGAATAAATATTATCTGATGCATTTGATAAAATAAGTATTTCCCAAGTAAATGTTTGTAAAACGAATATTTTTAAAATAAAACATTTGCGGAATAAGTTGTTTGCGAAATAAATACGAGTAGTATACGAAACGTTGGTTGTAAAATGAAAATTTGTCAATGGACTTTTGGTAAAACATTAGTGAACCCTGACCGTCATCTACCAAGCCTGTATTGCACAGAAATATGTACCACTTGCATGGCGAGAGGTGAAAGTCATTTTCATCCCTAAACCAGGCAAATCAGACTAAACACAACCCAAGGCGTACAGACCAATAAGCCTAACATCTTTCTTATTGAAAACCCTCTCGAGGGACTCTGCGATCGGCACATTCGGGACGGACCTCTTAGGGAGAGACCGGTTTACTAATGTTTTACCAAAAGTCCATTGACAAATTTTCATTCTACAACCAACGTTTCGTTTACTATTTATTTCGCAAACAACTTATTCCGCAAATGTTTTATTTAAAAATATTCGTTTTACAAACATTTATTTGGCAAATACTTCTTTTATCAAATGCATCAGATGATATTTATTCATTTATAAATTTTTCATTTTTACTTAGATACGTTTGGACAAATCACGTTTCAACAAAATAATTTACAGGCTAGTATTTTTTATTACTCTTTTTTAAGAAAAAAATAAGGAAATGCATAGTTTTTTCATAACATGCAAACAGGCATACTCCATGCATGCAGCAAGCAAGCAGCAAGCAGAAGGCATTTAGAAAGCATGCAGCAAGCATGCAGCAAACGAGCAGCAAGGCCAGCAAGCATGCATGCAACCAACAAGCAGCAAGCATGCAGTATGCAAACATGCAGCATGCAACATGCAGCAGGCATGGTTTCTGTCACGGCTCCGGCGCTGCGGGGCTCCGGCGCGGCGGTCACACGCGAACTTATCGTCGCAGAGACGCCTGCTCACCACCTGCTCCTCAGCTCGCGGCCCGCCTCGCCCCTCCGCGCCTACGCGGGCTCAAATTACACTCTAGGGGTAGGGCAGAGTTGCGGGACTGTTCGAAAGAGATACCGCGGCCCCGGAACATAAAGGGCGAGGAAGGAACATGGATGGGTTTTAGTCAGTTTAAAGTCTGACACTCCCTCCCGCTCCGCCCAGAGTGGGAGAAGTCATTTGATGATTTCCCATCCTAAAAAAAAAGGGGTAGGGCAGAGAAGACTACGTGGAGTCGGTTCTGCAGCGATTCATTTCTGTCACGTTTGTGCTTATCGGAAACCAATTGCATTTTTTTTTTTTTTTTAATTTGTGTAACGTCAAACGATGTTTTATGAGATAAAACGAAAAAATAATGAATTGTTTGTCAAATAATACGTTATTACATAAAAGTTTATGTTATAATTATTTTGCGAAGTGAATTATTTGCTAAACTTGTTGTTGTATACTGATGAAATGACAAATAATGTGTTTTCTAATCGTTGCTTGTCAAGTAAACGTTTGTGAATTAATGTTTGGTGATCTGACTGGTCACCGGAGAGACCACTTCACAAGCAACAACACGCGCACTCCACAGGAAAATCAACAGAATCGGCGCTGCATAGTGTGATCCTCAAGATCGTGGATCATAAATGCTTGTCACTAGCCGTGTTCATTGACATAGAAGGCGCCTTTGACAAAACCATCTTTCAAAGCATCAACGCAGCCCTCGAAAAACACGGCGTGGACTCGACCCTGCGAGGCTGGATCACAAATATGCTTCGACTGAGAGCAGTACAAGTTACGGTAAACGTCACCACTAGAGCCATAGTAGCGAAAGGCTGCCCGCAAGGTGGATTCCTCTCGCCACTACTGTGGAACCTCGTAGTAGATAGCCTCATCAACCGCCTCAATAGCAGAGGCTACTACACGGTGGGCTATGCCGACGATCTGACTATAATAATAAACGGCACACATGAAAACACACAATGCAACCTTTTGCGCCAGACCCTAAGGATAGTAGAAGACTGGTGCAAGGAACAAAACTAGCAGTAAACTCTACTAAAACCGAACTCGTCCTCTTCACAAAGAAAAGGAAGCTGGCAACATTGCAACGACCAAGCTTCTTTGGGACAACCCTAAGCCTATCGACTGAAACCAAATACCTAGGTTACCTAGGTATCTATCTGGACAAACAGCTTAACTGGGCAAAACACACTGATTACATCACCACAAAAGCCAGTATATCCCTATGGCAATGTAAGAGACTCCTCGGGAGAAACTGGGGCATAAGCCTCAAAATCACCCTACTGGCTATACAGTATACACCACAGTTATCCGACCAATTATTACATACGGCCCTTTAGTATTGCTACGAGCTGGGTATGAGATAAATTAATTACTACGAGTACCATTTAAACAACAAAATAACTTTATTAATCACAAAACAATTTAAACTTAATCACAAATACACTACTGTTCACTATTCGCTTAGATATCGCACTTCTAGTTCACTTCGAATCGCTTCGTTGTGTAGCCAAAACAAGACTAACTGTCGCGGGCCTAAGCGGTGTATTTATACTCGCCAACAGACACACAAAAAATAACCACGAATATTCTAGAGGGTTATAGAACTGCTTCATAAAAACACGAGTATATAGCGTTGGGTAGGCTATTGGGGTGGTCTGAAACACTGCATGTCTGGTTCTTATGTCGTTTATTGTATAAAAATAGTCACTGAACATGAAACCAGGCTAATGCTAGCCGAACAATGGCGTCACACACTGAGCGCATGCGCGGGGAAATAATGTGGCACCGCGCAACGCGTCTCGTAAAGTACTAAAAATGGAACGCGCGCGCTACCGCGCGTACCAGTCACGTCGTGCCGCGCACTCTATCGGCGGCCGGGGAAACAACTACTAGGGTTACCACTACACACTACAATACTTAAGATATACCAATGGTCTCACGCTATACCTACACTCCCCCTTTTTTTTTCGGATGGCAAATCATCAAATGACTTCTCCCACTCTGGGCGGAGCGGGAGGGGGAGTGTCAGACTTTTACTGACTAAAACCCATCCATGTTCCTTCCTCGCCCTTTATGTTCCGTGGCCGCGGTATCACTTTCGAACAGGCCCGCAACCCCGGCAGGCTTCGGCCCTTGCGGGCCCTATACACTCCCCCTCGAGTCATGAGAACGCCCTCGCTCACGAACTCGCACAACACACAGTTTAACAAACGGGACAAACGTGCTTTCGTGGACGTCCTCTGTGTCTTTTCGGGACCACAGGACGAGGAGGCGAGTCACCGCGTGAATGAAAACGCGTGAGCTCAGAAACATGAAACTTGCCCAAAACGCTATTCGGGTTATCTAACTCAGCGATGCAGTAGGCTGTAGAACTAACCCTTTTTGCAATAAGATACGAACCATCTCTTTTCGGAACGAACTTAGCAGATAAATTCTTAGCTGCATTACTAAGGACATGATCACATGAGACTTGAAGAGCACCTGATCTCCTATCTCGAAAACTTCGGCAGGCTTCTTGGACTTATCCGCGCATTCCTTGCGTCGGTCCTGCTGAGCTTCAACTCTTTCTCTAACAGAAACTAAACAATTAATAAAACCTTTCAAATAGGGTGTAATCTGAGGTACAAAATTATCTTTGTTAAGAATCGACCTAATGTCGTGCTGCACGTCGAGTGGCGAACGAAGCTCCCTAGCAAACATGAGGTAAGCTGGAGACAAACCAGTAGTTTGACACACCGACGAGTTCATGGTAAACCTTATCGCGGGAAGGTGCTGTGGCCATGACGAGTGGTTGGTATCAACTAGACGTGACAACTGAAACTTCAAATCCCTATTTTTACGTTCAGCTGAATTGGCTGACGGATGGTATAAAGGTAACAACTCTTGACCTATACCTAAAATGAACATGCACTGCTGCATAACAGCTGAAACAAACTGGACGCCATTGTCTGATACAATGCGTCGAGGAAAACCGTAACGGAGAAAATATTCTTTAATTAACGTACGGGCGCATACCTCCGAGGTTGCCTCCTTCAAGGCGTACAACTCGATCCAACGGGTCGCTGTGTCCTCTACCAACAGTATCCATTTCTCATTGTTGTCTCCTTTAGGAAGTGGGCCGAACAGATCTATGGCCAGCACTTCTCCCCTTTGGTTCAAAACAGGAGTCTGTAAGAGTCCCGACGGCTTCGTGTTTGAAGACTTATACCGTTGACGGGTGGTGCAGGTCTTGATGAAGTCTGTAATGACCCTACGCATTGTGATGTAGTATGTATTTGACGTATGTATGCTTGTGTGCGTGCTTATAATATCTATTGGACCAAATATACTCAGTCTTTAACCAGCATTACAGATGTTTCATTGTGTCTAAGTCCCGTCCTTATATGGCGACCGTGACATTTGATCTTGGCTCAACTTAATCATGGCAGCGATTAGTCCGGGTGGTGTCAATAAAAGTCGTCTAGTTACGTACTTCATAAAAGACAATCATCATCATGTGCCAATCTAAGGTGCAAAGTGAGGAAATCTTTTTAAACCAAAACAGTACCAGTGGAGGAAAAAATCCAGCCACAGTGGAAGAATTTAAATTTCATCTGTCAGCAATAAGCATAGTGATGATGGTTATATGTACAATATTGTTCCTCGGATTTTTGTATATTGGCTACAGGCTATATAAAAAATGCCATCAAACTTGGATGAGAGACCAATTAACGCGTCATGTCCAGAGGCGTTCTGATCGAACCAGGCATTATCGGAGTCCAGTATATGCGAAGATTGTAATTGCAGAGCTACCAATTCCTGCAAGGGAACTCCAGTAAAGTAACGAGTGGAAAGGCCTATCTAAAACGGGAACCAGATGACTACGGCTAGAAGATTTTGTGTGATTGCGTAAAAAAAATGTGTCAAAGTGCATTACAGTGAATCGGTGTATATGTAGAAATCTATGTGAATAATCACATCTATATCTGTTTTATAATGGACCGTAATGTATGAACACTTAATTAATTTAAGTACTGAGCTTAGTAAAGTAAAAACATATTTGGTGAAAATCGGGCCAGGTAGGCGTAAAGGTGAAATTGTGTTGAAAAAATTAAAAAAAGCTGATAATTTAGTTAGTCAGTTTAATTGTAGTTTGGAAGAGTTAAGTTAAAAGCGTTGAGACCCAAATTAAAGGAGGATGAATCTTTAAAATTTAATGAGCAAATTTCACAGTTTTATACTTTATACGACAGCATATTAGACTTATGCAGTAATTCATCTGTAGAGAAATACACTAGCAAGGCAGAAAATATGGCTAAATTCGATCTGAAGGTTGCATTGAATTTATTACCAGTTTTGAAAGATAATGAGGCTAGTACAAAGCAGCTCATTGACGGTGTAGAATACTATCAATCCGAGCTCGACCAGGAAGGCCAAAATAAATTTGTTAACTTTGTTTTGAAAAGTCGTTTGTCAAAGGCGGCTAAACTAAAACTAGACAATTAATATGAATCAGTTGACGGTTTGATTAAGGCTATGAAAACTCATCTGTTGCCCAAAAAGTCGGCAACGGCGCTTCAACATAAATTATTTAATCTGCGACAAAACGAACTTTCTATAGACGACTATGGTAAACAAATTTCAGATTTATTTGTAGATTTAACCATCTCTCAATCCGAAGGCAATGAGACCAGTTTTAGTGTGTTGAAGCCAAAAAATGAAAAACAAGCTATTAAAAGTTTCGCAGCTGGCTTGAGAAACCGGCGGTTGAGCACCATAATCGTAAGTCCCGTCCTTATAGCATACCTGGGAAATAAAAACCCTGAGCGACCCTACTGTACGTTCTATCGACTCCATGATGACCCCCTATGTCGGAGTCGTGAAATTCCTTTAAAATTTCTTAGCAGAGGGAAAGCTTCCAGAGCCCACTGCTGTAGGTTCTCGGCACTACGTTGAACACGGTCCTTCAACTTAGCACGGAATACGTGCTCCGGGTGCGCGTCGCCGTATCTGGACTCCAACGCCTCCAGCAGCTACTCGTAGGTTACATCCTTGCCGAGTGCCTCGAGAATAGAGGAGGAGAAACTGGGGCATAAGCCTCAAAATCACCCTACTGGCTATACAGTATACACCACAGTTATCCGACCAATTATTACATACGGCCCTTTAGTATTGCTACGAGCTTGGTATGAGATAAATTAATTACTACCAATTAAACAACAAAATAACTTTATTAATCAAAAAACAAATTCAACTTAATCACAAATACACTACTGTTCACTATTCGCTTAGATATCGCACTTCTAGTTCACTTCGAATCGCTTCGTTGTGTAGCCAAAACAAGACTAACTGTCGCGGGCCTGAGCGGTGTATTTATACTCGCTAACAGACACACAAAAAATAACCACGAAAATCTGGAGGGTTATAGAACTGCTTCATAAAAAACACTAACAAAAGAAAACAGTAGGTAATAATAAGCTACTTGTACAAAACAAACAAGTATGAACCGTATGCCCTAGGCGTACGGTCGAAATTATAATGTATTTTTATAAATAGGTCGCGAATTTGTACCTACCTAACTTTAAAACTAATAATAATGGAAAGCACTCGAAATTCCAACGTACTCATACTGTAATCACGTGCTTTCTCAATGTTCTAGTAGGTCCAATGTAACAGTATGGTGGCCTAGAACCAACCTAAGTACGACCCAAAAGGATCTCGAGAAACTACAAAGATTTGCCTGCGTGGCAATCACCGGCAGCATGAGAACATAACCTACTGCTGCTTTACAGGTGATGCTGGGGCTACCACCCCTACACCTCGTCGTAAGAGAGGAGGCGGCCATAGCGACTTTCAGACTCGAGGTATCCGGCACCCTAAGTAACGACTCTAGAATAAAATACACACGCATCAGAGAAGATGCAATCAAGGAACAGCCCATGATGGCATCACATATCGACAGAACCCTGAAAACCCACTGTTTCAAAAAACATGTGTAGGTATTATCCAAGCACACACGCTATAGAGACCAGGGAGGTTACGGATACCAACATTCGAATCCTCTCCGACAGTGCCTCAGTCCTTCAATCCCTAAAGAGTAACCAGATCACGTCAAGACTAACACTAGAATGCCACAAGGCCCTAGAACGAATCGCGGTGCTGAATCACAACACGGTAACGCTGCAATGGATTAGAGGTCACAGTGGATCACTCGGCAACGATGCGGCTGACGAACTCGCCAGAAGAGGATCCAGCACAAAACCCTACGGACCCGAACCCATACTCCTTGAGTGTATAGGTGTTACCAAGATTCGCGAGGAGATCCTGGGAACGCCAAGATCACTTGCGAATGTCCTGAGGAGACCGGGAAGTTGATCTGCTTCTGGAGGGAGGGGGGCTGGTTGGAGTAACCGGCCACCATTGCTCATGCACAATGGTCCACCTCAAGGACTAAGTGCGGAAACCTAAACCCCATGATATATAGTTGATCTATGGTAGGTAAATGTATTAGAATACGAGTACCTAATGCGTTTATTACTATTACGCCCTATCTTTTATGGTAAATACCTCATTAAGTCATCAAACAACATAGTTACTAAGTTAAGTAAATAATTTTCTTTAATAATAAGTGTATTATGTTTTCTTTCATTACAGAGCATCGCAAGAAGCAACAACGCACAATCGCTACTAGAAGGCGGGTGAAACGCGTTGCTCTAACTCAATATGAGCATGCTTTATACAGAAAACTTACGCTATTTGGAGTAAAACTAAGTAAGTGCCGCAGCAAGGTCAAAAATCAGGCAAAAAACATCAAGGCACTGCAAAATCTAATGACGAATCCCCAGTTTTTGAAATCAGAGAGCATAAGTAAATGAAAAAAATATTGCATTGTCTTTCCTGAAACAGAGCCCAAAAGGGTACAGATTTCTTAGGAAAATATTTATCTTGCCATTTCGCCAAACTCTCCTGAAGTTGCTTAATTTGGCAGATATAAATCAGATCAGACGTAACACATTATTTAAAAACTATGTTTTTTCACAGATAAGGGTATACTTCTAGCAGCAGCCAAAGACACTGCAGACATCCTATTGTTCTTTGACAAGCTTTTTGATTCCATAAACGGAAGCTTTGGGAAAAGCAAGAAACGCGGCAAACCTCTCCTAGGACCTGCGACGCCTAATTCTAACCATCATAAAACGTGGAAGGAGAGTAAAGCTATCATGAAAGGCTTGAAATGTATTAGTGCTAAAACATCAAACGAATACGATGAATATGTTCCGACATTGAAAAATTGGGTATGGACTAATAGAAGAAACTGAATTGTTATTAAAAAAAATACAAACAGAATATGGTGTAACGTCAGTTTGGTTGCGGCATTTGAATCAAGACCCCGTAGAAAACTTTTTTGAGCCACGGATGCCGCAACGTAAACCCTACACCTGAACGATTTGAAGCAGCATTCACCACATTATTAGTTATCAGCCTCTCTAGTGTCTATGTTCCTGGAGCTAACTGTGAAATTATAAATTAATAAATAAATATCGCTGGACATTACACACACGCCGTCTAGTGATGCACGTCAGATTCGCGGGTGTATTTTTCAGATCAGCCTAAATTTATTACAGTTATTTGGTACCTTCTGTGTACCTTTGCGTACCTCTCCTGAAAATCTGTGTACCTACAGCCGCACAATGAAATTTTAAAAATTAGGTACACCCGCGATCCTGATGTCAGAACCGCGGGTGTACCGCTAACCAATATATGTAGCTAAGGGCACTGTATAAGTAGGTTTGGTACCTCTTGTGTACCTGCAGAAACACGTATTTAATAAACTAAATACTGTACAGTTTGCTGCGAAAAGTGAAAAAACAATTTTGTTTCTTCGAAGTCGGTATATTTTTTATTAAAGGGTAGCTGTGATATATTAATGTATACGTCTACCTTTTTTTGGGAGTGTCAGACTTTTACTGACTAAAACCCATCCATGTTCCTTCCTCGCCCTTTACGTTCCGGGGCCGCGGTATCTCATGTATACGTCTACCTGCATTAGAAAATTACTACTTTCTAAATTGTTTTTTTACTTTTCGCAGCAGGTACACAGATTTTCAGGAGAGGTACGTAAAGGTACACAGAAGGTACCAAATAACTGCAATAAATTTAGGCTGATCTGAAAAATACACTCGCGAATCTGACGTACATGTCTAGTGCCACACTAAGCAAGGCTTGTGTCGTGGTCACCAGACAGTTGATATACTACATAATATACTTTTTGTTTGTAAATACATACTTATTATCGATATAAACATCCATGACTCTGAAACAAATGTCCATGCTCATCACACAAACATTTGCTCCTACCGGGATTCGAACCCGGGACCCTAAGAACGTAAGGCAGCCTCACTACCGCTGTGCCATTCGGGTCGTCGATAATAGGCTTGTCCTAAAAAAATCTAATTAGTCCGTTAGTTAGATTATAAAAAAGTATTTGACCCGTATTTTTTCTTTTGTTACATAAACCAAAATTGACGAAGATACGACGCTTTTAAAATTCGCAATACGTCACGCCGTGCTATAGTTTTTAGTGCGTTGTGACGTCACGAGCCCCCACTCCCGAGTTTTGATGCGTTCTATCTTTGTCAGTACTCAGTGATTTACAAAAACAAAAAATACGTGTCCATTATTTTCCAATACTCTAACTGACGGTCTAATTAGTTTTGCAACTTATTGTTGGTGGAAACTAGCCTATTGTGAAACTTTACATTGCAAGCGGGGGCAGCAAAGAGGGAACAAATTGTTAGCTCGCAGTGTTTACTTCGCACAATGTGTGCGTGAGGTATGTAGGTACACTAGGTACCAACAACAACATCTAATTAGTCGCCTTGTCCACATCGCTTTCTATGAGACCTACAATATCACGTTCACTCCTAATAGACATTATTTTCTTTTGATCGTCACTCTTTTTTATGAGTATTTTTCCATCCTGTACCCAAATGTATTTGTAGGTTTTCTTGAGCTGGTTTTTAGTAACCCATAGTAGGTTTCTTTTGTATCTAGTGAGATTCTCATTTATGTGAATACGGTTTTCATTATTTGTACCATAAATTTCGCCATTTGTCAAGCGTTTTTTGCGACTTTCAATCCATTTATCACGAGCCTCTTTTGTTCTCAACGTTACAACTACTGGCAGCGGTTTGTCGACCTCTGGTTTTTCGCGGCCTACCCTCTCTGCGTTCTCAATCTGACTAACATCCATCTGGAGCTTGCCAGCATCCTGGGGTATTCTTTTCACAACATCTTCATTTTCTTTCTTCTCCAATCCAGCTAACTCCACCTTCTTCTCCTTGTCTTTTTCCTCCAGCTCGTTCAAACGTTCCTCCAGTGATTTATTGCACTTTTCCAAGTATGCGTTCATATTTTCTAGGGATCTCATTTTTGTTTCGGTTGATTTCTGGTACTCCAACAGATTATCATACTTTTCTGATACAAAATCAACCAGATCGGCCAGCTCACTCAGGTTTTTCTCCATTTTGTACACCACATCCATTTTCCTGTTCATAGCAGCCAGCGTCACTGCTATGTCCGGTTCTTCACCACTAGGCGAACAGGGATGAGACTCGGGCAGGGAAACACAATCCTCACATTTTTCATTTCTGAAGGTAGCTTTCGTGACGCAATTTTTATGGAAGACTGCTTCACATGACCCTTTGCATTTACTAGTCTCATCTTTCGCGGTCGATACGAACTTATTGCATTTCTTACACTTCACCATTATGAATGTTTATGTGATATATAAGCAAAAACCGTCTGCTGGATATCTATGCACAATTACTTATTTGAACTTAGGTGGATCTACGAAAAAACATCCGTACGCCAAGCGCGCGCGCACACGACTGACGACTGATATAATAATAAAAGATAATTTAGATAAGAAAAATTTAAGGGAACTAATAAGAACTATGTTTTTTATAGCTGTAGATTTTTCATACACAGCGAAAAGTTAATAGATTTTTTAATAAAAATATCCTGCAGATTTTTTATTTACAACAGGTACCTACTGTAAGTAAAGACATTTATAATCCTATCCTATATATTTTTTCGCGATTTCAGGGTTGGTCCCATAGTAAAAGTTGTTTGTTATCATGAGCATAATCACGTGTTTAAGTATCGTAGGTACACTAATTACCAGTCACCCTTGTATAATATAAATGTGAATGTAAGTTTGTTTATTACGCTTTCACGCGAAAACTACTCAACCGATCATCATGAAACATTGTACACATGTTCTTGGAGGTATTAGAAGTAAATAAGATACTTTTTATTAATAAAAAAACTAACCCTCACTCGCAGACGAAGTTGCGCGGGACAGCTAGTACTTTAATATTAATAAGTAAGAGGGAATGTGATGATACGGATTCTTTTAAAGTAAAAGCTAATAAACTTCAAGAAAAGTTTTAAAAGAAAGAAATAAATAATTAAATGGAAGATCATTGTTTTATTGTATAACAATGTGAATTAGTAGGTACCTACGCGAGTATGTAATTCATATACCCAAACCCTTAAAAATATAATTTAAAGCTATCAAGTAGGAGTAGGCTACGTGTGTGCGTTTCGATGGCGCGGCCATGACGTTTTTTTTTAAAAAAAATTATGCCATGATTTTGTAAAAGTAGACTCCCAAAACCATAAATTTGTCAAAGCTATGGTTAAAAAGTTATAAGGGTTTGAACGTGGCCGCGCCATTGAAACGCTCCGAACCGCGCGGCCATGGAGATCTTTAAAACTAAGCATTGCAGAGACCTGAAATTTTGCTAAGTAACTGATTGAATTTGTAAAAAATTTGCAAAAATATAGAAAAAAATCCTGGGCTTATATTTTAGGAGCTGTAAGACTAATACGCCATGGCCGCGCCATCGAAACGGTGAAAACACATTTTCGCCGATATCTCGCTGAAAAAGCAACGCAGACATCTGAAGTTTTTTGTAAAACCCAGATTTGAATTTGTCAAAACTAGTAAAAAATAAACAAAAAATCCTCAGTTTACATTTCAGGAGCTATAAGACTAATACGCCATGGCCGCGCCATTGAAACGGTGAAAACACATTTTCGCCGATATCTCGCTGAAAAAGCAACGCAGACGTATGAAGTATTTTGTAAAAACTGGATTTGAATTTGTCAAAACTAGTAAAAATGAAATAAAAAATCCTAGGTTCATATTTCAGGAGCTGTAAGACTAATCGTTCTCTCGTTACTTAGGGGCAGGGACTTAGAAAAAAAACGAATATAAAAAAAAATACGATTTTCGCGGGTTTTTTTACATCTTCTCATGGTTTACGACTAGAGCAACAAATTATTTCCCGTAAAGTTTTTCATCCGAGCTACCATTTTGGAAATATACAGGGTTTTTCAAAAAACTTAAATAAAAATAAACAGCTCCTAACTCGGAGACGGTGCGTTATTATACCATGCTTTTCAGAAGCTAAATGGTTTCTATGGTCAAGATCAATATGATACTGCAATAAAATTGTTAAAATTTCGAAAAAAAAAACAAAGAACGAAAAATTTTCTAAGTCCCTAAAATTTTTTCACCGTTTCAATGACGTTTTAGTCTTACAGCTCCTGAAAAATGTACCTAGGATTTTTTATTTCATTTTTATTAGTTTTGACAAATTCAAATCCAGGTTTTACAATAAACTTCAGACGTCTGCGTTGCTTTTTCAGCGAGATATCGGCGATTACGTATTTTTTCACCGTTTCAATGGCGCGGCCATGACGTTTTCGTCTTACAGCTCCTGAAATATGAACCTAGGATTTTTTATTTCATTTTTACTAGTTTTGACAAATTCAAATCCAGGTTTTACAAAAAACTTCAGACGTCTGCGTTGCTTTTTCAGCGAGATATCGGTGATTACGTATGTTTTCACCGTTTCAATGGCGCGGCCATGGCGTATTAGTCTTATAGCTCCTGAAATGTAAACTGAGGATTTTTTGTTTATTTTTTACTAGTTTTGACAAATTCAAATCTGGGTTTTACAAAAAACTTCAGATGTCTGCGTTGCTTTTCCAGCGAGATATCGGCGAAAATGTGTTTTCACCGTTTCGATGGCGCGGCCATGGCGTATTAGTCTTACAGCTCCTAAAATATAAGCCCAGGATTTTTTTCTATATTTTTACAAATTTTTTACAAATTCAATCTGTTACTTAGCAAAATTTCAGGTCTCTGCAATGCTTAGTTTTAAAGATCTCCGTGGCCGCGCGGTTCGGAGCGTTTCAATGGCGCGGCTACGTTCAAACCCTTATAACTTTTTAACCATAGCTTTGACAAATTTATGGTTTTGGGAGTCTACTTTTACAAATTTTTACAAAACCATGGCATAATTTTTAAAAAAAAAAAACGTCATGGCCGCGCCATCGAAACGCACACCCCTACGTACGTACCACGTATGTCATGTATTTGTAGATTTAAAATACATATGCTTATGTTGGCATTAGTTCCAAAACCTGCGTCCAGGGCCTCGATTCTGCTATTACAATAGTGTCAGAGTATTCGATCATTGATTTCCTAATGATCAAGTTCTGTCAAATTTTGACAAGTTTGTTAATTCTACTATCATAATGGCGCCATTTTGACTTCTCAATGAACAACCACTGACACTCCATTGAACGAAATGTCATAGAATATTAATCTCGTACCGTACATAAAATCTGGCATGAATAGATGTTCGCATTTAAGGTGGACGCACACTTATCCGCGCCGAACGCATCGAATTTTAGAATTACTTGTATGAAATCCTATGAAACCTCGCACACCTATCCGCGTCGAATCGTCCGAATCGAGCAGAACCCCAGAAATCCTAGAGAAATTCGGATGACGTCATCAGATTCGACCACAGAGTATATAATCACTACGATTCTATCAGTTGCGTACGACAGCGCAACGTCTTACGTCAGACTATTAGAGTTTGGTCAACGAAAGCTGTCCACGAATTATTTTCAGAAGTTTTAATAAGTATGGCAATAATTTAAGACTGCCAAAATTGACACGTTTTGTAGTAGAGTCATCTTGATCTTGTGTTTACGTGTATCACATTTACATTGGTTTTGTTTAAAATAATGCCAAAAACAATCAGAAGTACGACGAGAAAGTTTCTATTTACTATAATTGACAAATAAAGACATAAAAAGTGATTTGAATCAGAATGAGTGTGAAAACATTGCCTAAAGTACTGGACCGATTGACATGATTCTTGCGTAGAAAATGGTTTTAAGCCAAGTCCAGCGTTTTGCCATTAATTTATACGTTATATCTTAACAAATTTAAAAATCATCATTTCGAATTACGTAATTATATGACACAAAAACTTTAATCTACGTTTTCCTTCTTATTGGACTTTAATACAATCTTGTTGGTTTTATGTTAACTTGGCATCATCTGAGATTATAATTATAAAAAAATCACTTAAATAAATATCTAAGATAATATCACAAGTTTTCAAAATACTAATTCAACTGATCGACTCACGTTATACTCTATGTACCCTGGTGTAGAGATAGGGTCTCGTCGCCGACAATAAGACACTCGAAAATTACAGCTCATAAAACGTATTTTTAAATTTAAAAAAATACTTCCTGAGTAATAAGTAGTATCAACACCGTTTAAGGGCGCGTTTGCAAATCAGGCAAAATTATGCTGTTTCTCGGTACATTTTATAGCATAATAAAACAAAATTCAATATAACTAATAACTACATCGTATAGATTGGTTCTTCATCTTCAAATAAAAGGTACTTTATTATTGAAAATTTTATTTTTTTACAATGTAAAATCGATCTTTCGTTGCCATTTTCCACAAATTTAACGATACCGGGTTGAGTTCAGGTACATTTTTTGTGCTATTATTATCATATTTGACTACTTTAAAAAATACTATATGTAGGCAAACATATTCAATGTTTAATGCTAGATATTTTTTTTTATCTAAATGCTTTAAATAGTCGCAGAAAAAATGAAAACTGAAACTTATTTTTTCACATATATTGCTATTCTGGATGAATCTTAATCGATTGCATTAAGGGTTATTTTATTTCTAATACCCGTCTTGATTTATTGCATAAGCACTTGGAATGAAACCAGTGTTGCCGTTTTGTGTGTAATTACACATTTTGTGGGTAATATAGGCTTATCGTGTGTAACCCGTGTGTAATAAGCATATGTGTGTAATTGTGTACAATTACAATTGGTTTCAGTCACTACAACTTGTTCTAGCTCGGTTAGGTAAACGAGCGTTGCAATGATAATAATACAGTCAAATATCGTGGGTAACTTAACACGTACAAAACTGTACATAATGCGAAACATCTTAAAATGGTTGCATTATACCTGAGATGACAGTTCTTTGTAACCATCATATTTAACTTTTGAAATTCTGTCCTTTAATCTAATAGATTGTTTTAGTCTTTGGTTTATTTTGATTTTTTTAATCGATCGGTGAATTTGTATTGTAAGTTGCAATGATTAAGGGGTAAGCGTCAGCTTAGCCCGCTAAAATCAAATTTTCTTACGTTTTTTGCAATTTGCAGGCCAGTGCTAGTTTGTATGTTGTTAAAAAAATCGTTCGCGACTGTAAGACGTGTGTAGTGACGTGTGAATTATGATCATCGAAATCGTCAATATAACCCTCCAAGCTCACAAAAGTCTAGGAACGACAATGACGTTGAAAAAATCGTTCCTCGACTTATATAAACTTAGAGGTTTGGGATTTTGAGGATTTTAATTCTGTAACTACACATGTTTTACAGTCGCGAACGATATTTTCAACTTCATAAAACCTACCACTGGCCTGCAAATTGCAAAGAACGTAAGAAAATATGAATTTCGCGGGCTACCCTGACACTTTCACCTTAATTGGCTCAAGAATTTAATATAACTATATTAATTCTACCCAAATCATAACCCTTCTAATTGCCTATCTGAAAATAAAATAATTTTGAAAATTGTGATCTAGTTCTTGCAAAAACTAATTTTTAAAGATGGCTCTATGTTTATCAAATAACACTATATGAATTATTATTTAATCTGCAAACTTGGCGGTCTGTTTGGTGTGTAATTGTGTGTAATCAGGGAGGTATGTGTGTGGAATTTGACCGAGGTGCAGTGGCAACACTGAATGAAACTTTAGTTCGAGCGCGGCCCCCGTCGAGAGTGGACACGTATCGCCTGTTTAGAGCGGCTCGAGTTGAAAAAGATCGCTGTAAAAACACAAAATATTCTAGGTATAAACCGAATTTGATACTTGACAAGGTACTCGTAAGATTTTGATTCTATTTCATTTTGCTATAAAAAAAAGTATGTTAGTAGGGTTTATAAATGCCTAATCGTCCTGGATTCGATGGAGCGACCTGATGAAGGTGTACTTCGGTGACTGCTACTGGAACTCCTAGACGTGTTGGACTAGATGAGCCGAGTTTGGGTTTGTTTTGTTAGTTATGATGAGACCTTACCTCCGGACTTGATGGAGCGACCTGAAGGTGTACTTCGGTGACTGCTACTGCAACTCCTAGACGTGTTGGACTAGATGAGCCGAGTTTGGGTTTGTTTTGTTAGTTATGATGAGACCTTACCTCCGGACTTGATGGAGCGACCTGAAGGTGTACTTCGGTGACTGCTACTGGAACTCCTAGACGTGTTGGACTAGATGAGCCGAGTTTGGGTTTGTTTTGTTAGTTATGATGAGACCTTACCTCCGGACTTGATGGAGCGACCTGAAGGTGTACTTCGTTGACTGCTACTGGAACTCCTAGACGTGTTGGACTAGATGAGCCGAGTTTGGGTTTGTTTTGTTAGTTATGATGAGACCTTACCTCCGGACTTGATGGAGCGACCTGAAGGTGTACTTCGGTGACTGCTACTGGAACTCCTAGACGTGTTGGACTAGATGAGCCGAGTTTGGGTTTGTTTTGTTAGTTATGATGAGACCTTACCTCCAGATTTGATGGAGCGACCTGAAGGTGTACTTCGGTGACTGCTACTGGAACTCCTAGACGTGTTGGACTAGATGAGCCGAGTTTGGGTTTGTTTTGTTAGTTATGATGAGACCGTACCTCCGGACTTGATGGAGCGACCTGAAGGTGTACTTCGGTGACTGCTACTGGAACTCCTAGACGTGTTGGACTAGATGCGCTGAGTTGGGTTTGTTTTGTTAGTTATGATGAGACCTTACCTCCGGACTTGATGGAGCGACCTGAAGGTGTACTTCGGTGACTGCTACTGGAACTCCTAGACGTTTTGGACTAGATGAGCCGAGTTTGGGTTTGTTTTGTTAGTTATGATGAGACCTTACCTCCGGATTTGATGGAGCGACCTGAAGGTGTACTTCGGTGACTGCTACTGGAACTCCTAGACGTGTTGGACTAGATGAGCCGAGTTTGGGTTTGTTTTGTTAGTTATGATGAGACCGTACCTCCGGACTTGATGGAGCGACCTGAAGGTGTACTTCGGTGACTGCTACTGGAACTCCTAGACGTGTTGGACTAGATGCGCTGAGTTTGGGTTTTTTTTGTTAGTTATGATGAGACCTTACCTCCGGACTTGATGGAGCGACCTGAAGGTGTACTTCGGTGACTGCTACTGGAACTCCTAGACGTGTTGGACTAGATAAGCCGAGTTTGGGATTGTTTTGTTAGTTATTATGAGACCTTACCTCCGGACTTGATGGAGCGACCTGAAGGTGTACTTCGGTGACTGCTACTGGAACTCCTAGACGTGTTGGACTAGATGAGCCGAGTTTGGGTTTGTTTTGTTAGTTATGATGAGACCTTACCTCCGGATTTGATGGAGCGACCTGAAGGTGTACTTCGGTGACTGCTACTGGAACTCCTAGACGTGTTGGACTAGATGAGCCGAGTTTGGGTTTTTTTTGTAAGTTATGATGAGACCTTACCTCCGGACTTGATGGAGCGACCTGAAGGTGTACTTCGGTGACTGCTACTGGAACTCCTAGACGTGTTGGACTAGATAAGCCGAGTTTGGGATTGTTTTGTTAGTTATGATGAGACTTTACCTCCGGACTTGATGGAGCGACCTGAAGGTGTACTTCGGTGACTGCTACTGGAACTCCTAGACGTGTTGGACTAGATGAGCCGAGTTTGAGCTTGTTTTGTTAGTTATGATGAGATCTTACCTCCGGACTTGATGGAGCGACCTGAAGGTGTACTTCGGTGACTGCTACTGGAACTCCTAGACGTGTTGGACTAGATGAGCCGAGTTTGGGTTTGTTTTGTTAGTTATGATGAGACCTTACCTCCGGACTTGATGGAGCGACCTGAAGGTGTACTTCGGTGACTGCTACTGGAACTCCTAGACGTGTTGGACTAGATGAGCCGAGTTTGGGCTTGTTTTGTTAGTTATGATGAGACCTTACCTCCGGACTTGATGGAGCGACCTGAAGGTGTACTTCGGTGACTGCTACTGGAACTCCTAGGCGTTGTCCTAATTGGCGAAGATCGCACGATGACACGATGCGTTTTCGTCGTGCGATGAGTTCAAACATACAGATTTCATCACAGTGTCCTATTTGAACCTCGCAAGTAATCGTGCGAGCACATGAAATGCTTAATAACGATCGTACGATGCGTTTGATCGTGCGATCATGTAATCAAAGCAACAGATCTCTTTTGAGTGTCTTAGTCGGACACGAATCTCTTTTCAATGTCATTTGCAATTTTAAAGCAATATTGCCCGACAGCAAAAACTGTGCAACTCTGTAAAGAACCATCGTTAAAGTGGTGTGAGCGCGACGCCAGCCATCGAGCGACGGCATCACATGATGGACATCGCGCGATCTATTAGGACATCTGTTAGGTCATCGCACGACCACTTTGATCGTGAGATGAAAAACGCATCGCACCATCGTACGTCTGTTTGTTAATTTTTGTGTGTGCAATAAAGAATATGAATAAAGAATAAGAATCGCTCCCAATTAGGACGCCGCCCTAGACGTGTTGGACTAGATGAGCCGAGTTTGGGTTTGTTTTGTAAGTTATGATGAGACCTTACCTCCGGACTTGATGGAGCGACCTGAAGGTGTACTTCGGTGACTGCTACTGGAACTCCTAGACGTGTTGGACTAGATAAGCCGAGTTTGGGATTGTTTTGTTAGTTATGATGAGACGTTACCTCCGGACTTGATGGAGCGACCTGAAGGTGTACTTCGGTGACTGCTACTGGAACTCCTAGACGTGTTGGACTAGATGAGCCGAGTTTGAGCTTGTTTGGTTAGTTATGATGGGACCGGATTTGATGGAGCGACTTGGAGGTGGTTGGTACTTTCGTGATTAACAACAACAAACTGTATCAATTTTTTATTGTAAGAATATTTCGTTGGATATGTGAAGAATGTGTTCTTAGCTCCATATTTCTTGCCTGTCTTGGGTCAATCAATTCTGGTAGTTGACAGTTTTTATTATATTTTTTCTATGCACTGATACTTTATTTTGCCAGGGCCTGTCCATATAGTAAACACACAAGTGTCTTGCCTAGTAACGTCGAGAAGTTCCAGTAGCAGTTCCCGAAGTACACCTTCAGGTCGCTCCATCAAGTCCGGAGGTAAGGTCTCATCATAACTAACAAAACAAGCTCAAACTCGGCTCACCTAGGCCAACACGTCGAGGAGTTCCAGTAGCAGTTCCCGAAGTACACCTTCAGGTCGCTCCATCCAGTCCGGAGGTAAGGTCTCATCATAACTAACAAAACAAGCCCAAACTCGGCTCATCTAGTCCAACACGTCTAGGAGTTCCAGTAGCAGTCACTGAAGTACACCTTCAGGTCGCTCCATCAAGTCCGGAGGTAAGGTTTCATCATAACTAACAAAACAAGCTCAAACTTGGCTCATCTAGTCCAACACGTCTAGGAGTTCCAGTAGCAGTCACCGAAGTACACCTTCAGGTCGCTCCATCAAGTCCGGAGGTAAGGTCTCATCATAACTAACAAAACAAGCCCAAACTCGGCTCATCTAGTCCAACACGTCTAGGAGTTCCAGTAGCAGTCACCGAAGTACACCTTCAGGTCGCTCCATCAAGTCCGGAGGTAAGGTCTCATCATAACTAACAAAACAAGCCCAAACTCGGCTCACCTAGTCCAACACGTCGAGGAGTTCCAGTAGCAGTTCCTAAAGTACACCTTCAGGTCGCTCCATCAAGTCCGGAGGTAAGGTTTCATCATAACTAACAAAACAAGCCCAAACTTGGCTCATCTAGTCCAACACGTCTAGGAGTTCCAGTAGCAGTCACCAAAGTACACCTTCAGGTCGCTCCATCAAGTCCGGAGGTAAGGTCTCATCATAACTAACAAAACAAGCTGAAACCTATTTAACTTCTTGAACTTAAAACCGTTTTATTTCGGTTAATTTACAAGTTACAATTAAACATTACAAAATTCAATTGCAATGACAGATTTTATTTTTAAACTCTTCCCTAGTCGCTGGATAGATGGGGTCTCGGTATTTTACTGCGAGGAACAGAACGCCACATAATTTCACTTGGACCTAATGGTTATACTCGGAAGCTTATGCAAACGAAAGTGACAGTCAACGAGCGTATGTGACGTGTTTTATTTCTAGCGTCAAAATGGAACTAGTGATAATAAAAAACAACACTAGTTCCATCATGGAACTGTTAATGGTACTAGTGACAATGAACCTTTTGGCTTTGACACCTACAGGTTGGCAAAAAAGAGTAGAAAATTCGGGGGGCGCCACTGTGCTGTTCATAGGGCAACCCGCTGTGACCATCTAGCGTTCCAACTCATCGTCTTGATACTTTTGTTACTGTTTTTAAACATATAATTTCTTTAATAAAATCAGTAAGTATAATTTAATTAAACGAGAATTTGTTGTCATGTAACTGCCTAAAAATAAATATATGCTAGTAATATTGTGTTTTTTAAATTATCTGGGATTAAAACAAATACGTAGAAATAATAGTTTTGTAATTTAATCTAATATATTTTCCTCCAAATATTCCACCCCCTCCATGTCATCCAAATCTTGACTAGAGTTAGCCGCATATTCATTTGAATCGTTCTCCGATTCAGAGGAACTACTTTCATCTTCGAGGTTTATCACTATTCGCTCCATGTCTTCGTACATAGTTAGTTCCACAGACGTATCAATTTCACATGCTGGCATGTAAAAAATGGAAATAGAATGGAATGGAATTCTTCCAATCCTCATTCTTAATTGATTGAAATGCGCGCTCAGCTGCTTCCTATAAATAATGAAACATTTAATTAAACCTCTATCAATGTTAAAATTAAAACATACCGCTCTCGATATCATACTTTAATAAGTCAAACTGTACCTTTAGGTAGATCGAGCCTACATTTTGTGAAAAAATAAATATAGGTCATTAAACGCCTTAATAAATTTTATGAGCCATAAAAATACTTCATGGCATAAAATGATACTTTTTCTTCAGGCGCTCTGATGTCAAATTAGTATACTTTTTTTTATTGAAATTACAGTTAATAATGTACAATTCAAACGTAGTCGTACTATTTCATATTAAAATTTTATGTGTTCAGTTTAAGATCACATCGTGTGTTTTTCATCAACTGAACAGTGGTCCCGTCATTTTGATATCAAAATGGCGGGACCAGTTTCTGTATGGAATATTTTCAAATTTTATGGGTGTAGAATTTTTCTATGAAAGTATGAAATAGTAGAAATATTATTTTATATGCTATTCACATGATATTCGCAAAACCTGGCGTGGTCCCATCATTATGAAGTTCACTCCATTTCCCGGGATGCGCTTGCTTAGCTGTAGTGCGAGTTTAGGAACTTCGAGCGCAAGAGCATTGGCAGACCAATGTACTTTTATTCATGTTCAAATAAATTATTCACAATTTATCACATGTATGTTATCTTTGTGATGTTAAACACTTTCGCTGCTTCACGGTACTCGCACATGAAAGGATGATGAAAAATGATAGCGGGGTCATAATGATTTTAATAAGCTCTAAAGTATATAAATATTTGTGCACCTGTTAAAAACGTGTCACATAGGTTTTGGACACGCTGGGAATCAAGTGGTTTTCTATCAAATAGACGCATTCCATAAAAAACTATGTTCAGAATACAATCTTGTATTCTGTTAATGTGTTTTGTAAGTACGTTTTCGCCTTCAGTCACCTAATAATTGAATGATAACAGTTTTATGACTTGCATTCGTCCCACAGATCGGGTCAAATAGCACTTTAATTGATTTGAATGAAGTCCAAAAAAGTATTTTACAGTGGAAGAACCAGAATTTTCTCAATCTTAGCGAGGTTAGAGTCCATGTTTTTAGAAAGCATATAATTTTAAGTAATACTTTTGTAAATGTTTAGAACTTTACTGTGCATAACAGATTGGAGCTACTACTAACGGTGGTTTCGACTTTAGTGATGTGAAAAACAAAATTTTACAATGGAAAACCCAAAAGTTGGCCGCTCTATGTCCTTCAAACGGGTAAGTTATAATTTCATGTTTCATCTGGATGAAGACGCGCAAGGCGATTTAGAATAACAATGGTTATAATAATAGATAATCTGATTATAGGCAGCAGCTACAAAGTTTATTAAATATCGTATGCAGCACTGCACAACCTACAAACGTTACCCTAAGGGATGCTTGCATCACATGCTTTTCGCGAGTGACTTCGATGGCCGAGGTTGGTTTAATAAAATGCTTTTAAATATTTTATTTTCTTTAATATATGATATGAAGCAAACATTGTTTTCTTCTCAGGGACCGCAAGAATTAAATGCATTAAGTGTTTGCGCTGTGCAATATTTCACAGGTGAATACACAGCATGTGCTACAGCTCTTATGGTAAGACTCAATAAACTCAAAATGGTGAAACATCGTCTGTGTGAAAATTATTAACGTGCATTTTTAATACGTTTTAAACTTTACAGGCTCTGTCCACATCGGCTTTAAATGTGCAACCGTCTGGGTGTTTCATGGGATATTGTGATTTTGTTCGTTGTCTTAGAAGAGCTAATTCCGTTAATTTAGTACGTAACGATGAATTGTTTCTATAGAATTTTTTTATCTAACCCAGTTCAAGATTATAAGTTATGGTATTCATAATTTTCAGATTACGCAGTGTACACGAGAAGCCAGAACGGGTGTTAACATTACAGTAGATGCTGATAACGTTCGATTTTATAGAAATGTTACTTCTTGTATATTGGCTAAGTCTAGATGTGGTGCATTTAATCCGATTACCGGGGAACCCCAACTTCCTGGCTATACTACATCAGGAGCAAGAGTCAGTAACACTCTTCAGATTTCAGATTCAGGAGAACTTAGAGTTTTAGCTTTTTCTGCTAATACTCCTGTCAGCAATTCTTTTTGTACAATATCTCCAAACTTGACCCAGTCAAGTTGGCTTACAAATGTTTGTTGATCACGTACTACAATTATAAATAATACTCTATAACTTCTCTGAGATTAAATGTACACTAATTAGTGAGAGTAAGATTTTTTCGAATGATTCTGTTTCCATTTTTATTTTAAGCCTGTAAGTGTTGCCATGCTTTTTAATCTTACGAAAAATAACGCAATTCACTGCCAAATGTCATTTGGAACTTGGAATTTGACAATGACAATAAACAAATGTCAATGTCAACTCACTGAATTCAACTGGAATTTTGCGAAGTTTTAAAAAATAATTGCCACTTTTAACGCTTCTCGAGGGTCTAATTACTTAAACTGCGGTTTGAATCATATTTGCTGTAAAAGTATATGCAGGTCCGTAAGTAATCTGTTTTCTATTTTGTTATTTTCGGATTTACAAAACTTTCTGTTGTATTCTGGCCTGCACCCGATATGTTGATAACTTTAATTAAAAGTCAATTGGGTTCAAGTATAATTTCCTATTACCTATACACAAAGTGTAGCGATTATTCTAAATGGTTTACTACCTCAGAGTATGGTAAGTAATGATTTTTCCTAATAAACAGAATGTTTTTCTTTCACTGCGTTCTTTCAGTTACAAAATCTTAATTTTTATTTGTCACGTTTGCATCATAATAAGATATTTTTGGGATTGAAATGTTCTCGTTCTGCCATCGATGTTGGTGATTTAAAGACCAGACTACAACAGGATTTTTGAGCTTAGTATCAACTAAGTATTGCTAGGGTTTTTTGTACTAATGTTTATGTTAAAAATAAATTAAATTTGAACACAAAATGATTTCTTAATTCTGTTTGTTTAAATTATAGGTATCTGCATTTCAATGAAGGTGTGATAAGAAATTGAATTGTAGCAAGTTGTATTAGCTAGAATAATGGTCAAAAGATAAGATAAGGGTATCATGTAATGTGTGTTACGTCTGTGACAATCTCTTCATCTCATTTCAATCATATTCTAATGTTAATTACTAGTGGACTTCACGTGATTTCACCCTCGTAGTACCCGTTCCCATGGGAGTACAGGGATTTATAGCTTATGTTACTCAGTAAAGTCAGCTTTCTAATGGTGAAAGAATTTTTAAAATCGGTCTAGTAGTTTTAGAGTCAAATTGTTACATGTTTGTTACAATTTAACAAAAAATCAAATCTTTCCTCTATAAAATATTAAAGAAGTATGGAAATAGATCACATGTTTCAAGGTTTAATATTATGTTTGCTGGGGTGAATATAGTTTTATGTGCTAAGATATCTAATACATGGGGAAAATGCATACTTACATCCTCATTGAGTCATCAATAATAACAAATGAAGATTCGAAATAACCTTATTGTTATTCATCATGCTAAGCTAGAAGTTCAATATATCATAGGATTTTATGTAAAATAAAGTTTCCTTATCTACAGGTTAAATAAAACCACAAAGTAATTTTTAGATTTATTTTCAGAAATAGTTTTAGAAAACTTTGCTTTTACTGTTTTTGTTTTCTTTTTACTTTTCTTTGTTAACTGTATAGAAGTATCGGTGTCAGAGTTGTCTGATATAATATTGGCTTTGGCAATTTGTTTTTTTGACTGCACGGCAGTTGTGACGATGGCACCTTTTTTGAAACGTGACTTGGCTTGTCTGTTCTCCGCAGGGGCTGCTTTTTGTGCTTGTTGGGTATTCCTTGGTATGTCCGTAAAACTAGTATTATTTTGGTAAGGAGAAGTGTCAGACTTTTTTAATCTGGAAATATATAAAGCTGTATATTAATCACATAGCTGGTAAAACCCACCATTTAAAAAAAAAACAATTCTTTTAAATTGTTATAGTTGACACCAGCATTTAAGGTACCCGAAACTGAAATTTTGCCAATCAACCTTGAACCTAATGCCCCAGTTACAAAGTTGAAAACGATTAAAGAAATTTGACAGATTGTAGATTTGTAGTAGCTTGCTAGCATGCTCGTGTCTACTTAATTAATGCCGTACGCAAAATACCCGCTTCGATGTGGAGTTGCAGACACCAGCCCGTTATACAATACAATAATTAATTATTTCAATATTTATAATACCTGCATGTCTTTTCCAATATTAAAAAAATATTAGTGGACAAGATACTCACTTGCCCTTTTTCTTCCAAGGCTTTGGTATTTTGTTTATTGGTTCTAAGACATCATTCATAGAATTTGGCACTTTAAGTGTAAGCTTTTTGGTCTTAAATTTCTTCTTCTTTTTATCTTCCTTAATTTTCTGTTGTTCCTCTTCTAGTTCTTCTAACTTTTTGGAGCAGGATCTGTTAAAGCAGGGGATATTAATAATCTTGATCTCATAAATTAAATATTCCATATAATTGGGTACTATAGATCAGAATAGGTTGAATAAATGTGTAAGTAACATGTGGATAATATCTCATTCGAATGTAAAATTAGTAGTAGTTGTAGTTAATGTGGAACTTGAAAGAAAACATTCCAGGAATTCAGAGGGTAGTAGGTATGATCCACATGTTACGAACTGAGTTTAACTGAAGAAAAAAATCCGAAGAAAAACCTTAATAAAGCTTCACTATCTGTGAAATATGAGTTCATGTTAAAACTTGAAATGCCCCATGATAGTGGGCCTTTCTCTTCACTTTGCACACCGGTCCATACATTTCTTTTGAGTGTACTCAACTTAACCTGTAGTTCAGATGGTTGAGTACTTCTTGTTTTAACATCAGATAAGCACCTGGAAATAATAAGTGGAATAATGTTATTTAAACAAGTATATACTTTTATAGAAGCTAAAAATAACATGGTGCTAAGTAATGTATGAGTTTGCCTTTAAAAGAAGGAGTCTGTCTTATAACTGACATAAACATGACCTTTCGTATCCATTGTAAGTACTTAGCTAATGTTCAGTCATGAAACTTGACTCATCATCATCATTTTCTTGCCCTTATCACACCTTACTTGGGGTCGGTGCAACACGTTTTTTCTACCATTCTCCTCCTGTCAACTGTCACGTAATCATTTACACCTCACACAATCCATCTATCGTTTCCTTGGTCTTCCTCTCCCCCTCCATTCATCTACATTTGTATTCGTCACTCTTCATCACTCCTCATCACATGTACCTACATACCAAGACAGTCGATTCCCTTTCCCTTTTAACTTTTCAGTCATGGAACTGGATTGTTGGTCATAAGTATTTAATAATAATATGACTCAGAAAAAAATACAGAACAGTTGTAATACTAATATACAGACAATTAAGTTGAAATGTAACTAAAAATGCCTGTATGTAAATGTATAATCAATCTTGAGGCTACTCTAATTCAAATGTATGTTTAGATGTCTTACTTTGGTGGTGGTAAACACCTAAATTGGTGCCATGATGCAGGATTCAGTCTCGATTTCTCTGGCGTGTCGTTAAACATTGATACACTTCTCGGTCTTCTACATTTTAAAGTCTTCTCGGGGTCTGAGTGGTATGGAGAATCACTTGTCTGGAACATTCAAATATTATATTGTAATTTATTTTTTTGTTAGAGAGGTAGTTTCCCTAGTGATTTTAAACGCCTGTAAAAGGTACATTTTACCGAAGATCACGAACATTTTCAGTGCATGTACTGAAAACTACGCCCAGAAAAATGGCGTGATGTCTACGTTCAGGCACGAAATGTCTTCCCTTAAAGTAAACCACGTAAGCTGCGATAAAATTGAAGGTTACCGGTGCTTTTACGATTTTCAGTTCGGGTGGCATTTTCTTCTTCCGCCTTGGTTTTACTTTTATCGATGAATGTATCAATTTTTGAACTCTCCTCATAGGACTTTGGTTTCCATCGTAAGATTCAGCATCTGATGACATATCAGTCATTGCATCTGATGTTAAATCTATTGTCGCTCTTGAGACCTGTGATATTAAACAGTTTAATATTAAAAGTAATGTTTTTGCACTCGACAGAATCACGAATCACTTTACTGAAATCGTTCTGACCTGTAAAGTTTCCCGTTTGGTTTTCTTCCTTTCGATTCGTTTCATCTTTTCTAATCTCGGACGTGCCTTTCGAGGCTTCTGTAAAATCAACATTTACTAATGATTACACAAATATTCAAATACTAGGTAGAATAAAACATAAAACGGTAATAATGTTACCTCGTTTACATTTTTATTGATATCGGGGAAAATTGGCGAAGATGGTGGTGCCGGCTGTTTTGTCGATTCTCTTCTGTGTCCACCTTCTGAACTGCTACTTGAAGTATCCCCTTCGTCACTACAATAAATTATGTTAGAACACATTCTCAAGTATAAATCATATTCATTTTATCACTTTAAAAAAGTTGGGTACCTACCTAGAGTAATCTGATAAATCAATATTCGTTGGTTCATCCGCATTTGATCCTTCTTTTAGCAGTCTGGTAACAATTTTTGTTCTCAATCTCTCCTTGCTTGGATCTTCGTCGCAGAAATCTAGCAATGTCTCGCAGAACGTTCTTCCCAGACTTTCATAGTCTTGGACAGAAAAATGAGTAGACATCCTACTACCCAACTCGGAGCCACCAAAAGAAGCTTCCATTGTATAGCTGTTAGACACTCCTAACATCCATACTACAACTCGACCAGTGCCTTCTTTACTACGTTGTATTCTAAACTTGCAATTTTCAAATGAGAACTGTAAAATAGAAGCGGTTAATCGCCATTAGTGCACTAAGCATAACCAATTTCGATTCAAATTTTGATTACCTTATCGGCAGCATTTTTGTGAAGCATCAAAGGAAATACTTGCTCTTGTAAACGTTTGTCAGTAGTTTTTCGACTTTCACATCCATAAATGAATATATTGTGTTTTCGGGAATGTGCGTGAAGATCAACATACATTGCTACGCCACATTCCTCCTGTAGTCTGACACACAATAATTGGTTAGAAAATTACACCGCTTTGTCCTCCTGGAAATATGTAGGATAAGCTTAGCGCTCCTTACCAACCTTCGTATCATTACTTTCGTATGCCAGACTGGTGGATATGTTTCCCTTATAACCGTTCGATATTGTCTATTCAAGTCCTTTCCGGTCAGTGAACATCGATTGTTTCCAACGATAACCTGTAATAATAGAAAATTTATGAATGTTACTACAATGTCCGACACATTTTACTATGTATTGTTTGGAATATATTTGTCACTCACACCATCTGGATTCAACATTGGTACTAATTTGAATATAAATTTTTCCCTCAATTCGCGAGCTTGATTCGAGTCTCCGGTTAAATAGTCCATAAAACCTTTCATCATCCAAGATGAAGGAGTTTCTCCCGGATGAACTCGGGCAGTTATAACAACTGCTTTCTTTTTCTGCGAAGTCAATGACCAAAGTTATCGTGTATTTTAGCTTTTTTTAATTTGAACACTTAGAAAAATCGTTACCTTTTGCTCTGCTTCACAAGAACTTGGTGGGGCAGTGACAGTAAGATAGTAAACATTATTTCCAGCTAATGTTCTGCAAAGAAGCCTCAGTTTTGCGTACGTTGATTTGACTGGATGAGATTGTAGTTTTGATAGATATTCTTGCAGGTCAGAATATGTGTAAGGGTAACAATGTGCAATGTACACAGCATCATCTGTGTGGGGGAACTCAATGTTGAATGTTAATGTGTAACTTGGAAATTGTTCTTCTTCTTCAGACCTGTAAATAGATTGCACTATAGTATAGTCTACATTTATGTCGTTAATATGAATTCCGACGGTAAGTGACCTACGTAGAATCATTTTTGTAGTACGCGATGTTATCGCCACATCGCCTCCATCCGATCGAATGCAACTGTGCGTCCTTGGTTGAGTATAATAGAGGTCGCATGCCTTCGTTGTATAAGCTTTCAGCTTTTGATAAGTTCACTATAGAGAATCTGGAACATTTTGCGTGTGTATAATTTTTTTAGGAAACAACATGTAACGTTGAGTTGTCATGCAATCGGTATTACCTGTACGTCATATGCTTTTTTGTGTTCGTGACTTTAAAATAGAACCATTGCATATGTCTATTCGTATAGAGGTCAGTGCGGAGATGCAGTTCATAATAAGCTGACGTTATGCGTATTGCTTTGGCTAAATTTCCACTTTCGAAACGAGATTCAAATCGTAGTTCATCTTCACAGCCTTCGACTTCGACACTCGTACACGCTGATAGAAATAAGCGCGACCCTCCCACTGTAGAACGACTAAACTGCAACACAATCAAATAATCAGCCACATTTTACTTGTTATAAAGAAATGTGTGTTCTTACTTACATAGTTGACAGCACTCATAGGATAATATTGGAATATAACTGTCCCTGCTTCTTCGCCGACAGGTTGTGGTTGCAGTTCTTTTCCTGAAGATATGTAATATGGCTCAGGAGATGCGGGACTCCATACTAAGTGTTGAATTTTTTCTTCAACCACCTATTAGCATTTTCACATTCAATTAGTCACATTCACCAGTTCAGTTCGCGAAAGACATTCAACATTGGAAATTCTGTACTTGGTTTCTCTATCAAGTCTATTGACTCAATCCATATATAGAACAACTGCCTGCAAAGCATTTTAGACTAACGATACAATATTTCCATCAAAAATACAGACCAGTATTATCTGTTATATTAGTCCTCTGCTCTGATAATCCTACACTACAGGTCAAGTTAAAGAAAGTACGCATACATTTCGGAATCTTCTGTTAATCTCAATGTTCATTCAGATAATATATTTGTGAACGAAATGCCAGCACATACTGTAATGTCTAATGTAAACAATGCTAAGGGATCCACTTACTTGACATTCTGTAGGCCACCGAGGTGCTTGCTGTGGACAATCAAGCTCCTTTGGAAGTGCAAACAAATCTCTCGGTTCTCTGAGTTTAGCTGTCGTTCGAAATGTTCGTATGTCTGTATTTATTTCTAACTGATTCGTTTTGATATTATTTTGAAGAAAGTTTGATATGAAAGTCCCTGCATAAAAAAAAAAATTAGTTAGCGATGTCATCATCTCTTTACTCTTACTCATTCACTCGAAACTGATGCAGCCTCTTTTCTTTCAATATTCATACAGTATATCCATTCACTTTCTTCCCAGTATTCACTCCCTGTTTGGCCAGTTTTGCCCTTCCGCTATTCTTATGACCATTCATAATATGATTTTATCACAGGGTCGTTTATACCAAGCTAGAATTTAGTACTTACTAAAAGTTTGATGAACAATAAGGGAACAATAATAGACCTCTAACGATGCCGAAAGGGAGTATCTTCCCGTCATTCATACCTGGGAACTTCCTAGTTACGGAGACATTCCAACTTTTTCACAAGTTTTTTTTCAAATATTAGTTTTTATCATAACTTTAGTTTAAATACTTCCATAACCCGTTTACCATTAAATGTTTCAATCAGCACAAGTAATGTTTTGAGTGCGTTACATTGAGTTTTACCGTACTTAAATCGTGATGTTTCACCCCAAAAAGTCATTTCCCAGCTGTTTTTTGCGTAGAGCTACTTAGTTTGAATGATGTACAGAATGCTTGGTTGCCGGGTTTGTGTAGAGTCCGTTTACACCCTGTATATTTAAAAGTAAATGACACAATGAAACCTATCGTTAGTCATAATAATGTGTATGTTGACCTAGTTGTGGTTGAAATTAAACGGTCGCCTATAGCATTTATGGCAGCTTGCGTATTTGAAGGCATTTCATGGTTCACAAATAACATCAATAAGCACGCGAGTTCCAACGACGAATTAGTTACCGGAAATGATGTAAGGTATCCGAAATAAACAGCACATTAAAAGCACGCGACGACTACTAAATAAGTGGTAATTTTTGTAATGTCGGTTAGTGTACATATTAACTGTCGAAACATAACGCACTGGAGAATAATGGACGTATTGTTATTATAAATACGATATTGGAATATGCTCCATTATGCATTGTCAGTTGTAGGGTACTGGAATGTACTGGGCTTGTAAGGTACGCGAAAAGTATTAGCTTTTGAAGTAGCAGCATTGTAAGTTAGTAAAGTTCAGTAAACAAGTTAATAACTATAAAATATTTTTATATTTTATTAAGTTGCGCTACAAAAACCTACCATAAATGTTCAAGATTTACCTTTACTGCATATTGGGAACAATGAAGCCTGTAGCGCTTTGACTTGTTCTATGTTAGCCATGAACAAATCGTCTTGCATTACAGGATTTATCGAGGGAAGTGTGAGCGTTACCGTCGTGTTCTCAATGAACTCCTTCCTTTGTTCTTCTCGTTCAATCATCATTATGGTCTCGTGAGCGCTTTCGAGTTGTTTCCACCATAACATGTTAAAAAAGTTTACGAACAGCTACATTCGTTCATCGCTAGCACAAATAATTAATCTTTGTCATGTGTGTTTCTGTAATCGACGATGTCGAGCGTTTCGTCACCATGGCTACACAATTGTTTGAATGTTAGTTGTCAAGTTTAAGTTTTTGGGCATCTAACGCGCGGGTTGCGCGGCGCTCCGAACTGAACTGACGACATCAAAAAACAGGGGAACTCGCTTTCGGTTATTGGAAGACGATTGCCCCAGTAATGCCATGCTTCGACCGAATAAAGCTTATCAGGTGATTGGTGACGTCAAATGGTTATTCATGCGAAATTCGGTATTATGGTAATTTCGATGTCGGAAAACTTTCATAGAGGTCAAATTGTGATTTGGTTTATAGATGCTTTACAACTTACAAGGGTAATCAAGTGGAAGTTCATGAAAATCACGACTCACTGCGATATATAGGTATTTTATGGTTCGGATATTATTATTACTAGCCAGAAATTACCATTTAGTGCTTAGACGTTTAGAAAGTAATAGTTTTCATGAGGTCTATCTAGCTCATATTACGAAATTGTACATTAAGTTTTTAAAAACAATCACATACCTTGATCATCGTCATCAGGAACTTTTCCTTTATCTGTGTCAGCATCCAACGCTTCATTCTTATCTTCCATGGTGATGTGATAGCAAACTGAGTCACTTTGCGGAATACAAAAGGTTCTGATTACCATAAAATGCACATTGTTATCGTGTTACGTAGGCGTGTGCCTGTCTGGGGTGCTTAGCTGTTATAAATTCCAGTCGGCACCTCTGTCTAGACTGGTCTGCCTGTGGTTAGCTATCTATAGGTAAGGTGTCTGCTGTTTGATCCTTGCATAACTCAATGACATAGATTGAATCATCTAAGTTCTTAATAGGTGTCTATTATGAACTTCGGCGAAAGTAGATGATTCAATTTTAGGATAGGAAGGGAACTGTTGTGAAGAACACAATGGCGTGTTTATGTAACTTTAATCTCCTTGGGTTTTGTATTTAGGTAAACTGAGTTGGTATACTTGTTGGATTATTCACCGTGACTGTGCGATAACGTTTCTGCTGAAGGCTCAAAAGGTGACTGCACTTCTACGAAGCAGGTGGTAACTTGTAGCGGTCGTGTGGAAAACTTCGTAACTGCTCTCAATCATGGCCGTTAACTTTAACGTCCTCGTAGACTTCGGAATACGTAGATTTTCCTTCGACAGTCACTGAACTCGTGTCGTTAATATTAAGACCACAATTTTATTGAAATGTTACGCAACAGAACTGTAAATGACATATTTCATTGGGTCTCTATTATGCTGTTCGACGGCTTTTACACTCTTGCTCTTGACTTGGTCGAGATTTTCAATAAGATGAAATATTGATGTCCACAGACCATATGCACAAGCTTAAAAATCTAATTTGATTGTGCAACCATTTTTGCTACAAAATGTTCAAATTAGGATTCTCTATTCTTATTTGCTCCTGTAGCATGTCTAACAGTCTACATGCAATTACATATAGCTATTCGTTTGCAATAAAATGATTATACAATCGTTAACGTAACATGCAGGGGTACGCCGTACGTGTATAATGGCCCACACAGTAAACATCATAGGTAAACAGACCGTAATTTTGGTGATTCTGGGAAAAAAAATAGAAATTCGGTTTACTTCGATGAAATTATCATATATTTTGATGCATCAAAGGATACTTTTCGAGCTGATCATCATCATCATCTTCCTGCTCTTATCCCATTTTATTGGGGTCGGCTCAACACGTTTTTTCTTTCATTCTCCCCTGTCAACGGTCACGCAATAATTTACACCTACTACTTTTCGAAAAGCAGCGCACTTACTAACAGTATATAAGTCGTAGGTTCGAACCCAGGCAGGCGCATTACTTTGTGTAATTTATTTCATCGCCGTTGCTCTCGAAACGGTGAAGGAAAACATCTTGAGGAAACCGGCATGTCCTTGTGACATCTACCAATCCGCACTGGGCCCGCGTGGTGGATTATAGCCCATTCCCTCTCATAGAGAGGAGGCCTGTGTCCCAGTAGTGGGAACAATTAATAGGCTGATGATGACCACTTTTCGAACTGATCATCATCATCATTCTCTTGCCCTGATCCCAATTTATTTGTGGTCGGCGCAGCATGTCTTCTTCTTCCATACTCCTCTATTTTTCGTCATCTCATCCGACACTTGTTTTTCTTATCATATCATTCTTAACACAGTATTACACACTTAACATACTTTTCGAACTGATATTGTATTTTAATAGTACTTATCTATTATCTAAGCATCGCATTATATTTGATTATTTATTGTAATTGAAGTAAAAGTAACAAGGGTAGATTTTTTGGTATCGTTATCATCAGTCAAAATAATTGCATTGCCCCAAGGGAGGCTTGCGTGGTTATCAATATTAGGCAAAAATGTTTATTGCTGCTCTATTGTCTGGCAATGTCTGAGTTCGTAGCAATTTTTCATTTTTCTGAGAAAGTAATATTCAAGAAGTCAATGGCACGACTCATAAAAATATTTTTTGCTGCGTGTTTATATTTCTGTCATGGCGTCCAATACGGTTTTTTAGAACATTGAAAACTCATAAAGTAAGACATTTACATCAATCATCGATGACTAAAATAGGTTTTATGGCGATTCTTAGCTTAAGTAGTGAATCGGGGAAACTAATGAAGTTTCAAAGCGAATTTTTGGCCCTCTTTCACTTGACCTAAAACATCAGTTCTCAACTGCTGGGAACAAGGTACTGTGGCGAGAGCTTTTACAGACCACCCTCGAGAAATCGAGACGCAAAAGAAGTGTAAATTTAAAACAACAAACTACAAAAAGAATAGTTTCTTAAAGGATAGGTCATAGTTGTCAAAGAGTTTACTGATGTATAATTTCATCATACTGTACATTCTCATTGCCAAGTTTGTAACATCTTAAAAACAGTATTAAGTATTTCGTCGAAGTACAAATCTATTAGCCATTTATGAGACAGTTGGAAAATCTATTCACAAGAAGGTACACATAAGTACTTTATAAAGTTTGCGCTGAATGTTGCCTTAGCAACTTGCAAAGTGAAATCGATCCCATACTAGGTACCAGACTACCATAGTCGCAGTCTTTTTGCTGGTAAGAATTATTTGCTTTTTCTTTCTGTACACATTTCATTTAATTTATTAAGCACTAGATTTACGTAATCTCATTAGAAAATCTCTTTATTTTTGCTTTTGTATCAAGCTCAATTGAATGTTGCTAACGGTACATGAATTATTGTTAAATACCAGCTTTAAACTAGAAACTGGCTGGTATTAGTGCAACGTCAGTCTTTTCCGGCTTTGCAAAAGGGTTCCTTAGTTTTCTTTCTCTCTAAACAGCTCGTCGTTGGTTTAACGGAATTTGGTCGTTATGCCAGTTGAAATTCAAATAATAACTGTCATTCTTTGTCCCTCGTATGAAACCATTGTTGAGCTTTTATTGCATCGGTCTGCTTAACAATTATGTTCCCTATCTGTTCATGGCCCATTTGGGCGCCAAATCCATCTAGACTAAGTTCTGAGAAGAATGATTGCGTAATTATAAATCTATTTTTGTCCTAATATATTTTATTTTACTATTTTTATAATAATACCTAAAATTCAGTAAAGCAAATACTTCACGAAATAAAATTTATTTGACTTATCTACGTAGGAATCTGTTCAGTTACGGCCTGCAATACCTCAAATACAAACTATTTTATGGTACAGTCAGGCGCCATAAAGCTTTTTTTTATTCTGGATTGTAACTTCGCTATTCTGGCAAGTTACTATGGTGCTCAAAATAAAACTTTCAATATTAGATCCACCTTTAAACATCGAAAAATCAAGATAATGTATGGAATTTATACCATAAACGCTTCGAAGTTTTTCCAGCTTGGCTATAGTTTACCGAATGAGGCATTATATAGCTGTTTTATAAGTTATCCGGCTCGAAGGACCACATGTGCGGGATTTTAAGGGATTTATTGTAAGAATACTGCAGGAATACTCGATGCAAGACAATCAATATATATGTCACCGTAAAATTGTCAAATACGTTATATTGTAATATCTCTAGCGATATTGTAAAGTCTCGAATTATTGTCAAATGAACATACTGCTTACAATAAAACGCATTATTTTTCGTGAAATGCATGCGATGGTAGTCAACTCACGCGGTGTGGAGAGAAGGAGGGGTCCCCCTTGCCCAGTGGTACCACTCTCATGAAAAGATACTGTACCATTCCTGAGAAATATCGATTAATATAACCTAACCTTAAAACACTTCATATTCCCCTAAAAAGCGTAGTCGACGGAGCCCCGCTTCGCGGGGCCCCTATTTCCGGGTGCAGGGTTTAAAGGAACCTAACTAACCTAACGGGGGGGTGCCCCAAGTCCCGATTATGGGGGCAGAGATACTTCCGTAATGTTCAATTGACAATAATTCGAGATATTACAATATCGCTAGACAGTAACACGTTATATTGTAATATAACGTGTTTGACAATTTTACGGTGACATATATATATTTGGTGTTAACTACACGGGTTAAGTACAGCAAGTGACGAGTGAACGGAAAAAATAAAATGGACACTTTACAATATAATAAGACCTAATAACTAATTGCGCGAGTTGCTGTTATGCTGTGTTGATCAGGCGCTCCAACAGTCACCTCTAAACTTCCAACGTCCCTTTGCTTAGACAGTTATCGGCCTGTCTTCTTAATAAAGTGATTAAGTTATCAATAACGTTTTTCAATTACCTACACCGTGTTCACTTGATACGGACGTGTGAACTACGTGTCTAAGGGTTGCGGGGTGATTGGCCGGGCCATGGCACTGCCTGGTGCGGATCGATTGGCTGCTAGACGAGCCATCTTATAGTCTTTTGTCATTCATCAATCGCCCGTCGGCATTGTTCTTTATGTTTCGTGAATATTCATCGGATTCGTAACTACTAGTTAAAGATAAATTGCCAATAGGTACATCAAGCAGGAAACTAGTAAAATGTTACGCAAAAATGTTGGCAGAGGTTGGTAACCTGTATGAAAATGTTATCTACTTGGCATTGGCAATGCAAGTATTTCAATTTATTGATGTGATACCTTAGCTTGGGATTAATTTTATCACAGATAACTCAAACGTGCCATGAGATACTGTATCATAAATCTGAGCTTTCAAGCTTGGCGTTTGTTATTAACTTATTGCTATAAATAATCACTTGTGTGATCCTGGTTTCCGTTTCAAAATTCGATTAGCGCCCCACAGCCTTTGTAACTCTTACTTTGAAATACTTATTCAGTGATTGCTAATGGCATGGCTTGGCAAAACTAATACTTTTATATGCCGTACCGTAATAAGAAGAAGAATTTTTTTAGCTTCAAAGTATACCTTCCATACTTAATATTATAATGGTACCTATGTTAATGAAGTCAGAAGTGTACTTATAAAAAAGAACGTTTCGTTTTCCACATTACGTACATAGTTTGGAGAATATCAAGCCTTTTTCCGTAGGTAGTCAAAAAGTTTCAACTATTCCGTGCTCGTATACATTTTAACGAAAGTTAAACAACAATGAGAATTAGAATACGGTTTAGTTTATATACTAGGAAAGTTTAAGCACCATTATGTAGTGATAATGTTATGGTAGCAAAGTTGGGTTGGCAACCTTTATTTCAGATAAGCGTAACTGCGGCTTACTGACATAATTTAAAATAATTACCTACACTATAAGAAAAGTGAGCTTGAATTCAGGAATAAACAAGAACAAAAAAAAAAAAACTATAATATTTTTAATGGTTGATTGACTGATAAAATCTTACCTCTTAATGTTAAATAATTATTTTTTACAGACAAAATAATCTACAACAATGGGTCGGAAGGTTACTGTGGCCGTGACCACGCTGAACCAATGGGCGCTCGACTTCGAAGGTAACATGAACAGGATCCTGCAGTCCATACAGGAGGCTAAAGAAATGGGTGCGCTGTATCGTACTGGTCCTGAGTTGGAGATATGGTAAGTTTATCCAACATTGTGGAATACTGATGACATTTAGTAATCCCTGGTGGCAATAGGCTTTGCCTTAGCTAGGCGAGAGAAAAACTTCTTCTAATTATAGTTTCAAGCCTGGTCAATAGATGAGTTAGGATTTACTAACTGACCTTTTTTGCTGAAGATTTATTTCGATAACATGATCAATATGGATTGACCAAAACGTTCTATTTTTGCAGTGGCTACAGTTGTGAGGACCACTTCTACGAGCCAGACACATACCTCCACAGCTGGCAAGTCCTCGCAGAACTCCTCAAGTCTCCGACATGTAAAGACATGTTGATCGACGTCGGTATGCCTGTCCAACACAGAAACGTGTTGTATAACTGCCGAGTAGCGTTCCTGAACAAAAAGATATTACTCATCAGACCAAAGATGCTGTTATGTGAAGACGGAAATTATAGGGAAACTAGGTGGTTTTCGCCTTGGACCAAAGTAAGTGCAAATGGCCTGAACGTCATAATTGAAATGGGACTTTCCTTTGTGATATTAAAACCACAAAAAAAAACTACATTAAAATAGTAAGAGTAACACTTTAAGAATGAGTCTTTGTTCCCTGAGAAGGTTTTTAATCTAATGTATGCTTTGGATTCTGGTCTAGCTTTGCTGAAATGTATTTCCAAAGGCATGTATGTAAATTGTGTTTCTAATTATTCACAAAGGAACGACAGACTGAAGAATACTATTTACCTAGGATGATATCGGCGATTACTAACCAGTCAACGGTGCCCATTGGAGATGCAGTTATTGCTACTAAAGATACGTGCATCGGTTTTGAAATTTGTGAAGAATTGTGGAATCCACAGAGGTAAGAACCGTCACTTTCTGTCTACTAAGTAAAAGTTTTTTTTGTCCACCAATAGACGGGGACAACTGTTGGCTAGTTCGGTCAGTAGTTCCAAAGTTCGATTCAACCTAAATATTATTTAATTTCTATTTGAATTCATTTACGGTGAATTTGTCTCATTGACGTTGGTCAGAGCTTGCTTGGAAACAAGTTACCAATTTACGTCTTCTCATCAAATGCTTTTATGAAGCCTCCATTAAGAGCGCGTATCCCAAAAGTTGACAACGTCGCAAATAGCTGTCAAATATTTACATGTTTTAATTAATTTGGCAATTTTACTGTATGAAAATAAGAAATATGGGTCTGTAGTGCACTAGTAAATTGAATATGAATTGCAATTAAAACCCTAAATTTGATGTTGTAAGCGTTTCTGGTGTAAAAAAGGCATTTGGCAAGTTCCCAAATACTTTTTTTTACATCTAAAACTATATATTCGGTATTACGATCTTTATTATTGCATTTCCTAATCAATTTTTTAGTCCACTACAGAGCCATATTTCTTTTTTCATACAGTAAAATTGCCAAATTAATTTAAACAAGTAAATATTTGACAGCTATTTGCGACGTTGCCAACTTTTGGGATACGCGCTCTTAAAACGAATAAAAGTTAAAGTAGCAGTATTCGTCTTCATCATCATCATCATTATATCAGCCCGGAATCACCCACTCCTAGGTATAGGTCTCCACTTTTTGCTGCCACAGTTCCCGGTTTTGTTCGTCCCTTATCAACTTATTTGTCTTAATTCATTTTAATATTCCACTTTTCAGCCGCCACATCCCGCTTAGTTTAGACGGTGTAGAGATCATATCGAATGGTTCGGGAAGCTACATGGAACTGCGTAAGGCCTACGTCACAGTGGACCTGGTTAAGAGTGCGACCTTCAAGAGTGGAGGCGCGTATCTGTTCAGCAACCTGAGAGGGTGTGACGGTCAGAGGATCTACTTTAACGGTTGCTCTTGTGTGGCTGTTAATGGGGAGATCGTTAGCAGGGGGCTGCAGTTTGCGCTCCACGATGTGGTTAGTATTTCTGATAAAGTTGCTTTTGAAGATTTATTTGTGTTTAATATAGAAATAAGTCAATGGAGAATTATTTCCGTTTAAAGGTATTAAAAGCAGAGAAACATATAAAATCACCATAAATGTGTATTGAGGTTTTCTCCTGTATAGACTTGTCGGATTTTAAAAGATTTGATCATCGATTTGGGCCTCTGTCACATGTGCTTTCTATTCCCTTACCTTCCTTTGATTAACAAAAAACTCATCTGTTTGCAATTTGTGGGAAGTTTTCATTCACATGTATTTTTTTCTTTTTTTTTTAAATGAAGAACACCTCAAACCAGTGGTGTAAAGGTGAACGCACACCAGAGCCGAAGGAAGCGAACGAGCCGATAGAATCGAATTTTAGAGTTATTTGTATGAATGAAATCCTATAAAACCGAATCCGTTACACGGATGAGGAAATGTTTCTTTCGGCGCCGATAAGTGTGCGTTCACCTTTAAGCTATACATTTTCAGGAAGTAGTGACAGCAACGATCGACCTCGAAGACATTCGTTCCTACCGGACTTCAATCCGCTCCCGATCTCACTTGGCTGCATCGAACCCACCATTCCCTCGAATCACAGTTGACTTCGCGCTGTCAGACGATGATGACGTGTATCTGACCACTAGTCCGCCTATACAGTGGCAGTATTTGACGCCTGAAGAGGAAATTGAACTAGGTGAGTTTACATGAGCCAGAAGATTTGATTGGTGAACAAAAGGGTTTATGGTGCATTTCAACGCTCGTCTAAGTATGGAGACTTGACAATCCAACGATGTACTTTTATAGGCATTCGTTTAGATGTTTTGCCTTATGTAAGCAAAAACTTTAAACCGTCTGGTTAACGGTTGTGATTAATTTACCATTCTTAGTTCCAAGTTCCTCTTAGCGTGTCGATGGCAATCTATAATGAGTCGGCCCAGAACTTGGGTACGAGTTTGGCGTTATCTCTAGCTTTCATCAACGAATCCTTTTGTTCTTATAAGAAAATACTGTTGACTTACTTTGAATATATCCTTGGCCTTTTTTTTATTCGATGCATCTTCACAACTAGAATTTAGTTCTGGATGTTCCGAAAACCATAGAGATCGTAGAAGGCGCCGATCAATGAAACGAACTTGACGTTACGTGGCTAGTAATTTTATGTGAAATTTTAATATTATTCAGTATTTAAATAGATTTGCAAACGCCCCCTTACAGGCTGCATGACGTGATACGTTCAGGTACCTGACAAATTTTATTATAGCCTACTAAATACATATAGAAACTATCAATGTATGTGCTTTTTTGTCGTACACCAGTAAAAAAACATGCGGGGCAGTCTTTGTGGACTGACTTTTGAATTGGTCGTAGCACTGCTACGGGCTGTGCCCCGCTCACGTCTAAATAGTGCTACGCCGTATCGCATCGGCTACGAGTGCTACGAAGTGTTAGGTGACGGTCACGCGAGTTCTATTTTTGTTCACCCGCTCAACGCGCCTTAAGAAGATTTCACTTTAAAAACTCTTTATACCCAGGTCCTGCTTGCTGGCTATGGGATTACCTGCGAAGGTCTGGCCAAGGAGGATTCTTTCTACCGTTGAGTGGTGGAGTGGACTCCACAAGTACAGCTTGCATCGTGTTCTCTATGTGCACTCAGATTTGCGACGCTATACAGAAAGGAGGTTTGTACAAGATCAAATTAAATGATTTAACGACTTGATATACGTGATGGGAACCGATATCGAAACATGATATCGGCTGCCTAGCCTTTTTTCAACTATGTGAGCTTCCAGTCTTACAAGATGCAGCTGAATACCAGTATTTTACATGGAGCGACTGCGGCGGCATTTTAAACCCAAAAAATCTTGTATCTAGTCTTTGAACGCTAAACATTCTTGCTCCTATGATGGACATCTAGATATTAAAAATCAAAGTCCTCCTCCAGAAACAAATCGTGTTATGATGTTGCAAACTTGCGTCCAAATGTTAGATATCTACTTATTTGACTATGCTTTTGACCCTCTCACAAGTAACGCAGACGAAGTTGCGCGGGTCAGCTAGTCTAAACTAAAATAAAAATGTATTTTTGCAGAAAGTCAAGTCCTATACGACGTTCGTAAAATCCTGTGTCAGTCTGACTACACGCCCTCCGACCCGATGGAGCTCTGTAACAGGTTACTAGTAACGTGTTACATGGCTTCGGAGAATTCAAGCCAGGAGACTAAGCAGCGTGCTTCTCAGGTACTGTACATTTAGTTCAAAAGGTTAATTTGTTGTTTGCCGAATGTTGTTGAATGCCTGTTTTCACTAGCAATTGTGCAGAAATAAGAGCACCCACTGTTGTTCAATACTCTTTTATTTGAGCATAATTTTGGGTTGGGCACATAAACAAAAATAACTAGCCAGTCTACGGATCGGAGATCGAAATCGGCTGTCATTTCATCTTACAGCGACATTATACAGGATGTCAGGTAATGGATAACCTTGAAATGGCTTATAGTAGAACTTATGGCCATTTAGAATAAAATACGAAAAAAAATCTCTGAACATGTAGAGGATGTGTTAGTAGCGGGAGTCTCGCTTCGACACGAAGTGCATATTTCTGTTTCTATGACATTACCTGCCCGCGTAGCATGACTCGAATCGACCAAATGACAGATTTCTTTTATTAATCTATTATGTATCTGTTGTTTGCTGTGCCTCCTTGTCGCACTGTTTCACGTGCTAAATCGCCAATTCCTCGCACTCTGACCGCGCTTAATGCTCTCTTAGATTCTAATCCAACAGACAATCTGTTTGTGGATGTACGGACGAAGATTTTATTGGCATGTCAGAAGTGCGGAGAGAGGAATTTACGAAAGTGTGAACCTTTACTTTGTTATTTTGTATATTTAATTTTATGTTTTAACAGTTTTAGTTCTAGTTTTACGTACTGTAATTGGTTTTAAAACCGTGGTAATTAAATTAATAAATTAAATTTACTTGAGGCGATTACATGAGCTAAACGCGAGTTTTATAATTACTAAAAGTATATGATTCACTGCTATAAACAAGACCAGAAAAATATATGAAATTCTTCAGGATATATGCTAGCATGATAGTGTTTTGAAAGCAAAATACAATTAATTTGACTCGATAAAAAAAAATCACGAACTTATCTCTAAACATATCTTCCAAACAAAAAAAAAATACTAATATGCATGCGATCATTCTGATTTTTTTGCAAATAATTCTACAAGCAATATATTAGCATGATAGTGTTTTAGTTTTTTTATCCAATCAATAGTTTTTTTGTAAATCGATCGATACCACTCATTTCGCGCTATTTGGCCCGCAGTGACTGACGTAACAACCACTTTGTAGTTGCAAGCTGATTAGAACTTTATTCTAACAGCATTTCAAACGAAGTTTGAACCACCACAAATGGAGTTGCTAATTTAGCTCGTCTAATCGCCTTAATTAAATCTGTCATTTTGTCGATTCTTTCTTCGAAGAAACTCATTTCTACGGTGGTCCATACTACGCGGGCATATTGTGATTATTACCAGATACTATAATAATAAAAGTGCTCTTCCTTTAGCTGGCAAGTGAGATTGGTAGTTATCACTTCCCGATTGTGATCGACGCTGCCGTGAGCGCAGTCATCGGTATCTTCACCGCGGCTACGGGCTTCGTGCCAAAGTTTAGGACTAACGGTGGCTGCCCACGACAGAACCTAGCTTTACAGAATATTCAGGTAAGATATTTATGGCCTTAAATATCTGTCCAATTTTTTTATAGTTAAATAATATACAAATCTAGAAAAAAAAAAACAAAATACCACCGTAGACACTCATCTGCATGGCCTCATATTACTTGACCAAGATTATGTCTGGATTTTTATAGAGAAGGTAACCTATGAATGTCCAAACCATGTAGTTACAATGTGGCGGCATAGAAAAAAATACAACAGCGCGGCAGCGCCATCTACTACAAGAACTAACATCAAAATTCTTAATCGCCCTATTTAAGTCAGCAGTTATTTTAGATCATTTAGAAAGACCCGACAATAACTGTTGGGCAGTAGCTCACCACCCACAACACTCGTATGGCCAGAGCATCCTCGGGGGGGGGGGGGGGGGGTGAAACTTCCGTGCATTGGCTTCAAACAACATTTTCAAGTGCTGCCATCTGTGTGTTTAATAAGACGCCTGCGGAGCATGCGTATTTCATGTAAACGTAATACCAAAATAATTTGTAAATTAAACATATTCCTAAGGTAGTGTGTATTTATTTCGATTGAATGACAGAATATCTAGGTTCCCAAATATATATTTTGATTGGACACTGATTTTAACAGGAGTTATAAGAAAAATAAGTTTTCTATAGAAAATTTAAATTCCTCATATCTCGTCTTTGCATCACTATTCTCTCAAAAAACATATTTGGGAACATAGATATTCTGTAATTCAATCGAAATAAATACAGACTACCTTAAGAATATGTTTGATTTACAAATTATTTTGGTATTACGTTTGTATGAAATACGCATCCTCCGCCGGCCCCTTATGGACACCAACTTTTCAACTGTCATAACGAGAACAGCTATTAGAGGTAGCCTAGCGGTGACAGCGGTTGCCTTGTGAATTAGTTCACAAGTTCGAATCCACAGTCAAGAATTACTTTTTGTATTTATTTGGTTGAACAAGAACTACCAGAGACCACTACCAGAACTACCAGAGTTGCGCATTTATCTTGTATTATACAGGAAAAGTTTTTAACCAGTGCGCAAATTTTGACATGATAAACTTGAATGTATTTTAATAGACACGTATTTTTTATTTTGAAATGTGTTAGTAGTAAAAAATAAAGTTATCACTTACGAGACTTATTTACCTATAAACTTATTTTATGGTCGCTTGCCAGTCGGGCGCCCGGTCGACCGACTCACGCGTCGACCGGTCGCCCAACCGGCAACCTGAGATCAGCTGAGTTTTGTAGGTGCGCTCGCTGGATGCGACGGCGCCGACGTAAACTTACCTACCTACGCGCTGACGGTTACTGACCGCCGTTTCGCGCTACTTTTTTAAGTTTAGGCTGTGATATGTTATTTGTAAACGTAATTCCAATTTTTCCTTCATACTTTCATGGGCTTAGGATACATCGTACGTCAGCAGCCAGCGCGTTTTCATTCACAGTATTACAATTAAATTATGTCCATGTTATGCTTATTTTAAAATGGGACAAGATGGAAAAATTTGAAAAAAAAAAATTAAAACTAAAAATGGGAATGTGTTCTATTACTAACACTGAGCTACCAAAAAAAAATTTACGCAGTGGTTAAAAACTTTTCCTGTATAGTGTATTATCTATGGGATCCTCTCTTTTAAATAGCGGATGTGGAACTTATACCTTGTTCTTTACATCCCTATAATAACATTTCTGATTGGCGATTGCAGTCTTCCATTAAGGCTTTGAGACTCTTTCTTTGTATGAGTGTTTTAGAATACATATTTGCAATTTTTTCTTCTGTGTCCAGGCCCGTCTCCGCATGGTTCTCTCCTACCTATTCGCCCAATTAATGCTGTGGGTGCGCGGCCGACCCGGCGGGCTGCTGGTCCTGGGTTCCTCCAATGTAGACGAAGCGTTGCGCGGCTACATGACCAAGTACGACTGCTCCAGCGCTGATGTCAACCCTATCGGCGGCATATCCAAGACTGATCTGAAGTCTTTCTTGCAGTATGCTAAGAATAGGTGAGAGAACACCTACACATAATTGTTTGGTAGATTTATGTAGTTGGAAAATTTGGTACTTTGGTTTTGGAAATAATGAATAATCACGGAAGATTAGTGACAATATTAGTTTTAAACGGTAAAAGGTTAAAACAGTGTTTGAAAAAATTCGTTCCTAAGAGTAACTTTGGAGTTTTTGACGATTCTCCTCCCGAGGAAATGACTATCTAAAACAAGTGATATCTGTTTTCTGACGTTACAATAAATTTGAATTTGTTGGAATGCTCGGAGTCATAAAATACAGTAGAGTACATTTATTTTTTAAACCGCAAATCCGGACCTCATTCCTTATATATGTCACCGTAAAATTGTCAAATACGTTATATTGTAATATCTCTAGCGATATTGTAAAGTCTCGAATTATTAAATGAACATACTGCTTACAATAAAACGCATTATTTTTCGTGAAATGCATGCGATGGTAGTCAACTCACGCGGTGTGGAGAGAAGGAGGGGTCCCCCTTGCCCAGTGGTACCACTCTCATGAAAAGATACTGTACCATTCCTGAGAAATATCGATTAATATAACCTAACCTTAAAACACTTCATATTCCCCTAAAAAGCGTAGTCGACGGAGCCCCGCTTCGCGGGGCCCCTATTTCCGGGTGCAGGGTTTAAAGGAACCTAACTAACCTAACGGGGGGGTGCCCCAAATCCCGATTATGGGGGCAGAGATACTTCCGTATGTTCAGTTGACAATAATTCGAGATATTACAATATCGCTAGAGAGAAACACGTTATATTGTAATATAACGTGTTTGACAATTTTACGGTGACATATACTTATCAAAAGTATAATTGATCCGTTTCAAGAGTGTGTGTTAGTTATAACAGTAAAAATGCAAACTTAGTATCATTCAAAAATATACAGGGTATAAATCACCTCATCACGAAGCCGTCAAACAAGCATTCTGTACATCAAACTAAGTAACTTGACGCAAAAAATATTGCTGGAAAACGACTTTTTTTTAGGGTGAAACAATATGTTTTGTGTAAGAAGTCAATGTAACGCACTTAAAACACTGTGCTAATGGAATTGAATAGTACGGTGGTCGTAGAGATGTTTAAAATGAAAATCTTACAGTAAAACATAATATTAAAAAAAAAAAGCTTGCTAAAAAGTTGGAACTTTGACCCCCTATTTCTCCGTAACTAGAAGGGTCCCAGGTATGGTAACAAAAAAATGATCGCAATGACGAGGAGCAAAAGTGCCTTCCGCCTTCGTTAAGAGGTGATTTACACCCTTTATTCATACACGGGCGCTTGTATTTTGCAACGATTATAAAAGTATTTACATCGTCATCATTCATATGCATTTATCTCAATTGATTCGGTCTGCGCAACATGTCTTCCATATTCCTTTATTACTAGTCATCTCATGACTATCGAAAGTATTACAACGATATTTTAATTTGTCACAGATTCTTCTTGCCATCCCTCTCGGAGATCTTACAAGCGCCCCCGACAGCGGAGCTGGAACCACTGACGGACGGTCAGATCACTCAGACGGATGAGCAGGACATGGGCATGACGTACGCAGAGCTGTCCGAGTTCGGGCGACTGAGGAAGACGCAGCACTGTGGGCCATTCAGTATGTTCCATAAGCTGGTGCATACGTGGAGTGATAAGTGTTCGCCGCAAGAGGTAAGTGTACTTGTGATCTGTAAAGGTTCAGGTGCAGGACCTGTGGAATTTATAGTACTCCCCCCTCATTTCGATATTTGTGTAAAGGTGAGGTCTTATTTGAATGCGATGTGAATCTGATGTGATTTTTCTAGTGATATACATGTGTGTAAGCAAATCTGGTTGTCTATCAGTTGTCATCTTATTCGTTGTTGTCTATTGTCATCTTTTTCCGGAGTGATAAACGCAACAGGCCAATATCACGACCGAAATTGAACCTTGTCTGTAGAAACTTACTGCTCATATTCGTACCCCTTTTTCACATCAGTTATTGGAATATGCACATTAATGTCTTTCGGGTAAGATTAGTTTTTGTATAAAAGGCCCTGCTGTTGGCTTGAGTAAAGTTACATGAGCTTTAGTTTTATTGACTTCCACCCTTTTTTTTCGGATCGGTAATCATCAAATAACTCCTCCCGCTCTGGGCGGAGCGGGAGGAAGTGTCAGACTTTAACTGAGTAAAACCCATCCATGTTCCTTCTTCGCCCTTTGTGTCCCGGGGCCACGGTATATCTTTCGAACAGTCCCGCAGCCCCGGTAGGCATCGGCCCTTGCGTACCCCTTCGCTATGCGGACATTTCTTTGAGGCGCGTGTGGAACACGAACGCGCCGTCGACTCGGCCTGTCATCATAAGACGGACGGACGGCGAGCTAGCCCATAGCTAACCGTCCACAGACCCACGCCTACGGTGCACACCCGGTGCATCTCCCGCGGCGGCTGGGGCGAGAGGTTCTCTCCCTCTCTCGTTCCGCCACCTCCTTCGCTAGCATAACTGCTTCGCAGAAGGAGGTGACGGCTTCCCATTCCGTCTCGCTCCGGACCATGGATTGAACCAGGGCCGGACGCGAGAGGTCGCCGCCGCCGATCGCCCATACATAGAATTCCACCCTGAGGTGTTACTCTATCACACAATCTCTTATCTTGTCTACATCTCACTTTTATTATTTGAATTTATTTTACAGGTAGCAGAAAAAGTGAAGCACTTCTTCCGTTGCTACGCGATCAACCGTCACAAGATGACCGTTCTCACTCCGTCGTACCACGCAGAGACCTACAGTCCTGATGACAATCGCTTTGACCACAGACCGTTCTTGTACCGAGTACATTGGAACTGGCAGTTTAAAGCTATTGACGATGCTGTAAGTATGAATCCAAGAGGAATAAGTTACATAGACCGCCTACACTTATGTCTCATGGCCACATTTGTCACCGGCTCACAATATCAGTCAAGCTGTATCGCATTGCAAATGCCCTCCTACATACTTTCATGCATTTCCTATGAACCATCGCTCACTACAAGCAATCAAAAATCAAAGCATTTATTTCAAGTACGCCAGTTACGGGCACTTTTGAATTGTCAAAACTAAGATAAAAATTAAATGTAGCTACAGACCCAGTCACAAGACATAAAAACTGTGAACATAAAATTAAAATAGGGCCAATTTAATAGATCAGATTTGGCGTCTGTCAGTTTAAAAGCAGTGACCTGCAAAAACTTCCGACTAACATGAATGAATCGATACTTCTCATCTGGTTCAAAATCGTATTAATATTATTTCCTTTGTTTTATCCACGACCTTTCTCCCGTCTTCTGTAATAACTTCTGTACATGCAGTTTGTAGTCGAATCGACATGTTAGCAGTACTGTACATACATAATTACTGCATTCGAATCTATTTATCTACTTTCGATTTTTTTTGCGTTACGTCCCTAGTATTTAAAATGAAAAAGGGTTCACTGACGTAACATTGTAGCGACGTTAAGTTCTTTTTAGAACAGAAATTGTTTATCATGTTTAAAATGGTTATGAATGAAAAAAATCAATCGTACATCGTAAAATTACCTTCTTATGTCATTATTAGAATAAATATATGTAATCGTAATTGAAAAAAGTTATGCAATTGTGCAGTTCTAACATTGAAAAATAAAAATAATATTTTATGCCGTTACAAGGTTACGTTGTTGAATTTTGATGAAGTTGTCAAATGTGATCTATTATCCTGGCCCTACAGTAGTTTGCCATTCCCTAGCGTTCATCTCTATGGAGAAGAACGGGTAAGAAACTTCATGGAAACTCTTTTAAATCTGACTATTTTCACAAAACCTTGGTTACATCATTTATTTTGAGATGGTACATTATGTGAGAACGATGTAGCAAGATGTGCGCGTTAAAAGTGTCCATAGCAAAAGCAATTCAAATATAAAATAATCAATTCAAATAAGCCGTGGCAACCAAGAGATGATCAGTCACAACTGACAGCGCTTGGATGGTTTGAATAAAAAGGAAATACTGTTTTGAAGCATTGATCCAATTTTATAACTGCCCCTACGTTACTTATTTCCTTGACGAATGAATTAATTATGAGGACAATCAACCTTATTGATTCTCGTCTCTTTGTTGCGTTTCTTCATTCATATGCTAAGTCATTATTGTTTATTCATACGCAAATTTTCGCTCGAATTTGTAACACGTGTATTACTACACACTTTTCGGAAAATAAGCAATAAATTCAAAATGGTGGCTTACCTACTATGTGGAATAATATTTTCTTTGTTAGTTCTGTGAGTATTTTTTCAAACGAAATGCATATTATTTATGTACTTGGTTCATAAGCAAACTAAAGTAAATTGAGTTCTTAGAAAATATGCCATTTATTTAAATATTTATTAATATGCCTTGACACATATCGAGTACAGTGACGGAACAGTGCTAAGACGTAGCAGACACAGTGCACTCGAACGAGCGCACCTTTAGTACTAGGCTAGTTCTGTCGTGGCACTGACTCGGCACTGTAACCAACACAATAAAGCATTTAAATTACTTTGTTTTGCTTCATCAGGTAGCACAGATGTCGAAAGACAAGCGTGGATCTAGCGACCGGCCTCAAGACGTCAAGCTGAGCAGCAGCGCGTCCACTTCCAACGTAAACTCTCACTTCATGCGGGGCGATAGGAAGGGTGTCCTCATATAAATATTTTAGTTCATTCGTTGAATCGCCTTATAGTTACAAATGATAGACAATAAACATAACTTGGTCGTGAACAAAACACATTGAGCTTAAAGCAGTTTCAGACTAGAGTATTTCGTGTCGCGTATAAGCTCGCATTGGCTTGCGCACTTATAAGCGGGCCACATTTTGAGCGACAAACGCGCGTACACGCGCTCATTAATGCGTGTTTGCTCGAACTGGTGGATTCTTTCAGTAGCAATGCACACGGACAATGCCGATCTTTTACTAAATCTCAGATGTGTTTTTTTACGGCCCGGTGCTATAATATGTATGCTGACTTCACAAATGTGATTAATTCCAGTTAAGAATCCTGTAAATTAGATGACTTATTGCTTATACTGCTGAAACTTGGACCTTAAAGTGGCTTAGTGCTATTTATTTGTGGCTTATATAATAAGCACCGCTTGATTCGACTACCTACGCTTTACGATTCCACTACTTTTTACATGCAGTCTTAAAAAAAGACAAATTATTGCTGAATTCGCTTTAAAATTATGAAATAATGTAGCATTATATAACTACTGCTTTTTACTGTATTTATCAAGTAGTTAGAGCTAACATCTTAAACTTATGTGCCTATATCATGATTAAGTGATTGTGATGGTTCCTAATTAATATTGTGACTTATATACTTGTAATATTATACACGTAGGACAACTGGACAATGATTTCACGAGGTGGCAATAGCTAAAGATGAAACATACACGTCCAATGTTCGGCCTTAGCCTTGTGGTTATAATTATTTCAATTTACAAATCAGTTAAAATGATAAAAAAACTGGATATTTTTGAATAAGTCAATTTAAATTTAGTACGTGCTAAATTGACTTATAAAAAATATTTAAGATGTAAATCAATTAATATTCAGTGATGATTTTCGATCAAAAACTTATTTGGTCTTATATATTATTTATGAGCTTATTAAAATAATTATTTTTGTAAGAGAAACGAAACGACACAAACAATAAGTGTAGATATGTAGCTTAGTCTCACAATTAGTTTATAGTACATAGGTATTGTTTTCTGACGAATTTACGTACAAATCATTGTTAGTATATATGTATTTAATATTGCTACAATAAATTGCTGTTAAATGATTTGTTCTTTCATTTACTCAAGGGTATGGCTGGCTACCCTCCAGTGGTGTGGAAAGGAAAGATAAAGAGCTGTGAATATGTGTGTATCTTTCCACCGAAGCTAAGCGGTATCAGAACACTAGTGAGATCTCTACGGACGCGGTGCGGTAAGATGGCTTGTCTTCTTTTACAACTACGCTGTAACCACAGAACTGTGTTACGTCGGGGAACGTCTACGACAAGGTCAGGACATGATAATATCTTGAAGTATTACTGTATTTAATTAATAAGAACAAGAATTAGAAAAAAAAATGCTTTAAGGCGACTACACGAGCTAAACGCGAGTATTATAATTACTAAAAGTATATGATTCACTGCTATTAACAAGACCAGAAAAATATATGATATTCTTCAGGATATATGCTAGCATGATACTGTTTTGAAAACAATAAAATTAATTTGGCTCGATAAAAAGAAATCACGAACTTACCTCTAAAAATATCTTTCAAACAATAGAAAACATACTAATATGCATGCGATCATTCTGATTTTTTGGCAAAAAAATCTACAAGCAATATATTAGCATGATACTGTTTTAGTTTTTTAATCCAATCAATAGTTTTTTTGTAAATCGATCGAAACCACTCATTTCGCGCTATTTGGCCCGCAGTGGCTGACGTAACAACCACTTTGTAGTGCAAGCTGATTAGAACTTTATTCTAACAGCATTTCAAACGAAGTTTGAACCACCACAAATAGAGTTGCTAATTTAGCTCGTATAGGCGCCTTAAACAGTCACATATAGTAGTTACTAGACAAACCAGTCCATTTATTTAAGACACTAACCAACAAAAAAATACCACGATTCTTATTTATCATATCATTTTAGTATTCGTCGAAGTGTCCAAACAGCAAAATGTAGACGTGGATATAGAATTAATAGCTATCTAAAATTGAAGATGAATTACATGGAACTCAAAGCATTACTTAACTGGCGAAAAGCAGGTGTACTATAGGGTTCCTATATCTCTGCCTAACTACAGATTTTGATTAGTGATGTTATTTTACGAGGTTAAAAAGGGAAAGGGGTACGTACTGCAAATATAAAGTTCAATACAATATATGCTATTTATTTATTTAACCGTCAATAACGTTGTTTCAACTCGATATTAATCATCAAAACAGTCTATAAACTACATAATTCAAATAACGATTGGTAGAAAATCATTGTGTGGTCCACGGATGGTGCGTCTTTCTAACTGGTGCGACCGCCGAGCATTGCTGTAAAAGATGTAAACAATTTATACTTACATAATATCGTTTTTTTTTGTTTACGCTGATGTCGGTCGCGTACGTCGGTCGCGTACGTCGGTCGCGTACGTCGGTCGCGCACGTCAGTCGTGCGTACGAGTATACATTGTTTTGTATATAGCACCAAACTGCGACGGTCAGCGGCGCGTACGTTGCTACTGTATTTCTCGCTGAAGATGCGACTGACGACAGCGTAACAGGCATTGAGGCCTTAGAAGGACTTTCTGTGCGTGCAGTTTTAAATAGATAGATATGTTTTAGTAAATGTAAGCTACATATTTCTACTTCTAGCAGCAATGGGCAAATAGACTAATCAGTGGATACCAAATAGCAAGAAACGATAGGCCTAAGGAGATGGGTGGGATAATGAACTTTTTCGCAAATAAGGATTGGCCTACAATCGCACTAGATCACGAAATAATAAATAATAATAAAAAGGTTTTCGTGTAGTGAAAGTGATAAGATTCAAGAATACTCAGTAATCTGACAAACTTAAGATGTTTGCAGTTGATTGATTGGTAATAAGAACAGCCAAACTACTAAATGAAAAGTTATAGGTGCCTCAGTAAAGTTTTTTTACGTACCGTTGAAAAAACCTTGGAGTCTTGTGTTGAACTCTTGGCCCATGGAGAAGAATGGCTCCAAAGGGTTGACTGAAAATTAGAATATAATATTATTAAAGTTATAGATTCTTTAACTGTAGGAAGTATAAGTAGTAGTGTTTATTAATATGACGGTTGACTTCGTCCAGCATAAAAAATATGTTTTTCTTGAAATCTGACTTGTCGAACTTACACTTGGAAGGAGGAAAAAATACTGAAAAATTCAAAATTATAAAAAAAAAGTTTTTTTTTGACATCATATTATATTCTAAAATTAACGTAGCTTACTCCGAACCGTGTAACCGATGGTTTTTCTAAAAAGTTGCAAGATTTTATGCGGCCAAACTTTCAGAAATATTTTACGTAGGTACTTACATAGCTTAGGCGTTGCAGATGGCTCATTGGTCGCCTCTGAAAACACCAAAATTTGTTATTAGTAATGGTTGTGTATGTGTGGGTTTACTACTTAAGAAGACAAAATATGATCATTCAACTATTTGTCCAGAATTCGTTAAATTATTAATATTAACATTAACACTGAAAACGTACACGGGACATTTGCCATGATTACTGTTTGTTTTGAGTTCCCAATATTACCCCGTGACCCGTTTTTCTCTTTATTATTATATCTGGAACTCAAAACAAACAGTACCTAATTATCCCGTTTTCAGTGTTAATGATAATTTTAGTGACTTGTATCAGTTTAAAAAGTTATATTAATAAGTTCAATAACTGCGCTTGATTTTTTTTGTAAATTAAATCGAATTAAATACTTTTAAATAGACTTAATACCTGCGGGTGTAGTACTGTCGTCGGCTGGTGGTGTCTCTGAAAAACAAAACACATACACTTCCTATAAACTGGTTCTTTTCGCACTACGGTAAGGTTCAAAACGCAGTGTATTACAAACACGTGCGTTTCATGATTTTCCACACATGTGCAGAAAGCAAAATTGCCACAGATAACTACGAGTATACCTATACTTAGTTCAAACTGGCCAATGCATAATTTAAAAAAAACATTCACATCTGATTATAGAGTCAGAGGTGAATATTTTTTTTCGTTTTTGCGGCGGCGTAATCATTTTTTGAATATTCAAATTGTGTTTATAAATTCAATATCATAGATAAACATGATTCTTTAAAACTAATATTTTCTTTTATAAACAAATTAACATTTGTTTGTGTTCTAAATTCAAAAATATAAAAAAAAAAATATTTTTTATATTAGGCTGTATAATAGCTTCATACCTTTGCTTCTCCTTCAACCTGGCGAAAGCAAAGCGCGGAAAAAAGAATTAAATCATAGTCTCGTAATAATTCATGACATAAATATTTTAAGTACCTACTTTCTTTTATTTTATTTCTTCAAATGTGTAATGAAAAACGTCGTTTGATATACGTGGACATTTGTTATTGCAGTTCTCGACTAGAAAACACCCTCGCCTTACGGCTCGTGTGTTAATACCGCCTTGAACTACAATAACAAACTTTCCCCACTTGCATCAAAATGTACTATTGTAGGTATCTATGCTTTCCCCACTGGCGAAACATTAAAAAAAACATGCCATGTGCATGTCAGACTCGCAAACCAAGAGTTTCGTACCAACACCGTTAAACAATTAACATTAAAACGCCGAAATACACGTTTCATGTATAACTTTATTTTGTCTTTTATTTGTTTTTTAGCTGCCAAAATTTGCCAGAATTTGACTGACGGACAAACAGACTGCAGAGCTTTAGTAATAGGATCCACTTCCGGTCGGCACACTTTAGGTACGGAACACTAAAACATAGTGTCTGTTTATTTACATCTAAGAGAAGAGAAAGAAGTAGAGATTTCATCATGTTTTATACGAATATTTCGACAGTGGGAGTGCACAGAAAAACCCACCTCGCCAAAGCTTTAAATCATAGAGCTTGTGCACTCAGTCTTCCGAGAAACGATTTGCACCGAGAAGAGTGAGCTCGCGCATCCCGCATGTAGTGATTATAGGTACTTTGTCCATGAAACAGTAACGCCATCATTTTTGACGTAGTTGCGTGAATCCAACGATTGAAATCTTTGCTCCTCGCACGTCACTTCCGGGTAGGCAGAACACCCGTTTTCTTATAACTAACCTACCAAATTTTTGGTTGATTGAGTACAGTCCCATAAAGAATGAGGGCAAGAAAGGTGTTGTCTTTTAACGACCTATGTGGTGTCGGTTTATCAGGACCTTATAGTCTGTTGCAGAGTTTGCTACCTATCAGTACTATCCGAGTATCTACATACTCATAAGTCTCATTAAGTTTTAAAGTGTCTCTATGCCTTGCTGCAAGAGCCATAGGTTCAGCTACAGAATATTAGATAGCTACTTATTTCAAATGAAGGGAATGCATTTAAATTCCTTTACGCGTTTCTTTGTCCCGTTCCTAAAACTGATGTGTCATGAATTTAAAATGGTTGAAGTTAAAGAATTTTCAACTAGAAGTTTTGCCTAGGACAAAAAACGCATAATACCTACCACACTGAAAAAAGTAAAAGATTTCAAATAGTATCATCAGGTTCGATGAAATTCTATACTTAAGTAAAATAATTTCAATCTTGGATTTTTTGCTCCGGATAATTCGGTATTTTAACTTAGTGAAATCAATAAACAAACATGAAATATATGCGTTAAATACAAAATCAAAACTTTAAAAATCTCATTTTTTGAACTTGGTTAAAATTGTAGTAGGTAGCTTACCGCCAGGTGTAGTTGTTGTGACTGCCGGCGTATCGCCATCGGCTGGCATAGCGTTCTAAAGATTGAAAAAAGTAATTAATGATAATTTCAACAATATAATCCAATACTTAGGCAATGTTTGTAAAACGTTTTGCTTGATAAAGTAAACTTACTGTATGTACTTACCGCATAAACAAAAACTGCAGCGATTAAAAGACAAACTGTAGCGCTCTTCATTTTTACCTAAATATTTGTTCACTTTACTGTTTCTATAACTATAACGTCCAATTAGGTACTAATGTGATCGCAGCACTATGCGTGTTATATATGAGTTCTGCGTACCGAAGAAATCCACTAAACAATTGTTCAAATAGATTATACGCCAATTTGAACAATTGCCACACTAATCGGAACTTACGTGTTAAATTGTTTGTCACTCATTACCTCCGCAACGCTTACTTTTGTGAAGGGATCACTCACTGTCTGTTTTTCCATCTCAATTCGAGCCAAGTTGACGGATTACGTTTGTCTAAGATTGGTAGGTAAGGCTGAGTTCACATGATAGGAAAAACAACATAAATACTTAATTGATTGGAGTTGGTGCAGCTTGCATTAGCAATTATAATGATAATACTTTGTTCACATTTAAAATCTGTGAAATGTGGTGCAACGCGCATTTCAATCAAAATACGTAGACAGAATCGAGGGGTTTATTACGATCTAGGAAGCCTTTTCCATCATAAACTTTTATTCGCGAGAAACTCACCAAGCAAAGGTAGGAAAACCCAAATTTTTCGCTTCGTGTTCTTTGTAAAATAGAATATTGCGAATTAATAAGTGTTATTCTACACCAGTATAAACTAAGAATATTATCAATTTCTACGTTCATTTATATTCACAATGCTTTTTATACTGCATTTAAATGACAAAATCCTGTACGTAATTTTGATTGAGACGTTCTTTAAATTATGTTACTGTTTAACCTTTTGGACGCCATTGTCACATTTACGTGACAAGCAAGCGCGTGCCCTGTACGCCATACGACACAAATATGTGACAAAATACTAGATGAAATTGTGGCTTGGCGTGGAGGGCACGCGCGTGCGTTTATGCTCTGGCGGTCAAAAGGTTAAGTTAAATTGAAAATTGGCAGTATTGCAAGTCGCATAGGTGGCCTATGGGACTTGTCTATTAGGAATCATTTTGGGAAATTCTCAGTAGCATCTCAATAACAATTATTGAGCTTGGAAATAACATAAGGCTCGCTCTCTAAATATTACATGAGTTCATACCATATTTGGCTAAATGAAGGTGGACCAAACACTATACTGTACTCCGGGTAATTCTGCCTAGGCTAATTTATATGTTACTAGCCAATGCCCGCGGCTTCGCCTGCGTAAAATTATATAGGGTGACTGGTAATTAGTGTACGATACTTTAACACGTGGTTATGCTCATGATAACAAACAACTTTTACAATGGGACCAATCCTGAAATCGGGAAAAAAAATCTGCTGTTCAGTACATTAATTTATGTTCGCCATTAGCGATCGGCGTTACATTAGTACTGAACAGCTGCATTCACAGATTTTCGAAAATTCTCTTTAAAAAATCTGTGAATACAGATTTGTTTCTTTTTAAAAATAAAGGAATGTCTCCTTTGAGTAAAATTTGCTATGTCCAGTATTTAGAGTACTTTCCCTCCAGGTCCCGGTGATTCCCACAAAATTAAAATTTAATTAAACTCCATAAGTTATCTCTAATGAAGTCAGCCTTATACCAAGTAAAACATGTATGTAAGAATTTTATTATTTATTATTATTTAAACACCTTGTTAGTTATGCGACCGTCAATTTTACGCTTTTCAAAAACATTTTGCGCACGTCCGCATAAGAGACTTGAACTTGTATGGACAGAACATTTTATTGTTCTAGTTATGTTCATGGAAATGGTTGAAAAATAAACATAACATCGCGAATATACAATTTGAACGAAAGAAAAACACTCGCACATCTTTAGATGATATAGGAAAAAATATCTTTAATTTTGAAAATTTTTGTGACAAACTGCTCTTAAAGATATCGTAAGCATAAATTCTTCCTGCCGGGGCTGCGGGACTGTTCGAGAGAGATACGGAACATAAAGGGCGAGGAAGGAACATGGATAGGTTTTAGTCAGTAAAATTCGGACACTCCCTCCCGCTCCGCCCAGAGTGGGAGAAGTTATTTGTTGATTTCTCACCCAAAAAAAAAACTACTCACTTAAAGTCATGTTTGTTTAAAAGAACCAAAACTCTTTCACTTTAACTGGATCGAAGTCAAACTCAGTGGGAGTTGAAGTGACGTTTTGAACTTTGTGCACTTCTTTTAAGTTAGGAAAGGCCAGCTGAAGTTGAACTGTGATGTACACGAAGGTTGACGCTGCAATTTTTAACACCAAACCAGTGTTGAAGTAAAACATACTGTAAACAGATACATAGGCATCTCTTACTTCCAAAATGTCTAGTATGTCTTTGGTCAGTCTCAAGATTTTCGCTGAAAAAAAAGGAGCGTAAATAGAATATAATTTTGCTACCGATTCCTATGTTAAATAAGTAAACCGCATTGCTGTCGCATAACTAAAAATGCAGGCTTTACTAGTGTTCGTTTTAAATTAACAACTTGATTTAAATTTTCGTTAAAAGAGTCATTAGTTACATGTCATACCTATCCTTTATCTACTATGTCATATTATCTCGCTCTGTTCTATAAAAATGAGCCATGAGGTCTTCTTCATTGTGCGCCATTTTTCTGATCTTGGGCACCCCGCATCCATATCATGCCATTAGAATGCCAAAATTTATCAATCGGAAATATTGTATGTCAAGTTATCACGGAATACCTAACTAATGTAGTAATTGAAAATGTGATTTTACTTCTACTTAAGTAGTTACTTACGGTTAAAATAATGTACTAACCATCAGTATTTGGCTTTAATTGTATATAAGCGCAGATGAGCTTCATTTGTTCGATTTGTCCGAAGAATAAATCTGACTGCAAGCTTATTGTAAATAAATGAAACCAAGCCGCCACTGACCAGCCTAGCATAGCAGTCGCTCGAATCATTATCGTCTGAAATCAGTAAAATTACCTTCTGAACGCAATTGTCACATATACGTGACAAGCGCGTGCCCTGTACGCCAAATGACACAAATATGTGGCAAAATAGTAGGTGAAATTGTGGCTTGACGTAGTGAGCACGCCCGTGCGTTTATTTAGTGGCGTTCAACAGGTTATATGACATTCTGTTAGTACGTATTAAAAAAAGGAAAAGTAATGGTGATTTCGTACATTACATTACACACACAAGTTAGTATTAGTACCCAATACACATACCTCTGAAGTTTTAACATACATGATGAATGTTTGAACAGCTACCAAAGAGCCCACTGCGATAGTTACTACAGCTAAAACGAGCTGAAAATGTAAAACTGTTTAATCAAGGATGACAAGAAATTTTAGTAGATCAATGCTTACAGACATTATTTCAAAATTAAAAAACTTACAGTAAAACTATAGCAATTCTCTATTCGCCGTAATTGATCAAAACACATTTTGAGAACGACGCAAAAATCTTTAGTATCCGATCTAGTGTGGAACGTCACCCGCTCATCATATTCATCCTTCCAAAACAATTTGTGGAACAGCAACTGTTTCGGAATGTATTCCATTTTAATCTTTGTTTTCTTCATTAAAGCAACATTCAAGAATCGAACTCTCGTAGTTAGAAAGGAGTATAAATATATGAAGAAACAAACTTCATCGTAGGCGAAAAACAACCAAAGGAAGTAAATACTTCCCACCACATGTATCGCGATGGAAACGTTGAATATGTAGTACATGTAGGCGACGACAAACACTTGAGTGACTGCTATCGCGATCAATATGATTCTATACAAGATGATCGATACTTGTCGCATAAAGGCCGTTTCTTCAGCTCCGAGCAATGTGTCCATTTCTATATTGTTGAGCATTAAGTCCAAACCTGCGTATTCGTCGCCAAAAGTGATGTCAGAGATAAGTAAATTTGCAAATATCGTAAAATGTACAATTGCTATGTACTCCACAATGCTGAGGTCCTGTTTTGATGGATTGGAGAACCACAGAAGGTAGGACGCGCTGGCGTTGGCGTAGATTAAAACGAAAACATTGTACAGCTTTGTACCTAGGTTCCTTTCGACAATTTTGCCTTTTCTAATCACAAAGCGGCAAAAACCAGTGACTTCCATTATTCGGAAAATGTTAATGAGTCTTTTCACATATTCTTTCATTAATTGATTTCTAACGGACACGTCCATTTTGTTACAATATAACGTACATCTACGTCTTGATGCTATAGAGCAATAAATATGACTGAGTTTAAATCTAAATATTATTGTTGTATCGTCATCATCGTTATGATTCATGTAGCCTCTGGGGAAACATCAGCTTCAGTCCGTTTTTCCTCCAGAGTGAAATTAGATAACACTCTTTTGATAGTAGATTATTTTAACGACTCTAGTAACTATTACGCTTAAAATTGCTTAGAATGTGTTAAGGGGCCGGCGGACCATGTGTATTTCATACAAACGTAATACCAAAATAATTTGTAAATCAAACATATTCTTAAGGTAGTGTGTATATATTTCGATAGGATTACAGAATATCTATGTTCCCAAATATATTTTTTGAGAGGACAATGAAACAATGACGAGATGTAAGGAATTTAAAATTTCTATGAAAAACTTATTTTCTTATAACTCTTGTTAAAATCAGTGTCCAATCAAAATGTACATTTGGGAACCTAGATATTCTGTAATTCAATCGAAATAAATACACACTACCTTAGGAATATGTTTAATTTACAAATTATTTTGGTATTACGTTTGTATGAAATACGCATGCTCCGCAGGCGTCTTAAAGATGATTTGTTGTTTTTTCTTTGTTTATCATGTTGGAGTGTGGGTAATGGGTAATGAAACAACGGAAGTTTTATTGATGATATATTGCTTATCAATACAGAGTAACAAGTTGTTTGTTTCTTAAAATACAGTTTGAAATTGTATCGAAATGCTAATAAATGCAACAGACAAGTATGTATAACGAAGGCATTGCGCTATCACAAATGTTCCAGGCTGCGTCGACGCATCGACCAATGATAAGCCAATATAAAAGTTCAGATCTATTCATCTTACCAATTGTACAAAATACTTTAACAATATCTTTTTAAAAAATCTCATAAATGCTAAGTAGGTACTACTAACATAATTAGGTAATATTACTTTCTCAAAATTTTACTACTATTTTCTAAATTTAGACATATTTACAATTCTTTAAGTACCTAATTTTTATCCACAAGCTTCGCTGTGAAAGCGCAAATGTATCAATTGAGCATCATAGTCTTTTATACCCTCTTTCAAAACTCGGAAGCGCTTCATCAAGGCGACCTTGATGTCTAATTAAAATTATAACAATTGACGCATTAAATAACTCATTTACACAATACATAATTCTCACACACACTCACAGCACAAACTGTAACCGATCAATTTTATAATTTAAATAATATAAATATTTCTAGAAATGCAGTTCAACTTGGTACGACATGTCGTGGCGCCGCTACGGGGCGACACTATCGAATTTAAAAATTTGGACTTTATTAAAGTACAAAACAAAAAACAAACATAACATTCTTCTATAGTTACAATACAAATTAAAATTGTGACATAATTTGTGTTATTAATTTGAGAAATAATTAGGAGCTAGTATCACTAAAACGAGGAAAGAGATTCCTTACCGTGGATTTAATTTAAACCAAAGCGTAAAAGCTTTGATATTTTTCTTATGGGTCGGACAAGAAGTGTCATCCGATCCATAAATCGCTTCATTTCAAGTCAGCGGCAGCAGCACACTTTGTACCTACTTCATATCTAGCACCAACCATTTTTACTCCATCACTCTCAACACATGAATCTCGCCTGTCTGCCCTGGCTGGTTTGAAATGAAACTTACAATCGATTTCTACGAGACAATCGGACTAAACCTATTTTAAACTAACTTAATAATAAACTTAAACATAATCCCGTACCATCACCAAAGATTGCACATAATACCCGATACTTTGATTTTTTAATTGCAGTCATGCCTAACTATAGGCCAGTGGATTATTTCACATTGACTGTTAAAAAATTAAGGTATTTTTTCAATGGAACAAAACATGGATACTGTTCCGTAGTTTAATACAAAAAAATCTGTATTTAATTAAAACACGGAATGTCTACAATAGTAGTTGGAAGACAAAATCAATTACATAACTAAGAGGAATTTCGAGTGTGCAGGCTCAAATTGAACTAAATTAAGAACTGGGTTTTTTGTAAAACATTGTAAAACGGACGGAATAAATTCGTAATGTTAAGTACATTTAATTATGCCATATTCATTTGATTTGATAGACCATGTTGTTGAAAAAATCTGATACCTTAATTGGTACCTGTTGTTTGAGACATGTATTCATTAGAGACAAGTTGTTCTTATGTATTGAACTTAGTTGTGAAGGTATTGCATTAAAATGAGTAATGCCCATAGTTTGTCCATGTATAGTTAGTTATCCATAGTACAAAATGTCCTTAATGATTGCAAGTACTAATTATAACAGTTATGAAATGATCATTAATGTGTGTCTAGTTGTGTACTGGCATTGGCAGCTGTCCTAGTAGCTGGTTCGCGAACGTAGCGTTTGTGAACTTGAAGTGTCGTTTGTCGTAGAACTTGAGCAACGCTGGGGAATAAGGGTGCTGCTTTTTTAAATGCATGTAGTGTTCTTCTGGTTCTGATGTTGTGTGTCCACATTCTTCACAGACGTACATCTGAAATTAATAAAATAGTTCTTCATTAGTGGCAATATTCTGATTCAAGGTTTTTATTTCAAAGGCAGCATTTTCTATATATTTCAAGGCAGGGTAAAACAACCGGCATAGAGGCGTCAGAGCAATTTTATAATCTCGATTCAGCAATCATCGTGTAGTGTCGATGTTCATTTACACTAAAATTATGATAATATGGCCAATCACTTATTGATGTAAGGAGTTTTTCAAGTAGGAAATAGAGTGACATGATAATTACCTTAGTCCTCCTTTCCTTGTACGCGTAAGTGTGTTGAACTCCGTGTACTTTTAAGCAGTGGGATTCCAGAGAGCATCTTTGGGTAAACGATTTCTCGCAGAGGTTGCATTTGTAGGGTCGGACACCGGTGTGCGTCCTCGTATGTCTTTTCAGATCGAAGGTATCATTGAACCCTTTGCCGCAGAAGGTGCATAAATATCGCTTTACGTCTGAGTGGCATTTCATATGTCGGTTCAGAAGCCTCTGTAAACTGAAGTTCTTGGAGCAGACCCTGCAAACGAACTTCGTGGGATCGTCTTCGCTAACTAATACTTGTTTGTTCTTCTCCTCTTCTCGTTGTCTCGCGTTGGCTTCTGTTGCCAATGGATTTTTGACCCCATGTCCACCATTAATGAATTCCAACGGGAGTTCGGCTGGTAGACCCAACTGTAATTAAATAAAAATATCATCAGACTTATGTTCTAATTACACAATTGTGATGATAATGAAAATGTGCTTCGAAAAGGATATTGTGCCAAAAGAAAAGGTTGAAATCCATTATTGAATTATAAGACTTCTATTAAGACACGAATACAATTTCAAATGCAGTAAGTTAAAGCATAAGTTGATTTAGGCTCGGCGTAATAAAAATGTATTTTATTACAACTTCTGTGTCGTATTTATTTTAAATTGACGACACAGAAGATAGGAAATTCATTAAAGCTTCGCCTTAAAATCAAATAATGCTTACCCTTTGTTGCAAGACATGAATTTTGCCATCGCCGGCAGATTTCTTGAGACTTACAGCAGCAGCAGGACTGAGGGACGCGTTCTCGATGTGACTGCTCCCGTCCAGCGAGTTGTTCCCGCCGGGCGACGGCAGCGACGTGCCGGTCGGCGAGTCCAGGTCCAGCGAAGGATGACTAGTGAAGGGGAAGCCGGGGGACAAGATTTGTTGTCTTTGTTGAAGTTGTACGTGAATTTGTAGTTGTTGCATTTGTCCTTCACCGTGTTGTAGAAGCGCTGGATTTAGTTGCATCAATAAATCTGGCCGTTCTTTAGCGAAATTGTAAGAGGAACCCTGGTTTTCTTGGCTGGCGAATGCTAAATAGTTGGCCTTTTCATAGTATTGTCTACTTAAATTAACTTGCTCTGCTAACGATTCAATATCAACTGGATTGTGTACTGAATCGGGGGTAATAGACGATGATTCTCTGATATCAGAGTCCGTTATTGATTCTACGTGGTTGTTTAGTAAACTAGCAAAGTCTTCAGCTGAGTCTGAAAGGTTCCCTAATATTCCTTCATTTGGTCCAGGGAATGTCAAAGTATTGGCAAATTGATAGTTATCTATTACATCTTCACCCATATCTACCACCATTGACTCGTCGAAATTACTACCATAGTTGCCAATAGCGCCTATATTTTCTAATTTGCTTTCATAATCTATCTCTTCATCTTTCAGCGCTAGTCCATAATGAGCATTTTGCATTAATGAATATTGTTTACTTTGTTCTGGGAAGTTCGTAGCATTGTCGTTATTTTCACAGTCCATATTGAATCCATTTATAATATTGAATTCATTAGAGAAGTTGCTATTGGCATTGAATGAGTTTTGGCCGCCTTTAGTGGATGGTCCTAAAGTTTCGTAGAAGGGAGGAAGACTGCCCGTAGGCGGGCTATTAGGTCCGTAGTTAGATCGGCCATCACGACCATTGCCACCACTTCCTGAACCACCTCCAATAGCACCACCGCCACCGGATGAGGGCGCTGTACCACCGCCGCCAGAACTAAAACTACCTGAGCCCCCACTACTTTGTGAGCTGCCACTTGAACCAGTGTTACCGGTTGATCGACCGTGACCCGCTGCAGCACTAGTAATACCAGGCAGTTTACTCGCTGGGCAATTCCGAAGAACAAAAGATGGCCTAGCCAAAATACCATTCGCGATTTTAGAACTGCTCGTTCTTCTCTGTTCCCTTATTTTCTTTTCCGTTTCTTCATCTTCTGATTCGCCACGTTTTTTCGCAATGACGTAATCAATAGGCTGATCCTGTTCCGGTTCAGGTGTAGGCAATGTTGGAGGTAAACTAACGTCGGATAATTCTTTTTTACCATCCCGAAATTGTGACTGTGAGGGTGTTCTTTGTATAACAGATACCTTTTGACATGTAACACTGTTGTCAATGCCAGGGGAGGGAACCGATTCTGGCGATGGAGTATTTCTGGCGGGCAGCACTACTGGATCCGAACTGTCTAGCGTATCTTTTTCTTCTTTTATTAGAGGTTTGTCTTCCTTTTTCTTATCTTTTGCTAAGACAGGTAAGTATTGTTTTCGTTCTGCTTGTGTGAGAACGTGTCCTCTGTGACTGCCATATGGGACGTCACCTCCCAGTATCGATGAAACAAATCGGGGTTCTTTTGAACGTTTGTCTCTTGTATGCTTTGCGCCGGTGCTTTCGCCGAACACATCTCGTTCTGAAATAAAGAAAAAATAATAATAAATAACGGATGAAAAGTGAACAAATGTTTGAATAATTTTTATTTAGGATAGGTTACAAAAATCATACGAATGAAGATGACAAGGTATTGAAGAAAACAAGACAAAACGAGTTATAAAGTTGTAACTATTCGTCCTCGGCTTTTTACTAACGTATTCATGAAGCGTCGGAGGCATGAGGCCTCGTTGACGTCACTGGTATGTGCCTCCATAACGGTAATACTCGCCTCCACATATACGCTCACACCGTTGTATATGTGTGTGTAAATGTTTTTATGTGTATTTGTCGCATTATTGTAATTGGCGTGCAAGCACACAGCAGTGTGACAAAATCAATCTCGACCCAAATCTGCCATCCATTGACCGCTGTTTTAATCATTTGTGTGCGGTGAATGTTTCCTGCCTGTCATTATATTTTACTCTCAAACTACTTGGAGCGCCTATACATATTATAAATGAATTCTATTTTTGTATCGACAGTCAATATGCTGCTAAAAAATAAAGAATTGATTCTCGATATTATCTTTGAAACTTCATTAGGCATCGAAAACAATTTGTTACGCAACGCTGCTAAAATAAGAGTGAATCCCGAAATTAAAGGAAGTCGAAATTTCTGTAGAAAAAACCCTCTATTATAGCAAAATACGCGTAGGTAGTCAGTGAAAGTCCCAAGGTTGAGCCAAACGAGTTTCTTTGCCCTTTCTCGGCTTTTGTTAGGGACCCAAGGACGATGCCTGTGCATTGTTGGAGCTCTTTTTTGTACGAGCTTGTAATTGTATGCGTCTGCGCGGCCGGGCGTGAAACGCAGACTCTCATTTTAATGCCCATCGTCCATAGGCCACAATTTTGTATTGCTTTCAGTTTGAAAAAGTATATATTGTATGGTGTGTGCTGACAATTTTTATAGCGGCACTTAAACCTCGTAAATATTTTATGTTTGGTTTTTGTACGCTCATTCGTTCGTCGGTTTCTTAGAACTGTCCAAAAGGCGTCTCTTGGTATTGGGCAAGCTTTTGACCTACAAGGGACATTGAATAATTTATTATAATGCAGTCCTTATATCAATTACTGCATGTGTATGCATTTCGCGTATGCAACAAAATAGGATAGATATTGGTGTCGATTCTGTTGTGCACAAACTAAACTTAATTTAGGCTATTACTATATTTTTCTCACTAATAAAACGAGAAAGAGACGGACGTAATTTAGAGCTGTCAAAATTAATTCGAACTAATATTTCCATACAAATGAAGGGTGCACGTAAAAACATGTCGACTAAAAACACGGGGAAGCGCAAGGCATAAACTAGTTTGACATTTCTAACTTAGTGCATAGCTATAGCCCTCCTTTTCTCGCACTGCCTTTTAGTAAAAGATAGCAATAGTCTAAATTAAGTTTAGTTTGTGCACAACAGAATCGACACCAATGTATTATTATTATTTCTGAAGTGCTCATTAAGTCACAAAATGATCATTTAAATGGTGATTTAATAAAAAAATAAAAGTTAATTTAAAGGACCTGCCTATTGTTTGTTTAAAAGGTTACCTCGATCATTAAAGGAATAATATTATAAAGCCATTTTTAAAAATTGCTAGGTCTGTACAGCTGTGATGGCTATGTGATATAAATATGTATTGATGAATGCAACCAAACATAGTATTACCGTACTTACATAAAAGGCAAAGGTTCTCGACAGCATATAGCTACCTTAGTTTAATATAATTCTCCATGAATGTAAATACACATCAAAGATATTGCACTGTAAAAAATTACGTCGCGACTTTGAAATAGCTCACGAATTTGGAATAAAATTCGCTGCAGATGGAGTGGAATGCCGAAGCCGGCACACTTTATATGGCAAAGATGGAAATGATAACGTTTTAAATGTGTGACGGAGATATATTATAGCGGTTTGAGGTATATCTCAATGTAAATAAGCATCTTTACGTCAATAAAAATAGTGAAAAAGGATATATTTTTTAATGAACTGCATTTTTTCAGATCTCTAGCACCCATTGCACAGTAAGCCGAAACTAAGAAAATACTTTTCTTGAAACAATATTCCTACTTCCCAGTGAGCTCAAAATACCACATTCAGTGTTTTAAAATAAAAGGTTAAATATTAAAAAAAAACAAGAATTAGTTCATGATTGCTGTGATACACTTATACGAGTGTAGTTTTTCTAACAACAATGTTATTTATACAATTAAATAAACCTAAACGACTCGAGTCAAACAAAAAGGAACAATGTTAAGTTAAAACAGTACATGCCCTCTAGACAAGGTTGTGTTAGTTTCAATTAGTACGAAATATCAGTATCGAATATATAGGACTATGTTAATTAATAGATACCTTTAAGAGTGTATCACTCGTACAGCCAAAATTATTCGAGTATTTAGCAAGACATGTTTGTTCTTTATTCTGGTATATTTACTGGATTTCTTATTGAATCATTTAAACACCCCCTTTAAGTACCTATGTTTCCATATAGATTTTACTTTTTTTCCGATTTTCGTATTATTAGGACCCTGATTTGAAGAAAGTAGGTACATAAACATAATTTGTGTAAAACTACACTGTTTGTTCTTTGCATATTCATTGAAAGGCAATCTATTGAACTTTAAAATTTGAAAAGAATTCAGTTCGCGTTCCTAATTAGTTTGACTTTATAAGGTACCAAAAATGCAATAGGTAATCACATTTTCGCGCTATGCATTTGGCATTTCGAAACCAGACTAACTCCGTGATTAATATTCTAAGTGTTCCTACCACCTGATGGCTTTAAGCATTATTAATAACGAAATAATAATGGTCGTGTTTTGGGCGCATTCCAGGCAGTATTATAATATGGCTGTTTTGAATTAAATTATTAATTTCGGATTGTTTCCACATTACCTCAAAGATTCAAAGGAACAAACTGTTATTATAACCACTCATTGAGCAGTAATCTAAGCATCAATGTCTAAGGAAGCTTATATATAAATGGACAAAATATCGTTAGGTCAATGTTTGCAGATGTGTATTAAATCGCTGAATTATTTGCAAATGATTTCATTGTTTCTCGCGTTAATATGAGATTTCCATCAGAACATGTTACTGCCGTGTTTGTCCGTGTTACCGTACATCGCTTCCACTCACGGTCACGGTTATATCAGCACTTATATGATCACCGTTAGCGTTTATGCTGACGTCATATTCACTGATTGATATATTATGTTCTCAGTTTTTAGCTTTAATGCGTCATGCGCAAATTTTTTGTCAGTCATTTAAGCGATGAAAACTTGTATTGAGTTGCGCAAAAACATGTTATTTTTTCTCAAGTTTCAACACTATGATGAAATAATATCCACCATCAGTTCAAGCGTTGCATGCCGTTTGACAGGTATTATAAACAAAACCCTTGTTCTCTTAGCGATTAAAACAAACAATGTCACATGATTCACAATATATGAGTTACACATTTAAATAGCGCGGTTTTTATTCTAAAACGGTAAGTCAAGGCCCTGTAATTACCGCGTCCATATCTATTCAGTTACTCGGTGTTTCCTGTCGAGGAGCACTGTGCTTCAACCTTGAATGCGAACACTCATTATTTGGCCATTAACGGCAGCCTTCTCCGCATCACATTTTGGCAATAATTAGCGATTCTCAGGCGGCGGACTTGTTCTAAGACAATTTGGAGCTAAATACGCGTGAGCCGTTTGTGTTTGTAATGATCTTACGTACAACATCAAGTTCTTTTCCTTGTATATCAGCAGAATTCTAATGCCATAACGTGATCATCATGATGAAGTATGAAACCTTATTCTTTCAACTGTTTCCTTTTGGTTTTCCTGCACATGTTACTTTTACTTTTTGTTATAAAACCAGTAGGTACGTTTCCTATCGCTTCCATTAAGTATTAAGTTATCAAGTTGGAAAAAAAGAAATTATTTAACATAATGAGTGCCTTATTGTGATTTCACGGTCGTTTATAAGTATTTGGACATAATTATTGAAGCATGTTTTGGGTAACGCATACCTGCTTATTAAATTACAATTGTAATAATATCAGCAATCACGTCGTAACTATGTAAAGCATTAATAACCTTAACACATTTTGCGGCTTGCACCATTACGACTCGTGTTCCTAGTAATTATCGACACATTAATCATCGACAAAATATTATTCTAAAATGATTAATTATGGGTTGTTCCACTGTTACGTTACACTGTTACAATTACAATAAACGTGCGTAACAATAAGTAAACCTTCGCTGGTACCCATAAGCTTTTTTTTGATTAATTTGTTACAATTGTTTAATCTGACAGCTTTTACACGTTTTTCAAAGATTGCTTGCGTTCATTCTCTTGCAGTCTTTCTTGAACACAGATACTATAAACCTGCAGAAACGTGCAGCATAATATAGACTTTTTACTTCCATGACTTCGCAATGCATTATGACATTTATGACTGACTACTCAAATTAACTTGAGTTGAAAAATTACATCAGAATAATGATTTATAACTTGCGGATGATTTTCACGTGATCATGGCCTTTGTGCCGTACACGTTATATTTAAAATATAACATGATTATTAGTAGGCACACAGGCTCGTACACACAAAGGCACACATGTAGAGGCGGCAGTAAAACTTGCCTGAGGCATTAATAAAAACTAGCGAGGCAGCGGGGCGGACTAGTATGACCTTGCGGCCGGGGTTATCGGACGCTGTTAGCATTTAACGCATTATAAAACGTAAGACAGCTATGAAGAACCGCTCCGGACGGAGAGCACATAAAATTCCGTTGAAGCCTTTTTTTCCATAAGCATAAGTACCGATAGCACACGGTACATAGCAGCGCTCGCGCCTGCTGCGGTAAGAATCGGTTAAAAGGTCGGGCCGAAGGACATTTTTTTGTTTTGAATTATTTATCGTGGGCGCGACCGCATGTGGACCGTTCGAACCATATGTAAGCTTGTAACACACTCGCAAATCTGGAAACACTCCGACGACTTCTCTAACGCGATGATTTAGGAGCCTTTAAAGCTGCGACTAAACTTAATGGTCGTCTGTCTTAAAATAGTTTCGCATAAACACTCACGTGTTACTGACATTGAAGGAAGGAAGAAAAGGCTGTTTAAGTAATGCGATTGTTTTCCCGCACAGCCTTTGTTCCGTTTGCACATGCGTTATCTAGCCGTGAATTGGTACAGTCTAATACGAATACCTACCTACCCACGCCTGGTACGCCTACTAAATGTAATTATTTAACCTTCCGTATATTTTTCAATACCACTTTTGATACACAAAAAACCGATTCTAATACGTCTCTCAGACCAAACGGTCGCAAAAACTGTTCACCACTTTATTATTATTTTGATCACGGCGTGAATCACAACCAGATTTGGCGAGGGTTAATGACCCAAATATGTTTAGCGAAGTGTTCAAGGCTAGAGTCAACTAATTCGACTAGCTAATAGAAAAAATCCGGTATCTTAGAAGGCGATCGGTTAGCTTGTTTTCGTGTATCCTCTGTATCAGAGGCAACTTCAACTTTATTACTACTGGTTTATCCGTTAAAACAATTACCGTTATTCAAATTTTCAAAGGGAGGTGAAAGAAAACTTAAGTCTTGAAGTTATTCAGTCGGTCCAATAGATTCAGTTCGCTCAGATGGTTGAAAATAGCGATATTTCAGAAGGAGTGTTTACTTTGGGAAAATCAAATGGGTCAAGCAATCCTTGAATTAAAATGTTTGGCATCATGCAGACACATAATAAGCCAATAAGAATTTTGAAGGCGTGTGTTTTTTGGATGGCCAGTCGTACTGTAAGTCTCAGCTAAGTGTCCTCTAATGTTTATTTAGTCTTGGAACATGTTTAAATGTCACTTTGGCTTTGGTATATATTACATACCTATTCGTGAGTAGGTACTCGTATGTGTTGTGTGGTGGGTACTAGATCGTGGGCGGTCCGCAGCAAATTGCTCCAAAACACACGAAATGATTATCTTTTATTGCGCATGACACAACAATGGAAGAGATGACCTTACGATCGAGATTTAAGCCGCGGTTAACCGCTCGCTATTTATTATACTTATATTTTTAACGACTTATTTTTCCTGCGTCCCATTTACATACAAAAAATAAATATTCTGTTACTCTGAAGAATCTGAGTGACGTTTCAAAAGATTGTTTAAAGTAACACGATATTTTAAAGTTGTGATAAAGGTGACAGTGTTCTAGGTGGTCGTAAATGTTCGAGATAAATGGACGGTGGCTTCGATGACGAATATAGATTTATCTAAAATACCATATAGGCTCTACGTATCTACCATAAACTTAACGCTACATCCATTATGCCTATCGAATCTTTTGACAGGAATAGATTTTATGTTACCTATGTACTCTGCACAGCGTTATTTAAATGCAAATGGAAAAAAGTGATATCATCTTTTCGATTCGTGGCGCCATTTTCCTCGCGTTTACAGGTGTTCTAGTGAGCAGTTCGCGTGCAGAAATCATAATCCACTAAGCATGTCTTGTGTTCGATTTAATTAAACAAAACAAGTCTCCGGCAAAACGGTAGAAATTAAGTAGAAAAAGGTTGTTCTAAATTTAGACAAAGGTGAACTTGAGCCACTAATATAAATAACACGTTTGTTTGAAACAGAGCACCTAAACAGGCACACCGTTGTTAAGTATCGTCGATCGTTGCAAGTAAGATGTATTTTCCACGTGCTCTAAGTTTACCCAAGCTGAGCAACACTGCAAGTGGTTGAGAACACATTCGCACGGTGTTTGCGCGTGCGCAGACCCGCGGACGAGACGGACGCGGCTACGTCACACGTCTGTATTTGTTGAAATTACCGTTTAACTTGCCAATTGTTTATTAATATTAGTATGTATTTTTGCAATGTAGACAGAAGACGGTTTTGCTTAATTCTTTATTCAGTCTTCAAGGAAAGTAAAATCCTAGATTGTGCGATCCTGTTCAATGCGAACCACTGTCAACTTGAGTGATCATTGATCAACTATGTGAGTCATATTGGCAAGTTGACATAATATTTGAGAAAACATAAGACTTGATTCGGATATACTCGCAAAATTGATCGTGGTGTTCATATACGTTTTAATCTAGTCGATTAGTACAGCGACTGTAATGTTAAATACAGCAATGTAAGTCAATTCATTAGAGGTACTGTTGAAAAAGACAAATGGTTTAAAAATAATAGTAAGTAATTGCAATTTTTCTGAGTGTTGTTCAATCATAATTAGATTCCCGTTATCGTCTATAGAGCGCGTATAATCGCAGAACTGCTTTGCGGTGTAGCTTTGACGGCGATCGCGTAGAATTTTATAATATCAATCACGCGAGCATCGACGCCGAGTTTTATTGTTTCCGCAATATAGGCGATTGGACACAGACTGTGGTCGCCCGCACCCCGCCCCCGTTACCCCGCGCTAGCTAATGAAAGATGCATTTGAAAAATTGTTTTGTGGTCTGGCTGTACCAGCAATTTCTCATAATTATTTCTGCATTTGCCAAACTTTTTGCAAAATATTTGCGATTTCTTGCGCAACTCTGGTTGACATCGGTGAGAAAATGCGCGAATTGACTTGATAGGTATCGATTAATAGTATTCTATTAGTACTCCTTAAATGACTAATGCACTGCAGCCTACTAGTTCTAAGATTCTATCAATGATTCATGCGTCAATTACTCAAGAAAAGCGGTGACTTGCTCGTGGCGACCTTTTTATAAAAATTGCAAAGTTCGGCAAACATTGGCTCCCTGTGTTTTCATATAAATATTGATTCGCCGTGTATATTTAGGTAGTTTATTCATAATTTCCTCCAAGCTGCATGTTTTTCATGAACTACAATGAAAAACTTGATGTTTAACAACTAAGTGTACAAGAAAAGCAGATGTAGCAATAAGAAACAGGTTACTTGGCAATTAAAGTCGCCCGTATCGTATCCATCACGCATCACCATGGAGTATTTGTGAGGACATGTGTGGGACCATTCCTAGAACTGGCTACTCACGTGTGTAGTACATCTTTAGTGAAAAAAAGGCGAAAAAAAATATGGCGAGCCCTTGAGTAACCGTCACTTAGTGCCCCGTCGGATGTTGACTCTTTAAGTCAATTTCCTTGTAGTATGTACTCGGCAGTTCTCGTGGTTTATGTTTCGAAATAAGAAATGCGTTGGAGTATATTTAAAGGAGGCTAAGCTTAAAGGATGCCTTATATGGCTCTGCCTTGACCGACTAACTGATGAGGTCTAGGTTATGATGTAAGTCTGGGTTATGGGCTGAAGTTCTCTTTTATCGTTGTCTTGGGTTCAGAATGATTCATAGAAAAACCTCGTGGAAGCTTGTTGAGGTTCAATTATTCTCGGGCTATGAGGAATACGGAGTCATAACTACGTTTTGGCATGACCATTGAGTGCAGCGAGGTTATGCAATGTTAACTGATTCTCAGAATAAATCTTACACCAGCTATTTACATTAACTGGAAATGTCGACTACGATTGTTGACCCACAGCTACCCAAGGGGGCGCCACGCGTAAATTGGCATAAAGCAATCGAGTTGTCACAAAAACTTCAGTTAAATATAAATGTTTACAAGTAAACGGCATTGCAGGCGATTGAAACACCATTAATAACAATAATACGAACCAAAGTCGTTCCGAGAACAGATTTTGTGCGCCTATTCTGAATGTAATCGCTTTTTTTATGATCGCCAATCTTTAAAAAGGCAAAACCTTAAAAAGGTAGCTGGAGTACAATGGGTAAGGATACAATAGCCACGGCCACATGGCGAAATACGTTTCTTCTTTTTTTGGTAACTCGTAAAGATGCAGATTTACTGTTCACATATATTATGGCAACACGCGATAACGCATGCGCTTTTGTTTTTGTTGTCACTCGCGTTTGCGATTATGTTTTGGCGGTGACTGCCATTTCGTACTATGCTTGTAACTATTCAGTGTGATTTGATACTAAGTAGATTAACGAGTGCACTAAAATATTATATCTAAGCTCCACCTAAGAAGCGGGCTTTGAAGTTTGTTCCGAGAATCTGATACACGCATATACTCGGACACAGGCTCAATCAATTCAAATTGGCATTCATCCAAATACGATTCGTGATCTCCACCACAATAGTTTTATTAAAAAGAATGTATTTAAACGAGTACAGTTGGGTGCATCTCAACGCAAACCCTTGGCCTTAATGCGAACGTCAACAGTATATGTTAATTGATGCGCACGATTCTGAAGTTGTTTAATTAAACGTATTATGTTTTGTGTACTTGCTTATTATATTATTTATTGTAGTATTTCATTATACTGACCGTGTTACCTTTGAATAAGGTTACTATTTTTAAAATTACAGTAAAGGATTTAGTAAAGGATTACAGATTATATTTGGCATGTTTATTTGGGTTATTCATTACGATTACTTATTTAGTTTTTATTGTATTTTTTTTTCCTTTTTTTGCCTTCCTATTCAGTTTGGCAGTATAGCAATCCCATGATTTCTCCATAGCGAGTACAGTTATTATTTAAATGTATTTCTACAACTCTCCGCATTCGTGAGTAGCATACTAAGTACATAATCATTAACACATAAGGTTATTTCTTATAATTGAGTTTACAGTACGCGTAAGTAGTATACAGTGTAGGCGAGTAGTGCATTGACGTCTTTCTGCTCAGATCGGATTGGCACACGATCGTACGGCGGCAAACCGCAGGGTCGTTGTTAATTATTCACGTGAGTGCCGTATGTAACGTCACACTGTATTATCGTCTAACATCGATAAATATTACTTACTTAATAAAAATTACAATTGCGTAAAAATTGCAATGAAATTTCAACATCGTTGGAACCAATTGCTAATATCACGATAATTAAATACTTCTGTTGTTCTATAATGTCTTAAGAATGTGGGAATTGCATAATTCGTTAAGTTTTTGGTAACGGGTATTGTTAATGACCGCGGAAGGTCAGCTAGTTAACCGTACGGTTCTCATGGCAAGCGCGGCGGGGGCGCGGGGCGGGGGCGCGGGGCGGGGGCGCGGGGCGGGGTGCAGGCAGTGGGGGTTATTAACTATTAATATATCAAGAAAAGAAACTAATTAATGTATAGAACCCCTCTAGTTATTGATCCCCATATAATAATAATAGCAGATTCGGGATGGCAGGCGGACAACTCGTTGAAGTCTTTTGTATTGAACGGCCGCAGTGCTACGAAGTCATGCCTTAGAATAAATTAATTATTAAGAAACGTAAGTATCATTTAATTGATTATGACGAAATGTAATTGAATAATACATTGTGTATTATTGATGTATACTAATTTCTTCTTTTCAGTTTATGTCCTTATTATCAAGCATACAATTTTGATGTCTACATTAAAAGATACCTCATTTATATGCATAGCTACTACGAGTACTACAAAATGCCAACCATTAAAAAGGGAATGCTGTATTAGAAGTATTTAAATGAAGTAATAATTCCCTATCCACTTAGTCATTTGCCAACATAAAGGCGGCAATGAATAAATGTCAATAGTTATCGCTACCGGCCCTCGTTGCTCCCCATCTTATTTATAGTGCACGTTGCTGCAGGTTGGGGTCGCGCGACCTTCGAGCCGACTCATCCGTGCCCTTTTACCCACAGCCCACAGGTGCCAACACACCTGTAATTGCTTTATTCGCACTCACTCTATTTTAAAAGTTAAAACTACAAATTTCGCATCAAATGTAGGTAGGTACCACATGCGGGCTTAACGGTAAACGTTGACTCACTGTTTTGTATTTAGATAGTAACATTGTTTATATGCCTAACAAGTTCCTTATGATGTGATGCGGAATTTTATATTTCTTCGTGTAATTTTACTTGCACCATTTGATGACGACATTACAGTTATATAGAGAAAACCATACAAGTAAAAGCTACAAGGGAAATGAAATGCCCATAACTGGATATTTCACTAATGGTAATTCAAACGAAATAGAAGCAGAAATTGATGAAAACAATTGTAATCGTTTGGTAATTGACCTTAGAAGCGAAATTAATGCAAATACGGGACACATACGTCACACAAGTTAATTACATTGAAATGACAGTCGAGATTGCGGTGACTAACCTAAATACAAAGCGAGCGGCGATGGCTGGCGGCCGGAAGTCGCGCCATTGTCCCGCAACCATTGACACCTCGGTACCTATCATCCGGTCAATTCCCGTAGCGTGTGGAGCTCTCCATTAGATACAAAAAAGTTATTTTTTGTGTTAAAATTGCCAAGTGCTCTATTCTCAAAATTTGGATTGGCCCTCGACTCTTAATACGCAAGGTCTCTTACATGATATAACATTAAAGCTCACGATCTTTTAATGATATAACATTGCATTTAAACTAAATTACTTAATCTTTGACTCAATAACATAAATCCCAGTTGAAATGGCAGTAAAAGGGTAAAACAAAAAGTCACCGACGATAAAAAAGATGAGAATAAAGTTGTCCTCAATGACATTAATGGCTTTTGAAAAAGTTGTGCCATAAATTAAGTCTACAAGCATAATTATGAAAACAAAAAGGAGTTAGTTCTGTCTAGCTTGAATTCTCACTTCCCTGGAACTGTTCCAAATACAGTATTGTAATTTGAATAACTTATTCAAGTAGCTTGTGGTGAACATTCGAATTCAAGTCACAGACAAGACGATAAGATCGGTTGTAGGCAAAAGGATTTATCAAGTATCATCATAAATTCATTCAGGATACAATTGATAGACAACATACAATTTTGAGAGGAAAACGTCAAGTCAAACTTTTAGCACATCTATGAGAGTAAACAATTCTTGGAAAAACGCAAAAACACGACAGTTATATCAGTGATTCACGCTTGGTAACTACCTGAGACCGTTAAAATGTGCAATGACGCTCGCGGACTGTCGATTACGTTCTTGTTTATCTTAATATGCTTAAATGCTAAATAACGTTAATGCGATTTAGAAAAAGAAACAAGTGTAAGATAACATAAAAAAGTACTGACATTTAGAAGAATTGGTCACAAAAACCAACCTATTAAACCTAAATGAATTCTGGTGAAAACTTTCAACATAGTTATTCCCAGAACAACATTAAGCAGAAGAAAAGTATGTCTTTGAATTTGACAAAACCAACGATAGATTAGGATCACGCAAGACACACAAACAAATGATCGCAGGTAGACATTTGTTGGCGAAGCGGAGCCGAGAACTGGATTCTGTTCAAGTGTGAGTATCTTTTTTTTTGGGCGAGCAAGTGGCCGTTAAGAAGGAAACGAAAAATAAAAATAAAAGCCTTGATCAGGACAACAACGGCGACTACTTGGATAAATATGAGAGGAATGAAAATAATGTCTGAGAAGTATTTGAAGAAATTATAGTACTATATGAACCAACAAGAGAAAACTTCAAGGTTGAAGCCGTGAAAGATTGTTAATATAATTACATAAATTAGTATGAGATGACTTAATTAGAGTCTCTGTTATCATGATGAGATTGGAGCGAAATAGACGTGGAAGGAAGAAACGTGAAAAATAAGTGTTAAATCTTGGAGACTTACCGATACAATCCTTATCCTTCTTGGAGAGGAGTGCAATGGGGCCATCATCAAGCGGAGAACCAGGGCACAGCGGGTCGGTCTTGCTAGCGAGCAATTCCAGCCCTTCCTGCAACCCCAGTTGCTGCTCATGCAGCCGCTTCTTGATCAGGAAGATTTTCGGCATCTTCGGGCGCTAATTGTCACTACATACACTCTATCCTTTTGTTCGTCTATTTCACTTGGTCTTTTAGAATTCACAAATCAGCATCGTATCACACTGCACGTTAAGTTTCCTCGCGTTGTTGATGTTTATTTTGTGCGTACAAGTTAGCGGCACATGTGGTACCGTTGGCCGCTGCGAAAGGACTGAGAGCTAGTGTGCGGTGCCCGCGACACCGTTGCCCGAACAGGTCCGCCCCCGCCCGCGCCGGCGCCGCCCGCCTGGCCCCCATGCGTCCGCGCACCGAACCACACCGGCACCTCCGCACAACCACCGCTCTTGCACACAGCCACACGCACCAGTAAAAGTGCTATTTTGTGTATGCCAGTTGTTGCTTGTTCTATCTCACTTTGTTCTAGCATTGTGGTATTTTTTTCTTTTAGCTGTATGCATTTATGTATAGGCACCCGTCTGAATGAAGTAAGGAAAGCCAATTGCGCCATTTTTTCTGTTTTCTTAAGCCCCAAAAATACTGGTTAACAGTTCTAAACAAAAAACTCATTATAAAGGCCGCAAGCACATTCATAACTCATTCTTTGGCACTTTTGGGAATTCAGATACCTATTTGTATTAAAATTTGTGTGAGTTGAATCAGCAAACGAAGCCATAATCCAATACGGGATCATTCGCATTTTCAACTTATTTTTACTTTTGTTAAATAACTAATTCACTGATAATCGGACTAATATTTGAACGTAAACATTATTGCTATTAATTAAGACTTAAATATTCATGTTTAGTAGAAACATAGTAATAACATTTATTTCAGAAAGGACCTCACAGCGTTTGCCGTCGGCAGCCATTCAATTAACGGACAGATTTGCAAAACAATAGAACCCGAAAAGGCAGACAGCACTCAATATAAAGGAACGGGGATTTACTAAATAGTTATGAAACAACGTCAATAAACTTTACAGCTTCAGTCGTTTAAACGGTCTTTCAGTCGTTTAAATTGTATTGTTACGCCCTTCGCAGGGTGTCGGCACCTTTGGAATTCATATCACATGTTCATGACGCCATCCGGATATTTTATTACATCGCCTTTAACAGTTATGGATTTACACAATATTCTAGTCTGACGGATGCCGCTTCCAGATTACTCATGCCGCTTTTATTTTTCTGAACACCACACAATCCTTGCGCTTCCTTCTTTTTCATTTACATTTCCGGAACTTTTGATACAGCGGATATGTCACCGTAAAATTGTCAAATACGTTATATTGTAATATCTCTAGCTATATTGTAAAGTCTCGAATTATTGTCAAATGAACATACTGCTTACAATAAAATGCATTATTTTTCGTGAAATGCATGCGATGGTAGTCAACTCACGCGGTGTGGAGAGAAGGAGTTGTCCCCCTTGCCTAGTGGACCACTCTCATGAAAAGATACTGTACCATTCCTGAGAAATATCGATTAATATAACCTAACCTTAAAACACTTCATATTCCCCTAAAAAGCGTAGTCGACGGAGCCCCGCTTCGCGGGGCCCCTATTTCCGGGTGCAGGGTTTAAAGGAACCTAACTAACCTAACGGGGGGGTGCCCCAAGTCCCGTTATGGGGGCAGAGATACTTCCGTAATGTTCAGTTGACAATAATTCGAGATATTACAATATCGCTAGAGAGGAACACGTTATATTGTAATATAACGTGTTTGACAATTTTACGGTGACAGATACACTGCATATTGAGCTGGTGCGCATTTAACGCGTTTTGCCAATAATTAAGAATGATGTTTGCAACAAATAAACCTTAACAAATACTTTCATAGAAGAACTCAAATTCTAAGATTAGATCGGAAGAGGTTTATCGGTGCCGAGGAGATTAAGTTCCCCGATATCCTTTTAGTAATCCCGAGAATACGGGTTTTAGTGTTTTTTGTAAACCAAATCTTAAGCAGCCCACAAAGAAAGTGATTATTCATTTCAGACCTTAGAAGAATAGTGAGATTTTACGGCTTGATGAATTTACTGTAATGCTCAACAGGTAAAAATGTTCTTTCAAAGTAATGTTAAACTTTTCTCTTTAATTGTGTGCTCGTCGTTATGTCAATAACGGCTCATCAAATATTCTCATTTTTTTCTTGTACTATTTCAACTGCACTCAAGTTTTTTTTTAAATATTCCGGATTAAATTCTGATCCGTGTTAGAGTAAAAATTTCAACAGTTATCTTGTAGCCGAGTAAAAATACTAATTTTAAAAAGCGGTCAAGTGCGAGTTGGACTCGCCAATGAAGGGTTCCGTATCAAAACTGTGTAAATTGCGGTTTACGATTTATGACGTATTAAAAAAAACTACTTACTAGATCTCGTTCAAACCAATTTTCGGTGGAAGTTTACATGGTAATGTACAACATGTATTTTTTTTAGTTTTATCAGTCTCTTGTTTTAGAAGTTACGGGGGGGGGGGGACACTCATTTTTCCACTTCGGAAGTGTCTCTCGCGCAAACTATTCAGTTTAGAAAAAAATGCCTCACACGTATGGGTTTGATGAAATTTGTTTTTTTGAGTTTCAGTTCTAAGTATGGGGAACCCCCAAAATTTATTGTTTTTTTTTTCTATTTTTGTGTGAAAATCTTAATGCGGTTCACAGAATAGGTACACCTTCTTACAAAGTTTCAACAGCATAGTTCTTATAGTTTCGGAAAAAAGTGGCTGTGACATACGGACGGACAGACAGACAGACATGACGAATCTATAAGGGTTCCGTTTTTGCCATTTGACCACGGAACCCTAAAAAGGATGCCTCTATTACGTGTTGAAAGAGAGGAATTGGTTTTTAAGACAAGCAAGGCTGAAATGAAAAAGCTGTACTGAGCTTTGATATCCCGATTAATCCTGACACCTCTAGGTGTTTGTCAGAAAGTAACTATATTTATTTTGCACAATGTTTGTTCAAACTTGGTTGAAACTTTGCCTTAAAAGACAAAGTCAAAACAAATTGCATTTTAACGGATGTTAAATTGTGAAACTTTTCGAGACTTAGTTCATGTCAGGAGTGTTTTTTTTTTTCAAAAATTCAGTTTGTGATTTCCTGAGAAAGCATAAATTATGAAAATTGTAGCTCACCACTATACGTCCAAATATAAAGATCATTAGTTAACCAATCAATGCTATTTTCATGGTTAAAATGCTTTAGTTTACAGATCATAAATCATTTTTTTATAAAAAAAATGGACCTAACGACTCCATAAAGTGGCATGGCGTTGTTTACACAAATAAAATAAAACTGTAATACGCTACCGAATTGGTCCCGTCGCGCGTCGCGTCGCAGCGGTCGGGTTTTGAGTAAAAAATGGCAGCTATTTTGCGTTTGCGCCGACTGCGTGAGTTTTTTGCAGGTCCTTGTAACTTAGAGTGATCGTTAACTTGCTGAATTTATTTTTAGAATGTACCATGACTATTATAGACCAAGTAGTAACCATATTTAAATTGATTTGTCCATTGATTTATCTGTTTAAGAAAAAATCGCCTATACATAGGCACCTTGTTTTGAATTTAGTTTTTAACTAATTTAATTTAAAAATTAAATAATACGTTACTACACAGTCAGAAAGCGAACTTGAAAAAATATTTTGTTGTGGTTGGAACTTTATCTATCATTTGAACTTATTTAAGCCTACATGAACAACATCTAAAGATCGACTGTTAAGTGGTTACTGGTTAGCTACGACAATGTAGGGCAACGCGGGTTGTTCAATAATCGTGTTGGGCTCAGCAACCATTGCACGTGTTTGGGAGTCGTGTGCCAGCGCAGCTTCGTCGTGCGAGTTCTCTACCATCGCCGAGATCACGCCAAAGACGTACTAACTAAATTATCATAATATGGATGTGATAATTTATAAGTACCTATACAAAAACGGTTTAAATTTTAAAACTTTTACAGCTATCTCGTTTTTGCATACTCGGGATCGGTCGTGACAATTTTTGAGTATGTCCGTACTATGGATGAGTAGGGATAGACCAAAGAAACGAGGAGGAATTGCAATCAAATTGGAATGAAGACGGTAGTACCATGTTGATTGTTTGTTTGGGCAAAGGCCTCTTCATACAGAGAAGGCACGAACAATAGAGCATTGATCACCACCCTTGTTCAAGACGTGTTGGCGATTTCAGACATATAAGTCCAGGTTTCCTCACTATGTTTTCTTTCACCGATGTCTGTGATGTCCAAGATAAAATTTTCTTTAATTAACCTCCGAAATAAAATAAATCATTTCCGTCATATAATATATCTCTTCATAGATCGTAGCACATCTGAGCGACGGGCGCCCGGATGGTGCGTGTGCGTCGATTGCGCAACGATTGGTTGCACGGCGCGCGCGCCGGTTCCACGCCGGTAACTCGCCTCAAGTTCTCGGCAACGATAACCTTTTTCATGACCAAAGTGGTAGCCAGTACTGGCGCCAATGTTTTAGAATACATTGTCCATATTTGTTTTAAAATCTTTCACATCTGCAGCATCAATGAAACTATAAGCTTTTTTTTATCGACGTAGCCTTTTTTTTTTGTTTCCGAGTACTTAAGATATCGAAAAAATCGACTATTAGTAAGACTATAACTTAAATCTAGATGAGTTTTTGTTCAATCAGATGTGCGATATTTGCCAAGAAGTCTTAAGATATTTGCGAATTATGTATGAATTATTTATGAAAACATCTTGCGGAATTCTTAAACTTTTCGGAATGAATGAATTAATGCTTTTATCGCTTTTCAAACAATAATAACGGTTGAAATTTAAACCCGTTATTCTAATAAAATATTTTCAATACACTTCCTCGAAAACTGGTTCTTTTCGCACTACGAGTAGGTTCAAAATGCAGTGTATTTCACACACGTGCATTTTTCATGTTTTTTCCACAGATGTGCAGAAAGCAAAATTGCCACAGATAACTATACCTATACTTAGTCCAAACTGGTCAATTCATAATTTAAAAAAACTGTTTCTTTTTTAATTTCGGATAAGCGATCTACGTCTTTACGGGCGGCGTAATCATTTTTTGAATATTCAAATTGTGTTTATAAATTCAATATCATAGATAAACATGATTCTTTACACCTAATATTATTTTCTTTTATAAACAAATTAACATTTATTTGTGTTCTAAATTAAAAAATAAGTATATTAAAAAAAAAAAACTATTTTTATATTAGGCTGTATAATAGCTTCATATCTTTGCTTCTTCTTCAACATGGCAAAAGCGAAGCGTGGAAAAAAAAATCATAGTCTTGTAATAAATTATGACACAAATATTTTAAGTAAGTACCTACATTCTTTTATTTTATTTCTTCGAAAGTGTATTGAAAAACGTCGTTTGTTATACGTGGACATTTGTTATTGCAGTTCTCGGCTCAAAAACACCCTCGCCTTACGGTTCGTGTCTTAATACCGCCTTGAACTACCTACAATATCAAACTTTATCAAAATGTAAAATTTTTTTGAAGTCGAAGCCTTTAAGTAGAATTCGGATTTGACAACAAATTTTCGTAGATCACGCAAAAAAACTTGAGTTATTTGAATCACCTTTATTGAGGTACCTATAGCGTTACGCACATTCCACAAGATTCACCTCAGCTTTGAAACAAGTCGATGTTCAATCATATCAGATAGAACGTCGGTTTGATTTCATTCCACTGCGATCACAATGATATTCTTCGACGTATCTCGACGGTAACTCTTTTGCACTTGACAGGCGCTCACGCATAGTCACTGAAGGCGAACTTGATCTTCAAAGTCCGATTTAGAAAACAATGAACATGTTATATTAATTTGTTATCAGTTACAAGTATGGCTAGTTGACTGCATGTAGGTTTAATCGAAGCCGTAGTTTGCACAAGTGTTTCCAAATCTTCTGTCGTTTTTCATGCAGCTGCGTCGTACTTGTGTTTTTAACTGAGACTACAGATTGGTGATATTATTTTAAACGTTTCTATAATAAAATGAAATATATCAAAGCTTTAAGCTCTGATACGAAAACTGTCACCTCTAGCTAATTTCTTGTGAAATACTTATGGGTAGTGGCTTCTTCAGTCGAACCTAACGCTATTCTAGCAAAAGGTCCAAAACAAGTTGCGACAGACATTGCGCAAAAAGTTGGCACAAGATAAGGACTAGAGAATAGTCAAGCTACCTTTTTAGAACAGTAAGCACCTGCAGCTGGTTTCTAGGCTTCCTGCCAACACCGCTATATTCCAAACCAGACGATAAGCAAGTAAATAACATCCCGTAGAGGCAAAGCTTCGTCTTCCATCAAGTGTGCCGTGTAAATAGATCGCGGTACAACGGTACCACACCATGTATTCGCGATGATTGCCCTGAAGCACGCGCGAGACATCACAGGGGAATAAATTGCAATAGTATTAATGTTTTGAACCGGTCCACTGATTACAACTCAAGTGAACACTCGTATTATTCAATTGGTCGCACGAGCCTACCATTTTGTTTTTCATGAATTTAGCATTCATATAAAAAGATAGATGGTAATTTACGAAAAAAAAAAATATTCCAGGTGATTTTTTCGTTTACTCTACAGCAAGTTTCCGAGATATTATTAATACTTTTAAAAACGAAACAACTGACAAAACAATATTGTTTGATTATCTTTTCAGATAGCCTGAAGATTAATTTTTATATTAAATTAATAAAATATAATTCAAGTAGAAGACGAATACTTATGTACAGACGCCAGCACATAAAGCTACCCGAAACCGCCAAATTTTCCCAATCAACCTTGAACCTAATCATCATCATCATCAGCCTATTAATGTTCCCACTGCTGGGACACAGGCCTCCTCTCTAAGAGAGGAAATGGGCTATAATCCACCACGCGCGCCCAGTGCTGATTGGTAGGTGTACTCGTAACATGTCTTCGATTTTTTTGGTTCTAGGACATGCCGGTTTCCTCACGATGTTTTCCTTCACCGGTTTGAGAGCAGTGGTGATGAAATAAATTACACGAAGTAATGCACCTGCCTGGGTTCGAAACTTCGAACTCACGATATAGACTAACCGTTCGTAAGTCGGGGCCACCATCACTAGGTAGCCGTTGCTCTACAAGCACTGAACCTAATGCCTCGCGATAAAGTTGGAAATCTATTAATGAAATTGTGACAGATTGTAGTACCTTGATGTGTTTGCGACTGTACCTAAAGAATCGAGCAGTCGGATTATCACGATCGAGAGCATTTATCAGGACACCGCATTCCTTCAACAAGCTATCATTTTACACTATTCTTTCCCGGTTTACATCCAATTCAAAAGACGTGGTGGCCGGTGGCATTAGTACCATAAGGTTTCGGTAGATTATTCCCTCCATCATCGTTTAAGCCGATTAAATCTCACGCACGAGGTCTAGGCGGCCTGCTGACAAGTTTCTCAATTTCATTGACCCATGCGTCTATACAAAATGAAATGATCTGAAAAAAACTACACTGTAATACTGGCTTATACGTCAGTTCGATTCCCGAGTTTGGCAAGCGAATTATCGAAAATCTGTGAATGCAGATCTGTTTCTTTTAAAAATTTGCTATATCCAGTATTTCGAGTACTTTCTCCTCGAGGTGGCATTGAAAAATTCCACCCTGTATAGTTTGTTTGCTTATATAACTTTTTATAAAAAAAAAAAACGGTGTTGGGCTTTAGTAATTTCTCCCGTACCTATCGTGGGTGCGTACACAAACATTTAAACTCTCACACAAACAGCTAGACCCGGAAAAAACTACCTGTGGGCCATGCAAATATTTTTCCCGTATGGGAATCGTATCTGCGACACGCAGCGCAGCAGCCAAAGGCTCAGCTACTGCGCCAACCGTGTCATCTACCTTCGAAGAGCTGGTGATGGAGCAAACGAGTCCTGGAGTGGACATCACCATACCGCAAGCACAGTGTGTGGCGCTCCCTAGCTAGGCAGACTGACGACATAAAAAACGCTGTCTTGAGTCAGACTGGATACGGAAGACCACACCCTGTCGTTGGTGTTATGGTGCAGCTTGATAGCGCTTAATTAACCAATAAGTTATGTTAAATATTTATCTTGTTTTACGTTTTTTGTAAAGTAAGCAACGACCTATTGTCGGGCCTACGCTGTTGTAATTGCTATTGTAATAATGATTTGAAAAGAGTAATGGAGTTTCTTGCCGGTTCTTCTTCATGGAAACGACTAACGCGGACCGTGCACCTTTTTCGACGTTTTATAAGTGCCCATCTAGGCTTATGTGAATTATTTTTTTCCGGATAGGAAATCATCAAATGACTTCTCCCACTCTGGGTGGAGCGGGAAGGAGTGACTTTTACTGACTAAAACTCATCCGTGTTCCTTCTTCGCCCTTTATGTTCCGGGGCCACGGTATCTCTTTCGAACAGTCCCGCAGCCCCGGCAGAGTTGATTGACCCTCAAGTAATAACCATGTTCATGCAAACACATTAGTTTAAAACATCTCACCATATGTGCTAATAGTTTGCACGTTAATTATACAAATGCCACGTGATAACGCGGACGCAGTTCGTAGCGTAGCCTACGTGATTCGTAGAGCGTTATCACCCGCACTTCTGAACGGTGACTATTTAAAAAATAAGTCTGATATTAACGTCATCGCACTTAAACTGGTCTAGAACTTGATTGCACGTTGTGTCTATGGTATTTCCTATGATGGTTATGCTGTTATATATAAGTCTAGCCTATAAGTATATAGGTGTCTACATAAGTCGACTATATAGGTAATTGCCTATATATATTTGGGTAAAGTTCAAATGAAACCGAGATAGATGCGTCAATGGTTTTAAACGTATAAAACTATGAATTGGCAAAATATTTGTTTTCCTTAATTTGTTATAGTTGTATCAAAAACACAGTATTTTGTACTGGACTTCGAGTTGGGATTTAGTAAGTCCCAAAAAGCATAATCATACCCGGGCCACTAAGCAACAGTCGGAAACTTAAGAAAATGTTTATAACTATGGCATAATAATATAATTTATTGTTACCTACCTTTAACTTTTTAAACTTAAGGATATCGGACGTAGGTAGGTACTGGTAGGTTATTTATTTATGCATCTTCAGGTTGCTATATTTCCTGTTGTCTACAAATACTCAGGTATCTACATATATTTTAAAGGCAACAGTACTTAGGTATATAGGTAAAACAAATCAAGACATTAAAGTCACATAGGTACTATTGTATGTTGTAAAAAGCAATGTCTTTCTCGAGAAGGCCACGGTCTAAAAATACCGAGTAAATTGCGTATTAACACTATTTATAGAAAGAATATTCAATAAATATAGACAGGCTGTTTTAAATGGTAAAAGGTTGTGCACAATTGCAAATACTATTCAGAAAGAAAATTTAACTTGAAAATAAAAGTAGAATCGATTTTTATAGAATGGAAAGGGCAGCTTTTATGTTAATACATAAATGGTACCTAGTTGATTGGGAAATATTATAGTGATGGTCTGTACTTTGAATTTTGTGTAAAATAAAAGGGGCATGTTGGTCTTTCTGAAGACCAAAAGATGCAAGGTGTAACTCCGGTATCACCACGAGTACCTAGTTATCAAGTTGGTAATTGCAGTATCTATCTTACTTACCTAGGTATATTGTTACTTCCCTAGGAATGGCAGGCATATAAAGTGGCAGGTATTTTCTTCCGAGAAACAGTATTAACATGCGAAGGTAGGTACTTATTTAATATTTAATGTCATATAAAAGGAGTTTGGTAGATCTATAATAGTGACATGAAACTGTCAATCGTAACACGACATAATTATGTTTGAATAATACATTTTCCAAAACAAGTTGTATGACTAATTGAAGAAGTTTAGATAGCAGCTTATTGCCCATGTTTGTGTTACTTTGCGCAAATGCGGAAGTAGGATATATCGATAATGCATGTTCATGTCCTGTGACCTAAAACACTAAATCTATTGCAACGGTACCTACTTCGCTGATAAATAGCTTTATTTATTCATTAGTACAGCCACTGAACACACCGTTGTGTGCTTAGATATTTTGCAGTAGGATTATCAAAAGCATCAATTTATTACCACCTACCGCTTTAAATCTTTCCATTAAGAAATAACTATTATGACTACGACTTCTATTGATGGCTAATACCTGTATCGAAATGAAAATTATGTTGTTGTTTCCATAAAACTTATAAAATGTTGTAATCTGCGCTCGTGTAGAGTTCTGCGACGTTCCATAAGTTTCATTAAAAGTTCAATTGTGAGAACTCTTCGTTACGTGAATTAAACGTCAGAAAATTCTCAAGGCATGTTCACGTGTAGCTAACTACCTACCTACGTATACCGGTTGTCAAAAGGCTGCGTGGTGCGCGGGCGCGGCCGGGGCGGGGCGCGGGCGCGCGGGCCGCGCGCCGGGTACAGCGACCGCAATAGCGATGGTTGCCGCGCCGCAGCCACCATTGCCAAGATCACGGACCGCGCATGCGCGGCGAATGTCAGCCACGTCACGATCGAGCTTCGTGCTATCGCGATTGGATCGTTCGAATTTAGAACTCGGAATACAATCACGATTTAAGTATCGAAATTTCTTGTTGGCTGTACTTTAAAAATAACTTGATGTCATTCCTCCTCCAGAATGATAAACGCAGCAGTAGGATTTATGCAGGTACTTATGCTTGGTCCATTTCAATGTATAAGTTACCCACTTCTGGCGCCATGTTCAAATATGCATGCACAGTGTACTTACAACAACGAATTCATGAATTTATTAATGTTTGAGCAATACAAACATCGAAATAATAAAACTGGCTTCAGTAGGTATTATGGAAAAAAATAGTCCGTTATAAAAATGAGGTGTCTACATTCCCTCGCCCCATTACTCACAAACTCACAACAACTTGATTTCAATCGAGCACCAATCACACTCGGTTCCCGTTCCCCAATCGAGCCGCTATTATGCAACCGTCTCACATAGGCACGCACGTTTTTTGCCCGCCATCCCCACGGTAAGTATAAGTACTGTCCCAAGACTCCTGACGAGCTTTGGTTCGCGTCGTCGCCTTGTATGTATAATAGCCCTTGCCCTATCTTTATATGGGCCGAGCCGTAGCCTCCCGCAATCCTCATTCAGTACACGTAAGGTAGCGGCCCTAAGGACCGGGTTTTTGTAACAGCGCAACAGGTAGAAAGGAAAGGATTGCGAGTGCAGAGCGAGAACACATGACATCATCTTCGTGTCTGTCTCGCTCGGCGCGCCGGCGCAGGAATGCCGGACGATTTGTGCTTGCGCATAATACAGACGGTTCGTGCGACCAGCCGACCACTGTGTAGTGTGTAGTTATAGTTGTGTATAGCCGAGCATAACCAACACACACTGCCCTAATGCGTACGGGTCATGTAGCGGGATTTACAGAGTTTAGCCAGTGAAATTTATATTGAAAGGGAGTCTGATGATTTTCGAACATTATCGCCTTTTCTGACTTTATTTTGTTCTATTTTAGAAGCTTTCAGTTTTGTTAACTTTAAAAGTGTGGTATTTTTTTTTCTGAAACCTTGAATATAACATAGGTAGGTACCGATAATGCTAATTGAAATTATATTCACTATCGTTTTAAAACTGAAACTTCCTATAGTTCCTGAGCTTCAATATGGAAGGCGCAGTATACGGTTACGTCAGCATAATAGTTTTGAGTGCATTTGCGTTATAATTAAATGCAGGTTTCACAGATTCAAAAGAATATTACCCGAATGAATTTCACCACGTGAAGGAATTAAACTTAGTAGTACTTACTCAAAAATAAATCAAGGAATTAGGTACAGTTAAAGAGGTGACCCATCGCTGGTGTACACACATCTTTCGCTTTTAGGTAGGTACATTAATAAACAATCTTTGTTTGTCCTTGCTTCAAGATCCTGAAGCATCACCAACAATATACCGAAGTTATCTACAAGGGCCCAGCAGGACCAATAAACATTATTATACTGTCATCTGACAATCCTCGAAAAATTCGCAAAAAAACCTCTTGAAACGTGACTTCTTATTTATACGTTAAATAAATAAAGCGACGTTGCGTCTAGAATATTAAATAAACAGTAAAACCGGTACCTGAGTGTATGTAAACATTGTTAAAAAACTTCATTTTGAGGCGATAATTGAGGAGAATCCTGTTGAATCAATTTACAGACCGATGTGGCAAAAGTCGTTTGGAAGTCAAACGCTATGTAAGTCAATATTAGGTAAAAATATAGTTTGCCAGAAATAAACTAAAGATGCCGCTAATTGAATTAACTCGGTATGTTATAAAGTGCAATGTTATGACTATGATGTAATTTGGGGGTCAAAAGATGACGTTGTTCAAATGACATAAGAAATAAAAATCAATAAGTAGGTTCCTACTTTAATAACTACTTGTTTTATTTATAAAGTCATGTTTTGAGTCCAATTCGTTCTTATAGTTGTGTACCTATTTGTGTCTGTAAAAGAATTCACGTAAAGTGCGCATTAGTGCTTAGTTTAAATAAGTTAAGTTACTGTCTGTTCATCCTGGGTATAGATACAAACTCCTGTAACTTTGGAAGACATAATAATATTCAGGTCGATGCTTGACCACCAAAAACACTTTGAAAATTTTACGGTGACAAATACATTAACCAAGATACACGAAGCTTTGCATGAACACATACTAGATGTTTTTGCGTAGTAAAGCACTACGGGATAGAAGCTCTACAACTTGCATATTTTTAAACCGATTAAGAATTTACACTACACTTATGACTTAATTAAACACGACTATAATACAAAGATATGCGTTCAATTAAAATTAAAGCGAATATATTCGTGGCGGTGGTAATGTCGGCCGCTTCTTGGGTAAATATGTTACCGCTGACTCGCTGGTCACATAAAAAGTTTCCTCCGAGATCCGGTCTCACTGGTCCGTAAGATCGACGACCTCAGGTCGCCGTTTGACTTATGGAAATAAGTTTTCTTGCTTCATCTGACTTATAGACTTTGATGGTTTTATCAATATTTTTAATTGTCGTTATTGTGAGAACTTTTCTTCGCGACTTTGAACGCAACCCATTTTTCTATCTCATTTCTCTTTTGAGGTGCTGCTAGTTGATAAAGTTTCTATTCAACAATCTCTTCTTTTGGTCAAAAGAGCTTTTAGCTTTTCTGTTATGAATACTGGTGCATTAGTGCTAACTGTCAACGTGCTTTAAAATATCGGCATTCAAATGCGTCGATTTTGCTGGAAGCTTCTAGTGGTTATTTCGCATGCGACTCCTTTCTTCGGCCCCTGCGAGTGCGCGCTTACATCAGTGACGATAATGTTATGAGGCTTACGCGACCGGTTACGAGCCCGGCAGACATCGCAGTTCCAATTCTGTTATATTCCCCATCGTACATTATAATGTTTGTTTTGCCTTTATTTATTAAAAAGACATTATCGCAACTAGTCGATCGATGTTGAGAAAGTAGCGCAAGACTTTTATTACAATAATTAATATCATAATTAATGCCTACCATTTTTTTGTTGTTACAAATAATTTATGATTGATGCTGTTTGGTAATAAGGCTGTTTACGATTATTCTGTGGATGTATAGGAGGATATCGACGTACAGGACAAGCAGGTGCAGTTCCATAGTTGATTATAAGTTTAGCACCTTTCTTTCATTTGTTGCTTTTATATGAAATTCCTTTCTAGTGTAGCTAGTTATGGTATATTACATATGATAAAAGTTTATTAGTTTATTGCCTTGAGCTGAAAGTACAACTTACGCAAATATATAAGCTAGTAAATGATAACAATATTTTCATGAAACTTGGTTCAATTTACAATGAGAGAACCGACGTTGAGAAGAGAAGGAATGAATACAACAGTACGTCTTTTGGTAATCTGAAACGCAGTTCGGAAATTATTAATTTCCCATAAGAGCAGGAATAGGTATAACATAGACGCGACATAAGCCGGCAACACCTAACTATTACAAAGCAAGCGATGTTGCAATTCAAGAGCCGAGGCTGCTTTAGCGGTCGCGCTCGGCGGTGCAGCACGATCTGGCGTTCCGCTCTGCGCGGGCGCACGCCCCCCCCTCCCCGTGCCTCCCCCCTTTTCTTGCTGCCCCGCGGCCCTGACCAAGACACAGACCCCACAGAGGCGAAATGTTACGAAATTGAGTATCGACCAAACGTGTTTGCGTCTGTACCTAGTGCAGGGCTACAAATCGATGTCGTAAGTGTTCAATGGGAATTGGGTACGGTAGTCTAGTTCACTTGCATATGCCAGGTGCATCGTGTTTCCGTTTTTAGAACGACGCTTTTATGAAGCGAAAGAAGATATCTTAATAAAGATCGAGCTAATCGCGTTTTGATTTACGACGGTCAAGGGTAGAATTTAAACTGTAATTTAAAGAATCCACGCGTAGACGCCACTTTGAGTTTGTAAAACATCAGTTGTAAGTTATGATTTACTAATTGTACTGGCAGTTTTATTATGGCATGTTTCGCCCCGTAATCTTCCCGTAAGACCATCATTACAGGTGTGCAATTTATCTTCTATACTCATTACGCGAATGCAGTAACTTGGATGAGCTCTACGGCCTCTGTTTATTATTTATGTACCTTTAGCATCATGGTACACACTTATCATAGAAAATTATGGCTGTAGTTAGATGTTTTGTAGAAAATTATAGTATTTAAATTACCAGACTAATAAAATACGAAAAGGCGTTAAGCAGTTAATTATAGTATCGTAAAATTCCAGCAGTTAAATGTATTTGCACGAAAACTTTATTTTTTTGTAACAACAAACACCCAAAGCCTATTATTAAACATATTTATAGATATGTTAAAGGGAAAAAGATAAAAACAATTATTAAATGAAAATAAAATATAATCATACTGTTCTGTACTACATATGAATAAGCTTTACTTTTATCGACTACAATTAGTATTATTTAGAACGAAAGTTCTTTGCTCACGACGCATAAAACAGACGACAGGGCAGACGCTAAATTATCTAAGGTTTTTGGGGAAGCAATTAGAAATACAGGTAGTCCAGCTTACGAAGAAAACTGTCGAGAGCTGAACATTTCTGTTGAATTCCCTATTTGGCGAAGTGCCAAGATACTGTGGCCACTCTGCAATTACAAATGCCTTCCTAACAAGGCTATTTGTCAGTCGGTACAATTAGCTTTCGTGTCACATAACAAGAGGCTTGTGAATTTAATCGGCACTGTCATCGAACACTCCACCTGCTGATTTATTTTTTCACAGCTTTTTGCGGCAGAGAGTGATTAAAAGTTAAATGGCAACACTTATGTATGTACTCTCCAGTGACTGTAGCTTTATAATTGTTTTAATGAAAGTACGCATGACAGCCGTGCAAGTAGATACGACGGTTAAGTATATTAATTAAATGTTTAGGCGAGCCTAAGCTGGGTCTTTTTGATCTGAGGTCTTTTGTTAAGAATATTCAATAAAATACAAAAAAGTTTTGATATTAGTGTGAAAACTTTTCAGTCAGTTCTTTCAGGATTGTTCCTTTCTGACAAAGTGTAAATTTTACAATTTTAGTGTCCACATCGCAATATTATTCTCGCCTTTTAAGAGTCAAAATAGCCTAAAAAATAAGTGGTACACTGCAGCTTTCACGGTTTAAAACTAAACTTATATTGTCACTTACGGGATATCTTCAGTGATAATTCATTCCCAAACAATCCGTGATCATGGGATCGCAGGTTGTAAGCGCCATCACTTGCAACAGCGTCAAAATATCGGGAGCTCAAAATAAAGAATAATCGGGGAAGATATCCCGTAAGTGACAATATAAGTTTAAATAAGTGGTAGGTTGAGCCTACCAACGCTAATTAACAGAGTTTTCCTGAACGGCCATTATACTTCTCCAACCCTTGGTCAATGCTGAGTGTAGGTCAGTTCCTCTCAAGTTTTGGCAATTTTGTGTCATGATTATCCAGTTTCTTCCAGTTTAACGAACGACCATTGTCCATTTCTAATTGCGGGACTGTTTCATAGTTTGAAGAAGTCTTAAGAAAATAGCGCAATATACAATAATAACACACCGCAGATGATAGGTGTTAACCCATCACCTATGATCACTATGTACGTACCATTAAATAACTCATTTCCTTTACTTGACATTTCAAAATAATGTGGGTGGACAGCTGACGTACAGTATGTTTTTCTTCGACTGTGGTAATGCATTATAAATATATGGTCTGATCATTTCTTTAAACTGACTGAAGGTACTTGACAATTGCCTGCACATTATAAAATAGGAGGCGGAAAATCGGTAGGTAACCATTTTCTTTTTTTTATACATTCGTTTATAAAAAAAGAAATATACCAAATATTTGTACAGATTACATATAATATAGGTGGCAAAGGTGTACCTAATGGTACACCCGCATTTAGCAAGTTAAATTTGAAGTTCCATGTAATACAGAGCGAGCCTATTGCCATCAACCGGGCACAAATCCAGACACCGTCGCTGCTGCTAAGAAATTCCTGATGGAAGACACAGTAACACTTTATACCCGACCTGGTAATCGAACCCAGGGCCTCATGCTCAACAGTCGCTGTATTTGTAGAGAAGGATTCAGCGGTTATTATTCGACATACAGGGTGTAAACCACCGCATCACGAAGCCGTCAACCAAGCATTTTGTATATCAAACTAAGTACTTAACTTTATGCAAAAAATATTTCTGGGAAACAACTTTTTTTTTTGGCGTGAAAAATCACGTTTTGTGGTATAACTCAATGTAACGCACTCAAAACATTGTACTGATGGATGAATTGAATAATACGGGGATCGTGGAGATATTTAAAGTAAAAATCTTCCGATAAAACTTATATTTAAAAGAACTTGTCAAAAAGTTGCTACTTTGACCCCCAATATCTCCGTAACTAGAAGGTTCCCAGGTATGGTGTAGAACAAAAAAAAATATCAGAATGACGAGGAGAACAAGTGCCTCGTCTTCGTTAAGAGGTGTTTTACTCCCTTTATACGACATAGGCTAAACGATTAGGTAATGTCATGCTTTTTTAATGTACATAATTAACGAACCAAATGCGAGTTGCCCTTGAACCTCCAGTTCAAAAATACAACAATGTGTTTGTTTAATTTAAGATCATATCTGTACAACTAAACAAACTGTGAAATGACAAGCACCTGGTAAAGCTTTAGTATTTCCTTTATACCCTGAGTAACATGAAAACCACGTGTAGTTAAGGAACCCTAAATCGCTGTGTCAAACACTCAAACTAGACTAACTTGTGCCTGTGGGCTGCTTCACTTGTGCGATGGTTATCACAAATCTTGTGCAGGTGCTGTGTGTCGATGTAGAATATGATTTTGTCAAGTTTTTCGACAGTGTGCGCGTGCAGATTGCTTGCATTAATTATTATGGCTTCATATAAAATTATTGCACCTGCTTTGGGCAATAAAATTTAATGTTAGGACAGTAAATTGGTATATTGGTATTGGATAAAATAATAATAAATCTTTATTCAGAATCTTAGAAGGTAAAATACAATATGAATCTAAAAGCTAACATTAAAAAATTTAGAAAAGATAAAAAATAAAAAAAATCTGAGAACATGGGAGGTGCTATTTCTTCTCGCTATTTCATTGAAGTTAGTATGATTAAAGTAATAACGTTACTAATAAGGCGTTGTCAAATCACACTTTTCTTCTGTGGGAGACAAGGAAGTACAGGTTTTAACTGAAGTACGTGTATCTAGTGATTGCAATGTGTAATGTGAATTTGATAGTGTTCAGTTACTTCGTGTCTATCATTAAGGACCACCGTGGAGTGCTGACGGGTTCCTGTGATTATCACCACAATGTAACTACTCGCGGCGTGCCGAGGGTTAAATGAATTTCACAGTTTCAAGCTATCTTATCTTCTGTGTAATGAAATGCGGGTAATTTTTCAGTGACAATAAAAGGAGTTTGCGAATTAACTTTTTCGATTTATGTTTTTAACGTTGTAATAATTGTTTAGAGGTGCCTAGGTGTTTGTTGTTATTTTGAACCTTCTTCTAATAAAATGCCTACGTATTTTATTAGAAGAAGGTTCAAAATAACAGAAAAGAGAATACATGCGTGACCTTTCATCGGAATTGGTTGTTAAAACTCAATTAAGAGTCTTTTGACCGTTTTAAAATCCAGGCATTATATGAGTAAAATACATATTTTTACAACTTCGTCAAAGTTTTTGAATTTTTGATGATTTGGGTCTTGAATGAGTCGTACAAAAACATCAAGTAAACAATAAGCATCTTAATGTTTGTGCTCATTATCTCAACTGAAAACAAAACACTAAATAAGCAACAACATTATACAAACCTGTCGCGAAGATGGAACTGAGTCACTTGAAGTAAACGTCAATTGTACACGCAGAGTTCAAAACAGTTGGCTTTAACAAAGAGGTGGTATGCATATTCATATCTCACGCCCCCTTTACAAGCGTCCCGGCTGAATTGCGCCCGCGCTGCTGTGACACCGATTCTCTACGTTGAAAATGCTTCGACTGTATACGAAAACGTCGATCACTTTCGAACATTGTCACATTCAACTCGTTACTTGTCAATTGAAGAAGCTGTCTTAATCACTTGTGTAATACGACGTCGTTTTTTCTTCGTTTATTTTGACAAGGTTCTAAGTGTAGTCTGGTTTTCACGGGTCGACTGTAAATATAGGAAAATAAATCCTTTGTTTACTATTTGGGACAGCTGGGACGATTAGTTGCAGGGTGATATGTGGAGCAATGTCGGTGGGTTGTTGTTAGCTGTTTAATGTTTTCAGGGCAAGAAATCAATTAGATGGATTTAAAGTGTGCTGAATTTCAGTTATGTTCCAGCTATTACATAAACGGGACTTTTATGCGATACTTAAAAAGGAGCCGCGAGTTGGTTTAAGAGATAGAATTATTACTGTATTATATTCTGATAGTTCTTTTTATGTTTGTATAAATTGATTTGACTGTCAATGTGTATTTAAATCTATCCTTTTCATATTCATCCAAACCATTTAGGTAGCTACCTAACTTCATAATGCTATGACCAGTGGGATTGGATTCAAATTAAATGAGAAGCAGCCAGTCATAGAAACATACGTTTAGTTTAAAAGAGGCAGTTACATTGCTCAAACGCAAACCTATTCATGATCTATTCATTACAGCGGGTGATACAGCAATAACCATTGGTTCATTCGGAGACCAAAGTTTGTTAAAATCGTGGAGGCGCTTACGGGTTCCTGCATTGTAAAAATGATCGTCATTTTATCAGCAATAAGTAAAATAAAATAATTCAGATTATTCATTTTATTTATTTTATTTATTAACTGCGAACTACGCCTGCTGTGCCCATTTGTAGCTCAGTAAAAACAGGTGCAATTGATTTATAATCTACTTTTTCTCCTCGTCTGCCTAAGAATAGGAAAAGCGAACCGTATGTGAAATGTTTTCTTTTATAATTGATACCTGTACGGTATCCCAAGAAGTCTGACAACCGGTCTTACCAATGAGGGGGGGAGGTATTACCCAGTACTAACTGGGTTGCGGAGTTCAGATAGACAGTTGCTCCTTGTAAAGTATTCAGCTACATTTGGTTAGACTAGAAGTCGACCCCAACATAGTTGGGAAAAGGCTAGGTGACGATAACCTATTGTATGGTGTATTTAAAATAGAAAATTCTATTCTATTCTTAGTGATTGTTGTGTTTTCAGTGTGTGAGTTTATTTAACCAAATCCTTGAATTATCTATATTTTAATACAAAAAGCTCGTACAGGTCTTAGTTAAACTTCTGTAAACCCTTTTTTGGAATTCATTGGCAAGTCGTATATGTACTTATGTATGTATTATCGCAATTTCTTCATTCAATGCTGTATTGCGGCATGTGACAGGTGTCTTCGAATCGTAACCACAAATCTTTTCCGACATGGACAGCGCGAAAATTGTTAAAAGATAATAAATATTTACAATGTAGAAGGGAAGCGTAAAATTTGTAAAGTGTGCCCAAATAATTTATTTATTGGAAGCGTTAAGGTTGAATTTATGGTGGCACAATACCATCGGAACTTATAATTTTCTTACAGATTAGGTCATTCCTGGTCAATCAATCCTAGGACTTATGGAGTTACCTAATTGGACATTAATTTCTCTTAGGGGTGAGTTTTATTACCTAACACTATTGACTTGGAAGTATCTGTTTAAAATCATACCCAAGGTCAGTAAGTATATGAAAATTAATCAGTGTGGATTAGGGAAGAACCTTTTTGACATATCAGTTTTGTCAGTGTTCTTTTGTGTTGAATCATCCTCACTAATATGAAAGTAACTGTTTCTCTGTTTCTGAAAAAATGTACTCCAAAAAAGATAAATATAATGGGGCTCTTTCTAGGAAAGGCAGGATTATAGGCAATCGCTTGACGAGTTAATCATAACGGCAACTTTGTATTCAATTGCTTCTCATTTTGAAATCCATTGTAAACATATACTTAGTTTTACAATGATCGTTGCAATTTGACCTACCGCCTTTGACCTGCTCTACGGTGAACAATTTGAACTAATTTCTAATTGGTACCAAAGTACAGACAGAGTATTTATGCATGAAATCATAACAGTATTATTTTTACTTACATATTTACCTTACTTTGTATGAATAAAAATTTAATCAGCGATTTAACTTAGTCAGGAATTGAATACGTTATATAACACGAAGGGTTAAACAGATATATGCCAGCAGACTACCCACATTTGGCCCGTTTTTAGTCTATGTCATAGGGAGCGAACCTATTGATTTCTTTGCTACTACTATTTTATCGGGTTCAATTGTATTATTTTATATCTTGTATGCTTATAGGTATTTTTGCCTGCAATAAAACACTATTTATTTTATTTATTTTGTATTATTTATTGCCATGAACCGGGCACAAATCCAGACTCTGATATCTACTGATTCTCATAAATTCCTAGTTGAAAAGCCTAATAATGCTTTGCCAACCTGGGTATCGAACCGTTATGCTTAACAGTAGCGCTTGCGACCACAAGAGGTACTAGAGGCAGTCAAAAATCATAATCAATCCAATATTATCAAATCGATTAGCTTGTTTGCCGTCATACTTGAGTAATGTTTTCAGTATTTGCTTGTCAAACAAATGACTGTTCTAAGTTGAGAAGTTTGGTTTTTAGATTATATTTGCTGCTTTTTATATTTGCTTACGTTCTTTCGAACTCAAATAAACTACATACATAACGTCATAACATCACGCCTTGTACTCCCAGATAGGTCAGACAAAGGTGTACCTAACAAGTACAGTGAAACTTGGTTAAGTGGGACCTGGATAAGTGAGAAACCTCCATAGCTGAAACTCATGCTGAGGTCCCGACATTTATGCCTGGATATCTGAGACACTGGGTAAATGGAATACCTTTTTAAGTGAAACCAATTTGCAAGTCCCTTGAATGTCCCAGTTATCCAGGTTTCACCATTCACACTTTGCCAGTATATGTATAGGGGCGAGCCTAAATAAAATACTAACCAACTACTTATGTTATTCTTCTAGTAGCAGTAATTTTCGCAAATGCTTCTGTTAACCATTCATATTTACTAATTAGCAGACAACAATGGGAGCGAGTGTACTTGTCTGTTTCTAATAAGGGCATTGCCTTTTTATTACGATTCAACACGAGGCTCATGAATATCAAACACAAATAGATATTACCAAAGTTTTGAGTAGTTTAAAGTACTTGTTTTCGTGTATTTTGGGCTGGCTACGAGGATGTGGATTAAAATCAGGCTCCCAATGTGACTTTTTTCATTATTTATGTATCGTCTAAGTTACCTCGGACATCATTGATTTCAGTGAAGGAAAACGTTGAGGTACCTGAAATTACTGTGGCAATTAATGCTTAAGCTCATCCTTCTCAGCGAGGATCATAAGCGCAAATGTATTTGTTCCGCGTATCCAAGAATATTTACCTACTGTATTATTTTCAGTTTCAACAAGACCATGATTTTTAAAATAAGTAACATCGTCCTAAACCTCTTTGTTTCGACGATATCGTCAAAGTCGCGGGTTACACCTGGATAAGGGACGCACAGAACTGGGAACTGTGGCAGAAAAAAGAGGAGGCCTATTACCCAGCAGTGGACTGAAATGATGATGATGATGAAGAAGTAATATTTTCAATGGTGGTTCAAGTTTTAAGACCTAAGAACCTTTTTTATAAGTTTAAAACACCTACCTACACATAAATAATATTTGTATCTTGACATATCTGAAAAAGAAAAGTGTATTCTTTCCTGAAAGTTACGATTCATAAAATTACATTAGAATAAGAAAGGTTCAATAATATTTTCATTACTTTACATAGGTTACTTTTCAGACCATTACTTACGTACAGGTAAAACAAAACCCAAAACACGAACAAATTAATCTGGATTCTCCCACAAAACACAGAACAGTTCCTCTAATAAAAACTCCGCCGTTTTTACATACATTACAAATAGGTATATTATTTTGTGAAATGCATTGGTCATTGGCCTGGCTGTGGCAACGGCAACGACCTGTAGGGATCAAGCGCGATGATTGACCGCGGTGACGTCGGATTGGGATGACGAAATAAAACTATTGCGCTGTTGTGATAATTGGTCGAGTCACACCTTATTATGGCGTATTTTCGACCATCCTCCACATCGTGATGAGTGAATCTTCACCCTATGACTCGGTCTGCTACTTCCTGAGTCAGACTTTTCCCCTGAAATGTATGGAGGTACGTAATTTCCACGTAGCATCGAGAAGGCAATTTTTTTGTCATACGCTACTTGGCTGACTTGGCCGTGTGACATTACATTTAGGAACACACTCTCTCTCTCACTCAAGGGATTGTATTTGAAAATACTCATGTCAAATATGTAAAACAGTAAAATTACGCGAGTATTTTTGCATGTGTAATCATTTAGCAATGTCCCACGTGACCTTCGTAGTAAGGGTCTACGAGAGTGACGATGATGTGCCTTGTACGCTTACTGACCTATGTAAGGTGATTACTTTGCCCTCTAAAATATCTTTATTTTGGATAAAGTAGGTAGGTAATAACGGAATATGAATATAAACAAATTACTCAAGCTTTGCAGTAATAATGTTGAGTGCAATAGCCGTAACAAAATCTTAAGAATGTTTATTGCGTGCAGCGTAGCAAATATTTAAAACTTAAATACATTCTTGTACTGCAAATTAGTTGCTGGCATAAACTGTAGTGTTTGTAATAGTCACGCTTACTTTGTAAATAGGACATGTAAATGAAGGATGCGATAAGTTATGTCACTCCTTGCGTGAAATAGAGCGTGAAGATAGCATAACTTGTTTTTCAGTATTTAATCGGAAACATTTAAACAATCGTGTTTATGAGTCAGGGTTGTAAATCCTATGTCTAGCAGACTGATTCTGCTTAGTTAGGTTTTTGAATTATGCGCAGATAGGTTTATTTAGTCATTGGAGAGGAAATCGTTTTATTTTAGGTTTAAACGTAGCGTAGGTAGTGACTTTTTTGTAATTCAAATAAATGGTTAACTCGCAAATTATCCTTTCAACCGACTTCCAAAAAGAGGAGGTTATCAATTCGACTTCAGTTTTTTTTTTGTGTCTGTTACCTCAGAACTTTCGACTGGGTGAAACGATTTTGATGATTCTTTTTTTATTTGAAAGCTGGTGCTTCCCATGTGGGCCTATTTTAATTTAGTAAAGATCCGATGTACTAACCGATGTAACTAAAAATGTAAAAATCAAAAACTTTTTTTCAAATAAATTAAACCGACTTCAAAAAACACAAAAAAAATGAAAAATAACTTTAGCTTCAGAAGTCGGTGACAAAAAAACTAAATCTCTCAAACAAAGGTCACAGGTTAAAACAAGAAGTCTATTTGTAACTGTACATATTTAAAACAATAATATACGGTTCAGATTAAATACCTCAACAAAATTTTCATCAAATCGGTTCGCCGGCGGAAATGTTTCTATGCCGCTGATTCTCTTAGTGAATTAGCAACTGATTCTATTAGAAGTTGTTATCATATTTTTATTTACTGTATTCACTAAATCAACTCAATCACGTGCCGTCATTTATAGTTAAAATACAAATATACAAAACACGTGAGCAAGGATAAATACATTAGGTCGTAGAGCTACCGTTTCATGCAAAAAATTAGACACGCTAATTGATGATGCAAAACTTCGATCACACCCATGATCCGGGCATACATACTCCCTACATAGATCTTGGCAAAATAAAGTTATGTAACTAACTAATTGCATTTACAAGTACTTGTGTTAATTTGCAAGAAGATTCTGAATGATATTATCAACAACAAAATGTCTAAAACTTTTTATAAGTCAAAATCTATTAATATTTTTCACATAATCTACATACGATTGAAACCAATCAGTCATGAATGCAGTTCACAAACATTTTGAACGAATTTTAAACTTAATTATGTAAAGTTGTGCGTACTTAGTTTAGTTTCTATTATGTTTACCTAAGGGCTTATTTTAAATTAAAAGTTTCTTGAGTAGGTTTGCGAAGTTGAATAGTTTAGTAACAACAAGAATAATAAGAAAATTATATTCATCACAGTCAAAACTCTAGTGTTGGATCACGAATGATAAAAAAACTGAAATAGCAATGCACTGCTGCTAATGTTACCTCATATCAATTAAGTTTTTGCAACGAAATAAATTTGGAACCGATGAGCCATTGTCAGCTTTGTAAAGAGTGAGTTAAAAATCTAACTGGCCACGTCGATGATAAAAAAAACAGTAATGGATGCAGGCACTGCACGTTCGTACGACAATGACCGACGGAAGCCGAGCGTCCGGTGTCACCTGCGCCAGAGCACTTCCCTACGCAACCTGAATTATTTCTAATTAATTGTTTGTCTGTCTCCGAAGAATATATTATAACTTCTTGACGTAAATAGAACGACGATCAGAATCTGATAAATGTGTGTTAGGACAAGACATGTGCTGCTTTCATTTTTTCTGGTCTCGTTTGCAGAACGTACCTATTAGCATGCAGTGTCAACCTGTGAAATGTAAAATAGGACACGTTTTGAGCTAGGTTTTCGTTTTCTTATAATACGTATCTATGAATTCTATTTATATCTTTAATTTCTTTTTCACTTTTCATGCTCTAAAAGTACGCCATTATATCCCTACGAAGCGGGATTAAAGTGACCATTTATTCCCTAGGGAGTAAAAAGTAATTTGAAAATGGAACGATCTTTTACTTTGAATCATGGTCACGAAAGAGTAACATAGCAAAGGTTTATTTTTAAATTTCGAATTAACTTGCAAATGGAAAGCGGTTTATTGAAAAAAAAACAAATGAATTCTTCAACGCGAGAAAAAATTATGCTTGTTTGTGTGGATCGTTGATTTTGAAAAGTATGTGCAATGCCTCTGTTGCTTGCCGCTGCAGTAATGTAGGTACAAATTATCTGCGAAGTGTGGATCATCTTCATTGCGAAAATGTTGACAGTTTGTGTTGTGTTTTAAATTGTTAATCTGTAACTGACCTGATAGAAGAAAAAACTGACCGCTCAGTTCAGAATTTTTGTCGAGTGTAAATTTGTTCGGTTTTAAATGACTATTTTTCTCGCACTCGAAGTGAAAAGTACAGTTTGCACCTCGAGACTAAACGCCAATTTAATATACCCTCGCTTTCATTGCCTCCCTCGCAAGCTCGGGAGTCAAACCACCTCGGGTATATAATGGCTTCGTTTAGTCCCTCGCTATGAAATACTATTAAAATAACGCCATGAAAAATAATGAACTCAAACATCTGTGATAATTTTTAATTTTTAACTTAGAATTTATTTTTATGCTGACGCTATCTGAACTGTGAGTTCCATTAAAAATCCGGTAATCCCTATTATCCTCTTAGCAACACATATTTGAATAAATAGAGAGCGCGGGTCGAATATTTCGACTCTCATTGACATTTCATAAAATTCATGAACACTGTCACACATTTTAATATCGTCCGTTATTAAACTGTGACATGCTGACTTACATTAACAGATTTTTCAGCAAATATTATGATAATCTTCTTACCTGCGTTGGATACGCATAAAATGTTATTTACCGTGTGTCTCAGAATAATATTAAATTTCGTATCATTTTATTTTATCATAAATTCGATTTGCATCAGCTTTCAAGTAGATACTTGAGGTAAGTTGCGTTTAAACTCAGTTATGAATGCAGAAAACATTGAAATAACATGCCTTCATAAATGTTGTTAACAAACAACGGATTATGACGGATATTGAGACCCAGTCAATACCTACTCGTAATATCTTTAAAAAACGGCCAAGTGCGAGTCGCACTCGCGCACCAAGGGTTACGTACCACTATTATCAAAAAGTTACGTTCGTTGTATGGGAGCTCCATTGAAATATTTATTTTATTCTTCTTTTAGTATTTGCTGTTATCAAAGGGGAATCGGTACAGTTAATGGTTAATGAAATAAAATAATGGCGTTTTTCTTCTCAGTCTCACGATTCTCGTTATGAGTCACAGTTCTTAAGTCCGTGTGATGACCAGCAGCAATTACTTCCAAGGTTTCCCATGGAAGGCTATCGTTTAAAAGCTCGCTTAGATTCTAATCATATGAATTATAACGAGTTCATACGACTTGTTAATTATAAACTTTTAGAACAAGAAAGCCAATTTATTAGTTAAAAGGGTAGAGCTGAAAATTATCATGAAACTATTTAGTTAAGGCGTCTTTTCAAAAAAGGTTTATGTGGAACTTTCCAGCTTTTCGTGTCGTTTCTATTGTATAGAATCTATAGCTGGTTATCTTTACCTCAAAACACGGCTTGACTCAGTTAGTTGTATATTCCTACGATTAAGTTTCTTTGAATTAGAAAAACATAAACAAAATGATTCATTTTTGACTTATCCATCATATTTATAGATAGAATATTGCTTTAGCTAGGCCCTCTGCTTGTTAGCCCACATTATGTACATTGATTACATGAGATACACCCAAATCAGTACGTACCAGATAATCAATCAATCAAGATCAATCAATTAAGCCTTGCTGGACATGTGGACATGTATGTTGTGTAAGTGGCTTGAAGATACTGATCTCCCACTTATTATGTTTTGGTTTAAGAAGTAGGTTGTGTACAAAAAAGTTTGCTCATGGCATAAAAAATATAGGTGGCCTACTAAGCATTCTACAGTCATTAGATATTGTGGTATTTTGTGCTAAAAGTAAATCTCAATTTTCGAAAATTGCTATTTACTTATTTTTTTTCAATACACTTCCTCGAAAGCTGGTTCTTTTCGCACTACGATTAGGTTCAAAATGCAGTGTATTTCACACACGTGCGTTTTTGCTATTTTTTCCACACGTGTACGGAAAGCAAAATTGCTAATGTTGTTGTGTTAATTTTCGGTTTTAGTTAAATTTTTGTGTTTGTACACGTCATGACTTTGCGACGAATAAATATTTTTTCTTTCTTTCTTCTTACCACAGATAACTATACCTATACTTAGTCCAAACTGGTTCAATGCATAATTAAAAAAAACATTCACCTCTGACTCTATAGTCAGAGGTGAATGTTTTTTTTTTTATTGAGATTGGGTTTTTTTTTAATTTCGACAAAACGATCTACGGGCTTATTTTTTGAATATTCAAATTGTGTTTATAAATTCAATATCATAGATAAACATGATTATTTAAAACTAATATTTACATTTTTAAACAAATTAACATTTATTTGTGTTCTCAATTCAAAAATATAAAAAAAAGAACCATTTTTATATTAGGCTGTATTTTTCGGATTCATACCGTTGCCTCTCCTGCAACCTAACGAATGCAAAGCGCGGAAAAAAAATAAAATTTAAATCAGAAAAAATGTAAAATATTTGTGTCATGAATTATATAGTACATATACGAATATGTACTATATAATTCATGACACAAATATTTTACATTTTTTTATTTTATTTCTTCAAACGTGTATTGAAAAACGTTGTTTGATACACGTGGACATTTGTTATTGCAGTTATCGGCTCTAAAACACCCTCCCCTACGGCTCGTGTGTTAATACCGCCTTGAACTACAATAACAAACTTTCTCCACTTGTATCAAAATGTACTATTAACGTTTAAATCTTTAGGAGTAGAGGAAGACCAAAGAACCTATGGATTGACTGTGTGAAGAATGATATGGCAAGGAAGGACGTGTCCGATGAGATCACGAGTACCTAATAGAGAATTATGGAGCAAGAAAACAAACTGCGCCCATCCTGAATAAATTGGGATATGGGTAGCCTCTCAAGCGCTCCGAACGCTAGACTGGGCGGGGAAAGAACGCTGCTAACGCTACAAGGTCAAGGGTTATTTCGTGTAATTTGACCCTTGTATATAAAAACACTTGACGATCGCAAACTACAAGACTTAGACCAAAATAAAATTTACTGTGAATAGCTGAATAGTTAAGGAATCTATTTAACCAAAAACCAAGAAATATAATATTAATTTAATACTCTAAAATAAATGTTGAGTTTGAAAAACAGTCACGTAACGGCTACTTCGCGATTAAAAATATTTTTTTTACGAAAAACTATTAATTCCTTATCAATAAAAAAAATCTAATTAGAAACTAGATTATATTCCCTTTCCAATAAGACCAAAATCTTATTAGATTCTAATTGGAATGTAGATCCTATTAGAATCCAAAGTTACTGGGGAACCTATATCACCAGTAGCAGTTGGGCCGCTGGTACTTTTTAACACACATGTTTACGTAACTTTTTAACTCTACGAGTCCTCTTTTTGTTGTTTCTAAAATTCTAAAATGTACTCACCATACTCAATTATTGATATTTCTCGGATAATATACACGTTTTAATCACATAAAATTATATATTCAATGTTTACATACAGCACGTTAGGTATATACATACCTATCACTTTTTCACAGGAAAATTACTGCAACTTTGAGATTCCGAAACTAAATTGCTTGACCACTATATTGTAGCACGGTTCTTCACCTTCATTTTGATGTATAATACTATACTAAAATACGACTATTTCGATAGAAAACAATTTAAATACGAAACGGCGCCGGCGCAACACGGAAAAAAATGGCCGGATTTGTTTACACTAAAGTTTTTTATTTTATTTTGACGTTTGTCGATGCATTTGGGCACAGATAATTATTATAGAGTTGGGAAATATTGTTGAGAATGTAGTGGAGACCATAAATGCATGGCCATAGTAAGTACAGTCGAGTTTTAATGCATTTTTTGAAGGCGGGTATTTGAAAATGCGACTGGTTAAAGGCTTTAACCAGCAGCGTGCAACTGGAAAATGAAGGTGGTTAAAGCCTTTAACTAGCAGCGTCTCAAAGGGTAGGAAAATGATTATGACATCACACCTAAAAATATCAAACTTAGTAACATTGATAGGTCAAAATATCACGCCATCCAATAAAATCAGCATATATCATAGGAATGAAACACGGAAATTTTCCTGTCATACGTTTCCAGTATTATCATTTAGTCGTAAAGCATATAAGGACATAAGCCAGCAATCGTAAAAATAGTATCAAGAGTGAAAATGTTAGATGCGGGCACCCACACGACTCGACGGAAGTAATGTATATGCAGATATTAAACTACCTACATTGAACTAAATAAGTTCGTGCCACGCATCACAATTAGCTGCTTTGTCTTCGTATTGCTTTGTTTTGTTTTAACAATGTATTTTTAGAATATGGAATCTTTATTTTTTAAAAGGAATATTTCTTGTGTCCTTTCTACATCTTACCGACTGGGTAATAAGGCGACGACGACTTGTCGCTCTACAATAAAATGCGTAGTCTTCGAAGCGGGTCGTAGCAATTCCTTGCGTTTTTCCAACTTTAAACGGGGTAAGAGTTTTTTTTAAATTTTCTGTGGCAGGAAACAAAAACTCATTGCCCATTTGTTTGTATTTGATCAGTTGCCTATCATTCCCAGGTCGGGCAAAGTGTTATTGAGTTTTTCCATCAGGAACTTCTCAGTAACGGTCACAGAGCCTGGATTTGTGCCTGGTTGATGGCAATAGAGTTGCCCCCTATCATTTGGGACTGAAACGTAGCTGGCAAAACGCTGGTGTACTAGGCACGCCTTTTTTTTTGTTTTTGGATTGGCAATCATCAAATGACTCCTCCAGCTCGGAGCGGGAGGAGTCATTTGATGATTTCTCATCATTGAATACCGTATGGTATTCAATCGCACCAAAGATGAAGTTATCACTAATGAATTCACCTTTATTGGGATGTACATTGAACCTTATGACTTACACAGTATTGGAAACAATCAAACATATTTTACTAGGGAACATCCAAGTAACACGCAGTTTAGTGAATAAAAAGTATTTTGATCTTAAGCATACAGTAATACAGTTAATCTGATTATATTTTTAAGACACACCAAACACAATCTCAAGTTATCAGCAATAACTTAAGGGTTCAAGTTGAGTTGCCTTAACGGTATGTAGACTTACGATTGTGAACGTTCTGGCATGATCATTTTCTTTATGGTGCACATAATTAATCATGCCAATTAATATAAAGCCAATAATTGTAATTATTCCTTTACATATTTATTTGAATATGGAATAGTGTTTATTGGCTACCAGTTGTTAATTGTCAGATCCTTGTTTGTATCTCATTATCTGAGTTACAATTCCGGGGTTATAACTCACCATAAGTTGGCAACAGGCCGCGAAGTTAACTGTAAACTTGACTTAGCCAGAGAATTGTAAAAAACTTAATCGGTAACAACTGGAGCGAATCAGGTGAGCGCACTAATTGTGGAACGCCAATTAAAAACAATATTGTGCAATATTCGATAGGCGATAGAGTCACGGAACATCATGAAGTCACTTACCCTACATCGTTCTTGACAGATGTTATTCACCGGAACATTAATTGTTGTGAATAGAGATGTGCCCACGCATCTCCGAAGAGTCTAATGACCACGAAATAACACGAACTTCATGCCTACATCGATGTACAAATGAATATGTTTTTGTAAGATTGGGAGATTTGATATTCAAGCGATTTTAAGTCTGCTGTGTTGGTAATATATAAAAAAAATCTGTTATGATGACTTCTATTTTTTTTAGTTTGACCATAATGATAAAACAAGAAGTCGGTTAAAAATAAGCAACCATGTTTGAGAATAACATATTAGTGCACTTATTCAGTAGATGTAGTCATCAGTCATGATTCAGAGACTCCACCAGGTCAATGAGCAGCGCCTTTCTCCGGGCATTGACGTGTACCAAAACTTAATTTGTTTTCCTAAAATAATTCTGAGGTAAAAGTAGTCACCCAAGGAAAAACCAGAAATCATATATCGTAAGCATGCTCGTGTCCTAGTTTAAATGCAAGCAACCGGTTAATTTTGGAAATGTTTGAGACTGAAAATAACTTGGGAAGTTGCTAGCATAATAGCCGAGTGCAATTAGATGAAAAATAATCAAAAGAAGTTTATGGTACTCAGTTTTCCCTGGGACTTACTTATTGAGTTCCTAGAGGAGTGGTGAAGAAAAACAAAAGTCGCCCTAGGCGAAGATAGTTTTTTAAAATATTCTTTCGTGACCTGTGTAACTTAGAAAACTTAAAAATTGAATGTCAAAAATTACATTTAATTTAGAGCCTACTAAAATCGTTTAAACTAACAAACTCTTTGATATAACTCTGTTTACAGCAATTTTCGCCCACAAACGAATGGTTGGAATCACATAGTTTACGAAATAGTTATGTGCTTAGATGTCAATAATGCTATGTAATTTAGTGGCCATTACATACTACGATTTGCTTCGCTCAACTAAATTTGGAATAGATCAAACGCCACACATTCTCTCGCGCTCATGTTAGATAAAGCTGCCATTGTGAGATGGTAGTTTGGTAGTATGGTCATTGTTGGTGGCAGCGCGCGTTATAAAGTCGTTGGATTGTGGCGAAAAGAGGTCGCGGGGGCGCGGGGTGGGGGACGGCCGTTGACCGACGACAACCTTATTGCGTTGAGCCATGAGCCAATGTCTAGGGTAAGGTCCTCGGACCCGAAGTGGAGTGCTGTTTTCATTGGTACGTTTCCGTGGGCGGCTCGACACGGTTTGGTTTTTTCAACGTTTGCAAAAAGAGGTTGCATAATTTCAGACCATAAACGTTGCGAGCTCGTTTACTTTGCCAAATATTGGACACAAACACATTTTTCATGGGTTGAGACATGAGTTTATTTTAGATTTTGCTAATGAGTTTTCGTTTGCTAATGAGTTTTCAGTTATTATTATTCATAAATATATAGGTATTATGGCGATAGGTTCTGTTACTTAGGATGGTAAAGATTTCAAAGTCTACTAAAATTAATACTATTTATAAATAATAAACGACTATTACGTATTTTTTATTTTATCACACCTATTTTGAATTAACATAAAAATTAAAAAAAAAAACACTTAAAAAGTTAACTACGTTGTTGCGTGCACGACGACATCGAATCGTTTTATTTCTATTAAGCAATTGCTTTTGTAACGTTTTTCTCAAAATTACGAATCAAAGTATGAAAGCTCGTGAGCTTTTTATATGACGGCGATAGTTTGGCCATTCGCCTCAAGGCTAGATGTTTCCATCCGAGAGTAAGAGGGGGTAATGCCCTCCGAAGTTGTTTGTGGCAAAAAATGGGGACACTGAGAGACCGGCTCACTTATTTTGGTTAAGTTATGAATCAGCGTGAGAAATAATATTAAATTAACAATTCTTTTTTTTTTGTTTTTCCATTGCCGAGTCTTATGCAAATGGAAGAAAGTTTTAAAATATTCAATTCTATAAAGTTTCAAGCTACTTTTGCAAAGCAAAAAAATCAATACCTGTCAATTAACTTAAGTTAATTGTTTTTATTTAAATGTTACAAATAAATCATTATTAAAAGCATACAAAGGTACATGATGTTAGTGCGTATCAGAGCTTTTACATTTTGCCTGCTTCGGAAGTCCAGCATGACAAAAGGGTATGAATTTATTAAATTTTCCATAACTTCGCAGCCAACAAAGGACTTCAGGGACTTGTCCATGCAAACCAAAACGAAATTTCAAAATCATTTGGAATTTTAAAATTTGCCCCATTTTGTGCCGAGATTCAAATTATTTAATATATTCGTATTTTTACAGGCACAGTGTTTACTCTTTTTCATGGTGCATAGAACCGTCAAGATACAGACTAGACGTTTTTAACATGAACATTTTACAATCAAGTAGCTAAGGAAAAAATTACCTACTGTTCTAATGGTCTTTATACAAAAACTAGTATTTGGGTGGGTGCGCGAGCTGCGCGCAGCTCGCGTTTTAGGTTTCGTGTTTTTGAGAAGTATTCACCCTCATAAAAAATTGAAAATTCAGTGGAATCGTTAAGAGATTTTTAAAATCCATTAGAGCTCTTTAAAGATTTAGAAACCCCTCAAGAACCCCTAAAACATTTTAAAAACGAATTCAATGAAACATGGGAATTTAAATAAAAAAACAAAATTCTCAGACATTTTCCTATTAAAAAAAAATATTACCCTAAACTTTGCTCGTCGCCGCCCTACCACCGGAAGCTATCGTGACCTTATCCCCACGCTATGACGGTCGCCGGCTCGCTTCGCTCACCACCTCCCCCCTTACCACCGCCGGTTAGGTTTCGACGCCTATTTTCATATTTGTTCAAACACCTAGTGGCTATCCCTAACCGTTAAGAAGCTACAGCCCTTTCGTTTTAGGGGAAGTTGGGGAAGGGAGGGTAAGGTATACAAATTTCAACGCCCCTCAGCAATAAAGTATAGTCAAATCAAAAAGCCACTACGTGTCCTAATTTCCGAGATACGATGGGGAGAGGAGTGAAGGAGAGGAGAAGGGGGAGTTTTGAAAAATTATTTTGACTGCCTTGGGGCCCCTTACTATGAATCTGAAACAAAAATGTTCCATTCTCTTAACTTCCGAGATCCGCCTAAAGGGGGGGCGAAGGGGGGTGACTAAGAGAATGGCTCTTTTCTTTTCCGAGTTACGCTTCACCATCTCAACCTTCGTTGCGCTACGGAGGTCGCCGGCTCGCTTCGTTCGCCACCTCCCCCTGCTTACCACCACGGGACAGATTCCGACGCCTACTATAATATTTGTTGAAACACCCAATGGCTATCCCTAACCGTTATGAACTTACAACCCTTTCAATTTTAGGGGAGGTTGGAGAGGGGAGGGGAGGGTATACAAATTTCCACGCCCCTCAATAATAAAGTATATAGTCAAATCAAAAAGCCTCTACGTGTCCTAATTTCCGAGATGCGATGGGGGTAGGAGTGAAGGGGGGGAGAAGGGGGAGTTTTAAAAAATGATTTTATCCAAGCGTTTGCCCCTTGAAAGGAATCTGAAAAAAAAAAAATGTTCCAAATCTCTTAACTTCCGAGATCCGCCTAAAGGGGGGAGAAGGGGGGAAAGTGAGGCAACTTTGAAAAAATGAAATGAGGCTTGGCAAAGTAAAAAAAATGCTTTTTACTTTGCCAAGCCTCCTCTATACGTATCCGAAAAAAATCAGAGCACTCATCTCTTTGTTTCCGAGATACGATAGGGAGGGGGAGGAAGGGGCGTGAAAAGGGGAGGTTTGGTACTTTTCCCATACTCACGAGAGTCACTTGTTTATGAATCTGTCAAAATATACCCACCTTCCCCTTCACCATCTGGGAGAACAATTATTATGTCAGTGAGTGAGTCAGTGGTAATTGAGCTTTATATATGACACCGTAAAATTGTCAAATACGTTATATTGTAATATCTCTAGCGATATTGTAAAATCTCGAAATATTGTCAAATGAACATTCTGCTTACAACAAAAAGCGTTATTTTTCGTGAATTGCATGCGATGGTAGTCAACTAACGCGGTGTGGAGGGAAGGAGGGGTCGTCCTTGCCCAGTGGTACCACTCTCATGGAATGATATTGTACCATTCCTGAGAAATACCGATTATTGTAACCTAACCTTAAAACACTTTATATTCCCCTAAAAAGCGTAGTCGACGGAGCCCCGCTTCGCGGGGCCCCTATTTCCGGGTGCAGGGTTTAAAGGAACCTAACTAACCTAACGGGGCGGTGCCCCAAGTCCCGATTATGGGGGCAGAGATACTTCCGCATATTCATTTGACAATATTTCGAGATTTTACAATATCGCTAGAGATATTACAATATAACGTATTTGACAATTTTACGGTGACATATACATAGTATAAAATAAACATTCGTCTCAAAAAGCAACAAGCAGCAATTGATTTTTCACACCAAAGTCTGTTTAGAGCCAGTGATTGGCACCGCGCCTTGACCGCAGTACTTCTATACGAGTATAAAACCATGTCTACACCCCATTATACATTCCTACTGCGACCTATTAAGACGAGAATTCGTTGAAGAGTACGACAACGACCTTAAAATTGAATTCAACATGCAAACCGAACGTCCCGAGATTGTTGTAAACAAGAACGTGCCAAAAACCTTGATTTTGATTTAGGAAGTCAGGGGCGAGTCACTCGCCACTACTTGGACTTGTTTTTCCTTGTTTCACGGGAAATGTTTCGCAATAAGTTATTGTTTCGACACCTGATATAGGAACGCGGTATTTACAGTTTAATTTCAACGCAGTTAGTGTAAAAGACAGAAAATGACTTGTTGTTTAAAGCCGTACACCGTTTTTGATGATATTTGCCGTATCGTTGATCACTATGATTTCCATAGTCTTTATTCCCATTCTTGCAGTAAACGTTTACTATAGTGTGAAGTAATAAACTAAAATTGAGTGCCCAAGAATGAAAATGTTGATAGGACTTAACATAGTAAATACTTAACTTAAAATGTGTTGTTATTACTTGAAATGTGTTGTTAGTTAACTAAGTAAAACATTGAGTTATAATTACTCTTTTTTAGATATAGAAAGGAATTTACTTACAAAGCATACCTAGTTACTTTTTGGTTAATATAGGATTTAATGCTTTAATGTTACCTCAAGAATATTTTCTGAAGATGCTGTCATCAATTTCAATTTATACTTGAACATCATTGACGTACAAAATACAAACCTTCCTATGTAGGCCCGACTATTATTCCGTGTAAACATTAACATATGTAATTTATTGACCGAACACACCCACTCTCGGTGAACACAAATTCACTGCATACTTTTCATCAATCTTACAAATCTGTTGAATCTTCCACAACTGTTGTAGCGTACCGTATATTAATTTTAGCCGTCACACATTTAAATGCGTATTTTAGTCATCATCCATTAAAGATTTTCAAACCCTCAGAAAAAAAAAATGACGACCACCAACTACTAATTTCGATCGGCTTCTAATTTGAGTAAAATGCGACAGACCAATGCTGTGCTAAAGTGTAAAAACCTACAAACTAACGTCAACTTTTCAGTGTTTAGAGTTTAGACTATCTTTCTGTTAATTTGACAGCAGTTGTATAGATGACGCTCACATATCACCACTTCACATAAACTGCATTCTTCGCGTAATCGAAATTTGTTTAGATAGGCTACCCCTTTCAAGATAGAAAATGGCAACAGCATATTCAGGGAAGGTATAATAAATAATCCTCAATATTTTTCTTCGATTCAAAGTTCTACCAACTTTAGTAACTTCTGAATTCAAGGATGTCGAGAAAAATCATAATATTTTGTTAAATAAATGACTGTGTCAAGCACAAATAATATTATACCTATGCCATGCTTGTGCCTTACAGTATTTCTTGCACAAATCTCTCATATCAATATTTAGCGTACTACATTTCAATATTTCAGCCACAGAATCATCTTCAAGCCATCTTCGATAAAAATTGCTTACGTGACTAATGGAAGACATCAACGAGAGCACAGACGTAAACGTGCACCTACCGATCATAAGGAAAACCTCAATATTATTGTAGTATTCATGTCGCAGGCTTTACAGACGTCACACGGAGGCTCTTACAGTATTATACATGCTAATGTTATTAAGGTTATAACGCACAAATCAGAATATTTATGGCCAAATTGATTAGGAACTGCAAAAAAAATCATACCTTACAAGTCACAGTTACGACAGACGTAAGTAATGAAACGCGTGTTCAGGAAATCTCATTAGAAATTTAACACTCAAATGAGACTTTATTAGGCATTGATTTGTTTCAGCAATACTAATAAGCCTCGTGTTGGTCCTGCTTGAAATTATACTAACGATACACTTAAAGCGAGAAAATTATCAATCATTATTTTTACAACAAATATGTATTCGGTAATCGGTTTACCACAAGGTTTTTTTTAGCGTTGTATGTCCCACTGCTGGGCAAAGGCTTCCCCATATCACCCAGGTACCCAGGTTCCTTCCAGGTACTCTTCTCCTGCGCCACCTCAGACCAGCCTTCGTGATGCGAACTCATCTCGCCACCTCTTTCTAGGCCGGCCTCGGTGGCGCCGTTCATCCTCAGTTCCACACGGTAATGTGAAATAATTGAATAACGTATAAAACAAGCAATAATTGTTTTAATAATGAGATGCTATAAGAATATGATTATGTTTCGTGAATAATGTCATGTCATGACTTTTGTGAATTTAAACACAGTATCATTCGACATTTGTCGTATCATTTTGCTATTACGGTGTGTGCAGATAAATAATTTACTTGTTAAAAAAAACATTCGAAATCAAAACATAAATTGAAAGACTAAATAAAAAACAATTCAATTCAAATTCAATTCAATTCAATTCAATTTTATTCAAGAACAATTTACATTGTGTTTGAAATCTTAATCTAAAAATAATAGAATAACAAAATATACGTCAATCAGAATTATAAAACTAACACAAAATTATAGAAAATATTACAAAAATTAGAAAAATCAAAACAATACGAAGAAATCAATAAGTACCAAAAAAAATCAAAAACATTACGCCTACATAAAATAAAATAAAAAATTACAACATAACATTATTATCAATATTACCCAGTCTCACATAAACTGATATCTATAAAATTAAGAAGTGGATAATATGTCATCGTCTATCGAATACAGACATTTCCCCAATAGGAATGCTTTGAGTCTTGACTTAAATGAGCTTTTATAAATTATAGTTTTTAAGTCCAATGGCAACCTGTTAAAAATCCGCACTGCTTGATATTGAGCACTATGCTGAACAATATTAAGTTGGGGTATTATTTTATTTTTAAAATCTTTCCTGCGCGTACTTTCTCTCACCTGTCTCTCCTCATCTGTTTCATAGTTATGCAGGTATTTTTTAAAATTGACCAACAGTACTAAAACATAGAGGCTGGGCACAGTAAGAATGTTTAAATTTATAAAGTGCGGCCGACAGCTCTCTGTTTGCGATATCCGGACCATGGTTCGTATGGCCCTTTTTTGGAGCACAAAGGCTCTCTGGCAGTTATATTTGTAACTATTCCCCCAAAACTGAACGCTGTATCTCAACCTTGATTCTATTAGAGCATAATATACTTTTTTAAGGTGTTTTATGTCTAATACGTCCCTAAGACTGCGTAAGGCATAACACGCTGAAGAAATATACGAATCAATGGCTTGCAATTCTCTTTTCCAATTTAAATATTTATCAATGTATATGCCTAGAAACTTTACCTCATTAACTATGTCAATTTTAACTTCATTAAGTGCAATCATCATGTTGTCTTTATTACGAGCTGTTGTACTAAATAACATTATGTTAGTTTTTTCAGTGTTAATTAAAAGCTTGTTACCATCGAACCAAGATTTAAAAGCTCTCAAAACTGCATTAACCTTAGCAGAAAGCTCCTGTATATCGTTAGCTTCAACTATTGCGTTGGTGTCATCTGCGAAAACTGTCAGTTGTGTGTCGGGAAATATTGAAACCATGTAATTAATTAAATCATTCGTAAAAAGTATAAACAATATGGGCCCCAAGATCGAGCCTTGGGGTACGCCTGCTACTATGTCTTGCATAGAAGATCTATTACAATTGCTATTACCATTTGCTCTCATATTACTAATATCTACATACATTTTCCTGTTACTTAAATATGAGGAGAAGAGTTGTAAAGTTTTGCCTCTCACACCATAATGCTCTAATTTTGCAATGAGTAATTTGTGGTCAATTGTATCAAAGGCTGAGCTTAAATCAAGGAAAATGCCAGCTACCCTCTTTTTCCGATTCAATTTACTAATAATATCTTCCACTAATGTATAAATAGCGTCCCCTGTTCCGACATTTTTTTGGTATCCAAATTGTCTTAAGTGCAATACCTTGTTTAAATTTAGATGAAGTACAAGTCTACTCTTAATAATTTTTTCAAAAATTTTGGATAGAATAGGGAGTAAAGAGATGGGTCTATAGTTTTTTGGATCTGTTTTTGAGCCCTTTTTGTGGAGTGGAACAATTTTCGCTATTTTTAACTGTTCCGGAAAAATACCTTCTAAAATGCATTTATTGTAAAAACTAGTCAAAGGTTCAGCTAGTACATCTAAATTTTCTTTAATAACTGCTATGGGAATGTCGTCATAACCACATGATTTCTTATTTTCCATACGATTAACTATTTTTACTATCTCACTTGGAGTAACAGGGGCAATAACCATGTCATTTTGAACCCTTTTGGTGCTTTGTTCTAGAAGTTTTAGGGGATCTAGATTCTCATGATTACTCAAAATACATTTGTAGCCAAATTGGTTTACCAATACATTTGCAATATCAAAGGGATTTTCTATAATTTTACCGTCAAATTTAAGCAAGGGAATTTCAGAATGCGGTGCTTTTATTTTATTTGTGCTTTTATTTATAACTCTCCAAACTTCTCTACTCAAATTACAAGAATTGTTAATAGTTTCCGTTATTGTAATTTTCTTGGCCTTAGACAGTACCCTTCTGTATATTCTTATATATTTATTTTTATAATTCCTAACACTGTCTTCCAGCTTGGTACCACCAGCACACAGCAGACGTTTCATTTGACTTGATTTTTTAATACCTTTTGTCATCCACCTTAGTTTGAAACCATTTTTGAGTTTAATTTTTTGTTCTCTCTTTTTATAACTATTTTTGAAAATTGAAGCAAATGTCTTCAAGAACTTGTTGATGCCCATACCAATCCAATCAGTTCCAAGAATACGTTTTCTAAAAGCTAGGCGGTTTTTGGTGTTAAAGACTCTTTTATTTACGACTATATATTTATTATTATTTGAATTCTCAATGTTATCTAACCAAAAGTCGCCCAATAGCGCACCGTGTCCATCTGCCAAGCCATTGTGGTCTACATCACATTTTTTTACATAATCATCAGGCAGATTAGTTATAACATTATCTAAACAAGATTCACAATTGTTGCGAATAAACGTAGGTGTATTAATAAGCAGTCGGAAATTATAACATGACAGTAAACTTATGAATTCAGTCCGGGTTTTGCTCTCAACCATTAAGTCCACATTAAAATCACCACAAATAATGCTTTTCTTATTGAACAAATATTCCAACAACTTCTCCATATTTAACATGAAATGAGCAAAATTCTTGTCATTAGGAGTGCGGTAACAGCAACACAAATATAGATTAGTACAAGTATCCTTAATACAACACACTTCAAAGGCTTCCATCTTATACAATTTGTTTATAAAATCTATATTTTCCACTTTTCTGTCTATGTGTCCCAAGATTAGACTCCCCCCTCTGATTTTTTTGTTCCTCGTATTGTATGAGATTAAGTTATAATTTTCGAGATTAAATACAGGAATCGATTTATCATTTAAAAAATGTTCACTTATACAAATAAAGTCTACTTTCTTATCTAGCGAATTCATGTAAACCTCTAGTTCACTTTTCTTGTTACTGATACCACATACATTTTGATGACATATGAACACATTTGTTCGAGTTGGGCAAACACACTTGAAAATAGGTACTTTAATTGATGATTTATCATAGAAAAAACTGATCGCTCGTTGTTTTAATGTACTCTTGCTTACTCGTATTTGTAATCTCAGTAATTGTTGAGGCTGAGTTGTCATGAGTGTCAATCATTGTGATTGGCAAAACTTCTTGTGAACCGAATAATTTGTAGTCAATCATTATCCTGCACATAATCTGGTCAAATATGTTTCTCCATCCGTATTTATTTATTTTCCCCGTATTGTAGGAAAACATTTCGTGCGATAAGCTAGCATTGCTATCGAAAAAATATGCGTATTCGTTATTTTTTATGTCTGTTAGGAGGAGGTTATTGAAAAACTCCACTTTATAATTATGTATTAATGCACCTTTTACGTAGATCGGAGTGCAGATAACAATATTAGTGTGTGTTACATTCTTTAGAGAGTAGTTTAGGTTGTGAAGAATATTTGCATAGTCACCATTTTGCAGATCTTTTTCTCCGATGAAGATCAGACAGTAGTCATTCATTGAGAAATCTTTTAATTTGTATTGAAACGTTCTTAAGAAATCTGTTGAGGTGACGTTAGATACTAAATAATGACAATACTCAAATTGATTAGAGAATACTTCTTCGATTAAGGGCAGAGTCCCCCTGGTGCAATTGCTGCTGAAGATAGAAAGCTTGTTCTTGTGTTTGACGCCTGCAAAATTTTTGCTGGTAATACACACCTGTGCTGCAGTTACATAATTTTGCTGATTGACATATTCACAGGAATTAATACGCTCGGTCAGCAATGCTATCTCTTGTTCTGCGGCCTGTAATTTCTTTTGAATTTTTAGTATTTCCTGTTCCAGGCTAAGTACGTATTTATTGGTTTCCACTTTCAATGAGGCGGACGAAGGAGAGGACGGTAAAGAACTCAAGTTGTGTTGCTGTATCAGGGCTTGCTTCTTTTTCTTTGTGATTGACCCCGGGTTTTGAAAAATGGTAGAAGATCGGCACAGGGACTTTAAAGTGTTGATTTCCGTGGATAATTTGTTGATGTGTTTATGCAGATCGGTGTTTTCTAACAAACAATTTTCTAATTCGTTTTCCGTACTTTCCAGTTTGAGTGTGAGTTGCGCGATTGTCTCTTGCATCTCTGAGGTAGTAATCATATCACTTACCGTTCTGTCCACACTCCTTGATAATTTGTTGGGAGTTATATATGACTCATCAGAGGTTTCGCAGTCAGTAAACGTGTGCATTGGTAACTCAATTTTAATGATTTTCTTCTTTTATTTATATCCCACACTGGTAATCAATTAACATACAAAAACCTGTCTGTTGTTCAAGAAACTGTAGCAAAAACTACAGTTTCCCCTCAGGGACATTCGGTGAACATTTACATAATTGTATAAGTTTGTAGTATTTTCCTCGTAAGAATAACTACCTAACGAATATTCAAAATTCATTGTCAATTTCCAGGTAAAACTGATAATTAACTTGAAAATACTTACGTCGTTTGTGTTTTGTGTGAAAAAAATATATCGGTCAAGAACAACTAAAAGGAAAAATTTTATTCACGTGGGTCTTTATGATTATGCATTATATATTTTTTTGAAACGGTTGTTTTTTTTCTGGCCTGGGTTTATATTTTTTAAACGAATAGGTAGAGTATTAATACCATTTTATAAATATAGGTACTCTTTGCCCAACTACGTTGGTATCGGTTTCCAGTCTAACCGGATGCAGCTGAATACGTGGTACGTGGTACGTATTTAAGAGCGCGTATCCCAAAAGTTGGCAATGTCGCAAATAGCTGTCAAACATTTACACGTTTTAATTAATTTGGCAATTTTACTGTATGAAAATAAGAAAATGGCTCTGTAGTGGACTGAAAAATTGATAAGGGAATGCAATAATTAATATCGTAACACCGAATATAGTAGAATGTAGTTTTAGACGTAAAAAAAGTATTTGGGAACTTGCCAAATGCCTTTTTTACACTTGAAACGTTTACAACGTCAAATTTAGGGTTTTAATTGCAATTCATATTAAATTTTTTAGTGCACTACAGAGCCATATTTCTGATTTTGATACAGTAAAATTGCCAAATTAATTAAAATATGTAAATATTTGACAACTATATGCGACGTTGCCAACTTTCGGGATACGCGCTCTTAACGTGGAACGAATGCCTATCTGACTTCTACCACCCAGTTAATAGTACAGTCTGGGTAATACGATACCCCTTGGTAAGACTGGTAACTTTAGGGTCACTGATTGGCCCGAAAGTTTGACAACCAGTCTGCCTACCTGTAACAACTGTCACAGATGTCGAGCTTCATTGTTTCGGCGCTTTTCTGGTGGTCGCCACTGTTGATTCTGACTTTCAGGAGTTACAGTGGTTTGGGCGTGTACGGCGGGCTTGTCCCAATAAAAAAAAAAAACTACAAATGACAGCTGGGGCATAACGTGCTTACAGAGGCACGAAGGAAACTCAGTATGTAATGGGTGGTCACCCATCCATGGACCAACCTAGGCAAGCCCGGCTTAACCTGAATCGATCCAATCAGCTCAAAATGGCCAGTGGTAATAAATTTTCAGTTTAAAGTATTCTGGTGATTAACCTCTGAAGTTTATTCAGGGATTCATTTCCGCTTGTCAAGTATCGCTATTTGTTTGTCAAGCGGTAATGGTTTTTTTCTTTCTTCTGATACGTACTACTGTTTGTTTCTGCATCAACCAAAGGTTGGCTGGTAGAAAATGCCCATGGCATTAAGTCCTTCTCTGTACTTCATATTTGAAGTGAAATAAATAAATAAAAAAACTATTCAGCAAAAGTAGTCAACTTTTCAATCTTTCATATCCTTAGTTTTAATTGTTGTTCCACGTTAACTGATGTTACTATGGCGTTTTATCTCTAGTTCCACAAAATGCCTGGAAAATTAGGTCAGTCTAGCTCAGGCGATAAGCTACCTGTCGTTGTCTGAAATGCACTTTGAATACCAAAATAGTATCTAAGTTGTTTTGCGCAGCCTCGGAGAGCGTCACTTAAATCTCTGCTCACCTCATTATGGCGGGACGGGAGATACATAGATACAACACTAATCGCCTTCGGGTTAAAACCCGAGAATGTCCTAATAACATATTTTTTTTCTTTTACGTGTCTAAAGATTGTGAGAAGTTTGTGTTTTTTTTCAGAAACGGTCTCTGTTTTTCCTTATTTTTGTGACAGTAAACGATTAAAGACCTTCCAAAAGTTGACTGATAGAAAATGCTTATGGCATTAAGTCCGCGTCTGTACTTCATGTTTGAAGTGTTAATTAAGTAAATAAATAAATAATTTATTTGTTATTGTTATTTAATCACAAAATTATCATACATATTTCATTTTAACGTTAATTCATATTTTGTAGTTATCTACGTATGTACATTACTAAAAGAAAATATGAAAAACAAAATATTTATTTGTTTACTTATATTAATTAAAAATAAATGCACAGCTCAATAACTGAAGATATTAATGTCGGTGTTTAATTATTCAGACATGAGCTTATGAATCGTAAAAGTAAAGTCGGATCACGTTCTTTGTCCTGTCGCCAGAATTAAAATTAATTAAACCAGTATTTTAAGTACATAAAATCAATACAGCTCAATATAAAAGCTTTAGTAAAAATATGTATAATGTATTCGGTTCAGACTACACGTGTTGCACTACTTATTATTTCAAAGAAATATTTTTGGTGCTTCAAAATCTCGGTCGCATCAGGACATAAACAACATATTAGTTTATATGTTAGCGAATAAAAACTTTATGCGATACAACTCACACATACAAATGTACAACTAACATCAATATAGTGTGATTTTAAGCTTTGTCTGTATAGACATAACGTTGGAAATTAGTAATTGAATTCAATAACCGCGGGAAATGTAGGGTTGACAAAGTCATAACGGATGTTTTTCTGGAAAATTCTAGAAGTTTTATTTTTGATGGATTTTTTAAATACTTGATAAATTGTGAATTGGTAAGGGTTAGGGTTTCTAATTGTTGGTTTTATTGAAAAAGCCTTATGGTAGTGTTTTCCAAATGCATTATAATTAAATCTTATAATGTTTTAATTGTCAGTTACTTCTTTGCTTATTTTTTTTCATTTTTGCCTTAGTTTGTTTGAATAGTTAAATAAATCCTAATTATGTATTATAACTAAACTAGTGCGAACAGAACCATGATTTATTTATAAAATCCATTAAAAACGCACAATTTCCCACAATCGAATAACATAACAATATGAATAACCAATCGATCCGATAACCTATTACATTAATAATCCAACATATACCATGAAGAATTTAATATGCTAACGCTACTATTTTACAGATTTTCCTTTCCATGTGTTTGAGGCCCTGGCGTGTGCAGGCTAACGGTATCGCTCACGTGTCTCCGCAAAGCCATCGACCCTCAGCGGCCTCCGCGCAATACACCCTCATCCCATACAAAAAGACATACAAGACACACTCCAATCAAACAAAATTAAACCTTACACTCAACTATTCAAAGAACATTTTTGTTCAAACCACTACAGCTAAATAAGACATCAATACCTTTCAAAATACAAGTCGCTTCAATTGATCGCCCGCACATAAATCCTTACATAACTGATTATAAAACGTATTGCTCGCAAAATACAGTCCAAATTCCTTTGATTTTTGTGAAAGTCTCAAGAGTAAGGATCAGTTAATCTAGTTATTCATACATTTATGTACTTCATGTATTATTTATACCATATTACAATCAAATGAAAACAATATGAAGGTATTTCCACAGTATTATTTATTATGACGCAAGAGAAAAGTATGGAAAAGTCGAGACTTAGGCAATAGATTGTTTTTACGAGATATAAGGACAAAAGCATACCTAGACCGAAGACAGTCAACTTCTATTTGCGTTCTATGTATAATTTACAAAGAAATATATATATTTATATATGTATGTGTGTGTACTTTACTGATGTATCTATGTAGGTGCGATATTGCCTTGTAGTATTAGTATAAAAAAAATCAGACACATGGCTAAAATAAAATCAATTATTACTTACTCTGCTGGTTTTCAAATAAAATCATTCCGTACAACGCTTCAAAAGTAAGCACCTTTTTACATCCTGCCAATTATATTCGTTCGTGATAAAAACTTACAAGTTCAGGAATGGATTTGTGTACCAATAAAATGACTACTATCTTCTGTTACGGAAGTTCCTTTCCTTTCCCACTTGCCTTATGAGGAAACCTTTGTATAGAATGGTAACTTATACCGAATACGTTTGTGTTACGTACGATCACAGTGACAAGTAACTTATTTGTGCCGAAGGATTTATAAAAGGTATGGCCCAAATTGTGTAGACAGCTTAGACAGACAGGAAATATTGATCTTTTGCTTCTGAAAAATGAAAACGTTTTTGTTACGGTGTCCCGCTTGTGGGCAAATGCCTCCTTCGAGTCCTTCCTAGTTTCGTGTCCTTCCGTAGTTTGTTCTGCATCTGCATTACCTTAAACTGCTGGCCTTCGCTGTTTGCCAGCTCTTTCTGGTTCAGTCCCGGCACCGGCATACATCCTTCAAGCATCTATAGTACCTGGAAAACGATTTAATGTCTGTTGTAAATTGAGATTTGTTCCAAACCAAGAATTTTTCGTGTCCTAAAGGTGAATAACAGACACACTCGCTTTGCAAGCGTGTTGTATTTCCACAAGAATTTTAACAGGATTGCCATGATTTCACATTTCACATTTCCAACCATATACATGTATATTTTTATAAACTAATGTCAAATCAATACATTTATGACATTTTCGCTGATAGAATGACACTTTCTAGGTCTTTAGGCTGCAACAATGCTTGTTTATGAAACCACTACCAGTTTCATTCAGTAACTGGCTTACTAATGGTCAACCATCTCTTTACCTAATGAAAACAGCTGTAACGAATAAGTAAATCGATTCACTATCAATACCTGCAATTAATGTTTCCTACATAAACGAGTTAGTCATCACAGGAAAAACTAACGTTAATCCAGCTGCGTTTTTCCCTTTTATATACAACTGACCTTTAAAAGATAACTAGAATGCATTAGACGTTATTTTATTACCCGCATTTCCACTGCAATATCCGTAAGCAAGGAAGTTATCATTATTTTTATAACTGTTTAAGATGTCACAACAAATTACTATTATTACTTACATGACAACCATTTTCATGCATTTGTTTTCGATAAGAAAAAAAATACGGTTTTGAAACTGAGATTTTTATTATATCTATGTACGAGATTTTATAGGTGAAGAAGTGATCGTTGGTTAAGAATTATGACATACTTTTTAAATTAAAATGAGAACAAAACCTTAATAAAACGTGTGAAAAACAACGTACGGGTAAACGTGACTTCAGAAACACATTTGCAAGACGTCGAGTCCAGAACGGTTAATTTAACATTTATTAAGACTGGGCGCATTATCATAGAGTCACGTGAACGTATTGCGTTGGATAGAAAACAAAATGTCTTGGTTACAGAACATGGACTATTGATGATAAACCCGCGTCCTCACTGATGGAGCGAGACCCTAATATTATTTTTAATTTGTGGGACGATCTGCCTAAGCGTCTCGATAGGCAACGCTCCAGGTGACAGGTAAAAGCTAATTCAGAAAATATAGTTGGGAAACTTAATGATTTATGGGCCACCATCACATTTGATGATGCTTTAAAAATAATTTGGTAGTTATTGGGTATTAGTATTCTTCCAAATGCTGTGCAATATTACAGCTTGGACACATTTACCTAAACAAAGCTAACCTCGTCCTTGAGTCGTAAAAAGAAAAGCAGTAAATAATGTAGCCCAACACCTAAATTGTTTCACATTCAAAAACAGATCACAACAGTGACATTGGCTAGTTGGAGCAAAATTAAATCTCACCTCGTTGGTAAAACCATAAATATTTGGGTGAAAAGCAAAATTAAAAATTAAAATGGTTTAAATTTAGAATTTCTAATCTGCGAAATATATTGACAATACGTTCCACTCACGTGCTCCACGTGCGGTTGGCAGTGGTCTGTAAGGGTTCACTACTTTCAGTTTTTCAGTCATTTGTCAGAGTGGTTTCAGTAAACGTTACCTCAATGTGGGGTTTACAATTGCCTACGCTGCTTTGTTAATAAAGCAGTCCTTTTTAGAACTTTTTCTATAGAAGAGCCAATTTGATAATTATGTCCAGTCTCTTATAGGATAACTAGCCGATGCCCGCAGCTTCGCCCGCGTCAAATTATATACTAAAAACTTCCTCTTGAATTACTCTATCTATTAAAAAACCGCATCAAAATCCGCTGCGTAGTTTTAAAGATCTAAGCATACATAGACAGACAGACGCGGCGGGAGAGTTTGTTTTATGATACGAGTATGTAGTGATAGTGATGTATGGTAGAAAATTGGTTAAAAGTTGTTTTGCCTTTTAAATTTTTTTAAGTTCTTGGCCTGGAGGTTTTTTGAGGAAAATATAATTTTCAATACGCTTCTTCAAAAACTGGTTCTTTTCGCACTATGATTAGGTTCAAAATCCAGTGTATTTCAAACGCGTGCATTTTTCATGTTTTTTTCTACACATGTGCAGAAAAAATATGAAAAATGCACTATACTTAGTCCGAATTGGTTCATTGCATAATTTAAAAAAAACATTCACCTCTGACTATAGAGTCAGAGGTGATTGTTTTTTTTTTTATTTCGGAAAAGCGATCTACGTCTTTCTTTATAACATTTTTTGAATATTCAAATAGTGTTTATAAATTCAATATGTTAGATAAACATGATTATTTATAAATTTTCATACTGTATCAGCCCTAATCAAGGATAATAGTCACGTTTTGCTATGTCCATTCAAATTTTCTGAAAACAAGTTTGTTTTCAGAATAACAAGTACCTATTTACCAAGGACAATTTCACATCTCGAATTATAAGTCTAAACTTGAGATTACATACCGTTAGATGAATGTTTATGAAATAACCGAGGGGTCTATCGAATACTTTTAGTCCAAGCCTCATACTGTAGAATTACGAGTACCTACACTGATACACTACTGACTTAGTGTTCAGCTCAACCATTAATTATTCAGGAACAGAAAATAAGATAAGTAATGACATAACTTGCGTAATTAGTTAAACCATGTAGTTTTACTATTCGTCACATCACCATGAAATACATTTTACAGGTGCAGAATATTTAAATATTATTTATTAAATTGGAAAACTAAATAAAAAGCAGGTCTGAAAACGAGTGGCTGACAGAAATATTCGACGTAGAATTTGAACCTCGGAAAATAGTAAAAACAGTTTGTAATTTGGCATGCAGTAACTGGTTCTGTTTACCTGATGTAGAATAATTAATATTATTATGAAAATATAAAATGTAAATGCTAAAATTTCTAAGGCTATGCCACAACTACTAAATTAAAGTAATCGAAAAACCTACTGCTAATATGTGGTGACGAAAGCTTCTTCCAACTCTGTATGAAAAAGCTCCATATCGGCAATTAAATAGTTCATGAATACATGCATGTTGACTTTTGTATTTTTTTTGCAAATAAATGCTTTGGCGTCGTATCAAGCTCAAATTTTCCATCGTTGACTTCGTTGTAAAGATGAGCTCTACTTTAGGAAAATGAATGAAAACATAATTACTGTAAATTATGATTTCGGCCGATCGATGATCATCATCATCTGCGTAGCCTTTTCCCAACTATGTTGGGGTCGGCATCCAGTCTAACCGGATGCAGCTGAATACCAGTAGGTATTTTACATTGAGCGACTGTCTATCTGACCTCCAAAACCCAGTTAATGCTGGGTAATACGATACCACTTGGTAAGACTGGTTGTCAGATTATTGGGCCACTGACTACCTGTTACGACTGCCAAAGATAGACAAGATGTTTCGGCCGATCGGTGATAATTTTCATTTAAAAAATTAAAATTTTAACGTAGTTTTTCCGTTTTAATGATGTCATCTTACTATGCAACTGTCACTCGTGCTTTTCCAATTCATCACGTGTTCGTTTTAATTTTAATGTAAAACATAATAATTAATGTGGTGTCTGCACACATTAATGGACTTTTCGTTAACGGATTGGCAAGCTGAGTACCTGACTTGAAAATTTACAGCCAATACATTTCCATTCAGTTCTATTGTTAAGTTTTCGTTTTTGATTTTCCCATTGTTAAATCCTTGTTCAATGCAACTGTTTTAACTGAAACTGAAGCAGTAAGGCAAATTTAATTCAAGTCTAAGTAACTCGTGACCAAAACAAAAGAAAATTTCCAAATCTCCAGAAATTTCCATCGAAACTCACGTTTTTTTACCGTAATCGCCTTGTTATTTTTGTCAGTGTCGCACAAACTTATGCCAAATTGCATAATGACGTCTCATGGGAGAGAAATGGAAATTCGTAACATAATTCTAAAAGAGGCCAGTCACGTGATTACCGACCCCATTTGTATTGATTTCGATCATGAATTCTTATGTAATGGTTCTGTCAACAGTAAATTGAACTAGCTATAATAGCCGAACGGGTGAATGGAAAATTGTGTGCTAACCTGCTGGTGCTCGGTGTAGTCTACTTTCGACAAGTTTACGTGTAAATGTCATAGCATACCTTTGAATAATTTCACAAAAAAATGTTTCTCTTAGGAACTAGAGATCGTTGAGAGGGAAAAAAAGGAAAAAAAAAACAAAAAAATGGAGTATTTTTTTTGTGGAAAAGTTGTTATTTCATTTTGTAAAGGCAGATGTCCGAATTATAGGGTAATATCTCTAGCCAAATGTCTCATCGAAGTCTCTGTCCTGCTTTTCCCATACATTTTGTTTGAAAGTTTTTACCATTTTTTTTTTATACTAATCGATCCTGTTTCTGATCAAAAACTCACTCGAAACCATTGCAGGTCCTAAGAAAGAACTTGTAAATCTGAAATACGAAATATAAATTAAATACAAATGATCACGAAGACGGTAACCCTTTACGTTTTTTGCGATTTCTGACTTTTTATTAGGTGTACTTTACGGTGGTTGGTCCGATAGAAATTTTTGATCAGTATTAGAAACAGATTTTTACGAAAATCTGTAAATGGGTATCAAAATTTCACGAAAAGTTATGGATCCCAAGACCATTTTAGTGTAGCTCCCCTTACTGGCCCGTTTACCTTTTTCACCCTGTATACAACCGAATTTATTATTTAGTGCTGTCAATTTCATTCTTTTTCTCTGTCTGTTATAAAAGCCATAAATTCTGTTTCTAAGCATATTATGTAGGAATATACTCATGCTCATATTTCACATCACATAAATAGCCTGTCATTTCGCAATAACTTGTTTGGTAAGAAATTAGCAACTTACTAACTGCTTTTTTTCGTTAACATAAACCATGTTTATTTATTGCAAATAACAAATGGTGTTGTTTTTTAATTTGAAAACGTGTTGGTACGCAGTTAGTTTGGTAATGCTGCTGATGTGATTTATCTTTCTTTTTCGCATGGTAAGTGCCTAATCTGGTGCCTGGTGGATTTGGCTTTACATCATCTTCATCAGCCTATTAATGTTCCCAATTCTGGGACACAGACCTCCGCTCTATAAGAGGGAATGGAATATAACCCACCACGCGGGCCCAGTGCGGATTGGTAGATGTCACATGCATTCGAAGATTTTGGTTCTAGGACATGCCGATTTTCTCACGATGTTTTCCTTCACCGGTTTGAGAGCAGTGGTGATAAAATAAATTACAAAAAGTAAAGCGCCTGTCTGGGTTCGAATCTATGACTTACTGTTCGTTAGTCGGGGCCGCCACCACTGGGCCACCACTGCTCTCTGGCTTTACGTGCTGTCGAGAAATATATCTCAGGCATACCTGATTCCCTCACGATGTGTGTGATCTATATCAAACGTAAATATAGACCAACAATAGAATTAAGAGGGTCAACAAAATAAACCTTAAGTGATTCACACAAACACTAAGGTCCATTACTGTTTCAGCCATCGGTGTAGGGCTAATATCATTTCTGAGGTTGGCGTCCGCAAGGTGAGAATGATCGAGTTATAAGGAAGCGATCACGCGAGGCCTTCGGGCGTTCCACGTAGCCCATGAGAAATGATATAGGAACAGTACTTTCATTGCTAGAAATATGCTGCTTTTCTACTGCTCTTCCACCTTTTTTTGGGGTTAACTGATTAGATTAAGCATAAGTACATTTGATTCTAATATTCTTTTTTATTTTGTTTCTCGCATCATTGTTAAAATAATGCATTGCTTGTTAGTTAAATTGATTCGATTTCATCGATCAAGTTTAAATTGACTTGCACGTGATTTAAGTAAGTAACATGTGACGAAGGAGTGTTATTACATCATTCACACATTTGTTATCCAAAATGTTACTTTTCGTCTTTTTGTGTTCATGGATGAAGAGGGAGAAGAATGCCAAATAAAAGATTGATGGATTGTGCGAGGAATAATGTGAAAGAGAATGGACTAAATGATGTCATTACGTCTGACAGGGAAGAATGAAAGAAGAAAACGTATCGCGCCGACCCCAAATAGAATGGGCCTATAGAGTAGGAAGATGATGATTCATGGTAATATCATTGGGATGTTTGTGCCGTTCTTTTCACTCTTACTTAACAAATTATTGTAATTTTCTTGACTGCTGTTTACTTTCTTGAGAGTAATTAAAATTGTTCAGTATTCTTCGTATCAGTAAGGTAATTTTATTCCCCAACATATTTTACGTCATTCCTTTATATTTATTTTCATTTAATGGCATTCTATCACAATAATATGGGTTAAATCCGTGAATTGCTACCAGGAGCGCAAAATCCACCTGCAAGTATGTCATCCGTCATACTTGGTTAGCTGTCCACCTGTCGAGTATGGTTTATAGGATGACCTATATTGACCATCGACAAACTGACATGTACGAATTAATATCAAAGAGATCCCAAGATAGAGATGAATTTGTTTTTTCCGCTTCATTTAATTTAGACCTCTGTAAAACTAATTTGTAGAATTCTGCCTTGCTGCAGGAAAAAAAAAATGATCATAGCCTTAAATTTATCACTTACGGCCTGCCCTACACTAGAACATAAGTCATTATAATTAAAAAGAATTACATATGTACTAGATTTAAAAGGGCGGAAAATATGGTGGAAGTGGAAATAAATATCAAGAATTACCTGTGCGTTTGAAAGATTATGTTTCATGATATGGATCATTATAATTTTGATGAGAGGCAATACGTACCGGCCATCAGAAGTCTTCATAATTCATTTCGACGAGAGATCAATGGACAAGCCAGACGAGTCCATTTTAATAATTAAGTAATTAAAAACGTGTTTCTGGATCACCAAATCAACGTTTAATTATCATGTAAATCAGCACCTGCAATAACTTTTAAACAGTTCACCGTAGTAACTGGTTTGCTTGGTAAATGAGCAAAATAACTTTATCACAAACACACAGGCATTGTTCATATTTTACACAATCGATATAGTGAGTGTTGCTGGCAGATACAATCGTTGTAGGTTAATATCATAGCAGTAACGTTTTTTTGTTTAGTGCTTTGATGGATAGGCATATTAGATTGTATCTCAGCAAAGCTATTTTAAATATTTCGAGGCAAAGATAAACAAAAGTAAAATGCTGGCAATTCCTTTTTTTTGTGAAAAAATATATCATTCGCTTATAGAAAAACTTTGGCAAGTTCTGACGTCACAAGACCCCACTACCGAGTTTTGATGCGTTTTATTTTTGCCAATATTCATTGATTTACAAAAATAAAAATACGTGTCCATTATTTTTCAATACCCTAACTGACGGATATTAATAGATTTGCATGTTTTTTTATATTGATGTAATGCAAAAATCCTAATCGTAATCCTTGAATTAATAAGCTACTTTCAGAAACATCCAGAAGTTTATGAATTTCCGTGATAAATAATGGATGTGTAAAGTACAAAAAACAAGAGAGGTTTTAAATATGTACTACGAGTTTATTCAATACCGTTACGTAACATAAAAGAGTACGTATTCTAATTTTGAATTCACATTCTAATTTTGAATTCACCTTATAGTCTCTGTAAATACACGTGTGTCCTTCAGTATTGAAAATGTCCTGCCTCGTTCCCGTTGGCTTGGAAAGTCCCGGAACAAACAAGATTGACTTACAAATTGCTCTAAGCGCAACTGAAAAACATAGAAAAAGCTGTTATAAATGCTGTGTAATAATAATAACAATGAGACGTTATTGTTGCTGTTCAGAATTGCAAACTCTCATTAGCTGTTCATTGCAAAATCCTTGTCTTAGAATGTTTCTTCTGCTTTTATGTGTACGTAGGTAGAAAATATGTAATACTTCCTGTACTATACGTAGATAGACTTGATTTGGTTGACTTTTTGAGTAGACTGAAAGGACTTCAACCAACACTTTGCTTAAAAGTTCTGTTTGTACTGAAATTACACTTGGTATATTACTACAAGTTTTATCGCCCATTGCTAATAATCAGGACATGCCGGACACGCGGAGGCTCATTTAATTCAATGCTTTGTGTAAGATGCTATAACGAATTAATTCAACTACAAAAACCGACGTTAGAGCCATCAAACAGCCTATTAAGGCTTTACAAGTTCACACGGAGGCACAGGTGCTACGCTTCCATTCATCTCATTCGTTCCCACGACCGAGTTATATTCATCCATTGTTCACCCCCGCAATTCATACACCCCATTCAAAAGGTTGGGGGTGAATCTCGTACAGGTAGTCGGTACAAGGTGTTATATTATAAGAAATACGTTATGACCGTTGAGTATACGTTATAGGCACAATACGGTAGTCAACGCGAATAATAAAATGTGTATTGGAATACGTTTGGAGGCTTTGTTGTACAGTTTAAGGATGGGTAGTGGCCAACGGTTATTAAATGTTTGACCTTTTTTTTTTTGCAAATAAATTTTTGATGGCATCCTGAGAAATTGCAGGCCAAAGCAGTATTTTTTATTGAAGGTTTTAATTACAGAGATAAGAGATTTTTAATTTTATAAGATAATTGTAGGTTCTTCTGGTAATTAAGAAGTATAAACGTGTTTGTACGGCTTGCCACTTTTATCAAATTGCGTGTAATGTACATTATATAAAATCTACGTCACTAACTTGAAGCCACGTGCTGGCAGAGCGAGAACCGGTAAATATTTGAATTATAATTTCATTAATGCAGTTTGTGATACTCGTAAATATTCATGTAATAAATTATTAATATTCATTAAAATTGTATTAATAAAGAAGTTCAGCAGACGATAGCATTCCAGAACACTATGAGTTATATGTGGTGCATGAAAAGTTTTATAAAGCACAAGGAAGTTAATAACAATGGCTTGTCGAAACGGAAGTAAATCGAAGTTAACGGCGGCCGCCATTATACAGCCATTTTAGAAAATGTACGCACCTTATATTTTATACGTAAATAAATTGACCTCGAATGTTTCATTTGACTGTCATGGTGGACGTAACCCATGGACAAACTATTACTTTAGCAATATTCTGAAGTAATAATTGGCTACGCTGTCTGTCTGGTGTCTAGGTCTAGTTATGTATTCAACGCTTTGTTTGTTTCCTTTTGCTGTGCAGTTAACTTGTTGTGAATTATCTAGTGTAGAGGTATGATTACTTTAAAAGCAAATGATATTCATAAGTAATTCCATTATTTCAAAACTTTAAAATATCTAACCTTATTCTTAACATGAATGATGATTTAGTCTTTTATAATCTGGTAAGGATGTAAAACTAATCCAATCATGGTGCGTCATCATCATCAATATGGAATTATTAAACTTTATTATTCATAAGTAATTCCATTATTTCAAAACTTTAAAATCTCTAACCTTATTCTAAAAATAAAATGATGATTTAGTATTTTTATAATCTGGTAAAGGTGTAAAACTAATCCAATCATGGTGCGTCATTATCATCAATATGGAATTATTAAACTTTTAAAATTTATCGGAAATAAATCCCCCATTCCATTCAAAGCGGAGGCAATAAATATGGCCTCTAAAAACGCAAAAATAAACCGCACACCAGACTTAAACCGCGACTTAAAGTGGACGCGCGACGTCCAGTAAATATGATCCAACAATTATTGTTTACGCACTATAAATCTCCCAGTATCCATGTCGTTATGTGGCCGAAACGCCATAAATCCTTCTGTATCGTAAACTTTAATTTAATAATTATGAACTTCATGACGCGGAAATCATGAAGCCGGTCGTGATACCTAGCTATATAAAATGGGAATGATTCGCACGGAACAATGCTTCGGGTTATCGAACTACAATAACATTTCGGTGAAGGTCCCTAGTCTACGAGGTCATTGCTAGATGCTGTTTTGCGCGTGATTTCATTCTAATTCGTCTCGGAAATTGGTTTAGTTTTAAATATTTCACTGTTAGATTGATTGATCATTAGAAGAATTCATGTAGCTACAAGTACCTTCCCATGGAAAAATATACGCCATGTTTATTTTTGAATTAGTATTTTTTTCTTGTACAACTTTCTTAGGTAGATATAAATTACAGGATCAGTAAGAAATAACAGTAATATTAATGTTTTCAAAACTAACTGATTTAATTTTGGATTAAATGAGACCTTTCCATCAGGCAGGCACTATCAGTTTATTCCACTGTATTCAGAACTAACATCAATCTCTCGACTAGTCACTTTTTTCATGAAGATCCTGAAATGGCCTCTTCACTGAACATGATTCTCCTTGCATTAGAAAAGGGTTTTGCCCGGCGCTTGGAAAATAAAAGATAATTTGAATTGCTCAGTCAGAGTCGGGCTCAAAAATAGATATTCCGAATGCCAGCTACTAACATTTAACCTTTTTTAGCCAATCCACTTATTAAGACTTAAAGATTATTGACACTTTAATGACACACGATATTCTTTCATTTAGACTGGAATGCCGATAAATAATGAATGCCAATTTATTTAGATAGTAGTATATAAATGGTTTGCCTATAGATCAAAGGTGAACAGGTTCGGTTCCTTATAAACCATCTTGCGTTTCATGGAAATCGAAATTTATTGCCGTACGTGTATGATCGGGTTCAGGGTCCATACTTTTTGTTCCTTTTCTTCCATTATTAAAATGAGGCATGGTAACTGGCTGTTTGATAACTCGCTTGTAGCTTTCAGTATCAATTAATTTAACTACTACCACATAGCCCGTGAATTCGTCTGCAAAAATTGTGATATATTCGGCTAATAAGCTAATTTGTAACCTTTAGTAACCATCACTAATACAGATTTTAGTCAGTGAAAAAAAATTTAGATTTGGAATATTAGTTCCGGATATTACCCCCTACATGTAACAAACAAATACTTTTATGGGTAGCACAATTAGTTTAAAAATGTTTTACTGTTTTGAAGCATGCAAAATGGTTTTTAGTTTTAAAAACGTCAGTACTGTGGAAAGTAAAGTGTTCTTTAAAAACTATCATTTCGCGAAAGAAACATCTTGCAAAATGGTCCCGATAATTAAAAGACTAAAAATGTAGCCGGCAAATGCGGGTGGCGCCGCCCGTAACCCTACCTAGTATATTAGCTATACGCATATTAAAAACAGTTGCCTTGCTAACCTAAAGATAATAACGTAATTATATTACATGACAGCTTTAACCTCCAAAGGTGAACATAAGTATGCGGGACGCAGTTAATATGTATGTACCCGACTGTACCTATTTAGAGCTTGCCTGTCAAACGTGCGCTCCCACTTAACAAAGGCGTTTGTTTTTTTTAAATATTACGTCATTTTTACATTGTTTAGTATTTTTGGATTACGAGAAACATTTGAGTCCGTTTAGGCATTTAAAATGGGCACGGAATTCGTCAGGATTGTGTTATCCAGTGGCATTGCCGCAAGTTAAATTTGTAGGAGAATCACAGACTTAGGGCATGCAGAACCCGGTTCGGTGAAATAGGGAAACCTCGGGTTTTACCATGGTATCAAAACCTGCGGAACTCTCGCGTGCCCTAATCACAGTTGAGGAACGAACAACGCAATAACAAACAAAATGTACCTACTTATTTTTCATAGACGGTAAAAGAAGAGCTTTGCCAAGGAAAACATTTTTGTATTGTGGCTTCTGAAATGAAAATAAAAAGCTACCTCTAAAGTCCATAATTATTTTCATTATTCAAGTTTCAGATTGTTTAACAAGAAAATAAAGTGCCAGTAACATTTTCTTGTGGGGCCTTAAAAGGAACAGAAAATCTTACGTGTAACATTGACGTTAAGCTTTGTTTACAACTAATCATAACAAAAGAGGCTAATAACAAGCGCAGTCCTAATACGATCTGAAAGGAACGTCCTTTAGAACACGTCAGTTCATCTGGATTAGGTCACATACTTACAGCTGGAAGCGTCAAGGTTTGCGGTCAACCGTGGGCGGATAATTACTATATATTGAATGTTAGGTGCTATTGTTCTGAAGTGACATTTTGGAATGGCCTCAATTATATTAAACAATACCTGGGCTTAGATTTTGACATGTTTTTTTCTATGGTTATGTATGTTATTATGATTAAATGTTTAATTGTTGTGTAATGCGACGTATGACTTAAAGATATAGGTTAGGTTTGTCTTTATGTCCTTCTGAGCTGGCTTTTGTATTTTCCTAACCTAATAAATAACATAGGTAATATATTGTATGAGTAATTTTATCACTTGCTTCGGTGAAGGAAAACATCTTAAAGGGGAATAAAGGAAATTAGCAAATCTTTTTGAGGTGGTTCAAACTTTTCAACCGACTTCCAAAAAGAGGAGGTTATCAATTCGTCTGTATGTTTTTTTTTTTTTTTTTTTTTGTGTTTGTTACCTCATAACTTTCGACTGCGTGAACCGATTTTGATGATTCTTTTTTTATTTGGAAGCTGGTGCTTCCCATGTGGTCCCATTTTAATTTGCTGAAGATCTGATGCTGGTCTTAGGAGATATACAATGGAACTCTTCAAAAATGTACGGCAAATCTGCAGTGATTGCTGTTATCGCTTGTAGGTTTATTGTTTATACAACATCATGACGTAATATCACGCCTGTATGCTCTGAGGGGGTACGCAGATGTGTACAATACACCCAGATTTCGACAGTGTTTGTTACCTCAGTACTTTCGACTGGGTGAACCGATTTGGATGATTCTTTTTTAATTTGAAAGCTGGTGCTTCCCGTGTGGTTACATTTTAATTTGCTGAAGATCTGATCCGGACCTTCGGAGATATACAATGGAACTCTTCAAATATAAACGGCAAATCTGCAGTAACTGCTGCAATCGCTTGAATGTTTATTGTTTATACAACATCATGACGTAACATCACGCCTGTATGCTCTGAGGGGGTACGCAGATGTGTACAATATTCCCAGATTTCGACAGTTAGGTGTATTAAGTTCCATTTATTGAGGATAAGCCTATTACCTTGACATGTATTGTTTTTTTTTTATTTTATTGGCATGGGTACTTCAAGGGTAGTTTGATGAGAATTTGGTTAGGTTCTGATTATGGGATCCATGACAAAGGAACGGAACTCTTCAATTCTTAGAAGCAAATTTACGATACTCAGCCAAATCTTTTAAAAGCTATCCGGATATTTGAGTCACGTACCATAACGTCGTTATTAACCGACTTCAAAAAGGAGGTTCTCAATTCAATGTTCCCCGATTACTCGAAGATGACTGGACCGAATTTGTTTTTTAATTGTTTGAAAGGGATACTTCCCAGAAGGTCCTATAATCATCAAGTCAGGATCCTGATAATGGGATCCTGGAGAAATAGAGAGAATTCTTCAAATTTAATAGGCACACCAGAAGCGATTTGGGTAGTTTTTGAAAGAGTACTTTCTCAGAGTGATCCCATTTAAATTTAGTAAAGATCTGATGAAGAACTTTGGAGAAAGGCAACGGAACTCCTCATTAAATGTAGCAAATGTGTGTCTCTTACTGGGATTGCTGAAATCTCATGTCTGTCTATTGTTTACACCAGTTCATAACAAAAAATCACGCTGGTTCGCTGTGAAAGGGTATGCACATATTGTGAACCACTAAAAAGTGAAAAATAAAAACTTTTTTGCAAAAAATAAAACCGACTTCACACAAAAAAGTGAAAAATAACTTTAGCTTCTGAAGTCGGTGACAAAAAAATTAAATCAATCAAAAAAAGGTCACCGATTTCAGAAGCTAAAGTTATTTTTCACTTTTTTATTTTTTACTATAACCATCGTTAAAATTTCACAGCGGGATTCATGCAAAGAATACTTTAAGAAACTAGGAATTCTTACAGTTCCAAGTTTGTATATCCTAGTTCTGTTAAGCAAGTTCGCAAAATATATACATCAATATGAATCACAAAAAGAAAGAGAGCTGAGAGAGAGCACACGAAGGAAAGTCATTAAAAATAAAATAGTGCCTAAATTAAACATAGCAAAGCATTGTTCACGTTACCAAGCAGTAGAATTATTTAATAAGCTACCTACTAATTTAAAAACTTTGGTCTATAACACAAACTTATTTAAGGCAAAACTAAAAGCCTTCCTATTAGAAAAATGTTTATATTCTGTATCCGATTTGATGTTGAATGATTCCAGATAATTAGTGTATGAATAACTTGATATGATATTTAAATTTTTAGTCTATGTGACTTTTGATTCAGTTGGCCTTTATTTTAATTGACATAATATTAATTATTTGACATTTAATTTGATTGACATTTGATTTGATTGACATATAAATTGTTTTTGATTGACATTTATTTGATTTTAACTGACATTTAATTTATATCTAATTCTCTTTTATTTAATTCACAACATGGAATAGACATGGCTGGTTTTGAGCTTAGGTAGTTGGGTAATGTAATTGACTTTTAATTTATATCTGTTTCGCTTGGTTTATTTTTCATTTAATTTTTTTTTTTAATTTAATTTAATTTAATTGACATTTGATTCTCATTTGACAGGCATTTAATTTACATTTAATTCTTATGAAGTTTAACTAATATGAACGTAGTTGACATGGTTTTGTTTGAGCTTCTTATGGTTGGATATATAAATAGTAATTTAATTGTTCGTAAAATATTATAGAGATGTTGTATTTCTGCTTTTGTTATATGGTTTGACTTTTTTATGATTTTAATGCTGTTTTACTGATGACATTCTAATAATTGTTTATATGTTTTGCTTGTACTTGATTACTGCTTCTGTTATGATTTTAAATGTAATTTGTTGTATAATTCCAACACAGTGTAAATTGTTTGATGAATGAATAAATAAATAAATAAATAAAGTTCTAATCAGCTTGCACTACAAAGTGGTTGTTACGTCAGTCACTGCGGGCCGTATAGTGCGAAATTAGTGGTTTTGATCGATTAACAAAAAATCTATTGATTGAACTAAAAATATACAACACTATGATGCTTATGCTGTTGCTTATAGAATTATTTGTGTTATGTTTTCAAAACACTATCATACTAGCATATATCCTGAAGAATATTATATATTTTTCTGGTTTTGTTTATTGCAGTGAATCATATACTTTTAGGCATTATAAAACTTGCGTTTAGCTCCTGTAGTCGCCTTAAGGAAACCAGCATGAGAAATATTTCTCGACGACACGAGAAGCGAGAAGTCAGAGGCCCATGGGTAACATAAAATGCCTAACACTATATTAGGCTCTAACCATCCGGGGCTGCGGGCCTGTTCGAAAGAGATACCGCGGCCCCGGAACATAAAGGGCGAGGAAGGAACATGGATGGGTTTTAGTCAGTAAAAGTCTGACACTCCCTCCCGCTCCGCTCGAAAAAGAAGAATGGTACCATTAGAAAGGTTAGGTTTGTCTGTCGTTCCCCTCTATTTGGCTTTAGTATTTTCTTAACCTCTTTATGACTCACCTTTCACTGATTCTTTAGTAAATCACATTAGATTTACTAAAGAATCAGTGAAAGAGGTCATCTCTTTGATATTTGATCAAGTTTATATCAAACAACGCGTTACGCTATCGTTTTATTGACTCAATTTACCTTAAATGGTTAATACTGACGGTTTGAAGCACTGCACTCGTTACCACTGCGTTCTTGGTCATATTAACCGTATTAAATGTGTAGTTTTATTATTATTGCTTGTAATTCAAGCTCCATAATACGTACACTGACTTTGGAAGAGGTACGGGAAAATTGCGCTCACGAACACACTTGAACTCTTGCATGCCTAAATAAATAAGTAGGTACATTTTTCATCGTTAAAGACTTTATTTTTAATGAGATTTTTTTCTTTTTACATCAGGTAGAATAATAAAGTTTTAAGACAAATGTAGAAGAAAGTGCGTGCGTAGATATTTTTTGCAGCTAAGTATTCAATAAAAAAACAAATTAATAAATAATCAAGCTACGAAAATATAAAAAGGACAAATCCTGCCCCAATTGAACAAAAATAACAGTATAACATTTTTTTCTTTAATTATACCTAATTAAAAAAAATTGAAAAGTTTGGAAAATGATTAACGTACAATATCAGATTTTTAGTAGACATCAAAATAAAAAGTATTTATTTACTCGAAAAAAGTCAGATTTACCCCTAAAAGTTGCCATACAATAACTTACCTACAGGATATCTTCCGTGATTATTTATTGTTTTGAGCTCCCGATATAATAATCACGAAGATATCCCGTAAGTGACAATATAAGTTTACCTACCGTAACTTAAAAATGTAAGTAATTAATCATTATTTACTATTAAATTATTAATAATAAATAGTGTTTAGTTTAGTTTCCAAAGTGCATAATAGAGATACTCTCAGTCTAACTTTGTTAGGGTTTTCTGAAAAGAAAAAGTTTTTTAAATGAAGATTAAATGTATGTGGGTATAGATTTTTACTAAGCTGGTAACCCTATTATTGAAATATCTGAATGTTTTTTTTATAATTTGAATGTGTTTTGTTTTGTGCCAGACTTAGATCTGTTTGTGTAAAGCAAAGAGATTACATACCTACTTTTCCCGGTGATCTTATTGAGTGATTATATATACTCTGTGCTTATTGTTACAAACGAATAGATTGTCTCATTTTGAAGAACTTGTCTCCAAGTGTGTTAAGTGTTATTTAACCAATATACTGTGTTTATAAAATGCCAGGGACAGATATATATGTATATATGCATAATGTATGTTATAATATAGATAAGAGTATTTAAGATCTAGCGACAAAAACAACTTCTTTAAGCCTTTATATAACTTTTGTTCAAAACTGCTAAGCTTATTTCTGCCAAATGATATAGATTTTATATCTGTTCATGCTGGACTATAGGCTCATACTTATAATTTTTCTCGGTCTCGGCAAGACCTTTGTATAAAGTCTTTGGTTCTTTGGTTCCCTTAAAGTCTTTGGTTCTTTGGTTCATCTTTGGTTCCCTAAGCTAAACTCGTGGGGCGAAATGAAATGCGTCCCACATGCCAGGACATCTGCGGTCTTCAATTATATTGGCACTATCTATACAAATAAACTAAGGATCGACTAAATGCTTTCATTTGCATACCTTCACTTTAAAAAGACTATTAATAATATTGAGTGCATTATTTTTATTATGTGTAATTGATGAAGCAGGGTTTATCTTGGTTGGTGCTGTCTACTTCTGAATAATTGCTATTTCGACGTATTTAATAAGTTGTTGAGCAGTTCACCTGCACTAAGACTGGAAGCAACATCTAATTTAGTGTTGTTTTGCATCATTTCTTTATCGTCGTCATCAACCCATATCGACTTTCCTGCGGACCTTCCTATCAGTTTAATATTTTCAGCTAGACAGAGCTAGTATTATGGTCTCAGGAAAAAAGTTTCCTTATACCTTCTCAGAAAAGATGTTGTAATCACTAAAATAAGCACTTAACGTAACGTGTAACACAATTGAATGGAAATGCTGCTTGAATATTTTCGGAGTGCTATTTCGTCCATGAGTTATAAAAAACCGACTTAAAAAAAACATAAAAGTGAATAATAACTTTAGCTTCTGAAGTCGGTGACAAAAAATTAAATCAATCAAACAAAGGTCACCGACTTCAGAAGCTAAAGTTATTTTTCACATTTATGTTTTTTTTTGAAGTCGGTTTTATTTTTTGAAAAACGTTTTTATTTTTCACTTTTTAGTGATACACATGGAAAGTGCATACCGTTACAATCACAACAAGCCTAAACACGACTAAGACTCATTGTGTCATTATGGAGTTCCGGTGCCTGACTCTCGGTTTCATCATCAGATCTGATGATAGAATGGTTCTTATCGAACGCAAATGCTTCACTTATTGTAGAAAATACCAAAATCACTGTACGTTATACTATAAAAATTGAAGAGTTCCCTCGATTTCGCCATGATTCCATCATCAGATCCCAACTTGGTAACTATGGGACCATTTGGAAAGTATTCCCTTTCCAACAAAAAAAGATTTTTTTAAATCGGTTGGCAAGCGACGATCCGAATTGAGAACCTCCTCCTTTTTGGAAGTCGGTTAGAAAAAAGACATAACATTTTTAATATTTCAATGCAATAAATGTCGAGCATTCACCCCACAGATTGATATTTAAGACCTTACAACGCAGAGATTCGCGATATGTATCTCACACCATCAAGATTCGATATTAGTTTTTATTTAATACTCAAAAATGAGCTTTAAATGAAAGCTAATGGATGTTGGATTCTAATTTTAAAATACTTGCATCGCTTACATAGCTACTTGGTTCCAGAAAGTGTACTGTAATTCAGATATCTAGGACGGTACCTATCGACTATCTGTTGACCATTGATTGGTCAAGTTTTAGGAAAACTATATATATTGTTTCCACAAATATATTTTAAATATAATATCGTCGAACTGCGACTCTAGGGTCAACATTTTATTAATGGTATTAACGAATTATTGAATTATTAATTACTCTTATTTTATTATTGTTATTCTCTCTTATAAATTAAATCAGAATCATTACTTCGTTTATAATTACCGGGATAGTGAAACCTACCTTTAGATCACTTATTTTATTATAAAATGTATCTAATTTAAATTATCGTCGCTCGCGGCTACCTGAATATAATCATAAATACAGCCGTTACAATATTGTGACTGCGTAAGTAAATTTCAGAACAGACAAAATAGAAAAACAACCGTGTTGTTCCGCTGCACCGTATCCGATGCTATTGATATGGAAAACTTAGGTGCCATGTCACGTGAAAATTTACGTTGCAGACTATTTAATACACAAAAACCTTCACTTTGGCCATTCACCTCGCAACAGACAAACAAGGAATTTTTACCTATCTACTGCTATTTATACAAAGTTGTTTACATAAATAACCACATTACCCTTTTTGTGGGCAAAAATCAAATGAAGAAACCACAAATGGTTGAAAACTCTATTTAGTAACGCCACCTAGAGACTAAAAAGTTAAACAAAACTCGACACGCAAGCCTACAGCACACAACAAAATGATTGTGCGGATGTGTGCGTCTACATTCAATTCTAATCACGCACACAGACGCAAAGACATAGAAAAACGAACATTACGTACTCACACAAACACGAACGTTACAGCTTCTTACGTGAAGAACGTAAGCGACTGCGGAACTCAAGATGGCTGACATTGGCAATGGCAGGTCGTTGACCCAGCGCTCGCGCAGCCTTCAAAGCTTAGATCTAGCATTAGAGTGGTTGTTATTTTCTGTCGTGTTTTTATTTTATTATTGGACTGCTTTGTGCGCCGAATGTTTTTTGTTGCGCTTAGGTTTTGAACAATGATTTTAATTTTGTTATGTAATTGCTTATTGATTTGGTGTGAGTCAAAACTATTTAAGCTAATTTTAAGTTTATGAAACTGTTCAATACACGGGCTTGTAAATGCTATTATAATAATATTAATTTATCAGCATAGAAAATTGACGTTATTTAAAATTATGCTATCGTTTCAATTCACACACGATTTCGTCTCTTGATAACCATAATTTACTGCAATAATAAAATGAGTTCAAGTAAATAAATGCTTTTTATTTAAGGTAATTTATGAAAACTAAATGAATTAATAAAAAATGAAGATAACATACTTATTTATTTCAATTGGCTGCCTGTCGTATGTGACAATTTTTTAAAGTTAACTAATATGAAAATCAAAGTATCTAAAGTATATAAAAGTCTTTTAAAACCTTTCTAGGGATAACTTATGAAGTTATTTATTTACAATCGTTTTTTATTGCATTTTTTAAACAAAAATCTCAATTTCCTGAAGGTGCTAAAATAAGATAAACCAACGAAATACATAGATACAAAACCTCACATCCGGAATCAAAACGTCTACAAAAGTAAGAAATGGCAGAATAGATTGTATATTAGCAAGGCATGATTCCATCCATGAACATTGATCGTTGCGGTGGTGGCTCCGCGGTGCGGCGGGCCGGCGCAACCGCGGAATGTAGCTCAAAGTAACGGTGCGTGCGCGCCGCGAAAAAACTCAAGTTCACTATCACGGAAGATTGCGCGCCGACGACGACGCCATTACCGCTCGGTTACGTTGTCGCGGCGGCTACCAGGTATTATGCCACTATGTAACTATGCATTCATTGCATAACGCGTGCTATATACTTCAACACGCATTTTACTTTGAATCTAGATTGATAATTAACGCTTTTACAAGATATTTTGCATTGTTTAAAAGCGTTGGTGTTGACTTCTCAAAATTCACATGTGGCTTTGATTTTTCATAGAGTTATGGCAAAGCTGACGACATACACCATAAGTATACCAATAAACGTATAAATGGACAATACACCAGGAAACTTTTTCTCATTAAAAATAAATAAAAAATCAAACAAGCTATATGTAAGCTATTGCTATTAGCAGTAATGCCATTAAAATATTAATTGATTATAAAATAAAAGCTGCAATATTATGGCGAGTCGTAATATGCAAGCTTTTTGATTTATAATTACATATTTTACGAGGATATTTCATGGCTAATAAATAGTGCTTAAAGTTAATCAGCGAGGTTGGTATTATAGTGATAACTGAAAGCACATCAACATCTTCAATAAAAGGTTCTTGTCAAGTGTTTGCAACTCTATTAACAAACAAGAAGAATGCCCATAAAAATCTGATCTGCCTTTAATTGGTAGTTAGGAAACTTTTTGTTGTGAACCGTTATCGCATTGAACAGAGTTGGTAGATAAAAATGCTAATTGTGTAGTAATCACAATGAGTATTATACGGTTCACATTGACATTAGATTCGCTCTCGTAACGACCGACTGTTAGTTACGAGAAGCATCCGGTAGGCTTATGATTCATGGAAATTATTTTGAAAAAATTGGAGATCCGTGAGGAAACGCAATAAACTTGACCTCATCTTCCTAATATGGCTTACCCCTATTTAAATTATACCTTGATTTAGAATGTTAACAGACTTAGTAGACTAGAAAACGAGCTCACTACAAATGTTTAAAAAACTTGCCTGGCTGATGCGATTAAATATTTATAACGTTAGGTACCAACATAATTATGCAAAATCACATAAAGACGTATTGTTCATGAGTTGTTCATCTCATTATTAATTAAGCAACATGATGTCAGATCTCACACAATAGGCTCAAATTAAATAAAGGAACATCGCCATAAAGGCTTAGCAAAAAACCAATTCAATGCTTTGTTTAACGTTTGAAGTACAAAAACTCTAGTGCATAGTCTTAATACTTCATCATCATCCACTTTATTCAAGTACTGAACAGGATCAGCGTTAAAATTAGTACGGTAAACGTTCCGTTTTTAAACTACGAGTATCCATGTTTACTGACATAAGACTGATCTGCAACACGAATTATTAACACTATCATCCATAGCATTCAAAAATCGAACATGATTGGAGTCAATATCATTGTTTTTTAAATACAGGAACCAGGTATAACTTTATACAAGGAACCCCATACTCACAACGAGTCGTACTTAACGCACAATATTATCTTACATCTTCTATTACCACTGTTATGACGTGAGAACCTCGATTGTTCCGACTGCCGCCCCGACTGTGGGTAAATCTGCTTACTCTTCAATGCTAATGGCGACTAAGTATGCGTTTATGGTGCCTTCCACTGCGGAATTGCTCGAAGGCATAATCTTCGGAAGTTATTTGACTTGCTACACTCTCAGATACTCTATAGTCTTCATATCATTGTGGGTTGAGTTTGTCTTGCTGTACTTATCACTTTCTGTGATGCTAAGGGTTGAACAACAAATTAAATAAGTAAATACATCGTTGATTTTTTCGTCCGAGGAACTTCTACTTTACCCTTTGTACAATTACTACATCCATTTATTTTTTTCTTTCATTCGTCAATTGAGGCCCAATCTCCGAGAATTGTTCGATTGCTAGAAAGTGAGGTTCATCAAGGCACACACCAATTCTAAAAAGTTGAGTTCTTTTAGTACAACTATTATTTACTCTGTGATGCAAAGTTTTATTTTCTCAAATAAAAGTATCGTCGATTTTTTCGCCAGTGTCTTGTTTACGATTCATGCACCAATATTGATTGGAGACTCTAGCGTCTTGTCTTTTCCTTTTTCATATAATATATGTTTCTTTGACTTAGCTCTGGTAAAGGCAAAGTGGGCTAGAAGTTAGATTGATACACTTATTGCATTTCATTTCCACGCGTAGTGGCAGATTGCCAGAGTATCGTGTCAGTACGTACTGTATCCATTTCCGCGTTGCTCTACTTTTGGCACTAGCTTGATATAATAGGCTGCTCAAGTACAACGCACACGGAATAATATAAAAGGATATATTCTATGCTGATTTATAAGATAGTGGTGAGTGAAGAATTGAAGCAGTAGAACAACATGCAGTCTTGACAAGGATGATCATTATTAAGGCTTTGAATAGCATAATTGACGCAGTAACCACCATACCGACTGCAAAGAACCAAGTTCATTGATTCCAAGTTCTACGATGACGATTTTATATGAAGGAGTTCTTATACCATTATATGTGTCTGTATGTCTTGGGCAAATAAACAATTGTTTTAAAATTATGTAATAAGTGTTTAACAATACGTTATTGTTCAAAAAATAGTAACTCTCCATAAATGGTATGTAACGAACATATTATAATGTGTTTACAGGTGAATGAAATAAAGTATACAGTTCCATAATAATATAATAATATACTGAACTTGATATAGTTATGAATGATTTATTATTTTATTATTCCTACTGACATAAATAAATAATCTATTAGTAAATAGGTTTCTAAAACGTTCCCGTTATGTGTCTTTAAGTCGTTTTATATATTGTATGTCATTGTCATTCGCCAGGTGGCTTCTAAAAGTTTAAGAAGAGTTACAGTTTGAAAATAGGCGCAGTGTAAATGACCTAAGAATAGGTCTAGATAACGTCAGAAACAGAATTCAACTTTAATTAACGATACAAGTAGATAAATGAAGTGCCAATACAACCTGCTATGATTGATATCCGATAAAGAATATATATTTATTTTGAGTGATGATACACGATAGAATCATTAAATGAAGATCAGACAAAACTTGATATAAAAAAACAATCACTTTCTTTTCGTTGTAAAATAATAACTCAATGCAGAGATCCAATCCGATTCTTTTAAACAAATGACCATGTAGCGACCGCCTGCACCTGTCACCAATTTTCGACCATAAAATAATACAAATCAGGTGCCTTGTTTTAGAAGATTCATTACCACTGTCCAATTTTTGTCCAACATTTTGGTACCCCATTTGCGACCATAAAATGGACTCTAAATTGTAAGAACAGAAAATCTGTTATTCCATAACAGTGTTGGTTCTAATGACCTATATTTGTAACATATGGGTCGACAAGAGGCAGCTGGTGGTAGGTCAGGAATGGGTTACTAAGGCAATAATTTCGGCTGCTATTATCGAATATCGGTTTGCTTTATTTTTGGGACTGAAGGGATTGCTGCGGGCGTACGACGTTAATAAGGTGTTCAGTTTCTCAAACTTTTGCACCTTGTCTTATCAAATCTTGGGCATCTAAAAAGTTTATTGAAAAAAATTGGTTCTACAGGTGAGGGAAATGATTTGCTGATTTTAGTTTCTATTTTCTTGACCGATATATTGATTTACGACGGTATGTAAAAGAGGTTGTATTTCAGTTACCGCATTCGCAAGGTGGTGTTTTACAGCTCAATACTTGCGAGGGTGATTTGTTCTGTTGTACAAATTATTTACTTAGGTATATTTATTTAAGTATCCTGTTTTATTTAGGTAGTGTTGTTTATTGTTTCGTGCTGGGTGGATTATGAGGCATGTTGAATTGCGTAACATTTACAATTGACTTTTTAACCGACTTCTAAAAAAGGAGGAGGTTCTCAATTCGGATGTTTCTATTTTTTTTTTTTTTTTTTATGTTTGTTCGCGCATAACTCCGTCGCTTGCCAACCGATTTGAAAAATTCTTTTTTGTTGGAAAGGGTATACTTTCCAAATGGTCCCATAGCCACCAAGTCGGGATCTGATGATGGAATCTTGGCGAAATCGAGGGAACTCTTCAAATTTTATGGGATAACGTACAGCGATTTTGGTATTTTCTACAACAAGTGAAGCATTTGCGTTTGATAAGAACCATTCTACCATCAGATCTGATGATGAAGCCAAGAGTCATGGAACTCCATAATGAGACAATGTATCCTAGTCGTGTTTGGGCTTGTTGCAATTGTAACGGTATGCACTTTCCATGTGTATCAACCACATGTGAACCACTAAAAAGTGAAAAATAAAAACTTTTTTTGCAAAAAATAAAACCGACTTCAAAAAAAAACCAAAAAAAAGTGAAAATTAACTTTAGCTTCTGAAGTCGGTGACAAAAAAATTAAATCAATCAAACAAAGGTCACCGACTTCAGAGGCTAAAGTTAATTTTCACTTTTTTTTGGTTTTTTTTTGAAGTCGGTTTTATTTTTTGCAAAAAAAGTTTTTTTCCAAAATAAATTTTGTGGGAAATAGCAATGTCAGCCAGCACCAATCAGTTCATGGTTTGGTACCCAAAACATACAAAAAAAAAAGGACTAAGAATACACTTTCTCCTTTTTTTAAGTCAATTTCTAGTACTATTTTTATTATTATTTATTTTTTGTTTAATTGTAAAGAAAAAAGTATACAATTTTCTTATTTGTTATATGAATGATGAAACAGCTAAACTAATAGTAGCTACAGAGAAATAATTGCCATTAGAACAAGAATATAACTTTTTTTTGTAGTACAACAGGTATAGTTGTAAATAGACTCAAAACGACAATAATATCGTTATTCAATACCTATTACATTTAACGAACTCGCGTCTAACGTCTAAACGCGCAAAAAACTTATCTGTTTTATACATAGCCTTATAACGAACTAGACATGACAAATTACCCAGGTATTAAGTAAAGGTAAAAGGTACTTAATATCGATGAGGTTAAAATGTCAGAACCTTTATTAATGCTTTTATCGACATTTTTATTAATTGAATTTCCTATTGCGTTACAATCTATTTGAGTAACGCAGTACAAAATGAGATTACTTTATGGAGTAAATAATTGTGTTATGTTGTTGAGAAAGACTAAAAATATATGTGTATGTACATTATTTTCCATAGATTTCTTTTCATCATAATAGTCGTCTAGAAGAAAACTTTGTACCCCTTTTTACAAAAATTGCGCGGACGGAGGAGTATGAAATTTCGCACACTTGTGTATAGGTAGAGGAGGAGTCCAGAACGCTTATTTTTTTTTAATTGAGCATTAAAAATAGATTTAATCAATAAATAAAACATTACACACACTACCATGTATTTGACAACCGCATACGTGCGGACGTTTTGTATATTAAAAGACTTGGTCTTCATGGCTGCGACTTCGTTGACGTTTGACAATTTATTAATACGTGAAGGAAAAACATTGTATCTTTGAGTTTAAAATAATTATGGTCGAATTTCGACCACTAGTTATAATTAAATTCGCCATGGTTGCTTCCAAAAAAAGAAGTTCAAACTATTTTTTTTGATGTTTTACTTAAATAATACGTGTAGCATGAAAAAAATCTATTTTTGAACAACGACGGCCTCGTCTGCCACGCTATAGATCTCCGTCGATGCATCTGCACGGTGCGTCGTAGGAAACGCATCGCTACGATATTGCACCTGCGGCATGCTCCCACGATCGTGCGCTACCTATTACTGTACACGAATGTACATTGTTACTAGTTACGTTCACGTTTGTACCTACATGTACCATGTACATTGTTATGTAGACTGTGTACGGCTTGACTTCCAGACTTGGGAAGATTTCACGGTTGTATCTGAAACTGGAGAGGGATACTTGTAGAGTAAGAATAAACGACTTAAGGTTCGCTCCCTATTAATAGGACTTAGCACCTCAATTTTGCCAGAAGTGTTTATGGCGAAATGTGAGTGATCCATAGGTGTAATGTTATATGATACACTAGCTGATGCCGCGGCTTCGCCTGCGTTCAAATTATATACTAAAACCTTCCTCAAAAACCAGGTGAAAACTGCATGAAAATTGCCGCAGTCGTTTTTGAGTTTATTTTAGACAGACAGACGCAGCGGAGGTTGTTTTATGTGGTGATAGTGATTATAAAATATGTACTTACTTGGCTATTATCTGGATTTGACTCATTTCCTTCCTTTGCCCAAGAGCATTTAAATCTGTGCAGAGGTCCAATGAGGTAGGCTTTAAAATATGTCGATGTATTTTAAGAACAATTTAAAATTTTAAACCTATGAGAACATAAAGTCATCCTCTGGCCAAGTACGTTCGGCCAGGGCCCCGATTCTCTTATTGTAACAGTGTCACGATAGTCTTTCATTGATCTCATAATTGTTCATTTTGACAAGTTTAGTGATCTACTTACATCATGGCGTCATTATGACTATCCAATGAACAATCACGGACATTGCATTGAAAGAAATAGCTTATAATAGTAGTCGCGTACATAATGACAAATGAATGACTGACTTACGCGGTAATCTGCCAACATTTTGACAGTTCCTTTGAGAATTAGAGCGGAAATTTGCTCAATTAGCACTATTTTATATTGTAATCTATATAGGCTTCTTTAATAAAGATAAATTAAAACACTTGTAAGAAAATAAATCAAAACACCGGCCGCTAGAAATAAAACAAATAAACATAAAGTAGAAATGTCACATTTGACTGACAGCTAAACAGATACAATGAGTTGGATAGTTGCACATTTATCCACGTTCCACATTACTTTTTATGTTTTTTGCTATTTACGAACTTCTTACTACTTCAGATTGCTTTTATCACAAATAAATAATATGTAAAAATATATGTAAATGAAATCTGGCACGAATAACAGTTTAAATTTAATAGTATATTTTCGAAAATCATTTCTATTAACAGGTTTTTTAATAATGGCAATACAACAATGTCATTCAAACACAATTACGAGACCATTGATCGAACCACTTTGATGAATTTAGCAGAATGTGAACTAGCAAAATGGCAATAGAGATCCCATTGTCATTCATCAACAATTATGAGATCAATGAAAGACATCGTGACACTATTGCAATAGCAGAATCGGGGCCCAGGCATAAAACAGTCATGTTGAATGCGAATAAATGTTTTTTTCACAAGATCACAAGCTTCTTAAATTCATAACAGCATCAGCCTACTTTTAACTCTAACAAATTGTCTTCATAACTTAACCACAGATATTATACTTAACGTAAGCGTTCCACTTATGGCTGCAATGCGCGTGAGCATACTGGGCCTGACACTGACAGTTAAACTTAAGCCGATTTTACAAACAAAGTGTCTTTCTAAATGCGCCATTACTTTGTGTAACAGGAATATCATTGAATGTGGATTCAAAAAGGTAAAGAACCAACATCTTTATCTTTGACAGCACTGTCTGCTCGCTGCTGTGTATATGCCTCGTTCTTTTCAAGCTTATCTTTCCTGACCCTATATTCACAACGCTTCGAATCTTCGATTCGATTTCGATTCGGGAACTCGTGTGTCTATCTCGCTCATTTTCGTTATGTCAAAAAAGGATAGACATACGACTTGTCAAATCGAAATTCATTACGAGCGTTTGTGAATACGGGGTCAGGTCTGTGAATCTCATTAGGTCTTACCTGCGGTATCGTCTATCCCCCTAGCTGGCTGTTGGTCTACCAAAACTTCTCTTCTTCAACTAGGACTCTGCCCGACCTGCCCTAACATAGCATAGCATAAGCATGATCAGCCTAAAATGTTTCCACTGATGAGACACAAGGCCTCCTTTCCATGAGAGGGAATGGACGGGAGCCTGGTGCGGGTTTGTAGATGTCACATGTGTTCGAATTTTTGGTTCTCGGACATTTTCTGCCCGATGGTTTCCTTCACTGTTGAGAGCAGTGGTGAAAACATAAATTACACAAAGTAATGCGCCTGTCATCACCGCATTTTGCTAGTGTAATTTATTTCATCACCACTGCTTTCCAAATTGTATGATAGTGCATTACTAGCAAAGTAAGGACCGCGCGTATGACGTTACACGATGCCTAATTGGAACCTATTGAGGGTGATATTTAAATGCCACTGTCAGTCCAAATTAACATTAATCGCATGCTTCCTAGCTTGATATAAATAAAGCCTAATTGATAGGTTGTGTGTCAAATAGGCACAATGGTATCGCGCAAGGTGCGTTTATAAATAGGCTGACATTTCATTATGTGCATCGGTGCTCCACATATGTTTATGGCTCTTATTTATTTAAAGATCAACAGGACACTAGCCCAAAGTTCAAATAGGAGTGCAGTATTTAAATGTGTTGAAGACTAGGTACTGTGTAACTGACTGACATAAGCTGTCACTACTGAATTAAAACCGCTTCATGTAGGTTCAAAATGAGCAAGTTTCTAGCTATATTACTTTATTTATACGCATATTGTGTAGCTAAATGAAATAACTGAAATATTTCATAAACTGATACAGGTGTAGTGGTACCTACTTAATTATGCAAATTCCTTGTGTCAGACTTTTACTGACTAAAACCCATCCATGTTCCTTCCTCGCCCTTTATGTTCCGGGGCCACGGTATCTCTTTCGAACAGTCCCGCAGCCCCGGCAAATTCCTTGTACTTACCCAATACAACATGATAAGTGGCCCAATGTCAACAAAAACGAATCTAAAGTAGAAACATATACCATCTCAACATGAATGATGCTACCAAGATTTTGTAACAATAATTTGATTTAAAAGAGTGTCCATGGAGTTTCTTGCCCGTTCTTCTCCATACAGGGGGTCTAAAATGGCCACTTTTGCAGAACATAATATGAATCACGTTAAAATTCAAAATTATTAAAATGGACTTTATAATTATGACATTAAAATTTATTTAAATTTTTAGAATTTAAATTTTTTGACGTGATTCATATTATGTTCTGCTAAAGCGGCCATTTTAGGCCCGCAGATCTACGCTAGGGAATGGGCAACTATAGTACTTTCACATTTTTTATGACTTGTGACTGGGATTGTAGCTACATTTAATTTACATCTTTGTTTCGACAATGCAAAAGAGCCTGTAATTGGCCTACTTGAAATAAATGCTTTGATTTTTTGATTTTGAAACAAAAGCAAAAAATCAAAATCTCTCGTGATTTTCGTGACAAAAACCGAACAACTGATTTTAGGGTTGAAGTTATAAATTAATATAATGACGATCACCTGATCACAGATTTATATCTCAGAGTGGATGGTCGTGCTTCCATATAATTTTATACTTTACGATTCCACGGGACCACCTTGTAGCGATAAAAGATGAAAGATAATTTATTAATTGTTTCACTTAAAAGTACGCTCGAAAATATTACTGCAGTTATATTAACGTCAAAAAAAAAAAACATAAATTGAATGAAATTCAATTTGGATTTCGAACCGAATTTATGTGACAGGCTTCACTATATTATGTGGCCAGTATCATTTTCAACATGTTGACAGTCATCTTTTTTTTATTGTGCACCACAGAATAAAACCTCAATGCACCTTAAATCTCAATATTTCTCACGATCAAACAATCAAACGCTTTCACTATTTTTTTGAAATCATATCCTCATAGGTTTTTTGCTTTCAATAACAAACAAAAAATTGGTAAAAAAAATCCCTTTCGATTTCCGCTCAGGCGCCATCTGCTTTTATTCTTGTCATGTGTTTGTTTAGATTACTTTTTTTCCTCTGTCCGGATTTCACCGGAAGTTGTCTCTCAATGAATGTGGTTTAACATTTAATTTTGTAGGTACATTAAAGTGGGCTATGGTTAAAGTATTTCATAATCAGTATGAATGGGATGATTGGATCGCTTGGAACACAAGATATTGGGTGATGCAGAAACTATAAAACAAAATTATGGTGCAGGCAGGAGGATAAACTTCTTTTGTTTGTGAGTTTATGATTATGTTATTTTTTATTGATTACTACTATAACATTAAATTGTTTTCCAATCAGGTACATTCAGGGTTTCAGGGTTATTTACGAGTATGTACGACGCGCGTCTTCCGAAATACATATTGGTAATTCTTGTTTTTGGTAATCTCTTATTTATTTGGCTTCTTGGTACTACAAACCTAATCCTTTTTCAACTGTCAGCATAACGTATTCAAATTAGTTGCTCCATTAAAATAAAACAATGTGTTCAATTATGTATGACATGCTTATAATAGGATTAGGTTTAATCACCGTTTTACGCCGTACCATAATTATATGAATATTATGCTCTGCAATAACACGTGAGCTGATTTTGGAACTAATTACAGTTTCACACTATTGTTACACTGAAGTACTAATTATGTCCGCATGGTCGCTAATTGTTCTTCCATTTTATAACTTGTACCTACTACGAGTAATACGAATTTTTGATTGTAAAGATTGTTATTAAGTAAGAAATTATTATTGTACAGGTCTTCAATCGGCAACCGTTGAACTAATAAAAAATCCTATACATGTTCTATTGTTACCGCTAACACAGCTCTTATACTATTGTAGCTTCAATAAAGATAATAGGTCCTTGAAGAATAACCGATTCTTTTTGTGTATCCAATACGGACCTATATCTACAAAGCGTCCTAGTGCCTTTATGTTTCTACTCATTCGAGGTTCATAATGGATCCTTTTTCACCCTTGGATGTAACAGTTTCAAAGAAAGTTTTACGGCCAAAGATAAACGTTGAACGTTAGTTTCTTTGCGTAAACAGGTAAATATTTTTATTGCCTCACAAAGAATGTTATCATCAAAGAGACCGCTCTGGACTTTCTTTCGGACAAATTGTGTGATGTGATAACAATGTGAGAGATAACATTTTTGGGATTCAAATGCTTCTTCGTTTGCAATTATTTAAATTATTTTAATTGTTCGCATTTTTATGTTGGATTTTGAGACTTACAGTAAGCTGATTTTTTATCTCTGGACGCTAACGCACTGACTGCCTGGTAGAGTTGCGCGATGAGATTCACATCCAATAAAATATTATGTAATATATACGTACTTACGTGAACGTACCTCTAAGTTACATTTAGAAAAATATAAAATCATTTACAAGATTAAAATAGTCAGTAGCTGCTAGCTACCTAAAAATAGTAAAACATCGAATTCAATACTAAATAGCACGTCATATTAAATTCAATACCATAATAATTATGTAAGATTGTAAGTTCCAGGTACGAGTATGACAAATAAACATTTCTTTCTTCTTTCTTGCTTTCAATATTCATCGTTTTCATACTACAAAGCGCCATCTATGAAGGATAAAATTGAAGTCACGGCTTATAAAATATGTACTGAATAATTACTGAATAATAACATGATTAGAGCCACTGAAATACCTATGTAGTTTTATTTTATTTAAAACGAGTGATTCTCAAAAAGTTAATAATAAAAAGAGAACGTAATAAAACATACTAACTAAAGGATGTACGAGAGTAAAATGACCTTTTTCAACTTCCCGGCAGTTGAATGATTCGCAATTTTTTTAATAAACACTTGGCCTTCATTCAATTTAACCTTTTTGGTGCGAATTCTGGAATTTGAAGAGTCACACCAATATCACATTTACCGGATGCAATATAACCCTTGCACACTGAAATTACGTTTACGATAAACTCAGTTTCCGAAAAAATGAGTAACAAATAGAGAGTTGTTTCCTGCCCTATTGATCAAAGTGATGTGTGTGTGGTGACTCAGATTTGAGTAGGAAAAGAGAACTGTTCGATTTCGATCATCCGTGCTCGCGTAGATACTAAAGCATAGCCTAACTGGGCTGAAACAGGTGTACGATTAAATAATTTGTGTTCAATTATTTATTTTTATTTAATTTAATAAAATATGTTTTATTAAACAACATTTATAAGCAGTTGAAATATTTGTGTGTTTTTATCATTGGTTATTTGTCGGTACGTATCTAATCTAATTAGATATATAAAAGTATTATTGGATATTAATTCAGGCAATAAAAATCCAAGTCAACGTTTATTTAGGTATATTTATAAAATTGAATAAATGTAAAGGATGAGGTTTGCATGAACTTTGTTAGGAGTTCAGTTAGGTTTTAGTGCGGTAATTTATGATTGTGGCACATTTATGTTGCAGTTTGAATGATTTTGCAATCTAAAAGCATTCCATAGTCAAAACAAGGTCCACTAATCTGAACCTTTTCAAATAAATGTAGCAGTTTTAAATAACAAAAAAAAAGAAAAATATTAAAGTTAGTATTTCAATAACTAAAATTATAACATTTTGCATTTTTTGATTTCATCAATAAATTCTCAAAGTTAAATGGCCACCCTACAAATAAGGTTTCCGAAAAAAGGTTTGTTGTTGCTAGGAGCGCATCTGTCAAGGTTCCCACGCCACGGGCTGTAGGAAAGGATTGCACCCCTGCCAAGCTTTGATGGTCCAACTGTGATACTCTCAGTTTTTCTTACCTGTAGCATTTCATGACATGACCCATTTCTTTTGGTAAAAAGAAACGCACAAAATATTGGTAACTCTTTTTTCATAATAATGTCAAAATCATGTGTTCTATACGTAATATGAAGGAACTTTAAAGTTTAACAAATAAAAATCAAAGGTTTAAGATGATGACTAAAAATACGAAATTATACCACCTGAAGAAAAGACATCAACGCACTTGAGGGACACTTTATAGTAATGACTATTTTGAGGAATGGCTTTAATAATTGTGTTTAATTTTCAACAATTTGAATATTAGAAGAAAAAATTTGTCAGTGCCGTTAAGAATCTGTCAGTTTTAAAATTAATGTGTTAACAAAAAGAAAAAAAATCTTTATGACACATTTCTAAATAAGGCCAGCGACAATCTAATGGCCAAGTCACTGTCATTTTGACAAAATAAAAAAAAACTTGCGAACCAGTTCACCCAAAATTATTTGCATCTGCTTTTTAAATACCGGATGGCACGAACGAAAACATTAAAATTGCTTTTTATTATACTTAACCACTGTCTTCGTAACCAACATTTTGGGAAATGACTGCTACGTAAAACGATACATTGTATTCTTACAAACATTAGCCGAAAATGCGTCATCGCAACTTTAAAATTAGAAGCAAAAGATGTTAGCAAAAATAACATAAAATGCCAGTTAACACCAGCCATAAATAAAAGAGGTAATAAACATAGTTTCTGTCTCGTTAGTTTTGTAGTTAAACAAGGGTTTATCTTTATGAAGATAATTTAGTTTTCAGCCAACACATTATCATTGTATGGCTAAGCTATTAGCACTGGAGCTGAATTATGATAGCTTTTTATGTTGAAAGAAAGAAAGAAAAAGCATTTATTAGCCCGCACAGGACAAAACACATCAAAATTATCAGTATAAAACTTACTAAAAAAACTTACCTACACAGAAAAAACAAATATATATATAAAAATTAAAAGAAACGAAACTCGTCCTGTCCGAGGCCAAAAGGCTTCTATCTTAGCATGGTTCTGTAACAATAAAAAAAAACGTCACAGCGCTGGTATTCTGATAGGACCCAAAAAGCATGTTGCTCTATAGTATAGAGCAACAGATTTAGAGTCTATACAAAAAAATATATTTCATAGCTACATACTAACATAAGAGCTTAGCGGATATGAGTATAACAATAAAGTGTTGAAGTCATAAACAACCTTTTAATATATTGTTAAATTTTTCACAATTGGCCAACCATACCAATATTTTAACAGCGAGTTTTATGGTTTTCTCTGTGCATCATTCTTCCATATTCCTTCAAAATCAAACCTAGTTTGGGAACCAGGCAACCTATCTTTTTTATATTATAATATCGCATGTATTTATTTATTTTAGCCGTAGACGTAGTTACTATTATTGAAAGTTTCCATTATTCGTAAATTCGCATGTGGTACATTTAAATTTGTGCCAATACTGCGGTCTGATTGTCTGGCACAATGGCTAACCCTTTAGCGGTTTGTGCAAGCACGCCACATGACTTGCAATTCTCGTATTATCTTCGAACCGCAGGCGCAGATTGCACAGATTGGTCACAAACGCATGTTACATTTTTTTGCGTACAATAAAAGTACTGCATTGTGGCCGACAGATGATTTCTGTTCCTGTGTTAATGCGTGCTACTTACGTCATTATATGTTTAGGGGTCAGTGGGGCTTAGGTTAATCCAGAGGCTACCAAATGTTGGCTCTAAAACAGCGTAACTTGTCGTTAGTTTCTAGGTTAATTTTTTCGGCTTCAGGATACTAGGTACTTCCAATTTATCGACATAGGAAAAAGTTGCATAATTAAACTTTATTTTGGACGCCATCCTAAACAAATTGATGGTGTTAAATGAAATGAAAATTCTTCTCTTTATCGCTATACTATTCCTGATTGCTAAGAGTCGTGAATGGAAGTAGACATACCTCAAATTAAATGTTTTCTTTTGTACCCATCTCACTTTTTTGCAAAGACTTTAAGCTTTCCAATATTAAAACTATCAAAGGAGCTATAAATTACAGACAATATGTACAATGTACGTATTTGCTTCTCAATATTTCTACTGAACCCTAAGTCCCTAATTTCCAGCCAATCATCCACATTTGCCTCTAACATTATTGTGCCAAATGTTTCAATAGCTTCGCAACAGACAGGAGCACATTGCGTGTGTTTTGAGACGTTTGAGTGAAGCGCAAATGTTCACAAGGTGCATACGTGAATTGTCACTTTTAAATGATCAATAATTATTTACTTTTATCTTCACAGAGTATTCAAATGTGTGCTGAAGACATCTGTGGATTCGCGTGGAGGTTCGAATACTTTGGAAGAATGACGAAGTAAAAAGCGATGTTTAAACTGATCGCCAGTTCTGTTTATTGATCGTTTATCTTTTACTTAGACGAAGTTTAATTCAGTTGAATTGTATGCTTTTAACGTAAAGCTTGCAGTGAATTCTATCTTTGCCCTATGATTAAGTTTCAATTCTAAAACTGTGCAACTTTTTCTTTTTCAGATAATGGAATACCTGTAACCCTCTACATTGACCAGACGGTTCGGGACAAATGGGCTCAAACCTATGGTTTATTTTATACCACCTGGTAAGACTGGAATACAAAAAAAGAGGTTAGCACTCAACTTCGCCTAAGTTTATTTGCCACCGCCGTGCCACGCCCAAAGTAATCTAAGAGTGACTTAGCTACTTATGAACCAACTTGCCACAATAGAAGTCAACCGGTTGCTGGCAGCTTCCGCCCATTTCGATACATACTACACAAGTCAATCGTTCTGGGCGCGACTCCGTGACATTTACACACCGGATGTTTTAATAAACACATTAAAACCACAAAAAAACTTGTTGTAGGCACTAAACACAAATCAGTTACAATTTATACCTTCATTTTTATAACTTACTCCCGGTTTTGTTAACCTAATCAAGCCTCTGGCCAGTCCATCGGTATAAGTAAATCAAAGTTAATGGAATTCAAGGAAAAATACTTCAAAATATTGGGCCGTAACTTCATAAGACGCCTGGTGAAGTGGTGACAAAACCTTTTACTCCGGCAAGTACTTTTGTTAGTAATAATATCTTTAAAATAGCTCATAGGCAAATTACTTTAAAGGATATACAACGTTATGACAAAATAACTTATGTCTAACAATTTTCACAACAAAGTTTAGTGGTAATAAAGCGTTAACGTAACTATTTTATCTGCAAAACTTATTTTTATTAGAATAGAATAGAAGACAATAATTTCATTTGTGTAAAACATAAATTAGAATATACACATAATAAAACATAATCAATCACATAAATTAGCTAACTTTCATGGCTATTCAACACCAGTAAGTTAACTGATAAACTTAAATTATGAATTCCCACACAGACTAAAGATTCGCGCAGAAATTCCTCCATACTAAATACTATCCTAAATCAATTACTGACCAATCGCAGACAAATAGCGTAGGTACTGGTACCCGGCTTACGTCAAGTTGAAAGACCGATTAAGCTGTTTATTTAGCCTTAATTACCGAACAAATACTCCATCGGCATGTGTATTGCGATATGTTTGTGGTACATCTGTGGTCCTCTCTTGTGGGCAAACATGTCTGGTATTTAGTAGCCTGATGTTAAGGGAACAATGGCGTCCGTTGTTCAAGCTTTACTAGGAAAATACAGACTAATTAAGCACTGAGCTATGTAGCAGCATGTTAGTTAAGTTTTGTAATAGCATTTTCCGCAATTCACAGCTAGAAACCGGATTTCAGACTTTTGTTCGTTATACCTTCAGGTTGTAAAATGTCTACACTGTCTACAGGGATCACCAAGAACACCAACCCATCAATAGAACATTCTAAACGTCAAACCAAGTAACACAAAGCAAAGATAAATGCTTTTATTTTTCGGTGTGAAAAATTACTGTTTACTTTTTTTTATATTAGTTTATTTATTTATGAGACAACTCCTGAAAGCCAGAATCAAAAGTGGCGACCCCCAGAAAAGCGTAGAGACAATGAAGCTCGACGAAGTTCAAGAGAAAGAATTTAATTGTCTTGGATCCCGCTATGAAATTAATCAGAAAAGTATAGCGAGACAATAGGAAAACCCACTTCCTTTCCACTTCCCTCCATATCAGCTTAAACTCAAACTCAAACTAAAATCATTTATTTCAATTAGGCCATTTTGAATGTCAATAAAACGAAAAAAAAGCGAAGCTACAGTCACAGACACAAGGTATAATAACTTGAGAAAGTACTGTAGTTGTACTTACTTTATAAAACACTGTTCTAGCTTTTTAGTTTTGCTTGTATTTTTACCTTGCTATAGAATACTAACGAATGGAATAGGTTACCTTGTTCGGGTATGTAATAACAATCTTCGACAGTATACATTGCAAAGGAATGTTAGTCTGCAAACGCGCCTCTAAGCTTAGTACTCAGCATCCTATTCACTCTCGAAGCTTCAGTTGCTCTCTAGAGAATACTTTCAGATAATACTTGCATATTTTCTGAAGAATATTGTATTAAAATGACTGTTTTAAAAATATCGAGACGACGCAAAAGATGTCGTCAGAAAAGAATTTCTTAGAACTTGTTAATTTAAAAGTAGAGATAATAAAATACCCTCAGATCGACATCAATTGAGAACTGTCTAGGAGTTGTTTCAATAGTGTTTTTTGCTGTAGGTACACACAATTTCCGCGACTTGACTTTGTCCTTTGCGGTGAACAGGTGCCTCTAACTAGCGAAGAGACTAATGTGGATAAGACTAACAGAACCGTTCCTAGTTCAGGTAGAATCCAATTATTGTATACCTATAGTTTTTAAGGCCATATTGTAAATATTTTTGCATTTCAATTATTTCAATAAACAATTTCAATTTCAATTTCAATTACTTTACTATTCAATTTTTTTAAAACTGTTTTGTAGTACTTAAATTTAATATTTTTCAACACACTTGCTCATAAAGTGGCTCTAATTTCACCGCAATTAGGCACATAATGACACCTGTAATCAAACTATGACTTTTTCATTGCTATTATTCACAAGTGAGTTATAGGGTTTTTTTTTTATTTTATTGGTTGAATTGCTTTGTTCTTAAAAAAGTTTCGATACAAAAAAGATCGTGTTCAATAGTACAAATAAATTAATGTACCTATTGCTTGCTCATTTCATACAACTTCGTATCTACATAGATAATTTCAACTTATAAGTTTTTAATAAATAAAACTTTCACTCAAATGCAACTTTTGTTTTCTTTTTTTTTTACTTTTTTTTAAATTATAAAACTTCGAATTCCCCATTTCGTACGTGGCTGAAACGCTATCCGCGAAAAGAAAAAAAAAAGGAACCTCATTCTTTTAGTCTATGGGCGATCGCCATTGTTAGATGCGCGCGCATAGGAAAACTGATGAATTATTCCCGCCATTGCGAAAAAAAATTCACAACTCGTTTTCACTGTTGAAATTATAGTTATTTTTAGTATTATTTTATTCTCAAGTGTGTTGAAAAACGTCGTATGATACACGTGTGTGTTGATGATTACCGTCTCGGCTCTCTTAAGAACCTCGCCTAACGGCTCGGTTCTCAATGGCGCCTCGGCGGTAATCACCAACATTACACACTTGTACCATAATGTACTATTAAAAACGAATTGACTTTTCTTCATCTTTACTAAAAATCTATACCTACTTAGTAACAAAATAAAACACACCCGCGCGCGGTGGCTATATCTATAAAATGAGGTAACGTTCGTAAGTTTGGATGAATGAAGCAATCTCCGAAAAAACTTCAATTGTAAAGATTCTTTGCTGGTGGAAAGCTAATTCTTATTCTTTTTTGCTTTCAAAACAACAAATATGCATATTAATTGCAATAATATAGCTTATGTACAAAGGCGAGCTTAATGCAGAGTTGAGTTTTCCTACAGCAAACCTAATGCTGAAAGCGAGATTTGCAAAAGAGGAAAACTTAACACTATCCTCTATCAATCAGAAAGAAGAGAAGAAACATATCCTATGGCAATCGGTGATCCGAGTGCCATAGGATTTGTTTCTTCGACGCAGGCGAAGTCGCGGGCAGAACCTAGTATTCGATACCCTAGGTGTCAATACATTTTAAGAGATTGGTTCAGAACACGCAATTGTTCTCTAAAACTTACAAGTTGACAACACAACGCATAATTTATGGAATCAAACACTTGGAAGATCCGATATTAATTCACTCACACTTTTACCATATTCGTGTCCGTTAGCAACCTTCAATTAACACGAGAATATTTCCGTAAAAATTGTGTAGTCATATCCACGCTATTTCGTCGTCTATTACAGCGGGGTGAACGGCCTCCCTTGTCCTCTACGAGAGCTATAACTCGTAGAGGCCTCTCGCAAGTCCGTAGTTTACTTTGTTACTTTAGAGTTTGGTGCCACACTTTGAACCAAAACGATAGTTCCACACCTCAAACTGCCCATTTAATACCACTTACGAAGATTTAAAAAAAGACCTTAAAAAGATTTATTCAAATATGATGCATCTCGGGACGAAAAGTAACAAAAAATTGAATGAAAACAGTCTAGACCACTTAAAGTTAACTTCACTAATCTTTTCACGTCTCGAATTCTTTACGACTGCAAATGTTGGAGTCAAAAACCGCATTAAAATCACGTAGGAGATGAATTTGGTGCATCACTATAATCTAAGAAGTTGTAGATCGTATTAAAGATGCAAAATTGATAGCTAAATGAAAATATCAAAACACCATTAGCATACATCTCTAAGCGAATCAAAACACGTTAAACAAGATTCTTAATCAATTCTTTTTTTAAATCTTATATATGTAACTAAAGAACCGTTACTAATTTATTTAATTTTTATGCTGATACCACTTGTTTGCCTCGAAATATTAATAATTACATGTTATTTATTGCACATAGGTAAACTATTTTAATACAACATCGAGTACACTAGAATTATGTGAACAAACTTTGACATATTATGAACAGTTTAAGATAACTATAAGTGTGGTGTTAATGTGCAACTATTTCTCAAATTGTTAAATAAGAAATGACATTAGTGGAATACGATTCGAAGATAAATTCGAGACATTTAACAGCGAGTCAGCGAGTGGTAATTTGGAGGAGGTAAAAAATACTGGTGTGTTTTAATGCCAGTCATTTGTCATAGTAAGTACTGGTTAAATATTCTAAGCAAGTTTTGGTTGTTAAGTTTTTTACTATAAGTAAGTACAGGCAAAGAACGTTATTTAATACTCGAATAAAAACTTTGTACTCCTATATAAGAACATTGCGCGAACGGTGTGAGATTTGGCGTTGGAGAAGGAGTGCAGATAGATAAAAATTAAATTGAACTTTTATCCAACTTTAAAGGGTGTAAAAAACTTCTTAACGAAGCCGAAAAGTACTTGCTCTCCTTGTCATTGCGATATTTTTTTTTGTTCTATACCATACCTAGGAACCTTCTAGATATTGGGGGTCAAAGATCCAACTTTTTGTTTTTTTTTTTAATTGTAAGATTTTTACTTTAAACACCCCCACGACCCCCGTTCTGTTCAATCCACCCATCAGCACTATGCTTTGTGTGCGTTGCATTGAGTTCTACTACAAAACATTATTTTCTACCCCAAATAAAAGATGTTTCCCAGCATAATTTTTGCTTAAAGTTACTTAGTTTGATGTACATAATGCTTGGTTGACGGCTTCGTGATGAGGTTGTTTATCACTAGTGACCAGTTGAGGTGGTGACAATTCATATTCAGATTTTCATGAACTCTAATAGAAGCATTTCACAGATCTACATCAGCGAATTTCACATGTTTCACAAAGTTTCAGGATCAGCTATGTGCGAAAACGTTGATGCCTTTGGAAAAGACGATAGGACGACTTATGGGCATGGTGTACTGTGCATGTTATGTCACTCATTGAATCTCGTCTAGCCAACGTCCTCTTTCGACATTTACAAGAAAAAGCAATATAATAAAGATGTAGGAAGCAGAGAGATTTTTAAGAGTACACCACCAAAACGTCACCTTACTTTGCTTAAAATTGCGTCAGTATTCTTAAAAAATTTAGGTCACTACCTGAAATTCCGGTGACGTCATCCCGATCATCATATCCGGCACCTCCATCGGGCTACCATAATAATGGACGCCGGAAAATGAGTTAAGGCTCTGGCGCGCCCAGGGACTGGTCTCCGGCCCCTTGCGACTCATTGCTGACCTACTGACAGAGTATTGACCCCACGACGTTCACTCACACTATTTTATTTGCCATTCATTCTTACATAGTTTTTTTTCTGACCAAATTGTTGTTTACTTGTACTCATTTGAGGCCTGTCTTTCCTGAAAGGCATTGGCATTTGGCATCAATATGATGCTATGGTGTACTATTACAATATACCTGATTCTGGTAGTAAGAAACAAAGCATATATATCTTATTTTCGATGAACTAGAACATCATAAGCTCTCGTTATGCTCTTCACTGGTATTTTCACAGAATGCAAAACTGCCGATTAACAATCTATCAATGTCGCTCTAGGAAAATATTGTTTTGTTGATTTAATTTGTTCTGGTGCGATTCCATTACCTAAGTTATTGCCTGTTGCTTCAAGATTTTTTTGACCCATAAGTATTTATTCCAGAAAGTTTTCGTTTATTATTGCAGATTTCGCTTTTTGATCTACGTTGTTCTTTCACCGTTACACTCATAAATCGAGTCCACACGATATTATGCCAGTTATCTGGCACTGCATTATAACATTATGACCTCGTATCAGTTATATCATTATATTTCGGTCACTAGCACGTGTGGTGACTTCAGTGCAGGTCAGGCATTGTCATCATCGAACCTTTTTGGGAGTGATTTGTGATGCTCAGTTGTTGTAATACCTTGATCACATACTTTGTATTCCCATAGCTGTTCGCTTTTATTCAATGTAAATAAAAATGAACCTTATCCTATTCTACACAAATACCTATCAGGATATTTTCTGCACGTGAATCATAATATCCATTTTTACCATCATACATGTAAGGAAAATTTCCTCGTGTATCGGAATTTCGCATCTTAGAGTGTCCTCAATTCTTTTCCTTGTAATCAATTTCGAAGAACTTCTGTTTTGAATACCTCTTTGTTTACAGACAAGAGGGCAAAAGTCATAAGTTTTGTTCTGTGTGTCACAGTTAGTTAAAGGACTTTCATTTAGCTTGTTACGCCTTTTGAATATTGCCTGAGCTGAGCAGCCCGAGTGACATGTCCTGTTTAAGTTACTCTAGCTTTAATGTTCAATAACCTTTATTGTTCTTAACTGACAGAAGATTTGCTGAAATATTTTCACTAATATTATGGTAGCTTTTGAGAATAGTAAACTGAAATATTTATCAGCCAATCAAACCTTTTTTGACAGCATGTTACAAGGCTTCAGCACTTGTATGCTTCTGTCTTTCGTCGCTGTGGTTGCGTGACTCCCATGAATTCTCCATTGAATGTCCGTAATGATAGTTTCATTAGATGTAATCTTCGCATTTTTCCCTCTCGCTGGTAATCGAGTGGCCACGGTGCCCACGACAGGGCCCATCAGCTGACCCACATTGGCGCCGGAGTATTGACCTTTGGCGATGTATTAACCAGTCCAGATATTTGTGTACCACATTTTTAAGGCTGTATCTGTAATTAAATATTGTGTATAGCCTGCGTAAAATTATTGTACGAGTTTTTCTTCACAACGCTGGTTTGTCTTTGCTTACCAGAACTGTAAAAAGCTCAATGAGAGGATAACTTGTGTCAAGTTTTTTTGTGCTGCCTTTAGAAGTTCTAAAAATAATTGTAATATTTTGGTGAAAGCGTCAGGGTGGCCCGCGAAATTCTTATTTTCTTACGTTTTTTGCAATTTCCAGGGCAGTGCTAAGTTTTATGTTGATAAACGTATCGGTCGCGAACTCGCGACTGTAAGACGTATTAAGTTACAGAATTATAATCATCAAAATCATCAATACGCAAAATCAAGTCAATCAAATCCAAGTTCATAAGAGTCGATGAACGAATTTTATGTTTATCAACATACAACTTAGCACTGCCCTGCAAATTGCAAAAAACGTAAGAAAATTTGAATTTCGAGGGCTACCTTGGAGCATCCCCCTTAAATTGGAACACTAATGGGATCAAGCTTTTACTGTATTCGATTATGCAAATCTGTTAATTACATGATTAGTCTGGAGATCATCGGCAGTCTGCAACATCTGAGAGAGGCAATTAAAATAAATGGATTGTGTTTGATTCAAACCTCACTAATTTATGTCAATAAATCATGAACCACAGCCATTCATTACTGGTGTGTTAATTGATTTGTTAAAGTTCTATAATAAATCAATTATTTTAATTGTAATGTGTAATTCTTCGCGTGTATATTGCTTTGCATTGTCGAGGTACAGCATCAAATTAAATTGAAATATAGTATTTAGATATAACAAAAATTATTTACAGAATTCGACGATACAGCATTCGGAAAGATGAATTATAACATTACTGAGATTTATTTTGACATGTTCATTCATATTTTCTTATATCTGTATGAGTAGTTATTTAAACACATTTCCCAACCTCGTTCATTATTCTCAAGCCCAACATGACCACTTCATTTACTTGTGGGAACTTCCACTGATCTTTGAAGTGATAAAAAATTTGATTTCCTTTGGTCCAAAATAGGAATAACGAACTTAGACACCGCAGCGTTAAGTATAGTCTCATCTTATTTGGTCGTCCCAGTTTTTATGATGACATTACATATTTGTGGTGGTAAGTATTGCTAGTAGGTGCCTAGATGTGTCATGTACGAAGTTCAAACAACGAGTTAGTGGTTCGTCACGTCAAGTTTGTCTTGGTTCTTTGAATTTAGCACGTATTTGTGTCGTCGTGACGTGGAGGTCGAAGACATCTGCCGCTTTGCTTTCTCATTAGAGCGTTACAATTCTGTAAGTGTCATAATGCCTGTATTGGTCGACAGTTTTCAAGTATTGTTTTTACAGAGAGAGAACGTTTTAAAAGAATATATTTACTTTTGACTATAGGTAAGTTGGAATTAGTGAGCAATCTCTAGGTTTTAGAGCTAATATTATATCATATGCTCTATTTTACAAGTTAATACACTAAAATTGTGATTTAAGACTCTAACGTCATACTTATCAATTCGAAATTGTGAAAACTTTGAGTGATATTGTATCGAAAAGCATCTTATTTCGTCAACGCCAAACATCATACGACTCTTGTGTCTTTAAATTTTCTCGAAGAATTGGCCAGATACGGTATTACGGACGTAATATTTCTTTGTTCCTCCCACAGTTGATTCAGGAATTCACTGTGTGTCATACACTCATACCACACATTTTAATACCACTTTATTTACTTCAAAAACCTAATGTTAACATTTAAATAGACATTAACTTAGACGTGTTGTGTTGACGTCCCGTCGTGTTCTTCTTAATAGCGATCTGTTTTAATGTACATTACATGTGTTATTAAGGAGAACTCGTTACAGGCAATACATGGGCAGTGTTGGCATTTACAAAGGTACTTGTTAAGAATCAACAATGTCGTGGGGCTAGTATTTGCGGGACGAGCAGGATACGAACCGGTCCGGCGCAGGCGCAGCCCTCCCGGTAAAAACTAACATCCTACCAGTACTTATGGCTAGCTACTCCTTAAGGCACTGTACGATAACTTGCTGTTTTATAGCACGAAGAACTGTTTTTTGTGAATTTTCCGGGAAATTACCTACTGACGTGGTCTGCGTTCTTTGACTTGATTTCAAGTTTTCTACAGAATATTCTGATTAAATCAACATCTTCAGAATACTGAAGAGGTAGACTTACAACCTGACTGAAGCAGACCTCAATAGTAAACTTATTGAAGCTGTTTCACTAATATTCCAAAAATTATACCTGTGTGGCTTAATAAACGTTTCTATAGTAATCTTTTTGACGAAAGACAAAACGACGGAAAATTTCACACTAAATAGGTAACTGTTGCAACATGTAAATGTATGACTCATTCTCACCCAAATCACTACAATAAATAGTTATACTTCAATTATTTACTTTTCCTTACTTTACTTTACTCAACTCTTAGCACCTTTCTCACTTGACAAGTTTTAAACAAACATCTTATGTTCGTCCGGAAATAGTCCAACTCTTAATACAGCTTGACTTATCGACTTTACTGACTTAATGCTCAAGTCCACATTTCTAACTTAAGTATTGCAACATGTCCATACGGGTTCCTGACAAGTTATCCGTATAAACTTAACGAATTAACTGATATCCGCATGGCGTGTTGGAACTTGGATCAAACTTGTAAGCTGTCAAGTATTAGATGAAGATTACATAAAAGGCAGATGTGGGTTCAATAAATTTTATTGTATGAGTAATTAATTAGGCATAGTTTCAGAAAACGGCGCCTAAGGAACACAGTGGATAAACGAACTTTAAACATCGTAGTTTCAAAGTTGGGAAATTGAGATAAATAACAGGAATTGAGTACACAAAATACGCCATCATATTGGTCAATTATTTAATAATTATTATATTATACCTTATAATTCTTATAATACCACAAGTTCGGTGCAAGAAGCTTTTCAAATTCTTATAAAAGAATTTCATGATGCGTTTACGTGGTCAACATTCTACGTTTTACTGTTCCTCTATTTCCTCATTCATTTTATCATCGTTTGGTAAAGTGATGCCACAACCACGTTCATATTAACCAGCTATGTTGATTGCAGAACATATAAATAATGACAGAGCACTATCTCCGAGCTAACGAAGGATAGAACGCCTATTTCCTTCACAGGATGTTGTTACATGCGCGGGAATATTTATGTAGACACCCGCTTTATTTTCCTGATCTAAATAATTATAATCAATATCCTCATTTGGTTAAAGATCCAGATACGATCTTTCTTCGGGTAATGTGTGGGTTGTTTTCAATTTCCTCCTGTTATTGAAAGCTTATTTATAAGTAAACGTCTTCGATGTCCCGCATGGCAAAGTTTGTGATTGAGATTTTGATATAGCAGCCAAACCTGTTTTCATAAGTTGTGAAAGCCAATTTGAGTAGGCAGAAATTTGATTGGGTGTTCAAAAATAAAGTATCATGAAGGCAAAGCTTCGCGTTTATATCGTTACAGTTGTTCCAGGCATTTTACCCGTTGTACGGCGACAAACGTCTCATATATATATCTACTTTAGACCTAAAACTGTCTCCGGTACTGTAACTGTAATAAGTTCAAGACAGCCGCCGCCCAACCTTCCGGGGACCACAAGCGTGACGGTAACATTACAGATAGGTACAAACAAACACACCACAATTACATAAACTGTACAACGTGAAAAATAAGTGCCTACACTACCTAGCTACCTTAAACAATTGATGACTGCAATAGAAATGATAAATGGCGGCGTGGGTAATAACAGCGGCAACGACATCAAATCACTAAGTAATATAACATTGCGCTGCATTACACAAGCGACGGTAATTTTCGCGACGTAGATCGCGGCCAGGCGCGCCTTCCACACATAGAGCAAGGAAACATGCAGTACCTACTTCAAGTACTGGTGTAATTACGCTTAGGTAAGTGTAGAGTACGTGCTAGTATGTAAATGGGATTGTGCACGTGCACTAGTAGTGTGTAGCTTTAATAAAAAACTCTCCCTTGTGCAAATTGCCTGGATCGTGTTCTGACTTTGAGGGCCTAGGTAAGTGGTTGTCGTTTTCAAGAACAAAGGAAGGAGGAAAGATACCACCAAAGCCTATCGTTAGCGGGATTTCAACGGATTTGAACTAAGCATTCGGTAGCGGAGTTATGTATAAGTCTCATACAATTTTGATATTTCCATCACCATTATTGCTGGTAGAATGTCAGTTTGTCCATGTCCGCAGGATAGATCGGAGATAAATCTACTATGGCGCCTCTATTCACAGCCTTGTCAACAACTTTGTGCCCTTGGTTTCAGAGAAATTATTTAAATTCGTTGTAATCTGCTGTCAAAAATCGTGTCAAGTGACTTGATTGACTATTGTTGCTGCTGCGGTTAGATTTGACAGCAGATTGGCTGATCCTAACCTTGATCGAGTTTTTGAAGCTATGGCAGTTAGGAATGATTAATTATAAAATTGACAGCCAGAACTGTCGTTAGCAGTTGTACCCCAAATGGACGGCTTTGTGACGCGTTTGCTAATATATCTCACTATAACAGCAGCGGGCCTTTTTCAAAGTATCAGAGGCCTGCCACCAAGTTACTCAAGTAACGCCGCTTAGGTTCTTGTGTGGTACTGGTGTAACTGGAGGCACAGCAGACTTTTCAGTTTTATTCTTATTATTTATTGCACACAAAAATTGCAATAATGTTGCTTATGTTTTAAACTGCAGACGACAACATACCTCAACAATAAAGATGTCTAACTAAAAATCAGAGAGGCCGCATGCTTAAACAATAAACCTATAGTCTAACAAGGCTAACTGCATGAGAGCCAATCACATCGACACCAGTTCAATCCGATAAGATGTATTGATAAGACATATAGAGGTACATTTGCATTTATAACTTTGGTATGGATTGAACAAAGTTCAGTAGAATGCCTACATGCGCCTACGTGCATATTTTCAGTTTTATTCTTTGCCGGCGGAGGCGCGGCGGGCGGCGCGGTGCGGCGGCGGCGGTGGGAGGTGGAAGTTGCGCGGGAGTGGAGCGCACCGCTGCGCTGTCACGGTCAAGGACAGTATTAGCTGCTACGGACACTATTATGATTACACTTGTCGTACTGTTTTATACTACTGTTATGTGCACATGTTACGCACTTAATTTATGACTTAGTTGATCTGTGTTTTATGTAGAAATATACTATGTAATACGAATTGTTCGCATGCTTTATGTTAATGTTTAATGCACTGTTGTATTAAGTTGTTGGTGCAAGGATTATGATTGTTTGAAAGTTTTGTAAGGTTGAGTTTGATATTTGGGAACTTAATGATAAAAATGACAATCGGTGTAGGAAAACCGCGCGGAAACAAACATTATATTAACTATTAATAGGAAAGTTTACAGTTTAATGTCTTTATTCAGGTAGCAGTATATCAGTCTGCGGTTTTCCTGCTCATTACAATCTCATATTTTTCTAAGAAAATAAGGAGGTAAATTGATCATAGTTCCATAGGACCCTTCTTTTTCGAGATAGTCCATAAATTTTATTGGACTCATGGCATTATATATGAATGCCATAAGGTTATAAATAGTCTTGCATCGAATATTTTCAGTATGTTTCAGAGACTCACCCGTGACGAGTCACCACACAGAAAAAGTAATTTGCTAGCTATTAGTTTGTTTAATCAAGTAATTAGCCTTAAACACCTTAAGTGGAGGTAGAGGTGAATAATGTATCTTACAGGAAGAGACATAAGAGCTCATTAAAGCCCCATTACGCTGTGAAGCAATTACATACAATAATCCAGCGACTATGTAGCTACGTGTACACCATTACGTTTTTATACGAGTAGTTTGTAATAGATTGAAAATAATTTCAAGAGATTTATTTTTTTACTTGTTTGGTCCTTATAGTACCCTTTCACGGGTAGTTATTATTTTGGACTTTTTGGAAAAAATCGTTGAGCTATGGAAAAATCTTTGACGACCCGAATGGCGTAGCGGTAGTGAGGCTGCCTTACGTTCTTAGGGTCCTGGGTTCGAAACCCGGTAGGAGCAAAGGTTTGTGTGATGAGCATGGATATTTGTTGCCGAGTCATGGATGTTTAAATGTATAATAAGTTTGTATTTACAAACAAAAAAGTATATAAGTAGTATATCAACTATCTGGTGTCCACGACACAAGCCTTGCTTAGTGTGGCACTAGATAGCGCTGTGTGTTAATGTTCAGCGATATTTCTTTTTTTTAATGGTGACATATTCATAGTGCTTATCTAGAATTTAATACGTACACAAACATAGCTACATTAAAAATCTTAATGTTTTAAATCTTAAGGATACAGAAGAATACAAGCTTTTGTTGGATAAATGTTTAAAGAACCGTCAATAACTTTCACGATTTAGGTCTTTTTACTCAGAAATTACTGAAATATACTTCCGGACATAAACTAAATGTCACACGAAACCCACGGAATCAAAAACCCTATTTTACTTAAACAATAATCACTCGGCTATTAAAGGATATATTGCCATCATCAAGTTTAAGACAAAATCTAATAAAACGTCCCGTTAACGGTATTGTTAGTGCCAGAGTACTGCCACAACCTGACCCAATTGCACTTGTTATAGCCAGGTCTAAAGACTCATCCTGAAACGGTAAACCCATCAGTACCATAAAACACCAACTTTTTACTGCCTCAGCAAGTACAGGCAGTATCCGGCAAGTGTGTGAAGAACCGGCTTCAACACAACTGTGACTGATAGAATTAACATTTGATGATAATCGTTACGCACATATGTCGACATATCAAGCCATGCAGCTCCAGCATTAGATGACCTCGCATTGTATAGGTAGAGCAACAATGGTAGATCTGTTAAACCTGGAAGTATACAGTTTGATGTGCCGTCGTATTACTATGGGAATCTCATAAGAATGAATTGTTTTTATTCATACAAATCGCGTTAACTGTTCACTAGATTTTTTACGGTGTTGATTCACATTAAGTTAGTAGTCAACGTCGTTCGTTTTTTTTGGTAAAATAATCTTGCCGTTTTTGTTTGTTAGATAATTACTAGTTTGGTAAAAGAAGTCTGCGGTTTTAATGTTATTTACGCTATAAATTAAAATTGCAATCAAAACGTCCTAATTTGACAGCCTGCAGACTACTAATTCTATTACACAACTATAATAGTTTAAAATTGAACCAAGTCAATGTTTTCCCATGCACGAATCTACCACAAATTGTACCTCCACTAAATGAAAAACCACCGGAAATTATCAGCCCTAAATCAAGCCGATGACATTTTATTGATAGAGAATGGAATGGGGCTTTTCCAATGTCGAGGTGTTTTGTCATTTTGTGGTCACTCATTATGGCTTTCTGAAATAGAATTCATTCGTTTTAAGGCTTGCTTGCTTCTTACGACAAAAATTTGGTCCGAAAATAATTTAACAAGGTCTACTGTTACATCTGTTCCAACAATGTTATTTATATAATTTATTATAAATATAAATTTGGCAAGTATTTTTATCGACTGTGCACAAATTATTTAACTCATACAATACAAGGTCTTATTGTGATGAATTTGCCTGAGTGAACTTGGCAGGAGTGATTTTTTAGGCTCTGCCATGGGCGTTGACTGATGAATCCCTGTGAAGTATCGTTTAATCATGGAACAGAAACAATAATTGAAAAAAGTTAAATGAAATAAAATTAAAACTTCTTTTTTCGTTGTGGAATTCTCTCGTGAGGAGGTGATGATAGCATCACCTCATCACAATGTATTATCACCAGAACCAAAGGTGTGTGCAAAACTTCGGCCCAATCGGAAACCAATAAGTGGTCGATCAACGGTTTGAACAGTGCAAGTTAAATATTAATGAAACTTATAAATTATACTTTAAGGGAATAAGACAAAAAAAAGTGAAAACTGTACAAATTGAAAACATTCAGTGGAATATTAGTTAAAGCTTTACTAAACTTATGAAGGAGGCAAAAAGTCTTTGGTGGTTTTTCGTAGGCTTGTTTCCACCATCAAAAAATTGCAAATCTATTTAGTCCGTCAGCTAAAGTATTAGAAAATAATGGACACGTATTTTTTGTTTTTGTAAATCAACGAATATTGACAAAGATAAAACGCATCAAAACTCGGGAGTGGTGGCTCGTGACGTCAGTACTCACCAAGAATGATACCGAACAGTGACGTATTGGGAATTTTAAAAGCGTCGTATCTTCGTCAATTTTGGTTTATGTGACAAAAGAAAAAATACGGGTCAAATATTTTTTGATAATCTAAGTGACGGACTAATTTTTTCAGTTAACAAGCCTATTGCGCTGTCCGCATTGACTAATTGACATGATTGACACATCAATTTGAAATGGTTTCTTTATATAAATGTCTGGCTCCAGTTAATAAATACGTCGTATTTATACGAGTGCTGTGACCCCGTTCGAGACGCAAACAATTTAAGATAAAGACTGGTCCGGTCGTGGGGCTCAAACACAAGATCTGTCAGCAATCCATCAGTTCGTTTTGTTGCCATTCAGTACACGTGTGGAGGCGTTGGTACAAACGGCTTTACACAATGGCTAACCTTGGGCTTGAAGTTCATTAAAGGCACACTCGAGCACTTGATCCAAATTTGAACGGACTTTTTTACCAAGTACACGAATAACATGGTTATTTAGTGATCAACGGCTATTGTTTGCGGTTTTCATTGTGTGGTTTGTTTGTACTGTACTGAGAAAATTTATTTCCTTACATAGAGCGCCATCTACAGATTTAACGCGTGAACTAAACCTGTACTAAGAAAATATTATTTCCTTTAGAATTAGGCAGAGTCTCTGCCTGATTTCATGAAAAGTACAGGCGTGATGTTATATTCTTAAGGTAGGTCTCTTTCTTTCAGGCAATGCTTTTCAATATGTAGTACCTATAACTCAACGAATAGAACTGGTAGCTAATGAGTGTTGCTGTAAAAGATAAACCCGCACCCGGCGAACCAATTTAAATGTTGCTTCTTTTGGGTTAGCTCGTTCCATCGTCGACCTCATCTCTGTCCTGAGGAAAAGATTGAGGTCAAGAGTAGTCCTTTTTAAAATATAAAAATCTGTGCAAAAGCTTTGGTAATTACATGTAAAGTAACAAGGTAATAAAATGAAAATTAAGTAAGACTAGTAATAAACCTAGGTGAAATTAATAGCCCCTACAGTTAGGTGGTTTACGGCAGATCTATAGCTTCATCGTAAAGTATCGAGTCAACGTTAATATTCCTCCCCGCTAACTTAAATCGATCCTTAATTAACATCGATGCTATATAAATAATACCTGTTGCAGCCATGTTGGCAAATTGGCTTAGCTTTGAAAAGTCTGAGCAGATTATAAAAAAGTACTGATTGCAAGGTGTGGTCATTTAGTCTACGAAGATCAAAGTGGCGGACTGACGGCGGTTGTCTCTTTAAATTGGATAAAAAAAAACATCACCGTTTTTTAAAGGCATTTTTTTACACTTTGCCTCACTCTAGAAATTTCTCTTGAATCCAGGGTGCGTTTACAAACATTTAAACTCATATCCACAAACGGCTATCCCAGGAACAACTACCTGTAGGCCTAAAGGTGCGTCCAGACCTGGCCAATACAAATAAAAGTTCCGTGCGGGAAACGAACCGTGGTTTCGCATGCGTGGTGTTCGGTAACTGTCCCACAGGATCATACTACAGGAAAAAGTTTCCTATTTAGGTTATAAGCTATCCATGAGCCAAATGTCATCCAAATCCGTTCAGCAGTTTTCGCGTAACAAACATTCATCCATGCATCAAAGTTTGTGAGGATTCACAAATTTTCGCATTTATAATATTAGTATGATAGTGTTTTTAATTATCATTCTTAAATTAAAACTATTAAACCGTTCCAAGTGTAGCTGCTACATTTTACATGTTTTCTTACTATAAAAGTAATCGGTGAACTTAGTTTACAGTAATTTACTTACCTAAATAGAAGTGGATTTATGCAGTGGTATTTTATTTTACAGGTGGTTATACCGTAATAGACATGTTAAAAGTTTTACGCGTTTGTATATTATACCTTTTTTTTTTTTTTTTTTTTTTTTTTTAGGATGGGAAATTACCTACTAGATAAACTAGTAGAAAACCTACTAGAAAAGCATCATACAGACAAACGCCAACCTCTGCATAATATGGGACGCCAAGAGGTGGGCTGAAGAGACGGAAGAGCTTCCTCAGGTCGACTTATTTATTGTTAGTAGACAACAATAGGCCTAGTAAAGCAAAAAAAAACATTGTGCCTCCTCAAGCATCCCCCTCCGACACACTACGTCGAAGTAGCAGAATAGCTCCCTCCGGGCCACCTTCTACCATGGCCCACCTGGAAGACCCTAAACCGTTTGTGAAGTCAGGTGGGCCGCTGCAGATACAACCTGGTCCGGTGGAGGTTTTCCGATGAAACCTTGTGTGACTGCGGTGCCTCAACCCAAACTATGGCTCAACTCCTGTCCTGCACTATGTGTGGCTCCACCTGCACTCTGAGGGACCTATCTGAAGCCACCCCCAACGCTGTCGAGGTGGCAGAGTACTGGTCGAAAACAATTTAAAAATAAAAAAATAAAAGGGGAAATCATCGACACGACGAAGAAGAGCTACTAGATTTTCCAGCAGATTCGGCCTCATAGACATGAAAAATTATCCGTTTTATCTATACATTACTAATAACATTGAAATGTCTGTTTGTAATTTCAAAATAACGCTTTTCACTGAATGCATAAGTAAGTATATAAAGTACTTACATTTTTTTTTTTCTGTCTGTCTGTTTGATTGTCCCGGATAATCTTCAAAACGGCTGGTCCGATTGTGACGGGACGTTTACTGGCAGATAGCTGATGTTATAAGGACTAACTTAGTTGCCACTTGAAAATAGGATTAGGATTCCGCCCAAAAAAATTGAAACCCTTGATATTGTTAGCAAAATCAAATTAAATTAGGGAAGTAATATTTTGTAATAATTTCAAGTGGATTAAAGTCGCGGGCAAAAATGTTACGACCTATCCGGTTATGGTCTATCTGTGAGACAAATTGAATTTCATAGAAAAAATCACCCGTTAAGAAGTGAAAAAGCCACAGAAGAAATAACTTTCGTACTAATTTATAACTTAACTAGCTTCTGCCCGCGACTTCGTACGCGGATCCTGTTGCTTATGCCAGCGACAACGGGGTCGTCGAAGATCTGAAACGTCTGATGTCGAATTCTAAGAACCCGGGGACGGGAAAATAACGGATCTTTCCCACCTGAGCAACACATACCATTTGTTTCTTTTTGCCATTTAACAGCTTCACAAAAAGTACAATTTTTAGCCATACCTCCGATGGCGGAATATGTGGCGTATTCAATCATAGGAGACGTAAATGCACTCCGTGCCTTATCAACCCAAGGAAGGTCGCCATGCCCTTTTTTTTCGGTTGGGAAATAATCAAATAACTTCTCCAACTCTGGGCGGAGCGGGAGGGAGTATCAGATTTTTACTGACTAAAACCCATCCATGTTCCTTCCTCGCCCTTTACGTTCCAGGGCCACGTTATCTCTTTCGAACAGTCCCGCAGCCCCGGCAGGTTTCGACCTTTGCGGGCCCCTCCCTTTATGCTGACATCTCTTTGAGGCGCACGTGGAACACGAACGCGCCGTCGACACGGCAGGTCGCCATGCCCTACGGCTATATCTTGAGACACATCCGGTTTTTCAGATGATATCCACATTCTGTTCAGAGAATGTCGACGTCGATCAGAATTCAAACGTTCGTTCAATGAACGTGCATCGCGCATCACGCATCACGTTCATCACTCGTTTCAAAAGACCTGTTAGTAGATGTGCGAATACGCTGAAAACTCAAGCCTGATTCTGTATCGGTAAAAATTTCGGATTCGCTCACGATCAGCGGACAGTCGCGCATCACGTTCCGCACTTGTCTCTAAAGACCTAGAAGAAGCTATGCGTAGATACGCTGAGAACTCAAGCGCAATTCTCTATCCGTGAACGTCTCCGACTCGCGAGACAATGCGTGACGTTCACGATCAGCGGTCAGTCGCGCATCACGTTCCCTACTTGTCTCTAGAGATCTAGTAGTCGATGCGTAGATACACTTGAAACTCAAGCGCAATTCTCTATCCGTGAACGGCTCCGACTCGCAAGACAATGCATGACGTTCACGATTAGCGGTCAGTCGCGCATCTATTCTTCACTGGTCTCTAGAGACCTGGATGTAGAAATACGCTGAGAACGCAGGCGTGCTTCGCGATCCTAAGAGGTTTCCACGGAGCAAGTTGCAGCCTGATGTTCTCGAACAGCATCAAGTCTCTCCTGACGCTCTTCGATAGATTCTTGGGATCTTATGATCCTCAATCTTTTAGCTCCTTTGGAACATTGGGAAAGATTTGACCTCTTTCTAGGCATGGTTATAGTTTTGTTGTGAAGATACCTGATCAATTGAAATCTAAGTAACTGCTCCCCTGCGTTACCGGGTAGGCTACCGAGTCACGAAGATAACTGGAAAAGGAAATTAATTCTACAAGAGGTGTCCGAGATCTTCGATTTTTATAAGTCAACAGAGAGTGCTCATCAGATTGAACAACTTTTGCTAAGACGTCATTCCTATATGTGTTATGGTGTAGCTGGGCTCTTGGAGTTCCACAACAGGTGTTCCAGATCTTCGATTTTTATAAACCAACAGAGAGTGCTCATAAAATTTAACAACTTTTGCTAAGACGTCATTCCTATATGTGTTATGGTGTAGCTGGGCTCTTGGAGTTCCACATCAGATGTTCCAGATCTTCAAACTCTTACTCTCAGCAGAAAATGCTCATCATGTAGAACAATTTTTGCTATGGTGGCATTTTTGTATCTCTTATAGTTTAGCTGGTCTGTTGCGGTTCTGCATCAGGTGTTCAAGTTTCCAAGATAAATTATAGCCTCATAGCTTCTGCCCGCGACTTCGTTCGTGTGAAGTTTTGATATCGCAACGCATCGCCTACTCAACGGAAGTTTAAACTGCTTTGTTCCCCCTTGCAACATTTCTTATTGCTGCTCCGCTCCTATTGGTCATAGCGTGATGTTATATAGCCTATAGCCTTCCTCGATACATTGACTATCCAACGCAAAAAGAATTTTTCAATTCGAGCCAGTAGTTCCGGAGATTAGCGCGTTCAACCAAACAAACAAACAAACAAACAAACTCTTCTGCTTTATAATATTAGTATAGATTTATGGATTTCTATTGATTTACGTTTTCATCATAAAATTACTGCTAAACATGAAGCAAGCATATGTACCTAGTTATAATTCTAACTGAACTCCAAGGAGTCATTTGCCTGATAATATCAATCAATTTACAAATATTTTTTTGAACAACTTAATAACAACAAAAACAAGTCAGTATTTTGACCAGTAGCGTTCTAAGAAGTACTCTCGTTAATTCATGATTTATAACTAAATGAAATGTCTGAGTGCAGAATTGAGATAGCAAAAATGCTAATTAAGGTATAGGCACATAAGAATCTCTTCGGAACGCCTTGTCTTCTCGCCGAGCGATGAAGATTACATTCCATTGCATTTATAAATATTTCATGAACAACAAACTCATTTATTTTTACTTAAGACGACTACAGGAGCTAAACGGGAGTTTTATAATGCCTAAAAGAATATGATTCACTGCAATAAACAAAACCAGAAAAATATATGATATTCTTCAGGATATATGCTAGTATAGTAGTGTTTTCAAAACATAATACAATTAATTTTACTCTATAGAAAAAAATCACGAACGCGGTCGATCTGATTTTTTTTAGCAAATATTTCTACAAGCGACATATTAGCATCATAGTGTTTTTAGTTAGAACTTTATTATAACAGTGTTTCAAGCGAAGTTTGAACCACCACAAATAGAGTTGCTAATTTAGGTCATGTAGTTGCCTTAAATCAGTGTGGATTCATTGGATACGGTGATTCTGATGCAAAATTAAATATCAAGGCAAACGTGTTTTGCAATTAGACGGCAGTAGTACAACGGTGTACTTATCGAATTCATGATATAGTTTATTGAATACATGAAACAGTTTATTGAATTTATGAAACAAGTTATTGAATTCATGAAAGAGATTATCGAATAACAGAGCAATAGCAACTTATATTGTTGAAGGAAGACCTTGAAAATCTTTAAGAAAATTCCAGAAAAACACAGAATTTCAATATAAATATGTACCTAAATATACTCAGTTGAAAATGCTAAAGGAAAACAATGAATATCCAATATCATTTCAATTGCAAAGCAATTCGACTGTGTGAAGCTGTTTTTTTGTGTCGATAAGTAATTCGAATTAAAGCAAATTTTCGGCACACGACAACAACAGCGAATTGACAAGAAAGATCGATTTTACTTTTCGTTTTGTTTCTTCACACATAATATTTTTGGCATTTTTAATGACAAAGCAACAGGAGATTTCGCAAGGCAGGCTGAAGAGTCGGAACAGCTTCCTTAGGTCGAATATTCCACCAATCGACCACACTAAGGTTGGTGAAGCCCGCAAAAAGCTGTGGCTCCTTAAATATCCCCCCCCCCGGCTCACTATGTTGAGCCTGCAGAAAAACTCCCCGCGGGTCACCAACTACCATGGCCCACCTGGAAGACTCTAAATCGACTTAGAAGCCAAGTGGGCCGCTGCAGGTTCAACTTGGTCCGGTGGGGGTATTCTGATAAAGCTGAGTGCGACTGCGGAGCCTTGTCTCAAACCATGGCCCACCTCCTGACATGCTCTTTGTGCAACTCCACCTGCACTCTAAGGGACCTGTCCGAAGCCACCACCAGCGCCGTCGACGTGGCTGAGTTTTGGTCGAAACAAATTTAATAAAACAACAATGGGAATCATCGACACGAAGAAGAAGAAGAACAAGAGTGATGCTGTTACGCTCTGCATTATGCGTGTCACGATGTTGCCCGGTGAAGGGGAATGGGATACTACGGGTTATCGCGTACATCACGACTCAATATACATAAGAGCTAAGTGACGATAACAAGTGACAACTGAAGCTTTTTAGTAGTAAAGGGCTAGTAGGGTCACTGATTCGCCACTACTTACATCACCCGGGTTAGACGGGGCTAACTTTACCATCATTTTACTAACGGAAAACTCGAATTGTGCTTCGATTTGTAGTTGCCATCTCGCAGTTTATATCAACAATACATACCCAAGCCGTTGTTATTTCAGCAGTTTTGACTTCACCTTCGTCAGGGGCAGTCAACCTATCTACCAACCTGTTTGACAGACAAATCATCTTACTTAGCCACAATTATCATTTAGTTACCAAATGGGACATTCATGGATGGTCCTGGCAACTCCCACAACTTGCCTACGGTAGTTAAGGGGCCGGCGGAGTGTGCGTCGTTCATACAAACGTAATACCAAAATAATTTGTAAATCAGACATATTCTTAAGAAAGTGTTTATTTATTTCGATTGGATTACATAATATCTAGGTTCCCAAATATATATTTTGAAAGGACAGTGATATAAAGACGAGATATGAGCAATTTAAAATTTCTATAGAAATCTTATTTTTCTAATAACTCTTGTTTAAATCAGTGTCCATTCAAAATTTATATTTGGGAACCTAGATATTACGTAGCTTAATCGAAATAAATACACACTACCTTAAAAATATGTTTAATTTACGAATTATTTTGGTATTACGTTTGTATGAAATACGCATGCTCCGCGGGCCTCTTAAGTTTGCATAATTAGACTTCTGCTAAGCTCTTTATGTAACGCAGCGCCGTTCCTCGATTTATTATGAGCAGATAAATGCTCGTAATTTCCACAGCTGCAGTGTGTTGCTCGAGGCTCCTGTGTGTAGGCAGACGATTGATAGAAGACCAGTCGTTTTCATTAACACATTTGTGCTCAACACGTCAAAATAATACTATGAAAGTTACTGCATTTAATGCGCAAATAATAGTTGTAGTAGTATATGTACACAAGCCTTGCTTAGTGTGGCACTAAATGGCGCTGTGTGTAATGTCCAGCGATTTATTATATATATATATATTTTTTTAGTTTGATTTTTGGATTTCAAAAATAAAATCTAAATACTTATGTAAATAAGGCTTCATCCGCTTTTTTAACTTTGCGTTTTCGCGAGCTGCGATGACGATGATGATGATGGCTGCGGCCACTTCGTGGTGTCATGTCTGATTGCAGATTACAGGGAATGCGGAGTGTTTATGTTCATACTTATGATTTTAAATGCTTGAGCTTAAATATTTTTGTAATTTTTTTTTTCAGTTGCCTTGAATGTCCCACTGCTGGGCAAAGTCCTCCCCTATATTCTTCCAGGTACTCTTATCTTGCGCCACCTTGGACCAGAAGTTAAATTAATTCATTAAAATGATTCGCAGCGCACGGTATGACATGACACGTCAGTGCGGTCGCTGTCGGATTTTGGCCGTTCTTTTACGTTTAATATCTCAGTCATTAATTATTAAAGATTAGACAGATATTTTTTCTCGAGTTACTCATTTTTTAGACAAGCTGATAACAACAAACGTTGGTGTAACTCATTGGTTCAAAACTACGTGTTATGCCAATTTACTTGGATATTGATTGTGTCTTGTCCGTACAGTACTTACCTATTGGAAATTGAAGTTCTTATTTAATATCTTAAATTATCATATTTTAAAAAGTTATCTACTGTTATCTGCTGGTACAGAAAAATTACAGAAATGTCTACCAATCTCTAGATAGACATATTATGGTGCATGGTCATGAACAAACTAAGACAGCGTACCTAAGAGGAATGTCTACTGCTAGGTACTCCTTTAGATGAGAATTGCATAGCAAGATTATTTAATAGTTTCCATGTCGCATTTATTTTACAGCAAAGGAAATAGTTTCCCCGCAGTTGTAAATGAGACAATTCCAGTAATGTTGATTCTCAATTTTAATAAAAACGCAAATAATTAGCGTGCAATTTCTTCTCGTGAGTACTTTAAAATTATTTTCTTGCGGCATTTACTAAGGGACGAGTTAGATACATTATGATATCTTCATGCATCTCTTGCCTTCGCCGCAAAAACATATGCGACATTATTATGCACCAAAGTAATGCATGTTATGGAAATTATGTTGTACGTTTAATATTGCATACTTTTTATGCTGTAATACTCCAGCCACTACATACCTTCGTGAAACTGCTACATACATAATTATATAGATATAAGTGTTAGTACATAAATTAATGTATGTTGTGTAGGTGGATTTAGTGGAATCAACAACAAACATTGTTTAATACTGTTATTTTTACATTAAAAATGTAATGCAACATTCTTTTCAGTATTTCATGGTGGCATGAGTTTAAATTGTAACATACTTGTACATATTGTATACAACATGTACTTACATGAACGCCTAGTTTCGTCACTTTGACTAGTAAAACATGTGTTACTACAGAAATACTATTATTAGTATTTGCATGTAGTGTTTTTCCACAGGACTATAATCGTTTTTTTATCCTGATATTTTAATAGCTTGTTTAACACTGTTTATCAATCTAATTGTGTTTTAATATCATATGCTGGCCTTGATATTAGGTTAAAGAAATGAAGTATTAGTGTCGAGACTTTCTGACGAAACTGTTGCATGGTCCTAGTATAGGATTTTCAAAAAGATATAAACTTTATGTTTCTTGTTTCCGGTTCTTTTCACGGTTACATTTTTAGTAGATGGTACGATCATTGCAATGTTTGTTACAATAAATAAATTAATTGCCCTTGAACCTTCAAAGTCACATAGAGAAAATAATGTGAAGCAAATAGGATTTCGAATAATTATAGTTTTCCGTATTTGCGTAGCAGTTGTCACGCTAAACATTTTACCTAACTAATATATTTTATGTGAGCCTTTGCAAAATATTTAGGAAACACTACATAAATTGTGCAATGAATAAAAAAAAATCAAGAAAGACTGAAAAAAATCTAGACTTATTTTTCATATTCAGCACATATTACCATTTGTTTTACAACTTGCCCTTGATAAAAAGTTGACCTTGAGCTGAGCATAGGAAACAAAACGGCATATCTATTCTGAATGAAGGCGGTCCGTTGGTCGTGGTGTAACGCGAACGCTAGGCCAAGGCCATGTGACATAACACCTTACGTGTCGCGCCGTTAGCTGCGCCTGCGCGGCCTGCGCGCGCGCACCGCTACGCCGAACGCGCCGCCGACTTTAACGACGATCAAAGCTTTTTATGCGAATGCACTTACTTGTGGAGTCGTGGCTGTAACGTACAAAGTTATTTATAAACGAGAATTTAATTTTAAAATGTTAAATAATATATTGAACGATGTTTGTGCAGTAATGAGCGCTATGTAATAAAGATAATTACTGTTTCAATAAAAATAATTAGGCATAAAGAGAAGGTTCCATTAAGTTTACTATTTTAATTATTTCATAAACTTCAGCACATCATAATTTGTAGATAAACGGTTTAGTGCAGCTTGCTAAGAGTTTTATTTAGAAGATACATAGTAGGTATTTAGTAAGATAGATGGTAAAACAGTCTTGAGAGCAATCAGTTAACATCCCTATTTCCATTTCTAATTAGTGAACGAACAAATCTTCTTCCTCGTCGATAGTAACATAGCGTGATGAGAATTCAAGTCTTATCTAACGATTAATGATTCGCTATAAATAATAAACAGGTTTCTAACTGTGTATTAGTCTGTTTCATAGGATTACTCGGAAATTACTCATTTGTATGGACCCATAATTATTCCGACATTGGCATGCATATTTCCGATTCGCAGAACATTTTACTAGAAATAATTAGAATATAGTCTTTGCACATCCATCCAGGGCCTCGATTCTGCTATTACAGTAGTGTCAGAGTATTCGATCATTGATTTCATAATGATCAAGTTCTGTCAAATTTTGACAAGTTTGTTAATTCTACTATCTTAATGGCGCCATTATGACTTCTCAATGAACAACCACTGACACTCCATTGAAAGAAATGTCATAGAATATTAATCTCGTACATGAAATCTGGGATGAATAAGTGTTCGCATTTAGTAGTAGATTTCGAAAACCATTTGTACTAAGGGTTTTATAATAATGACAATACGATAATGCCATTAAAACACAATTTTATTACGTGACCATTGACCGACCATTGTGAATTTAGCAGATTACGAACTTTAAGCAAAATGACAATGGGATGAGAATGGAATCGTGTTGGAGTGACGAATTTATTAAAATAGCAGAATTAGGCCCCAGGTGTCGGCACTACAAAGGTTGTCTACCTTAAAGCCACGTCACATTATACCGGCTGGTGGATAAGTGGTGCTGATTGGAATTGATCACAGAAAATAAATTAAATACGACATTTATAATGTGTTTTGGACGCAATAAAGTAAACCCACATTTTGAAAATCAGAACATAGACAAAAGTTCAGCGTAGCTTTTAGTAGCCATTGAGCGAAAAATATTATCATGATATGTACCAGGAGAGAGGCACAGACCAGTATAACTATCACATGATATGATATTATAGCTTCTACTTATGGCGATGACAACCATTGTAATTTAACGAAGGTTTCGGGCACAAAAGTACCTACTAACTGTTATATAAATAACATAATAATTAGGTGGACCGATGACCTGGTGAAGGTTGCGGGAATACGACGGATGCGAGTCGCACGGGACCGATCAATGTGGTTACAGTTGGGGGAGGCCTATGTCCAGCAGTGGACGTCTTGCGGCAGAAATGATGATGATGATGAACTGTTATATGCGTGAGATTAAGATAATTACTGAAAATATAGTGTTCAGTTGTTTCCGACGGAATAAGTAATATACCATTTAGCATCAAATCAACCGAATCCAAAGAAAGTAGTTAAATAAAAGGTCAGCTGAGCAGCAAGAGCTCAATCTATTAGAGTTTACAGCTGAACAAAGGTTTAAAAAAAGTCTGTGGATAAGTACATATTATAGGCATTTGGTAAAACTAATATTGAAAAAAAAATCAGATGTTAGTTGTATCATGGTTGTATCTAAGCGTTCTTTATCACAGGTTGTTAATTAAACAACCTACGTACCTTTCTACACAACTAACGCAAATACTACAGATCACATTATACTTTTATTGGGTCACTATGTCTGTAAGCAATGAGCTAGTAACATATTTGTCCAAGATTGCCATCTTTGAACACATTATTATGCGTGAGTCAAGCGATTTGTACCTACGTATTTATTTACGTCGTATTTTACCGCTAAGCCGTGTCTCGTAAAGAGGAAAATTTACAAAGATAAACACGTGATAACGGTAAAAATGTAAACTCAGCAATTATATACTCGTACCTAGTCTGTAAACGTATCATCTCGCTTTAAACCGTTTGTGATGGTAATAGAGATGGCCCACTCCACTATATTATTTTTTGTTAAATTATGTTGTTATTTATTTAGGCTTCATATGCGTATTTTTTATCGGCAAGAGTATAATGATATAATGTGTTTCCTTCAAGATAAATCTTTAGGAAGAACATCAACGTTTTTGCGACTCGAAATTGGTGAACAACTTGACTTCCTTAATGAGGTTTGTTAGATTTGATCGCTCACTCTATTGTAGTACAACAACGATGATCACATTCGAAATATCACGCCATTGAACTCGATAAATAATCATAAATTCCTATAATCACCTCTAAAGAAACGTGAGAAAAATTGTGGGCTATGCCTGGTAGCTTCCCTTGTTGCTTCCTAAAGCCTATAATAAATCTTGATAACAAAACCGCAAACGCCGACACATTACGCCGTCGTTACGTGTCCGTGTCGTACCGCGTCGCACGGCGGGAGGCAGCCAACGGGACCGCCAATCAGAGATTACGTGGAAAATAGCGTGTCTTCACATCACAAATAGAGAAACAAACCGCATATGTACTAGAACATATAAAATTAACTAGAAAATATAATGGTGTTGTTTGAAGCTTCAGTATAACCATCTTACAATTTAATTTCCTACTAAAACTCTGTGGAACTGTATCCTCGAGTAGTAAAACCCAGGTTGTAGGAATTTGTGTGCTGTATTGTTCAGAAGAAATAAGCTATTATACATATTTCATGTTATCTTAACTAGGATCTCTACTGCAATACGGTAGACGAACGGTTTAAGACAAGCGGTTTCCTTTTGACGTCATTGTATACGTTTTCCATTGAAGTTGAATTCCTCGTCGGTTCACCTGAGAAAAAAGGATTACGTTCGCTTTATGTTGGTATCTATTTAGTTTTATTTAGCCTACATCATTATGTATAGTTTGTATAGTTGCAATGACAACAATAATCATTATGAATATTCGTAGCAATGTAGCGTAGCGCTCTCAGAAGTGCTACGAAATTACATTTTTCAGCTCTTTATTAACTTTTTATTTATACTTAAATGCAGAAAAACATTCGACGACCCGAATGGCGTAGTGGTAGTTACGCTGCCTTACGTTCTTAGGGTCCTGGGTTCGAATCCCGGTAGGAGCAAATGTTTGTGTGATGAGCATGGACATTTGTTTCCGAGTCATGGATGTTTATATGTATAATAAGTATGTATTTACAAACAAAAAGTATATATGTAGTATATATCAACTATCTAGTGTCCACGACACAAGCTTTGCTTAGTGTGGCACTAGGTGGCGCAGTGTGTTAATGTCCAGCGATATTTATTTATTTATTTATTTATTTATTCCAATTACGTTAAGGAAGCACGTACCTGGTAATTGACGACCATTCGTCGATTCAGTACTAACTTCGTTCGCGATGAGACCATCATCAGGCATTAACGAAAGGGTTGAAGAGCACAACAATAAACTGCTTATTGCCAATCAGGTCTGATACTAATACTGCATTAATAAGTAATTTGTATCCACAACGCATTCAATTACTTACTGAGAAAAAGGCTTAGGCTTTGCAGATGGCAAAGTTTATTTTAGACTTCTTCGTCCTTATTCCTACTTTGAATAGAAAATGTTTTTCTATGTTTTTCAACAGTCCCATTTCATCCACACAATATATCCACTTTCTGTCATGTATGGTCTTTCTGTATCCCCCAATTTCTTTGCATTCCTCGCTATTTTAGTCACAAGCGTTTCATCACATCTCCAACCAATACAAAATGAATGCCCCCGGCTATATTTTTTCCATGTCCTCATTACCCGCTATCATAAGATAAATTGCGGATGATGTTTGAAGACCTGATGACCTTTGCAAAGTCGTTGGTTCCTATAATAACACGGAATTTATTTTATTAGTTTTATTTTCGCACTTAGCCTTGCAACAATGGTTTATATCATTTAATCGCGTAGGTCGTGTGAGTAATGGCTTTATTATGGGCTAACTGCGAAGGCCCTTCAGAGTAACCTTGCTTTAACATTAAGATCGTAAATCTGATCTCTACTAAATCTTTATCTTGCTCATAGTTCAAGTAACAAAACGAACGTGATAAATATAACAACTGCGAAAAAAATACTCGTGTTTTTAGTATTTAGTTTTTTAAGTTATGAGTGCTTCGCGGGTCGAGTGGTAGCAAGCACGACTGCTGAACGAGAGGCCGATTCCCGGGTCGGGCAAAGTGCTATTGGGTTTTTCATCAGGATTTTTGCCGTAGCCCCTACGGTGTCTGGTCTCCTGCACGTTTGATATCAATAGGCTCGCTCCCTAGCAGTAGCGAAGGGTCAATTTTTATAAGAGGTAATCCAGTGTACAAGTCTTTAATGTGATTATATTATTTGTCTATAGAATACTGACTGCCATGTTTCAAACGGAAGCCGATAGGAATCGAGTTGTATGGAACCTTCGCCACTGTTCCCTATAACATGGTACACATAACTGGCGAAAAGATCTGCCTCACCCTACCGGGATTACAGGCGTGATGTTATGTTATGTTTAGGGTATAGATAGAACTTGGCTAGTCTGAAACGCTTTAGAAAAGGCTCGCCCTAATTCTGCGCTGAACTTTAGGGCCATGACAAAGTGCCATTCTGTACAGAGTGGCTATTTAGTCATCTGTATCCTTCAAAGGCGCTTCTTGAGTCTGCCCCTCATATTAAACAACTGTCCCAAAGAAACTGAGATCCAATCCGCGAATAAAAAATGGTCTGTCTACGGATGTAGGGGAATAGGATTCTCATTTTATGTGTATGACGGGTAGACTAACCGTCTTAAAGGAAGGTAACTTAATCGCCAAACTGTTTATCTGCAATAACGACGATGGAATAATCAATGCATTGATAAAAATCAATAAAAACGTATTGGATTGCCATGAGTTACTGTATACTTTGTTAATTCTTTTGGAACTCGTTGCAAAAATACGAAGTAACTTGAAATAAGCTACTTTCACTTGTCCACTAAGTCCTCGTAGGACTACAGAAGACTTTACTACTATATACTAAAAAGGATCTAGGCAACGTTGTTGCTGATGCTGCCATGTGTTCTCGCATTGTTGTCACGAAACTTAAACCTTCCATACTGGGGAAAGATTTCACTAATGTGGGAATCTGTGCGCACGCCCACGTCTCCTGTGAAGCTTATCTTTTTATTATGTAATTAGAAGAAAGATAACTGCCTGAATGCATGTCTTATTTATGCACGCGGAAGTAGCTGATGCAACTGAACATGTTTAAAACACCATAAAGATAATGTAACTTCCTCTCCAAAATATAATGACTTAGTTCATTAATTTCCTGCGGGAATCTAATAATATGCAGATGCCAATTAATACAAACTTAATAATCGTAGCCGTCATCCGGGTTACGCTGCATCTATTAATACCCTACGTCCCGGCTGTGATAAGCCGGTTGGCTGTCCGGTTAAACCAGTACCACCGTCCGCTACCCACTACTTGCGCTGTTCCTACATCATTTTCTTTGAAGTTTCGTAAGATTAGCATCTGAATGGCTTTTCTAGTCTGTTTATGAGTAGTGTATAAAAACGGTAAAAAATATATGATCTATGCATTTATGCCATCACCGGGTGAATAGTCATTGGAAATTTTGCTGATTTTTTTGTGAGTATTCAATGTCCGAAAAATGTGTGTCATCGTGATATTCGAAATTAACTGATTTTACAAGAAAAATATTGAACTTTGGAAGTCTGACGCTAAAGGAATACGGTACGGCTTCACGCGGGATTGTGCGATGAAATAAATAAGACAGGAATTTTACAGTAACGACATTCCTCATAAACTTTCCCAATCGAGCCAACAGCTTATCAACTACAAAATACAACTACAAGTCATTAAACTAACGACAACAAATCAAACATCTTACTCAACATTACATCTAAGCATGACGCACAACACATCAACCAGTCTTTAAAATACGGTAGCTACGTCTAAAGCCATAAAGCCTGTAAACCACTGATAGAAGCGAGCTAGATTAAGACACAAGTTAGGATGTCCATAGATTACGGCAACACCATCCATTTGCCCAGGTTTATTGGCTCAACTTACTAAACAGTTAATTTGTGACCGTTTTACTTGATGTAGAATTGTGAATTCGCAAGTCGATGCCTGTCTGCTCTGCAATGAATATGCATTTTCTGAGCGTATCCTAGATGCTCTGATGTCTGTTCTTGAGAAATAAATGTTTTATTTGCTGTTGGTAGTTTTTGATGTGTCATGGCAATATAAATACACATAAGTTAAAATGTAAGTCGTTGCTATGACGAGACAGACGTTTATTGCTATGTATAATCTCGTAATATACATATAAGTCAACGGTAATCTCACATAGCTTTACTCGCATATGTAAATTGCTTTGGGACTCATAACGCAGCTTGCAAATTTTTTTGCATTATAATGAAAGTGTATCGTCAATAAAAAAGCGAAAACTGCACAAAGAGAAGAACGGGTAGGCGTTTGCCCAACAGTGGGACAATACAGGCAATAAAAACATCAATATAGAAAACGACTTTTAATAAGAAAATAATAGAAACTAGTTCTGAATTACGATAAAATGAAAATTATGAGCTTCAGCTTTGAAAGAAACCACTCACAATTTCAGACTGAATATCTATCAACAACCAGAATACCGAAGATTTTAGGGAATGCTTGATAACACAAACATTGCATGTAAAAAGATCCTTAGATAAACACTATTTGACATGCGAGAGACGAACGATGCATGTAAACAACAAACAAATAGACAATTAAGACTTTACTTAGACACTTGAGGTTTCCGAAGACGGTTCGTCCGAAGGTAAATGTGCAGTCATTAGCCCCGTTTAGCGCCAGAATAAGACTTTGTAAACAGTTCGAGCTACCTCTAGATTGTTTGTGAAGTCTCCTTTCGAAATAGGTTGATGGCATGCAGCTTATTTAGGTCTGTGACCTTTGGAATTGAAATCAATTCCAATTTTTGATTGCTGAGTAGGAATAACAATTTCAAGTGATTTGACTTCTAAATTACGGTGGTGGTATGAATTTTCATCAGGCAAGATTAAGATTTTTCGTGTAACGTAACTTTACCTTGCATAATAATTATAAAACTGTGGTCATCATCACCATCATCTATGTTTTAAGAGCTGGCGGAAGACGTATCCTTCTTTAATTTTCCCTCGTGAACTCAGTCAGTCAGTCTACAATTAAGTGAGGGTTGAACAATCAGTCAGCCTCTATTTTACTCATTCTTCACAAAATCCATTCATCAATGATGGAACTTAGTAATTGTAGCCATAACTCTTATGAAATGAATTTGCCACTACCATTCACCAATGAAGCAATCCTCTTGTATAAATCTTCCCGCCTCACCTGTCCTTAAAAGCCAGGACTGTCCTTGCCCCTGAGCCCCGCTGACGACAACGTAGATATTTGGCGATAAGTACAGTTACTTATCGATTCGGCATTGTCTCGTCCTGGCATTCAAAGGCACAAGTCGCACGTGCCTCGAATTTCGTTGCATCAGTCGTGAGAACCGACTGTGAAGTAACGCGTGTAATGGTAATGAGTATCTGCCCGCGAACTTCGATTCTAACCTCTACAACGTACCCTGTGTCACGCAATAAACTGTTCTGTTTTCACTTTGAATTCTGTTTTGAAACGTACGTTTTATTTGGAATTACCCGATTACTTGAGTTGGTAAACATGGATAGAAATTAGTGACCAACGCTTTAATAGGTATATTCGCGATGAAAAAGGATGCGTGTGTAAGTGTAACATCCTTCAACAGAGCATCCTTTTTGATTCGGCTAATCGTGACTTTGTAGCCTGGATGCTAATCTATACTAAAGATGGTTTCATATCCATAATGGTTTCTAGTGTCCATAGTCTCTATGCTAAGCAGAACATTTCTCATATTACTGAATTTGTTTTAATTAATTCAGATTACTTTTACAGTAATCCTATTAATAATTTATCAATTCTCATCATTTAGTACATTGCTTATTGCTTACATAACTCAAACGTAAATCTTGATTATTGAGATTGACTAAATCATGATTAATATTAACATTAATACATGATGAAAGATTAATGAGATTTTAATTGAAAATGCGAGCGTGTTCTAGAATCGGTAAAACTTCAGCATACGTCCCTACAAAGTCCCGGCCTAAAAACAAAGCCTGAGGAATACATGATTTTTAGCCTAGTCAAGGTGCAAGTGACATGCGTAGAAATACGAGCCAGCACCACATATCCAACGTGACCACTCATAACAACGAGGTGGTCATCCTTTAAAACAATACTGCAAGCCACGTGAGTCCATCTTTTTAGTCTGTGACCCATTTTCATGTCTCACTATGATAATCATTGTAAAGTCAGCAGCTAACTCTAGTTATGAACAGATACACAAATTACATAAATCTTCTTTGACTTTACAACCACATTAAGTCGTCAATCTTGATGTAGCGTAGCACACAAATTATGCGAGAATGTTGAACGTGATTCAAATTCTAAGTAAAAATATAAGTTTAGCAGTGGAGATGGTGAATAGAAAAAAGTTTTTTTTTGCATTTGAACGTGTAGTTATTGCGAATTTGCCTAGTATGAGGAACTGTATACACTGGACGTGTAACGGAAGCTGCGCTCGATCAGATTTAGTACGGACCTTTGTTGAAACCCATTCAAATTGTTCTATATTTTTTATATAAATACAACGTGTGAATGCTATCGCTTTTGAAGGTCGGTCGAAATTTTAACATTTTGTAACAATGGTCAGCCACAATAGCACAGACGAATGCCAAAATTCATTTGAATTCATTCATTGACATTGGCAATGATACCATCTTATCTAATACAGTTACAGGATGGTTACAGGATTTGACTAGCGTACAAAGGGTTGGAGTTTAATTCAATTTCAGCCATTTTTACTGATCCATCTATTTTAAATGTTACTTGATGCTGTAAGTTGGCGGAAATCAGGCGATCTTATAAATCAATTCTTGGAATTATTGAAAGAAAGTTGTTGTACGGACTAATTTTTGTTGCGGGTCTAATTTAAAATTGAGCACGGACCTAGTGCATAAATAGGAATTGTGTGGAGATATTCTATTGTAAATCTCAGCATAAGTTAATGTGCATGACTTCTTTTAAAAGCGTTAAACATGAAGCGGTTGTTATCTAGCTAATTTCAGAATTCATGCAGAGAGGCATTATTTCGTATGGATGATGATTTTTTTTGATGTTTTACTGCTGCTGCTAATTCTTAGTTTATTTTTAGTTTACTGGTCTATTTTATTTTACTGCTCTTATTCGTGGATCCGTTTTAACGAGACAAGCGTTAACTAGTTTTCTTTTGTTAAAATCACAAAAGATGACATAAAAGTGTAGCGCAAAACCCTTACGCAGAAATATGCAAAACTAAATAAACAACGTAAAATTACCGCAATTCGGAGTATTGTTCGTTTTGTAAGAACAAACGGAAGGCCTTCTCGGTTTCGACATATTGTCCAACTAACTTCAATATTGTGTGCCTTGAAACAAAAGGGTGCAATGAAAAGAAAAAACCTTTAACTTTCTATTTCAGTGCACCATTTAATTTATTGCGTCTGAACTGTTACAAATATAGACAAAAGTGGTGCATTTGTTATTTTCAATTTTACTTTTAACTGTTTAAAAGGTTTCTTTGTAGAGTCGTCAAAGGACTTCGTACCGTTGAAATTGTATCCAGAAAAGTAAATGTAGATACGGTATTGGACAATAAACTACTTTGGTGTATTTACTTTCTCTATTTTTTATACTGTAGCATGTGGTTACTAATGAACCCTACGAAGGCTGGTTTATCTGAAAAATACCTCACTACAATACCGATACTTCAAATGAATTCCCGCGTTTATTCATAAATTCAGCTTGATATCATCACTTAATGCAATCAGTATAATCCATGTCCTATTGATAACCCAACGACAATGTCTTGTAGTTTATAGATTACAAAAATTAGTTGAGATAAACCTCTCGCAAGCCATGTAAGCTACCCACACAAGGAATGTTGCTAAACTAAAATTGTATGCGAACATTTTTGAGCTCATATCATTACATAGAAAGATTCAAGTTTTGAGAGGCCCAGTAGGTATAATCACGTACATCTATACACAAGGGAATATCTTAAAGATAGCCAGCAATCCATCCCTGTCGCACATGTAGCACTCTCTATGGGTGAAAGGAGATAGCTGATAGAGCCGGCTCTCACGTAAGTTGGCCAAAGTGAAATGACCGCTGTTGACCATTTTGGCAGTTGCGTCATTCCATCGAGGTTTGAATTCAAAGTTTTTTATTACAATACATGACACGAATAAAATAGAGACGAGATGGAAGCAAATTATGTTCAGACCAACAAGTTAGTTTTCTGCATGCACTTGAAAATTATTTCAAGATAGCGTAAAGCAAATGCACGTGGTCAAACTTGAATTGAAAACATCTTGTTTTGTGAGGTTGTTGGATAAGATACTGAAATGCATAATAGATGTAAAAAAACTATTGTTGAAGACAGGTAAGTAGGCTATGTAATGGTTGTATCAACAATAACTTAAGTTAACTTACTTCCAAGAGCCGTGGTTATAAATAAAAAGATGTTACAATGACAAAGGCGTTAGTTAGGTAGTGCGAATTAGTCATAATATCTGAATTCTTTATCTCAAAAACCGTGTTTTTAACTACGAACGCGTTCAAGTTCAGCGACGAACGCGCTCTAGACGCGGTTAAGGAAGGATGAAGCCGACCTACTTGTGGTTCCCTGACCTCCGCCGCAGCCTAGCACTGCGTTCTGTCTCACTCTTGCATACACAGCGACGCCTGCTGCTATCTCTGTCACTCCCGGAATATTTTCGCAAACGCATTTGGAAAATGGCGCAGCGCATAAGCGCAGAAGCAAGTTGACGATCTGCGTGACAATGAGGTTTTATGGGTTAAAGCTATGACTGACTGTTTAGTATTCGGAACAGATTTGTGGATTTTTAGCTTATCTAGATAACGAAGAATCAAAAATTTCATAAATTATTCAGATTAAGTAAAGATATTTATGTCAAAACCGGTTCTCAGAAGTATATCGTAACATATTTTCACGCCTGGCAGGTACCTACATTAGTGCAGGTAGATCCATATTTCGCCAGGTATGTTTTAAGTCCTTTGCAACTAACCAGGGTGTGAGCGAACTTATAGCTGCTATAAACTAGGGGCACAAATCCAAATACCGGGATAGAAAATTGCTTATGGAATATTACTTCTTGGTCTAATTGGGGTGATACCATAAACTCAAATAGACCAAGATGATTTCTAATGACGTTATATTTTTAGCACTTTAGTACATCCATAAGGTTTTTTTTAAATCTTTTTAAAGTTACTCAAGAGGTTTTACTAAAAACATATTTACTTAAGTATTAAAATAGTCTCAATAATTTAGTTTATTTTTTAATAAAGTAAATTGCCAGGTTTAAAACGAAAGGAAGATAAAAAAACACCTAAGCATGTTAGGCCAAGCTGGCTACAAACACCACGAAATCTAGATGGGTGAAAACCAGTTCAGACTTATCGTGTTGAACAACATTTATTATGTACATTATGAGGAAGTAATATACGTGATAGAATGTCAATAAACCGAAAAAATCATCGTAAATTCTGATCACAGGTCATTGACACTTAGAAGATGGCGCGTTTCGCTAACTACCTACCGTCTGTATTTAGTAAATCGACAGCCTGCATCCGGTTGTGTCAATGAAATGTATTAGTTTATCAAATCAATAATGTATTAATATACTGATTTGAATTTTAAAGTTTCTAACCCGTGTTGCTCCTGAATCCGACTGTGGTCATGGTCACAGGATATTTGCATTTCCAAGTGCAGTATTTATCCCAGTTAGATTTACGTATCGTGATTTTCAGATTACCGTAACAAAATGCAGCAAAATAATTCATTTTTTTGGTGCATTGCATGTATAGAATGCGTGGATTTCTTTAGATCTCTATAATAATAATGATGATAGCTGAAACAATTAGTCGATCTGTAAAGACAGTCTAAGCTGTTTTAAATAAATAAATTAAATTAAAAAAATCTTACAAAAATGGCTTTTGCGTCCTAGTTTTTTTAACTTTCCTTTCTAGGGTGGTACCTTTTGCTAGCTTTCAGTAGTACTTTTCTGCATAATAAGGTTACGATTTCAGGTGGAAAACCAGAATGTAGAAATACACGAGCGAAGAAATTTATTATCAGGCGCCAGACTGGTTGCACATCGGCCTGGTTCAGTCTGGTAATTTATAACTTGTATCAAATAGTAAGGTAGGGTTTTGAAAACAGATTTAGCAAATTCATTGATTTCTGTTTTATGACTACATCACTTTCAACTACAGTACTTTCACAGTTTTTGTGTCTTGTGACTGGGACTGTAGCTAGATTTAATTTTCATCTTTGTTTCGACAATTCAAAAGTGCCTGTAATTGGCCTACTTGAAATAAATGCTTTGATTTTTTTTTGATTTTGATGAAAATGTTCATGTAGGTAATTCGTTTGAATTCAATAAAATATAATCCCGGATTTATCAATTGTATCTACCTACAGATGCATTCAAAGAATTGCACATCATCCTCCATTATTTTGCAATTCCATATCGGTGCGCCAAAAAAATGCGACAACCGAAATTACTTATTCATGCTACGTGTCTTATCGAACTCTTCACATGGAGGTGACGTAAACATCTTCACGCCGTCGACCACGGCAGCATCAGCCGCAAGCGGGACAAAGGCTAAAAGAACATAACTTAGCCATATAAAGAAGGACACGAGCGCACTGAATTTCATTTTCTAAAACCCGATTACACGGGCGAGGTGACGCAAGGCAGCGGAGGTCGGCCGCGAGTCCGCGACACAACACTCGAAAACGAAAGGTGTTCGGAACTGAAATCGAAGGGAGTGATCCCGTTATCCTGTGCCGGACCGCGGACTGCGGAGATGGAAAGCTCCCGTTAAAGCGTTAACGTCATGCGATGCAATCATGTAACAATGACTCACGGTGGGGCTACGGTGTGACTCCCGCGCTCTGCTAGGCGCTCCTTAACTGCTCTAACTGTACTCCCTTGCGTCATTCTCAAGGACGTTTTGACTTAACCCACTTCGGTACGTGGGCTGGTATTAAGTGGATTTGTGGAAACAAACTCATTTTCTGATGGTCTTTGCGTTTTCGATTATAACGGTAACTTCCTCGGTCGTACGCCACTCGTAACTTGTTATTTTCTTGCGATTAGGTCACACGTTGCGGTAATTTATGTTAGCAACTTCTAGATAATATATTTTTCAGGATTTTCCTCATTGTACCGACCAACCGCTACCTATTTGTGATTTTACCTTTCGAGTGTCTACTTATTTTTATCTCGATTATGATGTTGGTACTCCATATTTTATACGGTTTTCTGTTAATGATCCATTGGAGCTGGAGCATTTGATTTTGATTCAGGAGTCAGGACCCTGTGGTCTAACATGGACGTGAGCGATTCAAACTACTTTTTAAAATTAAAATTATTTAAAAAAAGTAGATACTTGTTAAGTTTTTCTCGTTAAAGGTCTATCGGTAGTGTACCTAACAATTGAAAGTTCCGTTGCATGAAAACAGAATATCAAAAAAAAAAATATTTTCCAAAGGACGTACACAGAGGTGCTCATTTTACATAAAATGTAAAGTTCACGGTACACGGTGAATCAAGATGATTTCGATACAAAAAAATTGGGTGTGGTTGCTCAAGTTTCATAATATTTTTACCCATCTTACCTCACAAGGACATCCACAACCACCTTACGCCTACGTGACTTAAACCTTACTTAATCGCCACGTTCGACATTTCCCGCCCAAAAAACATCAGAAGCTACAGGACAAAAAAACCGTATTAGTGTGTCGACAGCCATACTAAAAGAAGATCTAAACACCGTCGAATAGATTTAGGATTGTCCACACAATTCTTTCACGACGGCAATGGCATTGAGCCGCGTGTCCCACTTTAATATAACGGTACGCGTCGAGTCCTGACCAAAACACTCCGACGCAGCCGAACGCGAATATATCCGCTAATTAACCTGTTTCACACTCGGAAACTCATTATGAGGGCTTTAACCTTCATAGTTTTTCACATAACAGGTAATTAAATCGTGTAACAAACCGCTGGCATCTAGTCTGTTATTATCTCTAAGAGGCGAGGTGAACAATGAGAAGTTCTAGGTTATATTTTGTGACGCAAATATGACGGTATTTAAGGTTTGTTAATTGAAGGAGCAATGAACTTTGTGGAAATGCTCTGCATTATCTACTTGAATGGTCCGTTTTGGTGCCTTGCAATGCCCTCACTCTTCAGGTCTATTGATTGACCTCAAACCAAGTAAAACAATTAAGACGGAACTCTGCGAACAGAGAAGTGAGGCGGGTTCCGTAAACATGTGTGCATTTATTGAGGCGTAGTTTAATTGTACTAGATGTAAATGTGTGCGTGTGAGCGTGTATTCACAGAGCGAGGCGTAGCTTTGCGCTGGCCTCGTGTTTGCAGCGCTATGCCTTGGTTTGGTTAGTGATTGACACTATTATTAGTTATTTGTTATACAAGAGTGTAAAGTTGATTTTTAACCGCGTGTTCAATTTTGATGACCGAGCAAGCGAACGGTACTATTTTTTGGCGCCATAAAGGTCATCTTCTGAAAATTTCTAGAAAGTTTTCTTGTTTTTCGAGGCCGGTTTCTGAAAATAAATGGACGACACTTGTCGTGCAGATTATAGAAACGACTTTGTTGTCTCATTAGCTTTCCCAAATAGTACCACAATATCCTCTTTTAGTAAGTGGATGATCAGAAAACAGCGATTGTTCATGAGAAGGTAGTATTTTAATAAAACTGGGTAGTGCAGGTTTTCCGATGTACGTCTTCCTTATTGCAGATTTTCTTGTTACCGCTATGTGATGTTAGCTGTTTGACGTAATGCGCCGGATCCTGGTCGATCAGATCATGTAAGATCTGTCTCTATCATCGGAAAACCTGCGGTGCGAATTAATGTAGCCTTCCCAACTAGCACAAATAGCTGGTTAAAGACTGGAAACCAGAATTTTTGAACACTCGAGGCTGTTATTTTTGCTGTACAAGGGCTGGATAGCCTGCTACACAGCCCTTGTAATTCTGAATTTGGCCCCAAATTAACCAGCCCTGAGCAATACAGTAGCTGGTTAGCAGCTCTTTAGAGCACTGGATGAGCTGGACAGTGGCTGTACAATGGCTGGACTAGCTATCTTCCTAGCCACTGTCCAGCTCCATTAATTCTCTTAGACAGCCAGGAGATGGTTTATGGCTTACTAACGGCTATTGGTAAATCTACAAAGAAATATAGCAACAAAAAACTTTGACAAGTTCATGCAATGTTACGTACGTCATAGTCTCTAAACTTTTTCTGTGCATGACATAATAATATGATAAATGTCTCATTAACTAAGTGTTATAATCACGTTGTTGTTGTACCTCTATTGGTAAATCGTACTGCAGGTATTACTTTACTGTTAATATAAGTATGTATTTACAAACAAAAAAGTATGTATGTAGTATATCAACCATCTAGCGTCCACGACACAAGCTTTGCTTAGTGTGGCGCTAGGTGGCGCTGTGTGTTAATGTCCAGCGATATTTATTTATTTTTTATTTAATACACGCGCCTTCGAAATAATATGGTTTTACTAAAATATTATACAAAATAAATACGTTGTAAAAATGATTCATGGGTTTTTACATTATTTTTTCAGGTTAATGAGCATTAAGAGCGCGTATCCCAAAAGTTGGCAACGTCGCAAACAGCTGTCAAATATTTACATGTTTTAATTAATTTGGCAATTTTACTGTATGAAAATAAGATATATGGCTCTGTCTGTAGTGCACTAAAAATTGAATATAAATTGCTATTAAAACCCTAAATTTGATGTTGTAAACGTTTCAGGTGTAAAAAAGGCATTTGGCAAGTTCCCAAATACTTTTTTTACATCATGTCTATGTATTCGGTATTACGATATTAATTATTGCATTTCCTAATAAAATTTTTTAGTCCACTACAGAGGCATATTTCTTATTTTCACACAGTAAATTGCCAAAGTAATTAAAACATGTAAATATTTGACAGCTGTTTGCGACGTTGCCAGCTTTTGGGATACGCGCTCTTAATATCTATTTGTAACAATGAAATAAAGTGTTTTATCTTAATAGTTCTCAAATATCATAAAAAATTAACAGATATCAGTGGTTTTTTTTCATATGTAATCTGCTTGTTTATATTAAAATGGCGTTAATTTGTTATCCAGCAAAATTTCTCACTAAACACCCTTAACCACTCTTTTCTGTTTAATGGCCATATTTATGTGTATTAATCATCTGGAAACTGTACATAGTGCTACTAGCTGGTTAAGACGACCAAAGCTTGTTAATGGCTGCTTAACGGTACTAAACAGCACCTTAGCTGCTGCGGTGCTGTAGCACTATTCGTAGCCAAAGCTGGACAATAGTTCTTTTAAATTCTACTAACAAGCATTTTGTGTTTTTTTTTCACCATTTTACAGCCATTAGCCAGCTGTGCTGTTTAACAGTGTAGAGATCACCCTCATACAGTTGCAAGAATCATTTTATCCGTTTGTACAGCTACAAAAGAGCCTTTGACTGTAGTAGAGGCATTTTTGGCTGTATCTTTCGCTAATGTGCTAGTTGGATTGAATTTGATTGCTTATACTACAAAATAAAAAAAAGTACACCAAGAAGGTTCCGAGTCTGAGTTTTTAACAAATTAAAAAAGGTTGAATGATAAATTTGGCACCATGGAGGAAGAAGTAAATAGGTTTAATGATGTTTTGAATTCACATACTTAGTGCACATGATGTTCTAAATTCAATATACTTTATTCCTCTAGAGGATAAAAACGGCTTTTGCACTCAGATATCGAAGAGCAAAAATACTCTTTCCGAGATGGGGGGATGAAAAAGTAATATTCTTATTCATCCCCTGGCAGTCCGCTATGGACGACCCACAGTGTTTCTATAGGTCAACAACAACTGACTGCGACGATTTCTACTCCGCCATCCTGGATACGAGGATATTTGGTTTCATCGGGAGTATTTAAGAGTTGGGACTTGAATCGCTTAGCTTAAACCACTTGACGCCATCTGTCGATTGTTTAGGGCAAGTTAGAATAGATGAGAACAACTTTTGGAAGCTAGAAGATAGTTTGAAAAGCTTTTAGAACTGACCCCGAATTTGTAATATATTTTTGATTAAATTATTTAGCTCAAAAGGCTGCCCAACTTAAATGGGACATGTCTTTCTTATGCCGAACGAACTGTGGGCCCCTAAGGCTCAGGAATAATGCCCTGACACAGTGAGACGAACTGGATGTCTTCCTTGAGAATTGGCAGAAATAGCACAGAATCGTGATTGTTGGAAATAATGGAGGGAGGCCTTTGCCACGCAGTGGGACAATAAAAGGCTAGCTATCATAAAAAATAAAAACAAAATATTTAGGTTATTTAATTTATTAAACTATTTGTACCTACGTAATTTAGTGATGTGTGCGGAAGCTTTATATGTAGGAACCGACAATGTGCGACATTATGACATACCATATCAAAAAGTGGCTCGACTCTCCTAGGTTACAAGTAAATACAGGCCCTGGAACCAAACTAGAATGGAGCTTAACAAAATAAATTTGAGTTTGAATTATACCTAGTAATAAATGAATATGATTAAGTAGTTCAATAACCTTAAAACCGAAGGAATATTTGTATTTGCTTATGATTTACATGATGGCGTTTCGAAGCGCCTAATGTAATATTAATTTCTTTTCCGATTTACAAGTTCTGCTGTGAACAAAATAACGCTAGGCGTTATTATAATCAAAACATTTGTCATGATAAGCAAAAGTCTGATAGGAGGTAGGTCTTATCAGACTTTTGTTTCGTAATTTACTGATAGACGCTCTGAATTTTTGAGCTAATTTGAGCCGAAGAACATAAAAGATTATTCACATCCCGGTTTATAAGTAGATAGGTACTGCAGCGACTCTCGAGCATTGGTAAACTTGCTTTTTCTCCAGAATCCTGATAACAAATTGAAATCCTGAAAGCTTCGGAAATACGAGGCAGGTAAATTGTTATTTGCTTTAACAATAAAGTTATAACACTAAACACAGGCACTATTTTTTATTTAATCCACTTTGTACTTTTGGTTGAGCGCCTCAAGCCACTTGTGCTAATATTTGTAAAAGCGCCACCTACGATCATTTGTCACAACTGACACTTACCAACCTTGTGAAAGGAAATACAACGAGGAAAATGAGAAAGCAACTAGTATGTGTGCTTATCAACAGATGTCGCTGCCAAGAACATTTTCAAAACATTATAAAAGGGGGTTAGAATTGAAGACTTGGATATTTTTTTAAATATAGTTGTAAAGTTTTTCATTGTAATCAGTGAATAATTAAAAAATCAGTAAAAATCATTGTATTTTTTTAGGCACTGATTAACAATAATAATATGTGTGAAAGAATACATGCTACTTAGACCCCAAATAACGTAGACAGATAATTCTAGAACTGTCTATGCCAATGCCAAATGGGATAGGTGCAGGAGATGATTATAATACTTAATATGCTTTTTGACACTTTAAAACACCTCTAACGAATTTTTAAATTATGTTTTAGATCTGTTTAAGATTGTCGGAAGAAATAGGTTAGACAGATGCGTTCTTTATTCATGCATCTCATAATATAATATTAATGACCTCACAGATTAGTTATTTTCCAGTACCTAGTAGTTATTATGCATAAGCAGGCACCTAGGTATCTACTAGTAATTACATTTATATCGAACTCGTGTAACTACAGGTTTTCCGAGCAGTCTTGAACTTTTAATCAGGGGCGTAAGGAAAACGGAACATACGGCCAAGTCTGGCGTTTTATATTTGTTGAAGGTTCTATCGGTTAAGAGGCCTGCGGAGCATGCGCCGTTCATACAAACGTAATTCCAAAATAATTTGTAAATCAAATATATTCTTAAGGTAGTGTGTATATGTTTCGATTGGATTACAGAATATATAGGTTCCCAAACAAATATTTTGTATGTACACTGATTTAAACAAGTTATGATAAGAATAATTTTTCTGTAGAAATTTTAAATTCCTCATAAGTTTCTCGATAATATATCATTGTCCTTTCAAAATATTTATTTGGGAACATAGATATTCTGTAATCCAATCGTAATATAATACAAGGTTCCCAAATATACTTTATATTCCTAAATAAGACTTTTATAAACTTTCAATCAATAAATAAAAAAAAGGATGAAATTTAATTTACTTAAAAAAATATTGCAACCGTTTTCACGAATGCTTTGCTTATTTACAGAACCCTAATTCGTGGGTTTTAACCACGTCTAATGTTATGGCAATATCGAATGCCTAATTATATTCTTTAAGTTATGTAAGTATAGTTTTCGACGTTGTTATTTCTTATTGGCTGGGATTTCGGGTAAAACCCCATTTTAAGATAGTCAAGGTAAACAAGGAATAAATTACAGGTTTCGATTTGTTTACGCACTTTTGTTAGATACCTACTGATCAAGTCGACGCTGATGTATATTTCCATTAGACATTTAGATAGCTCGCTTGCTGTGATCGCATTAACAACAACAACAACAAAAAAACGGCCAAGTGCGAGTCGGACTCGCCCATGAAGGGATCCGTAGCAGCAAGTAACATAATATAAAAGTTCTTGTAGTTCGTTGCAATTGAAAGGTAAATTGCGGTTTACGATTTATGACGTATTAAAAAAAAAACTACTTACTAGATCTCGTTCAAAACAATTTGGTTTCGCTTTTTGCCATTTGGCTACGGAATCCTAACAACAAGAGCTACCTACACCTACTACAATAGTAACATGGAATTTCCCTCGAAGAGTGTTTCACACCGAACGTTTTCCAGCGTAGGCGAACGGACATTTTTGTATGGCGTAGCCGCGTAGACGTCGCGTAGAGGCTGTGTATACGTCAAATCAGATTTAAATATTATACGGGTTAGAAGAGACACCGACGAGAAAACGATTACCACGTACTCATCATTCTGAGCCACATCGAAATTTCTCATCGGTTATTTACTAAGTCAGACGTTTCCTGCAAAAGTACAATATCTGCACGGTAAAAATGTATGATACAGCTGATTTCAGTTTCCATCCGATATATATTTATAAAAAAAAAACACACTGATTCCTTATTTAAAAGCTTGCGATCCTCGCGACCAAACAATATAAATCTTAAAGTTACAGATAAGGCGCTTAGACGAGCTAAATTAGCAACTCTATTTGTGGTGGTTCAAACTTCGTTTGAAATGCTGTTAGAATAAAGTTCTAATCAGCTTGCACTACAAAGTGATTGTTACGTCAGCCACTGCGGGCCAAATAGCGCGAAATGAGTGGTTTCGATCGATTTACAAAAAAACTATTGATTGGGTTAAAAAACTAAAACAGTATCATGCTAATATATTGCTTGTAGAATTATTTGCCAAAAAATCAGAATGATCACATGCATATTAGTATGTTTTCTATTGTTTGAAAGATATTTTTAGAAGTAAGTTCGTGATTTCTTTTTATCGAGCCAAATTAATCGTATTATGTTTTCAAAACAGTATCATCCTAGCAAATATCCTGAAAAATATCATGTATTTTTCTGGTCTTGTTTATAGCAGTGAATCATATACTTTTAGTAATTATAAAACTCGCGTTTAGCTCGTGTAATCGCCTTAAAATGAAAACTTAAAATCTTTCAGTAGGCTCGGTGCTTTGACAATTTCCTGAAGTTACTATAAAAGAGCTTAGCTTGGTCACGTTCGGCTTGCCATACATCAATAACTTCAAATTGAAGGATGTCTACTAACTTCGGCAAAACTCACTAAGTAACTAAGTTAACTTTTCACTAGAAGATAGAAGAAGAAGGCATGACTGCGTACTTTATTTGTATTTCACGAGGGTTAAAAACACTTTCCCTATGGTAGGGTTCCCTACTTGAAATCGAATGTCGCGAGGTCGAATAACACTTGCTCGAAAACGTTTACTCGATATTACTTGAAATCGATAAATTATGAGCTCGACAGTTCAATACTTCGATGCATCAAAATCTCGAATAACTATAAGCTCGAATCACCGGCAGCGCGAAGGCTCATTATTCGATGCATCAAAACCTCGAAACATTATTTCTCGACCGACACCGAAGTTTCAATTTACCCATCAATCCTAATACGGTTTGTTTGCCCAATGAGGTACAGGTTTTTGGGACAAAGGTACATAGGTACCGACATACGGCAAGAAAGGGTTTTTTGGATAACCTTTTTAATGATTTGTGATTTCACTTTTTTGTCTGTCTATTTCTTTTTATTTAAAGGACTTAGGTCCATGTTAACCGAAAAGATAACCGTCTGATTATCTAAAAAAAACAGCTGTCACTGTGACATGTTCCCATACCAAAAATGCGTTTTAAACAGCTGTTTTAGATAATCAGTCTGTCATCTTCTTGGTGAACATGGACCTTAAATGTTTCTGATGCACTGAATTCCTATTAAATCCTCATACACACAATTATAGGCTTTTTGTGGTTAAACAACTTGTCATAAAAGAGAAGCCAATGTTAATTGTTCGTGGTAATCACTGGCTATGGAATGGAAACTTCTTGGAAAACATCGATAATATGATTTATGTTTCTTGTCTCGAGGGCTGATTCTTTTGTGAATACATAAGAAAATATGTTTATGATATGATGATATAACAGCGTAATATATTATGCTGAGTTATTAAATGTATTATTGTAGTCGATTAGCCACGCAGCCTCATTTCAGGAGTTATATTGTAGTGTAATAAGCTCACAACCATAAATAATGACTATAATTTACCTTACGCAGTCGAGTTCTGCTAATATGACGTCAATCGGAAAGATCTCCTTTGCCATGCGTCATTTAGATCAGCTTACAAGCTTTAGAGTTCGTTTTATCTTTTTTGTTACTTTTTTTATTCCGTATTTTGTTGATCAACCGATTTTTATATTGTTTTGGTCAGCCATCCGGTCTGTAAATATGAATAACATTAATTGCAAAACGGCAGGTAGTTTACTTCTGTCTTGAAACTTTCTTGGCCAGTTCCACTGCTGGAATAGATTTCGACATTTTATTCCACTTTTTGTTTACCAACTCCAGCTAATGAGGTCAAGTTGCAAAAATTAAATTAGGAATGTTAAAATCAAGCAATGTAGTATTGCTTTCTCATGTCCCCAAGTATCTCGTATATGGAATAGTGTTACTATTATTTGTTTGGTTTCCAGTCTTGATGTCCATGATATGGGTCAGCTCTCCTTTTAAGAACTTAATGCATTATTGTTATCATGTACTTAACCTTGAAGAACCTTGACCTAGTATAGATACATTATATAGTTGCGGTTTTTATCTACATAAACAATGACATGCAAAATATACCGCCACGCCAATTGTTGGAACTTTTTTTTAGATCTTAACATCCTAGTGCGTTCCTACGTTGTTACGAGTACCATTACGATGTTGTAAATATGTTGTAATATTATATTATATTATTGGTCATAGAAATAACAAATAGATGCCTATACAACGTTATATTTTAGTCGTTTTAATTACTTTAAGGACGGATAGTACCTACTCATGAAAATGAACAACTTTTACTATGGGAACGACTATAAAATCTCGAAAAAATATCAGCTGCTACCTACATTTTTTCGAGTTACGCGACCAATAATGTATGAAGCAGCAGATTTTTTTTTCTAGATTTCATAGCCGGTCCCATAGTAAAAGTTGTTCATTTTCATGAGTACTATCCGTCCTTAAAGTAATTTTTAAAACGACTAAAAAATTACGGTGTATCTGTATCTGTTTAAGACATTACTAAATTCCAAATAGACTCAAACTTGCTGATACTTATACAAATACATGTACTTAAAATACTGGGCTGTGTTACGTAGGTATGTACGCACTGTTAATGGAATTCTAACGACGTAGGTTGATTCCGGTCCAAAGCTACCTTAGCATTTCTTCTAGTCGCAGATTCAGAAACTAAAATAGGCCCGTCTACAAAAACTGAAACTTTCAAAAAATTTCGAAACTCGATTTTTACAATACGTTTGACAAAATGTCCTTCAAAAGATTAAAAATATGTGAATGTATTGCTGTTTGTGTGTCAAATATTAAAAAAAATGTAATATTTCATGAAATTATCATAAATCACATGGACATAATGTACCTACTAGTCAATTTTTATTAATTGTGGGGGCGCTTGCGGTCAGGGTTAATCAAATCATGAAGTATTTTTTTTAAATATTTGTACTTATGTTGTGAGTATTTTAAAAGTCCCTGCTATACGATATTTGTGTCACTTTTTGCTAGGATTTTGCTGTTCATTCTCGTCCCAACTCATGAGCATCACACGTGCCCTAGTACTGACATTCAATAATATTATTATTAGGAACCCCGTGTAATTAGGTGATCCGCAGTCTACAAGTAACTTTTCATTACTCATACTCGGAAAGTAGGTCTGAAGTTGCCTGTGGAGCGGGTTGAAAGTAATACTTTTCAGCCCACGGGAGAATCATTTTCAACTGACAGCTGTCAAATTAGGTATTTCTATCTGCAGGGTTTAAAGGAACCTAACTAACCTGACGTGGGGGTGCCCCAAATCCCGATTATGGCGGCAAAGATACTTCTGTCGCATGCATTTCACAATATTACGGTTTCACATCGATAGATTACAATGTACCGAAAAATAAAGCGTTATATTGTAGGCAGTATGTTCAGTTGACAATATTTCGAGAGTTTACAATCTCGCGAGAGAGAGATTACTCGTACAATCTAAAGTGTTTGACAATTTTACGGTGATATATACACCTCTACAAAATTACAGCTTTCTAGTGCTAACAGTCTCTGAGCAAAGGGTTCCTTGTCAGGACTACGGAACCCTAAAAAATGATCGCTATGTCTCTCGGTTTCGTCAAGGGTCTTTTTACACCCTTTATCTATACATATAAAAATAAATCCCTATTTCCCTTGGTCACGGCATCATGCGTGAACGGCTGGACCGATTTCACTAATTCTTTTTTTGTTGTTAGTAGTATGTAGGTAGGTAGTAGTAGGTAAGTAGGTAGTAGTAGGTAGGTAGTTAGGTAGTAGTAGATAAGTAGTAGTGGTAGGTAGTAGGTAGGTAGGTAGGTAGGAGTAAATAGGTAGTAGTAGGTAGGTAGTAGGTGACAGAACAACGTCTGTCGGGTCGGCCAGTTCTAAATAAAACGCAAAGGGTGCATGTGCTAATAGATGCACTCGTATAAAAGGTGTAAAACAGGCACTTGTTCTCTTCGTCATTCCGATCTTATTTTTGTTCTACACCATACCTGGGAACCTTGGTCAAAGTTACAACTTTTTGACAAGGTTTTTTTTAAATAAAAGTTTTTACTGTAAGGTTTTTACTGTAAGGTTTTTACTGTAAATACCTCGACGAACCCCTTAATATTCAATTCATCTTTCAGCACAATGTTTTCAGTGCGTTACATTGAGTTATACCACAAAACTTGTAACCCCAAAAAGTTAGTTTGATGTACAGAATGCTTGGTTGACGGCTTCGTGAGGGGGTGGTTTACACCCTGTAGGTATAATGCGTGTACCCTTCAGCCGAAACATCCGTAGCTCCTCTTACGTTGTAAAGTTGCTACATGTGGCCCGCACGTTAGGCGACTTTTCACTGAGGGCTCATAATTTTACGTAGAGGTTTGAAATTATAAAAGCTTGTAAGTAAATGTGAAGTTACTTTATTGATACAAAAAGAACAATTTAATTGTTTAAATAAAACATGGTGAAAACCTGGCAGGTAAATTGAAACAATGGTCAGATTGTGTTTACCTACTAGAATTAGAACTCCAAATTCCGCTATACACATAGACAGCTTGATTATTTAGGAACCAAACGAGTTTTTTGTACAAAGATATCTAGTTCAATTTCACATATTTGATAGCATGGGGTGGTCGTTTTTCTCGATGCGACAAAAATCAGTTTTGCATTACACGCTGGTTTTTCATTCACATCGTCATATACAAATGTCATGTTGTACGAGAGGCCCGGAGGAATCCTCCTTGATCGAGAGAGGGACAAATTGGTTAACTTAATTTGCTCCAAATCAGGACTGACTTTAAACAGTCTTAGGAACACCGGCTCTAGAGTAACATTACAGAACTTAATGTACTCTGATGTGACGAGCCCTCTCTTATATTCTAATCTGAATACACTCGGGTAGGACACGAGGCGGTTCTCACAGATATACGATGCGGTTTTATGAAGAGGACTAGAAAAATATTGGGATATTTCTATGAACCTTTCAACTTCGGCCTTGAACCTTTCGCGCTCATGATTAATAGGTGGAGCTTCTTCAACAAGTTCAACTTTTGTTTCCTCCAGGACCGGCAGTACATTTGCTACTTCAACTTCTGCTGATGATGGCCCAAAAGATGCAAAATTTTCTATCGGAACATTTTTCCGAAAACGCAAAACCTTGCTTTTCCTGGGTTTTTGATTCATGGCTATTTATACTGGGCAGTAATTTAAAAAATAAAATGATAAATTTAACACACGTTACCTACATAGATACATACAATTTTGTTTGTTTCATGACAAGCAAATGACAAAAACAATATTTTTTTAATGAAATCAGTCATTTCATAGACAAATCTGTAATACCTGCTTGTTGACAAATAAGGTTTAAGTTACATATTTGTAAATCTAAAAAAAGTCTTGCTTTCTACGTTGTTTATGAGAGCTACGATGTTCTGATTGCCAACGATATTTAGGTTTATTCAGGGTTTGATCGAATTATTTACTTAGTTCCTTATTTGAAAAGTGTCTTATTTTAAGAAAACTTGCCAACATGTCTATCATTTTAATGCGGATGATAAAGAGTTGAGTGTAGATAATTTTGTGTTTCTTATTTAAATAAACTAGGTCAAGCCCCAATGAACCAAAATATTTATGTAGGTATCTAGACATGTTATACAATAAAGACTATTTTTGTGTCTTATTCTGAATGGTTACAAACTTACATAGGTATTATAAATAAATCGGGACAAATCTGAGGCGGGTCGCTAATTAGCTACAAGTTTAGATTCATGAGTTCATGAACAGTGTAAATGTAGGACTACATTTGTTAATTGACAATAACATGACTATCAATTAATAATAGTAATAGAAACCCATCGAAGGAAATACGAACTACACAAACATAATATATAAATCACAATATTCTCATTCATCCCTTTGGTTCTCATCGTGCGATAGTGTTAACAAACGTAAAAGCAGATAGATATGTTATTGTTTTCCTTGATGATATCACAGTCCAGATTGTGATCACTACTAAACCAGTATGCTATGATTTATTCATTCGTTTATTAAAATAACCGGTAAATCCACTACGACTTCAATATCAATACGTCACGTCGACACGTGCCTGAGGCATTGCCTTTATCAGAATGCATTTTAGTGAGAAAATCTCTATTTTGTCAAGTGTAATAGGTACTTGCCTAATCTTAATTTCTCGTAGATAACGCGCGAAGACTATCCAGTCGTGACAATGGACAGTCAGACGAAAGGTTATTAGTAGATTGTGGATTAATATATTATGTTTTTGCATCATTTTGATGCTAATTGTTATTGCGACATATTAAGTAGTTCGGACTTTAACAGCAACACGACAGATTTGCATAAGTCACAAGGTCGTTCATTGTGTAATTAAATAGGCGTAATTTCTAAGAGAAAAGAAAAAAGACATTCGTATCGAAAGTACCTTCCGACTGTGTTAGGTGTGTATGACCTCAACGGTTGTGGATTAGAGTTTCGCTTTGGGACATAATTCGTAATAATATGACCTTCCGATGTTAGTACCAAATCGGACGCCAGTGTTTGTGATTTGTATTAACAATGAGATCCGTTTTGATATAGTATATTTTATAACGAGGGACTAAACGAAGCCATTATATACCCGAGGTGGTTTGACTCCCGAGCTTGCGAGGGAGTCATTAAAAAGCGAGGGTATATTAAGTTGGCGTTTAGTCTCGAGGTGCAAACTGTACTTTTCACTTCGAGTGCGAGAAAAATAGTCATTTAAAACCGAACAAATTTACACTCGACAAAAATTCTGAACTGAGCGGTCAGTTTTTTCTTCTATCAGGTCAGTCACAGATTAACAATTAAATACACAACACAAACTCAACATTGTCGCAATGAAGATGATCCGCACTCCACAGATAATTAGTACTTACATTACTGCAGCGGCTAGCAACAGAGGCATTACACATACTTTTCAAAATCAACGATGCACACAAACAACAATATTTTTTCTCGCGGTGAAGAGTTCATTTGTTTTTTTTTTTTTCAATAAACCGCTTTCTATTTGCAAGCCAATTCGAAATTTAAATAATACCTTTGACCCATTAAAAAAAAAAGTTACTGTTTTGTGACCATGTTTCAGGGTAAAAGATCGTTCCATTTTTAAATTACTTTTTACTCCCTAGGGAATAAACGGTCACTTTAATCCCGCTTCGTAGGGCTATAATGGCGTACTTTTAGAGCATGAGAAGTGAAAAGACAATTATTCGTTGACAACTCACATTTTTATGAATTCGTTGAAATTATGAGCAAAGTTTTAACTCGAATGCTATCTGTACTGCTGTTTATGAAACCTCTGACAACACATTGTAATGCTCTGAAGGGGTTGGTGACCGCATACTATGGTCTATGTATCATTGTGTAAACGATTAGGTTAACAAACTGTGTTTACACGATATGTAAACCCTCGTCTGACTTTACGGAAATTAAATAACGGTGCTTGAGCGACCGCGCTCTGCTCGGGTGAAAACAGAGAAAACAAATTTTCCTAGTTATGAGGCCTACTACCTAGATCGAGTTTTCGGCCCCGTAAACCACGATATTGCAACTGACATCAAAATCGTTAGAGGCGTTTCAGAGAATATAATTTCAAATATAGATATACCGTACTTGTATATATGTCACCGTAAAATTGTCAAACACGTTATATTGTAATCTCTCTAGCGAGATTGTAAACTCTCGAATTATTGTCAACTGAACATACGGAAGTATCTCTGCCCCCATAATCGGGACTTGGGGCTTGGGGGCTCCGTCGACTACGCTTTTTAGGGGAATATAAAGTGTTTTAAGGTTAAGTTATATTAATCGGTATTTTTCAGGAATGGTACATTATCAGCTTTTCATGAGAGTGGTACCACTGGGCAAGGGTGACCCCTCCTTCCCTCCACACCGCGTGAGTTGACTACCATCGCATGCATTTCACGAAAAATAATGCGTTTTATTGTAAGCAGTATTTCGAGAGTTTACAATATCGCTGGAGAGATTACAATATAACGTGTTTGACAATTTTACGGTGACAAATACAAATATTTCTCATCTAATAGTATAGGATATAAGGTATGCAATATTGTATTAGGTTTAGGTCACCGGAATGTACCTAGTGGTTTATTTCGGCTCAAAATATTTTATTGGGTTAGGGCACAATGCTGCCTGCTCAAACAGGTGTCGACAGCCTGTTAAGCAATAGAAAGGTAAAGTCGTGAGATTGTGGTCAAGTCTCAACCCTGTTCAATATTCTACCAGTCTCTGTAAAGTTTGATATTGAAATACTGAGATCAAAAACCGTACGAACCGTCCTATGTTGGATTAAAATCCAACTATGGTAGATTATAGCCCATTCCCTCTCATTGAGAGGAGGCCGTGTCCCAGCAGTGGGAACATTATAGGCATTATAGGATGATGATGATGATATTACAACAACTTAACTAAGTACCGACATATTTTAGCCGTTAAAAAAACCAAAGGTTTACAAAGATTTTTTTGTTTTTATAATTTACAGGTACCTAACTCACCAAAGTCGATGTCTTCAATGAAATGATTTAATTATATTTTTTGGGTTCAGTGATCGCATTTTTTTTATAAATTGGCTTATAGGAGTCTGCCCACTACACCGTAATATATCATGACCGTGTCAGGCTAAAAAATATCGAAATAACCGCATAAGATGACTGTTCTAAACGGGTATGATACGCTGTTGATACGTTCTAGTGGGCATAGTAGTCCGTTCGTATCATGTTTCTTTCTGTGCCAGGACTCCAGGAGGTCAACTCTCTAAGCACGTATCATTTACGAACATAAGATTCGGTAGGTCGAACTAAAAATGATGACAACACGATTGGTCACATGTCCTTACTCCCAAAGTGTTTTAAAAACTCATTAATCCGATAATATTAGGGAGTAGGGTTCATTTCAAAATATAAGCTGCTTCCAGATAGGCCCCATATCTTCATTGACGGACTTAGAGAGTAGACCCCCTGATACATTCATAGCACGGTCATGGTACGGTACCTACAGTATAGTGGACACACTCCTCAAAGCTTTGCATTAACTACAGACTTGACGTGGGTCTTGACATTTAGGAAAAAAAGAAACGTATTTTCTTAAACCACACTTAAAATAATTATACCTGCAGTTATTAATTAACTCCCTGATAAAATGATCATCAAATCTCTTTATTTTATCACGTTTGTTTTGTTATGTTTTAGGTCTATACCTGTGGTGTTTTGCAAGCTAATACCTATATATAAATGACCATGTTGACCTGGCTACTTTTCTGAGCCCGTGAAGAAAAAACATTGTGAGGAAACCAGCATGCCTGAGAGATATTTCTCGACGGAAATTAAAGTCAAGTCAAAGGCCGGCCGGCTGGGTCATGGGCGGCATACAATTTCTGGCACCAGGTTAGACACTAACCAGACAATAAGGATGGGAAGGTATCACTTACCTTTTTATTTTGGTCTATCGTGTTTTAATTTATTAAATTAAATAGATATTATAATTAAGTGTGCCCAGTGATTTGTCATTTCGAAAGGTGATCTTCAACCAACTGATACAGAATGTTTGCCCAAAATCTGAAGAATTAAAACTCTCGCAACGTCAAGACAAATCTAGCAATCAATTTATTTATTTATTTAATTAAATAAATAAATTATTCAATTCATCATTTTAATAAATTTCAAAGATAAGTATCATCATCATCTGCCTAGCCTTTTCCCAAATTTTATTGGGGTCAGCTTCCAGTCTAACCGGAGCTCCGTCAGGCTTCGGCCCTTGCGGGCCCCTTCCTTTATGCTGACATCTCTTTGAGGCGCGCGTGGAACACGAACGCGCCGTCGCGGTCGTCGTCGTCGTCGTCGTCGTCGTAGCTCACCGTCCACAGGCCCGCGTCAACGGGGCACGTCTCGGGGCGAGAGGCTGTCTCCCTCTCGCGTTCCGCCACCTCCTTCGCTAGCATGACTGCTTCGCAGAAGGAGGTGACGGCTTCCCATTCCATATCGCTCCGGACCATGGATTGAACCAGGGCCGGAAGCGAGAGGTCGCCGCCGCCGATCGACCGGCGACTGCCCACCTGACTTCCACAACCTAGTTTGTACTCGGTAATACGGTCACACCAAGTACAAGTCTTACCAAGTGGTAGGTCACTTGGTAAGACTTGTTGTCAGACTTTCGGACGACTAGCCTGTAACGACTGTCAAAAATGTACAAATGACAGCCGGGACCAACGGCTTAACGTGCTTTTTAGGCACGGAGGAAACTCGGTATGTAATGAATGATGGTCACCCATCCGCAGACCGACTGACCGTGCGGCTGTTATTATGTAGCCAGGAGCTCCCCACAAAATTCCAAAGAAATGTGGCTTCTTTAAAATGATCATCAATAAATCTCTAAACTAAGGTAGCTCGATCCGAACCCCTTATATAATTATTCCTTATTTAGGTAGGTATATCTTCTCTCGCGCAGGTGAAATAATAATAAGAGATTCATTGACAGCCAGCAAAAACCATAAGAGTGCTAGGTAAGGATCATAATGGTGCCTCAAAATTTTCTTCGAACCGCACTGCGGTGCTGTTTAGGTACATACTCAGGTATCGATTTTTCCGCATAGTTTCAGTAATGCTTGGATTTTTACTAATAGGCTGCTAAACTTTACTTAATTATTCACCTCCATTTCCATTTAACTTACGACACCATGTAGTTTCTTTGTCTCAATATTATTTTCCACTTGGGACCATTACTACATACTATATACCATTTTTACAACCTTAGTATTAACGAAGTCGGTAGTTCAGTACAACGACACTATAAAATTATTTATTTCCTGTTTTCCTCCCGTTTGTATCGTAAAAGAATATTAATGGTATGTTAAGGGTGAACAGTAGAATACTTTGAGTACAACCAAACAGGGTGGAATTTTTCAATGCCACTTGGAGGGAAAGTACTCGAAATACAAGAGATAGCAAATTTTCTTCAAAGGAAACGTCCCTTTATTTTTAAAAAGAAATAAGTCTGCATTCACAGGTTTTCGAAAATTCGCCACACTCGGGAATCGAACCGACTGAAGTTCGAAAAACTAACATCCTGTACTTTTTTTACATCAATCGATGAGGGCAATCATATGGATCAAATCTCTCCAACAAATATGATAAATTAAATGAAGAGAAAACCATAAAATCTAAAGAATAGTCATAAATTCAATGGGGATAAATTCAATAAGCCAAGTAGAGCACTTTTATTCACAGTTTTTCTTTCATTTAATTTATCATGTTTGTTAGAGAGATTTGATCCATATGATTGGGCCTATCGATTGATGTCAAAAAGGTACAGAGTGTTACTTTTCGAACATAAGTCGATCCATACCGGGTTCGATGCCCGAGTGTGGCAAGAGAATTTTTAGAAAAACTATGAATGCAGATTTGTTTCTTTTTAAAAATAAAGTTATGTTTCTTTTCAGTAAAATTTGCTATCTTCAATATTTTGAGTACTTTCCCTCCAGGTGGCATCGAAAAATAACACCCTGTATAGCTTGGCCAAGGGGATGGTGAAGTAGACCGGATCGTAACATACCGGATCATTACAGGATGGATGAAATGGCGACAGGTCACTGGAACAACTTGCGACCCACGGATGTCAAGTTAAAGGAGAAAATATACAAGTCCGTGATTTAACTTGTCGTACTATGTAAACCGGGCAGTGAAGAAGATGGATTAAAAAAGATTGTATGTAGCAGAGATCTGACTGTTGAAATGGATGTATGGAGTGACGTAAATTGATAAAGAAATAAATGAGGATACAAGTGGAAGTTTCCAAGTGTCGCTTGTTACAAAAAAGATGGAAGAGAGTCGGATGGAAATGTGATGAGGAGGGATGCAACATAAAGGGTGTAAAACACCTCTTCACGAAGCCGAAAGGCACTTGTTCTCGCCATCATTGCGATAATTTTTTTGTTCTACACCATACCTGGGAACCTTCTAGTTACGGATATATGGGGGGTCAAAGTTACAACTTTTTGACAGGTTTATTTTTTAAATACAAGTATTTTTTGGAAGATTTTAACATAAAACACCTCCACGACCCCCGTACTATTCAATCCATCCATCAGCACAACGTTTAAAGTGCGTTACATTAAGTTCTACCACAAAACATGATTTATAACCTCAAAAAAAAAAAGTTGTTTCCCAGCAATATTTTTTGCGTAAAGTTACTTAGTTTGATGTACAGAATGCTTGGTTAACGGCTTTGTGATGAGGTGGTTGATGTGTATCCGAATATAATATTAATTTGTATACGGGTGGCAACACTCTTTCTTCCGCTTATGGCTTGCTGTTGTACCTATGTGTGTGCGAACAAGAATAAAACAATTTCATTGGATTTTGTGGTATTTACATTTATTGGATACCCATACTCGTGTTCCTGAGGGTCAGGGCACCAGCACAAGGCGTGCAGACACTACAGTGGTTTACACCCTGTATATATGAAATTATGAATAAAAGAGTGGTGATTTTAAATATTGGTATATGGAGCGAGAGAGAAAGACTAAATTGAAGATGGATGGATTCTGTGAGAAATGATATGCAGGAAAAAAGAGTAAATGATAACGTGACGTTTGACAGGAAAGACAAGAAAAACATGTGACATGGGCAGGAAGAATAAACTTAATAGATCCATGTTGCATTGTACCTAGGGCTGATATCACTAGGTCCCGTGATACCACAAGTCGCGACTCGGTGACTCGTTGCAGTTAAATAATTAGATTTCTCCGTAGTCGCTAGATTCGTGTCGCTTTAACGTGAAGCTTGTGGCCACGGGGTTTGTCTGCAACAAAGTGCATTGGCCGCCGGTTATTGAACGACTACAGATATTATCTATAAGTCAACAATCACACTTTGCAGAAGGATTTCTGATTTATTTTCATCCTTTTTACTCGCAAAATGTTGCACATTCCCTTATTCGATTTTCCTGTATTGGATTTTACAAACCTTAAATGCCAAGAGGTTCTTATTTTATGTAACTTCGTAACACATATTTTACTGGTTCCGGACAAATGAAAAAATTGCTGTGTATTGGTGAGACTAAAAAATGTTTGATGCAGGCGAATAAAGGAAAATGAAAGGTGGATACACAGAAGTATAATTCAATAGATTTGCAAATATAACTAGGTAACGTCTTTGGGAGCGCTTAAGTATTACGTAACGCAATTTTTGGAGATGTTATTCAGAAGGGATAAAAAAACAATATTACGTAACGCGTTTTACAAGACCCCTCCCTCCCCCAAATTCGTTAAAATTCAATTGTAGCTTATCCACATTAACCTATTTATCGGAAAACATAAAAACAGCTGACTGGCCAACCGAGCACCGTTGGGGTAGACATGCTCTTGAATGGAGACCGCGAATTGGCAAACGTAGTCGGATGCCTTCAGGCTTGGTGGAGCGACAATCTTCGCAGGGCGGCTGGTAGCAACTGGATGAGAGTTGCCCAGGATCGAGTTGAGTGGCGTACTATTGAAGAGGCCTAGGCCCACCTGTGGCCTATTGTGGGCGTCCTATGATGCTGATGATAAAAACCGATAGGTTAAAATGGGTTATTTAGTGTCCGACCGAAACAGGATTTTCAGCCGAAACTGAAACTGTAACCGAACCTTCGGTTTTGGTCCCAGTTTCGGCCGAAACCGAAACCGAAATTTATTAGAATTTTTATAGCAAATTAAATCTATTGTATTTTTACGCATATGTCACCGTAAAATTGTCAAACACGTTAGATTGTAATCTCTCTAGCGATATTGTAAACTCTTGAAATATTGTCAACTGAAAATACGGAAGTATCTCTGCCCCCATAATCGGGACTTGCCCCCCCCCCCCCCCCCCCGTTAGGTTAGTTAGGTTCCTTTAAACACCGCACTCGTAAATAGATGAATAAATCCGTCGACTACGCTTTTTAGGGGAATATAAAGTGTTTTAAGGTTAGGTTATATTAATCGGTATTTCTCAGGAATGGTGCATTATCTTTTCATGAGAGTGGTACCATTGGCAAGGGGGACCCCTCCTTCTCTCCACACCGCGTGAGTTGACTACCATCGCATGCATTTCACTAAAAATAATGCGTTTTGAACCTTCGGTCCTTAGTTATTATACAACTCATAATTACATGCAGCGTTGACTCGAATTATTCACAAGTGGTCATAAATATGAATGAATTGCCACGTAACCGCCATAAAAATATAATATCCATCGGTATATGAAATCTGCGGCAAATCAAACTGCATGAAACTGTTTGTACAAATATAAATGTATACCTACCGTGGTGAAAAACCTACATTTTAAGCGAGTTGCAGACCAAGAGCTAAGCTATGCCGAAGCTAAGCTAGTAATCAAAGCTAAGATGAGCTGAAAATATGTCCTGTGCACACTTAAAATTAAGGCGGATTAATTAAAATTAATCGACGGACGCTCGCCATGAATAATATCGATGAAGAAAGTTTCGATGCTGAAGGAGGTTAATACTGACTTACGATTATCTAAAAAAACCGTTCCAAACCTTAATAATACGAGTATAAGAACACATTTAATCTCGGCAACTTAACTTAGCTCGCATAGCTGTGCATCGGCATACACAACTAACTTAGCCGCATTAAACCAATCAGCTAGTTAGTGTGAGCGGTAGCCCGGAGTGCGCCGGACATAAGCAATGCCTCATGAAATGCCTCATTAATGTTCTTAATATCAATGTACCTATCTCATATTTTCATAAGAAGGGCATGGTGTGCCTGGTGATTCAAGCGATGTACAGTCGATGCAGTACCTAAATCCGGCTGCGGGAAGTACTCGCAACTCAAAGTCGCTGTCAACAACAATTACCTTTTCCTAATTTTATTATGTACTAGTCCGCGTACAAATCATGTACAAAAAACCTTCCTCGAAAATCACTCTATACATTAGTGGAAACAGCATGAAAATTAGTGCAGTCGTTTTTGAGTTTACCGCGAACAGACAGACAGACGCGGCGCGGCGGAGGACTTTGTTTTATAATAAGTCGGTAGTGATATTATGCAGGAAGAGGCTCCCCCTGGTCTATGCTATTTGCCGACGAAATTGTGCTGGTTGCTGAGAGTAGCCTAGCTCCTAAGCAGCTCCAAAGCAGATTGGTGCTATGGTGGCAATGAGAACAGAAAATGGAGAACGTTTGCTTGAAATTAACTAGATTCAATACGGAAAAGTTGTTTGTAAGTCGTTGGCCTGAACACTGAAAACCCAGTCTTACCGAGGGGTATACTAATAAGAATAATTCAGTTCTAACTGAAAAAATAGTGAAAAAATAGAACGACTGTCTATCTGACCTATACCACTGTATAGGTCAGATAGACAGTCGTTCTATTTTTTTTTGTTTTTTTTTTTTGGGTAGAGCATCTCGTAGTTCAGTCTAGGAAGACTGGCTTCTGCTTAAACGGGCAAGTCCTGTGTATGCCTTGAATTTAAGGCCTCCAGCCAGGGCAACAATAACTATAAACTAAGCGACCACGCACTAAGGGCACCCCCTGTGGGGTACGAACCTCGGCTTAGGGCGTCGCTGGGGGCAGCAAAGGGACAGGCTGGATCTGGTTGTCATTAATTAGGGACTGATTTATTACTACTGGCTCAGCTACGCGGGCTGGCTCGAGCAAGGGTCGGGGGGGGGTATTGAACGGGGGTTACGCGCCGGACCTCTGCGGCGAGGTCGGAATGTTTTCGGTTTGTATCTGTATTTTCTGCGATCAGTACTGGGATCTTTCCTACTCTCTTACAAGATAGTGATAGGGTCATAGGGGGTGACTAAGGTGTGACGTGGACGTCGGACAGAACTAATACGCGATGGGTCGTACCGGGCGGCCGATGCGATCAGGGGGTTCCTATGCTTGATAGCAGTGTCAAAATAACGCTTGGAAAGGCGTTTCATGAACTGCTGGACGGTAGGGATCCTAAGGTCTACGTGTAGACTGTCATTACGGACATAAGGGGGGCACCGGTGATCTTACGGAGGAATCGGTTCGGCAAGGTCTGCATCGAGTGTATGAGTCGGGGGTGGGCATGAGCGAATACGACACAGGCGTATGTCATCATGGGACGGATAACTGCCGTGTAAAGACGCAACTTGCAGTGACAACTTGCTCTTCCTAGTGAGCATAAAATGGAGTCGGCGCATAGCGAAAGCTTGAATGACAGATGTTCGTTAAGAATGACTCCAAGATACTTGGCTTGCTTCTCCCAAGGGATAGGCTTGCCGAACATAGTGAAGGGGGGTTCCTGGCGATCGCTTAAGGCGTGCCTTATAATAGAGAACTGCCAGGTTTTTTTCAGGGTTAACCTCGATCCTCCACTTACGGAACCAAGCGCCGAGCAAGTCGGCAGCTGTTTGGGAGGACGCGGCGGATGTTAACCTGAGAGCGGCCGGTGTAGTAAATAGCCGTGTCGACGGCAAATAGGGCTACCTGAACTTTCTTGTTCTTGGGAATGTCGCTGGTGTACAGCGTGAAAGCGAGAGGGGAGATTACGGAGCCCTGAGGGACTCCAGCACGGATAGGATGGGGAGAGGATAACGTCTTCCCCACACGGTAGCGGAAGGTACGGTTTGACAGAAAGTCTCGTAAGATGAGCACAAGACGGTCAGGCACACCGAGTTGGTATAGCTTATACAATAAGCCATTGTGCCAGACCTTGTCAAAGGCTTTTGCTATGTCGAAATACATCACCCCGTCATCGCTTCGCGCTGGAAACCAGCGCTCAAGTGTTCGACGATGCGGTGGACTTGATGTACGAGTATACAAGAATGTTCGGTCCTGAAGCCGAACTGTTCTTTAGGGATGAGGCCCTTAGTCTCGGCATAATCTCTGAGACGCTTATAATATATTTCAGAGTCGTCAAAAGCAACGCTCTTATCAGGACGGATGAGGGGTGGAGAAGAAACCTCTTCCGAGGTACGCCACTTCCTCTGAAGCTGCCAAAAAGCTAGGTGACTGGGCTCGAGTTCGCTGAGCGTTTTGTCCCATTGGTTTGAACGAAACTCACTAGTACCTTTCTTTACAGCGCGCTGTAAGGAACGCATGTGAGTCTTGTTCGCATCGCTGGGCCAAGCGCTGTAGGCACGTATGGCTGCGTTCTTCTCGTTTATCAGTTCACGGATGTCATCGGGAAGTCTCCAGCGGTGATTGCTCATCACTGGAATCTCCCGAGAACAATCCTTCAGTACGGATTGTACGTGTTCTGAAAACGAGTTGACTGCGGCCTCGGTGTCTGCGACTGAGACAATATGGTCAGGAATACCATCTAGAAGTGGTGACGTGTCAGATTTCAGCATATCGCTTACTTTCCTCCAGTCAGTAATGAGGGTGGTGGGAGGGGGCTGGCTGGGGTCAATGATACCCGAGCGAGGAATTAAGTGCATGAGCACTGGACGATGGTCAGAGTGGAGCTCGTGTAGCGTCTCAATCAAGTGTAACCTGAGGTTAACATTTTTGAGCAGCGCTATATCGAACACGTCAAGATGATAACTGGGAGTGTCGGGATAATAGGTGTGCTCCATAGGAGCGATCGGGTCAAAGTTGATGGACTGACCTAGATCATAGAGGACTCTCCCTCTCGGGTTCGTCATTCTACTGTTCCAGGCAGGATGTTTGGCATTAAGGTCGCCCGCGATAATCACGGAATCACTTAAGCCGAAGAGGTGAGTGATCCAGGAGGTTGTGATCCTCCGACGAGTTTGAGGGGGCCAAATAAGCAGACACTATATGGATCGGTTGATGACCGGTCATGGCTAGCCGACAGATTGAAACCTTAAGTAGGGATTTCAAGGGAGGGAGGTCCATCGGGATGCAGTGCAGTTCCTTGCGAAAGTAAATGAGAGTGCCACCCTTGTGGCAACGTAACCTATCATTGCGAACTAGGCGATAGTTGGCAATCTTGGGATCGCGGTGGCTGGGTTTAAGGAAGGTCTCCTGGATGAGAAGGATGTCTACGTTATGGTCGCGGAGGGAGGAAGCGATCTCGTCGCGCTGTCCTCTCATGCCATTGGCGTTAAAGAAACCTAATCTAAGGGACCGGGGTTGGGTGCAAGAGGTAATTGGTGTGTTATCCATTACGATACACGACCGAGATTACGTAGGGCTGTCTTGATGTCTGGATAGGCATCAAGGATTCGAAAGACTTGTTTCAGGTCCATTGCAGATTCCCGAAAACACACGTGTTTTCTGTAATTAAACATCTAAATTTAGAAGGGCAAAACGAGAAAATATGCAAAAATGGCTCGAGTATTATGTGAGTTCCAAATAATACGAGTATCTACCTAAAGATTTTTAACCGACTTCTAAATAAAAAAAAGGAGGAGGTTCTCAATTCGGATGTTTCTATTTTTTTTTATGTTTGTTCGCGCATAGCTCAGCCGTTTGCCATCCGATTTGAAAAATTCTTTTTTGTTGGAAAGGGTATACTTTCCAAATGGTCCCACAGCCACCAAGTCGGGATCTGATGATGGAATCTTTGCGAAATCGAGGGAACTCTTCAAATTTTTTAGGATAACGTACAGCGATTTTGGTATTTTCTACAACAAGTGAAGCATTTGCGTTTGATAAGAACCATTCTACTATCAGATCTGATGATGAAGCCAAGAGTCACGGAACTCCATAATGAGACAATGCATCCTAGTCGTGTTTGGGCTTGTTGTAATTGTAACGGTTTGCACTTTCCATGTGTACCAAGCACACATGTGAACCACTAAAGAGTGAAAAATAAAAACTTTTTTGCAAAAAATAAAACCGACTTCAAAAAAAAACAAAAAAATGAATAATAACTTTAGCTTCTGAAGTTGGTGACAAAAAAACAAATCAATAAAACAAACAATTTTTCAGTGAATAAGGAACTTATAAATGTTTTAGGTATTATTTATCAGTTATTCACGTTTTTGCTCCATCTAATTCAGGATGTAATAGTAGACGTAATTTATAAATTTAAATCCAAATTTCTAACAAAATCAGTTCTTTATTTATTTAAAGTTAGGAGTTAAAGTTGTATGACATCACTCAACAAAAAACTCCATCCAAATATTGTTATTGCATTCTGAATAATTAAAAAAAAAATACCTAATCCATAGCTTCATTTAATATTTTAAAGTAAATGTTGGACAGCGAAAATTCACGCAATGTGCGTTGTTGAATCGTTAAAATGAATGGCATTACGGTTACCACAGTGAGTGTGTTTTGCAATTACCTACATCGGAGGGGCGTCTTCTTATGCGTGCTAAAAGTAGACTGTAGTTTGTTAGCCGCCCACTACAAGTATATAGTGATAGAGCGGTCCCCCTTTTGACCGCGACCTCTTTAAACGCTGTTACGTTAGGTTATGGTTTAGTTTAACGCTTGTGACCGGAAGAGAAGACACAGACTACAAAATGTTACAGTAAACCATAATAGTCTGAACTAGTATCATTCATAATATATTTTAGTTTTGTAGCTGTCCTTCAAACAAGTTTTAAATCAAGTCCAAGTTCATTGCCAAGAATAAATTCAATAAATTTTTATTAATTGCATTTCATATCCCAAGGTCAATGCACTGGAAATCCATCGAACAAGACTCTAGTCTAGAACCTACGGTATAAAATCCCAAAGTCCGCCTTCTGACGTCAGTTGCGTGGAAATGTACCAACGGACACAGAAACATTAATGTTTATATCGATAAAAAAGTGGCTAAGTTTAACTATGGGTTATTTTTAAACCTTGTTTACCAATTAAATTATCATGATGATAAACGAGTTAATGGTTTGATTACGCATTTGTTGTTTTTATGGTATTTTCGATCTATGCCAATAATAATATTATTTTAAGTATAAAAAAATTGACGTCTCCTAAACTAAAAAACTTTACTAAGGGAAAATAAGGTTTAATAATGAGTAAATTACCTCCTCTATATTTGCTATGGCGGGTCCAGACACAGTCACCCTGTATAGCTAAGTTAAATGCAACACTAGTAAGCATAGCCAGAACTTATTGCGGCTTCTTTCAGTTTCCTTTGAACATTTATTAAATTATTAAATACCTACCACAAATACCTATTCCAGAAAGCTCGCAGCATATGGCTTCACTTACCAACTCAAGTGCATCGACGCTGTTTTTCGCCAACGGAAAGTTCTATCTATATCTCTAAAACATGATATTTAATAATCATAATTACAATTATAGTACTTAATTATGGCAGGTAAATTGCCAGAGCCACGCCCAAGCAATACACTCTACGGGTATTTTCGGAAAGGCAATGTTTACTTGTTGAAGTCAAGGACTTCCAATATTGAGTGGGAACCGAAAACTTAAACATGCATTTCAAAATATTGATGTGTTATAACTTATAAGTACCTGTATCTTTTCGGAATCAGGAAATAGTCACAAAAAATGTTCATAAACAAGATACCTAGGTACGTAAAAACTGGGGTTTACCAATACATAGATTCCATCACTGCAGACGCAGACTTCCAATTAGCCATCTGCTCTTAGGTATATATAGGCGTCCCAGGTAAAAGACTATAAAGGGTGTAAACAAACTCATCACGAAGCCGTCAACCAAGCATTCTGATACATCAAACTAAGTAACTTTACGCAAAAAATATTACTGGGAAACGACTGTTTTGTTTGGGTGTAAAATCATGTTTTGTGGTAGAACTCAATGTAACGCACTCAAAACATTGTGCTTATGGATGGATTGAATAGGTAGTAGGTCGTAGAGACGTTTAAAGTAAACTATAACAATGAAACTTGTACTTATTAAAAAAAACTTGTCCATAATTCGGAACTTTGATCCCCAATATCTTCGTAACTAGAAGATTTCCAGATATGGTGTAGAACAAATGCCTTCCGGCTTCGTTAAGAGGTTTTTACATTTCCAATAAATATTATTTGTGCAAAGTTATAAACGAAAACACTCATTGTAGTAGGCTAAACGGTTATGTAGTAGTAATATTATCCTATGACCAATAAATTGTCCCCTTTTCATTGCAAGCATATGCCACTTTTAAGTTTAAAATTTTACATTTAAAGACAACTTACAATTATAAGATATATTACTTATTATAAAAAATATTGTAGAAAATGGGAAAAAAAATATGATGAAAATTACCTATTTACTGAAGGTCATTGTGTAATTTAATAACAAACACGTGTAGGTATTTAACCTATGTCTAGACTCTATATTATTTGGCGTCCCTGAAGATATTTGCTTATAAGAAATGCAATATTGACCTAATAACTGACCTCGCGGTCAAAACACCAAAGACGGTAGGAGGTATTTTGGAAAAAAACGTACGATCGTACGTAAGATTTTTAAAACCCTTCTATTCTTACATAAGATTCCATTGCGTTTTTCAAAATAATATAATGTTGTAAGAAAAGGATCAGTTACACTAAAACTCCCAGTTCACGTACGTAAATCATGTGGTGTTAATCACGTGTGGTCAATGGATGGTCCGCGTTTTCTAAGTACCTACTTTGAGTATTTTCTAAGTAAGAATGGGTTTGACGACCTCCCGCCAAAGTAAGAGAGAGCTCCCTCGGGAAACTTAAATTACGTAATTAATGAATGGCCCCTAATGAGCCCTCATTATATCTCACACATTTCTGAATTGAATACCCTGAATACTGAATGAAATTGAACTGAATGAATGTAATTGATGTGAATTTGTAATTGTACTGTGATGTGATGTCAATTTCCTGGTTTTACATAATTTCATCCTTATTTGTACCAAACGAATAATCCCAATTTTTTTTTTTAATTTTTATTAGTATTTTTTTTATTTAACTTGTTCATTTTAAATAATTAATTAATTGTATTGTATTTATTTTAATAATCTATGTGTTTTGTTTTCTTTTTATTAATAAATGTCACTGTAAAATTGTCAAACACGTTAGATTGTAAAATAACTAGAGAGATTGTAGGTACGAGTAAGCTCTCGAAATATTGTCAAACGAACATACTGCTTACAATAAAACGCATCATTTTTCGTGAAATGCATGCGATGGTGGTCAACTCACTCACTGCCCAATGGTACCATTCTCATGAAAAGATAATGTACCATTCCTGAGAAATACCGATTAATATACCCAACCTTAAAACACTTTATATTCCCCTAAAATGCGTAGACGACGGAGACCCGCTACGCGGGGCCCCTGTTTCCGAGTACAGGGTTTAAAGGAACCTAACTAACCTAACGAGGGGGTGCCCCAAGTCCCGATTATGGGGGCAGAGATACTACCGTATGTTCTGTTGACAATATTTCGAGAGTTTACAATCTCGCTAGAGAGATACAATATAACGTGTTTGAAAATTTTACGGTGACATATATACATATTAGAGTAATGCTAAATCTTGTGGCACTTTTTACCTTATCTTAATTTTGTTAGCATGCGGATAATGTAGTGGTCTGCAATATTCTTAATACTTCATATGTATATTATTGTTATTTGTAGACGTTATATATTGTAGCTGTTTATTGTGCCATCATTAATAATAATAATAAAATACTGCTAGTTGTCTTCGGGTTTCAGCGTCAAATTAGTAGGTAACATTTGTATAAAAAAATGTACACATGTGTATGTGTGTACAGCGCACAAGTGAAAGTGAAACTTAAATATTTCACATATTTTGATGCCTGCCACTTGATACCTATTAATACTTGCTACAATAACTTTAAAAATATTGCGCACCGAATCGGAAATCACCTTACCAGCATTATTATTTTCATGACATTAAAATGGGGGAAAATAAAGGGTGTAAAACACCTCTTCACGAAGCCGAAAGGCACTTGTTCTCCCCATCATTACGATATTTTTTTTGTTCTACACCATACCTGGGAACCTTATAGTAACGGAGATATATGGGTGGTCAAACTTACAACTTTTTGACAACTTTTTTTTTAAATACCAATTTTTTTTTGTAAGATTTTGACTTTTAACACGTCCTCGACCCCCTTACTATTCAATCCATTCATCAGCACAATGTTTTAAGTGCGTTACATTGATTTCTAGGTACCACAAAACGTGATTTATAACCTCAAAAAAAAAAAGTTGTTTCCCAGCAAAATTTTTTGCGTAAAGTTACTTAGTTTGATGCACAGAATGCTTGGTTAACGGCTTTGTGATGAGGTGGTTTACACCCTGTATAATGACCACCAAAAATTACTTTCTGACATCTAGGTATTACCTAAAATATCAATTGATCACCAGTAAATTGAGCACCAAATTTTAATGAGGTGTTTTATGACATTATTAGGTAGGTACGTTTTATGACAATAATTACTCTGTACTTTGAACTCATGTCCACATCCAGTACCTAACTGTACAGATATACATTTCTTTCAGTTAGTAATGTAATTCTTTCGCCACCTTGACCCTCTATTTTACATGCATAGCAAAAAAAATGTTTTAGAAACAATACTTACCTCAAAAAAATACCTATGCAAATCTTTTAAAACTGCTTTTAAAAGGCCATTAAACATTCAGATTATTTTGAATTTGTATCTGGCTTTTAGGTATCACACAAAACTGGTTGTGAGATTTATTTAACTTTTTGTGTCCCTTGCGTACGCGATGCTGAAAGTTACGTTAGGGAAATTAGAGTAAAAGTAAAAAGCTGAGAATTGCGTAAAACGTACTTTTGTTTCAAGAAAATAATCTGAGTAAAGGGTCGCATGTCCCTATTAGAACCAAGTTGGGTAAAGCTATTGTGAGTTTTGGACTCTCGAGATAATTCACGCACGCAGCTTTAGAAAATACAACAAAACGTTTTTTACAAAAAATAAAACCGACTTCAGAAATCACAAAAAAGTGAAAAATACCTTTAGCTTCAGAAGTCGGTGAACTTTGTTTGATTGATTAAGTTTTTTTGTCACCGACGACTTCTGAAGCTAAAGTTTACACGTTTTTGTGTTTTTTGAAGTCGGTTTTGTAGATAATGAGATAAGCTTACCTGCATCATGATTTAAATACTTAGCCTATTGTCGTAGGCTTTGGACCGACGATCGTCGCACTGTCAACTGGAAATATACTATAAAGTACATTAGGTACACTACAAGTAACCTTTGTATAACTTAATTTACAGTTGGAACTTTTAGGATTCAGTACAAAAAAAAACTTGTCTCCAAAAATCTAAAAAGGCGGGTCCGAAACCCATGTGGTAGGCGTAACACAGCTAGGAGACTAAATTTATTGCTGGGCAAAAAATATACAAAATTTCAGTAAAGAAGAGTAAGTAGGTTTCGTATGTACCTAAGTAAGGTACATACGAAACAAAATATATAATATTAAACATACACATTATTGGCTGAAAAACGCTGTAAAGATTATTTACCAAGCGAACTACATCAATAGAACGTAGTTATTGTAGGTCATTTCAAAATCAACATTATTATTAGTCAGAAGTGTTGCCCAAAATCGGTCTTGGTCTTGCAGTCTTGGTCTTGTTCTTACATTTTTGCAAGACCAAGACCAAGACCGACTTATTGTAGCAAGACCAAGACCAAGACTGAACCCTGCAAGATTTGAGCAAGAACAAGACTAAGGGCTCATTTCTGGAGACGCGGCGCGTCGGGCGGCGCGTCGAGCGGCGCGTGCCGCTCAAAATTCAAACATATGTCAATGTATGAGACCGTTTACGGAGAAGCGTTTTTACGCGCGTTTGCTCGAGATGCAGCGTCGGACGCCGCGTCGGACGCGGCGGTGCACGCGGCGTCCCCCGCGGCGTGCAACGCGGCGTTATGTCATGGAGACTTCTGCCAGTTTTTGGAGGACGATGTTATGCCAACCAATGTTATGGACTAAGTAAATTAGTTTTGAATGATAACAGTATGAAGTAAAATATGTTTGTGTTTCCTTTTGCTACATTAAAAAAATACTCTTCTACTTTGACAGATTTAAACTAGATAAAAACATAATATGGTTTTCGCTTGGAACTGCTAGAAAAAATAAATCCAACCGTATTGCTTGAGGCAGTCGTAGTTCATATAGCATTATTTGTATATTGCATAGCTATAAATCACGAATTTATTAAAAAAATAAAAAACATAATTCCTTCAAAATTTAGTCGCAGATTTGTTTTATAAATAGTCGTATAAGCCATGTTTTGTAATTATAAACGTGTACTTTTTGGAAAAAAATTTCTTAACGCGTCTTACAGATAGTGCGATTTAGTAGAAATCGTCACGTTATGAAATGCTGTATGCGGCCTGCTGTATACTACCACGTAAAACACTGAACGAGGGTCCGTCCCTATAATGGCAAAGAATATAATACAACACTTGAAACTGTTAACATTGACATGAAACATATATATTTGCTGTAAGCTCATATCGAGTAAAATTCCATCTTGCCTAGGTAACGAAACCGCTATGGTTTCGTTAAATGCGTTTTACGTACTTCTAATCCGACTACAATACCATCTATCGAGCGGGGGATTTAACTTTCAAATCATTTTTGATTTAACTCTTAATGTTTCTCTATCCAACGTTTTTGTGATCTTTCTCTGCTTCTGTCATAGGTTTTCACAAATAATTTGAAAGTGAAAACTTCTTTAGCGACGTTGTGCACTTTTTGGGGGGGGGTAAAAAACGTTAAACTCGCGTCTGGACACGTGACCTGATCGAAAATTCGTAAGACGGAGATTCATAATGTAGGTAGATGTGGTGTTCACTCGTACACTAGTTAGGGTTTAGAGTAAAACCACCGTATATTACTGTGGTGTCTTTGTTCAGGGTTGTACAATAAAACACTGTTTCCAATATTCCTGGGTTAGGCGTGCTGTCGCTAAGGCTGCTCGGACTAGACTGAACGCGGCGCATCGCCCCGCGCTCCCTCCAACATGCATCCCCCACCACAGAATGCATAACTCATTTATTAAACACTACAGTAGTTAGACTAGTTAGTATAAATTGTCATATTTGTGTACGATAGCGCAATTAATGAATATTTTACTTAACCACATAAATTATAGTACTTTTATACTGGTAATTAAAGCAATTCGTGCGAAATTATTCCCTAACCATTCCAAATTATAAAAAATGCACCCCACTCTCGCAGTGCAACCTTTTTTTTTAAATTGACTATCATAATTATAACCTCCAGGGTTGTACAGACACGTGGAAATTTTGAGAAAACGCATTTGTTATTTGTGTTAGATCATACGTGAATATTGTTTAGTTTTGAAATACGAATTACGTTCGATATTAAAGAAAAAACGGTTGACTGCACAATTTTTTGTTGTTGTTATGCATCTACATCACACGCAAAAGAAATAAATATACATAATCAAAAATATTCAAATCTTTCATTGCTCTTTTTCACATAAATCGTCTACTTTGACAATTCTTGCTGCCCGTCAAATGTCACATTGCCAGCGCCAATGATGCCATTGTTACTATGCGTTGCTTAGCCAATTAGAGACGAGCGTTCACAACCTACCCAATCATAACTTCGTGATGATAATAGAGAACAAACTAGCTGTTTAGAGAAAACAAACGTTGTGGGGCCGTCTATCAAAAAGATTTTGTTTGAAGTTACTAAAAAAAGCGGCCAAGTGCGAGTCGGACTCGCCCATGAAGGATTCCGTAGCAGCAAGTAACATAACGCTTTTTTTATTTTTATATTTGAGTTGATTCAATGAAAGGTAAATTGCGGTTTATGATTTATGACGTATTAAAAAAAACTACTTACTAGATCTCGTTCAAACCAATTTTCGGTGGAAGTTTACATGGTAATGCACATCATTTATTGTTTTTTTTTCTAGTTTTTGTGTGAAAATCTTAATGCGGTTCACAGAATACCTCTACTTACCAAGTTTCAACAGCATAGTTCTCATAGTTTCAAAATAGTGGCTGTGACATACGGACGGACAGACAGACATGACTAATCCATAAGGGTTCCGTTTTTTGCCATTTGGCTACGGAACCCTAATAAGCTCTCGAGTTGAAATTGGGACCAAAGACTACTTGATGCTCTGTGCTGTATTTTTATTTCAGACATTTGACAATACTGAGACTTCCACAACATCAAAAGAGTTTGCAAAGATGATGTGGATAATTACAACTTGATTTTATCGAATCAGAGATCGATTATTAAAATAAATCGACATGCTTCTCGTGTGGATGTGCAGCACGTATTCCTTCCCTCCTACTGCAACGACGCGTGTGCCGCAGCGTTGTCGACTGCAGGCAACACTCACACGCTACAAGATCCGTGGTAAACAGCGCGGCGTAATAGAGGAAGAGCCGTGACGATCAGCCCATCGCTATTTTATAAAACCGAAAAGTTTGTCTGTGTATGTCCCTAATTTTGATCACAGTTCCTTTGAAACTTATCAAGTAGCAGTTGTATAAAATTGCTCGCGAAACGTGATTATTTTAGACAAAAAATGAGTACCTGTCTGGAATTCAAACCTGAGACCCTAGGTTTATAAAGAGGCCACTAAACCGTTGGGCTACTTCGCCCCAGTGATAATTGGTCTAAAATAGTCGTTCTATTCTAATCTAATGATTGTTATGACCGAGTAAGATAGGATGAAAGGTAAAATAAAGAAAACAAATATTTATTTGGCATAATTATGCCATAAGTGCACACAACATGAACAGAAAAAAATAAAAACTTAATTACACAATTAAAAAACTTACAGATCTACAGAAACTACACAGACAAAAAATGGAAAGAAATAATTATTGTGCGTCTCACGGCTGCGCCAAATAGGCCTAGTTTAGTTAAGCACTCGTAGATGTAGCGCGCTTCTATTTGCAGAGCCCGGCAGATCGAGCGAGATCCGCTGTTATCATGCCTCGACGCACTCGCGCTCCCCCCGGCCAGCTGGTCCCGTAGGTCGCGACGCGCGAGCCGCACGACGAGGAAGCGGGGGCGGGTCTCCACCGACGCCCGCCGTCGCGTCGCCTGCGTTGCGTTGAAGCGCCAGCCTCCTTGCTCCTTGCTTGGGGCTCACGAAATCGCGCGCTTTAATTTTGACGCCAATCTTAGCGGCCACCAACATGGCAGTGTAGGTGGTGTTTTCTCCACTTATCTCTGGAATATTAGATCTAAGGATATCATTTGCGAGCAAGTCCTGGTCACGGTCGTTTATGTCGCTCAACTGATTTGTAAGATCCACATTCGACGATTGCGACACTTCGGGTTGAGCCAGTTTGGTCTCCATAAAAACTATCCAACTCCAAGTTACTCATTCTGTTGTTCTAGCTTCAGAAGTTCAGACAAACACCATAGGTTGAGCACAGCAACGGAGTACAGGACCGCATATACCGACGTTAAGCCACAAGTTGGTTTTCCGTTCCCCGAATAATTATCTTCTATAAACTGTGGGTTTCGGGTACCTACTTGTGTATTGATGGGGTTCACTTATAGTTATTTACTGTTTTTTTTAATATTTAAACAGCACATGAACACTAGATAACAATGTTATTCGTAAGTTGCACTGGCAGCAGTATTTATTCACTAAACTTAGGCGAATTAGACTGTTATTTTTATTTATTCGCGAGAAGAAAAACACAAAGAGCTTATGTCTCTTTGACATCCGTGACGTGACATGATGACACAACGCCGCGTGCACCGCCGCGTCGGACGCGGCGTGCGACGCCGCGGGCAACGCGTCGCAGCATGCCCCGCGTCTCCCTATACAATATTGTACTGAGGCCGCTGCACGCGCCGCCTCTCCGTAAACGGAAAAAACGCTCGACGCGCCGCGTCACGCGCCGCGCAACGCGCCGCCCGACGCGCCGCGTCTCCAGAAATGAGCCCTAAGCCTGCAAGACTCTTGCGTCTCGCAGTTAAGTCAAACTGAGATTTGGGCGATATTAAGTAGCATAACACATTAGTACACGCATTATTTAGTAATGGCTTCATCTACCTGTTAGAATCTTGTTGCTCCGAAATTCATGTAGCATAACGCACTTGGCATAATTTTCTTTAAACGAATATATTAAAGGCATATTTTTTTTTAAATATATTTTTGTTTGGCTGAATGTCCGAATTTTGAATGGCATACTTTTAGATGGCAGATTTTTTTTGACATAATTACCTTTGGCAGTGTTCAAATTTCGCATAATTTTGTTTAGAATAATGTTTATTTAGAACGACGATTATTTGATATAATTTGACTTGGCAATTTGGCATACTATGAAGATTGCAGAATTTCATTTGGAATAATTTTATTTGGCATTATTGCCATTTTTCAATGCCACAAAATAGCAATTTTAACCTTAATTTAAAATTAAAATATTATCTTAAACAGTCAATATATTGTGCTAGAAAAGTTAGTGACAGAAACGAATCGCTCCAAAACCGACTCCACGTAGTCTTGTCTGCTCTACTCCTTTTTTTTTTTTTTTTTTAGGATGGGAAATCATCCGTAGCCCGCAGCGCCGGAGCCGTGACAGAAACCATGCCTGCTGCATGTTGCATACTGCATGCTTGCTTGCATGCTGCATGATTGCTGCATGCTTGCTGCATGTTTGCTGCATGCTTGTTTGCATGCTGCATGCCTACTGCATGCTTGTTTGCATGCATGCTGTATGCTTATTTGCATGCTGCTGCATGCTTGCTGTATGCATAGTATATGCTTGTTTAGATGTTTGCAAGCCTGCTGCATGTATGCTTGCTTACATGCTTCATGCTTGCTTGCATACTGCATGCTTGCTACATGCACGATATATGCTTGTTTGCATGTTTGCCTGCTTCTTACAGATGTATGCTCGTTTGCATGTTTACCTGCTTCTTACAGGGAAATAAAAACAAGTGTTCACAATCAACTAACTTTATGAATTTTCTGTGATTTGATAGATGAGTCTTTCCATTAATATGCATGCCAAAAGATAATTCTAACTGTAAACTTTCTGAGATATGATAGTTCTGCCTTTAAAGACTATCTATATGAAAATTATGCCAAAAGATGATTCTGACTGTGAACTTTCTGCGATAAGATGGTTCTACTTTTAAATCTTATGCACATGAAATTTATGCCTAAAGATGATTCTGGCTTTCAAAATTATGAATTTGAACGTATGATACATGAGTATCTGCCAAAATTTTTTCTGCGAAATGAAGTTTATGCTATCAGCTGGTATGCAAAATAATATTATGACATAAAATGTTCTGCAATCAAGGGTGGACCCTAAGTAGGGATTTGGTTTCAATCCCGATTTTGATAGACGTTCCCCAGTATCAAAACCGTGTCGTCATAACACTAAAAGGTATTGTATTGATTATTATATAACGACTATTTATTAAGTAGGTAGCGTGTTACTCGCAAATTTATGTTCCCATGTGATAAAAATGTACCTAACATAATTTTCTGGCAAAGTTCATTTCATACCTTGTAGGTATACCCTATAGTATTATATTATGCTTGTATAAGTCTAATGTGCAGATCTAACATTAGTAGGTTGGTAAAAATTATGTACTTAGGTACTTATGTTTCTAAGTTTATGTTATTCTTCTATCCAGAAAAAATTTAACCTTACAGCGAGTCGAGTAGGTCTAGTAACAGGTTTTAGGCCAGCCAATGTTATGGTACAGATGCCAAGCACATCAAGCTACTACAATCTGCCATATTTCTTTAACAGATTTTCAACTTTATCGCTAAAGCATTGAGGTTCATCGTTGATTAGGAAAATTTGACGTTCCGCGAATAAACCGTTGGTCGGTCGGTGTATTATGTACCTACTTATTTGATAATTTACCGACAAAGACGCCGTGGTGTATCAAAGACTGCAACAAGTGCATTACACAGCATTTGACACTGTTTGAGCGCCGCATGCGCCGCCACAGAGTACGGACAGAGGCACACAAAATTGTTACCTATTTTGGTAGGGTAGGCACAAGAGGATAAAATTAAATGACCTTGAAGATGTATGTAAATAGCAATAGGCTAATAGGTATTTGCAAGTAGTCTGGTCTACATTATAAAACATATGTAAACGGGTATTTATCGCGAATTTTACCTTTAATATAAGCCCGACGTTTCGTTCGATTTCCGTTTAGTCTAGTCTAAGTAGTAGAGTCTCGCAAGACTTGCGAGACTCTTGCTGGAAGACCAAGACCAGGACTGAGAGCGCAATACCAAGACCAAGACCAGGTGTATTGACGCAAGACCAAGACCATGACTGGCTAAGGTCTCGTCTTGGTCTTGCATTTGGGCAACACTAGTCAGAAACCTAGAATACCTAACTTCACTTTAAACCTAACATATACAATGGGCTAATTAACAGCAACAAAAATATCTTAGGAGTTTTGTTTTAAGAATTATTGATAGGTATCTAAAATTATAAAAGAAAGAAAACCAATCAGATTTGGCATAAAGGAAATACCGCCGACGTCACTTTAGTGTTATCAATAAAAATTAAATGAGATTAAAAAATTCGATGAATCAAATAATTATTTTAAGGAAAAGTCACGAAATCAAGGGAAATAGCCTATTGGTATCAAATTATGATTTCCGTCGGAGAAACCGATTAATTTTTATAACAAAACGTTTCTTTGTGTTAAGTCTGCCCACAAACTGAATGAATGAGTGGAATCCAATGCACTGCTTACTTAGCTTTGTTTGAAACAGACTAACTTCATTCAGTAAAATTCTGGTCCGCGCAAATGTACGAGTATCTTTCGGCTCTCCGACGCATGGTACTGGTAGGAACCATGGAGTTTGAGTCGGCCTGGTGGGGATCCGACATGCATTCTCCCCAAACGGGTATGCAGGGGGCTATGGGTAAGCTAATATAAATTAGAGTTTCGTAAATAGGTAGTTAATTTCAACTGTATTCCAGTAACATGGACTGGATAAAGTATGTAAAAGCACGTAATTGGGTCTCGGCTATCAGCACCTGCACACAGCTCATTTCGTCCAAATTAAACGAGGCAAACAATGTGTCTGGGGGCACAAATTCATGAATATTGTCGAGCCAACCTTTGTTTTTGTAACAGTTGGCAAGGTAACTGTTAAGTTAAAAAGGCCACTTGGGGTTATTTGGTCTGTATAAAATGTTCCAGAACAGAGATTGTTTGCCAGAACATGAATTTTACTATAGCCCCTCGAAACTTGAATAATATTTTGTTTAAACTTTCACTACACACACACACACACACACACTCCCATACACACTTACACACATACATACACTCACACACACACACATACAACCTTATTTCTTTACGCGGAGTCACTTTAATTATATCATTATGAACAATTTTTACTTTGAATTTTCCAAAACAAAATCGACAAAATGCAGGGATCAAAAATAAACTTATTTATGTACTTGTAAACCAGACTGCCCGAGAGATATTTCTCGACAGCATGTAAAGTCAAGTCAAAAACTCTTACGCTTAGCACTAACCACACGAAAAAAAAATCTTGTGTTGTATACCTGACCCGAAAATTAGGTTGTGGGACGACGATTGTGTGGCGTCTTCGGAAATACTTCATTTGCCTTTGAAGCAGCCAGTCTTTAACCATCACAGTAATACAATCCCAAAGTATTAATAAATCTATATTAATTTGTGTTATTCTACCGTGGTGAAAAGTCGTTATACACAGAGGTGATAGAAATGTATCGACGAATCACCCTTTAAAATCGGTCACCGGGATATTTATTAAAGGAAAGGAGAAAAAGAAAAGTTGTGTTGTTACTAGTTTTCTCATCTATTTAGGGTTTTTGCCAGGTCACAAAAAACGGAACCCTTTTAGATTCGTTTAGTTCATCTGTCTGTTTGTTCATCATCATCATTTCAGCCGAAAGACGTCCACCGCTGGACATAGGCCTCCTCCAAGTGTCGCCACATTGGCCGGTCCCGTGCGACTCATATCCAACGGATTCCCGCAACCTTCGTCTGCTTGTTCGTCCGTATGTAATTGTAAATGTAAATCACAAAGCTGAAATTTGGAGAGCAGTGTCTTCTATGAATACACAACCAACCAAAATTATGTGAAACTAGCTGACCCGCGCTACTTCGTCTGCGTGAAGAACTGCTCGACCGATTTTGTGCAAACATCACATAAACCATCTACTAAATAGTCTGAACCAAGCCTAAACATTTGGTTTGAATAGGTGAGCCCGTTCTTGAGTTATAAAATTACAACGAAAAGTGGCATTGATTTTCAACCGACTTCCAAAAAGAGGAGGTTCTCAATTCGTCTGTATTTTTTTTTTTTTTATGTTTGTTACCTCAGAACTTTCGACTGGGTGAACCGATTTTGATCGTTCTTTTTTTGTTTGAAAGCTGGTGCTTCTCGTGTGGTCCCATTTTAATTTGTTGAAGACCTGATGCTGATCTTCGGAGATATACAACGGAACTCTTCAAACATACACATCAAATCTGCAGTGATTGCTGCATTCGCTTGTAGGTTCATAGTTTATACTATATATATCATGATGTAACATCACGCCTGTATGCTCTGAGGGGGTACGCAGATGTGTACAATACACCCAAATTTCGATAATGTTTGTTACCTCAGAACTTTCGACTGGGTGAACCGATTTTGATGGCTCTTTTTTATTTGAAAGCTGGTGCTTCTCGTGTGGTCCTATTTTAATTAGCTGAAGATCTGATGTTGATCTTCGGAGATATAAATGGAACTCTTCAAAAATACACGGCAAAGCTGCAGTGATTGCTGCAAACGGTTGGTTGTTTATTGTTTATACAATATCACGACGTAACATCACGCCTGTATGCTTTGAGGGGGTACTCAGAAGTGTACTCGTATAATACACCCAGATTTCGACAGTTACGTGTGTTAAGTTCCATTTATTGGGGATAAGCCCTATTACCGTGACATGTATTGTTTTTTTATTTTTTTTGGATAGGATGTACTTCAAGGGTACATTGATGAGAATTCGGAGATATGCAACGGAACTCCTCAATAAATGATAGCAAATATACTGGGATTGCTGAAATCTCATATCTGTCTATTGTTTACACCAGTTCATAATCTAAAATCATGCCGGTACACTGTGAAGGGGTAAGCACATGTAAACCACTAAAAAGTGAAAAATAAAAACTTTTTTACAAAAAATGGTGACAAAAAAACTAAATCAATCAAATAAAGGTTACCGACTTCTGAAGCGTTTTTTCTGAAGTTATTTTTCACTTTTTTGTTTTCTCTGAAGTCGGTTTTATTTTTTGTAAAAAGTTTTTTATTAGTACGAATTCAAAAGAATAGGGGTGCCCCGGACTACATACCTACACGGAACTGAAAGTAGAAAAAAAAGTACAGTATGGGGTATCGATGGCAGCTCTTAAAAAATGATAATGGGGTTCCTCAAATACTTTTTTTCTTGAGTCAGTGGTTGATGAGATAACTGTTTCGCTTTTGAGCTTTTGAGAAATGTGTGTTACTGTAGGGATGAAATTGTTTATTCAGTAACTTTGTTTCGTTTTTCATTAACAAACCATCATCAGCCTAGCCTTTTCCCAACTATGTTGGGGTCAGTAGTATATTATTGGGCATTCTGTCCCACTTCGCGCAGTCGAACAAGTTCGCCTTCGCTCCGCGTGACTGAATGCCCAATAATATACTTACGATCGACTCGACTGGGGCAGAATGCCCAACACTGAAAATATTTACAACGAATAAGTACATTTAAACCTATTGAGCCAAATTGTGTTGTGTGTTGTGTGTATTTTGTTTGGTATCGTATATTTAATAAAACAAAACAAAGGTCTTTCAATTATTTTATTTTATTTATCAATAAAAAATCTAGGAGGTTCTTCAAACAATTTGTCAACCGAACGCACGAAATCTTGCAATTTACGCCACTGCGATGTATCCGTATCGGTTTGGAACTTGATACGAACAAGTGCCTTCTTCCATAACATCATGGAATCAGTGGCACGCGCATCATCTGTTTTATAAACTTTACAATCGACATAGTATTCGCCGTCGGTGTTTGCGGTTCGTTGCTCGTTGCCAGTAGCCACTCGGTTTACGAAGAGCGATGATAAAACCGGTTGGTTGCTCGATGACCCATCTTTGAGCTCTGTATCAGTTTCCTTATTCCAACTGACTCCAAATACATCGATAGGACTGGTCTTTGTTTTCTTACTGAAACAACAGAAAACAAAATGGTTAATTACATTATTTCTTACTCAAATCAAATGTCTCTGAAAATTAAAACTCTGAACGCTTGAAGTAGCAACTGAACGCAGTTAGTTAACTAACGCGATGCCGCATCGAAGCGATCGAACGCAGCAAGTCACTAAAACACTATACACCCAACAACAATGCAAGTCACAAAATCATTAATCGCCGTTAATTGAACGCTCGCACTTCTTATTTGAATACGAGTATCTATGCGAAAACTCAACATTGTCTTACAACAAAATTTGAATATGTACCTTGGTTGTGATAAATTCGTTGATGTTCCTGACTTGCGCTTCCTGTTGTTGTTAGCAACCGGCTGCTTGCGTGTGTGTGTAGTTTTCTTTTCGATGTCCACAGTTGGGTGATAGACTTCACACTCAGATTCGGACCTGAAATATAAACGGAAATACATTTAATTTGATAAAAAATACTAATGCAAATAGATCAACGGTTTTGGTTAAAACATTCGTCGTAGAAGGACAACATAACAATTTAGAGAAGTAAAGAGTACACAGTAAAACTTATTACACTTACATTATTTATAATACTTACATTTTTCAATCAACTGTTGTTTCTTGAGAAGATAGCTTGATGAGTTGGTGACGGCAGGAGGAGCGGAAGATGTCAGTGAGCGGCAGCAGGTCAGCAATCAACACCGAAAGTAACAACAACCGATAGTTGTATACTAATGAAAGTGTAGAGCACGGTATCCACACATGAATACTTAAATTCAACTGTACCTAGGTCTACCAAAACATGATGTCTATAAACGAAATCGTCCGATAATACCATTGTATTACAAAGTTGTTGCAAACCACTTAGTTATGTTGAATAAATCAACTATTTTTCTTGTACGCATTATATCAACATAAAAATGAAGAGTAAGGAATTTAGACCACAAACAGTTTCGACACAAATCAGTATAGATTGTTGATGCAGCGAAAAACTTAGGGCTGACAAACTAAACTATATTATTAAAAACTAATCAATTGCGAGTTGGACTCGCGCACGAAGGGATCTATACCATTATCTATAGGTACGTACAGCATTAGACAAAAAAATAATAATCTGTTTTTAGTGTTTGTTGTTTTAGCGGCAACATAAATACACACCACGTGAAAATTTCAACTGTCTAGCTATCACGGTTCATGAGATACAGCCTGGTCACAGACAGACAGACTGACAGACGAACAGTGAAGTCTTAGTAGTAGGATCCCGTTTTTATCCCTTTGGGTACGGGACCCTAATAAACAAACAACGATATTTATATCAATAAGCTAAATTAGTATGCGTGCCATCCTTACCTAGTATCGCTGATATAAGCGAATAGACTTTGTTGACCAGAAAATTATGAAGGTTGACGAAAGTCCAATAAACTGTTGAATAAGTATTGCTTGCGTAATATTAAAATATGAAATAGTTACTTTATTGGAAAAAAGTCGTATGATTATTGGTAATAACAGACGCATATGACTTATTATGTACCTATCTATTAAACTAGCCAAACATTCTAAAACATAGGCTTTCATAATCATAAAGCAACGGTGCGGTGGTTGACTGTAAATCAATCAACCACCGCACCGTTACGCGTTAACGCGAAATAAATAACGTTATTAATTTGGGAAAATAAAGGTAAATATATTATTAACATTATAACACGTGTGATATGCAATAAGTATCTACTTAATTAATTTACATGTATGTTTTCTTTCAGAAAGAGTTATTTACGTTTAACGAAACGAAAAACGTGTTTTGGAGTTTGGTCTGCACTGCCGCTACGTGCAAAGCGAAATCATTATCAATAATTTGTGGAAAATAAAGGTATACCTACTTATAATTTTTAATGAGTGATAAATAGAGGTAATATAGTAATATGATGTTTTATAGTGCCTAACACATTTTTATAATTTTCAGAATTAGTTTTTAAAAACCCTGGAATCTCGCGAAGCTGTTTCCAAACAAATCAAGATATTACACCACGTTACGTTGAGAAGTTTGGCTTGGAAATAAATGTAAATAATTAGGAAAATAAAAGGTAAATATGATACTTAACGTTTACTTTCTCACAAAGGATTGAGCAGAAAATAAACAGTATAAGGTACATAACAATTAATTTTGTATGTTATTTTCAGGAAGCATCTGATTGACTTTCGATTATGTTTTTCTACTGAGATCACACCAGAATATTTGCATTTCCTATTTGGAAAGCTGATAATACCTGACATAGAGCTGAGCTGGAAATTGGATACAAATACAAGATGCATGTAGTACATTAATTAATGGTATTTAAGGTACCCATTTTATTGTTCTGTACCAATTGAAAGGTTGAAAATCTAAAGGATCCAAGTACCATTTTGTACCCTTTGTTGTAATTTGTATATTGTTGGATTTGGCATACAGAGTGTGTTTTCGTTCAAGATATTAACATCTTAAATTTTAACATCTTTAAATCCTTTACACTTTTAACCTTTCAATTATTTTCAAAACGAATTATTTATCAGTTAACTATAGTACTTATTTATAATTTTATCAAAATGCCCTATTGCTCGGGTTGCGATATTTACGTAGATAGCCGTTGCTGGACCAGTCACTTACGAACTAACAAACACAAAAATAATAGTACCGTGTCTATTCTTGAAAACGTTGAAATCTTACGATCGTCGTTTAAAGGACGTATTATTAGTTACCGAGTTATTGCATCCAAAGATGAAGCAAATAATTTTCCTGAATTCTTTTTTAGTAATATTCGCGAACAGGTTAAATCTTTAATCGATGATTCACTTAAAAAACATAATGCAGTAAAAATTAATTTTCAACTTTTTTCTTTATTTCTATTGTACAAAAATGATTTACAAGAAATCAAATCTTTTGCCACCAAAAATTTTGTCATACATTTTAATTATGATTTTAATACTATTTATGAAAAGATTGTCACGTCGTTGTTGAAAAAAATTGAAGAATTTGAGGAGAGAGACAGTGGATGGACATTCTTAAGTAATTTACATTTAGAAGTCAATGTTAATAAGTATCAGCCACTTGGTGGATCCTATTTTATAGATTTACCTAAGTTTATAAAAAACAAAAAAGCGTGTTTAAATATTCATAATAATGATAATTATTGTTTTTTATGGTGCGTTGTGGCTGCCTTGTACCCAACAAATCGACATCCAGAGAGGATAACATCTTATCCTCACTTTCGCGATGTTTTAAATGTTAAGGATATTTCTTTTCCTATGACTTTTTCAGATATAGTTATTTTTGAAAGAAATAACCCTTCTTTAAAAATATACGTATACGGGTTAAAAAACAATAAGCTGATAACAGGTCCTCTGTACAGACCTGAATCGTGTAAGAATAAATCTAAGAGTATTCATCTATTGTTCTTAGAAAATGATAATTCATCCCATTATTGTCTCATCAAAGATTTGCCTCGTCTTGTTAAAACCCAAATCACAAAACATCATAGTAAATTATATTTTTGTGAAAGTTGCTTATTGTTTTTTCCTACTTCTAAACAAATCGATGATCATCTGTGTAGAGGAATCGTAACTATTTTACCCGAAAAAGGGTCTGTATTACAGTTTAAAAATTATGATAGGAAACAAAATATTCCATTCGCCATATACGCTGATTTCGAAACATTGCTGGAACCAACATCCGCTAGTGAACCCGACACTGCTAATACATCATTTTTACAACGACACGTACCTGTGGCATTCGCTTATAACATTGTTTCTTCGTTAAATTATGCTTTTAATAATGAGGTATTTAAAAGTTATCGCGGTTTTGACTGTGTTTCAAAATTCATAGAATTTCTTTATGCTGATGTTAAAAAGATTTACAAAATATTAACCGAAACCCAGGTCATGACATTTACAGAAGACGACGCGCGAGATTTTCAACAAGCTTATAAATGTTACATATGTCAAAACCTACTTTGGACTAATAAAGTTAGAGATCATTGTCATATAACAGGACGATACCGTGGCGCTGCTCATAGACATTGTAATCTACAGTATAAAGTACCTAAATTCATACCGATATTTTTTCATAACTTATCAGGATACGATTGTCATTTATTCATACAGAAATTAGGTGAAATGCCTGGAAAGTTGAGAATTATTCCAAAGACTAAAGAAAAATATATTTCGTTTTCCAAATTCATACAGATTGCTGATAATGAATACGTTCAAGTACGATTTCTAGATTCCTTTAATTTTTTAGGAGCTAGCTTAGACAAACTTGCGAAAACTATGCATAGTGATGATTTCATCACTCTACGCTCTCATTTTCCTAACAATGATCAATTTAATTTGCTCACAAGGAAAGGGGTGTATCCTTATGATTACATGACTAACTGGAAATGTTACGAAGAAACAAAGTTACCATCGAGGCAACATTTTTTCAGTGTTCTAACTAACCAAGCTATTTCAGATGAAGATTATAAACATGCTTGTTTGGTTTGGAATAAATTCAATATAAAAGATTTAGGTGAATATACTGATTTATATTTAAAAACAGATGTTCTGTTACTAACTGATATATTCCAGAATTTTCGAAAAACTTGTAAACAGCATTATAAACTGGACCCTGCGTTTTACATAACCGCACCTAGTTTATCATTTGACGCGATGTTACTGAAAACAGGTGTTCAACTTGAACTCGTTTCTGACTTGGCCATCGTACGAATGATTCAAAACGGTATTAGAGGTGGTTTGTGTATGTGCTCCCATCGCTATGCAAAAGCTAATAATAAGTATTTATCAAAATGCGATGCTTCAAAACCACAATGTTTTATAGTTTATTTGGACTGCAATAACCTTTACGGTTACAGTATCTATACATATAATAAAATCGTTGAGACCAAAAAATCTGTACATTGAAGATTAAAAAAAAAAAATCGCCCAGGGTGACTTTAAATAAGTAACTGAACACATTAAAACCATTTTTAAAATTTTTGTTTGTTTGTTTGTTTGTTTGTTTGTTTGTTTGTTTGTTTGTTTGAACGCCCATCACGTAAAAACTGCTGGACGGATTTTGATGAAAACTTCACTAATCTATTTAAATAAACTCAGAATAACATTTAGGCTATAGAAATTATGGAAATTTTTGGAAAAAGGGGGTGAAAAGGGGGGGTAAAGTTTGTATGAAAAAATTTTTTTAGATTGTTCTAGAATCATGAAACTCAGAGTAAATACTTATTATTAAAAATAAAGAAATACCTGTTTCAGCATTTAAAAAAAAAATCATCCAGAGACGTAAAAAAGAGGGTTTTGTGTTTAAAATTAATAAACTTCATACACCTATAGAACAAAATCCAACGAAGTATGAACCTTTGAAAGTTGCTGTAAATACTTCAAATCTAATACAGGTAAATATAATTTCTCAATTTTCTTGAAATTTGATTTTTGAAGTGAATACGCCCAAAATAGCGGAACTCAAGAAAATCGGCTTTCCTCGGTATAAGTAGTTGGTAATACAGGGTGGAAACGGTAAACGGGGCAGTAAGGGGAACTGCAGCTACACGAAAAAGGTCTTAGAAACAATCCACAATTTGATCCCCATTCACAGATTTAATTAAAAAATAAAGTGCAGTTAGCAAGAAAATTGCCATTTTACATAAAACATTTTTTTTTATGCCAATAATGATAAACCTTAACCATTGCAGCTACATGAAAATGGTCTTAGGAAACCATCCGTAATTTTTCGTGAAATTTTGATCCCCATTCACAGATTTAAAAAAAATACAGTTAGCAAAAAAAAATTGCTATTTTACACAAAACATTTTTTGATGCCAATCGATCCTGTTTCTAATACTCAACGGTTAAGGAAGCTCCCCTTTCTGCCCGGTTAATCGTTTCCACCCTGTTTTTACAAATAAAATAATACTACGAAGAAAGTGTAGACTATACGAATGTACATCAGACATAAAGCCCAAAAAGTTACAAATACAAACGAGTTCAAATCCTACTATCTACAAATAATAAAAATGCTTTGTCCTGAAGGACTGTGATGGATCAACGCACAGCCTTTACCGCAGATTGTAGAAACCTGAAGCTTGGAGGGTGTATTTTTTGTATAATAATTTCAGAAAATCATTTCTTATCGTATGCCTATAGTACGATAAGAAAGGATTTTCTGAAATTATACCCCTAAGAGGGTGAAAAGGTGGGGGGCAAAGTTTGTATGGGAAAATGTGATTCCTTGGTCCAATCTACTTCAAATTTTGCTATCACAATATTAACAGAATTGATGGACGCGTTTCGTATTGCACGTAAATTGATTTCAATGCATATTTTAGGAGATACACCGTTTTAAATAACTCCGCAGCAAAATAATGATCATGTACCGGGCGCGCATTTTCGTTATGCGGAAGGATGTGTGTGATGTGCTCTTTGAAAATTGTATTATAGGTGCTTACGACCCACTCTCTGTAACCCTCTCTTTCTCTTATGTAGTACGCAGACGAAGTTGCGCGGGTCAGCTAGTGTGTCAATATTTACCCTATTCAGATTTTAGATTTTTAAATCAAAATGAAATAAACCAATTAAATGTTGAATGTATTGATGATAATGCGAAATGGGGTTTCATACTAGAAGTCGATCTGCTTTACCCTGAATCCTTACACGGCGAACATAATGACTTACCTTTTTGTCCTGAAAAATGCATACCACCTGGAGGTAAAACTAAAAAACTGGTTTCAAATCTATATAATAAATATAACTACGTGATTCATTATGTGCATTTAAAAAAATGTTTGGAGCATGGTTTGATACTACGCAAAATTCATAGAGTCATCACATTTAGACAAAGTCCCTATTTAAAGCAATACATAGAATTAAATACACAACTACGACAAAAGGCAAACAGTACATTTGAACAAGATTTCTTCAAGTTGTTAAATAATAGCGTGTTTGGAAAAACCTTGGAAAACACTGAAAACAGAGTGTCTGTTCATTTAGTTAATCAGTGGAATGATACGAATAACAAAACCAAAAAGTCTTCCTATGCTGAGAGACTCGTGAGCAACCCATATTTTCATAGCGCATCAATTCTTTCCGAGAACTTAGTAATGATACAAATGAAACCAGATCAAGTAATTTTAGACAAGCCTATATATATTGGTTTTACTGTTTTAGAACTGTCTAAATCACACATGTACCACTTTCACTATAATATAATTAAACCTATGTATAAGGAAAGAGTGAAATTATGTTATACAGACACGGATTCTTTTGTTTACGAAATAATCACTAATGATTTTTATCGCGATGTAAAACATCAGTTATTGCAATACTTTGATACCAGTAATTATAATGTAGAAAATCAATTTATGTTACCTCAAATGAATAAAAAAATTCCCGGTCTTTTCAAAGATGAAATGGGAGGAAAAGTTATAACAGATTTCGTTGGTTTAAGATCTAAACTTTATTCAATAAAAACAGAGGACAAAATAATTAAAAAAGCGAAAGGAGTTAAATCTTGTGTTATTCGTGATCTAAGTATCACAGATTACGAAAACGTTTTATTTAATAGTGAAGTCATTCGTAGGCAAAATATTGTGTTTAAATCCATTAAACATGAAATATTTACGCAAAGCGTAAACAAAATTGCATTATCTAACAATGATGATAAACGCGCGATATCTAATTGTAAAATCGCAACCCAAGCTTGGGGTCATTGCTCATTTTTAAAATAAGTAATGTATATTATTATGTTATGTATATTATGATTTGTATGTATATTTCGTTCTTAACGGATTGACTGGAGACTGTCAAGCTGAAGAAGCAGTAACTATTCTGTATCTATAGATTATAAGTACCTTATGTGTAATTAATGTTTATTAAATGAAGCTAATTATTAATTTACATTGTTTTATTTGTTTAATACTCCCGTTTAATTATTGCTAACCATTAAAATTACAAGCGAATTAGGTTCTTATCAATAATTCGCAGGTAACGTCGCAGGACAATAGTAGTTTACGATAGCAAATATGATATATACTGCATGTCAATGACACTATAAATGCAAGTTTGCTATTTGTTGATGAGCAAGTTCATACACGTTTTAAATCAACAATTGAAAGGCGTTGTTTCATGATTAAGTCAATGGTATTTCGCTTTTATTGTTAAATAGATAAGATTTATTTTCAATAAAATGTATTACGATCAGTATATGCTTTGTCAATATAATGAAAACCGTTGCCGTATAACAAATATAACTTAAATGTCGCAATGCTTGTTTCCTGTCAGGGCATTAACTACATATTTACCTAAATTAGTACCTTTTAAATAGTTTATGAAAATTATCTGTCCCGAGTACTTGTACAATATAGGAGATATTAATTTGATCTATCAGTGTGCATCATAATCATGTCAACGGTGAGTAAAATATTTATTTTAAATAAATTTATAATGTAGGTAACGATTATTTTCACTAATTATGTACCTACTAATAATTTTTTACCATTTTTTCAGATTTGCGATTCAGAAATTGTATTCAGCCAGTACGCGCAGAATCCTTACGAAGGGCTATCAGAAATGATTTACAACGAGTCTCCGCACGGCAGTCAACATACGAAGGAAAAAAAATCCAAACGACAACGTCGAGAAAAGCCTTCTCATAAGAAACAGCCAACAAAATCTTTCGTGATGAGTAAACTGCATCGACGTGGAATAAAACTGATAAAAATATCAGTTATCGATCTCTGCAATAACAATACCAGTGACAGTGATAGTGATAGTGAGAACGTGATTATAAATGCACAATACATCGTTAAAGACGCTATTGATAGTGTTATGGATGATACGGAATCGTTAGTTAAAAAAATATCAAAATCTTTGATTGACAGTGATTTTTAATAATATATATTTTTTTTAGGGTTTAGTGTTTATTATTTTTTATAATTAATTTTATGACTTTTGGTTAGGTAATTAATGTTATTTTTGTTTCATTCTTGTAATTTAATTATTTATATTATAGCAGGTAAACTATTGAAATAAACATATTTTTTTAAGATTTCATGATTTTTTATTTACTCCAACCTGAAATACACCTTTCTTACAAATTCAAATGTTTTTAACACACAACACATTTTTAAGGCATATAATGTTTAATTGTTTAGTACAAATTAAATTATTTTTTTCATCACAGTACTTGTTATACAACACGATACAGTGTTTCTTTTTTACTGAGTTCAGACACATTACAATTCTCACAAAGATACTTGAGCCATTTCACTTTCTAAATAATGAAATAAAAGATTATTTTAGAAATAAAAGGTATTTATTTATAAAACATAATTATGTATTTTATTACCACTCTAAATACTTTTTAATACACAATACATTTTTAAGTGCACATTGCTTTAAATGGTTATTACAATTTAAGTTCGAATCTATATTACAATATTTTTTATGTAAAATAGCTAAATTAGGACATTGTTTTTCATCAAGTTCTGATACTTTACAATTTACACATAGATCCTTTACCCATTGCACCTTCTCCAAACCTTTTACAATTATTTCTTTATTTTGTAAGTATGGAACGATTATACGATGGAATTCCCTATAGTCAACATATCCTTCATTCCAATAAATGCCTCGGTTTTTTTCTAACCATTTAACTTGCTTCTGTTCATTGCTTGTTAAGTATCTGAACAAGTATGGAGGCTTTACTAAGAAGGTTTGGGTATAATCACGAGTGGCCAATGCTAATTCTTTTACTATAAAATTGTTGTAGAGGTCCTTAAATCCTTGAACATCCAATAATATAGTTTCAGGATTCATGATATTTTCTTCACGGTATTGCTCAACGGTTTATACTCGATTATACAATCGTTTAATATAAGACAGTATGCTGAAGTTTGATCGGGTATATCCAAATCAGTTTCAATTTCCACTCTTACATCCACAACCGAACCTGTCTTCAAGTTATCTGCTTGTCTAGAGCAGTCAATAACAAAGAGCGGTGTCAAGTCTTTAAATTGTTTTTCGCTTAATAAAGGCTCCGCACGACGTCCGTAATATGACTGTTGAAATCTAGTATATTGTTCGTATAATAAAGCAATTCTATTATTAGCAAAATTCACATTTAGATTTTCATATGGAAAGTAGTTTGAATTGAGGTATACTCTAACGTCACGAATATGACAATGATCGAACAGAGACATATCAGAGCTTGCATTGTTTTTTCTATTTGTCTGTAAACCAATAATGACATATCTAGGCTTCTCTATTTGTGATGATGTTTTAATAGACCAAGTATGTTTCGTTGTTTTAGGTAAAGTAGGATATTCGTACAGATCCCAATTTCTAAAAATCATCTGGAGCGGACGGTCTTTCTCTAACAATTTTAGCAAACTTATTTTCTCTTTGTCTGATACTTTAACGTGCGGTACACGCCAAACAATTTTATTTATCAGAACATCATCTACAACTTCACCAGTATTCAGTTTTACAGCGTTCAGGTTTGTATTGCTTCGTAACAATATCAATTCATGTCTACTATTTATCACTACTTTCTTAAAATCTTCTGCGAACCCGAGAATATTAGAAAGTGGTATAGAAGCAGAAAAACTACCTCCATTAATATTTTTTGTACCATCAATATTCCAACCCCATGCATAAGACATCTTTGACTCACTCTCATTCATTGACACTAATGATTTCATCGTAGTAGTCACACCTGCGTTTTTTATTTTATCAATTTCTACTCCATTTAGTTCGTAGCGTATATCTTGAAACAAGTAGAGTAAAAAATTATTTGTTAAAAAAACGCTAGTCGCTTTTTCTTTTGGATCTTTTTTGCTAACGATTATAGTTCCTTCCAAATACAAAGTACTCGCTGAAGGTAGTATATACAGATCCTGTTGATTAATAGGTATGCGGATTTCATCGTTCCTGTTGAAGCTAGTTATGTATGGTTTGTAAGAATGAAATTCGATTCCCTCAACAGTGTTGTCGAAAGTTGGAGTAGATAAAATCTCTAAGATATTCATTATAGCAAACCGATTGTTTTAAGAAATTCCTTATTGTCTCGTGTTAATTTTATTTTTTTCTTTGACCGAGGTCTTATTTGCTTGATTACTTTAGTAGAACTGATATTTCCAATTTGTTGATGCACATATTTATTGTAGTCAATCATTTTTTCTAAGATGTAAATATAGCTGCACTTCTTCACCACGTAAGTTTATTAAGCGATTGTTTATATCTAATAGCCTAATATGTATACTGCTTATGTTGTTTTGGTTGATTGGAAAGTATATGGCGTTTTTCGGGATTTCTATAATTCTATATCCAGGGGGCACGTTGAGGGCGAATTCGTGTACAATGTGACTAGGATTTCCGTTTATGTACGAACCACTTACAATATCACATTCTATCCTGATCACGGTCGTAGGTAAAATGTTGACTGGTAACTCTGACACATGCCATTTATTTGCTTTCAAGATCTGCTTCTTAAACCCCAGTAATCTGTTAAAAGTCCCTTCTTTAGTAAAATCGATATCTTTAGTACAGTATATCGAAGTTTTTAGAGTATTGTTATTACTTTGTACTTTTATTGAACAATCTTTTATTTCCGATTTTAAATAATCGCTGATATCTTGCAATTCATAAGTACCTTCAGGTAATTCATGGACTTCATTAGACCCATAATATAATTTATTATTCATTTTTTCAATGTTTGGAATTGAATTAAATGTTGAGAAATGCAATAAGGCACACTCATAATGACCATGCAGTTGCAATGTATTAGGATAATATGTACATAAATCGGATGAGTTTCCAGTTATCGATAAGGTGAGTGACATGGTGAAAATGATTGAAATAAAAGAAATACATTAAATTTATATGTATTTATTCCAAAAGTTCCATAGATATTCTAAACATAAGTGTCCACAGTTTACTGTATTAAATTCTTGAAATCTAGTATAGTTATAAAAAACATCACAATTTTTAAAGTACTGCATTACTTCCATTGGAGGTTTCAAATCTCCAAAGCTATCAAAGTATTCACAATATTTGTTTATTTTAACATAAGCTACCCAATGCGTACCTTCGTTCTTATAATCATCCAAGTTTACGATACCACATTCAATCCGTTTTGGTGTCCTTGGTAACTGATCCTTCATGTAGACTCCTCGAAAGTGAGGGATATCGCGTGCATGCTTTTGGATGTCTACATTAGTTAGAGCACGATTAGGTAGCTTATTTTTCAGTTTTTTGAAGATTTTATGAATAAACCTTTACCATTTTTATGTGACTTAATGTATAAACCCTTGCCTAACTTTAAAGACTCCATAGCCTTATTATGTCGTTGTGTTTCTCGCAAATTTTGTTGACTAGCTTTGTAATCGTTAACAGTTTTTGCAATACCAGCCGCACCACCAGCTAAAGTTCCTAAAGCAGATAAACCCGCAAAAATTGGAATTAAAGGTAGAATACCTCCAGTCTTTGGTAAGGGTATCACTCGCGGTACTCGAATTTTCTGAATGTTTGGAAATATTTTTTTTGCGGCCAAGTAAGCAGCGTTAATTAAAGTTTTACTATCCTTTGGTTTAAGTTTTTTTATTTTCGCTCTTATTTTTGACACGAAACTTTTAAACGTTTTAACTCCGGAACCACATTTTAGTTTGGTTTTCATAACTTTGCTCACTAACCATGAACTAAGTTTTTCACCTTTCCCAGCATCTTTTGATTTAAGTCTTTGTTTAGCCATATTTAGTAGTTGTAAATCAGCTTTGTGACGATTAGGTAAGTCTGTATGGTTTGCATATGCAATATCGTGATGCATACAAGCTTCGTCTAGCTTATTCACACCTCGATCACCTCGCCGCAATCGCTTCTCGAGTTTTGTTCCTGGTCCGCAATAGTTATAACCAGGTAAATGAAGTTCGAATGGTAGATTATTAATTACACTATTAACTAGTCCATCCATTCTCTTGCATAGTAGTTAGTGTAATGAATGAAATATATCTTACAAACATGGTTATATATTCATAATCCTAACCTACAATTTCATCTTTATCAACCCAACTATTTTCTTCGTTACTTAAGCCCAACCATTTCACGTAAAGTTTATTCCCTTTCCTTTTAAGAACCTTTTCTATCAAGTAAACACCGGGATAGCTAGTTTTTTGAAGTTCTTGTTCGTAGAAAGATCCTCTAATGAGCTGCTTTCGTTGATCTTCTATATGATATGTTACTGGTATGGTATTATTAATCCTTTTTACTGTAAATATTTCTGTCGACCAATTAGGTGTGTAACCTTTATCGAAAATATGTTTGTATTTACTGATCCGAACATTTTCACCCACTTTGAATTTAGGTCGACATCGGTTTGATGTACTCGTATGTTTTTGAGTTTTTTGAATATTTTCTCTTATCTTTGACTCATTCATCTTATTTACCTCGACTGGTTTAAATTTGGTGGTATGATGTTTTGTATTATTGTATGTTTTTAGAATAACTTCTAATGGTGGACCTATCCATTTATAGTTCCCAATGAGACTAAAATATTTATACATTTTATTTTTAATTGTTTTAATCACTCGTTCTACAATTGAAGCTTTCTTAGTAGAAAACGAAGAGTAGTGGTTAATATTATAGCTCTTCATAAGCTTTTGGAATGTTACGTTGTAGAATTCTGTTCCAGAATCAGTTTGTAAATGATTAGGTTTTCGATTGCTTGTAGTTAGTATTCGCTCAAATGCATGAGTAACATCAAGTTTACTTTTGGATTTCACTGGTTCTGACCAGGTATACTTTGAGAAACAATCAATCACTACTAAAATGTAATTATACCCCTTATTAAACTTTTTTAGATTTTGCATATCTATTAGATCAGCTTGCCATAAGTCATCTATGCCTTTTAAAATAACTGACCGTCTAATAAAGTTTCTTCGTGCAGCCTTGTGTAGTTCATTAACAATTTGTTGTTTTGCCATCACGGAGTTTTTTTAAGTAATTGTTGTACTTCCTCTTTGTTGTAAAACTTATCTTCCAACTGGACTAAAACTTCAGGTATCTTGGCTTTTAAAGTGGATTGAACTGTTATTTGCGCATCTTTTATGATTTGAGTACGCAACAACCCAATCAGTTTATTTAGTTCCTTTATTGTATGATCGCGTAATCGATCGACGTAATCCTTATTCACAGCATCGTCTGTTTCTACAGGAGATCTAATTCCTCTCAATCTAGATTTATTCAAGTCAAAATCTCCACTTTCGGATTTTAGCAGTGCATTTTCATTGAACTCTAATAATTCAGAGAAACGCATTCTCTTATGAACATGGTGTCCGAATTTATCTACATTCATATTTAAGGTGTATTATATTTAAAGGTTGATAATAAAATGAACATTGAAAATTGTATACCATTTATTTATTACTTAATCAATTTACTTTCACGCAGTTCTTCAATAATAGATATAATTTCATTGTCTAATCCTGTGTTACCAGCGTCTCGAGATGCAATTAATAATTTTAACCTGTTCACAAGTTCATTAGGATCATTCCAATATATAAAATCAACATTTTTTTTCCACCTTTTGTTCAAGGATAGTCCTTTCCCCTTTGACTGACTGCTTTGAATAGTACTTGACTGTTTGAAAAGAGGTTTTATAACTTGCAAATATTTTTGTCCCTTATTACTTTTTATTGGTTTGTTTGAGTCAAAGTCTCGACGATGTGCGTTTGTGGCAATCAACATCATCTTATAATACTGCATATCAGACTCTGTAACCGTGCTTAAATCTACATCCTTTTTCAATAACAATTGTTTCAGTCCGGGAGTGCTTCGATATTTCTGTCCAGCAACGGTAATATAATCATCGCCGATCGTTATGAAAGCAGAACCTAACATCAATTGTCCTCGCTCCACTCGAACACCAAATGGATTATCTGTCAATGCTTCTGAAGATATTGACCAGGATGAAGTATCACGTTCTTGCTGGTTCTCTTCTAATGATTGGTACGATTCGTTACTGTTGGTATCACATTCATTTTCTTCCGCGCTACTGTCTCCTTCGTTACTAGAACGTTCTTTCTGCAAAATATCGTTTCTCAACGGAACTTTTGTTTCTTCAACTTCTTTAGATCGCAAGAGGTCAGTTTGTTTATTGATATTAGCTATGCAATTCAGAGACTCTGTTACAGGTCTAAAAACTGATTCCAATGCCTGCTTATTTTCGCTCTCAAAATCTCGCATCTTTCGTACTTTTTTCTTTACGGCTTCTGCAGCGTCCACAATTTGCCTTTTCAATGATTTTTCCATTACAGTAGATTAAGTTAGTTTTCGATTAAGAGTTGGTCATGGAATAATGATATTATGTAAGTACCATAGCCTTAAATATTTGTATTTCTAATCAAAGACTACAAAAGTATCAAATTTATTTCTATAACATCCATTATTTTTATGACAATCTTTATTAATTACAACATAATTAAAGGGCTCACTCCATATTTTTGAACACATTTCACAAAATTCAATCCATGTCATATCAGTGTTAACATGTTCTTCATAAACATGTCTCAAGTTAATATTATCTTGTTTGAATAGTATAATTAAGTTAGCATTATCTCTTACTAACTGTTTAGGGATTTTGCTATAAGTTTGATTAAGATAAAAACAGTCGATGTGTTTGTGCCTTCCCATTGCAAAATAATCACGCATGTTAGTTTGATTCTCGCAAGCAACGTCATCAAATATAAACACAGAGTAGGGTTTCGCGTCTTGAACGCTTATAACTTCCTCATTCCCTTGATATTTGTGTAGTGAGATAATTGGTACCCGTTGTAAAACTCTTTCTAAAAAAATGTACTTAGGTTGGTGTAAGGTTTTTGAGTAGACATAAACATTTTGAAACCTTAAACCGTTTTCATGTATAAGAAGTCCAATAAGTAAATTTGTTTTGCCACAATTCGATGGCCCGCAAATGATACATCGTACTGAATTAGGTAATAATTCTCCATGACGTGAACTACTTTTACAAAAATCTTCGCAAATTGTGTTTACATGCAACGATTGTGGTTGTTTAACAAACTTCATGATTACTGTTGTCAACAAACTGATTAACAATAAGTAAAACTGTTTATAACAAGAATATTTATAGACTTTAACAACAACTACTATATACTATCTATTTCGCGTTCGTTTATCCGAAGCGAGAAGAATTTGCAGCGAAGCATACTCGGGCCATGTGTCGCGGGTTCGATTCCCGCACGGACTCATTGTCGCTAACTCGAACAAATGTACGACCCTCACCATGGCTGTTCTTCAATGTAAGATAGCGATTGTTTGATTTTAGCCAATCAAGCATCTGTTGGTAGAACAAATCTTCTGTTTGGTCCTGGTGTTTTAATGAATCTTTGTACGTATTTTTCTGTCCAGTTTGCAAATCTTGAATAAATGTAATCTCGCCGCTAGAATTCTTCATAATGAGTTTACAAATATCTTTTATATCAGATTTCTCTGAGTCATACATTGTAGTTAACTTAGTTAGATGTATTTAGTTTCGTGATACGAAATGCAACCTTCTTACTACAATAGTAAGAATCGAATGTGGCGTTAAATTACAGCAAATAATTATTTATAGGGAAGTAATTCTCCTTTCTTAGTAAGCTAGTTCATTAGTCAGTATGTTATTGGGCATTCAGTCACGCGGAGCGAAGGCGAACTTGTTCGACTGCGCGAAGTGGGACAGAATGCCCAATAATATACTACTGGGGTCGGCTTCCAGTCTAACCGGATGCAGCTGAATACCAGTATTTTACATGGAGCGACTACCTATCTGACCTCCACAACCCAGTTACTACTGGGTAATACGATACCACTTGGTAAGACTGTTTGTCAGACTTTTTGGGCCACTGACTACCTGTAACGACTGCCAAAGATGAACAAATGACAGCCGGGACCAACAGCTTAACCTGCTTTCCGAGGCACGGAGGAAACTCGGTATGTATGGGTGGTCACCCATCCACAGACCAACCTAGGCAATTTTCATTAACAAACCATGAAAAACAAATGTTTTGCAGTTCAGTGTAAATTAATATGAATGAGCTTTAAAAATATTGACGACCCGAATGGCGTAGTGGTAGTGAGGCTGCCTTACGTTCTTAGGGTCCTGGGTTCGAATCCCGGTAGGAGCAAATGTTTGTGTGATGAACATGGACATTTGTTTCCGAGTCATGGATGTTTATATGTATAATAAGTATGTATTTACAAACAAAAAAGTATGTATGTAGTATATCAACTTTCTAGTGTCCACGACACAAGCATTGCTTAGTGTGGCACTAGGTGACGCTGTGTGTTAATGTCCAGCGATATTTTTTTTTTTATTTATTTATACTGTTAAGGCTTGGTGCCACGGAACCATTCGTGTCGACTCACACTTGACCGGATTTTTGTGTTTTTAAACGAATTACCATTCAGTTTAAACACGGTTCAAATACAGTTCAAAGTACCCACTGGTAGGTATAGACTTGCATTTTTCTTTTCAGTTTCCAAAAATAAGTATCACTGCACGTACGTAAGTAAATTCAAATAAAGTAACATACGCAAAAGAAATACGTTAGTCACTACTACTTTTACTTTAAGTAAGTCATAGTTTACATCGTAGGTTTGTTAGCTGTTTTTCATTTCTTTCATAAGGAGACTTATGAAAGAAAGGAAAACGGTTTATTCTGCATAATAAATAACACACGAACAATAGAGTAGCAGTTTTATAGTAACTTATCTTGGAAAAGAGCGTTTTATTACAATAGTTGTGTAACAGATATAATTACAAAACTGATGGCACGTTTAGAATAAAGCGATAATATCTATCAAAATAAATTGTTCGTGTAAACATTTGGAGACAAGAAATATTACCGGAATTTAATTAGTTTTGTTCTCATTAAGCCATTTTCTCGAGTCCATTTTAAAGGTACAATTCCACTGGAAACTGTAGGGAAATATTTATTCGCACACTACAACATTTTTTTGCTAAATATTAGCCCAGTAAACAAGCTAATTCTTTGATAGCATCACATTCTTACTTTGTTCCCAAGATAGGCTGGTAATAAGAAAATATATTTAAGAAAATATTGAACGATCTTACGCGCAATATCTATAATTGAGTCGATGTTTTCAAAGCAATACTTAATTATTTTATTGAAATAATTGCACATATACGATCCTTCTTGGATTATCATAAATAAGCACAATTTATTAACTGGCGTAATATCTAGTTGTTTAAATTTTTCAATAACTCCTCAGCAGTTAGTTTCTTCCATTATTAATGGGATAGACTCCTAATTGCCCAGTCGACTATTCATTTTGGTTTAGAATGAAAAAAAAAAAAATTCCAAAAGGGCAGCGTTGGTTATGTTGATACCCATCGCCAAATGAATTCAAACAACGCAACTCACACAGTCATTTACACCTTACGAGTACTTACTGGAAATAACAAATTCCACGAGTAAATTTTATGTCCCTTTACAAAACTCTTTACAATGCACCTGGTTATTATATAAACCAATTTAATACCTACATTTCCATTTAGATCATTTGTACCTCATCATGCCAATAATTACATACGCTTAAGTATTGTACAAAACATTGAAATATTGGTTATTTTTCCAGAAAAAAACCTAACCTTTCTGAAATGTAAGTATTTATTTTTTTCCCAACAAAGCTAAAATAATTTCCTACTGACGATTGTGTTGAAAGAATATTGTCATGAGCATAATGGAGAACGATTTTGGAAAATGTGTACAAAATAAACATTTTTCTTTTAGTTTTTTAAAATAAGATTTGCATAATAATGTGGCCTGTGAGTATCAGGCAGCGGTGACGACGCTTGACGTCAAGCGCGTGTATATAGACAGTTGCGCAGGAGTCTCAAAGATAGTCTGTAGTGAGACACGTTGAGTGTCGTTTGGGGATAGGACAATTTGTCTACCCCGCAGTGGAGGTGATCTTAACCAGAGGTAGGGAGGCATTTTGTTTAATAAAGTGTATTATAACGCAGTTTAAAATATCAGTTTGGTTTCGCAAGTTCAAAAATAATTGGTTCAATTGCAGGTAACTACAATTAGACACGTTTCTTGTTTTATACCTAATTATTTAGTGAATTTCTAGTGATATAATACACATTTATATTTAGCATATAATTTCACAATTAAAAGTGACCCACACAAATTTTATCTAACTAAATCTAAGCTGGTTCGTTCAAACTAAACCTAAACACTTGTGAAATCAACTGTGCGTATTATTGTGATTGTTGCTCAGAGCTCGTTATAAGTAATGTACTATAACCATATCCTTGATTACAACTTGTTCCATATACTATCTTATATTGGAGATTGCAATCACTCTGTCCTTTACTAATTATCCCAATAAACAATTTTACCATATATGTTACCTACAACAATCGTAATAATGAAAGCATTCACTGCAAGAAAGGACTCTTACTTTTTTTTACGATGCTCGATGATCCATGTAGCAAGCTTCTCCCGCGAAAATAATATTCCAAGGAGATGTATTCTACATGATAATTTTCAATTGAAAATCATCTTTATTGCGTTATCTTTAGTGCGTTTATTAGTTCGAGTCAACTCCAAATCACAATATGATTGATCTAGCCATCCATCCATAATTTAAGTGCCGGGCATTTTGTCGGTGTAGCAATTCCCATCTTGTTCTATGTACGACTTGGCTGTCCGTTTAAACTTTTGTATTCCCCCTCATACGGACTGCGTATTTTGTGGGTCTCTATTCTGTCATTTGCTTTTCACTGATGGTTGTTACATAGCTACATTTTGAAATCAATTATTTTTAAGTCTACCTCTTATCCCCTTTTCTGTGTTTCGATCGAATCTGTCTTTTACTTCGCTGTGTAAATCTCAATTAGTCGGAAACTCTGTTTAATTCCCTTTGCTTTAATCACTTTGAGGCTAAATCGCTTCATAGCCCTTTTATAAAAGGAATCATAATACTAAATTGTAAACATTAATACCGGTTACAAGGTTGACCTGACTATAAATCGCACAATCATACTTAGGCAAAGGAATTTATCATTACCTTAATACATTCTATTGAATCGTCGAATCAGCATAAATTAAGCCGTGTTTGCAGAATAAACAGCTTAATACATTAAACAACGAAAGTAAATTTCGCATTCATTATAAAAATCACGTCCAAGTTCAAGGTCAGTGTTGAAAGAACTAGGTTATTGCGAAATATGCGTAGGCGAGATTCTACTGCTTTCGTCAACTCCGTCTCCGAGATTAAGAATCGAAGGTGGGGCAATAATACCATAGGGTTGGCTATCAAGGAAGATACCAATCTTGGTCTCGGGTGTTTTGCAGGAGCCAGACAGTCTCTCCACGTTTAATATTGGTATTCAGTTGTACCGAGACGGACTGAAAAATCGACAGGCTAGGCAGTTGAGGATTATTTGGTGTACTATACACTCAATATCGGGATTTTAGACCCGCAAGAAACTAACCCGTAAATCTCACAGTTACGTTTAATTGACATCCAATTGCAGTAATTGTTTTAATTAAAACTCAACGGTAAACCCGATGCATTTAAGATATGAGACTTTGGATGATTAAGCTATTTTTTTATTATAAAAACAGCAAAAACTTTATGAAAGCAATGCACAATGTCAATGTCGCTTTATTTTATTACCAGAACAGATACATTGATTGATTCTAGTATAGTTTTACGTTACTTGATGTTTTTATTGGCTTTAAATGTGTTTGATAAAGCTTTAACACTAAACGTTTAGTATCGTGTTAACAGTATACTATAATGTGTAAGTCGTATAATAGCTTTAAAGCGCGCTATGCTTGAATACAAACAATTTTACGAGTACATTGCGTTGTGAAAACTTCAAGAATTTATGCAAAAGTTCCGAAGTTTCCTTTACTTGAATGGGTCATTGTATCCCACAAACATAAAGCTATAATAATGTCGTAAAAGTAGGCAGAAGCAGTTTGCTATGGTGTAACATTTGGACTTCACAATACTGATTTTACGGGGATAGGTACTAACAAAGTTCAACAAAAGTTTAACAACCAGTCGTTTCCTTCTTGAAGTACACAAAGTAATGTCCCTATCAAAAACAACCGTCCGGTAGGGTGGAAAATTGTAATTTTCGTGTCAATGTAGTTAGTGGCGGATAGTAAGTTAATTAAATTTGAGATTATCTTCTACAATTGAAACTGAGCACTTTGTTCATTTTGATTTTGATTTTGATTATTTACTAATCCACGAGATATTATAAATACTGCACACAAGCGATAATAGGTACTAGTTTATTAATTTATAGCTAATAGGTATAATCCAATATGTAGATGGTTTTGTAAGCTAATTAAAATTCAAAACACGTTTAATATTCAACAAATAATTAATTCCTATGTACGTAGAAAATTTAATTATTTACGTATTTAAATTTTTATATTCATATGCATATTTGTTTTAAAAATCTGTTTGACTTGATAGCTCACTTCTTTATTAGTGGCTTGAAACGTTTTACGTATGTACCAGTACATACCTACAGCTATATCCTAAAACCTATGTGGCAATTTTCATGAAAACTTGTAACGAATTCATAAAACTTAAGACGATTAAACTAAAAGCCTAGTGCATTGTTATTAGCTACATTTCTGAAAAGAGCTTAGGGAGCAAATAGATTGAAAGTCCCTTAAATTACGCCCTATAATTCTAAAGTAACTTAACCAATTTTCTCCCAACTTCATATCTGGAGTCCTCGGTAAAATAGACATCGTCATCTGCCTACTTAACTATTTTGGAGTCAGTTTCCAGTCTATCCGGATGTAGCTGAATACAGTATTTTACATGGTATTGCCTATATGACCTCCACAATCCAGTCAGTACTGATTACTAGTGATACGATACCCCTTGATAGCTTCGGTGTTATTACATTTGACACCGCTAAACTACATTATTAATAATGAAATATTTTGTTTACTGTGCTGACGAAATCTAAAAGTTGCGCTCAAAACAACTTGCTAACTTTTTATTCAAGCCAAACAAAGTACATTCCGTCTAACACTGAATCACTATATCTAGATCCGTGCTATTTAAGGTCAAGTATCTTCTAGTTGCCCAGTTTATCTATAGCAATAGCGTCACTATTAGAACTACAAGCTCCATAATCTCGTTTTATTTCATACGTTATGATATTGTGTTTATAGAATAACAATATTAACATTCATAGAGATATATGAACGTAAATAATAATGACTAGGCTTTTATATGAGTGCCTCCGCATAATATAATGAACTTAAATGGTGCTTATTCCAAGTTACAAACTTGTTCCAAGTTACGTAACAAAACTTATGGACATGTTATCTATTTATCTTTTATAACTGATTGTTTAATCTTAGATTAGTCAGGAAGCACGTTTTAGAAACAGTATTGTTAATAGATAAGGATCTATCTTTTGTGTAGGTAATGATATCAAGATTGTAATCAATTTCACTTTTAATGTAATTGATCAGTTTATCGTAAGAAATAGTGAAAAAAATTATTTGGCGTCACATAGATGGCTAATGTGGATCTGAGGTCTGCGTTGTTACAAGTTCAAGTATTATAAATCATGATACACCTAAATCGGGTTTGAGAGTAACTTTGAAATCCTAAGACACCTACTTGAAAGCGTAGAATGTTAACTCGACTCAAATTCTGCAGTTGTGTAATCATCCCAACATGAGCTACGCGGCCGCCGAGACTGTGGTGCCAACCAGCACCTGGGCTGCCACCAGCCTGTTCTACGCTCTCATAGTACCAGCCCTCATACTCTGGTACGCCTACTGGCGTATGTCGAGGAGGCACATGTATGAGCTCGCAGCCAAGCTACACGGACCCCCTGGTCTACCAATCCTCGGAAATGCACTGGAGTTCACCGGTGGATCTCACGGTACGTTATGACAGTTTTAACCTTTTGAAGGATAAATAATTAGTATACTCTTGAAAAAACAAACAGCCAGCAGGCATCCAAACAACATTTTCGACAAAAAGTAGTATCGTGCATCACAAAGTTGAACCATAAAAAGCAGAAATGTTCGCAATTTAAAACTTTTGAATAAATCCTCCGAAAACTGAGTATTCATTCGTTCATGCAATAGAGGTATACCGTTAAACTAAAATATATAACTTTATTCCTCCTGCAGACATCTTCAGAAACGTCATCGAGAAGAGTATTCCGTACGATGGCGAGTCTGTCGTGAAGATCTGGATCGGACCCCGCCTCCTGGTGTTCCTGTACGACCCCCGTGACGTGGAGCTGATCCTCAGCAGCCACACACACATCGACAAGGCTGACGAATACAGATTCTTCAAGCCCTGGCTCGGAGATGGTCTACTGATCAGTACTGGTGAGTTAATCCCAAACATGTTCTTATAATTATGCAAAAACGTTCAACTATTAATAGGCGACGATAGGAAAATAACTGAATGGGTACAATTATTCCACGGAACAAAGAGCTAAAAATACTCGTAGATAGAAGTACTCGGCCGTAGTTACCGAAAAAAAATTATGACTATGTTCTCATGCACACAGTGACCGAACCGAACTCCGACGTCAAACTGTAATGAAGTTTGTCGACGATTACAGAATGTCAATTGGCTAAGTTTTATTGAAGAAAAGTATTTGATCTAAACCAAAAATTCCCAGAGGCAGCGTCTACTTGTACAAATAAGGTCATTCGTCTAGTTCCACTTAGATAAAACAAAGTAAATCCATAAACTGACTTCAGGAAATACTTTACAGCCGCATAAAGAAGTGTCTATTAACTCGTAATTATTGACGATACGAACATTGGTTAGATGCTTCAAATCGCCAAGTCTTGTGAATCATTTTGACGTTGTTCTCATAATCTCAGGCCAGAAATGGAGATCTCACCGCAAGCTGATCGCTCCTACCTTCCACTTGAACGTGCTGAAGAGTTTCATCGACCTGTTCAACGCCAACTCCAGGGACGTTGTCAGCAAACTAAAGAAGGAAGCTGGAGAGTTCGACTGCCATGACTACATGAGCGAATGCACAGTGGAAATCTTACTTGGTAAGTAGATTATCTCGTCTCATTACATTACGTCATCGTAACATAAGACTTTTCTGCGGCTGAGGTGGCCTTGCTGGAATTTCAGTAGCGGTAGTTAAATGTAAAGAACGTTGCAGGTTCGGCAAATAGTAGTACAGAATTCTTGACTTAATTGTTGCCGGATAGCGATAGTAGAAATTGCTTTGTCATTAGATCCAGTAGGCACTTAACTTACCTATTAACGTCAGTTTTGCGTTTAACATTGAAAAGCTTTATTTAAATTCTAATGAAATGGAAATGAGGCGGAAATATACAGCAAATGGAATCAAATTATTTACATTATTATAAAAACAAAAAGACTATTGTATTCTTCGGTGTCAGTAAATGACTCGATTAATTGAACAACAAGTACTTTAAAAATAGGTAACATTTAAAATGGTTAAAATAACATTTCTTATGATTTCAATGTCGCCTACGTGCGTACACATGCGTAGGATCATTCAGTTTTTGTTACCAAAGGTCCCATGTGCGTGCGCCGAATAGTTATAATTTGAATACATTCCTCTCAATGTCTCGTCTATTCAATGCAATTCACTTTGATGTTAACTAAATACTTTGTAAAATGTATGTGTGTCCGTTTTCCAATAGGTAAGCAAGGCAGTCTTGAAATCAGAATCTGCGACTACCTAACAATGCGAAAATCCTAGGTGTTGAATTTACTGGTAACCTTCACTTGATAATCTAGTACATCAGCAGTTTGTTTCCCTAGATTCACAAGTTACATCTATAACATAAAAGTGAAGGGGCTTTATATATCTTTGATTTAAGATAATGAAACAAGCTAAATACGCTTTGAATTCGAGCATTCGCGGACATAAAGACCGACGTTAAACTAAAAGCACCCCAAAACTGTATTAGACTGAACGCATTAAGTGGAAATGGTCTTAAATCTCAAGGTGTTTGCACAAAAATAAAGCAGGATAAAGAGCAATTTGTATGTAATGTCACGTAGGCAGGCATACTGTGACAACACGGCGGCCCTCATATGGACAGCAGACCGTGTTCTTGAAGCAAATGCCCCGAGAACCTATTAAACTGTTTGCGAAATCTACGAGACGAAGATTACCTACGTGTTGATTCAACTCACTGTTAAACAAAATTATGTTTAATGCACAATACTTGAGAGTCGCGCCGCCTGCGCGCCCCGCTCTGCACCGACTAACTATTGCATATTGCATGATCCAATAATGCGGTTTTAAGAAGTAATTCCGTGCAACTGTAACTCCTAGATTGTCAAACCACGCAAATGTACACTTATCACGTAGCTAGTTATCGGCTTATTGCGTATAGTAATAACAGTCATTAGAAGGAAGTTGAGATAAATAGAGCACTAAATAGCACTATGGATTTTGCATCCGTAATGTTTATGTTAGTAATTATATAGTTTGCTTAGAACAATTTATCCGGTTCAGAGCAGACCCGCCTTAACTCGTGGTATTATTTATACTACATGTTTTTCCTTAAGCGGAAAACGAAGCCTCGGAAGGAACTAAAAGACCTTTGCGTGTTAGGTTCCATCCAAGCTAATTTTACCTTTTATGGGTTAGCAAAGCTTAACAAAGGCCATTAGACGGGTAAACTTTTATTTGTTTTGTAATTAGCTATTAACATTGTCCTTATCAGAATTGTTACGAGTATTATTACTAATTTACCAGACACGATATCAAAATCACATAGTAATCGAGTTGAGGCCTTTGCCCAGCAGAGGGAAAACGGTTTGATTATATTTATAATTAGTAAAAGTCCAGTATCGTAAATATTTTCAAAGCAATTTAATAAAACCCCTGTGCTGCATCTCGGTGCGAGATTTCAATTGCCATCAAGAACACCGTGCCAGGTCATTATTTCATAAAGACGAATCTCTACGGTCAGTGTTGATGGTAGTATGATTGAATCATTGGTACGTGCGTGGTACCACTCGGCACTGATTCACCGGCACGTAGTACTACTGCCGTCAGGTTTGGCGACCCCCCACGTGCTCACGTGCTAATGGCCAATATTCATCATTCCCGGCCACGATCGTTAGGCTCCTTTATTGCTATCCTCCTTACGCAATTGTTTTGAATTCAATAGAGGTCGAAAACTCTTTCTTTTTATAAATAGGAGTGTGCGGCAGTGCGTCCGGTGCTGATGCGCGCGATTTTATTGTAGGACGTTATAATTCTTTTTTTGCCAACAAAATCAAGCCGCATTTATGTTCAGCCTAATAGTATCGCACTAAACCAATCAATCTGTCTACAATTAACCAGTTATCACATGTCTACAGTGAGCTAAGTCATTATAAAACAAACCTCCACTTACTTGCTTATGTTTTTAACCATAACCCTAGGCAATATAAGTTTATTGTTTCACCTCATTATGACGATCTGTTAAAAGACGTCGTTTGTCAGTTACATTTATTTCTTTATTTTAGAAACCGCTATGGGTGTCAGCAAATCCACACAAGACCAGAGTGGATTCGAATACGCCATGGCTGTAATGAAGATGTGCGACATCCTTCACTTGAGACATACTAAGATCTGGCTCAGGCCAGACCTTCTCTTCAATTTCACTGACTACGCTAAGAAGCAGACCAAACTCCTTGACGTCATCCACGGTCTGACCAAGAAGGTAACACACATATTACATAAGTCTTATAGTCTATCGTAATAACTCAAATTACCTCGCCGTCCTAGACTCAATGACCTATTGAATGCTACTGGGAACTAGTTAGTGATGCGACCATCAAAGGCGACGGAATAAACATAATAACGAACCGCATACAAATAACTATGACTTAGATTATACGTACTAAAGCTTATCTCATTACTTAGGTTATCCGAAGGAAGAAAGAGGAATTCAACTCTGGTAAGAGGCCAACAATCTTGCAAGACTACAAGACCACCACCGAGGAAACCACCAAAACGACATCCGTCGAGGGCCTGTCGTTCGGTCAATCAGCTGGCCTTAAGGACGACTTGGATGTAGATGACGTCGATGTAGGACAGAAGAAACGTCTGGCTTTCCTTGACCTACTCCTCGAGAGCTCACAGAGCGGCGTTGTTATTTCCGACGAGGAAATTAAAGAACAAGTGGACACTATAATGTTTGAGGTAAATATTCTAAATTTGCAGAATAGGCAACAATTATTACGTTTTTGTAGAATATAACATCATGCTTTATAAATAATGCTTTATTCAGGGTCACGACACAACTGCTGCTGGTAGCAGTTTCTTCCTATCAATGATGGGCATCCACCAGGACATTCAAGACAAAGTTATTGATGAGCTCGATAAGATCTTTGGTGACTCAGACCGCCCCGCCACATTCCAGGATACTCTGGAAATGAAATATCTAGAAAGGTGCCTCATGGAAACATTGAGGATGTTCCCACCAGTGCCAATCATTGCGCGTCACCTTAAACAAGATATCACTCTTCGTAAGTAAAAATTTCTACTGCCGCTGTATTTTTGGAACATTTATAACAGATATCTTGACAAAACTTTATCTTTCCACAGCTTCATGCGGTAAGCAAGTGCCTGCTGGTACCACCGTTGTAGTGGCGACGTACAAACTGCACCGTCGCCCCGACGTATACCCCAACCCTACTAAGTTCGACCCCGACAACTTCCTGCCTGAAAGATCTGCCAATCGCCATTACTACGCATTCGTGCCATTCTCCGCCGGACCCAGGAGTTGCGTCGGTGAGTGCACCAACAAAATCTAACAACATTTTAAAATCTATGTTCTAATCATGTGTATGTACTCAATTTATATGTTTCTTCCAAAGGTCGTAAATACGCCATGTTGAAGCTGAAGATTATCCTGTCGACGATACTTAGGAGTTTCCGCGTGCACTCGGATCTTAAGGAGTCTGACTTCAAATTGCAAGCTGACATCATCTTGAAACGCGCTGAAGGTTTCAAAGTCCGCCTGGCACCTCGCAAAACTACCAAAGCGTGCTGAATTGTTACTAAGGATTCCTAAGTTTATTTTAATGTAAATATGGACGCATGGTTCTCGCATTTTCGTTAAGTCTGTGCTTTATAGCACAGAATAAAATAATTTTGTTCCATATTGTTATTGTCAAGATGTTATATCGGTGGCAGACCCTTTACACACGGGAAGGTATTGAAGACGGTGCAACATTTGCAGTTTTGCTCAATATTATTTAACTATGCGGTTAGTTTAAGTTCTTTGTAAATAGACATTTAAATTATACCCTTTGTACGTCGTACGATGAATGAGTTATAAACTTTGTAATAAATAATCTGCATTTTATTACTATATAAATAAATACCTAAATTGGACAGTCCGAAATCCCATTATGATTAACAAAATGAAAATAATTCCTTTCGACATATATATGAAAAACAACGTATCATGTAGGTATAAAAAATAGTATGCCGGGTGTAAATAGACTCTTCACAAATCCGTCAACCAAGCATTCTGTAGGTACATCAAACTAAGTGACTCTTCGCAAAAATGTTTGGTGGGAAATAACTTTTTATTTGGGGTTAAAAATCATGTTTTTCGGTAGGAATCAAGGTAACGCACTTAAAACATTGTGCTAGTGATACCTACATTAAAACATGTATTTGAAAAAAAACTAGTGAAAAAGTTGGAACTTTGACCCCCAATATCCCCCTAACTAGAGGGTTTCTAGGTATGGTCAAGAACAAAAAACTGATCGCAATGCCCCGGAGAACAAGTGTATTTCGACTTCGACAAGAGTCTTTTTACACCCTTTAATATTAGATTATTCGGTGGTTGTTACTTGACTAATCTTAGATGGCTGTTGCGTTCCTATGTAGCTGCTGTGTCGTATTCTCATGTCGTGAATGGTTGATGACTTGGTGAGCCCATCGAGATGAGAGATATTGTCAGTAGAAGATATCTGACCGCCGGAAGCTGACCCGGCTGCTAATTGGATCCTACAAAAATATAAAAAGTAGTAAGTGTACTAAAAATACTATTAATATACACATACTATAATCATGATCTGAAATAAACCAGTAAAAAAAAAAAAATCTTAAAACAATAAATTCTAATCCAAATAAAATAATTAATAAAATGTTAGTATGTTTAGAAATAAAAAGGAGACAATTTTTTTGGATCCACCTGGTCGTTGCATTTATTATTCAAAACACCAAAAAAAAGTAACCCTTTAACTATTGTATTAAAACGAGTATTACATAAAAATTAAACCGGAATCTTAAAGTCACACTAAATAAGCTATGTTATGAATTTTTTTTGCGAGTCAAATCATTCCTGGGCCCCGATTCTGCTATTGCAATAGTGTCAGGATAGTCTTTCATTGATCTCATAATTGTTGATGAATGACAATGGGATCGCTATTGCCATTTTGCTTAAAGTTCATATTCTGCTAAATTCATCATAATGGTTCGATCAATGGTCTCATAATTGTGTTTGAATGACATTGTTGTATTGCCATTATTAAAAAACCTGTTAATAGAAATAATTTTCTAAAGTATACTATTAAATTTAAACTGAAACTCAGGCCAGATTTAATTTATATATATTTTTACATATTACTTATTTGTGATTAAAGCAATCTGAAGTAGTAAGAAGTTCGTAAATAGCAAAAACCGGCCAAGAGCGTGTCGGGCCACGCTCACTGTAGGGTTCCGTAGCTTCCCAGACCATTAAAAATACCAACATTTTTCGTCAGCAAAAATAACTTTGTTTTTCATAGTATTTGTATGAAAAACAAAGTTATCATTTGCGTTTTTTTGAAAAAGTGCTATATAACTCAAAAACTATTCAACTCATCAAGTTGAAAATAATTTTCCTAGAAAGTTCATATAAAGGTCTACTTCTGTGATTTTTTTCATATTTTTTAAACTTATGGTTCAAAAGTTAGAGGGGGGGGGACACATTGTTTTTGACTTTCGGAGCGATTATTTCCTAAAATATTAATATTATCAAAAAATGATTTTAGAAAACCCCTATTCATTTTTAAATACCTATCCAACAATATATCACACGTCAGGGTCAAAATTAAAAAAAAAATCGCTCCCCACTTTACGTCTGGGGGAGGTACCCTAATAAAAATGTTTTTTTAAATTTTTATTTTTGCACTTTGTCGGCATGATTGATATACATATTGGTACCAAATTTCAGCTTTCTGGTGGTAACGGTCACTGAGATTATCCGCGGACAGACAGACAGACAGACATGGCGAAACTATAAGGGTTCCGTTTTTTGCCATTTGGCTACGGAACCCTAAAAAAACATGAAAAGTAATGTGGACGGTGGATAAATGTTTATTTGTTTTTATTTCTAGTGGCCGGTGTTTAGATTTATTTTCTTACAAGTGTTTTAAATTATCTTTATTAAAGAAGCCTATATAGATTGCAATATAAAATAGTGCTAATTGAGCAAATTTCCGCTCTAATTCTCAAAGGAACTGTCAAAATGTTGGCAGATTACCGCGTAAGTCAGTCATTTATTTGTCGTTATGAACGAGACTACTATTATAAGCTATTTCTTTCAATGCAATGTCCGTGATTGTCGTCTACTACTACTGATCACTAAACTTGTCAAAATTAACAATTATGAGATCAATGAAAGACGATCGTGACACTATTGCAATAAGAGAATCGGGGCCCTGTTGTGGTCAATGTCATTTAACAGAAAATACTTACGTGAATAGGGGCGTTTTTTCCGTTTACTATAATGATTACGATACCTACCCATTGATAATCATATCTGCTATAATTATAATAGAATCAGAACAGAATATAAAAATAAATATTATTAAACTGTAAGCATTTTTATTGCTATTTCTAAAGGTTTGAACTAAAATCGCATAGATGGTTTAAACAATCAACGTGGCACGGAACGTTATAAATCCACTTTTTTAGTGGTTGACAGACAACTTCATTATTTTGACATTTACAGTGTCTGTTTATTTTGGTTTTCGTAAGTGTTATTGCAGATTTTTCGCATTTATTCCGGCTAGACATGGATTAGCTAATTTAACCACTGTAATCTAGACGTTATAAGGAAGAAATCAATGTACGTTTCATTTTCAAATGCTATAATTAATGTGGGAGGCTTCTCCAAACAAAAAAAATGATCTCCTTTTACTTCCTAAATTATCAATTGTGTTTATAGTTAAAAAAATATTGGTCTTTTCTAAACTAACTCTTCTTGTACAGTAAAGTGCAAATAGAGTGTCTACTCTGTCGATATCTATCTGACATTTTTTTTGTCGTCCTACAAAAAAAATGTCAGATAGATTATCGACAAATATTTGACTCGTATTTTGTCTTTTGTTACACTAGTTTCTGCCCGCGACTTCGTTCGCGTGAAGTTTTGATATCGCAACGCATCTCCTGCTCAACGGAAGCTTTTTTGCTGCTTGCAACATTTCTTATTGCTGCTCCGCTCCTATTGGTCATAGCGTGATGTTATATAGCCTATAGCCTTCCTCGATAAATGGACTATCCAACACAATTTTTTTTTTCAATTCGAGCCGGTAAATCCTGAGATTTGCGCGTTCAACCAAAAAACAAACAAACTCTTCTGCTTTATAATATTAGTATATATAAACCAAAATTGACGAAGATACGACGCTTTTAAAATTCTCAATACGTCACGCCTTGGTATAATTTAAGCGAGTTCTGACGTCACGAGCCCACACTTCCGATTTTTGATGCGTTTTATCTTTGTCAATATTCATTGATTTACAAAAAACAAAAAATACGTGTCCATTATTTTCCATTTATTTAAATTATATTTTGATCGTGTCGTCATGGCTATTAAATAATATAATCATTCTAGCTTCTGCAAGCGGCTTCGTCCGCGGGATGTTTGATAATTGTCCCAAGGGATCTTACTACTGGGATAAAAAAAATCCATTGTTTTAATCTAGGTTATAAACTATCTGTGTGCAAAATTTCATTCAAATCCGTTCAATAGTTTTTGCGTGAAAGAGTAACAAACATACATACATCCATACAACAATACACCCACACATCCATCCTCAAAAACTTTTGAATTTAAAATACAGTGAAACCTGGATAACTGGGACATTTAACAAACCTGTAAATTAGTTTCACTTAGGTCCATGTTCACCGAAAAGATAACAGTCTGATTATCCAAAAACAGCTGTCACTGTGACATGTTCCCATACAAAAATGTATCTTAAACAGCTGTTTTAAGATAATCAGACCGTCATCTTTTTGGTGAACACGGACCTTCAAGAGGTATTCTACTTAACCAGTGTCTCAGATATCCAGGAATAAATTCCGGGACCTCAGCATGAGTTCCAGCTATTGAGGTTTCTCACTTATCCAGGTCCCACTTAACCAAGCTTCACTGTATTATAGTAGGGTTAAAATAATATACCACAGCACATCCAATGGAGATCGGTGATGTACGGGACACATGCACGGCACATAGTCGTGGTGTTTTTTCTTGATCCACCAGCCCGAGTGCGACAGTTTCCATTCAATCGTTTTTACTTTTGCAACTGAACACCCGCCAGCCTCTCTCAGTAAATTAAAATAGGAGGCCATTAGTTCTTGACCTGTAGCAATACAACATCAATACCAACAGATTCATCAGAGTTTTTAAAAAGGCTGTTTTTACAACAGTTTTTAACAATAAATACATATAAAATTTGAGGAACTCGTGGCTAAATAATAACAGCCACTCGAGTCGATCTTTAGGTTAAGCTGTGCTTTCCTAGATTGGTCTGTGGATGGGTGACCAGACCACCCTGAAATACCGAGTATCCTCCGTGACTCGGAAAGCACGTTAAGCTGTTGGTCCTGGCTGTTATTTGTCCATCTTTGACAGTCGTTACAGGTAGTCAGTGGCCCAAAAAGTCTGATAACCAGTCTTACCAAGGGGTACAGTATTACCCAGTACTAACTGGTTTGTGGAGGTCAGATAGGCAGTCGTTCCATGTAAAAGGATGCCATGTATTAAGTTGCGTCCGGTTAGACGGGAAGCCGACAAAAACATGTTTAACTGATGTCTGAAGAACTCAAAACCCAAAACTCTTCGAAATTCCCGAAAAACAAAATTGCGAACACTTATCTTAGATTGAACTTCAAGACAAATGTTACAGCTCATTTACCTGCAGAAATAGCCGTCATAAGCCTTGACTGCTCAGCTTCCTCTTCGAATATTTCATCTTTGTGCCCGTATATCGCATCCATCTCTCGTTCTGTGTTCTGCAGATGATTTGTATCTAAGAAGGAAGCGTTACCTACCTGTAACACAAAACATAATGTAATTTCAAATAGTTACTTAACAAATGTTTTTTTTAGCCTACTTAAAGGACATTGTATGCATACTGATTCAAAATGAAAGCCCATGAAGCAAAGAAATGCTTCAGCTAGATGCTGGGTACCCAGTTCTGGTCTCTGCCTCCTTAGATGGAGCTCGCCAAGCAGATGCAGCGCCCGTCCTAGCATTCTTCTCAGACCGTGCTCCATGGCACTGGCTCCCACCTGTGTCAGTAACTTGGCCGCCTCCTCATGGTCACCCAATCTGTACCAGATAGGTTTCACTTAACGATCAATTCGGAACACAAGTTTAGCAATGTTAATCACTTAAAAGAATTGTGACAAGAACGATTTCCTACTATAGCTTTATTGTCTAGCTAACAGACAATAAATCAATGAAGAGCAGATAGAAGATACCGAAGAAGCTTCCATTTTTTTTCTGACATATTGCAGAGAAAGTCATAGTTTTAATGAAATACATCTTAGAAGTGATACAATGAGGGTGTGACGAAGAGATTTAAATAACAATATTATACATATTTAATGTTACTAGGTACACTTTTAAGAATATTTTAGATCGGCTACTGAGGAAAGGCCTTCCCCAATTTTGTCCACCTAGGTATTGTTTCCTGGGCCTCCACATGCCAGTCCTAGATCCTAAATTATCATCATCTCTTGCCGGGCCATGCGCTGCACCATTCATTTCTAGGCATTTTTTTTATTCGCAGAAGACTCTGGTCAGACGGCCATTGAACCGACTGCAGAAGACCGCATGACGCGTCGTATGAAAAAACAAAATAAAGTATCAATTCTAAATGATAAAACATAAGCCAAGGTTCGCACCGTTGCATAACAGCCGCCAAGTGCATCCGAACCTCACAAAGCCCTTCTATGTTCTGACTCTTCTCGTGTATTTCGAAAGCTCTCTCAAGAGTCTTCTGAGCGTTATTCAAGTTGGACATCATTAACTGACAAATGCCGATTTCTATAATTGCCTCCGCCGTTTTATTTATTACACCAGCTAAAATATTGCAAATTAAAATCTAATTAAGGGCAAAAATCCACATTAATTTCAATCATCTGAATCGTTGGACCAGATCAAGATATATGTATTTGGCCTAGAAAATGCCTTGCCTGTCATTGTAAAATTATTTTTTTTAATTAATAATTAATATGATTGATAGAAAACATTATACTAAGACTACTTATATATTTTCTCTCTACCCAGCAAACCAATATAAAACAGTCATCCAACTAAAATATTCTTTATACTCATCGTACTGCTGTAGGCTAACCCCAACTCACTATAACTACATTGAGAACACCCTAAAGGACGACTACAAATGACTCACTGACCATCTTTGGCTCTCCTCTCGGCCAAGCGAGCCAATCTCTCAGCCTTAGGAGTGTCCGTCTTTCGCACCGCCCGGGCTTTGCTGAGGAGTACCCTAAACAGCTGTAAGGCAGTCACCGCGAACACGGTATCAGTAGGAATTTCCTTATCTTCCTCACCTTCTTCGGCTTCATATAGTAACCAATCCTGCAAGTAAGAAGTTGCTGTTTATTAACAAGTGCGAGGAGACGTGATAAATTTACTACATAATTATATTATGTGGACGTAATGTTTAGAATTGAGTCTTCTGCTAAATTTGAGTTGTGTTAGATAGAATTTACTTTACAGTACACCAAAATTTAAACAGCTATTTTACAATATTGCTTATTCTACGGTTACAACGGCAGTCTTATTGCTGGTAGTGATACCTTCTAGAGACCTTTCGATGGACTAAATGAACTTTAAACAAATAAAGTGGCCAAGTGCGAGTCGGACTCGCCCATGAAGGGTTCCGTAGCAGATTTAATGAAAGGTAAATTGCTGTTTACGATTTATGACGTATTAAAAAAAAACTACTTACTAGATCTCGTTCAAACCAATTTCCAGAGGAAGTTTACATGGTAATGTACATCATATTTTTTTTTTAGTTTTATCATTTTCGTATTTTAGAAGTTACAGCGGGGGGCGGGGGACACATTTTTCCACTTTGGAAGCGTCTCTCGCGCAAACAATTCAGTTCAGAAAAAAAATATTCTCTATTTTTGTATGAAAATCTTAATGCGGTTCACAGAATACATCTACATATCAAGTTTCAACAGCATAGTTCTTATAGTTTCGGAAAAAAGTGGCTGTGACATACGGACGGACGGACAGACAGACAGACAGACAGACATGACGAATCTATAAGGGTTCCGTTTTTGCCATTTGGCTACGGAACCCTAAAAAGAGGTGCACGATACAAGTTGTTTAAGTAGGTACATACCTATAATATAAAAACAACACAAACTAATAACAACATAATAACTACACAAACTAATTAATTATACAGATAGAAAACGCTATTGACGTAAAATTGTTCTCGTTAATGCAACTACTGATAGTTATAATACAGTTTTTGCATGGTGTAGATAGGTTATAATCGCTCGGAAAGCGGCCTGTTAAAATGTGGCTAATTAGCCAACGTTGACCTCGGCACGGCACTTTGACGACGTCAACGGACGCATGACCGAGTGCATTAAAAAGTGACACAAAACAAAACCACCGAAAATGCCGTCGTGTTTTATGAGATATTGCACAAAATATTCAAACAAAACATCTAAAACTCACATATCATTCACGTATACTATTTATCTTAATACTTAAAAAAAAACAAACTTTATATTTCTAAAATGTCAATTTTGATAGCCGTCATTACCGATCATAGAGTAAAATTATGCCTGGAAACCGACAAGTCAATAGGTACAAATGGTGGCACATTATTTATCCAGTTTTTTATTAGGATGAGCGGTTCAGAGGCTACAGAGAAATAAAAAATATGTTAGAGTTGAGAGTTATTGTAAAAAAATCGTATTCCGTTCGTATGCCGTGACACAAACACACTCTTAAAACCATCGTATGCTTTTATTAAAAGCTGTTATAGAATGTAATACCGTCCGTCCATCTTCACTGTGGACATAAAAAACCCCAAGTTGAATAAAAATTCAAAAACACAGAAAAGAAATAAACTAAGTTTATGTGAATGTCACTGGTGCTATTAGAAATAAGTTTATTACAAGGCTTTAATTGATTCTTTTTTTTTCAATAAATCAATTATTTACTTACGTTAATGCATATTTACTACTTTATTACTTTTGCCACATGAACTACTCATGGGTGAATCGCATTTTAGCCATAAATGGTGAAAGGAAAAATGTCATATCTGATTAATTTATTCTACGTTTCTACTACACGAAACAAAGCACTATCGCAAATTATATAAATGTATCTTTTTCTCTCGCGATAATTTAATCATGCATTCTAATTAGACTTGTAATCGTAGGTAGTGTAGTGTGCTACTCGTATGACAATATTTAGATACTCATGTGTGCGTTAGTGTGCCGTTTTTGAAGATCGAATTTGGTGTAGGTGACGTATCTACGCCTTTTCAACCGACTTCCGAAAAGAGGAGGTTCTCAATTTTTTTTTTGTGTTTGTTACCTCAAAACTTTCGTTTGGGTGAACCGATTTTGATGGTTCTTGTTTTATTTGAAAGCTGGTGCTTTCCGTGTGGTCCCATTTTAATTTGCTGAAGGTCTGATGCTGATCTTCGGAGATATACAATGGAACTCTTCAAAAATGTACGGCAAATCTGCAGTGATTGCTGTTATCGCTTGTAGATTTATTGTTCATACAACATCATGACGTAACATCACGCCTGTATGCTCTGAGGGGGTACGCAGATGTGTACAATACACCCAGATTTCGACAGTGTTTGGTACCTCAGAACTTTCGACTGGGTCAACCCATTTTGATTCTTTTTTTATTTGAAAGCTGGTGCTTTCCGTGTGGTTCTATTATAATTTGCTGAAGATCTGATGCGGATCTTCGGAGATATACAGTGGAACTCTTCAAAAATACACGGCAAATCTGCAGTGATTGCTGCAATCGCTTGGATGTTTATTGTTTATACAACTTCATGACAGAACATCACACCTGTATGCTCTGAGGGGGTACGCAGATGTGTACAATACTCCCAGATTTCGACAGTTAGGTGTATTAAGTTCCATTTATTGGCGATAAGTCTATTACCGTGACATGTATTGTTTTATTTTTATTTTATTGGCAAGGATGTACTTCAAGGGTAGTTTGGTGAGAATATGGTTAGGTTCTGATTATGGGATCCATGGCAAAAGAACGGAACTCTTCAATTCTTTAACGAGCAAATTAACGATATTCGGCCAAATCTTTTAAAGGCTATCCGAATATTTGAGTCGCCTACCAAAACCTCGTTACTAACCGACTTCAAAAAGGAGGAGGTTCTCAATTCAATGTTTCCCGGTAACTCGAAGATGACTTGACCGATTTTGTTTTTTAATTGTTTGAAAGGGTATCCCAAAAAGTCCCATAATCATCAAGTCAGGATCCTGATAATGGGATCCTGGAGAAATAGAGGGAACTTTTCAAATTTTATAGGCACACCAGAAGCGATTTGGGTAGTTTTAGAAAGAGTACTTTCTCGGAGTGATCCCATTTCAATTTGGTAAAGAGCTGATGAAGAACTTCGGAGATAGGCAACGGAATTCCTCAATAAATGATAGCAAATGTACTGGGATTGCTGAAATCTCATGTCTGTCTATTGTTCATAACAAAAAATCACGCCGGTACGCTGTGAAAGGGTATGCACATGTGAACCACTAAAAAGTGAATAATAAAAACTTTTTTTTCAAAAAATAAAACCGACTTAACACAAAAAGTGAAAAATTACTTTAGCTTCAGAAGTCGGTGACCTTTGTTTCATCGATTTACTTAGTTTTTTTGTCACCGACTTCCGAAGTCGGTTTTATGTTTTGGAAAAAAGTTTTTTTAGTTATAATATCATTGATAGTATCGGTATCTTATCCCTTAAATATTCGTTATTTAATCACTTGGTACGTGTAACATATTAAGGTAATAATAATTTCATCCAAATACAAATCATATCATTAGATAACTATATAAGGTCCCTTTAAAATCAATCAACATTTTTTTAGGAATCATTCAAACCACCAAAATAAGGACAACGATGATGATGATGATGATGATGATGATGATGATGATGATGATGATTGAGCACCACACCCAGCCAGGAGCAAGCCTGACCCGGACAAGCCGGATACACCAGGGGGCACGATTTTGTAAGGAAAGACATGATCTGGGATGGGAGAGGAAGCCCGACCAACCGCAGCCAGTCGGGCACAATCAGCCGACTATGCAGCCTAGAGCCAATATAGGAATAGTGGTAAAGACGAGTACAATCCATAGGAATGAGCATTGGTGTTTTGACCTTCGTCTATTGGTCTCTTCATTCATTGGAGAATCATGTTCTTTTCTGATAGTTGCGATTCCATTCGTTTTTGACGTCTTATTTAAGAAGAATATTATGTTCGCGTATACGTTTCATCGTCAGTATTATTTGTTTCACTGTCAGTTTCGCTGAGGTGATATGTTTCCTGAGTGTCTAATTTGATTTTTTCTCTATCTGCTGCTAACTGAATCCATTCTTCTTTGCTTTTATTGAAATATTCCATGTCTTTTTGGAGTGACGAATTCCATGTGGTCTGCCAACTTTTTGCCGTTTCGTTTGTATATAATAGCTGCGTGTAGTAAGTGGGGCTCTGGTCGTCGGAGGAAGTGCCCGTAGTAGCATAACCGTAAGCATTGAAATTTTTTGGTAATCGTTCTTCTCATAAGAATTTCGAGTGTGTTTTATTGTTCGGGAGGTTTCGCGTACTCTTTAACATATCTTTAATAATGGATCTTTCATATCTTTTGACTTTGGATCGGTTCGCCTTTGTAGTTCGTAGACCGCTGCCATAAGACCGTAAGTCGTTGCAGGTTTTATGACCATTTTATGGATAGGCGCCCGATTTTCCACTCCATTTTAGAACTTTATGATGAATATTAAGGTCTTAGAGTTACGCATCGCTTGTTTACATCTTTCGTTAATTGTGTTGTGCACCAGAATTTGGATCATTTTGTTCCAAGACATTGGTGTATCATTGTTTGCCCATGCTGCCTGCATGTGTTTTATAATTTCCAATAGCATTCTGTTGGCAAGGCTTTGAATAGCTCGGACACCACCTTGTCAGTACCTGGTGCTTTTCCGTTGCTCTTGCTTTTAATGATATCACTTAATTCCACTTCTGACAGTTCTTCTTTTATATCTGGTGTTTTATGTGTGGGCCTACTGACTTTTTTAAACCCTTCTGCCCACCTTGACATGGGTATAAAACGTTGTTGCGATTCATGTTCATTTTATGTCTCCTGTAAAAATCGTATGAGATTTTCATTCGTTGTAATGGATATGTTCCGCTTAGGTTTCTTAAGAGTATTTCGCATTTTTTCTTTTATTCTTTATTTCTTGTTCTGCTTAGTTGTTTGATTGCAAATGCTTTTCTAGGGTAACAGTTTTTAATAAACTCTGCTTTTTGCAGTTTTGCGAGCGCAATTTTAAGTTCTCTAGATCTGATTGGCTTGCTTAATCTTTACCGCTGTTGATTTCATGATATTTATGAGGGGATCCCATGAAACTAGTTGGCTATTTTTCTTGTTTTGTAGAATTTTCACCTGAGGTTGGTTTTTAATCTCCTTTTGATATTTTTTCATAATTTCCTCACTTTGGAGCCGGCTATAGTTGTAATTTTTGTAGCTGAATTCAAGCTCAGATTTGCGCATTGGTTTCACGTTGGTTTTCAGCATATATGCAGTGTCGGTTTTATTTTTTCTCCTAGGGGTTAAGAATAATAATATCCGCGAGAATAATATTATGGTCTGATATATTTTTTCTCCCCTCGCCTTTTATGTAATTAGATATATTTGGCTCGTCCGCAGCAGTGGGAGTCCGTTGGTCGTCTGGTTTCCATTGGTGTTTATGTCTTGCTTTCCTATGTGCACATTAAGGTCTCCTAAAATGATCATGTTTAATCCTTTTGGCTTTGCATTGATGCAGTTGGTCAGATCGGAAAGTGACTTAGTTGGCTTATTGCTTGGTACTCGTATGTGTGTTGTTATTATATAAAAATTCACAGGTTGTTCTTTGCAGAGAGCTGTTATAACTGCTGCCATGATGTTAGTATTTCTTTCTTGTTATTTGTATTGTTATAGTCGTGTCTTTTCTTACCAGTAACGCGAGGCCACGGCGTTAGGTAGAACCACTAAGGGGCCAGGTGTAGTGTTTTGAGTTAGGTAATCCGGTACTCAGGTTTGTTTCCTGCAAGCATGCTATGTGTATCCCTTTATCTTTCAGGGTTTTGTCAATGTTATTTTCCTTGGAATGTGTGGCGGTGCCTTTAACATTCCAGGTTGCGATTTTAATGGGTCCTGTTTTCTATTGTGCTGCTCCGTTTTTGCTTTCATCGTAGATTCGTTAGGTGTTGCTTTTTTGCGGCTCTTTATAATGTAGGTACTCTTGTAGTTTAAGCCTGCAGTTAAGACTTGTTACGGTTCCTGTGGACGAAATTTATTAGCATTCCTGGGAAAGAGCTTATTAACTAATGGTATTTTACTGGGATTTTTATTAATCTCGCGTTGTTTTGCGTGTGTGGGTTATTTATTTTTCTTCCGTGGGTAATGGGAGAAAGTAGGGTTCTCTTTTGTGTTTTTGTGGCCTGCTCAGGCCGGTCACTAGTGTTAAGTTATTTGTATAGGGTTTTTTTAACGCTTACAAGTTTTAAGATTTATATATAACATCTGCGTTCGTTACGTGACACGGAGTGAGGCAGATGAAAAATAATTGACAGACTGTTCTATTGTTTTCTGGGGTAGCAAATTTTTTGTTATCCGAACGGACAAAATAAGGACAATGGTAAAAAAATAAGAAAACTCATTAGATACTTGCAAGAAAAATAAATCAGCAAACGAAAATACACTAAAAATGTTGGTTACCCAACGTATATAAACACATCTTTAAACACATCTACTCGTATAAACATGTCTTTGTTATCTCGGTGTTTTTAGCTTAGATATATTTGGTTAGACGTACTGAACGCTGTGTTAAAAGGAAACGGAAAACGGTAGGTCAAAATGTAATAAGTTGAGAATGTTGTAAAAAAATAGTCATTTCTCAATCTAGAAGAAGAGAAAAATGAGAACGATAGTTTACAGAAATTACAAAACGAAAAGCTTTACACTAGATAATTAACTCAAAGTATTTAAATGCACTTTGAATACTTGTTTACAATATAGTGCATTTAATTTATAAAGAAAATGTAAAGGAAGATGCCCAAAAAAAAACCGGAGTCGATTATAATAATTTATGTATAGGAAGATATACCATATATAAGAGGTCGCCGTTGTTTGCCGTTATGTTTTAAGTGCTTTCCCGATTATTTTATAATTTCAACGACCACTGCTTTGTTTATTACAGATTCCGACCCTGCCTACCTTGTATGACACTTGCTTCCATTCTTGACACATTGAAGATCGCTCACACGTTTTAGTTGGAATTGTTTTTCTTGGAATTATTGATAATATCGCCGCATGGTGTCGGACGTAAAGAATAGCACCATCTCATATCTTCCCGTGGGTCTCGTAAGAGGTGACTAAGGGACTTACCAGAGAATGGGCAGCAGCGTTCCTGCCAAGCGTCGCGATTATGGCAAAACCCCAAAATGAGCACCGCATTACATAAATGGCCCCTAGTGCCCGGCAGCCCGTCTACCCTCGACTACGGCAGCGGTCGAGGTTATGGCGTGGCAAGGGGTGCGAAGAATCCCCGGATGGGATCCGGCTGCCTATACCAACGACTGGACCTGGCAATACGACACGCGCACACTCCGGACCTATGAGAAGATAGCGGAACTCGAAGAGGAGTTGAGCAGGCTGCGGTGGAGTATTGTGGGATTATCTGAAGTCCGAAGAGAGGGGGAAGACACGATAATCCTAAAATCCGGCAACCTGCTTAATTTCCGAGAGGGTGACCGCCAGTCCCAGGGTGGTGTTGGGTTTATCGTCCACAAGTCCCTCGTGAACAACGTGGTGAAGATTGAGAGTGTGTCGACCAGGGTGGCGTACCTTATACTGAGAATATCCTCAAGATATTCGCTGAAGGTCATACAGGTCTACGCCCCGACCTTGGCACACCCCGACGACGAAGTGGAGACCATGTATGAGGATATCTCTAAAGCCATGCATGGTTTCAAAACTCACTTCACCGTTGTCATGGGGGACTTCAACGCAAAACTGGGCAAACGAGACTGGGATGAGCTGCAGGAGGGGCAATTTGGAGTTGGACGTCGGAACCACCGGGGCCACCAACTGGCTAGTTTTATGGAGAAGGAGGGCCTTTATATGATGAACTCCTTCTTCAAAAAGCGGGAGCACAGGAAGTCGACCTGGCAGAGCCCAGATGGTGCAACAAAAAACGAGATTGACTTCATCATGTCAACCAAGAAGCAAATGTTCAATGATGTCTCAGTGATCAATTCGGCAAAAACCGGGAGCGATCACCGCATGGTAAGAGGCACATTGAACATCAATATCAAGCTAGAAAGATCTCGACTGATGAAGTCTACGCTCCGTCCAGCACAGATCCAAATCCAAAACCCCGAGAGCTTTCAGCTTGAACTCCAGAATCGTTTCGAGTGCCTAGGCAGCTCAGTGGACGAATACAACGATGGGTTAGTGGAAACTGTCCATACCACCGGGTCTAAGTTCTTCAAGACACGTCGTACAGATCAGAAAAAGAGGTTCTCCGATCAAACCCTCGAGCTCATGAAGGAGCGGCGTGAGATGATCCTGCAGTCTCCAGATGAGGCGTCGAAATACCGGCAGCTCAATAGACGGATCTCTAAATCCTTAAAGAGCGACCTCCGCCGCTTTAATACCGAGCGTATTAAAGACGCGATCGAGCGGAACAAAGGCTCCAAAGTATTTTCAAGAGATCTGGCTATTGGGCAGAGCCAGCTCACGAAACTAAAGACCGACGAAGGCAGGATCTTATCCGCCAAACCGGAGCTACTGAGGGAGATCGAGAGCTTCTATGGACAGTTGTACACGTCAACCAGCAAACCCATTGTCGACCTAGCAAACGACCCAAGTCTAGCGACTAACCCGACACTATACCGAAGACATCCTGAACGTCAGCCTGTACGAGATTAGGATGGCTCTGAACCAAATCAAAAACAACAAGGCACCGGGTGATGACGGAATTACGGCCGAACTCCTGAAGGCGGGTGGAAAAACCGATACTTAAGGCCCTTCAGAAGCTGTTTAATTCCGTCATACTCGAGGGGAAAACGCCACTGGCATGGTGCAGGGGTGTAGTGGTACTCTTCTTCAAGAAGGGTGACAATGCCCGGTTGAAGAATTACAGGCTATCTCACTTCTAAGCCACGTCTACAAGTTGTTTTCAAGAGTCATCACGAATCGTCACGCGCGCAGGTTTGACGATTTCCAGCCACCCGAACAAGCCGGTTTCCGAAAAGGCTTTAGCACCGTGGACCACATACGTACGCTTCGGCAGGTTATACAGAAGATCGAAGAGTATAACTTGCCTCTCTGCTTAGCGTTTGTGGACTACAAAAAAGCTTTTGATTCGATCGAAACCTGGGCTGTACTGCAGTCTCTCCAACGGTGCCAAATTAATTATCGGTACATCGAGGTGTTGAAGTGTTTGTACTAAAACGCCACCATGTCAGTCCGAATTCAGGACCAAGCCTCGGAACCTATCCTTCTGCAGCGAGGTGTAAGACAGGGAGACGTCATATCTCCGAAACTGTTCACCGCTGCAGTGGAGGATGTCTTCAAGGTTCTGGACTGGAAAAGGCTAGGCATGAACGTCAATGGCGAGTACATCACTCACCTTCGGGTTGCCGACGATATTGTGGTCATGGCTGAGACCATGGAGGACCTCAGTACAATGCTCGATGACCTCAGTAGAGCTTCCGAAAGAGTGGGTTTAAAAATGAACATAGACAAGACGAAGGTCATATTGAATGCCCATGTCACACCCATTCCTATCAAGATCGGAGACTCTACACTCGAAATTGTAGACGATTATGTATTCCTAGGACAAACGGTCCAGTTAAATAGGTCTAACTTCGAGAAAGAGGTCAATCGTCGAATCCGACTCGGCTGGGCAGCGTTCGGGAAGGTGCGCGGTATCTTCTCGTCCAACTTACCGCAGTGTCTCAAGACGAAAGTCTGTGACCAGTGTGTGTTGCCAGTGATTACATACGGGACCGAAACGTGGTCGCTCACAATGGGCCTTATCAAAAGGCTTAAAGTCACCCAAAGGGCAATGGAGAGGGCTATGCTCTGAGTTTCCTTGCGTGATCGAATCAGAAATGAAGACATCCGCAAGAGAACCAAGGTCACCGACGTAGCCCGAAGAATTGCTAAACTTATGTGGCAGTGGGCAGGGCACATTGCTCGCAGAACGGATGGCCGATGGGGCCGAAAAGTTCTGGAGTGGCGACCGCGAACCGGAAGACGATGCGTGGGAAGACCTCCCACTAGGTGGACCGATGACCTGGTGCGGGTTGCGGGAATCCGGTGGATGCGAGTCGCAAGGGACCGGTCAACGTGGCGACACTTGGGGAGGCCTATGTCCAGCAGTGGACGTCTTTCGGCTGGGATGATGATGATGATGATTGAATACATGGACTGTTTGAATATTTGTGGAATTGCAACTAATGACTGCAATACCCTAGGCCGACGACCCTCGGACGTGAAACAATTCCGTCAGTGCTTCGGCAGTGGCTTTCACCAAACTCTGAAAGTAAGTATAACCTAGCTGGGCTAGGTACCAAGATCATATTGTTCCACCTGCACAATTTATAGACGACATTTCATTATTAATGTAAGATGAATAAACCGTGTACAACACCAAAATGTGTTTTTTATTTATTCTGGACGCCTTTTCGATAAATCCATTTCTGTTATCTATTAATGGCTTCAAGTCATTCATATTCAAAATATGACTATTCAAACCTTCTCCAGTGAATAAAACATACATTAGTGCTTAAAGAAGTTGATAAGTAATCAGCTCTTTTATAGAGACTTTAACATAGCCTAATTTTTACTAATCCTTAAATAACTCTGCTCTCAGATTGTCAAAACTTACTGAATTTTCAATGAAGGACTGATAAGTCTGAATCTATTGATTCATACCATTTTCATCTCCTTACATCCAGGCTCAAGAATATAGGTAATCGTTTCCGTCTCCTTTGTCCATCTATTTTAATGGGACCTTATATAGCTGCAAAGGCCATTGCCCAAACCCAGTATCGCTCTAAAATAAAACATTATAGCAACAAAAATATAATCATAAATTATTAAATCTTTTTTTAACTTTTCTTACTTATCTTGATCGAAATCGTATGTGGGGTTAATATGTTGTGTCTTAATAGTTACTAATTCGATTTTATTGCATTATTTTCAAAATGGCTTTCTTAAAGTGCAAGCAGTGTTGACACCTTGAGAAACTTCCCCGTAATCGGTTTTAACTGATATGTAGAGGCAGACGTTGTTTTAAAAATATTTCAAATATCTATTAGATATTCCCGCGTGATTCATATTTTTATTTGTAATTAATATAATCAAAAAAATATTTCTTTCCTAATCAACAATCTTTCATTAGTTTACAAATCAGTAATGGTCAGGGTGATTTAGATTAACTGTTGGTAACACTACCACGGGCAAATAAAAGGTGAACTGTCATCAAAAGTGTCACTGTCAAGTCAAACAGCATTGTGTCGTAGGGATGGGCAAGTGAAAAAAATATATCGATATTTATCGTATCGATATTCTTTATCAGTATCGATAATTATCGAGCGAAAAATATCGAATATCGTCAGGTTTCGTATGATTATTCATACATATTCCCAAATCATTCAAACTTCGTAGAAAAGAACAAAAGAAAACGGTATTTTTATTGATGCTTGAGCCTTAATAATAAAATACAATTTAATCAAAAAAGTAGTCATCAGATATCGACACGAAACCAAAAATTAATAACTTTAAAAAAAATCGGATTTGATACGAATTCGATACTCTAAAATAAATATCGAATATGGATCTATCGCGATTTAAAAATATCGACCATATGTAGTGATAACTGGATGGAAAAACATCGATATTTCGATATTTTTTTGCACATGCCTATTGTGTATAAGTTGTTGAGTTTGTTGTGATATCAAATAACTTATTATTACGTCGAGTACGTGTCCAGTAGAGTCTTCGGATTCCTGTACGAACAAGATATCTTTCTGAATACTATTGTACTGTTTCTGTGCTACTGGTGTGGATTGTGTAGAACGTTTTTCTGAGTTTGCTTACGTTGTTGGACTAATGCCTATAGAAGTGTGAGAAGACAGACTCAGCATGATCAAGATAGGCAACCGCAGTTTGTTAGTGAAGAAGCCATTGCAACACAAGAGAACATGGATGTTGCTACATCAAGTCATGGAGTGGAAAGTGCATCAGAAACTTCTGTGTCTTCAAGGGATCATTCCAGAAGGTTTATTTGGAAGCAGTACAGTGTACTATGCATACATTTTAGTTAATAGGGCTATAAGTAACTCAGTAGCTGATATTGCTGGTTACTATTGCAATTGTTTGGTGGGTAATCGAACCGTGGGATGCTGCGCACACGTAATTACCATTTTGTGGTATCTTGGTTGGGCTCGATATCGATCATTTTGAGCCGACGGCTTTTTAGACAACATATTTTATGAATATGATGATCATATGAACCAATAAAAGTATTTTATTCCTATATTCAAGCATTATTATTTTCTATTCCCTATACTTACTTATAAACCCCTACATTTAAATGTAGGGATTTATAAGACGGATGTTTTTCTACATCGTTCTCACATAATTATGTATAATCTCAACATGAAAGATGTAACCAAGATTTTGTAACAACATTTTTGATTGAAAAGAGTGTCCATGGAGTTTCTTGCCCGTTCTTCTCCATAGAGATCTACGCTAGGGAATGGGCAACTACAGTACTTTCTCAAGTTATTATGCCTTGTGTCTGTTACTGTAGCTTTGATTTTTCTTTGTATTTTTGACATTCAAAAGTGCCGTAATGGTCTAGTTGAAATAAATTATTTGAGTTTGAGTTTAGTTAATATTAGTTACTTAGGATTATTCACTGGTTTGATGGAACTATTTTCTGTTGTCTTATGAGAAATCAAATCATATTGTTGTAAGGACTGTTTCTTTGGTAGAAGGTTAGCTACAAAACTAACCTCAAAACTTGAACAGAAAATCAAAGAACAATAAAAACCCCACAAAATAAATAGTTCATTTTTATTTCCTTAGAAAATATGACATCTCCCCTCTTTTATGTCCAATTTATACTATCATACAACTTATTTTCATGCGCAACGGCGGTCCATAGAAGGATGGGCAATCTCTTTTGCAGTAATTGCTACCTAGAATGAATAAGAATGAGTTCATGTGATACGACGAGATTACTCAGAGTGACATTAACCGTAGAATTGCATTTTCTTAAATTCCTAGAATTTTGTATTTAATTTGTTATTCTGTAATTAAGAAAATCCAGTTTTCTTTACAATCGCACTTTACCGGTTAGAGCAACTACTTTATTTTATATTTGCTTTGATCGTTAGATCATTAAACATTGCCATTATGTTTGTGTATGCGCGTGTGATAACGCGAGCTGCTAGACGCACCGCTACTACGTAAACGCGCGTATTTTTACGAGCAACGCGCCGCCAGACGGCACGACCCACGACGCGCGTTTTCTCCGTGAACGAGCCCATATTGATTTATTTGCTACCATAAAAGAAAAAAAAAATACATAAAATATGTTTAATTAAATAAATAAAATACTTAACCTTTCCAATAGCAGAATCTCTGACTTCTGTAAGTAACGTAAATGGTTCTTCAGGATCTGCTCCTGGAACTAATAAATATTAATAATATAAGCGAAGATCATTCAGTCATACATTCAACAACTAAAGTAACTTACATTTATCCAGAAGAAACGTCCCATAGTGGTATTTACAGACCGCTTTTAGCCGACCACCATCAATGAGGTACTGGCTTGATACAGCAATCGATGCTTGGAAAAACTTTTCAGCTAACCATAAGATACCCTTTTCTCTTTCAGCGTAATACAGTGCTAGATTTAGTAAGTAAAGGCATTCTTTCTTAGGTTCATCTGGAAGTGGAATAAATAGAGACATTTCAATGAGAGGTTTTCTTTTTGAGAACAAAAAAAAATACATTTTCAAGAACTCGGTAGATGGCGTTGAACTGACTACGTTACTAGGTGCCAAAGCCAAAACGCTTGAAAAAACACACGTCACATACCGCTCGTTAAATGACACTTTCGTTTACGTAAGCTTCCGAATATAAACATTAGATCCAAGTGAAATTATGTAACGTTCTGTTCCTTGCAGTAACATACCGAGACCAGCGCCATCTATCTAGCGACTAGGGAAGAGTTGAAAAAGAAAATCCCTCGTTATTAATAAATTAATCATTGAATTTGTATGCTTCAAGTAGCCGCTTGGAACGTTTTCCGAGATTGTTTTTACCTAGTGTACGACCAGACATTACCTACGAAGTACTTAGTACTACGTGCTAACGACTACTTTATCAAGTAGATAAGTACGGCAATAATTCATAAGCTGTGACCTTTTTAGCGACAATAAACGAAAGTTAATCCGACCCCAACATAGTTGGGAATAGACTAGGCGAATGATGATGAAGAAGCAAAAATGATTGTTTTAAGTAGAAAGTAGGTAGTATGTGTCTGTACTTCTCTTCTAACCAAAAGTTCTTTAGCTTTACAAAACCATTTTTGTCTGAGATACAGAAAGAACAAAGTAAAAAATCATTTTAATAATAGCTATCAGCTTAAAAGCACACACCTTGCTCGTGTTCCGTTTCCGCCTTTTGTAGAATTTCAGTGATGTGTTCCAAATAATCTTCCCTCTTTCTGAGATCCACTACAATACCGATATCGTCATCGTTAACCAGCTGTATATTATCGTAAATGAGGTCTTGCAAATACGCTGAGGCGTCTACAAACCCGGCTTCTCGTAGTTCAAGAACAAGACAATCGGATAAGGGTTGTTTACGCCTACAAGTATAAAAAAATTATAGTCTACTGATCATCGACTTGTTTTAACTGCCAAACAACTAGACAGGTGGTTGTAGGAACTGGTTGAAGGATCACACCAGAGAAATGATGGACCTCGACACCAGGTGGCGCCTTCTGCGCCTGGACCGAGATAGCCTGCGTCTGGTGGTGGGGACCATCACTGGACACTGCTCGCTGAATAAACACTTCCACACCCTAGGAATCACTGACAGTCCCCTGTGCAGAGCGTGCATGGAGGCGGAGGAGACGGTAGCGCATGAGCTCCTAGAGTGCACAGGCGTTACCAAGATTTGCGAGGAGATCCTGGGAACGCCAAGATCACTAAACTTGCGGATGTCCTGAGGAGACCGGGAAGTTTAATCTGCTTCTGGAAGGAGGTGGGCTGGTTAAAACACGTTCATACCTCCGTACACCACTGGAATCGAGAAATGATAATGAAAACAAAGCTTTGCTTCGAAATGTCTCCAAACTGTTTTTGGTCATACATGCCATCAGTTTCGGCAGTTGCCGCTTCTTTGGAAACCCAGTACTGGGGGCAAATAGTAAGGATGATTTCGGAAACCCAGTACTGGAGGTCTCTAGTACCGTTTTTGGTTTCGGCAAACCACTGGCGGAATCCATTATTAATATTTATTGCTCGAACACTTGGTAAAACATGTTATTATAAATAATGTCAAAATATGTTTACAAAGTTGTCAATATTATATAGATGCTCTGTGGTCAAGATTCAATAGTAGCTATTACAGAGTAAAATATTTGATGCTCTATGATATACCCACTTAACGTTGTGATTATATACTCTTTCATACCTACATACTTATGAAATACTGCTTTCAAAAGGAACAGTGTATCAAAAATTGCCATAATGTTTTTTTTTGCTTTTTTTCTATTTCAGAAATAATATTGGCCACAAAACGACTAACATTTTTGGGGTAACAATTTAATACTTTGTGGAAACGCCTGCATGGTTCTGTTACTGTTCTGTGGATGATCATGACCATTCATAGTTATCCACAGAGCATCTATACATACGGTAGTCATAAACTGGATGCGAGTCGCACGGGACCTGGGGCCTAATTCTGCTATTTTAATAAATTCGTCACTCCAACACGATTCCATTCTCATCCCATTGTCATTTTGCTTAAAGTTCGTAATCTGCTAAATTCACAATGGTCGGTCAATGGTCTCGTAATAAAATTGTGTTTTAATGGCATTGTCGTATTGTTATTATTATAAAACCCTTAATACGAATGGTTTTCGAAATCTACTACTAAATGCGAACATTTATTCATGCCAGATTTCATGTACGAGATTAATATTCTATGACATTTATTTCAATGGAATGTCAGTGGTTGTTCAATGAGAAGTCATAACGGCGCCATTATGATAGTAGAATTAACAAACTTGTCAAAATTTGACAGAACTTGATCATTATGAAATCAATGATCGAATACTCTGACACTATTGTAATAGCGGATATATGAAATTTTGACAAGTTTGTTAATTCTACGAGTACTATCATAATGGCGCCATTATGACTTCTCAGTGAACAACCACTGACACTCCATTGAAAGGAATGTCATAGAATATTAATCTCGTACATGAAATCTGGCATGAATAAATGTTCGCATTTAGTAGTAGATTTCAAAAACCATTTGTACTAAGGGTTTTATAATAATGACAATACGACAATGCCATTAAAACACAATTTTATTACGAGACTATTGACCGACCATTGTGAATTTAGCAGATTATGAACTTTAAGCAAAATGACAATGGGATGAGAATGGAATCGTGTTGGAGTGACGAATTTATTGAAATAGCAGAATTAGGCCCCAGTCAATGTGGCCTCATTTGGGGGAGGCCTATATCCAACAGTGGACGTCTTTCGACTGAAATGATGGTGATAATGGTCATAGTTGGAACTAACATTACCACCTTGTTTTTTTTTTAATTCAGACAATTTCACAACCGTTACCAACAGAACCATGAACCATGGCTACACAGTAAATGAGGTTTAATATTGTTGAAATGCTTAGATTTTTTTTTCTTATTTTAAAAATTATAACGAAGTTGCTTTTTAAATAGACCACTTACCTTCATAGCCATGAAATGGCTATGTGAAATGGTAATATGTATGAACAAAGTAGTATGTTTTAGGCAGACCCCAAATAATATGATACAATAAAAAGCCTTGTTAGTTTTTACGAGTGCTCTCGTTACATTTTATGATGGATTCGGCAGGGTCTAGTCTCACCCCATATCATAATATTTCATTGTTACCAAGTAGAACCACATTTTGGATAGCTACGTCAAATAAAGTTGGCATTTTAAGTTTCGGTGTTGTGAAAATAAGATCACATAATGCTCTTAGATTTGTTAATATTATCGTACATTTTGTTGCTAATGGTAAAACGCTTGCAATCGACACGTATCTCATATTTTATTATAACGATATCTTCATCACGTACGCACGAATGTGTTGCAACATTGCTTATTACATTCTACATGATTGTATCTATCGTCATTTTAAGGCAAAACTGCACACATTCACTATCTGCTCATGTTAATTTGCTCAGAACGTTCCCAAGTTGGGACCAAGCATTATAATTATCTGCAAAGATAGGTATCTTATTGTTCCTGAAATAAACTACTATCATCGTAAGAATGTATTTATTGACGTAACAAATAATTAACAATGACAAATGTCACAACCATAAAGTAGGTATACATCATTCGTCCACATCCTAATAAAGCTACGACATCTCCTCGACAAGTCGTCGTGGTTTCGAGGTGGTGCGCCCACTGCATCTTGCTGGTGCTCCCTGCAAGACAGCCGTGGCCAGTGGTAGACCAGGTGTCTCAGCGCTGGCTTGAGTGTCTGCTTGATTATGTGTGCCTGATGATCTTGGAACGATGTGCTCCATCACATTTGGATTTATATCAGGCGAGTCTTGAGTAGCCTGGCAGGAGGACCAAATTGATGGGTGGGTTAGTTGAGGTGTTGGGTGAGGTGACTCTGGCTGATTGCTAAGTGTCGATGGTGATCGCTGTCTCATAGGTGTGGAAAAAGTTAGTGAATGAGGTGTAGGTATAGATGGAGGCAATGGGCGAGTAACAGCTGCACTGGTTGGGACGCACATGATCTGCATGATATCTCCTCTCTACACCGTCTGAAGTGTTCACAGCGTAAGAACATCTGTGCGTACGCCTTGATATTGTAGCAGGTAACCATCGGGATCCGTCTCGGGTGCGAACAAATACGCTGTCACCTGCTTTAAAAGATGGGGTTGTTTTCTCAGACTCAATGTTTGCCTGTATCTGTCAATCCATTTTGAGAGTGCATCTGCTAGAACCAACCAGTATTTCCCTTCAAATGGTCTACTACGTGGTACTTTCAATTCTACACGGGATGGTCTCTCATCAGGATTGGGCATCCTGGAAAGTTAGTCAGCTATAAAATTAAGTTGTCCTTTTGTGAAGACAATGTCATAGTCATAGCTACCAATCATCAAAGCCCAACGTATTAAGCGATTATTAACAAGTTTCGGTAAATTTCGCTGTGGCCCTTATACGTGAATCAAGGGTTTATGATCAGTGAGTGTGAATTTTGTGCCACGTAAGTATTGGTCAAACTTTTGGATGTCAAAAAATATGGCTAATGCTTCTCGATCAATACTGAATATTTAGTTTCCGCTGATCTCAGCTTGACGCAAAAACGATAGGTTGTATTTGATCATTCGCTTTATGAAATAATACGGCACCTACACCCTTTTCCGAGGCGTCACACGCTAAAAGCAACGGACGCTTCTCATCAAAGGCCACAAGTGGTTTTGATTCACAAATCAGCATTTTAGTATTTTCAAATGCTGTATTTTCTTTATCTGTCCATCGCCACTTTTGGCGCGCGCTAGTTAGTGCATGCAGGTCCGCGCATAAACTGTGCAGGTGAGGTATGAATTTCTCGTAGAAATTTACGAGACCAAGGAATGACCGTAGTTCTTGAGCGTTAGAACGTGGTGTCGCTTCCTTGCTGATTGTGTGACCCAGGTACTCGATATCTGTTTGGAAGAATGAGCATTTTGTTAAATTGACTTTTAAGCCAGCCTGTTGTAATTTGTCAAACACAGTAGACAGTGTTTTGAGATGTTCAGCGTCATCCTTCCCTGTTAAGGCGATATCATAGAAGTAAATTGCTACATTTGGTAGCGAGTAGTTCATCAAAGTAGTGTTGAAAAATCGAGGGTGCTGTTGATATTCCAAAAGGCATCCTGTTGTATTGGTAATATCCTTTGTGCGTAGATATTGTCAGGTACTTTTTCGACTCTGGTGCGATCTCGAATTGCAAGTACGCATCTTTTAAGTCGATTTTCGAAAACTTAACTCCGTTTGCAAGATTTTGACGTAACTGGTCAAATAGTGGGACTGGGTGAGCGTGTGTTACCATGGCAGGGTTAATAGTGCTGCGAAACTCACCGCAAATTCTGATTTGGCCATTTGTTTTGACCACGTTGACTGTGGGCATTCCAAGGGGGTCATATTTGGATCAACTTTGGTAATTATTCCCTCGTCCACTAAACGCTGAAGTTCTCTTTCTATGTTTTTGCGCATAGTGAACTTAACGGGTCGGGCAGGGATGTGTTTAGGTACGGTACTATGTTTAATATGGATATTAACGGCGTAATTTTTAACTTTTCCTAGTTTGTTGTCAAAAAGAGGCGAGAAAGTGTTTAATACCTGTTTAAGTGTTCTGGTATCTCGTTGAGTAGGCTTAACCGAATAGACGGGTTCTGGAAACGTCATGTCGTACATCTCGCTCCACTGAAGACCAAAAAACATGGGGTTGGCTTCTTCCACTACAACGGGTAAAACTTTCTGTCTTCCAAGGATTGCAACTGTTACGTCTGTAAGTCTTTTTGGTTTGAGTTTGAGGTTCCCATAGGCACGTAGCTTCGGTGCCTTTGTTAAAGGCGGTGCTCCAATACGTTTCCAAAATTGTGTGCTAATGATGGAGTATACAGATCCCGGGTCCCAGTCCAACGTACATCTGACACCGTTGAGTGTGACGTCAATGCGCTTGCTGATCTTGTTCCTTTTGCGATCGATCTTGTAGACATCGTTACTATCGTATGAGCTTGTAGAAGGTTCTGATAAACACTCGTCGCTGTCAGTGTTCCTAATTTTATATAATTTGTTTTCGTTTTTGATTGCTCGTTTCTTCCCTGACTTGGTGCTCGTCAAATATGCTCTCCCAGTCTTGATACAACAATCTTCAAAATGCCCTTGCGTTTGACATTCCTTGCAAGTATGGTCTTTTGCCTTACAATCGCCCACCTTATGCCTATCATATGCACCGCATCGACGGCACTGATCTAGACCAATCGTGCGTAAAGACGTACTATGTTTGTTGTGATGCGCCATGTTGGTTTTTGTTCTTACTTTGTTTGTGGCAGCAGGTAAACCGACGTGAATGTCACCCTCAGCAAGCTCTCTAGACTGAGCTACTGCAAAGAATTTGGCAAATGTAACTTCCACAGTCTTTCCATCGTAATGTTCTTGTAGGTCAGGCCATTTCTGTTTCAGATCCACTTCTAGCTGCGGGTGGTTTATGCCGATCGCAAATCGATCACGCAGCAGACGTTCGAACAAGTCGTCCTTGTAACCACAGTCGGTAGCGAGTTTCTTGAGCCTGTTAGCGTAGCGTTCCATAGTCTCATTGCATTCTCTTACGCAATTCCAAAGCTCCGTTAAAGCTTTGAATTTTGTTGTTTTAGGTCGATGTAAGTCGAGTAGTTTAAACTTTACGTCTTTGTAAAGACTGTTTTCAAAATCGGGAATGAGTGCTACTTTCAGATCGTGGAAGAGTTCTGGAGTTAAGCAAGAGAATACAAGTTCTTTCCTGATGTCGTCTTCACTTACGTCCCAGATGTCGCATTTTTTTTTCAGAAAAATCAAAAAAATATTCTACCGACGTAGTAGCAGGGTTAAACGTATCGCACTTGAAATTTTTAACAATTGTGAGTTTGTTACAGTTGTTGTTGGTGTTCGCCGAGCTGATAGACTCCGTACCAGGTGTTGCTGGTGTGGGGGCCGCGACTGTCGGTCGCTGTTGTTGTAACACGAGTTGTTGCAAAACGTCTGATATTTGCTGTTGTTGCTCCCGTTACCATAAAGTAGGTATACATCAGTTCCCATAGCTGATTAAAACAATTTATGTCTGCTTTTTAGACCTGTAATTTGTATGGTGCGTAACCAATATTCTATCTATTCATTGGTAGCTTCACTTAATTCGCCAGTTACTTTAACCATGCCAAAAGAGGCATTTTACCATCAACTTTTAAACACAAATCCCGACTAGGTGCTACTAAGAAATTATTGATGGCAAAAGTCAATTACACTTTCAAGATAGGAGCAGTACCTAGTAGCGCTAGCCATCACAGGCACATCGTCGAGCCAGTTAGCAGACATCAGAAGATGGCTAAGCGAATATAATAGTAACGTCATGCACTCGATGATTAAAACCCTAAATTTGATGTTGTAAACGTTTCAGGTGTAAAAAAGGCATTTGACAAGTTCCCAAATACTTTTTTTACACCTAAAACTATGTATTCGGTATTAGGTACGATATTAATTATTGCATTTCCTCATCAATTTTTTAGTCCACTACAGAGCCATATTTCTTATTTTCACACAGTAACATTGCCAAATTAATTAAAACATGTAAATATTTGACAGCTATTTGCGACGTTGCCAACTTTTGGGATACGCGCTCTTAAGAAGCTTATACTCTGTTCCGTTTACTTACTCATGTGCCCCTACCCTATATTCAACACAACAAATGTCACCTCTTTATCAATCAAATAATTTATTTACTTTTACTTAACAGATCATAAAATCCTTTACAATATCAGTCTAGATAATACAGATAAGATTCTATTACCCAGGACTTGCTTGAGTGTTCGTATAAACTAAGTTAAATTAGGGAAGTGTAGAAAAGCTTTTTTGGGTTTTTGTCCCTCTGGTTTCGGGACCAACGACTGCTTATTAAGGTTATGTTACCGATCATGAGGACACCTTATGTGTTTACTGAAGCCGCGTTCCCATTTTGTCGTGACGACAGAAATATAATCGTGTAGTTTTAAGTGTTCAAATTCAAATTCATTTATTGGTGTGATTTTTGGTACATTTTCATGAGATCTGTGTGTTGTGGTTTGTTTATTTAAATGAAGGTGATCACATAGACGTTTTCCAACTAAAACCATCAATAAATTCATCGTCACGACAAAGCCTCAGATTTCCGGTAAAGTCAGAAGATCGTGTCGTGTGTGATAAAATGGTTCATTGTCACTAGTACCATTAACAGTTCCATGATGGAACTAGTGTTGTTTTTTACTATCACTAGTTCCATTTTGAGAGAATTTGAAAATAATGGAACTAGTGTTGATTTTTTTTATCACTAGTTCCACTAGTAACATTAACAGTACCATGATGGAACTAGTGTTGATTTTTATAATCACTAGTTCCATTTTGAAAGAATCTGAAAATAATGGAACTAGTGTTGATTTATTTTTATCACTAGTTCCACTAGTAACATTAACAGTACCATGATGGAACTAGTGTTGATTTTTATAATCACTAGTTCCATTTTGAGAGAATCTGAAAATAATGGAACTAGTTTGATTTCTTTTACCACTAGTTCTACATTACGTTCACGGAAAAAAAAACTAACAATTATTATAAAAATGGGAATGCAGGTGAATTCACGGATGGTCTTAAAAGATAAAATTCGACGGTTGAGGTACAATAATTAAGGACAGGCCTTTGTCCAGCTGTCAACTCCGATGGATTGATTGATGCAATTGCCTTGTTAAGCAAGGGGCCAGCTTATGTTACTATTTTTTTTTTCTCGTATTTGGAAGACTGAATAACGGCATAATTATGAGCTTATAACAGCTCTTTAAACACAGGACAGTAGATACAAAATACGTTCGCAGACTAATATAACCAGGCATACAGGAATGTGTTCTTTGTTTTCATGTCTTTCTCGCTCCATCCAGGGGAATCACTGCCAATAACTCAAAACTACTTATATTAAAACAAGGTTTATGCTGTAAAACCTGTATACCTTCGCAGCTGTCTTTCGTTCATCACGTTGACGTGATACACGGATTTACGGTTGTAATCCTCCAAGCCAAGCCTAGTCATGGTTGATTTAGGTATAAGCATCCTATGACCTCGCGCCTGTACTGCCGTCGTTCTAGACGTCATGGAGATGTATTTTACACAAACTGACTAATTGTAGTGTAAGATCAAATAAGATAGCAAGTATTAAAATATTTTGCAAGTTCATAAGCTCAGTAAGTGACGTATCGTTCGATTTTGCAAATCGGGTCGGCTACGTCGGCACTGAAAGATGGCCTATGGGCTCTGAACGCCAAGGAGGAGTTCCATAGAACTGCATACAGAAAAGGAACGTATCATAAGACAGATCTTCATCTCCCAAAAGAAGTGTATTCGTGCAATATTCAACAAGCAGTGGTCTGACTCATGCAGGCCTATATTCAAGTCGCACAATCTACTGACGGTCCCATGCATTTATTACGAAGTTGCCTGGTTTGTGAGGTTCAATCATGAACTATTTCAACGGAAAGATAACACAAATAAAAGAAAACCTACACATTTAGATTTTGAAATGCCTGTTCCAAAGCTAGAACTTTTCGGCGGAGTTGCGTTTATATTCCCCTAATTTATAATGCTTTACCTAGGTCAATTACTCAACTACCCTTTAATAAATTTTGTGTTGCTTTGCGGAAGTGGTTGTTGGAAGAGTGTTTTTATTCTTTAGATGAATTCTACCAAAAGTGTCCTTGCAAATTTTATACCTTATAACACAGACATATTTAACTGTTAAGTAGACTTTAACTAACAAAAATGTAGTTACCTAGTAATAAATATCTTAAATGTAAAAACCAGGGCCTCAATTCTGCTATTACAAAAGTGTCACAGTGGTCTTTTGATGAATGACAATGGGATCTCCATTGCTATTTTGCTTAAAGTTCGTAATCTGCTAAATTCATCATAGTGGTTCGATCAATGGTCTCGCAATTGTGTTTGAATGACATTGTTGTATTGCCATTATTAAAAACCGGCCAAGAGCGTGTCGGGCCACGCTCACTGTAGGGTTCCGTAGCTTCCCAGACCATTAAAAATACCAACATTTTTCGTCAGCAAAAATAACTTTGTTTTTCATAGTATTTGTATGAAAAACAAAGTTATCATTTGCGTTTTTTTGAAAAAGTGCTATATAACTCAAAAACTATTCAACTCATCAAGTTGAAAATAATTTTCCTAGAAAGTTCATATAAAGGTCTACTTCTGTGATTTTTTTCATATTTTTTAAACTTATGGTTCAAAAGTTAGAGGGGGGGGGGACACATTGTTTTTGACTTTCGGAGCGATTATTTCCTAAAATATTAATATTATCAAAAAATGATTTTAGAAAACCCCTATTCATTTTTAAATACCTATCCAACAATATATCACACGTCAGGGTCAAAATTAAAAAAAAAATCGCTCCCCACTTTACGTCTGGGGGAGGTACCCTAATAAAAATGTTTTTTTTTAATTTTTATTTTTGCACTTTGTCGGCATGATTGATATACATATTGGTACCAAATTTCAGCTTTCTGGTGCTAACGGTCACTGAGATTATCCGCGGACAGACAGACAGACAGACATGGCGAAACTATAAGGGTTCCGTTTTTTGCCATTTGGCTACGGAACCCTAAAAACCTGTTAATAGAAATGATTTTCGAAAATATTTAACTGTTATTCATGCCAGATTTCATTTATATATATTTTTACATATTATTTATTTGTGTTTAGCTGTCAAAGTCAAATATGACATTTCTACTTTATGTTTATCTGTTTTTATTTCTAGCGGCTGGTGTTTTGATTTATTTTCTTACAAGTGTTTTAAATTATCTTTATTAAAGAAGCCTCTATTGATTGCAATATAAAATAGTGCTAATTGAGCAAATTTCCGCTCTAATTCTCAAAGGAACTGTCAAAATGTTGGCAGATTACCGCGTAAGTCAGTCATTCATTTGTCATTATGTACGAGACTACTAATTATAAGCTATTTCTTTCAATGCAGTGTCAGTGATTGTTCATTGGAAAGTCATAATGACGCCATGATGTTAGTAGATCACCAATCTTGTCAAAATGAACAATTATGAGATCAATGAAAGACTATCGTGACACTATTGCAATAGCAGAATCGGGGCCCAGTACTATTGCATGCTATATATTGTCCAAATGTGTGTTACTAAATATTTTATACGTATAACAACTTCATGTACCTACCATATTTGATGCAAATGCAATAAATAAATGAATTGAATTGAATTGACATGCGTACGTTTGAGTCGCTACCTAAACACGCTGATAAGTCTATTTTTCTTAAGTGTCTACCTAGACACCAAGTGTGTGTAGCCAAGTGTGTGCCTAAGATTTTCATTTCCAAATATTTAAAGATTTTCCAATAATTGCTCATTTTAAATTGGTAAACAACGAGACCAAGACTCGAAAATCACGCGCAGTTATTAGCAAATTCTTGTGTCTACAATTTTGGAAATAATGAAAATCCTTGTGTCCACAATATTAGAAATAATGCAAATAGTCTCACTACGGATGACTGAATGTACATTGGGTGCAACCTTGAATTGAGGTGACATTATCACGACCGGCGACATACGACCCCCGACCCAAATGAAACAAATTACAAACGTTAGGCTGCCGCCATACGTTTTTTTAGAGTGTAACATAATTAGGTACCTACCTATCTCGTTGTCACAGTTATATCGAAAAGAAAAGTACGATCATGTTTGAGGTATTCAGTATTATTTTTCCTCGCGAAAACTGTTTAATGTTTTTATTTTATTTCTTGTTATTGTGTGAACGCACATTTGTCCGCGCCGAAATAATCGACGGCGCCCAAAACGAAACGTTCTATCAAATAACATTATCATTCGTTCGATTCGGTGCGGATAAGTGTGCGAAGTTTCATAGGACTTCATACAAGTAATTCTAAATTCGATTCTTTCGGCTCTTTCGCTTCCTTCGGGTCTGATAAGTGTGCGTTCAGCTTTAAACGTACGTATCTACCTAACAGGCAACCAAGGTTCACTTTGCGCCGCTGACAAAAATGAAGTAATAAAGAATATGAGCTTGATAAATGGGCAAAGAAGCTAATAAATATAATGTGTTAGTTACTGTAACTTTCATTTTCAGCACCAAGTCGTATCGTTAAGTTATATAACAAAGTAACAGTAGAATTTACTTACCTACAAGGTGTAATCGGACATTTCAGGAAGCCTTCATTCAAGCATACAAATCAAATAATGTATTCCTACGCAAACATTTTTGCTTTGCGATGCGTTGCCGCTCCAGCATCAAACCACAGCACACCGACAGTGTAACCAGTTATTTAATTCCTGTAGGTAATTATTTTCTATTGTAAATGCCAGAGATTGTGGCAAAATCAAGGGTACCCGTTCCGTCTAGGTTAAAACAACCACAGCCTGACTTCACCCACTGCTGGGTATAAGCCACTTTTTGCTTGCGCTCTGTGCTAAGCTGCGCGTTCCCGTGTCAGCGTCATCGAGGATATACCCGCGATGCAATGATGTTGTCTGACCGTCTCAGACAAGAAGTTTTTGAGTAAAGTAATTTAAATAAAGAGAAAACAGAAATGAGAACATCTGCAAGAGAACTAAGGTTAAAGTTCTGAAGTGACCGCGAACCGGAAGACGTTGCGTTTGAAGATTTCCCACTAGGTGGACCGATGACCTGGTCAAGGTTGCGGGAATCCGCTGGATGCGAGTCGCACGGGACCGGTCAATGTGGTGACACTTGAGGGAGGAATTTCGGCTGAAATGATGATGAAGATGTTGAAGGAGAAAACTGTATTTATCAATCATACCCAATTTGCATAGTTTCTGGAACTGATTTTTTATGACAAGTAGGTTATAATTATTAATTATTATTACATCAAATAGTAATCGTCGGAGATAGTTCACGACGGTGCAATTTTTCAAAGGGATATTTTTAAATGCACATTTGTATAATTTTTCAGCACACTAGGTAACTCCACTAATTAACTGAATGCATACCAGTAAAATTAATGCTGTGCAAAAAAACCAATTGATTAACTAAACATGTCCTACAAAAAAACTAAAAAATCATACAAAACGAGATGACCTTTTTTATCGAATTCACACCAAACATTTGGTTCGTACATCGGATATTATGATTTGTAAAACAAAAGTACGAATTGTTTATCAAAAATACTAACTTGCACTCATAAATTGTACAATCCTACTACGGAATTCCTGAAACTGATATCTTAAAGTGTGAAATTTTGACAACAACAATTTTGTTTCACAATTTTTAATCCTATAAGGGCCTATCCTATATGGGGGTGCGTGCCATTTGATATAATAACAGAAAGTCTAACGTTCACGTGACCTAATTTCATTCAATATACTTTTTGTTTAGTATAACGATGAAATGATATAATGAATTACTGATATAATTTCAGTTCATCTAATTTTATATGGCTTAATTAACATTTCCTATAATGCACTTTTAAACTAATATTAATTTAGTATAATGTTAAGTTAGTATAATATTTAATTAGTATAATATTCAAAATCTATAGTAACGTTAATTATAATTTTGAAACGTCTACTTTTTTGAATATTTTTGCAAAAACTGATTGTACTATAAACGCCTGCTACTTTCGTGTTCCCCCCCCCCCCCCCTCCGACTCTCTCGAGTGCCAGATCCCCTCTATTGTTGGAGAATCATCTGGGTTAGGTTAGGTTAGAACAGTGACCATTAGCGCGCATTACTTATTCATTACAGAATTTTGGCTGAAAATGAGTAAATATAATATAAAATTGGGTCAAATGAAAGTTAGGTCAACTAAACGTTATTATTAAAACAGCATTATACAAATTGAAAATTATTTGAAATAAACGTTATACTAAATATTAGAGTAAAAGATTTTATTACATGTAACATTAGATCACATGAAGTTAGGTTATTTGTTTTCATAGCATATGAAAATTATATGATGTGAACGTTATTTCAAGTGAAAATATACTATCTGTTATTATAGCATATATTACACACCCCCTATATGGGTACCGTGCCGTAGACTGACAAAGGAGGCCGGCACTTCGGGGACAGAATCAAAGAGTGTTATTAAAAATGCGAGCAAAGCGAGCGCGCGTCATAGAGTCGTAGCAGGTTCCAATCAAAATTCCTAAAAGTAAATCAGGTGATGGTTTTCCTTAAAAAGTTTTAACAAAGGAATTGTTAGATATACTATTTTGATAACAGTTATTCGTTCATTATATCAGTGCTGCAATACCATGAAATAAATTGAATTTAATTTGATTTATTTAGTGTGCATAATTTATGTGCACCTCAGTATTTTTGGTTTAGCTTTGAAATATTTCGTTCGAAAAAACGGAACATACAGATATCGATTTAATTACATGACTTTTTCAAAAACTCGCCAATCTCTCAAACTCGTAAAGTAGGCTCTATATTTTCAATGTAACCTTTTCAGGGGTGTTTGAGACTGGCGCCGAAAAGTCGCGTCGCGCCTGCCGAGTCGCCGAACTATTCCGATCAATTCTACCCTTGTCTCTCTAATCACCGGCATTACGATTTACAGTCGATACAGATTTAAATCGCAAATAGAACAATGATTGTGTAATTTCTTAGTAGGTTCAATAAATAGGAATCATTTTATGACCGTGAAAGCGTTGATTCAACTTTAACAGAACTTAGCGTAAAAAAAAATGGTCATCATTATTATTAATTATAATTATAACTTGGCCTGGCCTGTCCGATCCCATTTTAGTTGTGCAGCTTTTTGAGTTACTTCAGCAATTTGAGTTTTGCAAGACTGTGTGCTGTTCCATATTCTATCAGTAAAAACCGTAAGTATGCTTGCATTCTATTGCCCGTTGGCAAACCATGACTGGGAATCCTGAATTTTACTTAAAGACCAAGTCTGTACTGTGCACCATGTGTCAGTATGGAGACACACACATGATCATGTTGACCATGTCATGTCCATAAGCTTGTGTTTTAAGGGGATGGGTAAATCGCCCTTGGAAAGGATCTTTCAGGCGTTTTCCGTACGTCTTTCAACTTTTTTGTCTTATCTCGCCTAGAGGAAGACTACTTGACCCGTCTATGTGCACGTTGATCGGTGAGCTGTTGGTCAAGAGCTTAGTATTCGACATGTACATCTTTAGTCCAACCCTAAAGCTTGTATTGCTTAACTCTTGAAGCATCTCTTCCAGTTTCGCAGCTGACGAGCAGAAGATCAGCGAAGCGCAGATTTATTAACCTTGCAGCACCGAGACAAATACCGCGTACGTTAGCATAGTATACAAAATTTAAAACACTTGCTAGTCAATGAAAAATTCGGTCTGGCGAGACAACGTTTATGAAGCGATGTCCACAAAAAGAAATTAAATCGCTCCAATATAAACAGAATATTACTTTAATTGTCTAAGTTTCTCATTGGCGTGATACTTTTAGTTAGCACCTAAAAAATCACACATCTTTACTCAAGTACGAGTAGTACCTAAAATCCGTTTGGATTTTACTACTTGAGTAAAGATGTGTGTTTTTTGACATTCCACTATTTATATTTGTGCTTTTCACCTGGACGTTGACTACAGCCATTGTACAGCTGGTTACTCGTGACTAGTCTATAAGAGAATCGTTAGTTTTACTCGCTTTACTTGTTTTGATTGTTACAACTTCAGGTTTCCGAGTAGGGCCGATAACTGCTGCCGAAACAGCCGGTGATACTTCAAGTGTGGTGGCGTTTCCACTGGTAGCACCTCCGTTACTATCTTCTTCAGGATTTTCGATTTTATCTTTTTGTCCCTCTCTGTTCTTCTTTGCATTCTTTAGTGCTGTCAGCATTTCTGTAACAAAATATTAATGTGTCGCGTCACTATAACATCGTCCGCTTTGTTGAAATCAGATATATTACCAACTTCAGTTTAATTCGAGAGATGTCCAATTATCATTCGAGAAACGCGAAGTGCAATAAAAAACCCAAGGTATGGTCAAAAGATTTGTGGTTATTCAATTAATTGACGAAAACTTCAATCCAAAAAACCATACCAACGAGCAGGCTGCCGGCTAATCTGTCCTTTGGCGTTCGAACTTGAACTTGAAAGCCACGAATTAGTCAAACTTATCTAAGCTCACTTAGGCCTGATTTATTAGAGCAGCTTTAACTCTCAAAACGTCCCAAGACGATTTATCCCTTGTTTTATAAGCGAACGGCTGTATATAGGCGGGACATGGACTACGGAATAATACTATCTACTCTACACCTTGCATCTACACTGTTTATTAATCTTCTTCGAGATGAGGTGCACTAAAACCTAAATCCGTTTAGTGTTTTATCAAAGCTTAATTATATTGTTTTAATGTAATTTTTTCTTTATTATACCTTTTAACTTAGCTCCACAGCATCATAATCCCTCTCTACAAATGACGCAAATTCTAATTACGCACGTATATGTGTTTTAAACAAATGTGCAGGATCAATTCGAGCGTTGTAATGCGAACACCTTCATTTCGCCTAACCATTCGAGCAATGGGGAAAAGCTTTTTATTTAACTCCAAGAAAAGAGGGTCCCTACTGTAATTGTTATGGTCACAGCAGTAAGAAGAGCTTACCTCGTCGAAAATTTGCAGAAAGAGGCATAATTTTACAAGTAGTTGCCTTTTACGGAGTTGACCTTTAATTAACCCAAGGCTCTTCTCTTTCTGCATTTTTTTTAATGTTTACATTTTATGCGATGCTTTGTTATTTGACATAAAGGTGTTTGACAAGCTACTTTGTGAAGGCAACAGAGTATCAAATATAATTAATTAATATCACTCTAACTCATACATTGAACATACTTTTCCTTCATACACCTACCTACTCATACCATACTCTCCTAGTCGCTGGATAGATGGCGCTGACCGGGGTACGTTACTGGAAGGAACGGAACGTGACATAATTTTTTGATTATTTCACTTGTATGTTATTTTGAGAACGTAAAACGAAACGTACATAAAACGTAAATAAATAAAGTAATGTCGACATTGTCACATCACATCACATTGATATTTTGAAAATAGGTAAACAAACAACAAGGAAAAATAAAACAATACTTACCAGTATTTTTTAGGGTATTCCACGCCAGAAAGAAAATGTCCCAAGAGAAAAAGAAGAGAAGTCGTTGCCTTGTGGATTTGTGTACAAATGAAGGCATGCATCTTTTTCCTAAAGATGAAAGTCGTAAAGCGCAATGGGTACAAGCCGTCGTACATTTTAAACCTGGACGGACCATAAAAAGGCATTCGCACATAAATGCTCACCACACTTTAAAACAATGATTTTGTAAGAACACCAATAACAATGTTACAACCAAGTAAGTTCATCAATGTTTAGTATTGTAGGTATTTTCTTAGGTTCAAAATTCAACAGAGATTTATTTATTCTATCTCAGATTAGATTCTAATAATAGTTTACCTGTTTGGCCGGAGGAGGCAAAACACCTGAAGTGAAGAGATGGAAAGAAATGAACCCCTAAAACATTTAAGTATAGAATTTTATAAATGTACTTGTCTTGTTTAGTGCCTAAATTGTTTCGTAACTCAGATGTGACTGAAATAGTCCAGAAGAGTAGCAAGCTGAAGTGGCAGTGGGCGGGCGTCTGCGGCAGAACTGATAGTCGATGGAGTAGACGGGTCCTTGAAAGGAGGCCACGGCTCGGCAAAGGCAGTGTTAGGAGACTACCGGCCAGATGGACCGATGACATGAAAAAGGTGGCTGGAAGCGACTGGATTGCAAAAGCGGTAGATCACTGATGTGGCATACCATGGGGGGAGGCCTACGACCAGCCGTCGACGTCGTCATTCTATGCACAAAACTACAAACACAAGCTTTGTTATCAATTTAATAGCAAATACTATTTTAAAAAATGCCAAAAATATTTTTGGAGCCCCCCCCTAAAAATTATTGTCCCTAAAAATGTCCCTTTTAACAATTCTAGTCCCTAAATTTAGGGGCAAAACCCTTAAGCTGGCAACTATGCCAAGCGTTGACTTTGACACTAGTAACGTAGTCGGGTCAACGCCATCTACAGAGTTCTTGGAAACTATTTTTTTTTTAATTCTTAAAATGAAAACCTCACCGCATTATAAATTATTTTTAATTTTGTTTCTTTAATTGTTTTGTATTTTTTCTAAAATTGTTTTTGTGGCACACGTTTGTCTATTTCTATGTTGACATAGTATCTAAGCCAAATAAAATGGGAGAGGGCGCTGACTCCTGACATACAGGTAAACCTAGTTCGGGGGTCAGAGGCTTCAAACAATTAATGTATCATAAATTGTGTCAATAAAGAATTTGAATTTGATTTGAATTTGATAGTAGAGATTAGCCATCGAAGTGAAGGATCATTGCTAAAAGTGTTTATTTAGTCCTCCTGGCCGTTTTCCGGTCACACGCGGCCAAGCTCAGTGAAGATTTGCCATCGGTGTGGAAGATATCATGGTGCACAAGAGTCCGATAGAACGGCTATAGAGATTAGAGAGAGTTAAAAAAACAGGGATATTATTTTTTTTTTTTTTATTTTCTAAGTGTTAAAAATCACCGCAGTTGGTGCTTTCGGATCTTACACAATATAATTTGCAGATCTTTCCGTACGGGGTAAGTGCGCATCCACCTTTACAACGATGGAACCAAAGAGTATAAGAATCACAGATACTAAAAGGAACTGATGGGATATTGGGCACATTGTCAAAAATGTGGTCAAATAAGTGTCAAATAGGTTGATGTATTGGGGTGTTACTTGAAAAAAATACAGGTACAGGGTGTAAACCACCTCATCACGAAGCCGTCAACCAAGCATTCGGTACATCAAACTAAGTAACTTTATGCAAAAACAATTGCTGGGAATCGATTTATTTTTGGGGTGAAAAATCATGTTTTGTGGTAAAACTCAATGTAACGCACTTAAACACTGTGCTGTAGGATGGATTGAATAGTACGGGGGCCGTGGAGGTGTTAAAAATAAAAAACTTACAATAAAAACTTATATTTAATAAAAACTTGGCAAAAAGATGGAACTTTGACCCCCAATATCTCCGTAACTAGAAGGTTACCAGGTTTGGTGTTGAACCAATTAATGATCGCAATGACGGGGAGAATAAGTGACTTTCGGCTTCGTTAAGAGGTGTTTTACACCCTTTATAACTATGGCACGGTATGGTGGAATTTGGTAAGACCAAGATATTTACCTGGAAAATATTTTCCCCTGACGTTCTTGATATTGATAGATTTTTTTAAATTAGTTAAGAACTTCTTCTTCTTCTCCATGCTCAGATTTAGTGGTACGTAGTGACCTGAACAGCTCTATTGATTGCCTTATTCAAGTCCTATAAATCTTTTATTTCGGCCATTTTCAATAACCACGGTATCGGTAGGTTGCTCTATCCTGTTCAAACAGAGAAACAGGTAAACAAAATGTTGACATTTTTTTACCGACCGATAGAAACAAAACGTCACAGAAAAGCTTTCTTTGACTTTTCTATGAATAAAGTGACAGGTATGTGACACGGGTAGGACTAACTTTATGTATAGAAACAAAGATAGCTACTTGAGTAATACGTACGTAAGTTGTAAAAAACGGCCTGCCGTCTGGGGGCTCAAGTTGGCAGCTAGGCAGATCCAATCTGCCTAGATGGGGTATTATCAACCCACATCGAAAACAATGCGAGTGTGGAGCCCTAACACAAGATACCAAATTTTCTCTGCTGCCTGTCATGCAAGTAACTGCACCCTCCGGGACTTGAATGAGGCAAACGATAAACTATGATGAAAAGTTGCATTGTTAACCATTTCCGCCGGCATCGGGGACCCTGCTCGGGGCCTATTGGCCTCGAGGTCCCAAGCCCGCTGTAGGTGTACTTATTATTAATCTTTTAGAGCCAAGATACCATCAATAATATACACAGCTAAAACAGCAAGATCGAAAAATAATACAAAAAGAATTACTTTGCGTAATTGGATCGCTGTCACTCAAATTCCTCAAGTCGAAATTAAGTCAGGCTTACATAATGTAATCAAGAAAAATAAGCATTGGAAATACCTATCAGTAGGTACTTACCTACCCACTTCTTCTTCTTTTTCTAATTATAACTTCATTACTTAGGTCCTGATACATACATAAGCTGCTCTGTTAGGTATTAGTTTCTGACATAAATATCTGAACGTATACCTTGTCGGATCGGCCTAACATAATAAACAAGTTTATTCAATTAAAAATTTAAAATACCCCAAAAGGTTAGGTCATAATTTCAAGGTAATTTTTTTTAGGGTTTCACGTTTCCAGTTTGTTTTGAGTCAGGGTTTTTTTTTTTGGTTTTTGTAGTTACTCCTTTTTTTATTATTCCATTTCTTTTATTTTCTTGCGTTTTAAGATTCAGGTAATTTGGTGTTTAATCAGGTTTTTCATTCGTCAAAAAGCTAAATAAAAATAATTCGTGAGTTTATAAGTATAAGTCATAAATTCCCTCCTCAATCTAGACAAGAAAAAATGTTTTCAAGTTTTTAGTTTCGTTAGATAATATTCGTCACTCCCTTTCTAGGTAGTGTACATTATTCTACTAGTCAAGCCCTGCTTTCATTTGATACCCATAAGTATAGAGATAGCTGTGAAAAAAAAATTGCCATTTTGTGGTGGTGGCCATCTTGAATTTGAAAAGTATTATAGTGTATAGTATTTTACTAGTCAAGCCCTTTCATTTGATACCCATATTGAGGAAGTTGTGAAAAAATATGTAATCCACCATTCAAACAAAAAACACAAAATCAAAATCGGTTCATCCGTTCGGGAGCTACGATGCCACGTCAAACTTATAACACCCCGTCGTTTTTGCGTCGGGGGTTAAAAAATCATAGCTTACATAGCTAATCATAGGTACAGTGGATAAAATTGGATGGATAGCGAATTTGTGACGATAAAATGCCGGAACATACAGGGTAGAATTTTACAATCTCACTTGGAGGGAAAGTACAAAGGAGATAAACACACCTTTATGTTTAAAAAGAAACAATGTTGCATTCAAGATATTCAGAAATTGGCTTGCCGCAGTCGGGAATCGTCATATTCCTTCAGTTAGTGTCGACATAACTCTGCCTTTATTTCTATTACTTTAGGGGATAACTTTCTTCACAAACCCCGTACACATAATTAAAATCGCACATCGCACATTTTGTAGACGCTTGTCTTCGGTGGAATGCTGTCATAATTTGTCACCTTCAGTTTTCTACCAGTCCTTATGCGTTGCAATTTGTCTTCATTACCATTTTCTAAATCACCCAAGACATCAATCTTCTTGTATACGGTTCTCTTAAGCTGCGAAGAGTTTATATTTGGAATATTTGATGTTTTCAACTGGTATTTTTTTTGCGTTTTGCGTAGCAACGTGATATGTGTATGTATCTATAGTTGCTGACGGATAAGATCGCAATAGCGTTCATTACCCTTTCCCTAATGTATCTTTGTACGAAGTTACGAACCAAAAAAAAATGAACCATGTATCGTTTTTCATTAGAAAAACTGTTGAACATCACGGTAGATGACCATTCAAGACTTGAACCGACTTGTTTTTGGATTTCAAAGTTTAGAACTTTAATAAATGTAGGTAGGTCAATGACCGATATTGCGGCAACTATAGTCATCAATAGTTTTATGATGTTAATACCTAATTCGTATAACGATAAAGTACGATTTCTTTAAGTTTTCGAATAAGCTTGAGCAAGCAAAGTTATAAGTTTTTAAACTGACATAACGAACCCCACGGAACACCCTCCCGCAATAACTTAAGTTTATCGGTGATTATGGTGCTTTTATTGGGACAAACCCGCCACACTATTCACAAACCACTGCAACTCCTGAAAGCCAGAATCAACAGTGGCGACCACCAGAAAAGCGCAACACACAATTCATTCTCTGGGACTTCCCAGATAATGAATTTAACTGTCTTGGATACCGTAACGAAATTAATCAGAAAAGTATAGCGGACAAATAGGAAAAAAACCGTAATTTCCACCATCAGTTTCCGTTATTTATGTGATCATGGTGCTTGCCCGTTTTTAGTGTTAATCAAGCAAAGGTTGTTTGAAATCCTCAAGTAATCACACTGCACGTCACCTACGATCCCACTTTATCCCTGAAAATTGTCAGGATATAGGATCCCGCCCGCAGCCCGTCTGGTATCCTAAATAATCCCATCGATGACAGGTAATAAGAACACGCTTCAAATATTATATCAGATGAAATTCTATCGTAAGGACTTATGGTGCCTGTTTGAAGAAAATCTTCTCAACAGAGTAGTCGGATTTAGAAACTCGTATTTTCAAACGGCTTTTGTAGTGTTGGCTGAAACTTATTTACTATCATCTAGAAAGATCAGATAGGATATTATAAGTTTCCAGTATTATACGCTGCTATACATATACAATAAGGAGGTTAAGTAAGTAACTGCATCATTCGTGGTCTAGTAGACATTACAAATACTCAAAAATAGAACATATTAAAATTCAGTACAAACAATAAAATAATCGTATTATCTCTCCGTACTCTCCATTAATAAAGTTTGTAACGGGTGACACAGTGCCGTCTGCCGACACTCAGGCGCGTGGCGTGTCGCCTAGCCACTCACAACCCGCCACTGCATTGCGAAACAGCAACGTTATTTAAAGCTATAAAGCTTTGAGGACATTAACTTGTTAATTTTACGTCTTCATAGGAGTCTTTCCTGAAGAAACAAGCAAAAAGATCATGAGATAGAAAATTATTCTAAAGTTCACTCGAGAAACTAGCATAAAGATTATACAAAGATTATCAAAATTTAAATAAGAATCATATGAGAGTGATTGATAGTCATACTACCCAAAAATAACAGGTTTTGCAAGAGACGAGTATAAAATTAGCATAAGAAAGAGGGATAAATTACAAAAATAGCCACCAAACTTAATTACGTGAGATAAGTACGAGACCTTTTTATCAATTCTTTTTTTCCTGCAAGCCGTAGTAATCTCCACAAATGTCCATTTGCACAATACACAAGACCATAAAAGAGCAAGTTCCTCCACATTTACCCTCGAGTGTCACTTATTGTGACACATCCCCCCTTTTCCCCCCTTTCGTGGTCAATGTTGCAGATAAAACCACAATTACCGTGCTCATTGCTGGCTTTATGCAGTACATTAGAGACAAAGTAGCTACAGTTGAGGGAAATCTAGCAGTGAAAATAAGCATACCTACTTAGCTTGAAATTAAGTTTAGCAGTACAAGTAACATTCAAATTGTATTTCTAGTGTACTTCATTGAAATTGTTTCACCGTTTGCTAGTCATAAGCTCGACAAGTTGAGCTTGAGCGTAGTTCCAAGGGTGAATGTTTGGGTGAAGTATGAGTTTAATATTTAAAATTATATTTATATAAACCCTGAGCTTGTATTTGTCTACCTACCCTCATGATACATGGAAGTTTATTCAGGGCAAAGTGTAGATAAACAGAACACTGGCGTAACCTTCGAGAAATACGGACTGTTTCGCATAATCCAAGGAACGTGGAAATCTCCTGGCACCGACGTCTGACCTAAAACGTAAAATTAAGTCTACGTGGCCTACGTTAACTTTTCGTGATTCACGTTAACGTCTAAGCCGCGCTTACGTACTCGTATCACGATCGCATATCCGTAGCGCAATCGCAACAGAAGGTATGCTAATTAAAACACTTGAAGATGCTTTCAGCAGACATTCTAGAACTTTATCGGATGGTACAGTTTTTGTGAATCCATTTGTATTGCATAAGTTTGCTTTGGTTATTGAATGCTTTTACGAAAAGATAAAAAAACTATAACCCTAGTCGAGTTATAGTTTTTTTTTTAATTTTTCGGAAAAAAATGTCTTAAAAGAACGAAACAAGAATGAACTTTATTGCAAAAAAAACCGACTTAAAAAAACACAAAAAAATGAAAAATTACTTTAGCTAGAAAGAAGAAGAGAAGAAGACGTTAGAAGTTGTTGACCTTTGTTTGATTGAATTACTTAGTTTTTTTGTCCCCGACTTCTGAATCTAAAGTTATTTTTCACCTTTTTATGTTTTTTGAAGTCGGTTTTTTTTTTTCAAAAAAGATTTTACTTTTCACATTTTAGTGGTTCACTTGTGCTTACCCCTTCACAGCTTACCGGCGTGATGTTATGTTATGAACTGGTGTAAACAATAGACAGACATGAGATTTCAGCAATCCCACTCCATTTGCTTTCATTTTTTGAGGAGTTCCGTTGCCTATCTCCGAAGTTCTTCGTCAGATCTTCACCAAATTGAAATGGAACCACTTTAAGAAAGTACTCTTCCTAAAACTATCCAAATCGCATCAAGTGTGCCTATAAAATTTGAAGAGTTCTCTCTGTTTCTCTAGGATCCCATCATCAGATACTGACTTGATGATTATGGGACCACCTGGTAAGGATACCCTTTCAAAATAAAAATAAAATCTTCGAGTAATCGGTGAACCTCCTCCCTTTTGAAGTATGTTAAAAATGATGTACCTGAGGAAAATCGCTAGGAATGAGCAAAGCGTGGTATAATATACGTGTACCTATTCATTTTGCAGAAATGTCCATCTTCATTCTTTAGGTTTTTCCCGATCATTTATAGAAGATCTCTTGACGTCATTTCACGTAATAGCAGGGACTGGTCTGTGGGCCTAAAATGGCCGCTTTAGCAGAACATAATCTGAATCACGTTAAAAATTTTAAATTCTAAAAATGCACTTTATAAAGTTAAGGTCATATTCATAAAGTCCATTTTAAGAATTCAAAATTTTTAACGTGATTCATATTATGTTCTGCAAAAGTGGCCATTTTAGACCCCCTGATGGTCTCTACTGGAGACGTCACTGGGATATTCCTTAAGAGATTGGTATTTAAGTGACTCTTGATTATGCAACAAAAGTAATAAAACAAAATCTGACAAGATCCTGAGCCGTACAATCACATTCAATTTTTATTTTCCTTTTAGTGCTAAGTTAATGAATAAGTAGTCTTACTTTTATTTTGTCCGCCAATGACCGTCATCGGACCTGTTTTAAAATACAGATGTTTGACTTGAGAATCTTCTCCGTTTTTTCGTCTGTTCATTAAAAGTTAGGTAAGTCATCTTAGGATACAGGCTTTATAATCGATTTCAAAGTTAAGTTGAAGTCGTTGGCTGTATACTAAATACAAAAATATAAATAATAATGTAATTACCTGACCATAAGGTAAAAGTCCTCTTACCATGAATAGGGGAAAAATTTGTGATTGTGACTGTCCAAATAAACAAGCCAATTTTCGCGAACAAAGTTGTGATAAGGGTAGACCGAGCCTCATTTTTACTCTATTTGATTTGATAACCTAAAATATTACCATAGATATTACTAAATTATCATTTACATGAATTCATTCACATTGGGCGTTTTTTCGCAACATTGGGTTCTGGAACTCGATACGAGTCGCTCATATGGCTCAGTTAGAAATGAGGACGGAAGAACGAACTCTGTATTGTATTGGCAGGACGACGCACATAAATTTTATATGTTGGAACTTTTGTGTGAATTACTGACTGCAGTAGGACATATACAATTATACACTGGTACTTCGTGTTACGTAAGAAGTGAACGGTGTTTTATACTTACTGACTTATTTTATGGATTCCCAATGGATATCCCACCATTTATTCCCTAGGAAGTAAAAAGTTATTTAAAAATGGAAATATCTTTTACTCTGAAACATGGTAACAAAAGAGTAACTTATCAAAGGATGATGATGAAACTACGCACGCGGATGAAGTCCTTAGCACAGCGCCACTGAAAGAGTAGATCCTAGTCATGTTGCGAGTTATTCACTTAAATGGTAGTTATTTATTTTATTAATTTCAATAAGCAGTGAAAATGAGCTCGCTATTTGAAATTTGCGATGTTACCAATATTGTGACTTCAGAATATCAAGAAAAGTTTTAGGAGTGAACGACACTCCCACGCAGTGAGTCCCTCGGTACCCCGCCGAAACAGTAGGCACCCTAATTTATACAAAATGACTCAGAAAACAAGTAAACCCTTTCTCAGTCTAATATCGAGACCTATCAACACGTAGCACGTTCGCTGAATAGAAGCCTATACTTCCATTTTCTTAAGAAAATCTCTAAGACAATAGGTACCATTTATCTTTTGGTCCCTCGTGGATATTTTTAAAAGGAAAATCCTCTTTGTCCAAGTCGTCAAACCAGATTAGGGTACGCCAATAAATCTAGAGGTTGTACAGAGGTTGATTCGACACTAACAATTAATACGATTCACAGATTTCAGTGAGGTTGTGTTGTCGTATTTCTGAGGATAACTGAGATGTATGGCTCCAAAAATAAAAATCGTAACTCAAATTCACGCACTATCTTATAGTAGACACACTTGAACAACAAAGAAACTCGTTTACTCACAGTATGGCGCCTTTCAATTTGTAATAACATGTCATAAGCTCATAAATCAAGCTTTATTCTCAAAGAAGAACAAACGTTCACTGAACACATTGTGCTGAAATCCGTCTGTATTAATACTACATGAAACTGTTTAACAAGCCATCTTCAATATGATATAAGTTTTGCTGACAAATTTTTTTCAGTAGTAAACTTGGAGTTAGAGTTAAAGAAACAGTTTTCTAAACGTACGTGAATAAGACTGGAAAAGTATGAAAATATAAAACTTAAGCGGGAAAAAGCTATCAATATCGCATATGAAGGATCTAAAGGAAAAGGAAAAAGGAAAACAAATTAAAGGAAAGGAAAGGAAAGGAAAGGAATTAAAGGTAAATTCGCGATAAATACCCGGATGTCATATGTTTCATAATGAAGGATCTCCTTGTATCATTCCTGAATATTAAATTTAAAGTTTTCAATCTACCACCTACTAAGAAACGATGAATTATGTTATCAGGGACATTACCGTACCCAGTATAATGCAAATGAGTCCTGGCTATAATCTAAGTTGTGAATACGTGCTTGTTTTACCAAAACTCTTCCTCAAGATCCTCACCTAATTTACTGCGGTAGGTAAGTATGAGTAACTTACCGGAAAACCTAGACAAAATATCAAATCTAAATGTGTCACTCATATATAGATTTCAAGGAACTGGCATGATAGTTGAATAAATTATCGATTGAAAGTACGTCACCACTTACCGGTTCAAAACTAAGTAGAAGAACTGACTTGTCAGGAAAAGACTGAGATATAATTTAAAACAACACTGTAGCAGACTTTAGCAGATCCATGAGGGCCTCTGAGTCTCCAAGGGGCCGTGTAGGTACGTGCCTGTATAGCTACCTTCTCCCTTCAAGTGCTTAGACTGGTTAGTTTATAAGTCCCTCAGGTCAACAGACACAAAATATTTTCTAAGTCGTTATTTCAAGCTTACAAATACCTAAGTACAGGCATTATTTCGAGCTAAAATCTTTCGGGATTTATAGGGAAAGGGAACATAGCTCACGATCTATTGCTGACCCAAAGCCAATATTTTACTGTAGTCTGCCTAAATCGGCATATTAACAGATGTCTATTCAATATGTTCACAGCCAATGTAGACACATAATTCCTAGGAGTCTTGTTTTATTTTGAGGACTTATGTAACTCACGTAAGAAAATGTAGGTAGGTACTTGAATATAAAGTCGAGTTAGCCCATAAAATGTGCCTGGAAGAGTAACCGCAATAAAACTGAAACAAAGACTCAGGACCGGAATTTATATCGAAAGTTTTAACCCCCAAACATACGTTGCAAACTATCCAGTACTTGTTTAAAGACAGCACACATTACTGTTGCGGTTGTAAATTTTTATTACATGAAAAAGTTGAAATGGAGTAAAGAAGTACTTTTTGCGGCTCATGAATCTAGACAACCGCTTAAATGGTACATACCTACTTGCAGTCAAAAAAGATCTGGAACTCGTAAATTTATCTCGGAAAACTGCGCCAGGTGGATTTCTGTGCCCTGAGCAATATACGTTTCGTCTAAAGACCATTCAATGATTCCACACAGACCCTGGATCGAAACACCTGGAAGCTAAGAGGAGAGGCGTTTGCCCAGCAGTAGTATAAAACAGGCTCACAATAACAGTAGCATTCGTTTAGTACAGACAGAATATCAGAAGGACAATCAATTCGAGGAGGGATGTGTTCAACAGAATACTTGTCTAAATAATAACAGTAACGATATTCCCCCCAAGAATTACGTGACCAATACACAGAATATACGTATTAAGTCGTAGAGTGACCAAAAAGATTAAGTTCACATACAAATGGGCTGGTCCCACATTATATTTTACGAAGACGAATGTCTTCGCATTAGATAATATTGTAGGGGATGAAGATTAATTGCTGTAAGCCACGACAAATGTACGTTTTAATTGTATCTACTAGCCAGTGATTTATGTCTGTGTTTGGCAGAAAAAAATCAAGAGACAATGTTCAAGATTATCTTTTCATATTTCACTCTTTTGGTTTAGTAGCTTGGAAGATTAATTGTCTTCCATTTAATATCCCATTTAATATCCCAAATCAAAAATTGATTCGAAATACAATTTATACAGTCGCATGGCTGTAAATACATTATTTCTTTAACACGAACTTCTGATAAAACACACGCATGGGTGATAATTTCACCCCAAAACATCGGAGACAATGATAAGATTTTATTACCAGTTACAATATTACTGTTCAATATTAACTCGTAAACAAACGAAATTTAAGCATAAAATCGTTTAACCACAATATAATACTGCATAATGGCGTGTGTGCCAATAATTAAGGGAGCTTGGCTTTCATAACACTATTTCATAAACATCCGCTACAGCAAAAAGCTTTATGAACTTTAAACAGCGACAAAATAACTAACCCGTCCAAAGTTATGGGCATAAAAACACATAAAACACTGTTAATGGAAAGCACTAACATAAACACAATGATTGGCTTTCGAATAATAACAGAATAGAGCCATAAAGGCCATATTTTAAGCTTAGTAACACAAACCTGCGTAAAATATTATGCCAGTGTAAACTTAAAATGCGGATATTTCACGAGCCCCGATAATTTACAAAATGGTTCTCATCAAGTGCAAAACTTTTTGGCAAATGGCGGTGTTTTTCGTTTTTTATTTGTCGACTCCTTGGTCGTATTAAATTATTCTTACATGACTAGCCAACCAAAAATACGGTTTTCTTTTTTAAAGTCATGGAATGAAAGTTCATTTTTACCATTTGATTAATGGTCTCAGTATGCGGATTTTGTTAATCACGCTTTATATAAAGGGTGTAAAACACCTCTTCACGAAGCCGAAAGGCACTTGTTCTCCCCATTATTGCGATCATTTTTTTGTTCTTTACACCATACCTGGGAACCTTCTAGTTACGGAGAAATGGGGGGTCAAAGTTACAACTTTTTGACACTAGTAACCTACATGTGTCTGAGTTCAATGACCAAGATTCTCACCAACATGTCTAGAAGTACGTATTTCATGAAAATTGGAAACATGACGAGGCGATGTCCTGAGTAATATTGTTTTCTTGATGCCTGTAACATTTGCCAGTCACGATGTGATTGGAATATTTACAGAATTCCTTTAGCTACGACTATTTTTCATATGGAACGTGTAGGTTTAGGTTAGTTATACACATATTTTGTCTTCATCTTACAAGCGTTGAAAATTCAACAGTGTAGAGTTATTAAATTGTTTATTGTTACTTTCAATTAAATTTCATAACTAAGTAATCATTATCAAAGTTTTTTTCTCGACATCATGAATAACATGGTGCTGGTTAATATTATGCACAATCTTAGATAGAGAAAGGTGTCTGATGTAGGAAGGTCTTGTGGTACAGCTAGATCACCTCTCCGGCTTAGATAAAACATTTAAAACACAAAATTAAGTCACGAACTAAATTTGTATTGTACTGTACAACGGGCTGGTGTCCGCAACTCCAAGTCAAAGCGCGTATTTTGCGTGTGGGCTGTAAGCTATAATCCACAACGCGGGCCCAGTGCGGTTTGGTAGATGTCACATGTCTTCGAATTTTTGGTTTTAGGAGATGCCGGTTTCCTCACGATGTTTTCCTTCACCGTTTTGAGAGTAGTGGTGATGAAATAAATTACACAAAGTAATGCGCCTGCCTGGGTTCGAACCCTCGACTTACTGTTCGTAAGTCGGGGCCGCCACCACTGGGCCACCGCTGCTCTCAAGAACTAAATTTAAAATGGTTTTAACCATTCCATAGCTTGGTACATTAATTCAAATATTCAAAGGCTATATTAATTAAAATATTCAAAGGATATTTCTAGGTCTTCATTTATTACACTTGATGTCAAATTAAAATCCTTTGTTGCAAAAATATGGGTTCTCATTTTATGAAAACAAGAAAATTCACGTTACCAAGCGGAGAGGTCGCTAGAGGAAATGAATATTTCCTTTGACAAACAAAAATAATGTTAAACATTTTCAAGTTGAACGCTGTACAGCATGCAAATGTGCTCCGGAGAATAGTTATTCATTTTACAAAAGATGCTTTGTATGAGAAATGAATGTTTAAAAAAAAGAATCTTATAAATGCTTCGTTTTAATTAATAAAGTAAATAACTGTTAAGTTATTTTCCTAACAGTGTCATAATTAAAATTAATGACTCTTTAAAAACATTTCCTATTGAATAAATCACGGAAAATCCAAGCTTCGTGAATAGTACGGATGTACTTTAATTAAATTCGTTGCAGTATAATGACCTGTTAGGTACATAAAAACGATGCACAAATCCTTAATTGCAAAAAAACAATCTATACTAATACAATACGAGTGTATCAGCACGATAACTGTTAAAAGCCAATTACTTACTGTTTTTGTACTAGACTCAAAATAGATTTTATTTGTTATAATAGGATTTTGTTTTTCTTAAGATTGGTACCTACCTACTTTTTTCTAGTAGGTAGTTGAATGGTTATGTTTCCGGTTTGATGTCACTACATAATAATTAATGGCACACGCACATCGCTCATCAAAAAACCTAGTAGTTGTCTAGCCGCAATAAACAGGGCGGAGGATAAAATAAACGTAGTTTATAATTAAAAAACTTAGCAACATTTGGAAACTATATTTTTCTTCACATGACGTAATATTATGACAGACAGCCCAAAAGAAGAACAATAAAACAATTAACAGACGAAAATTGGTTTTGACTAAAGAGTTCCGTCGTGTCGCTAACATAGCTCCACCCTAGTGCTGCTGGTGCAGCACTCTCTACTCCAGGGAAATCTTAGCGACGCGAGCCACTGATCTTTTAAGGCTACCTAATTGCGTTCGAACCTGTACCACTCGCACTCTGCCGTCCTTCCCAGGAAAAACCTCCTCAATGATACCTCGCGGCCACACATTACGTGGCGCATCAGGGTCGGCAATAAACACTAAGTCTCCTACTTGAAGAGGTTTCTGCTGTCCGTCTTCGGTCCACTTCTGTCTGGATATCATCGCAGGGAGCACCTCGATAACCCATCTCTTCCAAAACATATTGGACAACCGTTGTGCAACACGCCATTGACGGCGCCGATATAAATCTGAATCTTCGAAGTTGCCCAACTGTGGTGACAAAGAAGACGAGCCGAGCAAGAAAGGCCACACTAAGGAATTTATTTTCCGAATTCCCAGCAGATCATTAGCAATTCCTCTAACTTTCATAAAATTGTGAAACATTCCATATGGATAATTTATGTTATCAATTTTTATCGCACTACAATAAACTAGAGATACGGGAAAAAAATATATTTAGCTATTGCTCTGGTATAAATAGCTGGCAAATAATATCTTAGCAGTATCTGTGGCAGTATGTTAAGTATCTATCTAGACATGAACTTTCATGAAAATTCATGTCAAACAAAACGTGTTTAACAAAATAAACTGTACCTACACTACTGGAGGCGAGGTGATGATTGAGTGCATTTCTCATTAGTTTTACCAGCACATTCATTTCAGCTGAAAGACGTCCACTGCTGGACATAGGCCTCCCCCAAGTGTCGCCACATTGACCGGTCCCTTGCGACTCGGATTCCCGCAACCTTCACCAGGTCATCGGTCCACCTAGTGGGAGGTCTTCCCACGCATCGTCTTCCGGTTCGCGGTCGCCACTCCAGAACTTTTCGGCCCCATCGGCCATCCGTTCTGCGAGCATTGTGACCTGCCCACTGCCACTTAAGTTTGGCAATTGAAGAATTGCCAAACTTAAGTGGCAGTACGCAGGCCGACGTAGCCCGAAGGGGCTACGTCGGTGACCTTGGTTCTCTTGCGGATGTCTTCATTTCTGATTCGATCACGCAAGGAAACTCCGAGCATAGTCCTCTCCATTGCCCTTTGGGTGACTTTAAGCCTTTTGATAAGGCCCATTGTGAGCGACCATGTCTCGGTCCCGTATGTAATCACTGGCAACACACACTGGTCATAGACTTTCATCTTGAGACACTGCGGTAAGTTGGACGAGAAGATACCGCGCAGTTTCCCGAACGCTGCTCAGCCGAGTCGGATTCGACGATTGATTTCTTTCTCAAAGTTAGACCTACCTAACTGGACCGTTTGTCCTAGTTATACATAATTGTCTACAATTTCGAGTGTCGAGTCTCCGATCTTGATAGGAATGGGTGTGATATGGGCATTCAACATGACCTTCGTCTTGTCTATGTTCATTTTTAAACCCACTCTTTCGGAAGCTCTACTGAGGTCATCGAGCATTGTACTGAGGTCCTCCATGATCTCAGCCATGACCACTATATCGTCGGCAAACCGAAGGTGAGTGATGTACTCGCCATTGACGTTGAGGCCTAGCCCTCTCCAGCATATTATGTAGATATAACAATCCTTTTCAAAGTGTTGCCTCGATTAATCGTGCATCTCTCTTCACCCCGTTTAACCTGATATAAAGGGTGTAAAACACCTCTTAACGAAGCCGAAAGGCACTTGTTCTCGCCGTCGCGTCATTGCGATAATTTTTTTGTTGTACACCATACTTGGGAACCTTCTAGTTACGGAGTCAAAGTTACAACTACATATTTGACAAGTTTTTTTTTAAATACAAGTTTTAATTACAAGATTTTTACTAAATATCTCCACGAACCCCGTAATCCCGTAATCCATCCAGGATTGCATAGTACGGGGTTCACCAAACCAAACCTTTTTCGGGGTTCAGCACAATGTTTTGAGTGTGTTACATTGAGTTATACCCCAAAACGTGATTTTTGACCCCAAAATAAAAGTTGTTTCCCAGCAATAATTTTTGCGTAAAGTTACTTAGTTTGATGTACATAATGCTTGGTTGACGGCTTCGTGATGAGGTGGTTTACACCCTGTATATAAATATCAAGATAGCAATAACGCTCGTGTGATATTGCTTGCGTTTATCGCGTGGTTCCTAACACACAATAATAAATTATTAATAAGTAATAACAATTAGTAAGATGCTAAGTATACCCAGTACTTAATGTCGTTTTTGGTTCCTAGGAATATTTAACAAGTTTATTTTATACATGTAGATGCTAAATACTGCTAGGCATAAAGCGCCTACTCTTAAATTGTTTCTTTATCATTCGATGCAAATAAACGTTGCCAACAATTTCTTTCTCTACACAAAATGTTTCAATACTCGACGCCCGCATATTTCAAAATACCGTGCGAATAAAATCGTTTGGGAAGCTTTTCCGATTGAAATCATGCAGAATTTGCATTTTGGGAAAGTTGTATGTACGAGTAGTAAGGAGTTTTTTATAAGTAGGTAAGGACCTGCTTTTTGCAAGCTCGGATTTTTCGTGTTCGTAAGTATGTCGACTCCGACCGAATTCTATTACTAATAAATACGCGTGTATTGGATTATTTTGTGTATGAAAATTAAATATGAAATTGTAGGGGACAAGCCCGCAACGATATTGTCAAACACTGCAAGTTTTGCTAAATTGTATAAAATATTGTTTACCATGGTTTAGGTTCGTTGAAATCTTTCAAAGCAATTAATGCATTTTTAAAAAATGAAAATTCTGGTCCTAAATATCCCAAACCAATCGTCATGTTTCCTAATCAATCGCGGAGATTAGATTATAAAAAACTTTTTTGCAAAAAATAAAACCGACTTCAAAAAGAAAAAGTGAAAAATAACTTTAGCTTCTGAAGTCGGTGACGTTTGTATGATTGATTTAATTTTTTTGTCACCGACTTCAGAAGCTAAAGTTATTTTTCACTTTTTCTTTTTGAAGTCGGTTTTATTTTTTGCAAAAAAGTTTTTATTTTTCACTTTTTAGTGGTTCACATGGAAAGTGCATACCGTTACAATTACAACAAGCCCAAACACGACTAGGATACATTGTCTCATTATGGAGTTCCGTGACTCTTGGCTTCATCATCAGATCTGATGGTAGAATGGTTCTTATCAAACGCAAATGCTTCACTTGTTGTAGAAAATATAAAAATTGCTGTACGTTATCCTATAAAATTTGAAGAGTTCCCTCGATTTCGCCAAGATTCCATCATCAGATCCCGACTTGGCGACTATGGGACCAACTTGGAAGTATACCCTTTCAAACAAAAAAAGAATTTTTCAAATCGGTTTAGGCGTCTTCGAGTAATCGGGTAACATACATAAAAAAAAAAAAAAAAAAAAAAAAAAAAAAAAAAACATACAGTCGAATAGAGAACCTCCTCCTTTTTGGAAGTCGGTTAATGATTAATGTTAGTTATTACTGAATGAGTAATCTGAATTGCATGAATTGTAAGTGAAATTAGCCGATTGATGCTCGTCACTGGTTCACAACTATCTTTGGGTAAGGGCAAAAAATATCATTATTTGTCTTATAAAGAACCGGTATTGTATTATAAGTATATTACAAATATAAACACATTTTGCCTTCGTTTGTGTGAAGAATATCGTATTTATAAAGGCGACCCCATTTAGTCTTCTGTCTGAAATGATAAATGGAGGCAGAACCAATGGAAGCCCTGTTGGTAACAAATAACCCTGTATTTTTTGTGCTTATTTATTTTACCGTACCTAGACAATAATCAAGTAAGTATTAGATTTCTGTTCTAACAAAATAAGTATATCATTTTCTGCAGGCGCAAATACGAATGAATAGTTTTAAATCGTATGCTAATTCTTCATAAAATTAAATGTGTTGCAGGCTGTTTTAAGTCAAAAACAAATTTGGACGCCATTAAGTTTTGTTTTTTATTCATTTAGTTTTCTCAATGCAAATGGCTTGTGGTTTTTTAGGGTTCCGTAGCCAAATGGCAAAAAACGGAACCCTTATAGTTTCGCCATGTCTGTCTGTCTGTCTGTCTGTCTGTCCGCGGATAATCTCAGTGACCGTTAGCACCAGAAAGCTGAAATTTGGTACCAATATGTATATCAATCATGCCGACAAAGTGCAAAAATAAAAATTAAAAAAAACATTTTTATTAGGGTACCTCCCCCAGACGTAAAGTGGGGAGCGATTTTTTTTTTAATTTTGACCATGACGTGTGATATATTGTTGGATAGGTATTTAAAAATGAATAGGGGTTTTCTAAAATCATTTTTTGATAATATTAATATTTTAGGAAATAATCGCTCCGAAAGTCAAAAACAATGTGTCCCCCCCCCCTCTAACTTTTGAACCATAAGTTTAAAAAATATGAAAAAAATCACAGAAGTAGACCTTTATATGAACTTTCTAGGAAAATTATTTTCAACTTGATGAGTTGAATAGTTTTTGAGTTATATAGCACTTTTTCAAAAAAACGCAAATGATAACTTTGTTTTTCATACAAATACTATGAAAAACAAAGTTATTTTTGCTGACGAAAAATGTTGGTATTTTTAATGGTCTGGGAAGCTACGGAACCCTACAGTGAGCGTGGCCCGACACGCTCTTGGCCGGTTTTTTTTATGTTATCTGGCCAGTATTTTGAGATTTTGCTCAGAGGTAAACCTGTTTAGTATCTTTTTACTTTTTTTATTTTAGTCGATTTTCTACATGCAAAGTTAAAAGTTGTTTATGTACATAAATGTTCATATCATAAAATTAATGGGATTTCACTAACTCCTTGCAAATATTTTTAGTTACCTTTGTTCATTTACTATTTCGAAACCAAACGGAGTAATAATAAAAACAATACCATTTAGCTAAATCACACGATCCAACAATACATTATTAACAGGCAGGATGTTCGCATGTTTATAAAATAGTCCATTAAAGTTGCTAATCAATTTACACACTTAAATAAGTCTTATTCGTTTCTTAGATCATTTCGTGAGATTAGAGCTACCTATAACATAAGGAGGCTAAATGGTAACCTTGACACGATAATTGGAACAACTTGGCAACGAGCTTGTATTTCTATAATATAATATACGGACGAGACAAAATGGGGCAGACACTAGACAGCCTCAGTATTTGTGACATGTTTATTAGCATCTTCTGTATGATATATTGGGTGGAGACACAGCTTTATCGTCATCATCATTTCTAACTAAACTGACTGACTAAACAATAGCTAAACATAACCCCATCTGACTGACTAAACAATAGCTAAACATAACCCCATCTTCATTGAGATTTTTATTAATTAAGTATGTTTTTACGGGGCACCAAAAAGAAGCACTAACCAGTATTATTTGAAAAGTACCTAACCTAACACATGTCATTTGAAAAATAATATTTGTAAGTAGGTAATGTACTTATGTCTTTGTTATAGAGTACCAACGTTATAAAACTAAAATGTAGACTTTCAAGCCAACTTGCAACATGTTATTTATTATTTGCTTCGCGCGTTTTTTGTTTATGTATTCTAGTCCTTGCTTCGAGCTCATCAAATAGTGGAACACTGTCACTGAATTTTTGAACACACAGAAAATGGGTCACCGCTAAGTGATACAAAAAATTTGCTTGAAAAACTTCAGGCGGTCTAATATCAAAGCCGAGCAAAGTTCGAGTTAGATTCTACTCTGGAGAAATCACCTCTTTAAACAATTAAATATCGAGTGACCGAATTAAAATATAGCCGTATGGACTGCTAAGATAAACATTGCAGTGGAAAAAAAATTGAGGTGACTAGCTACGCTAAAAGTGGTGAAAAAAAACTAAAACAAAATTATTGGATGACCATCAACTTAGAAGTGCGCGAACAAGCAAGGTAGGGATCTCAAAAAGTGCTGTTTATCGTGTCGATACCGATTTGGACATGAAAAAGCTGTGACAAATGTGGATGCCGCGATTTCTTAAAATGGAACAAAATAGAGTACCGTGTGAAGATGTTTCACTTGATGAAAGTTTATTTATTTATTTATTTATTTATTTATTTATTTATTTATTTATTTATTTATTTATTTATTTAGGTTAACCAACAATTGTTTACACTATGTACATTTCTGATTTAATGACAAGAGTAACATTTACAAGTGCAACAATTAATTACAGGTTAACACCACATGCCCAAGAACGGTTTAACATAACATAATTTTATATGTTATTGACATTGGAACTTATACATGCAAAGAATAATTAAAACAATAATAAAGAAAGCTATCAAAACATTCATTCAATGCTGTATACAATACTGATTAAAATTATAATTGAAATTGATGAAATTGTGAAAAATTCAGGGCAATAAAGAATAAATCACTGAAAAACCTGTTCTTTTTTGTAATTTTTAGTTAGATCGGGGTATTTCTGTACCTGCCCTTGATGTGCCTACTACAATTTGAGAGAAAATTCAATGAAATATTCTTATCATCATGATAATGTAATCTTATTCTAACTAAAATTATTCGAGATAGATCCGTTGAAAAAGCTACAAGATACTGAAAATGTTATTAATCTTTTTTTTTAACATTACAAACTTATTTACACACACATTTACTTACCTTCAGGTTAGCTCCTATTTTTAACCGACTTCTAAAAAAGGAGGAGGTTCACGATTCGGAAGTTTCAACTGTTTTTTTTTTATGTTTGTTCGCGCATAACTCCGTCGCTTGCCAACCGATTTATAAAAAATCTCTTTTTGTTGGAAAGGGTATACTTTCCAAATGGTCCCATAGTCAAGTCGGGATCTGATGATGGAATCTTGTCGAAATCGAGGGAACTCTTCAAATTTTATAGGATAACGTATCAGCGATTTTGGTATTTTTTACAACAAGTGAAGCATTTGCGTTTGATAAGAACCATTCTACCATCAGATCTGATGATGAAGCCAAGAGTCACGGAACTTCATAATGAGACAATGTATCCTAGTCGTGTTTGGGCTTGTTGTAATTGTAACGGTATGCACTTTCCATGTGTACCAAGCACATGTGAACCACTATAAAAAGTGAAAAATAAAAACTTTTTTGCAAAAAATAAAACCGACTTCAAAAAAAAAAACAAAAAAGTGAAAAATAACTTTAGCTTCTGAAGTCGGTGACAAAAAATTTAAAGCAATCAAAGAAACGTCACCGACTTCAGAAGCTCAAGTTATTTTTCACTTTTTTGTTTTTTTTTTGAAGTCGGTTTTATATTTGGTGAACAATAATCATAAAAGACGAATAATAATCTTCATAATGCCTAATTGCACTGATGAAGGACGAAATACTAATGTGTAGGTTATTGGAGTAAATATTGCTGACTGCCCGAATAGTTTTGTCACATCTCGTAATATTTGAATGAATGAAATAAACTCATTTCTACATACCTAACAAAAATCACAAAACTAGAAGACCAAGCGAATAAAAATTGAAACACTCAAATACATACACACATACAAGAAAAATTGTGATAGCCCTCTTAACGTAAGTAAACACTGTTTTAAGCTTTCACGGTTTAAAACTAACCATATATTGTTACTTTTACGGGATATCTTCCGTGATTATTCGTTATTTTGAGCTCCCACTATCCCGTAAGTTACAATATTTAAAGTTTAACGTAAGTACTTTCAGCAACTGACTAAGAAAATTTATTGGTCATATAGAAGCACGAAACAAGGTTTTCCTCTGCACATACTTATTAAAGATGCCATACCAGCGAAGCACCCTGTGTAGCCACATAATAGAGAAACTTTAACCAAGTGAAGAACAAAGTTTCCACAATCTTAGTATGATAGTTGTCAGCGTTTACAACTTCTTAATTAAATTGTGAACTCGAGCTCTCATACTATTAGATAAAATAGTACAAGAAAATTACATTGCAGTCCAAGAGGGTGAATAAAAGGCTAAATGAAGTCTTATAATCAAGGCTTTAATGTAGCGTGGGAGCTATGACCATGAGGCTCGTAGTCTGCGTAAAAACTAATTTTCATTCCGACGACGTCGTGGAGTCGGCGTATTTTAAAGATTGCGTCGGGACCTACTTCATTCAGTTTTACATAATTAATTAAAAAGCAGACTTCATTACTTACTACAATATTTTTCTTTCCAAATCTCACTGTCTGGGTAAGTGCTTATACTGTATTAAATAAGTATCCTTACACAGATTTCCCATGAATGTTTCCCGCAATTTTCCTTATCCGAGTCAACGATTCGCTCGCTAGACATTTTCTGATGCCAAAAGCTAACAATAATAATGCAGTCAGTAATAACAATTCCCTAGTTCAACGACTGGGGTGTTGACTGCCGATCGAAAGGTCACGGGGTCGAATCCTGCCCCATTTTATCACAAAGCCATGTAGTACCAGCATAATATTTAGTTTTGTCGACCGGGACCTATGAAAACGTTGAGAAGCAAAATATTGGAAGAACATGGTTCCATTTAGTTTCCAATTCACCACGTGAATGCAATTTCAATGTTTGGAAAATGTTTAACATTTTATGCGGAAAGCGGAGAAACATAACTTTCATTTCAACATTTAACAAAAATACTTTTGAAATACCACTAAAACATTATTTTAACTATCACGAAACCAAACTTTGCAATCGATAGCGTGATGATATTACGGCCATTATTTGTGTAAGCGAATGTTTACAAGAGCATCTCTCAGATAGCCGAGTTTACGCAACCAGATGATACTGAGCAGGGATTCGCCGAGATTCGATGTTCAGAATTTGCTGTGTGACGTCAGTTTATTTTATTTCGTATAATGCGATATCTTAGCTTTGTTCATGACGTCACTTGTCCGGTATTTATATTGAATACTTTCATTGATCTGCCGATAAAGCAAGACAAAATATGATATGTTTCTAGCTAGCTCCTTGAACAATACCGAAAAAAAAATAAGTTATTTTCTCTCTTGAAGCCAACTTTTCCCAAGCGGTCTTTAATAACTTATGTTTTGTTGTGAGGAAAAACATTCTCGTAGTTGGCGTGTTAACACTTCGAAGCCTGCCACATATTGCAAATAACCTTTTGATAGATTTGTTTCAGTTCTCTTTATGGCTCAAATTATTGCCCAAATTCCTAAGTAGTATAATTTAGGTCAGGGGTTAGAAACAACAGGGGGCCAAACAAAATAACAATATAGATCACATTTAAAATCCTTAAAATGGTCAACATTATGAATTGTTACTATTATAATTCTCTAAAGCGGCCATTTTAGGCGCCCAGAATGAAGTTAATTTTGTGTGAGGATTAAACCCGTCCACGTTTGGTTAAGCGCTTACACAAAATGACATTCACGTTCGTTCCATTATATTAAATATTTCTTTTAGCCACAACACAACACATGTGTTGCTACGACAACAAACACGGCTCGGTCATAAATTTTTAATTAACTTTGCCAACGTTTTTTTATCATTTTACGACAAGTTCGCAAACGTGATGTATATGCGAATATTTATTTATGTAAAATGGAATGTTTTGGTTTTTCGAGCAATGCGGAATTTGTATCATTTAAAGTTTTTGCGGCTTAAAATGTTTCATACAGAATTTCTTCCGGTATGAATCGGCTGCTAAAGACTTCATTATGACTGCAGTTTTCAGTTGCGCATACTGATTAGCCAAACATAAATTAGGCAGAACTACCTACCATTCAGAATAACACGAATACACCTTTGAACTCGATTTACTCGTAAGACATCGATACTAAAATCATCACTCCGTGTGTATACCTAATCCTATAGATAGCTAAACTGCACGACCAACATAATTTTCCAAAATTCAGTCTCCAAACACAATAACATAATATCACCGTTATGAACAAACCAGAAACAACATTCTATTGTACAAACGTTTCCGGACATGTGGTTTAATTACAAATCCCGCGTCGTGTGTCCTCGGCGACAATTACGGCAATTTAGTCGCACCCTTGTTAATTACGGACGCACCTATCTATCACACACGAGTTAATCGATGTACACCACTGCCATACCGGTTGGACACCCACTGTCGGTTGGACACCGAAATTGAGATACATAGGGAAATGTAATGGGCTTTTCATACATTCGGAAAAGTATTTGACATTGTTCTAGTGCCAAGTATACCTGGTAGAGCTAACCGTAACATTTAAGATTGTAAGTATTGACTATTTAAAAAGATTAATACAATAATCTAAACCCCCAATTTATACATTGTTGTCTCAAGCAAAACCACAAATTATAAGAGACAGTCGTGACAGTTCATTTCTCTTGTCCAGTTTATATTAGGCACGCTTTAATTGTAGCATTATGTGCACCCAGAAAATAGTTATCGTATTGCAACATGAAAATTGAGAAAAGAATGTGTCATGTCAATCATCTTGCCAACTCACTCAATTCGATGCCTTTGTTCAATGTTGTGCCAAATAGCGATAAAGTGTGCATAAGGGTGACAAGACACGCTTCACTGCCTGATGGAAGATATGCATATTTTATCCTGGATAAAGCCAGAATTTCGTTTATTTTATTAGAAGAAGTAAAACGGCCCTAAACAAAACATACAAATCACTCTAACGACACTTTCATTTAGGCTAAAACTATTTTTTAAACTGTTTACGATGTGTCAGACATCCGTTGATAGTGTCCTATAAATCACAAGTTTTACTGCTTGACACAATGGCCATTGGCTAATTTAATTTAACTTTTATTTTACTACTGTCTGTCTGGAGACACGGCATGCCTACTTCAGGATTCTTTGCTATTTAGCGCACCGGTACCAACTGCCGCATTCGTGACCTACATCAGAATTGAGAATACCTTGTTCCGCAATTCCCAGAATAAACGAAAGGTATCAAGTGTACGTCGTGAATTACATTTAAAAGAAATGAGGCGTAAGATATGGTTCTCAGGAGACTGAAGGTATGAAATAAAACAATGAAAGGAGCGATAATAATTTAGTAGAACTTTCCTGTACTGCAAAGGTCACCGTTCAGGCAATTTAATATCAAAATGTTAGCCTCTATTCTCTTTGAGCGATTCACAAATGTTTCCGCTGAACAAGTTACGGCTTCAAGCTTCGACTGGCGTGAAACTGTACAACTAAACGTCAGCTTTCAGAACATTTCGATTTGTCAAGGGCTGTTTTGTGCGAAGTTCCTAAAAACATTTAACGGACTTTGTGTGTCAAACAAAGTAGTGTAGAACGTTAAAATAAAATATGACATCATCATCATCTACAACGTTTATTTACTAGTACCTAATTAATTATTATAAACCGTAGTGCCTTTCTATTACTGTTGATGTGTTATTTTTTAAAGAAGCCATCCCCAAGTCGATCATGTTCAAAATTTTCATTCAGGGTGATACATTGTTTTCAAAAGAGCGAAGAAAGACCAGGACCTGCTTAAAATCTGAAAATGGGAACATCTTTAGTTAATTAATTAAGTTATAGGCTAGTGGTTAAATCATACTGGCTCACGTACATTAGTAAAAGCGTGTAAATTAATTTTGAAGAATCCATTCGCTGTTAGAACACAGGGCTTTTGGGCTCTGAAAAAAATGAAGCTGGTTAGTTCACTTCTTTACCTGGAGACTAGGAAACATGACAAATAAAATGATGTAAACTGTATTAGGTACTACTGGCCAAGTTTTGGACATGGTCATCAATCTCAGGGGAAACTATAACCATCGGACAAAGGACCCAAGAGATACACAATAGTGCACAAAAGTGTGCACACAGGTACCTACACTCTACCTTCTTTTACTCTCATTAAACATTTAACGTGTTTGTGTGATGAGCATGGACATTTGTTTCCGAGTCGTGGATGTTTATATGTATAATAAGTATGTATTTACAAACAAAATGTATCTATGTAGTATATCAACTACCTGGTGTCCACGACACAAGCCTCGTTGCTTAGTGTGGCACTAGATGGCGCTGTGTGTAAAATGTCCAGCAATATTTATTTATTTAAAGAAAATCGTATGTTCTAAGTTTGTAAGTCAAATAATAAACACCTTATCAAAACAATGAAGAAGCTTTTCCTATCAGCCGCCCCTATGTTGTACCATTTGCTATTGTAAATAGCGTCACTCACTTGCATGCTCTGAAAAGTAACGAAAATATGTTTATAAGGTGTAAAAAACCTCTTAACGAAGATGTAACGTGCTTGTTCTCCCCGTCATTGCGTTATTTTATTTTTTTGTTTTACACCATACCTGGAAACTTCTAGTTACCGAGATATTGGGTGTCAAAGTTCCAACTTTTTGACAAGTTTTTTTTTATCATTTTTTTAATGTAAGATTTTTATTTTAAACACCTCCACGACCCCCGCGCTATTCAATCCATCCATTAACACAATATTTTGAGTGCGTTAGGTACATTGAGTTTTGCTTCAAAAACTCAAAACATGTTTTTTCACCCCAAAAAAAAATTGTCGTTTCCCAGCAATAATTTTTGCGTAAAGTTACTTAGTTTGATGTACAGAATACTTGGTTGACGGCTTCGTGATGAGGTGGTTTACACTCTGTATACTCCGAGAGAAAGTAACAGTAATAAATTTTAAATACTTTTCCCTTACTATGGGATGGGATACCAAAGTATAATAGGTAGTAACTTACCGATGTCATAAGAGTATCGCCATAGTAACAAAATAGAAACATTTGCATCAAACCAAATACCAAAAATGCTGTAAAAGATGCCATCATAACAATGTTCTCAACCGCCTGAAATGAGGTAAGTATATTCCGTCATTACTTATAAATACCTACGTAGTAACGTAGAACACAATATAAGTTATAATACATATAGTAATTTATTACCATAACATTAAATCCAGTTACACATATAATTATTATACTTGTTGAAGCGTTGAATAATATTGATTTTGTAAATATTTCCTCCAACAAATTAACACATCTGAAAATTAAAGTTGTATAAAACATTAATGGCGACGGCTCGTCAAAGCTTGAGATAGACGCGGGTAGACATCTTGTCCATAAGTTCTAATCTGGACCAATGAGGTGAAGCTATTTTGAAATATAAAAAGACGTTAATAAATTTTCAATCAATGGCGATGCTCGGCGCTAGCTATGATAGCGCCATGAGTTACCCACGGGTCGTCCCCATGGGTTAGGTCACAATTTTCGGTGAAACGGGACCTTGGAATAGTACCGTATAAAAAATCAACCATTTATACAAGATTTTTGTCTTCACGTGTGTGCGATTTCGGAATAAAAACTTTTTTGCAAAAAATAAAACCGACTTCACACAAAAAAGTGAAAAATAACTTTAGCTTCTGAAGTCGGTGACATTTGTTTGATTGATTTAATTTTTTTGTCACCGACTTCAGAAGCTAAAGTTATTTTTCACTTTTTTGTGTGAAGTCGGTTTTATTTTTTGCAAAAAAGTTTTTATTTTTCACTTTTTAGTGGTTCACAATATGTGTATACCCTTTCACAGCGTACCAGCGTGATTTTTTGTTATGAACTGGTGTAAACAATAGACAGACATGAGATTTCAGCAATCCCAGTAAGAGACACACATTTGCTACATTTAATGAGGAGTTTCGTTGCCTTTCTCCGAAGTTCTTCATCAGATCTTTACCAAATTTAAATGGGATCACTCCGAGAAATTACTCTTTCAAAAACTACCCAAATCGCTTCTGGTGTGCCTATAAAATTTGAAGAGTTCTCTCTATTTCTCCAGGATCCCATTATCAGGATCCTGACTTGATGATTATGGGACCTTCTGGGAAGTATACCCTTTCAAACAATAAAAAACAAATTCGGTCCAGTCATCTTCGAGTAATCGGGGAACATTGAATTGAGAACCTCCTCCTTTTTGAAGTCGGTTAATAACGACGTTATGGTACGTGACTCAAATATCCGGATAGCCTTTAAAAGATTTGGCCGAGTATCGTTAATTTGCTTCTAAGAATTGAAGAGTTCCGTTCCTTTGTCATGGATCCCATAATCAGAACCAAACCAAATTCTCATCAAACTACCCTTGAAGTACCTACCCTTGCCAATAAAATAAAAAAAAACAATACATGTCAAGGTTAGGCTAAGATGAGGCTTATCCCCAATAAATGGAACTTAATACACCTAACTGTCGAAATCTGGGAATATTGTACACATCTGCGTACCCCCTCAGAGCATACAGACGTAATGTTACGTCATGATGTTGTATAAACAATAAACATTCAAGCGATTGCAGCAGTTACTGCAGATTTGCCGTGTATATTTGAAGAGTTCCATTGTATATCTCCGAAGATCCGGATCAGATCTTCAGCAAATTAAAATATAACCACACGGGAAGCACCAGCTTTCAAATTAAAAAAGAATCATCAAAATCGGTTCACCCAGTCGAAAGTACTGAGGTAACAAACACTGTCGAAATCTGGGTGTATTGTACACATCTGCGTACCCCCTCAGAGCATACAGGCGTGATATTACGTCATGATGTTGTATAAACAATAAACCTACAAGCGATAACAGCAATCACTGCAGATTTGCCGTACATTTTTGAAGAGTTCCATTGTATATCTCCGAAGACCAGCATCAGATCTTCAGCAAATTAAAATGGGACCACATGGGAAGCACCAGCTTTCAAATAAAAAAAGAATCATCAAAATCGGTTCACTCAGTCGAAAGTTATGAGGTAACAAACACAAAAAAAAAAAAAAAAAAAAAAAAAAACATACAGGCGAATTGATAACCTCCTCTTTTTGGAAGTCGGTTGATAAAAAGCTAGTTAACTTGAAAATGATTCCCTACAGACAAAGCGGAAATACACCATGTGTTCAATCGGGTTGGTCAAGAGCCAATCTTCTCGACACAATCCCTTGTGTGATCTTCTATATTACTTTTTTACCAAAAACTCGATAACAGTTTCTTACCTCATCAATTCGATATGACGAACAGCTAACTTTTTGAATTTCAGTCCGTCATATCTGGTGGAGTCTTCACTTACAATTCTCTCCATGTCATACTTCAGTAATGAAAACTGAATATGGAGAAAGGTGCAACAAGTGAAAAAGAAACAGTCGGGGCCGTATACCATGAGCATAGCGACTATTGCTAAAAAAATAGAAGTTTTTCAACAAAAAGAATTAAAATAACCGTAAAAATACTAAGTGAATCAATAGCTAAAAAAGTAAGTAAAATCAAAAACTCTCTTCAGTGTCTATTGGTCCGGTAGTAAATTTCTCATAAGTCAATTAATTAGGTATCTTCAAACTCCTTTGATTCATAAAGTATAAGTAACTGCAACTTCAAACTATAATTAACGGATCAAAAGTTGAATCAGCAACATACCTGTTTCCACCTGATGAAAATAAACCCAAGGATATATCCGGATATCAAATTCATTGAATGGATAATAAGCAATAAACGGCATTTCAAGTTTGACTTCATTATTTTTTAAATAATCTGAGAGAATTATAAACACAGGCCCCAAAGCAAACATCATAATACCTACTATAATCAAATAAATTATCTTCTTTGTAATGTTCATCAGCATTAAAACGTGAGTGTCAATTAATTTCTTTTTGTACATATTTCCTTCTTCAATTTCCAATTGGTTCAAAAGCAAACTTTTCATAGTTTCAATGAACTCATTATTATAATGCGCATAGTACACGATCGAAATCGATTTAAAATTACTTATAAAGCAGAGTGCTAGGCAAGGAATCAATCGAGTTATTTCGACAAAACTTTTCTCTGCTATAATAGCTTCCCGAACCCATAAACATTGTGTAAGAACTTCTAAATTCAATGAAAATAAATGTGCGAAAAAAATCCAGTAACCACGGATAACTTCAAAAATAGTTTTTTTCTTATCCTTACTGCCTAGACTCAAACCAACGAACCTCAGATAAAAATTCACTCTTTTTAAACAATGTTCAAATTGTTCGAACATTTTCGTACTCGTGTCAGTTTCTAAACTTCTGAAAGAGTGTCGGAAAACTCTTGAATATACCCAATGAAAAATACCTAGACATTTCTTTTGAAATATCTAATTGAGTTTAATTCTACAGTATACAGCGGGTATAATTACCTCTACATGGTGTTGTCAAAAGATTATAATAAAAGTCACTGTATCATTTTAACTTAAACACTACCGGGAGATATTCAAGAAATTCGTTTGAGTTGTGAGTAGGTAAAAAGTTAAGTTAATTAAAAGTTAAGTAGGTACACAAAAATGAACTAGGCCAACTTCAATTTTAACAATTAGATTTAAGGAATGAAAAAGAATGCTAATTTCGCATTTTTACCTTCTTTGTTTGCAGAAATGTGCCCCAGAACAGCTGTAGCATCGAACAATTAAAACAAATGAAACTGTGGTAGAAACGTGCATTTAGAGGTGTAAATAACACCTCACAGGGTAATTACACACCACCTATACAATGAATGAAGGAAAAAGAGAACAACATATAATTTTAAACCGACACTTAAAAACCCCTCACTAAGATTGATGACAGTGTAAGTTAGCAGTGTAGGTCGAAAGGGGCACACATGAAGCTTTTGAAATAAAAGAAAACTAAAACATTTTCCTGAAATACAAATAAACGGGACAATTCCTGAAAAGTTTTTGAACACCTTGTATTTTCTGTAATAACATGTTATGTGTTCGGATTGGTGTACCTAATTACCTACTTAGTATAAATACAATATGAATTGGTATATTGTATGATTTTGCATTTCTGTAAAGCAGTAACTTTTGATGGTAATCCTGTAAAACTGATTGTAAAGACTTTAATAATTGGAATGTTTTTGCACTTCGAAGCATGTTTCGAAAGAATAAACATTTTCTTGAAATTAATAGGTTTAAGTATAGACAGCGATGATTACAATAAAACTGCGCTGCAACGTGTAAGAAAGCATTGGAAATATTATTTTCACGCGGTTTCATTCAACTTATCCGTTACTGGTGAAATAATATGGCTCATACGAGGTCTGATCTTTGGCTGCACTTTGTGGGAAATTACTTACATAATACCTTGTCTAACGTTATGCTTACTTGGTGATTTAAAAGTATTCTTCTTCATACGACACATGCACCAAGTGAATGAGTTAGTCAACGTGCTGAGAAACTTGCAGAGTAAGGATGCGAGGAATGACGAACACATTCTCGCAGAATCGAAGACATGGCTGACGTTTTTGTCTTCAATATCTAAATTACTTCTGAGTTTAACTACTCTCGGCGTTATAGCATTTGCTTTGGGACCGTTTTTGATAACAGGATCTTATTATTACAGTACAGGTGAAATTAAACTCGTCCACCCATTTATTGTATGGTATCCGTTTAATGAGTTAGATATTCGGATTTGGCCGATCATATATCTTCATCAACTGTGGACAGGTGAGTTCGTCTTAAAGACGTTTTCCTCGTTTAAACTTAACCCATATAAGATTCATCAGTTTCTAAATAAGGATCAGCAAATCAAGATACGGCATCATAAACAGTGCAAATATTCTATGAAATATTTCACGGATTTGGAGAAACCCATTTAGAATAATATTTGTACTTTACACTTCTCTGGTAGTGATTGCATTTCGATCGTGTGATCAGTGGTTTATATGAGCTGCCATAATGGTGGATTTATAGCGAAACCGCGACCTCATATAAATCGTTCTTACGGCTTTGTTATTGGCAGCAGCTCCACATAGAAGTGTTGAAATGATATCGAGCTTGTGGAAAATTGATTATTTACCTTCATCATTTTATTGACGATTGTTTACAGGATTTCAGTTCCTGTAAACAATCTTCAACTGTTTTGATTTTTTTATATCACGTTTTATGCTTGCAGCATGGGTGGCAGTATTTTCCGTTTACGGACCAGATTGTTTCTTCTTAACTTGCTGCACGTTCATACAAATTCAATTCCTAATTCTGCAACATGACATGGAGCGGATTGTGAAAGAAGACGCATGGAACAAACCTGACATCACACTTGGTACATTTAAAGAAGAGCTTGTGCAACTTGTCGATAAACATCGAGAACTGATACGGTATGTACGAGTTTGTAGCTGATCTGCAAACAATAGGCCACGGACTTAAGGTGGTGATCCACAGATAACTGCTAAGTTGTGCGTAACTTCGCTATTTATAAACATGTAAGCGAGATCATCCTCTAACATCCAAGGCGATGTTACGCACCAAACAAACTGCTGGCAGCTAGCATCGGTAAACTTACCGTGAACATCATAGGCAGCAGTGGACACTCGACTTTACAGTAATGGATTCCACATTACTGAAAGTCAATTTCGCTCGACAGCGCTTTGTTTTGCTAAATCAGCTATTTCGGTATAACGTTCCTTAGGGAAACAGTATACCTACTGACTGAATTTCCATTATATTCTGTTAACTGAAGTCATGCTTGCCATGAAATAAAATAAAAATGCATTTAAAAGCTATATATTAATCTGGAAATGTCTTTCTATACCTTTATAAATACAGTTCAAGATATCTTTCTCATTGTTGTTGACAACAAAAATGGGTAGGTATTTCCAGTTTGTTCGGACTTTTATTTAAATCCTCATCTTTCGAGTCACTATGGAACATTGCCAAAACGAGTCAGAAGTTCGTCGCCGCTGTAGCTAATTTATTTATTTTGACCTAAAGTTTTTTCAGCTCAGTACTTCTTTGTCTTTTTGTTTATTTTTATAACAGCAATAATAATGAACTCACAATCTACATATAGCCGGTTGACCACTAACTTTGATGCGACTTTACAGATGTGTGAATTTATTAGAGATCACTTACTCTAAATCAACTTTATTCAATGTAGTCACCAGTTCATTGATCATATGCGCTGCAGGATTCAATCTTATGGTAATGCTTGCAATATTCTAAACTTATTTTAACTGGGCATTGTGAAACTAGAGACTTATAAATTGTGCCACCACTTTGTTCCAGGCTATCGAAAATATAGCTCTAATGGCGCCTTTCACCGCATTCCTTACGTTTGGCTTGCTCCAGATATTCTTTTACTGTTATTACGGTGATTACGTGATGAGATCTGTAAGTGAACATAACTTAAATTAGATTGTATTTGTTTTAGTTTAAATGGTAATGTTTTATTATTTTTCCAGAGTATGGGTGTTGGCGATGCTGTTTACAACAGTCGTTGGTATGAAACAGGAGCGGCCGAGAGAAAATATCTTTTGATTGTTTTACTTCGGTTAGTGCTGTTTGAATGAGAGGAAATTGTTCATAGTTCACTGATGGGAATTGTTTTGAGCAAAGAAAAACAACCATTAAATTATTGAAATAAACTTTTAGTATGAGACATTAGCATGACTACCTCCGAGTCGACGTTAAGGGACTCGACGCAGAGGGAATGATTCTTTAAAACTGTCTATCGATATAATGAATGAACCCTTCTCTATTTGTAATCATGGTTGCGCTCCGAGGAATGATTTAGTTGCGGTTAGATGGTTGCGCTTAGAAATAGGTGCGCTCTGAGGAATACCTCTAATTGTTGACCCAGCAAGTAATTAACAGATGTTAATTAAGTTCTTATGGTCTCGTTGGTTTAGTGGTCGCTATGAATTACTGAAAGGAAATCTTTAATTTATTCCCAGTCCCACCGTATCACTTGGTTTGTCATTTTATTTGCTTTTGTGTTTCAGATGTCAAAAACCGTGCAGGTTATCAGCTTACGGGTTTACCGTCATTAATTTAACAGCATTTACTCGGGTAAGAAAAATAATGAACTTTTTATGATTCATTCATAATTTTAATTTTAGATTCATTTCATAACAACACAAGTAATCATTTTAATTTTTCATTATTTTCAGATACTGAGTACTTCTTGGTCTTATTTCGCTCTTCTGAGACAAATGTACGATTAGAATACGGGCCAATTTTGCTGCTTCACTCTCTGCTAACACACCACATAACATAGATTGCATCATAACATAACTAACATTTACCTATTTATTAGAATTAGAGGCATCATTTGCGTTATTCAAATGATAAAAGTGTAGCTGAGTACTCTTAAGATCATTATTATAACTTACAAAAGTTAAATAAATCCTAAAGCCCTATTTTAAAAAAAAGATAACTTTAAAGTCAAGCGACAAAATGAGTCAAACCAACGTTTTTTGCTATCAGTATGTCTAAAAAATAAGCAACTCGAGAAAAAAAATCTGTTTTTAAACCCCGTCGTTTTTGCGTCGGGGTTTAAAAACAGATTTTTTTTTCTCGAGTGATTTTATAAGTTTCATGTGTGTGTGACTGTCTGTGGCATCGTAGCTTCCGAACGGATAAACCGATTTTGATTTGTTTTTTGAAAGGTGAATTAGTCGGGAGTGTTCTTAGCTATGTTTGATAAAAATCAGTCCAAGATGGCCGGCGCCACAAAATGGTGGATTATATTTTCAACCGACTTCCAAAAAGAGGAGGTTCTCAATTCGCCTGTATTTTTTTTTTGTGTTTGTTACCTCAGAACTTTCGACTGGGTGAACCGATTTTGATGGTTCTTTTTTTGTGTGAAAGCTGGTGCTTCCCGTTTGGTCCCATTTTAATTTGATGAAGACCTGATGCTGATCTTCGGAGATATACAATGGAACTCTTCAAAAATACACAGCAAATCTGCAGTGATTGCTGCAATCGCTTGTAGGTTCATTTTTTATACCATATCGTGACCTAACATCACGCCTGTATGCTCTGAGGGGGTCCGCAGATGTGTACAATGCACCCAGATTTAGACAGTGTTTGTTACCTCAGAATTTTCGACTGGGTGAACCGATTTTGATGGTTCTTTTTTTAATCGAAAGCTGGTGCTTTTCGTGTGGTCCCATTTTAATTTGCTGAAGATCTGATGCTGATCTTCGGAGATATATAAATGGAACTCTTCAAAAATACACGGCAAAGCTGCAGTGATTGCTGCAAACGGTTGGTTGTTTATTGTTTATACAATATCACGACGTAACATCACGCCTGTATGCTTTGAGGGGGTAGTCAGAAGTGTATAATACACCCAGACTTCGACAGTTAGGTGTGTTAAGTTCCATTTATTGGGCATAAGCCCTATTAACGTGACATGTATTGGTTTTTTTTTATTGGAATGGATGTACTTCAAGGGTACATTGATGAGAATTTGGTTAGGTTTTGATTACTTCTGGTTATGGGATCTATGACAAAGGAACGGAACTCTTAAATTCTTGAGCAAGTTAACGATACTCGGCCGAATCTTATATAGGCTATCCGGATATTTGAGCCACCTACCATAACGTCGTTATAAACCGACTTCAAAAATAAGGAGGTTCTTAATTCAATGTTCCCCGATTACTCGAAGATGGCTGGACCGATTCTGCTTTTTTTATTAAATTGTTTGAAAAGGTATACTTCTCAGGTTGTCCCATAATCATCAAATCAGGATCTGGTGATGGAATCCTGGAGAAATAGAGAGAACTCTTCACATTTTATAGGCACACTAGAAGCGATTTGGGTAGTTTTAGGAAGTGTACTTTCTAGTAGTGATCCCATTTCAATTTGATGAAGATCTGATGAAGAACTTCGGAGATAGGCAACGGAACTCCTCAATAAATGATAGCAAATGTAAATCCCAGATTGCTGAAATCTCATATCTGTCTATTGTTTACACCAGTTTATAACCTAAAATCACGTCGGTACGCTGTGAAGGGGTAAGCACATGTGAACCACTAAAAAGTGTAAAATAAAAACTTTTTTACAAAAAATAAAACCGACTTCAGAGAAAACAAAAAAGTGAAAAATAACTTCAGAAAAAACGCTTCAGAAGTCGGTGACAAAAACACTAAATCAATCAAACAAAGGTCACCGACTTCTGAAGCGTTTTTTCTGAAGTTATTTTTCACTTTTTTGTTTTCTCTGAAGTCGGTTTTATTTTATTGTAAAAAAGTTTTTATTGTTCAACAACTCCTTCAATGTGGGTATCAAATGAAAGGGCTTGCTTGGACTAGTAGAATAATGTACGGTTCACTAATGTTTTATCAAAAGTCCATTGACAAATTTTCATTTTACAACCAACGTTTCGTATACTATTTATTTCGTAAACAACTTATTCCGCAAATGTTTTATTTTTAAAATATTCGTTTTACAAACATTTATTTGGCAAATACTTATTTTATCAAATGCATCAGATGATATTTATTCATTTATATTTTTTTCGTTTTTACTTAGATACATTTGGATAAATCACGTTTCAACAAAATAATTTACAGGCTAGTATTTTTTTGTTACTCTTTTTTAAGAAAAAAGTAAGGAAATGCATAGTTTTTTCATAACATGCAAAGAAGATACTCCATGCAGGCAGCAAGCAAGCAGCAAGAAAGCAGCAAGCAAGCAGCAAGCATGCAGCAAGCAAGCAGCAAGAAAGCAGCAAGCATGCAGAAAGCTTGCAGCAAGCGAGCACCAAGCATGCAGCATGCATGCAAAAAGCATGCATGCAGTATGCAAGCATGCAGCAGCATGCAACATGCAGCAGGCATGGTTTCTGTCACGGCTCTGGCGCTGCGGGGCTCCGCCGGTCACACGCGAGCTTATCGTCGCAGAGGGTTTTAACGCTCACCGCCGATTCGGCTTGCTGGCCAGCTGAAGCCGGCCAGCTTCAGCCACGGCGGCGAGTGTTAAAGCCACCTGCTCCTCAGCTCACGGCCCGCCTCGCCCCTCCGCGCCTACGCGGGCTTAAATTACACTCTAGGGGTTGGGCAGAAAAGACTACGTGGAGTCGGTTCTACAGCAATTTATTTCCGTCACAAAATTAGTTTTTATAGGAAACCAAATTCATTTATTTTCTTTTTTTTGGAATGGCACAATCAATATGTGTAATGTCTTTATTTCAAACGTTGTTTTATGAGATAAAACGAAAAAATAATTAATTGTTTGTCAATTAATACGTTGTTAAATAAAAGTTTATCGGATAATTATTTTGCGAAGTGAATTATTTATTTGTTAAAGTTGTTGTTGTATAATGATGAAATGACAAATAATGTGTTTTCTAATCGTTGCTTGTCAACTTGTCAAGTAAAAGTTTGTGAATTAATGTTTGGTGAACTGAATGGTCACCGTAATGTACACTATATTGAAATATATTATGGAATATTATAATTATTATACTACACACACACACAGCATACGGCATTTCGTTACGTGACGATTTCTACTAAATCACCCGTAAGCCGCGATGGAACTTCGTCCAAAAACAATAAAGAATACCTTGAAATTATGACCATATGGTCCATATGTGTCGGGGGTTTTCTTATTTTTTTATTTAATGTAACTTGTTTTTCATATCTTCAAAAATATTGGTAAAATCCAACCGACGGTGCTGTCATGTGACGTCATGTCGTGTGCAGCGAATAATTTTAATAAATTAATTTATTAACTGGTCCGAGGTGGCGCAGGAGAAGAGTACCTGGAAGGATATGGGGGAGGACTTTGCCCAGCTGTGGGACATTCGAATCTATTGAAATTTTTATAATTAAAAACAATAATATTTAAACTCCAACACTTAAAATGATAAGTGCAAACCAGTTTCAAACAAATCAAATTATATGAACATAAACACTCCGCATCACCCGCAATTGCTGACATCACACCACCACGTGACGTCATCACAGTAGCTCGTGAGGGAACGCAAATTTAAAAAAGCGGTGAAACTCAATAATACAACGCGCAACGCTGTAACATAGGAAAACCTGGCCGAATTTCGATGAAACAAAAACTATTATTATTTGCACCTTTTTTATAGTACCTAAGTAATATTTTGATGTGTTGATGTGACTCATTCCAAACGTCGTACCTAAACGTGAAATAACGTCTGAATTTCTTCGTACCTCTAAAAGTAGGATATTTATATTTTAAATCGCGTCCACCTATATAAATAACAAAGGATACTATACAATTAAACCCAAATTGCTTCATTAAGTCGTACGAGGTCCTAATTAAATAATTACCGACCCATTAACATAATGATGGGTTAAGCCATTGTTTAACTCTATTAAATCATAATGGCTTACAATTACTTGGTTCTGTAGCTAACTTGTAAACAGATTGAAGGGACGGTTATTATTTTACGCCTAATCGATGCAATAGGCGATTCTCACACGACAGCTCATGTAGGCGGCGAAGCAATGTATTAGTGGTGCGTTGTGCGGAGAGGCGGTACGCGTCGCTTGTCCGCGCGGTCAGGTGGTGTAGTCCGGTGTACGTCTGTTAGGCAATGAAATTTATACAAGCCAATACGACATGAGATCCGCTTAACTGTCTGATCGGCTTTTTCTTGCAATCAATACTAATCACAAAGATTCTTATATTCTCTTTTTCGTATCAAGTCTATCATCTCCTCATCTGTTACCACTTCAACAAGGTATAAATAACCCATACCCACCCCACTTTATCTTCTTCAATATTTTTTAAAACTCATCAAGAAAGTCGTTAATCACATTGTTATTGTTAACTAAAAGGCGCTGAATGCTTGTTTTGAGCTCAAACACTTTGATGTTACACCTGCGCTGTTGAAGATTCAACAGTAAACACGAACCGACGATCACTCCTTAAACGTAGATGATGCCAATACATCACAAGTGTCACGAAATAGTATAAATCGACACATTTACCGAAGGGGGTTCATAAACCAAGCAAATCGCAGGGGTGCGGCGGCGAATCGTAACATCAAATCTGAATGCGAGCATTGTGGTTATGACAAATTGTGTCGCACCCCTGCAACGAACTAGAGTCGACGTAGATTTAATAAATGGAAGCGTCCCATTTGTCAAGCCATTGTGGCGAGATAGAAAGTTGAAACCGGATATAACAAACTAACATTGTGAAACACTGAAAGGAAAAGAATAGCCGTTACGCAATAACACTGAGTTGGGAAAATGTTATATAAATAAATAGACGTGTCTAAGTATAAAACGATATAATTTATCAAAGTCAAACTTGTCAGAGTTGAAGATTACACAAAAACCCTGGGCATTCTCAACATTCCTTTCGGGCGATTCGTTCATTGTCGTTTGGCGCCACCGATACTCGTATTTTAATTTAATTTCAGCACGGGAAATTTGTTCTATTTTTCACGAGAAAAGAGTTCAAAGTCTTTTGTTGTAGGTAGCTAGGTAATTTATTTACATACCAAATGTTTCACGTAAGACTACACTCAACGCTTCGTCAATTCCGTTTGGCACATCATTCCTCAGTTTCCTCAGAAGATGTCAGTCAGATGTTAAAAATAAAAGGATACATCAATATTAATTTAGTTCAGAAAGATGAAACTGACTCATTTTCGGGGTACAGAGCTAAATAAAACACCGTTTGAGAATACTTCAGTTGAACAATATAATTATACCTGGAACCAAGATTCTAAAATGTATGACTCCAACAAAATCGAATGAAATTTCATGTACTAACCATATTCAGTAATCTACGAATCCATTATAAATAGAAGTTTCCGATAAATTCAAGAAGTACATCATAAATGTACCATATTTTCCCATTACTGCATAGACGCTTCCGGTAGTCCATAATTCTATTATGATTTATTTTCTGTTCTCAGTAATCGTAAGTGCGTAAGCGATAGTTTCGATACCAATATATTGATGAAATCAATATTGAAACGACTTGAATGAAGCACCAACAAGGAAGTGAGTCACAGACATGAGCGTACAAACTACAACAGTCGCATTATACCTCGAGCTCGAGTGTTAACTAAAACATTCAATTAATTACAAAAGTTTATCATCAACGGACTGGACCGTCAATTATTATTAAGTTTCTGAAATTCCCAAAGCAAAAGCGAAAATGTATCAGTGGTTGTTTATTAAAAACAAAGGATTTGCTGTCGTGACATGTATTTTCCTCCATTATCGTTTGATAAAGAATGCACGAAATCTTATTTTGTTTTGTCTACAGATATTAAAGTATCTAAGCTGTCTACCTACCTTGCAGCCAGAGATCAGAAACATTATATTTTGTGGTAACTTCTGATAGAGCTTTTTTCCTCTGATTTTAGATACAGCATGGTTTATTGTATGTACTTATTACGTATAGTGTAGTTTTAAGTAGTTTAGTTTATAAAGTTAATTAATTTAAGTATTAAAATGCACTGTTAATGCACATAGATATATTATCCTCTTTTGCAAATCTTGCCATCGAAATGCTGTAAGAAACCGTAATTCTAGGTTAAGCTCGCCATTGTACATGTTTTTAGTTTGTGTGCAGCATTAAAGAATAAGAAAGACTATGATATTTTATTTTGTTGTTAAAGTTCGTAATATGTTTGAAAGTCAGATACTCGTACATTTTGTATAACCTTGTTCCATAAAAAAAGGTGTACCAAAGTAGACTACAAGTCCAAATTGGATATATAAATCCTGGTTTGATAAAGGCTCGTAAAGGTCGTGGCTCACTTGACAAGCACCGCACCAGCACCGCTCCAACCCAGCAATTTACTTGCCATTCAAATTAGAGCATTAAATCGTGTGTCGCATAACATATTTTTTTATGTCCATATGAAAAAGCTTACGGCGGGTGGTCAACGCGCTTGCCGCTACCATACGACTCGCCTCGCGGGCGGCTCGGGCGTCCGCGCGCGGTCCGCGCGCCGCAAGCGAGGGGGCCGCGCGCGGACGCCGAGTGGCCCGCGAAACAATGTCATTGCGCCGTCATGCTTCTCCACGTCGTGGGTACTCTTTGTTTAATGTATGGCCAGTTACAAATTTAGTTAGAGAGCCCACGACACTAAACCTAGTTCGGTTAGAAATAAAAAGCAAATAAAAAAGCCCTAATAAACCGACTGATATTGTTGTAATCGAAGGTTGATCTTATGTTACAATAACTGAATCAATCGTTACAGTACACCGGGTGAAACTTTTTTGTAAATAGTTTACATATACTGAACTTAAAAAAATCTCAGAACTGTAATGGAAAGGGTGTTCGCGGGGTAGGTGAATTAAACCACGAATCCACGTTAGCAAAATATAATTACTAGAGATAATACCTGAAATACAATGCTACCTCCCGGACTATTACTACCAGCGTGCGGACTACGAGCTTGCGCCTTGCGGACGGCGAGTGGCCGTCGCGTGGCCCGCGCGCCGCAAGCGAGGGGACCGCGCGCGGCCCGCGCGCCGCAAGCGAGGCGACCGCGTGCTTACACCTAGCTTGCGGCGCGCGGACCGCGCGCCGTAGCCTATATTCGAGGCGACGCCGGTCAGGAGCTGTGCTGGTGCCGTGCTGGTGCGGTGCTTGTCAAGTGAGCCACGACCTTAATAAAGCTCAGACGATTCAAATAAAACGATTATGATAAATGAAAGCATCTATGTCGGTAATGTTATTTTATGAACTACCGCAACAGAAAGAAAAAATACATAAACAATAATTATGAATTATAATGGCGATAAAACACGAGTGTTCGTTAGTATCTCAACGCTATGCGCTTTATAAAGAGCACGATTATTAACAACATGTTTTATTTCGGACTTTGCATAAAACATCGAGCTATCGACGTTGTTCGATATAGTGTAAAGAAATGTTTACATAATAAATTATAATTCAGTAGAAATAGAAGGATACACAATACACATATTTCATTGGGCTATAAAGTTAGAGGAGAATACAAATATACCGCGTAAGCCACAAAAACGGAGCGTAGATACAAGACAGTTAAACACCAAGAAGAATAAGAGGATATTGCCAAATGAGCGAACAGTTACGAGTAAATACATGTGGTTCGCATTAGCCTTTATTAATGACTTGTAACTAATGCTCTTGAATAGTTAGATTTATGTGCGGATGTCCGACGAGTGGCTGTAAGTATGGATGACCTAGCTGGAGAACGATTTATGTTGATCGTATTAATGAAATTCTTCAGTCAATGTTTCGATAGGTACATGAATATGGAAATAGCTGTAGGTACAGAGAGAATGGCTGCCTCATTTGTTTACGTTTGTGAAACGATTATGAAAATGTTGTCTTGTCCCACAATAGGAATCTCTTCTGTATCGTGGGTGCGTTTACAAACATTTAAATTCACATACCCGGAACAACTACCTGTAGGCCATGTAAATATTTGTTCCGTGCGAGAATGGCTCCTTGGGAAGCTCGGTAAAGCTCTTCGCACACTATAGACAAGACTGTCTTTAGACAGACCCCACCCGTGCGAGCGAGACAGACTATGTATTCCCTTTTGCAACATTCTGTCTAGAACAGTCTTGTCTATAGTTTGCGAAGAGCTTTACCGAGCTTCCCAAGGAGCCATTCTCGCACGGAACAAATATTTACATGGCCTACAGGTAGTTGTTCCGGGTATGTGAATTTAAATGTTTGTAAACGCACCCACGATACAGAAGAGATTCCTATTGTGGGACAAGACAACATTTTCATAATCGTTTCACAAACGTAAACAAATGAGGCAGCCATTCCAGATGGTTCTAGATGCATAACAGTCAACTGTTTACATCGTCATCACCCACAGCCACAGCCCGAATTGATCCGCTGCTGGGTGCACACTGCCTTTCTTGTCTTTGTTTGTGCCAAGCTCCACACTCTTGTGCTAACCCTATCCATGATATTCCCGCAATATCAACAATATCGTCTGTCTGATGCACGATCAACACTTCTCTTTCAATTCCTAGGACGCTATTCGGTCAAAGTTTTACTCCACCTGTCATCACCGCGTCTTGCTAGGTGTCCTGCCCAACTTCATTTGAATTCCACAACTCGATTTCCAATATCGAAGACCTTCGTGCGTCTTCGGATTTCGACATTTGGAACTCGGTGCTCTGCTGAGCATAGGCCTCTTCTATTTTTTTAACAATCAGATCCTCCAGGGCTGATCATCTGCATTTACCGGGTCCTAAAAGATTTGTCCTGTGGATGGTTTTCTGAATAGGCTACATGCACTTTCTCTTCAGGAACCTAAGTTTTGCGGTCTACCAGATAACGAGTTCCTATGTCAAATCCCATAGATTTGGCATCAATGCTCATGTTTTCATAAAGTCTAGACCATTTCATCAAAGAGTTTAAGTAAATAAAACACGTTTAAAAACGCAATTAATTTATTGAACAATCATTTATTTAAATATCAGCGTCAGTTCATATTGTGTATGTAAAGTAACAAACTGGCATTAAAAATACGAATGTTATTCTATCATCGAGTACCGATAGACTAGGTACACGAAATTACAACATCTGCCAAAATGCTTACACTATTACAGGATGCGATGTGTGATATAAGATACAGCAAGATATGTTGCCTTGTGTATATTTTAAACAATTAATGTCTTTTCAAACTTGATTCTGAGATGTCGAAGAGAAGCGGCCATCTGTTCACGGGGAACGCATACTTATAATATTATTTCACTCATCCAATTGCTTGCAAACACGCCATTCACTAGCTTCCAGCATTTGGCTTGGCGCAGAACTGGCGTCATTATGATTATGAAAAGTCGGAATATCGACTTCTTGGCAAATTGAAATTCATTTCTATCATGTTATTTTGATATTACTGGCGCTTACTTAGCATGGATTTGAAAGGGCATTAATATAATACAATTTCATAAAGTTATTAAAAATGCTAATAAAAAAGGCTTACGATATAAATACTAAAACCGAATTTCAAACGATGTTCATGGTTTTCGGAAACGCAATTTCTTATAATTAAAATAAATTAACGTAAATACTAACTTAAATTATTCCTTTCCGATTTGGTACTTTTGTTGCGCAGTGCAAGCAAAATACATGTGGTACTTTTAAGACTGTGCTTATAAGATAGGTAAACGTTTACACTAATATCGAATGGCTAAATTAAATATGTATTCACCTACCTACAGACCTGACATATTTCGTTACCAACCTTACTATCTATTCTTTATAAACTTGGTCTGACACAATTCAAGCACACGCTTGTCTAGTTATAATCTCACCGCGTTAAGTTTACATAAGTACTTAAAGCCGTCACTTTCCCAAGAGATTTTCTACTCCAGTTTTCCTTTTGAAGATAAAAAGAAACTTTATACAAATCAAAAGCCAAGATGTAATAAATATTTTTGTAGAATACTGTCATTTATTTTTTCTTAAGCAGTGTCGAGTTCAGAAATATTGTATTGAAATACGATATTCTACAAACTTTCAGCCAAAATAAATACATATTTTAGAAAAGTGTAGGCACTTGCTTGTAATCATTTATTCCGCCTTTCAAATATTTTGCACATTTCAAAAATACAAATTGAACTATTACAAAACTTACTCTTCAATCATTATAATTTAAATTGACTAACCTAAATAAATTAAAAAAAAAAGTAAAGGAATAATATTTCCAAAAATCTATACATAATAAGAACGTATTCATTCAGTATCAATGGCTAATAACTACTAATAATACCTATTTACATATTTTACCCAAATATTTAGTTGCTGGGTGGTTACACTTGTCTGGATTATAAAACAGACGGAAACTAAAAAAGTGAGGTCTGATTGTGACGATTCAACTCTATTTTATTTAACATAATATGCTCCATTTTGGAGCTGCTCGAAATCTAATCAAAATGGATTACTAATCATTATGGAAGATTTTTCATCGTCTTTATACAAAAGGGTGTTTTCCGTGTGGGGCATATGTAGTCGTATGGATGTATCTTATCTGTAGCAGTAATATATCACGTTAATGATCGCTGCACTACCGACAAGAGAGTGCTACGAACTACATCATTTATTATTTCAAGACACAGACAAATTCAAAGACGTTGCAAATACGAAATGAATCGCACGAATTACATAAACACTTTTACACACTAAACTATTAACGAGATTAACTCATAAAAATAAATGTATTCAAAACACTTGTCTAGACAATCAGCCGCCGTTCATAACGTTTTTACAGAAAACGTCAAACAAAAAGTTCAATGCGTGTAGACAAACGAGTCACTTCTTTTTCTGACATTGGCACGCGAACAGAACCACGTGCTCGACATAGTTTCGCATTACCTTCTCACTAACACTGCCCTAACAGAACTCATAACGAGCCAGTATTTTAGCGGTTACGTATTGAGTGCCTTAATTCGAACGAACAAGGGTAGCTAGCCTTGAACTTTGACGCATAATGTCTAAATATCACGCGGAACGAGAGCGGCCGTGATCAAGCCTCGTATTATAATTGGATGTAATGATATCAGCAGTGGCAATAATGGAAGCATTTCTTTATTAATGTATCGGCGATTGAACTTGTGTTGGTAATGGCCTTGCTTATTCAGACAGTAACTCAAGCTAATTTTTAATTTCGAGTTATTCTACACTGATGACTCGTAAATGACGATCTGAACAATTGGTGGTTTCTGAGTAGGCACTGGGGCTGTGATGTCCCTGATGACGGCTTCCACGGCCGCCTCCCACTCCAGTCTTCGTTTGTCGGTGAGAGCATTCCCACCAGCGCTGCTTAATCGTGGCATGGTCACCTATAACAAATAGTCAGAAATTAGATACCGAAAAGATGTGTTGTGAAATTGCTTTGAACAAAAGCTTGTTTAATTAATTGTTTCCTTTGTTGAAGCAGCAGCAGAGCTAAATAAAAGTTCGGAATTGGACTTGGCTCTTCCGTTCAAAAAATTCAAAGAGTAGGCTTAATTGGCACTAAAAGAAAATAACTCGACGGCGTGCTCCATTTGTAACCCCTTGAAACAAATGCTTTTGTGTTTTAAGTTCATTCTTTGGGCTAAGAAAACGAAATTATGGATCTACTGAAACCTACATAATGTTTTTGTACTCATACATTTTAAATTTGCACAGCTAAAGGTTTTTGTTACGTTTCTTCGTTGTTTCAAAGTGTTTGTCTACATTTGCTTAAAGCGATAGAAACTTTTGGCCACATTTAACTACGTATTTTTATAGCAGGCAATATAAATAACAACATCGATGCTATATAGAAAACACTTTTCTAAAGTTTTTATTTGGACATCGTTGCATCATTTAACCAATTTTATGAGTCCACTACTATTCGTGTACCACAAAGAGTTATGTATCTACAATGTTAGTGGCCGCATGTGGTACATGAAAGCTTTATGTGTTTTATTGGCCACATTTAACCAAGGCGGAACTCTAGAATTCAATTTTAGTACAAGCCAGCTATAATGTAACCAAACATACATGTGTATTTTCGTAGAACATGCAAACAATAAAGTGTCCATAATTTAATACTAACCTACAAGACTTCCCCGGAAGTAACATCAATATCATTTATTCTATCGATGCCGAACTACGGGTGAAGGAAAAACCCCTACAAAGTTGGAAGTGGAACACAAAATCGGTCAACAACGACGAAACTGTCGGATCTTTTGAATGAAGGTCGCAACGCTGACGCACTTTTATAATAGTTCCCAGTTTTATGACCACTAGATCGGAAACTATAAAAATACGCTAAGACATTTATCTTATGGATTGTAAAATTCGATACTGATATTTTCGCCGCGATCGTATCAGACCCATATATCTTATTTAAAGCACTACAGAGAATACCTATAACAATTTTTATCAACTCCTATTTTTTATTTGATCTACCTATAACATTAGGAACGGACAGCCAGCATTTTCAATTTAAGAAAGCAGTAATACTTTTCCCGCAGTGTAAAAGCATTAGAAAATAAGGCAAGCATTATTGCACGAAACGTGAATTTTATTGGGCACTAAAGCTAAAAGGGTGTATGTATCTTGCGACATTGAAGCGGCCTCGATGTGGCGTTAGGCAAGCTCTATACAAAACATTACTAGCGAAGTATTGATTCAATCTCTCACACTGCGCTTGTAATGCTTAATTATTTCATCGGCCTTAAGATATCTAAGAAAATAATAGAAACGTATTTCAAATAATGACAATATTGCAGTATTGGCGTATGGACTATGCAAGTTGTGCCTCGGTTTGTGTTCATTCCGCATAGTGATGCGGTGGTCCACAACAGCGTAAAAATTGTAAGCTGCAAATAAGAGGACTATGTACATATGTATATTTAACTGTGAATGATCCCAAAAGCCAGAAATATAATTACTTTGTCGAAATCTGGCAAAATACCTTGGGAGGTGAGGTCCGAGGTTTTACCATAGTATCGGGACCGGTATAGCTTTTCTGTAAAATATATATTTTGTAATCTATACTGTCCACTATATCTTTTTCTGCTGACAAAAATCAGCAGCGAATAAGCACATCCTTTAGTTGCCTTGTAACATACAAGATTCCACATTCATGTTAGTAAAACAGGATCACAAAACAGAATTTGGAGTTCACATCTCAGCAAAAACAAGTAAAACTAAAGGATGGAGTTGACCTAAATAATCATGACACACAATCGTAACAAAAAGTTTTGTAAGTAAATTATTACAACACTCGCTTTGAAAACATTTATATCGTTGAATCATTGAAAACTCGTAAAAATATCTTCAACAAATCTTTAATTTATTGGATTAAATATCTTAACTACAACTGGTTGAGTGTTTACATATTTAAACATTTACACACGTGAGTACTTTTTTCTTCTTTAAACAAGGCATCAATCACGCAGTCACGAAGTAGCTCATGTTTATACTATCAACGAACATCTGTCATCACAAACCTCTGATCTCTCGGCTCGAAGCTTTGGATGCATTTCACTGCAATTTTGTATGTCAACATCCAAATAACTTAAGACTCATTTCAGTGACCTCATTTCTCGTCAAAGTGAACATAAATAGCTACTTACCACTGTAAGTACTTTGCGGAGGTCGCTGTGCAGCGCGGAGACGTCGACCCCTCTGCCGGCGTCGCCCAGCCGGCGCAGCGTATCCGCCAGCGGACCCGACAGCGCCCGCAGCTGCTGCCAAGACTGAGCATACTGCCGCCGCACCAGCTCGATAATCGTTGAAGTCAGTGCCAAGCCGATTAAAATGTAAACCGTACAAATCAACATGTACTTTGGTCTTTCTGGGAAAAGCGAAAAAGTATTTTGGAACCCGTTTATTCACTTAACATACTACATTGTTTTAGCTTGCTAATTATTTTACTGTATGACACTGAATTCAGATCTTGTAATGATAAGCTAATAATAATAAAAAATATGCTTACTAGGTACGATATCTCCGAATCCAATCGTGGTCATGGTGATAAAGCAAAAATAGAATCCATCATAAAATGACCAATCGTCTTCCCACATTTTGAACAAGCCTGCTCCAGCTGACAAGTATAAGAATAGAAAGCCTACAGCACCGAAGGCATACAGCGATCTTTGTCCAGCGGGGTTTGCTTCGGAAACTCGACTGCAGCATTCTGAAGTTAACAAGAATGTCAGATTCAAAAGTAAAGAGACAAAGTAATATGCAATAAGATATGCATTATTTTTATACAGGATGGGACCGACGCTAAAACAGTGACCATACATTCAGCAGTACTGATGTACTGCTGAATGTAAAAAAAAAATCTTTGTTCAGGATGATTCCTGAACAAAGAAATTTTTCGTCAGTCATTCTCGGGATTCCACTTTGTTTAACGTTGCAGATTCGTATCTTATGGTGCATCCACACCGCAGATACTTTTTGAGGAACAGCGTTTCCAATGGGGTGGGCAACTGTGGAACTAATGGCGCTAGCACCGCTTGAACCAAAACATCGTCATTGGTTGAAAATCTGTCAATATCATTTTATATTTCAAAATAGTTTGACCTCATTGGTCAGATTGGGTCTATGCGGTGGACGCGTCATCTACAATCAGCTTTAACTTGCCGACCCCATTGTTACTGAGCAACATCCGATAGCTAAAAGTTATTTATTATTATTGCCATGCTAGATAATGTTAAGTATTGTTGCCTAACTTTTGAAAACAGTCAACATGTGGTAACAATTGAAAAAAATGTTAGAGAAAGGGGATTGGTAATTGGGTGCAGGCCTTGAAATGGGGGATACTAGACCTTATTTGCAACAATTTTGACCCGATACCTTGGGTTCCAAACTAGATGGTTTTTGAGGAACCGAACTTTTGAATTGTTCCTTGAAATGTTCCACCTTAACACCATAAAGTACCGATTGTGAGAAATCTACGCCATTCAGGATATTAAACTGATACTTATCTGATAGCTCATGAACAAAAATGTATCCTCCGAAAACCAATTTATCAAAACAGTACATCTGCCTTTGGAAGATAGGCGCCATAAAGGTCATCTTCTGAAAATTCTTGAAAATTTTCTTGTTTTTCGAGGCTGGTTTCTCAAAATAAATGTATGCCACTTGTCGTGCAAATTACAGAACCGACTTTGTTGTCTCATTAGCTTTCCCAAATGGTACCACAATACCTTCTTTAAGTATGTGAATGACCAGAAAACAACGATTGTTCATGAGAAGGTAGTATTTTAATGAAACTGGATAGCACAGGTTTTCCGACGTACGTCTTCCTTGTTGCAGATTTTCTTGTTACCACTATGTAATGTTATACAATTCAATTCAATTCAATTCAATTTATTTATTTCAGGCTACAATGACCCATAGATATATACCTTATAAACTAACATATAAATTAAATACAAAACTTGTGTTAATAAATAAGATTTAAAACTATGTTAGTAACACTTCACTTAGAGACACTTCACTTGTGTTGGCTGTCCAGTGGTACCTGTCCGCGGAAGCGACGGAACACCACGTCCTGCGGCCAAAAGTCTTCCACCATCACCATGGGCAGGTAACAATTCGGTACTCGCACCACGAACGCCTTGAAGTTGACGTTGCGGCGCGACTCCAGTAACTGCACCCTCGGTGTGTATCTCGTCTTTTGGCGCACGTACTCCACGATGTCCTCCGCTTTAGTGGTGTCCGGATCCCGGTCGATCAGATCATCAAGTGTATTTTAACCTACACTTTCAGACAGGTAAAGCAGACATTTTCTTCTGTTGGAACGTCATTTAAGCAGGATCAGGGCTAATAATAATAGAATATAATTATTATGAAAAGCCTCGAAAAACAAGAAAATTTTGAAGAAATTTTCATAAGATGACTTTTATGGCGCCTATTTTCCAAAGGCAGATGTACTGTTTTGATAAATTGGTTTTCGGAGGATACATTCGTTCATGAGCTATCAGAAAAGTATCAGTTTAATATCCTGAATGGCGTAGATTTCTCACAATCGGCACTTTATGGTGTAAAGGTGGAACATTTTAAGGAAAACTTTAAAAGTTCGCTTTCTCAAAAACCACCCAGTTTGGACCGCAAGGTATCGGGTCAAAATTGTTGCAAATAAGGTCCATTTCAGGGCCAATTATCAATCACCCTGTATCATACATGCTGTGCAACTCGCTTGTTGCCGAAAGTTACTCTTTGTCATAATAATTTATGTTACTCGTAATATAGACGCGATGATAGGTAACATTTAACAAATACTAACATGTTCACAAAAGTTACAGATTGTTACCTAATGTTACCGTGTTGCAAAGTGTTGCTCCACAAAAAGTAACTGCGGTGTGGATGCATCATTACTAGTACACAAGTAAATTGTACTTACTAGGCATCGCAGGTAGTTGTTTAGCAATGATAGAGACTAGCGTAGCGAACACTCGCCCCAAGTCTGCGATGACAGTCAGCGTTAGAGGTATACCAATGAGCGCATATGCGATACAAAATAATCTACCCCAGAAAGTCTCCGGGACTATGTTACCGTAACCTGAAAACGGATTAAAATTTTAGAAACGTTTTTTAAACAGCAGGGATGAAGACCAGAAATATGAGGTGAGAAAATTTCAGTAGGAGAGTGAAGTTTTCAGCGAGTCACGACTTACAAACTGTAACATTAGGTGTTTATTTAATTGCAACTTGCGCTTTTCAAAATTCGACTCGACGTTATTGTTTTGATCAAGAAAATACGGCATGAAAAAGACTTCCTAACCAAAAATTTTACAAAAAAAAAACCTTTTTATCTCTATTTACTAATTTTCACTTTAAACCCTTGTTGAAGTGCCAAATAAATAATATGCTTACATCGTCGTACACACCTATTGTGGTGAGCACAGTCGAAGAGAAGAACACAGCTTGTAGTGTACTCCATTTTTCTTCTAGCGGGGGGAAATCATTCTCCACTTCCAGTGCCAACCCGCTCGATGATGCTTCTTCTAACACCTTTTTAAATGGTAAAGGAATAATTATATTGAGTGGAGTTACAGGAAACGGTAAGGTAAGCAGTCTTAAAGACATAACATTGAAACGTTTTAAGTTTGTAGGACAGTTCTTGCTCAAACCGATCAATACCTGCATGACCTTTTTTCAGCCTTCCTTTGGATCTGCTTCCTTTCGAATCATGCTGCATGCGACAGTCACTCCATGTGAAATGCACTGCCTTACTGACTGACAACCTCAACCCAGACTGGGGAACACAATATTCCTTGGCAAGACTGGTTGGCAGCCTTTCGGAGTTCTGACAACCCGTAACGACTGGTTTTCGAAATATGGTGCGGTCTGAATATATAATGAAAGGTTTGTGGCTGTTATTACTTAGCCACGAGCCCGCATACAGAAATATGAACTATCTTCAATCTTTAATAGGCATTTAACAACTTCAGTGGGATTGCATTGGAATTTTTGAAAATGACACTTAACTTGAACATTACCTATGTAAATATGAGTTGGATGTGAATCAACATGACGCATGTTTCACACGAAGGGTTAGGCAGAAATGTACCTTATAGTACACCCATCAATTAAGCCTATTGCCATTAATCAGAAATCCGGACTTCGTAACCACGAAGTCTGGATTTTGAGTTCGTGGTTGCTACTGAATAATTCCTGATCGAAAAACAAAATAACACTTTCCCCGACCCGGGAGACGTACCCATAGTACCTCATGCTCAGTAATAGCGCTTGTGACCAGTCTAACAAAATGACTATTACATGTGAAGCTTATGTTGCGTACTGTTATACCTTGTCAAAGACAGTAGAATGGCTGACCGCTCACCAGGCTTGTCTGATCAGCATATTTAAGTAACATAGACGCCATATTCATGGGCTTGGGTCTGAATCTCGGTACGGCAGTACAAGTACGTAGGAATCGTTAGGACTCCATGAGATAAATTTGACAGTTATTTTCGATAAAATGAATTTTTATGGAGTCAAAAACTCATTTTATCGAGAATGACTGTCAAATTTATCTTATCGAGTCCTATCGATTCCTACGTACTTGTACTGCGGGTCGGAAGTCCTACATCACTCTATTTTCTATTATTCTCTAATTCTAAATCCAAGTTCTTTAAAATAATAAATTCTATTTCCAGTTTAATTAAATAGTTTTTTTTTTAAACAAGAATCCTTAACTCTTGTTTAACAGTTCGTTCTTTCTATGGTATCAAGTGTACCTTTTCATATACGGCTAGTTGATCGCTGATGTTGTCAGTGTCATTGTTGCTAAGCTCAGACACGAATCGTATCAGGTTCTGTCTCTCGGTCCGCAGTCTCTCTCTGTGAAACTCTTGCTTGGCCATTTCAGCAGGATACTCCAAAGCTCGGAACACCTATGCAAAAAAAAATAAGAATGAGAAATTATAAAGTATTTTGAAAATAAATAGACTGATTAAAATCAGTAGATGCAAAATATTTTTATTTAACATTTCATCTTAGAATCCGAGTTGAAAATCTATCAAATTCTTTTGTAATAATATGGTGATTAGAGATACGCGGTGGCCCAGCGGCGCGGACTTGTAGGTGCATTATTACTTTGTGTAATTTATTTCATCATCACTGAGATGAGGCCGGGTCTCCAAGAAGCATAGGCTGATTATGCTATGCTGTGATGAACTGGCGAACTCCAATAAAACGTATAACCAACCAGAGGTAAGCAGCGTTTCCAAAATATGATTTTCTTTTTACCCGACTACTGGAAAAACAAAAGGAAGGGTTCCGATTTTAGCAGTCTATATATACTTAGGTCTCATGAACGCTAAATCGGTAATCCATAGACTAAATACAGTCCGCGCGCGAGTTCAGAGGAATCGGATACTAATACTAATGCTCCGCGCGAACTAAATTATGAAATCATTCTATGAGGTATTATGTACCTACTTGAAATAAAACCACCGACGCTTTAAGGAAGCTCGGAGCTCGCGCGCGGACTATAGGTACGGTCGAACAAGCTATTTGGTTTACACTTTACAATGTAATTTGTGGGTTAAACTGTAAACCAAATAGCTTGTTCGACCGTACCTACTCACTAAAATTATACTAATTTGTTTTGAGAGACAATTCTTTTTCTGTTTAATTAGTCTTACCGGGTTAATAAATGTACTGTGTCCTAATCCGGGGCATGGTCTACCTGTGCGCCAAACATTCGCCAATCCGTTCAGTCGTGAAGGCGTTACGTTCCAAATTCAGAAACATCCGGACTATCATATCCTATCTATCTTTCTTTATACATTTATGTTACGGCTAAAGATGAGTGTGAATGTTAAAGTTAATATTAGCCAGCTGAACTGAACTACGAAACGGAAAATTAGTCTGGAACAGAAATTTTCGCTTTAGGGTTAGATTAAAACTGATGATAAACTTGTACGAGCTCAGATAGTTGCAGTAACTAAGCACTCTAACCAAGGTTTAATCTGTGACTAAGCGTCAGTTCAGACCGAGACGCGACACGACGCGACGCGGCGCGACAGTACTGGAAGTGATTTTGCGTTGCCACCACAGATAATACACTATATAATACAAGACTTGCCACGCGCGGCGCGCCGCGAAACAAAAAATGGACGCGCAGCATCGCGACTCGGTGTGAATTAATTATAAGAGTGTCGTGTGAGCAAAGCGAGTGGTGCCGCGGTAGTGACCGGCGAGTGCTACATCAAAGTTGGTTGCATGAAATCGTCACATTCAAGTCGCCGTGAACCCTCTTTATCTTCACACAAGGGGCTGTGGCTACGGGCCTGTGGACGGTTAGCTATGGGCTAGCCAGCCGTCCGTCCGTCTAATGACGACAGGCCGTGTCGACGGCGCGTTCGTGTTCCACGCGCGCCTCAAAGAGATGTCAGTGTAAGGGGAGGGGCCCGCAAGGGCCGAAGCCTGCTGGGGTTGCGGGCCTGTTCGAAAGAGATACCGCGGCCCCGGAACATAAAGAGCGAGGAAGGAGCATGGATGGGTTTTAGTCAGTAAAAGACTGACACTCCCTGCCGCTCCGCCCAGAGTGGGAGAAGTCATTTGATGAATTCCCATCCGAAAACAAAAACGGGCTGTGGCTACACTTACCTACGTTCCTTTCCTGTCGCCAGTCGTGTCAAATTGCCATCCCATCGAACTATGAGAGTAAATGGCTATACTGCACATAACTCACTCAAAACCTTGTGCTGATGAATGGATTGAATAGTACGGGGGTCGTGAAGGTGTTTAAGGTAAAAATCTTACATTAAAGTTGGAATTTTGACCCCCAATACCTCCGTAACTAGAAGGTTCCCAGGTATGGTGTAGGTAGAACAAAAAATGATCGCAATGAGTATGAGAAGATGTGCCTTTCGGCTTTGTTAAGGATTTTTTACACCCTTTATATTCCCTGGCAGAGCGCCAATCAGGACATCAACAACCTCAAAACATAGAATAATAATATTATTATGCAACCGTCTTTCTCTATCCTAAAGCTTATTTAAGCAACTCCTTAAAAATCACAAAGTTGTATATAAAGTAATGATATATGAAGAACATTTTAATATGGTTGTGACCATGTTTTGACTAAGGTTTTGCTGGTTAATTAAATTAAAACAAAAAAAGTTGGAGGTATCCATAATATTGTGATGGACCAAATAACAGACAGAAAGCTTGCACATAAGTTTGCACAATTGCACGTATCTTGCACACCATTGTGACTTTCTCCAATCAGAAGTTGTTATGGCACCAATTCGAGTTACATGCATTTGTGTATTCAGGGCTAAAGTAATAGTTACATGTTAATTCATAAAACAAGTATATTTCACAGAATTATCTACATTTACTATTTGCTTAAAGCAGTCACGATTCATTAAATTGTAAACAATATTATTAAAAGTTGTCTTAAAATCATTAACGACCCATAGCAATTTTCAAAGCATTACTTTAAAAGTCCTTAAATTCCTCTGCATAAAGACACTTCGAATTCTTTTTCAGTTTCGTTTGAACTACTTCGGGAAAATTTGTGGTTTCTCCCGGACCCGGCGTATCAGGGATAAACGGAGGATGCACTTTTTGATTCAGGACTGCTGACCAGTCCAGATCAATAAACCATGGGCTACATTTAATGTTTAACATTCCATTTTTCTGAGAACCCAAACGTTTCGATGGTTCTACCTGAAGGAACCCTTTAAGCAAACTCTTGCAGTCTTGGCTCACAGTTTTTGGACATTTATAACTACCTTCTAATACTTTTTCGTAAAGTTTGCTCGGGTCTGAGGAATAAAATGGCGGGATTCCGACAACCATTTCATAAATCAAAACACCGACGGCCCACCAATCAACCGCCAAGTCGTAACCTTTAGACATAATTATCTCTGGAGCCAAATATTCGGGTGTTCCACATAATGTCCAAGTTTTTCTCTTTATTATTTTAGCAAATCCAAAGTCACACAGTTTAACATAACCAGACTCGTCTATTAATATATTTTCTGGTTTAATGTCTCTGTGAACAATGCGACAGTAATGCATGTATTCTAATGCCAGAATTATTTGACTGCTATAAAATTTTGCCAAGTTCTCATCAAAACTTCCAAATTTCTGTAAATAAGTGAACATTTCACCGCCAGAAATAAAGGGCAAGACAAAATATACATACAGGTTGTCTTTAAAAGCAGCATCTAGTCCTACTATAAACGGAAATTGAACACAACGAAGAATTTCCTTTTCCAGTATTATGTGTTTAACGTGTTTTCGTTCAACTACTGTGGCTTTTTCGACGACTTTCATCGCGTGGTAGGCGAAAGTAAATTTGTCTCTTACTAAAAATACTTCCCCGTAAGCTCCGTTACCGATGGCTTTGATTCGGTCATAATGATCTGGTGTTTTATCAACAATAGGAGGATCATTATATCTTTTACCAAAATCTTCTCTCAGCATTCCCAAATATCTTTGGTGATCTTCATGAGATTGTTGAGAGTATTTAGGCATACCTCGTTACATGCAATCTTATATTCCATTCCATTTAAAAATCTATCCAAATAACTAAAAACGCCTCGAAAATATAAATAAAATAATATGTATATACGCACGACTTTCGACAATACGTCATGTGTCATGTTATTATGACATTGGACTGTGACGTTATGAACAGATGTTTCTTAACACTATGGTTTGCTCTACAATCTGCATTTAGGATTGGATTAGGATTAGGTCTTTTTTAAAGGATAAAGGTGCAAACTCACTGCAGTGCACGCTAACCACGGGCGCGCGGCACATTTTAGCCGCGTGGATTCATTTGTTTGACTTACGACCATTTTGACCATGACACTTTATATAAACTCATAGCTCTATAAAGGTGTTTTTATTTTAATATTTTAACTAGTCATTAAGAAAAAACAAAGTGTTTGCTCGCCCTTTAACAGATTTCCGGATTTCCGTCCCAGCCGTTTACCGTCAGAAACGGGGAAAAACTCGGTTGCACACGATTTTAACGAATTTGTTCAGTGTCAAGCGCATCCAGGCTGTCAGTGTCCTGGAGCACGTTCTGACTAGGGCATACGAACTGGTTTTTCCCGATTTTTCACTTTGTAAAAAAACCGGTTCTGTCGTGTAAAAACCCGGATTTTAAGGTTTTTCGGTCTTTTGTATGTCGTTTAAAATGTAGAAATATGAGTAAATTGTATATCCCCGAGTTATTTATCTAATTTGTAATTTATTCTCAAAAATACGTTACAGGGTTTTTTGGTTTGTGGAATTGGTAAAATTGTCATTCCAAATGTTGTACATTTTTTTGTTTTAAATTTATTGTGTGTTTACTGTTCTGAGATATATTTTTTATGTTTATTGAGGGTGCTTAACGAAGCCGAAAGGCAGTGGTTCTCTCCGTTATTGAGATCATTTTTTGCTCCACACCATACCTTAAGTTACGGGAACCTTTATTTACGGATATATTGGGGGTCAAAGTTCCAACATTTTGACAACTTTTTTTTTTCAATTCATGTTTTTACTGAAAGATTTTTACTTTAAACACATCCATGTCCCCCGTACTATTAAATCCATCTATCCGCAGAATGTTTTGAGCGCATTACATTGAGTTCTACCACAAAACGATGAAGGAAAAGCCACAAAAAATCCAGGGCGCCATCTTGGTTTTTCTTTTTGACCCCATTTTCGTAATCAGCGACCCCAAGAACCATGAAAACGACACCCATGACGGAAAAACCAAAAAAAAATCCAGGGCGCCATCTTGAATTTTCTTTTTGTTAAATAAAATAGAAATAAAGAAACACTAAAAGATAGTTTTATTGTAAGCCACAAAACTTCAAAGTGTCTACACAACATGAATAATTATATAGGGTGAATGGCAATTATTGTACAATACCTAAAAGCGCGAAAAAAAAATCAGCTGTTCAGTACATTAGGTGAACATAAATGTACCGAACAACTGATTTTTTTTCGCGATTTCAGGTTTGGTCCAATCGTAAAAGTTGTTTGTTGTCATGAGCACACACTGAAGCGCACACTTGTATTTGTCCCTGTACTTAGTTTCATGTAATTGTGTTGTTTCTGTTGGAGACCCGACAAATAAATAAATAAATGAATGAGTACAAACTCACGTGTTTAAAAGTTACCTTTGGCGGGTCAGACCATAATCATGTACTGTGTGCCAATCTGGGGCGGTGCAACACAAACAAAATTTTTGGAACTGGAGAGGGCGCAGAGAGCCCTACTGAAGGTTATGTTTTTCAAACCAATGAGATTCCCCACTGAAAGCCTTTATTTAACCTCAAATCTTTTGTCGGTTAGAAAAATATACATTCTCCAGATGGCTTTAAAAAAACATAAATCCCTTCCCTTCATCCCTTCCAGGGCACAATCTAGGAGAAAGAATAATGTCGCTCTAGAAACGCCAGTTAAAACCAAATTTGCCAGGAGACAATATGTCCAACAATCATCACGGATATACAACATCCTAAATAAAGAACAAAACATTTACTCTATGACATACCACGATTGCAAAAAAACACTCACTCAATGGCTGATGAACAAAAGCTACGAAGAAATTGAGTCAATCCTGCACGCGATCACATAGTTCGTGATGTATCTTCTCACGAATTGTGTGCTCGTTTGCAGGGCCGATTCCACTGTACTGGTCATCAACACACACACACACACCACACACACACACACCACACACACACACACCACACACACACACATACACAGACACACCTGATGCGCACACGAAACTAAATTATTTTGTAAACTTGATTTTGGTTCTCTTTTGAATTTTTATATTTGATGCTGTTTTGAATTTGAATTGAATTGGATTTTTATTTAATTATGATTATTGGTTCGATTTTAATTGTATCTATGATTTAATTTTATTATGTTATTATTTTGAATTATGATTTGTATTTCATATTATTTTTTTATTTAATTTGATCCAATTTTGATTTAATTTTGATTTGATTTAATTGTGATTTAATTTGAATTGATTTGATTTCAATTTGATTTAAATTAATTTGATTTTAGTTTAATTTAATTTGATTTTAGTTTAATGTGATTTGATTTTAGTTTAATTTAATTTTAGTGTTATTTATTTTTCAATTCAATTTTTTGGTATTTAATTTTTCTTTTTGTTAATTTTGAATTTGATTTTATTGTTAAATTTCTTACTTATGTCATGTTAATGTGAAACGGAAGAGCGGAAGTACCTTCTACAAGTAATTTTTTGCTCAAAAGGCACTTCCTATTATTTGATTGTTATTTCATAAGTATTGAAATAAAACTTTTTTTTTAATGTAATCAACAGTGATGTTAACTCTCTTGCCAACTACTTTTTTCCGTAGAAATTAGCGCGCTTCGAACATCCTTTGTAGTGTACACTAATTGCCAGTCATGCACCCTATAGAAAGGTTGCTAGAACTTGTACCTACGACAGAATAATTTACTTTGCGATCATTCTAATCCACATTTACTTATAGTTCCTGATCCTTTTTAGGTGATCTGCTTCTTGTTCTTCTTCATCTAGCGCTATTGCAATCATTGACAATTCTTCTGTGTTGAATAAGGACATCGGGCTGTATGCAGATCAATCACTAGATCGGAAGACACTAATACTGATTTGCCTAATATAAAGGTTGTAAAAAACCTCTTAACGAAGCCGAAAGGAACTTGGTCTCTCCGTCATTGCGATCATTTCTTTGTTCTACAGTCTACACCATACCTGGGAACCTTCTACATAGTTACGGAGATATTGGGGGTCAAAGTTACAACTTTTTAACAAGGTTTTTTTAAACAAGTTTTTAAATGTAAGATTTTTACTTTCAACACCTCCACGACCCCCTTACTATTCAATCCTTCCATTAGCCCAATGTTTTGATTGCGTTACATTGAGTTGTACCACAAAACATCACTTTTCGTTATTTTTGCGTAAGTTATTTAGTTTGAAGTACAGAATGCTTGGTTGACGGCTTCGTGATGAGGTTGTTTTCACCCTGTATGTGAACACGGGTGATGTATGGCACGTTCCTGACGAGGAACACAGAGTAGGTATATAATCACTACGAGGACACTGAAACGATCAACTCGAAGCGCGGAAAGCCCAGACCCGGAAATGTGTAAACAGCGCTTAATTGTAAATCCATTGGATTAAGGTGAACGCACACCTATCCGCGCCGAACGCGCCGAAAGAATCGACCGCGCCGAAAGAATCGACCGCGCCGAAAGATTGGAATCACTATTTTTTTTAAAACAATGAAGAAGTAGTACTTTAACGTTGCGCTGTCGTACGCAACTGATAGAATGCGACCGCATCGGTCGAATCGCCCGCATCAGCCGCGCCGCATCTAATGACGTCATCCGAAGTTGTCTAGGATTTCTGGGGTTCTGCTTGATTCGGACGATTTGACGCGGATAAGTGTGCGAGGTTTCATGTAAGTAATTCTAAAATTCGATTCTTTCGGCGGCGCGGTCGATTCTTTCGGCGCGGATAAGTGTGCGTCCACCTTTAGGCCTCTACCTCGAATCTTGCGGGCAGCGGGGCGGTGGCGGCGGCGCGGCGGCGCGGGAGCGGCGCGGGCATCGCAGACCCGTTCTCGAAACTAGCGGGCAGATCGCGCGCCACTATAGCCGCCTAGTGTTGTTTTCGTGATTGTGTCGTCGAGATATTTGTTTTTATCAGTGATGGGCGTAACTAGTTACAATCTAATTAATAATTGAATTACATAGTAATTTAATTGAAATGTAATCTAATTACATAATATTCAATTACATTGTAATTAGATTACTTTGGATGTGCTATGAAATTAATTACAATGTATTTAATTACAAAATAATTTGATTACAATGTAACCTAATTACATAGTATTCAATTATATTGTAATTATAATATGTCGCATGCTTGCATCGCATAGCTGCGACTGCGATATAAGGTACTGCAAGAGGTATGTGGCGATCTGAGAACGATTTGTCAGTCCCAAAAGATCGATCTTTTAAATAGATATGCAGTACTGAATCGATCCAGTGAATCGATTTTTCACCCTTGAAAATCCCCATTCGATTTTTGCTTTCGGTAATATCCATAAAATTGACGACCTGATTGGCGTAATGGTAGTGACGCTGCCTTACGTTCTTAGGGTCCTGGGTTCGAATCCCGGTAGGAGCAAATGCTTGTGTGATGAGCACGGACTTTTGTTTCCGAGTCATGGATGTTTATATGTATATTAAGTATGTATTTACAAACAAAAAAGTATATATGTAGCATATCAACTACCTAGTGTCCACGACACAAGCTTTGCTTAGTGTGGCACTAGGTGGCGCTGTGTGTTAATGTCCAGCGATATTTATTTATTTATTTATTTATTAATTATTTACAATTACAGTGTAAACTCCATTTAACGACCAACTCCCTTTTTTTTTTTTTTTTTTGGATGGGAAATCATCAAATGACTTCTCCCACTCTGGGCGGAGCGGGAGGGAGTGTCAGACTCTTACTGACTAAAACCCATCCATGTTCCTTCCTCGCCCTTTACGTTCCGGGGCCGCGGTATCTCTTTCGAACAGTCCCGCAACCCCGGCAGGCTTCGGCCCTTGCGGGCCCCTCTCTGCTGCTGACATCTCTTTGAGGCGCGCGTGGAACACGAACGCGCCGTCGACACGGCCTGTCGTCACTAGACGGACGGACGGCTAGCTAGCCCATAGCTAACCGTCCACAGGCCCGCATCTACGGTGGCCGGTAGCCACCACGTGGCCCCCGACGCCCGGTGCGTCTCCCGCGGCGGCCGGGAAGAGAGGCTCTCTCCCTCTCTCGTTCCGCCACCTCCTTCGCCAGCATGACTGCTTCGCAGAAGGAAGTGACGGCTTCCCATTCCGTCTCGCTCCGGACCATGGATTGAACCAGGGCCGGACGCGAGAGGTCGCCGCCGCCGATCGCCGCTACGAGGACACGGCGGTGCTCCGCCCACGCAGGGCAGACCTCCACCGTGTACTCCACCGTGTCCTCCGGTCGATCCTCGCAGTGGAGACACCCGGGCGTTTCCTCCCGCCCGATTCGGTGCAGGTACCTCCCGAAACATCCGTGTCCGGTGAGGACCTGCGTCAGGCGGAAGGTGAGGACGCCGTGGCGCCTCTCTAGCCACTCCTCAAAGAGGGGACTTACCGCCACTATCGTGGCGTGCCCTACGACCAACTCCCTAAAGCGTCGAAATCACTGGGCTTTGGTTGGTTTAGCTTCTCTTCCATACAATGATACACTCTATACCTATAGCATTACACCCACTCTCAATAACGACAACAATTAAATAATAAAAAGTACTTTTTTGAAGTTGCCAAAATAAGTAAAGCTGCGCAGGTGTGTACGTTCTTTTGTCGCTTTATTATCCTAGGTCGTAATAAACTCGACTGTCGACATTATGATCACATATACCGATCTTTCTAAGAAATCCGTAATTCTTTTGTTTACAAATTGGGATTGCTTGCACATTTTAACTAATAAAATATTAAAATTTTTATAATGATTGACAGAAGATTACATTTTTTTTTTTGTATAATAATTATGTGTTTCACTTTCGTATTTGTCCCATTACGGCCACTACTACTAAAACTAATATAAATGTGACTAATTACGTTTTATCAGATTACTTATGTAATCTGATAAAGTGTAATTAGATTAACTTGCAATTGAATTACTTTGTATTTAATTACAGTAAGTACTTATTGCAATTAGTTACGTAAGTAATCTGTTCCAAAGTATTTTAATTACTAATTACAATGTAACTGTAATTTGTAATTATTAATCTAATTACTTTTTGCCCATCACTGGTTTTTATTCGCGAAAAAAATGTCTGAACCATGGCGGCAACATCTTTTTAATTCAAATTTATTCCTAACGCTCGATTTATTGTGGGCAAAAGAAGAAGTAAATCCCTACTATAAAGCAAGGAAAATAAAATGCGAGTTTTAATCGAAATTATGAAGAACAGAGACAATGTCCCGACAAATTCTACGACCATACCAGAATCAGTGAATCAGAATTCAGTTTGTTTTAAATTTCTTCCCATAACTGGTTCATTACTCTTCTATTTTTATGGTTCACATCTTTGCTGTTCCATATCGGTGTCCTCTCAAAAATTGCTGAAATAATTTGCTCTAACCCGTCCGAGGACATTTCGACACGTCACAAAAATAAATTGCACAGCACTGCAACGCAGACGCGCGGGCGGTCACCGCTTGACTAAAGTACACCGCTCGCTGCCCGCGCCGCCGCCGCCCCGCTGCCGCGCCGCTGTTTTTGAGGGCCGGTCCATTTGATTATACGCATACGATCCTGCCTCTCACGCGCCGCCGCCGCCGCCGCCCCGCTGCCCGCAAGATTCGAGGCAGAGGCCTTAGAGTGTAGCATGGTTGTCGTAGCACTTAAATAACATTGTTAGGAGGGTATTGCGTTAGTTCTGACTACTGCCACGCGCCATAAGATCCATGCGACACAAAACTACGGTAGTCATTCGCTCTTTACCGATTTTTTTCACACACTTACATAAAGGGTATCAAGAGCAACGCCAACGCAACTGCAATGAAAACTTGCTTGCCCTCCTCACCAACATTGTTCCAAAATTGTATCATATTTAAATTCTAGGCGTAATTAATAATTCCATGCTCCACTAGCCTATTAAAAATATATCCAACAGATGAACTTCAGAAAGAAAACAAATGTTCATTTCACAGGTTCATTTGTTAAAAATCACTGCAGTGGACTCAGTGTCAGCCCATTTCTTGGTTATATTACTTTAAAGTTATAAAAAAGGTTTCAATTGTTAACGAAGTAATCGGTAAACTGGTAGGCTGGGGCAGGTAAAGCCTGAACACGAACAACATGGGCGAAGACAATCTGGGCTATATATCTGGTGGGGGTGGTGGGTATTCACGAGAAAAACAAGAACAATACGCACTATATTTACGTAAGTTACATCAAGATTTTATAGATTCATGGAATGAAAAATCGGGAAATAATGCAAAATTTAGTGACTTTGAGATACACAAAGTTCTAGGCAATGGAGCCTTTGGAGTAGTCTTTCTCGTAAAGCACACGAATTCTGGAAAATACTATGCAATGAAAGCATTAGAAAAAGACAAAGTTATCAAATTAAAGCAAGTCGAGCACACTTTATACGAGAAGAAGATTCTTTGCGGTCTCAACTTCCCCTTTGTTGTTTATATGAAGTATTATTTTAAGGATAACGTGTACATATATTTCATCTTGCCATTCATACCTGGGGGAGAAATGTTTACACATCTACGTAAAACGGGAAAATTTGAAGAAAAAGCTTCGAAATTTTATGGTGCTCAAGTAGTTCTCGCTTTGGAATATCTTCATTCGTGTGACCTAGTTTACCGTGATTTGAAACCAGAAAACATTTTAATTGACAGAACAGGATACATAAAACTAACCGATTTTGGGTTCTGTAAGTTGATACGTGGTCGGACATGGACGCTCTGTGGAACTCCGGAATATTTAGCTCCTGAAATTATACTTAGTAAGGGTTACGGAAAGTCGGTGGACTGGTGGTCATTTGGCATTCTACTGTATGAAATGAGCGCTGGTCATCCACCATTCTATGATTCAGACCCCATGAGAATTTACGAGAAAATTGTAGCCGGGAAATACAGGTTGCCGGGACATTTTAGTTCAGAATTAAAAGACTTAGTTGGACGTGTTCTTCAAATAGATGTAACTAGGCGCTTTGGCGTACTTAAAGACGGTGTTCTGGATTTTAAGAACCATAAATGGTTTACAGAGATTGATTGGGACAATCTTTTGAATAGTCTGATACAACCTCCATTTATCCCGAAAGTGAAACACCCTGCAGATACAAGTAATTTTGAACACTTTGATCCTGAAAAACTAAAAGAATGTTCTATAAACCTTTACGAGGACGATTTTGCTGATTTTTAATGCACCCTATGTTCGCAAACTTAATTGCACTATAAGAGTAAGGTAATAATTTAGTTTAAGTACTGTATGTGTAAAAATGTTAAGTTTTATTTTATTGGTAAAGACCGTGTATGTTGTCCACTCACGTCGTGAAAGATCCTTAAAACGTTAAATAAATTAATTACGAGCAGCTTAACCTGGTATTTATTTTCGATCTTGAACGCTTTTGCGCTACGTAGACGTTCGACCATTCATTTATTTTTCAATAAAACTCATAAATATATCTATGAGTAACTCACTCTTTACTCATAGAGCTATCTATGAGTAACGTGATAAATAATAATTTAGTTTTAAATACACTTCCTCGAAAACTGGTTCTTTTCGCACTACGATTAGGTTCAAAATGCAGTGTATTTCACACACGTGCGTTTTTGTTATTTTTTCCACACGTGTGCAGAAAGCAAAATTGCCACAGATAACTAATTGAAATGCTCACAAAGAAAGACGTAGATCGCTTTTCCGAAATAAAAAAAAAAACGTGTGGCACTCGGGGACTGCCGCGGTAAAGCTATTGCATAGCATTTTTTATCAACTTATGCAATTATAATTATTTATTTTATTTTAAATAATTATAATTGCATAAGTTGATAAAAAATGGTTACAAAGAAGGTCTAACATCAAATGTATATACAACCTACAACTCCTAGTTTTTATTTATTTATTTATTTATTCAGAATTACATTTTTAAGCTAACAGTTTTATACCAAAACGCTTAAAAGCTAACCATAATCATTATTACAAATAGCATCCTTTAGCAATTACAATAATTGAGAAAGCTAATAAAAAATTAAAATTACATGTCAATTGGAATAAAATCACCAATAAAATAATATAAAGAAGTCATAAAATGTCATAAGAAAATAATAATAATAAAATGTTATGTCATGTAAGTACGGTTAGACCGGTCAGATTATATACTCTGTGAGACCGGTAGCCGACCGAAAAGGTTGGTCAGAAAATGCCGAAGATAAAACTAAAATACTAGTGTTACAACATGTCTAGTCAGTCATGTCTAGTCAAGTATTCGGCGGGACCAGACGGGATACCACCTTATTTAGTTAAAGACTGTAGCACGGTGTTTGAAAGGCCACTACTCCACATTTTAAATCTGTTTTTAGAGTCAGGTCAATATCCCAAACAATGGAAAATCACTAGAGTGATACCAGTCCCAAAGGGAGGTTCGGGAACTGATGTTAGTGGCTACCGACCGGTGGCTGTGCTGTCGGCGTTTGCTAAAGTATTTGAGTTGGTCTTGCACAAGTGTATTTCAGATCAGGTAACTTCTCGCCTGACTGACGCTCAACATGGTTTCCGGACTGGTCGAAGTACGGGGAGTAACTTGTTGTCTTTTATGACATACCTGTCACTGGTTGTTGACGCGGGGGCACAGGTGGACACTGCGTACTTTGACTTTCGGAAGGCGTTCGACACCGTCGACAACGATGTGCTGTTGGCTAAGTTTGCGGCGTTTGGTTTCACACCGCACCTTCTGCGATTCTTCGCGAATTACCTTGGCGATCGCCGGCAGTACGTTGAAATGGTGGATACGTCTCCAAGCCTTATTTCACGTTTTCGGGGGTGAGTCAGGGTAGTAATATCGGTCCATTAGGTTTCATTTTGATGGTTAATGATCTCCCGAAAGTTGTAAAGGAGGCGAAGTGCCTGCTATTTGCAGACGACCTCAAGTTGTTCCTGTCGATAGCAGATACTTCGGACTGTGAACGGCTTCAACAAGATATTGATAGGGTGGTGCAGTGGAGCCTAGATAATAAGTTAGGTTTTAACGTTCCCAAATGCTGTATAATGAGCTACACTCGCGCGCGGGAACCACTGCTGCATCAGTATGAGATGGAAGCCGCAGTCATGTCACGAGTCTCGCATGTGCGGGACCTGGGGGTGGAGATGGTTCCAGAATTGACGTTTCGTCAGCACATCTTAGACATATGCGGCAAGTCCTTCCGAAATCTTGGATTTATACTTAGGCAGTGCAAAGACTTTCATGGTACGGCAGTGGTTAAACTCATGTACAATGCGCTCGTACGGAGCCGATTTGAAACGAGTGCGATCGTGTGGAACCCCCATGAGGCCAAATATAGTGTCATGGTGGAAAGAATCCAAAACAAATTCACTCGGTTTTTGTACTTGAAACAGTACGGCGTCTATCCTTTCTTCCCGCTCATGTACCCGAGTCTCTTTGTAATAGGGATGGTAGGGTACAGCAGGCTGGCAGTGCGGAGAGACGTCGCTCTGTGTAGCTTCGTGTTTCGGGTGTTACGCGGCTGGCTGCACCACCCCGAGCTGTTAGCGGAGCTGGGGATGCGCGCGCCATCCGGTTGCGGGGGCGCGCGTCGCCCCACGCCTACGCTACTGGAGCCATCCTGTAGGACCAACCTGAACAAGTTTGCCCCCTTGTCACGCGCCAGAAGACTCTTAAATATTATTTCAGTTGAGGTAGATATATTTCACTGCAGCCTGATGCAGTTCACAGGAGTTGCGCTGAAGTGCATCGAGAATGTATAAAGATGTTTGTTTAGTTGTAGGTATTTTTTAATACAAGTCTGTTTATTGTGTTTTTTTGTTTATTCGTATTAAGTGATTTAGAGGTATCTTGGTAGTAACATCGCATTGGCGTTATAGCTGTTAAGGTGTTATTTACATAATTTTAAATAAATAAATAAATAAATGTCAGTGATACTCAATAATATAACAGTCAAGATTAAAATAACATAAATAAGAGAAAATTACAAATCAATTGCATAAAAATGATAATACAACTTTCCTTAAAGTGCCAATAGTATCCACAAATATGTCGGCATTTGGGCTGCTGTCAAGGTAACGATTAATGAGGCCAATTGCTCTTGCGGTTGGGCTGTTATTGACTTGATGGATGCGCCATTCCGGTGGGCATGCAAGTACTTGGTGCCGCCGCCGTCCTATGCCACGCATGTATTGCTGCGGTACATACAGATGGATATGCTCCCTTACCGATGGATTATCTATACTATTGTTAATTAACAAGTAGTAGTGTAGAATATGCATTAAATTGCGCCTGAGCTGCAAAGTATCCATTCCGACCATTCCTGACACAAATAAAGAGGGATACAAAAATGGGTAGTATCCGTAGGTGCGTTTATATATATAACGGCAAAATTTCCTCTGAATTTTTTCAACCATCAGTGCATATAACTTCTCCGTAGGATCCCAGACAATTGCATTATACTCCAATTTACTGCGCACATATGCATTGTAGAGCAGCTTTATAACTTTGACGCTTTTAAATAAGGAGGAAGTTCTGATGATAAAACCAGTGCTTTATTGGCATCGTTGCACACCTCTTTAATGTGTTCGTGGAAGTTAAAACCACTGTCTAGGGTTAGTCCCAGGTCCCGTACTGCTGAGACACGTTCAAGCGAGTCATCCGCCAACTTGTAGGCAAAATGAATTGGCTTGCGAGATCTAGAGAATGTGATGACTTTACACTTTGACACGTTAAGCTGCAGCCTATTCCTCACACTCCACTCCACAACGGCATCAATGTCCCGCTGAAATGCCAAACAGTTTTCCGATCCAGTGACCGTCAGAAACAGCTTTAAATCATCTGCAAACATAAGGCATTTCACCATGATTAAGAATTGGGGAGGTCCCAGCGTAGTACCCTGGCAGACACCCGATCGAGTAAAATACTCCGGTGACTGGTAACCATTCAGTTTTACAAACTGCCACCGATCTCTGAGGTAGTCTGCCAGGAATCGGAGAAGTTGAGGGCCAAATCCGAGAGATGCAAACTTCATCAGGAGAATTTCATTGTCAACTAAGTCGAACGCCTTTCTAAAATCAAAATATGCTGCGTCAACCTGAGTACCAGCGGTCATTTTGGTCTTCAAGCAGTCAGCAAAACATATATGGTTAGTTAAAGTGGAACGTGCAGGGCGAAACCCATGCTGAGAATTATCTAGTAAACCACCGACTTGCTTGGAGATGGAATTGTTTATAACAGATTCGAAAACCTTACCGAAGACTGGCAGGACAGCAATAGGTCTAAAGTTCGTGTTATCAGTTGCTGATCCACTTTTTGGAACTGGCGTGACCCTTGAAACCTTCCATACTTTGGGATATACACCGTGCTGTAGTGACAGATTGAAGATAAATAAGAGAGGTTCTTCCAATACGGACAGGCAGTCTTTCAAAATAAATGCTGGGATAGCGTCAGGTCCAGAAGCAGATGCAATTTTAAGCCTTCGGACTGCTCGACACAATTCTGATGCCTTAATATGGTCTACACTGATCATAGGCAAACATCCTCTATCAGTTGCTTCGCGCTCAGCCGCTTCAGGATCCAACTTTGGAGGATAACGGCCGGGCATGCGACAAATTCAAATTATTTTTTTCCTTAAATTTTATTTTCCGTCGAAAAGTGTGGAAAAGTGTGGAAAAGCGTCGAAAATTTTACTAGTACCGGGTACATACGCGTGAAAACTTTCAAACTCGGCTGCACCTTTTATGCTAAAGAACCTGGCGCTGGCTATCTGGCAGCCGAGGCGTTCAAAGGCACAAGTGTCAAAAAAAACATGCGGGCAGTCTTTGGGGATTACCGATAGAAATGAAAACTAAGTAATCAATATCTGCTGCGGGTTATGCCCCGCGCACGCCTACGTGCTACATGTTACGCGGTAGCGGATCGGCTACGAGTGCTACGAAGCCTTAGATGACGGTCACGCGAGTTCCAAGACCTTTGTTCACCCAAAAAGTGCTAAAGAAGTTGTCACTTCAAAAATATATGATGGTACTCACCAATCCTCCTCCACCCGTGTACAGCATGAGCGCCACGAACAGCCCCACATGGGAAAGCGCAGCCCTGGGCTCAAAGCTCCCCCACTTGTTCTTCGGCGGAGTGCCCATGAGGGTCTCCGTCTCCCATGACACGCTCTTCACGTTCTTACACATATTGTCAGGTCCTTTTCACTTCAGCAAATAACTTCACCATAGTTTCTTATTTGGTTAGAGTTCAATAGCATCTGATAGTCATTTTGTGGAACTGTAAAAGAGCAAGTTGTATGGCAAGGGTTTTTAATTGGGACTGGGTTTATAGTGAAGTGTTACTAACGTAGTTTTAGGATTCTTTTTACTAACACAATTGGTGTAGATTCTGTTGTGCACAAACTAAACTTAATTTAGGCTATAGCTACCTTTTTATCTATTACATCTATTATCTTCTATTACATATAATAAAAGAGTAAAAAAGCTGTGTCTGTACATTGATTATATTCAAAAAATAATAATTGAAGGGGGTTTAGAAACAGTAATAGAGTACGAATCAAAAAATAAAAGTATGTCTGTTTGTCTGTTTGTCTGTTTGTCTGTTTGTCTGTTTGTCTGTTTGTCTGTTTATCTGTTTGTCTGTTTGTCTGTTTGTTTGTACACGCTAATCTTCGGAAGTACTGGACGGATTTGAATGATTTTTTTTTGTTGTATAGATATTATGTCTGGGCAACATATAGGCTATAATTTATCTTGGAAACCTGAACACCTGATGTAGAACCGCAACAGACCAGCTAAACTATAAGAGATAAAAAAACCGGCCAAGTGCGAGTCAGACTCGCGCACCGAGGGTTCCGTACAAACCTGTAGGTATATAAGTAAAAGTTATGGTAATTTAAGATTTTCGGAATTTTTCCTATATGTGTACTTTATAACGTTGCTTCATGCCAAATTTCAAGATTCCAGGTCGTCTGGAAGTATCCTTTAGGTTTTGATTCCCTTGCGAGTAGTTGCGAGTTTCAAAATATGCGGCTTTAATTGCTGTATCTTTTGATTGCGTTGACGTAGAAGTTTGATTTTGTTACAGCTTAAAGATATTATAGACTTTAGTATTTGTTAAGAATTTCAATATAATACCACTACGCGTTCATGAGTAAAGGGGTAATAAGTTTAAAATTATTAAAAATATTTTTATTATATGATGTAACTAAAAATTTATGCTTTTCGCAATTTTTCCTTTATCTGTGTTATAAGACGTTGCTTCGTACCAAATTTCAAGATTCTGAGTTCACGGGAAGTACCCTGTAGGTTTTGATTCCCTTGCGAGTGTCGAAAATTTGCGGCATAAACGGGAGTATCTTTTGATCGCGTTGACTTAGAAGTTTGATTTTTTCACAGCTCCAAGAGACCATAGACTTGAGTATTTGATATGAATTTCAGCTTGATACCTCCACGCGTTCCTGAGAAAAAAGGTCTTGACAGACAGACAGACAGACGGACAACAAAGTGATCCTATAAGGGTTCCGTTTTTACCTTTTGAGGTACGGAACCCTAAAAATGACACCATAGCAAAAATTGCTCCACGTGATGAGCATTTTCTGCTGACAGAATAAATTTGAAGATCTGGAACACCTGATGTGCAACTCCAAGAGCCCAGTTATACCATAACACATATAGGAATGACGTCTTAGCAAAAGTTGTTCAATCTGATGAGCACTCTCTGTTGACTTATAAAAATCGAAGATCTGGGACACCTGTCGTGGAACTCCAATAGCCCAGCTAAACCATAACACATATAGGAATGACGTCTTAGCAAAAGTTGTTCAATTTGATAAGCACTCTCTGTTGATTTATAAAAATCGAAGATCTGGAACACCTGTTGTGGAACTCCAAGAGCCCAACTACGCCATAACACATATAGGAATGATGACGTCTTAGCAAAAGTTGTCCGGTCTGATGGGCATTTCCTGTTGACTTACAAAAATCGAAGATCAGAAACATCTGATGTGAAAATTATTGCAAAGCTATCACTAATTTCACTGTATAATAAAATTATAAAATAACAAAAACTGGGAGTACCTCCACGCGGTTAAGGCGGTAACAGTTTAGGACTTATTTGAGCCCAACTACACCATAACACATATAGGAATGATGACGTCTTAGCAAAAGTTGTTCGGTCTGATGGGCATTTCCTGTTGACTTACAAAAATCGAAGATCAGAAACATCTGATGTGAAAATTATTGCAAAGCTATCACTAATTTCACTGTATAATAAAATTATAAAATAACAAAAACTGGGAGTACCTCCACGCTGTTAAGGCGGTAACAGTTTAGGACTTATTTGAGCCCAACTACACCACAACACATATAGGAATGATGACGTCTTAGCAAAAGTTGTTCGGTCTGATGGGCATTTCCTGTTGACTTACAAAAATCGAAGATCAGAAACATCTGATGTGAAAATTATTGCAAAGCTATCACTAATTTCACTGTATAATAAAATTATAAAATAACAAAAACTAGGAGTACCTCCACGCGGTTAAGGCGGTAACAGTTTAGGACTTATTTTCAATGACGATGGTAGGTACATCATTGAAAATTTGACTCTACTGACCAAAACTCATTTTATCGAATAAATATGTCTTCGGGCTTATGTTATTTGAGTGTTTAATTTCCTTTTCCATTTATCTTCGTGACTCGGTAGCCTACCCGGTAACGCAGGGCACTTAGATTTTAATGATCATGTATCTTCACAACAAAACTATAACCATGCCTAGAAAGAGGTCAAAGCTTTCCCAATGTTCCAAAGGAGCTAAAAGATTGAGGATCATAAGATCCCAAGAATCTACCGAAGATCGTCAGGAGAGACTTGATGCTGTTCGAGAACATCAGGCTGCCACTTGGTCCGTGGAAACCTCTTCCGATCGCGAAGCACGCCTGCGTTCTTAGCGAATTTACGCATCTACATCCAGGTCTCTAGAGACCAGTGAAGAATGGATGCCTGACTGCGTTCACGGATAGAGAATTGCGCACATCTACGAACAGGTCTTTTGAAACGAGCGATGAACGTGATGCGCTACTAACTGCTGCTCGAGACTATCATACATTGCCCCGAACACGCACACAACAAAATATTCATAATCAGATAGAATGTGAGAGAGAAAGAATTGCTGGAGTACGGCATGAAGAGACAGAAGAAGAGCGCAAAGATTTCGACATTCTCTGAACAGAATGTTGATAACATCTGAAGAATCGGGTGTCTCAAGATATAGCCGTAGGGCATGACGACCTTCCTTGGGTTGATAAGAAACGGAGTTCATTTACGTATACTCCTATGATTGAATACGCCACATATTCCGGAGGTATGGTTCAAGATTATACTTTTTGTTAAGCTGTTAAATGGCAAAAAGAACCAAACGGTATGTGTTGCTCAGGTGGGAAAGATCCGTTATTTTCCCGTCCCCGGGCTCTTAGAATTCGACGTTTCAGATCTTCGATTTTGACGAACCCGGTGTCGCTGGCAAAAGCAACATGATCGGCGTACGAAGTCACGGGCAGAAGCTAGTCTGTAATAAAACGAGAAAGAGACGGACGTAATTTAAAGCTGTCAAATTTAATTAGAACTAATATTTCCATACAAATGAAGAGTGCACTGAAAAACGCACGTGAAGCGCAAAGCATCAACTACATAGTTTTGACATGTCTAACTTAGTTCATAGCTATAGCCATCCTTTTCTCGCACTGCCTTTTAATAAACAATAGCAATAGCCTAAATTAAATTTAGTTTGTGCACAACAGAATCAACACCAATTTGTATTTTATCATATGCATGTTAGTCGGTAAGATATATTTAGGAAAGTCGTCTGGAAATAAAGGTCGTTGTTGTACGAGTAACTTTCAAAACAATGTTTTTTACCAAAATATGTATAGGGTTTTATACAAGTAGAATCAATTTATTAACAATAATATTATCAACCAATCCGCACTGGGCTGGCGTGATGGATTACACTCCCTCTCATAGAGGCGGGCGAGACCCCTGTGTGTGCCAGCAGTGGGAACATTTATTAAGACTGATTGTAATCATAATTATACTCCTAATATTATAATCTTTTTACACTTGCAGTCTGTGGGGTCATTAGGTCTTTATACTACAAAAATCATACAGCACCCTTCGCGTCCAGTAGAATAAGGTATTCAGGGTGCTGATGGAGTGGCCTCGATACTGCTGCGCATCTGGGATGTTTGCTGAAGCTCACGTAGACTGTTTCTACACGGTAATGAGGAAACGGTGCGCATCCCTGATCCGTTTGTGAACCACTGCCTGTCACCTTGCAGCAATGATGTCACAATCTGTTTTCTGTTCTGTGTTATTTGTGTTTTATTGCTCTAAATATATGATTTAATAATTAATAATATATTCTAAACGGTAACGGACCAAAACGGTAAACTCTTAACTTAACTGATCCCTAAAATCTGTATTTGACGCACTGCAGTATATTATTTTATTTAAAAATCCGACTAAGAGATATCACCGTCGGACCCTACTCAAATATTGAAGAAATAGGCCGGACCTAGATCTTTAGGTTCTAAATCTTATTACCTATAGCTTTACGAAAGCTCTTGATTTGTAGCGTAGTCAAAGTCAAGCCAAACTTAGGTACACGATAACTTTTTCTTTAAGACAATACTTAGAATATAACTCGAGACAGAAACACGTCATGTTCTATTGAAAAAAGTAGGATATCTGTAAGTAACACTGATGCAAAGTGACTAATTTCCAGTTGTCACGAGCATCGTGACGGTAAAAGTAATTCTTGAAGAAGTAAGTCTTACTGAGACAATTGTAATTCTTAAATATAGGCTGTGATCTTTAACAGGTAGTCAGTAACCCAAAAAGTCTGACAGCTAGTCTTACTCAAGGGGTATCGTATTAAGTACCCAGTTCTGACTGGGTTTTGGAGGTCAGATAAGCAGTCGCTCCATGTAAAATACTGGTATTTAGCTGCATCCGGTTACACTGGAAGCCGCTTCCAACATAGTTGGGAAAAGGCTGGGCAGATGATGATGTAACAAGGGCTGTTCACTGTAAAATGTTCGCTACAAGTTACCCTACCATAGCTCCCAGACTGGTGAAAATAATTCATTTCGGTAATTAACTAATAATAAAAACCAATGAATGGGTAATGGATTATAGCCTACTTTATAAAGTGAAATTCCCCAATCCCTTGAGTCCTAGTATAAATAACATTTACTTACACAATGGGCCTTTATTAATATTCTAGTAGTAGATAAAACACTACTGAACTAGTAGAAAAAAATCAGTACCAGTCCTGGATGTAATTATGATGGAATGGAAGTCGACTCGCCCATTCTAAAAAACACACGATGCAACGCTGTCGTTAAAGACAACAATATTAATATGTTATATGTACAATGTCACAGACAAACAGGATATCTTCAACCGACTTCTAAAAAGAGGAGGTTCTCAATTCGCCTGTATTTTTTTTTTTTTTATTTTGTGTTTGTTACCTCAGAACTTTCGACTGGGTGAACCGATTTTGATGATTCTTTTTTTATTTGAAAGCTGGTGCTTCCCGTTGGGTCCCATTTTAATTTGTTGCAGATCTGATGCTGATCTTCGGAGATATACAATGGAACTCTTCAAAAATAGACGGCAAATCTGCAGTGATTGCTGCATCCGCTTGTAGGTTCATTGTTTATACTACATGATGACGTAACATCACGCCTGTATGCTCTGAGGGGGTACGCAGATGTGTACAATATACCCAGATTTTGACAATGTTTGTTACCTCAGAACTTTCGACTGGGTGGACCGATTTTGATTATTCTTATTTTATTTGAAAGCTGGTGCTTTCCGTGTGGTTCCATGTCAATTTGGTTAAGATCTTATGCTGATCTTCGGAAATATAAATGGAACTCTTCAAAAATACACGGCAAAGCTGCAGTAATTGCTGCAATCGCTTGGTTGTTTATTGTTTATACAACATCATGACGTAACATCACACCAGTATGCTCTGAGGGAGTACGCAGAAGTATACAATACACCCAGATTTCGACAGTTAGACGTGTAAAGTTCCATTCAATGGGATCCCGGAGAAAAAGAGGTAACTCCTTAACTTTATAGGCACACCAGAAGCGGTTTGGGTAGTTTTAGGCAGAGTACAATCTCAGAGTGATCCCATTTCGATTTGATAAAGATCTGGTGAACTGAACTCCTTAATAAAATATGATAGCAAATGTACTGGGATCGCTGAAGACTCACGTCTGTCTATTGTTTACACCAGTTCATAACAAAAAATCACACCGATACGCTGTGAAAGGGTAAGCACATGTGAACCACTAAAAAGTGAAAAATAAAAACTTTTTTGAAAAAAATATAACCGACTTCACACAAAAAAGTGAAAAATAACTTTAGCTTCAGAAGTCGGTGACAAAAAAACTAAATCAATCAAACAAAGGTCGCCGACTTCTGAAGCTACAGTTATTTTTCACTTTTTTGTGTGAAGTCGGTTATATTTTTATCAAAAAAGTTTTTTTATTATTAGGGAAATACAGATATGACGCGTTTTACACCACTGCCACTGCCTCGTTGGTGTAGTGGTCGCAAGCACTTCTGCTGAGCATGAGGTTCTAGGTTCGATTCCCAGGCCAGGTCGGGCAAAGTGTTTTCGGTTTTTCCATCAGGAATTTCTCAGTAGCACCCACGGAGGCTGGGTTTGTGCCCGACTGATGGCAATAGGCCATCCCCTATTATGTTGCCCTTAAACATCACTAGCGAAATGTTTGTGTACTGTTAGGTAGCCTACCCCTAACTAACTCTTCGGGGATTAAGGCGTGATGTCGCGTTTTATCAATAGGAGAAAATCTACAAAAATATTTTACAAAGGTATACACAATAAATTCAGTGCGTCCTGAACAAACTGTAGACGTGCCCTACTAACTGATATAATGCGAACAAATTCTCTCTGGTTACGACTATGGAAGGACGTGACGGTATTACTAAAATTGTATCTAATTATTTACCATTGCCACACCAGTGATCTTAATATCCGCCGTTATTAATTTTGTTAATGTAATAAAATGAGTACCATTTGTTCGTTTATTAAATACTAGCTTCTGCCCGCGACTTCGTACGCGGATCCTATTGCTTTTGCCAGCGACACCGGGTTCGTCAAAATCGAAGATCTGAAACATCTAATTCTAAGAGCCCGGGGACGGGAAAATAATGGATCTTTCCCACCTGAGCAACACCATACCGTTTGTTTCTTTTTGCCATTTAACAGCTTCACAAAAAGTAAAATTTTGAACCATACCTCCGATGGCGGAATATGTGGCGTATTCAATCATAGGAGTATACGTAAATGAACTCCGTTTCTTATCAACCCAAGGAAGGTCATCATGCCCTTTTTTTTTTTTTTTTTTTTTTTTTTTTAGGATGGGAAATCATCAAATGACTTCTCCCACTCTGGGCGGAGCGGGAGGGAGTGTCAGACTCGTACTGACTAAAACCCATCCATGTTCCTTCCTCGCCCTTTACGTTCCGGGGCCGCGGTATCTCTTTCGAACAGTCCCGCAACCCCGGCAGGCTTCGGCCCTTGCGAGCCCCTCTCTACTGCTGACATCTCTTTGAGGCGCGCGTGGAACACGAACGCGCCGTCGACACGGCCTGTCGTCACTAGACGGACGGACGGCTAGCTAGCCCATAGCTAACCGTCCACAGGCCCGCATCTACGGTGGCCGGTAGCCACCACGTGGCCCCCGACGCCCGGTGCGTCTCCCGCGGCGGCCGGGAAGAGAGGCTCTCTCCCTCTCTTGTTCCGCCACCTCCTTCGCCAGCATGACTGCTTCGCAGAAAGAGGTGACGGCTTCCCATTCCGTCTCGCTCCGGACCATGGATTGAACCAGGGCCGGACGCGAGAGGTCGCCGCTGCCGATCGCCGCTACGAGGACACGGCGGTGCTCCGCCCACGCAGGGCAGACTTCCACCGTGTGCTCCACCGTGTCCTCCGGTCGATCCTCACAGTGGAAACACCCGGGCGTTTCCTCCCGCCCGATTCGGTGCAGGTACCTCCCGAAACATCCGTGTCCGGTGAGGACCTGCGTCAGGCGGAAGGTGAGGGCGCCGTGGCGCCTCTCAAGCCACTCCTCAAAGAGGGGACTTACCGCCACTATCGTGGCGTGCCCTAGGTCATCATGCCCTACGGCTATATCTTGAGACACCCGATTCTTCAGATGTTATCGACATTCTGTTCAGAGAATGTCGAAGTCTTCGCGCTCTTCTTCTGCCTCTTCATGCCGTACTCCAGCAATTCTTTCTCTCTCACTTTCTAACAGATTATGAATATTTTGTTGTGCGCGTGTTCGGCGCTCTTCTTCTGTCTCTTCATGCCAAAAACACTCAAATAACATAAGCTCGAAGACATATTTATTCGATAAAATAAAATAATAAATGGGAGTTTTGGCCAGTAGAGTCAAATTTTCAATGATATACCATCGTCATCGAAAATCGAAAATCAGTCCTAAACTGTTACCTCCTTAACCGCGTGGAGGTACTCCCAGTTTTCGTCATTTTATAATTATACAGTGAAATTAGTGATAGCTTTGCAATAATTTTCACATCAGATGTTTCTGATCTTCGATTTTTTATAAGTCAACAGGAAATGCCCATCAGACCGAACAACTTTTGCTAAGACGTCATCATTCCTATGTGTTATGGTGTAGCTGGGCTCTTGTAGTTCCACAACAGGTGTTCCAGATCTTCGATTTTTATAAATTAAAAGAGAGTGCTCATCAAATTAAACAACTTTTGCTAAGACGTCATTCCTATATGCGTTATGGTGTAGCTGGGCTATTGGAGTTCCACGACAGGTGTCCCAGATCTTCGATTTTTATAAGTCAACAGAGAGGGCTTATCAGATTGAACAACTTTTGCTAAGACGTCATTCCTATATGTGTTATGGTGTAGCTGGGCTATTGGAGTTCCACGACAGGTGTCCCAGATCTTCGATTTTTATAAGTCAACAGAGAGTGCTCATCAGATTGAACAACTTTTGCTAAGACGTCATTCCTATATGTATTATGGTGTAGCTGGGCTCTTGGAGTTCCACATCAGGTGTTCCAGATCTTCAAATTTATTCTCTCAGCAGAAAATGCTCATCACGTGAAACAATTTTTGCTATGGTGTCATATTTGTATCTCTTATAGTTTAGCTGGTCTATTGCGGTTCTACATCAGGTGTTCAGGTTTCCAAGATAAATTATAGCCTATATGTTGCCTAGACATAATACCTATACAACAAAAAAAAAAACATTCAAATCCGTCCAGTACTTCCGAAGATTAGCGTGTACAAACAAACAGACAAACAGTTAAACAGACAAACAGACAAACAGACAGACTTTTTTTTTTAGATTCGTGCTCTATTACTGCTTCTAAACCCGCTTCAATTATTATTTTTTAAATATATTCAATGTACAGACACAGCTTTTTTACTCTTTTATTATATGTATATATATATATAGAATAGATTTGAAATTATATCAATGACCCAAAAGTCTGTCAACCAGTCTAACCACAGTTGGTAAACTCAGATCACAGTATGACAACTGGGTACGTAACCACTGGGTTACATACCCAGTTGTCCGCCCAAGTAATCAAAGATTATGAATGACACTGGTCTTAAGCGGTCGTCGCGATCCATTTTGGCATATTTGGCGCTTTCAGATTTTCCGACCGAGTGAGATTCACCTTATGCTGTATGCCCTGCCCGACTTGGCAGTTCTAAGGAAGTCAGGCAGTTGCCAATTGCCAAGACTGAAACTTTTCAACGATGTTGGTATTCGCATTCATGATTTGTCTGTTATAGTATAGACAACAGAAGTCATATTTAATGTTTTGTTTACCATCTATGAATGCATTTATTTATCAAACATTTACAGGTTTTAAATAATCATAACATAGCATGACATCACGCCTGTCATCCTCGAAGGTAAAAGCAGAAATGTACTTTATAGTCCACCCCACATTTGCCAGTTATGTTTAAGTCCCGTGTAATAAGGAGCGACCCTTTCAACCGCACACAACCCCAGACACCGAGGTTGCTAATTAGAAATTCCTGTTGAAAAACCCAATAACACCATACCCGAGCTAGCATTTGACCCCAGGACCTCAAGCTCTACAGTCGCGCTTACAACCACTAAGCAATTTAATTACCATACCTCGATGTTCGATACCGTTTAATAAGTTCGTTGGTGTGTTTAAGGCGATTACACGAGCTAAACGCGAGTTTTATAATTACTAAAAGTATATGATTCACTACTATAAACAAGACCAGAAAAATATATGATATTCTTCAGGATATATGCTAGCATGATACTGTTTTGAAAACATAATACAATTAATTTGGCTCGATACAAATAAATCACGAACTTACCTCTAAAAATATATTTCAAACAATAGAAAACATACTAATATGCATGCGATCATTCTGATTTTTTGGCAAATAATTCTACAAGCAATATATTAGCATGATACTGTTTTAGTTTTTTAATACAATCAATAGTTTTTTTTGTAAATCGATCGAAACCACTCATTTCGTGCTATTTGGCCCGTAGTGGCTGACGTAACAACCACTTTGTAGTGCAAACTGATTAGAACTTTATTCTAACAGCATTTCAAACGAAGTTTGAACCACCACAAATAGAGTTGCTAATTTAGCTCGTCTAAGCGCCTTAATCAGACTTGTACAAATGACATCGATACGTTCCACAGTGTTAGTTGAACCTTTTTATGACTTGGAATGGGCTCTGATGAATAGAGTCGTTAATGTTGTTGATTTCGCCACAAGTAAAGAGAATCGCTGAGGCATGGTTGGGTGTCTACGTGGCTTGCTTGTTAGTCGGCTTAAGCTTAGGTAGTCGAGTTGAGTTGAGCAGACGCTCGAGTCTGTTTTGATGTTAAAGTGGTTCGACACAAACTATATTACGTAAACTATATAACTACATGACTATATGATTATATATATATTTATTTATATTATAAACTATATTACTATATTACACAGTCTTTGTTGGTAGTGTACAAGCGAATGGTCTAACTGACTTTCAACGAATTTGGTTGACTATGCAATATTCTAATTCAGATTGAATATGTTATAAAAATAGTGCTGTTATATAGAATGTGTTGGAAAAATTAATTGGTTGGTGATTATGGTTATTTAGAGAAAATTAACAATTTAATTTCATATCAGCATTATTTAATGTTTAATTGATAACTTTTATCTCATCAGTTATTTTCAAACGAAAAAAAATAAATCAGTTGGCATCAGGTCCCATAACCATAATTTTTTTCAGCAATACTCGTATAAACATTATGTACTTTAAAACAAAAAGAAACGATCTTATTTTTGGTCATAAAAAGGTTAATAAACCTTAGATAAATAACCTGCAATGCCGTAGAGTTACATAAGTAGAACCAGATTTCCAGTACGTCTAGGTAATGCCATGAAAATGGGCGAGTGGCGGCAGCGTGGTGTTTATCATGCCAATACTCTGAAAGCACTCGGTTTATGTACCTAATAAAGTAGCACTTCAATACGAACACAGTTTCCTCAAAGAAAATATCGTAATGTTTGATATATGCGTTAGACAGCCCGAGTTGATCCCCTTCATCAATATTCAAATGATTAATTTTGTTACTTACACAAATACGAATCTTATTTCTTACTCACACGGTTTATTAATTCAAGTATAACTGAAAAGTATAACGAACTATTTTTTTAAACTCATTTAGGGTTCCAGTTTCAATATTTCACAATCACAAGTTGTCACAAAGTTAGGAAGTTCCGCACGATCGTTTGTTCGGCGAAGCGGGAACGGCGAGCATCCCGTCCCGCCTGCGACTCGCGAATAACTGAAATTGTTCGAGCTTTCACATCTCTGAAACTAGCGAGCGCACGGGATGGCTTTCATCGCTCCGTATCGTATCGGTAAGCCTTGCTGAAAGGTTTTAGTGGCTTGTATCTCTAGGTATATGGATTTATTATAAGACCAAGGGATATAGTAAATGCTAGACAGATATTTCTTGTAGGTATCGTGCCTGTCGTAACGACACCCACAGAAATACCTACGCAGAAGATTTTAATAAATATTTTGGGTGTCGCATGTCGGTTCAATAATACAGAGGCTTTTTATTTCTTGAAACGGCTATTATATGAATATTCCCTACCCACCTACCTTATTTTCTTTTTTTTTATTTCTGGCTTCCCACCCTCCTTGGAACCAAAGTGGCTCTACAGTCAAAGAAAAAAGATTATTCAAAGTTATAAATAGGTCCCTTCTGTTTACGAAAACTCATCATCAGCATGTGCTTTGTCTTTTCCCAATTAGTTAAGGGTTGACTTCGAGTCTAACCGGATGCATCTGATTACCAGTATTTTACATGGAGCGACTGCCTTTCCGACGTCCACAAACCTGTTAGTACTTGGTAATACGGTACTTCGTGGTAAGACTAGTTGTCAGACTTTTCATGAAAAGTCACATGGAATAAAATTCTGCTAAAACCATTATCAAGACGGCTTGCTTATTAAACTCAGCTATGCATGAATACCATTCGATAATATGCGGCTAATTAAGACGACAAGGCCACGACTACCTCTGAAATGTTTATTAGCTGCACGCGAACGCCTTATCGTTTACTCTGATTCAAAACGCACCTAATTTAGTATTCGTGCGTTTTCCGGCAGGCGTCGTACCACGGAAGTTATTGTGATAAATACGAATAGTTTTAATGGAATAACGGTACTATTAATGGTCATATATACAATGAACTCCAAAGGGCCCGAAATTCCACATTTTCTGAATAATTCCAAAGTTTGTAGATTATTATACTTTTCATATTCTGGACTAACCCTATTCCTGACTTGTTCCTTCACTTAAATGACTTCCCTTCGGAAACTACGGTTTAATTTAAACCTGGTGCTATTAATAATCATTTTGATGACTGACTGGCTCAGTCAATTACATTTTGTTGCAGTGTAATGAAAGTTATTCTGAGCAACGAATCACAAAATGGAAGAAGTTCTTGACTTTTCAGCGTCAATAAGCATTGACTAGAAAATCAATAAAACGTTCCTCTAATTAATTTTATGGGAATGGCTCTAACCATTCATCTCTACTTAAAACAATTTGGAGCATCTAACATATACCTAAGAAAACCGCGGTTTCAATCACTAATGAGGGTACGTGCCTCATGGAAACAATGTGTGCTTAATAATGATGAAGCTATTAGCAAGCTACATCATTTGGCAAGTCGGTCCCTGTAGCTTTGTGGGTCAGGTGTCCACTTGCAAATGATGACACTCCAGGGTAGCATAATATAACACCTTAAATGTTACCTGAAGGCTTAATGTGTTTTACGTTGAGAAAAGGAGCTTTTATTTGCGTCACGTTTGTTAAAAACGAGTAGTAAATGAGCTTCTTTAAAAAAGTAGTTTCCACGCTATATTATGTCTATGACGGTAGCCAGAAACTAAAGAAGCTAAAAAGTTATTTATGGTAAAGCATCTTACGATATATGTATACAGGGTTTTTGGCTACCGGTTACGGATACTTTAATGGCATATTATTTGCTAATTTCTATAGACAAACATAAATACTTCTAAGCCCACACCCCGCGAAAGGCAGCCATTTGGTTATCTAATCGGCTGATCTCAGGTAGGTATGTTCAAAGAAATGCTAATAATATATTTGAATTTAAGAGATCTAGAGACGTGCAAATGATCTTATTGCAAGGGTAAATGACGAGGCTATCAAATTATTTTTTCCTGAAAAATAAGCAAAACGAACCCAAAAAATAAGAATTTCATAAATTTTTCACTTCCCATGCTCTAAAAGTACGCCACGATAGCCCTACGAAGCGGGATTAAAGTGACCGTTTATTCCCTAGGAAGTAAAAAGTAATTTAAAAAAACTTTTTTGCAAAAAATATAACCGACTTCACACAAAAAAGTGAAAAATAACTTTAGCTTCAGAAGTCGGTGACCTTTGTTTGATTGATTTAGTTTTTTTGTCACCGACTTCTGAAGCTAAAGTTATTTTTCACTTTTTTGTGTGAAGTCGGTTATATTTTTTGCAAAAAAGTTTTTATTTTTCACTTTTTAGTGGTTTACAGGTGCTGACCCTTTCACAGCGTATCGGTGTGATTTTTTGTTATGAACTGGCGTAAACAATAGACAGACATGAGTCTTCAGCGATCCCAGTACATTTGCTATCATATTTTATTAAGGAGTTCAGTTGCCTATCTTCCGAAGTCACCAGATCTTTATCAAATCGAAATGGGATCACTCCGAGATTGTACTCTGCCTAAAACTACCCAAACCGCTTCTGGTGTGCCTATAAAGTTAAGGGGTTACCTCTATTTCTCCGGGATCCCATTGAATGGAACTTTACACGTCTAACTGTCGAAATCTGGGTGTATTGTATACTTCTGCGTACTCCCTCAGAGCATACAGGTGTGATGTTACGTCATGATGTTGCATAAACAATAAACAACCAAGTGATTTGCAGCAATTACTGCAACTTTGCCGTGTATTTTTGAAGAGTTCCATTTATATCTCCGAAGATCAGCGTAAAATCTTAACCAAATTGACGTGGAACCACACGGAAAGCACCAGCTTTCAAATAAAAGAAGAATCATCAAAATCGGTTCACCCAGTCGAAAGTTATGAGGTAACAAACATTGTCGAAATCTGGGTATATTGTACACATCTGCGTACCCCCTCAGAGCATACAGGCGTGATGTTACGTCATGATGTAGTATAAACAATGAACCTACAAGCGGATGCAGCAATCACTGCACATTTGCCGTCTATTTTTGAAGAGTTCCATTGTATATCTCCGAAGATCAGTATCAGATCTTTAACAAATTAAAATGGGACCCAACGGGAAGCACCAGCTTTCAAATAAAAAAAGAATCATCAAAATCGGTTCACCCAGTCGAAAGTTCTGAGGTAACAAACACAAAAAAAAAATACAGACGAATTGAGAACCTCCTCTTTTTAGAAGTCGGTTGAAAATGGAACGATCTTTTACTCTGAAACATGGTCACAAAAGAATAACTTGTCAAAGGTTTGATTTAAATTTCGAATTGGCTTGCAAATAGCTCTGTTGCTAGCCGCTGCAGTAATGTAGGTATTAATTATCTGTGGAGTGTGGATCATCTTTATTGCGAGAATGTTGAGAGTTTGTGTTGTGTTTTAAATTGTTAATCTGTGTTGTTAATCTGTGACTGACCTGATAGAAGAAAAAACTGACTGCTCAGCAGTACAAGTACGTAGGAATCGATAGGACTCGATAAGATAAATTTGACAGTTATTCTCGATAAAAAAGAGTTTTTAAGGAGTCAAAAACTCATTTTATCAAGAATGACTGTCAAATTGATCTTATCGAGTCCTATCGATTCCTACGTACTTGTACTGCAGTTCAGAACTTTTGTCGAGTGTAAATTTGATCGGTTTTAAATGACTATTTTTCTCGCACTCGAAGTGAAAAGTCAGTTTGCACCTCGAGACTAAACGCCAATTTAATATACCCTCGCTTTCGTTGCCTCCCTCGCAAACTCGGGAGTCAAACCACCTCGGGTATGTAATGGCTTCGTTTAGTCCCTCGTTATAAAATATACTATTCCATAAAAATTAAGGTAGGTCTGCCGAATAACGCCTACTTAAGGTTGAACGTAATATCTTTAAAATTATAAAATATAGATGAAAAACAGAATGTGTTCATGGGATGTATGTTTATTATTGTACAAAAAAATCAATATATCATTATTAAGATATGTTTATTAAAATACCGAAAAGAGATCAGAATTCAAACACAATCGTTTTGGCGCAATTACACTACCTAGGTAAAATTCCGCCTCCGACAGTTTTATTAAAATTATGTACTTTTTTGCATTTTCACAGTTTTCTGTAATTAAAAACATAATTAGTCTAAGCAGGAGTATCTTAACCAACATTTCTTTTAAAATAGCCCTGAGACATAGCCAGTTAAACAATCAGATTTAAAATAGGTACTTATCTAAAATAATTATGGAAATAACATTTATACTTACTTATTTCTTTTTCATTGGCTTTTTTTGCATTGGTTTAAACATATTCAAATAATTCTGTATACCTACAGACTATTAAACAAAAATAAATTCAAAAAAAAAAAACATACGTAGGTCTTACTTTATCTAGTTGAGGTGTAAGATCCTTCCGTCTCTTACCACCAGCTGCCAGCGGAGTTTTCCATGAGACTATGTGGGTTCTGAGCGCATGAGGTGTTGATTGAAATTAAAGGCTTTCTTCAGTCTTCTCAATTATTTCATCAGTGTAGGTACAGACATCAGTATAATATGGTTATAGCTCCTGCCCAGATTCTTAGGTTATTAAATTGTAATGTTCACACTTACATTGGGTTAGACCATACTACCGTATATTTAGGTCCAACCATGGACATGAGACGCAGACAGCAGTCGCAGTCTGTGTGGATTGCAGAATATTACACGTGGCTGTATATGTTTGGAACCAGAGCGTGCCCCTAATTTACTCCTTATTAATGTGGCATTTTCTTGCGCCTACAGGTTCTTGAGAAGACTTATTTTGTCTTAATTATTAATTAATTAAATAATATTTGAAGCCCTGAAAATAATATCAGAATGAAATATCAGTATGAGCCTTCAATACACATGCTGCATGATGCTAAGTAATTCTCACAAAGTAGCAATAATTCAGAATACAATCATACACATTCGTGGCTCCTATTTAGGCACGGGTTTTCATTTTAACGGCTATACCACGCCTCGTCCGCGTCATCAGCTTTTTATTTAATATTCAAGAAATCAAGTATATCTTCCATGAAAAGATTCTCAAGTGAAAGAAAGGTGTCGCTTTCTATATAGTATAATGTACTCTGTGGTCACGGCTACCAAAATCCAGATACAATGAACTTAGTATTTATTTATTTTGTTTATGCACAAAAAGTATGGTATCTTTATACTATTAGTACGAGTATTTTAAACTTAATTATACTGAAATTAATTACTGGATAAATCGATTCGTTTCATAATGTGCAAATAAAGTCCTTTAATGACAAGCTCACGAGATGTTAATGACGAATCTATATGGGTTCCGTTTTTTGCCATTTGGCAACGGAACCCTAAAAAACGCCTGTACTTAGTAGCTTTTAGTATGGGTAACAACGCCTAGGCGTAATTACTGTCGAGGACACTTCTTATTAAGTGTTAAATATAATGGAAAATCGAATGCTTAATACTATGAAAAACACTGGTTTTTAACGGTACTATATTCATACTAATAAAATAAGCCTTAAGGTAGGTACCTAACTGATTTTTTTATTTAAAACTTAAGTACCGCGAAATTCCCAAACGGCTCAGAAACAGCTAGCCACGGATGTTAGTCGAATACTAGCTCGGGGGTGGGGCAGAGCCGCGGGCGCAACTGTTTCGGGATTTAAAAACCTTGACGCGTAGATATTAAGTTTGATTTTAGATATTACATAACCCTTATTTAGTATACTTAGGCGAAATTAACCTCTAGGCGTAATTCGGCAGACCTTACTTATTCTTTTTACATTTTCTACTCAAATTCAATATTTTGATATTTTTTTGTAGGTTGACTCAAATACTTCATTTAACATAAAAATATACGTAACATTCCCAGGCTAATTTTGCACCAGAGTAGAAAATGTAAAATAATAAATAATTTTCAAGTAAAATTTCGTTTTTTTTTGGGGTCTTTTTGCTTATTTTTTTATAGCTTCGTCAATTACCTTTGCAATAAGAGAACATTGCTAGATCAGCCGATTAGAAAAACAAAATGGTTGCCATTCGCGGGGTGTGGGGTTAGGAGTATTTATGAACGTGTATTTGACGATAGAAATGAGTAAATAATATGCCCTTAAAGTATCGGTAACCGGTAGCCAAACACCCTGTATACTATTGTAAATGCGTAAGTTACGATGGATAGATTTTTGTTACTCAATCACGCCAGAACGGCAGAACGGATCTGGATCAAATTTGGTACAGAGGTAGTTTATAACCCGAATGTTACACGTAGGTTACTTTTATCCCGGTATTACAATCCCGTGGGACAAACACCAAAAATCTACAAAACTAAAGCAAAGTTTATAATTCAGTTTGATCTGATACAGATCTCCTGAGATGCAAAAGCGAATTCTTCAACGACGTAGCAGGAAAAACACAGACGACCTTTATTTAACCTTGAAACTTTTTATCTGAATTGAAAAACCAGCTACAAAACAAAACTAAAACTACTAGTAGTTCTTGATAAAAGAAAAAAAAACAAAGAAGGTAAAAATAACTTTAGCTTCTGAAGTCGGTCAGTCACCGACTTCAGAAGCTAAAGTTATTTTTACCTTCTTTGTTTTTTTTTTTTGAAGTCGGTTTTATTTTTTGCAAATTATTTTTCACTTTTTAGTGGTTCACATGTGCTTGGTACACACATGGAAAGTTCATACCGTTACAATTACAACAAGCCCAAACACGACTAGGATACATTGTCTTATTATTGAGTTCCGTGACTCTTGGGTTCATCATCAGATCTGATAGTAGAATGGTTCTTATCAAACGCAAATGCTTCATTTGTTGCAGAAAATTCCAAAATCGCTGTACGTTATCCTATAAAGTTTGAAGAGTTCCCTCGATTTCGCCAAGATTCCATCATCAGATCCTGACTTGGTGGCTATGAGACCATTTGGAAAGTATACCCTTTTCAACAAAAAAATATAATTTTTCAAATCAGTTGGCAAGCGACGAAGTTATATGCGCGAACAAACAAAAAAAAAACAGAAACTTCCGAATTGAGAACCTCCTCCTTTTTTAGACGTCGGTTAAAAAAAAGATAAACTGTGTGAAATTTTAAACTAATTCCTACCTACGTCATAATTCGGTGTCTTCAATAGGTGTTCGTCGTAAATCTGCTGGAGACATAATTAAAAGCTATATCTCACTAGGTGTCATGGCGCAGTAATCTGTTAGCACAGTGCAATGTAATATTATTATGTTGCGGCTGATTTATCTTCATATTTTTGGCTGGTGAGACATAATTATGATCTAACAAACTGCTGTATATGTGTTTCGAATTATACTAAGTGAAGCTAAAATTATAATGAAACTATACCTATAGCTGTTGCCCGCGACTTCGTCCGCGTGAACCACCCTTGTCACCTAGGGGTATAAAAATACCCTACGACTTATTCTCTGACTTACCAAACATAACGACGACCCCAATGGCGCAACGGTAGTTAGGCAGTCTTACGTTCTTAGGGTCCCAGGTTCGAATCCCAATAGGAGCAAAATGTTTGTGTGATGAGCATGGACATTTATAGCCGAGTCATGGATGTTTATACACCGTGTGCCTGAGGTTATACATTAACTTCGGCATGTTATTCAGACCATTAAATTGACCATTTTTTTACTATTTTTTTTACTTTTAGTAGCAATAAGTAAAAATATATCGTGTTCATCTTAAATTACAAACTCATTTTATCACAACACAACACAAAAGGCCTCTAACTTCAAAAAAAAAATTCAAAAATCAGTTTCAGTCTTCTAAATTCAGTTTGATAGTTTTGGTTGCACAAAGTGGCAACATCTCAGAAATAAAGACATAATTAAATTGGTTAAACTTAAATTACCAATAACTTAAAAACTATGCCATTTAAACTACTAAGTACTTCCTTTGTACGATATGTTTAACAAGAGCTATAGAAGTATTATTCAAAATTAATGTATGTCCTCAGGAACACGGTGTATAATAATAATAATAATATTTTATTTATCCAAAAAACATACAGACAAACAAATACATAACAACACCTATCACAACTATCTGGTGTCCACGACACAAGCCTCGTTGGTTAGTGTAGTACTAGATGGCGCTGTGTATAATGTCCAGCGATGTTTTTTTTTTTGTAAAAAAAAACATTAAAATCGGTCAAGCCGTTACGGAGGACTTCGATAACAAACAATGTGACACGAGATATTTATGCATGGATATCTTTGTCCGCGGCTTCAAACTCAAACGCCAGCAATTAGTTACGGTCGATATTAATAGCGCCCTGGCAAAAGTCGTTAATTGGTTTAATGTCAATAATCTACTCCTAAATGAGAAAAAAACGAAATGTATTAAGTTTACGATACCCCACGTAAGACAAGTAGGAACTATGGTACTAATAAAGGATGAAGAGTTGAAACTGGAGGATAGCACAGTGTTCTTAGGTATAACTTTGGATGCCAAGCTTCAGTGGGGCCCGCTTATAGACAAATTGTCAAAAAAACTTAGCTCAGCAGTATGCTGCTGAGCTAAATTTAAAAGAATAATTCGTGATTTAACTGACTTAGAGACATCCCGTTTAGTTTACTTTAGTTATTTCCACAGCGTGATGTCGTATGGTATTCTCTTGTGGGGCAATGCCGCCGATATTCAGACAATATTTGTTTTGCAAAAAAGGGCTATTCGTTCTATTTATAAATTAAGTCCCAGATACTCGCTCAGAGAAAAATTTAAAGAGATTAATATTCTTACTGTGCCCTCTTAGTTTATTTATGAGAACCTTTTGTACGCACATAAAAATATTGATTTGTTTAAAAAATACAGTGATATCCACAACATAAATACGAGAAACAAACACACAAATTTGTTGTTCCTGCAACGAGGCGCAAAAAAATAGGGGGTACGTTCAGATGCCAATGTATACGTTTTTACAATAAACTTCCGAACCATATTCAGGCACTAAGCCTAAATAAATTCAAATCGTTTATAAAACGGAAGCTATTATGCCTGTTTTTTTTTTTTTTTTTGGATGGGAAATCATCAAATGACTTCTCCCACTCTGGGCGGAGCGGGAGCACTGACACGTGGTGTCCCACGTGGCAGCGATAGCACCTCAGAGGTCTGGGCTCAAGCAGTTTAACCTGCGCTGAAACCCAGCCCACCAGAAGCCTTCGGCCCTCGACGATAGTTTTGGCCGCCGTCACGGGGCAGCTCACCATTACGGTTCGCATTCCCGTGGGGTCCAGACGTAGGGTGCCTGCCTTGACCTGCTCGGCAGAGCACCCCCCGGACCTAGCGACGGCGGCCACCACCTCCTCCTCGGTGACCGAGTCGTCCAGACCCATGATGCGCAGGTCTGCGCACCTGACGGGTCTGGACACTCGGGCCTCGTCCGCGTTTAGGGACGCTCTCAGCTTTTCAGCCAGAGCGTCAGCGGACGAGCCGCTGGTTTCACCGGGGATCTCCAGCATACGAACCCCCGTTGCGGTGACTTTGAGCCGGAGGCCCCCGGTGATCCCGAGGCCCCCGGTGATCCCGAGCTCCCCGAGGTTCACCGTCTCTTTTGCCTTTGCCAGCAGGTCGCGGTAGGACACGCCCCTCTTCTCCGCCTCCGGCTGTAGTATGATCACTACAGCTGCGGTCTTTGGGGCGCGAAGCCTAGCCGCGACCTTTCGGGCCCTATTCTGGCGCTGCCGCTCCTTCTTGCAGACCTTTTTGGCCGCCTTTCGCCCCCTCTGCTTCTATTGAACTACACACATCAAAAGTGTCTAGGGATCAACATATATTTTTGCAATAACTTTTCTCCTGATTGATATTAATTAAAATTTTCTTGGATTCATCAAATAAAGTGTTTTCGTTTGTCACAGTAACGATAAACCAATTCAACTTTGCATTAATAAAGAAATTTGCCATTTTCCTAATAAAGGGATTTTTGACATTTGAACCACTAACATTAAAGTTCGAAAAAAAGACTGAAATAACAGTTTTCTTTAAAATTTTATTGGGTAACTTAAACAATTAATAATCCGTGTTTCTACCGCGAACACTAACAACACAAGAACATCGGTTTGGCATACTCAAAATGAGTTCATCCAAATCACGCTGTGGAATGGCCGCCCATGTTCGTTGCAACAACAAAAAAAGGTCTTCTTGCGACTGGATAGCAGAGCTCTTCTCTGTAGCATATCCCATGCATGCTCAATCGGGTTCAAGTCTGGCGACTGAGCAGGCCAGGGCAGGACATTGATGTTAGCTGCGGCGAGAGTCTGTCTTACAACTCTTGCGGTGTGCGGTCGTGCATTATCATGCATTAACTGAAATAAGGGACCGATTTGCACTTGTAGAGGAACAATGACGTCTGATACAATCGTCTCAGCATAAATTTGAGCGTTGAGGTTGCCTCTGATCCAAATCAACTCAGTTCTTCCGCCGATCCAAATACCCGCCCATACCATGATGGTTCTACCACTATAAGGATGGACTTCTTGGCAGGATTTTAATCGCTGTTGGTTCTCCAGTGTCGTATACGTCTTGTATCAACGCCATTGTTCTTCTGCCCAATTTCTGTGTTCAAGAGCCCATTGATATCGAATCCTACGATTGTGCATTGCTATAGGTGGTACCCGTAGCGGTCTTCGGGAATGAAGGTTCACTTTATGCAAGCGGTTTCTGACTGTTTGGTCGCTAATTAAGTTCCCTGAAGAGTGATGAAGCCTCACGGCTAACATCATGGCGGTTATTGTTGGAGCTCTCCGAGTTAAGATTTGAATGTATCGGTCTTGTCTCCGTGTGGTGCAGCGATACCGTCCTCCATGGCGCTCAGCCACGGTACCAGTGCTTCGGTAACGTGTATTCAGAGCTAAAGCCACAGTACGTTGCCGGGAACTAGCTTCTATCATTCCCACGGCTCTGAGCATTTCTTCCCTGCTTAAATGACGTCGCCGCTCCATAATAACGTTGGTTTTAATCAGTAGTAGGGAAACAGTAGCACTAATAATGTCTTCAATGCGTTGTATGTTTTTATAGGGAAAATATTGACAGCTGATTTTCATCTTTTACTCGAATTTGATTGACAGTTCCTGTTTCAAATTATGAAATGCGCCAAAAAGGATCCATATAAATTTATAAAATCATAAATTTAGTACAAAGCCACATCTCAATCTCAAGAAATCCGCATAAAAATGCTTGATCCCTAGACACTTTTGATGTGTGTATGTTTCGACTTCTAAATAGCCTCTAATTTACAGCGCGATGTAAAATTGAAATAACAAAATTCAGTATTAATGAATGTGTAGGTATGTATTTTTTAAATAACTTAGTTATAATTTAGTTACATATATTTCTTTAAAATATCATAGATTTGGGCAAAATATTTACTAATTTTTCAGTGACGGAAGTGAAAAATAAAGGCTGAATAGCCGGCCACAGAAAAAAAAAAACAAAATAGGCGGGAAAGCGGCAATCCGATCTTCATTTTTTTACTAGTTGCTTCGTGTTTTTATTTTTATTTTCCTTGTATTCGTAATGAAAAGCACAGAGTTTACCTCGGGTTAAAGACTTATTTAGTCCCTCGAACTATTGGCCAAACCCCGTCTCGGGAATAAATAAGTTACTTTCACCCCTAGGGTAACAATGTACTATACTCATTTATCGATAGGACTTCTGCCATGATGTCAAAAAATTCTGTATTTTTGTCAACTTTAGTCTGTTTGATTTTCGAGTGTGGCAAAAGAATTTTCGAAATTCTGTAAATGCAGTAGTCTCCAGTATTTAGAGTACTTTCCCTCCAGGTGGCATTGAAAAATTCCACCTTGTATACAGAGTGTAAACCACCTTATCACGAAGCCGCCAACCAAGCAATCTGTACATCAAACTAAGTAACTTTACGCATTTTTTTTTGCTTAAATTTACTTTAGTTTGTAAACTTTTTTTTTTGTTTTGTGGTAGAACTCAATGTAACGCACTCAAAACATTGTGTTGATGGATGAATTGAATAGTGCGGGGGCCGTGGAGGATTTTAAAATCTTACAATAAATCATTGTCTTTCAAAAAAACTTGTCAAAAAAGTTGGAACTTTGACCCCCAATATCTCCGTAACTAGAAGATTCCCAGGTATAGTGTACAACAAAAAAATGATGGCAACGATAGGGAGAACAAGTGGCTTCGTTAAGAGGTTTTTTTACACCTTTTAAACCTACCTACACTACAGATGACAAAATAGAAATAGTTTGAAATGTTACTTCAAATATCCTATGGAAAAAAACAAAGGGGAAACCAGAATTGTGAGACAAAATAAGCTTGCAAAAAATAAAAGAAATATTTCATTTACAAGTCTATATTTACATCAATGCTGAATCTTATTATACAATGGACAGTGTCATTTAGGTATTTCAAGAAATCTCAGCAATGTGAATTTAAATTACTTTTGCTATAGCGGAAACATGAATAATGAACTTCATAAACCTTCCGTGTCAAATGTCAATGGCGGTAATCGAAAAGACTTGCGCCAAAATAAAGTTTCTTGTACACCCTGACATGCACGATAGGAAATGACAATCAACGGATGCATTGAGATACGTGAGACTGAGCAAGTGAGTTACCACCTAGTTTATTATACCATGATTTTTTTTAGAAGTAAATACATATTGTATGTTTTGAAATCTATACTATAATATAATATATATGTCACAGTAAAATTGTCAAACACGTTATATTACAATATAACGTGTTTCTCTCTAGCGATATTGTAAACTCTCGAATTATTGTCAACTGAACATACGGATGTATCTCTGCCCCCATAATCGGGACTTGGGGCACCCCTCGTTAGGTTAGTTAGGTTCCTTTAAACCCTGCACTCGGAAACAGGGACCCGCGAAGCGGGGCTCCGTCGACTACGCTTTTTAGGGGAACATAAAGTGTTTTAAGGTTAGGTTATATTAATCGGTATTTCTCAGGAATGGCACAATATATTTTCATGAGAGTTGTACCACTGGGCAAGGGGCACCCCTCCTTCCCTCCACACCGCATAAGTTGACTACCATCGCATGCATATCACGAAAAATAATGCGTTTTGTTGTAAGCAGTATGTTCATTTGACAATATTTCGAGATTTTACAATATCGCTAGAGATATTACAATATAACGTATTTGACAATTTTACGGTGACATATACATATAATAAAAGAGTAAAAAAGCTGTGTCTGTACATTGAAGATATTAATATTAAAAAAAAATAATTGAAGGGGGTTAAGAAACAGTAATAGAGCACGAATCCAAAAAAAAAAGTCTGTCTGTTTGTCTGTTTGTTTGTACACGCTAATCTTCGGAACTACTGGACGGATTTGAATGATTTTTTTTGTTGTATAGGTATATATATTAAGTCTGGGCAACATATAGGCTATAATTTATCTTGGAAACTTGAACACCTGATGATGAACCGCAACAGACCAGCTAAACTATAAGAGATACAAAAATTACACCATAGCAAACATTGTTCCACGTGATGAGCATTTTCTGCTGAGAGAATAAATTTGAAGATCTGGAACACCTGTTGTGGAACTCCAATAGCCCAGTTACACCATAACACATATAGGACTGACGTCTTAGCAAAAGTTGTTCAATTTGACGAGCACTCTCTGTTGATTTATAAAAATCGAAGATCTGGAACACCTGTTGTGGAACTCCAAGAGCCCAGCTACACCATAACACATTTAGGAATGACGTCTTAGCAAAAGTTGTTCGGTCTGATGGGCATTTCCTGTTGACTTATAAAAAATCGAAGATCAGAAACATCTGATGTGAAAATTATTGCTAAGCTATCACTAATTTCACTGTATAATTATAAAAAAAAAACATAAACTGGAAACGCGGTGAAGGCGGTAAGTTTAGGACTGATTTTTTATGACGATGGTATATCATTGAAAATTTGACTCTACTGGCCAAAACTCCCATTTATTATTTTATTTTATCGAATAAATATGTCTTCGGGCTTATGTTATTTGAGTGTTTAATTTTCTTTTCCATTTATCTTCGTGACTCGGTAGCCTACCCAGTAACGCGGGGAGCATCAGGTATACAACAAAACTATAACCATGCCTAGAAAGAGGTGAAATCTTTCCCAATGTTCCAAAGGAGCTAAAAGATCCTACGCATCTACATCCAGGTCTCTAGAGACCAGTGAAGAATAGATGCGCGGCTGACCGCAGATCGTGAACGTCATGCATTGTCTCGCGAGTCGGAGACGTTCACGGATAGAGAATTGCGCTTGAGTACCAAGCGTATCTACGCATCGACTTCTAGATCTCTAGAGACAAGTGGGAAACGTGATGCGCGACTGACCGCTGATCGTGAACGTCACGCATTGTCTCGCGAGTCGGAGACGTTCACGAATAGAGAGTTACGCTTGAGTTCTCAGCGTATCTACGCATCTGCTTCTAGGTCTCTAGGGATAAATGGGGAACGTGATGCGCCCCTGACCGCTGATCGTGAGCGACATGCATTATCTCGCCAATCGGAAACGTTTACCGACACAGAATCACGCTTGAGTTCTCAGGCAGCGTATTCGCACAACTACTAAGAGGTCTTTTGAAACGAGTGATGAATGGATGCGCGACTAACTGCGGCTCGAGATTATCGTACATTGCCCCAAACACGCACACAACAAAATATTCATATTTAGTTAGAAAGTGAGAGAGAAAAAATTGCTGGAGTACGGCATGAACAGACAGAAGAAGAGCGCGAAGACTTCGACATTCTCTGAACAGAATGTCGATATCATCTGTAGATATAGCCGTAGGGTATGGCGACCTTCCTTGGGTTGATAAGGAACGGAGTGCATTTACGTATACTCCCATGATTGAATACGCCACATATTCCGGCATCGGAGGTATGGTTTAAAATTTTACTTTTTGTGAAGCTGTTAAATGGCAAAAAGAAACAAACGGTATGTGTTGCTCAGGTGGGAAAGATCCGTTATTTTCCCGTCCCCGGGCTCTTAGAATTCGACATCAGACGTTTCAGATCTTCGATTTTGACGACCCCGTTGTCGCTGGCAAAAGCAACAGGATCCGCGTACGAAGTCGCGGGCAGAAGCTAGTCAATAATAAAATTAAAAAAGAAAGAAATATTTTTTTCTCATACGTATGACGTCATCTATTCGTACGATTCGACGCGGATAAGTGTGCTAGGTTTTATAGGATTTCATACAAGTTATTCTAAAATTCGATTCTTTCGGCGCGGTCGATTGTTTCGACGCGGATAAGTGTGCATCCACCTTATAAGTATATCTTGGCCAAAAGCCATGATGTCAATCCAGAAAGAAAAAAATAAGTCATGATTATTTCTCATTCATCATTATTCTAGTCAATTGAGCTCTTAATAATGAGGATGTTTTTTAGAGACTTTGTTAGACCTTAAGTTTGATTTGATAAATCTTAGTAAATTATTTCGTAGGCATCCATCACGGTGACATACGTAGACGCTTAATAATTTAATCAACAATTGTCTCGCCCGTGTTCTTAAAAATGAGGTGGCGCTTATTGCTATATATAGGTCACCTTCAAATAGGAATATTCACCACTTTATTACCAGTCTCGATGTTATCCTCAATTCACTAAATACTTTTAGAACCGTTATTTTGGTTGGAGATATCAACATAAATATAGCACCAAATTGGGTTGATTCGAACTCAGACATGTACCTAAATGCTCTTGCGTCACATGCCATGTTGCCGGCTCAAGTTTTCCCGACACGCAATGATAGTTGCATTGACCACGTTATGCTAAAATCAAATTATCAGCTATTACCTTAGTTCTTGACTCTCTTATTACTGATCATGCTCCAGTTGTGGTTTTTTGTGATCTCAAATTAGATATCCCTAAATCACCTCCCTATCAGCATCGTATAGACATTAATGCTTGCGTAGTGGCTCTTGAGAATGTTGACTTTACTCCTGTTATGAGCTGCCAGGACGCTGAAACTGCTGCTTCCATCATCGTCAGAATTGTTTCCTCAATTGTAAACAAAAATAGTCGTGATTCTGTTGTCCCGAACCGAAAACGCATTATTAAACCATGGATCACCTGGGCTTTTTAGGAGTATTTGAAACCGGGACAACATGTATCGCAAAATGAGGAGGGATGCTGAAAATGATACTCTGAAAGTCACCTACAGTCGATATAATTTTTTTTGTAACAATCTGTTAAAGAAATTAAAACGAGAATATGAACGACATGAATTTGAAAAACATCGCAAGAATCCGAAAGCTACCTGGAATCTCATCAAAACTATGTCCAATCTTCAAAAAAGTAAGGCCTCTGCCAGTGAATTATTATCGATAACTTCAGATCCAACGGAATCACTTGACTCTGTCAACGACTTTTTCGCAAATGTGGGAACAAATCTGGCATCGAAAATCTTTAACTCCCCAAACTATTCCTCCAGCAACACTTCTGACTCTTGCAGTTTTGATGTCGACCCTAACTCGATGGCTATTTTTGGCACGGACAACGAAGATAGATTATCTTATTCGTGGCCTACGCCTTAATAGTGCTGCGGGTTGGGATGGCATCCCCGCAACTGTAATCTATAGTGCTAGAAACACACTTGTCCCAGTTGTCTGTCACGTGTTCAACCTTGCCCTTACATCTGGAATATTCCCAGCGGTGTTCAAAAAGGCCGTTGTGCACCCTATTCACAAGAGGGGAGACAGAGACAGTGTCAATAACTACAGACCCATATCAATATTATCAATTCTGTCTAAGCTCCTCGAATAAGTGATTAAAAACCGTCTCCTGGATTACCTTAGCTCACAAAATATACTAACCAATATGGATTCAAGTCAGGCAAAAACACAGATGATGCCATATTAGAATTAATAGGTTCAGTAGCTCAGAACCTAAACAGCAAGGATAAATCTATCGCTATCTTCCTTGATCTTTCTAAAGCGTCTGACACTGCCTCTGTCCCCCTTCTACTCAAAAAACTGGAAAAGATTGGTATAAGAGGCCTAACGCTTAATCTATTTAAGAGTTACCTTAGTGGTCGCTCGCAAATCGTCAGGATAAACAACCACACCAGTAAGGAAGCATTCCTCACCTACGGAGTACCGCAAGGTAGTGTTTTAGGACCTACCCTTTTCTTGGTTTACATAAACGAGCTCTGTAAACTAGATCTACGAAACTCCAAAGTAATTGTTTACGCTGATGACACTGTTATCCTGGTTCGAGGCAGTGACTGGAACGAAGCTCGGCTTCAGGCAGAGTCAGCCTTGCGAGTGACTATGAGATGGCAGACACAGAATTTGCTCACCCTCAACTTGGATAAAACCAGATTTATCACCTTTAGTCCAAGGAAAGGGTCACAACCAGCCCCACCCTTCCGTCTGACAGCCTATGCGTGCCATACAACGTGGATTGCCACCAGTGGCTGCCCTGAAGTTATGCGCACGAACTCAATAAAATATCTTGGAGTCTGGGTTGACAGCGCGTTGACATGGTGAGCAGGTCAAATTACTGGTCTCTAGGGTGAGAAAATTAATGTTTGTTTAAAAATCTAAGGTCCTCCGCCAATTCCTCTACCCTGAGAATTGTACTTTGCTCTTGCCCATTCCGTTTTAACGTACTGTATTTCGGCCTGGGGTGGTGCTGGCAGATGTCTTCTGTTGCGTTTGGAGAGGGTGCAGAAGGTTGTTCTTAAGGTTATGGCCTTTAAACCCTATCGCTTCCCCACCACGGAACTGTCCACGCTATGGAAGTTACCTAGAGTGAGGCACTCTTTTGTGCTAAGTACAATGTTGCGTAAACATTCCAACTTGTCTTTTGACCCCGAGTTCGGAAAACATAAACGTCGAACGGACAGTCTGCCCGACATCAGCCGTTAAATTAGAAACTGTCCGCCGGCAGTTCATTTTCTTCAGTCCCGTGCTTTATAACAGAATAAATAAAGTTCTAACAATTTATCCTTATACTTTCCGTGATTGCAAAAGAAAAATTGATCAATGGCTTCATAATCTCACATACGAAGAGTTGGAGAATTTAGTTAAACCTTTAACATATTTCTTCCTCAGACATGCACACTCTACACTTACACCCCACAGACACGCACTACACTCACATACAACACTCCCACATGCATAACTTAAACATTTACCTATTATTATTTAACTTTCAATTATTTATTGTTTTAATTTACTACTTTATTCGTTTTCTCTCTGCTGGAACGCTGTCGTCTCCCTCTTGGAGGTGGGCATTAATAGCTGCGACACAGTTTTGTAACTAATGTGGCTATTTACGTAGGTACGCAATCAATTTGTAAAATGTGTTTTTGTTCCAATAAAGATTATTATTATTATTATTTAAAAAAATGACAATATCCAATATACCCACTCATTCGTTGAACTCTTACAAGAACATCAGTTCATTCACCATTTGCAAGTTTAATTGGACAAGTTGACGGCCACGACCGATCTGCACCGAACATTCACAAACACAACTTGAACTTGACGTGAATTTTAACAAACTCCACGACAAGCATCTTATTCTATCAACTCACAGCAGCTGATAGAAGAAATTCCAAAAATCTAAAATATTCATTCGACATTGCTGATATCCATACCTGGAAGCATTCATTATCTCTAATATAAGATCACGTCTTATTATTATATTAAAAGGTATCATACAACATGACACGTGTGACATGACGTAAGTATAACACGAATAATTATGTTCACAAAATTACATTATAGACGTTAATCTATACATTATAATAAAAGAGTAAATAAACTGTGTCTGTACATTGAATTTATTAATACTTAAAAAAAATTGAGGGGCGTTTTTCTGTTTAAACAGTAATAGAACACGAATCCAAAAAAAAAAGTCTGTCTGTTTGTCTGTTTGTTTGTACACGCTAATCTTCGGAACTACTGGACGGATTTGAATGATTTTTTTTTGTTGTATAGATATTAAGTCTGGGCAACATATAGGCTATAATTTATCTTGGAAACTTGAACATCTGATGCAGAACCGCAACAGACCAGCTAAACTATAAGAGATACAAAAATTACACCATAGTAAAAATTGTTTCACGTGATGAGCATTTTCTGCTGAGATAATAAATTTGAAGATCTGGAACACCTGATGTGGAACTCCAAGAGCCCAGCTACACCATAACACATATACGAGTAGGAGTGGAGTCTTAGCAAAAGTTGTTCAATCTGATGAGCATTCGCTGTTGACTTATAAAAATCGAAGATCTAAAACACCTATTGTGGAACTCCAAGAGCCCAGCTACACCATAACACATACAAGACACACATACATATAGGAATGACGTCTTAGCAAAAGTTGTTCAATTGTTCAATCTGATGAGCACTCTCTGTTGACATATAAAAATCGAAGATCTGGGACACCTGTTGTGGAACTCCAAGAGCCCAGCTACACCATAACACATATAGGAATTATTTCTTAGCAGAAGTTGTTCGGTCTGATGGAAATTTCCTGTTGACTTATAAAAAATCGAAGATCAGATACATCTGATGTGAAAATTATTGCAAAGCTATCATTAATTTCACTGTATAGTTATAAAATAACATAAGCTGGGAGTACCTCCACGCGGTGAAGGCGGTAACAGTTTAGGACCGATTTTCGATGACGATGGTATATCATTGGAAATTTGACTCAACTGGCCAAAACTCCCATTTATTATTTTATTTTATCGAATAAATACGTCTTCGGGCTTATGTTATTTGAGTGTTTAATTTCCTTTTCCATTTATCTTCGTGACTCGGTAGCCTACCCGGTAACGCAGGGAAGCAGTCACTTAGATTTTAATTGATCAGGTATCTTCAGAACAAAACTATAACCATGCCTAGAAAGAGGTCAAATCTTTCCCAATGTTCCAAAGGAGCTAATAGATTGAGGATCATAAGATCCCAAGAATCTACCGAAGAGCATCAGGAGAGACTTGATGCTGTTCGAGAACATCCAGGCTGCAACTTGCTCCGTGGAAACCTCTTCGGATCGCGAAACACGCCTGCGTTCTCAGAGTATTTACGCATCTACATCCAGGTCTCTAGAGACCAGTGAAGAATAGATGCGTGACTGACCGCTGATCATGAACGTCATTGTGTATTGTCTCGCGAGTCGGAGACGTTCACGGATAGAGAATTGCGCTTGAGTTCTCAGCGTGTCTACGCATCTGCTTATAGGTTTCTAGAGACAAGTGCGGAACGTGATGCGCGACTGTCCGCTGATCGTAAGCGACATGCATTGTCTCGCGAATCGGAAACGTTTACCGATACAGAATCACGCTTGAGTTCTCAACGTATTCGCACATCTACTAACAGGTATTTTAAAACGAGTGATGAACGTGATGCGCGACTAACTGCTGATCGAGATTATCATACATTGTCCCGAACCCGCACACAACAAAATATTCATAATCGGTTAGAAAGTGAGAGAGAAAGAATTGCTGGAGTACAGCATGAAGAGACAGAAGAAGAGCACGAAGACTTCGATATTCTCTGAACAAAATGTCGATATCATCTGAAGAATCGGATGTGTCTCAAGATATAGCCGTAGGGCATGGCGACCTTCCTTGGGTTGATAAGAAACGGAGCGCATTTACGTATACTCCTATGATTGAATACGCCACATATTCCGCCATCGGAGGTATGGTTTAAAATTGTACTTGTTGTGAAGCTGTTTTAAATGGCAAAAAGAATCAAACGGTATGTGTTGCTCAGGTGGGAAAGATCCGTTATTTTCCCGTCACCGGGCTCTTAGAATTCGACATCAGACAATTCAGATCTTCTCTTTTGACAACCCCGTTGTCGCTGGCATAAGCAACAGGATCCGCGTAGGTACGAAGTCGCGGGCAAAAGCTAGTTGTACATAAATGAATAATAACATACCTACTTACTTTGTAGATCTTATATTTAGAATCTAAAATTATACATCGTTGATATTTATTATGCTTTACAATGCTTATTAGGTTAGATTAAAACAGCAACTCTTTTTATTAGATATGTAGTAGGTAATAATAAGTTAGGTTTGAAATAATAAAGTGGGTTTATAATAATAAGTTTGCTAGTGGCGTTGTAACGTAAACCTTGCTCTTAGTCTAAATCGGCATTTGATTGCTTGGTATAAAAATACCAAAAAAAACGGCGCTAAATAGTGAAATAATAAATTACATATAATAATGCACTCTACGCTCGTAGAAACAATGATCTTTACAGTCTAATCTAAATAATCCACTATGCTAATAAATGTCTCAGCTTTATAGTGTTAATTTCATCAATAAGTTATAGCAGGAACTAGTCCTAGTCAGGCTGAATTAATCAATTTTAATTGAATTTCGATTTATATTTTATTGAACAACTGAATTGGTTCTCTTAATTGGCTATGACGTCAATAAAATAACAAGTTTTACCAATTACATACAAAAAAAAACAAGATTCTGAGAGAGATATTTTTTGCTAAAACAACATTTTCTGTTGATATAAGTAAGATTTTTGTTAGATTGGGAATACTTACCTACAGCTAACCCTCATCACAAACTTCTGATTTTTTTTTCTTTTAATTGGTTCGATCAATTTTAATTGGCTCGCTGACTCCACACATTCAATTGTTTCAATAAAGACAGAGTCACAATGAAATCACTTAACATGATTTTGCACAACGTAGACTCGAAATAAAACAACAAATGAGTTTTTTATCTGACTAGTTTTTGGAAGGGTTTTGTATTTTTTTCTAACTACACAAATACCTTACCAATATTAGCCAAGTGCATTTTTTGTCAATTTTGGTGGCGAAATTTATTCTTCAGTGTTCGTGAAAAATAAGGATCTGGTATTACAATAGAAAGTCCAAGCTTAAAGAATCTTCAAGAGGCCCAGGAATATCTCCATAACTTTTTGAGATATTTAAGTTTAAAGTGTGGTGTGGCCACCAAAATTGATAATCGCCCACCAAAATTGAAAGTGCCCACCAATATTGAAAATCAGCGACACCAAAATTTAATTCTCTGTTACAAACTTCAATTTCAATAATAAAGCTCAATGTTACTAATCTCACAATCATCGCATGTAGGTACTGTATACGTCGATCTAATCTCGATAATGAGGATTCCAGAACCACCTTAACCGTCATTTCACAGAAGACCAGTAAAAACTCGGCCAATATGAAATCGAGGCGGCTCTTAGGCAGCTTAAAAATGAAAAAGCCTCTGATGAGGAAGGGAGGGATAACGTCAGAGCTCCTGAAAGCGGCCTGCTCCTGAGAGCTTCAGGAGCTTTTCACGTCGGTCCTGTTATCTGGGAGAACCGCAGAAGCGTTAAGAAAGGACGTGGTCGTTGTTTTCTTTAAAAAGGGGAACAAGACCCAATTAAAGAATTACAGACCCATTTCGCTCCTTAGTCACGTGTATAAGTGTATTCAAGAGTCGTCACGAATCGTCTAGCGCAAAGACTCGACGACTTCCAGCCACCGGAGCAGACCAGTTTTCTAGGAGGATGCAGCACAACAGACCACATCCACACTCTGTGGCAGATCATAAAGAAATCCGAAGAGCATAATCGGCGGCTCTGTCTTGCATTTGTGGACTATGAGAAGGTTTTTGACTCTATCGAGACCTGGTCACATCTACACCTATTGTTGTCAGGTCCTCTTTAGGATGTTGGAGAATATGTTTATCTCGGGCAAACTCTGAAGTCTGGTAAGAACAACTTTGAGACCCTTTTTAGAACTTTTGGGGCTGGGCAGCATTTGGGAAAAGCCTAAAGACGGAAGATCTTCAACCAGCGCGTCCTGCCTGTTATAACTTACGGGACCGAAACGTCACTGCTCACGGTACGGCTGGTTCATAAATTCAAGGTCGCTCAGCGAGCTATGGAACGGGCTGTGCTTGGAGTCTCTCTGAGATGGGGTGGATCTCCGGAAAGAGAAGATCCGACTGAGAACCAGAGTTATCGACATTGGTCACCGAATTATTAAGCTGAAGTCGCAACGGGGCAGCCATATTAGCCGTAAAACCGATGACCGTTGGGGTAGACGCGTTCTTGGGTGGAGACTGCGAATCAGCAAACGTAAGATGGGATGCCCTCAGACTCGAGTGACTGGAGTGACGATCTTCGCAGAGTGGCTGGTAGTAACTGGATGAGAGTTGCTGAGAATCGAGTTTATTGCCACTGAGGAAGCCTAAGTCCAGCAGTGGTCTGCTGTAGGCTGATGATAAATAAATATCGCTGGACATTAACACACAGTGCCACCTAGTGCCACACTAAGCAAAGCTTGTGTCGTGGACACTTATTATACATATAAACATCCATGACTCGGAAACAAAATAATGTCCATGCTCATCACACAAACATTTGCTCCTACCGGGATTCGAACCCAGGACCCTAAGAACGTAAGGCAGCCTCACTACCACTACGCCACTCGGGTTGTCATGATGAAACACTTTTCTTGCTTTTCTTCTTCTTTCATCCATTCTCTTTTTAAGCAGCCTGTTTTCGTTGGTCTGTTTTGCCATTCCAAAAAGCAACATAAAAAATAAGAAACTTGATCTTTAGTATTTATGCTACCCATTTTATAATAGGTCTTACTTACTCCCAAGTACATAACATTTATTTGTTTGCTAATGAAACTGTCTTGCAACCTAAAACCTGGCTATATAAGTACCATAAGTACGTGAAAACGCCACCAAACCCACCAAAATTGAGCCACCAAACTTGAAACCAGGCATAAAAAAAATCTTAAAAATAAAGGTTTAAAGTTACAATTAAATGAATATCACTGATATTATGCGTTACCCAAATCACTAGCTATAACGTGTAGCTTACTATTAAAACACGTTAGAATCAACAGCAAATCGATCCACCAAAATTGAACAATTCTTGTCCCCCGTGCCACCCAAGATGAGTACTTACGTTTTGGCGAGTAATAGCAGCACTAATCACACACCTGTTACAAGCAAACCCAGCGCACGACTGAGAGGTGCGAAAAAAAAATGCGATTATTCGCACACGCACGAAAATTCATGTTATATGTAGTAAGTTGAAAAAGTGCCCATAAATTTTGGTGTTTTGCTTGGACAAACTTTGATCGAGTGTCCTGTGCTTTAAAATTCGATTTTCTAAAATGGTTTAAGTAATTGTTTTTAGATAATGTGACTAACGCATAAACTAAGGAAATTCTTTATTTTTTATTGTAACTTAAATTGTCACTTTGGTGAATCCAATTATATCAAAAAATGGAACTGGGGCCAAGCCACCAAACTGGAATTTTAAGGCATTTTTTTTCCTGATTATTTATAAACACTTATAACAATAAAAAATATGGCCCTAGGGCCTAGTGGCACCAAGTAACGTAGTTTAGGTATATATAAAAAAAAATCAGAAACATCCTATCATTTTACACCTTGGTTCTCAACGTGGACACGTAAAATTAGCTGCTTTGATATTCACCCTTATTGCATATATAATGACCTGCAGAGACCTTTAGATGTTTTTATCGCAATGGATACAGTATAATAGCATACTTATAATACACCGAACTGTAAATTACCGAAATTCTAATGTCAATAACATTGTCAGTATCGTCATGTTTCTTAAATAAATAAGTATTGAATAGTTGCGGTTTTTGACGTAAGAAAGGCCTTTAACCTATGAATAGAAGACATCAAATGAGTTAATAGGGGTGACTTTGTACACACTTTGGAACTTAGGTAGGTTACCATGTGATTTTTAACTAAAGATCTTGTCATTTTATTGCAATTAGTACTTATTTATTAAGGCGACTACACGAGCTAAACGCGAGTTTTATAATTACTAAAAGTATATGATTCACTGCTATAAACAAGACCAGAAAAATATATGATATTCTTCAGGATATATGCTAGCATGATACTGTTTTGAAAACATAATACAATTAATTTGGCTCGATAAAAAGAAATCACGAACTTACCTCTAAAAATATCTTTCAAACAATAGAAAACATACTAATATGCATGCGATCATTCTGATTTTTTGGCAAATAATTCTACAAGCAATATATTAGCATGATACTGTTTTAGTTTTTTAATCCAATCAATAGTTTTTTTGTAAATCGATCGAAACCACTCATTTCGCGCTATTTGGCCCGCAGTGGCTGACGTAACAACCACTTTGTAGTGCAAGCTGATTAGAACTTTATTCTAACAGCATTTCAAACGAAGTTTGAACCACCACAAATAGAGTTGCTAATTTAGCTCGTATAGGCGCCTTAAGGACTGACTGGAAGCCGACCCCAACATAGTCGGGAAAAAAAGGTAGATGATGATAGTAAAAAACCGTACCTATTATACCACTTTTGAGGCCGAATTGTGAGAGTACCTACAATAGCTGGTTCGGCACGTTTAAATAATTTCAATGTAAATGTTATCGAAATAGGAGCATCTTTTTTGCAGGTACACAACTAGTCTAAGAATTGAAGCCATTAGATCTACCTATATTATATAATATCTTTATTTTTAAAACAATTATTAAAATATTATTGGACATTAAAACATTAAAAAAAAATACAACTTGCTTTACAAGGTCAATAAAATTAAACTACCTAATTAATTAAATGAATATTCTTTATTAAAATTGGTCCTAATTAAAAACCGTATGACAGGTTTATAAATAAAACCTACAGGCATACCTGCAAATCATTGACCATACAAGACATCAATTAAATTCGCACAATTTTGTTGTTTTATTTAAAGACGTTATTTAAAATAATGTATGGTTTTGAAAACATAGGTACTAAGTACGTATCTCAATAACACAGGAACTACTTAGGCCCGTATTTTTGTCACGCTGACGGACGGTCGGTCGTAACGTCAGCGAGAACAAAATACGGCAGTCTTGTTGCCGCTGTCGAAAGATTAAGGGGCTACCTCACGCCAACGACCTTGAGCGAGTGGGAGAAGTTTAGCAATAGCGTATACCCGTGCGTGAGAGTGGTCAGCGATACACTGCCGCCCGTCGCACCGAGGAGCCCCGAAAAAACAACCCACCTTGATTTATCAAACACAATACGGATAAAAGCCGTATACTAATATAAAGGGCATTAAATTGTCTTTGAGATGATCTAAGTTTCATACAAATACGCCCGATAGTTTTTGCGTGATGATCGTTTTTTTGCCGCGTTAGACATTACTTCACAAATTAATTACACTAAGTTATAAAATATTTCTTCACATTTTCACATATCAAATTATGAAAGAAATGGTCTAGTATAACATATATTTTTTTCAAAGAAATTAGACTAGAAGTTAAGACGTGATGATCAATTTAAAATCACTAAAAGTCATGTGTCTGCGCCTTAAAAACACAATGTACTCGTACTCGACCGACCGTGCGCGACCGACCGTCAGCACCACCAGAATTCAGGCCTTAGAACTCTGTGTCCTGAAGGTTAAGGGGCTACCTCACGCCAACGACCTTAAACGAGTGGGAGAAGTTTAGCAATAGCGTATACCCGTGCGTGAGAGTGGTCAGCGATACACTGCCGCCCATCGCCCCGTGGAGCCCCGCTTCAATGTGCACCAAGATTATTCGAAAAAACAACCCACCTTGATTAATCAAGCACAATATGGATAAAAGCCGTATACTAATATAAAGGGCATTAAATTGTCTTTGAGATGATCTAAGTTTCATGCAAATACGCCCGATAGTTTTTGCGTGATGATCGTTTTTTTTTGCCGCGTTAGACATTACTTTACAAATTAATTACACTAAGTTATAAAAATATTTCTTCACATTTTCACATATCAAATTATGAAAGAAATGGTCTAGTATAACATACATTTTTTTTCAAAGAAATTAGACTAGAAGTTAAGACGTGATGATCAATTTAAAATCACTAAAAGTCATGTGTCTGCGCCTTAAGTAGGTGAGGTACCTAAGAATGAACCTGTGATTACACTGGCTATATCCAATTTATGATTAATCTTAAAGAACAAAGAAAAAAACACCGCCTCGTGGTGCCATTTTGAAGACAAACAGAATTGTTTATCTTAATTATTAACGACCAAATAATAAAATGCTTGAATCAATATGAATAAACAAACTAATCAACAGACAAAGACACTGTTTTTACAAAATTAATACATTTAAATTGATTTCAGCAAGTTCAGCGTTATTCAGTGAATTCAGATAGTACTAGTAGGTAGGTAGGTATGACAAAACTCGGAAATACCGGATACATAACATTCGCAGAATACGTTTGCTAAGTGTGACTTGAGTTAAACAAAGACGTGCAAAAACTTATTTTTTTTCTTCACACTATACTTTCTTCCATCCGGATTTTCCATATAAATAAAGCATGTACAGTTTATCAAACCATGCTTTACAAAAAATGTGTAGTGCTACGTCGAATAAAAAGCAAGAGACAAAATATACGCTACGAATGCTACGAGCGCGTAGCAAAGAGAAAGGCTTTCCCATGCTACGCAGTCGTAGCACCATCTCATGTGCTTCGCCTGTATGAGAAAAACAAATAGGCACCAATAGATGGGCGTCAGGTCCGTCATCATAATTACACTCATTTAGTTTCCTCTCTCTCATAGTAATCAATATCGTAATAGCATTGTTCATAATAGTGGTTGTGAACCCTACAGCTACCTACACAATAAAAAATGGCAGTGTTTGAGAAAAAATGACAATTATAGACGTTTACTTTTTACAACCATGCCTGCTTGTAGCTTATTAGGGTTGTCTGAACAGACAAATAGGATCTTCCTTATAATCCTAGAGTTGTATCTGCGACTAGTTCAAGGCTTGGAAAACAACCCAACCAAACATCAACCTTTAGGAATATAAAATATAAGATTATTCAGTTCAACAACGACAACAAAAAAAGGTGTTTTTCTCGAATATTCACTTAAACAATAGACTAAGAATAAAATATTATTTTTGCAAAAATCCCGTAAACTTACGCGCCCACGGAAAAAGATCAATTTTTTTGGTATGATCTACTAAAATCCCTGCGTTTAATATTACATCGATAAAAAAATAAGCACAAGATTTTTTTTGTAAACCCTAGCACAAGCACTGACGGCGTAAATGCACTGTATTATAGTCTTTATGACTAAGGAACATCGTATATAATTGCGTAAACTATTTTGACAAATAATGACAATGATCATGATATTATATCGGACGGAAAAGAGAATCGCCGAGTTAACATAAATAAGTTGACCCGATCCTTGCGACGCACAGTATGTGTCGAGCTCTTGTGCCAAAAAGTAATAGATTACCCACACGTTACCAGTAGCATTGTTTTAATCTTTAATCATTATAAAAGCTTATTTTAACCAAAAAATGTTTGCAATTAATACTTTTGTGGTGCTTCTCCTCGTGTACGTTGCTAATTGCGAAGATGTTGCTCTACGTAAGTGTTAAAAAACTTGTTATTAATTAGTTGCTTGATTTAAAACATGTATATTTGAAAAATATCTCCATTAACCAATTAATGTCATTTTAATTATGGTGATATTTTAAGAGGAATTCATAAAAATATTTATAGTTGATTAGTTCCGTTAGGAAAATCTCATAACAGACTGAAGTCTGGATTTGTGCCTGGTAACAAAAAAGGCTCGGTTTTCTCCATATTTATTACGAAAACTGGTGAAATGTGTTTGCCTCTCTAGATACTCCTCCGGGAAATACGAATCATTGTTATATTATAAAGAATTGTGTTCACGTTTTTCACCACGAACAATAGATTTTCAATCGATTAATATCATAACTTGAATTATAAACACAGTCAAGTAACGTTACTAGCTCATTTAAATTATTTATTTGACGCAACTGCTATAGTTTAGCAACAAAGATATAATGCACACGTGTAAGTCAATAAATAGCAGGTAATTATTTTAAATCTTAATACAATGTACGAAAACCTTATTTATTGCAGTGTGATTTGCGGTTTAGAGAAACCTTTAATACCACACTGTAATATTCTTCCTTTTGTTAGTTGACAAGGTTGACGGTTCTAACAGGCAACCTTCCATACCACGAACATACAATGCTGAACTTGGGCCTCTAGATGTTAACACTCAACTGGTGACTTTGGCAATAGGGACATAGATGGGGTCATGAACTCTTCACGTTAATTAAGTCCTATTTTATTCAATGGTTTTTTTAACGTTCTTTTGTGGCGCAACCTCAATCATACATAGGTACAAACGGTTTTGACGATTTTGACGCTGTAATGATGGCATTACGACAAATAACGGAATTAAATGAGTCCATTTTGGCACTACCAAAATTATTTCGTTTATCAAACCGATAAATTAGAAGTATAATAAAAAAACAGCCTGTAGTTTGTTTAAAAGGCATCAAATTCATTTATTTCCCTTATACATACATTACATGGTCTTACTTAAATTAACGAAAGGCCTCATCGTATAGGTACCACGTGGGGCGCGCAAATTGTATTCGAATACAAAAATAAAAATATAGTGCTAGCTTTGATACTATTGAATAAATAAGTAAGATTATATAATAATTATGTGAATTATAAGTATAAAAATTAGGGTTATAGAGGCAATTAAATGTTGCGGAGATTGAAAATCTTATAGATCCAACTGGTGATTTTAAATATAATCACAGATGTTATACCAGTTTTTTTTTGTCCAATATTTTATAAAATGGTGCAGGTATTCAGTATTTTTTGCGTTATATTTTCACAATATCATTCAATGTAAAAGTATCTTAACAGTAGTAAGTTAGAGGACAATATAAGAAACGCTGAATCAGACGTCTCATATCGCAACTACACTTGTCAAAAAACGAAGAGCTTTGCTCGTTTTTCCGATAAATATAATTTATAGTGACACATCCTGGGGGTTCCTCCCAAAGCTTTTCAAACACTGAAGTACCCGGAAAGGAAACTTTCCTCTGTAAAGGAATCCGCGTAATAGATAGATGCACTTAAAGGTAATAGTAACCCTGCTTACAACTTCATACCTACCGCGACTGTTTTAGACCAAGCTATGCTGAGATCTCTAGTACCTATAACATAAATTATTCCATCGCATACCAACCTACTAATTGAAAGATTTTATACAATGTATAATTCAATTACCTATGTAAATCTATATAAGTAGATATATAAGCTGCTTGTAATATCAAAATGACAGCTTTTTATAGAATGCATATAAAAATATTGTATAATATAGGTATGGCCTTCATAACAAACACATTTTTTTGAATTTTTGTCTTTTTTAGGCCGGCCTGTCTGTTTTTTTGTTCCGGCTTATATCCGAAACGGCTAGACGAATTTTACGGGACTTTTACTGGCAGATGCTTAAGGTTTTATAACTGAGGCCACTTTTATTTTAGAAAAAAAATGGGTTTCATCATTTCATCATGCAAAAAAAAATAATTTCCTTGAAATTGTTAATAAATCCAATTAAAAAATGGATGTAATATATTCATATACATAAAAATCTCGTGTAACAGATCGAACTACTTCAAAACGGCTTGATCGATTTTCATTTTTTATTTTTTTTGTTTGTGTATATTTGGTACTTTTGCGAACAGGTCGTACGGTCGTAATATAATATTCAAGAATTTTAACCAAGGGTAAAATACATTTTATAATCAAAAAAAGATTTAAGTAATAAATAACCTTTCCTTATATTATCATTTTAATAAACATAATAACCTAAGCTTTTCTAGTTAAACAATTTCAATATTAAATAGATTAACTTATATTAGTTAAGTTATCACTTCTGTCAAGAGTCCCGAGACGCACGCTTTTATTTTTTAGTCACACATACACGTCAAAATTTCCATGCGAACGAAGTTACGGGCAACAGCTAGTAAAGAATATAAAACTCTACTTTAAGTCTATACCTACTAAGGTAATCTGCCAAAGAAGACTTGATACAGAAAAAATATACTTGTTTGCTTGATACAGGATATTCAGGTTCAGATTAAGTTCAAGTTCACATAATTATGTTGTCAACTCATAAAATGTTTACAAGGTCACGCAGAATCTCGGACCTCGTCGGCAGCCACACACATTACACTACTTTATAATCATTAAGCTAACAGAAAAAAACACTTTCTGAATAATTAACGTTTTTATTATAGATATATCCACGTGTACGAGTAAAATATATAGAAAATTTCAAAATTCATTTTAATATTCTTGAAGGCTCACAGGTACTTACTAAAATTGATAATAATATTAATTTTCTTTCGAAACTTCACATAGTATAACTATATTAAGGCCATTAAAATATTACTAAGTTTCGTGTTATTTTAACAGACAATAGTACCTATCTAGGCGATAACTAGCAAGCCTTTTCAGCGAAGTTATGGATTCTGTAAGAGTTTCACAAGGTAGCATTCTAGGACCATTCAAAAAGGTGTGATTAAAATAAAAGTTACCTAAAAAGAGGTCATTATGTACTCATCAGTATGAACAACTTTTACTATGGAACCAACCCTGAAACCACGAAAACAAAACAACTTCCCTATTTATTTCGTCGAGTTATTCGAAGGCGTAGGTCTTACATGTATGGAGAAGCTGATTTCTTCCGCACTTTCAGGGTTGCTCTCATAATAAAAATTGTTCAAAATGATGAGCACAAAGACCCGCTACGAGGTTTTCGGTAAAGGAGACCGAAACGATTAATATATTCTTGGGCCTGGATGTAACGAGATGAAAATGGTATGAATTAATAGATGCAGACTTATAAGTCCCTCGCTGAAAATTCTGTAAGTTTTGACAATCTTAGAGCTGAGTTATTTGAGGTTTAGTAAAAGTGAGGTTATGTTACAGTCTCTACATATAAAAGAGCTGATCTCCTTTCAATTACACCTTCTGTAACCAATCTTGTTATTTCTATTTAGATAGGCACATAAGGTTATGTGTGGTAACAAAATCAATATTGGCATATTATTTCTCCATCACAAGGCAAAGGCCACATCTCATTCAGAAACTAATGTGCAATACATAGTTAATGCTTTATCGTAGCTAATGCTATCAATCAGCATTTTCTATTGATCCGTTGATTGATTGATCTTTGACACGCATAATAGTGTAGGTACAATACGTGCACATATTAATATAAGTAGATTAGATAAAATTTCTTCAAGCTAACGTTCAAGGCCCTCTCAGGAGATAAAACAATATTATTTATTAATATTTTATTTGTTCTCAAATCTAAAGTTCTTGTCCTACCTACCGTCATAAGAGAACTAGCGTCTTTACTAAAGTTTTACAAGGACAGTTTGTAGGTATACCAACAGTGTTCCTATAATCCTTTACGACGCTACGAAGCTGCGAAGATAACCTATTGCAAAAACCGTATTGTCTGGAATTTTACTAGCATCTAATAAAAAAATTCGATTATGTTCCAAGCTACAACAACGTTCCTATTTTAAGTACTGAAGTGCCTATAGTGTGATACCTATACTGAAATAAGAGGTAATAAATAAGAACAATGTTAAACCTATAGCTTGGTTTATGTAGAAATTATTTATTACTATTACTAACTAAGCAGTAGGTAGGTATTACACTTAAAGTACTTACGGGATTATATCCATGATTTTCTTTGGTTTCTACGTGCACCCGGTAGTGGAAAACCGTGAAAGTCTAAAACAGTGCATTAGGTATACCTATACCTATTGTTGCATTGTTTTTGTACGTTGATTCCTAATTTTCGTGCAAAAAGGTTTGTGAAAACTTTAAAAGTTGAAATAGCTCACCCTTTTAAAGAAATACAGCAGCGATACCTATCAGTAACGTGCTAAAAGCGGGGTTCTGTCAACGGTGTTTATATACCGAGCAAAGAAACCGACCGAAAAATGATATCGATAACTTAGTTAATTGCATGTCGTGTGCACTAGGGTTAGAATATAATACCAAGCTACATTTCTTTTGGGTTTCAATCTGAGCTGTTGGTGAAATGAGATGTGTAACTAAACTAGTGTTTGAATATACTAATTAACAATATGATTTCAAATGAGCAAGTTAACCCGAGGGCGTAGCGTGGTACGGGCAACGGGAAGGGGGGGGGGGGGGTGTCTCGTGAGAGGATTCTATCGACAGGCGAATTTTATAAGATTGTACTATGAATGGTTGAATCTAGATTTGTTTTTCATTTTTAATGTTATCTGCCCCATTGCTCATGCAGCATTTATCTTAGAATATTCATGGTTTATCCACGACTGCACCCCTTAACAAAATCCTAGCTACGCCCTTGACTTAAACCTCTAATGCCACATTCACTCTAAAAAAGTTTGGCAGTTGTCGTGGCGCAAAAACTTGAACCCAAACCCAACTAAGTATAATTGTTAATTATGATAATTATATCTAGCATAGAGTCCAGTCATTGCATTGTTAAAACCAAGAAGACCATCTTAAGCATACAATAGCTGGAACATAAGCCGTCATTCAGCTCTTAAAGGAACCTATTTGGATTCATTTGTTTAATTTATCTTAGTACCGACCGGCCTAAATATTCATGTGGTGTCTAATTGAGTTCCAACTGCACTGAATCCTCCGCAATTCGTAATAAACTTGAGCAATATATCTCTTTTTCATGACTGGATGCTTGTAATAGCGTAGACGACAAAGTTAGATTATCAACAAATATTTGACCAGTATTTTTTCTTTTGTAACATAAACCAAAATTGACGAAGATACGACGCTTTTAAAATTCTTAATACGTCACGCCTTGGTATAATTTTTAGCGAGTTGTGACGTCACGATTTCTGATGCGTTTTATCTTTGTCAACATTCATTTATTTACAAAAACAAAAAATACGTGTCCATTATTTTCCAATACTCTAACTGACGGACTAAATACATTTTTTGGTACTGTCGAAATGCCTATTAACTACCCAAAAGCCACGTTATAAATTGGGTAGGTAATAATACCTAACCCTCTACCCATCGATTAAATACCATCAATCAAATAAAATCGAAACGGAATTACTTATTTTGTTTATTTAATCAGAGTTTGACAAGGTAAACGATACGTGATCGTTTTGACAATCAATCGACATCGTCGCGTCGCGTCGTCATGCACAGTTGATGTGGAAACGCCGCGTGTGTTGAATGTCTCAATACAAGTTATTGAGTACCTAATTAAAATAGAAATATGTACCAACGTACATAAGGAAGACGCCCTTATATTTACCGAAATCAGACCAGAAGCATTTTTCGATGGGTATCACCGTATTATAATAATTGTCAACTATAAAACCACAATAAAAACACTTCGTCATTTTCAATGTTTATGCACATTTCCAGGTGATTTGACCACAACTTGGGATTTTCTCGAGGTTTAAACCACAACGCATTGTCTTCCATTATTTATAAATCAAGAATCAAGAAGATAAATAAATTAGATCTCAAGCATTCTATAAATATCGACCATTTATTAAATGCCTGAGGTCTAATAAAATTATCTAGATATGTTAGGAACTATACCGTAACTGAATGTAAAGTGCATTGTGTCATTCGAAACATGGTATTCAGCTGCTAGCTGCTACCATCCACTCTGCGGAGTTCGTCGCTCTACTTAGACTTCACGGTCTCAACGATAATAATGATACTAACAAACTTATATTTCACTAGTGACCTGCCCTTGCTTCGCTCGGCACCACCTATTGGGTTCAAATTATCCTATCTTTCAAACTGAAACCAACCATACATACACATAATTCAAACCGGTTAATGGTTTCAGAAATTAGCGTGTACGAGTGGGATCATGCAGTTCTCTAAAGAGTGGTTAATGAGTTCTGTTGCTAAATGGCACAACCGGAATTAATGTTATAGATTCGTCCTGTCCATCTGTCTGTGCATCCGTATATCACAGAGCATAAACTCATATTACTTTTCCTACGTTAATTGCATAGATACTTAAACGATAAACAATTACAATTAAACAAACAGCAGATATTGATTAAATTACCAAGATTATCATAAAATGTCTCATTAATGTTATGATTTATTTAGTTCAGATTTACAACTTGTTATAAATTGCCCACATTATGTCTTCACAAGTTTATGTAAAATGGGCTATTGTTTCTCCGCCATCACATAATGTAACCCTTGTTATGTATTCCCCGAAGGATAAACAGAGAATAATAGTAAACATAGGTACACATATTTTCCTTGTTAAGTTTTAAAAAAACATAATTATCCGACTCGGTCTAGCAACTTATCTAAAATCTTTATATTATAGGGTACTGCCGACTTAATGTTGTTATTTGTGCAAAAAATAGACGTAATTAATGTAATTATGTAATTTTCCTTTCAGCTTCCTACATCACGCCATGCGACTATAAGAGTCCTAAATTCATCGACTGTGTGAAAGAAGAAATCGAGAACGCCCTCCCGAAATTCACGAAGGGTATCCCTGGTTTGCTGCCATCGACAGATCCTGTTCAATTGAAAAATATCGAGATAATAGGCAACGGCCTAAACCTGACTTTCTCTGACGCTGCTATGCATGGACTTAGCCAGTGCAAATTGACGGAATTGAAGTAAATTGTTTTTTTTTGGAATCAGTAAAACTTATGAGATCAAGAAATCATTGTGATCCACGTCCCGGTATTACTGTCCTTTGTTCACTTGTATTCAGGCTTATTCATCATGTTTGGCTTTTTTCATTTCTGTTCACGTCGGTACCTACTTCTTATTTCCACATTCAAGACCTTGTAGGTACATGAAGAGCCAAGTCCGGAAGTATTTTTCTATCCTACATCTTTTTATCGATAAACAATGATCATTGACAACTACACTTCTTATGCTACAAGACTCCAAGACCACGCTACACATTGTATGCAAATTCTCGAACTCTTCGATAACTGTGGACTAAACTGCAATGATGTCTCGTTATGAGTAACGCAGAATCAATACAATAGGCACAATGCAAAAATTCCATGCCACAAATCATACACGTGTAGGTTATTAAAAATACGTCTGTAATTGCTTTTAAATGGGTTCTCCGCAACATCCTATATTGGCTATTTGTCGAAGACTGCGTTTTTCTACTAATTATGGGTAATTTGTTGTCTACCTAATAATTAAACTGTGGACATCGACTTTGGCCCTAAGTATAATTTTTTCAATACACATCCTCGAAAACTGCTTCTTTTCACACTACGATTAGGTTCGACATGCAATGTATTTCACACGCGTGCGTTTTTTGTCATTTTCCAACACGTGTGCGGGAATGAAAATTGCCAAAGATAACTTACCAATACTTAGTCCAAATTGGTTCAACGCCTATTATATTTTTTTTCCGCGCTTTGCTTTCGCTAGGTTGAAGGAGAAGCAAAGGTATGAAGCCGATAGACAGTTGAACCCAATCGTAGTCCGACAAGAAACAGTTTCGAGGAAGTGTAGTAAAAAAACTATTTTTGTATTTAGCTGTTTAGCGGCTTCATAGAACCTTTCTTCTACCTTTGCGTCTACTTCAACCAGGCGTTTGCAAATCGCGAAAAAAATAAGATCTTTATGATTAAATTTAATCTGAATATTTCTTATTAACTCGCCTTTACTGCAGTAAGTTCCGTCAATATTGGGCGTATTTATAATAATAACATGTTATCTGTTTGAGCAGACAATTACTTAGTCATATGTCAAACGACTTAAGGTCTAGTTTTTGACAATACAATTTTATTGTTTCAGGGCAGAATTCGGCAAAACCGAGGGTACATTCTCATTGTCATTCAAAGGAAACTTGAGTCTTACGGCACAATACGTCGCTGATGGCAGAATCCTAATTCTACCGATCCAAGGACATGGACCCGCGACAGTTTATGCACGTAAGTACAACCGACGTCAATTGTAAACTTCATTTGAACTATCCATTTCGAATTCTTCTTTCCGTGCAAAGCTTCGTAATTAAATAGGTACCTACTTAATCAGATATGTTGTTGGTGTTCAATACATTCATTATTGATGATGAGACTATGCAGGATCATCTACGCTCTCGTTTCAGCTTTCTCAATCTCGTTAATTGATTTTCCAATACACTTCCTCGAAAACTGGTTCTTTTCGCACTTCGATTAGGTTCAAAATGCAGTGTATTTCACACACGTGCGTTTTTCATGTTTTTTCTACACATGTGCAGAAAGCAAAATTGCCACAGATAACTATACCTATACTTAGTCCAAACTGGTCAATGCATAATTTAAATAACATTCACATCTGACTATATAGTCAGAGGTGAATGTTTTTTTTTTTTGGATAAGCGATCTACGTCTTTATGGAGGCGTAATCATTTTTTGAATATTATTATTCAAATTGTGTTTATAAATTCAATATCGTAGATAAAACTACTTAATATTTTCTTTTATAAACAGATTAACATTTATTTGGGTTTTAAATTCAAAAATATAAGTACAATAAATAGTACATTTTGATACAAGTGGAGAAAGTTTGATAATGTTCAAGGCGGTTAAACGCACGAGCCGTAGGCGAGTGTGTTTTTGAGCCGAGAACTGCAATAACAAATGTCCACGTGTATCAAACGACGTTTTTCAATACACTTTTGAAGAAGTAAAATAAAATAATGTAAAATATTTGTGTCATGAATGTCACGAGACTATGATTTAAATTTTTTTTTTTTTTTACGCCAGGTTCAAGGAGAGGCAAAGGTATGAAGCCGTTATACAGCCTAATATAAAAAATAAATTTTAATTTGTTCTTGAATTTAGAACACAAATAAATGTTGATTTGTTTATAAAAGTAAATATTAGTTATAAATAATCATGTTTATCTACGATATTGAATTTATAAACACTATTTGAATATTCAAAAAATGTTATAAAGAAAGACGTAGATCGCTTTTCCGAAATAAAAAAAAAATATTCACCTCTGACTCTATTGTCAGAGGACTGACTAGTATAGTGCATTTTTCATGTTTTTTCTGCACATGTGTAGAAAAAACATGAAAAATGCACGCGTTTGAAGTACACTGGATTTTGAACCTAATCGTAGTGCGAAAAGAACCAGTTTTCGAGGAAGTGTATTGAAAAAACTGTTTTTTATATTAGGCTGTATAATAGCTTCATACCTTTGCTTCTCTCTCCTTCAACCCTTTTCATACCTTTGCTTCTCTCTCCGTCTCCTTCAACCTGGCGAAAGCAAAGCGCGGAAAAAAAAAATCATAGTCTCGTAATAATTCATGACGCAAATATTTTAAGTACTTACATTCTTTTATTTTATTTATTCAAAAGTGTATTGAAAAACGTCGTTTGATACACGTGGACATTTGGAAGTTCGCAGTTCGCGGCTCAAAAACACCCTCGTCTTACGGCTCGTGTGTTAATAATTTACCGCCTTGAACTACAATAACAAACTTTCTCCACTTGTATCAAAATGTACTATTCTACTGCAGGCGCTTCATTGTTTTATGGCGCGTGGCCGTTTTTTTTCATAAAACCTCAGACAATTTCACAAAAAATTATGAACAGCAACGTCCTGTTAATGGCATTCACGCACCAAAAGAACTACGTGGCACCCTTAGAACGAGCGCGCGGTGTACCTACACGTGACGTAGTGTATACTTATTTCGATTGGATTACATAATATCTAGGTTCCCAAATATAAATTAAGAATGGACATTGATTTAGACAAGAGTTAAATAAGTCTTCTATAGAAATTTTAAATTCCTCATGTTTCGTCTAAATATCAATGTCCTTTCTAAATACATATTTGGGAACCTAGATACCTACTCGTATTATGCAATCCAATCGAAAGAAATACACACTTTCTTAAGAATATGTTTGGTTTACGAATTATTTTGGTATTACGTTTGTATAAACGACGCACGCTCCCGGCCCCATAAGATCAAAAACACTCGTTTCACATACAAGCCGTCAACCAAGCATTTACATCAAAATAAGTAACTTTACGCGAGAATTATTGCTGGGAAACGACTTTTTTTGGGTGAAACATCATGTTTTGTGGTAGAACTCAATTTAACGCACTCAAAACATTGTGCTGATGGATGGATTGAATAGTACGGGGGTAGTTGAGGTGTTTAAAGTTTTTTTTTTTTTTTAATAAAAACATGTATAAAAAAAAACTTGTCAAAAAATTGGAACTTTGAAATACTGGAAGTTTGAACTCCGTAACTAGAAGGTTCCCAGATATAGGTAGTGTAGAACAAAAACAAATGATCGCAATGACGGGGAGAATAAGTACTTTTCGAATTCCTTGGGAGGGTTTCACACCCTTTATATAATTAAAAAATTGATAATTTACTGAATTTATTCATATCTGTTGATGATATTGATCGTGCTTGTTGCAAATAGTTTTCTTGTTGAAATCGACGTATTTACTTTAACTTTACTCTGCGCGCTCGTGCTAAAGTCTCAGGTTTTATTTTCGTCAAAACGGCCTTACAGTACCTACCTACCTATGTGTTTTGAACCAGATTAAAACCTGGAAAAACAAGTTCTAAACTAGTTAACCTTTAAAAACTAACAATAAAGATGTACCTACAGAGGGCGTCGAAGTGCACATCGACAGCAAACTAGTCCACAATAAGAATAGCAATGGCGACCACTTCAAGTTAGCTACACCCAAGTTCCAGTACACTATAGAGCGCACCACATTTGATCTGCAGAACCTGTTTAACGGGAACAAACAACTTGGTGAGTATTTAACGACAGTTCATTTAAATATTTTTAAAATACACTTACCTATACTTATTAGTAAAAGTTCCTGGACCGGTCTGAGACAAAACAGGTTTGACTAGACCAGTTAGTTTTACTATGTCCTTGTTTCCTTGTTCGAATATGAGAGCTTTGATTTCGGTTAGTGTCCAGCAAATAAACAGTGCAGCAACAACAACAAAAACTGAGTAAAAAGCATTTAAAAATATAAAAAAATAGTGGTTTGCCGGTATCGGGAGCAGGGTCCAAGCTACCGGTGGTTAGGGTCGCAGAGACAGGAACCTCCTCACAATGGGAGCCGTGTCGAGGAGTACTGCCTTCTGAATCAGGCCCTTGATCCAGCCGCCTAAAGAGAGCTTCGATAGATGGTCATCACTATCATTATTATTATTATTTACGGCCTTTATGATGGTATAAATTTTATTGTACAAAGTCTAATATAACTCAAATGAAATAATAATTAGACCATCATTTAGACTTGTCTTTGCTTTTGATTTAATTGGATGCAGTAACATGCAGGTAATCGTGTACCGGACGACCGAAATACTCGTATCTAGATCAAAGTGTGAAATATGTAATATAATTATTTTTTTCAGAATTTATCCGTACTGTATCTACGAATAAAACTCAATCAAAACGGCTCGCTCAAGGTCATTGGCGTGAAGTGGTACCTTAAGTGAAACTTTTAATAAATCGTTTTTATATTTTTCCTCAGCGGATACAACCCTTCAGTTCGCCAACGAGAACTGGAAGCAGCTGATGGACGAGCTGTCACCCTCAGCCATCAAGCAGATTGTGACCACTGTCGTCAAGGTCATCAACAAATTCTTCTCCTTATTTTCGGCTAATCAATTGGTTAAAGGATATTCCGATCAATAAGCTAATCTGTGATATAATTCAAAAAGTGCTCGTCGTTCATCGTAGATTGCAATTTTGGCAATCAAGTGCAAGCGATTTATGATAAGATAGCGTGATGAAACGATGAACAAGTTTATAAGTACGAGTATTTCCAATAGATTTTACTCGAATATTATATGTTTATTGTTTAAACCTTTGTCATATTGTGATTTCTTCGGATAGTTTCTAGGGCACGAGCCAAATGTTTTTTACCTGTGTAAAATCAACTATTAATTAATTATTACAGATACCAACTCTTAGTAAGATAATATACGCAGTTTTTTTTAGTATATAAAAAGGTGATGTTATTTGTAAATAGGTTAAACATGAGTAAATCAATATTTTTTGACAAAACGATGTAGTTTTATTTTTATAAGACCTATGAAACGACTGCCCCGTTTGAATGTGTATATATTCTGGTTGAGTATGTAATAGGTACAACTGAATGTACAAATCGAGAAAGGGCTTGGAATACTTTTAAATGAAGCATGGCTGGATTTTCTTAACACCTATATAAATCGATAGCTGGTATCAATACAAACAAGTTTTGTATAAGGCAAAATTTTCTAAAGTGTCATGTTTCCGAGAAATAAGCTATCAAGTTTTAAGTCCATTCACTGATGGCATCTTCAGCACACCTTGCATTTGTTCGGACACACATAAAACGAAACAAAACGTTCTAAAGTGTCACGTTTTCGAGAAATGAGCTATCAAAGTTAAAATCCATTTACTGATAGTATCTTCAGCACAACTTGCACTTGATCAGATACGCATAAAACGTATTTATGTCACCGTAAAATTGTCAAACACGTTATATTACAATATAACGTATTTCTTTTTAGCGATATTGTAAACTCTCGAATTATTGTCAACTGAACATACGGAAGTATCTCTGCCCCCATAATCAGGACTAGGGGCACCCCCCCCTCCGTTAGGTTAGTTAGGTTCCTTTAAACCCTGCACTCGGAAATAGGGGCCCCGCGAAGCGGGGCTCCGTCGACTACGCTTTCTAGGGAAATATAAAGTGTTTTAAGGTTGGGTCATATTAATCGACATTTCTCAGGAATGGTACAGTATCTTTTCATGAGAGTGGTACCACACAGCCAAAATCTTCTAAAGTGTCAAATTTCCGAGATTTAAGCTTTCAAAGTTGTGCAAGGTAGCGATCACAATGCCATATTATCAATTTTGTCTCAGACAAAACTTGTTTGTGTTGATGCCAGCTATCGATTGATATACGGTTTATGCATCCTGATCAAGTCGAAAGTTGTGCTAAAGATACTATCAGTGACTGAATTTTAACTTTGATAGCTCATATCTCGGAAAAGTGACACCTTAGATTTTGCCTCTTGCAAAACTGGTTAGTATTGATACCAGCTTTCGATTTATGCAGGTGTTATGCGAGGCCGCTACTTGAAAAAAAAATCTAGCCAAAAAGTTCAAACCCCTTTATTTTATGATCCTGATGTGCCTCATTGCGGCAAAGCCCCCCCTTCTTTATTTTTAATTTTCTCTGTCTTTAGCTATTTGAGCTCACGAGTCATCTATTAAAGATATGAAAAGCTTTGCCAAATAGGAAAATACCTAAGTACCTAAAAACTTTTCCACATCGAAATCGAAACCAACTTTACAAAAATACTGCGACGGTATTTTTAAAAAGCTCAATTAAATAAAACTGAAATGAAAAACGTTAGTTTTCATAATTGTAATTAAATATCGTTTACATAATATCAATGCCCAAAATAACAACGAGCTTGAATGGTTTTTGACATTCTTAATCAAAATAAGACAAAAAAAAAAAATGTTAAAGTCAGTGAGTACTATAAACTTTTTTGAACGCCACGTTCAGTCTCATCTCACGTTTAGCTGTTGCTCTCCAGCTAATTCGTTGTTACTAGTGTTGCTGCTGCTTGTCGTGCTGGTGCTTCCTCTTCGCTCCACACTCTCAGCTTGCGCATTCAAGTCGAAGGTGTTGTTGTCACTTCGGTGGCTAAACCGTTGCAATGGATTACTAGGCCAAGACCAGTTAATAGAGGGTATTGTGGGTAAGGGTCTTCCTTTTCTGAACCACACAATAACAGCAAGCACTAGAGCTATAAATACGATAGTTACTAATGACCCAATTAAACCGGCCGCAAAAGCAGGCATCTGACCTGAACCTAAAAAAAAACCCGATTTTTAAAAACAATATAATATACACCTAAAAAGCTCAGACCTTGACAAATATACCTGTCCGGTTTCTATGAATATTAAATCTATATTTTTTGTAATTTTAATACTAAAACAAATTCTGGTACTTCCATTCACTTTGCCTTGAAATAATTAATTTCTTCTTAAAAAGAATACAAAAAAAAATCCTATCTCCAATTCTCCATAATAAAGTAATAAAGGTTATGGAGAGTTGGAGATTGGATTTTTATTGACATAATATTATCAATAATCGATTTATGTCGTGACGCCTGTTCCCATTTTGTCGTGACGACAAATAATCGTGTTATCGTGTAGTTTTAAATGTCGTAGCTTATGTATTTAAATGGAGGTGTTCACATATAGGACGACCCGATTACTGTCGTCGTGTACGTTACCCTAGCTGGAAAGTGTCTCCTAGAGTTATCTGAGTAGAATGTATAATTAGTGCCTTAGCTGCTTTAAATGTACGCCCAGTTTTTCTCCAAAACTACAGTTTTGGAGAAAAACTGAAAAAACGATTCCTGCTAGGGTAACATTTTTCCAGCAGGAAAATTCTAAACGAATGATCGGAGAGAAAAACATTGTGCATGGGCAGAGAGCTTGTATTAGTGCCAAAAAGTGCCCCCAAAAATAAAATTAGTGCCCCTTCAGGTTTTCGAGATATTGCATTTCTTGCTGGAGTAACGTTTTGCAGAATCGTATTTCCCTAAAACCATTGCATGAGCCCCTGTAGAATAAACATATACGTGTAGCTCTTAATTTGTGCCCATTAGTGCTCCAATTACATTTATGAAAATATTTATAATTTTCAAGTTATCGCGGTTTTATGAAAACCTGAAAAAACGTCGCAGCGCCTGAATGAGACAAGGTACAAGCTCGCTGAAAACCGTATTCGGTCCTTCTTGACGCTTATAATAACCATGCAAAGTTTCAAATCTATTCATGCATGCGTTTTTGAATAATCTTTCTTGCTAAAAGTCAAAACGATGGTGTCATAACTTTGACGGCAAAGTACAAGGAACCGGCTCAATTCCAGATGTATAGGTGTAAACTGAAAGCTAGTGCCTTTAATGAAAAATACATGGTGAAAATATTCAGCTTGGAATGATTCGCATTAAGTAAATATAAACAAAAAACAAAACATGTAAACAACGGTTAGTTATCCGACCAAATTCGGATGACTGCTTAAAAGCGACGGATTCATAAATATCGATGACCTTCTTAACTTTACTCAATAACCGGTTGACACTTGTTCTGCCTGAGTACTCGGAAGTAGAAAAGAAGTAATGTAATAAAATAAAGTTGTTATTGGATTATATTTTACTAGCTGTTTCTGTGACTTTGCACATGATTAAGTAGCTACATTCATTAAAATACATGCAGTACTTTATGTGTGAACGAAAAACATACATATCCAGATTTTTGCCAGGTCTATGACCCAAAATTTTGATTGGGGATATTTTAAAAAAAATACTAGTTCATGGATTGTGTGATAAATACCTACTAATAAAAAGCCAGTTGACACAACAGTAAAAAAAAGGGGCCAAGTGCGAGTCGGACTCGCCCATGAAGGGTTCCGTAGCAGATTGAATGAATGGTCAATTGCTGTTTACGATTTATGACGTATTAAAAAATAAACTACTTACTAGATCTTGTTCAAACCAATTTCCGGTGGAACTTTACGTGGTAATGTACATCAAATATTTTTTTTAGTTTTATCATTCTCTTATTTTAGTAGTTACGGGGGGGGGGCACATTTTACCACTTTGATTTCAAAAAAATTATGTTAGAAACCTCAATATCATTTTTAAAGACCTATCCATCATCATCATCAGCCTATAATGATCCCACTGCTGGGACACGGCCTCCTCTCAATGAGAGGAGACCTATCCATAGATACCATAAAATTTTTTTGACTTTCAGTTCTAAGTATGGGGAACCCCCAAAATTTATTGTTTTTATTCAATTTTTGTATGAAAATCTTAATGCGGTTCACAGAATACATCTACTTACCAAGTTTCAACAGCATAGTTCTTATAGTTTCGGAAAAAAGTAGCTGTGACATACGGACGGACAGACAGATGGATGTATTTTGTTCACTACTTGTCAACTTTATTTGTTTTATTGTTAAACAAAATATGTTCTAAATCATGTTTGTTTATTTTTCGATACTTTCCGATTGGTCCATTATAAATTTCATCAAATTTAATTTGTTTTTTTTTTGCTTTTTATATTATTTTACACAAATTTACTATTTGTATTTTTAGACTTAAGTAGATGAAAAACTGATCAGTGATTTAAAATAATAATGACTACACAAGGTGCAAATAATTTCATAGTACTATTTTGTGTACTAATATTTATAGGTAGGAAATTTGATCTGTGATTTGATGCTATAATTACTTTAAGAATTAAAATTAAAGGAATAAAAATAAACATGTCCACATCGACAAGCTGTTTCATTTAATATGGTCACATGGTGCATTTCATATTGTTTTAATTAGCCCCCTTACCTTAATTAGCTTAGGTTTAATACGTCCGATAAAAAAGGTCATCGATATGTATGAAATCGCTTTTTAGTAGTCATTCGAATTTGGTCGGATAACCAGCCGTTGTTTACATGTTTTGTTTTTTGTTTATATCTACTTAATGTGAAACATTCCAAGCTGAATATTTTCACCGTCTATTTTTGACTAAAGGCACCAGTTTTTGGTTTACACCTACACATCTGGGATTGAGCTGATTTCTTGTATTTTACCGTCAAAGTTATGACACCATCGTTTTGACTTTTAGCAAGATTATTCAAAAACGCATGCATGAAGTGATTTGAAACTTTGCATGGTTATTATAAGCGTCAAGAAGGACCGAATACAGTTTTCAGCGAGCTTGTACCTTGTCTCATTTAGGCGCTGCGACGTTTTTTCAGGTTTTCATAAAACCGCGATAACTTGAAAATTATAAATATTTTCTTAAATCTAATTGGGGCACTAATGGGCACAATTTAAGAGTTACACGTGTATGTTTATTCTACAAAGGCACATGCAATGGTTTGAGAGAAATACGATTCTGCAAAACGTTACTCCAGCAAGAAATGCAATATCTCGAAAACCTGAAGGGGCACTAATTTTATTTTTGGGGGCACTTTTTGGCACTAATATAAGCTCTCTGGCCATACACAATGTTTTTCTCTCCCATAATTCGTTTAAAATTTTCCTGCTGGAAAAACGTTACCCTAGCAGGAATCGTTTTTTCAGTTTTTCTCCAAAACTACAAGGGGCACAAATTCTTTATGTACATTTACAGCAGCTAAGGCACTAATTATACATTCTACTCAGATAACTCTAGGAGACACTTTCCAGCTAGGGTAACGTACACACTGTCGTCCATGACTTTTGCCAACTAAAAACCAACGATAAATTAATCGTCACAACATAGTGGGAACGGGGCCTTAGGCTGCAAACAACTGCAATATTCATTGATTGTTTTGTTAATTTCCTTAAACAGAAGATGAGAGCTAATCCCAACTCGGCTGAAACTCTACATGAAGATTGCATTTTCTCGGTCAGTGTTTGTTATTTTAATAAACACATTCCCAATAAAATAACCAAACAATTTGAATTCTTACTAGCATAAAGGGTTACAGTCTCCCTTGACTCCACAATGTGGTCGTGTAACAAAGCAGCACAAGTCCATTCTCCAAAATCTTCTTCATAAACTGGGCTGATGGTCAAGGAGCAGTCACCGTAGTCCAAATTCTTCCCAGGGGAGAAGAAGAAACGATCCATAATAGCACTGCAAAAATTAACGGCGTTAAAAACTTCTTTACAGTTAGAACATTCAGCATTTTGGCTACGCGTTACCCCAGAGAGGAATTATATTAACATAAAAGTTCCACTCAGGCGTTTCTCACCCGACACCGCTCGTGCATGCGATTGTGCGGAGAAGGCGAAGCAAATGCAAAAATAATTTAAGAGTCCTATTACATTTTTTTCCAAATTTTTGATTTTTACGTCCTGGATCAAATTATTTCGATCGGCGTACACGAGTGGATTGTTACTGACGAAAATTTTGGGTCCAGGGTCCTTCCTCGTCTAGTGCTCGCGTCAGAACGACTTAAACTGAGGAGCGAGCTGAATTGACGCAAAATTTAGAGTACTTTATTTTATTTTTTGTACCGTTGTCTTATTACACCGACAAACGAAAACTAACTAAACGTATTCATTGTAGATCGAAGTTTTATATCATATGAATTTATTTGATTAAATTTAGTGTGTTAAAATTTAGTTTTGTTTGTAGTTTCGTGAAAACTCAAGGAATTTAACGAAATTCTAGAATTCCGACATAGAAGTAAAACATTCAACTTATCTTTTAATAATTTCAGCTTTTATAAGAATTGAATGTAACTATGTGAATTTGAGCATCAAACTTCCATCGCCGACGGTTTTTCTTGCAAATTAAGTTCGTAAAATATTTATAGTAAATTACACGAAAACAAATATTTAAATGTGTAATTCCAATATTCAAGAAAGAGAATGGCACTATCGCTATAAGCAAATAATTAAAATATCTTACTGCTGCTGAAAAATACAGCGTCGTAAATCATGAATTTGCGTAAAACGGACTCTTAACTACGAATCCTAATTACTTCTTTAAGTTCAGAGCAACTCGAAAGATTTTCTAAATACTAATTTATGTTATTTCAGAATTTCTTTCAGCATATTGGATCATTGGTGCCTTCATAGTTTATTATTCAATGGTACCTACTTTTGTTCATCCACCGTCGAATCCAAACTCATACCAACATAATTAGGAGCTAAAAATCTACAATAATCGAGTGGTCTGGGCCCATTTGAGGTGTGACAGTATATAGTGGCACTTCGACCAACCCCGGCACCAACTTCTTTTTCATTAGCGGCTAAAGGTCCAGTTACTCGAACCTCGACTTGGTTCGTGATCTCAACCCCTAGCTGGTACTTATAGCCCATATGACATGTCCATTTGCCTGCATCTTCGCTGGATACGTTGGCAAAGGTGATCCCGCAGTCACCAGACTGAAGATTTTCACCATGGTACCTGTGTGACAATAATAACTAGGTGATGGGGTATTTAAACCAGTATAAACATACAATTCAATAATCGAATTTCCATTGAAAAAAGTTTACCAAAAGGGCTGTTCCTCATCAATGTGTCGCTCCACAGGCGTGAACTGAGAGCCGTTCGGATGCTGGTACCAACAATACGCAAGGGACGCATCAGCGCGACACATTATCGTTAGATTGGTGTGTTGCTGAACGAACAACGTCCCCATTTCTTGCTCTGACCTCTCAATACTTCGCCTTATTCTTGTACCTGGAAACAGACATACAAACAGCACGTGCATCACGTCTGTGAAGTTTCGCTATTTAATTTAAAAATGATAATAGATCTTTAATTAATCACCTCCATCGACAGGAACAGTAAGAAGTGCTTGCATTGGCGTCAGCTGATGGATGTGATTGCCGACTCTTTCCTGAACTCCGATTGTGCATCTCCAAGTACCATAATCCTGGTCGGTCACCGATTCGATTGTCATTCCACATTGTTTATTGAAGAAACCTTGGCCGTAGTAACTAGAAAAAATATTTTAGCTATAGAGTACTAATACCAACTACTAACGTTACTTATAAAGTTTCTAAGTTTAAATGTATAGGGTGTAATCTTCGGAATAACTGGTAAAATTTTGCAGATTCTTTCACCAATGGATATTATACAATATAGAACTTATAAATATGCTGTAGATATTAGTAATCCCATTTCTCCTAATCAAATCAAACTGCAGGGGCGTGGCTTCTGCCGTATCAGTCGTACTTATTCGGGGTCTCCAGGCTACAGGGGCCCCAATGTGTGTAAGCAAAATAACGTTAAATATTTCATTATTTTATAGCTAAGGAACAAATGTATCCAGCTATCGATGTGGAGCAAATCTCTAGCTAGCTGTTATAAAGTCTTAATATGTGTAAAATCTAACCTATCCAAGTGAGGAACTGAATTAGCTGTCCTGTCTGAGTCAAGATGCTCCTTTTCACCTACGTCAGGTTAAAAGGCCTAACTAATTTTGACGCAGGGCCCATAGGACTAGCTAGTATCTACGCCACTGCAAAACTGATAAGACCATGGGTAATCAAACAAAACAATAGGACATCATTACCAACCTGTACCGACCGTCACTCAAACCGTCGATGACATTAAAACCAGACGCCTCCGTAGATTTTTGAAAACGACAAAAAGTAATATTTTTTTTCGAATGTAAAATATTACAGTACAAATGAAGTTTGTGATTGTCGGCTTCGCGGACGTAGCCCACATCGAGACTCTCAGCTGAAATAAATTTATAAGTAGGTAAGTTCCAAAGTTAAGGTAAATACTCGTAGTTAAGTAACCAAAGCCCTGATTTACATCCGATTACCTCATCCATGACTATCTTTTACGTATCTTATTGGTAATTATAATGAATAGGTACCTATATAGCAAAGTTATTTCGCATGTAGTCTCCGACGAGGTGGCTATAAATTTAATTTTACGGTCTACATGTCTTGGCTATCGAACTGAGACATATTAATGTCGTTGAAAGCCTTTGCGTCTAGACATGGAAGAGGCTCGGTCACCAAAAATACTGACTCGAATCACGACACTGATGTCAAGATCACCTTCCACATATACGGCAATGTCGAGGACATGACCTAGTCGTGGAACAGGTACACCAAGTGCTTGCAACGCTGCCCTTAATCGGACATCGGAGTCATACGAGTAAAAAAACACAACAAACACAAGTTCGTTGTTCGTGCAAGTGAAGTGCATCGTGTACTAACATAGTTTTTAAGTTACTATACTAACAAAAAATGTTAATAGTATGTATATTTAGGTTAAGGTGTATGTATGGGTCTTTGTTACCTGAAATAAATGATTTATTATTACTGATGCGTCAGCGGTACGATTGACAAGCAATTTCCAGCCGATAAAATACCGATGGACCCAACCTTAAATGACGACATAATCTTGCACTGATTATGCCGTCTCTTTGTTTATTTGTCTGATGACTTTATAAGATAATACAGGATAGAATTTAGAGATTGTTAACATAATTGGGGCTTCGAAAATCATTAATGCAATAAAGTTGAACGAAATTCAATTACTGATCGATATGATTAGCATATTGATAATTCATTCAACTAGCCACAGGCTTTGCCTTATAAGATTAAAATCCTAAACATTTCATGCACATCCAACATGGTGTCCAAAGTGAAAACCACATCTTCCAAAAAATACCAAGGAAAAATAATTCAATTATCGGCTCACCATTAGCCTATCATTAAGAGTCCTATTACATTTTTTTTAGCAAATTTTTGATTTTTACGTCTTCGATCAAAATATTTCGATCGGCGTACACGAATGAATTGTTAACAAAAATGTTGTGTCCAGGTCCTTTTTCGTCCAGCGCTCGCGTAGCCCAGTTACATGACTCCGCTCCCACCCGGCAAAAAGAATATAATTCAAATATGGGCTTTATACATTTCTCTTTAAATATACTTTACATTGGCATTGACAGCGGTAAGCCCGCTGACAGCGAGCTGTCTGCTAATTTATGTTGCCAATGTAAAGTATATCTAAACAGCAATACATAAATTTCATATTTGAATGATATTCTTTTTGTTGGGTGGGAGCGGAGTCGTTTATGTGGGCTACAAGCTTAAAACTGAGGAGCGAGCTGAATTGACGCAGAATTATGAGTACTTTAATTTTATTTATTGTAATTTTGTCTTATTATACTGACAAACGAAAACTAATGAAACGTATTCATTGTAGATCGAAGTATTATATCATATTAATTTATTTGGAATATAATGGCTGCTGAATCAAGACATTTATCGCTTAAATTAGGCTTTCTTTACGATTTTTTCCGTGAAAACTCAAGGAATTTAACGAAATTCTAGAACTCCAACATTCAAGTAATACATTCAACTTATCTTGTAGTAATTTTACCTTTCATAAGAATTGAATATGTGAATTTGACCGTCAAACTTCCATCGCCGACGGATTTTCTTGCAAATTGAGTTCGTAAAATATAGATATACAGAAAAGAAATATGAAAATTTGTGACTCCAACATTCAAGAAAGCGAATGGCACTATCGTTATTAATGAGCAAATAATTCAAATATCTTTCTGCTGCTGAAAATAATAGCGTCAAAATTCATGAATTTGTGTGAAAAATGTAATAGGACTCTTAACAAATATTACTTAGGGTCAGCACCATTCATTTATTGGCTATCTTCATTATTAAACTACCAGGCCAACACCTCCAATTCCTCTAGCAATGGAACAAAATTTTCAGCTCCTGTACCTCAAAAAACATGCAGTAAAGGAATTTCTCTGACATTTAAATCCTGAAATACCGGGATCCGTTTGCAGTTAAATCGTAAATCGTGCTTTGAATCCTAATGTCTACAGTCGGACTGTTTGTGTGTTTGTGACACTGACACTAGGTATATTTCACGCCGTGTAGTGTCCTGCATTGTTTGCATTGCTGAGCAAGACTGAGAGTTTATATTTTATTCTAGTGCGCCTAAACCAGCTTATGATAGTAATCTAATGCCCCAATATTATTTAAAATAAGCAGCTATTTTTGTACAGCTCAATTCACTAAGGGAGTGATCGTATTTCTGTAAGTTGTCTAAAACGAAATAATGTAAAAACCACACCAGGTGCAATACTCACCTTCCACAGCAACGTTCGTATCAACATGCAATTCAGCCACTCTTCCAGGTAAACCAAGCAAGATACTCCATCTTCCCTGTACGGCCCTGGTAGTTCGATCCAGGGTCACGTGACAGTGCCCCGATACCAAGGAACTTTCACTGAAAGGCTGAGCCACGAGGCAGTAGGAGTTGTTCAGAGACGTAAGGTCCACTAGTGTATGAGTCTGGCCATCCTGCAGAGATATAGGGTCCGGAGTATAACTTGTTATCTGTTCTGAAATAAAAGTGTGAGATAAAATTGAAATTAAACATCTGTCGGTCTGTTTGTTCGCTAGAAATTAGCTGAGAAGGTAATAATTTAAAAACAATTTACGAATGAAAGCTATCTGAATAACGATATTTGGAATGAAGAGATCGAAAAAATACATCAAAATCGTCCTTTCGGGGAACGCCGGGCAGTGGGTCAGTTTGTTAGTTATGATCTCAGAAATGATACATTTTGCACCAATATAAAGATAAATTAGCTAAGAAGGTTGTAAGCTATAATTAAAAAAAATAAGTACTAAATTAAGCTATCTGAATGACGATATTTGAAATTAAGACATCGAAAAAGACATTAAAATCGTCCTTTCTGGGAGCGCCGGGCAGTGGGTCTGTTTGTTCGTTAGAATCTCAGAAACTACTGAATAGATTTTGATGCGGTTTTCACTAATAGAAAGAGAAATTTTAAAACAATTATGAAACAAAGCTATCTAAATGACGGTAATTGGAATTTAGACGAAAAAAGTCGTTCTTTGTCGGCGTGCAAGTTACATGAAAATTATGTATTAAGGCCAATGTCCATATGCTCCAGCTCCAGGGTGTCTGCGACATTCAATTTCTTACGTTTTTTGCAATTTGCAGGCCAATGCTAGCTTGTGTTTAAGGGGACTCTGTAGTCCCCTAGCTGAATTAGCAACTCTATGTGTGGTGGTTCAAACTTCGTTTGAAATACACAATGAACAATAAAGTTCTAATCAGCATGCACTACAAAGTGGTTGTTACGTCATGACCACTGCGGGCCGAATAGTGCGAAATGAGTGGTTTCGATCGATTAACAAAAAATCTATTGATAAAACACTATGATGCTAATATGTTGCTTGTAGAATTATTTGCCAAAAAATCATAATGATCGCATGTATTTTAGTATGGTTTTTACTCGTTAAAAGAAATTTTTAGAGATAAGTTCGTGATTTTTATAGATTAAAACTTTTTTGCAAAAAATAAAACCGACTTCAAAAAGAAAAAGTGAAAAATAACTTTAGCTTCTGAAGTCGGTGACGTTTGTATGATTGATTTAATTTTTTTGTCACCGACTTCAGAAGCTAAAGTTATTTTTCACTTTTTCTTTTTGAAGTCGGTTTTATTTTTTGCAAAAAAGTTTTTATTTTTCACTTTTTAGTGGTTCACATGGAAAGTGCATACCGTTACAATTACAACAAGCCCAAACACGACTAGGATACATTGTCTCATTATGGAGTTCCGTGACTCTTGGCTTCATCATCAGATCTGATGGTAGAATGGTTCTTATCAAACGCAAATGCTTCACTTGTTGTAGAAAATACCAAAATTGCTGTACGTTATCCTATAAAATTTTAAGAGTTCCCTCGATTTCGCCAAGATTGCATCATCAGATCCCGACTTGGCGACTATGGGACCAACTTGGAAGTATACCCTTTCAAACAAAAAAAGAATTTTTCAAATCGGTTTAGGCGTCTTCGAGTAATCGGTGAACATACATAAAAAAAAAAAAAAATACATACAGCCGAATAGAGAACCTCCTCCTTTTTGGAAGTCGGTTAAAAATTAATTGTATTGTTTTCAAAACACTATCATACTAGCATAAATATAAATTGTTAAGCTGTTGTGTTAAGCTGTTGGTCCTGGCTATCATTTGTCCATCTTTGGCAGTCGTTGCAGGTAGTCAGTGGCCCAAAAAGTCTGACAACCAGTCTTACCAAGTGGTATCGTATTACCCAGTATTAACTGGGTTGTGAGGTCAGATAGGCAGTCGCTCCATGTAAAATACTGGTATTCAGCTGCAAGTCCGCAACAGAATAATTCATACAACCAATCAATTAAAAATTAAAATGAACACAATAAAAATTTGCGAAACTGCATACGAATACATACAGGGTTACTTTACTGGTAATTCGACGTATTCAGGATGTTATAGTAGGGTTATAATGCAAGAAATTAAGCCACCAAATGTTCTACCGAAATTCAGTGGTTTTTGTTAGGTCGAGTTTTAGTTTTTTTTTTTTTTTTATCCCAGATTAAATCATTTAAAGCTAATTTAAAAACGATTTACGTTGCAAATGTACTGAAATTTAAGTTATTATCATAGCTGATGACGTAGCAGACCTTTGTTAATAATTAAACGCTCAAAAAATCCAAAACTTTTAGTAAAAAATCACTAATGAAACAATTTTTTTTTTGTAATATTTGCCATTGCTTAATAAAAAGATATTGTATAGTGAAAAAAATAATACTACGCCAAATGTACAAATTACTAAAAAAATGTCCTTGTCTTATCAGCTATTTAAAATGGTATAAAACTTATTGAAAAGTCATGGACTACATTATGAAAATCGTTTTTGATTTAGTACAGGAAGGCGTTCATCTCATAAAAGGTATTCGGAAAATCAAATTAAACAATTCCGTGAACACTATTTTATTTTTTTAGTAACTTTGTGAGCGAACATGTTAGTACGAGAGCCCATGTCCAATATGTTTGCCTCAACTTTTTACGAACTAATCCGTAAAAATTGTAAATTAGTTATTGTGATTCCACCGCGTTTTCAAATAAGCTCAATTTGGTTTGATCGAATACGTCTGATTTGATTTAAATAATATAAAACAGTATGTACTTTATTTTAAAACCGAAAACACAATTTTCGAACACCAGTAGCGTCGCACGTTCCCAGCAGACCTTGTGAGAAAATTTAAAATTAGGCAAAAAAAAAACCTATTGCACACAGTCTGCAAATCTTGTTTTCGACGGAATCTTAGTCATCATAACAAGTACATTACGAAAAAGGTTTAAGTTAAGATGGTATTGAGTTGAGGTTGCCTAAGTATGCACATTATCGCGATATACTTTGGCAACCTAAGACGATCATGGTCTTGACGTAACTCTATTTGACAACACGTTACTAAGCTTACTAATTGATATTATTTATTCGTTAAACAGATGAATGAAGGTCAGTTCCCTAACCAATTTAATTGAGTACGCGAACAGAGAATGTGTGTTCGCTGACTCGAGTCCACCGCTACTGCGTGTGCTCTCACAAATGTGCGCGAACATTTCGGTGAACACGCGCATGTTTTGTTCATGATCACTAGAACGAGTCCACCGAAAAAAAAACGTGGCGCACTGGTAGAACGTCTTAGTCGAACAAGACGTGTAAAAAGTGAGTTATTAAAGTTTTAAAAGTGAAATTGATTAAAAATAATTCACGAAATTGTTTAGTTTGATTTTCCGCATAATTTTTTTTTTCCTTTTTCACTTAATCAAAAACATTTTTTATAATGTTGTCCATAACTTTTCAATAAAATTTATACCATTTTAGAGAGCGGATAAGACAAGCATATTTTTCAAGTATTTTGTACATCTGGCGTAGTATTTTTTTTTTTACTAAACAACATCTTTTTATGACGGAATGGCACAAATTACAAAATTCACACATTTTTAGGTTGTTGAGCACTCGAGAATCTGATTTCTGCATACATCCTACGAACCTCGTACAGGTAATTTATCACCCGCGATGGCGTAAAACCGTACCATTTCGGTCCACTGTTCACTTGTGTAAGACATAGCACTAAATTTACGCGCGAGAAACTTACGACTCGGCACGCGGCGCGCTCAGACGAGCGACGTGGATTCGCTTTGGCGACAGCTGGCCGACTGAGGTCGTGACTCATCGTTCACTCGATCGTTGCGCGGGCGCGCGGGCTGCGGCGCGGTCCTTGACCTCAGGTCAGCTGTTTCCGAGTGCATTAGGGTGAAATGATCTTGAAGAAAATAGTAGATTTTCTTCAAAAGAAAAAGGTTGCTTTTTTTCAATGGTTTTAGGTTCTACTAATGAAACCAAACCCCTGGTTTCATGGATAACGGTGTTCACACTAACACCCTGTATGTCGCTGCCAATTCGTATAACACGCCGTATTACACAATGGCGCGCCGGATTGAAAAACGTCGCCGTTATGCCGTTATGTCACGTTCAGCCGAATTGTGGTGTCGATACGTTTGACAAAGCGGCGTCTAACGTTTAGGCTTATTACCAGCAGGAAGAAACGACCGAATAAAATATCGAAAAATCCGTTCCGCGCCCGTTTTCTCTGTTCGCGTACTCAATTAAATTGGTTAGGGAACTGAACTTCATTCATCTGTTTAACGAATAAATAATATCGTCTTATGTTATTTTATGTATTTTATTACATAAAATAACATTTAACAACAATAATAAACTGATAGGTACATATTAAACCTTATACTAAAACTATACACGCCGCGTTGTCGGCGTCGTGTTTCGCTGCGAGGTGTCGCGTAACCGTCCTCGGAAGCGACGATATACACCCGACACCCTTCGGCTAAATATAACCCTACTATAACGTCCTGCAAGTAATACGTCGAATTACCAGTAACCCTGTATACGTTATGTATAAAACGCAGGTATATCGTATAAATTATATCTATCTTTGAAGATTGACTCACAAAACTAAACGGCGTAAACCTGCCGCCCAAATACAAACGGGCGCGGAACGGATTTTTCGATATTTTATTCGGTCGTTTCTTCCTGCTGGTAATAAGCCTAAACGTTAGACGCCGCTTTGTCAAACGTATCGACACCACAATTCGGCTGAACGTGACATAACGGCATAACGGCGACGTTTTTCAATCCGGCGCGCCATTGTGTAATACGGCGTGTTATACGAATTGGCAGCGACATACAGGGTGTTAGTGTGAACACCGTTATCCATGAAACCAGGGGTTTGGTTTCATTAGTAGAACCTAAAACCATTGAAAAAAAGCAACCTTTTTCTTTTGAAGAAAATCCACTATTTTCTTCAAGATCATTTCACCCTAATGCACTCGGAAACAGCTGACCTGAGGTCGACGACCGCGACGCAGCCCGCGCGCCCGCGCAGCGATCGAGTGAACGATGAGTCACGACCTCAGTCGGCCAGCTGTCGCCAAAGCGAATCCACGTCGCTCGTCTGAGCGCGCCGCGTGCCGAGTCGTAAGTTTCTCGCGCGTAAATTTAGTGCTATGTCTTACACAAGTGAACAGTGGACCGAAATGGTACGGTTTTACGCCATCGCGGGTGATAAATAACCTGTACGAGGCTCGTAGGATGTATGCAGAAATCAGATTTTCGAGTGCTCAACAACCTAAAAATGTGTGAATTTTGAACAGTAGGTAAGTTAGTAGATATTCAATCTGTCTAAGACGACCCACTGACCTCTGCGTAAATTTAATCGGTGATTTTTAACTGTACGTACTCGTACATATAATTGTGATGAACTTTTTAAATACGCCAAAAATACCTACTCAGTAGTTTGGATTACTTTTCATTTTCTTTGTTGTCACATCAAAGTCACATTTAGAGTCTAAATGTAACTACGACGCATCTATCTACTTACAGAATTCTCGTAACATTACCTGATAAATGCAACTTTTCCTGGCAAAATAGGTATTTTGCCGGGCGGGCAGCGATTACGTCACTCGTGCAGTCGGGCTAGCCATGATTTCGGGGACATCGTCGGATAATTTAATTTTTTTTTAAAGAAAATCCCTTATCCTGTTTTTTAACTCGGTCCTATATTTTTTTATTTATGTCAACTACCCATGGTTTGAGTGACAACGGTGTTCACACTATCACCCTGTATACATTATTAGAAGGTATGTTGAAAATTTTTTTAGTACTTACTTAAATGTATTTATTTAAAAATATGTACCTACACAAAATATGATTCACGACCGTAACACGTTTGTGCTTAGGCGTTGCATAGGCTTCAGTCACATAGTCTCCGCATAAATCGCATGAGCTAGACACATGCCTGCAACCCCCAAAAGATTAGGCAGAGGCCTGAACTGGCGAAATGTGGTTATAAGTACATCTCTATGTACACGACACACACACACACACCCACATTTCGCCAGTTAAGTTTAAGTCCCATGTAATCAGGGTCGAATCTATTGCCATCACCCACGCACAAATCCACACTCCGTGGCGGTTTCTGGGAAATTCGAAATGGAAAAACACAAAAACACTATGCCCAATCTGGGAATTGTACCCAGGACCTTGCTCAGCAGTCGTGTTCGTGACCACTAGACCAACGAGGCAGTCATGAACTCGTTTATTATAATGGTTGGCATATTCCATCCTTAATGTTCTCTAATTGTAACTCCGAACCACAGTATATTTTTAATACTGTGCCTAAACTCAGCCTATATTTTAGGTAGATTTCCTTTTTTTGAAAAAAAAAAAATCTACCTATTGGTCTCTCACCTACGGGGATATATATGAATACGTATGTATTTTCATTTAAATGCGTAGTGCTGCGCTGGCCACACATATAATTAAAATCCAGATAGGACCGGTACTGATATGATACCAATATCTTTTAAATACAATAATCATACACCTCTACCTCAACTGTTACATTGTATGCATATTGATTAGATATGCAATAGATTACGGGCGTCTAATGTACATAATTATGTATTTTGATTAGTATTTGATGTTTGTGTAGTAAGTAATTAATAATGTTTATGTCACCGTTAAATTGTGAAAACCGATACATTGTAATCTTAGAATATTGTCAACCGAGCAAACTGCTTACTTATCAGGTTTACCGTTTACGTTACCACGTCTAAACGAAAGTGAGGCCTAAATGAAAATCCAAGATGGCGCCATTTTTTTTTGGGTCTTTTATAAAGAAAATGAGGTCAAAATGAAAATCCAAGATGGCCACGATAATTGCCTAGCCACGGGGCTCCACATAGCCCCGAAAGGAGCGCCCAAACGTGCATAGTACGTATGTTGGGTAATGGTATAGTGCCTAAAGCCAGAGGCCACACTCCCATTTGCCCACACTCAGCAGGCAGGCACTCTCAGCAGTGTTGGTTTACGTATTAATTAAATTGTTCCGTAATACCAACCTGCAGAGCGTCCAGGCGTTCACTTCGTGAGTCAAGCACGGCATTTAAGGGTCAACCAGTGAGGGAGCTAAAATTTTCCTAGTAAAATTTTCAGTGCTGTGGGCAGAGGACGGGAAAACTGCTAAACTGATACGAGTATACTGGTAATTTTGCGGACGCCGAGGCCACCAAAACGGCTGGGTAAGGTTTGCAGCATTGCAGCCACGTTCGGTCGGGCAAAGACACATTGTAATGGATGGTAGAGAGCTGAATAATTTGGTCTAGTTAAATAGAGTCTGGATGCTCCATTCAAGGAGTCAAACGCAAGAATTACTTAAAATTTGAATGCGGAATATGTAATTTTACTAGCTTCTGCAAGCGACTTCGTTCAACGACGCTTGCAACATTTCATAATGCTACTCCGCTCCTATTGGTCATAGCGTGATATTATATAGCCTATAATAGCCTTCATCGATAAATGGACTATCCAACGCAAAAATAATTTTTAAATTCGAGCCGGTAGTTCCTGAGATTAGCGCGTTCAAACAAACAAACTCTTCTGCTTTATAAAATTAGTATAGATTATAATAAGTCTGTCGCATGTTGAGGCCACCCTTTTTTGGTATCAGTATTCTACTCCTTGTTACTCTGCTGTTGAGGTTACTGTTGAGGTTCAGGCTCAAAGAGTAGAAATACCTACTTTTACCAAAAAATCCTGGCCAATAGATTTTAATTGTTACTTGAGGAGTTCTAGGTCTTTCTAGCGTTCCATTATCTAAATACCACACGTTAAATCTTAAATTAAGTTGTTATATTAAGGGATGAATGGGTAAACTGAAACATGTTGGCAACCAACATAACAGCAGATTCCGAAATGCTGCCCTTGTAAAGTAATTTCAAACGATGTCTGTAACATTATCATTGATTGATATTGTACAGATCTAATACTATCTATTTCCATTAACTAATAATTCTTTGTATTGCGTTAATCAGCCGGTACCTACCTATTTGATTAAAATCGGTATTTGTTTTTATTATAGACACTTAAAATATGCCAAAACTATGAATGTAGTAGCTATGGAGATATGCTTATCAGTCAGGACATGTCATTTACGGAGAGGCGGCGCATGTAGCGGCTGTAGTTTTCACACGCGCAAACACAACCATATACTTACAATAGACGATGTTGTTTGCAAAGTCGCGGGGCGTGATAAGGCGCGTGCGACGCTACGTGCTCCGTCGCGGGTACTTAACTAACGCTACGTTTCACACGCCGCTTCTCCGTGAACAAAGTATTAAAGTAACTGGCCGCAACGCCTCCTGCTCCGCCGCAAGTAACTTTGCATTTTATTTATGTAAATCGCTTCTCCGTAAGCGCTCTTAGACGCGTCACACACACGAACCGGCGACACAGCGCGGGCGCACAAGCGGCCCACCGCATCTACATTTTCTTTTGAAATAAATGGCAGTGAGCTCATAATTATACGCACCATACCTGGCACTCCCTTGATTTTCCTAAATTTTTTTGTCCGAAAATCATTATCCATAACACGTTTGCTATAAACTTCAGTAACCATAATGTTCAAAACACCGAAATTATGTTTTACATAACTAACTTTACTTCGAATACTATTTTGTCATAATATCGAATACTATAATAATTGAATCTCCTAATTTTACATGACATAAAGTCGTATGTCCTAAGTATTGTATCATATAATGTGTATGATTCCGAATGGTCATTTATAAACCTAACTTTTAGGGATTTCTTTAGGGACTAACAGTCGCTAAAAATCCCTAAAAGTTAGGTTTTAGTGACAGAAACGAATTGCTGTAAATCCGACTCCACGCAGTCTTGTCTGCCCTACCCCAAGAGTGTTATTTAAAATCGCGTAGGCGCGGAGGGGTGAGGCGGGCCGCGAGTTGAGGAGCAGGTGGTTGTAACTCTCGCCGCCGCAGCTGAGGCTGGCCGGCGAAGCCGGCCAGCAAGCCGAAGCTGCGGTGGTGAGCGTTAAACCCATCTGCGACGATAAGCTCGCGTGAGGCCGCCGGAGCCCCGCAGCGCCGGAGCCGTGACAGAAACCATGCCTGCTGCATGATGCTTGCTCGTTTGCATGCTACATGCTTGCTTGCATGCTGCACGCTTGCATGCATGCTTGCTTGATGCATGCTTGCTTGCTGCATGCTTGCTTGCTGCATGCTTGCTTGTTGCATGCTTGCTTGCTGCAAGCTTGCTTGCTTGCTGTATGCTTGCCGCATGCTTGCTGCATGATTGCTGCATGCTTGCTTGCATTACATGCTTGCTACATGCGTGCTGCATGCTTGCTGCATGCTTGCTTGCATTGCATGCTTGATTGCATTGCATGCTTGCTTGCATGGCATGCTTGCTTGCATTGCATGCTTGCTTGCTTCATGCTTGCTTGCTTCATGCTTGCTTGCTGTATGCTTGCCGCATGCTTGCTACATGCGTGCCGCATGCTTGCTGCATGCTTGCTTGTATTGCAGGTCAACGCCTACATATGATTAAACATTTACTTAGAATAGGACTTATGATTTTATTGAAAACGATTTTATGTCTTTTGTATATTATTGATTGTAATACTTATGACAAACGGATTTAGGGCTTATTATATTTAGGGATTTCACCTTTATGGCATATGATATTATGTGATTTAAAGTTCGGATAAATTATCATTCGGACGAATGATGATTATGACAAAAAAGATTATGTCATTTTAGATTATGGATTAAAAAGTTAGGTAATACGATAGAGAACCACCATACCTACCTACCTACATCGCCTTAAAATTATTGAATTTATGTATTTTGGACCGCGACACTCCGTGTCTCCCTAAAGGTGGACGCACACTTATCCGCGCCGAAGGAATCGACCGCGCCGAAAGATTTTTTTCTCATATGTATGACGTCATCTATTCGTCCGATTCGACGCGGATGAGTGTGCGAGGTGTCATAGGATTTCATACAAGTAATTCTAAAATTCGATTTGGATAGGAGTGCGACCTTTAAAAGGTGGACGCACACCTATCCGCGCCGAAAGAATCGAATTTTAGACTTACTTGTATGAAATCCTACTAAACCTCGCACACTTATCCGCGTCGAATCGTCCGAATCAAGTAGAACCCCAGAAATCCTAGACAAATTCGGATGACGACATCAGATTCGGCGCGGTTGATGCGGGCGATTCGACCGATGCGGTCGCATTTTCTCAGTTGCGTACGACAGCGCAACGTTAGAGACTAGAGTTTGGCCAACGAAAGCTGTCCACGATTTATTTTCAGAAGTTTTAATAAGAATGGCAATAATTTAAGACTGTCCAAATTTACACGTTTCGTACTTGAGTCATCTTGATCTTGTGTTTACGTGTATCACATGTACATTGGTTTTGTTTAAAATATTGCCGAAAACGAATCAGAAGTTCGACGAGGAAGTTTCTATTTACTATGATTGACAAATAAAGACATAAAAAGTGATTTAAATCAGAATGAGTGCGAAATGTAAGATGTACCTACACAATGTTTACTATTTATTTTGCCTAATATTGCCTAAACTACTGGACTGATTTATATGATTCTTGCGAGGAAAATGGTTTCAAGCCAAATCCAGCGTTTTGACACTAATAAATAAGTGTCAGAACATTATATGTCAACAAATAAAATTCATAATTTCGAGTTACGTAAATGAATAATTATTACGTAATTAAATGACACAAAAACTTTAATCTACGTGTTTCCTTCTTATTGGACTTTAATACCATGATGATGCCAAGTTAACATGAAACCAACAAGATTCTAGTTAGATAATACACCGTGTTCCTGAGGATATACATTAATTTTGAATAATACTTCTATAGCTCTTGTTAAACATATCGTACAAAGAAAGTAGTAGTTTAAATGGCATAGTTTTTAAGTTATTGGTAATTTAAGTTTAACCAATTTAATTATGTTGTGCTGTGAGAAAGAGTCTTTATTTGTGAGATGTTGCCACTTTGTGCAACCAAAACTATCAAACTGAATTTAGAAGACTGAAACTGATTTTTGTTTTTTTTTTTTGAAGTTAGAGGCATTTTGTGTTGTGTTGTGATAAAATGAGTTTGTAATCTAAGATGAACACGATATGTTTTTACTTATTGCCACTAAAAGTGAAAAAATGGTGAAAAATAAAAAAAAAATAAAAAAGAAACGGTAAAATAGTAAAAAAATGGTCTGAATAACATGCCGAAGTTAATGTATAACCTCAGGAACACGGTGTATAAAAAAAATCACGTAAAATTACATATTATATAAGTTAATATTACAAGTTTTCAAAATATTAATTCAACTGATCGACTCACGTTATACTCTATGTATGGCCACTACTTGCACCCTGGTGTGGAGATAGGGTCTCGTCGCCGAAAATAATAAACTCGAAAATTACAGCTCATAAAACATATTATTATTAAAAAAATAATACTTCCTGAACAATAAATAGTACTTATCAACTCCGTTTAAGCAGTGTATAGCCAGGGTTAAAAGCTCTTGATTTTTTTAAATTTCCGCCTTTTTTCTTGGACAGCTTTCGCTGGCCAAACTCTACTTCTTCATCGTTTTAAAAAATGAGTGATTCCAATCTTTCGGCGCGGTCGATTCTTTCGGCGCGTTCGGCGCGGTTATGTGTGCGAGACCTCCTTGACTTCGATTCGTTCGGCGCGTTCGGCGCGGATAAGTGTGCGTCCACCTTAAATGAGTCTTGACTTACCTAAATAATACAAGGGGGGTAGATGGACCTAGATGACTACAACCACCTAGGTAGGTAGTTTATTCTAATTAGAAGATCGCCTTATGATGTAACAGTAATGAAATAGTCAAAAGAGTGTGAATCATACCTGTGACGTGCATTTCTGACCATCCGGTTATCGAATGGTTTCCTCTGGACGCAGTCAGACGCCATCGCCCCCCATCCTCCGGGACCACGTTTCGGACCCTCACGCCGCAGCCGTCACTCCAAGCCTCGTATCTTCACACAAACGTTATATTTTTAATTAAAGTGTGTTTATGCAAGCACAGAGGACAATCTCGATTAGACGAATCCTCTGGTTTTCCATTTCTGAACTTCTCATTAACTTATTTACCAAGGGGTATCGTACCACCCAGTACTAACTGGGTTACGCAGATACGCAGTCGCTCAGTATTGAAGGGTGGTACACACATCCGGGGCTGCGGGACTGTTCGAAAGAGATACCGGGGCCCCGGAACATAAAGGGCGAGGAAGGAACATGGATGGGTTTTAGTCAGTAAAAGTCTGACACGGATCTCGCTCCGCCCAGAGTGGGAGAAGTCTGATTTCCGATCCGAAAAAAAAAAGGTACCTACCACCATCAATTGATCACCAAATTTACTAAATTGAACACCAAATTTTAATGAGGTGTTTGATGACAAACTAGTTTTGCCTAGGCCGACTTGGGGCACGCCGACACGGATAGATTAGGTTAAAAGCCCCCCGCCACGCGCCATACCCTTCCTGGTATTTTGTTTATAAACCATTCAGTCCTCCGACCGAGTCTCCCTCGAATCGGATCGTCATCTAAAAAAATACATTTTTGGTTCTAATTTCACGATAAAATGGGGATTAATTCTGGTGATCATTTACTAATTTTGGCAATCTAAATTGATTTTTTTGCCGCTAAATCTGGTGGTTCGTTAATTGTACCTATGCCTTTTTGATCTCCTGGATTATGATTTTTATTTTTAACAGACTTCAAAAAGGAGAAGGTCCTCAATTCGTTTCATTTTTTTTTAATGTATGTTCCCCGATTACTCGAACATGGCTGGAGCGATTTGAATTATTCTTTTTTTGTTTGAAAGGGTATAGGTACTTCCCAGCTGGTCCCATAATCATCAAGTTGGGATCTGATGATGGGATCCTGGAGAAATTGAGAGAACTCTTCAAATTTTATAGGCACACTTGATGTGATTTGGGCAGTTTTTGGATTAATACTTTTACTTCGGAGATAGGCAACGGAACTCCTCAATAAATGATAGAAAATGGACTGGGATATCATGCTGAAATATATCGCGGCGGCGTGATGTTATGTTATGAACTGGTGTAAACAATAGATAGACAGATCGATCATGTCTATCTATTGTTTACACCAGTTCATAACATAACATCACGCCGCCGCGCCGCTACGCCGTGAAGGGGTAAGCACAGGTGAACCACTAAAAAGTGAAAAATAAAAACTTTTTTGCAAAAAATAAAACCGACTAAAAAACACGAAAAAGTGAAAAATAACTTTAGATTCAAAAGTCGGTGACAAAAAACTAAGTACTTACTTAAATCAATCTAACAAAGGTCACCGACTTCTGAAGCTAAAGTTATTTTTCACGTTTTTGTGTTTTTTTATTAAAGTAAGTACTAGCATTACCCAATCAAGGTGCTATTTCTCGAGTTCTTGACGACTTTTTTTCGTCTCTATTATAGCCAAATATCTAGATAATTTCTGTTTCAAGAAATCTTGATGAGAAACCCTAATCATCATCACCATTTCTCAAAATAAATTGCAGCCCATTTTTACCATCTACTTTATTATCACTGTATAGGTACTCGTATCTTTTATCCATATTTAATATCATCACGCTGAGATCGTGAGCCGTGATACAGTCATGTATACCGTTCGTGATATGCCTAGACTATCTCGCGGTACGAGTTTTCAAGTCCCTCTACCTAGCCTGTAGCACGGTAACCCACGAAATTCAAATTTTCTTAGGATTTCTGCAATTTGACGGTCAGTGGCAGTAGGTATCCAAATAATACTTAGGCACGTAGGTAGGTACAATAAGTCAGAAAATTCAGTCTAGTCTAGGGTAGCCAAGAATCCACACTGGGCACATTGTTTGTAGAGTAGTAGTAGGCACGCTAAAACAAAGGCTTTTAAATCATGTCACTTCTAACGAGTTAGCTAAAGTATGTTAAGATAGAGCACCGTCGGGATCACCTGTTACTAAAACTTTGCTAGGTTTCTCGAGGGCTAAAGTATTTTTAGAAAACTGGTTTCATGCACATGGTAATTATGGTAGGTAGGTACCTACCTACTTCCAATAGAACATAACGTCACGTTTGTATTCCCAAGGGAGTAAGGCAAAGGTGTAGGTACCTACCAGCATGAATACTTCATAATACCTACTTACATCAAACCAACCATACGACCATAAAGACCCACTAAACAAAAGGCGAGCCAATTCGATCAAGAAATTTTAATTATGATGAAAAACCATTCACACTTTGATCGACCAAGGAATCGCTCATGCGCAGCTGTAGCGCTTGACCAACGAGGCAGTATCTACTTATAATTTAAATACTTAAGGCGATTAGACGAGCTAAATTAGCAACTCTATTTGTGGTGGTTCAAACTTCGTTCGAAATGGTGTTAGAATAAAGTTCTAATCAGCTTGCACTACAAAGTGGTTGTTACGTCAGGCACTAAGCTGCGGGCCAAATAGCGCGAAATGAGTGGTTTCGATCGATTTACAAAAAAACTATTGATTAGATTAAAAAACTAAAACACTATCATGCTAAATATTGCTTGTAAAATTATTTGCCAACAAAAAATCAGAATGATCGCATGCATATTAGTATGTTTTTTTTTGTTTGAAAGATATTTTTAGAGATAATTTCGTGATTTTTTTTTTCACGAGTCAAATTAATTGTATTATGTTTTCAAAACACTATCATGCTACTCGTAGCATATATCCTGAAGAATATCACATATTTTTCTGGTCTTGTTTATAGCAGTGAATCATAAACTTTTAGTAATTATAAAACTCGCGTTTAGCTCATGTAATCGCCTTAAATAAATAAACAACTTAAGGCTGTGTATTTAGTTACTAACCTATTATTACCAGGGTTATGGACGTTTAACTTTAGTCCAGCAGGAGTGGTCACCTCACATGTCTGTTGATTCTCCAGATGTTCAGAGAGCCGCATCAAAGCTTCATGGCCTTCAACCACATGCAGGTGTAAAGGCCAACCAATGCCCTGCTGCATGTGGAGAAGGTTCCCTAATTGCACATCAAAACCGGTCTGGGCATGAACGTTGTACAAGTAAAGTAACACTGAAAAATTAAACGTTGGAAAAAAATATTGTATCGTAAAATCAGCAGCTTTTAATGATAACTATAGTTTGTACACAGCTACAAACCTAATGTGGCAACTAGCCTTGGCAAAAAAATTTGCCACATTATCACGAAATAACTAAAATTTATTCCTAAATTTTAAACTTTCAACATAATACCTACAAAAAATAAATGTGGTTTCACACTTGAGACACTCGTTAAAATGAACTGAAATTGCAATACTACATCATAAGCATAACAGTAGCTACAGATAAAAGTCGACTGTATCTTGCTTTGGTCATCGATATAATTCTAGATATTATGTACCTACTCGTAAAGACATTAATTATTAAGATTAAATTCAACTTAATGAAAAAATTATCGTTGGGTGGGTAATAATCTACAATTGAGACGGTGACGCTAACTGTCTGCGGGCGCCTCTTTCGCCCAACGCAGGACGGATCATGTTCATAATGCCATATTCATGGGGTCTTGAGATACCTGTAGGTAAAACCTTATCCCAATCATCGATCAGTGCACAAATGGGCACGGTCGTCCCGCTCTGAGTTAGGGAAAGAAATAAAAAAATCACAGTATTCTGGAGACTATACATGAACAGACGACCAGACGTTTTGCCTATTTAAGTCGATTTGGTTCTAGTCCCGTACAATGATATATGAAAATCAAGGTTGTTAAACAGCCCGTTATGTTTTTGGCCCATTTTACAAACCGAAAGTGGGCCCCACCCACCCGAAGGGCTTTTCGAAACTTTTCCAAGTGTAAGTTTAGCGTTGTCTCCTAGTCCGCCCTACCTACCTACTCAGCTATCAAGTTTTCATGCCGATTATACCTACAGGGTGAAAACGATTAACGGGGCAGTACGGGGAACTACCCGTTGCAGCTACATGAAAATGGTCTTAGGAAACTATCCCTAGTTTTTTGTAAAATTTTGATCCCCATTCACAGGTTTAAAAAAAATGTAGGTACAGATAACAAGATAATTGCCATTTTACACAAAACATTGTTTTGATGCCAATCGATCCTGTTTCTAATACTGATCAAAAAGTTATTCCAGACCAACCTAGGTCGAAGTACATAAAAAAGTCAGAAATTGCAAAAAATGAACTTTCAGCGGGGCAGTAAGGGGACTACCATAACCGTTGCTAGCTAACGGGCTGTTTACCACCCTGTATATGCTTGAATCTTTTTTTTTTTTTTTTTTTTTTTCTATTTATTTAAAGGGGCTTGTTCAATTTGAAGATGTCGCCCCTGTAATACAAATTACAAAATCAAACACATATTTATTTCAAAAACAATCACACCGTAGATTAACTTAGGCTACTCTATTTTTTTTAATGCCAATTTGAGCGAGCCTGTACAGCAATCTGGCCTCCCTCGACAAAGGAAAGGATAAAATGCTGTTACACCAGCCCACATCTGAGACAATCAAATTAATTTTAAATTTCATAGAATTTCTAAAGGCTTCGTTCCGGACACACTCCATCAATACGTGGTAAACATCTTCTACTACATCACATTCAGTACAGTTCGATGAATCAACCTTACCCATCATACAAGCGAACTTATTTAATGGAATGTGTCCCGAGCGAAGTCTGAAACTCGTTACTATGTCATACCTTCCCATGTCGGATTTTTCAAACCATAGCTTATTAGGTAGTGTTGGTTGTAAGGTTCTGTACCAAATACCTTTTGTTAATGACCTTCTGTCAAAATACTCTGACCATAATTCTGTACTAAAATCCTTAACGTCACTTATATGATTGGTGTAGTAGGACTCGCATGTAAAGTTAATACCGTCTATTGAGGCTTCCTTAGCAAGTTTATCTGCCACTTCGTTTCCTGCGATGCGATGCCGATATGGGAAGGTATCCATTGCAAAATAACATTGTTATTTAATGAGTTAAGCTCATACAAACTTTTTAAAATATCATACGCCAGTGGAATGCCCCTAACCATAGCTGTACATTTATACAAATGTTGCAATGCACTTTTGGAGTCGGTAAGAATGACAAAGTTACACCCATTCTTAATCGATCTTACATAAGATAACGCTTCTGCAATGGCAATTAGTTCCGCGTACATAATCGATATCTTTAAGTTATTGACTTTTAGTTTAATTTTATCTTTTGTTTGTAAATAAAAAAAGGCAGCACCAATCCCCTGACTGTCCTTGGAGGCATCTGTATAAATTTTGTGAAAACTCGAATATTTATGTTGTAAAAACTTGACACATAATAAAAGCAAATTAGAGTTAGAATATGACTTTTTAGGTTTGTCCAAGGTTGGAATGCTACTGTTGATAAAACTAGATACGTTAAGGTTACTGATCCAGGTATCTAAACTAAACATTTCAAGTTGTGTACTCGACTTTATTGGTAGTGACTGAAATTTACTGTGAATTGTTACTAAAAGCGGTTTTTTCTTCCTGCTCCAGTATGCATTTTGACATTGAGCGGTAAGATCATGTAAAACATTTATTAGTTTGTTATTAAGTGATTTGGACTTTAACCAAAACTTACCGGCTAAATGTACGCGTCGAACAAATAAAGGTTGAAGTTGTAACTCTGATTCCATAACGTGTATAGGAGTGCTTTTAATAAAACTACCTATGATGCGCATGTACTGATTTTGAACTTTATCTAATTTTGAAGAATTACTCATAGAACTAGTGTCATAAAGAAAACTTGCGTAGTCTAACCTACTTCTAACAATGGAAATATATAACCTTCTTAAATGAATAGGGTGAACGCCCCAACCAGATCCCGTCAATATTTTAAATATATTTAAAAATTTCATAGCTTTTTCTCTTAGAACTTCATTAATGTTTTTTCCCCATCTCAAATGACGATCAATCCATACCTATACCTAAATATTTAACACAATCTGTATTTTCTAATAGTATTTCATTAATTGCTAGCTTTATATTTTGTCGGTTATAATTAGTTTTAAAAACACATACTTTACTTTTATTTGGGGATATTTCTAATCCTAAATTCAATAAAAGTTCATTTAGTATATTTAACGAATTTTGTAAAATCTGAGTACCTAAATCCATAGACTGGCAAGTGTAATATAAAACCAAATCATCAGCATATTGCGAGATATAGACGTCCTTCTCGATAGTTTTACACACATCAAGTGTAGCCACATTAAACAATAAAGGAGATATTGGATCTCCCTGTGCTAAGCCCCGGCCAGTAGTTCTAGATATGTATCCGTCATTAGTTTGTATCTTAAGATTTCTCAATTTCAGAAAATTCCAGAGATATTGACATATTTTAGACCCCACCTTTAAACGATGTAAAATGTTAAGTAAAGTTTTTATATCAATGTTATTATATGCATTGTTTATATCAATAAAACAACCAATAGTAGGTAACCTTTCAGAAAAACCTTTTTGAATGCGAGAAACCAAACAACTTAAGCTATCCAAACAACCTCTGGATTTTCTAAAGCCCACCATATTATCTGACAGCAGCTCATGTCTCTCCAAAAACCACTCAATCCTCTTGTTCAAAATGGAATGAAAAACTTTGCAAAGGCAAGACATTAACGAGATTGGTCTCAGGGACGAAGTCTGGTTAGGATCCCGTCCCGGTTTAGGGATAGCAATTATATTTATATCACGCCATTGCCTTGGGACAAAGCCGGAATGTAAAAACTGATTGAATAAATTCAGTAAAATACATAAGCCATTGTAGGGTAAGTTTTTAACCATAGAGTATGAGATACCATCGCATCCAGGAGATGTATCCTTTGATTTAATACATGTAATCAACTCCTGCATGGAGATTTCCTCTTCTAATTTCTTATTCGGGATTGAGAATATCGGCTGATCTGGAGAGACATAATCAGGTGTAAGACTAACAAGCAAGTTATTGGCTTTTACTTTATCTACAACAGTTCTTGGTGACCTGTGACCTTTTACCCACTTCATCCTATGCCAAACTTCGGAAGCCGAAGTTGAGTGGTCTACGGTTGAGCAATACTGTGTCCAGTCATCGTGTACAGCTGTCCGTATTAGTTTTTGCGTTAATCTTATTTTATCCTGTAGAATACTTAAATTTGATGGAGTAGGGTTACCACGAAAATTGGCTAATGCTAGCCTTCTAACTGCCACAGCTTTTGATAATTCAGCTCTCCAATAGGATTTCGGTTTAAATTTTGAAGTAGGATTTTGTGATATTTTAATTACAGGTATGTGAATATCTGCCGCCATATTAATATAGTCAACGAATGTGTCATAAGCTCTTTGAAGATCATCAGGGAGCGTTTCGAGACTCGTAAAAATTTCGTCCAGGCATATCTTATAAGTTTTCCAGTCTGCATTTTTTAAATTTCTTTTAATGACAAAGTTCTTATCTAACTGACACTCATTATATATCTGAATTACGAGATGGTCACTACCCAGCGTTTCATTTATCACGGACCAGTCAAAGTTTAGGCCTATGTCAGACGTCACCAAGGACAAATCAGGCGATGATTCCTGTAAAACTCCGTTAACTAATTTAATTCTAGTGCTATTGCCATTATTTAACACTACATAATTACTATCTATCACCGCATCCAAAAGTTGCGCCCCTCTATTATCTGTCTTATTTGACCAGTTGGTGTGGTGGGCGTTAAAGTCACCCATTATTATTGTTTTTCTGTTAAAAGTAGAAAGTAATCTAAGCCAATCCACCTGACTAGTCTGAACGGAAGGGGGACAATAAAGTGATATTATATTTTCTACTAGGGGGTGATTAAAAATTTTAACATGAATCATTTCAATTCCCGAAGTAAACATATTAGAGTCTACAAGTTGAGCCTTGATAGATTGATGAATGATAATCGCGACGCCACCGTATGAGTCATCCCTATCTTGACGGAAAATATTATAGTTACAAATTCTAACTGGCTTGTCAGGTGACAACCAGGTTTCCGAAATTGCAGCAATATGCATTTTGTTCTGTACTAATAACTGCGAAAAACATAACAGTTTAGGTTTGAGACTCTGGGCATTCCACTGTAAAAATTTAAATCTGATACAGTCTGTCTTATCCATTAAAAATGTTCTTAATTAAACCTACCATTGAAGAATCTGAAATACTATCCACTATTAAAAGTATAAACCACTCAATACATAATTTAAACACCTTTTTAACTTTTACGTTGATTGCGCAATTCTTCATAAATATAACCTCTTGCAACCGCGACAACAGTTCATTGAATGTTATCTTAGATTCCGATTTACCTTCTATGTTTTTATCTGTAGTTATATTACAGTCGCCAATACCGGTTTCATTAAGCTGTGATGAGTCACACTGTTCCTCGTAACATTTGTACCACTCCGATGTATCAGTTTGTATTTTTTGCTTAGATAACCTTATCTTACTGCGTGATGCCAATTTAAGCTTACGTACATTAGAAGAAGGTTCCCTTTGGTGCACATCTGCGGTAGTCTTAATTATCTCTGCGTACGAAGGAGCATTATCGATTGTAAACATCGGTGAATTATTATCTTCAATCGGCTTTTCTGGAACATGTTCTGGGGTGTAAGGTAAAACGTACATAGTTAGGGCCTTCTTGTATGTACAATTGAATTCAGACATAATTTCCCGCAAGCGTTTTTCCTTCAAATACATGGAGCATGACTTAGATAAGGCCATATGTTTACCTGAACAGTTAACACATTTACATTCTTTAGTCTCGCAGTTTTCATGATTAGCGCCGCACTTAGGGCATACTATCTTATTATATGGGCAAGCCTTAATTTTATGTCCTAGCTTCCAACACCGTGAGCACTGAGATACTGGATAAACATATGGTTCAACCTTTAGCCTAAGACCATCTGTGGAAACATATGACGGCAATGAATTACCCTTGAAACATAATCTAACCACCTCGCTGGGTGTCCATCCACCTTTTTCCTGATCGCGTTTATTTAATCGCATCGCTGAAATAAGTTCAAAGTTTCCTGGGCAGGATATGCTAGCCAGGATTTCTTTTTCTTCTAATTCTAGTTCCACATCCCTTATGGGTCAGGCCGTAGATTTTGCCACATTAGATGTAACTTAACTCTCCGCTACTTGAAAAAAAAAAAGTATAAGACTTATACGTTTGTCAATCACAGCATCGTATTGCTTATGAAGTGGTGAGCCGCGGCCACTAAACACATTTGAATAGGTTCATAAACTTAGAAAATTATATGACATTTTTCTACAAAAAGTGACGAAATTTTCATTAAAAACGTGAATCCGCTTTGGTAGGGGTGCACTTACGCCATCAGCAAAATAAAAATTTTAATGCTTTTTGGTAATCTGTTTGATTTAACGTTATAAAATAATAGTTAGCTAGCCGCGTTTTTAATATCGGGTGGTGTTTCCTAAGAAAGTACATTAATTTTCACACATTTTTAAAACACTAGAGAAAGTCAATTCTTTGCGCTACTTCTATTGCGCACCTATTATCTGCCCATTTTGTGGTGTTAAGACATTAGCAGGATTTGTATCTGAGTAGTGGCAACACTAAAGTAACTTTCTCTATGGTCAATACGGCGTTAGCGGCTATATTTTCTTCAGTCCGATGTCAACTTCGTTCCAAGTAAAAAGTGTCACATTTTTCGAGGAGTGCATTTTTTTAGATTTCAAGGTAAGTTTACAATTTATATATATTATTGTTATTGCGCATGATTTAATAGGCGGTGTGTGATGTTTTAAAGGCTAGATTAACCTGAGAAAATAGCTTATTATCGAGTTATTATAGATTTTATTTGCGCCATGGTTACGCAGAAACTACATTATGTCACTTTGCGATACCAGTGTGGCGTAGAATTTGCGCCACTTTTTTACGCTATCTTATAATGGTGCATGCATATTAGAAATTACTTGGTATTGATTATGATGATTTTTCATTTTATTTTAATTATTATTCATTTCGTATATTTTTTAGAGTAACTGCGAGGTTCTTGTAGGTTGCTAGTCAAAATTTCAAGCCACTCAGACCACTTGGCTGGCTTGCTTGCTGGCTTGGCTTGGCTTGACTTTCAGATCACTTGGCTATGCTGAGTGCATTTTAGCTTCTACTCTTTTTAAAAGCATTTATTTAAATGCTCTTTTTTATACTTTTTAGAGCATTTAAATAAAAGCTTTTATATATATATTATGACGTTACTGTTAGCTATAATTTCAATGTTCTATTTCAGATGCTTGAGTCAGCTCAGGCAGAGAAATCAAAGAGATACTGGGAAAAGATAAGAGTAATAAATTACTTACATACGAAAAACCGGTTTTTTATTAGTATCTACCAAATTATGACGCAATTCCTATGGCTTATTACCTAGTTAGTGTCCTAAACTTCATGTTTAAAATATTTTTTGCACTGAAATTACTACCTACACTGTGTAGGCTACACATACACATCAGGTGTGCGCACCCCTTAATTTTGCGTTACTATTTTACGTCACTTTGCGCGACCGACTTATAGAAGATTTTGCGTCACCTTTGCGCTATTTGTGGCAAAATCTACGGCCTGACCCTTATAATCCCGTACGAGTAACTCACTTCCATATCTTTACTAAATCTCCAACCCTTAGTAATTAATGCTTCACATGTAAACAGCTTATTTAAATTTGATTCATCTCCAAATTTTACTCGAATTTTGAACTGGCTCAAATATTTGACACGAACTATATTAGTCATACCATGGGCTGTTAAGAGTTTCGCAAATGCAAATGACTTGGGAAGTTTATTCATGCATGTTATAGTAACTTCTAGATTTTCTATATCTTCATCAGAATTATACTGCTTGAATCTCTTTTCTTTTCGATTTTGTCCCACTACCTTCCACTCTTCATCGGATTTTTCTTCTTCTGCTCTTCTTTTAATCGCCTTGCTAGTAATTTCCTCATCTGCGCACTCCTCTTGTACATCGCTCATCTCGTCGACTTCATTCACAGACTGAGTCTCATCATCCGATTTATGATTATCAGCCATGATCGTAATAACTCAGGTAAGTTAACGCACTCCGCCCGCGCCCCGCGTCCGCGACCCGGCCAGGCCGAGCGAGGGCCACAGCTGCGTCGCGCGTAAACAACTAAATTCCGAGAAATATAACTAATAGATTTAACAAAAACCACGACTTGTTCGTACGCGTATCGACACGAGTCTGTGCTTGAATCTTGATGAAAGGCTCTTTGGACCAACGTATTTACGTAGTATCTTCTTATGCGAGACTACAACAGTAGGGTAAAATTGGGGCTCCTGCATCACTTGTTTTCTCGCGCTACTCGAACTTAGGTGTGATACAGAAGCTCCAATTTTATTTGATTGTCTACATTTCGAGCCCATAAGCCCCGTAAGCCATAACAGGCTCTTTGGATTGCGCGACGAGAAGAGCCGACGAAGTTTCTCAAATGCTGCCCAGCCCAGGTGAATTCTTCTGTCACTCTTCCTATCAAAGTGGTTTATACCAAACTACCAAGTTTGCCCGAGGTAGGTAATGATCTATTGGAACAACCTCAAGAAAACCGCCGTTGTCAACAATAGGTCCTGGGGTGCCGTGTTCGTTGAATACCTATAACCTGGGTTTTGTCCAAGTTCATCCAGACACCAATGCGTAGGTATTGAAGAATCAACTAGGCCATCCAGCATCTGCTACAAGTCGTGCAGCGATGCAGCCGCAGTATGCCGATGTCAAAAGCTAATCTCAATTAGTGTAAGATGTACTCGCCGTTTATGTTAATGCCTGCCACGTCCTTCTCATTTCGGCGTCTTAAACACATCCTGCAGTGCGTGGGTGAGCAATTTCGTGTGGAAATTGCATCGCCTTTGCTCTTGCCCAACGCAATATCATATGCTCTGTTTGCTGGTTATGATCTGCTGCACTGTGTGGATGTGGTCTATGGCGCTGTATCCTCCTCGAAACCCAGCCTGCTCCGGTGGGTAGAAGTCGTCAAGTCTTCGCGCTAGACGATTGTGATGACTCTTGAAAACAGCTTATACACGTGGCTACTTTGCACACTTTATCTATAATACGTTCCTTGAGATTCAATTGCCAGACAAATTCAATTTCTGTGCCTATTTCGACACAAGATAACAGGTCAATCGAAGCGTAGGTACAAACGGCTCTGAAGAGGCACCTTCAATTTCTTCCGATTGATTAAGTACCTGGATCGGTACACAGATCCTTCGGAGCTGGAAGTTATAGACCGAGTAAAAGAATTACTTAATTTAGTGTACATGGTTTAAACAAACAGTGGCGCCAGGTTCCAGAATTCAGTGCCATTTTCTTTGGCCTAGCGGAGCGGAGAGATGACGTGCAAATGGCCCAATCACAGGATAGACGAGAGTTGTAACGTTGATTTCATCAAACATGGTTTTTCCGTTGCCACATCTCTTCTCTGCGCTCGTCTCTACTTTGGTAAAAACCGGTCCTGACTCTCTCCCAATCCACAGCAGAACGACAGAGTGCCGCCGGACTCCCGGAGAGAAGGTGTTACTGCCATGTGTTGTAGTCATTATCATGTTGGTTTCTCCTTCAAGCATTGTTATTGTTTTCAGATTGTATAAAGATAACTACAGTATGTTGTAGAGGCAGCTAAGCTAATCACCACATTCAAATTAAAAACTTTTTTACAATGCATGAACTTTTGAAGATTACAATAACTGTGGGGTGTTTAATAACAAACACTTTTATTAAAATACTATTTATTGGCGCATCGTATAAGTGCAATACAATACTGATCCTGATTGGTAGATAGTAATGCAGAACCGTAGAAATTCGTTGAGCAAGTCCTCTAAAATACGTTTGGAATCGACAGAGATTTGTTCTCGATGTTCTCTAAGCAGAACATGGTGCCCCTCCATAGCCACTGGACAGATTTTGTATAAAGCCGGAAACACACTTACGTGGTGTGGCGTGTCGCGCCATAACCCCCACCACCGCTCTGGCCAATCGGTGGTGAGCATTCAGCGAAACGCCAGAACGCGCCACGACACGACACGCCATACAAATATGTCTCTAACCATACTAAATGTATTTCCGATATGCTTCTGGCGTGCCACGCCACACCACGCCACGTGTGTTTCCGGCATTACTCTCTAAAAAGCCGCTGAGGTGTCTTCACAATGTCCTCTACCAGAATAAACAGCATATCCTTGTATCAAGGGTCTGGGCCTTAAAGACACATTGATTTTCATTCCCAGACCTTAATTGCTTTTGTTTGTAGCTGAATATGTATAGTTTCACCATGTAAGTCATTTAGTTTTTCAACCATTCAAAGTTCCATAATCTTATGTACAATTGTGTAAATATGAGTGTTATCTTTTTTGTACTTTTCTATCTATTCATTTAACTAGAAACATATCAAAATTTCTGGTTAAACTTTTGAGTAGATACTCTTTTTTGTTTGCTAAAATAGCACCACCGTTTTCAGATATAAAGGCTGTTAATTAAAATATTTGTACACTACCCAATGGAACTTGCACTTTATTACAACATTTATAATTCTTAACTTATTTATTTCATAATTATTGGAGATCAAAACACTACAGCCTAATTTGGTGGTATATTCACAATCAATTTGTGTGTTGTTTTTTCTTTCAATGGCAGGATTGGTATCACGTCATCAGCCTCTTTCATGTGACAAGTAGGCATCTGTGGAAAAAAGAAATGCAATTAGGTACATAACATCACGCCTGTACCTAATCCCCAAAAGGGTTAGGCAGTGGTGTACCCACTAGTACACCCACATTTGGCCAGTTACGTTTAAGTACTATGTAATAATAATAATAATATAGAGCCTATTGCCATCAACCAGGCACAAATCCAGACTCCATGGGTGCTACTGAGAAATTTCTGATGGAAAACCCCAATAACACTTTGGCTGACCTTAGAATCAAACCCAGGATCTTATGAGAACCATCAAATTATGAGAAGGTTCATTTCCTCATCTCATTTCAAATTTTTAATAAGTTTAGTTTATGGTGATTTGTTCAGGTATCAATAAAGTTTAGAAACTTTGGTGATTTGTTAAGGTATCAATTTACAATAATTCACAACATCAACAACATTCATACTTACATTTAAGTCTTTTGCTTGTGCTTCCTTCACTGTGTATTCTCTAAGAACATAATCAGAGTTGAGTGAATGGAACATTCTGGTTTCATTGGATCTTACCAGCACATCATCCACTCTCAGGAAGTATCTTAGCAGCACATACCAATATGAAGGCATAACTCTCTGAAAATATAATTCATAATATTATGTGTTGTTTGACATAGAAACAAAGAGAATAAATTGAGAATGTAAAGCTGTTTCTGACTGTAGGTACTGTTCTTACATAATTATATTTATTTTGTAATAGGTTACATAATGTTAAAAAAAATACATACAGTCAAACATAGAAACTTCTCCTTTTTTGAAGATGATTAAAAATACAGGACAACTACTAATTTAAGAATTACCTTAAGGGCCATGAAATTTTAATTTTAACCGACTTAAATTTTAGTTTTCAGGTTGTATGTTGAATAAAATATGATTTACATAGAGATGAAATTACACTTACTATTTTTACAGACAGTTTAGACACCCCGTGATCATGCAGTTCATCCTCAAATAAAGTCAGATCATGATAGAAAAGTATTTGTTCTTTTTGTTTCAATAAATCAAAATCAATTGCTTCATTGGTTGCCTCTACAACAATATTATCTGTGAGTGTTCCTTTGTAATCTGTTGAAAATGTCCAGTCGAATGGCCGCTTTGGTTTGGCCGCATTTGGTCTTAAAAAATGAAGTAATATTATGAATATTGAATAAAATAATGTATTTTTAATTGGATTATGAATCCAATTAAATATACATTATTTTTTAAGCCGTTTTTTACTATTTTATGGTGATCTTGATCTAGTATCCATCATGCTATCACATAGTGTGTGAGGAAATTTTTAATGCAACTGGTAGCAGTCTTGAGATAGGTATTCTAATGCTGTGAGAAAATGTAAATATTAGTACCGGGCTTCCTGCCAAGCCTCAGCGCAAGAAACCTCGATGGCCTCCATCCTGCTTGCTACACATCTCAGAGAATCAAGAGGATTAAAACAAATATTAGCACCACTGTTGTGTGTTAACTTCAGGATGTTTTTAGGAAACACCATATCAGGAAAGTGAGGAATCTTCAGTTCTTTGCAGTATCTGTAAATTAATGTTTTCAAATTATTAATTAGAATAAATAGTAAAAAAAAAAATTGTATGACCATAGCAAAGAGTGTAACTACGGCCTTGCATACAGGTTGGATTTATTTTAAGTAATCAAAATATGTTTTTCTATTCATCATTTATTTTTCATCAATTCATCATTTATTGAATTGACGACCCCAATGACGCAGTGGTAGTGAGGCTGCCTTACGTTCATAGGGTCCCGGGTTCGAATCCCGGTAGGAACAAATGTTTGTGTGATGAGCATGGACATTTGTTTCCAAGTCATGGATGTTTAAGTATGTATTTACAAACAAAAAATTATATGTAGTTTATCAACTATCTAGTGTCCACAACACAAGCCTGTGATGGCCACAGCGACATCTAGTGCTTAGTGTAGCACTAGATGGCGCTGTGGGTAATGTCCAGCGATATTTATTTATTCAATTCTACTTATTACAAGTAGGTTAATACTTACATACAAAACTGGCAAAATTGATCATCGTCGCGTTCACAAACGACCTTTGTAGAACAGACGCTAGGCAGAATGCTGCTCACATCGTACGATATATGCCATGGCCCAAACTGTATAGATTTCAAATGACTCACATACCTTCCAGCATCCACACTGTTTCCCTGGAAATATAAAAAATTGGTACATCAGAGCGCCGCGCGCCGTAAAGCCTCTCCCAGCATTTTGGAAGGTTACGCCTACAATATTTTTGTTACCTCAGTGTTATACATGTTTCAGAATATCCACTATAAGAAAGTATAGTTCCTGGCTGATAATTTTTCCATACACAATCATAAAAATGGAAATTAAATGTAATTAAATCCCCAACCCCATGCAAACAAAACTAACAAACTGCAATTTGATTTACGACTTTGACGGACATCTGACTAGTGTTGCCAACAACGCAGAGCCTGATGTCGCCATTTTTCACAGCATGAGGAGCCTAAAGTACCCGAATTTTAACTTCTGTAGCCTAACGTAGCCCAAAAGTCAAAAATCACTATAAATAAAATAAAGTGGAGCTCTCTGTTGTCACATCGGTGGATTCAACTAGTATTGTAGAGAAACTTTGATAAACAACTTCTATAAAAAGTTTTTTGGTCATGGCCGTCATGGCAAAACACTTCGTTCTATGTAATTGAATTTTTCAAAAAGACTTCCTGTCCTACAGGGTTTTAATACTTTTTTCAGATGACAATGCAGTGGATTAGAGCGGCAATACTTTTTTTGTCATTTTCTATTTCTTCTGTTTCACTTTCACTAATAACTGAGGAGTACCCAAATGAAGAAAGCTTGGATTGTTTTCTATAAAATCTCAATTTGCCGACTATAGGAATTTTCGTTTGAAGTAAAAGTGAAACTAATTAATTATTTAGTCGGTGCAACATAGATTATTGTGGTCGTCATAACCAGCAAAATAAATACATAACACTTCATTGCATTCTTTTGGTTACATAATTGGTAAGAAAAATTCAGGGATTAGAACTGGAACACGGAACTAGTCAACCATAAACTAATAGGGCGACCATCATACTTTATTAATGACAAACCTTAGGTTGGCTACACAGACGCACTTTATACGTCTGTGGGTGGCTATGATTATAAGGTTATTCATTTGTAATTTGAGAATTTTAAATCGTTTGTTTCTGTAGTAGCCTAAAAGACGCCTAGTCGCCTTTCACATTTTTCCATCGCCAATTCTTATTTTGAGTAGCCCAAATGGCGACAAATCGCCTACGTAGGCCACATTTTTTTTATTGTTGTCAAAATAAAGCAAAAAAGTTGTATGGTTTGAATTAATTTCAAATTAACTTAAAAAAAAAACCACACTACACTACAATGTCTTCGGGCGGCCCTAGCCCATTTGACGCCGGGGTGCGAGCTGCTGTACCTTGGCGCCCCCCATAGTGTTAGAGTTCAATTTACAAACTATAGTACCAACATTACTGCCGCGCCGCGGCCTGTAATAACTGCGTCTAAAATTGCGATCCTTGATGGCCAACTGAAATAAAAAAGCGAGACCGCGCTCGAAGATCAGTACTTTCAGTACCTACCATTATAGAATAGATTGTAATAAAACAAGTGCCTATGAACGGTTACAGTACATATTTACTTTAAAAAATCTAAATTAGAATAAATTTTAACAAAAAAAAAACAAAAAAGTGAAAAATAACTTTAGCTTCTGAAGTCGGTGACCTTTGTTTGATTGATTTAATTTTTTTGTCACCGACTTCAGAAGCTAATTATTTTTCACTTTTTTTTTTTTTGAAGTCGGTTTTGTTTTTGCAAAAAGTTTTTATTTTTCACTTTTTAGTGGTTCACACATGTGCTTGATACAGATGGAAAGTGCATACCGTTACAATTACAACAAGCCCAAACACGACTAGGATCATCATCATTATCATCATCATCTCAGCCGAAAGACGTCCACTGCTGGACTTATGCCTCCCCCAAGTGTCGCCACATTGACCGGTCCCTTGCGACTCGCATCCACCGGATTCCCGCAACCTTCACCAGGTCATCGGTCTACCTAGTGGGAGGTCTTCCAACGCATCGTCTTCCGGTTCGCGGTTGCCACTCCAGAACTTTTCGGCCCCAACGGCCATCCGTTCTGCGAGCAATGTGCCCTGCCCACTGCTAGGATACATTGTCTCATTATGGAGTTCCGTGAGTCTTGGCATCATCATCAGATCTGATGTAGAATGGTTCTCGACCGCACGCAAATGCTTCATTTGTTGTAGAAAGTGCCAAAATCGCTGTACGTTATCCTATAAAATTTGAAGAGTTCCCCCGATTTCGCCAAGATTCCATCATCAGATCCCGACTTGGTTATGGGACCATTTGGAAAGTATACCCTTTTCAACAAAAAACAAATTTTTCATATCGATTGGCAAGCGACGGAGTTATGCGCCGAAAAACATTAAAAAAAAAAAATAGAAACATCCGAATTGAGAACCTCCTCCTTTTTTTAGAAGTCGGTTAACAAGTACGTATGAACGATTACAGTACATTATTTATTTAAAAAAATCTAAATTAGAATACATTTTAATAAACTGTTACTGGTTCCACTGTAACTGGTAAAGTTAGATAAATTCTAAGCGCAGTTGATAAATTCGGAAAAATCGATACCAAATTGTTTGAAAATAAATAATTCAAAATGTCTAAGGGGGTAGTGCAATCTTCGACGAACATTGGTAAAAGTTCGATTTCGTTCAACAAATCGTTTTCATCAATATCCGAATTTGAACCAGAACTACTCAATTTGTTTTTCAACTCAAAACAAATTGAGTAGTTCTGAACAATACTTTCTTTTCCCTTCCGAGTCTAATGTTTTCCAACTATTTAAGTTCTGTAAAAATGCAAAATGCATGTTGTATTCATGTAAAAGTTCGAAACGTTCTTCTAATTTCGCTAAAGAGATGTCAAGCAAACTGTAGTAAAAATTTTCTCGAAAATGCGTCTCAGGATCTGTGATAGGTTCATCTACCGCCTCATAGTTAAATAATCGTCTTCTAGGACGAGCACGTGTCGGTGCGGGAAATTCTGTCAGAGCATCTCAACATCTTCTGCCACTGTTTTTGCATCATTGATCAATACCCTAAACGAAGAGTCAGTTCGAGTTTCGATTAAAGCCTGTTTTACTTATCATTTTGACTGCTTCTGGAAGAACAACATCGGATTTTTGTAAAGCTTTGCTAAGAATAGAAATTTTAGATAAAATGTCGTACCAAATAACTATGGAGCAGATGAGTTTGAACCATTTTAATTTCGATAATAAAGAGTCAGCTATGTTATCTTTGTTTGGATCAGAATATATTGAATATGTCACCGTAAAATTGTCAAATACGTTATATTACAATATAACGTGTACCTATCTCCCTAGCGATATTGTAAAGTCTCGAATTATTGTCAACTGAACATACGGAAGTATCTCTGCCCCCATAATCGGGACTTGGGGCACCCCCCCGTTAGGTTAGTTAGGTTCCTTTATACCCTGCACCCGGAAATAGGGGCCCCGCGAAGCGGGGCTCCTTCGACTACGGTTTTTATGGGAATATAAAGTGTTTTAAGGTTAGGTTATAATAATCGGTATTTCTCAGGAATGGTACAATATCTTTTCATGAGAGTTGTACCACTGGGCAAGGGGGACTCCTCCTTCCCTCCACACCGCGTGAGTTGACTGCCGTCGCATGCATTTCACGTAAAATAATGCGTTTTGTTGTAAGCAGTATGTTCATTTGACAATATTTCGAGATTTTGGGCGAGAGGCGCCCCCCGGGACCTGGCGCCCGGGTGCGGCGCACCCCTTGCACCCCCTGGTAGGGCCGCCCCCTCACTTAATGTATACTTCAATATTGCCTCACTTATTGCGTTACTTTCTGAATAGAATGGAGATTGGAACTCGTCATGTGCTTCGGTACTTATCATGTGCTTGGGAATTTGTCATGTGCTTAGAAACTTTTTTCATCTTTATGCAAAACTCGCCATTAAAGCGGGATTTCCCTAAAAATGGCAACTCCACCAATGATTGTTTCAAAAGAGGGTTACCAATTACTTAAAACTAATAAATTGATAAATCGACTAAAACCTTTAATAAATAGTAGGATTAGGTTGGGACATCTCTACCAGTCAAACGGCCACTGGCGGGGTACGGGGGGGCGCAGGCGGGTGGTCAAATCAATATGGCCGACTTTCACCGGTTGGTTTGTCTGTTTTGATATTTGAATTAAATAATCTTTTCGTATCACATTAAACTGTCGTGGATTATTGAAATATAAGTTGTGTGTACGGTAGAATCTGCAACTATGGAAGCGCTTATACCAGTTATTAATAAGTTGCAAGACGTTTTTAACACAGTCGGAGCTGATGCCATCCAATTACCTCAAATCGTAGTTTTAGGAACTCAGGTAACCTTTTTTTTCTATGAATTATAACAAATAATTCTGAACTAGCAGTAGCGATTAGAATGACAGATCAAAAATTTCCTGTTGATGTATCTGTAATGGTTATGTAAAGGTGTCAGTGGAGTTCTTTGTCCCCATTCTATTCCATTGGACTACGCTGTCATTGACCAAGACCGCACTCCCGAATTCCTGGTTCACAGTTACCGAAGTCTTATCCGAATTTGAATTATTAACGATCGTTGTTTTGCGCACGCTTCACGCTTCTCATTTTACAATCAATAAAAACATCAATGACATGAAGTTCCACATTTCATTTTGATGTAAACTGAAGAACAAATATTAGGTCAAAGGATCATGACAATCTTTATCCCCAAAAATATTAGAATGTCTATAAATTACAAACTCAAGTAGATATATAATTCAATAAATTCCTAGGATCAAACTACTTACACTTTGTTTAAAATACTTTATTGTTTTCCTAACAGAGCTCGGGAAAAAGTTCTGTTATTGAAAGTCTAGTGGGGCGTTCATTTCTGCCTCGAGGCCCAGGGATTGTGACTAGGCGTCCTCTCGTTCTACAATTAGTGTACAGCCCGAAGGACAGTAAGGAACACCGCTCTGCTGAGGAAGGTAATATATTAATTTTAGTTGCATATCTCATGAATTTGAAGTTGAGGAGCTTGTGGCAAAATAATATCAGCCGCTTGGGTCGATTTTTAGGTTAAGCCCTGCTTGCCTAGTTTGGTCTGTGGATGGGTGACCACCCTTACATACCGAGTTGCCTCTGTGCCTCAGAAAGCACGTTAAGCCGTTGGTCCCGGCTGTCATTTTTCCATCTTTGACAGTCGTTACAGGTAGTCAGTGGCCCCAAAAGTCTGACATCAGTCTTACCAAGTGGTATTGCATTTCCCAGTATTAACTGGGTTGTGGAAGTCAGATAGGCAGTCGCTCCATGTAAAATACTGGTATTCAGCTGCATCCGGTAAGACTGGAAGCCGACCCCAACATACTTGGGAAAAGGCTAGGCAGATGATGATCTCATTAATTTGAAGTAAGTTATTTGAGCGTAATATCTCGCTAAATATTGCCACAAAGCATACGCTGGCCCATGGTAAAGTTTTTCATAAAAGAAAAAATCTCATGACTGCTATCATAATAATATGATTTATTTCCTTAAGTTAATTCATAATATACCTACTATTGTTCAAATAACTGAGAATTTAAGTCTAGGAATTATAACAAGTCTTTGAAGTTCTCAATGTCATAATATAATAGAGCATTGATCTTCCTACTCTAGTAATGTTTCTGTTTATATTGACTGCAGTCTATAAGCAATTGATAATTGTGCAGTTCTCAATGTCATTTTTATTATGTTACATTGACATGGCATTGATCTATGACTTTATATTACTTATAACATTATTAAAGTATTGTTGATTGCTTTTTTCATTTATTGATTGTCAATACAAAATAACACAAACTTTTTAACCTGTTTTTCATAATTTGGTGTCATCAAAAACCACATTGAAATGATTTAAGACTTTCACCCAAAAATTGAATGTGGCACTTTATTTAGTAGCTTCATTAGTTTTGCATTTTTATTTGAATGTATTGGTAGCACTAAGAATCCAGAATACAAAGACATCATCATGGAATCCAATAGCTCAACTTTCTCAAAAATTAAAAACAGGTTTGTAACAGTTACTGACTATAATAATTTTGTGTCAGCATGTCCCTGTTGGATGACTGTTTAATTCAAAATCTTTAACTAAACCAATATCCAAAACATGACAAAACAGAATGCTCATGAGAATGTTTATGACATAAATCGTAAAATGTGTGTGGATTATCATGTAAATAAAACCAAGAATTTTCAATAGAATTCAAATAGTAAAACTGCATGGTATTTAATTAAATATGTTAGCTTTTTAACCCATGACAATATTGTGTACACAATACTTTGATCTATGATTTAAAAACCTTACCTTACCATGCATAAACAATATCTCTATTGTTACAGGAACTGTAAATCTAGAAGAATGGGGCAAGTTCCTCCACACCAAAGACAAGATCTTCTCAGATTTCGATCAAATGAGGCAAGAGATCGAGCGAGAAACAGAGCGCTTGGCAGGCAGCAACAAGGGCATCTGCCCAGAGCCCATCAGCCTCAAGATATTCTCAACCAGAGTTGTAAACCTTACATTGGTGGATCTCCCTGGTATCACAAAGGTAAACATTATAATTAGCACACTGTATTGTTTTTAAGTTAATGGCTCTCAACAGTTTGTTCAACCCACACAATGCATGATGTTTATACAGTTTACATTTGTATCTAGGTACCAATAGGTGATCAGCCTGAAGATATTGAAAGCCAAATAAAGAGTCTTATTATAAAGCACATTGCCAACCCAAACTCCATAATTCTGGCTGTGACAGCTGCTAACACAGACATGGCCACAAGTGAAGCTATACAAATGTCAAAAGAGGTAGATCCAGATGGCAGGAGAACTTTAGCTGTGGTTACTAAACTTGATCTCATGGATGCAGGTAATTGAATATTTATGGCAGGAGTATTTTATTGCATATTTTGTCTTGTCTATGCTAAATACCCTTTAAAAATATTAAACTACTAGTCCCAAAAGGTAATGCTAGACAAGCTATCTGAAACATTTGTGAAAAATTAGTATCAATTTCAACTTATCTCCTGAATTAGATTGCATGATAAGTTTTGATAAATATAATGTAGGAAGACTCTTTCGAGTAAAGTCTCATCATAAAATTAGCTAAAAATGTTTCTTCCTCGGAGTAATGATAGTTACTAAAATAGTGATTTATTTCAGGAACTGATGCCATAGACATCCTATGCGGCCGCGTCATTCCTGTAAAACTTGGCATAATCGGAGTCGTAAATAGATCGCAACAAGACATTATTGATAAGAAGACGATTGGGGTAAATTATCTTCATTAGTGTTTTAACATGTTTTACCAATAATTATTATTTGGCAATTAGATACACCTACGTCATCATACGCCAATAATATTTGGCTTGGATATTGTATTGGTATTCAATGCATTTGGCTCCCTACAGCATGCCGAACTTTCAAGTGAGATTGGACATTAAATCTGTTCGTCTGATATACCTACAGTACCAACAAATACGCAGTTTTCATTATTTTAGAAATACTAGCGTCACGAAAAAACGGAAGTACACTTTTGGCGCTTTTTCAAGTGTTTTCCTAAGATTTTTACATGACTGATAATACTATAAAATAAATGTATCATACTAACAAAGGAAACAGTCATATGCTACTGATAGTTTTTCGTCTTAGGCTGCGGTTCCACTGAGTCGGAGCGGAGCAGAGCGGAGACGAGCTGTGCCGCGATTCACCAATCACATGGAATTGAAATCCACATCAAGCCATGTGATTGGTGAAATGCGGCACAGCTCGTCTCCGTTCCGCTTTAGTGGAACCGCAGCCTTACGGCCGTTTTCTATAACTTACTTAAGTGTAACTGTTGGTTAGTGTGCCTTCTTCCGTAGCTACCGGTGTTTCTATAAACAAAGAATATCCTCTCCGTGTCACCTACCTGTCACTTGATTCATAGAAAAATGAAAGGAAACGTTTATGTGACGTTTTGTTTCTAACCGTCCAGTAAGTATAATGTCAAACATACAGAGAAAGCAACCTACCGAAACCAACTAGTAAGTTATTGAAAATGGCCATTAGTCAGTAGCAATAACTGATGTACATTGATTGTTATTGTTTTATATCAGGACGCGCTCAAAGATGAAGCAACATACCTTCAAAGGAAATATCCTACAATCGCATCACGCAACGGCACGCCACACTTGGCCAAGACCTTGAACAGACTACTGATGCACCATATTAGGGATTGTCTACCGGAACTAAAGGTAATTAACGTGATTGCATTTCAAAAATGAGGATTGTTGAGTGGGAATGTTGACTTGATGTATTCCGTATATTCCATGATTTTTCACGAAGTGATGAAACCATATGGTTTAATGGTTTATGGTTAATTAAACTGATTTTGGATTGAACGCATGATCATCACAAAGTCGGCCTTGTTTTTTGTTCATAATGATGCACCAAGCACGTTCTAAACTAATGCAAAATCAACCACCAAAACTAGTACAAGTAAGTGACATCTCAACCTTTGCCAACTCAATAAACTTTGGCCAATATATCTATCTTGTAATCAATCTGATAGTGCAGTCAAAAATATGGGTTATGATATCTGATTCAAATTCGTATTATCTTAAAATTGCTGTAACCAAGATAATTCTAAGCATATTTGATTATTTTTTATCTTATGTGAATTTTATCGGTAGGATGAAACTATTCCGCATTGTCATGCTCATGGAACACTATTGATAATAATTACTTCATTCTATGAAAACTTTAGCTGACTTTTTCTTCTTCTTTATGACAGGTGCGCGTCAATGTAATGATCTCGCAATTCCAATCTCTTCTCAACTCATACGGAGAAGATGTGTCGGATAAGTCGCAGACCCTTCTACAGATTATCACAAAGTTTGCGAGTGCTTACTGCTCTACCATAGAGGGTACCGCAAGGAATATAGAGACAACCGAACTCTGTGGAGGTGCTAGAATATGCTACATTTTCCACGAGACATTCGGACGCACCTTGGATTCCATACATCCTTTAGTTGGTAAGTTGCTTTTGTGCACAACAGAATCGACACCAATGTATCTGACAGTGTGTTGAATACATAGTGACGCGGTAATTTTAGTTCCAAGATATTCCTATAAGTACTTGAATGAAATTTTCACTTTCAAAATCATGTTAACAGGATGTGAATGTGCTGTGATCATTGTATTGTTATTATGCACAGTCCAAGAATGACAGTCAAGATTAGACTCTGATTATTTCGTGACTCATCTGAAACATGTATTGTAATATTTTATTAGAGTTGCATGATCATTGTAATTTGAACCTTAAAACATAGACATAAAACTCACTCGTTGCATCGTCGTGAAACGCAAGGTATTGAAAGAAAATGCTTTTTCGTAGCATTATCTTTAAAGTAGGATTTCTCTTGCGTAAAATCTTAGCCTTTGTGATATGAATGAATAGTTTTTGATGAATAATTTACACATAAGATACGATCGTAATGTACATGTCACCGTAAAATTGTCGAACACGTTAGATTGTAAAATAACTAGAGAGATTGTTAACTCTCGAAATATTGTCAAACGAACATACTGCTTACAATAAAACGCATTATTTTTCTGTAGATTGTAATCTATCGAAGTGAAACCGTAATATTGTGAAATGCATGCGATGGAAGTCAACTCGCGCGGTGTGGAGGAGAGGGAGCGAAGGAAGGGTCCCCCTTGCCCAATGGTACCACTCTCATGAAAAGATAATGTACCATTCCTGAGAAGTACCGATTAATATAACCTAACCTGAAAACACTTTATATTCCCCTAAAAAGCATAGTCGACGGAGCCCCGCTACGCGGGGCCCCTATTTCTGAGTGCAGGGTTCAACCCTAACTAACCTAACGTTGGGGTGCCCCAACTCCCGATTATGGGGGCAGAGATACTTCCGTCACATGCATTTCACAATATTACGGTTTCACTTCGATAGATTACAATCTACCGAAAAATAATGCGTTATGCACCACGCAGCGCAGCATGACGCCGTCTCTTCGTGTGCAATAGTTTATTTATGTTTTGTGGTTTTTGTAAATATGTATGTTAGTCTGGAAGGTATTTGTGATATGGGTCTTTTGTTACCTGAATTAAATGAATTTTTATTATTATATTGTAAGCAGTATGTCCAGTTGACAATATTTCGAGAGATTACAATCTAACGTGTTTGACAATTTTACGGTGACATAATATATCTGCGATCCCTGTCAACATGTCGTTAACACGAGTTAGCAATTTAAAAACAAGACGATTTGATGGTTATGTAATAAATCGGATGATACTTATCTACATTATCTAGTGTTGTGTGTTGTGTTTATGTTTACCAGAAAATACTAAAACTATATACATTGAGCCCCACATCACAGAACTGCGCCGCGGAAAAGCGCATTAAATAATACATTGTAATTTATTGCCAGGTCTGACGCGCATGGATATTTTGACGGCGATCCGTAACGCGACGGGTCCGCGGCCTGCTCTGTTTGTTCCCGAAGTATCTTTTGAGCTGCTAGTAAAGCGGCAGATCAGGAGACTTGAAGATCCGTCACTTCGCTGTGTCGAACTGGTATAAACTTATTTTACTAATGTAATCATTATTCTCAAACTCAAACTCTCCACGAAGGACCAATCTAGAGAAGGATGCAAGAAGAATAAGACTCTAGATTGGTCCTTCGTGTGCCTACCGATCCAAATGTACTTAATAGGCTTGTGTCATGAAAAAATCTAATTAGTCCGTCAGTAAGATTTAAAAAAATATTTAACACGTATTTTTTCTTTTGTTACGTAGACCAAAATTGGCGAAGATACGACGCTTTTAAAATTCTCAAAACGTCACACCGTGCTATAATTTTAGTGCGTTGTGACGTCACAAGCCCCCACTCCCGAGTTTTGATGCGTTCTAACTTTGTCAATATTCATTGATTTACAAAAATAAAAAATACGTGTCCATTATTTTACAATATTCTAACTGGCGGACTAAATAGATTTGCAATACTCGTATATAGAAACTAGCCTATTGATTGTTCATTAACTAAGTTTGATAGCATATTTTCTACAATAGATGAAAAACCAGCAGAGCTTGTAATTCCTGTGAAATATTTCTATTACATTTTAGTTCACTGACTGAAGCATAATATTTCGCCTGAACGCGATAATGATCTTGACATACTGTTCGGTCACATCATTTTTATGTTTAGGTGCACGAGGAGATGCAGCGTATAGTGCAACACTGTGGCACGGAGGTGCAACAAGAAATGCTTCGTTTCCCGCGTCTGCATCAACGCATCGTCGATGTAGTCACTCAGTTACTGCGTACACGCCTGCCAGCTACCAACGCAATGGTAAGAAGTTACTAGCTTTGTTTATTTTGTATACAGGGTGTTAGTGTGAACACCGTTATCTTTCAAACCAGGGGTTTGGTTTCATTAGTAGAACCTAAAACCAATGAAAAAAAGCAACCTTTTTTTTTTGAAGAAAATCCACTATTTTCTTCAAGATCATTTCACCCTAACACACTCGGAAACAGCTGACCGCCGACCGGGTAAACGACCGCGCCGCGCCCCGCGCGCCCGCGCAGGGATCGAGTGGACGGTGAGTTACTCACGCCTCAGTCGGCCAGCTGTCGCCAAAGCGAGTCCACGTCGCTCGTCGGAGTGCTCGCCGCGCGCCTAGTCCTAAGTTTCTCGCGCGTAAATTTAGTGCTATGTCTTACACAAGTCAACAGTGGACCGTAATGGTATGGCTTTACGCCATCGCGGGTGATAAATAACCTGTACGAGGCTCGTAGGATGTATGCAGACATCAGATTCTCGAGTGCTCAACAACCTAAAATGTGTGAATTTTGAACAGTAGGTAAGTTAGTAGATATTCAATCTGTCTAAGACGACCCACTGACCTATGCGTAAATTTAATCGGTGATTTTTAACTGTACGTACATAAAATTGTGATGAACTTTTTAAATACGCCAAAATACCTACTCAGTAGTTTGGATTACTTTTCATTTTCTTTGTTGTCACATCAAAGTTACATTTAGACTCGTCACGCAACACGTGAGGTAGGTATTTTGCCAGGAAAAGTTGCATTTATCAGGTAATGTTACGAGAATTCTGTAAGTAGATAGATGCGTCGACGGGCGGGCAGCAATTACGTCACTCGTGTAGTCGGGCTAGCCATGATTTCGGGGACATCGTCGGATAATTTAATTTAATTTTTTTCTTAAAGAAAATCCCTTATCCAGTTTTTTAACTCGGTCCTATATTTTTTTATTTATGTCAACTACCCGTGGTTTGGGTGACAACGGTGTTTACACTAACACCCTGTATAATAGTCTTTCAGCCTTGGAAATGACCTTTAGTTTCCTCCGATTAAGATCTATCTATCTCCGATAAGTTAGGAATCTAGTCTCTAAAGTAATATATTGTATTGTATAACGGGCTGATGTCCGCAATTCCACGTCAAGGCGCGTATTTTGCGTACGGGTGGGAACTTCACTCGATCCATCCCAGCTCCTCAAAGAAGGCCAGCAGCGCCCCGATGTTGCCGACAATCTCGCGGAGAGTACCTGGACGACCGAAGTACTTTGCCTATATGTTGCAACCACTGGGCAGTGTAGAAGCACGTGGGCTGCTGTCTCGTCTTCCTCCATGCATGCGCGGCACAGGGGGCTGTCTGTGACTCCTATGACAAAGAGGTGTTTGTTAAAAGAGCCGTGTCCGGTGATGGCGGCTGTAATTGTGCGCAGCTGTGGCTTGGTTAGCCTAAGCGCGCGTTTGGTGAAGCGGCCGTCGATGGCAGGAAGTGCCTCCTTGGCTTGCCTACACTCGCAGTGGTCAAGCCACAGCTTGTGGTGTATTTCACTAGTTCGTTTCCTTACCAGTGTGCGTAGGTATCCGAAAGGGAGTGGTGCGATGGGTTCTGGTCCCACCGCTGCCATGCTCGATCCCCTTCTAGCGAGTTCATCCGCCGCGTCGTTGCCGCGGGAATCGCTGTGTCCTTTGATCCATTGGATGGTTATGTTATTGAGATTGGTTGGAACCTGGTTCAGGCGTTGATGACACTCGTGTATTAACCCGGAGTTCACTGTGTGGTTGTTTAGAGCCAGCAGCACTGCCATGCTGTCCGACAGTATACGGATTGAGTGGCCCACAACGTTCCTGGCAATGATGGCCGATGCCGCACAAGGAGGGTGGGAAGCCGGAGAGATGAATTCATTATACACAACTAAAGTAATATAAAAAGTAGTCACGTCTCGCGTCTGTATACTAGTATATCCTCTAGGTATCATTTCCCATATGGATAGACAGAACATTTCTGTACTTATTCGCCATGACTTGCATTTTTCCTGCTTGTATGACGTATTTCGTGAGTAAGAGTTATATCAAATTCCATCGAAAGTTTCGAGATAAGTCTAGACATAGATAACAAAGAGAAAATTGTTTTATGATGTGTAGCAACATGTTTTTATCATTTCAATAGATGATCACCGCATGTGACCTTGAATCCGCCATTTCCAATGCGGTTTTTGGCAGGAAACACATTGTGATTATTTTGTACAGGACACTGTGGTTATTTTTATACCTAACATATATGTTTTGATAACTGGGCTTTCCTCTAAATCGAATATTGATTAGGTGTCATTGATACAACATGCAATTATTAGTAGATCCTACTCGACACACACTGGTTGGCGATTTAGTTCCTTTCAAGGAGGTGTCTACCCATAATTTAAAACAACTTTACCAAAGAAACTCAAATCCAATTCCTGAAAAAAAAAAACTAATTCCCATATAACAGTAGACAGACTATTTCGATGCAGGTATGAAAAGCCTTACAATACACTGATGATTTCAAGTTGATATATGGTTTTGAGGAGTAAGCGGACACATCATTAGGAAGACATTATGCCAGTGTTCGAATATTGTATAATCACATAATAGGACACCGAACAATAGGACCCGTCGTGCTCGATACCCTCGACTTGTGCAATATTTTTAGGAGCAGAGGCCCTACTCCCTAACGTTTCGTCCATACGGACGGATCTATCCGCGTCTCTCGCGCACGTCTGCAGACGAGTGCGTGTGAGAGACGCGGATAGATCCGTCCGTATGGACGAAAAGTTTGGGAGTAGGGCCTCAGAACCGTTAGCCCACGTTAATTCGGGATAAGGTCTTGAGAGTTCTTTTTGTCGGGAAAAGATCTTGAGAGTTCTTTTTGATCGGCGATTAACTTCGTCGCCGATGATTGATACAGAAGACTAGGTTTCACCATCCGAAATGTACGTGAACTTAACAATCCCCTGCCCGGCTAGCATGGGCAGGGGATAAAATTTTATCCACCGGTTATTTCCACTGACAAGGGACAAAATTCAAATAAAAGTGGAAATAACCGGTGGACAAAATGTTTATCCCCTGCCCATGCTAGCCCGGCTGGTCATAAAATTAGTTTATATGGCTGTAGTCAGAAGTCATTTATGATTAGCTTCAATTATTTGGAATCATGAAAGGTGACTTCTTGTTGTTGTTAATTATTTTTTTTTTTGTTTTATCTTTCTTTATTGTGTTACGTCTGTTATGTTGTGTACATGTTTTCTCAAATAAATAAATGATCCGTACGAGAACTTGCAATAATAAGCCAATTGCTCAAACTCAACACTTATTCAATCAAGCGACCTGTTAAAACTGGCACGCTTAGTACAAACTATTGTGTTTATGGAGCAAATTAACATTAGGACAGCAAGAAAAAATTCCCATTGTACCAACAATATTACAATCTACAGGTGGAGAACCTAGTCCAAATCGAGCTGGCGTATATCAACACGAAGCACCCAGACTTCCACCGCGAGGCAGCCCTCGTGTCCGGTCTACTGAAGAGTACCGACAGCCTGATGGACGAGCACAGCCCCATCTACCGCCAGAAGGCTCCCCGACCTGCTTCCTCACCGGTATTCTCCATGTTCAAAGTATATAAGCTTAAGTTACTATCTCGTGTGTCTGTGGGACTAATGCCATTAACATGAGGTACGTAGTCTTGTGGTCTAACTCCTTACAGTTGGACATTGTGGGTACTGTTTTAGTACGGGGTAATTGGGATGGGGTCTAGAGCAGCCGATGGATGGTCTAGGACGGTCTGCGTGGATCCACATCATCACATGATGTGGATCCACGCAGACCGCAATATCGATTTTGTTTATATTTGTGTTTGTTTTTTTTTTAATAAGGAACTAGTGTACTTTTGACAACATTTTGATGAACGCGCATAAAATACGAAAAAAGGAACATAATGTTATAAATAACATTAATATAATGGTTAGCAGCTGCCTGCTGTTGATCCACATAGTGCTTGATTGATACTTATCACATTGAGCTTCAAACTCCATTGACAACTCAGGCGATGAACCACTGTATGGAGTAGATAGTACCTTGTTGTAGTGCAGTAGTTAGCATGTCTTTCCTTGTGGCTTGTGCTGTGAAAATACTTTAGTGATAGTGTTTTTTTAATAGTTTCATGTTAGTTTTTGTAGCAGATTTTGTTAGTGTGTTATATAACTCGATTAACAACTGACTTCCTTGATTTACTATGGCAGCATAAGATGCTGTATGGAGGCAATTAAAGCACGTCTCTTTGCACCGTTTTCTCTTTGCACCGTTTTAATTCTTACCACGACTCCGGCAACGCTCGGACCTCATAACGTCACTGCAAAGTTGGTCCTTGATTGCTTACCTACTTACCTCTTTTGCCCCCGTACTCTTACCGACTATTGGTCTACCTAATCTTTTTTTGTGATTTAAATAACTGTTACCGATTATTTTGTAGCTATTCCTTCAACAAATGGGTGAAAGAGGGTCCACCCTAGTATTCTTGGCAAGTGTATGGGAAGCGCACAATCAGGTAAAATAAATCTTGCACTGTAGTGCCGTAATACTACAATCTCATGTTAGCCACATTGTCTTACTAAATCATGTGACGGCGTCATGTTGGTGAAGCTTTGAATACTATGTGGGCTCTCTTTCAGATCAAGTGCACACAAGCATTGTCCTTGCGAATTAATCAACGTGTTACAGAACACGTTGATTTGATTGGTTGCCGCAATTTCAACCGTGGTCCAATCAGATCGTTGGAAATAATTCGCATGGAAAATGGCTTTGTGTACAGTTTTATGTTGCAAGTTTAAATGAACCCTCGTATCCACTAGGCAACATTTGGCGCACGACATGTTGCTCAACGTGTTGAAAGTCAGCGCAGAATTCATATTTAGCAACTTTGGTTTTGTTTTGCCATGTTGCGCACCAGCTGGCAACGTCGCGCGATGTTGTACAACGCTGCCGAGCATGTTTGACCGACCCGAATGGCGCAGCGGTTGTGAGGCTGCCTTACGTTCTGAGGGTCCCGGGTTCGAATCCCGGTAGGAGCAAATGTTTGTGTGATGAACATGGACAGTTGTTTCCAAGTCATGGATGTTTAATATGTATAATAAGTATGTATTTACAAACAAAAAGTATATATGTAGTATATCAACTGTCTGGTGACCACGACACAAGCCTTGCTTAGTGTGGCACTAGACGGCGCTGTATGTAGCAATATAAAATGTTGAGCGTCATGTGTTGCGCATCAATTGTTGCCTAGTGGATACGAGGCTTGACAAATTCTTAAAGCCCATTATTAATATAAAATTGTTGATAATGCACTTGGGGTACAGTCATTTGAACTTGGCTTTATTGTTGCTGACTAACCTTTTTCCATTAGTAAACATTCTCACAGGGAAACTAACTGTAAAGCAAAATTTGGGACCTCTTGTACATTTACAATGAATAGGTTAATAAGCAAAATTAACATTTGCAACATATTATCATGTTAATTTCGTCAATACTTGAATTATAATTCCGTTGTTTTTGTACAAGTTGTTAATGAATGCATGTTAATCTAGTTACACTCGTAGAAATGTTTCTATTTCGGGTACTTTCACGCACAGACTTCACTGAGCGAGGCTCGCCTTAAACGTTGGATATTCTCTTTTTAGCATGTGCCAGCGATCACAGATGGTCAGGAAAACAGGTCTCCGTCCAGCAATAACAGTGAATCTCCACAAACTCCCCAGGTAAAATAAATGGTTACTGATGGTAGATAGAATAACAATTTTATGCAAATATTCCCAAAATAATTCGTATTTATTTGCATGTCTGCTAATATACATAATACATATAAATTATGCACTGCACAACTACCTACTTCTTATATTGGATCATCGCCCTTAACAGACACAGACCTTTCACCCAACTGCCCCCATACAGACTACCTACGATAAGAATCCACTCGACCAAAGGTGCCCCAAGCTATCGTATGCCAGTTCAGGACATCCCTTCTTCCACGATTCGTGCACTATTCCATTTTTGTCTTGTTTCCAAGGTAGACAATGCAACGATTCTATCCATTCCAGATGAATGGTACCTCAGAGAACAAAGTGATGACTCCGCAGAAACCCGTCAACCTTCTGCCCGAAGTACCGAGCCACACGTCGCGCAAGCTCTCCGATAGGGAACAACATGATTGTGATGTTATCGGTAAGTCAAATGTTACCAACCTTATCCTTTACTACCATAGTAGATAGTCTGGAATGTTCAAAAGAATGGTATTCTAAGTTTTGTTCATCGTCAAGGGAATTTAATAAAACAATAGAAGTATAAAAAAATTGCAAATATATTTAGTCCGTCAGATAGAGTACTTATTAGAAAACAATCGACACGTATTTTTTGATTTTGTAAATCAATGAATATTGACATAGATAAAACGCATCAAAACTCGGGAGTGGGGGTTCGTGACGTCAGAACTCACTAAAATATACCAAGGCGTGACGTATTGAGAATTTTAAAAGCGTCGTAGCTTCGTCAATTTTAGTTTACATAACAAAAGAAAAAATACGGGTCAAATATTTTTTGATAATTTAACCGACGGACTAATTACTTTTTTTTTTCGTCTACCCTATTCATTTAACCACATTAATATTAACATAATTTGGTTTGGATTTGACTGCAAATAACACCCAGTGTTTTCATAACAATTTAAATCAAATCGTAACTTTAGTCACAATAATAATGTCATATTTAACTCAACATTGTATCATCCAACAGTATTTTCTTGTGATGCTAGGTGGGCGGACCGATGAGCCATCAATCGTATTACCTAACTCTGAGGGCATCAACGTGATGCAATTGAATCAAATGGGTGACTTAGTGGGTGAGGATAGCAAAGCGGTGTTCAGAATGCTTAACTCATTTTGCTCACTGTTAAACTTCCGACCACCTACCATCGAACTATTTTTGCTTGCTGCTTCTATACTTTGGATTTATTGCCATTAAATTTTACCATCGTATTTTATTAACCCTCTAAGTTAATTTTATAGTCTTATTCTTTCCTGTAGATATTTCTTTAATATTAATAGCGAGTATCTTCAGTTACAATCTGATAATGTGTTGTATTTGATGTGGAATGTTTCTGTATGTAACAGTTTTTATTTTTTTTATTTTAGGCAATTATTATTAACTAACATGCAAACATCATCACAACTCACTAGCATTGCATTTACAAGTTGAACCATTTAGCACATTTTACTAACATTAGGACAGTGGTTGGTTTGTATAAGGAATTGTTTGCATTGACTATCATTTCCTTTTAGAAACCAACATGTGGTAAGAACTAACTAAGTAAACTTTTTTTTTACAGAACGGCTGATCAAGTCGTATTTCTACATAGTGCGCAAGTCGATCCAAGATTCAGTACCGAAGGCCGTGATGCATTTCTTAGTGAACTATGTGCAAGATAACCTGCAGTCGGAGCTCGTGACTCACTTGTACAAGTCGGACCAGGCAGAGAGCATGCTCAACGAGTCGGAACATATTGCGCAGAGGAGGAAGGAGGCCGCTGACATGCTCAAGGTTAGTTTCTGGCCGTTATTGTTGTTTTTGTACGAAGCTGATGAATATTAATTACTCTAGCTGACGCGCGAAAGTACCTATTGCGAATGAAACAAACATCCTATCTCGTTAAATATTATTCTGCTGGGCACTAATTTTTCATCTACTAATTGGGCTGCTGCCAGTTTCTTCTTACTATAATCCTAAGTACCAAATGAAGGAGGCACTCAATGTTTTCATATATTTCCAGGCTTTGCAGCGCGCCGGTCAGATCATCAGCGAGATCCGAGAGACGCACATGTGGTGATGCTCGCCTGACGACGAAGACTCTAGTCTATGAATTAGTGAATTTGAGCCCAGAGCTTTGTACATACTCTTCTTATGTAGGTAAATTATGTGCATTAGGCTTTTTACTTACAGTTCACATACATTTGCTTTTATCATTAGAACTCTGCAGCTCTCTTTGCTATGTATTAGATATATTTATTCATGACATTGTGTCGGACACCAAAAATTCTGAGTAAAGGCAGAAAATGTAGAAGCAAATGCATGTTAGATTTAGTTGGACATTTTTTAAATGGCACCGCGTACAGGTAAACTGTGTTTAATTAAGTATTCAGTCATTTTGCAAGGTTTATTGTAGAAAGTACTTATTGTTGTCGTTTGATGATAGTCAACATTTTCATTAACACTAATTTCATGTAGCAAGTTCTATTTATATCATGTAAATTGTTTTAGTAACTCAGGCTCAGATCTGTGTATGTTTTTATCAGACTGCTCACTTGTGAACCTTGTATATGTAGATATGTATATTATGCTTTTGACCAGCATTTCGAATTTATAGACATGTTAACTTTTTATCTATATATTTAATACACATTGAGCGTGAGTTTTTAAAACACTTCAACAGATCACTTAGGAATTTTTCCATTCTATCACTCGCTTTTTTAGCCGGGTGATGCTAACATTTGCCTGAACTTAGATGTCACATCATAATTATCCCATCTCGTCGTTGTTACTAGGCATATAATATTTAACCGCAATTTGAAGATGCCTTAGCTAACCCAAATCTTAGCATATTAAACTATGATGTGTAACGTATCATTAAAAACTAAAAAAATAACCGTATGCATGATAATTATTGTAAATGGTATTTGATACATAGAAATTATTACTTTTATATTTTGGTTACGTAAAATTGTGCCAATACATTTTATAGAAGCGGTTTTTCAATGCAGCTTTTCAGTTAGACTCGATCAAATTTTGCACAAACTTAATGCTGTTGTTGACTTCAGTTACCATTTCACTATTGTTAAATGTAAAACATGCACATAAGGTAGGCTTAACATTAAAGTGTATGCATATAAACATTGTAGTTATTAATGCAGTGATATTACTTGTAATGTCTGCTATAGACATTTCCATAAAAGTTGGCTGTCTGTAGTAGTTTTACTGTACCTTTTAAATGAAATTGTTTTGCTCGTTTTATGATTGAATGGTGTGTTAGTCAAGTAATATGAATTGATTAGTTGTATATTCTGTTTATCCCCCTTTTTAAAGGGTTGGTTGGATACTTTTATTAAGTAGCTGTCTGTGACCAATTGCAAGGCTTTTTATCATTGATTATGTCGTAAGTTGATATATAGCAATAAGTTGCTTTTACAGTATATATTTTTAATATAGTTCCTTGTTCATTAGTTATAATTTCGCATGCTGTGTTATACAATTTCATTCACGATTTCAAGTCATTTTGTGTCATGTCCATGCTAAAGTAATTTATTTGTTTTTATCATGAACTAGAATAGTGAGTATTCCAATGTTACATGATGTATTTATTGTTGAAGTCAAAAATGATGGTTTGCTTTAGGTATCAAACGAAACCAATTAAATGTTACATAAATAAGATTGTATTTAAAAGTCTGTTAAATAATAAAATAGATTAATTGTCATGGTCACTTTGTCTTTGATTTCTACTGCCACATAATGATTCCTCTAAAGTTGTGGTCGCACAGCGTAAGTCTGCAATCAGTGCGAAATGGTTGCAGTTGCTAAACGTAGTGATTATATACTCTGTGGCAGTTGCTTGTAATGGCCTTCTTTAGTTACAATTTCGTTCGCGACGGCAGCGACGTGGTTGCGGGATTCTAAGGTGACAGTGTAGCAGTAGATGGCCAATGTTGCCGAACAGTTCTGGAGGGGCGACCGCGAACCGGAAGGTCTATTAAGTGGACCAATGACCTGGTGAAGGTTGCAGGGATCCGTTGGATGCGAGTCGCACGGGACCGGTCACACTTGGGGGAGGCCTATTCTGTGTAATGAATATATAGATTTTTTAAATACTTCAACAACACAATCATTAACCTTTTGACCACCATTGTCACATATACGTGACAAGCAAGCGTGTGCCAAACGACACATATGTGCCAAAATGATAGGCGTTATGCTCTGGCGGACTATTGTATTACTATTGTTGTTTCTGTCTACCCCTTTGGAAGTTAGTTTGTGTATTCACAAACTAACTTCCAAAGGGGTAGACAGAAACTGCTTTCAATAAAACTTGTCACATCGGTCATCATCATCTACTGACTTTTTCCAACTATGTTGGGGTCGGCTTCCAATCTAACCAGATGCAGGTGAATCCTAGTAGTTTTAAGTGGAGAGACCGCCTGTCTGATCTCTACAACCCAGTTAGTACTGGGTATAACGATACTCCTTGGCAACACTGGTTGTCAGACTTTCGAGCCACCGAGTATACCGTTTTTTTTTTGAGTAGCAAAATCCTTATGGATACCCTCCGCCTGGGGCAAGCGGAGTGTTATGTCAGACTAACCGACTAAAAACCCACTGTTCCTACTACTACCATGTGTAGGGGGGCCCGGGAGATACAAGTACATGCGCGCACCGCGACTGGACTGAATAATATCCCTGCAACGCCTGTCAAAGAACAACAGGCGGGGCTGTCATGAAGTTAGAATTAAACGTAGTGATTATATACTCTGTGGGTAGAAACTCGGTATGTAATGAGCGGTCAACCATCTGCGGACCAACTCAGAAAACCGCGATCCGCGAACCGATCTTTGCGACTGTTTTTATTAGCCACGAGCTCTTCATTTAACATGCTCGGTATAATTACCGAACTGGGAGTAGGTAGATGAAAGTTTCAATCAAACATAACTTTTCTCAAAAGTTAAGTCATTTACAGTTCGCGTCACAGATTTGCCACTTGAACGGGCTTTCCGATGTTACACCTTGCGGCATGGCGCCTTGAATCGATTACCAGTGTTTGAGGCAAACTGAACACGGTTTTGGTAAGTACTACACCTACTACATAAGTTAGGTGAGTTTATGGTGGGATCTCGAATTGAACACAAAAAGACAAAAACGCTGTGTAAACCGCACTGGCGACGTGCCGGAATAACACGTACGGTACCATTCGTACCTATAGCAAAATACGCAAACAAACGTGTGTGCACATCGCAATGGCTTTCGAATTACGATGAAAGCCTTGGTATGTGTTTTGCCACTCACTACTATATGTAGACGGACGTAGTTGGTGGCCATAGCACCGCTACGTTTGTGATTCTGACCCGTTACATATAATTGCATCGTCATCTTATGATCCCGTCTCTGAGGCCCTACTCTCTAACGTTTCGTCCGTATATTCGGATCTATCCGCCTCTGTCACTCGCACTCATCTGCAGACGTGCGCAAGAGAGACGGATAGATCCGAATATACGGACGAAGCGTTAGGGAGAGTAGGGCCTCTGTACCATTCGAAAGTGCTATTCCAGGTGCTGAACATTTAAGAAAAAAGCGCTTGATAAATCTATCGAACTAATTGCTACTGAGAGTTGATCTGAGTAGGGCTTTGATGCGCTGAAACCGCGATGAGCTTTGGCATGCACCGTACATACATGTGTACACTTACGCCCTTTCCTATGAGGGTAAGCTAAAACAGCAGAAAGCTTAAAATAAAATGAAAAAAAAAAATAGTTTTTGAGTTATTGTGTTTATTGAGTAATAATAACGATGGTATTTACATGTAAGTAACGTACTGCATTTTACAATGGGTTTTAAAATGACGTTATGACAATGTGCAGTAACTTAATTATTGTAGTTATTATTTTATTAATGCTGATACCTATATAACAATGAGATGGTATAGTGAACTTGTGATGATCATCATTAACAAAACGTGTAAACAGTAATCAAAAATTAATTCAACAAGTTGGTTAACAAAACTGGTAAACCAAGGCAATCCTATTCAACAGAAGGTATTTAATTATTCAGATAAATGTAACAATTTATGCTTTTGAATGACACATGATAACAACAACAAATGTAAAATTCGTACTATAAATATAATATTATTCTTGTTACATCGACATGGAAGTAAAATCTTAATGATGCAGATATTTAATATTACAACAATTATGAGTTTTTTTTGTGATTGTTCGTTATCTACACAAAGCAAGTCTACGGCTAATTTAAACACTATTTGTCATGGCTTCTTAATTTTATCACTTATGGCAAGGAATGAGAAACTTTGTGACTTTTACTGTTAGTAGAATTTAAGAAATAATTCCTATATTAATGAGATTTTCTATCAAAAATATGTTAGTTACCAGTCTATACGGCATCGCAACAAAACTTTATAGATATGTTACACTTAATTATGATTTAAATATCTGTTATAATATTGCATACACATTTCGCAAAATACTTTCGTTTTCAGAAAAAAACCTTCGCTTTAGTGAGTCGGTAGAACTCTCTTCGTAACATGCCTACTAATATTTATATTTCATACAAATTCCGCACTTTCAAGTATCTACTACCATATTATAGCCTATGTTTTGTTCTGAGATTAATAAACTTTTCCTAGTTAGTTGCCAAACTTCTAAACACGGAACAACATCGATTGAAGTCTATCTAAATATGTCTGTCTACATTACCAAAATGCATTTTAGGATGTTTGTACTTTCTTAATCGTAATTTTGAAAAACAATTATACTATTTTAATAATGCGAAATATGATTCTACAACTATTGCCTATTTGCTAAAAATATCAGTTACATACAACATCACTAAAATTAATTTCATTTTGAGATTATTAGAGATTGTTATATTCGAGTAGTAAAAATACACGTATTTTGAATATGCATTGTACTTTAAGAATTGTGGCAGGAGAGCATCGTTTTATACATTAGAATCTTAGAAGCGACGGCATAATTAATATCTAAATAGTTATAATTTTGTAAAAGCGAGAAGGTTTACAGTCCATTTCAATCTACCCTCTTTTCAATGTCTAAAAGTATTGAAAACCTATATTAAGACGCCTGCGAAGCATGCCTATTTCATACAAACGTAGTACCAAAATAATTCGTAAATTAAACATATTCCTAAGGTAGTGTGTATTTATTTCGATTGAATTACAGAATATCTAGGTTCCCAAATATATATTTTGATTGGACATTGATTTTAACAAGAAAAATAAGTTTTCTATGGAAATTTTTAATTCCTCATATATCGTCTTTGTATCATTGTCCTTTCAAAAAATATATTTGGGAACATAGATATTCTGTAATCCAATCGAAATAAATACACACTACCTTAAGAATATGTTTGATTTACAAATATTATTTTGGTAAGTATTACGTTTGTATTTATAATTTTCTCAGTTATAGTGTCCGTTATTAGTATATGGCGTAGTATTAGTGTTGGTACAAGGGTACGTTCACACAGAAGTGACGAGGTTGGAGCGCCTGCGCGCGCGCCTGTGCTAGGACACAGGCTGCTTCCTCTCGCCCTCCAGCATCTTGTCGTCCGAGCAGAACTTCTCCAGCTGCTTCACGTAGTACGTGTTGAAGTTTAATCTGGAAATTGGTTTTAGTTTAATTAAAAATAGACTTCTTACATCTTGTGCGCTGCAGCACAAAATCGCCGCGGTGAGAGCGTCTAGAGACAACAGTACAAATACCTACTGCTAATTCTGCAGTATAATGTTGTTAGTATTTATACTGTTGTCTCTAGACGCTAGAGAAAAACGCTAGAGAATAGGTATGCTATGATTGACTACTGATATTTTCCAAAACGGTAATCCAATAGTATTGTTACTTAGGCTAAAAAATGAACGCGGGGCATTTAAATAAATCATCTAATTTATTTATTATTTACGAGTAATCTCCGATCAAGTTAACGACTAGCGAGCAACAGGTCTTGATTTCTATCCTGACTACTCGCATTATTCACGTGCCAGAACAATAAAGAGCAACAATCGATGGGATCCTGGTTTAGGAACACAAAAAGAACAAAAAACAACACTTACCTGGCAGATATGTTCAGCAGTTTGTTGGTATTGTTATCTCTCGCCATCCTCTCGATGATCGCGAGTACAGACAGCAGCGCCGCCGTGAAACGCAGTCCATAGCGTGACACCGATCGAGAGAATGAATCCGCAGACCCGCTCATTGCTGTCCCTCCACAACCCGCATCCTTTACATGTGACAAAACATGTTAGTACAAACAAAATACATACATACTTAAAATGTTTTGATTTACACCTGAATTCAAAATCTTAGTTATTTTTTATTAAATTTTTGGAACCACAAACTCAATGTCATACATGATTAAGTTCAAATTGCATTGCAACCGTTTCATTTTGAATGGTCACTCCAAAATTAACTAATGGCTGATTTTTCCAGCTTGAGTTATCTTTCGTCTGGAGAATAAATCTGCTAGCTGCTAAGCCGGCAATTTTATTTCTCGGATTGAAAATGATGTAACAATTGCAAAATCCAAATTTATAATAACCCTATTATAAATGAAAGACGATAAAAAAATATAATTATTCCGTCAGTTAGATTATCAAAAAAAAAACCGTGTTTTTTCTTTTGTTACATAAACCAAAATTGACAAAGATGCGTTGCTTTTAAAATTCTCAATAGGTCACGCCTTGGTACTCGTATACCTAATTTTTTGCGAGTTCTGACGTCACGAGCCCCCCCCCCCCCCCCCCACTCCTGAGTTTTGATGCGTTTTATCTTTGTCAATATTCATTGATTTACAAAAACAGACGGACCTCTTACTGACGGCCTAACTAGATTTGCAATTTTTTGATACTGTTATCATGACTATTGTCGCATAACTCGTCTTTATTATGAAGACATTTGAGTAAGTGGCTAGGGATTGAAAAACTAAGATTCTGAATTCCAGTATAGTTTTTAGCACTTGACTAATATAGTCCACTATAGGTTCTAAGTAATAGAAGAAGATTTATGCCTAGGAAGACAAAAGCAAGAACGGGGAAATTAAAATAAAAAAGCTACAACATTGATCTCGATATTTTGTTATAGTATCCGGGAAAGTAGAGAGTAAAGAATTCTTAATATAAGGCAGATATTTTAATAATACATAATATATTATACTCACTGTAAAAGTCTAAAACAGAAAAGTCATGAAAGAATGATAAGAAAATATAGGTTAATGATTTTGATATAATTCACAAATACTACATGGAAGCAAGATGTACTGTGACAAATTCATTAGTTTTTAGTACAAAATTATGTAAACACCTTTACCGTACAGAAGCAATGTGAAATGTTTTTACCCAATCATATTACGCGATTTAGTGAGCGCGATTTGTGGTTGGCTGAAAATTTGACATCGATAAGTCGCCACGTTACCAAAGATCAGTTCACAGTGAAATTCTATGATACTTGTGATATTATTTACTTTGCACCAGTGCACTATGTTACGGTTGATCTACGCTGTATATACCTCAGTATAGTCTGTATTGTCATACGTCGATCCAAGCATACTGTTAAGCTCTGCGTCCACGAAGTACTTGTGCATCTCCTTTTGCCAATTAACGTGATTTGGTAGCGTTAAAAGAAAATACAATAATAAATTAATGTTAGAAATCATATAGGTATACTAACCACTGCAAAGCCTTGCTAAACATAAATAATAAAGAATATAATAAAATATAGATAATTGCAGCGGAAGAAAATATATAAAAATATTATGTAATACATTATTGATTGCTTCAGGTATTATAATAAACAAACCTCCACCAAATCTTGAAACATACATAATATTGGATACATATTTATTTAATTACTGTACAAGTATATCATAATTATAATTACTACACTGACTACCGACACTAAAATTACAAATAGCTTGCAAGTGCATTTCTAAGTGCAAATGCACTTATTATATAATTTTCGGCAACTCTCTTATTTTTCTTGCTCCTTCGTGAAGGGCCTATGCACACTGCGTTTTAAATCGTTAGTGCCTTGGAGAAGCGGCGCAATATTGCGTCTGCAGCGCGTAAAAGAACGCCATGTGCATAGGCTTATATTTCTACGAGTAGTTACTACTTTTAAAGTTGCTTGATTACAAAAGAAGCATAAATAATGTCAGTTGTCTACCTGTAAATACTAAACAATGTGATTAAAATATTGTCTATCTAAAGTATAGCATGTAGTGTGTCACCTGTATGAAAGTGCAGAACTGTACGCAGACGAGGCACAGCGTGGTGACTGCCTTCAACAGCTGCGGACTGGTCAGCATGCAGTCGCCGAGGCACGACTCCAAGAAGTCGTTGTGACGTTCCAGCACCTCGTCCACATTGTGCACCTGGAACATTAAAGTTTCAGATAGCCACTGCATTGCTAGCGTCGGTCGTGAAGTCAGCGAGAACAAAATACGGCTGTCGATCGCCGCTGACGTCAGCGTCGCAGTATGGTGCTATATACATATAGAACACAATGTATACTCCTACGCGACCGACCGTCAGCATGAATGATATCGTTAGATAATGAAAAGAAAAAATCCTACTAATATCATAAATGCGAAAGTTTCTGAGTATGGATGTATGGATGGATGTTTGTTACTCTTTCACGCAAAAACTACTGAACTGGATGAAATTTTGCACACAGATAGTTTATAACCTGGATTAAAACATAGGATACTTTTTATTCGGATAGTAATATTCCATGGGACAACTATCAAACTTCACGCGGGCGAAGCCGCTGTTCGAAGCTAAAATCATATATTTTCATATGAAACGCTACTAATTTGAGTAAAGGCGAAGGGTTGCACCACATAATATTAGCATGAAATCGCATTGCGTTCGGCAGAGCGCTCTGTATCTCGATCTTGTAAATGACAGTTTTGAGCGACAGAAAAGATAGGAGCATGGAAAAATGCGATTCCGTGCTGCTAGGTGTAGTACAACTCTAAGTCGCTCTATAGATCTCTGCTTTAGAGTCGACAAACGGACAGTACAATCTTTGCAATTAATAATCGGTTTGTGTGAAAAAGAACTCTGTTTTTGGACATTCGGATTGTTCCACCCCAAATACTTTGTTCTAAAGGTATGATTTTTTACACCTTACGTAAACGGCGTTCGCCAAAACAGTGAGTAATACAACCTTGTGACGCGACGGCGACCACTGGTAACTCGTAAGGAGTACCGCCTACAAATTATCGCAAATCCGCTCCGCCCACAGAAAAACAGAGCCTTCGTAAAAAACTATAACAATATGGCTGACCAAGCTTTTCACCTTGCGACCTATTACACTGCTTATTACTTCATTTATCTTGTTACATTACACCTAGTATGCTCCAGGGACCAGGATGTTACTTTAATAAGGACATAGGAGGTCATGATTCACGATTGGTTGAGATGCCTCCACTATAGCAAGACAGTTGGATTTAAATGAGTCATAAAAGAAAAATACCTAATGCAAAATCTTTAAACGACTTATTTATCACTTTGATTTTCAAACATTAGAATTAATAGTATTTAACCACAACCTTCGATTCACAACTCACGTAAAACCAATATCCAACAGTTTAAGTTTTGGACGTGATCGGTAATTGTAATATGAGCAATTAAAAACGTTTATGTACATCAGTACGATCTGTAATCTGTATGGTCAGTAATTGCGTTTGGTCAGCAGTGTTGCAGGATAAGCAAGCAACTATCGCCTCCCACACTGGCGGCGCGCGCGCACGCCTCACTCCGATCACAGGGCCGAGTTGCGCGGCCGCTCCGCCGCTATGCGAACACCAACCAACAGTCAGTGAAGTGCTTGTGAAGTGTGAACTTTCAGTTGTGCTATTGTGACACTCAGGTGGGTTTGGGATACATTCAATTCCTAAAATCACAATAATCCAGTGTATCCAGTAAAATAATCAACACGTTCCAAATGATTAAGTCGCAATTCGAGATCCTCGTATTTCATTTCCATGTTTTCGAAGTATCAGACTGCGGTTTATGCAATCGGATACCTGATAATTGCAATGAGTGCATTACAATTCTCAAAAAAGGAAGCTTGTATCCATGTACAGATGAGTACCTACTGGGAGTTTAAACAATGAAACTCAAGTGCACAAGCAATAGGCGAATAGAAGGGTATACGTCACCCCGGCAGCATCGTTAAAAGATACATTTTGTAAAGTTTTTTTGAAAGTTGTTGATACTTAATTACGTTCTATACCGATAAATGAGCGCTTCATTATCTAGGCAGAGACCGGAACAGGGACAAACTCTATAGTCGTTGCTAAAATATGGGACCACAAAATGGTCCAAACGATCTGTTCAGTCTACATGCAATACTTAGTTGATGACCGTGACACAAAGTTTATTAACTGTACAAAACATATGTGGGTGTAAACATTGAAAAGAGATCATCGCATATTATGCTGGTAGTCCAAGCCCTCGACAAGGTCGGCAGGGGTGACGTCATTATTAATATGATGACGCGGGACATGTGGGTCGCTGAGCCTATACAGAGTGCGGGAAGTTGTGCCCTGTCGGTTGTAATTGATTAAGTGGTAGACAAATGCAGTCGACGAGCGCACCAGAGTAATGCCAGCGAAACAAACGTATCCGGTGACAGTGTGAAAATATGTTTTTAAGCATACATGATACATGCAAAACAAACACTAAGTAAGCTACTTTTTGCTAAGTCAAATCAGACCCTTTTCGCAGCACAAATGGGTTTGATTTGCAAACACTCTAAGACCGACGGTTGTTTCTGTAAAGACGAAGTGGAAGAAATAGGGATGATCTTTGTCCAGCAGGTCGAAAAAGCAAGACAATGAGCCCGTTAAATTGCATACTGCATCGTTCATCGGGACGTGAAGGTTTACGAACGGTCGATAAGTACTTCGCAAAACTAGTTAGCCCAGGTTTGCTATCCGCTGTATCAACGGATGTCTTAGTAATGTGAATTCTCGTGTTTTGTGTTTTGAAGCGGAATTGAAAAACTTAGAACTCTGCGAATTTAAACATCCTAATTATATATGCGAAACAGCCCGTATATTATTGGGTATGTTTTAGTGACTCATAAAAGTAGGACAAGAGTCCTTATAAGACTGGAGACAGCTTTGCAATCAGTAATGAGGCAATCGGTGCAGGTACACGATATGATATATTTCTTGTCATTGTTCGAGTCGAGCCGAGGTAAACAGAAAAAATAACTTTCTATTAAAGTTCAGAAGCGGATGATTAGAAAATTGATAATAACACGATGGAGGCAAAGTTACAATAGGTGATTGGATGAGAAGACAGCCCAATGACTTGAAAGACAAGCCATGACCTCCAACCGACCTCTACACTGGACCTCTATTACCTACCTTATCGGTTGCAAAGTAGACACTCTTTAGAAATTTATTTGCGAACTTAGAGGAGGGTCCACCGATAAATCCTATACTTGAGATAATTGCTACTATTCCATATCTCTAGTACACAAGTGAATAAATATTTAACTAACACTACATAGTAACTGAAAGCTGAAAACCCGTTTAAATGGAGATGCTTTTTGACTGAAAAAAAGTTCTTAAATTCGCCACAAATTTACGGATAAAATCCAGTTTCTTTTGTAAAATACGCGTCACAAATTAATAGATATTTTGTGTGACGAATACTACGAATCTTGCTATAGCCGCACCGTAAACCTTTATTTGTTAACTTAATAGTTTTCATCATTTTGTGTTTTATCTGTGGAACCGATATTAAAACAAATTGCTCCGATTTATCGCTCTCACTTCAAAACAAAACCCATCTTTGTGTGCTTCAAGGATTTTGAGATTGGTGATACACCTCTGGACTAAATAAATTAAAATATTGACGAATTTGACCGGTCATGGGACATAAACATTGATGCAATCGTTGACTAATGATGACGGCAGCTCGCCCACATAACTACCACATTACCAAATACAGGTGGTAGCAGACTACCAGCATATAATCAAATTCATATTGATTCGGTAAAGCGCTTCCGAGTCCGACACACAAGTCAACAGCAAACGGTACTTCCTTAAAAGAATACTATTTACAATAGAAATTAATTTGTATGGCTAGTGACACTATTTGTTAAGGCCAAATATAGGTTTCAATATATGGGAGTGTGAATAGAGAAGTACACTTATTATAGTCAGTCTGCACTTAGTGAACTAACATATTCAATTGGATAATAGGTACACTAGCCGGGGCTCAGCAAATTGAAATTGAAACAACTATAAATAGGCGCTATTACATCCGACTTAAACAACTGGCGAAATGTGGATATACTATCAAGTAGACTTCTGCCTAAACCTTTGGGGATTACAAGCGTGATGTTTTGTTATGTTATAAATAGTCAAATAAAGTAATTCGCACACCATGGACTGTTACTAGAAGTAGTAGTACTACATAGTAAACCAAATAGGAACAATGCCATTAAGGGTCTACATTATATCTGGCTTAACCACAATTGACACAGTAAAATGTAATTTGAGCAAACATAAAAAATCTCATTACACATACTACAAAATAAGAATGCACTTAATTTAGATTGAAAGAAAAATGTATTTATATACGCAACTACCAGAAAGGACAGGGAAATTGGAAAAACTACTTTATTTAGGTCGAATCTTATCAAACCAATGCAAACACTTCAGGCATTTCGTAACACTTCTTTTTCGTCGGTGATTTTTGCATTACTATGTCAATGTCAATTGATTAGTGTCGGCCCTTTGAGATATCTATCTAAAATCTAAACTATCTGATGAGAACATCTCAAGGGCCTAAGTTTATCACCGATAGCAAACTATAAACATTTACAAAATAAATATCTATCAAAGAACGATTCAACTGTATATATACCTACGTTGTAAAACGGACGAATGACCAACTTGATTCATCTTAGTGCAAAGAAAGTTATAAGCAAAACTGCAAAAAGATGAAATAGGAGGAACAGTTTGAAAAACAAGACCATGATGAGAACAAATGTATCAGATATAACCGAAGCGCAACAAGCGGAAAGTATTCAAGCCAAGTGCGAAGCTGTGGCTGCGGAGATCTTAGTAAAAACTGTTAATCGGCGGACGCGGCTCGAACCGCTCCATCGAACTGAAATAGAAACACGAAATGGTCTTTCCAAGTACATCAGGGTGTCGTAAATGATCGATGTTGATTTAATCTTTAGTGCTCATTAAGCACTTGATACAGAGTTCATAGCCTCCATACAACCGCGTCCACTTTGGCAATTTTATGCGAACTTATCTCGAAATAAATCCAGTCGGGTGGTTTATAACCAATTCTTGAACGCTTTTAGGATTTATTCATGAACCCTTCGTCATGCCATTCACATAGAAATTATGTATATTAAGTACGTTACATTGTAGAATACGTCGACATAAGGAAGAAAGCGAAACGAAAAGAAACGCGTCTTGTTTTTAGGGCGAAGCAAATTAGGCACAAAGTTGACAAAAAGCGTCGTTCAACCGACCGTCTGACTGTTGTACCGCGCGTCCAAATTGAAATGTTATGTGCGGAACGGAAGACTTTTTACTGTTTAGTTGGTCAAGTACCGGATGTGTGGTAATACTGCCTGAGATTACTGCCAATTCTCCACACCAATTTTGACCACATATCTGTGGGTGCATCGACATTATGATACGCATCATCTTCCTCTCATGAGAGAATTGGTCACGTTCGTCCGTACGTAAGCAATCTTTATGGTGATGCACAGGTACTTGAATACTGACGTGGAACACAATTTGGATTTTTATGTAAGTACATATACCTATGCATGTTTGTATTTGACGGTCAAATCTCAGTTGGAGTTTGTAATAAAAGAAAACAAGTTCTTGATGAGACTAGTTAAAATTCATAAGAGCTCAAGAAACCGTTACGATGAGAGTAATCTGGTATTTCACGGAAACCTGTTTAGTTAAAAACATTCGAATGTTTATTATGTAAAGCGATTTAAAGGAATAGAATTAATTCTTACGAATAAGGAATTAACTGATTATAATGTGGGCAAGATGTTATTAAGTCATAGATAACCTCGGCGCAGTTGTCAGAAGAAATATGATCAAATACGATCACTGTATGACAAATTAATACCATAATGCACAAGCTTTAAGAGCAGTCGTAATTACTAAAAATACACTGACTCGATTAGCAGTCGATACAAAGAACCGTATGGCTCGGTAGGACGATGGTGGTACTGCTATTATGGCGGGTCAGGGCGGTTGCATCACGTCCAAGGCAGTCTGGTTGCAGGTGACAGTGCAAAAGATCTGCACACACGTACGGGTGCGCCTACGCACTGTCTGCTTTTAGTGTCTACCGATTACGATTGTCTCATTCATAAAAATAGCGATTGAACTTGAATATTATTATTGTTTCATTTTGAAACTGGTCTCAAGTAGTACAATAGTACAATTACAGTAGTACAATTTGTACTTTAATTTTGGGTCTAAAAATCCATTACATAAGTCAGCAGTTCATTACAGTGACCAATAAGAGACGACCTTCGCAACATAATTTAATACTTTTCATTGATTTAATTAGTCGCACCTTATTTCCCCTAAGGGCTAAGTATTAAATTATTTTAAACATTCAATGCATATTCAGTAGATTCGTAGGTGTAAATTGAGTTCAGATATATTCCTTGCATCACTGATTCCATACAAACCGCAATATAAATGTATACGACTTGACCGTATACTATTAGATATCTTAAACTGTTTAATATTGGATCACGTATTCGATTTAGAGACGCCTTTCAATTTAAAAGTTTTATTTAATCTAAAGCTCGTGATTTCTAATGTAAGTACTTCTTTATATAATCTATAAGTATTCACCCTTTCACTTAAATACAGAAGTACCTATCTGCCCTTTTCTAATGTACACATTAAAGATCTGCCTAAATTAAAATTGATTACTTGAAGCTAAACTTAAAAAAATAAACGCAGAAACGCGAGCGCAGCATGTTATCGTACTTAATAGTTTTTTTTTTAAAGCAGCTATTTTCTTCATAAAGTAAGGCGTGTCCGGCAATTAGACCGAAGCGCTGGCCACCGCGCACCGGTAGCGTGCAGATAAAACATATGATCATTGAGAAACAACGGATACGCCTAATTGCTAACGCCATTAAAGGCTTTTTGTAGTTTAGAATAACTTTCTTATGAGTGCATTTTGTATGCCTTAGGAAGTTAGGAAGGAATAACTTAAAGTAAAATAAAGTTGGTTTATTCCAAGAGTTTTCGCGCTTTTCAAACCTTAATTCGGACCAGACTGAGAAAATTATGTACTTTGAAGGTTTGTCATCAGATTTGATATGTACCTACGCTATTCTTATCGGTAATTCATATAATGGAAGTTTAAGCTCTAGAGAGAATTCTTTCACTCTTTTTATGTACACCGTACAAAGCTCTATCATGCAGTGTTTCATAATCGACATAATGAATAGTGGTCAAGTTTATAATAAATCACTACATCAAGTACATTATGTTTCTGCGACGTCTATATCGTGGGAAAATCGTCTATCGTTCGTTAGCCCATACGGATGCTACAAACCGGTAGCGTTAGCAAATAAGCAAACCAATGTGCGTTCTGCACTAGCCATGTTTTTTCAGAAATGTTACATCAAAAGGTTGTGGATTACAAAATGTACACAAGGGACTCATATCCGTACATAAACCGGAACATAAAGGGCGAGGAAGGAACATGGATGGGTTTTAGTCAGTAAAAGTCTGACACTCCCTCCCGCTCAGCACAGAGTGGGAGAAGTCATTTGATGACAGAGAAAAAAAAAGGGACTCATATCTATCTACAGAACAATATCTGTGGATGTATGACCTCAACAGAGCGCTTACATTAGCACAAGAATCCCACTGACATTTAACACAAATACTCCGCAATCTCCATATGCAAAGCATCCGATGGGGGTTACTGATAAATAAATGTGAGTAAGTGATTATTGACGTTGCGCTCTGACTCAAGGCTTATGTATTGAAGGAACGTGCGAGTCTTGGACAAGTTTGCATGGAGTTTTAAAATGAAGACAGTTTTGACAGTGTTATTTGCTATTTGCCATATCCACATTCAGTCAATCAGGAAAACTTAAGTGCCTAAGTATAATTTTGGAAATCAAGAAGTTATTTTTAAGATATTATTTTGTACCCTATCACAATGTTTTTCTATTGAGGTCAAAGGTCGACTGGTAAAGAATGCCTTGTGGCATTAAATCCGCATGTAGGTACCACTATTGTACAAGAAGTTAAAATAAATATAAATGTGATTCCTGGTTCCTATTTATTATTTTTAACTATATTATTTAAACTATATATATATATGATAAACTATTTATATTTATTTAAACTATATATAGGATATTATTGAATTTAAAATACAGGCCCACAGGGTGACATATTCTCGTAGCTGCTTCTTCACAACATCAATGTGTAGGACTAGACGTTTTATTTTCAATCCACATTTCCGCAAACAGTGGCCACATACAATGGATGTGTTTGAACTAAGAAGAACATGTTAGATATTATAACAAACAAGTAACCGAGATGATCCATCAACAAAGATCGCTATGCATTGTGTATAATAGGTTGGTACAATTTATTAATACAGGGTGGCCTGTAAGTTCCCTAGTTGTTTCCTTCGTGAAAAAAATAGCTTTACATTACATGCACTTTTTTTTTCAAGAATCTGTATGCTTTGCTTTGTGGAAAGTTGTTTAATAGAGATTGTACTCACTACCTTGAAGGATATGGCAAACTAAATCGCCACCGTGGAATTTACGGACGAACACCTATGCGTAATTAGTTAGTTGAAACAACAATCGTATTGTGATGTTTTCTTCAGCAATTAGGTGCCTACCTATTGCGGATGATAAAATGTTGTTATTGCGTTCAGAGAACAACGAATAAGGGCCAAATATATGTACGTAATTGAATACTCTGAAAACCACAATAACAGTACCTTATCCTATTCCTTACAAAAGTTAAGTAAATTAAACTTTGTTTCCCTATGCTTTGAAATACATGATGATTTGAAATATTTAGTAAATGATTTGTAACCCACTAATTTGGTAAATTCGTTTACATATTAAGGAGATTGCAGTCTGAATGTTGACAATTTCGTAAATTAATTACGTTTGTGTTTTTACACCTAAAACTAAAATCTAGATAATTAGTGGCACGTTAATAATGGCATCGCTTCTACAAGCGATGTAACTGCAACACTACTGTCACATCCGCTCGGCAAGCTTTACGCTTAGTGAAAAGTTGATTGCAATTCATCATTTAAAAAAAACTATTTGCGATGGTGCCAACTTTCAGATTGCACAGCCTTAAACAAAGATCGCAGTAGTAGCCAGTTAGGCACTCTATCCTACTTGTATGATAAAGATGACAGATTACACATATTTATGTATACCTAGTGAGTTATATCAATTAGCTGAGGTTGAGATTTTTTAAAGTACAAATCGATAGAATTTTATAATTATTTTGTACATAATATACTTGCTCAAATCTCTATTTACTTTGCTCAAAATAATAAAATATCTATAAATTAATTTAGTCAACTAGTTAGCTCATACCTCATTGCTACTCATATTAATCACTGTAGGTATTTATCTATACTTACCAACATGCTTTATACATATTTACATCATTAGTTAAAAGAGCCTCAGGAACCTTTTGTTTTCTTCAGTATTTACAGTTGATAAAGTTTGTTATTGTGGTCACCATACCACAAATAAATCAAACATAACTAAATATTGATTTCAGTAAAATCCCTTAGGAACAATCACATTTTATAACTCATATTCTATGAGAATATACAAATTATACTCGTGACCGTTTAGTCATACAACAAAGCAAAATGTTGATACCTAGTATGTAATTTTTTATTTTGATGGTAAATGTAGAGTGCAAGTCAAACGCCATTAAAGTTTAAACAATAAAAAGGTCAACTGTACTTTATGTCATGGTACACGCCCATGGCTATTTCCTTTTCATGTACACTATTTTAAATGCCAAGGATTTTCGAAGGGTGTGCTTGAATTTGGACAAATAAAAGATGCAAAGGGCACGGCAAGGAGATTGTTATCTCAGACTGAGCTCACGGCTTATATAAGCTAACGAGACTTTGGCTTATCAAATTAGGTAGCTTTAATCCTAAGATAACATCACAAATGATCTGTTCATACATTTGTACGCGCAGACCAGCAATTAATTTTCGCAATGTTCAGGAAGAAAAATCAACTAGTATAAAAAACAGTACACTGAGAAACAGTACAAAAATACAATACTGTTTAACTTTGAAATTTATTCCAAACAAAATAGTTTAACGAGCGGCGCTGGCAGTGCAAGCGGCTTGGCACATTTGTCGATCAATCAATAGCGCACTGAGCCATCGGCTATTCGCCTCGGAACAGGTGAACCCGATGTGGAACACAATAGCAAACCTCGTTTGAGCCTTGAAGCGATGGACATGAAAGCTGTAATATATTGTATGGTCCAGTGTTGTACAATATAACCGGCCAACATGTGGAGTATCTCATCGTCGTTCCGATGGGCGCACACACCTATTGTTTGGTGAAAACGCTTTGTTAGTTTCATCTTTATTTTGGACGTACGATGCGGCAAATGATTCCGTTAAAACACGTTACTTAAATAGCCAGACTGGATTTTCACGAATTGGTGTAAGTTTACGTTTACTCGAAAAAGTGTTTACGTTGCTGTTTTACTGTTTTCCTATTTTACTACAAATACATTGCTTGAAAATGATAACATAAACACTTAGAGCATTCCATTGTATTTACAATGTTGCAAACTCCATCAGAGAAAAGCAATGCATTTGTGAAGCTGTCGTTATTTTTTAAGCACACAGAAGCCATTTTAGCCGTGTTCTCTAATACGATTATAATATGAGCAATGCCCAAGGCGAGATTTAGTCATGGTGTATTCAGAGCAAATCCGAAGATAAATATTGTCCCAAGCATTCAGACAAGCGTAACAAATATAGACGTAGTTAGCGGCTTTATGTATCTCTTTGTCACGATTTGAACATTTGATAGAAAAATGGTAAGCGGATTAAGTCTCCAATAAAATGTTCGAATCACGATAGTCAAACAACCGAATCAATAGTGTGTATAGGAAGAGTAAATAAGCTAACATGCGGGTACTCAGCATGTAAATTGTGAAACAACAAAGCATACAAAGTATTGTACTCGAACTTCATTGGTTCATTAATGCTCCAAAAATCAATTATGCTGCAATAAAATTCACAAATTGGGAACTTACAGCATTGAATGGGTACTTTCAAAATTACCTCCTCTGCCTTCCATTCAAGGTGCTTTTTTGAAGAACACTGGATCTAAGTTTTACTATCAAGTACAACATAGACAGCGCAAATCAATCCAATTACTCGATTGTAGAGGCATGGGCATGCCGCACGCGCGGAGCATTAATTTTATGGTAGTGAGAGAAATTCGGAATAATTGCCCCTTCATTACGGTGGCCAGTTAGGTAAACTCGACTGATTTTGGTACTAAGTAGCTCATTTAAAACAATGATAGGCAACTCCGTAAGGCTACGGTTTTATATTTGTAGCTCAGAAGTAACAAATCAATCTCCATGCTGTACACCCGTAAAACATTAAAGGCTACAAACAACAAATTAAAACAGTATGTTTTATCTTTGTTCAATGAGAATTCTCAAAATAGGGCACGACTCACTTAAATGGATTGATTCGTAGTTAACGGAATTACGGAACATACGAGGCAACGATTATCACGTTTTCACAAAAGAGTTTGTGGGTGCACTTAGCGTAGTTAATCAAATAAACGCGCGAATTTGGGGTATCTTCATTCATTTACACTTTAGAAAAGGTTTAAAGCTTACAAACAAGCACGTGAAAGTACGCCAGATGTTCAATGGCCAATCCATTTCAATTGAACCAATTGTCCTTAACTATTAGTTTCGGAGTACTACACATGAGTTTCATAACATTTACTTCAATGAGAAAATTGTGGTGGGTGATAAAAACAATTATTTTACGTTTCAGATGCCAGTGCTGTGCGCGCCATGACGCGGGACACTTACGAGATGAAGCCCAACGCGCTGTCACGCGGGAGCTCCCTCTTCGGCACGGACCCGCAAGTCCAGCTGAGGACGGCGCTACAAACCAACGATTTCGCCACATTTAAAAAGCTTGTCAGCTATGGTTCAGTGAATCTTGAACATGTATATCCATATCCAGATCACAAGACATGTCTGGAGCTCGCAGTGTGCGAACCAAACAAACAAGAATTTGTGAAGCTATTACTGCAGCATGAAGTCGAAGTCAATAAAATGAATGAAAAGTTTGCCGCAGCTCCTATACACTTCGCTGTTGAAAATGGAAATATCGAGGCATTAGCAGTCCTACTCGAGGACGACAGAATTGACGTAAACATCAAATGCAAAGGTAACACTGCTTTATTAATGGCCATCAAAAAAATAGAGGATTTGGATGACGACCGAGAGCGTGATTTGGCCACCTATGAAGATATGGTTGAAATGCTCCTAAAAGCGGGATGCAATGCCAATAGTCCCGATCTGAAGGGTGTAACTCCTGCTTATTCTGCTGCCAAACAAGGTCTGGAAAGAATTGTAACTTTGATATTAGACTACGCTAAGGAACCAATTCATCTTGACACGTACAAAGACATGAGAGGAAGAACGGCGCGTTACTATCTGAAAGAAGCATTCCCGCATCTATTGGCTAAATTTGAAACCGAAGAACTAGAACCAGAAATAATTGACGTCGATAAATTATTTTCGTATCTGAGCAGACACGAAGAAGATAATTTTATCCGCGATTTCACTAAACTCGTCAAGAAAAATGACCATCGTCCAGCTTTGGCAGCTAACAATGGAATGTTTACTATGCTGCAGATGGCTACTGAAAAGGGATTACATAGAGTAGTAGACACTTTACTGAACTCCGGGGCAGATCCAAACGCCACCTGTTCAGGTAATACAAACAGACCTGTAGCAATCGCCTGCCAAAATGGGTATCCAAAAATACTCAAAATGTTTGTGGCCAACGACTCTACTCTATTTGACTCAGTGAATTGTGAGTCTCTTCTCCAGATAACTGTGAAAGGTATGCGGTCTTATTCTAAAACACCAAAAGAAGATTTCTCCGAGTGTTTGGAACTATTACTAAAGCAAAATCACATCAACGTTAACCAACCAGATCTTAAAGACAACACTGCACTGCACTACGCTGCCAGGAATGGAGACCAAGAAACTGTTTTACAGTTATTAAGAAACGGAGCCTGTGTGGGTCTTCGTAACAAATTTAGTGAACCGCCTTTAGCAGATATTAATGCAAAAACATTGGAAACATTTTTGGACGAATGTATAACGACTAATGGCGAACGACCAAGTGACGACGATTACGAGATTCACATGAAATACAGCTTCCTCGTTTATCCTAATAATTCGCTTGAAAACGAATTTTGCAAGATGCCTCTAATGGATAGTTCTAACAATAACGAAAAGGATTTAGATTCCCTTTTAGCACCTGAAACAGACGCTTTACTTTACATGACAAGAAACGAAGAATTGAGACCACTTCTAAAACATCCAGTCATCACCAGTTTCTTGTATTTGAAATGGCAAAGAATAAGTTGTCTTTTCTACGCAAATATAACATTTTATTCACTACTTTGGTTGTGCTTGATCCTTTACATAATATTGGGATACGTAGAAGAGAAGAAACCGCCAGGCTCAATAGAAGCGTTGAATGTTGTTACTCATGCTGGTGCGGTAATTGGGTTATTCCTATTAATATTTCGAGAGTTGTTCCAATTACTTGTGTCGCCGACACGATATTTACAAAGTCTAGAGAATTGGATGGAAATCATATTGATATTTGTAACCGCGCTGATAGTAAGTAACGGTTCAGCGGAAGAGTCTACTAAACAACAATTGTCCGCAGTCGCCATATTACTATCATCCGCTGAATTAGTTCTACTCATCGGTCAGTTCCCTACTTTATCAACGAATATTGTAATGTTGAAAACTGTCTCATGGAACTTCTTCAAATTCTTGCTCTGGTATTGTATCTTAATAATAGCGTTTGCTTTGAGTTTTTATACATTATTTCGGCAAGAAGAACCAGATGAAGAACAGAAAGAACCAAACCCTAATAAGGCGGGAAAAGAGGAGGATGAAGACGAAGACTTCTTCGAGAATCCAGGCGGATCGTTGTTTAAAACAATAGTCATGTTGACAGGTGAATTCGACGCCGGATCAATTAAGTTCAGTACATTCCCAGTAACAAGTCACTTAATATTTATTGTTTTTGTATTTATGATTCCCATCGTACTGTTTAATTTACTTAACGGTTTAGCTGTAAGCGATACTCAAGAAATCAGAGCCGATGCAGAACTCGTGGGCCACATATCCAGAGTAAAGCTAATATCGTACTTCGAGAGCGTCTTGATCGGTAACGCCAGATCTTATTCCCGACCGAGCACGTGCTGGTCATGGCTGCCCGTTAGTTGTGAAAAACTAAATATCATAAAGCCTAAAATGTTTTGCATCAAACCTTTTGCTAAACGTATTAGTCTATTCCCACACTTTTTGCCAAAATATAGGATACTCGTGAAACCAAATCAGGATAACAAGATCGAAATCCCACACGCAGAGCCACTAGGAAAATTCGGAGATGATTATGAAGACATTGAAGGTGGTGGAGGCACTTGTTGCTTCGAACGCTGCCAGAACTACAGATTAGACCGCAAAATAGTTAAGAATGCAAAACTTGTTGTAAGCAAGAAGACAAACGTAACCGAATTTGATGAAATAAAGAATCAGCTTTCAAAATACGAAATGAAAATAGAAAGTCTTGAAAGCACCCTGAAGAAGGTATTACAGGCGTTGGAATACCGTAACTAATATAATTATCTTAAGCGATATTTTATTACTTTTAATTTTAAAGCTTTTAACACCTAATTTTCTGCCTTGTTTTATGTATAATTATTCTATTTATATGTTAACGTAGTCGTTAAGTACAGTTGTAACTTTGAAGGCATTTATGATAAGTAAGAGAAAAGTGAGTAATAAAACTGTTTTTTTATCGCGTCCAATTTTGCTATTTATGATTTTATGAATCTCATTTTTATTGAATTAAAATATTCCATTAAATTCCTATATACATTAGGTTATATTGTTTGTTTCTGATCCAAAACCTCATCATACAACAAATATAATTTGAAACCAATGAAAGATACGTACTTAATTATCATGTACTTGTTAAATGTCTAAGAAATTGCTGGTACAATGCAGTACACTTCTGCCGCACCCTTTAGGAAAGAGTTTGACGTTGACGTAGACTAATCTATTTGCAATCAAGGGCGTAGCTAGGATTTTGTTAAGGGGGGAGGGGGGGGGCATAGACCAACCAAGAATATTGCCATTCATAGGACAATCTTATAAAATATGCCTGTCGATAGAATCAACTTTGGTTTTGTTTATTAATAGGCTACCTACGTAATTCTTGCATCTTCTTCAGCTGCCCCCCCTGCCCATACCTCGCTACGCCCTTGTTTGCAATCACACACAACATCAATGATTGCTATTACACTGTACATGCAGCCATGCACGTGAACAGTTTCAGGAGTGAACATTTTGTTTCAAATTCTAAAAGATTTACTTTTTTTTTAAATTATGCTTATTCTATTCACTGTATTCAAATCCTTGTTTCTTGAAATTGTTGTTATTTTTAGTTACTTATACGAATATCAACTTTTTATCAATGCATCCTTTTGAAAAAGTCATATATATGGGACATCCACACCAAAGTTTCTTTTTGTAGAGCAAAATGTTGCAACATGATAATGTCGCACTATAACTAATTATGACGACTGAATTTTTCCGGCCTATTAACTAACTTGAATAACTTTTTTTATCATTGCTGCCCACTATCAATTATAAACATAGCTCCACAAAACTGATAGAAATTAATGTAATTGTAGGTACCTACATTTATTGTGGAAATGATATCGCAAAAGTTGTTCTTAAAAAGAAATATATTTGTTTACTTGTTCGAAATGGACACGCCAGCACAGTTCAGATACGAATACCCACTACATCTGCCATTTTACCAAAATTAATTTATATTTTTGGCATATGGACCCGCAATCAATCACAGTTCGCATTGCGGTCTAATAAAGCCTCGGCATAACAGCCTAACACTGGGGATGCTTTTTTTTTCGGATGGGAAATCATCCAATGACTTCTCCCACTCTGGGCGGAGCGGGAGGGAGTGTCAGAATTTTACTGACTAAAACCCATCCATGTTCCTTCCACGCCCTTTACGTTCCGGGGCCACGGTATCTCTTTCGAACAGTCCCGCACAACCCCGGCAGGAACACTGAGGATGCTACCTAGTCGCGTAGTAGGGTGTAAAAAGACCCTTAACGAAGCCGAAAGGAACTTTTTCTCCCCATCATAGCGATATTTTTTGTTCTAGATCATACCTGGGAACCTTCTAGTTACGGTCATATTGGGGTCAAAGTTCCAACTTTGTCACAAGTTTTTTTTTTAAACATGTTTTTAGTGTAAGATTTTTCCTTTAAACACCTCCACGACCCTCGTACTGTTCGATTCATCCATCAGCACAATGTTTTGAGTGCGTTACATGAGTCCTACCGTAAGACGTGATTTTTAACACAAAAAAACGTCGTATCCCAGCAATAATTTTTGCGTAAAGTTACTTAGTTTGATGTACAGAATGCTTGATTTGACTGCTTCGTCGAGGGTCTGTTTATGTCGTTTTGCATCATGGTCAAATTTAAGGGTGTGCTACAGACCATAAAACTGAATAACGATCTCCATGGGACCACCATCGTTATCACGAAAACTAATAATAATAGCAACTGCCCCATACAAAATGCCAATACCTACTCAACCAAATGTATGAGACAGCTGATTATTTTTTGCGACACCTTGTATAAAACCTATAACATAAGTCCCACTAACCTTATCAAGGCTCTGTATGAGCTGGCACCAGGAGGGTTCGATGACCTCGACGCACATGTAGTACTGCAGATGTTGGATGCAGCTCAGCATACGTTGGCGCAGCGCGAACGCGTCCGCGTACAGTCGCGCCTCCGAGAAACGCTTCACCACTTTGTTGAACAGCCATACTCTGTATGAACAGAGTCATCTTATGTTATGATGGGGTTTATTCACAAATGTTGACTACAGGCATAATGTACACTACATTATGCCTGTAGAGTAGACGACAAAAAAACGAATTAGTCCGTCAGATGTATCATCATCATCATCATCATCATCAGCCTATAATGATCCCACTGCTGGGACACGGCCTCCTCTCAATGAGAGGGAATGGGCTATAATCTACGTATCTACAGATGTATGTATTTCCAAAAATATTGGACACATTTTTTCTTTTTCCACGGAAACAAAAAATTAAGACGATACAGTGCGTCGAAAACTCATGTGACGTCACATTTGAGTACATTTTTACCGGAAAGAAGCCTCCACTATGAGTTTTGACGCGTTTTATTTTCGTCAATTTTTATTAATTTGATAAAACTAAAAACAACGACGGGCAATGACGGGCTAAACAGAATCATATTTTTTTAGTCATGAATCATTCCTACTAAAGACGTTTAAACGTCTGAAAACGTATGGTTAATTATGATCATTGCATAATTTTGAAGATCGTTTATCAGTAAAGCAAGTTATGTGTCAATTAAGTAACAGCTTATACACAACTCAAAGTGAACATGAGATATATGTCAATTAAATAGATATCAACGGAATAAAGTCGAAAATAATAAGAGCGTTAAAGAGGACACATGGTTTCTTTTCTTAACTTTCGATCCTTGCTTATTTTCAAAAAAGTGCCATCTTCATAAATTTGTCTGGAAATGAATACCGCGCTCACTGCTTTTAGACTCATACAATCTTACATTTAATTACTGAGTGAAACTTCACAGCTGTGATGGGTAACCAAAAAAAATATAAAACACATGAAAGTTAGATAGAAGCATTTAATACAAATTAACTTATCAATGACTGACCTGCAAAGTAGTCTCTCAACATGTTTACAGTAGAACAGGTGTCTGAATATCATCTGGTAGCAAGCAATAGCTTTGTGATTGAGTATGAGCGAGACGGGCCACTTCACCTCCATACCGAAGGAGAATGTCTCGATGCCAGTCAGTGGTGGACAGTCTTTATTCTGTTTGTATTCTGAAATATTGCCAAATGATTAATACAGTGCTTTTTTTAACAGTAAAACTTAACAAAAATGATTATGAATGGTCTATTGTCATCAACTGGGCTCAAATCCAGCCTCCATAGTTGTTACTGAGAAATTCCTGATGGAAAAACCCAGTAACACTTTGCCCCACCTGGGAATTGAACCCAAGACTTCAGCCTTAGCAGACGCACTTGCTAGCACTCGACCAACGAGGCAGTCAACGAGGTCGCCCCCATGGGACTTAAAATATAACTAGGGAAATGTGGGTGTACTCGGTGGGGGAAGGGGTACACCCACGGAACAGTAAAAACAGTGGAAAAAGTAAGTAGGCGTGGCACTGTCGCCGCAAGTTAGTCATGCGTGACGCACTTGCTGTTCAAGCGCTCTCATTCTATAACTAGACTGCGTCAACATAATATTAACGAAAAATAATATTAAAATGCCTTATTGTGCCATACTGGACTGTAAAAACCATAGTCGGACTAAAAATCTAACTCATGGAGGGGTATCATACCACCAATAAGTTTTATTTTCGGATTTATTTTAATAAAATTAAAAAATAAAATTTCGTCAAACATTGCATAACATATACAAACGAAAATAGTCTTTAATTGGATTACAAAAAAGTTGATTTTCTTTTCCCGGTTATTAGCCTTTCTGGAATATTCGTTTGTCTACCTATACTTTTGACGCTATCCCAATAGGGCGTGACTTTATCGATAAATCAATCGATGTGTATTACATTGCCTTTTGATTTTGTTTTAATACTTTTTCACTGTTTTATATTGTCTAAAACTCACATAGCAATGTAATAATAAAATATTGCGAGGCTTTTAGCTTTTTTTTCAATTACCCTGTATAAAATGAACAAATACAAACAAAAAGGTACTTGATTTACATGCAAATAAATACCCTTTTTACTACGATTAAAAATTGCCCAACTATATATTAATTTCACTATTTTAATACTATCACACTATCGCATACAATATTTTTTTTTTCATTATATTATTATGTTTTAGATAAGTTTTCATACTATTTAATATTCGATATTATTTCGATCGAATTAGGTTACATCACTATTTGAGTAGCAACCTGCATTCGTGTCAGTGATACGCCATTCAAATACCACCCTTATTTTTACGTAGTTACAGTTCATACTGAACACACAACACAATGCCATCTAGCGACGAGTAGCGGTACTTGGTAGTCCAAGATGTAGTCATTTCTTGTTTTATCAATTTGATTTATAGGCTGTTGACATTAAAGTTGCATTTCGTTTAATGTTTTTTTTGCATTTCGTTTACGCCCTGATTTTATTTTTAGCCAATCGTATTTATGGGTTTGTAGTAAGAGTAAATCGCAAATGTATGAGTTTGGCGACACCGGTTCTGGTACAATGTTTATTCTCAAGCTACTTCCACTGTTTTTACTGTTCCGTGGGTACACCTCTGTCTACCTCTTCGAGGATTACAGGCGGGATGGTATTTATTATGAATGGTTTAGTAAAGATGTTAGATATGAAATAGAGCAGAAATGATTCAAGTACTAAAGTAGCAAAATATAGTGTTACGAGCTGGGTATGAGATAAATTAATTAGTACCGATTAAACAACAAACTAACTTTATTAATCACAAAACAATTTAAAACTTAATCACAAATACACTACTGTTCACTATTCGCTTAGATTTCGCACTTCTAGTTCACTTCGAATCGCTTCGTTGTGTAGCCAAAATCAGACTGACGGTCGCGTGTTGCGCGGTCTTTTTATATTCGTCAACAGACACACAAAAAATATCCACGAATAATCTAGAGGTGTGTTACGGTGTGTAGAACCGCTTCACAAAAAAAAAACATTAACAAAAGGAACTGTAGCCAGGTTTTTTTTTTTTTTAGGATGGGAAATCATCAAATGACTTCTCCCACTCTGGGCGGAGCGGGAGGGAGTGTCAGACTTTTACTGACTAAAACCCATCCATGTTCCTTCCTCGCCCTTTATGTTCCGGGGCCGCGGTATCTCTTTCGAACAGGCCCGCAACCCCGGCAGGCTTCGGCCCTTGCGGGCCCCTCTCTTCTGCTGACATCTCTTTGAGGCGCGCGTGGAACACGAACGCGCCGTCGACACGGCCTGTCGTCACTAGACAGACGGACGGCTAGCTGGCCCATAGCTAACCGTCCACAGGCCCGCATCTACGGTGGCCGGTAGCCACCACGTGGCCCCCGAATAATAAACTACTTGAGGCAAAATAAAGAAACGTTACCTTATGCCCTCGGCGTACGGTCGAAATTACAAGGACAATTCCTGATGTTTTTTTTTATAAAGGTTGCGAATTTGTACCTACTTGGTTTTAAAACTAATAATAATGGAAAGCACTCGAAATTCCAACGTACACATACTGTAATCACGTGCTTTCTCGAATGTTCTCGTAGGTCCGATGTAACAATAGGAAGCCACTTATACACTAGCTAGTCGGGTCAAAGTACTGAAGCCATAACACATTATTAAAGCTAAAATATGAGTTACCTTTTTCATCTTCAGTCTCAATAGATAGAATTTTGAACATTTGGAATTGCAAGTCGTAGGGAAGTAGTTCAATCTTCATATCCTCATTGTACGGGTCGTGACTTGCTGCAGAGAGCCTGAAACACCAACGAATCATAATTAGACACATATCAACTTGTCAGAAAGGGCTGAACTTTCTACCTATGATATGAGATATTTATTCATAAAGTCAAAACCAACAAGGCAATCGAGAATGTAATCGTGGGTTGCTTCGACCATGTGAAAAGTTAGAGGTCTCATAAACTTCCATCCTTTTTCAATTTGCAAGGTTGAATGACTATTTCTTGGATGATACTGTTATAAGAAATAATTTTACGAGGCTCCATTTCAGTGCAAGTGGAAATATGCAAACATGATGTATACAGGGTGGAATTTTTCAATGCCACCTGGATGGAAAGTACTCGAAATATTGGAGATAGCAAATTTTACTGAAAGGATAACTTCCTTTATTTTTAAAAAGAAACAAATCTGCATTCACAGATTTTCGTTAATTCGCTTGCCACATTCGGGCATCGAGCCCGGGATAGATCGACTAAAGTTCGAAAAAATAACATTCTGTACCTTTTTGACATCAATCGATGGGGGCAATCATATGGATCAAATCTTTCTAACAAACTTGATAAATTAAATTAAAGGAAAACCATGAATAAAAATGCTTTAAGGTGGATGGATGATTGATCTCACTGCCATTTTGTCGCTAGAATTTTTACACCTAGCATAGAAATTTTTAATAAACAACTTTATTATATGCGAAACCTAGGGTATTAACTTGTTTTTTTTTTATAATCACTGTGCTTGTTAACTGGTATCATACAAAGATTAGAATAAAAAAGGATTAGCCGCATGAATTTACTCTTTACACACACATGCAAAGTAAATAGTAGTAACTTTCGAGATGGCGCCCAAAGCTTTAAAAAATTTTCCTCGGCGTCATCTTTGATTTTCATTTTGTCCTCATTTTCGTAATCAGCGACCACAAAACCCATGAAAACGACACCCATGACGGAAAAACTTATAATTTTCGTGGGCGCCATCTTGGATTTTCTATTTAACCTCATTTTCGTAATCAGCGTCCCCAATAACCATGAAAACGACACCCATGACGGAAAAACCTAAAATTATCCTGGGCGCCATCTTGAATGTTCTTTTGGTCCTGATTTTCGTAATCAGCGACCCTAAAAACCATGAAAACGACACCCATGACGGAAAAACCTAAAACTATAGTGGGCGCCATCTTGGTTTTTTTTTGACCTCATTTCCGTAATCAGCGACCCCAAAAACCATGAAAACCGACACCCATGACGGAAAAACCGAAGGCTTCATTCCGTATTAGAAAATTATCGCTCACAGCGCTCACATCAATATTTTGCGTTCCGATATAGATTTCACGATTATGACAGCTGAGAGCTGTCATCAGGTTATTTGACAGCGCTCACGGTAATATTTATTTGGAGCATGGTCGCTGTAATCGCAAGATAGCGCATGTCATGACGTCATCAATGACGATTCAAGGGAAACCGATATCGCGCTTGTGATCGCGCTCACGCTAATTCGGAACGGGTTTATAGATGCTCAAAGCGTTTACAGCCCAATTTGGAACGCGGCCTAAAACTTTTCTGGGCGCCATCTTGGATTTTCTTTTTGACCTCATTTTCGTAATCAGCGACCCCAAAAACCATGAAAACGACACCCATGACTACGTACCTACTATCTACCACCTACCTACTCGTACCTTGTTGTATGTAATTATAATAATTTCACACAAAAACAAAAACAAATTTTCGGACAGCGCTATCTATTATACTTGCTTTTATTCTGCAGAAACCGTTTATTTACGGAGATTACATCTCCTGAAAATGTATGGCGAGATCCACCCACCTTAACTTATTGAATTTATATCCCATTGAATTTATGACTGTTCTTTAGATTCAATGGTTTTCCCTTCATTTAATTTATCATGTTTGTTAGAGAGATTTGATCCATATGATTGCCCCCATCGATTAATGTAAAAAAGCATAACGGGTCAACGGGTGTAAAACACCTCTTCACGAAGCCGAAAGGCACTTGTTCTGTTTTAAGTGCGTTACATTGAGTTCTACCACAAAACATGATTTATAACCTCAAAAAAAAAAAAGTTGTTTCCCAGCAATAGTTTTTGCGTAACCTTACTTGGTTTGATGTACAGAATTTAGTTAATTTAGTTAACGGCTTTGTGATGAGGTGGTTTACACCATGTAGAATGTTATTTTTTCGAACTTTAGTCGGTTCGATTCCCGAGTGTGGCAAGCGAATTTTCGAAAATCTGTAAATGCAGATTTTTGTTTCTTTTTAAAAATAAAGGAATGTTTACTTTCAGTCAAATTTGCTATCCCCAGTATTTCGATTACTTTCCCTCCAGGTGGCATTGAAAAATCCCATCCAGTATAAATAAATAAGAACTCAAAAATATTACCTCAAACACAATCCCAAAAGGGATTCCAATTTGGAAGGTATGATGTCATCAATCTTCTTAGACAGCTCTTGTTCAGTAGCATCCATGAACTGTACAATAAAGTCTCCTTGGCTCATTAAAAAGTAATTCTTTACGGACTTGAGTCTTCCCATGAGATCATACTCCTTCAGCAGGAGCTCTAACAACGACTTGCTGGCGTATGCATATGCTTTTTGGATGATGGCACCATAGTTCTGCTCTCGGAGGGAGTATTTTATTTCCTCCGTGTTGGTTTTCGTGATTGGTTTACCTGTTACATAATGTGGATAGTAATACGTTAAGAAGTTTTTAAAACAAATTCCAAAACGGGCATAGTGGAAGTTGGCATGAAGGCCACTATAGTCCTCGCCACGAGAACCTATATTTTTTGTAAATAAGGATATTCTACCAAGTTACCTAGCGACAAATCAATCAACAACAAATAATACCAAACTTAATAAACTCAAATTATCATACTTGTAATACGAAACTGACGAGGAATTTCACTTGGTCCGGTTATATTTTTGGGATATAAAATGCTGTCGTCTAATGTTTTGTGGTACTGGAACCCATTTGACTTCATGGAACGTAAATATTTGGGCCGCTATTTTGAAGTAAGTTCACGCTGATGCCTGTTTTATTTTTATTAGATCCAAAGGTTGCGAACCCGAATGTGTGTTTACAAAAATTATAGCTTCTCGTGGTGGGGACTATAGGCTAAAATGGGTTTGGGCGGGGCACGTCATTCGCATGCACAATGACCGCTGGGCAAAAGTCTCCACACGATGGACGATGGTTGCCGAAAGACAGACGGCGCCGCCGAGGGCAACCCAGAAAAACGTGGCGAGACGATTTGGACGCGTACCGCGAGGCACATGCTATGCCATCCCTGGATATAAAGCTGACCAAGCGCCTTCTGCGCCTGGACAGAGATAGCCTGCGTCTGGTGGCGGGGACCATCACTGGACACTGCTCACTGAATAAACACTTCCACATCCTTGGAATCACTGACAGTCCCCTGTGCAGAGCGTGCATGGAGGCGGAGGAGACGGTAGTAGCACATGTGCTCCTTGAGTGCACAGGCTGGTAACGCCTTTTCTTCGATTCACTTGTTCTTGAGATTCGTGTGGAGCCCTGGGACCACCAAGATCACATGCGGATGTTCTGAGGAGACCGGGAAGATTGATCTGCTTCTGGAGGGCTGGTTGGAGTAATCGGCCACCATGGCTCACGCACAATTGTCCACTTCAAGGACGAGCGGAAATCTAAACCCCATAATAGAATAGATAATAGAGGAGGCACGGGAAAAGAGCATGGAAGGAATAGGCGTGACGACCGCGACAGTATCAACAAAATGCAAATCTATTTCGTTCGTCACTTAAGAGTATTGTAAAATAATAGACACGTATTTTGTTTTTGTAAATCAATGAATATTGACAAAGATAAAACACATCAAAACTCGGGAGGGAGCTCGTGACGTCAGAACGTACTAAAAATTATAACAAGACGTGACGTATTGAAAATTTTAAAAGCGCCGTATCTTCGTCAATTTTGGTTTACGTACGTACAAAAGGAAAAATACGGGTCAAATAATTTTTGATAATCTAACTGACGGACTAATTAGATTTTTTCAGTCGAAAAGCCTATTGGGGGAGGCCTTTGCCCAGTATTGGGACAGCAGAGGCTAGCAAAAACAAAACTATGGAGGGATCTTGTAAAGACGGCACGGATGGCGCAGTGGCTGACCGGTTAGCTGCGGCACGGCGCACGGTGGGCTGGAATCGTCAAGTGGGGACTTAAGGATTCAAATGAGTATTTTTTAATTTTATGTACTAATACTAATATTTTTTGTTATTTGTAATTTTTTTATACCCAGTATTTTTCGAGTTATAAACCCCTAAACTTTGTATGAAATATTAATCGGTTTTTGGTTTAATCTGACATGTTTTAATATTGTATTACAGAAATACAGCAAAAAATCAAATTAATTATTGGTAAACATTCTACACCACCCTTATGACGTCATTTATTTTTCACGATACTCACTCACATCACCCTTATGACGTCATTTGTTTGTAACAATACTCAATAGCGCGGTGACTCATTAGCGCGAAAATGATGACGTGTCAGTATGTGATTGGATGATGAATAGCAGGTAAAAAAATGACACGGTTACATTTGAAAAACAACATCCTCAGTACGTTGTTACACATCGTAATAAACGCACTATCCCTCACATTTTCGGAATACTAATACTATTTATTACGTAAAAATGTTCGATTTGGTGTCAAATATTGATATTGTTGTGCTATTAAAGGAAAGTGGAAGTTTTAAAAATAATAGTGTTTTATATAGTGCTATTAAATCTAGATTAGTCCCCACTGTGTTAAGTGATGGAAACGATAAAGCGCTAAAAGCGTTTTGTGCAAAATATTGCTATAATCTGCAAAGGAGATGGCAAAATGCTCATAGCAAAGAGGAATTGTTTAGCAACAATAATTGCGAATGGTTATCATCGGAAATAAAGTGGCCTGATTTCATTGTAAGTGCATTTGAAAGAAACCAAGACTCTGTTCCTAGTACATCAAGTGAACATGAATCTCCAGCAAAAGTGTCTACTGCCACGTCAACGAATGTAAGTCCAAGAAAACCATTTTGTGAATTAGGACCTAAGCAAAAAAAGAGACGTACAGAACATATTCATACAATTATGACTACAGAGGAAATATCTCATGCACATATTATGAAATTACGAGAGGATGGTAATCAAGGAATAGCTGAAATCCTCGAACACCTACTTAAAAATCCACAGGATGTGCAAAAAGCCAAAGATAGTCTTTTACGTAAAAATGAAAAACCTAAATTTACTCCAGATGAAGCTTTTGGGACCTGTTTTGTCCCTTAAATTAACAAAGTGGCAATACAATACTTTAAGAAAAAGTATCAAAGAGAAAAATGTCGACATGTTTCCTTCCTACTACAAGGTGCAAAATGCAAAACAAGAATGCTACCCGCCAAAGGATGATATCACCTTAACAGATACAACTGCTAGAATAAAATTGCAGGCTCTATTAGATATAACCGCGAAAAGGATATTCAAAGCAATCAATATTGATAGCACAGACTGTAAGGAGTTGACAATGATAAGCAAATGGGGAATGGATGGTGCCTCGAATCAGGCAAACTATAAGCAAAAAATGACAACGGATGACAAAGAGGACAGTGCTTCGACAGATGATTCAAGTATTTTTATGGGTAGTTTAGTACCAATAAAAATTGTTTCCGAGGAACAAATTATCTGGGAAAACGACTCACCAAATTCAGCATATTGGTGTCGTCCAATATTTTTCAAATTTGAAAAAGAGAATAAATCAACGATTTTAAGAGAGAAAACCGAAATTGAAACGGAGATAAATGAATTGAAGGAAACAGAAATTGGAGAAATAAAAGTCTCACATTCATTATTGCTTACCATGATAGATGGTAAAGCAACATCAATCCTCTGTGAAACTTCTGCTCAACGATGTGACATATGTAAAGCTGCTCCTACAGAAATGAATAACTTGTCTTTGTTATTGACTAAAAACATTGATACCGACTTGTACAAATATGGTTTATCATCGCTACATATATGGATACGTTTTATGGAATGCATTCTTCACATAGCCTATAGACTGGATTTCAAAACATGGGTTGCAAAAGGTGAAAACAAAGTTTTGATGGAAAATAGAAATTAAAGAAAAACAAAAAACCCGACTGCGTAAAAACTAATTTTAAAAAATACGTGAAAATATTAACTTAAATAAAAACTAAAAAGAAAGAAACAAGCCCAGTAGTTTAGAATTCTGTAACAAATCATAAATTCTAATGCAGAACAGAACGACTCACAGTCGGGGGCCCCTTGGGAAGATTTGATTGGTAAAATTTGAATGGGCCCCGACTGTGAGTCGTTCTGTTCTGCATTAGAATTTATGATTTGTTACAGAATTCTAAACTACTGGGCTTGTTTCTTTCTTTTTAGTTTTTATTTAAGTTAATATTTTCACGTATTTTTTAAAATTAGTTTTTACGCAGTCGGGTTTTTTGTTTTTCTTTAAATTATTTTATTTTATACTTTTTAGTTACGAATAAAAACTTAAATCAATAAGTAAGAAAATTAGCGAAAATGATTGTTTTGTTAAACAACTTTAAATCTTTATATATCCTAAACTATTATTTAAAATGAAAAATGATAAAAGCAACCTAAAGATGATTTTAAAATACCTATTCAACGACACCCCACTTGACATAGTTCACCGACTTTTTTTTTTTCATTTTGACAATATGGCGTCTGGTTGTCGCTGTGGTGAATTTTGATTACTGTCATGTCTTTAGTGACACTCGCAAGGTTAAGACGAATCGATTGACGTAAGAATTATCAAAATCGGCCTACGCATTTGGTCTCTAGAACGCCACATAGAAACAAACATACATACATACATACATACATAGACTGTTAAACACATTACCCTCCTTTGCGTCGCGCAGTCGGGTAAAAACAGCATTCAGGAAGCTTTTAAAAATCATACAGGCCTTTTAATAGATGTTGTAAAGCAAGGACATGGAACTACTAATGACGGAAATACCGCTCGAAGATTTTTCTCAAATACAGATGCTGCTGCAATTACTGGTGTCGATGAAAACTTAATAAAACGGTTTTCAATCATTTTAGAAACAATATCTTCAGGTCATAACATTGACACAGTGAAGTTTAAAGAATATACGGAAGCCACCATAAAATTATACGTAGATTTATATGAGTGGTATCACATGCCCTCCAGTGTGCATAAAGTTCTTGTTCATGGAGCAGCTATCATTGAAAACTTGGGATTAATTCCGATTGGAAAGTTATCGGAAGAAGCGGCTGAATCGAGAAATAAAGAGTTTAGGCGATATCGCCAACACCATTCAAGAAAATTCTGCAGAAGAGCTAATAATGAGGATATTTTGAATAATTTAATAATTAGTTCAGATCCTTATATATCATCAAAACGTCATAAAATGATACGGAAACACAAACCATTTTCAAAAGAAGCGAAAGCCATGCTTCTGTTATCTCCAACATTTGAAGATGATGAGCGCGAAAATACAGAATTTGTAAATGTGGAACATTTAGAGAACGAATCTGAATCAGAAGCTGATGAAATTGAATGAGTGATAATTTTGTGAGTGCGTGTGTGAGTAAGAGTGTGCGTATGAGTGGATTAGGCCTCCTGGGGACACCACTGATAAAAAAAAACGCGCTTAGTTCTCTACCTCAAGGGTGGTGTGGAAAAGGGAATGAAAATCAATTTTCTCCAAAATCGAAGAAAAACGAAGCAAGTGATATATCGGATAATTTGCCTAAAAAATAGCACAATCGAATACCGAAAGCCGTTTTTTGAGAACTCTTGAGAATTAAAAGTTATTCATATAAAATCAAATTTCTCCATACAAAAATAAATTAAAATCGTTATAACTTTAAAAATATTAGGTATATACAAAAATCGCAGAAGAAAAGTGTCTTGTATTTAGTGGTAGATCGCAAAGCCGTTATTTTTTTTTTTAAATTGCTCATCAATTTTCGTGAATCCCTTAGTCTATAAAAGCTTGATTTCAGCCCATCGTGCGGCGTGTCGCGGGTACGATTCCCTCACGGGAAAATATTTGTGTGTCCTACAGGGAGTTTTTCGATATCTAGCGGTTTGTGTTTGCGAGTTTAAATGTTTGTAAACGCCTTCACGATACAGGAGAAATTCTTCGAGTGTGGTAATACTTTGTTTTTTTTTTGTTGGAGTGCAATATTTTTTTTATTTACTGAAGCTTTTTACATGGAAATCAATTTATAGATGGTAATTGCTGACAGAGCGGAATGGAAGAAAAAAGTCAAGTTAGCTGACCTGAAGTAACATGGAACTAGGGTAGGAAGATGATGATGAATCGCTAAGTATTCAAATCTTTTTTTAAATTTCGAATCGAATTCGAGGTTTCAATCCTCGCACAGAGCAGAGTTTTAAAAGAAACAATTAAATGAATAACTTACCACACTGACTAATCACGTTCAAATATTTCCCAGTTCTGAGGATGATATCAGAGAACTTTTCTAGGAACTTTGGCACTCTATCTCTCTGAATACTGTAGCGTTTCTCCCAGTAGTCGGCGGAGTAGTCTACTGGAAGCTCTTCTTTGTTGATCAGCTCATTGTCTTCTATCATAAATTCCTGAAACATATACAAAATAAAATTGTTATAAACAAAAACAGCAGTATTCAGTGAAAGTATGGCAAAAGACCAAAAGTAGCTCAGATCGTAAAACTAATTGAATCTGAGCAACTGAATGCGTCGGTGAATGTAGCATCAAGGCTGACTGCAAAATTTACCACGAATATAAGAAAGAGACACAATTCTTTATATTGAGAGGCCAATAAAGGTGGGGGGGGGGGAGATGACAAAACACCTTGCTTCTAGAATATAGGTTAAAGTTTCCCTACATCATCAGTAGCATGTACAGAATAATTTCAAATAAGAGATTCTAAAGTACTAGCAGTACAGCCGCGACTTCGTCTGCAAAAATTGTGATAGCTCAAATAATTTGCATGATATAAATATAATGTACAACCCTATTTTACTTCTGGATAATGTGGCTTTCTATTGGTGAAAAATAGTTTATAATCGGTCTAATGGTTCAAAATCAAAGTTTTTATTTCAAGTAGGTCGACGAAAATTAAATGTAGCTACAGTCCCAGTCACAAGACATAAAAACTGTGAAAGTACTGTAGTTGCCCATTCCCTAGTGTAGATCTCTATGGAGGAGAATGGGCAAGAAACTCCATGGACACTCTTTTAAATCAAATTATTGTTACAAAATCTTGGTACATTATGTAAGAACAATGTAGCAATATGTGCACGTTAAAAGTGTCCATAGTAAAAACAAAATAATTAATTCAAAATAAGTTACGGAGTTTATTCGGCACAGACAACCAAAAAGTCTTTCCTTTTTATAATAATAGTATAGATTTACCTGAAAAGGATCAACAATAGTCCCTTTATGTATCCACTGGTCTAAGATACAGAGGTATGGTCGGCAAGCTCGCTCGGTGAGGAACAAAGAGATCTCCTGGGCCCTGGCGTCGCCCATCAATGTGTTCGTTTTGTCGTGCAAAACTGTGAGGACAGCGCCGCCGCGCAACTCACTCTGAAAAAAAAAGTCATAAATTAAAAGAAAAAAGGAAATCATGTAATTGGCATTTTTCAATCTCCTGTTTAATACCGTCCACAGGTTCGCTAAACTAAAAAAAATATTAAAAAAGTAATCATTTTAAGATTCTTTAATTCATTGTTTTTTAGCTAGGGCTGGCTTTTACCTTGGCCAAGGCTTAGCGTTACCATACAGCGCGGTCACGACGCCAGTCTCCTGGGCATAGATAATACAAGATAGATGCGCAACTCTGGTTTTCGTTTTTAAAACTGTGTACCTTAGCTGTTAGATGGCTCTGTTAGTTTTTGTTCAACCAAATAAATACAAAAAGTAATTCTTGGCTGAGGATTCGAACTTGAGAATTATTATTCACAAGTCAATCGCTGTCACTGATAGGCTATCTACTTCGCTAATAAGTTGTCTAAAATAGCTGTTCTGGTTATGACAGTTGTAAGCTGTCAAACAGATGGAACGAGCTAACCAAAGAGAAGTCTATTAACTCGCGACTTAAATAGATTAGGATCATATGAACTTCGGAACACCGAAGCAGACAAGGAATTCAACTCCTTGGCTGTGCGCAAAATAAACGATGTCTCAAAGCGCTTTGTTCAAATGGTGGTTTAGGTAATGTAAATGAGTAATACAAACCTTTCCAATGTTAGTGACAATAGCAGCAAGAACTTGCATGGTATGCATAGTAGGCAAGACAAAGTACCACAGCTTTTGTAATGTGAGGTTGGCAGATAAGTGCTCCGTCTCCAGCTGAGCTATCATAGTCTGAAAAGGGAAAAAATACTTTTAATCAAGTTTAAAAGAAAAAGTAGATCAAAATTCTTTTTACCTCTTTATAATGTCTTTTGAAAATTATTTATAAGAAAATACATAAAATATACTCACATAATAATCCTTCAAAAGTATTTCAATGGCTGCAACCAGAGCATGCAGCACCTGGCCAGACCACATGTCACAGTGTTCAATAAACCTTCTCACTATAGAATAATTGGAAGCCAATGGAAGCATTTGTTGAACAATTTGTTTCAGTGCATCATCCAGATCATCAGATATTAGGAATGTTCGAGGGTCAAAGGTGTCTTTAACTGGTTGGTGGACTATGTAGTTGCCGGGAATGCCGGAGAAGACATACAACAAATCATCAATTATGATGTTCTCTTGAGACTCTATGGGTACACCAGCTGAAATGATTGATTTTGTTAACACTTAAATAACTAATAAGTACATTTTACCTTATTTCACATTTTAAAAGTACAGCATCATGAGCAAGAATGAAACTGTACATAATAAGGCAGGATACAATAAATTGTCATTTGACTGACCAATTTTCATGATTACTGACACTTAACATACAGATAGTGTCCAAGATGGTACAGATAGTGCGACGATTTAAGTAGCAACACATGTTCCCTGTGAATTGAATGCATGAATGAAAAATATGTCATTCTTTCTCATTTCTTTGCATTTTATTCTTGAAAGAGTAATTCATGTTTTAAAATATAAAAATAGTGTCAATATTACAATCTTTAAACTTACTTAGGGAGGAAATAATTGGAAGAGGTTCCTTAGGAAAGTCCCAGGACATGGCAGGATGGTCCTTTTGCCAGCTGGGCAGGTCCAAACTGCTGTACCAGTTTGGTCGTAGCTTTATTTCTTTCTCTTCAAACGACTTCATGACGAGTTTCTTGCTCTCATCAACTGCTTTTAGGAGTTTGTCCTTGATCTGAAATAAAATTATTTTAAAACTGTGGTTGAGAGCACCTGTACTTACTTCTGTGTAGTCGCCTATGTCCTGACCCAAATGATGCTCTACTCCGTTCAATGGTTTAAGCATGAAAGGGAACAGACAGATTTACTTTGTCATAGAATCAGTATAGAGTATGAACTATTGTAAAGAGATTGTTATGAATAATTTGATAATAGGTGTGAAGTTGCAAGTAATTAGTTAAAATTTTTAGTAGAAACTTCTTGGATTATGTTAAGTGAATTAAAATTTTGTTCACCATGTGCCAGGCAGAATATGCCATTCCAAATCCACAATTTATTACTAGGCTGAACTAACTTTATAAAACTGTAGTTTTTTACCATGGAAACCATGGACGATAATTATTATCTGCAGCGTTATACTTACACATGTAGTCATGGCAACTTTGATAACTTTTAACATCACCTTTGGAAAAGGTAAGAGACTATATTTTTTACTAAAAAACCAAGAAAAAAAACACATTTACATGTTAAATTTTCTTCAAAGGCTGTGCTATATTCATTATGTAAGTAGTTAACAAGTCCAATTTTAGCATATCATTAAGTGGCCACCAAAAAGTATTATATATAATTTCCTCATTCAATGTAGTATTCCCAGAAAGGCTATTATTTAGTATTAATCATAGAATTTAATCAGTGGGTGTTTGCCTGTGTTGCTTATCAGCAGTAAATTATCCTCCTATAGGCTAGTGGTACAAAAAATTACAACAACATACTTGTGGAAGGTCCTCCTTAGTAATCTGATGTTTGTTGTCACCCAGTACAGGTTTTGGAGCCACTTTAGGTTTGTATATTTTTGACTTTTTCTCATCACACACTAATTTGTAGAAAAGAACTATGATATCTGCTAAGTTATCAGTACTGGAAGTAAATAAGAAAACAGTTAATAACTTAAATTTAATAGGATGATACTGCTACCTAACATCAATACAAAGTGGTTCTCGGCGCTCCCTTGGTTCATGCATCATTAAGTTTTAATTACACTTACATACTACAAAAATGAGGAAATTGTAATTTTCTCGCGAAAAGCAATTATCAGCGATTTACCAAATGGTATTTTTTTTATGATAACACAAAATTACGTACTTTCTGTTCCTGAGTTCTTCGTATTTTTTCAAAAACGACTTGGCGTTCGAAGCTTTTAGCGCCAATCTCTGTGCGTATTCGTTCACTTGCTTAGACGATAAATTACTGTTGCCATAGTTGGGATCGTTCTGGATGTAATCTAAAACAGTGTCTGCCTCCAAACTACATCTGTAAATTCAATAAAAAAGACATTATCGTCAAATACAAATGCCTAAATTACAATGCACGACTCTTAGCCAAAGTTCTTTATAGAATGAATCTCCCAGCTAACCCTAACGCGTCAAGAAGTTCCTTGATTGTGCCTTGCATTTTGTTTTTTTGAAATATCCAGTTTTGTAACATGTATTTAGCAAAATATTTTTAAAAATCTGTAAAAGCTTCATACATTTGTGTTGAATTAAATTTGACAGTTGATTTGACATAAAGTTAGAAGGTTGGTAGCATGTGTAAGAGACGTTACCATGTATTAACTACAGATTTGTCTTAATGTCAGTTTAGTCGAATATATTAACAAGCATTTAAACGAAGATAGAAAAACGGTCAAGAAAAGATTAAAACCTTAAAGTGCAGTTTCAGGATTGCGACATGGCGGTCTAACGATTCAATCTCCAAGATACCGTTATACCAACCCACAATTTGGAGTAACCACTTTTTTGTACATATATAATTTGACAAGAACGAAACAAAGTAAAGCAGCGTCCCCCCACTGAGCCCACTAGTGGGCTCACTCGGGCCACGACTCGGAGGCCGAGCCGCGCGGCCGAGCCTCATGAGTTTATTATAAGTCCATACTCACGAGGCTAGGCCACGCGGCTCGGTCTCTCGGAGCTGAGTGGGGACGCTGCTTAAGACCACCTCCAACTAATTTTACCCGACCACGGCAAAGTTGTTGTTGTTGTGATTTTAGCAGTCTGTATTTTCCCGTATATAGCATCTGTTTATACGGGAAACGAGTAGTCGAGCAGTATGGAAAAAGAAGACATGCTATGATGATGTATGGTATCAGGTATGTACAGACGCCAGCACATCAAGCTACCACAATCTTAGATTTTCAACTATATCGCTGAAACATTAGGCTCAAGGTAGATTGGGAAAATTGGCTTGTTTCCACCATCAAAACATTGCAAATCTATTAAGTCCGTCAGTTAGAGTATTAGAAAATAATGGACACGTATTTTTTGTTTTTGTAAATCAACGAATATTGACAAAGATGAAACGCATCAAAACTCGGGAGTGGGGGCTCGTGACGTCAGTACTCACTAAGAATGATACCGAACAGTGACGTATTGGGAATTTTAAGAGCGTCGTATCTTCGTCAATTTTGGTTTATGTGACAAAAGAAAAAATACGGGTCAAATATTTTTTGATAATCTAAGTGACGGACTAATTAGATTTTTTCAGTTAGCAAGCCTATTATACAGTTTCGGGTTGCTTGCTGGCGTCTGTACCTATGTAACACATACCAGTACATAAGGTGAAAGTGAGGGTAGCCCGCGAAATTAAAATTTTCTTACGTTTTTTGCAATTTGCAGGCCAGTGCTAGGTTGTATGTTGATTAAAATATTGTTCGCGACTGTAAGACGTCAGTAATTACAGAATAATAATCATCAAAATCATCAATACAACCCTCCAAGTTCATAAAGGTCGAGGAACGATTTTGACCTTGAAAAAACAGTTCCTAGACCTTTATGAACTTGGAGGGTTGCATTGATGATTTTCATGATTATAAATCTGTAACTACATACGTCTTACAGTCGCGAACAATATCGCGACTGCTGAGGCGAGAGGTTCTCTCCGTCTCGCGTTCCGCCACCTCCTTCGCTAGCATGACTGCTTCGCAGAAGGAGGTGACGGCTTCCCATTCCGTCTCACTCTGGACCATGGATTGAACCAGGGCCGGACGCGACTGGTCGCCGCCGCCGATGGCCGCTACGAGGACACGGCGGTGCTCCGCCCACGCGGGGCGAACCTCCACCGTATGCTCCACCGTGTCCTCCGGTCGATCCTCGCAGTGGACACAACCGGGCGTTTCCTCCCGCCCGATAAGATGCAGGAACCTCCCGAAACAGCCGTGTCCGGTGAGGACCTGCGTCAGGCGGAAGGTGAGGACGCCGTGGCGTCTCTCGAGCCACTCCTCAAAGAGGGGACTTATCGCCACTATCGCGTGCCCTTTGATCATCAGCTGTAAGTATGTTTGTATCATTGTTTTGTTTCACCGTAAACTAAATTAATGAGCCGATGTTGATAACTGATAGGCATCCCTTTTTACATCTACATCCAAAAAGTAGCGGTCACTGTTTTTTTTCGTGTCTTGTCGAATGGGATATCAAATGAAAGGGGAAATAGTCTGAGTGATTGAGATTGATCCGGTCACTCACTATCTTAATAATAGTGAGCAAGAAAGTTTTCTTTCAAGTGATTGTGCAAAGTTTACCGAGTTGACAAAGTAATAGTTGAAAATTGGACTGTTCGAAAGAGATACCATGGCCCCGAAATAAAGAGCGAGGAAGGAACATGGGTGGGTTTTAGTCAGTAAAAGTCTGACACTCCCTCCCACTCCTCCCAGAGTGGGAGAAGTCATTTGATGAATTCCCAACCGAAAAAAAAACGTCCTACTAGCCTGCAAGTCTGTATTGTACAGCTTATTGTACTAGTGTTACTGTGATTGTTTGCTTTGCTCACTATAAAAGTTCAGGCGCTACTGGCACTCCATTAATATTTGCACACTGATTTGTTTTTATTCTAATAATATTGTTACATCCACTTACAATATAAATATTATAGCGTCGGTGTTAACTTTAAGATTACTACCTTGCAATAGGTACCTACTACAAAAAGGCCATACCAATTCCGTTTAAATAAATACACGACGTAATCCGATTTATACAAAAAAGAATAATATAATCCACTGGGAAACGAACGATGTTAAAAAAGCGGATCCTTGTGTCATAGGCGTAAAACTTTTTTTCGCTCGTTGGGCGGCACGTCACAAAAGCTTTGACAAAAGTTCGGCGAACGTAGTATTACAAAGGAACGCATTCTGTTTTGATTTTTTGATAGCAAAACTAAAGAATCGGCACTTGTGTATAAAACGGTCGATTCATGATCCAAATGGTTTCGATTGAGAATAATGGATAATATGATAGGTGTTGGCAAAATAAAAGTTGCCGCCATCGCCAGTGCCTTTTCAAGTTTTTCATATCTCTCAAATTGCTACAATTGCCGACATTTAACGCAACACACCTGTTTTTGTTTCTTTTTTAAAGCTTTTTTATTGAAAAGAGCTTAGATTTGTTGAAATAGGCAAATGTTCGAAATACAAGTAGTAACATATTTCGACTGCCATTCCGGGACCCAATCCTAGCCCTTGTTGTACAGCTATAAATATTTCCACATATAAAAGGGTCGGTAAAAAAATGCGAAAGTGACAAACCCCATAAACACCTGAGTTTATAGGCCCAATGAAAAACGACGAGCCTTTGAAATCTGTTTCTGTGATGTTGGACAGGGTACGCCATTCTTTTGGCTTGGATTTATGTGTTTTATACAACCAGTCTATAAATGCCGCACTTTTATTGGCCGCGAGACGTTTACTGATTAATAAAGTGGGTGGAGACGCGGAAGATGCTAACGACGAAACGATGCACATCACAGTCAATTATGATGTATTTTTAATTTAAAATAAGTAAGTTAGCCGTAGTTATTATTGGTAATTTATGAGTTGAGTTGAGCTGCACGCATCTGTCATGAATTTTTTGCTACTTATATAGGTACCTATAGGTACCTACTTATTTGAGTCGGCGGTTCCTCGACTAAATGGAGCCATGGCGCGAGATGGCGCGCGCCTCTCCGTCTGCTCCGTCTTTCGGTATGTCGGTATATTCTTGTCTTCGGTATCATAAAGGAAAGAGTACTTACCTACCTAGATATGAATACGTGGATAGCTATAAGAGTAGGTAGAGGAAGACCAAAGAAAAGATGGATGGACTGTGTGAAACATGATATGGCTAGAAAGGAGGGACTACTGAGATGACTTGTAATAGAGAAGTAGGTACCTAGGTAATAGAAGAAGAAGAAATACCGCGCCAACCCCAAATAAATTGAAATGTATTGATGACTTCCTACACTAAAAAAAAAAAAAAAAAAAAAAGGGCTGGAGACTGATGATGATATTAGGTGGTACTTCACTACTTTTTTTTCGCTCTTGCTCGTTGACAAACCCTGAGTTTGGACGGTGTATTTGACTTCTGGATGTTAGTCAAAGACCAAGTCTGTGCTCCATAGGATAAGACGGGGAGAATACACATGTCCATAAGTTTACGTTTCAGTGCCATTGGCAACTCTCCCTTGAATAGTTCCTTCATGGACCTGTAGCTCTTCCAGGCGTTTTCTGTACGTCTTGCGACCTCACTACTTATTAAAAGTTTAATATCTTAAGTGGACATACAGACAGAGTATACTATAATAAGTCAAAGTTCGAGCAACCGAAGCATCCGCATAGCTGCATGCCGACTCGTGCGTTTCGACATTCAATCTGAATTACAATGTACGGAATTTACAGACTCCAACCGGTCGACGCGTTCGCCCCGTGTCCGTATCCGAGCGGAATAAGAAGCAGCTTTACTGTTAACTCTATTGTTCATGGACACACCAAACAATGTATTTTTGCCGAATAAGGAGGCGCGATTATGTCAACGAGTGTGTTCTGTTTTTAAATAATGACCAACGTTACATCGCAGGCATCAGAAATAGCCGCAGGGTACATGCTATCGGCATTTTAAACTCAAAATGATAGTGATTTAAATATTAAACATGGTAATAAAAGTTTTTGAAGAAAGAAGTAAGTAGGTAACTACTAACTGCCAGTTTAACGACAAGGAAATTTACAAGTAGGGCTTTGTTTATTGTGTTTCTCACATTGGTAGATTTTTCATGCATGCCTAAGGCCCGGAAACCACCAAAGCGGTGACGAACGGAGAGGTGTGGAGACGTGCAAGTTTCAACCAACCACAGGAGAGATACGATGCGAATTTGAACCACCCAAAATAAAAGGCATAGGCAAAATAATAGAGGTTACCAATTTGCTAGACTTCTTACCTCATTAACGCGTGAGGTAAGAGGTCACTATGTCAACTATTAAGTAATCTCTTTGTTGGACAAACAGAAGCTAATTCAAAATGCTTGGCATCCTTTCGTTCCGTCCAACAACCTTTTACCACAGCTTTTACGCAATATGGAGTCGATGAAAGCAATTTTTAATGCGCGAGTATTTATTGAGAATGCAAGTGATCTGATGAAACTGCAGGAGAATTTAAGTTTACATTAACATAGTAATCAGATTAGCTATGTTAAAAGATTAATTAGGTAGATACTTATTTTTTGTCAACCAATTGGATTTTTTTGAGACCGACGATAACCTACCGAATTTCAAGCGACCTACCCTATTTTCTTCAATTCTGAAAATGTTGGATGTCTCCGAAAGACTACCAGATGAAACCTCGCGACATAAATACAGAAAGGCAAGTAATGAACTGCACAGGCAGCAGGCTATTGGACTTGGCAACTATTCATTGTGCGTGTTGTTGATTATTGTTTTACCTAGTTCAGTAGCGGTTGGTCTTCTGACCCCGAAAACGGCTGTTACAATCACAATGCTGTATTTTACAGTCCGATAGACAGGGTGGTCTTCCAAGACCACCCGGCACAACATACAAACGTAATTGTAGATAATGTAATCTTTATACATTTCATTTCGGAGTGTAATCATAATGAGTGACGTAAACTATTCTAATTATTTCCGCGTCGGCACGACTGACACTGTTTAGATGGAGCGTCAGTGTTGCAGGAACAGCTGGTTATTGCGTCACGCCAGCGGAAAGGTTGCGGTACGGTTACATCAAGTGCCTATTGCGTTGGGCGCCCCGACTCTTACTCAATACGGATCCGGAGGCAAGTTGCGGTCCTGCGCCCTAGTCCCATGAATATTATGGAGAGTTAACTAATTTGCAGTGAAAAATCATTTTGAAGCCGGTCTCGTTAGCCACATTTTAGTAAATAACAAAACTGCGTACCTACTTATCATAATTGGCACATAAGCAAGACTCCGACAAGACAGCACCAAAATGCATGTAAAATATCCACTCAAATTGCGGCTTGACGAGCAATAACTCATCAATATCGACAAAATAATTTGGTGAACGTTCAGAGTTCCGGTATGTTCGTGGAAATGGTCATTTTCACGGTAAGTATGCGCCGGCGCACGTGGCCTGGAGGCAGCGGGGTTGACAGAGGAGTGTGGGAGGAGGGGAGGCCGCGTCTGGAGTCGGTGACCGCACATGCGTCGTCGTGCATAAGGAGCCGCCTGTCTTTGTATTCCGGTAAGGTCGCGGACTCCCCAACTAGCGAGAATGGTGCAAAACTATTCATGTTGACACTTCTCAAGTAGGTACCTGCTAACAATTGTCATTTTTTTGTCATTGTCATATTGATGAGTAACGTACACGTACGTTGTTCCATGAAAGCAGTGCATAATTTATTTACAACATAACCATACAACAATCGCTTCGCGCCATTTATACGGTTCTTTATTGTTAAGCATTTTACCTATTTTAGAGCCGTCCAAAGCACGGAAAAGAATGTTATGAAATTCGTTCAGGCTAATAAGCTTTATTTTGAGGTCATGTAGGTGAAGCTCTTTTTCTCCGGTGAATCATACTTACTTATCTTGGTCGGGAAAGATAACAACGACAACGGTTCGGAGAGAAGTAGATTCCCACCACGACGATCTCCCCGAACCGTGCTGCTACGCACCCCCGACCCCTCTTGACATTTTCAAGGGTTGGGGTACCGGCGGCAGCCGATGACACTATGGTCACTGAGCCGTCAAGGTCCGCCACCCAGTCTTCCCTGGGCAGGACAAAGTACGGCTCAGCGACCACAGCGATGTTAATCAACCACTGCGCCATGCTCTGGAGCAACAGATCCTGAGCACAGGCGCAGTGGTTGATGTTCGCCTGGAGGAAGCGTACATAATGGAGCCGTTATTGGCATTCCATTACCGCTTCCTCCCCCCGGGCCCCCTGAGGGCCCCTCCGCAGGCGAACTTGCCGTGCTCTGGGCAGCGGCGGCGGCGGCAGCAGCGGGAGCGGCTGTGGCGGCCGCGGCAAAGGCAGTGGTGACGGTGGCGTTGGCGGAGGCGGCGGAGGGCCTTCCTTTGCCTCTGGCTCTGGGCTTGGCGGGAGCAGCGGAGGCCTTGCTCCCAGCCCGGTGATCGGCCGGCTTGCGAGCCGCCGCACATGCGGGGCAGTGCGGCGCAGCGCTGCAGGTCACCGACACATGGCCGGGCTGACCGCAGCCACGGGGCAGCTCACCGTGACGGTTCGCATTCCCGTGGGGTCCGGACGTAGGGTGCCTGCCTTGATCTGTTCGGCAGAGCACCCCCCGGACCTAGCGACGGCGGCCACCACCTCCACCTCGGTGACCAAGTCGTCCAGACCCATGATGCGCAGGTCTGCGCATCTGACGGGTCTGGACACTCGGGCCTCGTCCGCGTTTAGGGAAGCTCTCAGCTCTTCAGCTAGAGCGTCAGCAGACGAGCCGCTGGTTTCACCGGGGATCTCCAGCATACGAGCCCCCGTTGCGGTGACTTTGAGCCGGAGCCCCCGGTGATCCCGAGCTCCCCGAGATCCACCGTCTCCTTGGCCTTCGCCAACAGATCGCGGTAGGTCACGCCCTTCTTTTCCGCCTCTGGCTGCAGTGTGATCACTACAGCTGCGGTCTTCGGGGCGCGAAGTCTAGCCGCGATCTTTCGTGCCTTGTTTTGGCGCTGCCGCTCTTCTTTACGGGCCTTTTTGGCCGCCTTTCGCCCCCTCTGCTTCTCCCCGACTAGCTGCCATCCGGCTTCAGCCGTGGGAGGTGTAGGGGGCTGGGGTGGTGGGGGTGGGGGCGGCCGCGGCGGCCGACGTGCTGCAGGCGCGGGCCTATCCGCCACTGGCGCTGGCGCCGTCACAGGCGCCACCTGTGCCACTGCCTTGCCCTTCCTTTTTCGGGCCGCCTTCTTCGTAGCCGGCACCGCCGCCTGTTTCGCCGGACTCGGCTTAACAGAGGACGAGGAAGGCAGCGCAGCCCTGCCGGGGGGCCGACTAGGAGGGCCCGGAGTGGATGCAGCAGCCGCATACGAGACGCTGCTCGTGCCCGCGACTGCCTTGTTTGCGCCTAAGGGCAGAGGTTGCGGGACTGTTCGAAAGAGATACCGCGGCCCCGGAACGCAAAGGGCGAGGAAGGAACATGGATGGGTTTTAGTCAGTAAGAGTCTGACACTCCCTCCCGCTCCGCCCAGAGTGGGAGAAGTCATTTGATGATTTCCCATCCCAAAAAAAAAAAAAAAAAAGGGAGGGCGCAGAACAATTCCCTCCAGGACGGAGAACTGCGCCTGGAAGGAAGCCAGCTCCTTTCGAACCAGGTCCAGGACCTGGTTCTCAACCGGCACAGGCTGGCTTTTTCCCCGCACCTGGGCCCCCAGCCCTGGCCCCGGGCGCAGGGCCTCAAATTGGGGGGGGGGCCTCGCAGACTGGCCAGGTCCGCTTGGAGCTTGGCTTTCTCCTTTTGGAGAAGCTCCATAGCGGCCGTCAGGACGTGGCCCGCCTGACTCAGGCGGGCCACGTCCGCTCGCAGCCTGGCCACCTCATCTCCCTCCGGCGAGGGAAGGGGAGGCACCGTAAAGCGTGCCTCCGCTGCCGCCATAATGGAGGCGGGTATGGCCCTGAGTTTAGACGAATTAACTTTCACGGCCACAGCCCATAAGGCGGCTTCCACCTCCTTTGTGAACCTGGCCTTACGCTCCGCCTCGGAGCCGCCAGGTGCACTCGCCTCACTGCCAGACCCCGGGGCAATCATGCCCGGGTGGCGTCCCTCTTCGGCCAGTCGTGCTGACTTCTCGGAGGCAGAGCCCCCCCCCCCCCCTCTTGCCTCGGATCCCCCCGGGCTTGCTGGTGGGGATCAGGTTCCTTTAAACCCTGCACTCGGAAATAGGGGCCCCGCGAAGCGGGGCTCCGTCGACTACGTTTTTTAGGGTAATATAAAGTGTTTTAAGGTTAGGTTATATTAATTGGTATTTCTCAGGAATGGTACATTTTCTTTTCATGAGAGTGGTACCATTGGGCAAGGCGGACCCCTCCTTCCCTCCACACCGCGTGAGTTGACTACCATCGCATGCATTTCACGAAAAATAATGCGTTTTATTGTAAGCAGTATGTTCATTTGACATATTTCGAGAGTTTACAATCTCTCTAGTTATTTTACAATCTAACGTTTTTGACAATTTTACGGTGACATACTACCAGAACACATGCTTACACCAAAGCACTGCTGTAGATGGCGCTTAAGATTTATCATGATATTTATACACGTAAGGGGTAATGTCTGCGGGCTTACGATTACAGAGACAAAGCGCTGCGCTGCATCAGTATGCAGCGGGGACAGGCGCTTCCTGCTGGCCGGGTTCCCGCAACCGCTATGGTAATTTAATTGTACAATACGACAGCGGAATGGATTAGGTGCCTCCGAAATAGTAACTTCGGAGTAATGGGGGAAAACCGACTGTATTGTTCCCGAGTTGCTGAGTAATTTGATTTGACCACGTCGAGTCTGAGGTTGGGCCAAACACGCAAGTTATTGAGGATAATATTCGCGATCATAACTCGTTCTACTATGGGTATGTATAATTAAGCTGTGCCCAAACGGAATTACACTGATTAGACACAACAATAGATAGTTGATCGCGGTTCCCCGGACTTCCCAGGACCAGCGTTTGTCCTAATTTGCAACACCGAGGAAGCACCCTACATGAAGAACGCATTATTAAAATTGCATTTCAAATGTGCTTCTGCTGACGTGGGCTAATACAGAGGCATATAGCAACTATTTCTGTGCTTCCCCTCCTCTCGAAATAATATGTCAGTTGTTCTGCAGCCCCATTGGAGTATTTTAGTAGAAAAAAATAACTTATTCCGATACTTACTATCCGGCTAGGTAATTGGCTGATTCACAAACAGACCCAACCTTATTTTTGCAAAAACGATTCTCTGCATCCGTAATTCCGTAAGCGCAAGCACCTTACCACCTAAAACAAGTTCCTCGAAATAAACATGACCGAGTGTTTTGGGCGCGATGTGATGGCACCGCATAACAAACATTCAGACGATTACTGACTCATCATATCGGTTCTAGCTAGCGACTCGGGACTGTTGAGTTATGACTGATGAATGATGATACAAATGTCAAGAATGCTGAAGGTTATTACATAAAAGAAGGAAACTGCAAATTGGAAGTCAGCTAGACACTATATCTCATTGATCATTGCAATCGCTCGCGGTTTTCTGGGTCTGGAGATCCTGGGTTCAAGTCCTGCTTATTTTCAAAATTTCAGTTTACTTCATCTGCACACAACTACTTCTTAAAATTAATGTTTTGAACAAATGCTCAATGTTAATACCTAGTACCCTGTAGACAGCGCAGTGGTTAAATTGGCCGCGCGATTCCCCATGGCAGAGTCTATGGTTAAAAAAGCCACTCGTGTCAGTTATTTCAGGATTTCAGTTTAAAATTTGGATAAGTGTAGAAAACAAAACACTTCTTATTCTATCTTTTACCTACTCAGTCTACTATTTTGTCAAATGCTACTGCAGGACTAGATAAACATAAGTTTCCTCATTACGTACACTTACGTGATCTTCCCTACATGATGCAAGGGCGTTGACACCGCGGGCCAAGTCGGCTTTGTGCCAAATGTGAATAATAACTATCTAGTGACGACCCACACGTGTTACAAGCACCAAATTGTATTCAGATCCTTGTTTGACAGCAGAATTCAAATGCGCTGCGATATTGATCAGATGTTTAGTCATTTAGAATCAGCTATATGCAATTTGTACGATAAGACATGACTTTCTGGCGCTCAAAGCACTTATTGTTTGATTCATATAATAACCTAACGGTTCTAACCACCTGGCAGGTTGATTTTGATTTCAAAGAACATAAAACAATAGACGTGTGTAAGTAGGCAGCCATAAACCACTTGTGCCTTATGTTTTATTAAAACACACCAATAAATCGACCATGAAGAAAATTCAAGCATTCAAATTAATTCAGCCGGAATGTTTAGAATGTACATCCTTGTTTAGTCCGTATGTATTACAAGTTATAAAACAATAGGGTGCTCACTGTTCTTTAAGGCACAAGTACTTATAGGGAGAATTAAAATTGTTTATTTAAATATTATTATGTTATAATAGACCGACAAAAAATACCGCGAGCCTTATGTGATATGAATTTGCATTAACTATCTGAACTATTTATTTGACTATAAACCTAGTAGATTAATGTTGCCGATATGACACAAGTTCAAAGACCTTTGTTTCTCATCTCATATTCGCTAGGCCACATACCTAAATTGATATTATACAGGACATTGACGATAGCTACCGTTGAATCATTCCGAATACCAACCTCAAGATTTTCTTTTTGCTTACGAATTCCCCCAGACCATCACTTCGTAGTCTAGGTAAAATAGTTGTAGGTAAATGAATAAGTAGGGTACTTACTTATCAGTTAGAAAAGGAAATCTATTTTTATATGGGTTGGTACCTATTATCCGGGATATGATGATATATGAACCCTAGGGTAGTGTTTGAAAAACCCACTCATGGAGGTAAACTCAAGCAGTAGCTTCGATGCGCACATGAGAGTCCTTTCTTGAATACAAATGACGATATTTGGCGGTCAAAGCGGGCACATACTGAAGTAAATTTATTACTTATGTGTACACGGTAACATTACACCTACGTATCATCACGTAGACATCATGTGAAAATCAGTTTATAGCTATTGATACTTGAATGTTGTCGTAATTGCTTCCGGTCACATACATAGTTAGGTATTTTCTTGGAAAATATATATTACTTATTACATTTACACGTGTGAACGTTGGTCAAGTCAGTTACGTCTTACATGAATTTTTATTTTGTTAATTTTGCAATTGCCTCCTTGTAGGAAATCAATTAACAGCGAGTAGGTACTCAGGCAAGGCCAAACATCGTCTTCTGCTTTTGACGAATTTATGTAGTTGTCCAGTCAGTTCTAAGTTCTTTTAGCATCTCTGAATGTCTACGGTATTGGTCCTACGGTAATGGTGTTGGTCGGTTAGAAAAATGCCATAAATATTAATACCTACCCATATAAAAATATGTGGGTAGGTGAAATAATTCTATTTTAGATGTAAAAAACATTTTCAGTATCTCAAAACATTAAAACTTTTTCTTTTAACACTGACATCTGTCGCAGAATAGTAGAAAACGTGGTGAAGTTTTTTCCTCTACTTGTCACAAGAGGGCGCTATCCGCAACAAAAGTGTAATGTTAAGGTACATTGTACTACACCACAGATTGTACTGCGCTTTATTTGAAAAATAATATCTAAAGGGTGTAAAACACCTTGTAACGAAGCCGAAATGCTCTTGTTCTCCCCGTCATTGCGATCATTTTTCAACCGACTTCCAAAAAGAGGAGGTTATCAATTCGTCTGTATGTTTTTTTTTTTTTTTTTTTTTGTGTTTGTTACCTCATAACTTTCGACTGCGTGAACCGATTTTGATGATTCTTTTTTTATTTGAAAGCTGGTGCTTCCCATGTGGTCCCATTTTAATTTGCTGAAGATCTGATGCTGGTCTTCGGAGATATACAATGGAACTCTTCAAAAATGTACGGCAAATCTGCAGTGATTGCTATTATCGCTTGTAGGTTTATTGTTTATACAACATCATGACGTAATATCACGCCTGTATGCTCTGAGGGGATACGCAGATGTGTACAATACACCCAGATTTCGACAGTGTTTGTTACCTCAGTACTTTCGACTGGGTGAACCGATTTTGATGATTCTTTTTTAATTTGAAAGCTGGTGCTTCCCGTGTGGTTATATTTTAATTTGCTGAAGATCTGATCCGGATCTTCGGAGATATACAATGGAACTCTTCAAATATACACGGCAAATCTACAGTAACTGCTGCAATCGCTTGAATGTTTATTGTTTATACAACATCATCACAAAAAATCACGCTGGTACGCTGTGAAAGGGTATGCACATATTGTGAACCACTAAAAAGTGAAAAATAAAAACTTTTTTGCAAAAAATAAAACCGACTTCACACAAAAAAGTGAAAAATAACTTTAGCTTCTGAAGTCGGTGACAAAAAAATTAAATCAATCAAACAAAGGTCACCGACTTCAGAAGCTAAAGTTATTTTTCACTTTTTTGTGTGAAGTCGGTTTTATTTTTTGCAAAAAAGTTTTTTTGTTCTACACCATGCCTTCTAGTTACATAGACGGAGATAATTATCGGGGTCACAGTTCCAACTTTTTGACATTTTTTTTATTGTAAGTAAGTTGTTATTGTAAGATTTTTGATAACGTTTATTTTCAAAACACCAAACACCTCTACGACCCCGTACCGTACATTGCAATCCATCCACCAGCACAATGTTTTAAGTGGTTACATTGAGTACTACCACAAAACATGATTTTTCACCTCAAAAAATAGTTTTTCCCAGCAATAATTTTTGCGTAAAGTTACTTAGTTTGATGTACAGAATGCTTGGTTGACGGCTTCGTGATGAGGTTGTTTATACCCTATATACATAACGATCATAATTTATTTATGTACTTAAGTAATTAAAATTATTTATACCCACTTCCAAAATGGAACAGAATAGATGAGCGAGGAAAGTCGGTGCAGGCGGTCGAGGTGTCGTCACAGAGGCTGGTCCTCAGATCATAGACACATCAGTTAACAAGTACCGCTGGCATAAGAATTGGGACTCGTACTCTTAAAATCTGGAAATACTTCCTTATGGAAATATACCAGGTGTAAACTGACACTTCACGAAGCCGTCAACCAAGCATTAGTAGTAAGTGTAGTAACTACGCAAAAAATATTGCTGAAAACTACTCTTTTATGGGGTGAAATATCACGGTGTACGGTAGAGCCTGTAGAACCCTAATGTTACGCACTCGAAACCGAAACATTGGGCTGATTGATAGTAAAGGGGAGGTGGAGGTATTTAAAGTAAAAACATAACAATCTGGTAGATACCTAATTACCTACTTATTCTAATGAAAATTTGAAAACTTGACTTGACCTCTAATGTCTTTGTAACAAGAATGTTTCCAGGTCCAAAACAAGAAAGCAGATTAACTTAGGTCTTAGATTAACAAAGTGCTTTAGCTATAGACTAGAGACTGAGAGACGTTGACTGACAAAGAATTCATTTCTTAATACCTACAGAATGACGATTATTATTTATGATGAATTAGGTTAACACAGCTAATTTCGCACTGTAAATCATGTAAGTTAATGACAGGTATGGGGTGTACTACGAGTATAAACAACACCAAAACTTGTTTAACAATTCTAGTCAGTGTTGAGAAATATCATAAGTACTTAACAAACATTGTCTATTGTTATTCAAGGCATCAAAGCTTACGTTAGCAGTGAGTATTACAAATACGATCAACCATACCGTACCTATTTTTACTTCCTATCAAAACTTCTTTTCTTCCTTCATCGTGTGGTTAATGCCTAATCTGGTGTCAGAGCTTTTATTCCGTCCATAGATAGGCCTTTGACTTGGCTTTACATGCCGTCAAGATATATCCATCCCACCAAAAACATTTTCAACCGACTTCTAAAAAGAGGAGGTTCTCAATTCGTCTGTATGTTTTTTTTTTTTTTTTTGTGTTTGTTACCTCATAACTTTCGACTGCGTGAACCGATTTTGATGATTCTTTTTTTATTTGAAAGCTGGTGCTTCCCATGTGGTCCCATTTTAATTTGTTGAAGATCTGATGCTGATCTTCGGAGATATACAATGGAACTCTTCAAAAATAGACGGCAAATTTGCAGTGATTGCTGCATCCGCTTGTAGGTTCATTTTTTATACTACATCATGACGTAACATCACGCCTGTATGCTCTGAGGGGGTACGCAGATGTGTACAATATACCCAGATTTCGACAATGTTTGTTACGTCAGAACTTTCGACTGGGTGAACCGATTTTGATGATTCTTCTTTTATTTGAAAGCTGGTGCTTTCCGTGTGGTTCCATGTCAATTTGGTTAAGATCTTACGCTGATCTTCGGAGATATAAATGGAACTCTTCAAAAATACATGGCAAAGCTGCAGTAATTGCTGCAATCGCTTGGTTGTTTATTGTTTATACAACATCATGACGTAACATCACGCCTGTATGCTCTGAGGGAGTATGCAGAAGTGTACAATACACCCAGATTTCGACAGTTAGGTGTATTCAGTTCCATTTAATGGGATCCCGGAGAAATAGAAGTAACTCCTTAAATTTATAGGCACACCAGAAGCGGTTTGGGTAGTTTTAGGAAGAGTACTTTCTCGGCGTGATCCCATTTCAATTTGATAAAGATCTGGTGACTTCGGAAGATAGGCAACGGAACTCCTTAATAAATGATAGCAAATGAACTGGGATCGCTGAAATCTCACGTCTGTCTATTGTTTACAGTTCATAACAAAAAATCACACCGATACGCTGTGAAAGGGTAAGCACATGTGAACCACTAAAAAGTGAAAAATAAAAACTTTTTTGCAAAAAATATAACCGACTTCACACAAAAAAGTGAAAAATAACTTTAGCTTCAGAAGTCGGTGACAAAAAAAAACGAAATGAATCAAACAAAGGTCACCGACTTCAGAAGCTAAAGTTATTTTTCACTTTTTTGTGTGAAGTCGGTTATATTTTTTGCAAAAAAGTTTTCATGTAAAAGGTTGCCAAGACGAGACCATATGACTCGTAGTAAAAAAGTTATCATATCTCATATAGAGCTAAGCTTCTAACTCTACAAGCCCTAGCTCTACAAGGTTTAACTTCACAAACTCTACATCTTATAAGTCAAAATATGGGGCTTGGCCGTTTCATTATAAGAACTATTGTAGGTTTAACAGAAAAATAATGCACAGTGGACAACTTGCACTGTTGGCACTTTGCTTGGCTCGTCTTGGCGGGGCACCACCGTGCCCCCAGATCAAGAAGCTCCGGCATGCTGGTTTCCTCACGATGTTTTCCTTCACCGATGCAAGTGATATTTTACAATACGCACATGAGTCTGAAAAATCAGAGGTGCGTGTCTTGGGTTCGAAATAAAGACCTATGAGTTGGCAGTCCGACGCGGACGGTCACACCACAAGGAAGTTTTTTGAAGAGATTAATATGTAATAGAATATTTAATTATGTATAGGTGCCCACTGTATCTGTTTGCCAGTATAAAGGGTGTAAAACACCTCTTAACGAAGCCGAAAAGCACTTGTTCTCCCCGTCATTGCGATCATTTTTTTTTTGTTCTACACCATACCTGAGAACCTTCTAGTTATGGAAATATTGGGGGTCAAAGTTACCACTTTTTGGCAACTTTTTTTTCAAATACAGGTTTTTGTTGTATTTTTTCATTAAACACCTCTACGGCCCCCGTACTATACAATCCATCGATCAGCACAATGTTTTAAGTACAATCCATTGAGTTGTACCACAAAACATGATTTTCCCCCCTAAAAAAGTCGTTTCTCAGCAATATTTTTTGCGTAAAGTTACTTAGATTATGTAGTAGAATGCTTGGTTGACGGCTTCCTGATGAGGTAGTTTACACCCTGTATATTTGACAACATCTTGTCAGTCTAGAAGATCCACTTATCTTTTATAGGTACCTAACTCCACTACCTAATCAAGCCACAGCTTACAGATAGGAATATGTAGGTAAGTGACATCCTAACCACAGAAAAAAATAATGATACGACATAGATTACCAGTCCAAATTGTACCTACAGATAGATCCAAAAAACCAATCTAGTATTACCTGTTATTAATCACACTTGACTAATAATCTTAACGATGCAATATTAGCAATTAAAAATGTCGAGCGGCCAACGACTAACTTTCATCTTAATTGGACATGGACTGTGTGGCTTATAAATTCAATCTTCTCAATAACTGGCTGCTGAGTGCTAAGGCATAAAGGGTTTTTTGAGCGTCATCACATTTTGTACACGTTTTATTTCCCCGGAGCTTCATGATTGAAGTGGTCTTGGTCTACGGGCACATTGTGCGCGCTGCGCTTGAATGCACTTTCTAAGGGACTACTCAGAGACATCTTATTGACTTTTTGTTTGCTCATTGAGACATCGGGAGCTTTGTTTGATTATTCTATTTACAGCCTCGCCAGGAGCGTGTTCTTTATTGGTTTCATTATTTTTTTTTTGGAACTATTGCGATGTTACTTCAAACACCTGTTCACTTCAGGGACACAAAGAATTATTATCAAATTCTCATTTCGTCAAGGAAAATAAAAGCTCGCTACACTTCTAACGGCTGGTGCCAGTTAGTAACCATGGCAACCACTTGTTGAGCTTGAAGAGGGTTATGTACCGAAGACGTTATTATTATGTCTCTCACATAAGCCTCGTCTGTATGTTATACTAAATAAGAAGCTTTATTGTCCTGTATTCCTTTTAATTCCAAATCAATATGTAGATGGTTAACAATTACAAAAAAACTAGAGGTGGGAGGCGGTACCTACCGTGTTCCTACTTCCTAGCGTGGCGGACGGCTATAACAACATTCGCGACGAGGGAAATGTCAAGGTCAGGCCCGTTCACTTCCTTTACCGCCAAGCCTCCGTGAGCCTGCGATATACGCGTCCCCACCCTCCCTTCAACAATCTATATACAGTATTGTTAGGTTGTACTTACCGTTTCAAGTGAAAAGCCTGCACTTTGTATACAGATTCGAATTCGATGTAACTTCTGTCATTTTTAAGAGCTTTTGCTTCCACCGAAAGATTTCCGTAAGCATGTTGTTTTACGTTGTTTGAATACTTATTACTGTTTCAACAGCTACCTTATATTGGATATTTCCATTAGCTTCTTGTTTTTTATTTCTTGTTTCGTTCGAATTTTGTTTTGAAGACGATGTTTTGTGATTGGTGTGACATTTTGAGCGAGTTCATCACTGTGTACCAACTTCATAAATTAACTTTTTTACCTAGATGTTTTCCTTTGTACAAAAGATAAATACCTAATCTTTGTTATTCTGGTCCTTTGTTCGCAGCAAAACCACTTCTCAGTCACTTGATCCTAACTTACTGTATGTTCCCTCTGGCGAAACATCTCAAATCTCAGTTTCTGTCTCATTCACTTTTCACTCATTAGAAAACATGTTTACGTAGGTAGGTATGTACTTACGCGAAAGCGAAAGTTAATTAGGGATAATATGGATGTTATGACGTTTTGTTAGGATTTTTTTAAACAGAATCTATTTTTAACTACCAATCAAAAACGAGAGCGGTTATGAGTTTGAAGTGTGTATCTCTGTGTCTGTTTGTGTGTCATGTCATCATAGCTCCTGAACGGATGTTCGCTCGTGGTTGTTCTTAGCTCTATGTTTCATGAGAATCTGCTCAGCTGTTTGAAGATCGTCACCGCAGCTGAAATTGATGAAGTGATATACTTTAACAACTTCCATACGTCTGATTGATTCGATATTTGAAATCCAGTTCAACACTTAATATAAAATTAAAGTGAAATATTTCCTCTGATCTTCAATACCTCCGGTTATGGTCCAGAACAAAAAAATATAGTAACGGGAAGAACAAGTACCTGTCGACTTCGTGAAGGGGTTTTTACAACCTCCAACTTTGCGTTTATTTTATTTTATTTTTTTATTTATTTAAAATAGGTGCACCAACAGTACATACATAAAACATTAAAATTTGTAATTAATGATTCACTCCCAACTAGCACACAAGCCGTACAGCGGCCGGTTAGAGGTTTCTAATAACGGCATAGCCTCTATAGATAAGTTCTACAGTAGATGTACAAGCGGCTATAGCGCCGCTGTACCCCCGAAAGAGGCCCACACAGTACCGCCTAAGGATCTGCAATGTCTCTACAATGGTTGTACAGAAGTGTTAGTACGGCGCGCTCTACCGCTCGCACCCTTTGTAGCACCCTTGGATCTACAAAGGTGCTATGCGAGCGGTACAGTGCGCCTCAGGATCTAAAATAAGTTCTTGTAGCGCGACTGTAGAGCTCGATTCGTATTTTAGGTGTTAGTACGGCGCACTCTACCGCTTGCATAGCACCCTTGGATCTACAAAGGTGCTATGCGAGCGGTAGAGTGCGCCTCAGGATCTAAAATAAGTTCTTGTAGCGCGACTGTAGAGCTCGAACCGTATTTAAACGCGACTGTATCTCTGAAATGAACAAAAGTAATTGAAATTTTAACTTATGAGTGATTGATGGATGAATTGGAAAATAAACAACAGTAGTGTTGATTTTTCCTTTTATGTATGCAAAAAACCAGTGCGAGTGCCACTGTATTGTGAATATGTACATATGTTTTAGCTAAAATTTTCAGCACTTTTAAAGATAAAGATAAAGTAAAGTCTTTTGATTAGAGGGTTTGAATTTTGAATTTAGTTTTCTAGATAGTTTCTTTAGAATCCTGGGTGAGAAAGAGTGGCGTGAATTCGGTTTTCATACATATATAGGGTGACTGGTAATTAGTGTAGCTTTGGTCCCATGGTAAAAGTTGTTTGTTATCATGAACACAATATCGTGTTAAAGTTTCGTGCACTAATTACCAGTCACCCTATATATGATATAAATAAATTATAAAAAATCATGAGAATTGTTTACATTAAAAACTCTAATGGCATCTCGGTGACAACAGCCTTCAGAGTTTACTAGAACCATTCTACCGGTTAAGCCGCTAGTATTGACCATTGTAGACCTTTCAGTTCTATGATGAATAATATGGTATTGACGCTCTATTGTACTCTTCTAGGTCTATATCGGTAATTAATACATCTTTTTAAGAGTCTAAGGTGGTACAACGGATTATTGAAACTCCGTTGTACAACCTGTTTCTCTGCTGTAGATATAGAGTTACAAATATGCAATATACCACCTAAAGCGCTTTAAAGGAAGCTTGTAACTCCATTTAAACACTTTTAACTATTAAAGCCCTGTTGTACGGCTATTGTACCACCTGCCTGTTAAAGTTCGATTTAATACGCTACTGTACCACTTAAATAGTACAGTAAACCCTTGAACGGCTATTGTAGAACATTCAGGTTGTACATAAGTGATTGAAGCAGCTTGTGTGCTAGTTGGGCTTGGTATGGTTCTAATGTACGTACCAACTATAGGTGTACACAACATTCTTAACAAAATAAATACTTAGATGAAAGATACCGAGGTAGTAAATGAATCAATTGAACATTCAAAATAATTAAACTTTTATAAAAACTTGCACTTTTTATGATATATAACCTAACAAAACAATAGCGCCGACATTAGCCGTCAGATGGCAGTCGTGTTGAAGGGCCCGGCGTAACGACGGCGCCAATGGAGCGCGATTCCCCCAAGCCTTTCTTATTATGTGCTGTGATTTAAAACAATACCACCGTGGAGCTGCTTTAGCACTCATAATATTTATAGGTCTTTTTACCATTTATTGCATGCTCATAGGAAGCAGTTACTAAATGAACATTTACCGAATTATAATCAACATTATGTCATATTTTGTTGTAAATATGCAGTAATAATAAATAAGATAGAGCTACTCGTATTTAATTAATACTAAGTAGCGGAAACCTTGGATATAATATTACTAAAGTTCCGGCCATAAACGGAAAAAGTTTGTTAAATGTCGAAATGATAAGATCTGTAAAGATTTCTAAAAAAGATGCAACGATTATCTCATCTGCTAATCATAACGAGTTTTACAGCAAACAGTTCCAATAAGCAACTGGTCAGGGTGTCTATATTATTTTCCAATTATCCTTGTAAACAAAAACTGAAAACAACGTGACGCAATTATTCATTTCGTTATGTCTAGCGTAGCATAAGCTCAGCGTAAACGCTGAGTAGGCGTTGCGTAGCCCGGCATCGCGTAGCACAACGTAGGCGTCGCGTAGCACAGCGTAGGCGTCGCGTAGCACAGCGTAGGCGTCGCGTAGCACTGCCTCACAGCGCAGCGTAGGCAAAGCGTAGGAAAGTCAATCTTGAAACTCGTCAATCCGCGACTCCATGTTTTGTTATCCTGGACACAAGCAAGGCAGTTTTCGTGGTCGGTGGAGCGTCAAGTGAGTCCAAACGCCTACAGTTTTCCCACCGGGACCATCCCGCACCCCGTCACCCGAAGCCTTATTACCAACTAATTAAGTCACGCTACAGATACGTTAGAAATCTGTTAGGAAAATAACCGAAAACAGCCGCGTGGCAACATTTCGGCTAGAACGTGCTTGTTTTTTGTCACATCCACGTTTTTGATCTAAGGTGCTCGTCGAAAACAGCCTAATCGACCGCACGATCTAGTGTTGTACTCAAACGCATGACTGATTTACATAATGATAAGTAGGTACTTAACTTATATTTTCAGTTAGGTGAAGCTAATCAGCAGATATTTATCTAAGTAGGTAGGTATATCGATGTAGAAAATTAGAAATGCTATTTCTCATTCGGATATAAAATGATTTCGCTCGATCACTATCTGAAAAAAGAGGTGAGTGATTGTTTCTGCAATGATTAAAAGGTGAAATTAAAATAAATTAGATGATGTTTTTATAATGAAGCCGCGATTGTGTGGCTTGCGTCACTTGCGTGCAAGCAGCAACCATTGAAGCGCGTGCAAAGCAGCGAGAGTGCATTCCCAGCTATCTAATGACAATGACAGAGCATCCCCCGCTTTCCAAGTTCATTGACAACGAAAGTGTTGCGCATGCGTGAAAACTCGCGCCAATTATAAGCGGCGGCGTGGCGGTGGGCGCGCTGGCGGCGGCGGCCGGTGCGCGACGACGCGCCCGGCTGCGCACGCTTCATTGCCAAGGCCGGCGTGCTTTCTCCACGATCTACGAGCTATTACGTGGCACTCGGGACCGCTTGTATAATGTGATGTAATTGGAATTTGTTATGCTTTGGTACCGATAAACGGAATTATGAAAGACTGACAGTGTGTAGTAAAATTGCATTATCACGATAGGACACGACCTCAAGCAGCGCTTGTTGTTGTTGCAATCGAACAATGTTGTATTTTACGATGAATGCTAATAATTTATTACATTAAAAGCGTTATCGTGGTTAATTGTGTGTCACCATTAAATGGTATTTCCGTCGTAATCATTTGAACCGATAAATGATGATTGCTTGTTGTTCTTGACCTAATCTCTCGATGTCACTCTGTGTACCTACCAGTCCAGTGCGTTTCCGCGTCACCATGTCACTGATGGACTGGCCAAATGAATAAAACAAAGCGGAATAATGTGCTCAGACACGTGAAATGGGAAAACATTCTCCAAACATCAACGTTTAATATTTTCGTGGAACTGAAGCGAATGAAAATTTAACTATGAATATCCAGCTCGTTGTAGGCATCGTAGTTTCGGAGAATCGTAGAAAACATTTTTGACCATATCTCACAAACCCATCAATAAATATTAACGACCCAAATGTTGTACTTAGGAACAAATAAATAACTTTATGCAAATATCCACATTTTTATTAGACTGTATCGTGTTTTATGAGGAAAAAACCTGTTATGCATAATGAAGAAGTTCTCAAGAGGAACCAAACACTACGTCACAGAAAAGTACTCGTGTTGTTGACACAGAATATGTGTTGAAGTGACTAGACGATTCTTGGACGTACTGATTTATGTAATTTGAAATCCACTGTGTGTCTCTAGACGGGACTGTGTATACCGGAAGCCAGAGGTTGTCCGAACCAACTCAAGGTTAATACGTAACACAATCATTTAACTTGCACAAATTGAAGAGTTGAAAAAAATAATTGATTCAATTCGTCGATAGTTACTCACGTGTGACTACGATTCCCCATATTGAATAGAGGAAATTAGGAAAATTTCAGGCCACTGTTCCCAACAATAGTTTTTAATGTAACAAATCGACCCATATTGTCAGTCACCTCTGGCGGACATTGATATGCCTCATGATAATAAAAAGATGTCGACGGAATGCAAAATGGAAATACCAAAAGCAGTAACATTGCGTGAGCACAAATATTGTGGAACGACTTGGAGAAGACTCCAGTCCATTAGTGGACGTCAAAATAAAGGAGTTGACGATTCATTAATTTATCAAATAAAAACGATACTGTATGCGATTTAGACCAAGGACCCACAATTCACAAAATGGGTTTTTTATTTGCTGAATCAATTTTAACATACTTAGAGTTATCGTGGCAATAGTCAGCGTTTTCTTCCTTATCGAGAGTAGGATTTCCCAACGAGCAGAAATATTTGTGTTAATATGACTAAAAGAAGAAAACTTCCTGCGTGGCATAACTGAATCTCCCGTGCACGTAATCTACCTAATTAGATACAGCACTTCCACAGTCAGTAGGCGTTAAGTCATAGTTTGGTTTGGAATGCGATCTCATTGACGAGCGTTGAACCGGGAAGTGTCTGACAACTCGACTTGTACTATCACAATAGATATTCCAGACTTGCAGGACACAGTGACGCTCGTTGCATTAAACGTTATATTTCACTTTATACTATGTTAGATAGAGCTTCTGGCTTATGAGTTTATTGAGGAAACGTCCTAGCATGTTAATAAGATCGATCACATCTTATTGACTTGTTAGGTACATCGGTTCCTCAATAAACTCATTAGCCATAGTTACTAATTGATTAGTTTAATGAAGGCGCTCAGGGCACTGAGGTCCATTTGATCTTAACACATAGGGACGTCAAAAATCCACGCTTCTACGTTTCTACTAGTCTATTACTTTAAGCTTTTTGTGCCCTTGGTTATCCTCCATATTGTCAGATCGTTATCTTTGATACAGTATGTCAAACACAAGAGAATATACCTAGTCGACCACGATATATTCGTGTGTACTCAGCTGTAACTAGTGTAACTAGTACGTCATCTCGTGGCAACCCTACAAGTACAGTGTAATAGGAAGTAATAGTTAGGCTGTGATTCGATTCTGACGCAAGCGGACGGTCGCTGTGGGCGTTTGTAAGCACATTTAGCTTCCGTGTCAGTCTGTCAAGTTGTGTGCCTATCGTTGCTACGTCTCGCACCCACTACTGGCTCAACTTGCTAATTTATGACATCCGTCGGTTATGCGATCAGCAACCGGTACGACTTCTTCTATTAACGCCAATCTCGTAATTCTAAATAATTATGTAGATTTCAGCAGAATTTTCTGGTTATTTTGCTTAAACTTCGTAGCAAAAACTTCATCAGAAGTAAAAATATGTAGAGGTCGTTACGGTTCTTCTTCTTGTAGCGAATACTTTGAAAAACAAATTAAACCTAAGTATATTTATGTTGAATGTACAAACGGGTGTATAAAAAATTAAATACGGTAGTATATACACGCAAAAACTTGAGTTTTGCTCTCAAAATACGGAAGTGAAGTACCTACCTATTATTTGAATTGGTAATGATCGTATAATCTCGCATACGTTCGTATGTCCGCCTCAATTCATGTACCTAGGCCTTAAGCAACTGAAAATCATGAGGTGGAATCGAGTTAGATACCCTATTGGTATTGTTTTTTTATAGGACAACTAGTTTGCCACCCTGCCCTGTAACGCATGCTGATAAGCTCAAATAAAATTCTTGTTTTACAACTATTCATTTCTCCTTCATTCCTGAATGTTTAGTAGAAAAAGGTAAAATTGTAAGAATATCAACATATTTTGAGTTTGGAAATGTAAGAAGCAGGCGTTTACCAAAAGCCAATGAAGCAACGCGTCACTGGGCGTGTTTACGCACCATGTTTGTTCATTCACAAAGCCTACGTTATTGCGCATCGATGAACAGAAAACGTTCTATCTACAAGGAGGCATAAAAAGTGCTGCATAATGCGAGCGCGAGCCGGACACCCACGTCGCAAATTCCCGTCCATTATCAGTTCAATCCCACGGGCTCATGTGACGTACAGAAGCCAAAGTTGGGCGGTGCCAATACTGAGATTTACTTTTTGTGAGAAGACATTCTTCCCAGCAGATCACGCGAAAAAGTATTCACAAGGGGATGCGGATTCAAATGCCTTGGAGGCAGAAAGTGCAGGACAATACGCAGACGGACACATAAATAACTCAACTGGAAGTAGGTACGTAAACCAAAACAGTACTAATATGGTAGTAAAGCTTCAATATGAGACCATAAAATTAATTTATAAGAACACCATTAAATCTCACAACACATAAATTATGTCTGCATAGCAGATTCAAATTTGGGATATTTTAATAGATGAAATAGCACCACAAAACCCAACTCTTCTGCTTAGAAAAGTGAAGTATAATGAGGTAATTTTATTCTGCGGTATCACGATTAACACCATAATGTGGGTGGATTCCCCGTTCGTATCGTAAAGTCCCGCCATAACATATCTGAGATAAATAATGCTGTACTCTGTTATTGTTTAGGGACCACCAGGCGGGGGTTGATGTGTAGGTGTGTAACTCATCTCCCCCGCGAAGCTTCATAATCTCTGCACCTTCGTCTGTATTTTGTTAAATATTATTTTTAAACATCCTAAACAGGAGTGCACCACATGTGCCACCTGACCTCACTGAGCTTTCCCACGCTGCGACGCAACAAGTCCTTGAAACATAAACGCCTTAGTTAACGTTAAAGCTCGGGTAACATCTTCGAACAAACTTACTTTGAACTGTGGACGCGTTTTCGTTCCTTAGAGACTAATAGGTTTGTTTTCGGGAGCAAATGTCTCGGTTGCAGCGAGGCTTAAAGCTTTTTTCTGTTTACTTAAATGATCTGGTGATTGTTTTTTAATTTATTTTGTCGTTCGGCGACGTCATGTGGTTCCAATCAAAGACCGCTGGGGTCTTCATTTTTTTTAAATCGATTATCGATGTCTTAGTGGGTTCAGTCTTCATTTTGTTAGTAATTATGTTTTAAAATATTATGTAGGTATGCTCTACTGATTTATGAATAAATTGTAGATCGTATTTTTGTTTTGTTTTTATAATACATTAATAATTGAGTTTTTATTTACTTGTAGAGATTGCTCATTGAGGTACCTCCTTTATCGCAAGTATAATTAATTGTGTAGCTACCTTTAATTGTGCTTGCTAGGCTTAGCGTGAATATTAGCTCAAATTGTAGGTTTCGTCAACTATTTACACAATCAAAGAATAAAAACAATGAGTGGTACACTTACACTGAAACCAGTGAGATACAAAACTATTTAGGCTCAGATTTCAGAGATTTATAGCTCCTCAACTAAATATGATAAATATTTAAAACTTACGCAGACAGGAAAGCAGAACTTTGCATGCACAGCATATACGTAAAGTTACATAAAGCAAGTACGTAATAAGGTTTGCGTTACACTATCAGAGCCAGGTACGCGCACATCTTACGCGCAATTCTAGTTCAAACGACAATATTATTCACTTTCAAAGCGTCAAGTTGTAAGTCAGGAACTAAATGAATTTAACTATTAATTACCGTCGAGTCGTTATTCCGTCGGACAAGGAAGCGGCGCAGGCGCAGTCGCCGGTGACGTCACGCACCGAATTAACCCGATTCCGAGAATTGAACCGTTGTATGTCAGTGCACTTGTCTTGATCGGCGCGCACGTGTGGACAATGTACACAACTATATGGATTTGTTATGTTACGAAATGTTTATTCCTGTTCATATAGAATTCTTGATCATTGACAAAACGATTAACTTCGTTCCTTAAATTCAAGTCAAGCAGATTAAGGTGGGAGCGCCAGAGAAACACAAATTTTCTTACGTTTTTTGCAATTTGCAGGTTAATGGCAGGTTGTATTTTGATGAAATATGATTCGCACAAGTAACACGTATGAGTTATAGAATTATAATCATTACAACCCTCCAAAATCATTTAAGTAATCCCATTCAATAATTATTTTATGAAGTCATTCAACGGGCCACCTTGGCGCCTTCACCTTATTACCTATGTATTTTGTTTTTACTATGGATTATTAAAATATAGTAATGATTAGATACCTACAACGAAATGTATACTTGCAACAAGAGTAGGTAGGTACTTTGTAGACAACGCAAAAACGCTACATCTGGTAGAGATAGAGAGACGAAACACTGCGGTAGGAAATAAAGTGTGTATGTTCTGCCAAAGGACATAGAACCTTAGTCGCAAGCCCGAACGTTACTTCAGAGTGGTTATTTAAACGCAGCCCGGAGTACATCACTATGTATTTTGTCCCGCGAAATGGAGCTTTGAACGCCAAAAACCAAGTTTATTCCAAGTAACGTCCTTATTATTGCAAACGCCTGACATGACGACTCCCATATACGCGAATTGATTACATCATATCTGTATTTCTTATCTTCTTCCTCAATTGAACATTGCGTCCAGTTCGAACAAGTCATTACGCAACAGAGGTACTTGTTGCCTACTGAGCTGATATTGATTAAATCTCACATTTAGTTAGCAGTGTAATGACCTAGGATCCATGTACTGCCTAGTTGCCTGAGCCTGCTATAATATAAATAGTAAAAGAATCACGTAACAGCACAATCGGTTACACCGCAGCTATAGCTATATAGTGTGTCATATTATTATTATTGGTAGGTAGCTGTTTGCTCTCCCGCCGAGTTCCTTATGAAACTTGGGCATTGCCAAGTTCTGACTACACAAACAATAACGCATACTGCAACGAAGCTTCTCATGTACTTATTCGTGTTACCGCTTTGGTTTACATAGAGTAGTCATAAAATTGAGATTTTATTAGCAAAATAGAGTAGAGTAGCCATTAATATGGAGTGTACCAAAGATTTCATCTTTATGAGTAGACTCTACTTTACATTTTATTCAGTTTAAACACCGTTTTATTACGAATTTAATTTTTAATAGATTAAGTGCGTAATGTAATAAATAATAATGTGTTAATAAAGTTTCAATAAATCTATCTATCTACAATAAAGTGTTGTTTTACAGGTCTACCAATATGAAGTAACTATCGGTCGTCACCCGGTTTCACTCGCGTAGCTTCCCTTTCCATTCCCGTGGGAGTACGGGAGTAAAATATAGCTTAATTATGTTACTCCCTGATAATGTAGCTATCCATTGCTAATGATTTTTTCAAATCGGTCCAGTAGTTTTTAAGTTTATTCGTTACATACAAAAATACAAATCTTTCGTCTGTATAATATTAGTAGCTATTGATATAGAAAAATAAATATGTATTTAGGTAACGGTATACCGGACTGCCACACATAATTATGAAATGCAATACGGTCAATATGGTATTTATTTATTTTGTCCGACTGCTCTAAAAACTGCGAAGTGTAACACACGTGGTGGCCTGTCAGCTTACACTTCTGGTTTTTGTAATGAATCATGATTAGGCACTTCATGTTTATTACCTACTACCATTACGCCTAAGGGCACTATTGTAAAATATTTCCTTATCGTAAATACTTATTTGTTGCTTTTCCGAATTATTCTACCCTTGAAAGCCTTTGTAGGAGCACATCGAATCTAATTACACGTCTATCGAATCGTCGATTCTAAATTGTTAAAGGATTCGAAATATGCATGTGAACAAATCTTCTGCATCAATGTCAAACATTTGGATACCATCTAATTGATCTGGATATTCTAAAACAAGAAAATAAAGATCAAAGAGTGGCCATGGAGTTTCTTGCCCGTTCTTCTCCATAGAGACCTACGCTAGGGAATGGGCAACTACAGTACTTTCAGTTTTTACGTCTTGTGACTGGGACTATCCAAATTGCCTGTAACTGGCCTACTTGAAGTAAATGCTTTGATTTCATATTTTTAGTCTACATCTAAAGCTTTTTATTTTTTCATTTTAAAGTAAGTACTAAAATATTTTCGGGCACGGTCCCTGAACGGAAGGCCTCACGCGGAGACCGCACGCTGCCCGGGAGTCTCGTCACTCATCCATCCCATACAAATGTCTACAATCACGTACACACACAATGTGCACGTGTATACTTTATAATGGGAACAAAAATAAAAAGTATCCCAATGACACGCTACTGTGAAAGCAGATTGTAAGTCATAGTTATACGCGCATGATCGATGATTGTTTCTTGGCAATCAGTAGCGTATTTAATTTGTTTTTTTTTTTGTGTTTTATTTTTAACATAATGTAATTTCTGGCACACATACTGAATAGGTAGTATAAGTAAAGTCCATTTAAATATTTACATTGAACTTTAAAACAAATATAAAGCTGAAGCATTCGTAAAACTTTATATGCATACGATAGTAAACTCATCTCAAATGATTTCATGAGAAAATCGCACAGATAGTGAACCGGAAATCAATGTCCGGAAAGGCAAGGACGTCACCGGATGCTTCCTCCCGCCGCCCCTCCATGTTCCCCTTCTTCCGGTCACGGGACTTCCGCGCCCAACTTTTCAACAGGCTTTAGACGGAAAACACATAAATAAAATTGCATGCGGAAAAATTGTACCTCACATGTGTATACCAACATTAACAACGTAGGCATTAAAATATTCATGTTTTTCCTTATTTTACTGATTAATCGATAAACATTGTTATACACGGTACTTCCTCTGCCGATATGTGGTTTTGATTTATATCATTTGGGTTTGATAAAAAAATTGTTCTTCCCCTTATGTGATTCGACAACCTACGAATAATAATTAATATAATAATAAAAAACATAAGACCAAACTTAGTTGGGGAGACCGGGGCTGGCTGCCTATGGCTAAAGGTAAATGTGTCTAGGCTAGGCTACTTAGACTTGCCAAAACCTGGGGGTCTACTTTCTATGTCCGTCAACAAAGATAATCTGGGCCCCATCCGAAAGTAGCCTTTAAAATAAATCCTACTTTCTAATATTTTCGAATACATGAATTTTGAAAACACATCGGGAGTATATGTTGATATATGAGTGTGTAATCGTGTTGTTATACATTTTTAGTTCGGGCCATAACGAATGTTATGCTCCTAAGTGATACGGAATAGGAAACGATCGTAACATTAGCTGATACTACGGATTTCGTGCTTAGAAAGTCTCCTGACCCCATATTCACAACGCTTCGATTCGATTTTGATTCGGGAAGTCGGATGTCTATCTCGCTCGTTTTCGTTACCTATGCCAAAAACGGATAGACATACGACTTGTCGAGTCGAAATTCATTAAGAGCGTTTGTGAATAGGGGGGCTAGTCAACTGTACGAATTTTTAGAATCTTGATAGAGGGATGCCACAATTGGGCGAAGCACTGCGTCGCAAATGACGACCATGTTTTTAATTTATCATACTACTGTAATACCTACCTATAATTTTCTTTGTAGAGCCATCGGAATTATTGTGAACCAAGTAATAGGTACATAAGTTTGAAGACTTGTGGACCCAAACCGCAGTGTTATTTTAAAATTGAAGGTCTCGAAGGTTGTTTAGATTAGAGCCAGGCATTCGCCATTAAGAGAAAATATCGTTTGGGGTTTACTTACTTACTTTTTGCGAAGCATTTTGACTTGTATTAAATTGTTACACATAATTATTTTTCAACTAGCCCCAGTCTCCCCTATTTAATCCCCGGATACTTGGTTTTCGAGCTCTGAAACACTGGTCATAACAGGAAACTGCGCACATTGCACGTACCTACTCATAATTAAATAACAATGAACTTATCTTAAAACTTTAATTCGTATTTCGATAATCTCTTCATTGAGCGATATGCTCGTGAATCAGAGATAGAAGCCTAGAAATATGATAGGAACTATGTGTCTTGACGCAGCACGCAGCCCATCCACTTGAGTGTTTATTGTCTCTGACTCATGCTCATTTATTAAGATTATTAATCATAAATTATAAATAATATTACCTACATATTTGTTTATGTAGGTAGTCATTAACAATTAATTGATTAACAGTGATAAATCAAACCACCATCATCAACATCGCTTCTATTTTGCCCGACAAATCAACAGTCATTTTGAAAATCGTTTGTTGTGCCAATTTCTAGCGCAGACTGTTTGACAGGCATCAACTGAACTTTCAAAGCTAGACGAAAAAGTATACATTTCATAGCAGTGCCAATAATTGCAGAACACGTAAATTTACGGGTTTTACACATCAGCCAAATAGTTTCTTCTTTGTCTACAAAGAACTAATGGAATAATGTGCTCAATCGAATATCACACCGTTAACTTTTAAGAAGATAGGTAGGTAGGTACTTCATAATTCGAAACGTCAATGAACCCGCATATTTGCAGCAGACAACTGAATAAGTATCAATGAAGTTATGTGCTTACATAACATAGGTAATATACAAACAATCTTTGAATAAAATGACGTGTCCTCATAAGATCTTATCTTATCGACCCAAATTTCGCTGAAAATCAAGTGTAAAACTACGCTCGTGCCAAAGCAAGTCCAATCTGTGTGTAAGACATTTGATTCCAACATAAATATCTACTACGAGCCATCGTCAGTAATGCATGAAAAGAGAACTAAAGAAGATTTCAATGCGATCGTTGAATCAGTCGGTGTAAGTTACAAGCCTCCACTGTCTCGGTTCGATTTAGCGTGAAAACATTTCGAAGTTGAGTCGTGAGTTCGTCTTACATTTTTCCTATTAAGGAAGCCTTTATCAGTGTGGTATTTGATACTCCACAGGCAGCTGGCGCCTACCTACCGCTTCCGTAAAATGGGTGCATTCGACTCCAATCGCGGAATTTGATCTTTTGTTGATGGAGGCGAGATTTCTGCATGTATCTGACAGGGTGATCGGAGTTGTCTCGTGCGCATGTCATCTTCATCGGTAACCCGAGACAAGGGCGCAGTGGGCAGGCTTTTGTGGTAGCGATACAAAAAGCAGCTGGAGCCTAAAACGGTATGATAAAAGAGGATTTTGGATTGTCGTTCTCATCAGCCGCCGCGCGCCGTGCCTACCTGACATATTGATTTGCCAAGTGAAGTAGGATACTTTATGTAAAATAATCTTATTAAAATTCCCCTGCAAGAGGCACTCGACGAGAAGCACATTTGAAAATTACTGAATCGCAGACACACCTTCGTAGGCACGCGATTTGTCTACATAGAAATGATCAGGAACAGCAATAACAGTATAAAATCGATAAATTGTCTATTGCGAACAAAGCTAGCGCGGTGTCGGAGTCGTCGACTTGCGCCCTACATGCATAATGCGCGGTGTTACGGCGCGTTACGTGTGCTGCGGCGCAAGCGCAGGCCGTTATGCAAGCGGCGCGGAACCGGCCGTGAGAAGCAGCGCAACACCTGTAATACACCGCCACCGCTAAACGCGCATGAGCACGCTTGCAAGTCGCCTAACGGCAGCACTCCTCGTTATAACCACCACTGATCAGCCATTGTGAAATCACGTCATTGAATTAATTACGGGTTACGCGCCGTATGCAGTTTACTAGCAACTAGCAGCATATTGTCGCTCAGTTTACCGCTACTGATACCACGGAAGCCGAAGAATCGAGGTGGCCACATTGCAATGGGGAATCTAAAATGCTTTGTATTAATGTTCTATTGCTTACGGAGGGAGATACAAAACTGTTGAGTCGTGTAACTGATCATTTTAGGGTTTTCTGACTGACTGAGAAATTAGCTGCTTAAGTACAGAAATAAAGCTTCGCTTTGCTAGATGAGCACAGCAATCACCATCCGATATAGGAAGGTACAGTTTCACATATACCAAAAAGGGCAGCCGCCAGGCCTACAATAGATAGACCCGATAACAAGCTTTTGAAGAATTGCGACACTCACAATATTGTCCCTGCAAAAGTACACCAATCCTAACTTATAGCTCAAATATCGAATACAATAAAAACGTTTGGAATAAGTATCGTCGCCAGACGTCAAAACCTACTTGTAAAGAAGACGCGTATGTTGAACAAACATGTGCGATGCAGTTCCTTAAAAAACTTTGGTGGCCTGAAAAAATGGAAGAAAAAAAGACACTCGAATGGCTGAAGCTTACCCGCCTGACAGGAAATATGATATTTTATTTTGGGCGTGGGATCAAACCGAGTCGATAATTTGTGTTCCGAATAGAACATCACAAGCAACGGTGAAATTAAATTGTTGAAAACGTTTTATGTTAAGTATTAATAAAGAACAGGAGAGTCCTCAACAATAATAAAATGTCTTTGAACATATCTGAATACGTAAGATGTCTGTATTTCAAAGAAAGTGTCACAATATGATATTGTCTTTTATTTAGGTATATTTTTTATGGAATGACACACTTTAGTAAAGATCAAGTCTATTTAGAAGATATTCCCGTGCGGATTATATTTTTCCTCTTCCATGTTTCGGTTCACAAGTCGCTTTGTCCTCATTTTAGGGCAGCGGGTAGATGTATTTATTTTACGTCCCTCGCAGCATTCAACGCTATCGAATCCTGTAAAGATCGTTATTCTATAGTACATAGATATTCGTAGTCGTATCTTGATGAATGTAATCTGTTCAAGTGTTGTCGGGAACCATACAAGTGCGCGGAGATGTCCGGCGGCGCCGGGGCGCAGGCCCGGAGCCCGGCCGCTCGAATCAATATCAATCAGCATCAATCAGCACCCGGAAGCCTTGTAGCTGGACCAACTGATTGTTCGCTGGCGACGATGCGTGCCACAAATTCACATGTTTATTCGCTAACCATCCAATTTCCCGGCTCTTAATGTTTTTACTATAGTGTTTCCTTTAAATGATTTTAGCCTTCGTAAGATAAGAATCTTAGCATTCCTATAGAAAATCTGTGTAATTTGATGTGACTTATGTTTATCTACACCATTGTTTAGTTATACTTATGTTTATGGGTTGATTTCACCAATAGGCACCTACCTGAAATTCAGAACAAGGTTTTGAAACCGCGACTACGTCATAAAACGTACGAGTAAAAATCTTACACTACAGCAACGTTGGTACCTACTACGAGAGTACTAGCAGTTGTTAATTAATCATTACAACTACTCGGTACGTCTACAATTTATACCTACAATCTCCTTGTGTAATTAATTAATGATTCATTGAAACCAAAGACATTGTCATCGCAGAAATTGTTTAATGTCGTAAACAAGTAGTCGTGATTTCTTAAAAGAAAATCGCACATTTCTCTCTTCCTTCATTTGTAAAGCCATGGTTAAGTTTTCTGTTCTCGGAAAATTCCTTCTGTTTCTTACTAAGTAAAATGGAACGAATTTGTAGTACCTAAGTCCCTAAAAACTACTTAGTAGGTACCTATGAAGTCCGTCCTCATAATTATATAGCTCCTTTATAGGGACCTTGAAATACGGCACCAACGTCCAAGGCATCGATTACGTTCGGTCGATTAACATTTTAATACAAGTAAATTTGTTTAACGTCTTTGTAAGCTGCTACGAAAAGTTCCTCAAAGGCGACCTTTGAAGATCTTTGTAGAACCAAACAGAATCAAGTCTCTGGGCAAAAGTACAAAACAAAACCAAGTACCTATTAAAACTTAAAAAAAACCGGCCAAGAGCGTGTCGGGCCACGCTCACTGTAGGGTTCCGTAGCTTCCCAGACCATTAAAAATACCAACATTTTTCGTCAGCAAAAATAACTTTGTTTTTCATAGTATTTGTATGAAAAACAAAGTTATCATTTGCGTTTTTTTGAAAAAGTGCTATATAACTCAAAAACTATTCAACTCATCAAGTTGAAAATAATTTTCCTAGAAAGTTCATATAAAGGTCTACTTCTGTGATTTTTTTCATATTTTTTAAACTTATGGTTCAAAAGTTAGAGGGGGGGGGACACATTGTTTTTGACTTTCGGAGCGATTATTTCCTAAAATATTAATATTATCAAAAAATGATTTTAGAAAACCCCTATTCATTTTTAAATACCTATCCAACAATATATCACACGTCAGGGTCAAAATTAAAAAAAAAATCGCTCCCCACTTTACGTCTGGGGGAGGTACCCTAATAAAAATGTTTTTTTAAATTTTTATTTTTGCACTTTGTCGGCATGATTGATATACATATTGGTACCAAATTTCAGCTTTCTGGTGCTAACGGTCACTGAGATTATCCGCGGACAGACAGACAGACAGACAGACAGACAGACAGACAGACATGGCGAAACTATAAGGGTTCCGTTTTTTGCCATTTGGCTACGGAACCCTAAAAAGACTAATTACAAAAACAAAAATCAAAATGGGGTTTAACGTTCAACAGTCCTACGCGGGCTGGCTGATTAGAAATTAAAAATATAGGTAGGTATTTTTTAATTAAACCCTCTTAACTTGACCAAGAGTAAATTAGAATTTACTTCCAGCCATAAAGATACCTGAATCGGGTATGGTACTTAAACTGTAGCAGTTACGTAATAACGCAGGGGTACTAAAGAGCTCCTTATATGTTAATATGGAACATGACGGTGTCGTTGCGCCTATAAAATCGTCTGAAGTGTAAACACACGTAAATATCGCACCACACGCACTCGTAAAATCTATTTCTCGCGCTATTGCGGCTCGTAGGCACTATACAAATAATTTTATTCAGAGGACAATCAACATTAAAACAAAAATATCACTGGAGCTGATTTATAAACAGAACCAGTTAAATATTCCATTATGCAGAGTTTTATACCTGCTTTATTCCACCTATGTAGGTACGCAAGTAAATACTTGTGGGTATGTGTTAGTGTGTGCGATCATAGATGATAGAACTTACGTAGCCATGTAGGTACCTCTATAAGTTTATTATGAGAAGGAATTTCGTGCGTTAATGCAGGTATTTTTATAATCCGTTTCTGAACTTTCTTGTTCCAAAGCAAAAACAGAATTGCTGCAACACCCACGGTTTTCAAAGTGTTTAAAAATAAGACGTCTGTTCAACATGAAATCGCTGATGAAACGGCTGAAAATATGTTTTGGTGGGTTATTCATCAAAGTCTCTCGTAATAGTTTTTACCTACGGTTTGTGGACAAAGGCAGTGAGTCACCGACGAGATTATTAGGCCTAATATTACAGCGAGCGCAGCATGGCCGCGACTCCTGCGCACTGCGCTCGTCACGCCCCGCCCGCGCCCTCGTCTCCGCTACGCCGCGTGCCTGTCTTCATGCAGACAATACTTGATTCTTAATTCGTTTTGATTACTATTCCAATCTGTAAGTCATGCGACAATCTAAGGATATCAGACACGATTGACGCAGTTCTTAAGGAAGTTGTATGATTAGTTCACTGGAAACCAACAAGGAAATTCTTCGACTTAATTCCAACTTAAAGTCCCTAGTGTTGTCAGGAATTCCCCAATAGAATAAAAAAACATCTTAATACGTCTGCCGCTTAGTAGATTTTCAAGACAGCGTTCTCGAGGAGCTTAACATTAGGTACGTACCTACGTACTTTCATGAAAATAATTTTAGGTTCGGGCTTAGTGTTCAAAACTTCAAACCGTTCGTACTATGTTTGATGTTTTGACTTATTATTTTATTGTTACTCGAATACTATTATTCGAGTAAAGAAAAGAAAGATAAGAAATGTTATATCTGAATCTTAATAACACAATGATCTAGAAAAAAAAAATCATGACGATATCCTAGAGAAAACGCGAACTAAGTAAGCTTACCTAGGTAAGCTGAAAGATTTCGATCAATAATGTACCTAATGGCACACATTTTAGACTATAAATTGGCAGATCGACTAATTTTGTCGTCCCCAGCAACAGGTACCATATACTTATCCGGGTTCCTTATAAAAGTGGCTACCAATAGAAATATATTATTACTTATTTAAAAGGGTGATGATGACGCAAATACGTTAATATTATATTATTATACCGGATTATCATGGCTCTTATGTCTACAGTATTTAAATAGATGGTCTTCATTTACATGATGGAAGTGATGGAACTAGTTCTTAAAAATCTTTTATTTTACTTTTTATCAGTCAACTTTTAACCAATTTTGTAACAGCCAGGCAAAATTACATATAATTCTCTTCTTTCGTAACTTGATTTTCATGTCAGTTTCATTTCTGTTTTAACTACAATCAAACTTTAATGAACTTATTGGTAAATTGCCGTAAGTCTAGGACTGTGAATTTTAATTCTACGGTTTTGTACTGGTTGTCTTATGCAATGTATTTATTTATTAGTCCAGTTACATCAATCAATGATACCGTCTTTTTTTAACCATAAATATGACATTGTTTATGTGTATATTATGATTTTAGATAGATAAGATATTGAGTTGAGTATGATTAGTTGCAGGTTTCCAGGAATTATGTGAGATAGCGCCATTCACAAAATAATTTTGGCATTTATCAACTAGAAGGAAAATAAAAACTGGCCAAGTCCGAGTAGGAGTCGCGTATGAAGAGCTCCGTACCATTGAAGGAGGGGAGCCCCTTTCATTTTAATTTATTTTTTTATTTTTTGTCACAGCGGCATCGCAGCGAAATACACATTCTGTGAAAATTTCAACTATCTACCTATATTACGGATCGTGAGTTGATGAGATACAGCCCGCTGACAGATAGACGGACGGACAGCAGAGGGTCCCGTTGGTTACCCTTCGCGTACGTAACCCTAAAAAATATCGACTGACGCGCGCTGTTTTGTGTACGTGTATCCGGTGCTTCTTAAGCGATTAATAAATTAATGCCATGCTTATCAATAGTCTATTTTAGCACTACAAAATAAAACACATAAAATAAATTCAAACAAGGAAAATTGTTACGAAAATTAAAGAAGATAAAAACGACCTACTGAAGGCTGCTCACTAACTACTTACTAATAAATTTTAAGTTTTCTGACAAAGAATCAAAATTTTCAAGAATTAGGTAGTCACTAGGGATACCATACTCAACTAAGTATCCCATAAGGTGTAACAGAAGCACTAAGAATAAACGGGCGTCCTATAAAACAAAACAGCTTGGTTTAATTGCCACTTTATTCAGCGTTTACCTCAGGTGGAGAAGGCGGGGTGTATTTCAAATATTTCACATGTATCGGTACCGCAAAGTATCCAGTAACGTTATCTCTCAAATGTCCAACCGCTATCTGCATGTTGGCGACAGCGCATGGGACGGGGGCTGTTTCCCGAGGGGTTGCTTTGACGGTCATTACTGCGGACAGGCCCGGAGACAACCAGATCCTCGTGTGAGGAAAGCACCACCAGCTGGCACCGAGCCGCGCCGTGTCGCCCCACAATCCGCAATAGAGGAAGTGCATGGGACGATTGGAGCTGTTCCAAATCCTGATTTTAAAGATAAGATCAAGTAAGTACTTGATGCCAACGATGATAGTGCTTATAGACTTAAAAAGAGGTCACTAAATCTACTCTCTTTTTCTCTGGTCTACCTTATCTTCGCTTCAACAAATTTATTGAACTCTTCAAAATGGACGGTTAATTTAAAACTTCTTGCATGGGAGTTCATGGGACCCTAAAACCCAATTAAACTTCTCTACAAAACTCTCTATTATTCTACTCTACTGCTCTAAGTATTTAGTTTTGTGGATGCTTAGTAGGTAGTAGGTGGGTAACATTAATTTCTTACCGAAGCCTCTGTGTAACAGGTTCTTCATCCAACTCAAAACACAAGGTGTTTGGATTCCATCTCATTTCTAGCGAAAATTTAGGGATGGGTACAAGAGGCGGTTCCTCGGGGGATGGACCATCCATCCGGTGTTTAACATGATACGTATGCTCTTTCTTGTCTAGTGCGACTAACTCTTCGACAGGTATCTGACAAAATAAATTCACTTAATTACACATTTATGTCCATACTTCAGATTAATTTATTTTCGGGTTACACAAACTAAAAGATGCTAACTAGCATGGTAGGTAAAGTATTGCTGGAGCTGGCTCTCACCCGGTCACCACGGAAGCGCACCTTTGGGTAACAGTAATCCACATAATACTATGCATCTACAACTAAGTCTCTCCACAGTTCATCGGAGGGCACGGCAGTGCCCCCGCCAAGTCGAGCGCGAAGCAAACACTGCCGTACCATCCTATACTGGAACCATTTCACCGCATTTTCAGGCCCCTATTTGAGAACCTCTGGATAAGACCAGAACGCAGAAATTTTCGTCATCTAGTAAGCTATAATCACATACATAAAATCCAAAATTTCAAGTATGTAGGTCATTTAGTTCCGAAGTTAAGCGAAAGCAAAGTTTCGCATTTATGACACTCACTCACTCATGATCACCAGAATAGAACTAGTACTTCCCATAAACTCAGAGAGCTGAAATTTGGTACAGAGTTAGGGTTTAATGACCACATAAAGGGAAAACTATAAAAACTAGGATAATCGAAGATCTGGAGTACCTGGTGAATAATAAAGAAATCGCAGTAAGGAACCTTACACTTGGCACGACGTTGTCTAGATTTCATTACTTTTTAGAAATAAACAAGCAGCTCCATCGAGACTTGGCTAGTTTTTTACAGAATGTTTTTGGTGGGTCTATCCTTACACATTCACTTCAGTGGCCAATTCGCTGAAGATTGAAGATGATGACCCACGCTAGACCGTGCCGAGGTGCCGAGTCCGAGGCTTCCGAGCCGAGTGTCGTCTCCATTGTCTTTATCCGTTGCTTGGTAGCGGCTCGGAAGCGCGAGTGTGTCCGTACAAAATTGCATCGGCTCGGACCTGGCATGGTCTAGCATGAGTCAAGCTTTATTCGACCCCTCCCAAATGCATTTCCATCGTGGACACCCTTTGCGGAATATATCCCACCTCCTTTCTCCTGTACATCCTGCATATCCACCTAGACTACGTACTTACTGGTCAGACAAAAGAGTGAAATCGACTAGTGAAGAAAAAGCATCTGTAGTACATTGAAAAAGTACCATGAAGGCACTATAGAAGCAGGGCAGACCATTTATTTGTCAACTTGTGGGAGTATATATTTACCTGGGAGTATAATATTTACCTGGGAGTATATATTTACCCGGGAGTATATATATATATTTACCTGGGAGTGTATATTTACCTGGTCTGGTTCGATTTTCTCCCGAAGGTTGAGGATGAGAACCGGAGGGAGAGCAACGCGCGTTGATTCTTCACTACTCTGCTTTGATGATGTCATTACAAACAGAAATGAGTAATATGATTTCTTTTCTGTTTACTTCTATTAAAGTAAATATTTCGTCTATTTACATGTGGATGTTGCATGACGTCTGAAGTTCAAATCATAGATAAAGCAAAAAAACGATCAATTTGTTACCACGATAGATTCAAATAGGTGCAGGCAAACCTCTTTACTGCTTTCTGGCATACGACTACAAAAATAGCCATGTATTGTAAATAAAATATTTTTAGCAAAAAAAACCGCGATAATAAATAACGTGTGAATGAAGGCCAAATAACGTGAAAGATAAATTCACTAGTTTAGTATACTAGACTTTACGTGTAGGTTCATCTATTGCGGTCGTTGAAATAAATTGTGTGATCGGAAAGTATCAGTAAAATGTGTTTAATAGTGCATACGTCGTTCTTTATCGTCTTTGCCTCTGTATTTAAGATCAGCATAATGTTTAAATTAGATATTTTGTTTATTCATAAAAATGGATATCTATTGTGGCTAATATACAATCCATGATTGCTCCAGGAATCACCAATAAATTCACGACTTGTTGAATTAAAAGCTGTAGACTGAGATTGAACGAATGAAATTTTCTTTATTTCATAGTTGAAAATAAGAAAATGAACAAAACAAATTGGTATGTACTTGGTTTTAGTATTTGAATGTTATACCGTACATTTCCAGTTGTATTTAAAAAATGTGAGAATATTTACTGGCTGTTTGAGTTTGTCAATGCCACATGAAGGAAATTAAAAAACTAATTACTTTTCACTCCTATAGAGACTAAAGTATGGTCACTTTAGTCCCGCTTTATTTATACTCTGTGTCCCGCTTCGTAGGGCTATATTGGCGTACTTTTAGACGCGGGTTAAACAGAAATATAGGGTCACCTACCTATATTTCTGTTTAATATTTTCCATGCATATTTTCTTTATCGTGTGGTTAGGTAGTTCCTACTTCCTAAGCTGGTGTCAGAGGTTTTATGCCGCCCATACGCCTCTGACTTTGCTTATATGCATATTGTAACGACACTGCTGGGCAAAAGCCTCCCTCTGTCATTATAATATTTATTAGAAATCATCACACCAACCACCACCACCATTGTATGTCGATATTTATTAGATAAAGCCGTGATAGCAGAGGGATAGTTCTCTTTATCAAAACACACAAAAACCAGCATAAAACAAGTAAATGCTGATACTGTTAGGTTTATTGCTATTATGGGCTACCTATAGTTGACAGCTGGTTGTAAAGTCCAAACCATACAATTTGCTCCAGCTTATCCGTTGCAGCTAGATCGTTGTCGAATATGCATAGTTTGTAATTTTTATTTTATTTTATTTATTTATTTTAAATTTATTTATTTATTTTAAATAAATAAAATAAATAAATAGTTTGTAATTTGTACAACTCAGTATTAGTTCTCTTTTACACGAAAAATAGTTAATCTTACAGACCTGTCCTTAGTTATCACTATCACTACATATTATAAAACAAAGTCCTCCTCAAATACTGAAACGAACTCAAAATCAACTGCACCGATTTTCATGCTATTTTCATCAATGGATATAGTGGCTCTCGAGGAAGGTTTTAGTATATAATTTGTCAAGTTTGTGTTACGATAACCGACATCCAGGCGGGTAAAGCCGCGTGTTTCAGATATAAATAAATATAACTGACTTCTCCTATCGACGTTAACTTAGTTTAGAGGTTAGAGCTTTCAAGTAAGGTAAAGTTGCAAACCTATACAAGTATACTCGCCTTTGTTTATGGCGATAGGGTTCATCTCGGCAGCACGCCGCGCATCGCCACTTAGCGCGCACATTTCCGATTCCAAGTCAACGAAGATTGTTTCAATCAGTAGGTAGGATCTAATTACTCTTCGCTTATAGAGAGCAACATTTGTGTCGTTTGATTAGATCCAAGAACAGCAACATCTTTGATGATTTTAAATGTTATCTTGTTGGCTCTACATTTTTACGGACGTCTGGTGAAATTCGGAGAAGTAGCAAAATCTATCATTGGTGGTGATCTACGACTGGAAATAACATTATGTATAACACAACATAACATCACGCCTGTTATCCTCGACGTGTTAGGCAGAGGCTACTTAGTACACGCACATGTCGCCTGTTACGTTCAACTCCCATAATATATAATAGGAGGGACACTATTGCAATCAACCGTGATAAATTCGGTCTCCATGGCTGCTATTGAGAATATCCTGATGGTAAAACCCAATAACACTTTGCCCGACCTGGGAACAGAACGCAAAACCTCACGCTCAGAAGTCACACTTGCGACCACTACGCTCAGAGGGTACACTTGCGACCACTACGCACAACGAAGCAGCCAAAACAAAGAAATAGCATTATATTATTGTCCGCATTACAGTGCAACGAATACGGACAAAAATCCTTGGTCAAAAAGCTACGATCTGTAAGTTATCAATAGCAAGCCGTACCAATTAGAGGAGTCGAGCGTTAATGAGTGTATTTAATATCTTCCATATGAACAGAACTCACTTAATATTAGCGGCGTAGTGTGTAATATATTGTCGTGAAAGCCGCAGTTGGTAAGACACGGTTGCGCAGTCGCCGCGACGCGTGACGCCGACTCCCGAGGGAGCGGAAGTCTTGCGCACTTCCGGCTGCGCACACGCCGGAGATCCGGTCCACTTGTACGATCACGACGTTCCACCGACTGACGGTTTAACGAACATTACTACTTATATTTTTTTTTTGTATTTATACTGATTTAGTACTTTATTGTCAACATCGATCTGGCCCGGGATAGCCAGAAAGTTCACGTTGCCTACTCAGTTGCCTGTCTACTTCCACTCCACAGCGTAAACAATAAAAGTTATCTAAACTTTACTTTGATTTATTTCTGCCATTATAATGCGAAGTCGATTTACATGTTGTTATTTGTAAGTTTGTAACACTGTCAAATTTATTGGATACTATAAACTTTCATGTCGGTCCTGGATAAATTCGTCGTACTTACCAATAAACGTTGCTCTATTAATACTTCTCACAATTTCAGTAAACTTTGTAACCTAACCCGAAGTAGGTAGCAGTCTCACCGCCGCATTCCGTACAACACTTCACAGTTACACACACATACCCAATAAATATCGTCGTGAGTAATCACATAGCTTTGTAATCAGTTTTGTTAGGAATTAAAAGCGTTCCCGGGTAGACTAAACAATGAGATCAGCTGAACCTATTGCGGGTATGGCGTTAGTCGGCTATTTAGTCGACAAAGACATCGATTCTATTCGGGCCGCCGGGATCGTGTCGGGACTGTAAACAAGAGTCAGATTATCCCTGACTATTGTTATGAAGTCTGTAGCTACGCCAAACCGCCAAACACGCTGTTCGAAATATAGAATTTAAACCAATTTTAACCACTTGAGAATTTTCAGTTGATTGGTTTTAAGTGCAATTGACGCAGGATTTTTGACACAGCGAAAGTGTTATGTGGGTCGACCAATCTCCTTCCTGAGGGTCATCAGGAATGTACCTAACTAAGGCTTTCAAGGTAATGGCCAGTAGATACTGTTATCTACTGACCTATGTGAATAGCATTACTCTAAGTACATTTTCTTTTTGAGTATTTCAGATTACCCAGTACCTACTTATACCGTTTAAAGGTTTATGAGAGAATTAAACGCTTTACTTAGTAGTTAATAGTTTTCCTGCTATTTTTAGAAACAACTTAGTTCGGATGAGTAGTTAAATTATATGACAATGTTTTCATAGTTATTGCCCTTGTTCCGCCGTAATGTTGATCGCCTTGATTGATGATGGCGCCCTTGACCGACATTCCACCATCCAGCTATCCTTACTTATACACATAAAGCTTCTATTTTATTATAATTTCCTGTGTTCCAATTTAAAATTTAAATAAGTTCGTTCATCTTTGTGACTTGACCGACTCATTGTGGCCTTATGTGGTAGGTCATTTTGATTTGAAGCGAAAGTTTCCATATAGAAGATTATTTAGGACGATGTTCATTGTTTATGTTTCATTGTTTTGTTCAGTAAAGTCAGATCTTCTAAGAAAGTAATGGGTGGTTTAAGGAGGTGCGGCGGGGTTACGGTAAGGGGGCAGAGGGGGGATGTACGACGAGGTGAAGTAACGGATGAATGTCCGTGGGAACGGTCGCCACTTCCGCTCCGCTCTGCTCGCTCGCGCCTCGGCACTCTCAGCTATTTCCTTTAAATAGGGTGACCTTAAATATGACCGAAGACTCAGAATAAACCGTATAAATAAAGACCTGTCTTAAATTTTAAGAGACATCTTAACGCTTTTTTACACAGGTACTGAGGTACGTGTACTTTGGCTTTCCGGTGTATTTTTCTATGATAGATTAGTACACATATAATAAATAAATAAATAAATATCGCTGGACATTAACACACAGCGCCATCTAGTGCCACACTAAGCAAGGCTTGTGTCGTGGACACCAGATAGTTGATATACTACATATATACTTTTTTGTTTGTAAATACATACTTACTATACATATAAACATCCATGACTCGGAAACAAATGTCCATGCTCATCACACAAACATTTGCTCCTACCGGGATTCGAACCCAGGACCCTATGAACGTAAGGCAGCCTCACTACCACTACGCCATTCGAGTCGTCATATGCCCAAGTATAGCTGGCTATTGACCATACAATTAATTTTACTATACGGGGTATTCGCCTTCCGCATACAATGATCCCTAATCAACTAAACACCCTCTTGACATTTATCACCCTCAACTTTACGAACCCCATGGGGGAAGGGTTGCACATTCTGGACCAAAAATAGATTATTACATTATTTAGGTGCAGTTTAAATTTCCAACAAACTATTTTTTCGAATGCTTGGTCACCGCACAGGTTTCATTGAAGCTAAACGTTTGGTTCCACTACATTTATTAACGGACTGTCTTAGTTGCACAACAGGACTGTCGCAATGTCCCCGGTTCGTTTCTCTGGAAATTTTGCAATATTTATCAACAGCTATCGACACACAACAACCAACAAGATACCGTTGTTTGTGAGAAACGTTATTCATTATAGACACGCATTTCTCACTTCAGGGATTTTCAGAAAAATGCGTCGTCTTACGGAGTCATAAAATTATCTTTTCTGATACTTATCTCTCTCTTTTTGGTCCTTCCGCAATGTTCGATAAGATTGACATTTATCAAATATAGTTAGTGGTTTCGAATAATATTTAATGTAACTTCCTTATCTACACCTACTTTAGTACTTTCACAAAATCCTAGAACACCAAGACAAAACAAATTACAAATTATTAAACGTTTCCCAGGAAGTAGACAGTCGCTGCGTAGTGTTTATTACTTCATTATTGCACGTGCATTATGTGCATCCATAGCAAGTCAACAACACATTGCATTATCGAGGAATTTGTGAGCGGGTAACTGCTTTTGCCTACCCAACAAAATTAAGTGTCAGAGGACCAGAAAAAGATAGTGAACTGTCATAAAATTATTGATAATTTATTATCGACTGATCTCTTTTAAGATTAGTAACACCAACTGGCTATATCATTAATAACAAAACGGGATATTATTTCAGTTTATCCGTGATTACTGTGTGATTACGTAATCACATTTATTCTTCTAAACGTGTCGAAGGCAATCTAAATTGATTACACACACAATTTCGCGACGAGTCTCTCACCCTCAGTATCGTCCATCAGTTCCTGTACGAGTAATATAACGTGCAGACAACAGGGTATTAATCAAACTTTAAAAGAAATATAAATTGCGTGTTAATTAATGTCCCTAGCTTTATTATACCACCTTCTAATTAACCTCTAAGATGAAATTAAAACATTTTCAATTAAAGCAGAAAACCATTAACCGTAAAACCAACTAAATACTATGCAGGTATTCCACTTACGTAGCAACTCGGCAATAGCTGATAATCCGGAATATTCGATTTGAACATCCGATGTGGCGTTTGTCCGGTCTAAAAAGCAAAACGAGCGTCTAACTAGGTAGTATCGAGCATTGAGCAAGTCCGTTGACCGTTGTTGTTACTTCGTAAGTTCGTAAGTACCAGTCTTGCTGTTATCGGCCGGAAGCCGCGACGGAAGCGCGCAATCTCGACCAATTGGACGAGTGCGCTGTCACGCCGCGTGACCATGCCCCTTGCTCTCTACGCCGCATTTCTAACTCGTGCGCATGTACTTGTCACACCAAAATAAATATTGAGTGTAAGTTCTACAGTGTTTGTTGACATGAAAGCTTGAAATTTTCGTTTCCTACAATTGCGGGACATAGTGTGACACCTCAAGTGTGTAACTGTTCGTTCGAGCCTGCGCCCATTCGTCCTAGGTGTGCAGGGAATTACTTCATCAGAGTTGCATGCAACGTTTCATTATATTCGGTACCAGAACCCCAGACTGATGAAAGAGGTCGCAGGAGGGCGCCTTGCTAGTTCTATTTTGGTTCATCATCTTAATTGGCGTTATGAGGCGCTGCTGTAATATACAGAATGCTGAATGCCAAGCATTCACTTGGATGATTAACGAGATGAAATAAAGTATCTTCGTCTACCTCGGGAGATTCATGAGGATTAATGCAGATTAATTTGTAATTCTCCGATTTTTATGCCCGGACGCATATAAAAGGAGTGGTGCTTTAATTTTGACATCCGTGTCTGAAGTTTCATATTCCACACGGAGAAAAATGATCTCATAACTAAAATAAAAGTTTAATTTTGAGTTTGGTGTTTAGGCCTGCATTCATAAACGGGTTGATATTGATAACGCACGACTACAACTTATAAAATCAACCGCAGCGTTTCCAGAATTGCAAGAAACTTGTTTAAATTATAATAAAGTCCAAAAGGATTATTAATTCACAGCCCGTTTGATCGAAAATTGTCTACGTATCATGCATGACAGCATCCAATTCTAATGCACAATCATAAACAAATAAAACTTATAAAAAAAGGTAAAATATTTTGATGATTTCAGCTAACTCATTAATTATAACATTGACTAGATTGTTATTAGATAGGTACTATTACAATGCATTGTAAGTATAGGAAGGAAGGTTTTAGAGTAAGGGTCCTAACACTCCTAACATTAACCTTATTACTTTCTAACTAGCATTACCATTTACCCACCAGAGTGTACTACCGGAGTGAAGAGTACGTGGTTATCCTAGGTTTTTACTCCACTATAGGATGACAATAGCGGTCATTGCCCTTTCCCTAATATTCTTCGTACGAACCAAAACAAATGAACCATGTATCGTATTTCAATAGAAAAAAATGTCGAAGATCACCATTGATGACGAGTCAAGACTTGAACAGGCATAATTTCGGTTTTAAAGTTAAGAATTTGAATAAATGTAGATGGGTCAATGACCGCTATTGTCATCTTAAGTCTCACTCAGTGACACTGGTATAGTTGCTATTGGCAGCAACTATACCAGTGTCACTGAGTGATAATGATGAACTATCAGTGAAATCCATTCAGCTGTTAAGGCGTGACAAGTTCCTGATAGGTAATTAAGGTTACATTCACATTTATAATACATAACAATATGTATGGATTCAAGCGACGATTTTAATACGCATACGTAATGGAATTCAGCTTTGAGCTTGGTAACAGTAGAGTATCACAAAAACTTTGATGAATAGTAAAGCTGCTGCCGAGTTTTTCATCAATACATAAACATACATGCCTACAGCCAAACTTGGCAAAAAGGTTTGGACTTGACACCTGTTCGGTAGGTGCCTTTAGATGATGACAGATACGATACACATAATATATGTATGTAAGTACATTTATAAGGGGTTTTGTAATAATGGCGCATTGGTTCTGGGACAGACAGACACCAATTACCTAGAATCTTAGACTTTACTTGATGTTTGAATTAAGTTCTTTTAATACCTAAATGTTTTTGTGGACTTCGAAAGGAGGAAACCTTTTTGTCGACAATAGCTCCGGTAATTTAATTTCGGGTAAAAACAACAGAACTCTTAATCAAATGAGAGCTTTTGGACTGCTGACAAACGTCTGTTACCTACTCATTTTTATTACAAGTGCAATTTCCTTTGAAAGAAGAAAATAAAAAGTTTCTCTGGTCAAAGTTCGATCCTACCTACACCATGGACAATAATATATTCATGGTCCAAACGGTCGGAAAACAGTAACACATTAAATTATCATTATCAATCATCCTTTTGTAATGTAGACTATGCCCGATAAGTACTGTGAAGCACATGACAGAAAAAACTTTACCGAACCAAATATTTTAACAGAGCGTTACCACTGAAACTCTTCTCAAGCAAGTATATAACAATATGTGATATCTTTAGGTGTACTTACACCAAGCGGAACCGGTAGTCTATATTAAGACCAGCACACTTTGAGCCCTCGTATTTTCTATAGTGCTTCGTAAATGTAAAAAGAGAAAGGGAAGTAAACTGCCTGTGAAGGTTCTCACTTGAGTGGTCGTATCTTTCAACTGACATTGACCTCTAGAGCGGTCGTCGAGGCCTCTTCTCGGTGGCCATACATATTCATTACAACTTCATCTACATATTAATGAAGCTGAGATGAGAATAAGACGACGACATGTTTATCTACTCAGTTAAATATCCTGTCCATTAATACGCCTGAAAAGCATACGTCATGACTTGATAGCTAATACGAATGACGAACAGATATTAGTTAGGCGCCTTACAGAAAGAACGCTATTTCGTGATTGGTTATTAGAATGTTAAATTATTCAAATACTGGTCAATATAACTTATAAGATTATGAATTTCGTCTTTAAATTTCGAAATAAAAAAATCCGTTTCATACCTGTCGGATAAGGATGCGGCATTGTTTGTTCCTCTTGACTATGGCTGCTGAGGATTGAGTAAGTTGGCATTTACATACCACTAGGCTTTTAATATACATAAAGGAAGGTACGCTCCAGTTGTATAAATTGGCATAATGGAGCTGCATACATATTTATATGTAAATATAATTATTGAATTAAAAAAAGTCTCTAAATGTTACCTGCTCCATCAATTCTCATTCAGTTTTTATTACTTCCTTCGTAAGCCAAGCAAAAATAATTCTCGTCGGGCTAGACTCAAGTTCCGTGTGACCTTCGAATCGTCCGTCAGTAAAAAGCTGTTTTAGTCCTCCACACATGAGCGAGATAAAAAAATAAGTAGGTAAAAAAAATGTGTGATCGGAAAGTCCAGAGTCATCTCGTTTACAGAATAACACTTGCGAAACCGGTTAAGAGCACGACGCGGACGCGACGCCAAATATCAACTTGTTTCCTTCCTCATGCGGACACCCGGTAGGCACCGCCTAAAAGTTAATTTGGTACCTCATTCGTTTTTGTGTCGCCAAACTTTTATGTATAGGTTCGTAAATTTGTGCGATCAAAATTATCTCTGGAAACTTTACTGGATAGAATTTACGGTCTTAGCTACCTAGCTAACCGTTTAGTAGGTACAATTCAGTTTTAATTTTTTAAGTCAGTCTACTGTAATGTGTGATTGATTAATGGATGCGACTTATGGATTTCCCCGAGTGTGATTTTAATTCTTAGGATTTAGAGTCCTTTCATGTATTAGGTATTAAAAATGTTTTAATAGGTTAGGTAAAAATAAAATTTGTCAGTTTTGAACATCCAAATGTTGCCTACTGATTAACACCTTCAGTCGGCAACAGTTTAAAATATACAATTTAGGTAAGTATCTAAAATGTACGAGTGTAAAGTCCACCTCAGATTCTTGTGGATATTTTAGTCATTTTAATTATAGAAGATGCAACATGCTAAAAGCATGAAAACAACAGATAGCCCGGGTATGAATAAGTTTGGAAATGTTTTGGATAAATTATATCCGGTTCCTAGAACCGGCGCGCGGCGTGACTTAACACCTCTCTTTAGACTCGCATTCGTAAACATTAGATACATTTTTAACAACATATACGTCACTGGTTGAACTACGCCACAACTACATGGACAGTGATGAATTAACTCTTTTCCTACAGTGCACAGTGCTAAAGGCAGTATTTCAAGACAAGAATTACGACCTAAATGTTAGTGATGACACTAAATCTAATGGTAGAGCAGTTTAGCTCTCTGAGTTTCGCATCGATATTAAATATATCAGTCGTCAATACAAATTGTGTTTCGATCAATCAGCAACAATAAGTCTTTTCAGATTAGATTCTTAATTAAACTTAGCGCTACACATGAAATACTAAAACAAGACGTTTTTTTAAAAGCTTCTATGTGCACATAACAAAGCAGCTAGGATATGAAATCGTATGCGGAAGACTTTATTAAGGAAGTAGGTGGAGGATCCCCCTCAATTCGTTTGATCATTTCCTCATATTGTCCCAGCGTTTCGATAACCTTACAGCCAAAATGTGTGTAGGTAGTTCCGGTTTCAGGAAAGGAAATTCTAGAAAAGATTACACAAATTAAGTAGTTTACCTATTGTCTGCTTGTTTCTCTACCTTCTGTTATAATATAGGTTCGTGCATGTAAAATTACAATGTTAAAGATTTTCCCGAAACTTTTTCAGCACTTCCGGCGTTGGTGTTTTGTCCTCGCCGGTAACGTTAAAAGTAAACAGGAGACGGAAGTCGTATGTAAGGAACATGCAAAACTGAACGGATTTATCGATTGGAGTCCGGCAATATGGCGTCGGTTTATTTATCTTCTCTCTATCTACCCACCTTCCTGGCGCCGCACTTCCGCCGGAAACGGGCGTCGTCTCCGCTCTAACCCTTACCGCGGTTCCGGTTTCCGGCTGCCTTTGAAGTCGGTCGAAGTTTCCTCTTCGCTACCCTGTCGTGGAAGAGGCTTTTTGGTCCAGGAGATACGATAATTACGTCAATAATATTAATGTGGGAATACTCAAGCAAGTAAACGCAAATTTTACCTATTTGGAATAAATAAATAATAAATCAATATCGCTGGACATTAACACACAGCACCATCTCATGCCACACTATGTAAGGCTTGTGTCGTGGGGACCAGATAGTTGATACACTACTTATATACTTTTTTGTTTGTAAATACATACTTATTGTACATATAAACATCCAAGAATCGGAAACAAATGTCCATGCTCATCACACAAACATTTGCTCCTACCGGGATTCGAACCCAGGAGTCCCAGGACCCTATGAACGCGCTTTTATAGCTCGAGGCTATAAATTATAACAGCAGCTCGGGTCGATCTAGCCGGTATTAACTGGGTTATTGTGGAGGTCAGATAAGCAGTCACTCCGTATATACTACTGGCATGTATTCAGTCAGATGCATCCGGTTAGACTGGAAGCCGACTCCAACATAGTTGGAAAAAGGCTAAGCAGATGATGATCTATTTTGAATAACATTTTGGCAACAATGTCATTGCCAAGTACAGCCGACGACCTAAGTTATTTGCATTTATAATGCCGTCTGATACCTGCAAGTCCGCTTTAATCTCAAGAACGATTAATTTAATATCGATTGACCAGGTATATTTTTTACAACCACCACGGCTTTATTGCAATTAAGCACTGATAGCATTCTAGCAATTAGAAAAATTGACTGCTTTATATTTTTCCGTAACAATAGCACTTTCCTGTAGATACTTGAGAATGGAAATTACCTATCATAATCTTGTCATCGTCAATTTACATTTAGTTAAAATTAACCTGTATTGAGATGAATCAATCGTAATGGTAGACATCACTAGTAGCAGTGACTGGTAGTGAGTAGGCGCTCACATTTCATACGATCACTAATTGCTGAGCAAGTGAGCATGTGTGTAACCTAACAAACGTTTATTATCTCGCTAGACTAAACACTTAAAAAGTAATTAACGACAAGCTAAATATTAGAAGCTAAAAGCAAATGTTGTCAATATTGTAGCAAGCACGGATAAAAATGGCATAGCAACATTAGCAACTAAGCAAGTAGGAGATGTTTCGTAGATCCCTTTACCTTTTGTCTGTAGTAAAGATCGGCTCTCCAGCTCACATCAGAAGGGTAGCGAGAAGACGTACTGCCAGAAAGTTCTTCTTTAGTTCTTGAATACCAGAAGCAAGAGTTACCTGAAAGAAGTTTTAAACAAGCAGGTTACTTTACTGTCTTTTATTCAAATACAATGTATAGAGATTGGGTCTAGGTTGTCAAGATAAATCGTATAACGTCGTGCTAAACTTATCAGGAGTATTAGGACTACCAGTCACTGCTACTAGTGATGTCTACCATTACGATTGATTCATCTCAATACAGGTTAATTTTAACTAAATAAATATCAATTGACGATGACAAGATTATGATAGGTAATTCCCATTCTCAAGTATCTACAGGAAAGTGCTATTATTACGGAAAAATAAAGCAGTCAATAAGAAGGGAGGTTGAATGCCTAGAGTGCGCTGGACGTAGGTACTTCCATTACGAAAGCGATATTGTTGAGAAATTCAGGAATCCAGCTAATCTGCAAAAGCTCGAAAAATAATCCTACTACGGCACTCCTACTTACGCAAGTCTGAATTTACGGTTCAATAATATGTAAACAGACTAATATAATAATAAACAAAACATTGATTTACGACGAAACGATAAAGCAAACACTTTCAAAATTAATTTTCCGTCTTTATTGATTCTGGTCCGATTAGTCTCGCGCGTTTTGTGTACAACGTTTTCACTCACAAAAAATGCTCTAGGTGCCTATCTCCTTTCAACAGTTGGCATAAAATTGTTTAGTCTCAATGCTACCCGTTGTTTGATTTGTATAACCTTAAAAGCTTCACTAGAACAAACAAACAATGTTCAACAGACGTGAAAAACATCCACAATTAGATGTGACATTTGAAATTAATTTTAAAGTCTAGATTTGTTTTTTAGTTTCGCACGCTGTGTGTCTGTGTGATCATATTTCATAAATACCACGTGATTTTCTCGAACATAACAATTTACCTCATTTTAGAATTATCGTAGAATTCGTAACACCTGAGATTTCGCAAAGCGAGCGTTGTAGTCTGTCGCAAGCTCATCAGATAGCAGCACTTCCTCCATTGCACAGCGCCGCGGCGCGCCGCCCAATTTCTTCAGCGGCGCACGCGCATCGCCCCCGCCATGGACACTGACTGTGCCGCCGCCGACTTCCTGCATACTGATGCAATGTATTTGCGGTTATTTTGCAAATTCCTATTCATTTTGTAACTACGAACCCCTTCTGTTTTAATTCTCCGTAATTGATGTTCTAGTTAAAACCAATTTTATCCTCTTACAATAATTAAAAATCTCTTCGCAACCCGGTATTACCCAATGTTTATCTAATTACCAAGTTAATTAAATTCATGTAAACCCAAATGCGCACTTGCGGGGTCGCATGTTGCGCAAACGATAAGTTTCGGCGCATCTTGAATCTCGGCCTAGTTCGTGGCTCGGTTGCTCGGTGTTCGCTGCTGCCTTACGTCATAGAGCAAGCGGGTTGGGTCAGCGGCGGCGCCTGCGCCTTGTCCATACGAGTTATGTCATACGGACAGCGTGCGTAACATACATACCTACGTGCTGTCTGCGGACCCTTTAATAGCGTTACAAAATAACGTTTGTTATAAACCAAATTAATAAACACTCAACCTATTTCCAGACATTTCATGGAAATCTCGGTTGTAACAAGTAGACGTCATTCATCAGTAGTCCTTGGGAAATACGGAACTGTTAGAAGTTCAGGAATGCACAGATTAGACTTAGTGATATTCAAAACCAATTGATTTGATTCCCGATGGATCTACAGGAACGGATCTCGAATGAGGTTACCCAGTTAAAAAAAAAAACATGATCACTTTAAAAAATCAGAATGTGACATTTTTGTCGATTGGCGGCGTTGTATTCACAGGTGCTGGTATCGCAACCTATATATATATAGTAAACATCAGTATGCAGGCGCGTTGCCAATTACAGCGGAGACCTACTTTCTTACCTTCGAACTTTTACTTCCTGCGGGCCAGGCAAGGCGGCCGGTCGCACCACGCAACGAATTACGAAAGTGGCGCGAAATGCTCGGCCGACATTCGCGTACCGCTTGCGCCACCTTCAGGAAGTGCCGTTGCTGCGGGATTACGTAGTGCGGCGTGTTGCCTGCGCCCGCGCCGCGCCGCCGGCGCCGCCGCCGCTGCCGCTGCCGCCGCGCCCGGACACTATCCTTGCTTGAGAAACACGTACGGGAGTCTGTGGTCGCGACCTGCGTGTTACCACACACCATGCAACGCCGCATCAACAGTGCCGGTTGCCATCCTTTCTCTAATAGAACCTGACGATTGCTCTGTTACGACAATTGCTCGCTTCTGGTTTGCTAGATATATCAATTATCTTTATTAATATTTGGAAACATAATTGTAGGGGATTGCATTTTGAAATCAAATTACTTCATGATGCGATTCACAAAGAAGAAGCTCGCTTAGAAGAACACTTGGGAGTACCAAGGGAACATTTTTGCTGAGAAAACTAGTTTTAGAGGGCACAATATTCAAATATTTTATAAATGGGTAGCGTCAGAAAGCGTTATATTGCGATAAATATCTAGTAGACCGTAAAACACGAGGGAACGCCTAAAGCTATTAAGAAACAAATCTTATTGCCTTCGTCCGCGAAGCAGGATGTATAATCTCTCTCGGAACTATGGCGAGTTACCTAAGCCTAAGGCTTGCTTAACGTACTATATTACAGCTGTTAGGAAATGGCTTGTTACTTGCAACATTAAATTACTTAAGGTTTTTTTAATCATATCAATAACTTTTTAGTTTTGAAACTATTTGTTATTAATAAAAAAAACGCATTCAAATTAAAGGAGAGCATATAATACCGTGACAAAAAACCTGAATGGGAATCATTAGTCTTGGTATGGTCTCCGAGGGATGAAATGCCGAAAGTGACGAAAAAGAGATGAATGTTAAGAATGGAGAGAGAGGAATGTTAAGAAAGAGATTGGATTTGGAAGACCGAAGAAAACTGAATATGAACGAAAAAGGATTAAATGATAATTTGTAAATCAAACATATTCAAATGTTGGTCCCACCAGTTCTTCGTTTTTGTAACACATTATATCGTAGAACTAATGGGAAAAAAAATCCCATTGGTTCTACCGTAAAATTGTTTAAAATCACAGTAGAACTACTAGTAGGACTTTTTGTTCCCGCTAGTTCTACGATTTTGTACCACCTGAAATCGTAGGACTAGTGGGGAAAAAAAATCCCACTTGTCCTACCGTAGAACTGTGTAGTAGAACTAGTGGGAATGATCCATCGCAAGGATATCGCAAGCCCGGTAGACCAAGTGAATGGAAGAGACAAACGTTCAGTGTTAACCCAAGCAACGTGGGACAACAGCAGGAAGAAGAAGAACATTAATATATGTGACTCAGGTTGGCTGGACAAATCTTCAAAATAGCTTGCATTTAACTAGGTCAATAGGGCACTTTATGTGACGGCTAAATCATACTCAAAATTATTTCAGAATTTGTGACGATACAGAATCTTAGATAATCGATCGAAAACGGGTCCAGCCAGCTTGAAAAACCACTTTTCGCTGGTCTCTCAATCTCGGTAACGGAAGAGATTTTGACGACTTTTTGCATATCAACCGGGCGTCACATAAATTTGTGACAGGCATCGAGCTAAAAGTTTTGTGATACGTACAGTAGTTTAGTAGAAAAATGCAAAAATCTGTGTCCAGCCATCTTGAATCTACGTATAAAACTTTTGGCTGGCACTTCCGAATCTCAATAACGGTAGCGGTTTCGAATATGGTTCCTTTACTAAAATTTGGTGACGCAATGTGTGACAGTAATAACGTTTGATTTATGGCGTCACATGTAAAGCTTTACGAGAAATCAATAATAATAATAATAACAACTGCACAACTTCTGGCTCAAATGGCTCAGTAGTTCGCACACTTGCCTGGCATCCCAATTCCAGTCATCCTTAGAGTCTGGGTCCCTACCGCAGTTTTTAACAACAGGCGTTACCCACCTGCTCCATAAGTCAGGTAGTCCCGCGGAACCCAAGAATTATAGACCAATCACGTGTTTGTCGACGGTTTATAAACTTCTTACATCCATTTTGAGAGTGAAAATTAATACTCATACTGACAAAAACTCTATTATGTCTGCCTCTCAAAATGGATGTAGGAATGGGTCCCGCGGTACTAAGGAGCTACTCCTCATCGACATGGCCATTAGCCAACAGGTCCGTCGATCCCGCAAGGATCTGTCAACATGTTGGATAGATTACAAGAAGGCCTACGACTCGGTGCCACATTCATGGCTCATGAGGGTGCTGGAGTTGTACAAGATAGATGCAACTCTACGCGCCTTCCTTGAGTCATGTATGGGGCAATGGAGGACGGTCCTTCGATATCCAGGATGTCGACAGATCCAGGGGAACGATGAACCTGTATGGATTAAACGGGGAATATTCCAGGGCGACAGTCTGAGTCCACTTTGGTTCTGTTTAGCCCTGAATCCTCTAAGCACTTTGCTGGAGAATTCAGGGCTAGGCTACCGGTTAAGGAAAGATGGTCAGGTCATATCTCACCTGCTTTACATGGATGATCTGAAACTCTTTGCCCCCAACAAATTGCAACTGATGGAGCTATTGAAAGTAACCGAAACTTTTAGTAGCGCCATCAGGATGGAATTTGGTGTGGACAAATGTGCAGTCATGTATGTAAAGCGAGGGGAGATTATGGGATCCGAGGGACTTCAGCTCTCGGATTCCATACACCTAAGATCCCTTTCCTCATCCGAGAGCTATAAGTATTTGGGTATGTCGGAAGCGTTAGGCATTAACGTAACTGACATGAAGCAATCGTTGAGGGAGCGCTTCTTCGGTCGCCTAAAGAAGGTATTAAATAGCCTTCTTTCAGGTGGGAACAAGGTGCGCGCCTTCAACGGTTGGGTCATGCCGGTTTTAATGTACTCTTTCGGCATACTCAAATGGACTCAGACCGAGCTCGATGCTCTGGATAGAAGAGTCCGTACACTGTTGACCGAAAACCGGATGCATCACCCACGATCATCGGTGATGAGACTGTACATCCCGCGGAAGTGCGGGGGTCGAGGCTTTTTAAATGCCAAGACCCTCCACAACCGCGAGGTGTGCAGCCTCAGAGAATATTTTTTAAAAGTCGAGGTGGGTATGCATCAGGATGTGGTCACAGTGGACAAGGGACTCACCCCGTTGTCCATGGCTAAAGAGAACTGGCGCAAACCTGTGGTACTTACTACTGATGACCGCAAGAAAGAATGGCAGGGCAAGGAGCTTCACGGGCGCTTCTACCGGGCTCTTCATGGGCCCGATGTAGATTTTCTAGCGTCCGTGTCCTGGCTACGTTTTGGCGACCTCTTTGGGGAAACTGAAGGTTTTGTCTGTGCGATTATGGACGAAGTTATGTTGACGAACAACTACCGGAAATATATTATGAAGGACGGGACGGTTGACGTATGTCGGGCATGCCACCTTCCGGGTGAGTCCATCAGACATATTATTTCTGGTTGTTCTCGTCTAGCTAACGCGAGTACTTGCACAGACACAATCAAGTAGCCAGGATTATTCACCAGCAACTTGCCTTGAAATATAATCTTGTGGAATCAGAAGTACCGTACTACAAGTATGTGCCCGACCCAGTTCTCGTGAAAGACCATGTCACGTTGTACTGGGATCAGTCTATCATTACTGACAGGACTATTGTCGCCAATAAGCCTGACATAGTGGTGATAGACCGATCAGCGCGCCGCGTAATGATAATCGATGTTACCATTCCGCATGACGAGAACCTCGTGAAAGCTGAAAAAGAGAATCAAATAAAATATCTCGACTTGGCGCACGAGGTTCGCGACATGTGGAATATGAACTCGGTTATCATTGTGCCGATTGTCGTGACGGCCAATGGCCTTATTGCCAAGAGCTTCGATGACCATCTATCGAAGCTCTCTTTAGGCGGCTGGATCAAGAGCCTGATACAGAAGGCAGTACTCCTCGATACGGCTCGCATTGTGAGGAGGTTCCTGTCTCTGCAGCCCTAACCACCGGTAGCTTGGACCCTGCTCCCGATATCGGTGGACCACTATTTTTTATGTTTTTAAATGTATTTTTTAGTTTTTATTTAAGATATATTTAAAAATGTAATTAATATGTTTTAGACTGAATAAACGAAATAATAATAATAATAATAATCTTTATTGACATAAAAGTGTGTTACATTATTATATGGAAACCCTGACTCCTGCGCTAGGTTGTAACCTGTGTTACAGGAATCAGTGTCTTCTCCCAGTAATTTTACACAGAAATTATGCAATAAGATTTAAACAATTTTACATTATACTATATCTGCTTGTGACATATGGGTTTATGTGTGGGTCTGTATGTAAGTGTGCGTGTGTGTTTGTGTGTGTGTGTGTTTGTGTGTGTGTGTGTGTGTGTGTGTGTTTGTGTGTGTGTGTGCGTGGGTCTGTATGTATGCGTGTGTGTGAGTGTCGGGTGTGTCGTGGTATTTATATATTTATCGTGCATGTTAATAATGGTAATTACCGGGTTTATGTTATTAAGTTTTCTGTATGTATGTAATCTAGTGTTTGTAGAAAGGTGTTTATTTTCTTTTTAATTTCATTTTTAGGAAATGGGTTAATAATTAGGGCCTTGTTTATCTTATTATAGATATGCGTAGCAAGAAAAAGATGTTGCCTTCTAGCTATCAATAAACTGAATGTCCAGCCAACCTAAATTCAAGCTGGCTGGACACATGTATCTCCGCTGCCTGATGATCTACGACCTTCAAAATGTGTTCAAAATGTTGTGACGGGGACGATAATGATAACCTGAATTTGTGACGGAGAAACTTTGCGTACCTAGTTTCAAAGATATTGATCATTTAAATTTTCCCATACTTACAAACACTGCAGTAGGGTTACCAATATTGTAGGTTTTATGTAGGACTAAGTATATTTTATGGTGTTTTCTTTAATGGATGAAAATCCGTGTACTAATAAGAACAACTGTAGATATTTAAATCAATAGAAGACAGAAGTGTAGAAGTGAGGAACGCGGTAATTTTTTAATGTTATTGATTATTTACGTGCAGATATCTACTCTTTTTAGGTGTTTTTCATGGTAAGTACATAGGTACTTAGTTAATGTAAAAAATGTATTTAAAGTTAAACGTCGGAGGACAAAATATCTGTAAACGGAATGTAATACTTCCATGATAGCTGGTGTTGGTGTCGCCATCTATTGCTTAAAGTTGGTTCTACTAGTACAACTGGTCGAATCTTATCTCTTATTTGTTGTCTTACCGCAGATTAATTAAATGTTGTCTTACTCTGATTAGTGATAACACTTCGAAAAATACATACCCTGCCGACTGTCGAGTTTAGTTCTCATTAACCGACTTCCAAAAGGAGGAGGTTCTCAATTCGTCGGAATCTTTACTTTTTTTTTAATTTTATATGTATGTTCCCCGATTACTCGAAGATGGCTGGACCGATTTGGAATATTTTTATTTTGTTTGAAAGGGTATACTTCACAGGTGGTCCCATAATCATCAAGTCCGGATCTGATGATGGAATCCTGGAGAAATAGAGAGAACTCTTCAAATTTTATAGGCACACATGAAACGATTCGGGTAGTTTTCGGAACAGTACTTTTTCGGAGTGGTCCCACTTCAATTTGGTAAAGATCTGATGAAGAACTTCGGAGGTAGGCAACGGAACTCCTCAATATATGATAGCAAATGGACTGGGATTGCTGAAATCTCATGTCTTTCTACTATTTACACCAGTTCATAACATAACATCACGCCAGTACGCTGTGAAGGGGTAGGCGTATGTGAACCACTAAAAAGTGAAAAATAAAACTGTTTTGCAAAAAATAAAACCTACTTCTAAAAAGACAAAAAAGTGAAAAATAACTTTAGCTTCAGAAGTCGGTGACAAAAAAACTAAATCAATCAAACAAAGGTCACCGACTTCTGAAACTAAAGTTATTTTTCACTTTTTTGTGTTTTTAGAAGTCGGTTTTATTTTTTTTCAGTAACTTAAGATAATGAACTAAACGCGAAATACAAGTGAGATCTCTTTTGCAGCACTGGTAGTCAACTATTATTTTGAATTAACACATACTTACGCTTTTTATTGCAGGGAATCCTTTTATTCCCACGGAGAAATCAAATACAAAGCAGGCGTGGCTGCTACCGGCCGATTAGTCGATTAAAAAGAAATCCTTTATTTATGTAAAAATATGGTCACCTTACAATATTAATGAATGTTTGTATGAGAAATTAATTTAAATGATCAATATCTTTGAAACTACGCAAAGTTTCTCCGTCACAAATTCAGATTATCATTATCGTCCCGGTCACAACATTTTGAACACATTTTGAAGGTCGTAGATCATCAGGCAGCGGAGATACATGTGTCCAGCCAGCTTGAACTCAGGTTGGCTGTAAATTAAGTTTTTATTGATTTCTTGTAAACCCTTACATGTGACGCCATAAATCAAACGTTATTACTGTCACACATTGCGTCACCAAATTTTAGTAAAGAAACCATATTCGAAAACGCTACCGTTATTGAGATTCGGAAGTGCCAGCCAAAAGTTTTATACGTAAATTCAAGATGGCTGGACACAGATTTTTGCATTTTTCTACTAAACGACTGTACATATCACAAAACTTTTAGCTCGATGCCTGTCACAAATTTATGTGACGCCCGTTGATATGCAAAAAGTCGTCAAAATCTCTTCCGTTACCGAGATTGAGAGACCAGCGAAAAGTGGTTTTTCAAGCTGGATGGACCCGTTTTCGATCGATTATCTAAGATTCTGTAGCGTCACAAATTCTGAAATAAGGGTGTAGCCGTCACATAAAGTGCCCTATTGACCTAGTTAAATGAAAGCTATTTTGAAGATTTGTCCAGCCAGCCTACGTCACATCATTAAAATGTAGAGACATTTGTTTAGAGCAACATCGCGGGCACTCTTTTGTTGCAGACATCATTTAGCACATTAGCTAGGTAGCCGTTTGAACCGAGAAGAAACGAAACTCTAATAAGCATACTCTAATTTTAAGATTGATTTACTTGCACTCAGACTTAGAAATTCGAAGTGACAATTTCTACAGAAACGTTAAATTAGGAGACACCAGTCGTAACAGTATTTTGTTGCAATTAAAAAATGATGACATCTCCAGATTGAATTTTACGTCAATGATTAAAAAGAAATGTTGGCATACATCCCTTTATGCTCACAGGTTAAGAATTTCAATAAATGTTTTCCCCTTGAGATGACAAAGGAACTTCCGTTCATGCCTAATTATTCCCATAGGCATCAATTGTATCCTCAAGCCAAAACAAAACAGGCACTGCTTACTTCAAATAATAACTTCGTCAAATAAGTAATTCCAACGTTTAATCATTGCCATGCTGATTTTTTTTCTTATAATTATAACAACCAATTATGAAGTTCCTGTTCGTAATTGCAGATGTTGGACATTTTTTCAAGGTTCAATTAGGGGTCAATCTGGTTGCTTGACCCCTAACCCGGAAACGTTAATGAATCCTCAAGCAGAAGTAAGGCTAATTATTATGTTTTTGTGTGATAGGAAGTTTTATAAAGAAGTAGGTAAGGATAAAAAGAAAATGCACAGGGTAAAAAGAGAATTATGAAAGCTGACTAATTTTGAAAGCTTGGAAAGAGGAATGTGAAGATCCACATTTAAAAGCTGCATTATTATTGTAATCGGAATTTTAAAGGATTTTAACTATATGGAGCAAAAGTCAGCTTGAGGAGATTAGTAGGTACTAAACTCTCTGAAATACGATAGTTTTTCACCAATGTTTGTATAACAACAAATAAACAATGTATGGAATGTAACAGTATTACAGTAATAACACAATTACAAAACTCTATGTAGGTGTAACAAACAAACACGTGCCTACTTCTTCAAGAGCCGACCTAACCTCCTTTGAGAAATTTATGCTGAGATTCGGATTGCAGTCATGTCAACCGTTGCACAAGTGCCGTCGCTAACGTTACAAAATCGGAAAAAGTGCGCAAAAACGGCATTAGGGCGAGAAAATTCACATGGGTTGTGTTCCGTTACACCAGCGCAATTCACTCAGTGCATAACCCCATCTTCTAACACGTAATGTGTGCAACGGTGCGCACCCGATCTCGCACGACCGGTCCCGAAAGTGGGTCATCTCTTTTTGTTCCACCAAGTTATTCCGTAATTAGAAAGAGAGGGTGAGGGTACTTACGCTGATTTCACATTATTATGCAGGAGTATATAGCATGTAAATTAGCTTAGGTAGCTTTTTGATTGCAAGAACACGTGAACTAAGTATTAATGGGCTTGTAGGATTCCGAATGGCCAGCGTTACTTCATCTCTTCCACGATTGCTTGGTTAATTAACAATTGAATAATTATAATTTAGGTTAAACAGGCGGTGCCACATTTCCTGTAGGTAACTGAACATGTAAATAAGATCAGCACCCCCAATGATATTATAAATCTAACCAATTACTTATAATCTCGTTGATCACCCTGTAGAATAACATCAATGTGGGATTTGAGGTCATTTACAACACTAAAACGATGACATTTTAAAATACCACTTTTGTTCGAATAACAGCGTTAAATCTGCACCTAATCCGTTAAGAAACAGGCGAATCTCACGAGGTGTTAGCCAAGATGGCGGCACGCGGAAGTGTGTGCGACTTCCGCGTTGCCCTGCGCTGCGCGTGCGCTCCACTCGTGACTGCTACATACATTATTAACCACCGGCTCGTAACGTAATTATGAGACATCCAAATGGAAGACAATTATTATCAAATGTTGTAACACGATATCTCGTATGTGTAAACATCTGACGGCATTTTCTTAGAGGTGCCGAGTGCCTTGTTACGATTCATCACAATCGTTTCTAACTGTCACGTGTTCCTATTCCGTAAATAATCAGACCACCCGGGACATTCACCCATCAAGCAATAAACTATAGGAAATTGTCCATGTTCATTATACAGATATACCTACTTTTTCCAAGTAATTAAAATAACAGGGTTTAATCTAGCACTTAACAAAACAAGATCAGATGAGATCAAATTATTGTACATTTTTTAGTTAACATACAATTATTGATTTTAATCAGGTTAATTATGTCAAACAGACTAGACCATAGTTAACTTTGCTGTTTTACCATTTATCTGCATTTTTATCCATCGATCAGTTTATCAAATTAATTTAACAATCTTATGACTACATTGATTTACAAGATTAATTAAGTACAAAATTAATAAGAAATAATAGCACAAGATGGTCTGATAGTAAAGAAAATGCGTCATATCAATAAAGCGATAGGCTCCATAACGTTTTAGAGACGAAGGAGGAAATAACTATACAGGAAAATTAATAGATTTACCAAGAAGATTTTTTAAGTTGTGTAAGGGTTGATGGGGTTGTTAAAAAAACATGAAAATGAAAATAACACCTAATAAGTCCTAGTGAGAGATCATGGTTGGTTTGCCATTGCCAGAGATTTGATAATATTTGAAAACAACTTTAACTGTTTGTAAGAATTCTAAAACCTGAAATATTATCTTTTCCTTTCATTATATTTTTAAATAAGTTCGTGGTTTGTTCATTATATTGTTTAACCGCGTGTTTCACACTGGCGAAACATCACAAAACATGTTGAAATATCTATTTTGTTCTCACTATGGAAGAGTACTTTACCTATTTTTATTTTGGGACAAGCCCGCCACACTATTCCCCAACCACTGTAACTCCTGAAAGCCAGTATCAACAGTGGCGACCACCAGAAAAGCGCCGAGACAATGAAAATGAAGCTCGACGAAGTCCCAGAGAATGAATTTAACTGTCTTGGATCCCGCAACGTAATTAATCAGAAAGTAATAATAATGATTTATTTTCTCACCACAATATAGGCACATTATACAGGTATCAATTCAAATTACGTAACAACTATAATTATACTGTGGGAGACTGGTGCCTAAGCTAGACTTAACGTCTGTATTTCAGGACACCAGGTCTCCACCCCTTAGGTAATGTTACATTTTAATGTTATATACAATGCAATAATTAAAGCGGTAAGAACAATAAGCATAAGTAAGTTTTTTGTTTTAAAGATAAGAGTAACATAAAAAGATAAAGAAAATAATGACAATTATGGATTCACAGTGTTAGTATTATTAGTAGGTAAGTATCTGTATAGTTGTGTATCTGTGTGTGAGTAAGGTGAATGTGTGAATGTATGTGTAGTGCGTGTTGGGGAGGGGAACAGAATGTGTGACATTGTCTATTTTGGGACAGAAAGTAGTTTTTCTGTTTCTTCGTAGTTTAGCTCCCTGAGCCAATCCCTTAGTTTAATTTTGCAATTGATTTTGGTGAGGTTATATATTGGGAGCATCCTATTTATCTTATTATAAAGAAAGCGACCAAGGTAGCAAAAGAAGCGTTGGGAAGAAGTAGTCGAGAGCCGGGTGTGATGGCGAACTATGGGATCGAATCGTCTACTTCTGTGGGGGAGTGAGTGGTCGAAGGTAGTGAGGCTATGCTGTTTGGTAACCGTTTGCAATATGAACAACTGACGAACAGTTAATACCTTAGCTTCCTTATACAACAAAACCGTTGGATATCGGAAAGGTCGGAAAGAAGATACCTTCAGAATGGCTCTCTGTGCTCGTTCAAGCTCTAACATAGAAGTTTTTGTAGCACCACCCCAGGACGTTATGCAGTAGGTTAGTAGGGACTGGGCGAGGGCCAAGTAAACCGATTTCCTTAGCTTCTCGTCTGCCACTTGTCTTAGAGTCTTGAAGACATATATAAGTTTACGTAACCTACCGCTTAGAGTGTTGATATGCTTTTTGAAGCTTAGGGTGCTATCTATTATAACCCCTAGGTACTTTGCACTGTCTGTTTTATGAATGCGGGTGGTGCAGGTGCAATTGTGTAAATTTTGTGTGGAACATGTATGGGCAACTATGGAGTAAGACGAGTTAAAGTGTGTGGTTGACGCATTATTTTTTAAAGAGAATGGCATGTATACCGTTTTTTCCGCGTTAAGAGTGAGTACATTACTACGCAACCACTCCATCACGACATTGAAACCTGACTGAGCTTGCATGTATACATCGTGCCATGTGCTAGCGCTGAATAGAAGGGCGGTGTCGTCTGCGAACGTTATTATTTTGCCTTTGGGAAAAGAGAGCATACCCAGGTCATTAATGTATATTAAAAAGAGTGCTGGGGCTAATACGCTGCCCTGTGGTACGCCGTAGGTCACCGCACGTTCGTCGCTGATGGCATCCCCTATCTTAACACACTGGGTACGCTCACTCAGATAGTCCTCAAAGAGTTTGAGCTGGACGTCCCTGATTCCTATGCTTTCCATCTTACAAATCAGGGTAGGAATAGACACCGTGTCAAAAGCTTTCGCAAGATCAAGGAAAATGCCCAAAACTTTCTGTCCAGCATCCAAATTTGTGATGACATAATTGGTCAGATCATGAACTGCATCGGCCGTGGATTTTCCCGCCCTGAAACCATATTGTGAGGGGGAGAGAATTTTAATATTTTCCAAGTATTTTACGAGCCTATTGTTCATGATCCGCTCCAGTATTTTGGACAGAATAGGAAGTACTGCTATAGGTCTATAGTTGTTGACACGGCCTCTATCCCCACCCTTAAAGATTGGATGTATTATAGCTTTTTTGAAAGCTTTGGGAAAATGGCCAGATGAAAGAGCAAGGTTGCAGACGTATGTAAGGGGTGGTACAATAAGGTCTATGTGTTTTTTTAGTAGACCGCTTGATATTCTGTCCCACCCCGCGGCAGTGTCGTTACGTAGGGACATTATTAGTTTGGCAACTTCTTCGTCATCAGTGGGTAAAAGAACCATAGATTGTGCGACATCTTGCTTGGCGGAGTTATGTGCGTTATTAGATGACCTAGGTATCTTTTCCGCGAGATTTTTACCGATTTCTGCGAAGAATTTATTGGCTACGTTAACAGACTCCTGGGGAGTAGCATATGAATTTAGTAAATCTGATGAGTTGTCTCTCTTTTTGATTCTGTTTGAAATTGTGTTTATTGCTTCCCAGAGTTTTTTGGTGTTGTTACCAGCATCGCTAATTTCGTTCCTCTCATACTCTATTTTAATTTTTTTCAAAAGTTTATTACAGTAGTTTCTGTATCTATTGAATGATGTTTTTAAAATTTCATTATCAGGGGATTTTTTTAATTTTTTGTGCAGGTTGTCTCTATGTCGGACACATCGTAGAAGGCCTGGAGTGAGCCAAGGTTTTATGATTTTTTTCCGGTTAGGTATTTTTACGGTTTTGGAACTTGACTCAATTGCCTGTGTAATTAGATTGGTCATACGTTCGGCTGCCTCATGAGGATTTTGCGTGCAATATACTTGATCAAAGTTAAGTTCTTTTAGCTCTGCGTCAAGCTGATCATGGTTAATCCGGGTTGTTGTTTGTTTTATAACGGGTTTAGGGGCTTTCTTCACTAGAAAAAAAAGGACAGTTTCGTGGTCGGTTAGTGCGGAGTGAGCCACATAGGTGAAAGCTGGCAGAGTGGATTTAAGCATGACATGGTCAAGACAAGCTTGGAGACGCGTAGGCAGTGAATGGGCAGGCAGTAGACCATGCGATGCTAATAAGTTTAGGTAGCTCTGAGAGGCAGAGTCAAGACATTGTTCGTGAATGTTTATATTTATATCACCGGTGATTATTATATTTTTGCAGTGTGCGATGTTTGTCAGAAGCAAATTGAGTGAATTTAGAAATTTGTTAATATCTTTATATCCCGGTGGCCGATATATTGCTACAAGGATGGTGTTAGTATCGATTTTTATTAGTAGACAGTTGGCTTCCAAGATTGAGGGTTCTTCCACGGAGACTACAATTTTTTCATTAACATAAACGACGATACCCTCGTTTTGTGTGAAGTTGTTTGCAGTTTTGAAGCAATTGTAGTCTTGAAGGTCTGGAATGTAGTGTGTTTTGGGAAGCCAACATTCAGTCAGCGTTATAATGTCCCACTCGATCTTTGTTCTCGCGAGTATGGTGTGAAATCCTGTTATATTTTTTGAAATACTTCTAATGTTCTGATTCAGGATTTTGAGCGAGTGAATAGGATTGAGGTTGGGCGGGATGCAATTGTCCAAGTCACAGGTAGATGAGTCCGACACAGAGACAGAGTCTAAGTTATTTAAGTTATTTAGGTTGTTATCGAATTTTGTTTATTAAATATCAATATGTACATTTTTTGTTTACTACTGTATTTAGAAAGGGTAGAAATAATCTTCCTGGTTTTCCCGTTGGCATCAGTGCTGTAGTAGGGAACTAGAGCACAAAAAAAGAGTAATGCTGAGCTATGACATGGGTATGATCCTATAAGGTGTATGTAAGTACTTATGTATTTGATTGAGAATGTGTGACTAACTAACGAGAAAGGTAGTGAATTGTGTAACAATGGATGTGTGATTGACGGGTGTTGGTGTTGAAATGTAAAATGGTAAGTTTTTGTATGTGTATGGTATATTAGTTTTGAGTAGGTAAGTGCATAATATTTGTTTACAAATTGGTTAGAATTAGTTTTACACAAATTAGAGTTATCCAATAATTGGTGAGATGTAACATTTTTGGTTAATATGGTATGCTGTGGTAATAGCAGGGGTACTAGTCACTTCTCTTTGCGAAGTTTAGCCAGATCTTCCTCGGATTTAATCAGCCTACTGGGCATTCCTTCTTTTTCACGAACGTATATTTTGCCGTTTGCGACCCAGGACTGCTCAAACGCACTACTTTTTATAAACTCCCTTGTCAGATAATGGAGGCGTTTTGCTGTAGAAGTTAGCGCTTCAGATATATATATTGGCTTTTTAGGTACATCAGCTCGTAAAAGGGTCGTGCTAAGACGGTTTTCAATATTAATTTTGTTATATTTTTTAGTAGAGCGGACGAATTTTTCTTTTATTGTTGGGGATGTAAATTCTACAATGACAGTACCCACTGTCTCTTTTTTACTTTTCATTCGAAAGATATTTTTCAGTTCAGATACTTGAACAGGTTGATTGATGACAGTTCCCAGTTTTTGGACCAGGTCAGTAAGGGATTCCCTGGTCTCGGTATTTGAGGTTGGGATATTACTTATTTCGATTGTTGCTGCTTTCATGTTTCTCTCCAGATAGTCTACCTTGAGCTCGAGCATTTTAATTACTTTTTGGTTGTTGTTACATTCGACCTGTAGGTTTTTTATCTCCGATATTGCATCATCGTATTTATTAGATAGAAATTGTATGGTGTCTCGTATGTTATCATTCTGGGTACAAATTTCTGCGTTTTGCCTGCTAATTACGCTGTTTTGCGCCCTGATGTCCTCGAGAGCCGAGTGTAGCGAGTCGATTTTAATATTTTGTTGCTCCTGCTTGGACACAAAATCCGATAGCATTGTGTTCATTTCAAGCATCATATGTTCGAGACGTTCCAACTCAGCAGCATCCCCTCGTTTCCTTTTTCTTAGATTTATATTTTCAGCTTCATTGTCATTCTTAGAATTCGAAGATAAATTCGGTTCTGAGCCGTACAAAGGTGAGGCAGGAGTTTTTGGAGGGGAGCGATTCATCTTTATATTATTTATGCAAATTAGTTATTGTAATAACAGCCTTACTTAAAATAAATCGGTAATGAACGATGGTAATTAAACAGAACTGGACTGCATAATGTAATAATGTAAACAAAGCGCTTCACTCACTCAGCTGTTGCTTAACTTGTTTGGTTGCGCACGCTCGGGTATCGTGCTATCCTACGAGTATGTAGTGTCGCTGCCGCCGCGCCGTCGGAAGTCTTCGGGACTCGAACAGCCGCCGAACTACAGTCGGGCGTCGTGTGCGTGTGTCCTTGTACAAGCAGCAATGTGTGCGTGCGGAGGACGGACGTTGACCCCGGCACGTCGCTCGTAAAGTTCGTTGGCACGATGACAGTTGAGATTTTTGCAAACCGTAAACAACAAAACTGTGTTTACTCAGTGGTCACTTTGTAAAATTCACAACCGATGCACTAACTTGGTAGTCCAATCACCGAGCTTCACAACTATTTATAATTTATACTTAGTTGATCACTGTTTTGCTAGTTAATAATTTTTAATTGCGAGCACATTAATTTTACGTGTTCACGCGTTTAGGCCCGCGGGGGGACAAAGTATAGCGGAGGAGTAGGAAAATCCGTAATTTCCACTTCACTTCCACATGGAAGAGTACTTGGATGAAAATCATTATCTCATCGAACAACATATTATAAATGAATGTTGGTTAGTTTATGCATAGCTGTTATCGAAAGCCTAACGGCCGAACACACCGTGTAAATCCTGATACCTCAAACTATGCTCTGTATACAAGTGCAAATTCGTTCACAATATAAACAAACCTTGACTTGTCACCCGCTACCAACATAGCAACAACTCAAACGAAAGCCCTGAAGAAATTGCAGAGCGCTAGCTACCCTTTGAATTTGCTGTCCCCGTCATTTTCCCGAATGACGGAATTCCATGCTGAAACAAGCGAATAATGGACTAATGCAGGAATATTACCAGCAACATAGATGCATAGCTATCTTGTATCAGCAATTCAGCAGTCGGGCATGTAAGACAGTACATTGTCACAGAATAATAAGAACAGTAGATCAACTTTAATGTTTTATTATGTACTTAAAGGTAACATAATCATGATAAATAGGAACATAATGACTGCTGTTCACAACCGACAGCTAAAGACATCGTCATAATACCGGAGACAGCGCTAATAATTCTTCGATAAGTCCAAAAGTAAAGTAATCGTGTATGATAAGATGGAATAAAGCAATTAGCTTAAAGAACCCACCCATCCTGAAGTAATAAACCTCCGATCGATTAGGCTGACCGGAAATCTAGAATAATTAAGCGATAAACAAAGACGTACTTACCACAAATTGTAAAAACTTTAGCCATTCCATCGCTTTTACTGATAGTATTTGATGTCCGCAACTCCACGTCAAAGCGCGTATTTTGCGTATGAGCTAAAAAACTACCACGCGGGCCCAGTGCAGGTTGTTAGATGTCACATGCCTTCGAATTTTTTTACTGATAGTATCTACATCATCCAATAACATCACGTATTCTTTAATAACGCAAATCAGAAGCTTACATTTGGTATTTCCTCTTCCCAATCTACTTAGATTAGATATGTACCCATTAATTTGTTGGTTGTCATAAAGATTACACATGATCTTTTTCCAGTCTGTGACGCGGCGGGCGACCGGCCGGGGTCGCGGCGCGCCCGGACATACCGTCCACAATTACTGCCAATTGTGCCAATTGACGACACTGCCACCCTTCCGCTTTCTATTCCACTAGCATCATCGTCCAAACATCTGTCCTCTGAATAAATGTTGCTGTTTCAACAACGACATAATTCTATAAAGGACTATTCGTTCCTCCGTCTTGTCCTTCAGTTACGTTTGCTTCGGTTACATCGTCTCGCCACCCAGCTAACTAGTCCACTTTGTGCAACATTTTATTACGTAAATAATTACCTGTTCCTTTATTGGTATCAATTCTATAAGGCATTCCTTGCGAACAAGTATGTAACTCATCAGCGTCTGCGATTCACGCCTCTTGATCATTAGTCGTAGATTTCCGCCAAAGAGAGCCTACAGATTTAAGTAGCTTTGCAAGTAATTTAGTCGGTAAATTAGTTTTTATAACACGACTTTAATTAGTGAATTAAGGTCATCGTATGCGTGTAACAGTCGAGCAATTTAGAGCTCGTCTGATGATCATGAGCGTTTATTGCTAGGCGCGCACACACACACAGTGATAGGTTATTTGATTTCTTTTCGCAAACGTAACAATTGCTTCAATTGGTCACTGTCAGTCACCCTTCCGCTTTCGAGATGTACTCTTATATCTTGTTATCGTACATTCGGCTAATAAAACTGCGTTACATAATTCTTATTTACTTACTACTAAACCTGAGAACACGATAATGGAATCCTTAATAAAATAAAGTTCATAAAACACGCTCACCATTATAATTTCTTTATGAACATACGTAGATAAACCAATATATTACTTCGTTTCCTTATTATTATTATTGTTGTTGGAAAAATAATTATTCTGTGGAAATGTATAGGTTAATTTGTTTATAACGTACGTAAATGGTTAGTAATCATGTAGGCATTTAAATTTTTAAATAAGAATGATTGATTGTAAATGAACCAATAAGCAATGTGTAAATGTAAAGGTTTACGTCCGTTTTACTTTGTAGCTAGTTGCTTATACCCAACAATTCAACATAGTCGCTCGTTTCCGTGTTTTTATCTTCCTACACGTGTCGTGTATTAGATTATATAAGACTGGCATATAATATGATATGTTAATGATTATTGTACCTAAATGACTAATATGGGCATGATATATTTATACAATTATCTGTTAGTTTTATGTGCAGTGCAGGAAATATAAAAAATGTTGCAAGTCCTCCGCGTATGATGCAACAAAGTCAGCAGCAACAAGTATTTCTGTTACGAATAACAAAAGATAAAATCATTAGACCACCTTTTGTTTCAGTGTATATCTTGATGCCTTTATAAGGTGATCCATTTCAGAATGAGGTATCCACACAAAGCGCCTAATTATATTTACATCTTCTAAAGACCATAAGACAGCGGAAAACTTTTCTTGTAATACGTACTTGTCATTGTTTATGTTAATGTTAGAAGATATTATTTTGCTATGCTAATTAGCGGTTGTTGTGTACGGTACTGCGGTGACGTCAGTGTTGATATTCGCGCAGTTTCCGGGACAGCTGGCGCGGAGCCGCGGACGTCGATAGCTTATCAGAGCCACACCGAGGTGGATGATCGATATATCGTACTGTTTGTGGAAGTGCACACTTATCATATGTTACACATTTAATTTATCTAGCCTGTTATTCTACTTTACCGGTTTTTATTTATTTAAACAAAATAATGTTGAATGCCTATTGCTCCAGAAACAACTGAACCTAATGAGCACAAATTATTTATTTCAGGTATCACGAATTTCGTTCATTTGGTATCTTTGGTCAGCTAGAATTTTTGCGATAATGGTGAGATAATAATTATAATCATCATATTACAATTACCAGATAGCATTATGATTTTGGCAAATAACATTAAAACTTAACATAGTTAGTGGGAGAGTATCCAAAAAGGGTTTTTCAGCCAGTCAGGTCTTTGCTGAACATCCCATTGATAGTTTTTCCTATAGAGGCGTTCTCTCATAACGCCAGTTTTCATGCTAAATATCTTCGAATGAATAACTCTTTTGGCATATTCAGGTCTTTACCTACCTATGAAATTGTCGTTACGTATGCAAAAAGTTTAAAGTATTTTTTTAACTTCTATTAATCAAAGTATGTGCCCATGCGATTTTTCTTGAGAAAGTTCTAAGGTGGACGAGCTGCAACAAACTCTTTAAAGGTATTTTCTACTGCGTCTCAGGTACCTACTGAGTTTTTTTCCCAGAAGTTGTCCAAATTCTGTAAAAGTACAAGTCGGCCATTGCAAAGCCTGGGCCCCGATTCTGCTATTGCAATAGTGTCACAATTGTCTATAATTGATCTCATAATTGTAGAAGAATGACAATGGGATCTCCATTATCATTTTGCTAAGTTCGTAATCTGCTAAAGTCATCATAGTGGTTCGATCAATGGTCTCGCAATTGTGAACCTGTTAATAGAAATGATTTTCGAAAATATACTATTAAATTTAAACAGTTATTCATGCCAGTTTTCATTTATATTTTTACATATTCATTATTTGTGATAAAAGCAATCTGAAGTAGTAAGAAGTTCGTAAATAGCAAAAAACATTAAGTTATGTGTAACGCGGATAAATGTGAAACTATACAACTCCATTAGATTTTATTTATTAACTGTCAAAGTCAAATGTGACATAACTATTTACTGACGTTTTGTTTGTTTTTATTTCTAACGGCCAGTGTTTTGATTTATTTTCTTACAAGTGTTTTAAATTATCTTTAGTAAAGAAGCCTATATTTATTGCAATACAAAATGGTGCTAATTGAGCAAATATCGGCTCTAATTCTCAAAGGAACTGTCAAAATGTTGGCAGATTACCGCGTAAGTCAGTCATTCATTTGTCATTATGTACGAGATTACTAATTTAAGCTATTTCTTTCAATTGAGTGTCAGTGGTTGACCATTGAAAAGTCATAATGACGCCTTTATATTAGAAGATTACCAAACTTGTAAAAATGAACAATTATGAAATCAGTGACCAGATCCAGCTCACGAAACTGAAAACCGACGATGGCAGGATCTTATACGCCAAACTGGAGCTACTGAAGGAGATCGAGAGATTCTATGGACAGTTGTACACGTCAACCAGCAAACCCATTGTCGACCTAGCGAACGACCCAAGAGCTAGACTAACCCGACACTATACCGAAGACATCCCAGACGTCAGCCTGTACGAGATTAGGATGGCTCTGAAAGAGCTCAAAAACAACAAGGCACCGGGTGATGACGGAATTACGGCCGAACTCCTGAAGGCGGGTGGAAAACCGGTACTTAAGGCCCTTCAGAAGCGGTTTAATTCCGTCATACTCGAGAGGACAACGCCACAGGCATGGTGCAGGGGTGTGGTGGTACTCTTCTTCAAGAAGGGTGACAATGCCCGGTTGAAGAATTACAGGCATCTCACTTCTAAGCCATGTCTACAAGTTGTTTTCAAGAGTCATAACGAATCGTCTCGCGCGCAGGTTTGACGATTTCCAGCCACCCGAACAAGCCGGTTTCCGAAAAGGCTTTAGTACCGTGGACCACATACATACGCTTCGGCAGGTTATACAGAAGACCGAAGAGTATAAGTTGCCTCTCTGCTTAGCGTTTGTGGACTACGAAAAAGCCTTTGATTCGATCGAAACCTGGGCTGTACTGCAGTCTCTCCAAAGGTGCCAAATTGACTATCGGTAGGTACATCGAGGTTTTGAAGTGTTTGTACAAAAACGCCACCATGTCAGTCCGACTTCAGAACCAAGCCTCGGAACCTATCCTTCTGCAGCGAGGTGTAAGACAGGGAGACGTCATATCTCCGAAACTGTTCACCGCTGCACTGGAGGATGTCTTCAAGGTTCTGGACTGGAGAGGGCTTGGCATCAACGTCAATGGCGAGTACATCACTCACCTTCGGTTTGCCGACGATATTGTGGTCATGGCTGAGACCATGGAGGACCTCAGTACAATGCTCGATGACCTCAGTAGAGCTTCCGAAAGAGTGGGTCTAAAAATGAACATGGACAAGACGAAGGTCATGTTGAATGCCCATGTCACACCCATTCCTATCAAGATCGGAGACTACACTCGAAATTGTAGACGATTATGTATACCTAGGACAAACGGTCCAGTTAGGTAGGTCTAATTTCGAGAAAGAGGTCAATCGTCGAATCCGACTCGGCTGGACAGCGTTCGGGAAACTGCGCGGTATCTTCTCGTCCAACGTACCGCAGTATCTCAAGACGAAAGTCTATGACCAGTGTGTGTTGCCAGTGATTACATACGGGACCGAAACGTGGTCGCTCACAATGGGCTTTATCAAAAGGCTTAAAGTCACCCAAAGGGCAATGGAGAGGGCTATGCTCGGAGTTTCCTTGCGTGATTGAATCAGAAATGAAGACATCCGCAAGAGAACCAAGGTCACCGACGTAGCCCGAAGAATTGCTAAACTTAAGTGGCAGTGGGCAGTGCACATTGCTCGCGAACGGATGGCCGTTGGGGCCGAAAAGTTCTGTAGTGGAAGACGATGCGTTGGAAGATCTCCAACTAGGTGGACCGATGACCTGGTGAAGGTTGCGGGAATCCGGTGGATGCGAGTCGCAAGGGACCGGTCAATGTGGCGACACTTGGGGGAGCCCTATGTCCAGCAGTGGGCGTCTTTCGGCTGAGATGATGATGATGATGATGAGATCAATGATAGACAATAGGCTTGTTAACTGAAAAAATCTAATTAGTCCGTCACTTAGATTATCAAAAAATATTGGCCCGTATTTGTTCTTTTGTCACATAAACCAAAATTGACGAAGATACGACGCTTTTAAAATTCCCAATACGTCACTGTTTGGTATCATTCTTAGTGAGTTCTGACGTCACGAGCCCCGACTCCCGAGTTTTGATGCGTTTTATCTTTGTCAATATTCGTTGATTTACAAAAACAAAAAATACGTGTCCATCATTTTCCAATACTCTAACTGACGGACAAAATAGATTTGCAATTTATTGATGGTGGAAACTAGCCTATTGTGACACTATTGCGATAGCAGAATCGGGGCCCTGGTGAGTATGTTGGATAACGCAGAACTTGTTTAGCTCTTTTAGCTTAGAGACCGTCTGCTGTGCATTGTGACTGTGAGGTCGAGCTTTGTCGTACAGTAGCAGCGTGGACGAGCGAATAACCAAAGCCGATTTGCGAGCTTTTCTGTCAGTGTGTTCAGCTACGCACAGCAGTAATGCTCGTGCCATTTTGTAACAAGCTACACTAAGTCAAACATTAACCATGTTTTTTCTAGGAGTATGTCTTCGTTTGGCATTGCCTAGGAGCTGAACCAGGGTCTAACCAACATCGACCATCAACGTGTTTTTTTTTTTAGCTCAATTGGTCATCGTATGTAAGTACCACATTAAATTTCAAAAATGTTTTACAGAAACTTTAAAAATCCCCGGAGAGGACAAAAGAAGGCAGGGTACCTATAACTACGTGACGTGATTGATAAATTATTTCTAATATCTACATCGAGAGAGTTTATTGAGGAGAACCACAAACTATGAATACCTAAGCAGCTAAAATCAGTACTGCAGGGAGACACCGTGAACCTCTCCATCTACCGACTGCTGATAAACAGATAAAATATCATCGATAGCAAAAGTTATTAACATCACGTTAAGAATCTCGAGATTGGTTCGCATGATGTTTTTTTTAAAGAAGAAATCACATTGTTTTCCTCTCGGGACGTTGGAGAGTGACAGTGGCTTGCGTGCGCCGCAGTCGACGCCCCCCGGGTTTCTAAGCGCAGCGCGCGTGACCAATTGGTATCATGTGTCTTCAATTTAGATCTAACTCACTGTGTGGATCGTATTACCTATTGTCAACATGATTACGTATTTTTATAGCCCCAAAGACGACCGTTTTCCTACAACTTTCAGAGTTCGGATTGATTTACAAAGCCATTATGTAGAACTTTACCTATTCCCACAGATAAGGTAGATGATGTAGGTGAGATATGGTCAATATGATAAACGACTAATTTAATATCACTGACGCACCTGCATATCAGATGTTTGTAATCATCCAATTAAATGATTTATTATCGTCATAACAGGCTCAAAAACCCAATCCATCATTTTATCAACATTTCATGAAAATGCAGTTAATTTAGCATAGGTACCTACTAGCGGCAATCTGTAACATCTAGGAGCAAAACAGGAGGTATTACGGTTTATCAGTTAACATCCGGGACACGGTTCTTCATAAAGAATTAATTAGAGCCTGTTTGTATCCTGAATCTCGAGGAAATTCGAAGAGCGGTTGAACAGGTGCCAAGTTGCAAGCCATGAAACGCCAAGTTGCATCGAATAATTTATCGTGTGAACAACGATATCCGGCTTGGATTCCATTCATTTTCCTCCGGCTCGCAGTTTTTCTCAAGTCGCGTGACGCAATCGCGGATGTGCTAACTCTTGTAGTGGCTATTGTACTGACATAATAATTGCGATACCTCATTAATGATCAAACAATATCTCGAATGAAAACTTTATTTTCTTCTTTAAATCTGTACACATCGAGCGTTCTAATCTCAACTTTTTAGAAGCGAAAAACAAGAAGTAGGTAAGCTTATACTCACAATGTTTATTTGTATGTAAGTAATTTTTACAGTAACGTAGATCTTGTTTATTTTCTGTAAGCTTCAAGATTTATTGAATCGCCCGGCGGCAAGTAGGTGAGCCAACCCGCCAAAAATGGAGAGATATGGAAGATAAGCTCACACTCAGCAATGGGTGGCCAAAGCTTGAAGTAGGAATAAACGGTAACCCAACGCTTTTAGATTCCATCAAAATAAAGTACCTACTACATAGATATCTAATTAATATCTTCCCAAATTTTATTAACGGTATTTAGCATGGTCATTCATTAATCAGTTTTGTAATGATTACTATAATCAGGAAATCCAAAATACTGTATCTATAAGAACTCTTATCCTTAATTTAAAAGATCTTTATTAATCTACATAGGTAATACAATCAATTACTTTCAAAGTTCATTAGTCATACTTTTTGAATACCTAAATTCATTACCTAATACATACTGCGCACGAATGATAGGTAGGTAGGTACCTACATGAAATAAGGTGCCAGACTTATTACAGTACTGTACATCGATCTCTACGTATAATGTATACTATGAATCTGCACGTAGTTATATTAAAAGAAGTCAGGGTATTAATCGTAACATTGCACTTGGTCTGTCTGCTTAACTGTATTGTAAGTTTTTGTGTCCGCCAGTATACGGTAGAAAGTCGAGACCTTGGCATTAGCCTTGCGCGTGGAAAACGATTGACGATACGGAAGCGCCCGCGCATTGTTTTAACGTAGATTACGTAGATCGGCACGGGGGAGGGGGGGGCGGAGGGGTAGGGGGGGATGGAGACGCGCGGGGGGAGGCGACGCTGAGGAAACGGATACATTATGCGACTAACGACTTGTATTTACTGAGTTAATGGCACTTCTAAAAACCCGTTTACCGTATTGGTAAGTGAATATGTCACTGTTTAACGAACTAACTCTTATTGGATATCCTGTGATATTTTAAATGGTGTGGTTTTCTTTAAGTTTAAATTAAACGTATCTGATCTACACTTTCAAAACTTAAAGGATCATATAATCTCACAAAAATAAGTAGGTTTATAAAAAATAAAAAAATACTTTCATTGAATGACAAATTCAAAATGATTAATAAACATAAACAAGATAAAATTACACAGTCAATAATCAACATTTTTCGATGGAAATTGAGACCATAATAAACTTCGCTAAATATAACAATTAATTCTTGTATCATATTTACAAAAACATAATGTTGACTTGTTGTAATAAGAACTAAGAGATCTAGCAGACACAAAGAATGGTAGAGTCGCTCTATACATTATCATACCTAGCGGGATAAACGACTTTAATCACCTATACCCAGGTTTAATTGTTTGATCAACCACCCTTTTTAACCGACTTCCAAAAAGAGGAGGTTATCAATTCGTCTGTATGTTTTTTTTTTTTTTTTTTTTTTTTTGTGTTTGTTACCTCATAACTTTCGACTGAGTGAACAGATTTTGATGATTCTTTTTTTATTTGAAAGCTGGTGCTTCCCATGTGGTCCCATTTTAATTTGCTGAAGATCTGATGCTGGTCTTCGGAGATATACAATGGAACTCCTCAAAAATGTACGGCAAATCTGCAGTGATTGCTGTTATCGCTTGTAGGTTTATTGTTTATACAACATCATGACGTAATATCACGCCTGTATGCTCTGAGGGGGTACACAGATGTGTATAGTACACCCAGATTTCGACAGTTTTTGTTACCTCAGTACTTTCGACTGGGTGAACCAAGTTTGGTGATTCTTTTTTAATTTGAAAGCTGGGTCTTCCCGTGTGGTTATATTTTAATTTGCTGAAGATCTGATCCGGATCTTCGGAGATATACAATGGAACTCTTCAAAAATACACGGCAAATCTGCAGTAACTGCTGCAATCGCTTGAATGTTTATTGTTTATACAACATCATGACGTAACATCACGCCTGTATGCTCTGAGGGGGTACGCAGATGTGTACAATATTCCCAGATTTCGACAGTTAGGTGTATTAAGTTCCATTTATTGGGGATAAGCCTATTACCTTGACATGTATTGTTTTTTTTTTTTATTGGCAAGGGTACTTCAAGGGTAGTTTGATGAGAATTTGGTTAGGTTCTGATTATGGGATCCATGACAAAGGAACGGAGCTCTTCAATTCTTAGAAGCAAATTAACGATACTTGGCCAAATCTTTTAAAGGCTATCCGGATATTTGGGTCACGTACCATAACGTCGTTATTAACCGACTTCAAAAAGGAGAAGGTTCTCAATTCAATGTTCCCCGATTACTCGAAGATGACTGGACCGAATTTGTTTTTTAATTGTTTGAAAGGGTATACTTCCCAGAAGGTCCCATAATCATCAAGTCAGGATCCTGATAATGGGATCCTGGAGAAATAGAGAGAACTTTTCAAATTTTATAGGCACACCAGAAGCGATTTGGGTAGTTTTAGAAAGACTACTTTCTCGGAGTGATCCCATTTAAATTTGGTAAAGATTAGATGAAAAACTTCGGAGAAAGGCAACGGAACTCCTCATTAAATGTAGCAAATGTGTGTCTCTTACTGGGATTGCTGAAATCTCATGTCTGTCTATTGTTTACACCAGTTCATAACAAAAAATCACGCTGGTACGCTGTGAAAGGGTATGCACATGTGAACCACTAAAAAGTGAAAAATAAAAACTTTTTTGCAAAAAATAAAACCGACTTCACACAAAAAAGTGAAAAATAACTTTAGCTTCAGAAGTCGGTGACAAAAAAACTAAATCAATCAAATAATGGTCACCGACTTCTGAAGCTAAAGTTATTTTTCACTTTTTTGTGTGAAGTCGGTTTTATTTTTTGCAAAAAAGTTTTTTAAATATGTACTTAGTTGCCATATTTCTAATCCTTCCTAGTCATCCTGAATTCATCATCATCTGCCCAGCCTTTTCCCAACTAAGTATGTTGGGGTCGGCTTCCAGTCTAACCGGATGCAGCTAAATACCAGTATTTTACATGGAGCGACTGCCTATCTGACGTCCGCAACCCAGTTAGTACTGTGGGTAATACGATACCCCTTGGTAAGATTGGGTTGTCAGACTTTTTGGGCCACTGACTGACTATACCTATAACGGCTGTCAAAGATCTACAAATGACAGCCGGGACCAGCTCTGCTTAACGTACTTTCCGAGGCATGGAGGAAACTCGGTATGTAATGGGTGTTCCACCTATAACCTACGCCTTACCTTAGTCATCTTGAATTAATAAATTTAAATAGAAAACCTATTAATATCCGTCGACCTCTTTAAAAAGTAAATGTTAATTACTAAGCAAGGCTTAATGAAGTTGAATTACTAAGTAAAACGCATTTTGCAACACAAAAAAGAACGTAGGAGAATTGTCGTGTATTTGTGAGTAACATTATCCCACGAAGTAAAAGACGCTTTCAAAAAACAAAAACTTGAAATTATAGCAGTCTAATGATAAAATACTTGCACAGTAAAGCAGTGTGTGTAGCTATTCCCAAAGGTAGGGGCTGGTCGTGTTGTGTTACAGTGACCGCAGCGCGGGCGCAACAAAAACAAAGCAAGAGCATGTCCTCAATCGTGCGTGTCCTGCGGTCCACTCACGCGCAGGGCTTACTGTCACCTCAACTGACAAACAACGACAAGTTTTAGGTCCCTATGTTACGGAGAAAGTTCTTCATGTTTTCGAAACAAAAATGGTTAAGGTATTGTTAGAAAATTACACAATCAAGCTGTCAATCATTTCATGATCATTCCATTAATTACAATTCATGATCCTATCGTACGTTATTACGTATGTTCGGAAATACACGTGTAAAATCAACAATGTAACATAAATTGTCAAATGGAATAAATATAGTAGGAGTATTAAGGAAATGACAATTACATTCTCTACGTCACACCACACACAAAATGATTTACACTTACGAACTAGAAAATTTACCTATCACGGTGTCAAAAATATTTCATTAGAACTCTAGTCTACCGACGTTGTGTACATAATTATGTTAGTAAGTTCGATTCAAAAGGCTCGAAGTCTATATATGGCTGTTGTTACGTGGTGTATCACCTACGTGCTATGTGTGAATCATAACAAATTGTCTGTATAAACTTTGGTGACGTTTATTTACCACGATTTACTTACAGTAGTTGTTGTTTCTAAGTCGGTAGTAGCGTCTGAACTGAATCTCACTTTTGTTATAGATCCCATCAAGGTACAACAACATGCCTTATACTTGCTGAAAACACTTGACGAACTGGTAACGACTATAAGTGCCAAAGTACATAATGATCAAATCGGAGACCAAATATTTTCAAGAATATTTATCCGTGTTTTGTTTTGGACACAACCCTACTCACACCTTTTTCTCTGGTTCTGCGGTGGGCGGGGAAAGGGGCAGGAAGCCGCAGGACATCCGACACGTACAGGAAGCAAAACCAGTTCTCGAGGCTTTGTCCCTCAACAACCTCCCGGTCCCCAGGCCGCCTCTCCCCTCCCGCTTGTCCGACCACATTCCTGTAGTAGAGCCTCCGTGCGCAGGCGCACCCTTTCTTCAAACATCACACTGACGATCACTAATAAGAACTAAATGACTAATGAATCATAAGACGGGTAAAGGCCTATTGTAATTTACATATAAGTACGTTTTAATAGGATTTATTTTAATTCCACGAAAACTAATCCGACCGCCTAATTATAAAATCATTAAACTTTATAATTGCTCACGTGGCGAAGTTGAATACGTCCTGTCCAGCTATGCTAAAATTGTACATGTTTTTATACTTGAATACCGGTCTAGGCATGAATATTCACTAACGTCATGTCTAAATAATTCGTACAATTTATTTATACTTATGCAAATAAAGTGATTTACAACAAGATTCACGTGTCGTAAGAATATCTGTCATAATCATTTTCGTAGAGCCAGGAAACAACTTCAAGTCATCTTTATTAATTACGAATACGTCATGTTCATGAAAAATGCACTAAATTATTAATTACGAAATTATGAGTGATCCAAACAAACATTGTGGCATACAAACATCTACCCAGACAGAAGTATGAGACTCTAAATCTAAATGCGTCGCAGCAAGCAATTTTCTCTATAAATACAACGGGCTCCGTCGTCAAGTATATGATTAACTCCGGCGAATGTCTCCGTGAAGCGGAAAAACGTCGACACCCAAAATAGATGCTGAATATTTCCGACTCGTATTCCTCACTACTTGTGAAAATGGTATCTAAAGACGGTCGGCGCGCGCGCAACTTCCGGAGCGCCGATAAACATGGCGGCGGCGAGCCAACATGGCGAAGTTTCCGGTCGCGCTGATTCACATATGATGGCGTCTGACTTTGGCTTGCTCACTGCATATCTGTATTATGATTCAACCTTACACAACAAGTAGGTGTCCAGACTAATATCTTTTGGAATTCACTGTCTAGCACATATCCATAAATAAATGTACCAATATGTCTATGCAGACTAGAGTTCGCTGTTCATGACCAATCAATATGTGTTAACCTTAATGAAATGTACGAAATGTATAAAAGAAAATAGATAACAGATCGATAAGAAATTACATTAGTAGAATTCAAATTGATATCTTAATTAATTTAAAAGATACTTGTCACTACCACGATCAACATTTCCTGACTGATCGATCATATCAATCTAATGTGTTTCTTCAAAGTAGATAAACATTATGTGCGTAAAATAATGAACTTGTTGCACTGATTGTCGCAATTACATTCAGAACACGTGTCTGTCTACTATCCAATACCGCGTCAGTGCGTCTGAGAATCTCATCGAACCTCGTGATTTCAATTTCTTATTTGTATGTGTACGAATTGGAGTTGAAATTCAACAACATCATGCGAGTGATTCATGTTTCTATCAGTTAAATTGGAAATCGAATGATGTTTTTATTACTTGATTGTTGTTCCAGTCCTTTTGTGTCAGTTGGATTGTTTAAATTGTATTCACTTGACTTTGCTCACTTGCCAGTCAAATAAAGCACTTTAAGAAATGACGCAGACCTGTCTGTTTGGGTTCCTATATTCATAAACATCTTTAGTTTATGAATTTACATAATCAATAACTGTAATCAGTTATTACGTCTTGTAAAGTCATAATTTTAAAAGCAGATTACTGCCTGGACGGACTTAGGATAGGGAAAATTGCAAATGTGAATCATTGGCGCGTCTTTAATTAATTTTGCCAGATAAATGTCGCTTGTGTGAGTGTCAAAGAGGATCCAAAAATGATCTATAGTAAGAGCAGCTAGTTGGATTAGTTACTGAACAAAATGGCCGTATCCTAAAGACATTTAAATATTCGACAAACGGGACAACGCTAACAAAATCGCAATCTACTCCCAAGAGCTAACTGGTTGCTATCTGTACAAGTGAAACGTGTCAAACTTGACACTTTAGGCGGGCAGCTTTATGGTAGTCACTGTTTGTGGTATCCCAAATAGCAGTAAAATCAAAAAGGGACGTTAATGTTCTGGTATGGTGGAGTGTATGAACCGGATCCAGGGACATTCCGCAAAGCACCGGTGCGCGTGCGCTGGGCTGGCGCCAACCTCGCGCCGCGGAGAGTGCGTGCCTGCCATCACTTCCATTACAACCTTATAATTGTGGGTTAATTCTCTTTACAGATAATACTAGGATATTTTTGTACCGTTAACGTCTAACTTTTACGATGATTAGTTAATCAAAAATATTTCCGCCTACTCCAGCCAGACAGACAATTTTCCACAAAATTATAATAAGTATCCAGCACAATAATTTAAAATACCTGTTTCGAAGTATATGAATATTTTTTTGAATATGCTTTTACATTATACTTTCGTATTAGATAAGTAGGCCGCAGTTGTATAACTGCCCCTTGAAGACCTTGATTTCATAACAGTTATCTGAATGTGTAAATAATGTAAAACTCGTAATTTGGCAGTAGACAAATGTTACGTTACGATGTGGAACGCAGTCTCACGGCTAGGGTTGCCAAACATCTCAACACTATCGCAAATGTTTACATTTATTTACGTCTATGACAAAAATGTTAATTGCTTCTATTGCATACTTTCTACTCAGACAAAAGAAAAGCAACCCCAATGAGAGCAAATTTTGTATTAAAGAATCCATACTACATGATTTAAATTGAATTTACCTAAGTAATACCTAAACGAACCAGACGCAGGGCGTTTGTTCAGCGTTGACGTAGACGGAGCGTAGGCGTGTGCTACGGCAGTATCGCGTAGGCATGCGCTACACGCTACGCCGGCATCACGTAGCCGTAGGCTACTCCAATACCGCGTAGCAGTACGCTACGCCAGCATTACGTAGGCGTGCGTGACGTAGCAGTTTCGTAGGCGTTGCGAGATGTCGCGTAGATGCAAAGCGAACGCTATTTTTCCGCATTATACCTACTCCTTTAATAAGTATAATTACCTACGTATTACTAAAAAAGATACATTAGGAAAATAATTGCAATTAGAAGTTTGCAGGCAACTTACTGTAACGGGTATTTCGTGTCATTATTTGTATTACATTTTTCAAACATTAACGCCAGGATAACACAATGCGCGACGGTAAGAAAGCATAGCAAAGTCGCCGCGCCTTTGGTAGGCGCGACTGGACCAACATTCAACGCAAAGAAAATTAGAGAACTCTGACAAATAAATGTTTGCAACATTTTGTTTTGATACGGACATCGTCCACAAAAAAGCAGTCAACCCTGTGTGAAGCAAGGTTGTCGTACCGCGCGCGGCCGTGGCAGTGAACTTACTTTCTTTGGATTGCGCTTGCGCACAGCCTGCGACCGGCGACCGGCGAGCGTGGATCGTGCTCGGTTAATAAAACCTAACCTGTCGCACACACTAAATGAGTTGAATCTATTGCAATTATTAACCACTCCTGAATTATTTATAAACGTTATTTCGATCGTGTCTATTCTGAGGCGATTGTGCGATGCGCATGCCACATTGGATTTAATCATAATTATAATTAAATTCAATAAGTTTTTTTGATGACTAACAGTTTGGAACAGTGGAATCTAAGAAATAATAGATTCAAGAGATAAACACTCTTTAAGTAGTAGATAGGTACTTCTGAATTTCTGATGGAAGATTCTATAGATATTTTGAACGCAGTTATAGACACACCGCCGAAAAAACCACTGCTGTGTATAATAATTTAAAACCGTACATTTATAACCCTATTGCTGTTTCTAAAAATAAACGATAATCACGCTATTTAAAAAACTTTTTTGCAAAAAATAAAACCGACTTCACACAAAAAGTGAAAAATAACTTTAGCTTCAGAAGTCAGTGACCTTTATTTGATTGATTTAGTTTTTTTGTCACCGACTTCTGAAGCTAAAGTTATTTTTCACTTTTTTGTGTGAAGTCGGTTTTATTTTTTGCAAAAAAGTTTTTATTTTTCACTTTTTAGTGGTTCACATGTGCATACCCTTTCACAGCGTACCAGCGTGATTTTTTGTTATGAACTGGTGTAAACAATAGACAGACATAGATTTCAGCAATCCCAGTAAGAGACATAATTGCTACATTTAATGAGTAGTTCCGTTGCCTTTCTCCGAAGTTCTTCATCTAATCTTTACCAAATTTAAACGGGATTACTCCGAGAAAGTACTCTTTCTAAAACTACCCAAATCGCTTCTGGTGTGCCTATAAAATTTGAAGAGTTCTTTCTATTTCTCCAGGATCCCATTATCAGGATCCTGACTTGATGATTATGGGACCTTCTGGGAAGTATACCCATTCAAACAATTAAAAAACAAATTCGGTCCAGTCATCTTCGAGTAATCGGGGAACATTGAATTGAGAACCTCCTCCTTTTTGAAGTCGGTTAATAACGACGTTATGGTACGTGACTCAAATATCCGGATAGCCTTTAAAAGATTTGGCCGAGTATCGTTAATTTGCTTCTAAGAATTGAAGAGTTCCGTTCCTTTGTCATGGATCCCATAATCTGAACCTAACCAAATTCTCATCAAACTACCCTTGAAGTACCCTTGCCAATAAAAAAAAAAAACAATACATGGTAATAGGCTTATCCCCAATAAATGGAACTTAATACACCTAACTGTCGAAATCTGGGAATATTGTACACATCTGCGTACCCCCTCAGAGCATACAGGCGTGATGTTACGTCATGATGTTGTATAAACAATAAACATTCAAGCGATTGCAGCAGTTACTGCAGATTTGCCGTGTATTTTTGAAGAGTTCCATTGTATATCTCCGAAGATCCGGATCAGATCTTCAGCAAATTAAAATATAACCACACGGGAAGCACCAGCTTTCAAATTAAAAGAGAGTCATCAAAATCGGTTCACCCAGTCGAAAGTACTGAGGTAACAAACACTGTCGAAATCTGGGTGTATTGTACACATCTGCGTACCCCCTCAGAGCATACAGGCGTGATATTACGTCATGATGTTGTTTAAACAATAAACCTACAAGCGATAACAGCAATCACTGCAGATTTGCCGTACATTTTTGAAGAGTTCCATTGTATATCTCCGAAGACCAGCATCAGATCATTAGCAAATTAAAATGGGACCACATGGGAAGCACTAGCTTTCAAATAAAAAAAGAATCATCAAAATCGGTTCATTCAGTCGAAAGTTATGAAATAACAAACACAAAAAAAAAAAAAAAAAAAAAAAAAACATACAGACGAATTGATAACCTCCTCTTTTTGGAAGTCGGTTAAAAACTAAAATTAGGTAAGTAGGTATAAATCACTCATATTTATATATCCAATCGAGCATAAAATCAACCCAAATTGCTCAGCCTACGTGACACCATTTCAAAAGCCAGACATTTCCTAAAAACGCAATTTTCACATTACGTCACTTCATAGCATTAAAATATGGAACACAGATTGCGAAGTAAAAAGTTTATAAGTAACAAAAAAAAAACGATAGATTTTCATTGTTATTTCAAAAGCAAAACACAGCAAAGGTATATGCAATACAGCCACGCGGCCACGTAGGCTTTAATCGTCGTCCGCAATCCTACTTCCGCGTAGTTCATCCCGCTGCGCGACCTAGGCTAGGCTAGGCTGGGCCGTTATCATCGAGCCCGTTACGTGACGAGGCTGACCCGGATCCACGCCGCTCGCTGTAAACGCGCACCACATGGAAAAATGCACTAATCTGTCACATTACTTACCCACATAACAGTATCGGAGACGATGCTTGCTATACTGTTACCGCTTTGTGCGATTTGCCGCCTATTAATTGATAGGTTTAATCATTGGAATAGATACTTATAAGTAATTACCCATGTACTACAATCCCGGTGGCTAATCAAGACTTGTTTCTGTTCCTCCAGGGCAGGCCTGACTTCTGTAAATATGAAGCAGGTGTTTTATGTGTGCAACGTAGGTCTTGTAAGTAAATATGTCGGATTGAGTGTTGAAATTATTTGTTTCATAAGGTATACCTATCGCTACATTTTATATGATTATTTTTGTGGCGAATATTTCGTAACTTCTTACTTATACTCGTAGTATTGAGACTTTAAAAAATAAGATTAATAAGTAGCTGCAGGCATAATAAGTTTAGTTGTTTTATAATTTATTAGGGGCACCATAATCCACATCTTGTTTTTGCTAGCATAACACTGATTTATAGCGTTATATAATAATTATTGACATAAATTAATAGGTAGGTACCTGTATTCGAATAAGTTTTAAGATCGATTTCGTCTTCGAAACTGCATCGTCTCGACATTGACCACTAGCAATGTCACAATCACAAGACTCTTTTTGTTATTGCACATCAAAAGGTTATCAAATTAATAATACAGTTTCTTCTTTTTATACTTTTTATATACTTGGATAGGTACCTACTTAGATACTCGATACATGGAAATAAAGACAAAATGGAAACATGGATTTACCCGTTTTTGTTATGATAAAAACTTACGTTGTTATTCACTCAGGGAAATAACCATCCACTATCTTTATGAGGTATCTGTCTCTTGATGAACAACGGGAATTCTTGTTAATAACACCCTTAGTGGACGAGCATATAGCTCGGTATCAACATGGCGGCACACCGACATACCAAGTAGAGTGCCAATAAAATGTAATTAAAATCACAAGTAGAGTGCAAGGTGGACCGCTAGGTCCCCAGGTGACACGTTACTTATCAAGCGGACTGGAAGCGAGCGGCATCGGCGCCCGCGCAGACAACGTCTCGGGCGGGGCCTGTTGGACGAGTCAAGTTTATATTCTATTTGGGTAAATAGCACGTGCACCCGGGCCGACAATTATACTGAATTGGATATATCTATAACTAATGGGATGGTCAACATTGTTCTGTTGGCTGTAAGTGAATGTTTACGGACTATCTGATTTACAGATGATCGTTTTTCTTCTCGATGTTAAACTTCAGGAGCTAAATTACCTATCTCTAAACTGCCGATTTCGAAGGGTCCACGCCAATCATTCATAGTTTTCCACAAGAATGACAATTAATACCTTATTATTTTTCTTTACTAGTCTTCGTTCATTCGTAGTCTTGAATGGTTTTTATCAAGTACCTAGATAAAAACCATTCAGTCAACCAATAAAAAATCTATTTATTCAATAATTTATAGGATAATGATGACACGTCATTTTTTAATCCCGACACCGAGTCTTAAGAACAAACTGACAACAAGCCGTATCTGATTAGCCGGTTGTGCGAAATTGTAATGAGTATTTCATAATCGCAACTATTCTTATCGCGCAGTATATCTACCGATTTTATAAAACTATGTATGAAGATAAAATATAAGCACTATTTCTATGAAAAATTTAGGTACGGTACGGTAATTTAGCTGCTCTTAGGCAAATATCTTCTTACGTTCTCCAGAATAACCTGTTGTCCAAATTCCAATCTGGTTTTCGGCCCGGCCACAGCACAGCCACAGCCCTGCTTAAGGTTACTGAAGACATTAGGGATGGCTTGGAGAATTCGAAGGTTACGGTGTTGGTTTTAATAGATTTTTCCAACGCTTTTAACACCGTCGACCACGATATTCTCCTGGCCATACTGTCTCAAATTGGGGTCTCCTCATTGTCACGTGATTGGTTTTCATCATATCTTCGTGGTCGCCAGCAGGCAGTGCGTGCTGATCAAGATTACTCCGACTGGTGCGACCTGGTGACTGGTGTTCCACAAGGCGGTATACTCTCTCCTCTATTATTTTCTTTATTTATAAATTCCATTACTTCAATCCTCAAGTGCTCTTACCATCTGTATGCTGATGACTTGCAACTTTACGCTCAATCTGACATTGCTACCCTTGATAATTGCATCTCATTACTTAATGCAGATCTTCAAACTATCAGTGAATGGTCTGGTAAATTTGGGGTTGCCGTCAACGTCGGGAAATGCCAGGCCATCCTCATAGGTAGTTCGTACTACTTGAGAAATCTGGATACTAGCCAACTAATGCCGCTTATGTTCAACAACTCCGTGATCTCTCTCTCTCCACACGTCAAAGACTTGGGCCTGTACATCGACGAGACACTTAGTTGGAATAAGCAGGTTGCTCAGGTTAGCCAGAAAGTCACTTACTCGCTGCGGTCTCTCTATAGATTCAAACATTTTCTGCCTTCTAGCACCAAATTAACTTTAGTCCAGTCTCTTGTGCTTCCCATTATCGACTATGCTGATGTTTGTTACTCTGATTTATCCCAAGAACTTTTAAACAAATTGGATCGCCTTCTCAATAATTGCATTCGTTTTATTTTTGGCCTACGTAAGTACGATCACATATCTTCATACCGTTCTCAGCTTAAGTGGCTGCCTATCCGACTCAGGAGGTCCCTCAGATCTCTCTGTATGCTCTTCACTATTTTGACCGATCCTTGTGCTCCTGATTATCTAAAAGAATATTTCAAAGTGTTGGGCAGTTCACATAGTCGTAACCTTAGGGCTTCCAAAAACCTACTCCTTGAAATTCCCTCACATCGCACTGGTTTTATGTCCGCTTCTTATGCTGTCTCAACTATAAAGCTATGGAACGCGCTACCCCTTGGCATTAAAAAAACTGAAAGCAAAATGGCTTTCAAACGAACAGTTCGGAAGTACTATTTGAAGTCAGACTAAATTACTCACAAGGTAGTCGTAGTTATTATTATGAGGTTTCTCGTATTTTGAACTATTTGTATGTATTTTAATATGTATTAGTTTATTTCATCTTATCTGTAATATATGTGTATTAGTATGTATACTATTTATGAACTTAATTCGATTTGTTAACAAAATGGCATTGTTCTCATTGATTTTTGTACTCTACCACAATGCTGTCATATTTGACCCAATGGTTGACTGGTAGAGAATGCCTTGTGGCATTAAGTCCGCCTATGTACCACTCTTGTACATGAAGTTTAAATAAATAAATAAATAAATAAAATAAATTACTTCAATTGGGTACCAAACTAGTTTTAGAGAGAATCAGAAGCCAAATTATTACATAAGAAGTTTATCAGTCATATCAATCTAGATTTCACCGTAACTATATCAAATAAGTTAAATAAATACATCCCAAAATACGAGTACCTACATAATTATAATTGATACGATCAATTATAATTATGTAGGTAGGTACTCGTATTTTACTACTATTCATCTTTTTGTACATCAAATAACTAGGAAAACTTTTACGAAATATTATGCTGTAAAGAAAAAAAACCATTGACGGAATAACATATCGATGACCATTTCCCGGAATAACGATTTGCTCATTATCATTCTGGCCAAACAACAGACCACTAATAAAATAGTAGGTGAATATGGAAACGATCTACGAGTTAATATTCGTTTTTAGGGTTCCGTAGCCAAATGGCAAAAAACGGAACCCTTATAGTTTCGCCATGTCTGTCTGTCTGTCTGTCTGTCCGCGGATAATCTCAGTGACCGTTAGCACCAGAAAGCTGAAATTTGGTACCAATATGTATATCAATCATGCCGACAAAGTGCAAAAATAAAAATTTAAAAAAACATTTTTAATGGGGTACCTCCCCCAGACGTAAAGTGGGGAGCGATTTTTTTTTTAATTTTGACCCTGACGTGTGATATATTGTTGGATAGGTATTTAAAAATGAATAGGGGTTTTCTAAAATCATTTTTTGATAATATTAATATTTTAGGAAATAATCGCTCCGAAAGTCAAAAACAATGTGTCCCCCCCCCCCTCTAACTTTTGAACCATAAGTTTAAAAAATATGAAAAAAATCACAGAAGTAGACCTAATGAACTTTCTAGGAAAATTATTTTCAACTTGATGAGTTGAATAGTTTTTGAGTTATATAGCACTTTTTCAAAAAAACGCAAATGATAACTTTGTTTTTCATACAAATACTATGAAAAACAAAGTTATTTTTGCTGACGAAAAATGTTGGTATTTTTAATGGTCTGGGAAGCTACGGAACCCTACAGTGAGCGTGGCCCGACACGCTCTTGGCCGGTTTTGTGATATTATTCTTAACAAAGTTGGTGGGGAGTTTGGGAGGACAGATTTCACAAAAGCGCACGACTGTCGGGACTTTAGTGCAGTGAATGTTCCGAGGTAGAACCATTTCATGAAAAATCATAATTAGCGTTTTCAAATTATTAAGTATTATAATTAAGTAGTGACAGACGAATATAAACCCATGCAAGCCGGTGCTAAAGCTGCTGAAATGGGTTGTATTGTATTTATGAATATAAGATTAATTTAAATTGTAATATAAGGACATACAGCGAGTCCAGGAAGTAAATACACGCAAATACTATGTAATGTCTTAAAAGAACTTGTAAGGTTTTTTTTACTCGTGTACATATCGTCTCGGCGAGCTCAGCCACCGCTGCCCAGTCGTAACTGGTCGACAAAAAGTATGCATATATTTGAATTTAATTTTGCAAACAGGAAATACTGAGACGAGCAGACAAACTAAAGAATAAAAAAAACAAAAGACGAAATAATACGTATTTACGAACTTATATTCATGGAAGAATGTTGATGTGGGTTTTTTCATACCTTTGTTACGACATACTTCGATTCGTAACAATATACATATTACGACAAGTGCAATCTTCAAAACTCCTGCATTTAATGGGAGCAAATTCTACAACTAAGGTAGGATTTACCTACTCCTTCACCTCCAAAATGTCACTATGCTAAACATAAAATCTTTGGCACCTTATATAGAGAAAGATTGTTTTTGCGGGGTCTGCGGGAAATTAACCAAGTGACAGCGTATGATTTCATACATATAACAACCATGAATATTTTAGGAAAACAATGTGCATTACGCAAGACAAGAATTAGTATTAGTAGGCACTCAAAATTTCATTTATTCAGCTTAATTTGAACATAATAGTCATGTGCTAATTCCAATTGACGTCAAACAGAACATGTAGCATGAAAATAAACGAATTTTTACATGATACCTATCATACACAAGAAACATTTGTTTAGCTAGTAGTTTACTCCACTATTTACATTATCGCCACGTTCCTCGATATCAAAGATTCACTTCTCTCCCACACGAACAACAAACGCAAGAGAGCAAAGTCATTCAGTGATGTGAAGCAAAAACAGTCTATAAACGTAAAAATGTGACAATTGCAGGGAGTTCATCAATCTTCGCCATTTGAATAGGACGTAGGTGCGGCACGGTGGTTTAACAATGACTTCGGTCATCCAGAGAAATTATTAATTGGCCCAAAGACATGACAAAGAAGCGGAAATATAAAACTTCTGCGCTGGAACCCCGCCGCGTGAGGCGCTTTACCTGACTCTTGCCCTGCCATTGTATCCTGACTCAATAGAAGGTATTTGCTTTTGAGATGCTGTGGGAAATTGCGCAACGACCGTTGAACGTTATAAGAAACCTTTGATCCATCATCTTGGAGGTAGTATCATGTCAGATAATGACGAGCAGTAAGCGTGAAATGGAGGCTTTTTATACAACCCTTTCGTTGTATACCGGAGAGGTAATCCTAGATTACAGTAACAGTTACGCGTAGAAAACAGAACAATTGGTTGTTCTTGGACAAAGACTTGAAGCTAAAAAATTGGACAAAAAAAAAATGCAAAAAAGCTTAGCTAAACGAAAAATGCAAAAAAAAAGCTTTGTTAAACTTTTTTTTTTACTTTTGCGGAATATGTTTGAATTCGCATAGCTAAATTACGTATGACTCCCTGTGCATGTTTCAGAACACAAAATCATCAACATTTAACATATTCTTCAGCGCTATCATACGAAATCTTTACGTTCATATCTACGATCTATATTGTTAAGTGCTCCGTGCAGAATCGTTAAGTTGTGAATTCACACCTCTTTGTCCAAATTGCCGATGTCCAAACCATAGCAAGTGTCCAGATTCATCGAACTACCCTGTCCACTGGCCGCTCTATATCTCACAGACGAGTGTCAAACAAATCCGAGACCGTTTCCTAGAAGGGACACCGCGGCGCCTTAGAGACCCTAAATTTTTTGTGCCCTTAAAGATAATAAATGATGCACTTAGAAAAAAAGAATCCGACCTGTTCACGTAGATAACGATCACAACGATTTTTATGGAAATGCTAGCCGGAATTATAACGAACAGGAATCCTTTTGGGATGTGGTGGAGCGAGCAGACAATGCGTCGGCAAAAGAAGCGCTATAAAGTGTAGTTGTACCCATCTCATTTCATATCTGATCGGATCATAATAATTACTGTAGATGATATAAGAAAAAAATATTGGTTTAGGTTGAGTGGAATTTAGGTAGTGGTTCCTATGCCTCTAATCGGTTTTTTTTTCAGGCGCAAGTTATGGTATTCTGAGTGGACTGATTCTTCTCAAATGAATAAGTTAAAGGAAGTCGTAAGAAACACTAGTCAATTATGTGCAGAAAGCAAAAGAAAATACGTTAGTATTTGGGAAGAAACATTTGAAGTTGGATGTTCCCCTTCTTAGTAACCCACCAACATAAAATCCAGTCAATGTTTTAAAAAAACAGCTAAAAGTTCTTAGTGGCTGCAAATCCCAAAACCGCCAGAGGTAAACAAAGTTCCTTGTAAACTATAAAACTCCTCTTAGTGTCGGAACATGACAAAAGGATGAAGACCGAGGCTTATTTCATTCCAATCGATAGGCTTCTGTAAAATTGTGTAGAGCTTATAATCTAACGCCGGCGTCTATTAGACAAAGCGCTTTAACTAAGAGGAATTCCTAACATTTCGAACGGATCTTTTGTATTTACACAAATAATAAAATGGTTGTAAAGCTCTCGAACCTTTTATTTCCTCGCTTCTTCCATGGTTTTGTAAGTGAATAGACCTCTCAATATCCTATTTAAAGCTTTAGTTTGCCCACTTTCCACGAAAAGGCTTTTAATAGAATATAACTGAGCTCGTATTGTGTACTTGGAGCCGTTAGGCGTACATAACGACTTTATAACATATAGACATGAGCCTATTTATATAGGTCACTGAATTCTGGTTATGTTATGGTTTTGACACTTTTAGAATGCAGCTCAAAAATACAGAAGCTTCTACATTTGCGATCCAGATATTACCTACCAAGCGCAGACAAACAGGAGACAAATCTTCTACAGAAAAATAATATAGCTTTGTGCAAAAGCAAAGAGTATGTACAGCTAGACCAACAGTGCCGCTGAAATTACACCAGAGTTCTTTGCAAATCACGGTAACGGCTGAACAGAACCTAGATTAAATGGAATGATGCTATGTATGTCCACCAATGGGAAAGGTTCAAGCGCAAAGAATACAACAACAAAGTCGGATGGTCACCACACGATGCGATGGAACTGGAAAAGAACCACTGTTTACCACTTCGTTTCCCATTCAAGGTATTGTTCGGAAGTGAAGAAGTGCTCCATACTTGGAAGTATAATGTATCCCTTTGTGTGAAAGTTAATATTTTAGCTGAACGAAATTCGTTCCCATTGTGGACCGCAAACGTTACCTGCTATTGAAAAGAATAAAAGTACGGATTGCACACAATACATATTATGGGAAGGTTATAAATAGTGCAAATATTCACGAGAGATCGGATAATACACCGGAGTGGAAAGCAATGTATTGGCAGAAGTTTTATAAGTGGGATGGGCGATGTAATTGATCGCTGAAAAAATAGGTGCGTCTCTAAATTCTTAACAATAAAAGATCATTATTTCTAGGAATGCTTCTACACACCTACTCATAAGAATGTTATAATATTACCAAATTGTACAGTCCCTAAGTGGGTGCTAAAGTCTCGATTTTCCAGCCTCTACATGCAAATTCTTAGGAAGTCAATACAATTTTAATCAGACAAAATCTTTTGTATGTATATTCTGAAATATACCGAAACTTAACTAATTACAAAACAATGGAGGTTTGTCAAGCGAGGTGCCGCTTATAGCGAGCGTGGTGGATGTAGCTCGTCGCGTTGTCGACCTTGGATGACGCTTGAACGTTTTCCTACTTCACTTCCTGCTTGATGCCATCTTGGTTTGCTTTGAATCGAACGCCGGCGCCACACACTGACTCGGCGACACATAATTATTGAACATCAAGAATCAAGTCAAATTAATGAATATAGGTAGAACGCTTGTTATTCCTATTGTATTCATTGTAGATAGGCAATTTTGCATAAAACCTCGACAAAATTATTTCATTGACGTCATAAAATATGAAAGTCCTCACAAACTTATTAGGAGTGCAGTAGCTGTAGGTAGTTCTTTGGCATACGTTCCTATTTTTCCTACATAGCTGATAACCACTTAGTAAATAAAATGAACACATTTTCCTTAATAAAGTGTCTATTGATGAAATCAAAAGGATTTAAGTCATTACTAAATCCTTGCTATTCCGCAACAACAGTAATTTCAGTAATGGACAGACAGGTAGGTCTAGTTATATCATCCCATTTATACTGGTTGAATCTGTCTAACCCCGAATGCACTTTCTTTTATCCTACAATACAGCCTCGTTTCTTTTATGCTGAGAAATATAAACTTCCTGAGCACAAACTACGATGTAGCGTTAGAAACAGTAGAGTACTAGGCATAGACAATGCGGGAGCGCAACCACGCATAGACTGTGTTTTGCATCGCTCCGCGCCCTTGCAATCTTCCTAATGAGTGAACCCTTTCACACTCTGGACAAAGCCGGGGGTTTCACGGGTGATGTGACACGTATTCATAACATCTTTCTTTGTTAATTCCCACTGAAATGAAATTTTGCTCTTTAGGTAAAGTCAATGAAATTGTGAAATTACGCTGAACAGACATTTTTAGAAACTCATTTAATTAAACTCAAAACAAGGGGCTTCCGACATATTTATGTTCGAATAAAATTATTTTCTGATCAATAAGCATGACTTTAAGTAATCCGCTATATAATTTGCTATGCGTATTCACTACAGTCATATTGGATGGGGAGTTATTACTCTATAAAATTAGGGTTGATCAATTTATGGGATCGCCGCGAAGGGCGTGTGCCAGCCACAAGCTTCTAAAAGATTGTTATTAGTAGAAATAAACTTTGATAAACGTAACATGGAAATATATACTATAACTCTACGACCCAATACTGAGAATTAGAAATAAAAGAAGGTAAATAAATACTGAAGTTAATATTATGATCTATCTTTTACTACATCTATCTTCTTTATTATGATCAGATTTACGTCTACATAATATTGAGATTGGAAACAAAATGAAATACACAAATTACTAGACGTTATTATGTGAGCTAACTATTATTAAACGACACCTCGTTACTAATTTAATCAATTTGTTAAATTGAAATTGGTTTTTAATATTTATCGATTACGACATAGATTGACCTGTTACAAAAAAACATACGAAGTTTACCATTGAAATTATCGTTTGCCGATGTGGAATTAGAGCGCAGCTACTGCAAGACGAGCCAATTCCCATGCCTTTATTTTAATCCAGCTACTTACATCAATACCTAATTAAATAGGTACCCATATTAAAAAAATGTATTTTTATACAACTTTCAGATGGTAAGACCTTCTGTGGTAAGAACCCATACGTTGCACACTAGCATAAACAAAACTTCCACAACTTCTACGATTCAAAACTGTCATAATAATTTGTTAGCCGAGCTAGGCATGCTAACTTATACTTATCTAAGTAAAAGAATAGTACAAAAAAGCATAGAAGCGCCAGTAACCACTATATTATACTATAACATCTGTAGCCTTACGGCCTTAGCGCTACGCGTTGCTCTCGTAGACTCGCTACGGTATGCAAAATATAAAAGGTAGATAGTTTTGAAATTACGTGACTTTTCATGACTTTCCTAAGTTGTATCTATTTTCAGTCTATACAACGTAAGAGCAGCGGTGGCCCAGTGTTGGCGGACTTACGAACAGTAAGTCGTGGGTTCGAACCCAGACAGGCGCATTACTTTGTGTAATTTATTTCATCACCGCTGCTCTCAAAACGGTGAAGGAAAACATCGTGAGGAAACCGGCATGTCATAGAATCAAAAATTCGAAGACATGTGACATCTACCAATCCGCACTGGGCCCGCGCGGTGGATTATAGCCCATTCCCTCTCTATGAGAGGAGGCCGTGTCCCACCAGTGGGAACATTATAGGCAGATGATGATGATGATGATGAAAACGTCTTCCGATATAAATACAAGTAAAAGATATAAATACAAAAACGTGTAAAAGTAACGTTACCCATCTACACTAACGACAATGATTAGTCTATGTCCGTTCTGACTTCTGAAAGTGCGTGAGCGCAACGTCTAGCGACGCGTAATAGGAAGCGATGTAATAAAAGACATTATTCTGAAGCTGGTAAGATGCAAGACAGAGATGACTGCATAATATTGTTACCCAACGAATTCATGCAAACATACCATACACAGAGATAAGTTTGCAGATCTTTATTAAAGACGTCTGCTGACATAAGCGTCGTTGTTTTTTTTGTAGTTATGATTTCTTATACGACCAAAGGTCAGAACAGAAATAACCCAGAGGTCGCAAGTCTCTTAATCAATTAGGTATCTACGTATACCTGCTACAGACAGACCCTTTCTATTAAAAATAATGATATTTACTTAAAGCCATTGAACACAACATGCACTCAGGTAGGTATAACCTCAGCTTCCTCGTTGAAAAGGTTTAAGGGTCGCGGGGCGGTATCAGAACAATGTTTACACCTGTGTGTGTATCTTAACAAGGCGAGGGGCTGAGCTGAACTTGCCCTTCTTCTCACGCTCGTCGGAGTTCGTTGCAAGGTGTCGCGTTTGATTTACAAGTGCCATCGTCGAAATTACGAGTTTGATTATGCTTTTCATTGATTTTATCACGTTTATGACCAATATGATAAATTCTGTGATTCAATAACATAATACATACTTGCAAGGAAATGAATGGTGCTGGGGTTTACCTATTCATGCATGAAGTTAGATTTAAGTAAGTAAAATCTTACAAAGAGATCTCTGATACCCACTTATTTAAAGAACTTTCTAGGCAAAGAATATCAAACTTCTAAGAAAATGTGAGTAGGTAGGTCAAGAATTCATCAAGGGAAATATTTTTTCGTGTTAGGTGTCTAAAATAAATGGTGTCGTTCTAACTAACTTTAGTAGGTATAATATACACGGTACCTATTCTCTTCACTTATAAATCTCCTAGCAACAGATAGAGAACTGAGTCAAGTTACGTGAAATCAGCAACACTACACGATGCCTTACAAGTTCGTCCCTCACCGCATCCCTCTTCCCAGAACATAAACACGCATAACTAGTTTAATTGCATTACCGACTGCAATGTCGTCACTGTCATGGACAATCAACGATTACTATCAGGAAATTGAGTTCAAAGAAAAATTAATTTCAAACAGTTATTGAATCGGAAATAAAAAATGTGCTACGAGCTTGCGAAACCCATTCGATTTTTGGGCCCTTAGTTTAAACGAAACATGTGCGTATTACATTTAAAAATAAGCCGTAACCCTTTCCCTAAACTTAAATCAATTAATGACGTTGTATCTAATCTACAGTCCATAGAAACGACAGATGTGAGCGACAGGGGGTTTAGCGGTGAAAATTCATAGATCTCCTCCCTCCCTCTCTGACTGTGATCGGACCCTTCCGAATTGTGCAAACTGCTCGCTATGCGATGCATCTGTCCACTTGCTGTTATAGTGACGCCCAACAAAAACGACATCGATGTTTCATATTCAATTGTTAATTTTTTATCACGCTGCTCTGTAGGCAATCACTCGAATTTCCAAATACAAGGATATACCGTTCCAATGCTAACGCTAGTCACCTATAAGTACCTACTTCCTTCTATAATGGTAACGTTACTCAGTAACTAAGCAACAATTCAGTTCCCAGCCAACGGTTATAGTCGCTCAATTAAAGTGCGGTCACTTCCTGAAAGGAGTACAGTTTAGCAAACACAGCGGAACTGGTATTGTTTCATACCGAGAACAGTACAAGCTTGAGACATATTGCGGACTTTATGCTTCCTGTTTCCAATGTGAATATAAACATCAGCTCTTTGTTTGATGTAAGTAGCTAGCCAAAGACGTGAGGATTAACCGTGGCTACATATGGCGCACAAATGTAATGCTTATTGTTCTGCAATAAATGACAAAACTCAAGCCGATAGATGTTGTACATAAAATGTGTCATTAACATAAAACATTATGCAGAAAATGTAACCAAAGTAAGAAGGATAAGTTAAGTAATGCAAAATTGTCGATAAAATATAGTGCACCGCCCTAAAGTAATCGGACTCTGCACTTTGTCCCTCACTGAGATAAAGTCGCCCTAGCATTCAAACAAGTGGCTCACACACACTGACGCATAATCAGGAAGTACAATGAAGATTAAAGAGACTCGTTACACACACGCATGGTTAATGTAATAATATTCGTGTATGTACCATCCCGCGTGTAGAAGTAGCTGAATATAAATAATATGTGCGTACGCACACAAAGGAAGAATTTAAATAAAGAGTCTCGCGGCTGTACCAGGAAGTAGCAGCTCACTCACTCACACATAGGAAGCGACTATAACAGCTATAGGTAGGAGCGCTGTGTGGCGCTGGCGCACACTTGTGCGTCAACTATGCGTGGGACCGCGCGCACATGGCCTGATTGGGACATACCAAGTGAGCCCCCAGACGATACACTTTTTACGACACAGTTATTATGATATTATTATTACACACGACATTTAATAGATACCTACTGTCTGAAGACCATTGCATGTTATTACACCAAAGCATAAACACAGCGAATATTTTTCAGAATACGGAATTTTTACTTCCTGCTTTTACTCGTCACTTATCAAAGTTTACAAAATAATGCACGTTATTCCATGCTATGGGTAGGTATTCGGTTGCTTTAACGGTGTGGTAAAAATATGTACCTAAGTATTGCCAGTTATGAGACAGAAAACGGGGACAACTTGTTAAAGCTAATTACAAGTCCATAAGATTGATTGACTATGGCCAAGTTAAGTCAAAATGTAAAATTACACAACTTTAAAACTTTAAGTATGTTGAACGTACCTACACGTTACCTATAAAATACCGCCCGCGTCTTGTGCCCTCATCCATACGGATGCATTCCCAACCCGGTTTTTTGATCACGTCGATCCGAAACGAACGGAGGGGTCGCTTTGTCATGTGACACTTGTGCGCACAGAGACTCACCCAGGGGGTTACTCGTTAAAATCAGGGATTAATTGTCCATTCAGGGCAAGTTCGCGTTGTTACATCGACAGGATCAATAAAGCCATGTGTACGAATTCTGCACGATCATTTTTATGTTGCTTACTATAGAGATCTCACTAGAACAAAAACAAATGCATCAAGCAGAAACCAAATTAAATGCTGAACCCAAGAAGAAATTGTTTTAGGGGATAGATGAAGACGTTTAATATGAACTAGATACATTATAAGAGAAAGACGATGCTTTAAATCTTTAGTCATTTAACGCAACGATTACTCGTTGCGTGCGTGACCATAAACTGTTGCGCGTTACCATCGGCTGAGGTCGACGGAAGTTGACGATTTCTGAATGGAATGTAATTATCTTTATAGGTTTGAAACAAGAAAAAGGACTGCGTGTTCAGATTACGGATGCTTTGAATTTGTATTGCTCTTACTTTACAATATTTTAAAGTGCTCGAGATTAGAGTTTTCTGGGAACTTGACCGGAAAACTCGAATCTCGAGTACTGGCTATTGATTTCCGGGTAATACCTTCGAACGCGAACTCACAGCTAAGTTTTTAGTTTTTATCCTTTTAAACTACTCACAGTAATGCTAGCGTTGGCTTATTGGACGTATTATCTCTGTGTTGTTACAGGACCAACGCATGAATGCACTATAATCAAGAAATTAATATTAAATCTGATGTTTTCTGCTTCGCCTCTATTCAAAATAATAACCAGTAGGTATTATTATAATTTAGAGCCCTTTTTTTCTCATTTGAACAGGTATCTAGCTCTACTTTTATTCAGATCAATAATAATATTCTTCATCTGAAAATACCGGTTGCCCGAAGTTGTTTTCTTCGATCAAAACCGCTTCAGAGATCACAAGCACGATCTTTTTTGTAAGCACCTTACGCATCTATTAATATAATTGGATGACTTTTTAATCAACATCACGCAATGACGTTAATTAATAATTATCTAATCATTAATTTAAAGTACCTAGGTACCTACGAGTATAACCAGCTACCTAGCAGTGAGTAATCGAGTCTACAGATCATAGACAAGATAGAAGCTTGTTTACAATCAACGTTTGACGCTTGGTTCATCATATCAGCCAACTACATCGTTGTTATCCTCATAAACTACCATAAAGCCATAGCAAAGGATTCTCGCGCTTGTTGCTGCACTGAATTTTAGTACCTAGTCAACTAGTCACATAGACAGCGAGTAGATACTCTGACCTGACCACTGTAGTCCTAAACTTAACCTGACGTTTGGTGCCAAAAGATAATTTATTTTCAACTCATATCTACCTCAAGTTTTTGTCCGCTAAGGTGTTTTATTTTATGTTATGCAGAATAACAGGTGTCTTCATGGGAACCTCAGGAGTACCGTCTTTTAAAATGAGATTTATAAGGTTTCTTGCATAAACGCAAGGCCGGTGAAATACATCCCACTATTTTAAATAGAAAAAGTTGGTCATACTTTTATATTCATTTAAAATTTTGTATGTATTACCCAACCAGAACAAGACGTTACAACGCAAAGTTCTGGTCTACTCTAAAGGCAGCAAGTGGCGCAATTTTTCGGTGTGACATCGTTGCCTAGTTCTGAGTGGCACCTGATTATGTAATGCGAGAACAACGACGGTTGAATCGGGGTCGCGGTCTGCGAGCGAGCGCTCGGAAGTGCGTTGAGACTCAATGAATGCTTCAGATATGGTGCAACAGTCGATCATTTCTCGTGATTACAAGCTCTAGATGCCGCACAACCAGTTTAGTGTGTAAATGCAAATTACATAATTGGCTGCTAATCAAAGATCATTTATTACTTAATCGAAACAAAGTCGGAAGAATATTAGGAATCAAAGACTCAGAATTGATGACAAAAGAATTTTGGATATTTTTTTCTGGGGTGCATAGTGCATGGATTCTGAGAAGAGACAAACAATCAGAGTCTATCAATCGGTTATCTAGATATGAAAATGCAGAAATAAAGATGAAATGTGGAATAAATAGATGATCTAATGTTGGCAGTGATTGATTTAACTGTAGTGTTCTGTGTTACAAACTGATTCAGAAACTAAAACGTATAATAAATATAATTTTTACAGCAGACATGAATTCTATGACTGCTCCGGATGGTGTGTGAAATAATTATCCAAACGAAATGTGTTCAATTTAATAAAAATATGAGTATTGTGACATTCTTGAGCAATACTGTCGAGTGGAAGTAATACATCTGAACCGGGTCAGTTCGTAGGAAGTGCCGCTATTTCCATACGACTGCAATTTAAATGGTGCGGTATCCGGCACAGACTTCCGGTCTGTTTGCAACGCTTTTCCCCGCATCGATTTTCTTTAGCAATTATGATACTCAGCAAGTTCAATGTGTGAAATGCTGGTATAGATGCTGCCAGTTAAAATGACAATGGCGGTCATTGACTTACCTACATTTATTAAAGTTACTAGCTGACCCACGCAACTTTGTCTGCGTCACTTATGAAGTTATGAGAGAAAAACGAAAGGAAAAAATAATCCCCGTTTTTGCAACATTTTTCATTCCTACTCCGCTCCTAATGGTCGTAGCGTGATGTTATATAGCCTAAAGCCTTCCTCGATAAATGAACTATCCAACACCAAAAATAATCCCGAACAAGTCTTGAATAGTCATGTTTCGTAATCTCATTTTTTTTCTAATGAAGATCGGTACGGGGTTCATTTGTTTTAGTTCGTACCTACAAAGCAGCCATGAAGAGATATTAGGGAAAGCTAATAATGACCGCTATTTGTAATGTTAACTGGCAGCAACTATAGCATATCATATAATTGAACATTATTTTACATTTAATAATAAAAACTTCAAAGTTTTTACATTTAATAATAAAAACTTCAAAGTTTCCAGACAAAAAATTAAGTAGGTACACGCGCCTACACCATTTTAAACGGGAACTAATTGAATATTCTGTTCCGATTCTAAAGTATAACAACACAAAGCAATTACAAATATATTTGAAGGCCAGTTGTAACTTCCCACGAAACGTTTTGCTTGCCATGCAACCTGTACATAGAGTGATTCTATCCTTCCTTGGCAACGTTGATACGAGGTTTTCGCATACCTACCTACGTAAAACAACAATACGTTTAATATCATTTATTTACTAGGCCTAAGCACTTTATCTATTAAGCGGATTTTCGCGGAACTCTTCGGGGATTAATGGAGAACTAAACCGTAAAAATACTTTTGAAGATAATTGGGCGTAGTTAGGTACGTACCTACTAGGTACATTTGGTACAACAGTACAAGTACAGGGGCAAGTTTGTTGCTACATCATGTAAGTCTAGCTAGTTAGCTAGGTAGGTATACGACGACGTTTCCGCACAGGCGATCCTTTTCCGTGGTTCCATCATCGGAAGTTGGGACAGAGATCCGCGTGTCCCCCCCTCCCCGCCCCACCCTCGCACTCCCCTACACGTCCGGTGCCCGTAGGCCGCCGCTGTCCAATTTCCTCTTCCCGCGTGTATTAATTTCCGGCTTAAACTATTTCATGTCGTTCATTTCCTATTAATAAGTACCTATTCGTAATGATTTTTGTAATTCCATTTTCAAGTTTTTGGTTGTACCTACCCACGAGTACAAAGAGGTTTGTTTTTTGAATTCCATGAAAAACGGAAATAGAGAAATGTTTTCAGTTTTGAATTCCTTCAGTTCCTTCATTGCCTTTAACTTCCTCTACATATTCTTAAGAAGTAAGTAGGTAGGTACCTACCTACGCTTCTTCTATTCGGAAAGACTTGTAGTCGCTAATACAAAATTAGGTTAGTTATTTGGAGGTATTTTATGGGGATATTATGAGAAATCATCAAAATATTCTCGTCAACGTTAGCACTAGTGAAAAAAGGTGCCACATTCAGCGACATTTTCAGTTTTTTTTATATACATGTTCCACAATACTGGACAAATTGGTACTACAAAGTATGAGGGAATCCGTTGGATGCAAGTCGCACGGGACCGGTCAATGTGGCGACACTTGGGGGAGGCCTATATCCAGCAGTGGACGTCTTTCGGCTGAAATGATGGTGTTGATGATGAAGTGGGGGGCGATTAGGCATGAGGGTATTAATAAACCTTTTCATACTTTCGCTTCTTATACGGTGACCCCTAAGTATAAAATCCATTTTTAGACCGATGCAGCAAATCGTCGGTCGGAAGTAGAAACGGAAATGAACTAACGGAAACGGAAGCTGAGATGTGTAGGTCTAAAAATAAATAAACACTACCTATGTAGGTAGGTAATTATGGCACGTTAGGTACTGTTCGACGAAATGTCTATCAACAGCTTAATTCTACATTTTCACTTCATCATCAACACCATCATTTCAGCCGAAAGACGTCCACTGCTGGATATAGGCCTCCCCCAAGTGTCGCCAGTAGTCGCCACATTGACCGGTCCCGTGCGACTTGCATCCAACGGATTCCCACATACCTACCTACTTTGTACCAATTTGTCCAGTATTGTGGAACATGTAAGTATATAAAAAAACTGAAAATGTCGCTAGGTAGGTAAGGTTCAGCGGTCGCCGAAGACCGTTGAAAGCATGCGCTCACGCAATGAACTTATTTCGGGTAGGTAGGTACTTCCGCATGTGTTCGGATTCGAGTCCAGACGCTCATCGCATTCCGCCTGGGTCGCAATACTCGCAATCAATAAAGAGTTGTTCTCTTTAACGATTTTAGTTTATGTCGCTGCCATTTTATGCATTAGGTATTTCATTCTTTAGAACCCTACTAGGTACCTACTTACTTATTGTTTTGTAAGTACCTATAACCTACCTCTACCTGCACCTCTTAAAAGAGAGATGACCTTAAATCCTAAAATCGCTCTTTGAAGTTTGAACAGAAACATGAAGATCACCAGAGTCCAAAACAAAGGACAGAAAAATAAACAAGTTATCGTAACAAACATACCTAGTAGTTGTTATACATTGTAGACTGATAAGTAAAACGTAATCACGTAATACCAATCTTGTAACATTAGAATGTTAACAAAGAAAGTAGCAGCAAGTTCTGCGGTCACGGTCACGTATGACCGAACATCATGGTCTTTTATTCTCTAAATTACTGCACATAACTCCACGACGAACGTCTACATGCCCGCCAGAACACCGACGTATACCGGCCAACGAGCTAGAGCGAGACGACACGAGCAGGGAGCGCGGGGCGGGCGAAGGGAGCAACAGGTAAAGATTCCGAGGCCACTTCCGTCTTGGCTGCCGAATATTTCTGTCTCGAACCGGTAGTGGGACGGCGGCCAGGGCACACACGAGATAATCTCAACCTACACGCATACACGAAAATATAGACCGGTACGGATCTAATGAAACAAATACAACTTGGCTTTTGCCCTCCGGAATGCTCCGGATGCCCCACTAACTGTTTCGTTCGATAAGCTACCTACTAATGATGCGTTTAGGGAAGAAGTCAAATTAGGAACAATCGTAATGAAAATTGTTTTCAAAGGCAATAAAATGGCGTTAAGTAAAAAGACAACGCTGAGTGAATTCAATGATTTCATGCGTGTCGCAGAGCCTACAAACATAATGCACACCTAGCAGAGTCGAATGAGCTCAGCTCAAACCGGTTGGCGCTCATATTGTCTCACTCTGCACCAGGAAACTGCCGGCCGGTTGCTGAGACGTTTCCTGTGCTTTGTCTCAGTAATGTCACGATATCTTGAACTGTACGTTGATAGATCACATTCGTGAGTTCCTGAGTGTTATGTTATGTTGTACCAATAGATAGGCGATGAACTGACTACATAACCCTCCATACTGCAAAGCATACATTCAAATAAAAGGATCGCTCATATTTTCGACGATTATAGGCTCATACATACTTAATAAATAATTAAAAATGTCTACGTATGCCCCGGAAATTAAACGCATTAAATCCATATAAAAAAACAAGACTCGTGGCTCTGCGATTACTGTACAAACAAGGAAATATTGTGAGTTATTAAAAACTGGCGCGCTGACGTAATTCTACCACACTAACTAGCACTTCCGCGTGCCCTAAGCAGGCACACTCGTATAATAATCCATTCCAACGTTCCTTCATATTTTATAATTATGTTAAAATTTAAGATTTGGTTCGACAAGTGCTGGTCGCGGGGCGTCGTCCGTCAAAGCCAATCTACCCCGATAACGGTTTGCGGAAACAGCGCTCGTACGTTTAGTTAAAAATGGGACTTGGTCTGGCTCCCGAAGTTTTATCTCAATGTGTGAGGTGGCGAGGGGCGAGCGGGCGTGCGGGAGGGGAGTGGTTGGCGCGCGTCCGTCCGCCCGCGCCTCCACCGCATCATCAGTCCGCGTCGGAGAGTTGCCCGCGACGCTTGTCTGCGAGCTCGATCCCTCAGATACGCTGCTGGTTTACGGCGAGCCGTAACACGACACGTTTGGAGGGACCGCTGCTGCTTCGCGTGTGCCTGGTGCTCTGTGAACACTGGATTCTGTGCTACTAGTGTTGTGACAATGTACATGTGCTGATTTATCAAGTTACCGTCTACTTAAAGGATTTTGACGACGCAACCAGTTCCGGATCAGCTCAGCCGGTAAGTAGCGGTGCTTATCGCAGACCACGCTATCGCGGACTCACGCATTTCCGACCGCGCCCGATAAGGCAACTGACTGTACAGTGCCTACAGATACGAACTCCGAATTCGGCAGCAAATAAAATTCCCAAGAAATTTTAAAAACGTAATTTTGCTAATATCCTAGCTGCACGGCCCATTATTCCTAAGTTAAAACAATTAAGTACTTCAGTAAAGAGTTGTTGGCTGATAATAACTAAGAAGTTATGGATTGCAAGAAACCAGACAACCAAACAGTAATCCGCTTGGAAATAAATAAATGTAGGTATGATGTAAAGTTGGGTTAGGTTAAGTCATTGGGTGAAGTTAACTTGTTGAACCCACAACAAAGAACCAAAGTGATAACAAATCAACGCTTGGTCAACAAAGGACCTAGACAATTATTATTATAAAACGTAATGTTTGTGGTCTTTCGCTTCGATAAATAAAACTTTCATCCTTTGGGTCACATAAATATGTAGGTAAACATAATACGCATGGCATGATTAATATCTAAAGTTGGCCACTGCTTGCAGCAAAAAGATAAATACATAATTATCTAGGTCCTGAAATCTAGTCCTATTCAACCTTACATTGCAGAAATTCTAAAAAGTACGCAATCTATCAATTGTTTTGGGCAATTGCCTCTCACATTAACGAGAGATCAGTAGTAAAATGTACTTCCCCCCAAGAATGCAACCAGAATGATCTTCAAAAACAACATTGCTCAAAACTTGGATATGAAGAAGGGTTATCGAATTGTGATAACCTGTGAAGTAGTGTTGTTTAAATTTAAAGCAAGCTAGGAAATAAGAATGAAATAAAGATGGTTTCATTATGCACCGAATTGATGTGCTGATACTTGGAGGAAGCCATGTCCAGGCAGCAGTCATCTTTCTGCTGGTGATGGAGAACCTAATCAAATGATTAATGTGATAGCAATGTAGATGTCTACAAAACATACCTTATTCAAAGATAGATGATGAGAATCTTAGAGCACAAAATGTGACGGAGGTTTTTTGTACGTCGCCAAAATGAAGAAGAATCTTTATACAAATTAAGAAAAAAGGCCCGACATTAAATTTGAAATTGCACAATACATTGCAGATCCGTAATAGCATATAAAACAATAAATTATGAAATACATGAGAGCTATTGACAATTTACGAAAAGGCTGTCAAAAAAATAATAATGGGAAAATAACTCAAGAAACATATATTGAAGTGAATAGCTTTAGTTTTGCTTATATAACAGCATATGTAATTCGATTATTACACAACACAATACTTGACTGAAAACCTTATTTTATACGTAGGTTTATGAAAAAAAAAGTCGTTACCAATATTGCTGAAATAAGAATTGGAAAATCAAGTGGATATTCTCCTTTTTGTTTCAGCAATATTCGTGTTCAGGAAGCCTTCAAATACATAAAGACAGTAGTATCATTTTACGCGATAATAACGGTCGATAAGAAGATGCCATCAGTAAAGATAAGGAACTGAAACTTGAAACGGACACCTTGGCGCCACCTGTTATCAAATAGATGTACTCATTGTTAACTGTTATCGAATAGCATTGTTTTTAATTCATACTTTCGGCTATCTCAATTTTTTTAAGCAACAACATTCTGTTGCTATTTTGTTTATGTGCTAAATTTCTTTATTACAACAATCTATTTCATGTTGTTACAGACAATCGTGATGAAAGTTGTAAGTCTCCAACTGCCGTCCGGGCCCAGCATGGAGCGGTTGCCGCTACCATTTAGCCCTACGGAGTTACTATGGCGGTATCCCCTGCCGTGGGCCCCGCCGCCACCCTCACCCCTCGGTGATACCAAGGCCCAACTGCCGGCGGGTCTTCCCCCAGAACCCAGGTTATGGACCAGAGATGACGTTTCAGTTTTCCTGAAATGGTGCGAAAGAGAATTCGATTTGCCGAACTTCGATATGGATCTCTTCCAAATGAATGGTAAATAGTCAAAATTAATTATGTCTATTGTACCTATATCAATACCTAAAATAAACAAATGAATGTGAAAAATATGTTTTTTTTTTCAGGCAAGGCTCTGTGCCTCTTGACGAAAACTGATTTAGGCGAGCGCTGCCCAGGTGCTGGTGACGTACTACATAATGTGCTGCAAATGCTAGTACGCGATGCCGCATTATTGGGAAGAGTTCCCTCGTCCCCCGTGACACCAACAGCGCGTGCCGCGCCTTACCCACCCTCCCCACATTCTCACCCACCTACACCAACATGGGCTGTCGACAGCTTTCACCATTTCCACAGCGCTGCTGCAGCGGCTGCTCAACCCAATTCCGTGACCCTAAGTCCAGCTCCGTCAGTAGACAGTTCAGGAAGTCCTCAAAGGGGAGAAGCAGTTAACTACGCACCAAATTATGCACCATCTATGCCAGCTACAACGCAGGCTGCCAGTTCAGGAAGCAATCATTCTGATTCTGATGAAGAAAATCAATTCGCACCGCAACCACGCTCTCCTAAAGAAGCCCCATTAGTAAGCCCGGCACCACAGCCTCACCCAGGGCCACAACATTCACATTACCGAGCTCAACACAGAGAGTTCTTCCCTAACGATATGCCGGAATCGAATACAAGTAAGTTATTGACTAGCACATTTCATTCTGACCGTAAAGCGAAAGCTGAAAGTATATTGTTATTTTAGACGTCAAACTGTATAACTGTATCCATGAAACTATAATTGTGATTTTGTTTTCAGATGGAAGACTACTTTGGGATTTCCTTCAACAGCTACTAAATGATCCTTCACAGCGGTACACTAACTACATTGCATGGAAAAATAGAGAAACGGGAGTTTTCAAAATAGTCGATCCCGCCGGTCTGGCGAAACTATGGGGAATTCAGAAAAATCATCTTTCCATGAATTACGATAAAATGTCACGTGCTTTAAGATACTACTACCGCGTTAATATTCTGCGGAAAGTGCAAGGCGAAAGACATTGCTACCAGTATGTATCAATATCAATTAGAATGATAAGATCACGTAGTTTCTTTTTTTACATGACTTGGTACTCATCTTAATTTATTATTACAGATTTTTAAGAAATCCAACTGAACTGAAGAACATCAAAAACATTTCGCTGCTGCGGCAACAAATGAGTCCAACGAGGGTTGTGCCTCAAGCAGTCGTGAAAACAGAAATGAAAGAAGAACGTTGCGACGACGAACAGGTTGATGAAGATATGCCTACTGACCTGAGTATGGCGGCGTCGGAGCCGTGGCGGAAACGTGCGCGGCCGGACCCTAGCCCCGTCCAGCAGCCGCATGACAAACACCACATCAGTGCTCTAATTGGAGACAACATGATGATCAAACGGGAATCTGAATACGCCTCTGAACATTACGCACTCAATCTCAAAAGTGAAAAATGTGAACAATGATTACAAAAGACTTTAAACGTGGGACACTCGTCAGTGCAAAACGAATTTTCTGCATATTCAGTATGCTATCAGCTCCACCCACTAAAATTCTAGTCAAATTCCTCTCAGAAAGGATATTTAAGTCTTCCTCTAAAAAAATATTAACGTACTTGATGAACAATCACTGAGAGTACTTTGACGGATTTAGGATGGTCATTGGAGTTTAACAGGGTATGGACCTTAATGATGCCTTTGTGCCAAGTGATTTTTATACCTAATAGTGTCAATTATCTATTGAAATAGTTAGCAAAAGGGACAAGAGTTTATTTGTGTTAAAGTCATAGAAATTATTATACGATTTGTGCAATGGACTATCACTTACGTAGCTGTTGACTGAGATTTAGCAGTTACAGAAGATTGTTGCCACAACTCTGTATCTAGGTATACATAGGTATGTTACGTGCGTAGCTCGCACTCGATTAATGCATTTGCGTAATTTAATTAGTTTTATGAGTGTTTTATATTTTTGTTTAGATTTGCTAAAAAGAGAAGATTATAATCCGAAAGAACTAAAAGGGTTGAAAATTATAAGAATATTATCATAATGTAACGTCTTCCATTCGTTCTTTTTGGCAAACCTTCGATTGTAGCATGTGAAGTGTAGGTACTATGACATCTACCACGTAAATGCGAAATTACATCGTATTCGGCAGCTTTGAAATTAAAATTACGTTTTGGTTTGTAAAGAAATATATTGAATCTATTAATATTAAAAAGACAATAAAATGTCAAATATTTTGAAAAAAATGCCTTGAAATCAATAAAACACACCCACTGTGATAAAATGAAAGTGGTAGACATATAGTACGATAGGGACTTTACTCAAAGATTTCCAGCTACAATTTTCTGTGATCTCTTTTATCAATGTAGGTAGGTAGTTAGATGTTATAGAGTAAAGATGTCTTTGTAAATATTAATATAGTTTTGAACTAGTTAGAAATAAGGAACTGACTGTAAAGAGAGTGTATGTATGATTTGTAAAACAAAAAGTGGAGCTTTATCAAAGTACCTAGTATATCAGTAAGTTCTATTACAACTGAGTTTGTATTTTTACATTTATTTGTATTTGGTATGGATGCCAACATTTCCAGCTTGATGTAGTACACAATACAATGAACATGAAGTTTCACAATAAAATATTGTGTCAGATTTATTATAACTAAAATAAATGAGAAATAATATTATGTGTAAAAGGCCATTAATTATTAACATTCCAAACAACATAAACTACCTACCCAAAATTAATTGAATAGCTAATATGTACTCGTACAATGTAAAGCGTACGTCTATCTATTTTATACAGCAAAATTGCTAAACCGATTTTACTGAATACTATTGCATCGATGTCCCTTGCACCTTGTAGGTATAGCTCGTGTAAACCCTGAGGTTACTTTAGACCTAAAACCATTATAATAGCAATCGAAGCTAAGTCTTGTAAGTCTGTACCTAGTCTTTCTTAACTCCTACAAAAAATGTTGAAAAGTTATGGGTCATTGCGTAATTAGTTTAAAACTTTCAGCCGTGAGGCTGCAAGACCTACGGCCGACATGAAGCGGGCTCGAAAATTTGCAGCTTAAATTCAAAAAAACTTGCTCTACCTAACTTATAAACGGGGCATATGATTTATTGACAGACACAATGCTTTCAACCGGAACTTGTCCCCGTGCAGGGGGGTAACCATGACGTCTTAAAGCAAGATTGTTTTAATCTTATTCCAGAGTGGGAAAGAGACGGAGCTATAGAGAACGTCTAGCGCCATCTCTTTCTCACTCTGGAATAAGATTAAAACAATCTTGCTATAAGACGTCATGGTACGCCACCAGGAAGTGAGGCTATCCACCTAAGATCCCGAACCTTCAAAACATTCAAGTTTGACGTGTCCGTTTCGATGGTGCGGCCATGACGTTTTTTTTTTTAAATTATGTCATGATTTTGTAAAAAATTGTAAAAGTAGAGTCCCACAACCATAAATTTGTCAAAGCTAAGAACGTGGCCGCGCCATTGAAACGCTCCGAACCGCGCGGCCACGGAGATCTTTAAAACTAAGCATCGCAGAGACCTGAAATTTTGCTTAGTAACAGATTTAATTTGTAAAAAAAATTGTTAAAATATAGAAAAAAATCCTGGGCTTATATTTTAGGAGCTATATGACTAATACGCCATGGCCGCGCCATCGAAACGGTGAAAACACATTTTTGCCGATATCTCGCTGAAAAAGCAACGCAGACATCTGAAGTTTTTTGTAAAACCCAGATTTGAATTTGTCAAAACTAGTAAAAAATAAACAAAAAGTCCTCAGTTTACATTTCAGGAGCTATAAGACTAATAATACGCCATGGCCGCGCTATTGAAACGGTGAAAAACACATTTTCGCCGATATCTCGCTGAAAAAGCAACGCAGACGTCTGAAGAATTTTGTAAAAACTGGATTTGAATTTGTCAAAACTAGTAAAAATTAAATAAAAAATCCTAGGTTCATATTTCAGGAGCTGTAAGACTAATCGTTCTCTCGTTACTTAGGGGCAGGGACTTGTTCATAACTTTCGTTACAGACGTAATTGAAAGCTGAAATTAACAGGAATTAATGTTCATGAATCATTTTAATTTGCTTAAAGTATGCCACGTTTCTTAATGTTTTAGGAATTGCGTATTTCATCGATAAAGTACGACCAGTCTAAAATTAATCAAATTTGTTTTATCTTCATATCGTGTAAAGTTACAAAATCAAATTTTCCTGACGTTATAAGCGTCTACCATGGGTATCTTTTACAGCTGTTTATTTGGTTTTAAGTAATTTGGTTCACTTGCAAATCCGTTTTATCTGTTTTTTGAAACCATTTAATTCCATTGGTTTACGACAACCAAATCCAAAACTAATGTTTAAACTAATTTAAGCAAATTAAGGTCTCTTGTTGGTATTTTTTTCAATCTTCTGCGTTGAACCGATAATGTTTCAAACGTTACTCCAGCAAAATGTGTTTTTCTCAAATAACTTTAAAACTATAATTCAAGCAAATTTTGCTATTAGTAAGCAAATTGCTCCTCATGATACTCTAATTATTTGTTAAGGTTTCACATCTCAAATGCACAACATTTTGCCAGGGTAACACACACCAAAATTTGGTAAAAAATATAATGCATGGACTAAGAGTGTACAAGAATCAGAACCGGAAAAAAAGAAAAGAAAGATTTGTAATAATAAAAAAACTACTTCTAAAAAAAACTGTGTCAAATAAGAAAATCTAATAAAATAATCAATATGAATACGACATATGAACATACGACATAATTATGACATATGACGAATACAAAAAAACTTTTTTGCAAAAAATAAAACCGACTTCAAAAAGAAAAAGTGAAAAATAACTTTAGCTTCTGAAGTCGGTGACGTTTGTATGATTGATTTAATTTTTTTGTCACCGACTTCAGAAGCTAAAGTTATTTTTCACTTTTTCTTTTTGAAGTCGGTTTTATTTTTTGCAAAAAAGTTTTTATTTTTCACTTTTTAGTGGTTCACATGGAAAGTGCATACCGTTACAATTACAACAAGCCCAAACACGACTAGGATACATTGTCTCATTATGGAGTTCCGTGACTCTTGGCTTCATCATCAGATCTGATGGTAGAATGGTTCTTATCAAACGCAAATGCTTCACTTGTTGTAGAAAATATAAAAATTGCTGTACGTTATCCTATAAAATTTGAAGAGTTCCCTCGATTTCGCCAAGATTCCATCATCAGATGCCGACTTGGCGACTATGGGACCAACTTGGAAGTATACCCTTTCAAACAAAAAAAGAATTTTTCAAATCGGTTTAGGCGTCTTCGAGTAATCGGGTAACATACATAAAAAAAAAAAAAAAAAAAAAAATACATACAGTCGAATAGAGAACCTCCTCCTTTTTGGAAGTCGGTTAAAAAGAAGTTGAATCCCACCAAAAACATTCTGTAAAAAACTAGCCAAGTCTGGATGGAGCTGCTTGTTTATCTCTAAAAAGTGATGAAATCTAGACAAAGTCGTGCCAAGTCTAAGGTTCCTTACTGCGATTTCTTTATAATTATAGTTAATGTTGTGTGACTTGGCCGTTGAAGGGTACACAAGGGTACAAAAGGAGGTGCTCCATGACACCATTGCACCAATCTGTCGCCAGAACCGCTACCCAATTTGACGATGGAAAATGGCCACTTGGAAAACGTTGATTCAATAACCAGTCAATTGTAGGCTTGATAAAGCTGCGTATTTCAATAATACTTTTGTATAGGCGAGCCTGAAACAAACAGTATAAAAAAATATTTCCAGTACAGACGGACTTCTAACCATTGATAGAAGTCCGTCTGTACGTCTACTTTATGTTAGATCGGTGGTCGATTTGACGCTCCAAAAAGAAGAGAGCAGATGTCAGCATTGTCAATGCTGAATGCATGTGTTGCACAATCAACAACAACAGCCTAAAATGAGACACTAGCGTCCAATTACCAATACCAGAATGGGCTATTATCTCGCTTAATAAACATAGGTAGTTACAACAGATATAACATTACGTGTAAACAAAATTGACTGGTACCCACTAACGTATAAAGAATGTTCAACGGCCAAGTCACACAACATTAACTATAATAATAAAGAAATCGCAGTAAGGAACCTTAGGGTCCGTTTACACAGACCGGCTCGGAGAGGAGAGCAGATTCTTATCACGTTGAAAACAGAGTTTTTAGTGTTTGTAGTAAAGTTTATTTTTGCATGTGCACTGCTTTTTAACCGACTTCCAAAAAGAAGGAGGTTCTCTATTCGACTGTATGTATTTTTTTTTTTTTTATGTATGTTCACCGATTACTCGAAGACGCCTGAACCGATTTGAAAAATTATTTTTTTGTTTGAAAGGGTATACTTCCAAGTTGGTCCCATAGCCACCAAGTCGGGATCTGATGATGGAATCTTGGCGAAATCGAGGGAACTCTTCAAATTTTATAGGATAACGTACAGCGATTTTGGTATTTTCTGCAACAAATGAAGCACTTGCGTTTGATGAGAACCATTCTACCATCAGATCGGATGATGAAACCAAGAGTCACGGAACTCCATAATGAGACAATGTATCCTAGTCGTGTTTGGGCTTGTTGTAATTGTAACGGTATGCACTTTCCATGTGTACCAAGCACATGTGAACCACTAAAAAGTGAAAAATAAAAACTTTTTTTGCAAAAAATAAAACCGACTTCAAAAAAAAATCAAAAAGTTAAAAATAACTTTAGCTTCTGAAGTCGGTGACAAAAAAATTAAATCAATCAAACAAAGGTCACCGACTTCAGAAGCTAAAGTTATTTTTAACTTTTTGTTTTTTTTTTTGAAGTCGGTTTTATTTTTTGCAAAAAAGTTTTTTGTCATTAAGAATGCTTGAACGCGCTTGGTGTGAAATAATAAGAGGAGCTGACCGGCTCCCTCCTTTAGAGTATATGTATATGTTCTGTGCCGGCTCCGATCGCGTACTTTTTCTCGTTCGCGCACCCGTTCGGCTCCGATTGCATGCTCTTTCTCGCTCGCGAAGCCGATCGGCTCCGATTACGTGCGCACCGCCTCACGCCGACCGCCATTTTGATAGCACAATTTACGGACACGTTAACACCGAAAACAAAACTTGGACTGCGTTGAATACTGGTACTGCATTTGTAGTGTATCCACCCGGCTCCGAGCACATCCGACAGGCTGAGAGTGCATCCGACCGGCTGAGAGTGCATCCGACCGGCTGCGAGCGCATCCGACCGGCTGCGAGCGCATCCGTTCGGCTCCGAGCGCATCCGACCGGCTCCGAGCGTATCCGCTTTCAGATCGTCTATGTGAAATAGTTGGCGTCTCCGCTCCAACCAACTCCAAGCGTATACGATCCGATTTTTTAAGCAATCAGCAATTGATCGCGCGATGATTGCGCGATGGCTGCGCAATTTTTGCTGATCGCTATTTCTTACGTAATAAGCCCGCCGGTCTGTGTGAAAAGAAAAATGCGCACCGATGCTCTCCGAGCCGGTCTGTGTGAACGGACCCTTAGACTTGGCACGACTTTGTCTAGATTTCATCACTTTTTAGAGATAAACAAGCAGCTCCATCGAGACATGGCTAGTTTTTTACTGAATGTTTTTGGTGGGTTATCTTTTCATGAGAGTGGTACCACTGGGCAAGGGGGACCCCTCCTTCCCTCCACACCGCGTGAGTTGACTACCATCGCATGCATTTCACGAAAAATAATGCGTTTTGTTGTAAGCAGTATGTTCGTTTGACAATATTTCGAGAGTTTACAATATCGCTAGAGATATTACAATATAACGTGTTTGACAATTTTACGGTGACATATACACGGTACCTACTTATACCATTTTTTTTTAATTATTGTCTTTCTATCTGTTTGTTCCCGCTAATCTCCGAAACGGCTGGACCGATTTTAACGGAACTTTTACTGTCAAGGTAGCTGATGTTATATGGTGTAACTTAGCTTAGTTTTATTTTAGAAAAATAATTAGGGTTCAGAAAATTAAAACCCATGAAATTATAAACAAAATCCGATTCAATGGGGAAGTAATATTTTTACAATTATTTCATGCGGCGGTCGGTCAGGGATACAACTAGTTGTAGATAAGAAAACAAAAGATAGTAGTGATATCGTGGATAAATAATAGTTCGGTCGAGAGTAGAATTGTTATCTGTCGAAACACGAAAGGTTAGACGATAGATGGAGTTAGAGCTTGTTCCAGGCAATTGCACTCCTCTACTTTACCTAAGACGAGGTTTGTCTCATATCTCTCCGCGCAACCATGCTCTACTAAATGAAATACCTAAGAATCACATAAACAGACATGAAAAAAGAAAACATGCCAGCCGAAGAAATCACCTCCTTTTAATATAAGTCAGCAGGAAACTAGCTTGAAAATGCTGCACTATCAGAAACAAACAACAAACCGAAATTAAAAAAAAATATTATTACATTAAGATTTCTTTATTCATTTGTCTTTTAACTTAACTACAACAAAATGGCTCTTAGAATCTAGTTAAACTTAATCAAACAGTAGGTTAACAATATTTTTCATTCTATGAATGTTCAGGTGGTGCATTTTGGAAAAATATAACATCGTCTGCTATAATTGTGGAGGCAGATCTAACTTGACCATCATCCATTTTGACTTCTCCATATGACAGTTTACCAGTAATATACACTCTTTGGCCTTTCTTTAAGTATTTGTATACAGTATCTCTAAGACCAGGTTTAAAGATACTTATTCTGTGCCAGTCAGTTCTTTGCAACATGTCACCTGATTCATATTTGTAACTGTAATGGGTGGCTAGTGGAAAGTTTATTACTGGATGTTGCTCTGAACCTCGTTTCTGTGGATCAGCACCAACCCTACCCAGTAATGTTACTTGGTTTACTGCTGCAAAAATAGAAATATAGAAGGTTAATAACAGTGTATTGTATATTATACAGGCAATGGCCTAAAATAAAATTCATGTGTACACTCTCGGATGGAAATTTGACTGTTTAGTGTCATAGCAAGATCAGTAGTGTGAACATGAGAATTCTATGTTTGACCCCTTCTGAATCACCAAGTTATTATATACTAACTTTTTTCAGATTTTTGGGAATTGTGCCTAACCACAGTTTGTTGTATTCCAACAACTCTTCGCACCAAGTGTGGTACCTGCAAATACAAAATATTGGATAAAGCAATTATACATAAGACATTATTTCCAGGGCAGTGCAACGTTTTTTTTATAAGTAGTTAAACTATTAATACTGAACGGTCAAATTTTAAATTTCGTTAATGGATCTTGGTAAAAAGTTGATACATAATACAGTTATAACTTACCTGACCCAATTCATTGATTTACTAAATTATTAAGTATATTGTTTACAATAAACTAACACAACAATTACAATGAAAGCCTCATTGTACTTGTTTTAATACAAGAAACAAGTTCAATTCGAACAATAACGACATTTTATGATACCTAGCTAAGTACTTTACTTATAGCTTTATCCAATTAGACTACAATATCTCGTACATTAACTCCATTATCAAAGGATTGTCTGGGCGTATGATTTTGCGATTTTAGGTTCATAATTTAAGTCGAAAAGAAAACAGGTCTGCCGGGCTATTGTTGTTTGTTTGGGTAGTGGTAATATATGAAAATGTTACTTACCCTTAAGGCTGGAAACATAACGAGATCTAGTGTTTACTACCTGGACGAGATACTAAAGTCGCTACACGGTAAATTAGTATTGCAGTATTGCTCAATTTTCCAAACCCAGCGGTGGCTGAAAAAATAACCTCCAAAACCAAAACTATCTGGCAAGGATGAAGGAGGCGTTACCAACCGCACACCACAAACCATGACAAACCAGTTGACTTGACTTGACAATGACATGACAGCCATGACAGATCATTATTTTTTATATGTGAGCATGTGTGGACCTTTGGCAATTAAGCATGGCTTGGGTGGAAAATACAATCTTATGTAAAGTCTATACGCCGTTGTTACTACATACGGCACTCGCGTGTGACTAATTTCATTAATTGAAGTTCGTTAAATAAAGACAGTTTGGAAAGTCATAAATAGCGAGACTAACAGGAAGAAAAAACGTAATACTAGCTATAAATTAGTTAGAGAATGTGGTCATAAAAGCACTAATCAGGAAGTACGAAGTAGCGCAAGAATTTGTAAATTTCTTTACCGATATACCGTTAAAAACTACGGAGGCTATTCCTCTTCTAAAGTCTCAATTGGTTTAAAGCGAACGTATCTGGATGTCAGGCTGAATTAAAAAAAACACATAAACCCGATGATAGTTATTAATACGTCTTACAGTGGCGACCGATATGTTTATCAACATAGCACTGCCCAGCAAATTGGAAAAAACGTAAAAAAAAAATAATATCACGGGCTACCTTGGAGCATCCCTCATACGGCACTGTAAAGTGCGTCTAGATTGCAAGCTCGTTTGTGCCCGCGAATGGGTTATAAATGTTACCAGATTAAATCATACTTCCAGTTCTACCAACCTACTAAAGGAAATGCGTTTACGACTTGCGTCGTTCAACTCGGAATGACAGTTGTTTTGTGGTTATAAAGATAGATAGAAAATTCTATCTCTATCTCTTCAACCACCACCATACGCAATCCGGGAAGAGTTGTTGCCTGTGAAGGATGCCTTCAGCTGCGAATGCAAAGTCTGAGAAACCAGCCTCTTCGGAGGCTTTGGACAATTCTCCAATACGACAAATTATGACGATTCTTGAACACAAAATCCGTAATTTGGAGAAAAGAAAGGTATGTACAATGCTATTATTCAACAGTTAGGAACCGATTTAATTAAAAATACTCTGTTTCTCGCGAAGCTATTATTCATGTGAAGCTGAAAATGTTTTGGCTGAGTTCAAAGCCGTTTACATTTTGCTCGCTGTTAGCGTAAAATATTGCCGCAGACTTGACGCCATTTTCACACATGTGCTCATGGTATGTATGTTGACGATACAATAAACCATGACGCCCTAAAGTTTACATTTTGTTCACATACTAAGGTGATAAGGGGAGGTCAATCTAATTACTAAAATGATAGTCGACCGGTTTGGCTATCTACTGTGCGACATAGTAAACAATGTTTATAAATATCAAACATGAGAAGTTTTATTGTCATTGTTGATTATTACACACTTAATACTAAATCAGTCAAAGGTAGTGTCTTCTTCAAGCCTGTTCTCACTCAAAGCCCTAATGGAGGTTTATCTATCTTTTTAATAATGGTTTTATGTATGTCTGTAGTTAAGAAAAGATGGTTGTTTTGTAAGTAAAAAAAGTAGCTATTTTCCCAATATTTTTACACAATACATGAAGCTTACTAATTAAGTTTAGTTTGTAATTAAAATCTTTGAAACAAAATCTAGGATAGTTGGATACATCTTGAGTTATTTTGAAGATGATACAGTGTACAATCTTTTTTTTGCTGTTAACTTTTGCCGCTATTCGAAACCTAGCTTCTTACAAAAAAGTACTAATTATTAATATGTAAATCTTCATGTAGTTGAAAAGAGAAAGGATTTTGAAGGATTTTGTCAGTGCCTGGTGCATTAAGAGAGATTTTTGATTTCATTAAGTTGAGTAAAATATGGGATTTGTTGTGCAATTACTGTTTATAGGTACACAAAATGCATGCAAGGCATTTGTATTTTAATAAATTTGTGTGGACACTATTACACATTGCCACTGTTTATGTGCACTTGCTTATAACTTCAGCATTTCATTTTTCCTAGTAGGTAACTGTAATTATGTTGCTCTTCAACAGTGGCACTGTGGGATAATCTCACATTATAACATAATCCCAAAAAGTTATGTGTGTTGAAGACTGGTCTTAATTATACAGAATTGAATGATGCAACGACATAATGATGATAACTGTAGAATGTATGTGAATTTTCTTTTGTTACAGAGCAAGCTAACATCATATCGAGACTTGCAAAAAGCTGGAAAAGAACTGAATGGTGACCAAAAAGTAGCAGTGGCTAAATATGATGAGGTTGCTCAAACACTGGAGTTTGCAAGGGAGCTGTCTAAGCAAGTCACGTCAATAGCTGCTTCTGCGGAGCGTGAGGCTAAAAAACAAGCAAAAAAGGTACATACATAACACTTTATTGTTCCATTCATAATTAAAAATTCTGTAAATAAAGAATTGATTTTCAATATTCTTTATTGAATATTTTATATTGTCCTGTCCTATTTTAATGAGAAGATGATAAAAAAAATAATAACACTTTTAAACTCATCATCATCATAATAGGCTTGTTAACTGAAATAATCTAATTAGTCCGTCACTTAGATTATCAAAAAATATTTGACCCGTATTTTTTCTTTTGTCACATAAACCAAAATTGACGAAGATACGACGCTTTTAAAATTCCCAATACGTCACTGTTCGGTCTCATTCTTAGTGAGTTGATACCGAACAGTGACGTCATGAGCCCCCACTCCGAGTTTTGATGCGTTTTATCTTTATCAATATTCGTTGATTTACAAAAACAAAAAATACGTGTCCATTATTTTCCAATACTCTAATTGACAGACTAAATAGATTTGCAATTTATTGTTGGTGGAAACAAGCCTATTATGCACTATTATAATAATAAACATAAAAAATAGTTTAAGTAAAGTAACAGTCACTTCATTAACTGTCTAGCTCCAGCTAGCCTTTTTCCCCAACATATAAATTGTATGATTTGTAATTTTCTACATCAAGACTCAATGATATGCCATAAATTATTTGAATACAGGATGCGTGGGTACGGTATGCAGCAGAAACCAGCAAAATTCGAGAAGTTTTGCTTATTTTGGATTGTCTCAACCAAATGGGAAGTACAGAAGCCAGAAATGACTTTCTGAATGGCACCAATGGTGCAGTAAAGCTTACAGAAGAGGATTTAAAAATTTTAGATGATTTGTAAGTGTCATTTTAGTAATAATTATAAAATTAATTGCACATTCACAAGCTTCAGGTCTTTTTCCATTCCAGAATGAAATAATAAATCTAGTTTATTTGAAATAATGCACCATGTTTTAAAGTGAAAAAAAAATAGTGTGTCATTGCTACTTACAAAAATAAAAAATTACAAAAATTCATATTAATTTTTCAGGTACCCTGAAGTGACACCCAAGCATGAGGTAAATGAAGAAGGCCAACCTGGATTCCATATTCAGACTTCAAAAGCTGCAGAACATTTGTATGCTATAATTGATGGCAGGCCTAAAGAAATATTGGGCACTACTTATACTCATATTAAGGAGATTGTGGGCGCAGTCCACGAATGCGGCTACTTTGACCGTTCAGAAGATCTCATAGCAGCAGAGATAGAAGAGACTCATGTTCTTGTACCTGAAATGGAGCCTGTGGAAGTGATCGAAAACGAGGTGGAGGCTGAGGTCGCGGCCGCGTACCCGCCGGGCGCGCTGCCCGTGCCGCCCGCGCCCGCCGTCGTGCCCGCGCCTGCCTACCCGCTCAGACCGCTGCCGCCTATCACGTTGCAGGAGGTAGAGCATGCATATTTCGCCCAACAATATCCTCAACAGAGACCTATCGCCGAAGTTATAGGGTCTCAGAATTTCTTCTTCTTGCAAGACTCTGAGATAGACAGCCCCATAGGCACACCACAGCCGCCGGTGATCCCCAATCAGCCGTCGCCACCGGGGCCGATTCCGACTCAGACTTTCACCAACCAACACTTCGTCCAACTGCCAGGCGGGCGCGTGGCCGAGCCCGGAACGCTGCCGATGCCCCCCCAGCCGCACTTCCCGCCGCACCCCGAGCACGCCGGCTTCCCGCCCGGTGTGCCACTGCCCGTGCCGCACGTGGCGCCGCTGCCGGCCCACCTAGCCGCCATGCAGGCGCCGCCGCCGGGCACGCAGCCTATTCCCGCCGCGCCACTCGCCATGGAGGAGCGCCCGGGCGTCTCGCCTTCGGACGACAAAAATGACGATGACATTAAGGAGGGTGGAAGTCCCGATCGTGACGATGGTGGAGAACGTAAAATTCACGGTCAAGGCGACGGCCAGGCTAGGTACCGGCGATTCGGTCGCGGAGGTGGCGGAGGCGGTAGCAGGGGCGCCCCGAACGGACACCGCGGCCGCGGCGCATTCCAGAATAGACAAGGAGATGGCTACCGCGGTAGGCACCCAGGTGATTACCAGGGCCGATCCGGGAAAGACAGCTACCAGAGCAGACAATACGACGGATATCAGAACAGACACGGCAAAGACAGCTATCAAAGTCGCGGTGGTGACGATCGCGATGGATACTATGGCAATGGTGACACCGGTGATAGTCACCAGCATAATGAAAATGGTGGTCGTGACAGATACAACGACAACCAGAGCTACCAGGGTGGCTTCAAGAGCCGCGGCAGAGGGGGACCTCGCGGTGGAGCTCGTGGCGCGACGCGGCCTCCTCGTGCGCAGTACACCCGCAAACCGGAAAAAGTTGAATAGTTCATGTGGATCTCGACGGTGTGTTGCATTAGCGGCATCACCACGATTATAAATGTATTATTATGACGGACAAATTCATTCGTGGAAGGCAGATTTCACCGGCAACAACGCGCTGTGGTTAACAAACGAGAGATTATGGTATAAAAAATAAATGAAAAAAAAATAAAAAAAAAGTAAAATATTAAAACTTGAAACTGAATAAAAAATAAGTTACTTACTTGAGTTTAGATGTATGATATATGCAGTTATTAATACTTACGTAATTCTAGATTCTTGTATAAGTTATGTCACGCAAGTGACGATAGTGACGCGGTGCGAGAGGCCGCCCGTGGCCGCCGTCATCGCTCAGTACCTCGTGCGTGCCTCGTCCTCGTGATAATATAAGTACAGGAGATGTGCACACAACTGACTTTAAACACTGTCAACCTGGGACCTTTTCCAAATCACATTGATCTTTGTACTTTTAATACAGTTGGTTTAAAATAGTAATTATAAATGTGTTAAGATAAATTATATACATATTTGTTTCTCATTAAACATCAAAGTATATTATGATAAAGCTTTCATCTCAATTACATATAGTTATAATTTTGCTACTATTCCTGCGCAACTTTTTTGAGTTTTGTTTTTAATTATATTGGAATTGAACAGGTACACGATACCTAATAATAACTATCATATACCTGTTGACATTTTATGATTTAAGAAAATGAACTGGCCATATCGTTAATTTTGCATGTAACAGTGAACTAGAATACGTTCCGATCTGTTTGTGAATAGCTCTATTTGATTTTGCTTGTAATTATTTATCTTTCAAATAGAGCTATTTTGGTTAAATTGATCAAATCAAAGATGTTGTGGTATTTGGTTCTCCTGAACTATTTTGTTTGTCTTGTCCAGGCTTTTTACATATTCCTTAACATTGTTCTCAATAGAGGCTGTGTGCAAGCAAATTAAAAGTATTCTATAAAATTAAAAACGTTTTATTTAATCATCATCATCAACCGCAGCCCGAACTCACCCACTGCTAGGTATAAGCCTCTCTTTTCTTGTGCCAATTTCCACGGCCTGTGCCAGTCTCATCCAGGTTAAAGGTCGTAGCTCACTTGACAAGCACCGCTCCAACCCAGCAATTAAGTTGCCATTCAAATTAGAGCATTAATTTCGTGTGTCGCATAACCTATTTTATAATGTACATATGAAAAAGCTTATGGCGGGCGGTCAACGCGCTTGCCGCTACAATACGACTCGACTTACTGCATATATTTACAACAAAATAAACGCTAAACTACAATTTCATCCTAAAGTCTTGTACGAATGTAAGAAAGTTATAACTGAATGGCTAAAAACTTTAACATATGAGGAAACAGAGCACATTTTAGTACGAATTCGCTAGCTCTACACACTCACTCACACACACACACACACACCCCCTCACACACACATACACATACGCACATTCACACACAAACACGCATGCATAGAATAAGTTCATAAAACCATTAGAATCACATTTTATTTTTTACCGGCTTTGCTTCTTGGCTGGGTTTTGTTTTATTTTATTTTGTATTCTTTTCTAATAACTTAGTCTCATTATTGTTAATTAAGGGAAGTAGCGAGTCAACCCCAACACAAGTGTTTCTGACTACTTACTGGGGCTGTCTCAACTCATGTATAGCATGTAACATTTGAGACTCAATAAACATTTTTGATTTTGATTTTGATTTGACTTGCGGGCGACTCGGCGTCTGGCTCCGCGCCGATTCAGAGTTGCCCCCTAAACAACGTACAGTTACATATGATATTTAGTTAGGGAGCCCACTATACTGAACCTAGTTCGATAAGACCCAGATTTTATATGGTCACGTTAAATACTTGTTAACTTTAACCTCATTTTCGTTATCAGCCACCTCGAAAACCATGAAAACGACACCCATGATGAAAAATAAGATAATAATTTTGCTTTAAATTCTAAGCAGTATGTTCGGTTGACAATCTTTCGAGAGTTTTTTCTTTAATTTTCCGTCATGGGCACAGATTACCTGTGTCATGATGGGTGTCGTTTATAGCTTGTATGAACTTGTGAATTATTCCCAATAGTCCCCTCTAGCCCTGTCTGTCCTCCGGGTGACAATTTGTGCCGACAGTTCCCTTTGAAAACTGAGTAGAGGGGACAAATGGGAAGTCTGTTTCTCAGTTGTCCTCGGGGGGGAGGGTGACATTTGCGACGCTTGGATAAAGACCGCTACCCACTTTAGTAGTCACTTTACTCTTTGCCCACACATCTGATGATGAACGTCTTAGGGCCGGCGCCCACTGCCGGCACGGCACGGTGTATCATGGCAAAGGATTTTAATACTGATTAAGTTATTTTGAATCTTATTTCAATGAGTTTAGAAATTATGTTACTTTATTTTGATACCATGATGCCGCGACGTGCCGCAGGATGCTGCGGCATGACGCGACACGCCGCAGGATGCGGCGGCATGACGTGTCTTGCTATTTCATTCTACGGGATGCCGCGGCGCGCCATTGCATCCCGCGAGACGTATGGGTCACTTTGGGGTCGAGGAATTTATGATTGCTAGCTAGTTGAAATAAGGTTGAAACTTGTGCAGCATTTCGGTGGGGCGCAGTCCGGTCGGTGCGCGGGGGCAAGGGAGGGAGAATACTAAATCCCAGTCAACCATAACGACACTACAAATGTTCTCTATGCGACACAACCAACTTCGAATACGCGCGGTGCAAAACCGATGAATGCCAGAGTGGCTGGGCTTTCAGCAGGATGCCACGGCATGCCACGGAACGCCGCGGGATGCCGCAGCACGCCGCGGGATGCCACAGCACGCGGCGGGATGCCACTGCACAACCTGGCGTGCCATGCCGTGCCGTGCCGGCAGTGGGCGCCGGCCCTTAATGACGGGACCACGCCAGGTTTTGCGACTATCAGGGGGTCTAAAATGGCCGCTTTAGCAGAATCGTAAATGAATTCATTTACGATTCTGCTAAAGCGGCCATGTTAGACCCCAGATATAATACAATATTTCTACTATTTCATACTTTCATAGTAAAATTCTACACCCCTATCATTTTAAAATATTCTACATAGTGTTGCCCAAACTCGGTCTTGGTCTTGTTCTTGAATTTTTGCAAGACCAAGACCGACTTATTGTAGCAAGACCAAGACCAAGACTGAACCCTGCAAGATTTGAGCAAGAACAAGACTAAGCCTGCAAGACTCTTGCGTCTCGCAGTTAAGTCAAACTGAGATTTGGGCGTTATTAAGTAGGGATTTGTTTTCAATCCCGATTTTGATAGACGTTCCCCAGTATCAAAACCGTATCGTCATATGATGATAACACTAAAAGGTATTGTATTGATTTATTATATAATGTGTTTAAAAATTAACTGCAAGAATTTCGTTTACGTACTCGGTATCAAAAAACTAAGGACCGACCGAAGGTTCGGTTTCGGTTTCGGTTTCGGCTAAGTTCGGCCAAAAAATCTAGTTTCGGCCACAGTTTCGGTTTCGGCCAATAATTGGCCGAACCTTCGGCCCCGCCGAAACTAGGTGTTCGTGAATTGTCACGCATCATTCGGCTTACTTTGAGTGAGTGAACCTGATTGCCAATTGTGTTTGCTACCCAGCATGATCGTGATGATTTGAGGTTGTGGTTTTTCTCGCGCAAACATTATTAGGTAAATATTTGTTTTTACTTTTGATTAATGATGATGTATTTTATGGCATTCATTAGAGTCTTGTCCTACAGCGGAAAATAAATAGGTTTTAAGTTGTAATAGAATATAATTCATTAGATTAAGTCGATCCGTGAACTGACGCGCGGCTGCAGCGCTGCAGTCGTGCGTTTTTTAATTATATGGATTAACCAAGCAGCGCGGCTGTAGCCGTAGCCGCGCTGCCACCGCGTGGCACTTTGCGGCAAATTTGAAGGCGCCCTAAAAGATGTGTATTTGTTGTTTGTGATGTTTGTTGACCTGTGATGTTTGATTCAAATATTACTCTATTTGTTTGTAATTGTTGTTGGATTCAATTTTGTACCTCTATTCGAACCGCCCCGTAAATCCGATACACAACTACCTCCGGTGATTTAACTGTTACCGTGAATGACCTTCAGTCATGTCGCATTTTTTCCCTTTAGTACGCCAGGTGCTTAGTCAATTCGGACCCGTAGTACAGTAGTACTGTACGTGAAAGTTTTCTAGTTATACTTCATTATTTACTTGAATTAATTTTCCTTATAATAATGACTGCCATAGGTATGTTTACCTTAGTGGTTTTTGTATTTTAATCTGTAAGATATTATTTATTTATAATGACTGATTTCTTTCAGGTAAAAAATGACACAAAAAGAAAAGAATCCCATTTGCCATTTTTTTTTAAATGCAGTATTTTATGAATTAAGAAATATTTTTGAAACATAGGTACTTTAATTGTTGCATTTTGTTTTTTTAGACGTGTTTACTGTCTATATACGCGTAAAAATACAAAAGATTTAACATGCTATAAAAATTTAAATAAGTTTCGGTTTCGGTTTCGGCCGAAACTGGGACCAAGACCGAAGGTTCGGTTTCGGTTTCGGTTTCGGCTGAAAATCCTGTTTCGGTCGGACACTACAAAAAACAAATATATTAAAAAAAAAAAACTTGTTTCAAGCATTTTTAGTTTTTACATAAAAAAAAAAACATTGCCAGTCCAAAGTCTGCAAAATGTGATGGGACACACGCACGCGCGTGCACGCTTGCTTGCAGGCAGAATACTATGACTTTTAGGACATAAGATCTTTCCTTGTTGTATGACGTATTTCTTGCAAATAAATATTTTTGATTTTTGTTTTTTTTTTTTACGTTTGCGCTGTCGCAGAGGTGAGCGACAACGCGCGCGGTGCCCTGCACGGTGCAGTCACAGTACAGTCAAGTGCGCATATTCAATAATTGTGTGCACATGCAGTGAAAATACTGCATATCTTTGAAAAAAAAATAATCACGAAAAAATTTTATTTAAGTAGGTAACGATCCGTTCGTTATTATTTTTTATTTTTGATTCCAAACAACTCCTCAAGTTTCTTGCAGTTCATTTTTTTACACCTTATATTTCGACTATTTATTAAGTAGGTAGCGGTAGGTCTCACAAATATGTTCCCATGTGATAAAAATGTACCTTACATAATTTTCTGGCAAAGTTCATTTCATACCTTATAGGTATATCTACCTAATGTGCCGATCTAACGTCAGTAGGTTTGGTAAACATTTTGTTATAGGTACTTAAGTTTCAAAGTTATTGTTATTCTTCTATTCAGCAAGATTTAAAACTAACAGCGAGTCGAGTAGGTCTAGTAACAGGTTTTACGCCAGCCAATGTTATGGTACAGACGCCAGCACATCAAGCTACTACAATCTGCCAAATTTCTTTAACATATTTTCAACTTTATCGCTAAAGATTTAAGGTTCATGGTTGATTGGGAAAATTAGACGTTCTGCGAATAAAACGTTGGCCGGTCGGTGTATTATGTACCTACTTATTTGATAATATACCGACAAAGACGCAGCGGTGTATCAAAGACTGCAACAAGTGTATCACACAGCGTTTGACACTGTTTGAGCGCCGCATTCGCCGCCACTAGAAGATCTAAACTAACGTGTTTAATAAATAGCATTAATAGGCTAAATAATTGCAAGTAGTCTAGTCTACAATATAAAACATGTAAACGAGTATTTATGGCGAATTTTATCAATAATACGAGCCCAACGTTTCGTCCGTTTCCCGTTGTCTAGTCTAAGTAGTAGTCTCGCAAGACTTGCGAGACTCGTGCTGCAAGACCAAGGCTGAGAGCGCAATACCAAGACCAAGACCAGGTGTATTGACGCAAGACCGGCTAAGGTCTCGTCTTGGTCTTGCATTTGGGCAACACTAATTCTACAGAGAAAGTGGTCCCGCTATTTTGATATCAAAATGACGGGACCACTATTCATTTGATGAAAAACACGTGGCGTAATCTTAAACCGAGCACTAAACATTTTAATACGATATACGACTACGTTCAAATCGTTATTATACTTTGAATCCCCCTATAACCTCCCAATCCCACACCCACCTCGGGTGTCCCAGCTGACGCTGGGTTCACTTATCAGTCATTCGAGATCTATTGAACCAGATGGCAACCGATCGGCGTAAAAACACTCTAAAATGCAACACCATCTCCCGGACTATCACAGCCAGCGCATAGACTGCGAGCTTACGCCTCGTGGACGCCGCACCGCCCGCGCGTGGACGCCGCGCCTGCCCGCGCGCGGACCGCGTGCTTTCGTCTCGCTGACGACGCGTGGTAAGCGCCCCGTAGCCTAAATCTAAATTAAGCCCGGTTTCCACCGCAAGCGGAGCGGACCCATTAATGACTTATTTTACCTAACAGGAGAAAACTGCTTACCTATACTCATATTGTTTTTCCACCAACAAAAATTCGAGCGGAAATGACTCAGCGAGCAAAAAGAGTAAATAATAAGCTCGTTAATTTCTAATGGTGGAAACATATGTAAGCAATTTTCTCTTGCGTGTTAAAATAAGTCATTAATGGGTCCGCTCCGCTTGCGGTGGAAACCGGGCTTTAAAGACAACGCCGGCCAACAGCTGTGCTGGTGCGGTGCTTGTCAAGTGTGCCACGGCCGTATTCCCCCGACGGCAACTATGTCGTCTGTCCATCTCGCCGCCGGACGACCCACGTTCCTTTTTCCATTTCTTTTTTATCTCGATTAAAGGCAAATATATAGATTATAGTCTGGAATAGCACAAGGGCTACTTACATTTTTTTTATCATACATAGACGCCAAAACTTCCAAGTGAACTAAGTCGCGGGCAACTATAGTATTCTTTATTAATCAATAGATGGTATCAATACAAACAAGTATTTTATGAGTCAAAATAAAATAAAGGAAGTGAGCAGGCTTCATACAAAAGTACTCCAACCTCTTGATACGGCTAGATTTTGCTGAACGAATTTAGATGGGCGTACACACGGAACAATAAAAACAGTGGAAATAGTAAGTAGGCGTGGCACTGTCGCCGCTAGTTAGTCATGCGTGACGCACTTGCTGTTCAAGCGCTCTCATTCTATAACTAGACTGCGTCAACATAATATTAACGAAAAATAATATTAAAATGCCTTATTGTGCCATACTGGACTGTAAAAACCATAGTCGGACTAAAAATCTAAGTCATGGAGGGGTATCATACCACCGGTAAGTTTTATTTTCGGATTTATATAAATAAAAAAAATGAAAAAATAAAATTTCGTCAAACATTGCTTAGCATAAGTATACAAACACAAATAGTTTTTAATTAGATGACAAAAAAGTTGATTTTCATTTCCCGGTTATTGGCCTTTCTGGAATATTCGTTTGTCTACCTATAAATTTGACGCTATCCAAATAGTGCGTGACTTTATCGATAAATCAATCGAAATGTATTAAATAGGCTTGTTTCCACCATCAATAAATTGCAAATCTATTTAGTCCGTCAATTAGAGTATTGGAAAATAATGGACACGTATTTTTTGTTTTTGTAAATCAACGAATATTGACAAAGATAAAACGCATCAAAACTCGGAGTGGGGGCTCGTGACGTCACTGTTCGGTATCAACTCACTAAGAATGATACCGAACAGTGACGTATTGGGAATTTTAAAAGCGTCGTATCTTCGTCAATTTTGGTTTATGTGACAAAAGAAAAAATACAGGTCAAATATTTTTTGATAATCTAAGTGACGGACTAATTAGATTTTTTCAGTTAACAAGCCTATTGCTTTTCTAAAATAAAAGTATTTAGTTAAATAGTTTTTGTGAGTAATATAAGTAACACAAATTAATAAAGTTAATAAAATAAAAATTGAGGGATGATATTCGTGATGTAGGTACTTAATTTTAAATAAATTTAGCTAACGAGTTAAGAACAACATAGGGCGTTTGAATTTTCAGCTTTTTTTTCAATTACCCTGTATAAAATGAACAAATACAAACAAGAAGGTGCTTGATTTACATGCAAATAAATACCCTTTTTACTACGATTAAAAATTGCCCAACAATATATTAATTTCATTATTTTAATACTATCACACTATCGCATACAATATTTTTTTGCATTATATTATTATGTTTTAGATAAGTTTTCATACTATCGATATTATTTCGATCGAATTAGGTTACATCACTATTTGAGTAGCATCCTGAATTCGTGTCAGTGATACGCCATTCAAATACCACCCTTATTTTTATGTAGTTACAGTTCATACTAAACACACAACACACAATGCCATCTAGCGACGAGTAGCGGTACTTCGTAGTCCAAGATGTATTTATTTCTTGTTTTTATCAATTTGATTTAGACTGTTGACATTAAAGTTGCATTTCGTTTAACATTTTTTTTTGCATTTCGTTTACGCCCTGATTTTATTTTTAGCCAATCGTATTTTTGGGTTTGTAGTAAGAGTAAATCGCAAATGTATGAGTTTGGCGACACCGGTTCTGGTACAATGTTTATTCTCTAGCTACTTCCACTGTTTTTACTGTTCCGTGGGCGTAAAGATAGTTTATTGCCTGGGTGAACACATAGGGTATTTGTTTCTCCGACTAAACAAGTCTACGCTGATACAATCGCGGACAAAAGTTTTTATGTACACTAATAAAACAAACGTATAGCTAGTAATGGGTTTTATTCGATAAAATTGCCGTTATGTCTTATAGTAAGAAATGGTATTAAAACAAATAGACCTATACCTGTCCAATCTGAACATAATAAATAAAGTCCTCTTTAACTTTAATTACCAGACAGAATCTGTTATTTTTACAATGCTATATAACTATTAAAGAACTACATTGACGTAGTCATATTATTAAAAACCTATACAACCTAAAGCAATTATACAAAATATCTTTTCATAGTGTACTTATATTTAAAAATAGAAATATAATATCGTCACAATTTGTTCATTTATAAATAAAAGGCAGAAACAACAGTCGTGTCAAATTGCAATCACTAAAGTATAGGGGTAATTTTATACAATAAAAAATGAATTTAATTATAGCTCCAGGAATGTGTTACTTCGAATTTGAACATCACAACAGACTGTAGACTAACTAAGCCAGATATACATGTTGTCCTTAATTGCCCTTAAAGATAACGTAGGGTGAGATCATAGACTGTGATAGGTGACACATTGTAATCACCACATTTTGAAATTGCAAATAGTTCTTCACCAATAGATAATAGTTTATTAAATATATGATAAAATGTTGCAAAAAATCATCGTGTAGCTGCTTAAGAGCTGGTGTTTAGTAGTTTCTTCAACAGACCGTATAAAAATGACACGTACATACATATGAAGGGCAGCAGTTTGGAAGTCAATCTATTCTTATAGTCAAGCTGTATGCATGTCCATAATATTGTAAGTAGTTATAAATCGTATATCGGTATCGGTAGCTTGAAAAAATTCAGTATTTGGAAGTCTAAAGCAGCCGCAAACGAATGAGCGAATGTCCCGTCGTCATTTACAAAATATGTTTGCAACCTTATGGGTTATTTTTACAAGCTCACTAGCTAGGCCCGGGGCATGCATTGCAATGACTTTTTTAATAAAACCATCCCTAGCCTACGTAGACCAGCTGTGCAAAGTTTTGTCAATATCGGTTCAGTAGTTTAGGAGTTTATAGACTTCGAACAGACGAACACTACTCTGAATACACTTTACTCGGGTTTTTTTTACTGCTAAGATGAAGACAGTTAAATTGAAGCTAAACAATATGATTCTTAATGAATTAATTTAAACCAAGTGTACATCGCAGCGTGGCCGGTGGCCGCGTTTATTCATTTAGGGAGGACCATAAAGCTGGTCCAAAAACAGCTTTATGCCCATGCAATAAAAGTGAATAATTCCAAGCGAACCAAAACAGAGCAAATGACGTATTTTTAGCTTTTATTTCATGAACATAATTATTTCATAAATTTCTCTTCATTTTTGTTCACTCCCTTACACAGGAATCTTACATCTTCACATGAAATTACCAAACTCAATTTGAATCGACATGAATACTGCTAGACTTTTGTCATTAGGCGACTAAAAATATACAACCTTTGTTGAGTTTTGGAAGTCAAAGAAATAGTAATTTTATATTCTGTTCATATTATATATATTATGAGTACTTAATACATTTATAAAATCAAGTTTTTAAATTGATTAAAAATGCATACAAAAAGAGCTTACGTGCCTTTTACATTTAGCAGTTACAGTATTTGGGCCTTAAAATAAATGAATATCACAAAAATGAACTAGGTAGTATTTTTTTAATACAAAATTTTCATCAGGTTTTATATGAATGAGTTTAATTTGTCCAGTCGAGTCTATTCTATTGGTTCATGGAAGTTAATAGACAGGATGATCACATTGATTTCGTATGTTTGTGATGATAAAAACTACGTTCAATTTTGTAGTAGGTACATTTAAATTAGAACAGCAAGATATACTTTCCTGTATTGACGGCCTTAACGACCTTAATGACGCCTGAGAAAGTAATGTCAGCTGTACTTGTGAAACTAGTATACTATGTACTTACAATTTATTATTTATTGCGATTTATTTCTCTTTACATTGCTTAACACAGCGTAGTAGTTATTGTAACCATATAGCTATTACGGAAATATTCCTTAGAACACGTTTGTGTCTTATGCACCTTTTGTATGATCATATCACACTCAAAGTAAGCGGCGCATAACCCAGCCTCATGGGGATACAAGCGATAACCTAAAACCAATAAGTGTTGTGTAGACTTAAGCGAATAACGGGGGTTACAATAATTTAGGTTTTCAATTTGCTACTGGTCAATCACGGTAGCCCATAATTGATATGTTCGTAAGCTAAGGCCGCCTTCGGTTTATGAATATCTATTACAATCACATACATGAGCACAGAAAATAAAATGATGTTCTCGGTATAGTAAATGTCAACAGATTCAGGAGAAGCAAGCATTAAATGGCACCGGAGTATTTTAATAAACATAAGTAACAGTCAATGAATTCAATAAGATGTAAACAACATTTTAGGTTTGTTTAAAACTAGAACAAGAACCGCCAAGGTTTGATTTGAAATATTATAATTAAATGCTAAAAAATATCATAAAATACAAAACAATTACATACAGCACGTTTTCACCTGTATAAAATGAAATGAAAATATTGTCCTTAGAAAATATTAACTAGAGGCCGCTGCACAGGCGCGCGAGATCTGACAGGCGCTGGTGCGGCCAACGTTAAATCATTTGTCGCGTCATGGAGTGCCGCACTTTGCGCTCCCACGCCTCCGCCTCCGCCCACGAGTGCCGCACGTCGCGGAACAGCTGGGAACACACACACACGTCACACCTAATCGGTTTATGTTATTACGACAACGCTGGGTGACTACCAGCGTCTGTCGTGCACGGCGATGGGCGTTTCGGGTGGATGTACTGTACATTTTGTTCTTGGTATTTTCGTGTGATTCCTATTTTGTGTGTCACGTTTAGAGCAAATACCACCCTGTATGTATGTTTTTATCTATCTTCTTTTCTTTAAAACGTGCATGTGACTAATGTTATTGAATTATCATGATATTCCATCGTGCTATGTATCTGTAGGTGCACTAACTGAGGAAGGTAAACTTTGACCAAACGCTCGCTCTTATAAAAACATCAATATTATTAATGTCGTAACAGTTAACAGTACATGGCACTCACCTGAGAAAGCCATACTTCGTCCGCCAACAACTCGTTCAGAATCACTGTAGTGTCTTTACTGGGGTTTTGCATCCTTTTCTCGCCGACTCGCTTACTGCACTCCGCGTACATAAGATACTTTTGATGAGATATCCTCGAATATAGCTGCACTCGACTACAACACGACGCACAAACGAGGAAATCCTGGAAACCCAAAAATAATGTGTTTATAACGAAGTTTCGCTAAAATTTTACTACCTTGTATGCCATAAATAAAGTACCTATCCTTGTTATTGATGCAAAGGAAAAGCAAAATAGACACTCAGACCTAACACCAGGTAGGTATCCTAACTTCCTGACTGTTTTAGGTCAAGTCTCATACTCTGAAAACGACCAGAGATCATGTGCAGGAGCAACGGTTAATCATGCTTTCAAATAAAACTTATAGATATACATAAAGATGAATGTGATAAATTAAGCAATAACATCACTTCGCCGTCAAAATGAGGGTTCTAGTCATGAATCATAGAGACACTGGCGGTGAGCCATATGTCATTCCTTATCAGTGTTCAAAGTATAGAGGGCGGGCATATTACCTTCTCATAGGCGAGGCGCGCGTCGGGCTGGACGGGCTCGAGCGTGGCGGGGTTGTAGGGCTGGCCGTACAGCAGCAGGCGCGCAGTGGGCGCGCGCGCACAGGCGCGGCACACGCCGGCGCCGGCCGCGCCCGCCGCCACGCTGAGGCCGGGCCACGTGCCCACGGCCGCGTCCAGTGCGCGCGCGCCGCTCGCGCCCGACGCGCCGCCGCACGACACGCGCGCGCGCATGCTCTCCGTCACCTCGTCCACCGTCTTCACGTTGGACAGGAAGTATTCGTCTGAAATGTGACGGTGCAGGTAGGCGTAGGGCTCGCCGAGCGCGACGGCAGCGCGACTGAGGGGTCCTTGGCCGCGCTGCTGAAGCGCTGCTGTCGTGCGGCAAAATCTCACAATGGATTCCGACAACTTTTGACGGTCGTCATGTATCGCCGAGCGGTCGCGCGACAGCAGCGCTGCAGGCGCGCTGCGGTTATTGTATGGAACGAAACTTTTATACGATGATCGCGCTTCGGTCGAGTTGCGGTCGCGCTGCTGTCTCGCTGCAACAATTGCTTAAAATGAAAGCACCAATATCGGCACCGTGCGCAATTATTTATAAGGTGTATTTAATACCACCGCTACGTTAGCAACGCTTAATTATCCAATTCTCTACTGTTATTGTAATGGGTATGAGATAAGCAAGCAGATTATTTGGTATTTTTTACTATTCGGTAACATCATACATTATTTTGAGTTGTATGTAGTAGGTACCTATATGTTTATAAATTCTTGAATCATAATTTTCGTAATCTTTTAATACCATAAGGGAGATAGTCTTGTACAAAATACGTAAATAAAAGCAGAGTCATAAAATACAACGATTACCTTGTTCTTGAAATATTTCCGTAAGAAAATTGGGATCTAATGCGTGTGATATTAACGTTTGAATATAGACTTCAAAGTTTTCCTGGTACATTTGAGTCTCCAACATTCTTTTCTCGATAAAACTACAATCATCGATTGGCAATTCACTTCTAACTAACTCGACCATGGTTTCCAAATGCGTTTGGGACCTTACTTTAACTGGGACTTGCGTGTATAACTTTTTATTCTCTGGGTTCCATACCGTATACTGAAAAAAAAAAAAAAGAAAAAATACAATATGCGATGAAATTCAAGGCACCTTTATATCGTAGCGGTAGGGGCGGTTTTCGTGGTACAAGTTATGGAGAGATGCGGTTGACCGTTACTCCTAGATATGACTATTACAGAAAGTAATTTATTGGTTTTAAAGACCATATTATCAAAACGGACATTCAATACTTACTGTAGAAATATTACGGTATAAAACTTTTCCATTTTCTTCGAATGGTTCATATTTTTGCAGTAGTGTCTTGCCATCAACCCTCCAAATTGCTGGCCACATTTCATTCAATTCCGATTTTAGTGCTATAAATTCCCCAGACTGAAAAAAATAAGCATACAGGAGTTTTTGTAGAGTGATTATTTAAAGTAAATTAAAAGAGCATTATGAGCATTATTTAATTCATCATAACACATAGTCCTTGGCAGGGTTTGGTCCACCGAACAATTGCTACCTTTTGACGTCAGAACTTGGATCAATGACCAATTCTATGAATAGAAACCGTTGTTGTTTTGTGTCTTCTTTACATTCACATTACAATAATATGTATTTAATAACGCACAGCAGCAACAGTGCGGTGCCACACGTAGGTACTTTATGGCCAGATTTGAGTGCTTTACAAAGACTTATTTCTAGTTATTCCATTTTTATATCATTTTGTACAAAAACAACCTTTAGTTAATAATTTATACCTGATAGGGCATTTCTTCTATCGGCCTCGAGTTGTCTACCTGCCCACTACTGGAAACTTGATGGTGCGATTTTAAATTATGTTGCATATTTCTGTTCGCTTTATTGTCGTTTTCTGTAGTCGCATATAGCCCATAACCCATGTTAGCTCCGTGTGCTGAAACTATAATATCGAATCATAATAATATAAAATTAGGCTATAAAGCATAAGGCTCGGTTCCCACTATGTTGTAACGATTAATTTATCGTTGGTTTTTAGTTGGCAAGTCATGGACGATCACAATTATAGTGTCGTCCTTTATGTGATCATCTCCATTCAAATATACAAGCGACACTTAAAACTACACGATTTCCCGTCATGACATAGTGAGAACGGGCCATGTATCAGCACTTCAATGTGTTCTTAGCTGAAGTCTAAAACTTAACAAATAATTGAATTTTACAAAAATATAACACCCACCAAGTTTTACGGGAATACGCTTGTTCTGAAAATGTCATCTAAAAACCTGAACTGGTTTAAAATGTAGGTAGAACATACCTAAGTATAGAATTATTCACAATATTTTCAGATATTTTCAGAATTCGTTCCATAATAAAAGAGATTGTTTCCAAGAACCATAATCGAACTTAACTGCGAACTCATGCCTGAAATTCGGTCCGACGATTGTGTTTTGCCTGTTTCTTCCTAATAAGATTTCCTTTTAAAAAAATAGAAAGTATGGTACGAGTAAGTATATATATCATACATTTCATAATTAATAATTCCCCATTTCTACAAGTTTTCCTCGAGCACGCGTGCGGCAGAAAAGGGCACAGGGCTGTCCTATGCCACTTATTGAGACTGGCAGAAATATGAATTCAATCAGCAATCCATATGCTAATTCTCATTGCAGTTGGAATGTAAGTTCCTAAGTATCAGTTTTGAAGGCCGCATTTTAATCGTAGTGATTTTCGTGGTGCATTGTATTCGGCTAATCTGAACGTGTGGTCACCAACAGAGGGCGCCTCCCGGTTTCCCGAAAAAAAGCGTGACAGTTCATTATGAACGTGACGCTCGCGAATTCGCGCGACTGATCGCTTATTTTAGGACGCGGGGTCATTTTGTTCGATATTTCCGCACACATCATGTGTCGCGCCAGCAAAGCAGAGGCTTTTGGCAAAAAAACCCGACGATCGCGGCAAATATCTAGAAACTTCTATACATTGAAACATTTGGTAAGGCACATTAAAACTTGTTTGGCCTAGTTTCATGTAACTTCGTGATTGTTCTATGTCTTTAAAATTCAATGAATGCTCATTTATAAAAACAACGACGTTAGTAATGAATTGTTATTACACAATATTATGAAATAGAGGTAGGATAGGTAAAGGAAAAAGGATAGCCAACTGATGAATGGAGTCATCATCGTGATAACATGTACACACGTTACAGTACTTGATCTACATTTAAAATACTTATTGGATTTTAAAAAGCTACTAATGTCTCTTAAGGTTCAGTAGCTACATCATTTTCATATGGTTGTACTGTACATGTTATCCCTATTTTGGCGAAGTGAGGGGTGCTACCAGGAATAATTACAAATTAAAATTATTTAACACATTATCGGTAATATACTCATGTTTATTTTATGTCTTCTCCTATTATACAAAATTATTTACATAAAATATTGAGAGTTGTGCATAAACAAATAACAATTAAATAGAAATACAAAAAACTTATGTTCAGGACATGGCCTTCTATTACATTATCTCGTACTTACTTATAGCTGTCAATGTATTATGCAATTAATTTCCCTTATAATATAAAATCACTTTCAGCTATATAGAATATGCATACACTATTGTAAGTACTAACTAATCTCAAATACTGTAAAATACAATACATTAGGTATTTATATGTACAACAGACACCCACTGGTATGAATTCCATAAAAAAATATACCATAATTTTGGAATTATTAATGGTAGCACCCCTTCAATAGCGAGTATGACAAGAGTCACAAATTCTACAATTTACAATAAAATGGCACTAATAATGTGTCATTAACAACAATTTAGGTGAAATCTTGTTACAGGCTAACCCTAAAAATATCGACGTTTACTAGGATAGGTACATCACATTTCTGTCACAGAAAATATTTACAAATAATTATGTAATCATAGATTTCATCTAATAAAAATTTACATTATCACAGTTAAAATGTAACAAGTTTTCACGATATCCTGCTCAAAAGGCAGTTAGCTTGCTCCTGTCATACAAGCTTCAGGGCTAGCTCTTCACCATCGCGCTCTACTTCTTAAATGGAAATCTAATAAATTGAACGCACCTTCGTCGGGCTGGTGTTGATAATAGTATTGTTGCTGTGGCGCTGCCTGCAGCGACGTCACGGGCGGCGGCGCAGGAGGTCGTGGCTTCTTAGGCGCGGCCGGCTGGGGCGCCACTACCGCCGACGGCGTCGGCTTATTCATACTTGTTCGACCCTTATTCTTTCCTTTGTCATTTAGAGGTGTACTAGGCACATTGAGCACCGGCTTATTAAGCCTTCTCGCTTCCTCTTCTGCGTCATAGGTAGCTTCCTCGCTGCCGTCATATTTACGTTTTCTATCCTTATTCAAATTGTAATAGCGGGGATCGTCCAACTCTTTCGTTTGAGAGGGAAGGAGACTCGACGAAGCGCCATGAATTTGATTAGCACCCAACAAGCCTGCCGCACTCATACTCGCTGAGGAGCTCATGACAGGATTACTTAGTGACATACCTGCGTTTATCACGTTCGTCGACGCCATGGCTCCATTGGCACTTTGCTGTGTGGCATTCGTATCACATTTATTATGATCATTCGGTGTATAAGGCTTATTATTTGTTGTATTATTGGTATTAGTTCTCGACCACGTGGATTTTCTGGCGCCTCTGCCGGCCGGCGGAGGAGAAGTGTCACGCTCTCCTTGTAAAAATTTCAAGTAAGAAGCCATGAATCCTGAACCGGGGCCCGTGACAGGAACATTAAATTTTTTATCCATAATTTTTGAAGTAGCGTCTTGTGAAGTGCTGTTAATGTTCTGCTGCTGTGAAGAGGGTGCTACCGACGATGCAGTATTTGCCCGTTGTTCTGCAAGGAAACCAAGTTCTTCCTCTATATTAGGTACTACCACCTTAGGCTGTTCCTCCTCACGTGTTTCAGGCGTCGAAAAAGATGACGAGGAAGCCGAAGGTGGAGTTTCGCTAAATGACGAGAGTGGTGTTAACTCCACAGAAGATTGGAAATCAGGATGAGGACCTAGATGGAAGGGCGGAAAGTAAGTTAAGGCATGTCCATGAGGCATGAGTGCTTGATGCTGATTAGCAAAATTAGTGGCATGTAAAGGGGCCTGTGAACCAAATGCTGAAGTGCCAGGGAACATTTTAGGTGGAGGAGGAGGAAGATTCCACCTTTCAAAATCAAAATAGCTACCATTTTGCTGCTGATTACTAGTTGAACTATGGGCTGGTGGGGGAATTCTATTAGCCAAATAATCAGCCATCACAACATTAGACAATTCATTCATATTTGCATGAGGAACTGGTTTTTCAACACTCTTTCTTCTAGAAGGTAGTTTGTTAGTAGGTGTTGGAACCGTTACGGGTGGTTGGCTTTTGCTGGATTTGACTTCTTGTAATTGACAACTTTGTTGCAAACTTTGCAAATTTTTTACTATACTCATGGGATCACCCCGGCAACTAGAAAGATCTTGTAAAGCTACATTATTACCATCAAAATAGTTTTGCTTATCTGGTAAACTTAGCACCCTACTGGAAGATTGACTCTGAGGAACTGATTCTTCATTATGAGTATTACTTTCTGCTATACCATTATTGTAACTATTAGTACTGCTATTACTAGAATACTTTCTAGAACCTTGTCGGTCACCTTCCCAACAATTTTGACCAGAAGACTGTGTTTGATTTCGTTCATATCTGCTTTCACTATAAGTTTTGTTTTGTTCAAGGCCTAAAGCTCTAGTTATAACAGAAGGGTAAGCCACTTGATTGTTTTGAGATGGTGATCGCGTCACTGATGCATCTAAAGGAGAACGGGGTGCAGTATTATTAACTTTATTGTAATGATCATTGTGTGGTTGGGGAGAATTGATTGAGTTCATGGGGCTATGATACATTGGATAGGCAGGACTTGACCCATGATCCAGAGGAGAAGTTTGTGGTGCTGCTTGGGAAGGACTCTGTCGCCTTGGCACAACTACACCACCATCTGGTCCATTTTGAGAACTACTGCTGGAGTACCCCGTATCTGTGCTAGAACTACTTTTGGCTCTAACATGATAATCTGATTCAATGTTGTTTCCACTTTGGTAATGCCTAAAACTAGAGTTTTGTGTAGTAGAATATTGAGAACTATTGATCCTATTTGTCTTAGATGAACTTCCAGTACTGCTACTATAATTCAATCTACCTGGTGCATCCATTATGGAATAACTTATTGGGGATGACTGTGGCTGAACTTTGTCATTAGAATCACAACTTTTTCTTTGTTCATTTGTTATTTCTGGATATATTTTACTTTGAGCTTTTGTCTGTACTTGTGGCGCTTTGACTGTAGGAGATACAAAATTACTTATGCTATTTGTGACCTGTCTTGGAGGTTTTTCTATACTTGTATTTTTGGGAGACTGGGAACTGTAAACGGAAGCTGATGGCCTAGAGGTAGTACTGGAAGATGACCGGTAATCTTTACTGGGTGGAGTTGTGGAAGAGGTGACCGGTGGAGTTGACACTATACACGATTGCTGGGAATGAGCAGTTGAACTTGCAGAACTTGAATAGGACTTACTTCCTGCATAATCCTGTTGCGATGGGAGTTGACCACTCTTTGCACTGCTTGTACTATACGAATTATCAGTCTGATTTCCAAAAGATGATGGAGATTGAAAAAATGTTGATGATGATGAAGTTGATGTTGTTGGCTGCTTCGATGCTGTAGCCGGTGAACCAGATCTATTTGTTTGTTTACCAGCACTTGAAATTTGAGAGTTCAAATGATTATTTAAGGTTTGTGCTGCAGCAAAATGTGCATTAAAGTTCTCATATGTTGCTGCTGCTTTTGTTGTAGCTGGGCTTGGAGACGAGGGCACAACACTTTCATGAGGTAAAATTCCAAATGGGCTTGGCAGTTGGTTATTTCCTTGCCAACTTAATCCAGTAGTGCTGCCTGGGGTTGATGATTGGTCAAAGAATGATGTTCCTTGTGCTGCCAATGTTTGGTGTGAATAATTTTCTCTTAATGTAGATAATTCTGATTCTACTGAAGTTTGCTTGGATGCAGCTGCTGCCTGAGCTTGAGCTATAACTTGGCGATGCTGCGCTTGAAGAGAAGAACTGTAGTGTGCAGGTTTGGGGTTTGCATGATGAAACAGCGGCGAAAATACTGCGTCATACCCAACTGCTGGGGGAGACAAAAATCCTGCAGGGTTGAAGGGTGAAGCGGTTGATGAGCCAAGTTGTCCTGCTAATGAGGCTGTAGTATGTGCTGCTTGGAGAAGCAACTGACTTGTCGTTGATGGCACTGATTGGCTGCCTAATCCAGAGCCACCACTTGCTAGGTGGTGATGAAAATCCCCACTTGCAGCACCGGCCTGAACCCCTGCTAACCGATTGTATGAATATGCTGACCATGGTCCTACTGGATCCATTACCACCTCCGTGATGCTCAAATGTCAATGTATGCAATATGTCAATAGAAGTCCACACTTTCATCCATAGTTTGTAACACACAATCAATTGTATGTATAGTTACTAGCACTATTTTGGAACACTGGTACTCATGTTGATTTTACATACTCTTCATACAGAGAAAAAACTCCTGAAAATAAAGAAAAAGAATATTAGTATCAAAACAACACATTTCGCCAGTACAACATGAGACTACAATCTTATAGGATTATAAGAATGTTTCTCATAGTAGAAACAATATATAATAGTGATATAAACATAATGATTTAACATCCAATCAGCGAATAATACAAAATAAAGCATCGACCCTTAGCTAAGAACAAAAATAATCCGGCGCTTCACTACACAAGCGTCAGAGTGACGGAACAATACAGAATCGTATTTTACACTGTCAAGGAATATTATGCTTGCATTTAAACGAAGAAACATACCATCGCCTTGGTTTTCCACAACCATTTATCAATGTGGTTTCGGAGGACGCTCACACGACAGATAACATCATAAATATGGCCTCGACTGGTCGAGTGCTCGTTGCGACGGGTTTTGTCTATTGTGAAATGAAAAGCAACTCAAGTCATAGGTTGTTCACAACAGATCACTTATTGTTTAACACTGTACAATATCAAATCTTCTGCTGTCGTTCTAATGACAATAATATTTCAACAAACCACTAACTTTATTTACAAGTGGGAATACGACAACGTTTCGCCTTTCACATTAATCGCCGCCATCTTACTTGTCGAATATCTGTCGGTCGGTCGAACGAACGACCGCACACACAAAACAAGCGGTACAGCGCCATCTAGAGAATTGTTTTGAAAGAAGTCATTCACAAAGAATATTTTTTTTTTTTACTTTGACGTAATTATGAAATAATTATGATTATCATCGTTGTCATGAAACCAGCTCTGCTAGACTTGATAATTTCTGCAATTTTTCAATAAAATTCACAAAAATCAGTCAACGATCTTGTATTATTGCACCGCTATGGATAAACCACTATGAAATTAGAGCAGTTTCCGTTTGTAAATAACGTTTTGTTCGTCCACGATGTTCTGCAGAGTTGAGTGGGAAATAAAACTTCAAAAACGTTTCAAGATATTTTTCACTCCTCTTGCTCGAAAAGACCGTCATAATAGCGTACCAGAGGGGCCGTAAAATTGCTCATTATAGCCCTAGGGAAAATAAGCTTTTTTTTTTTTAAATTTCGTCGTCGGTGTTCGAAAACGCAGTCTTAGGTCTTTACTCATAATTCTTATAGAATTGACTTGGAATTGACTTATTACTGTTCCATAAAAAAAAAAACATTTTATTTTAAAAATGGAACCAAACGCGCCGAACGCCGAACTCTTTGGCATGGGATGTGTGCGTTGCATTCCAGCTACAGAAGAAATAAAAAAAGGCATTGGCGCGAAATTTTAAGATATTTTCTGTATTATTTATTTGAATTTTATGTAGGACTCCTACGTTTACCCCACAGACGACACAATATTATATTCGTCTTCACAGAGAACTGAGATTATGTTGCCGGGAAAAAACATCTCATTAGAACAACAATACAAATTGTACATTTCATTTTTAATAAAATAAACTATCATATTAAAAATGGTTATTTTATTTTCTCGCAATCGTAGTGAAAAGTACGGTATAACACACGGCGTTATAATCCCATTAAAACTCGGTTCCTATTTACTACCTCGCTAAAGCTCGGTAGTAAAACTACTTCGTCTACAATGGGTTATTTTAGCCCCTTGTATCACAATGTACTATTAATACATACCGGTGGCGGTACAGGAACAACGATCTTGATAAAAAAATAAAGTGTTTTCAACCTAAGTACATTAGAGTTAGTTTTAACCGACGTCATCAATTCATCATCTGCCTAGCCTTTTCGCAAATAAGTTGGGGTTGGCTTCCAGCTGAATACCAAAGTTATTATTTATTTCAATAGTTCACAGGCCCACATTTCACCAGGATGTTCAGCTCGTTACCGTGGTCGTGGTGTCATATTTCCGCACCGCTTTTTGGATAAGTTTAGGTAGGTAACCAATGAAAGGGTCCGCATAGGAGTCGCCACGGTATCACGGTCTAACTGGCACGGCATGACTATCCATAATTATTTTTTGTCTCTCTTACACTGTTGACGCGATCTTCGAATGCCTTCGATGCTCTCAGCACACGTTTAAAGCGATTGAGCAAAACCGGGGATCGAATCGAAAGTGTTCGTCCAATCACTTGCGAGGAGCCACATGACGAGTTGACTAAATCTAGTGGGGATATCGTCGTTTTGAAACTGGACGTTCTTACGGAAATCGAACATTTCTACTGTTAGTTTTATACGTCGCATACATCTCGACCGAAAATGAGGATTCCAGAGCCAGTACCTTAACCGGCCATTTTACAGAAGACCTGCCAGAAGTCAGCCAAGACGAAATCGAAACTCTGGTGAGGATGGGATAACGACTAAGTTCCTGAAAGCGGGAGAAGTCCTATTTTTTGGGAGAACTCCAAAAGCGTGGTTGTTCTTTTCTTTGAGGGGGACAAGACACTATTAAAGAATTAATTAACCATTTAGCTCCTAAGCCACGTGAAGACTCGATGGCTTCCAGGCACCGGAGCAGGCCGGGTTTCGACGAGGATGCAGCACCATAGACCAAATCCACACAGTGCGGCAGGTCATCCAAAAGTCCGAAGTGTATAATCGGCCGCTAAGTCTGGCATTTATGAACTATGAGAAGGCTCTTGACTCTGTCGAGACCTGGTCAGTTGAGTCTCTGCAGCGATGCCGGCCAGTCACAGGGTGGACAGTGTTGTGAAGGTTATATACTCTATGGTGTTGTGCTGACACGCGCTATAAATAATTTCTTTACAAAAAATAAAAACCGACTTCAAAAAACAAAAAAGTGAAATAGTTATTTGTTATACAAGAGTGCAAAGTTGTTTTTTAACCGCGTGCTCAATTTTGATGACCGAGCAAGCGAAAGATTCTAAAATTGAGTCACGAGCGAAGCGAGTGATTCATAACTTAGAATCTTGAGCGTTAGCGAGGGAATCAAAAGAGCTCGAGGTGAAAAATCTTTGCACTCGAGTGCAACACGTAACTTTTCATCCCACCTCAGCGAGGAAATGAATAAACGCAAAAAAAAATTGCGCATTGACAAATTCAGTTAATTCTGTTGGCGTCAAATAAACTCCCTTGTTATTACTCCCTCCTTAGTATTATTATTAACTAGCTGACCCGCGCAACTTCGTCTGCGTCACATAAGAGAAAGAGAGGGTTACAGAGATTGGGTCGTAAGCACCTATAATAAAATTTTCAAAGAGCACATCATACACATCCTTCCGCATAATGAAAATGCGCGCCCGGTACATGATCATTATTTTGCTGCGGAGTTATTTAAAACGGTGTATCTCCTAAGATATGCATTGAAATCAATTTACGTGTAATACGAAACGCGTCCGTTTTTTTCAATGTTTCAAATGTTCCAATTCTGTTAATATTGTTGATAGCAAAATTTGAAGTAGATTGGACCAAGGAATCACATTTTCCCATACAAACTTTGCCCCCACCTTTTCACCCCCTTAGGGGTATAATTTCAGAAAATCCTTTCTTATCGTATCATAGGCATACGATAAGAAATGATTTTCTGAAATTATTATACAAAAAATACACCCTCCAAGCTTCAGGTTTCTACAATCTGAGGTAAAGGCAGTGCGTTGATCCATCACAGTCCTTCAGGACAAAGCATTTTTATTATGTGTAGATAGTAGGATTTGAACTCGTTTGTATTTGTAACTTTTCGGGTTTTATGTCTGATGTACATTCGTATAGTCTACATTTTCTTCGTAGTATTATTTTATTTGTAAATACAGGGTGGAAACGATTAACCGGGCAGAAAGGGGAGCTTCCTTAACCGTTGAGTATTAGAAACAGGATCGATTGGCATCAAAAAATGTTTTGTGTAAAATAGCAATTTTCTTGCTAACTGTACTTTTTTTTATCTGTGAATGGGGATCAAAATTTCACGAAAAATTACGGAATGTTTCCTAAGATCATTTTTATGTAGCTGCAACGGTTAAGGTTTATCATTATTGGCATCAAAAAAATTGTTTTATGTAAAATGGCAATTTTCTTGCTAACTGCACTTTATTTTTTAATTAAATCTGTGAATGGGGATCAACATTTAGCGAAAAAATTATGGATTGTTTCTAAGAGCTTTTTCGTGTAGCTGCAGTTCCCCTTACTGCCCCGTTTACCGTTTCCACACTGTATTACCAACTACTTATACCGAGGAAAGCCGATTTTCTTGAGTTCCGCTATTTTGGTCGTATTCACTTCAAAAATCAAATTTCAGGAAAATTGAGAAATTATATTTACCTGTATTAGATTTGAAGTATTTACAGCAACTTTTAAAGGTTTATACTTCATTGGATTTTGTTCTATAGGTGTATGAAGTTTATTAATTTTAAACACAAAACTATCTTTTTTACGTCTCTGGATGATTTTTTTTAAAAATGCTGAAACAGGTATTTCTTTATTTTTAATAATAAGTATTTACTCTGAGTTTCATGATTCTAGAACAATCTAAAAAAAAATTTTCATACAAACTTTACCCCCCCTTTTCACCCCCTTTTTCCAAAATTTTCCATAATTTCTATAGCCTAAATGTTATTCTGAGTTTATTTTAATAGATTAGTGAAGTTTTCATCAAAATCCGTCCAGCAGTTTTTACGTGATGCGCGTTCAAACAAACAAACAAACAAACAAAAATTTTAAAAATGGTTTTAATATGTTCAGTTACTTATTTTAAGTCACCCTAGGCGATTTTTTTTTTTAAATCTTCAATGTACAGATTTTTTGGTCTCAACGATTTTATTATATGTATAGATATGACGTGAAAAGAAAATGGCGCGCGCAAAACATATTAAAAAAAGTACACCAAGAAGGTTCCGAGTCTGTGTTCTTAACAAATTAAAAAAAGTAGTATGCTATATTCGGCACCATAGAGGTAGAAGTAAATAGGTTTAATGATGTTTTGAATTCACATGCTTAGTGCACACGATGTTCTAAATTCAAATTTACTTTACCCATTAATTCAAAAACACTATAAAAACGGCTTTTGCACTCAGATATCGAAGAGCAAAAATACTCTTTCCGAGATGGGGGGATGAAAAATTACTTTAGCTTCAGAAGTCGGTGACCTTTGTTTGATTGATTTACTTTTTTGTCACCAACTTCATTATCCCTGTTATTTTTCACGTTTTTGTGTTTTTTGAAGTCGTTTTTTTTTTATTTTTCCATTTTCAGTTTTTCCAAACATATAAAATGCAGCAACGAACGTAAGCGCATTGCAATTTAAGGCCCATGTTCACTCCACTGCGAGGATCGACCGGAGGACACGGTGGAGCACACGGTGGAGGTCTGCCCTGCGTGGGCGGAGCACCGCCGTGTCCTCGTAGCGGCGATCGGCGGCGGCGACCTCTCGCGTCCGGCCCTGGTTCAATCCATGGTCCGGAGCGAGACGGAATGGGAAGCCGTCACCTCCTTCTGCGAAGCAGTCATGCTGGCGAAGGAGGTGGCGGAACGAGAGAGGGAGAGAGCCTCTCTTCCCGGCCGCCGCGGGAGACGCACCGGGCGTCGGGGGCCACGTGGTGGCTACCGGCCACCGTAGATGCGGGCCTGTGGACGGTAAGCTATGGGCTAGCTAGCCGTCCGTCTGTCTAGTGACGACAGGCCGTGTCGACGGCGCGTTCGTGTTCCACGCGCGCCTCAAAGAGATGTCAGCAGCAGAGAGGGGCCCGCAAGGGCCGAAGCCTGCCGGGGTTGCGGGACTGTTCGAAAGAGATACCGCGGCCCCGGAACGTAAAGGGCGAGGAAGGAACATGGATGGGTTTTAGTCAGTAAGAGTCTGACACTCCCTCCCGCTCCGCCCAGAGTGGGAGAAGTCATTTGATGATTTCCCATCCTAAAAAAAAAAAAAAAAGGCCCATGTTCACCAAAAAGATAACGGTCTGATTATCTAAAAACAGCTGTCACTGTGACATGTTCCCATACAAAAATGTGTTTTAAACAGCCGTTTCAGATAATCAGACCGTCATCTTTTTGGTGAACATGGACCTAATGTGACATGTTCCCATACAAAAATGTGTTTTAAACAGCCGTTTTAGATAATCAGACCGTCATCTTTTTGGTGAACATGGACCTAAGACAGTTAAAAATTCTGCCACATAAATCTTATCCTTACTGTCGGGACGGCACGGGAAGCACCAGCTTTCAAACAAAATAAAACAACATGCGACGCTTACGCAGCGCGCTCGCGGCGCCCGCGTCGCTCACACGCCCAAGGAACGCGCACGCCTCTAATTCTAATGTGTGTGGGACGCCTAAAGATGTTACTTACATCATATCAATGTGACAGACAATGTTCTTCATTCTAATTACGTCCTCATATCAAACATACAAAAGTTCGTAGCGTTGAGCGGCGCTCGGCGCTCCCTAGGACCGCCGCCGGCTGCGCCCGTGTGTAAAGGTGGATCCACACATTGCGAGGCATGCGCTCCGCACGGCGCACAACGCATGCCTCGCCAAGTGTGGACCTGTATATTCGTGGCGAGGCATGCGCTCCGCACGCGCGAGGGCGAGCCAACGTATGTCGGCAAATGCTTCAAGATCAAAGTGCCTCAGTGCGAGCATTACGTTAGGTGTGGACGTAGCCGCGCATGCACGTTCGAGGCGTGCGCCGCGTACAATATCAACGCACGCCTCGACTGCGAAAATGAAACTGCGTTTGCTCGGGCCAAACAGCGCGCAGCGCATGCTCGGGCCGATCCAACCCACACAGCAGCAGTCAAGATGGCGCCTTTGCATCGCGTGCGCGTATCCGCTGCTGCTTTTATAATTATTAATTCAATTATTGAAAAGAAAAGGAAAGAAAAAAGTCGTATAATAAAACTGCTTTTCTTAAAATTTCTTTGTCGTTCATAATGCGCGCGTATATCCGCAGCGAGGCGGACACAACCATCCAAACGCAACGCACTGCTCGCAATGAGCCGGCCGCCACACGGCGCACAGCGCATAGCGCGTGTGCAGCGCACACGCGCTGTGCGTTGTGCGCCGTGCGGAGCGCATGCCTTGCCAAGTCTGCGCGCCTACTTGCCTCGAGCATTAGCTTCGCACGCGATGGCTCGACCCGAGCATATGTTGGTATAATTTGTCAACACGCACGCCTCAAGCCGAGGCATGCGTTGTGCGCCGTGCGGAGCGCATGCTCGCAATGTGTGGATCCACCTTAACGCACACCCTGCAGCCGCGTCTGTCTGTCCCTATGTATGTTTAAGATCTTTAAAACTACGCAACGGATTTTGATGCGGGTTTTTGTAATAGATAGAGTGATTCAAGAGGAAGGTTTTAGTATATAAATTTACGCGGGCGAAGCCGCGGGCATCGGCTAGTAGTATATAATGACGCCTCTGGGTTCATAAATTCAAGATCGCTCAGCAAGCTATGGAACGGGCTACGCTTGGAGTCTCTCTGAGCGATCGCATCTGGAACGAGGGAGAGTGACAGATAACCAGAGTTGTCGACATAGCTCACAGAATAAGTAAGCTGAAGTGGCAAATTGCTGCTGAAGTGAACACTTTGCAGTCACACGAACCGGGAATCCATCCCAGGTACTTCATGCTTAGCAGTCGCACTTCGATAATATAAAAAAGGCAGGCGTTCGTTACAGCCACATGTGGTTGTAAGGGGGCGTCTATTGCCCTAAATGGTGGTAGCCGTAAGGCTAGTCCGTGGTTACCGCACGATCTCCGGCAAGGAGGCTCGCCGCCTCGGTCTTGGCGCCACGGGATCTGGAGGCGATAGTCCTCGCACGCCTGCACATATGGCGCGCGGAGGCTCTACGCGCGCCGGGAGGAAACCCTGCTGCCACGGCAAATCGCCGCTCGGCGGACAGACCTCCAGTGTGTCTCATGGGTCCGCAAGGGCCGATGCCTGCCGGGGCTGCGGGACTGTTCGAAAGAGATACTGCCGACTGCGGCCCTGGAACACAAAGGGCTAAGAAGGAACATGGATGGGTATTAGTCAGTAAAAGTCTGACATTCCCTTCCGCTCCGTATAAAGAAATCATCAAATGACCCCTTAATTTGAAAATTTCTCATCCGCAAAAAAAGGGGGCGTCCATTAATTACGTCAGTCAATTTTTCAAGCTCCTCTGCGTAGCCCCCCCTGTAGCCGAGAAACATGTTTATTGAATTAAACCCAGTTTTCTTGCAATTGTACAGTTTCTTGCTGGAATAAATGACGAGATTTGCCGAGACCCCTCTTCTCTCCTTCGTGAGATTGGGCTGGACCCACTCCTGTTAAACGCCTCACGTTATTAATGGACGCCCCCTAAGATCAAGCTGTGGACTGGCAGGAAAGAAGGAAGATATGGCGCCCTTAGTTTCCGGCTAATACAGATGCTCTCCGTACGTAGCCGATTTGGAAAGTACCTGTGCTGTATAGATCGTGAGCCAACACCTGGCTGCAACCGATGTAGAAGTGATATGGTTGCAGGTGTGATTGACACTGGCTTGGCCACCGTCAGGGATTTTAATTTTGATAACACAAAAAAGTTGTCGCTTTTTAGTCGAAATTTGTCGCCAAATATCAGAATTTGTCGGTCAGTGGCTCAAAAGATATGAGTTTATAGATGGCCGCCTTGGAGAGAGTCTCCCCAGCTTGGCCACATTCATATTTCATATGTCAAAAACTAGGGCACCTAGCGAAGATCTGTTTTGTTCCAAATTTAATCGCTAATTAGTAGCAATTTGTCGCCAAGTCACAGATTTAATCGGCTCTTAGTTTAGAAGATATAATGACTTCAATTAGTCAGGTATAGTCCAAAAGCCAGATCGAAGAGTTCACGACAATCGAGCAAATCTAGCTCTTGGACCATACCTTATCTAAACTAAGACCCGATTAAATCTGTGACTTGGCGACAAAATATGGGTTAATTAATTGTGTTTTCAAAATTAAAATCCCTGATGGTGGCCAAGCCAGGGTCAATCACACTGATTGCAAAGGAAAGGGAGTTTAAGGGACGCCGCCATCTTGATTGAAACATTATACAGGGTGTCTGGCGGCAGATTTATGTTTTTAAATACGATTATTCCAAAAAGTAATAAACGATGCGGGGGGTGGGTGGCGTCATTAGAATCACAGACACTGCGGATTTCTCAGTCACGATGCCGCAGTGGTCGGGTGAGCATCGCGCATTCGCCATCGAGGCATTTTTCAAGAGTAACGTAAATAAAATTCTTACGTGATTGCACGTCGACAATTTTGCTCACGCTTCGGTATTCGGCGGATAAGTGACGGACCGAGTGTGAATTTAATTCGTTCCTGGGTGCAGAGGTTCCGCGCAAGTGCTTCGGCTTTAAACACCCCACGGCCAGGGCCTACCCGATCTTCAAGGACCCCCGATAACATTGAACTGGTGGAACGGAGTTTACATGAAAATCCACGACTTTCAATACGGAAAAGGGCGGCCTCATTGGGACTTCCAAGAGCCATCATTCAAGAAATTTTGAAAAAGGATCTGAAGCTCCATCCTTTTAAAATTCAAATTGTTCAAGAACTGAAAGAAAGTGACTTTCTTAGTCGCAAAATCTTTTGTGAAACGATGTTGGAGCATTTTCGCACGGTGAATTCCATTTTTTGGAGCGACGAGGCTCATTTCCATTTAAACGGGCACGTTAACAAGCAAAATTGCCGTTACTGGTCTCCAAGAACCCGTAACCCTCGACTGAAACACCAAAGACCATTGCACTGCCCCAAGGTAACTGTTTGGTGTGCTTTATCCACGAATGGGATAATTGGACCTTTTTTTTTGAAAATGCCCGGGGCCAGGCGATAAATGTCAATAGTGAGAATTATGGTTGCATGATTACGGATTTCTTTTTGCCGAACCTGCGAGCTCATCCATCGTTTTCATCACACACGTGGTTCCAACAGGATGGTGCGACCGCACACACGGCCAGAGCTTCAATGAATTTGATTCGAGAAGTTTTCCCTCACAAACTGATTAGTCGCTTTGGAGACATCCCGTGGCCACCGAGATCGCCCGATTTGACCCCAATGGATTTCTTTTTGTGGGGATACCTCAAAGAGAGAGTATACACTAACAATCCGCAAAATATTGCGGATTTAAAAGAAAACATTCGTCGAGAAATCGGCGCAATTGGACCGAGCTTACTGCAGCGTGTGGCGCGGAACACGAAGCTCCGTTTTGAACAATGCGTGCAACTCGATGGAAGACATCTGGATGATGTAATCTTTAAAAAATAAAATTCGCACTTTTACACTATCTACTTTAACTTTTAAATAAACGATATGTCAAATAGTTATTTTTTTATTAATTTTTGAAAATATAAATCTGCCACCAGACACCCTGTACTTAACACAATCAATCAAATGTTACCAACAGCATCCTTTGACACTTACATTTGTGTGACCCGAAAAGAACTATGCAGCAGTGGGTACTGGTTTGTTATTTTGACACCCGTCCAGAAGAAGAGAGTAGTTACATCGGGGGGGAAATAGAAGAAAATAAACTACAGCTGGAGTTCAATAATTATTTTTATTGGACATAACTTTTTCAGTAGCCGACTATTTAAAATTAAATTGTCAATTTTCTTTGGTAATCTTTCATTAATAGATCAGATAGGAAGACTTTCAGACAAAACTCTCATAATTCTATTCTATACCGGTAATTATGAGAGAGCAAACTAAAACGCTACTATAGTTTTCGTTTGATTTCTAATGACAATGAAGTATCTTTGAATGGTAGGATTTTCTGGTTTTATCTAAATACACCAAGTTACATAATGATTTACTTTGAACAAATTGTTGCATGGTTATAAATACCGCTAATCTCTATACATATTTTACATAGATCTTTTCATTTCTGAGACTCTATATAAAAATATTATTTAGGTTATTTGCATGGATTTGTTTGAGATTTTCTTGTTGAAGGTATGTGACAACTGTGTACACATTTATTTTCGCTACACATGATAATTAACAGTAAGTAGTGTCATCTACATGAAAGGAACATGAGTTTTATTAATAAATTGCTAGGTGGTAAGTAAGGTAACAAAATAGTTTCAAGGTTGTATAATTCGTTTACACAAGACAGTTCACTTCGAATATTTACTATTAGGGTATGATGCGCGCACTACGAAAATAAATCGTTGCGAAGAAAATTCATCAATCTGTGAACAACAGAAATGTACTACACACAATCCGCGCACTGCGAAAATAAATCATTTGCTTTTTTTCGTTACTTTATTTCGCACTTTAAAAGTCGCAACGATTTAATTTCGTAGTGCGCGCATACCCTTAGTGTAAAAAAAAATTGCAAAAACTCTAATCATCTATTTGTTTAAAAAAGGTTCACGCACATATTCTGCGCAAAACTCACGCTCCTTAGATATTTTTATACAAACACGATTTTAAAGAAATGAAAGGGTACAAACATGGCTTTGTTTACTGAATGATTAATTGATTATGATTTTGGCACAACATTCCGTGCATGCGTTTTTTGTGTACAAAACTTTAAGTTTCGTAGATTTTTTTAAATATAGAATAAAACTTATTTAGTATCTTCCGAATTATGTTACAATGCGCAACTGTAAAGGTCATCAAGCATAATTTAATACACTGATGATAGTGAACTATGAATATGCGGGACGGCAGGAACTAGAAACAACCATTTAAAAGAGAGCAAAACTTAACTTATAATTAATGAGTCGAAATATTAATGATTTACGACGAACAGTGCACATTTATAATTTGGGAGCTTCAAAATTTTAAGGAAAAGATGTTTTTCTTATTCCGGACGAATGTTTTATATTTATAATATCTTTTTTTTCACAATTATTCTAACAAATATACATCGATAGAGTGAAGTGTGCGTAAGAGACAACTTAATATGACACGTGCAAGGCAATGTCAGTCGTAAAAGGATGGGGACTATCACCCGAGATACCGCTATAATAAGTTCGGCTTCGTTTCGATAAATTCACAATATTCCAACTTGTTCGAGCAAGTTTCATTGATAGTGAACGAAATTTCAACTACAATAGAGTTTAAAATAGCGTGCAAAAGATAATTCCATAGAGTGTTTTCATGTATGCTATTTTCAGTATCGATTAATTACTAACCAATATGGAAATTGCTCGAGCATTTTGCTGTTCTTGCTGACTTGTTATAGGGGTAAATAATAAACCTATAATTTTATTATGATGCAAAGCTTTAGGTAATTAAAACAAGCCGCACCACGCAAATATTCTGTCGTGATTGTTAAGACTGCCGTGCTGCAAGATTTTGTTTGTTTATAAGTTATAATGGTTATGAACACAGACTAATTTCTAAAAATGTCGAGATCCCTGTCGAACCTACTAGCTATCAACTATAATATAATTCAGTGTTTTTCAACGTGTGAGTATGAATGTGAATAGCTATTGGAGAAGAGGAAGACCAAAGAAACGATGGATGGATGATATTATGGTTAGACAGGAGCCGACTGATGAGATGACGAGCAGGTAAGTAGTAGACGAAAGATACGATGTTGCGCCGACCCCAAATAAATTGGGACAAGGGGAAAAGAAGGAGTTTTTTCCTTTTTTTAAGTATTTAATTTTTTATGACCACTTTCATCCCCCATATCTAATAAATGTCTACGATCATGTCAAAAACACGGTTTCCATCGCGATAGAGTAAAGGCTAAGTGAAGCGGACTTCGTATTCATGAAATCGGTTTGCGTTACCTTCAAGAAAGAGTTGTCGTTTGATTCCCACCGCAAAGGGGAAAAATATGTATGAGCAGAGCCAGATCATTTTTACTTTTTTTGCCAGCTGAGTTAAGAAAGATCAATTTGGCGACGTATTCGATGTAAAAAATGTGTTAATTATGTATTTACCTGAATCCTACTTGAAAATGTATAAAAATTTTGCGTGGATTGAATATTTTTCGCGAAATGTTTTTTCATACGCAGTGGTCGTGTCATGAAAAGATTGAAAAACACTGATTTAATTGATATATTATTGTAGTACTTACTATGTATTATTGTTTTAACATTCATTAGCTAAGTAGATTCGACTTAGAAATATCCACGCAATACAAAACACGGTTCACCGACTTACATCTAATTTAATCACATTATAAAGTTTTAGTTAAAAATTATGCGGTGGATAGTTTACTCTGTGCTGTAATATTTACCGAAAATCAATTGAAGATACAAGAATAAAGATAAATTCATAATAATAGTACTTAGATAAATTCCCAATTTCTTACATTAAAATGAAAGGACTCAATCAAACTACTTCTTAACACTTGAAATAATGTCATATTATTACAATATCAATGCAATTCATTTGAATCGTACCTACAAAGCTAACAGGAGTATTCTGTACGAGCCCTGTGAAATATAAAAAATAAATTTCCTAATAAAACGAACTTAGCCATAAGCACCGTTATTATAAAAATAAAATCTTTGGATCGATCTGGCAAGTTAACAAAAATAATAATCACATTTAAAACTTAACAATAAAACTACAAAATAATCAGACCCTGATTGCTAATATCAAATAAACATAACTTATAGTGAGTATTTGCGTTTACATACAAAAATATATTTTGAAGTACCTAATTTATAGCTGGCTCATTGAATCATAAGACTTAAAACTGGTTTAACCACAGGTTTCAAATAGTGACAAGATGAATATAAGAAAAAATATTAAATGCCTTGCGTGAGGGAATTTTCGAGAACAATATCGAATTCATCTAGCGGTTCGAGTATTTGCCTGAGGAATGTGAGAAGGCCGCGCTTGCGCAGGAAACTCTGTTCTTCGTACATCTCGATAGTAACGCGCGTCATCGACATCGGTACAAGCATTCGATGTAGCCAGTGTTCACTGCGAAATAATATTGCATTCTTATTACCTAACTATTGAAAACAAAAAAACATAGTTTCGAAGAACTCTGTAGAACGTAGTAGTGTAGTTGAACTGTTGAACGCTCGCTGACTGACACTTTCGTTTGCATTAGCTTCCGAAATTTCGAATATAACCATTACATCCAAGTGAAATGATGTGACGTTCCGTTCCTTGCCGTAACTTACCAAGTTCAGCGCCATCTATCCAGCGACTAAGGAAGAGTTTGAAAGAAAATCCCTCATTCTTTAACCATTAGAGGAGAATCAAAAGACACAAACGAGAAAGGCATTGTACCGTTTGGTATCGAATACCTCATACGGAACAGAAGTACTCACCGTAAACTGAGACAAATGAAAAGTTGGAACTTTCCATCTTTCCCGAGAGTTCGTCCCACGGAGTTGATCTCGTCCATAAGGTGGCAGTAGCACCGCCAGATGGCTCTGTGCTCCTGGTCTTGTCGGCAGTTGTACGCCATGCCGCAGCTCTTGTTGTTTTGAGCGGTGGGCTCGTCGCACAAGCTCATTTTGAACTCGTCTTTCACTTTAGCTGTATAGAGGTAGAATTCATTACCTTAGTTAGTGGATAAAAACTAGCTGTTCCTTACGGTATAACCATGAGACCCGGCGGGTAATCCTGAGACTCGTTGCGTGATGTTAAATGGATAATATGTAACATAACTATACACGCATTTTTTTGAATACACCTCAAATGGATATACTTGACTACCGATGTAATTCTTCACGGATGTGTCATTGAACCGGACTAAAGCTTGACTCACGCTAGACCGTGTCGGTTCCGAGCCGAGTCTCGATTGTGCAATTTGTATGGACACACTCACGCTTCCGAGCCGCTACCGAGCAACAGACAATAGATAGTGCTACGGCCGCCACTCGGTTCGGACCCGGCACGGTCTAGCGTGCGTCATCCTTTATCATAAACCATAAAAATAGAAATCACTTACCAAAATAATCCCAAATGAAAAGATTCTTTCCAAACAGCCGCACAGATTTGAAACCACACAGGAATGCTTGCTCCAAGCACTTGACAAGTCCGTTTTCGCCACAAAGCAGTACGCTGAGTGAGTTTGCGTCTTTGTCTCTCTTCGACTGATAGTGCCACTTGACTATCGCGTTCACACAGTCACCTATGGAAGTTTTTTTATTGAGTATTTAAACACACTTTTGTGCTTTGATTGAAATAGTGAGCAGTGCGTTGCTTTTATAGCAAAGGATCCTCATAAACTTGTGTTTAAGCGTTGAGCGGCTGTGTTTCTAGCAGCATATGGCTATTAGATCCTTTATCATAGATAGCCCTAGCTAACCCTACGACTAAGGGACTACTCACACTTATTCAGCTCTATTCAGCTGAACGCGCGCGTACGCGTCTCATAGTGTGAGTAGTCCCTAAACCACCACCTATTTCCCACTGATTCGCTTTATCCAGCAAATTTCCTTTGTTCTCGTTTAGTTATACCATTTTGTGTTACACTGTTACCAATTGGGAAAAAAAAACCGATTAGCAATACTGTAACTCAAAGCCCCATTGGTTTTTCCCTTTGATTGACAATGTAACTCAACTGAACGCTGTATTCCCGTTATGTAACACCTTCTTGGGTAAAAAAGTATTGTTGAGATACATCTTGACTTAGTACAACGATTACCTATCCCACAAGGGACCAGGGACTTGGTGTTAAGAAAGCTTTCTTCTAAGAAAGGTCGTTTGTTTCTGTTAAACATGAGACATAATTTATGTTAAGGACGTGTATGGTGCAGTATGATTCTATTGGCGCGTTGCCATAGTCGGAACAAATGCCGTAATTTTTTTTCAAGACCAAGAAGCACTCTCCTGTAAATGTCGTTCAGGGGCCAAAAGAAACATATAGCACTTTATGAAACGCGCTGCAGTGTTAGTAGTAGCGCGTCGCTTCGCACTGCTCAGCTAGAAGTCGGGGTTACCGCACGCTCAGGCGTTAACAAAGACGCGTCGCATGTTATGGTAGCAGCTGTAGAATGTACCGATCATGTGCTGGATGGTGGAGGTGGAGAGATGCGTGGTGGTGGGCGTGGGGGGCGCGGGCGCGGGCGCGGGCGTGCGGGGCGTGCCGCCGCGCATGCGCAGCGCCACCAGCAGACGCTCCGTGGACCCGTCGTCCACGCCCGTGCCCAGCCAGCGGTTGCACGGGAACCTACACCGCAACACATTCTACATTATCACTCAGCCGAATGACCTTAATCCGTACTTTTATTGTAAGTAATAATTTGTTGTTTTATTGTTTTACATACAAGCTAAAACAGAATTTAACATGACAATTTAAATTCAAATCATAACAATCCATAGTGGATTGTTTATATGTATAAGAAACATAATCTGAAAAGACCATACAGTACATGTATGCTTTTAGCTTCTTGATTCCGAGTTCTTATTTTCTTGTCGTGCTCTGACGTCCATTGCTGAATATAATTTGAAGCTAGGCAAGACAAGATGGACTGGGATGCCCCCGGAAGTTCGTCCAATTATTGCTATGCATTTCCATTTCAGCACCTACGCGTAACTTAACCTTATTCCAAATTAAAAAGTGGTGACTGTTGGCGTTACCCTACCCTTCTCACCCTTAACCGCTAAAATTAAACAATTCGATAGAAATAATCAACCACTTACGTGTAGGTATGTCCAGTCACTTCATTCCTCACAAATACTTGATCAAGTAACCAACGCGGTGATAGTCCAGAGTTATCATGTCCAATGCGCAGCGTAGACAGGATTCCCAGATTTTTATGCTACATAACGAAAATAAACAGAATTAATATCAACAATAGTTTAATAAAAGCTTGCTGTCTCATACATGACATAATAAAATCGGGAATTTTGATCCTAGAATAAAGGGAGATACATTCTGGAGCCTAGATTGACGGAAACCTTTTTGTTGATTTGAAAGCTTTTGATGAAGCCAGGAAAAGAGGCCAAGGTTTGTTTTAAACATTTCAACAAAGTTATCATTCAGTCTGCTATAAAACCACTTACGTGAAAAACGAACTCGTTAGTGTTGCGTGGTATAGGTATTTTAGGCGTAGATTCGCCATTGGCTCCGGATATTGAAATCCAACAGTTAGCGGTTGTCTGACTGGCTTTACGTGAAGGTACGATGAAGACTCGATATGGCAGCTCTGTAATACAAAATAATAGATTTAATAACTACAAGAATCGAGGCCATAGCAGATCGTATAGTACCTAAAAAAACCTGAAATATCGCGGCAGTCACGATTACTTTAAAATATTTCTTTATAATAACAATAACAGGTTAGTCGATGCAAGTTTCCACCTGCTGAAGTTGAGATTTATTAATGACTCTCGGATCATAATTATCGCACTCTGGGCGGAGCGGGGGGGAGAGTCAGACATTTACTGACTAAAGCCCATCACTTTCGAACAGCTCCGCAGCCCAGAATTACTGTCCTGGAGTTTAGCTATGGTGCTGTTCCACAAACGATGGGGCACTTAATATCGTGTCCAGTTGTTTGTTCACTACAGAAACTGATGGACGCTGCCGAAATCGCCAAATTAGTGGCTCAGTTTTGGGCTGATCCAATTTAGATTGCCATCGACACTTCTATCGATATATCGAAATATCTTCGATATTTTTCCATACAATTATTGATATATTATTATATCGTCGTTTTTTTTAATCGCGATATATCGATATTCGATATATATTTTAGAGTATCGAATTCGTATCAAATTCGATTTTTTTTAAACGCAACGTTGGTTTCGTGTCCATATCTGATGACTAAATTGTATATATGTCACCGTAAAATTGTCAAACACGTTATATTGTAATCTCTCTAGCGATATTGTAAACTCTCGAAATATTGTCAAACGACAACTGCTTACAATAAAACGCAATAATTTTTAGTGAAATGCATGCGATGGTAGTCAACTCACGCGGTGTGGAGGGAAGGAGGGGTCCCCCTTGCCCAGTGGTACCACTCTCGTGAAAAGATAATGTACCTTTTGACGAGATCATCAGGATCAGGAATCGGTATTAATTCCTGAGTAATACCGATTAATATAACCTAACTTTAAATCACTTTATATTCCCCTAAAAAGCGTAGTCGACGGAGCCCCGCTTCGCGGGGCCCCTATCTCCGAGTGCAGGGTCTAAAGAAACCTAACTAACCTAACGGGGGGGGGGGGGGGGGCAAATCCCGATTATGGGGGCAGAGATACTTCCGTATGTTCAGTTGACAATATTTCGAGAGTTTACAACAGTTTATCATTAGAGAGATTACAATATAACGTGTTTGACAATTTTACGGTGGCATAATACATGTAGTTATTTAGGGTCAAGCATCAATAAAAATACTGTTTTCCTCTTTTTTGCGAAGTTTGAATGCTTTGGTGACATGTCTGAATAATCATACGAAAACGGACGATATAACGATATTTTTCACTCGATAAGTATCGATACGATAAATATCGATATATTTTTTTCACTTGCCCATCCCTAATCGACACGCTAAGAAGAATCACAAAATAAGTTTTAAAATACTTACTAGTGGTGGGATAGGTATTCGTAAAGCAGCAATAGTCAACAGCATTCAAAGTGAGCAAGTGATAGAGAAATTGTTCCCTTTCCTCTTCTGAGCGCAAGAAAGCCGTCCGCTTGTACTGAGACCTTAGCAATGTAGTGTCGGCCAGAAGTTCACGCAGATGTTTCGATAGTAACTTCTTTTCTAAGGACAATCGAACCCAAGCGCGTGCGTAACCTATCTCAGTTTTAATATCTGTCATTGCTTGCACGTTTCTGGAACAGAAAAACATTATTATGTTAGCTTCTGCACTACGTCGATCTTGCCCGATCGTTAGAAATCAAAATACAAATCAAAACATTTATTTCAAGTAGGCCAGTTACAGGCACTTTTGAATTGTCGAAACACAAGTTACATTTAATTAAAAATTTAAAAAAAAAAACCCCGACACATAGGGTCATAATTTCAATATATTCCCGGTTTTTGGTGTAGGCTCTTTCATTTGATACCCATTTTGTGGGAGTTGTGAAAAAAAATGTAATTCGCCATTGTTTGGTGGCGGCCATCTTGGATTTGAAATTTTCTTGTAGCGTATAGTATTCAACTAGGCAAGACCTTTCATTTGATACCCATATTGAGAGAGTTGTTGAATAAATATGTAATCCGTCAATTTGTGACGGCGGCCATCTTGGACTGATTTTTATCAAACATAGCTAAGAACACTCCCGACTAATTCACCTCTCAAACAAAAAAAAAACAAACAAACAATCAAAATCGGTTCATCCGTTCGGGCGCTGCGATGCCACAGACAGACAGACAGACAGACACACACAGACACGTCAAACTTATAACACCCCTCGTTTTTGCATCGGCGGTTAAAAAATGAACATTAAATGTAGCTACAGTCCCATTCACAAGACATAAAAACTGTGAAAGTATTTTAGTTGCCCATTCCCTAACGTAGATCTCTATGAAGAAGAACGGGCAAGAAACTCCATGGACACTCTTTTAAATCATAAAGTTGTTACAAAATCTTGGTTACATCATTCAAGTTGAGATGGTATATTATGTGGGCACAATGTAGCAAGATGTGCACGTTAAAAGTGTCCATAGTAAAAACCATCAACGGTGCATATTTGGACCACCAACCTCATGTCGAAAGTCAAACTCTCTGGCAGTGGACGTAAAGGATTGGGTAATTGAGATGATTTCCTTTCCAACGTCCCGGAGTTGCTGAGACGATCCCGCGAACTGTCCCGTGAACCGCCTCGCGAACTATCCCGGGAGCGACTGCCTGAACTTGTACTTTGGTGTGCCTCTACTTCGGCACCCACAGATGAGAGATCTGTACAGAATTATTATAATGTAGTTGATTTGCTTGACATAAAAGTGTTTGTATAAACTGATATGAATAAAAAGAAGATTACTTACAGTCGAGTCTTTTTCGCAACACACACCAAGCCAAAGCTGCATGTTCCAAAGCAATACAATGATAAATGATGAACAATTCCGTACTTAGAGCGGTAAATAGTTTTACAAATAACACTCATGACACATAAATATAACAGTTCGATCGTATATTACTATACCCGAGAGCAGTGGCGAAGGGTGATAATAGTGTGAGGGGAAGCCGAAGAAAAAAAATGATAATTATTTACGAGTATTTAGGTTTTTTTCTCATAACAATAATTTTGACCTCATTTTCATTATTATTGACCCCAAAAACAACGAAAACGACACCCATGATGAAAAATCCAAAAAATGTCGTCGGCGCCATTTCGAATTTTCATTTTGACCTCATTTTCGTCATCAGCGACCCCAAAAACCACAACACGACACCCATGATGAAAAATCCAAAAATGTCACCAGCGCCATTTTGGATTTCCATTTTGACCTCATTTTCAACATCAGCGACCCCAAAAACCACGAAAACGACACCCGTGATGAAAAATCCAAAAAATTTCGTTGGCGCCATTTTTTATTTTCTTTTTACCCTATTTTCATTATCAGCGACGCCCGAAAATAAATAAAATGCAGAGGAATGATAAATACTAAAAAAAAGTGACCCGAGCTCCGGCTTACTTGGCGCTACCTGTTGCTTTCTTTGTAAACATTTTTTTTTGGATTTTTGTAATTACGTTGACAGTACGTGTAGAGTGCCTTGTTCCCGAAGGTAAGCCGGTAGGAATGGGATTCTAAGGTGCCTTCGGGCCTGCCCGAGAGTCATGACAAAAAGTAAAGTAAGCAAATGTTGCATGAATTATTTAGGTGAGTACCTATGGTCTTCGAAACTAAATATTCGGGGGGAATTATGGATCAAATCCTATCCATAGGGGTCTATTGTCATGCCTAAGAGGGCATGTACGTTTGCCCCGCTAGGCCCCCCAGAATTTGCGTTTTAGGTGTACACCAATGCAATATACTACCTTACTACCGCCACTACTGCCTACCGCCTCTAGGTGTATATACTCCTAGAGGCGGTAGTAGTGGTAGTAGTTTAAAATAAACTGGTACCTCTGTACTTTTGAAATTTGCAAAATAGGCACACTTTTTTTCGGATAGGAAATCATCAAATGACTTCTCCCACTCTGGGCGGAGCGGGAGGGAGTGTCAGACTTTTACTGACTAAAACCCATCCATGTTCCTTCCTCGCCCTTTATGTTCCGGGGCCGCGGTATCTCTTTCGAACAGTCCCGCAGCCCCGGCGTCAATGTGCTGACATCTGTTTGAGGCGCGCGTGGAACACAAACGCGCCGTCGACACGGCCTGTCGTCTTAAGACGGACGGACGGCGAGTTAGCCCATAGCTCACCGTCCACGGGCCCGCGTTTACGGTGGCCGGTAGCCCCCAACGCCCAGTGCATCTCCCGCGGCGGCTGGGGCGAGAGGTTCTCTCCCTCTCGCGTTCCGCCACCTCCTTCGCTAGCATGACTGCTTCGCAGAAGGAGGTGACGGCTTCCCATTCCGTCTCGCTCCGGACCATGGATTTAACCAGGGCCGGACGCGAGAGGTCGCCGCTACGAGGACACGGCGTTGCTCCGCCCACGCGGGGCAGATCTCCACCGTGTCCTCCGGTCGATCCTCGCAGTGGAAACACACGGGCATTTCCTCGCGCCCGATTTGACGCAGGAACCTCCCGTAACATCCGTGGCCGAAGAGGACCGGCGTTAGCCGCAAGGTGGGGACACCGTGGCACCTCTCAAGCCACTCCTCAAAGAGGGGACTTATAGCCACTATCGTGGCGTGCCCTAAAATAGGCCCCCATATTTTGCAATTTTTTTCAAAAGTACGTAAGTAAGGTAACTTTTGTTCGACACCATACCTGGGGACCTTCTAGTTACGGATATATTAGGGGTCAAAGTTCCAACTTTTTTCTTAGATACAAGTTTTGAATTTAAGATTATTACTTTAAATACCTCCACGACCCCCGTACTTAACGCAAATTCTGGGGGGCTTAGCGGAGTAACCGTAAGCGCGTACGGTCGAACAAGCTATTTGGTTTACAGTTTAACCCACAAATTACATTGTAAAATGTGAACCAAATATAGCTTGTTCGTCCGTACTTTGACCAATTTTACAAAAATATCACATACATATACGTTTAAACCATGCTTACCAGGAGTAAGGTAGTTGGGATCGATAGGTTTAGTGGAATTGCTGCACTGCTCCAACTCTTGGTAGTTGGTGAGATGCATCCAAAGCGCAGACTTGCCCAATTTGTGCTGCAACCCATGCGACCACAGCCTTTCTAAAAGGTCGCATAGTGAGGCAATCATGGTACTCTCTTCCACGCCTGTTATTGACACCTCACTGCCCAAGCCTAAGTCCGATTCTTCTGTACCCATCTTCTCTAAAAGCATTCTTTTTGTCTTGCTTTTGCACTCCTGAAATTTATATCATTAGTAGTTGGCAAGTCTAGCTCATAGTGGTAAAGGATTGGTTGATAATTTGTATAAGTTGGATTGGTTATACCTTCAGAAGCTTTTCAACAAATGCTCTATTGTTCTGAGCGATGGCTGCCGGAGTCACTTCTGTGGACAGTCTCCTACTAATATCCCCCAGCAACAGTTCCGGTGGACAATCCTTCACTTGCCATTTTGCGTTTTTTATACGTTTTAGACTGTTAGTTCTGGAAAGCGAAACAAGTTGCAACTTAATATACAGTGTGAGAAACTGAAGAGTGAAACGTTATGAAAAGCATAGCGAAAAGCAACTCAGTTGGTATGGTTTTTGATGCGTTATATTAGTAAGCGCGCGGGTTGCATGCAATCAACACAATACTGCATGATGAACAGGCTGTATGCAACGAGCTTTAGTCTTATAATGGCCCGATAATTAATTACTTCTCGTAGCTCTAGCTAAGTTTACTGATTGCAAAATATGGAGAAAGAGGCATAGGAAGCGTTGACGGTACAATTACACAAAACTCGCGCACACTATTACTACTAGGCACAATACATTCAAATACTAATCGAAGGAACAGGTTTACGAACATTCAAAATGCGCAGCATTACATATAAATAACTTTATTTTTTATTATCATATTTTATTTACATACATGAAGCCTAAATTAAAACAAACAATATATTGCATTATGGAATTACCTTATTATGGGAAGATCTGTCAACATTATTAACTACGATACCTATCAATTATAACTCTGATAACTATGTAAAATAAAAGTTAGATATATTATGTCATAAAAACAAAACAAAAATAATGTAAAGGAATAAATAGGGTTGGACAAAAACATATCCTTCGAGTATAACACTATAAACATATAAAATCACATATTATTATTACATGAAAGTATTTCATACTGCATGCAATATAAACAAATCATGCACTTTTAGTACAAAACACTGACTATCACAACATTCAAAAATAATATAATTACGTGGATTTTGAGAGGCTTTCAGAATAACTCACGTGTTACACAAGATCCTTATCATTATAATTATTATGTAGTAAAATTAATATTTTGTAGGTTAAGATGCTGCCTGTCTCAGTTGTTTCCTAAGCCTCTCAGAACCGAATCTCTTCTATGATTGTTTAAATGAGACGTTACAATACCAGTAACGTTTAGTTAATTCGGAATAAAAGCTTAAAAGATAATAAACTTACAATAACAATAATTAAATTCGTAATGAACTGAGCTAAAAGGCTTCTATCCTGAAGCCAGTTTCTGCTTTGAGCTAACAATAACAAATAGCTTTATACATTGAAATCGTAAAGCTTAAATGGAGACCATAGATAATCCAGTTATTTTTTGCTATACTTCTAGTATCGAATAGTCGTGGCCGAAAACAAGCTTCGTGAAAAAAAGCCCATATTTGAAAGTCAGAAAATGTCAGCTAAAGTCATACCTAGTAAAAGTTAAGAGTTGCCTTGTTTTTCTATTATGCTGCTATGATAGTACTTAATAAACTGTTTTAAAAGTAAGGTGCTACATTAAGTACAACACCCTATTTTTATAAAACTTCTTACGGAATATCTATTATAAAGATATTATTGATATAAAATATTATGATTTGATTTTGTTATAAATGTTTTAGCTTCAAAAAAGAAATATTAGAACTCAATTACTAGTTAACCTGCCAACAGTAACCCGCTGGCACTAATAAAAAATATTTAATCTTGGCTAAGCAGTAATCTGCTATTTTTCCTACAAACTGTAGGTAAGTTTTTAAATTGTAAATTCTATAAATTATTATGTATTTAAATATACATACATTCAACAATACTAGAAGGTATTTTTTTTACATTTGTTGTCTTTTTTTTTTTCAATTAGATCAAACATTTTACAACATGGGATCCAATAAAATTATAAAAACAATAATTTACAATTGAATGGCCTTCACCCACAACATTAAACAGCTTTGTGAACCTTTCTACTGAGTATACTATGTATCACTGGATGTAAAGAACTTTTCTGATACGATTATGCAATATAAATATTTGCATGAGATTCATTAAATTGCCAAATCGTATTTGGTAGTTGTTGTTTGCAAAAATATGGAAGCATATAGCCATCTTTACACGCAAGCTCTTTCGCGAGTGCTTTTGAGCGTACAAGATTGCAGACCAAAAACCCATGTGCCGCAATAGCGACGCATAGGCGTTCCCTTTCCCTTGAACGCGCGCTCTTTCACGCACGTTCGAGCGAGTGTGTAAAGCTGGCGATTATTATTTTTTCAAAGCAATACACGCTCTACACGGTAGTGTTAATTCACTAATGAAACGAACATTATAACATACATTATATATCAGGCTTGTACGGTCGCATGCTGCCATATTAAGCAAGTTTCCCTATGATGGACTTTAGGTCACTCTTTAAAACAGCATGAGAATAAAACAAATGACCAAAAATCGTGACTTCATTGAGTTAACAATTTTAATAACTTATTTTAGATTCTAGGGTTAGGCTCAGTGCCGTCCCAAAGTAGCAGTCTAAAGTTTTTTAAGTCAAATTAAGTTTAAGATAACATACAAATCTACAGTTAAAGTTTGCTTCTTGTAATAATATTGTCTTAGTGTGTAAATAAAATCAATGAATATAATATAAGTGTTGAAGGATGTATTAAAATGGTTATCTCGGTGCCTAAAATGTACGGGGCAACATGCAAGCTTCAGACAGCAATACAAACATCTCTGACAGTTGACGAAGCACGAGACTACGGTAATCATATTATCACGAAAGCTGCACTCGCGGTTAGTTGAACTAAGCGGCCAAGACGCGTTTCTTCAACTGAACTTTGGACAATACAATACGGGGAGCGGTAGGACGCGGGACGTAACTTGAATTCAGGATCTTCCACTCAAAAAGCATTCTAACTTTTGAGCTGCTTGAAATGTAAAGGTACTAAATAGGTTGCAATGGAATTTGAACTTTGTCTTGTATGACATAGAGTTATTAGTTTCTAAACTTGATTAAGATTCTGAATTTAAGCATAAACGGAACTTCCCCGTCGCGACTCTCAGGGGGCAAACGTCAGATCGGAGCGAAGCGGGGGAGTTCGGACACAGACGGCGACAGTGGTCAGGCGTCGTGCGGGCAAGCGGGCGACAGAGGGGCGCACCTGGCGTCGGGCGCGGGCGGGCGGGACAGTGCGTGCGCGTCCAGCCGCGCGGGGAACGCGCGGTAGTACGCGGCGCGGTGCGGCAGCCGCTCGGCCGGCGCGCCCACCTCCAGCTGTGCGCCCGCGCCCCCCGCGCTCGTCGCACTCCCCGCACTCCCCGCACCCCCGGCCCACACGCAGTAGCCGCGCGTCGCCAGTCCGCCCTCGCCTATCCGCCGCCTGCAACACAAACTCACCTTATTGCCGGTTTGCTGCTGACTAATCTTCAACGCTGCTGCACGCCAGAGACGCAGAAACCGATTCGGTTGATGACCGAGAGAAACCTAGCACCGAATCACCACATTTTAAACATTAAATAATGCCATGACTATGATTCAGTTTTGATTGAGTTTTTGTTCTGTATGTTTATGAAGTTGACGATAATTGCCAGAGACGTTTTCCAAAAGCCAATCTAATGTTAGTAGGAGATTGTATTGGCAATGTTAAGGACAGACACAGAATATTTTTACTCAGCCTATTAACGCTGCTAGACCTAAATCATAATAATACTGTGATGTGATTTCGGTTAGTCAAACACTCAAACTTCTATTATTTATGGTCCCTTGTGGCATGACGTTAGTATGCGGTGGCATGTGCCCGGTTGGTGCACCTATATTTTCAAACCATCCATTTCCCAGTTTACATGCTAAATCCAGTCTACATGCTGAGGTAAGTTTTCAATGTTAGGTATTTAATGGTAGAACCACACTAACGTACCATACATACTTCATGCTTTTGAGCGAAGTTTTCGTTTATGTGGTTCTTCCCCCTTTATAAGTTTAGTCTTACTTGACAGTTTTGATCCGGTGTTCAAAGACTTGCAGATTGGCATCATAATCTCCCCAGCTGCCCATAATCTTGTTATCAATAAGAGTGGCGAACATCTGAGTCTCGAGGAACCGTGAGAGGAACGGCCGATGCCGCTGCGGTTGGTCCGATAAGAATGATGCTTTATCAAAGTTCACCATCGATTCGCGAGATGACAGCCATGAATCACGGTCCTATAGAAATAATAGTTTAAATTATGAACAGATTGATTGTTATTTATTATTTCAAAACATACTCGTTTGTCGAGCGATATGCGTAATAAGCTAATAAGGCAGCCTTACACTTCACTGGATCAATCTGGACGGTTGACGTCATAGATCGACAGCAATCTATTTGCACCTTATAAAGTACGTATCCAAAGTTTATTTACCTGATCAGGCATGATGACGAAGTTCTCATACATGAGAAATATATGCACAAATCTGTTAAGGAATGTTTCTCTGATAGCAACATTGAACCTTATGTCTTCGTTATATTGTTCCTCATCATTGAGGATTTTTTTCTTTGTTGTTGGCATTACTGTGTCTGCATCAACGTCATCTATGTTAACACCTGCAGTTGGAAAAGAGGGATATATAAACAAGTCGCTCAATAAGGACATTGCTATGGTAAGATTTACAATGTAATAATGAGATATCATCATCATTATAAGTTGGATAGTAATTACCAACATCCTTTGTTGAATTGTGAATACACGGTCACAAAGGCTTAACGCGTCACAAAATTTTGTTCATTCAATGCATCATTTCTCCAAGTATAAATTAGTGTTCTAATTTTGCGCTTCGCATTGAACTTGACTAAGAATTCGCATGGAACTCACTAGTTTTTTTTTTAAGTTACATGAGGGCTAAAATCCAACAGATGGCTGCCATAAAAGTTAAGATTGTCATACCACTCCGTTTGACGATGTCGACGATTCGCTGCAGTGCATCCATACGAAGGGGCGCGCGTCGCGTCGGCGAGGCTGGTGGCGACGCATTCAACGGCCTGCTTTCATCCCATTCTAGCACGTCGTTAAACGAATGCTTCCGACGAAGGCCGCCTGACAAAATAATAATAAATCATGTTAAAAATGTTCTGCTAAACATGCACTCTTCAAAATATTTAGTTCTGGTTTAATTAGACCTTATATTTAGTCAACTTATGTATGGGACCGGTCAAAGTGGCGACACTTTGGGGAGGCCTATGTCCAGCAGTGGACGTCTTTCGGCTGAAATGCTGATGATGGTGTATGGGATCAAATATCAACTCTCAAATATAAAAAAACAGCTGTTTCATACATTTTGATGAGGAAGAAAATATTTGTTTTGAACTCTTTGAATGCTAAATAATTAAATATGTTTCATATAAAATTATATCAGCCGAAAAACCCATGGACGTTAGCGTTCCCAAAAACCACAACAAAAACTGATGACCTGATGAAGGTCGCGGGAATCCGGTGCGTTAGCCTACTTTGTTTGTTTAAAATATATTCATTTGTTTACAATATCTATGCTGAGGTAATGTCTAGGTCACACGTCTACTGATGCACATATACATATTGTACTGGGTAGCACGCCACTCCAACTCGCTTGTATAAGTATAATCTCATTATGTACAGGAGCGGTTTGCGAAGCATGCGTGACTAAGACTCGACGTATTAAATCTGATCAATAAATCAAATTAATGCACTAAAAAATTGAATATGAATTCCAATTAAAACCCTAAATTCGATGTTGTAAACGTTTCAGGTGTAAAAAAGGCATTTGGCAAATTCCCAAATACTTTTTTTACATCTAAAACTATATATTCGGTATTGCGATATTAATTATTGCATTTCCTTATCAATTTTTTAGTCCACTACAGAGCCATATTTCTTATTTTTAACCGACTTCCAAAAAGGAGGAGGTTCTCTATTCGACTGTATGTATTTTTTTTTTTTATGTATGTTCACCGATTACTCGAAGACGCCTGAACCGATTTGAAAAATTCTTTTTTTGTTTGAAAGGGTATACTTCCAAGTTGGTCCCATAGTCGCCAAGTCGGGATCTGATGATGGAATCTTGGCGAAATCGAGGGAACTCTTCAAATTTTATAGGATAACGTACAGCAATTTTGGTATTTTCTACAACAAGTGAAGCATTTGCGTTTGATAAGAACCATTCTACTATCAGATCTGATGATGAAGCCAAGAGTCACGGAACTCCATAATGAGACAATGTATCCTAGTCGTGTTTGGGCTTGTTGTAATTGTAACGGTATGCACTTTCCATGTGTACCAAGCACATGTGAACCACTAAAAAGTGAAAAATAAAAACTTTTTTGCAAAAAATAAAGCCGACTTCAAAAAAAAAACCAAAAAAGTGAAAAATAACTTTAGCTTCTGAAGTCGGTGACAAAAAAATTAAATCAATCATACAAACGTCACCGACTTCAGAAGCTAAAGTTATTTTTCACTTTTTTGTTTTTTTTTTTGAAGTCGGTTTTATTTTTTGCAAAAAAGTTTTTTCACACAGTAAAATTGCCAAATTAATTAAAACATATAAATATTTGACAGCTATTTACGACGTTGCCAACTTTTGGGATACGCGCTCTTAATAATAACATGTGTAGTGTAGTGTGCCATGTAATAACCCTATTGTTGTGACATGCTTTAAAACTATTGTATATTCTAGTAATAATAATATATATCATACCTGATGGTAATGTACAGCTACTGCTCATACTGTCACTCATATGCTTGTAAGATGTTCCATTTAAAGGAACGCCGAGCTTCGTAGGCTCGGTTTCAGGTCTTTGAATCTGTGGAATATCCATAAATAAATATTGACATGAAAAAGGCATTAAAATTATCTCTATATCACAGTCATATTATATCTATTAGTTTATCTACTTAAATAAGTAAGACAATATGATTATTTGACTATAAAAGCGATATGTAACTTTACATATTGGTTCTGAAGAAAACAAATGACTGAGTTAGGAGGAATGTGTTAGTAAATTGGTCAATTGTGGGAGTATTCTTTATGGATTTTTCATACCTGATGTTTATCTAAAACATGATTCAATTCTTCAATGAAGGGCGTCCGATGCGGGAAGATCGGCAGTTCTTCAGGCAGTTGTATATCAGGTTTGTCAATGTCAACCAAACAGAGAGCTGCTTCAGATCCAAGGGCGATGCTTCGGGGACCATTTGGTCCCATACTCATTGCCCCACTATCTGAATGGAGACCTGTGAGTTGTAAAGAATACTGTCAGTATTCATCAGATCGAAAACTAAAAAATACGTGAGTGAAATCAAACATGGATTAATATGTCTATGCGTACATAAAACATTACATGTTTCAACAGAAAACAGTTTAGAAACATAATCATAATAGCAAAAGTTTCTTATACAATCAAAATAATGTCTTAAAGACGAAAAACATTGGCAGTAGTTTAATACTTGAAGTAGATAACCAACATTGAATTAGCTGGTGACCTATTGACCTCTATTATAAAGTGCATTGTACTTTACCCATGACGAATGGCACTGGCGCGTCGAGGAAATGGTATAGAGGGGCCGGCAGTATTGGCACATACACGTGCGCCCATGTAAATGGCAGCAGTAGAGATACTATGCACTCAGCTACTAGCATTAGTTTGTTGAAGTCTGTGAACCAGTATTCATAAGCAATTAGTATATTTACACAGGAGGCGATTAAATGTTATATGAGCTCCAAATAGAATGTTCTGCCCTGTTTTATTTTTTAATTTTATTACAGGATAACATACTTGAATAGAAGATCAATTTAAACTTATAACAAATTCCGCAGATGTGATGGTATTGATATCTTAACACAATAAAGCAAAGAATCAATTTAATTTGACCTTGTATAAATCAAACTGATTTTTCTTAACACTAGTAGTAATTTTATATGACTCAATTATACTAACCACTGGATCTTAATAAAACTTGATGTTCCAGTAGAACACAAGTGAACAGCTGCACAACACATTCAACACCTAAAGTTGAGAACATAGCTCGAAGAGGGTAGTCCAAAAGAGGTAACTCATCAGGGACATTTGGCATTCTTATCACCTGGAAGAAATATAAATAAAAGTTATGGTTTGTTTATGTCAACTGATTATGAAAGGTACCATACAATGGCTTTTATTTTTTTTAAACCATAGGTGCTTGCATAAAAATGGTGTGGGTAAAAATAGTCCCATACTTTCTGTATGCACTTGAACATTAAGAGAAAGGTTTTATGCAATTTTATAAAAGTAAAAAAAAATATTGGTGTTCTGGTAAACCTGAATCTTTAGGCAAATACCAAGATAGCATAGATAGATTGAAAACTACTTATTATGATTACTTACAACAGGAATTGGATCCAAATGAGGTTCAGAAGGAGGCACATAGAGTCGTAAAGCTTGACCGGGAAGTGGCACTGGTACTTCATAAAGTAAATTATACACATAAGACTCAGGACTGAGACCTGGGCCTGGCTGCCTTGGGAGAGATCTATAATAGGCAATAAATTATTATTTAAAATTTTCAGAGTATTATTGTTCAAAATAAAAGAATTTTCACTCAAAACTACATGTTTTGAATGTTGAACAAAGTGGGTTATTTTAAAATATCTGAATTTTTTACTTCATTTCAGACATATTACAAGTTACAAAAGTATTCTTTAAATATGCTTAGTCATGTTTTATTTATTAAAGTGAATTAAATTCTGTTTACAATAATCAAAGCAACTCACCTGAATAAATTTTCTAAAAACAATTGCGCCACCCTCACATACGGGTACTGACATATGAGTGCAATACTTTTGGCGACATACAGTTTGTCTTTGGCTATATCGTAGTATGTCAGTGCAGCTCCACTGTGAGGTGCAAGTTTAAATGACCTGGGAAGCGACCTGGAACTTTCTTTGCCTGATGCTTTTCTGTGGCCAGGAGGAGTCTGGCCACTAGATAATTCTGTGATGTACATTGCCTACAAAAACAAGCATGAATTCAATTCTTAGTCATTCGAAAAATTACTCATTTATTAATTATAACACTTAAATAAATATACCTGTAATGTATGCATGGCACTGCAGATGTTTCGGTTCCTAACTTCCTCATAGAATATGAGACTGAATCCATAGTAACGGGATGCATTTTCTCTGGTTACTACAAAACTGTGGAACTTGGGCTCTAAAGAATGTTTTTGTGTTCTAAACTGAAGGCCAGCTGGCAGACAAAGCTGTAAGATTATACATTCACAAGATATTATGCAGTGCACATTTGTACAATAATAATTGTACCTATAAATAGATGTTGTGTTATTGAAAGATCTAATCATGTTTTAGTATAGAAGAGTAAACTGAGAAATGAATAGTCCTCTTATTTTTTAGTAAGTACTAAAATAGATATAAAATGAAAACTTTACAAATTGTTTCTATTGAAACAAAGACTTCATCAATGTGACATTTCAATTGAACTTTATTATATGAGCACTTACCATACACACTGCATGTTCATCAAATGGATTGCTTGTTATGTTCTCAGGGTAGTGAGCAAGAATTTTTCCTTTGTAGGAACGATCCAATGGAGATACATGTAAATTGTCACCTAGAATGAAGGCAGTGTTTTTTAACTTGCACTTAATTTAATAATGTTCGACGACATAAGACTATTACTTACCGCAAAGCCTATCAGGCTCCAACCCAGAGTCAAAGTCGAGGCCACATATCGCAAAATAATCGGCAAATCGACATCCAACAGATAAATCAGAGAGAGACATATTTCTATCGACCCGTTATTTACTATTTGAGACACTTTCTCTTCCAGTCTCTGTGCGAAGGTTTTGCCTCAGCATTGTACACTAGCACTGGAATCTCATTGGCAATAGATTTGTTTAGCTAGCTCACATGTTTTTATTTGGCGTACAATTTTCAGTGATAATGAAATAAATACAAATTGTAAACGAAAAACTATTGTATTCACGCCATCACATCACTCACTCAGACAGCTGCCAAATTGCGACCGAAAACCCCTCCTCTCCTCTCTCCTCCCCGGCTGGCCATCGTTAAGGCTTTACCCCACGATTCACCATTTTCCTTCACATGTCTGTTGTCTATGATATAGAAAGAGTTTATGTGAGGAGTACTTAATATTGGGAAAAAAGGTCAAAAAGGGATTAATTATCTCAGCGAAAGGGGATATTCTTTTATACATGTTTTATATAATGGCACAATAGGCTAGTTTCCACCATCAATAAATTGCAAAACTAATTAATCCGTCAGTTAGAGTATTGGAAAATAATGGACACGTATTTTTTGTTTTTGTAAATCACTGAGTACTGACAAAAATAGAACGCATCAAAACTCGGGAGTGGGGGCTCGTGACGTCACAACGTACTAAAAACTATAGCACGGCGTGACGTATTGCGAATTTTAAAAGCGTCGTATCTTTGTCAATTTTGGTTTATGTAACGAAAAAAAAAATACGGGTCAAATATTTGTTTATAATCTAACTGACGGACTAATTAGATTTTTTTAGGACACAAGCCTATTTCCTAAAATGTGTATGTTTTTCGACAATGGCCTCCTGTCAAAGTCGCCCAACACTGTAGTGAATGAGGGCATTTTTCAGCCCATTCATCATAATCAGTGATCATACTCATTAACTTGACTAGACTAGCTAGCTACTAATATCTAATCTGTGGTCGTGGACTAGACTGCTAAGCAGAGGTACTCGGGAACAATGCACACAGCTCAAGGCTTATAATCACTGACTCTAGATAAATGCTCTAAAAGGTCTTCAACAATTGCCAAGATGGTGAGATAAGTCGGTCTGTGGATGGGTGACCATTCATTACAGACCGAGACCCCTAGTACGTACGGGGAGTACGTACTAGGGGTCTCGGTCTGTACGTCCGGGCTTTCATTTGTAAAATTTTTAAATTCCCAGATGTTTGTTAACTTTGTATCTTGTTTTACGTTTTTTGAGTAGTAAGTTACGACCAATAGGCTTGTTAACTGAAAAAATCTAATTAGTCCGTCACTTAGATTATCAAAAAATATTTCACCCGTATTTTTTCTTTTCTTACTTACTTATCAAAATTGACGAAGATACTAGTACGCTTTTAAAATTCTCAATACGTCACTGTTTGGTATCATTTTTAGTGAGTACTGACGTCACGAGCCCCCACTCCCGAGTTTTGATGCGTTTTATCTTTGTCAATATTCGTTGATTTACAAAAACAAAAAATACGTGTCCATTATTTTCCAATACTCTAACTGACGGACTAAATAGATTTGCAATTTATTGATGGTGGAAACTAGCCTATTGTCGGGCCTACGTTGTCCCTCCATACCTTTGGGTTCAGACTGTTCCATAAAAATATAAAAAATAAAATTACTCGGAAAGAAGTTATCGAAAAGGTTACTCATGTCACCAAAAATATTGTTTCAGTGGCTTAAAGTACAGGGTCTCCATTTTGCAAAAAAAGTTTATTATCGATTGGTCTGTTGGTCATTGTCAAATAAAAATTTCATGAAATGAAATGAATGAATGAATGTTGCTGTGTTTGTCAAAAGCAGTGGTGTACGCGGGGCGTACGTTTGTAGTTTTTAAATAAAACGATAATTGTGTAGTTTTTTTACTGTGTGATAATATTTATAGAATTATTATACTTTTGTCCTTGCCAAATTTTCAGTTTGTGATTTAGTTGTCAACGTTGGATTGTATTGCAATTATTGTTCACAAGATTCAAGGTAAGTATTTTTTTATCATTTTAGGCAATTATTGTGTCTCTTAATAATGTGATTTGCTAACGAAAGTATCTAGTAAACACCCCAGAGAATTGTGTATGCTTTATTGTACGGAAGCCTTTTGAAGTTCTAATAATTCGTAGTGGGAAGTGATAACCGCAATCTTATCGTCTTGTCCGTGTATTCCATTAAGGAAAATGGGTGTCTCCTACTTTTAGCCCAATATCCGAGTCATGAGTTTTGCATTTTAGTAGGTTTTACATTATTTTAGTGATAAAAACAACAACATCTTGATAGAATTTTGTTGGGTCAATTGTATGAATTGTGGCTTTTGGTGTAGCTGTCTCAATAAACAATATTTTTAATGGGGTATCTTTGGTGTACTACCTACTACAGGTCAAAGGTCTCAATACTCTCTATAAATTTCTCTAAAAGTATATAAAGCCTAGGTACTAATCTACAGCCTTTTAATACAGTATATTATTATAGTGCCTACATCATTGTTAATCACTGGTAATAATATAAACTATTTCACTACCTAACACTGCTTTATGCTATCACAGTTCACAACAAAACTTAAAATATCACTTACGGGATATCTTCTGTGATTGTTATTTATATTGAGCTCCTGATCTATATAATAAATAACAAACACGGAAGATATCCCGTAAGTGCCTTTTTAAGTTTATTTCACTACCTATTTGTGAATAAATATTTTTTGTTACAGAATGCTAAGAGGAAGAGTGAAACATTTACTACACTGCACTTTTTTCATATCATTTATATTTTTATTCCTTGTATTTGCTGGAGCAATAAATTTAGATGATAAAGAAAAAGAAAAAATTGATCCTTTCGAAAGATATGGAATTTACGGTGCAATAATTTTATATATATTAAGACTTTTTACTCTACTAACAATACCTCAAGTCCTGTGCAATTTTGCCGGGTTGACATTATTCAATGCTTTCCCAGGAAATGTGAAACTTAAGGGATCACCTTTGCTAGCACCATTCATTTGTATCCGAATTGTGACTAGAGGGGACTTCCCAAAATTAGTAAGAGATAATGTAACAAGAAATATGAACACATGTGTTGATGTGGGAATGGAAAATTTCATGATTGAAGTTGTGACTGACAAAGCAATTAGTTTACCAAAGCACAGGAGAGTAAGAGAAGTGGTTGTGCCAGCAGAATATAAGACTAAATCAGGTGCTTTATTTAAATCAAGAGCATTGCAGTATTGCTTGGAAGATAATGTTAATATACTTGCTGAAAATGATTGGATTGTGCATTTAGATGAAGAAACACTGCTGACTGATAACTGTGTCAAGGGTATATTGAACTTTGTATTGGATGGCCAGCATCAGTTTGGTCAGGGACTGATTACATATGCTAATGAGCACATTGTTAATTGGCTGACTACTCTTGCTGATAGCTTCCGTGTTGCAGATGATATGGGAAAACTGAGGCTACAGTTTTATGTATTTCATAAGCCACTTTTCAGTTGGAAAGGCTCTTATGTTGTAACACAAGTGAGTACATTTCAAATATTCAATTCTCAAACCTATAACTTAATTTACAGTACACACACATAACATACATTGTAATTTAATATTTTATTTGCAGGTAAGTGCAGAAAAAAAAGTGTCTTTTGACAATGGCCTTGATGGATCGGTAGCAGAAGACTGTTATTTTGCTATGAAAGCCTTTAATGAGGGCTACTCTTTTAACTTTATTGAAGGAGAAATGTGGGAGAAATCACCATTCTCACTATGGGATTTCATGCAACAAAGAAAAAGGTGGATTCAAGGAATACTTTTAGTAGTACATTCAAAACAAATACCTATGCTATACAAAATCTTCCTGGCAGTATCTTGTTACTCATGGGTAACCCTGCCATTGTCAACTAGTAATGTTTTCTTGGCTGCTGTATGCCCCATACCTTGTCCTCAGACTTTGGACATAGTATGTGGATTCATAGGTGCTGTCAATATTTATATGTACATCTTTGGTGTCATGAAATCATTCCCTATTCATAGATTTGGACCAGTCAGATTTTGTTTGCTTATTGGTGGAGCCTTAGCTACTATCCCATTCAATATTATTATTGAAAATGTTGCTGTGATCTGGGGAGTGTTAGGGAAAAAGCACAAATTTTATATAGTAAACAAGGAAATTAAGATCCCAGTGACTGTATGATTCCCCACTACAATATGTCATATCATTTTAAAGTTCTACTGATTTTATGATAGTAAGTGCACAATATACTTAAAAGGACTAATCTTGCACTTACTTTGAAGTGTGAATCATCCAGCACACTAGGTAGTGAATCATTCGATGATTGTTTTCACAAAGATGATAACATGGTACATACCAAAATGTTAGTCAGTGTGCATGTTTATTACCAAAGTATCAAAATTTACAATATGGTTTTTGTAAATTAAAACTTTTTGATTAAATATTAAGCACAATTGATATTTAAATGTAAAGGTATATTATGATAGCTTTGCTTTTATATCTTATCTACAGATGATTTATTTTTTGATGCCTTGTTGTTTCATACTGAATGGTTATATTTTGTTTGTATTAACATGTTGTAAATTCCTACAGTAAGTCACCTAATAATTTATCATCGTTTTAGTCAGACAATATCTTAAATACGGGATATTGTTGTATTGCTGTTGTTACGGTACTTATTAAATTATTTCGTATTTTTGTATAAAAATTACAACTGTATTTTACAATGTAATATATTATGTAGAGTTCTTTAGAACAAAGAATTCCGTAAGTACGTCACTGCTTTGGGTTGTTTGCCGCACTTGCTTTGCTTATGTTATTATCACTGTGTCCTCCATAATAATTAATAATACTCCATTCAAATCAGATAAAATATTCATTGTAAATAAACAATGACACAAAGTGAAGTTAGGAATACTTATCCTTTCTTAGCTAATGTGTACTAGTTTATGCTATTAGAGTTTAACACATATTGTCTAATAATTAGATAATTTGTAAAAGATGTAAGAACTTAAATGGTAGTTTGAGTCCAGAACAAATAAGCCAATTCCTACAAGTATCAAAATGTCCACTTTGATGGTCTTAGCTTAGCAGTAGTTTTTAATAGTTTTACCTAAAATGATTGAATGCACATACAGTAAAGATAATTAATGTAAACATATTGTCAACACTGAAACATCTGTCTGAAATATAATCAATTAATCATTGTACAATTTTCGATTTAAAATATTTATTTTAGAAGTGGCTGCAGGGACTTAAAAACACCTTCATAAAGGTTACAGAATTATAAGTGTTTCATGTTGAGTTGGTAACAGAATCAAATATGTAACACTTATAAATGTGTTTTCAATGTGTTAACCAAAACACTTACAAAAGTGTAACCATAACATATCTGTAACAGATATAAAAGGTTTAACAGTGTTAACAAGTGTTTAACAGGTAAACTCAGCGTTGCCATTGGTTAGCCGAAATCTAGTCGCAGTCTGTTGTAAAACTGATTATTTCAGTTACACATATTAACACAATATAAAAGGTTACAGTTTGATTCGGTAACATTATTGTAGGTATATGTTGTTACATCTAAAAGTGTTTTTCTGTTGAAACTGTTTTAAAAACAGTGTTAAAAACACATTATTACGCTTACAGTTTGAGTCCCTGGTGGCTTGTACAGGTTTTCAAGAATGTTATATTTCACTAGCGGACGTCACGCGGTTTCACCCGCGTGGTTCCCGTTCCCGTGGGAGTACGGGGATAAAATGTAGCCTATGCTACTCAGGGTGAATGTAGCTTTCCAATGGTGAAAGAATTTTAGAAAATCGGCACAGTAGTTTTTGAGTTTGTTCATTACAAACACACACACAAAAATACAAATTTTTCCCCTTTCAAATATTATTATATTTAATTAAGTATGAGGTTCAAATTGCAATAATTTCCACTAGGTGTACTTAACTGACATGATTCAAGTAGTTAAATAGATGTGTAGTACATAACTTAATGAAACTATTGTAATTGCAAACTGATGGAAGAAGAAAGAAAGGGAATACTCTGTTTTCATTTTCACTAACAAAATTATTAAAATCTTACTGTTCCTGCATTTTTTGTGATGCCTTAATGTCATAATTAATAATATAATTTAATTTATTGAAAAAAAGCATAGGCTAGTTTTTTTTTCAAATGATTAGTAGGTACACAAATGACTGAGTACATAATATTTTGTATTTGTATTAAAGTTGATGTTTTGGGTTAAAGTGAGTTAGATTTGAGGATGTTTGAAAAAAATACAATATTTTAAAATTTTAAAGCAAATAGTAAAATATTTGACACAAATGTTGGTTACAAAATATTTAAAATTTGTTAAGTATTGTAGTAGGTATGAGCCGGAATTTTTAACTTGAAAGTAAGAAGATGCACACAGTAATCTGTCCAGTAAATTTTAAGTTCTTTTCAGTAAACATGTAACTATTGTAATTGCTTAAAAACACCACATCTGACTAGTCATGTAAATATTTTATGAATAAATAGCTAGTTGTAATGTGTAGTAGTGTAGATGAATAAGTAATTACCAGTGTTAATTGGGGTCTGTGTCTACTTAGTTTCTTATAGGATAAAGGTCAGGGTTCAGCTCTGTTCAACCCATTGTGATGGTCTAAGTATTCAATTACACAATTGCCTTCGTTAATTATCATATTAGTTCATGACAAAAGACATTATGTGCCCATTATGGTCATGATAATAATTGAGTCAGTTGTTAATAATTTTATTTATCTATCATACAGGGCGATATAACATTAGTGTTATATCTCGCCGAGTTTGTACGATCCATCGATGTTATGTTGTAAATTGTAGTCGCAAGTGATTTACGTCTTAAATTAGTTTCGGTATTTTTGTATTACTATTATTATAATGTTTGCTATGTTATTGATTGACAGTTGAATGATGTAAGTATGTTAACGAACTTAATCGAAATTGATTATAATAAGTACCTAAATCCCACTTTGTACAAAAAAAAAACACTTAGAAACGTAAAATAAATTCAAGCATTCAGATGTTTTGTAATCACATTTCTTTTTTCATTTTGTCTGAATGGACTGTAAAAATATGTACCTACCTATTGTTAGCGTTGCCATAACTTCTGGGAACCAATACGGGACGTTTTTTCTTCAGATACCCAAAAGTCTTATTCGTATATAACACATTCAACACCGACACGGGGCTTTTCAACTACACCATACCTACATAACATAGCACGCATGTGTACCTTCCTACATAGCGAGAAGAAACAAACTAATGTATTTTCTAACAGATTCCCTTTGATCTCAAACTTATCAAAAATGTAAAATCATACTTTTTATTCAGTCTTAAGTCCGCCCGCGCCATTCACCTCTATTTTCGTATTTTGTCGAAATACGGGACAAGTAATTATTACGGGACGGGATGATCAAATACGGTGACAGTCCCGTATATACGGGACGTATGGCAACCCTACCTATTGTAAAAGTTACCTAACCTAATGTGTAGCACAGCTTGGTTTTATGTTGATACTAAATATAAATACACTCGAGAGCAATGAATCCGGGTCACTTAAAGAATGTTAAAAATCTCGGAAACTAAAAATGATACGTTAATGCAATAAATTGTATTTAATAGACAATGTAATACTCCTTAAATGAAAGTAAAAAAAATATGAGTCACCATACATTTTATTAACACAAAATTACATAAAGAAAAAAACTGCTGATCTCTCCTTAAAACAAAAATAGGAAACATGAAAATTTGAACTTTATTACGATTTTCTTGAATTTTAATACTTCGTATTGCCTCCTCGTGCTTCCATTACTGCGTTTACGCGGTTTGGCATGCTGTACACCAAGTTCCTTATACGATTTTGGGGAATATTCTCCCATTCCTCTGTGAGAGCAATTTTGAGCTCACGAAGCGTGATTGGGGGAGGGTTTCTTTGTTTTACGCATCTGCCTAGCTCGTCCCAAGCATGCTCGATCGGGTTGATATCCGGGCTGCGCGCTGGCCACTCCATACGAGTAATGTTCATCTATTGAAGGTAGTCATTCACAATCCTACCTGTATGAGGTCGGGCATTGTCATGCATAAATATAGCATCCTCACCTAAATTGACCATAAATGGACCAACGTGATCATTGAGGATTTCTTCCACATATCTTACGCTAGTTAAAGAGCCGTTTTCTATGATCACCAGCTCTGTGCGACTTTCAGAAGAAATTCCGGCCCACACAAGTACAGACCCACTACCGTAGGCTACTTTTTCTTCGATGCATGCTTGCTTGAATCTTTCCCCTGGTCTTCGATACACTCTGCGTCTTCCATCGTGCTTTTAGGGCATAAATTTTGATTCGTCGGAGAACATAACTTTTGACCAATCTTCAATACCTACTCCAATTTACGTGGCTCTGGGCATATCTTAGTCTTGAAATACGATGCCCACGCTCCAGTTTAGGGCCGTTTGCAGGTCTAAGGGGTTTTAAGTTAGATTCAGCAAGCCGACGTCTTACTGTCCATGCACTTGGGTTACTTCCTCCGAGGCGTCGAAACTGATTTGTGAGTTCAGTTCCTGTGAGAAAGCGATTTCGAAGCATGGTGTTCACCAAGTATCGGTCTTCTCGTGCTGTGGTACACCTGGTTCTGCCCGTTCCTGGTCTGCGTAGGTTAGAACCAGTTTCTTCGTAACGTCGGAGAACTCTTTGTACTGTTGACAGCGACACACCGACAGTCCTGGCTGTATCGCGCTGACTCCGGCCGGTTTCCAGCATTGTAAGTATTCTGGTGCATTCTTCAGGCGTAAGCGACATAATTTCAGCTTGAATAATGAATATAGAGCACTATCAACATGGTTTATGTACCCACATAAATGACAGATTACAAACAAAAGCAAAACCAAATGCTGTAATTTCGTAGTTCCATCTTCGAAAGTGGCCCTTTTTCAAATTTGATTTTTTTATGATATAACTTTACAATAACTAAGAAGTTTTAATACCTTCATTTAAGGAGTATTACATTGTCTATTAAATACAATTTATTGCATTAACCTAGCATTTTTAGTTTCCGAGATTTTTAGGATTCTTTAAGTGACCCGGATTCATTGCTCTCGAGTGTAATACAATCAGCAAATCCGCACCCACTATTGTCTAGTAAAATTGAGGAACAGTGTCGTATTAGATCCTTATATAATAGCGACCTCGACTGTCGGGCAAAGTATGTACATTGTGTGGGTTAGGTTTTGTACTTAGTTTGCAATTAGTGTCAATTGGGCAAACTAAACTCCTGCGAACATTAAACAGGGTAAACTATTCCTATTATTTTTATAACGTCACGCTACACGCATCGTTGGCGCGATTTCGCAGCCTATACCTAATCGGTCAGCAAGGCTGCTTTTTTATCCGCCGCACCGAGCACAATGGTCATCTTCCTCTCGGCGAGTGTGTGCGTCATGCGGACTCATGCGGGGGATACCTTGCTACAATAGTGGGTTTTAAGTGTTGTTGCAACAGATGCGGATGGATGTGGAGGCAATATCGAGGCCTCATCAAAGGGCATAGCTAACCCAAATCATAAGGGGGTCCGCACAGACAGAACAGCAGCTGCACGAGGGACAGATTATATTTTGTACGCTATTTTCAACTCTCCCTCTATGCTGACCCTTTTTCTGGGCGGAGCGGGAGGGAGTATCAGACTTTTACTGACTAAAACCCATCCATGTTCCTTCCTCGCCCTTTACGTTCCGGGGCCGCGGTATCTTTTTCGAACAGGCCCGCAACTCTATGCTGACCCTAAAGGCTGATTTACATTTCAATTAGATAGGTAAGTATCTTCTTAACTTCTCTATGTGACTTCACAATGAAATAAGTAGGTAGGTACTCTATTTTGAACTGATTTTTGGACACATAACATGACATATAATATTGTACCATGACTTGTACCTTTTTTTTTTTTTTTTTTTTTTTTTGTTTGGGCAGGAGTGGGAAATCCCCGCGGACACCTCGACTATGTCACAGGAATTTCTCCTGTGAGACAGTCGAGGTAGTGCCGGACTCGAACCGGCTAAAAACCACTCCTGCCTAGCCAGTGTCCCTCTGACGTGGGGATCAGAGCCCTTTCTATCGGGTTTTAATTTATTTTGCGACTGATTGGTAGTAGGAGGCCGAGGAGACCACACTCTATATCTTATAATGATGCGCTAATAAAATCTATTTATTTATACTATAATTTCAGTGTTTCTTTTACTTTCTACTATATGTTTATACTGTTTTACATAACACTATTATTCTACAGATTAATTTTGTTATTACTAATTTATACAATTTATGATTTCCAAAAGTATTACCACTGTTTATATATTTTCTTAATCCCCTAAAATTATTTTACTCTGTTTGTCTATCGCTAACCCTTATTTTTATACCCTTTAAATTTTTTATTCCACTCTTGTTGTTCGGCTTCTACAACTGGATTAAATTTTATTTTAATAATATCTGAATTATATGCTCATTATATAATCGGATATCATTTTGAGACGTAAATAAAACGTTGTTATTTTACAAAACAAAAGGACTATAATATAATTTTTAAAGCGACGCCAGAATTCGTCGCCCAGTCTCTGACACAACTTGACGATTCCACTAGAGTTGACTTACGGTCCAGTATAATTCCAGCCACTTTCTTATGAAAGTGACTCCAATTAACGTTCTCCATTAAGCCAACCCCAGTGGTTCGCTCAATGCATCTGCTATCTGGTTGTGTCAGACTGGTCATCACTATGTACGTGGAAGTGGGCGCATCGACAACTTTAGCAATATGCTATTGATGCTCTCGCGAATGCGTCCCACTTCCTACGTATCGGGCATGAATCACTAAAAGCATTGTGCGAGTGCTCCCCCAGTTTGGCTCTGGTGCAGTTTACGCATACCGCTGCTTCGACCCTGTGCTTGTCTGGACAGTCCACTCTAAGATGTGGACCGCCACAGTGGCTGCACAGGTCGGCCGACTCCGTACACAGGCGCTTGCCGTGGCCGTACGAAAGACAGCGGGTGCACTGCACCAGAGGCGTCTGATCCTCGACGCGCACTCTCTGGAGGTCAATACGGAGCTTGCCTCCTTCGAGTGCCCTCCTCCAGATAGCTGGGGTAACACTCAACACAATGCTGCTCACATGAGGGTTGCGTGATTTTTTACGGAACTTAATTGCTATTTTCTGTTCCTCGTCACCGAGGCCGTGAAAGATCTCCTGGTTCTGGTTCCTAAGGGCTCTGAGCACTTCTTCGTCGCTGTGTACTAACAGCACGTCCCTAAGAACCAGAAGCGGGTTTCGATTCTTCACTTCCTCGACGACGAGGTTCTCCCCGGCCTTCTCCAATCGCGCTTTTAGTTTTTGCCTCTCCTCCGTTGTTGCGCACTCCATGATAATCTTCTGGTCCCTGGCCTTGCGGACCCTCTCGACGCGCACCCATCCCTCCTTCGCGTCCACTGCTTTCCTCACCCTTTCTAAGATTTGGTCCCCCGTATCCATCTCCTCAGTGGAGGAGACAACCACTGAGTGCAGCGTCGTTCGCTCCAGGGCTTGAGCCCCGGTGTGGCTCTTACTGACGGCTGCCATGCTCGCGTAGGTTGTCTCCTCCACCCCTTGCCTGCTGGCCAGACTGTCTCGGAGTGCATCGAGTTTCTCGGAGTTGTCTCTTAACTCCGAGATGTGCTCCTTCAAGCTGTTTAGGAGCTCAGTCTGGCCAGCAAGGACCTCGGTGGAAATTGGATAGGGACAAAGGTCAGCAGTGGGCGCGGGTTCCAGTATGGCGACGGGTGCAGAAGGGACCTTATCTCGCTCGGACTCCTTGACCAGCTCATAAAGCCTGTTAATGGCTTCAAGCACCGCAGTTTTTATCTCGGCCTTGAGGTTGCGAGAGTTGCCTAAATTGAGCTTGGCCTTATTCAGGCAAGCTCTCGCCTCCTCGGTGCGACTGCGGCACTTAGCCTCAGGCCTCATGAGCGGCCTTGAGGCATCCATAGCAGCTCGGCGCGTCCCCGGAGTGGCAGGGCCCACCCACGACGCAGGAGGAGTCTCATCTCCGAAGGAGATTCTCCTCCTCGCAACCGCAGACGAAGGCACCGCTTTCTCCGCCGATCGCGGCGAGCCACTAGAGCCTGGAGCCCTCACGGTGCTGGATGGGGTGCGGAACATCTTATGAATTTAGGAGCAGGTATTGTTAGTGTCGAACCCTGTAAAGAGGGGAACGGAGCAACAATATCTGCTCGAGAGGAGAGGTTTAGAGGACATCTGACACAACTTGACGATTCCACTAGAGTTGACTTACGGTCCAGTATAATTCCAGCCACTTTCTTATGAAAGTGACTCCAATTAACGTTCTCCATTAAGCCAACCCCAGTGGTTCGCTCAATGCATCTGCTATCTGGTTGTGTCAGACTGGTCATCACTATGTACGTGGAAGTGGGCGCATCGACAACTTTAGCAATATGCTATTGATGCTCTCGCGAATGCGTCCCACTTCCTACGTATCGGGCATGAATCACTAAAAGCATTGTGCGAGTGCTCCCCCAGTTTGGCTCTGGTGCAGTTTACGCATACCGCTGCTTCGACCCTGTGCTTGTCTGGACAGTCCACTCTAAGATGTGGACCGCCACAGTGGCTGCACAGGTCGGCCGACTCCGTACACAGGCGCTTGCCGTGGCCGTACGAAAGACAGCGGGTGCACTGCACCAGAGGCGTCTGATCCTCGACGCGCACTCTCTGGAGGTCAATACGGAGCTTGCCTCCTTCGAGTGCCCTCCTCCAGATAGCTGGGGTAACACTCAACACAATGCTGCTCACATGAGGGTTGCGTGATTTTTTACGGAACTTAATTGCTATTTTCTGTTCCTCGTCACCGAGGCCGTGAAAGATCTCCTGGTTCTGGTTCCTAAGGGCTCTGAGCACTTCTTCGTCGCTGTGTACTAACAGCACGTCCCTAAGAACCAGAAGCGGGTTTCGATTCTTCACTTCCTCGACGACGAGGTTCTCCCCGGCCTTCTCCAATCGCGCTTTTAGTTTTTGCCTCTCCTCCGTTGTTGCGCACTCCATGATAATCTTCTGGTCCCTGGCCTTGCGGACCCTCTCGACGCGCACCCATCCCTCCTTCGCGTCCACTGCTTTCCTCACCCTTTCTAAGATTTGGTCCCCCGTATCCATCTCCTCAGTGGAGGAGACAACCACTGAGTGCAGCGTCGTTCGCTCCAGGGCTTGAGCCCCGGTGTGGCTCTTACTGACGGCTGCCATGCTCGCGTAGGTTGTCTCCTCCACCCCTTGCCTGCTGGCCAGACTGTCTCGGAGTGCATCGAGTTTCTCGGAGTTGTCTCTTAACTCCGAGATGTGCTCCTTCAAGCTGTTTAGGAGCTCAGTCTGGCCAGCAAGGACCTCGGTGGAAATTGGATAGGGACAAAGGTCAGCAGTGGGCGCGGGTTCCAGTATGGCGACGGGTGCAGAAGGGACCTTATCTCGCTCGGACTCCTTGACCAGCTCATAAAGCCTGTTAATGGCTTCAAGCACCGCAGTTTTTATCTCGGCCTTGAGGTTGCGAGAGTTGCCTAAATTGAGCTTGGCCTTATTCAGGCAAGCTCTCGCCTCCTCGGTGCGACTGCGGCACTTAGCCTCAGGCCTCATGAGCGGCCTTGAGGCATCCATAGCAGCTCGGCGCGTCCCCGGAGTGGCAGGGCCCACCCACGACGCAGGAGGAGTCTCATCTCCGAAGGAGATTCTCCTCCTCGCAACCGCAGACGAAGGCACCGCTTTCTCCGCCGATCGCGGCGAGCCACTAGAGCCTGGAGCCCTCACGGTGCTGGATGGGGTGCGGAACATCTTATGAATTTAGGAGCAGGTATTGTTAGTGTCGAACCCTGTAAAGAGGGGAACGGAGCAACAATATCTGCTCGAGAGGAGAGGTTTAGAGGACATCTGACACAACTTGACGATTCCACTAGAGTTGACTTACGGTCCAGTATAATTCCAGCCACTTTCTTATGAAAGTGACTCCAATTAACGTTCTCCATTAAGCCAACCCCAGTGGTTCGCTCAATGCATCTGCTATCTGGTTGTGTCAGACTGGTCATCACTATGTACGTGGAAGTGGGCGCATCGACAACTTTAGCAATATGCTATTGATGCTCTCGCGAATGCGTCCCACTTCCTACGTATCGGGCATGAATCACTAAAAGCATTGTGCGAGTGCTCCCCCAGTTTGGCTCTGGTGCAGTTTACGCATACCGCTGCTTCGACCCTGTGCTTGTCTGGACAGTCCACTCTAAGATGTGGACCGCCACAGTGGCTGCACAGGTCGGCCGACTCCGTACACAGGCGCTTGCCGTGGCCGTACGAAAGACAGCGGGTGCACTGCACCAGAGGCGTCTGATCCTCGACGCGCACTCTCTGGAGGTCAATACGGAGCTTGCCTCCTTCGAGTGCCCTCCTCCAGATAGCTGGGGTAACACTCAACACAATGCTGCTCACATGAGGGTTGCGTGATTTTTTACGGAACTTAATTGCTATTTTCTGTTCCTCGTCACCGAGGCCGTGAAAGATCTCCTGGTTCTGGTTCCTAAGGGCTCTGAGCACTTCTTCGTCGCTGTGTACTAACAGCACGTCCCTAAGAACCAGAAGCGGGTTTCGATTCTTCACTTCCTCGACGACGAGGTTCTCCCCGGCCTTCTCCAATCGCGCTTTTAGTTTTTGCCTCTCCTCCGTTGTTGCGCACTCCATGATAATCTTCTGGTCCCTGGCCTTGCGGACCCTCTCGACGCGCACCCATCCCTCCTTCGCGTCCACTGCTTTCCTCACCCTTTCTAAGATTTGGTCCCCCGTATCCATCTCCTCAGTGGAGGAGACAACCACTGAGTGCAGCGTCGTTCGCTCCAGGGCTTGAGCCCCGGTGTGGCTCTTACTGACGGCTGCCATGCTCGCGTAGGTTGTCTCCTCCACCCCTTGCCTGCTGGCCAGACTGTCTCGGAGTGCATCGAGTTTCTCGGAGTTGTCTCTTAACTCCGAGATGTGCTCCTTCAAGCTGTTTAGGAGCTCAGTCTGGCCAGCAAGGACCTCGGTGGAAATTGGATAGGGACAAAGGTCAGCAGTGGGCGCGGGTTCCAGTATGGCGACGGGTGCAGAAGGGACCTTATCTCGCTCGGACTCCTTGACCAGCTCATAAAGCCTGTTAATGGCTTCAAGCACCGCAGTTTTTATCTCGGCCTTGAGGTTGCGAGAGTTGCCTAAATTGAGCTTGGCCTTATTCAGGCAAGCTCTCGCCTCCTCGGTGCGACTGCGGCACTTAGCCTCAGGCCTCATGAGCGGCCTTGAGGCATCCATAGCAGCTCGGCGCGTCCCCGGAGTGGCAGGGCCCACCCACGACGCAGGAGGAGTCTCATCTCCGAAGGAGATTCTCCTCCTCGCAACCGCAGACGAAGGCACCGCTTTCTCCGCCGATCGCGGCGAGCCACTAGAGCCTGGAGCCCTCACGGTGCTGGATGGGGTGCGGAACATCTTATGAATTTAGGAGCAGGTATTGTTAGTGTCGAACCCTGTAAAGAGGGGAACGGAGCAACAATATCTGCTCGAGAGGAGAGGTTTAGAGGACACACTGGTACTTATGTGACCCTGTAAAGGGGGGAACACAATAAGTAAATATTAAATAATCAAATTAAAATCTAAATAAAAGAATGTCATACAATAATTATGGTCGCCCTCTTAGGTACGACTGTCACAAAAAATAACTTCACAATATAATAATATCTAAAACAAACAATAAAATTAAAAATTTTCTAAAAACAAATTATTTTCACAGTCAGAATGATTAAAAACGAGCTTTTCCCTTAAGAAATTCCTAACTACAGGCCTAAAATAACTATAACGAACAAATTTTAAAAGAAAAAAAATTTGCCGAAAATCCCACGTCTACCTTCCTATTTATCAGAGGGCGGGTGGGTGGGCAAAATTTTTTCGAGCTAGGGGCGCGTGCGAGGTGTCCAGAGACGCGTCTCCGCGCGGGCTAGCGATATATGGAATAAAACGTGTTAGGTGCCGAACAAAAATTTTGACTTTTGGTCAAAAAACCAGTTTTCGAAAGAAAAAATTTGGAATTTCACCCCACAACCTGGAGACCGGGACACGGAACGTGGACCAGAATTCAGGGAAGAAGGGTGAGGACTATTACAACTATAATCTAATTTAAAATGTAGAAGAAAATTTGGAAAAACAATTAATTTTAAGGGATTTCTCTGAAAATAAGGGATGAAGTCCAGACGCGGGTGTAAAGTGCGCGCGTTATGGTCAGAACACAGGCGGACGCCTATTTTTGTCTAAAAAAGCCGAAAACAGCTTCAAAATCGCACGTCTAGAATAGAAGATATCAACGTTTTAGTTTTTGACTAGCTCCCCTAGGTAGATTTTGGTACTTACAGAGATGTATGAAAATAACTATTTTTTAAGATAAATGTATGTTTTATTCGTGCTAGGGGCGCGGGCGAGGTGTCCAGAGACGCGTCTCCGCGCGGGCTAGCGATATATGGAATAAAACGTGTTAGGTGCCGAACAAAAATTTTGACTTTTGGTCAAAAAACCAGTTTTCGAAAGAAAAAATTTGGAATTTCACCCCACAACCTGGAGACCGGGACACGGAACGTGGACCAGAATTCAGGGAAGAAGGGTGAGGACTATTACAACTATAATCTAATTTAAAATGTAGAAGAAAATTTGGAAAAACAATTAATTTTAAGGGATTTCTCTGAAAATAAGGGATGAAGTCCAGACGCGGGTGTAAAGTGCGCGCGTTATGGTCAGAACACAGGCGGACGCCTATTTTTGTCTAAAAAAGCCGAAAACAGCTTCAAAATCGCACGTCTAGAATAGAAGATATCAACCGACTTGTACCTTGTGAGTCATACTGATACTCAATTTCCGTCTGCCTGCACCGGAACTCGAGTCAATAGATAGGTACCTACTCGACAGACATGGTTTAAAAGAAAACGACGATTTATCTATTAACTGACATATCTTCCTACCTACCTGCTGATATGAAACTATGAAACCCACACGTTCCGTGTTATCGTAAGGAATCTATAGGTACAAATACTTGGCATTATTATTGACTTATTTTATTATGATGCAATCTAATCTACGAAGCAATGTTACCTACTATAGGTACCTACCTAGTACATTTTGTGCACTCCCAATCTTTCTATGATAATTAGTATGAGTAATAGGAAAAACTTACCTATCTCTTGTTGAGTTGCACAAAACCATCATTAGTTTAACGGAGACTTTAAATTCATACCATCCCTTATATTTTGTAAGTACTTACCAAAAAGAAAGTGACAGCATCAATATTTAAAGTCTCCGTTAAACTAATGGTGGTTTCGTGCAACTCACCGTCTATCTATTATTGTGATTTTTCGAAAAACTCAAAGACCGTTATTTTCATTAACTATCTATTAATGACAACCGATGACATCAGTTTACCGTAGGTGCTTGCCCTCCTGCCCTAGATCTGAAGGATTGCATATACAGGGTGAAATTTTTGGGAAAGTAGGTGGGTAGGTACCTACTCTTATTACTTACTGGAGATAGCAAATTTTCTTCAAAACAAAAAACTTCAGTGTTATAGACTTTCACGGTTTTTCACTACACTTAAAGTACTTACGGGATTACCTATATCCGATACAATTTTCGTCCCACCCGCATACCTCTTCAGTATTCCCGCGATCATGATGCTTGCAACAGCGTCGAAATATCGGGTGCCCGTAAAAACACAAGAAAATCACGGATGTAATATCGTAAGTACTTTAAGTGTAAAAAACTTCAGACCTCTGCGATGCTTTTACAGCGAGATATCGGCGATTACGTATTTTTCACCGTTTCAATGCCGCGGCCATGGCGTTTTAGTCTTATAGCTCCTGAGATATGAACCTAGGATTTTTTGTTTTATTTTTACTAGTTTTGACAAATTCAAGTCTGGGTTTTACAAAAAACTTTAGACGTCTGCGTTGCTTTTTCAGCGAGATATCGGCGAAAATGTGTCACCGTTTCAATGGCGCGGCCATGGCGTATTTATTAGTCTTACAGCTCCTAAAATATAAGCCCAGGATTTTACTATTTTTTTTCAAATTCAATCTGCTACCAAAATTTCAGGTCTCTGCAATGCTTAGTTTATAAAAGATCTCCGCGGCCACGCGGTTCGGAGCGTTTCAATGGCGCAGCCATGTTCAAACCCTTAAAACTTTTTAACCATAGCTTAGACAAATGTAGGTATGGTTTTGGGAGTCTACTTTTACAATTTTTTACAAAACCGTGACAAAAAAAAAACGTCTTGGCCGCGCCATCGAAACGGACACAGCTGGCAGTGGCTCGGCCATGTCTGTCTAAAGGCTGATTGCCCTTGGAGCAGACGAGGCTTCGAGTGGACACCGCGTGGCGACAAGCATAGCTGCGTAGCGTGGGATGCTCCCTAGCTAGGTCTACTGTCGCCTTCAAAAAGGTAGGATAAACTGGATGCAGCCTTGATCTACCACGGTCTGAGCGTTGCGGACACCTCGGGAGAGGCTCATGTCCAGCATTGGACTGCGATAGACCTAGTTGATACATCAAACGTACCTTCCGGTTCAGCAACATTACAACGGCCCCAGGTGAATACTGTCTACCGCACGTGGGAGATTACTTAGATTTAAGCTATCTCATGATTATCTCATCGCTACATCATAAGCTTTTTATACAGTACTGAACAAAAAATTATGAAGTGTAGGTACCTTACCTGGGTACTTCTACACTTCCAAGTGTGCAAGCACAGACTTGCGGTTTTCCCCCAGTACTAATTTGGGAGGTAGTGTTTGTAAAACCGATTGGCAGGTCTTGTATAGGTTCCCAACGAGTATTTATACGTTGGTACAAGTGGTGTAACAGGTTTCCGCGTCGTGTGAACATTGATACCTACTCTGATCTAGAGTTATTACAACGCAACGATCAAAAAATCCTAAATAGAAAAAAATAAACTACTTAAACCTATACATTTAATGAACTAGTTCCCACTTACTATGACTGGCGCACCACAGGGGCAGGATGGGGGCACGGCGGTGGCGCCGTGGAGATTGGCATAAGCAAAGAAAGACGTTACTTTAGCAGTTACTCAACTTATGCCCGTATTCAATAACACTATATTGTTCTAGCGACCCATAGAAATATATCTATGGGGCGACCACTACACAAGCATGAGCTCCTGGGTCGGGCAAATTGTTACTCGGGTTTTCTATCAGGAATTTCTGAGTACTAGCCACGTAGTCTTGGATTTGTGCCCGGTTCATGGCAATAGTCTCGCCTCTTATTACATAGGACTTTATCTTTGAGTTATGTTATGTCAATAACACTAGTTAGGCGACAACTATTATATGCTTGAATAATAGCGCAGATGTTGGCTTTCGAAGAGTTAGGTACTTACATTGCAACAGTGCAATAAATAATAAGTAGGTATTTAGGCTGTCACCTAAATGTTGTGTAGTGTTAAGTTAAAACGGACATTAGGCTGTGAATATTGATTTGAATTATAAATAATAATTAAGTAAGTATAATAAGTATGTATTTACAAACAAAAAAGTATACGTGTAGTTTAACAACTATGACACAAGCTTTGCTTAGTGTGGCGCTAGGTGGCGCTGTGTGTTAATGTCCAGCGATATTTATTAAATTATTTTAATTTCCCATTGTCAACCCTTAAATAACGAAATTCGTGCGAGCGAAATCGCTCGCAACTACAAAAGTGGACTTACGTTTAATAAAAGAAACATTAGTTTCCTATCATTAGGTACTGCCGATAAGCATAACGATTTTATACCTAAATTTCTCAATAGATAAAATTCTATTTCGGCACTTCTTGTTATCAGTACCGAAGACCGTCACTTGCTCCCAATAAATTAGTGTGATAGGTATAAATAATAAAAAGTTATATCTATAATTTAACACGACAAAACTCAAATGATATGAAGAAGTAAATATTCTGAGAATAACCTAGTTTAGGTAGGACCTTCCTTAACTTAAATAATAAGTACGTAATGGAGGTAAGGTGAGGGAGTGTCAGACTTTTACTGACTAAAACCCATCCGTTCCTTCCTCGCCCTTTATGTTCCGGGGCCACGGTATCACTTTCGAACAGACCCGCAGCCCCGGCAGGCTTCAGCCCTTGCGGAACCCTTCCTTATGCTGATATCTATTTGAGGCGCGCGTGGAACACGAACGCACCGTCGAACGCACGGCCTGTCGTCATGAGACGGATGGACGCGAGCTAGCCCATAGCTCACCGTCCACAGGCCCGAGCCTACGGTGGCCCCTACTTCGCTAGCATGACTGCTTCGCAGAAGGAGGTGACGGCTTCCCATTCCGTCTTGCTCCGGACCATGGATTGAACTAGGCCCGCAGGGCCAGGCGCGAGCGGTCGCCGCCAATGATCGCCGCTACGAGGACACGGCTCCGCCCACGTGGGGCAAACCTCCACCATGTGCGCCACCGTGTCCTCCGGTCGAGCCTCGCAATGGAAACACCCGGGCGTTTCCTCCCGCCCAATTCGATGCAGGAACCTCCCGAAACAGCCGTGTCCGGTGAGGACCTGCGTCAGGCGGAAGGTGAGGACGCCGTGGCGCTTCTCAAGCCACTTCCCAAAGAGGGGAGTCATCGCCACTATTGTGGCGGGTCCTGCACGGGGTTGCGACAGTCCCTCTCTCCATGTCGCCATGAGATCACGCCGGAGGTCTGTCCGCTGAGCGGTAGTTTGCCGCGGCGTCCTAAGCGAACCTAAGTTTTGCGTTTGACCGTAATTATACTTTATGAAATTAAGTAGGTAAGCAACACGTGGAAAAGAGAGATACAAACACACTATAGTGTGTTTGTAGGTACTCGTACCTCCACCTATAAATAAAATAAAATAAAATAAAATAAAAATAGCCTTTATTCTACCACAATTTAACAGTTATTTAACAAAACTTTCAAAATAATCACAATTGATGTTATTATAATATAAAAATAATTGAACATAATTGAATTTAAGTTTTAAATTAACAACATTATTGAATAAAAAATAAAAATATTTATAAATTATCATTACCATGCATCATAAAATAATATCATTATTGATTCGAAAAAACAATTTAGTACATTATAATCTATTCATAATCATTATTAAGAATTATATTTTCATTTTATTTAATTTGTGGAAGTCGCCTCTTTGGCGTAGGCCTCCCCCAGCTTCCTCCAGTTGTCTCTATCCCTAGTCAGTCTTCTCCATTCTGGTCCACATCTTTGTTTAAATATATCCTCCCATCGTTTTTTCGGTCTACCTCTATTTCTTTGCCCTTCTCTTGGTACCCATTCTGTCAGTTTCTTGGTCCATCTCTCGTTAGTCATCCTGCACACATGGCACATGGCCTGCCCATTTCCATTTTAAATTCCTTATTTTTTCGAGTATGTCAGTTACTTTGGTTTTCCTTCTTATTGTTTCATTTTTGATTTTATCTGATAGTTTTATTCCTTACATGCTTCTCTCCATTTTCCGTTGGTGTATGGCTAATTTGTGTTCATCTATCTTCCTCAACGACCATGTTTGGCAACCATATGTTAGGCATGGTAGGATTACTGTGTCATACAGTTTCCTTTTTATTTCCGTGTTTATATCTTTGTTTTTCATAATTTCCTTCAAGCTCCAGTACTTTTTCCACGCAATTGCAATTCGTCTGTTTATTTCTTTTTCTGTAAGATCTTGGAATGAAATTGACTGACCTAGGTAAATGTATTCCGTAACATACTCGATGCTTTCTCCATTCACTCTGATGTTTTGAACAGTACCATTCGTGATAATTTTTGTTTTTGAAGCGTTTAGCGATAAACCGACCTTGCTGCTCTCTCTCACTAAATCGTTTACCATGCTGTCTAGTTGAGTACTCTCCTCAGCAAATATAGCGATATCGTCCGCGAACCGTAAGTGGCTTAAGTATTCCCCATCTATTTTGATGCCTTGTTTTTCCCAGTTGATATTTCTAAAAACCATCTCCAGGACTGCTGAGAATATTTTGGGTGAAAGGGGGTCGCCCTGTCTTACGCCTTTTTCTATGCGGAATTCCGGTCCGTCTCTTTCCAGTCGTATTTTAACTCTTGGAATATATGCTGTTTAGTAGCTCAATGTACTCTATGTCTACGCCTTGTTGTATTAGTGCTTTCCAAATAGCAGTATGTTCCAAGGAGTCGAAAGCTTTGGAGAGTATTTCCATATTCTTTACTTTTCTCTATTAATTGTGCCATGACGTGTATATGGTCGATCGTTGAGAAATGTTTCCTGAATCCAGCTTGTTCACGTGGTTGATTTTCGTGTAAGATTTTGGAGATCCTGTTCAGAATGATTTTTGAGAAAACCTTATATACATTGCTCATGTGGCTAATTGGCCTGTAATTGTTTAGGTCGTCTCTATCCCCTTTTTTGTGTAGTAGAGTCGTTGTAGCTCTGGACCATTGTTTAGGAGTCATTCTTTTTTTTCTAGTACGTTATTAAATATAGTTTGTAGCGGTCTCTGTGGAGGTTCAGATAAACATTTTAATAACTCGTTCGTAATATTATCTTCTCCGGGTGATTTATCGTTTTTTTGGCTTTTAAATGCAAAATCTATCTCTGAAAGTTGCATTGAAGGTAATTTTTCTGCGGTTCTGGTTTTGTTCAAAATGCATTCATCAAAATTCGATGTTGTTTGTGCAGAGTAGAGTCCTTGATAAAATTTTGTTGCCTCCGTTAATCTATTTCCTACTCTATCTGTTAAATGTGATGTCCACTTTGAAGATGTACGGAGCTCTTTATAAGCTTTTTTCACGGCTCCCGTTTTACTTATATATTTTTCAAACGTACTCTTCCTGCGGACCTTCATTTTTTCTGAAATCTCTCTGTTAATTGTCTTGCTTATTTATGTAATCATATTTTTTACTTCCCTGGTTCTCTTTTTACTGTATAATTGTCTTCTTTCTTCCAGTAGTTTCTTTATATGGGTTTTCTTCTCTTCTCTTTGATTTTTCTTTGTTTCAGGTATTTTTACAAGTAGTTTAGTCATCTCTTCTTCGAAATTATTATATTGTATTTGTATGTCCGATGATTTTTTCACTGCAGCAGTAAAATTTTCTTCACATTGTTTTCCACTTTCTCTAGTTAGTACTGACACTAAGCGTGCGCGCGGGCGTCACCCCTATTTATCCCTTCGCGAATCTTCTCCTGTGCAGCTCGCAGGACGCCGGCGCCGACGCGCCGCGCATCCTTAAATATTTAAAAAGGAAGAAAAATGACGAAGAGTTGCAAAATAATTCAGATTCAAAATCGAAACTTTCTAGTAACTTTCTCCAAAATGCGGGAAACTGTTATACGACAGAAGATACAACTGAATTTCCAGTGTCCCTACAACATCACAAAATTACGTTAGAGAGCAGTTCGATTTGGATACAATAAAAATGAAAATGACGACGCGGACGCACAACCGAACATGCCAAAACATGCGTTACTCATCTATTACTCGGTCAAATTACGCGCTTTGTACACAAATCTGCGAATATGCCCATTACAAATTAAATACGAATACACAGCTACGGAGGGATCCGTCCACTTTTGTATACCAGCGTTATGCTAACACTTTGCGTCTTTGGCACCGCCGCTGTATGGTCGTTGATGCATACCTACCTACTATTGTACCTACTATTTTTCACGTTGTCTTTAAATAAAAAAAGAAATTTATTTTACCTACCCTCTTTAATTGATTAATTAAATTGCTCTGTTACTGCATAAAATGGTCTTCCGTGTACAACACATCAAATTACCTATTCACTAATGAACGTCTAGAAATACTGTGACAAGATAAAAAGGAATACAGAGACATTAAGTCTGGGCAACATATAGGCTATAATTTATCTTGGAAACTTGAACACCTGATGCAGAACCGCAACAGACCAGCTAAACTATAAGAGATACAAAAATGACACCATAGCAAAAATTGTTCCGCGTGATGAGCATTTTCTGCTGAGAGAAAAAAATTGAAGATCTAGAACACCTAATCTGGAACTCCAAGAGCCCAGCTACACCATAACACATATAGGAATGACGTCTTAGCAAAAGTTGTTCAATCTGATGCGCACTCTCTGTTGACTTATAAAAATCGAAGATCTGGGACACCTGTTGTGGAACTCCAAGAGCCCAGCTACACCATAACACATATAGGAATGACGTCTTACCAAAAGTTGTTCGGTCTGATAGGCATTTCCTGTTGACTTATAAAAAATCGAAGATCAGAAACATCTGATGTCAAAATTATTGCAAAGCTAGCACTAATTTCACTGTATAATTATAAAATAACATAAGCTGGGAGTACCTCCACGCGGTGAAGGCGGTAACAGTTTAGGACTGATTTTCGATGACGATGGTATATAGGTATCATTGAAAATTTGACTCTACTGGCCAAAACTCCCATTTATTATTTTATTTTATCGAATAAATTATGTCATCGGGCTTATGTTATTTGAGTATTTAATTTCCTTTTCCATTTATCTTCGTGACTCGGTAGCCTACCGTAACGCAGGGGAGCAGTCATTTAGATTTTAATTGATCAGGTATCTTCACAACAAAACTATAACCATGCCTAGAAAGAGGTCAAATGTTTCCCAATGTTCCAAAGGAGATAAAAGATTGAGGATCATAAGATCCCAAGAATCTACCGAAGAGCGTCAGGAGAGACTGCTTGTTGCAGCTGCTGTTCGAGAACATCAGGCTGCAACTTGCTCCGTGGAAACCACTTCGGATCGCCAAGCACGCGTTCTCAGCGTATTTACGCATGTACATCCAGGCCTCTAGAGACCAGTGAAGAATAGATGCGCGACTGACCGCTGATCGTAAACGTCACGCATTGTCTCGCGAGTCGGAGACGTTCACGGATAGAGAATTGCGCTTGAGTTCTCAGCGTATCTACGCATCTGCTTCTAGGTCTCTAGAGACAAGTGCGGAACGTGATGCGCGACTGTCCGCTGATCGTGAGCGACATGCATTGTCTCGCGAATCGAAAACGTTTACCGATACAAAATCACACTTGATTTCTCAGCGTATTTATTTATTTATTTAAACCTCATGTACAAGAGTGGTACATAGGCGGACTTAATGCCACAAGGCACTTTTCAACTGAAAGTATCGTCAATGTACAGGCCCAAGTCTTTTACGTGAGGTGAGAGAGGTATTACGGAGTTGTCGAACATAAGCAGCACCAGCCGGCCAGTGTCCAAATTTCTCAGGTAGTACGAGCTACCAATGAGGATGGCCTGGCACTTCCCGACGTTGACAGCAACCCCAAATTTACCAGACAATTCTCCGATGGTTCGAAGATCAGTGCAATGCTTTTACATGATTGTTTATTAGCAACCTTTCGTTGTGATAACGGTTTTCTAATAACTCCCACGCGTGAGTATAGTTGGCAGGACTGAACTCAAATGCACCTATCACTTGCAACGCGCTTCCACCCAGAGCTGACCGTAAATAATGGAATTTTTGTATTTCATCTAAATCGGAACGGTTATGAATCATCGTGGTGTATGAATGTTTGAATTCCAGCCATTGATCATATGATCCATCAAAGGCAGGTAACTTTATGTCCGGTAATTTTATATTGACACGCGGTTGAGCACATTCCGTTCGTCCAGCTGATGCACCCGGAAGTCCGCTAATTTCCGCGTTTTTTATCAAGCACTTAGCACTTGCTACTGCCGTAAAATATATTGCATCTAATGTTTCAACGTACTGTAAATTCGCTGCTGTATCCGATTCGGGCAGGAGTAATTCTATTTCATTTTCAATATTATCGAATTTGTCATAGATTTCGTTCGCGGCTTGTACGCGTAAATTTAATTCAGCTACTTGTAAGGGGGTTGAGTTAGCTCCCGCGAATGAATCTACATGATTTTTGAATTGGGTTAAACGACCCTTGATATTACCCCTACGTTTTTTTAATTCGGAAAGGACTTCGTCTACGGCTTTCACCGACATTTTGGCGAACTGAATGAGTGTTGTGTGGTAGTGTGGGATTGACTCACCGCATGCAAGAATCACTGGGACCACGTGGCTGGCACTCGCGTCTGTAACGTATAAAACACAGCTTTAACACAAATCGAAACAATATTAACGGATGGGACGGGAACGGAGACCTGACCGCCGTTTCTTACGTGTACGCCTTCCGTCTCGAGATTTTTCCGATAAACCTCGTAAAATGGCTGCCGGTTGTCTGGGATCGCCGCTGCTCTCGGTCAGCGTCGTATCTTCAGCACCCGGCTCCTGGTCCAATTGAAGCTCCAAATTGTCGCCACGTGGTTGGCGTGGAGTCTTCTTCCGGCTGGTCCAAGATTCTTTCGGCTCGCAGGATCAAAATCCGGCTCGAAGGACCAAAATATGTGCAGGTTCAGGTTCGTTCCCGTGGGTTTGTTTCAATTAAGCGACTTGCGTGGTTATATTACATATATTGATATTAATTTAGTGTTACAGTAGTTTTGTTCTGTATGAGTAGGTGGTCGAGAAGGTGAAAAAGGAATGATTTTATACAATGCAAGCCTTTTATAGGCGCCCTGAATGAAGTTGTGAACGTATGGAGTGAGCAGGAGACCGGAGGAGTGGCAGAGCTCGCAGCGATGTGTCCTCTCGGTGACAGATGCCGCTGATGGCGCAGTGGCGCACCGCGTAACGCTCCCTGGCGCTAGATGGCGCCAGCGTGGGCGTGAACAATCAGCATTAAGTGACGAGATGCAATTATCAAGGTTGGCAATATCCGATTGAGCGTAAAGTTGCAGGTCATCAGCATACAGATGGTAAGAGCACTTGAGGATAGTAGTAATAGAATTTATGAATAACGAAAATAAGAGAGGAGAGAGAATACCGCCTTGTGGAACACCAGTTACCAGGTCGCACCAGTTGGAGTAATCCTGATCGGCACGCACCGCCTGCTGGCGACCACAAAGATATGAAGAAAACCAATCACGTGACAACGAAGAGACTCCAATTTGAAACAGTATGGCGAGAAGGATATCGTGGTCAACGGTGTTAAAAGCGTTGGAAAAATCTATTAAAAACCAACACCGTAACCCTCGAATTCTCCAAGCCATCACTAACATCTTCAGTAACCTTAAGCAAGGCTGTGGCTGTGCTGTGACCAGGCCGAAAACCAGATTGGAATTCGGACAACAGGCTGTTCTTAAGAACGTGGGAAGTTATTTGTCTAAGAGCCGCTGCTTCAAGCAACTTGGAAAGGAAAGGAAGAATGTAGATAGGTCTGAAGTGATTTGGCAAACTAGGTCTGGGAATCTTTGGAAGAGGGATAATATAAGCTTTACGCCACAAATCAGGAAACACACTAGTGAAAAAGGAAAAATTTATGATGTGAGTAACAATGGGAATTAAGTTATCAATCATAAAAGATAACATAGCTCTGCTGATCCCATCACAGCCCACAGCCTTAGACACACACACACACCTACTAACACACACACACACATCTACTAACAGGTCTTTTGAAACGAGCGATGAACGTGATGCGCGACCAACTGCTGCTCGAGATTATTACGAGTATACACTGCCCTGAACACGCCCACAACAAAATATTCATCATCATCATCATCAGCCTATAATGATCCCACTGCTGGGACACGGCCAAAATATTCATAATCAGTTAGAAAGTGACGAAGAAGAGCGCGAAGACTTCGACATTCTCTGAACAGAATGTCGATATCATCCGAAGAATCGGATGTGTCTCAAGATATAGCCGTAGGGCATGGCGACCTTCCTTGGGTTGATAAGGATTAACGGAGTGCATTGCAGTGCGAGTCACGTATACTCCTATGTTTGAATACGCCACATATTCCGCCATCGGAGGTATGGTTCAAAATTGTACTTTTTGTGAAGCTGTTAAATGGCCAAAAAGAAACAAACGGTATGTATTGCTCAGGTGGGAAAGATCCGTTATTTTCCCGTCCCCAGGCTCTTAGAATTCGACATCAGACGTTTCAGATCTTCGATTTTGACGACCCCGTTGTCGCTGGCATAAGCAACAGGATCCGCGTACGAAGTCGCGGGCAGAAGCTAGTTTTAAATAAAATGAGTAATTCAAACATTAAAATGCAATTTAAAAAATTTACCAATTAAATAATTTTCATATTTGGTAAAAAAATATTAAATCTTACATTTACAGCGAGTGCTCTTATTTTAAGAGAGTTTTACATAATATTCGACGATAGAATTTCAATCGCATATAGATTAGCTTGTTCACCCATTATTAACTAGCTAAAACAAGTAATGTAAGAAATAAGAAATTTGCAACGCCATGATGCAATCTATACTATACTTATTATTAATATTATAAAGCAGAAGAGTTTGTTTGTTTGTTTGGTTGAACGCGCTAATCTCAGGAACCAAATTGAAAAATTCTTTTTTGTTGGATATTTCATTTATCGAGGAAGGCTTTAGGCTATATAACATCACGCTACGACCATCAGAAGCGGAGCAGGAATGAAAAATGTTGCAAAAACGGGGAATTATTATTTCTTTTGTGTTTGTTATCTCAGCTTTTCTTACGTTACTTCAACTTTCGACTGCGTGAACCGATTTTGATGATTCTTTTTTTATTTGAAAGCTGGTGCTTCCTGTTAAGTCTGGTTAAGATCTGGTGCTGATCTTCGGAGACATTATTGGAACTCTTCAAAATTAGACGGCAGTGGTGGTAGATGCGACAAATAGTTGCAACTGCCACCAGTGGTGGCGGACCGGTGATGGCAGCCGGGAATAAAGGCAAATTTGCAGGGATTGCTACAATAGCAATAGCCATTTATTTATTGTTTATACAACATCATGACAGAACATCACGCCTGTATGCACTGAGGGGGTACGCAGATGTGTACAATACTCCCACATTTCGACAGTTAGGTGCGTTAAGTTCTATTTATTGGGGATAAGTCTATTACCGAGACATGTACCTACTTTTTTTTATTGGAAAGGGTGTACTTTATGCGTAGTTTAATGAGTGTTTAGTTAGGTTCTTATTATGGGATTCATGACAAAGTAACGAAACTCTTCAATTCTTAGAAGCAAATTTACGATACCCGGCCAAATCTTTTATAGGCTACCCGGATATTTGAGTCACCTACCATAACGTCGTTATTAACCGACTTAAAAAAGGAGGAGGTTCTCAATTCAATGTTCCCCGATTACTCGAAGATGGCAGGACTGATTTGGTTTTTATTTATTGTTTGATAGGGTATACTTCTCAGGTGGTCCCATAATCATCAAGTCAGGATACTGATGATGGGATCCTCTAAAAATAGAGAGTTTTAGTAAGAGTACTTTTTCGGAGTGATTCTGTTTCAATTTGGTACAGATCTGATTAAGAACTTCAGAGATAGGCAACGGAACTCCTCAAATGATAGCAAATGTATTTGGATTGTTGAAATCTCATGTCTGTCTATTGTTTACACCAGTTCATAACAAAAAATCAAGCCGGTACGCTGTGAAAGGGTTAGCACATAAATATGAACTACTAAAAAGTGAAAAATAAAAAAAATCTTTTGCAAAAAAAAAGACCACAAAAAAATTTAACAATAACTTTAGCTTCAGAAGTCGGCGATAAAAAACAAAATCGATCAAACAATCTCTTTTATATGACGCAGACGAAGTTGCGTGGGTCAGCTAGTTCAACAATAAGGTTAAATAACTCTCTGATATGAGTTCTGCGCCATTATGTGTGTCGTTTTCTATTACAAATCAAATGTAACTTAAAGTTGTTAGTCTTGAGTTAATTTTGGTTTAAAACGTTGACGAGTAAAGACTTCTTCAAAGGTCTCAACTTTATCTATAAACTATCTACTAGTAAAATTTATGGTCTATAAACAGTTTAGTGAGACACTAGAAAAATCTCTACAGACAATTTGAAAATGTACAACTCGTATCTCTATCTATTCATGTTTTCTTAACTCATTCTTATGAGAAGGGATAAGGTTGTGCCCACTTTTACTAAACTGTGTTTATAAGCGTTCTTGAATATTATTTAGGTAGACAATAAAATTAAATTCTATTAGATAATATAATAGTCCGTTTTTAGACGCGATTGTGTTACTTGGGTACTTATCTAGCGTGTAGGGAGGTAGTTGTCTACCTAACCTACTACCCTAACGGGGCATGCACAAGACCTACGTCGTACTCGTCACCCAGTTTACTAGTGAAATAGGTACCTATCCAACAGTGGCGAAGGGTGTAAAAAGAGTCAGGGTAAGCCGAGATTTTTTTTATTTTTATTTTTTTTTTCCTATTTTTTCTATGTTTGTTTTGAACTCATTTTCGTTACCCGTAATATCGGGAACCATGAAAATGATGCCCATGACGAAAACACCAAAAATTTTCGTCGGCGCCATCTTAGATTTCCATTTTGACTTCATTTTCATTATCAGCGACCCCCCCCACAAACCACGAAAACGACACCCATGAAGAAAAAACTGAAATTTTTCATCGGCGCCATCTTGGATTTTCATTTTGACTTCTTTTTTATTATCAGCGACCCCAAAAACCACGAAAACGACACTCATGAAGAAAAAACTGAAATTTTTCATCGGCGCCATCTTGGATTTTCATTTTGACCTCAATTTCATTATCAGCGACCCCAAAAACCTCGAAATTGACACCCATGAAGAAAAAACCGATTTTTTTCGTCGGCGCCATCTTTGATTTTCATTTTGACCTCTTTTTTATTATCAGCGACCCCAAAAACCTCGAAAACGACACCCATGAAGAAAAAACTGAAATTTTTCATCGGCGCCATCTTGGATTTTCATTTTGACTTCTTTTTTATTATCAGCGACCCCAAAAACCACGAAAACGACACCCATGAAGAAAAAACTGAAATTTTTCATCGGCGCCATCTTGGATTTTCATTTTGACCTCATTTTCATTATCAGCGACCCCAAAAACCTCGAAATTGACACCCATGAAGAAAAAACCGAATTTTTTCGTCGGCGCCATCTTTGATTTTCATTTTGACCTCTTTTTTATTATCAGCGACCCCAAAAACCACGAAAACGACACCCATGAAGAAAAAACCGAAGTTTTGCGTCGGCGCCATGTTGGATTTTCATTTTGACCTCATTTTTAACCGACTTCCAAAAAGGAGGAGGTTCTCTATTCGACTGTATGCATTTTTTTTTTTTTTTTTTTTTTTTATGTATGTTACCCGATTACTCGAAGACGCCTAAACTGATTTGAAAAATTCTTTTTATGTTTGAAAGGGTATACTTCCAAGTTGGTCCCATAGTCGCCAAGTCGGGATCTGATGATGGAATCTTGGCGAAATCGAGGGAACTCTTCAAATTTTATAGGATAACGTACAGCAATTTTTATATTTTCTACAACAAGTGAAGCATTTGCGTTTGATAAGAACCATTCTACCATCAGATCTGATGATGAAGCCAAGAGTCACGGAACTCCATAATGAGACAATGTATCCTAGTCGTGTTTGGGCTTGTTGTAATTGTAACGGTATGCACTTTCCATGTGAACCACTAAAAAGTGAAAAATAAAAACTTTTTTGCATAAAATAAAACCGACTTCAAAAAGAAAAAGTGAAAAATAACTTTAGCTTCTGAAGTCGGTGACAAAAAAATTAAGTCAATCATACAAACGTCACCGACTTCAGAAGCTAAAGTTATTTTTCACTTTTTCTTTTTGAAGTCGGTTTTATTTTTTGCAAAAAAGTTTTCATTATCACTGACCCCAAATACCGCGAAAACAACACCCATGAAGAAACAACCAAAACATTTCATTTTGACCTAATTTTCATTATCAGCGACCCCAAAAATAATGACTTTGGCACCCATGACGAAAGAAATAACAAAAAAATAATGAATAAAATGCAGAGCTACTCGTACCATAGTAAAAAAATCAAAGTGAACAACAAAATAAACATCCAAATAAATAACCAAATACGAAATCCACCATTACTAATACTATTTCGTTCTTCCCCTATCATACTTTCTTTTTCTGCCCCTGTCGTAACTCGATAAAATTCGGCATACTGCACCAAAATAATGTCATTCATCCATGAATGATGTCCGATTCTTTACGAAATTCAACGAGCGATAACGATTTCTTCCCATCTCGCTCACGCGCACGCATTTTCTATTACTTTCTCTACGAATAACTCGGTTTGTTTCGGCTTACCAGAGCCCTAATATGGCGGGCTGGGTAAGAAAGAAAGAAAGAAAGAAAAAAATGTTTATTCGTCGCAAATCCATGACGTGCATACAATATTAATAAGGTACTTAAACATAGAACGCATTAATACAAACACAAACATTTAACTAAAACTGAAACATCACACACCACACCATCACTGTCATGACGTTTATTTTTCATAGAAATTTAGCTGCCAAAAAGCCGATAGCGCCTGCGGGTTATTTTCTAGCAAAATGTCATTGAAGGGTAATTTTTTTTTGATCAAGTGCGAGTAGGCGTTTGGTGATGCTTGTGAAAAGTAATGATTGTGCAATTTTTCAATTACGGTAGGTAGGTAGAGAGTGGTTGTGTTCTAGACTTCTGAAGGTAAGCCGGTGGGAATTGAGTTGTTAGGAGCCTGCGCCACTGCTATCCAATAACTAGAGATAAAAAAAGATTAATAACTTAATCTACTCAAAGACACGTGGTTTCATCACGTTTTACTGCGAGTGCGCCCGCACCTTGCAAATTATTTCTCTTTCAGTTTTAAATTAAGTTGTCCCATCGTATTTCCAAAACAACATTTTCAATTTTATTCACTACTAGGTAGCATTAGGTACCTATATCGGTAATTCAATATATGTGCTCGGAGTTTAATTCAAAATTAGTCTGGTGTTTTCAGAAATAGATACCTACTTACGTACCTGTCTACCTACCTACGTACCTTTTCAGTCGCTTAATTTGATTACTTGTGGAAAAGCTTGTAAAATACCCATTCAATTGAAACCGCCATCTTCGTTGATGATCTGATAGAAATACACCCAGCGTGCCGAGTGCCGGCTGCTTATTATTCCGCACAAGTTAGTCGGAATCAACTGGGACTAGCAAGACAAATGAGTTGTTTGGTGTTCCTCGAGCGGGCGCCGGGTGCCGGGCGAGCCGCTGTGGGCGATGGATTAACAACCTATCACAACTTGTATCAACAAATAAAACAATAATTTAGGTATGTACCTATCTATGTCAGAGTGTTGAATTTACCTAAGATGAAATTAATAGAATTCTCCGTAAATGAGATAATTTTAGGTTTTAACCATATGACTCGGCAATAGCACTGCCACATCCGTAGATCTGTAAAACTCAGGCCAGTAACTATGATACTTCAGATTGGCGATCAGGCGATCACACGGTAGAGTGACCGGAATAATGCTAATTCAACAAAGCTCAAGAGTCATGCTTTCGTTTGCGATCACTACTTAGATAAATGAAGCAATCAGTCACTTATCTCATATTATGAGTAGGAATAGGTACCTATGAGCAATACGAAAAAGAATGACTAAACGGCAATGATACCTACCTACTCATTAATCTCATCCCTGCGTAAGTTAATTATAATACGTTGAGTAGGTACATACATATGTATAAATAGGTATTTAATAGAACTTCATTTTAATCCAATTTAATTTCCGGCCGGTGCAGATGGCTCGGAGTAAAGCCGGAGGTACCTACTTACTTTTCTCTCCGTGGGCGTTGCACGGGGTAGCTATAAATTATGATATTTTACGCAAGTAGGTATTTAGTAAACTTTGAAAGTCCGTCAAAGCTTAGTTGCGTTATGCGTACAGCACATGCGATCGCCAAGACATACAACAGCATCGAAGAGGTTTCTAGATTGCAAACTAGCTTAACTTAACTTTAAAGTAGGTACAATATGACGGACTTCATGAGAATGCTAACAGGCACTTGAAGTTAGGTAGTAAACCGTCCTATCTAAGCGCACGTCCCTTGAGAAATTAGAGGTAGTTTAGTATCTACGTGCACAATATTTCTCTATAGTAATTTTATGCTAGGAGTTACCGTGACTTACGCCAATAGATACCGTATGCGAGCAAACAATCACAAGGCTATTACGGTAAGTACTAGAACGATCGACGGCAATCTATTAAAAGTTTATGGACAACTGACCGTTCAGATTGATTGAACAGCTTATTTTATTTGCTCTATGCGTCTATATAGCAGTTTTTTGCAACTGCTGCGACTTTTATGCAATTTCCTTTCAAATATAGTGTTTTACTGTAGCGGTACTTTGAATTCAGTTGTCAATATCTATTAAATTGCAAGAGAAAAACCTTTTCTGAATTGTTATAGATAAACATCATTTTTTTTTTAAAACATTGGAACAACCCATGGATTCTAAGCTTTTGTTATCCTCATTGTTTTATTGTGTAATGTAACATTTATGTACCATCTACAGTGTGTTTGGTAATTGGGTGCAGGTCTTGAAATGGGTGATACTAGACATTATTCGCCACAATTTTGCCCCGATAACTTGGGGTCCAAACGTGATGGTTTTTGAGAAATCGAACATGTAAAGTTTTTATTTTATTTTATCACCTCTCCACCTTAGTGTGATGACGCTGATACTTTTCTGATAGCTCATAAACGAATGTATTCTTCGAAAACTTTCGAATTCGTCAAAAAAGTACATCGGCCTTTTGAAAATAAGCGCCATAAAGGTCATGTTCTAAAAATTTCTTAAAACTTCCAATTTTAATGAAACTGGGTAATAAAGTGTTTTCGATGTACGTCTTCGTATTTAAGGATATCCTCTAAGACAGTTACAGCTGTAATTTGATTCTGTTTTTTTGTGTTAAAGCTGAATTAGGATCGCCACGTTGACTATAGTACATTTTGATACAAGTGGAGAATAACGAGGGACTAAACGAAGCCATAATATACCCGAGGTGGTTTGACTCCCGAGCTTGTGAAGGAGTCAATGAAAGCGAGGGTATATTAAATTGACGTTTAGTCTCGAGGTGCATGCTGTACTTTTCACTTTGACTGCGAGAATAATAGTCATTTAAAACCGAACAACACTCGACAAAAAATCTGAACCTGTATGCTTAGTGCGAGTTTCATACTAAAATTCGAGTAACGTCTGTATCGCGTAGATCGAGTTTACGTCGTCGAGATAGTGACAATCCAGTGCCTCTAGGAAAGTAAGGACCGTTTCGAGCAAATTGCTAACATTTGCATGTATAACGCGAGTGCAAGTTACAATTTCGACAGTTTTGACAGCTTGAATTCGAAACACAGTCAATTGCGGGCGTGAAAGTTGTCACTTAAGATTTTTTGGTGAGAGCATCGTGAGAGTGGTCATAATTATAACAAAGTAATTGAATTAAATTTCATATTGTGAATAAAACTTACAATGGAACCTCGTATTATTTCGTTTGGAGAATGTTTGAGACCGCAAAAGCACAAGATAAGCGCAATTTAACGCCACAAAAAAAACACGTAAGCACGTTCACGTAAACACGGTCACGTAAACAATGATAGAGTGCTCCACTACAAGCCACTCGTGCATTAATAGATCATTTGCTTAGATCTCCGTGCCTAAAAAGTAAAAAAACTTAGTTTTACAAACTTCACAGATGGATCAAGGTACTATCTGCTCCGTTTATGTTACCAACATTTCAAATTGGGACGGGCTAGTCTTTATTTTTAACAATAACATTCAAAATTGTATGCAAATCACAACACAAACTTTCGTAAACACCATAGATGTAATCTGTGGTAAACACAAACAAAACTAATGACCATTGACCACAGATAAATAATGTCGCCTAACTTGTAAAACCACAACGAGTTGAATCGGCAGTCGCTTCTGTTATGCACACTAAATAGGACTGTCAATTTATTTTGGCCGGTTACTAATGTACGCGCCACTTCTTGTAGTGAATTAACGCGAAACGAACGAACGTATTCTAGAATCTCACACTCGCAAGTTAACAATTGTCGATGCGTTTAGAATTAGCACTCACAATACGTAGTTCTCACGTATTACGCCAGGTGGCGCTTACGAAGCGGGATAAAAGAGACCATTTATTCCCTAGGGAGTAAAAACTTTGGCTTCGGCCTCAGCCGCGGCGGCGAATGTTAAAACCCTCTGCGATAAGCTCGCGTGTGACCGCCGCCGCGCCGGAACCCTGCAGCGCCGTGACAGAAACCATGCCTGCTCTTGCTTGTTGCATGCTTGCTGCATGACTGCTGCATGCGTGCTGCTTACTAGGCAACTTAAAAAAAACGTTTTTTTCGGAAACGGTGACAATTTCGGGATTTTGAACTACGGGATTTTAAACTTCGGGATTTTGAACTTCGGGATTTTAAACTTCGGGTTTTTAAACTTTGGGATTTTAAACTTTCGGGTAAATGAACTTTCGGGATTTTAAACTTCAGACCAAACAACCTTTGGCAGGCTTTTCAATTTTCGGGATTTCGTCCATCGGTATTTTAAAATTCGATCTTTTAGAATTCTGGATTTTGATACGTACCCTATTTGTGTCATGAATTATTACGAGACTATGATTTAAACATTTTTTACTGCGCTTTGCTTTCGCCAGGTTGAAGGAGAAGCCTTTATATAGCCTAATATAAGAAATAGTTTTTTTATATATTTTTGAATTTAGAACACAAATTAGAGTTGAAACCAGAACATAGCACAGTGTTCCTAGGCATAACTTTGGATGCCAAGCTTCAGTGGGGCCCCGTATATACACAAATTGTCAAAAAAACTTACCTCTGCAGCATACGCCGTTAGCAAAAATCGTGATTTAACTGATTTGGAGACAGCCCGCTTAGTTTATTTTAGTTATTTCCACAGCGTGATGTCGTACGGTATTCTCTTGTGGGGCAATGCCGCCGATATTCAGACAACATTTTTGTTTTACAAAAAAGGGCAATTCGTTCAATTTATAAATTAAGTCCCCGTTACTCCCTCCGAGAAAAATTTAAAGAGATTAATATCCTTACTATGCTCACTTTATTTATGAAAACCTTTTGTACGCACACAAAAATATTAATTTGTTTAAAAAATACAGTGACATCCACAACATAAATACGAGAAACAAACACAAATTTGTTATTCCTGCTACGAGGCTCAAGAAAATAGGGGGAACATTCAGATGCCAATGTATACGCTTTTACAATAAACTTCCAAGCCATATTCAAGCACTTAGTCTGAATAAATCCAAATCGTTAATAAAACTGAAGCTATGCCTGAAAGCCAACTATCATGTTAATCACTACCTCGAACATAAAAAGGCTTGGGATCTTAATCCCAAGCCTTTTTATGTTCGAGGCTGCTCCGATGAAATTTGCTCTGTGTGAGTGAAATACAGGGTGAAATTGAATAGATGCGACAAATTTAAATATACAATAATACGTGTTGTCAAGAAAATGTATAAAATATCAAATGTAAAATTGTAATGGACGAAGGAAGGGTAGAGGGCGGCGCGCGGTCGCCGGGAAGGAATGTCAGCGCTGGCGCACATGCGAGGTTTGGCAACGTCGCGCGATACTTACATTAGAAACTAGGCTAAATTAGGTAAATGACCGCTATGAACGGGAATACCGATAATTCGTACTTAAATAAAGATAATAACATCAATGGACCTTTTGAAAACGATAATCGCGTAATTTTTTTTAACGATTTAGATAGTAGAAAATACAGTTTATAATTACTATGTTACTGTAACTGAAGCTCCCATTTCATTTTGTCGCATTTATTCAAATTCACCCTGTATAAACTAAATAGCTTTGCCCACTGTACTTAAGACGCCTGCGGAGCATGCGTATTTCATACAAACGTAATACCAAAATAATTTGTAAATTAAACATATTCCTAAGGTAGTGTGTATTTATTTCGATTGAATTACAGAATATCTAGGTTCCCAAATACATATTTTGATTGGACACTGATTTTAACAAGAGTTATAAGAAAAATAAGTTTTCTATAGAAAGGTTTAAATTCCTCATATCTCGTCTTTGCATCACTATTCTCTCAAAAAACATATTTGGGAACATAGATATTCTGTAATTCAATCGAAATAAATACACACTACCTTAAGAATACGTTTGATTTACAAATAATTTTGGTATTACGTTTGTATGAAATACGCATCCTCCGCCGGCCCCTTAATGCGAATAAATTATTAATTATTTTTTAAGGTAGATATAAGGGGATGGTATTTATAAGTACTTCAATTTATTCCCATTTCATTTACCTAATTTTGCCTGTGTTCCACCAAATATACTGAATGTGCACCAAAATATGTTAATTAAAATAAGTCATAACGAGCATCTATTTAACAATTAAACACTGTATATTCTCCTTAAAGCGTAGTCGAGTGCAGGGCTTAAAGGAACCTAACTAACCTAACGGGGGGTGCCCTAAGTCCCGATTATGGGGGCAGAGATACTTTAATAATTGGTGCACGATCAGTATTTTTCGGGGAAGAAAAGATTTTTGGTGAACACAAAAATATTATCCGATATAAGGTAGGTAGGTACCTAATAAATTTTGTAACATCTTATAAAATTTAAATTAATACAGCTTAAAAGTAGTCCCATAATGGAACTAGACAATGGAACTACTGGGATACGGCGAAATTGACATACTCGTACATACACCACATCATGCTCCTACTAGGTATGAGTTTGGGTATATGAGTTTTCAAAATCATGAGACTGGTATCTAACATAAGATGATACCTACGTGAGAAATAGTCACGACAACCACTCATTTAGGATTCGCAAACAGTACCGCTGATCTCAATATTATTACGTTAATTATGCTGTTCTGACCACATTGTGTGATTATTTTATTCTGAATACGACAGGTAAACTACTCTTTAAAGGGATTACGTTAGCTGAAGCCCTAACCGTGCGTTCGTGACCCGTTTGCCATCCACCGCGCATGCTTAAACCACAATACTAAACTTTGTCAGTGGCTTTACTCGGCTAGTTACATAGCCTTTTTTAGAACCTTCTTTATTTTGGGAATTGTTTTTGTATAAGGTCTGGATTAACTGTCTTGGACCAGATTTAACTCTGCGAGGTGACTTAATTTTTTTCTTTTATGATATTTTCTAACTATAGAACTTTCTTATAATAGCTTTCACCCAGGAGGAAACTCCACGATTTGACTAATTGCACTGAAGGTCTAACATGATTGACGTTAGTTACTTTCAATGTTTAAATCAACCTCTTCTAAATACCCCAATGTATACATTATAAGTTATCAACCAATTGTTACCAATATAGATGTAGTCTGTAAGTTACCTGCGCTTAATTTAATAATAGTACTTGTACTAATGGTAATCTTTTACCAAGGGCGAAATGGTAGTCTGCGATATTGGCTCGTAGAGGCTCGGCCGGGTGACTTGCTGCCGGCGACAGTGTAGTGGACAGTGGACATGAGTGAGGTTCCCGAAGTGGTAGTGGAACATTGCAATGGTGTTTCGACCGAGGCCGAGGCCACGGACGAGGCCAACCAGAACGGAGACGACGGGTATGTAGCTAATCTGATTGCGGTAGAAAGTTCATCAAAGCTCGGGTTACTTTCGGGTTGTTTTACGAACTTTAGCTAAGTTGGAAAGCTAAATAGTTTCTCCATTACGTAGTTGACTTAACGCTAATGTCATCAAAATGTGATCTACACAATTGTATGAAGATATAGGGTATCAGGGTGTCATCTAAAAGTGATACAAAATTGATATTGTTATAACAATCGAAAAAGACTTAAGTGTCAACAAATAGCACTTAAAAAGTGCGATAATGAATTGGATTTTTCTATTTTGTAGATTGGCCATTGATCCCAAACTGGGCTGTCGTGTTCATTTCCCGAGTGACGTCATAAGAGAAACGTGAGTTACCTTGTAGCACCAAGTCAGCTCAGCTGGCGGCGACGCGGAGCCCGTGACGTCATGTGCCCTGTCTCTATCTCACTCTGACGCACCGCATGTTTATATCTACGTCTCTTCTGTATATCTGCACGCACTAGCCTAGCTTGCATCACCCATTCACAGTTCTGATTATTCATGCACGGTGGAGCTTAATGCACGCACTCCAGAGCCACTTCACAATGTTTTGTGTTGCAACGCCATTTGTGATATAATGACTGTATGTTTGTGAAAAGAGTGCAAATGGAAAAACTTGTATAACTGTTTCAGTTTGTGTGAAAGTACCTATATCTACTTAACCGAGGTTTCTTTTATGTTTGGTATTCGTTGCTACTTACTTATAAAAGGTGTAAATAGACGCTAAACGAAGCCGCAAGACACTTGTTCTCTCCGTCATTGCGATATTTTTTTTTGTTCTAGACCATACAACCTACTAGTAACGGAGATAGTGAAGGTTAAAGTTCCAACTAATACACAAGTTTTTTTTCAAATACTTGTGTTTAAGATCATAATTATACTTTAAATGAAACTCTTTTACTATTTAATGCGTGCATCAGAACTATTTTTTGAGTGCGATACATTGAGTTTTACCGTAGAACGTAAGCTTTCACCCAAAAAAAATAGACGTTTCCCAGCAATAATTTGCTTAGAGTTACTTAGTTTGATGTACAGAATACTTGTGGTTAACGACTTAGTGAAGCGTCCGTTTAAACCCTGTATAAAGACTTAGTAATAAGTGTCCATACAAGTACATACCTAAAACAAGTAAATTTAAATTAAAAATTTAAAAAACCCCCGACACAATGTACTAAAAGTTAAATAGAAAATAATTATTTAATTCGCCATTTTGTGGTGTTGGCATCTTGGATTTTTAATTTATCATACTGTATAGTATTTTACTAGTCAAGCCCTTTCATTGGATACCCATATTGAGGGAGTTGTTGAATAAATATGTAATCCGCCATTTTGTGGCGGCGGCGATCTTGGACTGATTTTCATCAAACATAGCTAAGAACACTCCCGACTAATTTACCTTTCGACAAAAAAATCTAAATCAAAATCGGTTCATCCGTTCGGGCGCTACGATGCTATAGACACACACACACACACACACATACACACACAGACACGTCAAACTTATAAAACCCCGTCGTTTTTGCGTCGGGGGTTAATGAATATAATCGATTAACACCACTTAGTTACCTAAGCATTTTTTCTTTCTTGAGTGGGTAGTATGTACATGCCTAATCCGATAAATTCACTAGAAGGTCTTCCTATTGACATTAGGAAGCCCTGTTTTCCGAGCTCCTCCTAGAATGTCAAGATAATTATTCTTTTGCTTAAACGGCTTTTGAAGTTACGTTGACAATTTTCCAGAACATTGTATAAAGTAACTATGTGGTTATATAATTGTTTGAATAATTATTCAACTTTATTCGTAATAGGACAATTAAATAGTGATTAACTTAAGTATTTGTTTTTATGTTTTCATAAAATTGCATGGTTCTCTTTGACGAATAAATTAAACATGCATGTAGCACGCCAACGATTTAAGTATTTTTATAACACGGACATTTCACGATCATATTTTTGAAAAAAAAACTTAAGTTTTATGCTGAGGAGTATAGAAAGGGAAGGGGGAGGAAGAAAGGGAGTGAGAGAGATATCAAGTGCAGACGACATGTAAACACGTCATTGAAGAATAGTCCTTTATAAAAACTGGTCCATTAAAGGACTTACACAGTTCCTGGGTCGTATTCGTATCTCACCCTTTGCACTAACGTAGTCTCGCTTTTTTATGCATGGAGAGTTTTTCCACCGACATTGCACTAGTTTGATTGTATTTTTATTAACTTACCTACTTATTTTAAATGTCTCGTTTATACCGTATGGTTTTCTATTAACAGAGCTATCACAATTTTTCTTTATTTGGGTGTTTTATGAGGCCATACCTAAAACATTATCACACAACAAAGCTGAGGATTTAGATGTGTGACTAAGGTTTAGATATGGTCACAAAATTTAAAATAATATATTCCCAAGAAAGTTTAATTATTTCTTTATGGAGTGCTCAAAATAAATACCACATTTTTTCTTGTATTAGTGTTACACTCTCAAAACACTCAAATACAAGAAAAAATGTGATAGCACTCTTAAGAATGATGTGACCCGGTCTGTACTAATGATAACGTCATAACATCAAGCCTGTAATTTCCGGAGGGTTAGGTACAGGTGGACCTAATTGACTATTAGGGTGTAGGTACTATTATTATTAATACTTGGTACCCACATTTCGACAGTTTAAGACATGACATGTCAGACATGTTTAAGTCCCATAATACTACTAATGATAATAATAACAGGGTATTGACATGGGTAGTCGCCTCATTTCAAGTAATATTTAGAGGTTTTATTTATTAAAAATATACACGTTCACTTAATTCTACGCACATCAAGAAGTGAGCATCTTTAGCATTATGAATAATATATAATTCATTTTCTTGCAGGTAAGTGTCTTGTGAACTTCAAACGAGTTCAGAAACTTATATGTAAAATCGATGCGACGTCTTGGAAACGGTAAGCAAGCAATATTTTCAATAAAAATGACGGTCACTTAAAAAGTTTGTTGAAGTTTATTCTTGGACTACGTTACTTAAACACAAATCTTTAACTTTAGTTCGCAAATATAGTAAGTCGCAAGTAACGTGCAAAGCTTCATCGAAGTTTTCCACAAAGATCTGTGACGTGATTTGTTACGGAATATGTATGTCGTTACGAAGTTTTCCCGGTCCCAAAATAACAGTACATCATGAATCCTTTTTATGATTGCACAACGTAGTAACAAAACGCTGTTCGGTTAACAAAATGATAAACCGTCACAGTATCTCGATTACCTTATCTTACGCACGAGCTACGAAGTCTACGACATTTGTGCTACGCGGGAGCTCGTAGACCGTCGTCGTAGGCTTTGGCCCTGCGTAGCAAGCCTACGCGCTGAATACTTCAAATTGGTTTGCTACGCGTATGCCCCGACTACTATTTCATTCAGTACTTATATTAATTAATTTACTTAACTAAACTGAAGTTGTAAATAGGGTATGTTGAATTAATTGAATTCGAAAGATATATACAAAGTTCGAACTTTGTGTACAGAAAACCTTTTGTTGTAAATGAGGTCGATAAAATACGAGGCGGATATGTAGATACAAGTTGGAGTTGGTTTGCTTGTATTGCTCTATTTGTTATCAGACGACTGAGGGGGACCTCGTTCTCTTAGTATAAACATTAGGCACGCGATACCATTTACTCAAGCATTTTGAAACGGAATCGGAGTGTGTATACCCATTAAGTTTTTAGGGGTTTTGGTATTAAAATATTATATTTTAGTAAGTATCGTACTGACCTTTTTTATTGTTACTTTGTTATTTATTAAACTAATGAAACATTTCACGCTGAATCATGTCTTAATGACTACAATAGAAACATTAATAAATAGCTCACGATACATTTACAACGTCTCAAGGAAAACAATGTCTTTTCTTGTTATTTTCTTTAGCTTATAAAGTTAAAACAATTCTTAGATGTATTTTTTTTACCGGACATTCAGACGCAAGCTTTCATTGCAATGTCGTTGGCATTCCTTCAGCTTGCACGAAGTAATCTGCTTCCCTTTTATTATGAGAACCGTTGAAGACTGGAACATTCCGGCCGTGTCTGTGTTTCCAGATGGTTGTTATCCTGATGTCCTAGAGCTATTCGTGAATAGGATCGTCTGAGCAGCCATCCGTTTCAGAACAACCTAGCAGCTTTATGCCGTAAATCTTGATTAAATACCTACCAATCCCCCTTGCGAAATGAATTGGCTGCAAACCAATTTTGAAACAATGAAACGCTCGATATTAAAAAGAGCTCAGTACGTATTTAATATTCAAATAAACAATAGAATTCACAGAAGCTACCTTTCGAGATGTTTTCTTTATATTTTATGAATAATTCCAGCTAATTAGTCCCAAAATGAAAATGTGTTTTTTCATATTAATTATGGTGTCGACTTCTGTACAGGTTGATTTTAATTGCAAATGAGTTACAAAAATATGCTTTATATTTAAATTGTTATGCGGCATGTTAGCGGCTGGAGTTGGCTACTTGTTCGAGAATTCTTTTGTAATACTTCGTTATTGTTTTAATTGAAAAAGTAGCTTTTTCTGTTCATTCTTTTGTAACGTTGAAATGGAACATTTAAATATAGCCTACGGGTATTTTTTTAATAGGTGTACTAAAACAAAACTTGTGCCTAGCCTATGTTATGGAAAATGCTTCTACCGAACAAGTAAATACATAAAAATTGTGTTGAAAGAACTATCAAAACACACCGTCTAGGTCAATGTGCTGTTACCATAATTCTTACAACTATACGATGTGTTATCGTTACTTTGAAATATGGAGCAATATATTTTGCGCAGATTCGCTGAATATATTGAAATCGGAGAGTGTTGAACGTGAAATACGTCGGCGTACGTGTCGAGAGCGATTAGACATCTTTTAACGGGAGCTTCGACAAACACTTAGGTGCGCTTAAAAGTGTGGGACGGTATGCGAGGAATTTAAGGCATTGGGCGCGGGCGGGGGTGCGGCCGCCCGCCCTGGTCCACGCTCGTGGGCTCGCGCCAGTCGGCTTCGCGGCCTCCGAGCGGCGGCGCGCGATTCGCTCCAGCTCCCAGACTCACTCGCACGATTGTTGTAAACACACTACGCGTCCGCGTTTTACGACCCGAGCGTTCCCGCCAGCGAACATTTTGAAAAACTAATTTGGACGGTTCTTTTAGACAGTGAGTGTAAGCAGTGCTCGGACAGTAGTGGTGGTGCGCCATGTGTGGGGGTCACCATGCGGCCGCCGCTGCCGGCTAACCACTCACCTTGCACGCTTCTTCCTCCACGTGTTTTGGTAAGTGTTACTTTTCCATATTTTACTTTTTGTGTCTTTATAAACTGCCACTGTGATAAAATAGGTATGAACATGTTCTAAATTAATAAAGCTTAGACCGGTACATTCATTTGTTTATTACCTCCTAATGTGGGAAAATACCTACCATATTTGTCGTATTTATTTTGAATCGCTACATTATGATGTGAATTACGATAGGTGTTACGGTAGCGAATTATTATTGGAGATACAATTTTCTTATGTGATATAAGTAGACAGGTAGATCGGTAAAAAATCGTCTGATCATATCCGGGAGGCAGATTGGCTTTGAAATTGAATGATTACCGTTAAGATTGACGTCAGGTACTGGTACCTACTACCTACCTACTAAATTCAGTTTGGAACTACAGGATATTACAAAGTTCTTTTACTTGCCAAGTAACGAAATACAAGTAAAGGCGAAAGGTATTTAAAGCGACAAATTAAGAGCCTTCCCTTTTATTTGAAGACGGTTAAATATTCATTACCTTTACAAGGTATTTGAGAAGGGCGAGCTCTTTCAATAACTCTTCGTAAAGTTATAAAGTAATCTATTACTGTACTTTACGGTTTTGTGACGTCTACAGCGGGTTTTAATCTAACTCGTGAATTTTTAACTTTTGGACTCTCATTACTTTAACTTTTCTGATAACGCTTTGTTGTAAAGGAACTGTTCTTTTTAGTAGGTTATTAAAAATGTAGTATAATATCACTAGTATGCCACGAATACGGTTTTAATAAATCCAACAAACGCAAATCTTATGTTCGTAATTAACCCTGACACACATACATAGACAAGTACTTTAGTATTCAAGTACGGGCACTGGGCGGATTGACATTCATAGTTTCTAGCCAATTTCAGTTTCGGAAAGCTAGTCAACAGATCTAATGATCGAGAAATAGGTATAATATGTTCTCTATTGCTTTATGTGTTAAAGTTCAATTCGAACTAATGTTCAGTGCTCAGCTAACAATAGGTAACAGCATCGCTATTCTCGTTTCATATCGCAGATGTAGCTGAGATACGTTTTATAACTAAGCGCCTATAAACCTGAATATAACTCAGTTATTCACCGGAAAGAATACGAGCATCGTTTCAACTAAACATTTACCTACGCTCAACTAAAAATGTGCTGTTATTGCTTTAAATATGCTCGCTTCCAACATTTTATATTTTACGACGTGAAATTATAACAATATGTCTGTGATGGTTAATGAGGCGCGACCTCCCACTATCTCCTATTCATTAGGTGGGTATATTTTAAGTGAGTTGACATTATACATAATATACTAGGGATCTAACTATTGCTTTCCGTGTTGAATGGGTTATGTTTTGTAATTCTAGACACAGATGTACGGCTTGGAATAGAAGCCCTTGCTCCCGTATTAAACTTGACAAATGAGGGTTCACAATATGAGCTTGTTATATCGTCAGCACAATTTTGTAATGAAGAGCTCCAAATTCAATAATGACACCACGTCATAAAAATAGAATACCATGTTATAAGCTCGTGTGGCTCGGATCAAGCTTCGATTGGCGTACCCCCCTCGGCACATATGCCCGACTTATGTCACGCACTAGCCTTCCCCAATTAGGTTTTTATCCGCGTAATCCCCGGATTTCGGAAATAATTTGTGGGGTGAAATTACATGTTGCCATGCCAGGTAAATCGTCATGTTTTCAGAACGTTTAATATTAAACTCATAAATCAAAATGGTATTAAGATAAGTCGAGAATTTTGCAGTGGTATTTTTCATGCTTATTTACTGGTTCATTTTGGTTTTCTTGATGTTCCATTGATGTTGGAAAGACAAGACTATGATCAGACTAGGGTCGTAGAAGCAGGAAACCTTTCCATGTTAAACTTGCAAAGCAACGGTACATGTATCAAACATTCTAAGCGAATAGGTGATAGCTTCAACTAAATATTACTTTAGTAAAAAGTTCTTTGATATTCCTTCAACAGACTTTTTATGTTCATCTAATTAAACTTTTTAGTCATCATCTAATTAAGCTCTTATTTTGATGTTAGCTTGGTAATTATGAAAACTATTCATAAACGGGAGCAGTGATCACGGATGCGCAATTATTTTACAAAAACATGGTGCAAGGTTTTTTTTAGTATTTTCACAAGTCTGGAACAAAGATTTCTTTGTTAGGTGTCTTAAAAGGATTACGCCTACTTGTAATTAATTTTCGTAAAATCTGTTAGTAAGTAAGTAAAATTTATTTGTTTAAACATGGTGTAGGTATCTTGCATGCAATGTATCTACAATGCATGGAAGATACACGAAGATACACTTAAGAAGAGATGGTACATATTAAATCATAATTATTCAGTTAGGATTAAGTATCACTACAATTCAAAAAGCATATTTTTTGAAAAAATTAAATGTCAAAGTACGTTGTCGTTAATAAATAAGTCAATAAAAAAATATGAATACAATACTATAACAATTCCAAATTACAATTATTCCAAAAAAAAAACTGTTGGTATCTATAATGGCTACGCTTATTGTCAGTAAAGCTGCCTTTTGAACACGTCATAGCTTTTTACGGTACGGAAAATAGAACCAACAGATTAAAAGTAACCTACGGTCTGATGTGATGAATGGATAATTTTCCCTCGTTCATTAGCAGTTGGCGGGTAGTTGCTAAATGATATCCGCTCGAGCCGGTTCGTTAACGCGTCCTAGGCTAAATTAAAATTATTCTTTAAGCGGTGGGTTCTTGTCATATGAAACGACGTTTAATTACTGAGATTTACGTTGCGAAATTCAAGATGCGATAATTAGAGACAACAATTTAATTAATTTAATAAACTAATTTGTTTAATATTGATCGACAAATACAGATGTAGGTCAGACTTGTTTTAGACTTTCACGGTTTTTCACTACACTTAGGTCCATGTTCACCAAAAAGATACCGGTCTGATTATTTAAAAGCAGCTGTCACTGTAACATGTTCCCATACAAAAATGTGTTTTAAACAGCTGTTTTAGGTAATCAGACCGTCATCTTTTTGGTGAACATGGACCTTAAAGTGCTTACGGGATAATCCGTGATTTTCTTCAGTTTCTCATAGAAACAGAAGAAAATCAAAGAAAAAGTGAGAAGAGAAGAGAGAAGTGTAGATGTAGACTTATTATTAAGTATTTATTTAAGACTAGTACTTCGCTCGTGACTTCGTAATTTGCATGGTATCAACATAAATTATAACCTATGTTACTCGGTGAAGTGTAGCTTTCTAAAGGTGAAAGATTTTTCAAATCAGTTGAGGAGTTCTTGAGTTCTTAACAATCGTAACAAACAAAAAATCAAATGTTTCCTCTTTATAATATTAGTGTAGAAGTGTAGATGATAAAGAACAAATAATTAATGAACAGATCATCAACATTTCTACTCGTAATATACGTATCTCATTATAATGAAATCATCTCATTCCTCTCCCTGGGCATAATAGCTGCCATGGTTATCCAATAATACAGCGGACATCACCATGACAACACGGGAAAAACTCGATCACAGAGATTCATCGACGATAGTTTTACGTTAATCGGATAACCTGATTTCTACGAACACAAACAAACACAAATGTCTTCTTTGCGTTTGAGAAACATTTGAACGAAACCTATTTTATGTACAAGATCAGTCGGAGCGCGGTTGTGAAGACACACACATCAAAATATAGCTACATCCTACGATGATGTTTGGAATAATGTTTGTTTACCATCAATCATTGGTGGAGTTGTGCGTAACAAGCGGCCGCCTCGCAGCATACGCTGCGGGCTAGCTACGTGTCGTTTCCGCGCTGAGCCGACGCGACGACGCAATAAATATATTGGATACTGGCTGTCTACAGCTGTGAAAAGTTTTTATTTTAGGCCAACAATTTTTAATAATAGTCTCTCAAATATAATAATGAAACATATTATTGTTATTATAGCTCTAATTAATTTGTCTAAAACTCTGGAACATTTCATTATTTCGAAATTAAAATTCAAAGCGATGTGGCTAGCAAAATGAAAATAGGTAAAATAATTTTAATAAGAATTAAAATAGCCATTTGTCGCCGGTGTAGTTCGTAAGATCTTCAATCATTAAGGACTTTATAATCAAGAAAACCAATTTAATTCGTAAAGATAGGTAACTGCTATTATGTTTTCCTCAAATCATTCTCATTTCGCGGTAACTTAAGATGAAGTGCTATTTATGAGGAATGTTCGACGTGCCGATAGTTTGACAATATTAGGCACTCGAAGAAAAACACGAGAAAGCTCTCCCGTGTCTCTTGTAACTGAAAAGTCACTCTGAATTGGAAACCGTCGTCATCTACAAACTTTCAGTTGAAAGGAACGCGACGTGTCAGCCACAAATCATTCTATTGCATAGATTGTCTCTATCTTACGTTTAATAAACGAAATTGTTAACGTAAATGGGGAACGGTATCTGATTTATGCCAGGCATCTATAATTACCCCTGTTACAATTCCGTTTATTATTTACTTTGTCACCTCGGGTTGAATGTAGTTTTTCAAAGAAATACAGATACATCTTAAGGTAATAGTGTGTTGTGTTGACGCAAGACTTACGTAGTTGAAGATAGAAGCAATAAGTAAGATAATTAGAACAAGGTAAGAAGAAAAACACAACATTCTGGAAAATAATAAAACATTGTAGGTATACATTATTTTATGTACTTAAGTACCAATTATTTCTAACATACATGCGTTGAACATATTTTTGGACCGGTAAGCCTCATGGGTTTTTTTACTTTCCAGGGTTCGAAGTGGTAATTCACTTGATAATAATTATCAATTATTATAAATAGAGGGAAGTCTTTTATTATAATTGTTATGTCACTCCACGTGTATTCGACTTCCGCTTCTGCGCTTACTAACCGACTGTTACAACCGTTGTTTTTGATAAAAAAAAAAATTTTTTGTACATTTGTTTTGTACTATTTGGAATCTGAGTGGTAGCTAAAGCGATTTTAGTTTAAAAATATAAGAGATCTACGAGTAGTTAAGGGGCCGGCGGAGCTTGCGTTTTTCATACAAACGTAATACCAAAATAATGTGAAAATCAACATATTCTTAAGGTAGTGTGTATATACTTCGATTGTATTACAGAATATCTATGTTCCCAAATATATTTTTTGAGAGGACAATGATACACAGACGAGATATGAGGAATTTGAAATTTCTATAGAAAATTCATTTTTCTCATAATTCTTGTTTAAATCAATGTACATTCAAAATATGTGTGTGGGAACCTATATATTCTGTAATCCAATCAAAATAAATACACACCACCTTAAGTGTGACTTTTGTGAATTTCAATGAAGTAGGTAGGTACTTTAAAACTATTTTGTACGCCGAATATGGCAAAACATGTTGAACCATTCTTGGTTCACCTTCTCTTAAATCTTTCCATCCATAATTATGTGCATATCCATGTATCATGTCACACATGTTTAAACAAATAAATGCCTCTTTATCTTTATAAGATTATGTTTGACTTCCAAATTATTTTGGTATTACGTTTGTATGAAATTCACATGCTCCGCAGGCCTCTTAAGAATCAGCATATTATGGATAATTGTCATGAAAATTATCAAAGAAACTAATTATCTTGATAATTACGAACTCGGCCATGGCATCACTAATTTCATATCAATCCTAATATCATCGGCACTTGAAGCCCAGGGTGTTTAGTTTCTACAACTTCTTCAGAAATACCGATTCTCCCGTACAACAACTCTTCTACAAACATAGCTAATTGTAGCTAAATATACAAGCTACGATTCACTTAACGTTAGTTAGAGGTCTCTTTGAGCGATTATAACTTGGTTTGTGACAAGGCTAAGTCCCCTATGAGCGTGCACGTCTGCGAGCAATGTCATCGTAGGCAGAATACGCTGATCAAAGAGACCGATCTGCGAGCACTGTGGTCCGACTCTCGACTATTGTTGACCCAGACTATATACTTGTGCCTAACGACTGAGGAAAATGGATAAACGAAGACACGTGTATTATTCAGAATCTGGGTTTCGGGGAAATCGACCTTAATGTAAACGTAACATTTCAACATTATGCCTATAATCCCTGAAGGGTGAGACATAGCTGTAATACCTGATCATCATCATCATCATCATCATCATCATCATCATCGTCATCATCATCCACAGCCCGACTTCACCCACTGCTGGGTATAGGCCTCTCTTTGTTTGAGCCAAGCTCATCCAGTAAATTCCCTAATAGGACACCCACATTTCGCCATTTCCTTTTAATATTAACTTGATTTAGTAAAAACGATTTCGAGTCACAATAGCGATAGGTACGTATCTACTTAGATACTGTTTTCAGTTTTATAAATCTCATTTTTTGTTGTAAACAAAGTATTTGTAATATTTAATACAGCTTATGAACAAGGGCGAGCTTAATCATCACCAATAAATTCGGCAAAAAAAGTTGGAAATCAATTTTGAGATGTTCAAATTGAAGACGTTTCTTCGTCGTTAATAGCAGTTTATCCTGGTTTGATGTAGCTCTGTGAACGTGTTACAAATAGCGAGACAAGATACACAAGCAAAGCATTACTCGACTTACCTATTTATATCTGCTTCGCTCGCTACGTTGGCGTGGCATCTCCATACCGAGCCACACCTCCATTATTCCCACGCAAAATTGTAAAGAAGAATTCATGAACAAAATTATAATATCTTTTTGTTTTCATTGACTGCCTTGTTATCGTCTAGTGGTTAGCATGAGGTCCTGTGTAAGATTCTCGGGTCGGGCAAGGTGTTGTTTCGCATAAGTAGCCACGGAGTCTGGATCTGTGCCCGGTTGATGGCAATAGGCTCGCCCCTATTACGTGGGACTTTAAACATAACTAGTGAAATATGGGTGAATATTAGGTACACCTCTTCCTAACCCTTCAGGAATTAGAAGCGTGATGTTATGTTATGTATTCATTCAATACTAAACTGTCATCAATAAACTCAAATAAAACACTTTTTGTTCAGTTTAGTTTTCCAATTAAGCAGAAACAGCTCCCTCAAAAAGTTATTCAACTGTAATTTGGGGATCAAAGGACAGAAACGTGTGGACCTCCAACTGCCACACATAGTAAATGAACAGTCACGGTGAACCGTAGGAAAGGTTATCCACGTACGTGGAATTGTTGTGATTTTCGTTTGCACGTCATAATTCTAGCTTCAACAGTCCGAAGTACAGTCCAAATAAACATTTCCACAAAATCATTGTGTTTAGGTTCGCAGTATTGGTTCGGTTTTTTAATTGCCGTAATATTTGGTGTCCTCGGATTTATTGGTTTGTTTACCTGTAAAGTTTTATTGGGTGCCGGGGGGGATAAAATACTTCAGACCCTGTTTCGCTGTTGACACTTCTCAAGTAACGCGTCGGTGTCTTTTTATGGGGTGTGATGTTTATAAAGGACATGACGTATGATTTATTATGACTCAAATGTGTCTGAAACTTGTAAAAAAATATTGCTGTAAATGTCACTGTAAAATTGTAAAACCCGTTAGATTGTAATCGATCTAGCGAGATTGTAAACTCTCGAAAGATGCTCAACCGAACATACTGCTTACAATGTAACGCATTATTTTTCGGTAGATTGTATACTATCGAAGAGAAACCGTAAAATTGTGAAATGCATGCGATGGAAGTATCTCTGCCCCCATAATCGGGACTGGAAGCGCCCCGACATTCGGTTAGTTAGGTTCTTTTAAACCCTGCAGACAAGAAACATATTACAATTTTATGGTTTCACTTCGATAGATTGTAATCTATCGAAAAATAATGCGTTAAATTGTAAGCAGTATGTTCAGTTGACAATCTTTCGAGTGTTTACAATCTCGCTAGATAGATTACGATCTAACGGGTTTTACAATTTTACGGTAACATATTCACATCATTTAGATGTTTTAAGTGATTGGCTTTCGGTTACTGACTTTTAAATTAATTTATTTCCTCTTCTGGGCAACCACTAGTACAGCATATGCTGAACATTTCATTTGAAAAATGACTCAATTACTTTATCGTTCAAATATAATAAGACTCTTTACAAATACTAGACTACAGCTGCGATAGCGTCGCCATCTGAATACTATGGACGACAAGTTAGAGTTATAAACACGAATACAAAGCAAGGCGATGGCCGATGCTTGGCGCTTTACGACCTTGTTTGTTTCGCCAGCTATTTTACCAAATTAACTTCATGTTTGAATGCTTTTGACAGACTCTAGTGTTTTGTGCTAAGTTTAACTAAATCATAATTCCAATAATTAGAATAATTATGATTTATCGCTTCATTTAAGCAGTGTGTAGAGTAGATACACACTGCTTAAATGAAGCGATATTCATATCTGTAGAACTTCTGCTTATTTAACTTTCATGTGAAACAAAGTGTTTTATACAGTTGAATATTATTATTATACAATCCTATAATATAATTTTCTTGTTTGTAATTTACTATTCTAGGAATAATATGTTTGTTATATGTTCTAACAGTTTATTCCCTCCACGACGCAAGTTCGTGGGTGTTTCGTCCATAAATTAAATTTAATCCATTATTATAGTAGGTACTTATTTATGTTCAATTCATGGTTGGCTAGGTACGTGTTTATCTTGTGGCACTTTCGCTAACGTTTTGTCTGAAAGTCGATACAGTGGAGCAAGCAATGACGTCAATGTTGCTTTATGATTCAATCTGCTGTTAACAGAGCTCTCGCCCAGCTGAGTGCAGCCCGCTCTAAATATATCTTAACAATTTTACTTATTTACGTTTCATTTCTGACGCCGAATTTCCCGATGGCGCCTCTTTCCCTGGCGTACACAGAACTTGTAGCCCTTGTTTATAGTGCTAGATTAATAATATGGAACGTCACTTATACCTGTCTTCTGTTTTTGAATGTGAAGTAATCGTGTCTGTTTTGAGTCCGTTAGGTTTTTATTATCAGAACTGTATGAAACCTTCGTTATCATGTCATGACATAAATTCACGCTGATTATCATGACCATCATGGAAATTTTAATTAATAATTAGCGCTGTGTGATCTCGGCTATGAACGGCGGCCTGTCCTATTATTTTCATGGTCGCAGTTGGTGGATTATGATTTAGGATTAATCATTAATTATTTTAAAAGCTGGGTAGAACAGCAGCAGAAATAGTGCCCATTTATATCTAGATTACGTAAAGATAACACAATACATATCGTGGTCATCAAAATTGAAAATTATGATTTGCAATTTTTTGATTACGATAAAAATGTGTAGGTAGTAGATAAATCTCAAGTTCTCAAACTGACACTTTTTGACGTGGAAAATAAAATGCATAACACTTGAGGTTCAGTGTACCGTTAAATCTACGTGCAATGCTCTTCGACACTGCTAGAAACTTTTCTGGTTTCATTCGAAATATGTGTTCTGTGTCGTCTTGTTTCACGAGCTGGTCCTCTGAGTAACGAGTGTACACACCTGTCCAGTATGGCGACGGGACAACCATAACGGCCTACTTTGTAAACTGACGGCTTGACGTAATATATTATAGTAAATTATTTATAACTTACTGCAGTAATGGCTACGTCAAGCCAATTCCCAAAGCCCTTGACCAGATATTTATGGGCAAGGGCTTTGGGAATTGCAACCTGCTGATCGACATGTAATGTATTTAACAGCTGCCGTACTTGATATACTGAGGAGTTAGAGTTTTGTAGGTCAGTGTTTTCAGGTGTTTGCTGATATTGTCAACATTAAGTAGTTATAACAGAGAGATTATTTGGACTACCCATTGATATTTCGTACCGTAAGTACCGTAAGACCGTAAGTACCTGCCATTATTTGTCATAGTTGTCTATAGATGTAAATAAGCGAAAAGTCCATGAGCTACATCAAATTTTAAAAGCAGGGTTCTAATCGGCCAACAAAGTGCTCACTTCAGACAGCAAGAGTAGCTCTCGCTTCGGCTTTTCGCTGCAATAAGTACGTAAATCCGTGCAGGTAGGTTGCAAGATACCGTCGTCGAAGCAACAACCGTCCTTCTAATATATTTCGATGGAAACGTTGCTTTTATCAAGAATACCCTGTCCTATATCAATATACCTTTCCTCCGAACGCTGTCAACTTTGGGATTTTTTTTTCTTGGTCGACTGCACCCATTTGTTTTGTTTAACCCTTTTTCGCAAAGTGAAAACAATTCTGATATATTTTTAAAAGCATCGTGGGATCCTTTACAATCCTCTGTGTAATTTAATATTGAAGTTGTAAGTGATATCGACGTTTTGAGTCGTATAAAAAGCTTTTTCAAGTTTGTACCCTACGTCAGGTAAATCACACATGGTAGGAATACACGGCGGGCACATTATTCGGTCGCGCGTTGCTATCTAATTCTGTATTCGTCCTTGATCAATTATTTAAATTTATTTTAACTTCATGTACATATACATAGAGAGGTACATAGGTGGACCAAAAAAAATAGAAAATGCCATTTGGTTAATATAAATTGAAATACATAAATTCGTTACATACGACGAGGTACTAATACGTTTTAATATTATATATATCTAGTCCACAAATACAGTACATAAATGAGTATCCCTTTGTTATTTAATTTATATCTAATATTGTTGTGGGTACTTTACGGTTATTTGTTTAGCTACTCTTCTCCCTTGAGATATTAACTTATATCTCTTAAGTGCTAGAATCCAATGGAGGTCACATTATGAATTCATCGGTCTAAAATGAAATTGGAAACTTACCAGAGTTTGTAACATTTAAGTAGGTATCTTTCACAATAGATGTAATGGTAATGATTAACTAAGTATATTTATTAAAGGCACATAAAAATGTATACCAAGAAGTAATTTAAGAAAACAGGAAAAGGCAGCAATATAACAGAATAATGTTCTGAGTGGATACAAGCACCTAGGTAACAAACAGAATATCCGTTATCCATTATTACCCGAAAATAGATTCTTAGATTATAGGTACTCGTGTCTTAGAGAAAACAACAAGCTTATCTTTGACCATGAAATTGTTTTTTTTTCTTAAAAACGGCCGGCAGAAAATTCGGATGATGTTCAATCAAAACCTAGAAGATTAAGAACAAGGTTCTACGTCGTCGAAGCCAATTAACCATCCCTGAGTAGTGTACAAAATAAATCTTCTCTTAAAACGTCTTTTCGATATCTCTTTGATATATTTTCATCTAGTCTTAATACGTTTCATGCCATTTAGCCAATCTGAAAATTGAAAACCGTCTGTTCTTGTCACATAAAAATATTATTTTATGAATAAGCTCCAACCCACACTTGCGTCGATATTCGTTTTGTAATTTAGTCGTTTAGTGAGGTGAATAAAATATCGCCAACAATTTTTTTAAAAAAGTTTGAAAACGAATCTAGGTAACATTACAAGGCAATTTAATTTCTCCTATGTGGGAGTTTCAGTATATATTTGCTTTCTACTGTGTTTAAAGTAAAGTCAATAGTGACAAGTGCGGCGCCTACAGTGTGGGTTGCCATATAAGATTTTAACGCTACAAAGACTATATTTTCAATACACATCTTTAAGAATAAGCTATATTTCCTAACGCTTAAGCGCCTTACTGGCTCCTGAGAATTTTCTCTTTGTAGCTACGTTCAGAGTTAATCCTGTTACCATATGCTTTAGCCTTTTTACATTTATTCAACTATAAATAACTTTTGCTCTGTATTATGCTAATAGAATCAAAAGTATATTATTATTAATATTAAAATATATATTTTTTTGCCCTTGCCCTTGTTATGAATTGAAAGGTCATGATATTTTCAAGTAGGGTAAATAAATATCATGGCTCTATATGTCGATCTGTTGATTAACCAACAGTCTCGAATGCAAAGATTTTGAACGTACAAGGCGAAGCAGCATAATAAGGTACAAAAACCAAATGGAAAAGTATAATAGCACTTAATTAATTGAGTTAACCATCCCAACAGTGACATTCACAGACAACGTTTTAACGTTGGTCGGCCATGACCATTATTTACAAATACAAGTAGGTAATTGAAGAACCCAACACGAATGTCGATAGCGTGACTGTCTAAATTGAACTAGAATAGGATATTAGCCGCTAATTTCTTGATAAAGTTAAGGAAAGCGGCCTGTACCTTTATTTTTCTATTTCGTTGTATTGTTATCTGATATTTATAATGTAAATCACTTGACGTTGGTCAACAGCGAACTAAATATATTCTTATTTTATTGTTTTCATCAAAAAAAAATAAAAGATATAGGTACTTACACATAAATAGATAAATCGATTGCGAGAGAGATTTGTAAATAAAATATAAATAAAATTCTTGGAAATTCTAATATGTCTTTTGTTACTATACTAATATAATTATGATAAGCAAATAGTTATAAGTAGTTAGGAAAAGAAGATATCCCATTATTGGCCTAGCCGTTACAAGACTCAGATATGTACCAAAATAAACTACTACTTTGATTATTTAACCCATTTAAAACTTAGCCTAAATTACAGTGGACAAGTGTAGAAACTAAGCAGTTTTAAACTTAGGACCGGGGACTCAGATGATCGATTGTTAACAGTAACACTTCTTCAAATTTCTCAAACTAGTTTAGAACTGTACTGCGTAATGCTAGAAGTCTGTCAACCTTCAAAGCCAATAAAAATCACTACTTATGAAATAAAAGGTCCTAGAACAGTATGTTTTAAAATCTAATCTGGATGAAACCCTTTTCAAATACTATATTTCTTAAACTGATGAACGTATGTGAATCCTTTTGTGCCGGTTTTAAATACAGACCTACCTTGTAAAATATCTTTATTAATTAAAAATTACATTTTCAAACTACGAAATTGTATGAGATAATTTTTAAGTCAATTTTTCCCTTTAAATTAACATAAATCAGTCTAGTACTAAAAGCTTTAAAGCTAATTAGAAACTATATCACAATAACTAAAATAGTGAAATAACCTAAACAATGTCGGATTTTACCAATTTGACCATTGTTGGGAGACGTGAACGTGAAACCTTCCCAAATGTTCTAATTTACGGCAAAATATCTAGCCTTGTAAAGCCAGGCCCAAGTTTCTAAGGAGTTTGGAGTATCTCCTTTTGTAAAATAAATCAATAAAGCCAATAATTATTTAGTTTGATGAGCACGGGGCGTAGCAGTGCGCGTAGCGGCGTATGTAACCCGGATGGGAATGTTTGCCACCATGCTTGAATGACTACATCCACGTCGATTAAGACTGTTGACTTGAATCTGTGAAAGTATTGATTCATTCACGTTAAAGTGCCCCGGCTATGGCAAAAATAGAATCAGAGTTTTCCGCTCTGAAGGCTTGGAAATGTCTCGCCACGAATTGAGAGACAAGACAAGGCATAACGAGCCTGCAAACAGCCGATATAAACGAGTCAAACGACTTGTTTGCTCTCGACACATTGCTACGGCTGTTTAGCACCATGCCCTTACGTTGCTCCAAGCTCTGCTAACGAGGGAACTTGGTCACCCACTGAATTTACAACGCCTATACACGCTGCTTTTTTACTGCTACGAGCCGAATTTGTACGAGAAAGGGAATCAGATAAGGCGGCACTAGGCACATTATCGTAACATTAAAGGTTAGGCACCTACTTGTTGCTCTATAGATCTGTATAAAAAACTGAAGTTACAACGAGTTCTTGAAAACAGAAAGGATATCGGGTATGAATATAGTAGGTGTGTTATCTTCTGTTTTCTATTTAATGTTAGTCTATAAATTACCGAATTAATCAGAATAGGCACGTCACACGTGGTGTAACAGAATAATGATACAGCGCTTGAATTCGATCAAGGGACCTGCCTACAGTGACTACATATTTACCGAACAAAATGAATTAATAGCAACCCTTTTAGGTTACACAATGATCTATCGAATGACGTGTTTCCGTGTGTCATATGCGTGTTAATGAGTGTTTGTGTAATGGGTATTACCTGTAGATTACCTATATAATATGTATGAAGTTATCGGGGCCGGGAGCTACCAGTTTAGGTAATGACATGATAGTCTGTCGCATGCGGGCTGATTGTGATACTGTTGTCATCTAGTTATAGATAATTACTACTACCCACTAATGATCTTCCGTTGGAGGTATATTAATTAGATTATGACAAATCCAATTCCATACTTCTGTATTTATCTTACTACTATAATAAACGCGAAAGTTGGATGTTTGTTACACGCAAGAACTGCTGAGCGGATCTAGATGAAATTTGGCACAGACATAGATTATAATTTGGAATAGCACTTAGGCTACTTTATTTCTCATTATTTAGATGTGCATGTGCACACCAATGAATAAAACACAACGCGGGCAAAGTTGAGGCAAAAGCAAACCGTTTAATATCGTGCCCTCTTAGTTCACTTCTGAAGAAGATAAAAAAAGGCTTGATCTCATTGTCATTTTGCTTGTTGGCTCTTGTACACACCGGAATAGTCGCTTTTATTTCTTTTTCTGTCAATGGTTACTACGCCAGTCTGATTGAACGGGTTGAAACCCTTCTCAGTTGAAAGGATCGTTTTTGTGTCTAAAAGCACTCTATTTGTTTTAGATGTGATTTTAAAATACTCTCAATACGAGCTTTCGATTAAATTCGAAAGTACCTACATACCTATGCCTTTAAAAACATTGAGAAATTCAAATACGATTTGGACCAGTTTAACCATGCTTTAGAAATGTTCTTATTTAAACGTTTTAACTAACGCGCATTTTGTGTTTACATTGAACGCTAATCCAACCTCAATTGTGGAACGCGAGTTAACAATTTCATTCAGCTCCAGAGTATGAATACCATATCAAAAGCGCTCGTTAGATTCAAATTGTACCAACTCACTTGGCTTTGTTCGACACAAATTGATGGTCTTATCATAACAGAGCGGAGTACCATTCTAATCATAGAGGTATAAACGAAATACACGAGATGTTGCCATCGTTTACAAAACGAATCCTCCACGATGGATGATGCTTCGAAAATTCACATTTAAACTTCACCGAGTCATATATCTTTTCTTTGTCTACGTCAGTTAAGAGACAAGATAGATTGGCGTCTTATCCCTCGTCTCAAGTTTTTGTTGTTAAATTAAAGCCGCAGTGGTGTAAAGATGCACCGTCTTTCTTTTACAAACGACGGTATACAATAGACGAACGTATAGTCCAGCAAAAATGTTATTAATTTGCGCAACAAATAAGCATTGAATAAGGTTGAAGTAAGCATTATAATATATATAATAAGCACAAGGTTGAGTGAACCCGTTGACGTATCCATTAACATCATCGAGTTAATCACTCTTTTTTGTTTCGATCTGTCGCCCCGGCCTACAATAACACCTATTAAATATGAATGCAAATTGCTATTGATACAAAAACCCCTTTTGGGATTAAGTTACAGCGGGCTTCTGTTTACAGTCAAGTAGGTTCTAACAACGTTTGATCCAAAATAAATATTGAGTTTCAGTGGCCCGCGGCGGCGCGGCTCCTATTCACAATTAAGTACTAACGGGATCGTGAAACATTCGCGGCTCGTTACTACTTCGAAAAGTACAGCTTGATGAAGCTTTCCCATTCATGAACGGGCTGATTTTTAATTATTTATTCCTGAAAGTTACCAATGAAGCCGTTCTATGTAATAATCGATCTTATATAATTTATTTCTCGTTATCTTATTCGGCTGACGATAGCCTTGACCGTTCTTTGGCTGATATTGCGACTTAGTAGTTATCATGAAATTATCAACTTAACAATAATATAATTAACTTCCTGAATAATTAGTGAGTCGTGTCACGTGATCTATTCGACTTCTTTTTAAACCTAATTTATATGACGACAGCGGCGGCCTATGATTTCGACAATGTGTACCTACTGCACCTAGATTAGATGTGAGTGCCTAGATTTAATGAGTAGGAAATAATCGTGATTAATGGTTTGAATGTTGTTGTGGCTATAAGAGTAGAGGAAGACCAAAGAAAGCTAGAAAAGCGGTGCCTCACGAAATGACGAGTAATAGGGAAGTATTGAAGAAGGAGGCATGCTGCGCCAACAAATAAATTGGGGAAAACAATTGTGAAAATTGTCTAAATAAACTTAACTTCGAAAAATCAAAATTTAATCGTAAAAGCACACACACTGGTTGTGTGTAAAAAGCTTTCGTATAATCTTTTATTGCTTGGGTCTGAATAGTACATTGTTATCCAAGGGGTGAAAGTAACTTATTTAGTCCCGAGACGGGGTTTGACGCCCAAGCGTAGCGCGGGCGCTAATAGCTCGAGGGACTAAATAAGTCTTTAACCCGAGGTAAACACTGTGCTTTTCATTACGAATGCAAGGAAAATAAAAACAAAAACACGAAACCTTTTTTTTTCTGTGGCCGGCTATTCAGCCTTTATTTTCACTATCGTCACTGAAAAAATAGTAAATATTTTGCCCAAATTTTTGTTATTTTAAAGAAATATTTGTAACTAAATTATAACTAAGTTATTTTAAATAATTATATTCTTTAATTAATACTGAATTTTATGTTATTTCAATTTTACATCGCGCTGTAATTTACAGGCTGTATAGAAGTCGGAACATGGTTCAATAGAAATGTGGAAAAAGAACTAGTTTTTTTTTTTTATAATGTGACAGCTGTCAGTTGAAAGTGTTTCTCCCTAGGGCTGAAAAGTATTACTTTCAGCCCGGTTCTCAGGCAACTTCAGACCTACTTTCCGAGTATGAGTAATGAAAAATACATTTTGAGTCTGACAATTCCTGACGTTAGTCTTTGATTTGTTTTCCGTGGTATTTTCTGAAAAGGTACAGTCCTCTCCAAAAGTTAGTTGAACTTATTCACTTCAGATGTAACGTCGCAATAGCTGAAATCATAGTTTTAAATATTTGAACTGTGACATTTATTTTACCTTATTTCAGTTTTTAGAAGCCATGAGTTTAGCCATTACATTATATTTTTTTGGTTATCAAGTTTAAATAACTGAAATGTTGCAGCTAAAACTCCAAGATGTTTCACTAAATCAAATCTGCTCCTCCTATGGACTGATGACTTCAAACATTTGGGTCTGGGTTGGGTACCATTACCGCCCAGTTTAAAACTTATAGGATTTCGGATAATAATGTGACGTCTGAAGTGAATAATTTCAACTAACTTTTGGCGGGCACTATACCGTTCCGTCAGGTATAAATTTTCGGGAATTCTGACCAAAACGTATAAAACATTAACGAAACCGATACAAACGAACGAGTTTTTGCCATTTGGTTTGTGAAGTACGAATAAACTTTATTCGGCTGCATGAATTGGAGTTATAACGAATGTGCGATGCAACAGCGGTCTGTTTGAGTTTTTATAGTAGGTGAAACATATACTCGTATTATCATGGAATTCAGTGTTATCAAAAATATGGTTAATATGGAAAAGAACGAGTATTTGATTATTTTCAAATTCAGTGGCATTATTGCTATCATAGGATTATTGTTATCATTGGTAAATTCCTATATCAGATACGGAAAGAAAAGTAAATAGGACATATGACTTGCGCAATTATTTTTAGGACCATGGATAGTGACCATTGTTCAGTATTTTCGAGAGTTCTTTAATTAGTTTATTTACTACTGCGTACTCGTATAACCTATATGTTTTCTCTTATTAAGTGAGCAATTACCCATATGCACTGCAGATGTAGTGCTACTCCTGAAAATGCTTTATTACAAAAAAAAAAACGCTTTTTCATAATGCCTACACAAAAAAAATAGTTTTAAATAAAGCTTTTGGGTATAAAATAGATAATTATGTTTATGTCACAACTTAATCTGAACGGCTCAATGAATGACTCTCTGTATTGCAAGTTCTTAGTGCAAGTAAAATACTTATATTACAAATATTGAAAACATTTTCGAAATAAAATCATCTGCATTTATCTACCATATTTTAAGTGTATATTGAAAGTTTTCTTTCGAAGTGTCGACCGTTCAAAATATTGAGAATAGAATTTTTCTCGTTACTTAAGTTACGACTTCAAAAGCCGACAAAGCCCTGTCCACTACCAAACACACCGGAATATTTACGTTCGCCTAAGTATATCTACACATATCGATTTATGAAATGAGGTTGGGGTGAAGCTATTAAACTAATAACTTGTGTAAAATGCTGTTTAGGCCTATATAAGGGAGCGCATAACATTAAAACGTTACCTTATAAGAAAATATTTACGTAATTAAATAGGTATAGGAACACGTGTATTAGCTCAGGTAAATCAATATTTTGAACAACAACAATAACTTGATTACGCATTCATTGAAGGCGAACGAATCAAAACAGTCGGGAAGGACTAATAAGGTCACTGGCCCAATCCTATCAGTGACTGAACGAATTTGTTACAGCGCCCTCATAAGCGGTCAGTTCTACAATTCCCAACCGTGAGTGGTCGCTGATCCGATCGGATCGATCTCTTACGGCCTGAACGATTACGTTCTATTAGGAGCAAATCCTTGGAACTGAACAGGCCGATCGAATCAAGTCCAGTTCTATCTCTTCATATAGCAAAGCTACCTTCACAAACACACGGTTTTCGTTTGTAGATGACCTGAGTTTCGAGCCACCTGGCTAATGGAACAATCTAATTATGTAACAAACGTAAACGCAATATTGCTTTTATTCTGACAGTTCAGCCATGTTTACTGTAGCATAATGTTTTAAAAATATTCCGTCACGACCACTGGACCAAGACAATTAACTTTTTTTGGATGTCGAAATGATTGGAAGTGCGATACGAGAGTGTAACGTAATTAGACTTGGTAGCAAGCCTGAAATTAACAGGTTCGCTGCCTTGTGCGTTATCAGACAGTTATTGATAACTAGTCATTTTATGCTCGTATGATAAACGCTTCATTAGGTAAATGAAGTACTTATTTGTCATAAGAGCATAAAATGAACGAATATTTAATGAGCTGAACTTGAACAAAATTATTCTTTTTGCTTGCTTTAAATTAATTCAAACGATCAAACATTTTAAACTTTACTGAATAAGTTAAAAGGAAAGTTCAGTGTTTAAAAGGACAGAAGCAAACGCTTCAAAAGTCGATCTTGTTTCTCTATTTTATAACTAAAGACATGAGATCCGTATCATAAAATTGTCTGAGATACGACACAACGGGTGTAGTCTCACAAGGCACATATTTAATACTATTGTATAATAAATTCGAGCCCCTTTGTGTTGCGTGTAAGGTGAGAGCATCGCACTCCACGCATGTACAATCAGTATCATAAATATGTAAACACATCCAATATTTGAAAAACTCCAAGTACACTATGAGCTCGATAATACTATGTGCATGTTCTATGTGCTCGGGACATTTTATGTTCGCTCGTATTGAATATTTTTAAAGGAGGAGAATTTACAATGCTTTTATTTTTATTCAGAGCGCAAGAAAAGAATTGTGCCGCTGCTTTGTGTGAGGTTGCTAATTAGAGCCTTGCAATTAGAAATAAAACATGTTGGAAATTGCAAAATATTCCACATGATTAAGTCAAGGCTCTTTGCGGAGTTTTTTAATAAGAAGTGAGCAATTACACACAATCTCTCAAAGTGAAGTGCACACGCTGTGTTTGTACCTTCGGGAGCTGAAATTTATATACACGTGCTGCTCGCGTATATCATTGTACATTACATTTTCGCGAGACTTTATGATGCTAATGTTCTAAAGTAAAAATGTTGCGCTAAAACTCGGCACGTTTCTCGTAAACACATCTCTCTACGTCACAATTTATCTTTATTTTCACTACGCTGCCCAAGGCACGTTGCATGCCGTAGGTTATACTTACGTTTTGAACTGTGCGGTGTATAATAATAAAAAGAAAAAACATCGCGCTACTTTTTTTACTATCTGTGTACACTGTATTTGCAATGGCATCATAAAATGGCTTTATATTATTATGTCTCTTCTTCGAGTACTATTTCACGCGATCCAAGAAAAGTTCTACTGATTCGTGATTTATCTTTATACCAAAAATATTGTGCTCGTAAATTTTGTTTGCTATTGGTGCGTGTGACTTTGATAGTTTATTATTCATTCAATAATACATTGAAGCGGATTTTCTTTATACCAATTCGAGGTGTTGGAAGAAACTATGCAGACGTAAATACAAATACAGACTAAATAGAACATTTAGAAACCACCTGCACCTATTTCGTAGTAAATATACATAAAAAGTTAGTATGAGGTAGGTACATAATATGGATGTATGGAATGGACGCCCATGCGGATTGAGACAAATGATAAATGAGGATGCTCGCAAAAAATAACTTCATGAAGAAAATACGATAGAATGAAATTCATCTTAAAATAAAGCCTCCTGGAACGTTTCGTAGCGCTACGCGGTCGTAGCACACTGCGAGCTACGCCGTAGCGTGGCGACAGGACCGTGACAACGGATTTATAAACTTATTATCTTCTTTTTAAATCCAAAAAGGTCCGTTTATTATTATATTGCAAATACTGTACCTACATAAAGACTTCAAACTCATAAAACCTTCTTCCTCGATGGGGCTGAAAATAAACGAAGAGCTTGGGTGGGTTTAGGAGTCAATCAGTTATTCTAATGCTACTCGTATTTATGTTCACAAGAGCATACTCTGCACATCTACAAAAAGCTACATTTTGGTTTTCACTGTGTAAAAGCTTGCATTCCCACGCCCCTCAAATTTCGAAGTAAAATGAGGCTGAATTCAGTGAGATACAAGCGTGTGCAACAAAGTGAACATAAGTGTGATGGAAATACGAGAGTTTTCCTTTAACCTATTAGCGTCAGCAGACACTATCTATGCAGTAAAAGCTGCATCACAATTACCGTGCTGAAATCTTACCGCTTCCAGCTCCCATTTACTTCTAAACTTACCTTATATTAATTTTACGGGCGAATAGTTACCTAACATCGTTTATAATGCATAGTCAAGTGTACGAAAACAAAGTACAGGGAACTTTGGGTAGTTTCCGCATTATGTAAAGGAGCATTAGTACAGTACCGAATAAAATTTTCCCTGCAGGCACGGAGTTTGTGTATAAAGACACGAAATCGTTTCCCATCGAATACTTTTCTTTTGTTCTCGGAAATAATAAGGTGCCATATATTTTGTAGAAGATATTCCTTCAAAGATAACATGTATCTCGGTGTATCCGATAACCGAACACAAACGTACGGCTTCGGCGCGCTCAAACAAATAAACGCGCACTGTAAAAAAACCGTTTTTTTTGTTTTTTTTTCGCCGCATTTGTTAAAACATATAAACTTTAATGAAAATGGGAGTGTGTTTAAATAAAATAACTTTTTGCTACTTTAATTCACTTTGGCATGTTATAATTGAGGGTAGGAGGATATGCAATATTGTTTTCCTAAAAATAAAATATTAATTCATAATCATCTGCAGGAAATATATAATTTTACAATTTGCTTTTGCATGTTTAAAGAAGTCGTATGTAGCGAAACGTTTGTCTATTTTTATAATGTGGGAGTATGACATGTGTGTAGATTTTAATAATTCTAGACATTGCATTGTCTCACTGATTAAAAACGTATCGTTCATCAAACATTACCATTAACACTGAAAACGGGATCAAAATACCGAAATACCGGGAACTCAAAACAAATAGTAAACAAAGTAAATACACCGTTTTCAGTGGTAATAATATTGTCTCACTGAGCTGAAAAAGTTTAAAACTTTCACAGGAAACACGTAATCGAACAGATAAATATTTAATCTTTCATACAATGTAATGCTAGCAAAACACATTAAAAGCTACAGGTTTCAATGTTTATTAACGTGAGCGTGTTCAAAATACATCAAAACACTTTTAGTGGCTGAAGTGGAAACGTCTCTGGTATCGTTGGGTTTTATGAGGCAAAAAAGTAGAATGGAGTTAGCGAAGGAAAAAAGGGGATCGAAAAATCAATAGCATGCTTATCGGCGACGTATGCAGCAGTCACGCCAAATCGGACCGCGCGTACTTATATACAGTCTGCTTGGTTATTTTATTACAGACGATTATGCGTCACACACGCTTACCTTCGGACTTCGGTCCCGAGACGCGCGACGTTTATAAACAATTCAGCAAAGAGACTACGTCTAAGGGAGGGTGTTTTTCCATTTAGGGACGTGTTGACGGTAATTTTAATTGTGAATGTAAAACATTCGTTAGGTTAACGCACTCTGATAAAATTATGGGAAGAAAATGAGGCAAAGTTACTAGCCATTTGTTTAAGACTAAGTCAGAGTACCCCCGGGGAAGACAGGGAAAGCCGCGTGACTAAAGAGACTAATTAAAAGTTGTGCTACGCTTCGCTTGAAGCTACACGTACATACATATTGTACCTACGCGTACGCACGTACCTACTCACATCTTTACGTGAACTCGCCATAATATATCTCTCCATATTGTATACATTTTTGTGTAAGCATATTGTTATTCTATTGCGATACATAATAAAACAGCGAGAATAAAATGTACAACATGTACCTCGGCCGGCTATATTTAGTCAATACAAAAATGTTTTTCTTTTCTCCGATGTAAATACCAATACGCTTTTGTGCGTCTGTAGAAATACAATAGGGAAATAACTTGTTTCTTGAATTGATTTCATCCTATCCTATCCTATAATCCTATCCCTACTAATATTATAAATGTGAATGTAAGTTTGTTTGTTACGCTTTCACGCGAAAACTACTCAACCGATCATCATGAAACTTTGCACACATATTCTTGGAGGTATTAGAAGTAACATAAGATTATTAAAAAAAAAAACTAACCCTCACTCGCAGACGAAGTTGCGCGGGTCACCTAGTTTACTATAAATATAAATGTGTGGTCGGTCAAACTTTGATATATTAGGCGGTATCGGAGAACAGTTTATTCAACAAATGGTGATTGTTTACGTGTGTGGTTGCCAGTACACTAAACAGCCGCAAGTGGCTTCTTGCTGTTGGCTCGCGTATCGTTTCCTGTGACTCTATCTTGATCTAATTTCATCCAGTGTTTGCAGATAGTATGATCAATCATTCCAGTCGGTACGTATATCGTATGTATAGACACAAATATCAAACGATTTAGAGTATCAGTGCATCCATATGTTCTTACATAAAATGCCAGTCATTTCCTATTGTTGATTATTGTTCCTTGCTGGGAAAATAAACAGCTGACTTTGTTTCGCTTACATTTACCGAACAATATCTATAAATGAAAGAAAAACTCGTGTGAAATATAAAAAGTGGTCAAACAAAGGAAACGCTTTATAATATTTGTGTTGTTGTACCGGTGGTCTTGTTCTTCAGTCGTGTTATTCTGTTGGGTTTTATACATTGAACTCTTTGTACGAGCTTTTCATTTTCCATTCCATCGAGCTGCACGCGATCAGTGGCGGCTGCACGAAACAGCCGACAACCTGGTGCACACGACGAGTGTTTTGGCCATTTGTGTACACCGACACAAAGCTGGGTCACACGAGCGAACATCGCTACTAATAACTATGTAGGTACTCGAACCGCGATTCGCAACCTGCGATCCAATTTTGATACAGTCGAGCTTCATGTTGGCACTTATTAATCGATTTATAAAATCTCAATTTGATGCGTACAGTAGATAAGCGCGCTTCGAATTGAGTATACTTCACCATATCTGGGGGAACCTTCTGATTACGGAGATTTTGAAAGTAACAGTTGTACTTATTTGCTCGTTTTTTTATACTTACAAGATATAGGTAAATGCTTTAACTTTAAATACCATCATGACCCCTGTGTCATTACGAGTAAAAAATACATCCGTCAGCAAAATGTTTGGGTGCGCTACCTCGGACGCTAAACCGTGAATTTTCACACCAAAAATAAAGTCGTTTCGCCACCGTCATTTTTCGGCAGTTTAGCTTATACTTAGCCGAGTGCAATTAGACAATACTCATACGGTAGAACGAAGTTTATAGTGGGCGGATTTTCATGGGACTTTTTATTGAGTTTCTAGAGGAGTGGAGAAGAAAGTTAAAAAAAAATAATTTCACCGCTGGCGACTTTTTTTTTTAATTTCCTTTGGAATTTTTTTTTTAGTTTTTTTTCTTTCGTGAATAACTTTAAATTCAACGAATTCATATTGTAGCGTAATAGAGTGATCGTGATAGAGACCTTCTTTCATTTATTAAACGCTAATTTGGCCTGTTTTTTGTTCATTGTAGTCTATGCAATGCATATTCCAAGTATTTTTTTAAATTTCCAATTTTCTGCAATTATTTCAAAAATATCGGAATATAATACTAAGATTTCTTTTGAAATTAATAATTGATGCATTTTTACAGATAACTGGACCAGAAAGTATTAATGAAGACCACTTTTATAAGTGTAGTGACTTAAAATTCATACGGAAATGCCAGGAAATCGTCTATGCTAATGAAAGCAATATTTTTTTCAAAATACTGCTATGAAGCTCAATGTTCAAATTATTGTCTAAATCCTCATTGTATTTGCTATCTAAAGAGTTAAAATAACTAGAAAAATATGTAAGGATACTTGTTAAATATTGCTTACTGGTGAAAAAGTAAAACATGACAAAAGGCCTTTATCGGTAAGAAGTGGGAGTGGTATCGGTATCGGTATTGTATGAATTGCGCGCAAAGACCCATGCTTGTAATTTATCTTAGATAGAAATCGTGAGAAATGGTTACGTTATAATTATGTCATTTTTTGTTAATTTACCATCGGCCTCATTCCACCTTCGTCAGTAATAATCTATATTTATCGAATACCACCAATTTTTTTTTTAGTTTTTTGTCAACTGTGGATAGCAGATATAATAAGGATATTTCCAAGATAATATTTACGTTATGAGTTTTTAGACTGACATGGTCACTAACACAAACATTAGAAAACACTCATAACAAACAATAAACAAACATGGTAAATATCCCGTTCTAAATTCTAATGTTAATATTTACGTTGACCATCATAGAAATATTTTGAGAAAAATGGCCTTCTTTAACTTTTATATAGCCGATTTCCTGATTTGTCAATTAAATTTAGTCACTTCAGTCGTAAACATGGTTTTTTTTTTAAATTTTACATCCAATTATCTGTGAAAAAGTATCAGTTACCAATTTAAAAAAAAATTAGGCAAATGAATTCGTTGAATTTGAAGTTATTCACAGACGATAAAAAAATATTCCAGAAGAAACAAAAAAAAAAAATTGCGAGCGGCGAAATTTTTTTTTACTTTCTTCTCCACTTCTCTAGGAACTCAATAATTAAAGTCCCATGAAAATGCGCCCACTATAAATTTCGTTCCACCTTATTGTCTAATTGCACTCGACTATTAGTTTCCGAAACAAAGTTGATGTTTCAATGAAATTGGTAGTATAATTAATACCTGTAATAAATGAATTAGTAATTGGATTTTACACAGAATTGCTCTTCAACATTGTGCATAATTCCCGGTATTTCATGAAATTGTTGCCAACGTTAATAGAATTATTATTTTATGAGAATTTTATTATTACATGTGGCTTACATTAATGGCATAGATTTTAACCAGAGTTAATTTTAAAATGACTAAGGTCCATGTTCACCTAAAAGATAACCGTTCGATTATCCAAAAACAGCTGTCACTGTGACATGTTCCCATACAAAAATGCGTTTTAAACAGCTGTTTTAGGTAATCAGACTGTCATCTTTTTGGTGAACATGGACCTTAATGGACATAAAAGAGCTTACCTAGGAACAAATATCTTCGCGACGTAAAATTAGGGTAAATCGAAATAGATATAGCATTTTTCTGCATACACAACGATCGAATAGAATGACTTCCTTCATTTGCACACTTTCCATACCATGACAATAAAATGTCATGTTATTTTTTTGCCTGAGAAATATTTCCTAATGACATGTGAAGACAAGTCGGCATGGGCCTCTGCGGGCGGCATACGAACTCTGAAACCAGATTAGGCACCCGTATATATAGATGCTCTGTGTTAGGGCTACCGCACACTACAGACAAGACTGTCTTGAGACAGACTTGCTTCACATAGACAAGTCTGTCTCAAGACAGTCTTGTCTACGACACATCGCACACCTAGAACGAAACTGTTTGGTCTACTACGACCAGGGCATGCAATTATCCGCTCATTTTAGTATCCAGATACTTGGATAACGTTATCCGGATAAATCCGGATAATACTGATAAAGCGGATTGTATAGGATAGATAAAAATAAAATTTAACCACAATTTTGTCAATCATTGATATTCAGTAATCAGTATAACGAACCATGGCAAAAATAAAATAATCATAGCTATGTAGGCAACGAAATAAGTTATAAAATAGCAAACATGAGTGACATCTTGCAACATAATTAATGGTATTTTTAATTTTATTGTACTCTATCACACACAATACTGTCTTATTTGACCCAAAGGTTGACTGGTAGAGAATGCCTTGTGGCATGAAGTCCGCCTATGTACCACTCTTGTACATGAAGTTTAAATAAATAAATACATAATTATAAAAATATAAAATGCGTAAAGCCCTAAATATTGTAGAGAACTGATGCAAGGAATATAAACTGACAGTAAACCTTCCCCAAAACCGAAATCGTGGTTTTCACAAATAAAAGAAAGTTGGCAACTCTACAATCACCAAGTTTCTTTGGGACCACCCTGAGCCGATCGATTGAAACCAAATACCTGGGCAAGTGGGCATTTGTTCGGATAAACAGCTGACGTGGGAAAAACACACCGATTACATCACTACAAAAGCCAGCATAGCACTATGGTAATGCAAAAGACTGCTCGGAAGGAATTTGGGCATAAGCTCCAAAATCACCTACTGGCCATACACTACATTCATCCGACCAATCATCACATACGGCTCTTTAGTTTGGTGGCCCCAGAACCAACCTGAGCACGGCCAAAAAGGACCTCAAGAAGCTACAAACATTTGCCTGCGTGACAATCGCCAGTAGCATGAGAACATCACCCATTCCCGCACTTCACGTGATGCTGGGATTAGCACCTCTTCACCCCATAAGAGAGGAGGTGGCCCTGACGACTATTAGGCTCGAAGTATCTGGCACCCAAAATACAAAATCAAACATACACGCATAAAACTTTTTTGCAAAAAATAAAACCGACTTCAAAAAAAAAACAAAAAAGTGAAAAATAACTTAAGCTTCTGAAGTCGGTGACCTTTGTTTGATTGATTTAGTTTTTTGTCACCGACTTCAGAAGCTAAAGTTATTTTTCACTTTTTTGTTTTTTTTTTGAAGTCGGTTTTATTTTTTGCAAAAAAGTTTTTATTTTTCACTTTTTAGTGGTTCTCATGTGCTTGATATACATGGAAAGTGCATACCGTTACAATTACATCAAGCCCAAACACGACTAGGGTACATTGTCTCATTATGGAGTTCCGTGACTCTTGGCTTCATCATCAGATCTGATGGTAGAATGGTTCTTATCAAACGCAAATGCTTCACTTGTAGAAAATACCAAAATCGCAACACGTTTTCATATAAAATTTGAAGAGTTCCCTCGATTTCGCAAAGATTCCATCATCAGATCCCGACTTGGTGGCTATGGGACCATTTGGAAAGAATACCCTTTCCAACATAAAAAGAATTTTCCAAATCGGTTGGCAAGCGACGGAGTTATGCCCGAACAAACAAAAAAAAAAATAGAAACATCCGAATTGAGAACCTCCTCCTTTTTTAGAAGTCGGTTAAAAAGGGGATGCTGTGAAACAACAGCCCATGTTGGCATCACCCAGCGACCGAACCCACTGCTTTCAAAAACACTACAACATAGAACTCATAGCGGAGACGTGTGACTACTCAGGTCCAAAATAGCTAAGGATCTGAACTGATAGATCAAGAACCCACGACGGCACAGATGTCAAAGTCTTCTGCAACGACCCCTTATATTGCTCAACTCTGTCTACCAAGCTAAGTGCGTAGGTATTATCCAAGCGACACTTGTCATAGAGGACAGGGAAGTTACGGATACCCATATTTGTATACTCGTCGACAGTGTCTCAGATTTTCAATCCTTAAAAAGAAATCAGATCTACTCGAGACTAAAACTAGACTACCATAATGCCCTAGAACGAGTTACGGTTCTAAACCGCAACACGGTGACACTACAATGGATCAAAGGTCACAGTAAAACGATGCAGCAGGCTGCTGAGCACGCCAGAAGGGGATCCAGCGCAAACGCCTTTGGACCCCAACCCATTGTACTCATTCCTTTCAAGCAGCTGAGAAGTTGCTTGATCACACTCAAATACAACCCTCCAAGTTCATGAAGGTCGATTGAATGACTATTTTATGAAAAAGTCATTCAATCGACCTTTATGAACACGTTAAATTCGAAAAAATAATAAACCAACAAATATCCGTTTAATTCGTACTATCCGAATAGTAATGCAATTAATGTCCGGATAGCATGCCCTAACCACGATGAAGCAAGGGGGTGCCCCCCCCCTTGCTTCACTACTACTACTGCACTACTTGACGTAGGCGTCCAATTATTGACAAGAAGTCACCACCATCTTGTATGATATCCACGTAAACTTGAGATTTAGTACATAATAATGGCATAGATGGTGCTTACGCCAATCATCACCAGTTTGCTTAAAACGCCTTGATGATTTTAATTAAAATTGAGCCAAGAATAATAATTAATAATAATTTTTGTAAATATTTTCAAAGAATTTTACCCTTATCCTCATAGAACTGTTTATTCCCTCATTTACCCAATGTTAAGCTGTCAAAGATTCAAAGTTTTATGAATGAATAGGAATAGTAAGACAATTCAGTATTACCTAAATTATTAGTAACCCATTGAAAGCAAAACAAACACATTGAGAAAACGTTATCAGAAATTATGTTTACGGTATGGGGACATTTCTCAATAATATAATAAAAAACTGCAAAGCATGCAGAAAAACTGTAATACGCAGTAAAAATGATAATAATTCCTTTAAAGAAAAAAAATCCTGACAAAACGTTGTTACGTTGTCCCTCTGAAGAATTGGAAGAATGTTTTCTTAGTATACAAAGTATATGTGTCAGCGTAGCATTGTAAAAACCTAAAACCTCGAAATATTGTCAACTGAGCATTCTGCTTACAATACAATGCATTATTTTTCGGTAGATTGTAATCTATCGAAGTGAAACTGTAATATTGTGAAATACATGCAACGGAACAATGTTTGACAATTTTACGGTGACATATGTATGTGTTTCATAATAGAAAACTGATGTGCTGAAAGCTGAAATAAAAAATAAATAAAAGCAGTAACAAAAACAATTGTGCAGTATCCATTCAAATGTGAAACACAAAAAGAAAAGATTTAAGAATACTTTACAGATATAACAATAAATATCTTGATTTATAGTTGATGCAAGTCAACAAATCGAATTTTAGCAGGAAAGCTTACATTCGATGGTGAGGATGAAACAAAAATGTATGCTCAAGATTATTATAATAAACGTCTCCAGACCAATAAATGACTTAAATATTAACACAATCATAGTTTTTATTCTGTGACGTTCTGTAACAAGAGCTGTATTTGCTTTTTTTTTGTGAATTCTTATTATACGTTCATCAGGAACTTAGCACGAAATGCTGTCGAACAAATACAAAATGTTTATAAAACTAAATTTTATATGGTCTACATTTCAAATTACCCGCCTACCCATAGCAATACCTATTCAATAATAAGGTATGGATGTATAGGTACCTAAGTACGCACCTAAAGCTTTAGGGATTAGTTCAGGGGATATAGTACCAGAGGGCGACACAGTCCAGCAAAGGTGTTCAAAATTCTCAAGAGAGGGCTGTCTATTCCATATAACCTCTTTGGCTCGGACGAGACTACTAGAGAGGAGGTACGTCACCGTCACATACGAACCGGTTTTTCCCGGTTCTCAAAGACCAAGAATTTCCGGGTTTTCCTTTGTATAATAAACCGGTTCTGCCGTATGAAAACCCGGGTCTTTGGGTCTCTTCTAAATCGATCATTATTGATCTGTGAATTTTACAGATCAAACACGCAACAACATGTCGTAGGTTGTTTAAAATGCAATAAAATATGAGTAATTAAAAACTGTCTAACTCCCGAGTTTAATAATTAACCGACTTCCAAAAAGGAGGAGGTTCTCTATTCGACTGTATGTATTTTTTTTTTTTTTTTTTTTTTATGTATGTTACCCGATTACTCGAAGACGCCTAAACCGATTTGAAAAATTCTTTTTTTGTTTGAAAGGGTATACTTCCAAGTTGGTCCCATAGTCGCCAAGTCGGGATCTGATGATGGAATCTTGGCGAAATCGAGGGAACTCTTCAAATTTTATAGGATAACGTACAGCAATTTTTATATTTTCTACAACAAGTGAAGCATTTGCGTTTGATAAGAACCATTCTACCATCAGATCTGATGATGAAGCCAAGAGTCACGGAACTCCATAATGAGACAATGTATCCTAGTCGTGTTTGGGCTTGTTGTAATTGTAACGGTATGCACTTTCCATGTGAACCACTAAAAAGTGAAAAATAAAAACTTTTTTGCAAAAAATAAAACCGACTTCAAAAAGAAAAAGTGAAAAATAACTTTAGCTTCTGAAGTCGGTGACAAAAAAATTAAATCAATCATACAAACGTCACCGACTTCAGAAGCTAAAGTTATTTTTCACTTTTTCTTTTTGAAGTCGGTTTTATTTTTTGCAAAAAAGTTTTCTTATTTATAATTTATTCTAGAAAAAAAATAAAAAAAAAAAATAAAATAAAATCATTTTAATTCGAGTATCACAGACTCATATAGAAATCACACAAATTAATACAGTCACATTACATACACAATATTTTCAATTTCAACCAAATTAAATACAGATTAAAAATTAAAAACAAAATAAAAATACTAATAAAAAATAATCATAATCAATTTAAAAATAAAATTACATATTACACTCAGGTCAGTCAGTCGCATCAGCCCGCCACATGTCGCATGCAACAGTGGGAGATAACGGAGCAATCAAGCCTTCCCGCGAGCGCGGCCAGCATACTGTTAGCGCTCCCCCGCACTCGCCGCACCAGCGATGTGCTTCTCTTGCGCATAGTGGCGTGGAAGCAATCCACGCGCGCTTCTGCAAACATTGTCGAAGCACTGCAATAGCGGGGGAGCGCCAACATCATCCTGAACGCGTTGTTGAACTGCACACGAAGGGCGCTGTACGACTTTTGCGTATAGTCAGTCCACAAATTGCACGTGTACAGATTAGTGCAGTAGGCTCTAAAAAGCGTTAATTTAACATCTATAGAGCAACGCGCAAACCTGCGGATAACCATGTTCGCTCTGACCGACAGCGCCCTTCGCTCCCGCTCAATGTCCGCATCATCTTTCAAGGTAGGCGTCACGAAATGTCCTAAGTACTTAAATATGTCCACCCTTTCCAAGGGTGAGCCATTCAGCTTAATGGGTGGTATTTCTCGCACTTTCTTAGACCCACCCTGAAAAACCATGCACTGACTCTTCTTCACATTATAACGCAGCCCGTGATCAGCTGCGTAATCCTCACATATACTCATCAGCCTCCTAAGTCCACAGACCGAGGCGCTCAGCAGCACCATATCGTCCGCGTAGCTGATGTTATTAAAACAGACGCCATCTATGTGACAACCGATATGTTGCTCGCTGAGCGCCTCGATCAGTCCATTCACATACAGGTTAAAAGTGGAGGGAGAGCTCAACCCCCCCTGCCTCACCCCACATTCCAACCTATATGGGTCCGACAACGTGCCCGCCCACTTCACGTTGTTAACCTGGTTCCCGTACCAATACTTAAAGATGTTAATAAGTTCAAACGGTATCTGGGATGATCTCATCTTATTCCACAAGATATCATATGAGACCAGGTCAAAGGCTTTGGAAAGGTCGAGGAAGCAAGCGTATACAGGTGTTTTTCTCTCGGTGTAGTATCTAACAGCACTCTTAAAACACAATATTGCAGCTTCTGTAGACAGTCCCGGCCGAAACCCGAACTGATTATCGTGTAACTTTATGTATTTATTTAATTGTGTATTAAGAATGCTGTCAAACACTTTTGCAACTATTGTAGCTAGAGAAATTGGTCTGTAGTTAGATACATCCGACAAATCCCCTGCTTTGTTTTTTACTACAGGCACTACGATAGTCCTCAGCATGTCAGCCGGCAGGTATGAATGTGAAATACAAAAGTTGTAGAACATAGCCAACACCCTGCACATATGAGGCCCAGCATGCTGAACATGTTCCACGCCCAATCCGTCATGACCAGGAGATTTCCCATGGGAAATTAATTTTAACGCCATTGATACATCCCTGGCTGAAATTCTGGTATCAACACATTCCCCACTCACCCCCCCCACCCGTAGTGACGAGGATGATCCTAACGGTGACCTTACAATAAAGTTGTTTTTAAATTTATCGGCTATACCTTTCAAATCACTCGTCCCGTCAACACTCACGGGGAGACCAGGGCGAATCCTCAAACGGTTGGTACTTTTCCAGAACCCCTTGAAATCCTTCGTGCTATGTTTAGCTGCCAGAACATCCATTTGTAACTGGTTTTGATGGTTCTGACACCATTTTAACCGCGATTTAAATATTTTTCTGGTTTCACACATTTTAGCAAACATAACACCAGTAGTGGGACTACCACACAATAGCCATTCCCGAAAACTCGCCCTGGCCGCCCCGTGACTGTCGCTCACAATTTGATTCCATCCAACAATGGTTCTAGGTGGACGTTTACGCTGCTTACGCTTGCCCCCCCGCTCCCCCACCGCAGCCTGCGATAACGCAAGCACGATGTCGGAGTACATTTTGTCAATAACTGAGATGTGAGTAGGGTCATCACAGTACTGATCACTACACATTCGAAATTCAGTCGGAAAATCAATAAGTCTGAGACGCTTATGACATTCAGTTCGATATTTCGTGATGTCGTCTGCGGATTTTTCTCCCCACATGACCCGATTATCAGTGATACTCGACGTAATTCTAAGAGGAGTCAAACGTTCCAGTTTACATTCACATATCACGGGAAAATGATCCGACCAGAGCACGTCATAATTAACGTACACAATGCACACAGAGACAACAGCTGATTGCGACATAACACAGTGATCGAGCCACCGCTTAGACCCACAGGCCTGATCTATGTAAGTAAATGTTTCCGAGGCCAATCCTAACATATTTACGTCACAAATTACCCAATTAAAATCATTACATAAACTATTCAATTCATTAAAAAATAATTCTCCAGGATGAGCATTGAAATCCCCTAAAACAAAAATAGGTTCGTTTACATAGTCATTACTAATAGCACTTACAGTTCCCATACAGTCAGTAAACATCGGCAGGTTATCTGATTTGTTTGTCGGCATATAGACACACACTACTATCAATGGACCATCAGCCACATTAACACGAATAGCACACACACGCGGATTATCGCAGTCTATCACTGTAACACTAGGAAACACACTTGTATTCCACAACAGCGCTGTCCCACCGTGAGGCCTGCCGCGCAGTAGGCCCGCCGTCGTGTCAACAGCTGAGGTCCCAATGGAACCAAATCTGCTATCTATGCTACTCAGATACGCCAACTCTTCTGGAAGCAGCCAAGTTTCCTGTAGTGCTATCAACACACACTCGTCACATAAACGTCGAACATCGTTGACGGAGCTCTTAACGTTTTTACAATTATAGCTGGCAAACTTGTAGGACGTACTATCCATTGTTAGAGGACACTGGGCCGATTGCAGCGGACCCTCCGTCTGCCTTTCGATATTTATAGTGGACGAAACGCCTAAAGATAATACCCTCGGGCCATGTTGTCTCGTCTAAAAACATATCCACTTTTGACTCAGACACAAAAAATTTGTATGCTTTGTGATCCAATACTTTTTTCGTGTTGATCTTTTCCAGGAATACCCTCTCCTGAGTTTGCAATTTTATATGGTCCACGATATCGGATTCCAACGTATCAATATGCACATTTGTTATAAAAATAGGTATTTTCTTATTGGCAGCTTTAAAGGAAGATATTGGTGCATCAGCTTTTCCTCTTTCGCCCAAATACCTGTACTTTTGTTTTTTTTTCTTACTTACAGTTTGCCAGGGAGTATCTTCCTTTTCGCAATTTGATTTTACTTCTACTCGTTTTGTGTGTTTGGATATACTTGGGTCAACAATCTTAGATAACGGCATTTCTTGCCCCTCTAAGCCTCCAACACAGCTGACCGCCGGCTCCGCCGACTTCGTCGCAGCGACGGGCACGTTCGGTGACTCATGCTTCTGCATGACTCGAGGTAACGGCGTACACACAATACCCACTTGACAATTATTATCTGGGGACGACATAGATGCGGGGGAGTTTTTCTGCCTACTATTATGCGACTGTTGCACGTCATGTTCGTCCGAGGTGTAGTTGTGGCTCAAAGTCATCCCTATAGGTCCACTCTCCAGATTCCAAGCTCCCCGTCTCATGTTCACATACCCAGACGGAAAAGTTGGTGGAGGTAGCGATGCGTGTTTCAATTCATGTATATCTGCTCGTAGATCCTCCAGCTGTTTGACGGTAGCATACGTATTCATGATATTTTCGACTTCAGAGTTTAACTTCGTTATATCTTTTAGTAGTTTTGTGCAATCAAGATGATCGAACAATATTGGGGGTAATTTTTCAAGTACCTTCGCCACAAACACTGGAATCACATCAGGATCTGTACTTTTAAACACACTAACGATGTCGTCCAGGTCTCTTCCTTCCTTTCCTTTCCTTTTTCTTGTGATTTTACGTTGATCCGTTGGCAGCGATTCGAATAACAACGACTTTGATTTGCTGATTTCACTGCTTGTGAATGCAGACACACAGATTCTCTTTAGCGTTTCTTCATCAATTACAGATATTTTGTTTTGCACATAGGCTAATAGTTCGTCGATGACGATATTGCAGACGTTACATTTTAACACTTGAGACATTTTTTACAAATTGCGTCGACGGACTTAGCGCGTCGCGCGTCGCACGGACAAAACACAGCCGACCTTGACAGCGGCGTGCGCGTGACTCAAAATACGTTACAGGGTTTTTTGGGTTGTGGAATTGGTAAAATTCTCATTCGAAAGTACCCAAATATTCATTTGAATATTTTTCTATCTTCAATTTATTGTGAATTTATTCTTTTGAGATATAATTTTTATTACAAAATATTATATTTATTGTTTTTAAAACAAAAGTATTTGATCACCTCGTTCCCGATGCGATCCCTCAGGGAGACTTCAAGCATTGCCCGCTCCATTGCTTCTAAGCGACTTTGAATTTATGGACTAGCCGTACCGTGAGTGTCCACGTTTCGGCCCCGTAAGTCATAATAGCCAGGATGCACTTATTGAAAACCTTAGTCTTTAGGCTCTGTAGAATACGCAACGACAAGATCCAACGAAGAATGCTGCCCAGCCCAGCTTGAGTCTTCTCAATGTTGTTCTTAACACACTGTACAGTTTGCTCGAGGTAAATTATATTCTTGAGCAACCTCGAGAGGACCACCATTGACAACAATAGGTCCTGGGGTGACGTGTTCGTGGAACCTGGGTTTTGTCTAAGTTCACCCTGAGACCAATGCGTATTGAAGAATCTACTGGGCCATCCAGCATTTCCTCCCTAAAGATTTCCACCATTTGGTCGAGCGCCTGGTCAATATTATAACCTCTGTATTAGTTCATTAATAAATGAAGCAAGAGCATTTAGTATTAATATTGTATTTGAAAAGACCATCTCAGATACTAATCTGCATAGTCCTCATGTGCATTGATCAATGTCAGGACTTTAAAAGAGACTATGACCTCTGAGTTTGTTTCGACTGTTTCTCCTTAGAGTATAGTCAGGTACGAAACACCGGCCAAATCTAGTTTAAAAAAAAACGTGTAAAAGTCTCTGTAAAAACTATTTGCAAAATAAACATAATTTATCATTTATTGAAAAAAAAAACCCCTAAAACCCGGTTTTGGACAAAAAAAAACCCGTAACCGATTACCCACTTTTCGATGCCCTATCGCTAGACTGTTTTGTCGTAGATGTGCGCGCCCGCATACATACAAAAGGGAAGCCGACAATCGGTAGTCAGACTTGTCGCGGTGTAGTTCTTGTAGGTATGAGACAATTTGGTCTACGAGACGTTTTGTCTCAAGTGTGCGCATCTTCATATATTTTGTAATGCAAAAGTCTGTCTTGTCTGTAGTGTGCGGTAGCCCTTAGGCACTAACCACTTGGGCGCCCAGAATGACAGCTAAAATTCAAATTTTGACCCCGCTTCCTCAGGCTAGATCTATCTCGCTCGCACTATCAAGAAGATTTTTTTAGGGTGAACTACACTATTGATGGAACGATGACAAATATTCATCATCTGCCTGGCCTTTTTCAAATATGTGGAGGCAGCTGATTATAAGAGTTTTATATAGAGCAATTGCCTATCTGCCCTTCACTATCCAGTTAATACTGGGTAATACGATACCTCTTAATGAAACTGGCTGACAGACTTTTCAGGCCACTGACTACCTGTAACGACTGTCAAAGAAGACTTTCTACAAATGACAGACAGCACATTTCCGAGGCATGTAGGAAACTCGGTATGGTGGTCACCCACTTAAGGACAAACCTAGGCAAGCACGGCTTAACCTTAAGATTGACCCAAGCCGCTGTTATTATTTAGCCAAAAGCTCCTAACCTCCCCTCGCTTAACCATAATGAAACATAATTTCAATTCGGTTCTTAAACATTTAGACAGACTTACTGTAATATAACTGACAAGTCAATACGAGGATATTTTGGTAACTTTTTAAAAAACGACACGACTCCCTTGCGATTCCGAGCACTTTAAACTAATATAGCAAAGCGTGGTGTACGGTGAATTAACATGCGAGACGTTTTTCACTCTACATTTCTTGATACTAGCCCAAAAAGAGATTTCTATCGACAATTTTTCAATAACAAGATTTTGTTCTGGTGTAACATAAAAACATATACGACACTCGATTGATTTTGATTTTTTTTGCCGCATTTTCTTTCGCCATTTAGTTTTTTTTTAAATTTATATTACGGCCACGCATAATACCTATATTCATCGATAGCTGGTGTCAATACAAACAGGTTTTGTATGAGACAAAATGTCCTAAAGTGTCGTGTTTCCGAGATATGAGCTATCAAAGTCAAAGTCAATTCACTGATGGAATCTTCAGCACAACTTTGATTTGATTAGACACGCATAAAGCACGTATTAATCGATAGCTGGCATCAATACAAACAAGTTGTGTCGAGACAAAATGTTCTAAAACGTCAAGTTTCCGAAATATATGGCGTTGCCGTTGTCAGCTCTACCAGCACAACTTTGGTAGCTTAAATCTCGGAATTGTGACGCTTTAGAAGTTTTTGTCTCGTACATAACTTATTTGTATTGATACCAGCTATCGATTAATATAGGTCTTGTGCGTAGCCGCTACTTTGAAAAAAACAAAGTTCGTGTGCTTCTTTATTATAATTTTATTAAAATGTTTTCTTGCGAAAAATAGATTTATTTATACAAATATCTCTCTCGATAACAGGCACGTTTACCTACTGAAATTTTCGACGTTGACATAAGATTTCGATTTCAAACCATTCCAAAACTGATTTTATCAATGAAAACTACAATATTTTGGAAAAATAAAAACACGGGTACTTTATTTTTTAATCTAAATTCCATGTTTCATAAATAAGTAATTTCTTTAGAACATAAATCGGTGTCAATCGGGTTTTCTGCGCAAAAACAAAGAAATACATCCCCACGTCTGAAGGCCGAGGCCGCACTGACAATTTGTGCATCGGGGTCCTAGCGAGGGCCGGGGGGCAGGGCGGTCCTGGCTGTGACTGGTTAGAAAGCTTGAAATTTTAGAGAAAAGGCTTTTACGATGAAAATAATAGATTAAAAAAAAAACAAAACGGATGAACACTGCGTTACATATATTTCGACTATACTGCAAACTTTCAAAGTTTAATGTTTTTAATTGAATATTTTCCATTTAAAATTCATTTTAGAGGTAACTTTGAGAGGTACTTTTCTATCGAGAAAATTTTATGGAATCATGTTTCGGAAACAGACGATCCTTAGAAACAGTCCTCAACTTTGCTATATATTAATCTCTAGGTGAATGCTTCAGTAATATTAAAACGAGAACCATTCAAAAATCACAATTTAGGGTTATACGGGCCCTCATTTCAGCCGAAAAGGGTTAGTTAATTTTGAATTGCATTCGCTACAAGGAGTTTAAGAAAAAGTTTTGCTAACAGTCTCTTCGTAAAGCTTGATATTGACGCTTGGTGACAATACAAAGTAAACTGTGACCTTATTAATACACCATATAATCATGCCGTGCTAGTACATTCTCGTAACTAAATTGATTTCCATGAAATCAATACGTACCAGACAGGTGTACTCATTCTCGATAGGCACTGCTTACAAAAACAAAAACTTTATTTCACCGAGAGCTAAAGGCTACAATACTCTTGTAAATGTTTGCTTTAGAGACTGGCAGCTTTTCAATTAACTAGTTTTTGCCTGCGGTTTCCCTCGTGTCCTACTTGGATGAAGTTTAGAGTTAATCCAGGACCTGGGCTATCCTAGGATCCACATGCAACACAGAGGAAAAAGAAAATTACTATTTCTTCTTTACGCTCTATCTCTTGGCCTTTAAAATAAACTACAAAGATTTTGAATACAAACTTTTTTGAATTTTTTACCATTATTTTATACGGACTGTACATCATTGCGATCTTTACTATTGAGGCGGAATGTTCGGCACGTTTACCAATATCCAATTAACGCTTCACTAAAACCATATTCCTGCAAATACCTCCACGAACCTATACGTATAAATAACCTAGAATGTACGCAATGAATGAAACGAGCCGCCTCATCATTTCATCTCTATCAATTGAATTTGACACGAATAGCTTCCGATATATCTTAACCTTACCTACTTAATATTGATTTATCGTCTTTCATTTATCTCAATTCGGGGTTGATACGATGTATAGACAGATAACTTGTCTCCATTATCGTAATTTCGGTTATCAGTGTCGCCGATAGCGAGCAGTCGTTATCGTTATATCGTGAGCGCTGTCATCATAAACGCCGTGATTGTGTTGGGGATTAGCCAGAGCATTTCATTGTTATAGGCATCATACACAATGCTCGCAACGATTACTTAACCTCTACAGATGAACGATCGATCAGACATTAAAAGACGAACGTCAATATTTGGGCTGCTCTAAATCTGGAAATGGAATGCGGTTCAGGTAGTTATGCAATTTCAGTAAACTTCATAGTAGTCAGATTATTTAAAGTTGTATACCGAATTCAGGGGAAATAATCGATTAATTTATAGTACTAAACACAGGTTAATTTGTATTTATAGTACAAATTGGATTGGGATTGTGAACAATTAAGTCGACGCTAATTGAGTTTGTGCAAAGGAGCTTTAGACTTCCACTTTTCATCTACAAGTCACTTTAGCATTGTGCCTAAATAAAACACTTTAGACACTGGTAAACTAATCACACGTTTTGTCGGGGTTTAAATAAAAATATGCTTCAATAATATTCACGTCTACCTATTTATTGCTTCTAGGTCAATTGTTATACACGGCAAATCGGTATGTGACGCGATATCCGTATTTAGCTTCCCAATGGAGTATGATCTGTATCAGGCCATGACACAAATATTCCCCTTCGAGGAATATTAGCTTCAAGAGAATCAGGAAACCACTAATGTACTTAGAGATGCAACCTGGCAGAGTTGTTAACTACCCACCATGTACTAGGTAGTTATGCTCGATACTACATGCACATGCTCATATTGTCTAATGAATTAATGAACATAACTTTAGCTCCTAGACTACCTATAGTTTGGGAATCCCAAGTAATAGCATAAGAGAGTAGACATAGTAGAGTAGTTGTTTCCATAGCAAAAATGCACCGTAGAAGCTTGTCAGCTTTTTCTCATCCCGCAAAGATGCAAATGGCCCAAAAGGGAAACACTTTAATGCCGTTTGATAAATGAAAACTAATTTATCAGACTTTTACGTTTCTATCGTTTTATTTATTTAGGATCTTCGAGAAGAATGAGGTACATACATAACACTGAAGTTAACAACAGTCAAATGTCAGTAAAATGTTGCAAATACGTATTCATTTATTGTCGACTAGCTTCTGCCCGCGACTTCGTACGCGGATCCTGTTGCTTATGTCAGCGACAACGGGGTCGTCAAAATCGAAGATCTGAAACGTCTGATGTGGAATTCTAAGAGCCCGGGGATGGGAAAATAACGGATCTTTCCCACCTGGGCAACACATACCGTTTGTTTCTTTTTGCCATTTAACAGCTTCACAAAAAGTACAATTTTGAACCATACCTCCGATGGCGGAATATGTGGCGTATTCAATCATAGGAGTATACGTAAATGCACTCCGTTCCTTATCAATCCAAGGAAGTTCGCCGTGACCTAAGGCTATATCTTGAGACACATCCAATTCTTCAGATGATATCTGAAAGATTTGACCTCTTTCTAGACATGGTTATAGTTTTGTTGTGAAGATACCTGATCAATTAAAATCTAAGTGACTGCTACCCTGCGTTACCGGGTAGGCTCCCGAGTCACGAAGATACATGGAAAAGGAAATTAAACACTGAAATAACATAAGCCCGAAGACATATTAATTCGATAAAATAAAATAATAAATGGGAGTTTTGGCCAGTAGAGTCAAATTTTCAATGATATACCATCTTCATCGAAAATCATTCCTAAGCTGTAACCGCCTTCACTGCGTGGATGTACTCCCAGCTTACAGTGAAATTAGTGATTGCTTTGCAATAATTTTCACATCAGATGTTTCTGATCTTCGATTTTTTATAAGTCAACAGGAAGTGCCCATCAGACCGAACAACTTTTGCTAAGACGTCATTCCTATACTTATGTGTTATGGTGTAGCTGGGCTATTGGAGTTCCACAACAGGTGTCCCAGATCTTCGATTTTTATAAGTCAACAGAGAGTGCTCATCAGATTGAATAACTTTTGCTAAGACGTTATTCCTATATGTGTTATGGTGTAGCTGGGCTACTGGAGTTCCACAACAGGTGTCCCAGATCTTCGATTTTTATAAGTCAACAGAGAGTGCTCATCAGATTGAACTATTTTTGCTAAGACGTCATTCCTATATGTGTTACAGTGTAGCTGGGCTCTTGGAGTTCCACATCAGGTGTTACAGATCTTCAAATTTATTCTCTCAGCAGAAAATGCTCATCACGTGGAACAATTTTTGCTATGGTGTCATTTTTGTATCTCTTATAGTGTAGCTGGTCTGTTACGGTTCTGCATCAGGTGTTCCAGTTTCGAAGATAAATTATAGCCTATATGTTGCACAGACTTAATATCTATACAACAAAAAAATAATCATTCAAATCCGTCCAGTAGTTCCGAAGATTAGCGTGTACAAACAAACAGACAAACAGACAAACAGATAAACAGACAAACAGACAAACAGACAAACAGACAGACTTTTTTTTTTGGATTCGGGCTCTATTACTGTTTCTAAACCCCCCTCAATTATTCTTTTTTAGGGTTCCGTAGCCAAATGGCAAAAAACGGAACCCTTATAGTTTCGCCATGTCTGTCTGTCTGTCTGTCTGTCCGCGGATAATCTCAGTGACCGTTAGCACCAGAAAGCTGAAATTTGGTACCAATATGTATATCAATCATGCCGACCAAGTGCAAAAATAAAAATTAAAAAAAACATTTTTATTAGCGTACCTCCCCCAGACGTAAAGTGGGGAGCGATTTTTTTTTTAATTTTGACCCTGACGTGTGATATATTGTTGGATAGGTATTTAAAAATGAATAGGGGTTTTCTAAAATCATTTTTTGATAATATTAATATTTTAGGAAATAATCGCTCCGAAAGTCAAAAACAATGTGTCCCCCCCCCTCTAACTTTTGAACCATAAGTTTAAAAAATATGAAAAAAATCACAGAAGTAGACCTTTATATGAACTTTCTAGGAAAATTATTTTCAACTTGATGAGTTGAATAGTTTTTGAGTTATATAGCACTTTTTCAAAAAAACGCAAATGATAACTTTGTTTTTCATACAAATACTATGAAAAACAAAGTTATTTTTGCTGACGAAAAATGTTGGTATTTTTAATGGTCTGGGAAGCTACGGAACCCTACAGTGAGCGTGGCCCGACACGCTCTTGGCCGGTTTTTTTAATATATTCAATGTACAGACACAGTTTTTTTACTCTTTTATTATATGTATAGATATAGATATCACATAAATACTAAATTATGAAATACATTCAAAGGCTGCAAGTCAAATCTTGTACCTACACTACTCTTGTACAAAAATAAACTTTCAGGTGTAGAGATACTAAGGTACCTCAATTACATGAGACCAAGAGACCGGCAATCCTTGTTTAATACCTGTAGATTTAGGTCCCAGGGTTAAGTACCTACAATTAAAATGAATTGAGCCTCGTTAAAACTAATATTATAAAATGTAGACGAAACGAGGCATCATTAAAGATCAATGAAACTAAATACAAAATTTTGCTTCAGTGGCGCTGATTTGGTTCCGACATCGCTATCTATACATATAATAATCTATACATATAATAAAATCGTTGAGACCAAAAAATCTGTACATTGAAGATTTAAAAAAAAAAATCGACCAGGGTGACTTAAAATAAGTAACTGAACATATAAAAACCATTGTTAAAATTTTTGTTTGTTTGTTTGTTTGTTTGTTTGTTTGTTTGAACGCGCATCACGTAAAAACTGCTGGACGGATTTTGATGAAAACTTCACGAATCTATTTATATAAACTCCGAATAACATTTAGGCTATAGAAATTATGGAAAATTTTGGAAAAAAGGGGTGAAAAGGGGGGGTAAAGTTTGTATGAAAAAAAAATTTTAGATTGTTCTAGAATCATGAAACTCAGAACAAATACTTATTATCAAAAATAAAGAAATACCTCTTTCAGCATTTTTTACAAAATTTATCCAGAGACGTAAAAAAGAGGGTTTTGTGTTTAAAATTAATTAACTTCATACACCTATAGAATAAAATCCAATGAAGTGTAAACCTTTAAAAGTTGCTACATATACTTCAAATCTAATACAGATAAATATAATTTCTCAGTTTCCTTGAAATTTGATTTTTGAGGTGAATATTGAATACGCACAAAATAGCAATTTAATGACTGACAATTTGGCTTTAGTGACTCATGGATCAACGCACAGCCTAAACCGCTGGTCGTAGATACCTGAAACTAGCAGGGTCTGTTCTTTATATGATGTAGGCATCCGGTATAGAAGAATTTTCCAACATTGAACCCCTAAGGGGGTAAAAAAGGGGGACAAAGTTTGTAAGAGACAACGTGATTCCTTGGTCCAATCTACTTGAAATTTTGCATAAACCTTTTTAACAGAATTGATGGAAGACGTGTTTCGTATTTCATTGAATTGAACCACTAACGGGGTTAAAAAAGGGTAAACAATTATTTTGGCCATGGCGCTGATTTGCTTCGTTTGATTTAAACTACATTTTATTTCGACACATGTTTGAAAACTCAATCCGATTTTATTCAAAAAGGTTGAACTCACATGAAACCTTGGTGCTAATATTCTAAAATTGGAATGTCTCGAAAGTCACCGTAATAAACATGTATTAATGTATTATATTGGAAGGTTTCAAAGCTTTAGAGGTTATGCACTTCCTCATGGGACGTCATCATCATCATCAGCCTATAATGTTCCCACTGCTGGGACACGGCCTCCTCTCAATGAGAGGGAATGGGCTATAATCTACCACGCGGGCCCAGTGCGGATTGGTACGCTCATGGGACATAGAGTTAGAAATTTGAAATAGAAGATTAAAACATTTTGGTTCCAAAATTGTCACAAAAGGTATGTCAATGAAGATGGAAGGCAGTTGGCCTTGCAACAGATCCGCAAGAGTTTACAACAGCTTTATCGTGTTTAGGGCGCTTTCAATTTAGACGTTTCGTGCGGCGCCAAAGCAGTGCGTTTGTTGTAAGACTCGAAACGTGTAAATTGAAAGCATTAGGATCATTTCATGCAACTTCATGAGAACCTTTAACCTAACTAGAGTGCGACTTTCATCGATGATCTGACGATGGAGATGAAAGATAGTAGCGAGAAGTCCTCAAAAGTTTACAGCAGCTATATCGTGTTTCGGCTCATGTAATAATGCACTCCGATGAGAACTTTAGACCTGGTAGGAGTATGACTGTCATTGACGGTCCAATGATGGGGACAAAAGGCAGTTGCAAAAGAAGTCTTCAACGGTTTACAGCAGCTATATCGTGTCCCGGCCTATTGCGTGCACCTTGATGAGAACTTTCGACCTAGCTGGAGTATGACTGTCATCAAGTGTCTAAGGAAGCAAATGTAAATGATAATAATATAAATTTTATTTCAGATCAAATACAATCTATTTATGTATTAACCTAATGATTAAACCATACTTTAGTGTTGGACAGCCCGTTTATCAAGGAAGGCTAACATCACCAATAGGAGCGGAGCATCAATGAAAAATTTCCCAAAAACAAAGATTCATTCCTTTTTCTTTGCTTCCGTTGCAAGCACTGCATAACGCGGTTAAAGTTACACAGCAATCACGTACGAAGGAATTGTTCCTCTTAAGCATTAAAAAAAAAAGTCCGCGATAGCACATGTCTAAGGTTTACTCACACTTTCTCTAACCCTCACTCGCAGACGAAGTTGCGCGGGTCAGCTAGTCTATAATAAATCTATTATAGTCAGGGGGACCATACGGAAACCACTGGGTTTGTATTTGGGACATGCTCGTACCACAGAGCAAAAGGTCAGTTACCGTTCCTACGCAGTATATGTACATAAGTACAGTAGTATATGTCCTGATAAGTACATATAAGTTATAGATACACCAGTACAATACAAAAGAGAGTAAAGTTAGTTCGTTTTGACATTGACTGGCATGCAGTGCTCGTGGCTGCTGGCAGACAATGGTCGCCTGATGCCGATACAAAGGCATACCAGCCGCTTATACGTTGCACAATTGTCTATCATTGATCTCATAATTGTTGATGAATGAATATGGGATCTCCATCGTCATTTTGCTAAAAGTTCGTAATCTGCTAAATTTATCATAGTGGTTCGATCAATGGTCTCGCAATTGTGTTAGAATGACATTGTTGTATTGACATTATTATAATTATAATATATTATAATAGCAGAATCGGGGCCCTGGTAAGCTTGCAATGGCCCGCGGCTTGTGAGCCGTGTGTGTTAAATAGGTCAGGTATTATCCGAGTATCAAGTTATCAAGTATTGCCAAAAAAACTTAACCTACGTCCTAATGATGGGATACCTGTATAAAATATTATAGAAATACATGAAGCCTTAAAGCTGAGAAGGTAACAGACAGACAGAATTACTTTCGTATTAGTACGGATAAAACTTACTCAAACCTTTTTTTTGTAGGTATCCTATTCCCGTAAAAACCTTATTCCCGTCAGACTATATTGATAGAGTGACATGTGTATACTTAAGTAAAGGAAACACAACATTAATGTGTATTTTCAAACACACGTGAAAACGTTTGGGTCAGTCAGTTGGGACAGCTTTCCATTCGCAGGAAGTTTCCAACTCCACATTCAAATATAGGTCAATCTTTACCCGACATTCACCTGATGTGAACGAACGAATATACGTAGTAAACGAGTTCAGCATGAAGTTGACTTAAGGGGGTGGTATCTCCGGGGTTGCGGGCCTGTTCCAGGGTTGCGGGCCTGTTCGAAAGAGATACCGCGGCCCCGGAACATAAAGGGCGAGGAAGGAACATGGATGGGTTTTAGTCAGTAAGAGTCTGACACTCCCTCCCGCTCCGCCCAGAGTGGGAGAAGTCATTTGATGATTTCCCATCCTAAAAAAAAGGGGGTGGTATCTGCTAACACACCTCTTTGATCAGTGAATATAAAAGTCCAAAAAAATTATATATTGCTTATTAGACTTTAAACTTTAATTGGTACACTTGAAATAATTCTAACTTAATTATTACTATCTACACTAATATTATAAAGAGGAAAACTTTGTTTGTTTGTTTGTTTGGTTGTAATGAATAGGCTTAAAAACTACTGGACCGTTTTTAAAAATTCTTTCACCATTCGAAAGCTACATTATCCACGAGTAACATAGGATATATTTTATCCCCGTACTCCCACGGAAACGGGAACTATGCGGGTGAAACCGCGGGACGTCCGCTAGTACGAAATAAATGTTCAAAGCTACGCATTTTTTCTTTGAAATTTCGTAACTACTCCTAAACGGCATTAAGTTTTAGTTTTTTTTTTACACATGAATATTTGTCGCTATTTTCTTCACAAAGTGTACAATTGAAATTTTGATGTAATTATTTAATATGCTACAATTAAATAAAAACCACTCATTTCGCACTATTCGGCCCGCTGTGACTGACGTAACAACCACTTTGTAGTGCAAGCTGATCAGAACTTTATTCTAACAGTATTTCAACCGAAGTTTGAACCACCACAATTAGAGTTGCTAATTTAGCAGATACCACAGCCTTAAGCTACATATACGTGGATATAATTACCGCCCGGTTACGAAATTGGTAATTAGGAACTAAAAAGCCACTAGCGCCGGGAACCGACGTCGAATCGAATTTTAACGTTGGCAAATTGGGTGCTTTCGCTTAGAGATATATTTGATCTCCTACCTCGTATGTTACCTGTTTGTAAGTGGGTATGTCTATAGAATTTTCAATGCTCTCCAATCATCATGACCCCCATAGTTCTCCCAAAGGCAGAGCAGTATTACAATTATTGTACCTTATGGTGTCTTCATACCAAATTCTGACAGTTAAAGGGTTTGGCCGGTCGGGTTAGAGATCAAAATCTTAATTATGTATGAACCCTTTTATGACAAGACTATATGCTTCACAACATAGGTGTGCTGACGTTGTTGTTACACAATACGTCAATAATTTCGCAGAATATTATTTGTGTATGTTGTTTGTTTACGTGATGTATAAGTACTCGTATCTAATAACTTATAAGTTTTATCACGAAGTATAGTGTTTCCAATGTCTTTATTATCAGCCCAAAATAGTCATCGTCAACAAGTCCATACTTATGTATGCATGTGTTAACAAGAACCTTGCGTGTCGATGTGTCGTCTTTGGAGAAGTCTTACAAATGTTTAATCCATCTCATTTATAATTCAGCTGAAACCTCAAACTTCGTAGACTACTACGTATTTAACTTAAACACGTACTTCAAACAACAAGAGCTTGACATACAGTCTATAAAAAGACATTGGCAGCAATTAGATACTTTCTTGTTCACAGGTATACTATTAAATTCTATGTACATAAGTTCCATTAAGCTCCTGCCACTTCTAACTAATTCTTGTGACAATGCGGACCGAAATATAACCTGCGTACTAAAGCTTTTAAAACATCGTATTTTCAAAGTACTTTAATACTTAATGTAGCTCTTAATACTTTAAGGTGACAGACAAAAGCGTTAATTTTAATCCTGATTTAAGTCTTAGAATTTGGATATTTGTGTTTGAGACATAAGAAGAAAGCGCGGGAGGTAGCGCGGCGTGGTGCTGTATTATTCATGTGGCCGCACTGCCAGACGCGGTGACGCGGTGTCACTGGTGTCAGGCTCCAGGTAGCTAGTTGACTACATGCACCGCGACTCGACTGACAGCTCTTGACATCTGTTTGGGCTAGCGACCTCCAGTCTGATTAGTCTGCTATCTTATATTTACCTAATGCTTTGTGGAGTTGACAACAAACACGCGCTGAGTAGCGATATTCCTGGAAAAAACCGTAATTCAACACAAAAAGAATTGTGATAAATAGTTTTCTACTCCGTTTGAAGCTAATACATTGAGAAACTTCACAAATATAAAATGATTGGAAGAAACAAGGCAGCACGCACGTGTGAATTTGAATGACATCCTTCGACATTGTATTTCTTTCCGAAGTGTTACAAAGTACGTTACTATTCCAGTATTAACTCCTTTCTCGTTTTATTAGTTTCCTCTTTTAGCTTCCTTTAACATGCACTTATATGGCTTTTTAACGTTTTATACGTTAGGAAAGTAGCACTTTAAATCGGGCTTCAAACAAGTTACTTTATTTACAGCGATTCAGGACAATGTGTCGATTAATATCTAAAACGGCGTTTGCATATCAAATGAGTTATTGTCGGAAACCAAGTTTGCTCAATTGATGCAAGGTACATATGTACAATACATATGTACCTTGCATCAATTGTACTGTTTCATAGCTACGTTGGACCATTTCGTACAAAATGAATGGCCAACCTATTAAATTTTGCATCGTCATGCGTCAACTCGAACAAACACCAACAGATAACTACGGGTATTGCAGGTTCCATTACACTCTGTATTTATTAATTTTACTCTCGGAACGCAAACGTAATAATGATGCTGTAAATAAGTGTAATAAATTAATAGTTTATTATTTTAACTGTAATGAGCCTACCTGCATTTACATACAAATGGTTATGCAGGTTTATGACAGTGCGGTCTTTATGGACTATAGGTAATATTTTGGACGAATATTTGCCTAGAGCAAAATAACTTCCTATCTTTTTTGGGCGATTCTACAATTATTTGTATAATATATTATGTGTTACTTTTACGCAAATCACCTACCAGAATGAAGAAATTTCCAGTAAGGTTAATAAAAAACTAAAACGATTTATCTTTCAGGACATTTATGTAGTCACTCAGTCCCTACCAAAATAGATATAAACCTAGATACTTGTTTTTAAGTACCTAATGAAACAAACAATGTGAAGTTTTTAAGCTGAAATTGTTATCCAAAATCCAGTTATTATTTAATACAGGCTCAATTTCGGGCTCAATTGCGTAAAAGGGTTTCTGTTCACACGTTAGTCAATTTTGGTCATGTTTTTATGTATTGTGATTTAATAACTGATACTCATACTGATATTACGATTACTATGACCATGCAAATTTGTAAACACGGACACGTTCCATGTGTCATAATCAAAATATGTTTTTATCTTACATTTTTTTTAAACCAGGACGTGTTTTCAGAGCTGTGGCTTCCGCGTCGTAACTGGGTTCGATTCCAGCGCAGAACAGTAAATATACCAGTGGAATATGTGTTACCGGTTGACCGTTTTGAGACCCTGAAAACGACCCTGTAGAGTGAATAATGCAGTATTGCTCGATAGCTGTACCGTAAAGTAATATGCGCAATTTTTGTGTAGGAACCTTTGCACGCGTAACTGGTATACATATACTTGTGCTCGTCATTTGGAAGACTAGTATCTACCTACATTCGAAATTACCTACTACGGTAAAATTTTGAACTCACAAGATAGTGTCATATGTCCCCACCCGAATTTCACGTGGAATGTACCAAGTACGGAATTTTATACAGTAAAGAGATGTTTCTAGGAAATGTACTTACAAGGAAAATAAATACTGAATGAGTCACACACATTCCTCGTCAAACTACGTAAATTGAGATGAGAGCAATGACTAATACATTGATTTGAGCCGATAATAAAATACCTTATCTTAAATATCTGTCTGTAATTTTCCTTTTGACTTAAATCGGATGTTCTCATGTGTCATGTTCATGATAATCTTTATGCGATAAAGTATGTCAAAAACAGCGACTTTACTATGAAATCCCTATGAAAATAATAATGTCGATGTCTTGGGCACTGGCAGGTTTAACAGAATAAACGCAAGACCTCTCGTGTAGTGTCTCAGACCATGAAACTGTATAACTTTTGTTGTATGACTTTTGGAAATTCTCCATAACTAGGTTCCCAGGCATGGTCTAGCTAGAATAAAAAAAAATATCGCAGTGACGAGGAGAACAAGTGCCTTCCGAATTCATTAAGAGTCTATTTATACCCTTTATAATTGACGACCCGAATGGCGCATCATCATCATCATCATGCCTTACGTTCTAAGGGCCACAGGTCGAATCCCGGTAAAAGCAAATGTTTGTGTGATGAGCATGGACATTATTCCCGAGTCATGGATGTTTAAATGTATAATAAGTTTGTATTTACAAACAAAAAGTATATATGTAGTATATCAACTGTCTGTTGACCACGACACAAGCCTTGCTTAGTGTGGCACTAGATGGCACTGTGTGTCCAGCGATATTTATTTATTTATAATTGTGTGGGGTGTCTAATGTGTCTATGGACAACTATTAATTGATATCGAGGTTCCTCAAATAATTACTTTTTAAGTCAATGGATTTACGAGATATTTACTTCAAAGGTGTAAAAATTGTGTCCTCCTCTTTATAATTCTAAAGTAAGAGGAAGAAAATTCTGAACAAAAGTAAGGTTTGTTAAACGAAGATAGAACTTTCAACGAAATTGGTTTGAATAAGATTTGGCATTTAGCTTTTGAGATATTGGACTTTATCGTCAAACTGCAGTAGTATCTTTGTTTGCAATATGTTGTGCTGTTGAGTGTTAATTGACCTACAAATGAGCGTTAAATAGTACATGTAATACAAGGGGCTAAAATTAGCCATTATAGACGAGGTAGTTTTACTACCGAGCTTTAGCGAGGTAGTAAATAGGAACCGAGTTATAATGGGATTTTAGCGCCGTGTGTTACAACGTACTTTTCACTACGATTGCGAGAAAATAAAATAAACATATTTAATATGATAGTTTATTTTATTAACAATTAAATGTACAATTTGTACTGTTGTTCAAATTTAATGAGATGTTTTTTCCCGGCAACATAATTTCAGTTCTCTGTGAAGACGAATATATTATTGTGTGTCGTGGGGTAAACGTAGGAGATAAAAAGGAATCCTACTTATAAAACAGAAAAAATAATAAAATTTCGCGCCAGTGCTTTTTTTATTTCTTCTGTAGCTGGAATGCAACGCACACATCCTGCCAAAGAGTTCGGCGTGCGGCGCGTTTGGTTCCATTTTCCAGCTTAAAACAGTGTTTACCAAGTAGTATCGTATTTCCCAGTACTAACTGGGTTGTGGAGGTCAGATAAGCAGTCGCTCCATGTAAAATACTTGGTATTCAGCTGCATCCGGTTAGACTGGAAGCCGACCCCAACATGGTTGGGAAAAGGCTAGGCAGACGATGACCTCAGGAGGAAAAAAAACCTTAGGTATTGGATAATTTTGTTGTCGCTCTGTCTCTCTGTCCGTCTATCAAAACCCTTTTGCTCAAGAACGCGCAGAGGTATGAAATTGAATTATTAGAAACAAAAAAACATGTTTTATTTCCCCAGCTGTGAAAATCAATTTGTAAGTCAACGCGATTAAAAGATATGACCATTTCCTTATTTAATCAAAACCTACGGGGTATTTCTGTTGACCTAGTCATAGCAATGTGTTAAAGCACGTGTAAAGGGGAAAATGAAAGCTGTAAATATGTGGTTTAATAACAAAATACCTAGTACCTATACAAGTTTGTACGGAGCCCACGGTGTGCGAGTACGACTTACACTTGGCCGCTTTTTTATCATCATTAGCGTTTAAAGAATGTTACTTGGTCTATCCTTTGAATTTCCTTCTCATTTAATTTATTTTGATATTCAAAATTAACTAAGTAAGTAAGTAGGTACTGGCCTGTCTGCATACCACTAATGAGCAACAGCAAGCCCAATAATTTCAGGGAATCTAACTGTTACATAATTATGGTACATTGTTATATTGATCCTAGTTGATTAAGAATGCTGAGCTCGGTTTGATTCCGTAGTAAATCAACCAAAGAAGAACCTTTCCATTATAAATATGAACCTTTTTTGTGCGTATACAATATGTATTATATAAACCGAGCTGCTGGCTTTTTCCTCGAATTTTCATGATACAAAAAGAAAAGTTTTGACAAAAGACCTCTTATAACCCGAATTATATTAAATTAAAAATACATTTTACAAAGCAGCACCTTTTTTAACGTGTACCTGTCCAGTTATTATGCACAACCCGCGATATGTTTCTATTCAATTAATTTAACAAAGGGAAATTAAACGCTTCATGAGTCTTTTGCAAAAATAACCATTTCACGACGCAACCGTGTGGCAAATGTTGAATATTTATTTTTGTACTCCATTTTTCACTTTAAAAATTCGTGTTGGAAATGTAAATGTGAATATGGAGCCTCGGAAAATCCATAATAAGCTGAAGGAAATAAGAATCATTCGCCCATTAAAATTCACGAATCTCGTGACGCTTTATTTCTGAAGTCTTGTTTGTTGTTTTTTAATGTTCTTTCCTTCTAATCCTGATTTGTTTTTAAAGGTGGCTCTGAACCGACTTCAAAGAGACTTTCAAGTCGTATGTTTATTTTTTGTATCTTCAAACAAGTGACTTAAAATGGTTATTGCAATTTTGATGTGAATGTTTGCCAATGCGTCAAACATTTTTATCTCGTATGTTTGTACCTAGAATTGCTTATTAGCCCGAGGATATAGATGTCTTTTTCGTGTCTTCTAACGCAAATGTACAATTCAATATTTATCTACAGCAAACATGTACGGTAGTCGGTACTTACTTACTTGACGTATTTAAGTAATATTTTTTACACAACGTAGTAAGTAGTAGTAATCATGGAAGGAAATAATAATTATGATTGTAATTAGAGCACTAGGTATGTACTGAATATCACCATACCACGATGTATCTGTGTTTCTTGCGTTTGATTTGTGTGAAACTTAGTAATAGCCATCTTATTCGTTTGGGGATTACAGAATCTCTTACCTCGTAAGAATAAGAGGAAGCACTTAAGGAGGCTTTGGTAATAAGGATTAATGGAATTTGACAGGGTTGTACTTTCCAAAGAATTAAGGTTGTCAATCTAATAAGGTTATCTTAAGAATATCGACGAGAAAAACAATAGATGAGAGTACTATTTATTAATTTCCTTCCCTACAAAGTTCAAAAACAGGTAATAAATAAATAGCCATCAATTAAATACAAATAAGAAGGTACGTACAGTATACACTGTGGTATAGGTACTTTACCTTACTAAATTATTACGTGTCATGCATAAAAAAGCATGTGTTGAATTAATCGTATGATAGCACGCGAGTTATCAACCTACATATGTTTGCTTTTAAATACAAGCGAAAAGTATTTTATACAGCAGTTTTATATTTAAGTAAAACATTGACGTATTAAGATTATTTTAGGGCGATTAAAACAAAATAAAAATATGCTTTTTATGAAATTGCTTTCAGTAGCTTTTCAGTGACGCGTTTCTTTTAAAACGTAATGAAAATGGAATTGCATTTTACTGCGTCCCACATTTATGAAAATCGATTTCCTTAAGTTATTGGAGGTTTTGACATGTTAACATTATTTCTCGTTACTGCTGTAGAAATAAAAGCGTAGAGTAAAATGACTGCGCTTTTGTGGAGTATCGCTGCGGGCTGAAGCAGCCACTCGCTAATCTTGTATCTCCCCTCTCCACAGCGCCGCAGGGTTAGGCGTCTCTCTGAAGACGACATCGTCTCACTATCACCAAATGTAATTTCACAATACTTTTCAATTTCGTTCTCTATGAGCAATTCTTGTTGCTGGAATTCCAGTTACGCATGTCTTACAGATGTCTCCTTCAAACTTTATACATTAACGACTATAATTTGGTGATTAGGTACTTATTTATTACAACTTATGTATTTCGTCTAGTGTTGCCCAAAATCGGTCTTGGTCTTGCAGTCTTGGTCTTGTTCTTGCATTTTTGCAAGACCAAGACCAAGACCAAGACCGACGAATTTTAGCAAGACCAAGACCAAGACTGAACCCTGCAAGATTTGAGCAAGACAAGACTCAGCCTGCAAGACTCTTGCGTCTCGCAGTTAAGTCAAACTGAGATTTGGGCGTTATTAAGTAGGGATTTTGTTTCAATCCCGATTTTAATAGACGTTCCCCAGTATCAAAACCGTATCGTCATAACACTAAAAGGTATGGTATTGATTATTATATTTTGACTATTTATTAATTAGGTAGCGTGTTACTCACAAATTTATGTTCCCATGTGATAAAAATGTACTTACCTAACATAATTTTCTGGCAAAGTCTATTTCATACCTTGTAGGTATATCTACCTATAGTATTATATTATGCTTGTCTAATGTGCAGATCTAAAGTTAGTAGGTTGATAAACATTATATAGGTACAGACATTAGAATTAAAAACGGGATTCGGGATTCTAATGTTTGTGTTAGTGACCATGTCTTTCTAAAAACTCATATTATATAGGTACTTATGTTTCAAAGTTTATTTTATTCTTCTATTCAGCAAAATTTAAAACTAACAGCGAGTCGAGTAGGTCTAGTAACAGGTTTTAGGCCAGCCAATGTTATGGAACAGATGCCAGCACATCAAGCTACAACAATCTGCCAATTTTTTTTAACAGATTTTCGACTTTATCGCTAAAGCATTAAGGTGCATGATTGATTGGGAAAATTTGACGTTCCGCGAATAAACCGTTGGTCGGCCGGTGTATTATGTACCTACTTATTTGATAATTTACCGACAAAGACGCTGCGGTCTATCAAAGACTGCAATACGTGTATCACACAGCGTTTGACACTGTTTGAGCGCCGCATGCGCCGCCACAGAGTACAGACAGAGGCACACAAAATTGTTACCTATTTTGTTAGGGTCGGCACAAGAAGATAAAATTAAATGACCTTGAAGATGTTAGTAAATAGCAATAGGCTAGTAGGTATTTGCAAGTAGTCTAGTCTACATTATAAAATATGTAAACGGGTATTCATCGCAAATTTTACCTTTAATATAAGCCCGACGTTTCGTCCGTTTTCCGTTTAGTTTCGTCTAAGTAGTAGAGTCTCGCAAGACTTGCGAGACTCTTGCTGCAAGACCAAGACCAAGACCAAGACTGAGAGCGCAATACCAAGACCAAGACCAAGACCAGGTGTATTGACGCAAGACCAAGACCAAGACTGGCTAAGGTCTCGTCTTGGTCTTGCATTTGGGCAACACTAATTTCGTCAAAGATAGTTAAAAGATTCGTAAAATAGTTGAATTACCTTCTAAGAGTTTTTCAATTGATTTGTATAATGCATCCCGAAATGAATTTTACCTATTTATTCATTTTATTTGGCTCTTCAACAATGAGTACACTATTACATATCGAGAGTTTAAATATACCCCCTAACGAAGCCGAAAGGCACCTTCTAGTTACGGAGATATTGAGGGTCAAAGTTCCAACCTTTTCATAAGTTTTCAAGTTTATAATGTTATAACTTTACTTTGAATACCTCCATGTCCGGTTAACTACTCGATGCATCCATCAGCACAGAATGTTGAATGCGTTACTTTGAGTTTTACCATAAAATGTGATTTTAAACACCACCAAAAAACAAGTAGTTTCCCAGCAAATAATTTTTGCGCTGAGTTACTTAGTTTGATGTACAGAATGCTTAGTTGACGGCTTCGTGGAGGCTCCATTTACACCCTGTATAAAGAAAAAAAAACTTAAATCTAAGAGCCCTATCGCATAAAGAAGAGCACTACATGTATCATATACTTTCCGCTGCCATTTGGTTTTGAAACTGGGATTAAATATACATGTTACAGCTGTGCATGCAAGTGCAAGGAATATGCGCCTATACAGCTAAGTAATTAAACAACGAAAAAAAAACAACAAAACGAAAATTATTATAACTATATTTATTGCACTAGAAGTAAACTCACTTCCTTATTACCTAATTTTCCAGTGGATATTTAGTGAAAAAAGCCTATTTTATTTTTTTCAAACATCGTATTTTGTGCTTACTCTGGCGAAAGCCATCAGTATGTCACTCGGGATTTGCTCCGACCCTATCACGGTTATCCTCTACCATCGTATATTACACTCATTATTTACTACCAAACGTCAAAAAGGAGGAGAATACGACCGTAGAATCACTTTATATTAACCTTCTTCACGTTAGAAGAGAGTAATGAAAAACGGGAGGCGATAATTTTCTCGAAAGAATTCGCCATATTAGCACTTCGTACCATTTGTCTTTATTGAACGTAACAAAGTTTCAGAAGAAGTTTGTTAGTCATTTGCATCAAATGACGGTATAATATAAGTACGTTCAAAGCAAGGCTGCTTTGAACGTACGACGGTACTTAGAACTCATTCAATTGTTAAATCCATTTTTCGTTCCACGATGTGAATTGATATTTCCAATATTGAACGACCGTTTACCAGAGTTTCTAGGGATCCACAATTCGATTGTAGCAGCCATAAGTCGTCAGTGTGTCAACGTAGCACAAGGTAGATAGTACCAGGTCAAAAAAATATTTATTTTCTGCTTGGAAACTGTCAGTAGAAGGCCAGGTTTAAGAATCATCCCCAAGAGATGACAAAGAGCAATGGGTTCGCCGCAAAAGATTGTTGTAGGTACAACAATACACCTGTCACCTGCCTGTATTAAGACAGCTACAGCCGTTAAGCTCCTAAATTCTAAAGGTAAAATGAAATTAGAATAATAAAATATGAATAAACGTATCGTTGGCTGTGAGCCTTCTACTTATCAAAATTATTTTTCTTATTGCGTTATTTTCCTCAAGTTATTATTTTAAAGGAAAATCTCTTGGATTACCTCTTTTTCAAAGAAGCTGTGCGTCTGAAGTCTGCTATTATTTTGTTTCATATTAATATGGAAAAGTGCTCGAGTTATGAATACTTGTATTAAGCTGGGATTATTATTGTTAGTAGAATAGTCTAGAATGTTTCTTGAACAAATGTGCAAAATATTTTTTTCTGGCATTGTGGTCACTGTTTCTTGTCAAAACAAAAGGGCATCTCATAAAGATGTGAGGAAAATGATTAACGCAAACTTTGTTCATTTTACAACAGTTAGGTAATGGAAATACATACAGGGCTACGTAGTGTACTCCGTGGTGCACTGCACAGATGCTAATGAGGCGCAATAGCAATACAATTCGAAGATTTGTGAGACTTTTTGAGATATCTAATCATAATGATTACCATTTACAATAACTATGTTCATAACTTGCTGGACGGTGATCTTATTACCCGTAGTATTTTCCGGTGAAACTATTCATCTTCTTGCACGTAATCATAGTGAGACCGAGAGGTATTTTGAAGCCCGTGTGGTATTAAGTTACCAAGCGGTTACGTACCTATGCACGCCTATGCATAATTACACACATAAATAACATCGCAGTATGATCCCTAGAGGGGTAAGCTAAGTAACTATTAGTGCCAACGCTAAAGGGCAAGCCACTATGTTACATGGCACCTCTGGGCTTAAGGGCTAAGAAAAGCCTTGTATTTTGATTAATAAATGTCCTTAAGAAGAACCAAAAACAATAAATATTTAAGTTACACGTGTAAAAATTTCACAAGTACGCCAAACTGAAACGAATAATACGAAGAATAGGAAATAAAATAAATCGAACGCTACAACTTCAAAACTGTTTAACATATAACATGAACATATTATTTTCTTTTTGGGGACAAGATGTTACCGTTGTTGAATGTAGATAACAATTTTTCTTTAATAGGACATACGAGTAGTTCAATTCTAGAGAAATAAATCAATTTAATTGTTATTGTTTTTGTTCCTTCGGCTAGCTGGGAAGTTCTGATGGCACGTATGTTTATTAGGTGCTAGCTGGTAAGTTAAGGGAACTCAGGGACTGATGAAGTTGTTTGGTGATGACTCCTGTTGAGGAAATTAATTATGGGACAATTATACTATATTAGATATTATAATAAAATATAACTTTTTGTAAATAATTTTTAGGCTATTGTAGTCTGCAAGTTGTGAGCGCACCACGGTTATATCTATTAGGAATCTAGTGTTGTTTACTTTGTTAATCAATGTAATGTCTGGTCTTATAAAATGAATTTTGCGGCCGTTGAGGAGAGCTCGGTCAAAGTGCAACTTTGCTGTGGTGTTTTCTAGTACTACTCGTATTTCAGGGCTGTATTTATAATTACGGTACTACAGTGTCTACAAGTTTGTACTGATGAGCTAGTTTCTGGTGGGTTATGTTGGCTACTTGGTCGTGTCTGTTTGTTGTCGGTTTGAGCTATTAATTTGTAGGCACCAGTTACGTGTTGGATTGTTTCCGGGGAACTATTGCATTTTCTGCTGGTTTCGTTTGGTAGATTTTTATTATGTGCTCTCTAGGGAGTTTCTATGACCTGGCTGTGGATTGCTAGCATAAACCCTTTAGTCTCTGGGAAGAGTTCGCCTCGATTAAGCCATGCGTTCCATGCTTCTTTGTCGACATTTGGTTGGCACAAATCTTAGCGATGTCTTCCATGTGAGACTTTTGGGTCCATTCTAGATTATTTCGTCGTGTCTTCAGTTGTGTCTTTAACATTTAGAGGTGGTTTTGAGCTATTAGTTTCTGGAGTGTGGAAGATTCAATTTTGGCATAAAAAAAATCTGAGAGAAAAGATCTATCGATTGAGAATGTTTAAAATATCAATTAGTCTCCTGCCTCCTTCTTTCTGCGGTAGTGTAAGCCTTTGTAAGCATGAACAGAATTTAGTCATAGTGCTAACTTTGCCGTGTTAGTTTTTCAGGTCTGTTTTCGTCTAATTGATAATCCCAAACGAATAAGTGAGGACAGGGACAGCAAAGGTGTTTGCTAATTGCTTTTACTGTGTATCGAAAGTTGTCTTTTAAGAATTGTGTTTAATCTATGTTACAATTGTTGTTTTAGCTTCTGTTTGATATCCTTGTAGTGTATTTGACTTGTATTTTTAAGTATACTGTTCATCCAATGGTTCTATTGGTTCGCCCGTTGCTAAGGTATTTCTCTATATTCTCTTGCAAATAATCAAAGGTTATGAACTTATGATAAAAGAGGTTTGAAGATCAGGTCTGTTCACCTTTTATAGGATATTTATGTCCTTTGGTCCAGTCAGGCGAACCAGTGATCCTTTCTCGGTCACGTGAAACGTATGCCCTTCACTAGGAACTAAGATTCAAAGATCAAGTATTAAAGCAATTTCTTTTACATTTCGTAGAGAATAGAGAAGTGCTGCTCGGGGACCATTCTTCCCTTAATTAAGTACTTAACGGACTAATTTCTTTAAATCCAATCGTTATTACGAGGCGTGACTAGAATCAAGCGATTAAATCCGAGTTCTTTTCAGTCATCAAAAAATAATTGTGAAAGCAGACGTGAACATGACTAAAGTCTGTAAGGCTTTTGTGGTGTCGTGGCTGCCACCACGGCTAGAGGAGGTCTAAAGTAGGCATGGCTGGCTGATTGATTTCAATAAAAATAGGAAGACATTTAGTTTAGGTTTGTAGTTTTAATCTTTTCAGTGGATAACTTATAGTTAAGAACTCATTATGAACAATTGTTAACAAAGATTAATCAGACTTCTCTTATCTTAGAGAAGTTAAGATTCCTAGGTACAAGCTCCCACAAGTAGTTAGATGGGAGGGATATAAGATGGGATACGAAACTAAAAACAGAACTGAGCTAAAATAATCTGATTTATGAAATTTTTTATTTGTTATTTATTTCTTTTATTCGCAAAGCGATACGTTATTGAACTTCCATAAATTCCTAGTGTTGTTCAACATTGTTTCAGTTCTCCGTACTTGTTGCTGAATCTCTTGTGAGTGAAAATTCCAACCTTTTAATGCCTGCCTACTTAATTTCCAATAGGCGCGTATCAATAGACTGTTTTTTTTTTAAACAAAAACTTATATTCATAGGTAAGTATACTTCATATACCAATGTACTTATACCTAAGTAGGTTGGTTGGTATATCAATAAAAAGTAGGTACTTACTCGCAAGTATTTATTTCCTTCAATTGATTACTAACGTCGGATCTGATGATCAAAGTGTACGTAGGTACATTGCTCTTTTGTTTACGACAACCAACAACTTAGTAGCTCACTACTCACTACAATTTTTTTTTATTGATATCGTTGCCAAAAGGCCTAAGAGTAGGTATATGTCAAACTTACATTCTCACAGGCGTCGAGTTGCTCGTCACTCGTGTAAATATGGGATTGTTTTGCTTCTTAATAGCAGAATAGTTAATTAAGTACATAAAATCATTTTCTCTGTAAGTTAAGAATGTAAATTATTTATCATGTTAGAATAATAATGAGAACGAGAACCCTCCTTTTGAAGAATAAATGGTTGAAAAGGACGGGAGGATTGAGTAAGGTCTAAAACCATTTTTTATCAATATTTCACAAGGGCCGCGGTTTGTACGTTTGATATATTTTTCCAGGTCCCCTCCGACTGGTTTTATCACGTGGGATAAGCACGTAAGTCGCTCATATTTCAACTTGACTAACATTCGTTCAAGCGCCTGCTGTAAAGTATGCGGCATTATGCGCGCGAGCGTAATGATGTGTGCCATGTGTGTTAGGTGCTGGCTCGCTGCAATTAACTGAATGAATGAAACTGATTTTCTTGTTGTATGTAGAATAGTGTAGCTGCTTCTTTACAAATCAGATGATATTCATGATTACAGTATCATCTTAAGTGTACAGTTTCCATGAAAACCCTCTAACTTTATATAAGCAGTTATTCTGGCCTACATTTTATAACACTGGATGAGTTTTTGAAAAACACCGTGATTTAGTGGAATCAAAGATCAATACAATTTTTTAATAGATCTTATCGAGAACGCCTTTGTTTTGAATTTTTGCCTTTTTATTTCAATATTGTTATTTATATACCATTGCTAATAACAGAAAGGTTTGATTGAAAACTGAACTGATTGATGAGCTTAACTTAAGCCGAAATTGGGACACCTAGTTTTCAAATTTAATTGACACGTCCATTGTTTGATGACGATTACAAACCTCCATAATGTTACGATTGATATAGGTAGACTGGCTGGCCCTTAAGCGGATTGGCGGATTTTGTATGTCGAATCGACGTGTTCCTATTCACCAGTACCTATAGGTCCAATACAGTTAATCCGTAATCCTATTTACACCTGAAAATGTATCTTGATTCTGTAAATCTCCATGCAAAACCTTAATCAAACCTTCATCAAGGAATTTTCTGGCATTTCCTGATTAACGTGTTTGTAACGGTAACGCTAAAGGGAGAGATTTCTGCATGATGTAGGGAACGATTAACATTTAGATATTATATTATAGGAACTATATCTACCTACTTATGAATGCATGATGACATTGTACCGACTTTGCAATTAGTCGTCGTTTTAATGGGCAGACGCAAACACTCTTTTGTGGTTTTGTCCATTAACGTTCTGTTGTTATTTATTTAAAGGTTGATCATTTATTTCACTGAAAGTGTTTGAAATTTAAGCTTTTAGGTTTTTAGGTAGGTAGCTTTTAGGACCCATGTTGAGTTTGTTGTCAGACTGCCCAGACCTCATCCTGTTTTTATTCATGGATGAATGAACAAGTAGATTCTCATGTAGGTTCCAACAATTTTGTTATTTGTTGTTCTGTATTGATTAGTAGTTAAGTTATTTTTATTCCTGAATAAAACGTATCCGACAATTATTACCTTCTGTTTTTGTTGTAGGTAATTTCCTAACCGAGTTACCTTAATTATTAAACAATACTTGTTCCATTAATTGTTTTTACTATAAATTGTTTTAGAACAACAAAAGGGGAAAGGATGCCCACAGGAGAACAATATCATAGATATTGGAAAAGTTCGACAGATTTGAGGTTGAGATTTCCTTTGTTCCTCAACGGAGTTTAAGCAAAAATATTCTCCGTTTTAATTTAATCCCGTCAACGTAAGATTGATTTTAGATTTTAAATCATTAGATTCAAATCCCTTTTCAATTTAAACTGAGGTACACGTGACGATGAGTTTCCAATGCGATTCAAATTGAAAGACGCGGCGCACTCCGTATTGAGAACAATTCAGATTGAACTACAGTCATCACTCTGGAGACTGAATTGATTCAGCGCGAAAGTTGATATAGCCCTATACGTATCTGTCGCACATCGTCTTTTTGCCTGACTGCCAAGGTTTTTTATTGTTATTATTACTCAATCTAAAACTGTCTTGTCATATGTTAGACAAGTACGATTATTGTCTATATTTTAGAGTAAAACTGTTTCAATAACGATTGTCGTTACGCCTAGACACCAAAACAACCAAATTGAGAACCTCCTTCTTTTTGAAGAAAGTCGGTTAAAAAGTAAAACTAAAATCGAACTTTGTATTGAGGATATTTTATAGTATCGTGTTTTTCTCTATGAAATTCCAGACCATATAGTTAACAATCACATTCTTAATTGTTAAATCAATATACTACTAAGTACAATTTAACAGAAAACTAAAAAAAACACATTATTTTCAACGTTATGATTAGGTTCAGCACTATTTTATGACAAACAAACAGGTTTCGTGTAATCTACTTAGAGCGATCTAATTGTACGTAGAATAAAACCGCCATGGGTAGATATAATGGTGCTATAGAATTACTGCGACGTTATCTCATCTCGCACCAATGCCTTTGGAGCCCGTATTTCCGTCTGTTTATGTAGGAATGGACCGCACTCTAAAGCTTGTTAGTCTGGGGTGAAACTTGCAAGACAGTATAGTAGTAAAGTAGCTGTGAGCTGCCTATCATTCCTTGCAACTGTTCTATTCGATAGTATGATATGGTTACGCTTAGCTGTTGGTCCCGGCTGTCAATTGTAGATCTTTGACAGCCGTTACAGGTAGTCAGTGGCCCGAAAGGTATTACCTAGTACTAACTGGGTTTTGGACTTCAGATAGGCAGTCGCTCCATATAAAGTATTGGTATTCAGCTGTATCCGGTTAGGCTGGAAGCTGACCCCAACATAGTTGGGAAAAGGCTACACAGATGATGATGGTTACGCTTAGAACGCTTACGAACTTTCATATGATGCAGGTTGTAGTGTCGCAAAAAAATAGGTATAACTAATCTGTACAAAGGAAAACCATTGATATCTTCTTGGAGATCACGTACGTATAAGTAGGTACGTGTAACTAATATGAAACCTGTTATTTTAAATCAGGTTATTTCAGTTTGTAAGCTTTCGCTTCGCCGCCGCGCCCCGTGCCCTCCGAGTAAGCCTACTGACGTAGGAAATCCGATCCTTTTCATTCGTTATAACGTGTTACTTGATCCTCGATTTGCAGTCCCTTCCTTCTTTCTTTTTGACCCACATTACAGATTTCACATATCCTCATGTAGATGCAAAATATAAAAACGTAACCTAATATAAAAGACTGGAGGTTGACAAAAAATTGTGTCCTCAGAACCGATTCCTCCGTAAGATCACCGGTGCCCCCCCGTACGTCCGTAACGACAGTCTACACGTAGACCTTAGAATCCCTACCGTTAAGCAGTTCATGAAACGCCTGTCCAAGCGTTACTTCGACACTGCCATCAAACATAGGAACCCCCTAATCGCATCGGCCGCCCGGTACGACCCATCGCGTATTAGCTCAGTCCAACGTCCGCGTCACACCTTAGTCACCCCCGACGATCCGATCACTATCTTGCAAGAGAGTAGGAAAGATACCAGTACAGTTCGTAGATTGTACAAATACAAACCGAAAACCTTCCGACCTCGCCGCCGAGGTCCGGCGCGTAATCCCAAATCAATCCCTCCCCGACCCTTGCCTGAGCCAGCCCGCGATGCTGAGCCTTTAGCAATAAAACAGTCCCTAAATAAAGACAATCAGATCCAGCCTGTCCCTTTGCTGCCCCCAGCGACGCCCTAAGCCGAGGTCCGTACCCCACAGGGGGTGCCCTTAGAGCGCTGTCGCTTAGTTTTTAGTCATTTTTGCCCTGGCTGGAGGCCTTAAATTCAAGGCATCCACAGGACTTGCCCGGTTAAGCAGAAGCCAGTCTTCGTAGACTGAACTGCGAGATGCCCTACACAAAAAAAAAAAAAAAAAAAAAAAAAAAAAAAAAAAAAAAAAAAAATTGTGTCATGTTTTATCACAGTGGCAAATTAAAATGGGTATACTTCCAGCAAGAGCATTTTCTATAAAGTTATATGTGATGTACAGAGGTGGTGAGAGCGCGTTGCGGCGGGGTGCGGGCGAGGGCGGCGGGGCGGGCCCGCGACATGAGGAGCGCGCGCGCAGCCCGCCCCGGCCGCCATGCAGCGCCTGCGCACCACCTTCAAACGATCTCGTACGCCCACGCCCGCCGACATGAAGACGCAGAGTAGTCTCGAGGTTCCCAAGCAGGTAAGCAAATTTCATCATCATTAGGGCAAAGGCTTCTTTCTTATCGTACAGAGGAGGCATCAGCCTTGAATACCACGCTCGCTCCAGGCGGGTTGGCGATCCATTCTAACTAATTGTATTTCCTAATGACATGACATGACATCGCGCCTGTAATCCTCGAAGGGTTAGGCAGGGGCGTACCTAGGTAACAGTACACCCATATTTTACTTTTCACTGTTGTTTAGTAGGGGGCCTAGTGCTATCAACCGAGCACAAATCCGGACCCCGTTGCTGCTACGGAAATATCGAATAAAACTAGGCTTCGCTCTAGGAAACGAATCCAGGACCTCATGCTCAGCAGTCGCACTAGATACCACTAAATCAATGACTGCCAGAATCGGGTTTGTGGACTGGTGTCTTAAAACGTTTGTTTATTGCAAGGAAATGTTTTAAACTGAAATTTGGCACTAAATGGAAATTACACTATTTAACGTTTATTTACTTCATGCATTCTACCTGGCTGCCCTTTTGCTAAAAACACGAATGCAGAGCTGATAGAAGCGTTAAGATATCAGGAACTCCAGCCTTTTTAATTGGCTCACAATTTTCTGTCTTCGTAAGCTGTTATTTCATACAGTATATTTAACAGATTGTCTTTGGCAGGTCCGGTCCGCCTCCTTCGATGAGATCCAACTGGAGGCCGTCCGCGGCTCGGGCGCCAGTGTCCTACTGTCGGTCCCACAACATGGTGGCCGGAGCCGATCCTTCGACTCGGCCGGATCTGATGACTCGGGCACTTATCTCGAGGTAAGTTACTCACAGTTTTTAACCAAATCGGACGGTGGAAATTTCAAATACAGGAATAAATAAATGTCTTTTACGACCTTTGAAAGTTCCACTATCGGAATTGGGTCGGACTTAAATTAAGATCGTCTGAACTAAAATTGCGCTCTCTTCTACTAAAGTATTTATTTTAAAAAAATAAGTGAAATCAGGTTGTAATTATGTAGGTGTAAGTATAATTGAACAATTAATTAATTTAACAATTTTCTGCGACCATTTCTACCAAATGACTCAGCTTTCTGTACATGTAATGATTGGGCGCAATTTTGGTACAGACGATCTCTACATCTCTACTTATTAACGTAGGCGTTAAAAATCTGATTAAATAATTTGCAATTTCAATATCGAAATTGCAGAACTCATGTTATAAATGTAATGCCGAAATCCAGTGGGTAAAATGGATTAAAAGAAAACATTGCTTAAGAAGTTATTGATAAAAGTAAATGGAATTCAAAATATGAGTGTTGTGAATAATGTAATCTTATGAAAATCCATACAAACATTCCAATAGTTCCAACTTGCAAATAACAATGAAAACTTATAAGTCAAAACTGATTTGAAATCAATGCAGCTATAAATAATAGGCCTACATTTTCATTTCCGAAACGATCCAAGTAGCCAAACGTTAAGGCTTTTCAACGTCTTCCGTGTTATTTCGGATGAAGGGTCCCGGGATCCTAAGACTACAAAATTACGTCAACGTTAGCTTTGACGTCGGTTTCTCAACGAGATGAATAGACTTTAATGAGTACTTAACTTGCATCAAGCAGTCTTTTGACACAAATAAGAATAAACAACGTCCCTTCTACATAATTGTCCAAGCAAAGACTACGGCTTAACTTAGTTTACTGAGCGTTTTCTCACTAATTTATTTGTCGTACTTTGTCCAGCAGAAGTTACGGCATGAGTGAATTAATGGATTTAGTTGAAGTTTGAAAGGGTTTCATTAAAAACTCTGCCTTCTAGACACACTTACTGAGTGAATGGCAATTGGGTACCTACTTAAACTCCTTTCTTCACTCTTATGCCTTTTGTATGGGAGCTAAAACTGGTAATTGGAGACGCCATTCTCTTACAACGGGGTGACGCTAGCTGTGTCGAACGCTGAAGATCATAATTATGTCTAGGTTTTCACACGTGCAGGCTTTTCGCCGGGTAAGTCAGATCTGTATGCGAACAAATAAACTTGCCTGAATATTAATTTGGGTTCTGAAGTGCAGAAAACTTGAATCTGTTAGGTTCCTTAGCGTGCATTACCTGGACAGCGTCAGTTTTTTGCAAAGGCTCTAGATTCTAGAAGATCTGGTGTAACACCACGCGTTGATTTTGGTAGTAAAGGCATCAGATTCTGGTATAGATCAAAATGTGCAAAATATAAAACAATACCATATCTTTGACCAATAGTTCAGCACAGTTGACTAGTCGTTTATTCTAAACTGATCGCAGGATGCTAATAGATCTTTCATAAGGATGCCTAGTAGCTGTGCCATGTTGACTCCGCCGTGGTTGCAGTTCTGCGAAGCAAGCGGAATTTTCCCGCAAAAAAAACTTAGTCTCTGGTATAAACTTATGTGTAGTTAATAAATTAAACTGTTTAATTAACAAATAGGTAAAGCAAATCAAGCTTAACGTTACCTGTTACAAAGAGCATATTAAATGAGTGCAGTAGATAACATTTTACTCATTACTATAGTGGTCTATGTGGATTTTACCGAAATTAACAGTGGTTTGTGTTTCGTGACAGGTCCCGCGTCTGTGGTCACGGCGCCGATCCGGCAAGGGCACGCCGCCACCATGCGTGCACTGCCGTCACATGGAGACGTGGCTGGCGCAGCGCAGCGAGGAGCGCGTCACGCCCGATCGCATCCTCGCGTCCTCCTCGGCCGAGGACGACGACGAGGACGACGAGAGCGAGCAGGACGTGCCGCAGGTGCTGCTTGCTCCGCCACCACCGCCTCGTACCTTCCCGCCGCCCCCGGTACACTCGCCGCCGCCGACACCGGGGGCACCGTCCTTCGAATTACAACCGCCCGTTGATGAACCACCCACTCTTCCACAACGGAGGCGCTCCATATCAAGACAAGAAGCTTTCTTCGTGGAGCCCACGGGAAGCTCGCTCGAAAATGTTCGTGCATCCGAAGAGGAAGCGGCTTACGCTGCGAAAGACTGCCTTGTTCACGACATCTATCTGCAAGTTCCTGATCTAAAACGTGACCGCGCCGCGTCTGTCGATTCGTGTTTTTCTAAAGTTTCTGGTGGTAGAGCTGAGGAGTTGGACGGTACCGGGAACTCGCTTACAGTTCCCGGAAGTGGACTTAGATCGAGATCGGTAGATATAGTGTTGCCTACGGCTGAGCAGTCCAGATATAAGGCGTTAGCGTTGACATCGGCACAGCAAGTGACGACTTCTTCCAATCAGCAGAAGCAGGAAGAACTTGCGTCACAGGCTGTTCCATCCGGGGAGATCAGGTTAGTTGCTTGTTTCACCTAGCAATGTATTAAATTTTATTTGAATGTTTTGTTTTTTTTTTTATTTTTTTATATCCCTATTTATCTTTTAGGGAAATAAATAAAACGGTGCAAACGCTGACGTAAAGTTGGAGCGTTTTTACGTTTATGGTGGGACGGTGGTGTATTCTTAATACTATTTTATTATGAAAAATTTAATCAGCTGCACACCTGTAAAACGCTTTAATAACTTTTTCTAAGCTATTTACGTGTAACCAACTTGATTGAGCTATAAATTGTTATACTTAATCTCGTAAGAAGACGTAAGAGAATGTTGATAAAGTTTGGACTCGAGTATAAAATCCGCGGACGTTAGGGTCGATTAATGGCATCGTCTGCACTATACCTACCCTATAATGTACAAGTTTATTTTGTCCCAGTGTCTAACATTTCACGTAAGTTATTCGTTTTTATATAAAACCAGCGACCCACCCGGCATCGCACGGGTGCAACATAATTATACATTTAACCTTTCTCTTGAACCACTCATATGTTGCTGAAAACTACTCGTACCTTAAAATCCGTTGGGTTGCGTAGTATAAAAGACCTAAAGCGTACAAACAGCGGGAGCAACTCGGTTTTATATATATTATGTAAAGAAGTGCAATAAAATATTCGTAACGGGACTATTAGGAACATATATTATTATTGTTACTACTACTTAGAAGGCACTCACTCATTTTTTGGAGATTTGTTTAGAAAAGTTGTTTATTTTCGCTATTATGAATAACCAATCACATAAAATAAACCGAACTAGAGATCAATATCGTAATGAAAAGAACAGTTTAATAAAAGGCATAAATAAACATTGTTTAGTATAGCGCATTCGGCCGCCCATATAGATAATCTGGCGGACGATTTTGTTTATCTGCCGACAAATTGATTATATACGATCCACTGAACTGAAAGCTCTAATAAGTTATTGGCGATTCTGTTTTTATATCGCTACTTTATTTTTGGACCATTTTTATTATTTATTGCGTTACAAAAAAGTTAAAATTGTTGTTTTGTTTTCGTAGAGAAATATTTTAAGAGAAACACATTAATTACTGGTATTGTTGACAGAATAAGTGGTTTTTAACATATATGATTAATTTAAAAGACGCTATTGTACAGTGACCGGCCTGATGCAGACAAAATGACTGTTATGGGAAACTAGACTAACTCATCTGAATAAGTTAGTTTTATATTACTTTGGACTGATAAAAAAATGGCCAACCCTTACTCGTATTATTGACTGATAATATTGACGAGAATAATGTTTACCAGTCATGATATTTCGAGGTCTTGATCATTTGAACAACAGATTTGTATGAGAACTGTCTAATTTTAATCTACGTGTTTGTAACAAGCATTCTGCAGTGATCTAGACCATATTAAAAAAACCGAAATAATCACCAAATTATGTCGCTGGCGATGACTACATCATGTAAATGTTAAGGCCAGAAGTTATTAAATATTAGCATAAAGAATTAGATCCAAAAATAATTTAGTCAGAAAAGTTTTTACCAAGAAATTATAAATGTCAAACGCAGATGAGGCCATCTTTAAATAGTTATTTGTGCAACAAGAGAGCAAAGTGGGTTTTTGCTGCGAGTGTTGATTTTGAATCCCGAGTAAGCGAAGGATTCTATAGTTGAATCACGAGCGTAGCGAGTGATCCTAGGTTAGAATCCTGAGCGTAGCGAGGGATTCAAAGACACGCGATGCAAATAACTTTGCCCTCGTGTAACACATAAAACTTTTCACCTCAGCAGTGAGAACATATACCTAAACAATACGAAACATACATACAAAACAGTACATACAACCACATACATGGCCTACAACTGCAACATACTGAGATATTAATAATGTACGGATATTTTTCACGAGAATTTTCAGGCAGTAAATTTAATTCTGCATATTTACATTATGCTCCAATTATTCGGGTGTTAAATAGCAGACTTCCTCACTGGACTCATTCATATTTATTTATTATTATCACTTTACCATCCAAATTTTATTGCATTTTGTAGCTAGCGTACATTGACCTCATCATTGCTAGTGTAACAAAGGAAAATTTAAACAATAAAATTTGAATACCGCTATTTTTTAAAATGCGTTCTGAAACTACACTCGCGGTGTTCGGTCTCAATATTAAAGATTGGTAAAACTATAAATAAATAAGTTGATACATGATAAACTTCGTATTTTTTTTTAAATATAATTCGATTATTCGAAATACAAAAAGTTTTCATTTCAAACCTAAACACGTAATTTACAATATCGGTATCCGAACGTTTTATTCTTTCTTTTGTTGGGCCTACTAGATATGGAATTTGAAAATCGAACTTCGAATCGACTCGTTATTCGTATCGAAGTCACAGAGTACTTAAATTATATATATGGAAATCGAAGTGAAAGTGACAGAACAACGTGAAGTTGAAATCTTTCGAATTTTGTGAGTAGACTTGCACAGTTCTCGGTATTTAAAAAACTTATTAAAAAGTTACTTTGTCTCACGCTCGCAGCAAAATCGAATTTTGCTCACTGTCTGCTAACAGCAAAACCTGCTTGTTTGAGGTGCTGAGGTGAAGATCCTTTTTTCCGTGTTCCTAAGAACCACCCATTACATACCGAGTTTCCTCCGTGCCTCGGAAAGCACGTTAGCTGGTGGTCCCGGCTGTCATTTGTAGATTTTTGACAGTCGTAACAGGTAGTCAGTGGCAAGTCTGACATTTAGATACTTCTGAATAAATCTGACCAACTTAGCATTTTCTTCATTCGCATACATCAAGTTGGAATAACATTTATTTTATTATTACACTAGCTGTTGCCCGCGACTTCGTCCGCGTGAACCACCTGTGTCACCTAGGGGTATAAAAGTAGCCTACGATTTGTTTTCTGACCTACCGAATCTACACAATATTTTTTTTTTAATTTTTAAAGATAATGATGATGGTGATTTATTTATTTATTCAACTATGATGATGTTATGTTGACTCTACAGAGTAAACCTTAGTTGCCATTAAGTCGCGCATTTGTCCTGATACCCCAATAACCCTGTACAGAAGTCGAATCCGCCATCTTCTGGATCTCATAATAAATACCATATTCGTAATCAGCACCCCTGATAATCTCGGAAGCGACACCCTTAATGATTTTTAATTTATCATTCCAACCCCCTTGCAACCCAACTGGGGATGATGGGATTTCAGGTCCGCCACATTAAATCTTAAAATCATTGTTTTTGTAATACACCCAACCCGATACACAATACAAACAACACCCATGTTGATTTTCAGACTCTGTCACGCCATTTCTCCATATTAGGGGTTGAATTCTGAACAAAACTGAAACAAATGTTCATTTATCGATAGGAGTACTCCTGTTAAGTTTCAAATAAAATAGTCTAACTAATCTTGTTTCCGCATTCAAACTTTGGAACCCCGTTTCACCCCTTTGGAGGACGAATTTTGTAAATTATTTTTAAGTACCTATTTTAAATGCACCCCTGGACTACATAGGATACCTATTTGCCAATTTTGGAATCTGTAGACCCAGCGGTTTGGGCTGTGCGTTGATATCATACAATCTGTTGGCGGTGCCGCGCGCGCGGACCAATCTGTTAGGGGAGGCGCCGCTGACGCGTGCGCTCCGCACTCTCAACCTCATTGACGTTGATATATTTAATTGTTCTCTGAATGAGTTCACAAAAAATGCTTTGTTTGTGGTTAGTTACAGATTTTAATATTGTTATTTTTTACACTATCGCATTAGGTAACCCTATAAAGATAGTCGTAAGGTGGAGAAATAAATAATAATATCACCCAGTCAGTCAGTCAATCAGTTTACCATTTTATATATAGATTAGGGAAAACAAACACTAGTATATTAAGCATCCCACTATAATATATAGGGTGCTCCAAAGAGTAACGACACAAAATAAAAAGAGATTATCAGTATTATATGGAAAATAACAATACAGGGTGTAAACCACCTCATCACGAAGCCGTCAACCAAGCATTCTGTACATCAAACTAAGTAACTTTACTCAAAAATTATAGCTGGGAAACAACTTTCTTTTTTTTGGGGTCAAAAATCACGTTTTGGGGTATAACTCAATGTAACAAATAAATAAATTCATTTATTTTCAGGTAAATAACACCCATTGCCAAAATAAAAATAACATCAAGTAAAGCCAACTAACATCACAATAAAATAATAAAATAAAATCTAAACAATCAACTTGAATCAAATTAAATCAAAAACATATTCAATCAAAAACATTTAAATAAAATCCATAATCTAAGTCAATAAATTAGAATTAAATTAAAACTAAACAAATTAAATCCAAAATCTAAGTCAAACAATTACTAAATTAATAATAGAACCAAGCAAATTAAATAAAACCAAAATAAAACGAAGTCACAATAAATACATAACTAATACCTTCTCTCCGACACTGGTACAGCAACATGTCTGCTGGAACAATGCCGGATGAAGGGGCAGTCCAGTCTTCCTGCAACCAACGCACTCAAAACATTATTGTGCTGATGGATGGATTGAATAGTACGGGGTTCGTGGAGGTTTATTTAAAGTAAAAATCTGGCAATAAAAACTTGTACTTAAAAAAAAAACTTGTCAAAAAGTTAAAACTTCGACCCCCAATATCTCCGTAACTAGAAGGTTCCCAAGTATGGTGTAGAACAAAAAAAATGATCGCAATGACGGGGAGAACAAGTGCTTTTCGGTTTCGTTAAGAGGTGTTTTACACCCTATATTTGATGTAGGTACAGGTACCTCCACAGGTACCTGTTTGCTGAAAACTGGATATAGGTGCACAGACACATATAAGTAAAACTAAATAGGTAACAATGTGTTTCAAACACAATGTGTTTCAAGACCATATGTTCAGTATAGAGATAAGGCACACTATTCATTATTCATAAATCCTGAAAATGGAACAAAAAACATATTAATAGAATTTTCTTTGAATGTTTTTGTTTGTTCTAAGTAATCTCTAAGTATGTAGGTTAATAATAACTTGGTAGGTTTAAGTGAGCACCTGTGTAAGTGAAATAAAATATGAACAAGCAGTATTGTATTACTTTTGATGCCTCAATAAATTTCCAGTTATTAGATCATCGCTACAGAATAAATAAATGAATAGTAGGTACCAGAGGCAATGCGGTTGATTCAAGGTACAAGGTAAATTTTATAAAGTACTGAACTGTTAGAAGTTATTAATGAAATTAATTATGTAGGCTTCAGAAGCATGAACCATCACAATGAGACTTTCAGGAAGCACTGGGTTATAATAATTTGAATAATTTAAACCTAACAGTGAGTTTAAAAATTTTACTTACTTGAACCAAATACCAATTTCTGGGTCTTGAGTTCATTATCGTTTTAAACTGAAAATGAATCATTTTAACATAAATACAATAAACTATGCGCTTATAAAGGCTATTTTGACACATTTTTGGGAAAAGTTTAAATAAAAAGCACGCTCTTCAGATAAAAAGACAAATTATATAATTACGAGTATAAATACGTAGGTATTACAATAACCAATTGCAATGAAGAACAACGATCTCATCCGATAAACGTATAATCTGTGGTGCTATAAGTGAACGTACCCCAGCCGCAGCGCAAATAGTTCCCGACATTCCGCAGATTCCTCGGTTGAATAATGCGGCGCCGTAAACCTCTACTTATGATTATTGTATGTACCTCGAATACGTAGCCTGCCGCGGGATTCTGGGACCACTATGTGTACAATATTTCTCCAAGTCGTTCTCGCATTTATTTTGCCAGATATAGAAGGTACTTTACCACTTGACAGCGCTACGAAGCGGAGAAATAAGGATAGTAGATTGTACACATTTTCACGAAAACCTTATTGTAGCGAATAAACTTGAGCGATTCTGTGTACCCAATGAGTTAACATATTTACAGTGCCTCTATCATTTGGTAAAGTGCGTTTGATCTTTACAACAATCGGTGAAACCGTATGTGATAATTGAGCTCAAAGGAGATTCGTTTACTGTTTAATTAGTTCGTACCTTGGCACAACTACTATTCTATTATTATATACACGTTTCTTCAAAATTATGTAATTTGTTATTCAAGTCTGTTTCCTTCGTAGAATTTCGTTTTATAAAAACTTGCCATAGGGACAGAGCTGCTCAGTAACATTTTGGGTCAACGAGGAAACAAGCGTGTCTTCTTTGCATATGAGATTATATTACCATATTAATATCATTAACACATTTCCAGTTTTAAACAATGCGTTGCGTGCTTTTTAACATGTAAAATGAGAATATTCCGGGCATTTTATGATGTTAAACCAGTTAATAACATTAACATTTTTAAGAGGTAGGAAGGTGTATTTTCAGTGTATTTTTTTTTATTTGCAAAAACCCGCTCCAATTTCACTGCTCCTGGCTTCAGTTCAAGTTAGAGTCAATTAATATTAACAGGATTCTGGCAATGAGATGGTAGTCGGAGACTTGGATCTAAAAGCCTAAAAATGAATGAAGACTTCGCTCAAACACACGGTCAAAAAGACGGAATCTTTGGGAATTCAAAAGGAATTTCCAAAATATTTTGCCCGAATAGACTTGGTTATTTCTGGCTCGCGACAGCCGGTATTCGGCTGTCTGTTTCATCTTTGTTCTTTCTCTGTACTAGGTTTTGTACGTTTTTGTGTTTCAGGTCTTTCGAATACCATAACCACATAAAACACACTGACATAGTATACAGGGTTATTTGTAAAACACCAACAACCCCGCAGGAGTAGATTAGGTACTCACGTCATAAGCAATAACATTTGTTCAACGACTTTTTCGAAAACAGGCAAAAAAAACGACTTTTCATACAAAACTCGATCAGCTGTTCGGACATATGTATGGAGAGTTGAATTTTGTTTGTCTGTTTTCGGTAAAATCGTAGAAAAAATGTTGTTGTTTATGATGTTCTTAATCTAGTCCTGCGAGGTTGTGGGTGTTTTACAAATAACCCTGTATAAAACGGTATCCACAAATTTATTGATAATAGAGATCCACCGATGTCGGAAGCAGGTTCCAAGCCACCGGTGCGCGGTGGTGCGGTGGTAAGATAAAACTCCGTGGTCATCATTATTACTAGAGCCTGTCTCTTGCAATCTACAGACATTCTGTGAACACAATTGAATTCGACACTTAAAGCTCATTGTGGCTCTAATCAGTTTATTAATTACAAGATGAATTATTGATGCCTAGATAGATGCGAAACCGATTTAATTCAGACGTATGACAAAAGTCAATCCTACATAATTAATATGGTACAATTTACAAACAGTATACGTGGAATTTAATATAAATAAAAAGCATGTGATTTTTATGTTTATTCACGGATATATCCATCCACTAGCTTCTGCCCGCGACTTCGTTCGCGTGAATTTCCCGCTTGCAACATTTCTTATTGCTGCTCCGCTCCTATTCGTCATAGCGTTATGTTATATGGCCTATAGCCTTCCTCAATAAATGGACTATCCAACGCAAAAAGATTTTTTCAATTCGAGCCTTTAGTTCCTGAGATTAGCGCGTTCAACCAACCAAACAAACAAACTCTTTTGCTTTATAATATTAGTATAGATTTAGATCATAATCTCAGTAAAAGCTTTGCGAAACACATTTTTACTAACTATTACTAGCTTCATGTTTTTGTAATACCTAAACCCAGTGGTGCGATACTGAAAAAAATAAAATGAAAACCTGAAACATTTTAATAGTAAAAGGTACATTTACACACCTCCATCACGTGAGCAAACTGTCGAACGTGAAAATGAACCACGTCGTGGAAACAACACGATGTTCTGTTTGACTATCAGCGAACCCTTTCACAATATTTACTCATATTTTGTTCCACTATTTTTCTCATCACTTACTTTTACTTTCATCCTTTATTTGTTTAACTGTACGTGTTTATTAGTTTTGCCTGCGGGTGTACCCGCGTTGATGTCATTGAAAATTATCCCACGATACCGAAATAATAGGTCATGTTTTACCTGAGTGCCCATTTTTATCGTCATCTGTTCAGCCATTTTGGCCAGAAATAATAACAGACCGAATCATTCCGCCTTTACAATATTAATTGGTGTGGATTATGTGTAATACTGGGTGTCATAGCTTCCATTTAAAGGATGATGTATGTAATTAATCTACTTTTAATTAGTAACTATACATATTTTTGACGACCCGAATGGCGTAGTGGTAGTGACGCTGCCTTACATTCTTAGGGTCCTGGGTTCGAATCCCGGTAGGAGCAAATGCTTGTGTGATGAGCATGGACATTTGTTTCCGAGTCATGGATGTTTATATGTATAATAAGTATGTATTTACAAACAAAAAAAAAAAAAGTATATATGTAGTATATCAACTATCTAGTGTTCACGATACAAGCTTTGCTTAGTGTGGCACTAGGTGGCGCTGTGTGTTAATGTCCAGCAATATTTATTTATTTATTTATTTATATATATACTCAGCTGGAGTTTATTGAGCACTGATGACCATAGTTATGCTTTAGCATGCAGGCCAGTAATAGATTAGTTACCAGCTGTTAGTTCATGACGTCACTTTGATCTGTGTATATCGCATTAACCGAGTGGTTAGGTAAACTCTCAAGGGAACTTGTTATAATTAACACCTTTCACGTGGCGTAAGTATGTCCTAGTGCCGAAACTTCGTAGACTTGTAATTTCAGTCCGCATTGGGCACTCATGGTGGATTATAGCCTGCACCCTCTCAGTGAAATGAGACCTAAGACTCTGCAGAGAGAAAACTAAAGGCTGCTTATGCTATTTTCAAGTACAAAGAAAAGGATAAATCCCAAAGGTCTAATTCTTACAGTGAAGTTTCTAGCTCTTGAGAATTCCCACTTTTTTGCCAAGAAGAAATTCAGACATGGCACGATCACCTGCAGTTTATTCATATAACGTAGTGAAGTGTCACGAGGATGCTCATTTTTATTAACAATGTCAAAACACTACCACTTGTAAGTAGGTGGTACTGTAAACAGGATTTTCCATGTCAGTGATTTTTGCTAACCAAAAATTTTCCTACTGCTTTATGTAATTTCTCGCCGTGTTTTGGTTATTTCTGACCGTATTTAGTAAACCTGATGTTTCTTTAATTAAAGTAGTAATTTTCGAGGACTCTTAAATGTCATTTTATCGTTTTTCTCTGTTACTAGTTACTGTCTGCTACTGTTACCAACCTTAAGTCGGTATTATACCATTTATGCTAATAAGTACGATTTAATACTGAAGTAATCTCTTGACACATGTCTGCCTTTGCGGGATGCGGGTACCTAATAATCATGTAGAAACTTGTGAATAGAAGAGGACCGACTATATACCTAATTTGAGTTAGAATTTAATAACACAAGAATTGTCTTGTGTTATTAAATTATTATTTTTATTTATTTTTTTGGGCCCACCTGGTCGTTGCATTTATTATTCAAAATAACACCAAAAAAAGTAACCATTTTACTATGGTATTGAACGAAACATTACGTAGAAATGAAAACGGAATCCTAAAATCATAATAAATAAGCTATGTTATGATATTTTTTTGCGAGTCAAATCATTCCTGTTATGGTCAATGCCATTTGACAGCAAATACTTAAGTGAATAGTGGCGTTCTTTTCTGTTTACTAAAAAAAGTACGGTACCTACCCGTTGGTAATCATATCTGCTATAATTATTATAGAATCAGAAAGAATATAAAAATAAATATTATTAAACTGTGAGCATTTTTAATGCTATTTTTAAAGGTTTACACTAAAATCGCATAGATGGTTTAAACAATCAACCTGGCACGGAACGTTATAAACCCACTTTTTTGGTGATTGACAGACTTCATTATTTTGACATTTACTTTTTCTGTTTATTTTAGTTTTCGTAAGTGTTTTAGCAGATTTTTCACATTTATTCCGGTTAGACAATACTTAGGTAATTTAACCACTGGAATCTAGAGGTTATAAGGAAGAAATCAATGTAAGTTGCATAATTAAATGCTATAATTTATGTGGGTGGCCTAATCCCCGAACAAAAAAAATTGTCTCCTTTGTGAAAATCGGAACTGTAGTCTTCGAGCTAGTCATATCTATTTGTGTAAACACTTGTGAAACAAATTGCACTCTTTCGTGAACTCTGTATGTGTGCCTATGCTTGGTTGGAGATACCTTGGGATCCCATTACGATCTTAGAAATTAAGGACCTTACATTCAAAAAATAAGACGTGACAAATCGTTGATCTCCTTAATAATTGAACGTAATTTTTCGTTAAACTTTTTAATTAATAGACTTTTAAACACAATGAGTAGAATCTTAAAAGGTATGATAATTTGTTGGAATAGAAATTAAATGAAGATTTCTCGTTCAGTTTATTTGATAAAACAAATTCTTGACAATTTCTAAAAGCCATTAAAATGTTTGAGGTTACTAGATAATAATTTGTGTTTTTCCTTTTATGTAATTACATTTTTTTTGTTCTGAGCAATTATTTTATCTCTGAAGCTCTTTACAATATTACGCAGCCATGGTAGACCGAGCGTGTAATTCTTTTTTATTAAGAGGATTCCTTGAATTGTAACGAGTTAAAAGCGGGAAAATTAAGACGCTCGGTGCTGTCGCTTTTGCCGCAATGCAAATAATTGCAGCCGTCATAATTATGTTACTTATTTACGTGAATTGACATTTTTATTTCATACTAGCTGACCCACGCAACTTCGTCTGCGTCACATAAGAGGGAAAAAGCTACCTACTACTACCTACCAACTACTACCTACCTACTACTACCTACTACAACCTACTACTAACTACTACTACCTACTACTACTTAACTACTACTACCTACCTACTACTACCTACCTACTACTACATTTTTTTTTCATAAGAACCTTCTCCTGACAATAACAAACACAACAAAATAAGAATTAGTGAAATCGGTCCAGGCGTTGTTGAGTTATGCGCTTACCAACACATTTTGCGATTCATTTTTATATTATATAGAAGATTACCGTGCAACACTTTGATTATATTGGGTATCTGTTTTATTAATTACCCCCACAAATGTTCGTTGTTGTATAATGGTTATTCACCCTTGCTAGGTTTTCGATTTCTACCTATATGTATGTGTTTCTAATGTTCAATAAGCAATTACTTTAAAAATCAGTCGTACTTCAAACAATTTGGGTTGGCGTTAACTGAAATTAAAATCGAGCCAAAATAATTCCGCATATCAATCCTTATCAATTGTTAAAAACTCATTTGATAAGGAAACGTATACGAACGTTAAACACGTGTTTTCCTCTCCCAAGTTGAGTGCACGATTTGCGTTTCTCGTATTTATCTAATGCCCAGATCAGGATATAAACGTTACATAATGAAATAGAACATTTTACGTCGAGTCTTATTCGCCGCGGGCTACGTCACTGTGCTCCCCTTTTTCCTTTCTAATGAAAACAGCCATTCAAATTGTGAGTCTGAAACGTAGAACGGAGTTATACTTAACTATATTAACTACATTTTGTTATGAAAGAGCTTTTTGTTCTATTCTTTTACGAATTATTTAGGATGAATATCAGCAAAGTGCATTTTTTGTCAATTGTTCGTTTGTTATTGTGCCTTAAATTGTTAGTTTGGTGAATGCAATTTATCATCTCAGAAAATAGAACTGGGACAAGCCACCAAACTTGAATTTTATGGCATTTTTTTTCCTAATTATTTATAAACACTTAGGCGGTTCACCCACTGAAGATGCGTCCCGCCGCGGTGCGCGGAGCGACCTGAAAAGATTCCCGCGTATTTCTGCATCAGCAGTGTGTTGTGCTAGGCGTGATTTCTATATAAATTGAGATACTTGCATACAATGGTAAAATCTGCTATCTCGCGCTACGCGACGGGGCGCGGTGCAGTGGGTGGAGCGCCTTACAACAACAAAAAATGTGGCCTTAGTTGCAAAAAAAATAAGAAACATCCTATCATTTGAAACCTTGATTCTCAACGTGGACACGTTAAATTAGCTGCTTTGATATTCACCCTTTAGCTTAAAAGTTGGTACTACACCTACAACAAACACGCAAGCTAAAAGTTGGTAGGTAGTTAGGTGCTTGTTTAAGGTATCAATTTATAGCGTGTAGTTTGTTAAATCGGTATATATTCTGATTCATGTCATCGATTTACTTTTAACAGGAAAATTATTTATTTTTCTAAGTATAGATTTACATAATTAGGTAGGATAATTAATTATATTTTTTTTTGTATTAATCAGTTACACAAAAATACCTATGTACTAAATATTTGAGTCAGTCAAATAATTCTGCGCTAATACGTTTCGTACACTCCCAACTAAGTTAGAGTCAGCTTTTAAGTTAAACGGAAGTAGGGAACTGGATACCAATATTTGACAGCCTGCAGTTACTATGGTAAGACCGGTTGTGGTGTTTGTTCATCTAAACTTATAAACTGCTGCTACGAATTCGTATGCATATACAGGGTGTAAACCACCTCATCACAAAGCCGTTAACCAAGCATTCTGTACATCAAACTAAGTAACTTTTTTGAGGTTATAAATCATGTTTTGTGGTAGAACTTAACTAACGCGCATAAAACATTGTGCTGATGGATGGATTGAATAGTACGGGGGTCGTGGAGGTGTTAAAAGTTAAAATCTTACAAAAAAAAACTTGTATTTAAAAAAAAACTTATAAAAAGTTGTAACTTTGACCCCCCATATCTCCGTAACTAGAAGGTTCCTAGGTATGGTGTAGTACAAAAAATGATCGCAATGATGGGGAGAACAAGTGCCTTTCGGCTTTATGTTGAACACAGCAGTCTGTCGTAGTTTAAAATGTCTTTATTTAATGCGGTTCCCGCGCAGTGCAATCTAAGTTTGTTCGCATCCTAGCCACAAATCGCTCTTCCGGGGATAGGAAACCAGCAATTGTTTTCCAGATTGATACCTTAACAGTATGTTGCGGGCGTTAAAGTATAGACAGTACATAATTTTGGGCTTTATTAGAAAGAGTCTCAAATCGTATGAGTGACAGATGCAACGCTACAATGGTTTTTCCTTGTGCCTTATTTGCTTACTAAATAATAAGGATAATGTAGCATTCAAATTTTTTTTTTAACTTTATTCGTAAGAACAAAATTCTTAGTAATTAATTACGATCTAGCCTAAAAGACTATTAAGCAATTTAACTCTAACTTAATATGTTACGTGAAGAATATGTTAAAACAAAGAATAGTGTTCATGTGCACTTTTACACAAGTCCGTAGCATTTTCTTAGAGTCTAATATAATTTTCACTCCTCTTGCTCGAAAAGACCGTCATAATAGCGTACCAGAGGGGGCGTAAAATTGCTCATTATAGCCCTAGGGAAAATAAGCTTTTTTTTTAATTTCGTCGACGGTGTTCGAAAACGCAAAGTCTTCACTCATAATTCATAAAGAATTGACTTATTACTGTTCCATAAAAAAAAAACATTTTATTTTAAAAATGGAACCAAACGCGCCGAACGCCGAACTCTTTGGCAGGATGTGTGCGTTGCATTCCAGCTACAGAAGAAATAAAAAAGGCTTTGGCGCGAAAGGAGACAATTTTTTGTTCGGGGATTAGGCCACCCACATAAATTATAGCATTTAATTATGAAACTTACATTGATTTCTTCCTTATAACCTCTAGATTCCAGTGGTTAAATTAGCTAAGCATTGTCTAATCGGAATAAATGCGAAAAATCTGCAAAAACACTTACGAAAACCAAAATAAACAGAAAAAGTAAATGTCAAAATAATGAAGTTGTCTGTCAATCACTAAAAAAGTGGGTTCATAACGTTCCGTGCCACGTTGATTGTGTGTAACGTTTAAAAATAGCATTAAAAATGCTCACAGTTTAATAATATTAATTTTTATATTCTTTCTGAATCTTTAATAATTATAGCAGATATGATTACCAACGGCCTACCCGTTGGTAATCATATCGGCTATACCGTACGTTTTTTAGTACCTAAACAGAAAAAAACGCCCCTATTCACGTAAGTATTTGCTGTCAAATGACATTGACCACAACAGGAATGATTTGACTCGCAAAAAAAAAATCATAACATAGCTTATATATTATGATTTTAAGATTCCGTTTTCATTTCTACGTTATATTTTGTTTAATACCATAGTAAAACGGTTACTTTTTTTTGGTGTTATTATGAATAATAAATGCAACGACCAGGTGGGCCCGAAAAAAACTATCCCCTTTTCAGATTTTTTCTGTTTTATTTATTTGAATTTCTTTTTATCTCCTACGTTTACCTCACAGACGACACAATATTATATTCGTCTTCACAGAGAACTGAGATTATGTTGCCGGGAAAAAAACGTCTCATTAGAACAACAGTACAAATTGTACATTTCATTTTTAATAAAATAAACTATCATATTAAATATGGTTATTTTATTTTCTCGCAATCGTAGTGAAAAGTACGGTGTAATACACGGCGCTAAAATCCCATTATAACTCGGTTCCTATTTACTACCTCGCTAAAGCTCGGTAGTAAAACTACCTCGTCTATAATGGGTAATTTTAGCCCCTTGTATCACAATGTACTATTTCACTTCTCATGCTCTAAAAGAACGCCATTATAGCCCTACGAAGCGGGATTAAAGTGACCGTTTATTCCCTAGGGAGTAAAAAGTAATTTAAAAATGGAACGATCAACGCGAGTTGTTGTTTGTGTGCATCGTTGTAAAAGTAAAGAAGAAAATAAAGAAAAGTATGTGCAATGCCTCTGTTGCTAGCCGCTGCAGTAATGTAGGTACTAATTATCTGTGGAGTGTGGATCATCTTCATTGCGACAATGTCGAGAGTTTGTGTTGTGTTTTAAATTGTTAATCTGTGACTGACCTGATAGAAGAAAAAACTGACCGCTCAGTTCAGAATTTTTGTCGAGTGTAAATTTGTTCGGTTTTAAATGACTATTTTTCTCGCACTCGAAGTGAAAAGTACAGTTTGCACCTCGAGACTAAACGCCAACATAATATACCCTCGCTTTTTAATGACTCCCTCGCAAGCTCGGGAGTCAAACCACCTCGGGTATATAATGGCTTCGTTTAGTCCCTCGTTATAAAATATACTATTTTTAATCAGTCCAGTTCTTTCTGAGTTTATTCGTCACAAATATTCAAATTTAAAGACGTGATTGGACTCATGATAACAAACAACTTTTACTGTGGGACAAAACCTGGAAGCGCGAAAAAAAAATCAGTTTTTTAGTACATTAGGCGAACAGAACGTAAAAGTTGTTTGTTACCGTGAGCACAATCACGTGTTTAAGTATCGTACACTAATTACCAATCACCCTATATATAGAATAAGTTTAAAAAAAGTGTACAGGTAGGTAGTTCGAAAATAGCTACGCAGATGATGAATGATTACGGTTTACCTATTGAGATCTAAATAAGGAACACTTAAAGAGGTACCTAATATCTTATTGATCTGACTTCTACAAAATTAAGAAACTTTGCGGTTAGACAAAACTTGAGGCTGTAATTAGTGTCTGAGCTGAAACTAAAACGGCTCAAGACTGGTTCTTTTTGTCTTCCGCGATCGTATTTTCTATTCTAACTTACAGCACTATAATAATTTAAGACGCGCTGAAAAGATAAGCTTCCTTTTCTTGTTAAAGCTACCACGAATAAAGAAAATGGGATAAACTAAAAGAAGAAAACTGTAAAAGAAAGCTTGAGGGATCGCTAATACACAACTATACTTAAATAATTTATCTTATTTTTTTAAGTAAATAGCTCATTATTTACTTGAATTATCTTTGTGTACCTTATAGAAGTACTGATCAGAAAAACAAATATACGCTCCGTTTTTCAAACTCGGCTCATAATAAAAATACTTCCATTTGCAAATAATAATTTTATGAGTAAATAATTCAACTTTCAAAAATCAAAAGTTTCTACTACCTAGGAGAAATAAAATCAACGCTGCGCAGATAAAGTAAGAATGGAAATAATATAAATAACAGATTGCTACCAACTAGGCAATAGAATATTTATGACTTATCTAAATACTGAAGGGGATGCAAATGAAACAACAAACGGTAATCATTAATTCAGAAGGCACTGGTGGTGGCTGATTTTACCGGTTCCCGGTTCGGGCCCCGGCGGACCTCACCAGTTAATGCTATTAACTCCGCAATCATCGCAACATCTCTACAATATTGATATTACTTGAAGTAAACTGAAAATTCAGATTTAACTCCGACATTGTTCCAATTATTGTACGATACGATACATTTCTATTTATACACTTATATCACCGTATGTAGGCGTCGGAAAACTGTTTTTGTATATGTATACGTTTTATACATTACAATGGTAGGAACTCATGCGTTAAAGGTTCTTAAATATTTGCATGTCTTAATTAACGTGTTATAGAATACAGAGATTTATGCTCGTCTCAATCAAATTAATTTACATTGTTGAGAGCTTAATTACGCATACGTGAAACCTCACTGAAATTATGGAAATGCGGGCGAAGAGTCGCTTCTCGTTCAGGTTTTAATGAGATACCCCAGCTATTTTTATTTTGTCACTTTCATGAATTCGCTTTGTGGCACCCGTCACCACAGATCATTAATTAAGGGGAACACTTGATGTTTGATGATCTATACTTAAAACTGCAACAGATCTATGTACCTACAGTTTTTAAAAGTCAATTTTTTAATACTTACAAGAATGTTTTGATACAGTAATTTATAAGCGTTTACACGAAATATAAACTAATTAATTTAATTATTCGACCTACGCTTTGTAGTAAGGAATTACAAAGCGCGCCGTTACCCCACGTAGCTTCTTACTTACAATGTTTAAACCGCAGCCTGCCTATTAGTTGGCATTCATTTAAATAGAACTTTAGCATCGAATTACACATCGGTTATTATAATAACAGCTACCTGGATTAAGTTATTTATGTACGTGAAATAACATGTAACAACCGGCAAATACTTACGGAATTTTATTCCCATATAAACTGGTAATACGTGTCCTAATTTGTGAGGTAAGACATAAGACACGTTGCTTGACTTTATTTTCGCCTGAGGTACTAGACCTCATTATAATAGATCATAGGCAGAAACGTGAACGTTTTGTATCTATTCGGATAACTGCACCGACAAACAAAAATGATGGTGCTTCTTTATAATTAACAAAAGCAATGATGCCCTTTATTATATCTTCACATACTAAGCTATTTCACGAAACACTCGTAAATTATTAAACGTTAATGTTCTTTGTTTATTTTAGCGGGTATCTATGGACGAAATACGAGGGGACGAAAATCGTAAATTACAAAGCCAAATTGATATTGATAAAGGACTTTTGAGATGTTTGACATTATATTGGACCCACATCATACGTAGACATGACAAACAAAACGCATAGAGACCTTCCGTATTTCAATTCAATAACAAAATAAGCTACCTAGTAACTTATTTCAGATTCTCTTTTATTTTTCCTGCTGAAAATGTTTTCGTAATTATGATCATCATTGTTTAAGCCGAGACACTCACAGCTAGACGTAGACCTATCCCAATTGTCGTCCTGTGCTTGTCACGACCATTCCCATAGCTGTCACTAGCTAAAAAAGTCTGAAAAATGCTTCAGGGATATGATATAATTGCTTATTCCAAAATGTATGAAGCAAATGAATAGTTACAGAGCGAAACCATTGAATTAGTTTTTTGTAAGTTCGCCGTGTTTGATCGGAAATTGTGTTCCTGATTCGCCAGGACTTTCATTAAAAGAACAAATCAGAGAATGCAGCTAGTACCAAACTCAATTCGTTCATCATCATCATCATCATCATTTCAGACGAAAGACGTCCACTGCTGGACATAGGCCTCCCCCAAGTGTCGCCACATTGACCGGTCCCGTGCGACTCGCATCCAACGGATTCCCGCAACCTTCACTAGGTCATCGGTCCACCTAGTGGGAGGTCTTCCAACGTATCGTCTTCCGGTTCGCGGTCGCCACTCCAGAACTTTTCGGCCCTATCGGCTATCCCTTCTGCGAGCAATGTGACCTGCCACTGCCACTTAAGTTTGGCAATTCTTCGGGCTACGTCGGTGACCTTGATTCTCTTGCGGATGTCTTAATTTTTCCGATCTGTCCGAGCATTAAAGCCCTCTCCATTGCCCAATTCGTTAATGAAAAACATTAATTAACTGCAAATTGTTAAACACAGCTCTGTGAAGGTATTAGAAGTTGGAAATTACGAACACTTCAATTTTGCACATTATGGTATTCCGCGCAGATTAGCTATATTGTTTGTTGAGTTTAATACAATATTGGCTAAGAGGGAACGATACTCTCTTGGTATTTAAGACCGGCTGATTAGAGCAAAGGCGGAGGAGACAATGCTGTATTGTTATGGTTTCCAAAGAAATGGAACTGGAAGTGAAATAACTTTACAAAATATTTTTGCATGCTGACATGCAAATGAAATTGCTCTACTTTCGATCCATTAAGGGAGTTAGGGAGGGTGCAATCATATTCGTTAGATTCGGGTAATTTTAATGATTACACTTCCGTAGAGAGGTTCAGTGAGTACGTCGGCGTATATCTCACGATCAATAGCGAAGCATCAAATCAAAGGTTCTTAATGCCATACGCAATTTAGAATTTTATTATAAGCTCCAAATTGTGAAAAGCATTTAGGTAAGTATTCATTTTCTCAATAGAGAGAAATACCAATATATTTTTTATTACGCAAAAATAGCTCTTCAAAATATGTGTGTATTTACTACTCACGACAGGAAATTGGGATACTTCATCCGCAGATTTCTGTAGGTACTTATTTTAAAACTCAACTGAACTGTAGACCGTATTATTTAAAACGTTATATAAGCATACAAATATTCGTTAGGTTTTAAAACGTGTGCTATTTTCATCTTTTGATTTTACCTTTGCCATTTAACTTGCACAAAGGCATTTTCTGCCAGTCTGCCTTATTGTTACAGTTTATTGCGCATTATTTCAAAAACTCTAACGAACAGTGATTTTACTTAAAAATTGCTGGATATGTGCTGTGCTAGCGGCGGACGGTATTCATTAAAAAATGTCTGTTGCTGTTAGCAGTAAGACTTCGGACATCTCTTGTTAAATTTATGGCATTTATAAATTAGCCGGTCGTGTGAACTGCTGCATGTTGGCAACATTAACGCTCTCGCTCGCAGTGCCTGCGTCCCCACCGTGACGGCGGGCGTGCCGTGCCAGCCTCTATTGTACATTCATCCATTGTTCTGAAAATTGCGAAACATTTTAAGCCCTACTTGTAGATAAAAAGAAGCGACTTTTATCATCGCTACATGGAGATACAATTATGAAAAGATTTCAACAAATGGAATACGAGTAGCTATTGAATTTGAACAAAGGTCAAACTAGTTTCACAAACCTGTGTCCTCACAAAACCGAGGTAAACCCTTATTGAATGCCACTCATCGGCCATCGAGTTGAATGAGATGGAATATTTCTGAATAGATGCTGAACATTGAATTAAGTTAATAGGTTTGAAGTAGATGTTTTGCAGCTAAATCTTTAACAGCCTAATTGAATTTAGGAGTTTGGACACTTCAATTAATGTAAAGCGGCTTATTGATTTTTTGATTGAACTTTTCAAATTACAGACAACATCTACTACTGCTATTTCGCTGATTTACCGATTGAAAAATGAAAATATCATGAGTGCAAATTAAACCCATCAAGTATTAGCTAATTGCGTTTGATGATTGATTTGTTAGTCTACTGTTTTGTTTATAAAATGGTCGTTTATGATATAAAGACTTAAAGATCATAAGATTAAAATAGATTGTGTAATAGTCCAGTCATTATAGTAAGTTCAACTCGGAATTCGAGATACCCAGCTATAAGTCTGTAAATACTTGTATATTGACACCCTAAAAGTTGTCCCAAAACCAACTTATGGTAGTGCACGCAACTATTAAAATTCAAGGTCAAAGGTCACAAAAATCGTTTTTTTTGCGCTTTTTTTGTAAATATCTCATTTCCTATGGGTTTTTTGCTATTTGTATTTATTATCAATATTGTAGAATACATTTTTTTTTATAAAAAAAAAAATCATACGGTGAACAGTTTTCGAGATAAAGGGCGGAGAGCGCGCGGTCACAGCATCACTTCAGGTTAACCGGTGCCTCCGGTCGGAAACGCGCCATATATAGTTGATGAACTATCGATAAATCAATGATTATAAATATTTGTTAATTTTTATTAAGTAACTACGAGTATTATATTATATTTTATCATTTTTTCCTAACCTATCCACTTTTTATTCAGTATTAATTTATTTAACAACACTTACCTGCCCATGTAATTGCAGAATTGTTAATGAAAATATAGGAATTATATTAGAATTATAATCTAATTAATATTAATAACTTCTACCACACCACCCGGTTGACCTGAAGTGATGCTGTGACCGGTCGCTCTCCACCCTCTATCTCGAAAACGGTTCACCGTATAAAAAAAATGACACAAGAGAATTTTTTATTCTACCATTATGTAGGTTTTGAGACAACTTTTAGGGTGTCAATATACAAGTATTTACAGACTTACAGCTGGGTATCTCGAATTCCGAGATTCTTAACTAATTTAAGCATAAATTACTGGACTATAACAATTTGTTGCGTGTGTGTTGGGTCGCACAAAGTGCTGGACATTGACTCGCGTTGACGTAGCCGCACGTACGTGGAACTAATATGTTCCATCTTTATTTTGTACGTACATTATAATTGATGAACGTAGGCTGTTGGTACATTTAGAAGTTGTAGTCAGTCTCACGATTTTTAACTATTAGGTAATACTCGGAAATGTTGTGCTTGATGGAAATTTGTTTTCTTTGTAACCCCCTACAGATGCGCGGTACATTTATTGCACATCGAAGCAAACTGCCATGAACTACCAAAACTGGCCTCTTCTTGTCGTTCATGAGTAACTACTGATATTTGGTTGACTGACGATTTTGCAAAGAAAAACATGTGCGAACGCCGCGTCACATCCGAACCAAACCAAGAAACATTTCAGCACAGCAAACAATGTCAAGAATGTAGCGATTTCTTCCGTGTTTATCTTGCGAACATTTTGATTGTACCCACTTAAAATAGATGTTTCACCCGAAGTGGTCGGTCACGCGCATATTTGTGGGCTATATATAGCTCTATCAGTTGGCAAATGTCCTGGTGATCCCGGCGACCGCGCACTCCACGCCAAATGTCGCGTGCTCTCGCGCCGCGACGCCGAGCTCCGTTATTTATTTTTGGCCACCGACATGGAGATTGACGCGTAAATCTAACTACTATCGATTGCTTAATAAATCTGTTAGCAGAAGCGCTCCTCCATCTACAATGGTAATATATATTCTGAGATCGCTTGTCTACGTAGCATTTACGTCAGTGCTACGTCAGCTTTCCTTTCTAATACGGAACTATACAAACGTATGCAATCACATGACGTCTGGCCTTCAAGTGCCACTCAGCTTTGTAACCCTATTATGTTTGACAAAGGCTCAGTATCGCCAAAGGCGCATGTGACGCAAGGTTGCGAGAATATAGCATTATGCTTAGCATAATTTTTTAATCAGCAGTTTTGCAATATGTTTAAGATGAAATTGATACTCACCGTCAGTGTCGGAACGTTTTCTTTTTGCTTCCGTGCATATACATTGTTATTTACATATACTCGCGCTCTTTTTTCAAAGGGTCGGCCAACTAAAGAGCCCCTACATGCTAGGTATGACATAAGGTATACTAGTAGTACGTCTTTTGCGTCGTCTGCGTCCAAATATGATAATAAAGGCGCCGGTTGCGAAAACTGCGTACCTGCCTGACCTTTTAGAAGGACGTGTCACTAATAAGATCAGTGTATGTAGGTTCGTATGTCCTTCTAAGCCGACCCCTCCCGGCATGGCGGCGGTGGCGGCGGCGGCGCGCGGCGGCGCGTCCCTAACATCCGCCTTATTATTCCTTTCGTTAATGAGTCATTCGTTCTTTAAGCAAGATCAAATCATCTGAGAAGACGTATTTTTAATTGTTGTCACGTGCTACTTTATTGTCCCGTGTTATTTAAGATAGACCTAAATATAAACTAAAAGATTGCTTTTTTAAAACCTAATTGAATGCCTAAATAAAGTTTTAAAACCGAACAGTGTGCTTGTTTTTGAGCATTAATTCAAATATCGTATAACATAATACAATATTGTTTACTTGACGAGCTTACTTAAACCTGCTTCTTCTTCTTCGTGTCGATGATTCCCATTGTTGTTATGTTAAATTTGTTTCGACCAGAACTCAGCCACGTCGACGGCGCTGGTAGTGGCTTCGGACAGGTCCTTTAGAGTGCAGGTGGAGTTGCACAAAAGCATGTCAGGAGGTGGGCCATGGTTTGAGACAAGGCTCCGCAGTCGCACTCAGCTTTATCAGAATACCCCCACCGGACCAAGTTGAACCTGCAGCGGCCCACTTGGCTTCTAAGTCAGTTTAGAGTGTTCCAGGCGGGCCATGGCAGTTGGTGACCCCCGGGGAGTTTTACTGCAGGCTCAACATAGTGAGCCGGAGGGGGATATTTAAGGAGCCACAGCTTCTTGCGGGCTTCACCAACCTTAGTGTGGTCGATTGGTGGAATATTCGACCTAAGGAAGCTGTTCCGACTCTTCAGCCTGCCTCGCGAAATCCCCGCATTCTGAAGAGAATGGCGTTTATCTGTCTCTTGTTTATGTTTTTCGAAGGAGCAGGCCACCTCTCTTCGAACTTCAGGGGGAGCCACTCCTGCAAGCGGGTATAAAGCAGCTAGTTTAGTTGGATTTAGGCAGCCAGTGATAATTCTGCAGGTTTCGTTAAGTGCTACATCTACCTCTCGGGCATGAGCGGATCGATGCCACACTGGGCGTGCAAATTCGCCAGCCGAGAAGCAGAGCCATGCCAGAAGTCCGTAGTACATGTGTGGAGGCGCCCCAGGCGGTAGATGTTAGCCGACGTAGCAGGTTATTGCGAGCGCCCACCTTTAGTTTTGTCTTAAAACAATGGTGCTTGTATGTGAGTGACCGATCTAATATAGCCCCCAGATAGACGGGGTTGTTGTTATGCTCAATATCCGAGCCCCGCCATTTTATTTTTAGCGTTCTGTTGGCTTGACGGTTTCTGAGGTGGAATACGCAAGACTGCGTTTTCGACGGATTGGGCCTCAGAGCGTTGTTCCCGTAGTGAGTTCTAATGGTAGCCAGAGCCGTCTCTAGGTTTGTTTCTGCATCCTCAAGGTTCTTTTTGCTAGGGCTAGGTCGTCTGCATAGAGGAATATTTCAGTATTGGTTGTTTTGGGCTGATCATCTGTGTATATGTCACTGTAAAATTGTCAAACACGTTATATTACAATATAACGTGTTTCTCTCTAGCGATATTTTAATATCTCGAATTATTGTCAACTGAACATACGGAAGTATCTCTGCCCCCATAATCGAGACTTGGGGCACCCCCCCGTTAGGTTAGTTAGGTTCCTTTAAACCCTGCACCCGGAAATAGGGGCCCCGCGAAGCGGGGCTCCGTCGACTACGCTTTTTAGGGGAATATGAAGTGTTTTATGGTTAGGTTATATTAATCGATATTTCTCAGGAATGGTACATTATCTTTTCATGAGAGTGGTACCACTGGGCAAGGGGGACCCCTCCTTCTCTCCACACCGCGTGAGTTGACTACCATCGCATGCATTTCACGAAAAATAAGTAATGCTTTTTATTGTAAGCAGAATGTTCATTTGACAATAATTCGAGACTTTACAATATCGCTAGAGATATTACAATATAACGTATTTGACAATTTTACGGTGACATATATATTAAATAAAATAGGAGCTAGAACGCTGCCTTGAGGTAAGCTGTTTTTTAAGGTGCGCCATCTGTTTTTTTCCGAATTTAAGTGGACTATGAATCGTCTCTGTTGCGTAGCATTTCACCCAGGATGCGTGTAAAAGCTTGATCGTCAGTAAGTGCAGTTAGTTTATCTTTAACGTTGACCGTGTCGTAACGTAAGCTGCTGATAATTCAAAAAGGACAACGCCGGTTATCTGATTAGCTTCGAATCCATCTTCTATGTATTGGGTGAGACGAAGGCTTTGCCCGGTGCATGACTTTCCAGGGCGGAAACCAGCTTGTTCCGAGATCAGCTGAGGGTAGATTTAGGGTTGGAGGCAGATCAGAATTACCTGCTGTTTCACTGAGTCTCTTGAAGAAAAGTAATGTCCCATAATATTTCTGAATAAATAATGAGTAGTCGTAAAACAACTCGCAGTACAAAGTGCAATAAACGCAATACGTACAGTCCACACAAAATAAACACGATTTTTCAGAAAACATAATTTTAAATATTCATTTATTTGCGTAAAGCAAAACATTTTCATGCAACAATTTTGTTTGAAATTAACTTTTGTGACATTTCATAAATGTTATTTTTAGCTGAAATTCAAATGTTTCATTAATAATTGTTAACGCGAAGTTAGCAAACCCAGTGCGAATGCACTGGGTTTCAAAGGTATCTCGTGCCTATATTACCTAGTCTCAAACAAAAATACAACTTGGTAGAGCTTCTGTAATGTCTTGCAACCGACAGCCAACGTAATAAGAAAAGTAATAGTCCCGCCTCGGTAATAAAGCGTGCAGTTAGTTGTGGAAAACCGAGAAAAGCTTATTAATACTGAAAAAATCTCAACTACACTAATATAGGGTTTTTGTTCTACTTTGACGGTGGAAATATTCATGAGAATTCCCGTGATAGAACAAGTAGCGAACAAGTTGATCCCGCTTATTTGGAATAATTAAAACATGCCCAGGTTATTTGTAGACATTTTCCTATTATTTACAGTGTAGGAAATTAATTGTTAAGAAAATTAACACCACACGTTAATTTGCTGTGATTTATAGTCATTTCATACAAAATTTATTTTATGTACCTATACAGACTTTTTATTTACCAATTAATTTCCCCGACTGTTCTATGTAAACTTAACGAAACAATGAAAGCCACTGTAGATGGTGGATGTGACATGACGAGAAAGATAGCCAATTAATGTTGTTGTTTTTGCGCACCCCATTTGAAGTTTGTTGAAATGTTTTTACATGGAAACCATCAATTTGGAAACCGTAGGAACATTGGATTCTTCAAAGCGAAGCCTGGGAGAAAAGTGGTCCTTCTATCCGAGAGTTTCTGATGGCATTGGAACATAAGACTTACTTTTACAAGCAATAAAAATCCGTATAAAATAATTCAGTCCATGTACTCCGATTACATCATTCTAAAGTAAATGAAAATTGTGATAGTTACTGGAATTTCCAATAATATCTGCATACACCCTACATAGTTATAAGTGGTTACGATGCTGCTAGTAAGGATCGTCGTGCTCTTTTGTATTGTTAGTATGACTCGTTTTGACATATACACAAATACAAGCACAAATATTTTCAGGAGCTCGGAATTTTGTCTTTGTCCATTTTCTTTTAAATGTCAAATAATAAATTTGAAAACTGCGGACGACACTCTTTGACCTTCCGAATACAGCGTGTTTCCTTCGTTTTTGACGTAAAACTGCGAGTACCCATCAGTTATCTCCCAATTTTTATGTTTTCTTCTTATATTCACATCATCTCACGATTTTCATTCAGGAACCGTGTTTTCCTTTGCAAGGATTTTGTTTTCTTATAATTTCCCTTCCAATGTTTTAGATACCTTATAACTTTGTATTCTACAGGGTGCTGCTTTTGGTATCGTTCGCTTACTTTTTCGATTAATTATTCCGAAAGCCGCAAAATGCCCTCTTGCTTGGTTAACGCCAAGAAAACTTTTCGTCCGGAATTTTTACTGACCCCTTTTCCTAAAATTATTCAATGCACAACCCTTCTCGATTACCTCAAATATTTTGTTCGTGCTAGCGTATAGCTGTAGGCATACAGATGTTTTCTTGTTGTTTATTTCACAACAGTCATAATGTGATTAAATAAAATGTTGTGAAGTGCCATTACATGTTGATGAGGGTCCATTTTATCACGATAACGACGTTTAAGAAGTATAGGCTAACAGTTAGTGCAGCAATGTAATTATCTGTAGTTTCATGTGATATTGTTCTATTTCAACATTGTAGGTGCAGGTCATACCTGCCGAGTGACGCCCACAATCTTATTTTACTTTACTTACCTACTCAAGCAATTTACTTTTTAAAGGCAATTATCCTTTTTTCGTCTAATATTTACCTTTACTTTTGTATTTTGTACAATTCGCAAAGTTAGATTGAGTAAGCTAGGTACCTACCACTTTTAATAATATCTTAGCTGGGCGTTTTTTTCCAGGATTCGCTCGACTTCTAAATAGTCAAGCCTGTTTCGATGTTTGAATACTCATGATATAATAATGTTCATATGTTGTCCTAAATAATATATTTTACTTAAAATATCACTTACGGGATATCTTCCGTGATTTTTATTTATTTTGAACTCCCGATATTTCGACGCTGTTGCAAGCGCCATGATCGCGGGTTGACTGGAGAATGCGTGTGGATAGAAAAACTTGTTAGGAGCAGACAAACTTAATACATTAAATAACAACAACAACAAAAAAATAACTAATAACTAAAATTATAACTAAATAATGTTATTCACAATATTATACAGAATATTATGAAGCATAAAAGCTGTTAGTTTGACGCATGTGAATGAATAGAGGAAGTAGACAGGTGGTAATTTTGCTTTGCAAAGTTACACTTCAACCAACTTATCTGTGCAGGCGAGAAAACACAGAACTAAAATAAATGTAACACGTTTTTTTACAATTTTGTTAACAGGCCGTGCCACCATGAACTGCACACTAAAAGTGGTCATACAATTCGTGTTCCTACAACGACCTACAGCTTGAGAGTATCTTGTGCCACTCCTATCCATATTTGGATTTTCCAGCATAGTTTTGTCTAATTGAATATCAGTTTGTCTGGCCCTTGAGATACATACCATTCATTTGTCATAGTTATCAAATGTTGCTGCTAGAAAACATTTCCTCCTGGATCAATGTCACGGACTGATGATAAAATATCGTTTAAAAAAAACTACATTAGTCTCAGTTTGGAACCAGTCACTAGACGTCTCGCTAACATGGGATTCCTTTCTGGAATAGATACTTGACTTCCTTAGTATTCCAGTGATCGATCTCACTAACTAATGCATGATCGGAAGATGGTGGGAAGTGACGGTTTAACGGCCACAGGATCCACATGGAACCATCAGAATTAACATGGGAGTTTGTAATCTAATGTTGTCCAAAGGTGTTGCTATAGGGGAAGTTATTATATTGTAATTGAAATGAGTTAGCCTATTCTTTGTTCAAAAATGTATGTGCATATGATTCTTTTTTTTAAGCTCCTTATTAGCATTGTAGTAAATCACGAAAACGCTCATTGACTCAATCTGAAACAGAAACCGATGATCATCAAATCTGAGCGAAAAGGTCAGGTGAGAAATGTATACGTTTCACCCCTAAATAGGACATACTCAGGCTACGATAGAATTGTGTATTGACGTGAGAGCGTCTAGCTTATCGGCCCTAATGAACTGACTAGCTAGCGAAACACCCATAGGTCTCATTGTATAAGCTATAATATTCTCAACGATTTTATTTTCTCAACTTGTTACACCTAGAATAAACTGCGTAATTTATAGCTCTTAACTTTTACGACGAATTGCAAAGACTGCATCAAATCAAATTCACGGTTTGGTGAGAGGTTAACTGTCCAAGTGGAAAACCCAGAATTAGGTTAAAAAGTAGGCGCAAAGTTTTTTAATAACCACACTTTTCTCGCTCGTTTATGTTGGACTTTTACGTTAGGATTTTTTTAAATATTTGTCGTGTTTTTATTTCGTAGATTTTAATTGAATAAGTTCGGATATGCGTGTTTTTATCTATGTAGGCTAGGCACATAGTGCGTTGTACTTGTCAATAATCATGGTGACTTATTGACGTGATACTCACAAATAAGGCAATTATCATATCATCTCATTTCGAAACATTATTAGATACAAATATTTAATTCTAAAAAAACTTCGTAATCAGTTAACCATAACCAGCTAAATCTTTAAAAATTAAGTTAATATATGTAAATTAGATTCTGAGGCCACATCAATAGGTGACCATTCGGCAAGGTGACAGTCTGTAGAGAGGTGGTCTCAGTCTGGTGCTGGCGTGGCTCGGGAAGCATTTCTATTTCGGCGCAAATGTCGCGAGTGTCGGCGCACGCAGCGCGCTCGAGACGCGGCAGCACGCGGCCCGTCGTCGGCGCCCGCGCATACGAGCACACTCCTTAGTTTACGCGCATGTTTCCCGTACGGAACACGTTTAACCTCATCAACAGACTGCGAGTGCCCAATGTTTTGCCTTCCTGTTGACCGTGACAATAATAATTGTGTGCTGAAAAATTCAGACGATCACGTGTTACAATATGTGAATATGTTGTGAAGTGTCGACGCGCAGTGTAGCGATTAACGGACCGACTTAATTTTTTGTTTTATGACCACTTAAAACCAGTTCTGTCAAACTTTACGATAGATTCATAATAAGAGTCCAGCCCGATTGTAGCATTTTTGATTATCAATTACCTCATCGTTATTAGTGATTTCAATCAAAATTCAAAATACCAGCATAGTGCCGGCCAACTACCTATTGTGTTATTATGTCATTATTACTTTGATTAAATATTCCCATTGTGAAGGCCAGTATCCTCGTCACCATATGACTCATTGCTTGTATGGATGTATTGTGATTATTTGGAACATGGTCAGTAAAGCGTTGTGAATATTTTTATTAATTAATGAGTGTAACAGTCACATAGTTACTAATTTGACTATACAAATGCCTCTAGTTCACTTGACTCTACCATTATCTGCATAGAAATTAGCTGGCTCGTGCAGGGCAATGATGAGAGATTTAGATAAGTGACAGGGAACAAAAGGCGTTCATTCATTCCTTGTTGGTTTAGCTATAGATAAAGAAAAATATATGTCCGCACACCCGCATTTACGTGCGATCGCCGCTAATGTATGCGGTGCCGATACCCGGTGTTTGTTCAGAGATAATGATGCCGTGTGCAGGCCGCGCGCGCTCCTCGCTCACTCCGCACATTCTCTGCATACTCTGAACCACGTGTTTGTCTACCTGTCTGCGGTAACGAGTTCATAAAAAGCAGTGACGTCATATCTCTCTACCGTAGCATGTAGAGCGTGTTATCTGTGAAGTTGATGGTGACTCGTGTTAGTGACCGGTGTGTGGGGTGGAAGGCGCGTGTGTGTCGGTGCGCCGATATGTTGTTGCATGGTGGCGGGGCAGTGAGAGGGGCTGTACAACGGAGACTCTCAGGTCCCTGCGGAGTTCCATGCTGTCCTGGGGCAGGGCCGGGGGCTCCGCAGGCAGCTCCAAGAAGCCGGTGCTCGCCAGCCGCCCGCTGCCGGCGTCTAGTGGCGAGGAAGCAGGCAGTGACAGCGAAGCTCAAGGCGCGCTGCTCGCGGGCGCCTCCGCCCTGGCTCGAAGACGACACGCCGTAAGATTTAAGAGGAAGTCTAAAATTGTCTACAGAGTTATCAGGTCCGTAAGAGTTATGACTAGATACCTACTATCTAAGTGTACACTACTACTTATTCACGCGCTTATCTTATTCGGCTTACTACTTATTAAAGCGGCTGTCTTTATTAGATTCTGTTTGCTCTATCTTTGATCAGAATATAAAATTGCGATATTAACGTAATATAGAAATAACTGGTGGAATCATAAAACATACCTATTATACGGAAACTAGTTTTAATCAAAGCCAGAACTACTCAACAAGACCCAGCCTAGATAGAAGTACTGAACATAGCAATGATATCGATTGCCCGTTCAATTACAATGGTTATTTAGAGCTCGCTGTAAATGCATCCACGGTACTGAAAATATCTAAGTGTGCGTCTACAATTACTAAAGTGTCACTTATTGAAACCTTTCAAGCATTCCCGATCACAATTAATCTATTTAGAAGGTTACGCTGACCAGGATCTCGTCCCGCCGCGCGCCGTGCGGTCTATATTGTTAGAAGATTGAGGTCAATCAATGAATGTAGCCCACTTAACCCCTCACGTCTAGTACCTACCTGCCCAAATTACAGACCATTTACTCTTTTTAACAATGGGATGAACCTATTATAGGGAAAATTGAGATATGTTCCCCCATTGTTTTCGCCAATTGCAGATGATTATTATTTCAATGGACTTAACCCGACCTTACCTAACACGTGCTTGTTATTTAACCGTCGGCTTATTGTCCGTGTCATTATGATGAATCGAGCAATTTGTGCGGTGAGTTGCGATGTAGATGTGCGAAGGAACAAAGCGACATCCGGCAAAAAGCCAATTAGCATTCTAGCCACGTGTGTGGCTGCCGGAGAGCCGGCAGCGACCGCCGCACGCCCGCGCCGCCGCCGCCGCCGCCGTTCGCCGGGCCCGGCAACAGGTACGAAACGAGCGCTGACCCAAACCTACTCAATACTACACTATATTTACATTTTAAATGGATTACCCACTACATCGAAAACAACGTTCGCCGCAATATTTTAGAAGAATATTACAATGTTTACAACGTCTCAGTCAGCGATAGATTATAATAGATATTGGAAAACCTACAACTATTATTATGATCCCGTAGATATTATGTTAAGTAGCTACCTCTATTTTTGTTTGCAACGTTCAAAGGGAAATACATAAAAGGCATTTTTTTTTTCATCCAACGAGCTCACAAAGTTCGAAGGTCGGGCAATAGGCGGTCAATGCGAGAACTTCAGCAGTGTCATGAATTATTTAATACACACGAAATGGGAATAGAATGGCTTTTATTTAGTTTGAACTTACTAAATCAATTAGTTTACTGTCCGTAGGGTATTCTACTTCAATCTATCAACCTGCTATCTATTAACTAATTCCATGATGTGTAGAGAAATTATCAAAGGCTCCTCCGCCACAATTTACCTAAGTTGTTAACAAAGCCATTACTGCCGCTGATTGATCGTTAAGTACATAGTTTGATTACGGTTTAATGAAAATCCCAAGCGGCTTTTCATTATAATGTTCGCGGCACCTATCGCCTATCGGTTACATTATACATCAAGAATATTGCTGAAGTACGGTATAATCATATATGAAATAGGTATTTAGTGAGTAGAGTGAGAGCAAAGTGAACTTCAATCAAAGCGAAACGCGTCGGCTGCGGGACGTCCTCCATCGTGATGGAAAATTAAATTGTACTACCAATCGAGAGCGCTCGTTGTGCGGTATTGAGCTGTTCGAGCCACTCCAGTGCCGAAATATCAAGTGACTCCCACTCGATGTCGTCTGTGCATAATTATTAATACCTGCCCGCTTCAATACCACTTGCTTCGCTTCACTTAAACTAATAATCACGTCCTTACACACGTCTGTCCGAAACGACGGGCAAAAAGATTATTATAGTTTACATTTCCATTTTATAGGTTGTAATCTTAGGACCCACTTCAGCGAACCGAGGAGCACGTTTAACCAGGTTTGACAGACTGTGACGTATTTATTAGGCTATAAACTTTCGTTAGGTTTATAGTTTAGAGACATCGAGCAAATACTTTTGTGAAGATTTGTTCGCGTAACTTTATATAGGTACGCGACAGCAATATACATGAACCGACATTTTCATTAATTAGAGCGCACATAGCATTAATGAACAGCATGAGCAAATATTATGGAACAATACCTACCATTATTTCGTTAGTAAATAGTGTTCCAAATCACAATGTGGAATTCTTTATAGGGAAAGTGGTAGCTGAAGTAATGTCGTATTAAATTAATATCAGTAGCAACAGATGGTGGTAGGTGGTAGACTAGTGTCCCAGTGAATGGTGCGCCGCGCGCGTTGGCTTGCGGTTTCCGGCGATGCACGATGCAGCGTCCCCGCGCGCGCCTCCTCCGCCGCCGCTAACGACACCATTGTGTGAACATGTAAAATACCGGCTATGCCCGCTTTATTCGTACGTGCTTTATTCAATCGCCACTAGCTTTTCGCTTTTTTGTTAAGACCCTGAACCCAAGCCTTAGAATTGATGTTGCTAAGTACCAACTTTTGAGACGAATTAAAAAGGCATCACGGTTGTTAGATTTGATCTGAAATAACATTAAGTAACAAAAACAAACTCCAGTTATTTTGTACAAAATCAAATAGCCGTTTTAATAAAAGCCTTCAACTGACAGTTACTCCAACAATTTACACATTTTGTTTTAAAAATCTATCCCGAAGGCGTAGGCCGAGGGGCGAAAAGTTTCGGCTCGCTGTTCAAGGTTGTCATAACAAAATATTGTAAGACTCTACTTTTCCTCTTTTTCGGTTTGCTACCGATAAGTGATATTTATTCATGTCAAAAAATGTTACTCGTGGGTATATTAATACATAATATATTGTACTAAGTATATTTATTACAATGTTCCTATTCTAACCTTTGTGGCATATTAATTCAAATCAAGTAGGTACTTTTTGTAACCCTTTTTGATACTTGTATGTACTTCCATATTTTTATTTCTATTATAGAACTAGTGTGTAAATATTGTAAATAATCAGTCTATCTTTAATAAATAGTACTTTATAGAATACGCTCATTCATGCAATATTGTTAGAAAATTATTAAATATTTTCCAAAGTACATTTTTCATTCCCTAAAATAATTGAAAATAAAATTCAGCAGGGGGCCTAAAATGGCCGCTTGAGCAGAACATTATATGAATCACGTTAAAAATTTAAAATTCTAAAAATGGACTTTTCAATACACTTCCTCGAAAACTGGTTCTTTTCGCACTACGATTAGGTTCAAAGTGCAGTGTATTTCACACACGTGCGTTTTTCATGTTTTTTCCACACATGTGCAGAAAGCAAAATTGCCACAGATAACTATACTTATACTTAGTCCAAACTGGTTAATGCATAATTTAAAAAAAACATTCACCTCTGACTCTATAGTCAGAGGTGAATGTGTTTTTTTTAATTTCAGCAAAGCGATCTACGTCTTTACAGCGTAAACATTTTTTGAATATTCAAATTGTGTTTATAAATTCAATATCATAGATAAACAAGATTATTTAAAACTAATATTTACTTTTATACACAATTTAACATTTATTTGTGTTCGTAATTCAAAAGTGTATAAAAAACAATTTTTTGTACTAGGCTGTATAACGGCTTCATAACTTTGCTTCTTCTTCAACCCGAAAGAATGCGCGGAAAAAAAATAAAATTGAAATCATAGTCTATCATCAATCAAATTATTACGAAACAATTCTGGATACAAATTTTTTCCTTTCTTTTATTTTATTTCTTCAAAAGTGTACTGAAAAACGTCGTTTGTTATTGCACGTGGACATTTGTTATTGCAGTTCTCGGCTCAAAAACACCCTCGCCTACGGCTCGTGTGTTAGTACCGCCTCGAACGACAATAACAAACTTTCTCCACTTGTATCAAAATGTACTATTGTAGTCATGAAGTCCAATTTAAGAATTTTAAATTTTTTACGTGATTCATATTATGTTCTGCCAAAGCGGCCATTTTAGGCCCCCAGTATTTAAAAGAAAAAAGCTAGTTTACTTTAATTAATTAGGTACGGTTGAAAAAGTCTAGCATATTTAATGAACGCTTCAACACAAAATCACGGGCTGAAGTAGAAATAAAAGGTACTATTTTACTTTCGTTTGTTTGCAGATACGTAAAAGGTACCTATACCGGTTATATGATACACACCTATATGCACATACACAGCAGCGGTGGCCCAGTGGTGGCGGCCCCGACTTGCGAACAGTAAGTCGTGGGTTCAAACCCAGACAGGCGCATTACTTTGTGTAATTTATTTCATCACCAATGCTCTCAAAACGGTGAAGGAAACCATCGTGAGGAAACCGGCATGTCCTAGAATCAAAAATTCGAAGACATGTGACATCTGGACTTTAAAAGAGACAATAACCTCTGAGTTTGTTTCGGCTGTTTCTTCTCAGAGTAGTCGGGTACGAAACACCGGCCCCATCTAGTTTAAAAAAATGACGTGTAAAAGTGTTTGAGAAAACCTACTTACTGAATAAATATCATTTATCATCTACCAATCCGCACTGGGCCAGCGTGGTAGATTATAGCCTTCCCTCTCATTGAGAGGAGGCCTTGTCCCAGCAGTGGGAACATTATAGGCTGATGATGATGATGATGATATGCACATTTCTTTACAAGAGCTTGAAAAAGTAGAGTATAAAACGTGTGTGACCCATGTTCCTACGAGATATCTTGACTTTTTTCAGTACACATTACATAAATTTGCTGTAAAAAAGGCATACTACGGAAAATACAAGTAGGTACAACTTACTTTATGAAAGAAACTACACGTACTTACTTGTTTTGAAAGAAGTAGACGTTTTGTTTGCTTTCAGGATCTGTTTTCGATTTATAATATCGGCAGTCGCGGCAGGTAAAATTTGAGTTACCTTCTAATATTATTTTTTTAATAATGCATTGTTTTTCACTACAACCCGGGCGCAATAACTTGACACCTGGCTCAAATGACGTTTGTCTATAGAAATTCCGAAATTCCGCCGTATGGCGAGATTTGAAAAGAAAACCCTAACCTAACTAAAAACCTAAGTATTACTGATTTACAATTTTATTACCTACTGAGATAAAACATCTGTATACTAATAACGAATGTAGTATTTATTTTCGAGCCAGGTGTCAAGTTATTGCGCCCGGGTTGTAAAGCCTATCGAATAATCTTGAAGAATCGATCGCAACACAATATTATTATAAACTAGCTTCTGGCAGCGGCTACGCACGCGTGAAGTTTGATAATTGTCCCATGGAATCTTAATACCGGGATAAAAAGTATCCAAGTTTTAATCTAGGTTATAAACACTCACAAACTTTCGCATTTATAATATTAGTAGGATAAATAACAAAAAATAACTTAAAATAAATCCGGGATTTAAAAATACATTTTCAATGTCATTTTATTCATGTGGCAGTTTTCCCCATCTGACATAAACGTCCAATTCTGAACATGGGTATCCCAGTAATCGCTAGAGTTAGCGGCTTTGAAAATGGATTGGTAATCGCAGTGAGTGCTTAAGTGCCCATTCTCATGATATATCATCTTATGCTCACTTATTGATATTGATTTACAAGATGAAATGTGTCCATTTCCTGGAAGCTCACGACCAAACTGTTAGTACTTATGTAAACTCACGTAATGCGTCATATTCATGCTTATAAAAGGGCAGGTACGATTTTACTGACGTAGGTTTCCCCGACTAGTTTCTAAGTAGAGAAGAGTTCTTAGAAACCTCATCTCATTAATTTTGTATTTAAATGGTTTGCTTGACTTGTTTTGACAGTCAAAACTATTCGGGTAGAACCAAAATAAATAGATTTCTACGTGAGTAATCTTAATGTTAAACACTTATAACGTTGTTTCTTGCGTTGCGGCTTATTATGGCTTTAACATGGTCCCACATAATGTACTATGCATTTAATACACTTACGCTAGGACGGTAAGTGTATTAGAAACATAAAACAAGTAACGTAACATATGATGCCTTGTAAAGGATCATCGGTTACCACCTTCCTTATTGCTTTCAACTTTTCAAGATGACAACGATCTTCACTCTGAAAAAATGTTATTCAGAACTGCCTCCAGTATGATGTAGGCTCGAATTCAGGCCTTTTACATACTCGTAATTATCTATTAACAAACTTATGTTATCCATAGACGTCTCAAAATTCTACTAGACTAATTAAATTTTCGAGTTTTATAATGATATTTAAATTAGCGTTAAGGTCAGCTTTTTCCGACTGTTACTGTTTCCAAATTACCCTAGCTAAGGCAGATCAAATTTTAGCTTTACCTAATTTTGTGGATATTAGTGCTTAGACGGGCTGCCCCCTGCCATGTTCACTTATTGAATACCATATTTAGTCCTAAATTTAAGTAACGTCATGATTTAACCTATGTAATAGTGCATATCAAAACAATTGAGTTGTATATTACTAATTAGGTATCCGTATACCACAAAGCGGTTGAAAATAAAGCTTGCCATTTAGTTTATTTTCATGCCATAACTGTCGCGGTGAGGTTTTAAAAGCGTCACCAACTTGTCACACTGTTATTTTTATAACTGGTCATTAGCATTCACTTTATGTTTAATGTGCCTTATTCAAAAATTAGTAATAAATTCAGGCCACTGTTTCAGTCTATTTTTTTTTTCTTTTTTATTATACTTATGTTTATTTTTCAAACAAGAAAGGTAGGTAATAAATGTGCTAAAACCATAAAAAACACGTTAGGAATAACGCATAAAAGTGAGCCTTTTGCACGGGTTTTATGGTTATGCACGTTTATCAGTCAGCCAGGTTCGAATTTTACCAGCTTCATTAATATCAGTACGAACACGTGAGGGCTCACTACACAGGACAGGGTACGTTATGAAGCATAGCCAACACCGACGTGCTGACGTGATACTAGCTAGGTATTCAGAATATTGTGAAATACGTCATATTCTAAAGGCAATCAAAACCGAGTTGGCGTATTCTGTGAACATAAAGAATTAAAAAATTCAAAGATGGTAAATGGAACTCGCTAACTACAAAATAGACATTATGTATCGATGCGGAAAAAAAATATTGTGGCCGATACTCTGTGACGTATTAAAGCAATATGTGCAAATAAAAATGGGAATGATGTTATGAGATTACACGAATCTTTGTACTATCCTGAAATAACGACACTTCTCGAGTTAAATGTACAATTTCGGCTATTTAGAGAACATAATATATAACGAATCTAATATTTTGAGAATCTGCTATTTTGAGAATCTAATATTATGCGAATAAAGGGAGAATGGTACATTGGGTGAGATGCAAAAATATTCCTTATTCATTGGAAGGGGTTAAACGCGTTATCATGTCTTGTAAAGTATGTGCCGAAGAAAAACCAAGATTCAAAAAACATTTTATCCGGTAATTTGATAAAAGCAACAACACTTTTCGAGCGTTTATCTCTAGAATTTATAGGGGCAATACCATCTTCCACTGCAAACAAGTATATACTTACAGTAATTGATGAATATTCGAGATTACCATTTGCAAAGACACAAGCTCAGACAGTATTATCAAAAGCTTTACGGAAATATTTACAATGTTTGGAATACCATGTCTGATACATACAGATCAAGGAGCCGCGTTTATGTCCAGAGAGCTAAAATACTTTCTAAGTAAGCACCGTTCAACCCTCGATGTAATGCACAAGTGGAGCGTCTAAATGGAACGCTATGGCAAACAATACGTCTTGCACTAAAAACAAAGAACATGGCTGTAGACATGTGGGAGAATGTTTTAACGCAGTCTCTACACAGCATTCGATCATTTCTGTGCACCGCAACTCACATGACTCCACACGAACGGATGTTTGTTCACCCAAGACGATCATCCTCGGGACAACACTGCCAGTGTGGTTCAAAGATGTTAAAATGCTTTTGAAGAAACATGTCCGTAACAAATAGTTACGATCCACTAGTGGAAGAAGTAGAAATGATCGAACCATCGCCAATGAGTAGCAGAGTGCCATTTGCAAATGGACGGGAAATTATGGTATCTGCAGACACTTGGCGCCAAGAGGCAGAGGCGCAGATGTTAGCGAAACTTCAGACACTGGGGATATCGAGTGTCATGACACAGAAGAATTTCCTCCACTTCCTCCACCTGGCCCTCGGCGATCTGAAAGAAGCTGGCGTCCGCCAACTCATCTACAGGATTACGAAACGAACTTATGGAACAATGATGTAGGATTTATATTGAGAGACCTTCTTGATGTACGTAACTATAGAAACCACATCTGTTATGTCATGTGGAATAAACCCTAATTCTGGAAGCAGGGCTGTTTTATTAAAACAGAACTAAACTTATTTGAGAGGATTTTCAGTAACATCTCTAAACTCCTTTTAACGTGCAGAATTTAGAACACCAAGAACAAGAACGTCGCCCCCGCCATTTGGGAAAAAGTACCAAAAGCTTTATGTTATTAACGACAGTACACGTCACCCAAATTTTCAGTTATAATCCAGGCTTATGTAGTCCTAAACACATTTTATTTAGAACCATGGCTTATTAATCAAAGTAACGACGCCGTCATTTCACCAGTGCTGCGTAGACGAGCCATTTGGAGCGACCAGCTGCGCCTGCCCTATAAACACCTCGCCTCCAGCTCGTAAAATACACTTAAATCGTCTAATTAATCCGAGTAAATTAATTAATTAAGACACGGAGCTGTACTTTACGTTTTACTTTTTTTTTACGAGAAAAGAATTTCTTTGTCATCTTAAATAAATTAGGAACCAAGTTTCAAGAGTCTTCTTATTGCGCTATGAATACTTTGAACGCTCTGAACTGAGTTTAGACTGAATTAGGTTTAGTAAACAATAGGCAACACTGCAACAGTTTTATTTATAAACTCTATTTTAAAAGCTTGAGGATGTTTCAGATGTTGCTGTACGAAAATTTCTTTCATTTAGGTACCAACTTATGTTGGTAAATCTTTAGATTTACTAGTAAAACCTGAGGTTTGCCAATATACTTTGGTATACGTGAATGACCGTAACGTTTTTTTCATGGGAACCGTAATGGAAAAGTTTTATGTTAATCTGAGGTATAAAGGAAAAAAATCGCCTATAAAGAGAACCTTATTTCTTGGAAAACTATTTTATCGACCAAGCGAATATTCTTTGTAAATATTCTTGATATGAATGTCAATAGTAAATCTGCGTTCATACTGTTCTTTGTTAGGCCTTATCCGTTTGTTTCTGGATGATTACCCTATTTACTAATGCAGGGTGATTTCCGATCACAATGTAAATGGTTTGGAATACATCTCCAATATGTATGTTCGTAGGCACCGCCACAGGGCAGAATGCCTAGCGTACCCAAATAGTTCCCGTTTGATTAACTGAACTGGATTAACTGCCATGAGTTTTACTTCATTAAGTTCGCTAAACAGTTTACAACAAAGAACAAACTAATAAATATAATTTGCCTAAATAATTTTATTAATGGACGTTTATTTAATTAGTTTTTGTTTCGGTGTTTTTTATAACTAATGATCAACCTGATTTGCTAACACAAAAACGAAGGAAACTCTATTTTAATATAGTTAAATTAGGGTTATTTTTCATCGTTACCATGTTTTATTTTTCTAGTCTTTTATGTACTGTTTTCTCGTTACAGGTAAGCAAAAATGCCCTAAGGGTATAGACCAGATGCGAGCTCTAGGTATGAGAATATTTTTCAGTAATTTCATAATATTGTTGAAAAGAAAAGCAGTGTTAATTTATTCAAAAACAAACGGCCACATTATTTCTTATTGGCAAACTCATTTGCATTCCAAACTTTTTAAAGTTATCAAAAAGTTAAAACAAAAATCTAAACTTTGTAGACTTTATTTCCTTTTACGAACAAAGTTCCCAGAGATAAAGCGTTTCATTTATAATAATTCTGCGAACAACTACAGTTGTGAAACTCAGTATTCTTTAAGTTCAAGTAGGTAGTCTTAACTTAGCTTATTCATTTTTAACGCTTCTTTTCCCACTTCACCGAAAAGTTTTAACTTGGCAATTATTTAATTCCTAAACTTCTAATGTTAAGTTCTCCGTGTTTTGTCTTGTAAACTCGTTCAAGCATTTTTAATTCATCTCTATGTATTTAATTGAAAAGCATAGAGTTTCTCATCTACCAGGGCTTTAATAAATCGATCTCATAAAGTAATAAATGATCTGGTAATAACTTGTGACGGGTTCAATATTGTGAGGCACCCTTCAAATTTTGGCTAAAATGAAAATCGAGTCACGGTAATGCTTCATGCTACCATATTTTCATAACCAGGCTTCAAACCAGATACGTAAGGAGCTCAAATATTATTCAGAATTTAATAAACGTTGCACTCATGTTGCACTTAGTAGGCAAAGCAGCTTGACATTTCAGAATATATGGAATAATTTATTAAAGGATGTTACGGAGTGCTTTAAAAATATGAAAACGAGACATGTAATTTTAGAGCTTTATTAAACACTAGCACTTCACCCGCGACTTCGTCCGCGAAAATTGTGATAGCTCGGCTAATATGCATGATATCGATATAACGTATATCCTATGTTACTCAGTATAGATGTAGCTTTCTAATGGTGAAAGAATTATTAAAATCAGTCGAGTAATTTTTGAGTTAAATCGTAACAAACAAACAAAACAATCAAATTTTTCCATTTTATGTAATACTAGCTGACTAACGCGCAACTTCGTCTGCGAGTGAGGGTTATTTTTTTTTTAATAAAAAATATCCTATGTTACTTCTAATACCTCCAAGAATATGTGTACAGAGTTTCATGATGATCGGTTGAGTAGTTTTCGCGTGAAAGCGTAACAAACAAACTTACATTCACATTTATTTATTTTTTTAATATTAGTAGGGATTAGTTTAGATCCGGCGAGGGATTACATATCTGATAGGCAACTACATCAAACCAAGTCATGAATGTGATAAGTTTTGATTTAAAATACCAATCTTGCTTCATGGTGGTACTCACATAAAAGAAATTAGACTTTATTTTAATCACTAGGAAGTTCTTACACCATGGATAATTTTAAAACGATAATAGTAAAACATGGCTGTTAGGAAAGTTACTGTATCCGGTCCTCTTTTAAAATAATGTACTGGAAATATAACTTTCAAGGTCGCCCAGATTATCTTGTTTAACATCTACTTTGTAGGTGATTAACTCGATGTAACTTTGAACGAAATTTCTATCTGTTAAGATATTATAATATTTTAACATGATATAATGTAATATTTCTTGTTATCTTACATGACTAAACTGCTATGCTTTGCAAGTAAACCACGGCTGCAAATCAAATAAAAAGATGAATTATGCAGGGTTAAAATTAAATTACATTTCAAAACTTTGCAGACGTTATGAGAATTGATAACTTTAGTTACATACAGTTATTATTAGGCTCAATTTCAAAGCTCAAATACTGTTAAATTAGAATACGAATAGGTACGTGTAGGTACAGAATAGAATTAATCTAACCGACAAGCCCTGAGTGAGCTTAAAAAAGAGTATAGTGACATTTTAATACTAAAATAAATTTATTTACAATTTATTTTTATATACTGGATTGTATTTTCATCAGATGAATACGTTTTACCTAATTTAATGCCTGATGTGTCTTTCCAATTGATGTATTATACAAGGTTTACATTTAGCACATTTTAATCACCGCTACCATTAATTATTTACCTACCTACTCTGAAAGCCTCCTAGCATTTTTAGTATTTGTAGCATAAACTAAATAAGTAACTACGGAAGTATAGTTCGATATTCACGGTCGATTTTCGAGTTTCAGTTCGCAGTCAAAGCAGTAAAGCATTCAGATCTGATGAAAGAGCGGCGCGAAATGAAATTGTAATCTTCAGTCGAATAATTTATTAAAGGATGTTACGGAGTGCTTTAAAAATATGAAAACGAGACATGTAATTTTAGAGCTTTATTAAACACTAGCACTTCACCCGCGACTTCGTCCGCGAAAATTGTGATAGCTCGGCTAATATGCATGATATCGATATAACGTATATCCTATGTTACTCAGTATAGATGTAGCTTTCTAATGGTGAAAGAATTATTAAAATCAGTCGAGTAATTTTTGAGTTAAATCGTAACAAACAAACAAAACAATCAAATTTTTCCATTTTATGTAATACTAGCTGACTAACGCGCAACTTCGTCTGCGAGTGAGGGTTATTTTTTTTTTAATAAAAAATATCCTATGTTACTTCTAATACCTCCAAGAATATGTGTACAGAGTTTCATGATGATCGGTTGAGTAGTTTTCGCGTGAAAGCGTAACAAACAAACTTACATTCACATTTATTTATTTTTTTAATATTAGTAGGGATTAGTTTAGATCCGGCGAGGGATTACATATCTGATAGGCAACTACATCAAACCAAGTCATGAATGTGATAAGTTTTGATTTAAAATACCAATCTTGCTTCATGGTGGTACTCACATAAAAGAAATTAGACTTTATTTTAATCACTAGGAAGTTCTTACACCATGGATAATTTTAAAACGATAATAGTAAAACATGGCTGTTAGGAAAGTTACTGTATCCGGTCCTCTTTTAAAATAATGTACTGGAAATATAACTTTCAAGGTCGCCCAGATTATCTTGTTTAACATCTACTTTGTAGGTGATTAACTCGATGTAACTTTGAACGAAATTTCTATCTGTTAAGATATTATAATATTTTAACATGATATAATGTAATATTTCTTGTTATCTTACATGACTAAACTGCTATGCTTTGCAAGTAAACCACGGCTGCAAATCAAATAAAAAGATGAATTATGCAGGGTTAAAATTAAATTACATTTCAAAACTTTGCAGACGTTATGAGAATTGATAACTTTAGTTACATACAGTTATTATTAGGCTCAATTTCAAAGCTCAAATACTGTTAAATTAGAATACGAATAGGTACGTGTAGGTACAGAATAGAATTAATCTAACCGACAAGCCCTGAGTGAGCTTAAAAAAATTAGTTTTTACGCAGTCAGGTTTTTTGTTTTTCTTTAAATTATTTTATTTTATTTTATACTTTTTAGTTACGAATAAAAACTTAAATCAATGAGTAAGAAAATTAGCTAAAATGATTGTTTTGTTAAACAACTTTAAATCTTTATATATCCTAAACTGTTATTTAAAATGAAAAATAATAAAAGGAACCTAAAGATGATTTTAAAATACCTATTCAACGACACCCCACTTAACATAGTTCATCGACTTTTTTTTTTTTCATTTTGACAATATGGCGTCTGGTTGTCGCTGTGGTGAATTTTGATTACTGTCATGTCTTTAGTGACACTCGCAAGGTTAAGACGAATCGATTGACGTAAGAATTATCAAAATCGGCCTACGCATTTGGTCTCTAGAACGCCACATAGAAACAAACATACATACATACATACATACATAGACTGATAAACACATTACCCTCCTTTGCGTCGCGCAGTCGGGTAAAAATATGACGGTCTGATTATCTAAAAACAGCTGTTTAAAACATATTTTTGTAGGGGAACATGACCCTTAAACAGCTGTTTATAGATAATCAGACCGTTATATTTTCGGTGAACATGGACCTAAGGTCCTAATCGATTCGGCTCTGTCTCGTTTAAATGTATCTACTAGATTTACCTTTTATTGCCAACACGCAGTTTGTAAGCGATGGCTGCCTTTCCACATGCGAAGCTAAGATGTGTTTATGCTACGAAACTATATGTGTGTGAGATGTGATATGAAGTAGCGGTTTGCAAGTCTTATTTATGTAAATAACTTAATTTTGTTTAATTTTTTCAGCTTCCACCAGGGTTATGATAAGCTTTAGGCCTGAATTATTGTCGCGTTGACGGCGCGCACGGTATTCAGACGGCCTTACTATGAAAATCGACGATACTTTGGTAAGGAGATAAAAAGAACATACTTCATTGTACACCAAAATATTGTGACATAGTTTTTTTTTTAGAATATTGCTGTATCTATGTTTATAATGGTGGTTTTATCGCTGATAGCGATATCTTCCAGACCACCGTTGAATGGACGATCCGTGTACTAATCTATCTTCTTCTATCTATCTATATATATATATATATACTTATAATAAATCTGTAGAGAGGTCAATTCTGTACATGAAATATATTTACAAAATAACTATCGGGGGGTGATTAGTGATCGATACTGATGCCAAAAATGCAATCAGTAAAATTTTGGTCTGTCTGTCTGTCTGTCTGTCTGTCTGTATGTTATTTATAGAAAAAAAAACTACTCGACGGATTTTAACGAAACTTGGTACAATTATTCTACATACTCCTGAGCAGGTAATAGTATACTTTTCATCACGCTACCATTAATAGGAGCAGAGCAGTGAAAGGAAATGTTGGGAAAACGGGAGAAGTTACTTGGTTTTTTTAGCTTCCGTCGCGTGTGCAGCCTTAATGGTTAAAGCTACATAGAAATCATGTATAACGAAAATATTCCACATAAAAAAAATTATATAAAAAATATCCCAAGACAGCATATGTCTATCTTTTATAGTTGACTCACAATAACACGTGTAACTCCCGATAGCTTAGCAGTTCGGAGAATAAATGTGAATGTAAGTTTGTTTGTTGCGCTTTCACGCGACAACTACTGAACGGATTTGGATGAAATTTTGCACACAGATAGTTTATAACCTGGATTAAAACATAGGATACTTTTTATCCCGGCAGTAAGATTCCATGGGACAATAATCAAACTTCACGCGGGCGAAGCCGCTGGCAGAAGCTAGTTTAAAATAAATAGGGAGGTAGTCAGTGCTTGATATCAAAAACGTTAGCATTTCTCTGGTAGCTTCACGCTTGAAGCGTGAATATTCTCCACGAGGTACGAGCCTCCTCAAAATGTAACGGATATTAAATTGCTAAGATACCGTAGCAGTGGTACATAAGACGTTCTACATTACTTATATACGACGTATATTTGTAATATTGATATTCTACATTATCTGATCCTAACATGATAGTATCATTATCACTACATCGTCCTAATTTAATGTAGATTGACGCAGCTTATGTTTGTCTTCCGATCATCTCTATTACCCGTCATCTCAGTAGGTAATTAGGTACCCCCTTTCTAACCAGATCGTCTTTCACAGAATTCGTACACCGGGGAAAAGATTCTCCTACCCGTACATTCCTCCACGTTCAATCTTTTCTATTTGCGAACGTGAAGAACATTAGAACAAATTCCACGATTTGTTAACAACACTTAGTCGTGGCTAAAGTCATTATAAGAGGTAACTTATTGGAAATAGAACCGTAAGCACGACCCTTCCTTTGATATCTTTGTAACAAAGCAATATCGAGCTTGTAACCGTTTCTTTGTTGACTATCAAATTAAAATTACCTTTTTTAGAAACTGATAAACGACAAAGTTCTTAAGAATAACTACTCAAATAAAAATGAAAATTTTATTAATATGTACAATATTTACATACTACATCTAAAACTATATATAATTACAAAAATAAAACTAAACGTAAAACTAGTATCAATATATATACAACAATGTCAAAAGGACACTTAGGCGTCAAAGTACTCCTCCGCATCGCTGTCATCGGGAAACGTGCCCAGAAGACTGGCAGCATTGCCACGTTGAATGGCAATGCTAATTCTTTGGCCAAAGAAAGAGCCAGCCCTCTGGTCACGCGAAGTGTCGATCAGTCGGCGGGAGATTTCTTTAAAAAGGAGACGCGCACTCGGACCCCATGACCCGAGCGTTTCGACCCCAAACGGCTCAAAGCTGTAGAATTAATATAAAACAGAAATTTTGGATGCTTTCATTGTAAAATCGATGCTTTTCTGATATCGAGTTTTAATTGTTTTTAAGTTTTTGAATAAAATGTTTGTGAAAATTTCTTGTACCTGCCTGAACTTCCAGCTTCTATATTTAGTTACCGTTTTTATGACGCCATCGAGTTAGAAACAACGTCTCTTAAGAGTATTTGGATCCAAACAAATATCGACATAAAGGTTTACTATACTCGGCGGATTTGAAACCTTTTTCTGACGTAGTACCTTTCTATCCAGTTTTACGAAAGCTTGCTATCTATAAACAGATAACACGTTACGATAACGTTCCATAGAATGATATTATCTAGATCCCTAAAGGCCTTGGGTAAATCTTCGTTACATGATTCATAATTGAAGCCACATATAAAGTTTATTAACCCGCATGAATCTTGATCATAATACCAGCAAACAAATCAACAATACATTTAGTTCGATCAAAATCTAAAATCAAAAGCATTATTTAGTTCGATCAATTTATGTTGACGCTCAGTTTCAAACACAGTTTCAGATATTAAATCAGAGTGTCGCATCGCATTGACTTGCAGATCAGTCTGTTCACTGACATGTCGACTGAAGATTGCAATTTCATTTCGCGCCGCTCTTTCATCAGATCTGAATGCTTTACTGCTTTGACTGCGAACTGAAACTCGAAAATCGACCGTGAATATCGAACTATACTTCCGTAGTTACTTATTTAGTTTATGCTACAAATACTAAAAATGCTAGGAGGCTTTCAGAGTAGGTAGGTAAATAATTAATGGTAGCGGTGATTAAAATGTGCTAAATGTAAACCTTGTATAATACATCAATTGGAAAGACACATCAGGCATTAAATTAGGTAAAACGTATTCATCTGATGAAAATACAATCCAGTATATAAAAATAAATTGTAAATAAATTTATTTTAGTATTAAAATGTCACTATACTCTTTTTACCCGACTGCGCGACGCAAAGGAGGGTAATGTGTTTATCAGTCTATGTATGTATGTATGTATGTATGTTTGTTTCTATGTGGCGTTCTAGAGACCAAATGCGTAGGCCGATTTTGATAATTCTTACGTCAATCGATTCGTCTTAACCTTGCGAGTGTCACTAAAGACATGACAGTAATCAAAATTCACCACAGCGACAACCAGACGCCATATTGTCAAAATGAAAAAAAAAAAAGTCGATGAACTATGTTAAGTGGGGTGTCGTTGAATAGGTATTTTAAAATCATCTTTAGGTTCCTTTTATTATTTTTCATTTTAAATAACAGTTTAGGATATATAAAGATTTAAAGTTGTTTAACAAAACAATCATTTTAGCTAATTTTCTTACTCATTGATTTAAGTTTTTATTCGTAACTAAAAAGTATAAAATAAAATAAAATAATTTAAAGAAAAACAAAAAACCTGACTGCGTAAAAACTAATTTTAAAAAATACGTGAAAAAATTAACTTAAATAAAAACTAAAAAGAAAGAAACAAGCCCAGTAGTTTAGAATTCTGTAACAAATCATAAATTCTAATGCAGAACAGTACGACTCACAGTCGGGGCCCATTCAAATTTTACCAATCAAATCTTCCCAAGGGGCCCCCGACTGTGAGTCGTTCTGTTCTGCATTAGAATTTATGATTTGTTACAGAATTCTAAACTACTGGGCTTGTTTCTTTCTTTTTAGTTTTTATTTAAGTTAATTTTTTCACGTATTTTTTAAAATTAGTTTTTACGCAGTCGGGTTTTTTGTTTTTTGGTGAATATGGACCTAATAATGTTACGTGTTCATACGGTATAGGTAACGTCTATTTCGATTTAAGATCAATACCATTACGAGCAGTTGGCAATCGAATATGACTATTGTAATAAATGACGGCTATTTTTAATTTAAAATATCTACGCATGAGTCGTTGATGTCTTTACTGAACGAATCACAAGACACATCAATTATCTTGAGATCCTAATGCTAAAGATAAATATAAAAACCTAATATTTAATAAGTACCCATGATAATAATATAAAATTTGGCCATTGAAGAAAAATAAGAGCCTTATGTATTTTTATGTGTTATTAAAAAAATACGTTTTGTTTTTTTTTTTATGTTGAAATATAAGTCTGTATTATATTTCAACATAAATAATAATATATATAAGAATGCAGCGAAAAAACATAAAATTTAATCCAATTTCGATTTATACATTATCTCAATAAAAAAATAATAAAGACAAAAACAAAATTTCCGTTATTAACTTATAACAATATCTAGAATGAGATGGGTCTGGCTTGTGATTAATATTCAACAGACCGTTTTGGACCATAAATCCTGGCCTAGACAAACTGACACGATGTGTTTATTTATTTATGAAATAGGTAGAACCTATTCTATGAATTATAATTCGTCACAGACGTAAATACCGTAGACTCACTGCTATGAGATATGAGTACGCACTTCAGAACATTACGTAGGAATAAGTATTATCATTGAGGGCTGTATACATGAGTTGTTTACATTAATTTCTAATTTTACTATGGTCAAGCTGTGTGGCCACGCATTTTTGTCGCATAATACACATAATACACAACACGTTCACATAGTCTGCTAGTACAAGGTTTAACAGTGTCACATACGAAGCAAAACATTATTAAACGCTTCGGTTAAAGCACATACAATTTAGATAATTATAATGCTTGAAATATTTATCTACATACTTCAACGAGCTTGTAGGTGGTTACCACATACTCAACTGATTTAATTGTAAATTAGCATTATCATGCAAGTAAACCGAGTATATAAGATTGTGTGACAATTATGTAACTGGAATTAACAACAGAAGGTCTTAATAAAACGTTTAAATACAACGACGGTTAAAATGGGGACTGTCGCGTGACACGGTATAGTCGTAGGTGAGCGCGCGCGCAGAGCTCACACATGTCTCGGCGCGAGATCACCGGCACATAAATATGACGCGATGACTACTTGAACGATCGCGAGAAGGATCTCCCCAGCAGGAGTACGTCACGAAAAAATGCAGAGCGGGTTAGTGGCTTAGTGAACGCGGCACGTTCAGTGAAGTGCATCGTGCAAGGGACGTTTAGAGCGGCGCGCTCAGCTGTCACCGGCCCCCGGGCCCGCTGGAGCCGCCGGCGCAGGCCTACAGTCTCCGTGGACGCGCTAATCGCTTAGTCACGGCGCATGCCGCCAGTGCCGCCACACTCGCGCAAACATCTGTGATAAAATTGTACTTCACCTTCATGTGATAAAATGTGATGTTACATCAACAACCATGGGGTTTTTAGATGGTGTTTCGTTTTCTGTGTTTAAAAAGTGTCCTAACCTCAAACTGAAAAGAAGATGCAAAGGACGAAGGTAAACAAGCATATTTTACAGCATGGCATAAAGTAAAATAGGTGCATATGTACTAACACAGGACGATGTCACTCGCACATTGTAAACTCGTTGTTTGTCATTCGATGCAATTATTTAATTCGGACCTTGCGTAGCGATTACTTTAACAAGGTAATTGTTTTGCGGAAACCTATAAATAGCCGTAAACACTCGTATATCTGTTTATGTATAAATTTACAATTAAACTAACATCACAATGTGTTACATCACTGCACAATATAAACATTCCTATTTACAGTTTATTTCAATATTTTCAAAATTCAGAAGGAATTGTTATTGTAAAATTACCACTACGAGTAACTGTCATTATAATGAAAACTTGAATGTTAAAATTTCAAAACTTGATTCATCTAAATAAGAAACAGTAAGTAGACTGAGTAACCGGCAGTTTGTTATCTACGATAACGTGTCGGAAGGTAATCGCACCAGATCGGAACGTGCAACGTCACTCTTAGTGAAGATAACTGTTTTCTGCAAATCGAGTAGTGTCTTCAAGTGCCTATGTTAGTATACTAACATACATCGCGTTCATGTTCAGTGTCCTATAATACGCTGCTGATGGTACACAACATGTCCTTGACCACGGAAATGGATGTAACATAACAACAATTAAAATTCAAATACTATAAAATCCAGCATTTATTGGACGAAATCTATACAATAAAAATAATATCACAATGAAATTATTTTAGTCATGATCAGACTAAAGCATTTAGGCCATTAAACATGAATTTGATTCGTAATGTATTTTTAATGATACTGCTATCAGTTCGGGTGTTTTTATAAATATTCCTATTTTATTTTGTATATTTTGTAGCGGAAATTATTTGAATTGCTAATGTCGCGTAGGTATGACAACATTGTCATCTGTAGTCAGGTGATTCTGTTGACATGATTGCAAGTACTTGAGTACTGAGTTCAGGTTTCTGCTTCATCGACCATGTCGCCCTTGAACGACATCTTACTACAATACCCACTCAACATGAGACAATCAAATCAATTGTTACTGTTTACCTCGTTTACGCCATTTCAGTTATGAAACGTCTGATATTGTAGGTAGCTTAGGTTTAAAAATAATGCTATCAAGCATAGCCATTGAGTTCTTTTATTATGCAAATACCAAATTGTCTTTTATCGATTTATAAATTTGTATTTAAATCACATTTACGGTTTGTATGGGTGTTACTTATTATGTAGTACTCAGTCAATATTAATTAGTTATGTTAATGAGCTAATCATTGTTGACGACTGATGATGAATGATTCAATGTAATTACGTTGCTGCTATTTGTTTTTATTATAAGCTTTTATTTAACTTGCCTTGTTAGTACGGTAATTGGTTGGTTAGTTAAGTAATTTTTGTTTTTCATAATCTTGCAACTGAATTTAAAACCCGGTCCCCTCAAGCGCACACAACCTTTGATTCTGGTGATGGTTTTATGACAGACCTGACTTGATCCTTCAGCCAGGATAGCCTCCTCACGTGAGAACTCCTCGCCTTCTCAATGTACCCATTGAGAAGGCGAGGAGTTCTCACGTGAGCGTTTGCTCAGATACGAAACTTTATAATACATACATTCAATGTTAATAGTTAAACCTAAATTTCTTCTTTTCGTTTTGATAAAAGCTGTTTTTTTTTAATAAATTAACTAGCTGATGCCTGCGGCTTCACCCATGTACAAATTATATACTAAAACCATCCACAAGAACCACTTTATCCATTGGTGAAAACATCATGAAAATCGGCGCAGTCGTTTTTTAGTTTATCGCGAACAGAATCGACGGAGGACTTTGTTTTATAACAAAACACATAATTATGTAGTGACTATGTCATGCTAAACGTACTTGCCATCAGCCCATACAAAAGGAAACGATATTTTTTTTCTATATTTATTTTGCAAAATGTTTTCCTATCGTAATCCAGATACCATATATTATTATCACACTAGCAATAAAGCGACTTAATTTATTCTACCCCTGTGAGAGAGCAAGTTGCCGGGGCACATATAAAGTTACATTTTGAACCAGTGACTATGTTTTATTCAGGTACCCATATATACACATACCTGTATGACACACGATTGTGCTGCGGAACCACATCAACGTTCCGTGACGGCCGAAACGGATCGGTGACCATCAATGACGAACTGCAATAATAACCGTAAACGTCACTGCATAGGGCCTACAGTCGTCTAACCCCATAAAATAACGACAATTAACAGAAAAAAGTTCTGTTACAGGGGCTAACCAAAATTGTTTGAAGGGGTCGCGGTTGGTTCGTGAGGTTCGACCGGAACTTTTTAAAATTTGCAGTTATTAATTTTGCGAATGGGCAGTCAAATAAAATCGGAAGTAATTACGATATTGAGACAAACACCAAGGTTAATTGATTAAAATAATCGAACTAATTATTGCAAACAAAAACTGGATTTGTATTTCTATTCAGGTATGTTTCGTCAACGTCTAAACGGAGTTTACTGCTGATTTTCCATAGCCTATTTTCCTGCATTTTTATTCATTTGACGTTATGCCTAACATTCTCATCGATTCAATAATCATTACGACATATTTATCAATTTTTTAATCGGTTACAAAAAAAAAACACCCTACGTGTTAAATAAAGAGTATTCAAGTGTTCCAAAACGGAATCGTAGTAGGTCCAAGCACCATGCATATTCAAAATCGTATGTCGCAACTATTACTCACATGCTTCTAAGTTGGAACCCATTAACATTGTAGGATTTGTTACGAATTTCAATAAAACAATCAACTTTAAGTTAAAACCATAAATGATCCAGTCTACACATTTAAAACTCAAAGCCAAGTCTTGCAAATATGTGGTCAGCCCACTAATCTCTCAGTGGAATCTTCGCACTGCCCACAGTGACTCCATTATTATAAAGTGTATAAGCTCCCTTTAATCGGCGTGCGTCACACTATGACATCAGAATGTAGACAAGTCTCTAAAGGAAATAATCTACGTGATCACGATCACAAAGCTAAGCACGTAAACGCACCAACATTATTATTTAAATAGAACAAAAAACAAACAAATTCAGAGATGAACAGGCAAGTTTGAATCATTCAAACTGCCTACATAAAATAGTTCTTTAACAATTTTAACATGTTGTGAGTGATAAATTCGGATTATTTTTGCCCTTATTGAAAAGTGAAAGGAACTCATTGTGCTGTCACAGCCCACAGGTCAATGCCGAATATCGAGTAATGGAGGATGTGTCATGCTCCATTTAAGTGGTACCAATAATAAATGACTGTATGGAAAGTTGACATTTTGAAACCACTTGACATATTCCAAGAAAGGATTTTTGCATTGAATCATTCAATGGATCAAATCAAACAAGGAGGACGAAAGACTCCGCAAAAAGTTGAAAAACACCAATTCATTCAAAAGTGGATATCGCCCAAAAAATCTGCGGGACCAAATTATAATCTGAACACGTATCTACACTACATTTTGAATCATCTGACCCAATTTCAATTTGCCCGATTTATTTGAAATATGACCATTGGGGAGACGGACCCTTCTCTATAGATACCTCGAATTTGTCGAATAATCGAATAACCCGACAAATTCAATATCCTGTAAGTCTTTTCTCTGGATATTCAGAGCCCACTCGTGAAGGGTTCGAAGTTCCATAGAACATCTGAATTTATTTTGAGTTAGATTTGAATCAACTAGAGAATTAATAAAGAAATGTGTTTTCCCGTATTCACATACCTATTTACGAACAAATGAAAAACCCTTGTCCCATAAAATAACTTCCTACTAAAATCTTATTATGGAAAAGGGGAAAAACTAACTTCGTATTTTAACTTGAATAGAACTTACTATTTACGTACCTACCTATAATTATTAAGAAAATAAACTAGATGTTGTCTTACTAAAGATTTTCCTTTAGCTCGTAACATAAAAGAAAATACAACGTAAATAAAATAAAAGGAAAATGCCTATAAAATAGTAGCCGCAAAAAATGCTCGTCATCGGATGACAACATTGAGATCATTGAACAAACACACTCTTCGTCTTATTTGTTCTTTTTTTTGTTTACCAACGCCTTTAATGACGGAACTGCAACACTCAACATATTTCAAATGTATAAATGACTCATTCATTATGTATTGTAGTTTTTAGGATCAATGGATAACGCAACTGGTCATAATATGCATAGTAGCGAAAAATTTGTTCCAGAGTAAAAATTGCATTTTATCGGCCGGGTAGAGTCACCCCCTTGACGATTACTGGTGATTACCTATACCCCCTTAACACTGGAAAACTTTATGTTCAATTTTATAATGGAAACATAAATCTTATCAACAATTTTTATTATGATTTTCAGCTGCCTTATCTTCACACCAATTTTACATACGGAATAACGATCGATAAAAAAATATAAACAGAACCTACAGAACCACGGTCCTATAGTAAACCATATAAAATAAACTGCTTAAAATAGTATTGTTAAAACCTACTTTTCAAAGTTACCTCAGCTTACGTTCCACGGGATAATAACCCAGTGATACGGCGTGTTTACTCTTATTGTCAAAACAGCGTGACGACCCACATTGCACAGCGCTGCGCTGCTCGCTGCTACAGATTTGTATGCTTTACTGATACAGATGTTTCAGTTTGCTTGTTGGTGCATGTGGCGTCTGTTACAACTTTACTTTGTGGGACTTAAGTTTCAATGCTGGGGATGCTGTAGGATTTATAGTTTGGGAAACATAGAATAAGATGACAGCTATACTTCAAAAGTGGTGATCATTAGAAAAACCGGGGAGGATAAAAGTAATAAAATGCCAATTAATATTGTAGCAGTGAAGGTTTGATTTTGTCTGATACTAGCCGCAAAACAACCCTGAGCTCACTAAGAACTTCCTTATTGAAAAAAACCAATAACACCGAGCAGTGATCGAATCAAATACCTCGAATAGGTCGAAAATGCACGACCAAAAGTCCAACGGTAAAGGCATCGGCAATCCGGAACTCGATCAAGATGAATCTATGTAAATCACAGGTCTATAATTTAATTAACACGGTGTGTACGTTAGTAGCCCTAGTCGTCTGGTGGCCGTGGATGTGAGCCGGTTGAGTCGCGATGACTCTGCGCAGAACCGGTTCACCCACATGCTGTAGCTATTAGCACATAGTCCTCCTCAATGCCATTGACGGCAACTGTTATACAATTCTGAACACGCTACTAATTTGTTGTGTGCGTTGAACTTCTACACGTAGGTAAGTTTGTTTTACATGTACACAAGTACCCTATGGTATTGTTTGTTGAACTAAAATAATACATACAGAAACAACTTCCATGGACGTCACACTTGTTATGTTTCTCGAACGAATAGTATACGCGGAAAACTACTGTATCACAGTTTTACACCCGTATTTATTTCAGCCTGTCTTAATTTAGGTAAGGGCTAAAGATTTATGAGATTCAGTTCCTAAGCTTTCAGTTCTGCTAAAGCGAATTTTTAACTAAAGTCACACTGCGTGAGTTGAGAAGTCGGAGCTTTGATGTAGTAATTGAGAACCGCGATTTCATCCACGCTTATTACCTGTTACATGCTTAGTAAATTAAGTAACTACTCAGTAACTGCTCTTTGGGTGTTTAATGATAAAACCATGACGCAGTATAGATGCGCAAGTTTACATTATAAATAAAAGGTGTTGCTTTATCGTATTCACGCTAAGCTGCGGTCTTAGGCAAATTAGGGATTATCTTAGAATTAATGAGGGTTGACTGAAAGGCAAACGACGCCGTCGACGCTTTCGCAATGACAAGCTGTGCGGTTTGCGAATATTTTACATTAGCCAAGAAGCTTTATGCTTTTATCTACCTACCTATCAAATGATAAACTTTTCCTGGAAAATAATTCAACAATGATTGCCTTCAATTACTTCAAATGATCTGTTCTGTTTGGTATAGAAAGACGTGGTATTTGAATAAGCTTACAAGTCGTGTTAGTCAATGGCTTATTACGGAATATGCAAGTATTTTTGCGAAGGATTTTGATGAAAACTTCACTAATCTATTTAAATAAACTCTGAATAACATCAAGGCAAAAGAAATTATGGAAAATTTTGGAAAAAGGGGGTGAAGAGGGGGGTAAAGTTTGTATGAAGAAAAAAAAATATTTTTCTAGAAACATGAAACTCAGAATAAATACTTATTAATAAAAATGAAGAAACACCTGTTTCAGCATTTTTAAAACTCATCGGGAGACACAAAAAAGAGTGTTTTGTGTTTAAAATTAATTTACTTCAAACACCTATACAATAAAAACCAATGAAGTGTAAACCTTTTGAAGTTGCTACATATACTTCAAATCTAATACAGGTAAATACAATTTCTCAATTTTCTTGAAAATTGATTTTTGAGGTGAATACGCACAAAATAGCGGAACTCAAGAAATTCGGCTTTTCTCGGTATATTACCAACTACTTACTGCTTATACCGAGGAAAGCCGAATTATTTCGAGAGTTTACATTAACGCTAGAGAGAAACACGTTATATTGTTATATTACAATATAACGTGTTATAACGTGACAATTTTACGGTGACATATACATAATACAGTACCTACATGGTGGAAACGGTAAACGGGGCAGTAAGGGGAGCTACCTTAACCGCTGCAGCGAAACATTTTTTTGATGCCAATCGATCCTCTTTCTAATACTGATCAAAAAGTTCTTCCAAACCAACCCAAAGTTGGAGTATTCAAAAAGTCAGAAATTGCCTTAAGGTGAAAGCAGCTACATGAAAATGGCCTTAGGAAACCATTCGTAATTTTTCTTGAAATTTTGGTCCACATTTACAGATTAAAAAAAAAACGTACAGTTAGCAAGAAAATTACTATTTAACACCAAACATTTTTTCAACGCAATCGATCCTGTTTCTAATACTCAACGGTTAAGGTAGTGTACTGCCCCATCCGCCCTGTATAATACATATTACAAATAAAATAATGCTATGAAGAAAACAGGTAGACTATACGAATGTTCATAAGACATAAAGCCGGAAAAGTTACAAATATAATATTACTTACGAGTAAAAATCCTACTATCTGTAAATAAAAAATGCTTTGTCCTGAAGCTGATGGATCAACGCACAAACTAAATAAACCGCAGAGACCTGAAACTTGGAGGGTGCGCATTCTTTGTATGACCTAGGCATAACATAAGAAAGGATTTTCTGAAATTCTACCCCTAAGGGGGTGAAAAGGGGGTTGCAAAGTTTGTAAGGGAGAACGTGATTCCATGGTCTGGTGTATTTCAAATTTTTAAAAGAATTGTATTGTGAATTGACGTGTTTCGTATTTCATTGAAATTCTAACGGGGTTAAAAAGGGGTAGAAAGTTATTTTGGCGGTGATTTGTTTCGCATTTGATATCAACACTCCTCATGGACCCATGTTCATCGAAGAGATAACGGTCTGATTATCTAAAAAAAACTGTCACTGTGACATGTTCCTATACAAAAATGTGTTTTAAACAGCCGTTTTTAGATAATCAGACCGTCATCTTTTTGGTGAACATGGACCTTAGTGCTTTTGATTTAAACCACATGTTATTTTGATACGTGTTTGAAAACTCAATCCGATTTTATTAAAAAAAAAGGTTGAACTCACATAAAAACTTGGTGCTAAAAATACTCTTTAAAAATTGGAATGTCTCGATAGTCACCGTACTATATTAACACCGCATTTGAAGGTTTCTAAGCTTTAAAGAGGTTGTGCACTTTAGGACACGGCCTCATAGGCACGTAGAGTTCGAAATTTGAAATGGTAAGCAGTTGTAAGAGGTCCGCAACAGTTTACAGCAGCTATAATATCGTGTCGCGGCTCATTTCATACACGTTGATCAGAACTTCAGACCTAGCTGGAGTATGACTGTCATCGAGTGTCTAAGGATAAAGACGTTAGGACGTCGAGAGAAGCCCTTTAAACTGTTTTTGTAAACATGGTAATTTATCCTTATCAAAATAAATACGTTGTTAATCACAAGTATTTAATTTTGAACATAATTGCCCTTAGTTACGTAATTTGATTTCAATGAATATCTTAGGAGATACACCGTCCCAGAGTGGGAGAAGTCATTTGATGATTTCCCATCCTAAAAAAAAAAAAAAAAGGAGATACACCGTTTTAAATAACTCAGCAGCAAAATAATGATCATGTACCGGGCGCGCTTTTTATTAGCGGGACAGCTAGTTTTCAAATAAAAGTGTTTTTCACTCCTCTTGCTTAAAAAGACCGTCATAATAGTAGGGAAATAAGTTTTTTTTTTAATTTTTGTCGTCCGTGTTCGAAAACGCACAAGTCTTTGTTCATAAGGCTCTTTAGTAATTTCATCCCACACAGGTGGATCCCGCGGGATGAATCGACCTATTCATAAAGAATCGACTTTTTACTGTTCCATAAAAAAAAATCATTTAATTTTAAAAATGGAACCAACCCCGCCGAACGCCGAACTCTTGGCAGGATGTGTGCGTTGCATTCCAGCTACAGAAGAAATAAAAAAAGGCATTGGTGCGAAATTTTATGATTTTTTCTGTATTATTTATTTGAATTACAATTAGGATTCCTTTTTATCTCCTACGTTTACCCCACAGACGACACAATATTATATTGGTCATCACAGAGAACTGAAATTATGTTGCCGGGAAAAAATATCTCATTTTTGAACAACAGTACAAATTGTACATTAAACTATCATATAAAATACGGTTATTTTATTTTCTCGCAATCGTAGTGAAAAGTACGGTGTAACATACGGCGCTAAAATCCCATTATAACTCGGTTTCTATTTACTACCTCGCTAAAGCTCGGTAGTAAAACTACCTCGTCTATAATGGGTCATTTTAGCCCCTTGTATTGCAATGTACTATTTTGACACATAGATTTTGATGTCACTACCGCCGTTATCGAGGACGACGTGTTTTGAGAGTGCGTTCCGTTTCACCAAAAACATGCTAAATAAAACAATAAATTGTAAAATAAGTGATGTTTTAGAAACATAAACAAGTGTACCACAATGTTTTAAGCACCAATACAAGGTATTTTTTACTAAATAAATAAAGTTTTGTATTTCTTGCATATTCCCTATTGTCAAGAGCCTACTTATGACGGTTCTTGTTATGCAGCTGGCTCTCGGGTGTGATTCAGAAAATACTACTTCTTGTCACGACTTGCATTGTTAGGGTGTTCCTCTCGCTGGAGCCCTGACCGCTCCGGTTGCTTGACCTACCGGAGCGATTCAATTTTTTTTTTTATTAATATGTATTTAGTAAAACAAAGAGAAAAATGTAATGATTACAAAGAAATGAACGATAAAACATCCCCGTTCCCTAAATATTACCTATAACTATCCCTTCTAAACAAAAATGTTGATAAAGCTACAACAGCCAAACCATCAAGATCCCTTTTCGAAGGGTGTATTAATTAGTTTGGGTTAAAGTGTTATTTTTGTTGGAACAGGCCATTGTTTCCCAGTATTATTGTTGACGATCGAGGTCGCCGATATAATTGCATGCAGCGTGGACAAAGTAAATAGCCGTAAATATAGCCGTACATGATTAGCTGCATGCTTGGCGACCGTTTTAATTGCCCGGCCAGTTTGGTTTATTCATACACGTCTAGTTGGTGCTATGACTTGAAAGCACAAATTACAGTTTTATGCACCTACAAAGCGTTCACGAATGTTTAGAATCTTGTGTGTCCATGGAAAACTTGTTGAGGGAAATACATGCCCGAAGGTGAGACGAAATCTATTATTACTAGCGAAATACCATTTTGGGAAGTGTTCGTTTTGAACCTAAAGGAACATTACATCATACATGTTTTATTAAACTCTGTAGGAATTAAACTGTGTAAATAAGAAGATATAAAAGAACATCAAACATGCTAATAACACGTTACTTACTATAATATACTACAAATTACCAACTAAGGCCGGAAATTACTTTCAACAAAAAACACATGATCGAAGGCCTTGGCTTCAGCTAGGAAGCGAATACCTATTGCGGTTGAGATAGAGGTAGATAGGTTCAACAGTACAATCTCAAATACTCAAGTATTTAACTTTTGCTTGACTACCTTGTGTAGAAAGGTGTTAGTTAAGTATTGGCTTAAAGGTTTGTCCCCGTTCAGTTACATCATTTTTTGTGTTACACTGTTAAGTACCCATTGGGAGAAAAAATCCCGACGCAGGTTACACTGTAAGGCCCCGTACCCACTATGTTGTGACGAAAGATAATCGTGTAGTTTTAAGTGTCGTGGCTATGGCGGTGTTCATAATAGGACGACACGATAAGGGCTACCGCACACTACAGACAAGACTGTCTTGAGACAGACTTGCCTCATAAAGACAAGTCTGTCTCAAAACTGTTTTGTCTTGGGCACATCGCACACCTGAGACGAAACTGTTTGGTCTACTATAGGGCATGCTCCCGGGAAATTCCGGTACCGAAAATCCCGGGTATTTTTTTAACAATCTGGTACTTACCGGGTCTTTCGGTATACTTTCGGTACTATAATATTTACTTTACTTTTTTTTCAATATAAAGTAAAAAGTCATATTAAATAAACTACTCTTTTTACAATAATGGTAAAACGAAACATTTTTAATCGAAAATTATTATCATTACCAAGAGTAAAAACTATTCAACGATGTAAATAAGGGGTCAATTATAAGAAATGTAAGTTGAGTTTTGATTTGTTTCATTTATTGCATTCATCATCATCATTTCAGCTGAAAGACGTCCATTTGAGGATATAGGCCTCCCTCAAGTGTCACCACATTGACCGGTCCCATGCGACTCGCATCCAGCGGATTACATTAAAAAACCTATTTGCAAAATAAACATCTTATCAATTGATGAAAAAAAAAAAACGAAAAACTCGAGTACCCGGTTTTGGACAAAAAAAAAACCGAAACCGAAAACCCGGGTTTGATAATAGCCACTTTTCGATGGCCTATCGCTAGACTGTTTTGTCGTAGATGTGCGCGCCCGCGTACATCCAAAAGGGAAGCCGACAATCGGTAGTCAGACTTGTCGCTGTGCAGTTTTTGTAGGTATGAGACAGTTTTGTCTGCAAGACGTTTTGTCTCAAGTGTGCGCATCTTCATATATTTTGTATAGCGAAAGTCTGTCTCAAGACAGTCTTGTCTGTAGTGTGCGGTAGCCCTAATTGTCGTCCATCACTTTTGCCAACTAAAAACCAATTTTGATTAAAAAAACAAAAACCCGACTACCAATTATTTATATTATATTATATATATCAAGATATGGAAACATTGAGAAGAACAGTCCTCGAATATTGGCGCCATCCGCCGCCATATTGTCTTTCAGTCTATAACCATCACATCGCCTTGCGATACGATTCTTCATTGTTGGTATTGGTAGATAGGTAGATGGGTAGTTGAAATCACACCCAACACTTGACTCAAACTCCAAACGTTTATCTATCTATCTATACTTATAATAAATCTGTAGAGAGGTCAATTCTGTACATGAAATATATTTACAAAATAACTATCGGGGGGTGATTAGTGATCGATACTGATGCCAAAAATGCAATCAGTAAAATTTTTGTCTGTCTGTCTGTCTGTCTGTCTGTCTGTCTGTCTGTATGTTATTTATAGAAAAAAAAACTACTCGACGGATTTTAACGAAACTTGGTACAATTATTCTACATACTCCTGAGCAGGGCTGGCAGTCTCGACAGAGATAACGACAAAATCGTTAACTTTCGGTTGCCAATTAGTAACGAATAACTTCGGTTGCAATAATGATGCTTGCGAATAATGAATGTCTCTATATCCTAGACGCGTTTCTCGTAAGCATAATTATTTCAATCGAATTCATTCGTTAGTAATCAGCGATCGAAAGTTAGCGATTTTGTCGTTATCTCTGTCGAGACTGCCAGCCCAGGTAATAGTATACTTTTCATCACGCTACCATTAATAGGAGCAGAGCAGTGAAAGGAAATGTTGGGAAAACGGGAGAAGTTACTTGGTTTTTTTAGCTTCCGTCGCGTGTGCAGCCTTAATGGTTAAAGCTACATAGAAATCATGTATAACGGAAATATTCCACATAAAATTATATAAAAAATATCCCACGACAGCATATGTCTATCTTTTATAGTTGACTCACAATAACACGTGTAACTCCCGATAGCTTAGCAGTTCGGAGAATAAATGTGAATGTAAGTTTGTTTGTTGCGCTTTCACGCGACAACTACTGAACGGATTTGGATGAAATTTTGCACACAGATAGTTTATAACCTGGATTAAAACATAGGATACTTTTTATCCCGGCAGTAAGATTCCATGGGACAATAATCAAACTTCACGCGGGCGAAGCCGCTGGCAGAAGCTAGTATAATATAAAAATGAATCGCAAAATGTGTTGGTAAGCGCATAACTCAACAACGCCTGGACCGATTTCACTCATTCTTTTTTTGTTGTTTGTTATTGTCAGGAGAAGGTTCTTATGAAAAAAACATGTAGTCGTAGGTAGGTAGTAGTAGGCAGGTAGTAGTAGGTAGCTAGTAGTAGGTAGCTAGTAGTAGGTAGGTAGGTAGTAGTAGGTAGGTAGGTAGTAGTAGGTATGTAGTAGTAGGTAGGTAGTAGTAGGTAGGTAGTAGTAGGTAGGTAGGTAGTTAGTAGTAGGTAGGTAGTAGTAGGTAGGTAGTAGTAGGTAGGTAGTAGTAGGTAGGTAGTAGTAGGTAGGTAGTAGTAGGTAGGTAGTAGTAGGTAGGTAGGTAGTAGGTAGGTAGGTAGTAGTAGGTAGGTAGGTGGTAGTAGGTAGGTAGTAGTAGGTAGGTAGGTAGTAGTAGGTAGGTAGGTGGTAGTAGGTAGGTAGTAGTAGGTAGGTAGTAGTAGGTAGTTAGTTAGTAGTAGGTAGGTAGTAGTAGGTAGGTAGTAGTAGGTAGGTAGTAGTAGGTAGGTAGTAGTAGGTAGGTAGGTAGTTAGTAGTAGGTAGGTAGTAGTAGGTAGGTAGTAGTAGGTAGGTAGTAGTAGGTAGGTAGGTAGTAGGTAGGTAGGTAGTAGTAGGTAGGTAGTAGTAGGTAGGTAGGTGGTAGTAGGTAGGTAGTAGTAGGTAGGTAGGTAGTAGTAGGTAGGTAGGTGGTAGTAGGTAGGTAGTAGTAGGTAGGTAGGTAGTAGTAGGTAGCTTTTTCCCTCTTATGTGACGCAGACGAAGTTGCGTGGGTCAGCTAGTAGTATAATATATAGGAGAGTATAATACAGGAAGCTTAAGCTTTAAAGTGGCGCGCGCCGGTTACAGAAAAATTGAAAGGAAGTCGTTCTTGGTATGAACATGTAATGAGGAGAGATCACATGATGAATGTTGAAAGATGGAGGGAGAGGAATGCCAAAGAGAAGATAGATGAATTGTGCCAGGACCGATATTAAGAGAAAGGAGTAATATGTGATTGAAACTGGCTTGGCCACCATTAGGGATTTTAATTTTGATAACACAAAAATTTAGTCGCTAATTAGTCGATGTTTGTCGCCAAATATCAGAATTTGTCGGTCACTGGTTCATAACAATTATAAGCCCTTTTACCTCTTTTTATATTAGTACAGAAGTACAAAAAAAATATGTATTTATATAGGATGTTTATAAAATAATATGACCACCAATACAAGCGATTCTCAGTGGTCATACTAGTATGACAAGCCAGTATGACCACTAAGAAACGCCCATATGTTTTGATCCAGTGACCGACAAATTTAGTCGGGTCTTAGTTTAGAAGAAATGAGTTCAATTAGTAAAGTATAGTCCAAGAGCTATAGATCGAAGAGTTCACGACAATCTAAAGAAAAATCTAGCTCTTGATTTTCCTTACTAATTGAACTCATTATATGTTCTAAACTACGACCCGTCCAAATCTGTGACTTAGCGACAAATTGCGACTAATAGAAAACAGATCTTCGCTAGGTGCTCTAGTTTTTGAGATATGTGGCCAAGCTGGGGAGACTCTCTCCAGATCGGCTACCTATAAACCCTTATATGTTTTGAACGTGTGACCGACAAATTCTGATATTTGGTGACAAATTCCGACTTATAAGGGGGGCGCTTTCAATTTAGAAGTTTCGTGTTGCGCCGCTGCGGCGCCGAAGCGGTGCGTTTGTCGTACTCATATTATTATGCGCGCTGCAGTACCGGCGCGGCGGCGCCGCGCGGTTGCCGCACCGCGCGCTTTGTATGAAAATCACAACGTCCATTTGCAGTACAACCGCACCGCTTCGGCGCCGCAGCGGCGGGACACGAAACGTCTAAATTGAAAGTGCCCTTAGTGACAATTTTTTTGTGTTATCAAAAAACTTTTTTGCAAAAAATATAACCGACTTCACACAAAAAAGTGAAAAATAACTTTAGCTTAAGAAGTCGGTGACCTTTGTTTGATTGATTTAGTTTTTTTGTCACCGACTTCTGAAGCTAAAGTTATTTTTCACTTTTTTGTGTGAAGTCGGTTATATTTTTTGCAAAAAAGTTTTTATTTTTCACTTTTTAGTGGTTCACAGGTGCTTACCCTTTCACAGCGTATCGGTGTGATTTTTTGTTATGAACTGGTGTAAACAATAGACAGACGTGAGTCTTCAGCGATCCCAGTACATTTGCTATCATATTTTATTAAGGAGTTCAGTTGCCTATCTTCCGAAGTCACCAGATCTTTATCAAATTGAAAATCACTCCGAGATTGTACTCTGCCTAAAACTACCCAAACCGCTTCTGGTGTGCCTATAAAGTTAAGGAGTTACCTCTATTTCTCTGGGATCCCATTGAATGGAACTTTACACGTCTAATTGTCGAAATCTGGGTGTATTGTATACTTCTGCGTACTCCCTCAGAGCATACAGGTGTGATGTTACGTCATGATGTTGCATAAACAATAAACAACCAAGCGATTGCAGCAATTAATGCAGCTTTGCAGTGTATTTTTGAAGAGTTCCATTTATATCTCCGAAGATCAGCGTAAGATCTTAACCAAATTGACATGGAACCACACGGAAAGCACCAGCTTTCAAATAAAAGAAGAATCATCAAAATCGGTTCACCCAGTCGAAAGTTCTGACGTAACAAACATTGTCGAAATCTGGGTATATTGTACACATCTGCGTACCCCCTCAGAGCATACAGGCGTGATGTTACGTCATGATGTAGTATAAACAATGAACCTACAAACGGATGCAGCAATCACTGCAGATTTGCCGTCTATTTTTGAAGAGTTCCATTGTATATCTCCGAAGATCAGCAGCAGATCTTCAACAAATTAAAATGGGACCCAACGGGAAGCACCAACTTTCAAATAAAAAAAGATTCATCAAAATCGGTTCACCCAGTCGAAAGTTCTGAGACAGACGAATTGAGAACCTCCTCTTTTTATGGCGCATCCACACATGCCGCCGGCTTATGCCGCCGGGTTTCAGACCGCCTTGCCTCTGAATGCAGGCCGCCGGCTTTACCGGCGGTTGCCGGCGGCCTGCAGATGCGGTTGCAATTTTCGCAGTAGTGTTGTGACTTTCGTCGAAGTTAGTCGTGTACGTAGGATTGAAAGATGTTGGACTATGATATAGTTGCGTGTATCGCAAGTGTAGTGTTGTATGTTATTATTCGTAAAAAGAACCGCAAAATCAAACGAAGATATTGGGTCAGACCAAGTCTACTCTAGTTAGTCTCTAGTTTAGCTCGTGCCTTCGCGTCTCTGCGCGTGGCGATGGGATCGGTGGGATCGACCGCTTGTATTACAACGTCCCATAAGTCGACGTCCGTCAGATAGCACTCCAAACTAAATGCTCATGTGTTGAAGTTATGACCATTTAGCTTACTAATGCTTATTGCATTTGTCATATTTGAAGAATTTGTTACCGCTGTATATACTGGTATCCGCTGCTGACTGCTGCGTCGTGGTGGACGTTGGAGGGACCATAACCACTAGTTCATACAAAGCCAATACAGTAGGCTAGTAAAGGAAAAAACTATTTTTATCAGGAAATATTTATTTATTTTATTTATTTATTTATTTATTTATTTCAACTTACAACTATCATTACAGGTAATCTTAAACCTAATTCGAAAGTGTGGCTATATCCTTATAAACTAAGGATAACTTGACAACTAAAACTACTTAAATTTAAAGTCATACATATGAAACTAAGTTTAACAATACTTTTGCGAATTCACTCAAAGTGCACGAAAAAATATCGATTCGCTCGTGAACCTCGTTTACTACCCGGATCGTTCGGGTGAGAGGGGTCTTAGCCAGGAGATTGGTTCTGGCTACCGGCACAGCTAGCAGTGGTGGGCGCCGCCGCCTCCACACGTATTGATCCGGCACGCACAGTTTCAAGTGCCCCAGCACTCTCGGGTTATGAGCTGCACCACGTAACAATTTAACTGCATACGCGGCGAGGCAGAATTCCCGACGTACCCTGAGCTCATTATACCCCACCATACCCAGTACAAAGAGTGTAGGGTACATTAATGGGTAGAATGGATATACCCCATATAGTTTAAAATACAAAAATCTAGTGAATTTATTTTGGACTCTCTCTAACATAGCACTGTATTTTGTTTCATGGGGGGCCCAAATGACTGCACTGTGCTCAAGATGACTCCTGACTAGAGCGTCATATAACACCTTGAGTGTGGTAATATTTGTAAACCCCTGTGATTGCCTCAGTACAAAACCTAGGTTCCTGTACGCCTTCTTGCATATCTTTATTACATGCTCCCGAAAAGTGAGGTCCGGAGTGAGAATAACCCCTAGATCCCGTACTTGTGAAACCCGCTCCATCGGTGCTGCTTCCACTTTGTACTCGTAGCATAGTGGGGTCCGCGCCCGAGTGAACGTCATTACCGAGCATTTGTCCACATTGAAGTAGAGTTTATTCCTCTGGCTCCACTCTACCACTCTGTTTATTTCCTCCTGCAAACGTTCGCAATCCGACTTATCCCTCACCTCAAGCAGCAATTTCAAGTCATCAGCAAACAATAAACACAGACCATGTTTGACAACCTCCGGTAAGTCATTTATCACTATTATGAATTCAAGTGGCCCCAAATTGCTGCCCTGGCTCACGCCGGACCCGGTATAGTACGGCTCGGACTCGCACCCTCTGTAGTCAACATACTGCTGTCTGTTTCCCATATAGCTGACGAAGAACTGTAACAGGTGTGGTGAAAAGCCAATGTCTGCTAGCTTTCCTAATAACACGTCATTGTCAACGGTGTCAAATGCCTTTCTGAAATCAAAGTACACCGCGTCCACCTGCACGCCAGCGTCGACTGCCGGCACCACCAGCGCCATGAAGTTGAGTAGATTGGTGGCAGTGCTGCGCTCCGGCCGAAACCCGTGCTGCGCATCCGACAGCTGCGCGCGCACCTGTCCCTGCACGCAGCGCTGGATCGCAGATTCAAACACTTTTGCCGGAGTCGACAACACAGCCACTGGTCTATAGCCACCGACATCCGGGCCAGACTTACCCTTCGGAACCGGAATAACTCGTGTAATTTTCCATCGAGGCGGGAACGTCGCTTGCTTTAAACATGTATTAAATATATAGTGCAGTGGTTCTGCTAGCACCCTGCCACAGTCCCTAAACAGAAACGCTGGTATACCGTCAGGGCCAGATGAACGTTTTGGCTTGAGATTAGCGAGCGCGTCCTTAACATCCCGAAGACTAAGAGCCTCGATATGCACACGCGCACTGGTGGGCTGAGCCGCCGCCGCCGCCGCACGTGAGTCCAGTCGCGGTGGCTCCTTGCTGTACACAGATTCAAAAAAATCCGCGAATTCCCTAGCACATTCATGATCCGTGAGGTATTGTCCATCCTTCATGATACTTTGCCTATTTAGTCTACTTCGTTTAGATCTAATGTACTGCCAAAATGATTTTGGATCTTTTGCGAACTGACTCTGAATTTTACTTTTGTGTTCTTTGAGTGCAATTTCTAATGATTTTTTTATGCGAGCTCTGTACTTTGCAAATGTATCATAATCGCTATCGAGTTTCGTTAGTTTGAACTTTTTATGCAGCCTGGCTTTAATCTGTATATCTTTGATAATATCCCTAGTGTACCATTCGGGGTATACGTATCGCGAATTTCTATTGTTAAGTTGTTTTTTCTGGGGTACACATGTATCCAAAATATGATTAATCTTATCATAAAAGACATTCAACATCTCCTCCAAATCATGCTTGTCATACAAAATAAAAAACGTGTATTTAAAATTACGTATAACAAGAGAAGTGAAGTGATAGACATATAGTTTGTCAAAAGAGTAATGGCCAGGGTGTGCTTATTAGACTAAAAAAGGTTTTAACAATTTACTTCTATGAAATTATACGACAACACTACCACTCCGTATCGAAGCCGCAAGCAAACTGCCGCCGGCAACCAAACGCCGCGCGTGCCGCGGCTGATGCCGCGCGTGATGCGGCAAATTAAAATACCTGATGGTGGCCAAGCCAGTGTCAGTCACCAGGAGTAATGATGCCGTGACATCTGACGGGAAAAAGGAAGAACTTAAACCCATGTTACACCAATAACCCCGAACAGTACGAAAAGCGTGGCAGTCTTCTCGAGCATAGACTATATACTATAAACTGTTCTCGAGGACACCAGAGACCACGCGAGTAAGTTATGGTCACGAGGAGTCTCGCTCAAGGCCTGCGCATATTTTTTTCGGTTTTGTCTGAACTGACCCCTAAAGTGTGTGAAATGATGTTAAACAACAAATCAAACAAAGAAGCACTGTCAACAAAACGCTTTTATTTTAGACCAAACATGTCACAATGGAGGTTCACAATCAATTTACCACTTGGACAAAGTTACATTCTACGCACGGACGTCTGTTTCGATCTTGGCTGGCGCGTTAGCGGCCCTGAGCGCCTCACAGCACCGGCAGCACCGCCAGCTGTTCGTGGTGGGCAACAGGTGCTCGCTGTTCACGCACTCCAGGTGGAACTGTGACGCACACATGCTGCACTTGATGCAGGCGCAGCCCTCCGTCGTGTGGTTACAGATCGCACAGTCCATCTTAACTAATTTTACTGAGGACAAAAAGACTTGTTAATTCAGAATTTGAAAGAGTAAAAATTTGTCTTGTCTGCTCTCGTGTCGACTGGAGAACCAGCCAGAAAACCTTACACAGCCTATAATAACTGTCAGCCAAGTTGTGTCGTTATCGGTTGTCATGGCATGTTATGCGAAGGAATGGGGAAATGTCGTGAGGAAAGTTATAGTTTTAGTTTTGAGAATGAATGACGATGGGTATAGTAGAGTAGAGGAGCGATGGATATGGACTGTGTAAAGGTATATATGATATGACAATAAAGGAGGTGTGATGAGATGACGAGTTATAGAAAAGTATGGAAGAAGACGATGCGCCGACCCTAAAGGTAAGCGTCACCTGGCCGCATCGGACGCATCGCATCAGACGGATCGTAGTTATTGAACAGATTCAAGCGATCCGTACGGTGCGGATCAGTGGACGCACCAATGAATACTACGATCCGTTTGATGCGATGCGTCCGATGCGTTCGATGCGGACAGGTGGACGCTTACCTTAAATGAATTGGGATAAGGGCAAGAGAATGATGAAGCAGCCTATAAAGCGAGAGACAAACTGGGCCCACGTACGCAACATATGCAACGCATTATGATATCTACTATGCGATAGAAACACTTATCGTATGCAACGCAATCACACGCTTTCCACGCAACGTCGACCTGCGATGTCCAGATCGGCATGGGAAGGTGGAGGGGATGTTCGCACGCTATCCCACGCGTGTGACCAGTGTGTTTCTAGAACTTACGCGTAGAACGTCATAAACAAGTAGACCTTGTAGTTGTCAATATAGTAAAAATGGGAGATTAACAGCTGATCGATCTAATAAGGAAATACGATGTAATTTATAACATTAAATGCATTGAATATCGTAATGCTACATTACACAATGCAACATGGGAAGTAATAGCAAATAAATCATTCTCAAACTCGCTATCAGAATCAGAAAACATGACTTACAGATGCACTAGTGCACCTTCTGAGAAGTTACAAACGCGTCTGACGCCAATTTACGTTGCATACACGGGACAAGTGTGCACACCAATTCTCCCACGTTGCATCGCTACGTTGCGTACGTGGGCCCAGTTTGTCTCTAGCTTAAATGTTCCCACTGCTGGGCCACAGGCCACCTCCCTTGTGAGAGGAAGCATGCCGTTATCCACGCGCGTTTTTGTATGGCAAAAAAATAAATTTACTTACAATATTATAATATTCACTATTCACTATATTTATAATTATTCCAGAATGTATTCTGCTTTTTATTTGTTCTTAAAAAACTATTTTAATTTTTTTATGCGATTTTAAATAATGTGTGTCTTAGTATGACTGCGAAACTCAACTGAAGAAATGATCGCAGTTTTGTTCTAGCTTCTTTTTCCGTTCTTTATTTAAAATTGAATAGCAGAAGAGTTTTTATTACATTTATAAATAACTGTAGAAAAGGTTTAATAACGACAACGAGCCTATTATAATTATACCTACTTGTTAAAAAAAAATACTACCAATGGAGAATATTCTAATTAGTAAACAGATATCTTATTTCTCTGTGTCGTTGCTGTTAGAAAGATTTTTTCCAGACGTAGCCCACATATACTTTGTAACAAATTCGGAATTTGGCTGACTGATGTTCTCAATAGAATAGGAAAACCCCAATCAGTCTTCTCACCTTGACCGGTTTTTCTCTAATACCTGAATCGGCCAATTTAGAAAGCTTTTCAGTGATTTCATTCGGTAGAAGCGTGATTTCTTGTTGACTTAAGGTCAGAATCAGGAATACCACTACGAGTATCTTGTTTGAGCTTGTTAAGGGTAAAACAAACAACCTGTTGATTGCTTTATCTATGCTGTGCGTCATATACATGGATATGGAACTGCGTTGGTGAATTATTCGTGTTGGCCACAAATTGAACGCGTATTTACAAAAAACAAGTCAATGGATCACCCGACTGAATTCTATCTAACACAATGTTTTAAACTACGTAAAAAGGAAAATGAAGAGGTTTTTTTTAAAACGATGTTTTCACACTAAGTGTTAAGAGTCCTATTACAATTTTTACGCAAATTCATGATTTTTGACGCTGTAATTTTCAGCATCAGTAAAATATTTTAATTATTTGCTTATGAATACCTAACGATAGTGCGATTCTCTTTCTTGGAAGTTGGAGTTACACATTAACATTTTTCTTTTGGTGTAATTTACTATAAATATTTTTCTCAATTTTCAAGAAAAACCGTCGTCGATGGAAGTTTGACGCTCAAATTCACAAAGTGACATTCAATTCTTTTAAATGCTAAAATTACTAAAAGATAAGTTAAATGTTTTACTTTTTTATTGGAGTTCTAGAATTTCGTTAAATTCCTTGAGTTTTCACAAAACAAATCGTAAAGAAAGCCTAATTTAAGCTAAAAATGAGGAAGAATAAGACAACGTAGCAATAAATAAAATTAAAACACTCTAAATTCTGCATTCTTCAGCTCGCTCCTCAGTTTAAGTCATTCTGACGCGAGCGGTGGACGAGGAAGGACCTGGACACAACATTTTCGTCAATAACAATCCACTCGTGATGTATGTCGATCGAAATAATTTGATCCAGGACGAAAAAATAAAAAAAATTGACTCTTAAAAGATTTTTCATAGAGATTTTTTAATGTTAAGTAAATCGTCATCCGATATACTTTTTCGGGAACCTTTCTGTGACCTTCAGAGAACGAGCCCCCTCAATGTCTCTCCACTGTCCACTATCTACATCTGAAAATTTCCCTAGTCAATTGTTCCATTAAATGATGGCCCTTCCTTTGCTGCATGAGTTTTTATCGTCAATATTAGTTGCAGCGCTCATTTACCAGATTAATCTGGGCAGACGGGGGCACATTGGCGATCACTATACGATTACAGGTACTTAGCTATCGGGCCAAGGCCCTCGTCCCGTTTCTGTGGGCTTTGAGATTAAATCAAGACACGTTTAATGTGTAAAGACTTACGTATTTATCTATAAGCTTCCCATTTACCTTACCGATAAGTTCTTAAGTATATGTCTGACGTATCTTTCTCGAGGTACGTCACTTGACCAAAATTGTAAGGATCCTTACCTATATTAAAGATGAATCAAATACGTTAACGATAAAAATAGTTTATCGATTTCTGCCTTCTATTTTTATCGTGAAGATACGGTATTACTATTCTTCTTCGAGAGGAACTATTATAAAAAAAATATGAATAAGTAGAAAAACCATAAATTGTCCATGGTACACCTACTGTCATACATATCTGTCATTTTGATGACTAATGGATTTATATCAAGCTTAAACGTAGTGACATAAAGATGCTCTGCGTAGTGATTAAATACTCTGTGAAACTTGGATGCGAGCTTTCCTAATATATTACTATACTCTATGTTATAAACAAATCTATAAGATAAATTACTCATAATATTATATGAACATCACATAAATTATGCGTAAAACATAATGTTATCATCGTAACATTCACAAACATGTTGATAAACATCCGAGTTGGTTACCTAATTCTCTTCACATTCACTTTGAACCCATATATTTCAAGAGGAACAGCTGAACATTTTGCATTACAATGGAAAACAGACAAAGGGGTGGAACCCAAGCCTTGTCAATGAGTTCTAAGGTACTCTTGTATTATTGTAAATTTGGTCTCGCCCAACACTTCACATTTCTACAGGTATTATAATCCAACACCTATTATAAATTAAAACCTTTCAGGAATGTATTAAAGTCCCTTAGAGCATTTCTGTCGTGTAACGTTGTTAACGTTTTGGCTCACAGCCAAAATATACTACTGGATTTTATTTTGCGCAAAAGAATTATTTAGCTATGCAAATATGATTTTCTTTCCAAATTAAAGCACTTGCTGTTATATATATGTCACCGTAAAATTTCCAAACACGTCATATTGTAATCTCTCTAGCGATATTGTAAACTCTCGAATTATTGTCAAACGAACATACTGCTTACAATAAAACGCATTATTTTTCCTGAAATGCATGCGATGGTAGTCAACTCACGCGGTGTGGAGGGAAGAAGGGGTCGCCCTTGCCCAGTGGTACCACTCTCATGAAAAGATACTGTACCATTCCTGAGAATTATCGATTAATATATATAACCTAACCTTAAAACACTTTATATTCCCCTAAAAAGTGTAGTCGACGGAGCCCCGCTTCGCGGATCCTATTCCGAGTGCAGGGTTTAAAGGAACCTAACTAACCTAACAGGGGGGTGCCCCAAGTCCCGATTATGGGGGCAGAGATACTTCCGTATGTTCAGTTGACAATAATTCGAGAGTTTACAATATCGCTAGAGAGAAACACGTTAGATTGTAATCTCTCTAGAGAGATTGTCCACTCTCGAATAAAATACACAATATTACGGTTTCACTTCGATAGATTACAATCTACCGAATAATGCGTTATATTGTAAGCAGTATGTTCGTTTGACAATAGTTTTCTTACAATATAACGGGTTTTACAATTTTACGGTGACATATACATCATAACTTCAAAGTGCTTCGTTGATAAAAATTAAATCATCATTAAAGGTACCTAAAAACCACATGGAGATTTTAATAACCAAAAGAGACATGGTTTTCATAATAATTATCAAGTGCTACTAAGTGCAATTTATATTAATATAAAAAATACAGTACCTCCTAAGTTCCTGTTTGTTTATGGGTACATTACCTAAAATTACGGCATTTGTGAAATTCTTTAATAAATACTCCTTACATAACTGGCCAAGTATTTTACTATCTATATTTTTAATCTGTGGTCGTAAGTAATAAAACATTTTGGCGCCAAATTATCTTAAAGATTTTATTAGGGTCGTATTATTTCGTAATAAATCGTTTGTGGTATATTTTTATGAATATTGTGTATTGTGTACGTCAATGCGGTTTATATTAGTTTTGATATTGTTTGTTCGTTGATATTAAACCGAAACAATATTATTTGCTCGTGTGAAATTCTACTTTATTAGTTCCGATTTCCTATCTTTTTTCGCAGTTACAACCTATTTGTGATGATCAAATACGTCACCAATGAAAAACTGTAACAGATCTTGATTTAAAGCTTTCAAACTTACATGTGCCGAATTCGGAAAACTGTGAAAAATGCGTAAAAGAACCAAATACGGACCGAATTACTCTTTGGATATTCCCACCACCGTGATATAATCTTCACATGAATTAAACTAGTAGTAGTTCAAACCAAGCACGTATCCAGGCTTTTGGTTCGGGGGGGGACAAACATTGAAACAACCATGAGAACTGTGCATGGGCGCCCGCATATTTTTTTCCAGAGAGGTGCAACATCAATTCCATGAAAACAGCTCGAAATTGTTAGCACTCCGAATCCAATAATTGAAATCAATGAAAATATAGTACTTAGTATTCGAAAAGCGAGCGCAGCGAGCTTGAAAGTTTTTGCATCCACCTCGAATTTGATAGGTTTTTTTTTGTCAAACCGCCATTCAGCCAATTTATAAAAAAAAGCTTATGAACGCAAAGGACATAATAATATATGTCTGAGCACGCTCGTATAATTTTGTTGTTAGGGACACCCAGAAAAAAAATAGGAGTCCAACATTTTTGCTTTCTGGCTCGGATGGTTGGTTGTTCTATGTATTTTCTTCCCCGTTACAGCACCTTGCACCCTGTGGCCGGCGCCCATGGAACTGTGTAAAAACTGTTCACTCATACACTGTACTATGGGAATAAATCCCAACTATCTACCCCCGTCCCCCCCTGTATACGTGCCTGGTTCATACCCATAAGATATTTCTTAAAGTCTATTAAAAAGCTTGTTTCAGAACGATAAACGAATATCAGTTTGATGCTAAACATTATTTATTTTAGTCGTATTTTCAATAACACTTATCTATCGAATTGTGTGAAAAAAAAATTGCAAAAGCAGAATAACATTTGTTGTGTTTGTTGCAGACGGACGACCGATGGAGGCGGCGCGCGGGTGGTGCGCTCGACACCCGACTGGAGCGACAGCGCCATCAGCGGCGAGCACCTGTGGTCGCCCACATCCGTCTCCGGCGATTGCTGCTACGTTGGTGATGCTGAGTGCCAGGTACTATTTTTCTTCTTATACTAGGGAAAGCACGTTAAGCTGTTGGTTCCGGCTGTCATTTGCCCATCTTTGGGAGTCGTTATAGGTATAGTCAGTGGCCCAAAAAGACTGACAACCAGTCTTACCAAGTCTTAGTGGTATCGTATTATCCAGTATTAACTGGGTTGTGGAGGTAAGATAGGCAGTCGCTCCATGTAAAATACTGGTATTCAGCTGCATCCGGTTAGACTGGAAGCCGACCCCAACATAGTAGGAAAAGGCAGATCATGATGATGACTAGGGACACATTGGCGGTATTCGGCGAACGAATCACTTTACGAGATGAAGCTTGACGTCCTGTACTTATAGCTAGCACCAGTAGCTACTGGAGTCTTCGGACGTCGTCAAGACGTGGGGTTCCATCTCTTTCCCATTTCCACACTTAAAACGGTTTTCCGAATCCCGCCAATGTGGCTCTTGCATTAGAAAGAGTATCGCTGGTGATCTCAATTGAACAGACACAAAATTTCTAGTTAGTTCAGTTCGTTTATGAGCTTCTTTTATTAGTCGTAAGTACTAACTCATAAAGAAGCTCTTAACGGAACAGCTCCGCCAATTGATAGATCCCCTAAGTTAAGTTGCCCTGGCGGCAGGTAGCGCGTGCTTATGTAGCCAACACTACCGTGTCTCGGAATGCACGCTAAATGTCAATTCGGGTTGTTGTATTTATTATGGTACCTGTAAAAAAAAGAAAAAGCAGTTATTAGCCCGACAGGACAAAACATACAAAAATAAAAATATAATTATAACTAATAAACATAGTGAGAAAAAGAATAAAATCATAAAAAAGAAAACAAAATACAAACAGAATAAATAATAAACAGAATAATATGTTAGTATCTAAAGGGTAGACTGACAACCGATGAAGTTGGCCAGCTAGAAACAATGAAAAATAACCTACTGCATAAACAGAAAGCCCAACTGCCCGGCTAGCATGGGCAGGGGATAAAAATTTTATCCACCGGTTATTTCCACTGACAAGGGACAAAATTCAAACAAAAGTGGAAATAACCGGTGGATAAAATTTTTATCCCCTGCCCATGCTAGCCGGGCTGGTATAACTTTATAATATTAGGATTCTCAGTATTATGACAGTGATGGTCACTTCTAACAATATAACTTCTCACAGTTATATATCTAGTTATACTGGACCTAAACTTAGTTACTACATGCGGCCACCTCGGCGGCCAGTCTAGAATAACAACAGCCAGTGTAGACAAACATGTTTCCTTCAAAGACCCATTCTCTTGAGGCGCCTTGTCTACGTTATAGCAACAGAGAACTCGGTTAATCTACGTAGAATGAAATAGGCTGTACTGCTACCATGTAGTGTTGCCTTAACTTATCTTTCTTACTGTGTACGAGGCAAACAATCTATGAAAGCTACTTCAAGTGAGAATTTTATAGCCAAGGGCTTGGAAATTTAGAAACTTGGTTGGTTAATAAATGGCTATACAGAAACAATGATGCAGTTGTTATTAAAGGTCTTGTTAAAATTGGTACTTTGTTACAGTTCTTGAAACCTGCTAGTTCTTCATTAACACAAAACAAATATTAAAATGAACTAGAACCGCGCTTTGTAAAATTGAAGTTTGTTAATGTTGGGAGAAGTCTAGTGAAAAATTTATGAGATATGTTCGTTCACTTTTTATTCTCGTTCAGAAAAATCATTTCTCCACACAATAAATAAAGCTATTAAAAGCATAAACAACAAAAGATATTATTGCTTTAGTATATTTTTGTTACTGTTTATTTTAGTACAGTCGTGACATGATAATAACGAAGACGATTTAATGAACAGGTGAATTTTCTATGACGACAAATTACAGCTCCAAATGGTATACGCCTGAATTACCTTGATTATGGAATATACGTTTCCGGCTATTAATGATACCGGCGTCTACAGCATTATTTATGGGACGCCGCCGCCGTCAAATAATAGTGCAGATTTAATAAAGGGGCATTTATGTCAGTAAATTAGATGCTGCACGTAAATCAGCACTTCCTGGTTCGGTACTTACACAAAATATTCTTTTAGTAGACACAAAATAGGTAGGTAGTAAGCAGATAAGTATAGGTAGTTTACCTACAGAAACATGGTTTAAAAAAATAAATTCTTCTCGATATTTTTCCACGGCGATAAAGTACGTAATTTACAACGATAATAATGATCGAGGTCGCAAACTCGCAATCATGCAAAATTAAGTCAACGATCCAGAATTTTCCAATCATGCAATTCTCACAGGACCATAAAATTAATCTAGCGCACGTTGCAGGATTAAATGGGGAAAATGTTACTTTCACAGTAATATAGTTGCTTTTCCACTTTTATTTTAACTTAGGTAACATGAAAATTTTGTACCTGCGTCATTAATAAAATTAAATCCTGACATAACTTTACTTAACGATGCGAGTATACTTTACTGCCGTACACGTTAAAAGCATTAGAGGCTTAATTTGACACCATTTCGGAAAATAATACTTGAGTACTTATTGTTTTCGGCGTTACTGTAGCAAAATGTATTGTTAAAGTTAAAAATTCGGACTAAAAGCTTTAGCAATACGACCAGCTAGGTACAATGAAAAGTAAAAATCATTTTCTTTGAATGACATGCTCATAGTAAAATAACAAGGACACAATGAACCTGGTAAATTGCTAGACGAGCTGAGTGAAGAGAATTACCTGGCAGTTTTATGAATTTTTACGTAGAGAATATGAATAGTCCGTCAAAACAAACTTTTATTTTTGTAATATTCTGTTACAGAGTTCTCCGTCCAGTACATGATATCTTTTACTTTCATTCTCCCGTTACTTATTTTGCTCTTTTCTTTCTTTTACAATAACTTCTTTGTACCGCTACGAATAAAGGCATTATACGAAAAATCTATTGGAAGTTTACACCAAGATACAAGGTATCTCGCCTTGTGTCTTGGTTAAACAACCGTGGAAGAAATGTAATTTCCCCAACAACCATTAGCAAGTTTCCTGCCTATTATGTCGCAGGTTGGTTGTAGTCGTATATAAGATTAATGACCTGATGCCTCCATTTTGTTGTGGCGATGACCTGTCACGGTGTGCAACAAAAGGGTGTCTCGTAAGCCTCATGAAAGTAATCAATTTCTAATTGTAATACGTTCACCACTTACTTTGGGACTAAATAAATACTTTGATGTAAGTACTTGTTCCAGCACTTTGTTCAGCAACTTCTTCAAAGTTCAAGTAAAAGGGTACCGTTTTTGTTCGTAGCATCCTGTCTTGTGTCCATAGTTACGGCACCTTAAAATCAAACTTTATTCTTTGTCTCAACTCTATCTATTTATATGAGTCTCCGTGCGCCGAATTTAGAACATTTCGCTGGGTGTTATTGATTGAATATTTTCGTCCGCAGTTGTTTTATTCTAAACAACAAAACATTGTTACAAACGTTCAATAGTTCCATCCGTTAGGTATATTACAATGGCTTCACCATCAGAATAGAAACTTACGTCATTTGAATTTAAATTAAAAAAAAATGACATTATTCAAAAACTTTTCTTTATCCTACCACATTATAAGATTTTCAAACTGGTTATCCCCTAAGCAGTTTTGATGAGTCTATTTATTTTTAAGGAGTTTTAAAATTCAGGAGAGCCACTGGAGTTAAGGTCTCTGGCATTTATTCGGCAAACGTGCTCGGGTCAATAAATCAGCGTGTAGTGAATTAATGGCTTAAGAACATTTTTATGCGGTAAAAGAAGAACTAGTGGACTGCTTAATGTTATAACGTCACACAAAAATGAGCCCTAATCGTATGACAATTCTCTAAATATAATTTGGAATGTAGCTGTGATAATCTTTACCTTTAGTTTTATTTAGAACTGGGCGTAGGCTCCTGAGAAATACCGATTAATATAACCTAACCTTTAAACACTTTATATTCCCCTAAAAAGCGTAGTCGACGGAGCCCTGCTTCGCGGGGTATTTCCGAGTGCAGGGTTTAAAGGAACCTAACTAACCTAACGGGGGTGTGCCCCAAGTCCCGATTATGGGGGCAGAAATACTTTCGTATGTTCAGTTGACAATATTTCGAGAGTTTTCAATATCGCTAGAGAGAAACACGTTATATTGTAATATAACGTGTTTGACAATTTTATGGTGACTGCATATACAGGGTGTAAACCACCTCATCACAAAGCCGTTAACCAAGCATTCTGCACATCAAACTAAGTAACTTTACGCAAAAATTTTTGCTGGGAAACAATTTTTTTTTTTTTGAGGTTAAAATCATGTTTTGTGGCAGAACTCAATGTAACGCACTTAAAACATTGTGCTGATGGATGGATTGAATAGTACGGGGGTCGTGGAGGTGTTAAAAGTCAAAATCGTACAAAAAAAACTTGTATTAAAAAAAAAAAACTTGTCAAAAAGTTGTAACTTTGACCCCCCATATCTCCGTAACTAGAAGGTTCCCAGGTATGGTGTAGAACAAAAAAATGATCGCAATATTGGGGAGAACAAGTGCCTTTCGGCTTCGTGAAGAGGTGTTTTACACCCTTTATACCCTATTCCAAATAAGTAACAAGCAAAGTAAACGGATACGGAATCCTGTTGAATAATATGATAACTTTCACATATTCCACAATTATTGACAATACTTCATCTCCACAGAAACACGGGTCCCGCATGAAATGTTCGGCGTGCAAGATCGTTGCGCATACAGCATGTATCGACATCTTGATGGACCGCGTGCAGTTCACGTGCAAGCCTACCTTCAGAGACGTGGGGGTCCGGCAGTACCGGGAGCAGACCATCACCCACCACCACTGGGTCCACCGCCGCTCAGAGAAGGGCAAGTGCAAGGCCTGTGGTAAGGTGAGGGCCGCAATCTATATGTCGCTTACGTCATCGGTCAATGTTGTGCTGTCATATATGGAAACGGTTGTGTTTATGTAGGTCGTGTTTGGTTTTTTAGTTTTGTTTTAACTGCCACCGACTTTTTTGGCAGTTTTATTTTTTTGTATATTTTTTACGTAGGTTGCATTAGTCATGGTCACCAATAATTACGTTATTTTAGGTAGTTTAGTTTAGAGTACACAATTAGTATAGTTAATTTGCGTATAATCGATTGCTTTCAACCGTGGTTATTATTCAAAACGTGCATTCAAATATCATGAACAGACGGCAAGTTAGGTTCATTACCTAAACACGTAAGTCGGTATATTACAGATTTAGAATTTACCTACTCTAAAAGTTTCTTGTTAGTGAATAAAATCTTTTGAGAATATTGTAAAGATACAAAGTTACTTGTTAAACAAAGTAGTTTCCATGAATACCTTGGCATATTATTTTGCCAAGGAAGGCAGTAATAGTACATTATGGTACAAGTGTGTAATGTTGGTGATTACCGCCGAGGCGCCATTGAGGACCGAGCCGTTAGGCGAGGTTCTTAAGAGAGCCGAGGATTGTAATTATCAACACACACGTGTATCATACGACGTTTTTCAACACACTTGAGAATAAAATAACACTAAAAATAACTATAATTTCAACAGTGAAAACGAGTTGTGAATTTTTTTTCGCAATGGCGGGAATAATTCATCAGTTTTCCTATGCGCGCGCATCTAACAATGGCGATCGCCCATAGACTAAAAGAATGAGGTTTCTTTTTTTTGGCTTTTCGCGGATAGCGTTTTAGCAACGTACGAAATGGGGAATTCAAAGTTTTATTATTAAAAAAAAAGTAAAAAAAAAAGAAAACAAAAGTTGCATTTGAGTGAAAGTTTTATTTATTAAAAACTTATAACTTGAAATTATCTATGTAGATACGAAGTTGTATGAAATGAGCAAGCAATAGGTACATTAATTTATTTGTACTATTGAACACGATCTTTTTTGTATCGAAACTTTTTTTAAGAACAAAGCAATTCAACCAATAAAAAAAAACCCTATAACTCACTTGTGAATAATAGCAATGAAAAAGTCACAGTTTGATTACAGGTGTCATTATGTGCCTAATTGCAGTGAAATTAGAGCCACTTTATGAGCAAGTGTGTTGAAAAAACTTTTAATGGCAGTATTTATTGGTAATCATTCATTTTTATGGCCGTGACATTATGAAATTCAAATACAATAAGATGGCGGATAAATAAAAATGGACAAACACATGAAAATAACGAATTAACTCACTATTAAAGCACAACAAATCGGTTTTTTTTTAATTTTAAAGAGCAACTACCTACTTGCTGCAACTTTACAAAAATCTCGTTAAGGATGTGAAAGTTGAATAAATACCAAATATTAACTCTTTCGTAAATATAATAATTGCCTCCTCACCGTAGTCTTTTACATTAAATATTTCGTTTTTTTTTTCTTAGTTATTATGTATAATTATGCAAATGGAAATAATTACCACAGACGCAGATGTTGCATTAAATCAGCCGTTTTCATAATGACAGTATATGGGTCAATTTGGTATTTGTAATTAACCTGTGTGAGTTTTGTCTCCCTGTTTGTTTATTCGGTACACTTTAAGCCATATAGCCATTCAATTCATAGTAGATATCATTTTAGTAGTGTTTTTTATTTACATTAAAAATTCATATCTCATTAACTTGTCACAGTATTTATTTTTACGATCTAAGTACTTCGTTGAGTTGTTAAATACAAATATAGCTTGTAGGTACTTAATGTTTGTTACACACACTGTAACGAAAATAAATATTACGTAAGTCAAATTTTCACATTAACTCTTTTTTCTGACAGCATTAAATATTTTTCAACACACTTGCTCATAAAGTGGCTCTAATTTCACCACAATTAGGCACATAATGACACCTGTGATCAAACTGTGACTTTTTCATTGCTATTATTCACAAGTGAGTTATAGGGTTTTTTTTTTATTTTATTGGTTGAATTGCTTTGTTCTTAAAAAAGTTTCGATACAAAAAAGATCGCGTACAATAGTACAAATAAATTAATGTACCTATTGCTTGCTCATTTCATACAACTTCGTATCTACATAGATAATTTCAACTGATAAGTTTTTAATAAATAAAACTTTCACTCAAATGCAACTTTTGTTTTCTTTTTTTTTTTACTTTTTTTTTATAATAAAACTTTGAATTCCCCATTTCGTACGTGGCTAAAACGCTATCCGCGAAAAGCCAAAAAAAAGAAACCTCATTCTTTTAGTCTATGGGCGATCGCCATTGTTAGATGCGCGCGCATAGGAAAACTGATGAATTATTCCCGCCATTGCGAAAAAAAACTCACAACTCGTTTTCACTGTTGAAATTATAGTTATTTTTAGTATTATTTTATTCTCAAGTGTGTTGAAAATCGTCGTATGATACACGTGTGTGTTGATGATTACACACTTGTACCATAATGTACTATTATTTATAAGTTACAGGTCTAGTAGGATGGCAGAAACAGGTTGTATTCGTTTAGTATTTCAACTGTGTTTCGTGCTCATTTACAAGTCAAAATTTTATGAAAATTCTTTTGGAACATCTACAAAAACAACAATCATAATTTCCTTATTGTTTCGACTGTTGGAGGACATTACGTGCGTTGAATAATTTAAACTCGATCAGATTAAGACAAATTCCGCATGACTGCTGCTCAAACGGAGGATAAACGTTTCACTCAAGATTATTTTACAAAGTCGTTTGTTGTTTTTTAGGGTTCCGTAGCCAAATGGCTAAAAACGGAACCCTTATAGTTTCGCCATGTCTGTCTGTCTGTCTGTCTGTCTGTCTGTCCGCGGATAATCTCAGTGACCGTTAGCACCAGAAAGCTGAAATTTGGTACCAATATGTATATCAATCATGCCGACAAAGTGCAAAAATAAAAATTTAAAAAAACATTTTTATTAGGGTACCTCCCCCAGACGTAAAGTGGGGAGCGATTTTTTTTTAATTTTGACCCTGACGTGTGATATATTGTTGGATAGGTATTTAAAAATGAATAGGGGTTTTCTAAAATAATTTTTTGATAATATTAATATTTTAGGAAATAATCGCTCCGAAAGTCAAAAACAATGTGTCCCCCCCCCCTCTAACTTTTGAACCATAAGTTTAAAAAATATGAAAAAAATCACAGAAGTAGACCTTTATATGAACTTTCTAGGAAAATTATTTTCAACTTGATGAGTTGAATAGTTTTTGAGTTATATAGCACTTTTTCAAAAAAACGCAAATGATAACTTTGTTTTTCATACAAATACTATGAAAAACAAAGTTATTTTTGCTGACGAAAAATGTTGGTATTTTTAATGGTCTGGGAAGCTACGGAACCCTACAGTGAGCGTGGCCCGACACGCTCTTGGCCGGTTTTTTTTAATAATTTATTTCTATGTGCCTTACCTACTGAATAATACAAATATATTCGAAATAATTACTGCCATAACCTTCAACTTTGTTAAAATGTCCAGCAAGTATTATTTAACAGATAATGATACGAGTATGTAGATATGACTGTAGACAATTATATCGATCGCGGCAAAATACTAATAGTCTTTCATTTCAAAACCATTCGTTTTAATACCAGCCAACTTTTTTAGGTCTTGACTCTTGTCCTATATAGATATATTACAAATTCGTGGTCCTGCCGTTGTCTCCATAAGTGTATCAATATTTTAATAGGTAGTGCTTGTAAATACACGATTACCAAATTACAATATCGATGTTATAGAACATGGCAATATTAGCAATTACTCACATACGGATAGGCTTACCGGACCTTAATAAACAGGCTGATTAATACTTAATGGGGCTTTCTACAATTAAGGGAGCCAGCTTGATCATCCACTCCAGTGGAGGATTCATTAATATGTATGGTGAGCCTCGACTAGCCAAGATGTTGCCGTGCAATCACAATCTGGAAGTTACCCGCCAGACAAAGCTATCACATTAAAAGTCCTTTCCACCAGCCACTTAATCGAGTCTTTAATTATTTAAGGAATCGATAAGTACCATTGTGTCCGACGATCCGGCTATTTAATGGGGAAAGTTTTCTTTTTCTATCGTGGCAGAGGCACCTACGTATACATTCTAGGACCATTAACGGTCTAATCACACAGTAAAACGTAGGTAATAACAAACAAACGTTTAAAGTCGTAACATCGTACATTTAGCTTGATAATCGACATGGATGATGAATCCTGGTTAAGCACCCACATTCAACATCATAAAAGCTAAAGTCTGTTAAGGCGGTTACTTTCTTGATTAAAATTTTAATAATACTTTGATCGTGCTGGATGCAGCTTGACGGGTGTGAACCCTGACTGCAACATAAAACCGCGTTAGTCCAGAATGACAAACACCGGAGCGGACCACGACTGACCTATGTAAGTGCTAAATTCCCATAGAAACCACGTACCCAACGACGATAAATAAATCGGTAGCGGCGCTACGAAAATAAAAGGTCGCGCTGACGGATGATTTTTTTTTTGCCTGCTGGAGTCGCAGAACGTCCGGCTTTAACCGGACATGGTTCGAGTTTTACATCAGCCAAAAATGTGAAACATGAATACTTTCTTCATTGAAAAAAAAAGATACAAATATCGGTTGCTATGCTTTGCGTTTTAACGCCGAAAACATCTTCCGTAGGTATTAGAATGCTACAGTAGCAACTACTTAATTTGAAATTGCAAGCAATTTCAGACTAAAACGAGGCAGTACTCGACCTGAGACGCATTAGGTCTGATGTAGAATTTGACAAGTTTCGAGGAGAGCCAAAAGAAAGATGTTGACAAAATCGAGTCAAAACTTTTGTTTATTATCGAATAGGCTAACAAAAATAGGTTTATATTTTAGATAAATCGTGTGCCCTTGTATGAGTACAGTAATAAAACCATTCACAGTAAAATAATAACATTTATTAATCAAAAACTACTTTTTTGGTGACATCCAACCTTATGCTTGTACAGAGTTATTAAACAACAAATCCTTTTAATTCTTTTTACTGATCCAACTTTATGCCTGCAATTCTTTGGTAAATTCAATGCGTATTGTAAGCTTTTTTAAAACATGTAACATTATGTTTCACCAAAAATAGAAATTAAGTTACGTCCGATCTTGTTATATATCTATTTATGAGACATTTAAATTAATTATTATTAAGTACCTAACAATAGGAGCCGTGTCCAGAAGTACCGCTTTCTGAATCAAGCCCTTGATCCAGCTGCCTAACGAGAGCCTCCTCGGGTATTGGTCGAGGCTCTTGGTAATTAGACCGTATATAGGCTGATACGATTATTGGCACAATGATTGCTGAGTCTACTTCCCACTTGTCAACAACCTCGCGAGCCCAGTCATTCTTGATTTGTTTATCTTTCTCGGATTTCAAAAGGTTCTCATCATGCGGCACCGTTATGTCAACAATCATTGCGCGCCGGTCTGATCAATCCACCACCACTATAACAGACCTATTGGCTACAATAGTTCTGTCAGTGATGATGGATTGATGGATTGATCCCAGTACCATGTGGCACTGCCACTATCGAGAACTGGGTTGGGCACGTACCTATTGTAGGGCACTTCCGATTCCACAAGGTTGTATTTTAGAGGTAAGTTGCTGATCGATAATCCTAGCTACAAGATAGTGTCTATGCAAATAGTCGCCATTAGTTAGACGAGACAATGTAACGGATTGATTCGCCTGGACGGTGGCATGTCCGACATAATATCAACCATGCCGTCCTTCACAATAAATCTCCGGTACTAATTCGTCATCATAACTTCATCCATTATTGCACACACAAAACCCTCGGGTTTCTCCGTATAGGTCCCCGGAACGGAGCCGGGCTACGGACGCTGATAAGTCTACCTACATCGGGTCCATGCAGGGCCCAGAAAAACCGTCCGTGAAGTTCCTTACTCTGCGGTCGTTAGTGGCAAGAACTGGAGGTTTGCGTCAGTTCTCTTTAGCCAAGGAGAGTGACCCCTTGCGAGAGCCCTTGTCCATTGCAACCACATTTCGATGCATCTCCACATCGGTTTCTAGGAAATATTCCTTGAGGCTGCATAACTCGTGATTTTGGAGTCTTAGCATTTAAGCCTCGACCCACTTCCGCGGGATATACAGTCTCATAACCGAAGAACGTGGGTGATGCATTCGATATGCCATCAACAATTTACGGACATTCGTATTAAAGGCGTCTAGTTATGTTTGAGTCCATTTGAGTATGCCGAAACAGTACATCAAATACATGACCCAACCGTTGAAGGCACGCAACTTATTTCCACTTGATAAAAGACTATGATATACTTTTTTCAGGCGGTCAGAGAAGCGCTCATTCAACGGTTGCGATTGCGGTTGTCAGCAACATTGATGCCCAGCGCTTCCAACGTACCCAAATATTTATACTCGTAGGTTTCTGTTGCTGAGAGGGATCTAAGATTTATGAAATCTGAGATCTGGGTTTTCACAGATTCCACAATTTCCTCTTGCTTAACATGCATGACCGCACATTTGTCCACACCAAATCCCATCGTGATAGCGCTACTGAAATTTTCAGTTACCTTCAGTAGCTCCATCAGTTGCAAATCGTTACGGACAAAGAGTTTCAAGTCATCCATGTAAAGGAGCTGAGATATAACCCAACCATCTTTCCGCAAGCGAAACCTAGACTGAATCCTCCAGCAGTGTGCTAAGAGTATTCAAGACTTGACGACATCCTGGATAGCGAAGGACCTTCATGTGCTTCATTTGAAGGTGCGCAGAGTTGCATCAACTTTATACAACTCTAGCACCCTCTTGAGCCATTTTATGTGGCACCGAGTCATAGGCCTTCTTATAGTCTATCCAACGGGTCGACAGATCCTTTCGGGAACAGCGAACCTGTTGACTAATGGCTATATCAATCAGTAGGTCGGTCCCTAGAACCACGGGGCCCGTTTCTACATCCATTTTGAGAAACGGACATGACAGAAATGTCATCTATATGTTTGCTAATTTTAGTTCTCAAAATGTATTTTAAAATTTTATCGACTGTCCGATACTACCCGACTTATAGAGCAGGTTAGTTATACCCGTTGTCACGAACTCTGGCGGCGACCCTGACTTTAATGGAATAGGGTCGCCAGGCGAGCGTGTGACCTTGTGAACCATTTTAGCCAGAAGTTGTGCAGTCCCTCCAGCCCTGGAGATTTCCAGTTAGGCAACGGACGGTCTGAAATAAATAAAATATTATTAATTTTAATCAACTTCAGGAAATAACTTGTAAACATAAAGCACGTGGCACAAGCCCGGTGCTGTGCTCTGATAGGTCAAGCCACCGTGGCGCCGAAAAACGGCTGAGTGTCCGGCGATAATGTCCGATATCATTGTATCGCGTCGGTGTGCGGTCACGAAGTCAATGGAATAGTGCTTCTTGTTCACATAGGCATTTCTGTACAACGATAAAATAGCACTTCTTAAAGGCATAAGGGCGAATTATGTTTGTAGACCCTAACCAAACAAATAAAACTTTCGAGGCATAACACTATATCTCAAGGTCCGACATCTGATTATTTAATTTCAGGAGGCATAAAGTTCTATCTGACAATACGTATTATTTTTAGCAACAATCTTTGTAGCATAAAGTCGAATGACAAAATAGTCCCTTCCTTACGCGTAAAATAATTTACAAGCATAAAAACTGAAGTCAATGTTCGACCTTCTAATTAAACCCATATTTTAAGCATAAATACTGTACTTGCTATCAAGCCTTATTCCACGATATAAATTAAAAAATTACACAGATTCGACCTTATGCATTTGTATAACATCAGAACAAAAAGAGATAAAATTATGATTGTTATATGCTTAGAAAGAGCGCGAGATACTGGTTTCAGCTGACTAATAAAGTTATTTTGGTCTGATCTCGATATTCGACCTTATGCGTCTCAGGTCGAGTATTATTGATCTCAATGAGCGCAACTCAGTAACTTATCATCATTGATAGTAAGTACATGAATTTTATCCATACAATTTGGATATTAGGTACACAACTTCAAATGTAACCTAAAATTTGCCTTTCGCAAATCGTTCACCTATGGATTTGAACCTCTCCAAAGTTCCTCCAAAACTCTCGAGCTGGTTGGGCAAACTATCTAAACATATTGCCGTTTAGACCCTTTGAGCAAATCACGACTGCCTCGTTGAGGTTATATATTCGGTTACCTGATGCTTGCTTTAAACTTGAGCCTGGCGTATTACGGTATAATTGGGCTTGACTTTTCCTTGAGCAAATTAGAAATAAAAATGTACTCAAAACTGGTAACTAAAGTTTACCAACCGAATAAACCGCAAATTTAGGTGCTTCGTATGTAAACGAATATATTATGTACATAATATAGTCAAGTTTACCATTTCGTTTCTGTTATTCCTTGGGGTATTTACCTTACTTAGGTATTTACTTACGATAACTAAAATAACGCAAATGTACCGTACAGATTTGCTCTTGAACAAGGCTCTGTAGGATGTGAATCTATCTCGAACCTTTTGCTGCGTAACTGCGTCAATGTGCTTCTATTATTTTGGGATTTTAGTTTATGCAAGAAGGCAACTTTGTGACATTATTTAGTTATCAAACGATTAAATGTTTAATTAAGAACTCGGCCAATTAACTTTTAATTAGTTGACCTTGTTGTACCTACTGATTGATAAATTATGAACATAATGTTAAACTCATTGATTTTATGGTCGAGGAAAATCCTCTTTATTGCGAGTCTCATCATTTTATTGGTGACACTAATTAATATTTTATGACGTGTCTGACATTTATAGTTTTTTGGTGCGGGTGTAACCACGTGTAAACACGTAAAACATTAAACTTAATGAAGTACCTATGTGTGACCGATACGGCCGGCATGCCTCGGTCAAACCACGCGGTTCTGTCAACTCAAATGATTTGCATCTACATACGTAACATGGCCGCCATCGCATGCGACACGTCACAAAACCAACCCACATAAACGCCGCGCTCCCGCTCAACGCGGAATTAAAACTTCATTTTTAATGACGTGTTACCATAACGTTCACATGGGACTGCAACCTGCACAATTTAAAACAAAAATAGTGTTTCTGGGTTATGTTTTACACTTTTGTTCTCACGACTATTGTTTGGTTACTTTAGTGTGTGTTTTCGTGCACAGAAAACGCTTTGCGTGTAGGTACCTATTAGTACAGAATCAAGCTTTTAGTTGTAATAAATGCTGTTGTTATGATTAGATTCATTTGTTATTCACTAACGTTACTTGCAGGAATAGTTGAATCCGACAAATGTTTATATTACAAATGTTTGTACATGTTACATTAGTTTTCAAATTACACTCTGTTGTTATACATTCACAGAGCACTAAATAAATTGGTTTCAATACATCATCAACACATTATTGGTATTTTTTTCACACTCATAAGTGCCATGTGTGTTGCCATGTTTAGTTTGGTAGCGATATTTATGTTGCTTTATGTGGCTTTATTATTTGTTGTGTGATTCACTTTATTCATCTGCATGTGTGTTGCATGGTTGTTTTGTTGTCACAGTCATTCCGGCGCAGCTGCTGTCGGTGGTGCATACCAACTCAGGACACTGTAGACAAGGCTATAGGAGTAGACAGTGGTGAGATTGTGAATGTGCGTATACAAATGTGTTGCCGCAGGTGGAGGCTAGGGGCCAGGTGCTCATACAGGACCGAACTAAGTTATTAAACCAACATTCCCGAAAAAATAAAACCCACCTATCCATATAAAAAGACATTGTTCATTTGACATTGAGACATTGTTGTATCAATTGAAATATTATTATTTTAGCAAAAGTCCATGTAAAATACAATATCTACATTCTTATTAAAATTTCGTTTTCAGATAAACAATTTATCTTAAGTCAACCAGCTGAATTTGAGTTAAAGAAGCTCAGTCTGTATTATAAGTAACTTTGTATCTTTATAACAGACCTACGCATAACAAGTGAATTTCGGGAATGTCGGTAATTAAAATCCAACCTGTGTCTAAATTAATTTTATCGTTGCTTGGTTTACATTAATTTTGAAATCGTTGTAGCTAACTGGTGTAAGGTTATCATTTTATTCGTAAAATGCGTTTGCTCTAATTTCACATTTTTTCCTACAGTCGCTGCAGGCTAAACTATCATTTAGCTCGAAGGAAATCGTTGCCTTGACTTGTTCGTGGTGTAAAGACGCATACCACAACAAAGAAAGTTGTTTCAATCTCCAGCGGATAGGAGAAGAATGCTCATTAGGTACAGTATTAACGACCAAAAACTTTTCTCATTATTCCCTGAACACTTGAATAATTCAAAATTTGCCCAATCATTAATTGTTTTCCGTAGGATCGCAATATAATATAATAGTACCACCAGCGTGGATCGTCAAATTGCCAAGAAGAGGTAGTTTTAAGTCATCACTAAGAAAATCACCTAAGAAAAAAAGTGCTTCCAAGAAAAAAGGGAAAGATTCAAAGAATGAACAGAAAACATTTGTGATAAAGCCAATCCCTACAGCGAGTGTGAGGCCAGTGTTAGTTTTTATAAACCCGAAGAGTGGAGGCAACCAGGGCGCCAAACTGCTGCAGAAGTTCCAGTGGCTGCTGAACCCACGACAAGTTTTTGATCTCACACAAGGTGGACCGGGACCTGGGTAAATATAAAGTCACCTTTTCATCACTATCGTTACTGTCAATGCTCATAAGTGGACATAACACGAAAGTCAGAGTGACATATTTCTCTAAGATACGCTGGTGACGAGCGACGAGCGATGACGTTATACATCTACTACTTAAATTGCCACACAATTCCACATGCACCTATTATATGGCATCGTTGTTACGTCACCATGACATATGCCCATAAACCTTTCCCTGACTTCTGTCTCAAAGCAACGGATTTCTTGAGTCTTTTTGGCCGACAATTCCGAGCATGTTTTTTTTGCAAAACACTAAGACTTGTAAGACTGTTGCGAAATGGGAGCAGCACTCTTTGCACTGCCTACGCTCGTAGACCTGCTCGGGCCAGTAATAGGTTTGACCCATTAAAATGTTAAGGCCGTCTGAGCTCGTTGCATCATTCACCTTGTTTTAGTCCTAAAGAGATGTCAGGCTAATGGGACGTGATGTGGGGGATCCTCCTTCATCATTGCTATTAGCGTTCGAAGATTTAAATTAGGGATACTCTCTCTTTCTCTAATTTAAAATTTACTTTTCGTTCGTAGTGCCCATTTATTGAGCATTTAGGTCTTCGAACCTGATCAATTTATAAACATCTCAAAAATTATCCTAAAAAAAGTTCAGATTTTTAATAAATTTGTTTTCCAAACTTTAAAAATGCTGTTGCCATAAATATTGCAATACTTAATAAACACCATGGCATCATAAATTAATTATCACCAATCTAGAACCATAGCACCTCCTACTCGCAAATGAAAAAATCCTGTAAAAATAGATGCTCATATTTAATTAAAATGACTACAGTTTAAGTTAGTTCATCGTCCTTCTTAACGATTGAGTCAACTTTTCTGATCAAACTGAAGTAACGGTATTTTAAGGGAAGTCATTTTAAAAATTCTGTTAATCATCATTAGGAATTAATGACTCGAAGATTTCATAAACAAACAATAGAAAGTATGTCATCAAGAGTTAAAATATAATATACCTGGAACTGTACCCAATATTCAATTAAATCTATCTCATTCATTTTTAGTCCATACTCAAAGATAAACGCTAGGTTGACAAGTGACCCAGATGGCTCATAGTAAATTATTACTTGTCATTGCCAACTGGTTACTCCGCAGCCTACATGCTGGGGAAAAGCCCAATAAGTAACCACTATTTCGGCCTAGGTTTAATAAGGGCATTTTTTTTCCATTTTGACACAGTTTCGAATCCAGGTGGCCTAGTGTTAGTGATTTTTATTAATTCCAGAATTTATAACAGAGTTCAATTTCAGTCTGGAGCTGTTCCGCAAGGTGCCGAACCTGCGCGTGCTGGCGTGCGGCGGCGACGGCACGGTAGGCTGGGTGCTCAGCGTGCTCGACCGCATCGGCACGCGCCCGGCCGTCGGTGTGCTGCCGCTCGGCACCGGCAACGATCTGGCGCGAGCGCTCGGCTGGGGAGGTGTAAGTATAACACAACAGAACTTGTAATCCCCGAACGGTGAAGCACATGTGTCCTATTAGTACACCCATATTTCGCCAGTTATATTCAAACCCCATATTAACAACCAGTAAAAACTAGAAAACATTTAAGTGAATACAGGGTGTAAACAACCTCATCACGAAGCCGTCAACCAAGCATTCTTTACATCAAACTAAGTTACTTTACGCAAATAAATTTACTGAAAACTACTTTTTTTTGGGGTGAAATATCATGTTTTGTGGTAAGTAGAACTCAATGTAACGCACTTAAAACATTGTGCTGAATGTGCTGATAGATAAATTGAACAGCACGGGCGTTATAGAGGTGTTTAAAGCAGCGGTCGGCAACACGCGGCCCGCGGGCCGCATGCGGCCCGCGGACGTCTTACTTGCGGCCCACGAACGTTTTGTAAATACGATATAAATATCAAAATAAATGCACGAACGAACCGCTATCGACCGTCGAGGATTGGATCCAGCCTTAGCGTGACACTATTCAACATTTTCCATAGAAATTTCGGGAAGGAATTACTACTGATTGACGTCGAACAAGCTATTTGGTTAACATTTTACAATGTAATTTGTGAGTTAAACTGTAAATCTAATAGCTTGTTCGTTCTTACATCCAAAGTTAAACATGATTTCGTTTTGCCTCATTATTAATTTTGTTTGTGCGGAAACAGAATAGTAAAATAAAAGCCATTAAAAAGACAAGATCTACCAAAGATACATTTTTATTGCAAATTTTAACTTTAAATTGAAATAAATGAAATGTCTCAAAAACGTCGGTACCGACTTAACTTATCCCAGGCAGGACCTCTGGATACTAAAATTTTCGAGCTCGCTCCGCTCGCGAGTTAGTTAATATTTGTAGGATGTTTTTTAGAGTTGGAGAACTTTAAATTGAAACAAAATACAGAAATAAGTTTTTATATCCTTGTCATTGGCTTTATTTTACTGATCATTTTATGCCATTGTTGTTAGTTTGCTATACTTAAAAGAGATTATGAAACCTTTCTTTGGCACTCAAGCGGATAAAAATGCATTTTATATTTATATTTATTGCATTTTTCCCATTTTGACCCATCTCAGACTTGAACGTTTGAAACCACAAGTCTGCAACATTAATGCCTTGCAATTGTCACACGAATAGTTAGTTATCATGACCTACCTTGTACTGCTTGCTGTTGTCTGTAAGTTCTGACCATCATCGTTTTTGAACCTTTGACGAAATTATATACAATGAGCACTTGGAAGCTAACATTCAATGCATTATAGCCGAAATATAGCTTCCAGATTTGGGCATGTGGTCATATCACTAAAACCATATCCATACATATTTAATAAAACATGTTTTTCTGCATTTAATTTCAAATTATGGTTCTCCACCGCTAAAGAAACACACGTTATTTTTGTCAAGAAAACGGTCCTTTTACGAGTCGGGTTGCAGAAAAATTCGAGCTCGCTCCGCTCGCTCTTTGCATACTACAAAGGCACCATTATTTTCAAGTGTCCACGGCCCCCAATTTGTTAAAGACGGCCCTGGTTCGAACCCGAGACTAGTGCAACCTTAAGAACGCGCTTTTCATTTTTGAACCTACGTATAATTGGTCATAATGGGCTTCTATCACAAGTGCGGCCCGCCTTTATTTTATTTTGCCACCTTGTGGCCCTTGCCTGCCAAAAGTTTGCCGACCGCTGGTTTAAAGTAAACATCTTGAAGTAAAAACTTATATTTACAAAAAAACTTGTCGAAAAGTTGAAACTTTGAGCCCCAATATGGGCACTAGAAGGTTCCCAGGAATGGTGTATAACAAAAAATGATCGCAATTACGGGGAGAAAAAGTGCCTTTCGGATTTGTTAAGTTTTTTACACCCTTAATAGTAAAGATACAGTCTAGGTAAGGTAATCTCTGGAAATGATAATACGGACATAAAAAAACCCTTCACTGATAGAAAGTTACTCTATTTTCCTAGTGACATTTACGTGATTAGAGAAACACAAAAATGGAAATCTATGTGCGGGTGAAATCACATTACGAACCTGTATGTGATTTCACCCGTATGTTGTCAGTGACGCATTCTACAAAATCGAACTTTATCTGTAGCTCGATGTACATACGCCTACTGTAGTACCACTACGTAAATCAACCCCACGCACCGTTATGACGTCTTTTACACATTCAATTTCCCAATATCAAGCACCATTTCTAGAAAATATGTTTATATCCAAGATTTATTATTTGTATTTACAACACCAATACCGATGTTCTATTTTCATTGGTTCGCCATTCAAATGTTAATATTTTAATAATCGAACAATATATTCTTTTTAGCGTGTCGATGACAATCTAAATTGATTCAGACGAGTTGGGCATTCACTTGCGTCCATCAGCTCCTGTAATCCACAGGAGTTTGTGGGCTTTTAATATCGTGTTCTGCCGCAGAACACGATATTAAGAGTCCCATCTTTTGTGGAAAAACACCACATTTATAGTCCAAGCGGAGGCATTTATGAATCTCCACTTGAACATGTTTTCCTTGCTTCGGCCAACCTGAACAATATATTAAAAACCAAGCTTTTGACATACCTGCCGGGATACAAAAATTAGGGTGAAAATAAAGCAGGCACCGCGTAATGAGTGTAGAGACATGACAGAAGGTATTATTATGACGTTATCGTTGTCCATACCTCGGGGCGGGAGTGTCGTGCGTGAACAAGTAAAATAAATTCGTTTGCGCCTCGTGGGAACCGTCCAAATGCTTAACTAGGTATGACGTACGGTATTTAGTAAATGTAAAAATGGCCTGGCATAGCTCACTTAGGTTTGTTTGCCAGTTCCACGACATTTAAAACACTGGATTTAGAATTTAATTCTAAACAATAGAAGTTGTTAAATAATTTAACTGAACTTTGTCATACACAAATAAGTTGGATTTTCAGGAAACTTAGTTTGCTGTAGGTAGTACTAAATAGGGCAGTCCCAAAAGTAGGTACTTACCCGGGTTGACGTCTAAGTGGCGGTTGTTGTTTGAAATAATGTCTTTGGTAGATAGTATCACAGGAATTCGGTGGCGTTGGCGTCGTGGAGACGTCTGCTAAGTAAGTACTTCATTTACAGCAATAAAATATTGCGTGTCCGAGTTTAAACAAAGCCGTATGAGCTGCTAGAAGATGAACATTGCATTGGTCGACCAAAACTGGTGAATACACCAGAAATGGTAAAAATAACCAAACAATGTAAATGATGGTCAATGGATGACCATTGACCATCGATGTGAAGTGCGCGAAATAGCAGATAAGTTAGGGATTTCAGAAAGTGTTGTACATCGTATCCTGACCAAAAAAAATTGAGATGAAAAAGCTGTGCCCAACATGGCTGCCGCGATTCCCCAAAATGAAATAAAATAGAGTTGTGAAGATGTTTCACTCGTGTGTTAGGCGAAGATTCAGCGCAATAAAGCCGAGTTTTCTAACAATGTACTGTATAAGGAGCCAAAGTAGAGGAATAAATAATAAAAAACTCTGTTTTTTTTCCTAGTTAGGCCGGGTATTTCTGGGACTTTAAAATATTACTTCTTATAGAATGCAGTGAACGTTTGCGTCTACAAATCTAAATCAATAGTCAGGAAATAAATACTTGAATAACACGAAGACCTTTTTTAGTAATTGGTACTTATTAAATCCAAAAATAACCGATAAAGTTGAAAATCGCTTATTTTCCGGATACTAAAATAAAGGCCGCCAACTTGTCATGCAGAATTTATTACACACACATTCATTTGTGCTTGAATGAGAAAATCAAAAGAAAAACTTATACCTATGAATATGCAAATGCTATTATTACTCGTTGTCGCTTGATGTACGACAATATGTTTTTAACGAGACCATAAACAGAGTTTATTACTTTGTTCATGAAAATTTTACTGGTCTCCAAAACGACAAACGACCTCTGCTCTGGCACCGGATTTGTGTAATATTCTTTTATTGTTATGCTGCACAAATGTTCTGACATTTTCACCCCTCGTTGTGTTTATTTACCGATAATTATCTAACGACCACGTAATTTCCCCTCAGACTACTCTTTGACGTGGTAAAATATACATTCACGACATTGCAAAATGAACCTTTTGCTGCAGACACTTTTAAATTTATATGCCGTTGCTCAGTCTTACCTCAGAATAATTTAATAAAAGAAAATATGAAATAGAAATAAATCGTGTCTTAGTTTTGACAACAAATTCTTATAATTTTTAACTGTATTTTCGTTAAGATACAACAAAAATGTAGTAGTACATAATAAGCGTAGGTATATAATACTTGTGCTATAAATGTAGTTAAGGACCAAAATATGTTGAGTTTGCGGTAAACAAGATTGTACTTAACTAAATCTCCATATACAGTAGCGTAGAGGTAAGAAGTCTTACGCTTGGCTCACTGAGGCAACAAGGCAACAAGGCTAACGCATCAGCTTTGTTCCGCAAACAAATAACAAGATACTAGAACCACGTTATAAAGAGCTTCAACTACCCGCTACATTGTTATAAAATTAACCGTAATAATATTGAGCATTACAGTTTCGCTACACAGCTTAACGTTCTACCCAGCTAGCATTTACCGGCTGAACTACACTCCAGATTAGCGTCCTAATATCATTATCATTAGGCACGAAATTAAGGTCAGGTTCGATCAAAATGTTTAGTTGTTGAACATAAGGACTTAATGTTATGTTATTAAATGAGACTAGATACAAATAATAATCGTCAACGAAATTGAGGTTTTCCGAAGTGTTTATTTAATGAGGTATTTGCTCAGAGATTTGAGTACCACTATTTTAAAGAATCCTTTAAAGTACCTTTCTCAAGGTAAAATTAATTTTACCTAATTACTTAACGTTACTTCCTATTGAAAACAAATTAAACGTAATATAAACGTAATAATTTCTAATTACAATTCCTTTCAATGTAAAAGTTAGCTAGTTCCTAGAATTCAAGTGTCCGTCAAGAAAAAATATATTTGCTTCTTCTCTTTTCCTGATAACTCTATGGGGACTTTGTCGGCCTTGTCCTCGAACATGTCGGAAATTACGTAATTTCCTATTTTTGTAACTAATTTCCTATTCTGTTACTAATTTCGTCTCAAATCCAAGTAGTCGAAAACAATAACATATTATTTAGAAGAAACTTAGGTACTACTATCAAGAACTAAAAATAAAGTTTTAAACCACCTTCAGGCGTACACAAAAGTAAACCCCTAAATCTACAGCAGAATGTCAACACGAACCGTTCAGCAATTTATGGAACTAAAACAATGTTTGGAAGTTTAAAAAGTACCAAGGATATTACATATAACATGTCGTGTGTCCACTTGGTATATTTCTATGCAGTATAGTCAAGTATTTCTTTATACAGCAAGCTTTTGATTGGTTTAAAAATAGGTTCTACTTGGGTACCCATGCTGATTTTGGATAGGTACCTATGTGAGATGTTCTAAAAACATTTAAATGAAGATAAACTTAATTAATTTAGGTAAAACACACTTGAATTTACAATTACATTTCAGGCCCAAAAAAATAACTACCACTGGGCTGCCCTAATAAGCCATTTGAAAACATAATTAAGCTACTAAATGTACAATGTGTATCACCCGTCCGCTGCCGAGTGCTTCCCCAAAGCCCCCTTGCGTGTATTATGGCCCGTCTGTAAAATATTTGTTTAATGATGTATCGGGACTTTGACCTTACTATATACACACCGGGGCACTGTCTTGTTTGACTATTGTTAACCAACATAAACGTGTTTTTTTTGTATGCTTAAAGCACATAGAAAACACGGCAAAGAACGAGCCAACCATAACGGAAATAAGGATGTGCCAAAGTTTAATAGCTTAGCAACTATAAGCGGCTTTGAATAAATGGTCAAACTGCAGGGTCAAACGCTGATTTTTTTTTTTAATGTAATGCAGAAAATCACCGAATACGCCGCTGGTTGCGTACGTTCCCACGCAACTTGTTAGAGTCAGCAGAGCGAAATAGGTTACATAGAGTTGGAATTTAGCATTGCTTTTTCACCCTTAACCTTTATTTTAATGCTATAAAGTTTGTTCCTTTATTTTCGACAACGCAGGAGGGAGATACTTTTTTGTTAAAAACTGGGGCGATGTATGATAATACGCGTGTAGAAATTTCGTTTCCATGTCTCTAAACGACTTTTTGTTATAGGGTTACGAAGACGAGCCAATATCGAAGATCTTAGCGAACATAGGCGAGAGTGACACTGTACTGCTGGACCGATGGGAGCTAGGGGTGGTGCCGAACACGGCAGCCGCCGGCGAAGACACCAGCAACGCAAAGCCAGAACTACCCCTCAACGTCGTCAATAACTATTTCTCATTTGGCGTAGATGCTCACATAGCCTTGGAATTCCATGAAGCGAGAGGTAAGTTTTTATAACTCGTACTACTTAGTGGTTCATTATACAAGAGTATAAAAATTTAAATTACATCTTTCTCATTTACCTTGAATGTTTCAAAAAAGGGGTTTTGATAACCAGCTTAGCTTGAGGTACATTCAATTCAGCAAAAGCCAGTTCAACCGTCGTCGTTTTCACATTTCTGATCTTATGCTAGTTTATCTATTCAGGAGGATCCATCCATCAGCACAGTGTTACCGGGAGGTAGCGTATTTTGTGGACGAAGTCGCGGGCGATGTGCTAGTAGAATAATAAGTTGGGATACAGACCTACAACTGCAGATACTCGTATCTTTGTGTTCATTTTAATTTCCCTGGCGAACTCTTCTTGGAGAATTTTTACAAGCCTGTCAAAACTATTTTTTTTTCATAACATTCATAAAAAGACACCTTATATTGATAGCAAATATAATAATACACAGTCTTAAGCACATATTTTCCACAGAGAGCAGTCTTATGCAAAAATAAACCCATTGACCCGTTTACATTACCACGACTTAGTCAGGCACGACTACATAACAAGAAGTATATAACACGCTATATTATAATGATAGACTGGGTAATTCTTCTCACTAAACGTAATAAACACTGCTGTAAAATAAGGCAACATTCAAATTCGTAAAATATCTTTAACAAACTGAAATCATACAAAGTCACAAAGTCGAGCCAATTTTGTAAGCCGCTTTATTGTCGAGATAAATTTACCTACAAAGGAGACCACAATTCTAAGCGAGACAATTTGACATGCATGCATTACAAATTCTATTTACATGTTGTTAAGCCCGAGATTTCCTCTTATTAATAAAACTTTGCGAGTACTCATATTGTTCTATTTGAATATTTCAATCGTTTGAAAGTTACGAACCGCAGACGTTCTCTGCTGTTATACTGGCGGCTGTTTGTTGAGTACTAATATTCTTTTATTAATGAATTCTTATGAAAACCGCAGGGTTCCATGACATCATTCATGTAAATCGATTGACTTGACAGTCATTGAGTTGGTTCACATTCCCTGTTGTATCTAAATCGAAATAAATTAATTGCATCGCCGTTTGCATAATAGAATGGGATCAGAAAATGAGCCTTCCTTTGCTACTACAGAATGCTACTATAAGATGATAAATTCACGTTTTTTTGTTGACAGAGGCACACCCAGAAAAATTCAACTCTCGAATAAGAAACAAGCTGTTCTACGGTACTGCCGGAGGGAAGGATCTCATGCAGCGCAAGTGGAAGGGCCTGGCCGAGTTCGTGACCATGGAGTGCGACGGCAAGGACCTCACGCCCGTGCTCCGAGAGCACAAAGTTCACGCCATTGTCTTCTTAAACATTCCAAGGTTAGCCCAGTCTCATTTATTAAAGTGTATTCCTATTTTCTACAGGTGTCGCGAAACGATGCCGACTAAGTAATACATAAAAGAAACCCTGTGTCATTTAAGAAATTGAAATCGTGAAAAGAATAAATTCTCTGTGTGAAACCTCAGTTTAAATAAAAAATGAACTTATTAGGAAATTGTGGACCCACGAATCAATAATACTAAAACAATCCCATTATTTATGTGTGCTTGAAACTGTAAATGTCTTTGAGTCTAGTCAAAATACATTATATTGAGAGATATTTACATGTCTGTATTGTTTACAGTTACGGGGGTGGGACGCACCCTTGGAATAAGTCCGGAGGAGCCTTTGAACCCTCCACTGAAGACGGCTTAATAGAAGTAGTAGGATTAACCACTTATCAATTGGTAAGTCGCTGGAAGATCGATCATTGAAGTGTTTGAATTTTCGCAGGTACTACGTTATCCTCCTTCTTATCGCAGCCTGTGACATGATCAACACTTTAATATTCTAGTGCCTAAATCCGCAATCCGTAGAAATAGGAAATATCGAATATCTGATACTAAACTAACGATACTTAACGTTTATTATTCTGTACCTTCTGCCCAACAAGTTGATATAATTCTATTTGTTGTTTATTGCAAGATTCACGCGAAGAAAAGAGTAGAAAAGGCTGATATTTGCCCCGGGGCGGGGGCCCATTCGCTTCTTGTTTTAAAATTGCCCATCGTCTTTTTTTGTTCTTGATCGTAATAGGCTAAAACCGCTGTTTTATTATATGAACACAATTAGCAATTAAAGGTGGTACAAACAATGTAACGAAATGTGAACATTCATCTTGACTTTGGAATACAAGTTCCATACGTTCCTATGTTATATATCTGAATTTCTCTTAGTCTTATAAAAATATTCATAATATCAAGCTATGAAAACATAGGTGATATCATAGAAAATATATGAAAACTGGAACATGCATGAGTAAATTTCGCATACAAATAGCGAAATTAATAAAACAATATCTCCCAGTCCATTTATATTTTTATAAAAAAAATTGGAGTTCAGGGTTTCTTTAGTTCTTCACATGTTGATAGTAAGCATTTTCATGAGGGTTTTCAAGCTGTGGCGCAGGTTCTAAAAATATTAAGCTTTTCATCTACAAGAATTCTGGCGCGTTTCCCGATTAAGTGCTTTTAAGTATTCATTTTCGTGAATTATTCCAGAAATCCCCACCGACAAACCCCTACCAGTGGGGATTGTTACTTTTTTTCCTGAAATCCCCACTAGTTAAATAATCTCAGCCTAATGGGGATTTTTGGAAAAATAAACAACAATCCCACTAGCTGTTATTGTTTCTAAATTGTTGAACTAAAAATGAGTTAGTCAAACCGTTTAATTATAAGAAAAAAGAAGAAAACATCTACAAGTGCACACAATAGAACAAAAATAAGAATGAAATAAAATACCTAAAAGTACACATTAATACTACAAAATAAAAAAGTAAAAAAAAACTTATATTTACTGACTAACTCATTTTTAGTTCAACAATTTAGAAACAACAACAGCTAGTGGGGATTGTTGTTTATTTTTCCAAAAATCCCCACTAGTTAAATAATCTCAGCCGATTTCTGGAAAAAAAAGTAACGAGTACTGGTAGGGATTTGTCGGTGGGGATTTCTGGAATAATCATTTTCGTTACGTATAGTTGTTTTAGGAAAAGATTTGATCCTGCTTTTTAGCTTTATTTAATAAAATTGTATTGTGCAGCCGTTACTGCAAGCAGGCGGGCACGGCACCTGCATCACTCAGTGCAAGACTGCGAAGATTGTGACCACAAAGGTGATCCCCATGCAAGTGGACGGGGAGGCGTGTCGACTAGCGCCCTCTGTCATCACACTCTCGCGCCTCAACCAAGCCACCATGCTTGCCAAGAAGAAACCTGGCAGGACGATCGCACCGTAAGCACTTTAAACCCACTGAACCGTTGAATACTCAGAGGACACTTAACTTTAAGAACCTCTCTAAACTCTTCACTATAATTCACCTTTAGTGAAATAGACAACACGAGGCTTTAAGGTGACTTAAAAATTAGGTGCGATTAAATATTTGCATAAGGCAGTGAGTGTCATATTGAAAATTGCAAAAATCGTAAAAGCTTCAATATTTTGGTCTTTTTCAATCTGTGAGCAACGATTTACCGAACAACTTTGATTGAAGTGCAACTATGTATAGAATTATAGATACGTTAAAGTGGCTGCATTTTGTAGCGATTCCCGTCTGACCTTTGGAAGCAAAGATACCGATATTCTAAGATTAGATTGCTTGTTTTAACTTTTGGAGGTCCAGTAGCCAACCGTATTTCTATTGATTTTAACAGAAGCGGTAACGAATATAACATAGCGAGATAAAGAATGAAATGTTATGAAATATGCTATTTGAAATCATAATAAAATATATAAAATAATAAATATGATTTCAAGTTTATTTAATATTTCACACGTTTGCATGATATAAGATGTCATAAAATATTCAGCTGTATATACTCTTCTCGGAAGCTTTCAAATATATATAATTAAGTACCGACTTCATATATTATTCATTGGATTAGGAGGGTGTTAATCTTAAGTCAGTTTTAATAAATGGATCATGTGAGTCACCAAAAGCCTTATAAGTTGGTTTTATATTATTCTAATGTAAATCAATTGTTACAGTCAAACAACAATGGACAAACTCACCCTAACAGTGAATCTCATAACGATGGCTGATTACGAGCGCCATCATTACGACAAGGAACTACTCGCCAAGACAGGTAACAAATATGATTGTACAGTACATTAACATTAATTAATTAAATCAACGCCCGACTTCGTAACCCTTACAAAGTTAACTTTGCAAATTATGTTATTCAATCACACGCCCCGAGATCTTGCTACTAAATGTAGTTGGAAACTTGTCGCTATTACGTTTGATCTTGACCAGAAACTTTGCCCAGTTAAGTTACGACAAATCGATATTCAAGCTTGATTTAACTGGAACTGGAAATGCTTCACAGAGCTTTAAGTTCGGTTGTTTATTTCATGTCGAATGTTGGCGCGGAATTTCATATCAGTTGTTTTCCTCGAGAAGCAATCGACGCCGACTCAAGTGAAATTAATGTAACACAACTTTTATTTTGTAGCGTTTATTTTATTTTTTGAGTTCCGTAACCAAAAAGCCAAAACAAAATAAAATTTTAATCTGTACCTTGCTTAAATGAAAACACATTCTTTTTTTAGGGTTCCGTAGCCAAATGGCAAAAAACGGAACCCTTATAGTTTCGCCATGTCTGTCTGTCTGTCTGTCCGCGGATAATCTCAGTGACCGTTAGCACCAGAAAGCTGAAATTTGGTACCAATATGTATATCAATCATGCCGACAAAGTGCAAAAATAAAAATTTAAAAAAACATTTTTATTAGGGTACCTCCCCCAGACGTAAAGTGGGGAGCGATTTTTTTTTTAATTTTGACCCTGACGTGTGATATATTGTTGGATAGGTATTTAAAAATGAATAGGGGTTTTCTAAAATCATTTTTTGATAATATTAATATTTTAGGAAATAATCGCTCCGAAAGTCAAAAACAATGTGTCCCCCCCCCCTCTAACTTTTGAACCATAAGTTTAAAAAATATGAAAAAAATCACAGAAGTAGACCTTTATATGAACTTTCTAGGAAAATTATTTTCAACTTGATGAGTTGAATAGTTTTTGAGTTATATAGCACTTTTTCAAAAAAACGCAAATGATAACTTTGTTTTTCATACAAATACTATGAAAAACAAAGTTATTTTTGCTGACGAAAAATGTTGGTATTTTTAATGGTCTGGGAAGCTACGGAACCCTACAGTGAGCGTGGCCCGACACGCTCTTGGCCGGTTTTTTTTTTTTAAATGTTTCCTAGGTTATATTTTTCTGAGAGCAGGTTTCAATTATTTTTTCACCTCTGCTAAGGCGGGCCCTCGTATAATGCTAATGAGTCCATTACCAATAATGGCCTCATAAACGAACCCTTCAAATTCGTAAAAACTCTTCGCCTCATATCTACAGGGTGAACTTGAATTAATGCGACAAAATGAAATGGGAGCTTCAGTTACAGTAACATAGTAATTATAAACTGTTTTTTCTACTATCTAAATCGTTAAAAAAAATTACGCGATTATCGTTTTCAAAAGGTCCATTGATGTTATTATCTTTATTTAAGTACGAATTATCGGTATTCCCGTTCATAGCGGTCATTTACCTAATTTAGCCTAGTTTCTAATGTAAGTATCACGCGACGTTGCCAAACCTCGCATGTGCGCCAGCGCTGACATCCCTTCCCGGCGACCGCGCGCCGCCCACTACCCTTCCTTCGTTCATTACAATTTTACATTTGATATTTTATACATTTTCTTGACAACACGTATTATTGTATATTTAAATTTGTCGCATCTATTCAATTTCACCCTGTATAATATAATGACCAGTTATATAATTAACGACCAAATGAGCCTGATCTATTACTGCTAAACTAGATATCTGATTCTCAAATGACTGTGCTTATCCAAAGTGACAAATCGAACGAGGTACTTACCAACTGAAATGTAGTTCGGACGGGGTTGTTTTCACTGCTCTCCGTTTATGAACATCGAACAGAGGGTGTTTAACAAAGTTATTAAGGCTATTGAGGAATGGCTTACTATGCAGTGTGCAGTAATGTACTTAATTAACCAGTAGGTACATTGTATCATAAAAAAAACCTGCTTTTGACATTACTGTTTATGTTCCTAATTATGTTAAAATATTGTCACACGTCTAATTTGAACTTTTAACGAGTTCGTTCATATAGCTACGTTACTTTTTAATTACAAAAAGTTATTTAATAAATATGTCGCACGTAATTAATAATTTGATTTAACTGCTTTTTGTAAACTTTGTATGCTTAGAAAGCCGAGACAGGTCGTTCTAAACTTGGGGCAAACACCTATGATTATTTTCATAACAGAGCTTTTGAACTTTTTAGAACTTTGTTTTTTAAATGAACCGACGAACTCTACAGGGTGTAAACCACCTCATCACAAAGCCGTTAACCAAGCATTCTGTACATCAAATTAAGTAACTTTACGCAAAAATTATTGCTGGGAAACAACTTTTTTTTTTTGAGGTTATAAATCATGTTGTGTGGTAGCAAAATGCAATGTAACGCACTTAAAACATTGTGCTGATGGATGGATTGAATAGTACGGGGGTCGTGGAGGTGTTAAAAGTTAAAATCTTACAAAAAAAACTTGTATTTAAAAAAAAACTTGTCAAAAAGTTGTAACTTTGACCCCCCATATCTCCGTAGCTAGAAGGTATGGTGTAGAACAAAAAAATGATCGCAATGACGGGGAGAACAAGTGCCTTTCGGCTTCGTGAAGAGGTGTTTTACACCCTTTATAAAACCTGAATGAAAACTAAATAGGTAGATGTAGGTTTTCGTAGGTTACAGACACGGCTCGCAAAATAGCAACCGATCTGAATATAAAGCGACTCCTGATTGAACGTGTAACGTCAATTTGCATTTGTATTTACTATTGCTTGTGCCCGCGGCTTTGCCGGCGTATAGTTCGGTAATTGTTCCATTGGGATCGTATTACCAAGATAAAAAGTATTCTATTTAAGTACTAATCCAGGTCATAAAGTATCTATGTGCCAAATATCATCCAAATCCGGTCTGTATGTTTTACGTGAAAGAGTAACAAAATCCATCCATTAAATCTTACAAACTTTCGCATTTATACTAATATTCAAATTCAAATTTTTTATTTCAGACCTGTTGATCCATATTACTTAGTAGGATTACCTAAGCGTCGATTTAGCTGTCTCGTTGTATTGACAAACATTTGAAAGCCTCGCTAACACTCATCGTAAACAGGAAAATGCTCTTAAACGAGCTGAAGTCCTTTGATCTCGCGAACTCACCGAAAAAAAACACATTAAACAAACAACCGTTGGAAGCAACAGTTAACGTTCGTACCTATAATGAAGTTCGTTTGATAGTAAAGTTTTAATGTAAGTAAATCCTCTGCGTAGCCTAGTAAAAGGATGAGTTAAACTCCGTTTTAAATAATTAATATCGATGAATAAATCCTCCCGCTACACCCAGTCCCTTTGTGCATTCATGCAAAATATTGTTGTAAGTGTTTTCGCTACATGGATAAATTAACATGAAAAGCGAATACATAATTATAATTATAATTGTATTATAGCCATACATATAACAAAAACAAATTTTGCTCGCGGTCGAAATGCCAATAAATCTGATGGCCGATAAATTAATTTGTCCCGGGAACTGATGAATGGACGTGAATGTGTGTGACTGTGGCAGATATTTTGTTAAATTTTATTCCGCGGTGCTAAATAATAGCCTCATTTCACATTGTATGAAACGAATCATCCGCCATAGAAACGGGAGGATCTTCCGACCAGACGAGTGTTGTGTCTGGTGAGCTGACATCATCATCTGACAACATCTTGATTTAGGAATTTGATGTTAGTTCTTCAAGCGCTGTAGTACTTTTTGTAGTGCCGCTACAACAATATAATTTGTTTTGTTTCAGCGGAGCAAGTCGGCACCTTAGACGTGAACCCTGCAGCTGACTTGGAGCAAATGCGCGGCCTCATTCAGAACATGATGAAAGAATCTCAAGCATACTCGAACCTCACCGACTGGTGGTTTGTCGACTGTGAGTTTTTTTTTCTTCATTGTTTTCTCTTGGATGTAGGTACATGGCACTTTCTGTACCTGACATCTGGAGAGAACTACTTGCCTGTTTTATATCTACCTTGACTTGCCTTGTTAAGTCGTAGACGAACTACCGCAGACTCGAGCACAACTCAACGAGGATAAAGTTTTGGTCACTTAACTTACTTAGGTCCAGGGACCAAATGCTTTTTCAACTAAAGATTGTATTTTCAAACATCATCAAACCTATGGTATAATAATATACTTCGCCAGGTATAGCATTCCGAGAGACAGAAGTCACGTGGGTAACACGAATCTACGTCATAACCGCTATCAATGGTTCTCAAACTTTATAATCTGGAGAAATTCAATAGTAAAACATTGATCTAATTATTAAATTCCTACTGATTTTTGCCTTTAGCTCTACCCGCATTGAGGTTTTCAGTGACTAAAAGAATCCTGTATCCATCCTAGGGTTCCAAGCTTCAAATTACAAGCCAAGGTTCGGTAGTCTATTTATGTGAACAAAGGTACCATAGATAGAGACATTAGAGACAAATCAATATAAATATAAATTAATCAAGCCCAAACACCAGGTAATTGCTGTAAATCGTCGAGGAGTTACTTCGACTGTCTTTTGGCTCCATCATTAGATCCACTCCATACCTTACCTTAGGAGTAAATTTCTCATCAATATAAATTAATCAAGCCCAAACACCAGGTAATTGCTGTAAATCGTCGAGTAGTTACCTCGACTGTCTTTCGGCTCCATTATTAGATCCACTCCAGACCTTCATTAAATTAGTAGTGCTTTAAACTACTTAATGAAAATATTAACGAACGCGCACTAGTCGCCACTACAATTTTCGAAGGTTTCCCTCGATTTCTCTGAGATGCCATCATCAGATCCTGATTTCCTTATCATGGACCACCCTTGGGATATCTCCTTTCCATAAAAAAGAATCTTCAAAATCGGTTCATAAACGACGAAGTTATCCGCGACCACTCACAAGACAAAAAAAATACGATCGAATTTAGTAACCTTCTCCTTTTTGAAGTCGGTTAAAAACAAACTTGTTAGACGTCCACAAAACAATATTGGGAAACACTGTTTTAGTGGCACTGAGCGAGACATGGCACATGACGTGTTAGAAAAGAATAGCGATACACGAAGAATTGACAGAATGTCAATGAGACAGCCCGTTTCAGTGTTACCAGTAGTGTGAAAGAATAACTCCCTAACTATACCTGTAATCCCTGTGCGAATCCGATCAAACATTGAAGTTTTAATTAACAATTACATTGGTATATGATTAAATTGAATTATTTTGTTTGGTCAAACAAACGAAAACAACAATTTAAATGCAATTTATTAGCGTTATTTATTTTGTGTTTAATAATAGAGTAAAAACGATTAAAAACGACTGGAACCGTGACTCATTATCCAGCCGTGGGACAGGTTTGCCGGTTACACAGTTGTTTTATAGAAAATATGTAACTTCAGATAAAACTAAGAGAACAGACAGATTAAGTGATCAATTAATTGAAATATAAGCTCTCAGTTAAACACGAAAGTCTTCCGCTAAACACGCTCGGGAGCACGCCGAAGTGGGTGCCCAATTACAAAATATCCTGACAAAATCGCCCGAGCCTATTAGCGTGCACCGGCGTTTCTTAACAGACGCTCTTAAGACTAATTTTTCGTCAGTTATCATGAATAATCATGAGTTTTCGTTGTTAGCTGTAACAGCAGAGCGGTTTTTCCGCATCGACAAGGCGCAGGAGAACTTGCACTACCCGGCGGACATCGGGCACGACAACATCTACATCCTGGACGCGGCGCCGCACACGCCGCGCACGCCGGACACGGAGTCCACCGCGCAGCCCGACACCACCGCCACCGGCTCGCTGGAGCGCACCGCCGCCTCCGTCTCGCTCGACACCACCACCGGCCTCTCCGTGTCGCTCGACATCTCGCAGAGCGTCGACACGCCCAGCGCGGCCGTCTCGCTAGACGTGCCTGAGTCACATCCTTGGTGAGGTTCTTCAATGATTGCATTTTATATATAGTCTTTGTCCACTTCCACCTACTTTTACAGTTAACATTTTAGACCAATCGTTTTTTGGACTTGCACAAAAACCACTTGTGCGTTTATATGTAAACTTCTCATAATCATGATGAAACCGATTTGTGCGAACCGCCATCGCCAGTCTGTGGAATTCACAGCCGGCTGCTCTGTTCCCTGGTAATGTTATCTGGATTTAGTCAAAGTTCGAGTGAATCGGTTTCTACTAGGCAAGTGTGCTGTATAAAAAAAAACAAACGATAATATTAAATACTAAATAAAAGTTTATGTAAATTACTTTTTTTCTAATAGAACAAATCCAAAAGAGAAGTTAACTCTTAACCTTCAGTACAGCTACCAAGGCGGCAAAGGAAGATATAGCAAATGTTCACAAATGTGACTGGTTTGCTAGATTGCAGCATTTAATCCACATGTCGTATGACGGCACACGGACTCGGCGCTATTACAATTAAACCACCCACGCGTGAAATTGAACATCCTGAAACAAAACTGAAAAATCAACCCAGTTTAATATCAACCTAGTAAAAATAATGCTTTGTTCATGTTATCCGTTTTTATGATGCGGTTTTAGAATCGAACTCCACAACGTCAGCACTCAGCTAATGTCCTCGTGAAAAGATATCCGCCTTTTTGAAATTTTGAAAAACTCAGTCAAACTGAACACACATTTTTTTAAATCTACGTTTTCCTACTGATTACGTGGTAACCGTTTATGCGTCAGCGTCCTTTTCACCCTAAATATCGGATTGCGAATGAATCTGGATAATTTCACGCGTGGCTTGCGATTTCATCCAGCTTCATGGTTGACTTCCTTCCATAACGTTATCATACTTATTTAATCTCAGCATCTTCTATAAATAAATTTATTTGTAAAATGTTGGCTCGGGTTGAACACAGGATGTAGCTCGTGCTGGATGGTGCAGTGCATTACCTAAAATTTCTGGAGATTGATAACGATAGTTTTACCATGAAACAGTGAATCGGGTCTTGGCAGTCCGGCGCGATCGTCGGTGGAGTTGGTGTCACCTCAGACGCCGCCCCCGAGCGGTCTGGCCCCGGCGCCGCCGAGCCCGGGGCGGGGCGCGGCCCCGGGCGAGCCGCTGTCGCCGCCGCTGTGCACCTCGCCGCCCCCCCCGTCCGCGAGGGACCACGAGCCCACCACCGACTCGATAGCGCGGTTCAAAACGTGAGTACGTTCCCTTGTATCATCTAACGATGTCGTTGTGTGTGCGCCTACACTTTAGATGCAATGTATTCATTTGAGCGCTTCTATAACGCTGTGTTGAATCAAACGGGTGTTTCTTAGTAGATGCGCACGCCCGAGCGGCTTTTTTGGGGTTAGAATTCCAAGGAGCCCTTCCCAGGACTCTCTATAATAAGGATTAAGATGGCATCGGTATGAAGAGCCCTCTTTGCAATCTTTCGCTGTAGTCACAGTTCGAGATTAGTTTAACAGCACTGTGTTGGTAGTTATTAACAAAGTCTTTGGTCTAGCAAATGGCAATAAAAGTAGCTGGAACTAAATATTTCATTAGAAACGTGTGCGTGTGACAAATAGAATTTGCACAATATTCTTGATCAATTATTTTGTCTCCAATGGGACCGCTATAGGTAAAAATGTGTGACTCTATCTGTTAGGAGTATCGCACAAGTACGAGCATTGGAGCACGATGCACACTTGTTTTAAACTGAAATCTGCACTCTATCTCTTCTTTCTTCTATTGCATGCAGCATACATGAAAAATTATTTGGACTTGAACAAGAAGTTTTTGGCTATAGGTGAGACTTTAAATGGATGGTTTTAGCTATAGTGTAGTTTTAGAATCTGCACATCTACTGACTGCTCCATAACGCAACTTCTAACATTGACCAATGACTTTTACCTTCAACAACTTTGTCATTTTTCGCATTCAATTAATTTTATAAATGAGACTTCTGTGGTAGGTATTATTGTTTAAAGCACAGAGTTTTCTTTTTTTGTTATTCATATCATTCTAAGATTTTACAGTTTTAGAGTCGGTCGGTCTGTGGTGATATCTGTTTAAAAAGTTGATTTATAAAACAGTCGGTATTTATGCAACTGTAACTATATTTTTGAAGTAGATACTCATGCAATTAAGCTTCGCAAAGATAATAAGCTTGTAATTACCATATAAACGCAAAGTACACATCGCAAGAGAACCAAAGTTACCGACGTAGCCCGAAGAATTGCCAAACTTAAGTGGTAGTGGGCAGGGCACATTGCTCGCAGAACGGATAGTCGATGGGGCCGAAAAGTTCTAGAGTGGCGACCGCGAACCGGAAGACGTTGTGTTGGAAGGCCTCCCACTAGGTGGACTGATGACCTGGTGAGGGCTGCGGGAATCTGTTGGATGCGAATCGCACGGGACCGGTCAATGTGGCGACACTTGGGGGAGGCCTATGTCCAGCAGTGGACCCCTTTCGGCTGAAATGATGATGATGATGATGACACAGTAAGCAAAAAAATAAAACGCGCTTGAGGTTTTCTGAACCGCATCGTCAGCGCCAGCACAGATCGATCACTTTGGAAGATGTGATGGCCGCAAGAGTATCGAAACATGTTGCGTTCCACAACAAAGACCTACCCATCTTCCAAGGAGACAAAGGCAGGCCGTCCAGTCCTTTGTCATCGTCACGCACCAAGCCATAGGGTTCTAAAGCCATAGCTCCTCAGATGATATCGTTTATTCACGTACCGCACCTAACGGCTTACACTTCGGCTGCATGACAGACCGTGGTGACCGAGGTTGTTGACAGCTTCACCACAGTGACAGCGAAAGTAACAAACAATAAATAATTTCATTCAGTAACTTTATTACCGCAACATGGCATCCTAACAATCATACACAAGCATGACAAGTTCACGACTCTGTAGGTATCTCGTTCCCTCAGCTCTGAACGAGTCAGTTAAGCCACAACGCTAACAAGACGTCTCATTTTATTTATCTTCTCAAACTTATTCAGTTTTTGCAGGACAAAGTAAAACTTTGACATTGTTTCAGAAATTTATTGGAAAAAACATCTGACGCTCTGCTCAAAGCGGCCAAAGTCGGCGATCTGAGAATGGTGAGAGAAATAATCACATATTTTCTTTTCTTGTGATTTTCCTGATGAAATGTCCATACTCACCAAATGACTACCAAATTATTTTTCTCGTCAATTTGTAAAAGGTTTCAAACCTCTTCAATACGCCCATTCATTTTGAAGTGGAAATGCCTGTTTGTCCCAGCCACAAAAATGGGTTTTAGATGTTTTTTACAAAGCTATAATAAATTCGTCAGTCCCTGAGAATGTACCCACCTCTCGTCTCACATAACAGTAAATGTTAAGCAACATATAAAGAATAGCAAATCGCGCGGCTCGTGTTACTAGCGATCAAAAGCCATAAATTTACTCGCGTCAGTGAAGATGAAAGGAAAAAAGGGAGGAAAATGGTTTATAAATAGTTCAGATGAAAGTCTGCCTCGCTAGTCCAGTGGTGTACATGACACTGATGAGCATGTGGTCCTGGGTCTGACTCCCTAGTCGAGTAAAGCTTTAATGGGTTTTCCGCCTGAAATTTCTCATTAACAGCCACGGAGTTTGGATTCGTGCCCGCTCGATGGCAATAGGCTCGCCTCTGTTATAAAGCTATGTATTATATTAGAGGCGTGATATTGTGTTTAGATGAAAGACTTGCACGCGGCGGGCTACTCGCTGCTGTCGATCGACGCGAGCGGGCAGACGGCGCTGCACGTGGCGGCGCGCTACGGCAACAAGGAGATCGTGAAGTACCTGATCGCGTGCGCGCCCACCGCCATCCTCAACATGCGCGACAACGAGCGCGGCCAGACGGCGCTGCACAAGGCGGCGGCGCACAAGCGGCGCGCCGTGTGCTGCATGCTGGTGGCGGGCGGCGCCGCCCTCACGCGCCGCGACCACGCCGGCCTCACGCCGAGACACCTCGCGCTCCGCGCCGAGGACCACGACCTCGCCGCCTACCTCGAGAGTCAGTATCGCTCATACCTCATTACCATTATACTCTGTACTTTCTTCACAATTTCCATTAAAAACTAAAGCACTGTTTCATTAGTCGGTTTCCGTCCTACTTGTGCAAAAACGAATACATTCTATCGTATAAAATGCAATGTTCTTTTTCAGGTCAGGAACATTTCCAATTAGTGTCAGAGGATTTAGAAACTGCCGTTTAATAAAAACCATATACGTCGACCGCGTCCTCGGCATGGAAGTAAAGTATGGAGCTCGCACTAGTGGCACTACCAAACTCTAGTGATATAAGTGATAACATGACTTACGAGTATTGTTTAAAACACCAAAGTGATATTCAGATCTGGTGTAGGATTATAAAAACGTTTCATTAATAATACCTATAATCATATTGAAAAAGTTAAAATTAATCATAATTATATTTTCGTCATAAATTATTATAATAACATAATTATTCAATTAATTTATTGAATTTAGTCACTGTAAATGTTACAGATAAATAAATCACTTTATAGCCTACGACATATTTTAATTAAAAATTACAATATTATGATAGAGCTTTCAAAATTTTTATCCATTAAGGTAATCCAAGTTTATTCTATTATTATCTTTACTGTAACATTTATAGTTGTAGTTAAATATGAATTTAGAATAAACACTTATAAGGTGAATCTTTTCGCATTTTGTTTTAAATATTTCTCCTTTCTATTATTAGGAGTGAGTGTTTTCATGAACTATGAAACTGCTCTGAAGTAAAAGTGTGTGCCTTTCCCGTGTGCTGTATAAGCAACAAGACAATGGAATGTATCCCCGCACTCCAATATGAATACAAAAATGAAAAACTTCACCTTGAAATGGTATACTGAACATGATAGCTTTCACAAACTGTGAATGCAGCGGTTTCGCTTGAGACTGAGTGTGATTAATATTTGCTGTCCAAAGAAGTCCCTTACTGTAAGTTTATGTATATGGACTGTGTTATTTGAACACTTCAAAACATGTTTTATTTATCACGCAAAATATAGTCAAAGAAATAAATCTTTCGTGTTTTATGTTAAAATATTAAAAAGCGAACCTTTCACGTGAAATCTGTCTGATATCTGAACATGTAAGGAGTGTGAGCCGAACATAAGAAAATAATGCGGAGGGATACATTCACGATGTCGACCTTTTGTGTTCTGTCAAAAGAACCTTTCCAAGTATACTTGTATATTTTAGAATAAATTTTACATCGCTTTACAGACGATTCGCCTTTCCAGATTTCCTTCTAAATTACTTCAATTATGAATCCATGGGACCTTAACTTACTCTTACTCTACGGAATGATAAGTGTTTGTGATAATGAGAAATTTTCCTATGCGATCTATTCATCTTATGAATGCCTCTGCGGACCCCTACGAGTACAGTTGTGATAGTACAATGTTTGTGTAATATGTTGTGTTGCCAGTCATTTGTTTTACGTATTTTACATCAATGTGACTTCGTTATTTTGATAAAGCTATACTGTTTACTCTATGATTAGGCCTAAATACTTAAATATTATTATGTATATTATACTATTGTTTTTTGATGCAATATTTCTTGTATAAGTGTTCTAATATTCTTATCATAGTCTTCGGCAATAATAATTTAATGTCTAAGGCTAAATTTTATACTACTGAGTTGTACAATACTGATATAATCGGTGTTGTATATTATAATTATTATGATCTCAGTATTTGTATGTATCCGTATTACGGTGAGAAGTTTATTTCTATATGTCATAATAATAACGGTTATGAGTATTGTAATATAGGTTTACTTGTTTGTTATCTCATACTACTTTAGTTTAGAGTTAAATGCACTCACTTGTGGAATGTTTAGGTCGTAACGTCGGCGCGGGCGTCGCGTGCGGTACTCGCCGCGCGCCTGTCTCTCGTTGCGCGTCCAATTGTTATTTATTATCTCGTCTAACTATCTCCTGAATGATTTGTGCGTTTGTACGAGTTTCTATCGGTAAGTGTTGTTTATGTCTATTATGCCAATACCTCTACTAGTAGATGTACCTAATAGTTTAGTATTTATCGAATTTACTCGTACTACTCGCTGACAAGCGAACAATGAAAGACAAAGCTGTGAGAATTTTGGTCGTAATGTAAAAATGTAAGTTCATTTATATCGTAAGTGAAACGATATGCAACATTATACATAACACTGTTTTGTGAGTTTCTTTATTTTGTGATTGTAGATAGACGTTTTTGATATTTAACATAATATTATGTAGAGAATTAACTCGTTGTGTTGAAGAGTTGACTTTCACGTTGGGCTTGTTAAAATCGCGTCGCGAATCACAATCTCAGCTATATCTAACATCCTATGTACCTACTGTCCCTCTGGAACCATCGACGCTCTTCAACAAAATTTGACAACATTTAATTGATGTGACATTGAGTAGATAGTAAATTATAATCTACGCGTGTTACGTCTTAATATTAATATTTAAAAGTGAGATATTATAATATTAAAGTCCATATTTGTGGGCGCCAGTTTAATCTTTAAATCATTAGTGATACTTTTCCTATGAGATATTATTATACTTAGTCTTGTACATACTGTAATGGAGGCCTTCATTCAAGTAGTATATCGTGACACTTTACACGATTAGTAATTATATCTCATGACCAAGTTCTGTCTAGGAAAGGAAAATGAATATCACTAGGTTAAACATTTTGAGCTCTTACATATAAGAGCTGCTTTTGGATCGAATATTTACTAGATTTATGAGGGAAACCCACTATTATAATACCTACCTGTGTTGCATATTTTTTCATGCTAGACCTTTATGCCTTCTATGTACGTCAGTAATACAAGATGCGACATTATTTTGGAAGAGCATAATTTTAAAGTATCTGATTTTAAAATAAAAGCTCAGTGCTTTCTTCTATTTCTCGAATATTCTCAATAGCAAATTTTCAAACGTAATATAAATGTGATGTCCCCAAATATCCTCCCTTGATAATGTTACATCGTGTATAGACTTGCCCTACGATATAATTTGTACTACGACTTGCCTGAAGGCGGCGTCGAATAGGTGCCTACGTTAGCAAGCTATTAATTATGCGTAGAAGTATATAACTCAAATACCGAGGCGTACACCTGGTTGGCACGTGGACTACATTAATTCGTAGAGAGAGACCTTTTTGTCGAGATTCTTTATTTCTGGCGCTACACTTGGCGTATTTGTGCAAATATTCGCGTTATTTCATTAATACGAAATGAACTCTATAGACAACATCTATAGGGTGTATTTTGCCCAAGTAACGCGAATACTTTGACGAATACGCATAGTGAAGTACCTACCAGGATAACAGGTTGTGTTGATGCGAGTATACTAGCTAAGTATCTGTTAATGATCTTTATTATTATAGTCAACGTGTAAATGATGAATTACTATACTATAATTAATTGTAGTATTTAATAAATACTGATGTTTTTTTTTTTAAGTTTGAACTATTTCCTTAAGCACATGCAGCATTCCATTCAAACTCTAGATACTTATGCCTTTAAATATGTTCTTCATTTTCTTCGTCTTTCACTATGAGTATGATGACACATTGTTTTATTATATTCTGCATAACAATTAACGAATTAAGAAAATTAAATTATAGAAAGTGAACTAACGTTAATTTTCTTAGTTTTGGGGTTCTGCAATCTACAACAAATAAACAATTATATATACTACTTTGCGAAACTAAATAACCTAAAATATATGCAAACATACTTTATCTTGTTCTTAGTCGTATCTTTCGACTGGTTTCCACCAAAAATACTTCCTCTACTGAAGTCCTATCTCCTTGACTCTTGTTAGCTAAACTTCACTGATCGTATCAAAACTTCGATTGATACAAGTAGTGTTTGCGTAATTTCTTTTTTATCAGCTCGACCTCGTTCGGAGCCAGGCTGTTACAACGACCGAAAGCCGAAACACCGCGAGGCGCGAAACAGCAACTTTCTCAAATGTATTTAACTACACTTTAATAAAACTTTTTATCGCTATATTGATGATACGGAACCCCTAGCAAGTGATCAAACTCGCATTTTCTAACTTTTTGAGCATAATATGTAAATAATAACTAGACCCCAGAGATCCTGGCAGTGCTGTGTCGTATGCGTCTTATCTTTAAATATGAATAATTTATTGTAACTTTTCACCACGCAAATTTTTCATATTGATGTTTTATATCACTTCGTTTAAGATCCTATTTTTATCTAACAATAGCGAACAAAATAATCCAAGGATAACAATCACAATGGCGTACCACCGAGCACACGTGACGTGGTCTATTCAAATGTTCCTTTAACGTGTGTACTTATTAAGGTAAAATGTATTTTAATCTAATAAACTATGGTATATAAAGTAAAAGACACAATCTTGTATAAATTGGCAGCTGCGATACATGCCGCGAGAATGTATGATGGAACTAGATCAATATGTATGTACTCACTGTGAGGTTCATTAAATGATTAATAGCTAATGTCTTTTCGTCCTAATTCCGCTCCCAACTTAGCCAAGTCTCCTTAAATTTATATTTAACTTACGTACACATTAGATTATTCTGGTATATAACTGCTTTGCCGAAGTTATAAATCTAATTGTCTCGAGATACAAGTTGGATGCCATCACTAATATTAACAAAGTAGCTGATACGTGCTTTATCACGAAAATATTATTATTATATTTGTAAGCATTCAACGTTTCGTGGTAACATAAGTATTTGTGTTCATAACAGTAGTACTCCGGTGAAACATGTGGTAGCACTTTTGTTACGACATATTTGAAACTGAAAATAGCATGACAGTCTACTGTTAAGTTTTAAGTGTTACAAATAGTGGCTTGGCTTTGTAAATCTATCTTAGAAGGGGAAATACAGTGACGGAATTAGGTTGGTTTAGAAACTCCGCCGTGCGATGTAATGTTGCACGGCTCGTGTAGGTTGTGCCAATAAGCTGCAATTGCAGTCTCCGCCGTCATCTCGCCACCGCCGCGACCTTTCACGAGCTCGTCATCTCATATAAACTTAATCCATATCAACCCCGTACCATCCCCCACACACACAAAATATGCATTTGCTGATAGTTCGGTTAAATTGCTCAATATCTTTAGATTTATATTGCAAACTATCTTTTGATTATACTTATTTTCCTTAAAAAAGCATTGAAACTCTTTGCAATTAACGTTTTGTATACCTCATAGTTATTACATACATATAAGTAATACGGAAGTGCAATAAATATTAAATAATTATAAATCCCTGTACGAATATATTATGTAAATTATAGCCTTTTTCAAAATATATAGTTTACCAAGGAAAAGCTTAATGATCTATTTAAGTAGGTACTTTTTCGAAATGTGTGACAGCACGATCTACTTATTCAATTACTCTGTAGTACCAAACTGGATATTATTATGTAAACTATTAAAAATTAAATGGTAATAAGTAAAACTAGAGTTTTGAGAGCACTCATTTCAATGTAAGTATGTACATGATACTTATTTTTGCACTCAATAAAGTCACTATTTTAAATAAAATTATTAAAATCAAGTACACTGAAAGAACAATAAATAAAGTACGACCTAATTTGAGTTTTATTTCATCCTCCAATGCTTAACCTCTTCGATACTAGCCTGACCATGCGCTACCACCTTATTTTAATTCCGGGATGAAAAATCCTCAACTATGTCCTCGGGGTCTGTCAGACTCTAAGTGACTAATAACCACCCCGGTGTTCCATTCCTACACCGGGGATCATAAAGTGATAACTAAAAAAACAAACAATAGTATTAATTTGATCATATTAATTTATTTTCTATTCATTTTATGCACACGAATTGTCAACTCCGACATCTTTAGCCCATTTATTTGTGATTTTATGTAAGGTTTGTAGAAAATGTAGATGGTGAAATCAGCATGACTACAGACCCTACAATTACCAAGTAGGTACTTCTAATCTTTATTCCGAAAGGGTCCAGTCAAGACTTCAAAAGGAGTGCCTGGCATAAATAAAACGAGGAAAATGTTTTGGTACAGTAATTATAATTTTTTTAAAGAATTTCAAGATGAGTTTATATTTTGATCATTTTGTTTTATAAAACAGCAAACGTAAAACAACTGTAGGTAACAAAAAAAAACAAATTAATACGAATTCCACCGGTTGCATTTATGAGTTAGTATAAAAACTAGCTGACCCGCGCAACTTCGTTTGCGAGTGAGGGTTAGAGAAAGTGTGAGTCAACCTTGAAAAAAAGGGGCCAAGTGCGAGTCGGACTCGCCCATGAAGGGTTCCGTAGCAGATTGAATGAAAGGTAAATTGCTGTTTACGATTTATGACGTATTAAAAATACTACTTACTAGATCTCGTTCAAACCAATTTTCGGTGGAAGTTTACATGGTAATGTCCATTATATATTTTTTAGTGTTATCATTCTCTTATTTTAGAAGTTACAGGGGGGCGGGGCACACATTTTACCACTTTGGAAGTGTCTCTCGCGCAAACTATTCAGTTTAGAAAAAAATGATGTTAAAAACCTCCATATCATTTTTGAAGACCTATCCATAGATACCCCACACGTAGGGGTTTGACGAAAAAAAAAACTGTTGACTTGAAAAGTTCTAAGTATGGTCCCCCAAAATTTATTGTTTTTTTTGCTATTTTTGTTTGAAAATTTAATGCGGTTCACAGAATAGATCTACTTACCAAGTTTCAACAGCATAGTTCTTATAGTTTAGGAAAAAAGTGGCTGTGACATACGGACGGACAGGCAGACAGACAGACAGACAGACCGACAGACAGACAGACATGACGAATCTATAAGGGTTCCGTTTTTGCCATTTGGCTACGGAACCCTAAAATAGACATATGCTATCGCGGACTTCTTTTTAGGAACAATTCCTTCGTACGTAATTGCTGTGTAACTTTAACCGCGTTATGCAGTGCTTGCAACGAAAGCAAAGAAAAAGGAAAATCTTTGTTTTTTTTAAATTTTTCATTGATGCTCCGCTCCTATTGGTGATTTTAGCCGTCCTTGATGAACGGGCTATCCAAAACTAAAATATGTTTTTAAATCGAACTACCATTCCCTGAAATTAGCGCGTTCAATCAAACAAACAAACTCTTCAGCTTTATAATATTAGTGTAGATTCAAGTAGGTAACATTTAAATTTCTCGGAAATCTTTACATTAATCGCTCATATATTCTAATTATGGTTTTTCACATTCTCACTGGAGACGGTTGCACACATAGGTGTAAGTCGTATCTATTTTGTATATAGTGTGTTTGTTATTATTATCATTTAAGTTTGCTTCCTTAGACACTTGATGACAGTCATACTCCAGCTAGGTCGAAAGTTCTCATCAAGGTGCATGCAATAAGCCGGGACACGATATAGCTGCTGTAAACCGTTGAAGACTTTTTGCAGCTGCCTTTTGTCCCCATCGTTGGACCGTCAATGACAGTCATACTCCTGCCAGGTCTAAAGTTCTCATCGGAGTGCATTAAATGAGCCGAAACACGATATAGCTGCTGTAAACTTTTGGGGACTTCTCGCTACTGTCTTTCATCTCCAATCGTCAGATCATCGATGAAAATCGTACTCTAGTTAGGTTAAAGGTGATCATTAAGTTGCCTGCCTTCCATCTTCATTGACATATCTTTGGTGACAATTTTTAAACCATTATGTTTTAATCTTCCATTTCAAATTTCTAACTCTACGTCCCATGAGGCCGTGTCTTAAAAGTGCATAACCTCTAAAGATTTGAAACCTTCAAATATAATACGGTGACTTTCGAGACATTATGAAGCATTGTGAGCAGTATGGAAGAAGAAGACATGCTGCGCCGACCCCAAATAGATTGGGATAAGGGCAGGAGAATGATGATGATGAATTTCGAGACATTCCTATTTTAGAGTATTAGCACCAAGGTTTTATGTGAGTTTAACCTTTTTTGAATTAAATCGGATTCCGTTTTCAAACATGTGTCAAAATAAAATGTAGTTTAAATCAAAAGCTCCGAGTATTGATATCAACTTCGAAGCTAATCAACGCCATGGCCAAATGTTTACCCTTTTTTTAACCCCGTCAGGGGTTTATTTCAATAAAATACGAAACACGTCTTCCATCAATTCTGTTAAAAAGGTTTATGCAAAATTTCAAGTAGATTGGACCAAGGAATCACGTTGTCTCTTACAAACTTTGCCCCCCTTTTTTACCCCCTTAGGGATTCAATCTTGGAAAATTATTTCATACCGGATGCCTACATCATATAAAGAACACACCCTGCTAGTTTCAGGTCTTTACGATCAGCGGTTTAGGCTGTGCGTTTATCCATGTGTCACTAAAGCTAAATCGTCAGTCATTAAATCGCTATTTTGTGCGTATTCAATATTCACCTCAAAAATCAAATTTCAAGGAAACTGAAAAATTATATTTATCTGTATTAGATTTGAAGTATATGTAGCAACTTTGAAAGGTTTACACTTCATTGGATTTTATTCTATAAGTGTATGAAGTTAATTAATTTTAAACACAAAACCCTCTTTGTTACGTCTCTGGATGAATTTTTTTTTAAATGCTGAAACAGGTTTTTTTTTATTTTTAATAATAAGTATTTACTCTGAGTTTCGTGATTGTAGAACAATCTAAAATTTTTTTTTCATACAAACTTTACCCCCCCTTTTCACCCCCTTTTTCCAAAATTCTCCATAATTTCTATAGCCTAAATGTTATTCTGAGTTTATTTAAATAGATTAGTGAAGTTTCCATCAAAATCCGTCCAGCAGTTTTTACGTGATGCGAGGTCAAACAAACAAACAAAAATTTTAAAAATGGTTTTAATAAGATCAGTTACTTATTTTAAGTCACCCTGGTCGGTTTTTTTTTTAATCTTCAATGTACAGATTTTTTGGTCTCAACGATTTTATTAAAATGTATGTATAGATAGATACGAAGCTACGACAGCGTAGCAGCCTAACTTGTGGAGCTACGAGAACGAAGGCCGCTACGCCGTAGCAGCTGCTACGTTAGGCGTTTCATCGTAGAAGATCGCTACTACGGAAAAAAAAAGAGAATGGATCCCTTTCGCCATTTTCTCTTGACGTTCATTGACCTATTCGGAAGCTATCGCATACTCCATCAATGTATTATTAATACACTCGAGAGCAATGAATCCGGGTCACTTAAAGTATCCTAAAAATCTCGGAAACTAAAAATGCTAGGTTAATGCAATAAATTGTATTTAATAGACAATGTAATACTCCTTAAATGAAGGTATTAAAACTTCTTAGTTATTGTAAAGTTATATCATAAAAAAATCAAATTTGAAAAAGGGCCACTTTCGAAGATGGAACTACGAAATTACAGCATTTGGTTTTGCTTTTGTTTGTAATCTGTCATTTATGTGGGTACATAAACCATGTTGATAGTGCTCTATATTCATTATTCAAGCTGAAATTATGTCGCTTACGCCTGAAGAATGCACCAGAATACTTACAATGCTGGAAACCGGCCGGAGTCAGCGCGATACAGCCAGGACTGTCGGTGTGTCGCTGTCAACAGCACAAAGAGTTCTCCGACGTTACGAAGAAACTGGTTCTAACCTACGCAGACCAGGAACGGGCAGAACCAGGTGTACCACAGCACGAGAAGACCGATACTTGGTGAACACCATGCTTCGAAATCGCTTTCTCACAGGAACTGAACTCACAAATCAGTTTCGACGCCTCGGAGGAAGTAACCCAAGTGCATGGACAGTAAGACGTCGGCTTGCTGAATCTAACTTAAAACCCCTTAGACCTGCAAACGGCCCTAAACTGGAGCGTGGGCATCGTATTTCAAGACTAAGATATGCCCAGAGCCACGTAAATTGGAGTATTGAAGATTGGTCAAAAGTTATGTTCTCCGACGAATCAAAATTTATGCTCTACAAGCACGATGGAAGACACAGAGTGTATCGAAGACCAGGGGAAACATTCAAGCAAGCATGCATCGAAGAAAAAGTAGCCTACGGTGGTGGGTCTGTACTTGTGTGGGCCGGAATTTCTTCTGAAAGTCGCACAGAGCTGGTGATCATAGAAAACGGCTCTTTAACTAGCGTAAGATATGTGGAAGAAATCCTCAATGATCACGTTGGTCCATTTATGGTCAATTTAGGTGAGGATGCTATATTTATGCATGACAATGCCCGACCTCATACAGGTAGGATTGTGAATGACTACCTTCAAGAGATGAACATTACTCGTATGGAGTGGCCAGCGCGCAGCCCGGATATCAACCCGATCGAGCATGCTTGGGACGAGCTAGGCAGATGCGTAAAACAACGAAACCCTCCCCCAATCACGCTTCGTGAGCTCAAAATTGCTCTCACAGAGGAATGGGAGAATATTCCCCAAAATCGTATAAGGAACTTGGGGTACAGCATGCCAAACCGCGTAAACGCAGTAATGGAAGCACGAGGAGGCAATACGAAGTATTAAAATTCAAGAAAATCGTAATAAAGTTCAAAAATTTCATGTTTCCTATTTTTGTTTTAAGGAGAGATCAGCAGTTTTTTTCTTCGTGTAATTTTGTGTTAATAAAATGTATGGTGACTCATATTTTTTTTACTTTCATTTAAGGAGTATTACATTGTCTATTAAATACAATTTATTGCATTAACCTATCATTTTTAGTTTCCGAGATTTTTAACATTCTTTAAGTGACCCGGATTCATTGCTCTCGAGTGTAGTTTCCATACTTATGTCTATACATATAATAAAATCGTTGAGACAAAAAAATCTGTACATTGAAGATTTAAAAAAAAACCGACCACGGTTACTTAAAATAAGTAACTGAACATATTAAAACCATTTTTAAAATTTTTGTTTGTTTGTTTGTTTGTTTGTTTGTTTGTTTGTATGTTTGTTTGTTTGTTTGTTTGACCGCGCATCACGTAAAAACTGCTGGACGGATTTTGATGAAAACTTCACTATTCTATTCAAATAAACTTAGAATAACATTTAGGCTATAAAAATTATGGAAAATTTTGGAAAAAAGGGGTGAAAAGGGGGGGAAAGTTTGTATGAAAAAAAATTTTTAGATTGTTCTAGAATCATAAAACTCAGAGTAAATACCTATTATTAAAAATAAAGAAATACCTGCTTCAGCATTTTTTTTAAATCTCATCCAGAATAAAAAAGAGGGTTTTGTGTTTAAAATTAACTTACTTCATACACCTATAAAATAAAATCCAATGAAGTGTAAACCTTTAAAAGTTGCTGTAAACACTTCAAATCTAATAGAGGTAAATATAATTTCTCAATTTTTTTGAAATTTGATTTTTGAAGTGAATACGCCCAAAATAGCGGAACTCAAGAAAATTGGCTTTCCTCGGTATAAGTAGTTGGTAATACAGGATGGAAACGGTAAACGGGGCAGTAAGGAGAGCTGCAGCTACACGAAAATGGTCTTGGAAAACAACCCGTAATTTTTACGGGAAATGTTGTTCACAGATTTAATAAAAAAGTAAAGTACAGTTAGCAAGAAAATTGCCATTTTACATAAAACAATTTTTTTGATGCCAATCGATCTTCTTTCCGACACTGATCAAAAAGTTCTTCCAGACCAACCCAGGTTATAGTACTCAAAAAGTCACTGCAGCTACATGAAAATGGTCTTAGAAAACCATCCGAAATTTTTCGTGAAAATTTGATCCCCATTCACAGATTAAAAAAAACGTACAGGTAGCAAGAAAATTGCTATATTACACAACATTTTTTTGATGCCAATCGATCCTGTTTCTAATATTCAACGGTTAAGGTAGCTCCCTTTACTGCCCCGTTAACCGTTTCCACTAATACATATCTATCTATCTATACACATAATAAAATAGTAAAAAAGCTGTGTCTGTACATTGAATATATTTAAAAAATAATAATTGAAGGGGGTTTAGAAACAGTAATAGAGCACGAATCCAAAAAAAAAAGTCTGTCTGTTTGTCTGTTTATCTGTTTGTCTGTTTGTCTGTTTGTCTGTTTGTTTGTACACGCTAATCTTCGGAAGTACTGGACGGATTTGAATGATTTTTTTTTTGTTGTATAGGTATTATGTCTGGGCAACATATAGGCTATAATTTATCTTGGAAACCTGAACACCTGATGTAGAACCGCAACAGACCAGCTAAAATATAAGAGATACAAAAATGACACCATAGCAAAAATTGTTCCACGTGATGAGCATTTTCTGCTGAGAGAATAAATTTGAAGATCTGGAACACCTGATGTGGAACTCCAAGAGCCCAGTTATACCATAACACATACAGGAATGACGTCTTAGCAAAAGTTGTTCAATTTGATGAGCACTTTCTGTTGACTTATAAAAATCGTAGATCTGGGACACCTGTCGTGGAACCTCAATAGCCCAGCTACACCATAACACATATAGGTATGACGTCGTAGCAAAAGTTGTTCAATTTGATGAGCACTCTCTGTTGATTTATAAAAATCGAAGATCTGGAACACCTGTTGTGGAACTCCAAGAGCCCAGCTACACCATAACACATTTAAGGATGATGACGTCTTAGCAAAAGTTGTTCGGTCTGATGGGCATTTTCTGTTGACTTATATAAAATCGAAGATCAGAAACATCTGATGTGAAAATTATTGCAAAGCTATCACAAATGTCACTGTATAATTATAAAATAACAAAAACTGGGAGTAGATCGACTTCTAGATCTCTAGAGACAAGTGGGGAACGTGATGCGCGACTGACCGCTGATCGGGTACGTCACGCATTGTCTCGCGCGTCGGAGATGTTCACGGATAGAGAATTACGCTTGATTTCTCATCGTATCTACGCATCTGCTTCTAGGTCTCTAGGGATAAGTGGGGAACGTGATGCGCGACTGACCGCTGATCGTGAGCGACATGCATTATCTTGCGAATCGGAAACGTTTACCCTACAGAATCACGCTTGAGTTCTCAGCGTAATCGCACATCTACTAACAGGTCTTTTGAAACGAGTGATGAACGTGATGCGCGACTAACTGCTGCTCGAGATTATCATACATTGCCCCACACACGCACGCAACAAAATATTCATAATCAGTTAGAAAGTGAGAGAGAAAGAATTACTGGAGTACGGCATGAAGAGACAGAAGAAGAGCGCGAAGACTTTGACATTCTCTGAACAGAATGTCGATATCATCTGAAGAATCGGATGTCTCAAGATATAGCCGTAGGGCATGGCGACCTTCCTTGGGTTGATAAGGAACGGAGTGCATTTACATATACTCCTATGATTGAATACGCCACATATTCCGCCATCGGAGGTATGGTTCAAAATTGTACTTTTTGTGAAGCTGTTAAATGGCAAAAAGAAACAAACGGTATGTGTTGCTCAGGTGGGAAAGATCCATTATTTTCCCGTCCCCGGGCTCTTAGAATTAGACGTTTCAGATCTTCGATTTTGACGAACCCGGTGTGCTGGCAAAAGCAACAGGATCCGCGTACGAAGTCGCGGGCAGAAGCTAGTTACAAATAAAATAATACAACGAACTACTGGTCCAATCTATTTCAAATTTTTAACAGAATTGATGGAAGACGTGTTTAATTGAAATTCTAATGGGGTTAAAAAGGGGTAGAAAGTTGTTTTGGCGGTGATTTGTTTCGAATTTGATATCAACACTCCTTCGGTCCATGTTCACCGAAGAGATAACAGTCTGATTTTCTAAAAACCGCTTTCCCTGTGACATGCTCCCATACAAAAATGTGTTTTAAACAGCTGTTTTTAGATAATCAGACCGTCATGTTTTTGGTGAACATGGACCTTAGTGCTTTTGATTTAAACTACGTTATTTTGATAAATGTTTGAAAACTCAATCCTATTTTATTCAAAAAAGGTTGAACTCACATAAAAACTTGGTGCTAATACTCTTTAAAATTGGAATGTCTCGATAGTCACCGTACTATATTAACACCGCATTTGAAGGTTTCTAAGCTCTAAAAAGGTTGTGCATTTTAGGACACGGCCTCATAGGCACGTAGAGTTCGAAATTTGAAATGGCTTACAGTTGTAAGAGGTCCGCAACAGTTTACAGCAGCTATATCGTGTCGCGGCTCATTTCATACACGTTGATGAGAACTTCAGACCTAGCTGGAGTATGACTGTCATCGAGTGTCTAAGGATGAAGACGTTAGGACGTCGAGAGAAGCCCTTTAAACTGTTTTTATAAACATGGTAATTAATTATCCTTATCAAGTAAATACGTTGTTAATCACAAGTATTTAATTTTAAACATAATTGCCCTTGGATACGTAATTTGATTTCAATGAATATCAGAGATACACCGTTATAAATAACTAAGCAGCAAAATAATGATCATGTACCGGACGCGCTTTTCATTATACGGAATGATGTGTGTGATGTGATGTGCTCTTTGACAATTGTATTAGAGGTGCTTACGACCCACTCTCTATCACCCTGTCTTTCACTTAGGTGTCGCAGACGAAGTTGCGCGGGTCAGCTAGTTTAAAAATAAATATAAATTATCAATCTATACCACACAAAAATAAATAGAAGAATCAATAGAATCTATACCATGAAATTTTGTATTCGATAAATCACATTACAAATTAAGTCGTATTGGGACAAATGGCTTAACCTGAAATCAAATTTGCATTCTGCACATCTCTGTGTATTTGAGTATGTCAATGCATTCAACAACCTTAGGTAATTTAAGACCTTTTGGGACAAACCTTAAAGCCTTTTTCCTTGATAGTTTACATTTCAGTGACTATTCAGAGGCAATAAAAACCTTTTTATTGGACCTGGTGGGTTACCACAACCTCTAAATGCGATTCAATTCAGGTCCTAAACTGAGTCGCAAGCTGTCAGTTCCATAGAAAAACTGTCAGAAAACTGACAGCTCAAACCTAAATTGAATCGCATTTGGACGTTGTGGTAACCCCGCTGCGCTTGGCGCCGTACTAACACTCAACGACCTATTTATAATTCAAGCAAAGAGAAGTTCTAACTTTGCATGCCAACGAAGTTGTATCAGTTTTGGATTTAAACAACTTACCTGGCGCCCATTAGGCCTTAGACACTGAATATGTATGTTTAGTTAGTTTGTTGTTTCTTAGTTCAGGCATTTATATAGGAATCGGTAATACGTTAAGGCGCTCGGGTAAATGGAAACAGATATTATATGAACATGTTGTGAACGAACGTGAAAATTCAATACCGTAATATATTTTACAGTGAAATAAATGCTTAGAATTGCTTTTGCCTATCTTGTTTATTTTATAGGTTGCTTCGACATTGAAATTGTCGTTCTGGTGTACTTTTTTGCAACATATTATTCTTCAACCGTTTTCCTCATATTATTCTTCGATATAGTTTTCTGAAATCCTTTTCCCTTTTTAACCAACTTCAAAAAGGAGGAGATTCTCAATTCGTCGGAACATTTTGTTTAATTTTTTATTTATGTATGTTCCCCGATTAGTCAGAGATGGCTGGACCGATTCGGATTTTTTTTGTTTTGTTTAAAGGGTATACTTCCCAGGTGGTCCCATAACCATCAAGTTGGGATCTGATGATGGAATCCTGGAGAAACAGAGAGAACTCTTCAAATTTTATATTCACACTTGAAGTGATTTATGTGGTTTTAGGAATAGTACTTTTTCGAAAAGATCCCATTTCAATTTGGTGAAGATTTGATGAAGAACTTCGGACATAGGCAACGGAACTCCTCAATAAATGATAGCAAATGGACTGGGATTGCTGAAATGTCATGTCTGTCTATTCTATTGATTACACCAGTTCATAACATTGAGCATTGACTATTTGAGCTTTATGGCCTTAAGCCTTTTATTAACACTGAAACTTTTAACAAGTATGTTGCTAAGTATTCAAAAATTTTTAGAAATACATGCAAGGTTGCTAAAGCCCTGCACATTAGCAACAAGATCAAAACAGCAGAAAATGAAATAAAGACAGTTTGGAAAGTCATAAATAACGAGACTAACAGGAAGAAAATACGTAACACTAGCTACACATTAGATACAGCAAGTGGTCCTAAAAGCTCTAATCAGGAGGAGGAGGAGTTTTTAATGGTATTTCTGTAAATTTCTTTACAGAAATACCATTAAAAACTACGGAGGCTCTAAATTCCTCTCCTGAAGTCTCAATGGGTTTATTAAAGGCGAATGTGTCTGGCTGCTTGGCTGAATTTAAATTTAAACACATTAACCCTATTAAAGCTTTCCGGCAAATAAAAATCAAACTGACCGAAGATCTATGGGGAATGTCTATCAAAGTTTGTACATCCATACTTGAGACAATAGCCCCATACTTAGCTTTAATTTTTAATATATGTGTAGACCAAGGAGTTTTCCCTGATTTAATGAAATACAGTAAAGTCATACCTCTTTTCAAATCCGGGGACAGTAAAGATACTAACAATTATAGACCTGTATCTGTGTTGCCAGTTTTTAGCAAGGTTTTTGAAAAAGTAACGCTTGATCAAATGCTCTATCATTTTAACACCAACAGAATCTTACATGATCAACAGTATGGTTTCACCAAGGGACGTTGTACAACTGACGCCGGTGTAACCTTATTAAAGCACATATTTACTGCGTGGGAAGAGTCCCAAGATGCCATAGGATTTTTTTGTGACCTCTCCAAAGCATTTGATTGCGTAAATCACGACACATTACTTTTGAAACTTGAGCATTACGGACTGGGTAAACTTGCACTTAGTTTGGTAAGATCATATTTGAATGATAGACAACAACATGTTCAGATAAATGGTGTTAATTCACAGGGTTTAAAAATAAAAATGGGGGTTCCACAAGGCTCAATATTGGGTCCTTTCCTCTTTCTAGTACATATAAATGATCTACCCTATTTATTGAAACACCAACCTCAAAACATGGTGTTAATTGCTGATGACACTTCCTTAATTTTAACGTACATTGTCAATACATCTACGAAAACATAATGTACGTTAGAAAAAATTTGCATCTTTTTGGTAAAAGAGGTGACAGACATAATTACAGTACTAGAAATAGGGACCAATTAGTTCAGCCAGGCTTTAGACTCGCTAAAGTAGACTCATCTTTCATGGGGTACTGTTTGAGATGCTATAATAAAATTCCACAAAGTATTCTTGAACTGAATGAGACGAAATTTAAAACATGCATTAAACGCACACTATGTAAAAAAGCATATTACAAGTTGAGCGATTATATCGCTGATAAAAATGCTTGGCTTAATGCTGGTCCTGCTCCACATGGACAGGGGCGCAAAAATTGATAGCATTAAATGGTATAGTTGGAGCTGCTGAAGATTGTACTTAAATATCTTTGCATTGTATAGATTCAATGTTAGTAGGTATTATATAATCGCATAGCCCATATTGTGTGAGTACTATGTACTAGTAAGCTATCATTCACTGGAAACCTACGGCAGTTCTTGACTTGAATGTGCCCTGGCGGTTGAGAGTATGTCATGCTCACTCAAATGTCTCGCTGATGGTGGCGCGTGTGTCGGACCATTTAGTTCCCTTCAAAATGGTTGAGCTGAATGGTGCTGATCCATGCGTCATGTGCGTGAACGGGCGCTGTTAGTTGTGACTGGTCATCTCTTAGTCGCCATGCTTTATTTGAATTAATCATTTTGTTTTTGAGTTGTATTTTGTTTTGGTTTTGCTATGGACACTTTTAACGTGTACATCTTGCTACATTGTTCTCACATAATATACCATCTCAACATGAATGACGTAACCAAGATTTTGTAACAATGTTTTGATTTAAAAGAGTGTCCATGGAGTTTCTTGCCCGTTCTTCTCCATAGAGATCTACGCTAGGGAATGGGCAACTACAGTACTTTCACAGTTTTTATGTCTTGTGACTGGGACTGTAGCTACATTAAATGTTCATTTTTGTTTCGACAATTCAAAAGTGCCTGTAACTGGCCTACTTGAAATAAATGCTTTGATTTTGATTTTGATTTTAAGATCACGTCGGTACGCTGTGAAGGGGTAAGCACATGTGAACCATTAAAAAGAAAAACTTTCTTGCAAAAAATAAAACCGTCTTCTTCTAATTACTGGTCCAATAAACCTGGTGAAATAAAAACGTAGTAAAGTTGAATATTGTGTGGGATATTGTCTACAAAAAAAAACACAAAAAAAAAGAAAAATAACTTTCAAAAATAAGCTTTAGAAGTCGGTGACCTTTATTTGATTGATTTAGTTTTTTTGTCACCGACTTCTGATGCTTATTTTTGATAGTTATTTTTCACTATTTTGTGTTTTTTTGTAGACAATATCCCACACAATATTCAACTTTACTACGTTTTTATTTCACCAGGTTTATTGGACCAGTTATTAAATAAGGTTGACTATCTATGGACGTCGAATCAAACGCACGTATATGGTCTTATATCGTATATCTACCTGGCTTCCTGTATACCATCATTTAATCTGCATCACCCAAAGGTTGAGTGGTAGAAACTGCCAATGGAATTAAGCCCACCTCTGTACTCTGTGCTGACATATTAAAATGTGTGTAAACATATCTCCTTACAAATCTTTCTTTGTCTTAAATTGGTTAAAGTGTAGCAAAAATTAAATTAAAAAAAGATTTTCATACTGCTTAACTATCTAATTGTAATTTTTTTTTATAATTATAACAGTAGATAGCAACTGCAGTGAAGTTATTTTTTCCTGTGATTCACAACTGTGCGCTTAGAAACAACATTTTGGAGGTGGCTGTGTGTGAGCTCTATACGAGAATTATATTTAGAGTTGAAAGATTGACGTTAAACCAAGACGTAGCCTCTTTAAGAGCATTTTCGGCTTAAAGTCTAGTCGAATCCCAGATTCAACTTGTCTGATTAGCATACGTTATGATTTGGCTATTCAACAACGATTTCTTGCACAGATAGTTAATATAGGTGAGAAATAACGTCGGCCCCAGCACTGCACTACCCTAGAGAACACCAAAACCTGGACTGGAGTAATTGTCAGTAAATGTAAATACAAAACAAATATAGTCGTGGTTTTCTAGTCATAGTAAGTACCTCGTGTTAGCCTCCAGCGAACGATTTATTGTACTAGACATGGAAAAGTCTCACACTTGGCCTCCGTTCGTCTGTGGGTAGCAGGAAAACGCACGACTCACCTGCGCAGTGCGTCGAGTGGTGGCCGTCGCTTTATGCTCATGTACAGTACACAGTCACAGTTTTGTGACCAGCAATGTGTGTGACAGGATTTCTATTAATCTTGTCTCCATCATCATCGTGCTGAGAGTCACCTCACCGCCTGTGCTCACCTTGGCGTCAGGTGGCGTATGTCTGCCTAACGAAATTAAATAAAATGCACAAATGTAAACAACATGTTATTTAAAAACTTCATTTTCACTCCCAGTTGAAAAATGATGTTTTTAATTTTTTTGAATGGGAAATCATCAAGTGACTCCTCCCACTCTGGGCGGAGTGGGAGGGAGGGTCAGACTTTTACTGACTAAAACCCATCCATGTTCCTTCCTCGCCCTTTATGTTCCTGGGCCACGGTATCTCTTTCGAACAGTCCCGCAGCCCCGGCAGGCTACGGCGGGCCCCTTCCTTTTTACTGACATCTCTTTGAGGTACGCGTGGAACACGAACGGGCCGTCGACACAGCCTGTCGTCATAAGACGGACGGACGGCGACCTAGCCCATCAGACTCACCGTCCACAGGCATGCGCCTACGGTGGCCGGAGGCCACCACTTATGGCTGATGGGACGAGAGGTACTCTTCCTCTCGCGTTCCGCCACCCCCTTCGCTAGCATGACTGCTTCGCTAGGAAAATGTTTCATCCCTTAAAGAGTACCTAGTAAAAAGTACCTACCCATTTACAAAAATTCAATTATTATTTCTCATAGTGCCAGTACCTTACTAAGAGCTGACCGGTTTATACAATTTGCATCATTTAAGGGTAAACTGGCTTTGGTTTTCCTTATTTATTTCTGCAGTTGAATTTTTCCACATTATTAAATATTTCTCGAATGAGTCATTATTATTTAGCAACAACAAGTTTCAACATTTTTGTGGATCTATTTGTTTTTTTCAGTTTTTTAATTTTGTTTGGCTTGCATGCATCTCTTTGACGGCACGGCTGGTCCCTCAGGGACTGGCGTCTGCACTGCGTGTCGTGGGTTCGATACCCGCATGGAAAAAATATTTGCATGGCTTACAGGCAGTTGTTCCGGGTCTGACTGTTAAAATGTTTGTAAACGCGGTGCACCCATGATACAGCAGAAATATCTTGTGTGGGTGCCCCCACCAAAATCCGTTCAATCTTTTTAGCAAACTACAAACATGTACTATCTTTATGTTCAATGAAAGATTTCATTTACTCAATGCATTGCACTTTTCATTTCACATAAATATCTCTATTAGTTGTAATCGAAGTGAACAATACTCTCCTTTCATCCTTTATATACTTACATCACACAATTCCATCTCTGTTTAGGTCTCCCTCTCCGTTCTACAATAAAATGATTAACGAAATCTGATTTAAGTACGGTAGTAATATCTTTATAATAATTTCACTTGGCTAGTTTAAAACGAAACTATCGTATTCAAAACCTATATTCATATCTGTTCTAATAAATAATTTATGAAAAATAGAAAACATTGGGACATGCCAACAGTGGTCATCGATTTTTTGCAAAAGAAAATATATTGCTCTACTGGTATTATCCAGAGAGGAAAAAGGAAAACAACATTTGGATGTAAAAACGGCCTTGCTGTGTCCTCTTAGGCCCTGTGAGCAAATAAAATCCTCTTTTCTCTCTAGCGAGATCACCTTTTATTTGTGAGTTTTAGACAGAATATAATCGATTAAGTGAAGATTCCGTAGGTACTGCTCGTAGGTATCCAGCCAAAAACGAACGATTTATTTATTATTTACATATTTATTTATTAATTTTCCGAGGTTGCGAAGATATTTTAGTATCGTCCATCACACAAGGAGACCAGTGGTTCCGAAGGGGGGTAGATGCTTAATCTTATTCCTAAATTCTTCCACTGTGCAACAGAAACTGTATCCGAGATCAATACTGTCAAGTTTCCACTTGAGCCAGTTGAAATCTTCGCTACGGCGGCGGCAGTGGCAATCGCAGAACTCGCGAGCGGTCGCCTCCGCCTCGGCCAGCGTGATGTGAGGATTATTGATAGTTATGAACGCCGTGCCTTTGCCTTTAGCTGCATCATGCACCACCTGAGAACAGCATGTAGCATATATCAGAATGGTGTGGTCGTAATGACCATTAACTAAACAACTTTCCCCATGTGAACAACATCAACCGTATTACTTATTCAGAGGATTCACACAATAAATTGTAATTAATTTCGCTCTCTCTTTCATTTCTGTTTCTTATTTCTATCTTTATTTTTAAGTTCTAGATTTAATTTTACCTTGTAGTAGAAACGCGGAACTGGGATCTTGCCTTGCGCCAGATAGATGTCCACCAGTTTATTGTTCCTATCAGGCAGCTGCAACACTCCAAAGGTACCAGTGTAGATGACAGTATTGTAGCCAGCAGCGCCGATGCGAGCACGGAGGTTCTGCGATATTAACAAAGACATTAAATTATAGGTATATTTAATCTCTTTGGATATTAACATAGAAGTAGTAGGTGGGGCGTGATCGTTAAAACTATATTTGAAAAGCTTCAGACTATTGACCTCATGTAAGGCTAAAAAATGGAGAGTTCAGCGGTTCAAAGCCGCTGGGGCCTGAACCTATATAGGCAAATTTAATAACTCCTGTCATGAATTGTTGGTAAATGCCCCCAATAACAAACTTACCTGCTCCAGCCTATTCCAGTTACCAGCGTTGATGCACTGCCACTGAGGAGCAGCATTGAAGAAGTAGAAAGTGGCGCGCTGACCGGTAGCGAAAACAAAATCACTCTTAGCAGCAAGGTGACCACGAGCGAAGAAGCGTGTTTTGGTCTTGGTAATATATCGTTTAGCTAAATCGTCTCCGACGTATCGGGCGAGCACCGCCTTCTGAGAAACTTGAGTGTATAGTGTCCCAAGATCGACCCCAGGGTAGACGCTGTCAGCTAAAAACAAACATAAATTCAGAAATAAAAGCCTTTTTCTTAAAAGAATTCTGAACTTCTGAGTGAACATAATTCTCCTTTTAGCTATAGCATAAGTCCCTACAACAATTGCGAACTGTTTGTTGGTGACGCATCTCAGTACTACAGACAGACCAATAAGTCAGTACCAACGTAGCAAACGGACTAATACGATCGCGAGCGGACTGGTCTACCGTACAGACCGTTACCTCAAGGTTGAGTCCTACCCACCTTTACAGGTCATTAGACGACGACCTGCCGATCGCGTACTACCTGGTTAATAACTGACAGTGTGTGAATATGGTTATTTTTCAGTAGTGCAATCATTACCTACAGGTATAACCGTTGTCGTGACTAAGCAGGCGATCAGACAAAGACTTTCAAAAACTGTAGGTTTAACCCTTTATCCACCAGAATTGACCTTCACCAAGTTCAACATCTTGATGATCCAAGTTCATATCTTGCCAAATGGTCTGTTTTCATCCACTATGTGACCAAATTTTCTCGCTTAGAACACATTCGTTCTACACTGTACTTATAAACTGTAATTACCTTCCCATATTCTCGGTCGCGGCACGCCGGTTTGATGAACAGCATTTTCGGGTGTCTGTACATGCCTAACGTACAGAGCTTCCATACGTTGCTCGTCAAAGCAAGACAAGTACAGCGGGTAGAAAACTTGGTTGACATTGAAGCCCACTCTAAAAATTAAAAACGGTGTTATTGACGAACAAGGAAAAGGTAAACGGTGAGGCCGTACTCAACACTTTACTAGAAGTAAAAGAATACCTCCAGTTGTCGTGGCAACCGCAGCTGTAGTAGCTAGTGAGGGTATCGACTAAAAAAATATATAATATATGTCACCGTAAAATTGTCAAAAACGTTATATTGTAATCTCTCTAGCGATATTGTAAACTCTCGAATTATTGTCAAACGAACATACTGCTTACAATAAAACGCATTCTTTTTCGTGAAATGCATGCGATGGTAGTCAACACACGCGGAGTGGAGGGAAAGAGGGGTCCCCCTTGCTCAGTGGTACCACTCTCATGAAAAGATCAGTACCATTCCTGAGAAATATCGATTAATATAACCTAACCTTAAAACACTTTATATTCCCCTAAAAAGCGTAGTCGACGGAGCCCCGCTTCGTGGAGCCCCTATTTCCGAGTGCAGGGTTTAAAGGAACCTAACTAACCTAACGGGGGGGTGCCCCAAGTCCCGATTATGGGGGCAGAGATACTTCCGTATGTTCAATTGACAATAATTCGAGAGTTTACAATATCGCTAGAGAGAAACACGTTATATTGTAATATAACGTGCTTGACAATTTTACGGTGACATAATATACAATAACTAGTACGTTTTTCATAATAGTCCGATAGCGCTGGGCTATTTTGATGCCATAATTTACAAAAAAAATCCGGTTAGACTGGAAGCCGACCCCAACATAGTTGGGAAAAGGCTAGGCAGATGATGATGATGAAGTTTCAAAAATTCTAAAGTTGCTTATTTCTTGCCTGTCGTACCTATGAAGATTATTATTGCGTTTTGTCACATCTGACTATTGCATTTTCAGTAATTTGATGATTTGTGGTTGATTATTTTTATTCTAATCAAAACTGGCAAAATTAATTAAAATTTAAAAAAAATTATGATATAATATATCTTATCTGCGATAGCCTGCGGAGTGTGCAAACCCAGTTTGTGTCATTCTCGTCCAGTGCAAACTGACAATATTGTGTAAAGTATGTATTTTTTTTTTCAAATAATAAAATTCATTATAATCAAAAACACGTTAACTCTAAAACATGATTTTTCTTGTGTGGATTTTACAGGGTTATTTTTGTAATAAAGTAAAATAAATCTATAAATGTCGTGGATGAATTCAGCACAAAATGTTTTGAACAACAGGTACGCCATAAACTAAAACGCCTAACACCTATTTCATAGATTAATATTCTTTTACAGCTAGTTGGGCGACGTGTTAGGTGCTCGTTAAATATAAGGATTCCCGTGGATACAAAATGCCTATGTATATCAGTTACTACTTCGTTATTATCATTATCATCATCATCATTTCAGCCAAAAGACGTCCACTGCTGGACATAGGCCTCCCCCAAGTGTCGCCACATTGACCGGTCCCGTGCGACTCGCATCCAACGGATTCCCGCAACCTTCACCAGGTCATCGGTCCACCAAGTTCGTTATTATAATGAAAGTAAAATATTCAACTATAATTTTCTTTTAGTCTAATAGTGATCGAAAAGACAAATAGCCAAATTTCTCTCTCTACGCAAGAACCTAAAATGACACAACTTAGTATAGTAGGTTGAGCATGGTCCGGAAACTATGTGCGAAACACAAACAACTTCAATATTTTTGAAACCTCAAAATTTAGCGTTATCGGTCGATTACGGCCAGAACAGTGAACTGGTCACAGCTGTTTTTGTTTCGCACTATGTTGGACTCATCATGAAAATTATTAGTTGACCAGAGACCCTTTCCTTTTTTATACACGCTGTATACGTGCTGTCGATTGTCCATGGCTGTGGGATGAAGCAAATCATCCCAAAAGAAAGTACTAACGCTATTAAGGTATTTCCATTCCAGCATTTTCCTTTAGCCTTTTGAACCACGGGGGTCGAGTGACCCGTGCAAGTCAGCTTCCCGAAGGCTTCGTTGCCCTTCAACCAGCCTATTCCGGATACGAGATTGTTTTTCACACAAACCGCTTCCTACAAAAAGTTAAAGAAAGACATTTGACCATTAAAATTATGTTAGTCACATAAAAACACGATCATTGAGCAGGTCAGCTCTACTCTCATTCTGCTAGAGGTATATACGCCCGTTCGACGTCCACCACGCACAGGATGGAAGAAAGCAAGATCAGTTTAGTTATTCATGTACTGCATTGGTGTAATTGCTATGTGTGGCGTTCCAGTGAGAGGATAATCGAATAACTAAAATGGAAATAAAGAACATGCACTGAAACACTCTTCCCAATTTTAAAAACAAGATTTATATTTCAGACCATTACGCCGTGTCCGCCTCATATATCGCCACAAGTTTACGAACTGCCCCATCGATGCGACGGGCCCAGCAACACCATATCGTCTGCATAATTCAAACTTCATCGGAACAACCCACAGATGGGGTCATTAACATATAGGTTGAATAGCAGAGGAGAGTTAATTCCCTCTTGCCTCACACCACTCTCTATGCCATATTCCTATGGGCACCGCCCCAGCCCGTCGTATCTGGTTTCGCTGGTACCGACACCAATGCCTCTACACTGAAACTACATCCGCCAGTACACCAGTGCACTCCAGCTTCATTCGCAGTCTATAGTAGCTGCAATACAGTATCGAAGGCTCTGAATAAATTTAGAAAGCACGCGTACATACAGTGATCCCCAAAAGTTAGTTGAAATTGTTTATATCAGACGCTACGTCACATTAATGTCTAAAATCCTAGTTTTAGATACCTTGTCTGTTTGAACTGTACACTGAGTTAAATATCTACGCTATGAGATTTCTAGATGTGTTATTTAATTTCACAATCGGTTTCCACCACCACCTCCCACCTTCTATTATTATTACTTTTGGAAAGCACTATAGATCCGAATAAGCAATAAGTCAGAAATTCATTTATTGTTTTAATATAAAAAGAACTCACAGCGACTTTTCTGTTATCTGAGCCTTTGGGGTAGTGGAGCTTTCCGGAGCCGGTGCACGCAAGAGTGACTTTGTCTCCGCTGTTCAGCCGGATCTGACCGGTGTTGCCGTAGGAAGCCAAGTACCAGTTGCCACGGAGGTACACCGGCTGAGGCTGCCCAAGGTCTTTATCCTTGGTTCTTTTGTTTATTTGGAACGTGCAACCTGAATGAAAATTCTATTTGAAGTTGTCGGAAGCTTCTCGTGAAGCATAATATATTTATTTCTGAAAAAATGCTAATGAGCTCTACACGCCCAAAGTGCTGACATCTCGGCGACTTGCGTACGCACCAGTCAAGTTGTAATGTAAAAAGTTGCAAATCTCGAGCTGTTTCGTGATTTTTGTTATGCAATGTTTTGAGCTGAAAACAAAGTCGGTCGGCGGCTTTGGTGTGTAAAGTCCTTTACTTAGCAAATGCATAAGGTTTGAATTACGAAAGATGTTCCTATAGTTTTATACTAAGCATCATATGGGTTCATTAAAAGTTTACCTCCACTGCTAGGTGGGCCTTGATTAGGCAATCGGGATTCCTCTTGCTCCAGCCAGGCATCGAGGTAGTCTTCAAAAGCTTCTTCGTCGAGTTCCAGAGCTACTTCTTCGGGGTCCTGTAATTGACCCGCCACCGAAGCCAACAGAACAGCAAGCACCAATACTGAACGCATTTTTGGATCAGAACACCCTGATGAATTGATTTATATCTACTATTCTACAGCACTCCCTTGTAACACTATAATGTTTAATGTTTTTTTGTTGCTCTTGTTCAAAAATATCGTTCACTTTTGTGATATGTTTCGTTAGCAGAGCCACATGGGCTTATAAGGATTTATAAAATGGATCTTTGTTTTATAGTCCGACAATAACATGGCGTAATTCCTGCTTACTAATGTTGACGACATACCGAGTGCTATTTGTAAAAGTCAAGTGTTTAAATAGCTATAATCAGTACCCACGTACGTGTTAGTTCTGAGAGTTGCGTGTTACAACAGATGTTATATTTTCCTAGATTTATCAAAGTGTGGAGTTCAATACATGGTTTCCTTTCATATTCAGGTCTGGATGCACAATGCAGCACTTCTCTCTCGCCCGCAAATATATGCACTTGCAAAAATTGCTTTAAATATAACGCAACATGCAACACAAACCGATTCCTACTCCGAATCGTCTTGAAATTATTGACCGCTTTGGCGCCGCCATTTTGGTGAACTCGACCGGTCGATTTAACGTCTCCTGAGGCTGTGCATGCTCCCATCTGCCTTTGTAGCTTTGATACCACATACCTCAATAACTTTTCATTCTTGATTGGATTATTCCTGGTGTTTAACTTTTAAATTCATTTTTCAACCTCATTGTGCGACCCACCTAACTTGGATGTGCTTAGCTGTTTAGTTAGGCAAATAAATGAATTGTTTAATTTAGGGATATTCGGTTGTTGTTTTCCTTATTAATTACTGTACAGTAGTTGTATTTACCACTTTTATTGAATTCGTCACTATGATTAAGACGGCAACAATTTTATATACATACAGGGTGTAAACCACCTCATCACAAGGCTAAGCCGTTAACCAAGCATTCTGTACATCAAACTAAGTAACTTTACGCAAAAAATATTGCTGGGAAACAACTTTTTTTTGAGGTTATAAATCATGTTTTGTGGTTGAACTCAACGTAACGCACTTCAAACATTGTGCTGATGGATGGATTGAATAGTACGGGGGTCGTGGAGGTGTTAAAAGTTAAACTCTTACAAAAATAACTTGTATTTAAAAAAATAACTCGTCAAAAAGTTGTAACTTTGACCCCCCATATCTCCGTAATAGAAGGTTCCCAGGTATTGTGTAGAATAAAAAAAATATCATAATGATGGGGAGAATAAGTGCCTTTCGGCTTAGTGAAGAGGTGTTTTACACCCTTTATTTCTCCGTAGAGGATAAAAAATGAACAAAAGCCTACATGATACACAGATATTAATCTAAACGACGTTACTTTTAATTCCATATATCTGTTGCACAACAAATGTTGTAACTGATTCTATATTGAAAGCTGTAGTCAACTACAGTCGCAGACAATGTGCCAGCTAAGCGTGTTAATTTTTATTTTTTAATAATTAAAAAATTAAATAGCCACATAAAGTGAATTATGGTTGAACTATGGACTTGCGAAACATCGTATACCGGTCCTTTCCGGTCTATAAACCGTGAGACTATTTGATTTGTTACTGTTCAGGCATGACTGAAACATCAAACAATTGAAGATTACGGGCGTGATGCATATTGCTCACCTCCTAGGGCAATTTCCTGTGAACATCTCCAGGATACAATCTATCTTTTTGCAAAAAATTACCTAAATCCGTGCGACTGTATAGGCGTGAAAAGATAAAGTATGGAAAAACGCGAGAGTTTGGGTGGGTAGATGTTTGTTACTCAATCAATGACAACAGAATGGCTGAAAGCTGCGGTCAACATCTAGTTGTACTATAAATTCATGTGGCGGAACGTAAGCAGAGGCTCATGGCCTTAAAAAGTTTTATAAAATGTTTTTGTGCTATAGTCCGTCAATAATTTCGTTTCAATCCAGTTCACTGATGTTGATGACATAAAGAAAAAGCTATGTTTTTGACTGGAAAACGTCTTATAAATCGATGAACACCGGCTGCACGCACCAAAAAGTGTCACACCGGTCCGACCCGACTACCAATGCCCAGCCCAAACCCCTCGGACCTAGAAAACTGCACAATGGTTTCCTTTACAATGTAGACAAGGAAAAAGGAAGGATTTTTGAAATTCAACCCCTACGGGAGTTAAATAGGGGGTGAAAGTTTGTATCAAAGCCCGACATTTTTAAAGTTAGGATCTCAAAACTTTGTGTTTGGGCTGACGATTGAAAATTAATTTATACGTGTCTTAACGTTTTTGATAATTTTACCCCCAAAGGGAATGAAGTTTTATATGGAAAGTCCTTAATTTTCGAAGTAAAATCACAAAATTTATTATCTAGGCGTATGGTTGGAAGCGAGCGCAACAGTGTAAGAATTTCAATCCTTAAGGGAGATGAATTTTTGTTTTTTAAGTTAATATCACAAATATTTTTATACGTTATATTTGGCAAAAAGAAAAGTAGGTATAACAGATATACCTTATAGTCTAACAATCATTTGCACACACCTATATGCCTCCAAATAAGGTAAACGTTGGCAACCTTACTAGTGTAAACTGTATCACGGCAGCCTGCGTCGATCAGAAACGTTGTACAGTTTACATAAATATTCAATTACAGGTAAACGAGATACAAATAGTGTACCTACTATTCATAATTTAAATAATGTTGTGGTATGTGTCGTGTGTGTTTGCCATTATGTAATAAAGTCTTCCGTTTTCTGATATGACATATTGTTTAGCCATGCCATAAGAATTTCTTTGCATTTGAATGAAGACAGAAGGTATAATATAGTATGTTACTACTCGTAGTACCTATACTAGTATAGTGTGAACTTACCGTATGATGATTTCTTTTGAACTTGTGTCATTAGCGCAACTTTAAAACTTATACAAAATGTATCAACATTTGTGCACTCGTTCACAAGAATGAAGAGAGGTAAGTGCAGGTAAAATAGACCCCACTTAACTCCTGTAAGCAAATTAAATCATCTTTTCTCTCATGACGAGATCACCTATCGAATGATACAGGTGAGTTTTAGGCAGAACATGAACAATCTGTACTACTCGCAGATATAGAGCCAAAAACAAACGAAAGAAAACGCAAATAGCTTACGGTAAACATGTTTGACTTTAATTTTCCGAGATTGTTATGATTTATAGTATGGGCACATGCAGAGGTTTCTTCGAGAGTCTTTAAATAAAACGCAATATGCAACCCAAACCTATTCCTACTCCACGCGGTTCTGAAATCATTGACAGCTTCGGCGCCATCGTTTGGGTGCACTCGAGCGGTCGACGAGTCAACGTCTCCTGAGATTGTGTATGCTCCAATCTGCATTCTGTGATACCACAACATCGATAACCGGATTATTCCTGGTACCGGTACTGGAACTTTTCAATTCTTTTCCCAACCTCAATGTGCTACCCACCTAACTTGGATGTGCATAGCTGTTTATTTAGGAATTTTGTTTAATTTAAGGATATTCGGTTGTGGTTTTCCTTATTAATTACTATTTGCATTTACCAACTATATTGAATGCGTCACTATGATTAAGATGGCATTATTATGAAAAGCAAAAAAACTTTTTCAAAAACAAGCTTTTATTCAAATTCGCTAAATAGAATAAAATAAACTTTTCCTTTTAAATTAGATCAAGTTGTTTAATTAACTTGTTTATCTACACCAGTAAATCTCGCGTCAAGTTTTATATCGTATTATGACGTTAAAAGTTTTAAAGGAAAAAAATATATGTTATTCTTTTTAGATCATTTGAATAAAAGTTTGTTTTAATAAAAATTGTTTATATTAATTTTTTTTATTTTTAAGTTATTTTTCTTTTTTTTTTTAATTTTTGTTTTAGTATTTATTATTCGGCATTTACTACGACGTAGTACGTAGCACGTTGTGGCGTTTTTCCGTAGCGCGTAGTAATTCGTGCACAATGTGATGTTTTGAGCACACATTATCTAAAGAAAGAAAAAGTAGATATTTATTAAACTAATCTAGGACCAAAGTAATTAAGACGAATCAAATGAGCCCAAACTCGACGCGGTTACGTCGTTTATTACGGAGATCCTATGGCCACCTCCCAGCTTCATCATCAAACCCTGGTTACCTTTTAGGACCAAATTACTCTTCAAGACATCACACGAGTCCAAACTTGATGGGATTATGTCGTTTATTACGGACTTCCTACGGCTACCTTTCAGCTAAATCATCACATGATACCATCTAGAGACAAAGAACTCGTCAAGACGATACGAGCTCAATTATTCAATGAAGTTATGTCGTTTTATAACGGAGTTCCTAAGGCCACCTTCCAGCTTTATCATCAGACCCAGAATACAATCAAAAGACAAAGTACTCGTCATGACGAATCGAACGAGTCCAAAACCGACGGGTAGCGTCGTTCCATTAGAGAGTTCTTATGGCCACCTTCCAGCTCCGTCATCAGACAGCTTTAATAAAATTGCAGTGTCACGCGATATGCATATGCGTGCAAAAATTGAGCATACATACATACATTGCAAGTTAAATATATCTGTTGCACAGCTAATGCTGTAGCTGGAGTGAATTATATGACTCCTTTTTAAATTCACTTATATTTTAAAAGCTATTCTTTGTGGTGTTCCTCTCTCTATCTCCATACATCAATATTTGTATTGATCACTCTTTTAGGCCCAAGACTTTGAGAATTTTCACATATCGATACTTGAAATCATCAGGAGCGGTAAATATAATGCATTATATTTCCATTATATTTTTTTTTTCATTTGTGTGATAGGAGATAAATTAGTCGTCATTAACAAGTATTTATTTAACCGCGAGTGTACTATTAATATGATATAAGCACGACCGTAACAAAACACATGGTTTTTTTGTAAAATATGATATATTTACAGAACATAAACCAGCAGTCAACAACTAGGATATTTTTGCTTTCATACGCTTAATTAAGCAAGTAGACCATTGGTTGTGAAGGAAGGTAGATGTGGAACAGTTCTCCTGAAGTCGTTGACTGTGCAGCAGAAGCTGTATCCAATGTCGACACGGTCAGGTTGCCACCTGAGCCAGTTGAACGCGCTGTTGTTACGACAGCGGTCCGTGCAGAATTGACGAGCGCGGGCCTCGGCCAGCGTGTAGTGAGGGTTGTTGATACTTATGAACGCTGTGCCGATGCGGCGAGATGCGTCGTATACCACCTGAAAACATTTTTTTTTATTGAACAAAGGAGTTTGACGGTTACTGAGATCTAAAATACAGTTTTCTAAAGTATCAGCAAGATTTTCATTCTCCTACCCATATTCCGATTTATTGGGGGTAAAGTATTTATGCGGGTTATGGTTTACCTTGTAGAAGTATTGTGGAACTGGGATCTGATTGCGCTGTGGCACCAGGTAAATGTCGACGAGGCGATTGTTCTGATCACGCAGTTGCGTTACGCCAAAGGTACCAGTGTAGATGACGGTATTGTAGCCAGCAGCACCGATGCGAGCACGGAGGTTCTGCAATAACATAAATTGATGTTAAAAAAGAATGCTAAAGCATATTAAATTGTTTGTATATTATCGGCCTAAACCTTACCTGCTCCAATGAGTTCCAGTTACCAGCGTTGAAGGGCTGCCATTGAGGAGCAGCATTGATAAAGTAGAATGTAGCGCGCTGACCCGTGGCGAAGACGTAGTCACTCTTGGCAGCAAGGTGACCCCGAGCCATGAACTGGTGGTTTGTGATGTATCTGTCAGCTAACGAGGCTCCGACATACTGAGTGACGACGGTCTTCTGGTTAGCTTGTGTGTACATAGTATTAACAGCGACTCCCGGGAAGAAGCTTCCAGCTATAAATGTAAATATCAAATCAGATACGGTTTCTAAAGTTGTTCTAGCTTAGTGTTCTGAAAGAACAAAATAATGTTCTTTGGTAAGATCTTGATTAATTTATGCATGTTTCAATACCGATATTAGCTTCAATGTTTTTTTCTTAATCATATCATCAGCTACGTGTGAAAAAAGTTCACTTGCCGTTTCGACCAATTGTGCTCACATGTAAAACAATTGATTACAAAATAAACAAGAAAGAGTACATAACGAAATATAATTACCCAGCCAACTAGGTCGGTCAACACCAGTTTGATGAACTGCGTTTTCGCGAGTTTGATCGTACCAGACATATAGAACTTCCATACGCGCCTGGTTGAAGCAAGACCAGTAGACAGGGTGGAAAACATTGTTGACGATAAAGCCCACACTGAAAATATAAACCATCATTAGCATATACGTCTAAACATTAAGTAACTAAAATATACCTAAAGAGAGACCGGCATTAGGTTAGTAGAAGTACAGTTCAGATTATATAAATAAGTACTCACCGAATAACGAGGTTGTTATTCCAGCAACGAGTGGTAGTACCTTGAGCTTCGTGGTTTGAGTGTGAAGAGCAAGTCAGCTGACCGAAGGCTCCATTGCCGTTCAACCAGCCGGAGCCAGAAACGCGATTGTTGTTCACGCATGTCGCTGTCTATAGGGAATGATAAAGTAATATAAAAGAATAGCTTAATATCAGACGTCTCGAATTAACATCACGTGTACAGCAAATATCTACAATAAACGTATCTTGTCCAAAAGTGCCTAAAAAAACGATACTTATTTGAAGTATCTACACAATTTCTTCTGGCTCATTTATTCAAGAAATATGATGACTTTGCCAAGGACAACGCATGTGCACTTAGTGTTCTGACAATTGTGGTAACGTCAACGTTAACTGTGCAAACTATTTTTAAACTGCTGTGAAACTTACAGCTACATTTCGTGTGGCTGCGATATTCGGGTGCCGGATGGATCGTCCCGAGCCGGTGCATGCGATCACAACTTGTTCGCCGGTGTTCAGTCGGATCTGGCCGGAGTTGCCGTTGGCGGCCAAGTACCTGTTGCCACGAAGGTATACCGGTTGTGGCTGTCCAAGATCTCCATTTATTCTGAACGTGCAACCTAAAAATATGATGTAGTTGAGTTACTTATTTGGGCACAATAATACAATGAAAGACACGTTAATTCTGTCCGCCAGCCGTCACTTAAACGGCACAAATCGCGTTAAAAAAAAAATGTTTACCACTTCTGGGGCCTGCTTCAATGTTTGACGAATTAGCCGATTTGGACTGTTCCAGCGCCAGCCAGGCATCCAGGTAGTCTTCAAAATCATCTTCGCCGAGAACCAGAGCCAGCTGACCCGGCTCCGGTATTTCCGTCGGCAACGCTGTCGCCGCAGCCAGCAGAGCTAGAAGCACTAACACTGAACGCATCTTTAAGGATGGCACACCCTGCACTACTGATTTTTAGATTATGGTCAGCTGTTTTATACCAATCTTTGTTCACTAGCAAATAATAATTATCTGTCTATCTATCTTAGTCCGTATTGTCAGTTTTATCGCACAAGACTTAACCGATTAATATTCTTTATCGTTTTTGCCAAAAATACATTAAGTTGTATTTTAAGTTCCGTATGTCTCTATGAACTATAAGTTTTATTTAATAGGTAATAGAAATGCACATTATTTACAATTTGCTAAAATTTACTAAACTAACTAACTTAAACTAAAAACTTAAAAAATGGCGTGAAAAAACTCCTCCTCTACGCTGTCAACTGGTAATGTCCCCAAGAGACTGGCAACGTTACCACGCTGAATGGCAACGCTAAACTTTTGGCCGAGGTAAAAGCCAGCCCTTAGGTATAGGGTCACGGGAAGTGTCAACTAAGCGTTTTGAAATTTCCTTGAAGGCTGTGAGCACTCGGAGCCTAGAGTTTCAACCCCAAACGGCTCGAAAATCTAGTTACCAATAAGGTTACTATAATTACGCCGCTTGAGGTTCTCCGCAGCCGCAGCGGCAGCCCCTGTACAGCACGATGACGATGACACATGTTCCGTCCCACACTAGAGGCCTACCCATCTTCCATGGAAACAAAGACATACCGTCCGGTCTCTTGCCATAGTCGCGTGCCAAACCATTGGGTTCTAATAAAGCTGGAACACCGACGGTAACAAGAAATTGGCGGATGATGTCATCCAAGTTCGCGTGCCGCGCAAATCGGTCCGCACTTCGGCTGCATGACAGGCCGTGGTGTCCGAGGCTGTTGACAACTTCACCACAGTGACAGCCGTGAGGAGAACAACATGGAGCGCCTAGGCGTAGAGCGACAGCGAGGCGGGAAGTGGTGTCGTCGAGCAACGTGCCTGTGTTCGACGAAGGTAGTGCGTGAAGCCAAAGACCCGACTCCCATTCACCCACAGCCATCAGGCGCGCACGCTCAGCAGTAGTAGCAGACGTGTTCAGTAGATTGATCAGAACTACTCTGCAGAGCGGCTCGTCCCACCGTCTCTGGGAAATGGTCATAATTCGGGCAAGTGAGTTTCCAAGCGTTTACAGCCTTGGCGAAGCGCGGCACATCAAAATCAACCAGTGTGGAAGCCAGGATTTTCCTGATAAATTTCTCAGTGCCATGAACCAAGGATATATAAGCCGGTAAACTAATACTAGAAATTTTGCGGAATTTTGAAATATAATAGATTAAATAAATGTAAATAAATATTGTTTTTCTTCGCTCATAAAAGGTTGACAATTGAACTTATCAACTTTACCTCTGAAGTGAAGCTGTAGTACGGTGATATTACTCTACCAGGTAGTGGATCGGACACTTACCTACACGTATGATGCTCATGGTACGACTACCAGGTGAAATCACTCTGTCACTACAAAGTGGTTAGCTTTATTAGTCACTACTAATAAAGCTGCTCGGGACACTAAACGTGTCTCCAGCTGCTTTGTTGAAAAAATTACTAACTACTTTTTTTTTAATAATTTTAGCTTCTATTTTACTTTTATTAGCTCGTGGCTACATAATTACAGCCGCTTGTGTCGATCTTTAGGTTAAGCTCACGTTAGGTTAAGCTGGTTGGTCTGTGCGTGGGTGACCACCCTTTACATACGGAGTTTCCTCCGTGCCTCGGAAAGCACGTTAAGCCGATAGTCCCGGCTGTCATTTGTAGATCTTTGACAGTCGTTACAGGAGTCAGTGGCCCAAAACATCGGACAACCAGTTTTACCATCGGGTATCGCTAACTGGGTTGTGGAGGTCAGACAGGCAGTCGCTCCATGTAAAATACTGGTATTCAGCTGCATCTGGATAGACTGGAAGCCGACCCCAACATAGTTGGGAAAAGGCTAGGCAGATGATGAGCTAAAATTTTCTAATGCTGTTTTTTGGCTGGTGACTAGGAGGTACTTTTACCATTTCACCAGCTAATATTGATGTTTCCATACTCCTTAATATATTATTATCTCCTCCTACTACAGTATTTTCAAAATATAAATATGAGACTTCTAAACTCATCTATTATTTTTCATGCATCAGAACCAGTTGAGTGTCAGCAATACGGAACTCGCTCATTGTGGCAACTGATAATAAAGTTATTATGTCCTGTGTAGGTTGAACGCAGCATTGAGACTCCATAGGTCCATTCAAACATTTCAAGATCACAACTACTAACTCTCGACCGGAATTGTATTAATGATCGCGTTATGATCGAAAAATATCACACGATACTCGAGGATAGTGTCAGTGTAGCTTCCCATTAGTAAAATAATTTTCGAAATCTCCTCTTTCTATTATTAATATTCTCCTTTTCATATACATTTATTACACTGTTATTTCCTTTATGGATATTAAACAGGGTGTAAACCACCTCATTACGAAGCCGTTAACCAAGCATTCTGTACATCAAACTAAGTAACTTCACGCATATTGCTGGGAAACCACTTTTCTTTTTTCGGTGAAAAATCACGTTTTGTGGTATAACTCAATGTAACGCACTGAAAACATTGTGCTGGTGAATGGATTGAATAGTACGGGGTTCGTGGAGGTATTTAAAGTAAAAATCTTGCAATAAAAACTTGTGTTTTAAAAAAAACTTGTCAAAAAATTTTAACTTTGACCCCCAATATATCCGTAACTAGAAGGTTCCCAGGTATGGTGTAGAACTAAAAAATGATCGGAATGACGAGGAGAACAAGTACTTTTCAGCTTCGTTAAGAGGTGTTTTACACCTTTTATAAAAAAAGCATTTCGTTCAAAATATTATTTAGTTATTTATTATAAAAATAATAGCCCACCGGTATCGTGAATAGGTCCAAGCTACTACTAAGGCCAGGGCTTCAGAGAAAGGAACCTCCCAACAATACGAGCCGCGTCCAGGAGTACCGCTTTCTGGATCAAGTCCTTTGTCCAGATGTCTAACGAGAGCCCTCTCAGGTATTAGCTACACTCTAGGTCCTAGGCAAATAAGCCATGGGCTGAAACGACAATTCGCTGAGTTCACATCCCACATGTCGACCACCTTGCGAGTCCAGTCAAGATTCTCGGCTTTCAAGAGGTTCTCGTCATGCGGGACCGTTATGTCAACCATTATTGCGCGTCGCTCTAATCGATCCACCACCACACTATACCAGGCTTATTGGCTAAAATAGTCATGTTAGTGATGATGGAATGATCACAATACAATCAAACAATGTGATATTGTCATTTTCGAGAACGGGTCAGGCACATAGACACCAGGCATACATTTGTGACTCGATAATTGTAGCGCCACATTTGAAACGCAACACATTTATCGCCCCCTTACATTTGTACGTGAACACGCACACCGAAGAAACATTTGTAGCGGGCGCACTTTGTAGCGAGACGTTGCCGTTGTCCGCGCTACACGAATTCAAGATCGAACACGTTCGTTTTTTGTGTCGCGTTGGTTTGCAAAAATGAAAGACAACATTGAATTTTACGTTGAGTTTATTGCAGAGGTTGAAAAAAACCCTATATTATACAATCATACGCTCAATGATTATAGTAACAGACGGAATACAGAAATTATTTGGACTAAGATTGGCGAAAAATTCAATGAAAAGAGTAAGTACCTACCTTTCTTTGTAGGTACATTTAAAATCGTGCTACACTGTGTAATTATTTTGCCATGACACCAGCCTGTATGGTTTTAAGAAGTAATTACTTACACAAATATTCTCGGTTTTTTTTATCATCGCCACATCAAGAAATCATCGTCATCAGACGATGATGTCGACATTCTCAAAGCGGTGCCACGCTACAACTGTGCTTCCGATGTGCGCATATACAATACATTTGTAGTAAGCTGAATTGTATCGCAATGATTGTGGCGACGTAAACGTTCGTTGCGTGTAGCATGTGGCGCTGGTGTGCGGCCTGCTTTATAGTACAGCACTTCCGATTCCACATGTTTGTATTTTAGAGCAAGTTACTGATGGATAATCCTAGTTACAAGGTTGTGCTATAGCCACGGCCGGTGTCACAGCGCAGCGCCCACGATGGGGTTGCATGGGCTTTGGCGGCGGCGAGGCAAAGCCGAGCGATGGGTCCGGGGGTGACTGAGCGATGCATGTTGTGCAGCTGCTCTTATTATCATTCTTTCGTTGATTCGTTGTTTATCAACAGTTTTTATCATAATTATTTGGCTGACGCCTGACTCTCACGTCTGCTTGATTGCTGTATTGTCGTAAATAAGTATACTATTTATTATTTCTACAATATACGTACACCAAAAATACCAACAAAAAAACAATATAAATATGTTTTTTATACAATGTTATTTATTTACAGTAAATAAAATACTTATATAATACTTGTCTTTTAAGATGGTGACGACATTAAAATTTATGCCAGAAGACCGTTGGTGGTGAAGGCGGGTAGATGTGGAATAGTTCTCCTGAAGTCGTCGACTGTACAGCAGAAACTATATCCGATGTCAATACGGTCAGGTTGCCAGTTGAGCCAGCTGAACGCGCTGTTGTTGCGGCAGCGGTCCGTGCAGAACGTCAGGGCTTGTACCTCAGCTTGTGTGTAGTGAGGGTTGTTGATGCTCACGAACGCAGTGCCGATGCGACGAGATGCATCGTACACCACCTGAGAAGTAAATATAGCATTATTTCAAAAATACACAAAAACAGCGAATTCTATTCAGACAAAAGAGCTTTGCAAAAGTTTGTCGCGAATAATAAGTCGCGAATCAGAAAATAACCAATCCAATTTATTCCCTTTTGGATCTTGCCTTTTAAGAGGCCGGCGGAGCATGCGTTTTTCATACAAACGTAATACCAAAATAATTTGTAAATCAAACAAATTCATAAGGTATTGTGTATTTATTTCGATTGTATTACAGAATATATAGGTTCCCAAACACATATTGTGAATGGATACTGATTTAAACAAGAGTTATGAGAAAAATAAATTTTCTATAGAAATTTTAAATTCCTCATATCTCGCCTTTATCTAATAGGGAATATGCAAGAAATACAAAAACCTTTTTATTTATTAAAAATGCCCTGTACTGGCGCTTATAAACATTATGGTACGCTTGTTTAAGTTTCTAATACATCACTTATTTTACAATTTATTGTTTTATGTAGCATGTTTTTGGTGAAACGGAACGCACTCTCAAAACACGTCGTCCTCAATAACGGCGGTAGTGACATCATAATTCATATGTCAAAAAATAACTTTTATTTGAAATGTAGGTAAAGTTGCACTACGATTTTATTATAATATCGTTATCGTAATTTTTGCTTAAATAAAGCACATACAATAAGTAAAATTACTTTATTAAGGCCAAAAAAATAGATGTAAACAAGGTAGATTTTGATAAATGACGTCAAAGTATGGTCGCGACAATCATGGACGTTTGAACTGTCATAGAAAATTGCAGGAGTTTAGTATTATTTTTTAGCGACAAGCAGTAGTTGAAATTAACTTTTAATACTTTTCTTGGGTTGATAATAGTGTAATTAATTGATTTAAGTAAAGAAAAAAATACATGCATATTCCCTATTGTCCTTTCAAAATATTTATTTATATTTTAAATATTATTAAATATTTGATTATATTAATCGAAATAAATACACACTACCTTATGAATATGTTTGATTTTCATATTATTTTGGTATTACGTTTGTATGATAAATGCATGCTCCGCCGGCCCCTTAAAGTCTTACTATAACACTAGCGTAACGATTCACTTATCTGAATTCAGGAGTGAGATTTTTACCTTATAGAAGTAAAGCGGGACTGGGAGCTGATTGCGCTCCGGTACCAGGTAGATGTCTACGAGGCGATTGTTCTGATCACGCAGCTGTGATATGCCGAAAGTTCCAGTGTATATGACGGTGTTGTACCCAGCAGCGCCAATGCGAGCACGGAGGTTCTGCAATTACATAAATGTTAAAAATAATGATTAGGTACAATCTACTGGATTATTTCAAGACAAATGACGGGATTAACATAACCAGGTGAAATGCGAGTTCTACCTCGGCCATGTTGTTATGGTTTTCATTAATAAATGGTGAATTGGTTCATAAATCATCGATAAAAAGCCAACCTGTTCGAGCCAGTTCCAGTTACCAGCATTGAAGGGTTGCCACTGAGGAGCAGCATTGATAAAATAGAAAGTGGCACGCTGACCAGTAGCGAAGACATAATCACTCTTAGCAGCAAGGTGACCACGAGCCATGAACTGGTGGGTAGTGACATATCTGTCAGCTAACGTGGCTCCGACATATTGGGTGATGACGGCCTTCTGGTTAACTTGAGTGTACATAGTATTGACGGCAACTCCGGGGAAGAAGCTTCCAGCTACAACCAAAAATCATTAAAGAAGACCTATCGTAATATGACTGGGATTTCCCCAGCCAAACAAACAAGTTTCTGTTTTGACAAAACATTAGATTTTATCAAAATATTGAAATGGTAAATGCTAAACATCATGTTCTTTAACGCTTGTCATCTGTTTTCTTTTGCGCGCTCACAAAACTTCAAAAAATTACTTACCAAGCCAACTAGGTCTGTCAACGCCACTTTGGTGAACAGCATTTTCGGGAGTTTGATCATACCAGACGTAGAGAACTTCCAGACGGTTCTGATCAAAGCAAGACCAGTAGAGTGGGTAGAAAACGTTGTTAACGATGAAGCCCACACTAAAAAAAACATCGTAGTTAGTTTTGGTACAAGTTATAGACTCACACTAGCAAAGATTATAGACAAAGTTGACATAAAAGTAAATTACTAACCGAATAACAAGGTTATTGTTGAAACAACGACTGGTAGTTCCTTGAGCCTCATGGAATGCGTGCGCAGAGCAAGTCAGCTGACCGAATGCTCCGTTGCCGTTCAACCAGCCGGCACCGGAGACAAGATTGTTGTTCACACACGTCGCTGTCTACAGGGAAGGACACAAATTATATATAAATAATTTAATATAATTTAGTATGTCAGATCATAACACGGTTTAATTACATTATAATGTTACATTATAGAACTTACAGCGACGTCTCTAGTAGCCGCGATGTTCGGGTGCAGGATGGATCGTCCGGAGCCGGTGCAAGCTACCACGACTTGTTCGCCGGTGTTCAGACGGATTTGGCCGGAATTCCCATCGGAAGCCAGGTACCTGTTGCCTCCACGGAGATATACCGGCTGAGGCTGCCCAAGGTCTCCGTTTACTCTGATCGTGCAACCTGAACACAAGACTCACTTTAAACTTATCTGAAAGCTTTAGAGGGATTTAAAAATCTGTTGAATTGATGACCTCCGCTTTTTGGAAGTCGGTCAAAAAGAGTGAATGCATCAGTCGGCAACAAAAATTGATGAAGAATTAAAATAAATACCGCTTCTGAGGTCAGCTTCAACGTTAGATGAATTAGCCGATTTGGATTGTTCCAGCGCCAGCCAGGCATCCAGGTAGTCTTCAAAATCATCTTCGCCGAGAACCAGAGCCAGCTGACCCGGCTCCGGTATTTCCGTCGGCAACGCTGTCGCCGCAGCCAGCAGAGCTGCAAGCATTAACACTGAACGCATCTTTGAGTATGGCACACCCTGCACTGCTGTTATGGAGATTGCCGTCTACATTTTATAGCGTACTCCAGTTGTGGTATTTTTATCAAGATTTACATACCTGATTAATTCTCATTATCGGTTCTCTTATAATAACTCATAAAGTTGATCCGGTTTTGCAAGTTCCGTAGGTTTCAAGATAATTCTTAAACTAACCGAGTAAGTAATCGCATCCTTTCTAAGGATCGGGATCTCCAATGAATGTTTACGATTCAGGAGTTCAACTTTAAAACTCGACAAACACGTTACAAGAAATAAAACTTTTGTCATGGATTTCAGTATATAAAGAGACCTGGGCTGTACTGCAGTCTCTCCAACGGTGCCAAATTGACTACCGGTACATCGAGGTGTTGAAGTGTTTGTACAAAAACGCCACCATGTCAGTCCGACTTCAGGACCAAGCCTCGGAACCTATCCTTCTACAGCGAGGTGTAAGACAGGGAGACGTAATATCTCCGAAACTGTTCACCGCTGCACTGGAGGATGTCTTCAAGGTTCTGGACTGGAGAGGGCTAGGCATCAACGTCAATGGCGAGTACATCACTCACCTTCGGTTTGCCGACGATATAGTGGTCATGGCTGAGACCATGGAGGACCTCAGTACAATGCTCGATGACCTCAGTGGAGCTTCCGAAAGAGTGGGTCTAAAAATGAACATGGACAAGACGAAGGTCATGTTGAATGCCCATGTCACACCCATTCCTATCAAGATCGGAGGCTCTACACTCGAAATTGTAGACGATTATGTATACCTAGGACAAACGGTCCAGTTAGGTAGGTCTAATTTCGAGAAAGAGGTCAATCGTCGAATCCGACTCGGCTGGGCAGCGTTCGGGAAACTGCGCGGTATCTTCTCGTCCAACTTACCGCAGTGTCTCAAGACGAAAGTCTATGACCAGTGTGTGTTGCCAGTGATTACATACGGGACCGAAACGTGGTCGCTCACAATGGGCCTTATCAAAAGGCTTAAAGTCACCCAAAGGGCAATGGAGAGGGCTATGCTCGGAGTTTCCTTGCGTGATCGAATCAGAAATGAAGACATCCGCAAGAGAACAAGGTCACCGACATAGCCCGAAGAATTGCTAAACTTAAGTGGCAGTGGGCAGGGCACATTGCTCGCAGAATGGATGGCCGCTGGGGCCGGAAAGTTCTGGAGTGGCGACCGCGAACCGCAAGACGATGCGTTGGAAGACCTCCCACTAGGTGGACCGATGACCTGGTGAAGGTTGCGGGAGTCCGGTGGATGCGAGTCGCAAGGGACCGGTCAATGTGGCGACACTTGGGGGAGGCCTATGTCCAGCAGTGGACGTCTTTCGGCTGAAATGATGATGATGATGATGATAAGTATATAAGTATTTTGTTTCTCTAACGTAGGTAGGTACTTACCAATGGGTACGTTATTTGGAAATAAGCATTAGTACCGGTACTGTGTAATTGTGTATGCATATTGAGATATGCGTAGGTCTGTACAAGCTTTCGATTGCGTTCTTCATGAAACATTAATCAGGAAACTACACCACTACGGAATCCGTAACGCCTCTCTGGATCTTCTTACTTCATATTTGAGTGATAGGATTCAGAGATGTTAACGGGAAAAGATCTCCCAGATCCGTGGTAAAAATGGGGGTACCCCAGAGCTCAATTCTTGGTCCATTTTTGTTTTTGATTTACATAAATGACTTGCCTTACCTCATAAAGGATAATCATGACGTAGAATTGTTTGCAGACGACACTTCTCTTTTATTTAAACTCAAACGTCAGCAGTCAGTTATGGATAATGTTAATAGCGCCCTGGCAAAAGTCGTTAATTGGTTTAATGTTAATAATCTACTCTTAAATGAGAAAAAAACTAAATGTATTAAGTTTACGATACCCCATGTAAGACAAGTTGAAACTACTGTACTAATTAAGGATGAACAGTTGCAACCGGAAAATAGCACAGTGTTCTTAGGCATAACTTTGGATGCAAAGCTTCAGTGGGGCCCGCACATAGACAAATTGTCGAAAAAACTTAGCTCTGCAGCATACGCCGTTAGAAAAATTCGTGAATTAACTGATTTAGAGACAGCCCGTTTAGTTTACTTTAGTTATTTCCATAGCGTGATGTCGTACGGTATTCTCTTGCGGGGCAATGCCGCCGATATTCAAACAATATTTGTTTTACAAAAAAGGGCAATTCGTTCAATTTATAAACTAAGTCCCAGATACTCCCTCAGAGAAAAAATTAAAGAGATTAATGTTCTTACTGTGCCCTCTCAGTTTATTTATGAAAACCTTTTGTACGCACACAAAAATATTAATTTGTTTAAAAAATACAGTGATATCCACAACATAAATACGAGGAACAAACACAAATTTATTATTCCTGCACCGAGGCTCAAAAAAATAGGGGGTACGTTCAAATGCCAATGTATACGTTTTTACAATAAACTTCCGAGCCATATTCAAGCACTAAGCCTAAATAAATTCAAATCGTTTATAAAACGGAAGTTATGCCTGAAAGCCTTCTATCATGTTAATCACTATCTCGAAGATATAAAGGCTTGGGATTAAGCTGCTCCAATTTGCTCTGTGAATGTTGAAATTTCGGACTTCGCTTGTTTATTATTGATTCCTTTATTTTATACACTGTGACATCGAATGTTTTGACATGAATACTTAGTTCAGTATTTTTTTTTTTTACTTTACTTATTTTTATTTACTGACAAATGCTTACACTGACTGGACAGGTCCACTCAAATCTGTATGGTTCTTTCTTCAAAAGACCATCTCAGACACTAATCTGCATAGTTCTCATGTGAGTTGAACAAGATTGTCTGGACTTTAAAAGAGACTATGACCTCTTGAATTTGTTTCGGCTGTTTCTTCTCAGAGTAGTCAGGTACGAAACACCGGCCCCATCTAGTTTTAAAACAATTACGTGTAAAAGTGTTTGAGAAAACCTACTTACTGAATAAATATCATTTATCATTTACTATTTCAGGATTGGTCCCAGAAACCAAAATTAATGGTATGAACAACAATGGATGAAGGGATCTCTAAAAATGAACTGTTAATTGATATAAATATAATTACAAGCACGATAAAATACACAAACATTAATTTGATAAGCCGAAATATACGTAGCACCTATTAATGACGTCTCAAAACAATCAATATATATCTTCAGATGTAAATGGGTTTTTCCGGTATATTTTATTAGATGTAAGTAGTTCTGACTTTAATATCAACATTTTAGAGAATAATGTAAACAGCAGTAGATTTTTAAATCTCTTTAAATCATTTAATTTGTCAAATGTTTTTTCAGAACCAACCCGAATTACTACAAATACTGCTACTTGTATTGATAATGTTTTTTGTTGCTGCGACTACTTACATAAATCCATCGTAAATTACCTTCCTTCAGATCACAGCGGACAGACTGTTGCTTTCGCGTCTAATAAACAATTACAAAGAATTCAGATTCAAACTAGACAAATAACACCCAGCAATTTATAAAAGTTTAATAATAATTTAAATAATAAGTTAAATATACCAGGCCATATTGGAAACAATGTAAATGAATTGTATGAAGAATTCTTTTCGGTAGTGCACACCGAGTTCAATAATACTTTAAAACAGAAAACTAAGACTATTGGCCCAAAGTTTATTTTCAGTGACTGGGCAACACAGGGTATTAGGAAAAGTAGGGAACGATTGTTTGAGCTGTACGGCCTTAAGCCTTATATCAACACAGAAACTTTTAGTAATTATGTGGCTACTTACTCGAAAATTTTTAAAAACTCTTGCAAGATAGCCAAGTCTCTTTTCATTAGCAACAAGATAAAATCAGCCGATAACAAAATAAAGACGGTTTGGAAAATTATCAACAGTGAGACTAACAGATCTAAAAAACCAAGTAATGACATAACACTAGAGACCTCACATGGTCTCGTGAGTTCTAATAATGAAGTCGCTCAAGAATTTGTAAATTTCTTTACCAGTATCCCACTTAAAACTACTGAAACCTTAAATTCCTCTCCCTTGCTCTCTATGGATTTATTGAAGGCGAACGTTTCAGCCTGCTCAAATGAATTTAAATTTCAGCATGTAAACCCCATGACAATCATAAAAGCTTTTAAGCAAATCAAGATCAAATTAACCGAAGATCTATGGGGTATGTCTATCAAAGCTTGTACCTCAATTGTTGAGACTGTAGCGCCGTATTTAGCCTCAATATTTAATTTGTGCGTGGATCAAGGGGTCTTCCCGGATCTAATGAAATTCAGTAAGGTAATACCGCTTTTTAAATCCGGGGACAGTAAAGACACCAACAATTATAGGCCCGTATCCGTGTTGCCGACTTTCAGCAAGGTGTTTGAAAAGATAATGCTCGATCAAATGCTTAACCATTTTAACACCAATAAAATCTTACACGAACAGCAGTATGGTTTCACCAAAGGACGTTGTACGACTGACGCCGGTGTCACTTTATTAAAACATATTTTTACTGCGTGGGAAGAGGCACAAGATGCCATAGGAATATTCTGTGACCTCTCGAAGGCATTTGATTGCGTAAATCACGAAACCCTGATTTTGAAGCTTGAGCATTACGGTTTAGGTAAACTTGCGCTCAGTTTAGTAAAATCATATCTGAATGATAGACAGCAGCATGTACAAATAAAGGGTGTAGATTCGATGGGTTTAAAAGTAAAAATGGGTGTACCACAAGGTTCGATATTGGGTCCCTTCCTCTTTTTAGTATACATTAATGACCTACCCCATTTATTTAACAACCATCCGCAAATGGTGTTGTTTGCTGATGATACTTCTTTAATATTTAGGATAAACAGACGTGCCACAAATCTTGACGACGTAAATAGCGCCCTACTGCAGGTTCATAATTGGTTTACCGCTAATAATTTAGTACTAAATGGGAAAAAAACTAAGTGCATAAGATTTGCTTTACCAAATGTCAAAAGTAGTGATTGTGACATAGTATTGAATCAAGAGAAACTTGAATTTGTCAATAAAACGGTTTTCTTGGGAATTACGCTTGACCACAGGCTACAATGGGGTCCTCATTTAACATCTCTTGCAGGCCGGCTGAGCTCAGCAGCGTATGCTGTTAGAAAAATCCGTCAATTTACTGATGTTGATACGGCGAGGATAGTCTATTTTAGTTATTTTCATAGTATTATGTCATACGGTATTTTACTATGGGGACGTGCTGCAGACATCGAGTCTATTTTTATTCTGCAGAAAAGAGCCATCAGAGCCATATATGAATTACGTAGACGCGATTCTCTAAGAGAACTGTTTAAGGAAATTAATATCATGACAGTACCTTGTCAATACATCTATGAAAACATCATGTACGTTAGGAAAAATCTGCATTTATTCAGTAAAAGAGGTGACAGACACCACTATAATACTAGAAATAGGGACCAACTAGTTCAGCCAGGTTTCAGGCTTGCTAAAGTAGATTCATCTTTCATGGGGTACTGTTTAAAATGTTACAATAAAATACCTCCCCACATTCTACAACTGAATGAGACGAAATTTAAATCTTGTGTAAAACGCACACTATGTAGGCAAGCTTATTATAAGCTGGGGGATTACATTGAGGATAAAAATGCTTGGCTAAATGCTGGTCCTGCTCCGCAACCATAGATGCAAACTTATTGGACAATTATTGTGGTAGCTGCAGAAGATTGTAAAAATATTCTTGCATTGTATAGATTCCATCTCTTAGTATTGTATAATTGCATAACACATGTGTGAGTACCATGTACCGTAAAGCTACCATTTGCATTTAGTTATGTTTCATTGACTTGAATATGCCTTGGTGGCTGAGAGAATGTCATGCTCGCTTAAATGTCTTGCTGATTGTGGCGGGTGGGTCGGGTCATTTAGTTCCCTTCAATATGGTTGAATTGAATGGCGCTGATTCATGCGTCATGTTCGTGAACGGGCGCTGTCAGTCGGGACTGGTCATCTCTTAGCTGCCGTGGATCATTTGAATTGGGTGCTTTATTTTTAATTGTTGATTTATTTATTTTTACTCTGGACGCTCTTATTGTGCACGTCTTTCTACATCGTTCTCACATATATGTATAATCTCAACATGAAAGATGTAACCAAGATTTTGTAACAACATTTTTGATTGAAAAGAGTGTCCATGGAGTTTCTTGCCCGTTCTTCTCCATAGAGATCTACGTTAGGGAATGGGCAACTACAGTACTTTCTCAAGTTATTATGCCTTGTGTCTGTGACTGTAGCTTCGCTTTATTTTTCGTTTTATCGACATTCAAAAGTGCCGTAATGGTCTAGTTGAAATAAATGATTTGAGTTTGAGTTTGAGTTTGAGTTCCGGTTATTTAACATTAATCAACTTTCATACGGATCGTCAGGGTTCGGGTCATCACGAATTGTCTCGCGCGCAGGTTTGACGATTTCCAGCCACCCGAACAAGCCGGTTTCCGAAAAGGCTTTAGCACCGTGGACCACATACATACGCTTCGGCAGGTTATACAGAAGACCGAAGAGTATAACTTGCCTCTCTGTTTAGCGTTTGTGGACTACGAGGCAGCTTTCGATTCGATTGAGACCTCGGCTGTACTTGAGGAATGTACACAACTTCGGGCGCTAAGTCAACATACTTGTTTTTTTTTATCTTTTTCGCCTTGCACAAGAATATCCTCATTATTACCAATCATATCACTATTATAACGGTATGTTTATTATATTGCCATTCTATATTGCAATCACAGGACGACATGCGTAACCAGGTTTTGCACAATACATTCCATAATTCCTTGAACAGATAATAGTACATTATGGTACAAGTGTGTAATGTTGGTGATTACCGCTGAGGCGCCATTGAGAGTTTTAAGAGAGCCGAGGACGGTAATCATCAACACACACGTGTATCATACGACGTTTTTCAACACACTTGAGAATAAAATAATACTAAAAATAACTATAATTTGTTGAAAACGAGTTGTGAATTTTTTTTCGAAATGGCGGGAATAATTAATCAGTTTTCCTATGCGCGCGCATCTAACAATGGCAATCGGCCATAGACTAAAAGAATGAGGTATCTTTTTTTTGGCTTTTCGCGGATAGCGTTTTAGCCACGTACGAAATGGGGAATTCAAAGTTTTATTTAATACAGAGAAAACAAAAGTTACATTTGATTGAAAGTTTTATTTATTAAAAAGTTGAAATTATCTATGTAGATACGAAGTTGCATAAAATGAGCAAGCAATAGGTACATTAATTTATTTGTACTATTGAACACGATTCTTTTTTGTATCGAAACTTTTTTAAGAACAAAGCAATTCAACCAATAAAATAAAAAATAAAACCTATAACTCACTTGTGAATAATAGCAATGAAAAAGTCACAGTTTGATTACAGGTGTCATTATGTGCCTAATTGCGGTGAAATTAGAGCCACTTTATGAGCAAGTGTGTTGAAAATAGTATATTTTATAACGAGGGACTAAACTAAGCCATTATATACCCGAGGTGGTTTGACTCCCGAGCTTGCGAGGGAGGCAATGAAAGCGAGGGTATATTAAATTGGCGTTTAGTCTCGAGGTGCAAACTGTACTTTTCACTTCGAGTGCGAGAAAAATAGTCATTTAAAACCGAACAAATTTACACTCGACAAACATTCTGAACTGAGCGGTCAGTTTTTTCTTCTATCAGGTCAGTCACAGATTAACAATTAAGAACACAATACAAACTCTCAACATTTTCGCAATGCAGATAATCCACACTCCACAGATAATTAGTACTACATTACTGTAGCTGCTAGGAACAGAGGCATTGCACATACTTTTCAGAATTCAACGATCCACACAAACAACCATACATTTTTCTCGCGTTGAAGAGTTCATTTGTTTTTTTATTTAATAAACCGCTTTCCATTTGCAAGCCAATTCGAAATTAAAAAAAAAAAACTTTGATAAGTTACTCTTTTGTGACCATGATTCAAAGTAAAAGATCGTTCCATTTTTAAATTACTTTTTACTCCCTAGGGAATAAATGGTCACTTTAATCCCGCTTCGTAGGGCTATAATGGCGTACTTTTAGAGCATGAGAAGTGAAAAAACTATTTTTGTTATTAACTTGGCTGAATAGTTTTCATTGTTAACATTACTGGAATTGAGTAATTTGCACAACTTATATGTTGATTCTTATGGTTGTCAAACCAGACCTTGTGTTTAAATAGGTATTAAAATAAAACACCAATTTCATGTTGATTTTATAACATTCTACATTTAATTAATTGAAGTTTGTTAGTTCTTGTCTAGCTTGCTGTTGCCTATTACATACAAACATTTCCTTTAACAAACTTGTATTTTTAGGTAAGTACTGCCTAAATCAAAATCCTTCAGATCAGATAATGATGATTTCCTGCGTACCTTATCTTATCAGTGTTTTAGTAAATATGACATTATTGTTAGACCGTAAATCGAGTACAAACTGGTTCGTGGCTAAATCGTCAAGTGATGATTAAAATTAAAATATTTTAGTTCACATAAACATCATAACTAATGCCTACAAAACAATGACTTGTTTATATTGCAGAAAAAATGTGTTAACATATTAGTCCATATTGAAAACGATGAAAGTTGTAGACCACATTTTAAGAAACTGGACATTCTAACTCTGACATCCATTTATATTCTAGAAATTTGTAAATTTGCCAGACAGTATCCAAACTTTTTTATTAAAATGTCTGACCAGCCTCGTCGAAACGCACCACGTTCACGATTCGAAAACACGCTCGTACTACCCCAATCAAAGCTAAAATTACGCAGCACTAGCCCTTATGTAACATCAATAAAAATATAACGAAATTCCTTATGTCATCAGAATGGAAGAGAATGACAAAACATTTATAAAACGAGTCAGAAACTTATTAATTAAAAATTGCTATTATTCATTGAATGATTTCTTTAACGATGATTTCAAACTGGATTGACCTTTTCTACCTTTTGCTTTTTGTATTATTGCCATTTTGTATTTGATTCATATTATCTTTTTTACATGATTGTATTCTGATTATTATTTTAATGGCATGATGTATTTGACTTTAATTTAATTTTGACTTTAATTTTATTGAACTTTTGTTTTTGAATAATAGCGTTTGACATGACTGTATTTTGATTTTTATTTTAGTGACATGATGCATTTTGACTTTAATTTTATTATATTGACATTTTGTATTTGATTGTCATCTGTTGCCATGATGGTATTTTGATTATTATTGTAATGACCTGATGTATTTCCGACTATAATTTTATTTTATTCGTTTTTTATTCTCTATTTTATTTATTTCATTTTATCCTTTGGCATTATTTACTTATTTGAACACAATACAATTTTAAAAACATTTTTTTTTTTAATACAATTTTTTGATTAATGACGATTTATTTCAATGCTGCTTACTGTAAAATACTATGTTCATGCGAACTGTATTCTAACTATAAGTTCTTGTAAAACACATGTGATATGCAATAAATAATTGAATTGAATTGAAATACTAATATTAGCTGTGTCGATTAGGCTGGAAACTAATACCAACATAGTCGGGGAAAAGCTAGGCAGACGATGATGAGTGAAATGGATTATTTTTTATAAGTTTACGTTTCCTATTAGCTGTGGGCTGCAGACCAAGCTTAAGAGGACGGCACGAGCTAAAAACTGGCCCACATGAGCAGCGATCAGATGTCTGCAGAAAGGCCAGAAGGAGACCTTGTTCCCTGCAATGGAGGCTACATAGATTCGGAGATGAACAGGCCTGAAGAGCCACATACGAGTATTCTAGGTACATAACATGTGGGCGGGGCCCATTTCATACGTATGCGATATAATCGAAACATAATCATTTAATCCGTTTTGCCTTTCCGTCGCTAAATTACAAGTCAACCTTTAGTTGTTTTGATATAAAGTATTATTCAGCAAAGGTGGGCCTGTGCGTGACCAACCAGTGCCAGATATCATGTTATCCATCACCATTATTGACATTATCGTAATAAAAAACACGTTTCCACAAAAAATAAATGATTAGCGTACTTTGATTATAAGTCTTATTTTAAATATTACTTTATCACGATGCTTATGAATGAGATTAAAAGAAGCGGCAACATTCGATTTGTTCTGTTGCTCAAATAAAGTGTCGATATCGTTTAACTTTGAAAGGTAGGTAGCAGTTACCATCAATACTTTTACGCACCGTGAAGTGGCAATACTCGACAATTTGTAGCTTTTTTTTTAGGACAAGCCTGCCACGGTATTCCTAAACCACTGAAACCCCTGAAAGCCAGAATTAACAGTGGTGGCCGCCAAAAAAGCACCGAGACAATAAAAAGTGAAGTTCGACGAAGTCCCAGAGAAACAATTGAACGGTCCCAACGAAAAGAATAGCGGAGGGGTAGGAAAAACAAAATTTCCACTCGACAATATGTAGCTTGCGAAATGTCCGACATTACAACCATGGCGTTAGTAAAACCGTTGTCTTATGTTAAGAGCTTCTTTTCAGCATTGTTTCGAGCCCTCATTAGAAGTCCTTGTTAAGAGTCAGACCGTCGAAGTCGGATATCGTCAATTCTTACAACACAATGGCCAGAGTAATGTTCTGTCAAGAGGATCCGTTGTCCTCTTCAATTCTTGGACCAAAAGGAAAGATGCCTTTCTCTCTCGTAGCTTTAATAACATCATCCTATACTAAAGATCATACAGAGAGGTAATATAACAGTCGAACAAGTTATTTGTTTTACAGTTTAACCCACAAATTATATTGTAAAGTGTACTCGTAAACCAAATAGCTTGTTCGGCCGTACATAGTTACGTATACCATCTTTCGATATTAAATAAAAAAACATGCGGGGCAGTCTTTGGGGACCGCATGCCGATAGTAGTGAAAACTAAGTAATCTATATCTGCTACAGGTTGTGTCCCGCGCACACCTAAGCAGTGCTACGCCGTAGTGGATCGGCTACGAGTGCTACGAAGCATTGGGTGACGGTTACGCGAGTTCCATGATTTTTGTTCACCCAAAAAGTGCTCAACGCAAATGAACTAAAGAAGTTTTCACTTCAATAATTTGAATGTTATGATTTCGCAAGATCGATTTGATATTAATTCCCTCTATTACATAAGGCTAACATTACTTATTAGTTATTTCTATATTTACTTAAGGTTCACCTACAGCATATATATACACATACATATACTAACTCATACGGTAGTGGTCTAGCATATATGCCAATTACAGGTAAATACAACATTGACAACAAAGACGCCAGATTACCGCTTAGTTGCTAACTTAAGTCTAGGTGTACAATAGGCTAGTTTCCACCATCAATAAATTGCAAATCCATCAGTCCGTCCGTCATACTCTAAGTATTGGAAAATAATGGACAAGTATTTTTTGTTTTTGTAAATCAACGAATATTGACAAAGATAAAACGCATCAAAACTCGGGAGTGGGGGCTCGTGACGTCATAACTCACTAAGAATGCGTCGTATCTTCGTCAATTTTGGTTTATGTGACAAAAGAAAAAATACGGGTCAAATATTTTTTGATAATCTAAGTGACGGACTAATTAGATTTTTTCAGTTAACAAGCCTCTTGAAAGGAAAATGGGATATAGAAAATGAAAATGAAAACAGAAAAATTCATTCATTAACAGTGAAAGTTCACTACGTTTCCATAGCGTGTAGAGAGGCCAAGATTCTTGATTTAAAGTTCATCTTACGGTCATTAAATATATCTGCTTCGGGTACGGATTTATTAAATGAATTAAGGTTGTCGCACATCTTAACGAGTGGTGAGTTGAGACCTGCGGACCTAAAATGGCCGGATTAGAAATGGCTTCCATTTTAGACCCCCTGTGTTTGTGTAGGTACTAGGTAGTAGGGCGGTGTAGAATTGTGGTTACTGGCAAAATGTGCAGGTACTATAGGTACACCTGTTTTTGTTCCCTCGGGGAATACAGATTTGCAGACGTGATGTTATTTGTTGGATTGGTATCAAAACTTCTTTTTGTATCGTAGCAAAACATCATGAATTCGTGTTAATCAAAACTATTTGTACATATATTTTTTGTAACTTTGTATGTAGGGATTATCTACGAAACTAATGATCAAATTATATGATTTATGTATATTTATATCATGCATATATTGGCCGAGCCATCACAATTTTTGCTAACAAACTCGCGGCCGATGTGCTAGGTATTGAACGATATTGGAAATCCCCAACTTGCTATCAATCTTATTGATTACTATCACTTATTGCTTAAAAGCAAATGTATCTAAGATTATCATTTCAGATCGGTACATTTCAATAGTATAATAAAAATGGCGATCAATAATAATGTTGAATTGTTAGATCAGTAATTAGTTTGATGTGTTGAATGGACCACTTAATATGAACAAGATCATTTCGATCACCAATCCCTAATGCATAAAGAAACCCCTCACAAGAATGAACAGGGTACGTACAGAAGCCATTTGAAAAAATCCCGACATAATTTCCCGTCGTACCGTATGCACCATTGACCTGCACCATCAATGGTGCAGATGAGACTAATTAGTTTCGTTTGCACCATTATTTTTAATCTAAAAGGAAATCAACAATGAGATGGATACAAATCGGTAAATATGGGTCCGGACCCGTGCTTCACCTTATCTAGAATTTTGAATTAGGAATATCACTCGATCCGTTTGACATTCGTTATGTTTTAGAAAAATGTATTAAGTATCAGCATCCCAGCGGACGTCAGAGTCGCGAGTTATCAATCCTCCCGTCAAATTGCGGTTACGGAGCTATTCTTTGAAGATTAGTTGAGGACGTGAACTTTATTCTACTGTGGGTTTTTTCGTCAAGTAGCCGAATTAGGTACATTATATTAGTTTAGTAGGCTTCTCAACAACAAAACCTTTACTAAGGAGTGGTTTATCTAATGAAAAAAGAGTACCTATAGAAGGTAGATTTAATCTTTAGTATTTATTTATTACAAATATCTACGAAGCAAGCAATAATCGAGGTATATGTACAGTAGAAGTCGTTTGCCATGCATGATTTGCACGTGAAAACAAATCAACTTTAATCCGTGCACATAGCTGTATTAGTGATAGATTACATTTATAAATGATTAAAAATTAATCACATAACTAATCACATATTAATTACTTAATAACAATCTGCCTGGCTTAGATCGTTTTCTTATTACAATTGGGTGTGTGCAGTAACAGGAGTTGTTGGCGACAGATCTGGCAACCCCGTTGCTAGGGGTTTGATTGTTGGTTGGCTATAGCGACGGGGCGGCTTGCGTGTCTTTTCTTTTGCTATTTTTCTTGGGATCTAAATTATTATACCCAATTGCACCTTATAAACTGTCTTTGATTTAGTAGGGCTCATTTCACCTCAACAGGGCAGTAGGTAATGCTAATGATTGAATTATATCCTATGTACTCGTACATTTTCCTGAGCATTGTTGCAAACAAGCAAGGGCCAACTTCAACTACCTATTCAAAACAAAACATAAGAATGAGTAACACAAAATAATGTGGTTAACTGTGATATAGATTGACGCACGCTATGCATACGCACCCGAGACCACGTAGGTACGAAACCGTATGATTACCCATGTGCGAGTATCATAACTGTCAACACACTCACATGTTGCGCATTTCAGGATTATCCAGCGCTATGACTAGCTAATCAATCGGAAATGCTAAACAGATTGACATCAATAGTCGATAAAATCCGTCAGAGATTAGGGTTCATACTACCTTCATCATAATTAGATGAATTAATGAATTGTGATGAAGGTAGTATGAACCCTAATCTCTGACGGATTGTATCGACTATTGATGTCAATCTGTTTAGATACCTACAAGGCTAATTGGGTATAAACACAGACAAAATTTCTTTGAAAGTCTTCGCTACGTAAACTATGTATAGCCACAGAATAGATAATAGTACTAGCGTACAGAAGTTGCACTCCTTTGATCTTGAAGAAAGCCGACATTTTAAATACCTGAACTGGGCACGTTCGATCTAAATTGTGCCTTGACGCCGCCGCCGGCGTCTTGCTGCTTAGTGCTCAATCGGTTGCCACAAGTACTAAAAATAAAATACTGTCACATTTTTGTACTTTAACGTATTATTATTTAAGGTGAATACGTCAGACAATGGCCTGCTAATTGTAAAAAATGTAAGAAAATTTGAATTTCGTGGGCTCCCCTGAAGCATCAGCTTTAAATGTTAATTGAAACTTATATAATTATTATTGTTTTATTTTAAAATAATGGGTCATATTTTTCTTGCCTTCTCTATTTTTTTTTCTATATTGATTAAATCTATTTAAAACGCAACAGTTTATCCAGCTTGTCATTTACACTAATGATGCATCAAGAACGACGCAAGCGACCAGTCAAAAGAGCGCGAAAAATTAACGCGGCATACGTACGCACGGCTGTAGCGCGACAGCCCTACCGAACTTGCACATTCAATATGCGCGAAGCGATAGGTAATTATCTCATCCCTATACACGGAGTGACAGAGCTCTGGTTTAGCTGCTGGTTAGTGCTATGAAAGACTCGGATAAAATCGCATCTCAGTTGGCTAGTTATGTTTCACTTAACCTTTTGACCGCCACAGCATAAACGCACGCGCGTGCCCTCCACGCCAAGCCACAATTTCATCTACTATTTTGTCACATATTTGTGTCGTTTGGCGTACAGGGCACGCACTTGCTTGTCACGTATATGTGACAATGGCGTCCAAAAGGTTAATTAAGTGAAACACAACTAGCTACTACTCCCACTAAGTTAACTTTGGCATATAATAACCAAAATAGCCAATTTTCTTGGCATAGTTGATAACTTTGCGTTGGTTTCGGAAACTGAAATGAGATGCCAACAGTACCTACATTGTGTGCAAATGTACCTTTTTAAAAGCAACAATGATTTCATCAGTCTGAGAATAGTACAGGAGGGAACGTGCTTGGCGAGCAAAATACAAAGAGTAATACCTTTCTGTTGACTTTATATGTGGCTATTGTGTGCTCCACTCTAAAGGGTGTAAAACACCTCTTCACGAAGCCGAAAGGCACTTGTTCTCCCAATCATTGTAATCATTTTTTTGTTCTACACCATACCTGGGAACCTTTTAGTTACGGAGATATGGGGGGTCAAAGTTTCAACTTTTTGACAAGTTTTATTTTAAATACAAGTTTTTTTTGTAAGATTTTGACTTTTAACACCTCCACGACCCCCGTACTATTCAATCCATCCATCAACACAATGTTTTAAGTGTGTTACATTGAGTTCTACCACAAAACATGATTTATAACCTCAAAAAAAAAAGTTGTTTCCCAGCAATAATTTTAGCGTAAAGTTACTTAGTTTGATGTACAGAATGCTTGGTTAACGGCTTTGTGATGAGGTGGTTTACACCCTGTATATCGCAGAAAATTCGGTATACGTACCATTTCTAACAATAACTTTCCAGTAAATAATGTTGTGAACTACGAAATTTTTCAGATTTATTTGACGGCCACATAATTTCTAAAATGTAAGTATTGGAAATAAATCAACAAAAACCTTGTTTTAATCCCAATAAAAATGGAAAGTTTGTACATACTCGTAAAAGGTAGATTTAGAAAAACCTTGTGTTAATCCCAATAACAATGGGAAATTTGTACATAAAAGGTAGATAATATGTATTTGCACAGTTATTCTTATGATAAAACCGTTTGACACAAGGTATCTCTAATGTTATGGTCAGGGCACCGTCTATGACACTGGTGGCATTTTTTGTCTGCTAGAAATAAAGAACCCATAGAAATGGATTAAAGATAAATAATAAGTGTTGATCAAACTGCAAAGTTTATAGGTCATAAGTAAATTTTCTCCAACGAGGTAGCTTTCCTATCTGTACCTACCAATTCGCTAATCCGATCGTTTCCGGTCAGTGCATGTGTTAGCCCTACACCAAGTTTTTCCAACCCCACCCCACACCGCTTCCTACGTATTTGCACTGCGCAATATTTTAACATCGAATGCAACGACTGACCATACACCTATTATTTTATACTTCACTGATTTTAATCAACGTAATTGTTTGTCACACAATTAGTAATTTGGCCTCACTTTAAACAGTAATGAATTGATTCAAAACTAGCTCATTTGTGCCTGCATTATTGTTGCGGTTCCTATTTGGATGTTCAATATAAATATTTATTAAGGAGCCGGCGGAGCGTGCGTCGTTCATACAAACGTAATACCAAAATAATTCGCAAACCAAACATATTCTTAAGGAAGTGTGTATTTATTTCGATTGGATTACATAATATCTAGGTTCCCAAATATATATTATGAATGGACATTGATTTAAACAAGAGTTATGAGAAAAATAAGTTTTCTATAGAAATTTTAAATTCCTCATATCTCGTCTAAATATCATTGTCCTTTCAAAATATATATTTGGGAACCTAGATATTATGTAATCCAATCGAAATAAATACACACCTCCTTAAGAATATGTTTGGTTTACGAATTATTTTGGTATTACGTTTGTATGAACGACGTACGCTCCGCAGGCCCCTTAACTAAAGTATATATATGTCACCGTAAAATTGTCAAACACGTTGTATTGTAATCTCTCTAGCGATATCTCTGCCCCCATAATCGGGACTTGGGGCACCCCCCGTTAGGTTAGTTAGGTTCCTTTAAACCCTGCACTCGGAAATAGGGGGCGCGAAGCGGGGCTCCGTCGACTTCGCTTTTTAGGGGAATATAAAGTGTTTTAAGGTTAGGTTATATTAATCGGTATTTCTCAGGAATGGTACTGTATCTTTTCATGAGAGTGGTACCACTGGGCAAGGGTGACCCCTCCTTCCCTCCACACCGCGTGAGTTGACTACCATCGCATGCATTTCACGAAAAATAATGCGTTTTATTGTAAGCAGTATGTCCGTTTGACAATAATTCGAGAGTTTACAATATCGCTAGAGAAATAATAACAATATAACGTGTTTGACAATTTTACGGTGACATATAGATATACTATATTAAATAAAGAGACCGTAAACGCGGCAGGCCGCGTTAGGTCGTTAGTTCGAACTTCGAACACATATCATTGCATGTATTTTGACCCAGTCCTAAAAACCTCGCATCCTTAGTAAGAATACGTAGTATTGAGCAAGCCACTAATATTCGTCTGCTATCATTATTTTTTACATTGGTCTTAGCATATCCATACCTTCAGCAACCCAATTACTGAAACATTGACCTTCAAGGCTAGACCGAATTTCCTATGACGACCGGTTTAATTGTCAGCCATGCAAGGGACAGCATACTTAGTTCAACCAGGGAGCAACAAGCCCCTCATAAATCTCAATTTAAAACCATTGTTTGTCGAAAAACTCTTCGTGAATTTCTGAGTGATTGAGTCGGTTCAGTTCTCGATACCCGTATAAAATAAATATAGGCATAACTTGAAAAATTGTACAAAGGATTTCCTATGCTAATAACAAATCTAATAGCTAAAGTTTGTTCGTTTGCCCACAAACACTAATAAATCAAGAATGGATACGACGTCATTCAAAACTTCCACCCGAATTTGTTTGATGTTCGAGCAAAATGTACGCATAGCGGTGTGTTAAATTGAGTATGTCACATAAATTGAACGGGAACTTTGTGTAATTAAATATTTAGAAGAACCTCAATGCACAAGAGGTTAATATAAATCGTCTGTTAAATTGAATCAATTTATAAAGTTCTCTACGAGTACCGTCAGATTTTACAAAATTGTATAAACGTGCATCATTCAAATAAAGTGAATAGGTAGAGAAAAGAGATGGAAAGCCCCAGTCGATGGCTGAGCGGATTGACACAAAATGCCTGCATCCTGCTCTTTACAGCCACTCGACTTTAAAATTCAAAGGTCAATACAAAGTAGGTCAAGTTTTAATGTTTATGTTGGTTCAAATCCCAAAATGGTCGATATGTTTTGATTAAAATATAGATGACATTGATTAATACCCCAGACAGGAGTTTGTGAACTATGTAGTTAAATTATTTTGGGTTATATTAATACTCCGGTGCTTATCTCACAGTATCACAAAGTTGTATAATAAAGGAAATCGGGTGCCGCCATCATAGCTCGTTTACATGGGTCACGGGACGGGCCGGGACTTTTGAATTGAATCATTAAACTTATGCCGGAGCTGTTCCCAACTACTATGAATGGATAAAATTATCTCGTGATAAGCCTAATTGGAAGCCAAATCCAATTAAACAACTATTTCACGGCAAGTAGCTATTATTACTTTAATAATCCCAATACGTTTTTGTTGCTTCTAATTTTAATATGTTCCATCAAAGGTACACCACATTTCACACCGAATGCCTCCTAATGCACACGTAGGTATTTGTTTTATAAATCATATTTTTATTAATTTTGTGGTTTGTGCTAAACTTATAATTAATCTTTAGGTTATCAAACAGTTTCTGCGGGACTGTTCGAAAGAGATACCGGAACGTAAAGGGCGAGGAAGGAACATGGATGGTTTTTAGTCAGTAAAAGTCTGACACTACCTCCCGCAACTCCCAGAGTCAGTGGAAGGAGTCATTTGATGATTTCCCATCCGAAAAAAAAACCCTTATCAAACAGTTTTAATGCAAAGTAGAAATGGAGACCGAATTTTGGTTATTACATTTAGTAAAAGATACAATACATACAAACATGTAAAAACGTATATATTATACATGTATATGAGGTAGTTATTTGAGAAAGGTCATTGAATTAGTAATATTTCAGGGTAAGGGTCGCGGGCCGGGACCAGGGACTGCTTCTATTACGCGGCGCCATACACCGACGTCACCGCGGAATGAGAGAAAATTAGCTCCCTCGGTTCACCTATATACTGGGCTTATTGCGGCCACAACTTTATGCTGCCATTCAGTTTTATGAAACGTGAAAGATCTGCACACCTACACAGAAACATCTTAAGCCCCAATAAAGATTTTATACTATCGATTGCAGTTAATTAAATAGTAAAACCATTAATAAACTAGCGAACCCAGACAATCGTTTTGAGTTGACAACGATTTTTAACAGAATTAATTTAAGGTTTTCGGGAAAACTTATATCAACTTCATAGAAATCCAATGTAATTATATTAAATCACTTTCAGTGTTTCTCAGCGGTTGACTTGTTTAAATATATAAACCCCAACCATTTTTAAAAACTATATGGACACTGTTATTTAATAGTACATTGTTATACAAGGGGCTAAAATTAACTCGGTTACTATTTACTACCTCGCTAAAGTTCGGTAGTAAAACTACCTCGTATATAATGGGATTTTAGCGCCGACAGACGGACAGACAGATAGACGGATAGACGGACATACAGACGGATAGACAGATAGATGGACAGACAGACTGACATACAGGCAGACAGACAGACGGACAGACAGACAAACGGATGGACAGACAGACGGACAGACAGATGGACACGGAGTCTTAGTAATAGGGTCCCGTTTTTACCCTTTGGAGTTTGTCTATGAAGGAAATTAAAAAGTAATTACTTTGACGTCCTAGAGACTAAAAGGGTCACTTTAATCTCTATTAGGCTATATTGGCGTACTTTTAGAGCATGAGAAGTGAAAAATGTATTAAGTTACGAGTGTGCACTCTTAATTGTTATTAAACACAAAAGCACGGCTGTCTTGAAAATAAGTTTTGTCACAAATGCTAAATATTATACTATATCAGAAATTCTGAAACTAAAAATAAGTGTCCTTATTAGAACGATTGTCAAATAATTATGTGAATGCGATGACCGCGTTTTCACACAATCGATAGTTAGGACACGGTACAACAAGACGTAAGTCAACGTCACAACATAAACCACTCGGTTCAATCTAGCAAGTTGCCCGTAATCTTTATGGGATCAAGAGCCATCCAGTGTATGATGATCCATAAACTTGGACCGGGGTCATTTTATAGGATTAACCCCATCCCGCTGACGACTGAATAAGGTTGTATACAATGTAGCGAATCTATTACTTTGCTCGTAATACCACTACGTTAAGCCCTTTCAATACGCATCAAAATTGAAACGATTATTTGTTAAAAATAACCGGTATTTACTGCAATTCATTTTCTCATACGGTAATGTTTTGAATTTTTCCGCAGGAAAACAACAATATAAATAAACAAATAACGTAAATTGAAATGAATAATTATTTACATAACTACATATATTTATTACTAATGTAAATCCACTAATATTTTGGCGAATGTATAATTTATGCCATCGACTGATTTGTGCAGGATTTGGATGACCATAATGTTTTTTATCATTTATCTCATGATTAGACACTTGCTTTAAAAGATAAGAAAACAAAGAATAAAACAGTACTGATTGAAACAACGAGTAAATAGACCTCCAAAAATGTAAAATAACTTTGTTTGAAAAGATCGTTCGCCTACGCACGTAGGCTTCGTAGCAGCATAGGAGCTACGAGTAGACCTACTCGTAACATCAGAGCCTACGCACAATAAGTGCTACGAGCTGGTTACGTAGCACTTACTTGTTGTTCGTAGTCACCTTTTTCAGTACATAATAATAAACCTATTGTGTTCAGAAAAATGTTATTGCCCACACTGGTAAAAAAGAAACCCAATTATTTTAAGGACGACATTCGTTTAGGCACTACAATGTTTCCTCTAAGTAGGTTAATGTCCTTGTCAGTGTAGTTACATTTTTCAACAAGGTACGAGTACTTACTTACTTTTTTAGAGGTAACTTAGAAGCATGTCTAGTGCTAAATGACGGCTGTGATGTGACATTAAAATACTAAGCTTCATTAGTAAGGATAAGCACCTGCTTAGTTACGTTAATCTATTAAATAATTCCTGATAGCAAAAGTATTAGTGGGACTATAAATAAAATCAGTGTTGTCAAGATTTTTTTAGAATAACTTTGAATGTCCCACTCCTGGGCATAGGCCAACCCTTTATTCTTCCATGTACTATTCTAACACACCACCACGAACTAGGCTTCTCTTCATAAAGCATTATAGTAGTAAAATACCAGACTTTTGCTATTGAGAAACTGACTGCATAACCCGTGCTGGGAATTGAACACAGGAACTCATGATCTACAGTTGCGTTTGCTAGACTGACCTTCATGCAGTCAGGCAGTTTTTACAAATACAAGTTTTTTTTGTAATATTTTCACTTTTAACACCTCCACGACCCCCGTACTATTCAATCCATCCATCAGCACAATGTTTTAAGTGCGTTACATTGAGTTCTACCACAAGACATGATTTATAACCTCAAAAAAAAAAGTAGTTTCCCTGCAATAATTTTTGCGTAAACTTACTTAGTTTGATGTACAGAGAGCTTGGTTAACGGCTTTGTGATGAGGTGGTTTACACCCTGTATATCTGATCAAACACAGCAACCATCGCCCCCGAGTGTAGAGGCCCTTTTGTTAAGAATGCTTTGTGATGTCTCCCTGTGTTTGCTGGATTAGATATATTAACCTATTAATAGTTAAGATCTGCTTAATAATATACCCATGTAGAGTATGTACTTCCATACTTAAGTACTACATACAGAAACAATAACTTGATTAGTGAGTCAATCTGTTGATGATCACAGCTGTGGGTAGTGTAGGTACGATTTTATGATATAAGGCTTGAGCATTGATCACCATAGTTAAATATTTCTATTTTTTATATTTCTATTTATTTATTTTTTCTAAATGTTTCGATCAATGCTCAAGCCTTCTCTAACAAAAGAGCCGCAGTGTAAAATAATAGGCTGGTATCAATTTTTTATGACATTTTCAAATATTTCCTTAAAACAAAAACATAAAATTCGTGTGACGATGCCAAGAGCAGGGTCTAAGCAACCGGTGATTTAGGCTCCAGAGACAGGAACCTCCTCACAATGCAACTCTTTTTAAAAAGTACCGCCTTCTGAATCAGGCGTTATTGTTACTAGAACACGCTATCGTAAAAGATATCACTACATCTTATATCTATACATATAATAAAATCGTTGAGACCAAAAAATCTGTACATTGAAGATTTAAAAAAAAAAACCGATCAGGGTGACTTAAAATAAGTAACTGAACATATTAAAACCATTATTAAAATTTTTGTTTGTTTGTTTGTTTGTTTGAACACGCATCACGTAAAAACTGCTGGACGGATTTTGATGAAAACTTCACTATTCTATTTCAATAAACTAAGAATAACATTTAGGCTATAGAAATTATGGAAAATTTTGGAAAAAGGGGGTGAAAAGGGGGGTAAAATTTGTATGAAAAAAATTTTTTTGATTGTTCTAGAATCATAAAACTCAGAGTAAATACTTATTATTAAAAATAAAGAAATACCTGTTTCAGCATTTTTTTTAAATCTCATCCAGAGACGTAAAAAAGAGGGTTTTGTGTTTAAAATTAACTAACTTCATATACCTAAAGAATAAGATCCAATGAAGTGTAACCTTTAAAAGTTGTTGTAAATACTTCAAATCTAATACAGGTAAATATAATTTCTCAATTTTTTTGAAATTTGATTTTTGAAGTGAATACGCCCAAAATAGCGGAGCTCAAGAAAATCGGCTTTCCTCGGTATAAGTAGTTGGTAATACAGGATGGAAACGGTAAACGGGGAAGTAAGGGGAGCTGCAGCTACACGAAAATGGTCTTAGAAAACAACCCGTATTTTTTTCGAGAAATGTTGTTCACAGATTTAATAAAAAAGTAAAGTACAGTTAGCAAGAAAATTACCATTTTACATAAAACAAGTTTTTTTGATGCCAATCGATCTTCTTTCCGACACTGATCAAAAAGTTCTTCCAGACCAACCCAGGTTAGAGTACTCAAAAAGTCACTGCAGCTACATGAAAATGGTCTTAGAGAACCATCCGATATTTTTCTTGAAATTTTGATCCCCATTCACAGATTAAAGAAAAAACGTACGGGTAGCAAGCAAATTGCTATTTTACACAACATTTTTTTGATGCAAATCGATCCTGTTTCTTATACTCAACGGTTAAGGTAGCTCCCTTTACTGCCCCGTTAACCGTTTCCACCCTGTTTATTACATATTACAAACAAAATAATACAACGAACTACTGGTCCAATCTATTTCAAATTTTTAACAGAATTGATGGAAGACGTGTTTAATTGAAATTGAATTGATGAAAAAAGGGGTAGAAAGTTATTTTGGCGGTGATTTGTTTCGAATTTGATATCAACACTCGTTAGGTCCATGTTCACCGAAGAGATAACGGTCTGATTTTCTAAAAACCGCTGTCCCTGTGACATGCTCCCATACAAAAATGTGTTTTAAACAGCTGTTTTTAGATAATCAGACCGTCATGTTTTTGGTGAACATGGACCTTAGTGCTTTTGATTTAAACTACATGTTAGTTTTGATAAATGTTTGAAAACTCAATCCTATTTTATTCAAAAAAGGTTGGACTCACATAAAAACTTGGTGCTAATACTCTTTAAAATTGGAATGTTCCGATAGTCACCGTACTATATTAACACCGCATTTGAAGGTTTCTAAGCTTCAAAGAGGTTGTGCACTTTAGGACACGGCCTCATAGGCACGTAGAGTTCGAAATTTGAAATGGCTTATAGTTGTAAGAGGTCCGCAACAGTTTACAGCAGCTATATCGTGTCGCGGCTCATTTCATACACGTTGATGAGAACTTCAGACCTAGCTGGAGTATGACTGTCATCGAGTGTCTAAGGATGAAGACGTTAGGACGTCGAGAGAAGCCCTTTAAACTGTTTTTATAAACATGGTTATTTATCCTTATCAAAGTAAATACGTTGTTAATCACAAGTATTTAATTTTAAACATAATTGCCCTTGGATACGTAATTTGATTTCAATGAATATCAGAGATACACCGTTTTAAATAACACAGCAGCAAAATAATGATCATGTACCGGACGCGCTTTTCATTATGCGGAATGCTGTGTGTGATGTGATGTGCTCTTTGACAATTGTATTAGAGGTGCTTATTACCCACTCTCTGTAACTCTGTCTCTCACCTAGGTGTCGCAGACGAAGTTGCGCGGGTCAGCTAGTATAATTATATATAAAAATGAATCACTATTTCCCTTGGTCACGCAATCACGCGTGAATTTAACGGCTGGACCGATTTCACTAATTCTTTTGTGTTGTGTTTGTTATTGTGAAGGAGAAGGATCTTATGAAAAAAAAATGTAGTAGTTATATAGTAGTAGGTAGGTAGTGTAGGTAGGTAGTAGTAGGTAGGTGGAAGTAGGTAGGTAGAAGTAGGTAGGTAGTAGTAGGTAGGTAGTAGTAGGTAGGTAGTAGTAGGAGGTAGTAGTAGGTAGGTAGTAGGTGACAGGACAACGTCTGTCGGGTAGTTGTTGTGTTTGTTATTGTCAGGAGAAGGTTCTTATGAAAAAAAATGTAGTGGGTAGGTAGTAGTAGATAGGTAGGAGTAGGTAGGTAGTAGTAGGTAGTTGGTGCGTATAGTTAAACGGTCGATTCTAAGGATATGAATTGACTTATAATAAAAAACGACACGCTGCGGTTATCTCAAAATGAAGAGGCGCTGATTCGGATATCCTAGAAATTGCAACAGCCTGACGCTGGACAGTTGGAAAACCTTTAGGTACGTTACTAAGGAGGCTTACCTTGCTGGCCACGTCTGCGATCAGCTCCAGAGGGACTGCTTTCAAACTGCAGTCAAAATCCACTTCACACACTGAAGTTCTTAGTTCAAAAATGTTATTCCAACGGCTATGGGGCATGGACCCGCGGGTTTTATTTATAGCGAAGATGTGAACACTCTCAGGAATAATTTAGCTTGAGATGCGATGACGCGGCACTTCGAAGATCAGAATTCAGAGATAGATCTATTCTTCAGGATAGTCAACGACAGCACGCAAGGTGATGATGAAGGATTTTTTACGCGGTCGCCATCTTGACTTTTTCTTCTCACACATGAACATAGTCACGAGATGCGAGGCGGCCAGTGGAACTTCATACTGATTCGAGTTCCTTTTGCCGCGGCAGGAGCAAAGCCCATAGGAGCGATTGCCGGACACTTTCAACCAGGCGCGCCATCCCTTTTGCTTACTTATTCAGTTCAAATGTCCAACGTCATGCATTATAATTATGTATAAGTATGGTATTACACGCAAACACCATGTTGTCGTAACCTGTACTAGTGGGTAGTAGTAGGTAGGTAGTAGCAGGTAGGTAGTAGTAGGTAGGTAGTAGTAGGTAGGTAGTAGTAGGCAGGTAGTAGTAGGCAGGTAGTAGTAGGTAGGTAGTAGTAGGTAGGTAGTAGGTGACAGAACAACGTCTGTCGGGTAGGCTAGTACTATAAAAAAGTCCCCCGCCACGTCTGTCTGTCCCTATGTATGCTTGGATCTTTAAAACTACGCAACGTATTTTGATGCGGGTTTTTTTTTAATAGAAGTGATTCAAGAGGAAGGTTTTATAATATAATTTGTACATGGGTGAAGCCGCGGGCATACGCTAGTTGAGCAATAAACGCACAAACCCGCGAGACGATCGCTAGTAATATTATACAAAGAAAAGTTTTGTTTGTTTGTTGAGGATTCACACAATTACGGCTTATCCGATTAATTTCAAACTTTCACAATCGACTTCAGCTTATAGTGGCCGGGAGATATACCCTTATATACATAGATAACATAGAAATTATGAAAGTATGATGATGCAAAGGTACACATATTTATTTAACACTTCAAGCACAAAGTACAGAGGCGGACATAATACCATGTGCATTAAGTACAAGGACAAGATGGGGCATAGGGATTAAAACATAACATATAGGTATTTATAACATCACGCAATAACATGTAAATAGCAAGGTGAAATTCATAAATTGGATACGGTACGTAAAAGGATGCAATTGCTTTGTTGTAAAAACATAATATGCATTTTGCTCCGTTTTGCCCTTAAGCAACATTGCGACGGAGATGCAGTTTTATAGGTATTTATAACATCACGCAATAACATGTAAATAGCAAGGTGAAATTCATAAATTGGATACGGTACGTAAAAGGATAGAATTGCTTTGTTTTAAAAACATAATATGCATTTTGCTCTGTTTTACCCTTAAGCAACATTGCGACGGAGATGCGGTTTTTAACATCGTACTTATACATTACATTTACAATCAGTGTCAACGAGCTGACCACAAAAGGTACCGTATTGATAAGTTCAATAAAGTACCTTTTCTGGTCAGCTCCTGCCGATTTCTACAAGAACAAATTGTAGGATGTCTTGATTCCGAAAGCGGCCGGCATCGGCTTCATGCCAACTGAATGTATCTATACTAATATTTTATAAAGAAGAATGATTTGTGTTTTTGTATGTAACGAAATAACTTAAAAACTGGAGAAATGGATAGCTACATTATCAGCGAGTAACATAGGCTTTTTTTTATCTCTGTACCACGGGAACATGGGAACTACGCGGGTGCAACCGCCTGACGTCAGCTAGTATTAGATAATTATAACTAGATGTATATGAATGTGTCCATTACCAGCTATTGACATTGACAGCTCGCTTTTCAAGCTATGGGATGTTTAATTGCACAAACTTTGAAAGCAACAAGCTTTACATCAGTTCCAAAGTAATTGTAAGAAGACAAGGAGTAAGGAGGGGTTGTTTATTCGGTAGTTTTAAGTCAGAACTACCCCGTTAACGGTAAAGTCAATATTAGACCATTAAAATAATGAAATATAAGGTTGATATAGGCCCGAAGTTATAGCAAACTTTATCACTCTTCAACTGATCACAAATTTTTCATGTTGCCATAAGACCATTGTTTGAAAAAAAGTAACAAAACATTTTTAGATTACCGAAATCAAGACAGATTAAATAAATTGTCGGTTGGATTAGTTCATCGCTAATTTGGAAGGAAATGTCTGACCTAGGAAAGTATGAAAGTTTAAGTTTTACAAAAGAAGAGCACGAAATTGAATTTCGTCTCGACCATGAGCAGAATTTCGAGTCGGCAAGCAAAACTGTTTATCTAGCTAGTCCAGGGTACAGTCTCAGCAGGAGTAACAATCGGAGATCTAGTCGCAATCTAGCTCCCCGCTGAGGCAATGCAACGCAGGTAGGAACTCCGCTAAAACTTCCAAGATTGGCTGCATCAGGTAATACAATACTTAGATTAACCTCAAACCAACTTCTATTATCTTCATCTCAGGGAGCAACTTCATTGATTGCACCATTTACTGAGACGAAGGGTCTCATTTAACTTGGGTAATTATTTACCTTCAAAACTCTGTACTGAAGTTGGTGGAGATCAATTTCGTTTACGTGATAGGTTAGCTACTTTTAGAGTCTCAGCGACATTGTTGCCTTAAGGTAATTTTAATACATATTACCTACACAAAGTTTACACACTGATTTGATAATGTTAACATTTCAGAAGTTAATACATGGTAAGTACCTACGTTTATTTTGAGGAACATTGTTTGGCTTTTCATGACTAAATACAAAATAATGTACGTACTTTAGCTATTCAAGATGGTTTCTGTTGATAATGTTGAGCACTTTCCAAGCACAGACAAACACATAAACACCTAAAAATATTATTTGGAACCATGTTTATAAATAGTGAAAATCTAACTAACGATTATGTTCATATTAAATGGTTTCTCTAAACGAAAAAAAGACCGAATTGAATAAAACTGCTATTTCATAATTCGCTAAAAAAATATAAAACGAATCATGTTTATTCTGTGAAACCAGGTAGAGACGATGAAATTTAAGAGAAAAACTATATAACAACTTCGTTACACATTAGGTATTTCCAAAAATATGAGACTTCCTTACATATCCACAGATAGCAACAAATCCATTTTTTTTTATCCATTTACAAATATCGTATTTCTTCATAAGCAAACAAAAAATACAATCGCAAAATATAATCAAGATTCCGCACTGCGAACTTATAATAAGACAAAAAACCCATTTGATTGTATCGATTGTTTTATAACAACAGTGCAGATTAATCAACATTTAACTTATTAATCTAAAAATCGATCAGCTGTATAAAATTATGATAAATTGTGATTACGAGGTATATTAATTTGCAATATTTGATTTAAACATGATTTTTGCCAATAAATTTTACATCAAAAGAGTAAGCAGCAGACGGCATTTTAAGTTTTAGTTTTATCAATTGTACTTAAGTAAATTCATGATAGATACCGTATCGTATTTTATCACTTCAAACAATCATCTGCAATATTTGTATATCTAGCGCAACGATGTTTGATGACACCTTTACTAAACTAGGTATTGTAGGAACAGACACGCCAAAAACAATATAATATAATATCATTATCTTGAACCAATTATAATTTAAAAATAAATTGGTCGTAGTAACTTTGTAATATGGTTATTAAATTCTTTATAGAACGCCTGATTCAGTAGAAAATCAAGAATCGCCTGAATCAGAATATCGTCATATCTTGAAGGCGAGGCGCGGCGTATCTTGTTTGATCCGATATAATAAAAAGTAAAGTGGCAGGAGTTACCAAATACTGCTGTTGTATGTGATGTGGATCGAACTTATCTATTTATTAGTGTTATAAATATGTCAAAGAGCATAATGGAGAGTGTATTTATTCTGGTGGCAGCTGTCTCAGCTGCAGTGTCTGCGCAACCCACGGAAAAATCAGAGCTTGGTGAGCTAACCTCTCGTTTTAAGTGGGGACTTTGAAGACTACAAAGAAATAAAGAATGTTACTTTCAGTACGATGCAACCACAGAGCGATTATTCAAAATTACTTTTTTTCCTCTTCGCCTGTGCAATCTATGTATAATGAGTCGGTATAGAATATAGCTTAGAACTTGTGGTGCTATCACCAGCGTCCATCACTTCTTGTAGTTTTCTGGCTTACTCTAATGCCAATGCCAATACGTTGAACGCGATATCAGGAATCTCTTCAGGCTAAAATCGTTTATTCACCTCCACTGGGGCCGCTTTGCTTTGCTTGACTAAATTGTGTACGGAGTCTTTTTGGTAGCGACTTCCAGGTTAGCCATGTTTTATGTTCAGGTTGCTCCTTCAGAATAAACGACCTGGGACAGCCGCAACCTTTGTACCTATACAATGGCAACTATCTGGACCCCACCGGCAACTCAGGCGTCATCAACCTCAACACCGGTGACGAAGTCGGTATCGCCTGCCCAGGCCGTAAGATCCTGCACCCGAACATAAGTGCATCCGTAGACATCGCTGTAAGTATCCAATCTAGAACAATTCATTTATTAAAGCTATTGAACTTTATTTCTTACTAGCTGACCCGCGCAACTTCGTCTGCGACACATAAGTGAAAGACAGGGTTACAGAGAGTGGGTCGTAAGCACCTCTAATACAATTGTCAAAGAGCACATCACATCACACACATCATTCCGCATAATATAAAGCGCGTCCGGTACATGATCATTATTTTGCTGCTGAGTTATGTAAAACGGTGTATCTCTGATATTCATTGAAATCAAATTACGTATCCAAGGGCAATTATGTTTAAAATTAAATACTTGTGATTAACAACGTATTTATTTTGATAAGGATAAATTACCATGTTTATAAAAACAGTTTAAAGGGCTTCTCTCGGCGTCCTAACGTCTTCATCCTTAGACACTCGATGACAGTCTCATACTCCAGCTAGGTCTGAAGTTCTCATCAACGTGTATGAAATGAGCCGCGACACGATATAGCTGCTGTAAACTGATGCGGACCTCTTACAACTATAAGCCATTTCAAATTTCGAACTCTACGTGCCTATGAGGCCGTGTCCTAAAGTGCACAACCTTAAACCTTCAAATGCGGTGTTAATATAGTACGGTGACTATCGGGACATTCCAATTTTAAAGAGTATTAGCACCAAGTTTTTATGTGAGTCCAACCTTTTTTGAATAAAATAGGATTGAGTTTTCAAACATTTATCAAAATAACATGTAGTTTAAATCAAAAGCACTAAGGTCCATGTTCACCGAAAAGATAACCGTCTGATTATCTAAAAACAGCTGTCACTGTGACATGTTCCCATACAAAAATGCGTTTTAAACAGCTGTTTTAGATAATCAGATTGTCATTTTTTTGGTGAACATGGACCTAAGGAGTGTTGATATCAAATTCGAAACAAATCACCAAAATATCTTTCTACCCCTTTTTTCATCAATTCAATTTCAATTAAACACGTCTTCCATCAATTCTGTTAAAAATTTGAAATAGTTTGGACCAGTACCTAGTTCGTTGTATTATTTTATTTGTAATATGTAATAAACAGGGTGGAAACGGTTAACGGGGCAGTAAAGGGAGCTATCTTAACCGTTGAGTATAAGAAACAGGATCGATTGACATCAAAAAAATGTTGTGTAAAATAGCAATTTTCTTGCTACCCGTACGTTTTTTTTTAATCTGTGAATGGGGATCAAAATTTCACGAAAAATTTCGGATGGTTTTCTAAGACCATTTTCATGTAGCTGCAGTGACTTTTTGAGTACTCTAACCTGGATTGGTCTGGAAGAACTTTTTGATCAGTGTCGGAAAGAAGATCGATTGGCATCCAAAAAATTATTTTATGTAAAATGGCAATTTTCTTGCTAACTGTACTTTACTTTTTTATTAAATCTGTAAACAACATTTCTCGAAAAAAATACGGGTTGTTTTCTAAGTCCATTTTCGTGTAGCTGCAGCTCCCCTTACTTCCCCGTTTACCGTTTCCATCCTGTATTACCAACTACTTATACCGAGGAAAGCCGATTTTCTTGTGTTCCGCTATTTTGGGCGTATTCACTTCAAAAATCAAATTTCAAAAAAATTGAGAAATTATATTTACCTGTATTAGATTTGAAGTATTTACAACAACTTTTAAAGGTTTACACTTCATTGGATTTTATTCTATAGGTGTATGAAGTTAGTTAATTTTAAACACAAAACCCTCTTTTTTACGTCTCTGGATCAGATTTAAAAAAAATGCTGAAACAGGTATTTCTTTATTTTTAATAATAAGTATTTACTCTGAGTTTTATGATTCTAGAACAATCTAAAAATTTTTTTTCCTACAAACTTTACCCCCCCTTTTCACCCCCTTTTTCCAAAATTTTCCATAATTTCTATAGCCTAAATGTTATTCTGAGTTTATTTAAATAGAATAGTGAAGTTTTCATCAAAATCCGTCCCGCAGTTTTTACGTGATGCGCGTTCAAACAAACAAACAAACAAACAAACAAACAAACAAAAATTTTAAAAATGGTTTTAATATGTTCAGTTACTTATTTTAAGTCACCCTGATCGGTTTTTTTTTTGAAATCTTCAATGTACAGATTTTTTGGTCTCAACGATTTTATTATATGTATAGATTCCTTCTTTGTGAAGGAGGAGGACAAGGGGTGATTGCGCAGCTTGGAAGAGGCCTAGATCCTGTAGTTATATAAAAAGCAATAGGCCGAGTTGCGTTTTGATTGATTGGACTTCCGCGAAAATAATATCGTAGCCAACCTTTAAAAGTAACTCGTAGTATGAATCATTTATGCACTAAATAGTGCATAAATGATTTATCATCATCCTGATCTAGTCCCATTCTATTTGGTCTTTTTCATATCGATCATTCCTCACACAATCATGAATGGTTACGGGTCCTAAATCAAAAGCTGTTGTGACTTATAATATCTGACGACTTGACGAGCAGCTGATTATGGCAGGAAATGTAAAACTATATCAATTTGGAAAAAAATATGCACACGACGATTTTCAATTATGTTTACAAAATCTATATTGAATACAAAATACTAATAATATTTCAGACAGCAACGTGCGAGAACAGCGATTTAGTTTCCGGCGCCGGTTGGCTGAACGGTAACGGAGCGTTCACTGGACTGACTTGCTCTGCCAATGTGAACAGTGACGCTGTGCTAACCACCGACAGATGTTATAATAACAACTCTGTTATTAGGTTCGTGGAAAAAGCAATAATGGAAATTAACATTAAGGAGTTATTAAGTCCAATAGCTAACTTTAGTCACTGTGTCTGACAAAAATTATAGCTTCACGTGCCTATACACACGGACTATAGAAGGATGTCATTTTGCGCAAGACTTTAAGGCTACTTGGGAAATGTTAGATACGGAAGTGTCAGAGGTCAATCAAACTCGCTAGTTGGTTGCACACTAAATCATATATTAAAAGAAGGTACCCGCGCTGCGGGGAGGGGCGGGGCGCAGCCCACACTCCTACACTATGCTAAGTCGATATGTGTAGGTACATATATAACATCCCTTCCCCTTTAGCTAGGAAATACTGTAAACCTAATTAACTACTATGTAACTTATTACTACTTCTACATATTATTACCATTAGAACTTCTTAAAACTACTTAATATATGATGGTATCAGTTGGTTCATTATTATCATCTTCACTGCCGTTCGGGCTCGCGATAGGTGTCGTGAAGATCGGACTAATTGCCTGCCGCCTTTGGCAATGAGTGGCGGCGCGTGGCGGGGCCACCGCAGTACTCGGTGACGTCGCTCCGAGTCCATGGTCCGTTCCCGGTCCTCCTCCCCCTCCTGGCTGCGTCATTAGGTCGGTGTGAGGCACATCAGGTGGCGCCACATCGGGCACCACGTCTGGGTCCCAGTCTTGATCGTTTGTGGGTGGGAAGCCCAATCGTGTCCTTATTTGATCAATGTGCCTCGTGACTTCACATCCCATGTGTGGTACGTGTACTAAGTACATGACACTGCCGATTTTCTTCCTTATGATACCTTGAACCCAACTGAATTGTTTATTGTTTGTATTTTTTGTTATCCATACATTGTCTTTTTCTTTAAAGTCTGGTCTGTGCTTTCCCCGGTAGTATTTACCCTGTAAGGACTGGTTGTGTGCGACGGTTCGAGTTAGATCTGTGGATGACGGTGACGGCGCGATAGGGTTCAACAGATCCAGCCGCGAGCGCAGCGCACGCCCGAATATTAACTCTGCGGGTGACTTATCAGTGGTACTATTTTTAGAGTTCCTGTAATCGAATAAAAATTTTGATATTTTCCCGTGTAAATTTTTTTTATTACCGCCCTCCAATATGATAGCCTTTAGCCCCCTTTTCATTATCTTAACGAAGCTCTCGGCTTGCCCGTTACTAGCTGGGTGGTATACGGGAGATAGGACATGCTCTATACCGTTTAGACTGCAGAAGTCTTTAAATTCTAAGGATGTAAACGACGTACCGTTATCACTCACCAACGTGTGTGGAATTCCAAACCGCGACATAAAATCATATAATTTACTTATAACCGCCTTTGAATTGTGAGTTAAGGACATGTCGTAACATTCTACCCATTTACTATATGCGTCCACAATTATTAATAACATATAGTCATGAAACGGGCCCAAGAAATCTATGTGGATCCGGTGAAAAGAATGCGGCGGCAATGGCCACGGCGCGAGAGGGGCATGCGGTGGCGCGGGACGCAGCGCACAACACACGTCGCAAGCGCCTGCTATTTGCTCCAGTGCTGCATCCACGTTCGGAAACCACAGCCGCCTGCGAGCCTCTGCTTTCATCTTCACCACCCCGAAATGTGAACTATGCAGTTCCCTACAAACGCTCTCTTGTAAGGATGCGGGAATTACGACTTTATGTCCACGCATTAAGACCTCATTTTCTACAGATAACTGTGCCCGACAGTTAAAAAATGGTTTTAAGCCTTCGTTGTTTACTTTCTTAGGCCAACCGTTTAAAACATAACGCTTAACAGTCGCCAGATGATTGTCGCGAGCCGTCTCGCGGCGCAAGTCACTTAGTGTCACCGGTAAGTCTCCGTCCAGTATGAAGTTGACGTAGGACGCGCGCTCCACGCAATCGGCGTGGCCTGCTGGCGCTCTCGTCCCGTCTTCACCCCCCTCGCACGCCCGAGATAGATAGTCCGCGCTGTTATGCTTGCTACTAACGTACTCAATGGTATAATTATACGCCATTAAAAATATAGTATATCTCTGCAAGCGGTTTGCAGACACTTCTGGGATGCCTTTATGGGGCCCGAATATAGCCAACAGGGGTTTATGGTCTGTTCGTAGAACGAAAGGCTCGGCCCGTCCGTATAGATACTGGTGGAAACGTCTTACCCCAAAAATTATCGCCGTTGCTTCCTTTTGAATCTGTGCGTAATTTTTCTCCGCAGACGACAGCGTCCGCGACGCGTATGATACTGGCCTTTCTAACCCTTCAACGTCTATTTGGGATAGTACAGCGCCTAACCCTGACGGTGACGCGTCTATCTACAGTTAATATTAACTTAGCGGTTGGGTCGAAATGTGCTAATGTCTTATCGGATGCCAGTATTTTTTTTATTTTAACAAACGCGTCATCGTGAATACGTGTCCATTTCCATTCTGTATTTTTATTTAATAAATTATAAAGTGGACTTAATACGGACGATGCGTCCGGCACGAAGTTCCGATAATAATTAGTAAGACCCAAAAACGACTGCAACTGTAACACGTTTGTTGGTTTTGGTGCTTGTAAAATAGCTTTGACTTTGTCGGGCGACTTCCTAACTCCATTTTCATCTATGACGTGCCCCAGATACGAAATTTCATTTTTAAAGAATTCACATTTTGTCATCTGTACCGTTAATTCGGCATCGTCTAACCGTTGTAAGACTGTGATGAGTCTCTGCATGTGTTGTTCCTTATTTGCCCCTGTTACGAGGATATCATCTAATAGAAAAATTATTCCGTCAATTCCCGTGAGCAAGCATTCCATTGCGCGCTGGAATGTTGCTGGTGCGCTGGACAGCCCGAATACCAATCGAGTGAAGTTAAAAAGACCGCGGTGAGTATTGATGCAAGTCAACTTCTGTGATTCCTCGTTTAAAATAAATTGGTTGTACGCCATTGACAAATCTATTTTACTGAACTGTACGCCTCCGTGTAATTTGGCTAATAAATCATTAACCGTTGGCAAGGGGTACTGATCAATTATCAACTGTTTGTTGATTGTAACTGAATAATCAGCACATAATCTTATGGTACCGTCTTTTTTCAATACAGGCACAATTGGCGATGCGTATTCTGAGTGTTCCACTGGCTTTAAGATACCTAATGATAACAATCGATCGAGCTCTTTATCTATTTTTTCTTTTAGCGCGTAAGGTACTGGTCTTGCTTTGAAAAAGATTGGCTTTGCATCGTTTTTTAACCGCAATTCGATTTTATATCTGTTAAACGATCCTAGATTGCCCGAGAATACTTTGGGAAACATGTTTGTGAGTTGTTTATCTATGTTATTATTAGTTTCGCATGCTGCTTGTGCTTGCTCAAGCACAGCGTGTACGCGCGACGGCGCTAACTCCAGGCCGAACTCCTGAATGAAATCGCGGCCTAGCAGCGGCGGTCCGGCTGCATGCACTACGTACACATTCAGAGTGCGCGTATGCCCAAGATATGACACTGGTAATAAAACAACTCCTACTGTTTCAATTTTTTCGCCTGTGTAGCTCAATAATTTTTTATTGGTGACTGTTAAGGGTAATCGCTTAAATTTCGAGTCATAGGTATTTTTCGAAATTACACTTACTGCAGAACCACTATCGATTTCGAACTCCAAAGCTAGACCACTGATCATCACGCGCTCCGTCATCGGTTTCCCTTTCACACACCGAATATTGTAGAAACACTCACCGTCGTCTCCGTCATCCACAGTACCTTCCTCTACGTATTTCACTTTACCCTCATTAGGACACATTTTACGTAAATGGCCTTTTTTATTGCACTTTTTACACTTATATTGTTTGTAACGGCACTGGTTATAACTGTGATTAGTGAATCCACACACACTGCACTTCTCCTTCTTGCTAATGTTGAAGACGCCGTCCGGGCCGGTGCCGGCGCCGGCGCTGTTAGCGCCCGGCGCTGCCTGCGACGAAGCCTGGCGCGCACAACGCACGCTCTCCGCCAAGTCGATGGCCTTCGCGAGGGTCAGCTCCCGCTGGTCCTGCACAAAGAGCTTGTCACGTTCGTGACCTGCCGCCATGCCCATTATAAATTTGTCCAGCAACGCTTCCTCCAAGTTTTTGAACGCGCAGTGGGTCGCTAATCCTCTTATCCTGGCCGCCCATTGAGTGTGCGACTCATCTGGCCGCTGCGTTGCAGAATAGAAGGTTGATTTCTCTGCAAACCCAAACCTTTTTGGTGTGAAATGGTCGTCAAGGAGCCTTATTATCGCCTCGTACCCCAATTCTTCCACCTTGCTTGGTTGCGCCAGGTCGCAGGCGAGTTTGAACGTCGATTCAACCAAAGACGTTAACAATATCGCCCTTCGTTTTACTGATGACTTGTCCGTTTCTGAAGTTATGTCGTTTGCAATAAACCACTGGTTTATTCGCAATTTGAAACTATTCCACTCTTGTGTCATATGATCAAAAGTAGATAGAACGCCATAAGTCGATCCCGTAGCCATTTTTTGAAAAGTGAGTTCGCTCGTCGCCACGTGTTAGATACGGAAGTGTCAGAGGTCAATCAAACTCGCTAGTTGGTTGCACACTAAATCATATATTAAAAGAAGGTACCCGCGCTGCGGGGAGGGGCGGGGCGCAGCCCGCACTCCTACACTATGCTAAGTCGATATGTGTAGGTACATATATAACAGGAAAAAATCTGGAATTTTCACCCCAAAAGAACGGGAATGAAAGTGTGGATGTTTGGCATTAGGGGCATTAGGTATACTGTCAATGGGGAATTCCACCAGGCTACATGACTTCTAATATGTAGGTACAATGTTTTAAGAATAGGTGGGTAAACACATTATTTTACGATATAACTATAGTGACTAAGTAAGTACCTAACTTTACCCATATTACTGTCAAGAACGCACGACACGTCACAAGAACTCCATACAGGTAATTAGGTAGGTACCTATTTTCGTATGGTAGGGTATCATTCCCAGTAATGTTAGGAATGCCTAACATACAGGAAAAACTGGGGAAACATACAGGAAAAACGAAATTTTAAGCACTTTCAATACTATTTCATAAATTTTCAAACATGCTTTAATATTATGTACACTATACCTACTAGTTTTTGTCCGCGAGAATTTAACAAGCAATTCGGGTTTGTAATCTACTTGTAATTAAAAAAAAGAATCTCATTCGACAAACACGTGGTGCTATCATTATTTATAAGAAAGTTATTGTTGTTTTCCTCGGGAACAATATTTTTCGGGATGAAAGGTAAAACCCAATGTCCGTTTCTGTATACCTGGCAACGTACCTATATTATGCAAAATTCTAGGATGTTTGGCTCCCACTGAACCGATTTCAGGCGCGAAAAGGTAACAAATAAACAAACTTACTTTCGCATTTACAATATTATCAAAGTACCTACCGACTTATTAGTAAAGTATGGATTGAGTACGAGTACCTACCTAATGTATTCATGAAACTTATATCCATGATCTGCATAAAATCAATAATATTTTTATTCTACTGTCTCTTTGGTCTCGTGGTCGCAAGCACGACTGAGTATGAGGTCCTGGGTTTGATTCCCGGGTTGGGAAAAGTGTTATTGGCTTTTTCGATATAAAATTTCTCACTAGCAGCCACTGAGGCTCACCCCCGATTGCATGGTTCTTAAACATAACTGGCGAAATGTGTGTGTTATAGGTTCACCTTTGCCTAAATTGTAGGCGTGCGTGCATGATTTATTATATTTTATTTTAACTTCTAACAGGGTTGGATTCACCGTTGAGGATGTGTTCTACCCTTTGTACTGGTCATGTTTCGACCAAGCCCGCCTCGAAGTGCTATACGTGTGGTACGAACAGAACCCCCAGAATGCTTTACCCCAGACTGGAGTTAATAGGCCAGGCAGCTTTTCCGGTAAAGAATAAATGTTTTATATTGACGACAAAAACCATAAATATACCTGTATTTTCAAATTATGACGTCTCATCTTTACTTCCAGCGGGTAGTTTTTACCCCGGTGTGGCTGTAGACAAAATGTACACTCAGGCTCAACAAAAAATTTCGATTGCCAATGTTGTTGGCAGTAATCTGGCTGACAAGTATGTCACTAACACTCAGTATCTTGCTCGTGGTCATCTCGCCGCTAAAACCGACTTCATCTACGCTACCGGGCAGAGAGCCTCTTTCTACTTCATCAATGCTGCTCCTCAGTGGCAACTGTTCAACGGTGGTAACTGGAACTTGCTGGAACAAGTAAGACCTTCCTTACCATCATAAAAAGGAAAGAATGTGAAATCCAATTATTTTAAATACCTACACAGGTCACCTAGTTACCCACTGAATTCTATTAATTACGGGGGGAATTTGCTGGTTTCGTTGTCATCGGTACCTGCCCCTCCACAAGAATAAATTATTAATTATCTTTGATCACAGGACGTCCGCACTCGCATCGGTCAGGCCGGCTACAACACCACTATTTACACCGGCACCTTCCAAACGACTCAGCTTCGCGATGAGAACGATCAACTCCACGACATCTACTTGTATACAGACGAAAACAACAATCCCCAGATTCCGGTGCCTCGCTTTTATTTTAAGGTAACTGTAAATACCACCATAGAGGATGTGAATGATAATGAATTCAAGAGGCAGGCTACCTTTTGTTGACAGTGTAGGTCTGTGTGTCAGTGACTTTTGTATGAAACAGCAGATTACCATGGAACATTTTACGCTGGAGGGTCTAGAACCATGTGCTGAATGAAGCATATTGTGATCGATATGTTCCCTTAGGTAGTTAATAGAACTCAAACAAAATGAAATGCGCTACAAGGTTGAATAAGATAATAATAATAATACTTAATAATAATACTTTATTGATACAAATCCTTACACACAAATGCTTAATATCTAGCAAAGTTTACAAATAGTAAAGGCGTACAAAAGATGAAACCCTGACTCCTAAACTAGGAAAACCTGTGACTTAGGGGTCAGTGTTCTACTGCCACTTGGACACTATGTACCTTATGGAAATTGAGAGCTGGTAAGCTGATATTATTTTAAAGAGTACATTATTATGTAGTGTTTTACAGAAAAAAGAAAATAAATTTGTAATCCATAACAAAAGTTAAAAAATAAAATAAAAAATGACCAAGAAACTTAAATTTAAGGTGACATTTAAAAGTTAAATTTGAAAAGTATAAAATTACTGTGTGGTGGATACTGTATGTGTGTCTGGAAATCGTATGATTTTTTGCATTGTGTGAGTGTGTGTGTGTGTGTGCGTGTGTGTGTGTGTGTGACTGGGAGATGGGTGTATCTTTGTATTATGTGAGTAAGATATGAATAGCCTAAGTATGTGAGTATTGTAGTGTCAGGTGTAAGACGGAAGAACCAATTGTTTGTTTGGTGTACAGACTGTGTTACACGTTTTGTATGGAATATTGTGAGTTATGTGTGAGTAGTTAATAGTTCCTCAGTTTGAGCGTAGTCTAAGAGGTACAACATGTCTTTCAGCTTAGTCTTTGCTTCGTGCTTGCTTAACCTTGCTATTTGGGTGGTCTTACAAATATTTCTGAAGACAAGAGAGCTCAGCACATACTGCTGTTTTCTGGCGAAGGCAGTTCTATGAGCAGGAATTGGGCAGACTATTCTCTGACCGCGTTTGTTTGCGTCTGGGAGAGGGACATGGCTATGTTTCCAAAGGGTGGATCTGAGTACAAATAACTGTCTCACGGTTAAAAGTTTGAGCTCGGTGTAAAGGTTATGAGTCGGATAGCGATAAGGCTTTTGTGACATAACCTTAAGTACTGCTCTTTGCGCACGCTCCAGCTCAAGGAACTTTGTTTTGGATGATCCACCCCAAGCTAGAATACAGTAGCCGATGATGGACTGGCAAAGTGCAGTGTAGACCATTTTTAGGGTCTCTAAGTCACCAGAATGCCTTAATGTCTTGAATAGATGGATTGTTTTCCTGACTTTGCTGGCAGTAGACTCTATATGGTTGTTCCATTTCAACCCATCATCGATTATTACGCCCAAATATTTTACCGATGTTACTGAGGGGAGCGCTGTACAAGAGCATGTGGCAGTGTCCAGGCAGGTGTGAGCTCTAATTGAGTATATTCTTGGCGGTTTCGTGCTAGCATGGATAGAAAATGGAATGAAGTTTGATTTTTGTAGGTTCAGGGTAAGGAGATTTTTGCGAAGCCATTCCATGACTATTTTCAGGGATTTTTCAGCATTATTTTTCACCTGGGACCAGTTATTTCCGTGTACTATAATGGCCGTATCATCGGCATAAGTAAATATATTAGCTGATTTTAGATTAAGAGTGCATAAGTCATTGATGTAGATTAGGAAAAGCGTTGGGCCAAGAACACTACCCTGCGGGACTCCATATGACATTATCTCATCAGCACTAATATGTGATCCTATTTTTACACAGATTTTCCGGTCTATCAAGTAACTCTTGAAGAGATCATGAACGATGCCTCGTATGCCGATGCTGTGCAACTTGGATAGAAGGGTGGGAACAGAGACTGTGTCAAACGCTTTTGTTAAGTCGAGGAAAAGACCCAAGCATTTGTGTTTTTTTTTTTTTTTTAATCTTTATTGAAAATAGAGGATTTGATCAAGCATGATCATGTCATCCCCATAGTTACAGACATATTAATATATATACATTCAGATCCTACTTACATCTATCCTATCTACGTTTCAAACCACAATCAACCATTCTATACATGAATCTCGCTTCCTCTGATAAGGGGAAGGCAAGAATCCTATTACACACACCAGTATCGTACAAGTCAATGCCGTAAGCAAGCTCAAAAGACATCCTCTCAGCCTCGTTCCGAACACATTCCACTAAAATATGAAATACATCCTCGACCAAATCACATTCATTACAATTTTTAGACGTAACTTTACCCATCAGGTATGCAAAACTATTCAGTGGGATATGTCCGGAACGCAGCCTCATAGCAGTCACTATCGTGTGTCTAGATAAATCTGAATTACCAAACCAAGGAGAACGTGACAAATTATTTTGGATTGTTTTATACCATATGCCTTTTACTAGAGAGCGTTCATCAAAATATTCCTTCCATATCTTCCTACATTTGATCTTAATCGTATAAAAAACGTCGGTATAATATGGCAAACAAATCATAGGGACACCATCAGATAAGGCTTCTCTCGCAAGATAGTCTGCCTGTTCATTTCCTGCCAAGCCTATATGTGAAGGTATCCATTGCAATATTATGGTATAATTTTTATTGGCTAATGTTGAGAGTAACTCCAAGATGCTGTATGCTATCGGTGTGCCTCGACTATTCGAGGTGCATCGAGCAAGGTGTTGTAGGGCACTCTTGGAGTCTGTTAGAACTACGTATTTGCCCGATTGACAGGATTGAAGATATGAAATTGCTTCTGATATTGCTATCAATTCTATCAACATTATCGAGATGTTTGATTCAATGCGTAGTTTCACTGAGCTGCTAACTTGCGGGTCATATATAGCTAATCCGCCACAGTTACTTTCCTTCGATCCGTCCGTATAAATTTTATAATACTCTGAATATGTGTTTTTAATATAACTATTACACAATTGTTTTAAGGCCAACGAATTATAACTTCTTTTAGCGTTACTTACGGCATCTATGTTAACCTTTATCATATTCGAAATATTCACATTGCTGACCCAGGTACTAAGTGTAAACATTTCTAACTGTGTACTAACATGCATCGCAGCATCTTTAAGGTAGCTATGAACTAAAACTAAAATGGGCTTTTCTTTGCACCTCCAATACGGATTTTGACTAAAAAGGTTCAAATCGTCCAAAATTAGCATAATCTTATGGTTAGAAAAGGATTTCGCTTTTAACCAATACTTTCCGGCAAGGTAATGTCTTCGTACACTTAAAGGCGGTAGGTGTAGTTCGCACTCCATGACGTGTATAGGTGTCGTTTTAATAAATCCACCTATTACCCGCATACACTGATTCTGTATTTTATCCAGCTTGCTTGTATGTGTCTTACAACTACTACCATAAAGGAAACTTGCATAATCTAGTCTGCTACGAATACACGAGATGTATAGACGCCTTAAATTAGTTGGGTGAATGCCCCAAGTTGTTCCCGCTAAAACTTTAAAGACATTAAGCACTTTTGAGGATTTTTCTCTTAATTCATTTATTTGTTTAGACCATCGTAACTTCCTGTCTAACCAAATTCCTAAATATTTCACACAATCAACTACTTCCAAGGATGTACCACTAACAACTAAAGACAAAGGGTCCCGTACAAATTTATTTTGGAAAATACAAATTTTACTTTTGAGTGCTGAAATATCTAAGCCAGCCAAAGAAAGAATATTGACTAATTGATCTAGAGCTAATTGTAATTGGTGTCTTCCTTCTTCTATATTATTACAGGTGACATACAGCACGAAGTCATCTGCGTACTGCGATATAAATACATTATTTATTGACTTGCAAATCTCCATTGTTAAGATATTAAATAAAAGCGGGGAAAATGGGTCGCCTTGAGCCAAACCGAAACAACATCTCCTGCTTATGACTGAGTTATTATCTGTCTCAATAAATAAGTTTCTCTCTTTTAAGAAATTCCTTAGGTATGTACATATTTTGTTAGCTATCCCTATACTATCCAAAATAAATAATAAACGTTCTAAATTTACATTGTTGTATGCATTGTCAATGTCAACAAAGCAGGCGATCGTTGATTGTTTTTTAGAAAATCCTAGTTGGATTCTTGACACCAAGGTAGACAAATTATCTAAAATGGAGCGCCCTTTGCGAAAACCAGTAGTATCGGCCGATAACATGTTATTATGTTCAATAAACCATTCTACTCTCTTAATCAAAATATTATGCAGTATTTTACACACACAGGAAATCATAGACAGAGGTCGCAACGAAGAGTCAGACTGAGGGTCCCGGCCAGGCTTAGGTATAGGTATTATAGTGATATTACGCCACTGCTGCGGAACAAAGCCCGTCGCTAAAATTTTATTATAAAGACTGACTAAAATCAATTTTGCATTACTCGGTAAATTATAAAGCATCGAATAGGAAATGTTATCGTTGCCCGGAGAACTGTCTTTAGTGCGCAAACCTATGTCCAATTCGTGTCGAAAAATCTGTGTCTCAAGCTTAGGGTTATTTGAATTAAATAATTGATCATCAGTACAAACGAAGTCCGGTGCCAGTTTTTGTAATAGTACCAACGCCTTCTCTTTACTAATACCAGATCGGGGTACATAGCATCCCTTAAACCATTTCATTTTCTTCCATAAGGCCGTATGAGATGTTGTTCCGTCTAATGAAGTACAGAAGTCTTTAAAACCCTCACTTCTTGCTACACGAAGACGCCTCTGACATTCCCTAATTTTTTCCTGCAATTTATCCAAATTAAAAGGCGTAGGGTTACGTCGAAATGTTGATAACGCTAACCGTCTTTCGGCCACTAATTTTGATAAGGAACTATTCCAGTAAGGTTTCGGAGTGAAATTTTTCTCGGGATCCGAATTAATTTTAATAAATGGAATATGAAGATCTGCAGCTAAATTAATCAACTCAATAAACGAATCATATGATTTCTGTAAGTCCTCTGTGATAATAAAATCTTGCATAAGCGTTTGTACTAGGTTGCGGTATTGAGGCCAATCAGCTTTTTTATAATTCCTGCGTGCTGGTGGTGTGGACAAACTATCAACCTGCATTGAAATATTAATCAAAAGATGATCGCTACCAAACGTTTCATTAAATGTGCTCCAATTAAACTTGTACGCTATATCTGAGGAAGCCAATGATATGTCTGGGGAAGATTGTTGTATTGCATTATTCACTAGTTTAATACGAGTAGGGCTGCCATCATTCAATGTTACGAGTTCAGTATCTAAAAGTGCGTCATAAATGTGGGTACCTCTCTGATCTAATTTATGCGACCAATTTGTGTGGTGTCCATTAAAATCGCCAAGAATAACTACCTTTCTGCGAAAACGAGAAAAAACTTGTTCCCAATCACTCTGACTCGTGTGAACTGACGGGGCACAATATAAGGATAGTATATACTGAACATGCTCACAGTTGCAAATCTTGACACAAACTATCTCAATCCCTGGGTTAAGGCTTTCGAAAGACACATAACTTGATTTGAGTGACCTGTGGATTAAGACCGCTACCCCACCATAACCATCTTCCCTATCCTTACGATATACCGTATAACCATTAACCTTCAGCTGACTATCCCGTTCTAACCACGTTTCGCTGAGTGCCGCAATGTGAATTTTCAGTTGGATCAGAGAATTCTCCACGGATATTAATTTTGGTCGAATACTTTGACAATTCCATTGTGCAATATTTAATCTAAAAGGTTTCTGATTACCAGCCATTGGGGACAAAATAGTCAACAATAATCTTAAATAAAGGCCACTTAGATACGAATTGTACACTCAATAATATTAACCACTCTAAACAACACTTTAGTACCCCATGCACCTTGTCTTCCATCGTCAATTCCCTTAAAAATATTATTTCTTTTAATCTCACTAATAGCTCGTTCAATCGAACACTGTCATCCTTTTCCTCTTCACCAGCAGCAGCATCAGGAGGGACTGCTGACTCATTACCCATATCCATCGTTACTAAGTTTATCGGGAGCTTCAGGTTACCAGAAGCCTTGTCCCTACTGCGAAAACGTCGAGATCTCGTACAAGTGTTTTCATCCTCATCTTCTTTTTGAACTATGACGTCAGCTTTTACTATCTGTGCAAATGTGGAGGTATCACGTTGTTGGAATGTAATATCCGGTTGTAATCTTATGTTGGTAGGAGGGTTGCCAGGCTGTTCTTGAGAACTACTTTTTTCGGGCAAGGAAGTCGAGGGCGGTACATATACTGTTAGTGCTTTCCTATAAGTACAGTTAAATTCTACCATGATTTCTCTCAACCTCTTCTCCTTTAAAAATGCTGGACATGAAGCTTTATACAAGGCCATATGGTTTCCACCACAGTTTACACATTTGAAGTTCTGTGTTTCACAGTTCTCATGGTTATCACCGCATTTAGGACAGACTTTTTTATTGGAAGGGCATTTCTTCGTAGGGTGACCATATTTCCAGCATTTTGAGCATTGCGATACGGGAAATACGTAAGGTGCTACTTTTATACGTAATCCATGAACATATATGTACTGTGGAATAAACGACCCTTTAAAACACACCTGTACCGCTTCACTTGGCTGCCAACCCTCTCCCTCTCTGTCTCGACGTTTAAGCCGGTAGACAGATATTATTTCCGCGGGTTTATCACACATTATATTCCTCAAAATATCCTCGTCAGATAAATCAAGATCAACATCTTTTATGACGCCATAAGATGTAGTCCTTTCCATGGCCCTGTAGATCTTCCAACCTTTTTTTATGAATTCCGGGCATTTTTCGATTTTATCAGCACTCATCTCACTGCTAACCTCGACGCGAATCTTGAACGGGCTAATGTATTTAACTTTGGTAATATCAACTATCCCATAAGCCTTCAGCATCTTAGCTAATGAAAATTGTTTAGGCAACTTTTCATTACTAGACAAATAAATCTCAATATCCTCCTTCAGTTGTGATTTTAACCTTTTCTCTTTACTTCGGACTAAATTCCATCCCTCATTATCATCATCATCTCCGCCAAATACCTCATTCCTCTCCCTTTTCTCCCGCCTAAATTGTTGATCTTCATCCATTCCAGGTTGTACTAAGTTCTCTTCTCTGTTTATTTCCTCTTCAATATCTGATATACTACGCTCACTCAAAGAAATATCCCTCGCCATTATAACTGTATTCACATTCTCTAACTGCGGGGTGTTTACATTCATAAGTACTTTATTGCGCTAATGATGTTTTCGTAATCCGTGGGCCGCTCGCACGTCGGCGTCGGTAACATAACGCACTGTACTCCGGTGCGCCGGCTGCGAGATCTGGAGGCGCACACGACTTTAACAACTAATAACGCAAAAATAATACTCAAGTGCGAAACACGCGTCTCCCTCGCACGATTGCCGCGACGAGACTGTGAAGCATTTGTGTTGCTTATCTAATTTCCTTGCTACAAGTTCAGTTAGGTCTAGAACTGCATCTTCAGTAGAAACTCCTTTTTTGAATCCGTACTGATTACTTGCTAGTATGTTGTGCTTTTGAAGGTATTTTACTAATTGTTTATTTATAATTTTCTCCATTATCTTCGACATAACTGGTAGCACAGCAATGGGTCTATAGTTATTTACACAATCTCTGTTCCCGCTCTTATGTATTGGGTGGATTACGGCTTTTTTGCACGTGTTGGGGAATATACCTGAGGACATTGAACAATTAACTATATGTGTAATTATAATTCCTTGCTTCATTTTTCAGATATGATTATTACAATGTAGTTTCCCTACTTACTTGGTAACTTCGCACATATTTTAAAGATTTTTTAAATTTTAAACGGATTAGTGACGTATTTCCAGTATGGCTGCCTTGTGTGGACACTTTGACGTTTAGCTCATTCCTTTTTCGTGCGCGGTAACTATCGCACGCGCTCTGCAAGCAACATGCCAAAAAGAAGCGCACAGTCGAAACTCGAACACTATGCTCGAAAAATACGTAAAATCAAAGAAAAAGAAAAACAAAAACGAAGGATAAGACCTTTACAACTAACATCGTCAGAAGACGAAGGTAAGCAAAACTGCAATAATTTAGTGATCAAAAAGTGAACAGTGAAATTATTATCAGTTTCGTAAGTGCTCTGGGATTGACTGCGAGTCAATAACTTTGACATATTTCGAAACTATAAAATAGGTGTTGGTACACCTAATTCATTTACTTTAACTGCATCGGGGTTGACTGCGAGTCTTCAACGATGACAAAATGCACAAATTACGTACAATCTAAAACAGATGTAACGTTTCGTGCAAATATTTTCAATTTTATTTCCACGCTACCCTCAATTGGGTTTTCTTCACAACTAAAAATTGCAAATTGTAATTTTAGGTGCTGAAGATCTTGAAGTGACCTTGGACATCGATAACGAACCTATTACGGAACCAATATCCGTGCCACCCGATATTTCGCACGACGCGGGTCCGGAACCCGGTGATAATCAACGTGACGATCATACGGAACCTTGTCCTCAAGAGGAAACCAATTTTCCCGCAGAACCCGAGCTAGATCCTGATCTACTGTCAGCCCTCGGTGAATCCACGTCGGACTCGCCTGATTATGGCGATGATATTCACGGTAATTTATCACAATTGTGGCTTCCTTTGCTTAAAAAAGGAATGCCTATAGCTAGTAAAGACACTATAATGAAGGAGTACCCTGTACCAGACAATTGTAGGCTTTTGCAAGCACCGAAACTGAACGCAGAAATCTCGGCGGCAGTACCAGACATGGTCCGTAACCGGGACAAAACACTTACAGCGTCCCAACAGCAGCTTGGTACGGGCATCACTGCCATTAACAGAGGCATGGACCTGCTGCTGAAGAGTGATAACAAGGTCCTGGCTATGAAACACTTGAGCAATGGTTGCCGCCTACTATGTGATTCACACTACTAGGCAACGCAGGCACGAATAAAATTAATCACTCCTAGTTTAGACAAGGCCTTTTTAAATATTATTAATGAGTCTGAACGGGACGAATCACTGTTTGGTTCGTCCTTGTCTGAAAAAATCAAGGCCGCAAAGGCCATTGAAAAGCAAGGCCTTTCCATTAAAAAGCCGGCAAAAATTGCAAAGCCGCCTCAACAGGCCAACGCCCGTCCGTCCTACCAGGGAAACTGGAACCAGCCCCCTCGGTATTCGGCGAACAGGGGGGGGCGGGGTGCATACAGGAGGCCGACGACGGCAGGGAGTCGCCGCCCGTACACGTCGCCAGCGCAGCCGCCACAGCGCGCTGCAGCGCACGACAAACCTCGGGCGCCTGCGCAGACTCATCGTTAACGCAGGTACTACATGCGGGTAGACTTACCCACTTTTATGAGCGATGGCTGAAAATAACTAACAACAAGGTAATTCTTGATTGGTTAAAAAATGGCTATCCAATACCTTTTCACACGCCTGTGAGCCAATTAGTTATTCCTAAAAATAACCTATCATATACTGAAAAATCAGATATGATAAAAGAAATTAATAAACTAAAGTCATTAGGGGCTATCTCAGAGTGCAACGTGACTAAAGATCAATTCATATCTAAAATATTTCTCACGGTGAAGCCTAACGGTGATAAACGCTTTATATTAAATTTGAAGCCATTAAATAAACAAATAAAAAACGAACATTTTAAAATGGAAGATTATCGAACGGCATGCAAATTGATACCACGCGATGGATATCTTGCCACCATCGACCTAAAAGATGCATATTTCCTCCTAGCTATTAGGCCTTCTGACCGCAAATTTCTAAAATTTCAATTTCAGCCCAATCATTCGTTTAAAACTCACACATTTAGCTTTAATTGCATGCCGTTCGGCTTATCAGTAGCCCCGCGGGTATTTACTAAGGTTATAAAGGAAGTTATGGCGTATCTCAGACATCGCGGTTTTCAATCAGTGTCTTATTTAGACGATATCTTATGTATTGGAGATAGTTACGACAAGTGTCTCGAGAACGTAAACGAAACTTTGAAACTACTCGAGTTCCTGGGTTTCGTTATTAATTACGACAAAAGTATGTTAAAACCGCGACAATCTTGCAAATATTTAGGATTTCGTTATGATACCAAAAACCTTAGTATAGAATTACCAGACAGTAAGCGACGTAACATTGCCAAGTTGGTTACTAAGTTTACAAAATTACAGTCATGTTCTATTCGCGAGTTAGCTCGACTTATTGGTATACTAGTCGCCGCATGCCCAGCCGTTAAGTACGCTTGGGTGTACACTAAGATCTTAGAGCGCCAGAAGTTCCTTGCGTTACTTAATCATAATAATAATTATGAAGTCAAAATTAACCTACCCGACATTATATTAGAAGATTTGTTTTGGTGGTTGTCAAATATTGATACAACACGCAATTTTATGCGACAACCAAAATTTACAATTGAAATTTATACCGACGCGTCGCGGTCAGGTTGGGGTGCTGTTTGTAAGAACGCTCAAGTACATGGTAAATGGAAGTCATCAGAAAAAGAATTCCATATCAATTACTTAGAACTGATGGCAGCCTTTTTGGGATTGAAGTCATTTACTAGCGATGTAACCAATTGTGCAATATTACTACGCATGGACAATACCACGGCTATTAGTTATATAAATCGTATGGGGGGTATTCAATATACCCACCTAAACGACTTGGCCAGATCTCTTTGGAAATGGTGTGAGCACCGCGACCTTTGGGTATATGCATCATACGTAAATACCAAAGAAAACCGTGCTGATGCTGCGTCTAGAATAGTCAATCCGGATACTGAGTGGTCCCTTTCTGATGAAGCATTCCAAAGCATAATAAAATATTTCGGTCAACCTGAGATAGACCTATTCGCGTCTCGAGATTACGCGTTCCCACCTTTTTCCCTGATACTAAAATGCTTTAGAAAAATCATCGACGATAATGCACACGGCATATTAGTTTATCCTAACTGGCCATCACAGCCATGGTTTCCATTATTGCAAAACCTCATAGTTTCTGACATTGTTTATTTAAACCCTAATAAAAACCTCTTGCAATCTCATTTCAGGGAATGTCACCCCCTGCACAAGAACCTTATCCTGGGTGTCGCGAGGCTCTCCGGCAGGCCTTCAGCCGACGGGGCGCTTGCGCACACTCGGCAACACTGATGCTATCATCTTTTTCTACCAGCACCATACAGCAATACAATACCTCACTTAAGCTTTGGTGGCAATATTGTACAGTCAACAAAATTTCTGTATTTGACCCTCCGAAATCGTATTTACTCTCATTCTTAGCGTCACAATTTAATAATGGGTGTGCATATGGCAGCTTGAATTCTCATCGTTCTGCCTTATCAGCTATCATAGGCAATAATATTGGTTCAGACGAATCCGTCAAGCGTCTCCTTAAAGGCGCGTACAAATTAAGGCCCTTAAGACCTAAGTATTCCACCACCTGGAATCCCCAATTGGTTTTAAACTTTATTTCAACATGGTACCCTAACAAGGAGCTGACACTGGAAAAAATCACAAAAAAACTCGTCACTCTTTTAGCAATTTGTACTGCCCACAGGGTACAGACGCTTTCATTAATTAAACTCGACAACATACGATTCTCCGAAGATGGCGTTAAAATCGCCATAATAGACATCATCAAGACATCTGCACCCGGTAGGGACCAGCCTTTGTTGTTTCTCCCATACTTTAGAGAAAATATTTCTATTTGCCCAGCGACAGCTCTCTCAGATTATATTTCTATTACTAAAAACATAAGACCTGAGAGTACAAACAATCTGCTGTTAACGTACAAACGGCCACACAAACCGGCTACTACACAAACCATCAGCAGATGGATCAAGCAAATGCTGTCAGAAAGTGGCGTTGATATCAACGTATTTGGTGCGCACAGCACAAGACACGCATCTACCTCGGCCGCGAGCTTGGCCGGAGTCAATATAGAAACTATTCGCAAAACCGCTGGGTGGACTAGGTCATCTAATTCATTCGCCCGGTTTTATAACAGGTCTTTTGTAAATGAAGGCGAATTTGCTAGATCTGTTTGCTTACCAACAGACGACCAGTCGTAATTGTGATGTTGTCATAATAACATACCACTAATAACTAATTATCAAAATGTTTCTTAGTATTACGGTTGTATTAATCAATGTTTAAAGGGTTATGTTAAGTTCAGTTTAGTTTATAAATAGCTATAACAATTATAAGGCTGATTTGTTGGAAAATAAAACTATGTTTGCTAACTTATTGTTTATTTTTCCATTCTAAAACTTTCTGACTCTTAACATCTACATTGTAATAATCATATCTGAAAAATGAAGCAAGGAATTATAATATATGATCAAACGAACTTCCAAGTGAAGTTCGATCATTATTATGATGACTTGCTTCATTTGAAGATATGAGCTCCCTCCCTCCCTGATACATAAAGATCCCAGATATGCAGAAAGTTTTGTATCATAACGCTAACTTGACTCTAAAAAATGAGCTAAACGTCAAAGTGTCCACACAAGGCAGCCATACTGGAAATACGTCACTAATCCGTTTAAAATTTAAAAAATCTTTAAAATATGTGCGAAGTTACCAAGTAAGTAGGGAAACTACATTGTAATAATCATATCTTCAAATGAAGCAAGTCATCATAATAATGATCGAACTTCACTTGGAAGTTCGTTTGATCATATATAAGTGGGACGAGGATATGTCGACAAAGTTTTATGAGTTTGACGGGTATATTTTGTTCGTGTATCCTTTTAAGTTTTCTGAGTAGGCTATTACAGTAGTTTCTATATCTTTTGTACGTCGTTTGGATTATTAGGTTATCAGGTGATTTTCTTGCTTTTTTGTGAAGTTTATCACGGTGGCGGACGCACCTTAGTAAACCGGGTGTAATCCAAGGTCGAATATTTCTGTCTTTTTTAGGGACAGTTATTGTTTTTGTGTGGCTAATTATAGCTGTGTTTAATATTTCCGTGAGTGTGTCAGACGCTAGGTTAGGATCATTTGTTTTCAGCACTTCCGTGAAATCTAGGGCTTCGATATGATGTGTTAAAGTGGTGTAGTCTATTTTAGGTATGTTGCAAGCCGGTACCGATCTCCCCGAGAACGGTTCATTATTTATAGTTAGTAGAGATAAATATCTAAGTTTTAAAATCAATAGTAAAATGCAAGTGGTAAAACAAACCCATCATGTTTTACCTTTGTTCAATAATAAGCAATGATGATCGCTATTGATTCGCAAATTTTTAACTAATACTATCTAATCTTCTTTTCTCGAGGTGGTGTATGACGCATCCCGTCGCCTCGGTACGGCATTCGTGGGTATCAACAACCCGTACTACAACGAGACAGAAGTGAAAGATTTGACGTTCTGTTTTGATCGCTGCCGCAACAACAGCGCGTTCAACTGGCTCAGGTGGCAACCTGATCGCATTGACATCGGATATAGCTTCTGCTGCACTGTTGATGACTTCAGGAAGGTTGTGAAGCATCTTCCTGAATTTCCTGTCGACGATCTTCTTACCTAAGCGTAGTCCTAGTCACCCTTTGTTGAATAAGTAAATAAATAAAACTACCTTAAGCAGTGTATTTCTATTGGTCAGTGACTTGTACTAGCTATTTACCTAATGTTTACTTATAATATGATTCACCCATCAGGCACGTATCCAGGGGGGGATAGTTGGGATTTATACCCCCCCCCCCCCCCCAATCAGACTTATAATAAATGGGATCATGGGATCATAACCACTGCAAAGTGCGTAACTTATAGAACGGTGATTACAGCGATTTTCACACAGTTCACATGGTGTTTCAATGACATTCTCAAAATACGACAAGGATCTTTTTCCGGGAACTCGGAAAGAACGCACATTTGCAGAACTCGGAAAGAACGCACATTTGCACCATCTGTGCTACTTCCCGACTTCCGGGTTAGATAATACAGAAAGCGAAAAACAACATTTTAAGAACAGAAATTTAAGGACATGTCATAATTCAATGCAATCCGTTCCAGTTCCAGAATATCATGTCAGATGGTAATTACATTTTTGACTACGTTATAATTATAGAAACCAATTTTTTGAAATGATCAGTGATCGATATTTCGCAAAAACAACAAGCAGCATTTAATTTAAAAAAAAAAAAACAAAATTCAATGTTTTTAATTTTTTTGGTCACAAATCCGATTTTTATTAAAAACGATGAGCCGACACAGCTCGGTCCATCCAGTTTAGACCCCTAGTTACTTGGACTTAATTTGTTGCTAATCTATCATAATCAGCCCCGGATCTAAGGGGGGGGGGGGGGGGGGGGCAAACCGGGGCAGTTGCCGCGGGAGCCAGTTTCATGGGGGTGAAACTTCCATACATTGGCATCAAACAAAATTTTCATAGGTAGTGCTGCCATCTGTGTGTTTGAGGACACAAACTTTTCAACTGTTTGACTGTTTTACAACTGTCATAAAGAGAACAGCTATTTTGGACAACTTGGTAGTGAGATAGATAGCCTATCGGTGACAGCGGTTGCCTTGTGAATAATAGTTCCTAAGTTCAAATCTGTAGTCAAGAATCACTTTTTGTATTTATTTGGTTGAACAGAAACTAACAGTGCCATCTAACAGTTGAGGTACACAGTTTTAAAAACGAAAACCAGAGTTGCGCATTTACCTTGCATTAGTGTATTATCTATGGGCAGTATCCTTGAGACAAGAATTCGAAATATCGAACAAATGAATTAAAATACCACCTTCTCACGAACAATCGTTGTTTTCTGGTCATTCACATACTAAAAGAGGGTATTGTGGTACCATTTGGGAAAGCTAATGAAACAACAAAGTCAGTTCTGCAATTTGCACGACAAGTGTCATACATTTACTTTGAGAAACCGGCCTCGAAAAACAAGAAAACTTTCAAGAAATTTTCAAAAGAGAGAGACCTTCATGGCGCTTATTTTCCAAAGGCAGTAGTATTGTTCATGAGCTATCAGAAAAGTATCAGTTTAATTATCCTGAATGGCGTAGATTTCTCATAATCGGCACTTTATGGTGTAAAGGTGAAACATTTTAAGGAAAACTTTAAAAGTTCGATTTCTCAAAAACCACCCAGTTTGGACCCCAGGTTATCAGGGTGAAAATTGTTGCAAATAAGGTCTAGTATCCTCAATTTCAAGGCCTGCACCCAATTACCAATCATCCTGTATATTTTTTCTGTTTCTGTTTTGTCACAAATGAAAGTTATTCTTATTAGTTACTAAATAATAGAAAATGTTTAACTTTAGGGATTATTATTGTAACACTGAAGGGAGGGGGCGCCACTATCAAGGTTTTGCCCCGGTTTGAAAACATCGTAGATCTGGGGCTATATAATCCCTTCCAAGACAAAGGTCGAGTTTCCCTGTCGGACTGCACTGATTCTAAGTAATCGAACAACGAAACCTAAACTTGGATTGTACTTCTGAATCATAACTTACTCTGTGGTTCTGCTGACTACGCCTCTACTCCTCTCTGCCTCGTCCCGCCGCCTGTCACGTTGATTTGACAGCAGCTGATAAAGCTTAGCGCGTTCCATAGTATAAATCAAAGGTTACATACCATGCTGGCTACTGTCTCTTTCACACTCAACATTTCCATCGTAGACAAACATTAGCTCATGCTATAAATCAAAATTCAAATTATAGTCATTTGATTTTTTGTTTTTGATACGTGTAGAAAATCCAATGAAGCGAAAGAATAGTTTTTCGTTCTAAAATCCTTATTTTTGAGAGATAAGCCGGTGGTCACGTTAATTTATTTACTTATTTAGGTGGGAAAAAGCCATTCGTTCAAATTGTAGTAAGTGAGAGCTCCTAAATAGTAGTCATGGCCGATGAACTGAAGCCTGTTAACGAAGATGATTTGAAACAATTAAAAGAGAGGATGAACTTAATCGTCAGTGCAGATCCAGCACAATATCACAATGAATATTCGCTGCGAAGATACCTACGGGCGTTTAAAACAGTCGACAGTGCATTTCAGGTAAGCATTATCTCTTTTCGGCTTAGAGGTACCTACATGATCAGCCAGTGGCAACGCTAATAATTTATTGTTATCATTTGGCCAATTACAGGTCCTCGTAATATAGCAGATGACTTCTAACATCTGCACTTTTAGATGCCTACAGAAGCTATAAATTCCTCCTTCAGAGAACAAGGGCTTCCATGATAGTATCTTGTCTCAACAATTTAAATAAATTTCCTTTATTTCAGGCCATAATAAAAACAAACAAATGGAGAGTGGAGTATGGTGTAGCTGAGCTTAGTGAAAATAAAGAGATTATAGAAAAGTATTCCAACAAGGCAAGGGTACTGAGACACAGGGACATCACCGGCCGACCTATAATATACATTCCAGCAAAGAACCACAGTTCCAGTGACAGAAGTATTGATGATTTGACTAAATTCATAGTCTACTGCTTGGTAATTTGAATTTATGTAACCTGATTTAAGCTTGGATAAGTCAACCAGCTAGTTTAACAAGAATTTTGAATATTTTTTGATTTATCATAATTTAAACCAAAGTTTTCATGCATTCAAAACCTGTTATTAACAATATTATTTTAACTTTATAGTTGTTGAATCTTATTTAGCCTCATGTAGATGTATTTATATCTTATCTAGAAATGATAATACACTTGACCTAACCTTGACAAAACTAACCAATTCTATTCCCTCTCTAAATATTTTTATATATTTACAGGAAGATGCTAGTAAGAAATGTTTTGAAGAAGTGGTGGATAACTTGTGCATAGTTTTTGACTTGAATGGTTTCACACTGTCTTGCATGGATTACCAAGTGTTGAAGAACCTGATCTGGTTGCTCAGTCGGCATTACCCTGAGAGGCTTGGCGTTTGTCTTGTCACCAATGCACCGGCTTTCTTCTCTGGATGTTGGGCTGTCATAAAGGGATGGTAAGAAATATTGCTTTTAACATATACACCGTGTTCCTGAGGATATACATTAATTTTGAATAATACTTCTATAGCTCTTGTTAAACATATCGTACAAAGGAAGTAGTAATTTAAATGGAATAGTTTTTAAGTTATTGGTAATTTAAGTTTAACCAATTTAATTATGTTGTGCTGTGAGAAAGAGTCTTTATTTGTGAGATGTTGCCAATTTGTGCAACCAAAACTATCAAACTGAATTTAGAAGACTGAAACTGATTTTTGTATTTTTTTTTTTTTTTTGTAGTTAGAGGCATTTTGTGTTGTGTTGTGATAAAATAAGTTTGTAATCTAAGATGAACACGATATGTTTTTACTTATTGCCACTAAAAGTGAAAAAAATGGTAAAAAATAAAAAAAAGTAACAAAAAAAAATAATGTAAAAAAATGGTCAATTTAATGGTCTGAATAACATGCCGAAGTTAATGTATAACCTCAGGAACACGGTGTAGAACTTTCAGTCAATCCCATGTACATTCAAAGCAAAGCTCGAAAGGCTCAGCAGAAATGATGCTTATTGTATAGAGCCTGTTTCTATTTATCAATATCGATTTACTTAACCCTTTAACAGGCATAACAATCTGTCAATCAGAAAATAAAATGCCAAATATGCAATACCTTTCTACAACAAAAGAATTATACCCAGGAACACATTATTTGTTAACCATGGCTGCTATAAAGAATTATTGTCTATTAATTATCTGAATTAAAATTTCTTGTTCTCACATACAAATGTATTTTTTCAGGCTTGACGAAAACACTGCCAGTAAGGTTGTATTCATGCACTCAGAAATGGACCTGTGTCAATATCTGATACCAGACATACTTCCTGATGACATGTGAAGCAAGAACAATGTAATACAGACAAACGCAAAGATTTACCGGTATGAATATTTAGCATTAAGATGTATCTTTTATGTAAATGTATATATTTATAATGTGTCCTCTAGATAAATTATTACCACCAATAATAGGTAGTTTGTTATTATTGTTAGAATTACCTTTTTTCATAGTTACATAAACCAAATTACAAATACAAAAATGTTTGCTTGTTTAAGGTTTAATTTTTGTTTGTTAGTTTGTTAAAAGAAAAACCAATTGATAAATTTCTTCTATGACCAAGGTCCTTATACATTAGCTCTCCTGATTGACGACAGCGGAAAAAGCATTGTTGAAACATCAGTTATGTAAAAGGAAGTAATTTTTAACAACAAAATCATCCATAAATATAGTCTCATAAGCTGACATAATGTAAAAAGAATCTGCGATGCCACCCTGCTGGTCATCATTGTCAATTTTATTCCTCTGCTTGCTATAAGAAATTAATTCACCTAAAACATTATAATTTATAATTATGTATTCATACGACAACCGTAACTAGTCCTCTCTCTTTAACTACTAGGTACAACATCAGCACTATTGTAATTTCTTAAAAGAAATACATTGTCATTAATTTATACGCTTACTTTTTTAGCATAGTTAACAAAACATAAACACCAAAAAGTCAATTAATCATTGTAAATGAGATTCGTTTTAACATTTTTCCAAAAAATAATTTTTTGGAAATTTATTTTAGATAGTTTATCTATTACACTTACTTTTAAGTTACTTTCATTCTTTTTTAATTAGAATATTGTTGATAGGTTTCATCACTTTTACCGCATTGTCCAGTTCTGTGGATGTTCCTGTTAATTTAATATTTAATAATTTTGTAATTTGATCATAATGATTTAAAAACATAAATATTTCAGTTAATTCAATGGGAAATATTAACGCAAAACTGACACTGATAGTTAAAAATCCTGAAAATATTACAGGGTCTCTTGTTGTTAATGCTAAGAATTTATTATGTTCTTATGATTTCACGAATTATAAATGTACCTATGATAGTTACAATCATGTAGTATGTAGTTGTATGTGTCCCCAACAATATTGCAAATTCGAAACATCTATTTTAAAACTAAATAATACAGGGTGACTGGGTCTGGACCCGCTATAACAAATTCGCATAAAGAAGTCATTTACTAATTATTGAACCTTTGTTTCCCTAGCTAAAGTTTTATAGTTTGGGAGATATGTAATTTTTTCTACTTTATTGAGATTTTTTTTTTCATTATTTAAGAAGTTTTTTGTTTATTATTGTTGGTTGTCATATATATTGGTGATTAAAATCTCCCGAAACTTCCCTCAAAGTAGGGTTAAAAATAAGATAGAGGGCTTTTAAAAAAAAAAATGAAAAAAAAAAAAAGAAAAAAGTCTAAAGTATGGTCAAATAATTAGCAAATGACCTTTATATTCAAATTTGCTATGGCGGGTCTGGACCCGCCATAGCTGGATAGCCATCCTGTATATGTATGTATTAAGTATCTTGTAGCATATTCCGCCGACGATCAATTATTTTATTCCAAATGCATTATGAAACATTGTTTTTTCTGCCTTTTACATATTCATGCAAGTGCAAGTGTAACTACCATACATATTTATAACGATATAAATTTATTAGATTTGGTTGCATGCCTCAAACAAACATACAACTTCTACATTCCGTTATAAGCCATGAATGTTTGCTATCTGCAGCATAGAGCGTGAATGCTCCTGACGCTGAGTAGACTAGGTTCAGGTTCATAATAAACAGTCATTTCACAGGTATTTTGTCTCTCTTTGAATCAGTGATCTTTATTCCCATCAAAATAGGGTTCTATTCCTGCTGCCAGAGGAAAAATAAATGTGAAGTAGGTACTTGTGGGCTTCCAACCTCAACAGACTACCTACTTAGTTTGCAATCAAAACAAACCGTAGGTATTGAAATGTCGAATGACCTGGGACATGACATTTTATTATTAAAATAAGATTTGTCTAGTTGATTTCTGTAGTTATTTTTACAATTTAGTACCTGCTGAATGCCATTAACTTTAAAATAATTAAAATTTTATGAAGTATCTTCGTTATGTAAGTACTTCATGTACTTATTTGTTAAGTTATATTTTGATGTATCTATGTACTATAATAAATAAATGGTCATCTAGTCGGAGTTTAATTTGAAACTAACTTTTCCTTTAAGTACCTAGTATTATGAGTACTTACATAGGTACCCCAAAATCATTACACGATTTGAAGTAAACATCATTTTCCAATTAGGCAATGTAGAAATTCCTTTTTTTTAATAAGTAAGTATAAAAAGAAGAAACAAATATTAAAATATCTAAAAAAAAAGGCAAAGTGCGTGTCGAGCCCGGCGCTGTGTAGGGTTCCGTAGTAGCCCGTTATCACATAATAATTTTATTTTAGAATTTGTTTTTCAATAAGCCAGCAGTTAAGCTTTTAGAGGGGAATGTGGAACTTCGAGGTTTCGTTTTCATGATCCCTTTGTTAATGAGCATCGGTTTTGTTACCGGTTTTTACAAAAAATATTTGCTGATAATAAGGAACCTGTTGTTAGTGTGCGCTTTCGACCTATTTATGAATGTTATGGTAATTGGACTATGGAGGTGTGTGTATGTGGTGGAATGATTATTTGAAGTCAGTTGGTTTGAACAAGCGAAAACAACTTATTCTAAATGTTGGTAAATCTACATAATATATTGAGTCTCGATCTGGGTATGAGATAAATTAATTACTACCGATTAACAACACAATAACTTTATTAATCACAAAACAATTTAAACTTAATCACTTTGAAAATACATGTCTAGATAGAGAGTTCGAGCGTCTAAACGTCAACAAAAATATCAGCCAACTGTTGGATGTCCATTTCAACCACGCGGACAACTCATAATATTTGATGAAACTTTGCCAGGAATTAGTCGTAATTTGTTACTTTACACACCTCTTTTCTTGAATTTGTCCCAAAAAAAACCAAGACGCTATGACAAAGAATAGTTGGCCGCTAGAACCGCCACTTGCCGTAGTCACCGCCCGTGATTACACAGAAACTATATAATGCAGATAGACGAATGATACATCAAAAGAAAGGTCTTACTTTGTTTAATTTGTCCCAAAAATAAAAAACGTCAAAACGTAAATAAACAAAAAGTTATGCAATGTTTAGTTTTCAGGTTATGAGTAGGTAGGTACCTATATCACCATAAGTATCAAATTAATAGAGGCTAATGTGTATAGACAATTAGATTTTAATTTGTTACAGCGAAAAAACACAAAAAAATACTAGAAAGTAGGTTCAATAATATGTTAGAGTCGATTTTAGTTGGCCGCTCGGACGGCAATATGCCTAAAATACAATGGCGTTTATCTCGTTATTAAAAGTAGGTTTAAGCTTAATTAGAGTACTAATCGACGGGTAACGTAACCTAGTTTGCATAAATATGGCGAATATAACTGCAGCATTCATATTTTAGAAGATATTTACAAAAACACAGTAGTATGAAATCGTATGAGAGTAAAGTGACCATGAATTTTCACATTTTCGGAATTTTCGATATTCACATCTTATTTTTTTAGGGAGAGTGCATAATTTATAAAAGTAAAAGTCACAAATCGATTAAAATTTCTTTATTCATAATCAACACAAAGGCAAACAAATCAAGTAATAAAAGTCAACAAGATAAATAAAATGTATAGATTAGGAAATAGAGCAGAATCTGAAATAAAGTGTAAAAAAATTTCGAAAACTTTTTGAGAGTTGCAAACTTGGGTATACATAGCCATAACGGGTCCAAACAATATACTAAGAAATCAGATGTACATCATGTCTTTTTCATTCATTTCTCGATTTTGACCGGTGTATATTTTAAAGGTGCCGTAACTCGGTAACCAATAGACCTACAGAGCTGCGGTTAGACTTAATTTGTCACAAATTTAATACGGTTAAAAACATGTCAGATGATCTTTCCTCGAGAAATGCGTGGATTAGAACATATAGAGCTGAATTTGAAAAATGACCAAAAATCTAGCGTTAGTTAGGCTGTAAAAAATTTACACAACTTTTTAAAGAGTTGCAAACTTGGGTATAGATAGCCCTAATGGATCCAAACAATATACTAAAAAATCAGAGATACGTCATGCATTGCGAATTTAGCGATTTTTTGGACGGATTTTGACTGGCCTTTATGATCTGTCATTTTTCAACATAGTTTTTGGTAATTTTTATCAAGACTGATCGTTATTATTTATGAAATTATGTAGGAACACTGGCAAAAATGGCAATGCAGATAGAACGTTACTTTATATAATGAAGAAGTGTGGTTACGACGCAATTATATTTTACAGATAAATTAAAAGCTAATGTAGGTAAGTTATTAAGCTAAGAATATTTTTAAGAGATGACCACACTTGAAGTGAAGTGAAATCACATTAAAATGTGGCAGAGACGAATTTCATGTCTTTTTATAGATACTTAATAATTATAAGTACGTACTAAGTACAGTTTATTACTTTATTCAAGTCATCATAAAATTGTAAAAAATTAACTTACCGCAGTCGATTTGGATCCCTCTGCAATACACTTTTTGGTGGTGAGTTCCAACATATAAGTGGGCACAACTGATAACTAAGCACTTTTAGACACTTCTGGATTTGGAATGATAATTGTCTCAGTAACTTAGTAGTATGAAAATCACGGGAATTAAATACGTACGAGCATACACTTCAAAATTCAGCACAGGAATGATATTATTTGCAACAAAAAATAATCGCTTTTTAAACCCCTTGCGACAAATATTTTTAACAATAGTTTGGAAACAAAAGAGATTATTTTTCTGGAATCGTTCCCATCATAAAACACCTGCGGAAAGTCAATGAAACGAAATTTTTATCAGTAAATAAGTACCTACTTTAAAGAATTAAGTACAATAGACATCAATATGTCCGCAAAACGAACCGCATATTCGTTCAGAATACAACATTAACAAGATGCCTTTGTACTAATGTAATCATACTACAAACAGTTTATTACTTTATTCAAGTCATCATAAAATTGTAAAATTAAACTTACCGCAGTCGATTTGGATCCCTCTGCAATACACTTTTGGTGGTGAGTTCTACATTAACAAATCCAACATATAAGTGGGCACAACTGATAGCTAAGCACTTTTAGACACTTCTGGATTTAATGATAATTGTCTCAGTAAGTTAGTAGTATGAAAATCACGGGAATTAAATACGTACAAGCATACACTTCAAAATTCAGTACAGTAATGATATTATTCGCAACAAAAAATAATCGCTTTTTAAACCCCTTGCGACAAATATTTTTAACAATAGTTTGGAAACAAAAGAGATTCTTTTTTTGGAATCGTTCCCATCATAAAACACCTGCGGAAAGTCAATGAAACGAATTTTTTATCAGTAAATGGGTACTTTAAAGATTAAGAACAATAGACATCAATATGACCGCAAAACGAACCGCATATTCGTTCAGAATACAACATTAACAACATGCCTTTGTACTAATGTAATAATGGTCACCCTACTCTACTTGTATTCACTCGCCCTAAAAAAATAAGATGTGAATACTATATATCGAAAATTCCGAAAATGTGAAAATTCATGGTCACCCTACTCTCATACGATTTCATACTACTGTGTTTTTGTAAATATCTTCTAAAATATGAATGCTGCAGTTATATTCGCCATATTTATGCAAACTAGGTTACGTTACCCGTCGATTAGTACTCTAATTAAGCTTAAACCTACTTTTAATAACGAGATAAACGCCATTGTATTTTAGGCATATTGCCGTCCGAGCGGCCAACTAAAATCGACTCTAACATATTATTGAACCTACTTTCTAGTATTTTTTTGTGTTTTTTCGCTGTAACAAATTAAAATCTAATTGTCTATACACATTAGCCTCTATTAATTTGATACTTATGGTGATATACCTACCTACTCATAACCTGAAAACTAAACATTGCATAACTTTTTGTTTATTTACGTTTTGACGTTTTTTATTTTTGGGACAAATTAAACAAAGTAAGACCTTTCTTTTGATGTATCATTCGTCTATCTGCATTATATAGTTTCTGTGTAATCACGGGCGGTGACTACGGCTGTAACAGATTATGTTATCTGTGACATCAATCGTAATATGTAATATTATCTGTGGTTTTCATTAAAGAATATAGACTCTCGTATCTCGGTCATCACCACACGCACGCTCGTTGTTTTAATTAATATTCCCTAATCCTGGAGTCCCACGATCCTCTACATGGTGTCAGAAGTTTAATCGGAACCCAGAAGAACCGAAGAAAATGCCGGAACAGGTACAAAATATCATTCTAGCTAATAACTTAAAGCCGTTAGTTGTAAATGGCGGCAAAGATGGCAAAAATGCTGCCGAGTCATGGAAGCTGTGGAAACAAAAATTCAAAATCTTCTTTGAAGCAAATGATTTACAGAAGGTCTCAAAGTCAAAACAAATTGCCATATTGTTAAATTCTATCGGTTATGAAGGCCTAGATATTTATAATTCTTTCAATATTCAAAATGAAACGGACGAAACGATAACGACTATTATTGAAAAATTTGATGGAAAATTCAATCCATGCAAGAATGTCACTGTGGAGCGATACAATTTCTTTACAAAGTACCTACCAAAATAGCGAATCATTGGACGAATATGTAACAATTTTGAACAATTTAGCATCAGGCTGCAAGTTTGAAAATTTGAAAGAGTCATTGGTAAAGGACATGTTTATCATAGGAATAAGGAATACTCAAATAAAGGAACAAATATTGCAAAATCAAAACATAACGAATGTTGACGAAGCTGTTCAATTTGCAAAAAATATGGAATTGTCTCAAGAAAGATCTAGAAAATTACAGAATGGAAATGAAGCTAATAATAATTCTAGTTCACAAGTGCAATCAATTCGTCAAAGCAGAAGTACATATTTCAAGAACCAGCCATCAAAAAGAGAAAATTCAAAGAAAAGGTCAATAACTCCATACAGAAAATCGTTGGAAAATAGAAGTTCTAGTCAAAATCGATATAAGTCCAATCCAGCACAATCTTTTTCAGCCAATTCCAGGTCCAACAACAATATTAGAAATAATTCTAACTGTAATAGATGTGGTCAGCTGCATAGGTACAAGTGTCCAGCACAAGGCAAAATCTGCAATATATGTAAGAAAATGAACCATTTCGCCAATTACTGTTTCTACAAAAATCAAAATAGCAAGAAGAATGTCAATTGATTGAAAACTTGGGTTCTGTCAGACTTGAATGTTCTTTTGATCACAAACTATTTAAGCCAATCAATTTCATAGTTGTTAAATGTGACTGTTCTACAATTTTGGGTTGGAGGACATGTGAAGAATGTGGCATTGTAAAACGTATTTTCGAACTATCCCAAAACAATTCTAAAATAACCACTAACAAAGAACAAAAGTCAGTACAAATGCTTATTAACAAATATTCAGATACTTTTGAAGGATTAGGTTGCTTACCAGGTAGTGTTAATTTACAAGTAGATACAACCGTCACACCAAAGATTTGTCCAGTTAGGAGAATACCATATGCTTTACAACAAAAACTCAAAAATGAATTAGAACGAATGGTGCGACTACAAGTCATAGAAAAAGTTACTAAACCTACTGACTGGGTAAATTCCATAGTACCTGTAGAAAAACCCAATGGTGACTTACGTATTTGTCTAGATCCTAGGAACTTAAATAAAGCCATAAAAAGACCTCATTTTCCATACCCTACATTTGATGATTTGCGGTCAAGGGTAGTGAATGCGTCAGTATTCTCAAAGTTAGATGCTAATTCAGGTTACTGGATGCTAAAATTAGATCCAGAGAGTAGTGATCTTTGCACTTTCAACACACAGTTTGGTAGATATAAATTTTTAAGACTTCCTTACGGAATAAATTCAAGTGGTGAAATTTTTCATAGAGTAATGTCCGAGTTACTTGGGGACCTTCCAGGTGTTATTATATTTGTCGACGATATATTGGTCTATGGTTCTACGCAAAGTGAACACGATGAAAGATTAGAAAATGTTTTAAAAAAAGCTAAAGAAATCAATTTAAAATTTAATAAATCAAAATGTCAGTTCGGACAGTCTGAAGTTTCGTATGTGGGTCATGTTTTTAACAAAAATGGTATTTCACCGGATACGTCAAAAATCGAAGCTATAATGAAAATGCCAAGACCAGAAAACATAAAAGATCTTCAACGATTTCTTGGTATGATAAATTACCTTGGTTCATATGTACCTAACTTAGCTCATGAAACTACTTTACTTAGAGAACTCCTTAAAAAACAAAATATGTGGCAGTGGACTCCTAATCACGAAAAACAATTTACTAAATTAAAATCTCTTATTTGTCAATCACCTGTCCTAGTACATTATGATGTAAACAAACCTGTACGATTGTCAGTAGATGCTTCAAAAAATGCAGTTGGAGCAGTAATTTTTCATGGACAAAATCCTATTGCATATGCATCTAAAACTTTAAATAAGTCTCAGGAAAACTATGCCCAAATAGAGAAAGAACTGTATGCTATAGTTTTTGGTTGCAAGAAATTTCATCAATATATTTATGGAAAAACAACTTATGTTGAAACTGATCATCAACCTCTTGTAACTTTGTTCAAAAAATCACTTTCTGATGTCCCGCCTCGTCTTCAAAGAATGATGATAGCTATACAGTCATATGATCTTAACGTTGTGAACGTCATAATGACGGGACCACGCCAGGTTTTGCGAATATCATGTGAATAGCATTTAGTACAATATTTCTACTATTTCATACTTTCATAGAAAAATTCTACCACCATAAAATTTGAAAATATTCCATACAGAAACTGGTCCCGCCATTTTGATATCAAAATGACGGGACCAATGTTAATTTGATGAAAAATACACGATGTGACCTTAAACTGGACATATAAAATTTTAATACGAAATAGTACGACTACGTTTGAATCGTTATTATACATTAATAACTGTAATTTCAATAAAAAAAAAGGTATATAAAATTGACATGAGAGCGCCTGAAGAAAAAGTACATTTTATGCCATGAAGTATTTTTATGGCTCATAAAATTTATTCAGGCGTTTAAACGTTTCGACCGCATCCAATTGGTTTTAAAAATATTTCATACAATTTAATTACTTCTTGAACTTAACACTATTTTCATTCGGTTAATTTACAAGTTACAATTTAACACTACAAAATTCAATTGCAATTATTCTATTATATTATGGCAAAGCAAATTGTAATTATTAAGCGGCGTCCCTACTAGAGCCGCGCGGCTCGTGCGGCTGAGCCGCGTAACTCTAGTGAGGAAGCCGCTTTACATTAAACACAAGCTCAAGCTATTTTTCATATTACCCTACAAATATTTATTTTTATCATAACAGCAGCAGGTAGGTTTAAAACAAAATATCAGACAAATAATTGCATAATGCTTCAGTACCAGAAAGTGCAATACAAATAATTTGTCTTATGTGTAGTGGTAGTGTTTATTAATAGCATTTCTAGTTATGTATAATATAAATTATAATAGTATATTATAATACAAGTGAGCTAAGTTGCTCATTATACAGGAGGAAACAAAAACAGGAGAAAACAATTTCTTTCATTGAATTGTACGGCAGTGCCGGGTGTGTTATGGGACTGCCGAAGTAGTTTTTTTATAGACAAAATCATTATAAAAGCTTTTTAAATTTCTTGTTACATGTTTCTTATTTGCGCAGCGGTGCCTATTACTATGAATGCTGCTGAACCTAAAAAACGTACTTTTCTTCGTACATCTCAAAAGAAACACCCGCTTATATCTCTATATAGTCTGTGGCATCTGCGCAAGGCAGGTCGCGCGGCTCTTAATGTGGACACGTTGCAAAAAAGCACAACGAGCGCGCTCCTAGTGGGGACGCTCCTTAAGAATTGCAATTTTCTTGACTTAATAAAAATTGAATAGAAAAATGAAAGGTTTTCTATATTGAGAATAAAGGCCCGCTTGTAGTGCGGCATGCTGGTATGAATTCGGTACCGCGTTCCCCGCCAGTTCGTTGACGCAGACGAGTAGCGGGCGAGTCGATTGCGCGGGTGGGCGAGTCGATTGCGCGGATGGGCTAGTCGATTGCGCGGGTGGGCGAGTCCATTTTGCGGGTGGGCGAGTCGATTGCGCGGATGGGCTAGTCGATTGCGCGGGTGGGCTAGTCGATTGCGCGGGTGGGCGAGTCCATTTTGCGGGTGGGCGAGTCCATTTTGCGGGTGGGCGAGTCGATTGCGCGGATGGGCTAGTCGATTGCGCGGGTGGGCGAGTCCATTTTGCGGGTGGGCGAGTCCATTTTGCGGGTGGGCGAGTCGATTGCGCGGATGGGCGAGTCGATTGCGCGGATGGGCTAGTCGATTGCGCGGGTGGGCGTGTCCATTTTGCGGGTGGGCGAGTCCATTTTGCGAGTGGGCGATTCGATTGCGCGGTGGGCTAGTCGATTGCGCGGGTGGGCGAGTCCATTTTGCGGGTGGGCAAGTCCATTTTGCGGGTGGGCGAGTCGATTGCGCGGATGGGCTAGTCGATGGCGCGGGTGGGCGAGTCGATTGCGGGGGCCGCGCCGCGACGCGGCGCCTGCAACCCACCCCGTTCCTTCGTTGCCTTTCGTACCGGGACCAGGCCTTATTTTTATAAGATCTTTTATTTTTTTTATTACCCATCCTGTTTTCGGGGAAATTTAAATAAAATGAACAAATTCTTAAAACTAATAATGTAACTATAAATAATAAAAAAACTATTTCAAAATAAACTTCAGCTAAAAGATAATAAAAAGATACAAAAACGTTGCGTAACAATTATGAGGGGTAGCTCTGTGAAAAAAGCGACATGCGTCCGCTCTCGGTCACACCTCGGCGAGCACTGGCTGGTGTATTTCTCGACTTTCGCGACCCGCCAAAGCAATTTTATTTTTATTAAAAAAAATATAGCACTTTTTCCAATTTTTTTTTGCGAGTCCCTTCTATAAACAATGTTTGATTGTTTTATGTAATTTTCAATACTTTTTGAGACATAATCTCATATAAAAAAATACGTTTGAAAACACACATTAGAGTCAGGTTTGTGATTTTTTTTTATCGAGCCAACTTATTGACATCATGTTTTGGCTTTTGCCCGGCGCTTGGTCGTATGTTCAATTACAATAAAATAATTTTTCATTGCTTTCTGGTTTATAGTTGAAACGTTACACATGTTCAAAAAAGTTCAAAATTAGTAAATCCTTGCCTTAAGAAAAATCATCGTTTCCAAGAACTCGGTAGATGGCGTTGATGTGACTACGTTACCAGGTGTCAAAGCCAAAACGCTACATACAAAAACACGTCACATACGCTCGTTGACTGTCACTTTCGTTTGCATAAGCTTCCAAGTATAACCATTAGGTCCAAGTGAAATTATGTGGCGTTCTGTTCCTTGCAGTAAAATACCGACACCAGCGCCATCTATCCAGCGACTAGCGAAGGGTTTAAAAGAAAATCTCTCATTGCAATTGAATTTTGTAGTGTTTAATTGTAACTTGTAAATTAACCGAATTAAAATAGTCTAAGTTCAAGAAGTAAATTAAATTGTATGAAATATTTTTAAAACCAATTGGACGCGGTCCAAACGTTTTAAACGCCTTAATAAATTTTATGAGCCATAAAATACTTCATGGCATAAAATGATACTTTTTCTTCAGGCGCTCTGATGTCAATTTTGTTTACCCTTTTTTTAATTGAAATTACAGTTAATTATGTATAATAACGATTCAAACGTAGTCGTACTATTTCGTATTAAAATGTTGTGTTCAGTTTAAGATCACATCGTGTATTTTTCATCAAATGAACATTGGTCCCGTCATTTTGATATCAAAATGGCGTGACCAGTTTCTGCATGGAATATTTGCAAATTTTACGGTGGTAGAATTTTTCTATGAAAGTATGAAATAGTAGAAATATTGTACTAAATGCTATTCACATGATAATCGCAGTATCTGGCGTGGTCCCGTCATTATGACGTTCACTTAACGTTTCATATACAAAAGGTACTGAAATGTATGTCTCTGATACTTTGTCCCGTGCACCCATATCAAAAACTAATATAGAAAAATTTAATTTTGATGAGTTGGATAGTAATATAGTTTGTCAAGTAAATTTACTAACTTCTAATTTAGCAATTACTAAAGAAAAACAAGAAAAAATCATGTCTCATACAAAATCTGATATGTCACTCCAAAAACTAAAAGAATACTTTATGTCAGGATGGCCTAATTGCAAGCAAAAATGTGATTCAATTGTTTTACCCTATTGGAACATTAGAGATGAGATTCATGTTGTAAATGATCTAGTTTTCAAGAATCAGTCTGTCATTATACCTAAATCTCTACGTTCTGAAATTCTCTCAATTTTACATGAAGGACACATGGGCATAGAAAAAACTAAAAATCATGCCCGTGGAACTGTTTTTTGGCCTAATATTTATCATGATATTGAAATCAAAATAAAACAATGTGAAACTTGCATGACATTTAGTTCAAATAAAACAAAGGAAACTTTATTATCTCATGAACAACCTTCTTTGCCATGGCAAAAAGTAGCTACAGATTTATTTGATTACAAAAGCAAAAAATATTTAATAGTTGTCGATTATTATTCAAATTACATCGAAATAGCACAATTAAATCAAGATTCTAGAAGTTATACAGTCATTAATCAAATCAAGTCAATTTTTTCACGACACGGTATTCCATTGCAATTAGTAAGTGATGGTGGCCCTCCATTCAACTCTCATGAATTTCAAAATTTCACAAAAGACTGGGATATTCAACATATCATGTCAAGTCCTCACTTTCCTCGATCAAACGGTCTTGCGGAAGTATCTGTAAAAATTGTCAAAAATATTCTCAGAAAATGTGAACAGTCAGGTACAGACTTTTATATTGGTCTGTTACAATACAGAAATACCCCAAGAGGTAATCTCAAATCACCTTCAGAATTACTTATGTCAAGAAAACTGAGAACAAAATTGCCTACTACAACAAGTAATTTAAAGCCAAAAGTAGTTCAATTTTCAAGTCATTTAAAAAATAAGTCACAAAAATTGGAAAATAGAAAATTATATTATGATAGAAATGCTGTATCTCCTCAACAATTTCAGTCAAATGACATAATATTTTTCAAGAGAAATCCCAAGGATGCAACATGGTCTAAAGGTGTTATTTTATCAAAAACTAACTTTCCAAGATCATACTTAGTCAAAGATAGTAATGGAACAATCTATAGAAGAAACTCACATCATATTAAGCTATTTAAATCAAATCTGTCACAGTCAAGGTCACAAAATAGTTATAAATCGTCACAGTCAAAGGAAAATACCAAAAATATATTGGAAAATAACAATGATAATGCTAATCATTCTGGTCACAAGTCGTCCAAGTCTTATAATAAATCGTATCAAAAATCATACAAGTCAAGTCTAATAGAAAAGGAGGATACAGAGATACATCATTATTATATTCCTGAGTATCTATATTGTAGAAGAAAAAGTAATGAAGAACAAATTGTAAATTTAGATGATTCTTATGCATCTGCCGAGTCAAGTCAGTCATCTAATGATGAAAATCCAACACAATTGGATAAGTCTGTCAAGTCAAATGTAATGAATAAAAGTAGGATACAGTCTCCTATATTTGTAGAAGTTAATGATGATGTACAAAATAATGAATATTTGTCAGAAAATGAAATGTTAAGTCAGTCACAGTATGATAGTCAAGACTTACCTGAAATGTTAGATATAAGTATAAGTTCAAATACACCGGAGTTAAGATACTCATCCAAAGGGAGATTATTAAAGTCAAGAAAAAGACTAGATTTATAAAAATGAATGTATATTTATTATGTCAATTTAATGAGTCAATTAATTCAATTTTTAAGGTTAAGTTATTTAATTTGTCCTAATGTTTATTTACGTTTTAATAGAAATGTCAAATGTCATTAACGTCAATGTCAAGTCATGTCATAATTAGTCGATGTCAAATTTATGTCAACTAACAGGTTCAGTGTTGCCTTTTTATCTTTAAGAAAGGGCATGTAACAGATTATGTTATCTGTGACATCAATCGTAATATGTAATATTATCTGTGGTTTTCATTAAAGAATATAGACTCTCGTATCTCGGTCATCACCACACGCACGCTCGTTGTTTTAATTAATATTCCCTAATCCTGGAGTCCCACGATCCTCTACAACGGCAAGTGGCGGTTCTAGCGGCCAACTATTCTTTGTCATAGCGTCTTGGTTTTTTTTGGGACAAATTCAAGAAAAGAGGTGTGTAAAGTAACAAATTACGACTAATTCCTGGCAAAGTTTCATCAAATATTGTGAGTTGTCCGCGTGGTTGAAATGGATTCACTGTTGGCTCTTATGCTAGTCCCGCCCACTCAGTGGCGACACTGTCATTGTACGTTAAACACGCTTTCAGTTGCTATATAAAATGACGATTTGCGCTTTAAAAGTGTGCAGGAACTACAAAGGACGATTGAAAACAACTAAAAATGTTACCTATCATCGGTAGGTAAAGTTTAATAACCATATTATAGAGAAACAATTAAATTAACAAAATAAAATTTTATCGTAAGAAGTACCGTCATTTTGACGGCATGTTTACAGGGTTGCCTGTTTATTGAAAGTAAATTTCCCATTTGATCATTAGCTCTAATTTAAAAATTGTTTAATCATGGATTGGATAATATTAACCGGAATGTAACATCTAAACGAAAACTATTTAAAAACAAATTCAAAGAGAAGGTCACTAAGTTGCCTGCTGTACACAGCATATAAAATACATAGAGATTGTTAACCCTTTCTAAGGTGAAGGGAATATTTTACTGCATGTCTTTGTTCAATAATTCCGAACTAGGATATTGAAAATAAATAATTTGAATAGCAATATCTTTTTCATTAAAATATATTTTACCTAGTAATTCAGATGCGCATACTTACTCCTAATATGTAAAAAACAATTGAAAGAATATAAATTAAAAAAAAATACCCAAAGATAATAATCTCAAAAATCAAAACAATATTTTATTACCTTCTTTTATGGGAAATTTTCAAGGGCTGGTAATACTCAGTAGGCTTGTTACACAGTAAAAGACGCTTACTTGTGTGTGTGACACGCACACAACCGCTTCAAATCTGGCCTGTTATTTTTGCTGCGATTGCAGCGCAACACTCTATCTAGACATGTATATAATCAAAGCTTAATCACAAATACACTCCAGTTTACTATTCGCTTAGATATCGCACTTCTAGTTCACTTCGATTCGCTACGTTGTGTAGCCAAAACAAGACTGACGGTCGTACGTAGTTACGTACCGTAAAATGGGGTTAATAGAAATGCAGGGGTGAATAGAAACAAAACTTTGGAATGGATTTTAAAGTTGAATTCACATGATACGGAACCAACAAGTACTCTATTGTGTTAACTAAATAATACTTAATTATAAAGGTACCTTATTGGCAATTTACAATATCAGTTCAGCGATAAAATCGCTTTTAAAGTTTTGTTTCCATTCCCCCCTGCATTTCTATTCACCCCGTTTTACCCGGTACGTAAAATCAGTGCTGTGTCCCCCCCCCCGTCAGGGGGGGACGCAGCATGCGGTACTGACGGTCGCGGGCCTGAGTGAGCGGTGTATTTATACTCGCCAACAGACACACAAGAATAACCACGAATATTGTAGAGGGTTTAGAACTGCTTCATAAAAAACATTAACAAAAGAAAAGTAGGTAATTATAAGGTACTTGTACAAAACAAACAATATGTATCGTATGCCCTCGGCGTACGGTCGAAATTATAATGTCTTTTTATAAATAGGTCGCGAATTTGTACCTACCTAACTATAAAACTAATAATAATGGAAAGCACTCGAAATTCCAACGTACACAAACTGTAATCACGTGCTTTCTCGAATGTTCTAGTAGGAGGTTCGATGTAACAATATGAAGTATGTTGTTTATCCCGGGGTGGGTACCGTGGGTAAATTTTATCAAGGGTTTCGGGACGGATTTCATAAGGTTATTTTGTTTGAGGAATTTTCTTATAAGTTTTGTGTTCCCAGTATGTTGAAAAGACTTGGAAGGACGTAAGTAGGTAAGTGTGAAAGAGACATCGTTTGTTGTTTGTTAGTGGCTTGGAACCGTATTGGGAGGCGATACGGACGTGTGTTCCGAAAGTGGAAGAAAGTTCCCCGCTGTGGTCGCAAAAAAGCATATGTACCTACATATCGTCGGAAGATGAGGCGCCCCCGTCGAGTTCGACGTAGTGTTCACTCGGGTCACAGAACATATATAATTCGGGTCCACCCTTTAGGAGTGTTCTGACGCTACCAGGCGGTGATATGAAGTATGTTGGATCTTCTATTCAACAGTTGACGTGAGAGTTTGGGCGGAAATACCTCTTTTTACTTTGTTTGCCAGAGGCAATAGTAATGCTGGTGTTTATTTACAAAATCAGTACAGGGATGTTATTAAGGTTGAATATGTAATTAGCAATATGGAATTGAATAGGTATTATGATATGGGGACAGGGGAAGGTTGAAGTAATTAATAAGAACTTTACTGATTTGAGGGTGAATCCATTATTTTAATCAATATACTTATCAAATATCGTTTCACACGTAAGTACTCACAAGACTATCTTTTTTTATATTATTCAAACACAGTTTTGAGGTTATTCCACATAAATAACGTCTATGTCCCGAAATGACGTATCGAGAGAGTGTTGCCAGGAGTTCGTATTTGTAATACCCAAAAATGTGGGTAAGTTGTAGGCAAAGTCATAGCAAAATACACATTTTTTAATAATTATTTTATTTGACATAATAGTTTTACAAAACAGTTATACAAACACTCGCTGTACAAATGTGTAGCGAACTTTATGTGAATGCAGATTCTATGTATCGAGCGACATGTATACTACAGGCAATATGTTAATCGGAAGAACGGGCTAGGGTGATTAGATTATGGAGAGTCATATCCTATTTATTTTACGTTAAATTCATGAGTTTCACTACGCCACACCTAAACCGTTCTCCCAGTTAAAAGTCGATTTACCTCCATTAATGTACTGTTTCCTAACTATGGAATATTACATTAGTACAGTTTTATTTGTAAAATTTAAAACTACAGGTAGTCTTCATTTCTTCATAATTCCTATTATAGAATACTTACTAAAAAATTAAGATTTATCACAAAAAATACATTTACTTAACTTAATGGAATTAAAATACCATTTTGTAAAAATGTTTTATAAATACTGGTACTCGAATTTCACGCCCATTTTTATTGAATTACTTATACAAACCAGAAAAAGAACCTAAAATTATTATTTATTGAGAATTTTTATTCAGTCATAAATGCCTAAAATTAATAAGGGTTTATACATAATTGGCACATTTTCTTAGTGTTACCACCATTTCAGTATATCCCAAGTTATAAGCAAATTGTAACACAACATGCAGGAGACACAGATATACAAGTCTCATTTAATAAATATATATCTACAAATTGTTGTAACTATTCAATGCTATGTTGTGGTTACATTATTTTACTCATTTACCTTTATTCCTTTTTATAATTTTGATTTTATAATTTAAAGTGTTTAGACGGTTTTTTTTAATTCTCATAATGACTAGTACTTTTTAAAGGAATGTACAAAAAATAGACTCAATCAATAATCAATATAATTGGAATGATTTTGTGACGATTACGAGATAAAACAACAGTGAGTTATTGGGAAACTAGGTGTTGATGTTGAAAACGCGCCGTGTGTAGGAACATACGAGGAAAGGATATTCAGAGTAACGTGATGTGCGAACTAAACATCGCCGGCATTGTACAAAGTATAACGTCGCTGTGTATGTACCGACTAGTATATTACATAGCTACAGTATTATTATATTTACAATAAAACTATCATGGATAATGATATGAGGATGTAAAATGAGTTTTTATCTAATTTTAGCCGAAATCATAGCTAAGGTACACATAAACGGCTTAAAGGTATCAGAAAACTAATATTATTATTGAAATTGTCTTTTTGCATGTTTACATTACATTACATCGTATCAGTATTATATATGTATACGTATTCTACGTATAAAAGAAATGTCTATTATTTCGAATCAAGTGGTCTTAGTAAGGTAAATAGTTTTACATGTATCGTTTACTAGACTACTTTCCTTAGAAAGACAACTTGAAGCTACTAAAAATACTTTTATTGAAATTCTAAAGTGGCAGTGGACGGCACCTACGATTACTCGCGCGGTTCACGGGTATAATATGTCAATTCCTATTGTGAGATCAATTCCGTATTATAGATCTGTGTTATTCTCGGAATTCGATGTCTGCTTGTGTTCGTCCTCAAGTGATAGCAGGATATGCAGGTTGTAGTACACAGCTGCTGTTCACGAGTGAAAGATTTCAAATACGCGAGTAACGCGGCCGAAATCACAAAATAAACATCGAATCTGATTTCCGAATCTATATCATCAAAATTTGAATAGTTCAAATGTCGGGGCGTCCACGGTAACCTCACCACTCGCACTCCGGTCCGCGCGACTGATGCACCGCGGCAGTACGCGACCGGCGCGACCGGCGCGACCGGCGCGACCAGCGCGACCGGCGCGACCAGCGCGACCGGCGCGACCGGCGCCCGCAGCGCCCCAACCAACTCAATCGCGGCGAAAGCTTCTCGGAGGGCTCGGCTCCGGCACGTGTGTCACGTGTCACGTGTAGCGCGTGTGTCACGTGTAGCGCGTGCGTCAAGTGAAGCGCGTGCGTCACGTGTGTAGTGCGTGGTCGTGCGTGCGTCAGACGGGTGGCGGCGCGGGCGGGTCGTGCGCGGGCGCGGGCCGCAGCAGCTGCAGCAACAGGCGCAGTCAATCAGCCAGCACGGAGTGCGCGATGACGCCGAGCTCTTCCTTCAGTACGCGGAACGACGGCCGCTCCTCCGGCGAGCGTCGCCAGCACAGTTTCATCACCTGCACCGACAGAACACGTTACTCCTCACGTCTTCATCGAGACCCGTACCATAATAATAGCCATGTTTGTTATTTCTTTTGTCGTAAGATAACATAAATAGCAGCACAATACTCACATTGTATATTTCGTTGAGACAGCCCTTGGGTTTCTCGAGCAACATACCCCGCTGAACCATGTCCGCTACTTCCGAGTTCTTCATTCGGCCGTAGGGCACTTTCCCACAAGTAAAAACTTCCCACATTAGCACACCTGAAATAATTTATAGGTTACAGGGTATTCAGATCAAATAAAACAACATCAGTGATTAGATATAGGTAGTAGGTGGGTAAACAGACAAATTCCTCGATATAAATCTCTGGCGATAATCATTTAAATTGGAACTGAAAACTCTAATTTATATGTATACATACATATAAATTAGAGTTTTCAGTTCCAATTAGTTTTCAGTTCCAATACACCTCAAAACAGGAATAATGCTGGAAGCAAACTTCTTCAAAACTGTTTTAATTAAATATTGATAGAGCTAGTAGTAGTAACTAACCGAAGGCCCAAACATCAGATTTGGATGAGAAGCGCGTATAGTTGAGCACTTCCGGCGGCGCCCACTTGATGGGGAACTTGGTGCCGCCAGAACTAGTGTACTGGTCGTCCAACACGTACCGCGCCAGCCCGAAGTCAGCCACCTGCAATGTTTAATAATGCCTTAATACATATATTCCTGAGGTAATTACTTAAAAATATCCTTCAGTCTGTGGACTTAATTCTGAACCATAGGCAATATTATTATAATCTTACTTCTATCTAAATAAAAGTTTGATCTTCAAAACCTACCTTTACAACATTCTCGTCTCCAACTAAACAATTTCTAGCAGCTAAATCTCGATGAATGTAATTATGTCTTTCTAAATATGCCATTCCTTTGCAAACCTGAAATAAAATACATATAAAATATAATTAAGTAAAATTTATTTGTAAGTAACTAGATTTGTTGCAATTATCTAATTTGAGAATGCCTGCATAAGTACAAAATCTTAAGGCGCCTATACGAGCTAAATTAGCAACTCTATTTGTGGTGGTTCAAACTTCGTTTGAAATGCTGTTAGAATAATGTTCTAATCAGCTTGCACTACAAAGTGGTTGTTACGTCAGCCACTGCGGGCTAAATAGCGCGAAATGAGTGGTTTCGATCGATTTACAAAAAAACTATTGATTGGATTAAAAAACTAAAACAGTATCATGCTAATATATTGCTTGTAGAATTATTTGCCAAAAAATCAGAATGATCGCATGCATATTAGTATGTTTTCTATTGTTTGAAAGATATTTTTAGAGGTAAGTTCGTGATTTCTTTTTATCGAGCCAAATTAATTGTATTATGTTTTCAAAACAGTATCATGCTAGCATATATCCTGAAGAATATCATATATTTTTCTGGTCTTGTTTATAGCAGTGAATCATATACTTTTAGTAATTATAAAACTCGCGTTTAGCTCGTGTAGTCGCCTTAAGGATATGGACATAAATTGGTTTATGGGAAGATACACATATTTATGCTCCTTTCCTCCTTTTTGATATTCAGGGGTCCAATAAAACGTTTTATTCTTGTATTTATGGATGTTTTCATTCCTTGAATGAATGCAAACTCTTTCCGTATGAGCATGGGTCATGTAAAATGCGAAATCATCTTACTTGTATACACATATCAAGGAGTACGGCGGGCCCGAGCTGGTCGGGGGACGTACGTCGCAGGTAGTTGAACAGCGAGCCGTGCCGCATGTACTCCGTCACTATGTAGATCGGTCGGTGCTTCGAACACACGCCATATAGCTGTACCAGGTTGCCGTGCTGGAGTTTGCTGAAATAGGTTGTTGTGGAAGGTTAGTTACTGGATATCAATGTTGGTCGCTCACCAAATGCACTATCCACCGCATGCAAGTCACTCGGAGAGCTATGGAACAAGCCATGTTGGGCATCTCCCTCTACGACCGTGTGAAAACCACCGAAATACGGAGACGAACGAGACTCACAGAGATGGCAGAAACGATAGCAAAAATAACGTGGGAGTGGCCCTAGAAGCCGTAGACTATTTGTAAGATGGGGGGAGAAAGTGATGGAGTGGACACCACAGACGGGACAGACGAGTGTCCGGAAGAAACTGGAGGCTTGGAGGAGACGAATGTTGTATGTAAAAGAAGAATAAAATGTTGTGCTTTACGCACATTCGATTAAAATAACAGACATGTTTATTGACTTATAACGGGCTTTTTTTGTAAAGTCGTGTCAGACTTTAAAGTAGAAAAATATACACCAAACCCTCATTTCGCCAGTTATAAAGTATTTAATATGGAACGAACCTACTACGATAATCTGCTATTGTGAAATTCCAGATGGTATACTTACGTCATAACCTTGGCTTCGTCAATAAAGTCGTCCTCAGACATGGTGCCCTCCTTCATCATCTTGACGGCGGTGTCGATACGTCCGCGCCACTTGCCGCGCCGCACTACGCCGAACTGTCCCGCGCCCAACTCTTCCATCAACACCAGCTCCGATGGATCGATCTCCCATTTGTCTGGAAATACAAATTCAGCATTTTTTAAGTCTGTTCAAATACTGCGACTATAGAAAAGGAGTACACATTTTGGAGAGTCCAGTAATGTCTGTTGAAGCCCATTTGTCATGTTAGACGATAGCCCCAACATGTCATTTGAGGAATATAAAAATGAATCCCTATTTCCCTTGGTCACGCCATCACGCGTGAACAGCTGGACCTATTTCACTTATTCTTTTTTTGTTGTGTTTGTCATTGTCAGGAGAAGGTTCTTATGAAAAAAGAAATGTAGTGGGTAGGTAGTAGTAGGTAGGTAGTGGTAGGTAGATTAGGTAGGTAGGTCTGTCAGGTCAGCTAGTTTGAGGAATAAGTCATTTTATTTGGGCATTCGTGTTAAAAATCCGATGGTATACGAGTATTCTGATCTTCGACACAGTTTAATATTTGATTCAATTATAGAATTTGTCCTATGTAGGTATTAATAAATTTCCTTGAATCACAAGGGAATTTGTTAATAAGGATAAAAATCTATGTATAATTGGATCAAATATTGACCCTCTCTGCTATAATGCAAAAACTCACTGCACTAAAAATGCATTCAGTGAAAACTTGATGAAAAGATCTACATGGAAAAATGTGCCGCAGAGTGACCACTTATCTCCGTTACAGTAAACTTTAGTGTTATTTATAGCAATCATCTGCCCTATTTGTCAGCCTTTGGGATACAATAAATACAATTAATTTGAAGGTAATTTACGTAAATGAGCCGGAATTATCTTTTTCAATGCGATCCAAGGAAAATTGCCCCATTAAATTACACTGGGGTTACACACAATTATATCATTACATCGCATGAATGTAGTATTCATTTCTAATTGACGTCAGACGTATTTTACACACGTATTTTGACGTACATTCTTGTTTGTATCAGTTGTGTACATCTGAATATCAAGTTTCTGTAATACACTTATTATACACACCAATACACACACACAAACCTGCTCACACATTCCCAAACATACACAATTACACACACTCACACAAATATTGTATGTTTATCTACTAATATTTGATATGGAAGAGCGGAGTCCCCCAATACAGGCGTTACTTGCTTAAAGGAGCCTCCCTTTAAGCAAGTAACGCCTGTATTGGGGGACTCCTTACGACTCCGACTTAAGGGAGGATTATTATTATTTATTTATGAAGAAATAAATTATTTTTGCTTTGATTAGATACCCGTGTCAATATATATGTAGAAGAAAATAATACATTCCATTTAATTAAACTATATTATTGTAAACGATACTGTTGAACACGCCGTAAAAACATATATATTTTTATTGCCTTTTCGTAAGCAATCCAAGGATATTGCAGTAAATACGACTCGAACAGTCACTTCCAGTGTTCTAATTAGTAAGAAAGTACTAAATTACAAGCGTTAATTCGTCAACCAAGCGCGTTTAATACAAGGATGCCTGATGCTACTAAGGACTGCGATCACTTGGATACGATCGCAATCCAGTTGCACCTTTAGAAAGAACAGATAGTAAACCAGCATTAGTAGTACCGCTCCCAAATGTGGTTAGTGATGGTTCTCTAAGTGATAATGAGGATGTGTGCGACTAACCGTACTGACCATGCGACAGTCCAGCAGTGGGCGGCGCGGGCCGGTCGCACGGCGTGGTCTTGAGCCGCGAGCACAGTCCCCCGCTGTTGTGCTTGTGGTAGTTGATGAGCTCGGGTATGCTCGCGCAGCAGTGCTTGTCCGACAGGTAGTACTCGCTGCTTCTGTTCTGCTTTATGTGGTAGTGCTTCGTTTGGGGATGGTAACTGGAATTATTGCAATAGAATATTAACTGTGATGATAGATTCGTGTCTCGCAACTATTAATAGCAGCTAAGACACTAAATATACACCATGTTAACATGCCAAATATACACCCTGAAGAGAACTGGCTACAATGACCTAAAGAAATCGGAACAGCTCAAGTTAAAGCGATGTTGACATTGTGCCAAGGAGATAAGCGCCAAGTGCCTTCAAATTCTATTGAATAATTTTGCGAGAATTTCAATTTAACTTTCTAGATCCATTCTACAGCGTTGTTAAGAGGATACTTACACTTTGGTATATAAGGAGAGCGTGTACATGCCCTTGGTTGAGGAGTTGCGGACCACGAAGCATCCCTCCTTATCTTCCTGCTTGAGAAGAGATTCCGCTCGCTGTCGCGACATCTCGCCGACGTACCACCTGCGCAAAGACCTTATAAACACCCGGAATTAACCACACACGTATGCCTCAACCTTGCAAGAAATTCGGGCCATACTATCCTGGCAATTCTTACACGTTGTATGTAGGTATTTTATGCAAATAGTTTTATCATTGACTCATCCTGATTCCTGTGTGCGAAACACGGAACATAAAATATTGACGTGCCGTTTGTCAGGTAAGTATGGACAATGCATGATGAATAAATTAATTTCCTAAATTAGGTTCTGTTCAATTATTCCCAAAAAAAAAAACGTTTGGTGGCGGATTTTAAACGCAGTCTAGCTATCTTCGTTTCTCCACTTATTTCAGATTCCATAAAACACCTTTACATATCAGGAACCACTACTTTTCTTTGGAAAATGCTGGTGTATTTATTCTAGAATGTCAGCAAAATGATACAAACCAACATCACCGAATTTTCCGAGTTCTCATTCTGTCAATGACGATAAATACGTGCATCGAATAAGTACAGTCACGCGCACCAATATGTAAACACCTAAGAATTTTTGAGTGTTTTTCTCCTACTATTCTGATTAAAATTTAATGTTGTTACGCACATAGTATTTTGGAAATCATATTTTTATGAAAAAGATCCTATCTCCTAGTTACAATCGTTATTTCTCGCGAAAATAGCTTTTATATTAAGGAAAGTGTATACACATTGGTGCTCGTGACTGTACATACTCTAAATCTTGAGAATTACAAACGTTTAACAAACCACAAGATTATTATTCAAATATATCCTCTTAAAAGTTTATGTTGATTACTATATTGTTGTAATAAGTAGATAGGTACTTGTACTTTTTGATAAGTAAAAAAAAAAACTTTTTTAGTTTTATGTTAATAAATGAATAAGAAATATTAATACGTAGGTAAAGGGGACCTGTCTTCCCATATCATGTGATAATAATAGATTTGCCTATGAGATTAGTTTCAGCAGTAGTTCCTCTGGAACTGAGCTCATGATTCATGTGATACACACCTCGCTAGACGCATACAAACCGATGTAGGTGTATATTAGCCAATAATTTAAATATTATTAACAATACGCAAATGATTTCTAATGTCAAGTGAAATAATAAATCATGCACGGTGTTATGATTAAAAGAGATTCACTTGAAATGTCTAAAATTATCCTCCTACTGATGCATGACATCGTTTTTGAACGTTGTTTTGTTTCCCTATGTAATTTCTATATCCACTGACTAGGTATCGAATAGTGATATATATCATCCAATTACCTGGTATTAATGCGACAGTTATAATATCCTAAATAAATCACAGCATTAAATACTACTCACTCATATTTCTGCAATCCTATTGTTTCCTTTTCTTTCACGTAATTACTAGGAATGTAACCAACCAACCTGAAAATTGATTCAAGATTTATTTTAATCAAATAATTCTACGTACCTTTACTATAGACGTAATTCAATAAAATTTTGCATACCCATTCTCATCTTTGACTTTCCACCAATGCTCTTGAGAGTCGTCGATAACTTCATATTCGGCGCCCTAAAACGATATTTTTAATAAAATTAATACGCATTATCGAAATATGTAATTGAGTAGGTTGTGCAACTGTGTATTTTCCTATAAAATAATCTTGTACTGTATGTTATATTAGGAAATCGACTGAAACATTGGAGTCAATTACATCACATTAATTATGTAGTATTATATTATGTAGCATTTATCTAGCTGTTTCGTATTGGGAGATACCAAAATAGATAATAGTTATTAATGTCCCCATACAGCATACAGCCCATTAACAAAAACAGATGAAATAAAAAATTTCATTGGATAATTGCCTTCGCGGTGTTTGTTTGTTTTTTGTGCACGACACCCACGGTTTAACCAAAAACTCCATGTACTTTGTTGTTGATTAATAATGACCATTAACTACAGTAGACTTCCATTTATGGCACTACAGAGAAAATATCATGATTCATTTGAAAATGCCTCTTTTTGACACTAAATATCCTCCTACAATATTAGCAAGTAGCTGTCTCACCACAATGGTAAAGCTGGGTAACGCATTATTTAGCGATAAGACTGCTCATTGTGTCACCACATTTAAAATTTGTATAGCGTAGGTACAGTTGCGTCTAATAATATGTAAACACTTAAGAATTTTTTAAATTTTGTTTCTCCTACTGTACTTACTGATTAAAATTTAATGTTATTACGTACATAGTATTCTGGAACTCATATTTTTATGAAAAAGATCTCTCCTAGTTACAGTCGTTATTTCTCGCGAAAATAGCTATAATATTAAGGAAAGTGTATACATATTATTAGACGTGACTGTACATCTACACTTATTTTTTATAGAGGAAAAAAATTGTATTTTGTGTATGTATGTTTGTAATGAATAAACTCAAAAACTACAGTTCCGATTTCAAAAATTCTTTCACCATTGGAAAGCTACATTTACCCTGAGTAATAGGCTACATTATCCCCGTACTAAACCGCGTGACGTCAGCTAGTAGGTAATAGATATAAAAATATTAGGTACTAGCACTTCGCCCGCGACTCGCTCGCGAAAACTGTGATAACTCTGTTAATTTGCAAGATATCAATCTAATTTATAGCCTACGTTACTCGGTAGAGATGTAGCTTATATTTAAAATTGGTTGAGTAGTTCTTGAGTTAAATCGTAACAAAAAATCTAATCTTGCCCTCTTCATAACATTAGTATAAAGGGTGTAAAACACCTCTAAACGAAGCCGAAAGGCACTTGTTCTCTTCGTCATTCCGATCATTTTTTTGTTTCACTTTATACATGGGAACCTTCTAGTTCCGGAGATATTGAGGGGTCAAGTTACAACTTTTTGACAAGTTTTTTTTAGTACAAGTTTTTATTGCAAGATTATTACTTTAAATACCTCCACAAACCCCGTACTATTCAATCCATCCATCAGCACAATGTTTTGAGTGTGTTACATTGAGTTATATCACAAAACGTGACTCTAAAAAAAAAGTTTTTTCCCAGCAAAAATTTTAGCTAAGTTAGATGTACAGAATGCTTGGTTGACAGGTTCGTGATGTGGTGGTTTACACCCTGTATAAGTATAGATAAGTAATTGTTAACTAAACTCACCTTTTCCAGTGAGAGATCTCCACTTTCAATAGCTTTGAATGGATATAGGGCTACCACAACTTTGGTTCTCTGCTTCTCCTGTAAATAATAATACTTAAATAGATTTGTGCCAAGATAATATTTAACTGATTGTAAATAAAGTTATAGCTTGAAAATTTTAATTATAATGAAACGAAAACGGGCTCCCGACTATGGCTTAATATACCAAAAGTGAAGTGAAGTTGGTAGATTGTTTTGAAACCAACTGACTAACTTATTTAATACCACTTATTCAAAAAAAAATCGAGCTTAAGAAATACAATATTGTATTTTGAATAGAACAAAAAGTGGCCAAGTGCGAGTCGGACTCGCCCATGAAGGGTTCCGTATCAAAATTGTGTAAATTGCGGTTTACGATTTATGACGTATTTAAAAAAAAACTACTAAAAGTTTACATGGTAATGTACATCATATATTTTTTTTAGTTTTATCATTCTCTTATTTCAGAAGTTACAGGGGGGGGGGGGGACATTTTACCACTTTGCAAGTGTCTCTCGCGCAAACTATTCAGTTTAGAAAAAAATGATATTAGAAATCTCAATATCATTTTTGAAGACCTATCCATAGATACCCTCACACGTATGGGTATGATGAAAAAAACTTGAGTTTCAGTTCTAAGTATGGGGAACCCCCAAAATTTATTGTTTTTTTTTTCAATGCGGTTTACTGAATACATCTACTTACCAAGTTTTAACAGCACAGTTCTTATAGTTTCGGAAAAAGTGGGTGTGACATATGGACGGACAGACCGACAGACAGACAGACATAACGAATCTGTAAGGGTTCCGTTTTTTGCCATTTGGCTACGGAACCCTAAAAATCCACATAAACATTCAGGTTCCTTCCTTTTTGATATATCAAGCAATGGCCGAAAAATAAAATATACTTAGAAAATTAAATAGCTGAACAAAAAAAAAATAAAAAAAAATAGGAATACTTACAGCAGCATTTTGTGTTACCTTTGGCTTGGCGGACGGAGTGCCGGGAGGAGCGCCCCCTCCCCCGGGCATCGGCATGACTGCGGCCGTGACGGCTTGAAACGAAATACATTATTTTATTTAAATGGCGTCCTATTAAATACTGTTTCTTGAAATTTAGGTTCTTACTTTATGACTAAAAGGATAAATTCACACCAAAAATTCAATCAGAAATTGAAAATGTTTCAGTGTAATAGATAACGATGGATGACACATCCAGAATTGTAGCTATCAACTATTGTATCATTTTTATGAGTAGCCGACCCCAAAATATTTCGGAAAAGGCTAGGAAAATGATGAGTATCAGATATTAATTTATAGTTGAATTATTATATTAAGTACACTAATTGTTTCTAAAATAGTGGTATATTATATTGTACTGTTTTATTCTTTGTATGAAATTGGCTGATGCCCGCGACCTTCGTTCTTGAAAAGGAAGTTATTACTTCCTTAATTGAATCGGATTTTGTTAACCATTTCAAGGGTTTTAATTTTTGTGCACTTAACAATAAACCTATTTCTAAGATTACTCCTTATAATCTCAGCTATCTGCCAGTAAAAGTAACGTCAAAATAGGTCCAGCCGTTTCGAAGGTTAGCCGGAACAAACAAACAGACACAAAATATTAAAATTAATGTAATTTTGTGGAATTACGATTTCATTAGATTAAATAATTAATTAATTATCACCAAAATATCATGAAGATAATAATATAATATCCTCAGGTGAATGCGGATAACACTTCCAAAATCAATAGCCAGTTTTCCTTTAAACAAAATCTTGTTTAAGAGCCGTAAAACTACTCATTATGCTAAGGCCACGGAACTATTAATACTTTTGACAGAAATTATCATAATAATGAAACAATAACCACTAGCAATATTCAAGTACAAGTGATATTCTACATTAGTGAGAGTTTTTCTTGGAAATATCAACATGATAGATTAGATTTTCTTGTAAATATCGACCATCATAGTCACTTAAATGATATACAGATTGAACTGGTGAGACTCGACAAAAATCTTCAGCCTCTACAACAAATAATTTGGGACGTTGAAGTATAGCCTGTGGTTCTTGTTAGAAAGTAGGTACGATAACCTTAAAAGAGATAGTTCCATGTCTCAATTTGACATATCAACTGTCCATCGAACACAATAACAAGCCCACTGCAGAACATAGTTAAGACACAAGAGAAATGATGACCTATATCCATGGCACAACGAGCACTATCCTTAAACACTGAGGGGTATCAGAATCACAGCACAGTATCACTTCTGCAGACATTACACAAACACATTACATTACACCTGACCAAGACAAGAAAGTGAGTGCAACGAGACCAGTGAACGCAACCGATGGCGACGAGGCCGAATAAATAGAGGTCACACGAAATGTACCGTACCCTCTAGAGCCGGCAGGAACGACGCTAACGAAAGACATGGTATTTTCGACTTCTTCTTAGTCACCATTGGCTCGTCTTCGGGTTTATTCGGCAACATGGGAACGGGACTTTGAGACCGGACGTCCGCGCACGACACCTCGCTCCGACTGCCTAGAAACGTGTCCAAGTACCGCGGCGAAGGTAAAGCCTGATACATAACGGTGGCACCGCGCGCCGTCGATACGGCACGTAAAACGTGATTGAGACAACTTTTATTTGTTGACACTTTTTAGAAGCTAACAATAAATAATGAAATTATTGAGTCAAACTAATTATTGAAACGTGCTGTTTTGTACTTGTCCTTTATTTATTAAAATTACAATCTAAGTAACTAGTTATATGAAAACTATACCTACATAATTTTGTGTTAAAGTGCTGCAAACTTATAGTTAACTACTAACTACGTAAAAATCGGCAAGGCTTCCATGGCACCAAAGAATATAATATGTAATAACAAAACCTGCACATCCATAATTATATGTATTACTTATGTCAATTTACAATTAACGGCAAAACTTAATTTGTTTTTCACCAAATCTTACTCAAACCAATTTTTGTTGCAAGTTTTTTTTTATGTTGTACAAAATCTTTTTTTTTTCTAGATTTGTTCCCTAAACTTAATAGTTAAGAGGGGACACAATTTTTACGGAAGTGAATAACTTAAGAAAAAAAGGATTTGAGGAACCTCGACATAATTTTTTAAGAGACAGAACAAAAAGAGAGACATAGTTATATACCTACGTAATATATAATATCTATAAATAGGTTTCCTATTTGTTCTTGTTGTTAAATTGAAAGTCACACCCATAGAAGACACCCACTCGCCAAACAGCTGTGGTGCCAACAATCTTGGGGTAAAAGTGCTGTGTCATACGGACGGACAGACAGACTAACAGGATGAACGACGAATCTATAAGGGTTCCATTTTATGCCACTGGCTATGGAATCCTAAAAAATCAAATAAATATGAGTCCACAATATTTCAGATAGGCATTAGGGAACAATATTAGTTCCATAGTTTTTGGTAGTAATATTGTTCCCCGCATTAATGATATTTCGACAGCCCATGGAGAACTAGGCTTTATAGTGTCGAGACGAGGAGCGAGGGCTCAAAGATGGTCGCGCTCGGCCTACATTCACCATTCGATGCGCGCGCGCAGGCGGTGTGCGCTCTCCCTTTCACTTGCTGGTCTCGTCGTACGTGGAAAGAAGACAGGTAATTTATACATACGTCATTAACGGCAATTGCTCGCTCGGAGATTATACCATCTTCAACAGAAGCCTTTCAATTGCATTGGCCAACTCATTTTGGTAGAGTTATCTCGAATAATCAAAATATTCTGTGTGTTTGTCAATATCCCTATTGTGTCTTCGTCAGTCGTCTATGTGTTTTTATTTTAAGTAGTTTTGTTGTAGCTTTAAAATGTTTATTTGTTGTAATGGTAGTTGCACAAACTTGTTTTGTTTTTTGAAACCAAATAGGGAAAAATTGTAAGTCATCTGCCTAGCCTTTTCCCAACTATATTGGTCTAACCGGATGCAGCTGAATATCAGTATTTTACATGGAGCGACTGCCTATCTGACCTCCACAACCCAGCTAATAGTGGGTTATACGATACCACTTGGTAAGACTGGTTGTCAGACTTTATGGGCCACTGACTATCTGTAACGACTATCAAAGATGGGCAAATGACAGCCGGGACCAACAGCTTAACGTGCTTTCCGGGGCACGGAGGAAACTCGGTATGTAAGGGTGGTCACCTATCCACAGACCAACCTGGGTAAGCACGGCTTAACCTAAAGATCGATATGAGCGGCTGTTATCATTTAGCCACGAGCTCCTCAATAAAATAAATAAATAATAAATAAAGAAAATAAAGAAATAGGGAAACTTGTAAGTACAAACCTGAAATATTTAGGGAGCTTGAAAGTGTGTGGCGACAATGTATTATTTTAGTGAAATATATAAATATACGCACGTGGTATGTCGTTCGACAGTCGATTTTCTAGCGGCGGTGTGAGCAGGTCAAGGTCAGACTCGATGAGGTTCCAGAGGTCTGCGCCCGCGCACCCGGAGGCGGTCTTCTCCCGGTCACAGCAGCTCCAGCGCCGCGCGGTCCACGCACCGGGGTGGTACCGACTTCGACGACCAGTACCTGTGCACACTGCAATCCACCATGACTTAACGCACCAATAACGTGAGAAATGAACTACTTAGGTCCATGTTCACCGAAAAGATAACAGCCTGATTAGCTAAAAACAGCTGTCACTGTGACATATTACCATACAAAAATGTGTTTTAAACAGCTGTTTTAGATAATCAGACTGTCATCTTGTTGGTGAACATGGACCTAAATCCTACTTCGGACCCATTTTTAGGGTTCCGTAGCCAAATGGCAAAAAACGGAACCCTTATAGTTTCGCCATGTCTGTCTGTCTGTCTGTCTGTCTGTCTGTCTGTCCGCGGATAATCTCAGTGACCGTTAGCACCAGAAAGCTGAAATTTGGTACCAATATGTATATCAATCATGCCGACAAAGTGCAAAAATAAAAATTTAAAAAAACATTTTTATTAGGGTACCTCCCCCAGACGTAAAGTGGGGAGCGATTTTTTTTTTAATTTTGACCCTGACGTGTGATATATTGTTGGATAGGTATTTAAAAATGAATGGGGGTTTTCTAAAATCATTTTTTGATAATATTAATATTTTAGGAAATAATCGCTCCGAAAGTCAAAAACAATGTGTCCCCCCCCCCTCTAACTTTTGAACCATAAGTTTAAAAAATATGAAAAAAATCACAGAAGTAGACCTTTATATGAACTTTCTAGGAAAATTATTTTCAACTTGATGAGTTGAATAGTTTTTGAGTTATATAGCACTTTTTCAAAAAAACGCAAATGATAACTTTGTTTTTCATACAAATACTATGAAAAACAAAGTTATTTTTGCTGACGAAAAATGTTGGTATTTTTAATGGTCTGGGAAGCTACGGAACCCTACAGTGAGCGTGGCCCGACACGCTCTTGGCCGGTTTTTTTTTTTGGTCAATTTAATACATACAGGGTGTAAACCACCTCATCACAAAGCCGTTAACCAAGCATTCTGTACATCAAACTAAGTAACTTTACGCAAAAATTTTTGCTGGGAAACAACTTTTTTTTTTGAGGTTATAAATTATGTTTTGTGGTAGAACTCAATGTAACGCAATTAAAACCTTGTGCTGATGGATGGATTGAATAGTACGGGGGTCGTAGAAATGTTAAAAGTCAAAATCTTACAAAAAAAACTTGTATTTAAAAAAAAACTTGTCAAAAAGTTGTAACTTTGACCCCCCATATCTCCGTAACTAGAAGGTTCCCAGGTATGGTGTTGAACAAAAAAAATATCGCAATGATGGGGAGAACAAGTGCCTTTCGGCTTCGTGAAGAGGTGTTTTACACCCTTTATAATATTGTCATGATTTCCAGATCTGTCAGTATTTTTTTTTAATTCCAGAGCATCTTCCTTCCTACGCTATAGCAGTTCCCTTTCTATAGATTGTTTTCTTTTTATTTTTGGGATGCATGACATCAGACAGTCCAACAAATTTCACAGAGATCTAACTAATGAAACAAAGGGAGTATACATATTTAATGAACGTTGAGTAGAGCGTACAAAGTTAACAATACAGATTGTCAGTTACAGGGTTCACCTACGTCACACGTAATAAACGACAGTATGTAACGGTGGATGGGTAGTTGAGTACGTACCCGATCTGATCGAGCGGATCCACTGCAGGCGTTCCGTATGGTCTCCGGCGATGAGGTAAAGTGTGTAGTCTGTGTTTTGTTCCGAATACCCCACCTGACCGTACACACGTGAGTAAGTTTTTTACATACATACATAATGATAATGAGTTTTTATTAGTATACAAGTAAACAGACAGTTTGTTAAGAAATATCATTGTCCAATATACCTGTGAATGGTTATGGTACTATTTAATATATTATTACCTGAAAGGGATATCTATAAACGGGGCTCTTCTCACCGTCACCCTCGGGTATGTGTTTGCTCAGCTCCCCCAACTGCGCCTGCTCCACAGTATGTATTGCGCCCGTATCGATGCGCCCGCGTTCCTTCCGTTTCTATCACACACGACATAAACCATTTTACAATCGATTCGAAACGTATTTTCCACAATTGAACCAAACAAACGATAGCCTTTCGTCACACCCCTCATACGAATATTTTAACATTCAAGGAAGTTGCCCATTCAACGATTCTGCACACAACGCTAGCTAGCTCACCTTAATACACACTATGAGCGTCTTACGACTGGCAGTACCGTCCTGACGTCAACGGAGTCATTAAACCGAGGCCATATTCGATTGTTTACAGTGTATAAATGACCGCGACTAGACCACACACTATATGAATAACTTAATTAAGTATAATTAAGCTAGGAGTTGCATATATTTCTTGCGAGCTATCTTGAATAAGGCGCTGTCGGGTGGCGTTATATTTAGATAACTTGTGTTAGTAGGGTTTTTTTTGAGTGATTCAAAGCAAAAAGAACCCATATTGAATGAAGATGACCCTAAAAAAATGACAAGCGAAAATATCTTGTGTAAAATCAACCGCGAGTCCGCGACCTAGATAAAGTTTACGATAAAGCTTAGAAGCAATGAAGTTAGAAAAGTAACAGCTTATTACGGTAAAGATGGATGATATATTATTATAAGCGAGTGTATTTTCGTGAAACAAACTGAGTGAGATACCGAAATCGGTCTAGCAACAGAGTTCTAAACCCTTTACCTAGCTAATCTAGAGATGCATAAACCTGAAAGAAAGCTTTCTCGTAAGAAGTAGTTACTGAATGCGACAACAAATGATAAAAACTCTACAGAAAATCCGTCATCGAATCAGGAAAAACGTATTTGCTTTTTTCAAGTGCTTTTGCGTAATTTTTAAAAGCAACGAAAAAAAAATGACGTAAACCGTAACCTGGAGATCATTTTAATCACATAAGCTTCAAAAATATTTAAAATTCAATTAAACATGCACAAAAGAAGTAACGCTACAGTTCTCCCTAATTGAATTCTGGTTGGAACTGAAAGCTCGGATATTTTTCAGAGCCAAGCTCCAATTTCGCTGATGCGTGAAAATTTCCATTTTCACTGGCACTCCCCAGTGGTATTCGATATTTTCATGCAAGTAGGGCTGGGGAAATGAAAATGCACCTATACTATAATATACACCGTGTTCCTGAGGATATACCTTAATTTTGAATAATACTTCTATAGCTCTTGTTAAACATATCGTACAAAGGAAGTAGTAGTTTAAATGGCATAGTTTTTAAGTTATTGGTAATTTAAGTTTAACCAATTTAATTATGTTGTGCTGTGAGAAAGAGTCTTTATTTGTGAGATGTTGCCACTTTGTGCAACCAAAACTATCAAACTGAATTTAGAAGACTGAAACTGATATTTGTTTTTTTTTTTTTTGAAGTTAAAGGCATTTTGTGTTATGTTGTGATAAAATGAGTTTGTAATCTAAGATGAACACGATGTTTTTACTTATTGCCACTGAAAGTGAAAAAAATTGGTAAAAACTAAAAAAACTAAAAAAAAAACTAAAAAAATTTTTGTAAATAATGGTCAATTTAATGGTCTGAATAACATGCCGAAGTTAATGTATAACCTCAGGAACACGGTGTATAGGTTAACTTCAAACTTTATATGGCTTAGTTCTATAACCAGCAAACTTAACACTTATGTACACTTAAGTAAATGGTGGTTAAAGTACTTAAGTAAGTGTATAGACGACGAGGCATATATAACACAAGATTAGTGTGTCAGCTAGTACGCAGCGACAAGAGCAACGACTGGGCTGGCTTCATGCCAAACGACTGGCAACAGCCCTCTCTAATAAGTAACACACTACACCAATTACCGACATCACAACCTGTCCCGGAATTACTTAACTTTATTTACGCGATAGTTTTTGCAAACATTTACTCGTATATCAAGCTATTTCGAATACTTTTAGCATGTGTCTACCACTGGCTGGCAATTCAGCTGACATTTGTGAGAAACATGAATTCCGACTCTTATGTATAATCAAATAACCCGTTCAGTTAAATCGAAGCCAAAGAACGAGTTCATCAGTAAAATGCAGATTTTCTATCGAATTTGCCTCACGCCAGGTGACTTGATCTAATAACATCCTGAAAGCGCACAACGGCCGAGCACCGGGTTGCGTAATGAATCAAATCACCGAGTTGATTTCCTGCGGGGGGATATACACCTCGATTTGCAGAAACTCCCGACAAAGCTATCTCCGATATTGTCAGTTGAACCGAATGATATCTTGCTATTCGTGTGATATGGTGTTTCAAAACAGCGTTGACGAACGGTTTAATTGGTTTAATCTGATTGTTTGGTGTTAGGTATGATAATGTGAGTCCTATTGTGCATAATTAATTAGTTAATTAATGGTTAATAATGCACTACGCCGAGATAATTGGCAGATTTACTAGACAGATTCGCTAGCGTGGGAACTAGGAAGTTTTGTTGCATATAGGAATTATTGTATTAAATTTTGTATTTCCTTTCGATCATTAGCAGTTAAATCATTATTATCTTAGACATGATCATAGTACTTACTAGAAACAAAAACATTGTTTATATTAGGCTTAGATTGGTGGCGAATGATGATCGGTATCAACTTAATTTTAGAAGTTTTGGACATAAATCTTTTACGGCCATTTTCAATAACTTACTAGCCGGTTTCGGTAGGTTGCTATCTCTGTCTGTTTGAAATTTTGCTGACTGACCGGTTCGAAACAAAACGTCACAGAAAAGCATTCTTTGAATTTTTCTATAAATCAAGGGGCGGCTAGGTGACGCGGATAAGATAAAAAAACACCGATAGCTACGGAAGTAGGCATATTAACCAACAGCAAGCTACGAGCTCTACATTTAGAAGAGTTAAAACATGCAAAGCAGAAAGATTCCCTGAAGTGAACAGAAACAACACAGTTCAGAAGAGAGACGCGGTTGAGTCAGTAGAGTGAACCTTTTTCAAACAATTAGCGGGCGTCGGAGGGCTCTCCATTAAAATTGCTCACATAACGAGGGACCACACAGCACACGCGGCATGACGGTACATACATTAGCGAAGTGAGGGGTTGCCGCCACTCCGCCACTCGCTGTGGGGACCGGGGAGTGATTGCCAAGTCTATTTGAGCGCGCGAGGGCTACGACACACTTTTTGTTTATTTTACTGCACTTTTCGAGCTTTCTGTTACTGTGCAGTTTAATACATCAGGAATGTCAGGGAATTCTCTTTGCTTTCTTTATATTTGGTAGGCCGAATTTAGAACACTGTTTTTGTCTTTGGACGTTTTAGTTGTTTTGGTTGGCTGCTGGTTTAATAAGTAAATATTACATACTTACTAATCGTTTTGGATATATTGTGCAGTACCTACAACAATCTAAATGTTCAATATCATTCTTGCTTCAGAAGATTTTAGTGGTTCTAAAATCTTAGTTTCACAAACGATTTTTTTTTCTATTTTTGATCAACTCCCCGGGTGCTTAACAATTTTCTAAACAAAACTGCACTTTTTATTTGAGTCCGGTCGAACAAGCTATTTGGTTTACATTTTACAATGTAATTTGTGGGTTAAACTGTAAATAGCTTGTTCGACTGTACATAGTTTTCCCCAAATTTTAGTAAGTAGGTACCTACCTAATTTTATAGAAACAATGTTTCTAAAAAATAGCAATTCACCAATTATTTTGTACACGGTACCTATGAATATTTTCTTCATTGTAGTGTATTTTAAAGAAAATGAACAGAATTTAATTAAATTTTTCTAGTAACTTTTTTATATGTAGATAAAGTTTTTATGTTTTAAGAATTTCGTGTGCGTTTTAGAGTAACAATACACGGATACACCCCGAATACAATAACAAGGATAGTCAAATATAATAAAGCACTCTCCGAAATGTTATAAAATATAAGACGATCAACATAAAATCATCAAGGCATCTATTAAATTAATTATGTGCCGGTCTAAGTCTCCATTACATTAAAATTATTTAAATAAATAAATTACCGACCAAGTTCCAGCAAATGGCTGGAGAAACTGATCACGGTAATTGAAGCTACCTATCAGACGCATCGAACATCAAACGGTCACGGAAAACGTTACAACAGCAAAAACGTCATGTATCAAAATACCACGCGGTAATTATTCAATCAGGAATAAAAATACCGATTTAGAATGTGTAAAAAGTGGTTTTCGCGTAGGTGGAAACTGAAAAAGGAATGCGCACTTATTTGGCCACCGGTTCGATGTCTCAATAACACCAAAAAGAGAGATATTGGTAACACTATGAGATGAAAACCGTAAACGAAACTTAATTTGTGTGTCATTTTAAGTAAATACTGAATGTGTAATTGAGGTGTAAGTGATTGGTATTTTACCAGCGGCGGTCGGGATGCGGTGCGGGCCGGCGACGGGCGGTGTTGCGGAACTGCCGCGGTCGCCGCCGGGCGTCGCGCCGGACGACAGACACACCCAGCTCGCGCATGCGCTCCCACCCCCACACATTCACCCCTACGTCCTCCAGCTTTCATTTAAAACATCGAACAAAACTAACATTACCTGCGCGCCCCACAGCTTTACTAAAATGCAACGTAGTTTGGAAAACTATTCAATTATTAGCTAGGTTACAAATCTCTGCATTTTGTATTGTATGTTTGGGTAACAATGACTACACTTTTGTAATGAATCAACGGTACCTAGTATATTTAAGGTCCTACCGACTATTTATTAAATATATGCACCAAGATTTATGATAAACCTAAGCTTAGCTGAACAAGCTATCTGATCGCCTACAGTGCAAAGGCGACGTGACTTTCACGCACGAGTTGGTTGCCCGTCACTTCAGAACTGTAATGTGGCAGGAGACAACTCAACCACTGTAATCATGATATGCTACGTGATTAAAGTTCGATAGGTTTGCTACAATCATTTAAGAAGCTTTATAAAGAGTGTAAGACCATTTTACTATCTTGTTGCCACTTATGCCAGCTTATCCTGCAATAATCCAGTTGTATTTGATTGAATAAATAATAATTATTTTACATTGTGTTCAGTCAGCCAAAGGTCACTGTGTAAACCGAGTGTGGACATTGCCCCGTCTGTTTTGAGAAATTGTCCTGCTACCATCGTAATTCCTATTATTTAATTCACGGTGTGCTTAAAATTTTCTTGTTTTATGTTAAAACAAGGAACTAGGTACTCTAAAATACCATTACCATCTATCGAGTTTCTAAATTCACTTCGAGATGTTTCTTGAATATTTTCCCTCAATATTTGTAACCCAATTTAGTAATTGGTCTAGTGGCTAGTTAGCTTCTGTTTGGTTTCAGACCACCCGTGACTTTATTGGTTCATACAAGAAGTGTAGGGTTCATTTAATATGCTCTCCGAAGTCCAATTCCGCTATGATAGCAACAGCAATGCTTTGTGTCAGTAATAATGATCTGTCCTTTAAAAAACAAACATGAGCTAGGCTTTTTTGTATGAGCGGTCTTAGATAGGATAGCAATGAATAACTAAGAGCAGAAATGAAGCTAAATAACGTGTACAGGCGTTAAGTTATTGTACCTAAACTCGTAGCTCATTTCTCAAATGTCATGAAAGCTCCTTTGGAGTTTTTGAAAATTGTGTGCACCCATCGTTCTAATGTTTAACCGTGTGTCGCATGGATGTTTACGAGTATGTTGACTCTCACAAAAATGACACTGACATAGGTTTGAAACTCGACAAGTTTCGGAGAAAGTCCGAACGGTCCTACGTTAATCATGATTCACTAAATGTACCTCTAAAACTAAAATGGGGTTGGACTGACCACGTCTGCCGTATGTCTGATGAGTCGTAGACCAAAGTTAGTACGCAGAGGCCCCCTGATACATCGACGCAACGCCGCAGAAGACCACGAAGGGAATGGCGGGACGAGCTAGTCAAAATGAAATTAAAAAAAACTGTTAGTGGATAAGGTCACCCATATTTTGTGAATATTGGGTGGAAACAAAGACTACCTCTTAATACCAAGCATAAGGTGTGAAACTAGAAGAACAAGTAACCTAGACAGGCTCACCTGTCCGCGTAACATCCGGCTACTAACCGCATAGATCGGACGGCCGACCGGTATGCGGCAGTTGGCGAAATGGAGTTAACTTGAGACGGAAAATTTTGTATCCTGAACGCAAAGTTAAATAAACTTTTAAAGGAAAAGAACAGATTTCTTACGAAAAGACCTTCCATAAAATTACTTGATTTGTGCGTGGCCCCGCGTTATAGCCAGCGCAGTACGTCTGCATAGCTTGCTAGCCCAGTCACAGTGTAAAACTCCACATGGAGAGATGATTATTTATATCCAGCGAAGGATCGGAAAATTTTAATGGTGTTTTTTTTTAACATATTCTTCATTTCTATGTCGTGTGTAACAATCGAGGATTGTTTTGAGGTTCATTGCACAACACTTGCTAGAGATTGCCAATTTCTTTGTATACGGTATTGTCGTAAATGCCAATTTGGCAGAAATCGTAGGATTGTGTACAACTCTACATTAACTATTATGTATTTTCAAGGAAATCAAATTGATTGCGGGGCTTGAACAGTGTCCCTGTCCATATACATGTAAAACTCTACCTTAAGGGGCAACCTTTCAAGTTCATAACGGTCGAGGAACGATTTTGAGCTTGAAAAAACAGTTCCTACACCTTTATGAACTTGGAGGGTTGTATTGGTGATTTTAGTGATTATAATTCTGTAACTACATACGTGTTACAGTCGCGAACGATATTTTCATCAACATACAATCAAGCATTGGCCTGCAAATTACAAAAAACGTAAGAAAATTTGAATTTCGCGGGCTACCCCTGGGCGTTACTTTTCGATCCGGACATGAAGATGCTTCGCAGCAAATCTATTATAGATTTACTAAATATGAGTACAAGTACAATAGGAGAATACAAATCCTTTCTAACTTTTGATGATCAATTGATCACATAAGTACCTACTGCAGGAGGCGATGCGTCGTAAACATCACCGTTTGGTTTTATTTGGTTTTATTTATATCTTTTTATGTTTTTTGTTCCAAGCCCAAGAATAGTTTGGCAGGGTACAAAACCAAGTGTTTTTGAATGAACCAGCAATTAGATTGTGAATCATATCTTGCGTTTGCTTGGTTTGGCGCTGATGTTCAATTATTCCACTTGGCTGACTACCTGCGCGCTGGAATTCTTTTGTTATTACAAAAACTAAGCTCTCCAAGTTTTTGTAATTAAAGACTTTTTTGAAATTAAGCGACGGGAGACGCAGATTTACTTTTTTATATTTTACGAGTCACTTCTTAGACGAGCTTTTAAGCTTTTCTTTTGTTTAGATAATACAAATAAATATCGTATAAATATGCCTAATTTATGCTTTATGCAGGATTCGAGGATATAATATATATCCGATATAAATATCAAACGATTTTTATGATACAACATCAAATAATACATATTTATTTTTTGGCATTCGTTACTGTATTTCTACTTCCCAAATGTAGATAGCGTTGGAGTAGAGTTAAAACATAGTCTAATCCATAAATGGCAACACTTCTGCAGGCGTCAGTCGTGATTCTAAGTACGTGGTCTGATTATGAATATATAAAACATTTCAGTTTTTTTATATTGTCTATGTAGTAGTATGTAGCACATGCAAATATTTTACATAACTTCGACGACCCGAATAGCGTAGTGGTAGTAATGCTGCCTTACGTTCTTAGGGTCCTGGGTTCGAATCCCGGTAGGAGCAAATGTTTGTGTGATGAGCATGGACATTTGTTTCCGAGTCATGGATGTTTATATGTATAATAAGTATTAAATATGTATTCACAAACCAAAAAGGTATATCAACTATCTGGTATCCACGACACAAGCCTTGCTTAGTGTGACACTAGATGGCGCTTTGTGTTAATGTCCAGCGATATTATATTATTTATTTTTATATCATACAAAATGGATATATCAAACTTGTTATATATCGGATATATTATATCATAAATATCCGATATTTTGATATTTATAATAAATATCGGATATTTACGAACCCTGGCTTTACGTCTAAAAAGATATTTTGGACCGAAATAAGTAATAAAGGTCGTCGTACACATAATATCTAGGCACAGAATCGCTATCGCCTGAAATCAAGCCAATCGGAATTCTATGCGGCCTCGCCTCAGGATCTATATATCGCCCAATCAGCACGTAGTTGGTAGTCAACTAGTCCTAGTTGATTACCAACTACGTACGATGATCAAAATAGTTACGAAATGGGAATCAATGTATGAAGTTCTAAATAGTTACGAAATGGGACTTTTGTGATGCTATTTTGTTTAGTTGTCGAAATGGGAAAGTTACGAGATGGGCTGGAGCCGTGGCAAAATAGACTCCAGATTTTGTCAGGCCTATTTGGACGCGTGTGTAGCACCTTTAACCCTTTATTCATTGGTATATTTTTGCGTTTCCCGTGTGTTTACCGCCTTATAGGTTACCCGTACAGTCGTATGTCGTAGCAGACTTTACGAGTTCAAAGCAAAGAGCCTAATCGTGTTAAGTACCTACATTAGTAGTTAGTTGACTACCAACCAAGTGCCGGCCTGGCGGCGGCAAACAAAGTACAGCGGCCGAACAGCTGGCGATCACTCGCTAGGTGACGACCTACCGAATGATCGCCCCACTTATATGTACTTTACGTCTTTGCGTATCTCGCAAGCCATCAAAGGGCTGTCCACCAGCAAACACTGAGCCGTTAACGCACCGTGGTTGTGAATTCCTAAGCCGCTTCGCCGAAAACGAACCCGCGTTCGGTTGATGCCTGATTGCCGACGAGTTAGGAAGTGAGGCAGTGCTAATTCAGTTTCGAGATGATTTATGTGTGCGAAGACTTTATCGAAGGTAGATGGAATAGAACCTAAATAGATTTAAAAAATGATTTCGAGAAATTCGTAACAACAGATCATTGCACCATGTTGTTTTTTTTATAGGTAATTGGTGTAACAACTCTGTTTATTATACATAGAATAGCATAAGTTCTATGTGCTACTTTTTTGCAAGAATATTATACTTTTCGAATAAAGCTTCATGGGATTTTTTTCTTACCGCCATGGGAAAAAGGCGCCAGTTTGTTCATAAGCATAAAACAATTTAAGATTCAGCAGTAGATCTTTTTGGTTTAGTTATTATTTAGTATGCTCTTATAGTAGTTGTGTTGTTTCGTGTGTGATCTAATGTATGAATAAACATTTGAGCGGGCAAAGCAGCATACAGGAAATAAACAATACATGCATGGTTACAGCATGGCACTAACTGTGTGTTATTAACATAATCAGCCTATAATATTGCCACTGTTGGGCTCTGGCTTACAAATAGGGACTGAGTGGTTTTATTACCTATTCAATACCAGACAGAATCATCTGTAGTCATTCTTTCTTTAGTATTAGCGAACATGATGGTATTAAGGATTTTGAATGCAAGATACAGCAAAAACATGTTAACTAGGTAATATGTAAGTATGAATTTTGACAGCTGTTTTAATTTTGATGTTGGTATTTTTTAGCACTTAATTTTTGGCAATATTCAGATAATAATGTTAATGTTATTTTTTCTTAACTTTAATAGGCAGACCATTGCAGTCAGCAACTCTAAAAGTGTTGAGACATACAAGCAACAAATAAATAAATGAATAATAAGTTGTTGATTAAGATTATATTTTGAGTTTAAAGACAGTTTTGGAAGCCACATTATTGTTAGCCCTGTCTCAGCATCGAGCATTTAATAATTTAACACATAAAATTACATTGAACAAGGGAGTGTATTCATAAAATTGCTTAAATTTAAGTATATTTAATGTCTGCTTACTTCAAACAATATTTCCTGTGTCCTTAATTTGTAAGAAATCTAAGGAATAAACTCCCAGTGTTCAGAATTTTATTGTTCTCATCATAAAAACTGATTTCTTGAATTAAATTATAATAGTAACTGCCTTCTTCTGGATAATGTTTAGAAAAACTTACCTTAAGTTTTAAAAAATATCCTTAGCCGCACAAAAAATGAAATAGATTGAAGTCATTGAATCTAGACTAATAAACAAGCTTTTCAATAGATCCAAGTAAAAATTAACTTAGCAAGACTGCAAGACATAACAATATTTGAAACTATGTTGTTAATTTAATGGTTCCAGGCTCAACTATTGAGTTGGAAGGAAAAGATGCAAAAAAAATGTTGAATAGTCAGCAATTGACATATTAAAATCAATCGTTTACTAAAAGTGTAGCAATTTACCTCGCCATCTGTGTCATAATAAATAAGCGCTCGGCGAGTCAAAACCAGCCACCGTTCCTTGTAGTTGACCGGTGTAAATCGCTTTTTATTTTGAGATCTCTTGACCATAAACGTTTGCAGTATTACTTCATCATCATCCTTTCCAGCCATTTTAAGCCTGAAGCAAAATAGAGAAACTTTATTGTAAGAATAAACACTCCTGAAACACCGGTGAGACCACTTTTCAAACACGTAAAACCATACATACCTTCAAACATCGAAATCCATCACAAATAGATGAGTATCAGTATTGAACCCAAAAAGTATGTTGGCGATATTTTATTGCTAGTCTAAATTACAATATCTGACGCTTGGTTTGTACACTCAACACATTAGAATCAAACAAAAATTAGTTGGCTTTTTTAACTTTTTGGGTAAATCCAAAAGTTTTAATTTATAGTATCCAAACCCGAAACAAGAAGAATGAAATGAAATGAGTAATGAATGAGATGTATGAAATATGAATGAAAACCTTTGACAGTAATAGAAACAACAGAACGACCACAGATTACTATATTAGTAGCTAGAACGACATGCGAAAAAAAGCAGAAGCTAAAATGCCTGTGGCACGAACAATGAGAGTTTTCTGAAAGTACAAAACCAATAAGTGGCAGCACTGGCGTAAGGCCTAAACAGCTATCAAAATACCCGAGTGTCTTCTAGTTGATGATTATTTTTTCATTTAATTACGTTTTAAATCATTAATAAAATGCCTCAGTGTTGTGCCGCATTATCGCCATTCATTAACTTTTTCTTTGTACCACTGACTTCTGCAGTAATCTTCAGTTCAGCTATTTGCTTTGTTCGTAATCCATACTTTTAAATGTAAAACAGTCCAAATACGATAGAAATTTCGGGTAAAAGTTTCACTGGCGTACAATGAGGAATTTTCTTTTTCAACTCTTCCCTCGTCACTGGATAGATGGCGCTGATCTCGGTATGTTCCTGCAAGGAACGGAACAATGACATCAATAAATACTATTATTATTATTAGGTTATATACTCTATGGACACGAAATTGCGTTATGCAAACGAAAGTGGTCAACTAGAGTATGTAACGTGTGTTTTTTCGAGCGTTTTTGCTTCGGCACCAAGTAACTTGGATAACGTAGTCAGACCAACGCCATCTACCGAGTTCATGGAAACTATTTTTTTTTATTCTCAAAAGGCACCTACATAGCGACATCTGGTGTCAGATAAAATCTGAAAAACCCTCATTAGCATTACACAGATCTTTTTTACCTGTACATTCCAACTAATATAGTAATCTGTGGTACATCCATACTTAAGGTCTTGAATTTATTTTGATTTACACTATAATAGAAATAAAAATATGTACAAGTATCAAAAAGGGGTTACAGGGCATCGAAAAATTCGTCCACATCGCTGCCAACAGGAAAAGTGCCCAGAAGGCTGGCAGCATTGCCACGTTGGATGGCAATGCTGATTCTTTGGCCAAAAAATAGGCCCGCCCTCTGGTCACGTGAAGAGTCGACCAACCGTTTGGCGATTTCCCGAAATACCAGGTGGGCACTCGGACCCCATGGCCCTAGTGTTTCAACCCCAAACGGCTCAAACACATAATTACCAATTAAATTATTGTATTTGCGCCGTTTGAGGTTTTCAGCACCTGCAGCAGCCGCCCCAGCGCAGCAAACCGTGCTAGGAAGATGGGATGGCGCAAGCGTGTCAACGCAAGTTGCATCCCACACCAAAGGCCTACCCAACTTCCATGGCATTATGGTCATACCATCTGGTCTCTTGCCATCGACGCGCGCCAAGCCAGTAGGTTCTAATACAGCTGGCACCCCGGCGGTGGCAAGAGCACGACGGATGAGATCATTAATGCTGGCGTGCCGCGCTATCCGACCTGCACTCTTAATGCAAGAAAGGCCATGGTGTCCGAGGCAGTCGACTACTTCACCACATTGACAGCGATGTGGAGCCCCACAAGGAGCGCCCAAACGCAAACATGTAGCGAGCCGGAAGGTCGTGTCACCTAACAAAGTCCCTATATTAGGTGACGGTAGTACCTGAAGCCAGAGACCCGACTCCCACTCACCCACAGCCAGCAGGCGGGCACGCTCAGCAGTATTGGTAGACGTATTAATAAGTTTATTCCGTACCAACCTGCAGAGCGGCTCATCCCACTGTCTCTGGGAAAACGGGTTCTCGGGCCGATCCGTGTCCGGGCAAGTCAATTTCCAGGCGTCCTCTGCATCGGTCAAGCACGGCACTTCCGAGTCAACCAGGGAAAGGCTTAAAATTTTCCTGGTTAGCTTTTCAGTGCTGTGGACAGAAGACAGGAACGCCGGTAAGCTTATACTAGAAATTTTGCGGACGCCGAGGCCACCAAAACGTATTGGTAGGGTGGCTTGTAGCCACGCTCGGTCGTCCAGGGCCACATTAAGAATGGATGTTAATGTGTTGCGAATTATTTGATCAATTTTGTCCAAAAGTTGTGGTTTCTTCCAAAGAGGAGAACAACGGAGAAAATACATAAAATTTGGACCAAAACAGCAATATCTGATAATGGTGAATGCCGCATGTAAATTTATTTTGGAGAGTCTATCCGAAATATCATTGAAATGTATAATTTTGTCATCGATGAAAGATGAAAAACTTTCTTCTAAAATAGGGGAACCTAGGAGGTGCAGGGAACTTTTTTCTAAAATTTTGATTTGAGGAGCGATTGCATTAAATTTATCTATAGTCGATTGTCTGTCGGTAACGTCAGAGAGGTAAATTTCACACTTTGAGGGGTTAAGGTCCAGGCCAATGGATTTAAACTGATGTTTGAGGAGTTGTAGGTCAGCCAAAACAGTGTCAACATCACCTCCTAGCGTTCCATCATCTAAATACCACACATTGACTATCTGGAATTCTAAGTGAGTAACTGGAAAACATTAAGCTAAGTTTTCACAGCGTAATATTTGGTCAAACATTTTTATTTTAACTGTCTAAATTTATAATCTAAACTGCTTCTTCCGCAGCTCTTCAAATTTTTCAGGGTTTTGTTTCAGTTTCTTCCGGTATCGTTTAGCTCTTTCTGCTGCCGTGCCATGCCAACATGGCCCTCAATGTTTACTGAAATGTAGCAGACATACTTATTATTGTCTCACATTACATACTTAATGTTATAATAATTCTCATAACCTAGTTATTATATAACATGTTTCAAAATTAACTTTACAAACTTTAAGGAGTGCTTAAGACCATCGAACTGAATAACTTAACTACAATGGGACCAACTTTGAAATCGCGAAAAAGAAAATAGCTGTCCCTTACAGTTTGGAACAGTAGGTATTAACTTTAATATGGAACAGCAGTAAGTTAGTCCCGTCGTAACAGTTATTCAGTTTGATGGTTTAAAGGACTTCTCAATGTTTTGAAACACCTTACCTAAACGGTGTCCCAAAATATTGTGTCCTACAACCTACCAACAAATATCATTGCGCTGTTTCAACTGTTTCAACATAAAATCTTGCTGTGCAAAAAGGAGTCGTGCCTTGATAAAGACGACTCTTTTTAACATTGTTAATGATATTTACTCTACACTAGCGTGTATCTATGTACATAAAATCCAAGTAACGGGTAACCAAGTTCACGATCTAGGTATATTTTAATTTTCATCCAAATTGGTTCAAGTTTTTCGAAGATTAGCGGTAACAAATATCCAAATATCCTATCTTTTACATTTATAATGTTAGAAGGATTTATTTGTTCTGATTCATATTCATCTATTAAATGTAACCCTAGCCTAATAGTTCCGGTGCGTCACAAAACAATTCCGGCTATACAATACGTGACGGACCTGATGTGACGATTCAACAAAACTTCTAAAAATAATTCTAGCTGTTGTGTCCTTTTCCATTGACGACTCGAATGGCGTAGTGGTAGTGAGGCTGCCTTACGTTCATAGGGTCCTGGGTTCGAATCCCGGTAGGAGCAAATGTTTGTGTGATGAGCATGGACATTTGTTTCCGAGTCATGGATGTTTATCTATACATATAATAAAATCGTTGAGACCAAAAAATCTGTACATGTAATCTTCAGATTAAAAAAAAAATCGCCCAGGGTGACTTAAAATAAGTAACTGAACTTAATAAAACCATTTTTAAAATTTTTGTTTGTTTGTTTGTTTGAACGCGCATCACGTAAAAACTGCTGGACGGATTTTGATGAAAACTTCACTAATCTATTTAAATAAACTCAGAATAACATTTAGGCAATAGAAATTATGGAAAATTTTGGAAAAAGGGGGTGAAAAGGGGGGTAAAGTTTGTATGAACATTTTTTTTAGATTGTTCTAGAATCATGAAACTAGAGTAAATATTTATACAGCATTTTAAAAAAAATTCATCCATAGACGTAAAAAACTTTTTTGCAAAAAGTAAAACCGACTTCAAAAAGAAAAAGTGAAAAATAACTTTAGCTTCTGAAGTCGGTGACGTTTGTATGATTGATTTAATTTTTTTGTCACCGACTTCAGAAGCTAAAGTTATTTTTCACTTTTTCTTTTTGAAGTCGGTTTTACTTTTTGCAAAAAAGTTTTTATTTTTCACTTTTTAGTGGTTCACATGGAAAGTGCATACCGTTACAATTACAACAAGCCCAAACACGACTAGGATACATTGTCTCATTATGGAGTTCCGTGACTCTTGGCTTCATCATCAGATCTGATGGTAGAATGGTTCTTATCAAACGCAAATGCTTCACTTGTTGTAGAAAATATAAAAATTGCTGTACGTTATCCTATAAAATTTGAAGAGTTCCCTCGATTTCGCCAAGATTCCATCATCAGATCCCGACTTGGCGACTATGGGACCAACTTGGAAGTATACCCTTTCAAACAAAAAAAGAATTTTTCAAATCGGTTTAGGCGTCTTCGAGTAATCGGGTAACATACATAAAAAAAAAAAAAAAAAAAAAAAAAAAATACATACAGTCGAATAGAGAACCTCCCCCTTTTTGGAAGTCGGTTAAAAAGAGGGTTTTGTGTTTAAAATTAATAAACTTCATACACCTATAGAATAAAATCCAATAAAGTATAAACCTTTAAAAGTTGCTGTAAATACTTCAAATCTAATACAGGTAAATATAAATTCTCGATTTTCTTGAAATTTGATTTTTGAAGTGAATACGCCCAAAATAGCGGAACTCAAGAAAATCGGCTTTCCTCGGTATAAGTAGTTGGTAATACAGGGTGGAAACGGTAAACGGGGCAGTAAGGGGAACTGCAGCTACACGAAAAAGGTCTTAGAAACAATCCATAATTTTTTCGCTAAATGTTGATCCCCATTCACAGATTTAATTAAAAAATAAAGTGCAGTTAGCAAGAAAATTGTCATTTTACATAAAACAATTTTTTTGATGCCAATAGGTAATGATAAACCTTAACCGTTGCAGCTACATGAAAATGGTCTTAGGAAAGCATCCGTAATTTTTCGTGAAATTTTGATTCCCATTCACAGATTTAAAAAAAGTACAGTAGCAAGAAAATTGCTATTTTACACAAAACATTTTTTGATGCCAATCGATCCTGTTTCTAATACTCAACGGTTAAGGAAGCTCCCCTTTCTGCACGGTTAATCGTTTCCACTCTGTATTTACAAATAAAATAATACTACGAAGAAAATGTAGACGATACGAATGTACATCAGACATAAAGCCCGAAAAGTTACAAATACAAACGAGTTCAAATCCTACTAAGTATCTACAAATAATAAAAATATTGTCCTGAAGGACTGTGATGGATCAACGCACAGCCTTTACCGCAGATTGTAGAAACCTGAAGCTTGGAGGGTGTATTTTTTGTATAATAATTTCAGAAAATCCTTTCTTACCGTATGCCTATAATACGATAAGAAAGGATTTTCTGAAATTATACCCCGGGGGTGAAAAGGTGGGGGGCAAAGTTTGTATGGGAAAATGTGATTCCTTGGTCCAATCTACTTCAAATTTTGCTATCAACAATATTAACAGAATTGATGGACGCGTTTCGTATTGCACGTAAATTGATTTCAATGCATATCTTAGGAGATACACCGTTTTAAATAACTCCGCAGCAAAATAATGATCATGTACCGGGCGCGCATTTTCATTATGGCCCAGCCAGGGGGGGCACACTTAGTACTGTCATCAATTTACATAGACGACAGCGACATCTGGAGGTTGGTGGCATAACTAAACGACAGCCATCTTGACTAGTCTGTCAAACAAAGGTCATAGTCGCCATTGAACTCCGACGTTGATGCGCTTCCCGAGTTTATCTCAGCTAATTCTGTTAAAATTGTTACTTGTTATTGTTACTTGTTTTGTTTTTAGTTCATAATATATATAACTTTGTTTTTCATTGGTCGTTTTTATTGTTTTGAACAGTTAAAGTACTAAAGCATGCATACCCATAAAGTTCACACACACATACGTAAAGGTATGAATACACGCACACAAATACCTTAGGTCAGTGTGTTTATAAATCAGAACTTTAGTTCACCCACCAAACTCAAGGCGGCAGCACTTTCCATACATGCAAATTTTACCACAGAGTTGTCACTCTTTCCCTCTATAATAGTTACTATACTCTTTGGGCCCAGCTATGTAGTCTCTATAACATATTCCTCTATAGCACTGAACGAACAATTTGCGAAGTTTTTGTGAACATTACATTCACTCAGTCCTTGACACTGACAAAAACACAATTGACAATTTGACAGCCCAGATAGTGATTATATACTCTGTGGCCCAGATATTTATTTAGGTATCTAATCTGTGATGATGGATCTTGTGGTTTGATTGTATGATATCTAGCTACTAATATAGTAATCTGCCTTTATATTATAGTACTCTGTGGTAATCTGTGGATTGTATTTTGTGCTGGATAGTGGATTGTGTTTGTGTACTTCAGACGAAGAAAGAATATAAACTCGCAAGTCATCAAAATATTTCCAATATCCAAGATATTTATTAGTATAACGGTGAAATTATTTGTTTATCTCGCTTTGTGTAATATTTTCCGCAACGATGTCCTCCGAGACTGCACAAGTTAGTTCGTTACCACTGCCGCCTATGCAGTATATAAACTTCTATACTGATGAGAATGTTAGAAGAAATAGAGCACCTTTACCACCACGACCTATTCTCGATTCATATTCGATGTTTGGACACACTTTCAATGCGGATGATACGATAATCAGGTCACTGGAAAGCCAGGTAACAATCTGTTATTGTGCAACAAATTATAGCAATATACTTGTAATAAACAAATCTATAAGTAACCAATTTTATACTTCTAGGGTTTTCGGCGACTGTACCCAATGCATTTTGAAAGAAGAAGAGAACTGAAGAAACTTAATCACTCCTTACTTGTGAACTTTTTAGATCTATTAGATTTGTTGGTCCACTGTCCTGACTCGCCTAAAAGAGCAGAAAAGGTGGAGGATCTAAGTTTGTTGTTTATACACATACATCATTTATTAAATGAGTTTAGACCTCATCAGGCTCGAGAAACTCTGAGAGTAATGATGGAATTGCAGAAGCGCCAACGTGTTGAAACTGCAACAAGGTACCTACTGTGATTATTTACTTATTATTTTGTTCCATTTAAATATTGTTTCCCCTGCAGGATAAAATGTTATTTTTTCAAGGATTTGATAGCCACGGGCCAACCTGAGTTGATTGTTATTCCGAGATCAACCTTCAAGCCCAATAGCTCCTCTTGGCAGTGTACAACATAACACCTGCCCGGCTAGCATGGGCAGGGGATAAAAATTTTATCCACCGGTTATATCCACTTTTGTTTGAATTTTGTCCCTTGTCAGTGGAAATAACCGGTGGATTATTGCCCATGCTAGCCGGGCTGAGCTATGAAAGTGTTCCCTTGTAAAATAGGTGATGTGATTAATGCTAAGAACTAGGCTTAATAAGCTTCTGTTACTGAGATATTAAGACCCAATAAAAATATAAACTAAGATAAACTCTGGACACTCGATGTAGTCTATGTATGCTATCAAGAATGATGGTCCTGACTATTTAAATGCACAGGTCAACCCACTGGATGGATAAGAATCAAACTTGGCACACATCTGTGGGCAAGTTGGATCCTATAAAGAAGGATTTTGCTAAATTATATTATATTTATACTCCCTGTCACTGAGAGCAGCTGGTGAGAGTTGAGTGATAAAATAATACTGCAAAGCAAGATACTAATAGAATCTAATGTTTAGATATTGATTTAGCACATTGATTTTTTTTTCAGGTTTAAGAAACACTTAGACAAAGTACAAGACATACTGCAAAGTGCTCTACAAAGTCTGCCAGACCAGCATGAACTAGAAGCCAATTTCAAGGTGCCTGTTGAAATGCTTGAGCACATGGATTGCAGTAACAATGATATGTCAAATCCCGATCCATGCTATGAACTAGATCGTATTATGTGTAATGTTGTTGATAATATGAGATAAGAGTCTAATATGTGTATTGCTGTAATTTCATTTTTATTAGAAATAGGTTTATATTGTTTTAATTTTAATCTTGGAAGTAGGGAAAATAAAGTTAGCAAAATTACTCTCATGACTTTTAGGATAATTAATGATTTACTTAGGTCCTAGCCTTTACCCAACTATGTCGGTGTCAGCTTCTCCCACTCTTCCTTCATGCTTATACATAGCTATTGTACACATGGGCATGCCCACTTGCCCAGCACCCAGCTACAAACCATTTACAGTAATAGGTTTGTCAACAAACTACCTGAATAAAAAATGTAGTAACATAGGTTTGTTAATGTTGCCAACATCACTTAGCGCGCTAAACTACGCACCTAAAACCCTTTGATGTGTCCAAAAAACCGACACTCGAGTTATCGCTTAACCAAATTACCAGAATAAAAATTGTAGCAACACAGGTTTGTTAACAAAACTACCAGAATAAAAATTGTAGCAAATTAGGTTTGTTAAGAGCGCATATCCTAAAAGTTGGCAACGTCACAAATAGATACGAGTTTTTAGACTGACATGGTCACTAACACAAACATTAGAAGAACGGGATATTTACCATGTTTATTGTTTGTTTTGAGTTTCCGATGTTCATCCGTGACCATGGCGCTTGTAACAGTGCCGAAATATCGGAAACTCAAAACAAACAATAAACATGGTAAATATCCCGTTCTTAATAATGTTTGTGTCACAAATAGATGTCAAATATTTACGTTTTAATTAATTTGGCAATTTTACTGTGTGAAAATAAGAAATATGGCTCTTTAATGGACTAAAAAATTGATTATGAAATGTAGGAAATGCAATAATTATTATCGTAATACCGGAAATATAGTTTTAGATGTAAAAAAAGTACCTATTTGCGAACTTGCCAAATGCCTTTTTTACATCTGAAACGTTCACAACATCAAATTTAGAGGGGTTTAATTGCATTTCATATTCAACAGAGCCATATTTCTATTTTTCTTATATCTATGGTCTGTCCCTTTGTATGTGTCACCGTAAAATTGTCAAACACGTTGTATTGTAATCTCTCTAGCGATATTGTAAAATCTCGAAATATTGGTGTCGATTCTGTTGTGCACAAACTAACTTAATTTAGACTATTGCTATCTTTTACTAAAAGGCAGGGCGAGAAAAAGACGGCTATAGCTATGCACTAAGTTAGAAATGTCAAACTAGTTTATGCCTTGCGCTTCACCGTGTTTTTAGTCGACATGTTTTTACGTGCACCCTTCATTTGTATGGAAATTTTAGTTCGAATTAAATTTGACAGCTCTAAATTACGTCCGTCTCTTTCTCGATTTATTGGTGAGAAAAAGATAGTAATAGCCTAAATTAAGTTTAGTTTGTGCACAATAGAATCGACACCATTGTCAAACGAACATACTGCTTACAATAAAACGCATTATTTTTCGTGAAACGCATGCGATGGTAGTCAACTCACGCGGTGTGAAGGGAAGGAGGCTGTAGTCTGTGATCTTCGTCCGCGTACATCATTAAAAAAAATACTAGCTGTTGTCCGCGACTTCGTTCTAGTACGTGTAAGACTAAAAAAATATCTACGACCCACATTACTATACTCTATGCTACGACCTACCAAATAATATACTTACACAAAATATTTCATTAAAACCGGTCAAGCGGTTTCGGAGGAGTTTGATACAAACAGTGACAATCGAATGTATAAAACATTTGATTTCTTCTCGACTTTTTTTAATCGGATTTTGTTAATTTCATGGGTTTTTTTTTGCACGGAACTATAAATTGTAGGGTTCAGTACTCTAACGGTAAAATCGGGATCCTATTACTGACTCCACTGTCCGTCTATCACCAGGCTATCATCTCATGAACTGTGATACTATATAATAAAAATAAATTAAAGGGGGCTCCTCTACTTCGATGGGACCGAACCCTTCATGCGCGAGGTAGCTTAGCCGGTTTTCTCTTTGACTAGAAAGTAGACATCCAATTGATTTGTTATTAAGAAAATTATTGTTTTTAAATAAAACACTACTCCTATTAAAAATTGCTTTATTTTAGAAGTGAATTCCACAAGTATCCTGTAATCCAAACCATTGTAAGTCTTCTTGGTCATCAACAAGGAGTTCAACAAATATCTAGAAGAGTCGATACAAATAATTTGGAGACGAAATTTTTCCTGTAGCTTGCTGGCTCTGTACGAAAGATAATAATTTATAATATTACTTACGGTATCACGTTGTTTCCACACACGATGTCGGCGTAAAGATTCTTGAATGACTATTATTCTAAAAAATAATTCTAATACTTACAAGTGTCAACACGTTTAATACTAATCAGTTGCTTTTATAAGATACGACTGCTAAATTAATAATTAAATCTTAAAACAGTGCTACTTACCATGCTGCACAGTTGGAGTGGCTACTGGAACTAAAAAAAGTGCATCCCATTGTTTGTGATGCAAAATAGAATGTGTCTGCTGCACCTATTACGATAAAGAAAGATAACCCATGCGACCATTAAAGAGATGTTACTGTAGACGAAAATCAACCCTAACAATATCTACAGCTCAACTAAAACATACGTCCAAAATTAATTCAAACTGCATTTTCTTCATTATCTGCGCTTTGAAAAGGAGCAAGAGTCAAGAAATTGGTGGAACTTAATGACTACCTAAACAACCACAATGAAACGCCTGGGAGACTAACCGCACACTGCAGCCTAACTATAAAACCCCATTCAAATCTGTTGCATGAGCAAATTGTTGGTTTCATATTGTATCTGCCATTGCAACACTTGGAAGTTGAATAATAGGAATTCTGAAGTTTCCTATAAAGCTTTAAGAGAAAATTGTTATCTCTAGTTCTCTTATGTTAAAATCATTGTCATTTTGAATATCTCAAAAACTATGATGTTAGTAGTTATTACGCCTTCGGTAGGGCGCTCCATTGTTTCTGAAGTCTCGTCTACCATATCCCCCTCGTCCTCCCCGCCCTCCAGAGTTACTATTCCCAGAGAACCTTCCATTATTATTCAGTCTTGAACTGTATTTGCCAGATGGGGGTGTGTACATTTTGACATTCCTATCACCACTTCGTGCTCTTTTCTCAGTAGATTCTTTGTCATTTTCATTGTCAAATGTGATAGGGCGATGTCTTTTGTGAACTGGTGATGCTTTTTTATCATCAGACTCAGCAGACAGTTTTTCCTGAAAGAAAGAATTCATCATCAATTTGTTTGGTTGCTTACACAAATAAGTTTTAACTGTTTTCATTAAAAAAAAAAAAAACTTGTGATCAATTTCAACCACACATTATAACACTCACCTCTCTTTCAGTTTTCTTGGAATGGAATGACAGCTGAACTTTACTCTTAAAGCTGGGTGGAGTGCGGAACAAATCTCTTATTAGTGTGTTGATATTAGATGTAGTCTTTAGAGCTACTATTTTCAACTTGTTTTCTTCTGAATTTGCATCTTCACCTTTCTGGCCCTGTAAAAAAAATGTATTTAGTCCAACTGTTAAAAAAAACAATGTTTTGTAGTATTTTCAAATTGTATCAGATACATACTTGTGTCACTTCCTTCAGTTTCTTTATGTATCCCTGTGTTAGTCGTGCAGTATATTGTAAACGCAAACGTAAAGCTTTCACTTTATTGGCATCTACAGTCAGTGCTTCTGGTGACTTACGACATAGTGAGTGTAGAACAAACAATGCACACTCTACATGGGAAAATTTTAGTGATGGTGTGGTCTTGGATTCTTCTGTCTTCTCTTCTGGTTTGTCACCCTCAGTCACATCACCTTCAACTGGTGCTTCAGGCAAGTATGTCTGTATGACAAATAAAGTAATTAACTAAAGATTCAATAACTTGATCTATAGTAAAATTAAAAAAGTTTATTAAAAAAGAGAAATTGGAAGGTTTCCTTTCATTTCTAAAATGTGATTTGACTCACCGTCATAAGCAAATCATACACTGCATTAATTTTTTGCTGTGGGTTTTCAAGATCTCCACAATGTTCGCTTAGCTCTGCAAATATTTTCAAAAGTTCCAGTTTTGGGTCTGATCCTCCTTCTGGTGCTAGTATATTGTCCCAGTCTTGAAGCACATGGTCACAAAAAAAATTGACAAATTGGGTGGAGTCAACTTGAGCCTATGAACACAAAATTAAAGGTTGCTTTCACAAACATACATAGAAATAATGACTGGCAAAGGCATATGACAAATTCAGGCTTTAATAACTTACAGAAAACAATGGCAATGCATGTTGTGAGCATTGTATAACTCGGTCCACATATTCAGGATCTTCAGGGTGCCAGTCATCAGGTGTAAATGCAAGTGCAGCAACAATTTGTACAAGTTCCTTTTTGCCTGCTGGTGTCTTTCCCAACTTAGACCATGTCAACAACTCCATTATATGCTCAAATTCCTCAGCTACAACATCTTGGAGCTAAATAAAATACAACATTGTTAAACTTATTGGAATTTTGTGTGCATTAGGTGTTTGATTGATTAGTACATGAAAGTATGTTCTAGATAGATAGTGGGAAAGGGTGGATTTATCTTACCTCCAAAAGTTTCTTGCATTCAGCAATGATCAATTCTTCAGCTTCTTTAGTAATTACTTCCCTGCCGAGTTGTTTCACTTTTGATGACAAAAACTTAATGCATCTCTCTCTTACAATCTCATTAGTAACTTCACTCTCTGCATTCTGATGTATTTGAGAGAACATACCCGTAAGTGCACCTTTTGGGTCTATCTTCAGAATAGCCAGTAAAGAGTTTGAGACCACATTTATTTCAGTAGTGTCATCAGATTGTAATAGCTGCGCTAAAATATCTGCAATTCGTTGGGTATGCTCTTTGTGATCTTTGCACAATGATGGTAAATCTTTGATAGCTTGTTTACGGATCTGTAAAACAATATGAAAAATATATACCACGTTGAGAAATTATCTAGCTATATGTATAATTTGTATGGTCGCGGAAGTGGCCATTATCAGTTTAATTCCGACGAAATTTATTTACAGATGTGTGTCATAAACAAAAAGACTTACAGCAACGTCATCATCCTCACACAAGTCAAATTGAGCTTCAATGGCTTGATCAGCTAGAGTAGGAAAGCTGTTGAAAAATTTCGCAATAAACTGGGACGCCAGGCGTTTTTCCTTGTCTGATCCTTTCACAGCAGCTAGTATTTCCAAGTATTCCTTTTCGTGCTAAATTATTAAGACAGAAATATGATAATTAGAAGGCAATCAATTAAGTTAAAAGGCGCGAAGTACATCTTTAGAAGCATATAAAATAGGTTACCTTAGAAATGTCATCTTTGGCGTCGGCTAACACACCATAATTTTGGTACAGTTTTTCAATATTGTCTGCTGACATGTTTGCTTTTTATGGAACGAACTTATCTGAATTTTAATAAAAATGCTTTTTTAATCAAATTTGCACTCGATAATATTAAATATATCTGTAAATAAATCCCACGAGATGAGAACGAGTCACGTCCGCGTACAATCACGAAACGAATTCACGAACAAAGACAATAAATGACAAAAGCACTGTAAGTGTTGCCATTAAACAATCCAAACCATCGACAAAAATATTTTTTTCAGTACTGTCTGGTTAAGGGTATAACCGCCCATGGCGGCGTTCGTGTAGATAGCGGTCTTCCCAAATGTCAGAAATCAAAGACTACATTATATATAATGAGATAGACGGTACTCTCAACAGTATTTCCGTCATCATACAAGCAGCGCTGCATGTTTTAAGAGAGCACAGCCTGTCAGAAATCGTCGAATGTTCGCGCGCGTCATGTGCTTTTCCATCTCATTTTTTCTGATCAATTAAAGACTTGGCACTTGCGGATTGAGAAGAGATATCGATCTTATTTTGTAGTACTTGGAGGTAGAATGATTTTTATAAATGTTTCTTGCTTGCTAATTTTAAGGAGAATTAGACACATATTGTAAATATGTTTATCGATAAACATATCGATAAACATATCGAAGAAGGACTTTGACCGTGAAAAATTCGTTCATCGACTCTTATGAACGAGGGTTGTATTGATGATTTTGATGATTATAATTCTATAACTTAATACGTCTCGACCGATATGTTTATCAACATACAACTTAGCACTGCCCTGCAAATTGCAAAAAACGTAAGACAATTTGAATTTCGCGGGCTACCTTGGAGAATCCCCCTTAATAATAAAAATTGAATAGAAAAATGAAAGGTTTTCTATATATATATATGTATTGAGAATTAAAAAAAAACATAGTTTACAAGAACTCGGTAGATGGCGTTGATCTGACTACGTTACTAGGTGGCAAAGCCAAAACGCTAGAAAAAAACACGTCACATACGCTCGATGACTGTATCAACTTTCGTTTGCATAAGCTTCCGAGTATAACCATTAGGTCCAAGTGAAATTATGTGACGTTTTGTTCCTTGCAGTAAAATACCGAGACCAGCGCCAGATGGCGCTGGTCTACTCTTCCCTATTCGCTGGATAGATATCCAGAGATTAAGAAAGAGTTTAAAAAGAAAATCTCTCATTGCAATTGAATTTTGTAGTATTTAATTGTAACTTATAAAGTAACCGAATTAAAATAGTTTTAAGTTCAAGAAGAAAACAAAATTGTATAAAATATTTCTAAAACCAATTGGATGCGGTCCAAACGTTTTAAACGCCTTAATCAATTTTATAAGCCATTAAAATTCTTCATGGCATAAAATGATACTTTTTCTTCAGGCGCTCTGATGTCAATTTAGTATACCTTTTTTTTATTGAAATTACAGTTAATAATGTATAGTATCTCAGAAACGTAGTCGTACTATTTCGTATTAGATTTTATGTGTTCAGTTTAAGATCACATCGTGTATTTTTCTTCAAATGAACAGTGGTCCCGTCATTTTGATATCAAAATGGCGGGACCAGTTTCTGGGAATATTTTCAAATTTTATGGGTGTAGAATTTTTCTATGGAAGTATGAAATAGTAGACATATTGTATTAAATGCTATTCACATGATATTCGCAAAACCTGGCGTGGTCCCGTCATTATGACGTTCACGAAACGTCGGGCTTAAGTTAAAGGTGAATTCGCGATAAATACCCGTCTTCATATGTTTTATAATGTGCTCTGATCGTGAAAGTTTAAAAAAGACAATTACTGTAACTGAGCGCAGTAGGTAGTACACAATGGCGCCCAGGTGTCAAGTTAACTATTTGCTGTGCCCTGACAGCAGCGTCTACAACAGCTCTTAGCTCCAAGCCTTTTTTGTTAACACCATGTTTTACCTTGTGGAACGCAAATAAATGAATATGAATATGAATAACTCTTACGGGCTACACCTGCCAATGAGAATGATTATTGAAACGCAACGCAACTTTATGGTATTCAGACAGAGTAAAATAATATGATAAGTACTAATATTAATATTAGTTGATGTTCACAAGTTTAGTTGTAGTCGACAATCGAGAGCTCAGTCGGTATCTAAGAGTCCTCCTAGATTAAATTACAAGTCGCCCCCTAAGCCTCTACACAACGCCCCCATTTTTTTCAGGTACTCTAACTGCCCCGTTATATGCTTGCAGCACCCACAAGAGTCCCTCGTTATAAAATATACTATTTAATTAACCTCATTAAGGTTTTAATTAAATGGTAATTAACAAAACATAACATCACGTCTGTAATCCTTGAAGGGTTAGGTAGAGGTGCAACCACACCCACCAGCACCCGCATTTCGCTTAATAAATAAATTTGTTTGTAACCGAACAAAACACTCGACAATAATTCTGTAATTTTTGCGATCTATTTTTTTTTAATTTTCTTCTAAACCAGTCACAGATCAACAATTTATTTAAAACACATAGCGCCACCTTCTTTGCGGAAAAAACATGGAACTAAAACTCTTAACATTTTCACAATGAAGATGGTCCACACCCCAGTATATTTACAGGCCGTTTGAGTTTGTCTAGGTCACATGAAGGAAATTAAATAAAAAAACTAACTACTTTTACTCCCTAGGGAGTAAAGTGGTCCCTTTAGACTAGGCTCGCTTTTAGGGCTATATTGGCGTACTTTTAGAGCATGAGAAGTGAAAATTAACCTAAAGGGTTGTATTGATGATTATTAAAAATTATTGTAACTCTTAAGGGGGATGCGTATTTCATACAAACGTAATACCAAAATTATTTGTAAATCAAACATATTCTTGAGGTAGTCTGTATTTATTTCGATTGAATTACAGAATATCTATGTTCCCAAATATGTTTTTTGAGAGAATAGTGATGCAAAGACGAGATCATTATGAGGAATTTAAATTTTCTATAGAAAACTTATTTTTCTTATAACTCTTGTTAAAATAAGTGTCCAATCAAAATATATATTTGCGAACCCAGATATTCTGTAATTCAATCGAAATAAATACACACGACCTTAGGAATACGTTTAATTTACAAATTATTTTGGTATTACGTTTGTATGAAATACGCATGCTCCGCAGGCGTCTTAAAAGCCATATTTTTTACGGTCACGAATCTTAAATAATTATTTTAATGAACTTTTTTTTTTTTTTCGGCGTGGCACTAGGAAGGGTGATTTATGGCTAGAAAGTAAGAAGACCATAGATAATACACTAGAGTGGTGACTGCTGAGATGACGAGTAGGTAATGTAGAAGTTAGGTATTATATACTCTGTGAAGTTAGGTATGGGACAAGAACCTGCACCGACCCAAAATAAATTGTGATAGTGGGAGAAAAATGATGGACAGGGGAATGACGATGATGATGATGATACAACTCGACACTGACTTGTAATTTGCAAAAAACCTAAGATAGGTAGGTAATTGAATTTCGCGAGCTACCCAGGCACTTCCACCGTAAGCTTGTGAGATTATGTGTCACAAATAAACATATTTGAATTTTGAATTTGAATTATAGTAGCCATGTAATTACTAAGTACAGACGCCTGCACGTTAAGGTACCCGAAACTGTCAAAGGGGATTGAACTTTTTGGCCGGATTTTTTTCCACCATTTTGATTTTTTTTTCAAAGTAACGGCCACGTATAATACTTATACAGGGTGTAAATCACCTCATCACGAAGCTGTTAATCTGTACATCAACTTTACGCAAAAATTATTGCTGGGAAACAACTTTTATTTTTTGGGGAAAAAATCATGTTTTGTGGTAGAACACAAAATAACGCACTCAAAACATTATGCTGATGGATGGATTGAATAGTACGGGGGTCGTAGAGGTGTTTAAATTAAAAAATCTTACATTACGAAAGGAAAGAAAGAAAGAAAAAATATTTATTCGTCGCAAGGTCATGACGTGCATAAAATATTATTAAAGTAAACATACAAAGCATTAATACAAACATTTAGACTACAACAGAAAATTAACACAACAAACATTAAAATTATAATAAGTAATTGTAAGACAAAACGGACAAAGATTAAAAATGCACGGAGTTAGTGCGACAAATAAGTACCTACCCACTCATGATGATGCTGTGCTATGCGGAGCCCACAAAACAGGTTTTCAGTGAAAACGTACGGAAGTCATTACAGCGATATTTGATTAAATGAGTAAGGCATTAAAGACTGGTATTTGAAAAAAAACTTGTCGAAATGTTGGAACTTTGACCCCCGTTATCTCCGTAGGTATGGTGTAGAACAAAAAAATGATCGCAATGATGGGGAGAACAAGTCCCTTTCGGCTTCGTTACGAGGTGTTTTACACCCTTTATTAATCGATAGCTGGTATCAATACAAACAACTTTGTATTGGGCAAAATGTGCTAAAGTGTCACGTTTTAGAGATACTTATGGGCTATTAAAGTTAAAGTCCATTCCCTGATGGAATCTTCAGCACAACTTTGATTTGATCAGACACGCATCCATCATGGATGGGTTTTAGTCAGTAAAAGGGCGAGGAAAATTAAGGGCGAGGAAGGAACATGGATCGATCCATGTTTCTTCCTCGCCCTTTATTTTCCGGGGCCACAGTATCTCTTTTGAACAGTCCCGCAGCCCTTCGTGGGCTACCCTGGCGCCAGTGTTTCCCACATTTAGTTCTGTTGTCAAGAGGGCGCTGTTGATTAGTATTTGTGAAATAATTATCGTGAAATTGAATTAAAAAAATAAGATTACGTTGTTCGCTCCGACTATCACTGTGCCATGCGCCTAAAGTAGGTAACTCCTACATCCAACCCTACAAATTCATCAGTGTAGCCGGTGTTACCTTTCAGATGCACCGTATTAGGTATATTATATGCATTTTTTTGGCTGATGTTATGGCTTTTTAAAGTGAAACTTTTATTACATCGTCTCAAAGTTTTTCGTTTGTGTGTTGCATGTCGCGTGACGGTCGACCGCGGAGTAGGGATAAAGTGAAAAGGCCAATATGGCGGCACCTATAGTTCGCAGCAGCTGACCGTGTAGTGTAAAAAAATGTGTTTTTTTTTGTAAAATGTCTGTAATGTGAAAAAAAGTTTCACTTTTACGTACCGTTTCATAAAACCACACAATCCTATTTTTTTAAACGGCACGGTTTTCATAGAGTACGGGAAGCACCCAGGCACCTACTTGTGGTTCACATAAACCTGTAAAAACACGGCAAAATTAGTACCTAGGTATGGGGATAGCATATTACTAAGTATGTATGTTCTGGATCGATAATGAAAATTGATGGCCTAAATAACCTTGTGTGTGTTTCCCTATTTTATTCAAAGTGTTCGAGCATGAGAAATACAATAAATGGCATGATTTTGATTAAATTAGAATGAGTTTTATTCCTATGTGGGTAGGCGCTCGTGATCTTAACTAGAGGCCGGATTTTATGCAATTATATGTCATTATTGCCTAACTATGCATTTGCGTATCATGTGGTTAGTTTTTGAAGATAATGCACACAAGTCAGACTATTACGCCACAATATTAATTAGTCAAATTTCAAGTTATTGATATACGAAATACCAATTTTTTACTTTTTTTCTACTCCTCTAGGAACTCAATAAAAAAGATCAATAAAAATCCGACCATTTTAACCCTCATTCAACCTTTTGAGTATTTTTTGGCTCTCGGCATCTTATATTTTCAATATATTCCTCGTATGAATTTACTGATGCTTGAAAAATCAGCCTTTTAACTCAGATTAAATTTCTCCCAAAATTAAGAAAATATCCGATTATGTTATTTTACTACTACCTGATACCCGCTTCGCCCGTATACAAATTATATACTAAAACCTTCCTCGAGAACCACTCTATCCATTGGAAACAGCACGAAAATCGGTGAAGTAGTTTTTTAGTTTATCGCTAACAGACAGACTTTGTTTTATAATATGTAGTGATAGTGATTAATCTCAGAGGGAACAGCGGTGGCCCAGTGGTGGCGGCCCCGACTTACGAACAAGAAGTCGTAGCTTCGAACCTAGACACGCGCATTATTTTGTGTAATTTATTTCATCACCTCTGCTCTCAAAACGGTGAAGGAATACATCGTGAGGAAACCGGCATGTTCTAGAACCAAAAATTGGAGGACTGTTACATATAGCAATCCGAACTGGGCCCGCGTAATGGATTATAGCCCATCGCTCTCGTCAATAGCTCTCATAGATAGGACGAATGTGTCCCAGCTGTGGGAACATTAATAGGCTGATGATGATGATGATGATGATGATGACTATTAGATTGCAAATAAAAAAATAACTCCTACGCAGGTACGCAAGAAAAATAAAATTAATGTATTGCGTACCTTTGAACGTATGGCTACGAAATGAAAATCTATTGCTACGAGATTGCTACGCGGCTACGACACGATACTTTTTATGATTTATAATGTTTTAGTTTTGTCGTTCTTATATTGTTTTTATGGTTAGGGTATATTTATTAACTTTAGTTCACAAGGGTCATTATAGTAAATGACGGCAGTTCACGGACATAATCTGTGGCTCTCGCATTTCCCTTAAACTTAAGGGAAGTGCAAAAAATAAAACAGTGGTTAGATCTGTGGCCTAGTATAGATCATAATGTTTGGCCACAAAAAGGTTGAATGAAAGGCATTAAATTTGCTTGCGACTGAGATGAGAATGCTAAATAGGCTAGTTTCCACCATCAATAAATTGCAAATCGAACTAGTCTGCCAGAGTTTAGAAAATAATGGACGCGTATTTTTTGTTTCTAAAAATCAATGAATACTGACAAAGATAAAACGCATCAAAACTCGGGGGTGGCGTCGTGTAAAAATTATAGCACGGCGTGCCGTATTGCGAATTTTAAATGCGTCGGATCTTCGTCAATTTTGGTTTACGTAACAAAAAATACGGGTCAATTTTTTTTTGATAAATTAACTGACTGACTAATTAATTTTTTTCAGGACACAAGCCTATTATGAGGGTGTAGTGTACGCGAATCAATATAAGAAATGAGTAACACATAAGAGGAAGTCTGAAAGTGGCGCCGGTGACTGGAGGAATCCCAAGAATGAGGAACCTTTTGTAAGAAAAGTTTTGAGTATGAATGTGGGTCGGTATAACATTAGAGGAAGAGCTAAGAAAACGATGTATGGCCGGGGTGAAGCATGATATGGCAAGCAAGGAGCTGTCTGATTAGATAGAGAAGAATGGAAGAAAAAAACAAGATGCGCCGCATCCGATATAAATTGGAGAAGGCCAGGAGAATGATGACATGATAAACGGAGTTAATTATGAAGAAATTAATCATTCTCTTCTTACATAAGTATTAAAATTACTTTCTACCTTTATTATTATATTTTTGTTCAAGACATAAAGGGTGTAAAACACCTCTTCACGAAGCCGAAAGGCACTTATTCTCCCCATCATTGCGATCATTTTTTTGTTCCACACCACACCTGGGAACCTCCTACTTACAGAGATATGGGGGGTCAAAGTTACAACTTTTTGACAAGTTTTTTTTTAAATACAAGCTTTTTTTGTAAGATTTTGACTTTTAACACCTCCACGACCCCCGTACTATTCAATCTATCCACCAGCACAATGTTTTAAGTACGTTACATTGAGTTTTATCACAAAACATGATTTATAACCTCAAAAAAAAAAAGTTGTTTCCCAGCAATATTTTTTGCGTAAAGTTACTTAGTTTGATGTACAGAATGCTTGGTTAACGGCTTTGTGATGAAGTGGTTTACACCTTGTATAAGCAGAAATATCGAAATCGAGGTATACAGGCATATATCAAGGTATACAGGTAAATACCTATTGTGAAATTCCCATTTACCGAAACCGGTACCTATTTATCGAACCACACTTATTTCTATTCTACCTAACCGGCACAGACCTACCTGCTAGTTTACATAATGCGGCGTTTATTCCGTGGTAGGTAGGTACTAACATTCATTCAGGAAGATAATTTATAGAAAACAATGCAAAACAATAATGAAGTATTCCCCTTTGAAAGCACCGCCGCCGTCGGCATTGTTGCCTGAACATTTTTTTAGAGTAACATTACAGATAAAAATTAGATAATAGGTAAATGCGTGGTATTTTTATTTAATCCCAGTGTCCCTGATTCAGGTATTCAGAAAATATTATGTAAATATGAATGAGGCAGGTTTAAAAAAAACACAAATGTGCACCATTTAGCTTATATGTATTTCTTTTTAATTGGATATTTAAATATGTTTAATGCCGTATTTAGTTTACTGTCAGGTTTACTTTTTGACAGGTTTACTTTAGGTTATTTATTGTTTAAATTTGTTAATGTACTGTACTTGAAATAGTAATTAATAAACAGTTAGTTAAGGGTGTAAATAAATGGCCACTTAAATTTTATATTTGAAGAATAAATAAGATTACCTAAATGAAAAGATTGTCTTTAAGCTGAAAAAAAATATATTTTGTGTCCTTAGGTTTCAGTTACGTAAGAATATTAAAACTAAGGTAGGCAATCTATTTTCGCAGTGCCATAAAATTTCTATGTGGGGCCTGTTTAGGATGTTGGAATGAATAAATTGATTTCGTTTGTGTTCCACCCTGTATATCTATACCAGCAGTTATATAGACATTGGCATGAATGTAATAGTTACTACGTTCAGGAAAAATAAAAATAAAGAGGAAGCATTTTTCGGGTACTTACAACTTTATTATCTAGATAGGCGGATTAAGTGAATACTCGTTTTTAAACAGTTTAATTGCAAAACACAAGAAAAAAATATTATGCCTTAAGAAATTTCTCACAAAAGGCGCACTTCATTATGGCAGTGTTCATTATTTTTGTAGTAATTAGGCAAATGAAACGCGAGTGCGGTAGAGTGCGGCGGAGTGCGGCCGGCGGGCACCGGGCCGGGCGCCGGGGCGGGACGGGCCGCGCGGCCGCGCTCATTGGCCGCCGCCGACGCCTCCCTCCGACTCCGTCATCGTCCCTCCCGTTTTCTACACCGCCGGCCTCGATAACCTCCTTCGTTTCGCTCAGTCGCGTCCGCTTCGTCGCGTGTGGTGTATCTCGAGTCTCGTGTCGGCACCTGTTAACAGAACGGTGGTGTTGTGACAGCGAGTGTATGTGCGATGCTCGGACTGTGATCGAAGCATGGTGAATTACGTTAATCCGCTCGCCATGTACCAAGGCAAGGGCGGGCAGTACGGCAGCGGCTGGTATGGCTGGCAGCACCAAAACTTTGAGGAGCAACAGTGGTGTGCGTGGAACAGTGCGCCAGCGGGAGGAGAATGGGCGCCGGATCCTCATCACTTCCCGAAGCGAGAGCCCGGGGAGCGGGAGATCGCGGACATGCCTTCCCCGGCGCGGGGCGACCTGGCCAGCCCCAGCGAGGGCTCGCCGGGCTCGCGGCCAGCACAGCCCCCAGCCCCGCCGCGGTCCCCATACGAATGGATGAAGAAACCTAACTACCAGACACAGCCCAATCCAGGTTTTTATCTTTATTAATTTCAATTAACTACTCATATAGGAAAACCAACATTCCACTTTATATTTTGTTGTTGCGGTAGACATAGCTCCGTGCTAACAAAAGTAAACAGGTTATTTTTGAAGAAATACCCACCGATTAGTAGACATCAAAAAATGTTTTTATGTTTAGGGTTCCTTTGCAAAATGAAGTAAACCTAAATTATTCAATTGTGTCGTTTAGACTTGTAAAAAGGTAAAGTTAGGTGCCAGCATTTGAGATTAACTCCATGTAGGTTCAGTCAACTTAAGCCATAGTCTTATAATGTCCATAAAACGCTTTCACCGCCCTTTTACTTGATAACTTGCCCATAATGTATTTGATGATTGAAATAGATGTTGCGCCAGCCACTTAATAAGCATATTATTGTTTATACGAATTTTGTTGATGTCGTTCCTCCTTTATGGAAAGATTATTGAAATAGAAATGGTTACGTATCGGAACAATGTTTTACGGCCTCTAATCACTCTTGCTGGAAATAATAAAAATAAATTGGTGCCTATGCCTAGCCTGGAAATCAATCCCATCGTTTGATTATGTCCGTGATGAGTAAATATATAACCTATATGTTGAATTCACTGATAACGATAAGGACTAAAAGAAAATTATTGATTTCTGCGCTGTGCCTGTCGCATACCAATGAAGTGATTCATTTACAAAGTAATATACTCGTAACTACCGAAATCCTTGTTTTGTTTGTAATCCTACATGATAAAAAATAAACCCATCTACTTCAGCTACTGTATTTTTCTCTAGGAGTGTAGTGTATGTCAATTTAAAGTATGTTCTAAACAATTAGTGTAGGTGATAATGTCCCAAGTGTATGCTCCGTGAGAGAAATTAATTGTTAAGCGAATTGACACCTTCAGTCAAGTTGCCGTGTTACAGTAATTTCATAACATTACGGCATTGTAAATAACGTTTCAATAGATTATAGCAGTGGTTCCCAACCTTTCTTGGACTACGGACCACTTTGGTGTGTATTGATAGCAGGAGACCATAAGGTGTGCCGCTACAAGGTCCTAGATAATCATGAACAGCGACAGGATTTTATCTAGGGGGTGGGTGAATCTTTAAAACACTGAAAAAATTGGGAAATGGGATGAATCCGAAAGAACTTAGGTAGTAAACGATAGAAGTGAGCTCGAATTTACCAATCATTCATAATTTTTTTCAAATTCAAAGATAGCACTTCGCCTCTGATTGGTTCAATTATGTTGGGTTCTTCTGTGCGAATTAAAAAGTACGAATAACATTTATACGTCAAGCGGACCATATTCAAGGCTTCTGCGGACCACCAGTGTTCCAGAGAACCACTGTTTTATAGGGTACCTATACGGACATTACGGACTATTTAGGTTTGTAGTCTATTTCTTGAATACTTCAATTCCCTGACTTTAGTATGCTTGTAGATACCATAATACATTTAGGTAATTTTTATCACATTTCATTTGTTAGAAAACAAGCTGTTTCAATCAATATTTTTAAATGTCTGCTATGTTCTGTATGCTCGTAAAAAATATTTTAACTTTTAAAGTTCTTTTTTTCGCTTAGATAACAATTAAATAATCAATTCAATAAATAGACTGTTGGGTTTACTATTCTCGGCACTTTTTGTATTATCAACCCTAGGCATAGTCCCTAGGGTTGATAATACAAAAATACGAAGTCATTCATTACTGGTTTTATCTAGTATTGCTCTGTTGATCGTTTGCCAGTAAGCACGCCAGCATCTCCCCATTCTACAGACAGAAAACACACCTGAATTCTATTTCTAAGGTTTTCCCAGTCCAGTAGTAAAAATGTCATAATTCAAGCCGGTATTTCTTTTATCACAGTTTAAAGCGGCCAATGACCATAAAAAGTTAACTATTTAAAAGCCCGACAAAGATGTAAACGTTGTTTGTTTGATGGCTTCACTAAGTAGGTAACGATGTTATTGTTTTATTTTTAAAGCTTCATAACTGAGAAACGCTTACAATATAAGGTAGGATTAATTTTAAAACTTTGCTACAGATGTTTATTTTGCATGAATTGGTATTCTCATTAAGCACATAATCACACGTAAGTACCACGTGTAAATTAGCGTATAATAAAATTAAAATTAGTTTAAAAATAGTTATCTGACGAAAATGGTTTAATATCTACCTATTAGTAATTGAGTAAAGTAGGTAAGTACCTAGCTACATAATAGTCATTTTTATGATTATTTATGAACTAGCTGACCCGCGCAACTTCGTCTGCGACACATAAGTGAAAGACAGGGTTACAGAGAGTGGGTCGTAAGCACCTCTAATACAATTGTCAAAGAGCACATCACATCACACACATCATTCCGCATAATGAAAAGCGCGTCCGGTACATGGTCATTATTTTGCTGCTGAGTTATTTAAAACGGTGTATCTCTGATGTTCATTGAAATCAAATTACGTATCCAAGGGCAATTATGTTTAAAATTAAATACTTGTGATTAACAACGTATTTATTTTGATAAGGATAAATTACCATGTTTACAAAAACAGTTTTAAGAGCTTCTCTCGACGTCCTAACGTCTTCATCCTTAGACACTCGATGACAGTCTCACACTCCAGCTAGGTCTGAAGTTCTCATCAACGTGTATGAAATGAGCCGCGACACGATACAGCTGCTGTAAACTGTTGCGGACCTCTTACAACTATAAGGCATTTCAAATTTCGAACTCTACGTGCCTATGAGGCCGTGGCCTAAAGTGCACAACCTCTTTAAAGCTTAGAAACCTTCAAATGCGGTGTTAATATAGTACGGTGACTATCGGGACATTCCAATTTTAAAGAGTATTAGCACCAAGTTTTTATGTGAGTCCAAACTTTTTTGAATAAAATAGGATTGAGTTTTCAAACATTTATCAAAATAACATGTAGTTTAAATCAAAAGCACTAAGGTCCATGTTCATCAAAAACATGACAGTCTGATTATCTAAAAACAGCTGTTTAAAACACATATTTGTATGGGAGCATGTCACAGGGACAGCGGTTTATAGAAAATCAGACCGTTATCTCTTCGGTGAACATGGACCTAAGGAGTGTTGATATCAAATTCGAAACAAATCGCCGCCAAAATAACTTTCAACCCCTTTTTTCATCAATTCAATTTCAATTAAACACGTCTGCCATCAATTCTGTTAAAAAATTGAAATAGATTGGACCAGGGGGTCTAAAATGGGCGCTTTAGCAGAATCGTAAATGAATCACGTAAAAAAAAAAAAATTCTTAAAATGGTCTTTGTAACCATTGACATAAAGTCCATTTTAAGAATTTTTAATTTTCGTGATTCATTTTTGAACAAAATTTTAAAATTCTTAAAATGTACTTTATGGTAATGGTTACAAAGACCGTTTTAAGAGTTTAATTTTTGTAACGTGATTCATTTACGATTCTGCTAAAGCGGCGATTTTAGACCCCCAGTAGTTCGTTGTATTATTTTATTTGTAATAACCTTAACCGTTGAGTATAATAAACAGGATCGATTGGCATCAAAAAAATGTTGTGTAAAATAGCAATTTTCTTGCTACCCTTACGTTTTTTTTATTTATCTGTGAATGGGGATCAAAATTTCACGAAAACTTTCGGATGGTTTTCTAAGACCATTTTCATGTAGCTGCAGTGACTTTTTGAGTACTCTAACCTGGGTTGGTCTGGAAGAACTTTTTGATCAGTGTCGGAAAGAAGATCGATTGGCATCAAAAAAATTGTTTTATGTAAAATGGCAATTTTCTTGCTAACTGTACTTTACTTTTTTATTAAATCTGTGAACAACATTTCTCGAAAAAATTACGGGTTGTTTTCTAAGACCATTTTCGTGCAGCTGCAGCTCCCCTTACGGGAAGTAAGGGGAGCAGCAAGGGAACGTTAACCGTTTCCATCCTGTATTACCAACTACTTATACCGAGGAAAGCCGATTTTCTTGAGTTCCGCTATTTTGGGCGTATTCACTTCAAAAATCAAATTTCAAAAAAATTGAGAAATTATATTTACCTGTATTAGATTTGAAGTATTTACAACAACTTTTAAAGGTTTACACTTCATTGGATTTTATTCTATAGGTGTATGAAGTTAGTTAATTTTAAACACAAAACCCTCTTTTTTACGTCTCTGGATGAGATTTTAAAAAAATGCTGAAACAGGTATTTCTTTATTTTTAATAATAAGTATTTACTCTGAGTTTTATGATTCTAGAACAATCAAAAAAATTTTTTTCATACAAATTTTACCCCCCTTTTCACCCCCTTTTTCCAAAATTTTCCATAATTTCTATAGCCTAAATGTTATTCTTAGTTTATTGAAATAGAATAGTGAAGTTTTCATCAAAATCCGTCCAGCGGTTTTTACGTGATGCGCGTTCAAACAAACAAACAAACAAACAAACAAACAAACAAACAAACAAACAAAAATTTTAAAAATGGTTTTAATATGTTCAGTTACTTATTTTAAGTCACCCTGATCGGTTTTTTTTTTGAAATCTTCAATGTACAGATTTTTTGGTCTCAACGATTTTATTATATATTTACCTGTATTAGATTTGAAGTATTTACAACAACTTTTAAAGGTTTACACTTCATTGGATTTTATTCTATAGGTGTATGAAGTTAGTTAATTTTAAACACAAAACCCTCTTTTTTACGTCTCTGGATGAGATTTTAAAAAAATGCTGAAACAGGTATTTCTTTATTTTTAATAATAAGTATTTACTCTGAGTTTTATGATTCTAGAACAATCAAAAAAATTTTTTTCATACAAATTTTACCCCCCTTTTCACCCCCTTTTTCCAAAATTTTCCATAATTTCTATAGCCTAAATGTTATTCTTAGTTTATTGAAATAGAATAGTGAAGTTTTCATCAAAATCCGTCCAGCGGTTTTTACGTGATGCGCGTTCAAACAAACAAACAAACAAACAAACAAACAAACAAACAAAAATTTTAAAAATGGTTTTAATATGTTCAGTTACTTATTTTAAGTCACCCTGATCGGTTTTTTTTTTGAAATCTTCAATGTACAGATTTTTTGGTCTCAACGATTTTATTATAATTATGTATAGATAAAACATAGAATATTCTTAAAATTATTTTCACAATATGACCACGAAACAACGCAGATATAATAAAGTATAAAAATCTTATTAAGTGCTTATTCTGTCTATTTTTTTGCACAATTAATTGCATTTTCAGCCATTTGAATAACTGAATACGAAACAGTCAATGGCACAGTAAAATGTCAAACAGCAAATAAATAAATAACATGTTGGTGTTATAACCATAAAACACTTTTAATAAATTTTAATTAAAATGAATAAAATAAAAATAAAGTAAAAGACGGAGGTGTGAAATCAAAATGCAAAACATGATTTAAGAATATTTTAGTATTTGAGGAAAGTCATAGAGGACGGAAAGGATTATTTAACAATCGTTGATTGGCTCAGGTGCCCTTTAAAATGGTTGGTAAGGTTATGCTAAGGTTAATGACAAAGCATAGACAAGAAAAAAAGTTGACATTGAGAGCAAACTTGTAAATGGCAAAATAAATTAAAGAATCGACCCAGCTTTGCACGGTTTTTACGCATTGACAGATTTTTAAGGTTTATAACTTTATTTGTCAAGCTGTTGATTGTTCCACTGCTGGGGATAGGCTCTTTCTCCTGTCAACCCTCTCTGTCCTGTACTATCTCTAGCCATGTTAACCTTCCAGATTTTCAGTTTATAAAAATATATTATACCTACATATAATCTTTCGTACCTCCCAAATGATGGTGAAAAAGTCGTATTGATGAATGAAGTATATTTAAAAAATAACAGCCTCGCGTTAAATCTGTTTAAAACAATTACTGGCATCAATACAAATTTTGATAGCTTAGTAATAATACCAAAGCAATTTTGAAAAAAGCCCGCCTTAGATGCTGTGTGCTGTGTGATATGATATACAATAGAGATTTTCAATTATAAAACTTGCACGAATAATCGAAGTAGTGCATTCGCATTGGAAGCATCCCATTCCAGCCTACGACGTGCCGGCGCGTAGGCGCTGTGTAGACGTGGCGTAGCAGGTCCCTCGTAGGCGAGGCGTAGGCGCTACGCTTCGTAGCCGCGTAGGCGATACGCTAACGCTACATATTTGGATACAATACAATCAACATCACATTTTAATATGGCTTTGTTTAAAATGTACCTACAAGTTTTACGGAAGTTGAAGAAGAATCATGTTTTTATCACTAATTTGATTTTAAGCTACAGAATAATTAATATTACTTAATAGTTTTTTATTAATCCGGTAGTTCCAAAATTTTATCCCGACGACTTCTCTAGACTTTTACTTCTAACATAATCTAATTTTTTTGTCAATGAATAAAATAATAAATAAATAATTTTTAAAACATAATTTGCTTAAACCAGTTAGAAAAATACGTAAGCCGAAAGGCACTTGTTTTCCCCGACATTGCGATATTTGTTTTGTTCTACACGATACCTGGGAACATTCTAGTTACGGAGATATTGGGGGTCAAAGTTCTAACTTTTCGACAAGTTTTTTTAAATACAAGTTTATATTGTAAGACTTTAAACACCTCTACGTCTCTCCTACTATTCAATTCATCCACCAGTACAATGTTTTAAGTGCGTTACATTGAGTTCTACCACAAAACATGATTTATAACCTCAAAAAAAAAAGTTGTTTCCCAGCAATAATTTTTGCGTAAAGTTACTTAGTTTGATGTACATAATGCTTGGTTGACGGCTTCGTGATGAGGTGGTTTACACCCTGTATATGGGGATATAAACAAACATCAGGTAATCTTAGTTGCATTATTCTTCTTTACGAGGGTTTTTATGCCGTCCATGGGTCATGGGTCGTTGCATTTTTGGCATAGTTGTAGTTGTGAATGGTTTGTGTAAGTAAAAGTACCTATGTTATGTAGTACGGCATTACAATATATGCTAATTCTTAAACATTTAATTAAGTATATTTTACTTATAGATCAAAACAAAAATTGATGAAGCCCCAGTTACACAACTACTCACTGAATATTAAAGCACTGCAATATTCTCCATTGCAATATTCAGAAAACAAAAAATAATAATTTGATTAGTGTTGTACCGGTCTTTAACAAAACTTACATTAGCAATATAATCTGTAGAAGTAAACTTTCCTCAGCAATACTAAATACGGTTAAAATAACAGCGACGAGCTCATTTCCGCAAATTCTGACACGGACAGAGTACAGGCGGTTTAAAATGGTTGCTTTAACAGAATCATTGTATGAATAACGTTACAATTAGTAAAATGGGCACTGTGACAATCCCTAATACAACGTGTAACAAAAAGGGTATAGTCATATGAAAGGGTGTGCTATAGACCATCAAACTGAACAACTTTGTCTATGGGACCACCATCGTAATCGTAAAAAAATAATCAGCTGATTCATACATTTGGTCGAGCAGGTATTGGAATTTAGTATGAGGCCGTTAAATATTTTTTCGCGTTTACGATGGTGGTTCCATGGAGAAAATTGTTCAGTTTGATGGTCACACCCTTTCATATGACTATACCCTTTCTGTTACACGTTGTATAAAGTGCGTCTGAAACTATTTTAAAAATTTTAACGTGTTTCATATTATTATCCCATTCACCATTCGCATCGCATCATATCTTATTCTTCCATACTAAACTTCTCGATTACTCGTCATCTCATCAGACATTTCCTTTTTAGGCCACATCATTCTTAACACAGTCCATTCATCGTTTCTTTGGTAACTCAAAACTTTACTTACGACATTTTCCTCATTATATTATGATCCCATGATGATAAAAGAAAGAAATAAAACAGATAAACATAAAGTAGAAATGTCACATTTGACTTTGACAGCTAAACAGATACAATGGGTTGGGTAGTTGCACATTTATCCACGTTACACATTACTTAATGTTTTTTGCTATTTACGAACTTCTTACTACTTCAGATTGCTTTTATCACAAATAAATAATATGTAAAAATATATATAAATGAAATCTGGCATGAATAACAGTTTAAATGTATAATAGTATATTTTCGAAAATCATATCTATTAACAGGTTTTTTAATAATGCCAATACAACAATGTCATTCAAACCCAATTACGAGACCATTGATATATTGATATATTTATATATTGATTTTTTTAGTAGTTCGCTACTATGATGAATTTAGCAGATTACGAACTTTAAGCAAAATGGCAATGGAGATCCCATTGTCATTCATCAACAATTATGAGATCAATGATCAATGATGATTCTGCTAAAGCGGCCATTTTAGACACCCGGACATCGGAAACTGACAGATAGTTTACGTACTATGTCATTTGCAGCAGCCGCAACGCGCATTAGTTAGAGTAACTGAATTGCTCAGAGATAAACTTTAGTAAGTAAGTTTTTTCCCTAACCGCTTTAAAATAAAATAAGCGTGTTTGCACTTGAATATGCCTTGGTGGCTGAGAGAATGTCATGCTCGCTTAAATGTCTTGCTGATGGTGGCGGGTGGGTCGGGTCATTTAGTTCCCTACAATATGGTTGAATTGAATGGCGCTGATTCATGCGTCATGTTCGTGAACGGGCGCTGTCAGTCGGGACTGGTCATCTCTTAGCTGCCGTGGTTCATTTGAATTGCTTTATTTTTAATTGTTGATTTATTTATTTTTACTCTGGACGCTCTTATTGTGCACGTCTTTCTACATCGTTCTCACATATAAGTATAATCTCAACATGAAAGATGTAACCAAGATTTTGTAACAACATTTTTGATTGAAAAGAGTGTCCATGGAGTTTCTTGCCCGTTCTTCTCCATAGAGATCTACGTTAGGGAATGGGCAACTACAGTACTTTCTCAAGTTATTATGCCTTGTGTCTGTGACTGTAGCTTCGCTTTATTTTTCGTTTTATCGACATTCAAAAGTGCCGTAATGGTCTAGTTGAAATAAATGATTTGAGTTGAGTTGAGTTGAGTTGAGTTGTACTTTCAAGTCATTAACAGGCATATTAAAAAAAACGTGATATGTTTTAACCCGTTAAAACTCAAGTTTAATTTTTAATTAAGTCTGTAACTAATGTGAAATTAGTTGAGCATTCAAGATGGCGACGAGGCGTGCGCAAACGCATGCATTGTATTTCCTTATGTACGGAGTGATGCATCGGCATCGCGCATGCGTTGGTTTGGGTTGGGCAGGTAGTAGAAACATAATAACAATATAACTATTATTCAAAGCATAATGTCAGTAGGAAGTTACATAAATAAAATTCAAAATAGGTAGTATTTTGCATATTGCTAAGTATAATAATTGTTAAGATTTTGTAAAAAGAAACTTAAAGATATTTCCGTAAACTTTGAAGTTTTTGCCTTTAGACAAGTCAAGCTTTTGCGATTGTATAACATAATATCACGCCTGTAATCCCAAAAGGGTTAGCAAAGGTGTACCGAATAGTACACCCTCATTACGCTGGAAAATCCCAATAACACGTTTCTCAGCCCGGGAATCAAACCCAGGACCCCGCATGCTCCTGCCGGGGCTGCGGGACTGTTCGAAAGAGATACCGCGGCCCCGGAACATAAAGGGCGAGGAAGGAACATGGATGGGTTTTAGTCAGTAAAAGTCTGACACTCCCTCCCGCTCCGCCCAGAGTGGGAGAAGTCGTTTGATGATATCCCATCCTAAAAAACCGGCCAAGAGCGTGTCGGGCCACGCTCACTGTAGGGTTCCGTAGCTTCCCAGACCATTAAAAATACCAACATTTTTCGTCAGCAAAAATAACTTTGTTTTTCATAGTATTTGTATGAAAAACAAAGTTATCATTTGCGTTTTTTTGAAAAAGTGCTATATAACTCAAAAACTATTCAACTCATCAAGTTGAAAATAATTTTCCTAGAAAGTTCATATAAAGGTCTACTTCTGTGATTTTTTTCATATTTTTTAAACTTATGGTTCAAAAGTTAGAGGGGGGGGGACACATTGTTTTTGACTTTCGGAGCGATTATTTCCTAAAATATTAATATTATCAAAAAATGATTTTAGAAAACCCCTATTCATTTTTAAATACCTATCCAACAATATATCACACGTCAGGGTCAAAATTAAAAAAAAAATCGCTCCTCACTTTACGTCTGGGGGAGGTACCCTAATAAAAATGTTTTTTTAAATTTTTATTTTTGCACTTTGTCGGCATGATTGATATACATATTGGTACCAAATTTCAGCTTTCTGGTGCTAACGGTCACTGAGATTATCCGCGGACAGACAGACAGACATGGCGAAACTATAAGGGTTCCGTTTTTTGCCATTTGGCTACGGAACCCTAAAAAAAGGACCCCGCATGCTTAACAGTCACGCTTTAGGACTAGACCAACGAGGCAGTCTTTTGTGATTGGTAGGAGAAATAGCGCCTTGACAACATTATTCAATTGAAAAGGAGTTGTTGTGTTGGATGTAAAGATGATAAATCTATACGAATTTATAAAGCTGAAGAGTTTTTGTTTGTTTGGTTGAACGGCCTAATCTCAAGAAGTAGGTACTAGTTGCCATTGAAAAAATCTTTTTGTGTTGGATAGTCCATTCATAAGGAAGGGTGTAGGCTATATAACATCACACTACAACCAATAAGAGCGGAGCATAAATGAAGTATGTTCCAAAAACGGAGAAAATGTATTTCTTTTGTGAGCTTTTTCTCTCTTACGTGACGCAGATGAATTTGCGTGGGTCTGCTAGTGGTTTAATAAAACTCAAAAGGCAGTGTTGCCTAATATTCGTCGAATAAGAAGGCATGTTGCGCCTTTTCCAAATAAATCGGGATGAGGACAGAAGTTCGATGTGTCGACAGTATTGAACGTTTGCATTTAATTTGCATAATGCTTTACATACTTTCATAGGCAGGTTAGGCAGAATTTACGTATAGGAACGTACGCCTATATGTCGCCAGTTGGGGGCGAGCTTATTGCCATCATTCGGCCACAAATCCAGATTCCGTATATCCTGAATCGTGTTTTAGTCTTTTTTAAATATGATATAGCTTAGTATAACGATATTTTTTCTTCATCAGACATCAACTCCATTAAAAATATTATCACGCAATGTGGAATTGTGCATGACAGATGCACGGTAGAAGTGTTTGCCTAAACTTCTAGGAAGTTACTTTGTAGGTAGTTAGATGTAGTAAAATCCCGTAAAAACAGCTTTGTTTTAGCGGGGGGAATTAAGTATACACACGGTACTTATTTCCTCAATATTTATAATAAAAAAAATCATTGAGAAAATATGGGTTATACAAAATAGTTGTTAATTGTTATGTATCCAACATTTTTCCACTCGGCATGCAAATACTTACATTATTTATAATACATGTAAGTACTAACTTACATTTAACAATTTATATTAATTTTAAAATTTAAAAAACTCCCGTCATAATTTCAAGGTTATTTCCGATTGATTCCTATATTTGATGCACACTATTTACCTAATCAATATTCATTAAACGGTAGTATTTGTACAATATTATAATTCTATACACCCTATAAAAATTTCAGCGGGAAATTAATAAAACAGATAAATAACAGTTAAATAAAGATAGTAAAGTAAATGTGAAAGATTTTGCAGACGATTGAACTTTTCACGATTTTTACACTTATTAATACGGTTTGTAGTTTCGAATTACTTACTTTAAAAAATTACACCTCATTTCGATAACTCACGGATAAGAAGAAAAAAAAACAAGTTTTACAATATGGCACCCAAAATTCAACACACCTCATTGGTTTTTATTTTGTATGTAGCCACACACTCGCGCCACCAAGAAAAATCTAACGACGTAAAATTTCACCAAATCGGTTCATCCATTTAGGAGTTACGAGGTTATAATGGAATGGGCATATAACATACATTTGCGCGGAAAAAAATACGGTGCTTCTGGTTCAGTCGGATAAAAACTGGTAGAAATCTTAGGATCACTAATAGTCGCGGTAAAAAATAATTATAAAATGAAAATAAGTTACAATAAGAACTTAAAAAGTCAACGTTCAGCCGAGCGCGTGCAGAATAGGTTTTGGTGGTAAATGGTACAAATCAGAACTCTTTGCAAAGAATATTAATAAAAGGTCCTTACTTACTCGTAGGTACTCGTTATGAGGTTTACCTGTGTGGAGCTGAATGGAGACAGGCGGATTCAAAAATTAGAATCCTGAGCGTCAGCGAGGGAATCAAAAGAGCACGAGGTGAAAAATCTTTGCACTCTAGTGCAACACGTAACTTTTCATCCCACCTCAGCGAGGAAATGACTAAATCCAAAAAAATACATTGACAATCACAAGATACTTTTATTCTAGTTTAGGTATTTACTAGTACATTATACCTAATAGGTAAATATTACTGAATAATCTTTAAATTATAACAAATAATACTTAGGTATAATTAAGAAAAATTGAAAGTAACGTTGCTGCAGTTACTTAGGTTGACTGAAATATTTTTGTAAGGTACTGTAATGTTTGCGTTAGTGACTTGTGTACTGTTTTTCAGTCAATTCTGTCGGCGTCAAATAAACGTTTTTTTTTTAACCTAAGGTTTTAACAATATGACGTGAAATAAAATGGCACGCAAAATAATTTGAAAATACACAAAGAAGGTTTCTAGTTTGAGTTTTTAACAATTTAAAAAGTCTGTATGATAAATTCGGCACCATTGAGGTAGAAGTTAATAGGTTTAATGATTTTACGAATTCACAAACTTAGTGCACACGATGTTCTAAATTCAACTTACTTTATCCTTTAGCGGATAAAAACTTGCACTCAGATATCGAACAGCAAAATACTCTTTTCACTCCTTTTGCTCAAAAAGACCGTCATAATAGCGTACCAGAGCGGGCGTAAAATTGCATTTTTTGCCCTAGGGAAAATATAGTATTTTTTTTTTAATTTTCGTCGTCGGTGTTCGAAAACGCACAAGTCTTTGTTCATAATGCATAAAGAATCGACTTATTACCGTTCCATTAAAAAAAAAAAATTGAAAATTGGAACCAAACCCGCCGAACTCCGAACTCTTTGGCAGGATGTGTGCGTTGCATTTCAGCTACAGAAGAAATAAAAAAGCCATTGGCGCGAAATTTTATGATGTTTCTGTATTTTTCTTTATTTGAATTATAAGTAGGATTCCTTTTTAGGGTTCCGTAGCCAAATGGCAAAAAACGGAACCCTTATAGTTTCGCCATGTCTGTCTGTCTGTCTGTCCGCGGATAATCTCAGTGACCGTTAGCACCAGAAAGCTGAAATTTGGTACCAATATGTATATCAATCATGCCGACAAAGTGCAAAAATAAAAATTTAAAAAAACATTTTTATTAGGGTACCTCCCCCAGACGTAAAGTGGGGTGCGATTTTTTTTTTAATTTTGACCCTGACGTGTGATATATTGTTGGATAGGTATTTAAAAATGAATAGGGGTTTTCTAAAATCATTTTTTGATAATATTAATATTTTAGGAAATAATCGCTCCGAAAGTCAAAAACAATGTGTCCCCCCCCCTCTAACTTTTGAACCATAAGTTTAAAAAATATGAAAAAAATCACAGAAGTAGACCTTTATATGAACTTTCTAGGAAAATTATTTTCAACTTGATGAGTTGAATAGTTTTTGAGTTATATAGCACTTTTTCAAAAAAACGCAAATGATAACTTTGTTTTTCATACAAATACTATGAAAAACAAAGTTATTTTTGCTGACGAAAAATGTTGGTATTTTTAATGGTCTGGGAAGCTACGGAACCCTACAGTGAGCGTGGCCCGACACGCTCTTGGCCGGTTTTTTATCTCCTACGTTTACCCCATAGACGACACAATATTATATTGGTCTTCACAGAGAACTGAACTTATGTTGCCGGGAAAAAATATCTCATTAATTTTATACAACAGTACAAATTGTACATTAAACTATCATATAAAATATGGTTATTTTATTTTCTCGCAATCGTAGTGAAAAGTACGGTGTAACACACTACGGCACTAAAATCCCATTATAACTCGGTTTCTATTTACTACCTCGCTAAAGCTCGGTAGTAAAACTACCTCGTCTATAATCGGTCATTTTTGCCCCTTGTATTACAATGTACTATTCCGAGATGGGGGGATGAAAAACAATGTAATATGTGGGTATTTATTTTTCAAATTATTATTCCATTAGTCAAATTATCTAGGTTTATACCTCATACGTAAACCCATGAACCATGAACGTGGACGAGGCAAAAGGAGTATGTAAAGATTGTTCTGTCTCCCTCATGGGAAAAAGACGTCAGAATCTGAAATTAGTACTACACAGAAACCGCTCGTTATTGTTATAACTAGACTGATCAAACGCATTTTCACTTAACATTTATAAGTGTGATTTTATAATTAGTCTGTAGGTACTTCTGAAGTTTAAAGATTATTTTTAGACTTAAAAATGGCATCGTATCAAACTATGCATAATTTTTTTTCTAAAATAAAACGGTGAATATTTCGAAAAGAGAAGGGTTGGCGGTCAACTAATACAAATATACGAGTACAGTCACAGACAAGTATGCAGGTACGTCTTTTGAACGAAAATAGCTACAAATAAAAAAAATCGTACCTACCTATCCGTTACAATAAGGTAACTAGAACATGTAATACAGCTGTAATTAAGCTTTTGATATTATTATTTAAGTGAACTATTCAATAAAGATTTGTGTATTTTTGATCTAGGGTATAGAGAACCTAACCTTCTTCGAGATCAATCCGATCATAATTAAAAACTTACTTTGCACACTGAACTTTGGAACATGGTCACACTACTCTTAAAATTAATCTACTCTCAAATACTAAAGTCATTTCAAAGTTTCAGTTTCTTTCTTTGTTAGTTTATATGGTTGACAGTCCATAATTAACTTGACAGTGATAGTAAATACACATCAAGAAATGTTCACAGACGCAATGTTCTCTGACTTTTTTAACTTGTAGAAAAATAATAAAAATAAATAAATATCGCTGGACATAACACACAGCGCCATCTAGTGCCACACTAAGCAGGGCTTGTGTCGAGGGCACCAGACAGTTGATATACTACATATATACTTTTTGTTTGTAAATACATACTTATTATACATATAAACATCCATGACTCGGAAACAGATGTCCATGCTCATCACACAAACATTTGCTCCTACCGGGATTCGAACCCGGGAATCTAAAAACGTAAGGCAGCCACACTACCGCTGCGCCATTCGGGTCATCAATAATTAATTTTATTTTATTATCATTAATTAATTTATTTCATTTCCTTAGTTATGGCGATATCAAACGTTTCACTTTTCATTTATTTTTGCCTTCCATTCGGCGTCTTTTACTTGTTGCTATTATAAAATAATAAATGAATTAGTGAACCGATCCCACGATGTTGGATTTCAGCACTCTGTATCTTTCAACGACGATTAGCATATTTGTCGCCGCGTCGATCGTCTGCCCACTAGCGTTCTCCGTTAATAACAAAGCACCAAGCCCATTAACTTCGCATTTTACAATGTAAGTAAATACTCTTCATATTTTTTTCGTCCAAAAAACCCATAAAGCAAAGCTCGTCATAGTTAGTTTATGAAATTGAAGCTACTACTACCACCTACCACCTACACCTACTTACTGTAACTACAATAGTTACTGTTACTATTTATTTATAAATTAGGTTCTTGTAGTTTAATTAATTAAAGTCACGTAGAAATTAATTAAACGTATACAACGTACAAAATAAACTAACAATATACCAATACAAAAACCAATACAAAAATAAATAAATAAATAAATAAAACAAAAACAGTTAAAGGTTTAAATACCATCGTTTGTTTTTTAAGGCATCCACTTTTATAATTATGCCAATTTTATTTCTGTACTATGTTTTGACTGCGGCATCCCTCGCGTTATAATTGGAAATAATCCAATGGAAACGTTGAAAATGGAGCGTATGACAATCGGGGATAATGTAGCTCACAATTAGTGAAAGATTTTTTGGAATCGCATATCAGTATTGCCCAATATTACTTAGTACCTAGGTACTTACTACAAATATACAAGCTTTTAAAATAATTGAACATTGATGAAACGAAGTAAGGATAAGCAGTAAAGCCTTATTTTAGCCATACTTTTAGATTCCGTGAAACCCTCTAAAAATATCCTTTAGATTTTTCAAAGAGCTTTTGGAAGTCGCTGGCTTCATTTGCCTAACATCAAAATTATCCCTTTGGCCGCGTCTTGCCAAATGGTCAACTCCTCCTGTAAATACCCTCTGTCCGTTTTTTTTCTCACTCTTGTTTAAAGAGTTTACTGCATAAATTAGAACAATCATAATTTTAATCTCTAATTCAAGTGTGTAACATTAAAATGTACATTTTATGCTTCCCGCGCGTTATGGTGTCAAGTCGTTGCAATTATCACTGGGCATAAAATTAGATGTGTTATTTTGCGTTTACTGGAATGGCTGTGTGTTAACGTGTGCCTTGGGAGCGAGTGCACGGAGCGAGCAATTAATCCCGGGATCCCGGGCATCCCGCGCCCCGGCTCCCGGCGACAATCACCGAGAACGGCGCCCCCGGGACCCAACTGAACAAGTTAAATCTTTGCCAACTTGCTCCTCGCGACCGCTCTGCCGCAATTCGATATTGTATGTACTACCTACTGCCAACTTGCTGCACTGAGCCAAAAAGAGACTTCATTTTTCGGTTCTTTGTTAAAAAACTAAAACGTTCCTGGATTTCAACATTTGGAATTATTATGTGAGGCACACTTTTACTCAGCTAAAACGACGAAAGTGCAACGAATTATTCTGTCAAATTGTAGCGTGATTAGACATGAATGCGGAGATAAATAATTTCAAGCGAATTTAAGCAATTAACGTTACATAGGTACGTTAAATGCGTCATAGGTATTATGTTACGTTACATCAATACAATGTCAAGTTTACACATGTAATACATGTTTATATTGTGGTTGTGTCCACAACGTCCTTACCGACTGGCTTTCTGTGTACAAAACCTTCTTGCCTTTATTTGCCTTCGAGTCGTGTTTGCACAAACCTGGGGACGTTCGGAGAAATAAATCTCTATTTGTCTACATTCACCAATCCCAACTCTCGACGGGAGATTACTGTCGACATTTCACGCTCGATGAGATAAATATATCGAGGCTGACAAATGGTTTTCGGAACACAAAGCATGAATGGATCTCGAGAAATTATTTTAGATGGTGTTGAAGGCTCTCTCTTGTTTATGTGGTAGTGGCGCAACAGGGAGCTTGCAAAAAAGACAGGAGCGGACAGTAGGCGTGGATTATTATCAGTCATTATTTTTTTTCTTTTTGTAAAAAATGTGCCTTTTGGGCGTTCTGCTGGAGTCAATTTCTTTGTTCGAAATCCTACTTTCATGCTGTGCGTAACTAAAACAGTTTATATTGAACAAGTTCGTCACATGCCACACTATTACGTCTATCTTCTGCCTGACGTCCACCATCGATCATATACGCTAATTCGGTAATTTGCGTAGATAGCCTACGCTTACCGATTAGTTATTGTGTTGAGTATATTATGTATTTGCTTTGTTTTGACGCTGAAAACAATAAACAGTAGATGATTAATTGGATACTGGATGACGAACTAAGTTGCTAACTCTCTAGTTATATCTTGTGTCTTTCGTATTTATTTAAATTCTTTATCTTAGATCGGTGCCCCGTGCCTCGGAAAGCACGTTAAGCCGTAGGTCCCAGCTGTCATTTGTGCATCTTTGACAGTCGTTACAGGTAGTCAGTGGCCCCAAAAGTCTGACACCAGTCTTACCAAGTGGTATCGTATTACCCAGTATAAACTGGGTTGTGGAGGTGAGATAGGCAGTCGCTCCATGTAAAATACTGGTATTCAGCTGCATCCGGTTAGACTGGAAGCCGACCCCAACATAGTTGGGAAAGGCTAGGCAGATGATGATCTTAGATCGGTGCCTTATTTATTTGATTCATTAAAATGTACCAGCATGTCATTTGTGCCGTCGCACCATTTTGGCGCCGTTGATATTGGGCTACAGGAACGTCGAATATATCGAGTCCTAAATGGAAGTAAAACAGGATATAAAGTTGTTCCGAGCCGCTTTATGGTCCGCCCTCTGCGAGCCCTTCCACACAAACACCGCGCCTCCCGGGGGAGTGTGCAGGATCACGGGGAACATTATAATTCACCCTCGCTTTATATACTATAACAACACAGCCAGTTAAAGAGACCGATAAAATATAAATCTCTGAAATCAGATCTGATGATGCGAGCTATCAAATCCGCATCACTCATCTCGAGTTGAAGTATCACTGTATCACTATAACTCTTTTGGCAGTTTGTATCGGCGTGATAGCCGATAGGGGCCGCGCCCTCGTCCATCAAAAACGCATTACAGGCGCTTACAAGAAGGTAACCAGGCGATATGACAAGCGTTTGAGTCAACATGTTCAAAGACACCGCTATCGGTACCGAGTCGCGGTTATCGCGCGTTAACTGAAAGCAGGATTTCGGCAGGCCGACAAAGCCACGGGCGGCGCTGATAACCACCCGATTAATAGTTTTCCTTTCACAATTAAACCCGAGTACGTGTTCGACAAGCAATCGGTAATGTACGATAATTTATACACTGGTAATCTTGTAAATCAATTGAATGCGTCCTCATTTTATGTTCATTAACAGCCTGCGATCTCCAAGAAATGGCGCTAGAGGTTAAGGGTAATTGCTACCGCAGATTTTTATATGACAATAGTACCTCTATAGGCGTTATGATCGAGGGTCTAGGATTGTTCCTATAATCACGGTCTAAATTAGTTATCAGTATTTATATCTAAAATAGATTACATACATACTCGTACAAACGTTGGATGTTTATTGACATAGTTATTAAGAGAAAAACATTTTATTCCGATTGAGTAGTTCATGAATTGGGATTGCGATACACAGAGGTTTATCTTCGAGTAAATGAGCGATTCGCCTTATCATAATTCCTATATTGTAATAGTAATATGTTGTATAGATGAATAATTATTAAACACATTCTTTATAGAGTACAATAATTGTGTTTAATTGAAGTGATTTACTGTGAGAAAAATATAATAATGAAATGCCGATTAGGCCGAATTATCTAATAATTATTGGGTATTATCAGTAATTCAGTTTTCCTAAAAAGTTACGTTTTGATTGATGAATGAGTCCAGAATTTTGAGCATTATTTTTGAGTTGATCCAAAATCACAATGCTGATGATTCTCTCATAATAAATGACATATTTATTTGCAAGAATATATGTAGATTGCCATAAGTTCATAAGACATGGGTTTCACTATATTCGGCATTTCAGCAGTACAAATGTTTAGATTTTACATCTTGGTTATACTTAAATATATTTTTTCCTTTTGAAAAATACGCTAAATTTGTCATTACCGTACACGGAATACACCCCAACTCCGTCTAACTTGCCCTTTTATCTGTCAGTTGGGCTATCAGAGTGCCTGTGCACCTATTTGTCCATGATAACCGCCAACTAAACAGAATTCGCCGCCGCCCTCCGGCGCGCCCGCCCGCACTGTTTGCCTGCCACAAACAACCAAGTATTTTTTGGTTAAATCTTACCATGATAATACAGCTATTTACTTTATTAGTTGCACCATAAATTTAGTAATTTTAACATTGAGATTTTAGTTGTCGGGGTACATAAAGCAGCCGCTCAACACAAAACATAGGCAAATATTTTTGATGAGTCGAACAAAAATTAAGATTTTGTTTTGTCCTTTTAAGTTGGTAGAGAGATTTTGAAATGTTAACATTTAAAGTAAAACAATAGAAGTAAATGAAAACAACGATAATAAGGGTGACCTTCAATACCAGTTATCTATCAGAGTGGAGAAGTGACTAATTAATTTTTTTTTTTTGAATCTTGATGGTTTAATTATTTATTTACAATATATACACACTAACACTATAATAGAAATAAAAATATGTACAAGTATCAAAAAGGGGTTACAGGGCATCGAAAAATTCGTCCACATCGCTGCCAACAGGAAAAGTGCCCAGAAGGCTGGCAGCATTGCCACGTTGGATGGCAATGCTGATTCTTTGGCCAAAAAATAGGCCCGCCCTTTGGTCACGTGAAGAGTCGACCAATCGTTTGGCGATTTCCCGAAATATCAGGTGGGCACTCGGACCCCATGGCCCTAGTGTTTCAACCCCAAACGGCTCAAACACATAATTACCAATTAAATTATTGTATTTGCGCCGTTTGAGGTTTTCAGCACCTGCAGCAGCCGCCCCAGCGCAGCAAACCGTGCTAGGAAGATGGGATGGCGCAAGGGTGTCGACGCAAGTTGCATCCCACACCAAAGGCCTACCCAACTTCCATGGCATTATGGTCATACCATCTGGTCTCTTGCCATCGACGCGTGCCAAGCCAGTAGGTTCTAATACAGCTGGCACCCCGGCGGTGGCAAGAGCACGACGGATGAGATCATTAATGCTGGCGTGCCGCGCTATCCGACCGGCACTCTTAATGCAAGAAAGGCCATGGTGTCCGAGGCAGTCGACTACTTCACCACATTGACAGCGATGTGGAGCCCCACAAGGAGCGCCCAAACGCAAACATGTAGCGAGCCGGAAGGTCGTGTCACCTAACAAAGTCCCTATATTAGGTGACGGTAGTGCCTGAAGCCAGAGACCCGACTCCCACTCACCCACAGCCAGCAGGCGGGCACGCTCAGCAGTATTGGTAGACGTATTAATAAGTTTATTCCTTACCAACCTGCAGAGCGGCTCATCCCACTGTCTCTGGGAAAACGGGTTCTCGGGCCGATCCGTGTCCGGGCAAGTCAATTTCCAGGCGTCCTCTGCATCGGTCAAGCACGGCACTTCCGAGTCAACCAGGGAAAGGCTTAAAATTTTCCTGGTTAGCTTTTCAGTGCTGTGAACAGAAGACAGGAACGCCGGTAAGCTTATACTAGAAATTTTGCGGACGCCGAGGCCACCAAAACGAATTGGTAGGGTGGCTTGTAGCCACGCTCGGTCGTCCAGGGCCACATTAAGAATGGATGTTAATGTGTTGCGAATTATTTGATCAATTTTGTCCAAAAGTTGTGGTTTCTTCCAAAGAGGAGAACAACGGAGAAAATACATAAAATTTGGACCAAAACAGCAATATCTGATAATGGTGAATGCCGCATGTAAATTTATTTTGGAGAGTCTATCCGAAATATCATTGAAATGTATAATTTTGTCATCGATGAAAGATGAAAAACTTTCTTCTAAAATAGGGGAACCTAGGAGGTGCAGGGAACTTTTTTCTAAAATTTTGATTTGAGGAGCGATTGCATTAAATTTATCTATAGTCGATTGTCTGTCGGTAACGTCAGAGAGGTAAATTTCACACTTTGAGGGGTTAAGGTCCAGGCCAATGGATTTAAACTGATGTTTGAGGAGTTGTAGGTCAGCCAAAACAGTGTCAACATTACCTCCTAGCGTTCCATCATCTAAATACCACACATTAAATTTTGAATTTAGTTGTTGAATTATGGGATGAATAGCCAAACTGAAAATGACAGGCCCGAGAGGGTCACCTTGTTGGCAACCAACTGCAGATTCCAAAACGTTGTCCTTGTATAGTAATTTTGAAGGGTGTCTATAACATTGCCACAAAAAACCATAAATTTCGGGTAATTCTTTTTTGACTTCAGCCAACAAAGTGTCCCTATTCACGGAGTTGAATGCATTTTTGACGTCAACCTTGAGGATGACCTCACCTTTTTTCGAGTCTAGAAAAGATGATAAGGCATGTACGGCTGCCTCACAGCCCCCTCTGGAACCAAAACCAAGTTGAAGGGGCTGGAACTTAGTTGCAAGCGTCTCACTGTATAACTTGCAACATATTTTGGCAGCCATACGCCTGTAAGTGCATCCGACGGCAATTGGACGAATGCCGCCGTCCTTCTTGCGCAGGGCGCATAGGTTAGCCCCATACAAGACATCGACGACGGCATCGTTCACGCCGCCGGAGAGCATTAAGTTGATCAGAACTGCAAGCTCCTTCAAGAGCGACTCACCAGCTTCCCCGGCGCCTGAACTCAACAAATCTTTCAAATGTTGTGGAGTCAGGCCGTCGAGGCCGCCGGCAGAACCACTCCGGAAGGAGCTCACCGCTGCGATCAACTGCGGGGCTGTAATTTTAAAAAAAGGTGGATCCTGAATGAGGGGGTCGAGGTGGACGGGTGGGTCGGGGAAGGTGAGACCATCCGCAGGCGATGGATGTTTGCTCTCCAAGGCTGTAAGAGTATCTGGAGAGTATGGTGCCACCACATCACTGCTGAACAGTATTCTGGCTGCCCCCCTAATGTCACCGTCACTTAACTTGGATTCCGCAAGATCACAAATGTCTTTCTGTTTATTGAAAAAAGGTAATTTGGAGTCTAAAATGCGGGCCGAATTGTTGCAATTATCTTTAATTTGATTTGTTAAAGATTTTTGAGTAGCCAAATTTTTTTGGACATGCAGAATCCTGTAAGGGAAGGTGAGTAACTGCTCCCAAGCACGTGGCGAGTTCTCCTGGGTCGCGAGACGAACACATCGCGCTAAACTCAGCGCAACAGAGTGCCTCGCGCCCCGGGGAACTCTTTTTAAAACTGGAGTGGAATTTTTAAATTTAGATAACGTTCGCCATAGACTTTGTTCAAGAGGTGTTGATGTTGGAGATGTGGCTGGGGGGCACAAAGGTACACTATGAGGTTTGTGGACCTTGCCATAGTGTATCTTAAGCCCCCGTTCACCTTTGAAAAAACGAGCCTGGGAGCAGTGAGGGCATCTTACCAGTTGCACATCCAGTGATGTGGCAGGTTGACTGGCACTAACTGTTCCGGTGTCGCTACAGCTGGCGCCGAACATAAAAAAAAAATGAACTTACCAGTAAACAATAACAAATATAAACTATTAAAACACTAAAAGAAAACACATACAATTAAAACTAATAAACAACGAAAAAAAATTGTCATTTAGCACTGACGCCACTGACAGGAGCTGCTGCGCGCAGTCGCGCTGCCGGCCTGGGGCACCGCAGCGCTGACCGCGCTGGCATAGTGCGCAGCCCCGCGACCGTTGCTGGGAGACGGGCGTCGGCGTCGTCGCGTTGAGTCTTCTTTAAAAATACACAGTAACCCTTTAAAAGCTTAATAGGCATTTGATGCCAAATTCTTCTTCGCAATTCTTCCTTGCCGAAAAAAATTATGACCATTGACAGTCATGTCTCGCACCCAAAGTTGAAAATATTTGATCTAATATTGGAAAAAAATTGTTTCAATGTACTGTATGTTTTGAGTTTTATTAGTAGGTTTTGTTTGTAGGTACTCGTGAACACAGTACAACTACATAATACAATTTATTATAATTAAAGCTTTGAGAAAAAAAAATTTAACGTCTTGACGTGCGCTGTCTGTCTAATTAATTAACTTAAAATTATTATTCATTTGTGTACTTTCAAAAGTAGGTTTAGTCATTCGAAAATGCGGCGAAAAAAATGTTCTGAATACCATTTTTGCACTTTATTATTATGTGTTATGGCATGTCTATAATAGTATTATAGGTTAAGGTTTGTTTTGTATTTAGGGGGTAATCTACAATCTACTAACTGATCCGATTCCAAAAATCTTTTACTAACTGGAGGCTTCTTATCTCGTGAAAAAAAAACGTTTTTTCCGTAAATAACAGGAGCGATCCGCGAGAACTTTTTCTCGCTTGTGCCAAATAAATATATTATCTTTCTTACTGAAAAAATACACATTTTTGGTCGTTTTCGTAGCAGTTTGCCTCAACACTTAGCGCCTGCTATCAAACGCCGCATCGGCTGTATCGCGTATGGATGGAACACATCTCTGTGTGCCTTACTAGTTATCAGCCATCCCCTTTGTTTGCTCCCCTAACCGGAAATTTATTTAAGTTATAATTTTCTGTCATTCGAGCACTCTAAAGAGTTATCTTGTAATAGGCTTCGAAAACATGTCACTTGTGTTGTCTTTTGACCCCTTGTGGTTATGACAATATTATCGCTTTTATTATGTTGTAAATATCATGGAATCTTGTCAGCCTGTATAACAATTTACTGCAGTTCAAACTGTAAGGTTAGTTACCTTTCCTTTGTTGTTGTTTACTATACGTAGTAGTAACTCGTGAGCATCTAATTCTTGCGATACACAGATAATGTTGTTCGAATAGTAAAAAAAAACTTACTTTTACCTGCGAATTCCCTGTACATTAAATGAGTACTTTCGTACGTTTCAAGTTCAATATTTTCATGTCAAGTGTACCTACTTACGAATGTAGAATAGGCACTTACTTGCAGCAATTAATTGTAGTCTGAATGTTACGTAAAGTGTCTAATTCCACAGTGATTCTCTCGCGAGTGACAAACATAATTTATGAAGTTCTTAATACCAAGATAAGGAATATTTACACACTCCGAGTGGGTACACAAGCAGACACCTCACCTCTGTCTTAGTGTTATGTACATAGATATACGTATCTTGGTAATTTTACTCGTTGAGACATCTACACTGCAGATAAAAATTGTAAACAAAATTTACATTTTCGACACAACGAAAAATCCCTCAGAATTTCCCATTCCATACAGATTTAATGTCTAATCTGTGAGTCTACATTAGTGTTGTAAAGTTCAAACGTAAATATCACTCAACAATCCTCTGTGATAGTGGGTTTTGGAGTTTTGAACACTCTTTATGTACCATTTGTACCAAAACACACATAGATACCATGTGGCCTTGTGATGATTGCGCAACTTAACTTTTTGAGCTTATTTAGAAGTAGGCTTTTAAGCACATTTCTCACATTTCACAAAATGTATGAATTCTTATTAAATCAGCAGTAAATAACACTATTGTTAAAATCAAAGTATCAGGCTACTCTTGCACAATTAAATCATAAATTACCGTATAGTTTCTGATTTAATTACTCATTTATCTTTTGCAGTATTTGCTCTGGTGTTGTGCAAATATCAAATGAATCGCATACCCGACTTTATCTTATAATTCCTTGGTACAATTTATCATTTCTGAAACAATAACGTTTCAATATTACTATCTCGTTTGTTAACATGAAAATCATAACAACATCTAAGTATAAATTTCTGAGAATAATTATAAAGAACTGATAGCAATCGCGATTGGCGACTCATCGCTCGAAAATGTCCCTACATTTCAAACACCGAAACTATTGAATCATCATTGTATAAAAGTACCTTTTATTATTTTTTCCAAAGGTAGAAAAATGCTTCTAAATAATAAGAAACGATAACTGATATTCTCATACCAGTGTAGGGGCAGTGGGTTTGTCAGTCGCAAGGTGTGGTCCCCGCTTGATCCGCGGTAAGCCGCGAGCGCTTGGCGTCCCTTGATCCCGCCGCCCGGCTTTACCTTATCGAGCCCTCGGGATTTGTGCCCTCACAACTCTCCCTCCATTACGCTCCGCGGCTGCGTGACTCGTTACGGGAATATAAAAGACTTTTCATGGAAGTAAATCGAGGAATTATGTTACACTCAAGTTGTAGTTGGGGCCTTTAAGAGAGGAAACCACGTCTGCCATAATTTTTGAATGTGCCTTTCTTGTAACTTTCTCAAAGCTCATGTGAGCTTTTACGGAACCTCAACTTATAGGTTACTTTTCATCTTATGGAAAACCCTAGAACCCAGTTGTTGACGATAGAAGAAAGCGAGCCTATTTTACGTACACGAGACTTCAACCAGACTAGTGTTATGGTTGCTGCCTAACCTTTCGGGGTCATGGAATACTTAAAAACAAGTTACAATAAAAACATATCTGAGGAGAAGACTATATAATATTTAATAGAAGATGACATTGTTGCAGGTAAAACGCGTACGAAGGACAAGTACCGGGTTGTGTACAGCGATCACCAGCGCCTGGAGTTGGAGAAGGAGTTCCACTACAGCCGGTACATCACCATCCGACGCAAGGCCGAGCTCGCCGTCAGCCTCGGACTCTCTGAGCGACAGGTAATTGAAGTAAACACGATTTTATTACTAGCATATTAAGCTCAAGTGCAGACATGCGGACAATAGTTAATGTGCAACTCACGTTCCATCAATTTAGTTGATTTGCCAGCACTTATGTCCAGCCAGACGGAGAAGATTTTAAACTGCATGTTATGCAGAAATATAAAGTCAAATTCATAAAACAGTTCAGTTAAATTTAAACAAGCACGTCGACACTGAATATTCAGTTTGAATCTAAAGAAATCTGTTGTAATTTGTTTACCTAGGTTTGAAAAGACAAGGAAGCGTAAATACTGGTTCCAAGAGGATAGATAACAATGAAAACAATTACTCGTTTCCAGCAAAGACTGATAAGGCACATGCTGATCAGAAACTTCGTTCGTATTGCATAACGGAATAGAATATGATGCAATCTGTTATCGTATGAATTTATTAATAAAAAGTAAACTAGGATCTTAACGCAAAGAACAAAAACAATTTTCTAGAAAACCCACTAATAAAACTCTCACTGTCGCAGGTAAAAATATGGTTCCAAAACCGGCGCGCTAAGGAGCGCAAACAAGTGAAGAAACGTGAAGAAGTGGTGATGAAGGAGAAAGGGGACCACGCCTCACTACAACACGCTCAACTGCACCACGCGACGATGTTACACCACCAGCAGATGATGAACGGTATGATGCACCACCACCATTACCACCAGGGGGTGCTGCAGGGGGTCCCGGAGCCCCTGGTCCCCGGCGTGCCCCCCGTGCCGCTCCTGTGACCGCAACAGCAACATTACTGTGCTCACAGTGACAACTTCGCGTAGTGACTTTAATCGGTGGTCCGAGACACCGCCGCTCCTTACTGAACAATGGCCCCGACATCGACAGGGCGCCGCAGTGCATCCACAATATATACGACAAATGTGTGATAAATTCAGTGCAATTTTGTGGTGATGCGTGTCGGTTTTACATAAAAACTTTTAAATTAATACTCCTGGGTACTACACGGTTAGTTACCTAACGGCTGTAAGCGGAGACACTTAACCAACTTTCTGGAGTTAAGGCTTTTTCTTTAATGAGATACTTGCCACTATTTCTTGTAAATTCTACCAATATTGAAATAGCCGTTGCACCAGAAACGTTTACCTACGTTACGTTTTAGTCCTAATTCTAGTTATCTAAGTGTTCACGCCTTATAGCTATTTTAGTACCTTTTCTTTTAAACGGTACAGATTAATGTAATGTATTGAATTTTGTCATTTGACTGTAAATATAGAATAACTATATTTTTATATTATTATTACAATTAAGTATTATTAAATTGATTATTTTTAAACGGTTTATTTATTTCTCAATGCTGCAAGTGCCTTCCCAGTGATTTAAATTAGGTAGCTTGTATAGGTATAAACTTATATTGTTTGGAGAGTTGAATTTAGCTATTGACATTGTTTGTAAGTATTACTATTGTTTCTGCATTTTTAACGATTCAAAGCCTTTACATAGTTTGAGTTAAGTGATTAATGTATATATACTTTCATTGCGAATCTCATAAGTACGAGTTTACGTACGGCAGTGAAATGCGCTATTGTATTGCATGTTAATGATCATCATCGCATTTGTGGCCTTGAGAAGTAGGTGCAAATAGTTTTTACGTTGAATGAGATTATTCCTAGTTTTAATTGTTCTGTAAATAATAGCTTAAATTCTAGAATAATTTATTCTTACGCCAATTTCTATAGCATAACACGGTAAAGAATTATCACTCAATTCACAAACGACAATGTCTTGAGATATCATAATATTTGTATGGGATAAATCAATATGGAGGGGTTTGATTGTAATTTCGACATAAATACTTAGAATACGATTGAGTTGATTTGTTAAATGCTGAGTTACGATATATTATTTATTGATTGATACAAGCCCAGCCCGAGGAAGTAACGTGATCGTTTATCGTTTTGTTTTGTGGTAACAGTTATGTATAATATTGTGGTGCTAACAATATTCATTTTCACTTGTATTGTATCATTGTATGTCTATGTTGGATATCAGTACATTGTGCGACGCAATAAATTGGTAACATTTGTGCTTGTTGTATTAAAGGTTGATGTTTTGAAATCGTTTGTGGACACATGAATTGTTAGAATTTACGCAGCACTATCACGAAACACATTTGATAAACTAAATAAATTCATGTTAATCTATACTGTTGTATCTTTTTCCTGATCATGGTTTACATTCATAACAAAGATGTGCGAGATTGAATAATTGCGATTAGTCTCGCAATGTTCCGGCACACGTTTTTCAAAGGCGCAATTTGCTTATTTTGCTTTGTTTCAAAAGCGGAGCTATGTAAATTAACAACAGATTTGGCTTGCCGACGGCTCGCAACTTGAAGCGTGTATATTGTGCCTAAGTAAGGTATGAGATACTAGGGTAACTTACTGTTGTAGTAGAATGTAAGTAGGTACATAAAATACTCACACTTTTACTTTGATTGTAAACAATTGAATGCAAAAATATGAAGTATTTAATGCTGTAACTTTGTGCTGTAAATAACAGCAGAAACATCTAAGTAAATACTTAAAACACTACTTATTTAATGACACAATCTTTAATTTACTGACACTATGCATTGTCTCGCACAGTCTGCGAGTATAAAACGCTCGGTTTGAAAGCATAAGCATGAGCACTAAAGGTTTAATTTAAGGGGCCGGCGGAGCATGCATCGTTCATACAAACGTAATACCAAAATAATTTGTAAATCAAACATATTCCTAAGGTAGTGTGTATTTATTTCGATTGGATTACAGAATATCTATGTTCCCAAATATATATTTTGAAAGGGCAATGATATATAGACGAGATATGAGGAATTAAAACTTATTTTTCTCATAACTCTTGTTTAAATCAGTTTCCATTCAAAATATATATTTGGGAACATAGATATTTTATAATACAATCGAAATAAATACACACCACCTTAAGAATATGTTTAATTTTTATATTATTTTGGTATTACGTTTGTATGAAAAACGCATGCTCCGCCGGCCCCTTAATTCACCCTCTAAAGGAATAAAGTTGTTGTGTCGAAGTTCGACCACGCATTCTTGCCTCTAAGAGACCCAATCGGGCGGACGGTTTATAATATGAAATTTCCACAATTTCTTTTGTCATCACGAACGTAAAATCCATCTTAGAGAGATAATTCGTGTCTTGCTCTGAACATCCAGCCGTTATGATAATTTGAGCTATATATATGTCACCGTAAAATTGTCAAATACGTTATATTACAATATAACGTGTATCTCTCTAGCGATATTGTAAAGTCTCGAATTATTGTCAACTGAACATACGGAAGTATCTCTTGCCCCCATAAACGGGACTGGGGGCACCCCCCCGTTAGGTTAGTTAGATTCCTTTAAACCCTGCACTCGGAAATAGGGGCTCCGTCGACTACGTTTTTTAGGGGAATATGAAGTGTTTTAAGGTTAGGTTATATTAATCGATATTTCTCAGGAATGGTACAGTATCTTTTCATGAGAGTGGTACCACTGGGCAAGGAGGACCCCTCCTTCTCTCCACACCTCGTGAGTTGACTACCATCGCATGCATTTCACGAAAAATAATGCGTTTTATTGTAAGCAGTATGTTCATTTGACAATAATTCGAGACTTTACAATATCGCTAGTGATATTACAATAAAACGTATTTGACAATTTTACGGTGACATATATATGCCTGATTCATTTCCATTTTTACAAGTAAGAAGCCTTGAGCCTACAGTTGTGCTGATTGATGGCAAGACTTGCCAGTGCCACCCATGGGCGCCGAGGATGACTTTCAAACGGACGCTTCCTTTGCCCCTAGAAACGAACCGTTACTTTTTGCGGTTTATTCAGATAAACTTACAATCTAAGACAAAGAAGGAACCAAAGAGCGAACTCGAAAAAAGCACAAAAGTGAGGCTGACTAATATCAAATCAAAAATGTTTATTTGTTAGAATATGGTACAAAATAGATGTTACAATATTGGTTCCAGCATATCCTGCCATAATGGCGTACAAATATTTTTATACAAAAACAAAGCCACACAAAAGCAAATCACAAACTCAGAATCAGAATGTTTATTTAATTAAACTAGGCATGATCTAGGTAGTTACAGAGTGTGTGAGATGTTACATTTTCATATGCTACCTACTTTATGTTTTGCCATTTGGTGTACGTTTATATTAATACATTTAAAATGAATTACTTTAATTACGTGAAATAATAACCATTTTCAATTAAACATCATCAAACAAGAATGTCAAAGATCCATATATTTTCTCATAATGTCAGCAATAAAATTGATTTTAAGTATAACTAAAATGATAGAGGTCAAAAAAATAAAAATATGAAGATCATGTCAACTAAAATATTTTTAAATCAATATTTATTTATTTCTTTATTTATTTATTTGGATCTCCAACAAAAGATACACAGATACAATATAAGTCGCAGTTATACAGAGGTTCTTTTAAGTGCGTTCCTTCAATTACAGGAGACCACAGCATGCACATAAAACTAGGTGTTAACACTAAAAGAAAATAATTGAAAAAAGTACAAACAATTAAAACCAAAATAAAAAAGTATTTGATGACAAGAAATCATACATATTATTACAATTAAAATTTAAAATGTTTTAAAATAAATATTGTATTAAAATTAAAATTGTATTAAAATTGATTTGTATTAGATTGTATTAGAATTGAAATAAAATCGAACATCGCTTAATTAAGAAATGGTGTAACTGGCATGTTCAACCAATTTCACCTGAACTGACTTGACTGACTTATGAGTTTTGTCCCATTAACATTGGCTATCAAAACTTCGTTATCCAAATCCACTTTCAATGGTATTAACACACACCCTACACCAGTAAATGCTTAAGGGGCTACCTCACGCCAACGACCTTGAGCGAGTGGGAGAAGTTTAGCAATAGCGTATACCCGTGCGTGAGAGTGGTCAGCGATACACTGCCCCCCGTCGCCCCGAGGAGCCCCGCACCAAGATTATTCGAAAAAACAACCCACCTTGATTTATCAAACACAATACGGATAAAAGCCGTATACTAATATAAAGGGCATTAAATTGTGTTTGAGATGATCAAGTTTCAAGCAAATACGCCCGATAGTTTTTGCGTGATGATCGTTTTTTTGCCGCGTTAGACATTACTTCACAAATTAATTACACTAAGTTATAAAAATATTTCTTCACATTTTCACATATCAAATTATGAAAGAAATGGTCTAGTATAACATATATTTTCAAAGAAATTAGACTAGAAGTTAAGACGTGATGATCAATTTAAAATCACTTAAAGTCATGTGTCTGCGCCTTAAACCCATGGCATGTATGGCTCGGTCCAGGTAGGCGGCACCGACAAGTTACAACCTGTTTCTTTGTAAGTGAGTGAATAGAATATATTGAAATATTATACCTGCGCCGGTCGGTACCGACCCGTACAGATTTGTCTGTACCGGAAACCTGTTTCTTTATGTAAGCACCCTCACACCCGTGTAACCTGCAAAGTGTGGGTGCTATATAGTAAACCCCGGCTAAGCTCATTCCTATGAGCGTGGTATTGAATGGACGCAACGCAAGTATGTACTAAGGTTCTTTCTGGCTTGAACTTACTCCACTTTCAATTTCAAACAGTCGACATACTTGTAGAAACATGCATGAATGGAACATTGAAGTGTTGTTGTCACTTAGTATTTGTGAGCAACGGAAGTGTGTAGCCTCAAGTTAGATAAACGCTTACTTTTAAATTAGACCCATAATACTGACTTAACATCGCAGTCAATATTGAGAATTATTGAGCAAATAGGGCTGCGCTGAAATTTTGGTTTTGCACGTATAATTAAAGCTAGACGACAAAAAAATCGAATTAGTCCGTCAGTAAGATTATAAAAAAATGTTTGACCCGTATTTTTTCTTTTGTTACGTAAACCAAAATTGACGAAGATACGACGCTTTTAAAATTCTCAATACGTCACGTATAATTGTTAGCTAGTACTGACATCACGAGCCCCACGACATCACGAGCTAGTACTGACTCCCGAGTTTTGATGCGTTTTATCTTTGTCAATATTCATTGATTTACAAAAACAAAAACTACGAGTCCATTTTTTTCCAATACTCTAACTGACGGACTATAAATCGATTTGCAATTTTTTGATACTATCGTCATACCTATTGAGAAAGTAAGTTAGCACAAGAAAATCATAAGAATCATTTATTTTAAAAAGTAATACCAAAAAGGGTACCTACACGGCGCTGGCGCAGTTGTATTATTTCTAATACAATGCTATAATAATTAGTCATCATGATCATCATCATCAGCCTAGTAGCGTTCCCACAGCTGGGACACAGGCCTCCTCTCTATAGTTAGTGTTTATGAGTAAACTTTAACTAAAATATTATATTTAACAGTTAAGTACAAAGTAATGAAAATTATAAATTCAAATGTTTGACCAGCCCGATGTAGTGCAGGTTTATAAATTAAACCTAAAATTTAATTAGGACAGTAAAATTATGAAATAAAGTAGCTGTATATCTACCATAGAGCTGTGAAAAACCAAATATTTTTGTAAGAATGTGTACAATCGTTGCGTTGGAACGTCATTTAGCAGCAAATAAGCTCAAATAACAAAAAATTAAACCGTACTACTTGAATTAAAAAAAATTAAACCGACTTCAAAAAACAAAAAAAAGTGAAAAATGACGGTGACCTTTCTTTGATTGATTCAGTTTTTTTTCACCGACTTCTGAAGCTAAAGTTATTTTTCACTTTTTTGTGTTTTTTGAAGTCAGTTTATTTTTTTGCAAAAAATGTTTTTATTTTTCACTTTTTAGGGTTCCGTAGCCAAATGGCAAAAAACGGAACCCTTATAGTTTCGCCATGTCTGTCTGTCTGTCTGTCTGTCTGTCTGTCTGTCTGTCCGCGGATAATCTCAGTGACCGTTAGCACCAGAAAGCTGAAATTTGGTACCAATATGTATATCAATCATGCCGACAAAGTGCAAAAATAAAAATTTAAAAAAACATTTTTATTAGGGTACCTCCCCCAGACGTAAAGTGGGGAGCGATTTTTTTTTTAATTTTGACCCTGACGTGTGATATATTGTTGGATAGGTATTTAAAAATGAATAGGGGTTTTCTAAAATCATTTTTTGATAATATTAATATTTTAGGAAATAATCGCTCCGAAAGTCAAAAACAATGTGTCCCCCCCCCTCTAACTTTTGAACCATAAGTTTAAAAAATATGAAAAAAATCACAGAAGTAGACCTTTATATGAACTTTCTAGGAAAATTATTTTCAACTTGATGAGTTGAATAGTTTTTGAGTTATATAGCACTTTTTCAAAAAAACGCAAATGATAACTTTGTTTTTCATACAAATACTATGAAAAACAAAGTTATTTTTGCTGACGAAAAATGTTGGTATTTTTAATGGTCTGGGAAGCTACGGAACCCTACAGTGAGCGTGGCCCGACACGCTCTTGGCCGGTTTTTAGTGGTTCACATGTGCTTACCCTTTCACAGCTTACCGGCGTGATTTTTTGTTATGAACTGGTGTAAACAATAGACAGACATGAGATTTCAGCAATCACAGTATAATTATTTGCTATCATTTATTAAGGAGTTCCGTTGCCTATCTCTGAAATTCTTCATCAGATGTTTACCAAATTGAAATAGGATCACTCCGAGAAAGTTCTCTTCCTAAAACTACCCAAATCGCTTCTGGTGTGCCTATAAAATTTGAGAGAAATTTTCCCTCGATTTCGCCAAGATTCCATCATCAGATCCCGACTTAGTGACTATGAGACCATTTGGAAAGTATACCCTTTCCAACAAAAAAAGTTTTTCAAGTCGGTTGGCAAGCGACGGAGTTATGCGCGAACAAACATAAAAAAAAAATAGAAACATACGAATTGAGAACGTCCTCCTTTTTTAGAAGTCGGTTAAAAACGTTTTAACTTACTTCTTACGTTCAGCATCAACCCTAGAGCATGGAGCATGCGCGGTAGGAATGTGAATGCGCTAAACGTTGAGTAAACCGATGCTTATTGAGGGCATTTCGAGAGCAGCTTCAAAGATACCGACGCGTCGGATCTTACCGCCTACTGACCGCCCCGCACTTCTTTCTGACCAGGCTAAGAATAGCGGGCATTCCATGTTTTTTAATTGATTAATTTTATAAACATAAAGATGGCTTTAAATTCAGAAACAGAGATGGCAGAAAAATCGGTAAATTGTTATTTGGTAGCAAGCTCATGCACAGTCTTTCTATGGTTTTTTTTGTACCCCGTACCTACAATAAGTGGGTAAACAAGTCAAAGTGATTATTTCAGTAAAAGTTATTACATTGAAGTTAGAACTGTCAAACGTTAGAATTTTAGCTTTGCTTTCTTACTTACGACTCTTACTGACTAAAACCCATCCATGTTCCTTCCTCGCCCTTTACGTTCCGGGGCCGCGGTATCTCTTTCGAACAGTCCCGCAACCCCGGCAGGCTTCGGCCCTTGCGGGCCCCTCTCCTCTGCTGACATCTCTTTGAGGCGCGCGTGGAACACGAACGCGCCGTCGACACGGCCTGTCGTCACTAGACGGACGGACGGCTAGCTAGCCCATAGCTAACCGTCCACAGGCCCGCATCTACGGTGGCCGGTAGCCACCACGTGGCCCCCGACGCCCGGTGCGTCTCCCGCGGCGGCCGGGAAGAGAGGCTCTCTCCCTCTCTTGTTCCGCCACCTCCTTCGCCAGCATGACTGCTTCGCAGAAGGAGGTGACGGCTTCCCATTCCGTCTCGCTCCGGACCATGGATTGAACCAGGGCCGGACGCGAGAGGTCGCCGCCGCCGATCGCCGCTACGAGGACACGGCGGTGCTCCGCCCACGCAGGGCAGACTTCCGCCGTGTGCTCCACCGTGTCCTCCGGTCGATCCTCACAGTGGAAACACCCGGGCGTTTCCTCCCGCACGATTCGGTGCAGGGTCTCGGGGGCCTGGGTTCGTTTTCTGGGTCGGGTAAAGTTGGTTGGTGTGGTGTGGTTTTTCCATCAGGAATTTACTTAAACATAGCTGGCGAAATGTGGGTGTACTATAAGATACGCCTCTGCCAAACCCTTCTGGGATAACAGGCATGATATTATCTTTTGTTAATAAATAAGCAGGCCAGAACCTATATTTTTATAATAGCTCTTGGTAACAATTGGGCACAAGATTTTCGAAAGATACGGATGCCCATTATAAATTATGAATAGATCTATCTTACGAATGTTTGCAGTTAAAACAAGGAAGAGGAAATAGTAACCAGGGAAATAAGGAAAGGCAAACGAGTGAAGTAATCTATACATATAATAAAATCGTAGGAAAGTCAAAACTGTACATTGAATATTTTTTAAAAAGAATACTTGGGGCGTGATCTACAATCGATATCGAAGCCAAAAATATAGTTTTTAGAATTTTTGTCTGTTTGTCTGTATGTATGTCCGGGTAAACTCAAAAAGTACGGCATGGATTTACTTCAAGTTTTGCATGAATATTACTTAGAGGTCGGGTCAACATATAGGCTACATATTATGACGCTATCACCTACGGGGGAGGAGCTGTGAATCTTTATTTTTCCTACGCATTCTGTGACAGCGTGCAATCTAACGACGCATATTTAAATGTTGTTTTTGAGTAAGCCATGCTATTATCTAGCTTTACACTATAAAAACTACGCCGTTTAAGTAACTTGGGCAGAGAAACATAGTTTAATGAATGTTAGTAGTATAAAGACAATTTTGAAGCAGCGCCATCTATGAGATTTTATAAAAATCAAATCACAGTTACATGTTAACACTTTTTGGAAATAAATAATTTAAATTTGATCATGTTGGCGAGGTTAGTAGTTAGTTATTCTTAAAATTCATAGATGGTAATGTTCATTTTCTTCATAAAAGTTGTATCGTATAGTTCGTTTTGACAAATTCAAGTTCCAACAAAATCCTTAAAATCTTGAGCAGAGTTGAGGAAAAAGTGGCAAAACCAGGGTAAAATGTTTTTCTTGGATGCTCCTGGTAGAACAGGAAAAAATTTGTTACCACTGGCATACTTGCAGAGGTCAGGAGACAAGGCAAAATTGCTATTGCTGTAGCGTCGTTGGGTATCGCTGCCACACTGCTTCCGGGTGGCAAGACAGCACATGCCATGTATAAAATTCCCGTCGATTTAGAGAGCGCCGAAACGCCTGTTTGTGGTGTGCCACGTAACAGCGATAAGGGAAACGTGCTCAAGGATTGCTGATCGTATGGGATGAGTGTACGATGACCAATAGGAAGGCAGTTGAGGCCGTGGACAGAATCCTGCAGGTCATCCGCAGGAACAAACATTTGATGGGTGGTATCACAGTTCTGTTCAGTGGCGATTTCCGGCAAACGCTTCCCGTGGTGACGCGGGGATCGAGGGCTGACGAAGTGAATGTTTCGCTGAAACGATCTTCGTTGTGGTCATGAGTTCGTACGCTGCGCTTGACCATAATGAGAGCTCGGCTCAGTGGCAATGCATGTGCTCAAGAATTCTCCGATGTCCTTCTAAGTCTTGGCGAAGGCACTCTACCAGAAGAGAGAGGTGGACAGGGGGTGCTTCCAGAGTCTCTCGGTAGAGTGATATCCAGCTTAGAAGAACTCATTCGCAGTGTATACCGCACCAACGGAATTCTTGGGTGTGTGAGCGCCATTTTGACGCCCAAAAATTATCAGGCTGCAGCAATTAACCAATGCATTCTCTCGGAAATTGAGGGAAACGAAGTGGTCTACACCTCGATAAACACTGTTGTCGAGCAAGATGACGCCACACATTATTCCGTGGAATGTTTGAACTCCCTGTCAGCAAGTGGACTTCCAGCGCATACCATTAAGCTCAAGGTCGGTGTCCCGATTATGCTTCTTCGGATCTCCTTCGAAGTTGTGTAACGGGACCCGCCTTAAAATCATCTCGCTCCACAGACATACCATTGAGGCGGAAATTCTTACGGGTTGTGGCGTCGGCGAGGCAGTATTTATACCACGCATTCCCCTCATACCTCATAACTTCCCGTTCCAGTTCAAGAGCGTACAGTTCCCCGTGAGTGTTTGCTTCGCGATGACCATCAATAAGTCGCAAGGGCAGACACTGAGGGCAGCGGGTGTCGCCCTCAGGACGAGTTGCTTCTCACACGGGCAACTGTACGACGCTTGCTCCCGCGTCACCAGTCCTGACTCTCTTTACATTTTGGCTCCTGGCAGCATAACTAGCAACGTAGTTTATAGGGAAGTGTTGTAAGGTATGATACCTTTGTACGTATTTTTACTCTTTTGTGTCCTGGAATGTATTCCTGCATTATTTTCTCTATTTCCTTCAGTCACATCTTATGACTGAACTCAGCAGGATTCCCATATAACTCTCTTCACTTGCTTTGCTTGCAAATAAACTTATATTTTAATGCTATTTTAAAAGTTGTTTCCTTATAATGCTATAGCGACACTGGCATCTTAGGTATTTTTGGTGCTGTAGAGCTTTCACGCAGACGACGTCGCGGGCAGCAGCTAGTATGTACTAAATTACAACGCTGCTACGGCGCGGTGGCACTTCGTAGCAAAACGCGTAGCAAGGGAAAAGCTTTCACTTCCCGACTCTCATAGCAGGTTTTGGTTTTTTTAACCGACTTCATAAAAGGAAGAGGTTCTGAGTTCGACTGCATGTTTTTTCTTTATGTATTTTCACCAATATCTCCTTCATTTGTGGACCGACTCTCAAAAGGTGGTCCCATTTAAATTTGGTGAAGATCTGATGCTGATCTTCGGAGATATGTTATGAAACTGCTGATGCACTTTAATGATGTCCTGAATCTATAGAAATTGTTTAAAACTCTGGAATCTCAACCAGTTAATAATTGTCTCATTTAATTAGTTTCGGGACATTTTGAGAAATAAAGAAGTTCGTTATTTTTATTATTTATGTGTTTTTGTTCTTTCGTAAAAGTTCTTATTTGTTATGGTATACAAAAAAGAGTTGTTTATCTTAAACTTGCATTCTCATTTGCCATCAATTAAAAAATGTAATGTTTCTTAAATCAGAGTTTGAGATACAACTACAATTTTCAGACTGAGTCATAGAAATCTAGGAACAAGCCAGTGAATGTTTATAACATGAGTGTGTAGTTGTGGGTGTACCCGACCACCGCGACGTGCAGTGTTCTCCACACAGAGGCCGTTCTACAAACAGAGCTTCACGTGTTTGCGCTCACCCTGCGTTTGTTTGCCCTTTGACAGCAGTCTCACAGGTCGTTAACACGTCACACCTAACTGCAGGCTCCGAAACGAGAAACCGCTCTAATCATTGCATTAAATCATCACACACGTCATTAAACTATACAAACAGAGACTACACATACCGGAAATAGTCGAAGAACAACATCCATGCGTGTCAGATTCAACAGTCACTCAGAATGTAGACTCATAAATTAGTAATAACCTTGACGCCAAAAATATAAGACTCGCAGCTCGTTTCTATTATAATTGCTACGGATCAACGATTAAATGTGATTTCCTTGTCTAACAATATAGAAAAATATCACATAAAACTTTGAGTTTAACACGTAAGTAGATAAATAATCAGTTGTTATCGTATGCATTACATTTAACTAGGTGGGTTTAATCCACTTGATTTGATATCTTGATAATGTCTGGATTATCGGCGAACATGAAAGCGCCTAAATTAATTTTTAATCCAGCTTTCCCTCGGTGACTTGGCCATATCTTGTCGACGTAGGCACACAAGTCGTTGATACGAATCGTACGATATCAAGCGTACCGCCGCGCCGCCGCGCCGCCCGCGCGCACCACCGTCGCGCATCACTACCATAAACTACGCTCAAGACATGTTCATTAATTAAAAATCTAACACAGCTTTATGATACCCGTATTTTCCCATTATTAAGCACACCGTACTCAGAGTCAGACTGAAACTAAAATTGTAATAAATCAAAAACAAAGAAATATCTACAAATTTTATCTAAACTAGTTATTGCGGCCTGTGGAAATGATGAAAAAAAATAAAACTATATAATGAGTAGATAGACAATAAATATTAAGACGTATTATATAAGGGACTGGATATGTATCAGTCTATAATAATAAGCAAGTTGAGATTTAGAAGCAGATACCTTATAGCCTTTAATATTTAAGTAAGTACATAGATTAATTATTATGTACCGACACCAAATGTTAATGACTGTTAGATATCAGTATTACTGATATACTTCATCCAAACTTCCTGTGTGATATGATTAAATTATATATTAGCAGTACCTATATTATGATGAACTTTACCAGCTAAAACTAGTTTTACTATCCTTTTAGTCTCTTTTTCATTAGCTTTTCATTATTCTTAGGTCATACAACGTACAGAAAGCTACGAAGAACCAAACTGCGTCTTGGGTATATGTTTCTACATAATACTAGAGTACAGAAAACTCAATGTTTCAGCAATAGTTTTCACTATGTTACAGTTCAAGCTTTGTTTTCAGTAAAGGTCGAGCGAGAGATGCTCTCGAAGTTCAACTGACTTAAATCATTCTTAGTGATGTTTTTCTTTTACCAGCATAGTCCTCCTGCCCTGTCCAGCAGTCCAGCCAGTGTTTCTTCTGCCATTATAAGATACTTATATCTCTTTTAACCGCTATGTTATTATTATTCAACCCCTTCTCATTTATAATTCTTAGATATTGAAAGCAATATTGATTTCAAGGATCATAGACCTTGATCACGAGGTCACCTTGGTAACTCGGATTATGTCGCTATTACCTATACCTAAGTTGTCAAACAATATATATCTTTTTGTTTACGTTATCTTCTAAATATCACGTATTACTTTATCGTTTATCAAAGGTATTTGTTTAGGCTTTATGCCTGATTGGTTGGACGTGTTAGAAAAAAAAACTACATCAAACATTATGTTGTTGTAAGAGGTCGTGTCTGAAATGCGTAGGGTCTACGAACCTCATAAGTTGAGACACGTACGAGATTATAGATCGTACGCAGATTAAACCTTTATACGCAACGGGCCAAGATGTTGTGTTTCAGGATTCAGTCCACTTTTAATTACTTACATGTAGAACTGGCTGGTAACTTGTGTTAAATACAGAGAGGCTTACGTTTTCCTTACTCCAGTCTTACACTCCCTGCTCCGCCCAGAGTGGGAGAAGTCATTCGATGATTTCCCATCCGACAAAAAAAAAGGTCTTAAGTCCAAGCATGCATTTCATTCAATTTTTGTAATTAATTTTATTACTACTGCTATCAAAAGTGAGCAAAGTAGAACGTGAGGGATCCAGCTTACCTGCCACCAAATATTCGAAGAAATGTGACATCCACCAACCCGGGCTAAGCCCGCATGGTGGATTATCAATCAAATCAATCAACTTATTTATTTCAGGCTACAATGGCCCATGGATTATAAACTAACGTATATAAAGTAAATACAAAACTTGTGATAATAAAGACTTAAAACTATGTTAGTAGCACCTCACTCAGTCACACTACACTGTGTTGGCTGTCCAGGGGTACTTGTCCGCGGAAGCGACGGAACGACACGTCCTGCGGCCAAGAGTCTTCCTCCATCACCATGGGAAGATAAAAATTCGATACTTGCACCACCTTGAAGTTGATGTTGCAGCGCGACTCCAGTAACTGCACCCTCGGTGTGTACCTCGTCTTTAGGCGCACGTAATCCACGATGTCCTCCGCTTTAGTGGTGTAATGCAAGCGGGAAATGTACACCGGTCACGCAGGCTCACGGAGAGGAGGCAGTGTTTCAGCTGTGGGAACGTAAGCTGAATATGTAGTTCCTAAACCCAACGAGTCCGTGCCACACTCGAGCATTAGTTACACGATTCTCAAAGTAATAGTTTTACAAAAGCAAGCGGAAATGCCGGCAGGTGATGGTAAAAAATCAGCCATCATTACCTTTGGTATTGCAGGTACGTTCCCGTGCGTGATGACTGATATAAAGCTGTTAACTACATATCTGATCATATCTGATGTGCCTGTAATTTCAGAAAACCTTATTTTTATATTGAAAATTGGTTTAGCCTTCAAAATCATTTTCTTTACTTACGGTGTTTCCTAGCTGCACAGCCTTTTTTAAACATTGCAGAAAAAGCGCCTACTCTTCCTGGGCCTCGGTGAAAAAACCGTATAAAAATTATGATTTTCATGAAAAGCTTCAGCTGAATTAGGTATTAAGCACACCTGAGAAATTGATCTAATAACATTTGAATACATTTTTTTACTAGATCTAAGTTCTTAAAATGCTTACTTAAAGTTTCGGTGTTAATTGTGCTAAGTTTTTGGAGTTTTCTAATGTTGGTAAACCTACAATAGAGAGTAGCGGTGGCCCAGTGGTGGCGGCCCCGACTTACGAACAGTAAGTCGTGGGTTCGAACCCAGGCAGGCGCATTATTTGTGTAATTTATTTCATCACCACTGCTCTCAAAACGGTGAAGGAAAACATCGTAGAGAAACCGGCATGTCCTAGAACCAAAAATTCGAAGACATGTAACATCTACTAACCCGCACTGGGCCCGCGTGGTGGGTTTATAGCCCATACGCGTACTTTGACGTGCAGTTGCGGACACCAGCCCGTTATACAATACAATACAATACAAAACCTACAATAATATTTTGAGTAAGTATAACCCCAACAGTAAGCATTTAGTAGTTTATTTAAATCCAAAAGAACACTATTCGAACTTTACTTTTAATAAATTCGTCGGTTTTTCACAAACAGAATACATAATTTTTATGGGTCGGATTCGCCACTTTCGCCCGACAAGTTTCCTTGAAAAAGTTGAGACATCTGCAATTCACACTGAATATATTAAATGAAGCGCTGTAGGCAGCTTTGCATTGTAATACACGCATAAAATTGAAGTAGAAGTATAAAATAAAAACCGGCCAAGAGCGTGTCGGGCCACGCTCACTGTAGGGTTCCGTAGCTTCCCAGACCATTAAAAATACCAACATTTTTCGTCAGCAAAAATAACTTTGTTTTTCATAGTATTTGTATGAAAAACAAAGTTATCATTTGCGTTTTTTTGAAAAAGTGCTATATAACTCAAAAACTATTCAACTCATCAAGTTGAAAATAATTTTCCTAGAAAGTTCATATAAAGGTCTACTTCTGTGATTTTTTTCATATTTTTTAAACTTATGGTTCAAAAGTTAGAGGGGGGGGGGGACACATTGTTTTTGACTTTCGGAGCGATTATTTCCTAAAATATTAATATTATCAAAAAATGATTTTAGAAAACCCCTATTCATTTTTAAATACCTATCCAACAATATATCACACGTCAGGGTCAAAATTAAAAAAAAAATCGCTCCCCACTTTACGTCTGGGGGAGGTACCCTAATAAAAATGTTTTTTTAAATTTTTATTTTTGCACTTTGTCGGCATGATTGATATACATATTGGTACCAAATTTCAGCTTTCTGGTGCTAACGGTCACTGAGATTATCCGCGGACAGACAGACAGACAGACAGACAGACAGACAGACATGGCGAAACTATAAGGGTTCCGTTTTTTGCCATTTGGCTACGGATTGGTACCAAATTTCAGCTTTCTGGTGCTAACGGTCACTGAGATTATCCGCGGACAGACAGACAGACAGACAGACAGACATGGCGAAACTATAAGGGTTCCGTTTTTTGCCATTTGGCTACGGAACCCTAATACAATATAACGTATTTGACAATTTTACGGTGACATATATAAGATATAATATGTATTTGTAATAACGTTTTCGAAAACAGCTCTAAAGTTTTCGTTGAAACTTGCAATAGAGAGGTTTACGAACGGCGAAAAATCGACCCAGATATGTATTATACGAGTATCTGGGAAAAATCGTTTTCTCTATTTTCACCCAGACTCATACCTTTATGTAAATGTATCTAGAAGGAGTAAACTGTAAACATACTAATAAATTTTTCATTCAAAGCACTTTACGAAGCGATTAAATTAATTTGTAGGTACAATTTTAATATCGTCCAAAATGTGTTCGTTAATATACAAGATCCACATCGTATCAAGACTTGATTTTATTTGAGGTACCTAACTAATACTTACGGGTCACTTTTGAAGTGGCATCGGTTATTTAGGTTTTTAATAACACCAGGCATGAATATGTGATGCGATTTGACGCGGACCAAGATTTATATTTATAGCACTTTTAATTTACGACGGGTTATAAAATACGTCGAAACTCCGTCGATCGATAGTTGTGTAGGTGCCCCTGCCTACCTGACGATTACGTCGTTATATCAAATAAATACAGGTCTCTAACACGTACAGATGTATTCATTTTATATATATTTTGAATTCGTTTTAATGTCGTTTGGGGATCAATGTAAATTATTTGTCAGATAACTAATTTTAAAAAGTATTTTCGGGTTGGGTTTATTTGCTCTTATGCACGTTTGGGTTACAGATGTAAGTTTCAGATACTCGTATTATTTAACTTTTTTAGTAAGTAACATAGTGCATTTAAGTTGCTTCGTTAGTCTGGTTGGAAAGTTCTAGTCAGAGTCCAAGGTTCCAAGTCCTAGGTTCGATTACAGATAGCCACGGAGTTGGGATTTTGGGGCAATGGACTGGCGAAGTGTACCGTACTATGGTGTATGGTATATCTCTGTCAAATCCTTCGGGGATAGCAGGCGTGAGGTCATATCAGAAACATTTAAGTCTGCTTCCACCCTAAATCAAGTCCGTTTAAATTATATATAAAATTAGGTAGGTATCAACAATTGGATTTGTTGCACCATTATTGGCTACAATGATAAAATATGATTGACGCGTGTTGACGATTAATCTTTACGATTTTGTTCCGAGAATCGTTGCAGGTAGTTAGTTAGATATATCTAGATATTTCAGGCACTAATATACCTACACAGAATTTTAATAGTGTTAACTTTATGTTATGTTACCTAAATCCTGAAACAATAAAGAAGGCAATAAGGTTATGTAATTTTGTTACTTATATTGTTATGCATGTATTTTATTTAGTCACTGACACCTGAAAATTGCGCACACGTCTCCTTTTCATTAAAACTCTTAATTAGATACAAAAAACTAAACTCACACTATTTCCCCACGGTAACAAGGTACCTATAGAATGTGGTGATAATGACGTCCTGTAGAATCTAACTATTATTCCCCTACTTTTTTGTTATTGATCGTGAAAATCCTTATGGAACCCTCCTTCCGGAGAGAGTGGAGGGGTACTTCGGACTCTAACTGACTTCTTCCTACTGTTCCTACTTCCTATTACTACCGCGTTCTCTACCGTTTCGCGGGCTTGGTAGGTACCAATACATTCGCACACAACCCCCACTGGGCCTATGGGACGTACCCCTAGATTACAGGTCTAGCCCCTGCCTAATACCTACTTTATTTTACTTTTTCCACTCACATCTGTCATAATATGGTGTTCTGGTCTTGTCCTGCGTTGATTCTTTATTAAATTATTGTTTAAGTATGTCATCGTCTTCATTTTTCACATATTGTTTTTTAGATTACTAGCATTTGCTAATATAGCTGATACGGCAAGGTAAGGTATACCATCATGTTTAACGGTTCATTTTTAACTATTGTTGCAATTAAGCTTAATGGTTAAACGCCGACTATAAACAATGTCGGTACGTTAGAAAAAAAGTAAAAAGTCAACTACGCACAACATTTTAGCACGTGATCATTTGCAAAAACTAAGGAGGCGGGCGGCAACTCAAAGGGGAATCATAATAAAAGGGCGTCCGAGTCAAAATATGTACAAACGCAGACCGTAATGGGCTAAACAATAAAAAAAATGGATATCTTATTTAAGTATTAACAATAAGCGAGCCTGAGTTTCGTGCGGAGTTGCTCCGAACAATGGTGAGTTTTACGAGGTCGTAAAAGCCTCGTCTTTGTCCACGATTCGGTCAATAAACGTAACCGAGCGGAGCCGGGCTGCGCGCCCATACACATATAATTGTTTAGTTGAAATTTAAATTGATCTCACGGAAAATCTAAGCTGCCTATTCCTACTCCATATTATTCAACCCATTATATATGATCCGAGTTATTTATTGAACTTCACACATTCCGAACCAAATGTCTAATGTGTGTAAGTATTAATCATAGTATATAGTTATATCTACCTACTACCTACTCGTATTACTGTGAATATCACGTTGTGTTAAAAAACACGATTAAAGTTTTAGAGACGATGTAAAGAAAACTTATCATGATGTTATTTGGTTCAAACACTTTCTAATAAATTTGTTGTTTGGAGTTGGACGCATTAACGTTAGGTAAGTATGTACTTACATGACACTTACACTGATGCCTACATTTAAAATCATAATTCTCTTGCCCTTATACCAACACAGTTAAAAATATCAACGACATCGACAGTTTAGTTAAAAAGAAACGCTGCAATAATTCTTCGATTTTTCAATCTACGCGCCGTGTACCTCGAAACTAAGTTACTAAGGGACAGCTTTCTGACCCACAGTAGGTTGTGCTGACAAATTCTGACACTAACATACAAAATGCAACTGATTTCGTAAAATAAACGCATCTTGCCATCCGTCGCTTGATTTTGTTCTCTGCACCTGGACCATCCGGTCCCCTAACTCGTGTTCGTTTCTCATCATTTTCGTTATCATCGAAAAACTATATGTTAACGGCTAACCATTGCAGACCTGATCATCATTCTCTTGTACTTATCCCAATTCAATTGCGGTCAGCGCATCATGCCTTCTTCTGCCATAGTTCTTTAATAGTCGTAATCTCATTTAAGACATTCAGCCATTGTAGGCCTGATAAAAGTGAATATTGGCATTTAAAAAGTGTAAAGAAGATGCTACAGCGCAGCGGGAGCAGCGCCAAAACTAACAGCGACAGAATTTTCGACGCAGATTTTAAGTTTCTTCGATTTTGGGTTTACCACGAATCACAAGCACCCATAGTTCTCGATAACTCTCAACTCTCTCAGCAAAACAGAACAGTTACAGATAAAAGTTGGTCGGTAACAGAACAAAGGTGGCTACCTGCATTACCCGCTTTACCGCCTAGGAATATTGTACGCACCATTTGTGAAGTCAGTCTCAACCCTATTGTCTCAAAGCTGCGAACTGCGGGAAAATCCCTTTGCAAAGTAAAAAACCTATTGTATTAATTGTTCAAAGAAAGCCGCCACAATACAGTGCGGAGGAGTCGAAACGTTATCGACACTGGAACAGATAATTGAATTAGTTGTTATGTACATTCATGTGAAATAATCTATTTAGTGAGCGTTCAAAGAAGGCGGAATTCGGGTTTGCTGTTTGTCTATGAGCCTAATTGTCCACAAACAAATGCTAAGAGGATTAGCTAGAAGAGTTGAGCAATTGTAAATGAAGCGTCGGACTTTTTGAGAATTTACCAACTGGAAATGTTCTGGAATTCAGAAACCTGTTTGTTTATTTTACTTTAGCTGCTTATCCTTATTAAACGTGTGATTTTTCCGTTTAAGAAGGATATGAACATAACATAACATCACGCCTATAATATCAGATGGGACAGGCAGAGGTGCTCCTTCACTTCCGACGTTTGGCCCCCAGGCTGGAACGGACCGGGGCTGCCTTCAGTCGGCTCCTGCCCAACCTTGGGGGTCAAACGCCTCCTGCCGCAGGCTCTACGCGGGGGTCGTGCGGTCCATGGCCCTCTACGGGACCCCAGTGTGGGCGCGTTCCTTGAGGCGGCGAGCCGCCCATTATCTGAACGCGCCCCAAAAAGTGGTGGCCGTAAAGGTGGTCCGTGGGTACCGAACGATCTCCCGCGAGGCAGCGGGCCTGCTTGCCGGATTGCCGCCATGGGATCTGGAGGCGATAGGCGCCTGCACGACTGGCGCGCGGAGGCACTACGCCGGGGGGAAACTCCGCTGCCGCGGCAAATTGCCGCTCAGCGGACAGACCTCCGGCGCGATCTCATGGCGACATGGAGAGAGCGACTGTCGCAACCCTGTGCAGGGCACGCCACGATAGTGGCAGTAAGTCCCCTCTTTGAGGAGTGGCTGGAGAGGCGCCACGGCGTCCTCACCTTCCGCCTGACGCAGGTCCTCACCGGACACGGATGTTTCGGGAGGTACCTGCACCGAATCGGGCGGGAGGAAACGCCCGGGTGTCTCCACTGCGAGGATCGACCGGAGGACACGGTGGAGCACACGGTGGAAGTCTGCCCTGCGTGGGCGGAGCACCGCCGTGTCCTCGTAGCGGTGATCGGCGGCGGCGACCTCTCGCGTCCGGCCCTGGTTCAATCCATGGTCCGGAGCGAGACGGAATGGGAAGCCGTCACCTCCTTCTGCGAAGCAGTCATGCTAGCGAAGGAGGTGGCGGAACGAGAGAGGGAGAGATCCTCTCTTCCCGGCCGCCGCGGGAGACGCACCGGGCGTTGGGGGCCACGTGGTGGCTACCGGCCACCGTAGACGCGGGCCTGTGGACGGTTGGCTATGGGCGAACTAGCCGTCCGTCCGTCTAACGACGACAGGCCGAGTCGACGGCGCGTTCGTGTTCCACGCGCGCCTCAAAGAGATATCAGCATAAGAGAGGGGCCCGCAAGGGCCGAAGCCTGCCGGGGTTGCGGGACTGTTCGAAAGAGATACCGCGGCCCCGGAACGTAAAGGGCGAGGAAGGAACATGGATGGGTTTTAGTCAGTAAAAGTCTGACACTCCCTCCCGCTCCGCCCAGAGTGAGAGAAGTCATTGGATGATTTCCCATCATAAAAAAAAAAGAGGTGCTCCTTATATAGTACACCCACTTTTCACCAGTTATGTGAAATAGGGGCCGAGCCTATTGCCATCAACCGGGCGCAAATCCAGACTCCGTAGCTGCTACTGGCAAATTCCAGATGGAAAACCCAATAACACTTTGCCCCGGGAATCGAACCCAGGACCTCATGCTCAAGCTGTCGTACTATTGACCACTAGACCAACGAGGCAGTTGAAGGATATCTGATGAATTATAGGGTAGGTATAGGTGAATTACGTTCAGGTTACTCTGCGAACGTTGAGACGACTATCTGAGGTATCTTTCCCCGCAAGGTGGACTTTGTTATTTCTATATTTTTCTAATCTATTGTATTGTGTTTAGCAGTTCGATATCTGCATACCTACGTTTTAGTAGCAGGCATGGCGATGGCGTCGTCCAACGTAGAATGATAAATTGTAAGTACAATAAAGTTTTCGTCGTCACTCATTACCTTACGATTACATTTTAATAGCACGATAAAACATAATTTATTTTAGCCTTCTCGCAACATTGATTTGTGCAAGCTCATCGCAAGTAGCTCGGTGGCGTCGGACTACGGCAAAGGATTGGCGGTACCCAGCCAGTACCCACTCACGTGCACTTAACAATCGAACATACAGATTCGTTTACAAGTACATAGTTACGTCAGGAAAGGAAACCACTTAAATTTTAATAAGAGCAGCGATTATGCGCCATAAAAAGCTGTAAATATGTAGTTAGCCGGGTTCCCTGACGGTGGGCAATTTACGGCGCTCCGCCCCGCGTGAGCCAACTGCTGGTATCAATGCCTATAATTGCAAATAATAATGCAAAGCCCTTACAACACAGGTCTACATAGATATACTAGCATTGAGATAACCATTAAAATCGTTGGTTAGGTGAGCGTTTATATCGTACAGATTAGAAGCTAGAAATTGCACCCAAACAAAAAAAACGATCAACATTTAAGTGCCCATGCCCATGGACACCTTCCCTGCTGGATAATATGCATGAGAACAGGATGTTACCATGTAGGTAGGCTCAAAATGCGTTCGTCATGGAGTTGGTACAGGCCGTTTTGGAAAAACATAAGTATCCTCGTTTTAGCCGACTTTGTAAAAGGGAGGTTACTTATTCGGTGCGTTTTTATTTGTCTACACAAAGCTCAGCGCCGTCTATAGACTTCGGAAAGACCGGACATGACATACGACATACCAGGTGCGTTACTACCCCATGCAGTCTTTCTCGGAGGCTAAACCGAATTATCTAATGTTCCTCTTTTGAAACCAAATACAAATATCATCACAAGACAACATAGGTAATGCAGAAATAATGGTATGGTGGTGTAGCTACAATCTACAAATCATTTCATATTTCCATGTGATATCAAGGATATGTCCACGTACACTCAGGCACAATTAAAAATCAAATGTCTTAAAAATACTTGGAATTGCTATAATTTTCACACTTGCAAGATTTATGGAGTTACCGACATAGTTATCGGCAGAGGCAAGTTGAAGTGGCAGCGGCCATGACTGTCAAAGGTCCGACGGCTGATGTAGCAAACGAGTCCAGACACCATATTCACAACGCTTCGATTCGATTTCGGTTCGAGAAGTCGTATGTCTATTTCGCTCGTTTTCGTTATACCAAAAAAGGATAGACATATGACTTGTCGAATCGACATTCATTCCGAGCGTCTGTGAGTACGGGGGCTGGAGTGGAGACCGCGCGTAAGCTAAGGAGGCTGGATCATATGGTACGGAAGGCAGACCACTAGATGACCAAGAAGCGCAGCTTGGGAAATAGTTGATAAACAAATGCAAAACAGTATTGCAAAAAATATAACAATAAAGCTTTACATTGATTGGCCTCAAACTATTACATTGGCCTCAAACTAGGCAAAGCCTGTATCTTGGGCGCCAATACAGATCGAGGTTTTACCATAAAAAAAATCGGTGGAGAAAACATTAATAAAAATAATTCTTTTCGAATCTACAAATAAAAGAACAGGACATTAGACGTAGGCCATATGGAGATTAGGCTGAGTTGATTGCGATTTGCGAGATGGATTTGAATTACCTTAGCAGTCTTTTTTTTTGTAAAAAATAGAAGTTTGTTTCTATATCCCTTGTCTTGGCTAACCTATCTACATGTACCTTTTACAGTAATCACATAAGAGGGCCAAGAGACTGTCGGATATACGAGTATGTAAGAAAAAAAGGTTGCTTTACGTGTATTACAACGCATTGTTTTAAATTGGACATTTTGTTTCTTGTCATGTAAGTGGCTCATTACCCTGTTGGGAAATGTAAGCATTATTACGCTTTTAAAGTTTATATTGTTCATCATTCATAAACATATTCGGAGTATGCGTATATTTTTATCTTGAGTGTATAATGCAGCATGCTTGTATTGGCACATGAAGATATTGTGAGGAGGGTGCTGTCGGTACAGCTCAACCGACTTATCTGTGCAGGCGGGAAAGGATAAGTGATACTAATAAGATTGTTGATGTAGCAACAGATAAGATCATTGAGAAGGGTCATCCTGCCATTAAAGATGCAACATTGTGTTCATGCAACTTAGAAATAGCTACATCAAACGACCTCTCACCTCCTCATCCTAGTACCACGACGATTATCACACGTGTCTTAAACCTCAGTTAAACTTAGAACAGCGAACAGTTAAGCTTATTTTTATTGATGTTTGACGTTGGTAACTATGTTTACTGAAATTGTTGACGGGTCAACTTCTCGAGAATCCTTTTTGTAAATATTTAGGTAAGGGTTTTCGATCCTAGGTACGAAATGTTTTTGTTGATTTTTCTTATGCTGATAATCAGGCTAAAACATCCTTACCAATATGGTGAATGCAATTGAAAGTAACTTTGGTTAAACGTTAACTTTTCACGACTTAGGGTATTGATTTTTGGATTTTTTATCCCGGTAGTAGTCAGTAAGTCTTGGCAGTCATGTTGTTTGCCAGGAGCTGATAGACGCTACTGAAAGTGCCAAATTGGTCGCCAAATGTTGGGCTGACTCAATTTGAATTGTCATCGACAGGCTATAGAAGAAGATCCCGGTGGTTCATTTCTGTGGGATTATTTCTGACCTCCACGCGGGCAACAGCAGCTGTGGCCCAGGTGGCGGCCCCAAGCCTACGAACAGCAAGTCGTGGGTTCGAACCCAGACAGGTGCATTTCTTTGTGTAATTTATTTCATCACCACTACTCTCCAAACGGTGAAGTAAAACATCGTGAGCAAACCGGCATGTCCTAGAACCAAATTCGAAGACATGTGACATCTACCAATCCCCACTCGGTCCGCGTGGTGGATTATAGCCATTCCCTCTCATAGAATAGACGCCTGTATCCCAGCAGTGGGAACATTAATAGGCTGATGATGACAAACACAAAATTTGTAATTACCAGTTACTATTGCAAGAAACGTATCATCACTAATCCAATAAATCAATAATGCATTACTTTCTGAAAAGTCAATATATCGGTATCCAGGAATCGGGAACACTTGAAAACAGTAATTACAATCAACATGGCCACTCGGGAAGGAGAGTCGTAATGCCTACTCCAAGTTTATCGTTACATAAACACACACGTACTCGTATGATATAATATATCAACGCTGTCCACGTGAGCGCTGATATATAGAGGGTGATATTACAGCGAGCGGCCAACAAACAATAAGGTGTGATAAGCAGATTCGGCGGCGCTTTTCATGTGTCGCCTTTGTCCGAGTTTAATCCGCCGCCAGAGGCGCGCCGCCCCGCGCAAGCGCGCGCGCACCTCTACGCCCCGCCTACGCGCTACGACTCGTAGGCTTGTAGACCTTCTATGCAAACGAATTCGAGGTATAAAATTCTTATAACTACCGTACTTCATGTTGACAAATTTTGACCAGAAATGAACTGTATACTGACTTTTGTCAGTCTGAGATAGGCTGGTTGGGTTATTATTTTAATTTGTTGGTCTGATTAAGATTAAATATTTGAAAATGTATTATTTGTCTGTTTGACCTGGTGAGGAAATGCCAGTTAAAATGGCTTCTAATCCAGAAGCTAAGTTGTGTAATTTCCTACAATTAACTTTTACAACTATGTATATTGTTTTACGACAAGTCTAATTAGTTTTATACAGTCGCAATTATGCAAAAACATCGATATCTTTCTCAACAAAAAACCGCAATATTTATCTATTATATAATTTCGCAAAAGCGCACCTTTTTCTTACATTAACATTTTTTATTTCGTTGCTTTTGTTAATTCGCTGAAAACAGGTAATAAATAATTAAATACCAAACGATGACAATATCCACCTATTGTGTCTGTCTAGCTCTAGACCTTCAAAAAAATCTTATTCTGTAGGTAAATGCTGAAGGTATCCAACGCACTCTAAACTTTAAAATTCTTAATTGTTCTAAAACTAGGGTCTGAAATCAATTGAAACTAAATTACAGGGGGTAAACAACCTCATCACGAAGCCGTCAACCAAAGATTCTGTACATCAAACTAAATAACATATTGCTGTGAAACAACTTTATTTTTTGAGTGAAAAAACTCAAAACATTGTGCTGATGGATGGATTGAATAATAGTACGGGGTTCATGGAGGTGTTTACAGTAAAAATCTAACTATTAAAAAAAACTTGAGTAGTTGGAACTTTGATACCCAATATCTCCGTAACTGGAAGTTTCCTAGGTATGGTGTAGAACAAAAAAATCGTTCCCCCTTCTAATCCTCCGTTAATCCTTTCGGATTCGTTAAGAGGTTTTTACACCCTTTATGTAGATGCAGAATCAGAAAGGACCAGTCACATACAATACTCACATAAGGTCAAGTTGTTTCGTCATGGGGATAGGTAGAAACTACAGAACGCAACGTGCTACAATCCTTACAAATCTGACATCTGTGTACCATGTCCTGTTGCTTCATCCCCGTAACCACACACGTATTAGAGAATATTGGAAACAAAAAATATAGATATATACTAATATTATAAAGCAGAAGAGTTTGTTTGTTTGGTTGAACGCGCTCATCTCAGGAACTACTAGTACTAAATAAATGTAGATGAATAATTCATCCCGAAGCAACGACAGTCGTAATAAATAACTTACGAATCTTGCTCTATTACTTACTGTACGACATTTTTATGTCACGTCAAAGTTATACTTTATTATATTGCTACATTAATTTTGTAACTTCGACTCGTAAATGTACATGCTAAAGTATTCATATATTTGGTCATTTTAATAAAGCTTTTATTGGTGTTTAATTAGCGGTGGTACGTGAATGCGACCGCTCCAACACGACATAGATAGATACGTTGAGCCGAGACAAGTCATGTGTGTCAAGGCGAATCTCTGTTTACGGCGTTTACCTCGGAGCTAATCGGGCAATCGGCCACAATATTGAGTCGCTAAATCCCAATAAACTTGGTCATTCACCAATTTCACGGCATGTAATTAGCTGCGACGCCGCCGTCGACTGATTGTTTTAAAACTAGACGAGTTTGACGAACAATGATTGGTGCGTTTAGTGCGCGTACAACAGTCCATAAAAAGAGGTGACGCCGTTTTGTTCCGAGTAGTGTTGCCCAAATGCAAGACCAAGACGAGACCTTAGCCAGTCTTGGTCTTGGTCTTGCGTCAATACACCTGGTCTTGGTCTTGGTCTTGGTATTGCGCTCTCAGTCTTGGTCTTGGTCTTGGTATTGCAGCAAGAGTCTCGCAAGTCTTGCGAGACTACTACTTAGACTAGACTAAACGGAAAACGGACGAAACGTCGGGCTTATATTAAAGGTAAAATTCGCGATAAATACCCGTTTACATATATTTCATAATGTAGACTAGACTACTTGTAAATACCTATTAGCCTATTGCTATTTACATACATCTTCACTTTGAAGAATTTAATTTTATCCTCTTGTGCCAACCCTACCAAAATAGGTAACAATTTTGTATACCTCTGTCCGTAGTCTGTGGCGGCGCATGCGGCGCTCAAACAGTGTCAAATGCTGTGTGATACACTTGTTGCAGTCTTTGATACACTGCGGCGTCTTTGTCGGTAAATGATCAAATAAGTAGGTACATAACACACCGAGCGACCAACGGTTTATTCGCGGAACGTCAAATTCTCCCAATCAATCATGAACCTTAATGCTTTAGCGATTAAGTTGAAAATCTGTTATGGCAGATTGTAGTAGCTTGATGTGCTGGCATCTGTTCCATAACATTGGCTGGTCTAAAACCTGTTACTAGACCTACTCGACTCGCTGTTAGTTTAAATTTTGCTGAATAGAAGAATAACATAAACTTTGAAACATAAGTACCTACATAATGTTTACCAACCTATACTAACGTTATATCTGCACATTAGATAAGCATAATATAATACTAAAGGTAGGATATACCTAAACAGTATGAAATTTCATATTATTATTCATATTCATTTATTTGCATTCCACAAGGTAAAACATGGTGTTAACAAAAAGCTTAGAGCTAAGAACCGTTGTAGACCCTGTCAGGGCACAGCAAAATCTAATTCTTACATGCTAACAATTGAAATATACACGAAACCGAATAATTAGATAAACAAAAACAAGAAAAAGCAAAGAAATATAAATGTCAAAATACTTAAATTTAGAAATTACAATGTCAGTCGTACATAGAAACATAGCCAAAAATTAAAATTAAATTCATACACCACAAGAAACAAAATAATTATTTAAAACTCACAAAACAATAACATACCATTAGCAAACATATATGTTTCTATTATTAGTAGGCAGGTAGCTATTTCCTTTATATCACTCGGTGCACTATGTTCTTCCACGTTTTCTTATGATTCATATTCATATTCATCCATTTTGCATTCCATAATATTGTATATAAGATGTTACAGAGAAGGACCCTGTAAGGGCACAGCAAGGTAAGAGAGAGAAAGAGGGCTTTAATTTGTTTTTCTTCATTGATAATACAAATCACAATACCCAAAATAAACAATAAAAATATGTGTCTTACTTAAACTTTGTCATTTAGATATTCATTAATTGTATAATAGCATTTATATAATAAGAAATTTTGTAATTTATTTATGAATGAATTAAATTTTTGTTCCTTTTTAATTATTTCTGGCAATTTATTATAAACTTTCATTGACATCACTAGAGTACTTGTTGAGTGCATTTTTAGCTTAGAGCTTGGTAGGTTCAGTCTATTTTTATGACGTAATGTGTATCTTGATTGTATGTTTTCTCGCGTAGTGTAAAAGTGTGGGTACTTTCGAACAAATTTGCAAATTTCTAGAATGTATAAGCAGGGGAGGGTCAATATTTTATGTTCCTGGAAATGAGGTTTACAGCTGTCGGTGTCTTCTATATTTACTAATATTCTTATTAGTCTTTTTTGTAGTGTGAAAAGTGTCGGTGCGTCAGTGCTGTTTCCCCACAATATCACGCCGTAACTGAGCCACGCGTGTGCATAGGCATAGTAGGTAACTAGTGCGGTTTTAAAGTTGGTAGTCTTTTTAACTTCACGAAGGGCATATGCAAATGTGGATAGTTTAGATCTGATCTTTTTAATATGAGATTTCCAATTAATATTCGTATCTATGGATAGGCCAAGTAGAGTAAATTCTTGTACGACTTCTATTGTACTTTTGTTGTAGGTGAAGTTTATTTCTAGTGGAGTTTTTTGACGGGGGTGGAAGGACATGATTTTAGTTTTAGAGAAATTAATTTCGAGGTTATGGTTATTCAGCCAAGTCATTATTTTATTTAGTGTAGTGGTTAGGTCCTCGCTCAAGCCAACATTGGTTCGGCATGAGGTTAGGAGTGAAATATCGTCAGCAAACAAGACGCATGGCCCTTCTATGGTTTTCGGAAGGTCGTTTATGTAAATTAGAAATAGGAGGCCTCCAACTACACTCCCTTGCGGAATAGAGGCGTTAATTGTCTTACAGTCAGACCGAATATTTTGTATTTCTTTGGTATTTTCGTTATAAAAATTTATTTCAACCTGGTGTTTCCTATTTGTTAAATATGATTTAAACCATTCGTGAGCTTTTCCGCGGATCCCTATACCATGTAATTTATTCAGTAAGATGTCGTATTGTACTTTATCGTAAGCCTTGGTCATGTCTAGCAGTAAACCTACGGCGTATTTTTTGTCATTTATTATATTTAAAACTTCCTGTATGTATGTGTAAATTGCTAAAATAGTGGATCGGTTTCTGCGAAAGCCGTTTTGGCATTCATTGAATATATTGAATTTTTCGCAAAAGGAGTACACACGATTGCACATCGCTTTCTCAAAAATTTTAGCGGCGGTTGGTAAAAGAGCTATTGGTCGGTAATTGCTCGGATCCGTTTTCGAGTTTTTTTTGTGGATTGGTTTTATTAGTGCTTTTTTTAGGAAATCCGGAAAAGTGGCTTCTTCGAAAGATTGTTGTATTAGCAAGTAAAACGGCAACGTAAGTTCGTTTGCGCATTGTCGAATTAAGATTGGTGGTAACTCATCTATTCCATGGCTTTTTTTGTTTTTTAGGTTTTTTAATAGTGTGTTTATTTCGCCGGGGTCCACTGGGCTGAGAAACATGGTGTTTTCAGTAGGGTTGAGCACTGGGGTGCCTGCGGGCTCATTGCGAGGTGTTTTGGTGCTGCCAATGGATGCAAAAAAGTTGTTAAAAAAGTTAGCTATTTCCTTAGGTTCAGTGATGCTTATATTGTTTGTTTGTAATTTAATGTTAATTTTATCCCTTGTTAATTTCTTATTTGTTCTTTCATGTATAATACTCCACATAGTTTTAACTTTGTTATTTGATTTTTTTATTTGATTAATATAATGCAATTTCTTTGCAGTTATAACCGTTTTCTTCAGTGTTTTTTCGTATTTTTTATAGTTATTTTTAATTATCGGATTATTAGTTTTGAGTGTAAGTATCTTTTCAAGCCTTTTATTTTTACATGAAAGTTTGATGCCAGGGGTTAGCCAATGTTTTTTATAATTAGTTCTTAACTTTATTTTCATTTTAGGTATACATTGGTTTAATATGTTGGTTAGTGTGTCATTAAATGCTGCATAGTTTTCGTTTATGTTTTTATTTGTTTTTATTATTTCGTTCCAATTTAATTCATTTAATTTAGATTTGAATAGTTGAGTGTTTTTATAATTGTATAACCTTTTTTTAACATACCAGATAGTTTGTTTAGATTGTTGAGGCAATGTTATGTGTATGATAGTACCTCTATGATCTGAGAAACCTAACTCTTCTACTGTTGTATGCAGTTTACTATTGATATTTGTAAAAATTAAGTCTAGGCATGTCGATGAAGTTTGCGTAATTCGTGTTGGTAAAGTTATTTGTTGATTGAACTTATATTCTAGCATGAGATCTAAGAATTGGTTTGTTTTCAAATTATTTTCTAAAATATTTACATTAAAGTCCCCTCCTATAATTATATTTAGTTTACAATATTTTTTATTTACATAACTTAATATTTGTTTTAATTGATTATAGAATATATCTTCCTGTCTTTTGTTCCAATAAACAGTTATCAACAATAGTTTTTCTTTTAATAGTTCTGTTGCACATACCTCTATAACATGTTCTATTGAAAATTCTGTGATATCACTTCTTTCCACGCATTCAATGTGTTCTTGTAAAAGGATGCAGACACCACCACCTGTTCGAGTTGTCCGGCAGTAAGAGGATGCAAATTTGTAGCCGCAAAAGTGCATTGTATCCATTTTCGCTTGAGATAACCACGATTCTGATAGGCATATAGCATTGTACTTAGGTGTTTGTTCCATGAAGGCTTCAAGTATGTGTTGTTTATTGTAGAGGCTTTGGATATTTTGGTATAGTATTTTAAATTGTTGGTCGTTGTTTACGAAATGGCTTGTTGTGAAATGACTTGTTGTGATGTTCAGTGTCATTGTAGCTTTGGTAGTGATTGTTTATATCTTGGGAGCTTATTTGGTCTTGTTTCTCTTCGCTTCTATTTATGGTAGTTCGGTTTTTTGGTGTTTCGTCTTCTATAGGTATGAGCTTCCCTTCTATCATCAATTGATTGTTACGAATTATTGCATGTAACCCTTTACTTCTTGCTTTCAGCATTTCTTCGCGCATAAGTTTCCTTTCCCTTCGCGCATTATTATCCAGAAATTCAGATAAAAATAATCCGGTACCCTGGAAGAGGTGTCTGTTTTCTTTAACATACGTAGCCATTCTCCTGCTTAATAACTCAATCACTAGTGGGCGATTATGTGTGCTATATCTGCCTATTCTGTGAGTATCCTCTATGTAACCCATTAGATCGACATTCATAATCTCGCGAAATAAATCAATTATTCTCATGTGTAGATTGTCGACTGGTTCCTTGTAGTATTCATCAAGACCATACAAAACAATCTTTTTGAGACAACTTTCTGTACAATAACTACGGTGTGACTGATCCTTAACGTTTTTTGTTTTAAGGTCCTCTATTTCAGTTTTCAATTTCTCGTTTTCGATTTTTAGGTTTTTTAAGGCAGTGTTTGTTTCGTGAATGTCCTTTATTCTTTGTTCGTTTTGTCTCAATAGTTCATTGGTTTCCCGTTCAACGTCTTCTCTTAATTTTGAAATGGCTTTGTTTATTTCAATTTGAATTGTATTTTGCAATTCTGTGATAATCGATTTGTTGTTTTCCTGTAGTCGTAACATCATCATTTCACTTAAGTTTTGCAGCGTTAGTTCGGTTTGTGTAGAGGATTGGAATGGTTTTGCTTCATCCTGTGTGAAAATTGTATCGCCTAACAGACTAAGGTCTGTAGAGTCTGTAGTGTCATTTATAATGTTGTTTGTTGTTTTTCTGATAGTGACGTTATTTACTTCCGGTGATGCAGTTTTCGGCTGGGGATCGCGTTCTCGTTGACGAATAGGCGTTTCTATGTTCCCTTTTTTGGGAATTTTACATAAACATGCTTGACACTTCCAGGTATTAGTACTCTTTAATGCGGTCATTTTTTTAAAGCGGTCAGTCGGAATGTTGGCGCATTCTAGGTCGTACATGCCTTTGCACAATGAACAAGTCACATTTTTGTTGATAGATATATCTTGTTGACAACCTGCGCACATTAATCGTGACATTTTGGGTGAATGATATTTAAAACCTAACTGTTATTCTTGCGACCTTTATACATAACTATATTCATCTATTTAATTTTGTTGGTCTTGTTCTTGTCGCACACTAGAATTGATATATTCCACTAGTTTTAATTTATGCTTCTGTGATATAAGTGTACACCTCTATCGCTCCCTTTAGGGAACACAAGGCGTGATGTTGTGTTGATGTATTCTATAAGTACACTTGCTTTTAAAAGACGTCGAAATACGGCGCTCGTTCGTAGACAAAGGCGCTGATTCATCTAGCTAATGCGGCGAGCAGTACACGCGTAGAGTGCGTGGAGGAGCGTGATACATGTGCGAGCAGGGTAGCAACAGTCCGCACGCACAGAAGCAGCAGCGACAGCAATAGTGTGACGGGTGGACCGGTCGGTGTATGCGGTGACTCACCCGTGTCAAGCAGCTGATCAGTATTTACTGATTTTGGGTTCACTTAAAACTGTGATATCTTCGTTAGTATGAGTCCGATTTTAATTATCACTATCTCAGACCACAGAACTTTTGTTGAGCTTCACATTGATATGCCTTTTGTCTATACATGTACACTATTTAACTTTTTGTGATGCGCACGCGAACGAGTCGACGAGTCGACGAGTCAAAATGAACTTTGCCAGAAAATTATGTTAGGTAAGTACATTTTTATCACATGGGAACATAAAGTGAGTAAAACGCTAACTTCTTAATAAATAGTCGAAATATAAAAATCAATACAATGCCTTTTAGTGTTATGACGATACGGTTTTGATACAGGGGAACGTCTGCTATCACAATCGGGATTGGAACCCTACTTTATAACGCCCAAATCTCAGTTTGACTTAACTGCGAGACGCAAGAGTCTTGCAGGCTTAGTCTTGTCTTGCTCAAATCTTGCAGGGTTCAGTCTTGGTCTTGGTCTTGCTACAATACGTCGGTCTTGGTCTTGGTCTTGGTCTTGCAAAAATGCAAGAACAAGACCAAGACTGCAAGACCAAGACTGATTTTGGGCAACACTAGTTCCGAGCTGCCTTTTTATTGTGCACTGTATAAATTTATGGAATCATCATCGAGTTGTATGGACTCCTCTATTCGTTCGCAGCGTGGGTCCATAACCATTACGGATTGTATTTTGATACACATTTATTTACACTTGTTAACGTGCCACAGACACGAGACTTTTTCATTGGAACTTGTTTTAAATTGCTGCAGTTCATTCATCCTTATGTTGTGTTCATGATTGCCAATAAACTGTATCTTAGAAAGAAGTAGCATAACGATCTTCTCATAACTTGTTTTGTGTAGGCCTGTATGCACGTTTGTTTATTTATGTGGTTTGTATTGTAAAACTAATGTAAAAAATATTTTGCACCACTACGAAAATACAACATCAACAACAGTCAGAGGCCATCTTTGATAGATGATCAAAATCAACACTGAAGCAACAAAAACTTAAAATGCTGTGGTGGCCAAGAGGTGGACTATTTATTCGATCACCACTGCTCTCAGAACGGTGAAGGAGGTGTCGTGCAGAAACCAGAATGTCCTAGATCCAGAAAACAGAAGACATATTTGTGACATAAACTAAAAGACACTGGGCCCGAGTGATAGATTTCGGCATTCTTTCTTACAGAAAGGAGTCCTGTCTCAGTAGTGGTCTGATTATGCTTGTATATAGGAAATATAGTACCTATAACTTATTTTTATAATATCGTGAAATGTACCTAACCGTTTGGCGTAGACCGTAGCCCGCTACGACGGCGACGTGTTCAGCAATAGACGTCTACATGTAAGTAAAAAATGGGTAATTGTATGACTTGAAATAGCCAGAGTTCGGGAAAAATATTTTTGAAGTTGCTATCTTGAAAGACACTAAACAAAAGTTTTCAAGCTTATTAATATCACAATGGGTCTACGCTGTCTCGATTGTGACTAAAGTACTCTTGAAATACGACAGTTTATGATACGGATATTGAGATGATTGTCCAGTACTGTAAATTAGCAGTCGAACTTCAAACTAAATTACTATCAAGAGTAGGTACGGTATACCGTTAACATCATGGCTACGTGCCATAGCCGTAAGAAGCTCGATCGAGCCTGATTAGGGCCCGATCCAGCAGAATTTAGGATGACTGTTAAAAAGTACCTGTACTCTGGAATTTTAGGAAAAGACGTGCTCAGACAATCAGACTTAGAGCTATAGGATATAAGTCGCAAGTATAGGTACTGATGAATTGTGTGCAAACCACTATTGTATTGGGGTCATCCTGTAATGATTTTGAAAAAAATTAATGGTTAAACTAAACATAACACCTTCTGCTAATCCCCGAAGGGTTAGGCACAGGTGTACAACATTTCACATGTAATAGGGGCGCGCCTATTGCCATCAAGCGGGCACAAATCCAGATCCAGTCCGTGGCAGATGCTGAGAAATTCTTGATGGAAAAACCAAATAACGGGAATCGAATTGATCATAATACATATACTAACAGGTGATGTCCGAATGCGCATAAAGAAGTCTGTTTATACATCGAGGAAAATCAACCTACGCTCTAGGAAAAGCCTTAATGAAGTGTTATCCATTTCATTTATTTTGTCGAACCTGTTGTCAACGACAACTGGCAAGTTTGTCTTTTCGTGCCTATATAGTCTATCTTTATACATTCATAGCGTCATAAGCATTGCGTCGTGTCACAGTTTGACTTCGGTTAGTTACGATTTTCAGGACCCATACATCTCCAACGACCATTATATGAGGTTGAGAGGAATGCTATTAGGGGGATGAATGTAAAAGAAGAAGGTTGTCTGACATAGGCATGTGATGCGGAGGAATGAGGAAAATGCTGTGAGTGTGAGGAAAGTTTTGAGTACGAATGTGGACGGCTAAAAGTAGGTGAGAGCAGAGCAACAAACAATGGATGGATTGAGTGAAACTTGAGATGGCTCGAAAGGGGAGACTCATGTGATTATGAATGACGACTAATAGAGAACTATAGAAGAAGAAAATATGCAGCCCTGACCCCAAATAAGTTGGGATAATATCAGAAGAATGATGAATGAACGACAAAGTTGAAGCTTATTAATAAAGCCCTAAAGAAAGTTATTGCGTTTAATTGTAATAAATAAATATTTTCGGAGAACAATAAATACGTTGGCACACAGCAGCTGTATATAAGAGACATATGTGCGTATAAGTATAGCCGCGGGCGAGGGCTCGTTATTTTCTGGTCAATTGCCGCTTTACGGCGCCCGCGCATCCTCGCTTCCAATTACTGCCCAGCCGCCAACGCTATAAAACCAACGTCCGTACTAAATGAGCTTACACACCAAATAACAGCATACTACCTTCAACTTATACTCACAAGAAATAAGACACAAATCCGAACATCACCGCCCCGAGATACAGTATATGCGATCGCACCAGATGCAAATTATGCTTAGGTAAAACGTGTTTGTTGTCCGTCCCGAGTTTTATTTTTTACAATTATATCGGCTTGGTTACTTGGAAATGCATTCACGAGAAATCGGAGAGGGTTTCGTGATGTTTAATAGGCTTAGATTAGAAGTTAAAAGCCGGGCCGTGGGCCGAGGGACCATTAAATGGTTCTCAGGACACGGCCACATGACTTAGCTCTCATTAGGTGAATAGTCAGTGGAGAGCAAAAAAACGCGTACCCATATAATCTTTATATAACACAGACCTACTTTATTTACTATGAGCATCGTGAGATCTCAACAATGGCTGTGCATTGAATTGTCTTGGTTGTTTTATCTCTTCCAGGAATAGCGATTGCGCGTGAGTGTATTTGGACGCCCCTTTTAGGTTCTCTTTTATTAAATAATGTTAATAGTAATTAGTGCTCAAAACTGAAACAGTTTTACAGAACCTGAACGTGTTCGCATTTTTCCGATAACTGAACTTAATTATGGGGTAATAAACTTAGGTAGTTTTGCAAGAGCAATTAAGATGAAATGCCGACAAAGGGCTTCGGCGCTTTGAAGTCGCCGACAAATGCGTGCAGCATCCGCTTTCTCCTGAAGATAACGCCGGATATGACGTGGCCTTGCGCCTGTACGCCGACGCGACCGGGAACATAGCTTTTCACGATTACTTGATACATTCCAAAGTTGGGATAAAAAATGCTTCACTCAATAGTTTGTACAACGGATAAATAAGTGCATGAGTCACCTAATGAAAGTTATGGACCGGTCGGCGGTCACTAGGTTTATCTTTACACTTTGACTGTTTACTAGCGACGACGCGTCGCGATGATTACCAACATAAAAGCTAATTAGCAGCAAATATAAGTGTTTTATTTACTTGCCTTCTGATTCATACTTCTGTGCGTGCATATAATATTCCATGCTACTGAATTCGTACGGGATTTATGAGTGAGGTAGTTTGGATTCGCTATCAGTTTTACGGCGCATTAAATTATGCAGTTTAAGCTACATGCACTTTTCGAGCAGAAGTTCGTCGTTCGAAGAGGGAAGCAGTCTAAAGTGGGGGAAGGTGGAAGGGCGGGAGTGCGGGGGCGTTCGGAGCGGGCCAATAAAGGCGCGCAGTAAATCCACGTAATTTAGAGCGGTCGTAAATTAAAGTTCCGCTATAAAGCCGGGCCGGCCGCGTACCTGCCGCGCCCGCGCCGCGCCGCGCCGCCGCCGCGTCACGCACCGACCGCGCAGACTGCGGCTCGTAAATCAGCCGCCGTGTGAACTCCGCACATGTCCGAGTCCTGCCTCCACAAATAAATTAACATTCTAATATCGTTACATAACGACCTCACTAAGTACTACATACTGTTACTAACTAACACGTAATACACCTATTGATTGCATATTTTGATAGCAGCAAAATTATGCTGGTATCGACTGCATATAATAAGGAGTTTCGACTGCATATAGTCAAATATGCGGTCAAAAGCTCATCATTCGTACGTTTCTCAGTGTGTAGAGAAACATCTAATATTGTACACCAATGTTCTAGAACAATCAGCTCAAGAAAATGAATGATAAGTAATATATGTAGTTGGCTATAATTTTATAATCAAAACCTCTTCGATGGAGCAGGGTGCTAACGACTAAAAGTCGCCATGCGGTAAGGTAGATTCGATCGATAGTGAGCAGAAAATGGTGATGGGAGGCCGCACAATTTCAAAAACTCTCTGAGGAGGCAGTTATCTACAGTTCTCTTTTGCTTTGGACTTACTTGAAGGTGTTTGCTATGTAGTACACCTCTATACTCCGGTACCTCCATAATAAAAAAAAATACAAAATAGTTTATTGTGTAAATTAGATATTCGTCTGCTGCTGCAAGCGGCTTAAAGCAGACCATTGATACAAATTGCTTTATGAGAAGTAAGAAAAACAACGCTTGATTTTTGGCGGAAACTTCCTGAGGAAAAATAGTACATTGTTATCCAAGGGGTGAAAGTAACTTATTTAGTCCCGAGACAGGGTTTGGCGCCCAAGCGTAGCGCGGGCGCTAATAGCTCGAGGCACTAAATAAGTCTTTAACCCGAGGTAAACACTGTGCTTTTCGTTACGAATACAAGGAAAATAAAAAAAACACGAAACCACTCGAAAAAAAAATGAAGATCGGATTGCCGCTTTCCCGCCTATTTTGTTTTTTTTTTTTCTGTGGCCGGCTATTCAGCCTTCATTTTCACTATCGTCACTGAAAAAATTGTAAATATTTTGCCCAAATTTTTGTTATTTTAAAGAAATATTTGTTACTTAATTATAACTACCTAAGTTATTTAAAATAATTATATTCTTGAATTAATACTGAATTTTATGTTATTTCAATTTTACATCGCGCTGTAATTTACAGGCTGTATAGAAGTCGGAACATGGTTCAATAGAAATGTGAAAATAGAACTAGTTTTTTTTTTTAATAATGTGACAGCTGTCAGTTGAAAGTGATTCTCCCTAGGGGGGCTGAAAAGTATTACTTTCAGCCCGCTCCTCAGGCAACTTCAGACATACTTTCCGAGTATGAGTAATGAAAAGGAAATTATTTTTTAGATCCACGAGTTTGTAGCTAGGTATGTACGATTTTTACTGACTTAATAAAACGCAAGTAGCTAAAGGTAAAGAAAGAAAGAAAGAAAGAAGAAGAAAGAAAAAATATTTATTTGACGTCAGTATTAAGCACACACACAATAATAATAACAAAATTACCAAAAGGACAAAAATACATAGTATGTACTGTGTGCCTCACGGCTGCGCCAAAAAGGTCCATTTCAGCATTCATGCCAGACAGGTTATGCTGTCTGACGCTGGTCTTCCAATGAACCTTGACGGGGGAAGGGACAAACAGAAAACAGTTTCAAACATTAAAATATATAAATAAATGGCTATCTGTACAATAAAAAAAAAAATATATTTATAAAAATAGGGTAAATTGATGAAATGTACGAGTTCGTGCTTATGAAGAAAATGTATGTAAAGTAATAAGTATTTAATTGTGTTAGAAAGCAATACTGGTAACAATAAATAAATAGGTACACAGATAAGATATTATACCGTATACTTACTTAATGTCAAACAACTACCCAGGTATGGATTAATTTCATATTTGTGCAATGCTATGAAGACCAAGCGTGTTTTGCGTCTGTGTCTTGCTCCCACCCCACCTTCGCGTCCCCTGCTCGCGCGCCACACATCATACGACCAAACGACTTCGTCACACGACGCATTGTTCCTCTGGAACTGCTAGCGCGATGACGTACTATGCGTCAAAAAGTGTGAAACAGTCACGGTGCACGGTGGCGCGGCGCAGCGCCCGCCGCCGCCCGCGCCGCACGAGTCTTCTGCGCTCACGCGACGGGTCTCGCTCACGTGATTCGTTACCCACCTACTTATATCTGCTCGACGCTTAGTAACAAGTAAACATGATGCTTTCTCGGAAATAGTGATACATAGATTGATTATGCCTTGCAGATAGATGATAAACCTTAGGTGAGTGTTTGTCATTAATAGGTAGGTACCTAACGTGTTTGTTGTTCATACTTTTGTTTTGTTAAAAAGTGTTTTTTTTTTTTTTTCAAAGTAAATTTAAATATTTTTTTATCTTTTTAAGGATCTTATGGGAGGTGGCATAAAAACTCAACAGAGAGTAGCGGCATACAACATACTTGAGACATCCCCTGCAGGCTGTTGTCTTATGATGAGGACTGTAACGGATTGGCGTGGAACAGGCATAGCTGTGGTACTAGCTGTATTAAGTTGGTGTGGCGCTCGGAAGATTCTGGTTCGTGAACAATGTTATGATTATGGTCGCAATAGTTCACGTGTCTGCATAAGAAGGTACTTGGTGCAGTCGTACGAAAGTGCTGCAAATTACCTACTAAGCGTTTATATAATTGAAACATTCATTGTAACCATATCCAGTTTCTGCTGTGCTGCTATCAAATACTGCCGCAGTCGTGTTCTGAACGTGTGAATAGTGCCCAGTACCCGTAATGGTGGAGGAATATTATTCCACACCTTAGATGCGGCATATCGGAAAGTACCTCTGAAAGCTGCTGTCCTATGAGATTGTGTTGATAATTGTTGGGCACAAAGCCTAGGTGCGCACTCTCGTTTACTAGCCATCCAACGTAACTTGTCGTACAAATACTTCGGCTTCGTAGTCCTAATAACACCAAACAGTAGACACGCAAGGTGTAACTTTCGTCTCGACTTCATTTTAAGCATACAATGTTTGTTCAGATAAGGGGTGACATGACTTCTAGGGGGAACCGAGTAACAGAATCGAGCACACGCGTTTTGGACTCTTTGTATAAGTCTATCCGTACGAGCCAGCAAACGTGGGCCGTAAACCGTATCAGCGTAATTAAGTTTGGAGAGTACAAGGGTTTCGACCAGCTGTTCGCGAAGTTTTTCCGACAGGTAAGGCCTCATTTTGTACAGCAGTTTCAGGCGGTAAAAACAGTTTTTCACGGAGTTAGCGACGTGTTTCTCAAACCTAAGGCTATTGTCCATACACAACCCTAGGTTCCGCGCATCATTAACTCGGTCAATAGGCTCACCCATTAGAGTCAACTTAACCCTTAAAGGTACCTTCTTTAACTGCTGCTTCGTACCAAACAACATATACTTAGTTTTCAATGGGTTTAAAGCTAGGCAGTTCTCATCTGACCAAGTAGTAATTCTTTCCAGGTCGTCATTTAGGTCTTTAATAGCCGTGTCAATGTCGTCAGGATTAAAAGACAAATATAACTGCACATCGTCAGCATAAATGTGATATTTGCATTTCTGCAGACATTTTATTATGTCTGCACAATATAAAATAAAAATAATCGGACCCAAGATAGATCCCTGAGGAACTCCTCTTTCTATTGAAGTAAGGGCCGAAGTCAGAGTAGTCCCGTCCGGCAACCGTAATTCCACGAGTTGTTTTCTGTCACTGAGGTAACTATGGAACCACTGGATTGCATTTTTGTCGAAACCGTAGTATTTTAACTTCGATAACAATAGTGGGACATTTATGCAATCAAATGCACGGGAAAAGTCAAGTAGCACCATAAGTGTACACATGCCCTTATCTTGGGCGGACAAAATGTTATCAGTGACGTCCAGCAATGCCGTAGAAGTACTGCGCTGTTTCCTGAAACCAGATTGCAGGTCGGGTAATATCTCGTTCTCTTCCAAAAACTTGGTCAATTGACGGCATACTACCTTCTCCATTACCTTTGAAAGACAGGGCAGAACACTGACAGGCCGTAAGTCTTTAACCTCTATAGGGTTTGGATTCTTGGGTAGAGGTCTGACTGTTGCAATTTTCCATTGGTAGGGAAACTTAGCTGTCCATATGGAGCAATTGATCATATCAGTGATAGTTGCTAAGGTGTATGGCATAGTTAGGGTAAGCATGCTCAGGGTTATGTTGTCGTTACCTTCTGCATTAGACTTCAGGTCAGATATAATACGGGAAACATCATTTTGGTCTACCGGACCAAGTGTGAAAGTAGCTTCACTGTAACTATTGGTCTCATAAAATGATATAAGCGAAGTACTAGCTACTGGGTTTCCAGGGACAGTCAAAAAAGTATTATTGATAAGGTCTGGGTTATTAAAATGCGAGGGAAGGTCTAATCTTTGCTTAGAAGGTGCAAAAGTGGATTTAATGTTCTTCCATAGTAATTTTGGATTGTTAATTTTATTATTTATATTGTGTCTGAAGTATGCAATTTTTTCATGGTACAGGGAACTTTCAACTAACGATTTTAACTGTTTGTAGTATTTTTTTTTTATCTCTGATTTCGTACACCTATACTTGCCTAGTGCATTGTCTCGTAACTGCATCATAAGTTTGATAGTGTCCGTAATCCAAGGATACGATATTTCCTTAATAGTGCAGGTTCTTAGTGGTGCGTGGACATCAAACAAAGATATTATGCAGTGATTAAAAGTATCAACCATGTCATTAATATCGCCTTGTTCGGAAACACGCTCAATGTTTGATTGTGTCAAATCCATATGGAAACTATCCAAACATATATCTTTAATTGGCCTAAATCTAATTACGTAAGGTATAAACTTGTTTCGTTTTATATTAAATTCGCTGACTAAAATGGAGTGGCCAGTAATCGAACCAAAGGGTTCCACTGTCGTATATTTGGGCTTTAGGTCTGTGCACAGTAGGTCAATCAGAGTTTCACTCGTATCCGTGAAATGAGTCGGCATCGTGACTAGCTGAGTGAGACTCGTATAATTTAAAAATTCTTGCACCTTTTTAGTTTTACTTTCGCTAACGTTGAGCATATTTATATTAAAATCGCCCAGCAAAATGTAATGATCGCAATTTCCGAGTGTGACCAAAGTACTAGTGACGGCATCCAAAAAGAGGTCGACGTCAAACCAAGGTGGCCGGTACGCTGTACCAATGGCAATTTTTTTCCCACTTAGCGAGATCGTCAGCCACATCTGTTCGACGGAATCGAACCTGGGATCAACCGTGCCGGAACAGATACGCGCGCTTAGGCCCCGGCGCAAGTAAAAACCAACACCCCCACCACGCCCCGATCGAACAGCTGTAGGCCGCGGAGTGTGACGTAGCCGGTAGCCAGGGACAATAGGCGCGCGCCCCTCCTCGCCCGCCCGAAGCCAAGTCTCGTTTATTGCCATAATATCAAAACCATGCCTGTCCATTGCACAAATCAAATCGTCATGGCCTGTTCCCAGAGAACCTGCATTGAGGAAACCAACTTTAAAATGTCTTCCAGTTTTAGGCATCATGACAATGTTGAAAAAAGGTTAATAATTATGTAATTTGATTTGATAATACCAGTGCTCAGTGTTGAATATAATATTAACATTATTGGCCTGAAAGGGAAAGTTGTACAGGTATTAGAATATATTATTATTGAATAGTAGATACTTGTAAATATATATAGGAATCTGAATATGTTTAAAAATCGTGCGTGTGATGTTCGTATGTCGGTGTAAATAATAAATAATACAGTACGTGTATGTTGGAACCGGTTTATGAGCCCACTGAGTTGCGCCGCCGCCGTGTGGCACACAGCTGCGACGATTAACAAAGACAATAATAAATCATAATTATCGTTATGCCATGACAATTTAGCGACGTACAGTATTGATGCCATGGATATCCTATAAACTAAAAACACGCAGCAAAAATACATTGAAAAAAAAACAAAAAATAAAAAGTTAATGAGAGTAATTATAAAAAAACATTTACCAAAAAAAACGTAAAAATCGTTACAACTAGGAACGCATATGGCCGTCGCCGTCGCTAACCAACAGTGGTGCGGGTTCAAACACGCGCTGTATATCAGCCTCGCAGCTGATTTGGAAAGTGGCGTCTCCGGGTTTGTTACGGGCAAGAATACGACCTCGTTTGCACCACACAAATTGCCACCCGAGACGTCCCCCAGCCTCTCGTGCCTTGCGAAATAACTCCCGATTAAGTTTGGTAAGACGTTCGTTGACGTAAAATCGTGCTGGCGGACCGGGCATACCGAGATCAGCAGAAGTCATGCCCCGACGTACTCGTGCAGCCTCCAACAATTCATTGCGAAGGTCGCGGCGCGCAAGGCGCACGACGAGAAAACGCGGACGAGATTCCACTGGCCCTGGCTGCGCTACGTTTATGCGTCTCCCTCCCAATCGCTCGGCGCTCACAATATCGCGAGTCTCGATAGTTACGCCCATCTTTGTCGCCACCAACATAGCTGTATGTATAGGGTTCTCACCACTCGGCTCAGGCAAGTTGGATATTTGTATGTCTGTGGCTAACAGCTCCTGATCGCGAACATTCAAGTCGCTCCGCAATTGGGCAACTAAATGATGCACGTCTGGCGACACCTGCGTGGGAACGGCTTTTTGGTGTTCTATATTGGCCACTCTTTCCTCCAAATTGGTCATACGGTCAATTGTGGACTTAAGTGAAGATCTCAATTCAGCCAGGTCATTTCGCAATAACTGGAACTCACTCCGTACAGTGTTAATAAAGTCTTCCTTAAACTTCCTCAACTCGGAGGTGAAGTCCTTCGAGAGTTCAGACGTCGCATCCGAAGCCGTGTTGTTAATTGGACTGGTATCCATTAGGTTTGCAGCGGTCTCGTCCAAAGGTTCTTTGGCATGCCCTCGCACTGGGGTTTCAGACCGGTTGTCCCGCACTAGATTTTTCTTGCACTCCGGGCAGTGCCAGGGAGCTGCAATGGGACCTATTTGGTTCAGTCCAGCGCACTGACGGTGATACCATAACACGCATTTGTTGCATTTTGCGGCATCTGACGACGCGAGAAATTTACCGCAGGCTGCGCACTTGACCATCGTTTTAAATTCAATCTTGTTTGTGTAAAGTTTGATCGATCTACACGAAGTTTGCCTTGGAATGAACAGATGGCGCTGATTTAAATATATGCGTTTACGGCAATTTCTATGGTGTTATGGCTAGTTGTGACACCACAAGACGCAACACTGCAACTATGAAAAGATACGCAAACACTGAAGCTATGTCACTTAGTATTTTCAGACACTGAGCAAAACGACTGTTATGATTTGTATGTATCGGGTAGAAGTACAGCAGCACCAGAATGGTATGGAGTTTTTAGTGTTTTATTTATTGTACACAGCACTGATTCGCTAGATAATAACGTCACTTGTAAGTTGCACTCTGTTAATGACTTTCACAATAAAGTTTTTGTAAATGAAGTGTTTGTTTTTTTTTTAAGAAATCGAGAAATATTTGATACTGTCACTCGATAAAAGATCCGATACCCTCGAAGGTGGAGAGAGTATTCCACCATTTTATAAAACTGCTGGTTTCAAGGAAATTATATAAGTATTAAGGAGCTAAATTAGCAACTCTATTTGTGGTGGTTAAAACTTCGTTTGAAATTCTGTTAGACTAAAGTCATAACAGCTTGCACTACAAAGTGGTACTTACGTCCCCTACGTCAGTCACTGACGGGCCGAATAGTGCGAAATGAGTGGTTTCGATCGATTTACAAAAAATCTATGGATTGGACTATACAATTAAAACACTATATGATGCTAATATGTTGCTTGTAGAATTATTTGCCAAAAAATCAAAATGATCGCATGTATTTTAGTACGGTTTTTCCTCGTTAAAAGAAATTTATAGAGAAAAAACTGTGATTATTTTTTATTGAGTACAATTAATTGTATTATATTTTCAAAACACCATCATACTAGCATATATCCTGAAGAATATCATAGGTATATTTTTCTGGTTTTGTTCATTGCAGTGAATCATATACTTTCAGGCATTATAAAACTCGCGTTTAGCTCATGTAGTCGCCTTAAAGAAACGATCTGGTTGAATTTGATCTAGACTTAAAACTAGCACTTGTTACTTTTGTATTTTACACCTTTGCAACGTTGTAATATTCACAACTAGGAAACGTACCTAATCGAAGAGAAATGCACACACAATAGTATCTTCCTTTAAATATGTTAACAAAAAGAAACATATTTTTATTTCGGGTCCATATATTGAGGAGAAATAAAATTAAATCATCGCTGTTGCTACGCATGGCTACGAACTACTACAAAGTCTACGAAAAAGATTCTTAAATAATTATTCGCTCTCATTTTAAAGGTAGGCAAGACTCGTGAATGATTTAGCACTTGTATGTTTCCCCTTTCAATTAGAATCATTTTAGTCACTTTACATAAACATAACACAGTTTGAGAAGATAGTTTTTCATGGTTGATACGAATATTTGTGATTACTACGCTTTTCTTGCTCAATGAAAGACTTTCGAATTCGATGGTTTGATTCTTGCAATCTAAGTGAATTTTATAGCTTTTCTTTTATTAAGGTAATTCATCATTCATGGACACCCGGTAACTTTTGTTCCTGCCTTTAAATACCCGACATCGATAGGCTGCGACGGATGATTTTTAGATTTAGTTATGTCATACTAGCTTTTTGTTGAATAAGGAACATTACTGTAGAAGACAAGTATACGTGACTTGTTACCTGTATAACTAAGTAAGTGTATTACCTAAGTTTACTTATATAAGAATAGAAATGCGCATAGATACACAAGAACAGGTAAGAGCGCGCAAGTATAAATCCACATAGCTATCTTTGTTATCAATGATCTACGTAGGTATAAGTTAAGCGTTTTATTATCTTGATAAAGACATTCTTCACGATTATCTGTCAATGTTATAAACGCTAGGAAAACTTTAACAACTGTAGGTTCACGTGTGCCGTGGCATTTTGTACGGATTTAGTGAGTCGTTTCAATGCCCTTATTGGTATAAACCCCATGAGGCCGTGACGGAGCGGACATCACTTTACGATTACTCATATAAAAGAACACATTATCTGTTTTATCTTACCTAAAACTCCCCAACAAAGAGATAAAGGTCCAAAGTTTACCCGTCGCGTGTAAATAAATTATCCAAAGTATTGTGCAGGGCGCTCGGATTGTCTAAAGTAAACTTGGGATATTTGTGGTCCCGATCGTCGCAGTAAATCACTCACGTCTACATCACGTGTTACGTAAAAGGGTTTTATAGTGGGACTTGCATCCACGACGAGATAACACATTCAAATGTCACTAGGTACCTAATCATTATATGGCTGTTCCGTACAATGTAAATAAACTGAGCCAATGTCAACGAAAGCATGATCTAATTGCGATTTTTGATGTTTACTAAGTTAGCGTTACGTTCAGATAATTTTATTGCATTTTGCTTAAGACAATGTGTAACGAGGAAGAGATTAGTTGAGTTAAAGACTTATTAGTTCTGTCTTTAGAATGATCTCTGTGAATTTCCCACACCTATCGCCGTTTAAAGCTTGTGAATGTAGACGTTATGTATTTGTTGCCAAAATATTGGATCATACATGCGTCACATAGATACATAAGCGTCCGGGCACAGGTAAAGCGGTGTGCGTCACGTGCGGCGGCGGGCGCGGGCGTCGCGTCGGGCCGCGCGGCGAGTGCACCGCGCACCGCACCGCGTTCGTGCGGAGCTTTGTTATCTGCGATCAGGCCCCGCCCCGCGCCCTGGCGGCGCGCACAGCCTGCCGCGGACAACATGGCGGCCGCCGGCCCGCACTCCCGCCGCCATACACTAGATAGATAAAGAAGGCTAACTCCAGACAACAAGCGAAAACAGATGAATGCACACATAGGCACGTAACACGTTTGTACGTATGGCCATCACACACTTATCAAACGGAATGCCAGTCGCAAGTGGACTTGCACTCGTAGTGTACAGACGCCTGACTGTATTCGAGTCTGTTGAGTGGAGTCGACCTTCTGTGCCTTTCTATTTAGTGGTCCTAAAGTCCGCGCGTCCCGCACGCCGGACTGCCGCCACTCGCATTTATGGTCCTAATGAAAACCACTTTAATTAATTCACAGCAATCACATGCGCCGTGCACGCCGCAGCTTTTATGTTTATTGTTTCCATATCATTTTAAAGCACCACATTTTGATTTCTCAAGAGTGTCACCGTCATAATGTTTTGTTTGCTGAATGACTGCTGGGTTTATTAACAGTGTAAGTATTATTACGACTGTTCAATTGTTATTCGGTACGCAAGTTTTCACTTAATGTTATTAGAATCATGTTAATAGCTCGGCCGTTTTCATAATTATTTTAATTGCGTGCCGCAGCAAGGCCCACCTACTTTTCTACCTGTGTTTAGGTATCGTTACGTAGATAGGATCTCATCATCACGTAATGCCATACTATTATACTTACGTCGGGGAATAATTATTCTACATTACTTTTAATATCTAATGCCAAGACAACATGCCATGTTGCATGTCATTTATTTGCAGGCATCAACTACCTACCTATTATAATATCAGATTCATAGTTAGATCTTCTTCGTACTTAACATTTACCCGTTCACGCGTGCCAAGCAACGTAGAGTAGGAAGGTCCTGACCAATTTTTTTGATTTTTTCGCTCTCCACACATCGGCGTAGGTATGTTAAGTATCTTCGCCGTGGCAAGTTGTCTACGCTGCGTTTAAGCGGAAGCTACGCTGTGTCTACGAGCAGCACCGGTGCCTCTACGAGTTGCTACGCCGAATCTACGAGCGGTCAACTACGCTGTTTTACGAGCGGCTACGATGTATCTATAAGCGGCTACGCTGCGTAGCATCTGCGGCTACGTTGCATCTACGAGCAGCTACGATACATTCGTGAGCGGCTACATTGTGTAACGCCAGCCTGTAAGCTGGACTAACCTCAATGTGAAGATATACCCGCCTGCAGCGTACCTAAGATTTGCAATATCTGATTTATAGCTGTTCAAAATAGTATAGGTACTTATTTGAGTTTCAGGTACCGTTTTCGGTGAATATACAAACATACATAAACTCCCACCTTTTTTGATTATAGATGCGCGTGAAAGGTCTTTTGGCATGATCATGATAAAAACTAAAGTAGTTATTTACTATTTAATATTTATTTATTAATTAGTATAGGTTCATCACCAGTTTATGTGTACAATATTTAGGTATACATAGGTTTTGCAGTCTTGGACTTACGCAGTCGCCAATAGGGTAGTTGACACACCAATCAATTGACATACTTTTGAAGATCTGTCAAAACGCAGTTTTCTTATAGATTTTGTATGGCAATAGCACGCTTACGCTGTGACGTCACTGTTTGGTCAACTCAACGACTCAATTATTTATTGTTTTAAAAGCAACTAAAAATCTAATTTAGCAATGAATCGAAAATAAATCGGGTTTTCAGGCACAAAATATAGTTTTTTTTAGAGATTGGTGTCTGGAATTATTGTTTTATGGTGTCATCTCATCTACCCGCCTATTACCAGCAGACACAGAAATAACTGATAGGTAACATAAGAGAAAAAAAGAGTGGCTCTAGACACCAAATACAATAGTAAACCTTACATTTAAGGGGCCGGCGGAGCGTGCGGTCTTCATACAAACGTAATACCAAAATAATTCCTAGAACCTAGATAATTATTATGTAATCCAATCGAAATAAATACACATTTCCTTAAGAATTTATTTATTATTTATTTATTTAACACTTCAAGCACAAAGTACAGAGGCGGCCTGACTGACTGGTAGAGAATGCCTTTGGCATTACCAAAGGCATTCTCTACCAGTCAACCTTAGGTGATGCAGAGACAAGCAGCGGTAGGTGTCATTCCTAAAACTTCACGAATAATATGTTTGGTTTACGATTTATTTTGGTACTACGTTTGTTTGAACGACGCACGCTCCGCCGGCCCCTTATGAGTTTACTTAGCTTACGAAACATAATACAAAGGAACTACCTTCCTTGATGTGTTTTCTTATTGCAGACGTGAACTTCAACATTATTGTTTTTATGCCCCACTGCTGGGCTGAGGCCTTTCCCAAATCTTTCCAGGTATCTACTCTTTTCCCGCGACACCTCGAACCAGCCCAGGCTATCCTTGGCGTCCATCTTCAAGGGGTGGAAACATTTTCCAAGCTTTTTTAACTTGCTTTATAACTTTTTGGCTGTACTACCAGGATAATTCCTCCTATCTCTGTACGAATAGGTAGATAGTACCTAGTTACCTTATATAGTAATAAACAATTTAATGTACTAATCATCATCATCATCAGCCTATTAATATGTTCCCACTGCTGGGACACGTGCCTCCTATGAGAGGGAATGGGCTATAATCCATATCACATGTCTTCGAATTTTTAGTTTTAGGATATGCCGGTTTCCTCACGATGTTTTCCTTCACCGTTTTTGAGAGCAGTGGTGATGAAATAAATTACACAAAGTAATGCGCCTGTCTGGGTTCGAACCTACGATAGTTACCTTATAGTAATAAACAATTATTTAACTTTTTCTTTTACGCTACTATGGTATTTACTATAGCAACAATATTTTTATTATCCGTTCGTGATTAATTAGACTGAATCGTGAGCTCAATCAAATATTCTAAACTCCTTTAGAAACTTGAACTGTTTATTATAATAATTTTAAAATATTAAATACACAGCAATTACTTGATCATGTACGAATATTGATAAAAACATAGCTTTCTTGTAGGTAGCTCCTAGCTATTAATTTACCTACTTCACGGATATTCTAATGAAACATTGGGTTTAGTTTATTGTAAAGTGTAAATCCGATGTGTGGGTGTTGTAACGATTTGCATTGAGAAAATATAATTAAACAACGGCAGCCGGATCAAATTTCAAATTGCCATCAAAACGGGGCGCATTCATATTTTGTAGGGTGACCACGATCGTACACGAAATACGGGAAATGATTGGAGTTTGGTTTGAAAAACTAAATCACATCAGCAATGTGTAGTGATCCTATGATAGGTAGCGTGCTTTTTTCACATTTTGGTGTTGGTACCCAAACACGGTTGGGTACCAACACCAACGGGTTGGTTGGTTAGTGGATCCTTCAAATGACCTAAATTAAATATACCTAATACGCATCGGCCGAACGGTAAATCTATGAGTCTACGACCAAGATGGTGGCTTTCGCTTAGAAGTTGTTAGCGGGCGCCACTCTCTAAACATAACACAATGCATGTAAATAAAAAAAAAAGTTTTCATAATGAAGTCTCCTAAACCACGACACTATGAAAGATAAATAATGTAAGTAGGTACGTTGCCACGTTATGCCACAAAAACATCCCAGCAAAAAACATAAATCATGGTAATCGTAGTCGGTTTTGTAATGGTGTGCGGGTTGTGAGACGAGACTTGTCCCTGGCGGCCATTTGTCGCAGGCGACAGCGCGGCAGCTCTCCCCCAGGCCTCGTTAGAGACACCGCGCGTCAACGCGACTGCGCTGATTTATTCGCGTTTATTCGCGCATTTTCGAGCTTATTCTCCTTCAGCCACATTTATTCGAGCCCCACAACTGACACATAAATGTCGCTTTTGTTTCTCTTTACGAAACGATTTAGATGCTCTGTACGCTCGGGGACGATTCGCTTTGTAAACCTTGAACCTTTGGTGAATTGTGAGAATATGTCCGACCAATGGAGTTAGGTTATGAGACCGGACCCTCAGATCCGGTCTCACCGACCCGATTGATTCCTCTATTATAATTTTTACTTTTTATTTTTAACGTCTTGGATGGCTTCCTCGCGGATTGGTGAGAGGAAGCAGGCCATCGTGAGAAGTGGAAGGAATGGAGCGAGGCCTTTGCTCAGGAGTGAAACAATACAGGCTAACAAAAAAAAAAAGTACCCTTAGTCATTAGTTAAGTAATGTTGTGTACATTCGCTTTTTATCTATATTACTGCTGTTATTTTATTATTTTATAAATACTTTTTTTGTATTTTTTTTTTGTGTGTTTCTATTTACGTTATTGTTACGAGTATTTAATAGTTATTTGTTATACAAGAGTGCAATAGTACATTGTTATCCAAGGGGTGAAAGTAACTTATTTAGTCCCGAGATGGGGTTTGGCGCCCAAGCGTAGCGCGGGCGCTAATAGCTCGAGGGACTAAATAAGTCTTTAACCCGAGGTAAACACTGTGCTTTTCATTACGAATACAAGGAAAATAAAAACAAAAACACGAAATCACTCGAAAAAAAATGAAGATCGGATTGCCGCTTTCCCGCCTATTTTGTTTTTTTTTCTGTGGCCGGCTATTCAGCCTTTATTTTCACTATCGTCACTGAAAAAATAGTAAATATTTTGCCCAAATTTTTGTTATTTTAAAGAAATATTTGTAACTAAATTATAACTAAGTTATTCAAAATAATTACATTCTTTAATTAATACTGAATTTTATGTTATTTCAATTTTACATCGCGCAGTAATTTACAGGCTGTATAGAAGTCGGAACATGGTTCAATAGAAATGTGAAAATAGAACTAGATTTTTTTTTAATAATGTGACAGCTGTCAGTTGAAAGTGATTCTCCCTAGGGCTGAAAAGTATTACTTTCAGCCCGCTCCTCAGGCAACTTCAGACCTACTTTCCGAGTATGAGTAATGAAAAACATATTAAAAAAAGTACCTATACCAAGAAGGTTCCGAGTCTGAGTTCTTAACAAATTAAAAAAAATTGTATGATAAATTCGGCACCATAGAGGTAGAAGTAAATACAGAAACCCGCTGGTAAGACTGGTTTTCAGACTTTCGGACTTTCACCGCTTCCTAAACTGAGGTCTATTGAAACTCGAAAGATGAACAAAATAAGCCGGGATCAATGACTGTCCTTGCACGAATAATCCACGGAACGACTTTAGCAAGCTTTGCTTTCTTTAAAGGTAACCTTCATAATCGATTGATGGTCTAATGTAATTGTTGGTCAAGAACAGCTATTGGAAACTGCTGGATATCCTGTTTTACTGCCGGGCATCATCACCTTGGAAGGCCTAGAAAACGTTGACGTGACGACTTTAGAGGCTTTTCTGAGAAGAGTGAGAGGCTATGACAAATAGTAAAAGACTCTCCGTCTTTTCCCAGCAGTGGGACAAAATATATAGGCTAGGAAAAAAAACTAGTCATGCCATCAGACATGCGGAAAACGAAATACAACATAGTAATATCACTTACGTGGGCAACTACTTGCGATATAGGTAATTTTAGATGAATAAATTACCGAGCGAATAAGTTGGGATAGGTATTAACATTGGGATGATGATGCTCTTACTTATATAGCTTTATAGTGATTGTGCCAATTAAAAATTCTACATTTACAGACAGTAAGTATTCTTGAACTGAATGAGACGAAATTTAAAACATGCATTAAACGCACACTACCTATGTAAGCAAGCATAATACAAGTTGAGCGATTATATCGCTGATAAAAATGCTTGGCTTTATGCTGGTCCTGCTCCACAAGGACAGGGGCGCATAAATTGATAGCATTAAATTGCATTGTTGGAGCTTTTGAAGCTGCTGAGCTGCTCCTTCCCTCCACACCGCGTGAGTTGACTAACATCGCATGCATTTCACGAAAAATAATGCATTTTGTTGTAAGCAGTAGGTAGGTATGTTCGTTTGACAATATTTCGAGATTTTACAATATCGCTAGAGATATTACAATAAAATAAAAATAAATAAATATCGCTGGACATTAACACACAGCGCCACCTAGCGCCACACTAAGCAAAGCTTGTGTCGTGGACACTAGATAGTTGATATACTACATGTATACTTTTTTGTTTGTAAATACATACTTATTATACATATAAACATCCATGACTCGGAAACAAATGTCCATGCTCATCACACAAACATTGCTCCTACCGGGATTCGAACCCAGGACCCTAAGAACGTAAGGCAGCGTCACTACCGCTACGCCATTCGGGTCGTATAACGTATTTGACAATTTTACGGTGATATATAGATTCAATCTCTGAAGTATTTTATAATCGCATAGCCCATATTGTGTGAGTACTATGTACTAGAAAGCTATCTATCATTCACTGGAAACCTACGTCATTTCTTCACATATAATTATGTGCCCTTGCCGTTGAGAGTATGTCATGCTCACTCAAAAGTCTCGCTGATGGTGGCGCGTGTGTCGGACCATTTAGTTCCCTTCAAAATAGTTGAGCTGAATGGTGCTGATACATGCGTCATGTTCGTGAACGGGCGCTGTCAGTAGTGACTGGTCATCTCTTAGTTGCCATGGGTTATTTGAATGAATTATTTTGTGTTTATTATGGACACTTTCAACGTGCACATCTTGCTACATTGTTCTGTAATATACCATCTCAATAAGAATGATTTAACCAAGATTTTGTTACAATAATTTGATTTAAAAGAGTGTCCATGGAGTTTCTTGCCCGCTCTTCTCCATAGAGATCTACGCTAGGGAATGGGCAACTACAGTACTTTCACAGTTTTTATGTCTTGTGACTGGGACTGTGGCTACATTTAATTTTCGACTATTCAAAAGTGCCTGTAATTGGCCTACCTACTTGAAATAAATGCTTTGTTTTTGATGGTTTTGAGTTTTTTTCTTGGATTGTGATCAAACTTTGGGATTTCAATATCGGCTGAAATAAGCACACTGCAAAGTAGGTACTTTGCAGTGTACATTCTGAAGCATGGAAACGTAGGTACCTAATGCGTAGAAAACTATTACCTATCCATGTTAAATGGCTCCAAAATATTTGTTTCGATTGTGGCAATGACATCTAAATATTTAACATTAGTTGAACTCCTAATGACCCTTAACTGCGTTCGGTTGATAAACTGAACTGATAACAAAGACACAGTTGTCCGAAGTTTGTTGTGGCACTTGTCCGTAAATTGTTTAAAATGGCGTCTATTACTTTACCAATAAGTATTTCTGAGGTGAATTCTTTAAGTGATGAACAGTTTGAGTCGGTATTTGGAAATATAATAGAACTATGTGCAGATGCGGCCGTAGAGGTCAAGAAGAAGAGACCTTTCCAGGATCTAACAGCCCTTTGTGGCGCATTTCAAACTTATTTAGAGGAAATTAAAGTAGAAGGTAAGGAGAAACTAAGTAAATAGGTCTCCATAGCGGATTTGGAAAAGCCTTAATGGCTTATCGTCGGACAAATAACTTCTTCAAAACCTATAAGATAATTTAAACACCATATTAGCTAACAGAAATCATTTATAAGTATTTTCTCGTGACTAGATAATCCTAAACTCTGACTTTAAATACTTTACCATCAATTAGGTAAGTACTATAGATTATGCCTTTTGACCAAAAGACATTAACTGTTTCAGATAAGCTAGTCATATTGAAGCTGCACCCGGATCTAGCGGGTAGGCTGGCGGCGCGAGGAGAGCTGACTCCGGAATCTGCCGGTGAACAACGAGCAGCCGGGCTGGATGGACTCACGACCGAACAGAAAAAGGTTATGGACGAGAGGAATCAACGGTACCTAATTAACCAAAAATGTATTATCACAAATCTCTTCAATCTCTCACTAACCTGGTGTCCAAGTTTTTATGCCGCCCATCAGTCAGTGACTGGACATACCGTCGAGACATATCCCTCAGGCATGCTGATTTCCTCACCGAAGCAACTGAAATTATACAATAAGCACATGAATCTGAAAAATCAGACGCGTCTTGGGTTCGAACTCGAGGTCTCGAGACCTATGACTTGGCAGTCCACACCACTCTATCACAGATACGATTGTCACACATGACATCACAGGTCTGTGTTCCCAGAGTTACTCAGCAGAGGTGTCAATTTCGCCAGTTATTTCAAAACTTACAACCCATCATGAACTAAAGGGGGGCCACACGCCCGAGTCTTAACGAAATAACGAAAAACCAAATTAAAGATAATATGTAAATTGCAACAAGTAGGCAGAAATCCAACATTTCCTAAAGGTAGGCTAACCTAACCTAACCATGAGGATTAACAATAACGGCAGCAGTAGAAATCTGTTGTTCAACTATAGCAGGGATAAAGGACATAATAATTTATACCAGTAGGAAACATTACAGTCAGGTCAAGAGCGACATCTAGTAGATTGTCATTGATTTTGGTTTACTACTGCCATCTATTGAGTATGTTGCAATTTATAAAGAAATTTTCCAAGTTTCCTGTTGTAGGCTCGTTTCTGCTCACTTCTAAAATTTTTCTGGGTTTGCTAGCGTTCTGTACGTAGTTATATACTCGTAAGGTACGTAGTATGTAGTTTGATGTACATTATTTATAAGTACTCTGTGATTTACATCAAACTATGTAACTGCACGTAAATTCGTGCTGATGGATGCGTGGATAGTAGAGGGATCATAGAGGTTTTTATCGTAAATTAACGTATTAAAACCTTGTGAAATAGATAAATTATCTCCGTAACTAGGTTCCAATGTATCATCAAAAGCAACAATAAAAAATGTCGGGGAGGACAGTGCCTTTCGGCATTGTTAGGGATCTTTTACACCCATTTTATTGGTACATTTGCATTATTTTTTCAGATACAAAGCGAAGTTTGGTTTTCCTTTCATTATATGCGCGAGGGAGAACAAAGTGCAATCAATAATCGACGGTCTGCAGCGCCGTTATAATAATTCTTCAGAACAAGAGATTACTATTGGCATCAACGAGGTCAAGAAAATATGCAAACTTAGAATACTTGATCTTGTAAAAAACTGAGTTTATATCTGTTTCAGAAAACCAATATTTTTTATTAGTTAAATGTGCCAATATGTTTAAAAACATAAAATAAAATTCTTCCAAATTGTTCATGTTTCTATTAACAAGCCTAAACTGGGTACCCATCTGCAAGCATAGAAAGGCTGTTCTAGTGCCTGGAATACATTCTAATTAAAAACAACAAATTAGTAGTATAACCTTTTATTATAAATCAGTAATGCATTACAAGAAAACCTTAACTAAGTAGATCAGAGTACTCCAAGCGACCGTTCCATGACAGCATGAGGCTGGCCGGCCACTTCACGCAGCTCTGGAGTGTTCAGAATGTCTTCGAAGCCAACATCCAGGTGCTTGCCAGACAACACATCATGTTGGAAGTTCGACCTCTGAAGGAATGGAAGGTGACCAATCTGAAAGTATGGAATGTGATGGTAGTTTTCCGAATTAGCCTTTTTACACATAGCTATAGATATGAAAGCCTGGCAGATAGATTGCTGCAGCAGCCTATGATTAGTATTGATTGATGTCATGTTGTCACAATAGATACAATCAAATTTAAACTTCTTACCACCCACTAAATAGGCTTTTCCTGAAGCTTCCTTATAAGCAGCACAAATCTTTAAAAATGTAAGGGGTTTTGGAAGCTTGGCCCTTAAAAGAATTAAGATGGAAACTGTATGCTCATCACGGAAGTTATCCAGTAAGTGAAAGCATATGTTTAGTTTTAAACTGTGAAAGCTTATAATAGTGTTTGAATCCCATTGCTACAAAATTAAATATTATTGCAAAAATACTTTCTAACTAAAATGACATACCTTGCTAGTGAACTTCATTTCCATAGTGAGCTTGAGTGGCGCATGAAGACCTTGGATGTTGCGGAGCATTGCCATGTTCATTTTTTCCTGGTTTAAATGATACTGCAAAAAATAATGACATCTTTAAATTCTATTTTGAGCTTTGATTCATAACATAATGTGATGAAAGTATAGTAACAACAATCTATAGCATAAGATAATGGCTGTTTTACAGATATTCATCATAATCATCATTTCAGCCGAAAGACGTCCACTGCTGGACATAGTCCTCCCCCAAGTGTCCTGTGCGACTCGCATCTAACGGATTCCCGCAACCTTCACCAGGTCATCGGTCCACCTAGTGGGAGGTCTTCCAACTCATTGTCTTCCGGTTTGCGGTCTCCACTAGATATTCATAATAAACAATATATGATATTTATAATTTAAGTAGACAGCTTTCATATTTGTAGTTTTTAAGCTTCAAGACTTAAATTTCAGGTTAATTTTGAGGTATGAGAATACAAAATTCCATTAATACAGACTAATGGTACTATGTAACTACAAATAAGAAAATCTAACAGCAGATTAGAAAATTTATATGTAAGACTAAGGTTTTAACATAAAATTACAATATATAAAAATGTTGTAACTTACACTTCTTTCAGATATTTCTATTGGATGTGACATGCCAAGTTTCGGCTTCGTAGCAGCCAGACCCGCCACAAGCGGGTTCGGCACACCGAACGGACCTTCCTGTGGCTTGATATTACTGACATGTTCAGGCTTTACTTTCAGTGGAGGCAGACCGAAACTCTGTAATCATGATATTGCTGTTTTAGGTCTTTTGTTACAAACAATAACCTTAAAGTGACTTGTTGTTAAACTCACCATTTTTCTTGAGTAAAATGTACAAATTAAATAAACTATAAGTAGATTTATTCTGTTTTGTATTAATTGGGATGGTAATTAAAGCGACAAGATCGTTTTATAAATATTAAAGCCAAGGACAAGCCGACGATTCTGTCAATAAATTTAATGTCAAAAATTGTTAAATCACGTTCACAGGCTAAAAATGAAGTGTAAATGCGAAGTGAACAAATATATTAAATGGCAACATTGTTAACTTGCATTTGAGGGACCCTAGACGATCAATTAAGTGCACTGCAGTACTTAATAAGTCCGTGTATTGAAAGGGTACAAAAATGTTGCAAGGCCTAAAAATTTAATCAATTTGGTGAAATAATTACGTAGTAACACTGAAATAACGTCAATTTGACAACTCATTGTTTATGTTTTTTTTTGGATTTTCAAATAAATAGTTTTCCGAGTTTTTCTTCTTGTGATCCTTGTTTCAGCCATCATCAGCTTGTCTACAAACGACCATTTGCACATACATATCCCTTCGGGACATTAAATCACAGACTTTAATTGAGTCTTACTCCTCTCTAGCGAAGAGTGCAGTTTTGGTCAGAGTATCGCTCTAACTTGTGGTTGCATTGTTCTTAAGATCGAAACGACTATTGTTGTTTTCATTCGCACAACAATCTGGACATCATGCCTAAGCAATGTTCAATAGGATATGATTTAACCTCTGGTAAGTTAAGTTAGATATTTTGTGTCTTTACTAAATTCAATCAACAATACTTCCTTCAAGTTCCTGTTAAAAATGAAAACGCACTAAATAGGAAAATAAAAATTATGCAGATGTCGTACATAGAATGTAAATGGCTTGAAAATGTTCAAGATGTAATAAATTCACCAAGATGAAATGGAGCTCTCCTTAATCTTGTGAAACTACACTAGGGTGTAGTACTCCCCTTATATTGTAAGTTCTGAGCTGTTGTTGTTTGTTGAACTACTGGTAACTCCGCTTCACCCTCGGCGTCCTTGAAATCACCATCACATGAAGTGGTAGCGAAAGTGGTGCTTGCTGCTTGTCTTCTCTATGGTACTATTTAGATGCTCTACGTGTCCATTTCTTTACGGATTATAATGGTGCAGATTTGACTACCTTTAATTCCATTTGTTATGAAATAGCTCAGTAATTGGTTAGACATGAAGGCAGCTCTGTGATCTGAATGGATACATAAATAAGTCTTTTAAGCATTCTAAAACTGTGCCAATGGAGGAAACTGTTGGATGGAGTTGGCCCAAAACAGGGAAAATTAGCACGGAATAGAGGAGGCTTTTACCCAAAAGGGATACATATCTAAATAAAATATAAAACTGTTAATTTGCAAATACATCATCATCATCATCATCATTTCTACCGAAAGACGTCCACTGCTGGACATAGGCAAATACATATGTAAAGAAAAATACGGAATAAATGAGCTTTATTATGTTATTATTTCCTTTATACATTTTTTTTAAATTTTTTAAGGACGCGTTCGCAAAATTGATAGGCACAGAATCGAACTACTACATTGACACGGCTCATACACACAAGTGTAGTGCACTACTACTATTCTCGCTACCGAGAAAAGTAAACTTGTGTGTATTGACTTGTGTCAATGTAGTGGTTCGATTGATTCAAGTGAACTCATTTTGATACTTAAAAAGATTCATTTCTTTTTACGTATTTATTTGGAATAAAATTATGGCACCAACAAAAATATTTACGTTTTATATTTTTACGTTTTACCTCGGACTTGATGGAACGACCTGAAGGTGTACTTCGGTGACTGCTACTGGAACTCCTCGACGTTTGGACTAGATGAGCCGAGTTTGAGCTTGTTTTGTTAGTTATGATGAGACCTTACCTCCGGACTTGATGGAGCGACCTGAAGGTGTACTTTGGGAACTGCTACTGGAACTCCTCGACGTGTTGGACTAGGTGAGCCGAGTTTGGGCTTGTTTTGTTAGTTATGATGAGACCTTACCTCCGGACTTGATGGAGCGACTTGAAGGTGTACTTCGGTGACTGCTACTGGAACTCCTAGACTTGTTGAACTAGATGAGCCGAGTTTGGTCTTGTTTTGTTAGTTATGATGAGACCTTACCTCCGGACTTGATGGAGCGACCTGAAGGTGTACTTCGGTGACTGCTCACTGGAACTCCTAGACGTGTTGGACTAGATGAGCCGAGTTTGGGCTTGTTTTGTTAGTTATGATGAGACCTTACCTCCGGACTTGATGGAGCGACCTGAAGGTGTACTTCGCGTCTTTACGGCGCGCGGCGTAAACATTTTTTGAACATTCTAGTTGAAGATGTACTGTGTTTTTTTGGAGAGAGGGTGGCTGGTTAAGCATTGATTATTTATTAAATTAGTTATACTAATTTGGGAAGAATGTTATGTTCACAGTATAAATCCACGAACGCACACAGGTATACGCACACTTGCTAGCCTTGTGAAAGTGTTAAGATGTGAATCAATATATTAATTATCAAATATATCGCGGTCAACAGCTAGTAACAGTATACAATACGATTTGACTTTTTTTTAATTTTTACAATGTTAAGTAACAATAATAAATTAATTGGAAACAAAAATATTTGCAGGTGTACAGTCCACAACTTCCCAAACCCATTGAAACGACAAGAACGTTTCCGGGAATGGGTTAAGTTAGCTAGTGACTGTAGTGGACTGACGGACCTCGAAATTTACAAAAAAAAAGTCTGCGATAAACATTTCGCAGACAAATATAAAAATCGGAATAGGCGATTAAATGCATTAGCCATTCCTCACCTGTATATACCAAGTGAGTACCTACCTAATGTGAATAATTCATACATAAATAATTATAATTTCCTTTACTCATTAATCTGTAAATACCTACATACCTACGTTATCCTCTCCTGCAAATCTCTCAGCACAAGTATGGTTTGCTGTATGAAAACCTAATTCTGGGTTAAGCTCGCCGTTGTACATAAGCTATATTTTCTAATTTTGTGTTACATATTTTTCAATAAAGAATAAGAATAACAATCTGCACTTTTTTAACATTTTTGAATATTTCCCTAAAACAATATAAAATTAAAAAATATTAAAAAAGTAGTGTTCCGCCGGTGTCGGGAGCAGGGTCCAAGCTACCGGTGGTTAGGGCTCCAGGAGGCCTACCACGAGCTATTAACGTGATCCACTTTAGGACCTTAACTAAACTGTTCGTCTAATTCGTACCATGACGTCAGTTTAACGATTCATTTTTAGGCAATGCCAGCTGAAAGCGATTGACCACAAACTGAGTCGCAAGTTTTGGTTTCATTCATTCAATTTGTACTTGTTTGGTACCATGACGTCCTTAAAGCAGCTCAACTGAAACGCTCAACTGTCATGATGATAATAAAAGTTACTATTTCTCTAACATAAACTGAAACGTTTGGTGAATTATTGACAAAAATAAAGTGCTGTTTTAGTGGTATTTTACAAAAACCTACTTTTGTCTAACATAAACTGAAACGTTTGGTGAATTATTGACAAAAATAAAGTGCTGTTTTAGTGGTATTTTACAAAAACCTACTTTTGTCTGTCCGTCTGTCTGTCAGTCCGTCTGTTCATCTACCTGTCTATCCGTCTATATGTCCGTCTGTCTGTCTGTCCGTCTGTCTGTTCGTCTGTCTGTCCGTCTGTGTCCGCCTGTCTGTCTGTCTGTCTGTCCATCTGTCTGTATGACAGATAAGACCTTGTGGTCATCCATCCATCCATTCAGTCCATTGGCCGTCACGATAATCGGCCTAATGATAGCCTAGTTCACATTCCACATGTCGATAACCTCGTGTGCCAGTTGATTATCATCATTAATAGTTATATCAAACTAAATCTCATTTTATTTTATTATCCAATATAGCGACAGTTGCATCTCAAAAAAAGACACAACTACAAGTGTGAACCTGGTATCTAATGTACCAGGTGCATCGGTTCAACTTTCAGGTGAATAAGAATGCTATCAATTACTTTTGTTTTGAACGATCACACCATCTTGGCTTTTTAACAGACTTCCCAAAAATTAGTGTTTTGTTCTATTTTACTTTGCAGCCTAGATATAACATTTTTAATGCAATAATATCTAGAAACACTTTAGAAAATGAAATTTAATATCTTTTCAGGAGCAACAACTTCGACCCGTCATAGTGCATATGTTTGTCCTTCGACATCTAAAGCACCACTTGCTACCTGTAAGTAGGTTTTGGTATTAGAAGTCATTTTGCATATTTAGTACTAGCTTTTCTGACCGCAACTCAGTCCAGGTAGATTTGAATCCCCAGGAAGTAGTGAATAAATGATTTTTTAAATTTTCCAGGTTCGAGAACTAAATTTCAAGCCGTGCGAGTGGAATATCACCAAACCACAAGAAAATAGGTAAGAAACCGTAAAAGCGAAATTTGTCGGCCAAGAAAAAGGAGTAAAAATATTCAGGAAAGACTACAACATTGAAAAATTGTCCAGTAAAGTTATTCTGCAAAAATTAACAAAGAAAATGTCTTTGCCAGCAAAAATTTTCACAGCTTTGCAGCTTAGGGAATTCGGTAAAAAATCTAAAGGACGGTGATTTCTAAAGGAAGAAAAAGTATTGGCACTTTCTTTTTATAAAAGAAGCCCCAAATGTTATGCTTTATTATCTATGTTTTGCATTGCCATCAGCAAAATCATTAAAAAATCTTCTTGCCAAAATGGTAATTAAAGAAGGCGTTAATCCTATCATATTTAATAAATTAGCGTTAAATGTTATCTTCCCATTGACGAAAAGTTGTGCGTTTTAATGTTTGACGAAATGTACATTAACCCTCAAGTACCTACATTATAATGAAAGGGAGGATACAATACAGGACTTGACTCATTCACTAACCGAAAAATTGCTGATCATGCACTAACTACGATAAGGACCATTAAAAAACAGAATAAGCAACCTGTAGCCTACTATTTTACAATTTGCCTAAATGCAATTCAATTAAAAACGGCAATTAAAGAAGTGGTGCACCAGCTTAACTCTGCGGGTTTTAAAATCGTAGCCACGGTCTGTGACCAAAGCCGTGTAAATGTTTCCGCCATTCATAGTTTGGTAGAGGATGCCAAAAGGTTATATTCACGAAAAGGTAAGGAATGGCGACATGATATTTTTGATGTCCCGCATCTTATAAAGGGAATAAGAAATAATTTATTAAATAAAGATGTGACCTACGTAGATTATAATGACAATGAGAAAGTTAAAACTTAAATGGGAATATTTCAAAAAAAATTATGAAGCTGATAAAATTGAAAGGGAGTTAAAAGTTTTACATAGATTCACTGAGGAACATGTTTATGTAGATAAAATGAACAAAATGAAGGTGAAAATAGCAACACAGTTATTAAGCAACAGTGTTGCCGTGGCAGCAAACGTAGCAATCAAGACTGGGCAAGTGGACCCCGCGTGTCGCCAAGTGATACCATTTGTCAAAATGTTTGACGACATTTTCGACTCCCTAAATTGCAGCTACAGTAGCGAAAACGATGGAAAAATTTATAGGGCAGGTGTAAAAATAAATTTTCCCCATCATAGACTATGGACAGAAGCCACTAGCTTTTTAAAATACTTAAAATTTTTGGAAAAGAAAGTAGATGGCACGAAGGTGATAATGATCGAGAAGAAAAATATTCCATCAGTTAAAATTTTTATCAAAACAATAGAGGGTATGCAGGCTATTTGGAAGGTTTTTAAACCAAAAATATGGTTTTATGTCATGTATTGTAGAAATTTCAACCAAGACCCAATTGAAAACTTTTTTGGCAGAATAAGGGGTGTAGGTGCTAGAAATATATTACCTAACAGCATTTGCTTTGAAGGTGCCTATAAAGCACTTTTGCAAAATAATTTTTCATCCTCACACTCCATAAAATCAATTTGTTATAAATTAAGGGCGGGTAGACCAAGCGAAATAGGCATTTAACGCTACCAAGAGTTGCCCGCGATTGTCGCAAAGCGAGCCGTGCGCTAACGTCGCGGGAAGTCACATTACAGATAAGCAGGCAGTAGGTCAACTTGTCTTGTTGATTTATTTAAAAAATAAAATAAGAGATTTGATTAATTAAAAACTTGTTATATTATAATTTGTAGTAACCGCGAAGTCTTCAATTTTTTGCAATAAAAAAAATTGAGTACTTGGATATTTTGAATGGAATAAACTATAAACTATACTTATTAAATTAATTGATGTTTTAGTTTCTAGGTCCGGTGTTTCAAAATAAATGATAACGCAAGAACGCAGTCGTGGACGACAATGCCACAAAGATCTCGTCGGATCGCGCGTTCGAGTTGCGCGTGAAACCACATTTACGTAAACCCTGAGTGTTCGCTTGCCACAATCTAAGCTGAATAGAACGGCATTGCTCAAGAAAATAGGGATAGTTAAAAATAATACAAATTGTGAAAAAATAAAAGATTTGTTTCATAATTTTGTCATAAAAATTATAGGACAACATTTTTATTAGGTACTTTTCAAATAGTTGAAAGTATTCAACGTCTTAACTTTATTTATTTCTTTTTAGTTGATATAAACTAGTGCTTGACTGCGATCTCACCTGTTGATAAGCAGTGACGCAGTCGTTGATTTTTAAGAGATTTAGTTTATTAAGAGCCTATTTACTCTAGTTTTGAAGACACCCAAATTAAATTCGATGTACGCTGTATAAACAACGAGGCGAAACGCTTAGTTTCAACAACGTAGAGGTTTCAACAAGTATAAATAAATATCAATAACATATACAGGAAAAGTTTTTAACCAGTGCGCAAATTTTGACATGATAAACTTGAATGTATTTTAATAGACACGTATTTTTTATTTTGATATGTGTTAGTAGTAAAAAATAAAGTTATCGCTTACGAGACTTATTTACCTATAAACTTATTTTATGGTCGCTTGCCAGTCGGGCGCCCGGTCGACCGACTCACGCGTCGACCGGTCGCCCAACCGGCAAGCTGAGATCAGCTGAGTTTTGTAGGTGCGCTCGCTCGATGCGACGGCGCCGACGCGCGACGTAAACTTACCTACCTACGCGCTGACGGTTACTGACCGCCGTTTCGCGCTACTTTTTTAAGTTTAGGCTGTGATATGTTATTTGTAAACGTAATTCCAATTTTTCCTTCATACTTTCATGGGCTTAGGACACATCGTACGTCAGCAGCCAGCGCGTTTTCATTCACAGTATTACAATTAAATTATGTCCATGTTATGCTTATTTTAAAATGGGACAAGATGAAAAAAATTGAAAAAAAAAAATTAAAACTAAAAATGGGAATGTGTTCTATTACTAACACTGAGCTACCAAAAAAAAATTACGCAGTGGTTAAAAACTTTTCCTGTATAAATACTAATCATATATTAATTCTTTAAAAATCATCTAAATGTAATTGACGTGTGCTTTGTAACAGTTGCAAATCATTAGGGTCAACGTTTTCATTATCTTCAGGGTGAACAATTTCATTATCTTGCAGGGATACACTTCTAATGGGCATGCCACGTGCCTTTCTGCTATCTATTATTTCGGGCAGCAAGCATTTCATGTAAAAATTTATTAATTTCGTTTTCATTTTGGTTTCCCAAAATATGTCATCCTTTTCTATGCATTTTGTATAAACATTTTCATTCTCGCCTGCCCATATAGCCAAAAGACACTTTTGTCGTTCAGACACATGTAACTGGCCTTGTATCTGGTAGTACCAGTTTGAATTTTTATTTACCGTAGTAGTTTTAGTATTTTTATTATATTTAAAAATTTGTATTTTGTTTTCCTGTATTAAATTAGAAAGTCCCTTTTTGTGCGCTGTGATTGGACACTTAACCTCAACTACTGTGTCTTCCCCAATTAAGCCATCAGGCGTTGCCCCTATAAAAGGGTAATCTTTATCAATAAATAAGCCGCAGGGCTCAATAATAATGTTTTCTTGCTGCTGCAACTGCTGCAAAGCTTGTTGCTCATGCTCAACTCCGTGTGCGATTGATGTAACGTGGGCCAGATTTTTTTTGTATAATAGGTTTTTGACGAGAGGAGCTGTATCTGATGTAACTTTCCTTTTACATATTGGCCCAAAGTTGGAAGCAGTTATTAAATTTTTTCTTATTTCAAGCCACTCGCTGCTGTCTCTTTGTAATATTGTAGATCTTTCTATCTTGTGTCTGTCAGATGTAAGTATTTTAAGATTTTTGAGAAATTCTTCTTTTGATTTGTCATACTCTTTTTCTGACATATCAGGCGATGAACAGTCTGGACCATAGTCGTGTTGCTCTTTATTTACATCTTTTAGAACTCTTCGTTTCTTTACTGGGTGTTCCATATTTAATTTTCGTTTTTTTGCACGTCTTTTCTCAATTTCTTCAGCTTTACCTCCGGGAGCGTTATTTGTAAGAGCTTTTTGGATTGTTGATATTGCAGATTTTGTGTTAAACGAAACAACAGCTGCCGCGCACCTTCCTTGGTAGCCCCCCCTTAAAGCAAAATTTATTCTTTTACCGCCAGTAAATTTTGCTATTACGCTATTGAAGCACTCTACCGTATTTGTGTTCACGTCTTCAATCAAACTACGTGATTTCGAAGCCACGTTGGACACAATAGCATTTATTCTGAAGATAAATGTAGAGTTTTCAATCTTTTGAAGTTCGCCGCTACTGTTTTTTTCTTTATCACAAAAGTAATTTTGACACATTTGATGATTACCATAAGCGTGAGATACAGAGTTAATAATATCATTGTGTAAAACGGTTATTGCTACATTTTTGGGACTCTGCGAGGCCTTGTGATGTTTTATAGATTTCACTATTGCCTTTCGCATTGTCATAATTTTTTGATTAGTGAGAGTTTTTCGGTGCGCCAACATGTACTTAGTTTCTGTAGTGACCGCTCTTAACTTTTTACAAAAATTGCGCAATATGTGATTGCGGCACTCAAGTTTCTCAACTGTCAAATTTTGGCTTTCATACGGATTCGCGTTGAGAATTTTAGAGTAGGTCGAAGCATCACCATCTCCTACCATTCTACCATATATAAGGCCATACGTCGCCATCGATGTCTTGAAACCTTCAACGATTATGTCACCTTCCATTGAACTAGACGATCCTTTAAAATTTTTGAAACACAAGTGGTCTTGAGGTGCAGTTTTTTTATTTTCGGCTCGGGCACATACAAGGCAATACTTGTTTTTAACACCGAAGTAGAGAACCTCACCCGTTTTTCTGCCTATTATAGCCGCTGTGCCTGATGATGCTTTATAGTTTGAACCATATGACCTAGCACACCATGCCCCATCCACATAGACATCTATGACAGCATAGCCATTTTTGGTCCGGCCATCTGCTAAAGCAATCTGTTTTTCTTTATTGGCAGAAGCTTCCATTGTAACACTTGCAGTTTCTTCCCATTTTTTATAAACTTTATTTTGCAGTTGATTAAAATATTTTGTAGAAAATATGGGGATGTTAATAGCCGAAAATAACTCTTCAATCTGAGAAAATCCTATACCAGAGGCTATAACTCCAGTAGTAGCAGCTATATTAGCATCTGTATACTCAGTATTTTTGGTGTTTTCGGATGAAATCAAACAAACTTCTTTACACATATTGCACTTAAATTTAAATTTCGAAATAAGTCCATGTCTTCTTTCACCAACTAAGCAAAAGTTGCTTGATTTACAATCAAATAAATCATTGTGGCGTGCTTTTTCTTGAAGTTCTTTTAAAAAATAATTGATATCAATTATTCGCCGTCCTGATATTGGTTGAAAATGGTTTTCGTTGTTATCCACTTCAGTAACAAATGCATCTTCACTCCTATCATTTTCTCTGTAACAACATAAAATAAGATATGTAGTTAATATAACGTAGAATCTATGATGATGAAAAACCAATTTTAATAAAAGAAATGTCCTTTTAGAATTCGGTCCTTATTCTAATTTAAAATGTGATAACCAATTTTAAATGTAAAAGTAATACAAGATAGAGGTCACACAGATTGACAAGACGTGACGTGCGTGCTGCTCAAATGTATATTTCTTATGTCAGTACAGCTGGGTTACCACAACGTCTAAATGCGATTCAATTCAGGTTCTAAACTGAGTCGCAAGCTGTCAGTTCCATAGAAAAACTGTCAGAAAATGACAGCTCAAACCTAAATTGAATCGCATTTGGACGTTGTGGTAACCCCGCTGATAACTTACTGAGTAGTTTTAGCATCAACAACTGATTCTGGTGCAGATAACGAAGACATATGTAGTGGTACGTCTTGTAAAGTATTCGGTGATGTCAATGTCCTGAAATAATAATAATTTATTAAACATTAACATTTTTTAATAAATTATTATTGTTTATTAAAAAAGTTAATGTTATATTTATATTATTCTCTGATCGAAAACATAAAAAATAAACTTACTTAGTAGCAGACGATTGCAAATCAACAGGCTCTAGTGTAACATAAGATGCGTGAGTTTCATTAGACGTATCATTACACAGTTTTCTGAAAAAAAGCAAACGCTTCATTATAATGCTAAATAAACTGAATCTAAGATATTATTGCAACACAAAGTGCATTGGGTGAGCCAGACCAGATAGCAGAGAATCGGCCACTACACTACACACTGAAAGAGCTCATTGTGAGGGTTTTAAATACAGAAAACAGTTTTATTAATTAATTTATGCACATAGATTACGGGAAAACTATTAATAACTAGCTGTGCCGCCGCGGCTTCGCTCCCGCTTTACCCTACTCCACCCTACACTACATTTTTTTTTCATAACAACCTTCTCCTCAAAATAACAAACACAACAAAAAAGAATTAGCCAAATCGGTTCAACTGTTCTCGAGATTTGCGCTTACAACACATTTAGCGATTCATTTTTATATCACTTATAGATGATAAAATGTTTATTTCAACCAACATAGGAATAGGCACAAAAGTGACAAAGTAATAAAAAAAACATACAATTAAAAAGACCACATAATCTATTGTTCGAAGTGGTTTTTCTGTACGCTAGTATAGTGTGCGCGCAAGATAACTCTGCGCGCGTGTTTGAACTTCAAGACTCGTTCGAACTTTTATATCAAGTGTCAAGAGAGTATGTGTTCAGTGTTTGCCTAAGTAAATATTCGCCATGATGATGCCGAATGTGATTACAAGTGCTGGCAGAAATATAGCCTTGAATTTCAAACACGCGCGCTGTCATCTTGCGCGTTTTTAGTAGGTACTTTCTACTATATGTATATTTTGTGGTGAAGAATGTGTTTATCAAAAAAAAAAAAAAATACTTACTGTTCTTCACTGGTTTTTTTTCCAACAAATAAGCCATTTTTATTTCGATTCATTTTTGAACTGAAACGATAAAATAAGTTATAGTAAGTACCTACTCATTACAAAAAATTATAGAATAATGTCCAAAGTGTAAGTACCTATATGGGCGACACAAAGGAGACAGAAACAGAAGTCACGAACACGATATTTCATAGGTGTAGGTATGAAAAGTGAAGCATTTATAAATGAGATTGACTTCTGTACCGATCAATGTTGTGAGGGTGCGGTGTCACCCGACATCAAAAGCATTTAGCTACATACTGCAGTAGGTAGCGAAATGCTAGTGCTAGTAGGAAGGTAAATAATAAATTTCATAAAACTGTAACAGTCAGTGTCAATAGGAATAAATGAATAAAAATTATAACTTACCATATTTCTTTCGCGATTTTTTTTGACTTCAACCGTGATTTAGCCCTTATTTTATTTCTTTTATTTGCCATTTTCACCAAATCACAAATATAAATTGTCTTAATAACTATTATAAAATACAAATGATTTACGCTATGAGAAATAAACAAAAAAAATCTAAGCTATGGTATTTTTAAGTACAATATTATTTTAGTTCGAATTAATATTATTTCCGGAATAGAAGCGAAGCGCGCGCGCAAAAATTTGGCACAGGTCACTCCTCGGTAACGTCCCGCGGGACACTGGCAAGCGACGCGTGGATCGAAATTTACTTGAAATAATTGATAAAAAAGAATATAAATTTAATTAAAAAAACGATCGGGTAGAATCGATTCTAAAATGAATTACCTAAGTAAATTGATAATTTAAAAACAAAGGAGTATTATAGTATTCGTTTAAAATGAAATTTACTTGTAAAAAAACTGCAAATCGAAGTTACTTCAGTATTTTTTTCTATCGAGAAAATTGTATTACATCGTGTATTGAACGGGTACATGGTAAAGAGAAAGAATGTATCCTAAACATATATTTATTTCAGATTCACAATGTTATAATTTGCCTATCAAAAGTGGATTCTAAAACACGCAAAACCGGGAACACATGGCCTTAAGAGTTATTGCAGGATACTCCAAATGTTCAACCAATGGAAGGACCTGGTTTTTGCAGATGTGTATGTTGTTATAATTTGAATGTGTTTTGGTTTGTGCCAGACTTCTTTGTGTAAAGCAAAGAGATTACTTACCTGCTTTTCCCCCGGTGATCTTATCTTTAGAAACGAATAGATTGTCTCATTAGGAAGAATAATTGTCTCCCAGTATGTTTTAAGTGTTTTTTTTTTAACAATATAGGTACTGTGTTTAAAAAATGCCTGCGACAGATATACGTCACCGTAAAATTGTCAAATACGTTATATTACAATATAACGTGTATCTCTCTAGCGATATTGTAAAGTCTCGAATTATTGTCAACTGAACATACGGAAGTATCTCTGCCCCCATAATCGGGACTTGGGGCACCCCCCCGTTAGGTTAGTTAGGTTCCTTTAAACCCTGCACCCGGAAATAGGGGCCCCGCGAAGCGGGGCTCCGTCGACTACGCTTTTTAGGGGAATATAAAGTGTTTTAAGGTTAGGTTATAATAATCGGTATTTCTCAGGAATGGTACAATATCTTTTCATGAGAGTTGTACCACTGGGCAGGGGGGACTCCTCCTTCCCTCCACACCGCGTGAGTTGACTACCATCGCATGCATTTCACGTAAAATAATGCGTATACCACTCTCATGAAAAGATAATGTACCATTCCTGAGAAATACCGATTAATATAACCTAACCTTAAAATACTTTATATTCCCCTAAAAATCGTAGTCGACGGACCCTATTTCCGAGTGCAGGGTTTAAAGGAACCTAACTAACCTAACGGCGGCGGGGTGCCCCAAGTCCCGATTATGGGGGCAGAGATACTTCCGTATGTTCAGTTGACAATTGTAATGTAGGTACTTGCTTATTAACTAATGAGGGTAACTTGATATGTATAGCGGATACGAAAATCATTTACATCTATGTACTAGTTCGGAATAAACCATTGCTACGAGAGGTTGTTTCACTTCGCTCCTACCGAAACTTCTAGAACACTACAGTGGCGACGAGGATAAAAAGAAGCATTCGCGTGCGGAGTATTTGCAAATTTACGAGATGTCTATTGGAAAAGTAAAGGAGTTTGACGTCGCGACGGGAGTGTGGTCGTCATACATAGACCGTTTAAATATGTATTTTACGGCGAACGACGTGAGTGACGACCTTAAGCTACCTACGTTGATAGCCGTGATGGGGGATGCTGCGTACGAGCTATTGGTCAATTTATCCAGTCCTAAGAAGCCTTCAGAGCTGGGTTACGACGACGCGGTTGACATGATGCAGAGCCATCTACAGCCGGTACCGTCAGCTTTGGCAGAGAGATTTCGCTTCAGGCAAAGGCGGCAAGCAGCGGATGAAAACATCGCCAGTTATGTAGCCGAGCTGAAAAAGTTGACACGTCACTGCAAAATGGGGGGAAATGTGAGCGAGAATCTACGAGATCAATTTGTGTGCGGGCTGAAAAGTGATATGATTCGGCAGAGATTGTTCGCAGAGGAGGACTCGATAAGTTTTACAAGTGCGGTTAAACTGGCGACTTCGTTAGAAGCCGCGGAGCGCGATGCGGCGGCCGTGGATACATCGGCGGCAGCGGTGCCGCCCGCGCCGGGTGTAATTAGCGGGGAAGGCGGAGTCGGCCTACATGCGTTGACAGCGGCGGACAGCGACCGGTGGCGTTCGGCAGCAGGCCGCGGCAGCCGCGGGGGACGCGGCTATCGCCCGGTGAGGCGAGGTACCCCAGCGCGGAGTAACGAAACTAAGAGTGCGGACGGCAACTGTAGCGGGTGTGGTTCTACCGGACACAACTACGAGGGGTGCCGGTTTCGTGATTATGTTTGCAGCCGGTGCAGGAAACCGGGCCATTTGAGGCGAGTATGCCCGAGACAAGGCGCGGCCAGTCCGAAGAGCCATGGCTCTTCCAACAAGGCATCCATGTACTTTGGAGAAGCGGCGGAAGAGACTGACGCGGAGGAGCGGGAGGGGTACCTGCAGGATTTTCATCACCTCTGTCTGAACGATTATAAGGCGGTGAGTTTACCCGTAACTATCGACGGTACAATTATTAATATGGAGGTAGACACCGGGACAGCCGTGTCGTGTATTAGTCAGCAGACTTATAATCAACATTTTAAAAGTACACAGTTACAGCCGACGAATGTGCGTTTAAATTTTTACAATGGATCGGCACTGAGACCGTTAGGAATAATAACACCAAATGTATGTTATGCGGGGGTAAGCAGACACTTAGAATTATTTGTGATTGAGGGGGGCACCACCTCTTTGTTAGGCAGACAGTGGTTAGCCGAGTTGAAAATACAAATACCGACATTTAGTGATTTTCATAATATTAAGGAAAATGAAAAATTAGGCTTAGATTGTGAACTTAGGGAATTGTTTTTCAGATTTAAGGAGCTGTTCAGTGGCGGGTTGGGACGGTACACGGGTGGCAAGGCAACATTGCGGGTGCGCGAGGGCGCGTCGCCGGTGTTCCATCGCGCCAGGCCGTTACCGTATGCACTGCGCGAGCGCGTCGACGCCGAGCTTGACGCGATGCTGCGCGATGGTGTCATTGAGCCCGTGGACTGCTCCGACTGGGCCTCACCTTTGGTACCGGTAAATAAAGCGGATGGATCCCTGAGAATTTGTGCGGATTATAAAGCTACCGTAAACCCAGCCCTAATTGTAGATCGCTACCCATTACCTAGGATTGAGGATTTAATTGTAAGGTTGGGTAATTCGACTTATTTCTCAAAAATTGACTTGTCACAAGCTTATAATCAGATCGAGCTGGATAGTACTAAGAAATTCACAGTAATAAACACTCACAGGGGTTTGTACCAATATAACAGGTTAGTTTATGGATTAGCATCAAGTGCCGGAATTTTCCAACGTATTATGTGTAATTTATTAGGCAATATCCCTAACGTAGAGGTATTTTTGGATGACGTAGTTATAGGGGGTCAATCCAGGGCGCAGCACCTGCAGGCGGTTGAAGCAGTGTTTAGTAGGTTACATAGATATGGGCTAAAATTAAAAAGCAATAAATGTGTGTTTCTGGTTAACGAGGTTAGGTACTTAGGTTATATTTTGAGTAAAGACGGTATTAGGACCGATCCCAGTAAAATTGAGGCCATCTCTAAGATACCTAGACCGAGTAACGTGGGGGAGTTGCGGTCGTTTTTAGGATTAATTAACTTTTACGCAAAATTTGTAAGAAATATGAGTTCAAAGTTAGTACCCTTGTATGATTTATTAAAAAGAGATAGGAAATGGCGTTGGTCAAATGAGTGTGAATGTGCTTTCAAGGAAATTAAACAGTTATTGACAAGTGCGGAGGTATTAGCTCACTACGATCCAAAGCGGCCACTGATAGTGACGTGTGATGCGAGCGCGCGGGGGGTGGGCGCCGTCCTCTCGCAGCCGAGCGGCGATGGCTCGCTAGAAAGACCGATAGCGTATGCGTCACGCACACTTAATGACGCGGAGAAAAATTATTCACAAATACATCGCGAAGCGCTAGCTATTATATTTTCGGTAAACAAGTTTCATCAGTACTTGTACGGTCGGCATTTTCTTTTACGAACGGACCACAAGCCACTAGTATCTATATTAGGCCCTAATAAGGGAATACCAACGATGGTAGCCAGCCGAATGCAGCGCTGGGCAATCATTCTATCTGCGTATTCATTCGATATCGAGTACGTCCGCACCGACGAGAACGGAGCGGACGGGTTGTCGCGACTACCGGTAGAAGGGAGTAAACAAATGACTCATACGATGCCCGAGCAGACTTATTTACATTTCGTTCAACAAGAATTACTTTTAGATTATAACGAGGTAAAGAAACAAACTATCCGAGATCCGATGTTAGGTAAAGTTTTGGGTTACGTAAGAGATGAATGGCCAAGAGAATGTGAAGTTATAAATTTGCGTCCTTATTTTAATAGGAGTAAGGAATTATATGAAGAGTTAGGGTGTATTATGTGGGGCCATAGGCTGGTGGTTCCTGAAGCATGCAGGGCGACCGTACTTAGATTAATCCATGAGGCTCACATGGGCATAGTGAAGTCCAAATCGTTAGCGCGTAGCTATGTATGGTGGCCTGGCATGGATGAGGCGATTGAAGGCATGTGTCGGGGATGCTCGGTGTGTGCGGCACTGGCGGACGCTCCGCCACGGCAGACGCCGCAAATGTGGCCTTGGCCTAACCGCCCATGGTCCAGGTTACATTTGGATTTTATGGGCCCTATTCTAGGTAAAACGTACTTGGTCGTAGTGGACGCCATGTCAAAATGGTTGGAAGTGTTCCATGTGTCAAGTACGGCAGCTACGGGAGTCATAGATAAAATTATGGAATTATTTAGCCGATGGGGGCTTCCTAAACAAATTGTGACGGATAACGGGCCTCCTTTCACGAGCGCGGAGTTCAACAAATTTACTAATAGCCTAGGAATCGATCATATTTTCACAGCTCCATATCATCCGGCGTCGAACGGGTTGGCGGAAAATGCGGTGAAATCATTGAAAAGAGTTATAAAAAAAGCTAGCATAGAACGGCAGAATGTTGATAGGGCTCTGTGGACGTACTTATTGCATTATAGGAACACTGAACACTCAACCACGGGTGAAAGCCCAGCCACTTTGTTGGTAGGTAGGCATTTACGAACAAAGCTAGATATTTTGAAACCGGATAGGGGCGCTAAAGTTTATAGATCTCAACAGCGTCAGAAAGCATACGTAGAAGGGGCGAATAGAATATTAGGTCCACAGCAGGAGGTATGGTATAGGCAGTATTCGAGAGGGGAGAAATGGGTTCCAGGAGAAGTAGTCGAGTGCACTGGACCAAGTAACTATAGGGTGAAAAGTAAAGAGGGGGAGGTATTTCATAGACACATAGATCAGTTAAAAAAGAGGTCGTCGCGATTATCAATCGCCTGCGCTGGTAACCCTGTCGGGGAAGTCGGACAATCTAGCACGAATTCTCATCGGGAGATATCTGCTGTAGGTAACGAGGCATCGCGGGGTGAGGGTCAGCTGGAGCAGGGTTCGGCAGATAGTCTGAGGGAACCTACTTTGGATGGGAATTCAGAGGAGAAAGAGGTTTTAGAAATGGGTTCTCCGGCCTCACCGAAATTCCAGGATGCCTTGCCAAACGTGTCACCTGTACCCCAGCCCCGTCCTGTTAGGCAGTGTAGAATTAAGAATAAATTAAGTTATAAGATGTAACTAAACTTTATTGTTTAAGTAATACTGTACCAATATTACTTCATCATCATGGTGTGTACCTTTGGAAATGAACATTATGTAAACCTAATAATGATTTTGTGCATTAGATTATATAAGTTTAGATTCTGCTGCACGTATAATTATATCTTAAGTTGTATGTATAAATTGGTAGGGAAGAGTGTAATGTAGGTACTTGCTTATTAACTAATGAGGGTAACTTGATATGTATAGCGGATACGAAAATCATTTACATCTATGTACTAGTTCGGAATAAACCATTGCTACGAGAGGTTGTTTCACTTCGCTCCTACCGAAACTTCTAGAACACTACAACAATATTTCGAGAGTTTACAATATCGCTAGAGAGAAACACGTTATATTGTAATAAAACGTGTTTGACAATTTTACGGTGAAATATACATAATATACCCTAGAATAATTATGGATAAAAGTACTTTAGAGACGTAGTAACAAAAACAACTACTTTAAACCCTTATAACTTTTGTCCAGAACTGCTGAGCAATACGCACCTTTTTTCATTTTTGTCATTGAAAATTTTTACCATTAAATTACATTTTATATCTGTTCATTCTGGGGTATAGGCTCATACAATTTTTGGGCAAGTTTGGTTTGCTGCAGGGCTCTGAAACGGTTTAAAAAGAGCGGTTAATTTCGATTAAAAAAGAAAGAAGAAAAAGAAGAGTAAGGTATTGATAAAAAATAACGTCAATTCTTGGCGCTTCAAATTTGGTGACCATTTGTAACATTTTCTTAGAAATGCCTCCAAACTTATTTGGAACATTTTTCATTGTGTGTAATAAAAAAAACCATCAATTATTACGACATCTATAGTAGTTGGTGGCTGATGCTGGACCTCCTTTTCTAAACACTTCATTAAGGCAGATTTATCCGTCTTACAAAATAGTACCATTTAAATGGCACATAGATAAAGGCACATCGCTAATTGGGTATGACAAAATTTTTAATGGATCAAACTTAGTTTTAACCGGTTAATTTCCAAGACCAAAACCTAAATTTGTGAAAAACCGGCTTCCCGCACTAACCCGTAAAAACCGGTTAAACCGGTTAGGCAACCTTTAAACTAAATCGATTTCGGTTTGGGGTCAATACCCGTAACCGGTTAAGAATTTAAACCGGTTTCAGAGCCCTGGTTTGCTGCCACGGTGATAATGTTGCTTAATAACTGTGTGGCTTTTGTAACCTTCATTTTATCTAAATACTTATACATGTTTTAAAGTACTCGTATAATCTATATAAAACTTTTAACTCTCCATAATTTTTATTAGCTGCATTTTTTTTTTCTTTGGAAATCCATTCCAAAACATATAAGAAGCATATAAGCTACATTTCATATTTTTCTCACTAAAATCTACGTAGGTTATGTCTTTATTTAATAAATTAGCATGTCTTTTTACTACCCGGTACTAACTGGGTTGCGGAGGTCAGATAAGCAGTCGCTCCATGTAAAATACTGATATTCAGCTTCATCCGATTAGACTGGAAGTTGACTCCAACGTAGTTGGGAATCCGGAGTGAGAAGTGTCTTCAAATATTTCCCGTTATAGGATGCGGGGCATAAAAAATGGTATAATAGGTATACCATCCACAATGAAAATATCATGTCGCAGTTCCATGCCATTTCTTTTAACTTTATTGCATTTCTGAAATTTGTGAAGTGATTGGCGATAGGTTGTTTTTATTTTATCATAAAAAATTGTGCATTATCAGCAATTTTCTGGTTATTGAATGCGACTGAAGTCCTTTTATGTTATCTTCCATTTCATCATAATAAATTTGTGAATTTATTGTATATTTCGTCAAAAAAACGCACAACCTTTTGTCATTAGGCATTTAACATTTGAGGCAAATTAATTAAATAAGATAAGATTAAGGCCTTCAATAATTACTATTTTGGCAGAAGATTTTTTATAGATTTTGATAGTGGCAGCGTAAAGCACTCAGATGATAATCCATAACAGTGTACAAAAACCCTTATCGAAGCCCTAAGTCACTAGTTCTCCCCGTTTTTGCATTTTTTTTTGTTCTGGATCATACCTGGGAACTTTCTGGAGATATTGGAGGTCAAACTTCCAACTTTGTCACTTTTCAACCCTACTATAAATAGGTACCTTCATGACTCGTTTATTATTTAATGCATCCGCACAATGTTTTAACTGCGTTATATTGAGTTTTACCATGAAACGTTATTTTTCTTGTTTATAGTACCTACCTATACGTTTTCCGTCTTTAAAAAGCGACGTCTTTTTGGCTTTTTACCACATTCCCTAAACTGTGACTTTTATTACTGATGTCCTTTGTTAATGTTGGCTGCATCACTTTACTAGACATTTCAGCTGGTAGTTTTTTTCCGTGCATCTTTTTCGACGTTTTATAAGTGCCTATCTAGGCCTATGTGAAATAAAATATTTTAATTTCATTTAAAATCTAATCACCAATCTTTCTGCTGTGAACAGCGAATAACAGTTAACATAGTTTTAGGGGCAAAATAATGTTTATCATATTTCACTTTGCCGTATGAGGTTTCGTAAAATTGAAAGCAATGGTTTTAAGGTTACATTTTAAGTACTCTAATCATTCATCTTTACCTTTACTTTTTTTATTTTATTATTAAGATATTTTGTAATTTCTGCTGTTACCTATTACACAACAGTTTCAGTGACAAAATAATGTTCAACAAATATGTTATCATCATTTATAAATTTCATTTTGCCCTATATTATTTATTTGGTAGGTAGGTACTTTATAGTATGTCTATTTTGTATTGTGCGTTTGTAACTCGTGAGCAACTTGTTCAGTACATACTCGGCTGATTTACGCCCTCGCCTACGGCTCGGGCTGCAACCCACAGCCTATAATGAGCAACTTAGCTCACTTATATCATAATATACTATACCAACATCATATTTTTTTCGCAATAATTATTTGACAATATTAATAATTGCAAATATATTTGTAAATATGTTTATTAATATGTTTGTCGACATGCTTGAAGTGAAAAATGTGCACAAAAGTACCTAGGTTTTTAGCAAACGTAAAAATGAATCTATGTCTTGAATATTTAAGAAGTTTGTTTCATTCAAAACTAAATTAACCTTTATGAACTATCTAAAATAATAAATGTGCACATTTTCCATGCTTATAGATTGATTGCAATTCATGTAGAGTAATTTTTATTTTCAAATTCTAACTTCACGCTTCCAATTATGGTTTTACATGAATCAATCTGTAACTATGGAAAAAGCAATGAAAAGTAGTAAGGTATAATTGCCTGGTTAGTTGCGGAGGAAGATCTTCAGAGGGCGCTACTCGTGACGGCTGGGCAAAAAATCCTTAAAGACGGCTCTCTAGTTCCTGTATATATGTCACCGTAAAATTGTCAAATACGTTATATTGTAATCTCTCTAGCGATATTGTAAACTCTCGAATTATTGTCAAACGAACATATTGCTTACAATAAAACGCATTATTTTTCGTGAAATGCATGCTATGGTAGTCAGCTCACGCGTTGTGGAGGGAAGGAGGGGTCCCCCTTGCCCAGTGGTTCCACTCTCATGAAAAGATACTGTACCATTCCTGAGAAATATGGATTAATATTACCTAACCTTAAAACACTTTAATATTCCCCTAAAAAGCGTAGTCGACGGAGCCCCGCTTCGCGGGGCCCCCCCGTTTTATTTCCGAGTGCAGGGTTTAAAGGAACCTAACTAACCTAACGGGGGGGTGCCCCAAGTCCCGTTTATGGGGGCAAGAGATACTTCCGTATGTTCAGTTGACAATAATTCGAGACTTTACAATATCGCTAGAGAGATACACGTTATATTGTAATATAACGTATTTGACAATTTTACGGTGACATATATAGATCTATAAAGATGCTGTGTTGTCAAGTAAGCAAGAAAAGAACAAATAAAGCACCCACGGACATTTACTAACCAGTATTTTATTTTTAAATGGCAATGAATGCAGCTCTTTATGACTAAAAAAATAAATACACTCCTTGCACAAGTAGCACAGCGCCATCTATAATTTTTCGTTGGAAACTGGCCCTGAAAACACCTCATTGCTATGTAAATAATACAGTGTATTGTAATTTTGTTCAATAAATCATTATATTCTGAAACAAATTGTATTACTGATCTTTTAGTATCTATCTATTTCCTTCATGGTTTCAGACTAAGCCAAACGTTGTGATATTGTCAGATTAAATTGATGCAGCACCTGCTGTGCTAGTATATTTGTAAGGTAATGCTCCATATCGAATCCTAGATTGTTTGTTGCACTTCAGGCGAGGAGTGCTTATGGTGTTGAATACTAGCTGACCCGCGTAACTTCGTCTGCGGCACATAAAAGAGAGAGAGAGGGTCGTAGGCCGGCCTGCGTAAGCGGCACTTAGACCACAATGAGGTCTTTTTAGGGCCAGCTTCACAGAAAAACGATAGATGGCGCTGTGCAAGACTTGGTGTAATTGTTTTTTTGCGGAGCTGGCGTTCAACGCCTTTTAAAAATAATGGTGGCTAGTTTACGTGTGGGTGCTATAATTGTTCTTTTCTTGCTCGTTTGTCGGTGATCTGAATAAAACGCAAGTGGGGTAGGTAGGTGTCTTTCTTCATTCGATTTGAGTTATTACTACTCGGGTTCACTAACCCGACACTACAAGTAAGCACGAAAAGAAGAAATAAGAGCACAAACAGACATTTACTAGCCATTATTTTATTTTTAAAAGGCAATGACTGCCAGGTCCATGTAGCCAAAAATAGTTATTTAGGATACTAATGCGGTAAGTTGTTTTTTATAAACTAGTAGACGAATGAAAGCCCGAGACGAAATCGAGGGCTTACCGTAGTCACGAGTTTGTAAATACCAATTTCTGCACGTGTGTCATACGTTTTTCAACACATTTGCGCAAGGGGGAGTGCGGTAAAATATAACAATGTATACAGGCTTCGTAAATGCATTTTTTGAGCAAATGTGTTGAAAAATGCATTGACAAAGCCTGTATACCTACATTGTTCGAAAGTTAAAAATTGCGCACCATACAACAACGTGCGGTAAAATAGGTAATCTCACGTAAGTACCTATTTTACCGCACTCCCCCTTGTATAGCACCGTGCGTATTCTAAACGTTTTTTTTTTTAAATGTTTTCCACCAAAGAGTTTCACATTACGAGAATTAAATAAGTTGACTGATCGAACCTCCTTGGAAGTGCTTTTGCTCAGTACGTTTGTCTGAAAGATGTAGTTCTAATTTTCACCACGTGCATGTGGCGCCATTTGCAAATTCGCGCCATTTTCATAGAAACGTCAAAGATGTGTGTGTTGCGACTTTCCGACTGATAAACAAAATAATAATGAGTTCAAGCGAGGAATCAGATATTAATATGGAATCTACTCCATCTGATATTTTGAATGAGGTGCAAATTGCAGAAAACAGTTTCTTGCCGCCAAAATCGCGAGAGCATGGTGCTAATTTAAAATCACGCGGACGAAACCAGGAGGAACATGATTGTATGTCTGTAATGGGTAATATTTATTGGCTAATTTGAAGATTGATATTGATAAACTTACACTGGATTATGGAATATCTTCCGTGACAAACAAAAACAACGAAAAAAAATTATAAAAAAAAATCGAAATAAAAAAGATCACGGAAGATATCCCGGAAGTGATAGTCTAGAGGTAAGTTTAGTAAACCGTTGTTTGATAGATTTTGTTTTATGCGTTATGACTATAACATTGGCTATTTGAGGTACCTACCTCCCTACATCACGCGCTTTGATCTTACAGAATAAGTAATAATCTATTCTGTGTTATTACGTAGCTAATAGAATAATATGATATACTTAATTATAAAAGCATATGTTTAAAAAAAGACAGCGAGGTACAGAAAACAATGAATAAGTGGGTAAAAACGTTTATTCTAACTTGAATCAAAATATCAATCACTCAAACTAACTTAAACCTCCACCACATAGTACTTTTTTATGACCTCCACAAATCACAACGAATTCAATCAACAAGTAGGTAATTGTTTAGAATAACAGCGAGTAGGTACCTAGGTAAGTAGGTACACAAAATAGAAAATTACAAAAGGCATGACGAAAGTATCAAAATATTGCAAATCTTTTTAGTCTGTCTGTTAAAGTATTGGAAAATAATGGACACGTATTTTTTGTTTTTGAAAATCAATGAATGTTGACAAAGATAAAACGCATCAAATTGAGTGGGGGCTCGTCGTCAGAACGCACTAAAAATTATAGACAAGGCGTGACGTATTGAGAATTTAAAAACATTGTATCTTCGTCAGTTTTGGTTTACGTTAAAAAAGAAAAAAATACGGGTCAAATAGTTTTATAATTTAACTGACGGACTTGTTAGATTTTTTTTGTCTTCTACCCTAATCTTACAGCTCTTTGAACGATATTCCCAACAAAAAGCTCCCGCGACCAGAAGCCATACCAATAGAATATATCCTTTCCATAGTACAATCTCATTTCTTCTTATTTTACTTATTACGTAAAACCTCATTTCTTCCTAGGTATAGTGTTTTTTAAAACCATGTGTCAGACTGCAAAAATTGTATGTGACGCTGACAACAGACTTAAATGTCATTTTTGTCCAATCATTTCACACATATTTAAACGTAGTGATTATATACTCTGTGATTTGAACTTTAATAACCTCCATTGATAAGTTGTTTACTGTTGTTTTCTTAAATTTATTTGGGAACAATTTACTAATCATGGCTTCTTCGACGCGTGGTGGAAAAGACAAGAAGGAACTGGTAATTTTTCTAAGTTTATCTGATGTGTATGTCGTGACTCAAGACTTCAAACATTTGAAGATTAGTAAGATGTGTGCAGTATTGTGGTGACAAATTGCAGTTTTTACCTACCCAAGTAGGTACCCGTGTCGCAAAGCAGCAAATTGCGTCTTCGTAAGTTGATGCATTCATCTCTGCATCTATGGTTCAGGTGCAATATTGGCCGTAGATAGAACTAGAGCTGTCTGGCACCGACTTAATCATGCCATGTTATTCTGTTACTGTTACTAATATTCTAAATGCGAAACGTAAGGACCATAGATCGGAATAGGTAGAGCTGTTTTATGTAGGTACTTGCCATAGGTTAGAATAATATGGATATTTCCCGGGTCCCGCGATTTGGTTTTTAAGTAGGTAGTAACATCATAAAAAAAACTATTCTCGCCTTAGAGACTAATGAAAGATTACACGGGATTACAGGGTAAATAGGTATAAGAAGGACGGGATTAAGAATAGTATATAAATAGATAAACTTGATTCATTAAACCATAAAAATGTTTTTTACGTAACAATTTCTTATTCAAGAATCAACAATCATTTAAACATTTTTATTCTGAAGTTGTAGGCACAAAAACATATTATTATTACCATACAAATTATTTGTTTCTCAGAAAATCAAAACATTATCAAATAGAACAATTTGTATTAACAATAAAATCTTAATTAAAATAATACATACAATACGCTTCAACAATAATTCAAACTTTTAACAAATAATATAATAATAAAATCCCGTATCAGTTGGAATCCCGTGGAATATCCATATTTTGCGGTCAATGCACCTAAATAGCTCTACCTATTCCGATCACTGGTAAGGACCGACAATTCCTTCTTTTTTTCGGATGATAAATCATCAAATAACTTCTCCCACTCTGGGCGGAACGGGAGGGAGTGTCAGACTTTTACTGACTAAAACCCATCTATGTTCCTTCCTCGCCCTTTATGTTCCGGGGCCACTGTATTTCTTTCGAACAGTCCCGCAGCCAGACAATTAGTTCTTACCTTTGAACACCTTAACATCAACTAACGGATTTCGATAAAATTGGCACAAGTAACCTACACCGTAACCCGGCCTATAAGACACTTTATCCCACACAGGAAAAGGTCCGGGAAAAGCTACCCTACGAACTTATTAGTACCCTTTCAGTTCCGGACTAACCCAGTCGCAAGAGTAGCAATTGCTACGGGCCCCGCGCCACCGGGACCCCGCGGGCCGCGTATCTAAACCCGCCTACTGCCGCAGCCGCCTGAGTATTTCTTTTGAGTGAAACATAAGCGAGAAATTACAATTTTCGAGTTCGCTTCGCCCGCTACTACATCATATATTATGTATAGGTATACTTGAAAGTGAAAGCATCAGGGTAGCCCGCGAAATTCAAAGGAGATCACCCAGATTGGGCTATTTTAAAAGTGCCAACCAAAATAAACTTACCATTGTGATGGAGCATAACATAAGAAACATTTTTATTATTACACCAAAGTCGTAAGTCAATTCACCGAGAAGTTATTCAACCACAAAATATGTGAGATCACCCCAGGGCGCGGCAGTCTCGACAGAGATAACGACAAAATCGTTAACTTTCGGTTGGTAATTACTAACGAATAAATTCGGTTGCAATAATTATGCTCGGCTAGAGCCTCTACTTAGATTGGGGTAATTTTTTTTACTGGTCAACTAAAATAAACGCAATAATTAAATAGAGCTAACGGATTTAAACGTTTCATTATTCCCAGTCTTCTTTCCGTTCTTCCCGGTCCTCTTCCCGTTCTTCCCGGTATTCTTCCCGGTGTTCCCGGTCTTCTTCCCGGTTCTTGTTCTTCCCGGTCTTCTTTCCGGTTCTCGTTCTTCCCGGTCTTCTTTCCGGTTCTCGTTCTTCCCGGTATTCTTCCCAAGTTCTATGCCCAAGTTTTCAAAAAATAATAATGATTACTACGAGTATAACATAAATGCTACTGGTTGATAAAGACGCTAATCAAAGGAGATCTGCCGATCAACTTGAAGGCCAAACTCATCGATTTGGGAATGTCCGTATTTTATCGGTTCTCTTTACAGCCAGAATGCTGCGTTCCGTTGCTCTTCTGTATACTCCAAGGCGGATTTTTTGCAATTAGTTGAGTGACGTCGTTCGAGCACCGTAGGTTAGGCGGGCACGATAAAAACATCGATGAGTTTGGGCTTCAAGCAGACCGACACATCTCCATTGACCAGTATTGCATAGCATTTATATTTTAGTAATCATTATTATTTATGGGTAGATTAGTTAGATCTCTTAGGTGGCATAATAAAAATGTTTATATCCATAAGTTTTATTTAATTATTGCGTTTATTTTAATTGACCGGCAAAAAAAATACCCTAATGTGCCGATCTCAGATATTTTGTGGTTGAATATCTTCTCAGTGAATTGACTTACGACTTAGGTGCTCTATCCAAGTAATAAGTTTTCTTCGTTCATTACTTCTCTGTTAAACAATAGTTTTTGTAGTAGGTAACAAAACGGCCAAGCCACAATTTCGGCCAAGGTGTAGGAGTTTCGTAATCTAATCAAAATAAATACACACTACCTTAAGAATATGTTTGATTTTCATATTATTTTGGTATTACGTTTGTATGAAAAATGCATGCTCCGCCGGCCCCTTAAATATTAAACCTTATGGCTTATTTAATTAGTATGATTATTAAAAACCAGTGTTTTTCATAGTATTAAGCATTCGATTTACCATCTATATCTATACATATAATAAAATCGTTGAGACCAGAAAATCTGAACATTGAAGATTAAAAAAAAACCGACCAGGGTGACTTAAAATAATTAATTGAACATATGAAAACCATTTTTAAAATTTTCGTTTGTTTGTTTCACCGCGCATCACGTAAAACTACTGAACAGATTTTGATGAAATGCTCACAAATCTATTTAAATAAATTCAGAATAACATTTAAGCTATAGAAATTATGGAAAAAGGGGGTGAAAAGAAGGGCCTAAAGTTTGTATGAAAAAAAAAACCAATGAAGTGTAAACCTTTTAAAGTTGCTACATATACTTCAAATCTAATACAGGTAAATAAAATTGAGAATTGAATTGATTTTCGAGGTGAATACGCACAAAATAGCGGAACTCAAGAAAATCGGCTTTTCTCGGTATAAGTAGTTGGTAATACATAATACATTACAAATAAAATAATACTACTAAGAAAATAGATAGACTATATGGGCTTGGGTATATGGTTTTTTTTGCCTGCAATAAAACACAATTTTTTTCTTTTTATTTTTTTTATACGAATTTACTTAGGACATAAGCCGGAGAAGTTACTAACGATCTAATAAATAAATCCTACTATCTATATACACATTAAAAATTCTTTATCCTGAATGACTGTCTTAAGGGGCCGGCGGAGGATGCGTATTTCATACAAACGTAATACCAAAATTATTTGTAAATCAAACATATTCTTGAGGTAGTCTGTATTTATTTCGATTGAATTACAGAATATCTATGTTCCCAAATATGTTCTTTGAGAGAATAGTGATGCAAAGACGAGATATGAGGAATTTAAATTTTCTATAGAAAACTTATTTTTCTTATAACTCTTGTTAAAATCAGTGTCCAATCAAAATATACATTTGCGAACCTAGATATTCTGTAGTTCAATCGAAATAAATACACACGACCTTAGGAATACGTTTTATTTACAAATTATTTTGGTATTACGTTTGTATGAAATACGCATGCTCCGCAGGCGTCTTAAGGATCAATGCACAGCCTAAACCGCTTTCTTTTCATAACATAGGCATACGATAAGAAAGGATTTTCTGAAATTCTACTAATAAAGGGGTGAATAAGTTGGGCAAAGTTTGTTCGGAAAACGCGATTCCTTGGTCCAATCTACTTCAAAGGACCCATTGGGCTATTTTCAAGAGTCTGCCAACCAAAAAAAACGGTGGTCAGAAGTCGGTGACAAAAAAAATAAATCAATCAAACAAAGGTCACCGACTTCTGAAGCGTTTTTTCTGAAGTTATTTTTCACTTTTTTGTTTTCTCTGAAGTCGGTTTTATTTTTTGTAAAAAAGTTTTTATTTTTCACTTTTTAGTGGTTCACATGTGCTTACCCCTTCACAGCGTACTGGCGTGATTTTCGGTTATGAACTGGTGTAAACAATAGACAGATATGAGATTTCCGCAATCCCAGTACATTTGCTATCATTTATTGAGGAGTTCCGTTGCCTATCTCCGAAGTTCTTCATCAGATCTTCATCAAATTGAAATGGGATCACTTCGAGAAAGTACACTTCTTAAAACTAACCAAATGTGTGCCTATAAAATGTGAAGAGTTCTCTCTATTTCTCCAGGATTCCATCATCAGATCCTGATTTGATGATTATGGGACAACCTGAGAAGTATACCCTTTCAAACAATTAAAAAAAAAAAAAAAACAAAATCAGTCCCGCCATCTTCGAGTAATCGGGGAACATTGAATTGAGAACCTCCTTATTTTTGAAGTCGGTTAATAACGACGTTATGGTAGGTGACTCAAATATCCGAATAGCCTAAATAAGATTCGGCCGAGTATCGTTAATTTGCTCTTAAGAATTTAAGAGTTCCGTTCTTTTGTCATATGGATCCCATAATCAGAAGTAATCAGAACCTAACCAAATTCTCGTCAATATACCCTTGGAGTACATCCTTTCCAATAAAATAACCGATAAGCCGACTAAAGTAAACGCAATAACTACATAGAGCCTATGGATATAAACATTTTATAGTACCGCCCAAGTTCTATACCCAATATTTAAATAAATAATAATGATTACTATAATGTACTGGTCGATGAAGACGAGCATCAAGGGAGATCTACCGGTCTCCTTGAAGCCCAAATTCATCGATATGGTTTTCCTGCCTGTCCTAAACAACGGAGTTCTGACCTACTCACTCAACTTATTGCGAAAATTCCGCCTTGGGGTTTGGGAGGGAAGGAGGGGTGGGGTGCCCCATGGTACCACTCTCATGAAAAGATAATGTACCATTCCTGAAAAATGGTACTTAATTTTAATTAAACTGTGGTAGGCGGAATTTTACTTATGTAGTTTAATTGCGCTAAAACGATTGTTTTTGAATTTTGATCTTTTTTCGGTATTTTAATAAACATCAATAATATATTGAGCTTTTTTTGTACAATAATAAACATACATCCCATGAACACATTCTGTTTTTCATCTACATTTATTACTTTAGAGATATTTACGTTCAACCTTAAGTAGGCGCTATTCGCCTGACCTACCATATTCACTCATCGGTTAAGCACCCCCAACGAAGTTGGCAAAATATTTTGTTGGCTTGTGTGTGCCTTCTCTGGCAGATCAAGGGCACCTACATCGATAAAGGGCTTTCAGCATTTTTGTATGAAGCATGGCCGGTTTTTTTTCCACCATTTTGTTTTTTTTTTTTCAAATTAGCAGCCACACATACCTACCTAAGACTTTAAGCTATCTTAAGCTAATGATATAAATCGATAGCTGGTATCAATACAAACAAGTTTTGTAAGAGACAAAAGTTCTAAAGTGTCACGTTTCCGAGATGTGTTAACAAAATTTAAGTGAATTCATTGAGCATCTTCAGCACAACTTTGATTTGATGATGATGCCAGCTATCGATTGATACACGTTGTATGCGTGTCTGATCAAATCAAAGTTGTGCTAAAGTTGCTATCAGTGATTGGATTTTAACTTTGATAGCTCATATCTCGGAAACGTGACACTATAGAACGTTTTGTTTTTAACCCCCGACGCAAAAATGACGGGGTGTTATAAGTTTGACGTGTCTGTGTGTGTGTGTGTGTGTGTGTCTGTCTGTGGCATGGTAGCGCCCGAAGGGATGAACCGATTTTGATTTAGTTTTTTTTTTGTTTGAAAGGCGGGAGTGTTCTCAGCTATGTATTGATGCCATTTTGTCTCTCATAAAACTTGTTTGAATTGATACCAGCTATTGATTAATATAGGTCTTATGCGTGGCCGCTACTCTGAAAAAAAAAAACAAAATGGTGGAAAAAAAAACGGCCTAAAAGTTTAAACCCCTTTTGCTACGGGCCCCACGCTTGTTGAATAATCCGGCGTTGACTATATTAACTTTATTATTATAGGATCCTGAAGAATTATTGCGCCTTAAGTTCCGCGCCAAATGCCGGTTCCGAGCACTTGGACGCATGGTGATGGCCAACACATACTGGATGATAGAGGCAGCTGAGCATTATGAAGGCGTGGAAGACGTGAAGAGGCGAGTTGCTCAGGCTGTTCGCGGGAAGGCGAAGAAGAAACGGCTGCTGACTATCACTGTTAGACGATCCTTATATAATGATCAATTATTTTGAAATAAGAACATTAGTCACTAACTTGACCACGTTTCATTACCTATACTGTTAATGGTAATGCTCGTTTTCACTTACCTACTCACTGTTGAATTTTTAAGGCTCGTTTAGAGCTTAAAATTCAACAGTGTAGTAATAATTATGTATTAATTTTGGTGCCACGAGGTAGCTCCATATTTACTGGTAGGGTATTCAGCTGGGTCGGTTAGACTGGAAGCCGGCCCCAACATAGTTGGGAAAAGGCTAGGCAGGTGAAGAATGTAGGTGCTGCTTAGCACAAGTGAAAACGGGCAGTCGTTTGCCTTTTTTAAATTTAATATGTTTAAATAATATTCATTAAGTAGGTACCTAATGATTTATCATTGATTATTCGAAAACAGTCAATACTAGCTACTAGGGCATACGAACCGGTTTTTAATACCCGGGTTTTAGTTTTGTACAAAAACCCGTTTTTTAATAAATCCAGGATTTTTCGAGTTCTCCTTTTTTTAGGTTTTTTTTAAATCTTTTATTATTGATTGATTTGTGAACTTTGCAGATCCGTCACAAAGTTCTCATAGTCCGCAAATGCAAGACACAGAGGCCAGTTACGAGTATACTTTTCGGACTTCTGTTTAATCTGCCGCTCTGTGTAGATGTGGTCCTTGGGTGCTGTATCCTGCTCGAAACTCGACTTGCTCCGTTGGCTGGAAGTCGACGAGTTTTCGCGCTAGACGATTCCTGACGTCTCTTGAAACCAGCTTAAGCACGTGGCTAAGGAGCGAAATGGATATCTAATTCTTGAAATGGTCTTGTTCCTCTTTTTAAATAAAAGAACGACCACGCTCCTTCTCCACGCTTCTGTAGTTTTCCCAGAGAACTGGACTGAGTTGAAAGGCTTCCGAAGCTCTTTAATAGAGGATTTTCCCCCGCTTTCAGAAGTTCAGTCGTTATCCTATCCTCACCAGGGGCTTTTCTATTCTTAAGCTGTGTAGGTAAGAGCTGACTCCCGACAGGTCTTCTGTTAAATGGCAGGTTAAGGTTGCTCTTGGATTCTCAATTTCGGGTTCAGATTCAATTGCATGCAATGTGTACGCATTGACCGTATAAGTTTTCGACTTCCAAAAGAATCTCCGGCTTCGAAATGACGATATTCCCATTCCCCACTAGATTTAGTCAACTTCGTCAGGTGGCTCCACCCAATTAGTTAAGACGGACACATTCGACCCCCAGTTTTGTTGCATCGAAAATCGCGTCTTACCAATTTTCTAATTATTTTGTTGAGTACCTGTAGATCTGTTTAAGTGATGAGTGGTTTTTCATGTCGTTCCGTCATAAGTTTTAGAGTCTCCTCCTCAAGTTTGGAATTCTGCGTCTCATCCTACCTGAAGACTTCCACTATTTGGTCGAGCGCCTGGTCAATATTATAACCTTTGTCATCATCATCATATCAGCCGAAAGACGTCCACTGCTGGACATAGGCCTCCCCCAAGTGTCGCCACATTGACCGGTCCCGTCACCAGGGCATCGGTCCACCTAGTGGGAGGTCTTCCAACGCATCGTCTTGCGGTTCGCGGTTGCCACTCGAGAACTTTTCGGCTCCATCGGTCATCCGTTCTGCGAGAAATGTGCCCCGCCCACTGCCACTTAAGTTTGGCAATTCCTCGCGTTACGTCGGTGACCTTGGTTCTCTTGCGGATGTTATCATTTCTGATTCGATCACGCAGGGAAACTCCGAGCATAGCCCTCTCCATTGCCCATTGGGTAACTTAAAGCCTTTTGATAAGGCCCATTGTGAGCGACCACGTTTCGGTCCCTTATGTAATCACTGGAAACACACACTGGTCATAGACTTGCGTCTTGAGACACTGCGGTAAGTTGGACGAGAAGATACCGCGCAGCTTTCCGAACGCTGCCCAACCTTTGTGATTGTTCATTAATAAATAGAGCAAGAGTATTTTGTTTTAATATCAATATTACAATTCAAAAGACCATCTCACACACTAATCTGCATAGTCCTCATGTGAATTGAGCAATGTCTGGACTTGACTATTATGACCTCTGAGTTTGTTTCGGCTGTTTCTTCTCGAGAGTAGTCAGGTACGAAACACCTGCCCCATCTAGTTTAAAAAAAGACGTGTAAAAGTGTTTGTAAAAACCATAAAAACAAATAAAATTTTCATTTGATGAAAAACCCGAAAATAACCGAAAAACCCGGGACCGGGTTTTGAAAATGCCCAGTTTTCGATGCCCTAGTAGCTATATACGTACCTATATAGTTATGATAAGTACTTATGATTTAGTAACTTCCATGGTAAACAAATTCATTTATTTTCAGGATAAAGCGCTGCTGAATAAGCCCAATTCTGAAAGGACGGACCAAGAAAAAAAATACATTTTCCGGATCATTGGCGGACTTAAATGTTTCAAGAGATACCCTAATGTAAGAACTATCAGTTTTTGTACATGTCGTCAATGTCCGTTAAGTCAAATGACTAGGGGGGCAACCAGCAAATTCTACAGCAGTTTTGATTTAATCTCTCGTTTGTGTGCGAAAATTAGGGAACAAAAGGTACTCATGTATTCTGAATGAGGGCCTAAAAAAAACATTTTCCTCTTCAGCATGTAAAAAAGAAGTTGGCAGCGGTAACATACTTCAGGTACTATCGTCCTGGCAGCGTGATAGTACGCCAACACCACGAGGCGCATGCGCTGTACTTCATAGTGACCGGTGACGTCATAGTGAGCCAGATGATCTTCGACGAGTTGTTGCAGCAGTACTTGTCCGTGGACATCGGTGTCATGCACCAGGGCGACATGTTCGGCGAAGTGTCCTTGTTGCATAACATACCTAGGACTGCTACTTGCACTACTGTTGGTTAGAAATACCTTACTTGTTACCTGTACTTCTTGGGATACTTTACTTTAGCACCCTGAGGACCAATTACACTCTTGCACGTCATAAGCGACAAGGTACCTATGCGGGCTTTGTGATAGTTATAGTTTCAGCCTCAATAAGGGTAGGTAAGTACACTTATTGAGGTTTCAATTCACTGGTGTGTTAAAATAATTACGAGGTCGACTTTACCTACATCTGAAGATCTTTTTCTAAAAAATTACTTGTGTATCAATATGTTTAATATTGTTGAGCTGTGAGCGCGATGCAGTCATTGCACAGATCTTAAGACAAGATCACGTAGACGCTGCGTAGACAGTACAGTAGACACCATCTTAACACCTATAGGTACCAGAGTACCAGAGGTGCCTGCTATAGATTCATCTTTGAGAAAATGGTCAGTAGGCATTCAGTTATATAAGTACAACTTAGTGCTAGTGAAATAAAAAAAAGAACATTTCGGTAGATAAGTAGGTATCTGCCGGAAATAAGAAGTAAGTCTCCATCCATAAAATATCGATTTTTTTAACCTTTTGTATGTAGCGTATTCGAAACGAGTCCCAATTTTTATCGAACAAACTGTAACTAGGTAACAAACAGGTTCGATTTCGACGTTACCACACTTTAGTAGCGTTGTGTGCGAGATAGGTCGTTCAAGTAGGTAATTACATATTATTGCCACTAGGTCACTGTGAATTGTTGGCATTAATGAAGGAAGATTTCAAGAATGTCCTTCAAGCATCCGTGCAAAAGCAATGGGATGAAGTGCGACGTGCAATGTCAGCGTTCACCTACTTTGATGCACTCGACGAGGTAAATGACGTTAACAATATTATTTCAGTAACAAGCCGATGATATTTCCAATCGACCCATCACTAACTTCTGTACAGACGTATATCTAGTATTTAAACCCTTCAAGGAATTAATTTTCAGAAATCCGTCCACTGATCTGTATGAAGATCTAGTTGTACCTAAATTTCATGATTCTAAGGGCGTCTGCCGCGGCGGTTCACGCTCGCGTGTCTGTATTGAAAATAAAAGTAAATATGTGTAACGCTGAAAGGCGAGGGCGCGTGTGATGGGTTTTCTAAAGAAAATTTGACTACGGGCCTCGCTCTGTGCACCCGCGCGATTTTTAGCGGACGCCCTAAACCTATGGATTTTATGCTGCGCTTCATCTGTCTGTCTGATAAACGATAAATGATGTTTATTTAGCAAGTAGGTGGCCTAGAGATCCATAGCAAATTGGAGGTGTGGTGGCAAAGACTGGAGAATGTTGGCCTGAAATAAAGTAAAACCAAAACGGAATACTTGTTTTGTGATTTCGGCGGTCTCCGGTGTGCTCCGATTTTCGGTACCTCGGGTCGCTTAATCAGGGAAATGGCGAAGTAGACCGGGACATAACGCAGCGGATAAACTCATGCTCCACAAGTTAAAGGGGAAAATATACCAAGTCCGTGATTAGACCTGTCGTACTGGATGGATCAAATCTGTGAAGAAGATGGATGAAAAACGATTGCATGTCGCGGAGATGAGAATGTTGAGATGGTTGTGTGGACAAGAATGGATAAAATAAGGAATGAGAGATATTAGAGGAAGTTTGAAAGTGGCACCTGTTACAGAAAAATTGAAAGGAAGTCGTTTGTCTTGGTATGGACAAGTAATGAAGAGGGATGAATAACGCATGTGACTAATAGAGTGATGGACATGAATGTTGTTGGTTAAAGAGAGAGAGGCAGGCCAAAGAAAAGATGGATGGTTGGTGTGAAGAATGATATGAAAGAGAAAGGAGTAAATGATGCCGTGACGTCTGACAGAGGAGAAAGAAGAAAACGTGTTGCGCCGACCCCAAATAGAATGGGACAAGGGCATAATTTAGCAAGTAGGTTTGTACAAAAACATTTACACGTCATTTTGTAAAAAACTAGATGTTGCCGGTGTTTCATACCTGACTAGGGTAGACTGGGTACGGTTGAAACAAAGGACGGTTGAAACAGAGCAAATATCTCGTAAACGGTTAAGCGGGGAGGGAGGGGTGCAAGGGGAAAACGAAGCGGACGGTAGATCCGAACACGAATTCAGTGCCGCACCGCTTCCCGCGCGTTGTCTCTTTGTGCAGGACGCCATATTGTTTTTCATTACCCAAAAGTAAGTATTTTTCTTCTGACAATAACTCTTATATTATCTGTTCTTTTTAAGTGAATGTATTGAGTATCTGTTTGTGATTATTATGACGCTTGTAGAATAAGGGAAAGTAACTATTTTTATTGTGTTATTATTACTCTCGTAACTATAAAGAATATTTAACCAAAAGTGGGGTTGGGGACGGTTGAAACATTTTTTGTGGGTACGGTTGAAACAGAAAATATATGAATGTTTATTTTTTCTTAGATGCCGAGAGTTCGGGTGAGGAAGATTTCCAGAGAAGAAATTAACTTCTTGAGCTATAGTAATTCATAATATGAGCCTTTAGGCTGGAGATTTACTACGGAAAGCGGCAGACAAGTATGGTATTAACCACTGTTCACTAATAAGACACCATTTGAAAGCGAGATACGTCCGGTTGTTTATTTTCAAAGTTTATTTGTTTAAAAAAATAGTTTCGTTAAGTTTATTCTGAAATTATTATCGTTTTTTTGTATTTTTTTTTAATGTTTTCTACTCGTCAGTTCTGAACTTCTGATGAATGTTTTAGTAGTATTAAAGTCTTGAAGACTGATTAATGTGGTTATGTGGTGCCATAATTATTCATTATTAGTATTAATGATAAATAAAACATGTTTCATTAGTATTTATTGTATTATTTTTTTATGTTTCAACTGACCCCAATCGCTGTTTCAACCGCCCCTGGCATGGGGACAGTTGAAACAGATTTTATTTGTTTTTAAATTTCATGTATTTCTAAAAATAGTTACCTAGGAACTATAACGATACAGCCATATCGTAGCTAAAACTTCAAATTTTAATTTTACGTATCATAATCGTCACTAAGTATAAAAACAACAAAATTATAAACGATAAAAGCTAAATTGTTTCAACCGTACCCAGTCTACCCTACTCTAAGAAGAAACAGCCGAGCTCGAACTCAGAGGTCATTGTCCCTTTTGAAGTCCAGACATAATCTTGCTCAATTCACATGAGGACTATGCAGATTAGTGTCTGAGATGGTCTTTTGAAGAAAGAACCACATAGATTTGGGTGAACTTGTCCAGTCAGTGCAAGCATTTGCCATTTGTCGTTTAGCTCGACTTATAACTTAAGGAGCTCAATGAAATGACAATAATTTAAGACTTTTTGTTCAATAAAGTCATATTAAGCTTTTCTTTCTTCAACAGGTGGCTCAACGTGAGGGATGTATAGTGGCTAAAATGAAATCATATCAAACAAATGAGACAATTTTGGGAGATGGTTGTGGCATAGCTAACTATGTTTACTTCATCTTGTCAGGGCAATGCCAGATGATAGAGACCCTTCAAGTTGCCGTCGAACGTCGCTGCGGACATACAATTTACTCACTAATCGATCCATATGTATGATTTATTGTAAACTATTGTCGTTTTTCTAAAATGTACTTGTTGGGACAAACACGTGTCGTACTCGTACCTATCTTATTAGATTTTATCTACTAACAGTCGATTTTATTTAAGGTTCCTAAAAAGGAAAGTGAGCAGGATCTCGATACGAAATATTTTGGGGCTTATAAAGATAAAGTCCGAGAATTAGAGAGATTAGAACATTCGTCTCTCGACAACGCCGAAATGTCGGCGAGCGCTGGGCGATCAGGTACTAAACGCTTGGAAAGTATATTGAAATACTCAGACAAACGCAAATCTACGACTAGCAGGACTTCTGCGACTAGTACTAAACGAGAGAGTGTTCAAATAAGGTCTGAAACGACGGTCTATGACGAAAATTCTAAAGAAAGATATGCAGCTCAAACTGGAGGAGAAACACCAGCACGAGAAGAATCGATTGAACCTATGAAATCTGAAGTGCTGTTGTTGGAACCCTCAGAATTTAGGGACGCTATGAGGTGCTTGCATTATGAAATTGTTTTTTGACATATACACAGTACACACGGCGACACATCAAGCTATACATGTGCAGTATAAAATAGCCTCTTTGTATATATTTTCCACAATAAGAGACACGGTTTGTATTGCTTTACTGGTTTTGATTTACCGGTTTTACTGATTTTGTATAGCTTGATCGGTCGATGTGCGTACCTTTAATAAATATTTCTTGTCTATATGTAGGTAGGTACCTAGGTAAGTATTTGAAAAAGTACCAACTTATACTTTTTTTTAATTACAGGGAAAGTGTCGCGCAACCAACAATAAAGCTACCAGAATTTCGGACCTACTTTATGCAGGTTGCAAATGTTTTTAATTTTTTAAGTAATTTACAAAATGGCGGAACATAATCGCACCTTCTACCTGTCCGTATTGATACCATTCCATGTTCGCAAATTCAGTTTGTCCTTGTATTGTATTGTACAACGGGCTGGTGTCCGCAAACTCCACGTCAAAGCGCGTATTTTGCGTATGGGCTATATAATCCACCACGCGGGCCAAGTGCGGTTTGGTAGATGTCACATGTCTTCGAATTTTTGGTTCTAGGACATGCCGGTTTCCTCACGATGTTTTCCTTCACCGTTTTTGAGAGCAGTGGTGATGAAATAAATTACACAAAGTAATGCGCTACCTGGGTCCGAACCCTCGACTTACTGTTCGTAAATCGGGGCCGCCACCACTGGGCCACCGCGCTGCTCTCTCAGTTTGTCCTTATTTTCACAATAGTGCTAATTATGAACCGTACAATAAAGCACTGTATTAATTTTGACCTATAAATCCAATCGCGATCAGCAAACCACGTTTAACGTGTCAGTCATCGTTGTGAAGGAATTTTGATACTGACAACTCAACTTGGTTTAGATGTCTGTTCGTCTGAGATGGTGTGGTTTAAGTTAACTCACGTGATGATAAATATATGTCTAGGTGGTTCGATATAACCCTGGCTCAACGTTTGGTTTTGGTGAGAACATGCGAGACCGTCGCATTGTTGCGCTGACTCCGGTCGACTGCATGCTGTTGCCCAAGATGTGGCTGCTGCAGCGAAACACCGCCAACATTTGGTCACGTATAGAGCACTTCCTGGAAAAAAAGGTACAGAATATTGAGTTAAACAAAACAGATCATAACATCAGTCCTGTATCCCTCGAAGGGTGTGGTAGAGGCCTACTTCTAGTACCCGCGGATTTCACCAGTTATGTTTAAGTCTCATGTACCTGCCTAATTACGGCGAGTCGATTTTCATAAATTTTTGATAAATACAGACTCTGGGCTACTTTAGCAGCCAGAAGTCTGGATTGCTGCTGCTCCTGGACTTGCGGTCTTGAGTTCGATTCCTAGATCGTGTGAAGTGTTATTTAAATAGGGTTTTCCATCAGGAATCAATATCCAACGCAGAACCTTAAGGCTGAGGCTACATAAGGCCGCGACGCGACCTGCGACACATGAGCGATTAAAACAAATAAATGAATGCTCACGTATGTGTGGCTACACTGTACACCAAATATTACTAGCGATCTTTGATTTCTTTATGCGATAGGAACAACATTACTGAAATCACGGCATCGGCTACATCAACATAGCGAAATTGAAGCGAATTTATCAGAAAATATGCCGGAATCTCGCTTGTAATGTACCCATACCATGTTTTTCTCGTTTCGCTCTTCCAGTCGCATCGCAAATCGCTGCCTACTGTAGCCTCAGCGTTAGGGCGCTTTCAATAGCACTGGCGCTTTAGGGCGCTTTCAATTTAGACTTTTCGTGTCGCGTCGCTGTGGCGCCGAAGCAGTGCGTTTGTCGTACTGCGTACGGACGTTCGTTTGTTTTCATACGGAGTACTGGTGCCGCACGGTTGCCGCGCCGCGTCGTAAACGTCTAAATTGAAAGCGCCCTTAGTGATTGCTTGAGAGGTATTGTTAAACGGATACCTGTCAGGCTGTATTGCCTGGTGTAACCCCATTGTGGTTGCTCTCTATCGAATTGGATCCACACATAGGTATATCACCAACCGATATGCATACGTGGGGGAATACCTTAGGTAGGTACTAATAGTTACCGTATGTACGTACTCGCAGTTCTTGGAGTGTATTGTTTTGTAAGTATATCGGGCTGGTGTCCGAAACTCGGTTACCGAAGCGCGAATTTCACCCGTGGCAGAAAAAAGGGAGGCCTAAATTAAATGGCCTATAACCAGCGGTGGGGTGATTCCGGGCTAATATGATCGATGATGCGAAAAATGGCCGCTTTAGCAGAATCATAAGAGGATTATAATATGAATAATTCTTATAATGGTCATACACGCAGTTTATATTACAAATTGTCGCTTTCTGGCGATTTTACTACTTAATTATAATAAAATCCATATTACTTTCCTAATAGAAGATCCGAATTTAAATCGACATTCATCGGATTGATAATAGAATCAAAGTTATTTTATAATGAATTTCGTATATTAGAAAATATGTTAAAAATGGGTACTTAGACAAAAAAAATCCTATAAGACAGAATATTTTTATTTTATTTTTTATTAAATGTTGCAACATGAAGATAATAAGAAATTTTTATACTGGACTTAAAGTATAAAACATATGGAATGTGCAGCTGTAGGGTTGTTGACTATTATTTACCTGGACGACCTACTGGGTAGACAGGTTTAAACAGGTATGTCAATGCTAGTTACTTTCACTTGATTGGATAATAGAAAAAAAAAATGTCAGCATAAGCGCTGTTTCATTGTGGACACGATGATATAGGGTTGACTGCAAAAAATTCGGTCCTAATAGGAGTATACAAATTTTAAAGATTTAAATTTCAACGCGTGTGTATATGAGTGGACAGAGAGATCCGAGCTAAGTATACCGTGTAGTAATAAAGGCAAGTGTAATAATAACATTGCAGTCGTGTCTGATGGGATCGTTTTATATTTTTTATTTCGATTTTATATTCTTCATGGTATTTATTTCGTAAAGCAGTTATTTTTTTGTAACACGTGGTATGGTATGGTAACCAACAAAATCGAGTGCTGCTTTAGTTAGTTCAACTTCATGATATTTAGTTTTTTTTTTACGAAAAGCTAGCTTTAACGAACAATTTTTTAGTTTCATCCGTAAAACACCATAAAATCGTAAAATCACATGAATGTCGATTGTTCGGATCTTAGACTATAGTAGGGTTCTTCTAAAACCGCCATTTTATGCCTCCTGGCTTGGTAACTTCGCCTCTAAGGTGGACAACGCACTTACGATGCCTTTGTTAGATATCGCGTTAAGCAGCGTTGACGACTTTGTATCTAAGTAATATGTTGATAATTCACAGAGATTGTTGTTTTCAAACCCCAAAAGCCGGTAACATGGGACACCAATCCACCAAGCAGCAGTGGGCCTGCATTGTGGCATTGTGGCCTGCTCCCTCCCACAAAGGGGAAATCTGCGTCCCGCTAATCTGATCATGCTATGATTGTTTCAGATACCAACCAAGAAGCAGTTATTCCAAGACTACGTGGCGGCGCGCCAATGGCAGGACTTCCGCGACCAACTCGTGGGTGACGTGGTCGCGCGCTCCAACACCGTCAATTGGACTTCCTTGCATGACGTGCCCTATTCCATACGCATGGAGGAGATGCTCGACATTTGAATTGTTTATTACCGCTTTTTGAATACCTATTAAAAATAAATTAATGGTCTCTGAATTTGGTTTTTGAAATTGAATTTTTTGTATTAATAGGTACTTACCTAATGATGTCCTTGATATTTTGGTTGGTTTGACAGTTGCTGTACCTACCAGGAGTCATGGCTAACTAAGCGAAGCCTAAAATGTTGAACCAATTGACTATAATCAAATCTATACCTACTATGAAGTTACGGTCGTGCGATAAAAAACTAAGAAGGCTTTATGTGCCTATTTTATTGTAGGTAAGCTCCTATTTGGATTATGGGGGCGGAGGCCCCGTTGATTCACGTGTCGTTGAATATATCCATGTCCATGAACTAAAGTGGTAGGAAATGCTATTACGGACCTGTGAACGACCATTCATTCAGATTGGTTTTAACTTTTCATAATGAGTCTTCTAGTCTTCCAGTTTCAGTTTCACACACGCAGTTGGGAGTTTTCGAGTTTTTCAAACTCCAAACCAGTCTAAACCTTTGAAATGTAAAATATGTTTTCATTACTCATACTCGGAAAGTAGGTCTGAAGTTGCCTGAGAAGCGGGCTGAAAGTAATACTTTTCAGCCCTAGGGAGAATCACTTTCAACTGACAGCTGTCACATTATTAAAAAAAAATCTAGTTCTATTTTCACATTTCTATTGAACCATGTTCCGACTTCTATACAGCCTGTAAATTACAGCGCGATGTAAAATTGAAATAACATAAAATTCAGTATTAATTAAAGAATACAATTATTTTAAATAACTTAGTTATAATTTAGTTACAAATATTTCTTTAAAATAACAAAAATTTGGGCAAAATATTTACTATTTTTTCAGTGACGATAGTGAAAATAAAGGCTGAATAGCCGGCCACAGAAAAAAAAAACAAAATAGGCGGGAAAGCGGCAATCCGATCTTCATTTTTTTTTCAAGTGGTTGCGTGTTTTTGTTTTTATTTTCCTTGTACTCGTAATGAAAAGCACAGTGTTTACCTCGGGTTAAAGACTTATTTAGTCCCTCGAGCTATTAGCGCCCGCGCTACGCTTGGGCGCCAATCCCCGTCTCGGGACTAAATAAGTTACTTTCACCCCTTGGATAACAATGTACTAATACTTACTCGTAGAAATCCGAGCATAGGAAAGAAGCACTCGGAACAACAGTGATCTCGAAAAGTCCGCCGTCTCTTGGTGCATACTGGCATGTCATACTAGTATGACCAGTGAGAATCGCTTGTATTGGTGGTCATACTTGTCATTGTCCCTCTAAATATAATAGTTTTCTTGTCTCCTGTAGTCTTGGACAATCCATTCAAAGCCATTCTGGCAAGGCCGACTTCTATTTTAAGACCTTCTAAAAATAAATTGATAGTACCTAGTAAAGTCGATAAGTGCCTACGGTAAATCGGAAACCTAAGAATAGTTTATTGCTGGAAGTTTATTGGGGTTAATTTCCATAACCTCAACAAACCTCGGGCATTCATGGTGAAAATGCGCATGCGTGCATCTGGACGCCATGATGGCGTCTGGTAACCTAGGCAACCGGTTTTGGCGGGAAGCGCCCACGCTTGCGGGTATCGCGGCTATACTATGGCAGCTAATCCAGCTGAGACATTCATCACGCGGCTTACGGCGATAACTAAACAGTCACATTCGAGCGCAGTACACCGCCACGAGCGACCGCCGCGCTATCCGACGACAGCCCCGGCTGATCGAAAATTCGCGACTGTTAACAGATGTCTAACGTAAATAAATAAACTAGCTTAGAATTTAGATATCACCAACGATTAGATTTAGAGTTATTTTCGAACAGTGACGCCTGATTAGATTCTTTGTACGAGTACTTCTTGAAATCAGAGCAGTGAGCAGGTGAGTCAACTCCTATTTTATTAATTTAATTTGTAGTCGTAGAGGCCATAGGTGTTGATTATGGAGATATTATCTACCTACTGATATGTTTGTGGTATAGATAGCTACATTTTCGCTCTAGTTAATAACAAAATATTGTTGATTGGAACTAGGTGGGTATAATAATAACCTGATGTCTGAAATTCTGTAGCCTTCGTTTAATCAAAACACGATCTTACAGCGTATTTTATTTATCTACAAACCATTAACACTAACAAGACGTACCTATCCCATTTAACCCGTCCGTTTGTACACACACTGTAGTTTTTACCGTTTTTCAAGACACGAGCATAGGCAACTGAAACATTTCTGAAAATATAGACATTGTTTATCAAGACATACAGATAACACGTCCACTTAGAGATTCCTATTGCTTCTCAGGGATACTGGACGAAATTACGTATTTTATACCTCTCTGAATGCTATGTAAGACCTAGGTACTGTATTGGGAAAACCCTTCAGTGATATCCAAAAAGCTTTATTGATGACACAAGGGTAGGCACCTGCGAGCTACGACTTATAAACCTAGATATAAATACAGGTAAAGTGAATGAAAGTTAGGTACAATAAGTGCTCCTGCCGGGGCTGCGGGACTTTTCGAAAGAGATACCGTGGCCCCGGAACGTAAAGGGCGAGGAAGGAACATGGATGGGTTTTAGTCAATAAAAGTCTGACACTCCCTCCCGCTCCGCCCAGAGCGGAAGAAGTCATTTGATGATTTCCCATCCGAAAAAAATAAAAACCGGCCAAGAGCGTGTCGGGCCACGCTCACTGTAGGGTTCCGTAGCTTCCCAGACCATTAAAAATACCAACATTTTTCGTCAGCAAAAATAACTTTGTTTTTCATAGTATTTGTATGAAAAACAAAGTTATCATTTGCGTTTTTTTGAAAAAGTGCTATATAACTCAAAAACTATTCAACTCATCAAGTTGAAAATAATTTTCCTAGAAAGTTCATATAAAGGTCTACTTCTGTGATTTTTTTCATATTTTTTAAACTTATGGTTCAAAAGTTAGAGGGGGGGGGGACACATTGTTTTTGACTTTCGGAGCGATTATTTCCTAAAATATTAATATTATCAAAAAATGATTTTAGAAAACCCCTATTCATTTTTAAATACCTATCCAACAATATGTCACACGTCAGGGTCAAAATTAAAAAAAAAATCGCTCCCCACTTTACGTCTGGGGGAGGTACCCTAATAAAAATGTTTTTTTAAATTTTTATTTTTGCACTTTGTCGGCATGATTGATATACATATTGGTACCAAATTTCAGCTTTCTGGTGCTAACGGTCACTGAGATTATCCGCGGACAGACAGACAGACAGACAGACAGACATGGCGAAACTATAAGGGTTCCGTTTTTTGCCATTTGGCTACGGAACCCTAAAAAGGTACAAGTGCTGAATATATATATTTTTCACCCACACTGTTCCTTATTCACATCCTCGCACCCAGACGCTAAATATAACAACGCAATTTTGTAATTTTCCTGAAAATGTTCACAATAAAATGGACGTTAACTCAATCTCCACACACTTAACTCAATTGACAGTCACTAGTTCTAATGGAATAATCTTCCTATTGTGATATAGGGCTGTACGGTGTGCAAAACAATTTAGAGCCTCCTTCAGTAAATAATAAATTGCTGAAATAATATTTACATATTTATAGTCTGTGTCACGCGTGAGTTTATATTTTTGGTGGAAAATTATACCAAAAGGATATAGTAAGATGAGAAAATTTCGTGCCAAAAAGCCTTTCTTGTTACGGTGCTTATTCATAAAGCAATGAATAGTGGGTTGTGTTGATAAGTTGGCATATTATGCAACGATAGTTTTCCAAAAGAAACGATGGACGGTGGTTTGTGTGAAGAATGACAAATGGCAAGAAAAAAGGTGTCTGATGAATGACGATATAGTGTTCATAATAGGAAAATTATACTTTATTTTGGTTCACTTGAGATGTGAAACCATAGACTTACCTACGTACCTAAGATCTATACTCGTAATATACCGATATGTGTAAAGTGTTACATTCTAAGTTCTAGCATTATATTACAGTAGCAAGGATTATTACTTCTGTAGTTCTGACATTACACACATTAACATACGATTACTTATGTAGTTTCGATGGATAACACTCCTCGTATTTGCATACACATGTCAATACTTTACTTACTTATTTATTTGTTTGTCAATCGATTACCACGTATTATCGGAGATCTCAGAACGAAACGTGCCAACAGCCCCTTCGTACCATCATATGTTAGGGTTGGCTAACAGTCTAACCGGATGCTGCTGAATACCAGTATTTTAGATGGAGCGATACCCTATTTGACCTATACAACTCAATTAGTATTGGGTAATTCGATATCCCCCGGAAATACTGGTTGTCAGACTATCGGGCAACTGACTTCCTGCAACGACTGTCAAAGATCGACAGCCGGGACCAATCAAGCAGCCCTTTCGTGTATCACACAAATGTTATTAGCTCATAACAAGTCAAAACTCATCAACTGCCTTTACGACTTAGTTCCTAATGTCTTTTGAATTTTCAATAGTTCTCGTCATTCCAAAATGAACATTGCAAATAACAACACAAAATATGTTAATAGCACATCAACATAAAAGTAGGTACCTAATATTATGGAAATCTAAAATAGAAACTTGAATATACTTTAGATCTATTGATTCCTTAGAGACTTTGTTCCTATTGGCTTTGGCATACGAAATGACCTAATATTTGTATGAAAGGAACCGTGTTTACCATCTTAGGCTTGATTGTTGTACCGACCTTAACATTTTGACCTCAGCAAAATGTTTCCTGATGATGTTGTAATGAAATGCATGCGCTCGTCGCGGACGAAATGGTCGATGACGGCATGCTCGGCTGCTCGGCCCCAGCCACTACCGGACAGGTTATCGGCAAATGAGCTCAATTGAGACAACACTTGCTCTGATAAAAGGCTGTTATTGGATAACCGAAGCTAGACAACCGTGTTGATACATTCAATGTCGAATTAATTAGTGTCTACTAAGTTTTTAAGTTAGCGTCGTTAGGCAATATGAATAACAACAAATTATAGGTATAACGTGAATAATTATTATTCTGAAAATAAATAACTACATAATTGTGGTTTGATATCCAAGGCCAGCCTTGAAGCGTCTGCCTTTATATTTTATTTAAAAAAAACAAGTAATCAACCTATCACGCAACTACGGTTCCAAAAAGCCGTGGCCATTTTTCTTTCACGATCTTGTGGCTTACTTAGGTATTCTGTTCCTTATGTGGTCAAATCACGATGGCTGGGATCATACTTAAAATAGAAAATATATCCTACAAGGAACTTGAAACTACTTCACTTTAAAACAGGACTATGAATAGTCCTGCATGTCTAGTTAGTAGGTATCCTATGAACTAAAGGGCACTTATTTATTACCTACATTAAAAGATCCGGTTGTTTAATATGTAGGTAGGCTCAACACGACATGGGACTGACACGCATTCTAACTTATGTCACGTAAGCTCTAAAAGGAGTAACAACTTTCTACGATACCTAGATGTTTGCGACACGACAGAACCCATCCATATAAAGCTACAAATATGTGGGACGAGCTTTTTTCTACATTTGTTTAAAGGACATTGTCAAAATTAGCCTATGAATCAACACACATGAAACATTTACTATAATTCATAATTCTTTTAATAATATACATTACAAATATTTCCATAGAACGGACACTTTTTAATTTCGAAAATATTTTAAAAAGTATTAACTTCCGTCATAATCACCGAACATAAGATGTTATTATTTTTTGGTTCAATTTGGGGTTTTTAATAGGCAAAGGTATTATAGCTCATACAGCCTAGGCTTTGTACAGCACTCTTAATAAGAGTTTCACACAGACAAGCGTCAGTATTCTCAACACTTGATATACGATAATGGTTTTTAGTTACAAACAGTCCGCTATGATTTTGCGGAATAATACGGCTTATCAAAAAACTTGGTTGAAAGCGCTGTTTGAAACGAGCAATAAGAAAGAAAAAGCATTTATTAGCCCGTACAAAACATAAAAAGTAACATTATTTCAACTATTGTAAACAAAATATAGATAATAAATTAAAAATAAAAAGAAACGAAAGGTCCTGAGTTCCTGACCGAGGCCAAAAGACCCCTATACCAGTTGTTACATTCAGTGTAATAAATGCTAAGTTATTGCTTCATATCGCATGTTTTTATTGACGTAAATATAACCTCAAAATCCGAAAGTGTTTTGATTTTTTCCGAATTCTCAAAAGTGTCCGTTGTTTTAATTTAGGTTCATTCGAATATATACATTATCTAAAACCCAAAAAGTGAATACACCTCCCTGTTGGATCTTAGGCGAGCCATGTATGGACGACGAGCAATGTCCTTTCTCATTCAATTTGGTCCTGTATTGTTTGTCATAAGTATTTTGGTGTGATGGAAATAGAACATAATATTCGTCAGGGTTCTAAACGACTCTTTAATTGCACTGTAATTTTAGTGTTGATGAGTTTCGTAGTGACTCTGAAACTTAAATTGTGATAATTCATATTGTAGTTAACCGTCACCGTGTGCCTTGTGGCTTGTGTCTGCAATTGGTTTGCTAATCTTCATGATTGCTGCAATTTCCCTCCTTTCTCTTACGTAGGCATCTGCATACATTTATAACGTCTACTCAATCAGTTCCATGAAGATTTTTATAATGGATTAGCTTGGAAAGCTTAAGGTGAAAGCGCCAGGATCGCAAAATTCAAATTTTCTTGAATACTTGACAATTTGCAGGTGTAAGGTGGTATCTAATCTATCGATCTAGTATCTATTTAAAATCTGAATGTCGGAAACGGCTCCAGCAATTTTCATGAAATTTTGTCGATCTTAGCTAGATCGCTAGTAAATTTCGATTTCAGTTTTAGAAATCGTCAAAAAAATAAACCGGAGCAAAGCTGGTCTTCCAGATATTGTTGATTAAAGTATGTATGTAAGTATGATTTGCGACCATAACAAATATGGCTTTACTGAGTTATTATAATTAAAATCATCAATTCAACCCTTTAAGATCATTTAACCCCATTTAACGATTTTTTCATGAAACAGTCATTCGGGGGGATTAAATGAAGATAAAGGGGTTGTATGAAGGTATTTAATGGCTACAATTCTGACGTTTTACACACACACAGCAAATTGCAGAAAAAGTAGGAAAAATTTAATTTCGCGAATGACTTACAGAGTAGGTATTGTGTTACTTGAAACTCATATTAACGAAGGTTTTATTTTTCTCCTATCGCACCATTTGAAGCTATTATCTAAAAATATCCAGAAATGTAATAAGCCCCTTATCGGTAAAGCCCCTTGAATCCTCAAATATCCGGCTGTTCCTGTCTAGATTATATAGGACCTTATGTGATATAATAATCTACATGAGCGAAGTTTGCTGATAAAATACTTTGTTGCCTAAATTACTGAATTAGAAGCATGACACCATCTCGTATATTAAGCGGATGTTAATAAAATAAATCAACGAAATTAAGCGTTTGTGAAATGAATATAAATGAGAATTAATTTGTGACAAACTCAGTCATTTATGTTAGGTAGGTAAATGCAAAAAAAGAAAACAATTTTGTGTCAAATTTTGACATTCAAACCGACATCGTTTTTAATTTCAATATATACCTAATATTATATTATTTTAGTATTGGAATCTGATTTATACACATTTATTCATGTCGTGACGAATAAATCAAAATCGTGTTTTGGTATACGTATTTAAGAAATTCATTAAATATTTGGTCAAAGTTTTCTTCTTAGTTTTTACCAAAATGAGTAAAATATCGCATCCACGAACGTCTCGGCCGAACTCAGTGAATCCAGTAAGCAAGCAGCATATATGTATACTCGTATTTCACTTGTATTTGGCAATAAGGTTCCCACCCTCAAGCCAAAGGTAGCAGGAGCATAGTGTAGTTAGTCAGAGCTCATCATATTTGGAGTCAGTGCAGTACCCTAACCTTAAACTAACCTAACCTTTTCTATTCGTCCGATTCGACGGACAAGTGTGCGAGGTTTCATAGGATTTCATAAAAGTGAAAGAGTAAGGAAGTGAGTCTGATAAGTGTGCGTTCACCTTTAGTCGTCGTGTCAGTAGTAGGTACTACCTACCCCCAACCTGTAGTTTTAGTCAGTAAGCCTATATATACCCCCTTGTCTTCCTCTACCCATGCCCCTTGGGGTGGATGACATCTAAAGGTTCATGTTTCAGGTGTAATGGTGTAATTCGATACTGACCTAAATAAAAAAGTACTGTCAAAAATGTATTGTGTGATTAAGAAGAATAGGACCTTCATGCCTGTTACTCTGAACTTGAACAAGTTTCTGAATGAAATCGATGTCGTCAGAGCTATTAATAACATATTGATTGACCAACAGAAATAAAACAACAGAACTTGAAATTGGACAACACTTTAAATAAAATATTTCTACTCTTTCTGAGACATGAAAATATTTCATAGACGGCTAATTTTGGGTCGTTCTGGAATCGGACGATTGCAATGGGTCGATCGAGTTCGATGATCAAGTTTATGCAGGCTTTCGGTTCCAGAACGACCTAAAATAATGGTGTATTTTGTGATACTATTCGTTTCCCTGTCTTAACGATGAACAATATTTTAGTGGTATAGTAAGTCCAGGCCTGCACGCGCCGCGTCATCGACAAGTTACCTTTGCGAGAGTACGATGGGCGTGCGGCAGAATCCGTGGACTCCTACAACCCGCCGAGGCCCTATTGCCGCTGAGGCTTCAAGTCCTGGGCCTGCAGTCGTATCCCTTCCCACACTTATAGGTACAATAATTCGCAATACGCATGACTTGTTTCGTAGCATTGAACACCTATAGCGTAGTTTTTTTCTGCACGGAAATTCTTTTAAAACTTTGGTCACGTTTTACGTAGAATAGTGTCTTTAGTAAAACACGTTTTATAAATGGTCGTTATTTGCAGTGCTCAGTTTCAATAAATGACGACCGTTAAAAAAGATTTATTGATAGTAATGGAAGATCCAAGTGAATTAATGAACAGATTCTTAAGACTAACTAAACATGAAATTATAATGAGGTAAACTATTAATCAAGAGGTCGTTCTTGAAGAATAGTTTAGTTCAAATATGTATCCAAATAGGTGGAAATTCCAGTATTTTCTTATGTAAAACAGAGTTTGTTTAAAATGTAACGTGAAATACTATATTTAAGTTTAAATACATACCTGCCTATGGTTTGCATGGTACATATTGCATAGTTTCGTTATGGTCATTTCTTTCGTCGCGTTGTTTCGACCGCCGCCGCCGGGCCCGGTATTGTTCGTCTCGCGCTCGCGACTCGCGCTTACGTCACCCATCCCCCTCCATCAGAGGTTGTGTTATGAGTTGTGAGATTATCGCCTGCGCACCGCAAGCACCGGCCTTGCTCGTCCGCTCTGTTGATATACAAAGTGAGATCATACTTATAATGTTATTCGCCAAATAACTTTGCACACTTATTTTTAGTATTATTAGTAAGTAAACTAGTTGAATTCGCATTGTGTGTAGCACTTGGATTTTTGTTATGTAAGTAACTTTAATAACATGGTTCATATCATAATCAAAACACATACATTACATTCGCACCTTCGTAACAGTTGTGTTACGAAGGTGCGAAGGGTTTAATAAGACGTGTCACTTATTTTTGTATTAAGAAATAGCTTCTTAGAAACAGTTTTAAAAGCCTTTCTTTGAAATATCATCGTCACATTTTGTACATAAGTGGTATCGGTAAGAGCGTGGGCCGTGGACGAAAACGTTGACACTGGCCAAGGTGAGCTCTATCAGTGCGTGTAGTAGGTACCTACAGTCTACACACAATATGGTGTGACATTGACCAAGCCAACTCGTTAGTACCTATGGTGTTATACATACCTATGTTAGACAAAATGGTATTTTTCTCATTGATTTTTGTACTCTACCACAATGGTGTCTTTTTTGACCCGTAGGTTGACTGGTAGAGAATGCCTTGTGGCATCTTTCTGACCTCGTGACTCTTGTACATGAAGTTTAATAAATAAATAAATGTATTTTGCAGAATTTTGTGTTTCTGTAAATAAATAAATATCGCTGGACATTACACACAGTGCCATTTAGTGCCAAACTAAGTAAGCAAGGCAATCTAAATCTGTCATGGATAGAAATATTGAAGTAGGTGAAAAAAACAAGAAAGGAGTAAACATAATTATGGATGTTTACAAAACTTAAATATTAAAGTATTCATCATAATTGGTAAGTATACATAATGTAGGTACATATATTAACGAAATATGGATGAGACTCAGTGTACCTCTTTGTACAGATATGTTTTGAAACGCTTTATCAATGTCATCAAAGTTATCATTATCACAGACACCTGACACCAATTCGTTCATATGTAAGTGAATGTGCACAAAAAGTCACCGATCAACGAAAATATCTCTTTCAATTTCAATAAGACGAAATGTATGTAGAAATCCTTCTGTAACAGGTATTTCTTAAGTTCAACAGCGGTTAAGGTACGCGTTGGTATGCACACCAAACCAGTATTACAAAAGGAGGAAAGGAAGGAGGAGGATTACAACGGAAGAAGCCTTCTTTAAATATTGTCTCAGAGAATAAACATACGCCTTAAAAGGAAAGATTTTTCAAAAACATCCTTTAACAGCTACGAATACAACAATGAACTACATACCGTCTCTTCAGGGTGTAAAATATCTTGCAGTCAATAATTTTTCTCAGTTGCGAAGATCTGATAGCTGTGTCGCTCTAAATGCCAGAAGCTAACCTTATGATGTATTTTGTCAAAGTTAATGAGCCTAAAATAACTCCCTGAAGTCCCAAGGAAACAATACTCATTGACTGAGCAAACATTTTGTAGTTGCCATTGTTGAATTAAATTCAAATCAGTTTATTCTACTTCTAATAAGTTACAACCGTTACAATGCCAGGTGAGATAATATGCGGAGTAATTTCATATCGCGCATTTCCAATGCTGTTTTCATTCAACAATATTTATTGTTTCTTTTTACATTGAAAACGGTCCTTCCTTACATATGAAACTATGTAATGCAAAATCCTTGGAAATGCTATTGAAAAGTTTTATAGGTAAAAGATACACAATGGAGGTTCTGGTATTTTTTTTGGTTTCTAAATGTTTGTGTTCTACAGGTAAACCACCGCAAGAATCTCGCAGACCTCGAGCACCAGCTTTCACCTTCGGCCACAAGCTAGATCCACCTGGCTCCGTCAACTCCAGGGCTGGCCCTGGACCGGCTACGTACAACACAGAAGGAATGACAGCTAAAGGTGAGTTTTCCTATTTAAAAATAATGTAAGGCTAATTAATTTTTGCTAGTTCTTGATTTGCGCAGTAACGGAACTACAGATCGACGTGATTTTTAAATGAATATCGCCTATGTGGTGTAAACTTAGCCTAATATCTATTATTCTAAAAATATGTGCGGTTTCTGTTAGCTAGGCTGAGGGTTCAAAGTGGTGGGTAAATAAAGTCTAGCAACTTAACCCCTTTTCTTCACAAAAGCACAAAAGAGAAATCTGTCGTCAGAAGCCACATTAAGTGAATCGATGGCATCAAACCATAAATGAGTTGCGTGTTCAGAGGACATTTTGCCGAAACTACTTACCAAATCGCCTGCCTACGACAGTCACATGATTTGGGCGTCAAAGCGGTCGTTTTCAAAGCTTATTGGGGGACTGATATTGTTTTGGATAGTCAATATAACTTAACGAAACTATCTCAATAACTTGAGAATCTACGTTAATTTAATATCATAACATGATAAAGGTCTAGGACAAAGGTTGACCGCTTGATTGAATATATTGATTTTATATTGCTGGCCTCGCCCACTCTTGGCAAATACCATGTAGCTAGTAGAGCACATCCCGCCTGACGACTGCAGCGTATGGAACAATCGAATTTACTCGTTCTTGGCTGGTATAATAGAATCGTGGGTCGTATAATAAAACGACAATTGTGGACGGCTCCACAATTGTCGTTTACTGGATAATTGCTTGGGTTGCCTATGCTTGAGTTGAACCGTTTATATTTCTATAGGCAATTATACAGTCTGCCACCCACGAATTGTACGCAGTATTTGTCTTAACTCGATCATTAACAATCTTGTTTGTTTCTTACACGTTTAAGTGCTAAGATGTAAGAGGTGCTTAAAATGAAATTTTCCAAAACTGAAAACAGAATTAGCTTTTTCAAACGATCTTGCGGATTGACTGAAATAAATATTTCTTCCAGAAAACCTTTAGGATTTATTACATCGTGATTCACGCTGCGACAAATAATCTGTAAGTGTGTCATGACTGCAGTCTGATTTACATAAAGCGATGTCGTCTGCAGTGGTATTTTATACCTGTTTACTAAGGCACTTAAAATATTTAAAGTAGTACCTAGGTACGTGACTATTTTCATTTTCCGTGTTGTGCGAGTTGCTGCAGATACAAATTCTTTCTTATATTTTTCCATTATAACAATTATGTTTGGTTTGAAAGTGAATAGTATTTTAAAATAACAAGCTACCGTACACCTCGCTATTCACAGCTAAGCACGAGTCACAGATTTTTCTAGTAGGCACAGCCATATTGGCGCCTGATTCGACATATTCGCAGTCATTTAATTTAACTTGCGATTTACAATGTCATTGACAAAAACTACGTGTGGGCGACGAAACATTTTATAGTCTGATGTTCCTGTTCCTATCTCATGTGAATAAATTCTGCGCACATTTTTTTTCCTTCAATTAGTACCAATAAACTTGTTGATAGATAATTTCGCTAACGACTCGTTTTATTGCCTGCAAAATTACGAGCAACCGTAGACTAAATAATTAAAAATGAGACCTGCAATCATCGAATCAACAATGAATATACCATATGTGGATATATGTTAGTCGTTAATGTTTATGTTCTTAATTGGACAATTACTGTGGCATTGGATGATCGAACAGTCGCTAGTTTCTCCTGTTGCGGCTGCATTTGGTCGATGTCTCCAAATATGTCCGTATGTGCGAAGCTCGAAGGTGATCGGCTGCCGGTGAGTCAGAGCCGAGAGCCGTGTAGGTGCCCGTCGGACCCTGGCAGTGTCGGCCCCATACAGGCTCAGTCGCGCATCCAACTCGCTTCACTCGCCACTACACCGTACCTAGGGCTTGTTCGAACAAGTTGTGTTTAGGCTATCAGTGCTAGAGGGATTTCGAGTGCAGTGTTTCAGTTACGCCTTGAACGGGAGGATTTATTTGGTAAATTATTTTAATTCACACTAATTGCTCTGATAAATAAATTTTCATGTAATTATAATACATGCTCAATGTTATAGGTGTCCAATATTTCCTATTAGGTTTAATATGTAAAGGCCAAAGTTAATTTTAATTGAATAGCCGGGCATTTACATGAGAAATATCGAGTTAATGTTTAGAGCAATAAATTAAGTTGCTAGCTGTATGACAACTGTGATTGATTACCTTACAAGTAGCTAGCTACGCTAAACAAGTTATTATATTTATAAAAACTTATGTTGAGGACAGCGTTTTATTTTGGATTCGACAATCAAAATAAATTTGCAACATCTTTTTTCAAAATAACATTTAAAGCATTTTCTGTATTACAAAAAATATGTAATAAAAATATTTACCCATGCAACTGAATAGATTTTACGGTATGAATGCCTTAAAATACAAGCTTGTCTACTTATAGCTTACTTCGTGCTGCGTTTGCATAACTCATTCGAAGAGCTTATTATGCGGCTTTTATTAGTTTACTGAGGCTGTAAATACTGCAACCGTAAAAGTTTCATTAAATTTTGCATAGGGTTTTCATGACTTGCGTGCGTATGAAATATTGCTAGATTTTTCTACTTCGGAATAAATGATTAAGTTCTTATACAATGACATAGCAAGGTCAAATAAATGTTTGAGGTAGTACGTTACAAAAGAAAGAACATGAATAAGCTATTGTACTGCCAATTTAGCCTTGCCAAAAGTTGTCTGATGGACAAGATAAATAATTTCTTACGTATCAATGCTCTAAGGTACCCATATGAATGTAAAACAATATGATGACAATTCCAAAGACGTATTCACGTAGACATTGAACGTATCTAATTTCACAACAGAGTAATCTAGGTACAGGCAGCCGCACGTCCTTGTTAACAATTCAACAGCGCCTTCACCAGCATCAAGGGCCATTTCTCGTGTTAACACGGACGTGCGGTTGAGCGTACAATATGTCCCGCTTGACCGAACAAGCAGGCCGGTCCGGTGCGCCTGCGGCGTCTCTCCACGGTCGGTGGCCGCCGCCGCGCGTGGCCGCCACTCCTGCGCCGTGTGACTACGAGCCAATCAAGGGGGTCCGGGCCGTGTCCGACCACGCTCCGGCTTTCTCAATCGGCCTGCGAGTGAACCCTCCCCAGCCCAGCGGCAGATCGCCAGGTTTCTTTATAGCATTTTCGTAGTATGCATCTTTTGGCATGTAGGTCAACTTGATAACTTGAATCATGCCGTATTATAGTATTCGTAGCTGTCGGTCAGAAGAGCATGCAAGTCACTTGTCTTGTAGATTTTCAGCTCTAAGTATTTTATTTATGGTCTACACTTCATTATGTTTTACGAAAGTGCTCTCCGCTTTTGGACATGAAGTTCAACTGGAAAATGAAGCTGAGATGCAGTGAAGAAAAGTTGAAGGCCAGAAAGCATGATTTCACAAATCTCTTGTAGTTGTAGCTGTAAACATAGATCTCGTACTGCAAACATTTTATTTAGACGCGCTTAGTGGTTTTGGGCTTTCGATTTTTCCTTGTTTCTCTGTCTGATGATGTCTGATCCTAAGGTCCTGTTGTATCAAATCATTTGCACCAAGTTCAAAGCGTAAATTGTTTAATGTATAAGTAGTCGTTTGTTTTGAACATTTCTGTTTTTGTTATTGAAATAATTCATAATTAAGATAAGAGACGGTTTCTCATCAAGGTCGTCTATCTAGCTTTCCCGAGAATCATTATTTTATGTAGCGCTCGGCGTCTCGTTTAGTGGTTCGATGCCTGATGTCATTCTTATTTTTTGTTCATTCGTTGTTTTTGTGACACATTGTTGTTTTGATACGCTATGATTTATTACTCTGCTTTGTAATGTTTTGAATTATTCACGCATTATGCGGAAAATTACATTTTAAATAGAAGGTATTTATATGGCACTCTTCTAAACCCTAAATTAATTAGGTATTGATTAGGTCAATCACTTTGTTTATATTATTATATCATAACGTTTTATTGTATTATTTCCAGCGCCGAATACATATTCCATGCCCCCTGTGCTTGGAGAAGCAAAGGAGGGTGGTAAACGCGCAGCACCAGCGTTCAGCATCACTGGCCGTGGTAAGACATTGGAATCGAAGATCCCGCTGCCGGGACCCGGCACCTACACCACCGACAAGGCTTGCGCAGTACTAACCAAGCGCCCTCCTGCCTACACCATCGCGCCGAGACGAGAGACGAAGCCGCCGACAGCCATCGTGCCCGGACCCGGAGTCTATTGCCCCGAAAAGGTAACAATTTTTTTTACTGTTATTTGGTAGGTACATAACATTGTAAAATAACTAATCGACGATGATGTCATCTATGAACTCACAATTATTATCCTTGGATATTAGTATCAAACTGCTTTAAAGCATGACACTATATCATGAAAAGTATCCGCCCGACCAATAAGTAGGTATTTGATGTTGTCCCGTCTTATTTTATTGCTTACATCAATCATTGTCTGTGTACCTCTGTGAAATAGTCCGAGTCGAGGCGAGGCGGGTGATGTCAGCGCGCACGTGAACTTGATGCATAAATTAATGTTAGAATTGAATGCTTCCTAAATTCTCTCCACGCGGAAGTTAACTCCAGTGCCAGTGACGCCCGCACAGAGGGGTTGAATTGATAGTGGGCGCGCATTTGCAACTAACAATAAAACTCGAGAACATCAACCTTCCGCCTACTAATATCGATTTGGACTAATGCTATTAACGAGCGATTTTACCAAAGAGCATATGAACAGGAGACAGAACGGCGCCTTTTGCATTTCTCTCGGCAATATAACTACAACTTGTTCGTTGCTTAATGCCTCCTGTTCAGATGCTCTGTCTATCTGTCCCTACTTACATCATGACATGTACTAACATTGGGGTGGGTGCAGGTGTGCGTGAACCTGCCGTGGGCGCCAGCACACACGTTCGGCATCCGGCATTCGCAGTACGCGGGGCAAGCCGCCCACCATCCCGCGCCAGAAGGGATCCCCGCCTTATAACTGATATCCGTCCGTAACAAGATTTACTCCTCCACCTCACCATTCATCGCCATGCTTTGTGGGAGCTGAGAACTTTCTATCGTTGTAGCATTGCTGTATTTTGTGATGTATATAAAATTGTTTATTAAATATTCTTCTAAAAATCATTTTAACAATAAACATTTATGTATTATCAGAAAACTAAAACTTTTACATAACCTTTTCCAACAAACGTTTGTTTTGTCAGATGACAAAACGCACAGGCATGTATATTATGGCCGAGGATCATTATTGAATACATGATTTGCATGATGCCGTTGCTTCTACTGATCAGCTATTAACCAGGTACTTGTTTATTTTCATCATGTTTGATAATTATGTGGATGTTTACCATTTAGTAACATAAAGTTACTGTCTGTCTGTGTGTCTTTACCAGTTACTCATAACGATTTCTGTAATTTCAGGGTAAAAGAACTGTGCGCGAGAAAACCGTGAGAAACACCTTTTCAAGAAAAATGAAGTTAGAAAAGTCTGAACAAGTTCCTGCTCCTAACGCTTATAGTCCCGAAAAGGCAGATAGAATGTTAAGGGAAAAGTCACCTGCATTCTCATTCGGAACAAAAACCGTAGTTGTTAAAAAGGATGATGCACCCGCTCCAAACATTTATTCACCAGAAAAATCTTTAAATACACTAAAACATGGGCCTAAATATACCTTAGCTGGTAAAGGAGCCGCTGAAAAGCATGAGGTAACTCCCGGTCCAAACTACTATAGCCCTCAAAAGGCTGATAAAATATTACACGAAAGTTCCCCATCATACACGATGCGTTCGAAAGAAGTAGTCGAAAAGATTGAGCAAACACCAGCTCCAAACGTGTATTCTCCAGAGAAGTCAATGCACATGTTGAATGGTGGACCTAAGTATACTATCTTGGGCAAAGGAGTTTGTTCCAAGTTAGCAGAAACTCCAGCTCCAAATAGCTACAGCCCTGAGAAGGCTGATAAAGTCCTTCATGAGAGCTCTCCGGCATATTCATTCAGGATTAAAGATCAAACCGTTCTGAGGAGTGAATCCCCAGCACCTAATGTTTATGCTCCTGAAAAATCGATGCATATGTTGGATGGAACCCCAAAATATACCATGGGCGGTAAAGGACACATTGACAAAATTGAGAATACGCCAGGTCCTAATGTGTATGCACCAGAAAATTCTGCTCAAATGTATCATAATTCACCGAAATATAGTATGGCGGGAAAGGGCCAGACCCCAAAAACAGATTATGTACCAGCACCTAATGCGTACAGTCTAGATAAGGCTGATAAACTTCTACACGAGTCCTCACCTGCGTACACATTCAGACCTAAAACTGCTACGGATAAACCAAGTGATACTCCGGCACCGAACAATTACGATCCACACTTATTAGATGGCACGCCCAAATTTAGTATGTACGGCAAAGGCCACGATGCTAAACCTTCAGACACACCTGGGCCTGGAGTTTATGATCCACATTATATCGATGGAACACCCAAATTTACAATTGCCGGAAGACACCCTGATATGAAACTGTCTGAAGTGCCAGCTCCTAATGCATACGATCCTCATTTGCCTGATAGTACTCCAAAATTCACTTTAGCTGGTAGAGGCCATGATGGGAAACCATCTGATACACCTGGTCCGAATTCCTATGACCCTCATTTACCTGATAATTCTCCGAGGTATACGATTTCTGGGAAAGGACATGATGGCAAGCCTTCTGATACTCCTGGTCCAAATGTTTACGATCCACATCTGCCTTCCAACACCCCTAAATTTACGATTTCGGGAAAAGGGCCAGAGGTCAAGATTTCTGACTCCCCTGCACCTAACAAATACGATCCTCATATTTTAAATGGCACACCAAAATATACCATGGCTGGTAAAGGACAACCCGAAAGAATGGAAAACTATCCGGGTCCAAACGCATACGATCCCAGCAAGTATGACTACATGTTGGATGGCACGCCTAAATACAGTTTTGGGTCGAAAGGTCCAACTGATAAACCATCGAACTACCCCGCTCCGAATGCTTACAGTCCAGAAAAAGGCGACGGAATGACACATGAACATGCGCCATCTTATTCGTTCCGACCAAAAATAGACTCTGCTAAAATATTTAACACACCAGGTCCAAGTGCTTATCATCCTGAGAAAGGAGACGACATCACTCATCACCACTCTCCCGCTCACTCCTTAGGCCCAAAAGGCAGAGACGTTAAAATAAATGACTATCCCGCGTGTAACGCGTACAATCCAGAAAAAGGAGATGGCATGACACACGAACACGCACCGTCTTATTCTTTCCGACAGAAAAATAATCCGGCTAAAATATTTAATACACCTGGTCCTAGTGCTTATCATCCCGAAAAAGGGGATGACGTTACTCATCATCACTCTCCCGCTCACTCCTTTGGCGCAAGAGGCAGGGATGTTAAAATAAACGATTATCCAGCTTGTAATGCCTACAATCCAGAAAAAGGTGATGGTATGACGCACGAACATGCACCATCTTATTCGTTCCGACCAAAAATAGATGCGGCTAAAATATTCAACACACCTGGTCCGAACGCTTATCATCCTGAAAAAGGCGATGACGTCACTCATCACCATTCTCCTGCTCACTCCTTAGCCCCAAGAGGCAGGGACGTTAAAATAAATGACTATCCCGCTTGTAATGCTTACAATCCAGAAAGAGGAGATGGCGTGACACACGAACATGCACCATCTTATACGTTCCGACAAAAAAATAATCCTGCTAAAATATTCAACACACCTGGTCCTAGTGCTTATCATCCTGAAAAAGGTGATAGTATGATTCATCACCATTATCCTGTCCACTCATTTTCCCCAAGAGGCAAGGAAGAAAAAATTAACGATACACCTGGTCCTAACGTGTACAACCCTGAGAAAGCTGATAGGATTCTGTTAGACAGCGCACCTCGATACTCGTTCAGGATAAAGACCAATCCTCACAAGCCCGAGGAAACTCCAGGTAAATATACATTCTTTATGCACTGACACTGTCATTGTTTCTAAATTCAGGATGACTATATTTCTTCATGAATGCATTTTAGCTCCAAATTCCTACAATATTCCGACGCCTGTCGAAACTCCGTTGTATACGATTTCGGGTAGACATAAGGAACCAATAGACGAGCGGCTGAAGGTGCCGGCTCCGGGGACTTACAACCCTGAGAAAAGCTACAAGTTCATGTTAACTTACTCTCCACAGCACACTTTTGGTATCAAAATACATACAAATAAATTCGCTGACACCCCTGGTGAGTTATAGTTTTGCAGGAATAGTGGTGTTACTAATCACAGTAACAAAGCATGGCGGATTATGAACTAATAAACAACAAGGATTCAATTTAAAATATAACAAAATTTTACAATGGGTTAACATTTAATAATGTAGGGCTAGACGAATAGGTTGAGCGATTAATCATAACACGTGGACTTGGACGCTGGTAAAACAAATGTGTCGCTGTAATGCAATTATTTATTTTTTTGTTATTATTTTCAGCTCCGAATACGTACCGCATCCCGTCAGTGTTGGACACCCCGGTGTACACGATGTCGGGACGACACAAGGTGCCTGTGGATGACCGCACGCGAGTGCCCGCGCCTGGCACCTACTCACCCGAAAAGGTTAATTATATTACATAATATTAACGGAAATTAATACTTTTACCTGTTTCCCGAATTCCCGATTCCAAGAGAATGACCCCTGATGTACAAAAATATAAATGTATGTCGTTGTTACATTGGCTATAGTAAAACGCTTGTAGCTGACTGATACTGCAAGCAGAAATTCCCATGTCTTAATTTATCTACGAGAAGCCTAAGAAGTTGTATTTATTAGAAAAAAAAAACAGCAACTTTAATCACGCGCTTATAATGAACATCATCATCATACACTTTAGCACAGCTTTAAAATAAAGTTTCCAATTTGGTAATTACAGGTGCAGATCAACAAAACGCCGCAAATAACCTTCGGCATCAAGCACTCGCCCTTGTTAGGACAGCTGAGACAATTAGAGCCACAGCGCCCTGCTGAGAGAACCCCTACACGTTCTAAGGATAACACCAAGGAAGTCATTCAAGTCCAAAAGGCTGTTATCGAACAGAATAGGGACCAAGTTGAAGACAGCAGGAACATTATTCAACAACATGTCGTAGAATCAAACGAAACCGATGAAATTTACAACACAGGCGCGCATATGACTCAAGTGAGACACGACAGTGAGGTTAGAAGCACGACGGTGTCGCCCGAACCAATACAGCACCGAGAAACTTTGACACAAGACATCGTGTGGGTTCCTGAGAAGCCCTTACGTCGCGGTTCTTACACCATCGATACGTCCGATGGAAACGGATATTCTGATCACTACCAGAACAGTGAGGTTATTCCTGTTGAGAATGGAGTTATCAGGACCGCGGAACAGGGAGATAGAGGAGGTAGGTGCACTGAAGAAAGGAGTAACGAAGTGATTAGGAGGGAAGGTTTTGAACAGAATGTCGAAAGGAATGTGAAGAATGGGAGTGCTCATGAGACCAAACAGGCAGCTACTGAAGAAGTGCGATCTAACACTGATGTCCAGAAACTTGCCAATGGTGGTATTTCCAAGACAACGACCACAACTACTATTAGGAAGGTGGGAACCGCAGCCAAAACTGCCAACGAGTCCACTGCAGTGACCCGCACCGCCACCGTTGTGACGTCAAGAGACGTTGGCGTCAAGTAACTTGAGCCCAAGGAATATAAAGACCCATTTAGCTGTAGTGTTGATCCTACCAACATAACCTATTTAATAATTTACAATACTTTTGAATGATTAACCTTTATAAGTGGCCTTGATCTTTTTACGATTATGAAAGCTTTATTCTACCCTTAATGCTATTTATTAATTTATTTACATAAAAAATCAGATTCGTCTTTCTATAAACATAATAGAGAAACGATATCTCTTCGTTTATAATTATTTTACTCGTTTCTTCATAACGCTATTGAACTTTAATTATAAGTTAAATGTTTTTTGACTATTAACATTAAGATCTAATATTGTTATACCATGAAAATTTTATTAATAAAGTTTTTATTACATACTATGTATATTATTTCCATGCCCACATAACGGGTCTCAAAATGTATTTCAAGGTGTTGCAAGTACCTCTATTTATACATAATGTTTTTGGGAACCGACCACAGGACTGAAATATGGCTGTTTATAATTTTTCATTACTCATACTCGGAAAGTAGGTCTGAAGTTGCCTGAGGAGCGCGCTGAAAGTGATACTTTTCAGCCCTAGGGAGAATCGCTTTCAACTGACAGCTGTCACATTATTAAAAAAAAATCTAGTTCTATTTTCACATTTCTATTAAACCATGTTCCGACTTCTATACAGCCTGTAAATTACAGCGTGATGTAAAATTGAAATAACATAAAATTCAGTATTAATTAAAGTATATAATTTTTTTAAATAACTTAGTTATAATTTAGTTACAAATATTTCATTAAAATAACAAAGATTTGGCAAAATATTTACTATTTTTTCAGTAACGATAGTAAAGGCTGAATAGCCGACCATAGAAAAAAAAACAATTAAGGCGGGAAAGCGGCAATCCGATCTTCATTTTTTTTTCGAGTGATTTCGTGTTTTTGTTTTTATTTTCCTTGTATTCGTAATGAAAAGCACAGTGTTTACCTCGGGTTAAAGACTTATTTAGTCCCTCGAGCTATTGGCGCCCGCGCTACGCTTGGGCGCCAAACCCCGTCTCGGGACTAAATAAGTTACTTTCACCCCTAGGATAACAATGTACGTACACCTCTTGCTGCGAACATCCAGAGTAAACTTTGTCGGGAAGTGATGAACACCACCTTGCTGCCAAATGGTTTCGTTGGTATGCAAGTGCATCATTAAAATAACAAAAGTAGCAATCGCAAAAAAGCTTTGTTACTACAGCTACTGTAGGTACATTGTTTCTGAGAATAACTGACACAACAAGCGGAAAACAATGTTGATTTTTTTTTCATCTTTATCGCTCCAAAATATTTATTTACATTGTGTAAAGTTGTTATTTTTTCTTTATCTGACTCACACGTAATCGTGGCGGATGTGTGGCCACGGCCGTACTCGCTTCGGAACGGAAGCTTTACGAATGTAGTACTGGATAAGTGGACAGTGAACTGTGCACCCACGCAGCCCCAGCAACAATAGTGACCACTGACAACAGTGCGACACAATGACGCCTAGATAAATGCGACATGACAGCTGTAGAAATGGGACAAAAAATGTTCAAACGCAAAGACCCTTTGATAATTTTTGTAGAAAAAAAAACACCAATAATAATAAGGACTGATAGTAATATTTAGGTACGCAATATGGATATGATTATTTAAAGTTAGGTCTTCTTCTTATTGTATCAATGTTCCTTCCAATTACACGGTATAGGGCCAGTAGGTGGCCACGTTTATTGCAGCGGTAGAGGTGCTATACAGGTCGTCAAGAGTGACGGTAAACAGTCACCTGGGACACTCAAGCAGGTCCGCATTATTTGGTCTGGAACGCCGCACTCGCACTCGATTTTGGAAGAACCAATAATACCCAATTTTATAACACCAGGTTATGTTTGCAGCTTACTTGGATACGAAATCGATTCAGAGCTTTAGCCACTGTAGTTTACTGCCGGGAGCCAGGTGTTCTAGGGGCTTTAAGAAGTCGTGTGGTGGTGGACACTACTCTTGCCATAACTTGTTTCTTATTTTAGGTGGCCTGTCTTGGATTGCCTGAGTGGAGTGCAGTAAACTGTTGCCACTTTTTAGTTTGCCCGGGGTAGTTATGAGGCCGAAGAGGAGATGTCGGGAATCGGATTCTTGGTACTTCTTTTCCAGCGCATGCGACATCCCTTCGTACAGCAGGTGGTGCGATACCTAAAAGCTTACTGAGAGAACGATGCAATTAGGCTTAATGTATCATCATGAACATATTATAATTTCTAGAAGTTCATACAAGCTCGTTTTTAGGGTTCCGTTGCCAAATGGCAAAAAACGGAACCCTTATAGATTCGTCATGTCTGTCTGTCTGCTTGTCTGTCTATCTGTCTGCCTGTCTGTCTGTCTGTCTGTATGTCACAGCCACTTTTTTCCGAAACTTTAAGAACTATGCTGGTGAAACTTGGGAAGTAGATGTATTCTGTAAACCGCATTAAGATTTTCACACAAAAATAGAAAAAAAAAACAATAATTTTTTGGTGTTCTCCATACTTTGAACTGAAACTCAAATTTTTTTTTTTCATTAAACCCATACGTGTTGGGTATTTATGGATAGGTCTTTAAACAATGATATTGAGGTTTCTATTTCATTCTTTTCTAAACTGAATAGTTTAGAAAAAAAGACACTTCCAAAGTGGTAAATGAATGTGTCCCCCCCTGTAACTTCTAAAATAAGAGAATGATAAAACTAAAAAAAATATATGATGTACATTACCATACCACATTACAACTTCCACCGAAAATTGGTTTGAACGAGATCTAAGTACGTAGTTTTTTTTAATACGTCATAAATCGTAAAATCGTAACTTTTATACAGGGTGTAAACCATCTCATTACAAAGCCGTTAACTAAGCATTCTGTACATCAAACTACTCGTAAGTAACTTTACGCAAAAATTATTGCTGGGAAACAACTTTTTTTTTTTTGAGGTTCTAAAACATGTTTTGTGGTAGAACTCAATGTAACGCATTTAAAACATTGTGCTGATGGATGGATTGAATAGTACGGGGGTCGTGGAGGTGTTAAAAGTCAAAATATTACAAAAGAAACTTGTATGTAAAAAAAAAACTTGTCAAAAAGTTGTAATTTTGACCCCCCATATCTCCGTAACTAGAAGGTTCCCAGGTATGGTGTAGAACAAAAAAAATATCGCAATGATGGGGAGAACTAGTGCCTTTCGGCTTCGTGAAGAGGTGTTTTACACCCTTTATTATGTTACTTGCTGCTACGGAACCCTTCATGGGCGAGTCCGACTCGCACTTGGCCGCTTTTTTTTAGACACTAACTGGTCAACTAAAGTAATGGTTTAAGGTTTCTGTGGGACCTGCTTTCAGTTTTTAGGGAGGCTGAAATTTGCGATTTAATTTGGAGCTTCTACATAAATTCATGTTCGTATTACGTACCATACGTATGTAAATAAATGCATATTTTGGTGCCATGCGAGGTACCAAAATGATGTACTGTCCGAAGCACACCATATTTATTTGTTTTTGTTAACCAGCTCCAGTTTTTGGAAACCTTACTAGGTAGTTAATTTTAAGGCCCGGAAAAAGCGGAAACGTGCATAGATATGCGAAGCGGAGAGAAGGGATGCTTTGGAGCCTAGCCTAGGATGCCTAGCTCCTAAGCATCTCTGGGCTCCTACACATCGCTCTGGCACATCTCCGCATAGCTGCGGTGGATACACCCTAGTCCTAGTGCAGTAGCGAAGGTTCAAATTTTGTAGGAGGTAAACCGGAATACAAATCTTTAATGAGATTATATAATTTGTCTATAGAAAATTGATTGCGCCATTTTTCAAAGGGAAACTGCTAGGAATCGAGTTGTATGGAACCTTCGCCACTGCCTTAATGTATCCACCGTAGCTACGCGGAGATGCGTACTTGATGCATCGGAGCAGAAAGGTGTGTTAAGGCTACTCACTGCCAGTTTAGCGACTACCGCACGCCGCTCACGTTTTTGCTGTGTGCGGCGGAGACTAGAAGTGCAAATAACAAAATACTATAATACATCTCCGCTCTCTCAACGACAGATTTAGTAGGACGACAGAGCATTTTGTGAGAACAGCACACTATGACCCGATGCAGCTGTAAATACTGCACGCTCGGCTTGAGAAGACAAAACCAAAACAGACAAAGCCTAAGTATACTTAATTACAGAACCAGAGGATACATAGTTTCTGATGTTTTCTAGCACTATCCCGTTTTTGAGTAAATTGATGTGTTTTATTCGATGTTTTGCACTACCTGAATGCCGCCAACAAATTTTCTATGACGCAGTCTATATAAGACCTTCAACTATTCAAGGTTAAAAATTTTGAATCGCAATAAATTAGAACGATTAACTTAATAAAAAACAGGTAATAACCTTCCTTGACCTTTTGCTATCAACCATACATTTTATGCTTCGTGCCAAGTGGTTTCTGTGCTTGTGTCGCACAACAGGGAGCAAAAGATTGTTTGGCTTTTTCTAAATTAATTTGCAGAAAATAGGGCATGAAGTTGAAATCCAAATGTAATCAACCCGTATTCTGTAGAAATATTCACTCATAATCTATACATATAATAAAAGAGTAAAAAAGCTGTGTCTGTACATTGAATATTTATTTAAAAAATAATAATTGAAGGGGGTTTAGAAACAGTAATAGAGCACGAATCCAAAAAAAAAAGTCTGTCTGTTTGTCTGTTTGTTTGTACACGCTAATCTTCGGAAGTACTTGACGGATTTGATTTTTTTTTTTTGTTGTATAGATATTATGTCTGGGCAACATATAGGCTATTATTTATCTTGGAAACCTGAACACCTGATGTAGAACCATAATAGACCAGCTAAACTATAAGAGATACAAATATGACACCATAGCAAAAATTGTTTCACGTGATGAGCATTTTCTGCTGAGAGAATAAATTTGAAGATCTGGAACACCTGATGTGGAACTCTAATAGCCCAGCTACACCATAACACATATAGGAATGACGTCTTAGCAAAAGTTGTTAAATCTGATGAGTACTCTCTGTTGACTTATAAAAATCGAAGATCTGGGACACCTGTCGTGGAACTCCAATAGCCCAGCTACACCACAACACATATAGGAATGACGTCTTAGCAAAAGTTGTTCAATTTGATGAGCACTCTCTGTTGATTTATAAAAATCGAAGATCTGGAACACCTGTTGTGGAACTCCAAGAGCCCAGCTACACCATAACACATATAGGAATGACGTCTTAACAAAATTTGTTAAATCTGATGAGCACTCTCTGTTGACTTATAAAAATCGAAGATCTGGGACACCTGTCGTGGAACTCCAATAGCCCAGCTACACCACAACACATATAGGAATGACGTCTTAGCAAAAGTTGTTCAATTTGATGAGCACTCTCTGTTGATTTATAAAAATCGAAGATCTGGAACACCTGTTGTGGAACTCCAAGAGCCCAGCTTACACCATAACACATAGGAATGATGACGTCTTAGCAAAAGTTGTTCGGTCTGATGGGCATTTCCTGTTGACTTATAAAAAATCAGAGATCACAAACATCTGATGTGAAAATTATTGCAAAGCTATCACTAATTTCACTGTATAATTATAAAACTGGGAGTACCTCCACGCGGTTAAGGAGTTAACAGTTTAGGACTGATTTTCGATTTTCGATGACTATGGTATATCATTGAAAATTTGACTGTACTGGCCAAAACTCCCATTTATTATTTTATTTTATCGAATAAATATGTCTTCGAGCTTATGTTATTTGAGTGTTTTTGGCATGAAGAGACAGAAGAAGAGCGCCGAACACGCACACAACAAAATATTCATAATCTGTTAGAAAGTGAGAGCGAAAGAATTGCTGGAGTACGGCATGAAGAGACAGAAGAAGAGCGCGAAGACTTCGACATTCTCTGAACAGAATGTCGATAACATCTGAAGAATCGGGTATCTCAAGATATAGCCGTAGGGCATGACGAGCTTCCTTGGGTTGATAAGAAACGGAGTTCATTTACGTATACTCCTATGATTGAATACGCCACATATTCCGCCATCGGAGGTATGGTTCAAAATTTTACTTTTTGTGATGCTGTTAAATGGCAAAAGAAACAAACGGTATGTGTTGCTCAGGTGGGAAAGATCCGTTATTTTCCCGTCCCCGGGCTCTTAGAATTAGACGTTTCAGATCTTCGATTTTGACGAACCCGGTGTCGCTGGCAAAAGCAACAGGATCCGCGTACGAAGTCGCGGGCAGAAGCTAGTATTTTAAATAAAAAATCAAAAAGATTTACAGTATAAAATAATGTAGGTACATCCGGCGATGTACAACATGATACTTGATAATTCACCAAATAGGTTCCTTTCAGCATCCTATGAGTAAAAAAAATCCACAGGATGTTAGAAGCAAATTCCAAGTACAAGTACCTATCTGTGATTATCCGAAAATATTGTCACACACATGCTGAAAAATTAGTCACATTCAATCTGAATTGGTGTGTTAAAACGTTTTTGCAAAAAATATAACCGACTTCACACAAAAATGTGAAAAATAACTTTAGCTTCAGAAGTCGGTGACCTTTGTTTGATTGATTTAGTTTTTTTGTCACCGACTTCTGAAGCAAAAGTTATTTTTGACTTTTTTGTGAGAAGTCGGTTATATTTTTTGCAAAAACGTTTTTATTTTTCACTTTTTAGTGGTTCACATGTGCTTACCCTTTCACAACGTATCGGTGTGATTTTTTGTTATGAACTGGTGTAAACAATAGACAGACGTGAGTCTTCAGCGATCCCAGTACATTTGCTATCATTTATTAAGGAGTTCAGTTGCCTATCTTCCGAAGTCACCCGATCTTTATCAAATCGAAATGGAATCACTCCGAGAAAGTACTCTGCCTAAAACTACCCAAACCGCTTCTGGTGTGCCTATAAAGTTAAGGAGTTACCTCTATTTCTCCGGGATCCCATTGAATGGAACTTTACACTCCTAACTGTCGAAATCTGGTTGTATTATACACTTCTGAGTACCCCATCAGAGCATACAGGCGTGATGTTACGTCATGATAATGTATAAACAATAAACAACCAAGCGATTGCAGCAATCACTGCAGCTTTGCCGTGTATTTTTGAAGAGTTCCATTTATATTTCTGAAGATCAGCATCAGATCTTAACCAAATTGAAATGGGACACACGGGAAGCGCCAGCTTTCAAATAAAAGAAGAATCATCAAAATCGGTTCACCCAGTCGAAAGTTCTGAGGTAACAAACATTGTCGAAATCTGGGTATATTGTACACATCTGTGTACCCCCTCAGAGCATACAGGCGTGATGTTACGTCATGATGTAGTATAAACAATGAACCTACAAGCGGATGCAGCAACCACTGCAGATTTGCCGTCTATTTTTGAAGAGTTCCATTGTATATCTCCGAAGATCAGCATCAGATCTTCAAAAAATTAAAATGGGACTCAACGGGAAGCACCAGCTTGCAAACAAAAAAAGAATCATCAAAATCGGTTCACCCAGTCGAAAGTTCTGAGGTAACAAACACAAAAAAAAAAAATACAGACGAATTGAGAACCTCCTCTTTTTAGGAGTCGGTTGAAAATTAGGGCGACAGGTGTAAAAATTCATCCATGAAAAATTACCGCAATCATTGAGGTAGTTTATCTATACTAATATTATAAAGAGGTAAAGTTTGTTTGTAAGTTTGTATGTAGCAGGTAATCTCCGGAATTCGTGATCCAATTTCAAAAATTCTTTCATTGGTAAATAGAAAGCTACATTAAACGTGAGTGCTATAGGCTATAAATTATATTGATATCATGCATATTAGCTGAGTTATCACCATTTTTGTCTGGTCAGGCGGAAAGAAATGGCTCAAAGAACTGTTTCAACTGTTTGACAGCTGACAACTGTCATGACATGCATCAAAATAGAATTCTGCTATTTTAGAGTTTTTCTCGCCGAAGAATGTAGCCTGTCGGTATCAGCGAACGCCCTGTGAGCAGTGGTCCGCGTGTTCAAACCTCAGCTTAGACATCTTCTTTTTGTCAATCAAATCTGTAAAAGTCTGACACTCCCTTCCGCTCCGCCCAAAGCGGGAGGATCATTTGATGATATCTCATCAGAAAAAAAGGCTGTCGGGGGAAGCCCTTATTTGGAAAAACTGCAACATATTTGAGCGAAATTATTTTTATAGACCTACTTGAATCTACAGGGTGTAATGTAAACCACTTCATCACAAAGCCGTTAACCAAGCATTCTGTACATCAAACTAAGTAACTTTACGCAAAAAACATTGCTGGGAAACGACTTTTTTTTTGAGGTTATAAATCATGTTTTGTAGTAGAACTCAATGTAACGCACTTAAAACATTGTGCTGATGGATGGATTGAATAGTACGGGGGTCGTGGAGGTGATAAAAGTTAAAATCTTACTGAATTTTAACTTAATTTCAGGAATTATCTACTGGTTCGAAATGAAAACATTTTTTAGTGTTGTGGTTCCGCGATACATAATTATTATGTCTATCTTTTAAGTTTGACACTCTCTAACCTTCTCTCTCCCTTATGTGGCGCAGACGAAGTTGCGCGGGTCAGCTAGTGATTAACATAATTTAATTGATTCCCTCTATTTTACGTCGTCCTGTAACAGGGTAAGGACCTCTGTTCCCTATTTGTCGTTTTATGTAATGGGTTTTGCTAGTCTTTTGTGTTTTCAAATTCTGTCTCACTGCTGGCATAGGTCTTACCCATTTCTTTTCAACTCACCTGGTGTTTTGCTTTCTCTGGATAATTAGTCAGGAGCGAGTCCAAATCATCACGCCGTCATTTCTTGGGCCTGCTTTGGTGGCGACGACCATCTTCAGTCACCCTACGCTTCTGCGACGATTGTGGCCTATCTGTCCAGAACCATCCAGGAAATGTTACCTGCCCAGTCCCATTTTAACCTCGTAAAGTTATCGCCAACATCGGCGATGCCTATCTTGGAGAGTATTGTGGTGTTACTTATTCGATCGGTGATTTTGATGTTAAAATGCTACGCTTCCTTTTGATTTAATGCAAAGCATGTATCTCTGTATTCTTTGTTTTGTAAAATGATAATTTCAATACTTTCAGAAATGTCAATGATATGCGCATATAATATTAGGAGGACCCTTTGATCTTTTCTTTCATAAATACATTTACAAGTAACGGGATTTTCATAATTATATTCAAGCATAAATCCACATTGTATACAACATGCACTGACGTCTATAGCCATTGTTTGTTTCATTGACGTATCGTGGAAAGAGCAGCGTTAAATATACAGGTCTGAGAAAGCAAACATCGTGTGTAACACCTATTTTAACATGTTTGGACGTGGACATAAACAAAGCGTTTGAGTAAACGTCCACAGCACAGCGGGCTTCCCAGGCTGCTAAAATGAATGTTCATAGTTAAAGGTATTCCTATAATCACTAGTCTTGGCTCAACCAATTTTCCTATTTTCTTGTACTTTCAATACTAAAAATAATAAACAATATTATTAACTGGGGCAGTCACATAATCACCACGCTATCAATACCAGAGAAATCTACCTAATAAAATAAGATAATGAGAATATATAGCTTTGAAATAAAAGGTAAGATGAAGAAAAAAACGTCTATTAACTTTCATCCGTGACACTACTGCAATACGTCTTCATTACTTTGGGCTTAGAATGAAATAGCTCATTCTTCGTTACCTTGGCTTCTGTTGAAAATTTTACACAAACCGTTTTACAAAACACCCCTTTGACGTCACAGCAAGATTACGCTACTGACCTTATTACATTTATCGATTGCCGACACCCTTTTGACACCTCAAAAAAATAGTAGCTAATACAAATTTCATCACGACGAATCTAAAACGGGAATAAATTGAATTGTAAATAATGATTTTAACTGTTTGCCCGTAGGTGTGTGTAGAAATAGTATAAGTGGTTTGTTCAATAAATAAATGGGTTTGGTTATTTCCATCACCTACATAAATACTTAAGTAGGAGGCATGTTGTCGAATTTTATTGAGGTCTCTAGTTGTTATTGTCCATTGTTAGTTTATGAATCTAGTTTATCTTCTTGTTTGTCTTGTCATCTTGTGCTACTTAGTTAATATGCATTCACTGTTAATGATTATGCCTACCGAGTTTCCTCCGTGCCTCGGAAAGCACGTTAAGCTTTTGGTCCCGGCTGTCATTTGTAGATCTTTGACAGTCGCTACAGGTAGTCAGTGGCCGAAAAAGTCTGACAACCAGTCTTACCAAGTGCTATCGTATTACCCAGTACTAACTGGGTTGTGGAGGTCAGATAGGCAGTCGCTCCATGTAGAATACCGATATTCAGCTGCATCCGGTTAGACTGGAAGCCGACCACAACATAGTTGGGAAAAGGCTAGGCAGATGATGATTATGATTATGCGTTGCTATGGGTAAGTATGTATTCATTTGTATAACTCAATTTTAGAGACTAATATTTTAAGAAAATGTAGGCAAATTGGAAAATAGGCGGCAAAGCCGACTTTTTGGCCATATTTGATTTGTAGTGCGACTATGTCTGCAAAAGCACCGACTAATCGCTTCAAGTGATTAAAATGAAATTACGAGTATAACCTTTATTGCTAATATTTTTTATTTCTTAACAAAATCAGGAATCGGGACACTTCCTTTGGTAATCAATGATTGAATATAAATCTAAAAAAATATAATTTCAACTTTTAACATACTCATAAATTTAGAATTCCTAAGAAAGTACGGCACGTGTCAGCGAGTGTGTTGTATATGATGTACTCAATATGGCCGACCCAGCTGTACATGTAAAGCTGTAAATATTCGAGGAATTCCATCCCAACAAACTTATAGGACATGCCTAACAAATCAATTTCGCCAACTCTGCATCATTTACTTAAATAAGCATGCCTAGTTGCACACATACTTTTGGACGAAAACATTTGCGTTTAGTCCGAGGAAGGAAATAACTCACCATCTACGTTAATTAAGACATTGACAGAAAACACACAGCCAAAACTACCTGAAGCTTGGCACAGGAGTTTCGCTTACAAGGGATTTTTGGATTCCCGTCTCAAGAGGTTAAATAAAGGATGCATCTCGCCTGGAAATGTATTGCTCGAAAGGGTGTGTTACCATGATGGGAGAGGGGATTAATCGACGTCGATCGATAGTTTCTCTTTGTCGAATAATCCATTCTACTATCGATCGACGATCGATCGATTGGAACACCCATAAATGTAACAATAATACATCTTCTTTTAATGTTTTCTGTTTTTGAGATTTTCATAAGTATTTTAAAATGTAATTAATATGGTTGATGAATGAATAAAAGAAATAATAATGCATTTATTTTATCAACTCGTTTTTTTGCCTTATTTTATCGAAAACAATGGCTGCTGGTCATATCCAGTTTCAAATCTTGAAAAAAACAGGAAACGCTCGTAACTTGATTGTGTGCGGTACAGCTATTAATTGGAGTATACAATAAAATGGTTCATTAAGTAAGTTTCCTTTGAGGAAATAACAGGAAACGTAAGTCAATGCGTCTGTAGGACATTTCGCCTTTAATTAAGCTACAGGGGAAAACACAGAACTTGTGTAGTAATACAATGGCAACACATGTTTTGAGCAAATAAATATATCTTATCTTATCTTATCTTATCTTACAATAAGTTATTATTCCCGTTGATTTAATGAATGAATGAAAAGTATGAAATATGTTAAGCTAGCTGACCCGCGCAACTTCGTCTGCGCCACACAAGGGAGAGGGAGCGTTAGAGAATGTCAAACTTAAAAGATAGACATAATAATTTATTATGTATATGCTATCGCGGAACCACAACACTAAAAAATGTTTTCATTTCGAACCAGCAGATAATTCCTGAAATTAGCGCGTTCAACCAACAAAACAAACATACTCTACAGCTTTATAATATTAATATAGATTCAAGTAGGTCTATAAAAATAATTTCTCGAAAATACTCGCATTAATCGCTCAAATATGCTGCAGTTTTTCCAAATAAGGGAAAGCCCTTATTTGGAAAAACTGCAGCATATTTGAGCTGCCGAGGAAAGCCTCGACAGCTTTTTTTTTCGGATGGGAAATTATCAAATGATCCTCCCACTCTGGGCGGAGCGGAAGGTAGTGTCAGACTTTTACTGACTAAAACCTATCTATGTTCCTTCTTCGCCCTTTGTCTTCCGGGGCCACGGTATCTCTTTCGAACAGTCCCGCAGCCCCGGCAGGCAACGGCCCTCCCGGACACCTTCCTTTTTGCTGAGATCTCTTTGAGGCGCGCGTGAAACACAAACGCGCCTCAAAGAGCAACTGCCTTCTATCTAAATTCTCATCAAAGTGCATGAAAAACACCCTAATACGATTTACGCTTTTAACTTTTGACGACCTCCGGAACTGCCTTTCGTCTCCATCCTAATATGCATGATATCGACATATACAATTTATAGCCTATAGCACTCACGATTAATGTAGCTTTCTACCAATGAAAGAATTTCTAAAATTGGATCACGAATTCCGGAGATTACCTCCTACATACAAACTTACAAATAAACTTTACCTCTTTATAATATTAGTATAGAATAGATATAGATTTTAAAAACCAACGTTCGTTAGATTCAATGCGCAAATAATATGCTTAATTAGAACGTTAAAGTTTTTGTTTTATTGTAATCTGTGCTCAAATATCAAAGAAGATGAGGAGTCCGATTTGCATGATTCTTTTTTTAATGACAAACGTATATCTCAAAGTTGGTCTCTGGTCATTTAAAATAAAAAATCGTGTAAAGCCCATTTAATATACCTGGATAAGAACTTTAGACCTAGCTGGAGTATGACTGTCATCGAAGATCTGGCAATGGAGACGAAAAGCAGTTGCGAAGGTCCTCAAGAGTTAAAAGCATCTATAAATCGTATTAAGGTTTTTTTCATGCACTTTGATGAGAATGTTAAACAAAGCTGGATGACTTTCATCAGTCTGACGATGGAGATAGAAGGCAGTTGCAAGACGTCCTCAAGAATTTATAGCATCTATATCGTGTTTGAGCTCATTTAATGCCACTTGATGAGAACTTTAGACCTAGCTGGAGTATGACTGTCATCGAGTGTCTAAGGATGAAGACGTAAGGTTGTCGAGGAACGTCGGCGGCGACATCTCGCGTCCGGCCCTGGCTCAATCCATGGTCCGGGGCGAGAGGGAATGGGAAGCCGTCACCTCCTTCTGCGAAGCAGTCATGCTAGCGAAGGAGGTAGCGGAACGTAAGAGGGAGAGAACCTCTCGTCCCAGCCACCGCGGGAGGCGCACCGGGCGTCGGGGGCCACGTGGTGGCACCGAGCCACCGGTGCGGGCCTGTGGACGGTGAGAAATATGCTATCTCGCCGTCTATCCTTCTTACGACGACAGGCCGTGTCAACGGCGCGTTCGTGTTCCACGCGCGCCTCAAAGAGATGTCAGCAGAAAGGAAGGTGTCTGCAAGGGCCGGTGCCTGCCGGGGCTGCGGGACTGTTCGAAAGAGATACCGTGGCCAAAGGGCGAAGAAGGAACATATATAGGTTTTAGTCATTAAAAGTCTGACACTCCCTTCCGCTCTGCCCAGAGCGGGAGGATCATTTGATGATTTCCCATCCGAAAAAAAAGGCTGTCGAGGAAAGCCCTTATTTGGAAAAACTGCAGCATATTATTTGAGCGATAAATGCGAATATTTTCGAGAAAATATTTTTATAGACTTGAATTCAATCAATATTAATATTATAAAGCTGTAGAGTATGTTTGTTTTGTTGGTTGAACACGCTAATTTCAGGAATTATCTGCTGGTTCGAAATGAAAACATTTTTTAGTGTTGTGGTTCCGCGATAGCAAATACATAATTATTATGTCTATCTTTTAAGTTTGACTCACACTCTCTAACCCTCTCTCGCCCTTATGTGTCGCAGACGAAGTTGCGCGGGTCAGCTGGTTTATTTATATGTACGTGATGTTTTTCCTGAAAAATACCCGAAGACACTCATATTTCTGTGATAGAGAGCACTGTTTACAATGAAACAACGTTTGAATGGTTAAAAAAATACTCTTTTGTAGTGATTTGGAAAAGTTAAAGCTTTAATAAATGTCAATAAACCTATTTATAAAATGTGAAAACCAGCTAGGGATGGAACTTGCAAACCATGGTTATTATTTTTGAAATCTTTCAGCATTAAACATCTCAAAAAGAAGATGTCTAAGCTGAGGTTTGAACCCGCGGACCACTGCTCACAGGGCGTTCGCTGATACCGACGGTCTACACACTGTCTAGAATAAAACCTATTTAAAGTTTTTATGAACAAGAGATGAATAGAAAACTGGAGATTTTCGTTAGTGCCTAATCTGGTGTTAGAGTTTTTATGCCGCCCACGGGTTGGCTGGTTTCCTCAAAGTATGTTCCTTCAACGAAGCAAGGTATTCCTTGCTTCGTTGAAGGAATACACACATGAATCCGAACAATCAGAGGTTCGTGTCTTAGGTTCGAACATACACATATAACTTGGCAGTACGACCGAAACACACCACAAAGCTATCCACTGCTTTAGAAGAGAAAAAGAGGTATTATTCCAAGTTACAAGAGTTGATCCTAAAAAGACACTGTATAACAGGATAATCCTTTAGTATCCAAAAAATGCCTGTTTGTCTACACTAATATTATAAAGAGGAAAACTTTGTTTGTTTGTTTGTTTGGTTGTAATGAATAGGCTTAAAAACTACTGGACCGTTTTTAAAAATTCTTTCACCATTCGAAAGCTACATTATCCACGAGTAACATAGGATATATTTTATCCCCGTACTCCCACGGGAACGGGAACTATGCGGGTGAAACCGCGGGACGTCCGCTAGTATATTATACAAAGAAATACCTACAAATCAATTCAGAGATGGAGAGGTTTGGAGTTTTGTCTTAAATACGGAAAAATGTGTCTACTGCAAATGGGTTTAACCAATTCACGTTTTTTCCGTACCAATGTTGCAAGCTTGTAACTCGATGGGGCTGCGCTGCCAGCTGTTTAGCTACGGAAATTCAGTGTATTTAGAAATGACCGTACCGTATTTTCCAATCCCATTTATTTCTTACAGTACACTTTTATTTTGCTATTCACGGTGAAAAGCGAAGAAAATTCTAATGCATTGTTTGCAGGACAGCCAGTAAGTGCGAAGCTAATGAAGTAGGTACAATCACGCGACATAGCCGGCTGATTGACGTAATAGCACCAACGCACCCCGCGCCCGCGCCCCGCACCCCTACTACTCGCCACCCTACAATAAACCAAATTAATGTTTGTCCCCGATAAGCATGTGTAGGTTCGACACCGCACACTATAAAGTTTATCGCTAAATCTTAGTCGTGCATTTATATTATTTGCTGCTATACTAAAAGCTCAAATATTTTATTGAATAGTTCTAGGAGTCAGGAAGCCAATTAAGTAGTAGTGTAGTAAGTGGATATCTTTTATTTTTTGTTGAAATCTTATATTTCTCCTGTGAAAGCCTATGTGGTCAATAAAGTCGAAGTACAACTAAATTACGACGCACAACATTAGTTTTGACCGCCAAGTTTTCGCTCATTTTGTCTGTCCAACAACTACACACCATCTACGAAATGTTTACTATGCTTACAGACACATAACGAAACGCTTACAAAATGCCGCGACTCACCTTCGAGACCTCTACGACTTGCCTACTAGATGCTACGACGCGCCTACGAGACATCTACGACTTGCCTACGAAACTTCTACGACGCGCCTACGAGACATCTACGACTTGCCTACGAAACTTCTACGACAAGTCTACGAGACCTCTAAGACTTGCTTACGAGACGCTACGATATAGGCATATCGTAGCGTCTCAATCTCAAAAGCTCGTCGTAGACGTCTCGTAGGCACGAGACGTCTACGACGAGCTTTTGAGATTCTACGAAGCGCCTACGAGATCTCTACGACACGAGTTCGAGAACTTTATGACACGTCTAAGAGAGATCTATTGCATGCCTAGTCTACGACACACAAAAATACTTCCACAAGACACATACGCAGATGCTAAGAGACTGACGAGCAGCTACTACAAGCCAACTTTAGCCTACACAGATGTCTAAGTAATGTCTTCGTATATTTCTTTTTGCCCTCTTAAAATGCTGTCACAAATCCAGTCCAGTCTTCTAGCTAGAGATTGAGAACGTAAAACCTCACCTCGTGACTCGTGATTGCAGATGCAGTGTGTTTTACATAATTATACTGACAAGATTAAGACACCAATTCATTAACACTATAATGCGCTTTTCAACCGACTTCCAAAAAGAGGAGGTTCCTCAATTCGACTGTTTTTCTTTTGTGTTTGCTACCTCAGAACTTTCGAGCGGGTGAACCGATTTTGATGATTCTTTTTTTATTTGAAAGCTGGTGCTTCCCGTGTGGATTTTAATTTGAAGATCTGATGCTGATCTTCGGAGATATACAATGGAACTCTTCAAAAACAGACGGCAAATCTGCTGCAATCGCTTGTAGGTTCATTGTTTATACTACATCATGACGTAACATCACGCAGATGTGTACAATACACCCAGATTTCGACAGTATTTGTTACCTCAGAACTTTCGACTGGGTGAACCGATTTTGATGACAATTTTTTATTTGAAAGCTGGTGCTTCCCGTGTGTCCCATTTCAATTTGGTTAAGATCTGGTGCTGATCTTCAGAAATATAAATGGAACTCTTCAAAAATACACGGCAAAGCTGCAGTGATTGCTGCAATCGCTTGGTTGTTTTTTTTTTTTTTTAAATTAGTTTTCTACCGCAGACGTGGGGGTCCGCGCTCTTGTTTACATTTTATTAATTGTTTGATGAATTTAAAAGAAAAAATTAAAACTACGATCGTGCTCCATCATTGGACACGTTACATTAAACTAAGCTTATTATTAGTAACTTATGATCTACGTGAGACCACTCAATTTTTTTTTCTTTTTTTTTAACCTTTACAGTTGTTGATGTTTCCATAACCATTAATTAAAATTAACAAAAATCTACACCAAGCTATTTTGACTGCATGGCAATGTGAGTCGACCGGCAGCAACCGTCGGCACCCGTTCACGGACATGACCTGCACATCCGCGCCGCTTAGCTCAACCATTTTGTAGGGAACTTAGCGACCGGATGTGCAACGCCACCATCGGCACTGTTTTTATGTGAGTATGACAGACTCACCCTTTTTTTTTTTTTTTTTTTTTTAGGATGGGAAATCATCAAATGACTTCTCCCACTCTGGGCGGAGCGGGAGGGAGTGTCAGACTCTTACTGACTAAAACCCATCCATGTTCCTTCCTCGCCCTTTACGTTCCGGGGCCGCGGTATCTCTTTCGAACAGTCCCGCAACCCCGGCAGGCTTCGGCCCTTGCGGGCCCCTCTCTGCTGCTGACATCTCTTTGAGGCGCGCGTGGAACACGAACGCGCCGTCGACACGGCCTGTCGTCACTAGACGGACGGACGGCTAGCTAGCCCATAGCTAACCGTCCACAGGCCCGCATCTACGGTGGCCGGTAGCCACCACGTGGCCCCCGACGCCCGGTGCGTCTCCCGCGGCGGCCGGGAAGAGAGGCTCTCTCCCTCTCTCGTTCCGCCACCTCCTTCGCCAGCATGACTGCTTCGCAGAAGGAGGTGACGGCTTCCCATTCCGTCTCGCTCCGGACCATGGATTGAACCAGGGCCGGACGCGAGAGGTCGCCGCCGCCGATCGCCGCTACGAGGACACGGCGGTGCTCCGCCCACGCAGGGCAGACTTCCACCGTGTGCTCCACCGTGTCCTCCGGTCGATCCTCACAGTGGAAACACCCGGGCGTTTCCTCCCGCCCGATTCGGTGCAGGTACCTCCCGAAACATCCGTGTCCGGTGAGGACCTGCGTCAGGCGGAAGGTGAGGGCGCCGTGGCGCCTCTCAAGCCACTCCTCAAAGAGGGGACTTACCGCCACTATCGTGGCGTGCCCTATGACAGACTCACCCTGCCATGCAGTTTTACATAATCTATTTTTGGTAACAGAGTTGTTTGGGAGTGGGATGTATTGGCTTTGGGTTTTGGGGTTAGGATGGGGTTTTTTTTTTTGTTAATCACGTCGTCTGATCAGGGACTTCGCTAGCCTGAGCAAAGCTTCCACAACGACTGCGTCTCGATGCTGCATGGCCGTCTTCAGGTTGTACTCAACGACCGTTTTAGTTGGCGCATCCATCGCTCTCTTCGCAAAGCGGCCAGTGGCGTCATCGGCGTCGTCGGTGTAATAGACGCAACTGACTGTATGTCTCGACACCGCTTCGCTTGGTTGTTTATTGTTGATACATTATCATGACGTAACATCACGCGTGTATGCTCTGAGGGGGTACTCAGAAGTGTATAATACACCCAGATTTCGACAGTTAGGAGTGTTAAGTTCCATTTATTGTGGATAAGCCGATAAGATTACCGTGACATGTATTGTTTTTTTTTTTATGTTATTGGAAAGGATGTACTTCAAGGGTACATTGATGAGAATTTGGTTAGGTTCTGATTACTTCTGATTATTTTTCGTGACAAAGGAACGGAACTCTTAAATTCTTAAAGGGGGGTAATATTTATTTGGGAACATAGATATTCTATAATAAAATCGAAATAAATACACACTACCTTAAGAATATGTTTGATTTACAAATTATTTTGGTATTACGTTTGTATGAAATTCGCATGCTCCGCAGGCCTCTTAAGAGCAAATTAACGATACTCGGCTGAATCTTTTATAGGCTATCCCATCGATCATGGCTATCCGGATATTTGAGTCACCTACTGTAACGTCGTTATCAACAGAATTCAAAAATAAGGAGGTTCTCAATTCAATGCTCCCCGCTTACTCGAAGATGGCTGGACCGATTTTGTTTTTTTTTTTTTAATTGTTTAATAGGGCATACTTCCCAGGTTGTCCCATAATCATCAAGTCAGGATCTGATGATGGAATCCTGGAAAAATAGGGAGAACTCTTCACATTTTATAGGCGCAGCAGAAGCGATTTGGATAGTTTTAGGAAGTGTACTTTCTCGAAGTGATCCCATTTCAATTTGGTGAAGATCTAATTAAGAACCTCGGATACAGGCAACGGAACTCCTCAATAAATGATAGCAAATGTACTGGGATTGCTGAAATCTCATATCTGTCTATTGTTTACACCAGTCCATAACGGAAAATCACGCTAGTACGCTGTGAAGGGGTAAGCACATGTGAACCACTAAAAAGGGAAAAATAAAAACTTTTTTACAAAAAATAAAACCGACTTCAGAGAGAACAAAAAAGTGAAAAATAACTTTAGTTTCAGAAGTCGGTGACAAAAAAACTAAATCAATCAAACAATGGTCAAGCTTCAAAACAATTTTTTTGTAAAAACGTTGTTTTGAAGCTCATAGTAATTATCAAGTATTTACTCACCAACTGATGACTTTAAATTGTGAATGACCCCTAAAACATTGCGTCAATATCTGTTTAATACAAATATTCAATAAGCAAACGATGCTTACCAAATATTATATTTGCCTTATCTCGGGACATTCCGTTTACACCAGACAAATTGGGTTTTCTAAATGGTCCATTGCGTTGTTTTATTGCTCAGTAAAGACAACTCAAATGACTTAATTCGACCTGGTTGTGTAATTGTTGAATATTAAAAACACGTAAATAGCACTTACCTATGATTACCGTACTACGCGTGTATGCAAATACTCTGTGATCTAGTATCCATCCAATTTATCGTAATTATTTTACTGCGTCAGCCATGGGTTTAACTGCTGCTATTAAATAACTACTGACATAATGTACACGGTGTGTATGTACATGTGTTTATGTACTATACACCTTTTAATTTACTTGTAATAAATAGGTAACAGTTTATACTTTGCTCGTACAACAAAGACAATTTTTAATTCAGTATTTTAAACAAAACAGTTTTAGCCGTTAGAAAGACGCATCGTGTTGGTTAATTAGTGTAAGTATAGATAAGCTTGATTTCAAAGAACAAACTGTCTGGGTAAACACAAGAAACTGTGTTCGGATGTTCAAAGACATTTCTTATTGGATAATGTTATGCAATATTAACTTTTTGAAAAAACAAACGTCCGAACGTATTCAAGAGTTCTTGTTGAAAAATACAAGGTTAACATCGTGTACTGTTGCGTTCAATTAATATTATAATGTTTGTACATTTCGGTGAAGTGTGGATTTAACTGAAAAACGCTAACGGCACGTTACCAGGCGGCATTTGAGTTAGCACGCGACGGGTCAAGGTTACGGCTTAGGTAAGGGCTTTAGCAGACATGCCTTTGGAAATTTTGACTTTTTTTATAGCTGTGTACAAAGAACGAGCTCAGTTAGCATGTCAAATCAGGGTTTTAGTCGTTTTTGAGAAGTCAATTAATGCGATTGAATGCTGGACTCTACAATCATTCGGATGCCAGCCGCAGCGATTTAGTGTTTACCTTTGGCATCTGCGCTGCCACGTTCAAATACAGCTATATTTACGTCAATTTGCTACCTCCGAGACGGGATGCAGCATTGATAAAATGATAAAGTTAATAGTCGCATGTCTGTTTAGACCTTAGCTGGCAAAAGCCGACTGCGAACGTCGCAAACGACGCGACCGACGCGACCGGCGACCGGCGACCGGCGACCGGCGACCAGCGACCGGCAGCATGGTGGTCCCCGCGCACGGCAATTGTCATTTAGACCAATTTGTGGAATTAATGCCCGATGGTGCCACCGTTGTACATATATGATTTAATTAGTTTGATGTTTCGTAAGTAATATTTTCACGTAAAATTTAACGTTCTACGAACCAGAGCCGCGACGGACAGCGTAGCGTTGTAATGTTTTGATGCAAAGCAAATATTACTAATTGAATACATACTTGTTGATTTAAAGACAAAAATATAAATAGAACTGGTATTTGCGTCTTCCCAAACACAACTAGTAACCTGAACCGTATTGTTTGGCAAACCAATTTTCTAACAAAGACTAATCCGTGGCAAAACAGATGTTAGGCCTAATCAGTGAGATTATCAATTATATTTATTGGCATTGCCACCGATAGCAATTAATTTAATGGGTCCCAAAGGAAAAATTACTGGAACGTGGTGTTATTCCATGCTTTCCCTAACCCATATTTAATAATGGAAAAATTGTCTTTAATACTATTCAATATAAATCGATACAGTATCGAATTCAGTGGTTGGGAAGGTAAAGATTTATTAAGACTTTAACTGAATGGGCCGTTTTACTTGTAGTTGATTTAAATAAAATATTGGGACTCAGGATGCATCTGGTTAGGCTGGAAGCAGGCTGAGGGTCAGCCTGTACATAGTTGAGAAAGCAGGGGCATACGCAGACTACAATGAAATGAAATGATAAGATTCTGCAGTAAAAAGTATGAGTACTTTCCTTATAAACGAGTGAAGAGTGCAATAACCATGTAACGAGCGTACACTAAAAATAATTACAAATCCCAACGATATTATCAGTTATCGCTATCGGAGCGTAAACACAAACGTGGAGATAGCAGCATTTGCGAGATGTCATATCATGTGGACTCCACAAAGTATATTTATTTCTGATTGCACTATCTGACAACGATAAGTGAACAACTACATCTACATTATGCTCTTTTAGGTACCCCAATTTAACAAACAGTTTTTTTGCATTCGTTTCGAAGATAGGCAGTCGTTTTGTACGATGACAGCTGGGTAGCTGATCGGTCACGTGAACTGTAGTAACCTATTTCCCCCGATTGCCTTCTATACAACATGTCCCAAAATTCAACGATAAGCCAGCACCGGAGGATAGACCTTCCCATGACTACTCGGGGAAAAAAAGAAAAAAAATATATATCTCTTTTTTTTTGAAGTTATAAAAAAAAAGAAGAAATTCTTAAAAAAGTGAGACCTTTTATGATATTTTTCACTACCATGACCACACTTTTTTAAATATTTCTGTTATTTTTTTTTATAGGCAACCTGAATAGCACTGCTATCTACCACAATTCTTAAAAAATCCAGAATACCTCTAGTTTTTTCACGTAAATTAATGAAACTTAATTTATTCCCTAAATTTTTTGAAGATTTTTACTTTTAATCAACTTTAACTCATCGTGGTGTAAAAAAAAAGTATGAACACTACTATGGCAAGTTTTTTTATAAATTGACGCAACTAATCAAGATTCCAAAATGGTATAATACTCTAGGCAAACAAGTTTAAAAAAAAAATGTTCCTATTATTTCTAAACAGGGGCCAAATGACGGTCAGGTAATAAAAAGTATTAGTTCTTGGAAAATGTTTAATATTTAAATAAATGGTCAAACAATTTCTCATGTAATTTATTAACATTATAACCAATGTTCAAATTGTTTGCCACCAGCAATAATACATGCACGACATCGCCTTAAAAATGACCGTTTTATTTGTCTTGCATATCTTCTGCGATTAATATGATCCGCAGCCTGACTGATATTTCGACGAAGCTCGTCCAATGACGCAATGGGTTTTGAGTAGACCCTGTCTTTAAGACAACCCCAATAGAAGAAGTCCAGGGGGTTCAAATCGGGTGAACGAGGTGGCCATAAGATAGGACCAAGTCGCCCGATCCAACGCCCTGGATACTCTTGATTTAAATATTCTCGCACAGGGCGGGCATAGTGTGCTGGGCAACCATCATTTTGGAGCCACATGTTTTGGAGATCATTTAAGGGCACGTCGTCTAGCAATTCTTGCAAGTCATTTTGTAAAAAGTTTAAATAACTATTGCCATCTAAGTTTCCTTGTAACTCAAAGGGCCCAATTACTTTTCCATTTAATATGCCGGTCCATAAGTTAACCTTGAATTGATATTGGGATCTGTCTTGTCTCATCAAGTGCGGATTTTCATTGCTCCAACTATGTAGGTTGTGTAGATTTAAATATCCATCTTTCTTGCATGTTGTTTCATCCGACCATAGAATTTTGTCCAGGAATTGGGGATCTTCCCTGTGCCTTTGCAGCATCACACGGCAAAATGTGACTCTTAATGGATAGTCCTGCGGTAACAACGTCTGCACACGCCTGTAATGATATGGGTGAAGCTTGTGACGTTGTAAAATTCGATGTGCAGAACTTTTCGGGATTCCTGTAGCTTCTTCTATGGCGCGTACCGAAGTAGTCGAATCATTTTCTATCTCATTGAGAACTTCTTCATCACGATCCGAACTAGGTCTTCCAGCGTTTCTCCTACTGGATGGCATACGACCCTCCGAAAACGCTTGATGCACATTAATAAACACTCGATAATCAGGATATCTTTGAGCATTTGGGTACCTTTCTCGATACAGTCTGCTAGCAGCGTTAGCATTGCATCGGGTTTCTCCATAGATGAGGTGCATATTTGCGTATTCCTGTGGTGTGTATGGTTGCGGCATGTTGATCGTTAAACAGTCCAAAATGCGCCAGAACTCCAAATCACAAAACTCACAATCGTAGTCACAAAACACACAATCGTAGTCCAAGATAATGCCAGGTCAGTTCAGTTTGCAGATCGATTCCAGTCCAAAAAGCCAAGCCAAAAGTCGTTAGTACGTACGAGAGCCACGTCAGTTGAATACGGAACGGTGCGCAGTAAACAAAGGAGCAGAGCGTACTGAACTGACTTGCTCTGAGAATAATAACAGCTTCTCTACCTGCCCTGTTGTTGTCTCTTTTTAACGTAAATATCTCTGTCTATCTATCTCTCTCTAACTTCTAAGGTATGTATGCCCCATTCAAATTCCTAGAAATTGTAACAAGAACCCACTACCTGCCCTGTTGTTGTCTCTTTTTAACGTAAATATCTCTATCTATCTATCTCTCTCTAACTTCTAAGGTATGTATGCCCCACTCAAATTCCTAGAAATTGTAACAAGAACCCATTTTGGGCACGCAGTGAAAGTGATTACTGTCAACTATAATTTAAGGAATTTGGTTCTTGTTTTGAACTAGTATGGATATTATTTTTTTGTGGTTGATTTTCCTAGAGTATTATACCATTTTGGAATCTTGATTAGTTGCGTCAATTTATAAAAAAACTTGCCATAATAGTGTTCATACTTTTTTTTTACACCACGATGAGTTAAAGTTGATTAAAAGTAAAAATCTTCAAAAAATTTAGGGAATAAATTAAGTTTCATTAATTTACGTGAAAAAACTAGAGGTATTCTGGATTTTTTAAGAATTGTGGTAGATAGCAGTGCTATTCAGGTTGCCTATAAAAAAAAATAACAGAAATATTTAAAAAAGTGTGGTCATGGTAGTGAAAAATATCATAAAAGGTCTCACTTTTTTAAGAATTTCTTCTTTTTTTTTATAACTTCAAAAAAAAAGAGATATATATTTTTTTTCTTTTTTTCCCCGAGTAGTCATGGGCAGGTCTATCCTCCGGTGCTGGCTTATCGTTGAATTTTGGGACACGTTGTATATTGCGTGGGGAGATAGTGACTGATATAGATTTGTTTTCCTTTTTAGGGTTCTGTAACCGAAGGGTAATCCTATTACTAAAAGCCTTCGCTGTCCGTCCGTTTGTCTGTTAGCAGGCTGTATCTCATGATCCGTGATACGCAGACAGTTTAAATTTTCATGGAATATGTATTTCTGTTGCCGCTACGAAAAAACATGGGCTCCCCTACTTCGATTGTGCGGAACCCTTCATAAGCGAGTCCAACGCGCACTTTGGACGGTTTTTTACGAAGATATTTGGTGTCGCTTGAATAACAAAGGAGTTCTACTTAGAGCCGGTCTTATGTATTAAACAATCTGCAATTAAAATAAACTTAAGAGGCCTGCGGAGCATGCGTTTTTCATACAAACGTAATACCAAAATAATTTGTAAATCAAACATGTTCATAAAGTAGTGTGTATTTATTTCGATTGTATTACAGAATATATAGGTTCCCAAACACATATTTTGAATGGATACTGATTTAAGCAAAAGTTATGAGAAAAATAAATATCGTATAGATATTTTAAATTCCTCATATCTCGCCTTTATATCATTGTCCTTTCAAAATATTTGTTTGGGAACATAGATATTCTGTCATCCAATCGAAATAAATACACATTACCTTAAGAATATGTTTGATTTTCATATTATTTTGGTATTACGTTTGTATGAAAAACGCATGCTCCGCCGGCCCCTTAAATCCCACCTAAGATGTCAACCATTAAAACTGTCCACTCAAGTTATAATGCTTCAAACCTAAAACAATGAAATAATAACTCTAAGTAGTTTCTGTCATGCAGCTGGCTATACTAGACTGTATCCTTGATATTTTATTAGTTTTCTAGCTAATTTTCGTTTGGTGACCTCCAAAGGCAGGTTTTTACTATGCGACACTGGCGTGGCTAGTGTTTGTGCGTGCCGACTGCCGGGGCACCTCGTCGTAAATTAAGGTGGAGTACTGCAAATATTCTCGCACGTTGGATCGAATCGCAAATAATTTGTATTCTTGTACTCGCGTAGAATACAAAAAAGATATCCATATTGATGCTCTCGAAAAAACTTGTATGTTGTGAGGAATACTGATAGTAATAATATTATTATAATACTATACTAATTATAAAATCTCTGAAACGTTAATAATATTTCTAAATTAATTATTGTGATTAATAGTTTGAGTAGGGGTGTGTAATATATGCTATAATAACAGATAGTATATTTTTACTTGAAATAACGTTCACATCATGTAATTTTCATACGCTTTAAAAACAAATAACCTAATTTCATGTGTTCTAATGTTAAATGTCATATAAACTCCTTTTATTTTAATAAAATTTAGTATATCGTTAATTTAAATAATTTTCAATTTGCATAATGCTGTTTTAGTACGTTTAGTTGACCTAACTTTAATTTGACCTAATTTTCATATTTACTCATTTTCAGCCAAAATTCTTTAATGAATAAGTATTGTCATAGTTCTAACCTAACCCAGATGATTAACCAACAATAGAGGGGATCTGTCACTCGACGGGGTCGGGGGGTGGGGGACATGAAAGTAGCAGGCGTTAATAGTCCAATCAGTTTTTGAAAAAATTTAGAACAGAAAGTAGTTCGTTTCAAATTATATTGAACTTTTCTATAGGTTTTAAATAATATACTAACTAAATATTCTAAATATTATACTAACTGAATATTATTTCCAATCGGCATTAGAAAATGTTAATTAAACCATATAAAATTAGGTAAACTGAAATTATATCAATAATTCATTATATCATTTTATCGTTACACTAAAAAAATGTATATGAAATGAAATTAGGTCATGTAGTCGTTAGAACTTTTGTTATTATATCAAATGGTACGCACGCTTTGAGTAGTCGTGTTATTTTATGTTTAACTTTGTTTGGCTTTCCTTATATTTATTTACGTTCAACTTCTGATATATTTTAGGAAAGTTCTAGATTTTCAGATGTTTATTTATTCCATCTACACCTTCATTCTTCGAACAGCAAAACGCACCATATATTATTATAGTCTATAATTAACCATTATTTATGCAAAGATCATCAAACACACTTGTTGAATTGTTTAAACATTTTCTTCAATTAAAATTCGCAGACGTAGGTAAAAATATAGTACATGTATAAATAATAACTGATAACGTCATTTCCAGCAAATGGTGATTCAGGACGATTGATAAATTATTCAATGAATTGTTTAGTTATATGCATTTGTATCATAACAAGATAATTATCTTATTGTCGTTTAAATAGTGATAAGTACCTGTCATCGGGCAAAATGTAACAAAACACTGAATAGTGATAGTAAATAAATATTATGATAAGAACTACACGTGTTAGTACTAAAGTCATCTATTATTGAATTGTCTTAATAGATAAAAAGTACCTACTGTATATTGACATCGTAAATACCTAAGTAATAGAAGGAAAGTTATTAAGAATAAACAATGAGTTGGCGACCTTATTACATTTTAAACCTGACAATCCCACGAATTTAAATCACTAACTGAATTTAGTTCATTGAAAAAAATCATAAGTTTTCCTTATTTTAGAGGAAAATATTTGTCAATACATAGGTACCTACTTAGAATAATTTAATTGTTCTCACGACACAAATATCTACATAGTCATGTTTATGATGAGTTTTCTGTTACACCTAGGCCGTGTCATATTTCACATAATATGGAAATAACCTTATGTCTTAATCTATCTATATGTCACCGTAAAATTGTCAAACGCGTTATATTGTAATCTCTCTAGCGATATTGTAAACTCTCGAAATATTGTCAAACGAACATACTGCTTACAATAAAACGCATTATTTTTCGTGAAATGCATGCGATGGTATCTAGTCAACTCACGCGGTGTGGAGGGAAGGAGGGGTCCTCCTTGCCCAGTGGTACCACTCTCATGAAAAGATAATGTACCATTCCTGAGAAATACCGATTAATATAACCTAACCTTAAAACCCTTTATATTCCCCTAAAAAGCGTAGTCGACGGAGCCCCGCTTCGCGGGGCCCCTATTTCCGAGTGCAGGGTTTAAAGGAACCTAACTAACCTAACAGGAGGGTGCCCCAAGTCCCGATTATGGGGGCAGAGATACTTCCATATGTTCAGTTGACAATATTTCGAGAGTTTACAATATCGCTAGGAGAAACACGTTATATTGTAATATAACGTGTTTGACAATTTTACGGTGACATATAAATAAAACAAAACGTTAAAATTCGTGCATAATTCATGCCGTAATATCTAGGCAAGACAAAGTTTTGTAAAAATAATAAGGAAATTGTAGGTATTATGTTATATCCAAAATTACAAACACGTTATATTGTAATATAACGTGTTTGACAATTTTACGGTGACATATACATAAAACAAAACGTTAAAATTCGTGCATAATTCATGCCGTAATATCTAGGCAAGACAAAGTTTTGTAAAAATAATAAGGAAATTGTAGGTATTATGTTATATCCAAAATTGTTAATCGGTCAAAAAGTGTTAAGGGGCCGGCGGAGTATGCGTATTTCATACAAACGTAATACCAAAATTATTTGTAAATCAAACATATTCTTAAGGTAGTCTGTATTTATTTCGATTGAATTACAGAATATCTATGTTCCCAAATATGTTTTTTGAGAGAATAGTGATGCAAAAACGAGATATGAGGAATTTAAATTTTCTATAGAAAACTTATTTTTCTTATAACTCTTGTTAAAATCAGTGTCCAATCAAAATATATGATTGGGAACCTAGATATTCTGTAATTCAATCGAAATAAATACACACTACCTTAGGAAAATGTTTAATTGACAAATTATTTTGGTACCTATTACGTTTGTATGAAATACGCATGCTCCGCTGGCGTCTTAAGACTGGTTTTAGTCAAAAGCGTTTTCTCTTTTAAAAATATGTTTTTTTTTTTTATCAAACGCCTTATTTCGTTCTAATTATGTAGAATTACAATGAAACAATGTTTATAAAAAAGCGGCTAAGTGCGAGTCGGACTCGCCCATGAAGGGTTCCGTAGCAGCAAGTAACATAATATAAAAGATCTTGTACTTCGTTGTAAATGAAAGGTAAATTGCGGTTTACGATTTATGACGAATTAATAAAAGAACCACTTAAAAAACTTCAACCGAAAATTGGTTTGAACGAGATCTAGCTCGTTCAAACCAATTTTCGGTTGAAGTTTACATGGTACTGCATCATTTATATATTTTACTAGTTTTATCATCCTATTATTTTAGAAGTTACAGGGGGACATTCTTTTTACCACTTTGGAAGTGTCTCTCGCGCAAACTGATTTTAAAAACATCAACACAATTTAAGACATAGATACTCGGTTTGATGAAAAAAAAGATTTTGAGTTTCAGTTTTAAGTATGGGGAACCCCCAAAATTTATGAAACTCTTAATGCGGTTCACAGAATACATCTTGTTACCAAGTTTCAACAGCATAGTTCTTATAGTTTCGGAAAAAAGTGGCTGTGACATACGGACGGACAGACAGACAGACATGACGAATCCATAAGGGTTCTGTTTTTTACCATTGGCTACGGAACCCTAAAAAGGAGGATTTAAGTAATTGTTAAAATACTTTTAACCGGTGTTAAATGTTGTTTTGGGTGATTAACAGTTTTGACTGTAACATATACAATTTCCTTCTTATTTTTACAAAAAAACAATATCTTACATATGTTACTTATGTATAATGTCAAATAGGTCAAGATAGTGACGTCATTCATTTTTATTGATAAAATAAGGCATCTACGTCACGATTCTCAAAAGTTCTGACGTCATGACTGTTCATTTATTCATTAGTGAGACCGGATCAACTGTGACTCATACATATGCTGCAACTTTCACTTAAAATCAGAAATAATCAGTAGATGACGTCGACCACAAAATGTTATTAATTGTGTGTGGACATAATTGGGTATATTTATTATAATGTTGATTTCATTTAAAACATTATGCAATGGGGTTGAAGCGTTAGGATTTTTTAAGAAAAATAAACAAGCTGTTGCTTGAGCAAAATCAAGCAAGATCTATTAAATTGGCCCTACTATACCTAGTTTTATTTAGTACTAGGGGGTCTAAAATGGCAACTTTAGCAGAATCATAATAGGAAAATAATATGACTTGCGGTTCATTTTTAAAATGGTCACAGACAGTTAATATTATGAATTTTCTTTTAAGACCATTCTAAAAATATAACGCAATTCATATTATTTTCCTATAATGATAAAGTAGCCTGAATGCCTGTGGCGACTGTAACTGGATAGGTACTGGATTCATAGTAGCAGACTGTTTCAGAAAGAAAATGTCAACTTAAGTCTCCTTTTATTTCCATAAAAATAAATGGCATGTAATTAACGATCCACCAGATTTAACAAAACGGAACGGCAAAAAAATCACTTTTGATTGCTAAAATTAGTAAATGATCACCAAAAATTGATCCCCATTTTATCATGAAATTGGAACCAAAAATTTATTTTTTTAGTTAATGTCCACCAGGAATTGAACTGTTATGCTCTTGCATACGAGTCGAGGGAGAACTGGTCGAGGGAGCCCCGCTTCGCGGGGCTCCTACTTCTGAATGGTTTATAAAAAAATAACCACGAAGGGTATGGTGGGGTCTATTCGCTCGCTAATCTATCCGTGTCGGGGTGCCCCAAGTCGGCCTAGGCAAAACTAGTTTGTCATCAAACACCTCATTATAATTTGGTGCTCAATTTACTAAATTTGGTGATCAATTGATATTTTAGGTGATAGATGTTAGTGGTCACAAAGTAATTTTTGGTGGTCATTATATTTTCCCCCAAAATAAATGACAACTGGGGTCAGGGCCCCATAAGCTTGGGAGCAATATTCTGCTAGCTACCGTCACCAAAGCATGCGTAACAATGACTCCTATTTTGTTACAATGTAAAGTAATGATTCAATTTGCTATGTAGAACGGTCAACCGTACGTCAGTAACGAAAACCGCCCTTACTCCTATGTAATAAAGTTGTTACAAAAGTAAATTTGGTATCCTGGACGAGCCGTTGATTGTACGAGTATATCGTCCACGTGCGTAGTTTGGGAAGGGCATTCTATCAAATTGGAAATACAATTCCTCTAGGGATGGGAGCTTGACAGTATGTCTACTTCGTCTAGACAATATTTTCTATGTGCATATTTGTAGTTTATGCATTTAATAACGAGTATTTACGTTATATGCGGAGCACCTGTGTTGTGTCTATAATTCACACACTACGGGAGTTTTAGCATTCTCCTGGGACCTCGTAAATTAATTAGGTTGCAACTACACTTTGATAAATTAAAAATATTTTCCCCGTTGTTGCTAATAGACATGGTTGTTGATTGTACCATGGTTTTATATATTTTTTCCTTCTTTGCAGTCTTGTTACTTTTTTTTTATCTTTAAACAAATAAAAGTTTATTTTTAGACTATAAAATAAATGATTGGTTAGGGCATAGGTACTGACAAGAAAAGACAAAATAATCCTATTTTGGTTCTTTCATCAATTTAGGATATTTATTTTGTAATCAATTTAAGGTCGATTCAATGTTAAGGGCACTTCGTATTAAAAAAAAATCTTTTTAATTTTAAGAAGGTCATTAATTTTAAAATTACCTTTACTTCTCAGTAAACTGAATTCAGTGGAAGCATTTTGTCAATGAATCGTTTATTCATACCAGACCTTTTGATGAGCCTGTTATTGCTTCAGCTATAAAATTAAAGGTCTATGAATAATAAATATTATGTTATAGCAGTAGAGACTTGTAACCGTCTTGTGGGCTGAATCGCCTGGATGTTTACGACACTGCGTATTTAAATTTCAAATTACGTTGAGTGTGTATGAATAAAGTGCTATATTGTCATGAAATTGCATGTTTACTAAGTACTTGAAGTGAACTCACTTTACATATTATTTGAATGAACAAGAACCTTCTTTTCATCAACATACAATGTTAAAGTTACCTACTTAGCAACAGCTTATTTCCATATACTTATTTTAGTTAACTATGTGTATTTTATTTTGATTGCCTTGAATAGTTAAATTAAAATAATTCAGCGATTGATTTACATAGACTGTAGGTACTTCAACAAGTAATTTATGATAATGTACGCTGCGTACTGGTTTAAAAAGGAAAAATATTGTGTGTGTGCGTACTATATCCAGCCGGCTTGAGTTACAATCGACTAAAGGAAATTTGTTATTGCCATGCTACCGGTGTTCTAACAAACAGCCAATTTGCGGTGCCTACTGTTGCGATGTACAAAGTGGACAAACATGGAACTTCTACAAACAGAGCCAGTTGATCATTTACAAACAACAATTCGCGATTACTTTATTGCTTAATGCCTCGTCAATTTTCATTTAGACTTCCAGAAACTAGCCTTAAGTACTTGAGGTATTCACGTCTCAAACATAAACTGCGAATTCTTAATCAGTTGTATTATTTGTGTTCTATGGTTTAGGTACTTGTTTAGTATGGAGACGCTACAATACCGGCTATGTGGGTCTCCCTCGCTCATGGTGTGTTTTATCTTTTGGCTAGCGCGAGGTCGAGTGAGCACGCGAGCGCGCTCGCCGCGCGCCTGGATTTGTATGACATTCCGTCGGAGTAGATGCCGCGAAACGGCCGCGTCATACACCGTATTCTATAACGTTTCACGTAAAATAGTTGGTTAACTTTCGTTCTAAACTAACGGTGCCAGCAATGCACTACCCTCGTCTACAAAGAAAATTTGCATAACAACAGTGATCACTAAGTTTCATCATCATCATGTGATATGATAAACATGGAAATATTCAATTCCGTACACAATTACTACGCGTACTTATGCTAAGAATCAAAATGACTCAGTGTTTTTAAAAATTAAAGTGTTCGCAGCTAAGTGTTCCAGACTTGTACGGTGGAATGTGCGCTCTTAGTTTTGCTCAATCCAGATACGAAGGCATAAAAATAGAACAATATTAAGATCCCATGTCGTGGATCTGATCGTTCTCTATTATGGGAGAAACTGGTCGCGTCTGTTTGTTATAAGTTACAGTGTATAATCGTGAGCAATATGACGAACAGCTGGGGACGTCGTCAGTGGCACTCTGTGTTCACTATTATGTACATGATCTCGGGCATGAACGCAGAGACCTGTACAGATCCAGGTTAGATCATTTATATCTTTTGACACCAAGTGGATCTTCTTTCCGACGCATAAACAACTGTTAATGGCGTTGATTGATTAACTAGCAGGTTATGTCAAGTATGCACAATTAACAGTGGCCGCCTGGTCACGTTGACTACTTATTTCTTACAATTCTTACTTAATCGAGCTGGAGATTGTAACGCATGATATTCTACGAATGAAGAAATACTTTCAATCCACAAAACTCTTTTGCACTGTTTCCTTATCTCAGTGATCAGAGCCTCCTCCAACTTGTGGATTCCACAGCGATTGCTGGTCGTCTCAGTACCATCTAATGGGATTCTTATCTAAATGAAGAAGTTTTGTTTAGTTAAATTACAAGATTGATTACATTTTTGTTTTCCTTTTGATTCATCCACAACAAACTTTAGTATTTCCAATAACTAATAACAAATTATTGGAAATACAAACGAAATTTTTATACATAAACGTGTTCACATTTAAATAAATAAATGAACACAGAGTAGGAATACAATGAACTTTAGACTTCATTTTGTATTTTAAACCACAAGTAGGAGCAGGCGCTGCGAGGTGGCAACCTCACTGATATACAAAACCTTCCTATATAAAAAAGCTAATTAATGAACAAATAATCTAACTGCATTGTGTCACTTTGTCACTTTTCCGCGTACCTAATACTGGCATTTTGAATTTGTTTAATTATGGTCACTAATTTGTAACTAAAGCTTGCTACTGACTTAGAATAGCTCCAGCTGTGGACTGCTGGATGTATATAGAAGATAGCATTGCAAGGGTATGTATAGAAACAAGGGATATCGTATGACGCTTCTTGGATGTGGGTGGATGCCGCTATGCTGGCAGTGCTAACAAATTCGCACAGTTAATAAAGCTGATAATATTAATATTAAACCAGTCACTAATACTGAAACCATACACCAGGAGCTATTGTATCGAATCGTTTTAATGGTTTAACAAAGGCGCTAAAACAGCAAAATTCAAAAAGGGTTACTTTGCTTCAGGTCACTTAGTAAATGGAATGCTTAAAAAGCGTTGGACTCAGGACTATCTTTCGGCCGTAAAAATGTTTGGTTGGATAACATAGACATTACATGCGTAGACTGCGATAAATTCCGTTTGTTTGACAGCTCTGGATTTAATGAAGAATAATTTGGATTGCGTAGACATAACACTAATAACAATAAAATTAGCTGTAACAGAAAGAAAAACTAAAGAAAATTAAATGATTTTTGTCTTGTAAACTTCTCCAGTAATACCTATCAGAATGTAGGTGTCTTAAAAGAACACCCACGACGAAATATGGAAATTCATTGAAATCTCATTTGAGATGTTCATGGAAAATAGAAAATAAAATGTCCTTATTACAATGCATGCAGCATGACGACGGGCATACGATGTTATTTGGCCAAACAATAGTCGTTGTCGTCTTTGAAGTTTATTTAACGGTAATCTCGAGTTGTAACACGTATGAATCTGATGGACACTAACACTTTGTCATACAAATGAAATCGATCCGTAATCTCAGAATGTTTGTTCTTTATTTTTAGTTACGATTTTCTATGTAATAACTGCGTCATAAATTGAACTGTTCTTCAAAACCTGACACTACCGAGGCTAATTTATAACGGCACAAAAGAAACTAGTTCACGGGCAGCGAAACGACAATATTGTCAAACAAAATATTTGGTCCAATCGAATGAATCAACATCATAATAGTGTTTATCATTAGTGGTTGAAGTTCATGTTGATACACGGTATGAAAACACACGAGGCGGTGAACTGTCATAACCTTTACTACCATAAAGAACAGTTACATTTCTGGTGAATATTTTGAACCTTATCACGTGTTAATAAGATTCAATAAATCACAGCATTTCGGGATAGTGCGCGATGGTATTTGGATTGCAATATTGGTCTGTTGTAATCGGCGCCCACGCAATTATCGATATTGCAGACAGTTTGGCACTCTGCCAAGTATTGAGCTGTATCTGTTCTAATTGAACCGGTATTATTATAATCTAATCATAACTGATTTAACGTAATATCCTGTGATCCCTGAACCTTTTAGAATGATGTACCGAAGGATCTATTAGACAATTCGTGGTCGTCTTAGGGGCGAAGTTTAGCTTTATCATTGTTCGAAGTCGATTTTACGAGATTTTTTCCAAAACAAACAACCCTGGCTTTAGAAGGTAGAATCACTTATTTAATATCCCCCAAAGAATCTAAGCAGTTCATAAATCCTTTTTGTTTTTGTTTTTCTGCTCTCAGCTCAACTTGTCGGGTAAAAGGGTGTCGAACGTTAGCGCAATACCTTTAAACCTAAGCCTTGCATACGATTGAATTTCAAGTGGGCTTTTTCTCTGTTAAGAATTTTCTCAACGGGCTTGTGAAAACGTTCTCTGTTTGCTAAACGTTATAAATAACCCTATTAATCTGCATCTTTACGAGGTTATTATAGAAATCCTGGGGAATCAGTGCAAATCATCTGCCGATAAAATCAACATCCGCTTAAATGGCGACTCGGAAAATCCAAAAAAAATATGAAGTTTATTTTACATCGAAATAACTTCTATAATAAAACTGGTTTTAGTATACTGGTTTAGTACCCAGTCAATGATGCGATTTAAAGGCTTACTAAGAATGTATAGTAATCTGCATAATAATATGTGTAAGTGTGGTAAACGCTCACCGATAAACATATACTTAACACAACCTAGGACCTAGGATCTAGGGACCAAATCACATTATTTGATTTAAAAACGTCATCGCAAATATCATTTATACACCATCTGGACATACTTGGTTCTTTGCAAAATACCTACTAAGGATGGGAAAATATTTCATTGAGCATTTCAAACTACTAAAAAAATTAAAGTAGGTAAATCGTGTTTGCTCTGATCACATCTATCTATCTTTAGCTTTAAGATTACGGTACCCGAACAGTTAACTTGTTGTTTTAACTTTTACTTACGGCCAAGGTAAAAGAAAAACAGAGAAATCAATGACGCTGAGTCAGACTCAGACGCTGTTCCGTATTATTTGTCAGCAAATAACCGTTTGACTTTGTCTGAGAGGGGCGCCAGAATAGGGTTACCGCAATTGCCGTTGCAATATGAGGAAATTCAATTATTTTGTTGAGAGTTTGTGAGCAGCAGGGGCATTAATTTATTATGCCATGGAAAATTTATCTAGTTGACTGATTGTGTTTTGATTGTTCTCAGTCTTAAAATAGCAGAACTATTTAGTTGCGTTTGTGGTGCGTATATACGCGCGTCGATTGCGTGTAAAACGCTACAATTTGCAAAGTAAACATAATATTATGCGTTACACATATGTTCGCATCGTAAAAGTCACCGTAACCATATTGCATCGTGAAATGTATCATTCAAGTGATTTATTTAATAAAATATTAAACTATGTTTGTTCAAGTATAAAGACTGTTTCCTCGATACAGCATAGGTGCATAATTATATACAGTTTCCAATTACGTGACTAAATTGTAGGTACCTAAATAGGTATCTGCGTAATTTTTTTAATTAATAGGTAGCTTGTTTTTCCATTGAGGCAAATTGTTTTTGCAAACAGGAAGGAAAAGATTCATCAATCGATTTCATTATCCTACCGTAGTCGCTTGGTTATCCTGATACGGGTACTGTTTATATTATCTTGTCTTGTCCTAGGGTCGTTGCACCGGTTGGCGGCCTTTTAGTCGCCTTCCCAACTTTGCTCTATGAAATTTGTATGATATGTCCATAATTCAGGTTCTTATTGTTTCTGCAGGTGTAGCAGATATCGTCAAGTTATTTTTGGACATAAGTATTGGAGGACTATTCTAACAGTTTTTTTTTAAATAAATAATTACCTAAAATTTACTCAAAATGCCGGTTGACGGCCACTTTTTTCAGTTCGCGGCCACCCTAGAGTTAGTTTTCGGCCGCCAGTTTTACATACAATTATTACGTACACTTTCCGCCAAATTAGTGGTCCTATCATACATTTCCACATATGCTCTTACTCTTAAACATACACACACCACATATTCCACAGTCATGTACTCTTAAAAAGCATGTTCTCTTCAATATTCGTCCCTTTCATGTGCTCTAACTTAACCTTGCCTTACACTATTCTAACATTTCTTATTTCCACAAGAGTTGTTAATCATATCTGGGGTCACGCACTACTATCTCGTCATTCTAATCTCTACAGGATTTTACCTTCTCCTCCCCACTCACCTTCATAATTTGTGCAACAATTCTTTCCTCTGTCCTTTCTTCTTTCCTTCCTCTACTTTCCCTCCTTTCTTTCCTTATTCGAAACTCCTAACCTCTAGGTCTATCTATCTATCTATCATGGGGGTTTAAGTTTCCGCACTTAGTCCTTGAAATGGATTATTGTGCGTGAGCCATGGTGGCCGATTACTCCAACCAGCCCACCTCCCTCCAGAAGCAGATTAAACTTCCCGGTCTCCTCAGGATATCTGCAAGTGATCCTGGTGTTCCCAGGGTCTCCTCGCAAATCTTGGTAACGCCGGCAACGAGCAGTGTCCAGTGATGGTCCCCGCCACCAGACGCAGGCTATCTCTGTCCAGGCGCAGAGGGCGCCTGGTCAGCTTTGAATCCAAGGGTGGCATAGCTTCCTTGGATTGCCTACAACCTGGTGCCGAGGCCCACCATTTCTCTGCTTGTAATCGGGTGTGATCCTTTAACCAGTTCCTCAGCTGCTTGAAGGGAATGGGCACAATGGGTTCGGGTCCGTAGGGTTTTGTGCTGGATCCTCTTCTGGCAAGTTCGTCAGCCGCATCATTGCCGAGTGATCCACTGTGTCCTCTAATCCATTGCAGCGTTACCGTGTTGTGATTCAACACCGTGATTCGTTCTAGGGCCTTGGAGCATTCTAGCTTTAGTCTCGACGTGATCGGGTTACACTTTAGGTATTGAAGGACTGAGGCACTGTCGGAGAGTAAACGAATGTTGGTATCCGTAACCTCCCTGGCCTCTATAGCATGTGCTGCTTGGATAATGCCTACACACTCTGCTTGGTAGACAGAGTGGAGGTCGTCGGAGAACACCCCGACGCCTGTCCCATCGTTGGTTTTTGATCCATCAGTTTAGATTCTTAGCTCTTTTGTACCTGAATAGTCGCACAACTCCTCTATGAGCTCTATATTGTAGTGTTTTTTGAAGCAGTGAGTTTTCAGAGTTCTGTCGATAGGTGATGCCATCATCGGTTGTTCTTTGATTGCATCTTCTTTGATGCGTGTATGTTTTATTCTAGAGTCGTTACTTAGGGTGCCGGCTAACTCGAGTCTGAAAATCGCCACGGCCGCCTCCTCTCTTACGACGAGGTGTAGGGGTGGTAGCCCCAGCATCACCTGTAGGGCAGCAGTTGGTGATCTTCTCATGCTGCCGGTGATTGCCACGCAGGAAAATCTTTGTAGTCTCTCAAGGTCCTTTTGGGTCGTACTTAGGTTGGTCCTGGGCCACCATAATAAAGAACCGTATGTGATAATTGGTCGGATAACTGTGGTGTATAGCCAGTAGGTGATTTTGGGGCTTAGGCCCCAGTTCCTCCCGAGGAGTCTCTTGAATTGCCAGAGGGATATACTGGCTTTTGTGATGATGTAATCCGTGTGTTTTGCCCAGTTAAGCTGTTTGTCCAAATAGATACCCAGGTATTTGGTTTCAGTCGACAGGCTTAGGGTAGTCCCAAAGAAGCTTGGTAGTTGCAACGTTGCCAGCTTCCTTTTCTTTGTGAAGAGGACGAGTTCGGTTTTGGTGGGGTTCACTGCTAGTTTGTGTTCCTTGCACCAGTCTTCTACTATCCTTAGAGCCTGGCGCATAAGGTTGCATAGTGTGTTTTCATGTGTGCCGTTTATTATTATAGTCAGGTCGTCGGCATAGCCCACCGTGTAGTAGCCTCTGCTATTGAGGCGGTTGATGAGGCTATCTACCTACTACGAGGTTCCACAGTAGTGGTGAGAGGACTCCACCTTGGGGGCAGCCCTTCGCCACTATGGCTCTAGTGGTGTCGTTTACCGTAACTTGAACCGCTCTCAGTCGGAGCATATTTGTGATCCAGCCTCGCAGGGTTGGGTCCACCCCGTGTTTCTCGAGGGCTGCGATGATGCTATGGTCAGATATCGGCCTTCTAATTTTCATATGATTTTCAGAGGGCCGCGAACTAGATTTGTTTTGTTTGCATGTGTTAGTTTGCGGCCATATGATACGAAGTAGCTATAAATCCGTATAAAATTACATTTTGGCGGCCGTGAACTAACTATATCATTTAAACCAACACCAACAATAAAAAAATGTTGCACAAAGCGAAGCTTTATTTACATTACTATTAAGAAAGAAAGCCAACTTATTTCATTCAATGAGCTAGTGCCGCGGCCACCCGGCCGTATACCAACTCTACTAAAAAAAAATTGTTTTGGTTGGCGGCCCCCAAAAAAAACTGGTATTAAAGTGATTTACTCCCAAAACAAATGAAAAATAACATGAAACAAACAACTATGATTACTCAAAAACAATCACACTAGTAATAAGTAATCGTTAACTTGAAATACTTACTTTTAAAGCGGGACTTGTTCGCTAATTTTTTCGCAGTTTTGCGTATGTATGAGCGCTGACAGCGCGTCTGGCAAAATTGACGATTTAATTCCGGCACATGGATTAGGGTAACCGACCAATTTGAATAAGCATTACATTCTGTAACTATCCATCTTTTTAAAGTGCCACAACGCGTTGGCAAGAGTGAGATAGAATTCTTATTATTGCAATATTTATACGGTTGGTCCTCTAAGAGGCCGCGAAACAACGCAGGGCCGCGATCCAGCGTAATGACCCTATAAGGGGGCAGCCTTGCTAGCCGGTCATGACTCAGTGGGTACCTCAGTCATCAATGGAGACTCGGATGAATTCACAACATTTTACGAGAAACGTGTGCATGGAGTGACTCATTCACCGTCTGTACCTACACACGTTAATCATGCCATTGATATTTCATCTAAAGTTGTAGGTATTTTTAAGCAAGATTTCCCGGTATTCAGCATTTCATTGAAACTTTAGAGTAGCTCTTATCTGACCAACATTCATTCAAAGTTAAAACTGTTAAAAAAAGCTTCAAGAAACATACGAGTATAATGGCAATCATGTGTTTATAAAAATAATACTTAATTTGTCTAGTCTAGCAGTCTAGACTATGTATAATCGTACTTGGAGGAGTGGTATTTTTTAAAACCAGGTGGACGCCAGTAGCCTTTTTTGCTTCGCAAACAATCGTTTTATTTGTCTCACGTCTGCGTGGGAAGTTGTTCATTACTTGACGATTATTTTAATTATATTCACAGTTGACCGATCATTCACTGGAGGTCAAATTGTATCGTTTCTTAAGTATCTTCTAAGATTTTTCTGAAGATTTTCGAAACTCTAGCTACAGATTGGTATTTTTTTTATAAATTTGTCTAAAAACAGGATTAATTAGTTTTTATAAAAATAAAAAACTTACTTATATTAAGGGTTATCTAATTCCAAGGTAAATGAACTACACGACAAAGTCTAATCAAATTTTTAACATCATCTCAATGTTGAATCTTTTATGATTTTGTTAGTGTAGATAGGTACCTATATTATACCTATCGTTCCAATTTTTTTACACAAACAAGTTTGTCAGATAATCAATTACTAAACCGTATTAATTATAATCTAACAATTGTGGAAAAAATGCTCATAAAAACAATAACAATGATAAAATTGAGAACGAATTATAAATTAAAGTAGTGATGTAAATAGTCTTTGGTGAGGCCGAAATCAAAGTTACACTGTGTGATTTGATAGAACTGGAACGGTATGGTTGTAGGTAATTACTAGTCTTTGTTTTTTACCTGTGAAACGGTAAGATATATATAATCTATGCTCTCTCTGGATTGCTATTTCATTGTGTTAACGTGTGCTTCATAGTAATTAAAACAAAGTATTTAATATAATATACGAAGTTTTATTAATATATAATAATGACAATCTGCCACTGTTGTTCCTAAACTGAGTTGATTGATGTGCGCAGTTAAGCGTGTGATTGAATTCCCAATTACCCATGATACCAGCCTATTACTGTCCCACTGCTGGTTAAAGGCCTCTTCTTATACAGAGCAGGCACAAGTATTGATTGATCACCACGCTTTCTTAAGACGGGTTGGCATTTTAAACTTACATTAATTATAAGTTCAGGTTTTCTCACCGATGTCGGTGTCCAATGTCGTAAACGTAGAAATTCCATATCTAGATTGATACAGTAGTTTTGGTATTTACCCGGATTTGAACCCACAAACTCGTGTATGATAGGCGAAACCTTAATCTCTGGGCCATATTTTTATTTATTGAACACTGAAAAATGTACAAAAGCAGTTTCAGAGATAAACATATCACATGTGCACCATCTTTGATAAGATAGTGTACAAACAGATGTTTGTCTAAATATAGGAATGACAACATAATCACACATTAATGGACATTTGTTTTATTCACAGAAATAAGCTGTCATACTTGACATCGAAAAACATATTTTTTATACAGTATTTTAACTAGATTTTTTTATGAAAATGAAAAATGTGTGAACCATACCTACTCTAATGAGAAACACGTGCTCCATTCATTGTGTATATCTTATAAATAAGGAATTTGCTTGATTCACTTCGTCTTTTGACAGGCCAACGTGGGACGCACTGTCTTGGAGACCATCTTAAGTTTGGCTCTAAACCGGTTCCCTCGAGGTACTCGTTCGTGTTGGTTCAGAAGTACAGAACGCGACAAAAAGTTTTAATGAGTTATCAACAGCATAGTACATATCTAGCAAACCGCTAGTTAATTTAATAAGAAGAGTATGAAAATAACACAAGAACGCGAAGTGAGAACACTCAGAGTGATTGAATCAATTGCCTTCATTCAATGCTTCGCTTGTAATTTTTGCCGTACGGCCTCAAACATCGATCAAGGATGTCTCGACTATATTTAGACATAGAGACGACGTCTACTGATGCATGGTACTTGTTATTACAAATTATGAACTCTGTTCTTACAAAACATAATTCCTGTTTCTTCTTGGTGTCGTTCTCGTGTTGTATTTCGCCACTTCCATGACGTCGTTGGTCGCAGTGTAGAGGTCACTTTGACTGCGTTCGGGGCACATAGGGCCGTAAAGAAGGCGAAACGTAGAAGCTAAGAACTGAGTAAAACCAAATTAAGGGCGAGTATATGACGTCATGGCCTAATTACTGAGAAAATATTTTGTGATAATTATTATCAATGAGTGTAATTATCAGAAAACATTAGGTGTAATTATCAGTTAACTTGACTATACTAATGAGGTTTTGGTTAGTGGGTGCCTACTTGGAATTCCGAACAGACCAAATTACTTACGGATAAATATTGCTTATTAGCCTTTTGGTTTGGGACTGCCTTAGTAATTAAGAATGGATTACTGTCTTTTTAAAAACGCATTGTTAGCTGCGCTTATGGTTAACATTCAATCCCTATGGTCTGCAAGTGTTGACGAGTTGTCAATATTATTATGTTTGACGAATTTGGCTACTTGATGTGTTTATCATAATTTATTATGTTAATTGTATACTAAACTTATAGCTGCGTATGTTTAAGGCAGTCAACAAGGAAAACGTTTTATAAAAAGAAAATAAGGAAATAACATTGTAAAATCAAGGATAGGTCGAACTAAATGGATAACAGGTATTTTCTTTGTCTAGAAAAAACTTTTGTCATAAAAAAGCTCAATGGTAAAATGGTAAAGTATGGATGTACAAATGTAACATACATAAATTGTAAAAAGTACAGTCAACATAACTGTAAGGTCCGATCTTTGTATATTGCGTGTATGGCTATCCTGGATACTGTCAAATGTGATTACAATTCTAAAATTATCCTAGGTTGATAAGATAACCGGTTTTTCTCAGTCAATTAAGTCACAAAGTAACATTTTAACATGTTGTGATGTTTATTTCTTTCCTGAATACCGAATTCTTTTGTAGACTGTACATAGGTAGGTAGGTACTATTGTAGTAAATAAGTGGAAGAGAGATTTTCTATTAGCTGTCGGGTTGTAGTAATATTAGGTGTTGTTGTGTAGGCTCGCATTTGTCACTGTCCCCTTTTCTGATATCTTCATTCACTTGTCCTCAGAAACTCCTATTGTGTTTGAAGTATTTAGTTATTACTTGCAGTTCTCGAGAGTTTACACATTAATTATACTGGCATTCCATCCATCGTATTTGTTTATATCTATTCTTTATTTAGCAAAGAAAAGCTGGATGGATTGTATGTTGAAGACTGATATGAAAGAGAAGGAGTAAAGGATGCCGTGACGTCTAATAGGGGAGAATGGATTCTTCCATTCTTCGGGGTCCAAATAAAATGGGACAAGGCAGGAAGATCATAATTCTTCATTTAGCGTCATAATGAATTTGTGGAATTGAAATAGTTTTTGTTTGACACAACTGATTGTCTCGTTGGTCTTGTGTTCGTCAAAGCAACTTTTGCAAAGTGTTATTGGGTTTTGCATAGAAGTTTTCTCAGTAGCAGGTTCGGAGTCCGGTGTATGGCAATAGGCGAAAAGGTCCTCCTCCCGTACGTACGCAAAATACACGTTTGACGTGGAGTTGCGGACACCAGCCCGATAGCCCGGTTTCTTTTAAAAGAAACTAAAACATAAATGGCGAAAGATCTATTTATTTATTTGGTACACCGACAGCAATACATACTAAGAATTAATGTGAAACATTGAAAATAACATAAAAGTGCTGGTATGTATGCCTTTTATAGGTATACGCATCATTCACCATAGGGCAACAACATATAATTTTCAAATCTTAATAATAAAATTTGAATAGAAAGATTGTAGAAAATACTCCTCTGCTTAACCACTTTAGGATTACAGGCGCGACGTTTGCTTATGTTACAAAGCTGGGTGGTCTTTACTGTCGTTAATTACTAACGTTATTTACAGCTTCTAGGAAACATTTACTCAGTGTGTGTAATATGTGTAAACAAGATCTGCCTCTTAATTAGTTTTTAGTAGAAAACTTGATGAAGATGGACAACTGGACGAGTGCAAACATCGGCTAGTTCTTTTATGTCGTGCCTAATCATACCGACTGAACACATCAGTTAATGGATTGGGTCATGGCAGGTTCAATGTCCACGAAGCAGACACAATTGTTGATCCAACACCATGACTGGTAGGTATGAGGGTCATGGAGTTAACAATTGTTTAAAGATCCCAACGGACATTCTAGAGCAGTGGTTCCCAACCTATGGTCCGCAGAAGCTTCTAATCCTCTAGGGTCCGCGAACCGTGAAAGATTCAAGTGTTATTTGCGTTTTTTAACCTGAACAGAAGATGCAAGCTCAACCCAACCTAATTGAACCTATCAGAGGCGAGGTGCTTTTTAGGAACCTATTAACTTTTTTTTTTTTATTGCTAAATAACTTTTCGAGCACACTTCGATCGCTTTTGTATCCTTCACTATCTTTATTCTAAGATTCACCGCTCTAGATATAATCCTGTCGGGTGTCCATGTTTATCTGGGACCATATGGTCCCTGCTAACAATAAAGACACCAAAGTGGTCCCTGGTCCAAGAAAATAGGCTGGTAGGTTTAAAACAACTAGTGCAGTTGTATCATCGCTAGGGATTACTTTGTACTTTTTGCTAGTACTGAAAAAAAAACAGTATCTCTTCAGTGTTATCAGCGCGTGTCTTTTCTTATCACTCCTCTACTTGAGATGGTTGTTAGTTTCTATATCATAATGTATCTCTATCTAAATTCTTTACAGCTTCCAATGTTCGAGATATGATAACACCTATGCAGCCACTTAAGAAATACAATATTGTTACTAAAACAAAAACATAGATTTTAGAAAATCTGTCCGTTATATTTCGGAAAATCTATCTACATATTTTAAAGGATATTTCGGAAAATCTGTCTATTTTTATAGGATATTTAGTTGAATATATCTATTTTTATAGGGTATTTAGGTAAATCTATCTATGTTTACAGGATATTTTGGTAAATCTGTCTATTTTTATAAGATATTTAGGTAAATTATCTATTTTTATAGGATATTTAGGTAAATCTACCTATTTTAATAAGACATTTCGGTAAATCTATCTATTTTATAGGTCATTTCGGAGATCTGTCTATTTTTAAAAGACATTTTGGAATATCTATTTTTTTTATTCCTTTGAGTTATTTTTGAAGTGTCGAAAGCGCAAGCATTTATTCTGACTCACGAACACTACCAAAGTATTAGCTTGGGAGATGTCGAATAAATGCCTCATCTCTCGAGTCAAGTGTATTTACTTTTAGCTTAATGCGCAGTTGTTTAGCGCCATCGCAAACAAATGAATGTGCAGCTATGTAGCATTTGTTTTTATTAAATAGCAAACCAACATGATACACCCTTCAGTGCTGCAAGCACTGAATCATCTCCTATTTGCATCGCTTTGCTTAAACTTGGTTTACTTACCTTTACTTTATTAATTTCATTGAAGCCGTCTTCTTCTTCTGTTTGATCCTCTGCTAGATTAAAGTATTCTCTACAATCGTGACAGCAGTTCGCTTATGGGTGGAAATAAAAATTACATCTAAATACTTTTCTGCTGTGAAAAATGCCTTGCTGTTTTTATAACCTAAGATCTGCTTTCATACTGTCTCATTAGTTGAGACTAAAGTCGGACACCACTATACTACATAAATGTCATGAGTGTAAAAATTTTACTCTTCATCATCGTTTTCTGTCTATTTCGGTGTTACTATTTTATACATGTAACTGACAGTTAATTTATAAGGGCCCCTCTTCCAACCAACTGTTACTTTACTACTAATCCCAGTTTAGTGCCGGAAATATCAATTATAGCGAATCGCCCTTCGTGCTATTGAACAGACTTCTTTTTTTTTGTTCATGCTCGTCTTTTTAACCGACTTCCAAAAAGGAGGAGGTTCTCTATTCGACTGTATGTATTTTTTTTTTTTTTTTTTTTTTTTTTATGTATGTTACCCGATTACTCGAAGACGCCTAAACCGATTTGAAAAATTCTTTTTTTGTTTGAAAGGGTATACTTCCAAGTTGGTCCCATAGTCGCCAAGTCGGGATCTGATGATGGAATCTTGGCGAAATCGAGGGAACTCTTCAAATTTTATAGGATAACGTACAGCAGTTTTTATATTTTCTACAACAAGTGAAGCATTTGCGTTTGATAAGAACCATTCTACCATCAGATCTGATGATGAAGCCAAGAGTCACGGAACTCCATAATGAGACAATGTATCCTAGTCGTGTTTGGGCTTGTTGTAATTGTAACGGTATGCACTTTCCATGTGAACCACTAAAAAGTGAAAAATAAAAACTTTTTTGCAAAAAATAAAACCGACTTCAAAAAGAAAAAGTGAAAAATAACTTTAGCTTCTGAAGTCGGTGACAAAAAAAAATAAATCAATCATACAAACGTCACCGACTTCAGAAGCTAAAGTTATTTTTCACTTTTTCTTTTTGAAGTCGGTTTTTTTGTTTATAAGTTTTGTATAGATTATAAAATGCCGTTTTCCACCTCCATAGTCGCCAGGTGAGTAGGTAAGGAATTACCATAACTTTCTGGTTAGTGCATCTCCATTTGCTAAAACCTTCCTGTCATGTCATCGTTTATTTAATTATCCCAAAAAGAAAAATCGACTACAAAGTATTTGAATGTAGCGTCGGGGAGTCGTCGTAAATCACTCATGCACCGTTAATCGTATTTTTTCTTAGACTCATTGTTTAAAGTAAGAATTACCTAATTTAACTGACGACGCAGCTAACTGCAAAATTTCATTGAAGGTTGACTCATAATAGTGCAACTGGAAGTGTACCTTTTCTTATAAATGCATTCTGCGTGAAATATTAAAGCAGTGCTTAAACAGTTTATAGATTTCAGGACTAATGGGAACCTTTGCGTCATAGCAGAGTTGGCGTAGGTGTAACAATTTATATTAATAAAATGGTCTGCTAGATGACATTATTAGGCCAGTGTGGGTAGGGAGTAGATAACCCAGTAAATGTGTGGCGATGGAAGCCACTACTTGATGTAATTACTAATTACAATTAGCAGTTGCTGGAAAAATGATAAAAGTTTTGTAAACACGGATGTTTCTAGATTTTGGTATTTACGAATGACATTATTATGTCCTTATGCTTGTTAGGTAAAACGGATAGAAGTAATAATATCTGTTTGTTTAGCATCCTTTTTGGCAGTTTCCACGATTCGGTAGTTTGATAAAAAATATAGTAGTACCTATTCACGGTCCTACAAATGTTACACAGGAAGTTTATGATAAAAGCAATTTGTTTTACAAAAACATACATGAAAAATTAATAATGATCTTCTTATGACATTATGGAATGCAAATACAGATATGAATATAAAAAAATAACTCACTTAAAATATAAATATATATGGGTAAAGGAAATCTTAAAAGCCTCTTGACTGGATGTAGGTTAACGTGTTGTAGTTCAGTGCATACAGGTAAACACATGATTATTAAATTCTAGCTTTAATTCATTACTCACTCATTGTTAGAATTCTTCATAAAACTACCTCAGGGAAGGCCAAATAAACATTCCCCCGTAGGCCATGGATAAAATTGCGTTCGCTAATGGCTAATAAAATTGATTGTCGACACTTTTATTACACAAATCAATGGACGAATTCTGTAGATGTCGTAAACTGACACTTAACAAGCTTATTGTTATCAACGGATACTAATGGACCCGTTTATATTGTTATTATAGCTGGTACGACATTATGATATTTGTTACTATTATTAACAGCACAATACTACTGTTCTAAAAATAAAATAGGAAATAATATGTCGCAAAATTAATACTCATAGTTGAGTAATATGTGTTACTTTAGCCTCGGTTTTAAGAGCAGTCCTGTTAAAAACCCCATGACGCAAATTGTGGAAAAATCAAATACTTACGGTACTGGATAAAAAACCTATCCTGTTACTCATATGTATCACACATGTTCTCGTTTAATCGTAACATTTGTAGCATAGATATCTGGTGATATATCGGATGACGTGTCACCACTCCAGCTTGTAAAACATTAGGTACGGTATTTACACATGAATTAACTAGATATTGTAAGTATTTATTTATCTATAATATTGCCTCCATCCATCAAAAGGTTGGCAGATTATTGTGATCTGCTCTAATGTTGTGAAACCATAAAAGTCGTGAGAGCTTTGAGATAGAGTGATTTTTATTTTAACTCAAATTTAAAAAAAAAAGCGTATTATCAGTATCCAGGTACACTAGTTTTTTTATCAGCCTATTTGAGCAACCAGCTGCTGGGCAAAGACCTCCGCTTTCTTCTTTAAAACCTCTCTGTCCTGTGCAATATCTGGCCATGTACACTGGTGCACTAGTAAATAAATTAAAAAAAAACTAGGAGTTCGAACGTAATAGCGAATAAGCGTAACCTTCATAAGCGAGAATCTAGATGTAGATTAAATTGAAAACATAATGATTTGATTATACCGTTTTATTAACATACTATAGAGTTTCCAAGAAGTACATAAAGAACCTTAAGTCATCGTTCAAATGGTGTATGAATTCAATCGTTTGGGCGTGGCGGAATGCGTAATGTTGCTTCGCAGTTATACACTAGTACATTATGATGGTCTTGTGCTATCATACGAAATCAAGATATTTAGTATGCCTGATACAGAACTGTTTGTAATGGTCCATTTGAATAAAACATAATACACTTTAGTACACCATTGGAGCCATCGGATCATTAAATTTGATAGTCTGATCGGCTTAATCATAAATTAAAACATTTACATTAATGGATCTGTTGTGCGTTAGAACCATTGTATATTTAGGCGACACCTCGCTTATATTTGCATATTAGACAATCAAAATAAGGAGCCAGTGCGCCATTGGACAAATGTTAATAAAAATTAATGGAGCATTAGGGGTCTTTAAGGGTGACTGGGAAATCCCCGAAAATCATGCAGCCTTAAAATTTTAAGAACATGAAAATATTTGATTTGATTTAGCCTCCTATTTCATCACTTGGTGTAAGTAAACTAGATTCTTCTATAGTATATTTCATGTTTGTCTGTGTTAAACTACGCAATGGATTTCAATCAGGATATAAATCATTCATCAATTACTTTTCTAATTTTATTTTGTAATATAAACAATCATCTATCGGAAGTAAGATGGGAACTTCAAGAGATTCGATAAAACGTAGTATTTTTTCCACGAAATGATGTCAGATTTAAGAAGAGTTACCAGTAGCGAAGGGTTGTAGGTAGTATGTAGAGCATTTTTACTTTTATATCAGTTTTCAGCCTTGATTCGATGTCTTATTTTTTATTTAACATAAATATTTATTTTATTGCGTATTAATTCAATGTGAACTGATTTTTTTCCTTGGTGGTCATCACAGATGGAACATTTCGGAGAAAATTAAAATAAGTTTACATCATGTTCCTTTGTTATTTTTGTAAGTATTATAAAACACATTCAACAGCAAAAAAAGAGAATGTAATTATTACAATTATGCAATAAACCAATGAGTTATGTGATTATGTGTTTGCCTCCCAGGGAATCCGTTGTTTCTTTCCTCCAGGAGGCTGCAGTGGCTGGTCACGTTCTTTTCCTCGAAGTTTTAATCCATTTGCCCTTTTTATTTTACCAAATATTTTATAATTTTTTGTATGGTATGCCACGACCGGCCTAGTAATCATTAACAATTTGAGGATTCTCGCATATTTTAGCTGCCATATCTTTTAGATTCGTGTCTTTAGACTGTTCTTTGCATTGTAAGCTTTCCCAGGTCCAGGGGCACTTTTTCATGACGCAATTCTTCCGATTATTCTGATCATAGGTAATGGTTTTTCTTTGGATTTAGTTTTCTTTTTTTTTGTTTACCATTATCGTAACTCTTATCGTAACTCCACAAGAACTGATTTGCTTTAACTAATCCTGAATCGAATCGCGTGACTAGATTGTATCGATGTAAGTTATGAGTAAACAAATATACAGGGTGAACTAATTCGGGAGAGGTAATCAATGCTTTACCGTTAACCCATTTATTTGACCTATTTGTTGGAATATTCCTTACGTACAACGCTGGTATACTCAGGTCCACACTGTGCTCATTATAGAGCTGAAGGAAGTATCTTGTTTTACAATAATTTTTGCGACAGGATGCACATTCTCATATCTTAACGCAGACTTCCTGCGCAAGTTCTGTTCGTACTGTTTCACCGACTGTTAGTTTTACCGGATGTGTCAACTATTGTTCGTTTATTATTTAATTTAATAAATTAACATTATTAGAACTGCACTGTAGTCGCTATTGATTGTGTTTATTTTTAAACGCACACCGATTACCTATCATCTCGGTATCAATACATATTGTTTCCGTTTGTTTTTTTATACGTTAAAGTTATAAATACGACCGTTTTCGTTTCTCTATCATAATGTGGATAGCTATGATGCAACGTTAGATATAACAATGTGGGTTATTTCAATGTAGCGCACATGTAGCTGATTTTTCAATGGCAATAATATTTTTAGAATATGAATAAGGTTATACTTACTTCAACATGGATGCATATTCCTCTAATCATTAGAAGAATATACCTCCTGAATTATATGCAGTAAAATTAGAGTCTAATGCATATAATTCAGATCTAATTTCGAATAACATTAAAAATAAATTTTAAATGGGCTCCCGATTTGGTTCCCACTATTCTTCTTTCCATAATTATGTTTGTTTTCAGTCCTCATAATTATAGTCTTATCAATACTTAACTTAACATGACTATCTTTAATATAATTGTATTCTGTTAAATTGTTTAACACTTTGGCCTCGAGGAGTGCAGAGTTAGCTCTACCAGCGCTCGGTTTGATTCAACACAGATCATTCGTTAGTTACGATGGCAGTAGAATTATCATCATCTTCCCGCCCTTCTCCATGTTACTTGGGGTCGGTGTACCTAACACGTTTTTTACAATAATTCTCCCCTGTCAACCGTCACGCAATAATTTACACCTATGAAGTCAGTATGATATATGTAGGTATAAGAGAGGAGAGGAAAGGAGGAGGAGGAGGAGAGGAAAGGAGAGGAGCTCGTGGCTAAATAATATCAGCCGCTCGGGTGAATCTTTAGGTTAAGCCGTGCTTGCCTAGGTTTGTCTGTGGATGGCTGACCACCCTTACGTACTGAGTTTCCTCCGTGCCTCGGAAAGCACGTTAAGCTGTTGGTCCCGGCTGTCATTTGTCCATCTTTGACAGTCGTTACAGGTAGTCAGTGGCCCAAAAAGTCTGACACCAGTCTTACCAAGTGGTATCGTATTTCCCAGTATTAACTGGGTTGTGGAGGTCAGATAGGCAGTCGCTCCATGTAAAATATTGGTATTCAGCTGCATCCGGTTAGACTGGAAGCCGACCCCAATATAGCTGGGAAAAGGCTAGGCAGATGATGAAGTCAGTATAATATACGAGTTTAACATAAAACATTGACATACAATCCGTTGAGTTGCACTCTATCATTGATACCACAAACAGTTTGAGGTCAGTGCTGTTATACAAACTTCAAGTATGCATAAATACTGAAGCATGAAGTTATGATTCTGTTTAAAAGCCTATTATCACGTAGTATTTACTAAACATTTCTTATTTTGATGGTGTCCGTCATCGAGTCTTATTAATAACGCAAATAGAATTGCACCAATTACACTACCCTACGGGAATCCGATATTGTTAGGTTTTAATTTATGTAAAGTGGTGCACTGTATACGTGTTTCGTGTATTTTAATGAGTATTGAGTTACTCAGCTGTAAGAAAATGGCAGGGTGTACCACTTATTATATCTGTTTAAAGTTATTTCATGGAAGACATCTGTTGGCAGTGTCGAATGCTACCGAAACACCTATTCACTAAAAAAATGTTTGTTTCATGTAGGTAATACAAAAGATCATTTATGATATTAAATAATAAAACAGGTTGAACTACTCATGTCAAGTCAGTATAGTGACTTTTATAGTTCGTAGCATCTTTATACCACTTCCCGAACTAGAAAGATCAGTTATAATTGTTTTTAAATAAAGCTACCACTGACTATCTCGTGTGTCTAGTGGTCACAATTGCGACTGCTGTGCAAGAGGTCCTGGGACTCCTGGGTTTGATTCCTGGGTCAGATAAAGTGTTATTCCATCAACAATTGATCAGTAGCTGAGTCTGGGTGCCCGGTTGATAGACTCGCTCCCTATCACATGAGACTTTAACATAATTATGCGAAATGTGGGTGTCCTATTAGGTGTTAGGGATTACAGGCGCGATATTATGTTGTTATGTCTAAATAAAAATGATACAAAGTTTTCTATTTAAAGACAAATATAAAGTGAATGTGTCTAACTTCGTGTCCCGGGACTACGAGTAACAATCAGTAGGCATGAATTCAGTGGAAACAACACTAATTTGATTTTAGCCTACTGGCTGCCTCACCCACACGGGAGTTAACGGGACGGTAAAACGTATATACATACGTACGTAGTACTACATACGTAGATAACTTTTCCCACGAATAGGTAGTACGTAGATATATATCATATTAACTGAAAATGTCGACATCACTTGCACTTAGCGTGATGAGATGACCATTAATTTGTTGATAAGTAGAGCTGCGGGGTCCTAATCACTTAATTGGTAGCCGTTTCCAGGGTTTAATACGATCAATTGTTATCAGCGAGGGACATGACGTTGTGGTTCATTTGCTATCCTACTGGTAGGATTAATTTCCCGAATGTTGACCGCACCTGTGTCACGCCCTGGACGTGAACACTGCTAATTAATAGTGTTTTCGATAGGTGTGCAGTAGGAGGCGGGCGCTCTCCGCCGCCCGCGCTGCGGCTCATGTTACAAACGCCATTAGTATGATGATAAGCTCGTCAAGTTGCTACAGCTCCACTGTCGTCACTCACTTACCTACTTGATGATATATTACCCTTCGATTAGCGCGTTGAAATCCTAAACTCACCCTTGTAAGGCCATCGATATTTGCTTATGCATACAAATTGATGAGTTATACCTCTTTGACGATGACAAATTGACTATTATTCTTTTTGTAATTTATTAGTTATTCAAGTAATCAACAGTTCTTTTGGAAACAAATTAATAGGAATAGGATTTTTGATTTTAACCTTTGCACAAAAATAGATGAATAATGTTTTATTTGTGGTCACACTATATGAACGCATAAATAATAATATTTTGATCATACTTAATCATATTTCAAATGTTGTTAAAATAACATACCTAAATAAGTAACAATTGGCTCTCGTTAAAAGTTTGCTCCCATTGTCGCTTTCAGATGGACTGCAAACAAATGGCCCGATTATAACTCTATGCAGTCATAGCGAAATAAAAAGCAACAATATATTGCAGACGGGACAAAACTATACGATTAAGTGCAGAGGAAAAACAGCAGTTCAGATTAAACAACAAGAAGTACCAGAAGAAGTAATCGGACCATTTCATATGGAACCGAGAAATACGTCTGTTCCGCTGGTCGGCGAGTACTGGTTCGAGACCGTCCTCGAGCTGTCCTACGTTGACCAGTTCGCGATTGGCTATTTCGCTTGTTTCGACGAAACGGTGAACGGTAGCGACATACTTAACAACCTCACTGAAGAACCAAATAACACGGAACATATAACTTTTATTTATATTTACGTCAATGGTGAGATTGGTTTTGTACTGACATTCAATACATTTTTAACGTCTGTGTCTGTATCTCATGAATTATAAAACTTTTAGGCACGGGTAGCTTGTTTGCACCCATGAGGGAAGTCATTGTTCCAAGGAAACAATGTAAGGTTGTAGTTGAATGTAGACCAACTACACCAGATGTTGTAGTAAACCTGACGTCGGTACGTATTTTATATAAATTGAATGTAAGCCTATCATATTTACGTTTATGCCAATTAAACCAAAAATGATTGAATACCGAAATAAAATTAATTATTGAATTAATTAAAATTTATCTAAAACTACGCTAGCGCTACATCAACTGCTTATTGCATCTGCATGATAATACATAATTTACAAAATTTAAATAACACAATATGCTGTCATTGTGGCCTATTTAAGCAAAGTAAATTATGTTGGCTACTTTATACATAACATCGACTGTTGTAGGTAATTAATTTTACTGTTGGTGTTTAATTAAAATTCACACAATATCAACGTTTTCACACTTGAAGCTTAAACAACTAATGCTTATTGCTAAAAACCAAGCCAATACTAAAGCATGATAGATTGAAATATAATTTTCATAATAACATTCTTAATATTCAGATTCAGGACATTGCAGACCCAATGTATCAGCAATATAGTCCCAAAATCGGGTATGTCATCGATACCGATATGCTCTCGGATCCTCTCGGATCGATTTCGATGTTTCACGCTATCTCCTGTGACTTTTCTCAGGGAAGAGACAATTGGATAGAAAAAACAGTCGTTTTCCAACGTAGGTGAATAGCAGATGTGTGCGTTTTAACATTTTTACTATACTTTATATTATACCACATTCACGAGAAAGGGTGTGCTGTTGCCTTGCTCGTGGCGAGAATAACATAGAGAGACACGACAACAGTCGAAATTAATTACTTTGTCTGAATGTGGCTTGTTGTGTTTTTCAATTTCATTAGATTTACCAGTAACTCATTTAGTCAAATAAATCATAAAACATTTAAAATTGAAAAACATAACTATATAATCCGTACTTACTAACCAGAATTTATTTGGCAATACTACAATAGTCGCAGAGTAACAAGACACCAGAATCAATATACTCTCCAAAGATTGGGTTTTTATTGAGAGTGTGTAAAGAATGTAGGTCTACGTACCAATGCACAGGACAACGCGGAAAAGGGAAAATCGAAGTGAAATATAAACGTAGTAAGTAGTGCTACACTTTTGATGTCACCTAACAAGGTAGCGTGGTGTGATGGTTTCATTCACTGGACCAACAACTTTAATATTCGGTGTTCCACTAGATGACTTTTAATCCTTGATGTTTTGTGTTACTAGCTTGAAGCTTACTACTCTTTCTATCATTTCTACTTCTTTGGTGTGTTGCTCTGCGTAACTCCTGTATGCATGTTACACGTTTGATAAAATCTACTAACACCTGTTTTGTTCTAATTTATTTTTATTTAGGTAGTTGATGTTATGTGGTACTTACTTATATTCTAATGTTTTCACGGTGGGTTGATTTAAATATCATTAATGTAATTCTCGTGTTTCACTGTTTTGCTGTGAATCATCATTTGCCTGTCATGAGATTATAGTTTGCGAATGGTAAAAGCACTTTACTTTCCTAACTAATATACAGAATCATTATGAGTTAGTAAATGAATGCTGCTTGATTTTAGTCAGTTAATTTCATAACCTTTGAAATGAATTAGTTGAGTTATTGATTAAAATATTGATTGAACAATTACCTTTTAACTAGATTAGGTTGAACGCTTGATTTTATTTTTCAGTAGCTATTGTCAGTTTTAGATGTTTTATTATTATTGAAGCAGCATTGTACTTAATGCCGTAATATATTTATTCATTTGATATAATAGGAATTATTTATGTAGTGATATGATTTATAAATGTTAAGTGGTCTGTGAGATAATCTTGCAAGTATGGGATTATCAATATTTAGTTTTGACAAAGAACACATTTACCGAATGAAAATGCTCAATTCAACAATGTTTACTATAGCAGATTAATCTCACAGACAATCATATACATCGAATGGACGAATAATAAATATGTTGTATTTCTTTCAGACGTTAGGGTACCACCAATTCCAAATATAATAAGGGGTCATGAAAAATTCTTAAAAGGGGAAACTTTTTCATTAAATTGTACAGCTGAATATCAAATAGATTCTGTGGTCAACATTAATTGGGAATATCCTCCGAATGTGCTAGAGGTAAGAATATTTACTATTTTAATTCAGTTAGTGTTTTTTTGTCTGTTTCTGCATTTGGATTTTGCTCATACTGCATAATAAATTGTATTTTTCTTTTAAAAACCATCGGAACTTTTTTTTTAATTTGTTAAAGTTCATTTACCTTAGCTCCAATGGTTAATTAACAATTTGTTTGTTTCTAGGAAACAATTGAAACAAGATCGAACGAATTTGAAGTGACTGGTGGAATTTTATACAAAAATATAACTGTGAAAAATGCGACAAAAGATCATGCTGGAATTTATACATGTATTACCCGAAATAATTGTGGGAAAAAGACAATGACCAGTGAGAAGGAATATTTAGGTAATTTATTTAAAATAACGTACGAGTTATTATCTAAATCTGTATACTACCTAGGATGTCGGACTCAAGGATGCAAGTGCGGAGTGAAGAGTTAATTATTTGATATTGTCCATTTTGTGAAAAACGGACTCAGAAAAAAACCTATAAAAGCTTATTTTTAGAGGATTATGTAATCCTCTAAACATCGATCGAAAGTCACATAAATATTCACAACCTTTATTTAATCTTTCCACTTTCTTTTTATATTTTAGAAAATCCCTTGCTAGAACTTAAATCGACGACCAAAGGAAACACCATAGTGGTTAAAAAGAAAACTGTAAAGTTGACAGTCGAAATGCTCGATTACCCGATTGGTACATATAAATTGTAAGTACCTACTTATAGAATTTTTGGAAACACTCATTTTAATCAACAATCAACAATCATTTTAATCAGAGAAGAGCTCGTAGTTAATAATAACAGCCGCTCGGGTCGATCTTTAGGTTAAGCCGTGCTTGCCTAGGTTGGTCTGTGGATAGGTGACCACCCTTACATACCGAGTTTCCACCGTGCCTCGGAAAGCACGTTAAGCTGTTGGTCCCGGCTGTCATTTGTAGATCTTTGACAGCCGTTACAGGTCAGTGGCCTAAAAAGTCTGAAAACCAGTCTTACCAAGGGGTATCGTATTACCCAGTACTAACTCGGTTGTGGAGATCAGATAGCATCTGGTTAGACTGGAAACCGACCCCAACATAATTGGGAAAGATGAAGAGGCTAGGCAGATGACGACTATCAACAATAATTTTGAAAATAAATAAACTGTCTTGGTGTAGGTGGTCGCAAGCACGACTGCTGAGCGGGAAGTCCTGGATTCGATTCACAGGTCGGCCAAACTGTTGTTGGGTTTTCCATCAGGAATTTCTTGGAGTCTGGATTTGTGCCCGATTGGTGGCAATAGGCGCGCACGCGCACACTTAAACATAACTGGCGAAATGTGGGTGTACAATTAGGTGCACTTCTGCCTAACTCTTCCAGTATTACAAGCGTGATGTTATTTTATGTTTAAACTAGCTGACCCACGCAACTTCGTCTGCGTCACATAAGAGAGAAAAACGAAAGGAAAAAAAATCCCCGTTTTTGCAATTTTTTTCATTCCTGCTCCGCTCCTAATAATTGTAGCGTGATGTTATATAGCCTAAAGCCTTCCTCGATAAAAGGACTATCCAACGCAAAAAGATTTTTTCATTTCGAGCAGGTAGTTCCTGAGATTAGCGCGTTCAACCAAACAAACAAACAAACTTCTGCTTTATAATATTATATAAAGTATGGATAATATTAGTATACAGGGTGTTAACCACCTCATCACGAAGCCGTAAACCAAGCTTTCTGTACATTAAGTTTACGCAAAAATTATTGCTGGGAACCGACTTTTTTTTTTGGGGTGAAAAAACATGTTTGCTGGCAGAACTCAATGTAATTTAATAGTGCGGGGGTCATAGAGGTGTTTAAAGTAAAAATCTTACAGTAAAAACTTGTATTTATAAAAAAACTTGTCAAAAAGTTCGAACTTTGACCCCCAATATCTCCAAAACTAGAAGGTTCCCAAGTATAGTGTAGAACAAAAAAATGATCGCAATGACGGGGAGAACAAGTGGTTTTCGGATTCGTTAAGAGGTATTTTACACCCTTTAGATAAAAAAACTTTGGAAAATTACAACACGGCTGTCATGACCTATCACGGCTTTGATTCCCGCAAGGCTTTTTCGTGTCTCATCATCATCATTTCAGCCGAAAGATGTCCACTGCTGGACATAGGCCTTCCCCAAGTGTCGCCACATTGATCGGTCCCGTGCAACTCGCATCCAACGGATTCCTGCAACCTTCACCAGGTCATCGGTCCACCTAGTAGGAGGACTTCCAACGCATCGTCTTTGCGTGTCTGGTTGTTGTAAAATGTGAGATTTATGTTTGTGATCTCAATAATGATAGTCCTAATAAAATGCTGTGATGCCACCCATATATCACTACTGCTATTTAGTAGTAGTAGCAGTATTTGCCTGTTTGTATAGATAGTTAATAAATAACATTTCAGCTTAATCAACGATTCGCCTGTACCTCAAAACGAAGCTAAGTACAAGATTTCTCGGCACTCCCAAACCGGAGATGTTGGATTGACCATTTTCAACTCATCTGTCACAGACTCCGCAAACTATACCCTAGTTGCATCCAACGGATACTTGAAAAAACAATTTACTTACGATCTGCGAGTCAAAGGTAAGAAATGGTTAATTAAGTTACGTACGTACGTAAATGGTTAATTAAGTTAAGTACCGAGCTTCTGATTAAATTCGCTCGGGTTGATCTTCCGGTTAAACCGCGCTTGCCCAGGTTGGTTCGTGGATTGGTGACCACCCATTACATACCAAGCTTCGTACGTGCTTCGGAAAGCATGTTAAACCGTTCCAGCTGTCAATTTAGATCTTTGACAGTCGTTTTTAGTCAGTGGCCCGAAAGTCTGGCAAGCAGTCTTACCAAGGGGTAGGTATCGTATTACCTAGTACTTGCTAGGTTGTGGAGAACAGATAGGTAAAATGCTGGTATTCAGTTTTATCCGGTTAGTTTGGAAGCCGACCCCAAGTTGGGCAAAGGCTAAGCAGATGATGATATTAATGGACGCACTGGTGTGGACTACAGACTAGTCCCTCTGGCTTGCGTCTCAGTGGGAAATTCATAGGCTGATTATTATACTTAATCTTCGAATATTTGTACCCACAGTAGTCTACCTACAGTCATACCTTTTTTAATAAAAATGAGTCATATGTCCACTATGAAACTGTATTAAAGATAGTTTAAGGAAGGATTATTCCAAGTATTAAGTACATGTTTTTAATAGTCTATTGTTATTTACAATAAATTATGTAATATTGTCTTTGTTCCACAGCACCACCAGTTATCGACTTTGGACCTCCTGATGATAAGAAATACATGGAGAATACGATGGCAACCCTTAGATGTGTGGTGACAGGGTTTCCTCTGCCAGAAATCACTTGGATATTCTCTAATGGCGTGGAAAACCAGGCGCAGGTAAATCAAATTCATGGTTAGAGAGGGGTTCTTATCTTCATCAATTTCATGAACCTCATTGAATACAAACAGTTCGGTTACTTAAAGACTAATAATATAGCACAAAATAGTTCTCTTTAATTTTTAATAAACGTTTCCTTTCAGAAAAGCACATCTATAAAAGAGCATTCAGTATATAAAGAGACAGCGTTCATGGAAATACCAGTACATGCATCCAATAACGTTTCTTGCCACGCATCCAACTCAGAGGGTGAAGGTAGCGAAACAAGAAGACTTCTCGTTTACGAGATGAGCAACGGTTTCGGCATTAGGAATGCTCACGACACATGGTTTTCGCAAAACCAGGATGTGACTATCACATGTATTGCATCCAAGTATGATTTTTATAGGGTAACTTGGTTGGGCTCAGACGAGGAAGACTTGAATGGAACTGGTAAGTTCCCAGAAACAAAACGACAATTATTATTTGTGAATACCGTCACAAATGACGTCGTACCTGACAATTTTAACGAATTATTAATTGATTTACGAATTTCCTTATTCTCAGCAGCTGTGGAATACACGAAAAATACTTTTTCGCTTATTGCCAAATTGAAGTTTCCGAACATCTCTTTGAACCAAAGTGGCCCATATACATGTCGAGGGTTGAGGTTTAACGGCTCCAATGAAACTGAAACCGTCACTATTTCAGTTGCTCGTAAGTGTGCCTTGTTGATCTGCTACACTGCATAATAAGTTCTATGTGTCTGTATTCAATGATAACATTTGTTTACAGCTCTTCAAGCGCCGGTAATAAGCATTCCTATGGCAGACGAGACCCAAGAAGTGGTTCTGTTCCAACCGGTGGTACAGCTTACCTGTCAAGCTGAGGGAGTGCCACCGCCCAAATTAGACTGGTATAAGGTAAAGTTTGACGTTATATTGTGTGATTAATCGTGCTTTTGGAAATAATCTTTCGAGTATATAAAACTCCAGGGGATCCGCTGAATGCGACACGCACGAGTCCGTGCAATATGGCGACACTTGGTTGGGGTCTGTGTCTAGCAGTGGACGTTTTTCGGCCGCAATCTGACCATTTTGGTTGATCGTCGATCAAACAAATTGTAAGATTTTTTAAATGTTTATTTTTCAATCAGGATGAAGCTTTAATGACAAACGACACAAACGCACATATTTATACGGAAATAATAAATCATACTGTTATCAACTCAACCATAGTGATAAATCAAATGGTGGACGAAAACAAGGGAGTCTATGAATGTACGGCCAGCAACGACGCACTGACGGCGAAACGCGTTTACACACTGGTACTGAAAGGTAACTTTCCCCCACAAAAAAATTCATTGATAAAAGTTTTATTCATAATAATATTTAAATATTTATCTTCTAAATTCTAGATGTTGATAATTAAAAATATCAGAGCGCGTCTTAGCTCTGATAATTTGCAATCAACGAGCGTCAGCTTGTAGAATGATCCCAAACCTCTCAAAGGCAATTCGGGACTTTGACCTCATCCCACGGATATGCACATGTTTTACTAAGACGAGATGATAATAGGATTATGCACAATTTTAAAACATTATTACTTTTCAGCAGAACCGACGTACGCAATATATTTAGGCGTTATCTTTGTAATCATCTTTGTTTTGATCCTCGTGGTGTTGTACCTCACGTGGAAGGTTCGCAAAGAGAAGAGATTCAGAAAAGAACTGGCGGCAGCTGGTCTACTTTATTTCAAAGAAGGTGTTACTAAATCTCTAAATCCAGACCTGGGTATCGATGAGCAAGCTGAATTGTTGCCGTACGACGAAAAGTTTGAATTTCCTGCAGACAAATTAATTCTAGGTAAGATTATTACTACTAAACATGATTTTTTCCTGTCGGCGAGGAGGTAGGTACACAGAACATGCAAAGTTAAAACGTTATAAATAGGTACGCAAGCAAATACAAGGTATGTGTTAAGCACTGTTCAAATTCCAGCTCATTACGTAAGTTTGCGAAGTACAACAAAACCAAGAATTTTATCTCGTTTTCTGCTTAAACTTAAGTTTTCGGAACTAACTGTTGAGGGCAAATGTCATATGCCGAAGTACCTGTGTAGGAATAAAACCAAATGCAAAAATGACATTTGAAGTACTTAATACTTTTACTTTTTAGTCATAGTCTAATGTAACATAAACATATGTGTTGTAGGCAAGCAGCTAGGTGCAGGTGCATTTGGAGTTGTATATAAGGCGGATGCACGTGGAATCATAAACGCCGAAGAAACAACCGAGGTGGCCGTGAAAATGGTGAAGAAAACTGCAGACAATATGTATATCAAAGCGTTGGCCTCAGAACTAAAAATAATGGTGCACTTGGGGAAACACATAAACATCGTGAACCTGCTAGGAGCGTGCACGAAAAATGTTGGGAAACGTAAGACGGGTGTTATTTCTACATTTTTAGACCACATTCTTTCTTAACAATGTTGTCTCGCTGTATATTTGTCTACTATATACAAGTTGTGCAACTTGAAATTGACGTCTATAAGCGCCAATAACAATTTTATTTACTAAAACAGCCGTCTTTTTTATCTTCGTATAAAAAATAATGAATGTTCTTTTGTAACCTCCTAAATAACCATAGCTCTATTTTATTTATTGTAACATCATTAGTAGGATAAATAATCTTCTTCTCCTTATGAATGCCTTCTGCTGAGTCAGGTTTTGTTTGATCCATCAAGGTAATTGTATTTTTTTACAGTTTAGCTTATAAAAGTCTGTTGTTATCATCGATCGATATGAGTTCGCAGCCTATGATGTGCTAATTTTCCTAATTGAAGGTTTATTGTGTTTACAGGGGAGTTGATAGTAATTGTTGAATATTGTAAGTTCGGCAATATACACAATTACGTGCAGAGGCACCGTGAGGTCTTCATAGATCAACTGACAGATAATAAGGAGAAAAATCTAGGCAGAGTTAACAGAGGATTCTCTTGCAGCAGTGGCAGTACCGGGTGAGAAAAGTTTTTAAAAGGAATTCTGAAAACCTTTGCAATAAAGCAGTAGAAAGCTAAAATTCAAATTCCATACCGGAAAAATAACTTCCTTTTCAGGTTTTCTCAGATAAATAATAAAACATAATCTTACATGTATTTTTTACCGTTTCCAGAGCGCACTCAGATTATTTCGCGTCCAGTACACAAGACACCGATCACACATTTGTCAACACTGCAAACACCAACAGATCCACAAGAAAAGGTAATTACGTTTCGTTATATAAAAAATGTCAAACACATACGATAAAATGTTATATTAATACAGTAACTGGAAAAAAAAATGCACGATCATGTTTTTTGATAATACAATAATGGAGAGATAAAAACTTAAGAAACGCGTAGGTGTGTTGATTGATTTAGAATTTTCGATGAAGCAAAAAGTATTCGTTAGCTAAGCTATCGAACTGGTATATTTTTAACTGCATAGCAAGAAGCCGAGGCTACCAAAAATTTAAATATCTATTTAAATCAGTAAGTAGATCATGTAACGTCTTCTCTAACCTATAAGTCGTTGGATTTGGCTGTTATTCAAAGAACTTTGAGTGTAGTCGGAAGCCCAGAACTTCGAGTGTAGTTGGAAGCCCGTAAGTCTAAAAACCAGTCTCGCCATAGGGTTCCGTGTTAACCACGTAAATAATTGTTTCAATGACACGAAAGTACATGCTTAGCTGTTGTTTATTTTTGTTGGTTTGTAAATACTCGAATAATCCAGGACAAATGAAAATATATACTTTTAAAACAAAAATAAATTTTATGTTAGTGTTTTAATTTTATTTTTAAAGAATATTTTCAAAGTTATTCACAATGTAATTTGTCATTTTTTGCCAGACATCGCAAACCAAAATCACCAAGTGGAATCCGGAAAAGGTAACTTCTAGGGGCACATGTACTTATTTTGCACCAACATTGTGTTTTAGTCGCTTCGTTGTAATTACTATGTAAGCACAGTTTTATATCGTGTCTGATTTATCAATGTGATAGTGAGTAATTGCATTTACGTTATCTTTTTGTGTAATTTTGTTTGATGTCTATTTTCTGCACAAAATTTTTGCCGCAATCTATAAGTATTATGAAATCACGCTTTCGCATTATGGGTATTTACAGCATTGTTTAGAGTACATATACACTCGTTTCGTATTGCTACTTATAATGGCAAGTTTCCAATATTTAGACTATCGAATGGTTCAGTATTCGATTATTTAAAGACCAAGTGCAGTAACCCCTCTCTGTGGACACTGGATAGATGCAAGTTGATACTTCCAATTTTTTTCGGACTACAACCTGCTTTTGTGATTTTGTCCACTTAATTTTATGTAAGCATTTTATTATACCTTTACGTAAGTGTATGACAACTCAACAAATTTTTTAATCAGTGGTTCATGAGGATAATGTTCACTGTATTGCAGTGCACGTGCGTTGACGTATTTCTACTTATTGGTATATCTTACGTAAATAAATCAAGTTCGTCAAACTCGTAGGGACAAATGCAATTTATGTAACCAGTAGGTATTATAGCCAAGTTTAAAAACTACTTGGAAACAGTCAGCGTGTAGATATTCCGCCATTACAAAAGGTACCTATCATAAATACTTCTTTTTACTGAATGACTTATTGGCGAGTATAATAAACTCTATTATTAGAATGCTTCGTGCGATGTGACATATGTATATGGAAATTCATAAATCATAGGTATACTTTGATTAACCGCATCTCGCATTGGTTGTCCTGGATTCTATTCTGAATTGCAATCATTGCTGACGCACGAAGCCTTTTTTCACATGATTTTTATTTTATTTAATTTTAAAGGTACGACAAAAGTATGCTTGTAAAATTCTGGGAGCACCGTAACACTTTTATTTTAATAGAGGATTTCCAACATCCATGGACTTTTTGAAACCCAAATGAATTTAATCGGTTAAGAAATCTCGAGTAAATCTCTTCCGTTGGTTGTGTCTCAATCAATCAGAACAGCTTAGAAGCGCGTTCTTAAAAGATAAGAACTGATCGGGCTTGATTAGGCTTTTACCAACCGGGAGATCTTCCAGGAGGAATCTTGTAATATTTCTTTTTAAAAGTATGGCTACCTTTTTGCACATAGTAGGTTGCTTCGAAGTAAATGGGTGTTTACTAGAGGTAAAATAAAGTGAGTAATATATTAATATATTTCTTAACAAAATGGTTTCCAGTATCAGAAGGATACGTGCAACCAGAGTGGCGTACAAACTACGAGAGCGACTACAGTTTCGACGGACGTAACCCGCGGCCACTGACCTCTCGCGACCTCCTCGTGTGGTCCTTCCAGATCGCGAGGGGCATGGAGTATCTTGCTAGTAGGAAGGTCGGTAGAATTTGAAGCTGAAAATATTCTATCAGTCATAAGTTCATAACGGAGAAAGATTACTTCAAAACAAGGGTAAAAGCTATGGAAATAAGTCTCAGGATGCTTATTTTGATTTATCTTATCAGCTTCTTGTTTATTTATTATCTTGACCCCAAAACAAGATGTTCTTTGCACACTGTCTTATTAATATTACTAGTCATTTGTGTCCGATAGCAGGGAAACAGTCTTCACTTAATAGCTATTGAGTATAAAATAAAAAAATAGCTTTTATTCCCTATAATTAACAATAACAATTCTGTTTTTTTTTTTAATAACTTAACCTATTAAGGGGTCATCTCTGGATGAAGGCCTCCTCCATCTGTAAATCTTGGGTCGTTTTGATCCACTCTATCCCAGCCAGTGCGACGATGTCGTCTCGCTATCGTTGCAATGGTCTGCCTCGGCGTCTGTTTCCGTTTCGTGGATACCAGTGCAGGACGCGCCCGCTCCACCTGTTGTCTGTGGTCCTCGCGATGTGGCCTGCCCAATTTCACTTCAGTTTCTCGGCCATATACAAAGCATCAGTGACTTTGGTCTTCGCTCTGATGTCGCTGCTCTTTATGCTGTTGAGTATACTGATACCCAACTCTTTTCTCAAACTTTGGCCAATGCGTTCACGTAAGTTTGGTTCAACTAAGTTCCTATGGGAGCTGCTAGTTGAACCAAATTGAGACAGGCAAAATTGTAAAACTACTGTCGGAACACTATGACAAATGTAAAAGTAAATATACATTTTGTAAATTTCAGGTTCTACACGGAGACTTAGCAGCAAGAAACGTGTTGTTAGCCGATGACAACATTGTAAAGATTTGCGACTTCGGTCTCGCTAGGAGCATTTACAAAAACGATGAATATCAAAAGAAAGAAAACGTGAGTATTCATATATATTTATCTACATTAACCTCACATCCATGAAGGTCACTTTGAAAGCGAACACAATAAGTTGTTTACGTCTAAGAAACTGCGCCAATGTTATAAGAAGCATAATTCAAAATCTTGATGTGGATATTTTTAAAATAATCAATATAGACAAACATTCATTTTAGATCAACAGTTTTAACAATGTTTGGTGTTTTTCAACTATTTTCAAACACTCACATACTACGTCATTGTTTAATATGTTTAAACATACCTAGAACATAACCGGCTTGGTCTATTAGCAATGACAAATGAATCGAAATGCTGAAAAAATGTAAACTGGTTTAGCTGAAAGACACGTAGATAAATTAAAGACGGTATACATTAATAATTCAATATTTCATCATCATGATCATCATTTCCATCATCATCATCATCATCCTAAGCTTGATTTTACCCATTGCTGGGTGGTAAAGGCCTCTACTTACTTGTGTCAATCTTCAAGTTCCTATAACTGGCAACAAATTGGTCTGCCCACCTCGCTGGAAAACTAGCACATCTTTTTCCAGTCCTTGGAAACCATTCGATAGTTAGTATATATACTGAATTTCCTCATTGTTCAAGAAATAATATCAGCTGTGAGCAAATTGAAACTGAGCCGAGTTAATTGAGATGGTTGACCTCAAATCACGTAGACTCTGAACTAATGGCGTTACCGGCAAACTGTACGTGAATACCGGTTACGGTAATACGTTTGCATATTCCATCGGGAGCAAGAGACGGTTTCCGATTGAATGCAGACCAACCGCTCGACCTAAATCTCTCAGGGATTGTTCTATCTGATTATAATGTATGATAATCTCAGTGTCATGAGCTTAAGACAACCGTAAATCAAAGTTGCTGTTGTTTGTTTTCTTGGTTGTCGGTCTCATTATTTGTTGCTTAGCAAAGATAGTTGACACTACCAAGTGTCCTTTTGATTGTTATGTATTTAATTTCCCATTTGTAATCTATCCATAAAGCTTGGTTATGTAATCGACTCTTCTTTCTCCAGATCCACTCATAAACACAGTTTCGTGAAAGAGCTTCACATTCTGATGAAGCAACATTATGATTTTTGTGAACTACAATTTTAACTAGAATTGTCTTTGTATATTTCTAGTGTCTTCTACCCGTCAAATGGCTAGCGATCGAGTGTATGACAGATCGCATATTCTCGACGCAGTCGGACGTATGGTCGTTTGGCATCGTGCTGTGGGAGCTGTTCTCTCTCGCCAAGACGCCTTACCCCAACATCAACCCAGCAGCTCTGTTGCAGTGGCTGTCTGAAGGGTACGTAGACCACTTAACATGATGTTTTATATGAACGATGCAAGTTCATGTGTCTCACCCAGACACCTGTGTACTTCATAAAATTATGACCGGCATCGTGTACGCGGAGTTAGCGTAGCTGAATTTTTGAGGAAAACAGATTTGGAATTTTTGCCTGCGGTGCGCTAAGAAGAAGGTGGCTCAGCAAAGGGTTTAGGCCCTAGGCCTATGCCTAATGAGAGAGAGTAAATAAAAAAATGCAGATTACATGTTCAAAAAATATGACCAAAGCACCTAAATTATCCAGTCCAACAAAATAAGAAAGATAAGCCCTAAAAGACGTTGTATTTCGGTTTACGATATTTTGTCGCCTTTCACTCGAACTCCCATCATCATTTGCTTTCTCTGATTCCATCATCAGATCCTGATTTGATGATTATGGGACAACCTGGGAAGACACAAAAAACAAAATCAACAAAAAAACAAAATCGGTCCAGCCATCTTCGAGTAATCGGGGAACACTGAATTGAGAACCTCCTTATTTTTTAAGTCGGTTAATAACGACGTTATGGTAGGTGACTCATAAATCCGGATAGCCTATATCAGATTCGGCCGAGTATCGTTAATTTGCTTTTAAGAATTTAAGACTTCCGTTCCTTTGTCATAATCAGAAGTAATCAGAACCTAACCAAATTCTCATCAATGTACCCTTGAAGTACATCCTTTCCAATAAAAAATAAAAAACAATACATGTCACGGCAATAGGGCTTCTCCCCAATAAATGGAACTTAACACACCTAACTGTCGAAATCTGGGTGTATTATACACTTCTGAGTACCCCCTCAAAGCATACAGGCGTGATGTTACGTCATGATATTGTATAATCAATAAACAACCAAGCGTTTGCAGCAATCACTGCAGCTTTGCCGTGTATTTTTGAAGAGTTCCATTTATATCTCAGAAGATCAGCATCAGATCTTTAGCAAATTAAAATGGGACCACACGGGTAGCACCAGCTTTCCAATAAAAAAAGAACTATCAAAATCGGTTCACCCAGTCGAAAGTTCTGAGGTAACAAATACAAAAAAAAAATACAGCCGAATTGAGAACCTCCTCTTTTTGGAAGTCGGTTGAAAAGTCAGAAAACGTAAAGTTATGTAAACGTAAATTACGTTCCGAAAAATTATGGATGATTTCCTAAGACCGTTTTCATGTAGCTCCCCTTGCTGCCCCGTTAACCGTTTCCACCCTGTATACGACATATACACTGCAACTCCCAATTAGAGTATTTAATCTTTGCCGGAATCTACTTGTAGGTTTGATTCCATAAATTGCTTGAACGCCCCATTAATGAATGTTACAGGAAGCGTCTAGCCAAGCCGACGTACGCGGACGACCGGCTGTACGATGTCATGATGAAGTGCTGGGACCAGAAGCCCACGGCACGGCCCACCTTCAGCCAGCTGCAGGAGATTCTTGGCGGCTTTTTAGAGGACAATGTGCGAAATGTAAGTGTATTCAAAGGATCTAAAGCATATAATAGAATAACAAAGCTCGTGATTAGATAGAAGAGACCCTAGACAAGTGCCAATCGATTTGAAATCATTTTGTTTTATACAAGGTGTAGCATTATAAACACAAGAACTCTCGTGTGGTATCTCGGACCATGCATAGAACGACTTTTGTTCTACGTCTCCTCAAAAAATATTGGATTTTCTATAGGAATTAACGCCATCTGCTGGTCAACACGTACCCACCAATTTATTACATTTTACAATTTATTTACAACAAAAGTTTGTCTCGAGATTAAACACACAGCAACACACAGGTAAATCTGACGACTCTTCTTTCAGCTGTTTTGTTTCATTCGCCAGTTGTGGATAACTTTTTTAAATTCAGTTAAATGATTTGCGGTCATAAATAAAAAGCTTGTAAAAACACTGCACTGTCTCCCTCTACGTAACGGTTTTGGATAGACGTGACACGATGAGAGAAATGAACCACGTCAACTACAAGACTCGTGAACTAAATACAGGCGTATGTAATTCACGAGTCTTGTAACAGATGGCGCAGTCAGCTACCTCTATGTGCGGTTGGGCTTTTTTGTAAAATCAAAAAGCTACATGTCCTGAACTAATAGAAGTTCTCCTTTATTTTCGCTATTAAAGTTAAGGCATCGCAAAAAATATATATGGACAATGGCTAAACTCACTCTAGTAATAAAATGTAGGATAGCGCCTGACTATTAAACCTGACTAAAAATTGGCTCTATCGTTATCATACACTCACATCTGTAATTCCCGAAGGTTGTGCAGAGTTGTTCCTTTAGTCAGCACACACCATTGAATCTAGAATTATTAAAGACAGGTTCCACAATCTCATTTTTTCTAACACTTATTCCCGATTCTGATTTCCAGCACTACGTGGACTTAAACACAGCATACATGGACATGAACGTGCAGCCTGATGGAGAAGACTACCTGGCCATGGTCTGCGCACCTGACTATAACAATCTCGTGACGCCCAGCCCTCACCACTACGTCAACGATAGGAGCTTCTTCCCCACCACACCTACTCAGATAGGTAAGCAGATACTTGGGGGCTAACATTAGGCCCCTTCTTATTTATGTACATTAAGAATCTAAATAGACTGCCTAAATATTCTTGCATATTGTAATTTCGACCCTCGACGCAGAACTTAGCGTTGAGAAACCCACAGTGGGTTTTTATTTTGGTTTTAAATAGACGTGATAGTGAAATTGGCATAACTGACAGTGGGTAGATATAGAACAGTGAACATTGACAATGGGTCGGTAGAACAGTGAACAGTTACAGTGGGTGGGTAGGTGGTACTCCTGGAGTTAAAGCCATATAAGTGATGATGTGGATATTTACCAAAAGGTGGTACACTTCAGGTCACACCATTTAGTAGCAACCCTTAAATAGTATCAGCAATAATGTCTCATGTTTTGTAATGGTACCATTTTCATAACATTAATTTGTGTTTTTCAAGCTGCCGAAGTGAATACAAAAGGTAAAATCCATGATAAACTGATATCCTATCCAAACACTAGGTTGTTTATTACCATTTTTCAAAACTTATAAGAGAAAGTAGTATGTTTTTCCGACTGTTTAATATTATTTCCTTTTATCAGACGGAACGGATAACACTACATTCTGATTACACAAAAATACTACAAATGGTAATTCAACGCATGTCTTTGTTGTAACTAACAACAACTGTGTTGGTACTAGGGCATGCGAAACCGGTTTTGCCGGGTTTAACTATGGGTGAGAAACCCGGTTCCGCATGCCCTAGTTGGTACTGATCACTGTACTTGTGCACACTACACACCTCCAAACTAAAACAATTATAACTCGTCTGGTTGATTTGGTTGGCTCTCATTTGTAGTTAGAATTCTCTTCGTGTTGTTTTGTGTTCTCTCTTTCTCAACAAGTAAAGGTACCTACCTACTAAGCTCGGTTCACAATTTCAGATGATGATGGCTATCTACAGATGAGTCCTGCTTCAAGACAGAACATATTCAGTCCTCGAACTCAGGACACCAAGTTTGACTTTGACGCGCGCAAATTCAATCCGAGGGCATCTGAAGCCAGCAGCTGTGGTTCAGAGTTAACGCCAATGCTTACTTTGAACAACCTACCTAGGAGTGGTTCAGAATCCGACCAGGAAGGCAACCATTCCCCGTATCTCAACATGTGCCCCAGGATAGACGAAGAAACCGACGACGTATTCGCAACAAACCAAAACAATGCAAAGAACGCCCTCAACACAGTCACTAACCCGACGTACATCACGTTAGACGTCGACATCGAGAAGAAGCCGAAAGATATTATTAATTCGTACGTGAACATACCGAACGGTCTAGTCAAATAATTTCATTTGGTGTAACAAAATAAGCTAATCTCATTTACTAACATAGTATCTACTTATGTATAATATTCTCATAATCTGCATGAATGTCTTTGATTACTGTTAATTTTGATCTCTGTACCTATTCTTGATGAAAATGCTGTATTTCTTTCTAAACTTTCTTATATGTGAGTGTCTTATTTTCCTTATCTGACGTAAATGTTAGTTTTATGTCTTAATTGTTTCCTTCATTTAGTGAGCTTATTTGTTGTATCTTCATTCATGTTAATAGGTTTGTATCCTAGGTGTATTGTATGTACAGAAATGTTTACTTTTTGTGTAGACTAACTGGCGTAGGTGGCTCAGGAGTAGACGTGGAATGGTCACCGTGAAGAATATTTAATGTTCGCCATGTCATGGGTTGTCAGGGGCGTACAAGTAGGTACATGATTTATCCTTGATGTACGGATATACAAATAGTACGTATACTGACGTAAAATGTTCCTACAGCAGTAAAGGACCTGGCAATACCGTGCTCATGCTGTGTGTATGTAAGAGTGGAGGCATGATATGTATGATGTGATATTTTGTTATAGGACTTTGTAATTGGACTCGATAGTATGAATGTAGTCAGTATTTACGTTCTGCGAAGCCCACCAGTAAAATAAATGTGAATATGTTTTAAATATTGGTATTTCTACCGAAAACATTCCTGTTGTTTTTTTTATTTTCAAATAGACGCAATCTTATGAATTAATTTGCATAACACTTGTTACTGTTTTATTATTTTATTTGTGTGTAGGTGATATTGATTGGAAACTTCCACCAAATGTTGTATTTATAAGTCAACGTTGATTATGAATATATTGTTTGACTGGGTATAAAATTCAAGTTCACACCTTTTAGTTTAGCTTTGATTTACATTTATTAAAATATGTACGGTAGCCTATTGTAAGAATTTAATGCAACAGAATAGGTGCTTCGCCTATTCCACATATAAATAAAATGTATATAAACTTGAAAAATAGTCGATGTTTTCATAATTTTGTGGAAGAACCCATATAATATATTTATTTTTATTTTGAGTACCTACTAAAATTTAACCTTATTTTTCGAATACGAGTATTAAGCTAAATCGATATTTCGGAGATGTACTAATCGACTATTTTACAAAATTTATATTGACTGTTATATTTTAAGATACTACTAGCAAACTTATATTGTATGCTCTGCCAATTTGCAAGTACCATGTGTATACTTTTAAAAAGTAAGTGGGAATCCGTTGTTTTTGATCAAAGTATATTTTTGTTATACAAATTATGTAGATGCCATATAGTAGAGAACTCAGTAAAATAAAAACGAAAATATATCAATGTGATATTAAAATAATTTTATTAAGATCATTTTATTTCTTTTAACATTCCTGCAGGCAATATTTCTTGTGTCTTGTTTTACCTTCTCCTTTTTCCCTGTGAAACGACCTTGAAAACTCTCATCCTTCTTTCTTTTAGGAACCTCGGATGTTAATGAGTACCTGGAACAAAAACAGTTGGTGTTTCGAGTTTGCCTCAGAAGAAAAATTACTCACATTTACTGAAGCAACTATTTCACGTATGGGATAATTGCTTTAGGCACACTATCGCATTTCATGGTTTCCCCCTACCCGAACGTAGCCATGATGCGTTTGACGTGGCTGGCTTGAGGTAACACAGAAAAACAGCAGTAGGGATGTAATAAATAACGAAGAAATAGCGCTGGACATTACACACAGCGCCATCTAGTGCCACACTAAGCATCAGGCCATCTAGTGCCACACTAAGCAACGAGGCTTGTCTCGTGGACACCAGATAGCTAATATACTACATTAATACTTTTTGTTTGTAAATATATGTTTAATATACATAAAAACATCTCGAATCAGAAACAAATGTCCATGCTCATCACACAAACACATGCTCCTTCCGGGATTCAAAGCCGGGACTCGCCACGGGGATCGCCCGGTCGTCTGATATCCGTTAATGTTAGGCTTTCAGGCTGTGCCAACACACCTGTTCCTCCGCATCTTCTACATTTAGTCGCCATCTATTAATATTCTCCGATAAAAATAAATATTATTGAGCTGGTCATCATAACAATGCATGCAGAGAATTCGAAATTCCCTACAGAACTTATAATGCCTTGAAAAATATGTATAAAATTTTATAGAGAGAGAAACTTGAATAATATTCACCTTAATTGTGAGCACACAATGCTACGTGCCGTATTTGTACGAACGCTGTATGCAATATGAGGAGCTTCGACGCAGATTTAGCGATGCAGGTGTGATATTTCAATTTGGGTATCTTTCAACACAGTTTCAACATACAACTTTTGATGAAACGGTATTGTAAAAGAAAGGTAGACCGCACATCCAATAAACATTTTTTTTATCAATATGAACTTTTCTGAAATTCGGATATTGAAAAAATAAACACAAAAAAAAATATTTATATTTATCATTTCATGCCTGTTCTATGTTGCCAGTGATAGAATATCGCATAGTTCGTGGAAAATATGGTGTCCTTTCACCAAGTTGAGAAGAAAATTCGATTTTCCTACATTTTCAGATTGTATTTTTCTATTCTTTACTCCATGAAATCTATTTTAGAATCTATTTCTACTTATAGTACAGTGTGCCGGAAATTAAGGAAAATATCGTGTGTGTTCAATGTATCGGTTGCTCTTCCCGCTATAATAAATCAATACAGGAAAGTAGCTTCAGCTATAGTACCTATTTGGTACGTGCCATTTAATTGTGGCTTGTAGAAACAATTGCAGTGAAGCAAATATCTATGAATACAAATACTGTAATCATTAATATGTACCAAAATCTAATAATAACTAAATGTCCAACAATATAGATCCAGTAAGCTAATTATTCTCTATGTAGGGTAAATACATACTTATTTTACAATTTACGAACATAGGCACATTTTGAAAACAATGAACCTCTTTTTCACTGTACACTAAGGGCCGAAATTAGATTTGAAATAAAAAAAGAGATGTATTATTGTTTCTGTTATATAAATTCACAAAAACATGATCATTGTCAAAGGTTAGCTAGAATTAACCGTACCTAACGTAAAATTGGAATGGTCTGTGCGAGGCCTTGGCAGTGGCTCAAAATAAATGAATAAACATTAAAAAAGGATATCAATTGCAGTCTTAGTTTTTCTTTTTAGTTTATTAAAGAACGCATGTAGTAAAACACACTTTTCTTCTGATAAAAAACAACATGGTTTTTCTTACTGGAGGCGTCAATTTCACACTTACTTATTGCCAATTCATTGCGTCGCATTTTACAAATTACTTACACCAGGTGGTTGCATCTCTCATATAGGGGCGTTGACTAGGCCATGTAGAACCGGTTGCGGTTCCAGATTTTAGATACCCGGTTCTGGGTGCAGTTAGAACCGGCAGAACCGGTTCTCACGGTTCCAGCTGACAACTTTTTCCCGTTGCTATTAATCGTAGATAATTTGACGGAATAATTACCGCATAACCGTTAGGACCATAGACATAATAATAATAAACAAGGTTGGGACGGACGTGTTCTTGAATGGAGACCGTGAATTGGCAAGCATAAGGTGGTGTCCTCAGTGCTGTGCTAAGTGGAGTGCAATTGTAGAGGTTTATGATCAGCTGGGGACTGCTGTTAGATAAAGATGATATGAATCACAACTTATAAGGTAGAACCGGTTACATAATACCTATGTTACCCTAGTGTTGACATCTGCTGAAGGATGATGAACTAACAGTCTCTCAATTACTCCATACAACCGTAGTTTGAAGCTGAAGACACCAAGAGCACTCTCGATTTGCATCCATTGAACGCTATAGCTACTTTACTACCATAACCTAGGTACGCCAAGGTCGAATTCTAGTGCTTACATCAAATTCAGCATGAGCTGCACAACCAAGCGGCATGCGTGTTACGACAGCGACTACGGAAAACCACAAACGAATCGCCACGATGCAACTTGCGACGGCGGAAGTCACGCCTGAAAACCACACTGAAATCACAGACGCGTATGTCAGTTGACGCCAGGTGCATCACACACTGCCTTTAGACGAAGACAGTAACGCTGGCGCCAGTCCGCAGACAAGCCTGCGCTTTCCTGGCCCGTGTTGTTTAGATGAGGCCAATGCATTCATTTCATTCCTAGATTATTCGTGTGGTGTTCCTTTTTCTGAATTCGGGACAAATGCGGCAGTAGTTGAAAATAAATGAATAAAGAACATCACTGCACTATTAAGAAAAGAGTTGATCGATCTACACGCGTCCTCTCGCTGGCGCGGGAGTTGCGGGGCATGCGGTTGGAGGTCACCGCCTTAAAAAAAGCGCTGGTAGCAAGCTCTGGCTTGTCTTGAAAACTGTTTATACGAAGCCAATAGCCAACACTGGATTCGTTTAAACCTTGTCACGTCGCCTGAGGCCACACGCCAAACTTACCTCGGTAATTTGGCGTGTGACGCTCCGCTACATGAATGGAACAAAACAAAAGCTACACGATCATAGCCTGCCACAGCGCACTCAACGTGTGAAGCAACGTCAAAGCTGGAGCTAATCCTTTCCGATTCACGCTTGTCACGCCTATTTAACACTACACACTATATGTATATAATTATTTAACTAACGTAGGTATCTATTGTTTTCTGCGTTATTTAGGCCGCATTGACATGTTTCGCAAACGCGCATACGTAACATCCATCCATATTAACAAATAATACATATGTGTTAAGCATGAATGTATTGTAGTTTAAGCAAGAACTACGTCGATTCTAATTAACATAGGAGCATAATTATTGTTCACAGACACATGACAAAAGCATTTCGAAACGGGTGTCTAATGTTTCAACATCTATATTGAAGTTTCAAGAAACTTCTGTATACTGTGAACGGAGAACCGTGTCTCGAGACGCGAACTAAGTGGCCCTGATTATAAAGGGTGTAAAACACCCCTTCCCGAAGCCGAAAGGCACTTGTTCTCCCCATCATTGCAATAATTTTTTTGTTCTATACCATACCTGGGAACCTTCTAGTTACGGAGATATGGGGGGTCAAAGTTACAACTTTTTGAAAAGCTTTTTTTTAAATAAAAGGTTTTTTTGCAAGATTTTGACTTTTAACACCTCCACAACCCCCGTACTATTCAATCATTCCATCACCACAATGTTTTAAGTGCGTTACATTGAGTTCTACCACAAAACATGATTAATTATAACCTCAAAAAAAAAGTTGTTTCCCAGCAATAATTTTTGCGTAAAGTTACTTAGTTTGATGTACATAATGCTTGGTTAACGGCTTTGTGATGAGGTGGTTTACACCCTGTATGTTCACCTATCTATTCAGATTTAGATTTAGACAATGACTTGGCACCATTCAGAGGAAGGAACAAGAGACGTTTAGCTTGTCGTATATCGAAGTTATAAGCAGTAACTACGCAGTACATGCTGATGATGATCGCAGTAGACATATAATAGGTACGAAACGAATTGTCGTGTACTGTCAGTTCGGTTGACGTCATCATGGCTCAGTCATTGAGCGATTTGCGTCCATGCCAGGAGGTTTATAATTTCAGGTGTACATTGTGTAGTACATATTTCTGACTGTGAGATGATGGCTGCCATTCAATGAACTCCCGGGAAATGTCTATATCTCACTGTTCTTTGGTACGAAGGAAGGTCGATCAGAAACATGCACGGCAAACACACGAACACCGGGGTTTGGCGCCCGAACGTAGCGAGGGCGCCAATAGCTCGAGATACTAATAAGTGTCTTTATTTAACACGAGGTGGACACTGTGTTTTTCATTACGAATACAAGGAAAATAAAAATAAAACATGAATCAACTACAAAAAACAAATGAAGATCAGATTACCGCTTTCCCGCCAATTTTGTTTTTTTTTTCGGTGGCCGGCTAGCTGTTCAGCCATTATTTTTCATCATTGAAAAAATGGTAAATATTTTTCAAAAATTTATGTTATTTTATAGAAATAGTTGGAACAAAATAATAAAAAAGTTATTTAAAATATACATATATATGTCACCGTAAAATTGTCAAATGCGTTATATTACAATATAACGTGTATCTCTCTAGCGATATTGTAAAGTCCCGAATTATTGTCAACTGAACATACGGAAGTATCCCTTGCCCCCATAAACGGGACTTGGGGCAACCCCCCGTTAGGTTAGTTAGGTTCCTTTAAACCCTGCACTCGGAAATAGGGGCCCCGCAAAGCGGGGCTCCGTCGACTACGCTTTTTAGGGGAATATGAAGTGTTTTAAGGTTAGGTTATATTAATCGATATTTCTCAGGAATGGTACAGTATCTTTTCCTGAGAGTGGTACCACTGGGCAAGGAGGACCCCTCCTTCTCTCCACACCGCGTGAGTTGACTACCATCGCATGCATTACACGAAAAATAATGCGTTTTATTGTAAGCAGTATGTTCATTTGACAATAATTCGAGACTTTACAATATCGTTAGTGATATTACAATATAACGTATTTGACAATTTTACGGTGACATATATATTCCTCAATTACTAATTAACTTTATGTTATTTCAATTAACTGAATTAACTGGGTTGTGGAGGTCAGATAAGCAGTCGCTCCATGTAAAATACTGGTATTCAGCTGCATCCGGTTAGATGATGATGATGATTATATTCCAATTTTATATCGCGCTGCAATTGAGTGGCTGTATGCTGTGTAGAAATTTAGAACATGGTTAAATAGAATTTTTGTTTTTTTTTTTATAATTTGACAGCTGTCAGTTGAAAGCGATTTTCCCTATTCTGAAAAGCATAACTTTAAACCCGCTCCTCAGGCAATTTCAGACCAACTTTACGAGTACGAGTAAAGAAAAATGAATTCAGTTCCTTCTCTAAATAAAATTAACTTCGTATCTCAGAGTATTGGATAAACAAACACCACTGACCCGTCTACGTACTCACACAGTAAAGTGCTCTGAGCTTAAAATCGATGCAATTTCAATCCGAATGTTCTGTGTAAAGTTGGTACTCAACATCGTTGGGGTTCTAACTATACTAAAAGTTCCGTGTTAACAAACATGTGTAGTTTGTGTACACTAAGCACTTCTTTTTGTTGTCTATTGATGAACATAATGGAGGATCGGAATTACTAATACTATGAGTAAAGTCAGAAAATTAATTGTTGACTTTCAACTTGAATTGATGCTATATTCATAACACAAGCATCATTGTAAATCAAATGGCTAGGAAGTGTAGTACACTTTCTTAATATTTAATTTCCCTGGCTCAACAATTTCTTTCTGGCATGAAATATACAAGGAAAATTAGCAATGACACTGAACAGCCATTACAGTTCATCTCGTTCACAAATAACACTATTACGCACCAAGCGAAGCGACTACGGGGTGCTACCAATTAATTTACCTGCCAAGCATTGTCTGGCTATTGCTTGTGTTCAGTCACTGGACGGACACTGATCTCATGAACTTACAAGATAGTCATATCAATCCATACTGTGACTGAGTAAGTGATAGACAAGCGAACACCACACAGCCTAAACCACTGAAGACAAAATTGCGATAAAATTAAACAGAATTTAAGACACAGGATGACAACACTCAACTCTGACAACATTTAGATAAAATGTTAATTAGTTTGATCAAAATAAGAGCTGAATGTATTGTGGTCTGACTATAGTGACTATGCCTCGGACAATTCTGTCAAAACGTACCTACTTCCCCATCTTAACTTATTATGCTCAAATAAATTTCGATAGTTAATGCTCATTTATTTAAAATCTGTTCCAAATATACCTATTGGATGTATATGGGACTGATTTTACTGTATAGTAATATATTCAGAGACTATACTTCACGTGTGCACACATTATTTCATCACTGGGAGGGTTAGAGCTCAAATTGCGCTACATCACACGACACATAGCTTGTTTTACACGAAAATTTACATATTTTTTAATTGGAGTTACGTCCTTTTTAATTTAGTTGTAAATGAATGTCGTTTCAGGGAAATGTGTTGTTAGTGCGGAAATAAAATGTTGTTTTATTTTTCATTAAATTTGCGTAGTTGGTTTTTAACTACGTAAACATAACAAGAGTAGTTGGTTTTATTTATCTTATGAATGGAATGGTTTTAACTTTTAACATTTCTTGGAAGAAAAATTCAACCTACCATTTCGGATAATTTACAACAAAAAGAAATAATTTCTATAAGTATTTTAAAGTTATCGGCGATAGTGCTCTTGCCACTTCTTAGTTGTGTTTGGAGAACATCTTCGACCTGGTGACTACCTCACTATAGCCGATCATATTTGAAAAAGAAATGCGTCAAGATTATATTTTCAAGAAGCAACTTGAAAAATAGGTTAGTGCAATAATTCTAGGTAGATTTTCTAGCTTTAGGTACTTAGGAGTCCTGCTTATAACTAAAGGTGCAATTTTAATTTTCTCCGTAATTGGGCGCGTAGCTCTTCTGGCGATATTTCTCGTTTCTGATAGTTAAGACCCATTTACACAATACCAAGTTTCTTGCCTACATACATAAAAATTGAAGCAGCGAATAATAATTAAATTAAATTTATCTCATTAGTGTATAAGTATGAGTGTGTAGAGACTCACCGACCCCACAGTCAAACCATGACAACGGTTTTGTGGGGCTTAGTTTATAAGTCTACGTACCATCTTGGATAAATAAATAATAATGTCTGTTTACACTGAGCAACTTTTATTACTGCTTCAACTTTCGGACGCAACAAGCGTTGAAATGCTGTGTAATATAATGTCTAATTATGTGATTGTGTACATTGTGTTGTGTGTGTCTTTATTGTTCGTCATTGCATCTCAAAAACTCACTAGTGATTGAAACCCGTCTCTTCTAAGGTCAGATATAAAGGGATTTCATATTGCACGCATTTACAAAGAGGTATATAAGGATCGTGTGAATACAAGGATTTATGGGGGTTCTATTAATAAAATAAAACAGATTTCTATGATGAAAATATCTTAATCTTATTATCGGTTATTTGTTGCATATGTTGGATTACACTGCTAGCAGCCGTCAGAGTCTGTAAGAAATTATTAATGATTAATGGGTAAATAATAACAGCCGCACGGGTCGAGGTTCATCCGCGCTTGCCAAGGTTGGTCCCTGGATGGGTGACCATGCATTACACACAAACCATTGATTCTGGCTGTCATTTATAGATATTTGGCAGTCGTTACAGGTAGTCAGTGGCCCGAAAGTTTGGGAACTGGGTAGTGGAAATCAGATTTTCAGTCGCTCCATGTAACGTTCTAGTATTCATCTGCATCCAGTTTGACTGGAAGCCGATCCCAACATATTTGGAAAAAAGCTAGACTGCTTACATATAACATAGCTTATGGAGGATATTATTATAACATTACGTCAGAAAAAACAATACTCACATATTTACAGGCGTCCATGAATCCCTTAGGAACTACTGATAACAGGCCGAATATCTGAAGAAGAAGAAATATACGTTAAGAGACTTTAAACCATACAGGGTGTAAACGGACGACTACATGAGCTAAATCAGCAACTCTTGTGGTGGTTCAAACTTCGTCTGAAGTACTGTTAGAATAAAGTTCTAATCAGCTTGCACAACAAAGTGGTTGTTACGTCAGTCACTGCAGGCCGAATAGTGCGAAATGAGTGGTTTCGATCGATTTACAAAAAATCTATGGATTGGACTAAAAATATAATACACTATGATGCTAATAATGTTGCTTCTAGAATTATTTGCCAAAGAATCAGAATTATCGCATGTATTTTAGTATAGTTTTTACTCGTTAATAGAAATTTTTAGAGATAAATGCATGATTTTTATTTATCGAGGAAAATTAATTGTATTATGTTTTTTCAAAATACTATCATACTAGCATATATCCTGAAGAATAACATATTTTTTTCTGGTTTTGTTTATTACAGTGAAACATATACTTTCGAAATTATAAAACCCGCGTTTAGCTCTTGTAGTCGCCTTAAAAAAAACTTGAGAAAAATCCCCAATGTCTCCGTAACTAGAAGGAATGTATGGTCTAGAACCAAAAAAATCTTCGCTAAGAGTCTATTTACACCTTTTAAAATGTTAATTTTAATCAGAACTGCTACAATAAATGAATTAACCCTGATGTAACTTAATCACGATTAAAGTTATTTTCAACACACTTGCTCATAAAGTGTCTCTAATTTCACCGCAATTAGGCACATAATGACACCTGTAATCAAACTGTGACTTTTTCATTGCTATTATTCACAAGTGAGTTATAGGGTTTTTTTTTTATTTTATTGGTTGAATTGCTTTGTTCTTAAAAAAGTTTCGATACAAAAAAGATCGTGTTCAATAGTACAAATAAATTAATGTACCTATTGCTTGCTCATTTCATACAACTTCGTATCTACATTGATAATTTCAACTTTTAAGTTTTTAATAAATAAAACTTTCACTCAAATGCAACTTTTGTTTTCTTTTTTTTTTACTTTTTTTTTAATTATACAACTTCGAATTCCCCATTTCATACGTGGCTGAAACGCTATCCGCGAAAAGCCAAAAAAAAAGGAACCTCATTCTTTTAGTCTATGGGCGATCGCCATTGTTAGATGCGCGCGCATAGGAAAACTGATGAATTATTCCCGCCATTGCGAAAAAAAATTCACAACTCGTTTTCACTGTTGAAATTATAGTTATTTTTAACCGACTTCCAAAAAGGAGGAGGTTCTCTATTCGACTGTATGTATTTTTTTTTTTTTTTTTTTTTTTTTTTTATGTATGTTACCCGATTACTCGAAGACGCCTAAACCGATTTGAAAAATTCTTTTTTTGTTTGAAAGGGTATACTTCCAAGTTGGTCCCATAGTCGCCAAGTCGGGATCTGATGATGGAATCTTGGCGAAATCGAGGGAACTCTTCAAATTTTATAGGATAACGTACAGCAATTTTTATATTTTCTACAACAAGTGAAGCATTTGCGTTTGATAAGAACCATTCTACCATCAGATCTGATGATGAAGCCAAGAGTCACGGAACTCCATAATGAGACAATGTATCCTAGTCGTGTTTGGGCTTGTTGTAATTGTAACGGTATGCACTTTCCATGTGAACCACTAAAAAGTGAAAAATAAAAACTTTTTTGCAAAAAATAAAACCGACTTCAAAAAGAAAAAGTGAAAAATAACTTTAGCTTCTGAAGTCGGTGACAAAAAAATTAAATCAATCATACAAACGTCACCGACTTCAGAAGCTAAAGTTATTTTTCACTTTTTCTTTTTGAAGTCGGTTTTATTTTTTGCAAAAAAGTTTTTATTAGTATTATTTTATTCTCAAGTGTGTTGAAAAACGTCGTATGATACACGTGTGTGTTGATGATTACCGTCTCGGCTCTCTTAAGAACCTCGCCTAACGGCTCGGTTCTCAATGGCGCCTCGGCGGTAATCACCAACATTACACACTTGTACCATAATGTACTATTACACGAGCAAAAATACAATAATCAAACATTTATACAGGGTGTAAACAGACTCGTCACGAAGTCGTCAACCAAGCATTCTGTACATCAAACTAAGTAACTTTACGCAAAAAATATTGCTGGGAAATGACTTTTTTTGGGGTAAAAAAACATCATTTGTGGTACCTACAACTCAATGACGGGAGAACAAGTGTATTGTGCCTTTTGGCTTCGTTAAGAGGTTTGTACACCATTAATTAACGTATTTAACATTGTATGTATTTAACATTAATTAACATTTAACTGTTGCAGATCCAGAACAAATAATCATAGGGGCCAGCTTAATATGACTTACAGAACTCCCAAAGCTTGGTCTAGTGGTGACAGTGGTCGTGGTTGTAGACGAGGAGGAAGACGAAGACCCCGACGCGGTCGCTGCCACTGTGGGGGTCGCAGCTGCCACCGTGGTGGTGGTAGCATTATCTTGGCAGAAACTCACCCCCACCAAGAACCCCAACACTACTAATAGTTTTATGTGCACTGGAGCCATATTTTCTTACAACTGTACCGGTAAATCACTTCACATAGGCTTATATACCTACCTCGTTGACAATTGAAATCCATTATACTTTAACGTGGATAATATCTGAGTTACATGACGTCAAATTTTTCATGGCATCGCTTTGCACGGAGGCCACTTAAAATTTTGCTCTTATGAATATTCAGTATATTGTTAGTAGTTGTAAAAAGACGCCATTTCTTAGGCGTTTGTATAACTTTAATCTTCTCAAGGAGCTCGTGGCTAAATAATATCACCCGTTCGGGTCGATCTTTAGGTTAAGCCGTGCTTGCCTAGGTTGGTCTGTGGATGGGTGACCCCCTCACATACCGAGTTTCCTCCGTGCCTCGGAAAGCACCCGGAAAGGTCCCAGCTATCATTTGTCCATTTTTGAAAGTCATTACAGGTAGTCAGTGGCCCAAAAAGTCTGACACCACTGCAGCCTTACCAAGTGGTATCGTATTTCCCAGTATTAAGTTGGTTGTTGGAGGTCAGATAGGCAGTCGTTCTACGTAAAATACTGGTATTCAGCTGCATCTGGTTAGACTGGAAGCCGACCCCAACATAGTTGGGAAAAGGCTAGGCTCTACTTGTAAGGTTTTCTCGAAGCCTCGATGTTCGACATAATCCTTATTAACTGCATATTTATTAATTTATCGAACATGACCTAGTTTAATTGCTCACGGGTATAATTTTTTATTAAGCCGTAGTCCCCACTTCGTAGAAAAAGCCAACCCCTTTCCACATAACTCCATGCACAGCTTCTAGGGTTAATACTTCCAACTTTATTAGTGTAAAATATGAGCAATATGTGAGTTACTACAATATTTCACTGAAAAATACTATAGCGTTGTAACTGTCACTGAGCATCTGCTCTTTCTTCTTTCAGTAGCAGCACGGAGTTTGAATCTGTGGGTGTACTATAAGGACACCCCCTTTTTTCGGATAGATTCATCAAATGTCTCCCGTTCTGGGCGGAGCGGTAAGGAGTGTCAGACTTTTGCTGACTAAAACCCATCCATGTTCCTGCCTCGCCCTTTATGTTCATGGGCCACGGTATCTCTTTCGATCAGTCCCGCAGCCCATAAAGACACCACTGCGTTCCCCTTATGTTCTGCCAATCACATGAATTCGGCGATTATTCCTTTCTCAATACCGGCACTATAAATTAATGGAACGTTATTAAACAGAGTACTGCGAAAGAGCTATAAGAGTACCAGGGCCCAATTAACATTATGTCATCGAAAGTAATAATTTAATCAAAACTAAAAGCTGGTACCTATTCATATGAACATGGTGAAAAGGTGTCATACGTTTCAGTATGCTCTGCTAAATATTCCAACATGTCAGAAGTTAGGTGTTTGTTTAGAAACAAAGTTTTAATTTATTTTGGTACTCGACGTATCAGGTTATTGTGGAAAACCTTGTTGGACTAATAAACTGTATCCTCATCAGACAGCGGTAAACATCCACTGAGATTGTATTAAACATCTTTCCCTGAGGTTTAAGGAAAGCATGGAGTTTTGTGTAAAGAAACCCAGCATTGTAAGGCAGAAGGTGCTCCAAAAATACTAACTGACAGTAAATGTGACTTCAATTAAAAACACGACAGTACCTTGCAATATTATTATACAAATGAAATGGCAGATTCAAGCATACAAAATGCAGGTAGCGCCAACACAAAAGAACATTGTGCGTTCCACCTCGTCGTTACGAGGATGTTGTCTGTACAAGTAAAAACTACACCAGCTACCTTTTCCCTGCAGGCTAGACATACATGATTCAAAACATTTGCTTCACGTGCGCTTACATTTTAAATAAATGGTGACACACAGGCATACAACGCTTCACTATTGCAAATTGTGATTGGCATCCTAAATTAGAAAACAGCGGAATTGTGTTTTAAGCGAATTGGAGGCAGTATCGGTTTTACGAATTCTTGGAAAATGTAAATGAAAATTATCTTCGAGCTTATCGGTGTAGGTTTTAAATTCGACTCCCATGAATGGATTGAGACCTTTAAACATTGACGTACCCTTGGACTCCACCCACCTCTTCAGCAACAGGGGCTTGTAATGATTACTTAATAGTTGTATCTATGACGTCACCCAGTAAAAATGCTAGAGGATTTTTTATCAGAAGAAGATTGATGGGTAGTCTTACGCTCATGAATGTCATAATTTGTTCCAATAATTGTCTTTTCTGGAAATAGAAAGAACGTTTTAGAACAAATCAAAATATGTATGAGTAGCTTCCCACATACACAATAATCCACTTGATGCTCGACCAATTCTGGTTTTGGTAATGGAGTTCTGGAAATTTATACCGATGTGTACATTTGTTACCTTATACGCAATAAGAGATTAATTGCTATTTTCACTAACACTTACCAGTATTTATAGGCACGGTCTAAATAAAAGTATACTGTTGGAGGTTCAACGAGCAACTAAGTATCACATAACTAAGGTACCAGTAACTGGATAAATGGCCGCTTAAAAGCGAATTGTCGTCAAATAATTACTTGGAGACGGTTTTGCCGAGTCGCTCGACGAAGTAATAAGATCGGTCTGATAAGCTCAGAAAAACAGTGTGAATCTACATACTAAGTGTTAGTAGCAGTTAATGGATTTATAAACTTGTGCTGATAGTTCAAGAGAGGACCTATTTCTATGCTGCGTTTATTGACACTGGAAACAACTTTGGAAATAAAAATGAGGCTACATGGATATCTTATGGATATTATATTATTGATCTTACTAAATGGCTGGTTTACATTGATATTCTATTTATCATTATTTTATTAAACACTTAGTTCATTGGTTTCACAATCGCTCTTTTAAAACACAAAAATCATAAACGAACATTATTAAAACATCTCGCTTGAGATGAAGTGAGTGAGTTTAAAGGGTTTGTGTAAAATTTAATCGATAAACGGAAACGGTTCAGCTCTCGAACTGAGTACGTACTCAAGTAGCCATTGACCTTTTTTTAGCCTGAATTGACGGCACTTCACAACATACAAATACATTATGTGGGTATGTCCATTGAAATCTCTACCTACGCTATTCTACACGACCAAAGTCTCTTTTTACGGACGAAATTGAGAGTTTAAGGACTGAAAATGAGGTTATTTTCTTCCTGAAAATAGGATAACTCATTACTCTATTTTCACTGAGAGTTCCATCGACATATAGATGTACAACCTTAGCTAGTCTAGTTATATCTGTACAACTGGCTGTACTGTAGCTGTATTTTTCTAACAATTAAGCATCAAATTCACGAGCACCAACGAGTATTTCAATTACAAATTAGCTCTTTACTCTCTGCCACTGAAGGTTGACATAAGGAAAACTCCATTTCATTGAATAATAAAGTGTAACGAAAGTTGTACGTGGAGAGAGGTCTTGACACGTTGGACAAAAGCAATCCTTAGGACGTAGACACACAGAGAATAAAGTATCCCGAAAACTAGTGCCGTGTTACTAACTATCATAGTTTGAAGAGAGGGGTGGCTCAGTTTGTTTGCACGTCAGGGATGTAAGCTGGAGCGAGTTTGGCGTGTGTCCCTGGCTTTATCTATTCGGTTCTCCAGTAACGTGAATATCAGTTTGTGGTAGGTACTTAGATATTGTTATTTTGATTTTGTTGGTTCATTTTAATTGTAGCTCCACCAGCAATATGGGCAATGTGGGCTAGTCGGCTCACATTTAAAATAAAAGCTCGTGAGCACTTACATAAAAAGTTGGCAGACTTATCCCACAATTAAGTTGTTTGTTTTCTTCATCTACGTTTATTTATTGTTTTTTATCTTTCCTCACTTTTTATAATTTGTTGTATGTATGTATATATGTATTTATTGTTATATTTTATACTTCATAATTTTCTGTACTATTGCACCTACTGTTTTATCTCTGCATCACCCTAAGGTAGACTGGTAGAAAATGCCCAAGGCATTAAGTCCGCCTTTGTACATTTTGTGCATAAAGTTTAAATAAATAAATAAATAAATATGGCAAGTTCATAAGGCAAGCAGACTATTCAGAAACTCAGACATCATGAAGAGTAGTAGGTTATAAGGGCAAGCCAAGCTTTTTCAACGCCACTAAGCTCCACATGAAGACATCATACGTCGAGAAAGGTAAGAAATTAGCAACCTTTTCATTTACTCGACAGCAATCTAACATGACCTTTGAGAAATTAACTTTACTTTTAATAGCGAAAAAAAAAGCACTCCCACTCATATGAAAATAAAACCTTACAAAAAACCACTTATCTCAAATCAACACAAAAGCAGTAAAGTAAAAAAGCATATTTATGTAATGGATGCAAACTTTTATGTTTCGTATCTACTGGTGGTAACGTGTTGTATGTAAACATTATTGTATGCATTTAGACGGGCTAATCTCCAAAGCTCTTTAATGCAAGCACACCAATATTTTGTTAATAACAGTAAGTGCATGGATACTAAAAATCATACTGAGGTAAAAAGCAATTTTCAATTTATTCTATTTTGAAAAGTTTTGCGCTTTGGGGAGGACTGCCACATCAAAACTAAATGAATTTGGACAAATTAATTCTACGAATTTTTAACTCACGAAAATTCAGTACTATACTCCATCGGCATTCGTAGAATTTTGTCAAACATATTAGGCATTCCACATCATTCTGCCTAACAATTTGCATTTTTTTTAAGTTGCTAGTTGTTCTTCGAAAGTAAACTGACAAACCGTATCAAATACTGACTTTTTATCAAGAGATAGTACTTCATAATTTCACCTCACAGCACTCTCTCGGATAGCGGTGAAATAGAATTATCAACCGTTTCGGCGAAAAACTGCAGCGAAATGGCTTTTAAGGTTTTTTTTTTCAAGTTCCGTCGAGTCCAAAGTTAAACCGCGATATTGAATTTTATTGTACCCCTTCAGGGGTTACTGAAAACCTGATAAGTGGTTTGTTATACTTTCAACATTAAGACGATAAGAGTCCATTTAGAAAGGTTACCGGATGGAATTCTGAAAGAAAAATAGCGGGTTGAACTGCCTTTTACTGGTCTTTTTTTACTGCCATGTAATAAGCTTAAGTTGAAGGTTTCCAACGTAAGCTTATTACGTATTGAAATGAGAAAAGGTTTTATTCCAGGAACATGTAATGTGATGTCACTAGTTCATAAGTAATTTGCGTATTGTTATAATGTTGAAGGTAAAGTCAAAAGTCACGGAGGCTTCCTCACTTAACTAAAACATGTTTGCGTAGATCCACGCAATTTAAATACGGAAATGTGGTGGGTGTATTCCGGCGCGCGTTGCTCGACTCGCATCCGGATTCAGAACCGGAGCGTCAGTTAAGCTTGCTCATACTTACACAGGAATTACCTCATTGCTTAATCTATTCCTAAGGGAAACAACTAACCTCTACAAAAAACCTTCTTAACCGACTGCAAAACAGGAGGAGGTTGGATAATTTGAACCGTGTTTAAAGATATTTGTTACTGGTAACATTAACATTGCAAAACCAGTCCATTATTGACCATCTGAGGGTCTGACGATGTGACTTGGAGATAAAAATGCATTCCTCAACGGATGATCATCACTGTACCGTATTTTCGGATACTTATTTGCAATTGATTATTACCAGTTGCTCTTTGCAGTGCCATACGGACTTTAAATACAGAACACAGATTCACGAGAAATGGATGTAAATAGGATCTCGACCATACGAGTTTTGGTAAAATAGTGTCCTCTGTACTAAATAGATGTAAGTCAGCCAAGACCAGGTTAGTCTTTTACCCCAAATTTATGTGTTTTATTTATGATTCTAGTATTTATATTTTCCTATAATAATAGTCATTGCAAACATTTAATTACTGAAGTATTACTCAATTATAGTTTTGAGTACCTACCTACTTTTTTATATTTGAATGATTTGACTGCACATACATTATTAATGATAGGCAGTAGCGTAATTTAAATGATTATTTTGTTCAAAAGCTTGCATCGTCGAGATTTTAGGGTAGCTTATGGTTATTTTTTATTTACGTCCAGCTTACGTGTTGTGCCTGAATTTGAATGCCTCGTTGGTAAACAAGCAAGAATAAACGAACATTTATTATTCGCACAACAATCGGAACTCGAAATCGATACTCGTACTTTTATAGATGTTCTATCGACGGAACGGTCCAAATTGAATCGAATACAAGTGAGTACAACAACTGCTTGTCATGCCTACCCTATGGCCCGCGCCTATTTAAGGCCAGTCGTAAACTCGTAACACAGTTTGAACAGAACAGGATGTTCCAGGAAATTCTACTTGCCTTATCCTTTCACGTAGAAAATTAAATGTCTCGCGTAATATCCGCGGGCCTGACTCTGGTTTTGGCAGTTGATCTACTTGGGCACCGTACCTGCTTGCGGCCTTAATGCTGTATATAAATAAATTGTTCTTACCCAATTCTAGAAACGGTATTCCACAAATCGATAGTCGTTACCGGTTTGGGTACGTAGTTATCAGGATGTATCGCTTTGGCTTTGATTATAAAGTGAACTGAAATTATGTTAGCTAGCTCGCGGTATCGTGTGAGAATATCGTTGCTTTGGCGTAGTCTAGTGATTATATTCGATAGATAAGTTTAACGGAAAAAGCTATTAGCCGCTAGTGGCTCATACAAAGGCTTTTCATAGGCAATAACGTAGTAAAATATTAGAAATGTATTCCTGCTTTTCCTTCGAAGACCTGGAATGTTTTAGAAACAAAGAAAATGAAAGAAAATTGGGTTTATTTGGCATTTAAACACCTTTAAGAATTTGTAAAAGGCTAGGCCAAACAGGTTATTTGGGTTATCAGATAGTTCAATTACTAGCGGTAAATCTTCATGAATGAATCGTTAACTAAATCAATAGTTAAACAAAGTAAAAGCAAACAAATCAGATCAATTGCGGATTTTACTAATTATTCGAAGAGGGTGTGAACATCCCATTATATTAGATCACTATTTTATGTTTGTAGATCACTTTTATATATTAATAATATCACTAAAACACTAATCTACGCCTCGCTCGGTACCCACATACAACTTCCCACATCATACAAATACATTTTTTTACTCTTTGTTCATTGAAGTCGTATCCCGCTATAACATAATTTATTCTACTTTCAAAGGACATTTACTGTGAACTGTTTAATGTGTCTGACGCTGACAATAAGTCGACCTCAAACAAGCTTATTGAAATAAAAAATCAATGGAATAGAAAACCATTACGTTTTCTTTGTAGAGTAAGTAAGGTTAGAGAAGCCTCCAACAACGAACTGTGATTGCTGTTCAGTTGATTGTGCGTCTATTGTCTTTACTCAAGTAACAGGTGGCCTTGCTTGTTTCAGTTGGTTTTTTTCGTGTATTTATACGTGCCTATATGTTTCAAAACAAGACCTTTGTTTTATTAATTAGTAAATATACGCATTCCTGTGCTGAGAAAAGCATAGTATATATATTATAGTGTGTGAGTTTTTTTGGTATATATTACGTTTTATGTGATTAAAATCGAACACAAATAGAACTGTCACAATAATTGAATAATGAAACTAGTAAATATAAGAAGGTTGGTCTAACACGACTGCTGAATAAAAGGTCCTAGGTGCGATTCCCGGGTTGAGCAAATTAGTGTTATTGGGTTTTCCATCAGAAATTTCTTAGTGTTACATACAACTTTAACATAACTAGCAAAATATCGGTGTAGTAGGTATAGGGTAGACGAAAAAAATGACCTATTAGTCCGTCAGTTGGATTATCAAAAAATATTGAACCCGTAATTTTTCTTTTGGTATGTAAACCAAAACTGACGAAGATACGACGCCTTTAAAATTCTCAATACGTCACGGCATGGTATAATTTTTAGAGAGTTCTGACGTCACGAGTTTTGATGCGTTTTATCTTAGTCAATATTCATTGATCTAAGGGCAAAAAATACGTGTCCATTATTTTCCAATACTTTAAGGGGGCATGCGTTTTTCATACAAACAATACCAAAATAATATGAAAATGAAACATATTCTTATGGTAGTGTAAATATATTTCGATTGTATTATAGAATATCTATGTTCGCAAATAAACATTTTGAAAGGACAATGATATAAAGACGAGATATGAGGAATTTAAAATGTCTATAGAAAAAATATTTTTCTCATAATCGGTGTACATTCGAAATGTGTGTTTGGGAATCTATGTATTCTGTAATCCAATCAAAATAAATACACACTACTTTATGAATATGTTGATTTACAAATTATTTTGATATTACGTTTGTATGCAATTCGCATGCTCCGCAGGCCTCTTAACTGACGGACTAAATAAATTTGCTATTTGTTTATACTGTCGCCATGCCTAGATTAGGTACACCTCTGACTTACCTTTAGGGGATAACAAGCGTGATGATGATATGTATGTGGAACTATAAGAAACAATTCCAGCATCAAAGATTATGATTGCAAACAAAGTAACATTTTACGATAAAACAACGTAAAAAAAATACTTACAGAGCGAAGCTTATCATTCTAGCCGACGACTGTGTTTACTGATGCTCAGTCGCTGAACTCGCAAATTCTGTTTAAAATGAGTCTTATTTAATTACTCGAGGTCTGATGGTTTAATTCGTGATCTCTTTAGAGATACAAAACCTTCTGCGCGTGCTGCAGGAATTAATCCAATCACCAATTCAAATCATAGTGAGCTTAGCCCTATAGCCTGGTCACTCAAAATTACCTGTGCTGTTCATTCCACGCAGACAATGGCCAACCGATAGACACGTATGTACATACATGAAACAATTTTATTTATGTGCTACACGATGTGTGCCTTTATGTACTCATCAACTGCCTAGCCTTTTCCCAACTATGTTGGGGTCGGCTTCCAGTCGAACTGTTAATACTGGGTAATACGATACCACTTGGGAAGACTGGTTGTCAGACTTTTTGGACCACTGCCTATCTGTAACGACTGCCAAAGATGGACAAATGACAGCCGGGACCAACAGCTTAACGCGCATTCCGAGGTACGGAGGGAACTAGGTATAAGGGTGGTCACCCATCCACAGACCAACCTAGGCAAGCACGGCTTAACCTAGAGATCGACCCGAGCGGCTGTTATTATTTAGCCAAGAGCTAGAGTGCCTTTATGTACTAAATGATCAAATTAATGTACTCAGTTTTCATTATATCAAGTTTAAACGACCCTAAAGCAGCCCCTTCGTATATCTAATGGATACTTTCACGTAGATTTCTTTATGCTACTTACAACCTTACCACAAATTCGTTACGGTGCGTTTATCGGGTCAATGTATCGTATTTTACTCTGTAATTTACTAAGCCTATAGTATTGATGAAACTGTATTCATTACAGATTATATGTTTAACTATAGGCGTGCCCCGCGACCATTCTGGCGTGACATTATTATAAAAAATTTACTTTCCCTATCTAAACGGGATTTTAACAAAATCCGATTCAGATAGAGATTAAATACACATACAATTTCAAGGGTTAATTTTTTGCACGTTACCCAAATCCGTTTCTCTAAATAAAAGTAGCATAAGTTACTTCTTATAAAATCACCTATCTGCAAGTAAATCCGATCCGTCAAAATTGGTCGAGCCGTTTCGGGGATTAGCCGGGATAAAACAACGAAAAAATTTGTTTTAATTGTCATTTAAGGGCGTAAAACAACTCATCACGAAGCCGAAAGGCACTTATTCTCCTCGTCATTGTGATCACTTTTTTGTCCTTCACCTTCTAGTTACGGAGATATTGGGGCTCAAAGTTCCAACTTTTTGACAACTTTTTTTTAATACAATTTTTTATTGTAAGATTTTTACTTTAAACAACTCTACGACCCCCGTACTATTCAATCCATCCATCAGCACAATGTTTAAAGTGCGTAACATTAAGTTCTATGACAAAATACGATTTTTCACCCCAAAAAAAGTAGTCGTTTCCCAGCAATAATTTTTGCATAAAGTTATTTAGTTTCATGTACAGAATGCTTGGTTGACGGCTTCGTGATGTGGTGGTTTACACCCTGTATACTTTCCTATGCATTCATTAAAAAACTGTTATTTTTAACCCCCGATGCAAAAACGACGGGGTGTTATAAGTTTGGCGTGTCTGTGTGTGTGTGTGTGTCTGTCTGTGGCATCGTAGCTCCCGATCGGATGAACCGATTTTGATTTTTTGTTTGTTTGAAAGGTGAATTAGTCGTGAGTATTCTTAGCTGTGTTTGATAAAAATCAGTCCAAGATGGCTGCCGACTCAAAATGGCATATTACATATTTATTCAACAACTCCCTTAATATGGGTATCAAATTAAAGGGCTTGACTAGTACAATACTATACGCTATAATACATTTCAAATCCAAGATGGCCGCCACCACAAAATAGTGAATTACATTATTTTCAAAACTCCCTCAATATGGGTATCAAACAAATGAAAGGGCTTGACTAGTAGAATAATGTACACTATATTGAAAGGGAATGAGGTATACGTATTATAAAGGGTGTAAAACACCAGCTCTTCACGAAGCCGAAAGGCACTTGTTTTCCCCATCATTGTGATCATTTTTTTGTTCTACACCATACGTTACCTTCAAGTTACGGAGATATGGCGGGTCAAAGTTACAACTTTTTCACATTTTTTTTTTAAACAAGTTATTTTTGTAAGATTTTGACTTTTAACACCTCCACGACCCCCGCACTATTCAATCCATCCATCAGCACAATGTTTTAAGTGCGTTACATTGAGTTCTATCACAAACATAAAAAAATAAAGCTGTTTCCCGGCAATAATTTTTGCGTAGAGTTACTTAGTTTGATGTACAGAATGCTTGGTTGACGGCTTTGTGATGAGGTGGTTTACACCCTGTATTATACTTCGTTCAAAAAAAAAAACTTGAAATTATGATCCTGTGTCGGGAGTTTTGTAAATTTTTAATTTTATGTAACTTGTTAAATTACAAACAGACATCAATTATTATCATTAATTATTTGTATAGATATGTTTTCAAAAGAGCTATTTAGCCAAAAGTAACGAAAGTAGCAAAACATAATCTCATTTAGGTTTGTCGCTCTTTCCTTTGTGTATATCTCCCATAGTATAAAGAAGAGGAAAAAAGAAAAATCTTTCTTACACGCTGTTACATATTTTTCCATTATTTAATATTGATGTGCCGTATTTATCTAATGATCAACATAAGCCGCTACTTATTTGAAGTTGCGCCAAAGTCGTTGATATCAAAGAGATGATTGTAGATCGACTATTTACAAACATCTTTTATCTTAATTCGAATGTTATCAGCAGCTTTGAAAACGTTCTATTCGTTTAGCGAACCTTTTAATTAATTTAACCCTCCAGACGTTTGGGTGGTTGAAATTTTAGAGTATGCTTCAAAGATTATAAATATTATCTTCGTGAAAGATTCTACCTATAATATTACTATTGCAAGTTTGTTACTGTGATTGTTATAAATTAATTGCTATGGGTCGGTTTGATGTTGATTCCAAATGTGCACAGTCACAGCAAAAGTATCTTGGAGTCTAGAGGTAAATGGATTGGCAATAACTATTAGCTTCGTTCCAATAGCGTGCCATTGTCGCAAGTCCTCTTGCAGAGCTTAGAGATTAGGAGCTCCTTTCCAGACAGCTTATGTTTCTACTCGTGTCTCTGGGGATGACAGCTGTTTTGCTACTGAGAGGGATAAACAATCATGCCACCACTGGTGATATTTTGCAAAGGAAATCATCAAAGAAAACAATAAAGAAACAAACCAGCTTTAACTGAATATGTAATTGAATAAACAAAAGTTACACGCGCGCACAGCCCACAACTGCATTCCCTATATTATGGTTTCTATTACATTCACAAATCACACGCACAAACAGACTCGAAACAAATATCTGAAGCTCATAAAATATTTGTACAAAGTGAGAATCAAACACTACACATGGACGCCATACGGCTCGTCGATTTTGTTCAGTTTTATTATTGAAGAACATGCTGAAACGTATCCACTAATAAATTACCGTTATCTTGTTTGTACTAAATGTTACCTCAACCTCTCCGCACATAATAAAGTTAGTGATCGCTGTGCCACCTCACTGTACGTACTCGTAGATACGCGGGTATAATGGACAACGGGCTCATCCTGTTTGTTTTTCTTGCTCACCTCGCTCGGTGTATGATGCAGTGCGGATGCAGCATTTGCATAAAAGCGTCCATTATCCACAGCTTCAAACAAATAAAAAATCAATATCCGCCAGTGCACGCGTTTGTATACACCGCGGTAAATATAATATAAAACGCGTTTTCATGATATCAAAAATTTTACTTGTGTCTGCGTTAAAATTGAAAGTAATCATTATTGATGTGTTAACACATGGGCTAAAATAGTTTTGTAAATATAAAATCTGTCAAGCTTTATATATACGCGATTCTACACCGAAATACGCTGCATTGTCTGTTGATGGTTGCAGAGATTTTTTCGGTCAACAGGACAGCCATTTTATATGTATTTGCATCTTTTAAAATTTCAATTCGATCGGCACGATTACGTTGTAGAGTTGTAGCCGTAAGAGCAGTAACAAGTCAAATTCAATTTGGAGATGTGTTTCAGCTCCAAACTCGTTGGTTTTACTGCGTTTTTGGCAGAGTGAGGTGCACGATAAAATAGGGAGAGCCACTCCTCTCTACTTTATTCTGATTAATTGTTTTCTTTCAAGGGTTAATTTGTTTCAATTGCGTCTGGGTGTGACTTCTCCGTGGGCTGTATTCATCAAACGGGTCAGCAGACAGGACACAAATCAAACGAGGTCGCTGCGCCTGTCGCGTCAGCACTTGCGAATAATGCCTTGAGCGGTGACAGGTGATAATTTATGTATGTACCGTTATATGTGTGCGAGGCCAAAGAGCGTCTTGAAACCTTTTGTTTAAAATTGGCGTGTAATTTAATTAAGAGCATAACATGAACGTGTGTTCATGTGTCTTTTAGTTTTCGGAGGCAAGATTGCTTGTCTGTGACTAAAATCGTGCGTGAATTATATTGTGTTATTCATGTAACTAGAGCGATGCTAATAAAGCGTTCTAAATTAAAAGCCTGCGTTAAATGTAGCAACCAGAATGAGCAATTAATCTCTGCAGCCGCAAACTGAAATTCAGCTTCAAATGCACCGATTATCGATCGTAAAATGAGTCATTTTCAGGGGGTTAAATTTTCCATGACAAATCACTCGACCACATGTACGCGTCGGGCCGTACATATGTACGTACATTTATATAAAATTAGTGAGTTGTAAGAGCGGGTGGGGCGGCAGCACCTGTTTCCGGCCACCGACGGGGCACTAACTCAGCGATCCCGGATCCGACCGACGCTACATTTAATTCTTTGTTATGAGCCATGAAATAGGCGGGACGGGGACCGAGAAATTGTGAGAATGAATTGGGTTCTTTGGTTTTATTCACAATTCAAGGGATGTGTCGCGAGATGAAGCTGTTTAGGTTTATTGGTTACGATTTTTCTGTGAGTGCCTGAATCAATTTCGGAGAATGGGAGGTTCGTTTTTTGTAAATCTTGCGTTTGTATAAGTAAAAGGTAGTTTTCATTCATTTTATATTAACATCTTATTGGTAAAACGAAGAGCAAAGCTCTGTCCCAATGTTTTATTGGCCGTGGGTTTCCAACTGGCTAACTTATTATTGTTTTCTAGTTTTTGATTTGGTTTGTAAAGTGTACTGCCGTTTTCAATTTAACTCTACACACTTTTAATTACACTAAATATACCAGGATACGAGTAGGTACTCCTATATAACATAACGAAATGTTAGTGCATAGTTTAAGAAAAAAAGATTATTACATTAGCAATATACTTTATACATTAACATTGGTCTGTTATAAGTAATTTTCAATCATATTCTCAGCTCACTGAACACATAAATTGAATTTCCTTGCACTTAACCAGTACCTCAATTAAATTGATGTGTGTAGCTGTGAGATTCTTAAACAAATAAATAAATATTGTGTCAACTGCCGAGGCAACTTCCCACGCAAATCTTAAAGGTTAAAATGAGAGACTTATTTTCCACACGTGTGTCAAAACGATGAGCTGGTATAAAAGTAACGCTACATTAATTAAATACGCACAGTTTTGTATTATAAACCAACGCATCCACGCAAGGAGGAGTATTTATAGAGTGTAAAACACCTCTTCACGAAGCCGAAAGGCACTTGTTCTCCCCATCATTGCGATCATTTTTTTGTTCTACACTATACCTGGGAACCTTCTAGTTACGGAGATAGGGGGGGTCAAATTTACAACTTTTTGACAAGTTTTTTTTTTAATACAAGTTTTTTTTGTAAGATTTTAAATTTTAACACCTCCACGACCTCCGTACTATTCAATCCATCCATCAGCAGAATGTTATAAGTGCGTTAAATTGAGTTCTACTACAAAACATGGTTTATAACCTCAAAAAAAAAAAGATGTTTCCCATAATAAATAGTCTTCCATTCAACGACCTACCTTATCAATAGTAGCTTCACGTTCGATTCAACCATGCGGCTGTTATGACTAAGTCTTCAAAAAAAGAAATCATCTTCAAACGGTGGCTATTGAGTAACCTGTCAAACAATCCTATCTATTGGATCTAAATGGTCACTAAAAATACAGACGAATTGAGAACCTCCTCTTTTAGTCGGTTGAAAAGCAAAACGCTCGGCATAACTTGAATTACTATTGCACAAAACACAGTGAGTAGTTTGCGGTGGTCTCATATGTTCCGTGTCTATGTCCAGCAGTTAAATCCTGAGCTAAAACCTGCTTGATCCAGGTGTCCAGCTGTTCGCTTATTTCATAGCCAATCCCTACACTACTGCGGTTTCTGCTCCCGCCTGCTGCTGCTGACTATTAACTTAATTTCAATTCAACTTTTTTCTTTCGTTAACGCTCATATTGTTTTAGTAAATACTCTTTCATTTCAATATTACATTCGACTAGGGTACTGATAATTTAATTTGCTGCCAACAAATCTATGATCTTTGCTCTTGTTAACAATGTCTGAAGTTTAAAAAGAAACCTTGGTGACAAAGTTTGTTTCGGCTTTTCTTGTAAGGGGCAGTTAGATAGGAAACAGTATTACTTTATAAAATTATTTATTAAAGGTTATGATTGAGTTTAAATTTCTTTATTAAACAATTTTGTTCATTTTGAGATTTAATATCAAGTTCCAAAAGCCAATATAAAGTTTCGATGACAAAGAAGTTAATGATAGAAACAATAAAAATGAAGAGCACGGATCAGATTGTGGGCAATAAGAATTAAGAGTTGGGTGCGGGACTGCGGGACTGCGGGTCCACAACCGCTGAGGTAGTGCCTCCCGCATGACTCCAGGTGGCTGCGGGAAGACTTTTACACTGTTCTACCTTTATTTATATTTTTTAAATTGTGCGTAGAACTTGAATAGCCAAATGTATACGTGGCCTAAGAAAAATGAGTTTTAAGCATCGTATAGTAGTCTAAAGGATGTGAATAAAACCTCAACGAAGCCGAAAGACACTTAATGATGACATAATTGCGATCATTTTTTGGTCTAGAGTTTAGTGGGATTATTCTAGTTACTGAGATATTTGGGGTGAAAGTTACAACTTTTCACCAGTTTTTTTTAAATACTTGACTCTCCACGACCCCATACTATTCAATCCATCCAAAAGCACAATGTTTTGAGTGCAATACATTTCACCCCAAAAAAGAAATAATTTCTTTTTTTTTTTTTAATGCACTGATTTGTTTTTTTTTTGTTTTCTGTTTTTTTCTTAGTTTGATGAACAGAATGCTTGGTTGACGGTTTCGTGAAGAGTCCGTTTACACCCTGTAAAGGTGCCGAACAAAATATAAGTTGCAAAAACGCTATATTGTGTAGTAGTACGAAGTAATAAAAATGTCGGTTCAGGACTGGGACTTCACTGAATGAGTCAGCACATAAATAAAATCGTTCCCAACCGACATCACTGAAGTAGCTCAAACGTCACATTGTGACCCAAGGTCGATCCTATTTTTATTTACATCACACAAAAGCAATACATAGGTATACAGGGGTTGAAATAATCTCCACGAGTAGCGTATTATTTTCAATGATATTATAAGTAAAAAAAAAATAACATACGTTGACACTGACGTTCCTTTGGTTAGCTAATATTTTACCAAGGCAAAGTTCGTATCCATTGAAAGAAGAATAAGTATCTAATTGTGCTTCGTTGACAACTGTAAATTAACCGTAGAAAACCAAACTATTAAAACTTACATGTAATTTAAGTACTTTTAAACGTGTCAATCTAGTCTTGTCTCCACTCATACCTTTCTAATTTGCAAAAAATAGTTCTTTACATATTGTAAAGGTTATAAATATGAATAACAATAATACTATTATTGTAGGTTTTGCATCTTTTTGCGTAAACGTTTTGCATCTTTTTGAATGGGAAATTGAAATGAAAATTATTCGTGGCAAAACGGCTCATAGAACTAAGTACTACGAGTATCTTCAAAAACATCTATGTAACAGGTTTCTTCGAATTTGTCATGTTGAGTTGGTGGAACTGTATTTTTAGGTTTATTTAAAGGTAAATTAAACGTATTTCTTGGTAAAAGCATATTTTGCGTTATATAACCACATACATTATGAACTAGTTTTTCAGAACAGCTAAAAATGTTTTAATTATAATGTACAACTTGAAAACCGATTTACCGTACGCACTATGAATTGAAATAGTTTAGTAATAAAACTCTTTTCAATACACTTCCTCGAAAACTGGTTCTTTTCGCACTACGATTAGGTTCAAAATGCAGTGTATTTCACACACGTGAGTTTTTCATGTTTTTTCTACACATGTGCAGAAAGTAAAATTGCCACAGATAACTATACCTATACTTAGTCCATACTGGTCAATGCATAATTAAAAAAAACATTCACATCTGACTATAGAGTCAGAGGTGAATGTTTTTTTTTTAATTTTGGATAAGTGATAGCTACGTCTTTACGGCGGCGTAATCATTTTTTGAATATTCAAATTGTGTTTATAAATTCAATATCATAGATAAACATGATTCTTTAAAACCAATATTTTCTTTTATTGACAAATTAACATTTATTTGTGTTCTAAATTAAAAAACATATAAAAACAATATTTTATATTAGGCCGTATAATAGCTTCATACCTTTGCTTCTGTTTCAACCTGGCGAAAGCAAAGCGCGGAAAAAAGAAATTAAATCATAGTCTCGTAATAATTCATGACACAAATATTTTAAGTACATTCTTTTATTTTATTTCTTCAAAAGTGTATTGAAAAACGTCGTTTGATACACGTGGACATTTGTTATTGCAGTTCTCGGCTCAAAAACACCCTCGCCTTACGGCTCGTGTGTTAATACCGCCTTGAACTACAATAACAAACTTTCTCCACTTGTATCAAAATGTACTATTCTACGCTGGGTGCAGTTAAAAAAAGATTTAATATATCTAATTATATTTGGGTGCGTTGGCCTAGCTAATCTAGCTACTAGAAATGCCTCTACCTACAGTAAGATGTGATATCTGGCGAGAGCTGCTTAAACCCTCTAATAGTTTCCTCTAGCCGTCTGAAAGCTTTCCAGCTGGGCACATCTTATTAGACTCCGAACCCAAGTCGGCCGTAGCAAACACCATCTCTACAGATGGGGGTTCATGGACCCCTGATACCTGCACACTCCATTATCTTATAAATGTATCAGCGAGCAGAATTTACGTAGCTGATTTTTGGGACAAATATATTTAAAAAAATTGCCATCGACACGCTGAAAAGAAGAAAATATTTAGATATTTAGATATTTTCTTCTTTTCTTTCTTTCTTTACCAACGATACATGATACCTACATTTTACATGTTTCCATCAGTTGTTGCTGCAACAAAACGCATGTCAATACATTGTAGATTACAATAGATATACAACACATCTACAACAAAGGTAACAGGTTGTGTGTTATTGGTCCACACGAATACCAAAACGACCAGTTTTCCCGTATTCCCACGTCGACTCATACAGTCGGATTGCAAGTATAAAATAAAAAAGAACGGAAATTCGCTCCCATGGGATGCAATGAAATGGTCACTGCAACTGCAATACCCGCACAGGTTTTTGAACTAATTTAATATTGTTATTTTTTTATTTGAGGTCACGCGAACAAAGGAATATTTTTATTTATTTGGGTCAAACGTATATCTGTTTGTTTTTCACTAACTAAACATCATACAACAATGTGATGATATCGAATGAGACGGAATCTAAGACCACTTATATCATATACTTTTGACGTGGAGTATAGACCCCCTTCAAGGTCAAGAGTTATTAAAAGGTAGCAGCTAGTAGCAAGGATATTTTTTTGTAACTTTCCACCAAATACCGCTTATTTTTTTAAATAGTCCTTTTTTCGAAAGGACTAGTAATAACTAGCTAGTATTAACGGTTACTAAAGATTGCCTTCTGATCGAATTTCGTGGAAATTCTAATTTAAAATTCTAATCTAATTTTCAAGTTCTTGATAATATTGAAAAACGAAAAAAAGATAATTATTTTAGTGTAATAAATTGATGGCTAGAGCACTACCAAAGTCGGGTAGTCTAAAAGTCACCTTCTCGGTAAGGTAACCGACGCGACGCCCGGTGTTCAATCACATACCTTATTGTATTTTATTTTGTCTCGTCTTGGATTTACTTCAAAGGACAAAACATGTTACCTCGGGCTATTTATTACAACATAAACTTTTTGATTAATGATTGTGTAGAATTCTAAATGAGGTTTTTTCGTATTCAAATGATACTTTTAAGAATGTTTAATCTTATTTTACAATGTTTTAATATCCACTTTTTGTGTTGACTATACTTAGGTCATTATAACTGAAACTTTTTAATGCATGTCACAAAAAAAGGTCTATAAAAATCTACTCTGACTTCGAGCCAAGACAAAATGCATCGAGAAAACAAAACAGCTACATCTATTGTAAGATACAATTTAATGTTTCTATACCATATAATCCGCTGAAGCAATAGCAAGTATTTTCTGTTAGTTTGCGCTTACAGAATTATGCGATTCTGACTGCGCAAACCAATTAGCTGATTGAAAGTAATTGGAAATTCTACGAATATTGGCTCGTCCGATGATATAATCGGAATTAAGTATTGCTTAGATGGTATTGGAGAGTTGGAAAACTATTTCTTGAAATGAGATTTCTTTTTGATAGTAAAGATAATGGACGTTAAACACCTTTATCCCTATCAATAAATGAAATCAATTGAAACAATATGTTTAACGTATTGCTGTAATTGATTGGATTTATTGAATGATTGAATGCATTATTACCACAATTTACGTGCCAAAGTGGTACGCGTGATTTAATGCTACGAGCAGTAGATACTACTAGCAGTAGATGCTACTTTTTTTATTGGATGAAAAATCATGTTTTGTGGTAAACTCAAAACATTGTGCTGATGTATGGATTGAATAGTAAAAAATTGTATTTAAAAAAAAAAGAACTTGGACCCCCAATATTTCTGTAACTAGAAGGTTCCTAGGTATGGTGTGAAACAAAAAAATATCACAATGGCGGGGAAAACAAGTGCCTTTCGGCTTCGTTAAGAGGTTTTTTACACCTTTACTGCTACGCGCATTACTTGCTACGTTTAATTTTAGCTACGCGTCTCATAATTGAATCCGAGTTGGATGGTCAAGAAAGGCCACCACGTACAAATTAGTCAGAGAAAATGTTAAATAATGACCTTTAATACCGAAAAAAGGTAGGTTAAATAAATATGATAAAAATAAAAATGTATAAACAAATAAGAATGTAATACATGTGAAACTCATTACGCTAAACCATACGTTCAATTAAAAAGTTAAACATGGCAGCGAAAATGATGGATATAAAACTAATAGATTTATATGAAAGTCTCATTATGTTAATGTGTAGTTAATTAGTAGTGGATGTATTGTGTACGGCGGTAATAAGTGGATGTGTTCATATGAATAGCGCCCGAGGCTAACAGGGTTGATACCGACAGTGGCCACTGCCCGTAGCAGTTGTTTTTTGAATACACTTTGTTTCAATCCAAGCGTTTGCAATTGAATTGTTTTGTCATATTTGTATTGATATAATTTTATTAAATCTGTCGACACTCAGCGTATATCGCATTCGCATTACAGTAATGAAAGAAATCCTAACCTACATGATTGAGAAATGACTGCATTTAATGACATTAACTCATGTAAAATATATACATATTTAGGTATAAACTTCTAAATGCTAACGTTAACATCTAGTGAAAAACTGGTGTAAAAACCCATGTTCGCAAAAACATAAAGCATAAAAATTAAAAATAACAACATGCAATTAAAAACAAGAGCTAATGTAAAGTTCCAAACTACGTCCAACATAAGTCTAAGTAATTAGCTTTGTGTTTAGAGAAGCAATTTAGTTAATGTAAAAAACTTGTAAAACAATTCTCATAATGTGGATTCGGCGAGTGTTTCCTTTGAGGTGTAAGACAAAGTTTTGGGTCAGGTACGGCATCAGCGACACTATCACATTAACGAGTCACTTTGTTCTCAACTAGCTTCCAATTTAATTAGCCTCCGTACTTCTTCGTGGAAATCGAACGGGAACTACGCATAATTTATTTTATTATCGGTTCCTTACTTTGAATTTCTTTCGCAACCAATTTGTTAGCGCGCATTGAATTCAAGCACAATTAATATATCTAATTTAAGTAAATATAGACCTGAAAGGATGTTTATTGTTAGCTGTTTATTATTTTATATATATTGATAAACAGCTTAATAATCATTCGTCTGTATCATTTTGATGAGCTGTTGAATTGCACCGGTACAAAGCTATACGTGTAGTGATCGTTCCGGGCTGTCGGACACTAAAAGCCACACCCTGGCTATTAAGACAAATTTATTGTCCTTTGCCGGTCGGTTGGCGGTAGTGGCGGTGTAGCTGTTACTTGGGTCCCAACGGCTATACAAATGGTAGTAGCGATTGTGCAGACGTATTATAGTAATGTTTATTGGCGGCGGAGTACGTCCAATGGCTCCGTTAATCAAAGGCGTCGTGGCGATGCTGTGGTGGCCGGTCGGCGCCGCGAGCGCCACGCGTCGTCAAACCTACATAAATCCTAGCACAATTACTAAGATCCAGGTCGAACCGTGAATGTTTGCGTTAATATACGGAAACGCAAATGTTGCTGAACACCATGGCATAATTAACAAGGCGATAACATAAAGATACATTCAAGGTGTACGGAAATAGATATTCAAAGTGTATACTTGAAATAAAGCTGGATTGTTTGTTACATCCAAATGGCTTCATAACTTGTATGGATATCTGATGGAGACAATAGACATAGTTCATGACCCAGCTTAACACGCACACACTCTGGCTTTTATTCCGAAAAACACGAGGACAGAGCTATGGATTGAATTTGTATAACAATACGTGTAAGTATTTATGTTCATCGCGACAAGAGTGGTCATGGTAAATATACAGGGTGGAATTTTGCAATGCCACCTGGAGGGAAAGTACTCGAAATACTGCAGATAGCAAATTTTACTCAAAGGAAACATTCCTTTATTTTTAAAAAGAAACAAACCTGCATTCACAGATTTTCGAAAATTATTTTGCCACACTTTTGCATGGAACCCGGGATGGATCGACTAAAGTTCGACAAAATAACATTCTGTACCGTTTTGACATCAATCGATAGAGTCAACCATATGGATCAAATCTCTCTAACAAACATAATTAATTAAATCAAAAGGAAAAATGAATAAAAGTGCTTTATCTTGTTGAATTTATCCCATTGAATTTATAACTGTTCTTTAGATTTCATGGTTTTCCTTTTTAACGATCTTTATCGACGTACTTCACCAAATCAAAAAATCTTTATTTCATCTCAGAACATCCAGACACTAAACTCATTAAGTACCTTCTTAAATCTTTATTAATGTTCAGAAAGACACGATACAAAGGTTAACAAACAAACTTAGTTATCATGAAATATAAATGGAGTTTTAACACGTAAATGAGTGCTCCACAGTTCAATGTTCGAAGGTTAAGCCCGTCCTGTAACAGTTTTCGATATACGATATTTTACGTAAAAGGGGTCGGGTATGCTAAGTGGTCGACAGGGCAGGACAGGACCGCGACACGCGACATGCGACATGTTTGCGGCTGTCGTGTGGTCGCACGCGCCCTGTTCCCCACACTACGCCATAGTACGACACACACAAACATCTACGTACCACACACGAGTACTTGCGATGTATTTCAGCAGTATGCTCAGAGCCAAATTGTTATGGTCTGCGTTTATAATTGACCGCGAACATGAACGGATCCTGAACGAGTATTACTGGTACATACGAGTACTAGTCTCATTATCTTGCGTATTTTTCAAATGTCTGTGACAAATCTCTAAAGAAAACACAATATTTTTTCTCGTAAACTAGAACTGCTCATTATGATCCAAAGTTGAACAACTTCAGGAGCTCGTAATTTACGTCTTACTAAATTTTATTCCTATACTTTTATTTTCAGTTTTCTGGATGGAAAATTATATAAGGGAAGGGGGGAAACATTACGAACCACTTTAGGGACTCGTAATTCGTAATAAGTGTCAAAATAAAAAAAGTTTATGACAAGTTTATTCCGTCACCTACACTTCAGTGTATTAGTTAGGAACGTTTTCGCCAGATTTTGTCCGCACGCTTAGTTTTGTACAAAAACGTTTCAGATAACAAATCAGAGTTTCAGTTAATACTCTTATTTGAAAACCTTTTTAATAACACTCAGATATTACTGATGACCTTATTAGAAAGTTCATTGTCCATATCAAACGATGAGAAAACATGATAACCTATATATAAATAACTGTTAAAAGTACAGTAGGAAGCATAATGAGCACCCACAGGAAATTAGGCTTTTCTCCAAACGGAAAGCGCGGGGGAGGGGTGAGGGGAAGGTAGCATCTTCCCGTTTGGCACAGACAACGAGCCATGATCCCCACATCGCATTAACTTGTCTGTAAAACATATTGAACAGATTTTTATCCCGTTTCGATCAATCGTCCTCCTATCGGTTTTCCATAATCATAAAATGACGATGAAATGAGAGCGGCTATTAATTTGGTGAAAATTTTATGGATAAATGAAAAGTAAAATTTTTGAACGATCGCTTGCAATCAGCGTAATGACTCGGTTTACGTTCGAATTTTATAACATGTTAACGGTGGTAAGTAGCTGTTGCTTGCCTTACAACGTTTTCAGAGTATGCTAGAACATACTTATATAAACTGATGTCATCATGTTTTTAACCCCCTCGCAAAAACGACGGGGTGTTATAAGTTTAACGTGTCTGTGTGCGTGTGTATAAATCGGTCCAAGATGGCCGCCACCACAAAATGGCGTATTGCATATTTATTGAACCAATCTCTCACTATGCGTATCAAATGGGACTTGACTAGTAAAACACTATAAGCTATAATAAATTACAAATCCAAGATGGCTGCCACAATTTTTAATTTCATGTTACTTGTACTTTAGACAGTAACGGTTATTTGAGTGCGCTGTTGTTCATTTTGGACTGCACTGAAAACGGTCCAGACCGTACCGTAATATTTGTAACACAAAATAATGAGACCGAAACTGATTCCTATTCTGGCCAACGCCGCAACAATTTAGTAAATTATAAATCAAATATCAGGTGAATTGTTCGTAATATTTGTTATGAGCATGAGCCGACTTGCGGTGGTTGGTAATGTCGGGCGTTGCGCGTCGAACACCGGTCGGATGCCGCGCCGGTGCCGGCCCGATGCCGGTCGGGTGTCAGGCGTCGGCCGGCTGGGGCCGACAGGCGCGGCGGCCGCTCCATTAGCCACTACACACGTGTTGCTATTTGTGCGGAAACCTCGTTATCGCGCCCGATGCGCCACTCACAAAATTCTTTTACTATGAAAAGAAAGAAAAGCTATCAATTTTCGCGCGTGTTCACACGCCTGATAAATATACCCATTGTGAGGGTATTTGCGAGATACAAACATGTTGTTATCATAAATATGTATGCGTAGATTTTTTTATTGCACGTTTCATAAAAACATGTTCAAGGAACCAAACAAACGTGAACCAAACTCAATAACTGAACTTAAACAAGAATCGAAGAGCACTTTGAAACCAATATTTTTAATTTAAGATTTTGTATCAAATCAAGTACTTTCTCGTTTATTGTAAGTCTAAGTTAGTACGAGGAACTAAGTTAGTATCTTGTCTGTTAGCCGGGCTAACTTTAGATCCAGGAGAGGTACAAACACTAGTTAAGCTGATTTGATCACAGTTTCGTACTTCTAATACTCAGGTTACAAATACTGTATGCTTTTGAAGCTTTAGTTTATTTTAGTAGCAAACAAAGTGAACAGAACAAGTGAGTAGAACATTACTCGTATTTGTAACAGATGCAAGAAATTAATCATTGTTCATGTCATGTGGTCTACGCCGTAGTATTGCTACGGCGTAGCACACGTCTCGTAGGTGGTTCTATGTATTTTCCGCGCATTCGTATGCACAATGTGTGATTTTATCAGACTGTAGCATCTGGGTATCTATTATGATTTTATTTAATTATTATTTCCATCTTTTCATGACCCCTTTGCACAATTAGTTTAGTAACTAATTGTATTATGTCGTTTTTTATACCTAACCAAAAAGTTATTGTATCTCTCGAAACATTCACATAAAATATTTCTTTTATAAAAATTCTAATATTAACTTCAGATGTGACCTACTTATCCTCGTAATCATCAACATTACTAATTGTACTAATGGTGATTTTTAAAAACTGATCAATTCTTTGAGTTGCAAACAGTAAACTCGAAACTGCATCTAACGATTGAGATTTAGTTTGAGACAATTATGACCACATAGTGTGTTCTAGCGTAACATCTTTAGAGCACATATCTATTTACTCAACTCAGATAAGAAGAGTTATATCATGTATAATATCCCCTCTGTCTCCAGTTTCAGCTAACCTTTGATATTCATAAATGTTTGCGCAGCTCCTGAGATGCACTCTAAAAGATCGGCTTAACTTTCTACTTTAACTATGAAAGCAAATGATTGCTTAATGTACTCGTACCTAATGTAACTTAGATTTTTCTACATTTGTAATGTCATCTGTGTCCCAGGTTTTTTGCATTATTATCTCGCTACTCGCCTTCGTTGAATAGGTAAGCAGAAGTGTAATATTGCGCCTACCATTACCTTATGGTTTGATTTGAAAGGCCATTGCCCAAACCCAGTATCGCTCTAAAATAAAACATTATAGCAACAAAAATATAATCATAAATTATTAAATCTTTTTTTAACTTTTCTTACTTATCTTGATCGAAATCGTATGTGGGGTTAATATGTTGTGTCTTAATAGTTACTAATTCGATTTTATTGCATTATTTTCAAAATGGCTTTCTTAAAGTGCAAGCAGTGTTGACACCTTGAGAAACTTCCCCGTAATCGGTTTTAACTGATATGTAGAGGCAGACGTTGTTTTAAAAATATTTCAAATATCTATTAGATATTCCCGCGTGATTCATATTTTTATTTGTAATTAATATAATCAAAAAAATATTTCTTTCCTAATCAACAATCTTTCATTAGTTTACAAATCAGTAATGGTCAGGGTGATTTAGATTAACTGTTGGTAACACTACCACGGGCAAATAAAAGGTGAACTGTCATCAAAAGTGTCACTGTCAAGTCAAACAGCATTGTGTCGTAGGGATGGGCAAGTGAAAAAAACATATCGATATTTATCGTATCGATATTCTTTATCAGTATCGATAATTATCGAGCGAAAAATATCGAATATCGTCAGGTTTCGTATGATTATTCATACATATTCCCAAATCATTCAAACTTCGTAGAAAAGAATAAAAGAAAACGGTATTTTTATTGATGCTTGAGCCTAAATAATAAAATACAATTTAATCAAAAAAGTAGTCATCAGATATCGACACGAAACCAAAAATTAATAACGTTAAAAAAAAATCGGATTTGATACGAATTCGATACTCTAAAATAAATATCGAATATGGATCTATCGCGATTTAAAAATATCGACCATATGTAGTGATTATTGGATGGAAAAACATCGATATTTCGATATTTTTTTGCACATGCCTATTGTGTATAAGTTGTTGAGTTTGTTGTGATATCAAATAACTTATTATTACGTCGAGTAGGTGTCCAGTAGAGTCTTCGGATTCCTGTACGAACAAGATATCTTTCTGAATACTATTGTACTGTTTCTGTGCTACTGGTGTGGATTGTGTAGAACGTTTTTTTGAGTTTGCTTACGTTGTTGGACTAATGCCTATAGAAGTGTGAGAAGATAGACTCAGCATGATCAAGATAGGCAACCGCAGTTTGTTAGTGAAGAAGCTATTGCAACACAAGAGAACATGGATGTTGCTACATCAAGTCATGGAGTGGAAAGTGCATCAGAAACTTCTGTGTCTTCAAGGGATCATTCCAGAAGGTTTATTTGGAAGCAGTACAGTGTACTATGCATACATTTTAGTTAATAGGGCTATAAGTAACTCAGTAGCTGATATTGCTGGTTACTATTGCAATTGTTTGGTGGGTAATCGAACCGTGGGATGCTGCGCACACGTAATTACCATTTTGTGGTATCTTGGTTGGGCTCGATATCGATCAGTTTGAGCCGACGGCTCCGTTTTTAGACAACATATTTTATGAATATGATGATCATATGAACCAATAAAAGTATTTTATTCCTATATTCAAGCATTATTATTTTCTATTCCCTATACCTACTTACTTATAAACCCCTACATTTAAATGTAGGGGTTTATAAGACGGATGTTTTTCTACATCGTTCTCACATAATTATGTATAATCTCAACATGAAAGATGTAACCAAGATTTTGTAACAACATTTTTGATTGAAAAGAGTGTCCATGGAGTTTCTTGCCCGTTCTTCTCCATAGAGATCTACGCTAGGGAATGGGCAACTACAGTACTTTCTCAAGTTATTATGCCTTGTGTCTGTTACTGTAGCTTTGATTTTTCTTTGTATTTTTGACATTCAAAAGTGCCGTAATGGTCTAGTTGAAATAAATGATTTGAGTTTGAGTTTAGTTAATATTAGTTACTTAGGATTATTCACTGGTTTGATGGAACTATTTTCTGTTGTCTTATGAGAAATCAAATCATATTGTTGTAAGGACTGTTTCTTTGGTAGAAGGTTAGCTACAAAACTAACCTCAAAACTTGAACAGAAAATCAAAGAACAATAAAAACCCCACAAAATAAATAGTTCATTTTTATTTCCTTAGAAAATATGACATCTCCCCTCTTTTATGTCCAATTTATACTATCATACAACTTATTTTCATGCGCAACGGCGGTCCATAGAAGGATGGGCAATCTCTTTTAAAGCCAGCAAAAAGATACAAATAAATTCAGACTCCCATTTTAGACATATTTATTTTGTTTATGAAGGAGTCAAAATATCAAGAAGAAGCCTTCGGTATAAAAATGCCTTTATTATACCACAATTTAACAATGACTAAAACACAACTAATTAATAATCACAATTGATAAATAAAGGCCATTGCCCAAACCCAGTATCGCTCTAAAATAAAACATTATAGCAACAAAAATATAGTCATAAATTATGAAATCTTTTTTTAACTTTTCTTACTTATCTTGATCGAAATCGTATGTGGGGTTAATATGTTGTGTCTTAATAGTTACTAATTCGATTTTATTGCATTATTTTCAAAATGGCTTTCTTAAAGTGAAAGCAGTGTTGACAACTTGAGAAACTTCCCCGTAATCGGTTTTAACTGATATGTAGAGGCAGACGTTGTTTTAAAAATATTTCAAATATCTATTAGATATTCCCGCGTGATTCACATTTTTATATGTAATTAATATAATCAAAAAAATATTTCTTTCCTAATCAACAATCTTTCATTAGTTTACAAATCAGTAATGGTCAGGGTGATTTAGATTAACTGTTGGTAACACTACCACGGGCAAATAAAAGGTGAACTGTCATCAAAAGTGTCACTGTCAAGTCAAACAGCATTGTGTCGTAGGGATGGGCAAGTGAAAAAAATATATCGATATTTATCGTATCGATATTCTTAATCAGTCTCGATAATTATCGAGCGAAAAATATCGAATATCGTCAGGTTTCGTATGATTATTCATACATATTCCCAAAGCATTCAAACTTCGTAGAAAAGAATAAAAGAAAACGGTATTTTTATTGATGCTTGAGCCTAAATAATAAAATACAATTTAATCAAAAAAGTAGTCATCAGATATCGACACGAAACCAAAAATAACGTTAAAAAAAATCGGATTTGATACGAATTCGATACTCTAAAATAAATATCGAATATGGATATATCGCGATTTAAAAATATCGACCTTAAGTAGTGATAATTGGATGGAAAAACATCGATATTTCGATATTTTTTTGCACATGCCTATTGTGTATAAGTTGTTGAGTTTGTTGTGATATCAAATAACTTATTATTACGTCGAGTACGTGTCCAGTAGAGTCTTCGGATTCCTGTACGAACAAGATATCTTTCTGAATACTATTGTACTGTTTCTGTGCTACTGGTGTGGATTGTGTAGAACGTTTTTTTGAGTTTGCTTACGTTGTTGGACTAATGCATATAGAAGTGTGAGAAGACAGACTCAGCATGATCAAGATAGGCAACCGCAGTTTGTTAGTGAAGAAGCCTTTGCAACACAAGAGAACATGGATGTTGCTACATCAAGTCATGGAGTGGAAAGTGCATCAGAAACTTCTGTGCCTTCAAGGGATCATTCCAGAAGGTTTATTTGGAAGCAGTAAAGTGTACTAAGCATACATTTTAGTTAATAGGGCTATAAGTAACTCTGTAGCTGATATTGCTGGTTACTATTGCAATTGTTTGGTGGGTAATCGAACCGTGGGATGCTGCGCACACGTAATTACCATTTTGTGGTATCTTGGTTGGGCTCGATATCGATCATTTGAGCCGACGGCTCCGTTTTTAGACGACATATTTTATGAAAATGATGACCATATGAACCAATAAAAATATTTTATTCCTATATTCAAGCATTATTATTTTCTATTCCCTATACTTACTTATAAACCCCTACATTTAAATATAGGGGTTTATAAGACAGATGTTTTTCTACATCGTTCTCACATAATTATGTATAATCTCAACTTGAAAGATGTAACCAAGATTTTGTAACAACATTTTTGATTGAAAAGAGTGTCTATGGAGTTTCTTGCCCGTTCTTCTCCATAGTGATCTACGCTAGGGAATGGGCAACTACAGTACTTTCTCAAGTTATTATGCCTTGTGTCTGTTACTGTAGCTTTGATTTTCCTTTGTATTTTTGACATTCAAAAGTGCCGTAATGGTCTAGTTGAAATAAATGATTTGAGTTTGAGTTTAGCTAATATTATTTACTTAGGATTATTCACTGGTTTGATGGAACTATTTTCTGTTGTCTTATGAGAAATCAAATCATATTGTTGTAAGGACTGTTTCTTTGGTAGAAGGTTAGCTACAAAACTAACCTCAAAACTTGAACAGAAAATCAAAGAACAATAAAAACCCCACAAAATAAATAGTTCATTTTTATTTCCTTAGAAAATATGACATCTCCCCTCTTTTATGTCCAATTTATACTATCATACAACTTATTTTCATGCGCAACGGCGGTCCATAGAAGGATGGGCAATCTCTTTTAGTATATAATTATTTGATTAAAATTATAAATAATCTTTTTCACGCATTATTACAACTATTATAATTGGATTTAGTATATGCCTCTTTTATTTTAGCCGAACCTTCATAAGATCTGATTATAAAAACCTAGAGCACATTGAACTTTGGGCCCCTCAATTAACCTAACCGACTACCTATTCATCATGATCTGATAACATATACAGGTGGCGTCTGCTCTCGAGCCGCAAAAATGCCGAGGCGTATTTGTTTATCAGTAGACATTTTAAATATTTTTTTCAAGCAAGGGTTAAGAACCCCAAAGTAAGGCCCCTAGAGAAAGGGGTTGAGCGTACGGTATCGGTAATCTCTAGGGATTCCCAAAACATCAGCAAGCAGTCGGTTTGCATAAAATTCCTACATTCATTTAAAGTTGGGGCCAAGAATGACGTGAAAGATACAGATGACTATTTTGTTAAGAGAAGCTAGGAAGTTAAATGTTTTTTTAGTAAACTTGGCTCCTGTACACACATAATCATGGATCCTTGACATTCATTGCTCAATTATACACATAATGTACACAATCTATTAAGACTGCTGGCTTACTGCCGGAGGGCACCATTATACCCATTCCCCTTCTTGACTTACAATTTGCGTGGGATCAGGGGCACCTGATAAACTTTGTTTTTCTTTCATTGCCAGATTGCCCGTTTCGTTATTTATGTTAAAAACTTACGTTTCGGATTAAACTTTCAAGTCAATTCATCGTTGAGAAAAATACTCGTAGAAGCCCATAAGTGCCTTCGAAATAAGTGAATATAACTAACTACCAATACAATTCAACTTGCCTAGTTTTGTTTTCTTTCGGCACATTTTCACAACTATGTTACCAATTCGTAAAATATCGATAACAGTACCTATCAATTAATTAAGTACAGTATTGATGAAAGAAAGTACTACAAATTGTACATTCCGAACTCTCTCCAACAATTAGGTTAAAGTAATTCTGCAATATATAAATCTTTTCTCGAGTCCTTGTTAAATTATTAAATACGTGTTCGGAATATATTAACTCAACTTATTATAGGAAATAACGAAGTCGTACTTATTAAGCAGGCTCCCGAGACTTCCTTATTTATAGAGTTAAATGAAAGTGGACTTAATGCAAAAGTGCTTATACGTGAGATGTTATAACATGGTAACTCTAAAGTAATAGGTAAGAGTTTGCGCAGCTGCAATACAACTTGGAACATATTTTGTATAGCCCACACCTTACTTCACTGTAAAACTGTTACCTCTTACAATGTATAACAACAGGGCCTCGATTCTGCTATAACAATATTGTCAGAGTATTCGATCATTGATTTCATAATGATCAAGTTCTGTCAAATTTTGACAAGTTTGTTAATTCTACTATCATAATGGCGCCATTATAACTTCTCAATGAACAACCACTGACACTCCATTGAAAGAAATGTCATAGAATATTAATCTCGTACATGAAATCAGGCATGAATAAATGTTCGCATTTAGTCATAGATTTCGAAAACCATTTGTACTAAGGGTTTTATAATAATGACAATACGACAATGCCATTAAAACACAATTTTATTACGAGACCATTGACCGACCATTGTGAATTTAGCAGATTACGAACTTTAAGCAAAATGACAATTGGATGAGAATGGAATCGTGTTGGAGTGACAAATTTATTAAAATAGCAGAATTAGGCCCCTGATAAGGGCCAGCTAAAACAATTGACACGTAACATACAATACATCGGTGCATTGCTCTAAGACATATCTTCTCACCTATGAAGAACATTGACCCCAAATATAGTTTCACGAAGACAATAAAAGGAATATCTATTCATTACACGCCGTGTTGCGTTTCACGACATAGATACTAGGTACTACAGTAATAAAGAAAAAAGTAACTCACTAAAAGGAAACTACCTACAATCATAAAATGAGATTGATTACGATGATTGTGTACAAACTCATAATGGCTAAGCATAGAGGCTAACTATAAAATTCTAAATAATATCAGACCCAATAAGAATTAAGGCAGTTATAAATAACGTACCAATACGAGATCAGAAACTGATTCAGGCGTGTAATCGATATGTCACGAAGCGGTAAGCTAGTAATCGTATCAAACGGAGCTCAGCAGCAACGAGCTTCATCTCAATGGAGGATTTCTCACAATCTAGACAATAATAGTGCAAAACGAACACCGTTTTGCACTATTCTTAAAATTGAAATTTTAGGAAAGACTCACGGTTTCGAGCTAAAGTCGAGTACGGAGCCAATGTATGCGAAAAATAGTTAATGTTTGTGTCTAGTTGATTGCCAGAAATGAGTGGGGTGTTAATGTGCAGAATGCGCCGACTTCCCTGAACTTCCCGGTAAGCCGTGTCACACTCTAGCAACTGACACCCCAGTAACTCAGAGAAATCACACAGCAATTTGCATAACGAGGTGCATACAGGTGCGCTAGGCTCTTTGAAGCGCTAATTCAACGCAACTGCAAATGAGCAATGCTATCCTTCATTAAATTAGCAGCAAGGAGGATGTTGACTGTAGAATAATAAGCCAGTAGAGACTTGAAACGCAATAAAATGATGGGAAATTAAAGTCTATTGGCATAAACTGATGGTTATAGATTAAATAGAAAGTTAAAAATGAGAAAATAGATTTAGTACTAAAACTTCAGCAAAAGTTTCTGCAAACGGATTGAGTAATTTAATATCGTCGGCAACATCAAGACATCCGCCTTATCCGTTTAATGTAGATTATTAAAATCAGCCGCCGCGTTCACAAAAATCTGTAATAACGTACAAAGAACGTGGCAGATTGGAACATTTTCCAGAATTTGTACTTAAAAAGCCGCGCTTCATTTTAGCGAGGCGTCGAAATCTGTTATGTAAATATGAGACCATGGAACCGGAAAATAAGTTTGGTGTTGTGCCCTTTTGATTTGCAGCAACAGTCGGCCAGCTTGGAGGCAGGGTCGGGAGTCGGGACCCGGAGCGTCCCGCGCCGCGCCGAGGCCACGCCGCGCTGTACGATGTTAGGCGACGTTACAATTTTGTTTGCGCACAACTCGCCACTTTATGAATAGTAATCAAACCACCATCCTCCATTCATTTATCTCGCGAGCGACCAACCATGAAATGTAGATGAGGCCTTTCTGATAAGCTCCAAGTATTTTGTACATTTACTTTGTAATTATATACTGCGGGGAATAAATGATCGGCTTAAATTATTACAGGCACCGTATCCGATAATATGATTTAGCAGAATGATTCATTAGTATATAATATTTAAATGTCAATAACGAGTGATTTATGTAAGCGGTAAAAATCTAAAATGGAAAAGACAGGTAAGTACTGAAATAAAATTAGATTTTCCTCTGGACGTAAGAATTGGTCGGAGATCGAGTAAAAGCTGGGTGTATTTCTGTTTGAAAATGATAAATTATTCTGATAAAGATTTCTCTTCAATCAATAGTCTATGTCTGGCTGTGACACGGGTGGAGCATTCTCGAACAAGCGGCTTACAGTGCTGTAATACACTGCCTGGTAATGATCTTGTACCTAAGTGTCTGAGAGAGTTGTTCTTGTTATACTATTTCGTATAGGCACCCATTTTTATTAACTCATAAATTATACTTACAAATAAATCAAAAAGATTCGTCCTCAAATATCCCTGAAAATACAAGCCGTACAATAATATTTTACGACACTACTTCACCTTGGAGAGATCGAACAAGTAAATTCCCTAAGTTTCTAACTAAATTCCACAAGTGCGGCCCTACGCTCCGGGAATACCCTATTGTGACACAAAATAGTGTGCGCACTCCATAGACATTTTGACAGTTGTTGAATAAAAAAGTTGAAATAGTAGGTAAAAGTTTTAGAGAAAAACTGCTCACAAAGAAATATACAGGCGCGCTTTATTCCCCTCTAGCACCGATGTGATGTGTGACACAACTCCAGCACCAGGTTATTTTTCTTATTATTTGGAATATTTTTACTTATGTGTGATCTTATTACACATTTCTATGGTAATACATAAAGAAAATCATATTTGTTGATATGAGAAAACTGCTACCACCACTTCTTTGTGAGATTTCATGTACCTAGCCACAGTTTCCTTGACGGTGCGATAAGTTCTTATTGGAGTATTCGGCTTTCAGAATAAATCTTCTGTTCTTTTATAAGCCGTAGTAAAACAAATAGTTAATAAGAACGAGTACATACCTAAACATCATTTAAGTACACGTATTAGTCACAACGTTAGAGTGGCCTAAAACGATTACATTGAACAGGTATTCGTAACATTGATGCATAAACCCAATTGCAATTAAATGTCCACTAGTCTAAACTGTCGCGTAATTAAATACCTCTCCGGTCCGCAACATGCGGCTTATTTTTAATTCCGAATTATATTTGTTCACGGATGCCAAATTTGTGAATGGCAATCGTTTTATTAATGACAATAACACGAAAGGAAATCTAAAATATCATCAGAGGCTAACAAACTAGCTTTACAATCAGCTAAAAGCCACGTGAGTAATAGCTTGTCCGTGACATATGTCAATCTGGTTCGTCGATGCGACGTTGGACATCTGTCAGGTTTCTTGTTATCGCGACCCTCATCTTTGAAGAAATTACGTTCGTGCATCCATGTCGCCGTCAGCAGTGACACGCCCCCGCGTATTCGATGGCTGGCCACGTTAATGTCCCACATCACATCACCCTCACGGTTAACATGCCCTACATACGCCATTTGCACGTTACGCTCTCATGTTTATATACGCCAGTTTTATTTGCTGCTAATATTGCAAGCTTAATTATTCATGCTATAATGAAAGTAGATGATATTGTCAAAGGGTACCTACGCTTATGATCCGTTTTGGTTTGCCACAACTACTATTTATTTACGCAATATTTGAAATAAAACCGAAAAAATATCGAATTCCTAAAGCCGTACAATGCTGCAAGCTTTCCCCTTTTGTGTTGTTGATTTATTCGTAACTCTGTAATTCTGTATTCCACACTATAGCTACTTCTCAGAAGTTACAATGTGAATAGCCTATATTATTTAAATCTTAATATCTGAATAAATAAACATCCCGCGAAATGAAGTCTATAGACGAAAAAAATATGAAGACGAAAACATTCAAGAAGCGTCTACAGTTGAAAAATATAGCTCATTAAGAAATGTTTAGCCAAGCTAATTTAACTAGGGGCCTTAGACATCTCCGGGGAAATTACGAGCTTTGTGCGTATGTACTCGCAAAACTTTTAGGACGTCTTTGTTTAGAGTTTTGATGATCAAGAATTTCATTAGTACAGTCAACTATCTGTAAAAGTATTCACAAGATTCACTAGACCATGTTATGATCGTGTAACATAAAGTGGCGCAACACCAAACAATAATTGTGTGCGAGGACCAGATAAAGGTAAATCGGTCAGGTATTTGAACGAATGAGACCGGTTCCCGGTAATTGTACCTGTCGCGTGGACAAATGTGCCGTCCAACGTGTGCCAGATAGTCAGTCTAACTGCCGCCATTAGCCCGAGAGATAATCTTAAATTACTATCCGCACACTCAATTGTTGCGTCACACCCAAATGTGCACTGTACTGAAATATATGCGCTAAATAACAGCGAGGCGATACCGTGCGCGAACGCTAATTGACATTTACGAAAATGTACATCATTAATTAGGGCATAATGTAACTTATTACAATTACCGGCGCGTCAATCTTGATTGATAACAAACTAACGCGACCGTAATTAAGTGCGGAGGGGCGGGCGAACACTTGCGATATAATTGTTAACTATCAGACTCTCTATATTCCTTATGGTTTGCGACTACGGGCGGTTTCCTCCCGGCAAGGAGGTGCAAGATATAGATACAACCTGTTATCTTCACACGTATCCCCGTTATTTAGTGCCAAAGTAGACTGCTTAGAACAAAGCAAAGCGTAACTTAATATAAAGCATGTTGGGATGTCCACAAACTTAGGGCGAGTTTCAAAGACGATCCCTTGAGTCTCCTTTATGCAAATCTCGGGTAATTTCTTTGGTGAGAGTCACACGGGACCCTTTGCCAAGATTGCGTTGACTTTTCAACCGTGCGATACCTACGTCTTGTTTTATATTAGTTTACATAGGCGCGTAACGTCAAAACTAAAAGCAGGTCAGCTGAATCGATGGCTGATAAAATATTTAGTTTAGTCAAAATCAGTAAGGTCAACATTTACTTTAATTTAGATTGAGAAAATCGAATTTACATTCCTAAAAACAACATACAGCAGTATTCGCCTGCCTGGCACTGGCAGGTATTTAAGTACTATTTGTTTACCTTTTCGTGGCTTCTCAGACAGCCCGAGACAACTGTACCGTAACATTTACATAAGGAAATCTAGTCATAGCCCTACCACATACAAAGCACCAACCATCATAACTCATAGCCGAGCCGTCGCATACCAACACATGGCTACCACAATACCACAATGCTCCTATACACATTGGTCGGTGTCATTCTTTAGCGCTGGTCGAAACGTGTGGAGGAGGTAAAATAATTATTAGTTTATTAGTTTGACCCTTAAGCCTTTAACTGATTATGTTTGAGTAGAGCAAAAATAATAGATAAGTAGATACGAGAAGAATACCTTTCACTATGTAGGTACAGCATATAAATTAAAGTGTTTTACGTGGTGGTGATGAGTTTTTAGACAGACCTTTGATACACTGTTTTAAGCTTTCAGGGTTAAAAACTAAACTTATATTGACTTATATCGATAGCTCAAAATAATGAATAATCACGGAAGATATCCCATAAGTGTCAATAATAGTTTCGACCTTTGATAGTTTATGTTTGTATCTAAGGCATAGAAATAGTATATATAGCTCAATGATCTAAGGCAGAAAATAGACCTACAAATTATATAAAGGGTGACTGGTAATTAGTGTACGATACTTAAACACGTGATTGTGCTCATGTTAACAAACAACTTTTACAGGATTAAACATGAAATGCGAAAAAAAACAGCTCTTCAGTACATTTTTGTTCGCCTTATGTACATATGTGGGCGGCATCATGGCCGTCGTCGTTGAGAGTCACACAACATATTGGTTGGCACCAATTTATATACACAGTCTGACGACCCGAATGGTTTAGTGGTAGTGAGGCCGCCTTACGTTCTTAGGGTCCTGGGTTCGAATCCCGGTAGGAGCAAATGTTTATGTGATGAGCATGGACATTTGTTTCCGAGTCATGGATGTTTATACGTATAATAAGTGTGTATTTACAAACAAAAAAGTATAAATGTAGTATATCAACTATCTGGAATCCACGACACAAGCCTTGCTTAGTGTGGCACTAGATGGCGCTGTGTGTTAATGTCCAGCGATATTTATTTATTTACAGTTACATATTTACAGCAGGAAATATCAGCACAATTAAAGAAAATACCTTACTCCAGTTTAGAGTGTTTATTCCATGATTAGCGAACTAAGAATCTCCAAGAATAATAATCTTTCTTTCACATTACAACGGCTTTTACTTATATGTCACCGTAAAACTGTCAAATACGTTATATTGTAATACATATCTCTAACGATATTGTAAAATCTCGAAATATTGTCAAATGAACATACTGCTTACAACAAAACGCATTATTTTACGTGAAATGCATGCGATGGTAGTCAACTCACGCGGTGTGGAGGGAAGGAGGTGTCCCCCTTGCCCAGTCGTACAACTCTCATAAAAAGATATTGTACCATTCCTGAGAAATACCGATTATTATAACCTAACCTTAAAACACTTTAGATTCCCCTAAAAAGCGTAGTCGACGGAGCCCCGCTTCGCGGGGCCCCTATTTCCGGGTGCAGGGTTTAAAGGAACCTAACTAACCTAACGGGGGGGTGCCTTTTTTTTTTTTTTTTTTTTTTAGGATGGGAAATCATTAAATGACTTCTCCCACTCTGGGCGGAGCGGGAGGGAGTGTCAGACTCTTACTGACTAAAACCCATCCATGTTCCTTCCTCGCCCTTTACGTTCCGGGGCCGCGGTATCTCTTTCGAACAGTCCCGCAACCCCGGCAGGCTTCGGCCCTTGCGGGCCCCTCTCTGCTGCTGACATCTCTTTGAGGCGCGCGTGGAACACGAACGCGCCGTCGACACGGCCTGTCGTCACTAGACGGACGGACGGTTAGCTAGCCCATAGCTAACCGTCCACAGGCCCGCATCTACGGTGGCCGGTAGCCACCACGTGGCCCCCGACGCCCGGTGCGTCTCCCGCGGCGGCCGGGAAGAGAGGCTCTCTCCCTCTCTCGTTCCGCCACCTCCTTCGCTAGCATGACTGCTTCGCAGAAGGAGGTGACGGCTTCCCATTCCGTCTCGCTCCGGACCATGGATTGAACCAGGGCCGGACGCGAGAGGTCGCCGCCGCCGATCGCCGCTACGAGGACACGGCGGTGCTCCGCCCACGCAGGGCAGACCTCCACCGTGTGCTCCACCGTGTCCTCCGGTCGATCCTCGCAGTGGAGACACCCGGGCGTTTCCTCCCGCCCGATTCGGTGCAGGTACCTCCCGAAACATCCGTGTCCGGTGAGGACCTGCGTCAGGCGGAAGGTGAGGACGCCGTGGCGCCTCTCTAGCCACTCCTCAAAGAGGGGACTTACCGCCACTATCGTGGCGTGCCCTGCACGGGGTTGCGACAGTCGCTCTCTCCATGTCGCCATGAGATCGCGCCGGAGGTCAGTCCGCTGGGCGGCAATTTGCCGCGGCAGCGGAGTTTCCCCCCGGCGTAGTACCTCCGCGCGCCATTCGTGTAGGCGCGCGAGGACTATCGCCTCCAGATCCCATGGCGGCAATCCGGCAACGGGGGGGTGCCTCAAGTCCCGATTATGGGGGCAGAGATACTTCCGTATGTTCAGTTGACAATAATTCGAGACTTTACAATATCGCTAGATAGATACACGTTATATTGTAATATAACGTATTTGACAATTTTACGGTGACATATACACAGCAATTCAAACTGAGGTTGGTAGCGATGGGTAGAATAAAAATAACAATATTTAATATTACAAGGCAAGAGACATCAAAATAACTGCTTAATAATCTTCGCCTTAGACTAGACTTTTAAATAATTAAAGCATCCATATTAAAATAACTTCCTATTAAAATAAATCCTTATTATTGAAGCAAACGGAAATAACGATTAATTTTGAAAGTAAATAAACGGAAATACAAATATTACACAGTACTTACGGCATAATATCCGTGATTTTCATTAGTTTCTGTGAGCTCCCGAAACAAAAACACAGAAACAAATTAAAATCACGGATATAATCCCGTAAGTACTTTAAGTGTAGTGAAAAACCGTGAAAATCTAAAACAGTGAATACATAAATTTAGTTCAGTAATTCAATACATGTCAAACAAAAAACTCACTACCCTAGCATGCAAGTTCTATATCTACCAACCCGCACTGGGCCCGCGTGGTGAATTATATGGCCCATACGCAAAATACACGATTTGACGTGGAATTGCGGACACCAGCCCGTTATACAATACAATAATTCAATAAACCTACATTTGTCAAAATAAGAACGTAACTACCCTCGAATTACAAACTAATTTAAAATTAAAATGAAATGATGGTTTTGCGCCCATAGTAATAGTACATTATGGTACAAGTGTGTAATGTTGGTGATTACCGCCGAGGCGCCATTGAGAACCGAGCCGTTAGGCGAGGTTCTTAAGAGAGCCGAGACGGTAATCATCAACACACACGTGTATCATACGACGTTTTTCAACACACTTGAGAATAAAATAATACTAAAAATAACTATAATTTGTTGAAAACGAGTTGTGAATTTTTTTTCGCAATGGCGGGAATAATTAATCAGTTTTTTTTTTTTTTTTTTTTTCCTGGCTTCGCACGGTTTGTGCATTTAGCCAATGTCATGTTTAGGAAGGTAAAGTTAAAGGTGGTAGGGAAACTGGAATTTATCAAATATTAACGAAATATAACGGAATTTGGAATATAATATAGGATCAGTAGGATTATAACTAACTATATTAATAATGATTGATGAAATATAATTAATCAGTTTTCCTATGCGCGCGCATCTAACAATGGCGATCGGCCATAGACTAAAAGAATGAGGTTTCTTTTTTTTGGCTTTTCGCGGATAGCGTTTTAGCCACGTACGAAATGGGGAATTCAAAGTTTTATTTAATACAGAGAAAACAAAAGTTACATTTGATTGAAAGTTTTATTTATTAAAAACTTATAAGTTGAAATTATCTATGTAGATACGAAGTTGCATAAAATGAGCAAGCAATAGGTACATTAATTTATTTGTACTATTGAACACGATCTTTTTGTATCGAAACTTTTTTAAGAACAAAGCAATTCAACCAATAAAAAAAAAACCCTATAACTCACTTGTGAATAATAGCAATGAAAAGTCACAGTTTGATTACAGGTGTCATTATGTGCCTAATTGCGGTGAAATTAGAGCCACTTTATGAGCAAGTGTGTTGAAAAAGTTCTTTGTCATCATGAGCACAATCACGTAGGTACTTTAAAGTATCGTACACTTATTGCCAGTCCCCCTATATACCACAAATACAAACTGTATATTACGTACGTTGACATTTACTCTTCCACATTTAGGTATTATCTTCAAAAAAGGCGTCACTTCCGAGTTGGTACTAAACTTACGTTTTATTACCCAAAATGAATATTAAAGTTACTCACAAAAAGTAAGTAAACGCAAGTACTTGTTGGAGAGTACCTCATTATAGGAGAGAAGTTCATCGACAAATGATTACGATGTTCCGGAAAGTTGGCCCACCTCGTTAAATAAAGTAAGCATTCTCCTTATAATTAAAAGGGAATGTGGCGGAACTTACTTAACTTACTTACTGAACTAACAGAAACAACTAGTGAGTCGATTATGTGAAATAATTGGACACAACACGAAATAGCTTAAAAACGTAACGTAATTTCAAATGAAAACACTCGTTTCACGTTATACTTAATTAGTTTTAAGGATCTTAACTATGAGTAATATATTTTATGCGTGTCGCAATAGTTAAACCAAAATGCTATTTGTAGGATATTGTGTACGTACTTACATCCTGATTCCCCTGAAAAACTGCCTGAGCAATTTTGTGGAACTATGTCTTGCTCGTAAATGTATATTGCATATACACCGTGACTTTTTAGTCGTCTTACAAAGGCAGTCCAGTAGGGCTATTATGTAACTCAGTTGACAGTTCGAAATGATAGTAATTGGGCTCAGCGTATATCAATTAACTGTCAAAAGACTAGTTTCGTATCATGTATGACCAGACGCGATCAAATATGACGTCATTGATGGCAATCGTGGCTGTTAGTCACCGTAACTCATTTTGACAGACGCTTTCGTATCGATACTTATACTATTGCGATTATATAAGCATAATGGATATCAAATTGATAACGATTGAGTCTCTAATAGCTATCGTGATAGACGCTACTCATATGTTGCGTTTTATAGGGTTTTGTGAAATAAATCGAAGCCGGTTTCAAACGTAAACGTTACATCTTTTGTTGTTTTATTGTTATTTGTGTTTGTGGTGTAGTATGGCACCTAAATAATTCTGGGATTAGCTGAAGAAGAGCGAAAATGAAGTTTGAAGTTTTGGAATGGTTTCGTTAGTTCTGATTTCAGCCACGTGCCAAAATATCCTTGTACAGATCCTTGATCCTTGTACAAATGAAGGCTTGATTTTTATTAAATAATATTTAATAACTCAAGCCTTCGAGCGTTATAAAGTTATAAAACTAATAATGACATAGGCAGTTTTATAACACTTGAAGGCTTGATTTCGACAAGCTAAAATGTATATTGTTTTGTGAAATATGTTGGAAAAAAAAACAACAAATATTAATGCTGTAAACAAAACTTTTTTTATTTGTAATAAATTACATCTGAGTACATACTACTACAAAACTGTATATTTAGAATGGCTATTTAACAATGATCCAAAACCTGTTCCTAGTCCATCAGAATACACTGTGATATTATTTTGGGTGGGCTTCAAAGCTAGAGTATGATTTAGAAGGGTAAGGTAGCAGTAACAACTTCATATACCTATTTCTTAATTTTATTATGGCTACTTAAAATTGGACATTTAGCTACGGTATCGTCCCCAGTTAAATCTATGCGGTGATGGTGGGCTGCTCACACTCCAGTCCCGATACACCATCAATCAGCTTATGAAACAGGTTATTGGTGCCAATGAACTCTTTGCTAGCTTTCAGCGAATTGATGGAGGTAATGGTGTTGTTGTCCGCACTGGGCCCGCATGGTAGATTCTAGCCCATTCCCTCTCATTGAGAGGAGGCCGTGTCCCAGCAGTGATGATGATGGTGTTGTGTGCCTTGCACAATTCCTCTTCTAGTTCAGATATTCATTTCAGTCATGAGTGTCGTTTCATTGCTGAAAACCTGACACTAGTTGACAGAGATGGTCATGCTGGTCCAGTACACCCATGTGCCGAGTGTGAAGTTCTGCAAGCTGGCTCTTTAGTTGAGTGTTTTTGTCCACTATTGACTCGATTTCAACTTCACTTTCTCCTCGTTCCCGCAGTAGTTTGCTGCACTCATTTCTAGATGAATCTAGCTCCTTCAGTGCTGCTTTCATTTTGTCACTCATGTCACAAACGTAGCTCCGCAGGTCATCATATTGCCTGCAACACCTGAAATGTGACGAGAAACAGCTGAGTATGTTAAGAGAAACTTATGTTTGTTGAAACCTTTAGATGGTAGGAGTTTTAAAGTTAGAATTAAGTAAAATATTAAATGAAAGAATAAAGGAATAAGAAAAAAAAAAAGCTAAAATTAGATATTATTTATTTTAAATTTGATTCAATTTTCTCAAACTTAATACAGTTAGGTATCACTTTGGGGAAAGGCTATTTTACCATTTATTTTGATAGCTAAGATTAGAGGATTGATATGAACATAAGTTTTATGTGGGAAGAAGTTTAACATGTATTTTACAATGAACTAACTGGTTTAGTTATAATATTTAGAGCAAAGCTATTAGAGACACCATAATAAAGTGTGAAGTAGGGTTTGTAGTGAATGTTCTTTACATGGGGTGTTTTCGTCCTCGATTTTGCGTCTACAATTTGACAAGCAAAATAAGACATAATTGTAGCTGTAATTTACTAGGACGTCGCTCCGTATGTTGTATGTAAATGATACAACAATAATATGTAAATTAAAACAGAATACTCCCCAGGTTCGAAGAGTTCAAATTCGCAGTCCAAAAGTTGACAGCTGGAACATGACCTACCGAATGTTACGAGTCATCACAATATAAACAGACTTACACAACAACTTATCACATTAGCCAAACATTAACTTAGGTTCCTTTAATAATTTTATTAAAGAAGTTATTTTTAGGTTAGCACAATCAAAACGATCAAAACACAATTTAAAAAAACAATGTCACGTGTCATATAAACCGCTTAATATAAATATTCCCTAAAACCAAGTATTGTAACGCTCAAAGGGCGCTACTCAACTTAGCCGCATAATAGTCGATAAAAATTAGAGTGGTGAACTAGTGACGCGATGACAATCGTACCCAGGCCGTTAATCACCGTAAATTGATGTCCATTCAGTGTGGTACGTAATACCAATATTATGACATTCTCGATTGCAATCAAAGTTCGATTATCATCCAAAGCTCGTTAGTCACTGGATATCAGAAAGATACGTAATAGCCCTGTAGTTCATGTATCCAATGACTAATAAACGTTCATAATAAAAAAATAGGTATTTATGACATTTGAATAATTTAAAATTAAAATTTTTATTCATTATTAAGACGCAAGGCGTAGTTTTGTCTCGTTGAAAATGGTGATGGAATGATCTGCTCGACTCGTGCGCTAGGTAGGTATACTGTACAGTTTGATACGTAAACATTTTTAACAGGGTGTTTCATATTTCTAATGTATTATTTATTTTTCTTCGTACCTATTATCTTAATTATTTTACCTAATGATAAAAAAAATATAATCGCGCCTAGAGGTATTTTATGTCGGGTACATTGAGTGGACCGCTTTTGTAAGACGACTTAAAAGTCACGGTGTATGTCACCGTAAAATTGTCAAACACGTTATATTGTAATCTCTCTAGCAATATTGTAAACTCTCTAATTATTGTAAAACGAACATACTGCTTACAATAAAACGCATTATTTTTCGTGAAATGCATGCGATGGTAGTCAACTCAGGCGGTGTGGAGGGGAAGGAGGGGTCCCCCTTGCCCAGTGGTACCAGTCTCATGAAAAGATACTGTACCATTCCTGAGAAATACCGATTAATATAACCTAACCTTAAAACACTTTATATTCCCCTTAAAAGCGTGGTCGACGGAGCCCCGCTTCGCGGGACCCGTATTTCCGAGTGCAGGGTTTAAAGGAACCTAAATAACCTAACGGGGGGGGTGCCCTAACTCCCGATTATGGGGGCAGAGATACTTCCGTATGTTCAGTTGACAATAACTCGAGAGTTTACAATATCGCTAGAGAGAAACACGTTATATTGTAATATAACGTGTTTGACAACTTTACGGTGACATAATAAATAAATAAATAAATATTTTTGCGTTTATTATTTTACACTCTGTTGAATACATAGGTGTGACGTTATTGAGACGACCCTCAACAAAGCTAAACTTCTTCTAAAACTCAATACGTCACACCACTATCCCATAATGCATCATAAATTAATACAAGGTAGTCAAATTCATCCCATTAGCCATCATAACTACAACAACAAATATATCTGCACTGGATTATTCCTTCCCAAAATATCTTCTGATCTTCTCCTTCTTTCTTCCACGAAAAAAACAATAAAAGTAAAAGAAGAAGATCTTCTCCTACAAAATCTAAAACCACGTATGCTTAAAACTGGAGGTAGACAAGGCATCTGATTCAATTCGGTTAACAACGTAGACGCTCATACATGATAACCCGTCGCCACTAACGTGACACGCTGTAGCCAAGTGCCTCCAATTAGTACAGATGCAGTTATATTGTCATTAGTTGAAACTGAGGTAAGTTAGATGGTAATACAGACCTGGACTTAATTCTGTCAGACCAAGGTATAAAGTGAAATGTCATGTTCTGGAGCTAAACATTCGTAGAAATGTGACATTTACAATCCTGGACGAGCCCGCAATTTGGATTATACGAGTATACAAACATTACGGCTCACTTTCTCTTTCTGGGACGAAGTCTTTTCCCCAGAAGTGGGAATGTTATACAAGGTTTCGCTTTGCATCCTGGTCAAATTCAAGGAGGGTGGGTTTTTTTTTCTTATTTACGGAAATCGGTAAGTGTAAACCACCCGTATTAAAACGCAGCCTGTCTGTAACTGGCCCTATAACCGATCCTACATACACAAATAAACGCACACGAGACATATCGTGCGATGGGTGATTCTTCTATTACTTACGTGTTATTCTGAAATACTGTCAAATTTAAATAATTTAAAATAGCAGCTTTATTAATTATTTGACCGGTTTTAAATTGAATTGATTATTTATTTATTTGATTATTTATTTATTTTAGGATACAAAACCACTCTTTGTATAGAGTGAATATGCCAGGAAGTACTCGTAACCAGTTGTTAGAAGACATTCACCGATGTACGGTCATTGATAGCCGCCTATCACGCTGTATGCATTCATCTTCAGCCATTTGTAAGTCAACTGCCGTTGGTAACGCTGTTTATGTAGCAGAGTTGTAGTTGACGCTCATGTTACACAAATAAAAAAAGCGTTGACCTACGAATAGTTTAATTTATATCGTATGATTCTACATATAATGCATAAAAGAGCGATCGTGCGGAATATTTGGTAGATATTTGCGATGATGCCAACTTTCAGAACTTAAGAGGACAAACTAGTTAAATTATTACATTTATGTTTTAGGTATGTAACATTTTATTAACATTATTGCCCTGAAAATAATTTCATAAAATGGGCACTAATATAGACATACATATATACTTAACAGCACCTGACTACTGCACCTAAAGTGCCATCATATAATATGCTTTATATTATACCTTCTTTATGTATTATGCCGTATTATTCATGGCCACATAAACGCATGAACTCGACTATACGCCACGCCAATTTCGAGAACAGTAAAAATTACGCCACAATATCTTTTATGACATTACTTCCATCTTTTATTATATTTTCACTAAATAGATAACTTCATGAATTTTAGATGTAGGCAAAGTCCATAACTGGTCTTCAGAACTTTCCACGAAAGCCAAACTAAGGTGCTTTATTTAGGGAGAACAGAGATTAGCTCAAACTTTGGTAGGATTTTAATTAACTTTAGCTAAAATAAAGAGTGATGTCACAAGTAATAACTAAGAAAATCTTTAGTAAATTATATTGAGTGGGTTCTTTGAGTACTTATTTTATTGTTTTAAGCCCTGTTTGTAATATTCTGTCTCCTAATGAAAGCTAACGTTTTACTCACATAACAAACAATTTTCGCACGCCACCCACGTCCGTCTCAATTACACGATAAAAATGTCGTACTCATGTATTTTAATGTTTTATTCGCATCCCTACACATTACTTCACAACCTTTTCGAGTTCGCGTCTTCAGGAAGTGGGTGACATTCAGAATCACTCATGCTTTTATTCGTCATGGGATAAGGCTGTAAATTGGACAATTATATAGGCTAACGAAAACTGCTGCAGAACACCAAATAAATGGTGTAACTGATACGCTAACACTACACTGTAATTCTAAAACTATTGCGCTGGCGATCAATCACTACAGGGCTATCAATCTCACTCATTTGACTTTTACGCAGGAGTAAGCAGCATACATTTAAACCCAGCTCCATAGTCGTAAATAGCCGTGGCTGGGTGTGAGATCGCTGGAGCGACACATAGTGATTGAGTTCATCTGTTGACCAATGATCATTCATGTTTCATCGGCCGTCTGGTCATGCGTCAATGAGGAAGCGATAAGGTACAGTGAGCCGCAGAGATAGCTCGCCAAAGGAACATATTGCACATGCAATTCAGTGCCGATCCGATACTCGCCGATAACACTTACATGCATCTTCACAAATGTAACCTACGTACGTCGTACGTATCTGTTCAATACATCTAGTATGTACTGTGTAAATCTCGCACAATCTGTCCGTTTTGACACGATATTCAAAAGTTTGTTTTCATACCGACGAGTGGTAACAGCATCTACTGTTACCACTCGTAATGTTAGTATTCTTTGTGGAATCTTTTTGCGTTTGTGGTAATTATTATTTCACGTTAGAGCGTATAAACTGTTCAGAACATGAAACTTTAATAAATACAATTAACGAATTTCGCTAAGGTAAACATGTTTTGAATAAAACTAAGTTACTGTTTCCCCATTCTTTCCTTGCCAGTTATCAAGTATTTCGATATATTTGAAATATATACTTGATGTGTGTGACAATTTTTGCAACAGCAAAAGACGTATGTAAGGACGTAGAAGCTGGAATTCAGGATAAAGGCGTGAGTTTTTTTATGTTTGCGACATAATTATCTTCAAAAGATTTATTACTACGTTAATTCAAAAAAATCCTTCTACAGTATAGTTCAGTAACAGGTAAGTAGAAGTAGTAGTGGGTAAGTAGTTTCTATTTTGTTAATTATATTAAACTAGTTTAGAAAGATGCCTATCACGAATAGTATAAGGTCTTATAGCCAGGAGCTTCTAAAGTTTCCAAATTAAGATCGTAGTGGCCAAGGGCGCATACAGCTTTAGTTTATAGGGAGAGGCGTCCAACGACTCCCAACTTGAAAGGCGCAAAGTTCTCTACAAAGTTTTTGTGTAATATTTAGTAAAAGCCTAAAATTCCCACTGGGACCATAGTTCCTGGACCCCCGCTGACTATGTCCTCGCAGCAGATATTTAGCTTTAAAACACCACGTTGTATAAAACAAAAAAGATTCTGTATAAAAGGTTGTCTCGTTTTATTTTTGGCACAACACTCCAATATAATTGGATTTATTTTTCAACTTGCAAATGAATAACAATCAGTTTAAAAGGTCGTATGGGTGGATATGCAGTGGACCACGAAATTAATTTGTTGCGTCCTAGCGTTGTTGTTGCAAAATACATTATTTATCAATGGGAATAATAATAAGCTGAAAAATATTAAAAAGTTCGCAAATATTATAACGAGGCTTTTATTAATCACATTATTATTCATAAATGGCGAAAGTTTGTTAACTCAATCTGGACAGTACGACTAGAATTGTCGTGTTTTTGAAAACTTTTATATTTGACATAATTATCATAGATCGGAATAGGTAGAGCTGTTTTATGTACTTGCCATAGGTAAGAATAATATGGGTAATCCCCGAGTCCCGGGATTTGGTTTTAAGTAGTAAAATCATAAAAAAAAACTATTCTCGCCTTCGGGACTAATGAAAGATTACACTTCCTTTCTGACGGGTAAATATAAGAAGGACGGGATTAAGGATAGTATAATTATAGTTAACTCTTCAATTACCAACCAAGCAAGACAATTAAATGGTAAGTAAACTGATGTAGCCAAGTTACAGATACCAACTTCATACATATTTCAATTACAATCACAAAAAAAAACACTACATTATAAAAGTGGCTGGCTTTATCACGAGCATTCATTGACGGTGCATCGATACGGCAATGATGCGTGCCGAACCCTCACGGATGACGTCCGTCGGCCGCCGTCCGGTGCCGTCCGGTGCCGGACGAGTGATGACGATAATCTGTGCCCGCGGGACTTGCCTCGATGGTCACTCACTTGTCATTCACGGCTTATTCGAATCTGTGGATATAGGAATCCCAATCGCCCGATGAAAAATGTGTTGGCAGGTGGCCGTTTTCGTCTATTTTATCTTTCGTATCATCTTCCAAATTATATACGTTTTTACATCCCGTACTTCAAATGTAGCTTTCCTTATACCTAAACGGGAATACAGGAATGCTTGTTTGTCTATTACACGATATTATAGTGTAATCCAATTTAAGCTTTTCAGACAACTCAAATCCTCTCTAATTATATATTCGAATCTAGTTATACATTATAAAGTTTAACATTGATATTCTAAAGTTTCGAGGAGATTGAGAGCGTCCTTGATAGCTATTATAGGCAAACATTGTATCAAAGTTTGTATGAATATTTACACTCCTATTAATGTTAGTTTGAACAACAGTTCTGACTTACAACCCGGGTAGGACCATAAGGATGAAAATTTTCCTTCTGATGATTTCATTGGGATACAGGATAGTCAGACCCCGAACTTAATAACGGTAGGGGTCGGGTGACAGCCTTATGTTTGTTGAATACCCAACAGATGAGTACAGTCTACAACAAAACTAACACAAATACAGCTTCCAACTTTATTCCGACAACATCAAACGCATATTCACATGCAGCATAAATATAGAAACGTCACGTGCAATATTTCCTGCAAACTTTATTATATGTGAAAGTGTGAAATTTTACAGAGCTCACTTGTGTTGTTGAATATACCCACAATAATGCGCAAAGTTTTGCTTTACTGGGTCAGGGGGCTTCTTGAGAGCTCGGCAACAGGAATATACCTCCTGCGTACGTATGAAATAATTTTGAGATGTACAGAACAGGAAATTACCTCTATGTAAACGAGAAACTTTTGTGTGTGGCTTTATCATTAACCCTAAAACACCCCTGGCATTTCTTGGGGTGTATCACTTCAACTAAAAACAGTGCCCACTTCTATATGAAGAGAAGCTAGTAGCTGAGTCAACACTGGCGTACCTACTTAAACAAGAGTAATTTCGCTAAACGAAATTACAGCGAACATAAATTTCACGATTTTAAGAAAAATTTGGTATCGCACCTGTGCTACGTAGAAACGAAAATGAACGCCATTATCCCCACACCATAATCTTAAATCACTTCGGCTTAGTGTTTCGATTACAGACAAAGGTTCGAAGGAAACCCACATTATGATGGTAGTTGAATAATTGTACAGATAAGTGGAATTGATGGCCTCCGCTTTTGTTCCTGGCTAACCCTAAGGAAGTTAGAAAATTCACCTCAATTTTGAAATAGAAAACTATAAAAGTGTTTTTAGGGTTCTTACTAAGCTTCCGCCCGCTGTCTGACCTTCCGTCCGTCTGCTGTCTGTCAGCGGGCTGTAGACAATTGAATTTTTCACAAAATGTGTATTTTTGTTGCCACTATAACAAAAAAAAAAAAATTATAAATTAAATGGGTAGGGTAGTAGGCGGGAAAATTTACCTTAATTTTTTGGTCTATAATCCCCCCAAATACGATTGTACGGAACCCGCGGCAGCACCTGTATAACGTCTATAGAATATTAACAACTGATAAAAAGTATATTTTATACATACGACTATCTTAATTACACGGCGCCGCGCCGCTTCGAGAGTATAGCGGAGTATCTAATAGATGATTTGATTAGCTTTAGTGCTGTTATATTGTAAAGATATATGCTTACAATGTAGAGGTATTGGGTTACGCATGTTAACTGATGTAACGATTTACGTGACTATATTAAATATTTCCTTGCGAGATTGTTTTTGAAATAATTGCTCCCCCTTAATTATTAGGTACTATAGTTAACCATATACTTAAGTGTACCAAACATCCATCCAAAGTTTCGCATTTATAATATTAGTATAGACTAGCCCTTTTATGACAAAAACCATCACAATCATATTATCGAGAATTGGTGTTTGATTGTTAGTGAGTCATTATTGTAATGTTACTTTCTTGTACCTGGTTTGAAATGATATCACGTGAACGTTCACTGTTGATTTCTATAGCTCCTATATGCTCCTATACACCGTGTTCCTGAGGTTATACATTAACTTCGGCATGTTATTCAGACCATTAAATTTACCATTTTTTACTTTTTCTTACCATATTTTTAAGTACTTTTTTTTACTTTCTTTTTTATTTTTTACCATTTTTTTCACTTTTAGTGGCAATAAGTAAAAACATATCGTGTTCATCTTAGATTACAAACTCATTTTATCACAACACAACACAAAATGCCCCTAACTTAAAAAAAAAAAAACAAAAATCAGTTTCAGTCTTCTAAATTCAGTTTGATAGTTTTGGTTGCACAAACAGGCAACATCTCACAAATAAAGACTCTTTCTCACAGCACAACATAATTAAATTGGTTAAACTTAAATTACCAATAACTTAAAAACTATGCCATTTAAACTACTTCTTCCTTTGTACGATATGTTTAACAAGAGCTATAGAAGTATTATTCAAAATTAATGTTTATCCTCAGGAACACGGTGTATAAGGTCCCATTAAATTAGATGGACAAATCTTAACACAGCGTTCAGTACGTCTTACCAAAGATATCCAAGCAAAAAAAAAACACTGTTTAAAGTGATTTTATTATGACCTAAGATAATAAATTGCCGGCACACTAGAATAAACATATCCATTATGGGCGCGTTTTCATCAGTAGGTACCCCACAGTCAGTTATGTTAATGACACTGTATTTAACCATAGTAACTTTCAGTTGCAGACTATTCATCAACTTTTTAGTATAGGGTTGCTAGGATAAGTAGAAGATTGTAGGTAATTACGCGCAAAATAAAATCACAATAATCAGTGTTTTTTTTTGCTTGTATATCTTTGGTTAGACGTAGTGAACGCTTTGTTAAAATTTGTCCACCTATTTTAATGGAACCTTTTACTTACATTCCACATTCAAATCACCGAAAAGGTACATAATCTCTATTACATTTTGTTTTACAAATTAATTTGTGGCAATGTAGCCTCATGCCATACATTTGTTGGCAGGAGGGAGTGCAGTACACAATGTGGATTCTGGGAAGGCAACCCGCCGGGCGAGGCCGCCGCCGACCGCGTGCAAGCAAACAGTTCGCCCGAGAACCCTCTAGCTTTCCGTACTCTACTATTTACCTTTCTCTCTACAGGTATCCTGTTTACCCTCTTCTGAAATGTATTGCAATGATAATGTGCTGGAAATACTACATATTACCTACATCATTATGGATATTTTCTTTCAAACACCTATGTACACGTAACTGAACTCGAAGAGAGAACATATTTTAACATATTTTCTTATTCCTACGACCACGTCTATAACTTAGTTGTGCTAACAATCAGATTTATTGCTCCAACTTGAACCACTTCATAATAAAATGCAAAGAAACGGTAGCAAAGGATATTCCTGCTGAGAGACAGATGTTTACAAGCAATAAAAATTGTTGGATGGTTATTGAGCAATAAATAATAATAGAATCTGAGAGTCGGACCGGGCGAGCGGGCGGCGGCGGCGGCGACGACGGTGCGAACGCACACAACTTTTCTCGTTATGTCCTTTGGAGATGTTTTGAGATTTGCAGGAGCTCGCTAGTGCATCGGGCACAATGGCTCCTTTCTTATCCTCTTTGCGGGGACACATCTATTTGGACTTTTTGTCGAGGCTGTGGAACAGTTGGTCGCGCGGCACGTACGCTCGTCGGCGACGCGCTTAGAATTCAATATCCCTATTTCACGTTACCGTCTTTCGCACATACATAAAACAACCAACGATAGGTACATACTTGCTTGGGCTTTGTTTATCCTATTTGTTGATGTTCCAACTAAACCGATATTACATACACATGTGTAAAACAAAGTTCGGCTCTTTGAGTACTCGCTATTGTGGGTTATTTATGGCAGTAGACAGCTTTCCGCGTCCACAACTTCTGTACAGTTGTCACGGATAATTTGTTTGATGATCTAATAAATGTAAAAGCTCTCCAGAGACTCCGCCAATAATTCATGAGAACGAAGGTTACATCTGAGAGATAGACAGGTGCATGATTGACAATGATAAACGGGCTTTTAAAACTTTGCGTCCATAATAATTTGAAGTTGGAAACAACTTTTGATAATTAAAGGCGACGGGCTTTTACAATTCGGATTTAGAATTAAAATAAACACTCAAACCATGTATGCAAAAGTAATATCATTAAAACTTCATAGCGCGATGCTTTTTATACCTCTTAATATGCAACTATGAAGCTCTAACTTTGCAATTTAATTACACTATTCCAGTAATTGTATTCAGTCCGGTCACGGCGTGGCGGCTCGTTCACAGATCGCTACTCGCAGCCGCCGCATCATGTTAATGTGCCTCCCGAGCTAGATTATCAAAGTATTATCACCCCAGTATTATATACCAGAGATGTTAACAGTCACGAGCTACTGCATAGGTACAGGACGGAAGGCGACAAAACTTCACAACATTTTATCACCGGCTGGAATAACTGGGGCGAAAAGTGAAACTTTTCATCGTGTTTCATTGTAAAACGAACCTAGTATTTATTTCTGTTATTATGTTTAAAAAAGCCTTGGAACCAAAAATAAAAAGTCATTATCGAATTCAATTTTGTTCGAACTGAACCAATCGAACGTTGGTAAACGATCGGATAGTTAATCTAGAAACACGAACCCGTAAACTGAGGGATCTATAATAATTTATTTGGTATTAATAAGCATTGCTTGCCGCTGATAGTGCTCATAAACTATTTTTATTTGTATGTTACCAAGCAATTCGTGTTCGTCGAAGACGAGAATCGCAGATTTCGCAAGAAATAGTTAATGAACGGACCGTATTGATATTTAAGCAACTCACGTCTAGTACTCCTCGTAAAACGTTTATACGCTTACATAAAATACGAGTTACTAAAATTAAAGACTCTGTTTAATACCCCATTCAGGACAGAAACTGACACGTAAGTAGGTTTGTCTCGTTCGTGGAGATACTTTACAGGCTAATTAATTTTAAAATTGGACGTTTTCACTACTAAGAAACACGTAATATTAATTTAAATTCGTGCACGACTGAATTACTTAGTTAGAAATATTTGTTTGAGTGTTTTTGTTTTATAAAGTCTCACTTGTAAAAGTTACGAAAATGAACTTTATGGTCATTAGTTGTAATGTTAGTTTGAAAGTCATGTAGAGAAATATTTCGGCAAAAAGGCTCGGGTCAGGTGAAGTTGTACCCGCGCTGGCTGAGCGTGGCCGGGCGGGGCGTGCGGGGGTGGGGGGCGCACACAATACATGTGGGCTGCAAGCTCCTGCTTCATCGCAACTTTCCACAATACGACTTTCCAAACCTTTCTCATTTCGTTTTTGTTTCGCTTCGCGTCGTTGTTGTCGCGGCCGCAGATGTTCCTACGAAACCGACGGCTCATCTACGGATTAGTACCCGTTAGGTTTTCGTATTATGTGCCCTACATTACAAATGGAAGCTCTCGGAAACATTCAGACAGCTTTCATTTAAGTATCGTTATTATTTCTGCGTTATTCAACAAAGCTTCAGATTGTTTGAAGGGACATTTCTTTCAGACTACAATTAACGAGTCGCCGTTTACAAGGGTTCCAGGTTAATTTTACCAGCGAAGGTTGATTTGCTTTTTAATTTGTGACCGTTTAAACTGAATCAGCATTTGTAAATTTACGTTGTCCTTCAAAAATTGAAGAGCTCAGGTAAGTATTAATGAGAGGCCACTCGCGTTACAAAGTCTGGCCGGCGCACTCCCACCGAGAAAATTAGGCGAAAATTTACATAATAGAGAATCCGTGGCTGCCCTAGTCCTTTGAAAGTCGGAACTGCGGGTCCGCTTCGAGTGACACCGACGTACATTAAATTAACATCTCTCTCACTTTGTTTGCGAAGGCTATACCGACGGAACCTAATTTGCGATGATAAAAAGCTCGCACTAGCCTCTACGTGTCGCTGCATATTATAGTTATGGAAACTCAAAGGGCCATCAATACCATGGACTTTCAAGCACCAACCTTATTTCCAGCTTGGATTTCTTACCATGTTATGTACCGTACCTAAATACTATATTATCATAAAACCTACTCAAAACACGTACATATTTGACGATTTTATTTGTCGTGCCAATCTGCGAATTTCCAGCACTCCTGCCCAGTAAATTATCGAGCAAAGCGGCTGAATCAGCGGAACTAAAAACGTAAATGCAGCGGTAGTCGCTGTAATTGGGTAACCGCTGCGCATCATTAGGTAATTGCAGCTGCGGCCCGCAGATCCCCCGCTCACACGAACGCTTTTTGTTTTAGGATTCCCTTATTCTGTGCCGAAACACGGGTCACATACGATATATTGGGTTGATTAGTTGTAGTTAATAGACACGAAAACGTTTGCTCAATTTGAATTTATTCCTTTTATAACTCATTTTAACTTTTACAACTTACTTAAATGTCAGAAAGTTTTTGTAGAAGTCGTAGCTTAGTAATACGATTGAATGAACTTGCCATTATAATGAAATCAAATCAATAATTCCGCCCTTTGAAGACTGTTTGTCAGTAACTTGATGTTATCTCGACTTTTCCGTCTCGTGTTTATTAAATATAAGTTTTTTTCACTTTGATTGGCCTTAGGCCATAAAAGATCTCACAAATGTTTGAACAAAAAGTCGAAAAGGCAATTTGTATTAGTGAGGCAAATTGTTGTATTGTTATTTTTTGAGACTTTCAAATACAATGTAACAGAATAAAGCAGTACATTAGTTTCCCACATTAGTATGTTAGTGATCGAGCCGTGAGCAGAGCTACATGTCCGCTGTGACGTCAGACACGCTGCGCACGCCTCACGCCGTGCAAACGTTGCTCCGCGTGCCCCACGCCGCTGAAATGTATAATAATAGCAGTTTCACAGTTAATTGACCTGTAACTTTTCATCACTGTCAACTTCACAGTTATCTTTATTATTCTTACTATAAATACGGTGTAACAGAAAAAGCACAATACCTCTTAGGTGGTGATTCAAACCATCAAACTAAACAGCTTTCCCTGAGGAACATGAGTCAAAATAACATGATTAGACTAATTACGTCAGCCGATGCGATATTTTGTTTAACACTCGCTTACACAATAAGGCCTATGAAAAGAAAATTATCTTAGTTTTAGTTGCAATAAGGTTGCTAGTGCTGTGAAAAGACTATCCTAGGCCGGCGCGCCGTACGCTACGCCAATGTTGCAGCGCGCACCCCCCCGCGCTTGCACTGACACTACAATTAGGTAACCGTTTGTACTCCCACTGCGTACCTAATTTATCTTATTCTCTTTTCTTTCAAGAAAAGAAATAATTTCTTTCTGAGGAATCAGTTACATTGTATTACTGAATCCGTAATCCATGGTAAAATTTACTTTGTTTGATTTGAGATAGAGAGTCAGAGATACGAGAGTTTAGTTAATCCCATTAAGATCCCTTGTAGGGTAAAAGTACTTTTGTGTAATTATAGACGCGGGCTCGTTGTTCATGATCATTGGCCGAGTGAGTGAATAGAAAGTGTTTCCAGGAAACGCAGAAATGATGTTCATACCTATGAACTACCTACCATATTGAAGACAAAATTGTCTTACTGAACAAATTAATAGCTACAACAAAATATATTGTACTATAATGGTATTCGTAATTCTGGATTCGACAAGGAAGTGACAAATAAATGCTCAATACATTACAGTTCATAATATACTTCCTGGTTCAGTTATTTACAAGAAACTGTACATAATGAGTTAACATGAAGAGTTTGTTTGTTCGTTTGGTTGTTTGAACGCGCTTATCTCAGGAACTACTGATGGAAATTTAATAAATAATAATAAATAATAAATATAATAAATATCGCTGGACTTAACACACAGCGCCACCTAGGGCCACACTAAGCATAGCTTGTGTCGTGGACACTAGATCGTTGATATACTACATATATACTTTTTTGCTTGTAAATACATACTTATTATACATATAAACATCCATGACTCGGAAACAAATGCCCATGCTCATCACACAAACATTTGTTCCGACCGGGAGTCGAACCCAGGACCCTAAGAACGTAAGGCAGCGTCACTACCACTACGCCATATTTTTGTGTTGGATATGTCACCGTAAAATTGTCAAATACGTTATATTACAATATAACGTGTATCTATCTAGCGATATTGTAAAGTCTCGAATTATTGTCAACTGAACGTACGGAAGTATCTCTGCTCCCATAATCGGGACTTGGGGCACCCCCCCGTTAGGTTAGTTAGGTTCCTTTAAACCCTGCACCCGGAAATAGGGGCCCCGCGAAGCGGGGCTCCGTCGACTACGCTTTTTAGGGGAATATAAAGTGTTTTAAGGTTAGGTTATAATAATCGGTATTTCTCAGGAATGGTATAATATCTTTTCATGAGAGTTGTACCACTGGGCAAGGGGGACTCCTCCTTCCCTCCACACCACGTGAGTTGACTACCATCGCATGCATTTCACGTAAAATAATGCGTTTTGTTGTAAGCAGTATGTTCATTTGACAATATTTCTAGATTTTACAATATCGCTAGAGATATTACAATATAACGTATTTGACAATTTTACGGTGACAGATATACCATTTATCAAGGAAGGTTATAAGCTATGTGACGCAGCTGAGTGCGTCAGCAAGTTAGGAATAAAAATTTAACTACTAAAAATAATAATTTACCATAAAATTTAGGGCTTCCAGGAAAGAATAAGGACAAATTACTCAGGAACCATTTTAATTATCATGAAATGGATTAGACTTAAGATCTTCCTATTGTGGTTTATATGTGGGCAGGACTTTAATTATGAAGTGCGGATAAGCTATCTATCGATGCCCGATAGAAACACACTAACAACAAGTTCTAGCTCGGATCTATTCCAATTTTCCCGATAATCTTAAAGATATCTGACAAGTGAGCATAATACCCAAACCGGACCAGAGAATATCTATCTTTATTCTATTAAAACAGTTCATATTATTCGATTCCTGAGCACCAATCAACGTAAAGCGAAATTAATAATAACTACAATTAGTCATGATTATGAGAATATTAAACCGAGTAATATTATAAAGACGCTATTATTAGGCCTAGTCTTGGCTCTGGATGAAGTTACATTAAGTTTGCTGTTCAGCTTAAGTTAGCTGGTCGTGCAGCCTCGGCAGCTATTACCCCACTCGGCCAACTGTTGTATACATCGTGTAGCTAGACACGATCTCCGTTTGCTTGTAGATTAGTTCAAATTGCCTTGTTCAGTTCAATGCTTCGGGTAATACGTATTGCAAACAGGTCCTTTTAGTCCATGATGTCTAATGGTATATTCTGTGCTGAAAAGCTTAAGCCGTTTATTAACGCCGAGTGCAGGCGTCCGTTAACCGTTCGGTATATTAACTACGGATTATCTTCATATCATCGTATTTATATCGGCAAATTAATGCCGCGTTTCATGTGTTATTGGTACATAATATTGTATGTATAGGTCTATCTTCCTACTCTTTGTCTGCCGATGAACGTGATTCAAGGATAGGTATTACCGTAAATTGTACTGCATCAAGCGTTCACCTATGGCATTTAAAAACCACCCGAGCGTATAAATTAGTAGTATGGAGAGCACCAATTAGTGGCAGTGTTGTACTGGGACCCTGTCATAGATAATAAATAGTGATCCACAATTTGTTAGGTATTTAGTTAATTGAACCATGCGAGCTGCGCAATAAAGAAACAGAGGACAGGTACACAGAATTCAGGTTTCAATGGATCAAGAGTAACTGCAGTCATAAACTGTGCGAGTGTAATTGGAAATCACACATCTGTAGATGATTCGTCCTACAGGACATGTGATACTCGACACTTTATGAGCAGCGACACCCGCGTGGCCTACACGGGGACACTAAAACAAAAACGACCGCTTTATCATACAATTTATTGCGGCTCTTATGAACTCGCAAAACACTTGTGATCGAGGCACTGCCAATAAAAACTCGGTGATTATTCTCCCCCCTCTAAAATTGATCCAAATCAATTTATATTATTTACACGCGTTGCACGGATATAAATTGAGTTTTTGTGTTTTATGTTTTCCAATTACCCGCTCGACCCTTTTCACATTGAAAGTGTCCCTGTGTTTTATTTTGAATGTTTGTGCTATGAGGTAGTGGTTGAGATGGGCTCTTATTTAGGTAACTTGTAATAAATAACATGACGGAAAAGTCACGTACCCTTGTTAATGGATTTTAATAATAGTCCAAGTCATTTATTTTGAGTTAAGAGAGCTACGTTTTTGGGTAAAATCTTTTTAGTTTTAGACGCTGAAAGAGTGTAATGAGGGCAAGAAATGTACGTTTACAAAAACGACATCTCGGAGCACGTTGTACGTGAGATGACGTTTTTATTTCGGGCGGAAATATAAATGTTATAAAACGACTTTTCGTATAAAAGTTCTTTAGAAATTTCTGTAAATGTAGTTATGATTGTCATGTGAGCTCTGTCGGTTTGTTTTATATCAATTTGTGTGTGTTCAGTAGTTGGCCTCGGTGAGCACGTCTAGAACTCGTTTAATTAAAAGGGAATCTACTCGTCTAGTGCAGTTAAGCCCGTGTTTGCTCTCCATCTGTGTTCCCTCGCCACACTTGCCGGCCGAGTAAACTAATACATTATGTACTTACATGGCATAATGCATGTACGTTTCATATAATAACTTTGTTCGTGTTTCATTATTTTCCCGCTTGAGTTATAATGAAGTTAATAAATTGAGTGGATGCAGGAGCATAGTGCTGTTATTTTTATTCGACTTTAGCTTTTTTTTTTCTTTGGCTTTTTTTAAGTCCCTAGCAGTAGCGAGGGGTTCATTCAACTCGAAACCTACCGGCTTCCCTTCGGAACAACCACTGTACTGAAGTCTACTATTGCCATAAGTAAAACAATGTAGGTCATTCATTTAAGAAGTGTCTGCCCAAACTGACTAAAACTATAAATTGTTCGATGTATAGTTTTTTCAAACATTATAAAAAATATGCATCGGACCGGCTTACCTGTTACAAAAATTTACGCTTCGCTACTGGTCCCTAGATTGACTGCATACAGGTTGCATATAAATACACATAAGGATAACTTACCTATGCTTTGAGAATTTACTAAGTTATTAGGCTCATTCGGAAGTAAAAGGCGGAACGGTGGTTTCAGTGACCGGTCGCTATCTGCAACTGACTACCAGTTGCAGGTTTGGCACCCATACAAAACAAAAACCTTTGTTTTCAGTTACAGGCAAAAATTAATATTTAAATGCCCTGAGAATACTAAGTTCATTCACATCACACTGAGTTATACCCGATTCGTCACGGTTCCGATTGGACACCAAATTTTTGAAGGGAAACCTTCTTTAGGCGCCTTGACCACTTTTTAGGTAAACAAAAAACATGGAACTCGCGTGTGACCGTCAGCTAACGCTTCGTAGCACTCGTAGCCGATCCGCTACGGCGTAGCAGCACTTAAGTGTGCGCGGGGCACAACCCGTAGCAGATATAGATTAATTAGTTTTCATTGGCAGTCCCCAAAGAAAGTCCCTACTCGATATATATAAGAAAACAAAATGAATTATTAACTTTATATTCATGATGGGGTTGACATATCCTTATTGGACAAAAACCCCTAAATTAAAAAATAAAGATTAAAAATAAAGAACCTTATATTCAAGCAAAGAACAAAAACAATCCCACCTCTAGCATTTAAACTCGCCGTATGGTGGCGAAGCGCTCACCGGTTATTCAGTTGTCTAGCTAGGGGTTACCTTTGTGTACAAGTTTATTTGATGCCACCCCATTCTCACCAGTATTTGTTCCGACACACGAATTGTTACACAAATATTTATTGTTCTATACCGGTTAACTTTGACAATAGTTTGTGGGTTACTACAAAGCTGAGAGTCTGATAACTGGTTCTACCAAAAGGTATCGTATTACCCATTAATTGTGGAGTTCAGTTGAGAGGCAGTTCCTGATAAATGCAGATATTTAGCTGTATCCGGTTAAAATATGTAGAAGCCAACTAAAACAGTTTGGAAAAAGACTAGTAGATATAGATCTTTCATTTATAGTAAAAAAAACTAGCTTGTACTCGCGGCTTCACCCCTTTGTATTTCGGTAATCATCCCACGGGGTCTTACTTCTGCGATAAAAGGATCATATAAGTAATTTCAGGTTATAATCTATCTGTGTGCAAATTTCATCCACATCCGGTCATTAGTTTTTGCGTAGTAACAAACATAATAATAATACACAGTGCCATCTAGTGCCACACTAAGCAAGGCTTATGTCGTGGACACCAGATAGTTGGTATACTACATTTATACTTTTTTGTTTGTAAATACATACTTATTAGGTATACGTATAAACACCCATGACTCGGAAACAAATGTCCATGTGCATCACACAAACATTTGCTCCTACCGGGATTCGAACCCAGGACCCTAAGAATGTACGGCAGCCTCACTACAACTACGCCCTTCGGGTCTTCAAAACACCATCCAGCATCCAGACATCGTCACAAACTTTCGCATTTATTATATTATCATAGTAGAAAGTGAAATGATAAATATAGAATGGGACATCCTACGCATTATTTAGGTTTATCTTATAATCGTTGCTTAAGCTGCAAAGGAACCTTGGCTAAGTCAACGAGGTTGTTTTAATAAATTAAAGTGAGAATAGCTTGCTCTTATATACTTTAACAAGCTGTTACCCGCGACTTCGTTTGAACTTTAACCCCCTGCAGACTCGCTGAGTGGTTGAAGTTTAGAAAAATCCTTTCTTAGTGCACCTCGACGCTCTCTAAGGAGCATACCTATTGTGTCTTGTATTTACTTCTTACTATCTTTCGCTCGCAACGTGGCTGTCAGTTTGTCAGTCAATTAGGTGAATCCGGAACTGAAGTTGCAGATAGAAAGTACATCCGTAATACTTATTCTTCTCTCGCAATGCTAGGAACTATTTACGAGTAGCATTCAGTCGTCGAAATATAATCCAGGCAGCAAGATGGTTGCGGGCCTGTGGACAGTTAGCTATGGGCTAGCTAGCCGTCCGTCCGTCTAATGACGACAGGCCGTGTCGACGGCACGTTCGTGTTCCACACTCGCCTCAAAAAGAGATGTCAGCATAAGGAGAGGGGCCCGCATGGGCCGAAGCCTGCCGGGGTTGCGGGCCTGTTCGAAAGAGATATCGCGGCCCCGGAACATAAAGGGCGAGGAAGGAACATGCATGGGTTTTAGTCAGTAAAAGTCTGACACTCCCTCCCGCTCCGCCCAGAGTGGGAGAAGTCATTTGATGACTTCCAAAAAAAAAAAAAAAGGCAGCAAGATGGTAGCTGGTTGACCGCTATAGGTACATAAGGTATTGCAACATGTTATTTTATTTTTTTTTGTAGTGAAAAGTTCTTTATGCTCGTTGGGCACTTTTTAAGTGTACAAACATCATGGAACTCCGGTGACCGTCATCTAACGCTTCGTAGCACTCGTACGAGTTTTGAATCCCCAAAGATTGCCCCGCATTGTTTATTTAGTTGTTTAATACTTTAACTTAAGAATTTTAGCAACCATATAAAAAATAAGTATTTCACAATACTGTCAATCAGTAATGTGCCCAAGAGACTAGCAGCATTGATTTATTTACAGAGCAACGCCAGTCATTGTAAGTATATTGACTATTATGGATGTTTATATGTATAATAAGTATGTATTTACAAACAAAAAAGTATATATATAGTTTATCAACTATCTGGTGTCCACGACACAGTAGATGGCGCTGTGTGTTAACGTCCAGCGATATTTATTTATTTTATTTATTTATTGCCATACAGTATGGCAATGGTTGGCCTTTGCCCAACTGCCCAAGGTAAACACTAGCCTTGGGTCACAGAAGAGCGTCAACTATACGTTTGGGTATATCCTCAAAAAATCCGTAAGCACTCGCACCCCAAGGCCCAAGGGTTTAACCCCAAACGACTCGAAAATATGGCGCAAGAGTATCGTCACATTCCTGTGTTGCAGCTGTTGGCGATGCACCGGAGGGCACAAGCAAAGACAGGCCCTAATACCCAACAGTGTGTGTGCTCGCACTGTAGATGTTGATAATTTTGAAACATTTAAATTAAAATCATTTTTTTTTCCTCAAACTGTTTCATGTTAATATGTTAATTTTCACCTACCTTATGACCTATAAAAATTGTAGCGTTTCTATTATAATTTAATGTCAAATCGAATCGCTTTCATAGTCTGTTTTATTTCCCACGAGTAGGACCAAATAATACATTTTGTAGTATCGAAATAAATCTCGTTGTTATGTAAAACAGTAAACGGTTCCAACAATAAATCTAGCTCCAATTGATTGTACAAACACCGACTAAAACTATCATTATTGAGTCGCATTCTTAAATTGAATCCATAGGGTTGTCCACAATACATTTAATTTCTTCGAATTAAAAGCACAGCAAATTAGCCCAAATGTAAACATTGTAAAATGAGGTAAAGAGAAGAAGAAACACAGCGTAAAACATGATCAAAGTAACAAAGGTAGGTTTTTTCATTTATTTTTTAATCCCCAGGTATTTTATCACACACCAGTAGGTAACGTGAAATAGAGTAAAAGTAAGAGTTATGTACTTAATTGCCTACAGTAACCTTAATTAAAACATGAATACTAAATGCTGTCAAACGTTCATCTTGAGTTTACGCGTTCATCGCTAAAGGCTTTAAAATTTAATCAAGACTTGCATGAGAACAAGATTGAATGTCCACGTTGAGTTCCTGTGGGTAGATAATACCGTTTAGCGAGTGTCAAAGCTTTCAACCCTAGCAACGTATGCTACAAACGGCTACAACGATGTCGTAGCGTCGTAGCATCGTACTCGTAGCGCCGTAGCGTCGTAGCATCGTAGCATCGTAGCAAATGAAAACACAGATAAAATCGAGCACTGGCTCCCGTGTGACATGCTCACGTAAATACTTGTGAAAACATTTCAAACACAATCCCAAACTAAAATATAAATAAAATGTCATAACATTAAAAACTTAAACACAAAAATTAAAAACTTGCTTTTTTTATTTAACAAAGCTGAACACTAGTACTGTCATGTGATCCCCGTTAGTAATATTCTCGATAACTTTGCCAATTACACTAAGTGTGCTTATGTTTGGAGTGGTTTTACTACTTTACTTTAATAGCATAGGATTTCAACTTCGAGCCCAGCCATTAGCCATTAGTCTGGGGTTATCGAATGTTTTATTTATCAGATAAATTGCAAAGAACATAAGAACAATTCGATAACAAACTTTCTAGGTACATCAATCTTTTTTATTCTTCCACAAATTCAGTTCACGAGCGGATGTTATAGTCATTCATAACTTATAAAAGAATACAAAACACAAATCAAACAGCAGATCGAGAACAAAGGCGGATAAAAAACGATAAACTCTCGCGAGTTTTGAATCATTCTGTGTACGTATACAGTACCTATCAAAATAAAACGTGGAAGCTTTGTAACACCATGTATCACTCGCTAGCGAACGCGTAGCTTGTGATAATTTTGACCATCATTTAGCCGCCAATGAGCTGGACAGGCCGCTTATCTTTCAAGCGTACGTAATAACCACTCACCGTTTAATATTGGTAATCAATAGGTGATTTCAGTTTAAATAGGCGAGGTGTCAACGAGCGCACGACATGGCGGGCGCGGCGACAAACTGCCGCTCGCCTCGTGCCTCGCTGCCTCGAGTGCGAGTGTCGAGCCCGGCCCTTACACCGTGTGTACATTATTAATCATAATAATGGCACCTACTCCTCAACGGGCGGCTTAATTTAATTAATTAAGCAGTACTAAATATTGTAGACGCACAGCTAACCGACGACGATGAAATGTTAACAATGTTATTGTTCTAGTGGATTAAATCCAACAGTGGCGGATGGCTCTAATATTAATTTGAATGTTTGGGTAAAATCCTCAGACAAGGTCGTTGGCGTTACGATGTATTAATTTAACGGAGCGCGAAGTTTATTCAGAGTGAAGCCATGAAATTTGATTTGATGTATTATGTAGAGAGATTAATTTAAAAGTTTTGGTATCATTTTATATTGGAAGGGCACGTATCTTTTATATAATTAAACATTGAAACTTTCCAATCAGTGTTTTTCCATCTGCTATAAAGTTCGTAGGATAACATGGCGATTATCGATTGATTCCGAGTAAGTATGTTTGGAAGCGAATGCTAAGTTTTACAACAAACTGACTGTAATCAGCTAAGGACCCAAGATACGATCCCCGCGAAACTTTCCGTGAAATAAGTCGGAGCAGTAAACTCCGCTGTTTAACATTCATATTTCTACTTCTGTTTTATCATACGTTGAGAATTTATATCATCTATTAAAACATGTGTATGTTTGTTAAATATTACTTGAATATTAAATATTATGTACCTAATATACCTTACAGAGGCGCCAATTCAACTAATTATATAAAGTCTCAAGATAGTTAAGCAATGAAATGTATGTCACAACGCAGTGTCTGATTATCATCATCATATCTTGGTTGGCTGCTTGTCCAACGAGATTAAGGTTGCGTCCAGAATTTCCACACAAATCCAGAAGTTTAGCTCAGTGACCGGAATGCAGAATCGACATCCGAAATTTTCAAAAAATGGCTATGTCATACCATTTAGTTTTATTAAGTCATTCAAAGACAGTTTTGAACGCCAAATACGAAAATACATATAAGTAATTAACCAATTGCCCACTCGCATGGAGAAGAATGGGCAAACAATTCGATGTACGGTCGAACAAGCTATTTGGTTTACAGTTTAACCCACAAATTGCATTCTAAAATGTAAACCAATTAGCTTGTTCGACAGTACTATTTTAAAATGTATTGCAATATGTTGTATCGCGAACATGAGTATAAAATTATAAATGACGACGATGTACTCGGAATAATGACGTGATGTAAATAGTAATTTATACCTTCAAAAATATGAAAAAAAAAAAACTGTTATAAAATTATTAAACATATACAGGGTGTAAACAACCTCATCACGAAGCCGTCAACCGAGCATTCTGTACATCAAACTAAGTAACTTTATGCAAAAATTATTGCTGGGAAACGACTTTTTTTGGGGTGAAAAATCATGATTTGTGGTCGAACTCAATGTAACGCACTCAAAACTTTGTACTGATGGATGGATTAAATAGTACGGGGGTCGTGGAGGTGTGTAAAGTAAAAAAGTAAAAAGTAATTAAACATTAAAAACCTGTATTAAAAAAAATACTTGTGAAAAAGTTGGAACTTGACCCTCAATGTCTCCGTAACTAAAAGGTTGCCAGGTATCTATGGTCTAGCTCTAGACCATACCTGGGAACCTTCTACTTCCTTCTTCTTCTTTTTGCTCTAGAGCAAAAAAATGATCGCAATGACAGGGAGAACAACAAAACTGCCTTTCGGCTTCGGTAAGAGATTTTTGTACCCTTTATTTTTTGTACCCGTGAAAAAGTATTATATAATAATCCTGACGATAATTGTTTTAGCCGTAGAGACAAAAATAGACGCTTTTAAAAAGAAACACAAAAGACAGCGCTTCATCTTTATTCTAGTCTTTCAGTTACTTTATTTCTTGGCTATTTCCTTGGGTGACAATAGTTAACGCCATTAATAAGTAACTACATTTAATTTTTATTGTTCATCTATTCAAATAGTTCAGTTTCACCGGTTTGTTGTTGGCATATTAAACCGTAGAATCATCTAGTATAAAACGTTCATACATAGGTCCATAACATAGTACACTTACAGGATTAACCAAGCTACGGAATCGAGTATCAGTCATTGTCGTGAATGCGTGACACCCCTGTATCGTAACGTCTATTATTTTACTAGAATGCGACAGACGATCTTACTATTTTAGTATGAATGCGAAAGTTTGAATCGATGGATTTTTGTAACTCAATCACGCCAGAACGGTTGAACGGATCGGCATGAGATTTGGAAAAGAGTAAGATTATAGTCTGGACTAGCACATAGGCCATTCCCGAACTAGAACTAGTTCTTACTAAAAATTAAACTTGAAACATTTGCCCCAAGAGTATTCTTGTTTCTAAAAAACAAACCGTCGAAAAACACCGTCGGATCAGTAGGATCAGTTTTGTATTGCATGACGTAAGGCATCCAACAAGAAATTCCGCAATGAAATATAATACTGAGGCCAGACTAATGGGTTGAAACGCAGCGGCAGCGTGGTGAGATCGGTCGCTCGAGTTATAATCTCATAGGGACGAATGGTAGCAAACAGCACAGATTGGCGCACGTCCACAGCCTCCCACTTGCAATCTAACTACGATCAACATGGACGATTTTACGCAGTAATGCATGATATACGATTTCTCACTTTCATTGCTAATTAATGTAGCGTTAAGATATGTGATATGTAACCCTTGCGAGCCCACTAACTGAGTTAAGTGCTCCATGTTCGCGGTTAGTTTATTTTGGTAGCACAATTATTTCAAAACCAACGCTTAATTACTATGCTTTATGCGGTTGGAATACAGTACTCAGTACAGTACACTGCATTAATTGTAATCATTTCAGTATTTAAATTATTGACCTAAAAGCCGTAAATTTTCGTGGCTTTGCCCATCTACGATATTCCTACTATTGAACCATTTCAATCGCTTTCTGCCATGTGACGTCGACGTCTCTCATAAATCTCTATATTCGCCACCGAACGCGGCTGCCGCAGTGATAAATTTGCGAGATGGAGTAATAAGAATCATCTTGCTAATGACAACACGCGTTACAGAGAGCCGTACGAGAGTCGCTGAAACATCATCTTTAAACAGTGTTTGTGTGTTCATGGAATAGCTTAATGTAGGATGGGCCACGTTGGATAACACAAATTTGTTGTTGTGTAAACACGGCGCGATGGCGGAGGTCGGCGGCGGTGGCGGTGGCGGTGAGACGAGGCGGTGTTTCGTATGCGAGGTGCGATACTCGTTACCGGGATGTGCGCCCGCGGGGCATTGCGACGTCTCAATTATCTTTAACTTCATTGCTCAGATTCTGTCATGAACATAAGCTCTAACTTGTCACGAACTGTATGTGTTGCGTACGAGTCTGTTTGTGTAATTAATTTGGTTTCCCCAATGGCTGTAATTCCGCCGCTCGACACAACGCAATTTTGTTCTTCTGTAATCTAAACATTGTTCAATTAGAGCAGTTCCGACATATATATTAAGATTAGTGCTGCTTCCGTGAAACTATGGCGGAAGACAGAAACGGAAACAACGCAAAGTAATAAGAACAAACATTTATTGTGTCTTATATACGCCCACAGTTATCTCATACCACCGTTTTTTTTTTTAAATTCCCGTTAAGCTCAACAATGTTAACCGTGCAACAATGCTATAAATAATAGCACAGTCACTGTTCCCTCACATTGTTCAATTACTGATAGCATTTCTGAGAGTCAGCAATAATTATTCGAACTGAGCATCACTGAACCTGTTGTTCTTGCTCGTATTTCCTAAACCAAACCAGACAAAGAGGAAAGCAGTTCAACCGCCTGCATTTATGTTTGATGGATCAATTTCTAGATTCTTTCACCAACTTGTATAATTTTAACATGAACAGTTACTATCCACTCTCTAACAAAATCACCGAATCAATGAAGCGTAAGTTATGTTGTTACTGTAACTTTCAAGCCAACTTAGTCCGGGGCATGTTTAGCCTGATTGGAAAGTCGAGTTGATGCGATTAAAAGTTTATTGAATAACGCAGCTAACAACGTTTCCAGCAGCTGCAACGCCGCGGTTTCGCTAGAACTTGGACTTGCAGTTTGACCTTATATCAATTACTCTGTAATGGGAGCCGTTAACATTCTTATCAAGTACCAACTATTTCTTAGTTGGCTACAGAATATCAAAAGTTTTAACTCTAGTTATACTAGTTTGAAAGCCGAACTATGCAAAACATGGGGCTGCTATTTATATTCCATAATCAAGTCGGATGTTGCAGTCATGAACATAGCCACACGTATAGGCATAACAAAACAAAAACATTCAATCAGGGCGCGCTGTGATGTGTTCATTCGGAAAGGCTCGCCTAACGAGCGTGGAACGCGTGCGTACTCCTACAATAATGAAGCAGAAGTAATTTCTTAATAATTGTTGGTGAGAAAGAGGCGAGGAAGTTGCCGGCTGAAGGCGAGACTTCAAAGAAATTAATGAGTGTTAGGAACTCGCGACGTGCTACCGCCGACTTGATCAGTTTGGACGCCAGCCGGAACAAAGTTGCCGCAAGAGCTTTAAGAAATTTCCTGCTAATTGCAGACGGACCTCAATTGCCATTTCAAATGCCTTATCAAACGATTCAAATTTTATTCAAAACAGCGAATAAATTTGCCGTCACTTGGGGCTTTACTATCTCAACTTATGAATTATTAAACGCAATTATTGTGACTGGAACTTTCACGACACAAATAACAAGGTCATCCGAACAAGTAATATATCAGACGTTCTATATATTTTCATGAACTTCCTTTTCAATAATAAAATACTTCAATGCAATGCTTGGCATGTGCTTATATAGAGAAACACTTTAAACACTAAACATTGTTTATTTCCCTTTACATTTATTCTCAAATATACAGGTCTCTTCATTAAACAAGAACTGACTTACTAATTGCGCATGTAATTTTGGCGCTAGAGCAAAACAAACCCATTATTAGAGTAACGATCAGACTAAATAATATAACTTGAAGAAGTTATATTATTTAGTCTGATCGTACTGTATAACAACAATGTTTGTTGTTTCCATTAAACAATACGATTCTTGGGTAATGCGATTAAATAACTGACTCTTTCTCGTCGAAACTTTCACCCTCTCTTTAATTAGAGTTAACTTTGTCCTAGTTTTAAAACACAAACCAGTTCGTACATAATATTATCATAAAGAATGTTTTTTCATCTTTTTTTACAAAAATACAAGGAGCATTGTGTTCTTCCTGTTGCTCGCGGAATAAACTGATTCCTCTTACATTATAACTTTTGCAACTACGTCAGTTTAAGTTACTCATGTAAACCGCATTTAGTTTTGCCTTTATAATGCGAGCTACGGAATATGTTGGAGTTGAAGTCTGAAAACTACTTAGTCGTGAAAAACGGTCTTATGACATTTTATGTTTACAAATGGAAGTAGAATTAGTTTATTATTCGTGGTAGAATAATTAAAATTGTAGGTTCAGAAAAGAAGGTCTAGCAATTACAAAAATGTATAAATCCCAACTCATTACGTACAAAAGTGTTTCAACAACAAAACATCATCATCAACATTAATTGTTCGATTATCTCCACTCTGATTCTAAAATGGAGATAGGATTGATGTGACAGTTACAATAATATTCAAACAATACAACACACAATAACGATGCCGTTTTGTCTCAACAGTCCTGCTTTTTCTGATCATATTAAAACGATTCCATTCTTTTGTTCTGCAGCCCTATCCACACGTTGTTATAAACACAGAAATTATTTGTTCGTAAACATCTTCAATTTACAAATATTTACTTTCATAGAAATGCGTCTGATGTTATTTAACGTGTCTTGTCTTACGTGAAATCCCTTCCAAATAAGTTTCGTAGAACTTCAGGATTTGATCAAAAACACCCAGGCAAATGACATGCCCCAAAAACGCTAAACTGACATTGATATTCGCTACGAATTTAATCCAAAGAGAAAAACGGAGTAGGTAAAGAAGTAGTTTCCACATTCCACGAGCTCTAGATACGTCAGCATCTCAGCGATGCATGCAGCAATAAGATATTGGATTTATGTATTGCAGGAGTGCACGGATAGAAAGGATCGGTATCAGCTTAACGTTCTACGAACTTTTTACTTTCTCCATTACAATTAAACCTTCGCAGCATGAAATAAAGCTGTTTGATACTGGTTTATAATTGTGTCAGATGTCTCTTGTGATCCATAGCTGTGCCCATTTAATCCAACTTTTATACCTGGCCAAGATCACACATAAAACTTTCAATCACGCATGAGCAGAACATGTGAGGGAGTGGCTATATGGTGCAGGTCCATTAAGGCAGCATACAAACTGCCCTCGGCGGGGCAATGCCGTGATTAACGTAATGCGATTGCGGCCGGCCCGGCTGAGCCGCTTCGGGCCGCTATGATTTCAAGCACGTGCTATTGATTATTGTCGCTATAACAGAAACAATCGTAATGCCTAATTGGCGGGTGTTACTTTGTCGCTGATTTGAGATGGATGTCATAAATATAAAATATCTTATTACTTACAAGTAAAGTCGAATATGGAAACCCTTTGATGTTACGATAACTTCACTCTCTACTTCAACCTCTATAAAAAGACAAGCTGAATTCTTGGGTTTTAATTAATTACTATCACAAATGTACCATTAAAGCTAACACCGGAAAAACTGGAATGTCATATCCATTCATGTGCAAGCTAACTGCTAACTTATAAAATGATCCCTTTAATCGCATCTTACGGCACCTACAGTGTACGGACGACGACGGAGACGAAATTACTCACATAATCTTATTTAAGCCGCAATGATCCACCAATTAAGGTTTCGTTTCAGTCACATCGTAATGTGAGATAACTTTTCATTTCCTGATACAAAAACGACGGCCAGTTGTTAACAGGTCAACACAAAACTTGATTTAAAATGAATGACTAGAGTTTGTTGAGTCATTAACAACATTGAAACAAAATAATGGTCAAAAATAACTCCGTCCAAAAGTTATCATCCCCAACTTAATAAGAACCAACCACACAGGCGTTTAAATCACAACAAATTGGCCAATGTTTAGGTTTTACGACTGTTTCGCTCGAATTATACTGGACACAATTTGTTAAAGCTTTCAAAACACAACGTTCAATTTAGAATTTATGAAATCCTATTACGCGAATCGATAAATGCTTTTCATGCTGGCTTTCAGTGCTGTTCCATACAGCCATCCATGCAGCCGCTATCGATCTCTAAATGTTGTTATAGCGCAATATTGTCTCGAGAAACTCGACCACGCGCTAACACGTCTTTCCGATAGTAAATGGAATAAGTAAGCACGCGAGCGAGATTTCCCCGTCTCGGAAACTAAAGCAAAACTTAATGCTGAAAGCTAAAACTGCAGACGGAAATGCACTCGCAGCAAACTCCAAACAAGAATGTTATTAACAAATTAATAATGAGACTTGCGCACAAATTCTGCGTGTCAGCATACTAAATGTGGACTTGTACATAGTTAGTGAGACCTGAAATGTTACTCTAAATGTTACTTAATAATTACTTTGCTTCCCCGGACTTTGCTAACGAACCCTCGAGAAATGAGGAAAAATGTTTCCCTTTTTTACCATGACCTTCATGAAGTTGAGTCTATGATTGATTTAGGTATGATAGCCTATAGCTCCTATACACAACACTTCGTTAGATATTCTTCATCACAATCCACCGGTAGTAATTAATATTCCTTCAACGACGACGAATATCGGCCACTGTGTACAGAACCGTAACAATTTAAATTCTTTTGAATCCGTAGTGCGCTTTAAAATAGCGCATGAGCATAAACTTACATTTCTCCGCTTAATATAATAGTGTGGCAGTTACCGTGAGTTACTATTATGATGTTAACTGCACTGAAATGTGAATGCTTAGTTTAAAGTAAACGTTCCGTTTTGTATTATTCCAATGACAATATGTTATACAAACCATTTTCCATATAGATGTTTTAAAAGGCATCTGTAAGGGCTACTCGTAATTTCGCCTGGAAGATGAAAGTCGTCTAATAACAACTAACTGTGATCGCCGGTCTGTCCGCCAAGCAGTGTCATTATGGCAATTTCCCCTTTGACCGAACTTTGTATCGAGAGAGTCATGCTCAGTGGACCTGTTTTCAGACTGGAAGTGATTGTAATACGTAATGATTCAGACAAAACACTATCAGCAGCATAAACATTATCAGCTCGAGCTTGAAATAGAATTGTTATAATATTTTCAATACACTTACTCGGAAATTTGTTCTTACATTCAACATGCATTGTATTCCCACGCGTGCGTTTTTTTGATAGTTTTCCAACACGTGTGCGGGAATGAAAATTCAACGATAACCAAAAAAAAAACCTAAATGCCCATAGCCAGAGCTGTTTTGTTTTTTATTTCATATTATTTTACGGCGTAACCATTTTTTGAATATTCACATTGTGTTTATAAATACAATATCCCAGATAATATAAACATGATCATTTAAAACTAATATTTTTAATTAACTTTTAAAAACAAATTAACATTTATTTGTGTAAAATTAAAAAACATAAAAATAAAATCAATTTTCATATTAGGATGCTTAGCGGCCTCATACCTTTGCTTTTCCTTCAACCTGGCGATAGCAAAGCCCGAAATAAAAAAAATCGTAGTTTCATAATTATTATTTCATGACAAAATAATTTTCATTCTTTTATTTTATTTCTTCAAAAGTGTATTGAAAAACGTCGTTTAATACACGCGGACATATGCAATTCTCGGCTCAGTAACAAAGTCGCCTACGGCTCCTTCGATTACAATAACTTTCCCCACTTGTATCACAATGTAAGTACTATTTAAACATGCTTTTATTGGCGATGCAAAGATTATGCGCGCGCCTTTATAAGCGGCGAAACTTAGAACTTGTCTAAGAACGACACTTTGCGTTGAAAGATTTGAAAGTTGAGATAAGTTTAAACTTATTATGATGGATCACGATTATTTAAAGAAATCGGTTGCTAATAAAAGCAGAAACACAAAATATTGTTGTGTTCCTCAATGGTGCACTTACGGGGAATCGGGAATAAGTTTCCATTTGTTCCCGAAAGAAAAAAATATGAGGAAAAAATGGGAGACTGCTCTAAGAATCGGCATCAAGCCGATTTCTTCAGCAATGAGAGTTTGTTCACATCATTTTTAACCTCAACTTTTTTCCAAACAGTAAGTGTAATTATGTTTTATTTATTTTCTTCTACTTATATCATATTCACATGTACATAATATTTTTATGTCATTTATTTAAGTTAGGCTAAGACAAACTTTTCGTCAGATAACGAGATTATGTTTAATGTTCCAGATTGTAAAAGACAGAAGCTGTTTCCCAATGTGGTACCGTCTCTCAATATTCCGAAAAGAAGAATAGAATAGAATAGAATACTCTTTATTATGTACATATTAATACAAAAAATTTAAACATTTTACAAGGGGTGACACAATGGGCGGTCTTATCGCTAAAAGCGATCTTTTAAAGACAACCTTTGGATGGATTTAAAGGGGAAGGAGAGACAATACTGCAGGTAGCCTGTGGTGTACCACCAAAGAAGCTCTGATATAGAAATACCAGTAGCCAAAAGAATTAAATCACTTGCTAGAGACAAAAGGGACTTGCTATTGACAACATAATTATTGTCTCGTCCAGCAATTAACCACACAAATCTGATTTATTTCAATAAATAAAATGTTTCTGACTATTTTAAGTATCGAAAACTGTCAAAGTGTCGTTCTTAGACAGGTTAACAATTTTGCCACCAGAGGTGCTAGTTAGAATCTTTGCATCGCCAATTAGCTTCACCTGGGCCGGCAGTCTCGACAGAGATAACGACAAAATCGTTAACTTTTGGTTGCTCATTACTGACGAATAAATTCGGTTGCAATAATGATGCTTGCGAATAATGAAAGTCTTTACATCGTAGATGCATTTCTCGTAAGCATAATTATTGCAACCGAATTTATTCGCTAGTAATCAGCGATTGAAAGTTAGCGATTCTGTCGTTATCTGGGTCAGGCCGTAGATTTTGCCACATTAGATGTAACTTAACTCTCCGCTACTTGAAAAAAAAAAAGTATAAGACTTATACGTTTGTCAATCACAGCATCGTATTGCTTATGAAGTGGTGAGCCGCGGCCACTAAACATATTTGAATAGGTTCATAAACTTAGAAAATTATATGACATTTTTCTACAAAAAGTGACGAAATTTTCATTAAAAACGTGAATCCGCTTTGGTAGGGGTGCACTTACGCCATCAGCAAAATAAAATTTTTAATGCTTTTTGGTAATCTGTTTGATTTAACGTTATAAAATAATAGTTAGCTAGCCGCGTTTTTAATATCGGGTGGTGTTTCCTAAGAAAGTACATTAATTTTCACACATTTTTAAAACACTAGAGAAAGTCAATTCTTTGCGCTACTTCTATTGCGCACCTATTATCTGCCCATTTTGTGGTGTTAAGACATTAGCAGGATTTGTATCTGAGTAGTGGCAACACTAAAATAACTTTCTCTATGGTCAATACGGCGTTAGCGGCTATATTTTCTTCAGTCCGATGTCAACTTCGTTCCAAGTAAAAAGTGTCACATTTTTCGAGGAGTGCATTTTTTTAGATTTCAAGGTAAGTTTACAATTTATATATATTATTGTTATTGCGCATGATTTAATAGGCGGTGTGTGATGTTTTAAAGGCTAGATTAACCTGAGAAAATAGCTTATTATCGAGTTATTATAGATTTTATTTGCGCCATGGTTACGCAGAAACTACATTATGTCACTTTGCGATACCAGTGTGGCGTAGAATTTGCGCCACTTTTTTACGCTATCTTATAATGGTGCATGCATATTAGAAATTACTTGGTATTGATTATGATGATTTTTCATTTTATTTTAATTATTATTCATTTCATATATTTTTTAGAGTAACTGCGAGGTTCTTGTAGGTTGCTAGTCAAAATTTCAAGCCACTCAGACCACTTGGCTGGCTTGCTTGCTGGCTTGGCTTGGCTTGACTTTCAGATCACTGGGCTATGCTGAGTGCATTTTAGCTTCTACTCTTTTTAAAAGCATTTATTTAAATGCTCTTTTTTATACTTTTTAGAGCATTTAAATAAAAGCTTTTATATATATATTATGACGTTACTGTTTGCTATAATTTCAATGTTCTATTTCAGATGCTTGAGTCAGCTCAGGCAGAGAAATCAAAGAGATACTGGGAAAAGATAAGAGTAATAAATTACTTACATACGAAAAACCGGTTTTTTATTAGTATCTACCAAATTATGACGCAATTCCTATGGCTTATTACCTAGTTAGTGTCCTAAACTTCATATTTAAAATATTTTTTGCAATGAAATTACTACCTACACTGTGTAGGCTACACATACACATCAGGTGTGCGCACCCCTTAATTTTGCGTTACTATTTTACGTCACTTTGCGCGACCGACTTATAGAAGATTTTGCGTCACCTTTGCGCTATTTGTGGCAAAATCTACGGCCTGACCCATCTCTGTCGAGACTGCCGGCCCTGTAACCATAAAGCTATGAAAAAAAAAACTTAGAAGTTTGGATGACAATGAACGGCTAGCTAAGTGACGTCATTGAACATCCAATATGGCGGACTCCCAAAGATGGCGGACTATGTGTGTAGTTTTATTTTATGCATTCCCATGATTTGGGTATCAAATGAGAGGGTTTGCTGAGAAAGATACGAGAAATAAAATGACGTTACTCTAAAGCGTTTTTTTTTTAACTGTAATATTTTATTACAAAGAAAAGCCTCCTATTTCTGGTCTTAGCAGAGGGTTGTAATAATATCATAATAAAGATCATCTCTTTACTAGTTAACGATCAACACAACAACAAACAACATTACAAGCCTTATTACCAAGCCCACCCACAGACGAACCCAAACCTATTTTATATAACAAAATATTTCCTTGATTATATTACCTAAAGGTAACTAATTGCTACATTGTTAACACTAATAATACAACGATGAGAATTATTAGTTTCACGAAAATCTTTTGTGTTCCTTATCCATAATTCACGTTGCAAAAATCAGGCTTGTTATAAGATTACGAAGCCTTCAGGTGATTTTTCCTTTTGTAATTATAAACTGGCTAGTGAAAGAAGCCCGGACGTCGAAACAAGGAAATGAAATTCCGTCAAAGAAACATCTCAGTCTGGAGCAGACCTTTAAGAAAATTAATGATTTTTGGTTGGAGGAGCAAAGAGGCGGTGAGCCTGGACTTGAGAAAACTAAAGCAAGGTTTTGACGAAACTAGTGTTGGCTGCCAGGCCAGCGCTGGCTGCCAGCACTGGCGGGAATAGAGCGCCCTCGCGCTGGCGCGTGGGGTGGGGGGCACGCGGGCTGAAGTCACTGGCATGAAAAATATATAATGTCTTGAAAAACTGTTTATACAAGTCCAATAACAAGCCAGCGCTGGCCTGGCAGCCAATTTAACACTGGCTTCGTCTTAACTTTGCTTAGCACAGGAATGAAATAAATCCACTGGCTTGTCTGAAGACAGGCGCCAGCGTTACTGGATTCGTCTATCAGCGAACTGGCTAGCTGGATTATCAAACAGGTTTTTCGTAAAATGTCAAAAAGTTTCTTAACAAATGTTGGCCGCTGATAGAAATTATGTTTAACACGTGGAGGTGAACTAAACTTACTTATCGCGTACTGACACGACACTAGGTTGTGGGTCCTTCTGTGCCTAGTACCTAAGAACACCAAGTATAACGTGTTTTTATGCAGTAACTTACCTACTTAATTAATAACCCTATTTTTGAATCCATTCAAAGAATTAATTAAAATAGCCATTTTGGATGAAAAAATGATTCGGAAACTATTAAAATGCAAACAACGTTTTATGTAGTTTAAGACCGAAATTCAAACCCTTGACAATTTTCCTGCTATCTTTTTGTCCATGCCTCGCTCAAAGCTATATAGGACGAATTTTAATAAGACTTTAATTGCTGCAGTACTTAAGAGCTTCCAAACTAAATGGAATATAATATTTAAATGTAAGCTGGATATTTCTGTGGAAGACTGGACAATAAACTTCTGGAGTATTCTCGAAGTCTAACGAGGACCTCGGAGGAACACCGTATCTAAGGTTTTGTACGCACTGCGAACAATATTGAAAAACCGCAAGGCTCTACTTCCCTAGACATCATCATCTGCCTAGCCTTTTCCCAACTTCGTTGGTGTCGACTTTCAGTCTTACCGGATGCAGTTGAAAACCAATTTTTTATATGGAGCGGCAGACTATCTGACCTCTATAACCCAGTTGGTACTGGGTTATTCGATACCCTTGGTAAGACTAGTTGTCATCTTTCGGGCCACTGACTACTTGTAACGACTGCCAAAGATCTACAAATGACAGCCGGGACCAAGGAAACTTGGTATCTAATAGGTCACCCATCCACAGACCAATCTGAAGATTGATCCGAGCGGTTGTTATTAGGTATTTAGCCATCACGAATTCCTCGTAACCTCTCTATTTCCCTAGAACTATGCCATATGAATTTCAAACTAAAAACGTACACATAATATCTTCTGAATAATCTTTGTAAACAGAGCCATAATTATCTCAATACTGATTTAAACCGAGCTCCATGTAAACGTATACGTTTACACATACAGATTTCTTTTTCCTCCCCGGTCCGGTGCTTTGTCGGCCTATTGCCAAGGTTTATCTCTATCTGTTTTAAAACTTTGTGCGCTCATTAGCTATCGTACCACTCCTTCGCATTGAACGTATCTATTACACAGTTGTAGGTACCTACAAATTATGTGTTTAGTAACAGAAGGACTGTTCGAAAGAGATACCGTGGCCCCGGAACATAAAGGCGAGGAGAGACATTTACTGACTAAAACCCAACCATGTTCCATAAGGATGGGTTTTAGTCAGTAAATGTCTGACACTCCCTCCGGCTCCGCCCAGAGTGAGAGAAGTCGTTTGATGATTTCCCATACAAAAAACTATCTATGGCTACAATATCTTCTATGATACACACACGATAAATAACATCATGAAAAATGAAACAAGTTCGTTACAAACCTAAGCCAAACGAAGGTTTCCGATTACAAAAGCGATTATCTGCCCCTTTAGTTACCGAATTAAATATATCATGTTACCTTTCAACCATCAGAAATAATCACCGACTAATCCCTTGTAACGATACCCGACTAACCTCTATTGAAGCGATTCCTAGAAATTCCTTACACTGCAAAATAATTACAAAAACAAGATAATAGGATCTCTACCTTGTTTCATTCAATATCGTGGTATCAAAACCAGTAGGTAACAAAGGAATTATAATTGATTTTACCTTAATGTTCGTTCATTTATTTATCAAACCTTGAAGAGAACCGAAACTCGAGTAATTGCCGTTGTATCCATCAGTGAGATTATTATCTTAGCAAATTACTTGATAAGTATTTGTCACCTCTCAGCTGAACTATCTAGGCCTCTAGCTATCCACTAATCTCTGTTGTAGTCAATGAAAATATTTCAGGTCCATTTCTTCTGTCTTGTCATTTTCAATACTATAGCTAAGCTCACGTAAATATCATGTATAGTGCCATTATAGACTTATTTTTTTATGACTTCAAAATCAAGTGGGTGACAACTTCCCACTTTGTCATCCATACCTTTGATATCCTACATTTTACACCACGAAACAATCGACTGTGAAATATCCTGTTATTTCTAGACTCATTAACCAGTTGCTTCACCATGAATTTTATTCGGAGCATAATATCGCCGTGAGTCTAAGCATGTTCACAATTCATTACATTGTTCACGCCGCTCGCGCGCCGAAGCTCGGCTGTCGGTGTGGCGGGCTATTCCGCTGAGCCGAGCTATTCTGCTGTTCCTAGCCCGCCTGCTTAATTGGGAGCGCTTTACAACTCCTATCCAATGCCCTGGGTTAGCTTTCAATTTAGATGTTCACTTGTAAACGCCACTTCACTATAGTACTTGATGGTAATGGTAATTTATGGTGTAATTAGCGTGTATTGAAGGGTAACTGTATCTGTTTACTACCTGTTTGCGTTGTTAGTTCTGCATTTTAGGAATACTTGTACCTATTGATTATATTTTTAGTTTACAGTTGATTCATGATATCCACGTGATAGCCATTTTCAATCTTCATAAATACCTAAGTGTATTATTTACATAAACACAGATTATGTATATTTTATTTACTAGAATTGCTTTGTTCCTAGAAATAAACCTAACACTGGAAATCGTATCCGACCCATTTATTTTGATAAAGCCGATAATAACCCACGCTTGAACCCCGACTAATGCATGATCCGCAAAGATCTTCCCAAACTATTTTTGGATATTAAATAAGACCTGAGGTCGGTACACGTCAACTTGTGGAAGCAGAAATTATTTGAGCTGTATTTTGTAAAACCAAGCTAGCCTTTTCTAAAAATAATTACATTTTGGCCAGAAATCCAGTTCTTTTTATCTGTCAGTGATCCTAGTAACTGATCGTGCTCTATAATTATATTGATAATATCAATATTATTTTTCGATGTATTCTGTCGTCTGCCTCTAACTTGAGTTGAATATTTTAAGTACTAACAAGGAGGGAGGGAGTGTTCTCATTGGTCATGGCCAGACTGGTGAATAGGAAGATTGGGCTGTGTGAATGTACAAGGAGTAAGTAACTAAGGACGCGCAAAATTCAAACATAATCAATGTATGAGAGCATTCACGAACACGCGTTTTTACGCGCGGCGCGCGTTTGCTTGAGATGCAGCGTCGGACGCGGCGGGCGACGCGACGCGGCTTTATGTCAACTATATACTCTGTGTGTCATGAAGCCGTCTGACAGTTTTGTTTGTTTTTTTTTTTTTTAAATGATAACTTCTTATAGGAGGAGGGTGACTCGATTCGGATTGGTAACGAAGGAGTTCGGGAACGAAGTAGTTCCTGAATGACAGACTGGAATCAACGCACAGCCTAAACCGCTAATCGTAGAGAAACTTGGTGGGTGTGTTCTTTGTTTGACATAGGCATCCGGTAAGAAAGGAGTTTCCGAAATTCTACCCCTAAAAGGGTGAAAAAGGGGGGCAAATTTTGTATGCGACAACGGAATTCCTTGGCCCAATCTACTTCAAATTTTGCATAAACCTTTTTAACAAGACTGATGGAAGACGTATGTCGTATTTTATTTTTTACTTTAGTTTTAGTTTATTTGTAAACAATGTTTAAGGGTTTATTTCAGAGAAACTACCAGTAATTACCAAAATTTCTAATTATTTTAACAAAAATACAGAAAATATGTCATCTTCTTAGCGTCGTCGTGTTTACCTTTGACGCGCCGCAACATCAATTTCAAGGCGTCTGTGGTGCGCATCCCAACGTGCTTGCTCCATTTAGTGACGGAAGAAACAAGTTCCACAAGAACGCACAAAACATCTTGCAAGTGAAGTGTTACTAACATAGTTTTAAGTTATTTATACTAAAAATTGTAATTAATATGTATAATTATAATTTAGGTTAAGGTATTTATCCATGGATCTTTGTTACCTTTTATAAATGGTTTATTATTTATTATTTTTTTATTTAAAACCTAAAACATGAAATTGTCACGTTAAAAGTTCTAGTATGTGTGTAAGTATTTAGACAATTTGGACTAGCAAATCTAGGTATGCGAGTTATTTGCTTTTCACCGCCACGGACTTGAATAGAAGTTCCAGATTTACGTGCCACCAGCACCAGTGACAATTAGTCAATAATAGTCGTTCTAATCTAATGCTATTTATGACCGAGTAAGATAAGATGAAATAAAGAAAACATATTTATTTGGCACACATGCCGTAAGTGCACACAACAAAACAAATATAAGAATAAAATAAAAACTTAAAAATACATAGTTAAAAACTTAAAACAAAAAAAAAAGAAAATAAATAATATTGTGTGTCTCACAGCTGCGCCAAATAGGCCCAGTTTAGTTAGGCGCTCGTTGATATACAAGCGAGTTCACGGCCCGGCAGATCAAGATCCGCTGTGGTCAAGCCGCGACGCACTCGCGAATGCTCCCCTCCAGGGCCTCGATTCTGCTATTACAACAGTGTCAGAGTAGTCGATCATTGATTTCATAATGGTCAAGTTCTGTCAAATTTTAACAAGTTTGTTAATTCTGCTATCATAATGGCGCCATTATGACTTTTCAATGGTCAAACACTGACACTTCATTGAAAGAAATGTCATAGAATAATTATCTCGTACATGAAATCTGGCATGAATAAATGTTCGCATTTAGTAGTAGATTTCGAAAAACATTTGTACTAAGGGTTTTATAATAATGACAATACGAAAATGCCATTAAAACACAATTTTATTACGAGACCATTGACCGACCATTGTGAATTTAGCAGATTACGAACTTTAAGCAAAATGACAATGGGATGAGAATGGAATCGTGTTGGAGTGACGAATTTATTAAAATAGTAGAATTAGGCCCCAGCAGCTCTTCCCGTTGGTTGCGGCGCACGAGGCGCCGCGCCGTCGCGTCGCCTGCGTTGCGTTGATGCGCCGGACACCGATGCGCTCGGCGCTCACTATATCACGCGCTTTTATTTGACGCCCATCTTAGCGACCACCAACATGGCAGTGTGGGTGGTGTTTTCTCCACTTATCTCTGGAATATTAGATATATGGATATCATTTGCGAGATAGTCCTGGTCACGGTCGTTTTTGTCGCTCAACTGGTTTAAAAGGTCCTTATTCGACGATTGCGACAGTTGGGGTTGAGCCAGTCTGATCTCCATAATAACTCCAAGTTACTCATTCTATTATAATAATAATAATAAATAGTTTATTCACCAACAAAAGTTACAGACATCTAAAAACAATACAAATGTTGCAAAATCTGTGCAATAATATTTTATATAACCCTGCCTGTATTGTTGGTTAACTTTATAGATGACCTTAACTCACTTCTAACTAACTTCAGAACTTCAGACAAACACCATAGGTTGAGCACACACCGACGTTAGGAAACAAGTTGGTTTTCCGTTCCCCAAATAATTAACTTCTATAAACTACTACTATAGGGGTTCCCTACAATGTTATTAAAAGTTTTTTTTTTGTGTTTAAACAGCACATCAATGCAATTAAACAGATAACAATGTTATTCGTAAGTTGCACTGACAGAAGTATTTATTCAATAAACTTATGTGAAAGACTGGTATTTTTATTTATTCGCAACAAGAAAAACACAAAGAGCTTGTCTGTTTGACATCCGTGACGTTCAATTATGACATAACATAGTGATTATATACTCTGTGTGACATAACGCCGCCGCAGCGGGCATCGCGCCGCAGCACGCGCCGCCTCTCCGCAAACGGAAAAAACGCACAACGCGCCGCGTCTCCAGAAATGAGCCCTTTCATACCTACTCCATAATAAAACAATAAAACAAATTCCGCAAGCATTAGTTTTATTATTAGAGCATTCATTAGCATTTCATTACCTGCTACAATTAGCAGGTGACGTTCTATTGTTTCTGCTTTTTTTTTCATGGTGAAATGGCGTGAGTGTGTAAACACGCAGTGGCGGTGTAGTATGTATGTATAGAGAGTAGAGCAGTAGAGCACACGTACAATGGTCCACCTCAAGGACTAAGTGCGGAAACCTAAACCCCATGATAGATAGATAGGTATACGCAGCAGCATTTAAAATTGTTTTTCTCCTATTGTGTTAATTGCAATATTTCATTGCAATATGACAAAGTTTAAATCGATAGTCTACAAGGAAATAGATTTTATATCTTGCTAAGTGTGGGAATAGAATATATTACTGCTCGTGTCTGATGAACCTCAATGTCACACCTAAAATATCAACAAATCCAAGCTGTTGCCTCACCAACACCTAATAGTTATTCCTTCAGCAATAAACTACCAACATCACAATCAACACCCTGAAACAAAAACACAACCTTTTTAATTCTCCAAAGAAATAACACCGAACAGTAGATATACACAGGTAACATTTTAACAAAATACGTAGCTACGTGCGATCCAAGGAAAACCAAACTAATAAATAAACCGAAGCTGGTTTAGTTTTTGAGACTATTGTAAAAGCAACCAGAGGGTTTACTAAACTTATTTGATCTGCAGTGGTCTGAACTGCAAACACGTGTTTTGCAATTTCTGGCTTTTAGACATTCTCAGCGAATTTGGTGTTGTACGAGTATTTACAGTTACAACGTATAGTTCTAGTTCCACCTATGAACTGTAAATGTGTGTCATTTTGAACTTGTTTAGTTGGCCTAATATATATTTGAAACTAGTTTTTGTCCGCAGATTTGTTCGCATCGAATTATTATACCACGTGAACACACTATCGGGCTGTAAGAGGTATCCTATGTTCTTACTGATATCACGGATGGTCAATCTGTCAGTCATATCGAAATACATTAAGGTGACAGACAGACGAATAGAGTAACTTTCGCAATCAGTATGGAGTTTTAGTTAAAACGTATTTGGGCCTAATTATTTGCTAAACACTTTGAGTTTGCTGGTTTTGCATTTGTGTGTGTGTCACCGTAAAATTGTAAAACCCGTTAGATTGTTATCTATCTAGCGAGATTGTAAACTGTCGAAAGATTGTCAAACGAACACACTGCTTACAATTGAACGCATTATTTTTCGGTAGATTAGAATCTGTAGATATGAAACCGCGCGGTGTGGAGGGGGGAGGTGGAGGGAAGTGGGTCCCCCTTGCCCCATGGTACCACATGAAAAGAAAATATCGAAGCGAAACCTTAATATTGTGAAATGCATGCGACGGAAGTATCTCTGCCCCCATAATCGGGACTTGGCACCCCGACGTTAGGTTGGTTTCTGTGTGCAGGGTTCAAAGAAACCTCCTTTAAACCCTGCATACACAAAATGCTCCGTTGACTACGTTTTTCCTGAAAATAAACCATTTTAAACGGTTTTTACACATTTACATCGGTTTTTCTCAGGAATGGTGCATTTCCTTTTCAAGGGAGTACCAGGATGCAAGGGGGACACTAGGGAGTGTCCTGTGAGAAGGAGGGGAGGGACCCTTCCGCCCCCCTCCTTCACACCGCGCGAGTTGAGTTCCGTCGCATACATTTCACAATATTACGTTTTCACTGCGACAGATTATAATCCACCAAAATAATGTGTCATAATATAAGCAATATGTTCAGTTAACAATATTTCGACAGTTTTCAATCTCGCTAGTTATATAACAATCTAACGGTTTTTACAATGTGACGCTGACCTATGTTTATCAAATAATATTTGGGTTCTGAAATATATGATGAAATTAGTTCCATGTCAAAATATTTGTTCAAACAAAAATTATTTTACTAGTAATAAATAGAAAAATCTTGCTAAAACACCCTTCAATTTTAATTAAGCTACGTGAAAATACGCAAGTCCATTTCGAAATTCAGTTTTTAAACGACATTACAGAAAAAATGTCCAGATGTGGGTAGGTAGGTAGGTAATTACATTTTTTACAAACTTTTACCGGGGAAAAAGGCTAATTACACGCGTGCGTTGCTTGAAAAGCCACAAGCGACAGTTTGAATGGATGCTGCTAAAACAATCTGCAATAAGCGGTCGTTGTGGTCTGCTGTGGTCGACAAACAAAGCATTGTTTTGTCGCCGTGTCGCGTTGTCGGCCGCGACACTCACGCGTTTGCCACAAATGTCACTTAATGTAAAGAACCTTTATTGTCACGTTTATTTTTGTTTCGACTGTACCAGACAGACGTCACCTGCAAGATTTTTATGTTGTACCTGGATTATACGATGTAGTATTTATTTTTGTATTATACTACGTTCTAGCCAATATTTTTCTGACTGAATACTTGAGCGGCTGCTGTCTTCTTCACGTAATAAAAGTTAAGTTTATACTTGGTATTTTGATTATCTATACTAATATTATCTATACTAATATTATAAAGCAGAAGAGTTTGTTTGTTTGTTTGTTTGTTTGTTTGTTTGTTTGTTTGGTTGAACGCGCTAATCTCCGGAACTACTGGCTCGAATTGAAAAATTCTTTTTGCGTTGGATAGTCCATGTATCGAGGAAGGCTATAGGCTATATAACATCACGCTATGACCAATAGGAGCGGAGCAGCAATAAGAAATGTTGCAAGCAGGAACAAAGCAGTTTAAACTTCCGTTGAGTAGGCGATGCGTTGCGATATCAAAACTTCACGCGAACGAAGTCGCGGGCAGAAGCTATGAGGCTATAATTTATCTTGGAAACTTGAACACCTGATGCAGAACCGCAACAGACCAGCTAAACTATAAGAGATACAAAAATGCCACCATAGCAAAAATTGTTCTACATGATGAGCATTTTCTGCTGAGAGTATAAGTTTGAAGATCTGGAACATCTGATGTGGAACTCCAAGAGCCCAGCTACACCATAACACATATAGGAATGACGTCTTAGCAAAAGTTGTTCAATTTTATGAGCACTCTCTGTTGGTTTATAAAAATCGAAGATCTGGAACACCTGTTGTGGAACTCCAAGAGCCCAGCTACACCATAACACATATAGGAATGACGTCTTAGCAAAAGTTGTTCAATCTGATGAGCACTCTCTGTTGACTTATAAAAATCGAAGATCTCGGACACCTGTTGTAGAATTAATTTCCTTTTCCAGTTATCTTCGTGACTCGGTAGCCTACCCGGTAACGCAGGGGAGCAGTTACTTAGATTTCAATTGATCAGGTATCTTCACAACAAAACTATAACCATGCCTAGAAAGAGGTCAAATCTTTCCAAATGTTCCAAAGGAGCTAAAAGATTGAGGATCATAAGATCCCAAGAATCTATCGAAGAGCGTCAGGAGAGACTTGATGCTGTTCGAGAACATCAGGCTTCAACTTGCTCCGTGGAAACCTCTTCGGATCGCGAAGCACGCCTGCGTTCTCAGCGTATTTCTACATCCAGGTCTCTAGAGACCAGTGAAGAATAGATGCGCGACTGACCGCTAATCGTGAACGTCATGCAGTGTCTTGCGAGTCGGAGCCGTTCACGGATAGAGAATTGCGCTTGAGTTTCAAGCGTATCTACGCATCTAGAGACAAGTAGGGAACGTGATGCGCGACTGACCGCTGATCGTGAACGTCACGCATTGTCTCGCGAGTCGGAGACGTTCACGGATAGAGAATTGCGCTTGAGTTCTCAGCGTATCTACGCATAGCTTCTTCTAGGTCTTTAGAGACAAGTGCGGAACGTGATGCGCGACTGTCCGCTGATCGTGAGCGAATCCGAAATGTTTACCGATACAGAATCAGGCTTGAGTTTTCAGCGTATTCGCACATCTACTAACAGGTCTTTTGAAACGAGTGATGAACGTGATGCGTGATGCGCGATGCACGTTCATTGAACGAACGTTTGAATTCTGATCGACGTCGACATTCTCTGAACAGAATGTCGATATCATCTGAAAAACCGGATGTGTCTCAAGATATAGCCGTAGGGCATGGCGACCTGCCGTGTTGACGGCGCGTTCGTGTTCCACGTGCGCCTCAAAGAGATGTCAGCATAAAGGGAGGGGCCCGCAAAGGTCGAAGCCTGCCGGGGCTGCGGGACTGTTCGAAAGAGATACCGTGGCCCTGGAACGTAAAGGGCGAGGAAGGAACATGGATGGGTTTTAGTCAGTAAAAATCTGACACTCCCTCCCGCTCCGCCCAGAGTTGGAGAAGTTATTTGATTACTTCCCAACCGAAAAAAAAGGGCATGGCGACCTTCCTTGGGTTGATAAGGCACGGAGTGCATTTACGTCTCTTATGATTGAATACGCCACATATTCCGCCATCGGAGGTATGGCTAAAAATTGTACTTTTTGTGAAGCTGTTAAATGGCAAAAAGAAACAAATGGTATGTGTTGCTCAGGTGGGAAAGATCCGTTATTTTCCCGTCCCCGGGTTCTTAGAATTCGACATCAGACGTTTCAGATCTTCGACGACCCCGTTGTCGCTGGCATAAGCAACAGGATCCGCGTACGAAGTCGCGGGCAGAAGCTAGTTAACTACATAAAGGGTGTAAAACAGCTCTTCACGAAGCCGAAAAGCACTTGTTCTTCCCGTCATTGCGATCATTTTTTTTGTTCTACACCATACCTGGGAACCTTCTAGTTGTTTGACCCCCATACCTCCGGGTATGGGGGGTCAAAGTTACAACTTTTTGACAAGTTTTTTTTTTAAATACAAGTTGTTTTTGTAAGATTTTGACTTTTAACACCTCCACGACCCCCGTACTATTCAATCCATCCATCAGCACAATGTTTTAAGTGCGTTACATTGAGTTCTACCACAAAACATGATTTATAACCTCAAAAAAAAAAACTTTTTTCCCAGCAATAATTTTTGCGTAAAGTTACTTAGTTTGATGTACAGAATGCTTGGTTAACGGCTTTGTGATGAGGTGGTTTACACCCTGTATATCTATGCAAACAATCCATTTTCCCAAATTACGATTTGAAAGGAGAACAACTTCAGCTTCGCGTGTTTTAGGTTTAAATCTTTGTCAAGTACCTTCTCGCTATACACATAACTGTTCCGGCAAAAAAAAATATTTCGAATTTAGCAACTTCCACAGACACAGCCAAAACGTTAACTGGATTTTTAACATTTAACCTCGGCTGACATAGAATACTTCGATGGAAATAAAAACAAGAAAAAAGAAAATCTTTTTAAACAAGTAGTCTAATCTCCGTATGAACTGAAGTATATTTTACTAAAACACCTTTTTGAATGTGTAAACATTTACACAAATTGGAGATCTAATGGAATTTCAGATTGATTGGGTGGAATATTTCATGAATTCGCTAAGAGCTGATAGTACATAGTAGATTGAGCTACCTTTTTATGCCAAAGGATACCTTAGAATTAAGATTGAATTATTTATAGGTAAGTGCGATCGTAGTAGTAAGACTTCCGCAGAAATTAACCTAGTTTCGTTCATTAGTCGTAACTTATATGGTCGCCGAGAAGCCTACCAACCGATAGCCACAAGGGAATCTATCAAAGAAATACGATACCTACAACAGCATAGAATGTTCTTAGGTTCATGTACTTTGAAATTCATTGACTCACGAATACCAATTTTATCATCGCACTAGTTCAAAACTCAAACTAAAAGCAATTTTAACAAGTTGATCAAAAGGTAATTTAGACTTTACCGTTTCAGTTTAAGAAACTAAAACAACTCAACACAAGTGCTTTTTGAAAAGTTCTCTACCTGTTTAAAAAAACTCTTTGAGAAAACCGATGACTTTCCTCAATAATTCGTAATGCTAAAAGAGGATCGGGTACGTGCTATAACGTTTGAATTACCCCATTGATATTTTCAATGGGAAATAACCTAGTTTCGGGAATAACAGGCACATAACAGTGTCTTACATTGATGGGGTTCGATATGGTGAGTGAAGTATTTTTACCTTAACGGATAAGTTTGTGCAATGGCTAGAGAAAAGAATGTTTTATTACCTCGCTCATAGGTAAGTAAATATGTGCTCAAAGTATTAAGAGAGAACTTGAGTGAAACTTTTTTAATTCAAGCGAAGACAATAAACCTACGAAGTTGGACGTAGCCCGGTCGGAATCAGTGCTGCGCGCCTCTTCAAAACATTATTTAAAAACTACTGCAATTTCGTAATAATTGCGTTTGTTATGTATATGGAAAGGTAAATTATTAAGCAATATACTATTTATTTACTTCTACTGAAAATCATTGAAACATAGTGGGTTATAGTAAGGGAAACTACAAGGAATATTTTAACGTTTATATTTATCACAGCAGACTCCATATATATATATATATATAAGCCTATATCATTATATATATACATATATGTATATATATGTGACATAGTATATCAACAATAACTATACAAGCTTATATCATTATATATATATACATACAGTATATCCACAACAAATACATAAGCTTAAATCATATCATTATATATATATATACATATATGTATGTATATATATATATGTAGCATATACCTTATCAAACTTATCAAAGTCTCATGTATTTTAATATTTATTAGCTTTACAAGGTATAAATAAAATTGAAACAAAAACAAATTCAATCAATTCTTATAATCACAATTATTCACAAAAAACAACATATTTATAATTACATAATAATTCCAACAAAATAATAAGGGTACTTAACTCTGTACAGATGTGTTCCAGTGGGCAGCCAAACAAGAAGTCGCCGGACAATCACTGTGCTTGGCTTTTATACCTTACCAGCTAACCGACATTTGTCAATTGATCAACTTATAACCAACTATAAATTGTAGACCAAAAATATTAAAAATGTTAGTAGAAAATCAAACAGTATTTTTATAGACTGGATTTACACTTGAAACAGTATTTTAATTGATTTTAACGGTAATTTTAATAACAGAAGTCATCCATGGCTTCCGTTGACATTTGGCAACATTTAAATATAACCTATTTTATCACGGCCATACTGACTTGTAGTTCGCTCTCGGACTACATAAATAAAGACTTAAAACTAATTATCACTTAGTACATATGTAAGGAAAAAAACTTAATGCTAATACATATTATTCATTGTTATAGTCCAATTTAGCATATCAAAAGGACGAAATAACAACGGTCAGTACTTTGACATCAATCTAAGCCCCTCACCTGCTGCACATGAGACGGGCTAGAGCAAAGTAACTAACTTCAGCAGTTTCAACCAAATTTTTATTTTCTCATTTTATTTTGTCACATCTGACATTCAATACATATTTTTTAATATAGATACAATATAATATAATATTTCACATGAATCACACAAACGTTACATTATTCAACATCATCAATCCATTCTCCCGACCATATTCTTAATTTATCTTTAGCTACAGTTATATTTCTTAAATTTCCTATTCCCCTTAGAGAGTACCTATCATTAGGTAAGATAGCTGTTATCTCATAAGGACCTTTAAATCTGGGACTTAATTTATCATGTCGCCTGTGGTCTTGGTTTACATAAACTGTATTTCCAACATCAAAAACATTATTATCTCGCCTTACTGTATCAAATCGAGTTTTAAATTTATTTGCCTCAGAACATAGACGTTGATAAGCTAGTTCACGATCTGCCCTCACATCTATATTATCTTCGGGAATATTTAAGTCATTCAAATGAGCTTGGATAGAGGGGATATTAGCATTACACCCTATAAGCAAACGAATAGGTGTGAAACCCGTAGAACTCTGAATAGTGGTGTTAATAGACTGTTGTACCTTCCACAACCCGCTTGGCCAATCTGACGAGCCATTACAAGTAGTATTTAGCATATCAATCACTGTAGCGACATATCTCTCTACCTGTCCATTGCCTCTTGGTGTGCCCGTAGCAACCATATGATGTTCTACTTGTAACTCTCTAAATAAGGAACGAATTTGGTTAGAACTGAAATTGGTGCCTCTATCTGTTATAACCACAGACGGGGTTCCAAATATAGTAATAGTTTCCCTTATAATAGGCACTAGTTCGATAGAGTTAAGAGTTTTTAGTGGTTTAAGTAAACAAAATTTGGTAAACCCGTCGACTAAAAGTAAAATGTGTTTATATCCCTCACTTGTTTGTGTGAATGGACCTGTACAATCTAGATGTATCGTATGAAAGGGGATAGGGGTTTTATCAATGGGATGCAAGTATCCTTGTTTTGGTCCAGAATGACCTTTCCGTTCCACACATACTAGACAGTGTTTTAAATATTTTCTAACAAAATTGGACATGCGAGGAAACCAAAAATGTTCGCAAAGTTTTTTGAACGTTTTGGTAAACCCTACATGGCAGTTTTCATCATGGAATAATTTTAGAAGACTGAATCTGGATCCTTTTGGCACATATAATTTAGGTTCGTTTGGTTGTACTTTGTAAAACAATAAATTATTTTGTAATAAGTATTGATTTTCGTCTAATTCACCAGCTATAACTTGGGCTATTAAATTTTGGGTTTCTAAATCATTTTGTTGGGCAATTTCTAACCAAGATAGTGGTTCTTCAATCAAATTAACCTTGCTGGACAACTTTAGCGATTTACTATTGGCTTGCATAGTGGCAGTCTGTGGTGACAAAGAGCTAGATACTGAGGCAACAGCAGGAATGGAGTCTTCCACAGGATTGCGGCTAAGAAAATCTACATGTCCTATGTATCTACCTTTTTTATAAATAATCTCAAAATTAAAATCTTGTAAAAACGTCCACCAACGGGCAACGCGGGGAGCTAAATCTTTTTTATTCATTGTGCTTTTAATGGAATTACAGTCTGTAAAAATCTTAAATGTAATACCTAGAAGGTATACTCTAAAATGTTTTAAAGCGTTGTATATAGCCAACGTTTCTAGGTCGTACGAACAATATTTGGATTCTGCGGGTGACGTTCTTCTACTAAAATAAGCTACGACTTTTATATTATCAGTTCGTTGTACTAATATAGCCCCATAGCCCAAAGAACTAGCATCTGTATAAAGTTCAGTTGGTAAACAAGGATCAAATACAGATAATAATGGTTTACTAGACAAATGTTTTAAAACATAATTTCTAGCCGTATCCTGTTCCATTCCCCACTCCCATTTTTGGTTACTTTTTGTTAATTTAGTTATTGGTTCAGTTTGAGTTGCGAAATTGGGAATAAATTTCCGGAAGTAACTAGCCAGACCCATAAACTGCCTTACTTGCTTAATGTTTTTAGGGACAGGGGAGTTCACTAAATCAGCTATTTTAGTCTCACTGGGCCTAATACCTTCCTGTGTTATAATTCTCCCTAAGTATTCTATACTTTGAACAAAGAATTTACATTTTTTTATATTTATAGTAAATCCTGAACTGCATAATGCCTGAACAGTTTCATCTAAGTAGTGGAGGCCTTCTTCTATTGTTGAAAATGGAATTAAGATATCGTCAATATAAATTAGAAGAAATTTCAAATGCTGCACAGCTTTTGTGATAGCCCTTTGGAAAACCGAAGGCCCATTGCAAATACCAAACGGCATCCTTAAAAACTCAAAGTGACCATCGGGCGTCACAAAAGCCGTGTATTTTATAGAGTCTGATGCAACGGGAATCTGATAAAACCCATTTTTCATATCAATAGAAATAAAGAACTTTGCTTTACCTAACTTATCGATTTGGTCTTCGATTAGAGGGAGAGGGTAGCGATCTTTATCTAGAATTTTATTTAGGGCTCTATAATCTATACATAATCTGTCGCTGCCGTCTTTTTTCTTTACTAAAATTACGGGATTTGCAAAAGGAGAGTCACTTTCACGAATTATGTTTTGCACCAAAAGTTCTTGAATTATTTTATTAACCTTCTCTCTCTCTATCGGCGCCAATCGATAGGGACGATAATTAACAATTTCATCTTTAATTAATCGTAACCTAAGTTCACCGGTTTTTACGATAGTAGTTTCATCTAAGACAGAAGGGTACTTTTGAAAGATGTTTCTTATTTTATCTTGTAGCTTCAAATCTAAATGATCGATTTTTGAGGTTAATTGAATTAAATCAGATGTATCAGTGGAAATCATATTAACTTCAGTCTTAGTTGGAACACACTTCCTAATCAGACGACTACCTAACGAGTCTGTTACAATTTCTATGTCTTGATATTGAACAGCGTTTCGACCTATTAATAAATCATACTGAAAATCATAGTCTCTAACAACATATATATCTAACTCTAAACAAACTGCTTCGAATTTAACTAACACGGTAATTAAAGCAAACACATGTATTTTATTTTGACCTATACCATTCAAGTAAATTGATAGTGGTGTAAAATGGCAGCCTAATCTTCTTGCAATTGATTCTTTTATCAGGCTACAATTTGCTCCTGTATCTATGAGACAATCAATTGGAATATCATTTATGACAACTCTAGTCAATTTCAGTTTGGATTTTCTAAAAAATTAACCTCTTTATTTGGTACTATAGTTATGGATGAAGAATTACTTTTTTCAGCTCTTTGTTTATGATAGCAAACAGACTCCGTGTGGCCATTTTTTTTGCAATATGTACAAAATTTTGGACCACTAGGCTTAGGTAATTGTGTGGTTTGACTGATAGGTGTACGAGAGTTTTGTTTATTTTTGGGACATTGAGACTGTATGTGACCAGTCTGGTTACAAAAAAAACATTTCCTTTCGCCGCTCAACTTAGGTCGTTTTGTTTCAGAGGGCCCGCCATTAGGATTTTCTAAGGGTCTCTTTTTTGCCTTTACATATATTGAAAGGAGCGATATAAGGGCAGCAGTAGAAGTGATACCACTATTTAGTGAAGCCATCTTAACGTCGACATCAGAAATTCCTCCACAAACTAATTCCATTAATTGGTCATCAGTAAAAGAAATTTTTGTATTACGAAGTAATCGAATTTTTTCTCTACTGTATTCACTATAAGAATCTGCCGCATCAGATGTGTATAAGACTGCCTTGCTGAGTTTCTCAGATAAGTTTTTCTTTTCGGGAAAAGCATCGATGATGTCTATACGAAATTTTTCCCAGGATCTACCATCAGTTGGTTCCCATGATTCAAACCACGTCAAGGCAGATCCTTTTAGGGCCTTACCGGCTTTAGCTGCTGTCCTGATACTGCTCCACTTCAAATCCGCCCGGAGAGTCTCGATGCTGTCACACCAACTCTTCGCTCCACAGTCGTTTTTATCCGGATCGAACACCGGCAAAGCGATGTCATCGTCCTTCTGTTGTGTCGTAGACACAGCATCTCGGATAGCTTTAAGAAGATTACCAATTGTCTCAGCGTCCATCCTGAAACACGGGGTATTATTAGTAAATGTGATGCAAGGGGTATCCCACTTCTGATGTTATGTATATGGAAAGGTAAATTATTAAGCAATATACTATTTATTTACTTCTACTGAAAATCATTGAAACTAATGATAAAATAGGTTATATTTAAATGTTGCCAAATGTCAACGGAAGCCATGGATGACTTCTGTTATTAAAATTACCGTTAAAATCAATTAAAATACTGTTTCAAGTGTAAATCCAGTCTATAAAAATACTGTTTGATTTTCTACTAACATTTTTAATATTTTTGGTCTACAATTTATAGTTGGTTATAAGTTGATCAATTGACAAATGTCGGTTAGCTGGTAAGGTATAAAAGCCAAGCACAGTGATTGTCCGGCGACTTCTTGTTTGGCTGCCCACTGGAACACATCTGTACAGAGTTAAGTACCCTTATTATTTTGTTGGAATTATTATGTAATTATAAATATGTTGTTTTTTGTGAATAATTGTGATTATAAGAATTGATTGAATTTGTTTTTGTTTCAATTTTATTTATACCTTGTAAAGCTAATAAATATTAAAATACATGAGACTTTGATAAGTTTGATAAGGTATATGCTACATATATATATATATACATACATATATGTATATATATATATAATGATATGATTTAAGCTTATGTATTTGTTGTGGATATACTGTATGTATATATATATAATGACTAGCTTCTGCCCGCGACTTCGTACGCGGATCCTGTTGCTTATGCCAGCGACAACGGGGTCGTCGAAGATCTGAAACGTCTGATGTCGAATTCTAAGAACCCGGGGACGGGAAAATAACGGATCTTTCCCACCTGAGCAACACATACCATTTGTTTCTTTTTGCCATTTAACAGCTTCACAAAAAGTACAATTTTTAGCCATACCTCCGATGGCGGAATATGTGGCGTATTCAATCATAGGAGACGTAAATGCACTCCGTGCCTTATCAACCCAAGGAAGGTCGCCATGCCCTTTTTTTTCGGTTGGGAAGTAATCAAATAACTTCTCCAACTCTGGGCGGAGCGGGAGGGAGTGTCAGATTTTTACTGACTAAAACCCATCCATGTTCCTTCCTCGCCCTTTACGTTCCAGGGCCACGGTATCTCTTTCGAACAGTCCCGCAGCCCCGGCAGGCTTCGACCTTTGCGGGCCCCTCCCTTTATGCTGACATCTCTTTGAGGCGCACGTGGAACACGAACGCGCCGTCAACACGGCAGGTCGCCATGCCCTACGGCTATATCTTGAGACACATCCGGTTTTTCAGATGATATCGACATTCTGTTCAGAGAATGTCGACGTCGATCAGAATTCAAACGTTCGTTCAATGAACGTGCATCGCGCATCACGCATCACGTTCATCACTCGTTTCAAAAGACCTGTTAGTAGATGTGCGAATACGCTGAAAACTCAAGCCTGATTCTGTATCGGTAAACATTTCGGATTCGCTCACGATCAGCGGACAGTCGCGCATCACGTTCCGCACTTGTCTCTAAAGACCTAGAAGAAGCTATGCGTAGATACGCTGAGAACTCAAGCGCAATTCTCTATCCGTGAACGTCTCCGACTCGCGAGACAATGCGTGACGTTCACGATCAGCGGTCAGTCGCGCATCACGTTCCCTACTTGTCTCTAGATGCGTAGATACGCTTGAAACTCAAGCGCAATTCTCTATCCGTGAACGGCTCCGACTCGCAAGACACTGCATGACGTTCACGATTAGCGGTCAGTCGCGCATCTATTCTTCACTGGTCTCTAGAGACCTGGATGTAGAAATACGCTGAGAACGCAGGCGTGCTTCGCGATCCGAAGAGGTTTCCACGGAGCAAGTTGAAGCCTGATGTTCTCGAACAGCATCAAGTCTCTCCTGACGCTCTTCGATAGATTCTTGGGATCTTATGATCCTCAATCTTTTAGCTCCTTTGGAACATTTGGAAAGATTTGACCTCTTTCTAGGCATGGTTATAGTTTTGTTGTGAAGATACCTGATCAATTGAAATCTAAGTAACTGCTCCCCTGCGTTACCGGGTAGGCTACCGAGTCACGAAGATAACTGGAAAAGGAAATTAATTCTACAACAGGTGTCCGAGATCTTCGATTTTTATAAGTCAACAGAGAGTGCTCATCAGATTGAACAACTTTTGCTAAGACGTCATTCCTATATGTGTTATGGTGTAGCTGGGCTCTTGGAGTTCCACAACAGGTGTTCCAGATCTTCGATTTTTATAAACCAACAGAGAGTGCTCATAAAATTGAACAACTTTTGCTAAGACGTCATTCCTATATGTGTTATGGTGTAGCTGGGCTCTTGGAGTTCCACATCAGATGTTCCAGATCTTCAAACTTATACTCTCAGCAGAAAATGCTCATCATGTAGAACAATTTTTGCTATGGTGGCATTTTTGTATCTCTTATAGTTTAGCTGGTCTGTTGCGGTTCTGCATCAGGTGTTCAAGTTTCCAAGATAAATTATAGCCTCATAGCTTCTGCCCGCGACTTCGTTCGCGTGAAGTTTTGATATCGCAACGCATCGCCTACTCAACGGAAGTTTAAACTGCTTTGTTCCTGCTTGCAACATTTCTTATTGCTGCTCCGCTCCTATTGGTCATAGCGTGATGTTATATAGCCTATAGCCTTCCTCGATACATGGACTATCCAACGCAAAAAGAATTTTTCAATTCGAGCCAGTAGTTCCGGAGATTAGCGCGTTCAACCAAACAAACAAACAAACAAACAAACAAACAAACAAACAAACTCTTCTGCTTTATAATATTAGTATAGATATAAGCTTGTATAGTTATATAGTTATTGTTGATATACTATGTCACATATATATACATATATGTATATATATAATGATATAGGCTTATACATATATATATATATGGAGTCTGCTGTGATAAATATAAACGTTAAAATATTCCTTGTAGTTTCCCTTACTATAACCCACTATGTTTCAATGATTTTCAGTAGAAGTAAATAAATAGTATATTGCTTAATAATTTACCTTTCCATATACATAACACGTTCGTCGTCCTTTTAATACGTTCCTTGTTATTGTTGTACTTCACATCCACGAATCATAATATTGTCTAGATGTTGTTGGGAAATTATCATCCACGGAAACTTTGGAATTCACTGTTGCATTTTTAAATATGGTCAATTAAATCAACTAGGTAAGTAAAGTACTAACTACTCAAATCTGTGTATAAAACTCACGTCGTTTTAATGAAAATCGTTTCTCAGAAAGGATTTAAATACCAAGCTAGTTTTATGGAAATATTTAAATAAGTTTAACGAATTTAAGTATCCACTGCAGTCTAGGTTTTTCCATTTCGTAGAAGTAGCCGATATAATCGGTAACAAGAACTAGTGGCCAATAAATACAAAAATACGGATTAGTTAAGATTAGTCGTAGTCTGATTTAGTACTAAACTTTGACAACAGTAAAAGCCAATGGGCGAAGTTTTCGTCTTAACTGATCGTTCGCGCCTGATACTGTAAGCTACAGAAAGAGTAAAAATAGACTATTCGACACCATCATGTACAATGTATAAAAGTTTCTGAAAATAAAACATGAAGTTAGCCAGTAGTTTCCGTTTCCATTATTCTTATCACTAGTGTGAGAAAGAACAGCGAAGGTGCGTAACTTCCTCCTCGGAGACCCAACTCTGCCCGCTACCCAAACGGCTACTAAACTTAATAACATAGCGAGCAGAAAGAGTATATTTTAGTAATTCCGGGTTTACTCTGCAGGATCTAATAGCGACCGAAGGCAATGTTTAAACGCCTTCCTTAGTTCCGTTTCTTTTGTGTAATTACTGTGTGTGCGGGGTTCATATACGTAACAGAAGTAACTGGTAGTGCTATCTGGGTGTAAGGCTACGGGTTTGGAATTTAAGTGATCTTATTTGGTGGCCGGCGAGCCGATTCAAGCGCGCCCGTACGCCCTGCGCGTGTTGCGAATCGACAATTTCCTACCTACCTGCCGGATCTTTTTGCCTAATTATTACTTGGAAGTCTATATTCAGCTCTATTTAATTCTCTAGCTGTACGTTGCGGAAATTTTAATTATTGATTTTCTTTAACTGTGTGCTGGTTTCTCTAATTGATTTCTAAACAACAAAGAACCAGTTAGAGATTAAATCGATCGATTCTGTTGTGCACAAACTAAACTTAATTTAGGCTATTGCTATCTTTTTCTCACCAATAAAACGAGAAAGAGACGGACGTAATTTAGAGCTGTCAAATTTAATTCGAACTAATATTTCCATACAAATGAAGGGTGCACGTAAAAACATGTCGACTAAAAACACGGTGAAGCGCAAGGCATAAACTAGTTAGACATTTCTAACTTAGTGCATAGCTATAGCCGTCCTTTTCTCGCCCGGCCTTTTAGTAAAAGATAGCAATAGTCTAAATTAAGTTTAGTTTGTGCACAACAGAATCGACACCAATATCATTGATAATAACAAAGAATGTCACTTCCTGTTGAAACGAACGCAATTTGCCAATTCCACGCGTTAAGTGATACCTAACTTAAAAAATGGTCACAAAGAAAAAATCAGTATTTAACTACATTTATGTCTAGCTTTGTTTTTTTACAATTTTACTGTACCTTCATGCAGAACCAGACAAATGATACAAAAATAACGAAAAATAAACCCTGTTTTCAACTGAATTAAGCGGTTTGAGTTATGAATCAGCATTCATAATTAATTATCAAATAATTATCAAAGAAATGATTTATTTTAATAATTTCTTACTCTTGTTTTGAGTAAACTGGAAAGGTAACACCCATACACCCTTCCGTAATTGGTTGTAACTAAGTTAAAAACATTTTCCAGTCTCACTGAAGATTCGAAGATAAAAATGTTTCCAGTATAGACATGAGTTATGTGAGAGTAGCCAGATGACGAGAATATCGAAGCGATATTAAAAAAATAAAAAAAAAACTGCTTATTTTCATACACCGCATATATCGTGGAAACACGTTTTGTTCTCATATTTGTCGTATTTTTTATAAGCACCTTTATATATTTTCTAACCTGCTCAACCAACAGGTTACCTATAATTAACAACGTCTTATAAATATACCTATCTAGCCGTTTATGTTCCCTGCGCGTGTCAAGAAACTTAAAACTAATTAATATAATTAATAACAGACTTCAGAATTACGTTCAATTATGTATGAGAGTGGTTGAACGTGCTAACGACTGAACATTTCAGTGCTAGATAAGATTTCAATGTAATTACGTTCTACAGCGGCTAAGTACCTTTTTGTACGGCTCTCATAGAATTGAGAAACCTTTCAAAAGTACATCGCCAATAGTCCTTGTAGTAAACAACTGTACAATCAGGTAAAAAACCTTATTGATACAGAACGTGGCCGGGAAGTCGACCCGGCCAGTAGTTGGTCGTCAAGTCAGTTGATTTTATTTTGCCACCGACCGAGTTCGCGGGTAAACGTCGTTACCCGAGCAAACTTTAGCTATCGGGATCTTCCATTATTAAAGTTTTATCCAACTGGGCCACACGAGAACACCGATATCCATACGAATTTTGTAACCGATTCCAGTTTCATTTTGCGTCGTATAGAGCCGTCGTCGTCGCACTGGTGACTACCGTGTTACCGCGTCATTGTTTAATCGTTAAACTCACAAAAACTTAATTCTTGTGTACAACAACTTCTACATAGTGTCTTTTTTACTTTGATAGTGTTTTAACTATGTTTTTTAACACTCTGAAAATACCTTCTAAATTCCTTATTGAGGAGTTCGTAGCTAAATAAAAACAGCCGCACTGGTCTACATTCATGGTTAAGCAGCACTTGCCAAGCTTAGCCTGTGGATGGGTGACCATTCGTTATATATCGAAAGCACGTTAACCGTTGGTCCCAACTGTCATTTTGTAGATCTTTTACAGTTGTTACAAAAGCTACAGACAGTCTCAAAACTCGAAACTACCAAGAGGTATCGTATTACCAAGTATCACTATGATCGATTATAATCTACCGAAAAATAATACGTTAAATTGAAAGCAGTATGTTCGTTTGACAATCTTTCGAGTGTTTACAATCTCGCTAGATAGATTACAATCTAACGGGTTTTACAATTTTACGGTGACATGTACATATTCCTTACATGATTACCTACTTAATCTATCAACAACCACAATACGTAACCGCAAGCATTCAAAGCAATCAGCATTATTAGAGTTGTAGCTACGTGTTCAGAATTGATAGTGTAATGTATGATTAATTAGGAAATTGAATTTATGTTAAATGCATCGCTGGATAATTGTGTTACAATTAATAGCAGTAGTATAATCCAAATGTACGAGTTCTGTATTTATGAAAATACGACGTTTATCGTCGTAACTGATCTTTAGTTTAATGGTTTAGTTTAATGGTAAGTTTATTACGAAGCTTGAAAATAAAACACAGAAATTAGTAATACCCTGAATGATTTAAATGACCACAAACACATTAATATTCTTTTCATAGACTTATGTAGACTAAAAATAAGTTAAAAGTAAGTACCTACTAGCACTTAAATAGTAAAAGAAGAATATGTAGGTATGGACTTAAAACAAAGAGATTTAAAAACCAACAGAGCAATTAATTATTATTATATTAAACCCGTTTGGGGTTCACTAATGTTTTACCAAAAGTCCATTGACACATTTTCATTTTACAACCAACGTTTCGTATATTTATTTATTTAAACTTCATGTACAAGAGTGGTACATAGGCGGACTTAATGCCACAAGGCATCCTCTGCCAGTCAACCATTGGGTATACTATTTATTTCGCAAAGAACTTATTCCGCAAATGTTTTATTTTAAAAATATTCGTTTTACAAACATTTATTTGGCAAATACTTCTCTTATCAAATGCATCAGATGATATTTATTCATTTATAAATTTTTCATTTTTTACTTAGATACGTTTGGACAAATCACGTTTCAACAAAATAATTTACAGGCTAGTATTTTTTTATTACTTACTCTTTTTTTAAGAAAAAAATAAGGAAATGCATAGTTTTTTCATAACATGCAAACAGGCATACTCCATGCATGCAGCAAGAAAGCAGCGAGCAAGCAGCAGGCATTTAGAAAGCATGCAGCAAGCATGCAGCATGCATGCAACCAACAACAGCAAGCATGCAGTATGAAAACATGCAACATGCAGCAGGCCTGGTTTCTGTCACGGCTCCGGCGCTGAGGGGCTCCGGCGCGGCGCGGCGGCGGTCACACGCGAGCTTATCGTCGCAGAGGGTTTTAACGCTCACCGCCGCGGCTGAGGCCGAAGCTGCGGTGCCACCTGCTCCTCAGCTCGCGGCCCGCCACGCCCCTCCGAGCCTACGCGGGCTTAAATTACACTCTTGGGTAGGGCAGAAAATACTACGTGGAATCGGTTCTGCAGCGATTCATTTCTGTCACAAAATTTGTGCTTATAAATAGGAAACCAAATTCATTTATTTTCTTTTTTTTTTTGAATGGCACAATCAATTTGTGTAACGTCTTTATTTCAAACGTTGTTTTATGAGGTAAAACGAAAAAATAATGAATTATTTATCAAATAATACGTTATTAAATAAAAGTTTATGAGACAACTAGCTTCTGCCCGCGACTTCGTACGCGGATCCTGTTGCTTATGCCAGCGACAACGGGGTCGTCGAAGATCTGAAACGTCTGATGTCGAATTCTAAGAACCCGGGGACGGGAAAATAACGGATCTTTCCCACCTGAGCAACACATACCATTTGTTTCTTTTTGCCATTTAACAGCTTCACAAAAAGTACAATTTTTAGCCATACCTCCGATGGCGGAATATGTGGCGTATTCAATCATAGGAGACGTAAATGCACTCCGTGCCTTATCAACCCAAGGAAGGTCGCCATGCCCTTTTTTTTCGGTTGGGAAGTAATCAAATAACTTCTCCAACTCTGGGCGGAGCGGGAGGGAGTGTCAGATTTTTACTGACTAAAACCCATCCATGTTCCTTCCTCGCCCTTTACGTTCCAGGGCCACGGTATCTCTTTCGAACAGTCCCGCAGCCCCGGCAGGCTTCGACCTTTGCGGGCCCCTCCCTTTATGCTGACATCTCTTTGAGGCGCACGTGGAACACGAACGCGCCGTCAACACGGCAGGTCGCCATGCCCTACGGCTATATCTTGAGACACATCCGGTTTTTCAGATGATATCGACATTCTGTTCAGAGAATGTCGACGTCGATCAGAATTCAAACGTTCGTTCAATGAACGTGCATCGCGCATCACGCATCACGTTCATCACTCGTTTCAAAAGACCTGTTAGTAGATGTGCGAATACGCTGAAAACTCAAGCCTGATTCTGTATCGGTAAACATTTCGGATTCGCTCACGATCAGCGGACAGTCGCGCATCACGTTCCGCACTTGTCTCTAAAGACCTAGAAGAAGCTATGCGTAGATACGCTGAGAACTCAAGCGCAATTCTCTATCCGTGAACGTCTCCGACTCGCGAGACAATGCGTGACGTTCACGATCAGCGGTCAGTCGCGCATCACGTTCCCTACTTGTCTCTAGATGCGTAGATACGCTTGAAACTCAAGCGCAATTCTCTATCCGTGAACGGCTCCGACTCGCAAGACACTGCATGACGTTCACGATTAGCGGTCAGTCGCGCATCTATTCTTCACTGGTCTCTAGAGACCTGGATGTAGAAATACGCTGAGAACGCAGGCGTGCTTCGCGATCCGAAGAGGTTTCCACGGAGCAAGTTGAAGCCTGATGTTCTCGAACAGCATCAAGTCTCTCCTGACGCTCTTCGATAGATTCTTGGGATCTTATGATCCTCAATCTTTTAGCTCCTTTGGAACATTTGGAAAGATTTGACCTCTTTCTAGGCATGGTTATAGTTTTGTTGTGAAGATACCTGATCAATTGAAATCTAAGTAACTGCTCCCCTGCGTTACCGGGTAGGCTACCGAGTCACGAAGATAACTGGAAAAGGAAATTAATTCTACAACAGGTGTCCGAGATCTTCGATTTTTATAAGTCAACAGAGAGTGCTCATCAGATTGAACAACTTTTGCTAAGACGTCATTCCTATATGTGTTATGGTGTAGCTGGGCTCTTGGAGTTCCACAACAGGTGTTCCAGATCTTCGATTTTTATAAACCAACAGAGAGTGCTCATAAAATTGAACAACTTTTGCTAAGACGTCATTCCTATATGTGTTATGGTGTAGCTGGGCTCTTGGAGTTCCACATCAGATGTTCCAGATCTTCAAACTTATACTCTCAGCAGAAAATGCTCATCATGTAGAACAATTTTTGCTATGGTGGCATTTTTGTATCTCTTATAGTTTAGCTGGTCTGTTGCGGTTCTGCATCAGGTGTTCAAGTTTCCAAGATAAATTATAGCCTCATAGCTTCTGCCCGCGACTTCGTTCGCGTGAAGTTTTGATATCGCAACGCATCGCCTACTCAACGGAAGTTTAAACTGCTTTGTTCCTGCTTGCAACATTTCTTATTGCTGCTCCGCTCCTATTGGTCATAGCGTGATGTTATATAGCCTATAGCCTTCCTCGATACATGGACTATCCAACGCAAAAAGAATTTTTCAATTCGAGCCAGTAGTTCCGGAGATTAGCGCGTTCAACCAAACAAACAAACAAACAAACAAACAAACAAACAAACAAACTCTTCTGCTTTATAATATTAGTATAGATATAGATTATTTTGCGAAGTGAATTATTTGTTAAACTTGTTGTTGTATGGGTGAATTTCAACAAATGCCATTTTTTTATCATATCGGTGAACTTTTTCAATTATACTTTTTTTGTATATTTTTCAAGTTTTATGTAATCTTTAGGATATCAAATATCCCCAAATTTAATATCATCAACGTATCATTTAAGACTAAGGAGAAAATTCAGTTTGAATTCTGGTTTCCACCGATATGACAAACCGGCACCGATTGTTTTTTCTGTACACCGATATAATAAGTTTATCCACCGAAATGATGTACATATCTAGCGATATGATAACCTATCCACCATTGATTGATTGATAAAAAAAAAAGACCTGAACTTAGGGTCATAAGTAAATAGATCACATCCAAAGAGAACTGACTTCTTAGAAATCCAAGTAAAACATATTTTTTGAAATTATGTACCTATTTTATTATATTTACTATAGGTACTTAGAATTAAAAAAAATACGTTTATTTTTATTATCATTGTCTTTATTAAAATGAAGTATAAAAAAAAACAAAAATCTCATATCTAAGGTTAAAATTGCACAATACACATTTATTACTGTCATCTCAGCCTGTAGACGTACATTACCGAATACAGACCTCCCCTATTGATACATTTGTTATACATCTTCTACTACCTAGTTGTATCGTGGTAATGATTTTGGCAGTCTATGTAGGTAAGTAAGTATGAATGTTTGTATGTAGTTAAATATGTATGTATATAAGGTGTTAAAAAATTAGTTGTTTGGAATCACAAATAAAAAATAAACACGAAAAAATTTTACATAAGTAACGATCCGTTTCAAGGATATGCAATATTTTCACTGCCCACAAAATTATTGAATATGCGCACTTGACTGTACTGTGACTGCACCGTGCAGGCGCCGCGCGCATGGTCGTTCACCCCTGCGACAGCGCAAACGTAGACAGCTGATTCTAACTTTTCCCATCACATTTTGCAGACTTTTTTGGAATATATTTGTTTTTTGATACTGAGTACGTACACGAAATACTTGCAGTTAATTTTTTAACACCTTATATAATGTATGTGTCTGTATGTACGTTTGTATGTTCCGTTGTTTTTTTGTATATTTAACAAAATGACACGGGATCTACCGATATGATAAACGACTCACCGAGATGATAAAATGATCTACAGATATGATAAAGCAACCCACCGATGTGACAAAAGTGTGCGAAGGTCATGAGTCAAAACACCGTAGATATAAGACACCGATGGTTTTTTTTCTTATCATTTCGGTGTAAATAATCACATCGGTGGTAATAAACGCCACCGATTACAGCGATATGAGAACAGCAACGTGAGAAATAACACACTTTTTTTTTAAATTATAAAAAATGCATAATATCTAGGATAAATTCAATAACAGACAATGAAGCTAATTCACTTACTACCTCTTTTAGAACCAAACAAAAATAATAAAACTACTCATTTCACTAGAAAAATGCAACCACCGATAATATCAAATATTTTTCCGGGAGCAACTGAAATGGCGTACTTACGTTATTAGCGGCAAAATGCAGCGATTTGACACAGGTCCATCCTGACTGCGCACTAGCACACACTAACGAGGGAAATACAATTGGGGTAGGGACACTGTCGGACTCGTCGATGTAAAGTTAGGTTTAAATTACTTTTGTCCAGCGATATGAGAACATTTTGCAGGACAAGTACGTTTGTGCCTCTCAGTAATAATAGTCGTTAATTATGTAATAAAATATGCTATATATTAATAACAAAACTAATATTCTATGAAATAGAATACGTCATTTACTTAACTTACTTATTTTTATTAGCGCATAAGCTGTTTTGTTTGTAAAAAAAGTAGAGGGACAGCACCGATTTGAAAAAAAAAGAGGTTTATGTATTTATTTCTACCTTTTGTATTAGTCCTCTAATCGGTGGTATCTCTCTTCAATCGGTGCAGGCAAATTATATTTTTGCCACAACCCAATGACTACCTATTGAATACTAAAAAAAATAATTCAGAACAATATTCCTTTTTTTTTAAATACTAATTTCACCGAAGACAAAAAAATAAGTAATTTGGGAAATTCACCCGTATACTGATGAAATGACAAATAATGTGTTTTCTAATCATTGCTTGTCAAGTAAAAGTTTCTGAATGAATGTTTGGTGATCTGACTGGTCACCCCCGTGGTTAACTAAAGTTTCACCAACAGTCCATTGACAAATTTTCATTTTACAACCAACGTTTCGTATGCTATTTATTTCGCAAACAACTTATTCCGCAAATGTATTATTTTAAAAACATTCGTTTCACAAACATTTATTTTGCAAATACTTCTTTTATGAAATGCATCAGATGATATTTAATCATTTATACAACTTTTCATTTCTTATTTAGATACATTTAGATAAGCCACGTTTCTACAAAGTAATTAACAGGCTAGTATTTTTTATTACTCTTTTTTAAGAAAAAGTTTAGGAAATGCATAGTTTTTTCACAACATGCAAACAAGCTCCATGCATGCAGCAAGCAAGCAGCAAGTATGCAGCAAGCATGCAAGCAAGCAAGCAGCAAGAAAGCAGCAAGCATGCAGTATGCAAGCATGCAACATTCAGCAGGCATGGTTTCTGTCACGGCTCTGGCGCTGCGGGGCTCCGGCGGTCACACGCGAGCTTATCGTCGCAGAGGGTTTTAACGCTCACCACCGCAGCTTCGGCTGCTTCGGCAGCCTCAGCCGCGGCGGCGAGTGTTACAGCCACATGCTCCTAAGCTTGCGGGCCGCCTCGGCCCTCCGCGCCTACACGGGCTTAATTTACACCCTAGGGATAGAGCAAAAAAAAACGTGGAGTCGGCTCTGCAGCGATTCATTTCTGTGACATTTGTACTTATGGGAAAACAAATTGTTTTTTTTTTTGGAATGGCGCTATCAATATGTGTAATGTCTTTATTTCAAAAGTTATTTTATGAGATCAAATTAAAAAATAATGAATTGTTTGTCAAATAATACATTATTATAAATAAAAGCTTATCGGATACTTATTTTGCTAAATGAATTATTTGTTAAACTTATTGTTATATAATGATGAAATGACAAATAATATTTTTGCTAATCGTTTCTTGTCAAGTTAGAGAATTAATGTTTGGTGAACTGACTCACCTTTGTAGATAATTACAATTTATTTTCAGTTTAAACGGAACCAATTTTTATGTTAATTTATTTAGGAGGTTATTAAACTACTCGTACTTATTGGTCCCGTAATTTGGCAATAAGACAGTTAAGCTCTTCTCTATCCTCCTGCTAAACATACATGAAACATAATATCACACCTGTAATCCTAGACGAGTAAAGCAGAAGTGTGCTCTATTATACATAAGTTCCCATATTTCTCCAGCTTCACCTACTACGAGTGGCGGGTACTTCAGATTTAGCAAAGCCTATGCGTTGATGATGCGTTAACGTAGTGTATACGTGACATCTACGTTACATCAATGGCTACACTGGATTTTATACATACGACCCTCATACTAATAACAACAAACTGGCATCACCACCCAATATACGTCTAGAGCAGATATCCTATTAGGACTGCGGTACAATTCCACGAAACTAACAATTAATTAATAGCATCGTTGAAACGGCCACTCCCTGAATACCGAGAGCCTGGTCAAGACTTTGACCAGTAATTTTGACGTCAAATGACATGCCAACTGTTGTGATTGGTTGACCAAAACAATCTTTAGCGAAATGTTACACGATATTCGAACACAAATATAAATGATAATTCCAATAAACGGATCAGCAGTAAATGTACCTAACAAATAAATAGTAAAAACGCTATTGAAATAAAAGAAAAAATAGAGGCGCATAAAAATATAAAAAATACTACTCGGAAGTAATAAGTGGGACCAACAAGGATAACCGTAGTGGAAAATTACGTAATTCCCATATAAATCTAACTTGGCTTATATTAGATTCTTTACTGGCTATTTGTTACCAAGGAAACGAAATTATACTAGTAGGTGTTATACCGTAATGAAATGTTAAGATTATGAAATATGAATCTTCAATTATATTGATATGATAAAGAGGCAATTTAGTTACAGTAAATTCTTATTTTCAGGAACTCAACATGATTCAGGTCTTTTCACAATAATACACAAGTGTTGCTTCAGACTTAAAATTGTTATTCAAAATCACGGTCAAATAATCTCATTTTAGGGCTGGAATTGCATCGTGTATCTTACTTACCACATAGAAAACATGATCAGTGCTGACTCACAGTTCACCCGGGCCCTGGCCTCGGTAGTACAGTGGGTTCAGAGCGTTACACGTAAGTAGTGTGTGAGCACCGGATAAACTCATTGTGTAGAATAGGATCACGTGCCCTGAGTGCGGGATAACGACGCGCCTTATTATTGGACTTGTTCCGCCATCGCTACAACACATGTTTTCAAACTAATAACTAACTAATGTCTTTTTATAACGAACTATTACTTGCGTTTCTTTTACAATCCTTCATATTTTTTTTTGTTCTATTCACAAAAAACAATTTAACACAAAGTCAGAGAAAACCAACCAGTTGGATATTTTTACTGGTAAGTGCAAAGTACACAAGTGTTGGCCGCGGCATTGCCCCATCTCTGCAAGAAAATGAGAAAGACAAGTACGAGATTCTTTGAAATGCTAAGAGCTAATTAAAAATTAATAGTTACCAAGGCGCTCGTTCTTAAAATACTAAAACTGAAACTACACTGTGCTCGGGCGAATTATTATCGAAGTAGGTACGCAAAAGTTCCCCAGACACTTGTGTAAAGCGTGGTATTATCCGGGAGGGTCCTGGTGTCGTGTCTAAGTGTTTAATTACTCCGCCTTTGTTGTTATAAACAGTGCCACAAGCCGGGAGGCGCTAGGCCACCGACCACATCTGCGGCGGCACGCGGACATAAATTGCTGACCGGACCCGCCTAAGCAAATTCACCCGACCCCCTCTAATCTGACACTTTTAAATGGATTACTTGCAAACTCCGAGTGAACACAAACATTTGGCGATATAGTTTCCCGAGATTTGAAGATCCCACTTGTCACTTTATTATGTTCCAGTATAGACCGGGAAGGCGTTAAGTTTGTCTATGACATATGTTACCGACAACTGTTCCGGTTGAACTTTATATTCGACAAATAACTGTTACTTACGAACTACCCTTTAGGGAATACCTACTTTTATACATACGCATCCACTTTATTTGAAGTATTTACGACGTAGATATATCGTACGGTCATCGTGCATCAGTTCCATGGGGAAAATAACAAGAAATAAGTCAGTCATCTAAATCTATAAAAGGTACTCACGAGCCATTTTAATGTTTAAATTCTAAGTAGCTTTGTGATATATATATTTTTTTTAAATATAGATTTTCTTATAATAAATTCTATCTAGACCGTGAAAACAACGATATATTAAGGCGGTCCAGTTCAGGGCAAAAGATAATCTAAAATAAACGGCATTGAGCAGCACGGACGGCACTCTCCAAAATTTTGGTTGAAATAGTTTCCGAACGTAACGACTAAGCTTAGTCTGTCACTTCAACTTTGAATTTTTGAGTGGATACTATACACAGAGCTGCTTCCCTTTCCAATAATTGTTAACGTATTTATTTAAATGAATTTCAGTTTGAATTGAATTGCTGAAAACCTTTGAGTAATCAGAAATAGAATCTGGATCATGGATTTCCCAACTAAAATTATGCTTGCCTATTTTGCCACAAAAACCATTGTCAGTTCCAAACTAACCGAGAGAATACAATTTCTAGATTGTCATAAAGTTTTTATATCACTATAAAGTTACAAGGGTCGTTAAAGAAACGAACCGACATTTATTCAAAACATAGACAATATAATCCTTAAAAGCTACAAATCTGCGTTAGTGTGTGTGAGCAAAAAATGCGGGAGTGACACAGCAGTGTGGCTGGTCGCCCGGGATCACCGACTGACTGCCGACTAACGGGACTCAACGAGATAATCCCCTGATTAGAAAGGCCGACAGCGATTCTCCCTCACTCCTTCAAAACAGTCACAGATAGAGGTCTAAAGCATTTCTTTATCACGATTTTAAATATTTCCGTCTGATAAGAAGATTTTAAAAGGTGGAGGACTTACTTACTGAGTATTGCGAACCAGCATCCGAGTGTTTTTCCACGTCAAAGCGTTATCTTCAAAGATGTTCTGGGTATTGGTACCTAATTGGTATTTATGGATTCTACGATTTTTTTTAATTGAGAATTTTCGCAGTTCTTCTTTCATATCGATGGAACTTGTTTACATTTCTTGGGCCCAGTATATGACCACGTTAATCGCAGCGTCAGTGTTGTTTCTAGGTCCTCTAAAGTGCAGGTGTTGTGACACTTCAGACTCTCCAGCAAGTGGGATATCGTCTGGTCGAGAGCACCGCATTCACACGCAGTAGGTAAAATGATTCGTTGAAAATGTTCTCAGTGTTTGGTCACGCTAACCATATATGACCGCCTTGGAGTGATAAATCTATTGCCGCATTCATGACAACTTAGCTCACCCCACCTAAACTATTTAAGCCACACTTATGAGTGGACTTAGGTGACTTAGGTGTGTGATTGGGACCTCTGAATAGCCACTTTGAAGTAAGTTTCCAATGTCAACAAGTTTGTTCTTGAAACAAATGTCAACGTTAGGAATCCTGCCCTTAACCTTAAGGGACAGATAGAGGCGCGCACTTTATGGCTTTTTGCTGTTACATGTGTAGTTAACACTACTTACTAAAAGCCTTCATCAAATCAGACCTTAAAGTTCCACTGCTAGTTGCTACATATGTATTCCTCCCGTATAAACCACAGAAATAGTGGTCTAAAGGGAATCTTTTTATATGTCTGTCTGTATATTAAAACACTGTAAACTGTCTGTGTAATTTGTCTTCTTCTTCACCTTTCACATCGATTATACATGTCACCGTAAAATTGTCAAACACGTTATATTGTAATCTCTCTAGCGATATTGTAAACTCTCGAAATATTGTCAAACGAACATACTGCTTACAATAAAACGCATTCTTTTTCGTGAAATGCATGCGATGGTAGTCAACTCACGCGGTGTGGAGGGAAGGAGGGGTGCCCCTTGCCCAATGGTATATACAATATTTCGAGAGTTTACAATATCGCTAGAGAGAAACACGTTATATTGTAATATAACGTGTTTGACAATTTTACGGTGACATACATATTACATTTCTTAGGCTCAGCCTGCGGCTACGTTAATCTAGGTCGAGGCGTCTACTGCGTTTTAAGTCCTTTAAAGTGCAGATGTGCAGGGACACTTTGGACACTCCAGCAATTGAGCCATGGAAATAAACAACAAACTGGTTTTAAAATGACATAAATTGAAAAACAGAATGCTATCTCTCCCTTCTGTGCACTTTTAATCGTCTGTTAAGATACCCGCGGATAGTGGCGATCTGTTCCCAGTCGAGGCCAGTCACCCAATAGAATTATGTTCAAGAAAATTCTCCGTAACGTTTTACCTTTTATCTTCTCGGGATCTAAATAAAACCGTTTTACATTGAGAGCTTGCGAAAGCAGTTGAAATAATGACCAATAAACGCCAATATTGTAATATTTTCAGAAGTCTAACTGCAGTATTACGATAAGACAATGCGGTGGAGTTTTATCAACAATCTCGAAGTCGTTAAAACAACCGTAAAATAAAGTTAAATTTGAATCGTAACGTTTGACCGTGATTCTTTATTAAAACCGCGGAAACCGTTAAAACACCTATCAATAACTTTCATATAGATACCATCGTAAGTATATGTTTACACTTTTTTACCTACTTACAAGTAGTTCTTCCGGGTTTGGCTGTTTGTGTATGTGAGTTTAGATGTTTGGAAACTCACCAGGAAAAAGTCCTAGTAAGAAGCAACGTTTTTTTTTCTTTTTATTGTGTTGTGTGAAAAAATTCTTACTTTGATAGCTCATATCTCGGAAACGTGTTGCTTTAGAAGATTTAGTTTCCTACAGAACTTGTTCATAATGATACCGGCTATTGATTTATTTAATACTAAATAAAATATAATGGCGGAAGACGCCAAGACACGCTCACTCCTTTAATGATTCGCAGAATTCGTACATAGCACATTTTTTCACTGTTAGTTATAGCACGGTCGGTGTGTATACCTACCTAATTATTGTAACAGTTCTTGTAGAAATTAACTGGTTTCACTTTTGTTGTACATTTTCTTCAAATTAATTAAGCTAAGTTTTGGCTAATGTTTTAAATCACTGGGGAACGCTACATTCTAATTATCGTTTCAGACCATCAGCTTGCCTAAATAGAAGTTGTAATTTTATGCTTCTTCACCTGGAGTAGCAAAATATTTAAATAAAGCCTCCATTTTATTTTAAAGCCAGAATTTATTAAAAAAATGTTTGGAGGTAGGAACTATAAGTACATGAAAAAATATAAGTACACAGATATTGAGCATGGCGAACTCACCTATCTTATGCTGCTAATACCGTGACTCCTTACATGTTCATGTCCATAGAGGATCGAACAAAAAAGCGACAAAATTTATCACAAAGCAACCGCGTGGAATAAATTCATGCATGATCATTTTTTATTCTCATCTGGCGTACGTTGGCTGGTGGCAGTACGTACTGGTAGTATTCATTGAGCTTGTTTGGGACGTCACGTCGGCGGCCGCAGACGAGCGCCTGTGTGCTCGGATCGAACCATTCATTTGCTCCGTTGTTTCACTTTTCGACCGACGGCGATCTAAATCTGCAAAAGCTTTGATTGGCTTCCGTCAGAACGGGAATAAATCGGCTAGCACCGCTACACCGCACCGACTTCAAAGGCTCGTCCTAGCTACGGTTAAAATTGGACATTCAAGAGAGCTCCATTCTTTCGTGTTTCATTGTAGCTAAAATGGAGCAATTTCGGCAATATCGGACCTATCTAAAGCGACGAATCGTTGCTGAGATTTTAACAGAATATAACAGTTTCAAAACTGAAAGCAAAGTTGAACAAAAAAGTTTATTTCGTTTTATATTGACAATAAAATTGAATTAGCCGACACGCGCAGGCTTTCTAGGTCTGTCGGTAATCCTATTTGCGGTGCGGACTCGCGCCAGTTGCTCCTAAAAGTTGGGTGCGCGTTACCAACAAAACGCTGCTAACGCCTCGGGAGATTGAGACTGGCTGCGGGAGTTGTATATACACATGTGTATTAGGTCCCTACTTTTGGGACGGATTAGTCCTATTCCGAAAAAATACACCGTTATTCTAAAAACACAATTTACAAGCTTCACCTATTCATTACCTTTGACACGTTATCATGAACGTAATTTACCTAACCCGAGATTAAGCTATAAAAATATCGGTTTTCGGTTTAAAGAAGCGTGAAACTCCGCCAAAATTTGGAAGGTCGCGCCCATCCTATTAACTTCGCTTATCAGAAATTAGTTTTCTTCCGATATCTTTATTAGTAATTCCCCGCTCCGCGTTCCAAAACACGATAGAATCCCTAAAGGGGGTACCTACCGAATGCTGCAGCGTCACTTCGTCTCGCATTATAAAATATGCAGATAAGTTACGGGAATTGATTCAAGGCACAAAGGAGGCGAGCGAACTGTCTATAGGCGGGCGCCGAGATTTCGGCAGTAATTTCCCGTGAGGGTACACTCTTATCTCATGACACTGAAAATATTTTGAATAACATACGTTTAGGAACACGCTTGCTCACTAAACGTTAAGCGATGCACCGATTGAAGTTATTTGCCGCTTCATCATCATCATTTCAGCCGAAAGACGTCCACTGCTGGACATAGGCCCCAAGTGTCGCCACATTGACCGGTCCCACCGGACCGGCAACCTTCACCAGGTCATCGGTCCACCTAGTGGCTAGTCTTCCAACGCATCGTCTTCCGATTCGCGGTCGCCACTTCAGAACTTTTCGGCCCCATCAGCCATCCGTTCTGCGACCAATGTCTCCTGCCCAATGCCACTTAAGTTTGGCAATTCTTCGGGCTACGTCGGTGCCCTTGGTTCTCTTGCGGATGTCTTCATTTCTGGTTCGATAACGCAAAGAAACTCCGAGCATAGCCCTCGCCATTGCCCTTTGGGTGACTTTAAGCCTTTTGATAAGGCTCATTGTGAGCGACCATGTTTCGGTCCCGTATGCAATCACCGGCAACACACACTGGTCATAGACTTTTATCTTGAGACACTGCGGTAAGTTGGACGAGAAGATACCGCGCAGTTTTCCGAACGCTGCCCAGCCGAGTCGGATTCGACGATTGACCTCTTTCTCGAAGTTAGACTTACCTAACTGGTTTGTCCCAGGTACACATAATTGTTCACAACTTCGAGTGTAGAGTTCATTCAACATGACCTTCATCTTGTCCATGTTCATTTTTAGACCCACTCTTTCGGAAGCTCTACTGAGGTCATCGAGCATTGGACTGAGGTCCTCCATGGTCTCAGCCATGACCACTATATCGTCGGCAAACCGAAGGTGAGTGATGTACTCGCCATTGGCGTTGATGCCTAGCCCTCTCCAGTCCAGAACCTTTAAGACATCCTCCAGAGCAGCGGTGAACAGTTTCGGAAGTATGACGTCTCCCTGTCTTACACCTCGCTGTAAAAGGATAGGTTCTGAGGCTTGGTCCTGAAGTCGGACTGACATGGTGGCGTTTTTGTACAAACACTTCAACACCTCGATGTACCGGTAGTCGATTTGGCACCGTTGGAGAGACTGCAGTACAGCCCAGGTCTCGATCGAATCGAAAGCTTTCCGCTTTGCCGCTTGGAAGCTGAATTTTGCAGTTTTTTTGCAATACGTCAAAGAGAAAATACTTGTTGGCTTTTTGTTGCATTTAAACACCATTTATGTGTTAGCGCCTCCAACACTCTCAATGTGAATAATTTTGCAGACACACAACAAAACTTATTCTTAGTACATCACTTGATCCACGTTCTCATTATTAGACCATTAAAAGTTAGCAAGTCGACGTTGCTTGCGAAATCCTAGCTATTAGCTAAGTACTATGTTTGGAGAAATATTATCTGTATAGTTATAAACGTGATGGGATATAAAGCTGTGGTTTCCGTTCCCAGGCGACGAACTTTAAATCATTAGCAAACTCCAAGAGAAGCGCAAAACTGCACCGGAATGGAATCAACTGAATATAAAGGTAATCTGATCTTTTTTTGTACCGATAACTGGCTGAGTAAGACCTATAGATTTTTATAATAAAAAATATAAGGATACGTACCACCCGCCTTCCTCAAGCACATAATTATTATACCGCAAGTGTAGTCCATGATTGTGAGGAAATTCTACGAATGTGAAGAATTTCATAGTAGCAGCCAAGGAGCCAAGGAGCCAAGGAGCCAAGGAGATTTGTGCACGGTTGATGTCAATAAAGGTCGTGGCTCACTTGACAAGCACCGCACCAGCACGGCACCAGCACAGCTCCTGACCGGCGTCGCCTCGAATATAGGCTACGGCGCGCGGGCCGCGCGCCGCAAGCGAGGTGTAAGCACGCGGTCGCCTCGCTTGCGGCGCGCGGGCCACGCGACGGCCACTCGCCGTCCGCAAGGCGCAAGCTCGTAGTCCGCACGCTGGTAGTAATAGTTCGGGAGGTAGCATTGTATTTTAGGTATTATCTCTAGTAATTATATTTTGTTAACGTGGATTCGTGGTTTAATTCACCTACACCGCGAACACCCTTTCCATTACAGTTCTGAGATTTTTTTAAGTTCAGTATAATGTAAACTATTTATAAAAAAGTTTCAGCCGGTGTACTGTAACGATTGATTCAGTTATTGTAACATAAGATCAACCTTCGATTACAACAATATCAGTCGGTTTATTAGGGCTTTTTTATTTGCTTTTTATTTCTAACCGAACTAGGTTTAGTGTCGTGGGCTCTCTAACTAAATTTGTAACTGGCCATACATTAAACAAAGAGTACCCACGACGTGGAGAAGCATGACGGCGCAATGACGTTGTTTCGCGGGCCACTCGGCGTCCGCGCGCGGTCCCCTCGCTTGCGGCGCGCGGACCCCTCGCTTGCGGCGCGCGGACGTCGCGCCGTCCCCTCGCTTGCAGCGCGCGGACCACGCGCGGACGCCGAGCCGCCCGCGAGGCGAGTCGTATGGTAGCGGCAAGCGCGTTGACCACCCGCAGTAAGCTTTTTCATATGGACATTAAAATATATGTTATGCGACACACGATTTAATGCTCTAATTTGGATGGCAAGTAAATTGCTGGGTTGGAGCGGTGCTGGTGCGGTGCTTGTCAAGTGAGCCACGACCTTAACTCTCCCAATATAACATAGGACTTTAACATAACTGGCAAAATGTGTGTGTGCAGTCACGTCTAATAATATGTATATGTCACCGTAAAATTGTCAAACGTGTGTTTCTCTCTAGCGATATTGTAAACTCTCGAAATATTGTCAACTGAACATACGGAAGTATCTCTGCCCCCATAATCGGGACTTGGGGCACCCCCCCGTTAGGTTAGTTAGGTTCTATTAAACCCTGCACTCGGAAATAGGGGCCCCGCGAAGCAGGGCTCCGTTGACTACGCTTTTTAGGGGTATATAAAGTGTTTTAAGGTTAGGTTAAATTAATCGGCATTTCTCAGGAATGGTATCATTATCTTTTCATGAGAGTTGTACCACTGGGAAAAGGGGACCCCTCCTTCCCTCCACACCGTGTTACTTGACTACCATCGCATGCATTTCACGAAAAATAATGCGTTTTATTGTAAGCAGTATGTTCGTTTGACAATAATTCGAGAGTTTACAATATCGCTAGAGAGATTACAATATAACGTATTTGACAATTTTACGGTGACATATACACTTTCCTTACTTTTATAGCTGTTTTCGCGAGAAATAACGATTGTAACAAGGAAATTGGATCTTTTTCGTAATAAAAATATGAGTTCCAGAATACCATGTACGTAATAACATTAAATTTTAATCAGTATCTACATTAGGAGAAACACAATTTAAAATTCTTAAGTGTTTACATATTATTAGACGTGACTGTACTGTGGATGTTTATATGTATAATAAGTATATATTAACAAACAAAAGGTATCTATGTAGTATATCAACTATCTAGTGTCCACGACACAAGCCTTGCTTAGTGTGGCGCTAGATGGCGCTGTGTGTTAATGTCCAAAAAAAAATTAAAAAAAAACTGTTAGTTACACCTCTGCCTAACCCTTTCAGGTATACAGGCGTGGTTTATGTTACATTTAAGTAGCCCATTATAATAATATACTCGCTAATAACCTGTTTTTAAATAATCAAATATTAACAGCCTTCAGAATATGACAAAGGTATTTGTATAACTCAAGAAGACGATATAGATAAACACAGAGCCTAAAAACCTCCAGAGCAATTAGGTAATATAAATAACACTGAAGATACAAAAGGATACATATATGCCACATCCGTTTTCGATTATGTGAGCAATGAGTCCGTGCTCATTTCACAACGCGATCGTTTTATTGATACTGTTTTGTTGTGCCTCTCGGATTGCCAGCTAATCCTGCTTTTGTGATACTAACGAACAACGTCCAGTTAGGATCGTTAGTAAGTAATACGCGAACAACTGAGGTACCTACAGCCTTAATAACACAAATACTGGTAACAATTTCGTGTAAAAACATTTCACGACAAGAAAACCACGTCCAGATTTTATCGGTTCATGTGCTAATGATGCTGAGCGTTCATTCTTCACACTATTGTGACTTTCTATTGAACATAACGAAGTCTACTTATATAATAACAAAATTAACCATCTGTGAGAGAGAGAGTTGATTTGAGATGCAATTTAAGTTAAGATTTGTTTACGCTCGTTGTTGGTGACAGTTTAACTAAGCTCGACATGATTCTGTTCACTCTGAAGCTCCATTTTTTTTATAAATAACTTAACGGGCTAATTTAATTTAACGCTAAGTTGCCTTCTAATCCTTCTTCATTTTCTTTCAGTAATCGAGTTTACGAAATAGCTTTTAAACAACTTTGAGCCCGCGACCTTTCGATGAGGTACTTAATTCCACGTGTTTTGGTAAATGAGGAAATAGACAATACAAATTAAGTTTGTTTGGAATATAATTATTACGTTGACAACGACGATAGAACACTTACAAAGTTCGAAGAATTCCATAATCATTGGAATTTACACAACAAGAATCTTTCTTTCTTTATCTTTTCATAATTCTTTTCTGTTTAGCTTTTAATAAAACAACAAAGAAAGATATACATGTTGCTGGTTTATTTAAAATAAAACGACATCTTTTAGACGAGTTTCCCGAAATATTCAAATAGCAACGAACAATGTTGGAGCTGTAGCTCACGTAGACATAATACAGTTGCCGAACTATATGTTTACAGTACCTAGGACGATGTTATGCTACCCTTAAAAGTTCTCGCAAGTAATTTGCATGGTATAGGTGTCAATCAGGTGGTTGTTTATTCGAAGGTGAGGGTGAAACGGATCGTGTGCGGGGCGCGGGGAGGTGGAGGTATTCGTTTGCCGAAACAAGGCCGAAGCCGGAGAGTGCTCACGGAACTCAAACAATTCGAATTAAGTTAGCAACTCTCTTCGAGGTGAACCTTCCTCGTGTCACACTTACGTGAACCGTGAGAATTTAGCTGCATAACTTTAATTTATTGAACTCAGATACACCAATACCCCAGTACAAACAATATCTACTATGCTACTATATTTCTCGCAAATTTGCAAATTCTCGTTGCCCCACCAAATTGGTACCATTTAGCGAAATCTGTTTAAACTCCCATCGGGTAGTCATTATCCTCATAAAAAGGTCGAATGATAACAAAAATCAACGGCAATCGCTAACGAGTCGCGTAATGCGATAACCATCAATTATGGACATGTTGATTGAATGATTGGTCCGAATGCGAAGCTGATTGAGACTCTACCAAACGTGAAATTAAATAACTGCTGAAAACATTTACCGAACATGTCTCGCTTATTTGGAGCTTATCTTTTTTTATTTATAACAGATTTCATCAGCGTGCTTAAAATAAATTCGTATACCGTGATAAAAACACATATGCAAAGTGCACAGTGCGTCGAATCAATGTAAGTACTCTGTATATTTATTTTGCAACGAAATTTATTTACTAATTTATTTATTTTTATTGGTTCACCAACAATTGTTTACACAAGTTGTATGCTTAAGGTAACATGCAAAAATATAAATGCAACAGTGCAACAATCACTTAAAGGTAAACTCCGCATGCATAAAGAAGTTGTACAATTTATAATATTAATCTAATTTAATAAATTTAATCTTGTTTAAAAATAATAATGATAATCTAAAGGTCTAACTAATTAACATAACATGATGAATGACGAATGAAAAAATCGAGTACGCAACAGTTCTGAATCAGTGAATGCGTAAACATACGGATGTGTTTGACCTCATCGTGGGCTACAACGGTAAAATTATTCAAACCGCAGTTTGGACGCTGTAACATACAAACAACGTGTAAAACATGGACAACTTAACAGCGAGACAGAACGAGGCGCGGCTAGGCGAAGCGCGCCCAGCTGCAGACAAACGTGATTGCTAGAGCTATGCGGAACCACTCCATGCTTCAGAATAAACACCTGATTTCGCATACTGGACCCCAAACTGACGGCTATATTACTCACGCCAGTCACCAACGTTTGGCGTACCTACTACGTTCATAAATAAAGTATACATGATACATCACAACAAAGAGTACGCAACCAATTACCGTCTCCTATATTAAATTAATTAAATCTTAGCTTAAAGTACCTGTAATTATTTTCGGTCAATTAGAAATTAATAATTCAAACAATCTAACCCGTACGCGCTAACAACCTCTGTCTCGTATGAAATTTATTTCACAGGTCAGGGGAAAAACATTGCCTTTTTGGGAGAAGATAACTCAAAATATAACGGATTTGCGTAAAATATGTGAAACCTTTTGTATGCTAATACGATCCCATTGTTCGGAGATTGAATTTTCGGGTTATCATGCTTAAGAATTATTCATGACAGATAGGTTGCGATTGTTATGATTTTTCACGGCAATGATGTTACAGATAAAATATATACAGCAGTTGTAAAAGGCCGACTATCGTTTTACATTCGTATTCGTAATTGTAGCAAGCGTGTGGAAACAACACATAAGAAAACATATCTGCGGCACATTTTTATTTTGTAAGCTTTTCATAATTTCATTGCAAAAAGATGCATGTTTCTTTGTGAAAATCAAGTGCGGTGCAAAAATGAACTAGGCGAGTGGTGTCTGAAACTCTGAAATGGAAATACGAGCTGTCGGGTGTTGAACACGCCATACGGAATATTTCACTCGGGGAAAAAATGTGTCACTTCTGTGAATTTAAAAATATTGAATACGCATTAATGAACTGATCCCAGTGTATAATGGAGTGCGAGAGAGACAGATCAGAAAAAGGCATTCATTTGGGAAGGCACCGCACGTCTCGCGGACGGCGGGGAAATTGAAACTTTATATTTGAGCGCACTTTATCTGACCGACGAACCTGGAACCTCTCAAGCGGAAAATCCTTAGTCGAAATAAAATAAAACTCCAACGAATTTCCTCAATACTTTCTACAACTGGAACATGCTTCACGGTTTCCACAGCGATTTGTGCAATGTATTTATTTTCGTTTTATTCTGTGACACTTAGCAGGTCGCCGTTGTCGCTGTTAACCTGAACCATTTACATTAATGTTGGCTTTTATTACTAACAAATTCGGCATCAGATTAAAAAAGCAATTCACAAGGCTTTACGCGTTTTTTAAAACTGCTGAATCGATGGGTAGAGATGTACTTAGAGGAATTCCGATAATGAACAAAACATTTCATCGCGAAATGTTGTGCTATTTAAAAGTCTTTTAACATGGTGCTGCTAATGAAAATATGGCGGCGGAGTTCAGAATATTGTGATTATTTGACGTTATTCTGACGCGAAACGTTGCAATCGAAATATTGTTTATCATAGCGGAAACAGACAAAACTCTGGAACAGTTTTAATTTCGCTTCAGAAGCTGTTTGGGGTGTAAAGTTTGGCAGTTGTATTCTGTATACTCGTATTATACACAGTTTGTGCACACAGTAATGAATCGTTGAACGGAGGTGAAAACCTAGATTGTTGATAAATATAAAATGCTTTAGATCAAATGGCTTAAAAAATTAGCACTAAGCTAATCAAGTCCGTTTTCCATTCTGGTTGCATTTATCAATGAGAAAATATTTGGTTATTTTTTAACAGTTTTTCAGAATTTCAATAAAAAAGTACAACGGTGACAAGACTGAAAAAATACACAATTCGAATACAGCAGAACCAAGCAGACCCAACCACAAGAGCCGTTAAACTGATGGGATTATGACGAGTCCACTACAGCTCAAAGACCCTTTTACTTTTTCACCATTACCCAAGTGGTAAAAGCAAGTAGAAAGCCGTGAGAGAATCCACCCTTTCATAATAAAGTGTAACGTGTCCATATATATGGGCCCTCATGTTGCCATAAACGACGCCATAACACTCCTGTGTAACCATTCATCATCATTAGATGCTCGATTTAGTATATCTGCCTACCTAGGAACGTTCTCGTGAAGGTGACCATTGATATTAATAAGAAATATGGGTTATGTGCATCATGACAGTAACTTTGTCTTTCTGTTAAGTTTTCACGCCTAAACCGCAGAATCAATTTTGAAGAATTTTGGTATAGGGATGTATGGGACGTCGGAGAACGACCAAAGCAATTTTTGTCGCGAAAATGAAACAAGTTGAGTGGGTAAGTTTGAATACCGCGATTTAAACTCGTCACACGCAAGAAGAGTTTCCTGCAACTAAATCGAATACCTCTAAACTGTAAAACTATTTACACACACATATTTGGGTCGACCGGATTAGTCACAATTCGGCCACACACTGACCCCAAGTAATTTAACATAAGGATAAGACATGTCCATCGATACGAAAAAGAAGAAGTCACAGGCGGGCGGCAAAATATACATTATGCCGTCCAGCCTATGCCGAAGCATGTTGATCCGAACACAATGTGTCGTACCTCACCGGTATCACCACACCTAGAACAAGCCCGAATAGCGCACCACGTCGTCTCCACCGCATATGCATCGCTTAGCCTTGTTCAATACGCGACAAACGTACAAAGCATAGTCATGTGAACGAGCTTAGTCTTCCGAAACGTAATTCTGTGTTGAACACTCGAAAACATAGTCATTGGAGACGACAGGTACTTTATTTCTTCATGAATATGTAAGCAAAATAAATGGTTACAAAAATTATTCAACTCCATTGAAGCAGGATTATATGGGTGAATATCAAAACAGCAAATTTTACGTGTCCACGTTGAGAATCAAGGTGTATAATGATAGGATGATTCTTATTTTTTTATAGTAAACTACGTTACTTGGTGCAACTAGGTCCACATTTTTTGTTTAAGTATTTATAAATAACCAGGAAAAAATCGGTTTAAAATTCAAGTTTGGTGGCTTGTCCTAATTCCATTTTTTTAAATAATTGCATTCACCAAAGTAACAATTTAAGGTACAATAAAAAATTTACATTTTCCATAGCTTCTGATAAATCACATTGTCGAAAAAGAATTAAACCATAATAGAAAAACTAATTTAGAGCACAGGACACTCAATCAAAGTTTGTCCAAGCAAAACACGTTATTTTGGTGGCAAGGCATAAATCAGTGATATTCATTTAATTGTAACTTAAAACCCCTATTTTTGAATATTTTTTGTTACGCCTGGTTCCAATTTTGGTGGCTCAATTTCTGTGGCTTTGGTGGCGTTTTCACGCACTCTTTGTACATAAGTAGCCAGTTTTTACGTTACAAGTCAATAGCTAACATATAAATGTTTTATGGACTTGGCAGTAAGTAACACATATTATTATAAGGGTAGCATACTAAAGATCAAGATTCTTATTTTATTTTGTTGCTTTTTAAAATTTCAAAACAGACCAATGAAAAAAGACTGCCTAAACAAGGAATGGATAAAAGAAGAGGAAAAGCAAGAATAATGTTTCATCATCAGACCACTGCTGGACATACGCCTCCTCAATGGCAAGCCACTCAACTCGATTCTCAGCAATTCTCATCCAGTTGCTACCAGCCACCCTGCAAAGATCGTCACTTTAATCACTCACTCACTCGAGACTGAGAGCATGCCACCTTACGTATGCCGATTCGCGGTCTCTACTCAAGAACACGTCTTTTTTTTACGGATGGGAAATCATCAAATAACTTCACCCCCTCTGGGCGGAGCGGGAGGGAGTGTCAGACTTTTACTGACTAAAACCCATCCATGTTCCTTCCTCGCCCTTTATGTTCCGGGGCCGCGGTATCTCTTTCGAACAGTCCTGCAGCCCCGGCAGGATTCGGCCCTTACGGGCCCTTTCAATGTGCTGAAATCTCTTTGAGTCGGGCGTGGAACACAAACGTGCCGTCGACACGGCCTGTCGTCATAAGACGGACCGACGGCGAGCTAGCCCATAGCTCCCCGTCCACAGGCCGCGCCTACGGTGGCCGGGGGTCACGTGGTCGCCCGGTGCGTCTTCGTAGAGGTTCTCTTCCTCTAGCGTTCCGCCACCTCCTTCGCTAGCCTGACCGCTTCCCAGAAGGAGGTGACGGCTTCCCATTCCGTCTCACTCCGGACCATGGATTGAACAAGGGCCGGACGCGAGACGTCGCTGCCGCCGATCGCCGCTACGAGGACACGGCGGTGCTCCGCCCACGCGGGGCAGACCACCACCGTAAGCTCCACCGTGTCTTCCGGTTCAAGAACACGTCTACGGTCATCGGTTCCAATATGATCGGCCCATTGCCACTTCAGCTTACTTATTCTGTGAGCTATGTTGACAACTCTAGTTCTCTGTCGGATCACCTCGTTCCAGAGACCCACCCCGCCTCAGAAAGACTCCAAGCACAGCCCGTTGCATAGCTCCCTAAGCGATTTATAGACGAGCCGTACCGTAAGTGTTCACGTTTCGGCCCCGTAAGTCATAACAGGCAGGTCGGGCTGGTTGAAGACCTTCTGTCTTTAGGCACTGTGGAAACGCGAGGAGAAGACCGGACGACGTCACCCAAATGCTGCCCCGCCCAGCTGAATTCTTCTGTGAGTCTCAGAGTTGTTCTTACCAAACTTCAGAGTTTGCCCGAGACAAACATATTCTAGAACAACCTCGAAAAGACCGCCATTGACAACAATAGGTTCTGGGAAGACTTCAGAACTGACCAGGTCTCGACAGAGTCAAAGCCTTCTCATAGTCTACAAATGCAAGACAGAGCGGCCGATTATACTCTGCGGACTTCTGTATGTTCTGCCGCATAGTGTGGATGTGGTTTATAGTGCTGCATCTTCCTCAAAACCCGGTATGCTCCGGTGACTGGAAGTTGTCGAGTTTTTGCGCTAGACGATTCGTGACGACTCATGAAAACAGCACGTAGCTAAGGAGCGAAACGTGTCTGTGAAGAAAAGAACGACCACGCCCCTTCTCCACGCTTCTGGAGTTCTCCCAGACAACAGGGCCGGGTTGAAAAGCTCCTGAAGGTCTCTTAATGCAAACCTTCCTCCAGTTTTCAGGAGCTCTGTTGTTATCCCGTCCTTATCAGGAGCTTTTCGATTTTTAAGCTGTCTAACAGCCGCCTCGATTTCATCTTGGCTGAATTTTGACAGCTGCTGTGAAATGCCGGGTTAAGGAGGTTCTGGAGTCCTCATTTTTGGGATCAGGAATATGCGATGCATATTCAATTTTGGTGCCACTGATTTTGAATGTTGGTGGGCGAATTTAAATTTTGGTGGCCACACTATACTTTAAACTAAAATACAAGTATCTCAAAAAGTCATCGAGATCCCAACTAGCACACAAGCTGCTTCAATCACTTCTTTACAACCTGAATGTTTTACAATGGCCGTTCAAGGGGTTTACTACGAGTATAATACTTAAGTGGTACAGTAGCGTATTCAATCGTTCTTTAACAAGCTTGTGGTACAATAGCCGCACAATAGTAAATATAATCCCAATGGAGACACAAAGGCGTGTTATAGAGCTATAGTACGCGATTTAATCTAAAGCAGAGTTATAAATACCTTTTTAAACACCGCTAGATCTTGTAGAGGGCTTTAATAGTTAAAAGTGTTTAAATGGAGTTACAAGCTTCCATTAAAGCGCTTTAGGTGGTATATTGCATATTTGTAACTCTTTATCTACAGCAGAAAAACAGGTTGTACAACGGACTATCAATAATCCGTTTTACAACCTTAGAGTCTTAAAAAGATATATTAATTACCGATATAGACCTAGAAGAGTACAATAGAGCGTCAATACCACCATCATAGAACTGAAAGGTCTACAATGGTCGATACTAGCGGCTAAACCGGTAGAATGGTTCTAGTAAACTCTGAAGGCTGTTGCAACCGAGACGCTATTTAAGTTTCTTTATTTACTTTTTATTGTTTAGTTTTAAGTTTTTACTTTATTTAATTCCTATTTTTGATATGTTGTGTTCACTTGGGCATAAGCCAAACAAATATCTTTTCTTTCTTTCTTTCTTTTCTTTCTATTAGAGTTTTTAATAAAAACAATTCTCATGATTTTTTATAATTTATTTATATCATAAATATATATAAAAACCGAATTCACGTCACTTTTTCTCACCCAGGATTCTAAAGAACTACCTTTTTTTTTTTCGGATGGGAAATCATCAAATAACTTCACCCCCTCTGGGCGGAGCGGGAGGGAGTGTCAGACTCTTACTGACTAAAACCCATCCATGTTCCTTCCTCGCCCTTTACGTTCCGGGGCCGCGGTATCTCTTTCGAACAGTCCCGCAACCCCGGCAGGTCTAAAGAACTACCTAGAAAACTGAACTGTCTTAAATAAACTAAATTCAAAATTCAAACCCTGTAATCAAATGTACTTTTTATCCAAAAAACTGCATAAACAGCAGGCGCGTGAAAATTTTAGATAAAATACAATACAGTGGCACTCGCACTGGTATTTTGCATGTATAAAAGAAAAATCAAAACTACTGTTGTTTATTTTCCAATTCATCCATCAACCACTCATAAGTTACAATTAGTTTTGTTCATTTCCCCAAAATATCGTAACTGTTAACCTAATATAGATCTGTAAACTCTAATTCAGAGATACAGTCGCGTTTAAATACGATTCGACCTCTACAGTCGCGCTAGAACTTATTTATCCTTATCCTGCGGCGCACTGTACCGCTCGCATAGCACCTTTGTAGATACAAGGGTGTTATGCGAGCGGTAGTGTGCGCCGTACTAACACATCTGTGCAACCATTATAGAGACATGGTAGAACCTTAGGCCGTATTGCGTGGGCCTCTTTCAGCGGCGCAATAGCCGCTTGTACATCTACTGTAGAACTTATCTATGGAGGCTATGCCGTTATTAAAAACCTCTAACCGGCCGCTGTACCGCTTGTTATAGAGCTTGTGTGCTAGTTGGGATATTCTTGGGCCTCTTAAAGATGCTTTAAGCTTGGACTTTCTATTATTATACCAGGTCCTTATTTTTCACGAAAATAGAAGTATTTTCGCTACCAAAATTCTCAAAAAATACACTTTGCTGATATTCTCCCATATACGACCCTTGAATTTTGTATGCTAATTGGGCAAGCTTTTAGTAATCGAATCTGTAACTTTTGGAAAACAATCTTAACAAATAATTTTACCTCTTCATAATACCAGTTTATAAATCTGATTAAACCGTCTGTGTTTGAACCTACATATCGACGTCGGTCCAAAATTACTATTCGGCGGACATATATATTTTTACACCCATGTTGGTTGAGTAGAACACTTTCAATGATTTGGAATGTCACAAGAGATTTAGGTACCACCCTATGATCATACACATGTTCCACATTACTCGCGACCTCTGAAATAGGATAGTATTTCTATTTTAAGACTCCAGCCGGGGTCGTTCCAGCATGTTTGTTAAGAACCTTGAATTCTGAATGGTGCTTGTTAATTTAGACGGTACGGTTTCATGTCAGTCATAAACCGTTTAGCATGATGAAGGACGCGGACATTTGACAACACGGTGAAATGCTCTTTCACATCAAACGAACCATAAAATTAGCAATTACGCTCGTAATACAATGAAAAATACAGCATCAATCTGCTCCCCACATTATTGACATAAAAATTGCTCTCTGTGTCCCGTGACGTGCATCTCGATACGTCATAAATATTAACGCGAAATTACCATTGTGGGCTTGTGGGACACAGACGACCAACTTTTGTGACCACAAATAATTAGATATTTCAACTGCGATCCCACAAACTAATTGCTCGTCTACACACTACATAGTAAACTTAATAGATAAGCTTGTTAACCACTGACGTTTAATTCACATAACTTGTCTGAAATTCTAACTGTTACGAGTTACAAAATGTTCAAACATCTCAATGGTTTGTTGGTAAATCTCGATAATTGTGCTGCTTGAAAGAGCCTTCTCGTCGATAATGAGTCCGGAGAAGATCGCCTTTCATACTCGCGCAGCGGTAACGGTTTGAATTATGAGTGTCGAGGGAATTCGCCGTGTCTATACAAAAGTAGCTTGAGGTAAGAAACAACATAGTTTAAGAACTTGCGCAACTCGTATTTTATCGAGGATAAAATAAATTCTCCTTTCTGACAAGTAAACGCTGATCAAGCAATCATTCGATACTTGCGATTTGACCCATTTCCTGTATAAAATGGTATTGTATGGTTGTTGAGTCCAGACGGATATTTCATTAGCTGGCCGCGCGGGTGTGTAGCCGGCGGACGTAGCGCCGTGACCCGGAGCGAACTTCACAAACATCAGACAGAAACTCGTTAGCGAACCCCCTGCACACCTTGCCACACCTCCCCCCCCCCTCACCAACAGCACCACCACCGTTACTAAATAAATGTCTCACTCCAATACCGTAGATTGGTACAACTTCATATGACGGAACAGCAATTTCTCATTTATATAAAATCCCAAAAAAATATTCAATTTCAATTATTCGATTAATAAAACAGTGTAGCTAAAAGGAAATTCTTACGTTTTCCTCATGTATTCCGCTCATTAGCCATGAATTTTTCATGATCTCAAATGCGAAAATGCTATTTTGTGTATCAGGTTATGAAAAATGTATTCGTCAAAGAAACAACGGAAACCACCTACTACGGAATTTTAGAAAAATATCCTGGAAAGTCTCATGCCTTTCCGAGACGATATATGTCAACATAGATACTTTATGAGCTCAGGAAAGCATCTTGTTAAGTGATTTCCTTAGTAACTTCACCTAGATTGTAATGTCACTTGCGGCATATTGTTTGTTTATTAATACGAGGTCTGCTGTACCTACGCATTTATTATTATTTTAAGGCAACATACCTTAATTAGAACAATAACAAGATTCATCATCTGCCTAGCCTTTTCCCAACTATGTTGGGGTCGACTACCAGTTTTACCGAACGCAGCTGAATACCAGTATTTTACGTGGAGCGACTGCCTATCTGATCTCCACAACAGTTACAACCGGGTAATAGGAACCCTTGGTAAAACTGGTTGTCAGACTTTATGGGCCAATAACATCTATTATTGAAATCTATTCCTGAAACTTAAGCTTAATTCCTAGTACCTATATATATCGCTGTTATTCCCTTATGGATATGCAGGTCCCTCATAGAAATCGCTAAATAATAAATACCTACACATAACGATATAATAACTCATTGAGGTTTCCATGGTTTTCATGTAGTTAATTATGCTAATAGCTACTATTAGGTATGTAGTAGTTAAACCGAAACACGGGATATTAAAAACAAACACGGAAATTAGGAACACCCTACCCAATTCCTCATTAGAATTGTTTCACGTCAGTAAAATACGTAGCCGTACAAGAATAAAGCCAAACACAAACCTTAACTTCCGTACAATACGCCAAGACAAGTAAAACAGTACATCACTTCGTATTTAATGTATGTACCTATAAATCTCCAATAAAACGCTTCCACTCCATTAAGTAAATTGAAAAACTTTTCGATGATCCGTATTCCGTTACCACATCCAAATTATTATTTAATTATCTTCCACAGTAAGGCTGTATCTCAAATCAAATTAATAACTGCTTTGTTTAAAATCGGGAAAAGCTGAATATCCTCTGAGAATAGATAAGCCATAGAAAGTTCACAAAATCGCTGAAGTTTTGAGCCTTCCACCCCAAATCCCCGCCGCCAGTGTCGCTCTAAATTTTATACAACTTGCCTAAGATGTAGCGAAATGTGCAAAATTCTTGAAAAATAGTTCTATCCTATTGAACATTTTTAATAAATAGTCAGTTTCTCTGTAGAATAGACTCCTAGAACCGCGATAAATAAACAACAGTTCAAGTTAAACTTATATAGAATCAGTCCAACATCACAATAATAATTATGCCAGCAGCCTCTTGTAACTGCAGCGAGAAATTTTGCGTTAACGTTCATTCTGGGAAAATGTATAGCAAGGCTTTATCACAGTTTGTATGAATAGCATTATCTTGAACATAGAACACGGGTGCTGTTCCTTGCTCCAAGTTAGTTATTCTAGCACCAGACTACCTATTTCTCGCAGAACGGTTGTTAAATTGATCCGTAGCTAACAACAATTCCAGCGAAGAAAATACGTGGCAACAAATCTTCTTCGCCGGAAAAGGTTCTACTAACCGAATCCAGATTCCAGGTGTCGGCGGAACAATGCAATTCCCGAACAAATCGCGTCGGGGACGAGGCGGCAGCGTGCCGAGGAATCTCGCCAGCGTTCCGTCGCCGGTCCGGAATCGTCTCGATGTCGCCGCATCGTCGTCTCGATGTCGCCACGTCGTCGTCGCCGCACCGCCAACGACTGCCTACAGAGCCTCTGTTCCCGCGCTTCGAGTGACAGCTAACTAATATCAGTCTAGTGAGCTATGAATCGAATATGTGAGGATATAAGGCTGCTAAACCTCTATAAGTAAGTTTATAAATGTTTCTCCATTTATATGCCACTATGCTATTTCATCGTTTCAGATTAAAAAATTAGGTTAAAAGAGTTGATTTGAACATTCAGAAAAATATGAAAGCTTCACTTAATAAGTAGGTTATCAGTCACATGTCAATCAGCCGAATTGAAAATCAATTAGAAACATTGCTTAAAGGAGAAACACACAAATCTGCTGCTGAATATTTATGTATCTGTGGTAATAACACTGGCCTAAGAAATATACATTCTTATAGGTACAAATATATATGCCTAGGACCAACAATATAAGTTAAGACCAAGAATTTTTCATAACGTTTGTCCTCAGTAGGTACATGTATAAGTACTCATACCTAAGCGTACGTCCATCCAGCGGCTGAGTAACTTTGTTGAAAAGAAAGCTGGTGGAAAAGGGAAAAGAAATAAAACTGTTGGCTGACGAATTCGACAGAGATTTATCACCTCCGCGAGGTTTTAGCGGTTCCTAATTTACCTACTGGGGAGACGGTTGAAGGACGATAATTCATTTTTATACATTTTCATTTTATTATACTAGGTTAGTCTCTTATGGCCAAATATTTTATACTTAATGTAACACGGCAACATTTCATAATAATATTGAAATAGGAGTTGATTTAACAGTCCTTAATTGTAGCAATTACTCGTAATTTCAACATAAATTCAGACTGATAAATTACGCACAACAACAAAAAAACCCACATAATATTATTTGCTCTCATTTTCATTGCAATCAGTTTTATAAAGTTCCTTTTCCGCGCAAACCTTTATATTATACGAAAACACAATTCAGTAAAGGTAATTATAATTTACATTTTTTTTTTACAACTGCGCAATAAAATAAACATGAAATAATAAATTGATGGTTATTCCAACCAAGCCACTGGGCACGTTGTTTATTGTCGGTAGATAATCAATATTTTCCATTTCACAATACCACGATTTCAATCTTTGGGAAATCAACAAAAATTTGCATACAAAAAGCGCTATCTGTTTTGCATAAATCGATTTACCTATCCTCTTTCGAAAAGCTTTTTCCTTCCCAATTTCAACGGCAAGTTTATTTGTAAACAAAGTAGGAATTGCTCTGGGGTATTACCAAATAAAAGTTTGGAATGTAGCAGAAAATTATTCGAAATTTAAGTTTTTATGGGCGGTGATAAATATAAGCACGACTGTAACACGTCATTTGGTTACATTCAAGAAGTTTCCAAGTCACACACAACTGAGTAGATGAAGAATATTAAATGTTCCTGTTAACATTTTACTTTTGATACAACTAGTACCCAAGTTTTATGTACATACTACATTGTAGGCACATAACTTCATTAAAATTTGGGTGGCATATTAAATATATACGCAAGTGTCGCAATTTGATACTTTATGTTGATTTGCTCCCGATTAGAATACGAAACTAGACGATTTCAGATTCACGAATCGTCCTGTATCGAGTGTTGAATTCTAGATACAGTTATTGAGGCCATCGACCTTGCGAATGTCCAAAGTACCTACATTTCGCTGTAGACCTTTTGTCGAGGAAATAAAAAATAATATACCTAGAAACGGGCAGAGTGTCGATATCCAAATTAACATGGAGCATCAATGAAACTCTACTGAAAATGGCGAAACTGTTACAGAGACGAATGTCGACAGACACGGGACAGTCACGAACAGGGCGCTACGAATGAATTTATCGTTTTTTCAGAACTCCTTTCAATAAAATAATACGACAAAAAACTGCTCATGATGGTGTGACATTTCTTAAGGATCCTGAAATGGAAACTTCAGAACAAACAACAAGTATCTGTTTAAATCCAAAAAATCTAGTCGTATACTCAAATATACTTGTGTTGTGTTCCTTCAATTTGCATGTTTTTCATCAAAACAAATTTTACAAAAGACAAAGGGAGAACACATTTTTGTTATTACCGGATTAGAACTCGCGTCATCGCATTTCATTCTGGCACCCCGGCGACAGCTCTGTCAGCGTCCCACCTGCCGCAAGGGAATATGTAATCCTGAATAGGATCATACTTAAATGTCAGGTGCGAAACCGTCTCTGTAGAACAAATTCGCGGCTGGCCGTTTTTGTCTCTTTGCTAACGAATCACCAAGCTCATGGGGCTTTCAGCGCGCCGGTCGTAACAGCTATTGTTTCGTGCCAGTTAGTTTTTTACTTGCTTTGTCCATTTCGTTCTTTTATTCTAACAACTATCGATCTTTTGAATATCAGATATCGAATGACACTTCTCAGTTCCACGCTTTTCGCTTCGCTGTGTTTACGAAATATGAGACCGGCGACCGTTCAGTTGACTGACTGCTGCAGCCATGCCTATTAATTAACCTGTTTGCTGTTTCTCTCTTTTATTTTATACGTATGTGTGAAAGATTTATTACTTCATCGATTTGTTCTTTCCGTAGCTAGACACCTAACTGTATCTAGTTTATTTCGCTACTTTTTCTTACATACAACTTAATTAATGAAGTCATTAAAAGTACCCACCATCTGTGTTAGAATAAGAACGTAAACTATTCCCACTTGACCTATTACTTTTTGTGGTCTCACCCCGGAGACTGCGACATGATTGATCACCACAACTATACAATACAGGGAAGTTGGAACATACGGTCCAACTTCCCTGTATTTATTCTTGTGTATCTGGTCAATAAACGTCACATATAACACCAAATAAATGTCTTATTACAAAGACAGCTCGCTTTTCCCCTAATCGGAATCATCGATTTATATGATTCGTGTAAAATAATTGACGATAACTGCCTCCAATTTTTTATCTAGCCCGTCAAACTTTTTATATTCCCTCCAATTCAAGTTAAACTTATAGTCTATATATATGAAGAAAGATATGTGCGTGATTCCTAACTGGTATATTAAAAAGAAACCTCTTTAACGATATTATTTGTGTAGGAGCAATTTGTTCTTAAATCTTTTCTGAGCCATATTTTTCTCATGGCCTAAAGCTGTTAAAAGTTAATTGAAACTGGTTTCTTTGTATTGGAACAATTTCTACTACAAGAAACTTAAGTTTACATTTGTCTTGGATAAGAGATGTAAGTCACGATCTGCCTAGCCTTTTCCCAACTACGATGGGGTCGGCTTTCAGTCTAACTGGATGCAGACTACTTAACTGACCTCCACAAACCAGTGTCCGTGTAACTTGTTTATGTAGTTACTGACTTGCTGTCAGACCCTCGGACATCCGACTACCCGTAACAACTGGAAAACATAAAAGTTTGTGCTGGTTTATCTTACAATTCATAACATGAAACTGTTTAACTAAAAAGATAGACTAGTGACTGACAGACAGATAGACAACGTACTGCCTAAACCACTGAAGGTTTAAAACCTTTTTGAAAGATAAACCAAGAATTTTTCAAAAGTTCTTTTCCCCGAAAAGATGATCGAAGTCTGTAGACGAACGAAGTGGCGGGTTAAAGCTAGTATTGAAATAAAAACCTTGATTTTTGCTACCTGAGCAGGTAAAACGGTAGCAACGTAGACTGATGTTGATTATTCTCATTTATATACAGACATTATTGCGATTTCATGTGATCGTGCACGTCGTAGCAAGTCGTAGAGCCGGTATTTTGGTTGTGAAAAGAGAAATACTGAACTGAGAGCTGCGTTTTCTATTTCTTTTCAAAAAATTGAAAAACTCCAACTAGTGTACCTATTGCATAGCCACTGGCTAGGTAGTGTGAAAATCATCGTCGAGCACTATCGAATCTTCATTGGCCAAACCAAAACTAAACGACCGCACAGCGAATGCCGTTACATCATAATCTGACTCGAAACTTCTTTAACTTGAATATGGGTACAACAGATTAACAAATTCCCAAGGCATTTGGTATGCCTTTTTACAGTTTTTACTTGTGCATAATTTTTATAATAATTATATAAATTAACCCAGAGTGTAGGTAATCACAGACCGCGTGGTGTTACAGCCCTCGCAACATTATTAGACATTTTATAGGGTTATGAAACAAATAAGAACGAAATTCGAAACAAAGTGGGGTAGGTACTAGAACACTTTACCTGCCTACATGGATGGCAACAATTCCCAGCTAAACTTCATTGAAGTTGTAACTTCTCATCTGTCATAGACATTGCCGTTTTATGAAGTCACGTGTCACATTTCACCTTAGGGGGATAGAGTCATTACAAGGCTAACTATACATAAAAAATCCGTATTTATTTCCACTAATATTTTGCAAGCATTCGTTGAAAATCGTATTTTACAATACGTATTCAGTTGCTCGTATTGAAAACAGCTCGTGAATGGTGCATTTGGATATTGAAAACAAAGAATATTTTAAAGCTTTACACGGTATTAAATTCAATAAAAAAATAAATTTCGCTTGAATCCTTTAGTATAATTGATGTGGCACCACTTTGAGTCTGACAATAATATCACACCAATTATGTTTTCGAAGTTAATTGGTAATGCATTCGCCTCATAATTACATGCGCTGACAAATTACTCGTCCAGATATTTCCGTATTGATCGGTCAATAACAAAGAGCGTTGTACGAGAGATTCATTTAATAAACTGGATATCTAGCTGGATATGGTACTGGGTTTGATTTCCGGGTTAGGCAAGTTGTTATTGAGTTTTTAGGGTTCCGTTGCCAAATGGCAAAAAACGGAACACTTATAGATTCGTCATGTCTGTCTGTCTGTCCGTCCGTATGTCACAACCACTTTTTTCCGAAACTATAAGAACTATGCTGTTGAAACTTGGTAAGTAGATGTATTCTGTGAACCGCATTAAGATTTTCACACAAAAATGAAAAAAAAAACAATACCTTTTTGGGGATCCCATAATTTGAACTGAAACTCAATTTTTTTTTCATCAAACCCATACTTGTGGCATATCTATGGTCTTCAAAAATGATATTGAGGTTTTTAATATCATTTTTTTCTAAACTGAATAGTTTGCGCGAGAGACACTTCCAAAGTGGTAAAATGTGTCCCCCCCCCCTGTAACTTCTGAAATAAGAAAATAATAAAACAAAAAAAATATATGATGTACATTACCATGTAAACATCCGCTGAAAATTGGTTTGAACGAGATCTAGTAAGTAGTTTTTTTTTTAATACGTCATATCGTAACTTTTATATTATGTTACTTGCTGCTACGGAACACTTCATGGGCGAGTCCGACTCGCACTTGGCCGCTTCTTTCCGTCAGGAATTTCTCAGTAGCATACATTGAATCTGAATTTGTGTCCGGTTGATGGCAATAGGCTCGCCCTCTATTAAATGGTACTTAAACATAACTGCCAAAATGATACTATTAGGTACACTTCTGCCTAAACCTTCAGGGATTCAGCCGTGATGTTATGTTATAAAGACAGTCTGCAAATAAATACGAAAATAGCACTGTCTATCTATCTTTGACGAACCGAATTGCGTAGTGGTATCACTACCACTACGCCATTCGGGTTGGCGTCACGGCTGCCTTACGTTCTTAGGGTCCTGGGTTCGAATCCCGTTAGGAGCAAAATTAAAAAAAAAAAAAAAAATGTTTGTGTGATGAGCATGGACATTTGTTTCTGAGTCATGGATGTTTATGTGTATAAATAATAAGTACGTAATTACAAACAAAAAAGTATAATACAGTAGTATATCAACTATCTGGTGTCCACGACACAAACCTTGCTTAGTGTGGCGCTAGATGGCGCTGTGTGTTAATGTCCAGCGATATTATTATTATTATTATCTGTTACCTTTTCACACCTAGAAGGCTGACAAAATTGCTATGTGACACAAGATAGTATGTATGAATACTGTTTATCTCGGTAACTAACATGTACGTTCCGATAATGCTAATTTTCGATCTCAACGGGAGCGAAATCGTAGACAGAAGCTACTAGTACTGAATAAGATGTTGGTGGTGCAAATAGGTACGTTTACAATTCCTGTAAACACTTCCACTAAATCCATCGCTTTTGTTCGAAGAGTGTAATACACTATAATTCAATGTTCAATACATTATATCGATTGATGTCAAAAAGGCACTTCATGATAATTTGTCGAACTTTAGTCGATCCATCTCGGGTTCGATGCCCGAGTGTGGCAAAATAATTTTCGAAAATCTGTGAATGCAGATTAGTTTCTTTTTAATAATAAAGGTGAAGTATATCCATAAAGGATAGGTGGAAATCCGGGATTAGGAAACGACTGTTCATTGTGAAGTTCCTTTTATTACTGTCCAACGACTAAATTACTTACTTACTAGAATATGAATGCTTAGCTTGCTAAACGTGACCTGTTATTGGACCGACGACTGTCTTAATGGGGATCGGCAAAGGCATGTCCTTACACCTCCCCCGAAAAGTATCGACTACCCCTTCCCCCGTTAGGGAGAAAAAAAAATGGTACAATAATAAGTCACGGTACAGTTCGTTTTTTTTTTTCTATCAAAACACAAAAGTATTTGAATACAATGCAATGTTCCTATATTAATAGTTTTTATATAATAATAATAAACAACATATACATTGATGTTTGAATTTATAGTTTTTAAACTCTCAGAACTGATCTCAGATTTTTCAATTTTGGTCTGTACTTCGAGCAAAATAGACTCCAACTTAGAATATTCCGTTTGAGCTAATATAATATTTTGTTCTGCTGAATCGGATGTTTGTTTCCGTACTTGACCGATTTTCATAAGATAATCGTTAATTTCTTTCAATTTGTTTGAAATATAATAACAGCTCTTTTAAAGGCATTACAAGGTTATAAATCTCATATTTAGTGGGGTAACTTACTTGACTATGCTTATTTAGCTAAAACAATGTACTTAACCTGATTCGAAAGGGCGACTTGGTGGCGACGGGTACTGGAACCGCTATAACTTTCCCACGATGTCGGCTTCAGGTGGCAGCTTAGCTGCTGGATATGGTGTTTGGGCCGGGCTATACCCTGGACTCCATGGGCCGGGTTAATCCCTGGACTCCGCTGCTACTGGGCCGGGCTGTTCCCTGGACTCCTCGTTCTGTACTGCTGAGTTTGCTTGAGGTTGATCTTCTTAATACTTTTACTGCGCTCTTTTGGCACTTTTGGCGAAGAAATAAAGTGCTCTGACGAGTTAAAGTTGTGACTGGTGCTGGCATTGGCTTCTCCGTTTGGATTTTGTTTTTGGTTTTTTTTTTTTGTGTTTCTTCTTTTGAGTAAGACAACCCATCTTCTTTCTTGAATTTTGATTGTTTCTTCGGTCCTGATGTTCTTTTTCTTTTCTTCAATATTAATTTTCACATTCTTGAATTTTTGTTGTTGTTATATGGTAGGATCCTGGCAGGGTCGCCATGAAGTATATCCATAAAGGATAGGTGGATGATGGAAACGACTGTTCATTGTGAAGTTCCTTTTATTACTGTCCAACGACTAAATTACTTACTTACTAGAATATGAATGCTTAGCTTGCTAAACGTGACCTGTTATTGGACCGACGACTGTCTTAATGGGGATCGGCAAAGGCATGTCCTTACAAAGGAATATTTCCTTTGAGTAACATTTTCTATCACTAGTATTTAGAGTACTTTCCCTCCTGGTGACATTGAAAAATTCCACCCTGTATAGCTAATCGCTATACATTGAGTTTGCTATACATGGTGTAACAGACAGTACATGACTATTATTCTGCTGTTTTATACTAAAATGAAACCGACCCGAGCAAAATGTATTAACATGCCCCTTATCGAATTACTGCCACTGCGGCCAATCTCAACGGAGATTAGCCAACTACACAGGAGATATTATAGTGTAACATAGATACAGTCTTTGTTCCTTTACTCTCATAGTTAGATGGGATAACAATCCGACACATTCGCATCAGGCGCAAGGCCAACGAGGCTTAACTTGGTTTCCGGGCACAGGGTATCACCCCGCCAACTTCAAACTCCAGGTTGGTACTGAGAATTTCCAGATGCAAAAATCCCAAAGCATTTTTTCCCGACTAGAGAATCGAACCAAGGGGTTCGTTCAGCAGTCAAGCTTACAACCACGAGGCACAATATGGAACAGGAAATTTATATTTTATTATCCTACGAAAATTTCGCAGCGATTGTAATTTTAGAACCACTTAGGGATTTCAAGGAAATAGTTTGAGCATACATCTTGTGAAGAACAGTATATTCTTTATGAAACCAGTGTATAGTGAACTATATAATTTCATCAAGCGAGGACGTACAGCAATCAATGTGAAGCACCCGAAATGCCATGAGTAATGTTCACAATTTTGTCACCCTCATTGCCACCCGGGACGCTCACTTTTTATTTCAATAAATGCCAAATGGCTGTCACCCAAATATAAATATCGTTATTATACACCGTATATTTTAATGAAGTGCTTTCTATATTACCTTATCTAATTTAGCATCTGATTTAAAATTGCATTGCTGGAGATTTGGAATCGCAAATAGACCTACCTGGGAAATAATCAGAACTAAAATAAGATATTCGGGACAGAGATTTTACAGGTATCACACACCCGTAAACTACTTTAACTGTTGTGTGATACATCGATACATATTCAGGCCAAATAATCTCTTGAATGGAGTACCTAATACATATACCTACTGTTGTAAGTTTATTACAAGTAAAAAAAATCAGGAAACGGTCTACTTCTGTGTAACTAATAATGGAAGACATGATGCTGAGTAAGTATCTGAATAATTGGTATATTAATCAGTAAAACGTACCTTATATCATAATTAATTTGGCGGACTCCATTTGTCGACTGCAGGTTCTTGAAATGAAGAGCCATCTGACCTTACCGTACACGCTCCCTACAGATAATTCAATTTGCAGGGGTGACTTACCCAATTATAATATCAGCACCAACTCATTTTAAAGGCTACTCAGTTCTAATTTACTGTAATTTCATTCGGGTTTCTCGTTTTATTCTTTCCGTAAGTATTTGAGGTTAAACATGGAGTCTGATTACGTTTTCTGATGTTTAAGCAAACTTTTTCCACATTACGCTGGATTTTGTCGGGTATAAACATAAAAAGTGTTATGAGTTCACCGATTAGTTGTTTTTTGTTAAAAGACTTCTTTTACTCGCATAACTTTGTCGGATGAATGAAATAATTGAATACCTATAACGTTACGCAGATATGTTTTAGGAAAAAAACGGTACAGATTAAATGCAAAGAAAAAACCGCAAATGACTACATAACGGCTGAATACGTTAGTAACCCATTGTAAATATTTCAATCTTTAGTTTAAACAGCGTGGTTTTGAATAATTTAATTTATAGAAGCAAAGGCTTTGCTCGTTTATCAAGTGTATTGTTTAAATTTAATTTTTCCTGACATTTGGAGCACTTTACAGGGCTCACCGCTCCGAGTAGACAACCCGTGACCACGAATGAGGCGACCGCTCGTAACCACGCCGGCTCAATATTCACAAAATTAAAATTTGAACAGCAGCCAGGAAAAGTATCCGTCAATTCTGCTTTATTTAAAAAAAAAAAATATTGTTCCACTCATCATACTTCCTAAATAAATAACGATGAGTTGGAAAGCAAAATGACTAACGTTGGAAAACATTGAAGACCCGACAGCATGATTAATAAACGAGGACTAGCCAGGTACCGTGCCCAGTGAATTAGGCTTCTTAGGTACTAACATAAAAAAGGCCTTTCTTTCATTCAATCGACTTTTACGAATTACTCCGAGTAGCTGAATGATGTGGGCATATTATTTCTTTTGGCTCCCGGCAAATGAAAACCGTTTTTTTGTTTTTCTTTAGGTTCGTAAATTAAAGACTACTATTCTATTTTTACAGACGATTAAACAATGCATACTCGCCTACTGATACACAAATATTATATGTAATACGGTGTCATAAAGTCCAGTGTGCTCTCGCTAGTGAGATAACAAAGATACTCTACAGAGTGTCAGTGATGAATGCTTTATACTCGGCGTTGCATTAAATGGCCGAAATACAAGGGGCGCCCTGTGACGCGATAACAAACTCAAAAATATTCCTGCAATTGTATTATTTTTGCAATATCTTAGTTATAAGTCAAGTCAGCTATATGAAGAAGTATTCTGAACAAAAACATGTTATAAAATAGAGTGAAGTTAGTTTTATTACAGCTATCTATCTCTGCGCGGAGATGCAAGATCGCAGACTAGCTCTGTTTAACTAAGATATCTTTGAAAGTTCCCAGTTCTATCTCCCTGAATAGAAACAGCATCGGAAGTCGTTCTGCCCTCTCCTCACGAAACTCTTCGCTCTTTATACATTTGTAAAAATAGACGTTTACTATACTTATCATTAGCAACTTTGGCCGAAGTAAAAACTTCCTCCCTTTCGTTTTACCCTTCTCAACATGGATTTATTGTTTGAAGGTCAGTTTGATCCTTATCTTGTCTTGTAATCGATTCCGCTGAATTCTACCACTTACACTTCTGTTAGCCCCTCAAACATATATTGTGATTACGATGTAAGTAGTCTAGACACATTTGCTTGTTACAATAACAGGTACTCGTATATTTGCTATTGGTTTATTGTTTACTAGCTTCTGCCCGCGACTTCGTACGCGGATCCTATTGCTTTTGCCAGCGACACCGGGTTCGTCAAAATCGAAGATCTGAAACGTCTAATTCTAAGAGCCCGGGGACGGGAAAATAATGGATCTTTCCCACCTGAGCAACACATACCGTTTGTTTCTTTTTGCCATTTAACAGCTTCACAAAAAGTAAAATTTTGAACCATACCTCCGATGGCGGAATATGTGGCGTATACAATCATAGGAGTTACGTAAATGAACTCCGTTTCTTATCAACCCAAGGAAGGTCATCATGCCCTACGGCTATATCTTGAGACACCCGATTCTTCAGATGTAATCGACATTCTGTTCAGAGAATGTCGAAGTCTTCGCGCTCTTCTTCTGTCTCTTCATGCCGTACTCCAGCAATTCTTTCTCTCTCACTTTCTAACAGATTATGAATATTTTGTTGTGCGCGTGTTCGGTGCTCTTCTTCTGTCTCTTCATGCCAAAAACACTCAAATAACATAAGCTCGAAGACATATTTATTCGATAAAATAAAATAATAAATGGGAGTTTTGGCCAGTAGAGTCAAATTTTCAATGATATACCATCGTCATCGAAAATCGAAAATCAGTCCTAAACTGTTACCTCCTTAACCGCGTGGAGGTACTCCCAGTTTTTGTCATTTTATAATTATACAGTTAAATTAGTGATAGCTTTGCAATAATTTTCACATCAGATGTTTCTGATCTGCGATTTTTTATAAGTCAACAGGAAATGCCCATCAGACCGAACAACTTTTGCTAAGACGTCATCATTCCTATGTGTTATGGTGTAGCTGGGCTCTTGTAGTTCCACAACAGGTGTTCCAGATCTTCGATTTTTATAAATTAACAGAGAGTGCTCATCAAATTGAACAACGTTTGCTAAGACGTCATTCCTATAAGCGTTATGGTGTAGCTGGGCTATTGGAGTTCCACGACAGGTGTCCCAGATCTTCGATTTTTTATAAGTCAACAGAGAGGGCTTATCAGATTGAACAACTTTTGCTAAGACGTCATTCCTATATGTGTTATGGTGTAGCTGGGCTATTGGAGTTCCACGACAGGTGTCCCAGATCTTCGATTTTTATAAGTCAACAGAGAGTGCTCATCAGATTGAACAACTTTTGCTAAAACGTCATTCCTATATGTGTTATGGTGTAGCTGGGCTCTTGGAGTTCCACATCAGGTGTTCCAGATCTTCAAATTTATTCTCTCAGCAGAAAATGCTCATCACGTGAAACAATTTTTGCTATGGTGTCATATTTGTATCTCTTATAGTTTAGCTGGTCTATTGCGGTTCTACATCAGGTGTTCAGGTTTCCAAGATAAATTATAGCCTATATGTTGCCCAGACATAATACCTATACAACAAAAAAAAATCATTCAAATTCGTCCAGTACTTCCGAAGATTAGCGTGTACAAACAAACAGACAAACAGACAAACAGATAAACAGACAAACAGACAGACTTTTTTTTTGGATTCGTGCTCTATTACTGTTTCTAAACCCACTTCAATTATTATTTTTTAAATATATTCAATGTACAGACACAGCTTTTTTACTCTTTTATTATATGTATAGATCTTATATTTTTTCTTTGCTTATCTATCAAACAGATATCTTTGAGGTTTCGAATATAAAAACCTACTCACTGAAAGAAATACTCCGCCATAAAATGCAATACATTACTCGACGCTTTTTTTTAAAAGTACGTTAACGTCACGGCGCGCGTCAGATAAAATGTGTTTCGAAGCGATCCTGGAGTATAGCCTAGTTTTTGTATCGTCCGATTTCCTATGAAATACGTGAGACGAGATAACGCCCCGGGAAAAATCCGGTGCAGAACGATCCCATAGAAGATCGAATAAAGCAAATACAGAATTCGTTCCTGCTCTATCCACCTTTCAGTCCGAGGTTTTCGATTGAACGGACTAAATATGTGACAGTATCTGTGACTTGAATGACAAATACTTGAAAATATGACTCAGATACTGCTTCAAGTTCTTTTAAATTTGGACTTTGAAGTACCTATATTTGAATTTATTTTACTTCCACCGATGTATTTTCGACCACAAGTTCTAAAGAAACTGCAAAACAGAGTATGATAATATAAACTTCTTCCTGGGTGTAAAATACGCATACCTTGAAGTTTTTAGTTGAAGAGGTTTCATATCTCAGTGGCAATAAATTGAGGATCTCCTCCGTGAACGATGGCAAAAGGTATAAAATAAGGTTATGTCACAATGTAAAAGCATAAATTTCTCCCCTTATCTCACAGGTATTCTGACGTCAATCGTTGCTTTATAGGTAAATGCACTGAGTTATGAAACACACGTTACGTCACTGCGGAAATCTGTTACGTCTCTTAAAATACCAATCATTTTATTAATTTATAATGAAGGTACAAAGTTTGAAGTCCCATGATATGAAACTAAATTTTGCTGTTGCTCGTAGTTTCATGAGCCAGATTATTTCAAACTCAGTCGCTTGTTATTTACCCTTTCATAATTATTTCTACGCTTCGTCAAAATTCATAAACCTAAACTCATTTGCTTCAAAAGATGTAACCGCTCCGAGGCATGGCCTATTTACTATGTTTATCTCCTTTGTTGTATTCTGGTCTGTATTCAATTCACTACATTATCTTACCGTTTATTTTGACTTACCTACTTATCTTAGTTATTCTCATTTATTTTCATATTTTCTGATGAGGACATCTTGCTCGGATATTTTTTCCGAAAATACGTAAATGAAATTTCCTTCGCAGATATAAAATCATCACAGTAATATTTTCTTTTATTCAGTCCCTTTTTATGTTTGTAGCCGTCAGGTGCAGGTAGAACCGCGGGTCATTAGGACGACTCGTAGCCCCGCTACGGAGCTACGCCGTAGCACGAACTCAAATCACACCGACCCTCAATCAACACCACTGTCAGGGCTTGTATAGTTAGGTGAAAAGTGAAAATATATTTATTAAGAAGTGAGTCGAATATAAACGATGATTAAGGAGTCCGAACTTTTACGTCGCATTACCTATTCCAGAATTTTCAACTAAAACATAGAATTGCGTAAAATCTACGAAATACCGTGTATCGCCAACAAAAGATCTCGAAGAAACTTTGCTCCTCCTTTCGGCATTCACAATGGTATTACAGGCAGGATTCAACGAAATGGGACGGAAAATCGCTTTGATGCGTAAATAATTGAAAGTTAGATGTAAAATTGAGGAAAGCCGATTGTTGGTTTGAAATTTGCCGAAACCTTAGGATTGTATCGGACGTGTCGAATTATGGACAGTGGAGTGTGAGCTGTAAATTGTGGCATCGGAGTCGGGAGTGCGCTCTTATGTAGTGGGCGTCCGATCGATAGCGCACTAATGAGCCGTGACATGCTGTCGACAATCGACATGTGTGTATCGAATGTCGATCCCGGCACGGACCCGCCATGCGGTCCGGGCCGCGGCACGTGCGCTTGTGCATTCCGGCTGCCGCGGCTTTCAGCACCGAATGCTCGCTCGAATACCAATTAGTCTTCTCACGCAAAAATTAAACCACAACCGTAGCGATTCCGATGCATGTCAAACTGGTTCCCGTTTCGTGTTTGAACCGAAATAATTAATACAATGCTTTGGTGTTGCACAAAAGTATTTGGTTTTCAGCTGAGTGAAGAAAATACTCATCATAATGTTATCATAATGTATCTCAATATAATTTCTGACAAATAATTTAAAAAAAATGTGATTATTGAGGCAACGGAATACTGGAACGTTTAAAATATACTGGCACGTGGCAAGTAATATAGTATACACAAAAGTAGTTCACATTCCAGTAGTTAAGAACAAACGATATTTGTGTCTGTGAGGCGGACAGCGGTCGACGCCGCGCACCGCCGCCGCAACATTACTCAGCCGCTATCTGATTTTGTCTGCTAATTGACTAGAAATACAGATAAACGCTATTTTTACTCCGCCATAAATCTTCAAATACCTTTGTGATTTACGGATCGATCATTCTTGAGATTTCTTTGTAAATGAGCAGATATATCATGGTGCTACGTTCAAGTATAAAAATAAAAGCCAGCGTTTCGAAAGGCAAATTTTATTCGTGGTCCAACGTATACACAATGAACGGACCCTTTCAATGTAAAATTTCGCATTATTATGTTCACTCGCATATATTACAATATTTACAAATGGATACAACTCACTTAATTGAACACCGAGGGCGGTTAACTACTCGCGAGAAAGACGAGCACGGCAGCCGTGAGTGCCAGGCGCGGCGAAGAGAGCGCGTCGCGCGGGCGTGCGCCGGCGCCGGCCGCACGTGCGCGCGCACTGCCCCCCGCCTCGCCGCGGCAGCCCGCGCTTCCCGCGCTCACGCTACCCAGGCTACGACCACGCACTTTTAATGGTGATATACAAAAGTTCTCTTCCGGGAAGTCTGGCGTCAGGGCTAACGGGTTGGCAAGAGGGTCCCGTCCACACTCACACGGCACGTGATTCCCGCGTATCACTATATTCTCAACTTCTAAAATGACCGCCTCCGGCGTCTCCAGCATATGGTTACCGGTTAGTTTAAATGTGGTGACGCTGTTGTTTTGTACTAGAGAGAGTTCCTCGATGCCGTCAATCTTATTGTTACAAATTTCTAATATATCGATACGCTGTAAACCGTCGAATGCGCCGACCCGCACTATCCCCAGATCAGATTCTCGAAGAGCGAGCCTGCCGACACGCACCAGTCCACGGAAGGTATCGGGCAGCACCGCCGGTAGATCCATGTACGCCAATTCAAGTACGCCGACCCCTTCTAGCCCAGCAAAAGCTTGAGGCTCGATAGATCTTATTCCGGATGGGAGTTCAATCTGCGCTACGTCATTCAGCCCCGAAAAGGCATGCGCTAATATACGTTTAATTGGATTATTCCGTAGGGAGATGAGTTTTATAAAATTGGTTCCTGCAAAAGCGTATCCTTCGATTTGAGCGATCCTGTTGTGTGTCAGGACGATTGAAGTGATGTTTTGTAGAGCCGCGAACGCGAACGCGTCAACAGTCGCGAGCGGCGTGTGCTGGATGTAAAGCTCGCGGAGGCGCGGCAGGCCCCGGAAGGCGAAGGGGCGGATGCGCGTGAGGTTGCAGGCGTCGAGCGCGAGGCGGCGCAGCTGGCGCAGGTGCGCGAAGGCATCGGAGCGCAGCACGCGCAGGTCGGCGCGTGACAGCGACAGCTGCGTCACACTCGCGCTCAGCGCCGACGGCACGCCGCGTAGCGTCGCGCTGTTGCACACCACCTACGACCAAACAATGACATGAAAATAAACATTTCACATTGTAATCAACGTTATATCCTCTTCAAATATTTTCCAGCTTTGAGTCCGTGACAAACAGCAATCCTACAAAAATGATTGAATTATCAGTTTCGCCGTGTCACGACCTAAGCATTATTTCCACTGTTTGCTCGGTCAATAAGGTTAATCCTTCCCGAAATATTGTCATCGGCGTTCGCAGGCCGAGGTCCATAATATTTTGATTGAATTGTTCCAAACTTAAGCTTCGCACATAATCGACCAAAACAAATATCAATTTGATTCATCCCCGTAGGTACAATCATATAAAGCGTCGATATCGAAGCTTCAATTCAATTTAGTAGGTGCGCACCAATTCAATTTACGTGTATTAGTGGCCTGTTTGTCCATCCAATCGATTGATATAAATTCGAGACACGTTCCGTGACACACTGAATTATTAATATAACTATAGGTACTTTGCAAAAGAAGAAGTGAATACATTAACAAACTCGCCGAGAGCTGATCCCTGGACTTACGTTTTGGTAACTTCCAGGAGTTTTGAATTGAAGAGTCTCATGGAATAAAATGAATATTAAAAACAAACTGTTTGAAACTATTTTTAGTGAAAAACTATGGGTACACTTGAATTATTTAAAGTAACAGGATTCTAAACAAATGAGCATTGATAAAGGTACCGAAAATTATATTTCCCGGAAAAGAAACCTAACAATATATCCATCTGAAAAGCTGGGACAAGGGCGGACTTCAATCGTGAAGATTACCGTCTCTAATTTCAATTTAATCCAATAATTTAAGATTCCTTTGCCTTTAGCTATGTACCGTAAAATAGTATTAAATTCGGTGAACTGCGCAACTGAGAAATTAGTTTGTAATGTGATTGGAAATTGCTGTAGAATCAGTTACTAGCATTGAGATTTATTTTTGGTTTCAGGTAACAAAATGGATGACAGAGATGATTTATTTTGATGAAAAAATTATACATATCGGACCATTTTCTAAACATTTTTGTGATTGTTGAGTTTAAATAGGCAGCAATTAGAGAACATTTTATTATATTTTCACTTTGCTTGAAAACTTTTCCGAGTTAACAGAGTTGTCCACCTAAAATGCAAATGTATATTTTGGTGGATTATCATAAGCGGCTGCGAGCAGCAGATGGTGAATAGCGTGGAACACAACGTTCAGAGTAAATCATTTCGGAACACCTTACTGTGTAAGTTTGGGCCAATTTAAGTCCTCTATACAGTTTTGGTAAAGTTTACGACCAAATTATTTAGGTACTTTTTTTTTTTTTTTTTTTTTAGGATGGGAAATCATCAAATGACTTCTCCCACTCTGGGCGGAGCGGGAGGGAGTGTCAGACTCTTACTGACTAAAACCCATCCATGTTCCTTCCTCGCCCTTTACGTTACGGGGCCGCGGTATCTCTTTCGAACAGTCCCGCAACCCCGGCAGGCTTCGGCCCTTGCGGGCCCCTCTCTTCTGCTGACATCTCTTTGAGGCGCGCGTGGAACACGAACGCGCCGTCGACACGGCCTGTCGTCACTACTAGACGGACGGACGGCTAGCTAGCCCATAGCTAACCGTCCACAGGCCCGCATCTACGGTGGCCGGTAGCCACCACGTGGCCCCCGACGCCCGGTGCGTCTCCCGCGGCGGCCGGGAAGAGAGGCTCTCTCCCTCTCTCGTTCCGCCACCTCCTTCGCCAGCATGACTGCTTCGCAGAAGGAGGTGACGGCTTCCCATTCCGTCTCGCTCCGGACCATGGAATGAACCAGGGCCGGACGCGAGAGGTCGCCGCCGCCGATCGCCGCTACGAGGACACGGCGGTGCTCCGCCCACGTAGGGCAGACCTCCACCGTGTGCTCCACCGCTCCGTGCTCCAGGTCACTGTTAACGTCGGCAGGCCTGTCCGGTGATGTCACCCAGGCCTGCACGATCGAGGCTTCCAGGAGGAGCTCCCGGTCCAGCTGCTTCAGCGCCCAACGCGGACCACTCGGGGCCTGTTGGACTGGCGCGCTTGAGGACTGGGTGGAGACGTCAAACCGGATGTACCGGTGGTCGGAATATGTCTCCACCCCCTCCATGACACGCCAGTCAACGACACGCGGCGACAGAGCGGGGCTAGCGAACGAAATGTCCACCACCGACTCGCCCCGCATCCGCACACACGTGGGAACAGAACCCCGATTAAGGACGTCCAGGCCCTTCTCCAGGGCCCAGTCCTCCACCATCCTTCCCCGCACATCTGTGCAACGAGAACCCCAAGCCAAGTTCTTGGCATTGAAGTCCCCGAGAACAAGCACGGGGAGATTATTTAGGTACTTCATGTAAGTTTAGCAGATGTAAAATGAAACTGACAGAAAGTTGGTTTTCCTGGTCCTTTGGGACCCTTCTGGTTTCCAAAATATTAAACGTTAAGGTACCAACTTTTTATATTTTATTTTACGAACACGAGTTTTAATTGTCATTAGGTACTGAACTTTTAATACCCCCACGACTCCTGTATCGTTTCATGCAACCATTAGTTCAACGATTAGCGTGCATTACATTGCGCGGCACCGTAAACAGTGATTTTTCACAGCAAAATTGAAACCTATAGCAATCATTTTTACTCAATGTCACTAGATTTACAGCGGTGCTTAGATGACTATCTGATGGGTCTTTTACACCCTGTATAATTACTACATTACGTAGATAATAATCAAGCTACGTAGTTTTAACTTCGTGTGTCAAATCATTTCACCCGACTGCGGCGGAGTCAACAAGGAAGGTATTTATTTCGTTTCACTTACGTTCTACGTCGAATATATGTAGCTTTAACTTTGAACGCTGACCTGTGTTTTGAAAATTCAACAGCGTCCTTTTTAACCGACTTCCAAAAGGATGAGGTTCTCAATTCGTCGAAACCTTTTTTTTATTTTTTATGTATGTTCCCCGATTACTCGAAGATGTGTGGTCCGATTTGGATTTTTTTATTTCGTTTGAAAGGGTATACTTCACAGGTGGTCCCATAATCCTCAAGTCAGGATCTGATGATGGGATCCTGGAGAAATAGAGAGAACTCTTCAAATTTTATAGGCACGTATTTGGGTAGTTTTCGGAAGAGTACTTTCTTGGAGTGGTCCCACTTCAATTTGGTGAAGATCTGATGAAGAACTTCGGAGATAGGCAACGGAACTCCTCAATAAATGATAGCAAATGTACTGGGATTGCTGAAATATCATATCTGTCTATTGTTTATACCAAATCATACTCGTAACATAACATCACGCCAGTACGCTGTGAAGGGGTGAGCGCATGTGCAACACTAAAAAGTGAAAAACAAAACTTTTTTGCAACTTCTGAAGGTAAAGTTATTTTTCACTTTTTTGTGTTTTTAGAAGTCGGTTTTATTTTTTGCAAAAAAGTTTTTATCAAAGCGTTCATTTAGGTGACGCTAGTATAAGTAAAATGTAAATTCATTTATAATCTTATTAAGATTAGTAAGCCATAGAGCCGTCTTCCGACACTATGATAACTGATAACATGAACTTGTTACCTGCGACTGTGACAGACAGATGCAGTGCGTCGGGCATGGCGGCGTGAGCGCAGGCATGAGCGACGGCGTGTGCGCACGCCCGCCGCCGCACAGCGCGCCCCACGCCGTCGCCGTCACCAACCACCGCAACATCCATCTGGTGACAAGTTATTATGATGAGTAAAAAATATTTAACAGTTGGTCCTGCACCTGATTTCTCTTCAGTCAGAGAGGATTTATTTCGGACAAGCCTGCCACACTATTCCCAAACCTCTGTAACTCCTGAAAGCCAGAATCAACAGTGGCGACCACCAGAAAAGCGCCGAGACAACAGAGCTCGACGAAGTCCCAGAGAATGAATTTAACTGTCTTGAATCTCACAACAAAATTAATCAGAAAGTAAAGCGGAGCTATACTTTCTTGTACGCTTCTTGGCGGCGTGTCGCTAAATAATAACGGTCGATCTTTAGGTTAAGTCGTGCTTGCCTAGGTTGGTCTGTGGATGGGTGACCATCCTTACATATCGAGTTTCCTCCGTGCCTCGAAAAGCGCGTTAAGCTGTTGGTCCCGGCTGTCATTTGTAGATCTTTGACAGTGAGTTACAGGTAGTCAGTGGCCCAAAAAGTCTGACAACCTGCAATCCTACCAAGTGGTATCGTATTTCCCGGTACTAGGGTAAACTTGCTTAATTCGTACTTACGCCAAATTCGTACTCCACTTAAAACTCGGCTTTGGTAACAGCTATCAGCGCCTCTAGTGTCAAAAAATATAAATAACAGTCGGCCATTTTACCACCTGACAGATAACACCTGTGAAGCTGCTCTCGACAAAAATATTGAAAAAGTAAGCTTTTTTCGACTATTGCTGTAATATTTTTACACATTTCGTAAGAGTTTTATTCAAATAAGGTCGTGTATAACCTATTTTACGATTTGATACGTATTAATGTGTATCTTTACGATTTCATCTGACGTGTTATCATATTCGTAACTGTTGTCAATTTTTTTGCCGGTAAATTTAAAATTTGTTTGGCTCTTGCTCCTATTTCGTACTTGAGTTAAGTTCTTAAAACAGCTTAAAACGTACTGGTACGATTTAGCGATGATTGCCGAGAATTGGCGAAGATCATCCGTCGAATTTGTTAAGAATTCCTACTTGTTTTAGTAACACATTGTTGATTTTGATGCTGATTCTCAATACTGTATACCAATGAATAAAACTCAAAGTACGATTTGGGATGAATGGTCTTAAATCGTACTTTTTTCAGTTTTTTTTAAATTGTTTATTTTTGAGATGTTTATAAGGTTTATGTTAAATTTGATTATGGAAACAATAAAGCATTAAGCAAACAAAAATTCCTAATAATTAAAACTAATTTATCTTTCCTAATTTTCTAAATATGATGGTTTTCCCTTAAGGGGTACGAATTATGCAAGTTTACCCTAACTGGGTTGTGGACGTCAGATATAAAATATTGGTATTCAGCTGCATCTGGTCAGACTGGAAGCCGACCCCAACATAGTTGGGAAAATGATAATCAGATGATGATGTAGCGGAGGAGTAGGAAAAAACGTAATTTCCACTTCCTTCCATATCAGCAGGAGACAGAACGAAACAAGGCCAATAGGCACAAAGAGACGTTTACAACTGGGATAGGCCCAGTTGCCTAGCACCACGGATAAATATTAACATTAATGGGATGTGTGAGTGGAATATGTGAGCTGTTGTATCTGATTCCAATAATACAGGGTGTAAACCACCTCATCACAAAGCCGTTAACCAAGCATTCTGTACATCAAACTAAGTAACTTTACGCAAAAATTATTGCTGGGAAACAACTTTTTTTTTTGAGGTTATAAATCATGCTTTGTGGTAGAACTCAATGTAACGCACTTAAAACATTGTGCTGATGGATGGATTGAATAGTACAGGGGTCGTGGAGGTGTTAAAAGTCAAAATCTTACAAAAAAAACTTGTATTTAAAAAAAAACTCGTCAAAAAGTTGTAACTTTGACCCCCCATATCTCCGTAACTAGGAGGTTCCCAGGTATGGTGTAGAACAAAAAAATGATCGCAATGATGGGGAGAACAAGTGTCTTTCGGCTTCGTGAAGAGGTGTTTTACACCCTTTATAGGTATGGCAAAAACGCTTGAACGCTTGAATAGTAAATAACTCCGGATGTAACTTGTACACTATCCAACATAATATTGCGTTAATTTTTCCAAAGACTGCAATGCCATAAAATGTGATGTGCAGATTATTCATATTCGCAGTCAGATGTGGAACATTGACAAAAAGGCGAGTCAACAAGCTTGAAGGAAAATAATTTACTGTTAAAGTTGTCATGTCCTGTGAGAAATTGGGAAACACAGTGATCAGTCTCCAGTCATGTCCTGAGGTTCTGCCCTTAATGGAATAATCCCACCTTAATTGCCATTCAGACAAAAGTTCCTCCCAGACGTCGGTCTGTGGTTTTAATAATCTAGAAATCTTAGCACAGTCACTTATGGTTAAAAAGTCTGCGTCCGTGGTCTCACGCGAGTTATAGTATACATAACAGTTGGAGAGGAGTATCGGTTTACCACCCATGGTACAACGAGCGAGAGAGAAAGGAGAGTGCACCTGAGTTTGCGTACACTTGTGCACTTTAATACCTACTGCGTTGATGGCTAGCCTCCGCTGAAACTGGCATGTGGCTCAGGTTGGCTGGACAAATCTTCAAAATAGCTCGCATTTAACTAGGTCAATAGGGCACTTTATGTGACGGCTAAACACCCTTATTTCAGAATTTGTGACGCTACAGAATCTTAGATAATCGATCGAATACGGGTCCAGCCATCTTGAAAAACCACTTTTCGCTGGTCGCTCAATCTCGGTAACGGAAGTGATTTTGACGACTTTTTGCATATCAACGGGCGTCACATAAGTTTGTGACAGGCATCGAGCTAAAAGTTTTGTGATATGTACAGTGGTTTAGTAGAGAAATGCAAAAAATCTGTGCCAGCCATCTTGAATTTACGTAAAAAACTTTTGGCTGGCACTTCCGAATCTCAATAACGGTAGCGTTTTCGAATATGGTTCCTTTACTAAAACTTGGTGACGCAATGTGTGACAGTAATAACGTTTGATTTATGGCGTCACATGCAAGGGTTTACGAGAAATCAATAAAAACCTAATGTCCAGCCAACCTGAGTTCAAGCTGGCTGGACACCTGTATCTCCGCTGCCTGATGATCTACGACCTTCAAAATGTGTTCAAAATGTTGTGACGGGGACGATAATGATAACCTGAATTTGTGACGGAGAAACTTTGCGTAGTTTCAAAGATATTGATCATTTAAATTTTCCCATACAAACACTGCAGTAGGGTTACCAATATTGTAGGTTTTATGTAGGACTGAGTATATTTTACGGTGCGGTGGCCCAGTGGTGGCGGCCCCGACTTACGTTCAGTAAGTCGTGGGTTCGAACCCAGGCTGGCGCATTACTTTGTGTAATTTATTACATCACCGCTGCTCTCAAAACGGCGAAGGAAAACATCGTGAGGAAAAGTATATTTTGTGGTGCTTTCTTTAATGGACGAAAATCCGTGTACTGGTGATACTAATAAGAACAACTGTAGATATTTAAATCAATAGAAGACAAAAGTGTAGAAGTGAGGAATGGGGGTAATTTTTTAATGTTATTAATTATTTACGTGCAGATTTCTACTCTTTTTAGTAGGTAGGTATTGGTGTTTTTCATGGTAAGTACATAGGTAGTTAATGTGTCAGGATAACTAAATAACTAATGCTCTAAGGTATTAAAATGAAAAAATAATGTTTGCTGTAAATAAAATCACATTTATTTGTACTTATACAGCGTTTCAAATGACGACGATCAACTCCATTTCAGTAACCCTCGCCTTGTACCACAACGTTGTTTTTACCACCGCCCTAAGTGTTTGAAGCGCAAATGAAGTCGGTGGTCGTCATTTGTAATATAGCTGAATATACTAAAATATTCTTCAATACCTATCTAAAAAAGACAATTATTACACAAAATCAATCACAGCATCAGTGTTCATTTTTGGTTTTAATACGTACTACCTAGTTAGCTAGGTGATTTTGAATCAATAAGTTGCGTAAAAAATGTACAAAATATCTGTGAACGGAATGTAATACTTCCATGATAGCTGATGTTGGTGTCGCCATCTATTGCTTAAAGTTGGTACTACTAGGACAACTGGTCGAATCTTCTCTTATTATTTTGTTGTCTTACCGCAGATTAATTAAAAGTTGTCTTACTCTGATTAGTGATAACACTTCGAAAAGTACATACACTGCAGACTGTCGAGTTTAGTTCTCATTTTCAGTTATCTAAGATAATGAACTAAACGCGAAATACAAGTGGGCTCTCTTTTGCAGCGCCGGTAGTCAATTATTATTTTGAATTAACACATACTTACGCTTTTTATTGCAGGAAAACCTTTTATTCCCACGGATAAATCAAATACAAACCAGGCGTGGCTGCTACCGGCTGATTAGTATTTTAAAAAGAAATCCTATAATTATGTAAAAAATATGGTCACCTCACAATATTAATGGATGTTTGTATGGGAAAATTTAAATGATCAATATCTTTGAAACTACGCAAAGTTTCTCCGTCACAAATTCAGGTTATCATTATCGTCCCCGTCACAACATTTTGAACACATTTTGAAGGTCGTAGATCATCAGGCAGCGGAGATACAGGTGTCCAGCCAGCTTGAACTCAGGTTGGCTGGACATTAGGTTTTTATTGATTTCTCGTAAACCCTTGCATGTGACGCCATAAATCAAACGTTATTACTGTCACACATTGCGTCACCAAGTTTTAGTAAAGGAACCATATTCGAAAACGCTACCGTTATTGAGATTCGGAAGTGCCAGCCAAAAGTTTTTTACGTAAATTCAAGATGGCTGGCACAGATTTTTTGCATTTCTCTACTAAACCACTGTACATATCACAAAACTTTTAGCTCGATGCCTGTCACAAACTTATGTGACGCCCGTTGATATGCAAAAAGTCGTCAAAATCACTTCCGTTACCGAGATTGAGCGACCAGCGAAAAGTGGTTTTTCAAGATGGCTGGACCCGTATTCGATCGATTATCTAAGATTCTGTAGCGTCACAAATTCTGAAATAAGGGTGTTTAGCCGTCACATAAAGTGCCCTATTGACCTTATAAAATGTGAGCTATTTTGAAGATTTGTCCAGCCAACCTGAGCCACATAAACTGGCCCCCATGCCCGAAATGAAGTCAAGAGGATAGCATTTGAAAATTTTAGTAGTATTATTAAACTGCTTTTACTGTCATTGTTTGAGTTCAGTAGGTACTAATTTAATTGAAAGAGATTTACTCACTAAATCACTACAACATTGTATACACGCGTTATACCTGCTCTGCAATCAAATGCAATAATTTTCCCAATAAACCTCAGAGTTTCACACTGAATAAACCGATTACCCGATATTCGCATTCCTGACAATTTAAACACCTTCCAGGTGTCACGGTTGTATGCGGACACCGCAGCTGAACCTCGCACCGAAATTTACCTTCATTTTACTAACACACACGTTAGGGGCGCGTGATTATTAGACTCGGCGTAAATGTCAGAAATATTATCCTAATATCCAGCTCATTTGTGAAAACAGTCTACTGGTGAAAACGAGACCGTAGTTATTCTGCAGGGAACTGTTTCATGAGTCCCACAAAATGCGCTACCAACATGCCAAATTCCTCACGTATTTGTGTGGCACATGCTTCTACACCCCTTTGGGTTTATCGACAGTGCAATTTATGCAGATAACTTCACGATACCTTTTAAGGTCGCAACACATCCTTATTTTCTCGTCAACGATATCTCGGGATGATCCCACAATCCAAATTGGATAGATACGCACATATGCGCTATAAGCTGGTCTCACACAGACATGGTAATTGGAGTGACGATTGGTGACGGTAGATGGGAGTGTTTGCAGGTTTAACGCCACGTACCGGTCCATGCGGGGTCAAAGATGAGCTGTATAAGTTATGACAGGTTCAGAATCCTATCGCCACGGAACATGATCAATGCGCCTTCGTATGTCAACACCGAGTTACCGCAATATGTAGTGGTCGAGGAAATTTTGAGGTTGTAAACTTGAGTCGTAACACAAGTCCACTAGCAAACTTACTAGCTTATTTACTTACTACTACTTACTCGTTACTTAAGTTACCAACACACTGGCCATAATTATCTCAGAAACGTATTTTTGAGATATAAGTACCAGTGTTAGAAAATCTTGAAGGTTGGATTTTGGTATCGGTTGTATGTACTTATATTGTGATAACTAGCATTGGAAGTCTAGTGGCGTGACCGTCGGACTCACAAGTCATATAGGTCTTGACTCTTGACTTCGAACCCAAGACACGCACCTCTGACTTTTCGTATTAATTATCACTTGCTTCGGTGAAGGAAAACATCGTGAGGAAAGCAGCATTCCTGAAAGATATTTCTCTACGGCATGTAAAGGCAATTTAGAGACCCATGCGGTATTAAAACCCTGACACCAAGTTAGGGACTCACCATCTGCCTAGCCTTTTCCCAACTATGTTGGGGTTGGCTTCCAGTCTAACCGGATGCAGCTGAATACCAGTATTTTACATGGAGCGACTGCCTATCTGACCTCCAGAACCCAGTTAATATTGGGTAATGCGATACCTCTTGGTCAGACTTGTCAGACTATTTGGGCCACTGACTACCTGTAACGACTGTCAAAGATGGACAAATGACAGCCTGGACCAACAGCTTAACGTGCTTTCGGAGGCACGGAGGAAACTCGGTATGTAATGGTGGTCACCCATCCACAGACCAACCTAGGCAAGCACGGCTTAACCTAAGATCAGGCACTTTTGAATTTCAATTCAAAAGTGCCTGTTATTGGTCTACTTGAAATAAATGCTTTGATTTTGATTTTTGATCTACCCGAGCGGCTGTTATTAAATTCCTAAAAAGAAGATAAATACTAAACACACGATAAAAAAAATAAGATAATCTTTAAAAGTTCATTTAGAAATCCTGTTAGATTAAAACAAAGCAACATTGAATATAACTCGTGTAGTAAACTAGGAGGTATTTTCTAAATCGATGTCGTGTTAACTACACGGATAATTTCGAGTAGTTTGACTAACGATGTTCAATAACAAGGTTAACCACAGGGTTTAACTGTGAAATGAAGCAGAAGTAATGTGACCGAAAGCAATGCGGACGAGTTCTTTGATCCCCAACATAATGTTTTATGTTTTACGTAATGTTTTATGTGTATGTTTTGTGTTTTATGTGTTTAAAATCAAATAAAAAAAACAATCTTAGTCAGTCTAAAACTAATTTATTTATAAACAAACTAAGATTAAACCATTATTTAATAAATCATCAGATTTCCAGCAATCGCAAACAAACAAACAGACAAACAGCCGTTAATATTCAAAAATAATAATCACAATAGAACACAAAAATATATCACAAAATATAACACTAATTGAAAATGAACGACTAATTTCCAAAGTAAAATAACATAGGTATAGAAGAAAGTTAAAAACGTAGATGTCTCGCTATATTAGTTTTATAATATTTGAAATTTAATTTTTTAATTTTTGTTTTTTACGAAATTTGTTTGTACTTTTAACTTAATTCAGAATGAATGCTCTGCAAAGAAATTTATTTGTAACAAATTAAGTTAAAAGTACAAACAAATTTCGTCTGTGTTTATATTTGTTCCAAATTATCCAAAATCTATTATAGTACGTTATCGTCGATAGTTTCAAGAATTAGCACTTTGTTATGTTAACAAACTATGAAATGCGAACTTTACAAGCTTGTAGCCAGTTCAATGTATTTGCTTTCGATAATGAATCTCAACGCAACAGTTTGCCAAACTTTACGATTAGGAGGTCCGAAGTTAGAGATCTAGTATCCAGTCGATATTAACTCAAAGCGTTAGGTAGTACTAGTTCGATCGGCGGCGGCGACCTCTCGCGTCCGGCCCTGGTTCAATCCTTGGTCCGGAGCGAGACGGAATGGGAAGCCGTCACCTCCTTCTGCGAAGCAGTCATGCTGGCGAAGGAGGTGGCGGAACAAGAGAGGGAGAGAGCCTCTCTTCCCGGCCGCCGCGGGAGACGCACCGGGCGTCGGGGGCCACGTGGTGGCTACCGGCCACCGTAGATGCGGGCCTGTGGACGGTTAGCTATGGGCTAGCTAGCCGTCCGTCCGTCTAGTGACGACAGGCCGTGTCGACGGCGCGTTCGTGTTCCACGCGCGCCTCAAAGAGATGTCAGCAAAAGAGAGGGGCCCGCAAGGGCCGAAGCCTGCCGGGGTTGCGGGACTGTTCGAAAGAGATACCGCGGCCCCGGAACGTAAAGGGCGAGGAAGGAACATGGATGGGTTTTAGTCAGTAAGAGTCTGACACTCCCTCCCGCTCCGCCCAGAGTGGGAGAAGTCATTTGATGATTTCCCATCCTAAAAAAAAAAAAAAAAAAAAAAAAAAAAAAGTAGTACTAGTTAAGAGGCCTGCGGAGCATGCGAATTTCATACAAACGTAAAACCAAAATAATTTGTAAATCAAACATATTCATAAGGTAGTGTGTATTTATTTTGATTGGATTACAGAATACCTAAGATCCCAAACACATATTTTGAATCTACACTGATTTAAACAAGAGATAATAGAAAAATAAATTTTCTACAGATATTTTTTAATTCCTCATATCTCGTCTTTATATCATTGTCCTTTCAAAATATTTATTTGGGAACATAGATATTCTATACTACAACCGAAATATATACACACTACCTTAAAAATATGTTTGATTTTCATATTATTTTGGTATTACGTTTGTATGAAAAACGCATGCTCCGCCGGCCCCTTAACATAAAATCACGCCTGTAATGCCCGAAGTGTTGGGCAGAAGTGTACCTAAAACCGCCACATTTCGCCAGTTATGATGAAGTCCAATGTTAATGGGGGCGAGCCTATTGCCATCAAGCGGGTGAAAATTTAGACTCCGTGGCTGCTGATCAGAAATTCCTGAAGGAAAAACCCAATAACATTTTGTCCGACCTGGGAATCGATCCCAGGACCACTACACCAATGAGCCAGTGTTAGTTATATGTTTAATTAAATAATTACTGTAAAATTGTAGATATATCTGAAAATAGTAGTGGAATTGCCGTAGTATAGGAATTCAATTACCAATCCTCCGCTGAAGCGAGATGGATAATTATGGTAATTCGCATTTAGAGCTGCTCGGTGAGGGTATGGAGAGGCTTATGTTCACCGGTTGGATATTTACCGGTTGACGTAATCTGTAGAAATTAGTGAGCATGTGAGATGTACATTTGTACAATGTTACCCCTAATAATAGGGCATAGTTGGAAATTGAGATCTAAATTAAATGGTTTCCATTTCCAACTGAAATACTGGAACCCATATTTGCAAAGTTTTAATAGAATTAGATTTCCAGTAAAAAGCCCCAGCATGTTTGTATAAATATGAAATATCAAAAAAATTCGTTCGCTATACGAACGCGTAGTCATTTCGAAATAACAGAATAAATAAACATCAAACATTCCCAGGTGTTATTGTTACAATAGCCTACCTTTATTCGTAAATTTAATGGAATGAAAACAACGTGGAATTGGTATCGGGCCTAAAGGCAGATATTCTACGGCTTTGATCAGATGAAGATGGTGACCGTTCCGAAGATAAAGTACTCCTAGATACTTGTATAAAAACATTGACTTCCATTAAGATCAAGTGACACAATCCGTAATTCGATTACTAATTAACGATAGACGTTATCTATAAACGTTATATTGAGATATTCGGGCGCTAGCAGATGATAATACATAGACTTCGGAGAAATGTGAAAAATAAATAATAAATATCGCTGGACATTAACACACAGCGCCATCTAGTGCCACACTAAGCAAGGCTTGTGTCGTGGACACCAGTTGATAAACTACATATTTTTATTTTTGTTTATAAATACATACATATTATACATACTAGCTTCTGCCCGCGACTTCGTACGCGGATCCTGTTGCTTATGCCAGCGACAACTGGGTCGTCAAAATCGAAGATCTAAAACGTCTGATGTCGAATTCTAACAGCCCGGGGACGGGAAAATAACGGATCTTTCCCACCTGAGCAACACATACCGTTTGTTTCTTTTTGCCATTTAACAGCTTAACAAAAAGTACAATTTTGAACTCCGATGGCGGAATATGTGGCGTATTCAATCATAGGAGCATACGTAAATGCACTCCGTTCCTTATCAACCCAAGAAAGGTCGCCATGCCCTACGGCTATATCTTGAGACACATCCGATCCTTCAAATGATATCGACATTCTGTTCAGTGAATGTCGAAGTCTTCGCGCTCTTCTTCTGTCTCTTCATGCCGTACTCCAGCAGTTCTTTCTCTATCACTTTCTAACTGATTATGAATATTTTGTTGTGTGCGTGTTCGGGGCAATGTATGATAATCTCGATCAGTAGTTAGTCACGCATCACGTTCATCACTCGTTTCAAAAGACCTGTTAGTAGATGTGCGAATACGCTGAGAACTCAAGCGTGATTCTCTATCCGTGTACGTCTCCAACTCGCGAGGAGACAATGTATGACGTTCACGATCAGCGGTCAGTTGCGCATCACTTTCCCCACTTGACTCTAGAGATCTATGAAGTCGATGCGTAGATACACTTGGTACTCAAGCGCAATTCTCTATCCGTGAAAGTCTCCGACTCGCGAGACAATGTATGACGTTCACGATCTGCGGTCAGTCGCGCATCTATTCTTCACTGGTCTCTAGAGACTTGGATGTAGATGCGCAAATACGCTAAAAACGCAGGCATGAAGAGGTTGCCACGGAGCAAGTTGCGGCCTGATGTTCTCGAACAGCATTAAGTCTCTCCTGACGCTCTTCGATAGATTCTTAGGATCTTATGATCCTCAATCTTTTAGCTCCTTTGGAACATCGGGAAAGATTTGACCTCTTTCTAGGCATGGTTATAGTTTTGTTGTGAAGATACCTGATCAATTAAAATCTAAGTGACTGCTCCCCTGCCTTACCGGGTAGGCTACCGAGTCACGAAGATAAATGGAAAAGGAAAATAACCACTCAAATAACATACGCCCGAAGACATATTTATTCGATAAATTATTCGATAAGATAAAATAATAAATGGGAGTTTTGGCCAGAAGAGTCAAATTTTCAATGATATACCATCGTCATCGAAAATCAGTCCTAAACTGTTACCGCCTTCACCGCATGGAGGTACTCCCAGTTTATGTTATTTTATCACTATACAGTGAAATTAGTGATAGCTTTGCAATAAGTTTCACGTCAGATGTTTCTGATCTAAGATTTTTTATAAGTCAACAGGAAATGCCTGTCAGACCAAACAACTTTTGCTAAGACGTCATTCCTATATGTGTGATGGTGTAGCTGGGCTATTGGAGTTCCACAACAGGTGTCCCAGATCTTCGATTTTTATAAATCAACAGAGAGTGCTCATCAGATTGAACAACTTTTGCTAAGACGTCATTCCTAAATGTGTTATGGTGTAGCTGGGCTATTGGAGTTCCACAACAGATGTTCCAGATCTTCGATTTTTATAAGTCAACAGAAAGAGCTCATCAGATTGAACAACTTTTGCTAAAACGTCATTCATATATGTGTTATGGTGTAGCTGAGCTATTGGAGTTCCACATCAGGTGTTCCAGATCTTCAAATTTATTCTCTCGGCAGAAAATGCTCATCACGCGCAACAATTTTTGCTACGGTGTCATTTTTGTATCTCTTATAGTTTAGCTGGTCTGTTGCGGTTCTGCATCAGGTGTTCAAGTTTTCAAGATAAATTATAGCCTATCTGTTGCCCAGACTTAATATCCATACAACGCAAAAAAAAATCTTTCAAATCGGTCCAGTAGTTCCGAAGATTAGCGTGTACAAACAAACAGACAAACAGACAGACTTTTTTTTTTGGATTCGTGCTCTATTACTGTTTCTAAATCCCCCTCAACTATTATTTTTTTAATATATTCAATGTACAGACACAGTTTTTTTACTCTTTTATTATATGTCTATATAGATATAGATAAACATCCAAGACTCGGAAACAAATGCCCGTGCTCACCACACAAACATTTGCTCCATACCGGGATTCGAACCCAGGACCCTAAGAACGTAAGGCAGTCTCACTACCACTACGCCATTCGGGTCGTCACAAAAACAAAAAAACAAATACTTAAGTACTAATCAAGCTTTGCCAACCGTACGAGCACATACGAGTACCTTACCACAGCGTTAATTCTAGATGATTTTGTAAACATCGAACTCTCCCATAATATTGGGAATATGTACAGCGTTCGATTTAGCAATCTAGGGTCTCCCAAACACTCGTAATATTTTTGAGAGTTCAAAAGAAATCAAAGCTTTCAGTAAAAGGCTTTTAAAAATGTTAAGGCTTTGAAATATTAAGGGCTTTGTCTAAGCCGTTATTACTAAGCTTCCATACTCGTAGTTAGTACAAAAGCATTTGAACAGAGAATGTGATTGTTTACCTGAGTCGGAGAGCCGGGGCCATGGGCGGACGCAGGCGGAGCGCCCCGCCCGCCGCGCGCCCTCACCGGAGCCCCGCCATCACACTACAAATGCCTGTCAACAAATAATTAAACAGTTACTTTCATCTACTTCCGTGAACGCACTAATCGCATTATTTCCTCCGCAGATTAATCTCGTACGATTCCACTTGAGCTTATTCCGAGAATTTGGAAATACGAGTAGATACTGTTTCTACAACTAGTTACCAAGAAGGTTATATATGCCGAATTTCATTGTCAAATTGATCTATCTGTAGTCCATTTTCATATGCGAGTGTATTTTCCACTCGAAATGACTGCGCATCTAGCCGATGGCAAATGAGATAATCTCTTAGTTGCCCCTTACGACACCACGGAAAGAGATGGGGTGGTCCATTGGGTGGTCCCATTTTAAGCCCACAAGCACACATCATAAATTATGATACCACATGTGTTTTTCGTAAAGGGCGGGCGGCTCTTTAACTATACAAACTGAAAATCCGTTGTTTGCAGTTAAAACCACAGCTTTAGCAATAACAAGTTGGATTAAATATTGCCTTAGTACACAATTAGTAACAACTTGTTTACTCGTTTCTTTTGCGCAGTTGGTAAACAGTTTCCCCCAGTTAACTTTTACAACTCGCGAGGAATAATAAGCCTCTAATGACTCTGTTTTTTTTTGTTTCATTCATTTATTTAGTACATTTGCATGGTAAAAACTTATCTTTTGAATACAAGCTGCAGAAACTTGTGCGAGTGTTTTATGAAGCAAGACTATCGGGTGTTGCAACGCTAGCTTTTCAGATGTTCAAATGAAATTTTAACAACCAGGAGTGCAATATCTGTAAGGACATTTCTACTGGTATGGCAAATAAAAAGCATATGCAAATTGATAAAATATGATATCTCCCGGTCCTTTACCTAGTGAAAGAAAAATGCGCATATTCAAAATTCAATTATACTTAAACGGAAATTGAAAATGTCGAGATGATGGGGCGCTGTCACACCGCGGACCTGCTCCCTTCTGGCACAAGTGTTTGACTTATAACCGTCTCGTGGCTCATACTAGTTTGACAGGTTGCACGACAACTATGTGGCCGGTGCTATAATTAGATTTAACCACATTTTCGATCGTATATATGGCAGGTATCAACGCCAGCATATCAAGCTTCTGCAATTTATCTATTAATAGATTTTCAACTTTATCGCTTAAGGTTTAAGGTTGATTGGGAAATTTTGGCAGTTTTAGGTAGCTTGATGTCTGTACTAGGTAGGACATGATATTTTAGAAAGTATACTATATTTCTGTATTCGAGGCAGTGTTGAATTCGTGAGTCGTGGATTAGTAAAGCTGGTTTCACGTTATATAGGTCCACAATATGGCGGTTTTCCTTTTTCAGAAACATAACGAACTGTATTAAAATGCTCTGACTACAATTTCGACTGAAGCCAGACAGCACGCTAACGCTACGCGTCACTGAGCTTTTGTCACATTTTTACTTTTAGTTTTAAAAGGTACAGTTTCTAACGAATGACAAACACGATTGTATGATATGTGAATCTACAGTACCTATATAGCTTGATTTAAGCTGAACTAAACTAAAAATATCAAAAAGCTCACAACTCCTTAATAAAACATAAAACTCGTGACAAAATACTAATGAAAGACAACCAAACGTTGCCAAGAGTAAAATACAAAGCGCCACTTTCCAAAATGTAGTCGAAAATAAAGCGGCGGGAACATTGAAAGACCTACGATAAAGGCTTACATGTGATGACACACGTCTAGGTTCCTTGTAATACAAAACGCTTTGAATAATGTACATGTTGCATGCCAAAAACTTAAAATTGTACGAATATGTTTTGTGCTTCGCGTGGAGATTTTCTGCAAAGAATAGTCCCCCGGAGCGCCATTACCCCGCCCAAGAAAGACGCATACGCTTTTAAACTAAACCACGCTTAAATTGCTCGCAAAACAAATTATACTTTTTGTAGAATACACTGGAGGATAGACCACCGCCACTAATCATGCAGCAGAAAGCAATTTAAGAGATAAAATATAAAGTTATGTAGGCACCTATAAATTAAGAGCCATATTAAAATGTGTTGGAAAATAGCTGGGAGAAGACTTTAAAAATGCGTTACTTAAAAGAGCTTAACACTATTTGTGACTTCGCTGAAAATGAAGCTGGGATGGAAAATGAAATTATTTTCTAGGAAAATATAAAGTTCAATATTTTCATGGCACGATATGCACTAATATTCAAGGGTTTTCCTCTTCCTCCAAACTATCAAGTAACATTTTATCAACGTTTTTAGATAAAGTGACATTGCTAGTTTAACATCAACATATATCACGAGCGGTATTATCCCTACCCGGCCATGTTTTTATTTGACCGTCACCTGAGAACTAAAACAATGATTTCTTTTTCTTTCATTTTATCGGCTTGTCGACCCAACCAAAATTGTGTTTTCCTAACTGAATCTTTTACCGCTTTAGGTACTTTAGTAAAGATATCACAGCTAGTAAAATTATTTATTTAAATTGAAGTTCTATCGCGGCCAACTAGTTTAATGGATGATGATGGAGCTTGTGCACTTTGCTACTGAATTTTTGAGTGCGTCACTGGAACAGTAAGTGAGGCTATACAAACGGGCTTTTAACTTGAAAACATTCGGCCAAGTGTGAGTCAGACTCGCATACAAACAATATTTAAATAACAATATTTTTAACGCTTATTCATTGGTCAATTTACATTCAACAGCAAAACTAAAGGAGACAATTTTTTTAGGCCCACTCGGTTTGTTTCATTTATTATTCAAAAAAATAGTAACCATTTTATTATAGTAAATAAACGAAATATTACATTGAAATCAAACCGGAGTCTTAAAATCATAATAAATAAGTTATATTATGGCACTTTTTGGGAGTCAAATCATTCCTGCTGTTCCTGCTGTGGGCAATGTAATTTGACAGAAAATACTTACGGGGACAAATTCATCAATAAATATGCAAAATAAATGCACAAAATATGCTAAAACACTTCTACGAAAATCGAAATATACAGAAAGAGTAAATGTCAAAATAATGAAGTTGTCTGCCAACCACTAAAAAGGCGAATTTTACGACGTTCCGTGCCACGTTGATTGTCTCTAAACCATCTATGCGATTAATAGCGTAACCCTTTAAAAATAATTAGCATTAAAAAAGCTCACAGTTTAATCATATTTCTTTTTATATATTCTAATTCCATTTCTTTTATATTTAAAGCAGATATTATTACCACAGACTATATCGTACCAATTTTTTTATTTTATGGAAATACGCCCCTATTCACGTAAGTATTTTCTGTCAAATGACATTGACCACAGCAGGAACAGCAGGAATGATTTGACTCGCAAAAAATGTCATAATATAACTTATTTATTGTGATTTTAAGATTCCGGTTTGATTTAAATTTAATATTTGGTTTATTTACTATAATAAAATGGTTACTATTTTTTGGTTTAATCTGATAAATGAAACAAACCGAGTGGGCCTAAAAAATTGTCCCCTTTTTATAGTATGTTAATAAAAAACAAAAGTTACTGCTACAGTTTCACGAACAAGTGTCCTTATTCAAATGAATTTTCGTTAAAAGTTCTTTTCACGTTCAGACTGGCGGACAAGATAAGAGTTCCAATTTTGCGATTTGGTATTGGAACCGGTTGAAATTATGCATTTTAATTGATAAAGGTACTTCAAGCTCAGACAGCAAGGTCAAAAATCAAACAATGTGTCCGCAATGTGTAGGTTAAAGTCAAAATTGCCATCAGTCACTTCCAAGAAAGATAAACTTAAATTCCGCCCTCTTATGGATGTTTTACGAACTAACTTCCTATTTTATAGTCGTATTTATCCCGTTTATTGCATGATAACGTTTTCAAAGGGATTTTAAAATGTCTATAAAATACCACGGGATGGCAATCATAACGTGTTACCTTTCTTTGAACAGTTCGAAGATGTTAGCATGAATATTTGGAATGGATTCGATGGGGTGTTTCATGTTATGTTTTTTAATTGTTTCTGAACTACTCAATTTAATCTGATAGCTATCAAATCTCAAGTCCTACCGTGTCATACCCCAAATAGCATTACACCTGCTAACAACAGCGACACCTGTATTTCCAGCTGGAACAAACTACACACATTCACAAAATTTCATTCAAATCAATTGGGTGGGTAGTTTCGAAGATAAGTGTGTAAGATAAAATTAGCAGCTGTAACATAATTAATATAACAAAGAGCTTAAATAAGAGTTGAGCTCAATAGTTTGAAGATATTAATCAGGCTTTCAGTCTACGAAAATGAAGTCGGTTAATAAGAAATTAATCACAGGTGCCATAAGTTTATTCTCACGGCAATAATTCCGACAGCCGATCAATTGGAATAAATAAACGACTGCTTATTTAATCGCTTCGCTGATTGATGTTAAAATTAGATTTTGATTTCAGATTCAAACATAAAAATACTGAGTTCGTGTGACCCTGTCCAGAGATCATAGCGAGTTCACCGATCTGATAAGCAGATGGGTCACAACGGAGCCTGCCGGAGTTGTGGTGAAAATTTTGACATTTCAATTAACCTTTTGTAAGTACCCACCAACAGAGAACCTATAACCTGTCACACGCAAGTCCGAAGGATCCAGAATACAAGTTGCCTTCCAATTGAATTGGGCAAATGTTTGATGCTCGATATATCTTACTAAATTTTATGTCTGCCAGTGTAGTGGACAAGTTTAATTGGTTCCCGGCAGCGGACGATCAGTCATCGCAGTGGCGGGTCATGTCGGCGCACCAAGAGCGCCCGCTATGATATGTGGACGCTCTAAGCCTATATTCCTCAACATTTTCACCACTAAATATTCCCACCGCTTTGAGACCACATAAAATTAAAATATGAATCCACGCAATATTCATCGAAGACTTCACAAACACGGCCTTTGAAATATCTAACTAATTGTATATAAATAGCTGTGTTTATGACAAGAGAAAATATTCGCAAAGAGTACTTCAAAGTATAATGTTATAAAAGAAAATATCAACGGATACAACGTTAATATATAAACATATTAAAGGCTTTTTGAAACGGTCACAGCTTTGTAAACAAAGGGAACATTCGCATAATGATGTCGATATAAATACAAACGACAACAGTAAGTTCGTTATACGTTATTATTATAATTTTAGGTTCTACTAGTTATTTAAAAAAAAACTCATTTCAATAAAAAAGTAGAAATATGTTTTTCCAAATGACTTACGAAAACTTTGTAAATTAATTTAGAATCAAAGGCTAATTTCACGTGTTCTCTTAACTTCGCCTTGAAAAGAATCTATAGAGATCTAAAATAGTAGCAGATAATCATTCATAGTCATTATCAGTTGTCAATAGTTGTCATCCGTTGTCATATTGTTGGGAAATGCTAGGCATTTTTTTCCAACAATATTGGGGTTGGCTTCCATTAATTAAATACCAGAATTTTACGTGGAACGATTGCCTATCTGAACTCCACAAATGGGTAATAATATACTCTTTGGTAAGATCGGTTGTCAGACTGCAACTGTGTACAAATGACGCCCGGGACCACAACGGAGGAACGGAGGAAACAACAACGATAATTGGTGGTCACCTATCCACATACCAACCTAGGCAAGCCCGGCTTAACCTGAAAATCGACCCGAATGGCTGATATTATAAAGCCACGAGCACTTATTAATGACTTATTATTACGAGCTCCTCATAGTATGGACAATCAATATTTATGACGAAACAAAAACATTTAGTTCACAATACGCCAGTTAATTAACTATGCAAAAAACGTCCGTTTTTTAATTGGAAAGTGTGTTATAGGGTATGATAAAAGGGCTAGAAATATGGAAAAAAATATACCATTCATCTGTCGAACTTGTGTTAGTTCAATTTAGGTTATAAAAAGTTTTTCTCTAAAACCTAGAACATCTGTTTTATACACCTATACATACAGTATAATGCGAAACTTTTCTAGCCTTATAAAGGGTTTACAACATGTCTGTCAATGTAGCTTAGGATTAGGGTTGGTCTAATTTGATTTTTTTTTTTTTTGTTGGAGATAAAATTATAAAATGAAATGGACGTCTGCTGAACTTGTTGAACTTTGTGTGACATTCTGCTTGAGGTCAAACAGGGCCATATTTGACTGTCTTTTATATGGTCGGCGGGTTTGACAGACTAGGATAGTAATATAGTCTCTTTATTATCTCAGCTCAGATATTTTTCTCCACAGTTTATTTTATGCATGACATAAACGGTATTCCCCGAAACTCTGTCCTCATCCAGACATAAACCTAGACTCAGAGCTGCTACTGAGAAATTCCTAACGACAAAACCCAATGACACTACGAGTATGCTAGACTTCGGAATGGTTTCTAAGACCTCATCCAGTCGTGCTCTACGACCAGATCAGTATACTGCTTGTTGCTCTAAACCAGGGGTCATCAATTATTATTTCATTTGGGGTCCGTTTTTGAAAATAATATGATCTTCGAGTTCCATACGGTTAAAAAAGCTCGACGCCCCTTTTTTTCGGTTGGGAAATCATCAAATGACTTCTCCCACTAGAGGAGCGGGAGAGAGTGTCAGACTTTTACTGACTAAAACCCATCGATGTTCCTTCCTCGCCCTTTTATGTTCCGGGGCCACGGTATCTCTTTCGAACAGTCCCGCAGCCCCGGCAGGCTTCGGCCCTTGCCCTTTCAGTTTGCTGACATCTCTTTGAGGTGCGCGTGGAACACGAACGCGCCGTCGACGCGGCTTGTCGTCATAAGACGGACGGACGGCGAGCTAGACCATAGCTCATCACCGTCCATAGGCCCCATACGGTGGCCGGGGGCCACCACGTGGCCCCTGACGCCCGGTGCGTCTCCCGCGGTGGCTAGGGCAAAAGGTTCTCTCCCTCTAGCGCTCTGCCACCTCCTTCGCTAGCATGACTAATTCGCAGAAGGAGGTGATGGCTTCCCATTCCGTTTCGCTCCGGACCATGGATTGAACCAGGAAGTTCGACCCCCCTGTGTATTTACTTCGTTAAATCCTTATTATTATTTAAATTACGTACGTTAAACTATATATTATTGTTACACACAATTATATTGTATTATGCTGTTTGCTTGAGGTCCACACATGAGCATGTTATGTAGAGCGATGAATCGCATGTGACTAAAAGATTGGTCAGATGGATTGTGTGAGGAATGATATGAAGGAAAAAAGAGTAAATGATAGGGGAGAATGGAAAAAGAAACTTGTTCGCCGACCCCAAATAACATGGGGCAAGGGCAAGATGATGATGAAGATGACTTAAGGTCCACATAAACTAGGTCGGCGGTCCGGATACGGGACCGCGGTCCGCCATTTGGTGACCTGGTCTAAGCCACCAAGCAGAAATCTTAAGGAGGCTAAACCGATGAAAGCCGTTTAGTCTCCAGCTACAATTAAGGGGCTACCTCACGCCAACGACCTTGAGCGAGTGGGAGAAGTTTAGCAATAGCGTATACCCGTGCGTGAGAGTGGTCAGCGATACACTGCCGCCCGTCGCCCCGAGGAGCCCCGCGCAAGATTATTCGAAAAAACCACAAACACAATACGGATAAGAGCCGTATACTAATATAAAGGGCATTAAATTGTATCTAAGTTTCATGCAAATACGCCCGACAGTTTTTGCGTGATGATCGTTTTTTTGCCGCGTTAGACATTACTTCACAAATTAATTACACTAAGTTTTAAAAATATTTCTTCACATTTTCACATATCAAATTATGAAAGAAATGGTCTAGTATAACATATATTTTTTTCAAAGAAATTAGACTAGAAGTTAAGACGTGATGATCAATTTAAAATCACTAAAAGTCATGTGGGCAAACATCAAACTGTGAACACTTTACAATACCCGTTTAAAACGAAAACCATTCTGTTTTTTAAATAAATGAATCTTTCACTTTGTATCTTATTTTATTACTATATCACTTATTATAACGTAGACTGTAGACACTGGCAAATGAAAAGTTCAAGTCTGCGAATTAGTCGTGAGTCGTATTATTTCAACAACATTGGTACAGAAACTCTCATAAAAAATTGATAATGATGCGTCTCTGTAAATTAAATTCCGAGACTAATTTGCGTATTCAGAACTTTCTACATTAGTAGGTTTATATCATTAGAACTAAAGTCTTTTGTCTAAGTAAATTAGTGTTAATTATTTAAAGTAACAAAATTTATTCGTCTCGAAAAATTTTTGAAGATTTTACTTTATAAATCTTTGGTATATTGTGAAGATAACGAAAGATGTACAGAGGTTGGCGGGTGCACACAGGCACATAATTTGGGAACTTGACAAACTTTGCTTGTGGTGTGCCCACTTTGTAATTTACGAGTTTAGTATTACGACATTGTCTCAAATTGCTTCGTAATTTGTAATCGTGTCAGTGGTCTAGGGGTATTCTTAGGAATGGCTCTGGAGATTGAGGTTCTGAGTTCTGTAACCTCTAGGCTTAAAGATTAGACAAGTTAGTATTCAGATAGTGTTCTTTTAGGCAATCTTTAAAAGGCCTGTAGGACTGGAAGGAGTGGATAAATACAGGGAACCACGTTTCTTGTAGGTACTACCACAAGTTACTGCACCACAATTTGGTAAAGGGTCTTTGGTAAAAAGTGTTGCTATCGTGCTCTGAATATTAAAGTATTAGAAATGCTCTTTGAAAGAGTCAATCCGATCTTCTACATTATATGAATCCAGTATACCTAGATGATTCATTAAAATGTCGATATCTACTTTAAGTTGAATACTACTCTTTATCATAACAACCTTGTCAATTCAGTGAATCCATCTCAACGCTATACATCATACTATATTAATTAACATTCCATCCATTCTAACTAATTAGCAGGTACAAAACAATAGCAATTACCTCTATAAACGTATGACAGAAACAATTTACACGTTAAACAATATGACGGTAAAATAAATGTAACAAAGGTAAAATTGAGCAAAATTGTTTTCGTTAACTGGTGTCGGGAACCGCGGAATGTTTCCATTATCCCAAGATAAACGAGATGGTACATGTTGACACATATAATCTTATACAAGACGAGTATAAGATTACATGTGTCAGCTAATAATTCCCTGCCCTTCCCGAACGAAACTTGCCGAAACGTTAGTCGAAAATAAATAAAACAAATCACACTTTCGCGATACGTTCAAATAATGTTCGGTACGTGTTCACAAGTGTGATAGGAGCAGATTGTGATATCATTTGTGTTCCCAAAGAGTCTCATCTATCTATTACTAATAGAAAAAATAGTTACTTCGACCTTAAAATGGTTCTCCCATCAAAAAATGTTTTAATCCGTTGTTAGATTTTAATTGTACGCACAAATATACATTGGAAATAATTTGTTCACCTTCATGTGCGTTGCATACCATTACAAATACCAGTACACAAGCTGCCACTTCATAAAATAACTTCGCTTTAAAATGTAACAAAGGTAAAGGCTCGATTGGCACTTAAAAAAATAAAGTTGCGGCTGTATAAAAATATTTTTCATAAAACGTCGCGAAACTTGACACTTTACGCCTCCCTATATACACGATGCCCGTAATTCTTGTGTGAGTGTGTGCGTGAAACTTACGTATGAGGAGCTGCGACGTGCGGCAGCGGTGCGGCGCGGCGCGGTGTGGAGCGGCGGTGGCTCGGGTTTACGACGTATTGTCGCGAGCACAACACAAATCTTCCCCAGGGCGTAGTGTTTCCCACCTCGGGCTCGCGCCTCGCAAACCGACCGGCTCCCCATTATCATTCAGGCCCGAAAAGCTTTTAAAACATTCTTAATTTTATTGGAGTTCAGAAATTCTGAATCTGTAATTCCACAAAAAACTGATTCCATGAACAACCAGCAAAGCGTTTCAACATTTTAATTTTTTATTATTTACAGCTATATTTGAGTTGAAAAACACGCTTTATAAAGAGTATTGCAAACTGTTGCTAGTTACTAGTTCGTACAGTGGCGTGGTCAGCAACTTAGTTGTCAAAGTCCACAAAGTAGGATTTCCTGTTACTAACTGTTGTTTGTGTCTTTAAGTGGGTTAGTTGTAGCCAGTCTATCTCATCACAAATAGTCCAAAATTAAATTGGAAATGGAACGTGACTGCGGCGCAGCGGACGGCCACACTCGTATACCTACTTTGTCTCTTCAACTAAATATTAACCGGTGAGGGGAGCAACAGCAGGGCGCTAAAAGAGTTTCGACGGGGACATAGTTATGACACGAATAACTGATGGACGTCGTCCTCTCCTCATCACTTGATTAACATTCAGAGTAGCTCGCGACTCGCAACTCGGCATTCTTGTAACAATACCCGAGCACAAAATAAAAGCTTTGCACGTTCACTCGCTGAAAAGCGAACTTCCCCAACTTACGTCATTCCAGTTTCCCGTAGTTGTAGAACTTTATCGAAAACAAAACACTGGCACCTATTGTCAATTGTAAAGGCTCTCATACATACTTTTGAACCATTTTTACCAGTGGAACGAGTTATTTATCAGATGTTAGAACGAAGTCGGAGTGAAATCAGATTTATTGCACGGAATCCACGTCCTTGTGGAGGTGACTCGTAACGTTGGAGACGCATCAAGTTGTTTCAAGACACTAAGTTATCTTGCATTCTGGAGGAAAATACGAGGCGGAAAACGGAATGTCGGTCGGCTACACACACGTGAGAAAAAAGGCTTTCTTTTTAATAAAACCCCCGAGGTGAAAATACAAAAACGTGTTTAAAGTACATAGTCTGTGCGCCACAAGAATGGCGAGATTCCCTCACGCTCGTTAATTTTAGTTAGGTATTTAATTTGTACTGTACATTTTACCCCAAGCATTTAACCTATGACGTAGAATCATAAAATTCGTTATTGCCTATTCCCTTCCCTTTATTGTTCGCGCGTTTAGAGTTGCCATTGTCACCCGAAAGCTTACTAGCCGCCATTACTTTCCTCTGTCGGCGCATTTATATTTTAATTAAAGGACGTTCTCCAAAAAAATGAGCAATCAAATGTTATATTATAGTTTACAGAATTTATACAAATATTATAAACTAAGCATTTGATATGTCAAACACTTGGTTATCTGTATTTTACATAGGCAAATGAAATCGTGATTTGAAATTATGCCAAACTGTGTAGTCGTAAATAGTAAGTTAGTCTAGTTCCTCTTCATACCTTACACAAATAATAATGTAATCCTGAGACTGTTGAATACTAAGATGTTTTTGAATCTTCTACTTTGAAACCAGAACCAAGAACATTATATTTTACTTCAATTAAAATTCATTGCATTCACTTCAAGTCGTGCAAAACTGCACCTCTTGAATATCTTGTCTATAATTTAAATTTTGTCCTGAAACACTAAACCTGAAGTTATAGGAATTGGTGCTTATTGGTATATTTTATTGCTGTTAATGAAACATCTCCTTATTACTAGAGATGGGTTGACTAGTCGGATGCCAAATGGCCGACTAGTCAGCCTATAAGTCAAGCCGACCCTTGCTTTGGTGGAGTTCTGGTGGTACATATCGGCAAAGTCCGTGGGGCTTCGTGTACAGCTGTGTCGCTCGTTTCGAGTAAATTATACAACCCGCTCGCTTACACACGCCTTACGTTATATATAACTTATAAGTCAAATTATATTTCTCTTGGTTTTAGTTCAATTATTGACTACCAAAAGACGACTTCAGTAAAATATATAACAACATAGGTTAAAATTTCATTTTCATCAGACCCACTTAAAGAGCCGACTGGTCGCCGACTCTTGCCGACTACAACGGTACATCTTTCCCTACTAATTACTTTCCAACCTTATTGAAAAAGTTTTGGAGAAATGCATTGCATTTGCAAGCACAGACAAACAGGCCCTCAAAACTCGCCATCAAAAGATTTTTCGTATCTTTTTATTACGGAGCCCTACACCTACAAATACAACAGTCGGTTAGAAGGCACCTATCTGAAATAAAAATGCAAATTAGAGTAAGACGAATTGGGTTAGCTGAGACTTTTTATATTTCTTTTTTCCTTGTAAATTAAAATAATGTGAAGTATACAGAGATACACGTCGGGAGCACAATGGCTGTTCTTGTTGTAATATTTAGTGCTAGACCGGCAACGGCATACAATTCCCCAAAGTCTAGCTTAATCTGGTGTGTTCTTGATATCTTGCACATGTTCTTTGTTGCAAGCTGCGATATAAATTTGCCTATGTTTATTTAAACAGTTTCTAGTGATAGGTTTGTAAAATATCAACGTTTATACAGGATTGGAAGGTTTTAGAAAAAAATCTAAGTGGTTCAGAATGATGTTTGAATGAGTACGTGCGACGTGTTACTTCCACCCTGTATAATGTGGTAGAAAAACTAGTAACTTCATGATATGAAGTGGACTTCATAACGTTAGTAGTTGGAAGTTTGTAGAAAGTTTTTTTGTTTGTGAGATGTCCCTTATACGTACTTACATCATGTACCTACTCTTAATAGGATTGCGACTTTTACCTACCTTAGTGCAATATATACGAGCAGGTGTTTAGAAACTTACTTAATTTTTATTTTTAAAGACCTTTCCTAAGCAAGTACCTAACTAGAACAGGACAGAATACCTGATCTTGTGTAAAATTCCCTAGATAATTTGTTCATATGTACAATAGTTAAAGTAAGTACCATTTATGTTGATATTGGGCGCAAGTAGGTATAACCATTTATCTTTCTTCATTTAATCTAGCCACAGTAAAAATACACAAATGTGTCTTTAGAGCTTGTTGTAAGTGCTCGTAAACGTGACTTCATACTTCGTATACGTATAGGACAGAAACTCAAGAGCTTTTGTCAACACTAAATAAGCAACCAACGTGTGTGTGGTTTCCAACCAATCAATGTGTAAGTAGATAAATAGCACAAATACAGGATAGCATAAGTTAAATACTTTTTGTTTCACATACAATAGGTGTGGAAACAAAAGGTGTGCTTCCACACATGCATACCTCGAGTAGTATACGTTGGAGCGCGCTTTCAAAAGTAGAAATTCTAGTGTGTGTATTTGAAGACTAGGGTCGTCAAAGTTAAGCAAAAATAAAACTCATTTAAGAGCTTCGTACTTGGTTCAAACGCCCGTCTTTACTTTAGCACATATAAGTTTATTACACACATATAGTTACACTTTTAGAATTAGAGGAAAGCGTTAGAGCGCTTGTTTTAATTAGCAGCCGCTCTCCAGTCTCAAGTGTGTGCAGAGCACAACTTTGCACATAAGTGTATGGAACGTTTCAATTACTACCATGTTATGGTTGACCACTATTATTGTGTATTTGTCGCATATTTCGTGTAAAAGGTACCAGTGTCGGAAGCTGGCTTTATTGCTCGCTCTGCATACTGCATAGACAAACTAGCCGTATACCTTACCTTTGGCAAAACGAAGGTCTTTTCATAAACTTAGAAATTAAGGGTGTAAAAACACTCTTAACGAAACGGAAAGGCACTTGTTCTCCCCATCATTGCGATCATTTTTTTGTTCTAGACCATACGTGGAAAACTTCTGGTCAAAGTTCCATACATTTTCACAAGTTTTTTAATACATGTTTTTAGTGTAAGATATTTTTTACACTTAGTTTGATGTACAGAATGTTTGTATGAAACTCTTTGTATTTGTTTGTTGACATCATAGATATCCACAACAGTTTTTGCCAATATGACAATCATGCTACGGAAATTGAAAGTACAACACTAGTAGTGTTCTGAACAACGCTGTTACTAATGTATATAACGTTTTTATTCGTATGCGTAAAGTTGTGTACGTACTACGTAAATACATCGTGTATCTGAATCCTCTGAGGTAGAATAAATCCCTTTTCAGATGTAAACTTGTGAAATACGTGTAAATAATTTATTGCATATTCTGTCAATCGTTGGTTTAATTTTTGCACCAAGATTTATTTGCCATACTATTGTGGCATACGAACAAAATGTAAATACAATATAGCAGGCAGATTCTTCTTGGGATAAATATGTGTGTTTTGTGTTCTGCTTTTAATGAATAAATAATAAAGCACATCATTTAATTAAGGCCACTAAAATCAAATTATGTAGTGAATACGACAGTTACGTAGCTATGTCGACAGTATGTCGTTCAACCACATATTTTAAGCTAACATCAATTTCACTTAATTAGATTAATGACGTGTACTAGGTAGGGATGTATGTATGTTTGGTAAAATGAGTAGCGTTATCTCAATATCTTGTACCTAATTTAGTGCACACACCAACTCTGTATTACGTCTGTTTACGTTCGTTGGTCAGACAAAAACCATACTAGGTAGGAACCAAATTTACCTAATACTTGGATTCAATGATCTAGTGCGATGTAACACTCTTAATTAGAGCTACACCAGCATAATAGTAAGAGATCCTATACCGCCATCAGCACTCTGTGAGCGTAAGCAATTAATATACCTCTGATGCCTCCCGGGATCAAAGGCGAAACAGTTAGGTATAATAATAACATGAAAATGTATACTATAAACACAGACCCATTCAGCGAAACGTTTTATATGTTGCAGCATTTCCTTTGCCCACAAAAACAAACGAGTGCGACAATTTAACCTTTGTCTACGGAATATATGAAGCTCATAGTGAAATGGCTATAAAAAAATCGCATAGATCATCCACGAGTGACCGCTCACATCCCCTCTCTCCCCGACGCGTTCGGCGACATGGGAAGGCCTTACAGATCTCATTACCAATGTAACCGCATACTTTATGCAATGGGAGCCTATCGACACATGTTTACCAATGATTAATTAGGATTGTAATCGAAAAGGCTCGATGTTTAACGATGATTTTATATAGGCATTTCATTTGGAATGAACTTCGGTTTGACATGGAATAAAGGTAGACACTACTAACTCACATTACGAACTCATGATTTCATGAAAGGTTAGAAATACTTTTTTTAAACTTGAATCTTATTGATTTTATGAAACCTACAAATACGAATGTAATATAAAGTTCTGGAATTCAATTAGATTCAATTCAAATTTAAAAAAGCTCCGCGAGTTCCATCTCATATGGTACGGCTAAGGCAATAACTGAAATATAAAATGTTCAAGTTTTTGTAGGGATATTCGAAAGGAGCTGTAGAATCGAGGGTAGGTATGCTTCGACGGATTGTAACTTATGAGGATAATCGTCACAAAGCTGTGCTCGAAATATTCAAAATTTCTACTGTTTAGGGAAAATCTCTTAACGACATAAATAAATAATTAGAACTGGCCTACTACGACTACGGATCTACATAAAAATAAAGTATTTATCTATCCGGACCCAGCAATAAAAGAAGCCATGCCGTTTCTATTCACAGCTACATCCAGGTTAAATTATACCGGCGCTATAAAGGTTAGACTGTGGATTTTCGCAATTATGGAAGAGCGAATTTTTTACTGTCCTGCGTAATGAGAGAGGTGCAAAAACTCTAACATCGTTTTTGTGCTACACATCTATTAAAATGAGAGTACTAATAGTGGATGCTCCTCCTGGGGCTCAGTACACGATTAATGTGTGTCGCCCACATGTAAATCTCTGCAAGCACACCAAATAAATGTTTTGTAAAATGTTTGCCCCCAACGGAATACAACACCTGATAAATGATAGCTACGGGCGTTTTATGAATATATGAAACGACAAAATGTTGCCAACGTCACTCGCCGAGACATGCTCTGCTGAAAAAACGAATCGACTAAACCATCTGCAAATCCAATACTGTTATTATATTTTTCGACCGTACTAAATTTTAAATTGCGGCACTTACACTATGCATATTTCAGAACTCCTAAACGAAACAGCCGCCTTCCGCTCACACATGAATAATATTTCGTAGCTGAAACCTATTCACTAAACTCTACTTTTATCATTTTGAATTTTACGACTCACTAAACACCAACCATACAGTTGTGTGAGGAAATGAAAGAAAGCACGTGTACTTTGCTAGTTCACTTCCCACGCATGTTGTAAAGGTCAATTAAAGTAAATAGGTCGCCATGGCATTCATAGGTAATGAGCCAAACTTATCACTATTTACGTAACGTGGCAGTACGCGCATGCCCTCATTAGCTATTTACCATATATATCTTGTTGGTTTATATTTTACTCCAAGTTGCATTAAAAAGGCTCGGCCTAAAGAAGCTCTTTTCACTTTTTACGTGTTCGCACTTTGCAGTGCGTCAGAAACAAGGAACGCTTATAAAAAAGGCAGAATGAAGGACACACTGACAAAAACTTTCCAAGCCCCTGATGTCGACGTACAAAGACATATTTAATGAACGTGAGAATTTTAATTAAATCACAGACAACACGGCCGTCATTAGAGACATGTTTACTCAAGACATTAGATTCCTGCGTTAATGACAATTAACTCGAATAGATGCTAGGGATAAACAAAGTAGTAAAATTACGCAATGTTTGTTGAAGGGATTCGCATAAATAACAGAGTATAATACGCGTAAAATTGCAAAATTGTTACTAGAGGTTATACGTACGTACTTAGCTTACGGATAATATATTTTACGGCAGGTATTTTACTCTGATTTCTAACACATGGTTAGTCTGTTTGTACTGAAATCTAAAATGATTAATAACATTCTTTAAAGATCATGATAAAAAATTCACACGATCGGCGTCGCGCCAGTATTTTTACGTGAAAATAAGCCAACATAAAAATGGCGCCAGGAATTTCATAGATAACAACTGTACAATGTACAACTCTAACATTTTCAGCGAGAATATTGTGCTAGACATTTTAAATTTGTTCGTTCAAGAAATTAAATGAAACATTGAGAAATCAGATGGCTGTCTGGTCGACTCTTTGTTATAACGTGAAAATTAATACTAAGCATATTTCACGACAGTTTCAGAGGTACAAAGAACTTTAAGGTCAATGTATCGTAAGCACTTTATAGTTATTCCTTTTCTTCTTTTATAAAAGATTTTCGAAAACTCTTTGTAATGTTTTAAGAAGCCGGTTTTCCTGCCGTTTCCACAATATTACTTTAGAGTATCTTTAACATTTTTTATCTATTACTTAGATACATGGTTTAGGTAGTTTATCAAGTAGACTAACAGATGTTGTCCATAAGCAAGTGAATAAATATAAGCTTTCAGTCGTGAATAGACGATTATTATTATTTATTTACTATAGTCTCACCTACTGCAGACTATTTTTGATCAGTATATGTATGGTGTACATTAGACAGTGTATACATTAGTGTTTGTAACTCGGATCAGTTGCTGCGTTTGTTGGTTTGGATTACATCTAACAAAAGTTTATTTTTGCGAGAGTAGATTTTCTGCAGAGACCAATCTTCATACAAATGTTCTACAATAAGTTTCTACATGGTTCAGGGTGCAGTGACATATACATTTTACGCATTGTGCATCAGTGCATGTGCTCTGAAAACCTCACTTCCCTTTGAGAAAACTGGAGATACATGGTACATACACTCCCCTCTGCCAGAATGTTTGGCCTGATTTTGTATACAGCCTTGAGCCTCAAGGGATCTCCAAGACTTAATAAAATAAAAGGTTGCTTATATTCTTTATAAATATATTAGAGTTCTACCAGACTTGATGTTGCCGCATGTGAAATTCCATTAGGATCCATTACTTACGCTGAGGCGAGCTTGAACAACAAACAGACAGGCTATCGGATTTCTGTGTTGGAAGGCAAAGCATGACATCACGTAACTTGAGCGCGTTTTCGAGCGCTTGAAAATCACCAGCGTACCCCAAATGACAATATTGTGTTTCTGGAAATGTTCTGGCCAAGCTTTGTACTATATTTATGGGGCTACGAAATATGTTGGTTACCCATATTTGAGAACGACTACCTCCAAATACTTTAGATTTTTGCTAAGTAAGTATATACGAGTACATCAGTCAAAGCTGCCTATACCGTACCTGTCCTTTGACTCCCTTTGTTCTCGTGTCCTTGGAACGTTTCCTTCCTCATCACGCAATAATTCCAATACAACTGAAAACTAAACTTTGAATTCCAAAGAATAAATTAATTTCCCGAAATATTTTAAATTCTAGTGAGCGCGTCGCGTTCGCAACCTTGAAAGACTTACCAGTAACGGCTTGACTCCGAAACCTTTTTAAAAGGTTAATAAATAAATTCCGGCCTTTATATTTCTTAAAGGTCTGTACCGCCTGAGTTAACAGTAAAAAATTAGAACGTGGGATGTTAGTGAACATTTTCTAAGAAATTAGTTGGGTACCTAAATCATTAGCTGGATGTAAATAGTTCTTTCAATACGCTTGCGGTGTGGTTGCTTCTAACAAGAACGTAAGCCATAACGACCTTTTCTCTAGCCTATGATGAACTGAAATAAAAGTGACGAGAAGGTTCTCGTCACTTTTATTTCAGTTCATCATAAATCATCGCAGGCTACGTTCTAATTAAGGCGATGCAAAAACTAAAGTGAATTAAATTCTCGAGTACACAGCTACGAGAAGAATGAAATGGCTAAGGCCAAAAATAAAATTTTGCTAACAATTCAAGGCAATGAGTAGCGACAAGTCCAAGAAGGCGGCGAAAGGGCGGACGACGCATAAGTCACTGTCACAACCCGCGGCCACCGACACTTTTTTGTTCTCCAACGCGGTTCCTGCTACCAACAATGATTAAATATGTGTACTAAAGAAGGTACTAAGACTTACTCTGGCTCGTAATGACCAGCAGCTAACCCGGAGACGCAGAGTTTAGAAGTGAAGCAAGCAGCGACTAACTTTAAACCCTACTTCTCACTGAACTTCGACTAGCAATTACTTTCGGATTTGAGTATTTCTTCGACGCTCATGGAAGTATACTTCAATGTAACAGCATGTATCGACAGTTTATTACCGTACGAAAATCGTAAAACTTATCTGAAGGCAACACTATGAACCGGCAGGCTTTTCTGCCTGTAGTAACTTTGACCTTCGAAAATGCTGAACGCCTGCTTAATATGAATAAATTATTTAGATTTGGTTGTCCTTTAAACGTTTTTACATATAAAAATTCTACATTTCTGCGCACATAATACAATTCGTTATCTATACATCGTTATTTCTAAAAAATAATGTAAATGCCATAATGAAACATGGCATTTACATTAATGTTCGAGTTTTATCTATTTTATGGAGATAATATTAAATGTTTAACATTCCACATGCGTTGAACACCTTACCTCGGCACAAAACATTCAGGAATTATATGAGGACGACAACGGTCATCGTAATTCATTCGTCGGCTAGATCCTTATACAAAAACGGGTTTTGGCACTTGAGCCAAAATAACGCATTTAACGTTTATTCCGTAAGTCTCTCCTTTATTCCGCATAATAAAAGAAAAGAATACCTGCAATGCGTGATGCATTACTTACATTCTTATTCACCCCACCGAATAAGATAAATGGAACTTGCGTCCAACATCCGAGTCTCGCAGACGACGAGATAAAAAATCCGTTTTATTTTAAATAGTTTACCTTATTATACAAAATAATTGCTCTGAAATATGAACCCGAGAGTCTTAAACAAACATAACTTAATGAGGTACATTAATAAGGTAGGGTTGTAGGTCCCGCAATCCCGGAGAGAACTTAAGTAGAGATTGTCCGGTTTAATAAATTGATGCGCACGCCAAAAGGACAATGGGCAAGTTTGTCGCTTCACCAAACGTCAGTTGATGAAGCTGATAAATTAAGTCAGGCGTAAACAAACCTAAACAATAAAAACTCACCTGTGATAAAATGAAAGAATTTTACTGACATTATTACACGTATTCGCAGCACTTGTGAATAAGCATGCAAATTGAATCGTCTAAAATCTCCTACTTAGCGTGTCGATGAGAATCTTCAATTGAGTCGACTCAGAATTTGGCAACGAGTTTGGCACCTTCAGTAACGTCCATCAGTTTCTGTTACTTGCAGACAACAGAACACGATATTCAGTATCCCATCGGCTAGATTTTGTTTATAGTTCACTAGACCAGTGCCAACTTGGTGACCAAAATGATCATAAGTTCTAGAAGCACTCAATGTAACAATATAATATATGAATTCTTATTTTTAACAAATAAGGTTACTCTTAGCAGTCGCGTTCTATTTAATTCTTCTTTTAATTAAATTATAATAATTTTTAATAACTTTTAATAATTTAACTCTTCTTATCTGATATCATCATCATCTGCCTCTAGCTTTTCCCCAACTATGTTGGAGTCAACTAACATGTATCTGATATCGTTTAACCTTAAGGGCCTATCACTAGCCCTCACATGACCTCTTTATATTTGATCGCATACTTGAGGAGGACAACGATATCCCTATCTACCGAACTAAGAAGACTTTGATAAATGTGAACATTATAGTTAATTGTAATAGTACACTCAACCAGAACGAAATTATCCATTACCATCTATTAAAAGCAAGATAGATAATGATCGTCGTAATAGAAAATGTTTTTGATTAGTTCCGCTTAACAGACACTCATTAGTAGACTGTAGAACCTATAATTAATTTAATTGGTAGCTCTTATACAATAATTTAGTAAGATATGAATCTATTACTCGATTGGCTGCCTGAAAAGAGGTTCAATTCAATGCCGATAGCGGTACGTTTTCACTCTGATATTTCTAATAAAATTTTACTGAACTGTGTGCGAGCATTCACAGCGGTGAAGAAACAATTGGCTCTTGTAGAAGAATTGTATCGAGAATGTCGAAATAAAGAAATGAAAGAGATTTCGGGATTTAAGTAAATACACCATCGGTTGTTACTTGTCTTGAGAAACCATAGAGTAGCCATTCAACCGTGGAATGATACGGGTCGGTAGCCCCACAGATATAAATTTTTGTTAGGTTTCATTAATTGTTTAACGATTCAATTAGCTTCTAAAATGTCCTATTTATTGCTTAAGCCTATTGAATCGTTTGCCTTAAAACCATTGAACTGTCAAAGGCTTTTTTTTTTTTTTTTTAGGATGGGAAATCATTTAATGACTTCTCCCACTCTGGGCGGAGCAGGAGGGAGTGTCAGACTCTTACTGACTAAAACCCATCCATGTTCCTTCCTCGCCCTTTACGTTCCGGGGCCGCGGTATCTCTTTCGAACAGTCCCGCAACCCCGGCAGGCTTCGGCCCTTGCAGGCCCCTCTCTTCTGCTGACATCTCTTTGAGGCGCGCGTGGAACACGAACGCGCCGTCGACACGGCCTGTCGTCACTAGACGGACGGACGGCTAGCTAGCCCATAGCTAACCGTCCACAGGCCCGCAGAACTGTCAAAGGCTGTTATTTGAATTAGTGTTCATGAATTGGGTAAACGCCTTTTTGTTGAAACTTCTAAAACTAATTTAAACTATTAACAAGTGGTAGGTACTTGTTTATCTCATTTAAACTTTTAGTATCAAATATTTATTAAATTAATCAATGTGTCTTTCCCCGGCTGTGTTGGGGTCGGCTTTCAGTCTAGCCGTATTCAGCTGAATATGATCTCTATGTAAAATACTCGCGCTTATTTGACCTCTACAACCCAGTTACTAAAAAAATGGTAAGACCGCTTGTCAGACCTTTAGGCCACTGGCTACCTGTAACAACTGTCATAGATCTCTAAATAACAGCGAGACCAAGTACTTAACGTGCTTTCTAAGGCACGGAAGGAATTTGGTATATAATGGACGGTCACCTATCCCCACTGCTTAACCTTGAAGATCAACCCGTGTGGCTGTTATAATTAAGCCACGAGTTTCTAAATAAACCAATGTGTAATTTAATAAAATTGGGAACATAGAGATTAAGGGACAGACAACGACGAAATCAACTTAGAAGCTACTCGTATTCAAAAACACACTGTTTTAAGCTTTCACGGTTTAAAACTAAACTTATATTGTCACTTACGGGACATCTTCCGTGATTATTTACTATTTTGAGCTCCCGATATTTTGACGCTGTTGCAAGCGCCATGATCGCGGGTTGACCCACGATCATGGCGCCGCAGCCGCAGCTCCATCCAGTATAGGTACCACAAAAAACAAATCCATCCAGACTGCAGAAGTCACTGGTGAAGAAGCTTTACCTATAGATGGACAGGGCTTGCCAGGGAGTCTCATCAAATGGACGGGCCGTTTGAACATAGCTCGGAAAAAATGACCAAAATCCGTGCCGTTTTTTATACAGGCAGTTCAGGACACCACATGGTCCAGTTGCTTGTCCTACTATCCTAACACAGAAGAGAAGAAGAACCTATATGCCCACCTAAAATACGAGAGGTTGGTAACCCCTGAACTCATCTATCCTGCTGGTGCCAATGAAATTAGTTACCATACTGATAACTGACAATAAATTGTAGTCGGTTACTGTCAGAGCCCAATCGAATAGAGCTTCGCTTCATCATCATCTGCCTGGCCTTTTCCCAACTATGTTGGGGTCGGCTTCCAGTCTAACCGGATGCAGCTGAATACCAGTATTTTACATGGAGCGACTGCCTATCTGACCTCCACAACCCAAGTAGTACTGGGTAATACAAAACTCCTTGGTAAGACTGGTAATCAATCGAATGGTGTTTATTGATAAAAACAACACTTTGGTTTCGCGTCGATATCGAAAGATGTTCTACAAATTCCATTGCACAGAAATGAGATGACAAAGGCGTAAATTGCGTAAAAAGTATTATCAAAAGGAACCAACCTACCTTTTGATAATACTTTTTAAGCAAATAGGTATACCCAACACAAAAGCTGCGATCGGCAATCTAATCCATACCCACTTCCTACACATGTGCAGAAACTTTAAAATATAGAAATTGGGTTGTTTGCCTTTTTATAACTTGAAACGTAGCGTATGTAGAATAGTCTAATATTGGCTTTCACATTGTTGTGACATCTATACTTACAACACTAGTGCAATAAATATTTAAGTTTGAGCTTGATACAGTTTTGATAGCTGACCTAGCTATGCGATTACCTACTACAATTTCGAAAATCTTAGATGAAACAACTCATGTTTTCCGTGCCTTTGACAAAAACCTAAGCCTAGTCACGTTGTATCTCGGTAGGTACTTACGTCTCTTTTATGTGAGCTGATTTTCTCGATCTATTCGTATTTGAAAATATCAACAAAAGGCTTCCTACGTCTGCCGATCACAAAGAAAACATTATAACTTAAGCCTGGACCAGCCTGGAAGTAAATATGTATTCCTTTCTTCATTATGTTTTTATCATGGGGAAGTAAATGAAAAATAAGCCAGATGAAAGCTGTCCCCACTGGGCATGATATTATCTTTCGATCGATCAATTGGTGGAGTCAGTAATTATTGTAGACTTTTACCTCCTATTCATAGCTTCATAGCTCTTTTGATCATTTTTTACTGAGATCATATCTAAGATTATTTTTCAGATTCTGATTATTTTAAACACATGGAAATAACAACGATTTAAAGAACGATCTACGTTCTTTAAATCGTTGTTACTGCAAACTTCCTTCAATATTGTACACTTATTTACAACAAAAAGAATGGGGAAACAGTGACATGAAAATTGTTAAAAGCACTAAAAATAAAAATAAAACACTACCTATATCTACAAAGTAATAACTAATAATATCACATCACAAAATGAACTTGAAGTACTTTCTCAAACAAATCCATCGGAAAGAAACATCGCATCCATTAGGTACAAAAAGTTGACAAATAACAGTCATAGAGATACGAAAAGTTCGATTCCACGGGGACCAAAATTTCTATTAAAGAAAGTGCAGCCTTCCGAGCTACGCGAAACATACACAACGGTTATTCAACATAACAAAGTTCACCTGTTTTAATGTTAATATTAATCACTTGGGCTGTCACTGTTAAGTAGCAATAATCATGCAATCACGCGCGTGTGAACATTACGCGTTCGCGATTCTCAGCTGAAGCCGACGGGACCGAGCCGGCGACTGGGTCCGTAGCACGCGCGTAGCCGCGGGAAGCCAACTGTCGTAGCGACGTGCTACGGGCTACGGGCTACGCGCTGCATTCCTCTACAGTTCGCGCAGTCGCAACTCTTGCAACCATCCATTGCTTCGTCTGCTAGTCATTTGAGAAAAATATTCGGATAATAATTTTATTCAGTCACTGCAATAATTAACGATTTGTGACTATACATTTTGTGTACTTTTCAGATGGGCGACGGAGAAGTCTCTATGTTTTTAAAAGAATTGAGAAGAAAAACAACGTTATTTCTGTACTTTTCTCAAATAAGCGAAATAATTCCGCTAGTTTTCACGGGTGAGTTTAGTTATTAAATATCCACATATATTTAGGGGACTATTCACTTCGGTACGTTTTGCAAATTGCCGTCGGTTAAGCGATAATTAGAAACGAAGCCAGCTATTACAAAGTTAGTCAAACAGATGACAGTTCTGAACATAAATGCAACCAAAACAACCACATTTAGCCAGTTGTTATTTAGAACTACTTACCAAAGCAAGCATAAATATTATAAGGAACAAATAGGTGCAAGAGGCATCAACAGCAGAAATAAGACAAGGCCTCTGCGGGAAGCAAGTCGCTGCCAGCTGCGTCTGAGAATAAAAAATACTTATCCCCTAATGAAATCAAATAAAAGAATAGCGAGCGATATTTTTTGTAAATGAAGGTTATTTACAAAAAACATGGCTCGAATAGTTACTTGACGAGAATGCTCACAGGTAGCATTTGTGAATATTATCTGGCTATATGTATTCACGCTGACCCCACTAGTTCGTCTCACTGGTGGGGTCAACGGGAAAATCTAAAACTGTCGTTTCGTTGACCTCACCAGGCTACCCTACTGGTGAGGTCAACGGAAAATTTGCAATTTTGTTCCCGCTGACCCCAGTGGTTCGTCCCACTGGTGGGGTCAACGGTAAATCTGCAATTTGCATTACCATTGTCCCAAGGGGCCAAAATCATGAAGAAGTATTATCTTTATTGCTTTCTGCATGCTAATCCAAATATCGGGTGGTAATGGTAATGGTGGTTTTATAAAAACAAATACGGGTATTCCTCCTCCATTTTTGTGGTTTTCTATTGGAGTGTCGTGTTTACCTGGCCTATCACAATATTTAACTTAAATACTCGTATATCTTGACCTTTTGCTACTTTTAAGCTCTATCTTGACATTAACAACGGTACGTTAAAATAAGGATAGGTGTGCATAAGTATAGGTAAAATAGAAGTGTTCCCGCCTTATTTAATATTTGTATTACCCATCATAGGCAATAAGCAAATGTGGTTATATAAATAATATGGTTCTGTTTTGGTCAATTGATTACGAAACCACCCGCCAGTAGCCTACTAGTAGGTATTAAGGTCATATCTTTTTCCCGCCAACATTCTAACCGCGAAAACCGCTAGGCGCATCGCAAAGGCCGGGCAAGTTTGTTGAGCCCGGCTTGCCACATATATTGTTATATAGAACCCACAGCTAAGACTTAGCCAACCCTTTCAGAGTGTCGTATGAAGCCACTTACTGTTTAAATGCCTACAGAGGATTAACAGCTAAACGCGAACGTATTTTGATATCTGAGAGTGGCTTGTAGTCCAGCAAAAGATGTGTTCTGATTATCTGGGAACAAATGATTTGGAGAATGATTGGCACTAGTGAAGAAGTAACAACAAGAAGAGTAGACTAGCCTTACCTTTTCCCAACTTTACTGGGGTCGGCTTCCAGTCAAGTGCAGCTGAATACCATTATTTTACATGTAGCGACAATCTAGCTATTTAAGACCGACGATGGTAGGATCTTATCCGCCAACCCGGAGCTACTGAAGGAGATCGAGAGCTTCTATGGACAGTTGTACACGTCAACCAGTAAACCCGTTATCGACCTAGCAAACGACCCAAGAGCTAGACTGACCCGACACTATACCGAAGACATCCCGGACGTCAGCCTGTACGAGATTAAGATGGCTCTGAAACAGCTAAAAAACAACAAGGCACCGGGTGATGACGGAATTATGGCCGAACTCCTGAAGGCGGGTGGAAAACCGGTACTTAAGGCCACAGGCATGGTGCAGGGGTGTGGTGGTACTCTTCTTCAAGAAGGGCGACAATGGATTGGTTGGTTGAAGAATTACAGGCCCATCTCACTTCTAAGCCATGTCTACAAGTCGTTTTCAAGAGTCATCAGTCATCACGAATCGTCTCGCGCGCAGGTTTGACGATTTCCAGCCACCCGAACAAGCCGGTTTCCAACGAGAAAGCATTCGATTCGATCGAGACCTAGGCTGTACTGCAGTCTCTCCAACGGTGACAAATCGACTGCCGGTATATAAAGGTATTGAAGTGTTTGTACAAAAACGCCACCATGTCAGTCCAACTTCACGACCAAGCCTCGGAATCTATCCTTCTGCAGCGAGTGTAAGACAAGGAGAGGTCATATCTCCGAAACTGTTCACCGCTGCACTGTAGGATGTCTTCAAGGTTCTGGACTGCCGGAGAGGGCTAGACATCAACGTCAATAGCGAGAACATCACTCACCTTCGGTTTGCCGACGATATAGTGGTCATGGCTGAGACCATGGAGGACCTCAGTACAATGTCTCAATGTCAGTTTAACTGTTACTTGTGTCCTGTTGTGCGGCGTCACGCTGAAGAGTCAGTTATACAATCTGCCTTTACTGTCTGTATTGGGCCACCAAGATACAGGCTGTGCCTAGTTTGGGGCCCACGGTTTCTTCTAGTTATGAACTCCTTTACGTATGCTCATTGTTTTTGTTGTATTGCTTGTATATTTTGTAACTTGTGTGTGTCAATAAATTGATTTATTAATTTATTATTATTTTTTAATGCTCGATGACCTCAGTAGAGCTTCCGAAAGAGTGGGTCTTAAAATAAACATGGACAAGACGAAGGTCATATTGAATGACCATGTCACACCCACTCCTATCAAGATCGGAGACTCTACACTCGAAGTTGTAGACGATTATGTATTGTGTACCTGGTACAAACAGTCCAGTTAGGTAGATCTAACCTCAAGAAGAGGTCAATCGTCGAATCCGACTTAGCTGGGCAGCGTTCGGGAAGCTACTCGGTATCTTCTCGTCCAACTTACCGCAGTGTCTCAAGACGAAAGTCTATGACCAGTGTGCGTTGCCAGTGATTACATGCGGGACCGAAACGTATAGCATATAATAAGCCTTATCAAAAGGCTTCAAGTCACCCAAAGGGCAATGGAGGGCTATGCTCGGAGTTTCCTTGCGTGATCGAATCAGAAATGAAGACATCCGCAAGAGAACCAAGGTCACCGACCGACGGCGACGTAGCCCGAAGAATTGCCAAACTTAAGTTGCAGTGGGCAGGGCACATTGTTCGCAGAACGGATGGCCGATGGGGCGGAAAAGTTCTGGTGTGGCGACCGCGAACCGGAAGACGGTGCGTTAGGCCTCCCACTAGGTGGACCAATGACCTGGTGAAGGTTACGGGACACTTGGAGGAGGCCTAAGTCCAGCAGGACGTCTTTCGGCTTAAATGATGATGATGATGACAATCTAGCTATAAATATTGCTTGCGTTAGGATGACTGGACCAAGAGAGATTTTGGAGGTTAGAGCAATACCACACGACGAGTTTTTTACTTGTTCAATACTATTTGGCACCAGAGATCAAATAATTGGTACATCGCTAAAGAGGAAAAATTACTACCAAGAAAGTGGCTAGCCATTCTGAGGTCATGATAGACCACGTCGATTTCACCTTTTTGTAGGCGTTTTAACTAGTTCATCTATTCGTTCAAATTTATTATCTACCTCATTAGTAGGTACCTTTTTTTAATTTTATGGATGGGAAATCATCAAATTACTTCCCCCACTCTGGGCGGAGCGGGAGGGAGTGTCAGACTTTTACTGACTATAACCTATCCATGTTCCTTCCTCGCCCTTTATGTTCCGGGGCCACGGTATTTCTTTCGAACAGTCCCGCAGCCCCGGCAGGCTTCGGCCCTTTCGGGCCCTTACGGGCGTCAAACAAAAGGGGCGCCTTCATTTAGCTGACATCTGTTTGACGCCCGTGTGGAACACGAACCCGCCGTCGACACGGCCTATCGTCATAAGACAGACGGACGGCGAGCTAGCCCATAGCTCACCGTCTACAGGCCGCGCCTACGGTGGCCGGGGGCCACCACGTTATCCCCGACGACGGCCGGTGTGTCTCCCGTGGCGGCTGGGGCGAGAGGTTCTCTCCCTCTGGCGCTCCACCTCCTCCTTTGCTAGCATGACTGATTCGCAGAAGGAGGTGATGGTTTCCCATTCCGTCTCGCTCCGGACCATGGATTGAACCAGGGCCGGACGCGAGAGTTCGCCGCCGCCGATCGCCGCTACGAGGACACTGCGGTGCTCCGCCCACGCGGGGCAAACCTCCACCATGTGCTCCACCGTGTCCTCCGGTCGATCCCCGCAGTGGAAACACCAGGGCGTTTCCTCCTGCCCGATTCGATACAGGAACCTCCCGAAACATCTGTGTCCGGTGAGGACCTGCGTCAGGCGGATAGTGAGGACGCCGTGGCACCTCTCAAGGCACTCCTCAAAGAGGGGAATTATCGCCACTATAGTGGCGTACCCTGCACACCTCATTAGTACCTCAAAATTTGTTTTTCCCAGAAGTTTTCGTCTAGCCAAAAAGTCACGCCTAGATGTACCTACTTGAATTTCTTTGCTTACGCAAACAGATTAAAGTACCTATAATGAATGTCTGACGCGAAAAAAAGACACATTTACATATATAACATGTTATTGCCAGCTGTGCCAAGTGTAAATAATGGAAGTTATCATAGCACCATACTCACATATAAAAACAATTACATTAGATTATTTAGGAAAGTGGTTAAAGCTGCTAAAAGTTTTGCTGTGAGGGTTCAAATACAGAAAGCTAAAACTAAAAGCAAAGAAATCTGGCAAGTAGTAAATCGCCATAGAAACAAAAATAAACAAATAAACTTAAAAAAACTTATTGTGAAATTGGATGATAAAATTATTGATGACCCCAGGGAAGTTGCAAACGTATTTGCTGATCAATTTAATTGTCATAACCACTCATTGGGTAATGCCGAGGAATACAGTTCACTTTTCTATTTAAAACATTCTACTGACAGAGTAAATAGTGAAATGCGTTTGACGTCCGTAACTCCTGAGGAAATAATAAAAATTGTAGGGTCAATGCCTAATAAAACTTCAAGTGGATACGATGACTTGCCTATAGGTGTTTTAAAGCAACATATTAAAGTTCTTGCGCTACCTCTATCAGTATTTTTCAATAAGTGTTTTGAAGAAGGTATTTTTCCGGAACAGCTTAAGATAGCGAAAGTTATTCCCTTACATAAAAAAGGTTCACAGACGGATACTAAAAATTATCGGCCTATCTCAGTTTTACCAACATTCTCAAAAATCTTTGAAAAATTAATTAAAATTCGTCTAGTAACTCATCTCAATATTAATAAAGTTATAAATAAAAGACAATTTGGTTATCAGAAAGGTGTTGGAACTACAGAAGCTATTAGTACTTTAGTTAGCGACGTGGTTGATAAACTAAATAAAAAATTGAAGGTAGCTGGAATTTTCTTAGACTTGAGTTCTGCATTCGACACTGTCAATCATACATTGTTGCTTGCCAAAATGGAACACTACGGGGTAAGAGGTCAGGTTCTAGCGCTTTTTCGGTCATATTTAGCAAATAGAAAAATGTATGTAGAGGTGAAAGATATAAATCAGAATCATTTTCGAGAAGTCTACCATTCAAAGTTACGAAGGGTTTTGACAGGTGTCCCACAGGGTTCTATACTGGGTCCAATCTTATTTTTAATCTTCACAAATGATTTACTTAACTTAGCGGCAAAACTTAATCCAAATTTAAAACTAATAGCATTTGCAGATGACACCAATGCTGTTGTTAGTGAAAGTACTGCAGAGGCTTTGAGCAACACTATAAACACGGCTCTTGACTCTTTTCAAAAATGGTTTACAGCAAATAAGTTAAAAATTAATCCTAAAAAAACAAATATAGTACTTTTTAAGTCCACATCACGTGGTAGTGATAATCTAGACATTAATTTAAATGAAGACAAAATCGATATTGTCGAGTCAGTAAAATTTTTAGGAGTTCATATTGATTCTTTATTAAATTGGAAAAATGAACTAAAAGCCATAGACGGGTCAATATCATCAGCATGCTATGCCCTCAGGAGCCTACGAGAAGAACTTAGCATAGATATTTTAAAATCAGTTTACTATGCACTGGTGGAGTCAAGACTGAGATATAGTATTCAGCAATGGGGAAATAGCTACAAGTATAATTCTGATAGAGCATTTGTTCTACAAAAAAGGGCAATCAGAACAATGGTTCGTATTCCCCAAATCGAGTCCTGTCAGAAACATTTCCAAAGTCTATCCATACTTACAGTACCTAGCCTTTACATACTTACAGTCTTGACCAGCCTAGCGAAACACATAAGTGATTATGAAACGCAGGATGAAAGACTTAAAAGGGAAAGCACAAGGAACCAATATTTGAAGCATAAAGTGAACCCCAAATTAAATATTGTAATGCACTGTGTACAGTATCAAGCGGTAAAATTATTTAATTGTATAGACATAAAACCACTGCTATACAAAACCACCTTATTTAAAAATAAATTAAGAAAATTCTTACTGGAAAAATGTTTCTATTCCGTGGATGAATTCATGACTCACGGATATTAGTGCAATTTGTTACTAAGTTGTAATTGTAAGTTGTAATTTGTTGTCATAATCTGTAAAATACTTGAAACGACATGGTTTTTAATGGATTTTTTTTTTCACGTTGGATATATATATTATAAGGGAATGAAAATTTTACTTTATTTCAATGATTTTTTATGTACCTAGCAGAATGAATTTTAATTTTAATAATTGTGGTTATGACTTTCCATTTTAAATTAATTGTTAATGAACGATTATTTAGTATTTTATATGACATGTTTTCTTGGATTTTATGTATTAATTTGATTAAGTTTTGGGTGACATTTTAAAATATTTCATGTTTTCTATTTTTACTATGTTGATATTGTATATTTTTATTAATTTAATTTGATCAAGTGATGGTATATTTTCTATTTATTATTAGTCGAGTAGTGTTTTTTTTTTCTGTTTATTTAACTAATCTAAACTTTTTATGTAACGCATTCAGACACAATTGTTATTATTATTGAATAAATGAAATGAAATGAGTGCCAGCATATTAAAAATCTTAACCCATAAATAATAAGCATTTGATTTAAAAGTGTCTTCCTAATAGAAATGCGATTGCTATAACAATCCTACGTGATTACCGCGCAAACTAGCGACGCGATTGCTATAACAAAAATTGGGTATCTCACTAAGTTGCCGCGCGACTCCGTATTCGCGCGATCATGGGTACCTACGGCTGTGAAGCCGCGCTTATCATTATATCGACGCTAACCATGGTCGTCGGAGACGCACTGATTTTGCTTTCCGGAAATATGTGGATAACCTATTTCGTGGGTCCCGATAGCAATACCCTGTCCTCTCACTTCGTTTCCAGCCGCGACGCTATACGAATATCGTGCGTTCGTGTTTAGGGAGAATTGATATGAAACATTTGATACCAGCATAGACAAAAAAAATGTGTGCGGCTGACGTTTATTTTCAACTCCCATATTCCATTAGGTTTTTTTTTTAATTTTATTTAGATTTATTTTAGAATCGTGTAACAACGCCTTCACGAACTGTCACGGATGTCAGGCTGTCATTTGTCAAATAAGACATTGACAGCTGACATTGACGTTGATTTTCCCTTTTCATTAATGTTTGCAATTCTGTGATTGTTTGTCGAATTGTCAGTTTGTTACCGGTTCTTCGTAAAGAAAAACACTTTGCTTGCACTTCTTCCCTATTTCTTTTTAACTAAAACAACAATGAAACCTAAAACAGGGTTAACTAGATTTCACAACTGTTTTATTCTTCGTGATAGTAAGATCATAAAGGAGGACTTATGGATAAGAGACGGCAAAATCGAGAACCCTGAACAGGTATTTTATGTGGAGCAACTACATGCAGATGTAACTGTAAACTGCGAAGGATTGCTGATTGCCCCAGGGTTCATTGACATACAGATCAATGGTAAGTTTCAATATTAAGTAAATAATCTGCTGCCAATTTTGTACTGTCTTTGATTACAACTTTAATATCATTTTTAGGTCAACTATAAATAAGTAATATAATTTAATTATCCTTTGTCATCCAATAAATTTTTCTTTTTTGTTTTCCTTTTATTTCATCTGGTACGTAATCTTACTATTTGTTATTATGAATCACACCTCAATTATTCCTATTAATGAATTTGGGTACTTACTTACCTATGCCATTTTGATTCTGATAAGAATCTAATATTTTATATCCTCTCACTAATGGTACATAATACACCCTGCTATTGTTTTTCATAGGTGGTTGGGGTGTTGACTTTTCATATGACTCAGACAATGTCAAAGAAGGTCTCAGAAAAGTCTCAAAGGAACTTCTTGCTCACGGGGTGACCTCATTCTGTCCCACCATGGTGACTTCCGATGTGGAAAAATACCGCAAAATCCTGCCTTTAATCAAAAAGACTGCTGGTGGCACTCATGGAGCCACTGTTCTTGGAGTGCATTTAGAAGGACCATTTATTAGTAAGGCTAAAAAAGGGGCCCATATGGAGGAATATATGAAGACACCTGATGAGGTTTGTATCATAATTAAATACAATATATTAAACCTAAATAACATGAATTCAGAACTTATTTTGCTTTTCTTTTCACACATTTACCAATAATTTTCTTATCATCACAGTGATATGAAAAGATCAATAAAAAAATACACTCAACTTTGTGTAAACAAAAGCAACAATTTAATATCATTAATTTTACTGTGGTTGAAGTTAAATAGTTCTGCAATACTTATTGACATTATCAGTTAGTATTTATCATTGACCTACTAAATGTAAGTTGTAAATAACCAACACAGATAGACTTTTTATAGGCTATTGAACTTTTTATCAAATGCTGGACTGTAATGTTTTATAATTTTATTTACATTGGCATTTGTAAACAAAAGGGTACTTTAAAACTATACCGTTTATATGTAAACAGAGCCATAAAAAACTCCTTGTATCAACATGAGTAGTAAATTTTAAATAGAGATATTTGCGAAATGAAACCACAAATAATTCTACACAACAGATAGTAAATACCACCAGTTATCACAAAATGCTGGTTTTACTATCAGTCTCTCAAAAATAAGGGGCTGCTAAATATTTGTAATTTAAGGCTGATGCCACAAGGTAGCCCGCGAAATTCAAATTTTCTTACATTTTCTTGCAGGGCAGTGCTAAGTTGTATGTTGATAAACATATTATCGGTCGCGGCTGTAAGACGTATGTAGTTGCAGAATTATAATCATCAAAATCATCAATACAACCCTCCAAGTTCATAAGAGTCAAGGAACGAATTTTTCACGGCCAAAGTCGCTACTCGACTCTTATGAACTAATGCAAATGCAATTAATAATGCAACTAATCATGAAAATTTGAATTTCGCGGGCCACCCTGACGCTTTCACCTTATGTCTTCATAATTTAATTTGATCTCATAAATTATATAGGTTTAATAAAAATATGTTCGTGTATTAAAAACTAATAGGTATATTGCTTTTAATTTTTCCAGGGTATAAAGACAGTAGAAGAAGTTTATGGCTCTTTGGACGATGTTGTTATAGTCACTCTTGCCCCAGAACTACCTGGTGCCACTGAGGCAATCAAGGAATTGGCTGCAGTGGGCATCAAAGTGGCATTAGGACACTCTACTGCCAGTTTGGCTCAGGGAGAAAAAGCTGTTGAATGTGGAGCAAATCTTATCACACATTTGTTTAATGCTATGCTTCCTGTAAGTAATATGGAACAGCTTTGTTTATAATTTTATACAAAAAAACTCGAATCTGAACTGACTTTAAATGCTCGCCGACACACTATGATACCTACCGCATTTTCAAACGCACGTCTAGTCTAGATAATGCGTTTAGTGCGCGTATGAAAAAGTCGTGCACTATCACATAGTACCTATACGCAATAAAGCTCGCACAATTGTGTTGGAATGTCGCGCGCAATTTTGCAGACCGAACGGGGGCAAAATTGCGCGCGTGGCTGTTGTAAATAGAAACTTTTTTTTTTAAGTTCCATCACCGTGATCCTGGTTTGGTTGGTTTGCTGGCGTCAACAACGAAAAAACAAGTTTTCTACGGCATAATATCAGATGGTATCCATACTCACCCAGCTGCTTTACGAATCGCAAGTAGAACGAACCCTGAAGGTAAGTTGTCATGCACAAATAAATCATTAATCCTAACTAATAATAACAAGTACGTGTCGGACGATCCGCCGCAGTGTAGCGCACTTTTCATCATACCGATTTTTCAAGCCAGCATTTTAGTTTTTGGGGGTCAGGAGAAAAAAAATGCACTTCATGTTTAATATTTCGTAAATGGACAAGTAAATCGAAAAACAGTATTAGCAACCCTTAGGTCAGTTTAAAAGACCTATTTAACGATACCCGACACGATGGGTAGACGATAAAAAAAAAACATTAAAAACATTTTTTTGTGTGTGTAGTAATAGTTTTGTAGGAGTGTGTTTACTCCTACAGAACTACAGCTTTCTAGTACTAATGGACTCTTAGCAAATCCTCGGAGTGCAAGTACTTAGGACTCGATTGGACTCGATTAGATAATAGTACATTTTGATACAAGTGGAGAAAGTTTGTTATTGTAGCTGAAGGCGGTATTAACACACGAGCCGTAGGCGAGGGTGTTTTTGAGCCGAGAACTGCAATAACAAATGTCCACGTGTATCAAACGACGTTTTTCAATAGACTTTTGAAGAAATAAAATGAAAGAATGTAAAATATTTTTGTCATGATTATTACGAGACTATGATTTAAATTTCTTTTTTTCCGCGCTTTTGTTTCGCCAGGTTGAAGGAGAGGCAAAGGTATCAAGCCGTTATACAGCTTAAGGGGGATGCTCCAAGGTAGCCCGCGAAATTTTCTTACGTTTTTTGCAATTTCCAGGGCAGTGCTAAGTTGTATGTGGATAAACTAAACATATCGGTCGCGACTGTAAGACGTATTATGTTACAGAATTATAATCATCAATACAACCCTCCAAGTTCGTAAGAGTCGATGAACGAATTTTTCACGGTCAAAGTCCTTCTTCGACTCTTATGAACTTGGAGGGTTGTATTGATGATTTTGATGAATTTCGCGGGCCACTCTGACGCTTTCACCTTAATATGAAAAATTGTTGTTTTTTTATGAATATTTTTTGAATTTAGAACACAAATAAATGTTAAATTGTTTGTTGTGTCTTTCTATGTAAATGTTCACAAAGAAAGACGTAGATCGCATTTCCGAAATTTAAAAAAAAGACATTCACGTCTGACTCTATGTATAGACAGAGGTGAATGTTTTTTTTTTAATTATGCATTGAACCAATTTGGGCTAAGTATTATTATATTATTAGATTATATTAGTATTATATTATATTATGTTTAGTTATCTGTGGCAATTTTGCTTTCTGCACACGTGTGGAAAAAATAGCAAAAACGCACGTGTGTGAAATACACTGCATTTTGAACCTAATCGTATTGCGAAAAGAACTAGTTTTCGAGGAAGTGTATTGAAAAGAGAGTTATTCTCGATAAAATTAGTTTTTGACACCATAAAAACTCATTTTATCGGGAATAACAGTGAAAATGAAAGCGATAAGAATGAAATCTGCAATGGCTGTAGTTACCTAAATTGCTTTTTTTTTCTTTGTACAGGGTTAGTATTGGTTAGTGATGCAGTGGCTGCTCAGGGTCTGGCTGATGGAAACTATCGCATAGGACCGCAGCTTGTCACGGTAGAAGGTGGTCGTGCCTACGTCACCGGCACTAAAGTACTCTGTGGCAGTACTACTGGCCTAGATCAATGTGTTGCAACATTGAAACAGTCTTTGGGTAAGCTGAGAATCGTAAATATCGAACCTTCCCGGCCCTTCCATGCTCCATTAGATAACATGTGGAAAATACCTACACGGACTATCAAGTACTTATTACACCTTTTAGAGTTTAAAATTGGGCCCTCGTGCATCCCCGAGTACGAGCGAAGATTCGCTTTCTCTGCATCTGATTTTATTAACCCGCCACGCAAAAAAGACGGGGTATACAAGTTTGACTTGTCTGTGTGTGTCTGTCTTCTGTATGTGGCATTGTAGCTCCCGAACGGATGAACAGATTTTTATTTTGTTTGTTTTTGTTTAAAAGGTGAATTAGTCCAGTGTTCGCTATGTTTGATGCAAATCGGTCTAAGATGGCGGCCGATGAACGCCCCTCAATATTGGTATCAAAGGAAAGGGCTTGTAGAATACTATTCATACACTATGGTAAATTTCAAATCCAAGATATCCGCCACCACAAAATAGCGAATTTCATTTAGGTATGCAGGCTAGCAATCTTCTATTTACTATCATAGATGCGAAAGTTTGTGAGGATCGATTTTTGTTATTCTTTCAAACAAACTACTGAACGAGAAAGACTTAATTGCAAAAGATTTGTTATAACCCTTTCGCGTTTATAGTAGAAGTAAGAAGATTGCTAGCCTGCATACCTAACTCTTTTGTTGACTGTACAATAATGCCGGAAACACACTTACGTGGCGTGGTGTGGCGTGGCGCGCCAGAAGCATATCGGTTTCATACATTTAGTATGGTTAGAGACATATTATGTCCGTGACCACCAACGCCAATCGTTTCCATATTTGGTCAATAATTTATACTCAATTGGTACCAATTAGTACCCGAACAACAAAATTGGTACCTTAGCAGTTTTTGAGAAAATCGACTTTGAAGGTGGTCCGGCGGTAGTCACGATCCCTTCAGCAGGACCACCATGAGCGCCGAAAAAGGAGGCATTCTACAGCTATTCTAAGTATAAAAATAATTTGTACCTATAAATGTGATTCATTTCGTAAAAAAAACAGAACTGAAACATTTTGTATCTACCGAGAAATCAACGATGATAACTTCGTGCGTTCGTTCAGCAGGACCACAAATTTGAATGCTATTTTCATGTTTCAGGCACTTGTCGCTTTCCTCACACCTACATAGAAAATTAGTACCCAAGAACATAAAATTAGTGCCCAAAATTCAAAATGCGTTCTTCAATAGTTTACGAGATATACCATGCCATTGGTGGGGTGGCTGTAGTCACGGTGTTAAATTTTCATTTCAAGATTTCCCTGTTAAAAACTCTGTGATTTCTTCCCAAATTGATACAAAAATTTGTACCCATAAAGAAGTTATAGTGACCAAAAATTCAGATTCCCAAGTGTTGTATTTTAAGAGAAATTAGCTTTCATTACTTTTCCATACTAAATCTCCGCGTAAAACCCGACCAAATTAAGTTGTCACTGTCAAATTGAGTACAAATTATTGACCAAATATGGAACGGATTTGCGTTGGTGGTCCGGCGGTAGTCACGGACATGACATATTTGTATGTCGTGTCGTGTCGTGGCGCGTTCTGGCGTTTCGCTGAATGCTCACCACCGATTGGCCAGAGCGGTGGTGGGGTTATGGCGCGACACGCCACACCACGTAAGTGTGTTTGAAAGGAAATCTTTTAGTACATCTACACTAATATTATAAAGAGGAAAACTTTGTTTGTTTGGTTGTAATGAATAAATAGGCTTAAAAACTACTGGACCGTTTTTAAAATTCTTTCACCATTCGAAAGCTACATTATATCCACGAGTAACAGGCTACATTTTTCATCCCCGTACTCCCACGGGAACGGGAACTACGCGGGTGAAACCGCGTGACGTCCGCTAGTTATTTATATATTATTGTGTCGGGGGTTTTTAACTAAATTTTTAATTTAATTTTACTTGTCTAAGAAGTAAATTTATATAACTCTTACAGAATGCTCTTTGGAATACGCCTTAGAAGCGGCTTCCCTTCACCCAGCTAAAGCTTTGGGCATTGAGGATAGAAAAGGGAAACTAAATTTCGGATGTGATGCAGATTTTGTCATACTTCATCCTGAAACAATTGAAATTGAGTCTACTTGGATCGCCGGCGAATGTGTTTATAAATGTGTTAAACAGTGAAAATTATGTGATAAGTTTAATGGTCTGACCAGTTAATATTATTTTTATGGGTTATGTATAAATAAACCATTGTTACCAATATTACAATGTAATTACATCCAACATGAAATGTTGAAAAGTGATTAAAATCAAATATTATAAAAATCTTGTTTTTATTTTGTTCATTACCTTCTACCACCAAAATCAGAAATAATTGATATTGAAAAGCATTTTATTATTTGTGGAATAATGTTCTTTAATGTTTACAAACGGGCAAGTATAATAATTTAGAAGTCTTGTTAGTGGCATGGAAAATCTTTATTGAAGTAAATATATTTATAAAGTCAGTACAATTTAAGTTCAATAGTTTCCAAAAATATTAAAGTGCAGGTTGCTGATCACCTGGCAATGTTAAATATGATTATTTCTTAATTAAAATACAAGCTAATATTGAGAAAACTGTAATATGTGAATAATAACATGTATATACCTAAATAAAATCATGACAAAAATATATTTTAGGCAGGCTCTGAATTACACTGCTCTGCTGTTGTTATCCTGGCCACAGTTCACGTTAATAAAACTTATAATTATTAATAAAACCGCTAATGTCACGTGAAAATTTGCACTCGCCATTAAAAAAAGTTAAAGAAAGAGTGCAAAATGGCAATCATTCAAATTCTCAAGTAACTTCAGCGGAAAAAAGAATTTGGTCAAAGTAAGATGTGCAACCAGTTAACAAATAAATTCTACGTCTGTCCACAATAAACATCAAACTATTCATCAGTTATATTGAATAATATAGGTTTAATTATCGAATACACTCAATTCCTCCCTATCATCGTAGGTGTGGACAGAGAACCAGTTGGGCATCTTAATTTTACGATAAAATAATTAAACATCAAGTTACAAACCACGCAATGTATATTCATATTGTATACAATAATCTAGGTGTATGTATATAATGTAAATACATTTTCATGAAAAACAAAAATAATATCATGGAATATTCAAAGAGCCAAATATTTGAGATTAACTCTACCTTGATACCATTAACTTCTAAGATCTAGGCACAATGCAGCAGAGGCTCCTGTATGGATCATATAACAATTTTCGTTGACTGTGGGGCTAAATAGTACAATAACAGTCAACACCATCACACAAGGTATACTGAAGACATTATATAAACTGCCAAATCTTTTACATTTATAGAACATATTCGATGAGAAAGATATGTCGGATAAAACTGTACCTATGCAGAGAAAGCTTGTGTCTTGTGCTAATAAAAAACGAGCAGTATAGTATAATGGTTTCAGAGCCAGTGGCAATCCCATGTGCTGATGCTGCTGGTGCCCCTTGCAGCTTGCACTCTGCGGCAAGCCGCCTTGAAGGCAAACAACTACATCTAATAAAAGTTCAACATTTAATTTCTTTCAAATGTTTACGGAGGGTATTGTCTGTTAGATATAATTTCGTGTCTGGAGTCCACACTCATACTAAACACACGGTGGACTACAACTAGGTTTAAAATACTTTTAACAGAATTAAATTATTGAGCAATATATTCTTAAGAGAATATTAGTAGAGGTTTGCTCGGCTGCACCAACTCTACAGAATAATTCATGTTATTCCTAGTATCAAATACCAATGCATACTCCACAAACGTCATTTCCGCAAAATGAGAATTAAATAATTAAATTATAAGGAATAATGAAATCTTTGGATCAAAATTAAAATATGCATTTGGAACTTGCACCTTTCACACTAACTATTACAATAAATTTCACATTTCAACATAAAATGACAAGAACATAAGACAGTGTAACTTAGAATATACTTAAATCTACATTGAAAACAAAAGAAATAGCCATTTTAACAACATGTAAACCAATGAGGAGAATAAAATCACGGGAGTTGCAGACAATTTCTATGTAAACTAAATTGATTCGGTATGATATGTTTTGTTGTTTACTGAATAATTTGTGAGATGAAGAAATATCTGAATGGCCGCTTAAGAGAAAAAAATTATGCTTATAGTTATAGAATCAAAAAATAAGATCACTACAATACGTAAATACCAAGATTGTATATTAAAATATTTGTACTTTTACTGACTAAAGGAAAACATTGGCAACTGCTAATAATCCTACAATTGTAAAAAAAAAAAATTGTATAATGTAGACTGAAAACGGTCATCTCAAATTCGTTCACTCTAAGATGTGGAATGCAATTAGAATTCTTTAACAATATTAAAAGGTATAATAATATATTAAATTTTTATAATCAGCTCAACAATGTATATAATCTATAATAATTTAAAAGCCTAGATCCAAACTGTGATATTTATTGCACAAGCACACATGTGGCTTAAAATTCCAACGGGAATAGAGCTCACAACCTTATTATTATTTATGTTGTTTTAGAACAGTGGAGATTATATTGGTTAGTGGGTGAAGGTTAAAGTAAAATATATTTTATTGTTTGAGCATGCCGTCTTTCAAGTATTAATTGGAATCATTTCGAAATAAAATAATCAGGTATAATAGAAATAATCTTAATCCCACCCACGGTTCAAAGTTGAACAAAATTGAATAGTAACGCCACACCACTCCACAGAGACCGTCGAGCTGTGCTTGGTGCCACTAATAGGCAATACGCCCACCTCCAATAGGGAGGGTAACATTAGAGCTCACCTTGTGCGCTGCGAACCCTACCTCTATCACATTACCTGGCACCAAGTATGCAAATGTCCTTGATGTTCTCAACAACGCGTGGCGATCCACATAAGAGCTTTAATGGTACAAGGAAATCTGCAATTATCAGTGCCATATAAAGTGATACTACACAACTACTGAAGTAATTTATTGCTGGATACATAAGGGAATATAGATTCAAGAGAAATATCTTTACCAAAAATTGCTTTAAAGTGTATATAGGTAACTTTTAAGATTCCCGAGAAAGGCTACTGTAATGTACTCTAATGATACAATTATTATCAAGTAATGTCAATGGACAATAGATACCATTTGACTGCCATTCATCCATGACATAGTGCTTACTCGCTACGGCAAATTATACAGCCAAGCAGACACGACGAATAACCGCCGCGGCCCGCGCCAACCACTAATAAACATCTCTAAACAACACCACCATATAGGCAAACTTGTGATACTGTTATGTGTGTATATCAATTGAAAAATACTAGTACCTACTAAACATTTCTACGCTGATCCCTACATAAAATACATGGCAAGAAAAGAGGAAAGTGTCGATATCACCAAAATTAACGATATACGGGGGGGTCGTTGACAAGATAATACTTTTGAATTAAAAACAATAGTAGTTAAATGTTGCTGAAAAATAATAATGGTTGTTTTAATAAAATATTTGACTTCGAATTTTAAATATCGGAATCCACACATAAAATAGTATAATTTGTAAAATTATCCAAAACTTATCACACCACTTTTTAATAATTTTATGCAACCCTAAAGCAATATTATTATTAGCGTCAAACGCTCCCTTTGGGGCAATAATAAGTTCTATTTCGGTTAATTTTACTTCACTAACACACAATAATTTTGATCAATGACAACGAATTAAATTGAACATTATAATATTAAAACCCTGAATATTAATAAAACAAAAAAAATTGGCAACAACTAATAACTAATTTTTACAAATATTATACAATAAAATAATTACTATGTGCATGCACAAATATCGTAAGAAAATAATTTGGCAGTAAAAATTCGTAAATCTAAAGGCCTAAACACACTGGCCAAAAATACTATTTATATAATATAGGCCCGGAACATATATTTAAACAAAACAATAAAACGACAAAATCAGAGTATTAATCACACCTGCTCTTCTGCGAGGGGTATGTAGACTCGTTTTAAACTAGTTAAAATAATTAAAGTAAAGAAAATAAAATTCCCTAATACTATTGGGACAAAAATCCTGAAACAAATAACTTAAAAACAATATGAAAAATAAACCAAAAAGTTACTCACTAATCAAAGAGGATTCAGACTCAAATGTCAAAATTCAACTTATCACTGGCTTCCAAAGATCTGACGCTGCTCAATCGTCCCTCGTCTCAATCTTTGCTAGTGTCTTTCAAAATATTGAGTCATGTAAGTCTTAAAATGTTGGTTCATTATGTCTCTCTATTATTGCTCATATCACATCTAATTTTGCGTATCGAATATTGTAAAACTGTTCCAATACACAACAAATACATAAAATAAATACCTATTTCTAATTAAGTACACATATCCATACATGTTACTCTTCAATTATGATTTTATTATTCGGTATAAATAATATGGCTCAGCAATACGAAGAGAGTGCCTGACTATAAACGAATTAATATTTTAGCTTTAATTACAATTTAGTAACATGAAGGTGTTTTTATTTTCAATGAGATGCACTTTATTTCTGGAAATTGAGAAATTAAAATATTTCAAAATGTAAAGAAATCAAACCAAAAAATTAGAGAGCATTTAAAACTGACATTAACAATATTGGTAAAATATCACACTTAATTTTAGGTGGTCTGGTTAAGTACTATTTTCAATGTGTAAAACAAAATAATGGTCATGTACAACACAATTTATCTGGCTATAGAATTTGTTTGACGATGATAGGGGCATAAAAAAACGAAAGATCATATATTCCTTGAATACTGTACCAGTGTAAGAGCAACAAATATCACATACATGGCTGTTTCACGTTATTCGTAGAACAAATGGCAACTGGCTTTTTTTTAAGTCTGAAAATTCTTTCAAATAGTCTATATTTGGAAGACCATGGATCCCTGGAATGAATTATAGTCATGGGTTAAGGTAAAATTGTATCTGACCATTACTTATGTATTACAATTTTGATACCACATTAATTATAGGGATTTTATATGACGTATAGTGTCCCTCCTAAATACTAATTTTAGGAAACCTAACAAGGGACATTTATATGATGTAAATTGTGAATATATCTAAATATGGTATCGCTTTAATAAACCGCATTTGTACCTACTATCTAAAACTATGAATTCTCAATTTTGAATATAAATGTGGATAGTTATAAAAATATATAATTTGGCGAACTGTATACTCATCGAACATATTATAAGTAGAAACGTTTTATTGTGGCAAATTCATGTACATAACAAGTAATAATAGTTGTTTTGGTTTAAATAATGCTTTTTTCTAGAAACAATTAAATACTTCAATTAGAACATAGTAATTCGTTTATGGGTGAGTGACTATTCCAACAACAATGTAAGTGCACTAATATAAAAGAAATAAGCTTGCATTACTATTTTTAGAAGCTCGCTATATACAAGAAAATGCCAGATAAACTAACTGTCTACATTAATTTTAACTATCCAAAAAATTACATTGTTGTACAATATATTTGCAATGTATTTATTTATAGCGGTTCTCTAATAATACAGCATGCATTACAATGTTTCATCATTAAGATATTATTTTACTCATAATAAACCAATTCTTAACAATGTATACTGTAATGCCTACTCATGAAAAATCTTTCAAATATGTAATAGGCTCTCAAAACAAGAGTACACGAAAAACATTTTGTATAGACACAAGAATTCTGTAAATGGTAAATATATTTTAACGGACAATATATAATATTGTATACGAGATTAACCTAAACTAGATGGCACGTTATTATGGTGTCGCCTCCTTTGGTCATGACAAGACTATATTTTTATACTTTAAAAAACTCAATTGTGCGTTTATATTTGTTCTCATTCTGCAAATTACCAATGTCCAAAAAAATCAATAATATAAAAAAACAAAACGTACGTATATTGGGCTAACATTCGAACAAATCAACATTTTTCTGAGGCGACACTCCTACGCAGTCCCCTAATTGACATGTTTTAACTTCACTCGAACTAGGAACCATACCAGCTGCTAAAATTTAGAAACAAAATAAAAGTCCTGTCGATGGGAATTGTTAAGTTAAATTTGGTTATGGTTGTTCTTCTGCAGAAAATCGGAAGTTCCGGATGTATCTGAGTGGTGTTGACTATAGGGAAGTTTATAATATTTTACTCATAAAATAAAAATTGTCCGTTTCTACCCGCTTCATAAGTTTTTTAGCTTATAGTCAGATGCAAAATAAATCCGAAACTTTTTGATCCTCCATGACCAAATATAACAAAATTGATAATTGGACTATAACGAAAATAACTAATAGAAGTTGAATATTATATACTAACCTTTGGATTTTCCATTACTAGCACTAAATGCAATTATAAAATAATAATAATGACAGATGAACAAAAACCCAAACAATACGCAAGTATTCAGTACTTTGGAAATAATAATGACTTAAGTCTATCCATAGCAGTGAATAAAAATATAGCGTCTCTAAATCTAGAATGCCATAAAACAAAAAAATCACGAAGCATGCCGAAATTAGGATCACTATAGGTCACTGCTCATGGACAGAGTGTTAAAATATCAGACTAACATGAAATTTAACACAACATAACGAAATAAGTAGTCAAATACTGGTTTAGCAAAAAATGTTAAGCTTTGTAAAAACAGCAATTAATATAAAATATAGGGAATAAATGTGAGATCTTGTAGTATGCAGACTTACAGCCATCGAGTTACTCCTCATACAATATAAAGGGTGTTGAGGACTAGAACATGATGATTATTCTTAGCCAGAGTGACAATATAACCTTCAGATGTAATCTTCAATCCGCAGCAGCGAGACACCTGGAAACGACAAACAGCTTTTAGAGTATTTTTTTTAAATAACATTTAACAAAATTTAATGAATAATTGTAGAATGTTAAAGATTCATTGATATCAATTTATCCGTGTATAACACCGACCTTGACGTAGGGGCACTCGAATTCAGTAACGAGAACGCCGTCACGCGAGAATACGGCGACATGGAACTTGTTGCCATGAGAGTCACCGATCAGCACGTCACCTGCGTCAGACACGTCAATGCCGTTGGGAAAGTTTGTGACGTTCTCACATCCAATGCGGCGCAGAAAACGCCCTTCGTCGTCGAATACAACTACGCAGTGCCCCTTAAAATCGCAGACGTAGAACTCCTTGCCTTAAACATAGAATATACCATATTATTATTATTGTAACTGCTTCCACATAAATGGCAATAATGTGTGAAAAATAGCAATGTTCAAAAGTGTTAACTTATTGCATTCCATGTAAGAGCCGGTTTCAGATTAGCATATTTTCGACAGGCATTTAATGCTCGGTTTTGGAAATGCGTGTGTAACAAGCGCCTAAATACGCTAGTCTGAAACCACTCGTAGTTTTTCACTCTTTTTTTTTCTAAAGCAGTACTCAAACTATGCCATGGATTCACTCACCACTAATAGCAATATCAGATGGTTCCCTCATGCACTCACTGCAATCAAACCAGCTCATGAGGTCGCCTTCTTCCGATAATATGAATACTGTAGGTGTCACACTATCCACCGCCACAATAAGACCTTCAGCAGTTACTGCTAATCCAGCCACAATATCAATGAAACGCACCTAAAAGTATACATGATAATTAGCACCCAGTTATTGTACCGCTATGTAATAAAAACCCTGTAGAAAACCATTGTTTGTTTACTTACAGCAATTTTCTTCAAGAAATGTCCATTTTTGGTAAAAATTTGCATGCGGGACCTTTCGTTGCCGCGATCACAAACCACGAACTTGCCAGTGGCACGAACGACTGCCACTTTACGCGGGTACCACAGCTGGCCTTCCTCCTTTCCAGCAATGCCAAAATTAAACTTGTAAGTTCCAGATTTGTCAAACACCTAAAAAAAATTGAATGAATTTAGCAAAAATTTACAAAGTAATCATTACCAAAGTTTATTCTGAAATTGTGCCAATATAAATACCGTGATGCGATGATTGTTAGTGTCAGCGACAATAATATCTTCGTCGTTTCCGAGACAGAACCCATGAGGGGAATTGAACTGCCCCTTGCCACTTCCCAGTTGACCAAACTTGAATCGAATATGCATGGGTGTAGCTTTAGTGGCACGCACTAGAGGAGCCGGAGGAGGTACAAGAGCGGCTTCCTCAGCAGCAGTTAACAAAGGTCTTCCCGGAGACACACCACGAGGGCCCACGCCGCCAATTCCACCAACACCGCCAAAGCCATTAACTTCTGGAAAAAAAATCAGTAAGAATAAACAACCATGTATTTCCAAATCTGAGGAATTTCAGACCAATGTTTTTCGTGACTTACCAGTGTTTAACCCGAGTTTAGCTAGAGCTTGTAAATTGTTGTAAGCCTGAGGCGAGTTTAGGTCACCAGCAAGTAGTTCAGCGAGAGTAAAAGTCGGAGCTGGAGATGCATGAGGAGGCGGTGGTACATCTTTTTCAGCAATACTAGCCAACTGCTGCAAATTGTATTCAACCATAGACGGCATTGCAGAGCCCCCGACTCCCTGCACGCTATTCATGCCGCCAGTTATGACACTAGCGTTAGCGACACCCACTCCAGCGACACCAGGAACTCCAATAGCCGGCACCCCCGAAACCCCCACCATACCTCCGACTCCAACTCCAGTGACTCGGCGGACACCTCCCATTGGATAATCATCAAAAACAGGAGCGTTAGTCACCGACACAGCAGGAGAATGAGAATTCGATGTCACTGATACAATAGCAGAAGACTCGCTTGCACGCTTCCTTTCTTCGGCTCGAGTCGCTTCTGTACGGAATGTTCCAAAAGTTTCTTCAGAAATAGCTTCAAATTTATCCATCTTTGTAACAAACTCCAATGAGTAATCAACATCGAATTCCGGTGCTCCTTCTAACAAACGGGCAAACTGGGAAGCAACTGTCTTTTTCAACATCACAATTTCAGTACCATCACCGCGGCGGAGGAGTCGAGCGGCGAACTTACAGGCACAATCAATGCGCTGCACAGTTTTATCGACGCGATCAAACAGATCCATAACCTTAAGTTCTCTTTCTTTATGCAAACGCTCAAGTTCTTCAAGAGCCTTTTCACGGCATCTCTCCAAGGCCGCTTTATATGCGTGATAAGCTTCATTGATTACACCTTCGGCTTCATCTCGTTGACGTTGAAGATCTCCAAGGGCATCATCGAGCCTGGCTGAAGCACTACCAGCTGTTGCAGCACGAGCATTACCTTCCACGATGAAATTGCGCAATTCAGCACGTAGGTTAGGCTCGACATCAACGATTCTCTCACAACGATGTTCACCTACTTTGTGATCCACAGTTAGGCATTCAGTGCAAGCACCAACCTCACATTCGCAACAATAAAACTTAAGACTCTCTCCAGCATGACGAGCACAAAATATGGGCTTATGCACGGCAGATTTCTCCTTGGAGGACCTTAGAGCATCAAATGGTACTACTCGGTGATTTTCAAAGCATCTCATGAATTCATGAGCAGAATTGCAGTTGGAACATAGAAAATGAGAGCAATCAGTGCATCTAGCAACAGCCGGTTCCTTACTCTTGCAACAGGTGCAAACAACAGACTGATCCATAGCAGACACATCCAAAATGTTGGTGAGCACATAATCGGAAGGAAGGGATGCAGCCCCACCTCCAGGTATCTGATAACAAAGTACACATAAGTTAGATGTGTACCTAAAACTAGTAAGAAAGCTGAAGAATCTTTTTCTTATCATGATTACCTACCTTGGTTTCTTGTTTGCAAATTGGGCATTCTACAGCCAAATCAAATTTAAGAGAATCACCAGCTTCATTAACCATCAACTTGTCAATGCAAGCTTCACAAAATACATGAAGGCAAGACAATACACGGGGACTGCACAGCTTATTGCTGAAAATAATAATGAACTTATTCATAAAACTGTAGGGTTCAAATATATTTACTCGTATCTAACAATGAAATACATGTTACTCACTCGCAAATTGTACAATTTTGCTCCTGTTTTCCATTTTCGGTAGACTCCAAAGAACCCTCTTCTCCCAGACTAACTAAACCACCCCCCCCATAAAGATCCCCATTCATTTCTTCCATTTTTACTTACAATTATGTTGTTGTATAATGAATATATCCTGACCTTTTTGAACAAGAATCTGTAATGACAAATATTATAATTAGATTTTTTTACCACCAACTGCAGCTTAGGTTGTAAAACGTAAAGAGGAGTATGGCTACATGAAATCCAGAAGTTGTAATTATATTAAATTCATTGACAGATCAATCCTAATTTACCCACATAATGGTCAACCCACTGCAATATTATTACTTTGCTTAAAGAAGTCCAATGTATTAGGACTTAAAAAAAGGGTGCTTCTTTGTACAATTTTATTTACCTACACAAAAAAACCAATGCACATGAAAAAAATAAATAAAAGTAGATTATTATTCAGGCTGCTTCAAAAACCATAATTATGCGAATGCATGTCGCACTTGTAACTGCATCTGACAATAACTCCCATCTTCACAGTGAGTGGTCTAAATGCAATTTAACAAAAATAGAGCTTGACCACAAAGCCAGAATCCAAAGCACCGCGCTTGCAGCATCCCGTTTTTTAGGGGTCCATAGTCCTGATAAGGAACCCTTATAGTTTCTTCATGTCCATCCGTCAGAGGTTTTGCTAAACGACCATTAGTACTAGAAAGCTGTAATTTTGTAAGGGACAAAATGGTAAAACGAAATTTTTAAGAATAGTTTTTTTAGGGTAGTGAAGTGGGGATGAATTTATTTTTCATCATCTAACCCATTGTGTAGGGGGTATCGTTGAATAGGCCTGTTCAAATGACTTAGGGGTTGGTAATACTATTTTTCGTTTCAATGCTCCATTTCCACGAAATATTTAACTTTTAAAGTACAAATTTTAGTTATGGTAAAGAAAACAAAGAAAACGGAGGAGGAGGTCAGATAGGCAGTCACTCCATGTAAAATACTGGTATTCAGCTGCATCAGGTTAGGCTGGAAGCCGACCTCAACATAGTTGGAAAAGGCTAGGCAGATGATGAAAGAAAAATACATTTATTTTTGTTTTATCCTCCCTCAAAAGCAGGGTAGGTAGTGCATTTCAAGAACTTTCAAGGAAAATTATAGTGGTTAAGATAACTTAATTAATTTAGCAGTAATAGTCGTTGAAATTATCCGACACCCAAGTGTTGGATAATTTTGTACCAAATACAAAATCCTTACAATAAATCCTTAGTGATTAAGATGCAGTTGTTGCTTGTTTATAACAGGTAAAGACTTGCATAGAAAAACAAAATCGAAAATTAAAAAAATGTATATTATAAGTTTCAGAACAACAGTCATTCTATATTGTGATAACAGTGCTATTAAGGAACCCAACACTGTGCGTGACCTGACTCGCACTTGGCTGTTTCTTTTTTGTCATAAAATTAGCGAAAATGTGCGTTTACTTGAAAAAAGCTCACAAAAAGGAATAAATTTTCCCAGTTTTAGCAACATTTTTTCAGTTATGGTCCACTCTTATTGGTTGCAGTGTGATTTGTAGAATTTTTAAACTCCAACCAGTAGTTCCTGAGAACAGCGTGTTCAAACAAACGAAACTATTCAGCTTTATAGATTAATTGAATTTTTCTATTCTTTTGATAGAATTGTATGCGAAATTTACTTTTCTGAGAGCCTCCAATTTTTTTTAATTTACTTGTTTAATCCTCCTAGCGGTCTTTTTTTAAAACTTTAAATTACATTAATATTGCGGACACACAATGTTTTACAAACATACTAATAAAATTAGTCAAGCAACCTCACTACAAGCACAAGTGGAGAAGATGGGATGGCCTGGATTCCTCCAATTAAGAGTTGTGATAAATAGCTCTCTCTAAAAAAGAGTTAAGTGAAAAGAGTAAGGAGGCCTTTGCCCTGTAGATTGAATTGAAGTAATTCACAACATCTTGAACTTGAATTCCACTGAGACACCACACACAGAAGATGGTAACAAAACGGGATGATAGAATTTTTTATTACTGACATTAAAATCGATAGTGACAGAGGGCTGAAATTTTTTGACAAAAAATCCATCCATCGTCAAAAATGTAAAATATAAATTTGCCGCCGACTTGACACGACAATTTTACAGTCGAGTGTTGGTATGCACACATTTGGAATAAGAAATATTTTTATAAGATGCCAAAGTCAATAGTACACGGACTTAAATAAAAAAAGAAAATACAGAATACGATGCAGCATTTTTAAATCAAATAAAAACAGCAAAAAAGCTTTATAAAATCGTCAAAATGGCTTCGTAAAATACTACCAATGTACGTACCTATCGCACAATAAACGCAATGCACCATGCAGACAATGGCGAAGGTCGATAATCCGTTTCAACACGTTTTAACCCAAATAAGGCCAAAATTCCCCATAGGTTAATTATTTCAATAATTTGTTTTAATTATTAATGATTTACTAACCTTTAACAGTTTATAATTTGAAGGAAAAGCTGATAATCTACGCGCAGAAACTTCTACCACGCCGTAACTATGAGAATACTCATCACTTTGTAAATAAATAAAAAATGAGCATCAAGTCTCAACAGATATTTTTTTTAAATAAAAGTGGTTTCTTCGATGAATTAAATTAATGTTTTGTCACGTTCTCATTTTAAAAAGGAGAATACATCACGGTGTATTGATTTTCTGCGTAGACGGTTGCGCTGTCTGTGGCCCAAGTGTTGCCAGTTTATCTCTAACTCACCTTCTACCACACTAATCGCGAAAAGCAGTTAACTTATTATACTGTTTCTCACATGAGAGGGAGTTTGAATCTAGATGTGGGAATGAGGACTAAATAGGCCAGAATGCAATAAGAGCTCATGGGTAGGTATACCTTGGGTATTCCACTTTCTATGAAGAACATTATAATCTCAGTCTTCAGAGCTCAAAGTTATTACTAGATTAACACAAGACAGGGGTCTTTCACAACACAAGTTCCTTTTTAATCGATGATCTCTATATTTCTAAATGAAAACAATCAGATAAAACTATGAGAACAATGAAGGTAACGGTTTGACTTCAATACTAAGATTTTGGTTTAGCGTTGGCAGTTTGAGTTCACATTTATTTGCCCAATATCTAACTTTGCAATAAATCAATAAAAAATGTCATTACCACAGACGTATAAAGAGTAGCAGACCAAACATAAATTCCTAGTTATACCTATAATATATCCATCATTCTTTATCCTTGTTCTATCAAGCAAAAACTTAATAATGGCGTCTCGTTCTTTTACGTGTAGCCACACTGCCACACACATAGACAAATTTTGACATGAAGCCTGTTTTTCTGAGCCGCCATATTGATAAGCTTATAACCTATAAGAACACTCTACGGTGTCAATCACGTTATGTGAAAAAATATTAATTGTTTGTACCACTAAAGACTTGAAACACGTAAAATAAAATGGTGAAGTGCAGTGCGTACCGGTGTGACAGTGATAGCTCTAACAAAATACCTGGATTAAGCTGTCATCGGTAAGTTTTTATTTACGTTGTTGTAAACTGAAACAATTTGTCGATTTTTCGAAATTAATCAACCGTTTCGATGAAGTTTTATCGTTTTTATCGTAGCCCAATTACTGCCATGCAATTTGCCCACACGCTTACTTAGAATAAACCGTACAAAAATAATAAACAAACAAAATTGTCTTATATTTACTATTAATGACAGCTCAAGTACTTGTGGAATTAACCGGGGACGGATTTAGTATTGCGAAATGCTAAATCTAATAAATATTATTATGATTGTTTACATATTGGGTTAATGCATTTATTGTAGGTGCGTAGGCTTATTAATTACTACAAAGTCGAAAAATCCAACAGGCTTAATTTTTTATAACAATATGTAACGCCTACAATGTATCAGTTTATCACAATTCAATGTTGATATGAAATAGGCATAGGTCACACACATATTATAAGCTACTCATATTTCTTTGATATTTTGGTGCTGTAAATAAAAATAATAGTAATATTTTTTGTTCCAGGTTTCCAAAACATGAAAATTTAAAGAAAGCCTGGATTGATAACATGCAGCTCCAACCTAATCCTACTGGTGAACTCTGTTCGAAGCATTTTGAAGCACACTGATAGATGCCAGCGTCTTTCAAACAAGACTACGTCTATCAATTCCTACACTGTTTACCGAATTACCTCTGGCTATGCATGTATGTAATAGTATGCTACTAAAGTAACAAATTGTTTTATATTAAACTGGTCTTCATAATAATTTTGTTTGTCTTTTGTTTACAGGATAAGGAAAATGTTATTAACCTCCAAAAAACCTTGCCAATGAAACGAACTACTGCTGGGAAAATTGTTTCTGGTTCTCAAAGAAGTACCACAATTTAGCGGTGGGGGTATTTTGGACATGCATGTATGTTAAGCGATGTTTACAAGTTTTCTGTTACATAAATTTGAAAATTGTCTAAAAATATTAATATCCAAGCAAGCAATGTCGAAAAAATGTAACAAAAGGTGCGAATATTTTTGTGAATGAATTAATGCATGTAACTTGACTACTTTTGGGCATCAGGCGACGATGACGGATGAGAGCGTTCTGGAAAAATGTTATTGCGCGATTAGAGGAAATACATTCCGCACATTGCCAAATAAAAAATAATATAAACAACGTCTTTTTTTTAACCTTAGAAGAAATGCAGTCAATAAAACTTGTTTCCTTTTTGGGTCCTTATCCGGGGTTAAAGTATTAATGAATGCATTGAAACTTTGTATTCCCGTAGGCGTATCTATCATCATCATCATCTCAGCCGAAAGACGCCCACTGCTGGATATAGGCCTCCCCCAAGTATCTATACTAATAATATAATATTTCAGGTCGTTAACAGCAAATGGCACTGGGTATTCCGAACACTGCTAATTACTGTTATGGTGCTACTGCGTCTGTCAGTCTCCTGTATTAGTGTGGCGTCGCAACATTATTGATTTAATTGCGACCGTTACACAAGGTCACAGAGAATGCTTACCAACGTATATTACAAATGATAAAAGTTTGAAAATATGTAGGTACCTATAACGTCCTACAATACTTACTAATACCGGCCTTAGTCCGGCCCTGTTTAGACAATTTTTTCATATGTGTGTGTAATGACTTCACAAATTTTAGCTTATGTTTGGTCTGCTACTCTTTATACGTCTGTGGTCATTACTCTAGGAAAAGCTCCAGATTTGGCATAACTAGACTTACCCCTCTATCAAAGAGTATTTTACGTAAGACCTTTTAAAACTAATACCTAAGTATTCAGATGCAATGATTTGTTTAGTATTTTTGTGTATATATAACTGAACAAAAATGTAGAACTTAGGTTGAAGGATGCAATAAAAAACGAATGATTATTAAATTATTACGTTGAGTATGAGCTACCTGTAGCGTCATTCTTAGAGAAAATGAGCAGGCCCAGCTATGGAGTATGTTTTAAACTTTGAACTAGGAAAATAATGTTAATATGTTTAAAGTTTTATTTTATGAAATAAGTATTATCGTTTTCGCACATTTTTTGTCGTTATTACAGACCTACAACGTTTGCTGATGCCCGCGGCTTCACCCGCGTTCAAATTATATACTAAAACTTTGCTCGAGGACTACTGTATCCGTTAGTGAAAACAGAATTAAACTCGGTGCAGCAGTTTTTGAGTTAATCGCGAACAGAAAGACGCAATGGAGGACTTTGTTTAAAAATATGTAGTGATAGTCATTTAATTATTTGAGGTATATGTACTTGGTAGTACAACTAAAATTATAATTTTGTTAAATAATTCATTACTTTTTTTTTGTAGTCAGGACCACACGCCAGTTGGTCAATTGTGTCTTTTTGACGTGACAATCTAATAAATCGATGAACGCCGGCTGCACGTCCCGTTGCGCTCTGTCCCGTTACGTTCATTGTAAAGTTACGATCGGAGCGTATTTATGCAATCATTTCATCAATGTTTTGTTATGACGTTGTCACGTTAAACTATCGTTCTTAAACCGACTTTACAGACAACTATTTTTTTTTCCTAGTATGCGTTTTTAGCAATAGGATGCATGTCTCTGATTGTGATTGTCAAACTCCCGTAGTGTCCTGTATGTGTTTACCTCGCCTCCCGCAAAAAGTAGTAGAAGATTTTCAGAAATCGGTGATTCGCTCTTTACCAACTCTCGAGCTCTTTCCTCTATGCTATTACCACATTAAATAAATGTTCTTGTTTTGATACATACAGGCATTACACAGCGATAGTCATCAAACATTTTCTAAATGTATAAACCCTACTATTCAAATCACCTATTAAAAACAAAAAATATCTTGACTTTACCTGTGAGTTGACAGTCTGTGACGTGACATTTGTTGACATGTGGTCCTAGGGATGGGCCATTAGGCTTAGTTTTGCTCTTATCGAAATGTGTAAAAAAAAATCCAGATGTAATTGTAAATTAAGCGTTTTGAACCTATCCTGGGTTGCACTTACCCATTTTTTAGGGTTCCGTAGTCAACTAGAAACACTTATAGTTTCGCCATGTCTGTCTGTCCGTCCGTCTATCCATCTTCGCTTAATCTCTGTGACCGTTATCACTAGAAAGCTGAAATTTGGTACCAATATGTGTATCAATCACACCGACAGTGGTAAAATAAAAATTGGAAAAAAATGTTTTACTAGGGTAGCCCCCCTACATGTAAAGTGGGAAGTGATTTTTTTTTTAATTTCAACCCTAACGTGTGATATATTGTTGGAAAGGTATTTAAAAATGAATAGGGGTTTACTACAATCATTTTTTGATAATGTCAATAATTTCGGAAATAATCGCTCCAAAAGTAAAAAACAATGTGTCCTCTAACTTTTGAAACATAAGTTTAGAAAATATGAAAAAAATCTGAAAAGTAGAACTTTAGAAGGACTTTCTAGGAAAATCATTTTGAACTTGGATGGAAACAACAGTTTTTGTACAAAAAAGACAAAAAGTTGTACAAAATAATTTCTGTACTAAGTTTGTAGTATAATCTTATAAGCAAGCATTTTTTTTTATTTTTAACTTCGTTTACATATTTTATTATCCTGAACGTATCTTTTTTCAGACAAAAAAATAATTATTAAAATCGGATTGGATTGAACACTTATTGTGACGGACGGGAAACTACAGAACCCTACACTGAGCGTGGCCCGACACGCTCTTGGCCGGTTTTTTTTTGCAATTATAATAATTCGTAATTTTTGTCAATAAGCTTTACAGATACTTAAGTAATTAATTATATAATAAGACTTGTCTTAATTAAAATTCAAAACAAACTTGTGAACCGGTGAACCATGCTTACTTATCCGTCGCTAATAAAAACGATGTTCAAACGAATTCCCTTTTGACAGTTCTTCGGATCTGTAAACGAAAAAAAGTATATTTTAGTAAACCACTGTCTATCATATCAATTCAAAGAATAGAATTAGAAGAAGATTGTTATCCCTATAAATAAATAGGTTTTAGGTAAAGGTTTATTATTTTTATCGATAGTCCAAAACTTTATAGATGGACACATAGACAGCCTTAAGGTGGACGCACACCTATCCGCGCCGAAGGAATCGACCGCGCTGTAAGAATCGGATTTTAGAAATACTTGTATGAAATCCTATGAAACCTCGCACACTTATCCGCGTCGAATCGGACGAATCAAGGAGAACCCCAGAAATCCTAGACAAATTCGGATGACGGCATCAGATTTGGCGCGGCTGATGCGGGCGATTCGACCGATGCGATCGCATTATATCAGTTGCGTTCGACAGCGCAACGTTAGAGTTGAGTGAGTTGACGTGAGTGTTGGTGAGTTGAGTTGTGTGAGTTGTTGGTCAGTTTGGCCAACGAAAGCTGTCCACGAATTATTTTCAGAAGTTTTGGTAAGTATGGCAATAATTTAAGACTATCGAAATTGACACGTTTCGTACTTGAGTCATCTTGATCTTGTGTTAACGTGTATCACATTGGTTTTGTTTATAATAATGCCAAAAACAATCAGAAGTTCGACGATGAAGTTTCTATTTAATAAGATTGACAAATAAAGACATAAAAAGTGATTTGAATCAGAATGTGAAATGTACGATGTACACAACATTTACTATTTATTTTGCCTTTTATTGCCTAAACTACTGGACCGATTTACATGATTCTTTCGTGGAAAATGGTTTAAAGCCATGTCCAGCATTTTGACACTAATAAATAAGTGTCAAAACGTTATATCTCAACAAATAAAAATTCATAATTTCGAGTTACGTAATTATATGACACAAAAACTTTAATCTACGTTTTCCTTTCTTATTGGAACCGCAAAAAGCAAAAATAGCAACACATATCAAATCCTATTGAAGCCACAACAACGATAACAAGAATGCACAAGCAGGCAAACAGGATCCATTATCACAAAATGAAATATGAAAATAGTCCATATGATCGGCGACGGGAATTGCTTGTTTAGAGCCATAGCGCATCAAGTAAACGCCATATTTTTCCTGACGTTCGACCACCACATGATAAGGGACCTGGCCGAACATAGCACAAGCGCTCTCGGGAAACCTGCCTACTACCGCGAACCAAAGAACAACAATACAAAGATGGCGTCTAGGGTGCTGAAGAATCATCATTGCAGCAGCCGAGTACTACCACATCAATGTAACAGTACACCAAGCCGGGCTTAGCGCACCCATTACTTACCGACCCAGAGATCCACAACACGCCGTAGCCACTATTAACTTATTACATCAGAATCACCACTATGACAGCCTTCTTAGCACAATAATTAACTCTCAAGACTCTGCAACAGAATGCACACTACGCAACACGATAATTATAAACACAACGATATCGCCTGATGAACAAGCTGACCCCACCGGATATGCAATACTTGGACCTCCACCCTGCCATAAAACTGTAACAGATATTATTAATAGTATCAAAATAGCAACCTGTAATGTCAGAGGCACCGCCACACATTTAAAGAAAAATAACATTGACAAAACCCTAAAAGATAAAGGGATACACATAGCATGCCCACAGGAAACAAACATGAGTACCGGATTATTTACCTCAAACCACTACTTCTGGCACCTTAGTGGCTCTACCAAACGCCGTGGCCTCGCGCTACTTGTAAGAAAAGACACGACTATAACCATTCAAATAACAAGAAGAAATACAAATGTCATGGCGGCAGTTATAACAGTTCTCTGTTAAGGACAATCTGGGAATTTGTATATTATAACATCACACGTACCAAGTATTAAGCCAACTAAGTCATTTTCCGATTTGATTAACTGCATCAAAGCAAAGCCAAAAGCGTCAAACACGATCATCCTAGGAGACTTTAATGCACACATAAGAAAGCAAGACACGAACACCAATGGAAAAGAAACGACTAATAAAATTGGTGCCAACCAGCTGCATACAATATCGAATAACAATGGCAAAATCTTGTTAGATATAAAAAAAAAGAGAAAACCTTGGAATAGATACATCTGTGGACGAGCCAAATTTATTTAACTACATAAAAGGCGAGTGGAGCAATAGTATACCAGATCATAAAATAATTTTCGCGGATATTATTATTCTGAAACTCAAGAGGGAGAAAAGAAATCCAACACCGCATATGCTGAAACCCAACGAGAAACCAATGCACTAATCTGAGCCTGAATTCAACTACAGAAAATACGATTATAGCCGACTCCAAAGTGAGAAAATAATGAAAGAATATCAAAAGGAAATCAAAAGCCAACCTCAGGTAATAAATCTACAAAACGAGCAAAATAGCCAACTAGTCCCATGGGATTCCATTATGAATATCATGAAATCAGCAACAGCAAAAATTCTTATAAGCAGGCCAATCAGATCCAGAGAATATAGAATCGGGCTCGCGAAACTGCAAAAAGCTAAGTTCATCAAAAATTGTTACCCTAGAGAAATATTTGCAATCAAACAACTAAGCCTAGCAAGACACAATCTGCAAAACACAAGAAACAAAGAAGAAGCGGAAAATGCGAAGTATTCTTTGGAAGCCCAAGCAGAACACATCCTTCACAACGAATGAGAATCACATACGATTTTTACAGGAGACATAAAATGAACACGAAGCGCAACAACAAACAACGTTTTATACCCATGTCAAGGTGGGAAGAAGAGATAAAAAGTCAGCAGGCCCACGCATAGAACTCCTACCCAATGAGAACCCATCAGACGTAAAAGAAGAACTATTAGAAGAGGAAATAAGTGACATCATTAAACACATGAGCAACGGCAAAGCACCAGGTACCCACAAGGTGGTGTCAGAGCTATTCAAAGCCTTGCCAACAGAAATTCTATCGGAAATTATAAAGCACATGCAGGCAGCATGGGTAAGGAATGATTTACCAATGTCTTGGAACAAAACGCTCCAATTTCCAGTGCCTAAAAAAGCAAAGCCAGACAGAATTAATGAATACAGAAAGCTATCTATGTGTAACGTGGGGTATAGGATATGTGCGAGCTTTCTTCTAAGCAAACTGGATGCTTCAATAAAAGAACCAGGAAACTACCAAGCAGCTTTCCTTCGCAATAGGTCAACAAACGACCACACACCCACACTTAGGAGAATTCTTGACGAGGAATGGAGAGCAGGGTCAAAAGCCGCACTAACTACACGCAGCTATCAGACACAAGGCAAAACGACTAAAAGTTGGAAGGCCAATATATATATGTACTTGGAACGAGTCACTCCAACAAGACACGGAATATTTCAATATAAGCAAAGAAGAATGGATTCAGCTAGCAGCAGATAGAGAAAAAATCAGATCAACCACCCAGGAAATCTACCAGCTTAGCGAAACTGACAGCGAAACACATACTACTGACGATGAAACATACCTATACGCGAACATAATATTTCATCGCAATCATCAGAAACGAACATGCCTCTCCAAGCCAGAAGAGAACAATCAAACGAGGATCAAATCACCAATGCTCATTCCTATGGATTGTACCTGTCTTTACCACTATTCCTATATTGGCTCTAGGCTGCATAGTCGGTCGATTGTGCCCGACTAGCTGCGGTTGGTCGGGCTTCCTCTCCCATCCCAGATCATGTCTTTCCTTACAAAATCATGCCCCCTGGTGTATCCGGCTTGTCCGGGTCAGGCTTGCTCCTGGCTGGGTGTGGTGCTCAATCATCAATCATCATCATCATCTACGTTTTCCTTTCTTATTGGAATTTAATACTATGATGATACCATGTTAACATAAAACCAAAAAGATTCTAGTGAAATTATAAAAAAAATCACTTAATTACATATACAGGGTGTTAGTGTGAACACCGTTGTCACTTAAACCACATAAATAAAAAAATATAGGACCGAGTTAAAAAACAGGATAAGGGATTTTCTTTAAAAAAAAGATTAAATTAAATTATCCGCCGATGTCCTCGAAATCATGGCTAGCCCGACTGCACGAGTGACGTAATCGCTGCCCGCCCGTCGACGCATCTATCTACTTACAGAAATCTCATAACATTAATTACCTGATAAATGCAACTTTTCCTGGCAAAATACCTACCTTACGTGTTGCGTGACGAGTCTAAATGTAACTTTGATGTGACAACAAAGAAAATGAAAAGTAAACCAAACTACTGAGTAGGTATTTTGGCGTATTTAAAAAGTACATCACAATTTTACGTACGTACAGTAAAAAACACCGATTAAAGTTACGCAGAGGTCAGTGGGTCGTCTTAGACAGATTGAATATCAATTAACTTACCTACTGTTCAAAATTCACACATTTTCAGTTGTTGAGCACTCGAGAATCTGATGTCTGCATACATCCTACGAGCCTCGTATAGGTTATTTATCACCCGCGATGGCGTAAAGCCGTACCATTTCGGTCCACTGTTCACTTGTGTAAGATATAGCACTAATTTTACGCGCGAGTAACTTACGACCTGGCACGCGGCGCGCGCTCCGACGAGCGACGTGGACTCGCATTGGCGACAGCTGGCCGACTGAGGTCGTGACTCACCGTTCACTCGATCGCTGCGCGGGCGCGCAGGCTGCGGCGCGGTAGTTGTTCTCCCGGTCGGCGGTCAGCTGTTTCCGAGTGCATTAGGGTGAAATGATCTTGAAGAAAATAGTGGATTATCTTCAAAAAAAAAAGGTTGCTTGTTTTCATTGGTTTTAGGTTCTACTAATGAAACCAAATCCCTGGTTTCAAGGATAACGGTGTTCACACTAACACCCTGTATAAGTTAATATTACAAGTTTTCAAAATATTAATTCAACTGATCGACTCACGTTATACTCTATGTATGGCCACTACTTGCACCCTGGTGTGGAGATAGGGTCTCGTCGCCGACAATAATACACTCGAAAATTACTGCTCATAAAACAGATTATTATAAAAAAATTACTTCCTGAATGATAAATATTATCAACACCGTTTAAGCAGAGTATAGCCAGGGTTAACAGCTATTGATTTTTTTAAATTCCCGCCTTTTTTCTTGGACAGCTTTCGCTGGCCAAACTCTACTTCTTCATTGTTTTAAAAAATGAGTGATTCCAATCTTTCGGCGCGGTCGATTCTTTCGGCGCGTTCGGCGGGGATATGTGTGCGAGGCCTCCTTGACTTAGATTCGTCCGGCGCGTTCGGCGTAGATAAGTGTGCGTCCACCTTTAAGCTCTTGATTACTCTACTCTTGAATTAGGGACGTGTAAGTGAAACAAAAATATCGAAATTTATCGTCACGATATTTTTAAACAGTATCGACAAATTATCAAGTGAAAAATATCGATATATCGTCAGTTTTCGTATGATTATTCATACATATTCCCAAAGCATTCAAACTTCGTAAAAAAGAATGAAAGAAAACAGTATTTTTACTGACGCTTGAGCCTAAATAATTATATACAATTTAATCAAACCAGTAGCCATCAGATATGGACACAAAACCAAAGCTGCGTTAAAAAACGAAAATATTCAAACAAAAATTAGTTGTTTATAAAGTCAGTTTACGGACGATAATTTAACGTGATAACGTCACAACAAAACATTGATGAAATGATTGCATACATACGCTCCGATCGTAACGTTACAATGAGCGTAACGGCACACTTTTTCGTGAGTGCAGCCGGCATTCATTGTTTCATTAGACGTTGTCACGTCAAAAATTCGAATGTGAAACGAATTCGATACTCTAAAATAAGTATCGAAAATCCATATATTTATCGCGATGAAAAACTATCGATGATAAATATCGATGATTGTATGGAAAAATATCGATATTTCGATATATCGATAGTTTTGCCCATGCCTATCTTGAATTGACAGTTTGTGATAGGCAATGTAGAAATAGATTTCTTTAAAAATTATTTCAAGAACCGAGAAACTATTAATGTGATTTGATAACTTCACGATTTAAAGATTCACCAATTATTACAAGGAATTTAATAAGAAAAAATGACTTTTATACCTAATTGGGAAGAGTTTGAAAAATCGGCAGAGATGTTATATATAAGGGATCCTATGAACACTCGATACTGTATCAAATATTCGCATACGAAAGGTGTATTTGTCGTTAAAATAACAGATAACAAGAAGGTAAACATTCAAAATATTGCTGCTTATAATTTTTAATTTAAGACATAGATATTTAACCTTAATGTAGGTACTATAGTCTTCATGTTAAAAGATCCGAAAATAAACTAGTAGGTAATAGTTTTTAATCACACGTATGTTAATGTAATAAATATAATTAACTAATTAATTAAATGTATTTTGTATTTACAGTGTCTTCAATACAAAACTGAAGTTCAGCAAGATGTAAGAAAAATAGATAAGTTTATATCGAATCTAATAAGACACATGGCATCAAATGACAACTGATGTGGTAATTGTATTAATAAGTTAAATAAATATATATATTTATATTTAATTGTGTTTCCGTTGACCAATCTCTAAAAATTTCATCTGTAGAGGTTGAAATCTTTAAATGATGACTCCATAATCCACCAATAAATAGATCAGAAACTAATGGCTATCGGCTGCTTTCAATATTCAATCCCAATCCCTAATTTGCTGGTCGAGATTGATATTTCAATCTATTTCCTACTTTTAGTATTTCAATAACCGATTGATGCATCGAGATCCCGATCTTTTATTTCAATCCATCTTTGGGAGGTGCGGATCGGGTTTTTAGATTGGTACTTGTATGCGTAGATACGCGTTTTCTATATCTGATCTCTGATTTTGACAAATTGATTTTTGAATGTTATTGATCTTTATTTGCGGACCTCCAATTTCGACCGATTGTACTGTTAGAAGGCTATATCTTTTTCATTATTAGATTCAATGATTTCCCCATGCTTTCCAAGGATTATTGTTTTTTTTAGGGTTCCGTAGCCAAATGGCAAAAAATGGAACCCTTATGGATTCGTCATGTCTGTCTGTCTGTCCATATGTCACAGCCACTTTTTTCCGAAAATATAATAACTATGCTGTTGAAACTTGGTAAGTAAGTAGATGTATTTTGTAAACCGCATTAAGATTTTCACACAAAAATAGAAAAAAAACAATAAATTTTGGGGGTTCCCCATACTTAGAACTGAAACTCTAAAACCCATGTGTGGGGCATGCATGGATAGGTCTTTAAAAATGATATTGAGGTTTCTAAAGTATTTTTTTGTAAACTGAATAGTTTGCGCGAGATACTTTCAAAGTGGTAAAATGTGTCCTCCCCCTGTAACTCCTAAAATAAGAAACTGTTAAAACTGAAAAAAATATGTGATGTACATTACCATGTAAACCTCCACCAAAATTTGGTTTGAACCATAACTAGTAAGTAGTTTTTTTTAATACCTCATAAATCGTAAACCGCAATTTACCTTTCATTCAATCAACTCAACGCTAATTATTATTATTTATTTAAATCTTGGGTCTAGAACTTGGGTGGTATAGTAAAAATGTTTTTATCTATAGGCTCTATGTAGTTATTGCGAATATTTTAGTCGGCCGTCAAAAAAAAAATTAGGTACCCCAATCTGGGTGATCTCAGATATTTTGTGGTTGCATAACTTCTCGGTGAATTGACTTACGACTTTGGTGTAATAATAAAAAATGTTTATTATGTTATGCTCTATCCGAATAATAAGTTTATTTTGGTTGACCCAGATGGGGCTATATTCAAAAGTGCCGCTTTTGAAAATAGCCCAATCTGGGTGATGTCCTTTGTCAAAGCTGTGGTTAAAAAGTTATAAGGGTTTGAACGTGGCCGCGCCATTGAAACGCTCCGAACCGCGCGGCCACGGAGATCTTTAAAACTAAGCATTGCAGAGACCTGAAATTTTGGTAAGTAACAGATTGAATTTGTAAAAAAAGGGAAAAAATATATATATTTTTTTTTTATTAGCCTGTATTGTCCCACTGCTGTGCAAAGGCCTCCCCCATAGTCTTCCACTCCTCTCTACGTGCGGCTCTCTCAGGCCAATCTATCGCAAACGCTTCTAAGTCGTCACGCCAGCGTTTTCTAGGCCTCCCTCGGCGACGCTGCCCGTCTTCTGGCAAAAAAAAAGTAAAAATATACTAGAAAAAAATCCTGGGCTTTTAGGAGCTGTAAGACTAATAGTCAAAAACCGGCCAAGAGCGTGTCGGGCCACGCTCACTGTAGGGTTCCGTAGCTTCCCAGACCATTAAAAATACCAACATTTTTCGTCAGCAAAAATAACTTTGTTTTTCATAGTATTTGTATGAAAAACAAAGTTATCATTTGCGTTTTTTTGAAAAAGTGCTATATAACTCAAAAACTATTCAACTCATCAAGTTGAAAATAATTTTCCTAGAAAGTTCATATAAAGGTCTACTTCTGTGATTTTTTTCATATTTTTTAAACTTATGGTTCAAAAGTTAGAGGGGGGGGGGACACATTGTTTTTGACTTTCGGAGCGATTATTTCCTAAAATATTAATATTATCAAAAAATGATTTTAGAAAACCCCTATTCATTTTTAAATACCTATCCAACAATATATCACACGTCAGGGTCAAAATTAAAAAAAAAATCGCTCCCCACTTTACGTCTGGGGGAGGTACCCTAATAAAAATGTTTTTTTAAATTTTTATTTTTGCACTTTGTCGGCATGATTGATATACATATTGGTACCAAATTTCAGCTTTCTGGTGCTAACGGTCACTGAGATTATCCGCGGACAGACAGACAGACAGACATGGCGAAACTATAAGGGTTCCGTTTTTTGCCATTTGGCTACGGAACCCTAAAAAGCAACGCAGACGTCTGAAGTTTTTTGTAAAACCCAGATTTGAATTTGTCAAAACAATTAAAAATAAAACAAAAAGTTCTAGGTTCATATTTCAGGAGCTGTAAGACTAAAACTTCATAGCCGCGCCATTATACCGGTGAAAAAATATGTAATCGCCGATATCTCGCTGAAAAACCAACGCAGACGTCTGAAGTTTTTTTTTGTAAAACCTGGATTTTAATTTGTCAAAACTAGTAAAAATACCTCAGATGACCTCAGTAAAGCTTCCGAAAGAGTGGGTCTAAAAATGAACATGGACAAGACGAAGGTCATGTTGAATGCCCATGTCACACCCATTCTACACTCGAAGTTGTTGACGATTATGGATTATGTGTACCTGGGACAAACGGTCCAGTTAGGTAAGTCTAACTTCGAGAAAGAGTTCAATCGTCAAATCCGACTCGGCGTTCGGGAAGCTGCCCGATATCTTCTCGTCCAACTTACCGCAGTGTCTCAAGACGAATGTCTATGACCAGTGTGTGTTGCCGGTGATTACATACGCGGTCGCTCACAATGGGCAATGGAGAGGGCAATGCTCGGAGTTTCCTTGCGTGATCGAATCAGAAATGAAGACATGCGCAAGAGAACCAAGGTCACCGACGTAGCCCGAAGAATTGCCAAACTTAAGTGGTAGTGGGCAGGGCACTCGCTTGCAGAACGGATGGCCGATGGGGCCGAAAAATTCTAGAGTGGCGATCGCGAACCGAAGACGTTGCGTTGGACGACCTCCCACTAGGTGGACCGATTACCTGGTGAAGGTTGCGGGAATCCGTTGGATGCGAGTCGCACGGGATCGGTCAATGTGGCGACACTAGGGGGAGGCCACAGAAAACTTTTCACCTATTTTAAAATAATGGTTTATTTGCAAATTGTTATCACCAATATAGTATAAATCCTTATCGATGTAAAATCTGTGATTTATGTGATTTTTAAACAAATAAACATGTTTTTGTATATTAAAGTTTAATTTTTATTTCATTTAAAATCCTTAAGATATAATTTCTAGTAAAAGAGGTGAAAAGTTTTCTGTAAACAATAGGTGGCATGACAATACGTCTTGAATATATGTATTCAGGACGTATTTAAGATTCCGTTCTACAGCTCCTGAAATGTAAACCTAGGGTTTTTTGTGCATTTTTACCTGTGTTGACAAAATAATTCAGATGTAGGTTTTACAAAAAACAACGTCTGCGTTGATTTTTCAGCGAGATATCGGCGATTACGTATTTTTTCACCGTTTTAATGGCGCGGCCATGGCGTATTATTCTTATAGCTCCTGAAATATAAACCTAGGATTTTTCATTTTATTTTTACTAGTTTTGCAAATTCAAATCTGGGTTTTATAAAAACTTCAGACGTCTGCGTTGCTTTTTCAGCGAGATATTGGCGAAAATGGGTTTTTCACCGTTTCAATGGCGCGATCATGGTGTATTAGTCTTACAGCTCCTAAAATATAAGCCCAGGATTTTTTTCTATATTTTTACAAATTCAATCTAAAATTTCAGGTCTCTGCAATGCTTAGTTTTAAAGATCTCCGTGGCCGCGCGCCACCCTTATAACTTTTTAACCACAGCTTTGACAAATTTATGGTTTTGGGACACTTTTAGATTTTTTAACAAAATCGTGGCATATTTAAAAAACGAAAATGTCATGGCCGCGCCATCGAAACGGACAAGGGATTGGGTTGGGTTTTGGGAGGTTAGGTTAAGTTGGAAAAAAAATAAGATTAAGTCATAGTACGCCGGCTGAAACTTGTTTCATAAATAGTTTACATCATACTGAGCTTAAAAAAAGTAGTCAGCTGCATAGTGGCGGGGGGATTAAGCGTCAGCCACTCACATGAACTTGTAAAACGAAACGCCTGATTAAAACTAATAGCGATCTATCACCAAGTTTGTGTGTGAGAGATTGCTTTTAGTTTTTATCAGGCGTTGGTGCTGTTAGTTATTCATCAGGCGTTTCGTTTTACAAGTTCATGCGAGCATGCTGAAACAAAATCTAATTATCTCTATCCTTACAGGTGATAATAGTGCTAATTTTGTAAGTATGATTTTTTTGTTGCCGATTTTCCGAAACATTTTGTTTTTTTTTTTTAATATGACGACTCACTGACCAAATCATCAAAATATTTTTATTTATTTTACAAATGAAACGGTTCCTTTTGTAAATAAAATCGATATGTTATTGACCCAGAAGTCCCGGAACCTATATCAGCCAAAAAACCGGCACTTTCAAATTTAAATCCCTAGGTAAGTCTATAAGTGTGCCGCCACCGTGTGCCGCCGCCGCCGTCGCTGTGCCAGTGCGTGCAACATAATATTTGTCCACAGATTTATTATTAGTGTATTAGTCCCTTGATTAGTCTTTGGCGCATTTTGAGTGCAATGGCACAATTTACATGCATTGTGTAAACGACAATTAATGAAGACAGTGCCCAGCAGTGGCGGACTAAGCCGGTCAGAGGCCCGGGGCGGCAAAGCTGAATGAGGCCCCTCAGCTTTAAGTTTCGAAAAACTCCTCTCGCATCATGCAACCGAGATGCAAATGGTTAAGAAGTATTGAAGTATAGGCGACATACAGGGTAACGATTCACTGAAGTCCTGGAAGATAATAAAATGGTTATTATAAATTGACGGATTTCTTGGTCTCTCCATTTGGCAGCCACGTCCATACTCGTATCGGTGGCTTTTACATGCCTGAGGTACCTTTTTATTTCTTGGGAAACTTGCTCGTTGTCAATTATTTCACTATACATTTGTATCAGATTGACAACTGCTACCGCCAGAGCGTCATCTAAAGCTTCTAGCATAAACTTTGTTGTAATCATTTGGAAAATATTATTGATTTGTTTCATGGCCTGTATCGTGTCGACAATTCTTATACAGGCTGCATTTTTTTAATGCTACCTGCCCGGCTAGCATGGGCAGGGGATAAAATTTTATCCACCGGTTATTTCCACTGACAAGGGACAAAATTCAAACAAAAGTGGAAATAACCGGTGGATAAAATTTTTATCCCCTGCCCATGCTAGCCGGGCTGGAGGGAAAGTACTCGAAATACTGGAGATAGACAATTTTACTTAAAGGAAACATTCCTTTATTTTTTTAAAGAAACAAATCTGCATTCATAGATTTTCAAAAAATTCGCTTGTCACACTCGGGAATCGAACCGACTAAAGTTCGAAAAAATAACATCCTGTAATTTTTGACATCAATCGATAGGGCCAATCATACGGATTAAATCTCTAACAAATATGATAAATTAAAGGAAAACCATGAAAACTAAAGAACAGTTATAAATTCAATGTGATAAATTCAACAAGATAAAGCACTTTTATTCATGGTTTTCGTGTTTGTTAGAGAGATTTTATCCATTTGATTGACCCTATCGATTGATGTCGAAAGAACGTTATTTTGTCGAACTTAAGTCGATCCATACCGGTTTCGATGCCCGAGTGTGGCAAAATAATTTTCGAAAAACTGTGAATTTATTTCTTTTTAAAAATAAACGAATGTCACCTTTGAGTAAAATTTGTTATCTCCAGTATTTAGAGTACTTTTCCTCCAAGTGGCACTGTAAAATTCCACCCTGTATAAATCGGTGTATGCATTTATACATTGACCAGATTGATAATCCAGCTCATGGCGTCATGGAGAGAGCGGCTGTCGCAACCCCGTGCAGGGCACGCTACGATAGTGGCGATAAGTCTTCTCTTTGAGGATTAGCTGGAGAGGCGGTACGGCGTCCTCACCTTCCGCCTCACGCAGGTCCTCACCGGACACGGATGTTTCGGGAGGTTCCTGCATCGAATCGCGCGGGAGGAAACGCCCGGGTGTTTCCACTGCGAGGATCGACCGGAGGACACGGTCTCACACACGGTGGAGGTCTGCCCCGCGTGGGCGGAGTAACGCCGTGTCCTAGTAGCGGCGATCCGCGGCGGCGACCTCTCGCGTCCGGCCCTGGTTCAGTCCATGGTCCGGAGCCAGACGGAATGGGAAGCCGTCACCTCCTTCTGCAAAGCAGTCATGCTAGCGAAGGAGGTGGCGGAACGCGAGAGGGAGAGAGCCGCTCGCCCCAGCCGCCGCGGGAGACGCACCGGGCGTCGGGGGCCACGTGGTGGCTACCGGCCACCGTAGACGCGGGCCTGTGGACGGTTAGCTATGTAACGCGTATGGCCCGCGTCCTACGGTGTCTAGCTAGCCGTCCGTCCGACCAATGACGACAGGCCGTCTCGACGGCGCGTTCGTGTTCCACGCGCGCCTCAAACAGATGTCAGCATAAAGGGAGGGTCCCGCAAGGGCCGAAGCCTGCCGGGGTTTCGGGACTATTCAAAAGAGATACCGTGGCCCCGGAACGTAAAGGGCGCGGAAGGAACATGGATGGGACGGGTCGATGGGACGGGCGATGGGTCGCCTACCTTTGCGGAGGCCACCCGTCGCACGCCTCCTCCCACACCAGCACGGACGCCGTCGAGTCCCTGTAAGCAGCGAGGGGTGAGTAACACTAACGTTTCCCTCACAGCCGTCGGCCCCCCGGGCCTGAGATTCTTCGGCCACTGACCAGCCTAAGCCGAAGCCGCAGAAGCGGCCTATGTATCCTCCGCTTGTGGTGGAAAGGCGCTGGAATTAGCTTCACTCCAGATAGTGAAGTCGAATTTAGGGTGGTTCAGAGCTACTTGGTGGGCCTGGAGAGGGAGGATGGCACATCATGGTTTGCCTACTCACTGCAGGCGGAGCGCAGCTGCAAGGTGGTGCATCAGGGGGCTGCCTATGGACACACCGCCACACGAAGTCGAGGAGGAGCTCCGCGCGTTGGGGTACGAGCCGGAGTACGTTCGCCACATCAGGGCGAGCCAAGGACGACACGGCTGCGTATTCCACTCCGTACTTAAGATGACGCCGGATGTACGCAGGATCTTTGACACCTCCGTGTTTTTAAACATGAGAGGCCCGCCCAGTGCCATCGGTGCCAAAAATGGAGGCACTCTTCGCACAACTGCCACCGACCGCTCGCCTGTGTCCGCTGCAGAGAGGGGCACACAGCGAGGACTGCCCCTGACAACGTGACGTGCCAGCCACATGCGTCAACTGCGGCGGCGATCACTCCGTTAACAACGTCAAATGCCCTTCTTTCCAAGCAGAGATAAGGGCTAACAGGCGGGCGGCACAGTCGCCGCTATTACCACCTCACGGCGACCGGCAACGGTTGCCGACGGGCCGAAAGACGTGGCCTCCACTGAGGCCCAAGGCCAGTCGCGACGGCGGCCAACGGGCCCACCAAAGGGGAGAAGCTCCCTCTTCCTCGAAGCGGCGGAGGGTAAGAAGAGGAAGCGAGGGGGCAAGGGTAAGGCACCCCCACCCCCCACCGCACCGGAGGATAACCTTCCGGGCGACCGGCCTATCCTGGCGCGGGCTGCTTCAACGGACGATATCCCATCGAAGCTGCACAGGAGAAGTCTGTGGGGCCGACAGCTGGTGCCGGCATGGCGCGGCGCCCGGCCCCAAGAACAAGAACAATGGAACACTGTGCCACCGGCACCTCTACTGCCCGGCCTAGCTGCCGGCCCTGCAGCCCCCAACAAGGATTTCACAGCCCGCGCCATTCACCTGCTGGTGGACTTAATTAAGGCCATCAGGCAGGGCCAGAGCGTCCAGCTTGCTGTCCTGGACGGCCTGGCCTCGCTACTCAAGTTGTATCAAGACTAGGCCGGTCAGGACAGGGATCTCCTGCGGCCCGGCGAGGCAAGGTCACCCCCCCCCCCCCCCTCCGCCGCCTGTCACCACCGGATGGGACCCACGTAAGCTGTTCCTCGCTACACGCAGCTTACCTGCACATAATGACTCCACCCACAGTACATACACCCAGCTGCGTAACGTTTGCCAAGTTAATATGGGCATGTCACGCAGCATGACTGCACATTCATCACTCTACACACACGTAGACTCACGCGTTGTCGCGGCCCTAGGGCCTGCGATACACGCACACATGGGCGGTGTTACACAACACAATACCGCCCACACACACATGTCGTTTCTTTAGCCTGTACCACTGCCTAGCTGGCAGTGGTTAGTGGGGTGGGCGGGATTCACACATCCACTGTAGGTGCGCTGTAAGTCGGCACCTCTGTCGCTTGTTGTCCCCCGCCGGGCCTCCCCCGGGTAACCGGAGGTCTCACCTGGTGGGGACGGACCGCCGAGGTGCTGTGAAGAAAACAGCGCTGTGGCGCGCCTACAGCTTACATCACAGCAGACACACATGGGTGCATGTTGCTACCATGCCCATGCATGCCATGGACCTGGGACAGTGTCCCACCTAATACGGGCTCCGCAGTAGCTGGCCCAGGTATGGCCTCCGCTGGCAGGGGGCCCTGATTTTGGCTACACAACGAAGCGATTCGAAGGGGATCCTGCCGTTTTGCCGAAAAGATTTTGCCAAAATTTCATTACCCAAACAAATTTTAGCAACCTTTTTTATACCATTGCAATATTTCGAATGATTTTAGTACGCATATTTTTATTTAGTCAAATTTTTACTTGGCAAAATATTACCAAGTATAATGTCATTATGGCATTTGGTCTTTAATCAAATGATTTATTACAGCAAACAATCTTCAGACAATAAACGTTTGGTGAAACGATTTGTTAAGACAAAAAATGTTTGGGCAAAACGACTTTTATTAATAGAAAAAAAGATATTGTTTTTAGTAGGTTACCCGGAACTCAACTATTTAGATTAGGTTAATTTCGTCTTGAAACAAAATGGGTAGGTTAGGTTAGGTTAAAACTGTGACCTCCTACTAGATTAGGTTAATTTCGTCTTTAAAGAAAATGGGTAGGTTATGTTAGGTTAAAACTGTGACCTCCTACGCACGAGCCGAGCGAGCGGAGCGAGCGGTGCCGCGGCAGCGACCGGCGAGTGCCAGAAACGACTTGTAGTAATAGAAAAAAGAGATTGTTTTTAGTAGGTTACCCGGAACTGAACTATTTAGATTAGGATAATTCATTATTTTAAAATAATGGTTAGGTTAGGTTAAACCTGTGACCAGGAATGACTACATTATATAGAAAAAAAAAAGAAAAATTATAGAAAATAAATAGGAGCGCGGGAATCGTTCGAACAAATAGGCGGCAATTTCTAAGCTAATTTTATTAATTAATTAAATAATCCTTAGAACTTTATAAATAATAGTTGTAAATAGCTTATTTATATCAGTGTCACTGTAATTATTGTAAATATGGGGAAAAGCGGGCGCAAAAGGAAAAAAAAAGAAGAGGAGGAAAGTTCCATCGTCGACGACTCGTCTACAGAGTCAGACTCGTCGTCGTCAATTGATGAAAAGCTGGACTACGTTCCATATAATGCACCGAACTACATAAGGAAGTATCCTGATAACAGTATTGGTAATGTAGAATACATTGTATTCCTTTCACATGTTGAAGCTAACCAACCAATCACCGAAGGCACCCGAATGGGCATCTCGCGCGCAATCCGGAGGGATTGTATAAGCGGCGTCCAACACTTACGCACCATAAATAAATTTAAAGTCGGCATTGTCTTCGATAATGCCAACAATGCCAACATGTTCCTCCAGGGGAGTAAATTATGCAGGCCTGTGGACGGTTAGCTATGGGCTAGCTAGCCGTCCGTCCGTCTAGTGACGACAGGCCGTGTCGACGGCGCGTTCGTGTTCCACGCGCGCCTCAAAGAGATGTCAGCAGCAGAGAGGGGCCCGCAAGGGCCGAAGCCTGCCGGGGTTGCGGGACTGTTCGAAAGAGATACCGCGGCCCCGGAACGTAAAGGGCGAGGAAGGAACATGGATGGGTTTTAGTCAGTAAGAGTCTGACACTCCCTCCCGCTCCGCCCAGAGTGGGAGAAGTCATTTGATGATTTCCCATCCCAAAAAAAAAAAAAAAAAAAAAAAAGGGGAGTAAATTAACTGCAGAACATAAATTAAAAACCTCTATACCTGCCTCTGCCACGGAGACCACTGGGGTCCTAACTAGGGTCCCCATACAATTGTCTAACAAGAAAATTTATTCTCTTCTGGCCAGCACCAGGAACATCATACAAGTTCGAAGATTTATGCGACGGGTAAGAATTGGAGGTGCAGTGAAGTTGGAGCCGACGCAGACTGTGGCCGTAACGTTCTCAGCCACTCAGCTGCCCGACCATGTTTACCTGGATCACTGGCGCCACGAGGTCAATACATACGTCCCACCGGTAAAACAATGTTTAAAGTGCCTAAGGTATGGACACATTGCTAAATATTGTAAAAATACAGAAAAATGCTCCATCTGCACAGAAAATCACAATTTTAAAATGTGTACCATTGACTCAGCCAATGCAAAATGCTACAACTGTGGAGGCAATCATATTGCTATATCTTCTGTCTGCCCAGTTAAAAAACAAAAAATCACGGAATTGAAAAAAAAGGCCATGTCATATAAATACTCAGATATTGTAAACGAAAAATCTTTTCCATCTCTTTCTTCATCAGACAACTTTCAAAACATTCTAAATTCAGATAAATTCATGAACATGCTCGTTCAATCTGTCATACAGATCATTACTTTACACAAAAATAAAGAAAATGTTAGCTCTAGTAGCATCAAAAAAATAATAAATGAAACATTTAATAAAAATTCAAACAACATTTAATTATGGACATTAACGTGATACAATGGAATGCACAAAGTATACTATGTAATAAACTCCTTTTACATAATTTTCTACTAGATAACAACATACATATAGCTATTTTATCTGAAACCTGGCTTAGGCCAGAACAACCATTTAAACTTAGAGGATACCAAATAGAGCGTAATGATACTGGTAATAAACATAATGGAGTAGCCATTCTCATTCACAATAATATTAAATATTCTAAACTTAATACTTTCTTTGATGACTCTTTACAAAATATTTGTGTTCAATTGCATGTTGCTGGTCATGTCATCAGCATTGTTAGTATGTATTGCCCAAGTCATACAGTTCCTAGATTTAATAAAAATAAATTGGATTCATTCATTAAAAGTATTCCTCATCCTTTAATACTAGCTGGTGATTTTAACGCACATCACATCTCCTGGGGATGTAACTCTACTGATGCACGTGGTAGAGACATTTTGGACGTCATTGATGAAAATGGTTTGGTATTACTTAATAATGGTCAGGTAACTACTGTGGGCTCCATGACCTGGCGTCCAAATGCTTTAGATCTCACTATTGTATCTCCAACATTAGCTCTTTCTTGTGAGTGGTCTGTTCATGATGATCCGCTTGGTAGCTATCATTTACCTGTAATCACAAAAATTATCTTTAATTGTAATAGTAACAACAATAATAACAGTGTTGGTAATGATTTACATTTATTCCCTAGTTATAAATTAGTCAACTGGGATAAATATTCTAATGAAGTTGACAGTGCACTTAATAATTACACAATAAATCCTTTGGATCCTCAAGCTAGCTACAATGAATTCTGTTATATACTACATTCTGCAATTGAAAAGTCCTTACCAATACATCAAAAACGTAACAGACCATTTTCAACATGCAATAGAAAGAAGTCTCGAGCTCACCTCCCATGGTGGAATCAAAAATGTAGATCAGCTGTTGAAGTGTCTAGGCAAGCATATTTACAATTTAAACGAGATCCTACTGAAGCTAATTTCCTTAATTTTAAAAGGTTACAGGCCTTAAAAAAAATTACCTTGAAGAAGGAAAGAGATGCTAGTTGGGCCCACCTGTGTGAGTCATTTAATCGAACCACTCCATTATCCATAATCTGGAATAATATGAAAAAATTTAATAAAACCTTCACTTATAGCAAATTTATGAGTAACAACAATAGTAATTGGATACATGAATTCTTAAATAAATATACACCAGACTATGTTGATAATTATATGACTGAACACTTTAATGGAGACAGCAACTCTAATTCCACAACCAGTTTTCTAATAGAACCCTTTTCTTATCAAGAACTCAAATCAGCAATATCCTCAAGAAAAGATACAGCTTATGGATTGGACGGTGTACCTTATACTTTTCTTAAAAAACTTAACTCCAAATCTCTTAATATTGTACTTCACATTTTTAATCTTCTTTGGCTAAATAACGAAATTCCTTCTCAATGGAAAACAGACTGCCTTATCCCAATACTTAAGCAAGATAAAGAGGAATTTAATCCTGATTCTTACCGTCCCATTGCTCTCACCTCTTGTATTGGCAAAGTCTTTGAGCAGCTCTTAAAACAAAGACTTGAATTTTACATTGAAAAGCATCATTTATTACCATCCAATCAATATGGCTTTCGCAGAGGCTATTCAGCCCGTGAAAGTATAAGCACTTTACATCTTGATCTTCAAAAAAGTATTCATAACAATGAGACAACTGTTTGTGTATTTTTTGATATAGTTGGTGCTTTTAATAATGTTGATCATAACATTCTCACAGAGCAACTTAATCTTCTTGGCATACCTGGAAAAATGATTAATTGGATATTTAGCTTCTTACATGGCAGGGAAGTTTATGTTAAACATAACCGGAAGCTTATTGGGCCAAGATATTCCTATAAAGGAACCTGTCAGGGCAGTATTTTGAGTCCTTTGATATTTTTGCTTTACATTCACAGACTAAATTTTGTTTTAGATAATGTTGTAAACCTGCAATATGCTGATGATTTGACTATCTACTGTAGTGGAAACAATATAAAACATGTTGAATTAACTTTAAATAATGCATTGCAAAAACTTCAGCATTATTTTTCTTATTTAAATTTAGACATAAATGCAATTAAAAGCAAAGTCATGATATTTGGCAAGAATAAATCTTATAATATTAGAATTTGTTATGACAAAATCACAATACCAGTAGTTACAGAAGCGAAGTTTTTAGGTATCATTTTTACAAATAATTTATCCTGGAATAAATATGTCGATTATATAGTATGCAAAGCTCGTAGGGCTTCTAACATTTTAAAAGTCCTATGTAGAACTTATTGGGGTGCAGACCCTAAAGTCATGTTAATGCTCTATAAATCTTTGGTAAGGAGTCATTTTGAGTATGGTTTTCTTTGTTTTGCTTCCAATGGCAAGCTAATAGACAAATTAGAGAAAATCCAGAATAGTAACTTACGCCTTATAACCGGTGCTTTTAAAACAACTCCCATTGTTTCTATGCAGCTAGAATGCAATATTCCTCCTTTATTATACCGCTTTAGATTCCTAAAATCAAAATTTCTCCTCGAACTAGCTGCCATTAAATCACATCCTCTTCTTATTAAACTCAACCTTCTTAAAAGCTTTCCCGATCGTTGCTTTATTCTTCAAGATTTTTCTGAAATAACACAATATATAGAGTCAATGAACATCTTCTCCTCAAATGAATGGCCTTGTTACCAGGGAACATATAAAAGTAAATACCCACAGATGGATATTATAGTTGATAAAGAATTGTCTGAAAAACATGAAGTTTACGACAAACTATCTCACTGGGCAGATTATAGACATGTCTACACAGATGGATCTAAAATATCTGGCAGTACATCCATAGCCTTATACGATTCTACTTTGAAAATAGGTGGAGGATCCAAAATCAACAAATATTCTAGCATATTCACAGCCGAAGCTACAGCCATTCTATCAGCACTTGAACACATTAATAAACATACAAAATCTGCAATAAAATGGGTTATTCTAAGTGATAGTTTAAGTGTACTTACTGCGCTAGAAAATCACTGCCTGAATACAAAGTCTAACTATTTGATTTATGAAATTAAAAGAGCATGGAAGTTGCTTCAAGACTCTGGCATCACTGTTATTTTCTTCTGGGTTCCAAGTCATAAAGGAGTGCAAGGAAACGAGAATGCAGATTTCTTGGCGAGGTCAATAAATTCCGTTACGAATACAGCTGTCACTCATACTAGTGTTGCCCTACCGCACACAGATATTATTATCGAGCTAAGAAATAAGTATTGCGAAGATCTGAACCGACATTGGACCCATATAACAACAGTGGAACAAAAAGGACAATGGTATGCAGGTATAGAAGGTACGACAGCAAACAAGAAACCATGGTTCACGAAATCATCAACTTTTTTGAATCGAAGATTTTACACTACAATAAACCGCTTACGCCTGGGTCACTGCAGAGTTAACTCGCATCTATATCGGATGAAAATGATTAATACATCGGAATGTAATTACTGCCAAGGAGAAGAACAAACATTAGATCATATCATATTTGGATGCCCATCCTTTGGCATTGACCGCCTTGTGCTTATGGATGATCTATTACAAATCTATAAGGTTGCTGAACAAATCCCGCGCTCAGTTCAGCAACTCATGGGAAATGCACAAACATTTTTACCCATTTATAACTTCATTCGCAATACAGTTAAGGAAATTTAAAACGAGTACTTGACAAAGAATTGAACATATAAATTAAGGAATCGACTAAGAACTGGACTTAAGAAATACACAAGGATTCGACAAAGAATAATAAATTGAACATGAAAAACATGGAATCCATCGGACAAGAAAAACAAGGATAGAACAAAAAACGGATATAATGTATACAAGGATATAGGAATTTAAAAAGAAAAACATGAAGAATTTAAACCTAAGACTAGGCTATCTTGCCTTATATAATTAATAACTATGTAAAATAATAAAACAAAAGAACAGGCTGCATGGGCTAGATCCCTTTGCCTTCCCAAAAGGGAAAAGAAGATAATAATAATAGAAAAAAAAAAATGGAAAACTGACGATACAAAATATTTGGCTTATTTGATTTTGCGTAAAAACTCTTTTTCCAACTGAAATATTTGACTAAATAAAAAATGTTAAAAGTACTAGTTGGTAAACAAGTTATAGATAAAACGTTAATTTCCCAAACATTAGGTTTGCGTTATAATTTTTTGGGAATAGATTTTTTGCTAAATAATAATTTGGCAAATGAAATTATGCGAAAAATTTTTTGGGAAGGGAAAATTTGTCAAATTCCTTTCGGTCAAACAAGGGAGACCCGATTCGAAGTGAACCACAACAAAATAACTCGCAATCAACGCAAACAATATCGCACTTCTAAGTGCGATATCTAAGCGAATAGTGAACAGTAGTGTATTTGTGATTGAGTTTTAAATTGTTTTGTGATTAAAGTTATTTTGTTGTTTAATCGGTAGCAATTAATTTATCTCATACCCAGCTCGTAACAATACTATTGGCAGTGTCCCTGCAGGCAGGGCCCTGCATGCAGTGCTTTGAGTAGGGGCCTTAAGTCGGTCAAATAGGCTAATCAAGTAAGAACTCAATCAAGTAGCATTTGATAGACTGGATTTTCTGCGACTATTAATTAATTATTGACTAAATGCCTCAGAAAAGTTTAAGGCCCGTAGCCCACGGCGACCATTTGTAGCAATGCTGTCGCGCGTTTACTAAACGCGCAAAAGCATCGCTACTAACGCGTGTTAGTTGCATTTGCAACGCGCTACAATAGCGATGCCAACGCGCTACCAACGCGCTACTGCATCGCAACTGTGTCGATGCAAACGCGCGACCGTGTCGGATGACATCGGGGAGAGAATCGAGGGAGTGGCGTGGCGGTATTTTTGTGTCGTTACTGAATCGCGTTTGCATCGCGATAGAAGCGCGACAGTATCACGTTTGCATCGCGACTGAATCTGGGCGATGGCATACAGCTAGCGACCGCTTCGCGACTGTACCGATGCGGACGCGCGACAGCATCGCTACAATAAGTCGCCGTGGGCGATGGCCCTAAGAACGAATACAACCAAGGCGAGAGAAAAAGCAAGTGGTAAGGATAGGTAAAGCAGGCTCGATTATCTAAATCTATTTAGACGAGAGTTTCGAATTGGGGATTGAGAGACCCATTAACTTTGATAAATGACGTATTTTCTTCTTTTTTCTTCGAGATCATTAAAATTTGCGTTTGATTACAAATTTTTGCGTTGTGGGTTTGGCAGACCTAGCAAGAGACCTCAAACACCGTGGGCACTGGTGGTGGTGCCACGAACCTATTTATATTTAAGCACCTACGCCACTAGGTGGCGCTCACTCCAATTACAACGGCAGTGCTTGGGAACGACGAGATTATAAAATTGTTTCTACTATTACTGACTCTTGCTATAGATAATTATACAGTATCATCGCATTGCCGTTTAGAGTGAATAATTAATAATTATAATTATGTAAATTAATGGTGTGCAGGCAGAATAAATATTTTGTCTTTGCTTTTTTTCTTTACTTGATACAAGACCTTTTGAGTTAATTTTTATATTTCAAAAGCATTTCATCACTATTTAGCTATTTAAAAATGCTTAGATATGATTCCCTGTTCAAATATTTGACTTGGCCTACATTACACTATTTCTTTAAGTGTTATTTTGAACAAAATGTAATTAAAAATACCATTGATTTATAAAACTCCATGGACATCTCTACATTATCTACAACTGGCACTGTCAAAAATTGTTGATGGACATTGGACATGTTATTTTACTGTCATGCAGTGTGAAACATAAATAAAGCATATTAGTTTTTGTAAAAATCATGACTTAATACTCAGGCCTAAACTGTTAATATGAAATAATAAATTTAATAAAATAACTGCCACTTACATATTTGTTTTAATTAATGACATTATGGATGGTTTAATTCACGCGGCATTGGAAGCTGAGGTATTTCATTGCTTTCTTCTATTTATTATCCGGGCTTTACTTACTTAACCGTTCTTTTTTATAGGTTTGTTTATAATCAATAATTAATATTTCAGGTAATACTTAACCGGGCGAAACATGTGAACTCAAACTTATCACAATTCAACAGTGGTGTCCCAGACCACAAAATGACTTGGACCCATGATAAGATGCACCTAGCTGAATCTGTTGATGAGTCTAGAATGAAATTTCAACGCAATTCGTCTGGCTCTGCTTCCAAATCGACAGAGAAATTTGATTTGTTTAAAAAACTTCACGAACTTTACAATGAGCTAAGTAGAGATGAGACGTTACAGGTGAACTACGTAAGTACTGATCCAGTCTGTTTAGCTTAACATGAATGTGTAATAAATATTCCCTATTGTCATCTATCAGTAACTTCAGTTATATAAACAGAGCAACCATGCAAAACCCATCTTTGGTATCATATCTCTGCACGCCATGGAAATGTACAAATATCAACCAAAATGAAATTAGAAAGTTCATGGTGATAACAAGAGTTATTCTTTTACTGTGAATGAAAATAGAATGAATATAAAAGCTTTACTTGTGCATCTACATTCATGTGTTATTTTTGTTATCATAATTAGGGTGTTAATGGTCTGCATCAGCAATTCATTATCATTATACTCATACTAATACTTGATAGCCAAATACCATTGCATATTACTAATCATGTCAGAAGAGTAAAAGTTATGATATAACATTGATAAATGTGTACTATAAACACATAATTGTAAGTAATTCTCTATTCTTAATATTGCAGCAAGGCCTGAAAACCACATCATATCTATTGGAGAAGTTATTAGCAATATATAATCTTAATACCTTAATAATAAATCTGTATCCAGGCAATAAGGGATATTCTTTATCTTTAAAAGTAAATGGCAACTCGCAATATTTACATCCACCAGATGGACATGTAAGTAAACCATTTAAACTTCCTTTATAAAACGCAATGGTAAAGTTTTCTCGTTGACCTACAAATTTAATGTTACATAAGATTATTGAAATCCTGTCTACCAGGCATAGAAACCATGTTAAGTATATTATATATTACATTCATTTTCACTCTTAATATACTTCCTGTAGCAAACATTTTATAGGATCTATTTTGCTAGTAATGCTAACAATTTAATAAGTTTTTTACTTAGTACTTGATAAGATATGGGTGTAGTAAACCCTTAAAATTCATTGATTCTTTATTTTATATCTACTTAAAAATTAAAAATTAAAGTAACATGCAATGCAAAATCATCGGTTAAAATGATTCCATGGGACATCCCCCAATTAAATGTGGGTTAACTATTACTGGTGGAACTTTGCCTTACCCCTTGGGAAAATACAGGCATGATCTTATGTTATTCTAACACAAAATTATCTAAACTTTTTAAACATCCGAATTAGAAGGTGGCCTCATTTTTGATCTAGGAAAAGAAGACTTATTTAACATATATTTTATATCTTTCTAGTCATCATCAAATCAAGAAGAGACATTAATAGAGACTCCTCGATGGCCATATGAAGAAGAAGAGTTACTGAGTTACATAGACAATGAAGAGCTGCCCATAGTGTTGCTGGACTTGTTAGAGACTGAACACTCATGTCTGTTCTACTCTGGATGCATAATAGCACAAATTAGAGATTACAGACAGGCATATCCTAGTTTCCTCTGTGATACTCATCATGTACTCTTAAGGCCGACCAATCAGGTTAGTACCTAACAACAATATTGAAATATTCATTAACACAGTCATATTATCATCTATTCAGTAAATTAGTTGTCTCATGTCTGATGACTGAAGTTATTGGCATACTATTTGTATACATGGATGGTTAGACCAAGACCGAGGTACCATAAAATACCACATGCTAAAGCCCATGTGGTATTTTATTCCCAGTAGTATGTCCAAGTGGTATTAATAATCTGACGTCTGCATGGTTGAACAACATTTCTGTTTAAAACTAGGTATGTGTTTTGACTAAATGTATTGGCATACTATTTGTATAGATGGTTGTTTAGACCTAGTCCGAGGTACCATTAAATACCACATGCAAAAGCCCATGTAGTATTTTATTCCCAGTAGTATGTCCATGTGGGATTATAATCTGACCTCTGCATGGTTGAACAATATTTCTTGTTTTGACTAAATGTATTGGCATACTATTTGTATAGATAGATGGATGGTTAGACCAAGACTGAGGTACCTTAAAATACCACATGTGGTATTTTATTCCCAGTAGTATGTCCATGTGGGGTTATAATCTGACCTCTGCATGGTTGAAAAATATTTCTGTTAAAAACTATGTGTTTTTGACTGAATGTATTGGTATGTATTTTAATTTTTAGCATGTAAGAAATAGATTTTACCGTGCCCTGACAGGGTCTACAATGGCTCTTAGCTCCAAGCCTTTTTTGTTAACACCATGTTTTACCTTGTGGAATGCAAATAAATGAATATACTATTTGTATAGATGGATGGTTAGACCAAGACCAAGGTACCATAAAATACCACGTCCCAATAAACCCAAACCCAAAAGCCCATGTGGTATTTTATTCCCAGTAGTACCTCTGCATGGTTGAACAACATTTCTGTTAAAAACTATGTGTTTTGAACCCAACTAAGAAGAAACAAAAAAAGATACTCAGTTAATAAGTTTAAGTCTAGACAATTGTTATTAATTACAATGAGTAGCTAGATGACGTTTTGTGAGAACCATGCAGGTAAATATCCGAAATGATGTTTTGAGGAAAAAAAGCATAAATACTTATGCTGATATAATAAATAGAAAAAATATTGTATGCAAGTTCAATGTTAGTTTAAAAATTAGATATGCGAATGTGCTTCTCAAAGTTGATACTTATTTTAGGATTAAATCTATCATAGCCTCTAAATGTGAGATTCTGGCAAGTACTGTTTTTAATAAGTAAAGTAGGTCAAGCCAAAATCGACTTACTCACTTATAATTTTGAAACTTTAATAGTCGTCTTCATTCTCCTGCCCCTACTGTTAGCCCGTGTCATCCCACTGCTGGGCAAAGGCCTCTCCCCATAACTTCCAAATTCTTCGATCCAGGGTCAATGTGGGCCACTCCTGCCCTTATTCCAATTTATTTGGGGTTTGCGCAGCTTGTCATGTTCATCCATACTTTTCTTTTGGTCGACATCTTAAGAGTCCCTTTTAAACCATATCTTCTGTCTCACAGTCCATCCATTGTTTTTTAAGGAGTTTAAGTTTTATGTATTAGTAAATTTTCACTAGTAATAAACACCCACTGGTTTCTTGGCTTCCGACATATGCCTTATTATTATGTTAATTTGGCTCAAGAAAGCCATGAGCTAGATCTACTTTTACTCCATTGTTTAATTAAAATAGACGAGTAACTCCTATTGTCAAGTAATTATTGTCAGTCATACGTGACAAAATGAAAATTGTTAATGGAATCAAAAATTAATTATGTCTCAAGTCGAAAATGCTTATATGATCAGTTTGTATCGGTGGGCAGAAATAACTTGTTTGTATGGTCTCTGTCATGTTAGGAAACACAATTCCTCAATTTTCTGTGCTCAAACTTTCAGATGTGGACTAAAAATAGTGTGGATAGGTAGACTGTGTCTCATGGCCATTCCATATTCAAATCCTTCCTACCAAGATACCAATTGATCATATTTTCACTTACCCACAGCTTTTTGCCAGTGTTAGTTAAGTCGTTTTCAGAATGACTGGTACTGTTACTGGTACTGTCAAGAAAATGTTTGCATTTTATCTTAATTTTATGTGTAGTAGTAACTGTGTTTTTTCAAGCGTATATTTGTTTACATGTTTGGAAACTCAATTGGAGTAGAGGTTTGTTCAAGTTTCCAATTTATCCTTCCTACAACACACATCCATACTCACATTAGTGAGTATGGATGTTTGTAACTCTTTCACGCAAAAACTACCTACTCAACGAATTTGGATGAAATTTTGCGCTCCGATAGTCAGATAGCCACGGTCAGCCATCCTTGTCCTAGCTGCGGCTATGTAGAGACGTAGCCTGAGGGCGACCCACTTTACGTGGTGGAGGTGATTAGACAAGTTTACAAAGTATACGATGTAACCCGAAGAAATGAAACTAACCAAACTTAAGTGGCAGTGGGCAGGGCACATTGCTCGCAGAACGGATGGCCGATGGGGCCGAAAAGTTCTGGAGTCGCGACCGGGAACCGGAAGCCTTCGCGTTGGAAGACCTCCCACTAGGTGGACAGATGACCTGTGAAGGTTGCAGGAATCCGCTGGATGCGAGTCGTACGGGACCGGTCAATGTGGCGACATTCGGGGGAGGCCTATGCCCAGCAGTGGACGTCATTCGTCTGAAATGATGGTGATGATGATGATGACGATGTAACCTTGTCCAACAGAGCATAATAACGGACGCGATGTGCATCGGCGGTCGCTGCGGCTGGGCGGGCGAGGAGCGCGGCGCGCTGGAGGCGGTGGAGGCCGCGCTGGTGCACGCGGCCGCGCCGCCGCTGTGCCTCGACCCGCGCCCCGCCGTGGGGCTGCTGGCCGCTAGGTTGCACGCCGCACCCCGCCTCTTCAACACGCCCCGCATCAGGAGGCAGGCCAAGAGATTCTCACAGGTATAAAAGAGTGCCGTGGAGTGTAAAGCCAAGGTATCTTACCTGTACCTGAAAACAACTTTAAAGCACTTCTCAATTACCAGTTCTGTTAGGATATTTACTTTTATTTATGGAGTAAACTACTACCTCCTTCAAAGTGTGTTTTGTTATTCTAGGTTGCAGTGAATCGGAAGAGGAAATTGGATCAGTTCACACATTATCATGGTTTAGAGATATTAGACTTAATACATCGTCAAAGAGCGAAAAATAGTAGACAATCAGTGCCACTTACGAGACTTACATCTAAGTATCCGAAAAAACCACCAGAGGTAAGGGATTGTTCTGAAATTTAAAAACACGAGAGATTGATTTTTTTTTGTTTGTGATAATTATTTCATCACTACTGCTCTTAAACGGTGAAGGCAATCATTGTGACGAAACCAATATGTCCTAGAGGAGACATTCATCCACTACGCCCATGTGGTGAATTATAGCCCACTTCAAAGAGAGCAGGCCGGTTACCTACCTGATTATGCTAATGATGAAAATATTATGATGTTCATAGGTGTTCAAACCCATCGAGCCACCAAAAATGGATCCGTTATCTCTCGCGGTACCGTCAGAGCTGGGCGGACCACTTCGCCTGGCGCGCGCTTACGAGCGACCACGGCCCACGCCCGACTGCCAACCGCAACTAGTAGAGGAATACATCCTTGAGACTGAGAAAACATCCCCCCATGCCAGCGCCGGGTTCTTCCACATTAAGCTATCGATACTACAGAGGCCGTCCGACCAGGAGTTCCTTGGAGAACTATATGTGGACAGGGATCACGTTGAGGGAGAGAGGAATGGTGCTGCGTGCCGGTTCACGTTAGGTACGTATTTAAAAAAAGCTCTATCTAATTTTTGTTTGCTAACAATGCGCTTTGGAGTTGCAGACACTAGCCAGCAATCTGCTATCAATATGGTACAGGAGTCGGTTAGATAGAGATGATCGCACATAACCAGTGAAAAAGCGCCTTGACAAGAGGGAGCTCACTACATGGTTTATCAGTATGAGCGAGATAATACTATTCAAATGTAATGGTCAACGAAACAGAAACTTGACCATCTTTTGCCTCGTTCAGGCGAATTTTAGCATTTTTGTGAAAGTACATTAATTACCACCCAAGTCACCTGGCTTGAGTGGTAAATGTTGTTTTTCATTTCTCATACACGAAAAGATGTGTTTGTTTGATCCGAATAGCTGGTGGAAGATGCTACTTCCCACCTTTGGGCGGGAAAGACTCATAGTAATTGCTTCCCTCTCTAGGGCGGAAATAAATAAAAAAAAACTTTTTTGCAAAAAATAAAACCGACTTCAAAAAACACAAAATTATTTTTTGCAAAAAAGTTTTTATTTTTCACGTTTTAGTGGTTCACTTGTGCTTACCCCTTCACAGCGTACCGGCGTGGTGTTATCTAATGAACTGGTTTAAACAATAGATAGAAAATAGATTTCAGCAATCCCAGTCCATTTGCTATCATTTATTGAGGAGTTCCGGTACCTATCTCCGAAGTTCTTCATCAGATTTTCACCAAATTGAAATGGGACCACTTTAAGAAAGTGTTCTTCCAAAAACTACACAAATCGCATCAAGTGTGCCTATAAAATTTGAAAGAGTTCTCTCTATTTCTCCAGCCCGCGTAGCATGACCTGCGTAGACACGACAGAGAGTCGACAAATCTTTGTCCAAGTCCCGATTATGGGGGCAGAGATACTTCCGCATGTTCATTTGACAATATTTCGAGATTTTACAATATCGCTAGAGATATTATAATATATCGTATTTGACAATTATACGGTGACATTTATACAGCCAGTGTGAATTAAAAAAAACTAAGCGTGTCCGCCCTCGGCAGTGACGCGGTGTGTTCCATTCCATAGTTAAAATTTTGAATAGAATAATATAATTTGGCGGGATACTCTGTAAGCTGTATCGAAATCTCGGTTTTTTCCAATATCTAATTAAAAATGAGTTCAAGTGATTCTGAAATGCTGACCCCAGATTCAGTTAAAGACGAGGCAAATATAGTTATCGAAAATCTTTTACCAGAAATTAAAAAATACGTAAGTACAATGACTTTATGAAGTGGCGAGCACATAAGAAAATAAAACTACTATTTTTTACTTTCCTTATATTTGAAATGAAAAGTAGAGTGCTTACCACGGGTGAAAGACATCAATTCCTACTCGGACTATAGCCGCCCTCGCTGCACTCGGGTGTCTAAATACCTCGTGTAACAATCTACTTATATAGAGTGATCCTGTGAACCCTTCACAGGATCACTCTATATAAGAGGAGCTCGTGGCTAAATACTAACAGCCGCTCGGGCCTATCTTTGGTTGGCCTGTGGATGGGTGACCACCCTTACATACCGAGTTTCCTCCGTGCCTCGGAAAGCACGTTAAGCTGTTGGTCCCGGCTGTCATTTGTCCATCTTTGATAGTCGTTACAGATAGTCAGTGCCTATAAGTCTGACAACCAGTCTTACCAAGTGGTATCGTATTACCCAGTATTAACTGGGTTGTGGAGGTCAGATAGGCAGTCGCTCCATGTAAAATACTGGTATTCAGCTGCATCAGGTTAGACTGGAAGCCGTCCCCAACATAGTTGGGAAAAGGCTAGGCAGATGATAACAGGATCACTCTATACATAATTATACTTATTTTGTTTTCGTAAACACATAATTACACAATCCTTGTTTACTTATATTTTATAGTCTCATTACACGAACACGAATCAATTAATTGACGACCCGAATGGCGTAGTGGTAGTGACGCTGCCTTACGTTCTTAGGGTCCTGGGTTCGAATCCCGGTAGGAGCAAATGTTTGTGTGATGAGCATAGACATTTGTTTCCGAGTCATGGATGTTTATATGTATAATAAGTATGTATTTACAAACAAAAAAGTATATAAAGGGTGTAAAACACCTCTTCACGAAGTCGAAAGGCACTTGTTCTCCCCATCATTGCGATATTTTTTTTGTTCTACACCATGCCTGGGAACCTTCTAGTTACGGAGATATGGGGGGTCAAAGTTGCAACTTTCTGACAAGTTTATTTTTAAATACAAGGTTTTTTTGCAAGATTTTGACTTTTAACACTTTCACGACCCCCGTATTATTCAATCCATCCACCAGCACAATGTTTTAAGTGCGTTACATTATTGAGTTCTACGACAAAACATGATTTACAACCTCAAAAAAAAAAGTTGTTTCCCAGCAATATTTTTTGCGAAAAGTTACTTAGTTTGATGTACAGAATGCTTGGTTAACGGCTTTGTGATGAGCTGGTTTACACCCTGTATGTAGTATATCAACTATCTAGTGTCCACGACACAAGCTTTGCTTAGTGTGGCACTAGGTGGCGCTGTGTGTTAATGTCCAGCGATATTTATTATTATTATTTATTTAATTTGTATTACAGGGTCAAGACTTCAAGCAAATAAATATATACAGCAGTTCACGGAGATATTCACCGAGGAAGGTCGCAAGTCTGTTAGAATAAGACACATCGTGCCTGGACAACTACCAAGAGTGTCTTTCACTGGAGGAATGAGAGAATTGGTAAGAATCAAATCTTATACGATGATGCACTGCCGACGAGGGAACGACTGGCTATCGACTACTTTCTCGCTCAATAAGCGTGCAGAAGATGCGGCACGTATAAGCTTATTTTTGGAAGCGCTTCTTGGCGCCTATACGAGCGCATGTTCCCGCCTTTGCCGCACAAGCAACTCCTACGTACGAGCGTTGGCGCTTATAAGCTCGTATAGTTGTTTGAGCGAACACGCTGGCAAATAGCGAAGCGCAAAATATGACGCGTGTCTTATACGTGCAGAAAAAAGAAAGAACCCGTCAAAAATAGAAAGATGTCGTACGACACTTGTCAGTAAGAGATACATTAACATTCGTAGTTGATCACTGATGGTTCAAACTGCCGTGGCAAGAACTCCTCTAGGTTGTTTTAGTTCCATTGGTCGCCAACCCGTTCGCATTTCGCTAAACATCGGCGGGGAGACAAATGCCATAATAAAAGTAGATGACAAACTGAATCCGAAGATCGGGATTAAATGACATTGGTCCTTTATTTTATTTGGATTAAAGCAACGAGCATATAACCTATAGAGTAGAAATGTTGGTTATTTTGTTCGAAACCAATTCCGCCAACTGACAGCTACTCACATCTGCGTTCCCAGCGCTCTGATTGGTTGACCGAATGTCAAATATAATACTCTAGAGATGGGGGTAGTGCGCATGCAAGTTTTATCGATATCGATAACCAATGCATCAGTATAGTAGTAATAGTGAATAATACTTGCGTGTTTTCTTATGGAAATCAGTGTATCAATGTGTTATTAGGTAAATAATAACACATTGATTCACTGATTTTTGAAATTAATTTATTTCGTATAAATTCTTCTACCCGCTTGTATCTCATTATGTCTTCCTTTTGCTGAGGAAAGCTAGGTTCATCTTCCTCTCCTTCTGTCATAATAGGTTTCACAAATATTTTTTTAATATAATTTGATTTAACTCGAAACCAATATCGATACAAACCTTGATTCTTGATATGCAACACTAGTGATAAGAGCATAGACTAGAAAGAGCTAGTTTGATACGGATTGCGTTATGTGGAAGCAAGACGCATGGACATACATCAATTGTTTCACTTTGACTTGTCCAGTTTGACTTGAGCCGTGAGAAAATTTAATATAAATTACTTGTTTACCTGTATTTTACCGATTAAAGGTTATTCCGTCTGTTTTATAATTTGAACTTCTGCTGTTTTTTCCACACCACCGAATAGAACAGCACGCCATTGTGAAACTATTTGATCGAAATTTAATTTCGGAATATGAAGACACTTAAACACAGATCCAATACTGGTTTTGTACTTTTTTACTGACAGCGAGCGTCAATATTTATAAATGACAAATCATATAATAGTTGCAGAGGCGGCTGGCCTGACATTACCACTCTATAGGTTATATACTCGATGGATTAAAGGAACTTTCTGAGAGCAATATTAGTTTTAGAGGTCTTATTTTTTTGTAATAATGCTAGCGTTTATTCATTCGAAAGGGATTTAAAGGCCATCCCTGTATTAGAGCGCGTTGTCCATACTCTTACTTCTCTATGTTTCGCGTTGGGATTAATACGTGATTGTTATATTCAGCAGGGTCAGCAACTGTTGCTCCAGCAGCGCTCAGCCGCTGCAAGCGCCGCGACTGTCCAGACTCACGCCACCACAGTGCCTGTTGTGTAAGTTACTTATTTATTTGACACTAGAAGTTCTAATCATTACATCATCCGCCTATTAATGTTCCCACTGCACACACACAGGCCAGGCACAGGCCTCCTCTCAGTGAGAGGGAAGGGGCTATATAATCCACCACGCGAGCCCGGTGCGGATTGGTAGATGTCACATATCTTCGAAATTGTTGGTTCTAGGACATGCCGGTTTCCTCACGATGTTTTCCTTCACCGTTTGGAGACCAGTGGTGATGAAATAAATTACACAAAGAAATGCGCCTATCTTGATTCGAACCCACGACTTACTGTTAGTAAATCGGGGCCGCTACCACTAGGCCACCGCTGCTCTCTAAGTTAGAAGTTCTAAAATGCAATAATTATATCACTGCTGAGACACTGGAACTTATCCAGCAACTCTATAGCAATATTAATTTAACCTAGTCTAAGTGTGGGGAAAAGAGCAAGATACACAGGACGTATAGCCCCATTTCTTTCCTACTGTGAAATAATATTTGAAATAAAACTGATAAAAGAAGATGTCCCCGGTCTACTCTATGTGAGAAAATTAAGGCAATAATGGAAAGGTGTGGGTTTATAATAGTTTCCATGTATGTGCCATCAATTAAAACTTATTTTTGATCTACAATTATATGGGAAATTATTAATATGTATTTGGTCTGCTCAAGCAGTAAATGCGCCCCAACAGTAAGTTATTAAAGTATATGACAATGTTTATAACTGATTTAGGTAGGGGTCTCTAATTCCTTTTATATAACTTACAGAACTTCAACAATACAAGCAACAACAAATACTCTTACGAATGCTCGTCAGCTACCCATACTTGTAAGTATACAATAAATTGGTTACATTATATTTCACATAGTCAGATTGTTAAATAAAATTCTAATACAAAACTCATATTTTTTACACATTTTAACACATCTGCTGCAGAATATTGAACTATTCTTTCAACTGCACCAAACCCTGGGATACCCTGTATACGTCCATTATGATAATACTGAAACTCTGTACTCACAGCAGGCGCAGTTACAACAAGTGGGTAGCGTGGCCACGGTAGGCAACGTGGGCAACGTAGTGGCCAATGTGGGCACAGTGGTGGGCAACGTTGTGGGCAATGCTACCGCCACCAGCGACACCGCGCTCAAGCAACAACCCTCCCCTACGACACCACGGCTCTCGCCACAGGTGCGTATTTGTGGTGGGAATGTGGTCGCAAGCGTGGGCAACATAGTGGGCAACGTGGGCACAGTCGTGGGCAACGTCATCACCACTAGTGACACTGCGATTAAGGAGCAGCCTTCTCTAGCAGCTTCACCGCTGCTATCGCCACAGGTTCGTGTATTATTATTATAGACTACATCCACGCCTAAGAACAGCCGTTGTGGAATAAACGAGGCAAAATATAACCCTTTCATTGTGTTGAGTTCTACTAATAAGTTAGTATTTCGTCCAATTTGCTTTTTGTAAGGCTCATTTTCAGCATGTGATTGATGCCTGGAATGCACCGTGTGTCGTGGTGAAATTATACTGACGAAAGCTAAAGATAATACAATTCGTGCACTCAGAGTTTACTTTTGCAAATTAGCTGATGCTCGCTTCTTCGCCCGCGTAAAAATTGTATACTAAAACCTCCCTCGAGAACTCTATCCATTGGTGAAAACAGAATGAAAATCGTTGCAGTCGTTTTTGAGTTTATCGCGAATAGACAGACAGACAGACGCGGCGGAGGTCTTTGTTATATAATATGTAGTGATCGTATTATTGATAGCTTTCGTTCAACCGTGATTGTTTTCTCTCTCTTTCTTCTGCTTGCTTTATTCAATAACGCCATCTTATTTTTAATCCGCTTTACGAGTGCTATTGCTAAATAGATCTATACATTTGACATTTGATGCAGGCGTCCACGAATCAGTTGTTGGCTCAACAGCTGACGAACCCTCCACAACCGCTCAATCCTCAGAAGATGCAGTCAGCTATTATTCATATACAGCATCCACTGATGTCCACTGCTGGGACGTCGCAGGTAAGGAATAGATATTGTCATTTTTTTTAAATGTTATAAAAGGTGTTTGTCATTGAAAGCGTCGTCTTAGTTTCTGACCATTAGAAAAATATATTTTATTTATTATGTTATCTGTATCTGCAGGTTCTTTCACTCACTTAATTTTCAAAGTTGATATTATTGCTAACTTTAAAAACAATGTGGCAACAAACCATTCACGATTTTATCTGATAAGGATTTCTTGCAGAAATTGCTGATAGCGACTACCTTTTTCAACATAATTTGCTCCTTCGTTTTAATGCGTACTAACGGTAAAAAAACATCCTCCTGTCTTTCTTGTCTTGTATGAATTATTTGCTCAACCAGGCCAAATCCAAGCTACTAAACATCAATTAAGCAGATTGCAGAAGCTAGCAGGGGTCTTTAGATAGGGCTGTACCGAGTTTTTGGCAACTGAGATCCTGGCATAGGTGGGGCAGCGTCAGGTCAGCGTTAGATCAGCCTTGATTACCAATATTTAGTTATTTATGCAGTGAAACCTGGATAACTGGGACATTCAAGGGACCTGCAAATTCACTTAAAGAGGTATTCTACTTACCTAGTGTCTCAGATATCCAGGCATTAATGTTGGGACCTCAGCATGAGTTCCAGCTTCCATAGCGGTTTCTCACTTATCCAGGTCCCACTTAACCAAGTTTCACCGTATAACACTCAGTAAACAGGTCGACTTAAAGACAAATACATTTTTTGACAGGCCACCTTTAATCCTACCTTCCTTAGCTTTAGTTTAACTAAACATATTTAACTTGGGTTGCCAGGTACAAAACATCCAGTACACGAATACAACGACAACCCAGCAGAAGGCGACCGTCTCAAAGCCGAGGACAACGAACCCCGCCATCAGCGCGCTTGTTACTAGTCTCATGAACTCCGCGCAACAGTTCCAACAAGGTAAGTATTGTACTGAAATTGCGGACTGTACTTTTTACAAGGAAACAGACTAGTTTATTCTTTTCTTCAAATTTGACTATCGAACAACTTTCTTAAACTGAACGGAACATGAGATTTGACAGCAGGTTTCCTGATCAGAGACAAATCAGGCTTACGAAAAATTGGGTTATTGAAAAAAAAAAAATCGAATTGAGAACTTTTTCACAACTTACTCCTTTTGAAAGAAAACACATTTAATCAATTTTTTTTTGAAATACTTATTTTTCGCTGTAAACACAGTTTCGGGCATTTCAGCAATGAAGCTGCTCAAAATCAAAATTTATATTTATTCATATTACGCTGAAAATCAGCGTTTTTAACGTTAAAAATTGCATAAGACACTCCACCAACTCCGCCGTACGACCACAGACACATATATAACAAAAAGTGTTATGTAATATGTCAATAACTACTGAACAAGTTTTGTTTCCCTGAAAATGCCAAAGCCACATCCTCTACCCTACCAATACTAACTCCAAAACTACCCCCAACAGCGGCCAGCCAGAACGCGGCAAAATCAGCAGTCAGTACAGCGAACAGCAACGCGACCATACTGAACCTGCTGAACAGTGCGCCGGCCGCCATGACACACGCCACCTCCAGCTCCGACAACACTATCGACGCGCACAAGCTGCTCGGTCGTGTGTCCATAGCCGGCGCCAGGATCATCACTGCCACCACCGCCTCGCATACCTTACCTACCTATACACAACAGGTGAGACTACTGTTATACCACCTAAATATTTACCATAGGGCTTGTATGCCTTTGGCTGGAGGCCTTACCCCCACAGGATAGTCCGGTTAAGCTGACGACATCCTCTTAAGCCGGTTCCGTATGTGTGTAACGCGTAATGTAATGTATCGTGAAATGTAACGCGAGTAAATCAAAATTGACGAAAATATGACGTTTTTAAAATTCTCAATGCGTCACGCCGAGGTATAATTTTTAGAGCGTACGCTCGAGCGTACTGACGTCATGAGCCCCCTCCCGAGTTTTGATGTGTTTTATCTTTGTCAATATTCGTTGATTTACAAAAACAAAAACTTACGTCTCCATTATTTTCCAATACTCCAACTGACAGACTAAAAAGATTTTTGATACTATCGTCTTGCGTGATCCATCGGCTGTCGGTTTTTAACGCGAACACAAATGCGCTCGCAGTGCCGTCCACACTTTTAACGCTAAATAACACTTAATCTTACTTTACGCGTCACACGTCTGGACCCGGCTTAAGGTTAACTAGCGAGAGGAAAACCACAAAAAAATGGGTCTACCTTCGGTTAAAGTTAGGTTGCGAATCAAAAGCCAGAAAGGGTTTGTTACGTAAATAGGTCGCAGTTTATTCAGGAGGCTTTATTTTTAGGATAAGAAATACACGTTTTAGATTTTTTACGCCAAGCGAAAGCAGGTGAATAGGAAAAGGAAGTGGGTTAATAAAACTCCATATTATTTTATTTTGCTACACCAATTTCGACAGTCGCGGAACCAGCCCTCAAAATACGTTGTGGGCACGGCCCTAAAATCGGCAGTGACGTCGATTAAAAAAAAAGAAAAATCTTCGTGTAGTGAAAGCGAGAGTTGAATGATGAATTTTACAAGAAGAAACTAAATAATACGAGTATGTAAAAGCGAGCGCAGCGAATTCTAATATTTTTGCAGCTTTCCTCCGATTCGTAACACGAAATGATTCTGCCGACTTTGTCAGAAAAGTCTGGGAAACATGAAGAATTTATGAGGCTTTTTGTTGTACCCACCCACCCTCTTTTGCTGACTTATGCATGACAGTTTCAGAATTAATAAGTTAATTGGACTCAAGAATGTTAGATAAAAGATCTGCCGCTCTCCGAAAATTTGAATCTTAGGGGAAATTAGCATTTGGAACGGACCGGGGCTGCCTTCAGGCGGCTCCTGCCCAACCTTGGGGGGCCAAACGCCTCCTGCCGCAGGCTCTACGCGGGGGTCGTGCGGTCCATGGCCCTCTACGGGGCCCCAGTGTGGGCGCGTTCCTTGAGGCGGCGAGCCGCCCTTTATCTGAACGCGCCGCAAAAGGTGGTGGCCGTAAAAATGGTCCGTGGGTACCGCACGATCTCCCGCGAGGCGGCGGGCCTGCTTGCCGGATTGCCGCCATGGGATCTGGAGGCGATAGTCCTCGCGCGCCTGCACGAATGGCGCGCGGAGGCACTACGCCGGGGGGAAACTGCTCTGCCGCGGCAAACCGCAGCTCAGCGGACATGGCGACGTAGAGAGAGCGACTGTCGCAACCCCGTGCAGGGCACGCCACGATAGTGGCGATAAGTCCCCTCTTTGAGGAGTGGCTCGAGAGGCACCACGGCGTCCTCACCTACCGCCTGACGCAGGTCCTCACCGGACACGGATGTTTCGGGAGGACCTGCGACGACCGAATCGGGCGGGAGGAAACGCCAGGGTGTCTCCACTGCGAGGATCGACCGGAGGACACGGTGGAGCACACGGTGGAGGTCTGCCCTGCGTGGGCGGAGCACCGCCGTGTCCTCGTAGCGGCCATCGGCGGCGGCGACCTCTCGCGTCCGGCCCTGGTTCAATCCATGGTCCAGAGCGAGACGGAATGGGAAGCCGTCACCTCCTTCTGCGAAGCAGTCATGCTAGCGAAGGAGGTGGCGAAACGCGAGAGGGAGAGAGCCTCTCGCCCCAGCCGCCGCGGGAGACGCACCGGGCGTCGGGGGCCACGTGGTGGCTACCGGCCACCGTAGACGCGGGCCTGTGGACGGTGAGCTATGGGCTAGCTAGCCGTCCGTCCGTCACATGACGACAGACAAGAGATGTCAGCATAAAGGACGGGACCCGCAAGGGCCGAAGCCTGCCGGGGCTGCGGGACTGTTCGAAAGAGATACCGTGGCCCCGAAACGTAAACAACAACAACGCACACAACAACATGGATGGGTTTTAGTCAGTAAAAGTCTGACACTCCCTCCCGCTCCGCCCAGAGTGGGAGATTTGATGATTTCCCATCCGAAAAAAAAAGAAAAGGGAAATTAGCATTTTATATTTTTTTAATTTTAGTAAGGCCTTATGTAAAACATCAGACTATCGACCTCAATTAGGGTTGTGGGCATGCCCATCGTGCCCACAACGGTGGATCCGCGCTTGAATTTGGACTGTGTGTAAATGGTAATGGAAGTTCAATTACAAAAGAATCAACACAGATTTGCTTTAGGGTTGTTCATTCGTATAGTCACAAATAGAATAGTTGTAACTTTGATTAATTTATGTATTTTATTTTGCATAAATAACATAATATACATATTAAACTACATAACAAACACTATAGTTTAATATTAACAATTAATTCTTGTTTGCCAGGGAGTTGGCGTCCAAGTAATGAGCGGTTACTCGAGAGAGAATGAAGCGACAAATGTGTCGAGTAGTGAAAGCGCTTTATTAGAGCGGTTGATGGGACCCGATACCTCTGCCTCGCCTGCCTCGCAACAACAACCTGTGTGCCATTTGCAGGTAACGGAATTTAGTCAAAGTAAAATCTTCTTTGGCCTTTCCCCAGCAATGGGACAGGGCAGGCTCAATAAAAAAAAAAACTTCTATGCCAAAATGTAGTCATGTTCTCACTTGCGAAAGATTCACATAAAACATGTTAAAACCACTATGTCTTTCTCTCTCTCTTTCTCTTTCTCTCTCTCTTTAATTGTCAGTCTCATCAGACAATATGTTTTGACAGCAACTAATCTGAAAATAGCGAAATAATCTTAAGGAACAATGTTCCAACGAGTAGAGTACATTATTGAGTGTTTGTATTAGTTAAACTTACTTTACTAGCCACGTTTACAGCTAACAGTTGATAGTCTTCAGCAAATACATCTAATAACTATGTTAGGGTCGACTTTCAGTGTAACCGAACGGAGCGAAATACTAGTGTTTATGACGGAGGGACTGCCACACCTCTTAGACTGGTTGTTTATCTAAAAATTAGCAACAAGAAAGTCTAATAATGTTTTTTGTTTCCTCAGGGCTTGAGTTTAGCATCCCTCCAAGGTCTGCAAGGCATCCAAGGTCTGCAGAACGTACAAGTGCAGATCCCGGGCCTGTCGGCGCCGATATCGCTGTCCCTGAACGTGTCGGGAGCGCCCAGTGGTCTGCTGGTGTCAGTGCCACCTACCACCTCCGTTGTACTCGCCAACCAACCATCGGTGCTGTCTTTACCAATTGGTAAGGAACTATATTCACTTATATTTACATACATAAAGGGGGTAAACAGACACTCCACGAAGCCGTCGACCAAACATTCTGTGTATCAAACTGAGTAACTTTACGCAAATATTTTTGTTGGGGAACTACTTTTTTACTCAATGTTACCACTTAAAACATTGTGCTGATAGATGGATTTTACAGTACGGGGGTCGTGAAGGTGTTTAAAGTAAAAATCATACATTTTACACATGTATTTAAAAAAAAAGACTTGTGTAAAAGTTGGAAGGTTCCAACGGAACCTTCAATATCTCCGGAACTAAATAGTTCCCAGGACAAAAATTTATCGCAATGATGGGGAGAATAAGTGCCTTTCGGCTTCGGTAAGGCTCTTCTTGCACCCTTTATAAGCTTATTCTATACTTACGCCTTTTTTCATGGTGGATACATTAGGCAGAAACTACAGACCGCCACCTGTTGCGATCCTTCGTCTCGTCCGTGTTCTAATATCTGATCAAACACCCACAAATATTTTATTACCAAAAATGTCTTTAGACTCTGCCCCAAACGCACGCTGGAAGACTGTATGATAGATAAGATTGGTCGACTGCCCCATTGGTCTAGTAAGCGCTCCTACTGAGTGTGCCGCAATACTAAACGGCGACGTTTTTCAATATAGCGCGCCATTATGTAACACGAATTGATGCGACATATACTATCACTTGAACTGAACTTACTATAACTTGAACCTACACGGGACTATAGACATTATGCATGTATGTAGCAGTGGCGAAGGGTGAAAATAGTGTAAGGGGAAGCCGAAGAAAAAAAACGAGAATTGTTTTTTTTGTTTTTGCTTTTTGAAACTTTTTTTCGCATGCTAATTTTGACATCATTTTCAGTATCAGCGACCCCAAAAACCACGAAAACCCATGATAAAAAAACTATTTTGTTTGTCGGTGCCATCTTGAATTTTAATTTTCATTGTCAGCGACCCCAAAAACCACGAGAACGACACCTATGATGATAAAACCAAAAATTTACGTCGGCGCCATTTTGGATTTTCATTTTGACCTCAACTTCACCCCCAAAACGACGGAAATGACACCCATGTAGAAAAAAAATTAGGAGGAATTACAAAAAAAAAAGCGATGGCAACAAAATAAACCATACTCATTCTATCTCGTTCTACCATACATACTTTCTTTTTCTGCCCCTGCCGTAACTTGATAGTCTTCGGCTTATCGAGGTCCCCACAAAACGGTACTGCCAGCTTCAAAGTCACGTGTGCGCGTCCATACGATTTTAGTTCTGAATTCTGACACCATGCACGCGCTACGCAAGCACTGGCTTATTTGCCGCTACCTGTTGCTTTCTTTGATGACATGTTTTTTTTTTGCTTTTTTCTAATGTTTTTGACAGTACGTGTAGAGTGCCTTGTTCCCAAAAGGTAAGCCTGTAGGAATGGGCTTCTTAGGTGCCTTCGGGCCTGGTATGTAGGTTTTGTGTTGAGCGGGACGTGTTCTTGAGTAGGGAGTGGAGAATTTATTTGGCGCTACCTGTTGCTTTTTTTGTTGACATGAAAAATGTTGGCGTTTTTATTATGTTTTCCATCCTATGATGAATGTATTAAACGTCTGCACTGTGATGTGATTCTCACAGACGTGTGTAAAATATAAGTAAACACTACGTAGAGTAGCAGGAATCGGCTTCATAGGTGCCTTCGGGCCTGTACTACTGAACGCTGCTGCTGCAGTTTTTTGTAGTAGTTGAACTTTTTATAAGCATTTTGTTTCCTATTTCCAGCGCAACTGATGCCGGGCGGCGTGAAGGGACAGGTGCGCGGCGCCGGCGTGCAGGTGGTGCGCGCGCCCCGCCCCCGCCCCGCCCCCCGCCCCGCGCGCCCCTCTGCCCCCGCCCCCGCGCCGCCTTCCATGCCCGCCCCCAGCAACATGCAGCAGACCGGTCAGTACACACTATTGTAGCATTAGGATTCAGCTTACCCACTTAGTATAAAGCAGCAGGAGCCATTCGAATTAGAAGAAATAATACCTTCTTTCCACATTTCTGTCTTTCTTTCGCCATGCAGCGCCACCCTTTCTTCTGTGAAGCTCGACCGAATAGGTCTGACGCCATTGTTTAACTATTGTGTCTACTTCGATAATAACAGATGAAGGTTGTGTGTTTTTAGTCTCTGAGCCATTCAGCTAGCATCTTTATAATCCACTATTTCCCGCGACAATACATTACAAACATACACATTTTATGGCACACCGCAAATATATTTCCTTCAGCGAAAGAATGTGTCGAAGAGTAGTTTCAGAGAGTAACCTCCTACATTCAAATTATGTTAGTAATGAGAGCAATATGTATCGCAGGTACGACACAATTCATAACTCAGGCGCAAGCGCAGGCACTGAGCGCGCAGCAAGTGCGGCGGAAATCGAACGCGGATAGTTCGTAGTGACGTCACGTCGACGTCTTAGTGAAATATACTGTAAATATTAACCCTAGCTAAATTATTGTAACGTTAGAGATATAGTGACCAGTGCCGTGCGCAGTATACACGCTGTGATCTACATACGTACCCCGGCGGCCATTTTTAAACACCGATATTTGAGAAATAGACTTAACTTAGATATGTGCGTGTATGCAATAGTTGAAACATGGTTGTTTTATTGATACGCCACGCAGTTGTTATTATTACTCCTGTTAGAAATAACATTGGTTAAGCTACGGTCTGTCAATACCGTAATTGTTTTCTAATACATAACTAGTTTCAATATAAAATCTATTTAAGTAGTATCCTCAATGTTGCTATTATTCAATACAATAATGTCTGAAACAACGACTGAATTGTTATAACGTAGCAGTGTTATTTCATGCGATTATGCCTATATAATATAGATAGCTAATATAAAATTTATCAGTTTTCATCACACTACATGTAAATGGTCTACAATACTGATTGCAATTGTTTGTTTTAATCATGTCTTTGACACATTTTATTTTATTCGAATTATTTATAAAATACTATTTTCAATCATGTATTTTTATTATTTAAATGTCACAAATAACAATATTATGTATGAACTTTAAATTAAATTTTAATGCAACATTGAAAGTGATTGGATCATGACATGAATTGTGAGTAAAGTTAAAAGTGTTAACTACATAGTGAAATAAGATTGTTGATAAATCCGGATATTATTATCGTAGTAAAGATTTTATTTTGTGGTTGGTATTATTGACATCAGCTGTATATAAACGTTGTTAAAGAGATTGTTAGCAAAGCAAATTTAGAACAGCACAGGACGAGAAAATACAGTAAAATAAATTGAATAAAGTATGATAATGTGTGGTGATCCTTGACTAATATCCACACTGTAGAAAATTTGCGTAAATCAGTATTAATAAGAATTAAATCACTGTTCGCATGACAGCCGAGTACTGACGTTTTTGGAACTTAATGAAGTACAACACTTTGCAGTGATTCGTGAATCTGTGTTAGATAAGTTGTAAATATGTATTATATTAGTTTCGTGTAAGCATCACAGCTAATGTTAGTTGGAATGTAAGAATGTTGATTTTATGTTTTCTGTACGTTGCTGTAATATAGAGTTTGTGAATAGTAATGTTTGTTTTGATATGTGTTATAGTAATCGTTACCGAGTTTCGTAGATTTCAGGTGAGTGTGTAAAAGTGAATTTATTTTTTTGTTCTGCATTGATAATTTATTTATAGTTTGTTTGCAGAATGGATGAAACACAGGATCAGTTCATTTTCATTTAATTAAGCTTAAGAAAATATAAGTTCGTTTATAAAACTTATGTTATCTACATCATTCTCATAAAGCAGGGCCTTATAAAAGATAAATCGGAATGAAGATCTAAATACGTAATATTGTCTAGCATCAACATATATTTTTGTATGAATGTAACTGAAATCTACGGAACCTTTTAACGTCGCAATTAACGAATTAAATCTAACAATGCAATGTAGGTGAATGTATTGGAACTGATCGTTTTCGATATCTTGCACATTAAGAGATGATAAATACATAATCTTCTTCGAAGTGTTTTGTTAGACGCGATGGTCGATTTTGTTTTAAGTAACTAACGAGTTTGTTGATATGTGCACTTATTCGGCCATGTTATGGCAAGCTTCTGATTTCAGAGATTAACAGTACACAATATTGGTAATTATGAAGATATGTTGGTATCTGCCCATTGTACTTACCAATCGCTTGAAGAGTTGTGTTACACGTTTGAAATTCGGTCAGTATGTAAATATATAGAGCTTTGTATTTTGAAATATGTGTGGCTTTAATTAATACTAAATAAAATAACATTTTGTCGGATTAGAGTAGATTTTATTGTGCATTGCAGTGCACTGGGCAGCTATCAACCAGGGATTGTCTGTTTCTGCATGTCTTCGCCACTAATTAATAGGAAAAAGGTTTTTTTAAAATGAACGAAGCTGTTTTCTCTTATGAACTACGTCCCACTAGTTGTTCTATACTATGTTAAGATTAATAGTTATTGTTACATTTTCACACGCACAAGCATTATGTACTATTAATGTTACCTGCCGAAATATTGCAATAGGCATACCATTTCATATATTTTATTGTGTACAGTTATTATGTACTCGTACGTAGAGGTGTCGCTGTATTTACTATTTATTTTAGTTAACGAGATGTGTTCATACCGGCATTCTATGACATGCCTATATAAGAGAACTATTTTGTTTTGTAGATACATATTTGTATTGCCTAGGTGTATGATAGATTGCATGGACATATTTTGCTATTAACACAAATATTGCATAAGTCGAGGTGTTGATGAATAATTGTGCGTTTTGTTGATCTCATTTGTTTACGGACATGTAGCTCAATATGTAGACGATTGTATAAACATAAAGTTTATTTGAACATGCAAATGTACCTATATTTTAAGAAATAATAAAATAATTATTGTATATATTTTCGAAAGGAGATTTTTATAAATAAAACAATATTACTCAGTTCGAGGTTGTATGAAGTTTTCAGTGTCAACTAGGTCGATTAAACTACATTGTAAATATTATTTTATTTTAGATGACATGTGATAATGCATTCAGACGTTTATAACATAAATGGTGTACAATAAAATTTTATGATTGCGTTGGCATGGATTTTGTGTATAAAATTGATATTGTAAAAATTAACTTGAATACGTTGTTCAAAGATTGACGGTTGGAACATAAATAAATAACTTTTACACAAAACTTTTAGTTTTATTTTATGTGTATGTCTGATATCATTCTGAAACCCTCACACCACACTCACTTTGTGGACGGGGATTTTTGCATTTCACTCGGCGAACCTCCGCACCATGTCACTGCTACTATGGTGCTCATAGCTGAGTCGTCATTCTAGGCAGGGCTAACAGAGGCAAATTATTTTTAGCGTGTGCTGGTGTCAGTGGCGTAACTATACCATCTGAGGCCCTTGGCAAATCCCTTGCATGGGGCCCCATGAAAACTCGTCACATTTTAATTTAGTTTTAATAAATCACTGATAGTTACCCAATAGTGACATTGTGTTCATTTTAGTTAAATATCTAATTTTCAAATAACTTTTGTGTAAGTAATTAGTACCTTCAAGTTTTACACCAGACTGAAATAATATATAAATGTTTTTCACTGTCTTCTAAGAGAGCGTCACGAGCTCGTCCGCGCCACCTAAGTACCGCTACAAAAAAAATGAAGTACCTAATGGATGCGTTCTAAAATCGGTCCCTTTCTTATGAATGCGTTTAAATCTTAATTATTTATTTGAATTTGCATAATACCTATGGTCTTTGATTGTAGTCTTAAACGATTTTAAAGGTCTTTCACTTTTGAGCTCGCAGCCTGTCGGGCCGGGGGCCCGTGGCATTTTGCCAGTCCTGCAACCCTATAGTTACGCCACTGGCTGGTGTGTAAGTGTTCTTCTAGGCCTGAATTCCTGTCACGCTGACGGTCGGTCGCGAACGTCAGCGAGAGAAACAGTAGCAAATTCGCGCCGCTGACGTCAGCGTCGCAGTATGGTGCTATACAACGTGTAACAAAGGGTAAAAATGATCAATGGTCCCATACAAAATTCCAAGCTACTCGTCCAAGTGAATGAGACAGTTGATTATTTTTTCGCGATAACGATGGTGGTCCCATAGAGAATGTTGTTTAGTTTTTATGGTCTGTAGCACACCCTTTCATATGACTATACCCTTTCTGTTACACGTTGTATAGACGACAATGTATACTCGCAAGTGCGACAGATGCACGCGACCGACGCGACGTCAGCGCGACAGGAATTCAGGCCCTACTATCGTAAGTTTCTGATTCTACCCAGCCATATCTAGTTTGTCACTAAAGCCGGTGTTCACATAAACCGTACTTAACTATAGACTCGGTAGTCGTGTTCTAAGTTTTAGGTAACTATTACTTATCTACTTACATCAACTTTTTTACGGTATTGGTAGACCGAAATGTGGCATTGTATTAGTAATGAAAATCTTTCACTGATATTATGAAGTCTCGAAAGCACTGCTATCCCTCTTCTACCGCGAATAAAAATAAAACTACAGTTTGGTTTGGTTAAAAAAGTATGCCTTTTTATTCTTTCAAATAGTCTTCATCTAAATTTATAAGAACATTGGACACAATGAAGCTTTTTTACCGATAAATAAGTATAAATAATTTCATATTCACATAAATCTTATTTATACATACATTACATTTATTTTTAATATCAGTCCTCTCAAAAGGTCCATTCTCTCCCTGCAAATTAAATTTTATTATTTACACAGCGATAGGGATTCGCATCTACCGTACATACATACATCAACAATTAACAATTAATAGAGACTATTTACAAAATATATTTCCACAAACACTCACACGTTCATACTTCACCGTTTGCACACACCTATTTCACATTCACACCATTTGGCATATGGATGGCGGCACGTCACTAGCAGCGCTCGTCCCAGGCGAGCCACCACGCCCCTCGACAGTCCTCGCGCTTCCGCCGCCGCCGCTCGGCGCGGTCCGAGCGCTTCTTCACGAAGCGAATGTTGTATGGGTCTTCGGCTAGTTCTGGGTATCGTGCCACATCGTGCACGTACTCTCCTTCGTAGCCTGCTGCTGATCCAGCCTTCTGGATTTCATCTAATTCGGCTGCGGACCAGTCGAGTGAGCCGCCGAGTCCGCTACGTAGCGCCTCACGCTCGCGGTGCCACGCTTTCCGCACGGCAGCCGTCCGCGCGTGGTGCAGCAGTCGTTGTCGCTCACGTTCCGCACTAGTGCCATACCGTAGATTCACTATGCTTGTTTTTCCATGTATTTTCACGTCCGCGTATGAACGTCCTCCCTCGGCGACTTCGTGGAATGTAACATTCAATTTTCCTTGCATTCGTTTCAGTTGTTGCTTATCGTCTGCAGCACGCCAGGTGTCCTCTTTTACGAAATAGAAGACGTCTTGTTGATCGCCATGAACTACGAATGAGAATGGCAGAAGATGGGATCGATTGAACACTGAGGTATATACGTCGCGGTAGATAGCATTGGCCGACGGCACAGTGGTGACGACGGCTCGGCCGCGGGAGTTGCGCGACACTAGGATGCCGCGACCGAACGGTGGTTCGGAATCAGACCCGATGCGTTTTGGTGCCAGGTTCAAGGCGTCAGTCTTGAGTGCTGACATAGCCGGTATCGACAGGCTCCTGAAGTCAGCTATCCTTTTGTTTGACATATGTGATAGGAAGCCTGATTCTATGGTGACTGTCGGTAGCAGAGACATGGCCGAAGGAAGTCCAGGGCTCGTGTCAACCGCCGGCGCGGTGCCCCACACTGGCCGACCTCGAGGAATGCTCGGCAGCACTGACCCGCCGGGTAGTTCGTCAGGGTAGAGTTGAGGTGCAAGGCTCTTCGTGTCATAGCCAAGCAACTTCAGCCATGACAGGTGATCTAGAAAGGCAAAGTCACGAATAAGTACAAAATATTCAAAATACCAGTGAATATATTTGTATATAAAAAATGATTGATTGATTTACCTGTCGGTTTTTTGTTCTGCGGCCGTACGTTGATGGGATCGTTTCCATTGAATCTATACAGATGTAACTGAGTAGGGTTGTGTATTCGCTCGATGAGATTCTCCCATAATGGGGACATCCATTGTCCAATCAGAGGGTCGTATACTTTTCCATTTGCCATGTGGACTAATGACGTCACTTGGTCCAATAGTCCCCCGCAGAAATCAACCGGAAGGTACAAGTACGGATTAGAATCGTATACTATGTGGCCGTACGGAGATCTCATTATTTCTCTTATTCCTTCTCCATATTGATTGAAAATCATCACTGGTGTTCCACATTGGTCGGTGGCGATGTAATATTTATGTCGAGCAACCTGAAATCAGAGGGCATTTTGTTAGTTAGAAGGTCAGATATTTTTAAGCAATACATTTACATGTGACTTTTATATCGCTACATACCTGTGTATAGATCAGGTGCCCTCTGTCGTCGTAGACTAGGGTCATGAATCTATTCTCACGAGGCGAATAAATATGGCTGACTTCATGAGGTCTGTCTTTATTCGTATAGAAGAATTGAGTCACGTTTCCGAAGTTATCTTTTCTGGTAGAAAGCCTGAAACAGAATAGTGTCGGTGAGAACAGTGTGTGAACAGTGTTTTGTGATGTGTTCAAAATAAGTTACTTTTGTTTCTACATACCTGTCAAGATGGTCGTAGAAGTATCGAACATCAAATCTTCCTCGTTTTGTTGCTCTTATCAGAAGTCCCTTAGAATTGTACTGGAACCTTTCTTCTCTCGCGTTTTGGGAAACCAAACCACGGCTATCATACCTGTATTGACCTTCGCCAAACTTAACTATGCGATCCATATCATTATACTCCATTGGTATCGTATTACCTCTGTAGGTCAGTGAAAGCATATTTCCATTGTCATCGTATCTAAAGCCCCATGGTTCTTGAGCCTCTACTCCTGTCAGCTGACCATCGCAGTCCCAAGTATAGTTCTTCACGTTTGTGTATGTATTGACACCTACATTTCTAGTATGTGTGCGTGTTTGAGATATTCTTCCATGTCTGTCATATGAAAACTCCATTCGGAATACTTCCATCCTATGGATGTTAACTGTTACTTCTTTCTCTAAGAACTGATCGTTAAGTAAACGAGAGAACATAGCGATTCCATCATATACTGAAGTTTCATTCCATTTCTGTTTCGAAACAGTGAATTGACCAAGTATTTCAGGAGAACCTGTTTTGCTATTGTAAACAATATGATGCGGAATCAGAGTTTGCCCACCAATTCTACCTTGGACGGAAGTTATTCTGTAATTGTTGTCATACTCGTAAATTATTTTTGCATTGCTAAGTCCAGTTTTGGCACCATAATCAAGTCTTTCTTCGGTGAGTAGCCCACCAGCATAAGTAGATTCCCATCGGTAGTCTACGTCACGGTCAACGTGTAATATTTCTGATGGCAGTCCACTCGTTTCTGCATAGTGTATCTGTGATTGGCCATCCCCATGAATTACTTCAGACACCTTATTTGTTGTGAAATAACGATAAACAACTCTTGCACCATCACCTGGGAATACTGTCTGTAGGAGCTCTCCAGTATGAGCATAATGTTGCAAATATTTCTTTGAGGATCCCGGAGGAGTGTACGTTACTCTCAAAAAGCCAATTGACGGTTGCACACTAAACGAATGATTTGATCCAGAAGGTAAAATAACATGGGTAAGTCCACCATCATTATCGTATTTGTACTTGAAACTTCTTTGACTGGCTAAGCTTATTTTGGAAACTAGATTGCCTTCATTGTAATAAATGAACTTCGTGCCGTCTTGTGGACTCGTTATCTCCGATAGCATTCCATGTGGGTCATAGCTGTAGGTTTCTTCACTCTCTCCCCATTTCCAGCCGTTAATTCTGTAGAATCTATCGTATGAGATATTGAGAGGAGCCCCGGCACCGTGAGGGTCGAACGAAAGTGGCAGTCCGGCGACATCATACGATATGGTAAAAAGTGGGTTTCTGTCAGCGTTGAAGAAAGTTTCGCGGCTCTTGAACTGATCGAATTCAATTATAAGTACTCGGGAGTCGTTAACCCATATTTCTCTATTCAAAGTCTGCTGTGGATTCCTTACATCACCCACCAATGTGTATAAAGAGTACATGTTGTTTACTAGTGAGTCACCGAAGGTTGTCGTTTGATGTGACCACATGTGCAGCATTTCAGCTTCTATAGGCAATGCTGCTTCTAGCAACGGGTGCTTAGCAGCTGCGATACTCTCGAATTTCCCTGCCCATGGTGTTTCGAGTAGTAAGGTGTTATTTGTATAGATTCGACCTTCAGTTATCTGCTTCCCATTATTTATAGTGATTTGCTTGAACGATTGTCCATGTAACACGTATTCACATTTCTTGGCAACTCCAACTGGTATTGTGCTAGAAGGATTTGATACAGTGACAGCTAATCCGTAATTCTTCGCAAGGCCAGAGGTGATGTGCACTTGCTCACCCGAGGGCATTATGATTTTAGTCACTCTGCCTAGCTCGTCATAATTGTAAATAACTGTGTCGCCAGCCTAAAAACAAATAATATTGTAATAAGCATATTGTTTCGTTAAAAATCAATCAATTTTATTAAAAACATGTGTAGTCTCAAAAAACGTACCCCTGATCGACTGTTTAGTAGTCCAGTACTAGCATCGTAGTCAAATTCCATTTCCGCTGATCCCTTCTCAGAGATCCTGGTTAGGTAGCCAATTCCAGAAATCTTTAATTCCAGTTTATGATCTTGTGTATTTTCGATTGAGCTAACAATATTGCTATAATCTCTAAGTAGTTGTATTTTATTTCCAGAGGCATCAGTAACTGTGGACAGCTTTCCGAAACTCGTATTCTTTGAATACAAGAATGAATATCTAGTTTTTCCTGATGTTAAGTCTTTTGTTGTTATATGTTGACCATAGCGGTTGAATACGTAGATTTCTGAAGTGGGTGGATAGGGTATTCTGAATTCTCCATTTTCGTCATGCGTTGGCAGGTAGTGTTTTAGCGCTAATATATGGAGAGATCCTGAAACAATTACAAACATTAATATTTAAAAAAAAAAAAGGATAAAGTATTTGCTATGTTGCTATTGATCGTATTTATTTACCTTGGTCAACAACGTTTAGAACTCCATCTGGGGTTACAGCAAGAGCAGAAATCGTTTGGAATTTAGCATTTGAGGATAGTAAAGTTTCCGTGCTTGTAGGTGGTTCATCACCCGCAGCTACACTGAGTCTACATGGGCAGCCAGCATCATCTCGTGAACTCGTTGGTACAGCCGTTGCAGAGGCTGATGAATTGCATTCACAGCTTAGTTCCTTCAAATTCTCCTGAACTTTTCCAGCGAAGTGCATTATTTTGCCAGATGGATCTATAGATTTTATGGCGTTTGTTTTCTTCGAATCTGCTTCAGCCACATATAAGATTCCGCTCGGCGCAAAAGCTATAGCTAAAATTGTGCCTAAACTAGAATCTTCTCTGATGTCAGTATTTGTTCGATTGCTGGGTTTCGTTACAGGTTTTCCATCATTTCCTATACGACAATGTGATGGCTGGCCAGCAACCACTTTGATTTTCATATCAACTGTTAGTTTCAGTATGATTCTGTCGTCTATGAAGTAAAGAGATCCATCGAGCGGTGATAAGGCTACTCCTGTAGGCCATTGTAACTGTGCTTCATAAGGTGGGATTGCTCCACGGCATGGAACTGGTGACCAATGGTTGTGGTGGCCGTGATGTCCTACAAGAGTGTGTATAATGCCATTTGGATCTACTGCTCGGATGTTGGTTCCGTCTGCAATGTACATTGTTCTATCTGCCGCGATTGCAAGACCTGGAATAGAATATACATGATTATTATTTAACTTCTAGCCAAAAGGAAGATATCCATTGAAACTTCATCTACAGGATGATGATGATTTTATATTTTACCTTTAGGATGTGCCAGTTTCGCCTTTATTGCTGGTCCTTCGTCACCACAATTAGAATCATCACCTGGTACGCAACGGTCTCCGTTACCAACTACAGCCTCAGAATTTGTGGCTGGATCTCGCACTTTTTCTAAAGCTATCACTCTTCGGACTTGGTGTCTCTCAGAATCTGATATGTAAAGATATCCATCCGCTGGTGATATGCAGATATAGTATTGATATGCAACTTGTGTGGTTCTGAAATGATAAGATAGTTAGATTAATACCGCAAGTATGTAAATCGAGTTTAAGTTTTATTGATTTAGATTTGTCAGTTGCTCGAATGTACTGCAACGAATACTTACTGTAGCTGAAGAACGGTAGTAACAACGCCTTCTGGAGTGATACGTCTGACAAGATTGAAATCGCCAACATACAGGGATCCATCTGGACCTGAAGTCAGTGCTGTTGGAGTCAAGAGACGGGCATCTGCTGCTTTGCCATTGCAGTGGTCAGGACATTCCAGAGCTCGTTGAAGACCGGTTCCCATAACCACCTAGAAAAGAGCGTGCACGATATATTAATGGGTGTTTTAAAAACGGTTAAAAGCTGTACTTATTCCTTGCTAAGGAAAGAAGGTGCTTGTGTGTTGAAATTAGACTTTACCTGAACAGTTCTAGGGTATTGTTTCAAATGAAGAAGAGCACCGTCACCCTTTTGCAGAATTCCCTCATGGAAGTTGTAATGATGGTGTATGTCCAGTCCCCATCCTCCGATATCTGAGATGTCCACGTCAAAACCGGCTAGAGTCGCTGTCTGTGTCTCCCAAACAATTGATGCACACGACGTGTACTCGTATCCTATTGATATTTTGGCTTGCGCTTGGCCGTATACCTGTAATGAGTAGCATTGGATCGATTAGTCTAAGGAACATATTTGTGATACATTTTAAAGCATTTATTGATGAAGTTGGAAAGTGCTTCAGTGCCGAAACTACGTCTAACGTCTAAGTATCATAAAGAAATCAAGCGTAACCATTTTAAATTTTCTTACCTTTTGTTTGTATACATTTCGTTTGTTCCACGCGAAGATATGAGTCAAGTCGGGATCAGCTTCGTAGGTATGGGTGTGCAAAGAGCCTTCAATCTCAACGCGAACATGAACTCGTATGAGGGATGCTGGGACGATACGACGAGTCAGTTGGACATGTACGCATGATAGGTAGCCAGCTGATTGAGATGAGCGGTATGTCAGCTTTACCAATGAGCCAGGAATGCCGATCGATTCGCTTACAATCTGGAAATGAGAAAATACATTCTTTATAACTGAACCATCCCTTGACATGGCTTATGGAATAAATTAGGCCAATCTCAGAGTATTGCACAGGGTTTTAGAAAATCTACGGTCGTGAGAGTTGAATGGATTAGTATGGAAGTTTGTAGACATCGCGGCGCTACTGCATGGCACCGCTGCCGTATGCATCGGTGTGGCAAAAATTATGTGTTCGGGTACAAGAGAACTAAATCTTAAAAGTGGACTTGGATCGAAAGTTAGAATAACTGTAAAATCTGTGATGCCATCTAGCCGATTTCGGCTACAGCGACTGCATTCGATGGCTTTCTAAGGATGGTCGTCGAGAGCTTTGGTGTGCTGCTCTTTCATGTGCTCTAAAGTGGCCCTGGCCTGTATATCCAACTTTGGTGGAAAAGCTCCGAGCACAAAGCGGACATGTTAGAACACCATTGACAAAGTTGTAGGGTGTAGCTGTAGGTCCTCTAGATTCAAGGTCATCACGCTGTAAGTCTAGCTGCGACCTTCTTCTCTCTTCAAAGGCACCTGCCGTTGCACAAGACTCGGGCCAATTTAATCTGTAGATTACATAGGGTATCAACAAGAGCTTTTGTTTCTTCTCACCTGAGCCTCAGGGTATATGACGGTGGTAGTGGTTGCAGACGAGGCAGCCGGCGCTGCCAGCGGTGGTACTGCCACTACTTCAGGTCTAAGTCGCTCGTGGTCGTGTGCCGCACAAGGTGGTGTTTCTGCCTCCCACCATTGTGGCGTTGGCGACCAGCCGATGCGAGGCGGAGCCCTAGAGATTATTATTGGTTAGAATGGTCGAAAAGAAAATAGGAATCCCGGTTTTATTCAACTTTGAATTATGTTATGTTGTTGTAGGTTGTAGGTATGTAAAAATTATGGACGAGGAAAAGACGTTTTTTTTGCAAAAAATTAAAGTGTAGGATTCACTTTTATTTACTCTCTCATAGTTTCTTTTCTTTTTTATGCATTAGAAATACCCACTGTGAAAAAACTCCATTGCAAAAAAAACCGCCCCGATTTGCCATTTATTTTCCTGGGCTTTATGGGTTGATTAGTATCTGATTCATCAACCGTAAAGAAACAACCAAATTTATTTCATGTGAAAAGTCATCCAATTACATTTATTTCATAAAACAGTAAATAAAACACCAACACCCAAATATTCACAATATATTTCTACCACCCAGTCTATTAAAAAAATCCCTTCTCACCTGGGCGTCGGTACTTTCACATTGTCGTCACTAAGTTCCATTTGCACTGGGGGCAATACGACGATCTGGTTCCAAGGTACGAAGACTGTCTTCCTCAGCGGTTTGAACGGAGATCGCTGGAACTGCAGGGTCACGGCGCCTCCTCCATTCACCAGCACGTCAAACCTGAATGACGGCACATGACGTTATAGATAGGTTTAAGGTTAGTGCTTTGCCTTGTGATCAAGCATGTGAAAATATAATAGATAGTGCTAAATGGTTCTTTTGCTGTGGGGTCATAGTCAGAACCAACGAGCTCGTTTTTATTTATTATTTACAAGAGACGTCACACCTTCATTCAGAAGCTTGATTTGTTTTTACTATAAGCTTGTTTAATACAATTTCACAAAAGTTTAGTGACAATATCAGTCAAGCGACAAAAGAACCATGCAGCACTATAAAATTATGTAGTTTGACGGCCACATTCGATTTCATCTTGAAGGAGATTATTGCAGCTCGCAAATTTTATGTAAGTTTCCTTCGTTCGTCTTTTCAAAGTAAAACAAATTCTCAGTTACAGATTTGGATTGTATCCACCTCCGCAATTACAGAATAGGTTTAAGGTATCACTGGACTCAACTTTAGCTTGGTTAGTCGCTAATACTCAGTAGGGACCAGTAGTGGAGTTATAACAGTGATACTCAATACTCAATACTTTATTGTATTCCGGAATGTAGGCTTAGGTGGTAAACATATATTTAGAGACAATCGTGGACCCCCCCTCGGGCACAGCAAAAGTAAGATATGTGGAGAGGACTTATCATTTAGAAGTCATTTCATAAACAATTTTTACATTGTGTCGAAAACTCATTTAAAACTAACACAACACGGATTTTAAAGCTTACAATTCAAAAATAATAAAAATACTTGAAATTTGGATAATGTTTACAATTTAGAAATAAATAATACAATTAAAGAATCATTTCAATAGAATAAATCAAGTTAACGAGAGAATAAATCATGTCATTAAAAGCTAAATCGTGTAAAATAATAAAAAGTAAGTAGGTAACATAGTGGTGTGACCATCGGACTGCCAAGACATTGGTTTCAAGTTCGAACCCAAGACTGATTTCTCGGATTCATATGCCTATTGTATAATGATCACTTGCTTCGGTGAAGGAAAACATCGTGAGGATACCAGTATGCCAGAGAGATATTTCTCGACGGCATAAAGCCAAGACAGAGGCCCAGGGCAGCGGCATAAAAACTGTGACACCAGGTTCGGCACTAACCACACGATAAAGAAGAAGAGGTTGAGGACCAGGGATCCCAATGGCGCTAGCATAGCTGGTTCCAAGCATCGCCATTGGTTGAAAATCAAGGAATGTCATTTCATATTTTAAAATACCTTGACCTCATTGGTCAGATTGAGACCAGCTATGGTGGCGCCGTCTACAATTAGCTTTTAGCGGTCTTCCCCATTGACTAATATGTGACTGAAGACACTAACCCTTCCGGAACGTGGATCCACACAAGACACAATGGCTTTTTAATTGTGTCTATAATTACGGCATACAAGAGGCTAATGGTAGCGGGTTAGACTTTATTTACTGCCATTTTAAATAACGTACTAGCAGGTTTCGGTAGATTGCTATTTCTGTCTGTTTGACATTTTGTTTACGGACGGTAAGTAGAAAAAAAACCTCACAGAAAATTTGATTTTCCAATGAATCAAGTGACAGGTCGGTGACGCGGATAGGATATTTCAAGCTAACTTTGTTTATAGAAACACCGATAGCTGCGAGACGTGGCATATTAACTGACAGTTATACGTAAGTAAGTTATTGAAAACGGGCCAAAGGTGACAAACGTAATGTTATAAAGCAAAATGTACTATTTAATTGTAACGACGGCATTTTAATCATCCTTCCAACGTGCTTCAATATCTTTGGAACATTTCTCTCCAGAAATGTGCCTAAAAAGTTACGTCTACGGCATCGTTACCCCTCATTACTTCAGTTTAGCATTTAATCGCATTAACTTTCCTATTAAGAGAGTAAATTCGAAAGTCATGTCCAGAATTTGTAAATGAGGCGGTTTAGAGTCTTTGTTACTATCGGTTTTGTACAGAAAATAAAAATCCTACCGGAAAAGGAAGCCCACATTTCCCTAATGCAATAATAATACATTTTCACCTGTCCTAATCGGAGCTGCTGAGCACTTTACTAGAAATACAGCCGTGTTCACCTCTCGGAACTAAATAATGTGTAAAATGCTCGTTAGTCTTAACGCGATAAAACTGCAGTTAATAATGTAGAAATGCTGTAACAAGTACCGTGGCCCGTAGGTACTCATATTCCGTTCCTACGTTTTAATGATCCCTTATAATATTTTTCTTGTCATTAATTTGAGCAACGCCGTACAATATTTTTTCAGTTTATTCTTTGTTTCATTTTCCTGTTTTTTTACCTTTAATGAGAGTTTGTTATCGAAACGTGTTGAGCAGGGGTTTAGTTTGATGATCAGCACTTTCAATAAAAGGAAAAAATGGCGACGTTTCTTCCCGTTTTTTTTCTAACGTTTCGTGACGTTATTTACGATCTTAAGAAGAAATAAAAAAATCAAGGACGGTGAGCTTTTTTTATTTATTTCGGAGAATGCTGAAAGTCGTGTTTCATGACTTTCAGATTAGATCAGACTTCTTTCGATTTAGGAAGCTACCTGGCTAGGTAGCTTTGCATTTTAAATACATCAAATAGGACACCCGCGTTGATATTTTATTCGATGGTGCATTTAGTGAAGCTACTGATATTTTTTCATGTAAGTTCGGAAACAAACTACACGTAGGTAAACAGTTACTGAGTTACGGTAATTGATTTTTAAAAGCTTAAACGTGACGCGTTATTTGATTACAAGTTCACATGATACAGGTTTCGTTCCGCCGCCTAATTCGATTTCATACTTGATGCTTTTACGTATGTGCAACCAATACTAAACACCGTGTCCGAAAATTAATGACGATCCTATACAAGTGTTTGTATCGATATTTGTTCAAATATTTCTGTTTGTCATGCAATGTTCGATTACTTTCTTTAAGACAATTTAGTTCCATGACTCAACGATCGTCGTGACTAATAGATTTTTTCTATTTTTTACGTTATACAGTTTACATTCAAACATTGTTTTGACATGGTGATTGCCCTGATAGCCCAATGCCAAATTATTTTATTTTTGTTCGTTTATTTACGATGCGATAATGGTGCTACGGTGATTCACCGTGATAGTGAGCGCTTAATAAGTATTTTCTCGTATTTATCTTTAAGTAAAACAATTACGTTTAAATGTTTCTTAATGGGTGGTATTTTCAAATGACTATAATTACTTAAATTCCAGGCTCATGCTATAATGTCAGTTGAAACTTAATTGAAGTAAACACAACAATTAAAATTACTTAACGGTCTAGCGTAGCTCATTGGCAGCTTTACGTAGTAGCATGAAAAAAGACAGTCTGACTAACTTTTATGCTAAGATAATTGTGTGTAATTATGTGCAGACTAATTCACTTTTCACGGTAAAAATGTTTTTAAGAGATTACGTACACTTGGTAAGAAATGCCCGCTTAGTTTTAAAAGGTTTTAATGAAGTTACATCTAAAACCCAGATTCCTACAGAAACAAACGTGTTATTCTATTGCGATACATAAGACACAATCCCTGCTTTTAGTCTGTATAACTGAGAATTTGATTATTTTTCTAGACTAGGTATATCACAATCATTGCTTTTCAATTGCCATAGAAATCTCCCAAAAGACTTACAACATTTTAGATTAAATAATCTGTCGTTCAGAAAAAGTTAGGCGGAACACCAGAAATTGACCTACGAGTATGTCGTATTAAAAAATCTCAACGAACGACAAGCACTTACCAACGAACAACATGGTTATTCCTTTCAGCAACGAGGAATCAAAACCTGAACAAACAGGGGAGAAAGTATCAGTTTTCTTTTTCTACTAACCATCCACCCTGTCTGGTAAGTGTGAATCCGAAGCGAGCCTCCCGGTCCACGGAGACCCTGATGCCGATGATTCCGAGGCCTTGGGGCGAGACCACCTGCCCCCTCATCACGGACACGCGGCTGCACAGATCAGCTCACGTCAGTTCGAGCCACGGAGCAACAGCACACGGCATTCGGCGATACGGTTCATCACGAAGAACTAAGAGGCTTTTGTTACTTTTTGAGTGTTTGTGAAAGAAAATGACTGAAGCGAACAGAAAAAAATAAGAATTTTTGAACAAAGTAATTTGTTTTTGTTAAATTTAAGAATAATTAACTGACCCTTTTCTGCCTATGGCATCATCTAGTTACCTACTTTTCGTGGTAGAATACGCAACAAGCTATTTTTAAAGCCTTGTATTTTCTGCACGGCTACAATTTAGCAATAGCCCCTGATTAAAAATAGAGAAGACATAAAATAATGTGTGAACCGTATCGTTGAATGCACACCATCGATCATAAAACTTTGAGCGAGGTCACGTGCTATGCTTCATAGATAGTGTAAACGCTGTGAGAGTGAAGTAAAGTATGAAAATAAAATCGAAAAATAAAATAAATAAGAAGTCTTAGCATTGCACATTCTCGTATTAGGATCAGCTAATTTTTCTAGGACACATTTCTGTTTACATTTTATTCATCGATCCTCTAAATAGCCAATAAAAATAAAATTTTGTTTAAATCAATTATCACAGAAAGTAACGTAAACGGAAATCTACCTAGAAAGGTATGTATGCATGTAACAGCTGCCACACAAACCATAGTCAATCAATTTTGTTATATTACTTCATGTTTGAATGTTCGGTTACATATTCATGAGAGATGAAATTGGTGCAAGAAATGTTCGCGGAATTATTAATATTGAAATTGGAAGAAAATGATTAGTTTTTGTTGTGAGGTTGATTATGGGCAAAATTATAAGTTAATATTTTGATGGAAAATGGTTTTCACTGCTTTATCCGCGAGAACTTAGTTTTACTTTTAATGTAGCTCTTGACTCCGGCATACCCGGAGCGTATCTCCGCAGGGGGCGCAAAAAGCTTTAAAAATACGACGTGAAAACCGATATCAGAGCCAAAAATCTGTCCGCTGAAAGTGCACAAGGAAAATGGCGACGTAAGCGATCAGAAAACAACAAGAGATTATGTTTGCTTTCAGTGTTAATTAACATAACAACAATCAGATTAAATTGTTGGTTTAGAATGTTGTTTGTTATCAAGTTTCAGATTGAAATTCCATGAAATGTCATAGATTTTGTTTATGATAGGTTTCCACTAAATGGTTTACATTTCAGTTTACTTTCTATCTAGAATTTAACATTGAATAAATGAAGGAGAGGGTTCTTATCTGTGACACAAAGACTATCTAGACGTCACAATGCATATTATTTAAATAAATCTAAATTCATATAAAATATACAACGTAAACCGCCAACAATACATAACATTTACTTTATTATCGCGATTGCGTTTATGATTAATGTTAATGCAAGCGTCGTGGCCACAAACGCGTAGATAAGCAAAAGCTCTTAGCTAAGCTTTACATATTTTTGTATTATTATAACAGACATTTTTTTACGATTTATCCACGAGAATTTATCAACTGAAACATATTCAGAAGAACTCATCCGAAAAATCATAAAATATATTTTTGGAATGTCGTATAAAACACTAGATAGGTACAATCAACAAAAAGAAATAAAATATTTATGTGTAAAGCTAAGTAGTAAAATGTTTTTCTTATTTGTTACCAAGAACTACGTATTTAGCAATGCCACTTCTAAGAATATGATATCGTAAAAGTTTTCATCCTCTTCATGTGTTTCCGCGAAGGCTGACAGTAAATACGATACGCGATTATGAAAAATATACCTAAAAAGAAACATTGTAAGTAGATTGGCACCTCCCAAAATATTATCTGTAACAAGTTACAGGGCACTTTTAGATTATTATTATCATTACACACGTAAAGACTAGCTACAAAAAGTTGAAAGTATCTGAAAAGAGGACAAGTCATTAATCATTAATGTTATGTTTCTGGCAGTTATAATAAATTCAACATTATTTAATGGGTAGTTTCATTAAAACACATTAACAGTTGGTTGGTTGGTTAAAAACAACAAAAACTCGTGATAGTATCGAACACAACGCTTTGAGAACTGTTCTGCCCTTCAGACATCAAAATGCGGAAGATTCAGTTATAAATGCTGGTGCAGAGGCAGACAGTTCTCAAAGCGATGACATCAAATCGAGAAAAATACGTTCTTTGCACCAATTTCAAAGTGTAATAAAATGTCGTCAATGACTGATTAATGGAAGCGATGGTTGTAATGTACAATGTCGACAATTTAGCTATCGTATCGCTGTGAAGTAGTAGGAATACATTCAAATAAGTTGTGTTTTGGTTAGTTACAAAGGGTGAGGATCTAAACACATAAAGAGTTCGGGCGAAGGGTAGGGGGTTGGTTAACAGATGAAAGACGCAGACAAAGGGTAAGGAACACATAAAAGGGTAAGTTTATTTGAAGCTTAATTTGCGTGTTAGCTGAAATTTTGCTCAATTGATAATATACAATTCGCGACGATTTGTATATTTTGCAAGCCCTATTCCTATCGATTGTGTTAAAAACGTTTTGCGTGAAAGCGTAAATGATTTTCCTAAGTTTCATATATAGTATAACAAAATTATTCCATAGTATATATGTGAACTATAATATAAGCACAGTAGACGAGACAAATAAACAGTACAAAATACAATTGTGACTGCGGCAAATCATATTTGAAAAGAGACGCGGCGTTTGCGGACCGACGGCGGTGCTTGATTTACGCTGAGATTGCGAGGATTTTGTCGCAGTCACACGAAAACATTCAAGACAAACATACAGATGTTACATACACATAGAGAATGAAACGAATACAGACAAAGGATTGAACGAAAAGTGAAAAAGCGGCAGTGGCACCGTCCGCGTGTCTGTAGTGGGACACGCGGAGGTCACCGGCATCACACTCATATGCAGGATTCGCAACAAAAGGGAAGAGGTGAACAGATACTGAACACTGAGGGGCGAGGGCGGGCTGACTGACACTTACCATGGTGTAAAGGAATTCCAGAACTCGCTAGGAGTGGCGGACACACGGCGGCACAGGGACACAGAAAGACAGGACAGATTACTACACAGATACCTACATCCCTCAGTGCAACCCCACCCCGGTTTTGCAACCGCTCCGGCCGATTGCACTCGTCTATATTGGTTAGCTTGCGTTTTAACACTGTATTTACTAATCAAAGTTCTGTTAATTACGAATCGATTCACAGACGAAGCCCGTTTGCATTAGAACAACCACCACTATTGATCGTTTGGTAATATGCATTTCGATTGGATTCAAATAAATTTTGAAAAGTTGTAGTTGCAGGTTGCACCAAAGATTGAATGTGGAGAGTAGGTAGTTAGACATGCTGGATGGTGAATGCATGGAGGAACCCGTCATGTGTTTTGTGAACAAATGCCAGAACGCAATATAACCACTCTAGACTTTTGAACTTAAATAAAATAGTGAAGCGGCTCGTGTTTTAATGCAAACAAACTTATAGAGGCGCTTTTGCATATTAAGCGAGGTGGGTTGACTACTTTTATTATTCAGTTTTGCTTTGTCTTATTTATTTAAGAGATCGTTCGAAGTTTTATCAACGCACACGGTATAAAGTAGGGCAAATAAAAACTTAAGAATTTGTTTAACAACTTAGATCATGAAAGTCCCGTTTGAGTTTTTTCTAATAGGTCGTTATAAAAGTATTAAAGTAAGTGGCATAAAAGTATTAGTCTTAGAAAATAATATCAATTTAAACTTGTATGTTTACTTTTCTATCAAGATTTTAAGTACTACATTTAAACTTAAGTAATGCTTTCATGATTCAAGTTTTAGTTCTTTTACCTTATTTATTTATGTAAAGTTATTTTATTTTGGTGAAGACAAACAAAACTGTTCGAAAGCTTTTGAGCGCTGATTTATTTCTAATTTCATTTTGTTATTCATAATACGCTTTTGTTTTGTTTAGACAAACAGGTAGGGTTAGACACACACAAGGGATGAACATTAGACAATACACAACACATCGGATCTGGTGTGAAAAATAATAATAAAATACAAAAACTCATAATTAAAATAAAAACAAATTCAATGGTAAAACATAACCATGCTAGGATTGCAAATAATAAATCATAATTTTTACACGCGAGAAAACAGAGGAAAATCAAAACACTTCCACCAGATGAGAAAATAAATGTTAAGTTATAAAAGTATTTGAAGTTACCAATTAAATTAAAATAACCACACCAAATCCTCGGAGAGGTTTAGGGAGATGAGCGGGAATTATATGGTGAAGGTGCTAGTTCCTAAATAATTTTATGTCGGAATGAATTTTGTATCTTCTTCTTACGGTTATACATTACAGTACGGCGATGATATCACGGATCTAAAATCATTGTAAAGTGCAAATATAAATTATTCATGAATTGTGCAAAACCGACAGGTCAGTCCTAAACCAACTGGTGCAAAAGATATCGTTGTATCGTCTTTTAATTTACTGATCCTAAAATGATTAGTATTATGTTAGTACTAACGACATCTTTTACGTACATGAAGTGATTTGGTGTTTGTTAACATTTCAGTCGTTTTCTTATGCTACACATACCTTTCAGAATATTCATCCATGTGTGCGTAGCTCTGGACAGAGTTTTCTTCAATGAGGAATTTGACGCGCTGGTAGAAAGAGGCGGTGACAGAAGGTGGTTGTTTTCTGAGGAGTACTTCTACAGGATCGTTGGAAGCTAGGCACATGATGTGCTCGGCGCACTCAGGTCGACTGCAGCATTCCGAGTCGGAGCAGTCCGTCATGCCATCTTCAAAAGTGTAGCCATTGTCAAGTGACAGCCAATACGGTTTGTTTGGATTGTTTTAAATTTAATTGGCTTTATGTTTGAGCCTATTCTGCAAAAGAGAGGCACTTACCTTCATCGTTATCTTCGTTGTCGTTGCAAGAGAGTTCGAGGGCGATCGAACAGTCGGTCCCAGCCCAGCCGTCAGCGCAGGAACACCGGTACACTCCATCTTCCAGAAGACATTGTCCGTGACGAGTACAGCCATTTGGACAACCAGCTGTTTACAATGAGCAATTAGTAAAGTAACTGAAGGATAATTATGCTTTTCTTACACTAACAAGTGTAATGCAATGTTTAATTTGATAACATTTGTGTTTATGGAAATAGAGTTGATATAAAAGATCCTTTAATATTTTCAAAATATTTGCTGCATGAAACAAATAATGCAAACTATTGAATACGATTGTCACAACTTACGCAAAGTACAGTGTCGGCCATTCCATCCTTGCGTGCACACGCACGTGCCATTCTTGCATTGTCCGTGGTCGTGACAGCGCGTGTCACAGGGTCGTTGGTCACACATGGAGCCGGTCCAGCCGTCATCGCATCGACACACGCCCTCGGCACAAACACCGTGCGGCCCGCAGTCCAATGAGCACACCACTATAACGTAGAAATGCAGTTAAAACGCCGATGTACAAGTAGGGCAACTTAATAGTTCAAACTAGTTTGTAGTCTTTACCTTGTGAGCAATCATCTCCGGTGTAAAGTGGGTCACAGACACATCTCCCTGCGTCTAGGTCGTACACGCCGCGTTGGGAGCATGCGGGAAGACAACGTTGAACCCTTGCATCACGTTCACTGCAGGAGGCACCTCGCCACCCTGCGCGACAAACGCATCTTCCACGCACGCACGATCCGTGGCCACCGCAGGTTGGGTCAAGGCAGTCCTCTGAAATGTTTAATAACTCAGTATTTCCTTGTTCATCATTGAAAATATAACTAGAAAACTAGTTTGAAAATATATTACCTTCGTCGCACTTTTGTCCTTTCCAGCCAGCCTTACAGTGGCAATGGCCGGCGATACATTGACCTCTTCCGGAACAGTCGGCCGGCTCACAGTCATGTGCTGGAACGTCACATTCCGGGCCCTTCCACCCTTCCAAACAGTGACATACACCACCTGCATACGCGCCGTGCCCCGAACAAAGAACTGGGCATACACCTGCGAAAACAAATGCGAGTTCTTACGCACTTGTTGTTTACGAAGATAATAAATACTCGTTTAATGAATATTTTCTACTTACTTTTCGAACAGTCGTGTCCTTCGTAGCCGTCCATACATTCGCATTTCCCGAGGTAGCATGATCCGTGACCCGAACAATCATCTGGACACGAGTTAGTGACACCTTCCGCTTCAGAAACGATCATTTCAACATTGTGTGGCTGCAGTTCGTCATTGTAAACAGATATAAACCATCTTCCTGTGTCAAGATATTGCAATATGCTCACGTTTACCCTCATATCCGTTGACCTTTTGCTTATCGTATGGTTCCATCTATGCAGTGGGTTAATCGTGCTCAATAGTGCATCCCAGTCGTTAAGACTACTTTGAAACGGATTATCTCTGAACGGGCTTCTTCTACGCCTTAATCTGTGGTCGACCCTACCGCCTCGAATGAATTCTACAAAGTCGTATTGTGTTACGCTAGGAGCTACATTTCGCCTACCATATACGGCGAAATTAGCTCCCCAGGGAACTGTGAAATTAAGGCTAACGTAGGCGGGCTGCTTGTTGCGGAATTCAGAACTCCAAAATTGGTAAGCAGGTATAGTTGCACTGTGTAACTCGTCGAATTCTCTTACTTCTAACGCGGGTGACCAAGGCGGCGGTGCTGCTTGTTGCGCTTGTTGTGGTATTATTACTGACTCTAACGCTGCTTCCGCTGTAGTTGACCACCCGCCTAAAGACGAAGTTGATATTGATTCTGCAATAAATCGTGCGAAATCTTTTAGATTCTCATGAACTTCGAAAGTACAAACACAACACAGCACAAATCAAAAATTAAATTATGTTTAAACATACCGTCTGAAGGTGATGACGTTGATAAAGCATCCCTAATTCCTTGCGCATGTGTTACTGCTTTTACATCTTGTACCAGGATGCAATTTGAATTGTCTATATTACTTTTAATTGACGATAACGCTGTAACAAAGAAATAGTCACTTTAAGACAAAGTATCAAATCGTTATTTTTTTTATCAATAGAAAATAATGTCTACGATCCAAATCTTACTCTCTAAAGCCGGTCATCCAATTAAGTTTCCGTTAAGTTTGTTTCTTATCGATGGCTCACATCGATAATGCCCAGTAGCCGAGCAGTAATTCTATTTGAGTTCACACGGGCGTCGTTTGGGCGCAATGTGTTACGAAATGCAACACAATAAGAGATGTCATTTTAAAGTTTAAGAGGTGTATGAATGCGGGGAAGGCGACGTGATGTCCCGTCGAGTTTTAATTAAGCGAAGCACGGCTGTGCTGCATTTCGTGGCGGTGTGACGGAGCGATTGGTTCCGCAGCCGCGGGCCCGGCCTGCAGCAAGCACGTAGGTGGCTCGACAGTCGACACCCAACCATTTCTTGTTCGGGAGAATGCTGTTGTCTCCTCATTATGCGACAGTTGCTGGCGATCGAATCGATCATGAAATGCAGCGCTACGCAATCTAATTGGAAGATTCTTCACGGTGTTAACTAAGAAAGGCACGGGCTCAGATGACACGAGTCTCGACGAAATTACTATTTATTTTGAAGCTACTGAAGCAGCAAATAGAATCTTATCGATGTAATTTATTAGTAGTCAATATTTTTTTATGAATCACTGAAATACTTATAGTACGCTCTTTCCCTTTTAATGCCGCGGTGGAATATTCAATAGAAACTGCAAGGGAGCCATTGAATGTCAGTAATGTAAAGAGAATTTATTGCGTTCATTTATTAGTTCAGTAAGAAGCTCACGTTCGCTCAGGATTTGTGCTCGGATGGGGATGCAACGTTTATTTGTTTCGGAGCGTGCGCAGGATGTGCGCCTAATATGTCGTGCGTTGCGTCAAGGGCAATATATCAATCCATATAGACTTAATTGACGCAACCCAGATTTTGTTCCGGCTAATTAACATGTTCAGTAATTTGTCGAGAGACATGTGGTTATGTTTTGTAGAGCCAATTTACTAATTAAAATTGTATGTGTGAATATTTTCTCTGACACGTTGTCAAGTGTTTGCAGTACCTAATGTTCCATAATTCGTCCAGATAACCCCAGCGGTGCCGGAGCAATTAAGTTATCTGGCGGCCCAACAGTTGCCTATCTATCCCCAAGATTTACTCTCAGATAAGATCGCGAAACGTTGACGCCATTTGGCCGTTTGCGCTGAGGATTGGACAATTTAACTTTACCGTGCTGAGGGTAGATAGTTCAATGACAATAACCTTTATCGGCTTAACAACCAATAGTTAAGCAGGCAATTTATATTCAGTGTTAATGCTGCATGCGTATGTCGAGATGGATTTAAAATCATATTTCTAAAACGAGATATAATACAAGTTTGAAGACTTGGATCATAAAACATGTCTAGTGCGTTGCTCCGCATCAAATATTGATGGAATGGAAATAAAAAGAATTCAACAAACAGTCATAAATATGAATAAAAACTTGAACGGTCATCGATGCTCGACAGGTTTGTTTAAATATAAGAGTGACCTACCGTATAGCATTTTATGATAGCTAAACATATTTTGAACGAACCCCAACCAACATCATATTCAGTTAGATAGAGCCCTACTCACAAAATAATAACACACATCGTACACAATGTTTTCAGATAAACGAGCAAAGATGACGTAATTTCCTCGCAAGAAAATAAAATATGACAATGTGGTAAGTCGCGACTTTTCTCGATGATCCCTCGTAAAATCTATAAATTTTGTGTATTGAGCGGCGGCGGGTAGGAAATGGAGGGTGCTCACTGCTCGAGGAGACGAGGTCGCCGGCCGATGGGCCGATGCAAGCGACGATTGTGTGCAGATGGACTATGTTTGCTATCTCCACTATTTTTCGAGTTAATACAATTTATTGTAATACGATTCAGCATAGATTGCATCGTGCGTTGGGGGAGCGAAACTCGTTTGATAGTGTCCCCGGGGACGGACGCGCCGTCGCACATTCTCGCATTAGTCACGTGATAAATCTTCCCGTGTTCATGTGTGCTGTCTCCTTTCATTACACACAGGACCTAATATCCCTGTCCTTGTTACTTGCGCATGTTAACTGTGTTCGTACGAGGTCGCGGTTTGTTTGCCCCATTTTCTCAGGGAAGACAAACAAATCCAAATTTTGATTACATCATCATAAAATCTTGTCATTAAATAAAGTTATGCTTCATGAAACTCGTTAGCTGTGAGTATATGTTGGCTTTGTTTATGAAATAACGGTGTATTAGATATTTTATGACACCCATTGAGTGGTCTTCCAAATGGCGTAGCTGGCGTAGGTACCCAAGCAGTATAAATCAGCAGGTATAATCGATTCGTTGGTTTAATAAAAAAGGGTGAGTATAAAAAGATGGACAGTACCGGTTATAACAGGATCTAAAATGTTGTTTTGCTTAAATGTATTGCTAATAACTACAGAAAAGACATTATAATGTGATAACTGATAAGGTATAAATATTATAACATATTACTTGTTCGTAAATAATCTTATAATAAAACAAATGTCCACGTTCTTTTTTTTGTAGTTGCCCTACATTATATTTTAGCGTGCTAAACAAAACAGTGGTTTGTTATTTGTATACCAGTATTATTTTTGCAACAAAAGCGTCGCCGATCGCGACAAACGTGCGCGCGAGCCACTTCAAAAGCGTTAACGTTCACAGAGAGAGCTTTAATAAAACATTTGGGGTCCTCACATTTTCAATTACATTAAAAAGTTGACGGTGCTGTATTTGCCCCATTCATACACCATACACGTAATGAAGGGTGCAACAGATGGTTCACATTTTTTCATTACATCACTAAAACTACCGGCGCAAACTCGGAGATTTATGTCGGATTAAACTACAGACCCGGTTTTTATTTGATACAAATCCGGAACGCCAGGAGGCGTGTCAGGAATAATTTTATTGTTATTTCGAATCATTATTTTAATGAAAGTTCAGTAAAAAAAGTAGGATTCGAAGCTTCGAAAGTAAAATAGTTAAATAGGTAGCGTTTAACAGATTCATTGGTTTTGATATTATCTTACGGAAATCTAAATGTGGTAATTTCGAGGCGTGTGTGTCGCTATGTTAGAAAAAGCGTATATCGTTTTGAAGTGGACAGGTCGCCGGTCCCCGCTCGTCGGTCGGCGGTGGCGTGGCCATCGATAGGCGATATGCTACATGCTGCCTTATCTCCACTGTATAATTTAACGGGTCTCTAAATGAAGTGAGATCCGATACGATAAGCCTCATTGACTTGAGACACCTTACATCCACTCGGTTCATTACATTACTTTCAAGAAGCTTCGCCTGAGTTTATTTTATTGAGTCTTTATATAAAACTGTGTGAGTTTGGATACATAGATTGGGATATACGTGCACCGGTGTCGTCTAAAATGGTAGTTATTTTCCCATAACATAAATAGTGAAACGCTTTGTTTTGTTATAAACTGTTTTTGTTTGTGATGTTAAAAAGATTAATGGTTAGCTGATCATTTCCTGAAGAAAGAACCTTCAATTTTCTTCAACATGCACAACATTCACATTTAAACTTTTAGCTTTCCAACTAATAATACCAATAATGTTAGTGCCCTTCAGTGCTCATAGAAGAGCTGTTAGTTATGTATGTATGTAAACAAGTTTTTGTTTCAGCTGAAGTAGGACGCGTTGCCAAACTATAGTGAAGTTGTTAGCGGGTTCACGTAGCGTGCTTCAAGCGTATTATTTAGTGTTTGCTCAAACTGTTTAATAGAACGCTGGCTTAACTTAAATTGAAACTATAGTTTAGACATTCGAGGAGCGTTAATAATTACTATTTACGCTACACGCTTTATTTATAAAGGGTGTAAAACACCTCTTCACGAAGCCGAAAGGCACTTGTTCTCCCCATCACTGCTATAATTTTTTTGTTCTACACCATACCTGGGAACCTTCTAGTTACGGAGATATGGAGGGTCTAAGTTACAACTTTTTTTTTAAATACAAGTTTTTATTGCAAGATTTTGACACCTCCACGACCCCGTACTATTCAATCCATCCATCAGCACAATGTTTTAAGTGCGTTACATTGAGTTCTACCACAAAACATATCCTCAAAAAAAAAAAGTTGTTTCCCAGCAATAATTTTTGCGTAGAGTTACTTAGTTTGATGTTCAGAATGCTTGGTTAACGGCTTTGTGATGAGGTGGTTTACACCCTGTATATATCTATACACATCTGAGAAATGGATTGTCTAATTATGATAAGGAGCAAAATGTAAAGACAAAAAAAAAACAAAAAAATACAATATACCTCATAACAAAAAAGTCGTATACTGGAGTAAGAGAATGGAGATAATTTGTCGTTTTAAAAGGGTTTAAGAACCGTTAACTAAACAGTTTACAAATAGAACGGAATAACAAAACTCTGACAGACTCAATGTTTATCTTTTACTTTCAGATTGGAACAAAGATATAGACGTTCAAAGTTATCATTAACTTGAGTTATTAAAGATATCTTTTAAAGCAACTTTGTTGAGATATACAAGTGTTATTGAAGCTATACAAATATACTTGAGTACAGGAAGCAATTTAATTCCGAATAAATGATCATTTAAGCCTCTAATTGAGTCGGTATTAGGTACATAATTTGCCGTCGCGGCCACCCTCCACTTTGAAAAGACTTCGCTTGAAGGGAAATAAACAAAAGTAATTTCCCGACATTACAGCAAGTGAGCACTTTCAGTGTAAATGGCAATGCGGCTGTGCACCCAACGACATATTGTTTCTACGAATGTTCCACTGTTATACGGGATTCGCGTGACGTCGCACAAGTAGGTGCAAACCATACATAGTTGCATGTATAAATGTATATGTACAGTCAGCGCTACTACCACTTGAAACGTTTTAACTTCGACTGTGCTTATGTCTTCCAACTTTAGTTGTTAAAAACGCAGTAAAAAGAATTTGGAGTTCATTTATGTTCCTACTTAAGTAAATGTAATCTTTCTGTTATAGGTTTATTGCGAAGAACGTTATTGACTCTGTCCTTAAGTATTTTTACTTAAACGAACTTAGGAATTTCCGGAACTCGAGTGGCCACATTTATACGACGCCAACGCTTAAACCGCACTTATTTTCTTTTCTTATCCTGCCAAATAGCTCCACGACATTGACAGTAAAAACACATTTTTTCCTCACCCTCGTTAGGTTCGAATTTCGGAAATAGCTTCTTTGAGACTGCTTACGTCATTAATGGAAAACTGAACACTTTCGTTGGTCTAGTGTTTCCGAGTAGCTCGATAATTTAACACAGAACAAAAGCATTAATATTTTATGAGTGTAAAATAGCACCGGGATGACTATTTCAGTAATAACGAGTTACAAAGAATACACAGTCATTATCGTTCGAGTTGTTATAGTAATTGCGAGGGCTCGGCACCGGCAGGGTAAATGTGTGTTCGAATATAGGCCAAAAGTATTGCGTCGTCGTCAGCGGCGCGGCGGGCGCGACCCGTGACGTGTTCATGTTATTTTGTGATGCCTCTTGTGCCTGCGGTTTGGGAGCAATGCTTGTGATCACTTACAGATAATGGCCTACTTTTCTTGATTGTAACCGTACCCATAAGTAATAGATCGACCGTAATAACGAAAGACCGTACTGTTTTAGCTTCTTCGGTTAACTAAGCTCCTAACGAGGTTGCTACGAATATAGAATCTACTTTACAACTGTTTTTGTATAAACTTGCAACTGTGTAAGGTCCTTTATGTAGTTCCGTGTCTTTCCGTCGTTAGCGCAAAATGCTTTCGCTACTTATATGTAGGTACATTCAGTATGGCAATAAGCATTACATGCAGTTGAGAGAATGTGCCATTCCATTAGATATAAAATGTAATGTATTGTTTTATTATACCGCAAGGAAGGGATTAGTTGTTCGTCGTTAAATCAAACAGGGATTTATTTTTGCGATTTATGAAGCATTTCGCATGTATAAATTATGATTGGTCGTTTGGCGGGTACCCTGTACGCAGGGATTGCGAGTGGCTGATGTATTCGTAGTGAAATAACATGGGACGTGGAAGTGTAAGATAATTTATAACGGCTGTAACATGGGCGCGCGGGCCCGAGGCACGCAGCGCGCTGCCTTACGTTAGGCGCATCATTTATATTTTTCTGATGTTTGTTTTGTTTATTTACGAACCTCTCTGTGGATGCCGGCTAAACAAAGAATGATAAAAGACTAATGGTCAACGTCTGTTTTCGTTGAAACATCAATGTTTAATCAACTCATTTGCATGCACGGAGTGAATATTTGAATTTATCACCTTCAGTAATTGTGAACGGTGTGATGATGGAAATATTTTTCTATTATGATTTGGTTGTATAACGATAAATGAATAAAAGTATTTTTATGGTTGTTTTCCGTTAGCATGACTTTGGACAACACGAAAAACGACTTTGATTGAAGTCGGTGTTCAAACAAGCATTTACGATCTATGATTACTGTTTTTTTTCTATAGTTATAAAACGGGTTGAATTTACATGCAGAGGTAGACAAACAAACAGTGAAAATAAATAACAAAGTATGTACCGAGCGCTGTGGAAATGGAACTATTGCACCTACCATTAAATAATAAACATTCCCTTTGTTCATTAGAAATGTTTAGTCCACAAATAGGTTGCAATTTATAAAAGCAAAAGTAATTTTTGCTACTGTTTCAGTGCAGAGTTAAGTCCGAGGGACTATATAATCTTGTGTAGCCCTCGAGGGCTATTCCTTTGTCGGTTTCCAATCATACAGTACGAGAACTAGCCCCTTAATTGGATGGAATCCCGCTTCAGGCACGATTCGGCATTAAGGGGATAAAAGCATACGAGTGCAATTTTACATTGCTTTGTAATCTGGTAAAACAATCAGATTGCGAGCTTGCAGGATTAGGCTCAGACATGTAATAACGTTAATAGTTTTAGTCTGAATTTGTATTCGAAATACTCGTAGCAATTTGAATGGTAGGTAATATTTTTGATGGGACAACAAAGGCATCGCAACCGCAAACATTTTGCGGTATTGTTTAACCACAGTCGGCGAATCCATACCTAAATTCAATTACCTTTGTAACGAACGTGGCAGTCAGATGTATACTAAAAGGTTAACTAATACCTATGGGTTAAAAACGATTTATTTTATTTTTGTAATATTGAAATGGATTTAACCCACATGGCGTCACTATGGTTACAATAAACTTTTGTCTCTGGCCCCAACGAAGGCCGTACACTAACGCTAATGGATTGTGAAAGAATAATGTTATGAATATTCTAATCGGCATTCCGAGCGAGTTAATAAAAATACTGTCTTAACGAGAGTCCCGTACATCCCGCTGTGATTTAAGAAACAAAGATGTATCGTCTGTGTACCTCGTAGCTAGATATTTCAATATTAAATGGACAGCCTACACGGAGTTAGTTTAACTGTCCAGTAAAAGTTGTCGTTCTAAGTGGAGTTCGTTAACTGTAGACTTTGATAAATGTAGATTAAGCTCGCAGTTTTACTACAATTCTATGTATAATGTATTACGGATACTTGAGACTAAACAATAAATTTCAAAGAACGAATAACTATAAGTCCGCTTGTTCATAAGTATCAGGCCGCAACTTTTCAATCGAACTTAAGTACAGTAGTTATAAGTTTCCGAAGTTGGGAATTGCAACAAGCTTCTTACTTAATGAACGTAGAATGCATGAATTGCATAATATTGTTCATGATACTTACGAACCTTCGAGATTCTAATAAAGATAGGTAAGGCACTCGATTAATTTGACTAAATTAGATATTTTAGAGATGTTATGTGAAGATAATTTCAAAGTTGGTTTATATAGTCATTTAGCTACCTACATGAAATAAGTCGAGAAATGTAAACGTGGGAAAAACAGACGTGATCTTTGAACGATTGCAAATTGAAAATCCGTGAGGTTGTGAGTACGATTTTGTAGGATTGCAATCTCTTTTAAGAGTATTGTTTTCTGTATCTAGTTATATTTGAGCTGTACCATTACACTATGATAGTTACCCGTCTAGATTTATTGACTGGAGTATATTACTTAAGCTAATGTGGACACCATTCTATGTCGCACTCGCAAGTGAGCCTTCAACAAACAGACATAACTCGAATGCCTTATCATACTCAAGAACATCTAATAATATCGACTCATCTTAACGATGACTAAGGGACCGTAGTACCTAAGTGGCTACAGCAATGTTGAATTTATGAGTGTTTATGTATAGCCAATAGTGGATCATTATGGGTTGGTGCCCGATCATGTTCATGATAGAACTCTAGCCTTGGTATCCTACGAAAATTGCTACAAAATAATGGCGTCAAAGTCAAACTGTTATTATTACCACGGATGAGTGGTTCAGTACAGGTGTCGGATCAGAAAATAGTAAACAAAGAACACCTTTGTGACCAGTACTCAATTGCAATATTTAGTAAAACACTTACCTATAAAGTAGGCGAGCATCGCCGCTAAGATGACACAGAGGCAAATCATGGCGATGGCGAGGCATTTCCACGTGCATCGGTGCTGACACCGCTTGTCTATGTGGAACCGCGACGGCGAGTACACGGGGACGGGGCTGGGCTGGCTGGCACGGAGCGGGAACACCGGCATCACCAGCGGCTGGTTGGCGAGCTGGCAGTGCCCGCTGCCCAGCGTGCCACCCATCCCGCTCGACATCGGCGCGCCGCCCAATCTGTGGCACAATATACTGGATTTAAAGCTAAAGTCGACTGTCGAAGACCTTCGGAATGGGGTGAGGAAAGGTTCCGGCTCCTGGAAAGAGATTTTTGGTGAACTAGTTGCTTAATTATTAAAACAAAGTAATATGAATGTTGGATTTCAAGGAGCTTCTTCTTGTACAAGTTAAACCATCTCAAAATGTTGTAACTTGGAAAACTTCTGGGTTCATTTATTTGGCCATATTTGAGAAAGAGTAGGTTAATGTGAGAAACGGAGCCTTTTAAACATCAAAACAACAAGAGTTCTTAATAATTTTCTCCAATACTGTTTGTTTATTTAAAACTTTGTGGCCTCTGGGATCCGTAAACAAGATGACGTTTATTAATTTGATATTTGGAATTAGGTCAATTTTAAACTTTGCTGCCGCTGCTACCAACTTTCAGGAGTAAAACAGATGAAAAAACACAAATAATATATCAAAACTTCTACAAGTAGGTGACCCAGATGTCAAGTGTAAAAAGGAATTCTATTTTGTAACTTTATTAAATGCGTAAAAAATCAAGTTTCCGTTGATAGCAGGTAGGTGAGAACTCGTATCGATGTCGTAACATGTTATGGCCAACTGTCGGCGGATCGAATCTGTGGCCCGCGCCATATGGCGCTTCTTTTATTAAACTCCCTGGAAGACAATCAGAACGTATCATTACCGGGAATTCCGGCAAAAAACGATGACCGTAGTAGCGTTTAAACACGTCCGCCCCGCGAGCCACGGCCATTAATCAATTATCCGAACTTCACTGGCACGACTAAATTCAAAGGCTCAGCTGAGAACATATGGCGCGTCGCGTCCGAGGCGCTCACCAACTGACGCCGATATAATGACCTCTCGCATAAGGGAATAAGCAAAAAGAGAATAGAAATAATTGGAGCAAGTTTAGCAAGAACGAAGCGTGACTCCTAAAGGGTTTGTTTCGAGGAGGCTCTTGACTGTAATTTTCTTTTGAATAGCGGCCGAGGAGCCCGAGGAACGTTCGGAAGGACGAATTCATTAAAACGTGTACAGAAATCACAATGCTCCGGCACGCAGACTTAGGCCTTAAATGGCTTTTAAAATGTCCGCCGCTTTTGTACATTATGTGGACTTTGTATATAATACTGGAGGTTAATAATGTTTAATTTTGTTGCTTTACCGAAGTCAAATATTCACTGCCTTTATTTTTATCATCAAAGGAAATATGCGCATAAAAAGGCTGAAGTTACTCACAATTTCCTTCTTCGTTAACTCGGTGTTGAAATTGTACACCTGCTAGCACCAAGTGGTTATTTGAAATAACTTGAAGCTATTTTGAATAATAGGCTTTTGGTTCCAATAACATATAATTAACTTAAATTACTAGTCCAACCTAGACGAGCCTTATAACGATTCGTTTCTCACAGTTTATTCTTCTAATTTCTGCGAGAAGATCCGGTTACGATAGTCTATTAGAATTAATTAAATAAAATGATCTGGGAAACATAATTAATGAGTGTATAATTAACTTTAGAGTTAGTCATGTATGAGGCGTAGGTAATATGAGTCTATCTCTGAAAGCTCGTTTGGGTTGGGCGTGTGATTGACTATTTGCGAAAGGATATTGAACGAATACCTCCAACGGTTATGGGTTAGCATAAATCAAGTAAAAATATGCCCATATATCATAAATTATAATGAAAATAACATGGCTACGAGCGATACAAGTCGTGATTGCGAATGCTGCCAACATTTCATAGATAGATAGATAACTGTAAACGAAATTGATTTTTTGAATCCATCATCATTAGAGTAATGGATTTTATTGTTTATAATGTAACGTTGGTGCTATTACCGGCCGGTAGGTAGGTACCGGGTCCGCACGTTACCGAAATGAGCTGGTTGCTCTCGCTCTGTTTTTGTTAAAAGAAAAGTTGTGGTTTAGTAATGAAATGTTGCGCAATACCGCAATGCGTTTGTTTGGGAACGGAAACGAGCATTCTATTTTACGAGCTCAAAAGTTGCGCTTTCAAATAAAGAAGATGCCGCGAAGGAGAGAGTCGACTAAGACAATTAACGAGGCCGACGACAGCGTTATTGTAGGACAATGCTGCGATATTTCAAGCGGCGGACGGACGCGGGACGGCGTTCGGCGAGATTTTGACAGGCGCTCGTCGAGTGAGCTCTTAATGAAGCGGTAAATAATGAGGAGAGGTGTTGCGCCGTGCGAGAGCCGTGTCTAATTAACAGAGAGAGCCCCGACCAGTTTACATACGAGACACACAAACAAACGCACCACATGGTTCGTTATTACTGAATGCAGCGTAACTATCATTGGAAGTAACGGGAATCGTAATGTAGCATAAAAATGGCGCATTACAAAAACATGGGCAGGTAAGTGAAGGCTCGTTAGTCGTCCGGGGCTCGCCGCTGTCGCACAGTTTTTATCACAGCAATCGCGCGTGCAGCGGTCACTTCTAGTCTCGAGCGAGCAACGGCGACCTCTAACTCGGAAACCAGATGAAACAAAAAGAAAGAAACGCAGGCACGGGCCGTGAGAACGCGTCTCCTCGGCCCGGAGCCCGGACCTTCCATTTATCTTGCACAGTCGTGCGGGAATGGGTCGGACAGCAATGTGCTTTTATTGCATCGCGCCCCTAAATATAGGCCTCGGAGGCTAACCACAACGCTTTTAGCCCTAAAATGATTGGCCGCTCAACTGGTTTAATGGTAGAGAGAAGTAAATAAAAGTGCTATCATTGCGTGGTCAAGTCCCGATATTTACTTGCGATTACATTGCGAAGAATTAAATTAAATTAAATGTAGCTTGACATTACACACAACGCCATCTAGCGCCACACTAAGCAACGAAGCTTGTGTCGTGGACACCAGAAGTTGCTACAAAGATACTTTTTGTTTGTAAATACATACTTATTATACAAATTAACATCCATGACTCGTAAACAACTGTCCATGCTCATCACACCAACATTTGCTCCTACCGGGATTCGAACCCAGGACCCTAAGAACGTAAGGCAGTTTAATTACCATGTCAAAAACCATCTACATCAACATTATGTACATTTTTTTTGCAAATAAAGAAAACAGTTAAATAATTTATAATCACCAGCGAAAAATCACTTTCAGTTAAAATTATTGCATTGAATGTTTGCCAAAAAAAGTAAAACCGACTTCAAAAAGAAAAAGTGAAAAATAACTTTAGCTTCTGAAGTCGGTGACGTTTGTATGATTGATTTAATTTTTTTGTCACCGACTTCAGAAGCTAAAGTTATTTTTCACTTTTTCTTTTTGAAGTCGGTTTTACTTTTTGCAAAAAAGTTTTTATTTTTCACTTTTTAGTGGTTCACATGGAAAGTGCATACCGTTACAATTACAACAAGCCCAAACACGACTAGGATACATTGTCTCATTATGGAGTTCCGTGACTCTTGGCTTCATCATCAGATCTGATGGTAGAATGGTTCTTATCAAACGCAAATGCTTCACTTGTTGTAGAAAATATAAAAATTGCTGTACGTTATCCTATAAAATTTGAAGAGTTCCCTCGATTTCGCCAAGATTCCATCATCAGATCCCGACTTGGCGACTATGGGACCAACTTGGAAGTATACCCTTTCAAACAAAAAAAGAATTTTTCAAATCGGTTTAGGCGTCTTCGAGTAATCGGGTAACATACATAAAAAAAAAAAAAAAAAAAAAAAAAAAAATACATACAGTCGAATAGAGAACCTCCTCCTTTTTGGAAGTCGGTTAATGACTGTAATACCTACCTAATTTTCAGTGTTTATGTAAATCCCGGAATATTAATATCTAACATTAGCCGTTATGAAACTGAAACGATATCGTTTGTAATGTAATTGAAATGTCAACATATTATATTTAGTTAATTTGCAGTGAAACAGGTGGTGTGTGACCGGTTCACCGGTTAACATGCCGAAAGCTATTTGTGTAAACGCTTTGCAGATGACTCTTGTTTCGTCTAAAAACTTGTGTCATATGACATTTATGCAGTAGATAACATAAATGTTATCAACGAACAACGACCTGTGTACCAACATTTTGTGGAATTTCTTGTGATGCTAAGCATTGTTATTTTTAGATCCACTAAAGGTTCCGTAAATGAAAAGCATGCTCTCATACAATACTATACCTATAAGTAAATACACGTTATTAACGATGAGACACCCGTTGATTATACGTAGTAGTTACTGTTCCTGTTTTATTAAAAAGACTTCAACAACATAAGAGTTATTTCATCGATGTTATAGGTGTGGTTGCGTTACTTAATATAAAACGTTTCGTTTTCCTTTTGTGGTCGACTTCAAAACGCCCCCTACATTCATTGTGAGGGTCGAAAACGATCGAGAGATGTTATCGACTTTATTTTAATACGAACAACATTTTGTTTCTTCGATATCGAGTTTATTTTACCTCGGAACTAATTGCCTCTTTGGTTGAATGAAGAACAATGAGATAAACGTGAAACAAGCGCCTCGAACCTGGCCGAGACTTTCAATGATGATTGTTTCGCATAATTCATATTGAACGCAAATTAAAACGTAAAAGGTATTCACGAAGAATTTACAATGAGGGTGCCTCTAAAAGACTTATTCAAGTGTCCGACAAAAGAGGAAAGATTAAAAGGTGCCCGAATAAAACACTTGGCGGATCAATCGATACAAACACGTAGCCTTAGTTCTGAGGAGAGCCCTCGCCGCACCCTCCTATTGCAAGTCACGGGTGTAAATTCAAGAAAGCTCCCCAATTTAAAACGAAATGTATAACAATAGCATCGCCCCGCTATGCCAATTTCCTCCCTCGACGAACGTTTTCACTACAAAGAAACTGAATAAAATTATCATCCATACATACTGCTTACTATTATTTAAAGCGGAAAGTTAGATTGAAACGTTCCGAAACGAGGAATTTACACAGACGAGAATCATAAAAAGAGAAAAAAAAGCAAATTCAAAATAAACAGAATGCTAAGATGTGGCGCTCATACATCTCGCCGCAGCCGCACTCTGCCACGCCTGGAATCTGTCCACTTAAATAGCTGCCTTATTCGACACCGATCACACCCAGCGGATTAATTAAAAACATTTGTCAAAATGGCCTTTCGAACGAATGAGAATTTTCTACGGGGAGTTTAATCTATAGCCATATTAATTACACGTTGAAGTAATAAACCAGACTAACTATGACAGTCAATTAAGTTTATACAATCGTTTAGATCGCTGGATGAGTTCATAAATATAAATTGATATTGTAATTGATTTCCGCAAAGCTGGGCTGGATTTTGTGCTCATTAAATGTGGAGCTGCAGTAATCTGTGGCGATGGGCGATGGGCCGGGTGGTGGGTAAGCGAGTGCATGAGTTCGGTGCACATCGGAATGATACAGCGATTTAAATACGGTACATACGCTCGGATTCATTGAACTCGCAACTCTTATTAATAACTCTCATAGCGTGATGTTTGTTTTAGTCGTCTCGTGTGGCGGTTAGGTAACGTTGAAGTTGATTCATGAATGGGAGAGCCGGCTCGGGGCGCGCGGCTAGCGCAAGTACGCGCCCACTCGTGTATATTTAGCGAATATCATTTTCCAAGAAATATATCAGACGACGGAAGTGCCAACATTTACATTTTACGTTTAGTTTAACTAACGCTAGAAGCACGGATCGCAGAACCAAAACGGATTAAAATAAAAATATAGTTTGTGTTTGAGTGGCTACGCGCGGCTACGAACTTTGCTACGAACCGGTAAATAATGCGTAGCAGTTACATTGCAATATTTATATTAGGAACAGTCATTAAAATGAAGCTTTCAGCATATTTGCATTTAAGTACCTATTTAAATATTCATACTGCTGATCTGTAATCATAACTAGAGATTATCTTCCGCGATATGGTCGCAGGAGCTTACTGGACAGTGTGCAGTGTGCACTCGCCCTAGGCACAACTAGGCAGGTTTATCGCTGGAAATGAATGGAAGCGATATCGAATAAGCGGCCAATTACTGGTCGGCGGGTAGACTGCGAGGGCCCGCACGTAAATAATCGTGCTCACGCGCAGAAACCCGATAGTGATAAACAATTTTCCATTAGCCAAGCTGTACAGCGGGGGGCGGACTCACGGCCCGTACCTACAATTTCCATACCTAACGGAGAGCCGTGTGCGATAGCCTTTTATTACGGAGTTTGTCGTTTGAAGATATTATTACGGTAATACCCGAGAAATGCAAATTAAGTACTGCAATAAATACTGAAAGAAATAGCCCGGGTTGGGCAAAAACGGTAAGACTTTACTTAACGGCCGTGATTTGAAACGGACGCGATGCATATAAAATAGAGACGTAATTGTTTCGCAAGTCATGAAATTTCCCCCTTTAATGCGAATAAAACGGAAATGTGGGTTCTAAAGTTTAATAAAATAGTTTTATCTTGCGTATTGACACAAAAATGTAATACCTATCACCTTGTGCGACCCGATTCCGTGAGGCACGAGAGTCCTAAACTAAACGCTTGCTATTGTTCAGCGAAACGGAAAAACGGTTTCGCAGGAGGCGTCCCTCCGCGGGCGCTCGTATTTCACCCGGAGTTCAATATTATTTCGACAGTCGGCGGCACAAAGAGGCGGAAGGCCCGCGCCGGCGTCGCCGCGGCCACCGCGGGCTCCTCTCGCCTATCGCTCCACAATATTGTCCTCCCGCTTGCTGCCTCGGGTTACACTGTAAATATTTTTCGGCGGTTGCCTGATTGAAAAATTTTATCGCATTCCACCCCCGCCTCCTCTGATAATAGATTGTGTTCGCTTTTCGGCATACATTGATATGGGTACTGCCAATAGAGCACCCCCTTGCTCAGTGTGTTACCACGCACATGGACATGGTGTAATAACTTTCACGGCCTATTGAGTGTAAATACCAATGTGATTTGGGCTGTTTCATTTTCACTTTTCCGAATTGGAAACATCTACAAACTTATATATGCTATACGTGTTGCATTGTGGACTGTTTGCCAAGTATAGGCAATACAACTTGGATTACCTAACTTGGCTTCGTTTACAATGAATAATCGAAGAACCAGGCTACAACTGACCGGCAGTTTTGTGGTTTATTCGCTTTAGTTGAAAGTTCATTTTATCAAACATTCATAGCGAGGACGAGAGCTGTCAGGAGTCTAAACATTTGCCTTTTCATAATAGCTTTCAAAATAATGGAAGCTGAGCGCGCGAAGCGGTCTGCCTAGTTGAGAAACTTTAGATGGATTCTATGTATGGTTTCATTCGAAGTTAGCCAGTTGGAATGAATAAGGAGAGTTTAAAATAAGAGTCGTCAAAATGAATCGGTATCAAGCTATTTTAGAGGGTTTAAAAATTGGAAATGATCATCGACCAAAAGCTGTGTATACAGTTAAATATCGAAACCAACTCGGGCGTGACAATGTCTCTCTAATTATATTTGTTTTGGGCGGCTGCGAGGCGTGCGGATCGTCGCTCGACGCCATTATTTATACAGAGGAAGATACAAATGAGGATCCATTACTGGATTTCCTCGATCTGAGCCTAATGAAAGACAAATAACTTCGAGTTCAAAGCGATCGATAAGGGCATTTGCTTTAATTTGAACTACGCGATGGCTGAGGGCGATAACGTTGCTTAAACAGATACAAATGGTTATAAATTATTCCAAGTTCCATTATAAAACGAAGATAATCGTAAAATAAAAGTACGCAAAGTACAAAAATATTATCTTCTTTGATTCAGTGCCCAACAGCACAGCAATAAAAGTGGAGAACCAATATAAACTACACCACTTGTCACAGCGGTAGAGACAAAGCTATTGACATCGTACCAGTACGTAGTGAACAGGGGTGAGCAAGATTTCGCCACTACAAATGGTAGCAGTAGAGTGCATTTGAATTCAATTTTCAACTTAAAACCGAGGAGCGTAGAAGCAAAAATGGTTTGCCATTTGCGGTCCACACTTGGACACAAAAACCACTGGGATGAGTGAGGGCGCGACTCATTTGTTGCACTACATTAACCATGTCCCAGCAAGCCAGCAGAACCCTAAGTTTTGAATTAAACACGATTGACATTTTGTCTCATCTACATTTTTTGCCTATAACCAACCCCATGGGCCATGGTCCGTGAAATGTATTAAACGACAATTCCATGTGTAATATTTTATCAATTAACCACGGTCGGTTTCAATTTCAAAATAATGGCGTGTCATTTGAAACTACCCCCAATTTATTACTTGCTATAATTTCATAGAAGAAAATGTCACAGTTGCATTTAAAGTCGTGCAATTTGCTGAGTTTGCAATTTACATTTTACATATTTTACAATAGTAAAAATGCTACATCACGTTGTTGGAAGGTGAGTTCATTGAGCGAAGTCTTGGTTATGTGAAATTGTGAATATTCATTTGTTGTAGAAGTAAACTAAAAACTAAAGCAGGTCGCAGTTCCGCGGAATTGTAATGTCCATATTTCAGCAATATGGCCGCGGCTTATAAATTATTACGTATAAAAGTGTCCGGTACGTCCGTCGCACGGTTGACCAGGCCACGCCAAATGATAAGGGTCATTCGTTTGCTTGCACCAACCCATTGAATTGCAAAGCAGTTTACTTGCGCGGTGAATATTTACACGTTTAATGGCTGTGACGTCCGCTAATGATGAATGTTTAAGATTGGCATTTAGAAACTGTGAGAAGACAAACAGGTTGTCAGGACTAGGGCACTAGATGCCCCGTTCAATTTATAGCCCGTCTTCGTAGCAAGCTGATGATCCAATAGTACGAATTTTAATTGAATTATGTTCACTCAATAAATTGATAAATTACTGTTTATTTATGCAGGCTCCTCCATGTAACATGATATACGAGTACATAATAATAACACAGGAAATAGATTCCTGATGCTGTGGGCTGTGGGTTGCATTCTGAATGAATCAAGCATTTTAAATCAACTACAACTCATTTATTTAAATTATGCAGTAGTGGACAGTTTACATTTTAAATACGTATTGAAATGGAATTCAGAGTAAGTTAATCAAAAGTCGTCGGTTAATAAAAATGCTGGTCATTAAATAACCTCAAAAGATTACAGCATTTAGTAGAAAAACGATTTGCCGCCGCAATAATATATACGGGTTTATAGACGTTTGTGTCGTGGGCCAAGCGAAGAGCCATGAATTCCACAGAAGTGGCAAAAAGGTTTCTATAGTAAAAACAAGTTGGATCCTCTAACGGTTTTTGTTGTCATGTTATAATGCGATTACAACGTTAATGTTAAAGGGGAGAAATGCTATAAACACAAGTCTTGGGGTTTGATTGAAGTAGTTTATAACGCTTTTGTGAAGAATACGCAAGTCAGTAAACCCTTGCAAATGTTCACTTCGAGTACCTACCTAATATTTTATATATAAAACAGTAGCGGATATTATTAATTTGTACAGGAATATTATACCCATATGAACTATTAAAGCTCTCTCTTCATTAAGTTTCAACTAATTGAATGTATTCATTTAATAAAAACAAACCATAACATGCATATAAAACTAGTGTATAATAAATCAGACACTTTATGATAATTCAAACCAAAATATTTTAAAACGATGCGTCAGTCATATCTAATAGATTTATCAATCTCTATCAAAGTTTAAATGGCTCCGTATGGATTATTAATGGTTGTGGGATTTGAATTAAGTATGTACCGTTTCTACATAGTCACTAGATAATTACGAGTTTTTACATGTCAGGCCCATCGCTGATCGAAGTTAAGCAACATCTTTTTTATCATATTTGTGTAATTAGTCACGCTAATCATTTAAGCCTCACGATGATCACTAAATTAGTCCTTATCTTGCCTTATCGAGATCTTAACTGACGGACCCGAGCACACGTTCTTCACTATTTAATCCAATCGTCACGGTGGCTCCGTATATTTTTATTTGTACTAGCTGAATTGTATTAGGATCAGGATTCCTCGTCTCGTAATATTTGATATACAGCCAAGATCGGTGACCCCTAATCAAAAGGGATTAATGTGTTTCAAGTGTTCGGTGTGTTATTGGTGTCTCTAATTACGTTTATGGGTCGGTGAGAGTTATGGTAATGTTCGGCAGCCTTCGTAGATGGCCGGCCTCGGCGCTGTCGTGTCACTGATACTTACGACTCTGAATTTAGGGTCTGTAGGGCGAGCCATTCGTTAGTCACGCCCGATGACGTGTACCTTGGACAAGACCAAAACTGTTATTAGAAAGATTTCGTCGTCCACCTTTTTAGGTGCTTGTCTTAACACGTTCACTGCGTTAGTCAAATTTGATGACTTTCAGTTGGTGCGGCATCGGGTCGATTATATCCGAAGCCCGACTTGTCCCTGGTGCGGTGCTGGGTCGAAAAGACCTGTTCGACTTCGGTCTGTTTAGAAGGACTTATCTTAATAGGGATAATGATAAAAGCATATTCCTTTATACCAATATGTTGACAAATAAATACTCAATAAAAGGCTGAAGTCGTAGGTAGATGCACTGAATGGTTTGCTTGTAAATAAAGGTATTGTCTGTCGGATCTTTCCGACCCCATATCCGCACTAGTTAGTTAAATTGTCGACACATTTTTAGTGTTGTGGATAACTAAAAAAAACATTGATATCGATAAAATGTACTTATAATATTTTTGAGAACTATTTAATGGTTCACTAATGTTTTACCAAAACTCCATTGACAAATTTTCATTTTACAACCAACGTTTCGTATATATTATCATCGCTGGCTATAGGAGAGTGACCATCAATTATTGGGGTATCGAAACTTTCATAACCTGGTTGAATAATTTTATGTTCCAATATTTGTATTCGTTCACTATGAGCTGTACTAGTTGATGGCGTGGGTGAATCTGGTGGCTTGGGATTGATGGCTGCAGTTTTTAGGACTTGTAATGTGTGACCAGTTGTCGAGCTAGTATATACATTATCAGTTACCGAATATTATTTGCCTTGGGGGACCTTCGCTCACTTTATTTTTCGTTGGTTTCTCACAATTATCACTCTCACTCGACTTGAATAACATTTTCCATGATCGTTTCATGTTTCATATACTTTCTCTTCTCATTTGGATAAAAAGTCATCTAACTAGAAGGACCTCACTAGCTCTACTAACATGTAATCTAGTGCGGCTATAGGGTCATCGGGTATCGGGTCGTTAAGATCCGATAAACGCACTGGACGTAAAAAATGTTGCTTCAGTCGGCATCGGGTCGAAAGGACCCGATGCAATTTTTTGGTATCTTTACTATTTATTTAAAGAGGCAATTCTAAAACACTAACTGTCTCATTCATATTCATAGGCAGACCAAATATATCTGTCCCGCACCAGCGGTTGGCACAGTAATTTTAACCCCGCACCAGTGGAAAGATGAGCATCGGATATAATCGACCTGATACCGCACCGAACGTGTTAAAAGGTTTTTTATACTTGGAAATTATATTGGACGGTAATGTGTTTTATTTAAGAGCGGACAAATAATGCTTTCACTAAAGTGGGACGAAGCTCGAAGGGAAGTAAAAGTAATCGAGGGTCCTGTTATCGGGGGAGCGGTGACTCGTCATATATAAAACGGAAAGGTCATTCTTTACTAAAGTATCTTCCTTTAACTGCACATTGCGGCAAAATGCATGAATTTCCGGACACAAACAAAGGCAGTCGGCACGCAAAGCATGCAATGCCGCGAAGCCCTAAAGGGTAAAAAAAGACATTTCGTGGTAAAAAGTGAGTTAGGGTGCAGCTTTGTTTGTGTATGGCTCGAGTTAAGTGTTTAGATAAGTGCAGCTGAGAGCGGAGAGCACGTTTGTTATCTCTCGGGGAGCAGAGCAGCTCAGACAAATGGAGCCACCCTGTGTGGTCCGTTATTTGGTCGGCTCTCACCAAATATGTGCTCTTGAATCAAAAACTCGCCTCGGATATCACGAAACGTCGGAAAATTACGTTGTGAAAAGTTGCGGTAATCGGAAACACTAGAAGCCAGTCCAAGTGGTACCTATTGTACGAAGAGTCAATATTCTGTTCTGCTCTTAAAATGGGAAATAAGTTTCCTTTGTTATGAGTATTTTAATATTGCGAATAAACATTGGGGTTGTTTTATATAAGCAACAACGTTTGTAGATAAACTAGGATGGGTTTAGTTAGGTAATAGGTTTATGTTAGTAGGCAATAAAGATAAGGGTTCATGCTTATTCGTATCATAATTAATGGAATAATTTAAATGCTCAGTAATGTATCTATAAATAGTTTTAGTTTAAAGAAAGTGCAGCTTTCAAGTAACATGGCCAAAACCAAGGTGTACGCACTACGCACGCACGGGTACCGTTGAATAATTCCAATACTAAGTATTTTTAAAGGGTGCATAAATAATTGCAGGTGATAAACCATTGTTTTGCGGGTACAAGAAGCCATGTTTATTTGTTTTTTAATTTTAAGTTATTTTAAACGTGACTCGATACGATGGTCACAAGTCACTTTATCATGTTAAAACATTAAAGATTCTATCTGACGATAAATTGCATTCACCATACCTCAATAAGCATTCATAATACATTATAATGACAGAAAATCAAGTTCCCCAACGCTCGTGACACTATTATCTAGCAGTTATCTATCTAACGGTTAATATTGGTATTAATTAAGTTATAAATAAGCATTTACGGCAATTAGAAACGCTTGTATAAGGTTTCAGAGTTCTTGTACGCTTACAATATAATGAAATATACAGTTAGTTATGTGCACAGCCATGTTCGTCATCCCGACCAACTTCTTTGTGCTCGTGTGAGCTCTCTCAGTATTTCATATAACCAGCTGGTCGTTCCACCATTGTGACAATATAAAGGAACATGTCCTTCTCAATTATAAAATATTCAAATAAGGAGGGAAATAAATCCAGGCGAGGAAACATACACGTTACATACATATTGCTGTGGGACCGCCAGCCGCCTATTCATTACAGTTATTTATAGGAAACAGTGTCAAAGCGAGGTTTGTATTTATTCGGACGGGACAGCAGTTTATTTATTTTTAAAACGGGTTAGCCTGAAATACCCTATTCCGATAAGCGTCCGGTGACTGCCGGTGCACCGAAATATCTGGCGACGCCACTGATTCTGCTGATACCCTATGTCACTGTCACACACCAATATAATGCGCTGTCTCCCGAGATGACGAAATATCGTCTCGCTATTAATAGAACTAGACTTCATTATTCGACGCGTTCAATGAACCTCTCCATCTACCGATTCTCAGAACCTACCTGCTCACACTGAAACCAATATCGTAGCTTATTATGATTCACTCCGCATCAGCCCGTAAATTTCAATCGACATAAAAATTTACTTTAGCCATAATTTGACCGGAAAACAATTTCCGAAGCCTGGTATTTGTCGTAATATAAGAGATGAACTCAATCAATATGAAAGGAGACAATAGACATCTCTTATTCAAAACGGAAACTATTACAGTGTCGCCATTGTGTTGGGTGCCTCACCTCCACGAGTGTATTATTCAAACGGAAAGTGGTTTGTTTACAAACGCTAGAAGTAATAAGTATAGGACAGTCGACGACAGAATGGGATTATGTGTGTGTTGGTAACGTAAGTAAGGAACGCAGTAGACGTCGATCGCCGTCAACATGAAAGATTTATGTCCAACTTTGTGACAGGGTATCGCCAGTGACGATCCTGGATTATCCTTTGTTGGAGATGCAACGTCATACATCCGTGATAAGCTTTGTTGTGCTCCACTGTCAAACTCTCGATATGGAACAGTTGGATTGAAAGACAATATTATTATTCCATCACATTGTTTACACAGAGCAGGCGTTTCATATTCATTCGTATTTTGAGTGAGTTTTAAATATACGTATGGAGTGAATCATCCGTGAAATATATTGAGCTACTAAAAATACAATTTTGGTTAATGATAATCTAGAGGTGATTTCACATCGCATCGAGTAGTAATAGCAACTTGTACTACGAGTAGTTTCTCTGTGACAAAGTTCGTCGTACCACTTGCATCATTAATTTATGCGTTCAAGTTCCATTACGTATCATTGCTCCTATAATTACGCATATTGCATACACTCATCTATGGACGTCCAGTAATTGGTCCGTTTGATCAGTCCAATTATGAGCGATTGAATCACAAAGATTCAGTTTAATGAAATGATTGTGTCGACATTATGCGTTAAAGTTAAAGGAAGATAATTGAACTTCCTGCGTTGGCAGCGATTGGTCTGAACGCGCCGCACGACGTATTCAGTGCCCCTTTCATAGTCGCCGAGGACACACGGTGAAGCTTGATGGGGCGTTTCCTCTAATTATACGAACTATTAATAAGATGCTGCACCAGTTATAATAAACAATCGATCACGAACATGCCTAATGGGCTTGGGAGAGGAATGCTTTCAGGGTGAAGTTCAAGGGTTAGCTTGTGAGCGCTTCATAGATAGGAGATAATTACATTTTAAAATTTTCAAGTGAGACAGAACAGAGGGATACTTTTTAAGAAGGAAATGTTTAATAAACCCTTTGTGCTGTGCATACATAGTTGATAAAGCATAGTTTCCTGTGAACAATCTCAATGCTTGTAATAACCGAGAGACTATTAGCAATCAACTGAAGCTTTGTTTGTCTACTGTCGTCGCTACCGTTTGTTGGATGACATACATAGCTATCTCATATACCATTGAGATGTGCATTCAACTGTAGTTAGACGCTTCACGTCTCGTGGTTTTGGAAATGTTTAGTCAAACGAAGGAGCTCTTTAGCTTTGTGGAACCATGAATAATTTGAAGGAGCAACTACTGAGAATGGACCACATCTTGAACGTGAACACGTTAGTGGTTGACAGTATCTTGTTTTTGAAGAGCTAATTAAATTGTTGGGAAATCTTGGTTTTTCTAAGAACTGCACATGACAAGCTGGTTAGTACGCAAATCTGCAAACGACGCAGAATCAGCAACACAGATGAGGGGGACTGGTCGTGTGTTTGCAATTGAGGCCACGAACCATAGATACTTGACACAATCCGATCTAACGCTCTCTATTCGGTAAAAATGGAAATTGGGGCAAAATAAGCACTTTGTACACAAATCGCAACATTATAAGATAATACGGCAGCTAACAAACAGACAGGATTGAACCTATGAACCTATGCACAAAGCGAATGTGAATTCGGTCGGTGGGAACGTTTGCGATCGTCTAAACGCTATTAACTAAGTTGTAAGTTTGTGTTGGAGTTTGATGGGTGAACTGTGTTTGCGTTGTCCGGGCCGTATGGAAATCATTTCTTGCTCGGCCGAACTTCCCGGCTCCATATATGCCCAAATATTTGCCGCCAGTTCCCAACTCCTCAGTTTGGCGATCGTGTCTTTGCAGACGTATGGCGCATTTGCTCATGTTTACTTACCGACGTTAATTACTAAACTTTGACGCTTTTAAGTTATTTTGTGACGGATTTTCTAAATGGTAAACACATTTATGTTATGTGTGAAGTGGATGTTTAAGTTTATGGGAAAGTTTATATTTTGTATCGTAATTGGAGATGGTAAACCTATGGTGACTTTAGAATTCTGTTAGGAAAGGCAAACTAGCATCTACTTACGTTTGAAAGAGAGGCAAAAGATGTCTTGTACAAAGAAATTAACGATATTTAGACAACATTTTGGTACGGTAACACTTTGTTTTCTATCTCAAAAACCTTACGAATTTTGATTAACTATAAATATCCGTGAGAGCGATCAAAATCATTTTTGATACAAATTGATTGGATACGTAAATACTTGTCCACAACTTCAATGTTCTTATACCTACATACTTTCCACATGGTTTCACATCTATCTTATTACCTTAAGTTATGCTTGTAGCGAGGACACGTTTAGTTGCGCTTGCGTGGAAAAAAAGCAAAGCTGCGGGTTACCTTTGAATGTCAATTTCCTTGTCGAAGCGTGGCAACACTGGCCACTGGCGCTGGCGAGACGCGCCTGGCCATGAAGGGCGCCTCGATCCTATCTACCCACCATTGTTGCGTGCACTTAACCGTCATATAGTTTGCCTCCATGTTCGCCCTTGTTAACACATTGTAAAGGAAATTACATTCTTTACTCACCGTTAGTACGGCGTCAAATGATGTTTCCGTTATCTAGCATCGCTCTAGCGTGTCAAATTGTTATCATTAAACAAGTCAATAATAAATTTCATTTCTGACCCGGTTACTATTTTTAAGGGCAGACGGTGCGATTACTTATGAGTTACGACAGGTGGAACTACTTTTACGATATTAAAGTACGTTTATCAACAATTATAGACAGCCATTTAATACAAAAGTCGGTAACGAAATTAGATAACGGTGGTGGAAGCGTGTGTTCGGTTTCATTACGTCGGAACATTACGTATTGATACTGCGGTATTAATAGTTGGGATTCGCCCTCGAATCTGTTGAAATTAAGCTGCAGCGATTGGGGTGTCGCAGATGGCAGTAACTGCGCTATCTGCGCTGCCCGTCGCCGCCGACCGCGCGCCAAGTATAAAAATATGATTTATGGCAGCATATAGAACCGCACATCCGGTCGCCTCTTGTAGTCCACCACATTAGCGCACGCCATATGCATATTGTTGAGTATCCCTTACCCGCGGAAAACTACTAAACTACATTTTGGAATGGGAATTTCTTATTGTGAGAACTCCGATCGGAAACCCCAAAGGACACCCCGAATAAGAGCCGCAGAATTAGTTTTGTGTAGTGCCTTACTTTAATAATGTTCTGTGGTCTTCGGAGGTTTGAGGGGGTTCAGGGAGGCCCGTGTTTATGTAGTCGTGCGGTATATGAAATAGATGTTTTCTGGCTTCAGGCTCTTTATTATTACTTTGAACTGCGGCCATGAATACAGGGGCCCGCCCTTTGTGGAGCTGGGGTCGGGAAGGTAAACAAGTGCGTCTACTGATTCAAATACTCAATTCAATTGTAGGTACATTTTCCTTATTTCGTTTAGTTTCTTTTTAATATTTCCCATTCAATATGGCTTAACTTATCATCAAATATTAAGTCGTCAAGAATGAATGTAAGAACGGTTTTGTTTTAAAAGGAACTTGAAATAATTCAAAATTTATCACAATGGTCATGTTTTCGAAATGATTAAGAACTTGTCCCGTAGTCTTAACGTCGGCTTTATCAAAGCTGAGTAATTTATGTGAGTTGTCATCGGCTTCACTAATGTGTTTTATCTTGCTGTTGTTGAATATTTAAGATTTGTCTTTATAGTTTTGTTACTTATCTCGAAAGCTTAAAGAATTTTATCTTAGACTATAATGTATTTGTCTGTGGCTCCAGAATAAAGAGTTGATCGTAGACAAATCACATAGATTGAGTTTTTAGCGCCTCGATCATCTGTTTATCCCATTTATGGTAACAGATATTAAAGAACATATCACTCAAGACAGCTTTATCAGGTTTTATAAAGGAAGTTTTACAGTTATTAATCCATGAAGATACTACTGAAACAAGTACATAGATAGGGACTTAAGTTTTAATAACAGTGTCATCGCAAACTGATGTAAATAAAGCTTCTGTTGTTAGTAGCATACTTACCTGCAGCATATGTAGATATGTTAGTCGTCGGCTTGCTTGCATGAGATGCAACTTACCTAGGGTCTACGAAGGGTTCTGCGTAGATGTTTCTGACGGGCTGTCTGCGCGGGAGGGGAGGGGGCACCGGGCTGAAGCCCTCCATCATCTCCTCCCGCTCGCTGTACTTCAGCGATTTCATCGTCATCCTGCTGCCGTACAAGTCCACTTCACTACTGATTGATCTCCTAATCCAACATTTTCACTGAAGCGTCTTATCACTTACATCGTTACACTGTCGCATTTACGTTCATCTTAAAAGAAACTTAAGAAAATCCACTGCTAAGTTCAAATGTTTACTTTCCACATTTCCGCATACACTTTTATTTTTATTTGTCGCTTTAAAAGCTTTTTACTGAAAGGAGAAAATTTCGATGAATGAGAAAACTCGTTGCGAGCCCGTTCTTTCGATACTGGTAGTGCGATGGTTGCCCTGCGGGTGTTCGCGGCCGACTGGCGGCCGTTGCATCTCCCGTGTGCCTGCCGACCCGCCCCGACCCTCGCCTGCGCCGAGCTTACTTGAGCTTTTGTCATTTTTTGCGCCCGCGCCGAGGTGCCGTCAAGCTCGTCGAGTTATTAGACTCACGCACAAAAAACCCGAAACATACGCAAGACGAGGGACGATAGACCTGACGTGCACAATGATAGCACACCCGTGTACAACATGTCGGCGTGCGGTTGAATTTCCCATTGTGTCTTAAGATATTGTGTAAAGTGTGAATAAGATCTGTGTTGTAGAACCAAGGGTGCCTTTTGTGATGAGCCGCGAAGCCATTCATATTTTTTGCTAATTTCATATTTAGTAGATTTATCGATTTTTTTTATGTTAAACGTATTAGTAACACATGTTTCGCTTTTTTATCGAGTCGACACGTGAGAGTGCTGGTAGCATTCCAAGTTTCAAATTCGAATAGAGAAGATTTCTTTCCGTTAAGTTAAGTGGGAAAGGCTAATGATGGCATTAGGTCACGTAAAAAGAATGCAAAGTAATCGAAGTAGAGTCGAGAAAGGAGAAAGTATCTAATCGATACGATTACGGAGTGGATGAGGGTCGGCTCGGTCGCTCGGACGGAGCACAGGGTTCCTCCGACTAAATAACCTATCGTGAATGATAAGATAAGTGCTGGGTCGAACCGATTGATCTTTTGTTTATACATATTTATCTGCAAATTAGCTAAATCATTACGTGTAATAAATATTAAACGTACAAAGTCATTTGAGTCTAAAGGAGACGGGAAATGGTGGGCCCAATTGTAATAATTCAAACATTCTTCACTGAATAAAACATACATTAGTGCTTAAAGAACTTGATTAGTAATCAGCTATTTTATAGAGACTTTAACATAACCTCACTTTTACCAAACCTCAAATAACTCGGCTCTCAGATTGTCAAAACTTACTGAATTTTCAGTGAAGGACTGATAAGTCTGAATCTATTGATTCATACCATTTTCATCTCCTTACATCTAGGGCCCAAGAATGTATGTAATCGTTTCCGTCTCCTTTTATACTCCAATGATTGACTTTGGACGTTTATTGTAAAACGTTAATAGAACGACGAGCATTTGACGCCAACGCAACTAGTAAACAAAAACTCATGAATCACTTGAACTATTACGTTAATGTTACAGAGACATAATAATAAACGGTTCCGTACTAACGAGCAGCTAGTAAAGCTCAATAGGAGCAGTGCATCGACGTAGGCTGCACAGTGCACAGTGCACAGGCATGTGTATGCACGGTGGTATTAGTTCAAAGACCTGCGGCTCCCTGCTGCGAGCCGGCGGGCGGCTGCTTGATCTCAGCACTTTGCATCTCCAACAATTACCCTCACAAACATTGTTCGCGACAAATACGCCAGGCGCACACCCGTTTACCCTTTTTGTTCTCTAAAATGTTTGTTTTTTAAACTCGTTACATACCCTCCGCACAAATTTTATTTACGATCGCCGAAATTGAATTACGCCCGTGTGATTTATTGAATGTTTTCTAATTTAGCGACGCGTTACCGTGTGACCAATAAAAATTTTGCGAAAAAAATGTGATTCCGCAGAAGCGGACTGCCAATAGAAAAGGATGCGGTAAAATTATGTAAAAACCTGTCCTATGGGCCCGAATTATCCCACAAGGATAAGGAATAAGAATATAAAAGAGGCTTAGAGTTTTCCATACGGCTTTTTGAGAAGCAAGGAACGCAAGATTTACATACATACACGCGGGTAAACATGCTCGTTGCCGAAGTGTCTTCGAGTACCTGTATAATAAATTGATTTAAGCGCCTCCTGACAGATTTAAGTATGTTTTGACAAACATTAGGGAGTTTAAAGCCCCAGTGGCTGAACTTTGTTTTGTATGACTGGGGCGAACGAAGTCTATCGTTGGCCCACCAAGTGGGTTTTCCTCGAGTTTTCAAACTGTGAATATTTGCTACCACCGAGTTCAATGAGGTTAAGGGGCCGGCGGAGAGTGCGTTTTTCATACAAACGTAATACCAAAATAATATGAAAATCAAACATACTCTTAAGGTATTTATTTCGATTGGATTACAGAATATCTATGTTCCCAAATGTATTTTTAGAGAGGACAATGATACAAAGACGAGATATAGGAAATTTAAAATTTCTATAGAAAACTTAGTTTTCCTATAACTCTTGTTAAAATCAGTGTCTAATCAAAATATATATTTGGGAACCTAGATATTCTGTAATTCAATCGAAATAAATACACACTACCTTAGGAATATGTTTAATTTACAAATTATTTTGGTATTACGTTTGTATGAAATACGCATGCTCCGCAGGCGTCTTAAAACAAATCTTCAATTTGATATTTGAAGTGTTATCAATTAAGCAGATGTTTTATGAAATAATAATAACAAACAAGTCTCTGATGAAAGTGAACTTGTGTGGGTTCGCGAGTAAATTGAAAGGAGCTTTGAAATGCTCAGAGAGTATTGTTTCTTAATTTACGATCTATCTGCATAGTACTTACACACCGATACAAAGCTTATTGAAATCAATTTTGATCGGCAATTGTTTTTAAAAGATCATTTAACGGTATAAGTGGGTAGTTATTAATTTTTGTTTAATCGCTAATGTAAAGCACGGCCGCAAAGCATTTTTCATTTGTTTAAAGTGGAATTCTGAATACCTAACCAACTTTGTGTTTTCTTTAAAAACATGATATACTTACCATGTAATGTGAATGGAAATATGTTTCCATATTTATGACCTGAGGGAGTCATAGGGATGGCCGTAATATTTTAAACTGATTGTTATTCCTTTGTTAATGTTGTTTTTTTAGGGTGAAATGAAAAAAACTTTACAATAGACATTGTTTCGAAAACAAATCTCAGGCGATGTATCCGTGAGTGAGCATGGTTGTGCAATAGCGGTTGTTGCATATAAGGCAAGTAGGAAGCGGGCGCGTCTCAGTCGAACGTTTTCCCATGCCATACACTGACTGATGTATTTCTGACCGCCTGATGTATGGGGCTTGTTCTTGCACTTGAACTTGCGTCGCTCGCGCATGCTTTGGTTCTAACATACGGCGGCGCACCGTACATTACTCCCCGCTAACTAAAGATAAGTAGTACATGCCACTTCAATTTGAACAGAAATAAACCTCACAATGGGCTCGTTATTGGTTCCGAACAACTCCGAAGCAGTAGTCGTAACGTAAAAACAATGTTGCATAACAACACTGCACCAATTACACGGCATTGTTTGTATTTCGAGTGCGCTATACTCTATAGCACACTCTAACAGAGCAGTTGTACACTAATAAACACATTTTAGTCAGTGTATTTACACTAACATTAACAAGGCGCTCGTTCGTTTGAACCGTATTAATCTTCACTGACTGGCCCAAATAAATTTCGGCATCCGTCAGTCGACTGCGCTACAAAAAGTTCCTCAGCTATTTTAATTGGCGTAAAAGTTTGGAGTTACGACGCGGTAGGAACAAATGTCACTGATAGTAGGAATACGTGTTTCTAGTTTTTTTTCAATTCCAGCATTTCCGAGGCCATAAAATTTTTATTTTCACGTTTTTTGTTTACTTTTTTTTATCTGACTCATCTTGGTGTCAACAATTTTCGACGACAAAACACGATTCACGGACGTAATTATAATTAAACGGAAAACTAATATCACAACTCGAGAGCGAGATTTAATTAAATCTCCCGAGTTTTAGAGAGCGTGCGAACAAACACGTGCGAGAGCGAAGAAATTTGGATTAATTATCGCTATCTGCCTGAGTATTTGTTCATTTTATTCTGTGTTAGCAACCCTAGGAGCAGCGGGGTGTGCGTGCTGCGAGTGCGCCTGTGTGTGTGTATGTGGAGCACGTTTCATAAGATAAAAGACGATATTGATTCCGTGACGAGCCGAGAGCGGGCTGTGGGAAACGATTCCTGTCCGCTTAATAGATGCCCCGAGGATGCGAGTACTTCGACGTACATCGCTCAACCTTCAGAAGAACGCTCATTAAAAATATTATTGTTTTAAGTGCTAGTATGTTTGATACCGAACACTTACAGTTATTCCAAGTTGTAAAATTTGAAACGGGTAAGTATATTAAGTTCCCGAGTGTAATTAACGAGTTAAGGGTACCGCACTGAGCACTTTATTCGTAGTTTAGCGACGCGGTCGGGAGGCTGGCACGGCCGCAGGACTCGGCCACATTCTCGTCGGGTAATTACGCACGCCCGTCTCGTTCCCAAGCCTCAGCTCTAACATTTTATGCCTCATTTCGTAGTGTATGATTTGCTGCACACATTACTTGATGTAATTATCGTGGGAGCTATCCACGCTCGCGTGCGAAGCGAATCTTTTACTGGATGTCGATGATGGCTGTTGTTTACACGCATTGACTATCAACCGTATCTGTCTACCTATTCATACAACTTCTAAGGAATGGTTCTCTATCGAATTATATTATCATCCAATTAGTGCTAAGTATTATTATTTCCGTATCGCTCATAACTGCCTGATGTTGCCTGTCCTGTTTTCATACGCAATAACGCAGTTCGTGGCAGATAATTATGGACTACGGAGTTCATATCTATCATTATGACCTATGTTCTCTTTATAAATCTCTGGAATTTTAATGCAAATAACGAGAAGTAGATGCCAACAAGGCTTGAAATAGAGATCAAACGGTTTTAGATTCAGTAAACGATGATTACATCCGACATCGGTTGATTTAAGTTGGTCGTGGCGGCGCGGACACGTGGGGCCGACGAGCCGGCGACGTCGTCCCACTGCGCCGAGCGCCGAGTGGACTCCGTCATTCAAAATAAACGCTGTCTTCGCGAAACACGCGAGAGAGATAAAAGCCACGACTCGTTACTTTTTACTCCACTGTTTTTTCTTCTTTTCCCCGCCTTTCCACGAGTTTTTAACGGTTAATTTGTCATTAGCCCTGCATCTGTCAGCACACAGAGTTCTGTCGCCTGCAGACATTGAACAAAAACAAAGCGGTTTAACCCAAAAGTTTTTTAACACTGAAACAGACACCTGAGGCGACCTCGACTGACGCTAAAGTGAGCTTTACTTTACTTCAGCACTTTTAGCCGTAAATTGTGTTCGCCGCGGTAATTAATTTTACTAGTAAACTATGAAAACAAACAACGCTTCAAGTTCTTCAATAAATCAAAAAAGATTGCAGCGGAGACGAGCCGCGGCGTTCTGAAATATTGACTTTCGGATAATAAATAATGATGAAAAGAGAAAATCAATGTAAGCGGGCTTAATGGTGGCGCGGCATCATTAATGATTATAATGGTTATGGAATTGTTTCTAGTACGTAATGGCGGGAAGGTAGGGGCGGGCCCGGAAATTGTCCTCTTGTCGGCCAGCGCCGCATTACCCGAGGACATTAGGCCACCACACCGTGCGTGACGTATCACTCTGACATGTGACATATGTCACACGCCAAGATATTATGTGTGAAAGAACAATGATTCGACAGAATCGTGATAGATTCCTTCAAACGTGGTACGCTGGCGTGAGAACGTGAGCGCAGCGTGCTGTCAGAGTCATGTGTCATGGAAACTTAGAACCATTAGCGTCCGACGAATCTTCCAGCAATTTAGTTTGAGCACATAATTGCGAGAACAAGTCGAACCTAATCGATGTCCGGGCTTGAGTTCAAGTTGCCGTTAATACCTACACCGCTGGCTGGTTCTTGCATATGGCTCCACATCGTTAATAGCAACCGTGAGACTTTACTTCACGTCTTCAGACGAACTTATACTTATGTCGTGCTATCATACTATTAAATAAGGTTGTAGTAGTTACGGTGCAATTATAATGGTGTTTAACTAAAAATAATCACGTGTTTTTGTAATAAGAAAGAAAGCTTTTATATAGGTACCAAGTGCTGGAAAGCAAACTAAAATAAAATTTGATTGCAGACAGAAGCAACGCGCTTTTCGGAGTGTTAATCCTTTTCTTTAGTTGTTTTAAGTGCTACATAAAGTGTGAAAATAACAAGTTTCGGTCGGAGACAGAACTTTTAGCCAGCTTTATGACTTTTCGTTTTTGCCTGACATTTTATGCGGCGACATAACAATCTAAGTTCTGTAAATTAATGAGCAGTATTTTAGGCGTTTCTATGAGTTTTCTCAGTATTTCCTTACGACAGCTCCCTTCAGCGACTAATGAGGAAAACTATCTTTAGCCTTTTTCTTCTGATTGAAGATCATTATGTTTTAATCTAATTTATTTCCCTAATTAATTTAACAGTTAATATGATTTTTCAGTTGTACTTGCTAATATTTTGCTGAACTTAAACTAGACATGGTTTTAAATAAATCAAATTATCTTCATGTAGCTGTAGGAATTGATATGTATAACGTATTATGCTCCACTGTGCCGTTGAGATTTAAGGGGCCGGCGGAGCATGCGTTTTTCATACAAACGTAATACCAAAATAATATGAAAATCAAACATATTCTTAAGGTTGTGTGTATTTATTTCGATTGGATTACAGAATATCTATGTTCCCAAATGTATTTTTTGAGAGGACAATGATACAAAGACGAGATATGGGGAATTTAAAATTTCTACAGAAAACTTATTTTTCTTATAACTCTTGTTAAAATCAGTGTCTAATCAAAATATATATTTGGGAACCTAGATATTCTGTAATTCAATCGAAATAAATACACACTACCTTAGGAATATGTTTCATTTACAAATTATTTTGGTATTACGTTTGTATGAAATACGCATGCTCCGCAGGCGTCTTAAGACGAAATTTAAATTGCTAAAGCATAACACAGTTGCGATAGGTGTAATTAAAAAAAAAAAACTTTTAATTTATATTTTTGAGATGAACTACCTGTGCTATAAAATGCTTTACCATTCATTCTGCAAATTGTTTCTGTTTATAATCAAATACTTGATTTTATTTTTGAAATATGTATCTTACCTATAATAATTATATTAAATTATGGAAAAATTAAGATAAATTTAAATCGGTCGAACGAAAAACGGGATCGAAAAAGCTGAAAGACACGGAGAGAGGCATTTGCCTAACAGTAGAATGTAACAGGCTAACAGTATCAGTATCCTTATTCATTTTATTCCAAATATTTCATAAAACGTTCCTTGCGACGGCTGTTTCATAAGAAATAGTAATTTGACTTGTTCGAATGAAATTGAGACATTTATCTAAAATATAACTAGACAGAAAACTTTTTAGCTAACTAGATAAACATGTAAGTAATCTATTATTTATTCAAAATAAATTGCAAACTAAGACTTGAATAACTCTCAGTAAACTGTAAGTCTTATCATATGTATACCAAGTGTTTTTCAACGTGATGACAAACGTAATTATTGAAACAATAAACATGTCTGCATGTTTATAATTCGATGTATGTTTTCACACAGTAGGAAATTATACACGTTGTTTTTATCTGTATGTGTACTATGTGTACACATCGAAAGTAAATATCGCCATGTTTACATGATCTCGGATCGTAAAAAATGGGAACAAATTGATGCAAGAATTGCCAGTACAAGTACATATATTTGTGTTGGCAGTAAAATTATTCGGCGAATTCGGCAGTTGGCAAGCGTACATGGTTTTGCCAATAATGATACTTGTAAGTTTCTTTATGAAAGGAATGACTAAGTTTCCCGCATACCTACTCTATCAAGTTTTCGGTCACATGTTGATAGATTAATCTCCTTAAGTATGCGTTTGGAATAAAATTTCCAGTTTTCATTTCATGCATTCCGACTACTGGAAATTGAGATACATATCAGCGTCTACTAATTTCTTTAATCTTATGATATTTATTACTACTATCAACATACATTGATCAAAGACAAAATCCATGTAAACAGATGGATATCGTACACATTTTTATAAATCCAAAACCTCAAATAGAAGTAACAGAGGCAATCCATGAATAACTCACGCCTGCGTTGAAAGGCACCCTTACGAACTCACTGACACGACCGACTAAGTACATTGTAATTTCAGGAATTTAAAACGATGAAAACACATTTAGGAAAACAATAAACACCAAAAAACAATAAAGATCAAATTAAAGTCGGACAGCAGGCGAGTAGTCCGGTATTGCGCCGCTTACGGAAATATTGCTGCGAATCACGCTACCGAGGGTCGGGACTCGGTACTCGGTACTCGGCACTCGGGCTCTCGGGCTACCTGGTGCATGTGGAGCATGGAGGCGAGTCGGCAGAGAGGCGCGGGCCTGCAGAGATCGCGGCGCCACGGGGCGCGGGTCAAGCGGTGTTGTGATGTACGGCGTATCGGTCAGTGACCGCGAACAGTCGCATCGGGCTCGCAGCGCACCTCGCCGACGTCGGAGGTGTTGTGGCGAGTATCGCGCGGGAGACAACGGAACGCGCGCGCCACGGCCGCCCTCCGCAGGCGATGTGATGCCCTCCGCGCGACGCCGCTGCGCGCGCATCCATCGCCGACGGATAATGCCGCCCTACGAGTATCCCATGTCGAGCTATCGAGTTATCCGCTACGGGTGGATATCGTGCTTAACCCTGTCAGTTTGTACGATAGATACGTGAAAGCTCGAGGTTACTCTATAAGACTAGTGTGTTGATCTTTTGTAGTTTGTAAGAAATAAAAACTCATAATAAGCATTCAGGTTTCACAAGGGTTGTTTTTCAATATGCGTGTAGAGCTCGGTCGATTCACAGGTGTAGAAAATATCATGAATAATTTGCATAACAAAAAATCTTAATCGACAATAGACATCCCTAAACAGATTATAATTGGAGCATGCGTGGTGCGAGGGTTGAGGGTAACAGGAGGACGACAGCGGGTGGGGGGAGGGTGTGCGGGGGCGGCGGGGTGCGCGTGTCACCCGCGGCGGCGCGACGCTACGTCGACGTGATCTTGACACCGCATATGCACAGCTTGTGACGTTCCACGTTGGACCAATTCTGACCGATCAAAACAAAATATACGAAACATAATAAAAAATAAAAGAATCAACGTCTGGACCGTTACATAAAAAAGCTTTTATTGTATCAGAACAATCTGTAAACAGACGTTGCCCTTGATGCTCGAAACTTACATAACGGCTTTTGAAATTGGCTTTACAAATCCTCAAATCCCGTATCTGATATAAACTCACCCTTCAATTTCGGGTCCCTATATCCAATGTAACATTGTATTAAGTTAGTGAAAACAATCGATGGTCTACGGCACGCGTAGCTACTCGCTACGTCATAGGCTGTAGGAGGTTTTCGAGCTTTTTAGGAGAGATGACGACGCGCGACGTGCCGAGTCTTAAGACGTGTGTACCGAGATCCTTGGCGCGTGACTTCAGTTCACGCTCTATTGGGCCTTAGGTATGCCATATCTGTCCAACGATCTAAAACAACGTAAAAACACGAATACCTTGTTACTTGGTGGTTAGTGTGCATCGCAGTGTAAGCTTCGTCGTGTATCATTACACCAACTAAAATTACTTGACGGTTCATTTTGAATAGGAAATGTGAAACGAGTTTAGATTGGTGTGTATTTTTACGATCATAAAAGTTTTGCTACGACTGCTACGAGAACGGCTACGAGATTTGCTCATTTTATTATCATATTGTTGTATGAAATAATTAACTTATTTATGAATTCATACAGCCTTATCAATGAATGAATGAATTATATAGTTAATTGTTTAACATGAATAAAACATATTTAAGATACGAAGAGAAATACTACATAATAACTGTGAGTAATCATCGGTACTACGCGCAATAATTTTTAATTCATATTTTCGTAGACGTGTCCTATAGCTACTGTTATCTTTATTGTTAGGTTTTCAGTAGCACTTTGAATTATGTTTGTGACTATACAAATAGTAATATACGTACAAGTCAACGATGCATAATACATGTGAATAATTTTATCAGCGTATGTTAATCTTATGATTTGTTTAGACTTCTACTACAACAATAATGTATTGCTCTAGTGTAGAATTCTATATTTATGCTCCCCTGGTATCAAGCAGTTCGTGTTCATAGATGATAAATATAATATTATTCTGTATTCATACGGCGGCGTAGTTAGCGGAGGTAGTAAGGTTTCAAGCCGCCCGCACCCCGCGACTCGCCGGATAAAGGGTTTTGTTTTCTTTATAAACAAGCGCGAAGGTGCTGCTAACGACCCCACGAACAAATACGAAATTCGATCTACCATTACGAATACAAATGGGTCCCCTACAACCCGCTACCGTGAAGGCATTGTCTTTGCTGCAATCTCGATCGACGCTCACTCGTTATGCTCTACAATCTTCTCTAACTATTGTTTATCTTTATCGATCTTGTAAACTCTAGTCCATAGACACCTGCTTCTCATCAGACACAAAATAAACACGTCTCAATAACACGAAGATTGATTTCTGTAAAAATTTCCCGATGTCCTTATCGCTATATTGAATCCGAATTAAAAAGGAAATGAAGAGTAGGTATCGGTTCCACAAAAAAGTTGAAGTGCCGCAGCTATCGCTTTGATCTCGGCTGGTATTGCCTTCAATTTTTGTCGAAGACATTTAAATTCGACGTTCTTTAAGTACCTATCTAATACTGGAGTATTCCAGTCTTAGAAATGGGATTGTCTTAATCACGGAATATCGGGCGAGGTTTCTTTGATCTTAATAATAACTCTTATTATCTATCAATTTTCCGAGTAACGATTCTTCGTAATTATGATTAGTTAATTATGACCAGCTTGTAATTATGTCTTTTGACTAACCCTAAACATATTTAATTGTATAGTACGACTAGCAAGTTTGTTTATAATACTATTGACCTGGTTAGCCAACACAACCGTGCAGACAGCAAACAAATCCAAAAACCATCCAACATTCCCATGAATTTATAAAAATAAACTTCTGCAACTTCATGCAGCAAACAGCTTTATGAAAAATGTTATTCTATTGTATCTGTCTCCTTTGAAATGGACGCGCTGCAAATAGTCTGTACTTTGCCTCCCAAACATAGCAACATCACACGATCCTATGCAATACTTCAGCAATTCTTCAGGTATAACAGTTTTATGTAATGACTTGTGCCACGGAATGAATAAAAAAGACGTCTGACAAAAAGTAGAGAGGAACGTAAATCGAAGCATTTCTATTGAGGGCCATGACGTCGCATAAATGTCGACCACGAATGTTGTTTGTCACCGCACGGTGCACGGACGGGCGCGCCGCGAGGACCGATCGCACGATAGTGCCACGCAGCGGATGGACAAACGACAACCTACTTATATTGAAATAATATTGAAAAATAGCTTATTCACAACTTTGTTTCACCATTACCATGATTGGGGATTGAAATAATCCGCTTACGTAATCGTGTGTGCCTTTCTCGCGTTCTCCTTTTCATGGAACTGACAGATGAAAGCCGGGTAGGTGCCGATTGAAGTCACGTTTGTTGTTATTGGCACACGTGAGTTCTGCGAACTCCAAGATTGCGATGGTGGCTACAGATAGATAATAAATAGCCTATCAACCTCAGGCAATCTAGATCGTCTAGCAATCTAAAAGAACCTACCCACCCATGTGAGATCTTATACACTGCTATTGATTACACCAAGTCTCAAATGTCTGTGTTTTAGTGCGAACATCAAATTAGCTCAAACAATTTGAGACTAATTAACACGAACTAGAGAGAACGAAGACTTAACGTAAGGTTAATCGGAACAAAGTACTATTTTCTATGTAGCCGAGAGCTAGAGCATTTAAAGTAACAAACTAATTACATCAGAAAGTAGGTCTCGCGTCACTTCATTGTATGGAAGCTGGATGTGCGTGATCTTAATTCGAAGCGTTTAAAACGCCCTTTGAGTTCAAGCGGAATACTTTGCTACATTTGTTACTTTGTTTACCTGTCTACTGGTTGCTGCCAGGATTTCAGGATATTTAACGTTTTGTTTCTTTATCCTAACGGCCGTTTTCTGCAACTTACTTACGTACAACTGTACGTCAATATGCCTACGGCCGTAGCTATCGGTGTATCTATAAACAAAGCTTGAAATATCCTATCCGGTCCACCTACCTGTCCCTTGATGGGAATACCCAAATACTCCGAAATATTTTATTCTGAATTTCGATGTTCCGATTTTCAAAAGTCCAAATTACATAAAGTCTATTATTAAAAATCACGAAATTTATTTTACCGAAAGTCGTAAATGCGATTTGTTAGTTTTCTGATTTTCATACGTTCGAAGAATCAAATGCTCGAAGGGTTCTTGGTCCGAAAAACGACATTCCGATTTTCAATACTTCGAATAAACTAAAAGTCAACATGTTGTGCTACAAAATTTAGTGACAGAAACTAATCGCTGGAAAACCGACTTCATGCAGTCTTGTCTGCCTTACCCTAGCTAGAGTATAATTAAAGCCCGCGTAGGCGCGGAGGGGTGAGGCGGCCCGCGAGCTGAGGAGCAGATGGTTTTAACGCTTACCACCGCAGCTTCGGCTTGCATGTTGCATGCCTGCTTGCATGTTGCATGCCTGCTTGCAAGTTGCATGCTTGCTTACATGCTGCATATCTGCTTGCACGCTGCATGCCTGCTTGCATGCTGCATGCCTGCTTGCATGTTGCAAATCCCCTGTATTATTTATGAATCACTTCGGTAAACAATCTTTTCAATGATGAGTAGGAAAACGCATCTGTCATTAGGTTTTTAATTCTACCTCCTCATACTAAACATAATGTTATACGTCTCTCTGACGAGCAATTAATTATGTGTTTATTTGCTATCAGTTTTACAAGGCGTTTTTATTTTGGAATTGTATAAATCGGTATTTTAATAATCGGAATTCGTATTTTTGATGTTTCCAATTGTCATTAAATCGGACTTTTTGTTATTCGATCTACTGAAATTCGGTATTTTGAAAATAGTAATTATAAACGTTAGGAATATTGAAATTTAGGAATTATGAAAATAGGAATTTATATATTCGGAATTTTGAACCATTCGGAATTATGAAAATCGGTGTTTTGAAATTCGGATTTGTAACTTTCGGAATAAAGTTTTTCGTAGGTATTTATGTAGTGTACCCGTCACTTGATTTATAGAAAAATCAAAGAAACCATTTCGGTGACGTTTTGTTTCTAACCGTCCGTTAAGCTAAATGTCAAACAGACAGAGATAGGCAATCTTCCGTTACCTGCTAATAAGTTAATAAAATAGTGGCGTGAATATCACTACTCGATAGATTGTAACATGAAATGCTCGGTGCAGCATTACAAAGCTACGCAAAATGCAAATTGACACGAAGTTGCGCGTGGCTACGCGAAGCTACGCGGGGCTACACGGTGCTACGTAATGGAACGCGATGCTACGCAGCGCTACGTGAATCTTTGCGAAGCAACAGCGATTAAAATGCTTAATTGGTGAAATCGTATAGGTTGTTGTAGCGATAAGTCTACGACAAGTGTACAATGGGAAGACTTTCGGCTCCTCTTCTTCTTCTTGGCTGATAAGAATGAAAATCGAATCTCATTGCTTAACTATTAGGTTAGAACAGGGCAGAGCTTTTGAAAGCGCTTGTTTCTGAAGGTGTACCCTCCATTAGTCGGTGTAGAGCGGGTTATTGAATTACGACACGTTCGTAAGGTCGTCACGGCGCGCCGTGCTCTCGCGTGTCATATCGGGTTACAATCACATGTTTAACTATAATCTGGTAGTCTTACAAGCATCAAGAACGCGACCGATCGTCAGATTAGACACGGAAACATAAACATGGAGTCCGTTTAATGACTTTAAAAGTAAAATAGGTACCATGGTAAAGTAAAACATGTGCGTTGGACGTTCATTGTTAAGATATTTGACAAAAATGTTGGATTTTTAAATTTTTGTTAAATAACACACATGCGTAGGGATTTAAAAGTACTACACAATGAAAAGCCGCTAATCTTTGTATATTCAGCGGCTATTGAATTACAAAAGTATGATGTAATAAAACAGCAAAGTATGCTCGGATTACAATAGAAATAAAAAACCCAAAGAACTCGAAAAAAATGTATCCAGTTTTTATCGTTGTATGGTATGAGAAAAGCGATAATTTTATTTTAAACTTTCTTTTAAAGTGTCTGTTATCACGTGCTTTTTAACCGTAATAAATCACGGGTTCCTATTTTAAGATTTTGCTTACAATTTTGAAATCTGTTTACAACAGGACAAGTTGTTCCATCCTAGGAAAGTATACACAGTAAATCCTTCAACGCTTTTAAATTCATAGACAGAATAAAATGCTCGTGTATCAAGTTCATATCTCCTACACTATAACTTACAATTTTTGAACTCTGCCTCGAAATAAAAACAATGGACAGTCTATAGTTGTTATGTGTCTGAAAAAATATTTTTAAAAACCAAACCTTTGTACAGACAATTTGTTTATTCTTTTGTTTCGATTTTGTTTTTTTTTCTGTTTTATTTGTATTTCTTACGTTCAATAGAATAATATTTTGTTGCCCTTGGCGTGTAAGCCGCTGTACCTTAATTGAATATTTTACGTAATAATGAAGATTCATTCAAAGCGATATTAAAAACTTCGGTTTTAGTTTTTGTTCCTGAAATTCTGCCATTGTCTAATAAAGACATTCTGGAAGGTAGATAAACAAAGGCCGCCTTTCGAGGTCACGTCCTTGACCTTATTAAGCTAAGTGCTATATTATCATTCCACTTTCTCGATTTGCGCAGAGGATGAGAAACTGTTTTCTAATTACTCCGACTCCGAGATCGACGTGGAATTTCAATATTAAATCCTATTCATTTATTAACTAATTTATTATTAATAATAATAAAGCTATCCTTGTTACATGACAGGCTAAATGTAGCAATAGTAATTCCTTAGTCGCACAGCAGGCCAGATGTTGGTGTCATAACGTCACGTTGTGGAAGCAGCCGCACGCAACCGCGGCGCGACGCGGTGACGACGTTCAAGTAGCACGGCCACGCAGAGCAACAAGTCACTATTATATTGTTTATGCCGAATTATATTCATAATTTTTGGTCTCGGGGACGGGCCGACCTCAAATTATGCTCGACGCGGATCAAGACAAAATGAACGCACGTTGGCGTTACAATTTATGTGCCAACGGACTATTGTGCCGACACTGATTACTCTTTATGGAGATTTGACGTCCTAACACGACGCGCCCTACATGCTCAGTTTACGTACACCAACGGGTTGTATGGACGTAAAACTTTTATGCCTCCACCGCGTTTTACAGCGGGCCTTTTATTATTTAGTGAAAGGAACGACGGTGATGTCATAAATCTCCGCTCCTGCGTGAACTTTCGCCTCTTATCTCGGCAAAGAAATTATGGAACTTTCTGGCTTCTCCTAGACAAAGTGTTTGGCTTTCGGGATCTTGGGTCACTAAAAGCTTTTCACAAATTAATGAGGAATTTGTGCAGAAGAAGCGACAGAAAGAAATAAATACCTTTCATTAGTAATATTATCTAATTGAAATTGAGTGGAGGATAAACGTCTAGATGTCGGTGAAAGCATTTAGCGAGGACGACGACGCAACGTTCTAAGTGACTGCAATCATGAAAACGTGGGCATTAAATATGGCCGCTTGTACAGAATAAGTCATGTATCTGAATCGCTGGGATTCATTAATCTTGTAGTGACTAGGTTCTGTGTGGGCTCAGACAAGCTTTATAATATGTAATTAAATTACGTTTAAAGTCGTCGGTCGTAGCGGACGATCCTCTCTAAATCATATCGAGTCCGTAAATGAAAGCCAGAGTGACATGACAGGCAGACCGGTCATAACGTTAGGGTCAAAGATTCTGTTCACTGCTTTCTGTGTCCGTTGTTTGCTTTATTGAGATTTGCTTAAGACTAATATGGTGTATCGTTTCTGCATGTACGGTTTGCGAATGTTAATAAAATTGTTCATGCCTTCGCATTATGCGTGGATGACATAAGATTTACTGCTGTGACAAATGATGGTAGTTACATCTGTTTTTACTTGTTGTATTGCAAAATCGACATACAGATACATTATGTCGTGCTAGGCTGACATTTACGATGTCATATTCGCTGGATACAAAAGAAATGTAAAGTAGAAATATCAGTTCGGGATATAAACATATCGACAGTTCGTAGCAGTTTATGACACTTTAGTTGAGTCAAATTTTAATGGAGTTGCTTTTTTAAAGGTTCAATAAAATTAATAGGATGCATTAGATATAAAAAAGAATCTATTAATATTATTAAAGAATTTACGATGTCCGTATTAAGCTTGATCGACATATCATAGGATAATATAACAGGAACATAACGGCTCGGGTGATACCCCGATAATGCGCCGCCGACGTCGCCGGAGGCTCATACAATTAAACAGATAACATAAAATTAACGAAGCTGACTCGTAAATACACTCACTTTATTATCTATAAAAGTCACTAATTAATTAATTGAATAATGATAAAGTGCTTTCTTGTGAGATGCGGAGTGCCGCACAGCTCTGCGGTCCTCTATCGAAAAGCAATATTGCGGCGTAACTTGGTTGTCGTCACGTTTACCTTGTTAATGCTTTTATCTGTGATGTGGGTCATATAAATGCGTACTCACCGTATAATACAATTAATTAACGTATCAATTAAATTTTAATCAACGACTGTGCATCATCAATTTGTATATCGTAGTGGTTTTATTTTCACTGGTACCGTTAGCACTGCTAACAGGTTAGCAAAGCGCGTCGCTTATTATTTAGCGGTGTTAGAAGCTTTGTAGCGTAGTAAATCTTCGCTTCTGGCTGTGACGGCAGTTAATGCAGTCTACCTAGGCTTCAAGAGATAAGCTAACAAGGCTCTTTAGCTAAACAAGAGGCGGCCAAACAATAAAGGCGAGTTAAGCGTCGTGAAATATGGCAGAAACGAGGTGCGATAACTCAGTGTGCTCGCTAGGCTCGCTGGGCTCACTTCTTTTCCCCTAATTAGCCATTCAATTCCCGTAATCTTGTTTACTCGTCGGGCGGCTCGCGCTGCCCAGGTGCGATAATGGCCGAGCTATTTGCATGCCGCCATATTGTTTCCCCATGTTCGGCTCGCAGGCTCCGATCCCGTCCGATGCGACCCCCCGTTGTTTTGGCCGGGCTTATTGGATCCGCTTGCGATTACTTTGTATTGATCCCGCTGTCCATTATCTACATTCGTTTATTTTCGTATCACAGTAATGATACCGACTGATGTCCACAAATCCAATGAATCCACCCCTTATGTTGTTATACAAGTACGAGTAATTAATTTGTAGTTAATATTGATTGTATTGGTATAATACCATGTTGTTGTTAGGGGTTCACCTCATAAATACCATTTTGGTGTAACGTGTACATATATTAAACTAATATAAAGTTTACGTGCACGTGCACGCCGCGTGAATACAACTTTAGTGAACTACAACTTGAGTATAACTTGTGTAATCTGACTTCCCCAAATGCCCTTTTACGACTGTTAGTTGCTTAATTGAATTATCACGATGTATTTATTCCATTACAGTATAATTCATAAAGTTATAAACAAGTTGTTTAGAGGCAGAGTCTACGGAAATCAGAAACGCAGTAATTGATATTTTTGCAGTAGTATAAGAGAGTGGTTGTCCCCGGCGGCAAGTTTAATATAAAGCTCGATCGAAAGCTAATCGTAATCTCGAACAGTAAATTGAAGGCGATCCGTGCAACGAGGCGATGCCGGCACATCTTCTATAAATACATTACTGAACACGCTTTATTACTCCGCCATCTTCATCCAATCCTATTAAGTGTCTGTTCGCGAACAGCTTTCCTCGGAAGGCGTTCAGTTTTAGGATGGCCATTTTTTAAAATAGTATTAGGGTTCAATAATGGCTTTAACACGGGGCGCCCTGAACGTCTATATTATGTCTCGGTGTGAATTTGGCGAGCTCAGTCGATATGCTAAACTGAGGAGGCGGTGGTCCGCTGACGCCGCGTCTGCCCGCGCCGCGCCGCGCCGATGAGATGCGATCATTTAACGACAACGCTTCGGGAAGATTTCCCTTCGAGCTGCGATATTGGCGATATTACGTCCTCTTCCCGTGGACCACGTTTTATAATTTAGACGCCCGTTGCCCCGGGCTGCATAACATTAAAGGTATTTTATGAAAATGTTATTTTGCATGTTAAACATTTGAAAGGATTTTTGTCGGTAATAACATTGTATTGTTATTAAATTCCTGGGAAAATATGTGGTTTATGGAGTGATTTTGTACTCTATTTAAACGTTTGCGTAGAATCAGTTCTGATCAAATGTTAACATCCAACGAACTATTTAGGCGTGATGAAATATAGGGGCGCAATTCACAGAATAACTTCAAATCGGGTCAAATGATATCCACGGTGGGTATTAAGTTAATTACCATGCTTTATCTGTTCATATCGTAGGACCTGTATAATTAGGGGTGTCAACACAATGCTTCCAGGCGAGCACAATATGTCTGCACAAACCACATGTCAATTTAATTTGACCCCCGATCCAAGATGGCGTCCAACCCTCGCGGCGCGGCGGCTGCTCGACCGAATGCCTGTGGTTTACGCCTGTTTACTAATTGACGTGTTTTAGAGTAACACTGCATGGTTTCTGTCAGCATACCGATGAATATATTTGAATACGTATACCAGTGGGTTGGCCTTTTTATTTAAACGTTGAACTTCGAAAGTTATATTTAGCTTAGCTTTGTCCAAATAAGTTATACAACTTACGTACGCTCTAAGCGCTCTAGGATTGAATGTTCTTGATTAAAGTTCTGAATTGTACTGACGTTATCCGGGTAATATTTTACTGTTCTAAGTCTTCATGCAACAATTTTGACTAAAATAAAGACTAAACAAAGTAACTACAATATAAGTTGACTGAGCCGTTGTTTTGATTTCCCATTCATTACAAAATAAAGTCACTTTTAATCCTTTTTTATGGGCAATGCGGGTCGGGTCTGTTTGCCTGTCATTGTAATATTTTAACTGGTCTGAATATAAATATTCATCGTGGTTTTAGTTTGTTTATTTTACGATCCGTTTAATGAGACATCCAGATTACGGGTCTTAACTAAATCACATTGTAGACGACCAGATTCTCTGTATATTTCATGGATTCAAATAATCAAATAACCATTAACTATAATAATAGTCACCTAAATCAGTACCCTTAGTTTATGGGCGAAGGTAAGAGTTGTAAATATTTGATAAAGGACGCAGACACTTGTATAATTGATGAGGAGCGAGGTAAAGACGGCTGTACGCTGTACGGTGGCGAGTTACCGAGTCGCGATCTCGATGACCGACTGAAATATTTAACTTAAGCGATCATTCAACCCTTACCTACAGAGAAGCATAGGCAAAGCTAAGTTTAAAAAAAAGTTCCATTCATTTGTCGATTTATGCGGAAGAAAAATGTATGTTTATTTAGCGTGAATTCTGGGTATAAACAAAACCAATAAGATTTACAATAGGTACCAAAAAGCAGCATGTGTTCTAGGAAAAAGTTATTAAATATAGAAAACATTTGCCTGAAAAAAATCACACAGTACAGGAAAATATAGTGACGGCAAAATGAAACTATACAACTTCTTTTTTGTGTCCATTTCGGTTTTTCGATATATCAATATCATTTTTTTTTCTAATGCAGTACCTAAATGTGGTTAAATAGTTTTTAAGGATTTGACAACCACATTTATTAAAGTAAGTGATAGGAAGTCCCAAAACTGATTGTATTTTTTTATTTGTTTAACTGGTCCCAATTTTTTCACAGGGGATTTTATAAGCAAAACACATGAAGACCTGAAGACCATGAAGAGTATGGGGAAAAGATAACCTTTGTTAATCCATGCAAAACTATTAAACAAACCACTTTGACTGACTGATTAGGTGGAGTAATTAGTCATTGCACCATTCTTCATAACTCTACCAGACGAGTAATTATTTGGAATACAAAATTAATAGGTACTCGTATGTAAAAATATCTGGCAATTTTCATTCGAAGATTCTAGTAAAAGTATATCCTTTAACTTGGTTAACCAGCAACAATTTGACCGTAGTATCAGAATACCATGTACGCAAAATACGCGCTTTGACGTGGAGTTGCGGACACCAGCCCGTTGCACAATACAATACAATACTCGTACAACATTTAAATATTTTGAACCAGAATGAGTAATCACTTAAACATAGAAAATAACAATAACAATTAATTAGTTCAGTGCAATATGCTAACGATAGCAACTTTACTTAAAACAAATGACACGCCGTTTTAACAAACTATCCGCAAAATGAGAAATGTGTGATTTTTATTTCAAAACAAAGTCTTAAATACTTTGTGGGCGCAGAAGATGGAACTGAAAATACAGAGACTTTGATGTCATAACTGAAAATAACTTAATCCCGATACTAAATTTCTTCTTCGGGCCGTATTGCTACTTTATTACGGTATAAGTATGTCGTCGCAGCGCCCGGTTATGACTATTTAATGCTATTTAAATCATATTCTAAGAAAAGCGTTTTCGACGGAGTGATGAAAGCCTGTACAATTTGATACCGCTACAATATTCGACACCACAATATTTTCGCGCCAGCAACACAATGGCGTCTATTTTTAAATTGAGAGCGCGGGAGCCCGTCAATAGACGCGAATGACATTAAATTGGTTAAATTGCTTTGCCGAGCTTGGTTCTGCAACTCCTTTGGGAGGTGTCCGTTCATCCGTCGCGACGCTCGATACTACACAGCACTCAATCGATTCACAGCTCATCTATTTTTCTCGATACATGTTTCCGTTTTGTATTATCTTCATTGTAAACTATTTCTAACCGGATAGAACAATTTACAACTTTGCTCTTAACGACACGTCTCTGGTTTATGTTCATTATTTCTTTTTGGGAACAACGAAGTTAAGTGAGACGGTTTTGTGCTAAAATAAGAGCACTATTTAAGCATTTGCTAAACCTGATTACGTTGCACCTGCAGCGTACTGTCCGTCTGATAAAACAACGCGGTGAGCGCGCAGCCCGCGCCGCTTCACTAATTCAGTGTAGAATGTAGTGGTGTGGTCTGTCTATCAGGCTGACAGATACAAACAGGGCCAAAACCAATCAATCAGCCCGCCGGAGCGTCGCGCGATAATTGAACTCTTCCCTCGAAGTACTGCGATTCAATAGATAATTACAATCGCAAACCAAAAATTACACGCGGCATTTAACCGTAGGACCCTATTACGTTTCACAAAGCTGGGTCGGTCGCATTCGATCGGCGATCTTTGCCGGACGGAGGATTAACTCGCAACGGCGCACAATGAGGGCCTCGAGAGGAGACCAGTAGGGAGGGGATGTATTAATAATGGTCTCCGTAGTGAATGGAGCACTTACACGGTCCGGCGGGAGCTGAATGTGTGACTATCGCGTTAGAGCAAATCGAATCGGTCAGGTTGGCCGCTCGCACGCGCCGATTTCGCCGTTTAACCGGAACTCGGCAAAGGAAGAAACATGTTATAGGGACGTCACGAACTCAACCGACAAATCCTTGTTGGTCTACTTAAATAAGTCCTTTCGGTCAAGTCAGAGCGATCTCTGGATTTTCTAAGGCCATTTGATAGCTTGCAAGTATGACATACTAAAACTAGGCTACAGTCATTATTAAGGTCAATAAAACCCAGAACATTATGATAATATTCCGCTGCTCCATTCATACGTAGGTACCTCTATAAACATTATTTCCGGAATAGTTATTACCGAAATAATGTATGATAGACGGGTGGTAATATGCAAATGCCCACAAATTGCTTTTGACAATGATACTTAATTGGACTAGGTGTGCTCATGGGTCGGCATCCCATAGTCCTTTATACATATTTAAATATTAAACTTTGTCAATAATAGCTTTTGGTACCAGACTAATAATTCTGTTGGAATAAGTGGAACAATTGTAAGGAAAATGGCATAGAATTTGAATATGTTGGTACAAGAAGTATCTTGACGCTTCAATGTAAAAATTAATAAGCAGCAGACTCTTACAAGTTCTTCTTTCTTTATCCAAGATAATAAACGTTTTCGCGCTATTCCATATTTATTCATAAGATAATATTTATTAGCTCCTTGGAAGTTATTATGAACAACATCCCGGCAATTTTCTGATGCAAATCCATCAATGGAGACAATGGAAAAAGTTTAATGCAACCTCTGCATTGATGACGAGGGCACTGAACTCTTGCGCGCTTTTGTTTACCTTCACTTTGATAGGGAAAAAACTATTCTTATTTACTCGTATTATGGTTTCTGTTGGTAATTGTTTTGCAAAATAAGATTAACAATCTTAAAACCTTTCTTTATTTATCTTAAATAATCGTGCAAGTTTATCTAAAAATTATTTAGATGAAAAATATGAACTTATAACTGAACTATCAATAAGTAAACTTTGTTTAAATATCCAACATCTCAAGTGAGTTCAAGATAAATATAGGCTCTCTGATTCAAAAACTGGATTGAACGTTTGTTTTTTAGTTTGTTTTCAGATAATACCTAATACACTTAAGTTTTTTAAAACCTTAACTCAAAAGATTATTAACCTAAAGTACTTATTTGATACACTGGTTATAAAGGTAAAATTATGTATTAAATCTGAGGCATTAAATACTTAGAATAATTTGATTCAAAATTTAATAAGTTAATAAACTAACGAAAAATTACTTGAATATAATATACATTTGAGGTGAATGTATTTACATAACGAAACCTTGCAGGGATTAGCTGAGAAAACTAAAATAAACTTATATCTGGTGCCCATTAGTACCTACTGTGATGAACGTTTCATTTGCAACGTCCGAGATTTGTGGGTTAATCGGGTTCACGTTTTCGCAAGCATCGATACTGCAAGCGAATTATTTCGTCGTTATCTATGTCGAGACTGCCTGGAGTATCAACATACTTGTGTATATAATCGAATTGTTTTTAACCTACATAATTGATGCTTATAATGCTTACGTGTATATTTTTGCTTTTTGTCTTATACCTCAATTTTTAAGGCGACTAGATGAGCTAAATTAGTAACTCTTTTTGTGGTGCTTCAAACTTCGTTTGAAATGCTGTTAGAATAAAGTTCAAATCAGCTTGCACTACATATTTGGTCACTGCGGGCCAAATAGTGCGAAATGAGTTGTTTCGATCGATTTACAAAAAATCTACTGATTGGACTAAAAAACTAAAACACTATAATGCTAATATTATATATTGCTTGTAGAATTTGTTGAGATGTGAATAAAAGATTGGGTTTTTTGTAAAACACGTAAAATATAATCGGCCCTAGTTACCACAGTTGTTGATCGAAGTGACATGACATCTTTCTTTATAAAAGTATAAGCGTATCAAAAGAGTTTATGACTTCGGAGTAAATCCTCATTCAACACCTCCCCTCGAAGTCATAAGCTTCTTTCACTCATCTTCACGAGCATGCCGTCATGCCTAAGCCATGCAAGCATTCTTGATGTTTCGGTCCACTCAAACCCTTGGTCAAAACATCAGCTGGCATTTTGTCTGTACTCATATATTTCAGATCAATCACGCTTCGTTCCAACATTTCTCGAATGAAGTGATGTCTCACATCGATATGTTTTGTCCGTGCGTGATAGCACCTGCTTTGAGCAAGCTTAATTGCACTCTGACTGTCGTCGAATAATGTCACACATTCACACATAACACCAACATTATTCAACATATCACGCAGATAAATAGCTTCTTTGGTAGCTTCCGAAAGTGCCATATATTCTGCTTCTGTACTGGGCAACGCTATAGACCGTTGCTTTCGTGCCTCCCAGTTTATAGGAGCACCTGCTAAAATAAATGCAAAACCAGAATAAGACTTGCGGTCGATTGCGTTTGATCCCCAATCAGCATCAACCACACCATACAACGGTTTGCCTGTCCTCTCATATACTAAGCCAAAATTTGATGTGCCTTTTAAATATCTCAATACGCGTTTTGCCGCCTTCCAATGTTCAACTGCGTAATTATTATTAAATTGACTCAAATAATTTACAGCATACGCTATATCTGGTCTTGTCGATACAGCCAGATACATTAAGGCACCTATCAAGCTTTGGTACGGATGCGTACTCATAACATCCTCATTAACGCACTCAGGTTTCTGTAACTTTACATTTACATCGATAGGCGTCCTTGCAGGCTTACACTCGGACATCCCAAAGCGTTCTAAAACTTTATCTAAATACACACTTTGGTTCATGTACACTCTATCTTCTGCATCACGAGTGAATTCAATGCCCAAACATACATTAATTTTTCCCATATCTTTCATCTCAAATGCGCTAGATAACTGTTTTTTTACATTACACAACCACGACATATCATTCGTAGCCAGAATAATATCGTCAACATAAATAGCAATCAACATCATTTGCTCACCTTTTCGTGCAATAAACATACACGGATCTTGTGGCAAAGCTGTAAAACCAATATTCGTCAACTTACTCACCAATTCCTTATGCCACTGCAGTCCTGACTGACGTAGACCATACAAAGACTTCTTCAACAAACATACACTATTCTCACAATCATGCAATGCTTTGCTCCAGCGTTTAGCTGTCTGAAGTACTTTCTTGTCTCTTACGACGCTCTTCTTAGAGCCGACTTTTTGATTTGCGAGTATTTTCTCTAAAACATCGCTTAGCTGATCTGGTACTCCCATGAATACCTCCTCATCTAGTGATCCATTTAGATAAGCGGTCACAACGTCCATTTGATGAATCTCTAATCCCAACTCCGCCGATATTGCAGCTATTATCCTTACTGATGATGATCTCACGACTGGCGACGAGGTTTCGTGGAAATCCTCCCCTGGCCGTTGAGAACATCCTTTTGCTACGAGTCGTACTTTCTTCCCCGTAGTTTTTGTACGAAAAACAAATCTGCTCCCAATCACTTTTCGTTTAGATGGCCGCGGTACAATCTCCCATGTGCCATTTTTAATCTGTGCCAAATACTCATCTTCTAAGGCACTTCGCCATGCGTTAACATCGTTAGTTTTTTCAACTTCACTCCATGTCATTGGGTCAGCAGTTGCTATTCCCGCTATCAACTGTTCATGAGTATCTTCATACTCTGAGTCAGTTCCACTGTCAGCCCTATCATTGGCTGACGTGTATACTTTTCGTGGTCTTCCCACCAAACCTGTTCTAACCAATCTTGGTCTTCCCCGTCCTCTTTTAACCAAAGGGACTGAATCATTCCGCTGAATATTTACATGTTCATCAGGTTCTCGTTCACTTTCGACTCTTTCAAGTGATGTTCTACTAGAATTACTCAGAGGAGCTCTGTGCTCTACTCTGTTTTTATGATTGACTTCAGGCGTATGTAACTGAACTGTCACATTCTTTTCATCAATACTCTCTTCTTCATCAAGTATATCTTTATATTCTTCACGCCCAAATGCCTTCTCATTCATAAAATTTACATCTCGAGTCACGACAACTTTTCTTGTCTGTGGATTTTGAATCCGATATGCTTTGGATTGCATGTCATATCCCAAGAAAATCTGGGGGCACGGCAGTGCCCCCGCCAAGTCGAGCGCGAAGCAAACACTGCCGTACCATCCTTTACTGGAACCATTTCGCCGCATTTTCAGGCCCCTATTTGAGAACCTCTGGATAAGACCAGAACGCAGAAATTTTCGTCATCCAGTAAACTATAATCACATACTTAAAATCCAAAATTTCAAGTCTGTAGGTCATTTAGTTCCGAAGTTAAGCGAAAGCAAAGTTTCGCATTTATGACACTCACTCACTCACTCACTCATGATCATCAAAATAGAACTAGTACTTCCCATAAACTCAGAGAGCTGAAATTTGGTACAGAGTTAGGGTTTAATGGCCACATAAAGGGAAAACTATAAAAACTAATAATCGAAGATCTAGAGTACCTGGTGACCCTGATTAGAAAACACAAGAGCCTAACCAAACTATTAGAGAGATCGACATACCGTCTTTACAAAAAATATTCAACTTAGTGGGCCGCTTCATTTGATGTCAAAAATCGAAGGTCTGAAGTATCTGATGAAGAACCCTCAGCTGGTCTCAGCTGTATTAGAGACTAGCTTCTGCCCGCGACTTCGTTCGCGTGAATTTCCCGCTTGCAACATTTCTTATTGCTGCTTCGCTCCTATTAGTCACAGCGTGATGTCATATAGCCTATAGTCTTCCTCAATAAATGGACTATCCAACGCAAAAAAAAATGTTCAATTCGAGCTGGTAGTTCCTGAGATTAGCGCGTTCAACCAAACAAACAAACAAAATCTTCTGCTTTATAATATTAAGTACAGATATGGTAATGCCCCCTTCTACTATTGGTACATAAAAAAAATCGACTGTCATTGCAAAAATCCAGCGTAGTGGGACACATCTTCTAATTTAATCTAGCCTATAGCGTCCCACTGCTGGGCGAATGCCTCCCCTTCTGCTTTTAATACGCATATAAATAAAATTGAAGGAAAACTCTGGATAAGACTAGACTGGCTTTTATACTTATACTTACAAGTTTACGAGAAGAAATAGTCGAACGATTAACTTTATTCTACTCGAACATTACACAAATTAAATAAACAAATTACACTAAAATATTAATTTCGCATAGAGAGGAGGCCTGTGTCCCAGCAGTGGGAATATTAATAGGCTGATGATGATGATGATGATGATTAAATTCACTCAAAATTTTGTCAAAATATAATGCATTGGACTAAGAGTGGCGGTGATACCCGCAAACGTCGCTAGATGGCGCTGACTGTATTTTAAAACGCGCTTACGTTTGTTTTTCCGATAACCTTATATGGCGAAGTGGCAACCGGCCGCGTTACAGTCGTTTACGACATTCTCCTACTGTGCTTGAAAACGGTTACTAGGGATTAGGAGGGATTATTTGCATTTCGTTGATTTCGCTTATTATTTCGTGAGCTTTGCTAAGGTTAGCAGGTTGTTATTATAACAATTCGAAGATTTGAATAGGTTAGGAATTTTATGAAGAAACAGTACTTCGAAAATTCGCTAATAATTTGATTCACGAATTATTGCCTATTAAGTCAAAATTTGAGATCATACCCCGGGCATACGTGTACAGAGAAATATTCCCAAGCTGTGTGGCGTATGCCCTAACAATTCACAAGAGCCAAGGTCTAAGTCTAAAAAATGCCCTCATGGACATTGGCACCTCCATATTCTCTTGTGGCTAAGCCTACGTGGTGCTTTCACGAGTAACCAATATCTTCATGTGGTGCACCTCATAAATGTTGACTTCAAGAGTATAAAAGCTCAAGCTTCAGCGATCACCGAATACAACCGGCTTAGGCGTAAATACCGCGCCGATCTTTCAGAAATTAAACCGTCTAAAAGAATAAATAATGAACGCGAATGAGCCATACGAAAAACTGTTGCTACTGTGTACAATAATCTGAACCGGAAAAATAGAAAAGAAAGATTTGTAATAATAAAAAAACTACTCCTAAAAAGAAAAAAAACTGTGTCAAATAAGAAAATCTAATAAAATAAATCAATATGCCCCACGTTTCTACAAAAAGAAGTGAAATCCCACCAAAAACATTCTGTAAAAATTAGCCAAGTCTCCATGGAGCTGCTTGTTTATCTCTAAAAAGTGATGAAATCTAGACAAAGTCGTGCCAAGGCTAAGGTTCCTTACTGCAATTTCTTTATTATTTATAGTTAATGTTGTGTGACTTGGCCGTTGAACATTCTTTATACGTTAGTGGGTACCTACAAGTCAATTTTGTAGTAACAATAGATATAACATTACGCGAAAACTAAATTAATGTTCAACGGCCAAGTCACACAACATTAACTATAAATAATAAAGAAATTGCAGTAAGGAACCTTAGCCTTGGCACGACTTTGTCTAGATTTCATCACTTTTTAGAGATAAACAAGCAGCTCCATGGAGACTTGGCTAATTTTTACAGAATGTTTTTGGTGGGATTCCTTCTTCAGAAACTGAGTCAAACTTCCCTTTGACTTTATTCACGCCTTTGTTTTTATAATATACCTTGGATCCAAAAACTTGCATGTATAAAACAGTAGGCTTCTTTCCTTTCCATATAGTGAAAGGTATCTCACCCTTCAAAGCCGCAGTCGGACATCTATTCCGAATGTAATTCGCTATGTTAACAGCTTCTGCCCAAAATTGAGGAGGGCTTCCGGCGTGTCTCATCATACACCTCGCCATTTCGGTAAGCGTTCTATTTTTCCTTTCCGCTACCCCGTTTTGTTGCGGTGTGTATGTAACCGACAACCTTCGAAAAATACCATTTTTCTTCAAAAAAATATCAAACTCTTTGTTTATGTATTCTCGGCCGTTATCTGATTGCAATGACTTAATCTTCTTCCCTGTGTAGTTTTCCACCTCAGCTTTGTAATCCTTGAAAACATTTAGCACGTCATTCTTATTACGTACAAAATAAACTTCGCACCATCGAGATTTATCGTCTATGAACGTAACGAAATATCTCTTACCTGAAAATGATTCATGTCTCATGGGGCCACATACATCCGTATGTACTATTTCCAATAATTCGCTGGTACGATCTGCATTACCCTTTGGAAATGGTTTGCAGGTCTGCTTCTCGCTACTACATATCGCGCACTCCGACATGTTTCCACCATCCAGCTTCATTCCGTGAACAAGCCCGCTTTTCGCCATGGCCTTTAAGTCACGTTCGTTCAAGTGCCCCAGACGTTCATGCCATATATCTATGGGTTTCTTGACTTCAACATTATTGACATCATTTTCATTCAAACGTACGTGGTATAGATTTCCTATACGATCGGCACGCATAAATACTTTATTGTCTTTCATGACAACAGCATCCTTCTTTCTAAAATGAACATCGTAACCATCATCGGTCAGTTTCGCCACTGAAAGGAGGTTAGTTCGCAGGTCTGATACATAGAACACCTTTTCAATGCATATGTTTTGAATTTCACTGCCTGTATCTACTGAAATATTTACCTTCCCGGTTCCACTAATACTGGTTTTCCCATTATTAGCCAAGTTCAGCTCAGAATTAATTTTCTTGAACTCTTTAATCATATTCTTTTCGTTGCACATATGTCCCGTGCAACCACTATCAATGCACCATATATTATTCTCTTGTGCGCTCAACATCACTTCTTCAGTGGTTGTCATCGACGTCAACACCTTTGACGTTTCTGCGTGATTACGATTATGATCTGATCTATCCAGGTTTTGTGGATTTCGTTTTCCTTTATAAATATTCTTGACTCTGCAATCTCTTGCAAAATGCCCATGACGACCACAACAATAACATTTAATCCTTTTAGGGCCTTGATCGTCATTTGATTTTGTCTGATCGGCATTTGTTTTGGCGCGTCTGACAAGCATAGCTCCCTGGTCCACCACTTTCGATTTGCGACCTTCGTGGTCTTCGAGAATCTTCACCTTTAACACTTCCGTTGTAGGTAGATCGTCTCGCGATTCCATTGCCGTTCGGAACATGGCAAAGGAGTCCGGCAAACTGTACAGCAGTAAAATGGCCAGTAGTTCGTCTATAACCACCAAACCGATTTCCTTCAATTTCTTTACGGCATCAAAGAAATCTGAGATGTGCTTCTTCAGGTCATCTTCTTCCTGCATACGTGTTAACACCAGCTTTTTTAATAACGAAGCTTTTCTCGCAGGTCCACTCGACTGATACATCGACAACAACTTGTCCCATATAGCTTTTGAGCTTTCTAAACCATCCAAACAACTTAATTCGCTTGGACTGATAGCTAATAAAATGTCCGATTCAGCTTTTCCATCCATTTTGATCCATTCCGAATATTTTGGATCGGAGCGAGGCGGTCGTGGCAGTATCCCGGATACATATTCCCACAAATCATTTTTCTTCAGAATCGCACGCATCTGAATCTTCCAAGTATCATAATTTTCTCCAGTGAGTGGATTAATTTTTATAGTTGCAGCCATGACGTAAGTTTCTTCAACTTTTTCACAATAATTTATTTCGATTTACGAAAAAAAAAAATATTTTCAACACACTTGCTCATAAAGTGGCTCTAATTTCACCGCAATTAGGCACATAATGACACCTGTAATCAAACTGTGACTTTTTCATTGCTATTATTCACAAGTGAGTTATAGGGTTTTTTTTTTTATTTTATTGGTTGAATTGCTTTGTTCTTAAAAAAGTTTCGATACAAAAAAGATCGTGTTCAATAGTACAAATAAATTAATGTACCTATTGCTTGCTCATTTCATACAACTTCGTATCTACATAGATAATTTCAACTTATAAGTTTTTAATAAATAAAACTTTCACTCAAATGCAACTTTTGTTTTCTTTTTTTTTACTTTTTTTTTAATTATAAAACTTCGAATTCCCCATTTCGTACGTGGCTGAAACGCTATCCGCGAAAAGCCAAAAAAAAAGGAACCTCATTCTTTTAGTCTATGGGCGATCGCCATTGTTAGATGCGCGCGCATAGGAAAACTGATGAATTATTCCCGCCATTGCGAAAAAAAATTCACAACTCGTTTTCACTGTTGAAATTATAGTTATTTTTAGTATTATTTTATTCTCAAGTGTGTTGAAAAACGTCGTATGATACACGTGTGTGTTGATGATTACCGTCTCGGCTTTCTTAAGAACCTCGCCTAACGGCTCGGTTCTCAATGGCGCCTCGGCGGTAATCACCAACATTACACACTTGTACCATAATGTACTATTATCGCTGCCTACCCATACTTTTAATCACCGTAGCACATAAAGGTCGTTTTTTTACGTACCTGGGCCCATAACCTGTTGAGATGTGAATAAAAGATTGGGTTTTTTGTAAAACACGTAAAATATAATCGGCCCTAGTTACCACAGTTGTTGATCGAAGTGACATGACATCTTTCTTTATAAAAGTATAAGCGTATCAAAAGAGTTTATGACTTCGGAGTAAATCCTCATTCAACAGAATTATTTGCCAAAAAATCAGAATGATCGCATGCATTTCAGTATGTTTTTTTTTTTGGTTGAAAGAAATTTTTAGAGATAAGTTCGTGATTTTTTTTATCGAGTTAAATTAATTGTATTATGTTTTCAAAACACTATCATACTAGCATATATCCTGAAGAATATAATATATTTTTCTAGTTTTGTTTATTGCCGTGAATCATGTACTTTTAGGCATTATAAAACACGTGCTTAGCTCATGTAGTCACCTTAAGCAGTATTTATAATAGTACATTTTTATTTAAAAAAAAAACTATGTTTTCAGACAATACGCTACTATTGCCATAGTTCTCAGGTACCAAAAATTTTGTCTTAAAACATTTTTCTGGATAAAAGAAACCAATTTTCTGATAAAAATACATCACCAAGCCATGTTTATTAACCCCTCAAACTACTCCCCTATTCCTAGTAATACTGTTCCAACAAACTGTAATGAATGTCATTATACGCTTACCTATTTCAAGACTTTGTTTGTATAAATGTAAATGTGACGTGGAAAAGTTCCATTGGAAGTCGATTTTCGAAGTTGTACGACGACGGTGGACGCGGCGAGCATTGTGAACAGTCTGGGAGCACCCTTTGCATACAACACAATGCCGTCGAGATACTGAATGTTACCTATGTGATGTGATCTTGGCTTGCTGTTGTTTTTTATAAGGTTTCAATGAAATGGTAGGATTTTGTACGCTATACAATAGTGAAAGGGGTAGGTGATGATGTGGAGAACTTCTTGGAGGTTGATATAAGCCTTTTTAAAACTGTTGATTCCTAATATTAATTATGATACCCATTGTTAGATATTCTCTATGTTTGTTTCCTAACCTTCGTTTTCCGATTTATTTTCCTCTGTTGGAGTTATTCTTCTTTTTTCAAGAAGTAGATGGCCATTCCCAAAGCGTGTACAAAAACTTATAAAAAGAGTTTATTATATTTTCCTATAGGTACCTAGGCTATCAAGATTCTGAAGTTTGATTAAAGGTGTATTTCCATGTCCATCTAAAACTCCTTAGTTCTCTACTATGCATTGAGGTGAGAGAGATATGGTGGCCTATTTTCGTCCGGAATATGCAACACTAGCTATCGGTCCTCCATTGTAAGCTATACTGTGTACTGTACCTATGTTTCTAAAATACGTAGAGAGAAAGTGTGTTAGTGTGTGTACATCTCACCTGTATTTAGTTTGTTATGGCAAAAGAGCTCAGATAAATTGTCCTACACGACTGACAAGAGGTAGGGGTTTTTAGCAATTGTAACCGCTACTTGAATCAAGGTGCAAAGTTTCGTGAGGCGGAAATGAAAACTTTCATTGTTTTGACGCTGTGGACACTTAGGTCAGACATAGGCGTGTGCAAATATAGGTGCACCTATAAATTCAATGATTGTGTCACAAATGTAACACCATGCTCATTTTCTAATATAGGTACTTAGTGATTTTAGTTCAGCTTGGAGGACACCCACCAGTTTGACAGTTTAATTTTCAATTATCTACGAAAATCAGAAAAAAATATCTGCGATTGTTTTTTGGAATCCAATTGGCTCTAAATATTTTATTTAAAATACTCTAATCGCAGTGATATGGCTCAAAAGAAGGTCTCTGGTGAGATAACGAGTAATAGAGAAGTATAAAGAAGACATGATACGCCGACTCCAAATGAATTGAGTCAAGGGCAAGAGAATGATGACTCTAATCTCAATGAGTTTTTAGAGAAAATCATCATCATCATCATCATTTCAGCCGAAAGACGTCCACTGCTGGACATAGGCTCCCCCAGTGCCGCCACATTGACCGGTCCCTTGCGACTCGGACTCGCCAACGGACTCCCGCTACCTTCACCATCGGTCCACCTAGTGGGAGGTCTTCCAACGCAGTTCCCGGTTTGCGGTCGCCACTCTAGAACTTTTCGGCCCCATCGGCCATCAAAAATATCATTAGGTATTATTAAAATCTAAATAGATACTCGTACCGACATAACATATTATTATTCTGTATTTCCAGAAACCCAGCTGCGAAACCAACGAGCTGTCAGACAAGTTTAAATTGAACCTAGATATTATAGTTTCACTGAAGCTAATTATAACAGACTTAATGAGAAAAGTTAACCATCGTTTACTTTATTAATTACAATGGGAAGAGAATCCTCGGAAATAATGAAACGAACAAACACGGATGTATTATTTCGCTGGTACGGATTCGTAGTACGAACGCGATGTATGAATAAAAATGAATTGCAGCTTCAGCAATGAAGACAAAGTACCTACGAGTCTTGTTACACTTGGTTGAACGTTCGACGGCGTCATGAAGACGTATTATGCTAACAAAAAATACCTATCGGGTTTTCCCGAGCTTAGTCGAAGTAATCCGAATACAGAGCTTTTGTTAAATACCCGTATACCTATACGTCATACGAATTGAAAATGTAAGATTATATTTATAGCTTGATTATGAATTGTTAAAACAACGTCATTGATTTAATTGTTAAAACAACGTCTTACCTATTGTTATAGCTTCGGCTATAAATACCACTAATCTTCGTTGTTTCCTCAAAGGTTTTAAAAAGGTATTTTCTGTACAACCATGATTGTTTATAGTGTGATTCTCTGAAACGATTTAATCCAATCTCCTGCACATTTTGTATTTGTTATATATAATTATGAAATGATAATGATGACAGGTCATATTTATTACCAGAGCTATGGAAACGTTCAGTGGTGCACAATGACTAATTTATTAATATGACGTTACACATTGTGCTCTAATTAATTACCAAACGTTGCCACATGTGTGTACTGTGTACATTATATATATTATTGAAAAATAATCGAGGTGCGAACAATAATTTATCTTAACACTTGTATGGTTTATTGAGGATGTGCAGGTTGTAAAGACCAGATGTGCGGCGACCCGATCGGCGCGTGCGCTTCCGTTTCCGCGTCGACCGCAGCGCGCATGCGCCCGCCGCGCACTGTTCATAGACAGGTGGTCACTATTGATCGATATTTATGGATTTGAAAATTCCTATTCGTTTATATAGCCATAAATTAATTCCTAATTCAATATAATAAATTAACTCTGGGTACCTACTTGTAAGTTGATTTATTGATGCAATAAAATAAGTTATGGAAAATGAGCGTCGCAGTGCCGGTGGTCATGGGTAAGCATAGACGTGCATAGAAATTACCTATTAATCTACATTTATTGAGAATATTCCAAGAGTTTACAGTTTTCTTGGAAATTAAAGGTAATAAATCTCTTGAACTTTCACTAAGTGTAAATATTTTGAAATTCACCTAGAAACTAGAGGCAGTAAATATCGCAGTTCCAATTAAGACTAGTTAGTGTCTGAATACTTGTACTTCAAAGCATCCAGCGACGGTCGCTGCTGGCGCAGACAACACAACAAAAACGATAATAACTCTGATATAAGACTGAAATAAACTCCATATCCTCGGTCCCCACTAAATAGAAGTGAATAAGAGCAAACATTTCCAGCCGCTATTGCAGCGACTCCGTATGTGTATTGTTGCAATTTCAAAAATTCCCATTATCGTGGAGCGTAAAAAGGAGAGAAATAAGAAGTGGCGGACAATAGTATACGTCTATGGGCAACGGAGAGGAGGCACGGCGTTTCTAAGCAACGCTCGCTCGCGTCCCACGCCACAGCCACGCCACGCGCCGTTCTGTGTCCGGAACTCCGCACCCGACTACACGTGGCGTTTATTGATAATACCATAACAACACAATTCTAGGAATAATTATTGCGTTGCACACATTAATACTAGAAAAGGAATAACTTTACGAAGTTACAGTGAAACACGTACATATTTCATATTATCAGGAATTCTAATGTCGCACGTTTTCGTTAGTGAAAATTGTAATGAGTTACCAACTAAGTGAAATAGGTACTTGTATTCTATAACATGATCATAAAAGTAAATGTTACGGAGTGCTAAAGTTAGCAACGATTGATACAAATTGATTGAGTGATGTAAGTTATAATTGCGAGGCACCGGCCACTCACATAAATACTTCAGTGAATTCTGTCCATGCGAGAGGAAATCATTTGAATGGCCGAAATAACCGCCGGCCGGCTGGGCTACCTCAGGGAGGCTATTTCTATTCCATATTGACTGTTCATATTTCATAATGTTTGACACTGATAAATTATTCTTATCACCGGCTCTAATAGGGGCACGTACGACTAATAAAAAGTAATGTGTGCTTATAACTTTGCTTAATTGGGAATGTAAGGAGAGTGTTCAGGAAACGTGCATACACTTAAAAGCTTGAATTCCTTGTTAACGTTAACATGTATTTGATTTTAAAAGAAGCGTTTGCGAGAATAACCTCGCAAACACAATGTGATTCTTTCGATTAGAATAATTCCTCCCTGTGAATGCTAACAAAAACTACAAATAGGCGGCTTCTATCTCTTACCAAACTTGGATATGCGGCTCGCAAACATTTCCTTTTCTAAACAGAAAATTCCGTGGATCGATTCAGTATACGGGCGTTCTAATAACATTCCGGGGCGATATTTCACACACCTCGATCGCGACTGTGTACATCACTTAGCCCAACACAATGGTACACGGACGATTTATTGTGTACACTCTGTACCCAGATAAAGCACAGACAATGGCCTATCAGATGGCGGTCGATCGACACGTGTATGCTTTTAGCTCTAGACTTCGACACCCAATTACGTGGCCGCTAGCGACCGTATCATTCATCACGTACAAACGAGCGATTTTTTATTACACGCCCTCTCCCAAGGTGAGGGTAAAACGGAATCTTACGAGAGGATGATACTCTCCCAACTTGGTGTGGAGCAATTAAGGACAAAATTACTTACGCCGACGGATTTTGGTGGATTAGGTACGGTGGAAAGTTAAAACTAAGATTATCGTTAGGTAATGGGAGACGAACGATTATGGGATATTATGTTTTGGTGTCTGGTTTATTTTATAAAGTTAAAAAATATTAAAATGTATAGGAACTCATCAGTAACATTTCATTTAATTATTCTCGACATTTTTGTAGTCAGAAATGCTTAATTAAGTATACTGATATCAATGGAATTTAAAACTTTTTTTTATTCATATTTTTACAAATCTGCTAATTTTTCAGTTAATATCCTACATAGAAAAAGCTACTATACACTACATCTACTACTACATCCTAAAGAAATAAGAATGGCAAATAATCTGCGGCTAATAGAACCGCCCAACAATTAGGTGCACTTTGGGTCGCAATTTTTTTATTTCGTAACAAAAACTAGCAGGTTGTTAAAAACCGCTAAGAGCATATAAATAGGTTTTACTATCTTTCATACGAAACACTGGAAGTATGGTCTGCCCATAAAGTTTTTATATTACCATTATGCCATCAAACTTTATGATTAGACTCGTCCAGTCAGACTGAATCGCGGCCTGATGCGCAAAACTGTTTCAGGAACAACTAGGTAATAAAATGTTATGCTAACGTTGAACTAGTGAAAAATAAAGCGAAACTAAATAGATGGCAATGTTTACTTAGGAACATAAGCACATATTATGTATGTTTAGGGACAGACAGAGGGGTAAAGTTTTCGTGTAAATTGACGATGTCAATTTGTCCAAATGTGGTATTCTAACGCATATCGTAACACATTAAAATTATCATACCAATTAATGCACTGCGTGTGACTAATTAGACCATTTATATTAACAAAAAACTTAACAGCCGTGTATGGTGTGCTCTTCATAGTGGGGTCAGGGCTTAATCGTGTAAAGAATTTCATAAAAGCTATAAAACTCGTATTGTGACATAAAATGTGAAGTTAGAATCGTAAAAAGCCGGGGTGCGAACACTGCGAACGCTTCTCCCCCGCAGCGCGGATCCATGACGTCATTAAGCGGCACGCGCGCGCCACGTCTCAACAAGCCGCGTATCCGTCGGCCGCACGCCCGCACGCCTCTTCTACGTTCACTTTTCACACACCACTAGCTATCGACAAATGAAAATATATCTTCAACCATAAAAAAATGCCATAAATATTTTATTTAAATACAGTTTTGTTTGTAAGTTCTACTCGTGTCGGTATTAATCGAATGACATAGGTCACAGGTGTTCAAGGACGAAAAACAAAAAAAGAACCAAAAACGTCCAGGATATTTTTTTGCGGTTTTCTGCCTGAATTTCGGTGTGAACTAGTCTTATGTATTATACGGGGTCGTCACACTACCCACGAGTAACCAAACCTCAACAAAAACATTGTTTACAAAGGTTTTCTCTTGTGTGTATGTGTCAACATGGTTTGGGGAAAGCAGATTAATTTAGGTGATTGCGTTCTTTGCATCCTATCCCGCAGTAACATGACGTCATGATGTTCGTACCTTGCCGTAATGAAATGTATAGACAACCAAACCGGTTCGTTCCTACTTTATAGAGAACTGAGTGAGATCGTCGAGTGTCCCTCCTTACCAGTGACATTTAACTACATGTTTTATGTTTGTACAGTGGAATTGATTAATTTATAGTTACTGCATCAGTCATGGGGACGAGCATGTGACGAGCATCGGACCGAGTCGTTACGATTACGACATGCCTACTAAAGTGACCTACATTATTTTATATGGCTCTTAACTGAGCAAGGATTGCGTCGCTTACTTGGACTTACCATCCAATAATAGTGCTGTTAGAAATCTACGAAGATATTTATGTACCTAATGATGATTATAGGATTGTAAAGCGATACTCCGATCCGTATATGGGAACCAAGATCCAAATGCTGAGTACACACTTGGAAGAGATTAGTCAATAATGCTAATCGTGACATTTATTCGTTCACCGTCTGACTATTAAAGATAACATTCCATTCAACAAAAATAGAAGATGAAATAAGTTCTGTCTAAGTATTATTATCTTGAACTTGAGGTTTGTTATGAAAGGTCATCTTAAGGTCACTTTTTTCATGTTCATCGCAAGTTTGTAATAACTGGGAAAAGTGAGAGCAAGTTTTGATGGATATAATAACAGTAAAACCAATCAGGAATGTTAGTTGTAGCTGAATTGGACTACAGAAAAATTTAAAATACGAAAACTAAATTAAAAGTAAACGTATGAAAAGTAGCAAATTTTAAACTAGCGACCCGCGCCCCTTCTTTGCACGACTTTTACGACTTGGTAAAATGTAATTATGTCTTTATTTTATGTAAGTTTTACATTAGTGTACCTATTATACAAAATAATAAACCTACCAAAATAAATTCTCAAAATCATGGTGAAAACTGAAAACCACACCGATATTTTTATCAAAATCCTTTGCTGCGCTGTCTGTTTGGAAGGACAACCGAATCGCGCTCACACAGACCGATACAAAAGCATAATATTAGCACTAGCTTTTGCTCGCGACATAATTCCCGTTATGTACGGAAGTACCAGTAACCAATGGGAATGTTTTAAACGTACATTATTATAGTCCACGTATGATAGTTGGGGATAACGAATTTTCGAAAATCTGTGAATGCAGATTTGTTTATTTTTAAATGTAAAGGACTGTTTCCTTTGAGTGAAATTTGCTATCTCCAGTATTTCGAGTACTTTTCCTCCAGGTGGCATTGAAAAATTCCACCCTGTATACTCGATACAGGTACTTAATCGAGATCACTGTACTTCTGCCGCAAAGCGAATCTGTTTTTGAACAAGGATTTCAAACTAACAAATAAATATCTCTTTATCATATTAGTATAGACTATAGATGAGACCTGAACATATTAGATACCTTTATTCTTTTCAACCGGTAAAACCAAGTAAGTTATGAGGAAGCCACAGGAACCGCTGGCATTTAACCGAAGTAAATGAATTACCAACCTGCTTCCCATCCCATGCCGCCGGTCTCTAATAAGCTCAATTATAATTTCTAAGGACTAAATCGGATCTCTTATCTATATTTAGTCAAGTGGAAACACGAACAAGACATAACCTTTTAGGCATGAGTGAGCTTTTTATAAATAGATATTGGATCCGTTTTCCTGATTGATTTAAATCAGGATATACTCGTATTATAAGAAAATCTTATTTTTTTGTGAAAGTCTTGGTTTAGAAGATTTTGGGAGGTGCTTGGAGCAGTAGTGCAACAGTGCTAACGGCCCTACTACGAGTCACAGCTCGTGGGTTCGAACCCAGACTGGTTACTGTTACTTTAAGGTGAAAGCGTCAGGGTGGCCCGCGAAATTCAAATTTTCTTACGTTTTTTGCAATTTGCAGTTCATAAGAGTCGAGGAACGAATTTTTCACGGTCAAAGTCGTTCCTCGACTCTTATGAACTTTGAGGGTTGTATTGATGATTTTGGTGATTATAATTCTGTAACTACATACGTTTTACAGCCGAGACCGATATTTTCATCAAAATACAACTTATCACTGGCCTGCAAATTGCAAAAAACTTAAGAAAATTTTAATTTCCCGGGCTACCTTAGAGCATCAGCCTTAAGCATCTAGTACTACAGGTCTACCGCGTCGCCTTCTGGTTGTGTCAGGGCTCCACATTTATTTATTTATTTAAACTTCATGTACAAAAGTGGTACATAGGCGGACTTAATGCCACAAGGCATTCTCTACAAGTCAACCATTGGGTCAAATAGACAGCATTGTGATAGAGTACAATAAAAATAAAAAGAAACATACCATCTTGTAAGCCTAAAATAAAACACATAAATGGGTACCTACATACTAATACATAAATAAGCATAAAAAATAAACTAATATATATTAATATACATACAAATAGTCCGAAATACGAGAAACCCTGCGATATAATTACTACGACTCTATGAATAGCTATATTAATAAGGTAAACAATTTAGACCGACTTTAAATAAAATTTCCGAACTGCTTTTTTAAAAGCCAATTTGGTTTCGGCTTTTTTAATGCCATGGGGTAGCGCGTTCCAGAGTTTTATAGTGGAGATAGCATAAGAAGAGGACATAAAACCAGTACGGTGAGAGGGAATTTGAAGGATAAGGTTTTTGGAAGCTCGAAGGTTCCGACTGTGAGAACTACCCAACACCTTAAAATAAGTTTTTAAGTATTCAGGAGCGCATGGATCATTCATGGTGGTGAAAAGCAAGCAGAGAGATCTGAGGGACCTCCTGAGTCTGATAGGCAGCCATTTAAGCTGAGAGCGGTACGAAGAGATATGATCATATTTGCGAAGGCCAAAAATGAAACGAATGCAATTGTTCAGAAGAAGATCCAATTTGCTAAGAAGTTCTTGGGTTAAATCAGGGTAACAAACATCAGCATAGTCGATAATGGGAAGCACAAGCGCCTGCACCAAAGTTGTTTTAGTGCTAGATGGGAGAAAATGTTTAAATCTATAGAGAGACCGCAGTGAGTAAGTAACTTTCTGGCTAACCTGGGCCACCTGCTTATTCCAGCTGAAAGTATCGTCAATGTACAGGCCCAAGTCTTTTACGTGAGGTGAGAGAGGTATAACGGTGTTGTCGAACATAAGCGGCACCAGCCGGCCAGTGTCCAAATTTCTCAGGTAGTACGAGCTACCAATGAGAATGGCTTGGCATTTCCCGACGTTGATAGCAACACCAAATTTGCCAGACCATTCCTCGATAGCTCGTAGATCAGCATTAAGTGACGAGATGCAATGATCGAGGTTGGCAATGTCCGATTGAGCGTACAGTTGCAGGTCATCAGCATACAGATGGTAAGAGCACTTGAGGATAGTGGTAATAGAATTTATAAATAACGAAAATAAGAGAGGAGAGAGTATACCGCCTTGTGGAACGCCAGCAACCAGGTCGCACCAGTCGGAGTAATCCTGATCGGCACGCACCGCCTGCTGGCGACCACGAAGATATGAAGAAAACCAATCACGTGACAACGAAGAGACCCCAACTTGAGACAGTATGGCGAGGAGGATATCGTGGTCAACGGTGTTAAAAGCGTTGGAAAAATCTATTAAAACCAATACCGTGACCCTCGAATTCTCCAAGCCATCTCTAATGTCTTCTGTGACCTTAAGTAAGGCTGAGGCTGTGCTGTGGCCAGGCCGAAAACCGGATTGGAATTCGGACAACAGGCTATTCTTGTGAACGTGGGACGCTATTTGCCTCAGAGCCGCTGCTTCTAGGATCTTGGAAAGGAAAGGAAGAATGGAGATAGGTCTGTAGTGATTAGGCAAACTGGGACTAGGAATTTTTGGAAGGGGGATAATATAAGCTTTACACCACAAGTCAGGAAACACACCAGTGAAAAGGGAAAAATTTATGATGTGGGTAACAATGGGAATTAAATTATCAATCATAAAAGATAACATAGCTCTGCTGATCCCATTACAGCCCACAGCCTTAGACTTAATAGACATAAACAATTTGAAGACCTCGACGTTAGTCACGGGGGAGAAAGAAAAAGAGTCAGGAGGTAACAATGGCTTGGAAGCAATGTCATGAATAGTTTGGTTCCTGACACCAACTGAAAGCGAATCTGACGTTGAGAAATGTTTATTAAGAGAGTTTAAGGACAGACTAGAAGGTAAAATACTAGAGGAGGACTTAGTTATGCCAAGTGATTTTAGAAACTTCCAAATTTCAGCCGGTGAAGAATTGTGGACATTTTCACAAATGTATCGGCGTTTAGACACTCTAACCATCTGATTGCATCGGTTTCTAGCCAACTTGTATAGGCCCCAGTTCTCCTCACTGCGATCCCGTCTATATCTTCTGAAAGCCCTGTCACGCCGTCTCATAGCCATCCTAACTCCTGGGGTTATCCATGGAGCCGGAGGGCGCTTAACACGGACGGCCCTCAGTGGTGCATGCGCGTCTATGACCTGGCGAACAGACTTATTAAATATCTCGACTTTCTCCTCCACCGTCGATGATTGGACAAGATCGTCCCAATCAAGAGCTTGTGCATCAGCATTGAGTTTTTCCTTATCCAACCTCGCAAAATTCCGCATAAAAACAATAGCAGGCCGCTGCTTAGGGGGTCTAATTTTGTAAGAAAGATAAATTAAGTCGTGTCTAGATAGCCCAGGAGCAGCGACCTGACCATGGTTAGCAACAAGATCAGCAGAAGAAGCAAGCATGAGATCGAGCCAGGAGTCGCTTGAGTCAAAGTTATGATGTGTCGGGCTAAGCGTGAGGAGTGACATACTCGACGACTCCAGGATCGCTCTCAACCTACGTGACCTAGGATTGTCTTTCGAAAGGTCGGTGTTAAAGTCACCCATAACTATGTGATGTTTGTACTCTGAGGAAACAGATTCAAAAAGAGATTCCAGACTGGAGAAGTAATCAGTAGTAGGTGGGCAGTAAACAACTCCTAGAACGGCCTTGACCCCTTTTACAAAAATTTCCAGAACTAAAAACTCAGCGTTGGCATTATAGCTTGGGGGTGAAGAAGATACAATTTTGTAAGGGATGTTACTTCGTAAATAAATGGCAACACCACCGGCTCTTTTCCCCGTACGGTCATTGCGAATTAAGATAAAGCCTGGTAAAGAGTAAAAAGTAGAGGGCAGTTCGGGTTTAGCCAACTTTCAGACAATAATATGGCATGTACGTTAACATCACCAAACAAATCCAACATCTCAGAATGATGCTGGGGAATACTCTGAGCGTTAACATGACACACATTAAAACAATTATTAAATCGCTGGCACTCGCTACTTAGAAAACTATTAACCACATTCTTATTCTTATTCTTTATTGCACACAAAAAAACAATCACAAAGAAAAATATACACAAAATTATAAAATATAGCTTATGTACAACGGCGAGCTTAACCCAGAATTGGGTTTTCTTACAGCAAACCATACTAGTGCTGAGAGATTTGCAGGAGATTAACCACATCGTGGTTATTTGAGCCCACAGCTAGTCGGGAGTACGGAAGACATGGCCAGCCTAGTCCTACTTCATCTGGGTGGTTTTTTGAGCAACGTTACTTTGTATAATTCATTTCATCATCGGGAAACTTGGTAAGAAAAGTGGCATGTCCTTGAACAAAACTCGAAGACTTTTGACATCAATTGACCAACGTGTACTGGCTCCGCGACTTGGTTTATTCAGAGAGAGGTCTATATCATAGCAATGGGAACATTAAGGGCACATTATGCTATCAAAAGGCCTTTGTCCAGACGAAACAAATTACGGGCAAATTAAAAAGAAGGCGTTCGAAAAAGCCTGCAAAAAAAAAAAACCTTTTTAATAAGACCTCGCATTTTCTAAGTCACGAGTGAAGAAATACGTTATATTGTAATATCTCTAGCGATATTGTAAAATCTCGAAACATTGTCAAATGAACATACTGCTTACAAAAAAACGCATTGTTTTTCGTGAAATGCGTGCGATGGTAGTCAACTCACGCGGTGTGGAGGGAAGGAGGGGGTCCCCCTTGCCCAGTGGTACCACTCTCATGAAAAGATAATGTTCCATTCCTGAGAAATACCGCTTATTATAACCTAACCTTAAAACACTTTATATTCCCCTAAAAAGCGTAGTCGACGGAGCCCCGCTTCGCGGGGTAGGTTTGTATTTCCGGGTGCAGGGTTTAAAGGAACCTAACTAACCTAACGGGGGGGTGCCCCAAGTCCCGATTATGGGGGCAGAGATACTTCCGTATGTTCAGTTGACAATATTTCGAGAGTTTACAATATCTCTAGAGAGTAACACGTTATATTGTAATATAACATGAGATGCTATAATAAAATTCCACAAAGTATTCTTGAACTGAATGAGACGAAATTTAAAACATGCATTAAACGCACACTATGTAAGCAAGCATATTACAAGTTGAGCGATTATATCGCTGATAAAAATGCTTGGCTCAATGCTGGTCCTGCTCCACAAGGACAGGGGCTCAAAAATTGATAGCATTAAATGGTATTGTTGGAGCGGCTGAAGATTGTACAACTATCTTTGCATTGTATAGATTCAATCTACTTAGTATTATATAAACGCATAGCCCATATTGTGTGAGTACTATGTACTAGAAAGCTATCATTCACTGGAAACCTACTTTAGTTTTTGACTTGAATGTGTCCTGGCGGTTGAGAGTATGTCATGCTCACTCAAATGTCTCGCTGATTATGGCGCGTGTGTCGGACCATTTAGTTCCCTTCAAAATGGTTGAGTTGAATGGTGCTGATCCATGCGTCATGTGCGTGAACGGGCGCTGTCAGTTGTGACTGGTCATCTCTTAGTCGCCATGGTTTATTTGAATTAATTATTTGGTTTTTGAGTTGTATTTTGTTTTGGTTTTGCTATGGACACTTTTAACGTGCACATCTTGCTACATTGTTCTCACATAATATACCACCTCAACATGAATGATGTAACCAAAATTTTGTAACAATATTTTGATTTAAAAGAGTGTCCATGGAGTTTCTTGCCCGTTCTTCTCCATAGAGATCTACGCTAGGGAATGGGCAACTACAGTACTTTCACAGTTTTTATGTCTTGTGACTGGGACTGTAGCTACATTTAATTTTGATCTTTGTTTCGACAATTTAAAAGTGCCTGTTATTGGCCTACTTAAAATAAATGCTTTGATTTTGATTGAACGTGTTTGACAATTTTACGGTGAAATATACATGACAACCGGAGGGAAGTGGAAATCACATTTTTTTCCTACTTTTTCGCTATATACTTTCTGATTAATTTCGTTGCGGGATCCAAGACAGTTAAATTCATTCTCTGGGACTTCGTCGAGCTTCATTGTCTCGGCGCTTTTCTGGTGGTCGCCACTGTTGATTCTGGCTTTCAGGAGTTACAGTGGTTTGTGGCGGGCTTGTCCCAATAATAATACATGACAACATTTTAAAGAAAAGGTAACAATGTTTGGGTTTTTTAATGTTATTATTTTTTCATTTAATTCCTATTATTTTACGTACATTTGGACTTATTCTAAAAGATTAAAAGAATAATCGTTTAGTTTGTAAGTAGTTTGACTTCCAATTGTTTAAACAGTCCATGATATTTTTTTCAGCCTAAACCGTATTTAAATTAAACTATCCGTATAAAATGTAGTCGCGACGGCGAACAATCAATTTTGTTTTGTCGTACAAAAATAATAGTCGGTTCGACGCAGCCTTTTCCCTTGTGACATCTATCGAGGCCGCATCGTGTGTCACAATGGCGATAGACATCAGTTCCCGTCGCTACGTAATACTAAAGTGATTTTTATTACATTCGATTCGGTTGCTTTGTTCATATTCCAAACCCTTGTGTGACAATAAGTCTTGGAAAAGCACCAGTGTGGAAAATAGCATCAGATATTCGTACATTTCTTATCATCTCAGTTATTAGGTCGCGAAATAATTTTCTAATGCCGTTCGGGTATGTAATGTAATACGAGTACGATGTGTTACGCTGTCTTTTGCGAGGTGCGAGCATTTTGTTGTAGTAGGTAATTATTTTCTTTTTGTGTGTAGCTTTTTTAGAGGTTTTTTGTCAAATGGGTTCGTATTGCTCTCAACCAAACCAAGATTGTTCTAATTCTACAAGATCATTTCCTTTCACTAACCAAGCACATTAAGGTTTCCCTTTAAAAAAGGCGATAATTCAGGTCAAAACAAATAAAAAGCACACAGCAGTTGTGGTTGCACGTGTGAAGTGTATCAAAGGCATGCAAACAATTGTTCGCCAATTTAATAAGGTTTCTGTAGACGGTGCATCAAAATGACCATACGGTGTATGGGCACGCGACCGCATTGTCTGACACCTTGCACACGGCTTCAGGCTGTCATTACCGTGGCAGGCGGTACCTGATACACAATGTGCACAAACAATTTATGAACATGTCTACATACAGTACAGAAGCTAATATTGTCTGTAGTAGTCTGTATATAGAGTAAATGATGATATACTTACTTTGCCAAAGTGCGTGCCTTAGTTAGATACGCAGATTTCGTTAATTATTTTAAACACGATATCTGCAACTTCAAAGCGCTGCTAGAGAAACGCTCATCCGAATCTATGGTAAGACAAGTAATGTCTGGGGTATAGTTTGAATGGAGGTATGTCTGAAAGTGGCAGCTGAACATAAAGGAATGGAGAACGGTGTGCCTCGAGATAGGCACTCTGTGCAGGCTTGTAATTTTAGATATCGAGCCTCCCTCCCCCGTCACCCGCCGTGTCTCCCGGCTCATCCCGACTCGGCTGCGGATTAGAATGAAAATACAACGCTTTATTATCTTTCCTTTGACCGTATGTCTTACCTTTGCCGATCTACTGTTTCCCTTCTCCTGTCCGCTAAAGGTGAGTGAATTGTTGATATTTTTTTGTAATCTCCCCCCCCCCCCCCCCTTTGTATTCAATTATCTTTGTTGCCGAGAAGATCATCTATCTGAAATGTAAATTCGAATTTCACCCATACTCCTGAACGGCGGCAAAAGATTTTATTTAACTCAACACCCCGAAAAGTATGCGTTTTATAGGGATCCTTGAACGCGGTGGATTTTTATTAGAGACACGTTTTTACCGACAGTAGATCGTGCTACAGGCGACATTTATCTTCCGGCCGCGGCGGTGGGGGTGTCTTTGTAAAACGTTTGCGGATGAAAGATTTTCCTTCTTTTATTATTTCACATGTAATTTATGACACTTCTAAGGTTCGCGATTTCTTAGAATAAAGACACTTTTGACTCATAAGCGAACAATTTTATTGGCGACGTCCCTTTTAAAATTTTTCAAATTGCACAAAAGTCTTTCTATATTATTTTAGTCTGAAACGAAAGTGGCATCCGGATTTTATTCTATCTTATAAGTAGAAAACATCTCTGCGATTTAATGCAAGCGGAGTGCGGAGATCAAAGGGCCTTATGCATTATATTAAAGTTTTATTCGACGCCGGTGTGCGGCCGCCGGGCCCGGCAATTTCCTTTTCACGCCTACTTGAAATAAAAATACAATTTTTATTTGGGCCCTGGTAATTAAAAAGGGATTCTGTAATGAAAAGGTATACCTCCAGTTCCGGGCGCTCCTCTCAATTTCACTTCCGTTTGTTTGTTCCACGGGGGCCACGCCTCTGGGGGCCAAGCAAAGGGTTGTCGTGCCGCGCCGTGCGGGGTGTGTCCTCAAACATTGCCTAAATCACAAACACATTAAGGAAATGTCTCTAATGATAGTCGCGTACGCTTTCTGACCACGGGCGCTTAATTCGTAAAGGCGCTTCTAGTTGGTAAGACAATGAGTGACGACAAAGACGGAGCCGTATCAGACGGAAGTGCGCCTGATTGCAAGCACGATGTCGTCAGGATCCTACTTCCTGTGTCCCGGATACTAAACAATATAGTTACGTTGCTACGTATTCTTAAATCTGTACCTATGTAGAAAGGATGTTTCTCAGCACTACTTCCGTCTAAACCTATCTGTTGCAGAAATCACTTATGACGGAAACCTATTTTCCACACGATTTCTATTTGTGTATTTGGGCTTAGGTACTTTTGTTCTTAAGCAACAAGAAGTCACCAAAAATATAATAAATCGAAGAAGTCGACTTTTCCAAAACATCCCTCTTCCTTATACATTTATGTCAGCTTAGGACTCAAGGAGCCGTTGAAATAAACTCATGAAACATAAATGCGGCCATGATAGTTTCATGTAACTGCCAGAGATAGTTCACTACACTCTTTAATGTTAATGTAATGTTTATGTAGAGGGTAATAATATAGGTATAACTCCCGGCTCCGGTCGGCGGCGGCGCGCCGTGCATTTTACCCTCTCCAGAGGAGATTAGCCATCTGAGCGGATTAAGCAAAGGTAGACCCATATAATACAGTATTTAACTCGTTATGTGGCAAAAATATTCGTAATTCTGAGAGGCAAAGTCGGTTTGAGACACAACGCTTTGGGGAATAAAGGAACGTATTCTACAAAAGTGATATGACATTTTGTCGTCTATTAAACCTCAAGACGAAATTAATTCTGGGCACAACACCCGGAAATGTTCGCCTAGATATGCCTATTTCATGTCTTCTACTTACCGTAAATTTGTGAGATTACCGGAGCTACATAAAGGCTCGCGTTAAGTTGAGCCATATTAAAGTTTAATTTAGAAATACAATGAAATACTCAGCGGGATCTTGAATTTTATGAAGAGATAATGTCCTCGAAACGCCAGCGACCCTCTTGAAATATTCTAAGAAATTTGCGATTCAAATACGCAAAGCCGTTTAAAACGCCTAACAAATTAAAGGCGGACTCGTTAAAGCAATAATTACTGATTACATTATGAAATAATACCTTGCGTAGATGTGAGAAATGCCCTTCATTTCGTTTGTATATTTATTTCAATCATGCATTAATTTCGGTTTATAATTTCAGCGTTGGTTCATGAAAACTGAAAAGCAGTGAAGTGGGATGCTGCAGGTGAAACAGACATGCAAAATTTCCAGTAGGTATTTGCAGTTGAAAAACAGTGTTGCCGCCAAAGGTAAATATATAAATAACCCATGCTAGAATCAAAAGAACGAGTTTTGCAGTAGTGAGTGAAGCAGGGCGTTCGTGTTTTAATATTTTACCGAAAGCTTTGCGCTGAATCGCCGAATGCGCAAACAAAGCTGCTACCTTAATAACCGGCACAACTGTATGCGGCTGAAAGCTCTAATAATCCGACCTCCGCTGCTCAGTGCTCGTCGAAAGAGAACGACTGAAGCATTTTTAAAATTCGTTCCACCTTTAGATTAGCGTTGATAGAGATAAGTCTACTTGTCATCTTAGATATATTTTAGTTGAAAGTCCGTCGGGAAGAAAAATAAACAAGCGCAAGATTTAATCTGTGAGCGTTTCCCTGTCTGTTTAAATAGAAGTCACAGGAGACGGAGTGTTATCGGCGCGGTCCGTACCTATTTGCCGAGCCGCAGCCGGCGCGCGGCGCCCGCACCGCTCGCCCTAACTTCCCTTGTTTGCAAACTCGGATTGGATCTCGCGTTCTACTTTCCACAGGACATTCACAATCTAGTTTTATGACTTTAAAATGTTAACGCCGCCACCCTAACTGGTTGATCATGAGTTCATGACTTTTAATCATGATGTTGAACTCTTCAACGACTGTTGTTGTTTCTTTTTATTCTTTGTGCGTTTTGCGTCAATGTTTTGACTGAACTCTTGTTTCTTTTATTTCAATAGATAAGTTCTGGGGAGTACCTAATCTATGGATTGACGTGACGGGCGGAACGAGACCGGCGACGTCACAGTTGGAGTCCAGCTCAACAATAGGATTCAAAAGACGTTCAACGCCGCAATGAATGCATAAATGACTTTGACCAATTGATTTTAACACCGCATTGTGCTCGATCAGAGAATGATGTGCGGTCTTTTTGTGTTTACCTATTCGATTTAACAAGAACCGACATTTGACCTGGCGTCTTTAATCAATGTCCGTAATAATACGCACGAACAGGTGAAAGTATTTTTGTAATGCTTTTAGTTTTAACATTTTAAAGTCAGTGTCAAACCTTCACTTCTTTGTAAAGATTTATTTATACAAGATTGGTTAATGTAAACACTGAAAACATAAACACACGCATTTGTAGACATATGTTAGTGAACAAGTGCATGCGCAGCGGGTGATGTGGGGGCCCAGAGAGAGAGGGGAGGTGGGGGAGGCCTGACGAACCTTTGTTTGGAACATAAAATTATACGACACCAATAAATTCTTTGTTTACCCGATAAATGAACGTGTCCGTTCGTATGGGAGTGCGATCGACTCTGCGTGACTCGAGGATATGCATGTACACCTATAAAGATAAAAAACTATGTGACAGCAATAAACAATTCCCAAAAATAGAACAAGAACTGATTCCACTACAAACATTCCTTTTTAAAATACAATTTGTTATTTTAGATCGCTATCTTAATGAGTACCGTTTTGAGAATAAATCTCCTAAATAAACAAGCATTGTCAAAACACTCGACTCCACAAAAGTTTAACCGAAGAGATGTCAACTCTTTCTGAGATAATGCCATTATCTGGTTTACCTGAGGAGAGCTGGGGTAACAATGGCGTTGTCGGCAGATGTCTCCGCAAAACAAACTTCACAACAAACCTAAATCATGGCGGGAGATAAAAAAATGTAGGATTAATTATACCACATAGAGTCGCGGTAGGACAGTGCGACAATAAATCGTCATCATAGACGTGAATCGGTGTACAAAATGTTAATGCCGCGTATTATGCCGTGACTACAATGACGCATTGTGCGCCGATTCGGGTTCGCGTTGGACGCACCAACTTTCAAACGTCCGCGTCATGTTGTTTGTAATCTTTTTTTTGCTGCAGATGCACCCTAAAGTGCCAGCTTCAATATCTTTGATGTGGATTCATTCACTTTTGGAACTGTTAAATCGTGACATTTCGTATTGCTTGTTAGCAGATAGTTATCTACGGTTCATCGGCGGAAGATCGGCGGTCAATTTCATTCATGGTTAAATCAATTATTTTGAGCAGAGCTTGGCCAAAATAACGGCTTAAAATTGAGAAATGTTCAAAATAAAACCTTTTATTCCTGTTTCCAGTAACAAGTTAACCTGGGAAACAACAGAAAGCCACAAGTCATATCTTCCAGGCCTATCGTATACTAAATCCGGCAAACAGTACGGCAGCATAGCACGGTACCGATAACTCAGGAGCCACTGTTATCATAAAACTAACATTTGTCGCTTGATAAATAAGAAAACTTGGTATATATTCTGGTTTAAATTTATGTCTGCGATATCTATTATTTGGTTTTACAGTCTACTGCAAGCGCTATTTATTCATCGATCGCCGAAGATTTGTAAAATGTTGGTGGAATGGTGTTGGCGGTTTCCGGGCGTTTGTCCGACTACCTGCGAACAGATAAGTTGCAATACATTTTCGAGCGGATTACGAATCGTCCTTGAGTCTCCTTTATCCTTTAAAGGAACCGATATTGTTGCTTATGCACGGCCGCACCGCGAGCTCCAAGCCGGAGCCCCGGCCTCTTTCTTAAGAAGGATTCCAGAATATTTGATTATGCGACATCCTTATCTGGCTTTCAAGAGCTATTAACATTCTCTCTCTCCGACGGAAGAACCGCTCACAAATTTATTGTGGCCAACTTTATTTGTTCGTGTATTCATCGATGAAATTTACAATAATACTTTTTGTGCAACCTTTTAAATTCAATGTCAGGTAGGAAATGTTGCATAACTTATATCTGTCGTGTTTGTTTGATATTCATATAACAGAAACAATATCTATTGTTTGCCAATATCAATCCGTTCGAGATTTATTCAGATTACGGATACAATATTTAGATTCACCGATTCATTCTGTTTCATTACAGGTTGCCAGGGGCTCCAAGTTACGGTCGTGTTATTATATTAGTTGAACTCGAGCATGTTCACAGATGTCGCCATGTTTGCAACGGATAACTATTACGTTGTTGCCTTCGGGCGACGTACGAAAACATACGAATAATCGTGGTATAATAGCACAGCTGTTCGACAGTACCGAGATATTCGCTTCATCCCCATAAATACGCCGCGCAAAACACAAAAGGATTTGTCTCGTTAATTCACGTGTATTATTTACGATTCGTTTCACCTCTTTAGCAGGCGAGATGATAAGATCGAGTTACGATACACCCAATATTGTCTCATATTTCCATTGTTGAGAGGATAATCATAAAAACTCTTCAGCTCTCAATTGTTTGGAAAGTGGGCGGCCATATTAGGTACACGAACCAAGAATTTGATGCTAGATATTTTTTATAAAACTTGGTTAAATCAAATCAAACAGTCCTAGCTGATACAATAGTCAGGTTCTAGTACTTAATATAAATTGGGGCGCAAATAACAGTAATTGTCTACAACTAACTGTTATTTGAAAGGTCGCTTAATCACTCAAGGGCACGGAGACAGTTTAAACACAAATATTAATTAATGCGGCTATTCCGGCTTACCTAATTCGAGAAGTTCCCCGTATCTGAATAAACAATTAAACTAGCAGAGGTGTCGGGAGCGGGCAGGGGCGCGGGTCCGGTCCGGAGAACTACGGACTCGCTCCGCTCAATCTAAACGTTAATATCGATGGAACAGTTAATTAACCACCACGGGTCTGACCAATAAAAACAAACCACAATCGGAAACATACCAGAAATATTTAACATGATAAATCTAATTGGAATATTGGTGGCTATCGTGTTTCTTTTAATGCTTCAAAGCTCACCACCAAACTACTATATAGTTTGTCGTCTATTGTACTAAAAAATGGATATAAACAGATGGCCCACCACCCAAGCTGCGGCTCAGGCATCAAAAATTACATAATCTGCACATTTAGATGCCGTAAGGGACAGTTTATAAATGCATTCGAACTATGTCAAGCAAATGAGAATGTGCATGGACTAAATGTAAATAAATAACAATCAGGCGGTCGGGAAGAGAAGCTAACGAACGAAATAACTAGGAAGTATGAAATATAAATGAACTATAACATCGTATAAACTTCGTTGAATTGACTTTGCCTCATGTTTAACCAAATAGAAATGAAGGGCAGCTAAAGGAGCGACTGGTTCGCCTGCTTGGCTAGGATTTATATTTTAATTTCGTCGAAACAATATTTGAAGTTCAAACTTTATAGGCATTATTAGGCATCAAAAATCCGTCGTAGCTATACGTAACCGTGTGGTGCTCGAAACAGGAGCAAGCGTGTGCCTGACGAACCGTGCAAAATGATAATTAAGAGAAACCGCTCAGTCATCGTTAATACGATAGCCGCCCATGTAAATTACAACGGGCAGCGCGCTGTTTATAACAATGGCCGCACTCGATGGCTTTCATCAAAATTTTAACAATGAAAATGCAAAAACAAGTATCATCTTGTTGAACTAAATTCTTGACCTTTCATAAGTGCATCTGAAAGAAAGAAACTTTTGACATTAGCTCTCCATCTTATTAAGAAACTTTAACACGCAACCTAAGATTATGTGCGAAGTATTGAGTACGCCCTGCCGTTTCGAAACTCATATTTCTCTTTCAAAAACGGTTATAAAGTGTAAAATATTTGAGAGGAAGAAGCCTTTTTAAAAACCTTTTCATGTCTTTTAGAAAATGCGGAGTTGACAGAGGCAGGCGATGTTGATGACTGCCATTGCGTCGCAGTGGGAATGCGGTGTTGGCGGAGGGTGCTCCACCCATTGAGCACAAGTACTGAGGTAATGTTCGGGCGCAAAGGGTCGCGCTCTTGCTCATCCGCGGTTTATCCACACACTATTCAACTCAAATTTTGCAGAATAATTTGTTCACACTTTCTTTACTCACATTTTTCATCAGCCTTATTTACAGTACGCAAACCTACAATTTTACTTTGTAATTAATGTGCCTTGTTCTTAATAGGAGCTTGAGATTATTTTAATTTCTAATTTAGCGTTTACTTGAGTGGAAAAAAGACATCTTGAAGAAATATTTTCATATTATTCAATAAAATATTTCAAGGGAAAAGTTAGTTTTATCATCTCTGTGTAGTTCTAGACGAGCAACAGTGTAAGGTGTATGAATTGATGTTCCATATTTTTCAATATTGGATTGCGAGTGCTTTCTCAGGGTTTTGTTGAGAGGAGTGCAGTGAGAATATGACACTGTAGGTAGTGAGGGCGCGCCTAGTGGCTGTGGAGTGTCATTCCGCTAACACATTGTCTAGCGTCATTGTCTGCCGCGGCTCTCGTTACAGCGACGTTCAACTTTTTATTTACGCCCAAGTGCACTCTGCCTCTGTCGCGTCGAGAGCTGAATTAAGGTTCTCGGCGTTGATATGGGATCATTCAACCCGAGAATATCGAATTACGCGCGTACTGGGCGCTTTGTTGCTTACTTGCACGTGATATTCCTTTTGTACAGGAAAGTCGCCGCATACTCTGAGCGTGGTTTGACAAGTCCTGATCCACAATGTGTAATACATTCCTCTAATAAGCTCTACTCCGGTTGTTTTCTTTCTGTCAACAAACTTGTTCGACTGGCGGAATGAACATTCGGTGTCTCTCGTGTGTCCTAATTATCTATACTGTGTTCAGTTTCAAACTTTGTGAATACGAGCTTTTTTGGGCTGTTAATACTGTCTGATTTTTTACTAATGAGGGTCGGTAGTTCGATGTTGCTTGTTACGTTATTGCAAAAGCAAACTTTCTCATTTGCGTTTTGAATGTTAAATCTTTAAAATAAATTTAAAACTTTGCAATTCGTTTCTCACCCATCAAGAAGTCGAAGAAAATAACAAGAAAATATTTGGTAAATCCTTAGATTTTTAATTTATTTTTTCTACGTGAACACACAGAGTGAATAGTGGACTTATTACGCGACCGGGGGCGGAAATTGAATCTGGAGCTACGCACTTTCCGGTTGCCGCCGCGCTTCCGATTCACTTGCTGTTGCTCTGCCCCCCGCCGACCGCCCCTCGTGTTACCTTTTATTGTAAGTTTTAACTTGTTTATAGCACAACCTGCTGCCTGAGTCCCCAGTCTACAATACATATTCGTACCTACTACCTACATTACCATATCATGAAGGGGAAATTTCTTTGCGTTTACGTTCATATTTAAATGTACTCAAACTGATATATGCATGGCCCTAGAGACTACAATGAACAGTTATTATCATGAGAAATAACTTACCTGTTAGCTTTTCAAATGGATTAGCAATTACTGCAGTGATATGAGGTTAAATCCCTATTATAATTAACGGTGATGAAAATATCTGTGAAAGTTTAAGTAATTAGTAACAGTTCATTATAACTAACATTAGTTAAAGCTTCTGACAGACGGTTTATATTAGCTAGACGTTAAATAGTCTTAACTACCTCGAACCAAGGGACTCAGGGTCACAAGTTATAACATAAAATAGACGCACTGCATACCGTTCACTTATTAGATGGCTTCTAGAACCGTGGTCGTTAGCGCTTGATCTTTCTGACCCAAGTGTTCCGTTAGACATAACTACGAACCTTTATGTCTCTGCTTGCATATATTAACTAAACATTCTCTAGTCACAGTTCTTACGTCCGAACTTAACATAATTTTGTCATGAATACGAAATTATGTTGACAGTTGTTTGTATGTAGTGGTACCTACCAAAACAGCAATGGTAATACAAGAATTTGTATTTCAGGAACGCAATTACATTAATTGATAAATAACACATTAATTTTTAATTTGTCATTTATAATAAATAAGCGCGTTGAGCGTCGGTCATTGTTTGGCATCTGGCGAGCCAAAACGATCGCGTAAATGCACGCCATTTCACAAATTGAGATCATACATCATTCAATACACATTCAATTTGATACGAACAATGTTTTCAGGAGCATATTTATCTCAGCGGCAGCTTATGCATGCATTCATGTAGGTTTGAATATATGTATGTACAATATGTAATTATATATACATACATATACATACATAATGTATGACACCAAATGTGTAATAATATGTGTATTTCAGCAGGCAACTTTTCATATCAGTTTTAAAGTGGATTTACTATTTATGCACATTGTGAAATATTTTGTAGATATTACTCAAATCAGAATCTCAAGGTAATTAAAAATTCTATACTTAGCTAATATGCTTTGAGGTTATCATAATCAACGATGTGGCTCACACCAGTCACAACATCTTAATAATTAAGTGATTGGCTGCACTGTGATGGCTTTGAGCAGCGCTCAAAGATGAATTATTTAGTGCCTGTACATTATGTTACTTAGTATTGTTTCCTAAATCCGTTAGGAGATACTCACACTAATACGTTTTTTTTTTTATGTGAATGAACTTAGCTCTAGCAATTAGTTATATCAACAGGTATCATTGGGAATAATCTCGGGGGTAATCTTATCTTATCTTATCTTATCTTATCTTATCTTATCTTATCTTATCTTATCTTATCTTATCTTATCTTATCTTATCTTATCCTATTAATAAATAACACTGGCTCATTAGTGTAGTGGTCGCAAGCGTGACTACTGAGCATGAGGTCCTGGGATCGATTCCCAGGTCGAGCAAGTTATTGAGTTTTTCCATCAGGGGTTTCTCAATAGCGCCAACGGAATCTGGATCTGCACTTTAGAGAACTTAAAGCACAGACGCCGTGTTTAACGAGGCCACATACTGGGCCCAAGAAATTTAAATTATTCGTAGGTAGGTACCATCGGCATCGATACGAAATAAGAAGAAGACACGGACCGGTAGTAGACACCGAACGCTGACAGATAGTGACGATCAGGGGGTCTAAAATGGCCGCTTTAGCAGAACATAATATGAATCATGTTACCAAATTTTTATTCTTAAAATGGACTTTATAGTTAAAACACTAAAGTCCATTTTAAGAATTTTAAATTTTTAACGTGATTCATATTATGTTCTGCTAAAGTGGCCATTTTAGCCCCGCGGCACTCCGGAGCCGTGTCCACAATCTGTGCGTACCGGTTTTACATCTGTCATATTACTAGAATATCGTTTATTTGACAACGCAAAATCTCAAATGAAAATAAATCTATAGACGGATAGTCTTAATGTCTCAACCAATAGGTTTCTTAATACTAATTAATTAGATGAGATCATTTCCAGACTCCATTGTCCCATATTTTGAAACAAAGTAGGTAAATACCAGATTATGTAATTTTTTCCTATTTTCAAACAGAAAATGACTATTTGCGTCTTTACCTACACAACATGCTTACTTAAACGTAAAGTTTAGTGATCATGTCATATTAACTGCATAATGCAGGGAGCTAATGCCTGATACTTGAATATTAGATGAGGATTATGACTGTCACATGTCCATTAGAAATTGCTTTCGCTTTGATGTAGGCAAGTTAGCATGGACCTATTTCTAGAATAACATTTCAGAAGCAAATTGCTAAAACAGTAATAGTTGAAGAAGAAGTTTCTCTATTTTACGAGGATGTTATAAAGTAGCACCAACTTTATCAAAACCTTTGTCAAATTTTATGGAAATGGAACGTAAACTCAGCTGAGTTGAGATCTCAGCGATATCCGGCGGTTTAGTGACGTCATTCAACATACGAGTATAGTGACTATTTCGGCAATCCTTATTCGAACCATCAATTCTACCTATAGACAGCAATTTATCACTAATAAAATATTTCCGATGCCGGTTTCTGAACGTAGCTGGAAATCGTCAATTTCTCGGAAATCGAGGCAATGTGCTCTGTCCGGCCACTATACTGTTTAAGAGTGAAGCTTCCGAACGCGAGGGAAAGTGACGATGTTGGCGCCGCGCCAGAACCGCACCGTCCGTCAAAACCCTCACCAATTTATTAATTCCACCTAATTTGTGAAATATATATAGCACGCGACGATTATTAACATTTTTGTCATCAGAAGGATTAAGGATAACCAATTAATTCGTGAAATAGACCGACATATTTATTTGACGGGCCATAAATATGTAAACGTTTTATAACGTATGTTGCATTCTACGAAACGCTGTTGTTTATGACCCAACTAATGAACAGGGTTGAAAGTTTAATAATTATTTATTTGATATAATTATCTAGTTTTATTGTAAAGCATATCGAACACAAACATATTTGTTCACAAGCTTTAGCTTGATCAGCAACGTCGACGAAAACTTTTGATGGTAAATTTCTTAATTACGTTCAAAAATTGGTAGACACGTTTCTGAATTTCGATTTCCATTGGTGCTTTAATTTAAATTCAAAGCATACAGCGATGTGTCGCTGAGTAAACAGAATATGTTTGTTTGTCGAGGCCGCGCCGAGGACTGTCAACACGCGCCGTCCAATGTGCCGTGCGCCCGTGCTCCGTGCTCACCGTGCTCAGCGCTCACTTCGCGAAGCGCGAGGTGACTACCCACTTGCTTTACGCGAATCATATCAACACTCACGGCAACTCCACTAAACAAAAACATTAAAAGCACACTCGTTGCGCGCTCAACCGTCGACTTCATTACTCTTGACAGGTCACTTCAACTTAAAAACAATATCGTTTCTCACTCTATTTAGAAACAAATTGATAATAAAATTTACCAAATGGAATAAGTAAAGAAACTTTACATTTCAAACAATTTGAACAGGTAAATTAGGTTTTTGGTTGAATGCTCCAATATTTGAAAGGCAAAGGTAAGTCTGCCTATTTAATTTAAAGTTGAAACATTCTCAATTTATAGTTGCATAATTAAAGCAGGAGTAGAAAATGTCGTTGTCGCTGACAGTTGTCTGTGTTTGCGTGACAACATAACAGATTTCCAATCAGAGTCGCCGGCGCGAAAGAGATTCTAATAACATTCAAAACTCGTCCCGCGGGAGTCGGTGTCAGTTTAATTACAGGCACCGCGGCGGGACACGCCGTCTCTGCCGGCATCACAACGGATTTTTTTCTGCAGGACAAAGGACGATTAAAAAAGTTCGTAATGAAAATCCTCCGCCCAAAGCAAAGGGGTGAGACTCCACTGAAAATATCCACGTTTTCATGAACATATTCACTACACTTATGTATTTATAACCAGGTAATAATTAAAAACTGAATGTATTGTACAGTCTTTAAATAGCAAGACTTCGATACTGTTTTATACAGCCTGACTCGTGCATACGATACGGTGAGCGACATGATTCAGCAAAATGCCGGTCGTACAATGCACGGTAAAGGCAGTTCAGGACATTTTGACAACCGTACGTAGAGCACAATAGAGGCGCGCTTCGAGCGTCGCGAGCGAAAAGGTAAATAAATCGACGCATGCCATAGAATGCCGGCTTAACTAGCTATTACGAGAAGAGCTGAACTTTCCGCGGTGGCGTCTCTCCGCCTGTCACAAAGTTACCGACGCTATTCTCCGATTAACTCTGTTCTGACATATAAAGAGGAAAACTGTTCCGATAGGCCCTACCCGGATAAATTAATTGTTTTTTTTTCTCTTTGCTAGCAGCAGTAGATAGTCGTGCTACATTTTAATAAAACTTTTCACAGCATTTGTTTTACATTCGATACGTATAGCTTAGCTTGTACTATGACATTCGAAATAGGCCATTCCATGAAATTTTTTGCATTCTTCCAGTAAGCCAGCCGAATACAAAAGTGCGCAGGTATGCTGCCGATGTGTGATATTTTTTCATTCAAACCCAGCTTCGTTAAAATCATACCAGTATTTTGTAGGCTTGTTAGTTAACTTTTTGCGTATTGCCAACTAAAGCTCGTTGAAATCCAACATGAAAGAGATGACTCACGGTGATATATCGGATTAAATTATTTAGATAAAGTTCATACTTGCGGAGTTTTGAGCACGATGAGTCGAATAACATATTTTAGATATACATATACTAACATACATGCTTACGCTGCGTGAAAATAAAACATGCCGCCTGGTCTGAGTACCTGTAACAAAAAACAGAATTTTAAAATGACAAAAGTGTTTAAAATTTAACGACGTAGGTGCTTACGGCTTTTTTTCAGGTGATCATTAACATAATTTGAGCGGCGTAGATGTGGCTTGTGACCCGAGTCCCGACATACGCTGGAGGTAATGGTGTTTCGAGTGTAACAAAATGAGCGCGTAACGCTAAAATGCCGCCCACGAGGGCGCTTTGTGCGCTGCAGGAAGAGAAACAGATAACAGGTGAGGATGCCGGCGCGGAATTGATGCCGTTATTTGAAAAACGCCCTGATAAGTCCCCTCCGGTCCCAAATAAAGGTTGAATTTTCAAGCTTCGGATAAAGGTTTCAAAAATGTTCACCTTCATTTAAAGTTACGCGAGCGTTGATTAGAATTCTCTTTATTCATTCGAATGCCCGTATAAAGTTGATTTTCAAACGGATACGGAAGTCTCTTAGGTGCTAATTCTTGAATATTTCAAGGGACATTTTAATTAATCTGCGTAATGTCGGAATATATTTTTATTCTGCACACGGAAGCTCTCACATAGCCGTGCAGTGGCGCAGGCTATCGGTGTATTTTCGGATGCCTAATTATCGGTTGTGCCGGTTTACTGGAGCGTGGAGCACAAATATTTGCCGTCATTTGAATGCAATGTGGAGAGCGTCGTGAATAGTTTCCACAGCAATTGCAGCGTTGTATGTCTATAGAAACTTAACATGGCTGACAATGTTTACAGTACATGATAATTTCACAGTTTGTTTGACAAATACGTCAGCATGATTTTAAATAAAAGTTTTCATCATCTTGGTCTCTCTACCAGGGTTTGTGATGACAACGACATCATCAAACTTATTGATATCTAAACCAATGTCATGCTGTTTGATAGTCTCGGAACATTTTCCAGTTACATATCTCAATAATTCTCAGAAAACGATGACAGGTTATTACAGGCTCGGATAGACCTAGGTTTCTCTTGTAATGGAATATTTACAGATATGAAACCTAATAATCTAGGCCCCATAATTCTGCGCTGCACTTCAAGATTATATTCAAATGCAAATGTTAAAAGCAACATAATTTAAGGAAAAATGCCCGTGGCATACCTAAGTAATATATTAGTGAGTGCATAATGCACGAAATGAATGCGCCGACGCAAAGTTTATTCCTTTCCCGGTGAAGGTGCGTGGGCCGGGAGGCTCACAAGGACCGAGGTTTACTCTCGGATAAGATATTTTAACCATCAGTTTGTATGGCTTTGAGTTGGAGTTTGAAAAGTAAAGTTCTGTGTGATCGTTCATGCTTCAACGTTTGATCTCGATTTCCTTGAATGTTCTGTTCTTAGAAACTTGTACAGAAATGATTTGAAGCTGGTTGATTTTAGTGTTAGCAATGAATTCTGGAATATGAATCATACAAAACCTAATTATGAAAGTCGTTGCCGGGCAAGAAACATTTTTTTTTCTAATGACGGACCTTATTGAAAAAGTACACTGAAAACTTTCAGATAGCTACAAGGAAATATCATTTTGGGTTCAACGGATTTTCAAGAAACTAATCCTTTAATAATTACTACTAAGTAACCATACGAACAAGAATAAAAAAAACCGTTTTCGCAGATTCCCAATCAAAGGCAAATAGTTTCACATAGATTTTAGAAAAGATCAACCATTGCGATAAGAAAACCTATAACGAAACGGAACTCGCCGGGAGCGTTCGGGCTTTCATTGCACTATAAGTGCTATTTCCTTCTGTTGGGAAACAACTAAGAACTATAAAAGTCCCTTAGATACGAAACACATTTATTGAGATTGGGACATTATGCAGAAACATCCAAGTACGGAGGTCTAAGATAAAGGGTTGGGTCGGTTTGTGCTATACAAATTCACTCAAATTACTACAAAAAAAAAAATTGCCCTTCTGTCAAATTAGTAGTGGATTTGAGTATCCAAGTATTTCCCGGGCCCTGTTTTATAAACGTTACAAATTGTAAATTTTAATTGTATTTTTATTAAACAGAAACTTCTACATATAAAACTTGTAAAATACAATTACAATTTACAATTTGTAACGTTTATTAAACAGGGCCCAGAAGTTTCTACTTAAGGCGATTACACGAGCTAAACGCGAGTTTTATAATTACTAAAAGTACATGATTCACTGCTATAAACAAGACCAGAAAAATATATGATATTCTTCAGGATATATGCTAGCATGATACTGTTTTGAAAACATAATACAATTAATTTGGCTCGATAAAAAGAAATCACGAACTTACCTCTAAAAATATCTTTCAAACAATAAAAAACATACTGCTAAGCATGCGATCATTCTGATTTTTTGGCAAATAATTCTACAAGCAATATATTAGCATGATACTGTTTTAGTTTTTTAATCCAATCAATAGTTTTTTTGTAAATCGATCGAAACCACTCATTTCGCGCTATTTGGCCCGCAGTGGCTGACGTAACAACCACTTCGTAGTGCAAGCTGATTAGAACTTTATTCTAACAGCATTTCAAACGAAGTTTGAACTACCACAAATAGAGTTGCTAATTTAGCTCGTCTAAGCGCCTTAATAAATGTTGAAAGCGTCAGGGTAGCCCGCGAAATTCAAATTTTCTTACGTTTTTTGCAATTTTCAGGCTAGTGATTGGTTGTATGTTGATTCAAATATTGTTCGCGACTGTACGACATATGTAGTTATAGGATATATTCATCAATACAACTCTCCAAGTTCATAAAGGTGTAGGAACGAATGTCGTTCCTAGGAAGTATACCCACCCAGGAAGGATCTAATATTGTACCCTAAGATAAAAGTCAAAACATAACACTATCTCAAATAACGCCAATGCCTCCTTCAGACCACTTGCTTTAGCGCTTGAACGTCGTACTCCTACGCAGTCACGACGCGACACCGTCTCAGTCGCACGCTGTACGCAAACGACAAATGACACGGACGTTCTCAGAACAAACTACCGGAGTTATCTGATACAGCCACTTCGTGACAGCCTCCTCCGGCAATTCACTTGAACTCGGTAATACTTTGGTAAGGCTAGTACTTCCTACGACTTGTATCGAAGAAGGTTTTTATTAAACGCGTATAATTCATTGTTGAAGCGTTTTTCTTTGTCTTTGACACTGATAGGTGCTCGCTCCAACTTTGAACACTTCAGGTAACTGAAGTTGTAAATCCATCACCTGTCTAATTGAAGAGAAAAAGGCAAAACTTGACCACTTTAGCTAGTAAATGGTAGCTTCGCTTGAATTTTATTACGTCCCAATCTTACTATAAATGTGGAAGTTTGTGAGGATGGATGATTGGATGGATATAAGGATGGATGGATGAATGTTTGCGACTCTTTACCGCAAAAACTACTGAACGGATTGGGATGTTTGGCACACAGATGGTTTATAATCTGTAATAACACATAGAATACTTTTGTCTCGGTAGTGCGATCCCTTAGAGTAAATACAGAACTAAATTAAAAATAACTTAAGAAGCTCAGTTGTAAAACATGAAGTTAATATATTTAACCCAGCCTAGACACAAAATATGTAACACGTCCAATGAAGATAAAATTCCTCTATGTATGTACTGACATTAGTTAACCTTACGTCTGTCACAACAAAGGATTATATCAAACTGACTTAGGTCCATGTTCACCGAGAAGATAACAGTCTGTTTATCGAAAAACAGCTGTCAATGTGACAAGTTCCCATACAAAAATGAGTTTTAAACAGCTGTTTTAGATAATCCGACTGTTATCTTCTCGGTGAACATGGACCTTAGGCCAACAAAAAAATGCGACTGTTATGTTCAAGAATGTGATGTTGATAGAAAAAAAAATCGCAAAGAGCTCTTCTTCTTGGAAGTCTGAAAGTAGTATTCATCTTGTAGCGCACTACCAAAAGTATTAGAACGACATATAAGTAACAAAAAGTACAACAGCGCCATCTCTGACACAAATACAGAACTGACATCAAAATTCTGAATCGCGCTTATCAAGTAATTTGTAACTAAAGATCATATATGTAACATAGAAAAACCCGACATCAACTGTTGGGCTGTAGCCCATCAGATACCAGTCTGGCTGAAGAATCAACCTAATTTTAAGGAGTATAAACAATAAGGACTCTGTTCTTCAACACACGAATTAAAAAAAGCCTGGCCAAATTATACTGGCGTATTAAATTACTTGGTGACAAAAAGACTAAATATTAAAAGTGACTCCACAGGATGAGGCAAAGATACTTAATGTTGACTAAAAAGGCAGCAAGTCTGTATCAGTTAGAAACAGAATACGTGACTAAGTTCCAATTTGAGATCCCAATGTTTCACGCCAAAACCTATCTAAACAAAATTTTGACTAAAATGAGTCAATGTTTGCCAAGTTGACCCTTTGAAGTTTTGGGTAGCACGTTCTGTTTGGGCTTACAAAAGATACTTGTGAAGTGTGAAATGTTAAAAAAAAAACGCAGAATTTTGATTTTATTTGTACCGGCCGTCATTTGTAGATCTTTGGCAGTCTTTATAGTAGTCAGTGGGCCGAAAGCCTGAGAACCAGTCTCACAAAGGGGGTATCATATTACCAAATACTAATTGAATTGTGGAGGTCAGATAGGCAGTCGATCCATGTAAAATACTGGTTTTCAGCTGCATCCGGTTAGACTGGAAGTCGACCCAAACATAGTTGCGAAAAGGCTGGCAGATGATGCACAATGTCAATTTTTGTAGGCACAATAGGTGTTCAATTTTGTGCCACGATCCACGTATTGGAAATAAATCCATGTTACTTGTTGGTATGGTTATAGAGTGTATCTATGTTTGTATTAGGCCACAAGAAAATGCAGCACCTAATATTTTATCAAGTAGTATCTAACGCCGCCTGTAGGATGAGAAAGGCATTTCAAATAAAATACTACTAGAACTCTGTTTCCAGTCATCACCATTTTCTTTTTTATAGACCAGGGGCACCATGTTCATAATACATAAAATTGAACGATCCAATGCTTCAATCAACAGTTTTATTTCTACTGCATTTATGTCTTTAGTGGATCCGTTAAAACAATTGAAGTCTGATTAAGTCTTTACGGATAAAATCGTAAAGTTCTTAATGGAGCATTAAATGTATAGAGTGTAGTAAAATATACTTATTCCCTACTTGTCACACTCGTTGGTTCCCTTAGCCAAACACTTTTATTATTATGACTCCATTTATTGCGTTAATAATATTATCCACTATTGAATCTATATAGATTATTATCGATATTTTATTAGGCTATCAACCTTTCGCAATTTAAAGAGCCATTCTGAAATTATATTGATTTTACTTTGCCATAATAGGTACCCCATCGCTTGAAATAGCTGCCATAAGGTGTGACTATGGAATCACAATATCTAAAAGACGGTGAAACCTGCCTAGATAATATCATAATCTTTTATAAGAGTAAAGATGGCGGCTTCTCCGAGTAAATCCAGAAACGTACAGTTTTATCGAAGGCACCTAAAATCACCAGTTTCAAAAGACGTAAGAAAACGATTTATCATCATCATTCATCTTTTTACTTGGAGCTCCGGCGTTAGGAACTGTAATAGTTCACTACGTATCTCTGCTATTTTTTACACCTCGGCATTCAATATTCAATCGCCCGATTCTCTCTGCACACACGTTCTACATATACATTGTTGGTACTTTCGTATTCGTTCGATCATTCGGAAATGCAGTGCCAAAAACTGCAGGTGTGCATTACTAGGGGTGGTGAGTGAGGGCCGTGAGAGGCGCTATCGACGACCAGCTAATCAACCAGTCGGAATGGGAGGCCGAGGGCCCTCGTATACCGCACTGATACCATACACTCATTACACAAACAAGTATCAAACTTGTTGCGAACGAGTAATTAGTGGCCTACCGCTTAAAAATGATTTTTAACCGACAATGAAAAAGGAGTAGGTAGGTTCTCTAATTGACGCGTTTTTTTTTTGTGTATGACCTCTTACTACTTTCTCATGTTTTCGATTCGAGGTATTGATGTATACGGATATTAAAGGCTGGCTTTTCATTCACTGTTAATATTTATACAGGTTATTAAACAAAATTCAGTAGTATTTTGTATTCCTTTGACGAGCATACATTGGAAAACATGTTTTGGAACGTTTGTAAAAGGTATAAGTTTGTAATAATTTTCGCACAATTTCTACAAATACAGCTGATTTACTAAAACAGAAGATTTTTTATCTAAAATATTTTAGATAAAATAATCTCTATTCTAGCAATTTTTGGACCGAATATACACATGTCGACAGTTCTGAAACACAAGTGTGAATTTTTAGAAGCTTTGTACAAAAAACTTCACAGTATGAAAATGAAAAATGGTGACCAAATGAACCGTCGGAGTTCCATCGTAGCATAAACAGGATTGGAAGGGCGCAATTTGGTCGGTATTCAGAATCGCGGCGCTGTAAAAGCGCGCCATATCTAATTATCGTCGGGTTACAGCGGAGCTACCATGAGTTCGCAAATATTTCCACTCGAGAAACAAATCCCGCTTATTAGCTATCTATAAAGGAAAGCTATGCAAATACTTGAATATCATCCTTATATAACATTTTATAATTTTTACTTTAATTTTGTTACTCAACAAATAAAAAGCCTTTTTACTTTCACTTAATCAGGCTAGAAGCGTTGAATTGTTGGCTGTATCCTTTTCATTTTATGTAAATTATTTAATAAGATAAGAATAAATTAAGTTACCTTTATTAAAAATTAACACTACTACTCCTATTTTTCAAATTAAATTTTAGGAGCAAGTAATATTATGTACAATGGGTAACAACGGACTTTCACCCTTAGTATAAATTTACATTTAACAAGGGCACTTTTTAAAGTAAATCTACAACCCGACTCAAAAATTCTTTTCACGTCTGACATTGATAGTAAAAAGAAACCCCTTTTCAAAAGTAATTGACAACGTAGAAGACACGATAGCTTATTTACAAGTCTACATTTCGATTCTCATTCTAATATCCCGCCCGTTATTCAAAGATCCAAATATAAGTCTTCAAATGTTGGTGGTACAGCATAAAATTTGGTTTATTCTACTAACTTATGCACACGGCATCGCTCGCTGGGATCTTTTTTCGTTTTCGTATCAAAAGGGGACCCTCAAGGTGATTTTAATTATCCCTACCTTTATTAGGCGAAAATGGGATAAGATTATTATATTTTAACCCATGCATGAACGTGGGATTACCCAGGAGGGTTGAGAGAGTAGGAAGTGTTTATTTAATATTTATGTTTCCCGTAGTTTTGACCATAACGCATTATTTTGGATAAGGAGAATTTCGGGCTCGACTTAGCCCATTACAACTGCGTGCGACATTTTCCTTATTAATAATCGGAAAACCCTTACAAAGGGATATAAACACGAAATCAACTGGAAAAAGGCCTACTGTATTGTTGCTCCTTTTGTGACGATTTTCAAAGAACTACACTATGTTACGTTATGTCACTTACTTTGCTATTTACAAATAAAATTACTCAGGTAATATCATTGTTTTAAATTACCAAAGAAACCTTAAAACCTCTCACATCGAGATATCTCGCATTCCCGGAATTGCAACTCATCGCCAAACGGACTTAATTCAGTAACTCCATTAGCAGACTTTCAAGTTTTGCTTTAATTCTAGCTCCCAAAAATAACTAGTTTAAGTTCAAGTCGTGCCATCAGTGAATCATAGTTGGGCACCCGTGGTGTGCTAAGTGAGTTACTGGCGACGTTTTTAAAGCTTTTTGCAGAGTGTGCGCGCGTTTCATATTTGATCAGGCTAATATTGGGTGTCAAGCCATGCAGCTTTCCACCGCTGACCAGCGAGGGTTCTGGAAACCTCGTAATTGGATTAAAAAGAGAGTTCTGTCCTGCAGGGATGTTCCAAGAAGTGTCATCAAATGGCTTCGTGTACCTACATATAGGAACACTTGCATTTTCCATTGAAATAAAATTCTGACACAAATCATCATCATTCCACAAGTCATTGTATTGAAAGCCATGGTGAATATTGAGTTTAATGAGAGTTATCGATGGGTGTCAGCGATATGTTATTTTGCCGCAAAAGCATAATTAACGATGAAACGTGATTCCGAGTAAAGGTATGGACTGCAATCAAACGATTTTTTTTTATTTATCATCAGGTTTTTTAAAAGGAATTAATTTTTTTGTAGCGTAGCAACAAGGAAATTACATATTGTACCTTTTGTTATGAACACTACAAGTATGTTTTAAAACATTGGATCTACCATAAACGTATTTCTTGAACTATCTGAAGGGAATGTCAAAGAAACAGTTAGTGCATTTTAATAAACAAAGTCATTAATTATTCAAAATATGATTAGAAAAACCCAGCGGATGTAATGGAAATTGACGTATGAGCGAGTCTAGTCAATGAGTGGCGACCGTCTGTCTCAACACGACGCGTCTCTGTCAGCCGACATGTTTATGAATTACTGACGACCGATAGACGTTTATTAATATCGTGCTATTTATGTCTTGGGGGAAATATTGAACTCCGAAATCCGACCACTCATCGGTGTCGCTCTAAATTATTCAGATTCAATTATTTCCCGCGTAAAATACTTTAACTGCGGAGCGTTTCAATCAATCACTCTTCACCAATTTAGTGTGAGCGTCATTTGGCAAATTCGATTGCGTTTCTCATTCATGGCGCTAGTGAGAGAATAAAACAGTGCGACGGGTGCCATTGACGGTTGTGACAGAACGCGTACGCCCATCGCCGGCTACCGGATTAATTAATCTCCTAAACTAAGTTTAAATAGGTGGACGTAGTGGGTGCACCGTGCAAGCGCACTCTTGTTCAACTAAATTAAAACGAGCATTATTCAAGAATACTGAACAGCACGAGAGCCCTCGTTATGACACGCATCACATTTTTCTTTCTTTACACTTTCGCTGCAGTTGTCTTGTTATGTCAATTAAAATTAAACAGAATGTCATAATACTTAATTATGGTAGATTTGTTGGTTAATTTAATGTAGTATTATCGTGATTAAGTACCTACTCCAGGTTTAAAATAGGTACATTTTTCGCAAAAGTACTTTTACTTGAGTACATTTGTATTTCTTTTCTTAGTTTTGTTTCCACATATGAAAAATAGTCCTCATTAATTTTTATTTAAAGAGATAGTAGCAGTAACATTTTTAAATTAATTATGAGTCAACCTAAAAGTGGACGAGGAACATCGAAAGTAGACCACTAGCTGTTCTGATTGACACTCAATTAAGGGGCAGCCACCCTAAATATTTCACTAAATACGTTCCAAACTAAAGCCAAACCAAAATCAATTTTTTCGGCTTGATATTCTTGTATGGACAGAGCTGCAGGCGCTTTCCGATATCATTATGTTCAGGTTCCACTATACCGTGTACGAGTATACATATAGGAGAATTTGTGTCGGTGCGCACGTTTAAGCCCGCGAAATTCACACGGATGGCTTGTCGCCACGCGCGAACGCCTCCCACCCGATCTCATTACCAACCCCTTGACAGCGATGCTATTGATCACCGTCAATATCACGAATATAATAAACATAACATATGCTGCACTTTCATTATGAGTTTCAGGAAATATTGGAATTGGTGGACCGTCGAAAACGTTTTCATTCACCTTTGATATGTTATTTCAATTGCCACAAAAGATCAATAACGGTCTCTCGTAGATGGGCCAATGAACCAAGATTATTAAAACTTTATCCTATAATATTAACATTATTAACTAAGTAAATATAGAATTCGAATTTCAAAACTGATATGCAAATATGCCTAGAGAAAGCCAACGCTTTTCGTTGGCTTTCTCTAGAAAGAAAAGTTTTTCAAGAACAAATTGATCTCATTACAGTTGGTTCGATTACTTGAAATTAAAATTAGAAAATAATTTAAATATTCTTCTAGTTTAAGAGCTTTACAATAAGTTGTAATTATGAAAGGTCAATACCGTTTTTGTTGGCTCAGAGCTAATTACTTTCTTTTCTGTTAGCGGACTACGGCGAGGGTTTCAAGAAAAGATTAATTACGTACCTACCTATTATATTTTTAAAGTATTTGAATGTATATGTATAAAATCTATGATTTGACTTGTCATTTTGTGCATTTATTTTTGTTTGTCTAGGTATCAACTGTTCAAAACAAAAACACAAATAAAAAGTCGAAAACGACGCTTTCAACTCATTTAACAATAGTACCTACCTATTCTATTTTTTTTTCTGTTATTGCACCTACTGTGTATTCATTCATTACCCTAAGGTAGAAAATGCCTAAGGCATTGTATCCGCATTTTTACAGTTTTTAATTGTGCAGAAAGTTTTAATAAATAAATATAAACCGAGTTCAAGAGCTGCTAGAGTTTAATATTCCACAAAAATTCTGACAATGACAGCTCTTGAACGCGGTTGTAATGTGTTGATCGCGTTCAGTTTTTATTTGGTGAAATTCGCCTAAGTCAAGAAGCAAGTCACACCAGGGTCTACATCCCAAAACATATCTCTGAAATATTGCCCTACGTTTTATCAAGGAGCAGATTGATATTCATTATGTATGAACGATCAAATAATACATATTTCATTAACAAAAATAGTCGTGACATTAATGGATGAATATGAATGAATAAATAAATGAATAAATAAATAAATATCGCTGGACTTTAACACACAGCGCCATCTAGTGCCACACTAAGCAAGGCTTGTGTCGTGGACACCAGATAGTTGATATACTACATATAGGTATACTTTTTTGTTATTATAATAATCCCCTCCAAGGTCCTCCCCGAGCGTCTCAGCCCGCAGAGGCCCTCCCCATGGAACATGCTGAACCATCAGCAAGCGTTCCCAGCCCTCGCGAAGTCCCAACCCAACCCCCCCATGCCCGGTCTAATGGAAAACCCTGTACCAGCGCCCACTCCCGTGGTCGCCCCTCAGGCCCTTCCTAAAACCCGCGCTCCCTTCACTCAAACCCGCGCTCCCGTCGCTCCAACCCGCGCTCCTGCTTCACAGGAATCTAACCTCAAATACTTGATGAAGTATCAGCCCCTTTGCACCCCTGAGGCCGACCGCATGGTGGCCGAACTCAGGGCTGCAACGGACCTTCAACAAGTAGTTGATATCATTGATGCCTATCCGGCCATCAAGTCAGCCTTAAGCAACCTTAGTTTCGCGCCGTAATGGATATTACACCCGGTATCTCTTGCACCCAACCCCGGTCCCTTAGATTAGGTTACTTTAACGCCAACGGCATGAGAGGTCAACGCGACGAGATCGCCTCTTTCCTCCGTGACCACAACGTTGATGTACTCCTCATCCAGGAGACCTTCCTTAAACCCAGCCACCGCGACCCCAAGATTGCGAACTACCGTTTAGTTCGCAATGATAGGTTACGTTGCCACAAGGGTGGTACTCTCATTTACTTTCGCAAGGAACTACACTGCATCCCTATCGACCCTCACAGTCGTCGCACGGCGCGTAACCGTTCGGACGTGGGCATAGTCGACCGCGAGACTACTTGTTATATATCCGCATCCGCACGATCTTTTACAACTATGGTTAAATGTGCAAAATGTTCAAAAGCAGTGAACAAAAGTAACCCAGGCATACTGTGTACAAAGTGCAATAAGTGGTACCATGGTACTTGTGCATCAATCACGATAGAACAACTAACTACCTTGCATCAAACGGAAGCTGCTGACTGGAAATGCCGGGTCTGTGCAGGAGCTAGCAACAGTAAACCTAAACGGCTCTCATATATCCTGCCCGACCCGGAGGAAGAAATAGAGGAAGAAAATGACCCAACAGATGTGTTCAACCAACCAACAATTATAAAATTCATGGATGAGATACGGAAAGAAATAAAAAAAGTAATCACCGACGAACTGCAGCAGTCGTTGAAGTATTATTCAGATAAAATAGACGAATACGAATATAAAATGAATGTTTATGAAGAAAAGCTGAAGAAAATCGAAAATCAAAACAACGATACCCACAACAAACAAAAAAATCTGCAACTACATTACGAGGCCCTGGAACAAAAATACAACAATATGATACAAGACAAATGGTCAAACTACATAGAAATATGTGGGATAGACATGGAAGAAAATGAAGACGTGGAGAGGATTGCTAAAAAGATCGGTGAGGAACTCGGTCAAAATGGAAGTGATATTAATTGTGCATACCGTAAGACAACGAGCAAGAAAGCAGGATCGTCCGCAGGGGAGGATAAGACAATGAACCCCCCCATCATTACAGTGGCCCTCAAAGAGGGGCGTAAAACATCATGGATGACAGCAGCAAAAGACAAATTCCGTAGCACTAGTTCAAGTAACGGCGTACATAGACCGAAAATATATATACGTGAGTCACTTGCCCCTATAACAGCATTCCTACTATACAAAGCAAAGACAGAATTAAAAAAAGCGGGTATATTTGAGTATGTATGGTACCAAAACGGTGCAGTACTAGCTCGAAGAGCAGACAAAGAAAAGATATATTCCATTAGAATCGAAAGTGATATAAAAGCGCTTGCTGATAAATATAAACAGCCAAGAAAATAAACGATCAATGGCAAGTACCTACTTGTCGTACCAAATAATTACCTAATTAACTCAAAGCAATGGATAACAACTATAAAGACATTATAGAAAGCAAGCATAAAAATTGGAATTTATTTGCAAAATATACCCCAGCTCAAAATAATTTTTTGTTACTACATGTAAATATCCGTTCATTAATAAAAAACTTCAGCCACTTAGAATATATCATATATAACAGCCCCAAAACTATACACTGCATCGTTATTTCTGAAGTAAATATTAAAGAAGAAATTAAAGGACTATTTTCACTACCGGAATACGACATGCACTGCCAGTTACGAGACCGACGAAAAGGAGGCGGCGTAATTGTATATACGCACAATAGCACCACGTTCACAAGATATAACACAATAACAAGACATTGCGAATGCATAGTGGGTAAGATACAGACGAGCGACGGGTTCAGTTCCGGAATTTGCGCAGTTTACCGACCGCCCGATACCGACAAAACACGATTTGTAGATGAAATAACACGAATTATCGCGACATACCCGAAAAAAAGTGATTAAGTCTTAATAGGAGATTGCAACATCGATATAAAAATAGTAAACAGCACAGTAACATACTACACAAACAAATTGAGTGAATTGGGACTAGAAGCAGGCATAACTCAATACACTCGTATACAAGAACGAGGTGACGTCATAACAAGATCATGCATTGACCATATTTTTGTGCGAGGCACAGCTGGCCGACCGATGTACACTGCGGTGATAAACACAGAGATAGCCGACCATTTCATAACCGGTTTTGCCACTACAGAGCTAAAAAGTGGGAGGTCGCAGTGTGTTTACAAAACTATACTAATAGATAGTGAAGTGCGCCGTCAACTTAGCGAAGTAGACTGGAGTCCCGCGCTAGAAATGGTTGATCCCTCTGATATTGTAAATTTTATTAATAGCAAATTTAACTGTATTTACAAAAATTGTCAGCGTAAAGTTAAGGTGAAACAAAATAAAAGAGTATTGTGTGAATGGAAAACCGATAGAATAGAAAATATGTGTAAAACTAGAGATAATTTATTAGATATATGGTTAAAAGATGAGAATAATAGAGAAAAGCGATTATTATATAATATATATAGAAATAAAACACAAAAACACATAAATCTAGTCAAAAATATAAAAATTAAGAAAGAAGTGTGTGATAACTTTAGAAATCCAAGGAAAGTATGGTCGATAATTAATAGATTGTGTGGTAGGGTCACACAAAGTATAGATAACTTAATAATGAAGTTTTTTAAAACAAATATAAAATTATTGAGTAATATGTTTGCATCGGAATTTAGGAATAACGTAAAAAAAATAAGTACTAGTTGCGAGGTGTCTCTAATGAATGATCTATCATACCGTATTCAACCATTTGTGTCAATGCGTCTGCGCACAGCAACAAATAAAACAGTATTTAAGATAATTAATAATCTCAACGATAAAAAAAGTCCAGGATTCGATGGCACACGTGCAAAAGATATTAAATACATTAAATGGCAAATGACGCCCGTACTTACACACTTGATTAACGCATGCATTGCAACCCAATCATATCCAGACCAACTTAAGATAGGCATCATAAGACCTGTATACAAAAAGGGCGCACATACAGACATCAATAACTACAGGCCAATTACAATACTCCCCTGTATAGATAAGATAATAGAGGTATATATTAGCAACGAATTAAACAATTATTTAAAAATAAATAACATTATTAACCCAAAACAATACGGTTTCCAAAAAGGGCGGAACACATCGCAACTGTTATCTGATTTTGCGGACGAAATAAACGGGTACCTAGATAAAGGTAAACATATTGTTGCCATATTTATAGACTTCAGTAAAGCCTTTGAAACTTTACATAAAAATACACTATTTTCTAAACTGCAAGATAACGGGATACAGGGACCATTACTACAGTGGTTTAAAAACTACCATAGCAATAGGTACACATCAGTGAGCATCGCGGGCGAAGTCAGCGACAGAATAAAATGTGAACAAGGCACGGCACAAGGTTCGAACCTTGCACCATCAGAGTACCTCATATATGTGAATGAAATGTGTAAACTATTCGAAGAAGGTTCAGTATATCAATTCGCTGATGACACCTGCATTTTGACTGCGCACTCTGACATACTAACGGCACAACAAATCATGCAACACAACTTTGACTTGTTATGTAGGTGGGCTCACGATGTTGGGTTAGTCATAAATGCAAGCAAAACGAAGATGATGCACATACGATCACCTTACAAGAAAGTGTCTATAGTACCACGAATAGTCGCTCACGAGCACCAATGTTTACATACAAACAAAAACACCGATGTCTGTAACTGTAAGTGTAAACCTTTAGATTTAATTACACAAATAACCTACTTAGGCGTAGTGATAGACAATAACTTTAATTGGAGAAGTCATGTTGATTCGGTATGCAATAAACTGCGGGCCTTATTGGCGAAACTATCTATACTTAGATATAAGCTCCCCTACCACACACTACGAACAATGTACCTGGCGTTAGCAGATTCCGTAGTGTCATATGGTTTAAGTAGTTATGGGCGAAGTTATAAAACGTACATAGAAGATATTTATAAGCTCCAGCTGTCTATATTAAAGACCATTGTACCTCCTAAAATAAAAAATATGTATTGTAACGATTACGGTAAAATATTTGAATTCTGTAAAGTGATGAATGTTTTCGATAAACTAAAATTAATGTTAATAAGCGAGGAATTCATCAACTTATGTTCTATTACTGAGAATTCGAGGCCAGGTAACCTACGTAACCTTACATATTTACCAACATATAGGTTACCAACATACACAAACGTATATGGACAAAGAACGAGACACTATATGTTACCGTCCATACTAAACAACTTCCCAAAAGAAGTAGTACAACAATTAAAAAATTGTAAAAATGTAAAACAACTTAAAAATATATTAAAATTGTTTTTCCTAAAGGTAAAGAAATAATCGATAGTTAAGGAGATAATATCTCCTTAACTATCGATTATTTCTTTACCTTCTTACCTTCTTTACCTTCTATAATTAATAGTAATTGTTTCTTGCACACATATTATGTGTGCAAGAAGCAATTACTATTGATTTATTATAGTACGTTTCAATGAAGAAGGTAGCCGTCAATGACTTTTACCGGTCAACTGTCACATGAAAATAACTTGTAGCATTGAAGTACTTGTGCAAAATAACTTTTAATAGTGTAGGTACCTTATCTTTTTTATCTTATTGGAGTTATTTTGAAATAATACTTTTTATAGTATATAAAAGCGGGGTATTATGTTAAAAAGCTTGAATAAGTCACAACAAACCTTCCTTCTTATTTGAAACGCATAGTACCTATGTAAGATTAATTTTTCACGTACATAAAGTGCGATAAACGACTCAAGCCGTCTACACATAAACCCAATGTACGGGATTTTAGTAGGCTGGTTATATATTTAAGTAATTTATGTAAAACTTTGCATTGGATAATAAAAAAAAAAAAAAAAAAAAAAAAACCCCCCTCCTTTAAAGTCCCTACTTGAGGTTTCAATCTGTCGGCTAGCTATGACCGGTCATCAACCGATCCACTTAGTGTCTGCTTATTTGGCCCCTTCTAACACGTCGGAAGATCACAACCTCCTGGTTAATGATCTCACCCTCCTTTTCGGCTTAAGTGACTCCGTGATCATCGCGGGCGATCTTAATGCCAAACACCCAGCCTGGAACAGTAGAATGACGAACCCGAGAGGGAAAGTCCTCTACGATCTAGGTCTGTCTCTCAACTTTGACCCGATCGCTCCTATCGAGCACACCTATTATCCCGACACTCCCAGCTATCATCCTGACGTGCTCGATATAGCGCTGCTCAAGAACGTGAACCTTCGGTTACACTTGATTGAGACGTTACACGAGCTCCACTCCGACCATCGTCCAGTGCTCATGCACTTGATTCCTCGCTCAGGTATCATTGACCCCAGCCAACCCCCTCCCACCACTCTCACCACTGACTGGAGGAAAGTAAGCGATATGCTGAAATCTGAAACGTCACCGCTTCTTGATGGTATTCCCGACCATATTGTCTCTGTCGCAGACACCGAGGCCGCAATCAACTCGTTTACAGAACACGTTCAGTCCATACTGAAGGATTGTTCTCGAGAAGTACCAGCGATGAGCGATCAACGCTGGATACTTCCCGACGACATTCGTGAACTGATAAACGAGAAGAATGCGGCCATCCGTGCCTACAGCTCTTGGCCCTGCGAAGCGAACAAGATTCACATGCGTTCCTTACAGCGTGCTGTAAAGAAACGCACCAGTGAGTTTCGTTCGAGTCAATGGGACAAGACGCTCAGCGAACTTGAGCCCACTCACCTAGCTTTCTGGCAGCTTCAGAGGAAGTTGCGCACCTCGGAAGAGGTTTCTTCTCCACCCCTCATCCGTCCCGATAAGAGCGTCGCTTTTGACGACTCTGAAAAAGCAGAATGTCTGGCCGACAGTTTGGAATCCCAATGTTCACCGAGCACTCTACCAGTAGACAAGCAGCACCTTGATGAGGTGGATGCAGAAGTCGAACGTAGAGCATCGCTTCCCCCTGTAGAAGACCCCGATGACCCTCTCCCCGTCATCACCCCGGAAGAGGTCAAAGATATCATAGATAAGTTACAGCCTCGGAAAGCCCCAGGCGCCGATGGCTTCACTAATAGAGTTTTTAAAGCCCTCCCCGCCCGGCTCATAGTCCTTTTGGCTGCCATCTTCAATGGCGCCCTGAGCAATAATATGTTCCCCCAAGCGTGGAAAGAGGCCACTGTTATAGGTATTCCCAAACCTGGGAAACCAAAAGCCCAGCCTTCGAGCTACAGGCCGATCAGTCTCCTGAGTGCTCTCGGCAAAATCTATGAAAGGCTTATTTATAAGCGTCTCAGAGATTATGCCGAGACAAAGGGCCTCATCCCTAAAGAACAGTTCGGCTTCAGGACCGAACATTCTTGCATACATCAAGTCCACCGCATCGTCGAACACGTTAGCGCTGGTTTCCAGCGCGGAGCGATGACGGGCGTGATGTATTTCGATATAGCGAAAGCCTTTGACAAGGTCTGGCACAATGGCTTATTATATAAGCTATACCAACTCGGTGTGCCTGACCGTCTCGTGCTCATCTTACGAGACTTTCTGTCAAACCGTACCTTCCGCTACCGTGTGGGTAAGACGTTATCCTCTCCCCATCCTATCCGTGCCGGAGTCCCTCAGGGCTCCGTTATCTCTCCCCTCGCGTTCACGTTGTATACTAGTGACATCCCCAAGAACAAGAAGGTTCAGTTAGCCCTATTTGCCGACGACACGGCAATTTACTACACCGGCCGTTCTATGACTAACATCCGTCGCATCCTCCAAACAGCTGTCGACTCGCTCGGCGCTTGGTTCCGTAAGTGGAGGATTGAGGTTAACCCTGACAAGAGCCAGGCAGTTCTGTACTATAAGGCACGCCTTAAGCGTTCGCCAGGTCCCCCCGTCACTATGTTTGGCAAGCCTATCCCTTGGGAGAAGCAAGCCAAATATCTTGGAGTTATTCTTGACGACCATCTGTCATTCAAGGCTCATATCAAAGCAGCTCGTGACCGAGCTGCCTTTGCTATGGGCCGACTCCATTTCATGATCACTAGGAAGAGCAAGTTGTCACTCAAGTGCAAGTTGCGTCTTTACACCGCAGTCATCCGTCCCATCATGACATACGCTTGTATCGTATTCGCTCATGCCCACCCGCGTCATATCCACACGATGCAGACCTTGCAGAACCGATTCCTCCGTAAGATCACCGGTGCCCCCCCGTACGTCCGTAACGACAGTCTACACGTAGACCTTAGAATCCCTACCGTTAAGCAGTTCATGAAACGCCTGTCCAAGCGTTACTTCGACACTGCCATCAAACATAGGAACCCCCTAATCGCATCGGCCGCCCGGTACGACCCATCGCGTATTAGTTCAGTCCAACGTCCGCGTCACACCTTAGTCACCCCCGACGATCCGATCACTATCTTGCAAGAGAGTAGGAAAGATACCAGTACAGTTCGTAGATTGTACAAATACAAACCGAAAACCTTCCGACCTCGCCGCCGAGGTCCGGCGCGTAATCCCAATTCAATCCCTCCCCGACCCTTGCCTGAACCAGCCCGCGATGCTGAGCCTTTAGCAATAAAACAGTCCCTAAATAAAGACAATCAGATCCAGCCTGTCCCTTTGCTGCCCCCAGCGACGCCCTAAGCCGAGGTCCGTACCCCACAGGGGGTGCCCTTAGAGCGCTGTCGCTTAGTTTTTAGTCATTTTTGCCCTGGCTGGAGGCCTTAAATTCAAGGCATCCACAGGACTTGCCCGGTTAAGCAGAAGCCAGTCTTCGTAGACTGAACTGCGAGATGCCCTATCCAAAACAAAAAAAAAAAAGTTATTATAATAATTTATTACATACTTTTATACATCTATACTAATATTATAAAGCAGAAGAGTTTGTTTGTTTGTTTGTTTGTTTGTTTGGTTGAACGCGCTAATCTCCGGAACTACTGGCTCGAATTGAAAAATTCTTTTTGTGTTGGATAGTCCATGTATCGAGGAAGGCTATAGGCTATATAACATCACGCTATGACCAATAGGAGCGGAGCAGCAATAAGAAATGTTGCAAGCGGGAACAAAGCAGTTTAAACTTCCGTTGAGTAGGCGATGCGTTGCGATATCAAAACTTCACGCGAACGAAGTCGCGGGCAGAAGCTATGAGGCTATAATTTATCTTGGAAACTTGAACACCTGATGCAGAACCGCAACAGACCAGCTAAACTATAAGAGATACAAAAATGCCACCATAGCAAAAATTGTTCTACATGATGAGCATTTTCTGCTGAGAGTATAAGTTTGAAGATCTGGAACATCTGATGTGGAGCTCCAAGAGCCCAGCTACACCATAACACATATAGGAATGACGTCTTAGCAAAAGTTGTTCAATCTGATTAGCACTCTCTGTTGACTTATAAAAATCGAAGATCTCGGACACCTGTTGTAGAATTAATTTCCTTTTCCAGTTATCTTCGTGACTCGGTAGCCTACCCGGTAACGCAGGGGAGCAGTTACTTAGATTTCACTTGATCAGGTATCTTCACAACAAAACTATAACCATGCCTAGAAAGAGGTCAAATCTTTCCCAATGTTCCAAAGGAGCTAAAAGATTGAGGATCATAAGATCCCAAGAATCTATCGAAGAGCGTCAGGAGAGACTTGATGCTGTTCGAGAACATCAGGCTGCAACTTGCTCCGTGGAAACCTCTTCGGATCGCGAAGCACGCCTGCGTTCTCAGCGTATTTCTACATCCAGGTCTCTAGAGACCAGTGAAGAATAGATGCCAGTCGCGCATCTATTCTTCACACCGCTAATCGTGAACGTCATGCATTGTCTTGCGAGTCGGAGCCGTTCACGGATAGAGAATTGCGCTTGAGTTTCAAGCGTATCTACGCATCGACTACTAGATCTCTAGAGACAAGTAGGGAACGTGATGCGCGACTGACCGCTGATCGTGAACGTCACGCATTGTCTCGCGAGTCGGAGACGTTCACGGATAGAGAATTGCGCTTGAGTTCTCAGCGTATCTACGCATAGCTTCTTCTAGGTCTTTAGAGACAAGTGCGGAACGTGATGCGCGACTGTCCGCTGATCGTGAGCGAATCCGAAATTTTTACCGATACAGAATCAGGCTTGAGTTTTCAGCGTATTCGCACATCTACTAACAGGTCTTTTGAAACGAGTGATGAACGTGATGCGTGATGCGCGATGCACGTTCATTGAACGAACGTTTGAATTCTGATCGACGTCGACATTCTCTGAACAGAATGTCGATATCATCTGAAAAACCGGATGTGTCTCAAGATATAGCCGTAGGGCATGGCGACCTGCCGTGTCGACGGCGCGTTCGTGTTCCACGTGCGCCTCAAAGAGATGTCAGCATAAAGGGAGGGGCCCGCAAAGGTCGAAGCCTGCCGGGGCTGCGGGACTGTTCGAAAGAGATACCGTGGCCCTGGAACGTAAAGGGCGAGGAAGGAACATGGATGGGTTTCAGTCAGTAAAAATCTGACACTCCCTCCCGCTCCGCCCAGAGTTAGAGAAGTTATTTGATTATTTCCCAACCGAAAAAAAAGGGCATGGCGACCTTCCTTGGGTTGATAAGGCACGGAGTGCATTTACGTCTCCTATGATTGAATACGCCACATATTCCGCCATCGGAGGTATGGCTAAAAATTGTACTTTTTGTGAAGCTGTTAAATGGCAAAAAGAAACAAATGGTATGTGTTGCTCAGGTGGGAAAGATCCGTTATTTTCCCGTCCCCGGGTTCTTAGAATTCGACATCAGACGTTTCAGATCTTCGACGACCCCGTTGTCGCTGGCATAAGCAACAGGATCCGCGTACGAAGTCGCGGGCAGAAGCTAGTAGATATTATATTATACATACATGAGCTATTAGATGAAGTATTATGCAGGCAATGTTGTCGAAATGAAAGAATAACTTAACCTGAAACAAGCTAAAGAGAATAGGAATTAAGTAGGAAAGAATTTTAGTTTAAAACACACAAAATAAATTGCTTTTGCCTTTTTCCGTACTTGGATAGTGAATTATTTGGTTAACTAATTAATTTTTCTAAATCATTTTGTAGACCCCAAAAATGCTTACATAATGACATCAACTGTAGGTACTAATAGCCTTTTTGTCGCAATACGATGGTTGATCTGGCAAAATAATCTATATACATATATTTATAAAATGTGCAAACTATTAAAAAAGAAAAGATTCAATAAAATAAACCGTGTAGGAGTTTAGTAGCGACTTTGTAAAGTGGTATCCTTGAGAAAGTGCCTTTCTCTTAAGCCGGTGCTCTCACAACACGACACATTGCTCGTAAAACCTCAGCAGGAGCTCCGCACGGTACCTACTGATAAAGTTCTAACATGGCTAATCGATTAAATATATCTTTCAGACTGATATTATTAATAAGTATGTTAGTAAAATGTAAATTCGTCCTCGATAAAAGCTAAAATATGTAGGGTATTTTTGATTTTTCCTGTTTGTCGGCCGGCAGTAAGTGTTGAAAACTTCCCCTCATAGTATTTTTTTATACCTATGTAGTTCGTAATGGATAAAATGATTAGTTTAAAAAAGGTTAATGTCATAAATTTGAATTGAGTCTACCCTTAATTATACATTTAACAAACAAATTACCTATATTTAGAGACATCCTTTTGGGACTTCATGGCCAAGTTACGCGATAGGCATAATAATAATATTTTAATGTCCAATCATAACTAGAACTCGTAACCATCACGCATACTAACCGCAATAATGTGTAACGACACTAAACTACAAATTGGGTCCATCATAAAGTACCTGTCACATTAATAAATAAACAAGGAGAGAGTTTAGCCTCGGACGCAGGCAATTGGCGAATTGGTTCAATAGTCGCTCGAACTGGGTCGGAAGCAATTTAAAGTTTTTACCGAATAAATACGCCGAGTCAAAAATTCACCCATGCTTACAACTCTACGAGACAGTATACAGATTAAAATAAACTAGGCCAGATTTATAAGAACGAAATATAAATTAGGAGCAGTGCTCAAGAATGAACAATAAACCTAATTAAGTTGGCTTCAAGTCAAGAGTGTATTCTAAGACCGGGGGAAGTTTATCTAATTATGTGGAGAACCGGTTGTCCCGTGCAATTGGTTTGTGCGATCCGTTTTATCGTTCACGTGCGAGTCCGTACGAAAGGTTTCTCTCAGTTTTATAACGTTAACGTCTTGCCCAAATTGGAAATCGGACTCGCGTGATTGCTTATGTGTGTTGGTCAAACAGAGTCAGGTGTTTGGGAATGGTGCAGTAACTTAGTGAGGGGATGCCACGTGGACTATAAAACCAATGTGACGTGCGTCCCTATATATCGTTTCTATAGGTACATGGCTTAATGACTTTTAAAGGACTTTCCAGTCACTAAAATACGTTCTGCGAACTAAAAGCATTAGCTACAGAAATAATTGAATAACCTAGAAAATAGCCTATTTCGTTTTTGTTTTATAAAACATAATGACTCTGCCAATATTTTCTTTCTTTTGCGTAAAACTTTGCAATCTATTTTAAATGATCGCCTAGAAAATATGTTTTGCGTTGATACAAAAAGACTAAATGCACTATTGAAACTAAAATTAATATTATTTGTCTATGACTCTCAATGTAACACTTAACGTTTTTGTTATGCACAGAACATTTATGTTTAAGTTGAATAGGGCATTAAGGTAAAGAAAACCACTCTAAAGCTACTAAATCAAACCCCGTAGCCCTTCGTTTTCAACTAAAATTGAATAACATTGCCCTCGCGGGAGGCATATCTAAATATTACGTAATTCTGTAGTGAGCGAAATAAAGCTGTAGCACTGTCGACGTAGCACTTCAAGTAAACAAATTGGATCAGTTTGCTCGGTTTATCAAAGTTTTCTAATGCTCATAACTATTATTGATCGATACCATTTTATTAAAGATTCTAATTGGGATTCTCTTACTGAGAATTATTTTAAAACCTTTGAATGCCTTTGATATCTGAAAGATTAACATAATTTATGACAAATCCAAACAATACAAAAGTATCTACTGTATTTTTAAGCGAGTCTGTTATAGAAATATCAAACATGAAGCTTTTAAAATATTTCTGTTAATGTAAAGTCAGTCAGATTTTTGATACATTTTTTGTAAAGGCAATAAAATAAAAGAGAGAGCGTTGTTAAAACGTCCTTTGAAGTCGGGGAATTTCCAACGGGCACCTAACAAAATTGTTCTTTTAGCCTTCATAAATGTACGCGTACTTTCGACCCAAGCTTTTTATGTAGTACCAAAGTGAGTCAAAGCGTGACAAAGAGACTGCAACTTGAATTTTCAACAATACATTGCTAGCTAAATAGAAAACAGTTTTTCAGAATTTTAAACGCCTTCGGGTATGTGTTCATTTGAGATTTAAGTTGCCGACTGTTCTTTTTATTTCAACTTTTAAATGTTTGACTCTTTGTAGACGAGATTTTTTCCAAGCTTTATGAAACTTGCTCGAGAATCCCGAACTTTAAGACCGCTTTTGCAATTCATTTTAAAGTATGTTGTACGAAAATACTATTCAACTTTTTCGCTTAACCTTCAAATGGCAACGTTATCATTTCAAAATTAATGAACAAGAGCTGCCAATTAAAATATTGCAACCGAATTATGTTTCACGTTTCTTGAGTTCGAAAAGGGTAAGGACGATTTGTCAAAAAACTGATTACAGTGAAATCTGTCGAGGTGACAAGTCATCAAGTAACTGTCGTGAGGGCTACCCTACCACCCTCCGAGTTCCTCGCGGCCCGATAACGGGTTTGTTGACTCACACCGCTTTAAGTTTTACAACAAAATAGACGATTTAGAACAAACTGCGTATTTTAAACAGATATAATATTGATTTTAGAATAGAAACAGAATCTTGGGTTTATTTGTTGACATAACTCTGAACTCTTATCTATTTTTTATATTTAACTAGTGCAATTTTTGGCAGTTGGTTATTATAAACCATAAGTTCTTTTAAAAAAGACTCTTATTCTTATTGCCTATTCTTTAATAATGTTCGAGATAATTATCATTGTTGGTACATTAATATTATCTAACTTACATAGTCGTGTCTGTAAGTTCTTCAATAAGACGTGTGTGAGCCGTTTTCCGGGAAAACACGTTAGATTTTTTATGAACATGGTTTGTGTCAAGATTTTTCCGTCGGGAAGCTAATGATTAACTGGGAACATATTATGTCGGGAAACATATTGGCGAGAGTATCTTTATGCCGGGATCTGATCTCTTTATTATATTTTTATCGTGTGCCGTGCCGAAGCATTCTCATTGCAATAATAAGTTATTGATAAAAGAAAAAAAAAACAAAGGAGTTACAGAAAATTAAAGAGGTTTTGTTAATATGAATCATAGTTAATAAGTGAACGTACAAGGCGACATAAAAATAGTAGCAAATGTTTAGTTATTAAATTGTGTATGAAGCGTTCACAGTTCAATTTCGTCTCATCCGCGCGGCGCTTTCAACAAATTTTCAAGCAACGTAATCCCGAAAACATAAAGATTATGTATAAACCTAATTACCCTATCTCATAATTGCCTTGTTTTGACGTCTACCCTTTGAGAGGCCGTCGCTTATTTCCCGAGTCCTCTAAAGATATTAATAACCATCTAAGTCGCGGGCTGTCTTCCTCCCGCAAGTCGGTCGTGTAGCGTCGCATCCCCCTCCCCTCTAGGTCGTGTTTTTCGCTAATACCCTTTCGGAGATGATAAGATGATGGCTTTACAAGCAAGCAGTAATTACGGCCGTCCAATTACCGCTCGGCGCCTGCCGGGGAGGAAGTCGTTCATTGTTCAACATTTTTGTTTTCACTACTAATATTTTTGTCGTTGCTTTGTTGCTATCAAATTAAACAAACTGTTAATTCTCGGAAGACTTGCTTTTTAGTCCAAAAACATAGGTAAACCAACAAAGCTGGTCTTCTGCCATAAAGCATTGTAAAAAAACTCACTTATAAGGCTCAACGAAAACTGATAACATTCCTCAGAGGCAATAAACGATGCAAATATATGAAATTATGAAGAACGCGCAAAGACGTTAAAACAAAAAAATACTTGTATTATGTCTTGAGAACAGTGCAAGGAAACACCACCTGTCATGTTAAGCATGAGTCAAGCTTTCAACACGATGACTAGCACTCTTACAACTAACTTATCCCTCCAAAAATACGGAAAACTGAATAAGTTTGGAATAAAGTATGACTCAAAAATAACACTAGGTATTTAAATAATGTAGGTATACACATTGAGACAACTGTAGATATCTTGTGTTGTGCAAATGTATCAAACCTCGCAATTAAAACGCTATAAAGTCAGCAATTTACGTAAAATAAATTAACATCCCCCTCTAAAGTAATCTGCATCTAAAAGAACGTGTTACAGAGTCAAATTAGCAATGTTTCTCTAATCTTTAGAGCTCTAGAATCAAAGTGGAGTGCGTTAAAAGGAAACTATAATTAGAGTCGACAAGTTGCCGACGTCGCGTCGGTTGAAAGTGCAGGCGAAGGCGGAAGCGGACGCGGTCGGGTAGGGTTGCCAGGTAACGTTTGGAAAGTTTCGTGGAAATTGACAAAATAAGTTGTTTTTTTTTAAGGTGAAGCTATTCTTGAAGGAGGGCTTTGAAGGAAATTCATAATTGAATGTTTCGTGTACTTATTTGAAAAAATTGTTGTCTGTAAAGTCGGGTTACGGACGATAATTTTACGTGATGGCTCATGATTTTAGTGATTTTAACTAAAAAAGTGAAATTTCATCCCCCTTTTCAACCCTCATAAGGATTGAAATTCTAACAACACCGTTGCGTTAGCTTTCAGCCATACGCCTGGATAATAAATTTAGACATTTTTACTATTAAAATTAAAAAAATTGAATACACCACTTCATAATTTCAATTGTCAGCCTAAACACAAAATTTTAAGATCCTTACTTTAAAATTGGCGGTCTTTCATACAAACTTTCATCCCTATTTAACTCCTTTAGGGGTTGAATATAGAAAAATCCTTTTTTTTTCCTTATCTACAATAGAAACAATTATAAAGGGAATCGCTGTGCAAAATTTAAGTTTTCTAGGTCCAAGGGTTTGGGCTGGGCGTTGATCGCGCGCGGAACGGTGTCACACTTTTTCGTGCGTGTAGCCGGTATTCATCAATTTGTAAGAGGTTATCTCGTCAAAAATCATCGATTCGTTAGCGTAAACTATGCAAAAAATACTGTTAAAATTCATGAATTTTGGTCGCAATTATTTCGCCCATATATATTTGATAGGTTTATTTCTTAAAAGCCTCTCGTTCAACCTATTTAACATTGAACCACTATCCACCCACTTACAATAAATTACAAAGAAAACAGTTTAAAACAAAAAATTTTGGACACAGGCCGTCAGTGTCAACTTCCAGGATAGTCCCGCATTTCCCGGCCATATGGCGGCTGCAGCGAGCTGGGCGGGCGGTGGACGGCGGCCCTTCATTGACGCACCGTTCCCTGTAATTTCAGCGAACGCTGTGCACCCGGCGTTTGCCAACTAATTTGTCATCCGAATATCAAATTACGCATGAAATGGCGCGTAACAGTAGACTCTCCACTCGGATATCGGGGTTTTAAAATAAAATTTAATTCACAGTCTGGTTGCAATAACGCAGGTAATTGCAGCCACTGTTCGCTGACAACTAATTGGCAAGTAAATTTAGTGGAATCGTATAATTGAATACAAAACTGAGGTTATTAAACGGCCGACTATTATTAGCAATTATCGTTCTCGTCGTAAAACATATTAAATATATACTCATATTTTAACAATTGCTGGCTTATTTTTTTTAAGTAATTTTATGAGAAAGATATTATATCACTTTCATGAAACTTTAATATTGTTAGGCTACCACTAAGTGTTCTTTGTATTGCCATAAAAATATAAAAGTGTCAAATATTATATTTTATAACTTCTCTTTTGAAATACTTTCAACAATTTTTCTTAGTATAATATTAAAACACCGCTTTTATCGTGTTACTTCGCTTGATGGAAAAAGTGGATCTTCCTTAAGTTGGAGGTAAAAGTAAATTGTAAAACGTTTGTTTCATAATTTTCCGGTGTATTGTAATGGCGATACGCCCTCATATTTTGACGGGCCATGTGAATCCATTACGCTTCATCTATATCCTCGTAGGGGATCGGTATCTGTACAGATTTTATGGTGCGCTAAGTGTACGCCATTTTGGACAGCCTCCACGTGGTCAAGGGGTGTTGCTATGGGATGCGTAGTACCCTAACTAGGGGAATGTCTATAGCGACGATTTTATTGCCTCATTTTCATTAGTATGAATAACGATATTATTGCTTAGGTGCGTTTTTTGTTATGGCTTTAGGGTGTCTAAAAGATATCTTTACAACATTTTCATTCTAATGTTCAATTTTTCATTCAAGATTTCACTTAATCAATTACACGTGTTTCGTACATATTATCTTAGATATTTTATCTTTACAAAAATAAGACGCGCCACCGGCACGAGTCACGGCTCCGAGCGCCGACGACTTGCGAGTGCGAGGTAGGAGTAGGTATCGGGTCGCGTTGCCAAGGGAACCTCACTTAGGGCTACGGGTTTTTCCAACAATGAAACGGCATAAGACGTAACGACATCTAATTAATAACGTCTATCATATCTCTATTGCTCGGCTTATGTGTTCGGAGGGTGAGGGATTAACGTAAGAGGATTCAATGAGGACGCATGATTTGTTCCGGAGGTATCTCCGTAATGAGCGATTTTTGCTATAACTTTTATATAATTATTCCCTTTTGTGAGACAGCTTATGATGTTTTAAGCTTCTGAGTAGGTTTTGCATAATGAGGGGTACGATGCTTGCTTTTCTGATAAGTAGACTGTGTTACTAATTTGTTTTGACGTTATTACAAAATTTATTCCAGTTTTCATACTTAGAAATAGCTGTCATTAAGGTTTGACTTTGATCTATTTCAAAATCTTTATCTTTTTCATTTCGTAGTGGCTGTTCATATCAGTTTTCTGTGTATATAATACCACGTTGATTCAAAGTAGTCAGTCACGTAAATATGTAGGTATTATTAATACAAAAGGTCGATAATTAGTGGCACAGCGGTACATCAGTCTGCATCAACGCTTGACATGTTTCATGTTAATTGGATAGCACAGGACAATGGCAGGCCTACCGATGCACACTGGAGAAGGGGTACCGTGCAATTATTATGACATATTGTTCGCGATTCAAACCGTTCAGCGTTTTAAATGGACTTTATTAGTACCTATCTGTCTGTCTACCACATGTTTACGTCCATGTACAAACAATACATTTAACTCATGTCCGTCTTATGTACGGTGTTAACGATAAAAGTGGTTTTATAAATTTGTCATGTTAAGTGACGGACACCGCGTCATATTAATAAATTTTAATCAACCATAATAGCATTATAATGAAAATTCACCGGATAATGTTAACTGTCACCGGATACGTAGTGTTAACCGCGAACGTAACTGCTTTGCCTGAATTTAAGTTTTAAATGGCACTCTATAACAAATTTATTGCCCGTTAAAAGATTCAATTTGATAACTCTATACAGTACTCACGCATATTCACCCTCTAAAAGCGGAGGCCCGTGATAAAAGCAATTAAAACTTTAACAACATCGACTCCCGCGCTTTTCCGATTTCGCCACGAAAATATACTTCATGCAACCGGCCACTACTCCGCTCCACAATAATGAATCGATAAACGACTTGTGAAAGTAATAAATACGTTTTAGTAACTTTGATGTGAAAAAAAATCTGAGCAACTCATATTTATAAAGATTTGCAAAACAATTCGAGTTGTTATTTACAAAGTTTTCCATTTCGAAACAAATTTGTTTTTAGCTTTTATGACAGATAATTTGTCAAGGGTAGCTTTGCGCGAGTCAAAGATAATTTATCTGTCTCAACCGCTTTATTTATTACAACGCGTTCGCATCTTCGTTGAGCCCTTAAAGTTGGTGGTTAATGGAGCTTCTTTGAAGCTAGTCCGTCAGTCACTACACGTGTGGTGATGGGGGGGGGGGGGGGGGTGAGGTGAGGGGTCAGTCATGGGGGAGTGAGGGGGCGACACGTCTGCATGTGGTCAGCCGTCAGGCGCGCCCAACTTGTCTTATTTTTTGCTTCCCTTTAGTAAGTGACGGGTTGATGTGAAACGAATGAACAGTTCTGATGTGTCTTGTAAATACACTCCACTTGCTCACCGTACCAGGAAAATGTACGCCTAACACCTTAATGACATTGCCCTTTGGTAGCACCACAATTTGTACATTACTTAACTACTTTTCAGATCTTGAGTGTGTCATTAACACAGTACCAAAGTAAATTCTGGAATTGTTTTTATAAGTCAGGTTTTAAGTTTTCTTGCCCCGTTTGACCCGTTTGAATATCTCCTGCTTGGTGGTAAAGTTTCATGTCAAAAAGGGGTCAAAATTACAATAACCGTGATGTTGGTAACCCCAACAAGTTTGATCAAACCCTATGACAATGAGTATACCTCGGCCGTGATAATGACAGACCCTAAGTAACAGGTGGGCCCAACTATCGCAAATTCAAAGTTTAGTCTATTTTCGACACGCGGGCGTCCTTTAGACATTGTCCTTTAAATGTTTGAAAAAGGTCGTTTTAGTACATTTTTATTGTAAAGTATGTAAGTACTTGTCTATTTCAGTTTCCAAACTTCGCAAAACATTCGAATCTTTTTAACGTACTTTTCAGAAGACGAACAAAATTAGGAACCATGAAGAACAAATTATGGGCTCTTGTAACTTAATATAAGCCAGCTACTTTTCCATTTTTAAAGATAGCAAGCCTTGCATGACTGGTGGCGATCTGGCAACCCTTACAACAATGTTGCCACCTCATCTCTTATGTTTTTAATAAACAAATAAAATTAATAATTAAATTAAATTAACACAACAGGCAGTGGGAATCCATTTGATCGAGGATCCTGAAGAGGAAAAAATGATGATTGATGATAGGATATGATTCGTTTCCACTTAACACATTGTAAAAGGGGTTATTTTATTACCCTCGCCTCTTGTTCCTGAGGTCGGTGACTAATGAACGAGATGACTCAGCTGTTTTAAACTAGTTGTTTTATGAGGATCATATCATTGATAAACTTTTTTAGTTTATTGTTTCTTGAAAAGCCATTAACTTTTTATTTGCGCTCGGTAATTATCGTTAAACGAGGGAACATAACACCCATGCGTGCCGTGTTTGATGTTGATCATGTTAATAAAAGTTGTTGTTGTCTTTACATTTATAAGTCGGTGGGAAAATAAAGTTAACTGACTAATTTGTATAAAGCACTCTGGTTAAGACAAAGACTAAAAGATAAAACATAACAAACCCTCAATTTATTGAAACAGAATAATATGTTCTTCAGGCTATCATAATTCACAGAACTTCATAAATATAACCTGTCGTGTGGTCAAAATGAAGTCTCGAAAGTGACGTCACACTCATAGTGTTTATTTGACATTTGACCTAAACAATATCCCTCTCTAAGAAAGGACGCCTGCGTCTCAATGGTGGGAATATAATAGGATGATTATGCCTACCGATGCTAAAACAAATATAAAAATGCTTCGGTAGGTTATCAATCTCACGGTCAATTTCAACAGAGAATATCGTTACAGCTGGAAATGATCTCCATTCCAAAGAAATTTTGTTCTATCTTTATGCATTTCCTTTAATTTTTACGTCTATGTTCAAAAACAAGGGGAACGGTTGCTAATTTATAACATCTGACAACTAATTTACAATATAAACACGTATCCTATGGTATCTAATGGTATGTCGTATCATACACTCTTCCTTTAAGGGGTGAAAACTCAAAAGCTACCCTTTGTGGCACGGGGTATGCGGTATGTTTAAGATTGAATTAGTAAGTTAGAAACATCAAAGTAGGTTTGAAGTAATAACAATATTTCTAAAACTAATTACATGGTGATGTTCATAAAGTTCAACTAAATATATATTGAAACGAATAACTTCGTCACTAAGAACCTGTTCTTTGATCGCTTTTTTCTCACTGGTCAACAAGTGTCTTAATAATACAATTAGAACTGATATTGTTACAAGACAATTTTTGAAAATTTACATCACAAAGCATAAAGATCTTTATTAGATTCACACTAACTCTAGTTTGTAAATAACAACTTTGTACCAACAATTATTAACTCAACATTTTATATTACCAATGTGACAATATTTTTTCATGATGTCTAGTCTAATTTATAGCTTCGTCTAAAAATAAACCAATGTTACCAAGAGGCCGTCAACAAATCGAGTGCTTAAAGATAGTTTATATATTATTTAGGGTTCAATTTAAAAGCTAACGCGTTCGAAAATAGCTGGCTTGTACCGTGAATAAGCAAAATTGTGCGCGCACAGGATCGCACCCCTATCATATATTAATGTTAGGGCCATCGCAACTTCTGACGAAATATAAGGCATATAAGGCAGCATATCAATTATTCCTGCATTTATTTTAAGCGTCGTCATTTTTGTGTTTGTGTGAATTAAAAATTAATTACTATAGAAGCCAGGCTCTACGCAGTCTTAAATAATGTTTATCGGGCTAGAAAATACTTTAAGTTTATATCAATGAATAAATAAGTGTTCTATGCTAACTTCACAAGTAACAATAGAGATGGTTTTTGAGCCTCTTGTCAAAGTCAACTGTATAAAACAAAGGTAAAAGTGAATATCTACGCATTTAATGAAAATATTTTTTATAAACAAACCGAGAACCTCTTAATTCTGACAAAAACCATGACAAAACCATTCGTGATATTAAAAATAGGTCGCAAAAAACATAAAAGTACCAGTGTCATTAAAAATGCTAATTTTAAAAAGATAAAATTGCGTTTCAGCATTTCGTTTACGGTTTAACAAAAAAGGCGGAGTGGTTTTGGCGGTAAATAGATTCACTAAAGCAGTTTCCGTGTCTCGGTGGCACGTTGCGGCACTGGTGTTCCTACCCTGCATTGCATACGCCTGACGCGTCGGTTGACCAGCAAAACTGCTACAGATCTGCTACGAGTGCTACGAGTGCTACGAATGTACTGCGCGAAATTTTATATCTCTTTTATAGGATTCCAAATTATCTTTACATCTCTCACCTTCGAGGTAGAATTTTTCTGATATAAATTTATGAAGTGTCATCGCGTGGAAAACAACGCTTTTTGAATAGAGCCTTGAAGCGGTATGTAGTAATAAAGTGACGAGCAAAAAAGCTCGCAATAAGGTTTATGATGAACCTACAGAATTGACTCCACGATTTTAATATATTGAAGATAAGACGTATCGCTATTGAGCATAGTGAGAAGGCATGTTATTTATTATTTATGATGGATAATTGAAATGAATGGCAATAATAAATGACGAATAACGTGTTCTTCTCTATATTTCACTCAACTTATTTATTATTTTAACATTTTTACTGAATCTATAGAAGCAAGATCTCTAGCGAAACAAGCTTTTGTTTCCGAAAAAGCAGGGTGGCCGAAAAAGCGACGTAACAATTTCACCTTTCTCGTAAACAGACCGTCGGTTCAGCGCCTAAGCTATTTCGCCAAACTCATTTCAATTCAATATCCAAAGTTTCCGGCTTATTCCTAGACTTTTTCATCTTATCACATAGTGCTGTAGCCAATCGATGGCGACATGCTGTACGAAAGACAAACTTTGTATATTTCACGTTTGAGAACTTACCATAATATATTGAGACTTCTTATTTGCTTGAGGTAATCGTGCATGAAGGTCTGAAATATTTGAATACTAGATGTTTCGTACAAGTTTCTTGTTCATCTGAATATACAGTAAACATAAAACGTACGTAAAGTTTTAGGTGGCAGACTTTTTATAGGCAGTTGTAAGTAATTGTAATATTGTAGGCAGACATTACAACATCGCGTCGGGTCTTAAACAACTTACTTTTAAAATACCTATTCAAGACCCTCTTCTTAAATCCATAAAAAATCAGCCATGTTAACAGCATCTAAGATAGATAGATTGCTAGGCAAGCAATTACTTAAGAAACTAAAAAAAGAAATCTAAGGGTTCGACAAATAGAGCTCCTCCACAGGTTGCGCGAAGGTAAGCAGGTCATCTTGACATCAGGAGCCTCAAGGGAGGCAACTTAACGAACAAATTTCTGCGAGTCAAAGCACGTATATCGTGGCTAATGTATTCGGATACCGCCAGAAGCGGTGTGTGCCGTAACACGTCCAGACACGTCCGTAGGTGCGGCGGACGTTAATTACATAAAATTGTGACGTCGCAGGGGAGGATCGGGCTCCACTTGCATAGATCAACTTATAACGTATGCAGTTTCTGAATTTGCCGCTGTTTAGCCAACAATTTAGGTTTGATTTAGTAGTTGAGTCTGCGAAATTTTCGATGGTCTTTAGGGATGCTGTGTTGAACGCATTTTTAGTAAAAATAGTATGAGCTTTTATATTAAGCTTTGTGGTTGTAAACGTTACAATGTGGTTTGTCGTTATTGTTGCTACATTTACTCAAATAAAAAGTCAGCTTTATAAATCCAAATATTTTGGAATCTACAAACAAAAACCAACAGAACATTAATCACTGGAGCGAACTAAAAAGTTTAGTCTAGTTCCAAAAGTAGTAGGAGCAGTGACACTACTCCATTGTTCTTACACGAGTAGGTCACGTAAAAACTGAAGTTACATGCAGTGGGGTCGTTGACCTGCCAACGTTTTTCCCTTGTCTTCAGTGACGGTTCGTAACTCGTAATGCATTAGTGGCGACCGTCCATCTGTTTGCTGATGACATTTTGTTAATTAAACTTCTAAACAACCTTCTTCTTTTGCTTTTTACAGAGCTCTTTAATATTAATACATTTGCACATACAAACCGATGTAAACGCTAAAAAACAGCTGCAGTTAACCTAAGCAAATTACGTAATTTAAATATTCTAAGAAGCTTAAGAAATACCTACCGCGATTAAGTTAGCCACTAATTTCCCTAGCTCGGCGTTAAATAAAACGAAGTAAACAGAACTACGATTAAAAATGTAAATTAGAGTACATTCTCGATTCTAAAGTTTAAAGTATTTTCTCGCGGATAAGTTTAAATTAATGTGGACCGTCACAAGCACTTTTACTGGCGCGGCGACCGGGCGGGGCGGTTCCATCAATTTTTTATTAGCTTCGAGATTCTCTTTTTAAAGAATTTAAGGCAACAGCGATTATATTTAATTAGAGACCACACTCTGCTCCTTATTGAATTCGACACGTTGAATATTGTCTCGTTGCGGCGGTTCTGTCTGTCGCTGCTCCATTCAATACACGGTAGGAATGCAGAGTATTTTCGATCCTTTTGATGAGAGCTAAGATTAATTTTGGAGGGCGGTTCAAAGGAAAATTTTAGAATATAAGTGCATTAATAAAAGGTTTTCAGGATAGGGCACTCTATAGCGAAAAATGCTTTTTATTAAATTTGTGGGCTTTTATGTGCATATTCGGTGACTTTATTACGTAAAAGCTTTTGTTAGAGTATTGAGATTTTTATGGACTGCTTTAACCTTGTAAAATATAACTAAGTGAATCAATTTGGACTTGAGCCGAGTGTTTACGGTACGTTGAGGGAGTTTGTCGTAACGTCATTAATTTATATTTGATAGTCTCGAAACACAAGATCACTTAAAACTCAAACGGTCAGACCATTTTCTGACTTCTACTTATAATGTTGATACGGTTTGAATAAAACTATTGGTAGATCAAGCGGTGAAACCAGTTGCTATGTTTTCATCGGCAAACACAGAATAACAGGATTTAACTGGAGCTAATTGGCCCCTTGACGTAAGGTTTTATTCTAGCTGTATAGAAATCGATAGGCGAAGTTGTTAATTACTCAATACTTGTAAGTATATCGTCTTTAGGCCAAGAAACAAGGGTCGTCCAAAAGCGCGTTGAGTAGACGGAATCGTCAAAGCCTGGATGTGGGACACACGGAGCGGAAAGTATAGCATATGAAAGGGACAGCCTCAGTCTAGAAGTTGGTAATTCAGGGCGTAAATGATGATGATGAATTTAAGTACTTACCTGTGATGGCTGGAACTGGAGTGTCCCGTGGTGGAGCTGGATATCGGCGACCTGGCGGGGTAGTTGCCGCCGCTCGCACCTCCTTCAGACATCACGAACTCTGCAACAAATATGCATTGTTACTCCTTTGTTTTTTGTTATTGTTTTGTTTGTACGAAAATTCGGCTACAACCCGACTCGCCACCGCCATTTTTTGCGATTCATCATCATTGTATGAAAATCAAAATAGATACGAAAAGGCAGTGTTTTCACTTGTTTTGCACGTTTTTTGTTTTGGTGATGAATCAGGAAACTGGCGACACGGGATGTAGCCGAAAATTCTCTGACATGGAAATAACATAGTGTATCGGAGCATTAAAATGAAAATTATATGAAAACCCACTTCTTGTTTCGTAAGATATACGTACTGAACCATTTTGCTTAAAAGGGTTATTTTCAAAGTTTATTGCTCCATAAACTATGTTTTGGACTCCGTTTGATTTACACGCGCCTTCCTATCACCATAGCAACTGAAGTCCGTCGACAAATACGCTGACACACTACTTTCGTACGCCTAATCACATTAACGATATTGGTTTACGAATGCATTATTAGGGTAATTGCTTGAGAAATAACTGTTACAAAGTAAGTAGATAATTTGAATGAGGGTGAAGAGTAAACCAAACCACAGGTACCTATCATCAATGAAGAATTTTTATCTCCCATTATCTTACACCAGTTTTTTGCGTGATAGCGGCGAGAGCGCGATCTGTAAGGAGCAAGCCGCGGACGGCGGACACGGAGTCCGCTCTCAACTATCAATCCTTCTGTCACGATATCGACAGCGCATTTGTTTGCTCTCACCATTTTTGTCTCAGTGTTTCCTCGTCCCGGTCTTCGGGCGCTATATTTGTGCTGCGGGCGTGCGGCCGGCGCCGGCGATCAATCTGCCCACGACTCTGAGCATGACGGATGGTAGATCGAACACCGAGCTCGCCGCTTCTACGCCTCGACAAGATACATTTTATTGGGGACCGTTTTTGCCAACGGCCCTGATTATACTCGATGTTGTCCCACCGATCTAATGAATTATTTACTTTGTTATCCTAGTTCCTGACTGATGTTTATGTGAGTAGCCTATTTTTTTGTGAAAAGAAATTTATCAATGATTTGTGGAAAGAGGATTCCGTTTTATATTTTATCTTTGAAAGAGCTTTGTAGCCTTTCGAGATAATGCCTTGCGGACTTTTTGTATTGATTTTTATTCATGAAAAGAAAGTTTTATGTTACGAAGCAAAACGTAGTGATGCCTATTTTCTTTAACTATCAATGGAGAGAAGCTTTGAATACGACGAGATAATCTCTTTATATTATGTATAGAAATATCACTAAATATGTTAAAGACCCGGAAAATGGCGCGTGTAGACGAACAAAAAGTGGAATCAATTTCAGTTTGTTAGACTATTTGTCAGGTCCATTTCGGTAAAAGTGGTGGCCGTAAGGATGGTCCGTGGGTACCGCACGATCTCCCGCGAGGCGGCGGGCCTGCTTGCCGGATTGCCGCCATGGGATCTGGAGGCGATAGTCCTCGCGCGCCTACACGAATGGCGCGCGGAGGTACTACGCCGGGGGGAAACTCCGCTGCCGCGGCAAATTGCCGCTCAGCGGACTGACCTCCGGCGCGATCTCATGGCGACATGGAGAGAGCGACTGTCGCAACCCTGTGCAGGGCACGCCACGATAGTGGCGGTAAGTCCCCTCTTTGAGGAGTGGCTAGAGAGGCGCCACGGCGCCCTCACCTTCCGCCTGACGCAGGTCCTCACCGGACACGGATGTTTCGGGAGGTACCTGCACCGAATCGGGCGGGAGGAAACGCCCGGGTGTCTCCACTGCGAGGATCGACCGGAGGACACGGTGGAGCACACGGTGGAGGTCTGCCCTGCGTGGGCGGAGCACCGCCGTGTCCTCGTAGCGGCGATCGGCGGCGGCGACCTCTCGCGTCCGGCCCTGGTTCAATCCATGGTCCGGAGCGAGACGGAATGGGAAGCCGTCACCTCCTTCTGCGAAGCAGTCATGCTGGCGAAGGAGGTGGCGGAACGAGAGAGGGAGAGAGCCTCTCTTCCCGGCCGCCGCGGGAGACGCACCGGGCGTCGGGGGCCACGTGGTGGCTACCGGCCACCGTAGATGCGGGCCTGTGGACGGTTAGCTATGGGCTAGCTAGCCGTCCGTCCGTCTAGTGACGACAGGCCGTGTCGACGGCGCGTTCGTGTTCCACGCGCGCCTCAAAGAGATGTCAGCAGCAGAGAGGGGCCCGCAAGGGCCGAAGCCTGCCGGGGTTGCGGGACTGTTCGAAAGAGATACCGCGGCCCCGGAACGTAAAGGGCGAGGAAGGAACATGGATGGGTTTTAGTCAGTAAGAGTCTGACACTCCCTCCCGCTCCGCCCAGAGTGGGAGAAGTCATTTGATGATTTCCCATCCCAAAAAAAAAAAAAAAAAAAAAAAGGTCCATTTCGGTGTAGTTGTAATTTTTTGATAAATGCTATGCGTGAGAAAAGCTGACGTGATGAGCTGATACGCGGCCCCTAGCTGCCGCGACTGCCTCGACTACCGTCGGAATACTGTAAATTATAACTTCCCGAGTTCCGTTCTGTTTATCATCTTGCAAATGTATAACGCAGGTCTTCCGTTTGTGTAATATGTAAATACGTATCTTGAGCGGAAGAAATGAAAACAAATCTGGCGGATGCCGGTTATTCATTATATAAGATGCGATGTTTCATTATTAATTTATGCCGTACCCTCAGCCAGGGAAGAGCGACCCTCTTTGAAGTAATATTCCTAGGATTAGTGTTGTTGTATTTTTCATGATGGGAATATCATTTTACTTCATATGACAGAAAAGAGGGAGATGGAAAAGCATATTCGTTGTCAGTATATGATGTATAATTTATAGAAAAAATGTTATAGTTATGCTCAAGGACGAGAAACTATTCCACTAAGCTTTTAGTTCCTTGATATTATCTATAAAAGTACCTACACAGGTACGTGTAGAATTTTAAATTAAAATAATCTTTTTTTTTTGTATCCAACGAGAGCTTTAAAACTTAAAATTGTCACAAATACTCGTACCTTAAAATCAATTTAGTAAAATTCCTAATTAATTAATACAACCAACGAGATAAAACATAAACAAAAGAATTAAGACGGTAACACGAAACGGTAACAATATAGCAGCATTAGTTTCTACCTCTTAAAGAAAATTCGTAATCGGCGGCAAATGAAAATTGATCGCTACTAACTAAGATAAGTTTGGAAAGTTATGATGGAATGGAAGTGCTTCCGGGCGCGACGATGGCGACGGGCAAAAATGCTCCTTCCACACTGATTTAGTTCCACACTAAGTAATTATTGTTCAAACAAGAAACCTAACGAGTGAACTCATTAATCACCAGCCATTAATGTCGTTGCTTTGTTACCTAATGGACACTACCCCGTAATAAAAGTAGGAGTGTTAAATTGTACTTTCGACACACATTTACAAAAATGTATCTAGTCCGATTTGTATCGGAAATACAATTTGTAGTAAACGCCAAGTAGTACTTGTTTGAATTAGTACTTTAGTAATAAGATAAGCGATAAGATTTCAATGCTACAACAAATTATTCACTCGTATAATTTATGTAGGCCCCAACATAATTTGGCTTTGTTTACTAAAAAGCCTTTCTATTTCCCCAGACTTTACTACGGTAATATTATTTATTTGTTACAATTTTATTTTATTAAAAAGGGTACGATACTGAATAGGTATTGTGGAATATAAACGGCAATAGCAAAACTTACAAAATGGCTCTCGGCAAAGTGTCTTGTGCCGCAAACCTTTATGAATACCATATGAGGAGGCCGCTATTTTTACATACAAAAATCGGCACGGAATCAAAGTCCACATGTCCGTTGCGGCCTACCTTAATTTTCCTACACGACTCGCGCCCTGAATACCAAAGACATGGAAGGACATCAGCTTTCCCGCGACCACTACGGGATTTCCATACAAATGACGTAAAACGCTGCATCAAACTATATCGCAACTTTGTTTTATAATGTTATCCGTGATGATGTTAAATTATTAAATTTAATTTGTAAGAATCGTTTGTGGAAACGCTTTACGGTAACGTTGTTGAGAAGCCGACAATACCGGTGTAATTTTGCTTATTTCGGCTTAAATTACTTGATCTCGTTTACGGCCTTTGAAGATTGTACCGAGTTTTCCCAAAGTTTGTGTCTAATTTATTGTTTACCGTCACTTTCTTGTATTTATTTAACGTAAGTTAATTGTTAATTTTTGGATGTTACTCAAATTAAAAACTAAATCATTGACTTATCTGAATCAAGTTGAGTTAAGGTGGTAATCTACATTAATTTAAAAAAAATAAATAATTAAGTATGTGAATTTTTAACTTTTTCGAACTTTCTTATTTTTAACCCCCGACGCAAAAACGACGGGGTGTTATAAGTTTGACGTGTCTGTGTGTGTGTGTGTGTGTCTGTGGCATCGAAACGCCCAAAGGGATGAACCGATTTTGATTTTGTTTTTTTTTGTTTGAAAGGTGAATTAGTCAGGAGTGTTCTTAGCTATGTTTGATAAAAATCAGTCCAAGATGGCCGCCGCCACAAAATGGCGAATTAACGATTTTTTTTCTATTTAACTTTTACTACATTGTGCCGCGGGTTTTTAAATTTTTAATTTAATTTTACTTGTTAGGTACTGTTTTTGGTTTTGCTGTTTAGATTATGTATGATTTTACAATAACATTTTAGCAAATTCCCATTTTAATAATTATGTGAGGCTTGTTTCACACGTACCACAACAACAACATCGGCGGGCACTCAATTTTATGAAAAATTAACAGTTTTAGTCCACTTTGCCGCCAAATTCAACTGTGTAGGTGATATCGACCACATTGCAACAACGCAACACTAGCGGCCGACCACAGCGCAAACACAACGTTGCGTCGACGCAAGGGCCTACACCTACGTCGTAGTCAATTTTTCTGTCTGCAAACGCTAGCCACAATCCGCAACACACGCACACCGCCCGGCGGACGAGCGGTGTCGTGTGAAAATCACCTATTATAAAGACAGGCTTCTGGTTTTCCATCATGCTTAAACACTAACCACCCATAAATTTCTGGGTAGATTTCGTACCGAGAACAAAACTAATGACGTGTGGTTATTCAATCACAGTAAGAATTTAATCTGAACTTAAATGAAGGTGATTCCCTTAAAACTTTCCAACACAGTCGCTAATAACGAAACTTGTGGTTAATAGCGTCGAGGAGACGAGCCGGGGGGTTGCTGGGGAGAGGAGGAGGGGACGCACGGCTTCGAGAAATTTCGAGACAATTCAATGGGAAAATCTGCCTTTGTGAAACTTCTATTGTAGTTGTCATATTCTAACTTCACATTATAATTCGTTCGAATAATTTCTATTTACAAGTAATGAATGATGCGACTGCAAAGCACACATAAATGACTCCAACTTTGAACTTCAAAGTTATGCTAGACAGCAGATATGCAATAGCAGTACGTAGGTAAACAATAAATATTTAATGTGACAGTAACGTTAGTATCGATAGAGCCATGGCGGGTAATAAATGGAACACTCACGGATTTATAGATACATATAATGTATACTTTTAGCAAGAGCAGGCTTTCAGCGCAACGCCGCGCGAACATATCGAATGTTTATGACGTCATTAAACATATTTTTACGAGGACACCGCCGTGTTCTATATTATTACGGCGAGGGAGAAGCGTCACACTGGCATTTCATTGGTCAGTAATTCGCGGAAGTGAACCTTCCTCGGAATTGACAACACTCGTGCTATAAACCATTTATGGCGCGATATTGCAGCGCGCCCGCAGTTGAACGAATCCGATATAAACTTTATATTAACACTAATTTTATCAACCCGATATAATTTCCGTTATTAATTAAGTTTGTCATAAGCGGGTGGGTATTACAAATGATTTTATATCTCTGTTTATGTAATATTAACAGAAAAGTAAAGCAATTTTCGGTTGGGATTTTTGGAGAGTTTACTAGTATTTTGGTTTGACAATGACAGGCATACGCTAATCAAACGTCATGACACAATGTGTTCGACGTCAAATAAAATATAAAATGAACTATCGTAAGTCTTCGTCAAAAACTAACTTGTAATTAAATCAGATGAGTAGAGAAAGAAGGAAAATTACTAGGTCTAAACAAAACACGCGGGGAAGCTGACAAAATGCCACGTCAATTCACCAAATTACGGAGTAATTGAACCGAATTTCAGAGTGAAGCTCATGTAATGAAAGCAGATAAAGGGAAGGGAGGAGCGAGCGAGGGGCTTATTCAATTCGTTCGCAAGTTCAACCTGACACTGACTTAAGTAGATAGTTAAGATTTAGCCAAGAAAGCACCCGCCGGCACCCACTAATGTGTACTCAGAAAGTAGTCTGGCCTCAAGAATTGGCCATTTAAGTACCTACGGAAACTTACCATCCATTAGTTACTTGTGAGAACACATTATAGTTTAACTTTTGTTTCCTTTTACTTACTGGCTACTAATAGCGACAAAAGCAAGGTAGCAAAACTTCTGTATAACAATCTAAGTAAACATTCTGTATTCGAAGATGTTATTAAGAGATAGAATTTAAAATTCTTTGTTTAATGTAGTACGTGTTGACATAGTGGAATGCGAGCGAGTGGGGCCACTCAATATTGCAATAGCCGATACCGCAACTCCTGTCAACAACCGAAACGTTTCAGCTAAATGACTCCACGGAGACGATGCGACCAAGAGACCGCGCACTTTACTCGATTGGATTTGAGGTGGACTCTTCTTGAGACCTGACTACCACTTGTGCTCTAACGAACTAATGATTTTTTAAAACATTACTTCGAATATGCTGACGTCCAACAGGTGTCTGCAGCTCTTTACAAATGTAGCTACGAATCTTTATATTTATCTACGAAGAATTGAGGTATTTTAGAAATACGTTTTCGGGATCCTTTCATTTTCGCTTTCACGTTTTGGCTGTGTATTTTATTTTATTCCAAGCTGAACAGCGGCAAACAATATATTTTACGATCATTCTATCTATGAAACTGGTCAAAGTTGACAACAGTGCGCAGAATTTCGGCTTGCCAAAATATGTTCCTTTTAAGTTTATTTACGGAATATCTTTCCATATTTTCCCAAGGATAAGAAACTGATCCCATGCATATCTGATTCGATCTTCATTCGTATGTTTGCGTAAAATCTTCTCTGTAAAGGAATCTACATAATCAGAATCAGCGAGACGCTGTCGAAATACGAAACCATCTGTTGTGCACGTCGTACTTAGATGTTCTTTTCATGTGATAAGAAAAAACGTGACCCAGTATCGACGGATGAGCACGTTGTTGAAGTCAAAAATATTCAAAAGCCCTATTCATAAGCTATTCGGAAAATATCGTGAACAGTATCTTACATCGCCTTAAAGGCTTTTCGGTTTTTGTGGATCAACTAAAATTGCTTGTGAGGAAAATCGAAATAGAATTCTTTCTCGCGGTTGTCTAAAGATATTAATTTTGAAATATGACGAACGGTATCGCGAGAAACCAATACCCTAACGCAATAAAACGTATGAAGCGAGTATTATTCGCATGATCACATTTCCTAATAAGTTGGATCCCACAACGTGTTCAATGTGGCGAAAACTAATACCGCCCATCTCGCCACCGCCCGCGCCGCCGCCGTCACTCCCGCGTCCGCTCGGCCAAACATTTAGAGCCTCCACTCTATTATATTTTGTTTAGTTCCGTACAGAACAGACCGGTGCCCCAATATATTGAATTTTCAAAAAGAAAACCCCGAGTTGACGTGAAACTAAATTTCCTTTCCATGATTCGTTGGAATTGTTACAAATGGGTCATATCGATTGCGTTGTTGCGTAACATGTAAAGCTTGCGTTTCATTGCACTTGGTAATTATACCGTTGGTTTCCGTGAAACAGGCTATAAATAACAATTTACCGACTAGTACACCTACAATACAATTACCTACCTCTAAGAACTTTTTTACAATCACATACTTTGGAGTAGTGTTTGCAAAAACAGTATATTGTATCGTATAAGTACACTAAACAGTAAACACTTGCAATAGTTAGGCCTTAAAGCACTTATACACTATACATTCGAGTAGCGGAACTTTCCAGACTAGGTCAAGCAAATTGTACTGTCTACAGATATTTACATAGCTCTTCATAGATTTTAACTTAAGTTTAAACTAAGTCAAATATTACGAAGTTGAAAATTTAGCGAATTAGTACGATTGAATTAAGACATCATTTTGAATAACTTTATTCATAGAACTAAATTGAAAACACTCCAACTAAATGAAATAAACAAGTTTCTATTTGGCAATGCAAAAAATAAATATTCACGGTGATTATAATGTGTCGAATTTTCGAATGGCAAGTGTGTCATTATGTGATTAGTGGACGGCTGTACATTGTATAGTGCACGTGTCATTCGTCACAGATTGCGAGCCATGAAATGACATGGCATTACTTTAGTGGTTTGCGGCGAGGCGCGGTTCCGACGGGTGCGGTCACTTACGATTACAGCGGCGGTGATAAACCGGACCGTATTAGTTATTACCTATATTAACGCACAATAAACCACGCTATTACCGTTTCAACCTATGAAACTTTTTATTCCAATCATAAAATGTATCAGACCGTTATCGATATTAATCCCGGAAATATCATTCAAATATGTACGGGCAGTGCCGGCCGGAATGCAGGATAGAATTGAAATTTTCAGATTACGCAAGTTACCTCTCGGCTTGCTGATAACCTGGGATAGGGATGCCTTTGCGATGCTCTACGATATTAAAAGGCTACTTATTACAAATGCAGATGGACTGAAAATCTTATGACGAATTCGATACGTATCAAAAATTCTCTTAGTATTTCTAAATGTCCGTCGTCAATTATTCAATAAAGATAAGGAACTTGTTTCTAAATCTGAATAATTCACTTGTTATTTCATTAATAATGGGCAGTGGGACACTTAAAATGTCTTGATGCTCCCTACCGTGAATACAAATGTCCATTCCCGTCCACGCAATGCTCACATTAAGGGAGTTTGTCAAACCTAGTCAATAAGTACAGGAAGATGGCGGTTTTATCATTAGGAGGCATCAACATTCATTTACTACAATACAACGGCGCGGGAGCAAAGGCAGGTGTTATGATTTTAGATAGTCTGTGGCTTTTAAATGTTGTGTTGTCCAGCCAGTTCTTAACTTTATCTGATCTATTTGAAGGGGTTTTGATTTTGTTTTATAGGCGATGCAAGACGTATTGAGGGGTCACAAGTATATGACATCAAGAGAGATACCAGATTGATAATTAGAAAAAAAATTAGGAAACTTGGTTTTAGTATAAGTAAAAGTTTTTTTCCCGTAATAATCATTTGCTTGTTTGATTCACAAGATTATGAAAAAGGGCAAAAACAGAGTTTATATTATTTTGTCCCCAAGTTTTATAATAAAGGCTTTTATTAGGCTGACATATAAGGAAGCCGCTGTCAATATGCTAAGCCATTTCCTTATTTTTTCTTATGACCACGTAAACCAGGGTGGCTCTTACTGACACAATTCAAGCTAATAACAGTTTTTGTGACACTAAACACGAAAAAAGCTTTCCCCGTTTAACGGAGCGTAAATGTGTACTCCATGTTACCGCCACCCTTAAGCAGACATTATTAGGGGGGAGGCACACGGCGGACGTAAAATTTTGTAGCGATTTTTTTCTCCTCTAATACTGCTAAGCTATACACTGTAGGTCACGTTGACAACATAACTTGTGTCGAGGGCCAAATATTTGGGGGAGAGCTAAAGGCAATTTTTACCAGCAAGACCTTTGTTTATATGTCGTATTTGAGTTTTGGTATGCAACATACTAACTGGGAAGTAATCGTTTAAATGTAAATTAGAGAAGCTATTTGACTTTCCATTGTAAGGGGCGCTTTCGACCAAGTTTCAGGTCCCCACCAATAGCTTAAGTTCCCAAATCAAAAGCTAAAAAAATATAGATGAAAGTCGCAAACTGCTCTAGATACAAGCGAGGTCTATGCGAAAGATATAGGTACTTAGGTACACCTAACCTCGGCGGCCAAATTGCTGTTCAGCCAAAACTTGATAGTGTGGCAGAAACCTTAATGAAGGAGTCAAATTCTCATTAAAGCGACTATTATAGCTTTGCGAAGCGAAGTTAAATAGTTTTAGTTTGGGAGCGTGTCTGTTGTTAAAAATATAGACAACCTTATTGATTTTTGTACGAAAATTAAATAATACAATTCAATGCATTTGAAGTGTTGTGGTTGGTATAAACTTAAATAGCGTAAACAATCCTCATGTGTCTTAATGAGTGTACTGATGACTTTCAATAAAAAAAAAGGTGACCCTTTTTTCTCTGATTGTAAGCAGTGTAAAATTTAAATTGTTTGTTTTAGGTTTCTTTTTGTTTACAATCGAAGGGCTGCCACAACAGGTTCCCTCAGAAGTGCAGAAGTTTCTTTTTAATCGTAATTAGCAATATTTTGTAAGGCGGCAGGCACAAAGGAGTGTCGCCGCGGGTCGGTCGGCTTTGGGACAAAAGCGACCGACGAACTGCGCCCAACGCACTACAAAGGGCTTACTTACGGTTTTAATGTCGCCGCCCTGAAAATTTGTTTCATTAAGCGAACTGGCCTAAAATTTCTTTTCCTTTTACACCGTACCGAAATTCCGGTAACTGGATTTTACCGTCAAATATTTCATAGCTCTCCGTTTACCAAAGATATATTTTGTATAGAAATAACAAAGGGTGAAATTGTAAGGTATGGTGGGAATATCGGGTTTTATGTTATGAAAGACTTCTGTTTGTTCTGTTCACGTTTATTTCTTTTAAAGTTCAGATTCATATCAGATTTATTTCTGCCCTGTTGTAGACAGCTGCGGAGTTTTCGTGTCGAGGTAGCCTTGCAGTGCTAAACATAGCACGGTTCTATACTTAGCATAAACAGCCTAGGGATTTGAAGTGTAACTGCCTACGTATGTTTATTAGTCTCTATTACAAAGTTAAGCAACATCACAAAACGCGTAAAGCAAACAAAATTATACGAGGTTTTTGGGTCATAAAATTGTTGATATAATATAAACAAAGGCAGTTTCAACCAACAATGGATACCTGTGCGTAAGGATAAAAGGATAGAGGATTACCGCCATCAAAAGCACACCAAGTGTTCTTCTTGATATAACAGCGTTAAATAAAAAGCTGTTTTCTGAACAAAGCCGTACGTGCGGCAAATTATTTATGTATTGCCGCGGCCGGTCTAATTACGAGAGGCTTTTGTTCCTGTAGCCCTCCCGGCCAGGCCACACTTTACTCCACACAACCTCCCATATAGTATCCGAGTGAAGGTTGCTTAGATAACAATAATGTAATGAGCTTGCGGTCCCTTAAGAATCGAACCGCTTCGTTTGTTTCAGTTTTAAGCGCTACTTTCTGCGATTATGTTAGTTCTTAATTGATTTATCTTCGCTAATATTTTTAAGCTTTCTGAAAAAACGAGTATTTGTTTAGTGGTTTCAAATGTTTAAAAACAACCATTTTTCTGCTTTCAATCGTTCTTGATACTCATGTAAGCCATATCTGCACTCCATAAATAATACGAGTAGCACCTATAAAAAAATCTGACACTTCTGATATTTTACCTGCCAACGTAAAAATGAATTTCCCCTAATAGCCGCAACAATTCCAAATATGAATTTTCAAGCAATAATGATTAAAAAAAATGCAAGTGGCCATTACCGGTGTTATGGCAGCCTGGGGAGGCCGTTCAACAGTGGACGTCTTTTGATTGTTATTATTATGATGATTATATTCTCCTTGTACCTCTGCCCACTAAATAGTAATTACAAATTAAATGGAAATGAGCTATGGCGTGCGTAAAACTACCAACGCAATTAGTATTATTCGCGGTTATTATTAATTAAATACTAATTGGAGTAGGTAACTTTAGCACTGCCGTGAAAATAAGTGATTTATTACTCGGTAAGTAAATATGTAAAGTACAGGAAGCAATTTCAGGCACACGACACAATAACCCATGTAGGTTTAAAGGTTGGCAACACGTCGGAAAACTCCTTAGTTTTGTAAGTGTCTGTACGAACCATTTTTCATTGATATAATAGCCAACTAATCATTTAGGAATGTTATTTGAAGTCAGATAAACGTCTAACAAGCTATAAAATATGAGTCAGCATGAACTAAAACACAAAAGTAAAATACTGTTCTAAGCCAACGTTTTAATCTGGATGACTAACACAGTTATGGTGCGCCCACACACCGGCTTTATTTAACTCCTACCCTGCCCTGCTTGTCCCCTGAGAGTCAGTACCTACGAACTCCAGAAATGCTTATTAACCTTGACCTACTTAAAAGACAAATCCCTCTGTTGAGAAGCACAACCATTTCATACTATTTTATAATTAATAAATGAATCTAGCTTTAATCTAATACCTAGAACACAGCAAAGTATATAATATTGATCGGTCGCCCTGTAAAGACCAAGCTTTAAAGCCAGTAAGTTAATATTTAATAGGTAGGTATAGATAGCTTTTTGATGATTTCTGTCATAAATCGGGACTTAACGATGTTAAAAAGTACCCCAATAGGTAGCCTGAACCCTAATACAACATAATCCAATAATGTAAAGTCAGAATATAGCCCAGAAACACGATTAAACTCAATAATCTAGTAATATTGTATGAAAAACATGATAAATTAATGTGACAAAGTCCTAACTTGAGGGTAAACAAACAAGCTGATTGGTCGAGAAACCCCATTGTATTCTACATCCGGGTTCGTTGGGCGAGTCCATTTTTATTTGGGTCACAGGGGTGAGGAGCGGGGAGTCGAGGGGCGAGGTTTTTCCGGCTTCCTCGCTATAGATAGGCGAGTGGGCGGCAACGAAATATGCTACCACCGTGACGTGCGCTTATGTGTAACAGTATAAATAGAGGCGCTCTGGGGTGTTACGGGCAGTCTTCGCGCTAACTCCGTCATAATAACACCTAGTGGTTACTATATTTGTCGTCGTCGTAATTTTCGAAGTAAAAGTCTTTCCTGTATCCGTAATTATAGTGTAATAACAGTTTGTAATAGTTCTTCAAAAGTTTGTGTTAAAAGTTATGTAATCAGTACTGTAAATAAGTGTCAATATAATTACCTCAGTTCATCTTCAAGTGTTTCTATTTAATCAACCCTTGCGGCCTAAGATCCCTACATATTTGGTCCTTGCGAGTCGGATCTGCTGAGCACGCGCGAAGATGAGTGAAAGAAGCACTATTACGACGAGGAGTAAGTTGCGCCGGTTGGAGGCCGAAATGAATAGGCGTCGAGTTTTGGAAGCTGACTCTGGGTTGCCGTCTGACAGGGCACCGGGATCACCTTCAATTGCACCTACGACAACGTCGGTTCCTGTCCCTGTGATCCCATTGGCGGGTGGAGGTCGTGTCATCGACTTCACAGAAATGACCACGCCAGTGAGGTCGGAGAGAATACAGAGGGCGAGGTCCGAGACAAGCCACGTTTCGTCGAGGAGCGGCCAGAGAAGTGCCGACTATCTACGACGGAGGGTTGAGTACGAGGCTGAACGAGAGTTGGTGCACATGAAGGAGCGATTAGTACAGAAGAAGCTTGTAGCCGATCTCGCTGAGATAGACGCCGCGGCCGAGGAAGACTCAGATGACGAAGGGGCGACGCGTCGTGTGGAAGAATGGGTCACGGACACGGCGCCCACTGAAAGAAGAACTCCCACACCCGCTGTGTGTCGCGACCCGCCGCCGCGACAAGTGCCCGCGCCCGTGCGCGAAGTGTCAACGTCCGTACCGCCGCTTGACTACACACCAGCGCTCCAACAGGGTGCGCCCGCGTCGGTACAGTTTCGTGATCCGCTGTACTCGGACAACGAGACACCTGCAGCTACGGTGAGAACTCCACGACCGCAGGCTCGAGAAGTGCCTGATTGGGATAACACGTACGCTGATGATAGAGACAGGAGCAGGTCGCGGGACAGGAAGATTGACCAGTTGGCGGACGCTATAACAAGCTTAGCGCGCCCGCGGCCGGTACCAAGACAAGCCTACGAGTTGCCCTTTTTCAAAGGCGACCCAGCTGAGTGGCTGTCGTATAAAAATATGTACCGTGACACAACAGTAATGTACGAGTTCAAGCCGCATGAGAATTTAGCGCGCTTGAAAACATCGCTGCAAGGAGACGCAAAGATAGCTGTAGAGGATTTATTGCGTACCTCTACGAACCCAGCCGAAATAATGAAAACGCTGGACGAAGAGTATGGGCATCCTAATCTTGTGCTAGAATGTGCCCTAAGGAAAGTGCGAGCGTTGCCTAAAGTGACTGAGAGTGGTCGCGAACTTAGAAAGTTTTCAACAACAGTGAGGAATTGTGTGTCGCTCCTGAAAAGTATACAAGCAAATGGATACTTGAACAACCCACAACTGGTGAGTGAGCTTTTAAATAAACTTACCTCTGTACAACGTGCTCAGTACGGTGATTTTGCGATGGGCATGGCAACAAGCCAGGGCATAGATGTGCGAGTTTCACCCAGTCTAGAAATACTCGCAGAGTTCTTGAGTCATCTAGCCCGAGCCACGTCCTATTATGTACAGTTGGAAATGAGTACGCCCACAGCATCGACTAGCTTCACAAAGCCTCGAGTAAACGTACAAGCACTAAAGCAGACTAGAAATGTTCAACGCTTACATGTACATTCTGATAATGAACAACAAGTTAAAGCTACAGAGGAACAATGCACGCTATGTGGAGATAAACATAAACTAACTAAGTGTGAGAAGTTCACTGGGTTGAGTGTCGACGAGAGATGGCAACACGTCAAGCAAAACAAGTTATGTTTCAAGTGCATTATCAAGAAACATGGAAAGAACTTCTGTCGTGCAAGTAGGTGCGCGTCGTGTAATTACGCTCACCACACGTTGTTACATGCCGACAAGAAGAGCGAGAGCGTCACGAACGTTAGTGATTACACTGGGAAGGCACTATTGAAGATAATGCCCGTGTGTGTAACAGTGAACGGAGAGGACAAACATTGTTATGCCCTATTGGATGACGGGGCGACCGTTTCACTGATTGACGACTCTCTAGCGGAAAGTGCCAGTGGGAAGCAAGTTCCACTAACACTACACAGTGCGCGCGGTCAAGTGATCGTCGACGACTCATCAAGAGTTATTAGTGTGACAGTGCGCGGACCGAACGGGCAAACGCATAAAGTGAAGTGTCGTACATTAAAAAGCCTGGACTTGCCCGCACAAACAGTACCTGCCGCAGTGATATCGGAACACGCCCACATTCGCGACTTGGGTTGCGAAGAGATGAGGGGAGCCAGACCACTGCTGTTGCTGGGTCAGGACAACTGGGAGCTGCTGACCAGCCAGGAGACTCGCCGAGGGAAATCCGGTAAGCCAGTTGCCTCTTTGACCAGCTTAGGTTGGGTTGTGCACGGACCTGTAGGTAGCTATCACGACACTAATGAACACTCTTTAAACTGTGTAGTAGAGTCAACTATTGACTTACATGAGTTAGTTAAAAAACAGTTTGAGCTAGAAGCGATAGGAATTTCAGAAGTGCCTAGAAAACACAAGGATGTAGAGAGAGCCAAGGCTATTTTAGATGCAACTAGCCGTCAAACCGAGAGCGGTGCGTGGGAAGTAGGCCTGTTATGGCGTCGGGACAACCCTCAGTTGCCTGACAATTATAAATACGCACGTCAACGTCTAGCGGGAATCGAACGTCGGTTACATAAAGACTCTGTATACGCTACTGCTTACACAGCACAGATAGATAGGTTGATAGCTGAAAGGTACGCGAGTAAAGTAGAGGGCGGCGTCAAGTCCGATTCGGTTTGGTATTTACCGCACTTCGGGGTAACGAATCCCAACAAGCCGGGGAAATTGAGATTAGTGTTTGACGCCGCAGCTAGCTACAATGGGACATCATTAAATGATAATTTATTAACTGGGCCTGACTTACTCAATTCCCTGCTAGGCGTTTTATTTAAATTCAGATTAGGGCCCATTGCTTTCACTGGAGATATAGCCGACATGTTCTTACGCGTCTTAATTAGAGAACAAGATCGCGGGGCACAACTGTTTCTTTGGACAACTAACGATAATAAAGAGCCTGACGTGTATGTCATGAACTCCATGATATTCGGCGCCGTGTCGTCACCGACATCGGCAATTTACATACTCAATAAGAATGCAACCAAACATGGAGTAATGTACCCCGAAGCAGTAGCCGCCATACACGAAAAACATTATATGGACGACTACCTAGATAGTGCTTGGTCTGCCGCGCAAGCCCATAGACTGATTGAGGATGTCACACACGTCCACGCCACAGGCGGGTTTAATATACGGGGGTGGGTCACAAACTCTCCGGAGTTGCGCGACAAACTAAGCACTGAATTGCCTGACCGGGTTAATTTAGATAAAGGTGAAGGTGCGACGGAACGCACATTAGGAATGATTTGGTCACCGAACACAGACGAGTTGGCCTTTGACCTGTCATTTAAGCGTTTACCTAAAAACATAATAGAGGGTCAAGCAGTACCAACTAAGCGGGAATATCTTAGGTTCATCATGTCGATCTTTGACCCTTTAGGTTTCCTATATCCGTGTGTCATACAGTCGCGTATCCTCATGAAACGGATATGGCACACGGGTATTCAATGGGATGAACAGTTAAAAGAGACGGAAGCCAAGTTATGGTTTGAATGGCTGCGTAATTTACATCATCTCAATGACGTGTCGATACCTAGATGGTACGGCCTACAATTAGAACAATTAGAGTTGCATGTGTTCGGCGACGCAAGTGAGTCCGCCTACGCGGCGGTAGCCTATATAGTAGGTTTAAATTCAGAAGGGAATAGGGATGTCGCTATAGTTATAGGTAAGGCGAGAGTAGCGCCACAAAAGGTAACATCCATTCCTCGGTTAGAGTTGCAGGCAGCTGTGTTGACCTGTAGACTAGCTGACACAGTTGTCAAGGAATTAGGAACATCAATAAACAGTGTGCATCTATGGACAGACAGTAAAACTGTCCTCAAGTGGATAAATTCAGATGCATTAGAATTTCAAAGGTACGTGTCACACCGCTTAGCTGAGATAGATAGGAGGTCAGAGAGGGCCAATTGGCGCTGGGTTCCGTCGGCGATGAACCCCGCTGACAAGGCCACCCGGATGGATTGGCCTGGCAACAGTAATCAGTGGTTGTCGGGTCCCCTTTTTCTTCGCTGTCCCCAGGAGCAGTGGCCGGCCGACACCGATCTCGACGCGGTGGCAGAGCAAGACCTCGAGAGAGTGCAGCGGGTACACACAGTCGCAGCACAAGCCGAACCGCTGCTACATTACGAGCGGTTACCCTCCTGGACGCGCGCCGTTAACGTTGTGGCGCGTGTACGAATATTTGCAGATCGATGTCGCAAGCGGCGTCAGACGACTGCAGTGACGGCGGACGACCGGCGCGAGGCTGAGACGCGCCTCTTGCGTCTGGCGCAGGCGGAGAGCTACGCAGCTGACATCAAGGCACTTCGAGAGGCACGCCCACTGCCTCATAACAGTAAATTACGGGCACTGGACCCTATGCTGTTTGAAGATGGGCTGTTGAGAGTACGCGGCAGGCTGGGCGCCTGTAGCGAGCTCGACTTCGGGGAGCGCCACCCCATTATTCTAGATGGGAAACATACACTCACACGGCGCCTCCTACATCAGTATCACGTGGAGGCGCTACACGCCAATCAAGAGACTGTGGTAAACAGAGTACGCGAGAAATACTGGGTGACCAATTTGCGGTCATCTGTTAAGGCCGTCACCGCGAGCTGTCAGCGGTGCCGACTGGAGAGGGCCAAGCCGGTGACACCCAAAATGGGTGACCTTCCGGTGGCCAGACTGGAAATTACGAGAAGAGCCTTCGTCCACTGTGGGGTCGATTATTTTGGCCCCATGGAGGTCGCCATCGGTCGGCGCAGGGAGAAGAGGTGGGGCGTGCTATTCACGTGCCTCACCACCCGCGCCGTCCACCTGGAGCTGGCGTCATCGCTGAGTGCAGACTCAGCCATCCTTGCCTTGAGGCGCTTAATTGCGCGCCGCGGGCGACCTTCAGACATGTATTCCGACCGCGGCACGAACTTCGTCGGGGCACACGCCGAGTTACGCGCAGCTCTGCGCGACATGGACCAGGATAAGCTGAAGAGCGAGGTGACGGGCCGCGGTATCGCCTGGCACTTCAATCCCCCGGCATCCCCACATATGGGCGGGTGCTGGGAGCGACTGGTGCGCTCAATCAAGAACGCACTAAAGGCAACGCTGCGAGAGCGTGCCCCCCGCGAGGAGGTTCTCTATACCCTCCTTGCCGAAGCCGAGCTGATCGTAAACAGCCGGCCTCTCACGTATGTGAGCAACGACGTCGAGCACCCAGTGGTGCTGACCCCCAACCATCTCCTGCTGGGCACTGCCGCAGGGGATGCACCGTGTACGCGGCGGCATGCCGTCGACCTAGACTCCCGCCGCATGTGGCGACGGGTGAACGCGCTGGCCGACCTCTTCTGGAGGCGCTGGCTGCGCGAGTACCTGCCGACTCTTCAGCGACGCAACAAGTGGACAAGTGACGTTCCTAACGTAAAAGTGGGTGACGTGGTAGTGATTACAGACGCTAGTAAACCACGAAATCAGTGGACCAAAGGGGTCATTAAAAGTGTTTATCCTGGTGCGGACTCTATAATAAGAGTGGTAGATATAAAAACGAATCATGGGGTCCTGCGTCGACCCGTCGTAAAAGTGATTGTGCTTCCCACAGATGGAAATGTAGTCGGATGAACCCTCCTACAGGGGGTGGAAATGTTGAGAAGCACAACCATTTCATACTATTTTATAATTAATAAATGAATCTAGCTTTAATCTAATACCTAGAACACAGCAAAGTATATAATATTGATCGGTCGCCCTGTAAAGACCAAGCTTTAAAGCCAGTAAGTTAATATTTAATAGGTAGGTATAGATAGCTTTTTGATGATTTCTGTCATAAATCGGGACTTAACGATGTTAAAAAGTACCCCAATAGGTAGCCTGAACCCTAATACAACATAATCCAATAATGTAAAGTCAGAATATAGCCCAGAAACACGATTAAACTCAATAATCTAGTAATATTGTATGAAAAACATGATAAATTAATGTGACAAAGTCCTAACTTGAGGGTAAACAAACAAGTTGATTGGTCGAGAAACCCCATTGTATTCTACATCCGGGTTCGTTGGGCGAGTCCATTTTTATTTGGGTCACAGGGGTGAGGAGCGGGGAGTCGAGGGGCGAGGTTTTTCCGGCTTCCTCGCTATAGATAGGCGAGTGGGCGGCAACGAAATATGCTACCACCGTGACGTGCGCTTATGTGTAACAGTATAAATAGAGGCGCTCTGGGGTGTTACGGGCAGTCTTCGCGCTAACTCCGTCATAATAACACCTAGTGGTTACTATATTTGTCGTCGTCGTAATTTTCGAAGTAAAAGTCTTTCCTGTATCCGTAATTATAGTGTAATAACAGTTTGTAATAGTTCTTCAAAAGTTTGTGTTAAAAGTTATGTAATCAGTACTGTAAATAAGTGTCAATATAATTACCTCAGTTCATCTTCAAGTGTTTCTATTTAATCAACCCTTGCGGCCTAAGATCCCTACATATTTGGTCCTTGCGAGTCGGATCTGCTGAGCACGCGCGAAGATGAGTGAAAGAAGCACTATTACGACGAGGAGTAAGTTGCGCCGGTTGGAGGCCGAAATGAATAGGCGTCGAGTTTTGGAAGCTGACTCTGGGTTGCCGTCTGACAGGGCACCGGGATCACCTTCAATTGCACCTACGACAACGTCGGTTCCTGTCCCTGTGATCCCATTGGCGGGTGGAGGTCGTGTCATCGACTTCACAGAAATGACCACGCCAGTGAGGTCGGAGAGAATACAGAGGGCGAGGTCCGAGACAAGCCACGTTTCGTCGAGGAGCGGCCAGAGAAGTGCCGACTATCTACGACGGAGGGTTGAGTACGAGGCTGAACGAGAGTTGGTGCACATGAAGGAGCGATTAGTACAGAAGAAGCTTGTAGCCGATCTCGCTGAGATAGACGCCGCGGCCGAGGAAGACTCAGATGACGAAGGGGCGACGCGTCGTGTGGAAGAATGGGTCACGGACACGGCGCCCACTGAAAGAAGAACTCCCACACCCGCTGTGTGTCGCGACCCGCCGCCGCGACAAGTGCCCGCGCCCGTGCGCGAAGTGTCAACGTCCGTACCGCCGCTTGACTACACACCAGCGCTCCAACAGGGTGCGCCCGCGTCGGTACAGTTTCGTGATCCGCTGTACTCGGACAACGAGACACCTGCAGCTACGGTGAGAACTCCACGACCGCAGGCTCGAGAAGTGCCTGATTGGGATAACACGTACGCTGATGATAGAGACAGGAGCAGGTCGCGGGACAGGAAGATTGACCAGTTGGCGGACGCTATAACAAGCTTAGCGCGCCCGCGGCCGGTACCAAGACAAGCCTACGAGTTGCCCTTTTTCAAAGGCGACCCAGCTGAGTGGCTGTCGTATAAAAATATGTACCGTGACACAACAGTAATGTACGAGTTCAAGCCGCATGAGAATTTAGCGCGCTTGAAAACATCGCTGCAAGGAGACGCAAAGATAGCTGTAGAGGATTTATTGCGTACCTCTACGAACCCAGCCGAAATAATGAAAACGCTGGACGAAGAGTATGGGCATCCTAATCTTGTGCTAGAATGTGCCCTAAGGAAAGTGCGAGCGTTGCCTAAAGTGACTGAGAGTGGTCGCGAACTTAGAAAGTTTTCAACAACAGTGAGGAATTGTGTGTCGCTCCTGAAAAGTATACAAGCAAATGGATACTTGAACAACCCACAACTGGTGAGTGAGCTTTTAAATAAACTTACCTCTGTACAACGTGCTCAGTACGGTGATTTTGCGATGGGCATGGCAACAAGCCAGGGCATAGATGTGCGAGTTTCACCCAGTCTAGAAATACTCGCAGAGTTCTTGAGTCATCTAGCCCGAGCCACGTCCTATTATGTACAGTTGGAAATGAGTACGCCCACAGCATCGACTAGCTTCACAAAGCCTCGAGTAAACGTACAAGCACTAAAGCAGACTAGAAATGTTCAACGCTTACATGTACATTCTGATAATGAACAACAAGTTAAAGCTACAGAGGAACAATGCACGCTATGTGGAGATAAACATAAACTAACTAAGTGTGAGAAGTTCACTGGGTTGAGTGTCGACGAGAGATGGCAACACGTCAAGCAAAACAAGTTATGTTTCAAGTGCATTATCAAGAAACATGGAAAGAACTTCTGTCGTGCAAGTAGGTGCGCGTCGTGTAATTACGCTCACCACACGTTGTTACATGCCGACAAGAAGAGCGAGAGCGTCACGAACGTTAGTGATTACACTGGGAAGGCACTATTGAAGATAATGCCCGTGTGTGTAACAGTGAACGGAGAGGACAAACATTGTTATGCCCTATTGGATGACGGGGCGACCGTTTCACTGATTGACGACTCTCTAGCGGAAAGTGCCAGTGGGAAGCAAGTTCCACTAACACTACACAGTGCGCGCGGTCAAGTGATCGTCGACGACTCATCAAGAGTTATTAGTGTGACAGTGCGCGGACCGAACGGGCAAACGCATAAAGTGAAGTGTCGTACATTAAAAAGCCTGGACTTGCCCGCACAAACAGTACCTGCCGCAGTGATATCGGAACACGCCCACATTCGCGACTTGGGTTGCGAAGAGATGAGGGGAGCCAGACCACTGCTGTTGCTGGGTCAGGACAACTGGGAGCTGCTGACCAGCCAGGAGACTCGCCGAGGGAAATCCGGTAAGCCAGTTGCCTCTTTGACCAGCTTAGGTTGGGTTGTGCACGGACCTGTAGGTAGCTATCACGACACTAATGAACACTCTTTAAACTGTGTAGTAGAGTCAACTATTGACTTACATGAGTTAGTTAAAAAACAGTTTGAGCTAGAAGCGATAGGAATTTCAGAAGTGCCTAGAAAACACAAGGATGTAGAGAGAGCCAAGGCTATTTTAGATGCAACTAGCCGTCAAACCGAGAGCGGTGCGTGGGAAGTAGGCCTGTTATGGCGTCGGGACAACCCTCAGTTGCCTGACAATTATAAATACGCACGTCAACGTCTAGCGGGAATCGAACGTCGGTTACATAAAGACTCTGTATACGCTACTGCTTACACAGCACAGATAGATAGGTTGATAGCTGAAAGGTACGCGAGTAAAGTAGAGGGCGGCGTCAAGTCCGATTCGGTTTGGTATTTACCGCACTTCGGGGTAACGAATCCCAACAAGCCGGGGAAATTGAGATTAGTGTTTGACGCCGCAGCTAGCTACAATGGGACATCATTAAATGATAATTTATTAACTGGGCCTGACTTACTCAATTCCCTGCTAGGCGTTTTATTTAAATTCAGATTAGGGCCCATTGCTTTCACTGGAGATATAGCCGACATGTTCTTACGCGTCTTAATTAGAGAACAAGATCGCGGGGCACAACTGTTTCTTTGGACAACTAACGATAATAAAGAGCCTGACGTGTATGTCATGAACTCCATGATATTCGGCGCCGTGTCGTCACCGACATCGGCAATTTACATACTCAATAAGAATGCAACCAAACATGGAGTAATGTACCCCGAAGCAGTAGCCGCCATACACGAAAAACATTATATGGACGACTACCTAGATAGTGCTTGGTCTGCCGCGCAAGCCCATAGACTGATTGAGGATGTCACACACGTCCACGCCACAGGCGGGTTTAATATACGGGGGTGGGTCACAAACTCTCCGGAGTTGCGCGACAAACTAAGCACTGAATTGCCTGACCGGGTTAATTTAGATAAAGGTGAAGGTGCGACGGAACGCACATTAGGAATGATTTGGTCACCGAACACAGACGAGTTGGCCTTTGACCTGTCATTTAAGCGTTTACCTAAAAACATAATAGAGGGTCAAGCAGTACCAACTAAGCGGGAATATCTTAGGTTCATCATGTCGATCTTTGACCCTTTAGGTTTCCTATATCCGTGTGTCATACAGTCGCGTATCCTCATGAAACGGATATGGCACACGGGTATTCAATGGGATGAACAGTTAAAAGAGACGGAAGCCAAGTTATGGTTTGAATGGCTGCGTAATTTACATCATCTCAATGACGTGTCGATACCTAGATGGTACGGCCTACAATTAGAACAATTAGAGTTGCATGTGTTCGGCGACGCAAGTGAGTCCGCCTACGCGGCGGTAGCCTATATAGTAGGTTTAAATTCAGAAGGGAATAGGGATGTCGCTATAGTTATAGGTAAGGCGAGAGTAGCGCCACAAAAGGTAACATCCATTCCTCGGTTAGAGTTGCAGGCAGCTGTGTTGACCTGTAGACTAGCTGACACAGTTGTCAAGGAATTAGGAACATCAATAAACAGTGTGCATCTATGGACAGACAGTAAAACTGTCCTCAAGTGGATAAATTCAGATGCATTAGAATTTCAAAGGTACGTGTCACACCGCTTAGCTGAGATAGATAGGAGGTCAGAGAGGGCCAATTGGCGCTGGGTTCCGTCGGCGATGAACCCCGCTGACAAGGCCACCCGGATGGATTGGCCTGGCAACAGTAATCAGTGGTTGTCGGGTCCCCTTTTTCTTCGCTGTCCCCAGGAGCAGTGGCCGGCCGACACCGATCTCGACGCGGTGGCAGAGCAAGACCTCGAGAGAGTGCAGCGGGTACACACAGTCGCAGCACAAGCCGAACCGCTGCTACATTACGAGCGGTTACCCTCCTGGACGCGCGCCGTTAACGTTGTGGCGCGTGTACGAATATTTGCAGATCGATGTCGCAAGCGGCGTCAGACGACTGCAGTGACGGCGGACGACCGGCGCGAGGCTGAGACGCGCCTCTTGCGTCTGGCGCAGGCGGAGAGCTACGCAGCTGACATCAAGGCACTTCGAGAGGCACGCCCACTGCCTCATAACAGTAAATTACGGGCACTGGACCCTATGCTGTTTGAAGATGGGCTGTTGAGAGTACGCGGCAGGCTGGGCGCCTGTAGCGAGCTCGACTTCGGGGAGCGCCACCCCATTATTCTAGATGGGAAACATACACTCACACGGCGCCTCCTACATCAGTATCACGTGGAGGCGCTACACGCCAATCAAGAGACTGTGGTAAACAGAGTACGCGAGAAATACTGGGTGACCAATTTGCGGTCATCTGTTAAGGCCGTCACCGCGAGCTGTCAGCGGTGCCGACTGGAGAGGGCCAAGCCGGTGACACCCAAAATGGGTGACCTTCCGGTGGCCAGACTGGAAATTACGAGAAGAGCCTTCGTCCACTGTGGGGTCGATTATTTTGGCCCCATGGAGGTCGCCATCGGTCGGCGCAGGGAGAAGAGGTGGGGCGTGCTATTCACGTGCCTCACCACCCGCGCCGTCCACCTGGAGCTGGCGTCATCGCTGAGTGCAGACTCAGCCATCCTTGCCTTGAGGCGCTTAATTGCGCGCCGCGGGCGACCTTCAGACATGTATTCCGACCGCGGCACGAACTTCGTCGGGGCACACGCCGAGTTACGCGCAGCTCTGCGCGACATGGACCAGGATAAGCTGAAGAGCGAGGTGACGGGCCGCGGTATCGCCTGGCACTTCAATCCCCCGGCATCCCCACATATGGGCGGGTGCTGGGAGCGACTGGTGCGCTCAATCAAGAACGCACTAAAGGCAACGCTGCGAGAGCGTGCCCCCCGCGAGGAGGTTCTCTATACCCTCCTTGCCGAAGCCGAGCTGATCGTAAACAGCCGGCCTCTCACGTATGTGAGCAACGACGTCGAGCACCCAGTGGTGCTGACCCCCAACCATCTCCTGCTGGGCACTGCCGCAGGGGATGCACCGTGTACGCGGCGGCATGCCGTCGACCTAGACTCCCGCCGCATGTGGCGACGGGTGAACGCGCTGGCCGACCTCTTCTGGAGGCGCTGGCTGCGCGAGTACCTGCCGACTCTTCAGCGACGCAACAAGTGGACAAGTGACGTTCCTAACGTAAAAGTGGGTGACGTGGTAGTGATTACAGACGCTAGTAAACCACGAAATCAGTGGACCAAAGGGGTCATTAAAAGTGTTTATCCTGGTGCGGACTCTATAATAAGAGTGGTAGATATAAAAACGAATCATGGGGTCCTGCGTCGACCCGTCGTAAAAGTGATTGTGCTTCCCACAGATGGAAATGTAGTCGGATGAACCCTCCTACAGGGGGTGGAAATGTTGAGAAGCACAACCATTTCATACTATTTTATAATTAATAAATGAATCTAGCTTTAATCTAATACCTAGAACACAGCAAAGTATATAATATTGATCGGTCGCCCTGTAAAGACCAAGCTTTAAAGCCAGTAAGTTAATATTTAATAGGTAGGTATAGATAGCTTTTTGATGATTTCTGTCATAAATCGGGACTTAACGATGTTAAAAAGTACCCCAATAGGTAGCCTGAACCCTAATACAACATAATCCAATAATGTAAAGTCAGAATATAGCCCAGAAACACGATTAAACTCAATAATCTAGTAATATTGTATGAAAAACATGATAAATTAATGTGACAAAGTCCTAACTTGAGGGTAAACAAACAAGTTGATTGGTCGAGAAACCCCATTGTATTCTACATCCGGGTTCGTTGGGCGAGTCCATTTTTATTTGGGTCACAGGGGTGAGGAGCGGGGAGTCGAGGGGCGAGGTTTTTCCGGCTTCCTCGCTATAGATAGGCGAGTGGGCGGCAACGAAATATGCTACCACCGTGACGTGCGCTTATGTGTAACAGTATAAATAGAGGCGCTCTGGGGTGTTACGGGCAGTCTTCGCGCTAACTCCGTCATAATAACACCTAGTGGTTACTATATTTGTCGTCGTCGTAATTTTCGAAGTAAAAGTCTTTCCTGTATCCGTAATTATAGTGTAATAACAGTTTGTAATAGTTCTTCAAAAGTTTGTGTTAAAAGTTATGTAATCAGTACTGTAAATAAGTGTCAATATAATTACCTCAGTTCATCTTCAAGTGTTTCTATTTAATCAACCCTTGCGGCCTAAGATCCCTACACCCTCTGTCAAAGTTAAAAGCTTGATTTATTTTCAGAATTGGATATTCGATTTCAATTTGACTCTGCTTGGGGTGGAATATTTTTCTTTTACACATCAACTAAAGTTGCAAAAAAACAAGTATTTGGGGAACGGTTATTACAAAATGAAAAGTCATAAAAAGTAATATTTTGACTAACATAACTTCACGTTACGGACCAAAAATAATTTGACGTCTAGTGTGTACTTTTATGAAAAAAATATGTAATATCATAAATATTTATGATGCGCTAACATCTACGTTCCCCCACGGCAGCTCATGAGAGTTGTGCAATCAGTTCTGAAGGAGCGAAAGAAGGAGCATACGATATTCACGCGTAATAAATATTAGAGGAGAGAGTGGAGTTGCAGTGATTGCGAGAACAGGTGTAGATGAGGCAGAGGTCGGACATAAACTGGCCCCCGGTTTTTATTCCGACGACCATTTTGAAAATTTGCCACGTTCGCACGTTTTTTAGTGTGCACTCGGGGGCAACGTTTTATTACCGGACCCGTTCTTGTGCGGAGCCTACGATCTCTTATTTGAAGGATTTCACTTGCATTCGTGATAAAAATTGCTTTTCATTCGTGAAATTTTGAATTTATTGAGACAGTAAACCAAGCATCGTAGCAAGTTTTGTTCCATACGAGTACTTTCTGCGCACCCCCGCGGCCCCGTGGGATACCCCATAAAGGCGTGAGTTTATGTGTTAATAAACAGGTAAAACCCAAAAATATTATTTCATTTAAGCGATATTTCATACAAATATGTACAGTCGAACAAGCTTTGTGTTAGGTAAACAGGTTGTAAATACACAACAACACAACACCAAGCTCTCTTTTCATGCCATATGTTTTTTAAGCTTATTGCATAGGTATAATACTGTAGAGAGTGAAGTAAAATAATAGACTACTTAGCACATTTATAAAATTGTTTAAAAGCAGTTGCCTGGTATACCAAGTAGCTTGTTCGACTGTACATAGGTCTTCAAACGTAATCAGTTTGAAATTCATGATTTAATTTCTTTGAAAGTTTCAGGTAAGTAGGTGCAAATATTATTGCCATAAACCTCAGAGCAGTTCAACAAACCAAAGACTTTGAGTTATTTGTATGGCTTTTTGTTGTTTAAATGGCAGGCACGGTTACTTAATTATGTATATCTAAAGCCTTCATGTTTGCTATTAATATCAAGTTTTTGATTATTGTTGTTGTTTGTTTTCAAGACAATGTGTTGTTTTGGTTCTATTCCTGTAAAAAACAGCTGCTTAACTCCTTATTTCAAGGTAAAGAACACAAGTAAAATGTAATGGCGACACATCAAGCTACGCATATCTAGTATAACCTGACCTTTCTTTGTGTGAACTTGCTATACTATACTATAAGAGATCAGCTTAATTTGTTTATCATAGCTTGAATAGTCGTCGTGCGTACAAGCAGTTATAATTCTGAAAGCAAATTAACTCACACGATTAGGTTGGTCGGTACACTGAGGGTTATTTTTGAATGCTTTTTACCTGCATTTACTTCAAATATATAAAAGAAAATGCAAAGGTATTTATTTTATTTTTCTAAAAGAGACCTTGACCTTTGGCTTTGACTTTGTAAAAGTTTGTTTTCTGTTACAGGTTGACTGATAAGAACAGCTGAGGATACAACGATTAGAAAAACTCATTGTGTTAGGTTTATATAGTTGCATTTTTATCTGTTATGTAACCTTGCATATAAGTACTAAAGACAACAACGTCACAAATAATTCGACAGTAGGTATTCTTTACAAAGATCTGCAAAAAAATCACTCACAATTGCAGAATTTTAATAAACTACATACAGGTAACGTAGCGGACAACGGCTACAGTAGATTTGTTAAGGTCCGTGGCATACACAGCGAGCGATGAGCGATGGACGAGCGAAGCGTGAGCGATTGTCACACGAGTGATGCGCGCGAAGAGCTATACAGGGGGCCCCACCGGCCGGAGCGCCCCCCGGTCCCCCGCTATCGATTGCCCCAGTTGAGAGCGGAGCGGAAGTAATGATAGAGCGGGATGCAACCTCTGCCCGATCCGATGCCCAACTCCACCTAGTAACTGTAGTGCACTACACAAATATTTGTTCAAGATAATAATATATTTATTCTTCCATTTCTTTCCCTTCTAAGTAATTCACTATCTCCTTTTAAAAGAACGCTCGCCGACATAATAATCAAGGATTATCCTGTTCGTTCTTCTTTCGCAATTTTAATGTTATTTACGCGATATTTTATTAAACTTGATAATGTATTTCTATTATAAGAGTAAATAAAATTAAAAGCGCCATTAATACTGTCTCTTGAGATAAATTAGACGAAAGTTTGAACCATCAAAGTAAACAACTTCACAAAGTCGAGCGTGGAAGTGACATCCTGCTTATATCTATCTGAACGGATCCCGTAATAGCTTCCTCAATCTCACCGTCAAAGTTCTCATAAGGCGCTTCTTAACTAAGGCGTTAAGGAAGATAGTTAGTAAGAGGCCTTCGGCAGGGTCTTAAAACTTGGCCGAAACTTGCGTAACTCGATCTCCACGATCCGGCGTCGGGCATCAATGGACGATAACTCACAATACGTTATTAGCATAATAATCATAATCGCCTGACCGACAAGAGCTATGACACCGTCACCGCTGGCACCCCTGCGCCACTAAGCCTCCTTGATACCTCCCTCGTCTTTGTATTTTTGATCTAAACAAGCACGATTCACAAGAACGAGCGCCTCGCTCCATCGTTTCAATGTAAAAGCCATTGCTGTACAAGTTGCGTGAAACACCAAAATGGCGATTCGATGTCCATCGTAAAGCGAAGTTCATAAGCCATGACGCTTCAGAGCTCGCGTCCATAATCAGTTATATCGATTTTGCGATAAAACGCGTCCGACAAGAGTGTCTTCTTCGCGGCGCGGTAAATTGCGAAGGAATCTGAGCCGGCGTTCACATCCAATGATAATAAAGTGTAAAAAGAGTCGTCGTTTTAACGTCCACTTTATGGGCACTTCCGGAGGTTCGTATGGAGGTTCAGGATGCGCCAGATATATGGTGGCTGTTAAAGTCCTCCACCAATCGCTCGAGCTCTTTGTCGTCATCCGATCGCGTGGCTGCTGTAAAAGCGATCTAAAGCAATATATAAAACTGCTTCACAGCAATTTTTACATGACTACGGCAAACCGAAAAGAGACTAATGTTTTTTACGCGATGTTGCCAACCGAATTTACAGCCTAAACGGCTCAACATATTGGTATGAATGGCAATTCGTGTAGTCGCTGAATTGTGAGACGGGAGCTCACGTCGCAACATTTTTTTTGTATCGACTGCTTTTTTCGTTATTTTCTTTTCAATACAATATCCATACTTTGTATGCTGTTATTTACATACTATATTAATTGAATAACAAATGAATACATAATAAACAGCATGTATCAGAAAATTGTGGTCATATTTAAGGATGTGGTACACAGACCATCAAACTGGAGAACTGTCTGTATGGGACCAATATCGAAATCACGAAAACATGATCAGCGGTTCCATACAAAATGTCAAGAATTTCTCGCGATTACTATGTAGGTCTCATGGAGAAAGTTGTTCAGTAATATGACCACTACTGTCTGATAATGTTCCTTTCTGTATAAGCAATGCATTACAGATAATCTACTTACTTGGATCACAAATCTATCCTCACACAAGTTGCATCAATGTAAAAACTAAATAAAGTCGGTTTTTGCCATCGTGAAAAGTTTAAAGGAAAGAGCGCTTCAGAGTTTAATGCGATCTTATAGAACAGACAAGTCTTTATTTTCAAGTCACAAATAAATATTAAATTGGACCAACATTTTATTTACACCACTTACTCCACAAACACAGTAAAAAGTAATAGAATCAATAAAATATTTTATTGCATAATTAGAACAGTTTCCACGTAAAAACAGATTCAGTGTCGTAAAACGAAGACTCCTATTTAAAGTAGATCGGTCTATAAAATAAACTTGAGAATCCAATTAAGAAATGAGCAGCCAACGGATTTATTCCAGTCCCTCTTTATTAACGTACATGACAATAAAATGGGATATTCCGACTTTGTGTAGTTGATTCGTGTTCATGAGCAATTAAAACGAACAGTCACTGTTCTATTAGAAGTTCAGGCACCACCACTGCACCAAGCTACAACAATCTGTATAATTTCTTTAATAGACTTTCAACTTTAACGCTAAAGCATTAAATTCAAAGTTAATTGAGAAAATTTGACAGTTTCGGGTAGTTTGATGTGCAGGCGTCTGTACTAGATACACTGTTAAACACCTGTCACCTGTTTTGTGACGAAAAAACTAGGTGGATAAGTTTTTGACCTGACGAAACTTTAGCTTTTATACTTTTGGACATAGGAATCAAATTGCTGGAGTCATGATCATCTGCCTAGCCTTTCCTCAACTGTGTTGGGGTCGGCTTCCAGTCTTACCAGATGCAGCTGAACTCCAAGTGATGAAAAACTTGTGCTAAGCACCAAGAACGATTATTTGTCGTAAAATTGCTGGAGTGCAGGGTAGATATTTCAAAGAGATGTGTTTTTTATTTCACAGAATCTTCTCGAGCATGTTTTAATACTAAAACATTGGTACTGCGTGAATCAATAGAATAGAATAGAATAGAATTTCTCTTTATTCGAGCATCCACGACTCAAAAGCTGTTAGTAAAACTCACGACTATGTTAGTAAGCACTGATAAAAACATAAAAGAACAAATAAAGGTGGATCACTGCTGCGACAACCCATGAGTAATTGCACAGCAGCGACCCACATAAACACAGTCCAGGCGACTGGCAATCATGCTTAAGATACTGTTGGTGCCGCTCCACACCCTGCGCACCAGGGAAGCGCACCTTTTACGCATTGTTGCGTAAAAACAATCCACGTGCGCATCAGCAAACATCCCCGACGCACTACAGAAGCGGGGCAGCCCCACCAGCATACTAAACGCATTATTATACTGAACCCGGAGAGCACTGTACGATCTTTGCGTACACCTAGCCCACAGGCTGAACGTGTAAAAAGAAGTACCGTACGCTCGAAAGAGCGTGATCTTGACTCGAAGTGAGCATCGTGCAAACCTGCGAGCCAACATGTTCGCTCTAACCGACAATGCCCTCCGCTCACGTTCAACGTCATCATCGTCTTTAAGGTAAATATATGACCAAGGTATTTAAAAATCTGTGCTCTCTGTAAAGGTGTGCCATACAGCAGTAGTGGAGGCACATTGTCAGGGCTTTTACCCCCAGCCTTAAAGACCATGACCACAGATTTTTGGCAATTATACGCCAAACCATGTACTTTGGCGTACGCCTCACACTGGGCAACCAATTTTCTCAAGCCACAGACTGACGCACTCAGCAGCACCATGTCGTCAGCGTACAACGCCTGTCACACAGACGGATACATTTCAAGATATTATTTTAGCAGAATATAATAAAATATCCTGTATCGTTGTCGAAAGTGTACCTTTCGTTTTCCATCTGCCAAGACGGTTTCCTGCAGCTATTAAAATTTTATGACTGAGTTGGCGAAATGAATGCCAGAATTAGGTTAAGGAGTACCTACGTTGGGCTCGGTTCGCGTGACGTTATACGCCCTATTCGCCACCAATTTAATGGTAAAAACAATCAAAATTCATTTTTCTTCGGTAAACGGTATGTATTTACACGCGAATAATTTTAAGCGGTTGTGTATGAGAAACAAATTGTTCTTTTTAAAGGGTTTAGCCGAAAGGTAGATAATGAAAAACATGTAATAAGCTGCTAAGAACGAATGTTTGTTTATTCAAGAGTAAATAACGTTATGTACTTACTGAACTATGTACGCCTGTGTGTGCTACTTTCCGCTTGAATTTTGGAAATATTAAAATAGTATAAGGTTATGCAGTTAGAGCGAAGCGAGACCTTGTTTAATCAAAAATTGGATGATGAAAATGGAAACTTTGGAAGTTGTACGTACAGAGGTATTTTTTTTTGTTAGCATAAACGAGAGTCCTACAGCTGGGAAAAGGAATTCCCTTTCTCCTTCCAAGCCTTTATCCTGTGCTATATCTGGTCATGCAAACAAGATCAGATCGTCACACCACCTTTGCTGCGGTCTACGAGTACGTCGACCGAGGTACAGAAGTACTGTGAACGATTTTTATTTGTAGGTACTAGGGCGCTGTCAGATATGACTGGTCATCGCTTAGTTGCCATGGCTTATTTGAAAGAATTATTTTATTTTTTAATTGTATTTTTTCTGTTTTTACTATGGACACTTTTAACGTGCACATCTTGCTACATGTGTGTTCTCACTTAGTATATCATCTCAACATGAATGATGTAACCAAGATTTTTCATAGAGATCCGCGCTAGGGAATGGGCAAGTACAGTACCTACTTTCACAGTTTTTATCTCTTGTGACATTTACTGTAGCTACAGTTAATGTTCATTTTTAGTTTCGATAGTTCAAAAGTTCCTGTAACTGGCCTACTTGAAATAAATGCTTTGATTTTGACTTGACCATCTTTATATTTAAGTTTTCCACTAAGGTTTTGATGCTAATAAAATATTACCGGTTCTAGTAAAAGATGTATATGCATGTAACTTTACTACAATAAATGTACTACAATAAAGCATTTCCCTAGGTAGCCTGTACTTGTTTTAGAAATAGCTGATATTACACGAAGTGTTTTTATTTACCTTACAGTTTAGACAAGGCAATTATATAGATATACTGAACAACATTCATAGTACAGGTATTGCCACAAATAATGTTTAAATAATAGTGTTTGTTCTTTTTCTGACTTTGATGCTTTAATCGAAAAAAAAATTTTTTTTTGTGAAACTAACTTTTTTGTATTTATACGCTAACATAGTTTTTAAGTGATCATGCACTAAGATAAAGGGTGTAAAAAGATTCGTCTTTGCGATATTTTTTTTATCTAGACCATACCTAGGAACTTTCTAGTTACGGAGATATTAGGGATCGAAGTTCCAACTTTTCCACAAGGTTTCTTTTTTAAATACATGATTTTAATGGAAGATGTTTACTTTAAACATCTCCCCGGTCCCGTACTATTCAATCCATCCATCAGCAATGTTTGAGTGCGTTACATACATGATTTTACGCCACAAAACATGATTTTTCACCCCAAAAAAAAGGCGTTTTCCAGCAATAATTTTTGCATAAAGTTACTTAGTTTGATGTACAGAATGCTTGGTTGACGGTTTCGTGATGAGTCTGTTTATACCCTGTATAATTAATTATGGCATTTTATTCTGAAATTAAAAATAACATATTTACTTATTTTATAACTATATATTGGATATGGATGGATGGACGAGTACCTCGTCATCTACCTGACCTTTTTCTAATTATGTTTAGGACAGCTTTCAGTCTTACGGGATGCAATTGAATAAAATATAGGGGGTCCTCTATTTTACAAGGAGTGACTGTATTTGACGAGTACCTAAACAAGATAATATCAGTGTGCTTCACTATAATTAAGACAGGCATTAAATTATGCATAATTGTAATTGCTTAACCTAGGGTAGGTTAGATACAGCTAATTTAAATAATATATACGTGAGAAGCCTTAGAGAACGTGAACACTAAACTAAAGCACTAAAATGCCTAAGTAAAATGTATGTGGATGAGTAATCAAAGCAATAAAGATAAAGTTTTAATTAGAATTCATCATTCAACATCTTTATGTACATCAAAATCAAAATGAAATTACTTTCTGTTTTATGTTTGTAAATTTTACTATCACGACCGTTATCCCCTAAAAGAGTTAAGCAGAAGTGTAGGTATCTATAGTGCAAATTAGTATACCCACATTTTGCAAGTTTGTTTTAAGTCCCCTGTCGTAGGAGGTTTACTGCCATAAACTGGCATTGGGCCCAAATGGTAAATGGCTCACCCGTTCAGACACGTACTGGGCCGCTACTAACAAACTCCTATTAGAAGACCCAATAGCACTTAGCTCAACCTAGGAATCGAACTCTGGAAATCATGCTCACCAGTAACTGCTTCGCCCACGAGACAAACGAGGCAATATAGAATATTACGAGTATGTTACTTACAACATACAACTCACGTATATTACTTCTACAAGAAACAGCTGTGATCTCTATTGTGGCCAGAAACAGGCCAGTTTTTGCTAAGGTCGACATATATTAGGTACTTTAATAAATATAATAATATAAGATCTTATTATTACAGTTTGGTGCTTACTGTTTGAGCAGCAGTAAACATGAATACCAACACAAATATGAAAAAAACATGTTGCGTCTGCCTAGAATAGAACATGTGCAGAAAATCTAAGATTGCAATCACTCCATGCAGAAATTATTTCTTGCCCTAGCATGATGAAAGAAAATATTCTTGCATTTTCTCATCTTACTACAAATTTTCGCTTAAAAGAGTTCTATAGTAATCAGACATTATGGGCAGCAATCTTTTCTTAATATGAAGTGCAAAAAAGAAGACATAAAAAGCCATTGTAGACTTATAACATAAGCATGGGTTTATATAATCACATTCAGTTATGACTAGCGAAAAAACTCAACCGGTTATGGCGTGCCATAACGGTGCATATTTGAAATATCCTGTAGAAGGTATTGAGGTAACAGAGAACATTTTATGAATAAATCTACAGTTGTTGTTTAGCTCGAATTTTTAGCGGCCCAGGACTGGACCAGTTGCCAAAAATATTTGAGTTACGATCGATACTTATTAAGTACGAGTATAAACCTCAAAAAGCTTTTTACCCGTGGTTGGCTGCTAAATCGGAACCACGTAGTTATTTCCACAATATGGTGACTACTAGGTTTCAATATTACATATTTTGTACTGACGACTCAGACAACTGTGTCTTTGTACAACACAAAATCTTCAACCATTCTTCATCAACCTATCCACATATTATGAGTGTAGGTTTCTTCCATAGTAAACTACTTAATCAGGTTTTGGAGCTGCGCACAATTAAACAAAGTTGCACTAAGAAATACAGCAGAGATACCACAATTTGCAATATAATATGTAGAATCAAGGATAAATAACTTCAAATATTACAGTAAAATCTCTTCAAATTCTGAAATAAATAATATTGGTTAAAGTTCATCCAAATTCCATTAAAATAATACAATAACACAAATGGAGTCGTAGTTCAATCTCAGACATTTAAATTGTTGAGCTTACGTGTTAGCGGCGCGAAACTTATCTCCAAGTGTTAGTTGAATTAGTGTTTCGCTGAGTTATTAGATTTATCACTTTGACAAGTACTGATTGGTTTGCTTGTTACTCAAATTTATACCGACCTTGAAGCCAAGTTCAGCGTTGAGTTGCGGGCTACACACATTTTTCATTTAAATATATTTTAGGGACTCATTTCTCATGTTAAGATTTAGATTATGACCATTTTTTTAAATAATATTAAATAAAGATCGTTTGCATTGTGTTCTTTTTTAATAATTGTGGTTTAAAAAAGAAATTTTAAACCTCGACGCAAAAACGACGGGGTGTTATAAGTTTGATGTGTCTGTGTGTGTGTGTGTGTGTGTCTGTCTGTGGCATCGTAGCGCCCGAACGGATGAATCGATTCGGTTTTTTTTTTTGAAAAGTGAATTAGTCGGGAGTGTTTTTAGCTATGTTTGATAAAAATCAGTCCAAGATGGCCGCCGCCAGGAAATGGCGGATAACATATTTATTCAACAACTCCCTCAATATGGGTATCAAATGAAAGGGCTTGCCTAGTAGAATACTATACACTATGATAAATTAAAAATTTAAGATGGCCGCTACCACACAATGGCCAATTAACGAATTATTTTCTATTTAACTTGTGGTACATTGTGCCAGGGTTTTTTTAAATTTTTTATTTAACTTCATTGGTTAAAGATTCATTAAGAATAATTTGGAAAGAAGGTAGGTATATCAGCTTGAAAACAATACAAGACAGTAGCACCTCCCTCTATCACTGAAATATAGCGGTGCCGCCTATTCAGCTCAAACAATGTTATCTGCGTAAACACGACATTAAACACTAACCTTTGACATGTACACAACAACCCTTTGTAAATAAATGACGTGAAAGATATAACCCAGAGAGCGCACCTTTCGATAGATTTTCAGCTGTTTGAGAGCGCGGGCGGCGCGAGCTCGGCGAGAGGTTGGCATGCCAAGCACGCGTCCCTTTCTTTGTTTCTCCCGCTTATAACGAGATATTGTGATTCCCCGCCATTACGACACCGCATACACAGATGATGCGAATATCAAACACCGCATTAGATACACGTTTTCTTATTAAGAAGAGGTATACGCTGAATAATAACAACGTTATTGACTTTCTTTATAGTTATTGGCGCAGATATCTGCACGTAGGTGTTGTATTGATAAGCTAATAAATTTTATGGCCCTATGCGACCTACTTGCTTGATTATGTATTCGTATGAAACCATTTAATGATTTATGAATGCGTTGTGTTCATGTGTGAAGCTTGGGTTGTTAAAATACACACATCAAAAGTGTCTAGGGATCAAGCATTTTTATGCGGATTTCTTGAGATTGAGATGTGGTTTTGTGTGTTTTCTGATGAGTCTCGTTTTGGTATGAGACCGGATACAAGACGTATACGACACTGGAGAACCCCTGGACGCCAACAGCGATTAAAATCCTGCCAGGAAGTCCATCCTTATAGTGGTGGAACCATCATGGTATGGGCGGGTATTTGGATCGGCGGAAGAACTGAGTTGATTTGGATCAGAGGCAACCTCAACGCTCAAATTTATGCTGAAACGATTGTATCAGACGTCATCGTTCCTCTACAAGTGCAAATCGGTCCCTTATTTCAGTTAATGCATGATAATGCACGACCGCACACCGCAAGAGTTTTAAGACAGACTCTCGCCGCAGCTAACATCAATGTCCTGCCCTGGCCTGCTCAGTCGCCCGACTTGAACCCGATTGAGCATGCATGGGATATGCTACAGAGAAGAGCTCTGCCGAATTTGGAGATTATCCAGTCGCAAGAAGACCTTTTTTTGTTGTTGCAACGAACATGGGCGGCCATTCCACAGCGTGATTTGGATGAACTCATTTTGAGTATGCCAAACCGTTGTTCTTGTGTTGTTAGTGTTCGCGGTAGAAACATGGATTATTAATTGTTTAAGTTACCCAATAAAATTTTAAAGAAAACTGTTATTTCAGTCTTTTTTTCGAACTTTAATGTTAGTGGTTCAAATGTCAAAAATCCCTTTATTAGGAAAATGGCAAATTTCTTTATTAATGCAAAGGTGACTTGGTTTATCGTTACTGTGACAAACGGAAACACTTTATTTGATGAATCCTTAAAGAAAATTTTAATTAATATCAATCAGGAGAAAAGTTATTGCAAAAATATATGTTGATCCCTAGACACTTTTGATGTGTGTATGACGCATTTTTTGTTTACGCCGTAAATGTGAGATAACAGAAAAAGGGAGGTATTCCTATGTATGAAATGATGGCGGAAGCATAATGTAAAAAGCTTGCTTCTTTTTGGTTTATTTTGTTGGTTTCTAAGATTGTTACAAAAAGCCCAATAATATTAATTAAAACAATGAAAACACTCGTATTATTGTTATTTTTTCTCGAGGAAAGTATTTGTTGTTACAAGTTTTGGGTTTTTTCTTTTTATTTTATTAGGCCATTGTTATGGTATTTTTCGAAGTACTTATGCAGTTACTTAAAATGTTTTTACGCCTCGAAAATATTTACTGGCAACAAACAAAGAAATGTCCTTACTTATGAATGAGGCATATTTTTACAAAAATTTCCAAAAAAATACAACCCAACCATAAAATTAAACTTTATTTGCAGTCGGGTATCAACACAACTAACCAAAGAGATTTAAATGAGGAGGATAGAGAAACTATCAGAATAAAATGAAATTAACAGAAAAACTGTGAACATATCTACATAACTCATTAAATGACATAATAGTCAAAATCGACACGTTTACCGATACCAACCAGTTAGTAATTGCAAGTAGATTACGATGATATTCGCTTTTGTCTAAGTAAAAGTAAGTAAGAATTATTTAAATGTCTTTGTTCCCAAACGATGTCAGCAAGCTACCCCGTGATATTTAATATTCGTCAGGAACACCTATAATCCCGTACAATCGGCCACAAACCGACGCTGGAGTCCCTACGCCCGACCCGCTGTGGCTTGAAGCACTGCATGTGCGGTGCGGTGTAAGACACCGGCTTTAACTTCTTAGGAATAGCGGGTCATTTACACGTGCAAAGTTTCTCGCAACGAAAAGGCGATTAGCAAAAGGCTATATGGTAAGAAAACAGATGAATAAAAAGTTGAGTCACGTAAACAGGGGCCCAATTCTGCTATTTTTATAAATTTGTCACTCCATCACGATTCCATTCCCATCCCATTGTCATTTTGCTTAAGTTCGTAATCTGCTAAATTCACAATGGTCGATCAATGGTCTCGTAATAAAATTGTGTTTTAATGAAATTGTCGTATTGCCATTATTATAAAAACCCTTACTACAAATGGTTTTCGAAATCTGCTACTAAATGCGAACATTTATTCATGCCAGATTTCATTTATAATAGATTTCATTAATGTACGAGATTACCATTCTACGACATTTCTTTCAATGGACTGTCAGTGGTTGACCATTGAAAAGTCATAATGACGCCATTATATTAGTAGATTATAAAACTTGTCAAAACTTGACAGAACTGGATCATTATGAAATCATTGTTGTGACTATTCTGACACTATTGTAATAGCAGAATTGAGGCCCTGTAGGTATGTGCGATACGGAGGATGACATAACCATTTTTACATAAAAAAAAAAACATGCTGGGCAGTCTTTGCAGACTGCCGATAGTAGTGTAAACGCTACGCCGTAGCAGATCGGCTATGAATGCAACGAAAAGCGTAAGCAAAGGTCACGCGAGTTCCATCATTTTTGGTCACTCAAAAAGTGCGCGCTTAAAGAAGTTTTCACTTCAAAAAAACAAAAAGCGAAGTCCGCCTTCCAAACTGACAGACCAAAACGTAGTTTCTGTAGTCAAATTACACGTAATCATGTTCGAGTTTCTGTTTCTAGCTTGAATCTACCAGTCTCGCATGGATATTCTCGTTTCTCGTTCGACGAGAAACTCGTCTCGTGTAAATTGCGCTTAAGACACAAGCTTGTATATGTGTGTTTGTAGTAATTAAGGGCTGCTCCAGAGTGTTTGGTAAGAATAAAAAATAAAAGTAAAGAAGAAGTGAAAGTGTACTAGACCGTTGCATATTGCACGGGAGTGTTCGTTTATTTATGTTTTCACGTTCGTTTTCTACATGCGAATCTGCTTCAAGCGATACTACAGCATATTGGGTTTGAGTTTCTCTTTTCTTTCTTTCACTCAAAAATTCGCATCCATTGGTTTAATAAAGTCTTCATTTGAAACTTTAATGTTGGTCTGGGACTTTATTTTATCCTGGAGTCTTGATGAAGTTTATCTGTTTTAGGTATGTTATAAGTTTAACGTGTATCTGTGTAGCTCCTAAACGGATGAACTGATTATGATTTCGTTTTAGTTTAAAATGTGACTTGATAAAGAGTGTTCTTATCTACTCGTTTTTTTTTTTATTATTTTTCACTTATTCCAACTTGTTGTTGACGACACTTATTCTAATTTGTGAGGCCCTGAATTGTAGGTTTTCAAGTCTTTAACTTTTTCCAGTTTTCCAAGAGGCTTACGTGTCACAGGACACGCTGATCACTAAACCGAAACCCGATGTGCTAGATTTTTTTTTCAATATTATTATATTAAACTTGTGTTTAGTTCTTCAGCAAAAAAAAGCTAAAAAAAGCACTTTCCAGTTACAATCAAGTTACCTACGTCAGACTCACTCCCGGTTCAAAATATTCACATCCTTGTGTGCTGTACCTTCTAACTGCAGGTACGCGGATAGTCATACCCACAAGTTACCGCTGTCTGTGGCTTCGTTTCAAGCACCGTATTAAGACGATCCACTCGGTTGACTTTTACAACGTCTCGATCGTTTACTGTTTTCTTTTATTTCTGGATATGTAATAGTCTTTGTCCTAAGTGTAAAATGGCACGACCGTTGGTACCTTAAAGGTTAGGCAAACAGGTATTATTATAGAGCCTTAGGATATAACCTTTAGGATCAAATGACGTTGATCCCGGGTTGGTATAAATTGGTGAAATATGACGAAATAACAATATTGTGATGTTCGTTCCGATTTTAGCCACGTGCCAAATAATCCTTGTACAGTTATACGGGGATTATTTTCACGTGTATTTCACGTTATTAGTGTCACGCAGATACTTTGCTGTGATAATGACGACACTGTCTACATTATTAAAAAAAGTTTTGCTCTATTAATGATCGGGTACTTACCACATTCAAGCCTTCTATGCTTTAGGTTACAAGTCCCTTGGGATGATAAGTGAGCTCAGCAACTCAGGTAAATATCACGATTAAAATCTCCGGCAAGAATTTTATATAAAACTATCATTTCGCCCGGGATTCCGTCAACAAAAAATGTGATGCTCGGCTACTACGCACGATATCAATACAATTTATATTTTGTTATCATGCATATATTATTATACATATATTTATATCACCCACGAAAAATGTAGCTTTCTAGCATTGAAAAAAAAATCTAGAATTGGATTATTGGAGTTCAGTCCCTACATACAAACTGACAACAAATTTTTCCTCTATAAAATATTAGTATAGAAAATCAATTATTATATTTGATCGAATTGGGAATCATATACCTGAGACCTCGATCAATAAAAATGGCCTACGGCTACAGACATTGATATTGGGTATTTTACGTAAATAATAAGTAATTTTAAGTAATAATATAATTTCAAAAGATCCTTTGGAGATGTTCTACAAAACCAATCATCGGTATTTGGAAAACAGTACCTAGCTATTTAAATAGCATTTTTTTTTCTAAAAATAAACATGACATAACATCACGCCTGTAATCGAAAGGTTAGAAAGTTAAATGGAAGGGTTAGGTAGTGTACAATGTCCCAAAAATATCTCGCAGACAAATAAAACAAGGGTTTCCAGAGTAAAATGTCCCAAAAATATCTCGCAGACAAATAAAACAAGGGTTCCCATAGTACAATGTCCCAAAAATATCTCGCAGACAAATAAAACAAGGGTTTCCAGAGTACAATGTCCCAAAAATATCTCGCAGACAAATAAAACAAGGGTTCCCATAGTACAATGTCCCAAAAATATCTCGCACACAAATAAAACAAGGGTTTCCATAGTACAATGTCCCAAAAATATCTCGCAGACAAATAAAACAAGGGTTTCCAGAGTACAATGTCCCAAAAATATCTCGCAGACAAATAAAACAAGGGTTTCCATAGTACAATGTCCCAAAAATATCTCGCAGACAAATAAAACACGGGTTTCCAGAGTACAATGTCACAAAAACATCTCGCAGACAAATAAAACAAGAGTTTCCAGAGTAATAAACTCCGCAGAGGTCGTACCTTGCATGAAAATCTTAACATCGCGATCTAGAAAGATGACCTCACTGCACAACGCCATCTGTTATCCAAAAACGATACTAAACTAATGACAAATGCTAGTTTAAACTTAAACAGATTATACAGGTAGAGGTACCTTAGTAGCACACCCGTATTTCGCCAGTTATGTTTAAGTCCCATCTAACATGCGAGCCTCACCATCTGCCTAGTCTTTTCCCAACTATGTTGGGCTCGGTTTACAGTCCAGTCTTACCGGATGCATCTGAATACCAGTATATTTTACATTGAGCGACTGCCTATCTGACCTCCACAACCCAGTTAGTACCGGGTAATACGGACACCACTTGGTAAGACTGGTTGTCAGACGTTTTTGGGTCACTGTCTCACTGACTACCTGTAACGAGTGTCAAAGATCTACAAATGGCAGCCGGGTCCAACAGCTTAACGTGCTTTCCGGGGCACGGAGGAAACTCGGTATGTAAGGGTGGCCACCCATCCACAGATAAACCTTGGCAAGCATCGCTTAGCCTAAAGGTCGACCCGAGCGGCTGTTATTATTTAGCCACGAGATTCTCAGGTAGGGAGCGAGCCTATTGCCAAAAAAAAAACAGTGGGTCAATATTCATGTAAGTAAAACCTACTTTTATTTATATGATCTATTGTTCAGTGCACAGTTGAAGTAACTATTTGGAGAGTAAACTGAAGTTGGACTGGTCTGCTTGTGTTGTGGCGCCTGCATGTTCTTAAAGTTCACAGACAGCCGATATAGGTACCGATGTTTGCAATTGTTACTCTGACTGAAATTATTTTTGAACGGTGTATCTAATAGGGATTGGTTCTAATTGTATCGCAGTATTTGTCCAATAGTGATAATTGTTATGTTAGTATGAACGTGGTCGAATCAAAAGCAGTACGTAGGTAAGTAAGGTTGCGTGGTATCTGCCAACTCACATTAAAAAAACATGCGGGCAGTTTTGGGGACTGTCGATAGAAGTCAAAACTAAGTATTCTGCTGCGGGATGTGCCCCTCGCACGCTTAGGATAGATAGATAAATCATTTATTTAGTGCACACAAAAGACAAAGCACAACACACAGAAGTCACTTAAAACAAAAGAAAAACATATTTACAAAATAAGTATAGTAACACCGTGACATACTCGTACTTCAATTAAAAAATTAAAATAAAATGAAAATAACAAATAGGGTATGCAAATTGCGGTGTGCGTCTCAGTGTTGGTGGTCGTATAAGTGGTGCTAAGCCGTAGCGGATTGGCTACGAGTGCTACGAAGCGATAGGAGACGGTCACGCGAGTTCCATGATTCTTGTTTAAAGCGCATAAAGAAATTTTCAACACACTTGCTCGTAAAATGGCTCCAATTGCACCGCAATTAGGCACATGACAATGACACCTTCAAACTGTGACTTTTTCGTTGCTATTTTTCACAAGTGAGTTATAGGTTTTTTATTTTATTTTATTTGTTGAGTTGCTTTGATCTTAAAAAGTTTAGATACAAAAAAAAAATCGTGTTCAATAGTACAAATAAATTAATTTACATATTGCTTGCTCATTTCATGCAACTTCGTATTTAAATATAATTTCAACTTGTACGCTTTTAATAAATAAAACTTTCACCTAAATATTATTGGAGGTTGCATATTTATGTATGCACTGGCCTGTGAGAATAATCATATTTAACACATGTCTGTCACTGATTTGAAATTAGTATAGTTACGGTTTGTTGTTTATGTTCTTATACATAGTAACCTGCTCTTGTAACTTGCGTGTAAAAATATTGACCACGAATGAATATACTCTACCATCCTACTACTGCTCTGTTCATTATTCCAATAGGTTATGGGCCCAGGTCCCGGAAGCAGAAATGCTAGAGCATAATTTATTACTTGAGTGGTTTGAATATTAATCGTGTGCTTGTGAAACTTACGAAATCTCAATTATGTCAGCTGAAGTTGGCATAAGTGGTATTAAGAAGCTAAAAAGTTCGTCCGACTACCCAAACTGGAAATTCCTGGTCCGAAATTACTTGGAGGATAAAACTGGTGGGGAGTAATTTCTACAGATGTAGTAAATGCTGACGTAGACCGGCAGGCACGAACGACAATATGTTTGTTGTTAGAACCAGAGTGCTTTACCCACGTTTACAATGCGAAGACTGCGAAAGAAGCCTGGAATAGCTTACGGAAAGCGTATGAAGACAAAGGTTGGGGAAGACGTATACATATTCAGCGAGAACTTTTTAACTGTAAGTTAGAGAATTTCGATTCTATGGAAAGCTACATATCCAAAATTACGTTCCTGACACAACAATTGTCCGATATTGATGCTCAAATCCCTGATGATTGGATCATATCGATTTTGCTGGGTGGATTGACCGCTGAGTACAGCCCTCTCATTATGGCTGTAGATAACAGTGGACAAGAAATCACGTTAGAGCAAATTAAAATGAAATTGTTACAAGAAGGAAGTAGACAGAGTAAGTTGAACACAGAGTACGATAAAGTTCTAGTTACACGTAAAGTACAGAACGATGCAAGATCTAACACTAAAACTTATGATCGTAAGCAGAAGTTCGTCTACAAGTGTTTTAAGTGCCACAAGCAAGGACACAAGGCGTCTGAATGCAAGGAGCGGATCAAAACCGCGAATATCTGCCTGAATACGAAGGGGGCGATAGACAAAGATAAGTGGTATTTAGACAGTGGGTGCTCAAATCATATGACCCATGATAAAAACAAATTGTTGTCTTACACACATGTAAAGGGCAACATGAAGATCGCAGTAGCAAACGGAGAGAAGTTATTGGTGAAAGGACGAGGAAATGCTGAGCCACGAGTCAGCGAAAACGAAAAATTAATTTTAGAAAACGTTTTATTTGTTCCTGATTTATCCATGAACCTAATTTCGGTGAGCGATTTGACCAAGAAGAATTATTGCATGAATTTTGACAATGAAGGTTGCATGATTAAAAATAAAAATCGAACTATAGCGAGATGTCAAGAGGTCGGCGGAATTTACGAGTTGACAGAAAATCAAAATAACGTTGTGAATGTGACACTGTCAAAACAAAATGAAACTATTTCGAACATTTGGCATAAAAGATTAGCTCATTTATCACGTAATTATATGAATAAAATGAAAGTTTTAGTAAGCGGTATGGAATTTAAGAGTACCGATTTATGCGAACCGTGTATTTCATGTATCGAAGGAAAGACATGCAAAAGTCCCTTTAAAAAAACAAGGTACGAGAGCGAACGAGGTCTTACAGTTGGTTTTTAGCGACGTTTGTGGACCAATCGAGGAGCCGTCGTTCGTTGGTTCGAGGTATGTTCTTCTGTTTATCGACGATTATACTCGAAAGACTCATGTTTATTTTTTGAAGAACAAAAGTGAAACTTTCGATAAGTTCCGTGAATATAAGGCGGAAGTTGAGAATGAGACAAGTAAATCTATTAAATGTCTAAGATCTGACAATGGTGCAGAGTACTGTAACGGTAAATTTAAATCTTTTTTGAAGTCTGCAGGCATAAAACACCAGACGACTGTACCGTACACGCCGGAACAAAATTCTGTCGCAGAAAGAGCGAATCGTACTATAATAGAAAAGGCAAGAACATTACTGTCAGAATCGAATCTAAGCAAGAAGTATTGGGCCGAAGCTGTAAATACTGTTGTTTACTTAAAGAACAGAAGTCCCACGAAAGCATTGAATAATGCGGTACCAGAGAAGCTTTGGACTGGAAAAGATGTGGATGTCAGTCATCTGAAAATCTTTGGCTGCTTGGCATATAGATTGTTACCAAAACAAAAGAGACGCAAACTGGACATGAAGACGGAACCAATGATTTTTATTGGATATCCAGATAATCAGAAGGGTTATCGTCTAATGAATCCCAAGACAGGTGAAGTGACGACTGCGAGAGATGTCAAATTTCTAGAAAACGTCTTTCTACAAAAGGAAAACGTAAAAGAAACGGAAGTAATTATAAACCTGAATACAGATTCTGTTCCTTCCAGTTTACCCAACGGATCTACGAGCAGATCTGAACACTTGGAGGCCCACGATGATATGTATCGTGATACTGTAGACGAGAATGTAGAAGTATCAGAGGAGATAAGACCAGTCCCTGTAGAACCAGAGCGAGTATCTGATGACGTATTGACTGAAGAAGAAGTCAGAATACCTGAATCAGTAAGAAGGTATCCTGTAAGAGAACGCAGACAAGTCGATCGGTACGGATGCAATGTTATGTATGCCAGGGAGAGCAATCTTGATGGTGATCCATTGACTATTAATGAAGCGTTGGCGAGACCAGATGGTGATTTATGGCAAAAAGCGATAGATAATGAACTTATGTCACTAAAGGAGAACCAGACTTGGACGTTGGTGGATCTTCCAGCTGATAAGAAGCCTATCCAATGCAAATGGGTGTTCAAAATCAAGAAAGATAGCGATGGCAAGGTAACGAAGTACAAGGCTAGACTTGTAGCAAAAGGTTTCACACAGGTATGTGGTGTAGATTATACAGAGACTTATTCGCCTGTAGTTAGAAGCTCTACTCTAAGATTATTGTTCTCGCTAGCTGTTGAATACGGTTGGTTTATTGATCAGTGGGATATCACTACTGCCTTTTTGTACGGCAAAATTAAAGAGGACATTTTCATGCTCCAACCAAAAGGAGCAGTAGTCAAAGGTCAAGAAACCAAGGTATGTAAACTGCAGCGTTCTTTGTATGGATTGAAACAAGCTTCGAATGCTTGGTTCAAGGAATTGGATAAAGAAATGTTGAATTTAGGCTTTGTACAATCAAAAATAGAACCGTGTTTGTATCAAAAGCAGCTTAAAAACAATAAGAAGTTGATTGTCGTTATTTACGTAGATGACCTTTTTATTTTTGGAAATTGTGTACAAGAAAAGCAAAAGTTAAAAAACGATTTGCTTGACAAGTTTAAAGTGAAGGATTTAGGGCCGGCTAGGCATGTTTTAGGCATGAGGCTGAGAAGAGACAAAGATGTTATTTTTCTAGATCAGCAACAGTTCATTTCAGACATTTTGAATGACTTTAACATGACAGACGCTAAGCCATTTTTGACCCCAATGGAAGTCGGTATGAAATTAGAAAGATCGACAAATTCACATAGCGATCTGCCATATCAAAGCTTGATAGGGTGTCTAAATTACTTGGCCTGTAATACACGACCAGACATAGCACATGCGGTAAGTGTACTTTCACAATTCAATTCGTGCTATGATGAAACACACTTTAAATGTGCGAAACGGGTCTTAAGGTATTTAAAAGGTACGTCTAACCTTTGTCTCACTTTTAGGAAGTCCGGGGATTTAGACTTACGAGGCTACGTTGATGCAGATTGGGGAGGGGCACTTGATAGAAAGTCTTTCACGGGATTAATTTTCAAGATAGGTAAAAATATAGTGTCATGGGAGAGTAGGAAGCAAGCGACAGTATCCTTGTCCACCACAGAGGCAGAGTACGTAGGACTGAGTCAAGCTTCGAAGGAAGCTCTTTATTTACGTAGTTTACTGAACAGTTTGACAGCTGTGGATAGTAAAGCGGTAGTAATTTACAATGACAATCAGTCGGCGCATAAAATTGCAGCTAACAAAATGATGCATAATAGGACAAAGCATATAGATATCAAGTATCATTTTATTCGTGAATGTGTACTGACAAACAAAGTTGAAATAAGGTACTTGTCAACTGATAAGATGATAGCGGACATCTTAACCAAAAGTGTTCACAGCCCGAAGCTGAGAGAATTTTTAAAGGATTTATCCCTGTCAAATTATTCTATTAAGGGGGCGATGAATAGTTAAATGTTTTGATGTTGTAGGTTTTCTAGAAGTGCTTTGTGTAATAGATAATTTGTAGTTTTGTTATGCATATTTTATTTTGTTAGATTTCTTCTGTTTTTGTACTATACTTTTGAACATAGAAGTGTTAGTGATTTATGTTGTTTTATGTACCGAGTACTGACAAGTACAGAAGTAATCATACGCATGTGTAAGATTAAGGGGGCGTATTGGAGGTTGCATATTTATGTATGCACTGGCCTGTGAGAATAATCATATTTAACACATGTCTGTCACTGATTTGAAATTAGTATAGTTACGGTTTGTTGTTTATGTTCTTATACATAGTAACCTGCTCTTGTAACTTGCGTGTAAAAATATTGACCACGAATGAATATACTCTACCATCCTACTACTGCTCTGTTCATTATTCCAATAAATATAACTAAGGTTTTCTCTGTTATAAAGAAAACTTTGAATTTCCCATTTAGCAAGTGGTTAAAATCCCTATCCGGAAAAGCCGAAAAAAAAGAAACCTCATTCTTTTGGTCTATGGCCGAAGCCATTGTAAGATGCGCGCGTATAGGAAAACTGATTATTTTTTCCCGTTGTTGCGAAAAAAAAAATCACAACTCGTTTTCACTATTGAAATTATTTATTAATTAAAATGTCTACAAGTGCTAGTTATGAAGAAAATGATTTATTTTAAACACCACCTGATATAAGATGTGAAGCCTTAGCATTATGGAAACTTTACTAACTAAAAACTCCAAGGACAAAATGATTTTTCTGGATTGTTTTCTTCACAAGTGTGTTGAAAAACGTCGTATGATACACGTGTGTATTGATGATTACCGACCTCGGTTCTCTTAAGACCCTAACTCTGACCCTAACGGCTCGGGTTTCAATGGCGCCTCAGTGGAAATCACCAACATTACACACTTGTACCATAATGTACTATATTTCCACTTCAAAAAACTCGTGAAATTATGTCCAAAAAATGTATATGTATAAAACGAAAGTCCTCTTTACTTAAAAAAAAACTTTCCACAAAATTAATGGCTTTAAAATAATTTTACCTTACGCCATCAAAAATTTCGCACAAAATATTAATAACAATTTATTGTAAAAAGGCTTACATGGCATCCGATGTCACCGAACATGGCGGCTGTGACGCAACGATCATTATAACATAACACAGATAAGCAAGGGTGAAATCCTATCCCATTCGCGCCCTCAGATTAAAATTAAATTTTATAACACGTCAGCGAATAGCTACACCGCTACACCGCTACACCGCTACAGCGCTTATTGTCTAAAACCTTAATTTAATTTCATGTGAATTCGTAAATATTAACTTCGTTTATGTAGGTGTAAGCAAACAGTAATTGTTTGAGCCTTATTCGTAAGATATGAGATCTTTTGTAGAAATTAATTACTTAATATTAATAAATGTGCTGTATTTTATGGGTTCAGAACAAACGATCTGTGTTACTAAATGGCTTTAGGACAAAAAACTCGAAGCTTTAGGTTGAGTTTTATAATAAATTTGTTGACACAATTCGTTTATTAAAAAATAGGCTAGGCATTTATTTACGTACCCACTCAGATATTAATGAAGTAGGTAACAAAATACTCAACGATTGAGCTGAGACGTTCTAACTTGCTACTTACCGAAAATAAACGGTATCCTTCCTCAATTCCGAAGCCAAAACTACCGAGCATGATTAATAATAAACACAAATATTCTGACCCACGCATAACATCGCAATGAGATAACTATATCCAGTAAACGGATTCCCCAATAAATACGGATAACCTTTGCAAGTCGGATGTCGATGCGGTAATAACATGTAAAGACCGAAAGAGGAGGAAAATAAGGCAATCACATTGTATCACAACCGAACCATGAGTCGGGTAATTTTCCTTTGCACATATTCTATAAGTCTGGCATCGATATGACAAAATCTGGCGTTACCGAGAATGTCGCGAGAAACCAATGTTCGCGCATCGACGGGCACTTCACTAAGCTTTTTACAACGAAGCATTTCAATCCCTCTGCGATTATTTGAGACGAATACTCTCACAAATTACGAAAGAACTGTGTACCTACATGTTGGAGGCAAAAAACAGTTAAAAATGTTTAAATGAAACATGTTCAGCATTCATGTAAAGGAATGATTAATTTTCCAACCTTCTTTTAACCCGCCGCCTATACAGGAACTAATCCTCTCTTTCAACCGAATTAATGAGACACGATATGATGAGCAGGATACATACGTATCTACATAAATTACGTAATGTATATCTTATGTATACCTATGTCAATCGTGTATGTTTATCTCGTAGTATAACCGCCGGCACCGATGCAACACGAGTGCGATGATTATATAAAAGTGCACTCAGAAATCTATGCCTCACCTCCCTTCACGTTAACACCTCTAGATATCTAACAGGCGTTAAATAGGGCAACTAATAAATACATTTAAATCATGTCCTTTCGTGTTGCGTGACTTTAAATGTTTCCGAAACGCGTTGGACTAGTTCCGAAAACGTTTGGAAACAAGAGCTTTAAAGTTGAATGAATGTAGAAAATATTAGAGTGAGCCAACGTTCGACTCTTTAAGTCACTTGGATGGAATTTTTCTTTGCATTTGCAGGTGAACACTGAAAGGCTGTTTCCGTCGGGAACGGTACACGGAAATGTACTACGGGTGGTGACAAAAACGCGAAAGCTCAAGCCAAACTAGTTTACAGAAGCGAGAGTATGCTCCGAGGAAGCTGATTTACACTAAAATTATATTATTCTTAGTAAAAGACTATTTACTTACTTTTAGAACAACACACTAGGTTTTGTAACAAGAATACGTTACACAAAGTTTATTTTACAACTTTTGTTTATTTTTAAAGTTGAAGGAATTATTATGAGCTTTGTACAATCACCTTACAAGCAAGCAAAGGGAACGTACAACAAAGAAGCCTTCATCCCGTCGAAATGTTTTCCCGTCTATTATATTCCTGTTTGGTAGTTATTACTGGTAGTTACTGAGATAGAAGATAAAGGCGGAGATCACGCGATTCATTCGTCTGATTGCATCCAGCGGCGATTCCTTCTGTGTCCCTCACGGCGCACGGTTTGCGGGACGAGACGGTAAATTTAATGGGCCAATTAAACTTAATCAAAATGTTTCGTAACAAAGCGACGATTTGATTATTAATTCAACATTGTGATCAATTCAAAGGAATTTAATTTCGCGAGATAAAAGTTGATCTGAGTTCGATTAAAAACTGACTGTTGCAAGCAAAAATAACAACACAATGTTAGAATAGTATTGATGCATGTTGACTAAGATTGTGGGGAACATGCCACAGGAACAGTCAATTCATATTGATGTGGTACCACATGAATGAACGTCACAATGAACGACTGAAAAATATTGTAGTGGACTGCTAGCAATCATTTCACTGATTCAAATCAATAAATATGCAGCAACTCAAATGACTAGGTACTGTACCGCCTGTGCATATTGAACCATTTTTAAGTCTCTTCTACTGGTAGAGGCGATCATGTAAAGCAAACACTTCACTTGTAAGTATAGTCCGACGTGATATTGTAAGGAAAATCAATATGAGGTCGCCTAATTTCGTGAATATCTAATATAAAGGCTCTCGTTCTTATATTAAAGGGTGTCAAAACACCGACACTGAAAAGACCCACTCGGTCTTATAAGTGTCCATTAGGGAGGCGAGACTGATATCATGTAACCCTATATATTTGACATTCGGCAAGGGCCTACGAGAGAAAATGGGCCTGATAACGATGGCTCTTTTAGGGTTATATTTATTGTCAGATTATACATACTTACACAACCTTATTTGCTGTAACAGATACGTGTAACAGGCAATTTTCATAAGTGTGCTCTATCAACGGTACCTACGTCCTTACTTTGAGGATTAAATTAGGAGTCGTCACTAAGGCAGCTTCGAAGAAGTCAACTTTAATAATATTAGTGCCTACGAGACTGAAAGTTGCGACAGAAAAATACGTTTTATTTGGAACTTGCGAGTTTTCTTAACAAATATTAGATTAGACTTCGTGCAGACCTGCCTATATTAAAATGTTACTTTTATACATTGAATTATAGTTTACGAGACGCAACAATTGCGTCTAAGAAAGATTTATAGGGATCGAGATAATTTTGAAGCTTATAAATTTCAATTTTGCAAAAGAACAATTTATTTTATTTGGACGGCGATATTGCGAGAGTCATTCAGATTCTGATTCTATTTTATTATTTTTAGAAAGGCTTAAAAGCATGTAGTTAATTAGTTATTTAGTCTGGATCCAAATCGTTGTTTCGAAAATAATAAAGGTTTCACACTTTTGTACACCAACAAAGTCGATAAATTAACCTTGATCGCACATACATTTTAATGAGGCTTGTCTCTTCCAACTGAAAAAATAAATAAAGCCAGACAGAATTAAATGTGGGAGTAAAAGTCATAATGATTAAAGTTCAAAACAATAGTTTTTGGCGAGGGCTGAATGTGAGCAGCGCTCGAATAGTACCGACAGATAGTGGGCCCTATTCAGAAAAGCCAGTGGCTTCAACGTTTCAACCGAGCTTTAGCTCACAGATATAACAATTCCACTCACAGTGGAATTGTCGAGTAATTTCACATTTATATTACTGTGTCGCGGGCGAAGTGTGACGCAGCCGCTTGAATATATGTACGAGTACAACATACACGTTATACGGCGAGAACTTCGGAACGAAACACGGCCAGGATTAATTACGTGGGTTTTCTCACATTCTTGGAAAAGGAATCTTAAGAAAGTGCGAAATGTCTTGGAAATAACCTTATGTAATGTCACCCGTAAAGACGCTACGAATTAACTTTAGTGATGAAAACCCTCCAAGACTTTATATTTGGAACAGAATGTCGGATGAATAATTGCTTGACGAGGAAAATCTCCAAAAATACTACTAGGTAAGTAGAAAGACACGCTTTTCCCTGAAGGTTGGTGTTATTTAAGGAATTTTGAATGTTACGGTTTCAAGAAGTAATCTATCATTCATTTCTGCTTTAAACATTATTTTAATACGAAAAGCTTTTCTGCATAAACTTGTACAAGACTTAACAAAAAGTAACACATCAAACCTTGAGCTCATTCATAGTAGTACTAATATTTGCGCTTTAATTTCAAGACCGTTGTAGCAGCTATGTGCTATAACGGTTATCTCTTGTATTATACTGGCGCACAAAACATTTAAGTCGCAGTTTGCGGTGGCGCGATAAGCTCTATAGCCAACCATGACCTTACATCCGGCCTCTTCTGTCTCACATGTAGTAGATACGTGCGTTCCACGTGTGAAGCACCTTTTAATGGCTTACCATACACGTAAATGTACACAGTTTTGTAAATGGTGTAACGTTACATTTTCCTGGCTAGGAAAATGTAAGGTCGCATCAGTAGTAGTAGTAGCTTTTCAATGATGTCAGCACTTTAAAATGACGCCAGGACTAGATCTCGCTGGCTTAGTGACCACATCAAATAGTTCAGAGGAATTTCCAGCTTCTTGCCGGCTCGAGGACCAAAAGCAGACTGAATTTTCAGGCTCGGCTTCCCGTCGTCATGCAATTATGATTTTTTATAATGTTCTAGAACATAGAAGAATAAAATGGTTACAAAGAAGGTCTAACATCAAATGTATACAACCGTCAACTCCTAGTTCCAGCAATAAATTAAAAAGAAAACTAGGCTTGTCATTGTCATTGTCATTCTCTGACAAAAGTAAACAAAGATTTGGAAACACTAAAATGTACAGAAATGCTATAAATAATACGAATTAAAAGGCGAAAATGCATGGTAAGCCTCCAAATAAAGGCTATGCAGTTATTCGGAAAGAACGTATGATAAAATTTTGGATTACAGTAGTCAAAAGCGTAAGTACAAAAACACAAACTTTACAATGGACATGAATATATTATATTTGAAGTTGCCTACACACATTGATTTTTTATGGGATCGCTATACAGGGTGGAATTGAAGTCATGGGCAAACTAAGGCACTACTGATGAAGTACTTACGTCTATCGTGTGCTACTAGTATTTTGCTTTTATTACTTTTAGTGTTTATTTGCAATAATAAGCCTTTTGCAATATGACTTACTACATTTTTACGATACATAATTGCATTAATAATATTTTTGATTTGCGTAATTATAGTACCCATAATGGATTTAGTCATCAGTAGTGCCTTAGTTTTAAATAATGCCCATGACTTCAATTCCACCCTGTATAAAATGAATAGTTTATCTTAACAAATACAGAAGATATTAGTGTTACTATTTGCATGCCACTCTGAAAACGGTATTTTTTTATGATATTTAAGTTTCAGAGAGTAATGTTACTGTTTCACAAAATGTTGCTTCATTTTGGTGATTAATTTGGACACGTTCAATTAGCTGTAACTATGTAGTTAATTGGTAGAAACAGAGTGGGCGGCGCAAACTACAATGAAATAGAAAAATAATAATTATTTAAAACATTCGATGTTTTTATTTAGTTTTATTATAGAGTAGAAATACCTAAACTGTGGTATCAGCTTTCTATCACAGCTGACAGCTCATATCTCGGAAACGTAACACTTCAGGACGTTTTGTTTCTCACAAAACTTGTTTTTATTGTTGCCTGCTATCGATTGATACACGTTTCATGCGTGTCTGGTCAAATCAAAGTTGTGCTGAACATTCCATCAGTGAATGGCCTTTAACTTTGATAGCTCATATCTCGGAAACGTGACACTTTAGAACATTTTGCCCAATACAAAACTTGTTTGTATTGATACCAGCTATCGATTTATATAAGTTTTATGCGTGGCCGCTACTTTGAAAAAAAAAACAAAATGGCGGAAAAAAATCCGGCCACGCTTCATACAAAAATGTTCCAAGCCCTTTTAACTTTAAACACCTCCAAGACCCCCGTACTATTCAATCCATCCACCAGCACAGTGTTTTCAGTGCTTCACATTGGGTAACACAAAACATGATTTTTCACCCCAAAAAAAATGTCGTTTCCCAGTAATAATTTTTGCGTAAAGTTACTTAGTTTGATGTACAGAACGCTTGGTTGACGGCTTCGTGATGAGGTTGTTTACACCCTGTATTGTCACAAAAACCACAGATGTGTATAAAATTTCAACTCAATGGATGAGGTGGAACTGGTTTGGAATTCAGTTGCAACGTATTACTACTACATTACCAACTAACTACCAAGGCAAGCTGAAAATAGAAAAAAAAACTTGTAAAAGAAAACAAGATCAAGGGAACAAAACATAAAAAAATCAAAACAAATTGAAGTACCGACTTGCCAATTCACTTTTCTTTAACACGTTATATTGTAGCGTAAGTCAAAGGGTAAGTTGATCATATAAAGTAAGATGTTGTGTTTAAAGGTTGAACTAGTGACACGGTAATGCACTCCACAGTATAGTGGAATGACGTCAATCCATCACATCTCACCTGCTTGCACTTTTACGGCTAAAACATTTTACCGATACATTTTATACTGCTTTTAAGAGATCAACACGGTATGTGTTGCCATATACAGTGCAATAAACCCTAACGGAGAGGAAGATACAAAACAAATGCTAAATAAAAATACTTGTTCATTTGTTGCCATCAATCTAAACGCGAAAACGCCCATGCGAAAATAATGCTGCGTCAAAAACGTTCGGTTGGCGAGTTAGTAAGCTCAAAACGGACTAAATCTCTCAACGTACTTATAAAATCCCTTAGGCAATCTTAAATCCCTACAAAGTAAGATATTATTTATTTATCATTCATCGTTCAAAGTAAAAAGGAAGGAAGGAAAGGAAATAAATTACTATTTTAACGTATATATAATAAAACTTGCATGAGTCCCTCGTCACAAGCTTAATGATGCAATAACTAACTACCTACAATCAGTCTCATATTGTTCCCACTGCTGGGACACGAGTCACCTCCCTGTGAGTAGTAGTTGGCTGGCGAATAATAACAAGAGACAATAACTAACTAATTAAAAGCTTATAATTACTTTCAAACTATCTAATTTTAAACGTTTTAAGAGCCAGTTCGTTGAACACTGCTTTTATTTTTTAAATAATTTCACGCGGACGAAGGTAGCAGGCAACAGTTAGTACAGAATATTATTTTTCTGGAAACCTGGCTTAAGTAGATTTGTTTCCATTTGTTGTGCAGGTATGCAAGAACGTGAAGTATTCACCCTTTGTTCGGTGACCTGTACGAAAGGACAAGCATCTTGATCATCCCGTATGCGAAAATCCGAGGAAACAATACTGCTTTTATGTCCAGATTAAGAATTCTTCTAGAAATGTGGACATCGAATTTTTTAAATACGATTGACAAGAAAGTTAAAGCACTGCCAAATTATGATACTACACCATCGACAGAAATCCTATAGTCGTTTTGTGGAACTCAATTTTATGCTCATTTCGTACATACCTCATTTGGAAACTGAAAACCTTCTCAATTTTTATAGATACTCGTATTATTTTTGCAAGATTCTACAGAACAACACTAACCTCTCACACAATGTATAATAGAAGTCAAACACCCTATTACTTGTAAGTGCGAGGCTAATGTAGATTTTTTTACTCATGAATAGTCACGCAATCCTGGGTTCCGTCGATTGATTGCAGGCAGTGAACCGTGTAAGTCGTCAGCGGTACGGGAAGTGTGCCAATTATACGACGTTACGGCTGCCTCACGACACTTCAGGGACGAGGGTGATTAGACAACACGGTTTTTTTTTAATTTCACATTGTGGTATAAATAGTTTAGTTTGTTTGGTTAAGTCAATGAGGCTCTATTTTCGTTTTATGGAATGTTTTGAAGCCAGACCAGGGAGACATTATAATACACTATAGCTTATGTTGCGTAATGGCCATTAACGTGGCTCAAAACTCCGTAACATTTAATAAACAATAAGTCAAATTCCGTAATAAATAGCATTCAAAATCTAGATGCTATTTTTGTGTCAGTTAAATGTCTAAATATGAGAAAATGCTTAAAACATGATTAAATCCGTACGAAAATTGGTTCAATCTATCGAATTCTTCTTTTATGTCATAAATAAAGCAGTCGTAAATGCCTAGGTTTCATGAATAAAGCAGTTAGCCTACGCTTGAATCGTAACCACAATGTCAGCATTCTCGTAGCACAACAAAGTTGTGAATTGCTACGAGTTTCCCAATCGGCTTCGGAAACCACAATGACTCATTTTTCGTAGCCGGCTGCTACAATTCACTTAATTTGTAAAGGCAGTTGCTACGCTTGACATGAAACATTACCTTTCAGACCAGTGTAATAAAAAAAAACCTACAAAATAATAAAAGCGAGTACATTATTACAATGACCAGTTAGCTAAATGTAATACATCAAGTTTTTTGATCCGTAAACATAACAATGTGGGTATAATTTTCTTACAGTGTAAGGTTTTCCTCCAGACGGAATTATTATATCTCGTGCAATTGTGGAGCAGACGAGAGCCACTATACCAACGTATAACAAAGAATTGTATAGAAATTCTCTCAACTGGAAGGACGGTCCACTTTAACAAGACTTTTTAAGTGACTGGATAACGAAGGCTAACTGGGTGTTTGTTTCTACAAATAAAAATGTTCAAACATATACACACAGACTTTTGTTATAGCAATTATCCCTACAATAGACGTGATGATAACATCGCAAGAGTTCTTTTATAACAGCTGCTGTCTATTGTTGACGTAATAACGTCTGCGGGGATTTACCTATCTTGATACAAATCTGTTTTGATTGTAGCTTTAACGTGATATTATTATGTCTAGAACAATATTACGTTGATATGATACGAAAACATTGCTATAATTCATGTAGAAGGTAACACACCAGACGTACCTAACACCTATGTAAAAATAAAAGTAGGTATGTACTATAGTCCTGTCGCGTCGCCACGTCGCTCCATACAACGACACTCACCATTAGTTTACATACAAATGGGTGTCGTTTTACATAATCCATCGTACACGATCGCTGTAATTTGTTGCGAACCTTCTGAATAAACAAATTGATCGGCGTTCATAATGCATGCCCGACAGCGTGGCGTGTGGGATAATTAAAATAAAATCTCTATCGCTGTACGTAATACGTCAGTCTCGACTAACGTCACTCGAGCCCCGCGTTGATTGATCAACCGCGCCAGATATATCGGTTTAAGCCAAATAAAGCGGTTGTTTAACGATCATGACGTTTTAATAACTCGATACATATTGCTTTTGTCAGTTCGTTAATAATAGGCTTCCGATTTCGTTGTCGTTCTCACATATCTTTCGGGAAAGTGTTCGTCCAAAACGCAAAATAATTCATCGATTCATCTCCCGATTGCTTTAAATAAAGCTTTTGAACGTGCTCGTGAATGTAACCAATTCGTTTCCGAGTGATGAATGTCTGTGATATAATACAGTGGTAGCGCACGCGTTGAAACGTAAATACCTATGTTAGTACCTGTGTGCGAAATCCACGAACAAACGGCTAACGAACGCGAAGCAAGAGGCGATACGATTTGTCTGCCGCTGCGAAATTCATGGAGGTAGGAATGTGGTGGAGGCGATGCGCTGGAAATTAACATTTCATTAGCACTGTGCACGAGTTGAAGTGCACTGTCGGACTGTCATGACCTGTTGAGAAACGGACACTGAAGGCATTGTGCTTGACGGTAAGTATATACGAGTAACTAGGTCTGAAAATTACGTGAAGCGACGAGGGATCAATATTAAAACCAATTTCTTTGAAGGTCTCTTATAAATAAATTTTTCTTTGTAATTCTGCCATCGTAAGATTAATTATTGTTATATTATTTAAGATTATTGTTATATTATTGTGAGTTTAGTTATCTCCTCACACAAACCCCGCTTACATGCTATTAATACGACGTCCATTTTACCCAGATCTCAAGACGAAAGATGTGTAATGATCGTATTATACAGTTTTTTTTTTATCTTTGGTTTGATTAATTAATCAGTACTAATAAAAATATTAACTGTGTTGTTACTTGAATGACTGACTTGTCACAAGTTTGTCGTATTGTTTGAATGAAGAACAATGTGCGTGCTACGTCGTAGCACGCGTAGCTCGCTACGACGCTACGAAACCCGAAACTGTCAACGCTTTGTCGAACTGTCAATAGAACCGCTGCTGGTCGTTTGGAAATGAGTAATTTCAATTTGTATCTTCCTTTACTCAAAATGAATTCAACCCTCATTCATCCCCATTTTGCCATCAATCCACGTTAGTATCACTTCTCGTTAAATATTTGAACAGGTCAACAACCTCATATTGTATGGCTCGTAAACTTTCTTACATAAGTACACAAGACCAGCGCAGAACAGACATAACACGTGTTATGTAACATCCCGGACCACAGTAGTCATACATTGTGCGATAAACTCTTTTCCTTTATTACGAATGCAGTGCATTCGTTAGTAGCTCGGCGTCGCGACTCGGTATTTGCGCCGCCTGCAAGTGGCGATATTTCAGCGCGCCCAGAACTTGTTTGTGAAAACTTTATTCACGTCAACAACCGGCTGTCTGTCAACTATAACACAAACTCACTATTATTACGAGTACTATACAGAAAACTCACACAACGACGACCAACAATAATCCGAACCTTTGAATAACCAGTCTTTATTGCGATAGTTTGCACACTCATTCAGATATTTCATTCAATTCATTCGTTCACCTCGTTATTGTCCTAGTTGTACAATAATGTTATTAATGACACCTGCTTGCGATGGAGATAGACAACGTATTAATTACGTTTGAATACTCGAACATGGACACAGTTATTCACTGTAAAACATCTTTAATTTAAAACAGTTCTAAATTACTGTGTGCATAAATCGTGTTGTAAACTAAGCAATTATTTTAAATAGCATTTATTATCTGCTCTTGAAATATATACAGGTGAAACACCGCTATACAATCTATAAAAGTTGTGTGTATGATTATTTGAACTAACCCTGTATCTGGGGGCACGGCAGTGCCCCCGCCAAGTCGAGCGCGAAGCAAACACTGCCGTACCATCCTTTACTGGAACCATTTCGCCGCATTTTCAGGCCCCTATTTGAGAACCTCTGGATAAGACCAGAACGCAGAAATTTTTGTCATCCAGTAAGCTATAATCACATACTTCAAATCCAATATTTCAAGTCTGTAGGTCATTTAGTTCCGAAGTTAAGCGAAAGCAAAGTTTCGCATTTATGACACTCACTCACTCACTCACTCATGATCATCAAAATAGAACTAGTACTTCCCATAAACTCAGAGAGCTGAAATTTGGTACAGAGTTAGGGTTTAATGGCCACATAAAGGGAAAACTATAAAAACTAGGATAATCGAAGATCTGGAGTACCTGGTGACCCTGATTAGAAAACACAAGAGCCCAACCAAACTATTAGAGAGATCGACATACCGCCTTTACAAAAAATATTCAACTTGGTTGGCCGCTTCATTTGATGTCAAAAATCGAAGGTCTGAAGTATCTGATGAAGAACCCTCAGCTGGTCTCAGCTGTATTAGAGACTAGCTTCTGCCCGCGACTTCGTTCGCGTGAATTTCCCGCTTGCAACATTTCTTATTGCTGCGCTCCTATTGGTCACAGCGTGATGTTATATAACCTATATAGCCTTCCTCGATAAATGGATTTCGAGCAATTCAAAATAGCAATTCGAGCTGGTAGTTCCTGAGATTAGCGCGTTCAACCAAACAAACAAACAAACTCTTCTGCTTTATAATATTAAGTACAGATATGGTAATGCCCCCTTCTACTATTGGTACATAAAACAAAATCGACTGTCATTGCAAAAATCCAGCATAGTGGGACACATCTTCTAATTTAATCTAGCCTATAGCGTCCCACTGCTGGGCGAATGCCTCCCCTTCTGCTTTTAATACGCATATAAATAAAATTGAAGGAAAACTCTGGATTAGACTAGACTGGCTTTTATACTTATACTTACAAGTTTACAAGAAGAAATAGTCGAACGATTAACTTTATTCTTCTCGAACATTACGCAAATTAAATAAACAAATTACACTAAAATATTAATTTCGCATAGAGAGGAGGCCTGTGTCCCAGCAGTGGGAATATTAATAGGCTGATGATGATGATTAAAGTCGCTCAAAATTTTGTCAAAATATAATGCATTGGACTAAGAGTGGCGGTGATACCCGCAAACGTCGCTAGATGGCGCTGACTGTATTTTAAAACGCGCTTACGTTTGTTTTTCCGATAACCTTATATGGCGAAGTGGCAACCGGCCGCGTTACAGTCGTTTACGACATTCTCCTACTGCGCTTGAAAACGTTTACTAGAGATTAGGAGGGATTATTTGCATTTCGGTGATTTCGCTTATTATTTCGTGAGGTTTGCTAAGGTTAGCAGGTTGTTATTATAACAATTCGAAGATTTGAATAGGTTAGGAATTTTATGAAGAAACAGTACTTCGAAAATTCTCTAATAATTTGATTCACGAATTATTGCCTATTAAGTCAAAATTTGAGATCATACCCCGGGCATACGTGTACAGAGAACAATTCCTAAGCTGTGCCTTTTTTTTTTTTTTTTAGGATGGGAAATCATCAAATGACTTCTCCCACTCTGGGCGGAGCGGGAGGGAGTGTCAGACTCTTACTGACTAAAACCCATCCATGTTCCTTCCTCGCCCTTTATGTTCCGGGGCCGCGGTATCTCTTTCGAATAGGCCCGCAACCCCGGCAGGCTTCGGCCCTTGCGAGCCCTCTCTTATGCTGACATCTCTTTGAGGCGCGCGTGGAACACGAACGCGCCGTCGACACGGCCTGTCGTCTTTAGACGGACGGACGGCTAGCTAGCCCATAGCCAACCGTCCACAGGCCCGCGTCTACGGTGGCCGGTAGCCATCACGTGGCCCCCGACGCCCGGTGCGTCTCTTGTGGCTAAGCCTACGTGGTGCTTTCACGAGTAACCAATATCTTCATGTGGTGCACCTAGAGATGTGCCGTTGCCGGCAATATTGCCCAAAGTGGGAATATTGGTGGCAATATTGCCGGGAGTGGAAATATTTGGGAATATTGCTTAATTATAAGTCAAATTTACTACGGAAACTATGTACAATACTTAAAATTAGCATTTAAAGGTTGTAATCTACTTTGTATACATTAAAATATTGTTTTTGGGTAAAATTGCCAATATTGCCAGCATTTTTGGCAATATTCCCGGTATTTTATTGGCAATATTGCCCATGTTGCCGCACACTATAGTGAATAGAAAAAATAACACATAAAACTTAAGCTTAGAATGGTCGATTGATGTGTATTGAATAAAAGGCACAAATTCAGATCATTTCTTTTAATGTTGTACTTGTTTTTCATGTAAAATCACATAACAAAAACAACGAGTGTATGTAAATAACAAATTGCAAATCTTCAAAATCTCTATCAAAACTACAAATAATCCAAAAAAAAAATATTATAATGCACATGTTTCTGTAATCCTTACATAATTATTAAATCATCGTAGAGTAACCACTTGGTAGTTTTTATAATCATTTAGAAATCACAGCTGTTTCATCACAAATGTTTATTCATATAATTGTGTCCTAACTTTTTGCACGACACGCGTGGGCGTATTACAAATATTTTATGATCAATATACTTACAGAAGTACTATTTAATGATGATTAAACCTGCAGTAATTATTAAATTAAATTGATATTATTTGACAGGCAACATTGGCAGTATTGCCAATGTTGCCGACAATATTGGTATTTTACCGGTAGCAGCAATATTGGGAATATTGCCGGCAGTGGCATTATTGCCATCAGGCACATCACTAGTGCACCTCATAAATGTTGACTTCAAGAGTATAAAAGCTCAAGCTTCAGCGATCACCGAATACAACCGGCTTAGGCGTAAATACCGCGCCGATCTTTCAGAAATTAAACCGTCTAAAAGAATAAATAATGAACGCGAATGGGCCATACGAAAAACTGTTGCTACTGTATACAACAATCTGAACCGGAAAAAAAGAAAAGAAAGATTTGTAATAATAAAAAAACTACTCCTAAAAAGAAAAAAAACTGTGTCAAATAAGAAAATCTAATAAAATAAATCAATATGCCCCACGTTTCTACAAAAAGAAGTGAAATCCCACCAAAAACATTCTGTAAAAAACTAGCCAAGTCTCGATGGAGCTGCTTGTTTATCTCTAAAAAGTAATGAAATCTAGACAAAGTCGTGCCAAGGCTAAGGTTCCTTACTGCAATTTCTTTATTATTTATAGTTAATTTTGTGTGACTTGGCCGTTGAACATTCTTTATACGTTAGTGGGTACCTACAAGTCAATTTTGTAGTTACAATAGATATAACATTACGCGAAAGCTAAATTAATGTTCAACGGCCAAGTCACACAAAATTAACTATAAATAATAAAGAAATTGCAGTAAGGAACCTTAGCCTTGGCACGACTTTGTCTAGATTTCATTACTTTTTAGAGATAAACAAGCAGCTCCATCGAGACTTGGCTAGTTTTTTACAGAATGTTTTTGGTGGGATTGTATTAATGAAGCACTTAACGTAAAATGCATATGTTTCGTCTAATTTCATGACGAGTGATGACTGTATTGAATACATGTTTCAAATAATAATCCAGGACTAGAACTTCTAGAAGGTAAGAATCCAGACAATTTGTTACTACTACTTGTAAGGAACAAACATTTCAAAGGTAATGTGGCTTGATATTTACCTTTAGCGAGGACGATTTGCTGTCGAAACATTGATTTGGCAATATATAAAATTCATAGGTACGTACACAATGATCAGTGTGTGTCGGCACTGTCGGCAAGCTTTTGGAAGCGCGGCGGGTGCGGTGCGGCGGGGGCGCTCGGTTGACTGACTCCGATCGTACGCGTCACTATTTTACATATAAATGGACGCCGCTCCATAATCCGTCTAACACAATGGCTTTAATTTGTTCCCTGAATGTGTACGTAGGCAAATGAAACCTGAAATTGGTGCGAAGGTATGTTGGTAGGTACTTCGCGTGCACTGCAACTATAAAAGGTAACCACAACGGAACAGTAAATAACTAAGTGCAGCGATGAGTGTTTGCTCTAATTTCAATACGACAGTGAAAGGTTCCGCTACATGGGATTGTTTGACTCTCATAAGCCAAACTACGTGTGTTATTTAGTTTGACTTAGCTAACAGAGAAGTTAAATTAGTACGAGTATTTCCGAATGCAAATCCCGTGCAGGCTGAAGTAGTGGGTCGGCACCTGCGCTGACAGTTTGCGTAATAGCTCGGAACCACCGAATTAATTTACAAAACTCTGACCTGTCTCGAACAAAATAGTTTTTGATGCCAGTACCCAGTTTGTGCGCTCCACTATGCCGTAACCTCGAATAAGTGGGTTAGTTTTTGAATAAATATTACGTGGAATTTGTGTTTCCTAAGGGGATTATTTTAATGAAACATAGCAGGTATTTGTTTCTTTGTTGGGTGTAAATAGTTTGCATAATGCCAACGTCACTAGTATAGTCATATAATGTATCGCTCTTCTTATACTACTTAAGTGGTATTTTGACGAGCCATAAAACATTATCGCGTTCGTTATATGTTTAAACAGGGATACTTTGACCAGCAAAGTTATTAATACTTCTAAACATTAAAAAACTCATGATACTCTAGCTGAACTAACAACCAAAACATGATTTTTGTATCCTTTTTTTGCAAAACTAATAATTATGAAAGGGCATTACTTGACTTCAAAATTTAAAATTATCTGAGCGTTTGCTAAGTCGAGTTAAAACAAAGTTAAAGCCGAAAATATAGGCAAGATTAATTATATTGATAAAATTAAATTGTTCGGAACATTTTAAGCGCTTGTCAAATTATTTTTATTGGATTAAAGTTTTATTAGACTTTATTAATTTACCATATTTCCTGTGGGGAAATTTTGCTATTAGTTGTGGACCATAATTACAAGACTACAGAAAATACTACTTGACTAGGATGTACGTCTAAGTTTTAATTAAAATGTCACGTCAAGTGTCCTCCTATAAACATATAGGGACCTACCTATTTCAAGTCAAGACAGTCAAGAAACAAACATAGATAACACGTTTACATAACGAAGCAGATTGTATATATCCTTTCAATTAAAAGCTGTATTTATCATTCTATTATACGGAGACAGGTGGATTGGGATAAACATCACCATGTTTATAATAAGAACGATCTCCAGCGGTGCCGCAAACAACTTTGAAACTGGCCCAGCCAGGCAGATGGGGATGACATCTCTTTGAAGATAAAGACGAGAGATAATTTTGCAATTTTCGTGCCGAGAGGTTGGCGATATGTACCTGCCTGTCATGTTTCTCAAATTAACTTTTGATGGCAAGCTAGCAGAGCAACTTTCGCGTTTGTGGTGACGAAATTCTGTAGGCATTCTCGCTGACGGGAATTGGTAGGCAAGTACAATTTCCAATTTCGAACTTTGATCGATGTCAGATTATATAAATTTGTATTTTCAGAGTCGTCGGCACGAGTCCGCCAATGCCGCCAATGCTTTGATTATATCTCAGTGTGAAATTGCCATTTCAAATTATAAGTTTTACGGGGAATAAAAATACCTTTTATGTATGTAATCGACTGCTGTTAGATGTGTTTTCTTTGAGCTGTAGTTACATCGTGAGTGAGTAACGATGAAAGGAGTTATTTTTTGTTATAATCTCCTCTTTGGACCCCAGCTGTAGGGAGCCGCGGTCACGCGCCCACGCCATTCATTCACCATTCAATGGGCTAAGCCCACAGCTACGCTCATCCCACTTTTGATATTATTCTGTGACCCAGTACATAAGGGCAAAACGTACATTTAATGGGAATAACATCTGTTACTTTGCCTAATATTTAAGCATGAACACCAAAAATGAATGCATCTGTTAATAATAATTTTAAGTACTTAGTATCTTTTTAGGGTTCCGTTCCGCAATTGCAATTGTAAATGTATATTGTAAATTATATTGTTTTTGCTTAAAAACAATAATTATAATTTTGCTATAATGAGATTTTCATGCAGCAATTGCCGGAATAGTGCCAAAATAAACATCATCTGCCTAGCCTTTTCCCAACTATGTTGGGGTCGTCTTCCAGTCTAACCGGATGCAGCTGAATACCAGTATTTTACATGGAGCGTCTGCCTATCTGACCTCTACAACCCAGATAATACAGGGTAATACGATACCACTAGTTGTCAGACTTTTTGGTCCCGGCTGTCATTTGTCCATCTTTTTCAGTCGTTACAGGTAGTCGTAAAGATGGACAAATGACAGCCGGGACCAACAGCTTAACGTGACTTCCGAGACACGGAGGAAACTCGATATGTAAGGTTGGTCACCCATCCACAGATCAACCTAGGCACGGCGGCGGTGGCTAAGCACGGCTTAACCTAAAGATCGACCCGAGCGGCTGTTATTATTTAGCTACGAGCTCTTCAACATGTGCACCCAAAAAAATACGATTATTATGAGATGAAACTTGTCAGTCTCTATCAAACTGTCTGAAATAAACTTCGAAATTTTATTTTTAAATTAAACAACGTCGTTTGTATTTTTATTGTGTATTGTTTATGCACAACTTGTGTTTCCACGTCATAATCACAACGATGTTTATCAAAACGAACACGTCAAAGTGACAGCCCTAAAGCATACATTTGTCACTATGATTATGTCAAACACAAAAATAATCCCGTCATCTATTTGGCGTGCGGCACACCCCTGCTTGCTGCTCGCGACTTGCAAATTGAGGGAGACTGCAGGGAACAAACGCACGAAAGATTATAAAGTGCGTTGTATAGGTGATCAGACGTCAAAGTTGTGATGTTTTCAAAAAGTTGTTGAGGGCGAGGGAGGGCAGGCGGTTGCCATGGTTAATAATACCCTCCGTATAATACACGAGCATGTTGGCGTCGTGGGCAATTTTCCCCAAGTCGCCGTCGCTCTAGCAACAGGTCGCCTGTTTTATAGCGAATCTTTTTATGTGATTTCTTATGCTTAAAACGTCTCCTTACAGTTCAAAAGAAGTCAGAAGCATTAAGTTTCAAAAGGTGAAATCGCTTTGAGGCGGAGCCTTTTAAAATGTCAAGAACACATTAATTTCTTATTTGTTAGTATGTGAGTACAAAGTGATAGGTAGAAAAATCTAGTACAGAATCTATTTAATAAGTAGGGCTTTGATGAATCTTGTTCATTTAAAATGAGCATATGTATAGTGGCTTTCAGAGTAGGTCTATCTGGAGAGACCTTTGTAGTCAGTTAGGAATTAAATCTGGCACGTTGTAAAGAAAAACAAAATAAGCAATAAGGTTGAAGTTAGAATAATATAAGATTTTAGGCGGCAAAGTGTGACATGTAAAAAAACCCAGCCAAGTGTGAGTCAGACCCGCGCACAAAGGGTTCCGTAGCACCAAACATTTAACAATATTTTGAACGCTCATACATACATAACTCAATTTACACACAACAGCAAAACAAAAGTTTGTTTTATGTTCTACGAACACATATTTTTTTTTAATTTTCCTTCTCTTACTTCAGAAATTAGAGGGGCTTGTACGGCTTCAGCAGCGAAGATCTCATCAACCATTAATTTAGGAAAAAAAAGAATTTTGGGAAACTCGATGTATTTTTAAAAAGAGCCGTTGATAGACGCCCACAAAGATATACATAATAATAAGAAAAAATAAAATAGGACTATAAGTACAGTTACATAATATAATTTCACATCACTTTGGTGTAGCGGTTCGTAGAAGACATCTGCTCTCTAAATTCTAACTGTGGGTTGCCAATGGTCTCGGAGTAAAATGGCTGTGACACACGGATATACAGAACGATAGGACGAATCTATAAGGGTTCCGTTTGTAGGGTTCCGTAGTCGTGACAAGGAACCCTTAAAGTTTCGTCATGTCCGTCTGTCTGTCCGTCTATGCGATGTTTGCTAAGAGACCGTTAGTACTAGAAAGCTGTAATTTTGTATCGTTGAATAGGCCATAAAAATGACTTGGGGGTTCCTAGTACTATTTCTTGATTTAATACTTCGTTTACGAAATATTAAACTTTAAAGTGCAAAGTTTTGTCCCGCACCACAAAAGCTAAATTGCTGGCCTAAAAAATCAGAAAAAAATCATGATGACAGTGCAGTTCATGAACTTTGAAGGAAAATTATAGCGGTTAAGATAACTGTATTATATAGTTTAGGTAACGGTAATAATAATATATAATAATAATAATAATATATCATTTAATTCAGGTAACAAAAGACCCATATTACATATACCTTACAGACTAACATACATATTTATAAAAAATCACTAAACATTAAACTATTACACATGAGGAGACGGCGTCATGTTGCGCTGCGTGGTGTCGCGTAGCCTTCCGCGGAATCGCCGATATATGACACCCTTCGGCCAAAACTCTTCCTTGAGGAAGGTCTCAATATGATGAGTCGGAACTCGCACCACGAACGACTTAAAATTTGTGTTGTGGCGCGACTCCAACTTCTCTACCCTCAAGGTCCAGCTGGTCTTCACCCGGACATACTCCACGATGTCCTCAACCTTCGTGGTGTGATGTAGCCGGGACACATAGAGCTGCGTCGTTGGTATCGCCGGACGCAGCAGCATATTGGGTCCTGCCAGTGCGGACCCGCACTGGTTCCGACTAGGTGGCTTCTTCCTCTTCTTCTTCTCCACCATCACAAAGCCATCCTTGTCACACGTGGCCGTTGCTGGGCCTTGCTGTTTCGAACCCCAGTTGGAAGGTTCACAGCAGCTCTTATTTTCCCCCTTCTTCACCTGCGATACAGGTTTGTGCTTGGTGACAATAGCAGCGTAGGCACGTTTAGGGGGCGACGTACCTACACGAGTCACTGCCTCGACCGGCACCGAGTCAGCAACTTCGGCAGCGCATGTTGCAACGCGTGCCATAGCAGCGGGTGACGCAGCGGAGCTCGCCGACTCAAAACTGCCGACGCTAGCGTTTCTCGCTTCGCAACGAGTGCTCACGTTGTTGGAGGCACCAGGCGACCTATTTACCTTAATAGCGTTGCGCAACAACTCCACTTCGGCACGTAGATCACCAATGACGTTGTTCGACGCCTCCAACTTGGAGTGTACTTCGACCAGGCTTGCCTTGAGATTTGTGATGTCCTTCAGCAACCTGGTGACGTCGACGTGGTCAAACGTGACTGGGGGCAGCTTATGAAGCTCCTTCGCCACGAAAGCGGGCACGTCGTCCGGGTCGGTGCTCTTCATCAATGTGATGATGTCCTGCACACACTTCTGGCCACCATCCCTCCGGCGGGACTGCATCTGCTCGACTTTGCCGAGCGACTGGAACAGAAGCAGCTTGGCACCGCTGATCTCCTCCTCCTTGAAGCTGGACTTGCAGATCTGCAAGATGCTTACTTCGTCCATGTAGTCGATGGCATGCTTGATGAATGCCAAGACCTCGTTGGCTATGAGCGGTTGTGAACTCATAGCGACCCAAACCGGGCAACGGCTAAAGCCGCGCGGCACGTGAATATATTGAGTAATAGTCGTTGAACTTAGGTGTTGGATAATTTTATAGTAAATACAAATTAGAATAAATCCTATAAAGTGACTAAGATGTAGTAGTTGCTTGTTTATAACGGGTGAAGACAGAAATTATATTCAGAATAAAGAACAACAGAATCGTTCTATATTGTGATATCGGGCTACAATGGAACCCTATACTGCGCAAGTACGCGTTGCCCGACAAGGTTTTTGCTATTTGAACGGTGTTTATTTATTATACTCAACATACTATTCACACAACATACAGCCGATCCTTACAGTACTTTTAATATGTACTTGGTTACGTACATGTACCTCTGTGCCAAGTCAAGTTTAGTTATACATATAACAAATGATTTTAACATGGCAGCCATCAAAATTAATTATGAATCAAATCCTATTAGTTTATACTTTGGGAGTGTTCTCGTAGTTACGACATTAAGCAACTTTTGTATGAACAATCTAAATAATACATACGCCAGGTATATTTAAGTTTTCAGCATTTGAAACATTCTTGAAATAACTCTCAACATTTCAGATTTTTGAAACAAAGGTGAATACCTAAGTATCTTAGTGTACTCTAACAATGCTGATAATTTAGGAGCTCGCACGTTTAGGTACTCTGTGTAAATATGATACTTTATAAAATGTATTCTTGTTTACTTTAGAAATATACAATTATACATAAATTATTCAGGCACACGTTTATTGTTTCCAAGCATTTATTTTTCCTAAGTACTTACTGATTGTATATTACTATGTACCCAGTTTGTGTGTCCCTATTATTAAATAAAAAATGTACCAGTCTATTTATTATTATTAGAACGGAAGGAAGTATACTTAATATCTAAGTAATATCTATAAATTATAGGTATTTTAATAAAGTTATAAAAAGTGTTCTAAAAATTCAGGCTTTTTGCAGAAATTCATGATAAACATAAACGGCCATGAAGGCGTTTCTTAAATGTAATTTCCAGAAACCTTAATATTCTTCCTATACTTCGAACGTACGCTACATTTAACTTGTTTCATCTTTTCCATCCGCAGTAATTAATATTGTCTGTGGGTCTTTAGAAATTGGACCGCGCCGCACTGCACGATCGCTTACGATACGACCGCAGGGCTATTTAATAACGTCACTCATGCATAACCGAGCAAAAGTAATTAAAGCGACGTCACCGTCACAACGACCATATAGTATTAAAGCCTTTTCAGTAAAAGAGGGCGCTGTGCGCAATTCCAAGTTACATTTTAATCAAACAGTGACCACGCCCGAGTCTGTCATGTCGCCTATTTATGAGTTGTAAAGGGGATCCTTCCGCAGTTCACTTTGTGCGGGCGTATGGTAATGGCGTGGATATGGTGTGACGCGCTCTGACATGTGTCGGCTCCGGAAAATGAAGTCCGAGCGCGAGGGAATGTTTGCACGCACGCGCCAATATCGTGCGGGCCTACAGCTGGTTTATGCTAGCAGTTTGTTCTGCAACGTAATTAATCGTTGGCTTCTTTGAAGTCGCATCTATACTAATATTATAAAGCAGAAGAGTTTGTTTGTTTGTTTGTTTGTTTGTTTGTTTGTTTGTTTGGTTGAACGCGCTAATCTCCGGAACTACGGGCTCGAATTGAAAAATTCTTTTTGCGTTGGATAGTCCATGTATCGAGGAAGGCTATAGGCTATATAACATCACGCTATGACCAATAGGAGCGGAGCAGCAATAAGAAATGTTGCAAGGGGGAACAAAGCAGTTTAAACTTCCGTTGAGTAGGCGATGCGTTGCGATATCAAAACTTCACACGAACGAAGTCGCGGGCAGAAGCTATGAGGCTATAATTTATCTTGGAAACTTGAACACCTGATGCAGAACCGCAACAGACCAGCTAAACTATAAGAGATACAAAAATGCCACCATAGCAAAAATTGTTCTACATGATGAGCATTTTCTGCTGAGAGTATAAGTTTGAAGATCTGGAACATCTGATGTGGAACTCCAAGAGCCCAGCTACACCATAACACATATAGGAATGACGTCTTAGCAAAAGTTGTTCAATTTTATGAGCACTCTCTGTTGGTTTATAAAAATCGAAGATCTGGAACACCTGTTGTGGAACTCCAAGAGCCCAGCTACACCATAACACATATAGGAATGACGTCTTAGCAAAAGTTGTTCAATCTGATGAGCACTCTCTGTTGACTTATAAAAATCGAAGATCTCGGACACCTGTTGTAGAATTAATTTCCTTTTCCAGTTATCTTCGTGATAGATTTCAATTGATCAGGTATCTTCACAACAAAACTATAACCATGCCTAGAAAGAGGTCAAATCTTTCCCAATGTTCCAAAGGAGCTAAAAGATTAAGGATCATAAGATCCCAAGAATCTATCGAAGAGCGTCAGGAGAGACTTGATGCTGTTCGAGAACATCAGGCTGCAACTTGCTCCGTGGAAACCTCTTCGGATCGCGAAGCACGCCTGCGTTCTCAGCGTATTTCTACATCCAGGTCTCTAGAGACCAGTGAAGAATAGATGCGCGACTGACCGCTGATCGTGAACGTCACGCATTGTCTCGCGAGTCGGAGACGTTCACGGATAGAGAATTGCGCTTGAGTTCTCAGCGTATCTACGCATAGCTTCTTCTAGGTCTTTAGAGACAAGTGCGGAACGTGATGCGCGACTGTCCGCTGATCGTGAGCGAATCCGAAATTTTTACCGATACAGAATCAGGCTTGAGTTTTCAGCGTATTCGCACATCTACTAACAGGTCTTTTGAAACGAGTGATGAACGTGAGGCGTGATGCGCGATGCACGTTCATTGAACGAACGTTTGAATTCTGATCGACGTCGACATTCTCTGAACAGAATGTAGATATCATCTGAAAAACCGGATGTGTCTCAAGATATAGCCGTAGGGCATGGCGACCTGCCGTGTCGACGGCGCGTTCGTGTTCCACGTGCGCCTCAAAGAGATGTCAGCATAAAGGGAGGGGCCTGCAAAGGTCGAAGCCTGCCGGGGCTGCGGGACTGTTCGAAAGAGATACCGTGGCCCTGGAACGTAAAGGGCGAGGAAGGAACATGGATGGGTTTTAGTCAGTAAAAATCTGACACTCCCTCCCGCTCCGCCCAGAGTTGGAGAAGTTATTTGATTATTTCCCAACCGAAAAAAAAGGGCATGGCGACCTTCCCTGGTTTGATAAGGCACGGAGTGCATTTACATCTCCTATGATTGAATACGCCACATATTCCGCCATCGGAGGTATGGCTAAAAATTGTACTTTTTGTGAAGCTGTTAAATGGCAAAAAGAAACAAATGGTATGTGTTGCTCAGGTGGGAAAGATCCGTTATTTTCCCGTCCCCGGGTTCTTAGAATTCGACATCAGACGTTTCAGATCTTCGACGACCCCGTTGTCGCTGGCATAAGCAACAGGATCCGCGTACGAAGTCGCGGGCAGAAGCTAGTCTTAAATATAAACATAGTAATAGATGATTGCAGGGGCTGACGGGTTTTTAATTACGCAGTACAAACACATCCCATTGATGTCGTATAATATAAACAAATGAAAACAAGCTGGATATAATTCAAAATTATGTCATGAAAGACTACCATGCATATCGTATTATACTCCTGGGCCTGGCCATTTAGAATGGAGGCAATTCACAAGCACGTCATTATATTACGATGATGATGTCATAAAACGCAGTTACGCGTTCGAGGGGACGGAATTAGGTCCGCAAAACCACGGATACCTTCCAGACGAGCAGGTGTTTACATATTTCAAGTCCATAATCATTTACTCTGAAAGCTAAAATCGAAATGAATTTATCCCAAATGAAAATTGCGCTTCATAGTACATAATGTTTAGTTTATTTGCAGTAAAGAAAGGTATGCTATAATATGTTTGGCCAACATCATTTAGATTCTTTTCAAATAAAAGTGCCCGACAAACAGGTACGGCCATATGCATTTATTTCTGGCTCTTTTTTTTTACTTTGAAGCTCAAACCGCTCTTTTATTTTTGTCTGCTGCATTCACTCTTTAGTGTCATTGTTAGCAAAATTTTAATGAATATTTATTTTGTAAGATGCCTGTTCTCTGTATGAATATTTACAATTAAGTTCCTCTCTAAACAAATCTAAAGGCTGTTGGAATCTGTTTCAGGATTTATTCGTAAAGAGAGGTAATAGCGCGGCTCATTGCTTTTTCACTTGGTTACTCAAATGTAGATGGATGAGGTCGTCGTCGGCGTCGCCGGAGACAATTGTCAGCCATCGCTCAGTGTCCCCGCTAATTGAAAATTCTCGTCAGCTTCATTTAAATCTCCATCGACAAGAGAACACCCGCGACCGTTGAAAATTAAGCCAAACTATAATTTAATTGTTCTACACCTTTGTCATGGCGCTGGGGGTTTGGCGTTTGCGTGACTGATTTCTACAAGAAGCATCATTGACTTTGACACACTCCGTACACAATCATAAATTGATTTTATCAAGTCAACTTTAGATTCAATTTCCAAGCCATATTTTGGTGTAAACGTCCAGAATGTAGGCAGAAAACTCGCAGTAAAATAAATTCGTTGTACCAATTAAGGATCCCTTATTCCTAAATACCCTTTCAAGTGGATTCGCGGAAGGAAGAGGGCGCGAGCGGAAGAAATTCTCGATAACAGGGAGTAAAGAGTGGAAAATTATAAAACGTTAGAGCCCAGACACCGTCTTGAGTGGATAATATTATGATTATGATCGTTCGACTCTGAAATAATACCTACGCTTTCACAGTATCACAATTCTACCAGTTGATTGTTTAAATAACAGCTAGAGGGTATATTAACATGATATTTTGAGCCATTTATGTATGAGTTACATAGAAGTGTGATGTTATTTCATTAAAACGTCTTGTGTTGACTTGGGTATGAATGAGAAGTATCACAAGGCCTTATTTACACGCAGCTTTAAACATAGGCGTAAGTTTAGTCGTGTAGGTGAACGTACTTTATGATAACGTGGTCGAAAAATTACACAATGTCTAAAAATGAAGGGAAGGAACGCCACGATTTGCATATGATTTACCAAACACACCTCCGAAATGAACTTTCCTATTGGTTTTGAAAGACTCGCTATGTATTTCATTCATCCCCAACTTCCGCAGGAAAATAAAAAATGTCTTAAAAGATATTTAAATCTGAAAGAAAGCGGATAAAAATATCTTGCGATGTGAAGATTTATTACCAGCACTTCATTTACTCACAGTTTACCCAGAACGTAGCAGAATTATATTAAGTGTGGTCCAAGGCAGAGTTTTCTAGGAAGGAACAACTTTCGTTTCCATTTTTATTCATTCCATAGCGAAATCAACATTTGTAGAAAGCGTAGATGTGGGCGTGGGGCGACCCGTATTAAAATATTTTAAGCAGGCTATGAATATGCAAAGACACGGCGCTCGACGGCGGCGGTTAACGATTTGCACGTTTTTGGACCACTTGCTAATTGCAAATGTGAACGAACACTTATGGCAAATGTAATTGCTTTCACTGATACCAGATCGGATAGAAACACAATGTTTGATTTTGCCTCGCTATAGCCCTCTGTAACTGAAAACTAATTTACTTTCATCGGATAGCCGGACCGCGCTAATTTCATTTCGTCTGCGATTAAAAAGTAACTGCGGGTTTCATTTGTTTTAATTAATGTTCTTTGACAAAAATGTTCAGTTGAAATAAAATTTTATTTTTCAATTATACTTATCGCTGATCTCAGCGACTATTTTTCTTAACGGTACGTACCTACGATTCCATTTCTATAAAACTATCCTGTCATTTTATTTTATCCGTAGTAACATATTAGGCATCTAGGTAGGTAGAGCTTTGTACGTTCAAAGATGTCTGAGGGTAAAAGAAAATCCATTTGGAATATGAAGGCTACATGACCTGCAGGTGATCCCTTGGGAGGCTCACAGACCCCGCATTACCACTTACCTACATCTCTCGAGATATTCCAAATTTTCAGCTCCAAGGAGGCTAACGATACATTTCAACGTCATGTTTGAAAAGGATTCTACAAAAGTTTCAATGTTTTTTTTTTTTTGAGTTAATGAGTTTTTGAGTAGAGTTGTATAGGCCTAAGTGACCAGTGTCGTTGTTTATTATGTGGCATCAAAAAGCCAAAATAATCAGTGGCCCAATATGTACGTGCACTTAATTTCACTTTTATAGTAGCAGTTAAACAAAATTTGCAAGTTTAAAAAAGCAAACAGCCAGCTACTTTTGCCACAATTACTCGCGGTAATTGTTTCTTTTTACAATATCTTCTATTCAATTTATATAAGCTGGAGTGAGTGGTAGACGCGCACTGTAAAGTGGAAGTTGCTTAACAAGATCAAGCACAAAGTGCGATACGCTGTACGATTAGCAGCTTGTTGCGAGGAGCTGGCTTCTCTCGGCCTTTTCAAGTGTGATTAAGGTTAGATTGAGGCAAGCAACGGACGTATCTATTCAATTAATGCTCCACCAGACCCAGGTTGGCCAGTCCCTCAATTTATATTGCTTCGGCTCTGAAAATTACCCTTATTTGTACGTAGGAGTACGTACGCCTCTTCAGGCCGCGGGCGGTCGTGACTGTGTGCCAACAGATTGAAATATTGCCTCTCGAAACGTTTAGCTTGAGAACATCATTTTCAAAAGAATGTGTGAGAGCAAATAAAGTATCTTTTCATGCAGCTTCCGATTGGCAATTTAGGAAGAATTAAGGTTAATTGGGGTATAAGAAGAATTATTCTACATTCGATGGAGTGCTAGAATTCTATAAGACAGTCACAGTGAGACAATTAAGAATAATTACTAATATCACTAAATACTACCAGCCTATCTATAATACAAAAACAACACAACACCTCACCACATTATTATTATTATCTCCTTTATTCAGTATACATCTTACTTTATACATTTTTAAATATTTATTCAAAAAGATGTAAAAACATTTAAAAATATAAAAAATAGGGATCCGCCGGTGTCGGGAGCAGGGTCCAAGTCACCGGTGGTTAGGGTTGCAGAGACAGGAACCTCCTCACAATGCGAGCCGTATCGAGGAGTACTGCCTTCTGAATCAGGCCCTTGATCCAACCGCCTAAAGAGAGCTTCGACAGATGTTCGTCGAGGCTCTTGGCTATCAGGCCGTTGGCCGTCACGACAATCGGCACAATGATAACTGAGTTCATATTCCACATGTCGCGAACCTCGTGTGCCAAGTCGAGATACTTAATTTGTTTCTCTTTCTCAGCTTTCACGAGGTTCTCGTCATGAGGGATAGTAACATCGATTATCATTACGCGGCGCGCTGATCGGTCTATCACCACTATGTCAGGCTTATTGGCGACAATAGTCCTGTCAGTAATGATAGACTGATCCCAGTACAGCGTGACATGGTCTTTCACGAGAACTGGGTCGGGCACATACTTGTAGTACGGTACTTCCGATTCCACAAGATTAAATTTCAAGGCAAGTTGCTGGTGAATAATCCTGGCTACTTGATTGTGTCTGTGCAAGTACTCGCCGTTAGCTAGACGAGAACAACCAGAAATAATATGTCTGATGGACTCACCCGGAAGGTGGCATGCCCGACACACGTCAACCGTCCCGTCCTTCATAATATATTTCCGGTAGTTGTTCGTCAACATAACTTCGTCCATAATCGCACAAACAAAACCTTCAGTTTCCCCAAAGAGGTCGCCAAAACGTAGCCAGGACACGGACGCTAGAAAATCTACATCGGGCCCATGAAGAGCCCGGTAGAAGCGCCCGTGAAGCTCCTTACCCTGCCATTCTTTCTTGCGGTCATCGGTAGTAAGTACCACAGGTTTGCGCCAGTTCTCTTTAGCCATGGACAACGGGGTGAGTCCCTTGTCCACTGCGACCACATCTCGGTGCATACCCACGTCGGCTTTTAGAAAATATTCTCTGAGGCTGCACACCTCGCGGTTGTGGAGGGTCTTCGCATTTAAAAAGCCTCGACCCCCGCACTTCCGCGGGATGTACAGTCTCATCACTGATGATCGTGGGTGATGCATCCGGTTTTCGGTCAGCAATGTACGAACTCTTCTATCCAAGGCTTCGAGTTCGGTCTGAGTCCATTTGAGTATGCCGAAAGAGTACATTAAAACCGGCATGACCCAACCGTTGAAGGCGCGCACCTTGTTCCCACCTGAAAGAAGGCTATTTAATACCTTCTTTAGGCGACCGAAGAAGCGCTCCCTCAACGATTGTTTCATGTCAGTTACGTTAATGCCTAAAGCTTCCGACATACCCAAATACTTATAGCTCTCGGATGAGGAAAGGGATCTTAGGTGTATGGAATCCGAGAGTTGTAGTCCCTCGGATCCCATAATCTTCCCTCGCTTTACATACATGACTGCACATTTGTCCACACCAAATTCCATCCCGATGGCGCTACTAAAAGTTTCGGTTACTTTCAGTAGCTCCATCAGTTGCAATTTGTTGGGGGCAAAGAGTTTCAGATCATCCATGTAAAGCAGGTGAGATATGACCTGACCATCTTTCCTCAACCGGTAGCCTAGTCCTGAATTCTCCAGCAATGTGCTTAGAGGATTCAGGGCTAAACAGAACCAAAGTGGACTCAGACTGTCGCCCTGGAATATTCCCCGTTTAATCCATACAGGTTCATCATTCCCCTGGATCTGCCGACATCCTGGATATCAAAGGACAGTTCTCCATTGCCCCATACATGACTCAAGGAAGGTGCGTAGAGTTGCATCTATCTTGTACAACTCCAGCACCCTCATGAGCCATGAATGTGGCACCGAGTCGTAGGCCTTCTTATAATCTATCCAGCATGTTGACAGATCCTTGCGGGCTCGACGGACCTGTTGGCTAATGGCCATGTCGATGAGGAGTAGCTCCTTAGTACCACGGGACCCATTCCTACATCCATTTTGAGAGGCAGACATAATAGAGTTATTGTCAATGTGTGTATTAATTTTCGTTCTCAAAATGGATGTAAGAAGTTTATAGACCGTGGAAAAACACGTGATCGGTCTGTAGTTCTTGGGTTCCGCGGGACTACCTAACTTATGGAGCAGGTGGGTAACACCAGTTGTTAAAAACTGTGGTAAGGACCCAGACTCTAAGGATGACTGGAATTGGGATGCCAGGTAAGTGTGTGAACTACTAAACCACTTGAGCCAGAAGTTATGCAGTCCGTCCGGTCCCGGTGATTTCCAATTCGGCAACGGATGAACTGCTCTGGCTATATCTAGTGGCGTTATTAAAATTGGTTCCATTGTTGGAATAGGTTCACACACTCGCTCGACGTCACGCATCCAGTCAGCCTCAGAATGACAGACGGGCACCGACCAGATGCTGCGCCAGAAGGAACTCGTGGTGGCATCATCCGGGCGGCACACATCCGTCATATTTTGCTGAGGTCGCTCCCAAGCTCTGTATACCCACCTCTCATCGCTCTGGAACATGCGATTCTGCGAGTACCGATCAACCCGCCGCTTATACCGCCGTATACGGCTCGCCCATGCATAAACTTTCTGCTTCAGGAAGTCGATGCGCTCTGTGACACGGGACATGTATTCTTGAGGACTGATTTCAGTCCCCGAGAATGCCCGCCTCACAAAGCGCATCACACGAGGTCGTGTATTGCCCTCCCTGAAGCAGTAGAGTTTGCCGATGAGTACCCTGGCCCCGTCAATACGGCGCTTGATCCTGCGCTGCCAGGCTGGTACGGCTGGTTTTGGTCGAGTAGCTATGTCACAATTTGGGAACTTGACATTAGCTAAACGACATGCCGCAACAGCCCCACAGAACAGGATCGAGTGTGTATCAACGAGGTCCTCGCTACTCTCGAATATATTCTTGAGTTGCGAGTCCAGGGCACACACCAGCGCTGAGCGTAGCCTATCAAGCACGGCGTCGTCCAACAGGTGATTGCGTTGGATGACCCGCACCTGATCCGACAATCTTTGGGCCGAGGCGTTGACGGTTGGTTCAAGATCCTGAAACATAGACAGCATCCTAACACGGTACGCAGTGAGGTTAGTTCCCCCCTCTGTAGACCCGTAGTATGCGCGCATGACGTTCTCATTCATGGACTGAGTCCATCTCATGCGCTGCACACAACCACCGGTAGCGGGGACCCGGCTCGGGGCCTGTTGGCCCCTAAGTCCCAAGCTCCTCGGTGGCCGGCCTCTCCCCGCACGACGTACAGGTGTTGGCGACGTCGGCGGAGAGAAATATTCGTCACTCGAGCTCGACGCGACTGCCACTGCCGGTGACACTGGAGATCCGGGGTCCGGCGGCGGCGAGGCGGAGCTGAGCGACGAGTCCGGGGTTGGTGGGCGTGCGCGTCGTCGGGAGGCAGCTCTCGTGATCATTTTCTTAAAATCATCTCATTATTCTTGTTTTACGAAATGTTTGTATTGACGTCTTTGATTTGACAGACGTCATTGGTCGTGTGTAACAGTTTTTTCATATTTTCGATGTTTTGATTTTCTTTCTGGTTTTCTTTCAATTTTATTAATATTTGTGTGATTCCAAAACTGTAATAAGAACTATTGTAAAAGTGTTTTGTATCAAAACCAATATTTTTATGAAATACAATGATGACGATTTTTTTTGACCGATCAGCTCACGGTGTTGCCAGGTTATTATTTATTATTATTAACACAACACCATACAACTCAAAACCGGACAATTAATCGTGGCAGTCGATAGTAACGTCACACAACACACAAGTAACTCGTCGTAATAACTAGATACACTATATTTGCAGCTAATGACGATCAGTGACAGACGCCGCATCCGAACTGTATGGCCCGGATCCCGACTACTCCCGAGTAGTTCCGAGGTCGAGGATTACAGAGCATAGCAAAGCGCCAATAATGGCTGTCTTCGAACATCAATACAGATGCGGATTTGTAGTCATGCTTCGAGGGAAACTCACTTTGGATTATAGTCTTAAGGTACGGTACGGTTGGTACTTCTGGTTTAACAGGAATCGGGAGTCATTGTTTGTATTGTTTGGAAGCGGTTATATTTAGCTTAGGTTTTGGTTCGGAATTTGGAGTTTGATTGGATTATTATTTTACTACCAAAGTGTTTGGTAATAATCGCTATCTATCGATATTTTGTATCGTCTGGTTTCATTATCATTTCAAAAGTGAGATGTGCTCGCTGCTGAACTCACACGTTCCAATACGGATTATCACAACGACCTACACGTGTCTTTCATTCACCAAATTGTCGTTTACTCATCAGCTATTTCGATTAAAGCGATTGAAATGGAGACCTCCACGAGACGGTCTGATATCCAACGAGGTTAATACAAACTAGAATAAACGATCGATAAGTTTATATACTGCTGAAATAGACTACAAAATCACACGCGTAGTCCATGGGAAATTCCCTAAATAGCGTTTAAAATTTATAAAAATGTTTCACCATTTTATGAAATACCGGAAAAATATTTCGCTGAAATTGCTTTTCGAAAACACTATTAAATATAGTGATAGATATAAAATTTGAACACGAGAAGCAATCTGAGCAAATGGACGCCGCTTAGCAGGCCATTTTGCCATTTCGATGCATTTCCGCTTGGAAATTACTATCATTTGTTGAAAGAGGGACGAATACCGCTAAACCGGTCATGGAGCTGTTCATTAATCAAACAAAGAAACAATGTAATGTAAAATGTGTTTGTTGAATATTTTACATCCCTTTACGCTAATCCAGCTCTTTGTGCTAAGTGGATTATTTCATCATTCCTCGTCCTTGCGTCTCGTAAAAGTCGACAGAGGAAGAGGGCTAGGTACTTTCATACCTACTGCTTTGTACATCCTTACTATATAATTACCACACATTGTATTCATTAGACAATGCTTTGTCATGCATTGTCACTCAGCACAGAAAAGTAATTCATATCATAAGAAATACTCAAGCTTCGACGTTTCAACGCATAACCTAAATAGTCAGGTACAATGTTCATTAGAACAATGTTCTTAAAATTCAGGCACGTTTCCGAACTAAAGATTTAGCTTAAGCCTTAAAGTTTCTAACAATAAGTTTATTCAGTACCCTATAAGTAGAACGGGGCTAAAGGTCAACGGGTAACAAAATCGTCCGTACCCCACTTGAAAACTAAAAGTAATTTGGATTTTTGCGATACGCGACTACGATGGGGTGGGAGGGTAGTAAATAGGACACCCTCTCGCGGACAGTTTCCTTGAGACACTGGGACAGGATGCACGTTTCCCGAGCAAAAACATGTAAATGAGGTTGAGATTCCAACAAAGAATTATGGAATATTCAGTCACAATTAATCTGCTCAGAAAATTACTACAGTAACGTATAAGTAAAAAGACAATTTATTTTCAAAATGTAAACGGCCATAATATTACGGCTTAATTATGTTGACTTAATTGTGCATGCTGTGGTCTCCTTTATGTGAAGGAGTACAACTCTGTAATACTTTATGTTGTCTATTTATCTAGTAATATTTTGTGTATCTATATCTTTTGTTTGAGATATAATAAAATAAATAAATAAAATATGATAGGAGTTCAAAACACACATACATGTTTTATTCACGTCATTTTAAATAAACACCCCCGGCTGTATAAAATTGTGCCGAGCGGCAAATCTTGCTGAAACTGTCTATAAATCTGACCATAAAAGTAAATCCCTGCAATCAAATCGCGAACAGCGAAAAAAGTAAGGTTGTTTGTTGCTATCTCTGGGAACATACATGAAAATAGCTGAGGAACTATTTCGTAGCCGGATAAAAAGGTTCTCAGACCATGAATATAAATATGTACGGTGCGGCCTGATGTCGCTTAACTGCGCTGTAGGGCTGCGAAGCGCGTTAGCGCTAACTGCTATTATTTCAGCTCACTTCGTCCCAATATGCCGTTCATTTTTATAAGTCTGGACCCTCATTATTAACTCATCTCGCTAAAACCCAGCAAAAAGTAAAAGGTTTCGCATTTCAACAAAAACATTTTGTAGAATTTACGCTCTTGTATAATATAATGGAATTATTTCTTAAAGTGGGCAATTATGGTAATTTATACTCAATTTGTATCAAAATCGAAACATCCGTAGTAGGAAAGTGGGTATTCAAAGTGAATTGAATGTGGGGAGTGCTTTTGAAATCTATTTGTGTGCAACCCTAGAAGCCTACGGGGGCAAATAGCAAGTGTATAAAGGTTATAAAAATGCAAGAAGCCGGAAATGAATACGCGGGTGCAACGTACTCGAGTACGTAGTCCGTAGTGAGCTCGTGGGGACGCGGACTCTCATCAAAAATAAAGGAAGTGCACCTACTATTTCACACAAATTAGATTGTTTGAAATGTCACGTTTTTAACTTGCTCGTTATAATACGGAAGTGCATCCATCTTCAACTTTCACCTGAAATCAGATATGTGTGCTGCATGTATTCTCTAAATCACTAAGTATGTACACTTTTATTTAATGGAACTTACATGCAAGCAGGCGTAGGTATATTGAACAACAAGCACCCAACTAAGTTTGACATTGGTTTAAATACCATTGCGTATTAAGTACTAGTTTGTGCTCGCGGCTTCTCCCGCGTGGAGTTCAGGGGGTCTATAATGGCTGCTTTAGCAGAATCGTGACCAGAATCAGACCATTTTAGGCCCGCAGTAATTGTCCTACGGGATTGTACTATTGCGATAAAACGCCTATCTTCTATTCCAGACTACTTACAGACAATCATCAGATCCGTTCAGCCGCTCTGGTGTGATTGAGTAACAAACCTGCATCCATTCAAACATTCGCATTTATAATCAACGTACAACGGACTGGTGTCCGCAACTCCACGTCAAAGCGCGTATTTTGCGAATGGGCTATAATCCACCACGCGGGCTCAGTGGAGTTTGGTAGATGTCACATGTCTTCGAATTTTTGGTTCTAGGACATGCTGGTTTCCTCACGATGTTTTTTCCTTCACCGTTTTTGGGAGCAGTAGTGATGAAATAAATTACACAAATTAAGGCACCTGCCTGGGTTCGAACCCACGACACTGTTCGTAGTCGGGGCCACCACCACTGATACTCGTATATATATCATAGTAACTTATATAAGAACATCAAACTCAAACTCAAACTGAAACTCAAAGCATTTATTTCAACTAGACCATTACGGCACTTTTGAATGTCAAAATACAAATAAAATCAAAGCTACAGTCACAGTCACAAGGCATAATAACTTGAGAAAGTACTGTAGTTGCCCATTCCCTAGCGTAGATCTCTATGGAGAAGAACGGGCAAGAAACTCCATGGACACTCTTTTAAATCAATATATTTTTACAAAATCTTGGTTACATCATTCATGTGTGATTATACATATATGTGAGAACGATGTAGAAAGACGTGCACATTAAGAGCGTCCAGAGAAAAGATTAAATCAACAATAAAAAAAAAAGAAATTAAAATTAACCGTGGCAGCTAAGAGATGTCCAGTCCCAACTGATAGCGCCCGTTCACGAACATGACGCATGTATCGGCGCCATTCAACTCGACCATATTGAAGGGAGCTAAATGACCCGACACACACGCCACCATCAGCGAGACATTTGAGTGAGCATGACATTCTCTCAGCTGCCAAGGCATATTCAAGTCAAAAAAAAAAAAGATAACTAAATGTAAATGGTGGCTTTACAGTACATAGAACTCACACAAATGTGCTATGCAATTATATATTATAATACTACGAGATGGAATCTATACAATGCAAGGATATTTTAGAATCTTCTGCAGCTTCCACAATAACGTAACCTGGGAATCAATTAGTTTGCCTATGGTTGTGGAGCAGGACCAGCATTGAGCCAAGCATTTTTATCATGAATGTAATCCCCCAAATTATAATATGCTTGCCTACATGCATTTCTAAAAAGCTAAGCGTTGTTTACTTTTTCTGTTTCGTTTTCTTTCCCCTATTACCAGGAAAAACCAATGATGCGGAAACACACAACAAAATAAAAAACGAGTACATGGAAGCTTCGAGTCCGACTTGTTGATTCTAAGCTCCACCTTACTAAGCACTACGTCGTGGAAATGATTGTTTTACAAACTCATTATAACATCAGGATCCGACAAATAGTTGTAGATGTGATAAGTAAAGCGTTCCGTTACTTGTACAGCACTGCTTACCGACGCCAAAAGAGGTGTTTGTTAGATTTATTACCTACCATTTCGATTTGTTTACTCAGTTGTTCAGATCCAATTACTTGGCACTGTTTCTGTACTTAATTAAAGGGACGCTTGATTACTCGCCCGCTGTGGGGCTTTGTATAATTGCTATTGTTTAGCAAATGAAGACAAATGAAACTTTAATTTAATGACATTGTCTCATTCAGACGCACGAGAGAAGAAGTCCTGTGTTCGCGCCCAACAACCTCATTTCAAGTTTAAATTAGGTACTGTTCTGACGCACCGTCTGACATAACTGGGCATTGTATTGTTTACCTGAACAACATTATGTTTACTAAAGTAAAATATTTTTTTATTTTTTCATTTACAAAGTTAAAGTTTCAAACCTTAAAGGAAAAACAACTTAATTTATAAGGTTTCTAATCATCCGATATTTAAATTCAAATGAAGCAAACTTAACAAATTCAATATTCGGTTTCGTCGACTTTCTAAATCCCCGTTTAATACTGAATCCACAAAAATAAATGTCTGGGAGAGCAAACAAGTTTCGAAAAATCTCATTACAGTTCTGGACTGAACTTAGCACTCCCATGGTAGTACTGAACCGACTGCTCGGAAACAAAGGCTATAAAAAATGCAATTTTATTTAAATTTTATAGACTTGCAATTGAAATCGTTGTTTAATTGCGATACACGCGATGTTGCCGTCAATTTTTAATGCTATTTGCTTCGTTGCATCAATACATTTCGATGTATCATGCAGAGCTGGTAAAAACCTTTTGAATCCAAAGCTAAAAGGATGCAATCGCCGTAGGTAAATTATAGGTAGCTTGGTAGGTAATTTAAAGCAGATAATTATCTATTCACGATATAAATTTTACTCAATTAAAATCATAATTATTTTTCCTAGAAGTTCTAACCCAAACTCATCAGTCCGTAAAAGCCAAGCTGTAATGTTAACCTTATCTTCATTTAATGGTACAATGACAACACGGTCGAGTGCTTCCAAATGAGAATAGTTGTAAAGAGTACTTTAATTACCTAGCGTTCTTAGTTATTTGTTTGTGCCGGTCTCAAGGTTCTCCCGTAGGGGCGGTAACTCGATTCGCCATCCGTTGGTGAGTGAGTGGCATACTTTTAATTGGCCGTAACTGCGTTTGCCTGCAAGCGTTATTGAATTACCAGCAGAACAGCGCTTGGGGTTGTGGAGTTACTAAATAACATTTTCAACTTTCATGAAATTGATATTTTTATCAATATTCTTTTAATAATGTTTTTTTTTGGTATTTTCGTGGAAATTGGGAGCAATGGAGATTTTTAAAGTAGATTATACACATAATTGAATCAAAATATTTAACCTACGTGACTGAAAATGTGTTTCGTAGGGTCATATACATTTAATGAAAATATGGAAATGTATTACAAAACCGTTTGTTGTGCTCACTTCTAGGTTTTTTTCTTCTTCCTCTACAAATGGTCTTATGTTTATACTCATGCTAAGGACACGGTATTTTCTTTTCATAATACAATAGGGGAGACGACAAAAAAAACTAATTAGTCCGTCAGGTAGATTAATTAAAACCATTTGACCCGTATTTTTTCTTTTGTTACGTAAATCAAAATTGACGAAGATACGACGCTTCTAAAATTCCCAATACGTCACGCCTAGGTATAATTTTTAACTAGTTCTGACGTCACGAGCCCCCACTCCCGAGTTTTGATGCGTTTTATCTTTGTCAATATTCATTGATTTACAAAAACAAAAAATACGTATCCATTATTTTTCAATAATCTAACTGACGGACTAAATAGATTTATAAGTTTTTGATACTGTCGTCATGCCTATTCACTTAGATTTTGTTTTCTAAAATCAATTTCTAAATCACGGAATTTATGTCACAAAGCCTCCCTATGTAGTCAAAAAACACCTCCACTCTATTTGAAAAAAGTTTCGAGAAGAAGGAAAAAAGGCACCTCTAGGTCATAACTTAATTAAACCCAAGTACCGTCAATGTTTTTGAGTCGTTCCGATAATCTAGTTGCATGAGACCGTAACTCGTGCAATGGAGCGTCACAACTCGCTTAGCGCAAGCGGAGGCCATACGCTGAAGCGAGAGCGGCGTCGCTTCTATCGGACATCGGTCATTGTGTTAGAGGATTCGCTCAGGCAAGCTCGCAGTAATTACATCAGGGAATACGCTCCTACGGACAGCTATGTCGCACTCCTTGTTTTTACTCGTAACTGCTACCTACGAGGTAACTGGTGACTATGGGTAAATACTCGCTTGTTACTTGACGCGGCTTACAGTTTGCATAGTTAGCGGATGACGGAGACGCGTAGCCTACTTCAGTAATAGGGTTTGGGTGTTCAGCGTTTTCCTGGTAATCGGTGAAACTGTTTGTATCTAAGACGATAATAGAATTTAAATGCAAACTTTTTGTCGATGTGCGTTTTTTCGCTCTACTTATCTAAGTTTTTACATGTTTCTCTTCGATCTAAGATTATGTAATTCGTTCCGTCCAAAATCAAGTATCCGAACCAATTACCTATTATGTATTTATTACTAGTAACTCATTGTGATTTTAGACACACGTTGCCAAATTAGCTGCAATCACGTTAAATCCTCGAAATATATAATATAATGCCGGCGCTACATATTCAGCATTTCCTGGTTTCAGTTGCAATTTCCGGAATAATATACATACTTAGTAAAATTAGTTAAAAGTGAACACAATTCAGAATTCATGGTCTACCTAGCTCCAATTAAACATTTTAAGTGTTAGTATTACGAGTACCTACATAAGTTAACAAACTACAAAAACGATCTCTTACAAAATAATAACTTGATAGTGAAAGTATAGGTGAGAGGGAGGAGAGCAGCGGTGGCCCAGTGGTGGCGGCCCCGACTTACAAACAGTAAGTCGTGGGTTCGAACCCAAACAGGCGCATTACTTTGTGTAATTTATTTCATCACCGCTGCTCTCAAAACGGTGAAGGAAAACATCGTGAGGAAACCGACATGTCCTAGAACCAAAAATTCGAAGACATGTGACATCTACCAATCCGCACTGGGCCCGCGCGGCGGATTATAGCCCATTCCCTCTCTATGAGAGGAGGCCGAGTCCCAGCAGTGGGAACATTATAGGCTGATGATGATGATGATGATGAAAGTAGGTAGGTGTTACAATTGGACTATCAGATTACAAACACAATTAAAATTATACCGCGGAAGCCCCCAAATATTAATTATAAAAGTAAAATGGAGCCACTAAATAAATGCATAAACCGACCAAACCGCCACATAATAAAAAGTGAAATTACTGGGGCGCGGACAGGGAGCGTTTTCCGGGTTTCCGACATCAACACATAATTCAGCACAAGATTAAATGCCTCTTGGACTCGCAGCCGGAAGGCCACGGCTCCATTAGACAAGCGAGGGCCTGTAAACTTGGACCTTCTTTATAAATACCACTATCAACAAAAATGTGGACAGGCAATCTCCGGCCCTAACTTTTACTACTCGTTCCTAGCTCTAATTCAAAATTTACGATTATTCCCCGTCGCCATTTTGTAGACCTTTGTATACAGACGTAAAATGTTTAATTTTTGTTTGTTGGTTTAAAAGTATGAAGAGCTGTGGATAGTTTTGCCATTTAGTGGAAAGCTCGTCGTTTTGTTTGCTTGCATAGAGAGAGTACACAGTGAGCTTGGCGCAAACTCAACTATTTTAGTGTTAAGACGCCTGCGGAGTATGCGCATTTCGTACAAACGTAATACCAAAATAATTTGTAAATTAAACATATTCCTAAGGTAGTGTGTATTTATTTCGATTAAATTACAGAATATCTAGGTTCCCAAATGTATATTTTGATTGGACACTGATTTTAACAAGAGTTAAAAGAAAAATAAGTTTTCTATAGAAATTTTAAATTCCTCATAACTGGTCTTTGTATCATTGTCCTCTCAAAAAATATATTTGGGAACATAGATATTCTGTAATCCAATCGAAACAAATATACACTACCTTAAGAATATGTTTGATTTACAAATAATTTTGGTATTACGTTTGTATGAAATACGCATGCTCCGCAGGCCCCTTAAGCCAGCAACACTACTCAGAGAGATACTTGTCAGTTAGCAGTTTATACAAATACTTAATACAAAGAATGGCCAGAATTATCGATAAATTCAAATGAAAGTAAAAATACGAACTTTGAAAATGCGTAAAATACGTGCTTAACCTTTTGACCACCACAGCATAAACGCTCGCGCGTGCCCTCCACGCCAAGTCACAATTTCACCTACTATTTTGTCACATATTTGTGACGTTTGGCGTACAGGGCACGCGCTTGCTTGTCACGTATATGTGACAATGGCGTCCAAAAGGTTAATAGGCGTTTTACATTAACAAGTGATCTACAGATAGAAAAGCACCATGTAAAAGTTAAAATGACGTAGAAGACGCTAGTAATCTTTATCAGCTTTCAGGATAAATCTCATCTTACCAACTTTAACTATATACTTGAACTTAGAGCTTATATGCATTGAAGGAGGAGATTCAACAATGCATAAACGCAATTCAGCCACATTTTTATGCAAAATGGTCATGGAAACGACATTTGCCCGATGTGCTAGGTCATACAAAACCCCATTCTGTCTATTTAATGATTCAATAAATTAAATTATGAATTCTACAAAAAAACTGAGTTTTCTATTTCATTCTAATCTTACGTAAGTTTCGGGACATCCTTTAGATAGGTATCTATCAACAGATAAACACTACTGTGAAAGCTACATGATCAAGGAGAAAATTTATATCGAATTTTAGAGACACAGTTGTTTGTTCGCACAACTGTATCCGTCAGATGTTGCCGCGTTGTGGTCATTCACAGCGTGCAGCCTCCCGCCATGCTAGGCCATTCAAGTCGATGGGGACCAGTTGTCCCCCAACTTGGGACCGCATACAAAATCAATGGCTAGCATTTGCCACGCAAGGTTAAATTGTTTCAAAATCATACCCTGTAAGCAGATATCTATCGACAATTGGTCACAGGTATTCCTACATTTATAGGTTTCATGTTGTTTAAAAACCTTTTAAGGTTTCGGAAAACCGAGTGAAAAATGTTTAATGAACAGCTATAAAACATTCCCAAATTATTTACTAGAAATTCCCATGCCCATAAAAATGGGAATTATTGTGGTTCATTCCTTCGGCTGGCTCATTTGGTGGCTCATTTATTTTTCTTAAAATATGTAAATTGTAGAGCAACAAAAGTAACAACCTCAGCGAATGTTGACACTGCACATCACAGACATAAAATTGCCCTAAGCTACCTAGTTCTTATACTGTCTTCTTAGCCCCTCCATCTTTTGCGAGCATGCATTTTTGCACCTTCGCTGTCGTTAAAAATATGCAAAATAATAGTTCTTAAGCTTAACAGCTAAACCAACATATCTCTTGGTTAATTTTATTTACAAAGTACAGTCTGCAATGAAAAAGTTTATTTAGGTAATAGAGTTTATAAAAGTTTTAAATTATTTAACAACATTAGTTACCTAATTAGAAATTGTTCGGTTGATAATTTGAGCGACTGATGTGATAAGTTGATAACGCAATTGAAGCAATTATGCCTATTAAGTTACAATCCCATTACTATTAGTTACGATTATTTGCTACTTCAGCAGATAACTAGTTAATTTGTGTTGTTACCCGATCAAAAGTGTCGTTTTGAAAAAGGGACCTGGCATAAATCAAATCTCACTCAAATCTCTTTATTCTCTCTATATCTGGCATTTAATTCATGATTTTCTAAAAATAAATCAAAAAACCGGCCAAGAGCGTGTCGGGCCACGCTCACTGTAGGGTTCCGTAGCTTCCCAGACCATTAAAAATACCAACATTTTTTGTCAGCAAAAATAACTTTGTTTTTCATAGTATTTGTATGAAAAACAAAGTTATCATTTGCGTTTTTTTGAAAAAGTGCTATATAACTCAAAAACTATTCAACTCATCAAGTTGAAAATAATTTTCCTAGAAAGTTCATATAAAGGTCTACTTCTGTGATTTTTTTCATATTTTTTAAACTTATGGTTCAAAAGTTAGAGGGGGGGGGGACACATTGTTTTTGACTTTCGGAGCGATTATTTCCTAAAATATTAATATTATCAAAAAATGATTTTAGAAAACCCCTATTCATTTTTAAATACCTATCCAACAATATATCACACGTCAGGGTCAAAATTAAAAAAAAAATCGCTCCCCACTTTACGTCTGGGGGAGGTACCCTAATAAAAATGTTTTTTTAAATTTTTATTTTTGCACTTTGTCGGCATGATTGATATACATATTGGTACCAAATTTCAGCTTTCTGGTGCTAACGGTCACTGAGATTATCCGCGGACAGACAGACAGACAGACATGGCGAAACTATAAGGGTTCCGTTTTTTGCCATTTGGCTACGGAACCCTAATGATCAAAAGTTAAAACAAATTAATGAAAGATGTGTGCGATTCTTTATAAGTGCAAATCTAAACAACATAACGTGATAGACAAATAACGTTATGTGAAGCAAAAACTTTTCATGTTAAACCAAAAACGCAATGTTTCTGAAACCAGATAATTAGTAAGAAACGGTAAGACTGTAGACCTGCAGTCTAGGTTAGTCCGAAACAAAATTACCAAGTTTGGTGGTACTAGTGAGAACAAAGCTTACATTCTTTGGTACATAAAGGCTTAGATCATAACATATTATACTGCCATTTAAGCCAAACACTTCTTAAATAAGAGCCTTTAATCTCAAAAGCCGGATGGAAATTTACATAGAAACAAAAAACCAATTACAAGTTCCCGTCACATGGGTAATGGCGGAGTATTTCTCCTGGGGCGGTTTGATTCCGCAACGTTCGGATATTACACGTTTTATTTCGTATTTCTCTAATGTATGACTGTGTGCGTGCTAACAAGTAGGTTTGCGGGGCTTTTCTTTTCAATTTGGAGCTACGAGTATCATGTGACGGGGAGGTGGAGGAGTTGGTATCTCAGAGAAGGAATTGAGGATCTAATCATGTAACAGTAAATGCTTATTCGAAAAAACGTGGTACAGCAACTTAGTATCTTTTCTAAGTGATTATTATTTACGGGCATTTTAAATAATTTACTAGCTCGTTTCGGTAGGTTGCTATCTCTGTCTGTTTGACATTTTGCTTTTTTTTTTTCAGAAAAGCTTTCTTTGATTTTTCTAGAAATCAAGTGCCATTGTGTCTTGCGTAGATCTACGTTCGCCGGAACGTATGCCGATACGAAGGGTTAAAAATAAGTTTTCTATAGGAATTTTAAATTCCTCATGTCTCGTCTAAATATCATTGTCCTGTCAAAATATTTATTTAGGAACCTAGATATTATGTAATCCAATCGAAATAAATACACACTTTCTTAAGAATATGTTTGGTTTACGAATTATTTCGGTATTACGTTTGTATTAACGACGCACGCTCCGCCGGCCCCTTAATGCGATTTACAGAATACATCTACTTACCAAGTTTTAACAGCATAGTACTTATAGTTTCGGAAAAAAAGTGGCTCTGACATACGGACGGACAGACAGACAGACATGACGAATCTATAAGGGTTCCGTTTTTTGCCATTTCGCTACGGAACCCTAAAAAGCTCCACGAGCAAACATCTGTCTACCAAAATATGCGCAAAACGATAAAGTAGGTATTCAATACACAGTAATAGCTACCCAATTCCAATACCATTACAGTCTAGACACAAAATGTAGTAACAACGGACTTATTAGCTAGAACCTTAGGTACACTATACTTGACACGGCTATGATACGCCAGGCCAATTTTATTTGCCCACCACTATTGGTAACAACTACTACATGACAGGCTGACGTCGTAATAAGACGTGTAATGGACACCACTGAAGTTTCCTCATCCAAGTTTGCGACAAGCCGCATCTAATAGCGCCTGAAAGCGATCTAGCCAAAATCTGTGAGCGTAGGTGCCAATACAGGCTATGGAGAATTAATTAATATGTTCGCCCGATCGTAGTTCTAGGTGCTAAAATTAAATTTAGTTTTTCGGCTGTAAAATGTTTGCATAGATTTTCGTAGTAACCTTGTTTGTCATGATTGAATTGGGTAATTTAATTAACAGTGTTTATCGGACAAACCACGGGTATAATTAGTTTGAAAGAAATATGTAAATGAAACTTTGAAAACCAACGTATTTTTAGTTACTATTAGAGTTTGAATTTGTAATTGTAAACCTTAGTTACGGAGCATTTAAGTTTGGTTATTGCTCTCGTAAACTTTTATGAATAGGGGGCTTGAAATCTACATAATCAAAACAAGAGACAAGCAACATTCTGTCTTCATGCTTTAATTAATATTTCACTGCAAGCCCGAACTTTTTCCTCGTAGACACCTAAGTATTGATTTATTTGAGCAATTTGTATTCTAGACGCATCCTTTCATATTTTAGGGTTGTGATATAATTGGATGCGCAGCGGCTGCACCCGAACGTAGCCTTGAGTCTTGGCGGGCCGCCATGACTTTGCATAATTTAATGTTCGACTAATAAATACATTACATTCAGATGTCAAGCTTTTTAGGGTTCCGTAGCCAAATGGCAAAAAACGGAACCCTTATGGATTTGTCATGTCTGTCTGTCTGTCTGTCTATCCGTCCGTATGTCACAGCCACTTTATTCCGAAACTAACAATCTATAGTATGCTGTTGAAACTTGGTAAGTATATGTATTCTGTAAACTGCATTAAGATTTTCATTCAAAAATTGAAAAAAAAACAATAAATTTTGGGGGTTCCCCATAATTAGAACTTAAACTCAAAAAAAAATTTTCATCAAACCCATACGTGTGGGGTATTTATGGATAGGTCTTCAAAAATGATATGGAGGTTTCTACTATATTTTTTTGCTAAACTGAACAGTTTGCGCGAGAGACACTTCCGAAGTGGTAAAATGTGTCCCCCCCCCTGTAACTTCTAAAATAAGAGAATGATAAAATTAAAAAAATATGTGATTTACATTACTATGTAAATAAAAAAAAAAACTACTTAACTACCTTACTTACTTACTTTTGTTTTTTTTTTAATACGTCATTTTTAGGGTTCCGTAGCCAAATTGCAAAAAACGGAACCCTTATAGTTTCGCCATGTCTGTCTGTCTGTCTGTCTGTCTGTCCGCGGATAATCTCAGTGACCGTTAGCACCAGAAAGCTGAAATTTGGTACCAATATGTATATCAATCATGCCGACAAAGTGCAAAAATAAAAATTTAAAAAAACATTTTTATTAGGGTACCTCCCCCAGACGTAAAGTGGGGAGCGATTTTTTTTTTAATTTTGACCCTGACGTGTGATATATTGTTGGATAGGTATTTAAAAATGAATAGGGGTTTTCTAAAATCATTTTTTGATAATATTAATATTTTAGGAAATAATCGCTCCGAAAGTCAAAAACAATGTGTCCCCCCCCCCTCTAACTTTTGAACCATAAGTTTAAAAAATATGAAAAAAATCACAGAGGTAGACCATTATATGAACTTTCTAGGAAAATTATTTTCAACTTGATGAGTTGAATAGTTTTTGAGTTATATAGCACTTTTTCAAAAAAACGCAAATGATAACTTTGTTTTTCATACAAATACTATGAAAAACAAAGTTATTTTTGCTGACGAAAAATGTTGGTATTTTTAATGGTCTGGGAAGCTACGGAACCCTACAGTGAGCGTGGCCCGACACGCTCTTGGCCGGTTTTTATATTATGTTACTTGCTGCTACGGAACCCTTCATGGGCGAATTCTCAAATTAAAAGAACATAATTATGGATTATGTTAGTAATTGAGTTGGATGAAGTAAGTACCTATAGACAAAGTTTATAAAGAAGTTAGTCTATGAACCACCATTTTACATGTTGTTTTTATTTTGTTTGTGGCACGATGTGGTTCCATATATTGCCGAAATATTACCTACATTAATGGTGGATGCTCTAGGATAGCCAGCGAAATTCAAATTTTCTTACGTTTTCTGCAAGTTGTAAGTTGATTAAAATATGATTCGCTGCAGTAAGACGTATATGTGTAAGTAGTTACAGAATTATAATCATCAATACAGCCCTCCAAGTTCATAAAGGTCGATTGAATGACCATTTCATGAAAATTTGAATTTTGCGGGCTACCCTGACGCTTTCACCATAAAGGTGGTACTTATTCGACTTTTCAAATCCTTTTTTTTAACCTTTGCCATCCAATGCTGTATAGGACTGTTCCAAATCTCTCCACTTTTGGCGGTTTTGAGTCATGGCTATCCTGTTTTTTCCGGCAACTTGAGAGATCATCTGTCCTTTCAAATTGAAGATAGCTAAATAAGTAGTAATATATTGCTCAATCTGTATGTATATCCTTACAATAGGTATGTAATAATCAATTAATTTGATGCAGCGTAAATCATTACTCGATACCATAATGCCACAGTACATATTTAATTCGTTAAATTATTCAGTCATGTCCGTGAAAATTAACCGATCAAATAGCGCATCACATTATTTGTGAAAGCTTGTTATTATGCATGCTGAAATAATGAACCATGTGCCGCCCTTTGTACGCCTTTAGCTTATTAATAAACAACAACCTACATTTTTATAAACAAAGGTAGGTAGATACTATTTTAAATATTAAAGTACCTACAAACTTCATTCTTTCTTCAAGCGTCACAATTTTAAAGACAGAATGCTAAATGAACCCCACATCTGCTAAAATGTATGCCAGTAAATCTATTATGTATGAAAATTTTAATTAAATGGGAATGTGGCATGAATTTTCCACATCCACAGTTAGAGCTTTAATTGAAATTTGTTGGTTCACCGGAACGATTACCGAGCAATTGATATTTTAATTGTTTATGCAAATAACGCACCAAGTAGATGTCTCCACATCTGCATAAACTCTACTCACATCACATCTCCCAAAGTAGCTCCACCATCTTAATTCACTTTTAATATTCCGTCTACGAAAATAAAAGTCCTCGGATTCCTTTCATTGTAATTCTATTTCTCAAAGATGACTTCTTATAACGCAGGAGTAACAGGCAAACTGAATTGATTTCAATATTCCCTCTACACTTTTCCTTTAGATATTTTTCGTTCCTGTTCTACATTTTACATAAACTAATTTCCTTGGCAATATTGGTCTTGCGACAGTTCTGTAGGCACGGGCGCGCGGGCGCCTCCCTCAAAAAGAAACTCGTCGAGTCGGGCCTTCGACGACCAAATCAAATCACTCGACCTTATCGATCACCCCGAGAAAACTTACAACTAAATTTATTTGCGTATCTGTAGACACAGTTGTGAAACTTGACGTGCTCATCGATTTTTATAGAGTGAAAGCTACAACGGTAACGTTGGTAAGATATTAATCCAATAGTGCTGCTGATTTAACACAATTGCTGAGGTTGCATCCCCTTCGCAGACCCACAGGGCCAGTCGGCAGTCACCCTTCACCGAAGGGGAAACGTTAATACGAGGATATGAGAATTTACTGTTTAATCCAGCTGCAGGCCAATTTGTTAATATTTTCATTCAATCCACTTAAAAGCATGGTTGGATGTAAATTTAATACGTAAACACGATATCATGTGTGTCTGTAGCGGCGATATAAACGTTGAACGCTTTAGACAAATTGAAAAGCTAACTGGAAAATGATTTAAAGTAGTACAATAAGTACCTAAGTAAGTAGCTTCCGGTGGTCATGGTAATACACTTTGTGTATTATTGGAGAAGCCATAAACTGTGGTTGGCATGTAAACACGGGAATGTTGGGTGCAGCGCGTTTGATGTGGTCGGCGTAGGCTAGCGCGCCCTTTATCAATTACGGCTAAACAAGAAAAATGACCGACCGTAAGCCTACACAAGGCTAATTAAAGCAAGTAGGTAAATTTCGGCAAGAGCCGGTGTCATCCCCACGCCCCATCCACCGCGAGCCGTGGAGCCGTGTTCATCCCTCTCGGAACAGGTGGTTAAACTTTTCCGTAATTTCATTAAGAGAGGCGTATATTTTGATCAACACGCAAAAAATCCACTTTTATATAGGCTTCGGCGTCCAGGCTGTCTTACACCCGTGATTAATTTTAATTATATCCTCTAATTTAATTTTTTAATGGAGACATTAAAAATCTTTATGTTTCTTGGCTCTCCTAAAGATTTTAAATGTGACTTTATTTATTTTTTATCGTGGGGTCACAGTGACTTCACCTACAGTATTTCAAAACATCAATAAATCATTCACGCTAGATTAAATAGTAGTTGACCTCTCCCTCCGAGGAGCAAACACCATTACGGGTAGTTTAGGGGTGTTCTTGAGAAAAAAATCACACCTAGCTATAGTAAACGCCTTCATTTTAGAACCGTATCACAGAGGGAATAATTTATAAGTCTTTCGCCATGAGTTATCAGTGCGTACGGTAATACTTTATTTATTTAAAATTCATGTACAAGAGTGGTACATAGGCAGACATAATGCCACAAGGCATTACTTTAGCCGTAGAACAGATAATTATTTTCAACAGAATACTTACCAAGCGTGCCTGTATATCGTTTAGAAACATTTTATTGTGTACTTAAGTTAAAATAAGATGTGACTTACATACCTACGCTGAAAACATATGATTTGCTTCATTAAAACTACTGAAATTGGATAAGTACTAGTAGGTACTCGTACATACACGAACTCACCACGTCAAGCCAATAAGTTGGGCCAATACATCCGCCAACATTTCATCTGATATTAATATGCCCACCGTGAGATATGCGTACCTATGCCTCAGGAATATGATAATAAGTTGTATTCTAATATTTCAACATCCACAGGGTTTTGTAGGGCCTTCACGCGTCTATATACATAAATATAAAGGGATTATTTGCGTTATTTCATCCGTGAGATCGTAACAGAAGTGACGGATATAATGTATGATCAATTTCAGGCACTAGACAGGTATACCTGAACTACATATTATGTATTTCACGTTAATGGGCCGAACTTCTGGGTTTTTGGTCTGTGATTTTTTTATGAGACTACCTACTGAAATATAATTATGGGTACCGAGGTATTATCGATCTTCTTTTGTTTTTTCTTTTTTCTCAAACGCATGTATCCAAAACATCCAAAACAATAATCAAGCTTAATTTCATTATCCAAAGCTTAACAAAGTTTTAACATCGCATGTTTCACTTTTATTTCCGTATTTCATGCATTAACGTCTATCTGTCTGCCTATTAAAAACGTTGCTACGACATGACATAAAACGTTTATTAATCTCACAATTTAATTCAGCAAATTTTATGCAATTAGAGTATCCATCACATGAGATTTGACAGTAAATCGGGCGACATTAGCGTCGTGCTCCGACCCAGCCATGCATAGATAGATACCTGCACCAACAGCCTCAGGCGGATTAATACTTTCTCATAATGGATTTCAGACTCAACCTAATGAAATATTAACTCGTAAAATTCATATTAGATAACTGTATTACCGAAAATAGCGCATCTGATTATCCGAAATCGCTTAAAACTAGACTTAGGTGCGACTTTGTCGAGCCTTGCTTAGTGCAGAGGTCGACCCGGTGGGGAGGTAGGTGTGTGCCTATATGTTAGTTTCTCTGCAGTCACCTACTTTGCATCATAATCGAATTTCCACAAAGTAAAACAAAATCTCGTAGTCGCATTAATATTCAGCGATAGGGCTCGATGTGGGCCCGACGCATCGCCGTCGGATTGACGTTTAACATGCAAATTGCAATCTGAAAATCTAGCGAAATTGTGTGCCACTAAATATTTTCAACATTATTAATTCAGGACACAGTTGTTTGAATCGGCAGCTAGAATATAATTTAAATGTTAAACGAATTTGTGCCACTAACGCTAAATTAGACTGGGGCGCTAGCCGCCGGGAATTTAATCGGGCAGGTGAATCTACGAAACATACATTTATTCATTTTGCTTTTGCGTTCATTTTGAATGTTTTGAATCGTATTGTTTAATCATCTTCTCAAATTTTAGTTTCAGATAATTTGATTTGAGGTGCAACCTGCACTGTACGAGTATATGTATTAACTGAACTAGTATGGTTCAAATTCTCGTGGATAGCACTCGGGAAAGCCAAATCCCGAGAGGCACTATTAACTGACACACCTATCAATTTCTAAATGACTGCCCAAAAGACAAAAAACCCGTCCAAACGCAATACATTTAAGCAGATAGCCACGAGACAGCGGGTCATTCTAAAAGTGCGGAACGATTAAAGTGAAAGAGGGGAGACAAGACGCCTCAGCTGTACGCGGCCCAGTGATGGATACGAAGAATAAATCAGGTCGCAGCACTCGTCGGCGATGACCAGATGTGCCCTCCACTAATGTATTACCTTCAGGTCATTCAGTACCTCCAACTTATTGCCTGTACGCCGCATAGCTCGTGTGACCTACCACGCTCGTAAGTCTGGACTTTAATATTTCTCTTAGGCTTATTAAAGTCGTGGACTAGGCTAGACTTATTGGTCAGATTTTTTCTAGAATGGAACAGTTTAAACTGAACTTGACGTTCTCAGAATGGTGTCGTCTCATTTGGATCTCTCTTCTTAGTAGTAAGCAATTTGTAAAGCTTGGCTATTACTATTTTATGACTGAGATAAATTCACACAACTATCTCGTTATTAAATATTAAAACACAAAATTACTGTCTACAATTAACGGATGTGTTTTATTAACACCATTAATCTGCATGTCTCCCCTTGGAGTCAGGAAATACCCCTTTAGGGTGTACCCTAAAGTTAATTTTGCAAACCAAAACATAGACGTCTCCGTTCAGTGAATAATAAGACATCTCCCCGGTGACGAAATAATGCTTCAGATAATACTATTATTGCTCGCGGTATCAATATCATAGATATTATTATATACCTAGCGTTAAATTCACATCGGCTGGTCGGGAGATCTTGATAGTATAACAAAGGGATAGTATTGTGTCTGAAAGGATTCGATATTGAGCACTATTACGTTACAACATTGATACAGAACCTTTGTTGTAAGAAATTTGGTGTCGGTCTACTGATGTTGTTTAAGATTTTTAATCGATTTTGCCTACTGAGCAAAACCTCCTTTTATGTAACAGGTAACTACATATTTATTTTATTCTAGTTTACATTTGTGCATTAGTAAAACGGCGGACTAATGCCTCACAATATTTCCGAAAGAGGCTTCTAGAAATCAAATCAAACAAAATACCGTACAGGTCCAATAATAAAGTCAGGTAGCATCAGTTGCCTGTCCGCGCCCAAAGTGCCCTGGTAACTAACACGGAACACCGGGAACACCCATCCCCATTGATCAAATCATCGAATTTCCGCCCCTTGCAATTGCAATCGTTCGCGAATTTGCAAGGGTTCTCCGCTTCTCCTGTGAGTTTATCGTATTCAGAAAGAAAATCATATCTGCTATTACTTTCACCTTTTTGTGCTTGATTGTTAGTTACGTTTAGACAATAATGTAGTACTGTTTATCAACGCAGAAAATGACTTAAGGGGCCGGCGCCGCGGCGGAGCATGCGTTTTTCATACAAACGCGTAAACGTAATACCAAAATAATATGAAAATCAAACATATTCTTAAGGTAGTGTGTATATATTTCGATTGTATTACAGAATATCTATGTTCCCAAATAAATATTTTGAAAGGACAATGACATAAAGACGAGATATGAGGAATTTATAATTTATTTTTCTCATAACTCTTGTTTAAATCAGTGTAAATTCAAAATATGTGTTTGGGGACCTATATATTCTGTAATCCAATAGAAATAAATACACACTACTTTAAGAATATGTTTTGTAAATCAAATTCTTAAAGTAATTAATTTGATATTACGTTTGTATGAACTTCGCATGCTCCGCAGGCCTCTTAAGTAGCCATAACGGCGATTCCATATTTCAGGCTAACCACAATGCCAAAATTAGTCGTAATAAACTACCGTTTATAGTATTAACTGACCAGCCAACAAGCAAACAAGACGAGTAATCAAACTGATTAGGCGCCGCAGCCTGGTATTTGATCATTGCACAACAATAACAGTACAGCTTCTGCACCCAATTCACGAGATGGGAACAAACAGGACGTTTGACAACAATGGCGACACCTATCGACAGTTTATATTCGTTAACCGCAGTTAACAAAAAGCCGCGGTATTTTCCCATCAGCTAACAATAAATAGGAGTCGGCTTCGACGGTAACGTAGAAATATAAACGGGAAATGATTCATTCCGAATTTCGACATATGCACGAATTGAAAGGTCGGCTGCGAGTGACGTATTTTTAATTACCTTCTACCGCGTCGTCGAATCGACTCCATATTGAATTTCTATAGTGGACAATAAATAAGTCGAGAGCCGCCTCGGTCTCACGTTCCCTTTTAACTATCGGACCCGTGTGGGATAACCTACGGTACCGTAATTAAAAGTCAAATCCATCTATATTCTCTAACGTGTTACGAGTACGTAATAAAACCTTTTTCAGCACTCAACGACATTGGCAATCATATCGATATCAAAGTCGGAATTGAAATCGTAAATGAAACTGTATTACTTCCGGTTCGAACGTGAAATTCTGTATTGGGAGTATTAGGTTTTTAAAGGTGTGTTTTGGTAAAAAGTTAGGTATTCTAATTACTCCAATCTTGATCGAATCTCCGTGCTAGATGATTGAATTTCCGGACGAGGCTATCTCTCGTATTTGCGGAGCGTTGCGGGCGACGGCGGCGGCGGTGGGCGCGCTCGCTCCGGCTCACTGGCTTGTGACGTCACGCCGTCGATTATATTTTTTTTATTATTTGCTACTGTAAACAGGTTGCTCATAAAGTCTACTCCTGTCTTTTTGTTGTGGCGTCCGTGATTAAACGCGATATTAATAGAGTTTTCTTTTCGTCCTTTTTTCTGTTGTCTGGATAGGTTACTTTTTATGCTATGTTTTATGCTCGTTACTTTTTATTTTTAAATATGACAGCCTGACATTGTTACTTTTCCACAAATAAAACTTTGTTTTAGAGAGACTATACATTCACTTAAAGATTTGATAAGTTTATTCAGAGTTTATTAAAGTCTATCACCTAAGACAACTTAGGCAGACGCCGCATCCACCTGGCCACTGATAACATCACCCGGCGAAAACCTAATTTCCTTGACTTGCAGCGGTCAGACGACAGACGGCGACGCTTCGGTGGAGTATTTCTCGACGTCGGTAGCTACTACGAAGTATAGAAACTCTTTGAGTGCTTCACAAGAGGCACGGAGATATTATAAAACATACTATGGAAACGGGTATTTATCGCGAATTTTATCTTTAATATAAACCCGCCGTTTAGACCGGTTGCACCAGCCGTTTCCACATATTTTATAATGTGTTCTGATCGAGAAAGATTAAAAAAGACAGGTACGGAAACGTTTGTGTTACTACTAATAAAAGTGTGTACTTCAAAAATAAGGAAATAAATTTTCTATTTATAGCCCTTTTATGCTAAATAGAAACCTAGCTGCTATCCGTAAATTATGCAGGTCTATAACTATACAGGTATACATTACATCCCTACGACCTATTAAAATCATCGCCCACAACATAGCTACACGAACGCTGCACGATTGAGATACTCGAAACGAAACGTTAGCGACGTAACTGTATACTTCTGGGGTTCTATGATTGATGTGACGGGTAATAAGGCCCACAAGTATTGCAATTTGTTTACCCTTATCGCTTTAATATACTTTCGGTGCGCACAAAGACAGGTTTTCGTATCGTATTTTATACCGATCAACAATGCCGACCCCGACGTTCACCGATAATTGGAGAAAAAGTCCCCAAGGAGCCAATTTTGCTGACGCTGCTTATAAAGCGGGTGGCATCCATACGAAGAAATAAATTATAAACGATCCATCACTCTTGGCTGTTGACAAATATAGCGCAACGCATTTAATATCATAACAGGAAAAACTTAACCGATAGGATTTTTTTCACCGGCCCGCGATAGCGTGATGGATTTGGTATTATTACTAAATTGGCCGTGCGGCTTGTCGTACTTATGTTATCCGATAGGCAATTCATTTTCGTGTTCAAAAGTGTTTTCAAGCACTCGATAAAGTAGAAAAAAGTAAAATTGAATGAATTTTATTGCTTTGACAAACCTTACAAATAACACTTGCGGCACTATATCCACTTAATTAAGAACATTCTCAAGAACCTACTCACTGCTTAATAACGAAGACGTCTAATAATGTAACAGTGGGTACTCAGACAACGTAGAACTTAATGAAATGTGAAAAAGTGTCAATTAGACCGTAGACTCCAATAAATATAGAAGCAGCCAGACAAAAGCAATACCCGCAGAAGACAATATAAAGAATGAGATACAGTTATCATATAAGTACAAATTTATTACATCAAATAAACCTGGTTCGACCGTAGTATTGTAAGTAAATATTCCTGTAATAAAATAAAATACACTCTTGAATAAATATGCTCGATTCTCCTGAATGAAAAAATATTTGGTCAATATAGTCAATCAAAATAAGAATCACATGAATAATGTTTATCAGTACAAAATATGTTTGTTTTATTTTTGTTTTCAAATGATATGTGAGAGATGTATTTGAATTAATAAAACATTCGTGTTTATTTCTGGAAACATCTCATGAAATGAAACATTTTTAAAAAGAAACATTCTTCAATGTTACAGTTCAGGAAACAACCTCATTCGTCTACACACATGGCCGAACGTCTAAGTTTTGTGAGTTTTTAGTGTGATCAATATGGTAGGCTCGGTCGACATCTTTCGGCTCGCCACGTGTCAGTCATAAACCTGCTTTTACAGGGACGACAACCCCACCCTCGGGTGAGGCCGTTCAGGGGGATACTCGCCGTAAAAAAAAGACTGTTAAGGACTCCGCAGCTAGGTTTTGTCAGTCTGGTAAAATATATTGCGGATAGACGTGACTTAGGAAAGTTCTATTATCAAAGCAAGCCTACTTGATTGATGACAGTAGCTGCGATTACAAAAGAAAAGAAAAGGTTTTACAGTGATTGAATTTTATTTTAGTTTTGGGACTGGGTATTTGAAAGAAGCGTTTATAAATTGTCTTGTGATATTGCTATTTGCTTGTCTCATCCTAAATTCTAACCTGTAGGTGGATATTAACCGTGTGAAGACTTCAATATATCCTCACATGAGGGAACATTCTATTTGAATTCGGAGTTCATAAACTATATTAAAGCCACCCTCAGCTATCATTTTATTTCTGACATGATAACATTATATTAAACGTAAACCTGCCTCATAAGATAACACTGAGGTACCAAGAATTTTCATCGCCGTCGTCTTGCAGCCGCCTTCGCAATATAAACGCGACGTTCACGCAATAGAGACAACACTCCACTCATACGCCTCCTGACCTTGGTTAGAAAGAAACGACAGAGATTTCGCAAGCACGCCTTTAATTTCTAAAGGTTTTATTGCATTCCCCGCAAGCTCAGACGCTTAAACTTTATTGCTGTGGGATTAAAGTAATATTTGCAGCGACTAAATGATGTCGAGGCAATTTCTTGATATTAAAAGCTGTCTATGTTGGAGTTCAGGTCAATAGTTTGGTGTTCCGTGATAGTTTGCGTGGTATAATCGTCGCTGAACTTGCTGTCGTTCACATTCTTGGGCGCCGACGTGCGATAACAATACGTTCCTTTTCAACTATTTGCGGCGGCTAAATAGTTTGCCTCCTGTACCTCGTCACCGTGCCACGTGTTTACGGTACAGCTACTCAAATAATGGAACTGAATTCATTACAAACTGATTTTGTTTTCACTTTTTAGACGACCGAAATGGCGTAGTGGTACTGAAGGCTGCCTTACGTTCTTAGGGTCCTGGGTTCGAATCCCGGTAGGAGCAAATGTTTGTGTGATGAACATGGACATTTTGTTTCCGAGTCATGGATGTTTATATGTATAATAAGTATGTATTTACAAACAAAAAAATATATATGTAGTATATCAACTATCTGGTGTCCACGACACTAGCCTTGCATAGTGTGGCACTAGATGGCGCTGTGTGTTAATGTCCAGCGATATTTATTTATTTATTTATAGAACTGACTGCCTGACTGTTTTTTTTGGTTATTTTTTTGTGTTGGAGTTAGAAATAAAAAAGACGTTATACATAGAAGTGCAGTACTTAAAGTTTCCGTATCAAAATCGCGCATTACTGCCACGATATTAAGTTTGCAATACAGCGTGACACGAGTGCGATGCAAGTTCACGGTTGAACGAGTTGGTAAAATTGTGCAGAAAGCGACAGATAGCTATGAAAGAAGTCCAGCGCTCGAGAGGCGGTTGAAAAGGGATCGGAAATGTGAGCCCGTTGAAGTGCATTCGCTATTGGTGTCGTTTCCGGATGTACTCGCAGCAACAAAGATACTTTTATGAACCCTATACTTCGGTACATTTATTTGATAGTCACTACATGCAGGTGCCGCTCTGTTCATACCACTGATATCGAGACTGCATTTTTCTTTGAAATAATTCACTGTTCTGTGAACGTACGATGCCTTAAATATGAAACAACAAAGCATGTATATCTAAGTATCCATTAAATAACTACTTACTACGCAGTTACAAAAAACCTCTTATTGTGAGTCACGTCATGTACAAGCCGATGTGTACGGAAGGGTAGCCACGATCGATCTGCTCACACCCTCCAGATATGATTAGCAGCTAATTGAATCCCGGGGTGAGATCCGCAGTTTAGTTTTCTAATTTACGAGACTTTCCTTTGCTTTGCACAGTAAAGGGTTGAATTTAATTATCTCCACGTCCACGACCCCCAACTTCAAACCCACAAAAAATTGATGAAATTGCATCTCAATTTGAGAAAAAGCTTCGTTAACCTTCGCTCTCACTATTCTGACTTTATAATACACCGTAGCAGACAACTCGTAGCCGTCGTAGCGCCGCTACGAGAGTTCGTAGACCTTTTGATTCGTTATGGCAAATTGCTATTTGATATCCTAAAAATAAAAGATCTCTTTCGCTAAGTCCTTTATATTATTTTTAAAAGTATTCAGTGAAAGGATAACTTTTTGCTTGATTTATGTTTTATGTAAGCGGCTTGAGTTGTAGTACATTCAAATTTGTCTGCAATAAAAACGTATATCAAAAACAAACTATCTATAACTATTTTTGTATGTCTTTGTCTTCTCTATAGATTTCTTTAGTCGTCTTACTGGTAGTTTTATTGCATCGCTAATCGGGTGATATTTTTTTGCATGGAATTTGGTGATAATCAGTTTTAAGTTGGAGTTTGTATTCACGCGCCGCGCACCGCCCGCCGCCCCTGTGTTGCGAATTTGATAATGAAAGGCCCCCACTTGTGTGCTGCAGAGATAATGTAAATAAGTATGCAAATTATACACCAAGTTCCATTCAAATGAACCATTGCGGCTCTTTAAAGTTTTCCTCGAAGCTGAATCTAACAGTGTGATATATCTACTCGCACCGAGATCCACCCTGCATTTGAATATTTTGAAATAAGGAAATGATGTACAAACAGACACGGATTCCTGTCGGGAAACTTTCTCTTCGAATCGTATTTATGATGTTATGAGTTTGCAGCAACAGACACACCGACGCACCCAGAAGGGACGCGCAACTAGGCAACATTATTAAAGTAGATGGTATAGTAAAAGTCTGAAGGTGTGTACTTTTGTAGTTCATTGATTTGTAGACGTGCAGTTGAAATGTCTAGACGACACACGTGAAAAGTTGTAGCCATTTTTATTTTTATCACAACTACAACAGATTTGAATTTGTTACAACTGTATTTTGGAGAAAATGATGACTAATACCTTTTTATTACAATAATAAATTTGTGTTACAGTGCACTTTTACATACGAATAAGTAAGATAAGCCGCTAAGAAAAATACATAAACAACAATTAATGCGCATCACTGAGTCAGTTTTCATTTCACCCGACATTTGGCACGGAATGTGTAAAATATTTTCGGTGTAGCAAAGTGAAAGTGTGGCGTGATAGCGTGTGACGCGACGGTACATCAATCATTATCCGCGGTTCGCGATACCGAAGAAAGCTCTAAAGCAACGCCACTCTCATAATGTATCACGTTTAAAACCAGTCTCCCTTTTAAAGTCTCTCTTTTACAATCTCTTTCTAAAGTCGCTCGCTCCTTTATTAAGGGAAGCGTGCAAACAAAATAGATTGATACCGGAACTTGATAACGCGTATTGAGTTTTATTTTTTTGGAATTCTATCTGTACGCCGCAGTGAGACTCGTTATTTACTTTTATTGAATAGGATTTTTTGAAATTGGGTTATACCTTTCTGGAATTCTTTGAAGAAGTTTCCTATCTACGTGTATTTTTAAGTCATATTGATTGATAACAGTGGAGTTTGTCATTTGAGATAGAAGAAATTGTATAAGAAGAAAAAAAAGTAAAATTATTTCAATGCTTCCCCTGCGGCAGTATTTTTCAAAATTTTATACTAAGGTCTTTTTGATACCGAAATAAATCGTCTGCGAAAGTTTAAGACTATAAAAACAGGTCGTACAGAAATATCTAAGACGACCTTTAACTTAGTTACACTGCAATTTTTTACACAGAATTTGGCAACCCTAAAGTTCATCTATCTTTCTCGTAAATAGTTACACAACCGAGAATCACAAGCGCCAGACATGGACTCGGAAAAAGTGTTCAGTTAAAAATAGAAACACAATTTATATCATGTTGCAAGTAAGTGAAGCGTTTATATCAAAGACGTGCAGTGCGCACTTCGCTGCAAGTACCTTGCACTTAACTGTGATACGTATTATATTTCCGATAAGTGCGATCCAATTTGTTCAAGTTCCGCGGAACGGCACCCAGAAGAATGTATGATAAACTGTCATTCAGATGCGGCACTCTCCGGGAACGACACACATTCCAGTTCGGGAACATCATAAATTGGGTTATCAATCAATATTACTTTCGTATCTTCAATTTATGTGTAAATTGCTTATATTACGCATACATGAAGAGACATTGTTCCTGATCATTGGCGCTCGGATGGGTATTCTCCTTTTTGTGATCGTCATTTGGCAACCACAAAAACTTGGTGCTTCTACTAGTCGTCGATATCAGCACGACTGTCCCACAATAAAGGTATACTGGCGTCGTTACTTGGTATTTTCTTACAATCTGAGCAAGTAGCGAGCAGGACAGCGCTCGTAATGGCCCAATATATCAAATAGGATTAAGTGTAAATGAGAGTAGCGCAACCGGCTGATACTTTGTTGTGCGACATGACCGGAATAGATAGGGAGCTATTGATTTTTGTCATTACCAGAAATAGAACAGTTCTACCCAAATACATAAACGTATTGTTTCTAACCAAGATATGAAGTGTGTGAATATTTGACATAGACAATATAGGAGCAATCCCCTTTGCACTTCACGCCGAATTAGTTTACCGAATACGAAACATAACAAAATGGAGTCTGCAAAGTAGCCCGAATAAATCGCATTTGTGAGCGACAGTAGGGCGCGGGTGGTGTGCGTCGAGACACCACCTCCCCTACGAATAGTACGAATGTGAACATTTCTAGTTTCCACCTGAGTGACGCGCCGCACGCTCTATCAAAATATGCAATTTATTTTTGGTATTGCTTGTTATTTTACCCACATATAGTATCTTTGAAGACATTTCCAAACTATAACAGATCTTATGCTACCAATAAACAAAAGTGATAACATAAATTCGAACACTAGCACAAAAGTAAGAGCAATAACCACAAAACTTTCTTCCATTCATTTCAACAAAGAAATTTTCATAATAAACACTATGTTAAGGGTGTTTGTTACACCGCTGGCTATTATATTGTCGCAACTGTCTGCAGTTAGTGGAACTACCACAAAGTTGGTCGTAAACACAGTCCAGCGCAGAAAGAGAAACGAGTGAGCTCGTAATGAGCTTTTTGCTGGATATTTTACACACGATTAATGTGGACGGGGTGGATCACAGTGGCGACATCTCGGATATTTCCCAGACGTCGCCGTCTACACGAGTTTCTTTCTTGATTAAAACTCGGAATAATAAACGGCGAAACAATTTTGCTTCGTCGCACGCCGCCGCCGCCGCCGCCGTCCCTCTAGAACAAACTAATATTGAAGTGCGGATGAGCACCGCCACGGGCTTCGGTCATTTTGAACCTTTAGATGGAATCACTGTTATTAAATGTTTAGACATAACTATTTGTAAACATTCAACAGCATGCCTTTGTTTGATACGGTGCAGCGGTGTGATGTCAGGAAAGAGTTTTTAGATAAGTGGTTTAGGGATCTGATGAGCATAATGATTATTAACATACTACAGGTTTGTGGGCAATTTAATTTAAAAAATAACTTTTATCTGATTGTACTAAATATGCACATACCTACAACCCACGTTAATTTTAAAAGTAGCTGTGTAGCATCTATAAAAACCCGAAATATACTGCCAATAAAATTCCAATATACTGTGTTACTAGTTACAAATGTTATTAGGTACAAGCCCGCACCGAAAATTGGAAAATTTAATAATTCAGCAAAGTTGGAGCAAAACCTACTCGGTTTTACGTTTTCACCCCACCTCGTCATTAGTGCGCATTCTGTTACTAATTTTGAAAAGTGATCAAATTTTCAGATTTTCATTCCTAAGAAACTTTCGCATTTATTCAGTCCCTCAATGTGCTCTGATTAGTACCGACGGTTTTATTCAAAAGTAGATACTTAAAATTTTCCGAAAACAATATCTTTTTAATGAGCGCAGCTTCTTTTAAGACATTCAAGTAGATAGAAGTAATTAAAGGTCAAAGTTCTAAGTTAATGTCACTTTAATTAATTTAAAACATTTTTATAGGACACTGACATCGTAACTTTTATCTGACATAGGTATACACTTTAGCAAAATTCCATTGTCATTGATATTCAACTCAAATATGATTGTCATGAGTCGATTTTTTCCCGTGGGGGAAAGTTTCAAATAATCCTGATCCATCGTTACACAAAACTTGTAAGTTGTTCGCGTCTCAACGGATAATCGAGTTTGTACTTGGAGGTCCGCCATCAATCATTTATCCCGCTTTCTCCGCGGACGGATCTGCACCGAGCTACGCGGAAAAACTTTAAAGTGTTCCAACTTAGTGTGACGTATCGTACACTCGCTTGTTACTTGAATAATGTCTCTCAACTATTTATAACTGCGGACTACTTGATGTAATCTATTATTGTAGATCTTGTGCTAACATCATGAGTTTCGTTTATGACGTGTTTGCCGCGACGCCATGTTTTTCCTTATCCGTCTTTCCTAAGAAAAGGCCAATCCATCTCTCTACCAAACTGTGTGTTAAAGGAATAAAGATACGAGGATAATATTGCTCCACGAAAGTTTCCTTTGGAAACTCCATGAGCCTAGAGTGATTTCATGACAAATATGTTCATTGGGAACTTTTGCATTGGAGTAAACAGAAACTGAGTAAAATTGACTTCTTGAAAAGGCATTAAAAAAAAGCAAAACAAGGAAAAAACATAACTTTTTATCGAGCTATGGTTAACCGCGCAAATATTATTGACGATCCAATAAATCTGGTATCAAGTCACCCCGACTGAGGCAAATAACACAAGTAGACACGAATCTATACGGATACTGGTATGAGTGTTTTATGAGCACTCAAGTGCCTTCCGGACTGGGATGTTTAAAACTCTCGCGAGCAGGGAATCGAGAACATTCCACTCGCACTCACGACACGACAATGTCGGATTTGATCTCAAACGACGACATTTTTATGAGCGGTTAAAAGTTTATGAATATGCTTACAGCTGCAGATTTTTACTTACGCTGTTTATTTAAATTCATCATATAAAAATGAAAATGAAACTTTCATTTTTGTTAACTTGAATACTTACTCAATCGTGTTTATTTGATCTTGGATTATCTGTCCTTTTTATTTTTAATGATAGAGAATAACTTTTATATATTACTTAATTTACTTTACTGAGACTTTTTTTCAATTCAATTCTTAAATTGTTTATTTGTTGGCACGTGCAAAACAAACCCAGTGAACATCATCATCATGATTTTCTCGAAAAAACCATTTCACGTTTATACGTACCGCTTCATTAATTGTACTGCAAAAGTCAGTCAAATGAAATAGAAGAATGCCAACAAGAATATTTAGAGTTATAATTATCAGTTTTCCCTCGATGTTGTACGCAGTAATAACATTTTTATTTCACCATCAAGAACAAGAAATATACACGGTAACGTGTATAAAGCCGCTGGTGGAATATAATGAGAGTACAAAGAACTTACATTATAAACAGCACAAAGTTCACAGATAAATAGTACTTATATAAAGGGTGTAAAACACCTCTTCACGAAGCCAAAAGGCACTTGTTCTCCCCGTAATTGCGATCATTTTTACGGAGATATGGGGGTCAAAGTTATAACTTTTGGACAAGGTTTTTTTAAAATTCAAGTATTTATTGTATGGTTTTGACTTTAACACCTCCACGACCCCCGTACTATTCAATCCGTCCATCAGCACAATGTTTTAAGTGCGTTTCATTGATTTCTACCACAAAACATGATTTTTCACCCAAAAAAAAAAGTTGTTTCCCAGCGATAATTTTTGCGTAAAGTTACTTAGTTTGATGTACAGAATTCTTGGTTAACGGCTTCGTGATGAGGTGGTTTAAACCCTGTATGTAGTAGAAAAGATCTGAAGTGGCGACCGCGAACAAGAAGACGATGCGTTGGAAGACCTCCCACTAGGTGGACCGATGACCTGGTGAAGGTTGCGGGAATCCGGTGGATGCGAGTCGCAAGGGACCGGTCAATGTGGCGACACTTGGGGGAGGCCTATGTCCAGCAGTGGACGTCTTTCGGCTGAGATGATGATGATGATGTAGTAGAATCTTGCAGCAAAAATATCGAAAATAAAGAGAATAAAGCTGCATTCAAAGTAATGACAGCATTTTCGAATATTACATCACGAAAACTGAGAGAAAAAGAATATTCTAAGTACAGCCTACATCAATATCAAAGTAAACAGGTTACATTCTACTCGAAATACTAAAGCACTTGTTAATAACAACACATGGAAAACCGCCTACAATGTTACCAAACAATAACATTGCTATATTTATAAATACAATAAGCCAATTAAGTGTAGCAGGCCAACACAAAACACAGTATCGAAATTTGTAAATAATCATCGGTTAAGTACACAAAGATTCCATGAAATAGCCTAATAATAACATATTGTGTCTAATTAGCTTCAATAACAACGTATCGAATTATCAGAATAAACATTACCTACACACAGTACTCCATACAGTTGGAAAGTCGTTGTTTTATTCAAGCGAGAGCATTACAATAATAGTCAAAGACGACTGTTTTTGAGTTTTAACAGCAAACACCGCTTCTGGGAAGCTCCAACAATACGGCATCGTAAAAATTAAATTACAGCGAATCTCCGAGTAGGTTTCAATTTTCCAGTAAGACTCCGGACTCGAGATTCCATCTCCTCTTACGAAATAATATTGCGTCCACAAATACGCCTTTACTACCTTTCCGTCCTACACCATTCAGCATTAATATTAAATCAAACGAATTAGCGATCCTAACACTAATAAGAGCGTCAGGTGAAATCAGAGCTGCAACGTTGAATTATACAGCACCTGGAATTACTTCTAGCGGAATAAATAGAAATGTTAATTTGAGACTGTAAAAAGTATCGCAGGAGCGTAGCGCGACGGCAAATTAGAGGGAATGGAATATAGTTTACTTTACGGTCCTCGAGAAACAAGCAGTGGGAGGCTCGGCCGGCGCGCGGGTCAAGTGCCCAATTTGTCACCCGCGCAAACTTCCGACTACTTCGGCCGGGGCCTGTTCGATTCCATTAAACTTTCGAGACCTTTTGAAGCTATTTTCTTGTTTGAATCAAGATTTGCCTAATTCATTTCGGTGACTACCTACTTCAACGATTTCAACGTTGGTTTAACGTTTATAAAAATGTCTCTCCCAGAAGGTATCATTATTAGAATGAGACATAATTTATGGGGTACCTATTCCATGGCCGTCAGTGACCTAAGTTAAGTGAGAGTGAGATATCCGAATGAAAGTCCCGGGGACGCTTAGGCACAATGCGCTATCATAAAAATTAAATTACGGTAAGAGTTTCTGTGTAAGTGCGCGCCATTTCAGTTAGGCGGGTTAGGCGCGGGCGTTGGAGCCCGCCAACCCACCATCCCGCCAGCCCGCCACATCAAAGCGCCTCATCCTGCGCCCGGCTCTCACCCAAATCAAATTTACCAGCTTTCTTTCTTTCTTCTTTCGTCACGACACTGAGACTAAGTATTTGACCCATGGTTTGTTACGTTCAAACCTGACTCTATAAAATTTCAGGAGACAATGAAAATCTGGCCTCAGTAAGCCAAAAAATTCATTACATTGTTGCAAGAGCTTCGAAGCTAATGAAAACGAAAAGTATAAACAAGGGGAAAGATGAGAAGAGGAAGTTTACCGCGCCGGGGGTTCTGTACTATCTAAAGACTTTGTTTGGGTAAACAATTAGTCTTTTCCCAACATTTTTGAGCCATTTACTTTGCTTCGAAGTGGCTTGTAATTTGCGTTAAACGTTCAAAGTATTTCTATGGAAATATATTTAGAGTTTTAAGGCGGTATGGTTATTCATCTATTCGTTGGTCTAATCTCCAAACTTTCCATGAAATAAAAATAAATATATTCCGTTTTTGTGATTAAATATTTCGTACAAAATACTTTTCATGTAGATTCCTCAAATCAAATAGAAAAAAACGCCATAATTTTCCTCCTCACGCAATAATCCTATAGCAATTTTCGTTTTAATTTTCCCACCGAACCCTAAGGCCGTCGAAGAGAGAGACGTAAAAGAAATTAAAGTCCAAGTTGTTTACGTATACACGCCTGGGGCATAGATCAAGTGGCTAATTTGTCAGAGAGGCAACTCGGTGGTACCGGCGCGGTCTACTACCTACGGCGATGCGATTCGATTAAACTTCAGCCGAAGAACCAACACAAGAACAAGGCCTACTTAACGCGCTTCTACATTTACGGCGGAAACTTAATTAGCCAACTCTGTAGACGTGGCAGCAATATATGTGCTATGAATGTTCTGTGTATTATTATGTTCTTTTAAAGTTGTCTAAGGGTTTCTTTTTTTAATGCTCATGTTCTTCACAATATTAATGTCCTGCCATTGGGCAAAGGCCTCTTCTCGTAAAGATAAGTTATTAATTTATACTTTCTTGTAAAAGTTACAAAATAAAACGTAACCATAATATTTAAGGTTAAACTAACTCTAATTTGAATATACAGAAACTCTGTACTAACACAGAATAGCTCCACTATTAAATTTTACCACATTTTATAGAACCCTTATCTTCAAACTTAGATTAAAGGAAAGTTTGTACGGCAAGTTTGTTTTCCTACGTTGTGCATATCTATGGTTCGAGATCAAACTACGTAGGGAGACTTATACCGTTTTAGTTTGCATGTTTTAAAATTTAATGTATTTTAAAATTGTTAATTTTTTATATTTATAAAGAATTACAAATAAATAAATGACTTTTAGCACACTTTTCTTTCACTAGGTATGAAATGTTATGCATTCAAAACGTACTTTCTTAGATATATTTTACCACAGGCAATATTGAAATAAGTTATTGTAAAGTTATTTTGATGAACCGCAAAAGCAATATCGTCCTTCTTCGAACTGTGCTCTTGAAAAGCTCAAAAGTTAATAAACTCAAATAGGATTTCAATAGAATAAAAATACAATTCATACTTATAACATACGTATTTTGAAGTGATTATTAAAATATTGAAATTATTATAAATGTTCAGGTCACTTCATATTTTAATGCCCGTCTGCCCTTCTGTCACCTTTCGATGCTTATTTATAATAACAAATGTAATTGATCAACGTAAAGGTCGCACACACGATTTACTGGTCAAGTACATCATTAGTCATTTACCATTCCATCGAATATACAGGGTGTAAACAACCCCACCACGAAGCCGTCAACCAAGCATTCGGTACATCAAACTAAGTTACTTTACGCAAAACATTTTGCTGGGAAACGACTTTTTTTTTGGGTTGAAATATCATGATTTGTGGTAGAACTCAATGTAACGCACTTATAACATTGCTGATGGATTGAATAGTAAGTACTTGGATCGTAGAGGTGTTTAAAGTAAAATAGTATGTTACAAAAAACCGTTCATTAAAAAAAAAATACAAAAAGTTGGAACTTTGACCCCCAATATCTCCGTAACTAGAAGGTTCCCAGGTGTAGATCAAAAATTATCGCAATGACGGGTAGAACAAGACGTGCCTTTCGGCTTCATTAACAGGTGTTTTACACCCTTTATGATAATGTAGGTAGATAGGTACATTAGTAAAATTATTCACGACTGCCAGTTTTAAATTAAGCAGCAATTGTTGTTGAAATAATGATAACAACGAGCCCAGGTGTAAGTCATCATTGTAAACTTGAAGCAAACAATAAAAAATATAACACTAAATCAGTAAGTATGTATTTACAAACAAAAAAGTATATATGAAGTATATCAACTAGCTGGTGTCCACGACACAAGCCTTGCTTAGTGTGGCACTAGATGGCGGTGTGTTTTTTTTTTTTTTTTTTGGATAGGGCATCTCGCAGTTCAGTCTACGAAGACTGGCTTCTGCTTAACCGGGCAAGTCCTGTGGATGCCTTGAATTTAAGGCCTCCAGCCAGGGCAAAAATGACTAAAAACTAAGCGACAGCGCTCTAAGGGCACCCCCTGTGGGGTACGGACCTCGGCTTAGGGCGTCGCTGGGGGCAGCAAAGAGACAGGCTGGATCTGACTGTCTTTATTTAGGGACTGTTTTATTGCTAAAGGCTCAGCATCGCGGGCTGGCTCAGGCAAGGGTCGGGGAGGGATTGACTTGGGATTACGCGCCGGACCTCGGCGGCGAGGTCGGAAGGTCTTCGGTTTGTATTTGTACAATATACGAACTGTACTGGTATCTTTCCTACTCTCTCGCAAGATAGTGATCGGATCGTCGGGGGTGACTAAGGTGTGACGCGGACGTTGGACTGAGCTAATACGCGATGGGTCGTACCGGGCGGCCAATGCGATTAGGGGGTTCCTATGTTTGATGGCAGTGTCGAAGTAACGCTTGGAAAGGCGTTTCATGAACTGCTTAACGGTAGGGATTCTAAGGTCTACGTGTAGACTGTCGTTACGGACGTACGGGGGGGCACCGGTGATCTTACGGAGGAATCGGTTCTGCAAGGTCTGCATCGTGTGGATATGACGCGGGTGGGCATGAGCGAATACGATACAAGCGTATGTCATGATGGGACGGATGACTGCGGTGTAAAGACGCAACTTGCACTTGAGTGACAACTTGCTCTTCCTAGTGATCATGAAATGGAGTCGGCCCATAGCAAAGGCAGCTCGGTCACGAGCTGCTTTGATGTGAGCCTTGAATGACAGATGGTCATCAAGAATAACTCCAAGATATTTGGCTTGCTTCTCCCAAGGGATAGGCTTGCCAAACATAGTGACGGGGGGACCTGGCGAACGCTTAAGGCGTGCCTTATAGTACAGAACTGCCTGGCTCTTGTCAGGGTTAACCTCAATCCTCCACTTACGGAACCAAGCGCCGAGCGAGTCGACAGCTGTTTGGAGGATGCGACGGATGTTAGTCTGAGAACGGTCGGTGTAGTAAATTGCCGTGTCGTCGGCAAATAGGGCTAACTGAACCTTCTTGTTCTTGGGGATATCACTAGTATACAACGTGAACGCGAGGGGAGAGATAACGGAGCCCTGAGGGACTCCGGCACGGATAGGATGGGGAGAGGATAACGTCTTACCCACACGGTAGCGGAAGGTACGGTTTGACAGAAAGTCTCGTAAGATGAGCACGAGACGGTCAGGCACACCGAGTTGGTATAGCTTATATAATAAGCCATTGTGCCAGACCTTGTCAAAGGCTTTCGCTATATCGAAATGGCGGTGTGTGTTAATGTCCAGCGATATTTATATTTTATTAATAAATAAAATATAAATATCGTTGGATAAATATATACACCTGTATTCCCCGAAGAGCTAGCTGAGTTCTTCTTTTAATACCATCATCCACATCTCGCTAGTTATGTTTAAATAAGTTTCCAAAAGTACGTTTGTTTAATCAAATTGGTTCTGCCTTATCCAGCGACATGTGTTGTTTTCGTCACCTGTTCAAATTAAATGCGTTTTCAATTTCGTTTTTCAGTACAGTTTTCAATAAACACTGTTAAGCCGTCATACATTTTCTCAAAAAATGCTTGTTAAAGCTACCATCCAATTATTAATAATCCTATTTTAAAGTGATTTTCAATTCAACAGCATGTATGGTTCATTTGTAGAACTTTGACAGCCATAACAGGTAGTCAGTGGTCCGAAAGTCAGACAAACAACATCTTTCCAAGGTACCCCTTTGAAAGATGGTGTTTGTCTGACTTTAGTAGTAGGTACTGAGTGACAAGGTACCCCGTATCACTCAGTACATACTTACTGGGTTGTGAAGGTCAGTTAGGCTGTCGCTCCATGTAAAATACTGGTATTCAGATTCAGTACTAATACTGGAAGCCGATTCCAACTTAGTTAGGCAGATAATGATGATAGGATTCACGAGACACTTACTTCTCTATCGTTCCTACCCTTAAGAAAAAGTTAAGAGTCAAGTCTTTACTATTGCAAAATACATAGTCCGAATTGCTTACCTATTAGATTTTGTTTACAGATGTCTTCGTCTTTTTGAATTTTATGTTTAAAATGCTATTTAATCCGGACAAATGACAAGGGTGGACAAATCTGAACTGGTGGTTAAAAAAAGCCGGTTACGTCAATACAAGCGACGCCAGCACCTACGGGCTTGTCACCTTAACGTGCACTTACCTTCAGACAGGTACAGTCGGTCAGGCTCGGCTGGCTGTTCGCAGGGTCGATGACGCAGCGTGACGTGGAGGCTGGGCCCTCTTGGTGGCACTTCGGGAGGAGCAGGCTCTGGAGGGGAGTCGCATTCACGCTCGCTGGCTTGACCACCGTTGCCTGAAGGGGCTGCATAAGACATAAGGTAAAAAATCATAAATCACAGTTGCAAGGTGTTAAGTTTACAGGGTTGAAAGTATTTTTAGCCCTTATCAAACTACTACACACAAAAGGTACACAGATGAACTTAATGCTTAGCCATTCTCTACTAATAATCTAGTTTTGTGGAGAACTATAAACAATGGCGGTAAGTTGTCTTCATGTTGTGAGACTGAATTGTTATTTTGGCACCTGTCAAGAATTTGGTATTTGGGGAGTAACTTGGATAGTGCAAAATTTGGATTTTGCTGCGACTTACTTATAAAACAGATAAACTTCAATATTTAGAGTAGGTTATCCCACAAAAGAATGCACCTACATCATCATAAAAATAAGAAACTTCTTGAAGTTTCTTATTTTTATGATGATGTAGGTGCATTCTAGTTCAGAGTAGTTATGTAGTTGAATTAATTAATTAATTTATTGTGAATCATAAAACAACAAGACGAACCCGACACCGAACCCCTATTAAGCACAAATTCGCAACTATTTAATAACATATTATGACATCACGATGTTCGTCTCCCGAACCACGAATACAATTCGGCTGGCTCATTGTGTACACGTTCCTTCGTGCCAGTCACATGCGTCGGAGCAACTATGCCAGGCATCCTTATCAAAGGCATGCACCCACCTCCATAATACGCTCATAATAGGTACACTACAGAATGCCTAAGTACAATAACTAAACTGGAATCCGACACTGAATATGTGTAATACCTCGTCCATACCTCACATTTCCGAACGGGATTACTATTGTTGATGCTTGCAGTTATCATTACATTCCTGTTGGGTGGTATGTGGTGCATTTATATTAACTCGCTACAGTGGATTAGTTGGGTTATTTAGTTGTTGAGCTTCATGGTTTTTTTTTAACATGCCCCTTTTTTACGATCATAAACGAATGCTTATAAATAGAACTGTTAGACTATAACATGGTCGGTTTTAAATAGTAGGTAGTTCAAGATATTAACAGAGTAGGGGTCTTTCACCGGGTGTAGGTATAGGAAATATAGTTTTTATAACATCAGAGAGGAACGGACTTGTAATTCAAGTTTTTCAAACAGTCCGCACTCTATTTCCACTTCTACATTTCGATTAGGAACTGATAATGGACTTCAAAGTTAGGCGAAGCAACTCCTCGATTGCTAAGAGTACAACAACTGTAATTGGGATAATCTATTTGGGTTCTCGAGCAAATACTACAGGCAGGTTGGTAGTCAGGCAATTTGCTTTGCTTTACAACATTTTCCCGTTGAAACTTTGACGATTTAGGGCGATAGATGACCTAAATAATGTTTAGAGGATGTTTAATTAACTCTAAGTTGGAGTTGTAGATCAATTAAAATGTTGAGCAAATTTTAGTTTCAGGAAATTATTAGAGAATAGACATGTTCGGGTTGGCATTATTCGGCACGTGTGGGGGGCAAAATCAAATATACACGGTGTTAACGAACCGTTTGCGAAGCCGTCAACAAGCATTATGTAATACATAAAACTAAGTTAATCTGCAAATTTCACCGATGTAGTATGGGTGAAATTAGACAGCCAGTTTTCAGTTTAAAATATTATGATAAACACAAAACAATACCACTACCATTGTTAAGACAGAGTCGTGCATTGCGCGCGTTGTTTTCGTGCGGGAACTCGTCAGCACGTCGACGACGTTGCAGCGTGCCGCCTGGCTCCGCACTGAATATCTCCTCACCTGGGGGGAATAAACTAGTAAGTATGATATTGAAAGCAGAAAATTGTTGTTGTTAAAGAAGAATGAACCTCGTATGATATCAACTGCAAGGTTTATGAAGTAAAAGCGAATTTCAGCAATGAAACTGGAGAGCATCAGACAGCATCTGTATGTAGTGCTGCATATAGTTCTTTTGGTGCAAGGTGAGAATTGGCCGGTGCCATCTTGTTTTTCAATACAACCACTATTTAGTTATTGTTAACCAACAGCACCCTCCGACCAATGTCATTCAACTGCCAAAAGATGTTTGGTCGCACTGTAAACTTCGTTCGATACTGACTTCTTTTCTGTCCTTCATTTTTTCAGCTTGTGTTTAAAGGACAAAACAGAAAAGTTTCTTCTTGTTTTGGGGAATAGATAACATTAAGTAAGTTATTTTATTTTTGTTATATGTAATATCGCAAGGTTTACAAATAAACTGTTATTCTAAAAACTATCATGTCAACATACCTTTCGAGTTCCTGTTTCTTCTGTAGAACCTGCGGTTGGTGCTCTCATGAGGAAAGGGGGATGCTTGCCGCTGCGGACTACTGGCGTACCGCGGCAGTTCCTCCCCGCCTTCCGACCCGTAGATACGACGCTGTTCATCTGTGCCAAGTATAAGAGTTTCATTACCAACTAATAAAACAGACATACACAAATAAACTCACGCGATAGTCCCTTGACGATAGGTAAAAACTACAGAATATCACATGCTACAGTCCATTCATAAAACTCGTCAAACACGTACGAGTCGGTAAGTTGCCAGTAAGTACTATACTCCTGACTTTTCTGGAGAACAGTACCGATAAGAACAGTGCATGTTCTCCTAAGGTATCCACTCACAACAGCCTGTTCGCCTTTCATTCATCTCCTCAATATGACGAAACATCCTCTAGCTTTCATTTCTATGAAAAAGATGACGATTTATCCATTCGATGCATTCCTCTCGACCAAACTATTTCTGTAAAATTATGTTAGTTCATATTATGTTATAGGGGCAGACAAAGGTCGAACAATATTAGGTCTCCTCTAATCCTAGGGTTAGGGTACCTTCATTTGTCATGACTATTGGAGTCATATTGGTCATAATTGAAAACGCTTCTAATAGATCGAATCCATTAACTAACGAGCTATTATGGTTTAGTAACTGATTTGTAGCCCTAGTCTGTGATAAATGATAAGACTTCAACACAGATTATTGACGACAGATTTTCCAAAGACTGCCTTCATTAATAAAAAAACCGGCCAAGAGCGTGTCGGGCCACGCTCACTGTAGGGTTCCGTAGCTTCCCAGACCATTAAAAATACCAACATTTTTCGTCAGCAAAAATAACTTTGTTTTTCATAGTATTTGTATGAAAAACAAAGTTATCATTTGCGTTTTTTTGAAAAAGTGCTATATAACTCAAAAACTATTCAACTCATCAAGTTGAAAATAATTTTCCTAGAAAGTTCATATAAAGGTCTACTTCTGTGATTTTTTTCATATTTTTTAAACTTATGGTTCAAAAGTTAGAGGGGGGGGGGACACATTGTTTTTGACTTTCGGAGCGATTATTTCCTAAAATATTAATATTATCAAAAAATGATTTAAGAAAACCCCTATTCATTTTTAAATACCTATCCAACAATATATCACACGTCAGGGTCAAAATTAAAAAAAAAATCGCTCCCCACTTTACGTCTGGGGGAGGTACCCTAATAAAAATGTTTTTTTAAATTTTTATTTTTGCACTTTGTCGGCATGATTGATATACATATTGGTACCAAATTTCAGCTTTCTGGTGCTAACGGTCACTGAGATTATCCGCGGACAGACAGACAGACAGACAGACAGACAGACAGACAGACAGACAGACATGGCGAAACTATAAGGGTTCCGTTTTTTGCCATTTGGCTACGGAACCCTAAAAACAAGTTAATATTCAAATCCTTACTACGAACAAGATTAACACCATATTTTTTACATGAAAAAGTTGCCCAACTCTCGACATTCCAGTTATGTTATGACTAAGTAATAATTTACACTTTATACAAATAGGTCAGTATAAAAGTTAAGGGCGGAAAGTTTGGAATTTATGAGGCGGTTTGTTTGGGTAGGTAATTCTAAACAATAACAAACAAAATGTATACGTTGCCTGAGGCTGTGCGGGCGGCGTGAGTCGGCCCGCGGCGATTTGAACCCGCTCTCTACGTAGTTCGCCAAACAACGTGCACTATAAAGGAGACTGAGCAGAAGGCTTTATCTAACTGTTTACTTACGCATGAACAATCATACTACATATTTGTTTAACTCTGTAAGCCATGGAGGCCAGACTAAAGAACTTTCTCATGATCTGTTTACTTCACCAAAACATTAATAGATTCTAATTTAGTACTCATTCTGTACTCTTCCCTCTGTTGTTATACAACCCACCTGTTTTTCTTGTAAGTTCTCTGACAACTCTCGAGGATAACTTACTGATTAGTCGAGAAAGACAAAAAATCTTGTTATACAATAAACCGGTAGAAACTTTTCTCACCAATTCGCTGCAAAGTGCTTTGAATACATGATTATGACCATTTTCTCAGTCACGTCCTCCATTAGTAGCATGCCACTTATCATCATCATAAAGTCATCTTACTAACAATACTTAGATCCGTAAAGTATATGATTTCCGTTATTAATAGGTAATACAGCTTGCAACTGTTTATGTACCTACTGTTCTTGCCTAGTTAGTGCCTGTAGACTAGAGCAATGGCCTGTTCAAATAATTCCTCTTAAAACGTTGCAAAATCTGAGGATGCATGAAAAAAATAACATCACAGGCCTGCATGGCTCGGACCCAAAACCTTGTTCATAAATTGTATTCATTCCAAGGAATATTACGATCATTTTTAAATGATGATAATCAAATCCTGTATTACAAGTTGAGGAGCTAATTAATGTGAGGAATTCTTCGATCTCGTAGTATATATAACATATCATATGATTTACGCAAGCTCCTAATTTTCTAATTTATATAATAATAATAATAATAATATAATAATAAAATTTATTTTGCTCCCACAAAGTACAGTTACAATATAAGGTGTTACAAATATTGAAGGCACAAAGATTTGTGGGAGTCAGGAGTTCAAACTAGGATACCCTGTGCTATGGACTCCTGGCCCCCCTCGCCGAGATTTATGACAATTTTTGTTTTTATATACATGTCATTGTAGGACTATTGTAAAAAAGAATTACATGAAAAAGTACTTATAAAATAAAATCAAAAAAAATAAATAAAAATGCGTGTGTGTGTTTGTGTGCGACGTGTGAGTGTCGAGTGTAAGGTGTGGTGTTGTGTGTGTATGTGTGTGTGTGAGAGAGAGAGAGAGTAAGATAGTGTTAAGTATGTATAAAGATGGATGTGTATACAATTGTCTGCGTGAAGGGGTGGACTGCCACCCCCTCCACCCGCTGTAGTTATGAGAAAAACGCTAGACTAGGATAATTTAGTAAGCAGTTTTTCAGTTTCTTCATAATCAAGTACCAAAAGCCACTGTGTCAGCTTCTTTTTACATTCTACTCTAGACAGATTAACAATTTTAAGAATCTTATTTATTTTATTATAAAGTCTGCTTGATCTGAAATTATAGAAATTACTGGCAAAAGAGGTTTTTACCGGTGTTGTTTCACAGACTTCATAGAATCGTCTAGTATTAACCTTCTGTTTAGCCGTAGAAACGTCTATAGAGGAATGTTTTTTTATAACTGTTTGCAGTATATAAAGTTGCCTGATTGATAATACCTTTGCTTCGTTGTAGAGGGTTTTTGTAGCGTATAGACGTGGTTTGAAAAGAGCGACTTTTAGAAGAAGTCGTTGAGCTCTTTCAACGTTTAAGACATTTGTTTTATGTGAGCCGCCCCAGGTGGAGATACAATACGCTAAGATTGATTGGCAAAGGGATTCGTACACATTTTTAACCAGTTTCCAATTTGCAACATGCCTAAGATTTTTAAATATATGAACGAGTTTTCTAGTTTTCTGAACCAGATGTGCAATGTGTTGTTTAAAAGATAAGTTTTTATCGATCATTATGCCTAAGTATTTTATTGATTCTGTTTTTGATATCATTGGGCACCTGGTACAGTTGTTGGTAACTGGATTACATGTGTGTGCATAAACATGGAAATTATTAGTGTTTGATGCTATATTATGTATTGTAAACTCTACATATTTAGTTTTAGTTGCATTTAAGGTCAGTTTGTTGAGAGCAAGCCAGTGAGTTACACTATTGAACCCTGCTTGGGCAGCAACAAAAGTTTCGTCCCAAGAGTCACCATAAAATGTTAAAGTAGTGTCGTCGGCATAAGACATTACATGACAGTTTCCAATCATCAGCTGGCAAAGATCATTGATATAGCAAAGGAAGAGGGGGGGGCCTAAGATACTGCCTTGTGGGATTCCAATATTAACCGGGCTCTCTTCACTCAGCGTATTGCCTATCCGAACTGATTGATAACGATCTTGTAAATAGCTCTCAAACAGTTTTAATTGTGTGTCCCTTATTCCCATTTGTTCTAGTTTTGAAATTAATATGCGTGGGCACACAGTATCAAAAGCTTTCTGAAGGTCCAGAAAGATAGTCAAACATTTTTTTCTATTATCTAATTTACTTACAATGAATTCAGTGAACGTATGAACACAATCAGTTGTGGATTTTCCTTTTCTGAAGCCATACTGGTTAGGTGACAAGATGTTTTTGTCCTCTAAGAATTTTACAAATCTGTTATTAATAATCCTTTCAAATACCTTTGAAATAGAGGTGAGCAATGAAATTGGCCGATAATTGGCCACTTCTTCCTTGCTACCGCTCTTAAAAATAGGGATAACAATTGATTTTTTTAGAGATTCTGGAAAAATGCCTTCTGCTAAACATCTATTCAGGATATGGGTGAGGGGAGGGACTATTATTTTTTTTAAATTTTTAAGTACTGTTGATGATATATTGTCCCACCCTGCTCCACAATCTGAGCGAAGGTTGCTGATTACTCCTTCTACTTCCTCTTCAGATGTCTCCAAAAGCACAAAAGAGTTACACGAGGACTTGACATTTGCCGTTGGGAGTGGAGAAAGACCAGTTGGAATTTTACTTTGCAATTCCATGCCCACACTTGCAAAATAGGAATTTACTGCGTTTACTGAATCTTGAGGGGTTGTTTTAATATGTAAAAGTTCCAAAGGTGGTGCGTTTGATTTTTTTAGATTGGTAATATTTTTTATTGCGGACCAAAGTTTTTTGTTATCATTTCCAGCCGAATCAAGTATATTCCTGTCATATTGTCTCTTACATTTTTTTATTATGTCATTACAAAAATTTCTGTATCGTTTGTAGGATATTTTTAAGACGTCATTGTCAGGATTGTGTTTTAGCTTATAATGCATTCTGTCTCTTGTTCTAATGCACCTCAGGAGGCCTGGAGTAATCCACGGTTTTATGGTAATTTTATTTCTAGGAATTTTAATGTTTATTGTATTGCTTATTATAGTTTTTTGTAAGTTTTGAATAAAATAGTTCATGAGGTCATTTGGATTTATACTTTTATCGTACACACTATTAAAATCAATATTTTGGCAGTCATTGATCAGATTTTCAAAGTCAATTTTGTTCACAAATTTTGCTTTGTTGTTTTGTATATTTAAGAGAGTACGAGTAAAAGAGAAATCACGAGTTTATTCCAAGAACTCATTTCAAAACACATTGAAGTTCCAAAATTGACGAACGAAACCGCGAGAACATAATAGATAAGCACCTTCAAATAAAATTTCCAAGTAAAGTTGTAACTACACCGTGCCTATGTTGTTACGAATGGGTATAAAAGAAAGTTGTTGGGCGAAAGAAAATGAATTAAAAATACTCGTTCAGATTGGTAAGTTTCGCAATACTTTGGAAATTTGTTGGCAACGTTAACACAGCTCCCCGTAACGAAACGTGAATAAATTGAAAATAAGCAGAGAGACGCAGTCATTTGTAACTTTAGGGAAAGCATTTTAATATTTTTTGAAAGTCGACGATGAAAAGATGTAACAAACTGGAGAAATGTTGCCATAAAAAATATATAAACGTAACTCAAGTAAGTCAGTAATGAATCAACATCGCTCAGTGGCATATTTATAAAGTTGCCCGCCCTTTGTTAATCTTATATGTATGCACACAAAAACAAATTTAAACAATTCAAAATTCCCAACTGAAATAATATTAAAGGGTTTGGATGTAGCGTTTAATGAAAGTTAAGTCGGCACGGTCTGTGTAGCCAACGGCTGTATGAAACTAAACACCTTGTTTTAGTTTACTCAACGATTCTACAAACTCAATTAGCATTACAACCTCTGAAAGTCACTTTAGGTGAAATGGAATTATGTAGGAAATAAACGCGGTTTGTGTGAATACCTTACATGAATATTTTCCGGTTATTGTTTCCTATAACGCAGTGTTTATATCGGAGTAATTTGTTACGGTTTACGGTTATGATATATGAAAGTAACTAAGGACAAAGACCGCCAGGTACACAGAGCTCGGTATTCAGCCTAGGGTCGGCTTCATATTCGAACACGGGTTACAGATTAAGCTAGTTTAGCTAGTTTTGGGACGGGAATGGGAAAATTGTGAGCTTGTGGAAACTAGGCTTAATGATGACCGTTCATCGCGATAGCGGGAACATACGGCATCGCTTACATAATGGGCTGTGATACATGATCGAGCTAGCGATTAACGTCGAAACATTGCTATCATACGCAACCGTACTTACATTCTAAATGAAAAGGTCATTCAGGATTCACCATCCTAATTCCTAATATCCTACTAATATTATTCTCGTAAATGCGAAAGTTTGTGATGATTTATGGATGTCTGGATGTTTGTCACTCTTTCCCGCAAAAACTATTGACCGGATTAAGGTGAAATTTGGCACATTATACAGGGTGTAAACCACCTCACCACAAAGTCGTCAACCAAGCATTCTGTACATCAAATTAGGTAACTTTTCAACAATTATTGCTGGGACACGACTTTTTCTTTGGGGTGAAAAATCATGTTTGCCTGCAGAACTCAATGTAACGCACTTAAAACATTATGCTGGTGGATGAATTGAATAGTACGGGGGTCGTAAAGGTGTTTAAAGTTAAAATCTTCCAATAAATACTTGTATTTTAAAAAAAAAACTTGTCAAAAAGTTGGAACTTTGACCCCCTATATCTCCGTAACTAGAAGGTTCCCAGGTATGGTGTAGAACAAAAAAATGATCGCAATGACGAAAAAAACAAGTGGTTTTCGGAATCGTTAAAAGGTGTTTTACACCCTTTATAATTTAAAACCTGGATTAACATATGGAATACGTTTTAATTCCGGTATTAATACGATCCCGACAATAACCGAACTCCACGCGGGCGAAGCCGCGGGCATAAGGTAGTATCTATAAAACATTGAATCTGATTTCAGTAATGTAGTTAGTGATCAAAGAATGTAGACGGGTAAGATATGAGAAACTTTGATTGTTTGGTTTTGTTTAGCAGATTATGAAAATATTTAAAAATGGTCAATTTGATTGCTGTGATACATTTGTCACAAATGTATCGCAGCAATCAAATTGACCATTTTTGAGACAATTGTCAATTTTTTTTATTTGTGTCAGGGAATGTAAAATACTACTACTTATGTACAATTTTAAAGTTTATGAATCCGTATGAGTCTGAAAATGGTAAAATGTAAGAATGAATAACAGAAATAACAACATCAATAGTCAACATTTACTCTTAATTTATTGCGCAATTATGAAATTATTAATGGATACTCGTATTACCTACAGTATCACGTTATAAAATGTTCATGCATATGTCGCAGCCAATTCGTATAACACACCGTATTACATAATGGCGCGCCGGATTGAAAAACGTCGCCGCGCCGTTACGTAATGCGGTGTTCTCTCGTTTAGCCGGATTGTGGTGGCGATACGTTCAACACAGCGGTGTCCAACGTTTAGCCTTATTGTCAGCAAGAAGAAACGACTGAATAAAACACTGAAAATTCCGAAAATAAGACGTAGCCCCGTTACGCGGGGCTCCTATTTATGTCTGCAGGGTTTTAAGTAACCTAACATAACCTAATATCGGGTGCCCTAAGTACCGAGCTTTCTTCGCTCGCTTTCAAAGCGGCGAATTGACGATGCGCCCGTTTGTATTTGGGTGGTACGTATACGCTACTTTGACGAACGTGGAGTGCTCATTCAATGCGGCGTACTTTGTTTTAGACGAATTGTAATACAGCTGAACGTTATGACGCATACATATCAGCGACGTTTTGCAATCAGCCGCGCCATTATGTAAATTTGCAACGTGTTGTACGAATACATGATTATATGAACGTGTGACTCACATAACTGGAATTAAACCCATACTCAGCAAGTGCGCCTTTTTTTTTTTTTTTTTTAGGATGGAAAATCATCAAATGACTTCTCCCACTCTGGGCGGAGCGGGAGGGAGTGTCAGACTCTTACTGACCAAAACCCATCCATGTTCCTTCCTCGCCCTTTACGTTCCGGGGCCGCGGTATCTCTTTCGAACAGTCCCGCAACCCCGGCAGGCTTCGGCCCTTGCGGGCCCCTCTCTTCTGCTGACATCTCTTTGAGGCGCGCGTGGAACACGAACGCGCCGTCGACACGGCCTGTCGTCACTAGACGGACGGACGGCTAGCTAGCCCATAGCTAACCGTCCACAGGCCCGAGCAAGTGCGCCTGCGACCACAAAACTAACGAGGCAGTTATAACTTTTATACTTAAATCGATACAGTAGTTTCGGAGCTCATTCGGTACAAACAAACAAAAAACTCCTCTTTATAATATTGGACTCGAATTTTAAACGAATTTAAACTCGTAGCTATGCAGCGAAACAATCGATAACTACCTACTTGTGGTAAATATGGAAAGACTACTTTACATTTTTAGACGACCTTCTGAAAAAAAAGTAATAGGTAAGTACTTACCTAGGTAAATATTCACAACAAAAATGAGTATAGCTCTATTCGCACCACTTCAGAAATAAATTATTGTGCTCTATGAATATTTGCTTAAATATTTACTGTATGCTTAAATATTTACAAAAAAGACTGTAATGTCTTTTTAAATGATGTAAAAATGACTTGTGTACTACTAAGCTACTACCAGTGTTTACCAGTTTTACACCAAACATTTTGCAAAAGACTCCACCATACGGTGACTTTCCCACCCTGTCCGAAATGCAGGCAATATTTAGTGAGTTTGACTGTTTTTTTCTTATCATAGATCGTATGAATATTTAACCAATAGGTTTCACTATCACAAACATACTATCAACCTTATTTACACGAGCCTTAAGTTGAGATTTGAAGGACAAAATATCTGGTTCAGAGACTCGATGTTTCCCTTCAGTAAACAACTCAAGATTGAATATGAAAATTTAATCGACTAATTTAATCGAAGAGAGATACCATGTTGCCGTCGCCGGCTGAGTTATTATACGTCCTGAGCTTGTAAATATGAATTCATAATAAAATATCGTACTTCATATAAGTACCTACTACAAAGGAGCTCGTCGTGGCTAAATAAATAATAACAGCAGCTCGGGTCAATCCCTAGGTTACGCCGTGCTTACATAGGTTGGTCCATAGATGGGTGATCATCCATTACGTACCAAGTTTCCTCCGTGCCTCGGAAAGCACGCTAAGCCGTTGCCCCACTGTCGTCAGATCTTTGGCAGTTCTTAGAGGCTCGAAAGTCTGACAACCATGTCTTACCAAAGGGTATCGTATTACCCAATACAAGAGTTGTAGAGGTCAGATAGGCAGTCGCTCGATTTAAAATACTGATACTCAGCTGCATCCGAATAGACTGGAAGCTGACGCCAATACAGTTAAGAAAAAGCTAAGGCAGATGATGACTTCAAGAAAATACTTGGGTATGGGACTTACCTAATAATAATAATAATAAAATCATTTATTTTCAGACAACTTGGCCCATATAGTGTTAGTACAAACAATTCCTTAATACTATGTTAGTAAACACAATTTAAATCACAATTTAAAACATTACTTATCATAATCTTTGGTAAGCTTGTCAATCCCCATGCATTACATGTAGCTTGACAAACCTACCAATTGTCGGCCCATCCAGCCTTTCCGCAAGTACCTTCAGAATGCCATTCGTGCTTTCCCCCATTCGGCGAATGATTGAGGCAACTTTTTTCCGCATTATCGCAAAATAGTCATCTGTGTGCGCATCAGCGAACATACCTGATGCACTGCAGTAAGGTGGAAGCCTCAACAACACACTTTTTTTTTTCTTTTTTGTTCGGATGCGGAATCATCAAATGACTTCTCCCACTCTGGGCGGAGCAGGAGGGAGTGTCAGACTTTTAGTGACTAAAACCCATCCATGTTCCTTCCTCGCGGGGCCGCGGTATCTCTTTCGAACAGGCCCGCAACCCCGGCAGGCTTCGGCCCTTGCGGGCCCCTCCCCTTATGCTGACATCTCTTTGAGGCGCGCGTGGAACACTAACGCGCCGTCGACACGGCCTGTCGTCATTAGACAGACGGACGGCTAGCTAGCCCATAGCTAACCGTCCACAGGCCCGCATCTACGGTGGCCGGTACCGCACCGGGCGTCGGGGGCCACGTGGTGGCTACCACGTGGCCCCCGACGCCCGGTGCGTCTCCCGCGGCTCAACAACACCCTGAAGGTATTGTTATATTGGATGCGTAAGGCACTGTCCGATTTTTGGGTATGATGAGCCCAATAATAACTTAATTGTTGCTATTGGGAATAGCTACATATTGCTGTGGTACGTAAATAGAGAAATCAAAGAAAATAAATTGGTTATTTGTTATTCCATTACTTATATCATTGTGTTCTTCCAAAATCACTTACAAGTACTACAGCCGATGTTATAATCAAAGGAATGAAAGAGATATTTTATTCGAGGTCTAGAATTATTCAAGCCGGGACCTAGGAGCGGCGTTCATTTGTAAGCCGCCAAAGTTTGACAAGTTAGGTTGCATTTAAATGCTGGCGGTGGAAGGTTCAGCACCAAGCCGTGCTCCAAATTAGCATTTTTCAAAGTCGTGCCAGTCTGATGGCTGAGCATTCTCACCAGACTTGTTCCTATAAATAGTTTTCTTTTCGCTTTTTTTTATTAAACTTTGCCCCACACTGCCTCTACCGACGCCCTCGACTGCCTCGTTTGTCAAGTGGTATTGGTGATACCATCATAAATTTCTCTTCGGTGGCCAAGGAGTCTGGATTTGTGCCCGGTTGATGGCAATAGGCTCGGTCCCTATTTCGTGGGATTTAAACATAACTGTGTCTGCGTTTACGAACATTTAAACTCACATACACAAACAGCCAGACCCGGAACAGAACAACTACCTGTAGTCCACATAAATATTTGTTCCGGGGATCGAATCTGCGACACGCAACGCAGCAGCCAGTCACTCAGCCAGTGCGCCAACCGTGCCGTTTATTTATAATGTAGGTACATTGTACGCATTGCTTTTTAACGAAAACTTCCCGAACATTTCCGGGTAGATTTCAACAAAAATAAAAAGTTTTCGCATAATAGCAAGCACTTGTGATAACATTAACAAATAGTAGTAGCCTTGAGAAACCCCGGGAGCAGTGGAGCTGACGTGAACTGCATAAATAAACGGAGATCCCGCCGCTATGAAATTCATATTTAAAAAATGTTAGCTGAGTAATAGTCTTCTTTGGGGAAAAATAATAGATTCCTTTACTCCTGCGATGAAAATGACCTGAATTAAATTTTCACATTCAATCGTCGCTGTTTGCCCCTGAGAGTGATCGCGGCCCGCCGCCGCAGCGCCTCCGCCCCGCTCCCGCCCCGCCACCGCCCCGCGCACGCCCCGCTACCGTCTGTCGGTTCTCATCATACCTATTTTTGTTTTTCGGCAATATAATCGCAGACAAAATTAAACATTACGTATGAAAGAGTTATGGTGTTTCCCACAGGAATACTCGAACGAACTGCAAATTCTATAAGACATCTCTGAACGTGTAGAGCTTTGATGTATGTGAGGTATTTTTTAAGTTAGCTCTTATATAAGAAGGTTTTAGTCAACTAAAAACGTTTTAATTTCTATTATTAGTTAATACTTCGATTAGTCATTAAAACAATAAAAGTTGACATTTACAGAAGTTTCTATTCTTTTATACACTACATCAGTGATAGTTCCAGGAAAACTTTTCAATTAAAATACCTAATATGTTTTCAAGAAAGACACTACTAATGATGCGTCTTATACATAATTACAAAAATTGTGTCATAGTAAAATGTGCCAGAACTGCAAAAACCTCCTAAGCATATGTTATTAAAAGTATTTTGGTTAAAATTTGTATAAATCCTTCGTTTAAGTCAGAAAGACAGATATGTTAGCTGAGACTTTAATCTTCATTAATTCAATACTCAGGTTATTCTAAGTTAATTAATAAATCTGTCTGGTTCGGGATCACTTAAATTAGTGTAGGTATTTAATCAAGCAATCGACAAATTAATCTGGATCCCAAGTTTCAGTAACTTCATCTGTTTACATATCGCCGGAATGTTGTCTAGATTATTTAACTTAGCCATTAAGTCGAGCAAGATAAAATATTAGATCGTACTGAAACCACTTAGAGCTATTTCCCCGGGATTGCGTGATAGCAACACTTAATTTACAAGCTCCATTTAATTTGAACTATTTTGAGGCTCAGGCAGGAATTTAAATATCTGCAGATAAGGAGCTCACGCGAATTGTTCGGCGCGCGCCGCCAGCGACTGAGCGCGAGCGCTCCAGCTAAATTACGAGATTAACGAATTAATGCTACACAAATTTCTGGGGTTTTATCTTGTTTTTTTTTTCTATTAACCCTTCATAAATTGAGACACTTCAGTTATTGTTCCACCGCTAGTATTTTATTATAATTTATCCACGAATTAATTAAATATCAAACTACGACCACAGACATTAAATCCGTATGAATTTGTGCAAACAAGTATTACACACTAACCATATAATTAAAATATATCTGACACCCTATTTCGCGAAATTGCGTACCCAATATTACCCGCTTATCTCAAATAACGATGTAGTCCTCGTAAAATGTAAATACATATGTAATAAAAGTGTACTGTATGTGTGTGTTAAAAGCGAAATCGTTTCGACAAGTTTAGAATATGGGCTGAACTGTATATTGAGTAAGCTGTATTCAAATAAAGAAATAAATCTGTATTGGATAGGGTGAGCGAAAACTAGTTACTTAGAGTAAATGTAGGTGTGTACTTGGTGAAATATTTTTTGACACAGAACGTGGGGGCCACAGGCACGGGAGCAAAGTGCAGAGATTAGACACGGGGCCCATCAATTACGAGTAATCCGAGACACGTGCGGCCCGCTCGTCGCGTCGCAAACCTATGGGGATTATTGAAATTTTATATCTACTCACACGCGACGAACGTTCGCACACACCCGCTTATAGGCTTTTGTATGAAAACGAGATAAGAAATTATGCAAAGGTTTGTAGCGTGCAATTACAATTTAGATGTGTAAATAAATAATAAATCACCATGAATAATATTAAAGACGTAGAGCTATAACTCTCTACACGATAAACCAATAATCTTTGCAGCAGTCACATAATGTACCAACCCAACGCCAGAGCCATACATAGCGGTCTCAATTTCACACCTATTTTGCGAATCTGACCGGTAGTCCAATTAATCTTCCTGCAGATTGGATTGGGTGCGATATTTGGACGCCTGCAGGCACCTTTGATGTGTCGCTTCAATATCTGCACAGTCTCTAAATCTCAGACTCAAACAAAACAGTACAGCTTACTAAACCAGTTTATTAATAACCAGTGAATTATATAATTCAAGTGGAAAACCTTTGCCAACTTCGAATTGACCTTTTCAGGAACAAAATGTTTGTTTTTTTCAAGAGAAAACTTTTTTAGGCGTGTTGAGCACTTTTAGGTTGAACAAAAATCATGGAACTCGCATTATCGTGACCGCTACACACAAACACGCTTTCATAGAACGGTTAGACAACGTCAACCTGATACAAAATAAAGTAATAATAAAGTTACATAATAAAGTTTATTTTGGATTAAATAATAATTATTATAAATGTCGCTGGACATTTACACACAGCGCCATCTAGTGCCACACTAAGCAAGGCTTGTGGCGTGGACACCAGATTTTTGATATACTACATATATACTTTTTTTTTCTAAATACATACTTATCATAATGGGTGTAATTTATCTATAATATGTATGTATTTAGAAATATATAAGTATGTTTATCAGTTGTCTAGTACCCATAACACAAGCTCTGCTTAGCTTGGGACTAGATGGCGTTGTGTGATAGTTGTGGAATATTATTATTATTATTATTTCCTTTATTCAATTTTTTACAAACTTTTTACATTTTTAAATATTAACTTAACAAAATATATAAAAAACATTTAAAAATATAAAAAATTGTAGCCCACCGGTATCGGGAACAGGGTCCAAGCTACCGGCGGTCAGGGCTCCAGAGAGAGGAACCTCCTAACAATACGAGCCGTGTCAAGGAGTACCGCTTTCTGAATCAAGCCCTTGATCCAGCTGCCTAACGAGAGCCTCCTCAGGTATTGGTCGAGGCTCTTGGCAATTAAGCCATGGGCTGACACGACTATCGGCACAATGATTGCTGAGTTATTATTATTATTATAAATACACATAAACATCCATGACTCGGAAACAAATGTCCATCCTCATCACACAAACATTTGCTCCTACCGAGATTCGAACCCATAAGGCAGCCTCACAACCACTACGCCTTTTAGTTTACTTAGTTTTCACATCTAGCAGTCGTAGCATCGGCAGTTCCCAAAGACTGCGCCGCATGTTATTTTTTAAATTTTATGTCATTTTCTCAAACTCAAACTCAAATAATTTATTTCAATTAGACCATTACGGCATATATATCTATGATTACGGCACTGTTGAATGTCAAAAATACAAAACAAAATCAAAGCTACAGTCACAGACACAAGGCATTCTGGGTACAGAAATCGTAATCAATCTGTAGAACAATATGTTTTTAAAATTCCTGCCTGTGATAGTAACAACATCTTCTTAGAAACTGTTTAGTAACATACACAATACTTACATCGTATAGGACACCTACCTGACTATCGTCACACTTTCCTAACTGGGTGAAAACTTGTAGGAAGCAACACTATTTGTCCATACTTAAGTCCGTGCACCTACTTAGTGTTAGTACCACTAGTGGGTCCTGTGTACTTAGTGTTTCGAGCTCGAGAATTAACGTATTAGGTTGAAACACCACGATACAGTATTACATTGTGCAATATTAATAACACGTTAAGTGTTAAATAAGAAGTTAGTTATAATGACATGAAATGAAATGAAATTTATTTACTTGCCAGAATATAGGTGCTTACAATATATAGTAAAATAATTTTAGCCTCACTATATTCGACTTATCAGTGGAGCAAATATTTCTAGTAGGTACATGCAATCATTGGTCGTACACATCATAGTTATAATAGAATTCACAGTCTTGCTTCGTTAAGATAGAAGATGTTGTGTTGTTTATTTATTTATTATTTGTTTATTTATTCAATTACAACGGTTGTATTTCTCAACCAATTACAGTAACTAAAACTAGAACTAAAACATAACATAAAATTAAAACATACAAAATCAGAAAGAAAAGGTTCACACTTTCACAAATTCCTCTCACAGTACTTCTGACATGTCAATAAAATCTTCATCCATCCATCCGCAAACAGAGTGGAAGAGCAGTAAATACACAAGAAGGAAGTATTATAAAACGTACCTATTATGGGGTGGAAAAGAAGGCTTACTTATAATCATCTTGATGCCCTTATCCCATTCTGTTTGAGGTCGGCGCAACACGTTTTCTTATTCCATTCTCTCCTGTCATACGTCACGGCATCGTTTACTCCTTTCTCTTTCATATCATTCCTCACTCATGCAATCCCTCCATATTTTTTTGGCCTTCCTCCCTTTCTTCTTTCTCCCTTCATCCATCAACATTCATGTCGATCACATTTTAACTTACATGCGTTTCATCCCTTCTCACTACATGCCCATACTAAGACAAACAACTTCAAAACAAGGCACGCTTAGTAAAGGTAGTAAGGTAGTAGGTGTGGTAACTCCCATGTTTAGAAGCTCATGAACGCTAATGTATTTTATAGGAAGGTACAAGATCTTTGGTGGTGATTCTTGTATTGTTTGGTTTCTAGTTTTGTGCTTTTGTGCTGAATCATTGTAAACCCAAAGTGAGTGTACTTTCTCACTAGCCTTTGCCTCTGTGTTCTCTTCAAAGAAATCAGGCGTTCGGTCTATGATTTAATGAATTCACAAAGATGCTGTGCGAACAACCGTGAATTGTGTCACAGATTTCATCGAACTTTATAGTGAAAAACATATACAATTCCTGAAATAAAATGATTTCAGTCCCACTTTACTACTTAGGCGTTAAAAACAAGATAAAATGATGCCCTCTTTTAACGAGGATAGAACCATGTTCAGCATTGAACTTTCAAGGTTAATATAATTTTATGCTGATGACTAAGCACTGCGTAACTTTGATAAAGGTCTGTATCAAAGTTACTTATTCATATTTTTATTTTGTATTTACATTTAAGTCACAGAACTTCTACATTTACATTCACTTCAATACTATAACTTGAGTGATAATTAAATATGTAACTACGCAAATCCAGCCTGTCCGCTAAGCAATCTTGTAAAATATTTAATCAACCTTGTTGGGTATCTAAACAGAATAACCAATTAGATAGCTACTCCTCGCCTAATATTCATTACTAACAGTAAAGATATCTATCTATATGCATGTTATTGTTCGACTGTCGTAGTTGTACTACGGCTGACTGAGACCGTGACACGTATATAGGGCGAAAACGTTAATTAGCTTCGATGCGCATTGAGCTGTCATGATTCGATTGCATATAAATGCGCATCGCGAGTTAGGATGCGATCAGATTTGCATGCTTAGCTATGCATGCGTAAGCACGTCGTCGTCGGAAGTTGAGACGAGCGCGACGTGTGTATCCACCCTTACAGTGTATTTCTGCAATCGATGAGACTTTTCCGTCGCAAAGAGTCCCCTTCAGCAAGTCTACAACGACATCCGACATCCATAAATGCATGTATTTGTTGAAGTATAAAACAATCATTTCCATGCAATCCTGTCGTTGGCTCAAACAAATTGAAATAAACAAAGCTAGTTTATATCAATGGTTTCTGTGAACTTTAGAAGGCCACATAGAAATAACTTTCAGGTTCATTCGTTTTCATTTACATAGATCACAACGGTAAGTATAACCAAGTTAGCAATAGTTATATGTACCTAGATACTCGCTCTTAATCAAAATTACGTACACACATTACCTCACTGAATGTATATCAGTAAACAAGTTACCGAAGTAACTTTAACCCAACACGTGAGAGACTCATTAATATAATGATCGGGTTTGCAAATAAAACATAATGCAATGTTAATGACCCGTTAAAGTTACTTACCTGTTCCCGCCAAGCTTGCGGTTTGGAGTCAACTAGAGAGTATTCTGGTAAAGAGGGTAAATGAGCTTGTCTATGGCGCCCTCTCGTGACCTCCCAACGAACAAAACGACAAAGAGAAGTACGGCAACATTTACGGAGAAAATGGCCGTGGGGCAGTGAGGGCGACCCTCCACCCTTTGTTTCCTTAGAACGGCTCGCCGCGCCGCACGCCGACAACTTGCCAAACCTTCCGACGAAATATGTACATTGCGATTTGTGGCCTTTGTCCTAACATATTAATGCGAATTTCAAAACGTATTTATTAACTTTTGGTAGGCCCACGCGTATTTAAGTTTCCAACGAAAATTCCTGCATTTAACTTGGTTGTTTATGTTTTACATACGTTATGCGAACGTCGGCGTCGCTAGTGATTCATACGTATTATATGCATTATTTAATAAAAGTTGTGAAAGAATGCTTGTTTTTTTGTTAGAGTATCCGTTGTCTGTGGGGGACACAGGGGTGGTGCGACGAGCGAGACGCACACCGCAGGAATTTCTAAATCTTCATAAGATAATGGATCGCTCCGCGAAAGAAAAGGACCTCTCCGGCTTGGAACTTTGTTGAATTCCTGACTCGTAATTAATAAAATTACTTTTTGGGAGCTTTCCTCGACTTCAAAGAATTTTAGCATAAAAGAAAAAGTTAAGTAGATGAATTATTTTTGAATGATAAAGGGAATAATTTTGGATATTTATACACTTAGGAGTTGAGTTGTTCTGAAGATTTTCATAGTCGTTTTGAGTTACATAAACTGGCGCTGTTATAGAAGCATTGTTTCACGGAAATGGTAGCAAGCAATAGGAAATTGTACGCTCCATTTCCTCAATATTTATGTACCACGAACACTTAAAAAATATTAGTAGTATTCTTAAAGAAAGCTCAAGTCCGCTCCCAAGGGTAAATTGCATTTAGCGAGGACTATCAAGAAAGTATTTACCCTGCAATTGAACTCTACAAGATTTATAGGATTTCTCTCGACGCATATTCTCGAGAGCTCTTTTCTTTTTAATTTTTTATTCTTCGTATATTTACTTAGTGCTTCAACTGTGCAAATATTAGTGTTCGCTATAAAATATAATATTGTGATTGTTATTTAAGTTCTACAAAGTGGAGATGTAATTATGCTAAATAAATAAGTAAAGAATAAAATAATGTTACGTTTAACATTAACTGCGATGCTTTGTTTACAACGATATAGGGATTAGTGGTGGGCTATATCTCCTAAGCAAGTATAAGTAAAGGTCACATCAAAAGGAATAAAAGTGTTAATTCGTAGCGAACATCAGTCGATTGTATTAGCCGAAGGTCGCGCTTATCTGCGACGGTAGTGGCGATAATACCCGCATGGCGGATGATAGTCGGCGAGTTGCGCGACAACCACAGAGTCGCAGTCGTCAGTCGCAGTGCAACGACTGCTAGTTTAATTCGTGAAGCCACATAAATCCCTGTTTGATGAGGGTAGCGCGCTTTCATTAGATACGGACTCGGTGAGTCGGTGCTCCGCGGGAATCGCTGGCGATGATAGCGTATCATTGTCTCTTGTTACGTCAATCCTGTAGCTCATGTGTGTTTTATCGTCTCTCATTTGATTGTTTCACTTATTTTTCTACTAGCTATTACGCACCAATTACGTCCGCGTGAAATTGTTATATTCTACCTATAATACTACCCATTTTTAATCGGATTTTGTTAACAATCTCGAGAGTTTTAATTTTTAGTAATCTAGCCTAGCCTAAGTTACCCCTTTTAACATTACAATCTGCTAGTCCCATCAAAATCGGCCCAGCCGTTTCGGAGATTAGTTGGAACAAACAGACAGACAGAAAAAAAATTAAAGAATGTTATTTTGTCAAACTTTGGTCGTTGCATCCCGGGTTCGATGCCCGAGTGTGGCAAAATAATTTTCGAAAATCTGTCAATGCGGATTGTTTCTTTTCAAAAAATAAGGAATGTTTCCTTTGAGTAAAATTTGCTGTCTCCAGTATTTAGAGTACTTTCCCTCCAGGTGGCATTGAAAAATTCCACCCTGTACCTATATTAAGGGTCACATGACGAATGTGTCTTTTGATTCTTCAATTCTTATTGACAACAACACCTTATTATTCAAAACTATAAATAATTGGGACCACTATCATTATTATGAGTCGTTTTTTATTTAAACCAAATAACTCATGTCACTCTTCCTACTTATTAAGTCCATGAAAAACCAACATTAACTTCCCATACCTAAGTCGTTATGTGTCAAATAATAACTTCGATAACTCATCATCGTGTGACACATCAAAAAAGCTTTTAAAGTAATCAATCAATTGGTTAGGTAGATTCACTATGTTTATGGTGAGGTTCCGTTCATGCGACGTGTCAATATGGTGTGCCACCTCGTGTACAAAGCCACCTGTCACGAAACGAACATTTATCACAATTCTACCGAATTTCCTTTAAGCTTACAAAGATATCGGCTTCCATATAACTGTATGGGCGGATCGTGTTATCACCATAAATATATCATCGCTTTTTAGAGATCTATAAGTAGAAGAATGGACGTAAATAAGAGCACACACCCCAAAATAGAATTTAGCTGACTCTGTGTGAACCAAAAACGCAGTGTAACAATGATAACAATGATTTTCACTTATCATTTAGATACGCTTGCATGATTTTAATAATACGTTTTTGTATTATTAAAATCAAGTAAATACTCAAGCATGTTAGATACTTTTATAAAAAACTGTGAACAAAACTACCTAAACTGAGCACAAATAAACAAACGCAAATCGTTTATAAGTCACAGACAAAAATAGGCATTTCATTCAGGCCATGGAAACTCGCACTCACACTTGAGTGGCATGCCCGCCTACACAAAGGTCGCGTACACAAGCTTAATTGAATAAACCTAACTGCTTGTGATTCAGGGAAGGTAATATCAGGTGCCTCCCTCGCTTTTGAAAAACAATAACCGTGGAACATTGCGCGGAAACCTTTATACAAAAGAGAGTCGCTCAATGAAGTTGCACGCCGAAGAATTTCCATGCAATAACGGGGCATAGCCTCAGCGAGGATTCTTGTGGAGCGCGGCCGGAGATATTGCGTACTTACTGGGCTTGCCTCTAATAACACCGCCGATACCGTTTGTGTAAGGAGAAAAATACGAAATGAAATGGAAACTACCAGACGCCTTATGGTTTCCAATCTCGACTAACATTACACGGAGGTACGGGAGCTATTTCGCATTTTAATATTCTATGAAGATTGAGAATAAATCGTCAACAAGTTTCGTATAACAGCCAATCAGGTTTCTGAGAAAGCAAGCAAAAAGTGTTTGATTACTTATTCCTTTATAATTTTCTGTTTGCTCTCAGGTTCTGGAATGAAAGTAGATCCCTTTAAGATAAAACTTCACCTGAGTAGGTACATTAGCGTTCTATTGCACTCCTTGGCCTCGTAACCACTATTGAATCAGTTTTTGCTCAGATGTTAAAACTAACCTTTTCAGTTGCCTGCTCTAGTTTCGCCAGAGAACTCGTTAACGATAAGTGTTATCTGTGACATGTTAAGTTCAAAACTCGACGTTTTTTGAAGCAACAATTATTTTTATTGTAGCATTGTTAGTAAGTAGGTAGATATAAATATGTTGGCTTTGTATGTCTACGAAAAATAGGTACTACAACATCGTGTCTGATATTTTGTTTTGATATGTGTCTTCATTATTAAACATGTCGTTATGCATGCTTGAATATAGGAACTACTCGTACTTATACTTAACTATGGGTATAATACGAGTAAGTATGTGAATGTATTCACAGTTGACAAGAGTCGAGTCGGCGACTGAAAGTTGGCCGTACCAAGGCTCCGCCCTTGACTGCTTCTTAAGAATTTTCAAGCCTTTAGCTCCTCTATCCATACTTACTAATTTAATTAATATTATTCAGAACGTCTGACATAGTCTGCTAGTGGGCTTTTCAAGTGATGAATGGGTCTCACATATTTGTAGAGCTTCATACAAAATCACTCAACCCGAAATACACCGAGAGCGCTTGATTGCGCATGAAAAATATATGGCATACCTTTAGATTATATTATTTGGTTCATCCCCAAATCAGCATAAAATTGGCACTCATACATGAAACATGTTGTAAATCTTTTTCGCGACACGGCCCTCATAGCAATTTGTTACCGTTATTAATTTTAACGCGTCATTTCAGAAAAAAAAACGTTGTTATAAAAATAACGTTATATACTGTTTCTGTATACAATAGCGGGTACTGGGAACAGCAATTAAGCCATCACTAGCAGCGGCAGTAGACAGACACATCGATTATCAAATGCGTCCGAAAACGCATTTATGATGCGACGTAGCCGTGCATTAAAGCTCTGCAAATGCCATCACGCGGCGAGACTAATCACATTAGTGGCCATCGCAAAGGTAATGTTGGTAACAACCTAAAAAGCCGCCATTTACATGTCAGAGCGGACCTCAGGAACTCGCACTACACTGCAGAGTAAATTATTCACTCTCATATATGAATCTCATATTGGAGATGGATACTAAACTTTGCACTCAACGTTAGTTATAAATAAAAGATTTGGTCTGAACAAAACAAATTCTTATAGAATGGACTTTTCGAAAATGTTTACGTAATAGGAATATATTGAACATAATATTGAACTGTTTTATTGGACTAGGTGCCAGTGTTACGGAAAAATACAGGTGGGTGAATGTATTATATTTTGAATCTATTTGTAGGCAATTCTTTTATACAAATGAGAAAGCGCAAGAACGATTCAACCTTTTTTCTCCTCAGCAAGCGGTTCAATTTTATTTTATTTCGTACACTATTAAAAGGACGTGAACAATAGAGGAAAACACGATGAACAAATAGTTAAATGAGCGTGTACGTGCATTTGTATGATCGAATGAACAATCAGGTTTGTAGTGCTACTATTGTAGCAGTACGCACATTTTTGTCACCTGAATTTCAGCGTAACTCAATGTAACATAAAAATATTGTTAGCCAGTTAAAATTCAAATATGTTTTACTGTAGCATTCAATAAAATGAATTGACTTTTCTTCGTATTGTGGCCATGAAAAATTTGAGCCCTAAGCTAAAACAGAGTTCAAAGTACCTTAATCCTACCCTGTCCGACACTCCGAACACACCTGAAAATAGTGCTATAAATTTGAAGATCTAATATTTATGAAAGCAATATATTTGTAAATCAATCTTGAATAACAAAAAAGATCGTAATTTTCACAATTTTAGTTCTTGAAAGTAAGGCTAGACATTTTATAAAATAAAACACTTTAATATAACTGTGTATGTTATTGAGCTCAAATAAATGGCACTCAATATTTGTTACGAGAATGTTAGAGGTCCTAAAATCCCAGGAATCGTCTCCAGAGAGATAAGCGGTAAAGGTCAGAGACTAGAAACAAGTATCCAGCCTAGTAGTTTAGATCTCTAACAAATTGCCTACCGATATATTCGCACTTTGATAAAAAATAAAGTTAAGATAGAATATAATAGATTTTTAGGATCAACTCTTTTTCTACGAAAACATAAGAGAAACTTTGATTTAAATTTCACAAATAGGTATCCCAATATGTTTTTTAAATAAACAGTAGGATTTCCACTACTAAAGTGATTATTGAAGTGAAAACTTCTTTAGGCGTGTTGAGCTATTTTTGAGTGAACGAAAATCACTTTTATTGGCATTCCCTAAAGACTGCCCGTATGTTTAACTGGAAAACGTAATTTTTCAGCAATTAACGTTCACGGTGAGATCTATCGTGTCTAAAATGATAACATAGACCAACAACCCTTTAATGAAACATGATTAACGTCACTTAGCTTCAAATCAACCTGTAATAAAGTTAACCACACGTAACCATAAACTCCAGGCACAGACGCAGCCAGTTTTCATTGCCCTTAGTCGAGAAAACACATTCACCGCTAAATAGTAGCAAGCGCGCCCGTAGCTCTCGAACGTGACGCTTTATCAACAGACGGGCAATTGTCGAAACTAATATGTAGCATACGGGCCGTATTGCCGTACGTACGGGCCGTTATATGGCATCATCCAATTAAGTGCATATTTACACCCCGTATGAGCACCAGACATTATTGCCGTGCAGTTTACACGTGATACGGAGCCTGTTCAGCAGTCGATGTGAAGATATGTGACCATGTTTACTGGCTACCGACTATCGAGCTCTCGATGCGTTTGGCAGATCTGTATGGTGTTGTGTTGTTCTGTTTGTGTCGACGTGGTGACTATTAGTAGTTATTTGCAAATTACTTAGGTAATTCATGTAGGTTTTACGGATTGGTAACGTGTACTTATTCATGTAGGTTTTACGGATTATATATTTGTGTATTTAAACTGAGTATCTGCGCTGCTTTTAGACTTCAACACGGACAAAGTAACAATTGAAACTAGTTCCTATTTATTTGTTCATTTTTATTTTTTTTGTTACTATAGTTTACACGTGATTTTGGTGCCTTTACAAAGATATATTTGTCCATGTTTGCTGGTTAGTGGAGGCTATCGGGACTATTAGGCTTTCGATGAATACTTATCGTCGACGGATCTAAACGGAGCATAATGCTGTTTTGTTTGTGTGTCAGTATATTTCCAATTATGATTTTCATGTTTTTCAGTTGTTTTGAATAAGAACTTTAAACACATTGAAGTTCTGAACTGAACCAATAGTTCAACTTCTATTAACATACTCAATTCAAATAATTATCGACATTCAGTTCACAGGAATGAACTAATACACCAGATCGAATAATGATGTTACAAATCCATTATAGTAATAGTTTGTGGTGGCTTATGCTAAACACTAACAACCACAATGCGAAATTGGTTTTGTGGTTCTAATGACAATAGTAATAATAATAATAATCGACCATAACGCGTTCCGGGTGTAAAATAATACAACCCAATAAGTAGGTACAATAACTTTGTATTTGTAAAACCTAAACAGGTCTGCTCTACCCAAAACCACAACAACAATACCTGTATTACCTGTATAACTAGTCCAAACAGCTGTTTCAGTTGCTTGTGGAAATTTTGGTGTATTTTTCCGCAATAAAAAGTGGTCAAAAGCCTATGTGCTGTTCCAAATTATAATTTTTCTCTGTGCCCAATTTCATCCAGATCCATTGAGTCGTTCTGGCGTGATTGAGTAATAAACATTCATCCATCCAAAGTTTTGCATTTATAGTAAGTAGTCACGCGGTTTCACCCGCGTAGTTCCCGCTCCCGTGGAAGTACGAGGATAAAGTATAGCCTATAGTACTCGCTGATAATGTAGCTACCCATTGCTGAAAAAAAAATCAAATCGGTCCAGTAGTTTTTAAGTTTATTCGTTAAATACAAAAAACTTTTTTGCAAAAAATAAAACCGACTTCAAAAAGAAAAAGTGAAAAATAACTTTAGCTTCTGAAGTCGGTGACGTTTGTATGATTGATTTAATTTTTTTGTCACCGACTTCAGAAGCTAAAGTTATTTTTCACTTTTTCTTTTTGAAGTCGGTTTTATTTTTTGCAAAAAAGTTTTTATTTTTCACTTTTTAGTGGTTCACATGGAAAGTGCATACCGTTACAATTACAACAAGCCCAAACACGACTAGGATACATTGTCTCATTATGGAGTTCCGTGAATCTTGGCTTCATCATCAGATCTGATGGTAGAATGGTTCTTATCAAACGCAAATGCTTCACTTGTTGTAGAAAATACCAAAATTGCTGTACGTTATCCTATAAAATTTGAAGAGTTCCCTCGATTTCGCCAAGATTTCATCATCAGATCCCGACTTGGCGACTATGGGACCAACTTGGAAGTATACCCTTTCAAACAAAAAAAGATCTTTTTCAAATCGGTTTAGGCGTCTTCGAGTAATCGGTGAACATACATAAAAAAAAAAAAAAAAAATACATACAGTCGAATAGAGAACCTCCTCCTTTTTGGAAGTCGGTTAAAAAGTACAAATCTTTCCTCTTTTTAATATAAGTATAGAAATACAACGTGTAACTGAAAGGGTATAGTCATATGAAAGGGTGTGCTACAGACCATCAAACTGAACAACTTTCTCCATGGGACCACCATCGTAATCGCGAAAATTAAACAGCTGTCTCATACATTTGGTTGAGTAGGTATTAGAATTTTGTATGGGGCCGTTGATGGTGGTCCCATGGAGAAAGTTGTTCAGTTTGATGGTCTGTAGCACACCCTTTCATATGACTATACCCTTTCATATGACTACACCCTTTCTGTTACACGTTGTAGATATAATTATGAAAGATACAACAAGTCATTTGGAATATTTAAAAAATATCTGCCAACCAATATTACGTTCATTGAAAGATTTACATGTTTCCAATATAGTACATAATATCTGCGCATAACTACATAATTTATGAAGCTACGCTTCATTTCATCTCTTGATATCCATATAATTATACACTACATAATAATAATAATACAAAATACAAAAATGTTTTATTTCATTATACACGTTATACATTATACAGCTAGCGTCTCCTTTTGAGCATATAGATGCCTGTGCCAGGAGGCGCCGCTCATTTATATCTTACTATCAGTGTAACATGTTACTAAACAAAAGTTAAACTTAAAAGTTTATGTTTGTTTTATTTTTATTTAGTCTGTTGGTGTGAATGTCACCCTAAAATTGTCAAACACGTTAGATTGTAAAATAACTAGAGAGATTGTAAACTCTCGAAATATTGTCAAACGAAAATACTGCTTACAATAAAAGGCATTCTTTTTCGGTAGATTGTATGTAATCTATCGAAGTGAAACCGTAATATTGTGAAATGCATGCGATGGAAGTCAACTCGCGCGGTGCGGAGGAGAGGGAGAGAAACCCAAATGGCCCCTTGCCCAATGGTACCACTCTCATGAAAAGATAATGTACCATTCCTGAGAAATACCGATTAATATAACCTAACCTCAAAACACTTTATATTCCCCTAAAAAGCATAGTCGACGGAGCCCCGCTTCGCGGGGCCCCTATTTCTGAATGCAGGGTTTAAAGGAACCTAACTAACCTAACGGGGGGTGCCCCAAGTCCCGATTATGGGGGCAGAGATACTTCCGTATGTTCAGTTGACAATAATTCGAGATATTACAATATCGCTAGAGAGAAACACGTTATATTGTAATATAACGTGTTTGACAATTTTACGGTGACATATATATGTGATAGTTTTCAGATTTTTCCAGAGAAGTTTGTTGTTGTTTAACGATTTATTAATAAGTTTTCTTTCGTATTTTCTTTTTTGTTTTTTTTTATAAGGTTCTTGCAATGATTTCTGTAACGAGCATATGTAATTTTATTTATTTCGATATGGCGATCGTCTCGCGAGCGTTTTTGGACTTATTACGGTTCTTTAAACTTAAGTTTATCTTTCAAAATTAATTTTGGTAATAATTGCTGGTGTAGTTTCTTCATGATGTTTTGTTTTAGATAACGATAGGAAGGTGGTACGGTGGTTTGTAACAGTTGTGCGTAGAATGGCAATAAAAAGCAGAATGCCGTTTCCTGTTTATTTCTAACATAAAGTGATCAAGCCAATTGGTTTCCCTTGTGACCAAGGTGTGACCAGCGAGAATACCATGACCCGATAACATATCAAGGTATAATGTTCTATTTTTGAGTTCATATGTTTGTTATTGTTCAGTGTGTTTAGGTCTTAAGTTGATATTGATGTCACCAGCAACTATGATATTTCGTTTTTGAGAACTTAGATCTAAATGGAGTGCCAAAGAATTTATAAAAGGTATTCGCTAGTATTTGATGGTGAACGATAAATACCTAAAATTACATTATTCAATAGGTTTAATTGTAGACATGATGCGTGGCTTATGCTTAATTCTGTGACACTGACTTTTAAGGTGTCTTTGATAATACTACAACGCCGTCATTTTGATTTAGTTGACGAGTTGTAGCGTAGGAACGATACTTGGATAATGTCAGTATAGGTTTGTTTGGATCAAGTCGGCATTCAGTCAGAATTATAACGCCTGTTTCAAAGTTGAGGTAAGACGTATTTTTCATAAAGTCATCAAAATTCCAATATATACTCCTTATATTTTGGGAAATTATTGTAAGGTCACTTTTATTGCTGTTATTATAGTTGTGAGCGAGTTCACTACAATCGCATTCTATCGATCTTGCAATACTCAAGTTATCGATGTCATTTAAAGTTTGTAGTAGATCACCCATTATTATGTTTTGTTAAATATACTTACGGTACATTTTAAAATAACTATATTATTTGTATGTAATGTTTGAAGCCGTAATAACACATTTGTGCATAATCATATGCGTTTTAGGTGTGTATAATAGTTATTTTGTAGTAATTTAATTTTTCGTGAATATTGATCAATGTGTTTTAGTTATTATCATTTTATTAAATCTATATGTTGTACTGTTTGGTTTCCTGTAAATCCTATAATAAATTAAAATTAACTTAAGAGTAAATATTTTTTTTGGTCTATAGTTTGTATGATAATGTGTGTGTGTGTTTGTTGGTGTATTTGGAGGAATAAGAAATAGTGTATTGTTTGTGAGTGTCGAATAGGTGTAACAGACTTTACATAGGTACCCAGTTTGATAAGCACAGAAAAAAGCAAAATAAAAAGCAGTGCGAACGGAACTGGAGCGCGTTATGATGTAGTCATTGATGGATTTTTTTTTTTCATTGGAACAAGCCCGCCACACACGCCCAAACCACTGTAACTCCTGAAAGCCAGAATCAACAGTGGCGACCACCAGAAAAGCGCCGAGACAATGAAGCTCGACGAAGTCCCAGAGAATGAATTTAACTGTCTTGGATCCCGCAACGAAATGAATCAGAAAGTATAGCGGAGGAGTAGGAAAAAAAAAACTTTTTTTCCACTTTCATTTCCACTTCCATATCAGCAGGAGACAGAACGAAACAAGGCCAATAGGCACAAAGGGACGTTTACAACTGGGATAGGCCCAGTTGCCTAGCACCACGGGTAAATATTAACGTTAATGGGTCCTAAGTTGAGAGCTGTTATATTTGATTCCAATAATAGGTATGGCAAAAACGCTTGAACGCACGGAAATTTGCTCTAGTTTCTACAAGGTCCGTAAAGTAAATAACTCCGGATGTAACCTGTACACTATCCAACATAATATTGCGTTCATTGATGGATTATCAGCTGTTGGATTTGTGCTTCACTTTTAATTATAATGGATGGGGAGTCGTCTTCTCTCTTGAGATATACCCGCCCATATGCAGTCCAGCAGTATTTAGAAGTTTTTGACTTGACGAGGTCACGTGCAAGGAAATGCAGGCGTGCAGCCTTTGCAGTAAGTTGCTCAGTAATAAAATAGGTGTATCCTCGTTTGTGCGCATGTCCAGGTGTTTGGCACAAAATTTAGTTTTTTGTTTAATGTTGAATGCCTTACAAGATTTCAGTATGTTATTCTGGAATGTGGAGTTTGTTTCCACTATTTTCTTGGAACGAACTCTGTAGATACCACGGATAACCGTCTTGTCGATCGGACAACCCACTGAGTTCGATAGGCTTGTAACCATATGAATTAGGTTGTCTTTGGTTTTGTTTGACTTCTTCGGTGCGTTTTTTATTTCAAAATTAACCTTTCTGCTGTCTTGCTGCATGCTTTCCATTTTATCTTCCAAAATAATAATTTATTTTCTCTTTTATTTTGTCCTCTAAAGAATCAATTTTTTTCTTAAATTCTTCGTTTTGTGCCGCTACGAGGGCCATGGAATTTTAAATGATGCAACTCGATTGTTGTATTTCTTGCAGTACTTATTTTGATATTTTATTAAATTCCTGCTTGCTTGCTTCTGCGTCTGTTCCTTAAATTTTGTAAATTCTTCAACAAAATGTATAATATAAAATCGCTTTTTAGGTCTGCCTGTGTAATGTAATCGCATTGTCCTTTTAAACTAGCAACCGATGTTGATATTGATATCAATATTACTAAAAGAAAATATTACATTTTTATTCAACTAAATGTTGTTTGTAAAGAAATTTTCATGTTTGTTCATGCAAAGCAGGGGAAGGACGCTAGTCCACATATCAATAAAATCTCTTAACGTATCAGTATCAAATCACCAATATATAGTATTATTTTTCCAATAAATCGCTTGTCATCGGGAATTTAATAAAGTCTAATATTAAATAATGGGTGCCTCATTTGATGCTTGAAGCCTGTTTATTGAAAAGAAGGTACCTACCTAGCAATTTGAGGGTGTAACAAGTGAATGAACGCTCTCAGTAACTACCATACTGTTCTTATAAGGTACACAAAGTACTAAGTAATTTCATGTATGTACAAATGTAACACAGACTGTTTTTCAAAAATCTGCTTTCTTGGATCATAGACATTATAACATCTTAGCGTTATAATTACACCAGTTCAAGCTAACTCAGTTTCCTTTCTAGCATTAGCGTACAAAATACTACTCCTAGACTACTACCCTTATAATTTTGCAATTCAGTAAGAATTAAAGACAGGCCTTCCATTCTTATTTTAGGTAGGTACTATTTATAAAAAGAAAGAGAATCTTAGCGGACAAACTTCGTCTCAGATTTACTCGCAGAATAATTAACAGCTACGATTAAAAACAAAATCTGTTTTCTTATGATGCGGATCCTTTGGGTGGAAACAAACGGATGAGTCTAGACTGTATTAAACAGGTATCTAACGACTGAATATTAGGTACTTCAGTATCAAAATAAGCTCTATATCCTGATTATTTCAGTTTAGTGAATTTGTGCCTGTATTTATACAGGTCTAATTTATTTAAGCAAAGAGGTTTCATAACTCGGTAGACGTTAGAACTTATCTGCTCTTAGGTAGGTACCTACACGGTTCAGCGACCATAGAGTATTAGGAACATTAACAAATAAGTACTAAATATACCTATCTTTGAACGTTACGGTATTCGTTTCTCAAATATGAATTCAAATCTCCTTAGTTACAACACAAATTAAAACATTACTCCACGAAATAAATGAGAAGCTTAAGCTTTGAAAAGGAAACCGATACCACCAAAATATCTTGTAGTACAAACACTAGATAAAGATCTACATTGGATGGAAACATTAAAGGATTCATCTAAATAAACCTGGTTACAGGGAGGTCAAAAAGATAACGTTATCGTTGTCTTTATGTAATATGAAGTAAGGTAAAGTAAACTAAAAGGCAATATGTAAGCCGCAATAACATGAACCTTTATGATATTCCTTTATGATAATGTTCTACGCTCTGTTAGGTAAATATAGTCGCGCTTACCGTGGAAATATGAAACAACGCTAAACTAACATAAGATTTAGTATTGGTAGTTTAGTATACCTGTTTGTGTACTAAACTAGCTTGCTGAGCTTCCAACTTGTATTATGTATTAGCTGAAAACTACATAGTTATGTACATAGTTCATGTGTCTCCTGTTTATATAGGGGTTGGAGTTCTTCGTTATTAAGGAAGTGATTTTGAGAGGAAATTGTGCTTAGATAAATAGTAGAGAGCAGAATTTTGAATGCTATATAATAATAGGCTTGTGTACTGAAAAAATCTAATTAGACTGTCAGCTAGATTTAAAAAAATATATACTTACGTATTTTTTCTTCTGTGACGTAAACCAAAATTGATGAAGATACGACGCTTTTAAAAATCTCAATACGTCGCGCCGTAGTATAATTTTTAGTGCGTTCTGTTCTAACGTCACGAGACTTCCGAGTTTTGATGCGATTTTACTTCTGACAATATTCATTGATTTCCAAAAACAAAAAATATTTGTCCATTATTTTCCAATATTCTAATTGAAGGACTTATAAATTGATTTGCTATTTATTGATGGTGGAAACAGCCTATTTCAAGTCTGTAACTTTTGAAATAATTGGAGGGATTTATATTCGTAAATATACGTACATTCTAATCTACCAAATACTGTCCTAAATCTAAATATAAATTACAATAGTCATTTATTTTGGGTGTTCGTGCGTGTACAACGTACCTAACCTTTAAACGTGTCATTTACATTATCTCCAAATGTTAACAAATGTTGTTCTAAAGCCTTTTATATAGAAAAAAAGTTTTATTGTACATAAACCGTATCCAAGCTAAAGGTTACATAACATTCAAATCAATACAAAGCTTGGTCCAACGACTAGCATTTATTCTCATCGGGGCGACACACGAATTTTCGTCATAAGCTCGATCTAAACCTTTATCGGTGCACGGCCATTCAAAAAATACCCCTATTGTCTAGCTAGTAAGGTTCTATCGGTCGTTACACATGTGAATCGTTTCACAAGGGTTATTATCATGACTGAAGCTTTGTTAATCCTTTCTATTCTGTAGCAATCGATATGTAGGTTGTCGTGAAGCGACAGATATGAAAAAAAAAATAGAATAAATAAAAAAAATGAGGATAAACGTAATACAATTTATTTTAGTAATAAAATCTGAAAGTAACAAAATGAAGATGATAGTGAAGATGAGGATGGAGTGAAGGGATGATCACGGGATGAAGACGAGCAGGAGAGGGTCGCAGGAGAGGGTCGACGGCAGTCCGGGGCGAGTCAGCCAAAAACGGTCCAACCGTTGACTCCAGCCCCGGATGAAGGTTGACAGCAGTAGGCTGGCTTCACAGCACAGGACTTCAGCCCCGGATGAAGGTTGACAGCAGTAGGCTGGCTTCGCAGCACAGGACTCCAGCCCCGGATGAAGGTTGACAGCAGTAGGCAGGCTTCGCAGCACAGGACTCCAGCCCCGGATGAAGGTTGACAGCAGTAGGCAGGCTTCGCAGCACAGGACTCCAGCCCCGGATGAAGGTTGACAGCAGATGCAGCAGTCCTCCTCTGAAGCCCAGTGCAGAGGCAGGTTTTAGTTGAGGTGACTGGTGAAGAAGTCAAGAGGTTTGAGGTCTTTTCTTGAGTCCCGGAGCAGTCGGCCCCGGGACAAGGCCTATATAATTTTCTTCGCTCGAAAGCTAGCGATGAAATGAATGAATGTCTAGAGCGGCCCTGTCTTATATAGCCGATTTCGAAATCAAAAGTGGAATTTGCAAAATGTTTGAAAATTAGACGAAAAGAGTGTGTAAAGTAGAAGGCCAGAACGATTATCTGGCTTTTAAGACAAAAACGGTGGATGGCCACAAAGAAAACCACGAACGATTAAAAGGTAACTATGACGACCAGATTATTGACAATAAAATGTCAAAGAATTAATAAACACAAAGTTAGCAAAAACATGAAGAAATACGATGGAATTAAAGGTTCTGGTGCGTGGATAGTGTAGTAAATAATGTTGCGCATCATCTGTGAGCAATTTGTGAGTATAGTGTAGTATGAAAATGAAAATGATAAACTCGTAATTGTTACAGTAAAACGATATCTACAATGAAACTAAATGAAAGGATGGCAATAAAAGAGCAACGTGAAACAATAAAGCTTAAACTAATAATGGATGTGATGAAGATTTGACCTAAAATTGATGTACAGACAAAATGTCAACCATTGAGGACGTTCAGTCGGTTAGTACGTAATAATATTACTACATTTCCCCGACAACCCCAGAAAATTTTCGACTCAGAGAAAATTTTATGTTTAAAGTTCGAGAGAAATCCTTGAAACATTACTTCGTCCAAACAGAAATCATCTAACAGACATTCATTCTTCCTCAGGTATACTATCTTCTACATAATGGTAAGGGTGGAGTTCACAGTCAATGACTACCACTCTAGAAGTATGTTCTTAAATATGACCTAAGGCTTATTTAGGGAGTAATCAACCGCTCCATGGGTGGAAAATATATTGACCTAAGGCTTATTTAGGGAGTAATCAACCGCTCCCTGGGTGAAAAATATATTGACCTAAGGCTTATTTTACGAGTAGTCAGCCGCTCGAAGAAAACCCTATAAAGGAATAATTATATAATTATTAAGATGACTATTTAGTTTAGTCTAAGATAGATTCGAGCGGTAGGGCTCTAAAGTAAAGGTATCTGAACTAGTGATCTTCTGACCTCATTTGTAGAAGTGAAGAATAAGAGCAGTAAGCTCTAAATCACAAAATAAAGACAAGTTAAAAGTAACGCCGCATAGGACGTTGAATAGTGAGTTTAAAAACTCGTATTCAAAACAAAAATAAAGATTAATTTTAAGCGATTGATAAATGAGCTAATGAGAGATTAACTATCTAAATAAGATGATTCGATGAAGACGAGGTTTAGATTTTAATGTCTTTGATGTGCCATTTATTTTTCGTTCCATTAGTATCTTCTAATATGTATACTAAGGGCGAGAGTTTCTTAAAGACTTTGCATCTTAGAAATTTAGGGGCCAGTTTTGCGCTGAAGTACGAACCCGCGTTGCTTTGTACGTAATTCTTACGCCAAACTGTATCACCGACATTAAATTCTTTAAATGACCGACGTAGGTCATAGCGAGCGCTATTCTTAGCGTGTGCTATGTATAAATTAGTTTGAACCTTATCAAAAATTGACGAGAGGAAACCAATATTTGTAGCGTAGACATCGCGAGGTAGAAAAACAACTTCCTCAAGATTTTGAGTTGGAGTGTAGAATGAACCACAAGGAACTGTTTCCCGACCAAATACTAAAAAGTTTGGAGAAAAACCAGTTATAGCATTAACACAACTGTTTATCGCGTGTTGAATTTTTGGGAGATAAATATCCCAGGTTCGATGATCATCACCTACCAAAGTAGCTAGAGCCGTGATGATGGTCCTATTATACCTTTCTGTAGGATTGACTTGGGGACAGTAAAATGGAGAGTAGAATATAAAAGGGACTTTATATTTATTAAGAAATGTAGTAAATTCACGGGATTGAAATTGGGGACCGTTATCCATGATAATGGTTTGTGGAACACCATGGATGAGAAATACGGAATTCTCTAAAATATTAATTATGTTAGACGCAGTAGCACGTTTTAAGGGAAAGATAAAAGTATATTTAGTAAAGGTACAATTAATAACTAAAATATGTTGATTACGTCTTCTGGTCATGGGAAAAGGACCCATAAGATCAAGCGATATAGATTGAAAAGGTCTCGAGCAAATTTTTGGTTTACCCATAGGGCCATAAGGAGAATGATTTGGATGTTTATAAGCAAGACAAATGTCGCAAGTAGAGATAAATTTAGCGATATCTTTAAACATGCCAGACCAGTAATATCGTAACGAAAGCTTCTTGTAGGTTTTGAAAATTCCGAGATGAGGTTCTTGAGAAGGACTGTGATTCCTTTCGATAATAGCCTGTCTTTCATGTGGAAGTGGAACTTCTTTCCAAGTGAAGTCATCGTTCAGAGCATGAGGAGAGTGAATGCAACGATAGAGCTTGTTTTCTTTAACCGTATAGTTTGGATAAGAATCAGGATTGTTCTGACAGCCAAGTAAAATCTTGTTGTAGTGTTCCAAGTCACGATTAGGAACTGATTCGTCCGTTAAAATAGGATTTACACCTTGACGTTGAGAATCTTCAGAGTCATGAGTTTTTGATCTGGATAGTAGGTCAGGGACAACATTATCTTTACCCTTTTTATGTTTTAGAATGAAGTTGAAGCAAGATAGGCGTAGCGTCCAACGAGCCAGTCTTCCTGAAGGATTGGATAAGTTCTGGAACCATTTAAGAGCAGCGTGATCTGTGTAAATTGTAAATTGTTTACCATTATCTAGGTAACAACGCCAGTGTTCTAGAGCAGTTATTACGGCTAGAGTTTCTCTTTCTGTTGTAGAATAGTTCTGCTGGTTTTTATTAAGAGCTTTACTCATGTAAGCAATAACAACTTCCTTGTCGTTTTGATGTTGTGTAAGCATTGCTCCTATGCCAAAATTTGATGCATCGCAATGTACAGAGAATGGGAGGTTGAAGTCTGGGCAAGCGAGAACAGGAGAAGTAACCAAAGCTTCTTTAAGTTTCACGAATGCCGATTCTGCTTCGGGGTTCCAAACGAATTTAGGGGCAATCTTCCCAGAGCAAGTTAGCCTGTTAAGTGGAGAAGCAATTGTGCTGAAGTTTGCAATGAATCTTCGGAACCAGCTGCAAGTACCGATGAATCTACGTACTTCTTTTCTAGAGGATGGTGTAGGATATTCCAAAATGGCTCGAATTTTGTCAGGATCAGCTCTCAGGCCATATTCACCTACAACAAAACCGAGGTACTTGAGTTCTTTCCTGAAGAATTGACTTTTTTCAAAATTTATAGTTAAATTGGCAAAAGAGAGTTTTTCATGAACTTTTAAGAGAAGAGAAATATGTTCTTCGAAGGTATCGCTTATAATTACGATATCGTCGAGATAACAGAATACTTTGTTGTCAAAATCTGGAGTAAACAGCATATCCATTAGTCTCTGTTGAGTAGCAGGAGAGTTAGTTAAGCCGAAGGGCATTACTTTAAATCTGTACATGCCTCTTCCGGGTACATAAAAGGCAGTCTTGTCTTTGTCCGCAGGGTTGAGAGAAATTTCCCAGAAGGCCTTCGCAATGTCGATACTTGAGAGATATTTGGCGTTTTTAAGATTGTCAAGAATCTCACTTATAAGTGGGAGGCTGTAGGCATCACGACGAGTGATTGAGTTAAGTTTCCTGCTGTCGACGCAGAAACGCCATTCTCCATTCTTCTTCGGAGTTATAAGCACCGGAGATAGCCATGGACTTTCGCATTGTTCAATGACATTCCATTTCAACATTTTATCCACTTCGTTGATTAAAGCTTTTTGTTTTTCAGGGGACAATCGATAACATCTTTGCTTGATGGGGAGAGAATCACCTGTGTCGATCTTGTGTGTAATTAAATGAGTACGTCCCAAAATGCCTTTTTCTTCAAATGAGATACTCTTGAAGCGTTGGATAATGTTATCTGCAATATCCTTTTGATTTGTACTAAGATGTTCATAAGGTAGTATCTTTTTCTCCGCATCTTGAATAGATGAACATTTAAGGTTCGACTGACAAACAGAAGATAAAATAGTAGGAAGAAGATTAAATTTTTTCCAGAAATCAATACCAAGAATAAGAGAGGGGAATAATTCTGGAAAAACATAAGCTTTAATTAAATGAGTCTGGTCATTAAAGAAAATAGGTAATTCAAAATATCCTAAAGATTTAATTTTTTGGTTACTAGCAGTTGAGACAGTAATTAAGTCTGACTTGAAAAGCTTGAAACCTAATTTAAGAATTTCCAGGTGAGAATTGTTGCCAAGTATGGTAACAGAACTACCTGAATCAAGTAAGGCAGAAATGTTTAAGTTAATAATTCGCACGTTAATGAAAGGGCGTTTGGAATCATTGTCATTAGAGTAAAGGGTTGAAGAAATTTTGTAGTAAGAAAAGAAATTTTTAAGAGTTTTGATCCAATTATTCCAATCATTAACGTCGAAATTTTCACTTTTCAAGTCAGTTGTTAGTTTTTTGAGCTAGTACCAGGCTTAGGATTGCATTTAGGGCAATCAGCAGTTTTAAAGTCCTTCAAACCACATTTGAAGCAAATAATGAAGTGAGGTTTCTTACAAGTGTTTAAGGTGTGTCCATGCACACGACAACGAACGCAAAAGCTACTCTGTTGAGGAGGATCAGATCGAGTCAGAGTGTTAATTTGTTTTGGTTTTTGGAGGTACTGAGGAGGAGGTTTCTGAAAATTTACAGAGGAAGAATTAGTAACTGGTATACGAGGTTTGTAGCTAAATTCAGCTGTTAAAGTATTTTGTTGCAAAGATGGTTCTTTAAAGTTTTTATCTTTGTCCAAGAATTTTTCGTAAATCTGGCAAACAGCTAAGAGAGAGTCAATAGTAGTACAATCTCTTAATGCCACAAAAACTGAATAGCACGGTCTGATATTCCTCAGTAAAATCTCTAATTGTTCTGACTCAGACAATTTTTTAGTCAAGCGTGAAAACATTCCGGACATAATTGAAATGTAGACCGATATAGTTTCGTCCAGACCTTGAGTTCGCTTTCTGATGTCTTCTAGTAATTTGTAATCGTAATCGAAAACACCAAAATCTTTTATAAGAAGCTCAGAAGTTTCATGCCAGGTCAGATTTGGATTACAATTAATCTGAAATCTAAACCAGTGTAAAGCATTGTCTGTAAAAATTTCGTACGCTTGATTAATCAAAAGTTTTTTGTCAAAGCTACGTGAAATGCAATATTCTTCTAGTTTTTGAAGGAACGACCTAGGACATGACTTTCCATTATAAGTGTATCTTTTTAAATCTTTAAAAATATGAGGCTTCACTTGTTGAGGAGGAACTGTAGAGTTAATTTGTTGAAGGAGGGCCTCAAGAATGGTCTGTGACGGAGGGATATTTGAAGGAGGAGTTTCCGAGTTGTCATGAGAGGTAGGTAAATCGTAGAGAGGAGGGGAAGTATTTTCCGCTGGAAGAAAAGTGAATGGTTCAAATTTGTTGTTGAGGCTATCAAATTTGGACCGTAAAGCGTCAAACTCAATTTTCTGTTCAGAGTTCAGTACGTCAACGTCTATACGCTCGAGTCTAAAAAATAAATGATTAAGATAAGTTTCTATAAGACGAGTGTATTTGGAATCACCGTGTAGAAGTTTATCTACTTTTAAGTCTAAGTAATTAATAGTGGTATTAATTTGAGGGAGCTCTTCCTCAATTGGAATTGGTGAGATTAAAATTTCCTCCGAGGAGGTAATAGAAGAAAGTCGAAGAATTTGCTTTCTTAGCCCCACGTTGGGCGCCAAACTGTCGTGAAGCGACAGATATGAAAAAAAAAATAGAATAAATAAAAAAAATGAGGATAAACGTAATACAATTTATTTTAGTAATAAAATCTGAAAGTAACAAAATGAAGATGATAGTGAAGATGAGGATGGAGTGAAGGGATGATCACGGGATGAAGACGAGCAGGAGAGGGTCGCAGGAGAGGGTCGACGGCAGTCCGGGGCGAGTCAGCCAAAAACGGTCCAACCGTTGACTCCAGCCCCGGATGAAGGTTGACAGCAGTAGGCTGGCTTCACAGCACAGGACTTCAGCCCCGGATGAAGGTTGACAGCAGTAGGCTGGCTTCGCAGCACAGGACTCCAGCCCCGGATGAAGGTTGACAGCAGTAGGCAGGCTTCGCAGCACAGGACTCCAGCCCCGGATGAAGGTTGACAGCAGTAGGCAGGCTTCGCAGCACAGGACTCCAGCCCCGGATGAAGGTTGACAGCAGATGCAGCAGTCCTCCTCTGAAGCCCAGTGCAGAGGCAGGTTTTAGTTGAGGTGACTGGTGAAGAAGTCAAGAGGTTTGAGGTCTTTTCTTGAGTCCCGGAGCAGTCGGCCCCGGGACAAGGCCTATATAATTTTCTTCGCTCGAAAGCTAGCGATGAAATGAATGAATGTCTAGAGCGGCCCTGTCTTATATAGCCGATTTCGAAATCAAAAGTGGAATTTGCAAAATGTTTGAAAATTAGACGAAAAGAGTGTGTAAAGTAGAAGGCCAGAACGATTATCTGGCTTTTAAGACAAAAACGGTGGATGGCCACAAAGAAAACCACGAACGATTAAAAGGTAACTATGACGACCAGATTATTGACAATAAAATGTCAAAGAATTAATAAACACAAAGTTAGCAAAAACATGAAGAAATACGATGGAATTAAAGGTTCTGGTGCGTGGATAGTGTAGTAAATAATGTTGCGCATCATCTGTGAGCAATTTGTGAGTATAGTGTAGTATGAAAATGAAAATGATAAACTCGTAATTGTTACAGTAAAACGATATCTACAATGAAACTAAATGAAAGGATGGCAATAAAAGAGCAACGTGAAACAATAAAGCTTAAACTAATAATGGATGTGATGAAGATTTGACCTAAAATTGATGTACAGACAAAATGTCAACCATTGAGGACGTTCAGTCGGTTAGTACGTAATAATATTACTACAAGGTTTCGTGCGTGACATTATAAAATAGGGATTTAAAATGAAAAATACGTACCTGAGGAGCTTACTTTATGAGCAATTAGTTGGAACTTTTTAGTAATGTTTACGTTTTACTGGGTTTGGTTAATTATGTTAGAACCTCCTACACATATGATTCGATTAAGATTGAACGTTATGTGGGTGTATATGTCACCGTAAAATTGTCAAACACGTTACATTGTGAAATAACTAGAGAGATTGTAAACTCTCATACTGCTTACAATAAAACGCATTATTTCTCGTGAAATGCATGCTGGTAGTCAACTCACGCGAGGTGTGGAGGGAAGGAGGGGTCCCCCTTGCCCAATGGTACCACTCTCATGAAAAGATAATGTAACATTCCTGAGAAATACCGATTAATATAACCTAACTTTAAAACACTTTATATTCCCCTAAAAAGCCCCTATTTCCGAGTGCAGGGTGTAAAGGAACCTAACTAACCTAACGGGGGGGTGCCCCAAGTCGCGATTACGGGGGCAGAGATCCTACCGAATCAGTTCACAATATTTCGAGAGTTTACAATAACGCTAGAGAGATTACAATCTAACGTATTGACAATTTTACGGTGACATATACAAATTATACTGCCTCGTTAGGCTAGTATTCAAAGAGTCATTGGATTTTTTGGCCACGGAGATTGGTGCCCCGTTGATGGCAATAGGCTCGCTCCCTATTACATAAGACTTAACCATTGCATAACTGGCGACATGTGGGTATACTATTAGGTACACCTCTGTCTAACCCTCTAGGTATTACAGGCGTGATATTATGTCGTTAAACTCAACATACGATGGTCTTTTTCAGGTTCAAAAAGAGATACAACATGTGCAACATTTGGGCTCTTCCTAATAAAATTGTAGGTAACAGAGGACCAAGCCACAACGGTCTTTGATCAACAAACTTACTTCCCCCACTTGACTTCCACAAGTTTGTTTGTTTCTCCAAATGCTGCAGCGATGGAGCATGTTGCCTATATGCTTAGGATATTATGTTCGATGCCCAACTGAAGTTTGTTGTCACTGTAAGTTGTTTGTGCACGTGACTTGTGTGTGATTGAAGAAAATTATCAAGCTGTGAAAATCGATTCCGATTTGTAGTCTAAAGCTTGAAAGTCTGACTACCAGTCGTACCAAGAAGCATTGTGTTACCCAGAGGTCAGATAAGCAGTTGCTTCGTGTAAACTGGTTTTCGACATAAATGGAAAAAGGCTAAGCAGATGATGAAAAGGCACTGCCAACTGCTGCTACTGTAAGTTTAAATTCCTAGATCACTTCAAACCCAAGCATATCTAAGTCTAAAAATATTTGTAAGGCAAACAGAAACGTCCGCTGTGCATCTGTATGACTTCATTAAATCCTTAGTTTGTGTCACAGACGGACGGAGAGGAGGTTGCGTCGGGTTTACGTGTAAAGTTTTCCTCATAAGCTCACCGCAGGGCGCTCCCCTATCAATTGCCGTGATCCCGTGCCCCCGCGCACTTCTCCCCGCCTCCCCGCCGCTGCCCCTGCAAGCCCCACTAATGATCCCACTTGTTAGGGCTCAGCACGGACCTTCGGCCGTGTCACTTGGTGAATAACAAATTCCTAGCTGATCCCACTTTGCCATAGCCACTAGGACTTACAAACGTAGGTCATAATATTAAGTTTGAGACCGCCATGGTTTTCATGTCGGTTACCTTCCTGCACATGTCTGAAACGATCCTTTATGTTTGTTGACACTTGTTTTACTTTTACGTAATACGAGTAACTGAATGAAATACAAATATTGAAATTCTCTGCCACCTAAATAAAAATGTTATATTTTTCATGGAGTAGTATTTGTAGTTTTTTTTTAGTAGTAGTTTGGGAAATCTTTTTGGAGTACTTTGGGAATAACCGCTTTTCAGTAGTCTTTTTAAAGAGTCGGTGTACTTACATTTCGAATTTGGTTTTTCCCCAGTTTAACTACTCGTACCTCATGAATAGTTAAGGTCCAGATGGACCTCCTCCCTTAAATGTTTATTGTATCTATGATTTTCTTATTACTTTCAGATTAAGATCTGTGTTACTAGACATAACAGTGGAAAACCAATGTTGGGTGTGGAAATCGCCTACTGTCCCCCACAAGTGTAAAAGCCTCTGAACATATTAAAAACACAACCCACGCTCCGTAGAAACATAAATTCCACTTTTAATCTGCCAGTCTCATACTCGGCTGATATTCAATATCAGAGATTAATTACATGCAAAACTTACTGTCGAACTGTTGCGTGGCCTGAGCGAGGAGCGAGGCGAACACTCTGTCGGCGAGGGGTGGGGGCTGCGGGGGGCGATCGTCGTCGCTGCTGCTGTACCTATCGCCACCCCACTCCAAGGACCGTTGGCGACGGACGCCGTTGGTTCCTGCTGGCGCGCTCGGCAGCCCGCCCGACAGCCCGCTCAGAGAACCGGCCTTAGCCCGCCGACCCGGCCGCTCCATCCTCGACGTGCTCATAACATCTTGTCAGCACATCTGGGGACAACATGACCAGTTGTTGAAACTTTTGCTTTGAATTGGAAAAATCTGATGCTCTTCAATGAAGACGAATTAAACAATAACTGTTTGGGTAACATAAAGTTTAAACGGTAATTTACAAAGTCTCTAATAAGCAGGCACCTGCATATTTAATTTATTACGTCACCTGGAAATACTTGGAAAAGCTTCACCAAATAAAGACCCCCCGCAAGAATGAAAAACGATTTACAATCCAAAAAAAGTTTAGCACTCGTTAATGCGAGATCTACCACTGCCCGCTGAAACATAAGCCCTTGCTCAAACAAAAGAAATCGACACGATATTTTATCAAAGCAGTTACAGCGTCGTGAACGGAAAAGAACAACTGTAATAAAGAGCCTACAAGTCGTTTGGTTAGCGACCCTACATAAATAGGAAGTTTGCACCAGAGGGCGTGCGTGTTGGAGCCCTAATCCTGTGGATTGTGCCGCGGTGTCGCCCGCGCTCTGCTCCTTCCAACACCATTTCTCGTATTGACTTAATTTGTACAAGCTTCAGTTCTGCTTTCCAGCGACAATTTAAAATACAATTTCATTGTTGCATCAAGCAAACTGAATTTACCCTCCAATTATACTGCTAGACCACTGCACACCCAACAGAATCGTAGATACCTACGTACCAATATATTTATGAGGATGCTTATAACGGCATTCAGGAAACTAGTTGCCATTAATGGTAATAAATACAATAACCCAACATTAATCCATAATAATGTCTCCTGATGTCTTCCTACAAGGAAAATGGTGAGAAACAAGATTTGAGGGGACCGTGCTCTGAAATTAATTGGGTTCAGTTATAGAGCGAACATCGATCACCGTGCTGTATAGGCGTTTTGGCGATTTGGAACTAGCATCAAGTCACATTACTTAAAAATATATATTGCGTTACAATACTGTAAGCCTGCCGTGTCACCCTACTGCTCGGCAAAGGCTTTCCCCCATGACTTTCAAATCCTTAAATCTAGGGTAAATAGGGGCCAATAGGGGCCACTGGCGCTGGTTCTGTCAAGCTTGTCCCGCTATCTCCTGCTTCAACATAAGATACTTATAATCCAAATGCACTCTAAAAGAAGGTCATGCACATGGCAGGCAGTCCACCAAACAGACTAGCAAATCTCTTCCCCATGTGCGTCAGAAAAAAGCGTTACATTAATTCCATGATAAAACTGTAAACGTGGCCTACATTAAATATAGTACAGTTAACTAAATGCTAACAAACCCTCAATTATTTACACACCTCAACATCGAGGAATTTCTTATTACGGATAAGAGATTAAATCTAATGAGTTTTCGTTTAATGTAAATACGGAGTAAGCATTGTATTTAAGGCAGGCAATTGTTAAGGTTTACTGCACTCATTTCTCATTTCGTATCGGCAGAATAAACAGAGGCGGTTTCATTATAGATTCGCCGACATTCCACAGAGCTACGAATTGTTTAGACATTGTTGAGATTTATTAAAAATTTTTTGGCAATGTTTTTGTTAAGAATTGATCTATCTCTATGGTTGATGGGTCAGTTTAATATGAAGATTTAGATATTTTGCAATATTAGGTACCTAATTACAATTCTAACTATTGAGAAAATTCTTGTAACGCTTTATAGTTAGTACGTAGATATGTATGTGGTGGAGCATATATAGATACTTGAAATCTAATAATGTTTAAAAGTATCAGTACTTATGCTTACTTAGAACCTACACCATTAATTAGCCGATCGCGTTACGACCAGCATTAAAGAAAGAAAGAAAAATATTCATTCGTCGCAAGATCAGTCAGTCAGTCAGGGTAGTCATTGAATCTGATAATTATGAACTAGACTTTGACCAAAACGTATTGAAAATGAATCTCCAATAACCAAAGGTATGAAGAATATAATAATGCACCAACAATGTCATAATTATGATTAATCTTGCCAGAAGGCGTCGTGGCAGACATCGTAGAAGATGGTGAGGCGAGCTGGACAAGACCAGCGACCAGAGGTCCACATTGGCCCTAGATCGAAACAACTGAAATTTGTTGTGTGGAAGTTGTATCAGTCATCAGTCATCTCGCGAAAAATCATCACTTTTCCTTACACGGGTTACCCCAAACCATCGGTTACAGCAAAGAACCCAACAACAATTAAAAACAGAAAGTGAGTCTTAATTCGATCCTTATTCCACCTCCTAAAGTACAAAAGAAACCCTTATTAAATTAGTCCCTCATTAGATTTCCATCTTAATTCTATTCGCTCGTGTTTACTGATTACTTTTTCTATCGGGCTATTAATTAAACATTAATTAATGAGTCCCGTCTACTGCGCAGTAGTACGTCTACCGTCTGATGGACCGCTTGGTTTAATATAAAGTAGGCTCCTGTTTACCCGCCTGTGTCGCAGCTCACAGCGTTAATAAATACGCCGCTTCCCTTCCAGACTAGCGTCTGTCCTGTTTTTTATTCAATATTTACTCTTATTGTGACGGGTTTATTGGATTTTTTTTTAATTATCTTACTTTTACATTAACATAGAAGTGACGTCGTAATAAAAAGATTTTCTAACAAGTTTTTGCCTTTACATAAATATATACTGCTTTGTTTAACGTGGTTATTTTGGCCCACAGCTCGTCCGGTATACGGCAGACATGGCGATCCAGTTCCACCTAAGCTTGACGTCTAGTGGTCCACATTGGCCCTGGATCGAACGATTTGGAGGTCATGGGGGAGGCCTTTGCCCAGCACTGGGATATCACAGGCTGACGCGTGATGGTAACAGTAACATACACCTTCCGCCTTGTCCTACATCTGATGATAAACGAGCGGTTAAGAGTACTACGCACATAATCTTTCGAAGAACATTATGTACAACAGTACTCGTCAGTGTACTGCGAGTATATGTCCATGTCCAAATGTCCATGTAACTGAACGTTTTTGTTTAAATTCTTATTAAAACTGTGAACTTAGTACTAGCTTTAGCTCGTGACTTGGTCCGTTAGGTGCCGGATATAATGTGTACCCATTGTGTGTACCAGTTGATTTCCCTATAGAAACTTTAATATCCTGTTGCAAATATGAGTAACATTATTTGTTTTGAAGTCTTTCACAATATCATTCCAAGTTTTATTGATGCACACAGACTTTATAACCCATTATATCCACAGATGTGGTTTAGTAGAGGTTTGTTTTTAAAGTTGAAGTTTGATGTTTAACTTCAGTAGGTCCCGTTTTCTTCCGACACACTTCGTCATCATTATCTTCTCCTGCAATTATCCCAATTTATTTGTAGTTGGCGCAGCATCGCTTCTTCTTTCAAAGTTCTATACTACTTATTTTCTCAGTAGTTACCTCCTTTAGAGCCATATCATCTGTGACACAGTCCATCCATCGCTTCTTTGGTCTTCCTCTACTCTTATATCCGCACTTATCTCTTAATAATAACATCCTGTAGAATTAGAAACTAGCACACTCACTTTCCGCTATCACCCAACCCAAGAGCTTTTACTTGTCTAAACAGCTAAAAACGTTCAAACGTACTTACTTACTTAGTGACTGTTAAACCGAGAATTATTAAGGTCAAGTTATCTATCGCACGGGCCAGGTGTAAAACCCAGATAACAGTTAAACCCTTCAGGAATTTTATGTTTTGCCCTCACCTTCCTTGTTTTCACGGGCTATCAAACACCCCTTGTGGAGAATTTGAAGCGACCCATTTCCTCTCGGTCAAATATCGGAGATGCGTTCAGGAGGATATTGTGTTCTTTTGTTTTTTGTACATGTTGTGAGCGTAGGCAAAGTACAGTTCAACGAACACATACACTTAAACAGGCAGCAATCTTGCTACTACTTATTAACTTTGTACTTACGATTATATGGTAACTCACTTCTAGGTTCTAGTGTTTCTGGTTAGTTAAAGTAATGATATTAAATGGCCTTTTTGGACTATACTGCACGATACCTTTGATGATAAATAGGTAAGAGTAAAGAAAAATTATGGAAATGCATTGGTAGGTATTTCAATATTTTCTACTACTCCCGAACTTGATGTCTTCGATAGAGGCAGAATGACTGATGTCACAAATACGTGGAAGATGTACTCCAAGACGACATATCATTCGTGGCAATTATTGAGCAAATGGCAAAAAACGGAACCCTTATAGATTCGTCATGTTTGTCTGTCTGTCTGTCCGTCCGTATGTCACAGCCACTTTTTTCCGAAACTATAAGAACTATGCTGCTGAAACTTGGTAAGTAGATGTATTCTGTGAACCGCATTAAGATTTTCACAGAAAAATAGAAAAAGAAAAACAATAAATTTAGGGGGTGCCCCATACATAGAACTGAAACTCAAATTATTATTTTTTCATCAAACCCATACGTGTGGGGTATCATGTTTTTCTAAACTGAATAGTTTGCGCGAGAGACACTTCCAAAGTGGAAAAATGTGTCCCCCCCCCCCTGTAACTTCTAAAATAAGAGAATGATAAAACTAAAAAAATATATGATGTACACTACCATGTTTAATAGCTGCGACACAGTTTTGTAACTAATGTGGCTATTTACGTACGCAATCAATTTGTAAAATGTGTTTTTGTTCCAATAAAGATTATTATTATTATTATGTAAACTGCCACGGAAAAATGGTTTGAACGAGATCTAGTAAGTAGTTTTTTTTTAATACGTCATAAATCGTAAACTTCAATTTACCTTTCATTTTTCAAACGCTCGGGTCATGGGGTCCGAGTGCGCGTCTCCTTTTTAAAGAAATCTCCCGCCGACTGATCGACACTTCGCGTGACCAGAGGGCTGGCTCTTTCTTTGGCCAAAGAATTAGCATTGCCATTCAACGTGGCAATGCTGCCAGTCTTCTGGGCACGTTTCCCGATGACAGCGATGCGGAGGAGTACTTTGACGCCTAAGTGTCCTTTTGACATTGTTGTATATATATTGATACTAGTTTTACGTTTAGTTTTATTTTTGTAATTATATATAGTTTTAGATGTAGTATGTAAATATTGTACATATTAATACAATTTTTACAAGAAATGTTATGTTAAATAGTCAGTCAAAATTAAAAAACATATCAAAATTTACAACGAACTGCTTTTAACAATTGTTTTTATTGCCCTAACATGTCTTGCAATAAGTATCAGCTAAGGTATTCTTACAATTCCTCAAAAATCAAGGAAAACTCGCATGGCGGTTAATTGTGCCTGTGAGTGTAGTTTTTCCATGATAAAGTTACATAAGTAGGTTGGAAAGCAACACGTAGGTAGATATTATACGTTTCATTGCCAGACAATACACGTTCGCTTTGCACATGATCGGCTTCCCCATTTATCATTACCGGATAGTTACATTAAGCCGATGACAAGCGAGTGATGTCCATCGCGAACATAATCATAGCTAGCGGTAGGTGTGGGGCAGGAAACATACAACATTAACGAACTATGATCTCGTAGTTACATAGGCTATAAAAATAGAAGAAAGGACGTGTCTGATGAGACACGTCCGTGAGACACGTCCGTGTCTGATGAGATGACGAGTAGGTAGGTAATAGAAAAGTATAAAAGAAGAACATGCTGCGCTGAACCCGAATGAATTGTGATAAGGGCAAGAAAAGTATGACGATGGGTTATAAAAAGCTTGAAAAGGAATGTAGTCAAAAGGCGAATTTTCAAAGCAAAAACCAAAATAAACATCAACCAGTGGCGTAACTCGGTATTTACTGAACAAATATTTGTATTTACCAACACAAAAGTGAACCAACCTACATTCAGGATATTTCCATATGCACAAACTAAATAATTTCTGCATAGATTCAAAAATGCTACCCTATACCCGCTACCAGCAATCTCAGCATACGTCGTTCTATAAATAAAAGATATTAGAAATAGTGTTGTAACAAGGATTGCGGTTCCGCGTCACGTATAAAATAAGCGTCAGGCCAATAGGGAGCAAGACAGGCATGTGAATTATGAGCCACACGCCGCCTCCGTATTAAAACTGCATCTTGAACTGACCTTCTAAAGTCTCACTTTGCATACTCGTGTACAAAGTTAGTAAATTAACCACCGTCCGAGCTTGAGATCATAATCTTCCATGATTAACATTTAACGCCTTAAACTCATGAAGTTGTTATACTTATAGTACTTGTTTATGCTTGGTGGTATACGGGAACTTTGAAATGGCTATAGTGAGATGGGTTTACGTCGTATAGGTGCTTGCACCTTTAAGGAGCAGATGATGGTTCAAACTATAATAGAGCATGTTTGTAGTTTGTACTGAACATTACTGAATTGTATTACGTAATTAGGATTCCATCACAAGGTAGCATGTCCACATGATTGATTGAGTTATGTTTGAGTCGATCAAGGAGAACTTTACATTATGTACCGATATGTTTATTTAATGCATTGATGGTTTATCGTTTTGGAAAGTAGGTATAGAGCTTTGAAAAATTCCCTCGTGTTCATTAGCAGATTATAACGCGCTATTTTCTAAATAACTACCTAGTTCGATTATTATTATGTCTATATTGTCTAGGAAAACAATGAATGTTTCCATGAAAAGTATGTTTTCCTGAGTACCTACTTTGTAAATTTGAAGTATGAAAGCCGTAGATTAATTAACGTTTCGTGGAAATCGCCACAGGCCCCGAGTCCTACTGCTAACAAACCTAATAAGAAAACAACGATACAAATTCTCCGAAACAACAAAACATATATTTGAATAGATTTTCAAGTAACCCTTTCCACAAAACAATGTTAGTCGAATAACTTGGAACTAAAACTAAATCTAAGAGCGAAGGTTCTTTTTCAGGAATTTGATGAGAACAAAACGAATCAAATGTTGTACAATAAGTTTTTCAGAAACACTTATGGCGATCAGATTTTGAGGGAAAACACAATTTATTTGTGGACGTGATCAAAAACCTACATCAGTTGAAATCGTTTGTGTCGGATCGTAGTCGCCGCACGTATGAAATAGGTTGGACAGGCATCAGGCTGGGCCGTCCACGTGTGCTGAATCCGCTGCATTCACTGCACTTGCTGATTTTGAGACGAGCCTCTGCACAAGTAGAAATGATCTAGGTACTCGTGATTACATAAACATAGCTGTTGCCTAATGTTTTATGAAACATAATGCGCCAATTTGAAGCCTGTAGATATTTCTAAATAGGCATGACGACAGTATCAAAACATTACAAATCTATTTAGTCCATCAGTTAGAGTATTGGAAAATAATGGACACGTATTTTTTGTTTTTGTAAATCAATGAATATTGACAAAGATAAAACGCATCAAAACTTGGGATTGGGGGCTCGTGACGTCAGTACGCTCTCAAAATTATACCTAGGCGTGATGTATTGAGAATTTTAAAAGCGTTGTATCTTCGTCAATTTTGATTTACGTGACAGAAGAAAAATATGGGTCAAATACTTTTAATTATCTAACTGACGGATTAATTCGATTATTTTTGTCTTCTACCCTATTGACTAACTTAGTCTATTTTGTCATCGATCGATCGATCGATCTTAGTCATGTAGTGGCATATGACTACGACCGAAGCTTACAATATTTCATAGCCTTTTGAACTTTTAATAAAATCTACGAAGCAGAACTTCAAACTAATATCGTACAAGTTTTCAGTTAACCTTTCATACCTTAATGTTCCTCTAACTTAGTGATAATATTTCATCAACTAGTTTTATTAAAATGTTATTTTATGATAAAATACAACTCCGACGATGTCCAGTGTATAAGGTAACTTCAACTTTTGCTAAACTCAAGCTCAAAAGTATTGACCGTTGAACTTCAAAATAATATCGCGTAGGTACACGTTCCAGGTAACTTCATGGTACCTTAATTTTTGTCTAGCTTCTAGCTTAGTAATAATATTTCATCAACAACTTTATCCTTACTAATATTATAATAAGTGTGTTTGTTATCGTTTCATGCCTAAACCACTGAACCGATCACGCTGAAATTCTGCATAAATATACGTTGTCAGGTGAACAGAAATGGATATAGGGTACCTTTCATCCCGAGTAAAGTACCTGTTCCCAAGGAAAACAAAATAACGTTCTTATGATAATGGATGGCGCCACGTGTCTTTTGAATCATAATTGAAATAGATTATTACAAGCAGAGTAACTACCCAAATTGATTGTCAGATTCTAAATTAACGTGAGTGAAACCGCGGGCAAAAGCTAGTTCAATATAAAAATTATAGCATAACTCAACTAGACGATGTTTTGTTTATGGGGTACCAAACTAAAGATAGGTTTTTTCAACTTACTGGAAGTCTAAAACTTTCATAGTAAAATAGCTTGTGCCAGCGGCTTCGCCCGCGTGAAGTTTGATGAATGTCCCATGGGATCTTACTATCCAGGTTATAAACTATCTGTGTGCAAAATTGCATCCTCCTTTCGTTCAGTAGTTTTTGCGTCAAAGAGTAACAAACATCCATATTCAGAAACTTTCGCATTCATAATAATTATAACTAGCGGACGTCACGCGGTTTCACCCGCGTAGTTCCCGCTCCCGTGGGATTACGAAGATAAAATATAACCTATGTTACTTGCTGATAATGTAGCTACCCATTGCTGATAGAATTTTTCAAATCGGTCCAGTAGTTTTTAAGTTTATTCGTTACATTCAAAAATACAAATTTTTCCTCTTTTTAATATTATAAGTACTAGCTGACCCGCGCAACTTCGTCTGCGTCACATATAGACATAATGCAATATTCATCACACCCGTAACATATTAGCGTAATCATATTTAGCCTATGTAATTCCCCTGGTTGAAATATGTCTCCTTGTCGAATTTCGTTACAATCCAATCAGCCGTGAAAGGTAGTAAACAGGCAGTCAGACAGAGTTACTTTTTTTTATTTATTTTTTCTTTATTTATTTAGGGACATTTATAATCGCAATGCGTATGTCAGTCCCATCGTAGCCTAAATATACATTTATCATATATGGGCCATGAACCTAAACTGACTCTTCGTATCATCACCATTTGGTTGAGCCAGGATTTTGTGAAATGTGCCTACTTCAAGTCTGTTCAACCTCAAGAGTTACTTTCGAATTTATTATATTAAGGCGATTACATGAGCTAAACGCGAGGTTTATAATGCCTAAAAGTATATGATTCACTGCAATAAACAAAACCAGAAAAATATATGATGTTCTTCAGGATATATGCTAGTATGATAGTGTTTTGAAAACATGATACATTTAATTTTACTCCAAAGAAAAAAATCACGAACTTATCTCTTAAAATTCATTTTAACGAGTAAAAACCATATTAGAATACATGCGATCATTCTGAATTTTTGGCAAATAATTCTACAAGCAACATATTAGCATGACAGTGTTTTATTTTTTTTAATCCAAGCAATAGTTTTTTGTAAATCGATCGAAACTACTCATTTTGCACTATTCGTCCCGCAGTGACTGACGTATCAACCATTTTGTAGTGCAAGCTGATTAGAACTTTATTCTAACAGTATTTCAAACGAAATTTGAACCACCACAAATAGAGTTGCTAATTTAGCTCGTGTAGTCGCCTTAAGTATAGATAGATAAACACTATTTTAAAATTGAATGTTCTAATTGAAATTTAAATTTATACCAATTGATACGTATTGTGTTAATAGAGTACAGCTAGAACAATGTTTCCTATGTAAATCATGTGGAGCTGCTCGGTTGACTGAATACGCGAATTAACCAGGCACTGGGGTACGTGACGGGTATTGTGACGGGCAGACACATGGAAGCCGATACACAATTAGGAGTTAATTAATTTATGACACACCTATAATTAGATGGCCAATAACATTACCCAGCTTAGCTCGGCTTTACATGCGCACTATAAATTATAAGTGTCATGATTATTGATGTTGTTGCTATGTACCTATCTACCTATAGCATATAACTATAGCTGTGTTGTGCAGCCTCTACATAATGTCAAACTAAGCGTTGTCCCAAAAAGTCTGACAACCAGTCTTACCAAGTATCGTATTACCCAGTATAAACTGGGTTGTGGAGGTCAGATAGGCAGTCGCACCATGTAAAATACTGGTATTCAGCTGCATTCGATTAGACTGGAAGCCGACCCCAACATAGTTGGAAATAGGCCAGGCAGATGATGATGCGTTGATCGAAAATGTATTTATTAGAAATGCCCGTGATTCCATAGACTTACTTAGTACCTATTTGACTAATCCCTCCCTTGACAGTAATTGATTAAAATGTTTATGACAAATGTTGAGCGACACAACATTAGATATAGCTACCATTTAATATTAACCTACAGCTGTCACTACCGACAGATATAACGGTGCCAAATAATTCAATATTTGTCTAAGTGAAGTGAACTGACTTAGCGGAGATTAACACAATCCAATGAATGTCTCACATAGTTGTCTCGCAGGACACTGAAGAGCATTCGGTTAATATGATAAAGCTGCGTGCCTGCTATAGTTAGTGTGGGACACACTTCGACTGCAACTTTTAACGAGCACAGCATCCATTAAAGACTAGAACACTCAAAATTACCTAACTGAAATGGAAAACTGCAATATTTCACAAAAAAAAAAAACATTTCACTTAATTTTATCGAACATAACACTTCATTAATGATATTTTTCATTCCAAAAAGATTTTCAACATACCTAATAATTAAAATGATGAAGATACCTATCCAGTTTCTTGTAAATGGGTTTTATGTACCATTAAAATAATATGCGAATGTAAAAATAGAGAGGACAAAAAGGTCGGGAACACACCGGCGCGGCGATATATTATTAGGATCAAATATGAAACGTTGCCCCTGAAAGTGAAAGGTCGAATATGAAGAGGACTAACGTTAACTGTAGAAGCATATAATTAACGTAAAATTCATTTACTGACCCTTAACATTATTATAAAAAGATATTAATCAGATATTCAGTACGTAAGGTGGTTAATATGAGAACTGAGTAACTGACACATTTTCTTCTAGGTTATTTATAGTCCAGGTGATTTATATTAAGTTTTAGCTTAGAAATACATATACTAATTTGAATACAAGTGATAGCCAAGACCAGGTCTCACTTCCAACCCATCGTGAGAAAACTAACATGCCTGAGAGATATTTCTCGACAGTATATATAAATCCAAGTCAGTCCACGGGCAGCATAAAAACTGTCACACCAGGTTAGGCACTAACCACACGTTAAAGAATGAAGATTAAGGTCCATGTTCACCAAAAAGATGACGGTCTGATTATCTAAAAACAGCTGTATATAACACATTTTTGCATAGGAACATGTCACAGTGACAGCTGTTTAAAGATAATCAGACCCTTATCTTTTTATCTTTTCGGTGAACATGGACCTAAAAAAATACGCCCAACGACATACCAAAACCAACGTATTAAATCAAACACTGACTTGTCTTGCCACCAGACTAATACATAAATTATCGAACCGATCCATAACCGAAAACAGAGAGTAAGTTATAAATACATAGTTAATACATCCACAACAATATCACATCAATATTCCCAGCAGATATCACAGTACAATCGCATTACCAACATATATCTACCAAGCGCTAATATGTTGACGGCCTAATCTACATGACTATTGAATGGGACGCCGCCATAATTGGTCGGATATTGTTAGTGTATACCGTGGAGTATGACGCTCTAATGTAATCCAGTCAGCAGCTAATCTGATATCGAGGCGAGCCAGGCACGGAATCGTCCCTGGTTTAATTGGGTCGAGTTTAATCCCCGCAATGCAACTTTAGACTCATTTCCGCTGTCCAATAAAGCGCGAGGAGCTTTATATCATCCTTAAAGCTTTGCAAACAACTACCGCTGTGTTTTAGTTGCAGTGTGTTACCTGCTTTAGTGGGGTTAATTGATAAAAATCGTGGTTGGGTTTTATGGTCCTGTTTATAACCCTCTATAAGTTGTTAAAATATTTATATATTTACTAAGAAAGAAAGCACAGCTGTAAGTTATCTCACAACACCTACATAAAACAGAGGGAAAACCGACACGCAGAATGCAATAGAACCTGAAAACTCGCTTAAGATAGATGTTATTTACGTACGCCAATCTCATGAACACAGGGGAATGTTTAAAAAAACACGACGAATAATAATTGAATGTTTTTCGTTTTCAGTATTTAGCAATTTCACGCTCAGTAAATGCAATAATCTACGCCACAGTAGATAATTCAATTCCAGCGTAAATACATGGCCCGTTACCGAATTTCCTTTGAGAGACGAAGCGTGCGGCAGCCGCTGCGAGCCGGCACGTTTCTCTGAACTTCGGAATTCCAATTTTGAAAAGTTTTCCAACAAGGGCCCGATATTGAGAGCAAGTGTCAGAGGGCCACTCGCGGAGGGCAGCAACGGCCTTTAAAACAACTTCACACTACACAATACACAGCCTATCCGGCGACACAGCGACACATACGTGACACACCAGACACACACACATACAGCTCACACGTGGGGACTCTATACACCAAGCTCCCTGAAAATCCAGAGCGAAGTGTTTACTCGAATTCGTATTTTTAGGCGTCTACGTGGTGTTCCTTTTTCGTGGTTCGTAATTGAAAGTGAAAGGAAACTAAAACCAATTAACTATTCTAGTATATAACACTACTAATACTACTTGCGAACTTGTTGTCATTTATTAATCTAAGTAGGTGGATACTGTACATGGTCTATACAACGCAACAGTTATTGCTGGAAAACGACCTTTTTGTTTGGGGTGAAAAATCATGTTTTGTGGTAGAATTCAATGTAACGCAATCAAAACATAGTGCTGACTGATCGATTAAATAGTATGGGTCGTGGAGGTGTTTAAAATGTATGAAATAAATTATGTAAAAATCTTACAATAAAAACTTGTATTTAAAAAAAAAGTTGGTTCTTTGACCCCCAATATATCCGTAACTAGAAGGTCCCAGGTATGGTGTAGAACAAAAAAAAATGATCACAACGATGGGGAGAACAAGTGCCTCTCTATCTTCAAGAGATTTTTTACACCCTCTATAATATAGTAACAACACCAGTAAATGAGCAAAAACTAAAGTGATACAATTTCATTAAAAAAAACGCCCAAGAAGGTACAATATAATGAAAAAGAAGGCTTTCGGCTTTGTGATTGCGTGCCAAGTACGGGATAACTGAGACCATGCTTCATTATTCGCTGGAAAGAAGGGAACCGGAAAGATTAACTTCTTTTATAATTAAGTTTGTCCCCAGACACTAATTTATAAACGGTGTGCGTTTCGCTCAGAATAAAAGGGTATCTTCTGTAACCACGGATAAAAAAAAAAGCTGGGGACTTAAGATTTATTCCTCAGCATTTGCTGTAGATGGGATATAAATCTTAACTTTCAGGATTTAACTTATTTTTTTACAATAAGTATGTAAGTACATAGTTGTGTGTGTAGTACATATGGTAAAATAAAGGTAAATCGAGAAACTTCTGCCGTCACAACATAAATCATACAATATCATCAAGCATCACCCGTCAATCTAAGTTTGCGGTGTACCATGACACTCAGCGAATAGGCTCGCTCCACCTACCACCCAACAGATGGCGTCATAATCAACTAACTTGATGCTCCATCTGTAGACACCCTAGCCTACTGACACGAGGATCTGGTATTGTTTTAAAGATAATAATTAAATTATTAGAAGTCAAAGGATTTATACGAAAAAACTAAATTTTTACAAATAAAATATTTTAAACATTCCTCCAACAACAACGTTCAGCTGGTTTCACACCAACAAACACATTTTGTTAGAAGCGCCATCTGGTAGGGCTACTGTGAGCTTCGCAGCCATAGAAGCTTTTACTAGCGCCATCTATGGCATTTCTGTTGTACTGCTATGCCCTCTATAAACGAATGCCGAACCACGTAGTTTCAGCCTTCATTTCAGACAAATGGAAAACTCGTTTTGACCGAATTCACAAACGTGGCGCTACTACTTTTATTGTGTTTCACTGTTTTCTGTACAAACGACGGATTCAAGTCTATGCATGAAGGAATCTAAATTCTCTCCATTGTAAATAGAATAAGTTATTTAAGTTGAAGCAATAAACTTTTTATTTTTTTATTTAATCTTTTGCTTTGATAAAGCTTGTGCAAATTGTGGGTTAAGCATAATTTTGTTTGACTGTTTGCTTTCTTCAAAATTGGTATCATTGGTATTATAGGTACCTACCTGTTAAACATGACATAATTGTTAGCACCTTGTGAACTGTCTCTAAGGTTTCTACAATAGTGACCCTTTAACTGATCAGTGAATCTGTTGTCAAATCTGCCGCTATCTCTTTGATTATTTAACCAGATGAGTAACCACGAATCGTATAAATTGAAATACTTAGCTACTTAGGTTTTCATTTCAAAAGTAACTACTACTTATTTTGTATACGACCCTCGTCTCTCATCTAGATATAGGTCCCTTTTATTTACGAAAAACACAATGACTTCCTTATTTTCCAAGGCCTACGGTAACTCAAGTAGAAAGACGTAACATTTGCAATATATTCTAATTCTGCCTACATACGCTGTTATATTATTTTTTTACTCTTATCACTATAAGTTGAGGATTGTGCGACGAGACATGGCCACATTCGCCATTGATCACAGGGAATGGGCGAAGCTCGCTGAGGATCGAGACAAATGGGGCAGACGTGTGGTGAGCCGTCGTATGAAACACGACCAGCCTTGGTTTGGAACACTAAAATAGATAGAACAAGAGGCATCAGTGGTATTACAATATTGGAGTCATCTGTCTCTTGTTTTGGCACTTATCTTTAACGCCATTCGATAAAAAAAAGGTTTTTTTTACCTACCTTAAATATGCAAATGATTTGATTATAACGACAACCAACTTAAAACAACAATGTTTTTATTATTTTTTAATAAGCAGTTTAAGATTAAGCATGCAAACTATGTACATGTTTGAAACTTAAAACATGTATTAACTTAAACAAGGACAGAATAGCTTTAAGCGATAAAGAAAATCTTATCTACATACATACATAGGTATGAAGGTACCTGTTTTTGAAGTCACCTTTCAAGCTCTTTTTACTTTCAACAATATTTTAAATTCATGAATGTAGGTCTTGCGTGTGATGGCGTATGAGGTACAGTTGACTAGTCGAAAATAAAATACAACATATAGATATAATGACAAGTTAGGCAAGAACCTGCAATTGTTCGTAATATGAACAAAAATACGTTCCAATGTGGGCTTACTCGAACAGATGTTTCAAATTGACTGATTCCCAAAAGCTGTTAAACCAAGCGTGAAGGTTGTAATAAAGACCGCAGGCCGGCTCGAGATTAATTAAGATAGAGGCTCGTCGAGCTTCAAGAACATTTCTACTGACCACGCCTCTTACTTCGTTTACCCACATATTTAGGGTTTCGAGAACCCCTACACATAAAAACAGTACAGCTACTTGGATCGTAATTACCTCCTCATATACGTAGTGGGGACCTCCTGACATAAAGACGAACAAAACGCTTTATTAATATCTACACGTTCGTGTGGGCTTCTTATTGTAACTTGGCATGACAACTCGACTTATGTATGTAACTTGTCGTAACACAAAGACAATGTTGTTGTGGTGAAGTTCTACCAGTTTTAATAAAACATTTTTATGGGTACAAATTCGTAAATATGTTCGTCGTTTTATCTTTACATAAAAACTTTAAGAATAAATTGTTTTAATTTTTTACCTACATGATTTGCTGTTGGGCAGATTATCCGGGGGGAACTTTTAGACAGATTAATGGGCACTAATAGTTTAGTAATTATGTTGGTAGAAAAACTTAAAAGGAAAATATCACACATCAAAAAGTACCTATACCAAAACAATTACTGCACCAAAAACTGAAAGTTTATTTATAGCCAAAAAAATACAATACATTATCTACTGCTGAACAGAATAAAACCATAAAAACATGTCACATTACTTACAAATTGCGTAAAAAAATATTGATAGCTTCGACATTGTTAGCCTCAGCTTGCGTTACGAGTCCCTAGATGGATGGCCTACATATGATAACATGTCTAAACAGCCCCATAATAATCCTGTCCACTATAGATAAAGGAGTCCCCGGGGACGCAAGCGAGCACTCCGTCTTTCACACTATCCGTCAAAGTCTCGACGACGATCACTTGCGAATACAAATAACTCTACATTCGTAAATCTAGTTCGAACGTAATTGACATATTGGAAACTTGTTTCAGTACGCCACGGTGCTGAAAAATACGGATTTTAGAGCCTTTTCCCAATAGAGATAACAGCACGTTATGAAGCTTTTAATGGTTTAGTTTTTATTTTGCGAGTTGGCAGGAAGGTACCTAGTCGTATTGGTGTTATGCAACTGCAAAACTTTTAGCAGGAAAATGAGATCCGGCAGAATAAAAGAAAAGGAAACACTTCACTTCTTTCATTTCCTTCATAATAAAATGTTACGTAACATTTTTTAACCCTCCGTATACGTACGCATGATCTCTTATTTTCATACAAAGTGCTCAGTGACATCATTGTCAGCCTTGTGAGACCGAGTGGAACAAGACATTGTCTGGGAAATACTACATCATATAGTTGTGTATGTTCAGATTTTGTTACAGCAGGTTCTAATCAATACCTACATATACGATTTTCGGTAACACGTTGGCCTTTTCCACTTAGAATTCTTGTTCGACAATAAAACCCTCGTTTTCGCTACTTCCCGCTTAAATAAGAAAGAATAAAATATATCTGAATGCGTTCACAGGTTCACACATACATTAGGACGCGCTAAAAGTGTGCTAAAGAGCTTCATCTCTTTGTCTCGCAAAAGATTTAGGTGAAAGAAGCTTATTTTTGGTAGGGCTGACAGTGCGATAGTGTAAGGCCCATTACAGGCAAATTATGGCGGCCATTATTGTCCGCGTGTCCCGTGCTCACCGCCTTGAGTTACGCCCGCACTGGGTCAATGGGTTTTATATAAGAAATCTTTTCCAACGCGTCCCGTTTCACTACAGATAAATGTAAGTATCTCTGTGAACGAAATCTGCTGTAAAACGTTTGCATGAAAACGTGATGGCGCACGGCGATTTGTGATAAAGGTTAACTATAAGGAAAAGTCAGGTTGTCACTTCGGTAATAGGGTAGATTGCATTATTTCCGGGAATAAATCTTATCTAAACGTCTACCTCCATAATTAAATTGATGAGAATCTAAGTCAGCCTTGCATGTTGACGTAACACGTAATGTAAATAAATGATATCAAAACACCGGTGGCGGACTAACGGGGAGTCCCAGTACGCGTCGGGCCTAAGTTTGACGAAGTTAACCCATTAACAAGGTCACTAAATCATTCGCGTCACTACTAAGTTCGCTTGCTTGTCTCGGCAAATTATTTTAATTACCGTTACAAGTTTATCGCGCAACTAAACGGAATTAAGCGCAACTTAGCTATTAATATTTCCTTGTGGCGCTTCCTGCATTACGTAAGCGTTTATGGCTCTTTCAGCGGATTTTAAAGTTCGATCTGGTATAAAATACTCGCAGGACCGGAAAGTTTATTGCAGGCTCTCTATTAAGCTAACGACGTAACAGCGGCAATTATCCTCGTTGATTCAGATAGTTGTCCACTGATGCGCAAAATAGAGCCAGCTTAAAATCGGACTTGGTTCCCAAGGCGACTACAAAGCGGCATGCGGCCGATTACGGTCAAATTATTGCTATCATTATAGTCCGTACTTCTGTGCGATACTGGGTAATCACGGGCGGCGGTGTCGCACTGCAATACTGCATCTTATTTACTGTTACATAGGACCTATCTACTAACTAACGTCGCCGCGCGACATGTTTAATGATACCATTGGTCCTGTGCAACCCGCCACTATATTTTCACCTTGCATTTTAACTTCGCTCGGTGCGCTCGGGCCAAAATTGTCGGTACATTAAAGCTTGAAGTAATTACCATAATAATATTATGAAATATTATTTGAGACTTTATCTCGCAAGGATGAATTCCTAGCATTGCTTTGAGAATTTAGGTACCACTTTCACGTTCCTGTATGGGCCAGTGGACCAAATGCACGTTATTCTCTGAAAACGAGTGCCAAAATTATTTTGCTGGCTTCCATGAATATAGCAGTGAAAAATGTACGTCCAACGGTATTAAGTTATCAATTATTACAGCATGACTTTGGTATGTACGACACAATAGCGTTTCCGCAGAATAATTCATGAGAGTCGAGAATATGAACTAACTGAAAATAATGGGCACATTTGAACTTACACAAACGTCGCAGAATTACAACATTGGTTCGTGTCCCCGGGTTCAAATAAGCCGTTTACTTGAGACCCCGTCACAAAAGCTATGACGTAGATATAGTGGACCGCATATTCAATATTTCGTGGACATCTCAAATTAGGCGTAGCTAGTAAACTCATAGTTTATTAAACGGAATAGGACTCCGTGGAAGTCTTTCCATTAGTGTAAACATCATCTTTGTATACAACAGAGAACAAGACCCATAGTACGGGATTTAGTTACAGAAAACGAGTTTCAGTTCCCTATTAATTAATTAATTAACGAGCAAATAAATTATAAGGAACAACAGTTATAATTTCATCCTAATCTAGGATTTATTCTACGATTTCGATAACGGCGCCAGTTTCCATATTTATGGAGAAAATTACACAAATAGCGTGTAGTTTTCTTTGTGAAAGTCAAAGGGTCCAAATAGAATAAAAAGCGATGACATTGCAAGTGTTTGGTATCAAAACTTTAACCTTTTAACGTAACCTTATGCATTTAGTGGGTGAACACACGAACACGAAAGTAACTGCCGATTGCCACGCACTACTAAAGCACTCGCGGTCGCTCCAAGTGTAACCTACTCCCCTTACACTCGGCAAACATACGAAGAATATCTATAAAGTGTTTAAAGTCTTCCTTTTGTAGGTCTTAGTACTTTTATGTATAAGAATATCTCACATGCCGGCCGTGGTGAAAAGATTAGCCTTTCAGAGAGGTTGGTAATGGATCTGCCTGACCAACACAATATCTGTGTATTCTGGATACCTTAATTTGTTTGTTACAGATAAAAGACATTTTACATTTGTTTCTGGTAGGTAATAATATAGATCACTAGCTGACCCACGCAACTGCGTATGCGTCACATAAAAGAGATAATGACCTTTGTTTGATTGATTTAGTTTTTTATCACCGACTTTTGAAGCTAAAGCTATTTTTCATTTTTTTGTGTGAAGTCGGTTTTATTTTTTGCAAAAGAGTTTTTATTTTTCACTTTTTTGTGGTTCATATGTGCTTACCCTTTCACAGCGTACCGGCGTGATTTTTTGTTATGAGCTGGTGTAAACAATAGACAGACATGAGATTTCGGCAATCCCAGTACATTTGCTATCATTTATTGAGGAGTCCCGTTGCCTCAAACTCAAACTCAAATCATTTATTTCAACTAGACCATTACGGCACTTTTGAATGTCGATAAAACGAAAAATAAAGCGAAGCTACAGTCACAGACACAAGGCATAATAACTTGAGAAAGTACTGTAGTTGCCCATTCCCTAGCGTAGATCTCTATGGAGAAGAACGGGCAAGAAACTCCATGGACACTCTTTTCAATCAAAAATGTTGTTACAAAATCTTGGTTACATCTTTCATGTTGAGATTATACATATATGTGAGAACGATGTAGAAAGACGTGCACAATAAGAGCGTCCAGAGTAAAAAAAATAAATCAACAAATAAAAATAAAGCAATTCAAATGATCCATGGCAGCTAAGAGATGACCAGTCCCGACTGACAGCGCCCGTTCACGAACATGACGCATGGATCAGCGCCATTCAATTCAACCATATTATTGAAGCAGCTATACCATATTGAGGTAGCTTTACGGTACAAGGTACTCCACATGTGTTATGCAATTATACAATACTATTATAAGAGATGGAATCTATACAATGCAAGAATATTTTTACAATCTTCTGCAGCTACCACAATAATTGTCCAATAAGTTTGCATCTATGGCTGCGGAGCAGGACCAGCATTTAGCCAAGCATTTTTATCCTCAATGTAATCCTCCAGCTTATAATATGCTTGCCTACATAGTGTGCGTTTTCCACAAGATTTAAATTTATCCTACCTTCAGATACAGATTTGATGAAGTTCTTCATCAAATCTGTCCAAATTGAAACAGGATCACTCCGAGAAAGTACTCTTACTAAAACTACCCAAAACGATTATTGTGTGCCTATAAGTATAAAATTTGAAGAGTTCTCTCTATTTTTCCAGGATTCCATCATCAGTATCCCGACTTGATGATTATGGGACCGCTTGCAACATTTCTGGTTGCTGCTCCGCTCCTATTGGTCATAGCGTGATGTTATATAGCCTATAGCCTTCCTCGATAAATGGACTATCCAACGCAAAAAAAAATTCAATTCGAGCTGGTAGTTCCTGAGATTAGCGCGTTGAACAAACAAACAAACTCTTCAACTTTATAACATTAATCAATATATATCAGTATATTGTCACCGTAAAATTGACAATCACGTTATATTGTAATCTCTCTAGCGATATTGTAAACTCTCGAAATATTGTCAAACGAACATACTGCTTACAATAATACGCATTATTTTTCTTGAAATGCATGCAATGGTAGTCAACTAACGCGTTGTGGAGGGAAGGAGGGGTCCCCCTTGCCCAGTGGTACCACTCTTATGAAAAGATAATGTACCATTCCTGAGAAATACCGATTAATATAACCTAACTTTAAAACACTTTATATTCCCCTAAAAAGCCCCTATTTCCGAGTGCAGGGTTTAAAGGAACCTAACTAACCTAACGGGGGGTGCCCCAAGTCCCGATTATATAATAGGGGCAGAGATACTTCCGTATGTTCAGTTAACAATATTTCGAGAGTTTACAATATCGCTAGAGAGAAACACGTTACGCGACAATTTTACGGTGACAGATTTATAATATAGATCACATACCTAATGTTTTCTTAAATGAGTTTATCCCAGGAGTCATCATCTGCCTAACCTTTTTCCAAACTATGTTAGGGTTAGTGTCACTTGCCAGTCAAAACCAGATACCAGCATTTTACATGAAGCAACTGCCTATTTAACCACCTCAACACAGTGAATGGCTATTACGATACCCGTTGGTAAGGCTGACGACTGCCAAATCTACTAATGACAGTCAGTGCCAACGGCTTCACGTGCTTTCCGAGACACCGGGTCAACTCGGTATGTGATGATGGCCGCCTATCTACGAACCGACCTCGGCACTGCTTAACCTTAAAGATCGATCCGTACGGCTGTTATTATTTTGACCCGAGCCTCTTATATCAATCTGTAAGTTCCAATATAAGGTCAATCATTTTATTAGTTGTCTATAACATCCTGCAGGAAACCACAATTACAGTTTCTCTTTTTACAACAGGAAAATGAAAGCCATCATCTGCTTCAGCATAGTTGCGCCCACTCACTAATACGTACGAGTAAATAAAGAAGTATATACTAATACTTATTAATGAAGACATCTTGACAAGTTTAAGGAAATATCACCTTTGAAATAGGTAAATAATAATGATATTCTAGGAACGAAAGCAAATGTGTTGAGAAGCATGTAGTATGTTACGCAATTACGACGAAATAGCTCATCCAACTTTGCTGAAACTTGACACAGATAAGAATCATAACTTGGAGAATTATACCAACAACATGTATGACACTTTTTATGCTGGCTATAAATCTGTTTACCGAGAAATAATATGTATCAAAGAAAACTGACTCAAAGCTTTATTGAATGAAACATTTGATTAAATAAACAACAACAACAACAGAATCTGGAAAACAGTTGAATAGAAATACAAAACGACTGAATAAAACTTGCTAATCAATAAATGAGTTTGATCAAAGTCTAGTTTTAAAATCACGCTGAGCGCTCGGTCAGCGAAAGAAAATCACTGGTCGTTTAGGTAACGAGCCGTCTTGATTGACGCCCAGCAACCGGCTTGATTAAACTGATCAGTTTTTGCCTCTTATGAAAAGAACTCGATCAATGTAACTAGCTGCCGAAGATGAACAGCCCCAAAGATGTGCGGAACTTGTGATCGATGAAGCATATTACCGACTTCTAAATACTTGGTGCCGAGAAAAGAGATTACATATTTATTATATTCTGCCTTGTTAGTTTAGGACGGAGTTTCGCATCATTACTTTGCAAGAAGGTGAAATTAAACGCGGAGTTCCTTTGTGTAATCATATCAAACTTTTTATAAATGTATACGTTTGAAATTAGATTCTCGATGTTCGTTGAGCAATCTTCTGCAATGTTAAATTGCTATCTTATACTTGGTAGAAGACAGCGGAATATCAGTAGCACTTATTTCCATTAGGATCAGTTCCTTAATTGCTAAATCGTCTTGAATGACTAAATTATTCGCTCAGAGAGTCTTTTACTAATGATTATAGTTAATGTGCTACAAAAACAACAAACTTTTGTCACCGTAAAATTGTCAAATACGTTATATTTTAATTATATCTCTAGCGATATTGTAAAATCTCGAAATATTGTCAAATGAACATACTGCTTACAACAAAACGCATTATTTTTCGTGAAATGCATGCGATGGTAGTCAACACAAGCGGTGTGGAGGGAAGGAGGGGTCCCCCTTGCCCAGTGGTACACCTCTCATGAAAAGATATTGTACCATTCCTGAGAAATACCGATTATTATAACCTAACCTTAAAACACTTTATATTCCCCTAAAAAGCGTAGTCGACGGAGCCCCGCTTCGCGGGTGCTATTTCCGGGTGCAGGGTTTAAAGGAACCTAACTAACCTAACGGGGGGGTGCCCCAAGTCCCGATTATGGGGGCAGAGACACTTCCGTATGTTCAGTTGACAATAATTCGAGATTTTACAATATCGCTAGAGACATTACAATATAACGTATTTGACAATTTTACGGTGACAACTTTAATTAGATACAGTCTCGGATTACATTCACTACCTGAATAGAATCTTGAAAAGAATGGGGAAAGCTTTAGCCTAGGTAGACAAAGCTCGTACAGAATAGTGTTTTATTTTTCTTTGAGGCAATAATATAAATAATTATTAAATTAAAATTTTCAGGGATCTAACCTCCATCACACCAACAGGTGTAAAATAACTATTTTCCGAAATACTCTAGTATGCAAATATTATTAAATCATTATCTAGGAGACCATTTAAGCTCAACCATAGAAAAACGAAGAATAAAAATACATTTCATATGTTCCGTAAATGTAACTGGTGGTAAATTAAATAAACAAATATCTGCTAAACGTTGCATCCCACAAGTACCACAAATAACTCTTTCAATAGCACACACACCCACACACATCCTGAATAATAAACGTTCAGATCTTACTTCAAAGACAGACCCCTTTAGTCAAAGGAAAATAAATTTTATTTGACTAAAAGCATAATACGGTTAATATACGTTGGTAATCGTAATACAATCGTGGGCTGAAAACAATACGTTTGTTGAAGTAACAAAGTGTGCCGCCTAATGGAATGGGGTTCGATCCCTTTAATGTAATTGGATCTGTCAGCAGCAAACAGGCAAGCAGGTAATTACTAACTGCTACTAACGAAAATAACAGCGTTGTAAGACACTCGATGCCCCGAGCGTCGAACGGCTAAGGCCCGGGACACATTATGCGGCCAACAACCAAGGAGGACGAATGCACAATCCTACTTGCTGTTGTAGCGGTAAATCTTGTAGCAGTTGCAGTGTAGTCGCTAGTGCGTACCGCGCCTTAAAGTTGTACACCGTAATGAGTTCACTGCGTCTTATCTACCCGCTGTATACCATCATTTGTACACTCGCTGCATTTATATACAAAAAGATAGAGGTTTATTTTACAAACCTTTTTAAACAAAGACTTCTTTATGTCAGACTTTATACGCCTATGTCTTTTTATTTTGTCTTTGATCTTCACACATTATTGTAGAGTTGTTTAAATGTTATAGTGTCGAGTTTACTCCGGTCTCCGGTTAAAAATGTGTCGTTATTGTGGTCCGTAAAACATGTAATGGTTTTAAGTTAATAGTATCTGAGAGTAAGCGCATTACAGCTAACGGATTAACAAGCTGCCACGCCATTAATTCTGCCCGCCAGCTTAATTCTTATATCCCTCTGCTTTAATAGCTTGTAAATCCAATGTGGAAATGTAGTGAAGTTCGAATTTATTCGGAAAAGCGATTTCTATTAAGTAATCGCGATGTAGGTATTATGTTCGAAGAATTGCTAATCGATTACTGGGGACGGAGATAATAAATGTTTGAGAAAATATCGTAGTTCTTCGTAAGTACTACTTTATTTTATAGCAAACTACAGTCCTTTGACCGCATTTCTTTGAATGTTTATACCTAATAGCTGTAAATATTTTTACCGTACTCATTTGGATCTAGAGTACGAAGTTATAAATTTCACGCGCTACGGCAAATAGCTTTCAATAATACTAAGTACTATAAATTTACTGAAAGACTAGAAAATCCAATTTACTATTGTTTACCCAATCATTCAAAGTTATTAATTCAAGCGTTCCTACTTACCTGACGTAGGTAATAATTGAAACTTTAGCACTTCAACGTTAATTTGTATCCCAGTTATGACTTATTTATATCGATTACCATCTCTAACGCTATCAGACCCTTGAGAATAATAAAGCGCGCAATTCTGTTCTGTAATGACCACTTCAAAATAATCCTTTATAAACTTCAGCAGGTATTATTATAAATTATAAATGATTCATACAAAATTTAAAATGAGCCATTTTAGATAAATGTCGCACCTGCTAGTAAAATAAAAATGATATAAAATGTCATTTCAAACGCGTTTTAAATAAACGTAAAATGAATACCTACTTTTACGGCACTGAGCAATATACGATACCATTACACGCATCAAAAATGCCACATACTAACGTGTTATAGCTTTACAACCATGTCGTTACATCATTTATAATAAACGTTATGAATGGTGGAAAGATAAAGTCATAATTCAGAGTTTTGTTATTCAGATCGGTTAGCTTCGACAGCATCTCACATCGCGCCTAAGCCGAGCACGACATAAATCACATAACAAACAAAAAGAGCAAAGTGTTTACCATAAGATCGCATACGCGTCCCTAAATCATAACACAATAAAATTTATAGCGAACGGAAGGTCCGGCCTCAAGTGCTGATAAATCAAACACATTTTCTTCGTGTGACTGAAACGGAAAATCTTTCCGGCAAATATACCAGGCGACGCCGTTATTTACCTTCTTTTATAATACGAGTACCTACATACCGCGCCACGACACATTGTTTTCCATCTATATATTAACGTCGCCATGGTAATAAAACCTCGACTTAGGGACGTTTTAATTCGATCAAAGGAGAACAATCTGGGGCGTATTTTTTAAATCTACATTGTTTTTAAAAAGTGCTTGTTAATCATCATCAATCGATGCTCGTGTTTTCTTTTGTTACATAATAGCCGATGGTTTAACTCCCTATTTAATTTGTAGATTCCCGTAGAGGCCATTATGTTACAATTTTGCACAGATCCAGTGTCTCAAAATGACGCAATCACTCTTTTGTGAGCACAATGACGCAAGTAATGAATTTAATTAAATTGTTAATTTGGTTCTTTTATTAAAACGACACTTTGTTTTCAAATTAAACGGGTAAATAATACACGACTGTCAATCGCATTTTACTTTTGTGTTCATGTGAGACAACTCTTTCTAGGTTCGTCGTAGTTCAGTAGGTAGGTATGTTGCACAGGTATCGCCCGAGGGCAAGTGTTCTACTTATTTTGATTAGCTGGTTACCCTGTTTAAGCCGAACGCAGAATACCTACCCGCAGAGTTTCCCCACAATGACAGTAAAGTAGGTTTTCTAGAACAAATGTCGGTATCCGCAGCAATAATGCATTGGATTTATAAGATAGACTCATGTGTAAGTTGTGACTGAAAGCTAGAACATTGAGCACCATTAAGTAGGCCACTTCCGTACTTGACTTAACAAATAGTGGAGGAAAACAAGCGACAGATAAACTATTATTCTTTTGTTTCCTTATATCCACACTGTTGTTGTTACAAATATTCGTACCGTCATGATCGTAGACGTTTGTATCTCATAAAAATGTTACATAATAATATATTTCGGCAATGATGTCATTTCTTCCGTAACATAAAAGGATTTCTTTACAAATAATAATAGCTGGACATAAAAAGTAAATTGCTATAAGATCTTTTCGTTCATTCCCGAAAAGTTAGCAAGTATAATAAATTCCGGCCATTAATCGGCCGCCCCGTAAAAACTTATTCGAAAATAATAAATAAAATTAACAAAAATGTAGCAGTAACACCGTCGCGCAGCGCAAAATAAATAATTTATTAAGGACAAGTTAACAAGGGTCTCATAAAGAAGGCAAAAGGTCGGCTATTTGTTTTCAGCGAAGGATGGTTCACCCCACTTTGTTATTTAGAGTTTGCGAGAGTTGCAGAGACGACGGGGCGGTGGTGGCCGCAAAACAAGCTGGTTACTAGACAGCTCGAGCCGTGTATCAAGTTGTTCTTCTGCGGACGCGCGCCGCCTGCTGTCGGTGACTTGTTACGAGTTACAACTGTTGGCACTAGCAATCACACTGCGTATGACACACCTGCCCTCCAGCTAACTCGCTGTTTGTTTACTTTTGTTCAACTGACGGAGTTTTAGAAACAAAAAGTATACAATTTACGGTTAAATACTACAACTGTTATTTATTTTCTTTGTTGCAGCCACTGAGTCTGTAGGTGTGCCCGGTTGATGGCGATTTGCTCGCTCCTTGTTACATGGGACTTCATTACCATAACGGTTGAAATGTGGGTGTACTGTGTGAGTACTACCTCTGCCAAACCTTTCGGGGATAACAGGCGTGATGTTATATTATATTATCGAGACAAAATTCAGGAATCAATGTGATTCACAATACTGGGAAAGTTTAAAAAAAAAACTGAATTTAAACACGAATTCTCTTGCACTTAACATTAAAATACAACACTGTATACATATACAAAATAAGTTTATATCTATTTACTTGTATCCAATATTATCATACATCACTGAATATTCCATTATAAACATAACATTTCTTGATCAAATACCTATCTTCTGGGAAAAGATAATGAAATTCCTCGAGAAAAGAGAAAAAGGTCTATCGAGCGAAGTAATTAAAGGATTTTATTATATTCTAAACAAGAATCATGATTTATAGCATTAACAGGAAATTACAAACTCGGAAAAATATTTTTTCTTCGGCATTCTTAGGCTTAAATTCGAATGACCACATTAATATTATGGGGGTAGATAATGTTCTTGTAGGTGACCGTATATTTTAAGCTAAAAACACTTTTGTATAAATCACGGTCAAATGAAGATTGGGGAGTATGCCGCCAGTACATTTACTGTAAATATACATTTTACTGCCTCGTTGCTTACAATCTTCTACTAGACTCGAACAAAACACAGAGAATGATTAAAGTGGAACAACATAGGTATCATCCTTCTACATACACCTTAAAAAGCCGTCGCAGCGAAATGGTTAGATATTCTATCTTGCGGCGGTACGCAACTGTCAAGCGAGCACGAACGTAGAATGTGGCGCGGCCGTCATTGTGCCCGCAACAGCTAAATTATTGCGGGGACGCAACGACTTCCCTGCAAACCTCTGACGCACAACTGCCTCTCCCAAACCTTTTACTATCCGTACAGACAACTGTTTCCGTATTTTATATGTATAGCCTTCGTACCTTTATCTTTCTTCCTGTTTTCTCTCTGGATAAGGCAAGCTAAGAGCTTTATTTAAATTAATTGTTTCAACATCGTTAAAAGCTGTACTTTCAAGTAGTATTTGATGCATTTAATGTTAGGTTGAGAATACTGAAGATAAAGTGATGATGTTTTTGGAGAACGACATTAGCAAGCATTTTTATTGAGCAAAGCGACAGTACTTCTACTCATAACATAATACCATACTTCATGTGTACTAACATGAACGAGTACTTAAAATCTACTCAGTAGTTATTAATTATGGTTTAGTAAACCTAAGTTGACCGATTCAAATATTTAAGTCATAAGAGTACTCGTCATACCCTAGACCACAAAATAGCTAAATAATGTATAAAGCGAGTCAGTCGGTCGTATGTAATTGCCTAATGGGCTTCCTACCATCGATCGGTTCAGAAGCGAGTCAATTAGTCTCGAACGTTCAAAATTTCCAAGTGGCCGAAAGATACGGCGTGATTCGAACCGCCAGTCGCCAGTAAATGCCTCTGCTTGTTCGATACCAAATTACTCAAATTGTTATTTGCGAAATTGATGTCAGGTTTCATGGAATAACCGCAATTAGCGTTTGGGTAATTCAAACTTGCAAATACGAAAGCTGGCCCGAAATATCTGACTCGGAATTGACCATGGCATTTGAAATTCAGTAACGGATAAAATTGAATTTTGATAGCTTGCTTGAACTTTGCGAATTGGTCGGGAATTATTTTTTAATGTATCAGAACTTTAGATATGAAAAAGCTGGATTACAAAAATAATTGGTTTTCCAACAAATGTGATCTGGTTTCATTTCAGATACAAGTTGTAAAGGTCCCGTGTGGATTACCTACCGTAATCTTAGTATGTGTTTCGAATACCAATCTATCGCATACACTTGACCTTACCCTGCTTGACTTATTATTGACTTTACTGTTCCTGTAGGCAGAAATGGAAAAATACGATGTCTCCTTTGTGATATATCCCATGCATAAAATTGCCACTCGGTTACAAAGCCAGGCATAAAATATCACATTTCGAAAATAAAGGCGGAAAAAAATGCAGACATTGGTTTTATTTATGGAATTGAAAATCTAGCGTTTTTATAAAGCCTCTGTGTAAAAATATAAATACCAATGTTTCTATACTATAAAACGAAAAAAAACAGTTCCATAGTAATAATTTTATACTCGATAACATTTGCTTTAGACGTCAACAAAATTAATTCAAGAGGATAGTCAAAACAATTTGCAGGGAGCAGGTTTTACTTACAAAATATCAGTGTGATTTCGCATCTCATTATATCGTGGAGCAACGTGCACCGTCTACAGTAAATTCTTGAGCTCTCGTTTGCGTAATACCGCCATTGTAACGGCACACCTTTGAAGATAAAAGCCTCGCATGTTAGCTAGTCCGTTGCCTTTCGCGGTCTGGTAATCTTGAGCTTAGCAAAAAGTTAAGGCTCTATTATATGAGAAACTATTTTTAATTTCAAAGTTAAAATTAATTTTAGCTAGATTGTTCTGAGATACTTAGATTGAAATTTTAATGCCCTGAGCGCGATACTATTACGCGAACGATTAGTTGTATCTTTAGTGAGATATATGATGAAATATACGGCAGGAAAACTATATAGTAAGGGAGGGTTCGGCTGGAAAATAAATTACCTATAAAAGGCGGAGTGTGTACAGGCAAACCAACCACCAACCTACCTACTCATGTGGTTTGGACGTCGAGTGTAAATTACAACCAATTGTTAATTAAGGTAAGTCTCAGAAACAAAATTCTTTAAACCGAATATTTCATACATTTTGCTAGTGTGGCAGGGCAATGTCGCACAATCTATTACCATGAAATAATATATGATTCTCGACCCACCAGCGCCGAAGTATACAATAATAAAAACAGCCTATTACTGTCCCACTGCTGGGCAAGGGCCACTTTTTGTACAGAGACGGCACGAGCATTAATTGACCAACACGCTTGCTCAAGACGTATTGGTGATTTCAGACTTAGGTATATTAATTAGGTATATTATTCACTGAAGTACATATGAATTGAAAAAGCCACAAACATAGGTACCTACCCGGATTTAAACCCACAACCTCGTACATCAGAGGCGAGGCCTTAACCTCTCCGCCATCACGACTCGAAGCCGCGCCGAAATTATTAGTCGAATTTAAAAAAGGCAGCGGTTCCTTACCTTTGGCCTTTTTATTTCTTTTTACCTTTTTTTTTATTAAATACTGCCTTTTTCCTAGAATCATTAAAAGTTTGTGCCACCATATAGCAATCTACAGTGTAGGTAAAGTACACATAGAGCTTATTTCATAAAACCGAATCAAAACAAGGTTTATGTGTCGTGGTCTCACACGACTAAGACCATCTCATTAATTTACGTTGGTGTCGTAAAACACGATTATAAGATTACACTTTGAGGATAGCAAGTGACGTAAACCTGTGTGCTATACTATGATCACTAATTTGTTCGGCAAACATCGTTAGTATCTCAGTTGTTTCTATATAAGGTTGTAGACAGTACCTGAGTAAATCTATTCCAGAATATTGTGTGTCTACGTTGTGATGAGTTAATCGATCCTTTATTTTGATATGGTTGTTTTAATAATCTTCTTTCTTCTTTATCGTGTGGTAATAATATTAAATATGTCCTAATTTAGGGCCTTATCATACTAGCGTGTTCGTAACTCGTTAGTGTGATAAGGTTCTGTGTAAGAGTTTTTCGCCCATGGGCCGCTGACTTTACTTTACATGCCGTCGAGAATGCGAGTTTTCTAATTTCTTCACGATGTTTTTCCAATACTAAAGCAAGTGATAATTATACATTTCTTTTTTTTTTATATATATAATTAGTTTTCTACCGCAGACGTGGGGGTCCGCGCTCTTATTTACATTTTATTAATTATTTGATTGATTTAAAAGAAAAAAATTAAAACTACGATCGTGCTCCATCATTGGACACGTTACATTAAACTAAGCTTATTATTAGTAACTTAAGATCTACGTGAGTCCATCCAATTTTTTTTTTTTAGGCTTTACATTTGTTGATTTTTCCTTAACCACTAATTAATTATACATTATACAATATGCTCATGAATCCGAAAAATCAGTCTTTTGTTTGAACTTGAAACCTATGGCTTCGCAGTCCGACGGTCACATCACTAGAATATTTTTATGATGACTACTAAATAATGATTTCAAAGAACAAAGTACTTACGGGATAATTTTCCGTAATTTTATTTTTTTGTTTTCTATGAGCTCCCGATAATGACGAGCCGAATGGCGTAATGGTAGTGAGGCTGCCTTACGTTCTTAGGGTCCTGGGTTCGAATAGGAGGAGGAGAGAATCCGGTAGGAGCAAATGTTTGTGTGATGAGCATGGACATTTGTTTCCGAGTCATGGATGTTTATGTGTATAATACGTATGTATTTACAAACAAAAAAGTATATAAATGTAGTATATCAACTATCTAGTGTCCACGACACAAGCTTTGCTTAGTGTGGCACTAGGTGGCGCCGTGTGTTTAATGTCCAGCGATATTTATTTATTTATAATTCGACGCTGTTGTTAAGTGTAGTGAAAAACCGTGAAACTCTAAAACAGTGAACTACGAATAAAATACAAATACAAATCTTTTATTTGCATAACACAGGTTTAGAGGATGTCACAAAAAGTTCTTATTGGTACACTGTATTATAACCATGCTAGGTGTGCAAATATGTTAGGAACATTAGGAGATTAGAATTTATTCATATGTCAGAGGTTATTAACTTACAATGTAGTTTAGGATATAGATGGTCAATATACGAAAGTTACATAATACTACATGCATTGTTATAACGCCTGTTATCCGCAAAGGATTAGGCAATGGTGCATCTATAGTAGGTAAACCCACATTACTGGTTATGTAGTAGACGGTGGACACCAATCCAAATAAAATTTTTCGAATTTTCTTATGATACCACCCCAGTATCCTAACCCAAAAAAGAATTCATAACACTTTTCCTGACCTGGAAATCAAACAGAACCTAAATCATAACCTAAATCATACTCAGCCGGTAGCACTTGCTGGTTCTAGACCAGTGTTTCCCAACCTGTGGTCCGTGGACCACTGGTGATCCGCAGGAGCCTCAAATGTGGTCCGCAAAAGACTAGAATGCTATTCGTACTTTTTAGCTTGCCCAGAAGATGCACGCTCAACTCAACTTATCAGACACGAGGTGCTAACATTTTTTGAGAATCTATTAACTTATTCCTTTTTTCATTTGAATGATTGTAAAAGTTTTCGAGCTCAGTTTGATCGGTTTCGTATCCATCACTATCTTAATTCTAAAGGTTTTCATCCCATTTTTGAAATTTTGTATTATGTGTGTTAAAGATTCACCACCCTAGGGGGATATAATCCTGTCAGACACCAAAGTGGACCCTGGTTCAAGAAAGGTTAAGAACCACTGTACTAGATGAACCAGGCAATCCATAATACAGGGTACATACATTATACACATTATACACACTAGTTACATAATATTCTGTATTGTGTTAGCCTCAAACGGAAAACTAAGTAACCTCTTAATAGTTTCAGTTTAACAACTCCTACATGAGAACATGTTATGTAAAGTTGGGTATCGAGAACTTAACAAGGCTTCATCAATTACGGAACTGGCTTGATAAAATATTATATGGTGTGTTTATATAACCAAGTATGAACGAGGCATACGATGAATGTATGAGATCAAGTAGACAACATAACATAACATCACACCAGGCAGGCGTTTACGTAATAGTAGACCCACGCGCCATGGGGCGTACCTATTGCCATCAACCGGGCGCAAATCCAAACTCCGTGGCTGCTACTGAGAAGTTCCCAATGGAAAAACCCAATAAGACTTTGCCCAATCATGGAATCGCACCCCGGACCGCACGGCTTGCAACCAACTAGGCGGTCCGCAAGAGAACCAAGGTCACCGACGTAGCCCGAAGAATTGCCACACTTAAGTGGCAGTGGGCAGGGCACTCGCTTGTAGAACGTATGGCCAATGGGGCCGAAAACTTCTGGAGTGGCGACCGCGAACCGGAAGACGTTGCGTTGGATGACCTCTCACTAGGTTAACCGATGACCTGGTGAAGGTTGCGGGAATACGTTGGATGCGAGTCGCGCGGGGCCGGTCAATGTGGCGACACTTGGGGGAGGCCTATGTCCAGCAGTGGACGTCTTTCGGCTGAAATGATGATGATGATAGGCAGCCTAACCGAGCAGACAAGCATTCATCATCATCATCATCATTTCCGTTCTCTACCCCAAGTGTCGCCACATTGACCCGTGCGACTATAAAAGCAAGAAGAAGACGTACGAATAGGCTAGTTTCCACCATCAATAAATTGCAAAACTAATTAGTCCGTCAGTTAGAGTATTGGGAAATAATGGACAATTTTTTGTTTTTGTAAATCACTGAGTACTGACAAAGATAAAACGCATCAAAACTCGGGAGTGGGGGCTCGTGACGTCACAACGCACTAAAAACTATAGCTCGGCGTGACGTATTGCGAATTTTAAAAGCGTCGTATCTTCGTCAATTTTGGTTTATGTAACAAAAAAAAAATACGGGTCAAATATTTTTATAATCTAACTGACGGACTAATTAGATTTTTTTAGGACACAAGCCTATTTTAATATGTACAAGCATATTCTATCTATCTGGTAATATTACTTATAATTTCCATGCTAATGATATAAATCCATACACATAATAAGCTTTATCCGTATATACAGAGGCGATATTTGATCCCAGAACCTCCGCATAATCAGTCGTGCAATATGTATTGGGTTTTAACTATTGTATGCAGATGAATAGTAATAGTTCGCTCGTCTCTATTCAGTATTCATCAATTCTTTAGTAAACGTTTTCCACAGTTTGCTTTGACAAACAATTCGTTCACGAGAAACTTGCAACTGCAGTAGATAGTAGTATTCCTTTATTATCGATTATTGGAAAAATGGCTGTTAACAATCCCGAGTGAGAAAAAAGTATAACAAATTTTTCTTTACACACTGTTTACTTCGTAAAACAAAAACAAACATCCCAAATTAGCCACGTACAAACAACGTCCAACGAGTTTCCACGCTACGAGTTTCCATGCTACGAGTTTCTATGCTACGAATTCTCGTAGCGGTCGCCGTAGCCGCGTAGCTCGCAAAGTACATATTCGTAGAGTAGTGTAACGGATGATGTGCCAATAAGCCTCGGGGCCCTGTCTCTAATTTTAGTGAGCAAATATCTTTCGTTACCCTATTTCATGTTTGAGTATGATTGCCGCAACATAATGGTTTACGTGTGACGCAATCAGAAGACTGTTGAAGTACCCTTAAGGCCCATGTTCACCAAAAAGATGACGGTCTGATTATCTTAAAACAGCTGTTTAAAACACATTTTTGTATGGGAACATATCACAGTGACAGCTGTTTTTAGAAAATCAGACCGTTATCTTTTCGGTGAATATGGACCTTAGAATAACAATTTAGCACCGATATCACCAAGGAAGTGCGTTCAAGTACTGTCAGAGTCAATTTTCCATGGTTATTAAAACGCGGATAGCTCTGAACTCGGTTCTTGATGGCGTTCAGTTTCATTAGTGAAATCTGCTCTAAGTGTGTACTAGAGTGTAATTTTGGTAAGGTAAAGCTAAGGTATTGTATTGTATAACGGGCTGCAGTCCGTAACTCCACGTTAAAGCGCGTATTTTACGTACGTACATAAGGTTAAGGTATACGAAACTATGTATATAACTAAAGTAGTCATTATATTTGGCTATTTCAAAGACCGTTCTATAAATAACATATCACACTCTATAATTACTTCTTATCGACTTCTATCGGCGTGGGTGTCGAAAAGTGATACACGGTTAATTGGAAGTCCAATTAACGCGGCCAAACTATTTAGCTTCTACTTAGAAGTAATTATCGAAATTGTCATCAATACCGCTGTAACTTTTGTTCTATATTAAGGTATAGGTCATATTTAAACCTTGATTAATTTAGATTTCGATGGGATTAAGATACCGTAACATAAATGTGAAAAAAGTAGATAGTGAGTAATAGACCGAGAGGTAGAGGACGACCTCCAGCTAAGTGATGGATTCGCATGACAAAGCGCCTGTTGGAGCCTAGCCCGATTCTCCTTTTTTTTCGAGCTAGCCCATAGCTCACTGTACCCCGCGTCTCCCGCGGCGGCTGGAGCGAAAGGTTCTCTCCCTCTCGCGTTCCGCCACCTCCTTCGCTAACATGACTGCTTCGCAGAAGGAGGTGACGGCTTTCCATTCCGTCTCGCTCCGGACCTTCAATTCAATTCAATTCAATTATTTATTGCATATCACATGTGTTTTACAAGATCTTATAGTTAGAATACAGTTCACATGGACCCTGTCGGGCACAACAATTTATAGTATTTTACAGTAAGTAGCATTGAAAAAAATCGTCATTAATCAAAAAATTGTAAGTTCAAATAAGTAAATAATGCCAAAGGATAAAATAAAAAAAAATAGAATAAAATCGAATAAATAAAATTAGAGTCGGAAATTCATCAGGCCATTACAAAAATAATCGAATTAACCTTGGATTGAACCATCGCCGGGCGCGAGAGGTCGCCGCCGCTGATCGCCGCTACGAGGACACGGCGTTACTCCGCCCACGCGCGGCAAACCTCCACCGTGTGCTCCACCGTGTCCTCCCGTCGATCCTCGCAGTGGAAACACCCGGGCGTTTCCTCCCGCCCGATTCGATGCAGGAACAAAACAGCCGTGTCCGGTGAGGACTTGCGTCGGGCGGAAGGTGAGGACGACGTGGCGTCTCTCAATCCACTCCTCAGAGAGGGGACTTATCGCCAGTGTCGTGGCGTGCCCTGCACGGGGATGCGACAGTCGCTCTCTCCATGACGCCATGAGATCATGCCGGAGGTCTGACCGCTGAGCGGCGGTTTGCCGCAGCCGTAGATGACCGGACACCCTAGGACAGACTGTCCTGGCACCAGAAAATTAGGAGGGCTGACCCCACCTAAAGTGGGATAGCGCTAGCAAGAAGGAGTCGGTGATTGGTGATAGTGGTGGTGGTGGGTGTGACTACTGAGCATAAGGTCATTGGGTCCAGTAGATAGGCTCATCCTTTATTTCATGGGACTTAAAAATATTACTGACTAGAAGTGAGCGCACAATTACGCACATCTCTGCCTTACCCTTCGGGTATTATAGGCGTGATAATAAATAAATAAATATGACACTAAGCAACGAGGCGTGCGTCGTGGACACCAGACAGTTGGTATACTAACATAAATACTTTTTGTTTGTAAATACACATACTTATTATACATATATACATCCATAACTCGGAAACAAATGTCCACGCTCATCACACAAACATTTTCTCATTCCGGTATCGAACCCGAGACCCTAAGAACGTAAGGCAGCCTCAATACCGCTACGCTATTCGGGTCGTCAAATGTTATGTTAAGTGAGTAGATAGATACTTAGATTGAATAATGTTGGATTTAAGGACTCAGTTTACCTATAATGACTGTCATAGATATTCCACTAGCTAGGTGAACAAAACTAACGACCAACAATAAATCGTAACCTTAATGTAATAGATATAATCCATCATAGCCCAGACATTAAAACTGAAAAGAAAAGAAATCTTCACCGATGCGTGAAGCCTCAAAATCAATAATTTATTCATTAATTATTTTCAGGCTTCCCGCGTAATTTATTATGTTATTAGAAAACATCGGCTATGCCTTATTTATAATTCAGTGATGTGAACATAAATGTCGTTGGAATGAAAGATGTTCCCATACATCGACGAGGGAAACGAAAATTAGAAGTGACAGCCTAATTATTGTGCCTGGGGAACGACACGGTTTTGAACAAAAATTTTCATATTTCCTTTTTTTTGTTTTGTTCCAGCTGGGTGTGGATATGTTTGGGGTTCAATTTACTGTGAACAGTATTACTAAAAGCCTGGGTCTAATAAGGTAGGTGCTTGCTTTTATCGTTATTATACACAGCTTTTTTTTTAGAAAGTCTAGTTATTAATATTTGATCAACTTATAGGAGTCTGCCCATTACATCGTACCATACCATGACCGTATCAGGCAACTTGACACGGACTCTATGCCCACAAAAATGTATCGAACGCGTTTATAACGGGTTTGGAACCGTCATCATTTTATGTCGTGAAAAGTATGAGACCATTCCGCGCACGGAGCGTCAACAATAGGGTAGAACAAAAAAATATAATTAGTTAAATTATCAAAAAAAAATTGACCCGTATTTTTTCTTTTGTTACGTAAAACAACATTGACGAAGATACGACGCGTTTAAAATTCTCAATACGTCACGCATAGGTGTAATTTTTAGAGAGTACTGACGTCATAAGCCCCCACTCCGAAGTTTTAATGTGTTTTATCTTTGTCAATATTCAATGATTTTTTAAAACAAAAACTACGTGTCCATTATTTTCCGATACTCTAACTGACGGACTCATCACCATCATCTGCCTAGCCTTTTCCCAACTATGTTGGGGTCGGCTTCCAGTCTTACCGGATGCAGCTGAATACCAGTATTTTACATGGAGCGACTGCCTATCTGACCTCCACAACCACTAACTACTAACTAGCTGTAAAGACTGCCAAAGATGGACAAATGACAGCCGGGACCAACAGCTTAACGTGCTTTCCGAGGCACGGAGAAAATGGTATGTAAGAGTGTAGTCACCCATCCACAGGCCAACCTAGGCAAGCACGGCTTTATCCACAGATCGGCTCGAGCGGCTGTTATTATTTAGCCATTATCTAACTTCTGTCAGTTAGATAATGGCTTAATAGATTTAATTTTTTAGACTGGCGTCATGCCTATTGTCCGCAAGTAAATTTTACGTACGGTCGAACAAGCTAATTGGTTTACACTTTACAGTTTAAACCACAAATTACATTGTAAAGTGTAAACCAAATAGCTTGTTCGACCGTACGTTGTACGGCCTCGGTCGGTGCAGTGTAGTGAGCAGGATTCTTAAAACTACAAAAATGAATATTCAGCTACTTTTACCAATTCAAAATTAAAAAGCTCTAAGCTTATTCGCATTCTTCCTTCATTCAAATTCATATTAACCATTTTAAGTCCAAAACATTCCACACAACTCCTACTAAATTATTCGTCAAATAACAATGTGCTTACCGAACCAGCAATGTGTTACTGATAATAATTGGTAAGACACGTGATAAACGTCATGCACGGAGGTCGGTGGCGCGCGGCTGCTAAATAATTCACAAGCACCGACAAGCACCCACCGCCACGTTGAAAAGGGTAAGAATGGCCCTACCATCTAATGACTGGAACGTTGTACAACAAAACACGATTCCTGTTTATCCAACTAAAAGTATTGCCATCTATCTGTATGTCTACAAATTATCGCCACCCGACCTACAAGGCCAATTCGCAATATACTCGACGTAAAAACGAAATATTCCTTCAGACGTTGTTTGAGGACAACCTTGGATATTTAGACGTTTACGGTTCAGAAACTTTGTGTAAACTTCAAGTAACTACTCATTTCTGAAGTTTCAAACTTAATTGATAGATTTTATTTAGTCCGTTACTTAGCAACGAACTTATAACTGTATCTGGGTGGTATACAGTTTGTTATATTTCAAGCTTAAATTACAGTTCAATTTATTTATGCATGTAACCAAGGTTTTGTATTAAAATTCTGATTTTAAAAGAGTGTCCATGGTGATTCTTGCCCATTCTTTTTCATGGAGGTCTATCTACGCTCTGGAATGAACAACTACAGTACTGTCACAGTAGTGTGACTATCCGTGTGGGTAAAAACCCCTAATTATTAAAGAATAAAAAAAAAAAAAAATAGTGTGACTGGGACTTTAGCTTCATTATTTTTAACAACCGACGCAAAAACGACGGGGTGTTATAAGTTTGACGTGTCTGTTTGTGGGTGTATGTGTGTGTCTGTCTGTGGCATTGTAGCTCCCGAACGGATGAACCGATTTTAATTTTGTTTTTTTGGTTTAAGAGGTGAATTAATCGGGAGTGTTCTTAGCTATGTTTGATAAAAATCAGGTCCAAGATGGCCGCTGCCACAAGGTGGCGGATTACATATTTATTCAACAACTTTATCTTTAACTGTATCAAATAAAAGGACTTGACTAGTAGAATACTATACGCTACATACATTTGAAATGTATGTAGCGTATAGTATTCTGTCTGTATAGTGTCCGAAGTGAATGGAGGAAGAAGACGTGCTGCGCCGACCCCAAATAAATTGGGATAAGGGCAAGAGAATGATCATGATGATGATATTTTCAAGTCCAAGATGACAAAATGGTGAATTACATTATCTTTTCAAAACTCCCTCAATATGGGTATCAAATGAAAGGGCTAGACTAGTAGAACTCTTTATTGAAAGGGAATGAGGAATATTAAATAACTACACACAGACAGCATTTTACGTTCCAAAAAAATACCTTGAAATTATGACCATAAGCGTCGGGGTTTTTTTTAATTTTTAATTTAATATAACTTGTTGTATTTGGAATTTGACAATTCAAACGTGCCTGTACCTGGTACTTGAAATAGATGCTTTGTTTTTTTTTTTAGTAATTCCAAAACTTAAAACTTCCACACAGATATTACGTTTGCACATTTTTTTGGTTTTTGTATAGCCTGAATACGAGCATTAAAATGCGCAATCCCAATACAATAAATAACCTGTGTCCCTCACAGGAGGCCATCAGTAAACAAGAGTATGTTAGACAAAGAGGTTGAGTAAAGAGGATGTAGATGGCCAATTGTGGGTCAGGACAGTTACCGCAGCAATATTCCAGCAACAAGAACAACGATACAAACTTACCTTGCAATATACGGCCGAGTATTTCCCGACAATATTGCAGATACTGTAATAACCAAATTATTAGGTGACTAGTCTTGATGAATGACTACAAATGGTAAATACGAGTAAGATTGAAAGTGAATCTGACCTTCAAAACCTTTTTGACATAGACCGATACTAAACTGAATTTTGTATAAAATTACAAGTATTGTATTGTTTCGTATTATGTTTATAATATACCTAGATTTTTATCTAAATAGCTTTACTTGTAGTGTGTACGTATTTATTATTAGTAACAGTTATCATTTAATGTTCGTTTAGTTCATCTAAAGGTTGTCTGGAAGATATCGCTATCAGTAAGACTGCTGTTGTACTTTTATAATTAGCAAGATTGTAAAATAGCTGTGGATCAAAAAGCGGTGTACAAAAAAGCATATTCTATTTTGTTAGTAAAAATCAAAGTAAATATTGTGCTCCTAAATTATTTACTCTGTCTACCTACTAATATACTACGAACATATTCGATGCACATATTTACAGTCATTCAATTGAGTTGAAAACTGATGTGAAATTGTTACCATTAGAGCTCACAACCTCTCGAATGCTCAAAACATTAAGTTATTATACCTTCCAAATGCGCTTACACGTATAGATCATAATATTATCACCTATAAAAACCGCTCATACATCATATCGTATTTATAATTCAGTCGTAGGAACATAAATATCGTTATGAGCTAAGTATTTCACTCTGCTCTGTAATATATTAGATGGAAACGTAGCGTTGGTGACGTGTACCTTGCATGATGTATTTATTGCTCGTTCACCATAAGGACGCGGCCACATCATTCTTTAAGACGCCCCTAATTCACTTACAATTAAATTAGCGTCACCCGATCCTCTTGACATTAAATAAATTAGGACAACGCCATTAAACCGAAAGGAATTTGTTTAGTAATCTATTAGTTTAGAGGGTAGCTACGTACCCTTAATATATTTGGGTTTAATACGGAACTTTTATTCATTATATCTCAAACATACTGTACATACGAACTCATGTAAATAAAATTCAAATTTTAAAGGAGAGCATCTGCTTTCTACTTTATTAAGGTAAAAGAGAATTTCAGACCGAAGTTCTGCTGCAATAATTCTCGATGGAATAGTAAGATATGTACTTTTACCACCCTAACGAAAGTCAATGCTCAGATTTGAGATCAACGATCCCTAACAAAATGTATTCCTATATATCTATGTACCTATTCTACATACCTATTGTCTTTAGTAAAGCGTTTGAATAAAATGATTAACTTGTCTAGACGAATCGATCAAACTAATAGTGGGTGTTTCTGATGGTTTAAGGATTTCACGCCCTGTCACATTTAGATAATTACTAGGTTTCAACTTTACCCTAAAATTTTCACAAAATAAGTATTCCAAATGTATCACGAAATTTTACTTCGTTTCGAAACAAATGAGACAGTGCTGTCAAATATGGAACTAATTTGTAATATGTACAGAAAATGCTGGACACAAAAAATGTTAAGATTGGTCGGCGTACTGGAGTAGCTGCTAATAATTCACGGCACGTAGCCGAAAACAGAATTATCCGCTGTAGTAGTTCGGGAACTCTGCCAACTCTCATCATATTAAGGCGAGATGATAATGAACGCGATGTTTCTGTTGCTATTTTTCACGGCAACTTCTGCTGGGTACAGGAAATTTTAATACAAAACAACTTTGTAGACTAGTTCACAGCAAAATATCTGCTTCAAATCCAGTCGCTATATCGTGAAAAATAAAAGAGAAACGAAATTGCCATCGTTGACGTTTATTCGAAAAATCGTTATCGTTCTCAGTCATTCGAGTTGTTCCGTCGAAAACATCAAGACTATAGACGTTTTTCGATACCCGCAATCCTTACAAACCTCGGAGTGAACGACGCTTTGAAAGCCCAGAAAGCTCTAAAGCCCTCACAATTGTCACTAAACAAAGTGAAAAACGGAAACCTTGGATCTAAGATGCTGTGGAAATAAACATTTTTGACCCAATGTAATATCAATATTTAGTGCTGTATTGGATAAGATGTTTAAAAAAATAAAGAAACAACAAGGAACGATTCCAAAATAAAGGGAATACGAGAAATCCTAAAGTATTATCAATAATTCTAAACCCAAATTACAGAGAAGATACATTAACTAATTTATAACTACAAAAGCATCAAATATAAAAGTTTTATGTGACTATTCGTTGTAAGTACACGTCAGACGTCATATAAAAAATATGGATGAAACTAAGCCGCTTGATGTTTTCGAAGTTCAGTGAAATAGCTCTTGTCCGAACTAAGACGTACATATTTGACGATCTAAATGACGCAGTCGGTGAGCAAACCTTTTGTGCTTAGTTACAGGTCAGGTGAGCTCTTGGATCCAGACAAATATTTGTTTGATATGCAGATATTGATTTCCAATCTTGATGTTTGTACATTCTACATGTAAACAATGTCATCACACATGTAACACAGTATCCTAATGCTCATTAAAACGAATATTACGTGTATAATGCGAAGGTAGCATTAACACATACACAGCCTGCTATCCGCCATATTAATTAACCTATTATAACGCGCGACAACGGCAATCCGAGCAGTTCCAAAACCATTAAATACCTTGAAGTCCCACCTAATTGCTTCCGAAGTCGACAAGCTCTATTATTAAAAATGTTCTGAATTGAACAAATTGTCACTCGTTTTAAAAGTTAAATTAGTTGGGTTAGTCGTTTCCCCGTCCATAGTGAATAAAACATAAGACTTAGCTGTCCTAATGAGGTGGGGATCTTTGTTTTTCTTAGTGACTGCATAAGTTGTGAATGAACGTAGGATCAGCGGGTGTCGGATGAAATCGCACTTCATTTGTCCGCGTCAGGCGTGCGCCCCGTGATGGATGACAGAGGCCGTTGCGTTGCTTGCTTTTAATTGATACCGTCATTTTTATACCGTCCACCGCCCTACCGATGCCTCCTTCTTCTGTACTCTTTCCATTACATAACACCGCGAATTCTTCCGATCGTTTATCTTTTATTTGGATGAGATATATCTTTTGAGGAGCGCACTCTATTCCGAGCTTGAGCGTGTCTATTATCATTGATAGGGGTAATTTGTTTGATATTTCATTTCACATGCGACCCACATCACGAATTGAATGTAGTGGTATCGTTGTGTCGATAATTTTATTTTGTGTGGGAGCGCGGAAGTCGATAATAAAGTAAACATAATGGAAGAGACTCGGAGTGTATTTTCTACTTACTACGCGGCCAATTATCGACACACAATGAATCTTTGAGGCTTTTACAGTTTACCTACAATAATATGTACATGTGGGTGGAAGGATTTAAAGACTGTCTTCGAAATCTCTTTATTATATTTTCAATATGGATCAATATGGATGGACAACTTATTGAAGCCTAAGAATTCAAGATATGCACAGCTGACAAATTAAAACCACCCAAGGAAATGCCACGAGCAACTCTGGATTTAGAAAAAGTTTGAATTGGCCGATTTAAAATCTGCAATGCGCGCTCGCTTTAAGTATTGTCAGTTTTGGAATAATGCTTGTTGACCCACTTTTATCTGTTGAAATTTACGCCTTCCGCGTGAAATTAAGCTTATTACACTATTATTCTCGTATTTCTAGACCGCCCACAATTTTTATACATGAATTGTATCTTTCAACTTCCGTAATACATATTTCTCCTATAGTCGGAAGAATATAATATAGTAATAATATAGTTAAGTATAAGACATAGAAAATTCTGTTGATTTTGATAAAACACTGTAGCAGCTTCATTCCCTTTGACTGACATTTCGTGGCCAGGGTAGATCATTATTAAGCATTAATGTCATAAAATACTTTTGTATTCTAGTATATATGTCAGCGCTACATTGTAAAAACCGTTAGATTGTAATATAACTAGAGATATTGTAAACTCTCGAAAGATTGTCAAACGAACATACTGTTTACAATATAGAAAGAAAGAAAGAAAAAACATTTATTAGCCCGCACTGGACAAAACACATCAAAATTATCAGTATTTAAAACATACTAATAAAAATTAAACAGATAAAAAATAATATAAAATTTAAAGAAACGAAACTTGTCCTATACGAGGCCAAAAGGCTCCTATCTCAGCATGGTGCTGTAACATTAAAAAAACGACACAGCGCTGGTATTCTGATAGGGCCCAAAGTGAAGACGAATAAACAATTTCACGCATTATTTTTCGGTAGATTATAATATTCGTTATATTATTAAAACGCCTCACGCGCTGGTTGGGAGCAGACGTGTTTCGCTTATTATTGCAAAAATATTACATCCTAATACTTCGACTGCAATCAAAATTAAGTCTTAAGATCACAGTGTATAAAGTCATTATCCTTCTGGTTATACATCGCACAACGCCGGCGAGTACGCAGCACGCTCACCTCAAAAGTAAAGAGAGGAACATATTGGCTTTGCACTCGCACCGCACGAACTGGCAACGCGATGAGCCGACAAGAAACATCGACTAGTGGCATGCTAACAAGCGGAAGCGAGGGCGGTAGCGGATCAGTACCGAACTTATCTACATTTGCTGACAATGAATACCAAACCAACATCTGTCAGAGAAAACGAAAAGAGCGCACTGAAGAAACAGACTACAAATCAGACTTTGCTAGCTTTCGCACAGATATTATGAAGTTTCTGGAGGAATTTGGAAGAACTCAAAAAGAAAACCTGAACCTCATACGAGAAGAAATCTGTGAGATCAAACAAGAAATAAAATCGATAAAATCAAACACAGAAAACTTTAAACAGCAATTCGATAACATAAATACCGAAATTAAAACTATTAAATCCAACAACGCTATAAATGAAAACAAACTTAAACGTATAGAAAGTGAAATTCTCCAAATAAAAAACCAAACGATGATCGAAAGTACATACGATAAATCGCCCTTCTTACATCACGAAAACCTCATCCTTGAACTCAAGGATCGAAGTGAACGCGAGAAAAATATTATTATTGTGGGTATAACGGAAAAAAATTACAAGAACTATAACGCACGACAAAAGTACGATTACGAAGAAGTAAACAAAGTACTAACCACAATATATGAAGAATGTCCGAAGCCAATTAAAACCACAAGATTGGGAAAATATATCACAAACATGAACCGACCCATCAAAATATGTTTTACCAATACAGAAACACCTAAATACCTGTTCCGGACAAAAAGTAAATTACCCGAGAATATACAAATTTACTCAGATTTAACCCCATCCCAAAAGCAATATTTACAATCCATAAAAGGAGAACTGAAAAAACGTATAGAAGACGGAGATAAGGACCTTATTATTAAATATATAAAAGGAAAACCTACAATAATTACCAACCAAAAAAACTCGAAGGAGGTTCACAACACAATGGAAAACACACAGATAAACTAAGCCATCAAATTATCAAAAAATATGAAGAAATACCCTTACACCCATCATCACTAAGATTCTTTTATGCTAATTTACGAAGTATTCGTAAAACTGGTAAGCTCGATGAAATTAAATGCATTATTAGGGCGATACCAAAAACCACTCACTTATTAATGTTCACGGAGACCTGGATTAATTCTGAAGCCGATGCAAAATTGTATCAGTTGCCAAACTACAAGCATGTCTACAACTATAGGAAAACACGAAAGGGTGGAGGGGTATCAATTTATATACACGATTCAATAAAATATGACGTAACGGAAGATTTATGCGAAAATGGAAACCACTATTTGTGGGTACATATTAAAAAATTGTCGCTTAACATCGGAGTGATTTATAAACCAGGTGACTCAAACAATAACGAATTCTTAACGACGTATTCCGCACAGCTGGAGCAGAGAAGAAGAGCAATTGCATTTGGCGACTTTAACATTGATCTCCTCAACGCGGACAGCCACGTCACTAAATACCTGAACGAAATCAAAGGAAACGGATATCAAATACTGAACAAAATAAATGGCCTATACAGTACACGTGAAACCTCGACTACAAAATCTATACTGGATCATGTTTGCACAAACATAAATAACCACTCGTTTAATTTCTCCATAATCGAGTCATGCTTGTCTGACCATAAACAAATATATTTGGAAATAGGCAGTCTAAAGCCACAAAAACATAAAAAAATCCAATACAAAGCTATAAACTATGAAAAATTGTACAGCGACGCACTAATAGATAATTACATAAATGAAGAAAATGATTACTACCACCTTGAGCGGTTTATCACAAAACACGTAAATAACAACAAAACTGACAAGACAAAAATTCTGAATCCACCTCAAAACGATTGGATAAACCGAACTATTACTGATTCGATAAACTTACGTAACAACCTATGGCAACAGACAAAATCCTCCCCAAGAGACGGAAACATACAGAAAAGCTTTTCCAAACAACGAGACGCAGTACAAAACCTGATCAAGACACACAAGAAAAAATATTATTACGATCTATTCTACAACAATAACAAACAACCGAAAAAGATGTGGGAACTTATTAATAACTTAGCACTAAATAAAATCAAAGAAAGCAGTGCTCCTCCGAAACTAATGTCGAGCTTCGGACCTATAACTGAAGGTAACGCAATATGTAATTTATTTAACTCATTTTTCTCTTCAATAGGCCAGGAATTAGCTAACGATATACCCGATATATACCATGCGAACGATGGCAACACTCTTATGTACGAACACAACCATTCACACGACGTAACTCTAAGTAAATTCACTCCTTGCACTGAGGACGAAATTTCTAAAATAATTGACGGTCTGGATAGCAATACAAGTACCGGGATAGATGGTATCAGTACTAAGGTGATCAAATGCCTTAAAAATGTAATTGTTCCAAAATTAACGAACTGCGTAAACGAATGTCTGATGCGCGGCATTTTTCCGAACACGCTTAAAGTTGCCAAAGTCAGCCCTGTTTTCAAATCGGGCAGTAGGACTGATCCAGGTAACTACAGACCAGTGTCGGTTTTGCCCGTATTGTCAAAAATTTTTGAACGTGTTTTATACAGCCGTCTAAATGCATACCTTCTTGAGAAAAAATTCCTAATCGACGAACAATACGGCTTTCGTTCGAAATCTAGCACACTTACAGCTACAGTAGACTTGGTAACTAAAATCAAAACGCATATAGATCAAAAGGATGTTGTATTGGGGGTATTTATTGATTTAAAAAAAGCATTCGACACCGTATGCCACCACAAACTTCTCCAGAAATTAAACAACATAGGAGTCACAGATAAAGCCCTAGAAATGTTCACATCTTATTTACAAAATAGACAACAAGTAGTTAAAATTGATAAATTTACTAGTTCCATAAAAAACGTACCGTATGGCTGTCCTCAAGGCTCAATTTTAAGTCCGTTACTTTTCCTAATATACATAAATAATATAAACAAAATAGGGCTAACGGGTCACCTAACTTTATACGCGGACGATACATGCCTCTTCTATTTCGATAAATCTATCCATACTATTATAACAAATGCTCAAAAAGATCTTGATATACTCAGTGAGTGGCTTAAATACAACTTGCTTACAATAAATACGTCCAAAACAACATACATGATTTTTACCGCAAAAAACAAACCTTTACCAGACTTCCCGCCGCTTACTATTAACAATGACATAATAAAAAGATCAAGCCACGAAAAATATCTCGGTCTGAGGGTAGACGACAAACTCACATGGAAACTGCACATCGACCATGTAAAATCAAAATTAACGTCATTACTAGCATCATTACGCAAGATCTCAAACTGTATTCCTAGGAAAATACGTACTATTATTTATGACTCATTGGTAAAATCACATCTCGAGTACCTTATTGAAATATGGGGATCTGCCGCAAAAACTATCCTAATACCTTTACAACGAACCCAGAACAAACTTATAAAAACATTATACCATTATCACTACCTTACTCCAACTAAAACACTATTTGAAAAAACCAAATTATTAAATCTCAAACAACTATACACATACGGTACCTGCATTCTAATAAAAAAAATCACCACGAACAGCGTACAGTCAAACCTAAAATTACATAAAAAAACAATATCACACAACCTAAGAAATAAAAATAAACTACAACGAAGACCAGCTCGGACAAACTACGGTAAAAAAACCATATTGTTCGAAGGAGCACAGCTGTTTAACGACCTACCAAACGAAGTAAAAGATTGCGATAATATTAACGAATTTAAACTAAAGCTGAGGAAGTACGTTAATGAAATGTAGTCATACCGCATATTAAAATTAACTACTAAATACTTCATTTGTTTTGTATAACTTCACCAACACGCATCGGAGGCAAAATGTATTTGTATTTAGATATAAGAAAATTACTTTGTATCTCATTTTAAGTGAACCTATGTATTGTTCTTATGAGAATAAATTCTTTAAACCGATTAGTGAAACTATAATATTGTGAAATGTATGCGATGGAAGTCAACTCGCGCGGTGTGGAGGAGGAGGAGGGAAAGAGGGGTCCCGCTTGCCCCATGGTACCACTCTCATAAAAACGATAATGTACCATTCCTGAGAAATACCGATTATATAACCTAACCTCAAAACACTTTGTAATCTCCTAAAAGGCGTAGTCGACGGAGCCCCGCTACACGGATGCCCTATTTCTGTCTGCAGAGTGTAAAGGAACCTAACTAACCTAATGTGGGGGTGCCCCAAGTCCCGATTAAAGGGGCAGATATACTTCCTTCGCATGCATTTCACAATATTACGGTTTCACTTCGATGGATTACAATCTACCGAAAAATAATGCGTTATAGTGTGAGCAGTATGTTCAGTTGACAATAATTCGAGAGTTTACAATCTCGCTAGAGAGATTACAATCTAACGTTTTTGACAATTTTACGGTGACATGTATATACTTTATTATGACGAGTGCAAATACTTTAAAATTGACTTTTGGAATTCATGTTTTATTCACACTTGACTAAGGTCCATGCTCACCGAAAAGATAAAGGTGACATGTTCCCATACAAAAATGTGTTTTAAACAGCTGTTTTTTAGATAGTCAGACCGTCATCTTTTTGGTGATCATGGACCTTAATGGGATCAAAAGTGAAATAATCTTAAATTAATAATTGTGAGTAAAATTACAGTTTTCATTAGTAATTTGTGTGATGGTTTGTGCCTCTTACCTATGCGACTATACAATAAAAAAAAAACAGAATGAACAATTATTCAGAACGGCAGGCACTCGACTACGATAGCTACGGCTACGAGCTACGGCGTAGCAGCCGTAGCACGTAGCAGGAAATGGAGTTACTCTCCTGGCGGGCGCAGGACTTCTGCCAAACTCGGTAAATGGTAATGAGAATGCAATTTATTTCAGTTTTTAGCTTAGTTTAACGTTTTTTGAAATACCGTAATGTCGGCCCAGTTGAGCGTTCTGAGCCAAATTACACTGCTATTATCTCTAAATTGACCATTGCCATGTGGAATTGTGGTAAATTATTTCTGATAACCTATCATCATCATAAAGCTGAATACACGATACGTGTATTCACAAAGGATTCGATTTGTATTTTATTGAAATGGTAGTTTCCATCAACCGTGAATTAGTAACCGCGCCGCAGTGTGATTTTATTTTCAGTTATTTTATTATACTTTCAAAACTCATCAAAAAGCTAGTCAAAGCCAATACACTGTGTGCAAACTCTATTTGGTAATACTATTGGATATCGCATCACAAAACAAACTATTACAAAAGCCTTTATTTGCGAATAAATAAAAGGTCTTGTCTTCTTACATGATCACTTTTATTTCTTCTACTCCTGTTCGATTCCGGAACAGAGCAGTTTGATTGTTACTGATAAATGTAGCAATGGAGATTTAGTTGTCAGCCAGGGTAAGAGACATTTGTTGGGATCACGACCCTATCCCGAACCAACCATGAATTCTCGAGCTCTCATTTGCGTAATGTGATTACAAAAGCACATCTTTCGAGATAAAAGCGTAGGCTTTCTACGTAAGTAATGAATTTCGCAGTCTCCACTGAGAAAGCTGAAAGCCTCATAATTGTAACAGAACGCAAGCAAAGACCCATGATCATGTTAACGGTACTCAAATCACTGCTCACACGAATTCTCACTGGTTCTTCTTCAAAGAGATAAATATTCGTACCTACTTTATAACAACTAAAGAAAATAGTCAATACCATAACGAAACGGACCAAGACATAATAAAGAAAATCTAGCACAAAAACAAAGATACTGACCAGTGAAAAGAACAAAGAAAATCACTACACAAGTTACCTAACCAAAATAAAACGCTTGAATAACAAACATCAAAGAGGAAGCTTTGTAGCTATTACTTAGAAGTCTTAGAAAATCGAAGTGTACAATGTAATCCGATCAGATAAGATGGGTACAGCTGTCGGGAGAGCCGGCGGTGCCTAGGTTGTCTACAAATTTATTCACACTCCATTAATACACGTCGACCGACAGCCAGCGTGATAGATTAGCGTGCACATTTATATGGCGCACACCAACCTGGAAAAAATACCTGCCGCACTCGGCCCCGGGAAAATCTAATAGTAACATTAATCTGACCCCGCCACTCAGACTCAATTTAAAAAGACGTCTCATTTATATTAGAATATTATCTTATTACATTTTTGTACACATAATTCTGCTCCCGTAAGTAGAGAAAAAATTCTGAGAATGCCTCGCGAACATAAGGAAGTTAATAAATCAACGACAGAATGTCGGTTCCTGTATTATGATAGACAATACACGACGGCAATGAAAGGGAAAATTGGATATAATCAACCGTGTTCCATAGATTGTCAGCCAGATAATAATTCGTTGTTTTAATCACAATATCAACTAACATAGTAGGGGACTATTAACAGTCGTAAACTGTGTAACGTTTTTTACTGCGGCCTCCGGCAATTTGCGAAGGGAAGCAGCTGCGAGTTGTAAAAAGTTCGCACAATAAACGTCTTCCCGCCACCTCTGTCTGAACACAATTAAAACATTCATCTGCGCGTATACATCGCCGCGATAATAACACGACATTTAAAGCTGAAACAGACAATTACTCATGGAAATCTCGAGCGAAAGTTGAATAAATGAAAGCGGTTATCACAAATTATTTAACTGCAACATTCGGCACGCGGCCAGCGTAGTGTTCGGTGAATTTCACTAAACTATTCAGGTCGAGGAAACCGCAGTCGCTCAGTTGTTCACAACTCTAACTTAAACTTTCGCTGCTAGAAAAAACTTTTAACGTCCCTGTGATCCTCTTTCCATTTAAAAGTAAATATTTAACTCAATAACTCTGAATAACTTTGGATTAATATTCGCATGCGAGTTCAAATGGCGCAAATGAAATATTTTAAACTTTCTGGAATGGAATTACTGTTTGTGTGCCCGTTGGCGCTTGATTCTTTTACTGCATGCTCCTCAGGGAGTAATACACACGTATGTACGAGTACAGGTGTTCATGATAAAAACACAGTCAAGTTAAAAGAGCCGACTGGGCGTAATTGAAACCAGCTAAACTCGGACATGGTGCTCCTGAGCATAGAATATGTGCAAAATAGATGAACATAGTATCCAGTAGTCTCAAAAGTCTGATTCACTCCAACATGTTACTGCGGACTAAACGATCGTGGGCTGCTGTAAGCTGAATCTTTTATCAGACTCTAATCTTGGTCAAATGTTACGATTGATCAACAGTTGGAGATTAAGACAAAATGTCAGTAGCTGTGAAGTATAGAGAAAAGGGGCGCGAGATGCTAATTAAATAACATAGTATTAGACCTAGTTCAAAAGGCTTATATCTTATTCATATCATGTCAGCAAGAATTACAGAAGAATCTATCAGTCCTTGATATAAAGCTTAACCAATCAGTAAGATAAGTTGCAAGGCTTATACCCCACGGTGCAAGAAACTGGTTCTACTAGAAAAATTTAGAAAATGAACCCTTTTTATTACTTTAAATAATAAAACAGCTGAGGGCTTAGAAAAGCGACGATTTCAAAGAGCTTCGTATTCCTACAAAGGCTTTCAACAAGATTGACATAAGAACTAAGTAGCTTATGTCAATTCAATTCATTTTTAGTCGACTGAGCGATTGTAAAAAAGGGTTATTTATGAAATACCACTTTGTCTATGCCCTCTGCTCATCTAAGTTCGCTAGGATTCATTACAGAATGTATCTTGTTATCTACGTTACGTGTGTTGGCACCACCCAACGCAGCATGCACCAGATATGTCACATATATCAGGAGTCCACATAAACGTAATGAGTTACTAACTCAGTAACTATGATACATCGTTACCTTGTAAATGATAAATGATCTTTGCTTAGTAAGATGGATAACTACTCACACTTACTTTTAATTCGGAATTTGTTTTTTCTTATTGAACTCTAAGAAGAAAGATATTCTAGACTAAACTATAAAGTCTAGACTTTTACCATAAAATCGAATTAAAATGTGAAAAGAATATTTTCTTTTAAATATTTTAATAAGCTACAATAGGTATACCGAACAGAATGAAGTAACTATAACATCGTGAACTCCAATATTACTGATACCATCTTGCTAATAAAGTGCTACAACAATACGAGGCTTTTTACATTGAAGCAAGTCAATTCAGCCAACGCCTACGCCTTTTACTTTTGTTCATGCGGGTTTCAATACTTAAGTATAACTTTCGTCAGGCCTCGACGACCGCCGCTACTTCGCGGTTTTCCTTGGCAACCGCAGGAAACTACTTGGTAAGCCAGGTACTGGGGATAAAGCAATGAAAATGAGGTCACTACCTTAAAGTGATTTTAACTTTCATTTTAACATTTTGGTGTACCATAAAGTTTAAAAATAAACGGAGATTCTATTTTTGTCATTTTTACTTTTTCTCGTCTTTTATGGGTGCCCTTACACGAAACATAATTTATTTTTAATCTTATTGCTCACGTTTCAGCTCACGTAAACCTGCCGACATAAAAGTACGCCGCGTCCAAATTGGAAACAGCTCTTGTCGCCTCACCTTAATCTATTCCTTGTTCCCTATTAAAAACAGTTTAGATGATCATTTCGACTACATGAAGTTGTGAACTTGTGCCGAGAATATGAAATGAGCAATATTTTCGTGCCACACGCGTCCCGGGTAATCCAAAGCTGGTTTTTTCAGTCGTCTCCCCAGACAAATCGTGACTTTCGAATGACACACAATGTATTGCGATCGTATAAGTATAATCGAGATTTATTTCGATAGGTAGTATTTCACGTATAAAAAATGTTCTACGTGTTTTATATCGACGTAGTAACTACACGCTTTTTATTCTCTAACTCTGCAATTTCTCTGAACTGCTAGTTCAAATATCAAACAGCGCAGTTTTTTCATATGCTTTGAAAAACGTGGATATATTTTTAGGAGTAAAAAATAAAAAGCAACTCAAGATAATTAAACAAAACAAACAGCCTAGCCGTTCAGTTTTTTCTCAATAATTATCAAATAGTCAATGTTTGGGAATGGAGTTTTTGTGTTTATAATTTATTGGTTATCTCCAATAGCCTACATGTCTTCCAAAACAATACTTTTCAGTGCCAACTAACTCGGATACAGCGATGTAGTTACTTAATTTACAGAATAACCACTCCCCTCTGTCCTATTGTTGCCGTGTTACAACAATATAAAAGAAAGAAAAAAATATTTTCGCCAGTTTTTACTTCAAAACAAAAAGTTAAGAAGTACGAAATTCTTACCAAAAGTGAGTTTGTAACATCATCATAGATGATATTTTTTATATTAAATGAATTGTTTTTGTTTACAGGTAAGTCGGCAAATGGAGGTTTCGACTTGTAGCCTGTTTGCTCTGCGGAGAACTTCTCTACGAGTTGGCAAACTTAGGAAAACTTGGCATTGAGTTATAGATTCCCAACTGCCTCCCAAATACTTATTTGTTTTGCTCACTTTGACCGTAAACAAAGATATATTTTGATGTATCAGCGTATCTTTATAGGGTATTGAATGATATATCATCACGTAGTTTTGAATAGTTTTACCTAGTTTTGATTTTGGTGACACTCTGACAAACAAAGGGTGAAAATATAGCTCTGGGCAGTTTCATAGTCTCGCTACCTGATTGCTAAATGTTCATCCTATATCAGGCCCCAGCCGGTACCCTCACTTGTCAGGGCAGCACATGCATATGACTTATGCGGTCATCGTCGGACCGGACTACTGTATAATTTCAGGTTATAATTACAAAAGCAGTTTGAAAGTAGTATGATTGTACACAACGATTTGAATCAAAATGCTTTAGGTACTCTTTAGTTCTACGCGTTACATATACTTCAATAACTTACAAAGCCCCTTGGTGAGCTCATAACTCTTTGGATCTCATACATTCAGTTCACATAAAACCACTTGACCTGAATAAAACACCGAAGTCACATTTCTCAATTGGTAGTTGCATTTTATGTCACTAAAATAGGTCAAGTTTTTGTGTAGGAGCCGCTCATGCGTGCGTGATCCACTATCTAAGGTCTCGAATAGATGAGCGCCTCGATAGCGTCCCACCATAAAAAAGGCGGGATGTAGGACGCTGGCACACTGGCTGCTCGCAGTACCCACGTCCCGTCACCTTCGTCCCACTTTATAGACTCGTGTCTAACAAACCGCAATTTATTCCAGCCCCGACTAAATTACCACTTACATTAATTACCCTTACATATTTATTGTAATAGTCTTGCGTTGAGAAACAATGAGATGTTAGCATCGCCGAGCAACTTCAGGTATATTGGCAAGTTACGGAAATAAACATTGCGGTAATTTATTGGATCTCAGATTAAAATGGCCCATTAGAGGTTCAAGGCTTCAAGGCTCCTATAATTGATTATTTTAAAACTATTACGAGACTCTGACTGTTAGGCGTAGTTATTTTCCATTAAACGTAAATTTACAATTTGTTGAAATTGATGCTAATACAAGCTAGAAACTGTAACGTCAAATTGTGAAATTTATTTCTTTTTCAGATGATATGCGATTCGAAGGAGAGACCTTCGGCTTTCGAAGTTGCTCAAACATCCTCTCTAAGCCACATTTGCATTTAATGATGTACGGTGTCAAAGTTACCTTCTGACCGCAAATCATATTAAAAACAGTTCCACTAAGAACATGGCTACCCTAATCAGAGATTTTAGACCATTTACGGTGTTTTGGTCCCTGGTGTAAATTTATAATTGTTAATTCATGTCTGGAGTAAATATTTTATGCAAAAAGGTGGTATGGGAGCAGGTAGTTCTCCCTAGTCGCTCGATACGACGTAATTGGTTACCGACGCTTGGCTAGATAGCCACTTTTAATGTAATTATGTAAGTGTATTTACTTTAATACGGACTCTTTGCTCTATCTTTTATCGTAATTACTTTGATCGTATTTTCCGAGAAAGGCGTTAGTTGGGTGCCAGCAAGTTAGGAAGGGTTTTTATCTGATTTTAAGCTCGTAATAAAACTCCTCTTCTATACGTAATAATTTGGAGTCACTGGTATTAAATTCAGGCCTTTCTGAAAACAAGATTGAATGGGACTATCTCTTTCAACATGAAAACAAAAACAAAACATTTTCAACATAACATAACAAGTAGAAATAGTGACGCCTGTAAAATTGACAAAATTGTAATTTGTTTTGTATCCATTGTGGGTCAATGACCTTATAAATGAATTTTTATTTAATTGGTTACGCCTGTTTTTGAAGTGAAAACTTCTTTCAGCACTTTTTGAGTAAACAAAAATCATGGAACTCGCGTGACCGTCACGTACGCTTTTCGTAGTTCTGTCGGCAGCCCCCAAAGACTGCACCGTATGTTTTGTTTTTTTTTTCAGATTGCTTTGGTTAGGTTCAGTACACCTATATTTGGTCAATTTTCATTCAAGTCCCATGTAACGGCGGCCTATTATCCTATCCTATCTACTACAGTGAGATTATAATTATATTCATAAAGATTTCAATTATGTACCCAAGGAAATCATTACACTGAAAATACAGAATTCCACTGAAAAGTATCGAAACTAATAAGCCTATTCTAAAAATGGCTTTCTACGTTTAATTAAAACATGATTAAGCTGAGCCAAATAAGGAAAGCAATAGATGTTCACGAATACGGAACGAATAATAGTAAACGTAGAACTAATTCGGCTTTGTTGCTTTGAGGTTTAGGAGGCACTCCAGGTCAACTGGTCCCGACAGCGAGGGACGCAGCACGTAGCCTATACGAAATTATCTGCCCCGAGAGAGGGCGCCCCGGGCGACTCCGGGAAAATATAAAACGAAAATAACTTGCGCCTACCTAAGCCTTGTGCCAGAGTTTTTTACATTAACACGGAAAGGCAGCAAATAAAATGTTTATTTTAAATAAACGTTTGCTCTGGCATGCCCTACGTGAAGTTGTTCCGCTGTCTGTTTGCACAAACTCGACATCAAGGTAATTTACCTAGTGGCTTTGTTTTTCTTCAAACTTTAATTATTCGTGAACAACTGAACACACGATGTATCGCACTAGCAACTCTGATATTGTAACCGCAACAGAGGATATCTGCTTATTGTAAACCATAGTCGTAATACTGAATGAGAATATCACGCTATCTCGTTTGAAATAACCGTTACGAGCAGGATAGAGGATAGCGGCCGACTTACGCAACTAAACATTGAAACTGAGTAGTTCCGATGTGAGAGTGGAGACAGAAATCAAGCAGTTAGTATATTAACTCGTGCGAGTTCTGTTTGTCCTGTACACATGTTCCGTTGTAACAGTTCAGAGGACACGCATTTGTAGTAAAAGCGTGTTCCCGCCATAACTCGGACGACCTCAGACCGCACGATATTAAAACTATAAAGTGCCGCGCGCGACCGATTCGCCCACCCCTTACGACTCGCCGGCGACCCCAGCTAACTTTTTGTTTTTCACCTTACGTTTAATCTACATTTTATTTAGCACTTTGATTTTTATTACGCTTGTAAACCTTTATTGAAAAAATGCTAAGCGGGTTTTATGTTTTCAGTTAATGAAACATAAATGTAGGTCAAAATGAATTTACTTATATGAGACATAGGAAAAACGTATTCAAATGGAAGATGGAAAAGGATATGCGTGTTTATGAGGCTCCACGGGGACTCACACGTTGAACTTCTCGACGTAAGTACAGCGGAGTAAGAAGGGGTGAGCATAAAATGACTAAGTTATCGCTCTCAGAAGACGTATATAGTCGTAAAAGTCTGAACAGGAGCTACTCATATGAAAATAATCAAGAGTAAATCGATGTTTGGAGGGTTTTACTTTTGGTGACGTAACAATGTCGGTGGCTCCGCTCATTTGTTTCCAGTAAGAGGTCTGTTACAGTAATTGGAGCACAACAAGTGTCGTTAGGCTGTTTACTGCTCGCCTGATGGACACGGGGATGTACTCACAGCGTAATGGCCCAAATTTTAGTGCCATAAGTGTCGAGGCTGACTCCTGTTCAGTACATTAAAACGTTGTAAAATTTCAAGTCCTCACCAAGACTATACCCCTCTTTAAATAAAAGGCACGTCGCCTTAACTGAAACACCCATAGCTATATTGAAAATACACCGAGATAATTAACTATTATACAGAAAACGTAAACAAGTTCATTTTCATTCCATTGTTTCAAAACCAACAAAACTTGGCTAAATAAATGCTTTAAATATCTAACAACAATGAAATTATTCATTGAATTCAATGCAAGAGTAAACCTTTTCAACAATGAGCAGCATGAAAACTTTAGCGAAATTCAGTGCAGAAATAAATAATACTGTTTATGTTCTGATCGCATTGAAGTAGCAAGTAGTTTGAAATGTACTTGAAACTTATTACTCGCCCCTTTCCATAGAAGTGTGGGAGTAACAATGATCGTTGTAGTAATAGTATGTGCGAGCGACTGTACTGTTGAGAGCTACCTAACAAGTAATCTAGCGAACTTTGTGAACCGAAGAGGAGTTTGTATGTATGTTAAAATATAGAAGCTAAACTGATCATATCGAGAAAAAGCTTTACTTTCCCAACGTCTAGGTTTTCGGCCCATGATCTTTGCATCTTTTAAAAGATTTGATGTGCACGGCCAAGTTTTATGTTAGAAGTTACGGAACAACTTGCACACGAAGCAACTGCCATATAAGTTCAAAAGTTTTTATTTCACATTAACAATTTACAAGCGTTTTATGAAAACCTAAACTCTCCTAGCAGTTGCCCGCATCTAACTTCTTGCGGCTAACTTCTACTATAAGAAAACTACAGTGTTTTCGTTGAATGGTTTTATCGATTAACCTACTTACCTATGAGATAGCATAGGTAACTGTAATGCCTTACTCGTCGACAAAAAAAACCTTTAGAGTTTTGGAACAACACAAAAACCTTAGCGACGTCGTCGACCCTTTGACATTACAGTTAAATGAAACTATTTCTATTTACCCTTAAGTAATGAATACCTAAAATGTGTCCAAAGGAACGCGTAGCTATTGGTCCGAACCTCATTTCAGTAGAACGGTGCGAATCAATCACTATTGTCAGCTCTCGATATAAATCAAGCTAACTTTATTTTTGTGGTTCAGTCCGCTCTTCCGCATCTCTCCATTCAGTCATATTGTCCGCGCGTTCAATTCAATAAGTCTTGTTTATCGGGACCTTCTCGATACTATCAGATTTATCTAATCGAGAATTCCAATCGAATGATTCCCATTGTAGCGCCGCCTAAGCAAACGCTTTCGAGGTGTTCTATTATATTCTTAAAATAGAAATAGAACTGAATTTTATTTCCTATTTTTCCAGTTGCATTCAAAAGTCACGTGAACTAAGGGATTAAAAACAGTTGTATGGACTTAATTTTCATTTTTCATTAGTATAAAAATATACGGTTGTTTTAAAGATTGCAGTAATACCACACAATTTGCATCGCCACCTGTTTGCCTGAATTTAATGGCGTATTTATTTCGATGAAATAAATGCAGTTTTGTGAAATGAAAAACGGTGCTCCGTTAATAATCGCTGATATTGAATATCAGATTGGAACAATTTGAATATCCTTACCGTCAATATTGACAAGAAGCAATATTGGAAATTCAATTGAATTTAACTATAAGTTGGGTCGAAAACAGACAGCGCCGTGCCAATTCAATCTTATCTGCTCCATAAACTGATTAGCCTAAGACTATACTCAATAATTCATAGTTAGGTAGATTACGGAAATACATAAACTTCTCCTCTTCGTAAGCATAACATTTGGTTGAATTTGAAATATTTTACAACGCAATGTTTGCCATATCAATCGCGATATATTACATCCAAGTCGTGAGTTAGCTTCCGTAGTCAATTCTTAGCTGGAATATATAAATATCTAGAATAGAATATTGCCAAGCGATACAGCTATGTTCAGTTCCTTTTCATGTCAAATAGCAATGGTGTTGAATTGAATGTCGTTGGCCGGCTAGGCAAACTGCGAGTGATACTCCCGGCCCTCCCGCCGTGCGAACACATACACATATATTGTACAAAGACCTTCGTATTCCAGTACCTGGGCTGAACTAAAAGTTGGTAATAAACCGTGACTTCTGAATGCTAACGCGAGACGCTCCGTTGAACTTCGCTTCTGATAAAACTTTAACAAGCGGCTCCGCGAAAAATTATCGTCAGTCTAACCGTACCCGTAGCACTTCGATATACTTCTGTACGTAAACAATGGTTTACTCACTTCACATATATTATATTTACTCTTCGTCTTCCGTTACGCATGAATAAATGTAAACATATTTGGGAAATAATCTTGACGTTGACTCAACACGAGATTACCTTTCGAAATTGATACGTATGTATCCCAGGATCTATTTACAAATAAATTGAGAGAAATGAATGTCATAGATGACATGTATCCATGGCATTTCAATTTATTTTGTGAAAGGATGTTATTTTTGTTTCTATCTCTCATTTTGATGAAACGTACAAAACAGTTTGCGAATAAACAGTAGCACGTATAAATCATATTAATTAAAGCCGCTTCCTGAATCCCCCCCTCCCCCTCTGCCTGTCCACGGTCTACTTTCAAGCATTTCGTGCATTCTCTTTTCATTATATTCGCATCTTTCTTGGTTACGCTGATTAAAACTGAACAGTTGACCAGCCCAATTAAAATAATAGCATACTTCTATAAAATCGTACGCAACAATAGGTATATTTTTAATATAATTGCATTCCGAGTATTATACAAACATTTACTTGGCAATATGAACTTTTTTCACGACAATACTATAACGACGTAAATTCGGAAAAAATATGGCTATCGTAAACGTGGAGGGCTATTATACGAGCGCTACCGGCTTGTCGCAGGTAAGTAATAAATTAATACATAAATTACGAAGGATTGAATGTTTATAAACGTCACGTAACCTCCTGGAATCCCTCCATTAGACGTTGTTTACTTAGTCGGTGCGCAAATCTTGAGAGGTCGACTCACGAAAATGCCCCATGAATATGCGATGACACAAACCGTACACAGTTTTTCCATTTAGAAACCATAATGAAATCTCACGCACGCGCTATATTTGTTTTTCAATCAGACGAATATTCAAAGGTATCGGTAAATAAAGGCAATACGTATGTTTCCTAAAATAAACATTATCTTTTAGAAACCAACTTTACCGGTAAGAGAAAAATGATATCACATAATAATAATTTCGTTTTATGTGTTCGAGTTTTCACAGTATACAATTGGAACTTCTCCGAAAACAACTTCATTGTCAATTCAACAATTCATTTCGTGAAAATAACACGATTTGCTCTTATAAATAAGTTATGTCTTGTATACCTGAGCATCAAATGAGATTCTAAATTAAGAAAAGGAAATCAGAATTTAAAAATTAATCAAAGCGTTTTTAGTTTCGGAACAGCAGAAGCGGCCTGCAAAATGAAACGTTAGAACTGAATAAACAATAGTGTATCATTGTAAATAGATTCGTCATGCTGGTATGTGTTAGAGTATGAGTGGTTAACGAGTGTGTGCTCGTACTGTTGTCAGTGAAAACAACAACAAAACACGTTAACATTATAATGTAGTGTATGTTAGGGGAGCGGGCGCGAGTACAGTACGCGCGGTAGCGTGTCAGCGCGCGGCACAGAGGAAGCGCGATTTGTATTTGCCGTCGTCAGTTTTTCCGCCAGCCGGATGCACTGCGCGCTGAACACTGCCGTCGAACTAACGAACCATTTGCTACCGAATCATCCAACCGAGATATTTATCCCAATCATTTGTTTTACGAGTACTTTACCCTATTTTGCTATAATCACGATTTGCATCTTTAACCGTTTGTAATCTCTGGACTGAATAGTGGGGTGATTGTAACATTTTAAATTTAGAAACGTTTGTTATCCGATTTTTAATAAGTAGGTGTTTATTAGGTAGGTACCATAGTTATCAAAGTAGACAGATGCATGAAACGAGTAAAACTTGACGAGGGTTTGACTAAATGAAAATGTAAACTTCTGAAAATGAAATTAAACTTTGTTTGAACTGGAAGTGAAAGTGCAAGCTAAATATTTTCAAATGACCTCCAACGTCATGGAAAAGCGTTACCAAAGTTTGTGGAACGTCCTTTGACACGGAATAAATTCCTCTTTCCGAAACAGGCAAATTTTAATACCGACCATTTATAAGTTTTTCGGCGTTCAGTAAAATATTCGTTAGACATTAATAACAGTCATTTTTCCCCGTCTAAATATCGCTGAAAAAAAAACAGTTAAGGAACACAATCACGTTTCAGCAACTTATTACGTTTTCAGTTATTTAGACTGAAGATGACTAAAACTAATGAAGTTGACACCTCGGTAGGTTTGTTTATAATTTACAAAGAGTTAGTAATTCATTTGTTTTTTTTAAAGCCTCGTATTCGAATTTGAACGTGCCAACTTGTGTCGGCAAAAAAGCAGGTATTTTAAACCGCTTCGCATCCACACGAGCCATTGTAGGTGGCTGAATGCCAAATGAGTTTTGTGATGGAGTCCCCTTGTGAAAAGGCAGATTGTGAACGTGTCTCCTTGGCTAAATAACGTCTCGGTAAAGCACACAGGGACAAAGCTCTCGAGGTATGTTTGCGTTTTGTCACTTGTCAAATTGAGACCCAATTCCTCAAAACTAATTACTTCTCCTCTAGGTATCTGACAATGTGGGAGAGGGAAATAGCTCTTTACAAACTATACATTTCGTGCGTGTTTCAACCGTATTGGAGTCATATATTACATGAATCCCTTACTAGGAAAGCAACCTATTTGTTATTTTTATAAAGAATAGGTTGCTTTCCTAGTTAGGGCTTATATTTAGTCCGTTGAATTACAACGTTGTTTGTACTGATGTTTATTGTACCAATATTGTGTTTAGTGGACCAAATTTTTAAAACTACATTCACTTGTTCTTCCACCGTAATTTTCCAGAATCTAGGTACGAGTATTAACTATATTTGAAAACCTATTACTGCGTTGTCATATCAATCCTAAATTTCACTGCTGCAGTTAGACTAGATGTCATGGGAATAGGTATTCATATGTATGCATGTATACAATCCGATCAGACTCATCAAACTGAAGCGTATAAATGGAACATGTACCAATAACAGACTTCCATGGTTAAGAGCATAATCGCTATCAACATGCATCGAATTCTGCAAACAAAAGTACCGCGAGACGCGTGGAATTATTTCAGTGTTTTTGTAATTAATTAAAGAAACTGTTTTATATTAATACAAAAGAAAACCTGAAACTAGTCCACGTAATTATACAAAAAATAATATCCAATTAACTTAGTAATTAAAAATCTGTTGTAACAAAAATGACACAATAACTTGCAACCTTGGAGTCCTTCACAATAAGTAGAGATAATTAATTGTAGTTTATAGAACTAATTAAAATGAAATGTAATACAAGGAGAAATTGTTATCAGTTTTCAATTAAGGGAAAAATGTAGTGTAAAATGAGGCGATGAGGCGCGGATGGCGCATAACTTTTTTCTCGTTTGTGTCATAAAACGTAGAGGTAATTTCAAGCGGGCGCAATTTATATATTGCAAGCAACGGTTCCGCATGTCGAGCTGAATAAAGCCTTCACCACTTGCATTGCGGCTATTTACTATCATTTTTGAAAATAGAAGAGATAAGCTTTAATACGATGATATTTGTTAAAGTTATGTGCTGAATCGGCAAACGGAAGGTGGGAAACCCTCAGGCTCGGTGGAGCGACGATCTTCGCAGAGTGGCTGGTAGCAACGGCGACGTGCGATCGAGGAGGCCTTTGTCCAGCGGTGGACTGCTGTAGGCTGATGATGGTGAGGTTATTATCAAGATAGGCCGTAATACAACCAAAAAATATGTCAAAACCGGTAGTAGTCACTATGGTTGTGTGTCGCTTACCTTTTCAACTCGTAATGGTTGATCAATTTTGTATATTGGCACACGGTTAGACTATGACCCGGGTTAAGCTGGATGATACTTTTTAATCTCGTACTACGGTCCCGTGGGAAAATATTCCAGGTGGGCGAAGTCATTGACAAAACCTAGTCTACTATAATTTCTAGTCGCGAATTGTGACAGTGCGTAAAGAGTAAAGATTTTAGTAGCCAGTTCCCCCCTCTGACTGCACGGAATGTTTCAGAGGAAGATTCAAATTAGTTTCCTGTTTTACTTAATTTGTAATACTTCGGAATTAAATGGTTCTTAAAAGAAAGAAATTAAAAGTTAGGCGTTTAAGAACTTAGAAATTGAAGTAAGTAAATTAGTATTTCCCCGTAGTGGTGTTCTTGGGTCGGGAAGTCTGCCTTGATTAAGATGAATTCGTGGGATAAAATTCGCTGACTGCGGGAAAAATAAGCATGATTTACACAGGAATATAAATTGAGGTGGTAATGCCAAGCGAGCTCAGATTTTATATTATGCATCAGTTACTCACTGAACTATAGAGGTGCTGTATGTATACATGTACTTAAGTACACTGTGTATGTTGATTTTTAAAGCGCTGCAACGCGAACACCGCGAACGCTTACCAAACTTGGCGAAGTTTGTTTACTCCACTGCAAGGCATTCAAAAAGATTTATAATTTAGAACGATGAATAACGTTCCTACCATGTATCTTCGGCACATAACTTTCTGAATAAGCCGCGAAATTTTAGTTGAAATAGTCTGAAATTCATTTCGTTACTTTTATAAATTACTTCGTTATTTCTGTATTTCACTCAACTTGAATATACAACTTTGCGAACAGTTTATTCCACTGGTTTGTAAACGACCGCAACAATTATAATTTATACTGTTCTGTGGAGTTTCGTACAAAAATCAATGTGAACATGATAAATTGCCAGTTGACTTTTTTAACAATTTGTTTTACAAATCTAAAATTAAGGTAGCAGAACATGAACTCACCTCGTAATAAGTTATAGCTGCCAAGTCCTTAATTGACTATTTGATACACAAAACACTTGCACAGTTAGAAAGAATGGCACACCTAGTGTTTATTAGCTAGACGATTAGATACTAATTGGGACAACACACAACACATGTAAAAGCATTTTATATAGCGCTATCCTAAACAAGAAACACTCAAGACTTATTTTATTATTCGTATGAACTACGACCAGTTACTGTGTTTAGCTATTACGATGATTGTAGCGCACTGTCACGCAAATGTCACGTAGCTCGTTATACACTTGATCGCAGCGCGAACACCGATTTCCTGAAACAAAATGAATGATGTATTACTTTCGCGAAAAGGAAAGAAGGTTGTCTACACGCACAAATCATTCTTTCTAAAATAAAACAAAAAACACATACAGCGCTCTATGTAAAGCAAACGAGGACAAATCGTATCCCGCACGCTAAGGTTTCATACCAACTACCACAATCCGACTTAAATTATGATCGTCTGTGCCGCTGTTCTCAAGACAGTAATTAAATATGACAAACTGGCGGCAAATTGCGGGTTTTACTTTAGCTTTTACTAAACATTGAATGAAAAATAGGTATTATATGCTGAAAATCTGGTAACAGAAACTGAGAACAAAAGTCGAAAGAGTAAGTAATATACTACTGCAAATGTGTGTATATTAGAAGACCGTTAAATCGAACGTCACGCTACCCTAACTATGACAAACTTACGTAACAGATGAAATAGTTCGTAACTCTACTCCATTATTAGAATTTAGGGTGATGCCAATCCTGTTGACACGAGTGCCTTGTCAACTCAATTTAACGACACCCAAATAAACAACCCTTCTATAAGCAACCTTCGAAACCATGCTATCATTCTAGACAGGCAAATAAAGGAGACCTAAAGTATTTAAAGCCTGCCGTGCGTCGCTACGTAATAATATTTCGTAACGAAGTTACTACGTAGTTAACGCTATACCTAACCGAAATAGCTGATAAATCCAGTTACCCTTGATATTTCAATTTTCATAAAAATGTTCTAAAAATACTGTTTGCATCAACAAGTCAAATGTGGGTGGACAATGATTCTAATATTGTTTTGGTAGCCAAATAGCTAAACTCAAACTAAAGAGAAAATCTCGCCGAAACTGTAACTAATAGTTTTAAAATGAAACACAGCATAAAGTAATTTTAAGTTAAACAGTTCGGCTAATATACGGGTATGTAGAGTGTAGTTTATTTATACGTGCTATCAGTGCACCAATAACAAAGTTTGTTCTTCGTATTCTGTTAGAGCATAACGAGCAAGACAAACTTAGTGCACAATAATCTGGTGGCGTGAACAACGCCAGGCGACGGAGTCCCAGCATTTCCATTATTTACCGTAGCGGTTTGCGCTCGCTTCCACACAAATGAATTGGACAATAAACCGGCAAACATCCGTCAACTTTTCCTTAATGAAACTTTTTGATAATAAAGTAGAATAGCACTGAAAAGGTTTTGTCTTTGATCACTTGCCCTTCTTTCAAAATTTTAAGCTTGTAACAATGAAGGTACAGTTACAATAACAATGGCAGCAGGCTAACTTTCTTTTGAGAGGTATTCAATCGAATTGGGACAGCGCTTCTTATATTCCAGGAATAACATGGTAAACGGGGGAAATTAATGATGCAGCCATGATCAATAGAAATAATTTGATGATAACAAATTAGATGAAAACAAATTTGATTAGAATTAATGTAAACTTGGAACACTGCTAATTAATTACCACAAAATCATTAACAACGTTAATGAATATACTAGGAATTAGATTTTATATTTTGAGTTGTGACTTATGTTTCTGTATTTTGCGTGATTATTTGGTATACATTATAAGACTAACTGTTTTATTATCAGCTGCGATTATTTAGAATTTAAATCTCCCACCAACACTTGATAGAAATGTATGACAAATTAAAAACATACCTCCAGAAACCAGTTACTTAATGGGTAACATAAGATACCCTTTGGCAAGACTGCTACTCTGAGACATTATGTGCTACACCTACACCTATATGCTGGACAGTAATGAAGCTAATGATTATTACTTTACTCAATGCTAATGATAAATTAACTACAGACAATGGGGAAGACCGTTAAAAGCTAATTGTAGATGGCGCCACCATAGCTGGTCTCGTTCTGACCAATGAGGTCAAGGTATTTTAAAATATGAAATGACATTCCTTGATTTTCAACCAATGACGATGCTTGGAACCAGCTATGCTAGCGCCATTAGTTCCACAGTGTGCATCCCCATTAGTGCAATACTTGGCTGAACTACAGAATACAAAACTGATTGAATAGGTGGCCATGAATATAAGATCTACAAGTATTCAAATCCTTGTTTCCACACATGACATCATATCATCACTTCTGTAATTCCTGAAGGGATAGGCAGAGGTGTTAGTACACTTCGCCAATTGTGTTTAAGTCGTAAGTCGTAATGAGAGCGAGCCTATTGCCATCAACCGGGCACAAATCCGGACTCCATGTCACGTGTCGTGTGCACGTGATTCATAACAGACATTGTATAAACCGTTAACTGTTGGTTACCCGTAACCAGAACCATTGGTTTTATTTATAAATTGTGCAATTTCATGATCACAGAAGTATTATTATACCTGATATTGAAACACCAATAAATGTTTGAAGAAGATATGTAAGTACTAAGTATTTGAAGTAAAATAAGGTAAACCAAATAATAAATACCAACACTGCATAGACGAGATACAATGTTCGAATCTATCTCGCTATTTATCTTGTGTCATCCGCCAAGGAAAGCTATCAGGAAACCAGACGACTTCTCAATCAGTCCTGTTCCAATAGCTACTTCTTCACAACGCCATACAAAGCGAGCTACATTATTAAATCTCTTTACCTCTACTTCAGTTTAATTCTTGAGATCCCGCTGATACCTACACTACACCTACAGCTCCTAAGAAACTGTTGAATTTTCTTAGTGAAGATTTGTGTCCTAGTTCATGTGAGTAACATAATACTCCCCAGATGCACATTTTGTTTATGCATCAGTGACTTATATTCACGTAAAACGTGCGGAAATTCAGGTTTCACATTTTGTTTAGGATTCGTGAAGGCCTCAATATACTGAGGTAAGTGGGATGAAACCGTTTCTAGTCCCGGCTTAGCGATGATACGTTAAACACGAATTATCATTTAAGCCTCCGAGCTAGGGATGTTAAGCTGTACTTTCGGTTCCAAAAGCTCGGACTTCCGATTACCTGCTTTCCGGTTGCAGCAATATTCAAACGGAGTTTTCCCGGAAATTTCTAGTAGCATAATATTCGCAGAAAACGTACAAGCTCCTGTCTAATTTTCTGTCATGAAATATATTCACATAACATAACATCACACCAGTAATCCCCAAAGAGTTAGGCAGAAGTGTACAACATGGTACACTACTCGTACATATCGCCAGTTATGTTTTAGTCCCATGTATTACCATCAACCGGCGAGCCTAATTCCATCAACCGGGCACAAATCCAAACTCCGTGCCCGCTATTTTAAATACTATATTAATGAGTCTTTTGAAAATTACAGATTTTTGGCCCCGATTCTAAGAAAACCTTATGCGTTTGCTGCCTGAAACAAGTGAATCTAGACATTTTATTAAAAAGGAATAACGATATTAAGTACTCTTTTGTTTTATGAATCTGTTTGTACAATGACAGTGAGTGAAAATGCGACTGTTTTTCGTTGGACGATTCACGAAAATACTTTTATTACACGATTAAATGTGTTTATCACCCAAGTTTGACAATTACGACCAGTTTTATTCCTGCGTACCGTCCAGTTGAAAGCTTCAGTGACAGGTTGTGACCTATTTTTTAGATAATGCGTAAATACTTGTTTGTAAAAGCGGTATTTACTTACTGATTATATGAGTACTAAAATCAATCTTCGCCTATAAAGTTAAGATTCACATATTCCTACTTTATATGCCAGGCCATGTTCCTTTAAAGTAAACGAGCTAATCAATATAACATAAAACGGAGTCACATAAGAGTAATAAAATCGTCATAAAATCAGTCAAAAGCTATAGGCAGCTCACGTAACGACGAAGAGATAGCAAACAGCCATCAACACGCAAATGAACATAATATGACCTACATACACTGATCATAATAGTCATCTAGTTGCTTAACCACGCTAAGTAATATACAGTGAAACCTGGATAACTGGGACATTCAACGAACCTGCAAATTGGTTTCACTTAAAGAGGTATTCTACTTACCCAGTGTCTCAGATATCCAGGCATTAATGTCGGGACCTCAGCATGAGGTCCAGCTATGGAGGTTTCTCACTTATCCAGGTCCCACTTAACCAAGTTTCACTGTATATCAATTAATATGAATAACCTTTTCCCAACGATGTTAGGGTCGGCCAGTCTAACCGGATACCAGTATTTCAAATGGAGCAACTGCCCATCGGATCTCTACAACCCAGTTAGTACTGGGTAATGATAAGACTAGTTGTCAGCCACTGAAGACCTGTAACGACTGTCAAAGAACTACTCGTACAAAATGGGTGGTCACCGACCCACGGATCAGCCCAGATTGCACCCGAGGCTGTTATTATTTAGCAACTAACTACTATTAATATGTCTATTAAAAATATGTTTATAAGAGTTATACCCAATTTGACACCAAATGAAAAACAAAAACATACAGCCTCAAATAAGCTGTGAAATTGATGAATCCGTTTTTGGTCCAGCCAGCAATTCAGTGATTGATCAATGTATTTATTACAGGCAGTATGGTTTCAACAAGCCACTTGCATTTACCTATTTTGTTATTTTCAAATAGAATTTCACACGAAATTTCAATTTATAATTTCACGGGAAATATTGGTGAATATTGATCCCATTTGCTCTGACAATACGTGGAAAAAACGGACGGCTCGAACGCACTTCTGCGAACGAGATTGTCGGCCATCAAAATTGTGTGACACATACACGTGTCTATAAATATAAACTAACATATATGTTGTTTTGTGTAAACTAGTTGTGAACCGCTTGTTAAAATAAGTTATTTATGCTCTCGGCAGAAAGGCCTTGGTTGCAAATAGGACGATCCTTTACCTCCCATGGGTATAGTAAGAGAGGACGATCGGAATTCTCCGTAAGAATGAACAGTCCCTACTCATAATAATATAACACCAAACAGTCTGTCAAGCGTGATAATCATCAGCCATAACAAACACGCCTTCAATCCTTTTCTTTATGATACTGAACCATTGACCCGAAAGAACCTGTTATCCTTCTGAAATAAACTATCTTCACACACCAACACCTCGTTTATATTCCGAAAAACACACCATAAAAACAATGTCAAAAGTCATATTTTTAGTCCCGTTTCCCTTTCACAAGGTGACGTGGGAGAATTGACTTTGCGTAGTCACACTACATACGAACGTGTGTCAACATGATATAAATATTTACAGATTGGAAGCCATGTCAAGAGGGCATATGTCGGGAAATAGGTGAGCGTGATTCAAAGGATGTTTTATATGTGTGAGGGCACGTTAGCGCACGTGACCGCGCGGCTTGCACTCATCGCCTCGCCGACTCAGCGGCTACCCGTCACCCTCACCCCTGTCAATCAAATCCTTGCAAACTATGTTCCAGTTACATCACTCAAAACAGTAAATCACTCAGTGAAATTCCTTGTGAATTCCACATAAACGAGGGCTGCATATTAAACCAACATTTGAGTGTATTGCATTCCAGAGCTCATTTCGCCGAATGCCAAAATACAATAATGTTTGTTAACCGTACAATTAATTAAACGTACCCGTAATACTGATGAACCCACATAAATTCAATTTCTTAGTATTTCATGAACACAAATAAACTTTTGAATGACTTGATCTTTTGTTAAGTCTCGACATCTACACACGGCATTTGTAACATACTTATCATGAGTGAGAAATGCAAGTAACAAGAAGAAAACAACAGTTCTCTTTTGTGCTTCGTTCGCGAAAGCAAACAATAAGATAATTTCGTTAAACATGTCCCAAAACAAGTTACAGCCACTACGTTATGCTGCTGTTGGCAAAAGTTTGGACATTTTTACTGTCTACGGAAATCTTCACTTGAGAAAACACGAAATGGGTAACCGTGTTTCGCGGCTTTATCACGAGGATCTTGACAAACTGCCGACGAGACAATGATAGATGTTCAATGAACAGGTATCATAATCAACAATTAATGACGAGCTCTGAACAGGTAAGCTTTTCGAGTAAACAAAGTAATTTTTAATCAGCGGGATGGGTAGGCAAAAATATGATACGCTTTGAAAACTCAATACTGGGTTTCACTTTCAAATTTTGTTCATTGGTGTCAGTTACCTGGCTTATTTGTTTGTTCGATGGTTGCCTGGGGCCGATTCACAGTAAGTATAAGGGAAAGATATCAATGAATTTGAGAATTTAATTTCATAACAGTAATTACCTACTGGCTTGCTGAATATTATATTGTGATTCCGTACGTGTGAGTGTAGCAAGTATAAACACTGACAAAAGCGCATTAATAAAAATTAAATAGTTTACAATGCTCGCAATCACTATGAAAGAGTGACACACGGGTCGTTCTAGGAATCTGCACCGTTTTGCGGACACCTTTTCCAAAGAAATAAGCTTAATATCAAGCGAGGGTTCAGTCTGTGTACGTTTTGTTGGTAAAAAATATTAGGTGGGTATTTTCCGGCAAAAGCTCTTCGTCCGCAAGATTATAATTAAACGAGGAGCACCTCTCTAAGAGGAGTCTACCTCGTGTACAAAGCTACAAGACCACTCTTTGCTAAAGCATCTCACTTTAAAAATGAAACTTTGCTAGGTTAACCACAGACTCTGTGTGTCTGTTTCTATTGCTCTAATAGTAGATGAGGGCCAATCACAGAGTGTAGCTTCTGAATTATAGCTGGTAGTAGTGTCCACGTGTCACAGACACTACCAGCTCTATACCCAATAGATTAAAATATATTATCCTCCTCTCCGTTCTATAGAAAACGACATCTCTCTTAATATCGTGAGTATTCTCTCACTCAAGATATTAAGTAAGGAAAACTATTCAAATATTAGAATAATAAATAATTTAATTTACGGAAACTCGATACGATATTAAATTAAAGTTCCTGTATCCATTTACGGGGTAGGTAGATAATATAAATTAATTACATTTCGGAGATGGTAAAATGGCATGACGGGCTAATTAAACTAATGACTAGAAAATAGATATTATTACTGAAAGGTGGAATTATGTTTCAAGTTCAACAATGTCTTTTCATTACACGGAATTTGTATGAAACAAGAAATTCACTGAACATGCCACTTGTTCGTCGGTATGTATGAAAACTGAATATTATGTTGCTGCTTCAAAGTTAGTGGCAAAACACGATAGTGAAATATGTCATTAACATGTTCATTGCATTCTTGTAAACTACAGTTTCTACAAGAATGTTGTAAAAGTAAGTTGTACCTTAAGTGCTTGTCGCCACGTGCGAAGCTTAGAAGTATGTATTCGTTCCGATTGTGGTCGAAATCAGTCAAGTATAAGTTTGGAAAACGTGATACGTAGACGACTACACTACCTCATAAATTCATGAACTTGAATGTCAGACACGAAAGTTGTATGCTAGGTATGTAAGCTCGTTAGTTATTAGTGTTGAATAATAACACAAAACTTTTTCGATATCTACTATATGAAGCCGTGTAGCGTTACCTATAATTTTATTTTGTGTATAAAATTGCACATTAAACCAGTGATAGGCATATATTTCGGTGTCATGCATATCTGGGGTAATTATGTTCAAAGTTACAACCTGCAGAACCGGCGACGCAAGTGATCTTGTGTGCATTATAAATGCAAGTAGACCAAACTTAAAATCAAATTGAATCTGGTATGAAACTGAGCTCTGAATATCAAGTAGCAAGCGATATGATGCATGCTCGTAACGACTGACTTCACGAGTAGCTGTCTTATTTTATATGTATTAGATGTACATAGAGACTTGATGTGAGAGGTTTTTCAATGAAGCACCTGTAGGTTCTTGCATGACCATATGCTGACACCCACAACAATGTAACTGGCGAGATGCGGACGTGTAGTATACACTTCTTTTCCTTTGGATTACACTGGTGTAATGTTGAATATGTTATCTAAGTAGAGCCTCATAATCCACGATGCATTTGTAAAGATTATCATACAGAAAAAAAATTTTTTTTGAAGTGAAGATGCAGACCGAGGCGTAGGCTTACATTTCCCGCTTTCTGGCCTTCATTTTTTCTAACTTGTGATGTATCACATAGATCAAGGAGACAGTGAAGGTCGTGGACGAACAAGGTCAAGGAACTGGATCTAAGTATAGAGGTGAAAACCACAAGAGCGTAGTTTTAGGTGAAAGAATAAAAAGATTTATTAATGAAAAGGTTTTGCTCGGGTTTTATTTTTCAGAATGAGAACATTAGATAGAACTAAAATTATCGTAAATTGACACTGAAGATGTGCAACTGTGCTGTGTGTGTGTTTTGAATTTAGGGAAAAACGTGTGAAAGTGAGAAAATCATGCATTGGATAAAGTACAAATAAAAGCATTTAATCATGCCGCGAAGTTTCCATGGCTGGGATACAGCCCGCTACTCTCATGAAATTGAGTAGACTATAATCTGCCACAAACCCCAGTACTAGTTGGTGGATGAAACATGTTATGACATGATTTGAAAATGGATTGAAAATTATTTGGAAATGGAACAAAACTAAGAAACCGGTTTTTTATATAGATATAGATAAATCATACAGCTTCAGATCAGTTCTTATTAACACTGACAATACTATCATAAATTGTACCGCTTTGTGCAGCATGTGGCAGAAACGCGTTCGGGTCGCCGCCTTTTCCCAACTTCTCAAGACACTGTGACTAAATTGTGATTTCTCAGTGGTCCCGTGATTTATTCGAATTGCTTTCAATATTTTAAAGGACAGACTTAGTCGAGTATTAAGTAAATGATGCCATTAATTTAAAAGTAAATGAAAGAGATCGTGTAGAGTCGGTGTGCCAGTCTTTCTAAATTTGTATGACTAAATACATATTTTCTATATGAGATTAGTAGCCCAGTGGTTTTGGATTGACGAGTCAAACCGTTCGAAACTAAGCAGACGCGTTACTACGTGTAATTTCTATCAATTTTATCTTCATCATTACTCTCAAAATGGTGAATGAAAAAATCGACAGGAAGTCAGCATGTGATGGTTATCAAAAACATGTGAATATCTACCAACCCGCACTGGGCCTGCGTGGTAGATAACTGAACGGTGGCGATACTTTCATACAAGACTAAAACCCTGGCTTGCCTTTGTAGTCGACTTTTTTTAATGGTACAAGCCCGCCACACTATTCCCAAATCATTGTAAGTCCTGAAAGTCAGAATCAACAGTGGCGAACACCAGAAAAGCGCTGAGACAATGAAACTCGTCGATGTCCCAGAGAATGAATTTAACTGTCTTGGATTTCGCAACGAAATCAATCAGAAAGTATAGAGGAAAAGCCATAATTTCCACTTCCCTCCATATCAGCAGGAGACAGAACGAAACCACGCCAATAGGCACAAAGGGACGTTTACAACAGGGATAGGCCCAGTTGCCTAGCACCATGGATAAATATTATCATGATGTTCGGGTTTCTGAACAGTCTGCTTACCTTATGGGCTTGCCGTATTATTGGTCCCTAGATACGCCAGGGGAACTCCTGTGGGCCAGCAGTGGAAACATAATTTTCCCACTGATAATAAAAATTGCTACTTTTGACACAGCAAAAGGGCACGACTAGAACAATACAACGCAATGTACATAGTATTGAAAAGAGAACATAATTAGCCATACATTTGCAAATTAATTGCACTGCATCAACGAATATAGGAATTCTGGCACACAAATTATGCAATACGTTAATTAATATATAGATTGCAATGTGAAATCTATGCCATTTCTATGCTAAATTAGAGTTTCTAATTTATCTATTTCTCATTAAAATTTCAATGGAAAACCATTTATCTACTTCCCATTGAAATAAATATAACGTTTTGAAACGATGATTCAATAAAAGCTAATGTTTATTACATACTAGCTGCTGCCCGCGACTTCGTCCGCGTGAACCACCTTTGTCACCTAGGGGTATAAAAGTAGCCTACGACTTGTTTTCTGGCCTACCGAATATACACAATCTTTTATTTATTTTTTATTTTTAAAGATGATGATGATGGTGATTTATTTATTTATTCACCTATGATGATGTAGAGTAAACCTAACCAAGAGTAAACCTTAGTTGCCATTAAGTCGCGCATTTGTCCTGATACCCCAATAATCCTGTACAGAAGTCGAATCCGCCATCTTCTGGATGTCGTAATAAATACCATATTCGTAATCAGCACCCCTGATAATCTCGGAAGCGACACCCATAATGATTTTTAATTTTTCATTCCAACCCCATTGCAACCCAACTGGGGATGATGGAATTTCAGGTCCGCCACATTAAATCTTATAATCATTGTTTTTGTAATACACCCAACCCGATACACAATACAAACAACACCCATGTTTATTTTCAGACTTTGTCACGCCATTTCTCCATATAAGGGGTTGAATTCTGAACAAAACTGAAACAAATGTGCATTTATCGATAGGAGTACTCCTGCGAAGTTTCGAATGAAATAGTCTAACTAATCTGGGTTCCCCATACAAACTTTGGAGCCCCGTTTCACCCCCTTAGGGGGTGAATTTTGAAAAATCCTTTCTTAATGCACTCCTAGACCACATAAGGAACCTACTTGCCAAATTTGTAATCTGTAGACCCAGCAGTTTGGGCTGTGCATTGATATATCACCCAGTCAGTCATAAAGATTCACGGCTCCTCCCCCGTAGGTGATAGCGTGATAATATATAGCCTATATGTTGACCCGACCTCTTAGTAATATTCATGTAAAATTTGAAGTAAATCCATGCAGTACTTTTTGAGTTTAGCCCGGACATACATACAGACAAACAGACAAAAATTCTAAAAACTATATTTTTGGCTTCGATATCGATTGTAGATCACGCCCCAAGTATTCTTTTTAAAAAATATTCAATGTACAATTTTGACTTTTCTACGATTTTATTATATGTATAGATTACAGCTATTGTTGACACACGTGATTAGAAGCAATATGAAAACTAACATTCGACAACATTCTGTCGGATTATCTATGTTCGAAGGCAGCAATTAGCATTCCAATTTATTTAACAGCAAAATACGCATGTGTTATAAAAATACAATACAACCACAACAATGCTGAAATGTTCATACAACGATAAAGAAATTCCCTACATAATAATAAATTGAGCAGTTTGCAAATGGTGCCCATACAATACGAGTTCAATACAATGAGCTGAATGAACTAGAGAAAATGGAATAATGCATCGAACATAAAATCCTTATTAATTCGCAACTATTGTAATCGTTTTCAGGGTTCCGTTGCCAAATGGCAAAAAACGGAACCCTTATAGATTCGTCATGTCTGTCTGTCTGTCTGTCTGTCCGTCCGTATGTCACAGCCACTTTTTTCCGAAACTATAAGAACTATGCTGTTGAAACTTGGTAAGTAGATGTATTCTGTGAACCGCATTAAGATTTCCACAGAAAAATAGAAAAAAAAAACAATAATATAGGGGGTGCCCCATACATAGAACTGAATGTCATTTTTTTTTTTTTCATCAAACCCATACGTGTGGAGTATTTATTAATAGGTCTTCAAAAATGATATTGAGGTTTCTAGTATCATTTTTTTCTAAACTGAATAGTTTGCGCGAGAGACACTTCCAAAGTGGAAAAATGTGTCCCCCCCCCCTGTAACTTCTAAAATAAGAGAATGATAAAACTAAAAAAATATATGATGCACTATGTCTGTAAACTACCACCGAAAATTGGTTTGAACGAGATCTAGTAAGTAGTTTTTTTTAATACGTCATAAATCGTAAACCGCAATTTACCTTTCATTTACAACGAACTGCAAGAACTTTTATCTGTGTTACTTGCTGTTACGGAACCTTTCATGGGCGAGTCCGACTCGCACTTGGCCGCTTTTTTTTTGCTTTGTCTCATAACAAAGAGACAGCCCTTAACCCTTCACGGAAAAAGACACAACATTATCGTTATAGAACCAAGATAAACAAGCAAACTTAAATTTCAATTATTTGAGGAAGAAAATCATCGTGGGAGTCTTGTAGGCGTCAACTTCGCTGTGTGACGAAGGTGAAAGACTGTAGGTATTTAAGACTAGCTTCGTCTGAGTGAAATAATTATTTTAAAAATATTACTTCCTTATTGGAATCGGATTTTGTAAACATTTTTAAGGGTTTTTTTTTTGCACGGAACCCTAATCCTTTTTTTTACGCTTGCTGTCCTAACCTTTAGTTACTCTTTATGACATCAGCTATCTGCAAGTAAAAGTTCCGCCAATATCGGTCCAGCCATTACGGAGATCAGCCGGAACAAACAGACAGACAGACAAAAAAAGGTTTTAATTAAATTAACGTATGCGTTCAGTAAAATGCTTATATTATGCGTAAATTATTCTGAAATTACAAACAGATACTTTAATTTTATTAACATGTATAGATAGTATAGTTAGCTATCTATTCTTAGCCCATTTATAACAGTTTCGTAAAGACTTGAATAGGACTTCTCAAACCAATGCAAGATCCTCGACTCTACCTACTGACGGAATTTCAAACTGCAAATAAAAACACCTACAGCAATAAATATCATCTGATGATAACTGAATAACTCAGAAACAGAATCTTCAGAACTTGCATGAAGTCCACGAAAATAAAGCAAACTTGATGTTACAAAAGTTTCAGTTATTGGCACTCGCTTCATTCTACCTCACTTAAATATAAAGACAATAAATGGAATAGCACTGGATAGTTTTATTGTTTACTACTCTTCTGGCCACAACTTTAAGGTTACCAACTCGCGGATTTCGTAAACTTTATCATGTAAATGAGACTCACATAGTTACTTCGTGTTTAGCACCTAAAAATAAAATGTAGGCTATGTTATGCATTGTTACTAGTGTTTAACAAAAACTACTTATTTGATTTATTTTATTTTACAGTTTTAGGAAAACTTACAGCTAAAAATTTACACACTATTAAGATTTAAAAAAAAGTAAGGCCAATTAAAAGTTTTCACAGATAGAAAAGAGCTTATAAACAAAAACAAAAATATTTACGAAGGCAGACATTGTTTGTGAAGACTAACTAAGAAAAAAAAGTGTTTCAAAAACCGCGAATTGCATCCAATTAGTTGACATTGTCAAAAAAGAAATTACTAAGAGTCCTTTTTAATTTTGAGATGCTAGTACTGAAAATATCGATGTCGACGCCCTGGCCAATTGCATTATATGTATGACTAGCTCTTATTAAGTATGAGTTTCGTCTGTATTTTGTTCCTACCACAGGAGTGTGCAATAGACGGGTATTGCGCCGAAAAGTAGAAGGAATCCGCAGTCCAACTACTTATCTCGCAGCTTGGGCAGAAGGGACTATCAGTACCACTTTTTAGTGTGCGCAAAACAAGATAACCATTTATAACTAATTGTTTAAAAAAGGGTTCGTTTCAATCTTATAAAAGTCAATACTGCAACTAAATATACGCTACAGAATCAGACGGCTACTGTTCATGAACCAAAAGCCACAACAGCAAACAAAAGGTGAAATCACCAAACGAGAACTCCCAAAAAAATCACGAATTATAATGGCAAAGTCCAAAAAACCGGGAGTCTCTTACTCACAAACAAATAAACTGAACGAGACCAATTCAGATTTCCAGTGGCAAAACGTTAGTAATATTCCGGTAGCACGTCTATAGAAAACGCACCGGAAGCGACAATACACTCGGAAATGACGACCGTCTCTCTTCCACTTCTTCGGTTTCAGTACACGGAAGTGAAAATGTCGCCGTTTCCGAATGGGACGTTTTCCCAATCATCTAATCGACTACGAAGATGGTTAAATCTTTTATTTATTGTTGAGTGAAAATTGTATGCTTAAATACTTCCGGCGTACGTGAAATTAAATGGTTCAAACATGTGGACAAACTTGAAACTAATGCCACCATTTTCGTGTCCAATACATTTCCTAACACCGCATTGAAAGGCAGCGTCATTCGAGCGCCAAAAGGTCCTTGAAGCTTGATTGTCAGCTTTTCTAGACGAAGAAGTATTCTCAAACTTAATTCTAACAATAACTAGATCAAAAATCCTAAGTTGTGTAAGTAATAACACGTTGTTAGCAGCGCATGAGCGCGCCGACCACCTAACTTCCTCTCTGGAGTCACAACGCGCTCTGTATAACAAACAGCTGCCACACCAGTCTGCTTTCATTCCCACATTAGGGAACGTCAACAAACCATTTTCTTTAAATACAGTCTTGGAACGTTGTTAAAGGACGACCATGTCAAATGTGAGTGAGTGTCTCCTTTCTAAATTGATCTTGGACGTTAAAACACAAACATTGTGAAGAAACTTTAGTCTACTAATGGTGTAATGACCAATTTTGTCTTCATCTCTAATTGGAGGAAGGTATTTGCTCTACTACCGGCAGATGTTAATACAATTACAGTTTTGAAGTGCATGCTTATGATCTCTAATTAAACGCAGTGATTACACCCACATTTGGCAGGCATGGCGAGTTAAAAGTTGACAACATCACGCCATGCAGTGACAGCTTGCCAGCCCATTGCCTATCTAGCTGTGCAGCAATAATTTCCCCCATTCGGGTTTTACGATAAACGCGGGGCGATAAGCACCTAATATATTCTTTGTTTTGGTCGTATGGTTTCCGCAAACGAATAGACCACCCCCTATTTTTCCGGGGTGTCGTAAAAGGCGAAAGGGATTATGTAATCCTCCTGGCTCTCATAACAACCTATCACGGGCACTAATACGTTTGCAAAGCGTAGTGATTAGGGCAGTATTTTCGTGAAGGTACATACATGTTTTCTATATAATATCAAATAATGCTTCCCCCAATTCGTCTGCCAAACGTGGTGATCTTGGAGATGTTCCGTTTGTCCAACTCCTTGAATACCACGACATCATATAATGGACTGACATTCCATATTTTACTTTCTCTTCAACTTTCGCATAAAAAGGAACTTTCGACGTCTTAAAGTTTAAGTACCATCCCATCCCACACTAAGGCTTTAAAAATCGGAACTTCTTATTGGATCTTACGTCAAAGTATAACTTTCATCTATTCTAATACTGAGAATAGCAATTTAAAACGAGTCCTTGAATATAAATGTGATCGAGTTTTAGAAGTCGTCAAACCCGGAATAGTTGGCAAGGACGTGAGTGTCTCACTCCTCGGAACAGGGTTGACGGGAACAAAAGACCCGGTATCAATGTATTATAAAGTTTCAAGAATCCAGCTTATCTCAAATGAAAAATACAACGTATGCTGAATCTTCCATGGAATAAAAAGATGTAGCACGTAGTTGCAGTCACGTATTTAAAAAATATCTAGGTGTAGCATTCTGCAACATTACTTATGAAGAATTTTTAATAACAGTGATATCATCCTGGTACGTTTAAGACTTCAGACGCAAGACTTAGACAAGCTTCTATTTATTAAAGGTAAGGTTGCTACTTCTCATCCCAGTTTCACAACAACAGTTAAGAGCAAACCGGGTATTGTAGTTCTCAAGATGGCAGGTAACTGTCATTGCTTAAGCATTATTGTAATTTCACCTCGACATTTCCAGCAAAATCCAGCTTAAAGTGGTTTTAATCCAAATAGTATTAACGCTGTGGAGTTCCAGTTACGGCAAAGGCATTAGCAAATCCTTGTCAATAACTGAGAAGCTTTCAAAAAACATTACGGCTATGCACATAACGTATTAAGGAATTAAGCGCGTTAGCCAATCCGATGGCTGAACTCCGATTACGTTAGCCAATCCGACGTGCCAATGGTGCATCGGATTAGTGTCTACAGTGTGGCCAGCTAGTGCCTTTCAGCTAAGCAATAAGGCTGATATATATAGGGTGGCTGATATATATATAGGGTCGCTAATGTACCGAACAGCTGATTTTTTTTTCGCGATTTCAGCTTTGGTCCCATAGTAAAAGTTGTTTGTTATCATGAGCACAATCACGGGTTAAAGTATCGTACACTAATTACCAGTCACCCTATATATGGAAGCCAGCTTATGTATTTTTGTCAAATTAATTCCTACTTGGTGTCAGAGCTTGTATACCGCACATGGGCTTCTGACTTGGTTTTTACATGTCGTCGAGAAATATCCTCCAGGCATGCTGGTTTCCTCACGATGTTCTCCATCACCGAAGCAAGTGATAATTATACAATACACAAATTAATTCCGAAAAATCAGAGGTGCGCGTCATGGGTTCGAACTTGAGGCCTTTGAGTTGGGAGTCTGAAGATCACATCATTAGACCAGTGATTCCCAAAGTGGTCCAGGTTGACCCCCAGGGGTCCACGGGAGACCTGCAGGGGGTCTACACTGGCGTGAAATAAAAATAGGGGTTCACAAGTTGCAAGTGGTGGTCCACGAAAATTTATCTGGATTTGATACTTAAGAACAAAAATGGTGGCTTGACTTTATCTTTTAATGTAAGTATATCAGATAATAAGCTACTCGAAAAAGTAAAAAAAAAAAACATTTTCCAAGATCACAGGTTGTAGAGAGTTATTGAGACTTAAAAAAAGCATTTCGAAGCTATAAGATTCGAATTTTCCGATTATTTGTATCCTAACAGATAGCGCGAAGAAATAAACTACAAATTAAAATTGCTGTGTCAAATTCCTACTTTTACAAAAGTGTGACTCCTAAAGTTGTGTTTCGTAAATCACCGACAACAACTTTCTTAACATTATAAAACTCCTCAAATAAACGAATTTCGCATCTCGACGAAACAAAGCACTATCAACGAGAGCCTGTCTCGGCACTCTCTGAATCACAAATGCATACAAATGTTCACTTATTATGACACGAATTAAAGTTAAAAACAAAAGAACTGTAGCAAAATTGCATCCCTTGCCCGCCATTGTCGCATCGCTTGCGAGGCCATTGTATATAAGTGAAAAGCAAAAATGTTTCACAAAAGGCTGGCTACGTAAATTTTTAGCTGACATGACTTTCAAAGTGACAGGATTATTTCGCAAAGTTGCACATTTGACAACCCTAGCAGAGGATAAGGCCTTACATTCAATACCCTCGAATGCCCACCCAGTAGAAATTGTAGATACTAACAAATGGAAACGCTTGAATACTTAGATCTTAGATTACTGCTGGGCACATCCTTGAATGCTGGTTTATCGCGTCCGGTCGACAAGACGTCTTTAAAATGGCAGGTCACTAAACTTTTGTAGTATATTTTATTCAAATTCCAAAAATAACAGACGACCACTTAGAAAATAAACAGTTGTTGTCAACAACGGAACTGAATTATACATGATACACTGCATAAGCCATAAATGTAACAACTTATAATGCATTATTTTCTTATTGGTACACATGGAATTATTTCTTCTAACTAATTATTTGTTAGCATCGTTAAGTCGAGCAGGAAAATCTAGGCGCCGTTGCCTGTCTGCATTCCTCGCATAGACTTATTCACTGAGCAGCTTTTCAATTTGTGTTTTTCAGTTCCAACTTTTTCTATTAAATTAACAGGTTGTCTCTTTTCTTCTTTCTTTGTTTTCCTTATTTTTCTGTATTTCGTTTCACAATTCTTTCGATGATTTATATTCATGATATCTTCACCAGTTTTGTGTCCGCCACGTACTTTCAAATGCAAGCTAACTATGTTTAACAATAACTACACTCGAGAGCAATGAATCCGGGTCACTTAAAGAATCCTAAAAATCTCGGAAACTAAAAATGCTAGGTTAATGCAATAAATTGTATTTAATAGACAATGTAATACTCCTTAAATGAAGGTATTAAAACTTCTTAGTTATTGTAAAGTTATATCATAAAAAAATCAAATTTGAAAAAGGGCCACTTTCGAAGATGGAACTACGAAATTACAGCATTTGGTTTTGCTTTTGTTTGTAATCTGTCATTTATGTGGGTACATAAACCATGTTGATAGTGCTCTATATTCATTATTCAAGCTGAAATTATGTCGCTTACGCCTGAAGAATGCACCAGAATACTTACAATGCTGGAAACCGGCCGGAGTCAGCGCGATACAGCCAGGACTGTCGGTGTGTCGCTGTCAACAGTACAAAGAGTTCTCCGACGTTACGAAGAAACTGGTTCTAACCTACACATACCAGGAACGGGCAGAACCAGGTGTACCACAGCACGAGAAGACCGATACTTGGTGAACACCATGCTTCGAAATCGCTTTCTCACAGGAACTGAACTCACAAATCAGTTTCGACGCCTCGGAGGAAGTAACCCAAGTGCATGGACAGTAAGACGTCGGCTTGCTGAATCTAACTTAAAACCCCTTAGACCTGCAAACGGCCCTAAACTGGAGCGTGGGCATCGTATTTCAAGACTAAGATATGCCCAGAGCCACGTAAATTGGAGTATTGAAGATTGGTCAAAAGTTATGTTCTCCGACGAATCAAAATTTATGCTCTACAAGCACGATGGAAGACACAGAGTGTATCGAAGACCAGGGGAAAGATTCAAGCAAGCATGCATCGAAGAAAAAGTAGCCTACGGTGGTGGGTCTGTACTTGTGTGGGCCGAAATTTCTTCTGAAAGTCGCACAGAGCTAGTGATCATAGAAAACGGCTCTTTAACTAGCGTAAGATATGTGGAAGAAATCCTCAATGATCACGTTGGTCCATTTATGGTCAATTTAGGTGAGGATGCTATATTTATGCATGACAATGCCCGACCTCATACAGGTAGGATTGTGAATGACTACCTTCAAGAGATGAACATTACTCGTATGGAGTGGCCAGCGCGCAGCCCGGATATCAACCCGATCGAACATGCTTGGGACGAGCTAGGCAGATGCGTAAAACAACGAAACCCCCAATCACGCTTCGTGAGCTCAAAATTGCTCTCACAGAGGAATGGGAGAATATTCCCCAAAATCGTATAAGGAACTTGGTGTACAGCATGCCTAACCGCGTAAACGCAGTAATGGAAGCACGAGGAGGCAATACGAAGTATTAAAATTCAAGAAAATCGTAATAAAGTTCAAAAATTTCATGTTTCCTATTTTTGTTTTAAGGAGAGATCAGCAGTTTTTTTCTTTATGTAATTTTGTGTTAATAAAATGCATGGTGACTCATATTTTTTTTTACTTTCATTTAAGGAGTATTACATTGTCTATTAAATACAATTTATTGCATTAACCTATCATTTTTAGTTTCCGAGATTTTTAACATTCTTTAAGTGACCCGGATTCATTGCTCTCGAGTGTAATTTATTTAACCCAACGGAAATATATACAATGTTCTTAAAAGACAATATTTTAAACTAATAAAAGGCATAAGAAATTACCATTTTCCTGTTTCCGGTTAAGTTTCGAGCTAATAAAAGTCAAAATTCTTTACGAGAAAAAAGGGCAGTTATGATAACCTAATAACCTGAAAAGGTTGAGAGAGCACCTTTCATGACAAGACGCAATTTCCACATGGAAAGTCAAATGGAAAAGCGTAACCAATCTTAATGTCTTCTCTGCATGCACGTACAACGGTCGATTGCAAAAATGTTCACACGTGTTAATAAATAGAAAATCAGATATCACGAATAGACCTGCAATCATGACGTTTGCTTTATCGAAAGCCAGCCAATTTTTGGTTCCAATCAATGCTTTATTGTTTTGTCTTGTCTTAAAATTGTATATTTGTTTACTGTGAAAACAAATGCGTGAATTCTTTCTCCTTGTCTCTTTTCTACTTGTAAATTCTGTCTCTCAATACTTCATTTTATGAACATCAACATTAAGCTGTTAAATTAAAATGAAATTATAAACAGTGTTTACGGTTAAAACCCTGCTTATTTTCATAGTGCAAAGTTTGCTTTTTAACCGCGTGCTCAATTTTGATGACCGAGCAATCAAAAGATTCTAAAATTGAGTCACGAGCGCAGCGAGTGAATCAAGCGCGTGAGCGTTAGCGAGGGAATCAAAAGAGCACGAGGTGAAAAATCTTTGCACTCGAGTGCAACAAACTTACGTAACTTTTCATCCCGCCTCAGCGAGGAAATTACTAAACGCAAAAAAAAACGCATTATTAACAAATTCAGTTAATTCTGTTGGCGTCAAATAAACTTCCTCGTCGCTAGATAATGAGTGGTTATTTTAGGTTTTTCACTTGTTTTCAAGTTCCTTGTTTTTAACCTAAGGTGTTAACAATATAACGTGAAAAGAAAATGGCGCGCGCAAATCGGTTTCGAGTCTGAGTTATTAACAAATTAAAAAAAATTGTATGATAAATTCGGCACCATGGAGGTAGAAGTAAATAGGTTTAATATTTTTTTGAATTCACATACTTAGTGCACACGATGTTCTAAATTCAAATTTACTTTATCCCCTAGGGGATAAAAACGGCTTTTGCACTCAGATATCGAAGAGTAAAAATACTGTTTCCGAGGTGGGAGGATGAAAAGTTATTTTTATGATATTTTCCACACAAGATTTTTTTTCATTTTCTGCGATCGGTGTTATTAAATAACTACCCTGTTCCCTTAAAGAGGCACGGTAATGTCATTACTTATTTTATACTAAACTTTCCAGGAAAGTCTGTTTTCCTCCATAAAGGTAAAAATTTCAAACATGTATTTATACAATCCACGGACCAGTAAATCATTATCGGCCTTTTCCCAACCACGTTGGGGTCGGCTTCCAGTCGAACCGGATGCAACTGAATATCAGTATTTTACATGGAGTGAACGCATATCTGACCTCCACAACCCAGTTAGTATTGGTACGACACCCCTTGGTAAGACTGGCTGTCAGATTTTCGGGCCACTTCCTATCAAAGAGCTACAGCCGGCCAGCACTGAGGAAACTCGATTTGTAATGGGTGCCAACCTAGGCAAACGTGGCTCTACCTGGAGATCGACCCGAGTGGCTGTTATTATTTAGCCACGAACCCTCGCCTTTAGCACGGACAAGTAGATACTGACGCAAATTAAACGCCTGCGACTAACGTCTATGCCTTTTACGCTTCGAGGGGTTTCTGGAGTTGAGGTGTAGTAGGTACCAAACGCATTGGCTATATATATATATGTGTACCTATCTCTATATGGACTGCTATGTCTTTTAACGTTTAGTCCAGGGGTTATCAGGCGCTGCATCGGATGGCTTTAATAAAGTCATGAGTTCGAACTCCAGATCGCCAATATTTTTGATCAAAATTGTTGTCTAGAAAAGGTTCGCCAGCCAAGACTAATATTGGAATCATAAATAGTACGGGCATAAATAATGCGACTCGCATTATTAAATTTGGGTAAAAACTAGGTATCCACTTATTCAGATAACTTCACCAAAAGCTCGGTATATCGACCCACTCTTGGAATTTAATAACATATTATTGTGAGTTACGAGTATGAACTACTATGGACAGTGTAATATAAAACGATATTATTAAAGCCCATTCAAGAACATAAACTCTCATTCTTCAAACATCCTTTTTCTTAGAACTATAAAAGTAAAAGCTAAGGAGAAGGAAAACAGCCCCAAGCAATGTAGGAAGTGTTTTCATAACTTAAAGTGTTTTATATCGTCGTTAGGCAGCACGTCCGGAAACTATGGATGAACTGTAGATAAACTATGGATATCCATTGTCCCCAACAAAGTAACATGGAAATTACGACCAGATCTGAATGGGTTTTGGGTCGCCTTACTTTATTAACATATTTACGAGTACCTACTACGCAAGTTCGGCGCCGAAGGTCGTTCACTCTATGATGTTCGAAAAATTAATAAGGTTCCGTTTTTTACCTACGCATGAGTCGTAGGTACTAATCTTATTGAGTGGGAATGTTTATTTCATTGTTGGGTTTTATTAAATCCGCTTTACCGAAAACCTGTGTAACCTACTTTGCTAGAGAAAAACAACATGTCTCCGAAGTGAGGTAATAGCGCAGTCACCTGGTAAGCTGTAACCAAAGAGCCGTCAATTCTCTCGGGTGGCACTCCCAATCAACGACCTGAAATATTTAAACGGCCAATTTATACATATAAATACTCGTTTCTGGTGGGTTACTGACGTGGCACCACGTGCAAGTAGGTTGACGTTTTGGGAAACTCGCGGTCCCGCGCTTTTCCCCCAGGTGCGCCCCATAGGCTCACGCGTTTGAGCTTGTAGGGAATTTTCCGGTGTCAGTACCCAGGTACGTTGTAATATCCGGGTAAAACAGTCCCGTGTGTCAACAAGACGCAATAATTCATATAACTGTTTTTCTTTGTTAAGTGGACGAAGAAGCTCCATATATTAGGTCAGATTGTAATTCTCCAAGTTTATTCAACAATCCCCATACCCTTTGAACATGCACATATACATACACTGTGTACTATGTTCTATATTTGTACTAGTCCAGTACCCAAACACAATGCCAGCTAAATTTGTTATTCGTAGGTATGCAACTATGCATGTCAGTATACCACCTGTCATATTCATGAATTTATAGTAGTAATGGCCTGTCAATGGCCAACTGCAGAAACAACACCACTCCCATGAAAGTTTTTAGGATAATTGGATGAAAGATTCATAAATAACACCGATGGATTGTCAGTTACGCCGTTGTTCTTTTAAAATAAAAGCTTAACATAGATAAGCATCATAATCTTCTCTAAATCTACAGTAATGGAGAAATGTGCTTAAATTATTCCAAAATGTGCATTAATCGTAAAATAATTTTGTATTTTTGATTTACACAGCTCACTTGCAAAACAAAATACGAAAATAATAAACAAAACCAAACGCAACAAATTAGTAAACTTTCTGAACAGTACTTAATAAGCTCTTATAATGAGAGAATACTTAAAAAGCAACGATTTTCATTTACAATAAAGTCCTTAGACAAACGAAAAACTCTGAAAAGTTCATATTTAATGAAAAAACTTTCTTAAAATTAGGCTGTTCTTATGTCAAAATGCTTGCATACCAGTTTAGTGTCGCGCAACTGACTCAGCTTGTGTCATTTCGGATTTCACGAAACTTATATGGCAACATCCACGTGAGCTCTCAGTTTATGCGACACTTAATTAAATAAACGAGCGTGCAGGGCACGAGTTGGTGGCGTCGGGTGGCGGCGACGCGGCTGTTGCGCGACGTTCGCTCGCGGCGGAGTAGCGACCAGCACTGGCGCGCGCCCCGCGCCCCCCGCCCCGCGCCGATCATCCCTCAAGTTCCACGGCACGAGTCCTTCGCGCCCGCACCTCTAAGGTGCAGCTTGCCTCGCAGTCAAACTGCTGACTGCTCCGCCGCTGAACATCTGATTAGCATACCCGACTCCCGACGCAAATGAAGCTGCACCCTGCACTAAGCCTACATAAGGCGGGTAACTTTTCCGGAACAAGTCTTAGTATGCTAACGAAATGCATTTTATCTTGCTACATTCTTCTTATCTTTTCGCGTACCTTCGCGAATCTCTAGGAAATGTATTTTTGTTAAATGGGGTTTCCTTACTTGTTAAGTCATATCGTCATATCTTGATATGTCTCATCTTCAATAGACACATTTTGCTATACGTTAAACGTAAAAACTGCTTACTATAATTTGGATATAATTCAATTCACCTATCAAACAATTGACATTGTATTAGAATATCATCTAGTAAAACATGTCGGAATTATGACAGCATTAAATAGATAAAACCTCATTCTTAACAAACGATCACAAACTTTATTTATCTTGTGAACCAAGGTTCGTAATAACATGAAAATAGTACACTATTTCTTTTTAAAAGTACTTTACACAGGTACAACTTCTTTTATGTATTTTTTCGTAATCAAAAGTGAACAAAGAACTTTCCTAGAAGCGTGCACTGTGTTTAGAGAAAGACCGCCCATCGCGCGGTTGCTCCGCCCGCCCAGCTTTGAAACCTAATATTTTACTCAGTATGTTATGTTAAACATTTTTCTTGGAGATCTATGCATTCTACACGATGAACTGAACAAAACTGAGAGCTTTTCAAAAACCGACACGATAGTAATATTGTCTGGAAAATGTTCACAAAGCTCAAAATCCGGTGTGGTTTTTGTGTCAACGGCTTAAATATTTATTGAATAAAATATTTTAACGAATGTTGTTGCTCCAGTAGTCGACCAAATAAGTGAACGCAATCGTAATTAAATATATTATTGAAGAGTTACACGGTATATTATTGAGCGTCGCCGGACGTTGACCTACATTGACTCACAGACAAAATAAAATTGAATCAAAGAGTAGGCGAAGTGCACGGCCCGGCCTGGCGCGTACCTACCGCCGTACATTCGCACCTACATCAGACGCGATCACAGACAATCATAGACAAGCGTGTATACAGACGCGTCGCCTCCTAACTACTTGTCAATTAACACACAATACCTAATTCTGAATCATAATCCGCGTGTTCATGAAGACATTAATGCCATTAATGCATACTAGTAGGGACTATACGTATTTACTACACGGGGTAATTGACATATTACGTATCGTAAAGAGGATTTGGTGAGATTGATGCGTGGACAGGGAAATAAATTATATAATTGACTAGCAATCGTCATTCATTCGATATTAACTATGATAGTTATGGACGTTACAAAATCATAATTTAAAATATCATAAAGGTCCTTCACCGCAATTCCAACTATCTGTCATAGATATGATCTTTCCAAACTATATCAAAATGTGTTTGTGTCTACTGGAAAACAGAATAACAGAGCATGCCACATTGTTAGAAGCTTTCAATTCATGTCGCTAGATTCAAAGCTATGATTATTGTGGCTGTACACTCAAACAATTGAACTGTATGGCATCAATTAAGGCTTTCAGGTACGATAATGATAGATGGTTCTAGTTCTTCAACATGGCTAATAGGAATATCACACCTGTACAATTATTCACAGCACTATGGTAAGACATCGGAAGAGAGTTAACTAGGCCGTCACGTAGCGCGCTACACACGAGCGCATGCTTAAATCTTCACCTCCGAAAAATATATTTTATCCAAGATCTCTCTTCAAAGAATTGATTCCTAATTGGCTACTTCAACAATTCAAACAGCCAGGTAAGATCAGTTAAATATTACATAATTCCCTATCTAATGCTTTCACTTGAATCGTAAAAACTGTACCACTTTACAATTTAGACGTATTTTATTCGATGCTAACCTGAAGTAATATTCGAGCTCACAAAATTCCAAGTGTACATTTTATTGAGTAGCTTTATAAATTTTTACGACGATTTTTATAGCATTTCGCACAATGAAACATTACCCCGGGAGCGGCGGCCAGTGCCGCTGTAACAGTTTTATGTGAGGTCTATTGCCTGTTTGTTTAGTTTCACTTGCACCGAATGTACCGATATGTTGCAAAACTTTAATGCTGTAGTTCTTTGAAGCCGTGTGTCACTCGCGGCGCTCGCCAATCGCTGCTATAATGAAAACAAAACGTCTACTAAGAGCTGGCGCGTTACTAAGAAATATGATCAACTTGCTACAACTAAACTTGCTCTATAGTTAGTGAAGCAATCGAATGTGAACATTTGATTCAATTGCTACACAGAAACGCTTTTTTTATATGTATATAGTTGTATGATGTCTTTGATACGGCACCTGGGCTTGTTAAAAGTTCTCGTCGTTCAGTTCGCGTCAATTGTTTATTTATTGAAATTTTTCTTCGATACCATGTCTAGACATCTCAACCTGAGTGTTTAGTTAAAATCGTCCGTGGCTTCGAGACTGTTCGAAAGAGATACCGTGGCCCTGGAACACAAAGGGCTAAGAAGGAACATGGACGGGTTTTTTTTCAGTAAAAGTCTGCCGCTCCCTTCCGCTCTGCCCAAAAACAAGGGATTACTTACCGAAATATTACAGCATTTAAATTCAAGAACATACGAGTATCCCACACCTGAAGATACTTCACATTCAAATTCTATCTATAATTCATTTTTTCCTGATTCATAAAAAGGTATTTTTACACTTGACCCTACACATACTTAAAATACGGTTGTTCAATAAGTAAGGAAACGTTTTGTCAGGTACTTGGGGCCCTTCTTCGCTGCCCCGAAAGGTCGGAAGCCACGATTAGCCTGCGTTTGAAGTCTTTATAGCCAGTCATTTACAGAGTAATGTGCCGCTCAAATTCAAATTTCAAAAGAGCGGTTTTACCAAATATGTCGTTACTGTATATAGCCCTGCCTACCGGTAAGAAAGTCTCCTTCGGGCATTTTTCAATGACTTTTAGATTGCCTATAATTTTTTGGGGTGGTATCATTACGCTTAATTTGAACGTCGCGGAATTGTATTTCAAATGCGTGAACGTGTCCTTTCGAAGAAGATTATTATTTAAACACGGAAACGAATTGCAATGTCCACAATTTAGAAATTTTCCTGCAAAAGTTTGAAAGCGAGGCGGAGGTTTTAACATATAGTACATCTATTTAATGTAATAATTTTATTCATAGAGGAAAAGGTCGTGTATATGGATGAATTTTAATAGACGATTCTGAGGCTCGGAGCGTGGAAGAGTAATTACGACGGTCATCCGACACAGGCGATACCCGGCCGCTGCCTGCCCTATACGTAATGTTATTTACATTTTTTAATTCAAAGCGCTTCACCAATTAGGTTTTTATTGTGCTTATGTGAACATAAAACAAATGCCAGAAGCACGTTCCTAAAACACTTTTTATGTTACCGCGTTACAGCCGGAATTTCATATTTTGTAGCTACTATTTAATATTAAAGGTAACATTATTTAATAGACGGCTTTGTGACTTGAATTACTTGTCAAAAAGTATCAGCGTAATTGACTTGCGTCAATGGAAAACCGCTCAAAATATGTTACGTGTATCAAAATTTCCCAATAGCATATTCTGCACCTGGGACGGGCATTTGATACAATATCACACAATATTTTAATATTCGCCGGTGACAGCACGCACACAGTCGTCCGTTCGACGGCCCATGGCGACCGGAGAGCCTCTGTACTTGATATTTTTATAGCCCTCCCCTCCCCCTCATATTATCATGAGTTACTGCCAAGTTATTTAAATATGAATGGTGGTTTGACAGTTCCATGTGCCCTTTAAGATGAACAGTGATGGCGCACAAAATAATGTAGCGTTTTTGAGAATTTATGTGACATAATAGGAATAATCGAAACCAGTGTCGCTATAAAATTTAGCATATTTGACAAGAAGTTAATTAACACGCTAATGTCTCAGTCAAGAACAAAAGAAAAATAAAATATCTGTCCGGTTGGCGTTTCGAGATGAGAAGACAGAAAAATATTTTTATAAAAATATTGTTTTCGCTTTCACTAATCTTGTTTGTTGTTATTGATACTAAAAAATGACGTAATATGGGTCATATTACTTCGACTGCAAACAATATGTTAGAGCAAACAATAAAAAACGGTGGCAGATTGAATGAAAGGTAAATTGCTGTTTACGATGTAAGACGTATTAAAAAAAACTGCTTATTAGATCTCGTTCAAACTAATTTTCGGTGGAAGTTTACATAGTAATGTACATCATATATTTTTTTCAGTTTTATCATTCTTTTTATTTTAGAAGTTACAGGGGGACACATTTTACCACTTTGGAAGTGTCTCTTGCGCAAACTATTCAGTTAAGAAAAAAAATATGTTAGAAACCTCAATATAATTTTTAAAGACCTATCCATAAATACCCCACACATGGGTTTGACGAAAAAAAAATTTTTGACTTTCAGTTCTAAGTATGGGGAACCCCCAAAATTTATTGTTTTTTTTTCTATTTCTGTGTGAAAATCTTAATGCGGTTCACAGAATACATCTACTTACCAAGTTTCAACAGCATAGTTCTTATAGTTTCGGAAAAAAGTGGCTGTGACATACGGACGGACAGACAGACAGACAGACATGACGAATCTATAAGGGTTCCGTTTTTGCCATTTGGCTACGGAACCCTAAAAAGACTTTAGTTTGTAATACATTAGCAACTATTCTTCTACTATTCTTGTTTGCTATCAAAATATTAACAACAGACTAACTACGTTACGTGGCAGTTACGTTAACAGTGGCAGTGGGCAGGGCACATTGCTCGCAGAACGGATGGCCGCTGGGGCCGAAAAGTTCTGGAGTGGCGACCGCGTACCGGAAGACGATGCGTTGGAAGACCTCCCACTAGGTGGACCGATAACCTGGTGAAGGTTGCGGGAATCCGGTGGATGCGAGTCGCAAGGGACCGGTCAATGTGGCGACACTTGGGGGAGGCCTATGTCCAGCAGTGGACGTCTTTCGGCTGAAATGATGAACTACGTTACGCAAAACCTATTTTTACTTTGATCAATCCATATTTTTATTTTATTCCTAGCACAGTCTTACCAAAGGGCAGGGGAGGTCAGACAGGCAGTCGCTCCATGTAAATTACCGGTATTCATCTGCATCCGGTCAGACTGGAAGCCAACCAAAAAGGAACAATAAAGAAAACGCTAAAAAGTAAAAGGCTAGGCGGATGATAGTTCTTAATACATTACAATAATAGTCTCAATAAACGATAGTTTAAAAAAAAATGGTTATTTTAACTGTAGCTTAGAAGGTTTATTAGAACAAACATTCCAAATAATTTAATCCGCTTTTGCACCTCAAACATACTTTAGCACATTGCGATAAAGGCCGCAGGGAACAATTCCACAACTTTTAACTTTATTGCTTACAACAGTCCTAATTACGTAGCTGGAATAACAGACCCCTACTTCCAATGTAAGGCGACGGTTAAGCTTCATTAACTGAATGTGAATAATTAACGTATTTGAACTTATAACTTTCCTAAGGCGATCATTATTGTGACCTAATCATCATACATGCGGAAGTCATGACACAACACTATTAACAAGAGCTGTTAACTTCGAGAGTTATTAAAGTATGTGAAATTCCCATGTTCGTATGTGGCCTTAATTTTGAACATCAAACGAGCATACAACTTACGTCGCTTAGGGGAACTTCCCCAAAAATTCCACCACTCTAATTTTGTGCCGTAAAATATTTGACACCGCTTGTCGGCCTTGTGGATTCCGAAAAAACACTCGATAAGATTACAGAGCTGAAGGAATTCTTGCTTTCTTTGTCGTACGATTCGTAATGGATTTATCAAGCTATCAACGTTTGGTGTCGGCTACGAAATGTCTAATGATTTGGAAGACTAAGTGATCCTCAAGAATTGCCACTTTTTTCTGTATTTTTTGTCCTGATACATGTCCGCCATTAGTAATGTACGAGTACGATCCTTGTCCCTCGAACAATAAACTAGAGCTATGCAGACACGATAGTGCTAGAGCCCGTTGAAATAGCCCATGAACTGAAATGAGTAACAGTAAACGAGTACACTACGGTACCTTTTATTCGACCCGAGTCAATATAATTTAAGCCGATTCGTATAATTACATTGGTGAGGTGAAATTTAATTAAATATTAAAGGAGATGTAAAATGCTACTTTTATTATTACTCCAGGCTTTTGATTGACACTTAATCAATATTGCGGCTATTATTACAAACTACGAAATACCCTTAATAATGGTATTTTGTTTGGTTCGAGTTAATTGGTTACAGTGTCCAAGCCCAAGTTCGTTCAACAATAAAGGTTTTCAATCAATAAATCAATCATAAGTTAGTCGTATTCCGTCTCTTAGCTGAATGGAATCGATAATACCGCCTATTGCTAGCACTAGTAATCTTCGTCAGCATCCGCGTTGAGACTACAGACGAGGCTTTTCAAGTAGCAGATCTTTTCTGTCGTCGACGAAGGAGATTGTTTCTTTTTATGTCAAAAGCTTTCTTGATCCCAATCATATCTACATGTTTTTATGCTCTATACATAAAGTTTGACGTGTATTGTAGTGAAAGCTAGATACAACTATCAGATAAGTGAGTTCGCCCTCGCCTATAAAAAGAATGACAGATATTCGTCTTTGCTCACAATTTTTATGTGCCTCCAACTTGGCTACGACTGCTACGAATTTGCTACGAGCTTGCTACGAGTTTGCTACGCTGCGTCAAGTCGTCACTCTTCGTGCACGACGTAAAAGACTGCTGAGTACTAACACGTGACCGGTTCATACATTTTACCGTTATTGGTTAAAATAACTGCTAAAACGACTGTTAACTTTAATTTAACGATCTCATAGGGTTCTGAAGTAGCCCTTGCCATTAAAATTAAAATTAAACAAAGTGAATGTTTTGGTTCTACCATAGGTTTTTATTTTCGGTGTGGGAATATCCTTGAAATAACGCAGAATATCATACTGTTGGTCGTAAATCAGCTAAGCCCACTAATTAGGTTTGTCGAAGATAAGCAACAAACAAAATGAATGGAAACAAAGACCCAATTTCTACTGCATTTTAGGTACAGAAAATTATAATGATAAAGACTTAAATGGAATTATTAGCTTTAAAATAAACGATAAACTAATTATTATCAGATAAGTAGAACATTTTAATGAAACACGAGCTACTGTCAACAAAGTGATTCATGGAACTGCCAAATCTTGAAGTTGAGATAATCTCACACATTTTAAATAGTACATTATCGTGTTGACATTTAGCAAGCACGCGGCTCGGTAACGACTAGTCGGTCCCGACTTGTTAAGCCGAAAGGGTTCGTATATTATGATTGTTATGGGCAAAAGGCCCACTTTATTGTACTAATGTTGTGCCTTTTACGTGATCATCACTTAACGCCCGATGGGTGGGCAACCCTACGACCCTAACGATGTTATAGTTTAGAATACATGATTAAATCATACATTTACTCGGCTTTGTACAAAGTTTTGGTTGTCATCATTATTTGGAGATATTATATTTATGAATTTAGTTGTTTGTTTTTGAGTTTGTTAAGTCGTGCAGCGAATAACATACAATATGATATTCAATTATCATGTCAAACCAATTCTATCAGTCACAACTAGTTTAAATATTCGACCGGACCCGGACTGGCCCATATTTCCCGGGATAACGCAACGATTCTCACAGTACCAAATGTATAGAAATCGATTTAGGCGTTCAGAACTAATGGCGGAATAACAAAACTCACCCACATACATAAACCCTGAAAACATAACACTGTAAAAAAGGACTGTTTAAATAATCCCCGGTGATTCCAATTCTCAATACTTTCATTAGCCTTTACAAGCAAACAACAGAGGAATTGTACACGCTAGTCCATTCTGTTGACTCGTATCGATTGGAAAGTTGAAGCCCAATCACTCAACCAGCCCCCACGTACAACGTAATCAACACGGATATATTACTATAATGTTTACTCAGGGTACCTAACAAACGCTGCTTGTGTAATTTATCTATACTCTAACTGTACGTTACAGTGTCCACAAAATTACTTTTAACTTTGATGAACCTTGTAGTTACCAAGTACATTAATAAGTAAAACCTCTTAGTCTATCATCAATTTGTCATCAATCAGCAGGATTGGAACATAATAATAAGCGATTTACCTTCGGAGATACCTACCTCTCAGAAACATTTTAATAACAGAGCTCATAAAACAGCTGCTCAAGCCGTTATCATTAATCATCGTAACTGGTACATTCACATTATAGCCTTTCAAGATTTAAACGAATATCGAGTTATTTATGTCACGCAATGTCCCTTCATTGAAATGAACGGCGATTTTTACAGCAGAACCGAACATAACATTATCAGATGACGCGTCCCGGGGGACAGTAAATATTCGTGGACGCCGCGATTAGCTCACGCCCGCGGCCCTACAGACATGCAACACATTTAACGCATTGCCTGCCTCACTATATCCAGTAACATGGCTATCTGAGAACGTTAATCGACAACAATGAACTCGATATATTAACTCCAGCGAGAAGCGAACAAAGAATCCAATCCAAATCCTACGTCTATTAAAGTTTCGCAGCAGGACGCTATCGGCAATAGGAACAATGATTTTTTCCACGTCCTTTGGGGCAACAAGTTGATGAAATATTTGCTCAATCGGTTGTGTAACATAGTTTCATTTATTTCACTTCACCCCAGTCACTCAACTGAAATAACAACACAGTACGGCGGACGTGAATCAGCAATAAATTTCAATGGCGATACGTACACGTATACCTCATAACTGCCGCATTCATATTTCATTAATACGTAACAATACTAACATTTCTTTTCGCCGCGCAATTTGACGTAACATCATCTCATCAGTTCTACTTTGTATAGCAAAAAAGTACAATTTCGTTTCATTATAGTAGGTATTCGTATAGTTGTATAAATTCGTATAAACAGAACAAATTATACAGAAGTCATAACATGTAGTATTTTCGGAACTGTTCCAAATCACATGTTACAAAATGAAGCGCTAATCACGAGCCGCGCCTAGCAAATTACCGAAATTAACTAAATGGTTTATGTTAAAACAGAAAACACTAGCTGACGGAATATAATTATGTTTATATGGGTTTCTATTTATATAATTGTTACCATGCACCTATAAAATCATGCATTCAAATAGTTAAAAAAGTAATGCTAAGTCAGAAGCCCATGGGGCGACATAAAACTCTACCATGGTAGGTATTAACCACACGAAAAAGAAGAAATAAGTCAAAAAAATACGTGAAAGAATAGTCACAGCGGTTATAAAAACAACTTTCAAAACGGTAAGTAAAACCTGTTTGGTCGCCGCCTACGACAGAACCTCCCCAGCACTCTTGGGAGAAGTAAAAGCCGGGAAAAGGGTCCTTTATTAATACTTCCCATATTTTGATGACTAATCCGACTGCTAAATGTGGTTCTGATGAAAATAACTACCGTTGAACAGGTTTTATTTTTTAAACATAAAATTAAATGTAAAAACATCGACTGCTATGTAAGATTTTTATACACTCGTACAGGATTCTAAGGATTTAGTCAGTATCTATTCTTTCATTTGATGAAGCAAGGCTCGTAATTCTATTACCTATATTAACTGTACAATTTAAAGGGAAAAGCAACAATAGCCATAAAGTGCGTATGGCAAGTAATTAAACAGATGTCAGAGCACAAACAGTGGAATAGGAAACTAAAGTGTCACCCGTCCGGTACATCGGCGAAATTAGCATCGAGCGAGTCGCCTTCATTCAACAACAGGAACCAGCCATTAATCTTACACAATGTGATTGCGGTCCTAAATTCTCTTCATTATTCAATCATCCAATGACAAGTTATCTGAACATTCAGATAATCATGTTTCGAATTAGGGCAACATCCATTTAGCCCACTGTCCTTGAAACGTCTGAAAAGGCTGAAAACAACTTGTTTGCTAATGGTCCCAATAAAATTATCGATAAACTTGGAATTCAGATTATGTTTTCCCTTTACTTCGACTGCGTACAACTGTACAAGTCATAAAAGTCAATAAAGGATCTTGATATAGGCCAAGCCCCGGAACTTTTACTACTCGTAATACTACTTACAATACAATTTACCCTTGCGACTCTACTCATCTTTTAGCTGGAGTTCTAATTTTATCTGCATGTAAACGTGACTTTCACGTGGTAACATCAATTCAAATGATATACGGCCCTGTTATACGTTACACGAAATTTCTTTAAGAATTTGTTCCAAAGCTGTATGCAAAACTCGCCGCGAAGTATCAGCCTCCCAGTGAACCCGTGATACATAATGCATAAACATCGCACTTCGGCGTGCAGAAGGCTAGGGGCAAGAGCTCTTCATATCTTGAGCATGCCTCCACTTAGCCCGCTGCTTACGGCCCGTCCGTGTTACACTCACTCGCCACCACTCACCGATCTAATGTATTACAATCAAATGGGTATGCACAACGGTCACCCACCGGAATAGGTTAAACGGTACATGTACGTACATAACTCACGTGTAGTTTTGGGATTGTTGTGCATCACTTGGGCGGATAAATGGATCAGTCTCTATGAATGCATAGCAAAATAAAACGGTAAAGTGAAACTGCTGATGAAAATATTGATTGAACTTATCCAAGTAAGAGTTTACTAGCAAAGGAAATTCACAAAAACATGTAATGTATCAAATACTAAAGTATCTCTGAGTAACGTGTAATGTATAGGTACTTACCAGAATCAATTAAATATAGTATTGTCATTACAAAAAAGTATTTAAAGTTAATTTCAATTACTGCTTGTCGCTCAAAAATAATATTAAACTCCTGCAATTTTCTGTGACAGTTCAAACGTCCGTGACTGTCATGGCCATGATGTGACATCATTTACCTCAATCTGCCTTGTTTAATGTTTACATCTGTTTTTTTTTTTTTGGCTTAATAAATTAATTTTACAAATTGTATGTGCTTTAGTCAAGCAAAAATTGCGATAACGATATGATAATAAAATCTTAGTAAAACATGACCTACTTTTCAAATTACAGTGTTTTTTTACTTTGACTTACTTTGACGTCACTGCCGCCGTTATCGAGGACGACGCATTTTGTGAGTACATTCCGTTTCACCTAAAACATGCTAAATAAAACAATAAATTGTACAATAATAATAAGTGTGTCGAATGTTTTAGAAACTTAAACAGGTATACCACACCAATACAAGCGATTCACACACAACAAACAATTTTTATTAAATAAAAAGAGTTTTGTATTTCTTGCATAATTGTTCCCTATTCTTACGGTTACAAAACCAAAATATAAAATAATAATTATGGGTTCATAAAATTAGAGCAGACTTAAAATCTATACTGATAAACTCTAGAAAGCTGGCGTGATAATTTGGACTCGTTCTCGATTGATTTTTGGAAGGGGATAGGGTCTCCCCTTTGCCCAACAGTGGGACAGTATGGCGTAATCCAAAAATAAACGGGCAAATTTTCATAGATATATCTTGTTGATCGAAACCATAGGATTTCAATACAGCCAGCAATTTCATTCTTGGGCATAAATGTTAATAAAAAAACAGGTACAAAACACAAAGTAGTTTCAGAAAAAAAAACAACAAAAACGCATTCGATATTCAAATCCAAACAAGCAATGTCAGCGGCTTAATGTAAGATTCTGAACCGAACTAGAGCATAAACAGTGCGTACTTGAAAAGTGCATGAGCGCGAAGCAGCTGAAGCGTAGAGTGCCCTCGAGTGTTGTAGGGTCGTTAGAAGCCGCACTGCACGCTGCACCTCCTACCAGGATTATTTAGTTAAGCATCTTTTCACTAAACCTTAATGAGACTTCTTTCCGCTTCCACGAATTTGTAAATCTAATTCTGGGGCCGGATATTTGAATAAAGTTACGACAAAATTGTAGTTTTTGTTTGGGACAACTTCCGCAAACTTGTGAACGCTGTGTGTATGATACTCGTACTCGTGTACAAAAACACGACGTTATCACATAAGTTACAAATTATAACAGGATGTTATAAATTTAACGAATACGGGATCAAAATCGAAGTCAACAAGCACGACATACACGTACTATTTTACACCCGATCACTTCAATCTGCAAGTTGAAGATTCCATTGAAATCATTTTAGAACTTAGTAAAAGATGCCCACCGAGTTTTCCAATAGTAATCTTTGCTCTTGCGTGACTAATCCATCTCCCTCATTCTTAATATTCGATAACAACGTGATCTAGAAAATATAAAGCAACATGAAAATACCCATTGCTCATTTTCTAGCGCTGTAAAAGTCAACTGAAAGATTGATTCGAAACTCGTTGCCTGACTTACCGATACAAACTAATCTCTGTACTTTTGAAATGTTCTATGCTGCCTTAACCTATGAAGAATTTTATATTAAAAATACACAAAAAGATCTGAGAGAAAATATTTGTTCAAAGAACATCATTTTTGCCGTTTTAATGGCAGTTGATTTACGCTACTGGCGCGGAAATCTCCTGGACGAGAGTCAAAGAATTCTTTGAACGAGGTTTTCACTGCATCTTCGGTGTCTTTTTGCCCTGTAAAGAGCTCTCGAAACTAAAATAAAATGACCTGATATGTTGATGTCGCTTTGAGTTGAGCTCTGTACTTGCTCACTAAGTGTAAAGTGAACATTATCTGAAAACAATTCTGCAAAAGTTGGAATAAATATTATTTGACGTTGAAGCTGTTAATGTGTGTCGCTTTTTACAAAAGTAGAATTTACAGTTTATTTGCAGTTTACATATGTAGAAAATAAAATATGTAAACTTCAAATAAACTGTAAATTTTTTATCTGTAAAAACGACCAGCACACTTATGATTTAAATCACTAAAGATAAGCCTAAAGTAAAGCTCCTTGTTAATATAATAATCACAAAATCTATTTATGCAAAATGGGCATTTTTCATCCCATCGTCACAGACTTGGAAAATATATGAGAGGTTTAGAGCCCGCCATGAGTTTGTAAACACGAGATTATGCCTAAAAGCCTCTTTATGGGATAAAATATATGCAAACGGCGTCTGATATGCTTCAGTAAAAAAATATGAAAAGTCAAAAATAAACCCGTGTCGTCTTTCCTTCACTTATTATTTCTAAAAATAGAGGCAAGACCAAGGTTTTTTGAAGGCAGCGCGCAATTTTTGCGAAAAATTTTAGCGAATGAAATTAATATCTATTAGTTGTTTAACATGCACTGATCATCCTCATGGAGGTCATTCACTGCAAGGTGAGTGAAGTTATTCAGTACTTCGTAGGTACTATAGGTACAGGCTCAGTCTAAGGTAGGCTTGCCAACATTTCTTCAGCAAAATATAGTATTTTTCAAAATAAGCTCCAAAAAATATAGTGCACCCCAAAAAAAATATAGTATTTTATGGAAAAAGCCAAAAATAGACGAAAGATTAATTAATTCGTGATTAATTTTTTTTCATATATAATAGTACATTATGGTACAAGTGTGTAATGTTGGTGATTACCGCTGAGGCGCCATTGAGACCCGAGCCGTTAGGCGAGGGTCTTAAGAGAGCCGAGGACGGTAATCATCAACACACACGTGTATCATACGACGTTTTTCAACACACTTGAGAATAAAATAATACTAAAAATAACTATAATTTCAACAGTGAAAACGAGTTGTGAATTTTTTTTCGCAATGGCGGGAATAATTAATCAGTTTTCCTACGCGTCTAACAATGGCGATCGGCCATAGACTAAAAGAATGAGGTTTCTTTTTTTTGGCTTTTCGCGGATAGCGTTTTAGCCACGTACGAAATGGGGAATTCAAAGTTTTATTTAATACAGAGAAAACAAAAGTTACATTTGAGTGAAAGTTTTATTTATTAAAAACTTATAAGTTGAAATTATCTATGTAGATACGAAGTTGCATAAAATGAGCAACCAATAGGTAGGTACATTAATTTATTTAAACTATTGAACACGATCTTTTTTGTATCGAAACTTTTTTAAGAACAAAGCAATTCAACCAATAAAATAAAAAAACCCTATAACTCACTTGTGAATAATAGCAATGAAAAAGTCACAGTTTGATTACAGGTGTCATTATGTGCCTAATTGCGGTGAAATTAGAGCCACTTTATGAGCAAGTGTGTTGAAAAACATATTTTGTTGCACTTCTTGCATTTAAAAAAAGTGTTTTTTATACTTTATTACATTTAATTAAACCATTTTTTTTATCGCCGTTTTTTTTGTATTAATCAGAAACATACTTCTGTTTCTTTGTCCTTTCCGTGAATGCCGAAGTGGCGGGAAAAGAGTGCAGGACTGAAATTACTTTTTTGGCAAGTTGTTTACTTACGGTATTTTTTTTAATATGTCGCCATTTTTAGCATGTAGTTTTGTCAGTTAACTTATTACAAACTTTTACTTTTGGCAGATGTTTGTTGATGAATGATGATGCATCAGTCAAAAGATAATGTTAATATTCTTTTGGACGTTTGTAATTTTTTTATGAAGTATTTGTTTATTAGATTTCGGTGTTGAAAATATAGTATTTTTGCGTACTATGTATTTCTTCAACAGTATATAGTACGCAGTGCCGAAATATAGTACAATACTATATATTATAGTACGGTTGGCAACCTTAGTCTAAGGCGGAGTCTGCCGTGGCCAGGTTACCCAAACAAATTAGTGACAAATGATCGCGACAGTTGCATATTCGTGCAACGATCGCGTTCTACGCAATAATTAACTTTAAATAATAATTAACTTTAATATTATTAACTAGCGGACGTCCCGCGGTTTCACCCGCATAGTTCCCGTTCCCGTGGGAGTACGGGGATAAAATATATCCTATGTTACTCGTGGATAATGTAGCTTTCGAATGGTGAAAGAATTTTTAAAAACGGTCCAGTAGTTTTTAAGCCTATTCATTACAACCAAACAAACAAAGTTTTCCTCTTTATAATATTAGTGTAGATTATATATATTAATTAATTAAAATAAAATTGTATTAATTAACTTTTTTTTAAACAATAGGAACATGTTTAATTGTAACATCAGAAGTTCTCAGAAGTTTTGAGCATATTTTAAACACACCTTAATATTTAGCGAAAAAGTAAAACGTGAAATGAAAACTATGATAAAGAGACACAAAGAATTATTGGTTTCACCTTGCGTTCACCTTAACAAATCAAAACCAATCTCAATCTTTGTTGTAAAAACGTATCACAAATAAAGTTCCCCAACAAACGTACTATCTGAATAAATTAATTGAAATTCGCGGCATTAACATTGAAAGCCGGAAAATCCGAATCGCTGACCGTCTTCGACCCAATCCCTTTTCGTCACTGTTTAATTTACTCAAAACTACTCCGATTACATTGTTTTTTTTTCTCTCTCGATAAAAGGTTTTAGCTTTTTTTAGGTACATATGGCCTGATACGGCTCTCTTTGACGAGGCATCGATTCAACGTGTGACGGCCGATGACAAAAGGAATATTTGTATTGGTGACACGTGAAACTGTATCTAGGCCTGACTGAGGTTTATATAGGCAATAGGCACACATAGGTTATATTTAGATTGTTTTACGTATGTAGGTACATCTTTTTCAAAGCTGGCAAAGAAAAATCAAACAGTGAAAAGGTAAATAGTTTTTATGGTATTGAATCTAAAATAAAGGAAATCGTAAATAGGCATATTCAGAATTGGACGCCATGAATAGAGGCCTTTGGCCAGCAGTGGGATTACGTATGCTAACAGTAACCAGTAGGTAGTAGGAATATCAAATGAAAAATTAAATAAACATAAAAATATATTTTAATATACAACAGAAAATAAGGTCATTTCACAATTTGTCCGAATCTAGAACAGTAAGTATAACTTTTGTAAGCGGAAACAAGTATTATGTGTGGGTAAAGTATGCTGCAACAATAAATATCAATTGTGCCCGCGTGCAATTAAATTACATGGCCCCCACTAATGTTCCACAATTATTTTAGCATTCATTGGTTGCGGACCGGAATAAAATGTACAAAATAATTGGTTAATTCCATTATTTTTATTTAATAAAACTATCAGTATCAAAGTTATGTTAATATCGTTTGGAATACCGCACATTCATTTTTAATGGATGATTTTCGAAATTATTTTGCGCTTTATCCCAAATTATGGAGGTTACTTTCTCTTAAGAGGCCGGCGGAGGATACGTATTTCATACAAACGTAATACCAAAATTATTTGTAAATCAAAAATTTTCTTAAGGTAGTCTGTATTTATCTCGATTGAATTACAGAATATCTATGTTCCCAAATATGTTTTTTGAGAGAATAGTGATGCAAAGACGAGATATGAGGAATTTAAATTTTCTATAGAAAACTTATTTTTCTTATAACTCTTGTTAAAATCAGTGTCCAGTCAAAATATATATTTGGGAACCTAGATATTCTATAATTCAATCGAAATAAATACACACTACCTTAGGAATATGTTTAATTTACAAATTATTTTGGTATTACGTTTGTATGAAATACGCATGCTCCGCAGGCGTCTTAATTTCTGCAGATATCAATTCCTTATTATTGTTTTTCTTTAGGTACAAATAAATATTTTTTACGGCATTGAAACGTAGTTCGTGTTATCACCATGAACAAAATAGGAACCTACTAATGAGTAATTAACGTCACTATCTTCGTTTTTTTATTATCTAGATTATTAGTCATTACCAACACGAACTCCAACTTACCTACATTAAAACGGTTAAGTGCCTAAATCTTACACATGTTTCACTTGAAGCATTTTTTTTGTCACAAAACTTGAAGTTAGGTTTTCTGGATCCCTCAAGACTGCGGTCTTAAACACTTGTATTTCTACACGGAAAAACAATGCTATTTTGTAATATAAACTGCGTCCAAAAGCACAATGTTTGAGTCCAGGATTTTTTGGAGACTTTTTGATTTGATTCGGCACCAACATCCACTTCATTTTGTCAAGCCATCTCAGCCACGATTAATTCCTAACTATCAGATTTCTTCTCTAAGGAATCGTCACAGTCTATGCCGCTACTGTCTGCGTTATCCTCTGGTTCTGTAGACGAGTCATCAGAGTCTGGGTTTACCACGAACACTCGTGAAAATCTGCCGCCGCCACCACCCGAATCATCGGAGTCTTCGTCTGACGTCACAGGTTCCTCGGGGACACCTCCGCCGCTTGAAAAGCCATAACTTCTTCGAGCAATCTCCTGTTCCGAGTCGCTTGAGTCAGTGGACTCATTTGGCTTAGGGAATAACTTCTGAGGTTCCAAAAGACCCGGCATAATATTGACTGAACCGCGGATCAACAATTAAAACTTCTCGACAATCACCTTCACTCGGACTGATGGTTAATTTTCAACTGGCCATTCGATACCCTTATCGTTGTTATCGTTATCGCAGGGCGCCGCTTGTGACGTCTCGCACTGTTTGCCTCTTATCGGTCCTTCGGACGGGTGGTCATCTTTAGTGTGACTACGTAGTGCAACAAACAAACAAAGCGGTAAGCAGTGGTGTCTTCAGCCGTGGTTAGCCAAGCGAGCGTGATTGCACATGAGACATTTTGATGAAATTTCAACACAGTTGCGGAATCGATGATATGCGCGAAATATTTATCGTAGTTATAAATGTGGGAACATTATTCATCATCATCATCATCATTTCAGCCGAAAGACATCCACTGCTGGACATAGGGCTGCCCAAGTGTCGCCACATTGACCTTCACCAGGTCATCGGTCCACCTAGTGGGAGGTCTTCCAACGCATCGTCATTAACAATGAACATAATTAATGGCTAAAAATTACGCACACTAAAAACTCGACGATTAGATCGGTCCCGTCTCATGTGGCAAAACTTACATAATGAACAAACCCGAACTTCGTGTCGAATTTCAACTGAATCTCGCTTCTAAGGAAAATAAAAAGGCACAGTAGACGTTTTGTGATCAGATCACGAACATTCAATTGGGTTATCGTCAAAACATTGGAGTGCAGATATCCGTGACAAAGGCGCAACTGATACAGCCGGCGAGCCATATCGCGCGGTGTCGCCGCCTCGCGCCGCTCGAGAGCTTCATATAGAGATCGGGAGTTCGCGTGAATGTACCCGCCGTAGTACAACCCCACAGTATTCGCTGTATTGGGTGTATCGAGAACAATATTCGGTCGTGTATCGGCAGTAATTGGCTGGGAGTGGGCGGATCGATCGCTCGATGTGACACAAATACCTCGTTCCGCGACGCAATCACCCTCAGTAATCCACTACCGACCTAATTGTTTCTTCTAATGACAATTGAGAATCACTTATCACGACAATTACTATCCGATGTTCTGTTATATTCCTCGATTAGGTAATGTCTTTGATTCAATTTCACGTAGATTCGATAATGGAAATAATATTAAAGTTATTACGTACGTGAGTTTGAAACATGTACGGTCGTTAGGCTCTCAAATGGTTTACGTTATTCAGCGCGTAGCCTGCAGCAATCTCGGAGGATTGCACTTGACCTGCAATGCAAAACGCGCAACAAAAGACGGCTACAGCGAGCGCTCACAAAACACACGGATCTTTCTGATCTAAAGAACCAAGGTTCACTCTCACATGCATAGGTATGTTTGTTCTAAGTATCATAACATATGCATGTATGTAAGTGTTCTAAGGAAACGCCGCCGGATGAAAATGCAACAAACATCTGGGTCATTGCACACTTCTCTGTTGGTTCGAAATGAGAGGCTTACCATATTTTACACTTATCAAAATACCTTACTCAGGGGTTTTACAGTTTAAATATACATACATACATATTTACAATATTGTATATTATATTTCCATGGGAGAAACTTAATATTCTTTATTTATTTAAAAGTAACATTTTCTGTCATAAAATAAGAAATTAAATTAATCTTATGCTTGATATCACGGTTTTGTAATATCTAACGCTTTCCACTCTTAATAAATTATAATTCCGTCTTATAAAAGCTCATAAAGCTTAAGGAACGTAAAATTAATCCAAGAAATGCTTATTATGAATAAGTGAAGGTAGCAGTGCGACCCCGCACTTTCTCGCGAATCATGCAGTTTTGTACGTGTAGCTATTTCAGATTCTTTCAGGAAAAAGAATAAAAGTGTGTTATACCACTTACAGGCCGGAAGTTTGAAAAATAACAGGAGCCGATTCTGGAGAATCTTTCTTTTGCTATTTGTTCTTTGATTTTTACTCTAATAACAATGTATCACATGTTATTACCAGGCTTTTAGGTACTTACTGAACTTTATTGAAAGAACTTTTAAACGAGCTTATGGATTAAATGAAATAAATACATAAAATAACCTTCCGTGAACATAGGCGTATTAACTCTATAAAACCCATTTTCGTCGAATTTCGCAAGATCACAAGGCTTCCTTAATCTTTGTAGTCGCTCGAAAGCAAATATGATACATCAGACGGATAAAAATGAACGTGTGCAGAGGAGGATTATGTGTTAAGCTTTAGCCTAAGGGGCTGAAATTGCATTTATTTCTTTCAATTGGTTTGTGCTACACGTATGTGTACCCGCACAATTTGATCAATACCTTCGGATTGGATTGTTCTGCAGAGTGTAGCGCGCCGCGGTGGCGCTCGGGCCGTAAACATCGCACGGCGCTCCATTGAAATGTTGTCTCAGAGGGCTATGTTTTATTGAAAAACTTTTCGCGTTGCTCTTCAATACTCAGAGCGCTCCACCCGACACGCCGTCGCCAGACTACCAACGTACTTCAACGTCTAGTATGGCAATATAAAACCCACAGGATATTCATTATTCATTCAATTTGAAGATCACGGAAATATCCATCTTTTTCTAACAGGTGCAAACAAGAATTAATTCCACCGTCGTTATCTGCCCAATTCGGCGTGCTTCAATGTAAACAGCGGAGCGGGCGCAAGGTGGTCTGAGTAAATCGCTCCATTAGGCAGTTAAAAGCTCGTCGCTATCGTCGGGACATAACTCAAGCACCCGTCTCCGCGCGGCCCTATAAATTACGCCTTTGTACGAACGGGGCGTGCCCGCTTAAAATATGTACGACATTGTCTTCCCGGCGCTACTCCCCTCCTCATATCTCCCACTGAAATCCGCTGAAGGTCACCTAACAGTAAATTATCTATTCGTACGTTTTGCCAGCCGGCTGAGCTGCGTTGTACTTAATCCAAAACTTTTATGTAGGTCGCGCCCGTGTCAGAATATGTAAGTTATACTTGTAACAGGAACAGGAAATGAGTTACGGATCCGCCATCACCCAGTATTTGTTGACAGTTTATTTATGGGAGCCAAAATATCATTTCATTTGATAAATGAATACCTACATCGATAAATGTTGAAAGTTTTTCGTTCAAAAAGCTACTTTCCGCCTATAACTTTTAATGCTTCATGTATCACTAAATCCATGAAAAAAATGCAGATTTATCCACCGACATAAACTACTGATGTGCATAGCTAATATGGTTTATTGCTCCTCCTACGTACCCCTTAACGAACAAACCTACAGGAGATTAATGCTTGACGCAATATGCCCCAGCACGATGCAGGATAAGCGCATTAACAACATAGATCACAACTAGAATACCTTCACTGGATAACATCATAACAAAGACAGACTTACAAAATTCTAACAACTCAGCGCTGAGTCGTTCGAAACATCTAATCAACACTTCTAAATTGACAATATGTTCAGAAGAAAATTCCGCATTGCAAATACCTTCAAGCATTTGAGCAAAGTACGTGTTTGTGAAACAAAAAAAACACGGAATAGTCCATAATTTAGGTGGAGGTACGCCTCCGTTCGCGCGCACATGGGACATTTATTAGATCTACGAGGTAGATGATATCTGTGTTTGATTGCTGGCCCGACGCACCAACTCTTTAGGCTGTATGGAACGTAAACATTTGAACACTCTATTCTGGGATTTGCGGTGCCATCAAGACAATTCAATTGTCTTTCACGTCTCTTTTGATAGTGATAAAGAAAAATGTAATCAGAATGGTCATTGACCCCGACAAATCACAAATATTTTTTTTTGTTTTATGATTTTTCTATCGATTCCCATCACGTATGTCTTTTTGTTAGCCAATTTAACTACATCTTGTATATTTTTCACACTACCTACCTATTTTTCCAAAATATCGTAATATTGTCTTTTAACTGTTCATGAACCCCAATATCATAAGTGGTCATAAAAACAGAGTTTATACGAAATTCGCTTAACCCTGAAATGACGAAGAAGCAACTGTAACACCAAGTACCTAAACAGTTGATATTTACGTTAACCCCTCCAACTATATAACAAAAAGCGCTCATTCGATTATCACCTGAATCATTTCGAGAGCTATTTTAGCGCTGAAAGGTATAAATAAGTGGAGATTTCGGTTGTGCTCGTGTCATTAGGCCTTAACAAGGCTTTGGGAGTCGTCGAAGCAGTGATCGAAGCTCGGTCAAGCGCGAGAGATAATACCTCCGGCTGCCCTTCCTAGTAATAACCATTCAGCGATTGAAGCCTCAACGGAGCATTATTATATTTACTTTTTTGTTCCGTAACAAACTTTAATGCAAGCCTGTGAAGCTGAAGCTAACCTAAGTACCTACTATAAAAGGTCTTCAATCAAATTTCTTTATGAAACAGTTTTTTATTAGTATTCAGTTAACAGGATGCATTGATTTTAGTTATTCCATTACACTTTCGTGTTTCGTGATTGAACGCCATGTTTCACTTCATTTCTATTTTTAACCAGAACGACAAGTCAGTCTGAAACTTTACTTTTTACAGGTGAATATAAAATGTTAATACTGAGCAAGCATTATGCTCTTTTCCTAGCATTTTTCAATGCAACGTCTGACGTCACAAGTATCATCAAGTCATAAAAGTGAACGAAGGAAAACGAATTGTCCTGGCGTTGTTTGTGCACTGTATTGTTTCCAACTGTAAATCATTACAGCTGTATGGCTTTGTGAGGGTGTGAAATACGAAGGGTTGATGCCATTTGAAATATAACTCAGTGTTTTATATCAAAATGTCAACCAAGTTACATGAATCTTCACTTAGCCGTACATATTCACCGAAAAGACGAGCAACAAATCTATTTGCCAAAGTAACATACCTCATTGAATCTCACATTTCTCAAAATATTTAAGGTAATTCAAAAATGCAAATAATTTAGTTTCTACTGGCTCCACGTACCTCTAGAATTAATTACTTGTCAAACTGCGAACTGTGCCGAAGTGGTGGCAAGTTGGATCGTACCAAAGTCGATAGTAGTAACTCTTCGCACGTGGTCTGAGTCACAAAACCCTGTTAACTAAGATGTCACGATTTGACAATGGCACGAGATAACTTCTGTGTCGTTAATATGAAATGTTTCACCTTCGTCCTTTGAGGTCACGTTTGTACGGTAGTAAACAACGCTGTGACGGAAAATATTTTGGGCGTCGAAAATCATGTATGATGTGAGTAGGTGCTTTATCTAAACTGGCTGTCATGCATAGTATTTTGTGCATTGAGGGCAATGCATGGGAATAGGAACCATGTTTATTTAGCGGTCACAACTGAGCGGAAGAAAAAATACATGTATTCTTAGAAAGTTGGTTATTAGAAAAATAGGTACTTTCAAGCAAATGAGTATTAATTTAATGTGCAATGAGCTAGACTTTATCTTACGTAGGCAACACAAAACCTATTTGAAGTTTGAACCACTACTGGAGGCAAGTGCTGGAGGCAATTCTTGTGCTACAGTTTGAGTCATGCCCGTTATTTTATTTTAACTGACTAATAACCAAATTGGTTTAACAGTAGATAATCGATAATAAGCTTCCATCCAGATAATATCAAGGTAAGTATATTTCATGAAATTCTGTCAACTCAACAGACTCAATTAACGGTGCGTTTTAATGGGAAAAGTTCAACTTTATAATTCGATACTTTCACGCAGTTTATAGTAATATTCCCTAATTACGCAAGTTTTAATATCGGTGCGGTTTAATCCGATAATTATTGTGTTGTCGGCAGCGCTGCCTGCGGCCAACTACGTCACACCGACCATTATCTCGGTTTTATTAACAGTGCGTATCTATAAAGTATTAACGCCTTCTGTTAAGTGAAATTAATTATTCATTTTTAATCAACATCCAGCTTTTATAGGCTGAGTAGATAGTTCGGTGTACCTGCACTCAAGATCGCCTAAAGGGAATGCGAACGGTTGAAGCAAACAAACGTTAAAGGAACCTTACTGGGGTATCGTGTGCTAAATCTCCGCTGAATCACTACCAACCTATTGCTACTGCTGAATCAATACGTACCGGTCATTTTAATACCACCGGAGACTGGATCTGACATGTTTACCACATCAATTTAGATCGCGAGTGGATTGAAATTCAGTGACAAGCTTTATCTATTGACCAAAACACCGGACACACCTACCTATCTATAGCATTCAAAATGGCCAGTGTAATAGCGTTTATTTTTAGACTCTTTCAACATAACTTTACCATCAGAGATGTGACTTATCTTGGATACAAGTATCTGAATACAGATACAAGATACAAGATACGTATTTCCATCTAGTATCTACATACTTTTTAAAAATTCATTTTGTATCTTGCATCTAAATACATTTGGTTGGGTATGTTAGTATTTTATAAATACTTTTTCTGATAAGATACTTTTAGTAATATATTAGTAGACATTTATAAAATAAATGCATATAAATCCAAATAAATGTTGAAGAGCTTAAGAGGGCTATCACACTTTTTCTTGCATTTGAGTGTTAGAACACTGTAATACAAGAAAAATTGAGATATTTATTTGAGCGCTCCTTATAGAATTAATCAAAGTAGAGAATTCTCAGTTTTGATATGTGATAAGAGTTTAGGTATGGCCACAAAATTAAAAAAAAATGCTCCAATAAGTTTAATTCTCTATGGAGGGCTCAAAATAAATATCACAATTTTTCTTGTATTAGTGTTAGACTCTTAAAACATCAAAATACTGGAAAAAATGTTATAGCCCTCTTAAATACTTACCGTAGGTACAATATTTTTTTTATTTTTTTAATAAAACACATAAGTACATAAAAATCTAACATTTTGTCTTCATATAATATTCAGTCATTTATTTATTTATTTAATCTTGTCTTTTTACAAAAGACAAAAGTATTTACATCTTAAGAAGTATTTAGAAGATACTTATTTTGTATCTATATAGTATTTCAGATACTATTCTCGAAAGTATTTTGTGTCTGGTATCTGAAATACTTAAATTAAAAGTATCTTGGATTTTGTATTTCAGATACTTTTTACAGGGTATTTTGTACATCTCTGTTTACCATTCATATTCTTATAGGAACTCTGTTATGTAAATTCGATAAAATTGTACTTATGTACGCTCGAACAAGCTATTTGGTTTACATTTTACAATGTAATTTGTGAGTTAAACTGTAAACCAAATAGCATGTTCGACCGTACCTACCAATTTCGTATAAGCTACCTACTTAGACCATGACCTATGCGCTTGCCTAATAGGACACCTCTATTCCTGTAGCACGTTCCCTAGGGATCATTTCCAACCATTGCCTAAGCCAAACCGTGAGCAATAACTCTCACCCCCGAATACTGAAACGTCACTCAAAATGTAAGAGCTGCTTAACATTTGAGAAGCTCCTAAACTTAAGATTTTGTATGGCCAAACGTCATTTTTGAGTATCTGTTAAATATAAGTGTTACTTAAATTTTGAGTGACGTTTCAGTATTCGGCCGTCAGTCTATTATGAAATCAGTAAGTTCATTTAACAACAATTAGCTATATATATGTCTATAAATAAAAGGTATAACTAACATAGATGATAAGTTCCTCTTTGTTTCGCTGACCTTCTATGGACGTAACTTGTCTGAAATAAATCGTTTAATAATAATTTAATAATCGATATTCGTAATTTATCCGTTTCATGCCTAGACTAAGCACAGTTACCTAGTAATTAAAGTATATTAACTAAGGGTCTATGCCCCAAAGTTAGGTTTAACTACGCCTACCTACGATTATGGGTCCTAACATAAATATAAACACCTGTAATACCTGCCTAACATGAAATTTACGTTTATCGCGTATGTTTGATTGTGGCACAATTTATTCAACATTGTTATTACGATGAAACACGAACAATAAAGATCCATTCACAGCAAAATGTTGACACGTCCAATGCACGTTGCAATACGTTGTCGAGTTATATGTTCACTATTATTCAGTTGATCTTTTACAGCACGCTTTCCATTTTTGTGAGTTGGCCAAAATATTATTTTGAAAGCTTTCGCGCGAGTTACAAAAAACTGAGACTACTAATTATTCTAAACCCTTTCTTCGTTTTGAACTCAACGAAATATTTATTAGAATGAGTCACTACAGTACCGCAGGTCATATGTAAAAAGAAGCCTTAAAACAAACAGAAACAAGTTTCAAGACGTTACTCATTCCTCATAAAGATAGCCAAAATAAAAATGTAGCTTTTCATACGTGCACCCGCGCTGTGCAAGTAAGTAGACACATATCCAGCTAATACTTTAACTTTATCAGGCGTCGGCGCACGGATGTAAATAAAGTTGGTGACACAAACGGGAGAAAGTCACGCTATTCCTTACTTTAGACTCTAGAATAGAATGCCACTATTTATGTTTACAGCCGCTGATTTTCAGTGGGCAAAGATAATTTTGTGGGTTTTAGTGTTTCGGTTGGAAGTCAGATCAAAAGCCCCGCGTTTAAGTAAAGTTCTTGATTAAACACCCACAGTGTAGAACTTTCGAGGAGCTAGCGGCTAAATAATAACAGCCGCTCGGGTCGATCGTTACGTTAAGTCTCGCTTGCCTAGGTGGATGGGTGGATGGGTGTCCCATTACATACCCAGTTTCCTCCGTGCTTCGGAAAGCACGTAAAGCCGTTGATCCTGGCTGTCATTACTGGATGTTTGACAATCATTGCAGTTAAACTAAAGAAGCATCGTATTACCCAGTATTAACTGGATTCTGGAGGTCCGATAGGCAGTCACTCCATATAGGTAAAATACAGATATTTATCTGCATCCGGTAAGACTGGAAGCCGACCTAAACATAGTTCGGAAAAGGCTTGGCAGATGATGAGTGTAGAACTTTCGATCTAAATTTAACAACCCCTCTTTTATATACAAAACACATCCACCTAGATATCCGTTGCTTCGTCGAATACGTCAAGCCGTCAGGCACAGAAAGCAATCAATCGTCACTGGCACCAGAAAATGTCTAACAGCAGGTTTATGGGTAGGTAACCTACCTATTTTCCGGTATTTCCCTACATATGGGCAACTACAGTACTTTCACGGTTTTTATGGCTTGTGACTCGGACTGTAGCTACATTTCATCTTTGTTTCGACAATTCAAAATTGCCTTTTACTAACCTACTTGAAATAAATGCTTTGATTTTGATAGCAGTTGGGTTACGAAGCTTTCCGTGACCGTAGTTCGAATATGAGTTTACTCTTGGAAATACTATACTAATTAAAACGGGTAGAAATATAGAGTATTTTTCTACAACCTAATAGAAGTTTAGTTTGAAGCCTTTTGCTGATCAAAGAACTTTGAACTCTACGAGTAAATAATAACGGATATTATATTCAACCCCGTCACTGAATTGCGTCCGACAGATAACAATGACCAGCTTACTGATACGGAATTTAGTTCGGAGAATGTTGATGAAACCGCAGTACCTGCCGAGATCATTGATTTGCCACTACCTACCTGTACCTGCCTATTCTCTTCCTGGTATTAACTGTAAGATTATTAGATGTCACTTCACGGAAACATCCGAATTAGATTACAGTGAACAGATTCCACGAATACCTACTTATAAATGAGGGATAGAGAAACAATGAGTACTTATATTAGCTACCTCCCGGAGCTGAAGCGTCTGAGTATTTATTTTCAAATAATTACAAGCCTCTTCGTCAAGTCGTTATAAATGTTGTCATAAACAGCAACGCAGTACAGAGAACACTGAAAACTGAAACAGTGTACAGTTAAACAATGTCTTCCACAATAGGCTTGTGTCCTAAAAAAAACTAATTAGTCCGTCAACTAGATTATAAAAAAATATTTGACCCGTATTTTTTCTTTTGTTACATAAACCAAAATTGACGAAGATACGACGCTTTTAAAATTCGCAATACGTCACGCCGTGCTATAGTTTTTAGTGCGTTGTGACGTCACGAGCCCCCACTCCCGAGTTTTGATGCGTTTTATCTTTGTCAGCACTCAGTGATTTACAAAAACAAAAAATACGTGTCCATTATTTTCCAATACTCTAACTGACGGACTAATTAGTTTTGCAATTTATTGATGGTGGAAACTAGCCAATTGTAATCCATTATGTGAATAGACGTTGTAATCTATCAAAATCACTCCTTTTATTAAAACTTACCTAATCAAGTTAATTGAAGCTTTTATTTACTTAACTCTCTTACATGGCCGGACGAGGACCAAGCCCAAGTTTAGGCTTCTGCCGGTGAGCCGGTCCCCGGAAATAGAGGCCGAATTTTTTATTTTGTTTTAATAGGTCAAACGAGTGTCATAATTTACACATTCTAACGCCCCCTCCACACAGCTGGCCTGGTAAAGCGAGCAGGATGAATCTATACCTATACCAAAATGTATGTGGGTACACCAACATTATCTACTTAGTCTTTTCTTCTTGCAGATAAAATTATGAAACTGTTGTTAATAGACATGTTATCCAGAACATGTCTTTGTATCATTTGGTTTGTTAAACGTCCATATCCTTCTTTTGTTTTTGGTTTAAAGATCAATTATTTTAATTGATTTTTTCGCCACCGAATACGTTTTAATTTTTATTCCAATGGTACACCCCCGATGTGTATTGGTGCCCAAGACAGGTTTTGCCTAGTTTGAGGTCAATGTATAACCTTTTTGTCATATTTTTGGCAATATATTTTCTGCATTTTTGTATTAGTGTTTCGTATAAACACTAGACGTTATCCCTTTGGAGATAAATTCAAAAGTATACTCAAATACACACCTACCTTCTATCTAACGGTTTCCCATTGCACAATGGTGTCATAGGATATAAGGGTCTAACTTGGGATTCTTTATATCGTGACCAATCAAATAGTTCTCATGGGAGGAACCAACAAAACTTTTCCACTTACAAACTGAGAATAGATTGCGGTATTTCAAACAAACTGTCCCACTTTCCTAACTTTCCTGAGCTTAGCTTTATTTAATTTACTGCCAAAAATCCAAACATAAACTATTGTAGGTATCACAGTAAGAAGGTAGACATTACTTTAATAAACATTTTAAATACTTATATGCATTAGGTAGTTGATTGCGAGATAACTTTACAATTTACAGACAAAGAGTCTGCGAAGGTCAATGCATAACAGCACCTTAGTCTCGAGGATCATACAGTCTTAAGACGAAAGTAAAGTGCCACAGTGTTGTCCTCAACGTGAAAGTGAACTTAGTCCCCAAAGGACACTAGAGCACGGCCCTACAAAATGCGTCAGGAACGTCGGCATCCTTCTCACACGTAGCCATCGTAGCAAGCGTGCTACGAGTGCTACGGACAGTCGTAGCGGTTTCGTAGGCCCGGCGTCTATACAACCGCAAGCTACGGCTTTTCGTACACGTTCCGGCTGAAATATGATTGAAGTATTCATGTTACAGGATCTTACATTCTCTGAGAAGCTTTTCGGTTATCTACACTATAATATTATAAAGAGGAAAACTTTGTTTGTTTGTTTGTTTGGTTGTAATGAATAGGCTTAAAAACTACTGGACCGTTTTTAAAAATTCTTTCACCATTCGAAAGCTACATTATCCACGAGTAACATAGGATATATTTTATCCCCGTACTCCCACGGGAACGGGAACTATGCGGGTGAAACCGCGGGACGTCCGCTAGTAAATTATATTATTAATATTATCTTTTTGTATTTCGAGTCGTAGTAACATTATTTTATTTGTATTTTTATTTAATTTTATTAGCACTGAATCGCTCATGTGAAGTCGTATGTCTAATGCAGTTTCAAGACGTGTTAACTCTAAATACTTGCTTTTGCGGTTTATAGGTATTCATTTCAGGACATAGGTACCTTCATTGTACCTAAGTACTAGCTAAGTATTATTAATTACGTAATTGTCGGAGATCCCATAGCTCTACGCTTATGACTTGAAGGTGCAATATCTCGCACAGGTAGATATGACACGTACAAGACGAACACTTAACACAGATAGTACGGTGAGATATATCTGTAATGGATTTAGCCGTACTAATGGAAGTGAACCGCAGGCTTAGCGTTGCGGCCGACGCGCGGCGTGCACACCTCCGCCCAGTGCCACATCCTGCAGAATAGTGACATGCGTTAAGTAACAATGTACCTATGTGCACAATGGAGCGGTTACATTATTAAGTGGGAAGCAAGCAGAGCCACACTCCCAATGATGGGAATACTCTTTGATGTGCCAGTCCCCGAGATTTATGTAGCTTATATGGCTCCTGTTAAATAACTGGGATAGACCAGTGGTGTACCTACACGACGTTTTGTTTTACGACTGGACTGGAATGGACTGGATGGCTTGTATAGTATGTGAGCAATTTCTTTAGGGATGAAATTAAGAAGGGTTTACTGTTTACCTACGTAAAAAATGTTTAACAACACCTGAAGGGCGCCACTAAGCCTAGCCTACGTCGTCTATCACAAGGTTGTATCTTAAGAACCATAATTTGCCAACCTTTTCACAGCAAACGTGTAAAGAGGTCTGAAATAGTACATTGTAACCCTAGGGGTGAAAGTAACTTATTTAGTCCCGGGACGGGATTTGGCGCACGAACGTAGTGAGGGCGCCAATAGTTCGAGGGACTAAATAAGTCTTTAACCCGAGGTAAACACTGTGCCTTTCATTACGAATACAAAGGAAATAATATAAAGAAAAGGATCTATCGAAAGACAAATCAAGATCGGATTGCCGCTTTCCAGCCTATTTTGTTTTGTTTTTGAGGCCGGCCAGCTATTCAGCCATTACCTATTTTTCATTTTCATCATTGAAAAAATGGTACATATTTTGCCCAAATCTATGTTATTTTAAAGAAATAGTTGAAACTAAATTACTTATAATGAAGTTATTAAAAAAAAAAAATAATAACTTCATTATAATTTATAATAGTAAACTTTATGTTATATATCTTAATCTTTTGTTAATAGTAAACTTTATGTTATATCAATTTTACATCGCGCTGTAATTGAGGGGCTGCATAAAAAGTTGGAACATGATTCAATAGAAATGTGAAAATAGAACTAGTTTTTTTAGGGTTCCGTAGCCAAATGGCAAAAAACGGAACCCTTATAGTTTCGCCATGTCTGTCTGTCTGTCTGTCCGCGGATAATCTCAGTGACCGTTAGCACCAGAAAGCTGAAATTTGGTACCAATATGTATATCAATCATGCCGACAAAGTGCAAAAATAAAAATTTAAAAAAACATTTTTATTAGGGTACCTCCCCCAGACGTAAAGTGGGGAGCGATTTTTTTTTTAATTTTGACCCTGACGTGTGATATATTGTTGGATAGGTATTTAAAAATGAATAGGGGTTTTCTAAAATCATTTTTTGATAATATTAATATTTTAGGAAATAATCGCTCCGAAAGTCAAAAACAATGTGTCCCCCCCCCTCTAACTTTTGAACCATAAGTTTAAAAAATATGAAAAAAATCACAGAAGTAGACCTTTATATGAACTTTCTAGGAAAATTATTTTCAACTTGATGAGTTGAATAGTTTTTGAGTTATATAGCACTTTTTCAAAAAAACGCAAATGATAACTTTGTTTTTCATACAAATACTATGAAAAACAAAGTTATTTTTGCTGACGAAAAATGTTGGTATTTTTAATGGTCTGGGAAGCTACGGAACCCTACAGTGAGCGTGGCCCGACACGCTCTTGGCCGGTTTTTTTAATAATTTGACAGCTGTTAGTTGAAAGTGATTCCCCTAGTGCTCACTGTATTACTTTCAACCCGCTCCTCAGGCAACTTCAGACCTACTTTCCGATTAACCTTGGTGGCTAAATAATGATATAAAACCTTGGGTTCATATCATTATTTTTTGGTGCATCTTTCACAGTCGTGGAACCATAGGGTTCAATTATGTTAAAAATCGTTTGGCGAGTTCTTATCCTATCTCATGATAAAATATGTATAATTTGCAAATAGGTTTTTACAAATACTTTTAAACGTCTTTCGAGGAAACTGTCCATACGACCGGGTCTAAGTTCTTCAAGACACGTCGCCGTCGTCGTACAGATCAGAAAAAGAGGTTCTCCGATCAAACTCTCAAGCTCATGAAGGAGCGGCGTGAGATGATCCTGCAGTCTTCAGACGAGGCGTCGAAATACCGGCCGCTCAATAGACGGATCTCTAAATCTTGAAGAGCGACCTCCGCCGCTTTAATACCGAGCGTATTAAAGACGCGATCGAGTGGAACAAAGGCTCCAAAGTATTTTCAAGAGATCTGGCTATTGGGCAGAGCCAGCTCACGAAACTGAAGACCGACGATGGCACGATCTTATCCGCCAAACCGGAGCTACTGAGGGAGATCGCGGGGGTCGTGCGGTCCATGGCCCCTTTACGGGGCCCCAGTGTGGGCGCGTTCCTTGAGGCAGCGAGCCGCCCTTTACCTGAAAGCGCCCCAAAAAGTGGTGGCCGTAAAGATGGTCCGTGGGTACCGCACGATCTCCCGCGAGGCGGCGGGCCTGCTTGCCGGATTGCCGCCATGGGATCTGGAGGCGATAGTCCTCGCGCGCCTGCACGAATGGCGCGCGGAGGCACTACGCCGGGGGGAAACTCCGCTGCCGCGGCAAATCGCCGCTCAGCGACAGACCTCCGGCGCGATCTCATGGCGACATGGAGAGAGGGACTGTCGCAACCCCGTGCAGGGCACGCCACGATAGTGGCGATAAGTCCCCTCTTTGAGGAGCGGCTCGAGAAGCGCCACGGCGTCCTCACCTTCCGCCTGGCGCAGGTCCTCACCGGACACGGATGTTTTGGGAGGTTCCTGCATCGAATCAGGCGGGAGGAACGCACGGTGGAGGACACGGTGGAGGTCTGCCCTGCGTGGGCGGAGCACCGCCGTGTCCTCGTACGGCGATCGGCGGCGGCGAACTCTCGCGTCCGGCCCTGGTTCAATCCATGGTCCGGAGCGAGACGGAATGGGAAGCCGTCACCTCCTTCTACGAAGCAGTCATGTTAGCAAAGGAGGTGGCGGAACGCGAGACGGAGAGAGCCTCTCGCCCCAGCCGCCGTGGGAGACGCACCGGGCGTCGGGGGCCACGTGGTGGCTACCGGCCACCGTAGACGCGGGCCTGTGGACGGTGAGCTATGGGCTAGCTAGCCGTCCGTCCGTCTAACGACGACAGGCCGTGTCGACGGCGCGTTTGTGTTCCACGCGCGCCTCAATGAGATGTCAGCATAAAGAGAGGGGCTCGCAAGGGCCGAAGCCTGCCGGGGCTGCGGGACTGTTCGAAAGAGATACCGCGGCCCCGGAACGTAAAGGGCGAGGAAGGAACATGGATGGGTTTTAGTCAGTAAAAGTCTGACCCTCCCTCCCGCTCCGCCCAGAGTGAGAGAAGTTATTTTATGATATCCCATCCTACTCTTCTTCAAGAAGGGTGACAATGCCCGGTTGAAGAATTATAGGCCCATCTCACTTCTAAGCCATGTCTACAAGTTGTTTTCAAGAGTCATCACGAATCGTCTCGCGCGCATGTTGACGATTTCCAGCCACCCGAACAAGCCGGTTTCCGAAAAGGCTTTAGCACCGTGGACCACATACATACGCTTCGGCAGGTTATACAGAAGACCCTGTTTAGCGTTTGTGGACTACGAGAAAGCCTTTGATTCGATCGAGACCTGGGCTGTACTGCAGTCTCTCTCTCCAACGGTGCCAAATTGACTACCGGTACATCGAGGTGTTGAAGTGTTTTTTTACAAAAACGCCACCATGTCAGTGCAGCAAGGTGTAAGACAGGGAGACGTCATATCTCCGAAACTGTTCACCGCTGCACTGGAGGATGTCTTCAAGGTTCTGGACTGGAGGGGGCTAGGCATCAACGTCAATGGCGAGTACATCACTCACCTTCGGTTTGCCGACGATATTGTGGTCATGGTTGAGTGAGACCATGGAGTACATTGCTCGATGACCTGAGTAGAGCTTCCGAAAGAGTGGGTCTAAAAATGAACATGGACAAGACGAAGGTCATGTTGAATGCCCATGTCACACCCATTCCTATCAAGGTCGGAGACTCTACACTCGAAATTGTAGACGATTATGTAAACCTAGGACAAACGGTCCAGTTAGGTAGGTCTAACTTCGAGAAAGAGGTCAATCGTCGAATCCGACTCGGCTGGGCAGCGTTCAGGAAGCTGCGCAGTATCTTCTCGTCCAACTTACAGCTGTGTCTCAAGACGAAAGTCTATGACCAGTGTGTGTTGCCAGTGATTTCATACGAGACCGAAACGTGGTCGCTCACAATGGGCCGATCGATATCGATTTTTTTAACTTGAACACTAAAAGGAACCGTTTCATATGTAAAAATAAATAAAAATATTTTGATGATTTTTTTAAAAAATCAGCATTAGGTAAATGTTTCGGAAAATCGGCAAGCAAAAAATCATAAATAATTAGCACTATAATCATCTGTAAGGATATTTGTGTTTAACTCTCCGTTTAAGAGATAATTCGTATTTTCATAATAGCTTCATACAAATTTTTCGTAAAAAAAGAAAAAAGTTCTGGAGTGGCGACCGCGAATCGGAAGACGATGCGTTGGAAGACCTCCCACTAGGTGGACCGATGACCTGATGAAGGTTGCGGGAATCCGTTGGATGCGAGTCGCAAGGACCGGTCAATGTGGCGACACTATGTCCAGCAGTGGACGTCTTTCGGCTGAAGTGATGATGATGATGAAATTAAAATACCGCGGCAGATTTTAGCGGCTTCGTACTTTTGCTTCTCCTTCAACCTGGCGAAAGCAAGGTCTTTATAATACCCAACTTGATTTGAAAAGAGTATCTATGGAGTTTCTTGGCCATTGTTTTCCATGAGATCTACGTTTTAGAATGAGCAACTACAGACCTTTCCCAGTTTTTATCTAAACATCTTGTGTCTGACTAGTCAAATGTTTCTGGAACAGGTCTATCACTACATATTATAAAACTAAAGTCTCTGCGTCTGTCTGTCCCTATGTATGCTTAGATCTTTAAAACTACGCAACGGATTTTGATGCGGGTTTTTTTAATAGATAGAGTGATTCAAGAGGAAGGTTTTAGTATATAATTTAACGCGGGCGAAGCCGCGGGCATCGGCTAGTTTGAAATAAATGCTTGATATACATACCTACATGTAACTTACATGTGAGTGTAAATGTGGGGTGAAAGTAACTCAGAATACCAATGGAATTTACCTAACCATTTCAGATTTCTTTATCTGGCAACCACATTAGTTCAACCTTGACCTAGCAACAGAAATGAACAGAATTACTATGGCAGTCCAATAAAATCAATCATTTGTAAATGATGATCAGAAAAACATTAAACTGAAAGAAACTACCTTTTCTATTTCTACATAATACTTAGTGCAGTTCAGATACTATTTACGAGTATGTGTAAGTTAAACAGTATTTGTTCACTCTCTGTAACAAAATCCAAATAGTAAGGTAACCAATACACAATTCAAGGTAACAAATACTGCTATTGTCTCAAATGAGGTAGAGTACACCTTGGCCCTGCGTATATTGTTGTATTTGCCCTCCACTTATACACACTGCCGTCTATTAAAAGGTCTGTCATATTAGTGGTGGTTTCTAACAACAAAGCTATGATAGGTTAGGCACAGGTATATCATACAGGATGCCCACATTTGGTCAGTTAATGCTATTGAATTGTCTGTTGAATCTTGCTTGAACTTCAATGAAAGTTTACTAGGCAGGATTTGAAAAGAAACTACAGTCATAGCTTAAACTTAGTGTTTATTCTTGGCTAGCGTCAACATTTTCTGTCTGCAGGCCCTTGATGGAGGCTACTGGTACATAGGTCACCAGCGTGAACAGTTTGTGTGCAGAGTCCTCATCATCGTTACGTCTGCGGGACAGCCTCACGCGGACGCGGAAGGGGACATTTCTGTAAAATAAGTAAAGAAGAGTCAAGAAACTGATTGACATGAGTATTGTTATGGCATTTATTTTCTTCCTTATTCCATGGAACATGGTTAATGTTAAATTAACTGGTGTGTTTGTCTTGCAATCAGTTAACAATTATCAACACAGATTTTTTTATTTTAGTATTAAGACGCCTGCGGAGCATGCGTATTTCATACAAACGTAATACCAAAATAATTTGTAAATTAAACGTATTCCTAAGGTCGTGTGTATTTATTTCGATTGAATTACAGAATATCTAGGTTCGCAAATGTATATTTTGATTGGACACTGATTTTAACAAGAGTTATAAGAAAAATAAGTTTTCTATAGAAAATTTAAATTCCTCATATCTCGTCTTTGCATCACTATTCTCTCAAAAAACATATTTGGGAACATAGATATTCTGTAATTCAATCGAAATAAATACAGACTACCTCAAGAATATGTTTGATTTACAAATAATTTTGGTATTACGTTTGTATGAAATACGCATCCTCCGCCGGCCCCTTAATTTAAGTAAGGGTCAAGGGGTCACCTTAATATCTGGGTAACATATTGATTGACATTATAGTAGTGCTTTTCTTCAAAAAATTACAACTTTAAATGGATTTCAAAACAATATTTTAACTTTCATTGGGTAAAGGAGCTTCATTGATTTACTAGCTCACAGTTACGAATTTGGACATTATGAACCATTGTTATAAAACTTCAGTAATAGCAAGCTGTACTATCGATTAGTAGAAGCAGATAAAATTATGAAAACATCACAACATTTAGGTTAGGTACTTGGTATTTACTATATGTTTGTAGTGATGAGCAGTCAATAAATAAAACTACGCTTCTTTATCAAATTCCAAAACATTACAAAGATGATAGTGCATTAATTACCTGACTCCCTTGGACCAAAGGAATTTGTTTAGGCGAGTGTCCACACGAACATCGGGGGTTCCCATTTGTTTCTCTGCGAATTTCCGGATTTCCTTGATGGCACGAGGTGCGCGTTTCTTGAATCCTACTCCGTGAAGCCGTTTGTGTAAGTTAACCGTGTATTCACGAGTTACAACTTCGTTGATGGCAGATTTGCCTTTCCTCTCTCCCTTAGGTTTTGCCATTGCGATCTGTAATGATATCACAAAATAAGACTCACAGGACCTAAATCGGCTATTAAGAACACTTCCTACAGCTAAATCTAGTTATTCCGGCATTGGTATTATACGATTAAATAGGATTTTTTTCACAAATACACACACCTCGGAGCTTCGTGCACCAAACCAAATCAAAAAAGAAACGTCAAAGTCAAATTATACCTGTCAAGCGAATTTGACAGTTACGAAGGTTCGTTTCCAACGACATGGACTATGTTAATATAATTTCTTGAAAACATATTCAAACACTAAATAGCAACAGTTACACCAACTTTGCAAAATTAACACTACACATTAAAATATTACTGAAAAATGCCATTTTTTTAAATAAAAACGACTACAAAAAAATGTGTGGATCCCCAAAGCGTACTTCGCAAACAAGGGTTATCATTCTGCACTAATTTGATGTACAGAATTCTGAATAGAGATTGAGGGAGTCTTATTTTGTTAGGCAATAGGCATAACTCTAATGTTGATCCAAGATATCATCATGAAAACTATTTTTATCATGATAGTTGAACAAAAAATCAACAAATTAGGTTGAAGCAATTGTATTTTGTTGTTTGTCGAAATCCTTAGACGTGATTGTCCATAAACGGGTCTTGTGTGTTCCTGGCCCTTCAAGGCTTAATTTTGCAGAATTGACAATAATTGTCAAAGTCAACTCAAATAACAACAAAAACACGTTTTTGTTTGTCAAAAACAAAATCTAAAGAGCTGGCTGTTCTTGAAAAAGAAGACTGAAGAGTTAAGCAGATCAGTAAAATAAACATAGGCCTAGGGGATAATCAGAACATTTTCTATTTGTAAAAAGAATATGGCTGAAATATACAAGTAAGTTATTTACTAATATCATTCAATTATTTGTAACAAGAGCACGCACTAAAAACCACCTACCTAATTAATTTTACAGACTTATTCACCCGGTCAAGTATTTCAACGATTACTTATCTAGAAGCATACGACCAGACGGAAGAGCATTTCATGAGCATCGAAACATTAAATTAAATGTTAATTCAATAAAAGCAGCAGATGCTTCAGCTGTAGTCAAATGCGGGAACACTACAGTCGTATGTGGAATCAAGCTGGTAATCTTCTTTTCTGTCATATGTGTCTTCGAAAGTTATACTTGTGTATAGAACTTTGTACTGTACTTGTGTACAGTGTACAAACTACATTCTTATTATTCTAACTTTTCAGGAACTAGCAACACCAAAAGCAGAAGAACCAGATGTGGGTTTTCTTGTAACAAATGTGGAACTACCACCATTATGTTCATCAAAGTATAGACCTGGGCCACCTTCAGACAGTGCACAGGTCACCAGTACCCTTGTGTCAGATATTGTCATAAATTCTAAATGCATTGATCTGAAAGACCTGAGCATAGTACATGATAAGCTGGCTTGGGTGCTGTACTGTGATATGGTCTGTATTGATAATGATGGCAGCTTGGTGGATGCTTGTATCATGACATTGATGGCTAGTTTGAAAACATGTAAGTGAACTTTTCCCAACAACTATATGTTTTCAAAATCTATGACAATGGAAGGTACGAGTGATAATTTAGGTAAACTTATCAACTCTAAGGTATCTTCTAGCTCTCAGTTAATCAATTGTCAAAAAGGGGTTAAGCAGAATTCCTTTACATTATTTCATCAGAATATTCAGGGTTTTTCTTCCAAACAATTAGAAATCGAACTATTTTTAGAAAAAACCAAGTTTGATATTATCTGTCTATCTGAACATTGGATGAGGGATTACGAAATGCAATTTAATTACGAGAATTATAGTGTGGGCAGTTGCTTTAACCGGAAGTCTAAGATGCGTGGGGGTTCATTAATCTTAGTTAAAAATTGTGTTAAATTTAAGCCTCGTAATGATATTGTCGATCTTTCGGTTGAACATAGCATAGAATTGTCTTGTGTTGAGCTAGATATGCATGTAATAGTGTGCGTTTACAGACCCCCTAATTACCTGAACTACTCTATCTTTGAGTCAGTAATGGAAGATGCTTTGGCAAAACTTGTGACTGGTAGTAAACTAATAATTATCTGTGGTGACTTTAATATCAACATTTTAGAGAATAATGTAAACAGCAGTAGATTTTTAAATCTCTTTAAATCATTTAATTTGTCAAATGTTTTTTCAGAACCAACCCGAATTACTACAAATACTGCTACTTGTATTGATAATGTTTTTTGTTGCTGCGACTACTTAGATAAATCCATCGTAAATTACCTTCCTTCAGATCACAGCGGACAGACTGTTTCTTTCGCGTCTAATAAACAATTACAAAGAATTCAGATTCAAACTAGACAAATAACACCCAGCAATTTAGAAAAGTTTAATAATAATTTAATTAGTAAGTTAAATATACCAGGCCATATTGGAAACAATGTAAATGAATTGTATGAAGAATTCTTTTCGGTAGTGCACACCGAGTTCAATAGTACTTTAAAACAGAAAACTAAGACTATTGGCCCAAAGTTTATTTTCAGTGACTGGGCAACACAGGGTATTAGGAAAAGTAGGGAACGATTGTTTGAGTTGTACGGCCTTAAGCCTTATATCAACACAGAAACTTTTAGTAAATATGTGGCTACTTACTCGAAAATTTTTAAAAACTCTTGCAAGATAGCCAAGTCTCTTTTCATTAGCAACAAGATAAAATCAGCCGATAACAAAATAAAGACGGTTTGGAAAATTATCAACAGTGAGACTAATAGATCTAAAAAACCAAGTAATGACATAACACTAGAGACCTCACATGGTCTCGTGAGTACTAATAATGAAGTCGCTCAAGAATTTGTAAATTTCTTTACCAGTATCCCACTTAAAACTACTGAAACCTTAAATTCCTCTCCCTTGCTCTCTATGGATTTATTGAAGGCGAACGTTTCAGCCTGCTCAAATGAATTTAAATTTCAGCATGTAAACCCCATGACAATCATAAAAGCTTTTAAGCAAATCAAGATCAAATTAACCGAAGATCTATGGGGTATGTCTATCAAAGCTTGTACCTCAATTGTTGAGACTGTAGCGCCGTATTTAGCCTCAATATTTAATTTGTGCGTGGATCAAGGGGTCTTCCCGGATCTAATGAAATTCAGTAAGGTAATACCGCTTTTTAAATCCGGGGACAGTAAAGACACCAACAATTATAGGCCCGTATCCGTGTTGCCGGTTTTCAGCAAGGTGTTTGAAAAGATAATGCTCGATCAAATGCTTAACCATTTTAACACCAATAAAATCTTACACGAACAGCAGTATGGTTTCACCAAAGGACGTTGTACGACTGACGCCGGTGTCACTTTATTAAAACATATTTTTACTGCGTGGGAAGAGGCACAAGATGCCATAGGAATCTTCTGTGACCTCTCGAAGGCATTTGATTGCGTAAATCACGAAACCCTGATTTTGAAGCTTGAGCATTACGGTTTAGGTAAACTTGCGCTCAGTTTAGTAAAATCATATCTGAATGATAGACAGCAGCATGTACAAGTAAAGGGTGTAAATTCGATGGGTTTAAGAGTAAAAATGGGTGTACCACAAGGTTCGATATTGGGTCCCTTCCTCTTTTTAGTATACATTAATGACCTACCCCATTTATTTAACAACCATCCGCAAATGGTGTTGTTTGCTGATGATACTTCTTTAATATTTAGGATAAACAGACGTGCCACAAATCTTGACGACGTAAATAGCGCCCTACTGCAGGTTCATAATTGGTTTACCGCTAATAATTTAGTACTAAATGGGAAAAAAACTAAGTGCATAAGATTTGCTTTACCAAATGTCAAAAGTAGTGATTGTGACATAGTATTGAATCAAGAGAAACTTGAATTTGTCAATAAAACGGTTTTCTTGGGAATTACGCTTGACCACAGGCTACAATGGGGTCCTCATTTAACATCTCTTGCAGGCCGGCTGAGCTCAGCAGCGTATGCTGTTAGAAAAATCCGTCAATTTACTGATGTTGATACGGCGAGGATAGTCTATTTTAGTTATTTTCATAGTATTATGTCATACGGTATTTTACTATGGGGACGTGCTGCAGACATCGAGTCTATTTTTATTCTGCAGAAAAGAGCCATCAGAGCCATATATGAATTACGTAGACGCGATTCTCTAAGAGAACTGTTTAAGGAAATTAATATCATGACAGTACCTTGTCAATACATCTATGAAAACATCATGTACGTTAGGAAAAATCTGCATTTATTCAGTAAAAGAGGTGACAGACACCACTATAATACTAGAAATAGGGACCAACTAGTTCAGCCAGGTTTCAGGCTTGCTAAAGTAGATTCATCTTTCATGGGGTACTGTTTAAAATGTTACAATAAAATACCTCCCCACATTCTACAACTGAATGAGACGAAATTTAAATCTTGTGTAAAACGCACACTATGTAGGCAAGCATATTATAAGCTGGGGGATTACATTGAGGATAAAAATGCTTGGCTAAATGCTGGTCCTGCTCCGCAACCTTAGATGCAAACTTATTGGACAATTATTGTGGTAGCTGCAGAAGATTGTAAAAATATTCTTGCATTGTATAGATTCCATCTCTTAGTATTGTATAATTGCATAACACATGTGTGAGTACCATGTACCGTAAAGCTACCATTTGCATTTAGTTATGTTTCATTGACTTGAATATGCCTTGGTGGCTGAGAGAATGTCATGCTCGCTTAAATGTCTTGCTGATGGTGGCGGGTGGGTCGGGTCATTTAGTTCCCTACAATATGGTTGAATTGAATGGCGCTGATTCATGCGTCATGTTCGTGAACGGGCGCTGTCAGACGGGACTGGTCATCTCTTAGCTGCCGTGGATCATTTGAATTGCTTTATTTTTAATTGTTGATTTATTTATTTTTACTCTGGACGCTCTTATTGTGCACGTCTTTCTACATCGTTCTCACATATATGTATAATCTCAACATGAAAGATGTAACCAAGATTTTGTAACAACATTTTTGATTGAAAAGAGTGTCCATGGAGTTTCTTGCCCGTTCTTCTCCATAGAGATCTACGTTAGGGAATGGGCAACTACAGTACTTTCTCAAGTTATTATGCCTTGTGTCTGTGACTGTAGCTTCGCTTTATTTTTCGTTTTATCGACATTCAAAAGTGCCGTAATGGTCTAGTTGAAATAAATGATTTGAGTTTGAGTTTGAGTTTGAGTTTATATATTGTGTAAAATCTGCTAAATAAAAAATTACGACATTTTTCAGTAACTCTTCCTACCGTGACATATGATCCAGAAACAGAAGAAATCGCTGTAGACACAAGTGTTAGAACAAAACTAAATGTAAATGGCTTACCAGTGGCAACAAGCTTTGCTTTATACAAACATGACCAAAGGTAAATTACAGTACTAGTAAAGTACAATTAACAGCATACATTTATAGACAGTTAAAGCATACATATATCATGGAAACTAATACTTTTATTTTCTGTAGCAATATTGTTTTAGCGGACCCCTCATCATATGAAGAAGAAATGTGTGGAGGCATTGGTGCTAATTTAATAACATGTTATAACAAAGGTATTCTTTGCGGCGTTCAAAAGTTTGGTGGCTGCAACCTCTCTCTAGAGTGTGAAGTAGAGGCTCTTAGAATTGCTAAAGAAAGAGCACAAGTGGTAGAAAAAGTTGTTGATGTCTGCATCAAAAATTATGAGTTGGAAAATAATAAATAGAATATAATTATAACTTCAGTATTATTTTCATATCCTTAGCCCCAACTTACAAGTCTAACTTTCTTTTTTTTTGGGTTTTTATGGAATTTTAATTTTAATAGTAGGTGAAAAAATGGGGGTGCTTAAAAATAATTTATTCTCACAGTGGGCAGTAGACAAAATAAGTTTGGGAACCCCTGGTTTGGTAACCAAAGGTGGGGGTGCCCCAAGTCCCGATTTTGGAGGCAGAGATACTTCCGTCGCATGCATATTTACAATTATTATTGTACTTAATTGTGTTTTTATTTAGATTTTGAACTTTACATAGGTACTTAGATCTTTATTTTTCATTTTGGTCAATTAACGGTGAGGTAAACCAATTTAAGGAACTTAGGTACTGTACATGGTAATTCAAGTTTTAGGTTTATGAACTTCAGTAACATCCAACAAACAATTTTGTTTCTTTGAAGTTGCTATAATTTTTTTAGAGGGTAGCTGTGATATATTAATGTATGTCTGCCTGCAAAAGAAAATTACTATTTTCTAAATTGTTTTTTTTTACTTTTTGCAGCAAACTGTACAGTGTTTTGTTAATTAAATACGTTTCTGCAGGTACACAAGAGATACCAAATCTACCTATACAGTGCCCTTAACTACATACACCCTGACTTTTTAGTCGTCTTACAAAGGCAGTCCAGTTCATGTAACCAATGACTAGTAAACGTTCATAATAAAAAAAATAGACATCTAGGAGATTTAAAAAAATACTTATTTTATTTCCTTTATTCAATTTAATACAAACTTTTTACATTTTTAAATATTAATATAAAAAAACATTTAAAAATATAAAAAATTGTAGCCCACCGGTATCGGGAACAGGGTCCAAGCTACCGGCAGTCAGGGCTCCAGAGAGAGGAACCTCCTAACAATACTACATTATATTTTATTATAAAATATAATATAGTATAATAATATTTTATTCATTTATGACGCAAGGCGTAGTTTTGTCTCGTTGAAAATGGTGATAGAATGATCTGCTCGACTCGTGCGCTAGGTAGGTATACTCTACAGTTTGATACGTAAACATTTTTAACAGGGTGTTTCATATTTCTAATGTATATTATTTATTTTTCTTCGTACCTATTATCTTAATTACTTACTTATTGATAAAAAAACAATAATGCCTCGAGGTATTTTATGTCGGATACATGTGAGTGGACCGCTTTTGTAAGACGCTCAGTATATATATTGTAGTCTTTGGTAAGACGACTAAAAAGTCACGGTGTATACTGGTTAGCGGTACACCCGCGGTTCTGACATCAGGTTCGCGGGTGTAGGTACCTAATTTTTGAAATATCATTGTACGGGTTTAGGTACCGTGAAACCTGCTTACCTACTTTGCCACTTTTTCATGTGTCAAAAAGTTGGATTCGCTCTAAAAAAATATAATTATATGAAAACATAATGAGTAACCTACACCTATATCTAGTAAATTTCATGAAAAATTATATTATTACCAAATATCTATTTTATTTTTGTAAATTAAAATAATAGATGCTTAAAAACAATTATGGCAAAGTCAGCTGTCACTTCTGGTAAATTTGCCATATGAAAATAAAAATGATGTTTTTGGAGTTTATGAGGTTAAACTGGAATATATGTGCACTCTTCCTATATCCCGTGAAATAAAAGTGAAAACTTTATATTATTTAGCACTGGTAATTTAACTCTCTAAGAAGGTGGCAAATTCACCAACCTTTCCAAAATATTTCATAGTAAGAAGGAGTTAGGGTTAGGGTTGTCAAATAAAAATGTTTTCATAGTAGGAAAAGTTTAATAAAATAAAAATAAAAAAATCAATTTTAGTGAGATCGACACGCATCTACTTATCTTCTAATTCGTTTCTTAACTTGAAGTGTTTGAAATAATAAAACAAAAAAAAATAGCATAAACTAACTATTTATCACGTAACAAAGTTTCTCTCTCAATTTTTTAGTTAGGTATTTAGAAAAAGCAACATCAAAATAATATAACTTAGCATAATCAGTCTCTAATGTTCCCACGGCAGTCAGATATTTAAATATGTACCTACCTATAACAAATCAACGACCTAGTAAATTATTCATATAGGAAATTTGAATTACCTATCAATATAAAATATAAAAAAAAAAAAAACTGGAAAGCTTAAAGCTTATAAATACCTAGTAAGTACCTACTATAAATCACTGTTGTACTGTACATTGTATGTCGGTACCTAGTTATTCATTGGACATTGTACTTAGAAAAATCAATGTTGTCAAATTTGAATTTACCTCGACGACCCTCTTGAGGGTTAGTCAATACCAGCTCCACATCTGAGTCTAATATAAAACTAATGTCATTCACGTCTGGCCAATAAAAAAGATCCCCCTTCCTTCTCATAAATTTGACAAGCATTCCGGAACCTTCAGTTAGTTCTAAAAGTTTGCCTACATAAAACTTATTTACTTTTAGTCCACGAAATTTAACCAAGAGGAAACTGCCAATTTGATGCATTAAGGTATAATTTTTTTTCGTATTTTCGAAGTTGTTTTGTACAGTATCTTCCTCCACATCACTTGGTTCTGATTCAGAAAAGAACGGCCCTTCATCTGAAGAATCTCTTAAAGAATGATCATCATTGCTTTCATCGGTTTCTTCTTCGGTTTCTTGAACTAATTTTCTTTTTCTATTACAAGCTAAAGGGACGTGAAACATTTCTGCAGAAGTGGATGGTACTGGATTATTATAATCAATCAATTCTGATGGTTCTGGGCCAATTTCAAGTTTTTTGTCAGACTGTTTACACAGATTAAGTGATGAACATATATTGTGAGTTTTATCTATTTTGTGCAATTTCAGATTACTTTTATCCAAATAGAAAGCGCGACTCAGTGGACTATACTTGATTTCAGATAATATTGTAATTTTTTTTCCACCTAACTTTACAGTAGATTCAGGTCCTGGTGTAGATGTTGTAGCGGCAGTTTCATTTTCAGACGCAAACCAATGATGATAAGTTTCTGTTTCAAGTCCTGGTGAAGGTAACAATGCAGTAGTAATTTCATTTTCAGGTGTACACTTACGATGCATCGTTTCCGATTCGGGTTCTGGTGTAGACATCAAAACCATAGGTGTTTCAGGTTCAGTTGTACACGTAGGATGATTCAGAGCTTTAAACTCACGCTTTTCCTTGAGAACCGTTTTAGTAGGAAGTTTTTTAGCGTTGTTACTTCTTTTATTCGACATCAACAGTTCTATTTCTTCGGAAGAAACCGAAGCACCGGGTGTAATGTTGACTTTTTTATTTTTTACTTTCTTAATAGGATTTACTGACCGGTTTTCTTTTAAATAGTCTAGAAGCGCGTTGTCAACGGTATATTTGGTTTCTTGTTCGTAGTCAGGAAGTTTCCTTAATATTTTATGAGGGTTAAAAGGTACTATCCCGGTAGCCCTAAATCCAGATATGATATTTTCTTTACTGGTTATCTCTATTGCCTGTATTAAAGATTTAAGCAAGACTGGAAAATGAGATTTATTGAGTTGCGTTTCTGACGGATTCTCATGTTTGTAGGTGGTTAAAATTTTGCGCCATTGCTTTTTCAGTGGGCCGAAAAATGCGACATCTAAGGGCTGCGAAATGTGTGTGGAATTAGGTGGCAAAAATGCGAACCTTATATTTGTTTCTTCACATAGACGTATTATATTAATGTTTAAATGGCTTGAAAGGTTGTCGCCAATGATTAATTTCGGGCCTTCAAGCTTTTCAGCCCATGGTATGATAATTTTCTGAAACCAATCTTCGAACACGGTGGCATCAAACCAGCCAGATTTTGTCCGATTATATCGGGCATCGCTTGGTCCATTTTGACACCACGAGGTCCACAAATGCTCTGCCTTAAAAACAGTATAAGTAGGCAAGAGTGTTCCATCTGCCACCGCTGCGAACATTATTGAGATATTGCCTTTGGTGTGATTGAGTACTCTTTCAGGATACTTTACATCGCGCTTGAAGATGCACTTTGACGATCCAGGATTATCCGATAGATTGGTTTCGTCGTAATTGAGTATATTACTTTTGGGTATGTCTTGTAAAGTATTTCTTAAATTATCGAAATAAATGTTAAATTCATCTGGCGTTTTTGCAGCGCGAACCCTTTTTATATTTTGTGCAGCTCTAACTGTTAATTTATCTTTGTGTCGGACCAGAATTTTTTTTATCCACCACTTTCCTGGCGGTTTATTATTAAAAATATGTTCTCTATTGTTACCTTTAAGGTAGTTGAACACAACGAGACTTAGATCGAAACGAGATAGAGGAGCTCCGAAATCACCTGCTGCTCTCAGAACATTAACAATATTTTGTTCTTCTGATTCAGAAAGTCTTTGCTGTCCGCCTGGCTTCCTACTATGCTTATTTTTTACTTTATTATCTATAGTTCTGCGTGGTATGTGGAATCGTTTTTCAGCTTCAAGGGACGAAATTTCTTTCCTGCTAACTAAGTCCACAGCAACTTCTAACATTTCTGTAGAATATTCCTTATATGCTCTGTTCCCTAACAAAGGTCGGCGGCGTCGTTTTTCCATCTTCTAAAAAAGGAAAACTAAATGTTTATTTGTCAATATTTTGAACAGAAGGTAGGTACTCATGAAACTAACTTAAAGGTAAACTGGATAGCGACTACAATATTTAACGACTTATACACGTCCACATTAATGTTAAACAGTGTCTAGTCAAATCATTTTGGACCATTTACGGGACTTGTGAAAGTCAAAAGAAGTAGGTAATTGCCACGATCTAAAATATAATTTCCAATGGAAACAACATTTTAGATGGAAAAGGAAATAAAAAACATGCAATAGAAAGTATTGTGAAATTGCAACGCTATACAGTATTTGCGCAAATAACTAAATCACTTCACATAAGTATTTAATTCCAACTGACACCATTAAAAAATAAAATTACCCACCACCCTGTGTACCTTTTGTAAACCAACATTCATGCAAATCTGGGTACCTACCTACTTATATTATAAGAAATTTTGTGGCAGCCCTAACCTTCAACAAAACATGGCAAACTCACCATCACCGACGTTGTGATTGGGGTTGTTGAATTTACCAACACCAATTGCGAAATACAGGTGGCTTGTAGCACAGTAAATCAGCTTTTATTTAGCTAAAGAACATTATGCTAACATAACATCAAAACGGTACTTACGTGGGCAATGCTTTTCCCGTTTGTTTTTGTAAAAGTTCCGGAGCACTAAGTTTTACGCCACCAACATTCGAAAAAAGTAACCGCCGAAAATGACATCTCAAGAACAAGCTGGGTTGCCACATCTCACTCGGTGTTGCCATTTTACTCATAAATTTTACCATAAAGGCATACATACATGACAAAAAACTGTTATTAGGATGTAAATACACTTTTTCCCTCAGAAGTTGGCTATGGCAAACTCGCCAACCGGTGGCACATTTTATGGTACACAGATTTTCAGGAGAGGTACGTAAAGGTACACAGAAGGTACCAAATAACTGCAATAATTTTAGGCTGATCTGAAAAATACACCCACGAATCTGACGTACATAAAAAAACGTTTTGTAGTGGCGGCCATCTTGAATTTTAAATTTAATATTCCCTATTCAAGCCGTTTCATCTAAAAATACCCATATAATGAGGGAATTGTGAAAAAATATCTAGTCCGCCATTGTGTGGCAGCGGCCGTCTTGGACCGATTTTCATCAAACATAGCTAAGAACTATTATTGTACCATGGCTAAAAACACTCCCGAATAATTCACCTTTCAAACAAAAAAAAACAAAATCGGTTCATTTGTTCGGAAGCTACGATGCCACAGATAGACATGTCACCGTAAAATTGTCAAACACGTAATATTGTAAACTCTCGAAATATTGTCAAACGAACACACTGCTTACAATTTAACGCGATTATGGGGCAGAGATACTTCCGTATGTTCAGTAGACAAAATTTCGAGAGTTTACAATATCGCTAGAGAGATTACAATATTACACGGTGTTTGACAATGTTACTTTGACAGACATATACACTGTCAAACTTACAACACCCCGTCATATTTGCGTCGGGGGTTAGAAATAGACAAGTTTCAAATATGTGTTCGTTTTTTAGGCTTGGAGAGAGGCCAGTTCCCGATTCGTTAGAAGACGGGGAAGCGGTTCCTCATTCAGAAGCCGGGGCGCCCTGCGGACACTCCGTCCGCATACCGGCCCATCGTGCTGCTCGAAGAGGTGGGCAAGCTCTTTGAAAGAGTCATTGCAAACTGACTCGCCGAGCAGTTTGGTTTCCGCAAGGGGCGCTCGACGTTGGACGCCATCATGACTGTGCGTGTGCGGTGTCTCTCGACATCGCCAACGCCTTCAACATCATGCCCTGGAGCTGCATTATTATATTGCGTCGTGTGGTCGGGGACTACCTGACGGACAGGGCCGTCATCTACCCTGATTGCAGCGGAGAGTGGAACTGGCGAGAGATGTCGGGCGGTGTCCTACAGGGATCGATTCTGTGGCCGCCCCTGTGGTACATCGGTTAGGACAGGGTGCTGTGCGCCGACCTCCCTAGCAGCGTCAGTGTAGTTTGCTACGCTGACGCCGCTAGGGTGAGGTGTCAGCATAAGGAAGGGGTCGATGGGCAAGGGCCGAAGCCTGCCGTTGCTGCGGGACTGTTCAAAAGAGATACCATGGCCTCGGAACATAAAGGGTGAGGAAGGAACATGGATGGGTTTTAGTCAGCAAAAGTCTGACACTCCCTCCCGCTCTGCCCATAGTGGGAGGAGTCATTTGATGAATTTCCATAAGAAAAAAAAAGGCAAAAGACATTGATATGTAAAAATCATATAGGCATTTTCTAGGTAATGGCATTTTAAAATAATTTTATTATATCGCTCTGTTCCAAGGGTGTCGGCGCGTCGCCAGCTTTTAGGCAGGGAGTTGAAAAATATAAATCACATTTGAAAAGGTTTTGTTTTCTATTTACAGATGCAACTAAGAATCCATAACGAAAGATCTCAGGAAAGGCAGCTCTTTGGATTGGTTATATTTTGTTGTTCTTAGATGAGTTAGTTTCTTATTTCTTCCGTACCTATCACCGAACTAAAACTAAAAAGTAACTAATAGTTCCATGCTCAAAAATAAAAATAAAATATTGTTGTGACAAGATTTGTTTGCTGGCAACTGTCGTTTATCTGTCAATCTGTCTATTAAGACAGTGACTGTGACACTGACATCTATCATTCGTTTAAAATGTCACCACGTCTCAAAATATCAAATTATGTTATTGAGGTAAACGATTGAATTTTGTTAAAAATACGCTTTGAAAAGTATCTGATTTTGTCTAAATTATTAAATAAAGTGTCTGCCGATCATTTTAATCTACACTTTTGCCGTTAAACTGTATATAAATATTGTTAAATTACATACGTCATCATCTCAAGTCACCACATTTTGGTTTAATATTTTTTTATTAATTTGTGCTACTAAATATTACATAATGACGCTGATAATTCTCGTTTTTAGAGGCTGTCTACTATAGACACCAATGAAACTACAGGATGTCTGTACGGTCTCATGTACGATGGCACATTGCTCGTGGTCGGACTGAGCTTAGAATTATTTGAAAATGAGAAGAACACTTATCGGCAATTGTTGCTTAACCTTCCTGCCGAAATAGAGCTATGCGGCGTCGTAAGGTTCGGCGAATCTTTGACTACTGGAACAACAATGAAAGAAATATTGCAGGTAAATAATTGCATTGTCATCCCAACTGCTCTCTCTCTCTCTGGTTTCTTTATTCTCCTCCTTAAATGTTATTCATTTATAACCATGTGTCTTTTTAGGATGTTGATATAACAGACAATCCGCTGGTGATAATAGTCAATGAAAAGAAAGAAATGAAAGCTCATTTTCTGGTCCATGACAAGTTTGAAGAGACAAAATATGAAGTGTTGAGCTCAGAGGACATGTGGAAACAGTTTCTGCATGTGCGCTTGAATACAATACTACCACTAACCTGTGAGGCAACAATATCTGGTGTGAAAAATATCTTGCAGAATAAGAGGAAAAAGGTATTTTTTATTAGATCTTTTTGACAGATAATCAATGTTATACCCCCAAACACAAAATTGAAATTCAAAATTGTTTTTCTATATAATGCACCTAAAACTATTCTTCAGAAAGTATCATAAATAAGATATTGATATATTGGCCGTTTATTTGTAACAGATTGCCTCTGGTCAAGTGTCATTCCATGTTGATGGAACATCAGTGTACCTGTTTGGTGTTGCATCTGATGTGGGTCTGACTGGAACTAGCACAGAAGCAACTATAGGAGAATTGGTTGATTCAATGAGCCCAGAACAGCCCAAGAAAAAAAAGCATAATACAAATACTGTTGTAAGTATGTCTTTAAATCTGCATTACACTGCTTTTGTAAGAACTAAAATTATCTAACTAAATTACCACACCAATACCAATGTGGTTATGTTTTTTAATGAAATCCCATGGATGCATGCAAAAAAGCAATATCAATAAAGGTAAACAGCTTAGCACATTAAAAATACATAGGTACAATTGAATATTTATTTTTATTTTCAGGAAATAGTACCTATAAATCTTGTATTGAAGACTACCAAGGATATTTTGTCAGATAAGCTTGTGAAGACTGCAGTTAAAATGATGACAACTCAAAGAAAACGTAAGAAATGACTAATTAAACGTAACATAATGCCTGTAATCCTCGAAGGGTCAGGCAGAGGTGTACCCACCCATTAGTACACCCACAGTTCGAACACCAATTATTAATGAATTCAGTCTAAATCTAAACTTGTTTGAAATAAAAAAATAATTATCTATTTGTTAATTATTGTTATTTTAATTTAGTTTCTAATTTTATTACCAAATGTGTTATGATTTTAATTCTAATTTAATTTAATTTTCCAATTTAATTACTAAATATGTGTTGATTTTAATTTTATTTTTAACTAGCCGATGCCGGCGGCTTCGCCAGCGTAAAATTATATACAAAAACCTTCCTCTTGAATCACTCTATCTATTAATAAAACCCGCATTAAAATCCGTTGCGTAGTTTTAAAGATCTCAAGCATACATAGGGACAGACAGACGCAGCGGGAGACTTTGTTTTATAATATGTAGTGAAGTGCCACTATAACTTTGTTTGCTTGGTTATACATTTTATTAAACATGCTGTGGTCTCCTGTAAGTGAAGGAGAGGTACACCTACATGCTACTTTTGTCGTCGATTCTTTTTTTCGTGTTTTGTGTACATTCTTTGTTGGAGATCCTAAATAAATAAATAGGCAACTACAGTCTTTTCACAGTTATTATGCCTAGTTAACTGGCTTCATTTTTTTGTTTTTGACTATCCAAATCTCATCTGGTGGTATTTAAATAATGTGAACAACAGTATAAGTTATGTGGCATAGTTATGTGAAAAATAACGTAAAAGTTTTTAATATGTTTCAGCTGCATTTTGCATCAGTATGCCTTTGAGAATAGATACATTGGCAATAATCCATCGCAACACAAACTTATTAGACCTTTATACAGTTCTTGTGGAGGCTGCGTGCAGGTCACTCAGATTGTTAGAAAGCATTCTAATAGAACAACTAGGTTTGTATATTTCTATTAAAACTTTTTAAATATTACTAACTATGCAACTTGGGTAAAATAAGTTCCACAAACTTCATCAAACTGCTAAAAGTGATCTTTTGAACTTTTTAGTTGCAGTTGGTTTTCGAAATTGTCTCCTCAAGCTTTCATGTTCACACGTCACTTGGTCATGGTGGTAAAGCCGACTGCACGTTGCCGCCCATAGTAACACTTTTACCTTGAGTTGGTCTAGCATATTCATTAGAATAAGAGGCTTATATTAATGTTGCTACCAGTGACTTGCAGTCGGCTGTACTACCCGGGTATGAGTGACAGAGATGACACTCTACAAAGTGAACTGCAAAACTTGACATAATCATAAAACTTGATATTCCGTATTAGGGCAATCACATGTTTCCATGCTCCTATCCTTTCTCAGAACCGTCATGCTAGAGCAGGCATGCTATCGCACGTGGCAGCATTCACGATGCGTTTGCAACACGTTATATTTCTCACTCTAGGCGCAACACTTAACGCCTATAATGGTCCTAACCGTTTTCGATTAAGGCGGCCTATCTTAACGCAGATTATCCATCGGCGCGGGAGATATTATAGTGCACAAGTGCATCAGTGCACCTGTGTCTGCGTTGCAACGCCTGTTTCTTTACTCTCATAGTCCATCCGACACGACGGGAGAGAGCCTAAAATGGCCAAAAAAAAAGCGGCCATTTTAGACCCCCAGGCGCAGGACCAACTTGCACAGGCTTCACGTGCTTTCCGAGGCACGGGGGTATCTATCATACCGCCAACTTCCAAACTACAAACTACTGAGAAATTTCTAGTGAAAAAACCCAATATCAACCGACCCAAGAAACGAAACCAGGACCCCACGCTCAGCAGTCGCGCTTGCGACCACGAGACCAACGGGACAGTTACGTAATGCCTATATGTATATTTGTAGTATAACAATTTTAATTAATATTCATTTCAGGTCAAGAGGGTATTGGAGATGGTGCTGGGCTACGTTTACCTGAAACTTTCCATTTCTTACCACAAGAATTGGGGCATTTCGTCACAAGAGTAGTACCTAAAGCCATACCAGATGAAAGTATGGGTAAGTTTTGATAATTTGAGTAGCAACAAATCACCATTTACTGACCATAACAACAAATGTAAAAACTTTTCAAAATTACAGAAAAAGAACGGCGTTTGTTACACGAACAGTTAGGTTTACCCCTGAATAGGCCTTTATTCCGTAGAGGTAATGCGTACGCTGATAAAAGCGGCGGACGTCTAATTAATCCTCACGAAGCTATATCACAACAGCCATTAAAGCCTGACGTCACTGTGGCACTGGTCCGAGGCCGGTACACCTACCATCATTACATGCAGGACAACTTCAACGACGATGGATGGGGATGCGCCTACCGTTCCATGCAAACCATATTTTCGTGGTTTAGGTATGTTTTATTACTTTTAACTCTTTCAAATAACTCTATTCAATTTTCTTTTTTTTTTAATCCTTTCAAAATGTTTATTATATTTTTAGGTTCCAGGGATACACCAACGTCGAAATACCAACTCACAGAGATATTCAACAGTGCCTTGTAAACATTGGTGATAAGCAACCCTCATTTTTAGGATCAAAGCAATGGATTGGTTCTACAGAAGTCATGTTTTGTTTAGAAACACTTCTAAGTGTCCAATCAAGGATTATCTTTGCAAATACTGGAGCTGAATTACAGAGTTATGCTCATGATTTAGTTCATCACTTCCAGACACATGGAAGTCCAATTATGATTGGTAAGTAGGTATTCATATAATTAGACCTGCCGTGGCTGCGGGACTGTTCGAAAGAGAAACCCTGGAACACAAAGGGTGAATAAGGAACATGGATGGGTTTTAGTCAGTAAAAGTCTGACACTCCCTCCCGCACCGCCCAGAGCGGGAGGAGTCATTTCCCGATATCCCATCCGAAAAAAAAAGAGTTCTTCCTGAGTTTCAAGTGTCATTCAAATCTTACAATTTGAACGAAAATATTGTTTTACACACAGCTGAACGAATTGTTCTTTAATAACTTAGTTCTCTGGTTCTACATAACATCCCCTAAACAGATACTTTTATTTGTAGGTGGTGGAGTACTGGCGCACACAATTCTTGGAGTAGAATACAACACTGCGACTAACGAAATACGCTATCTTATCCTGGATCCTCACTACACCGGCGGAGAGGATTTGTCGACTGTCATCAACAAAGGCTGGTGTGGCTGGAAGAATTCCGATTTCTGGAATAAAACTGCTCACTATAACCTTTGTTTGCCACAGACAAAGCCTGCTATTTAAGAGCTCAATCGTATCATAAACGTTTCAAAATAATGTCTTTGAACATAATTTTCCATTATTCTGTTTCTAGCTGCCAATAGAGCATAGAATTATGTTTAAAAAAGCTGTGATACTCGGCTTCTATGAGCCCTTATATTCCACGTCGCATTTTTTTCAGATAACATAAAGTGTAACACTGGTTTGAGTAAATGGTGTAAATTATAACAATGTTACTGCAAAATCTTTTCGAAAAGAGTGCACACTTTTAGTGCATGCTGAGATAGTTTATCAAGGATTTCTCTCTATTCATGTATTCAACGTAATCTAAAATCATCACCCCTAAATTCTTGGCCCTTTCATCTTATGAACTGTATTTCAGAACTTTGAAATCTATACAAAATAAAAGACTAACCTAAGCTCAACGGAAAAATTGTGATTATTTGATCAAAAGTTTATAATTATATAGGATTAGTGTTACAATAAGCATGTTTTTATACTTGTTCAAATGTTTAGTTAGTTTCCGTCATATTGATTATCACTGTACTGTAAAATTGTCCCAATAACTAATGAATAATTTAAAAACACCACAATTAATAATCAATTATGTAAACAACGTTGAGAATGATTTATTTTATAGTCCATAAAATGCGAGTCTTTTAATTTGCCTAACATCATTTGTATTGCCTATCGTGGTTTATTGTCAAGCATGTAAGTTAAATGGAATTGTTATATTTTATACTAAATAAAGTATGAAACAAAAAAAAATGATTTTATTAATAACTAGCTTTTGCCCGCGACTTCGTTCGCGTGAAGTTTTGATATCGCGACGCATCGCCTGCTCAACAGAAGCTTATTCCCCGTTTGCAACATTTCTTATTACTGCTCCGCTCCTATTGGTCATAGCGTGATGTTATACAGCCTATAGACTTCCTCGATAAATGGACTATCCAACGCAAAATTTTTTTCATTTCGAGCCGATAGTTCCTGAGATTAGCGCATTCAACCAAACAAACAAACTCTTCTGCTTTATAATATTAGTATAAGTAGATTTTGTCTCCCTCGTTAGTCGTGGTCGCAAGTGACTGCTGAGCAAGAGATCATTGGGTTCGATTCCTAGGTCAGGCAATGTTACTGGGGCATTTCATCGGGAGGAATAGGCTAGGTTCCACCATCAATAAATTGCAAAACTAATTAGTCCGTCAGTTAGAGTATTTGAAAATAATGGACACGTATTTTTTGTTTTTGTAAATCACTGAGTACTGACAAAGATAAAACGCATCACTCGGGAGTGGGGGCTCGTGACGTCACAGCGCACTAAAAACTAGCACGGCGTGACGTACCTATTGCGAATTTTAAGCGAAGCGTCGTATCTTCGTCAATTTTGGTTTATGTAATGTAACAAAAAAAATACGGGTCAAATATTTTTTTATAATCTAACTGACGGACTAATTAGATTTTTTTTAGGACACAAGCCTGTAGCTGCCATGGAGTTTGGATTTGAACCTGGTTGACGGCAATAGTCTCGGCCCCCTAATACATGGGATTTAAACATTATTGGCGAACTGTGGGTGTACCATTAGGTACACCGCTGCTCCTTCGGGTATTACAGGCGTAATTATATAAGTATCATCATCATTTCAGCTGAAAGACGTCCACTGCTGGACATAAGCCTCCCCCTCGTCACATTGACCGGTCCCGTGCGACTCGCATTTCTGTAAAAATTATATGACCAGTGTATGTTGCCAGTGTTACGTACGGGACCTTAAAGAATAGGTACAGGGTAATTGGTAATTGGGGGGTGCGTGCCATTTGATATAATAACAGAAAGTCTAACGTTCACGTGACCTAATATCATACTTTTTGTATACTATAACGTTGAAATTATATAATGAATTGTTGATATAATTTCAGTTTATCTAACTTTACATGGCTTAATTAACATTTCCTATAATGCACTTTTAAACTAATATTAATTTAGTATAATATTAAGTTAGTATAATTTTTAGTTAATACAATATTCAAAATCTATTATAACGTTAATTATAATTTTGAAACGAATATTTTTTGATTGGACTATAAACGCCTGCTACTTTCGTGATCCCCTCTATTGTTGGAGAATCATCTGGGTTAGGTTAGGTTAGAACAGTGACCATTAGCGCGCGAAGGCGAGCGAGCGGAGCGAGCGTGCCACGGTAGCGGCCGCCGAGTGCCAGATCCCCTCTATTGTTGGAGAATCATCTGGGTTAGGTTAGGTTAGAACAGTGACCATCAGCGCGCGAAGGCGAGCGAGCGGAACGAGCGTGCCGCGGCAGCGGCCGCCGAGTGACATATCCCATCTATTGTTGGTTAATCATCTGGGTTAGGTTAGGTTAGAACAGTGACCATTAGCGCGCGAAGGCGAGCGAGCGGAGCGAGCGTGCCGCGGCAGCGGCCGCCGAGTGCCATATGCCCTCTATTGTTAGTTAATCATCTGGACTAGGTTAGGTTAGAACAGTGACCATTAGCGCGCGAAGGCGAGCGGAGCGAGCGTGCCGCGGCAGAGGCCGCCGTGTGCCATATCCCCTCAATTGTTGGTTAATCATCTGGGTTAGGTTAGGTTAGAACAGTGACCATTAGCGCGCATTACTTATTCATTACAGAATTTTGGCTGAAAATTAGTAAATATGAAAATTAGGTCAAATGAAAGTTAGGTCAACTAAGCGTTATATTAAAACAGCATTATACAAATTGAAAATTATTTGAGATGAACGTTATACTAAATGATATTAGAGTAAAAGAAGTTTATATTACATGTTACATTAGATCACATGAAACTAATACGTTATTTGTTTTTATAGCATATGAAAATTATATGATGTGAACGTTATTTCAAGTGAAAATATACTATCTGTTATTATAGCATATATTACACACCCGTAATTTGGTGCAGGCCTTGAAATAATGTGTTTATTTTTCTCATCACAAACGTTACAGTGAACAGGAATTATTAAATCTAATACATAAGGCAAACATTTGTGAGAGACTGGTGCCCGAAATAGGTATACAATACCTGTGTTACGGGTGAAACGAAAAGGTGTAAAGGTGGAACATTTCAAGGAAAACTTTAAAAGTTCGATTTCTCAAAAACCACCCAGTTTGGACCCCAAGTTATCGGGTCAAAAATGTTGCAAATACTTAAGGTCAACTATCCCCCATTTCAAGGCCTGCACCCAATTATCAATCACCCTGTATACATTTTTCTGCTATCTGTTCAGTCCCATCAGTAGACCTCGTCGTAGAACTACACGAATTTATTGATTTTTTTCTCCGTTAATTTCTATAGGACACACTATCCGTTCTGTCCTACTAGTAGAAATTAACGGACTTTTTTCTCCGTTTAGTCCTACTAGTAGAACTGCATGGTAGAACTATACCTACGGATACAATGGTGAAGAAGGTCCGAGAAAGATGTGGAACTTTCTCGAAGGGTCGGCGGGCTTATAAATAGCCAGTGAGCAGTCAGTCTGATTTTCAAGTGCGATTATTTGTAAGAAAACTCAAACAACTCCAAAATAATAATTATAACAGTTTATTTACACAAAGACAGAAAATACGGGGCTTACAACTTTTACGCCTATGCAGACTATGCAGTACTTATTTCACTATTGATTACATACATAAAATACGTTCCTAGATCACAGAGACTTACAACATTAATTAGTTCAGGAAATAATTTTGAGCCTAATGAAAATCAAGGCACACTGTTACAATAAAAGTGGAGAAACACTACACCTACGAGTTTACAAGGAGCGTTTGATTTTCTGGAATGTATTCCAATTTAGCTAGAGTTAACAAATGATTCACGGCCATTTTCAACAACTTACTAGCAGGTTTCGGTAGGTTGCTATTTCTATATGTTTGACATTTTGTTAACGGACGGTTATAAACAAGACGTCACAGAAAAGCTTTCTTTGATTTTTCTATGAATCAAGTGACAGGTTGAGGTGACGCGGATAGGACATTTCAAGTAACCTTTGTTTAACCTTTTGACCGCCACAGCATAAACGCACGCTCGTGCCCTCCACGCCAAGCCACAATTTCATCTACTATTTTGTCACATATTTGTGTCGTTTGCCGTACAGGGCACGCGCTTGCTTGTCACGTATATGTGACAATGGTGTCCAAAAGGTTAAAGAAACACCGATAGTTACGAGAATTAGACATGGTAAGACTTGTCTTTAACATTTACAAATAGTTAATATCATACATTTAGCAGCTATCTTTCTTCTTCTATACATACAATAAAAATGTAACAGATCGCTGTCTGTACATGGAAGATATATGACAATACAATGATTGTTAGAATTTTTGTCTGTGCGTTTCGTGCACGCTAAACTCAGAAACGGCTTATCCGATTTAGATGTTGTTTACTTTTCACAAACATAACTTACATTTCACTAATACAATGGTAAGCTTCACTTAAAATTTAGTGTTTGTTTCATGTCATTCGGTCCATAAACAAAAAAGTTATGCCAATTTAAAGAATCACGTCGAACATTTTTATTATTTATAGATGTACGAGTATGTATAGACAGACAGAAGATGCGAAAGTTTGTCAGTTTGGATGTTTGTTACTCCTTCACGCAAAACCTACTGAACGGATTTGGATGACATAGGATACTTCTTATCCCGTTAGTAAGATCCCATGGGACAATTAAGGCCGAAGCTAGTCATAAATATATTTTTAGTTATTACTGCTCCAGTACTGCTTATTGATGTCGTAGTAGGTACTCATTATGACATTACCATGGCCGATTCATTATTACTAGCTTCCTGAACTAAAGGCAAATATATTGGGAATGAGATATGAGTGCCCACCGCCATAGAGAGAAGATGAAATTTAATATACTTGATCTAGTCTGAGTAAGCCAAGACAAGACCTAATTTTATCAGACCCTAAACCTATAAAAACCAACTTCAATTTTAATGCTGCCAACAGTTATGTGCGCTTTAAAGGGAAACCTGAATTCACTTTAACAGAAGATCCAACGACAATATATACAGGTCATAGATTTCCTTTTTTACATCAATGCTACATGAGGTTGCGAAAAGTTAAGCTGTACAAGGTAGCAAAGCAGTAATTTCTACAATTTAATGTACTTGTTAAGGTTACTGAACGTTTTCATTCAATAGCGTTACATTACATTCCTCGCAACAAAGCATCGAGTTCGAGTGTGTGCACATACTAATTCAAACTGCCGTGTAGTTTTTGATCAATCGGATTGCAGCAGCTCCCCTTTTTGCGGGGATTAATTTTGCTTGACTAGTTGCTCTTGAAATATCCAATAAGAAGGTACATCATTTTACTACTAAATTCTTAAAGTATTTCTAAATCACAGTGCCGAACTTGCGGAAACTTTTTCTGAAAATAAAATGAAAATTAGTGTAAGATAGTTATTGAAACTACTATAGGTTTTTTCTGAAAACTATTGCCACAGATGGCCTTACCCGAAGTTTTAATTCTATTCTGTCGATCTCTCCGCCCAGCATATCTACAATATTTTCACCATGTTTCAGTAAGAATGCTTCAACGTCATCAATAGTTTTCACTTTTTTCATGTCCTGAAACAATTATATTGTCCATTTAAAATAAGATTTACAAGAAATGACAATCCAAAATGGACTGACGAAAATTTAGTGAGGAAAATGCTGAGTATAAATGTAGAAGGCTATATGAGTAGAGGGAGACCAAAGAAATGTTGGATGGACCATCCATGGAGTGACTGCTGAGTTGACGAGTAGAGAAGTTTGTAAGTAGACGACATGCTGTGCCGTCCCCAAATAAATTGGGACAAGGGCCGGAGCACGAGAATGCTAAATGATGATGACGTTCCAAATTTTCGGATTAGAATCTTACTACTATACTATTATAAATCCGAGTCTTGCTATATTAAACTATTATACATGCGAAAGACTGCGAAGATAGATGTTTGTTACTCTTTCGCGCGAAAACTTCGCAACGGATTCGGATGAAAGGAGAATGGGCGCTGATATACAACGTGTAACAGAAAGGGTATAGTCATATGAAAGGGTGTGCTACAGACCATCAAACTGAACAACTTCTTCCATGGAACCACCATCGTAATAGCGAGAAAAATTTCAACGGCCCCATACTAAATTCCAATACCTACTCGACCAAATGTATGAAACAGCTGATTATTTGTTTACGATTATGATGGTGGTCCCATAGAGAAAGTTGTTAAGTTTGATGGTCTATATAGCACACCCTTTCATATAGCTATACCCTTTTTGTTACACATTGTATAGGTATTTGCCCTGAAGTCCAATAGACATATGATATATTTATACCATTGAAAGAGTATTTAAAGGAGAACCTTTGCTTCTAACCCTTTTTGTGACAATTCGTAGTCTGTTCAGAGTTATTGACCTAAATAGGTGACTATTTGATCACCAAAATTAAAATTTTCTGGATAACTAATAGCAATAAGATATACAGCATTAGATAGAGCTTTTCAAGGAAAACTTTTGCCATTAAACGACTTGCACCAATTTGTATTCCGTTCGATGTTATTTACCTAAATAGCTGACTAGTTGAGCCTACGGGCAACTAATAGCCATAAGATATACACTATTGGATAGAGATTTGCGAGGAGAACTTTTGCTATTAGCACCACTTTTGCTAACTCATAGTATGTTCGGAATAATCGACCTAAATGTGCATTTAATTATATGCTGAAGGTAACATTTTCTGAGTAACCAATAGCAATAAGATTTACGCAATTGAAAAAAAGATCTTTATCAGAACTTTTGCTAATAGTCTGTTCGGAGCTATGGACCTAAATAAGTCACTAGTTAGACACCGAAGTTAGGAGTTTATTTACAACCAATTAAGAGTTTACGGGCAACTAATAGACATAAGATATCTACTATTGGATAGACCTTTGCAAAAAAACTTCACTTTTGCTGATTCGTAGTCTGTTCAGAATTATTGATCAAAATATGCGTCTAATTGGGCACACAAATTAAAGTTTTTCTAGGTAACCAGTAGCAATAAGCTATACACCATTCAAAAGAGCTTTCAATAAGAACGTTTACTACTGTAGAACTTTTGCTAATTCCGAGTCTGTTGGATTTTATTGATAGAACTAGGTAGTTGAATGGATACCAAACTGTAGCTCCTCTCTAATTCGGATTCGAGAAAATTTTCAAGGCAAGAAATATTCTTTTTGAAGAGATAAATCTATTAGCTTAACGCTATTGGTCCATGGGGTAGAATTAACGCTCTGTAAACCATCAATTACTGTAAGGATTTGTTTCTAAAACAGCAGTTCAGATGTCAATGTTTTGAAAAAAAAAAAACGTTTATAGGCTTGTCGTATGATGTTCGAAACATACAGTATCAATAATAAATTGACGAAATAATAGTATTTAATTTAAACTAATTTCTCATACTTAGAGCTCTGTAGCTCCTGTCTGACTCCGAATCGAGAGAAGTCGCCATAATACAAAATGTTTGTCTTAAAGAGATCTATCCATTGGTGTATATCTCAAAGCTGTTCACAAGCTGAAAAGGGCAATTTCGCCCATTGTCCTTTACCACATAAATAGTTTATACGGATACAAAATCAAAGCATTTATTTCAAGTAGGCCAATTACAGGCACTTTTGAATTGTCGAAACAAAGATGAAAATTAAATGTAGCTACAGTCCCAGTCACAAGACATAAAAACTGTGAAAGTACTGTAGTTGCCCATTCCCTAACGTAGATCTCTATGGAGAAGAACGGGCAAGAAACTCCATGGACACTCTTTTAAATCAAATTATTGTTACAAAATCTTGGTTACATCATTCATGTTGAGATGGTAAATTATGTGAGAACAATGTAGCAAGATGTGCACGTTAAAAGTGTCCATAGTAAAAACAAAATATTCATTCAAATAAGCCATGGCAACTAAGAGATGACCAGTCACAACTGACAGCGCCCATTCACGAACATGACGCATGGACATGCACCGTTCAGCTCAACCATTCAGAAGGGAACTAAATGGTCCGACACACGCGCCACCATCAGCGAGACATTTGAGTGAGCATGACATACTCTCAACCGCCAGGGCACATTCAAGTCAAAAACTAAACTAAAGTAGGTTTCCAGTGAATGATAGCTTTCTAGTACATAGTACTCACACAATATGGGCTATGCGTTTATATAATACTAAAGAGATTGAATCTATACAATGCAAAGATAGTTGTACAATCTTCAGCAGCTCCAACAATACCATTTAATGCTATCAATTTTTGCGCCCCTGTCCTTCTGGAGCAGGACCAGCATTGAGCCAAGCATTTTTATCAGCGATATAATCGCTCAACTTGTAACATGCTTGCTTACATAGTGTGCGTTTAATGAATGTTTTAAATGTAGTCTCATTCAGTTCAAGAATACTTTGTGGAATTTTATTATAGCATCTCAAACAATACCCCATGAAAGATGAGTCAACTTTAGCGAGTCTAAAGCCTGGCTGAACTAGTTGGTCCCTATTTCTAGTACTGTAATTGTGTCTGTCGCCTCTTTTACCGAAAAGATGCAGTTTTTTTCTGACGTACATTATGTTTTCGTAGATGTTTTGGCAATGAACCGTCATGATGCCAATATCCTTAAATAGTTCCCTTAGAGAATCGCGCCTACGAAGATTGTATATGGCTCTGATGGCTCTTTTCTGCAGAATAAATATAGACTCAATATCAGCAGCCCGTCCCCATAGCAAAATACCGTAAGACATTATATTATGGAAGTAACTAAAATAGACCAGTCTAGCGGTATCTACATCAGTGAATTGACGGATTTTTCTAATGGCATATGCTGCTGAACTTAAGCGCCCCGCAAGAGATGTTAAATGAGAACCCCATTGTAGCCTTGAATCAAGCGTAAGCCCCAGGAAAACCGTTTTATCTACGAATTCTAGTTTCTCTTTATTCAATATTATCTCACAATCACTACTTTTAACATTCTGTAATGAAAATCTTATGCATTTAGTTTTTTTTTCATTTAATACCAAATTGTTTGCTGTGAACTAATTTTGGACCTGAAGTAGGGCATCATTCACGTCATCTAGATTTTGGGCCCGTCTATTTATCTTAAAAATTAGAGAAGTGTCATCAACAAACAACACCATATTTTGAGGTTGGTTTTTCAACAAATAGGGTAGATCATTAATATATACCAGAAAAAGGAAAGGACCCAATATTGAGCCTTGCGGAACCCCCATTTTTACATTCAAACCCTGTGAATTAACACCATTTCTTTGAACATGTTGTTTTCTATCACTCAAATAAGATTTTAGCAGGCTAAGTGCAAGTTTACCCAGTCCGTAATGCTCCAGTTTCAAAAGTAATGTGTCGTGATTTACGCAATCAAAAGCTTTGGAGAGGTCACAGAAAATTCCTATTGCGTCTTGGGACTCTTCCCACGCAACAAATATGTGCCTTAATAGGGTTACACCGGCGTCAGTTGTACAACGTCCCTTGGTGAAACCATACTGTTGATCATGAAAGATTCTGTTGGTGTTAAAATGATAGAGCATTTGATTAAGCATTACTTTTTCAAAAACCTTGCTAAAAACTGGTAACACGGATACAGGTCTATAATTATTGGCATCTTTACTGTCCCCGGATTTGAAAAGAGGTATGACTTTACTGTACTTCATTAAATCAGGGAAAACTCCTTGGTCTACACATAGATTAAAAATTAAAGCTTAGTACGGGGCTATGGTCACAAGTATAGATGTACAAACTTTGATAGACATTCCCCATAAATCTTCGGTCAGTTTGATTTTAATTTGCCGGAAAGCTTTAATAACTGTCATAGGATTAATGTTTTTAAATTTAAATTCAGCCAGGCAGCCAGACACATTCGCCTTTAATAAGCCAATTAATGAGACTTCAGGTGAGGAATTAAGAGCCTCCGTAGTTTTTATTGGTATTTCGGTGAAGAAATTTACAAATTCTTGAGCTACTTCCTGATTAGAGCTTTTAGGACCACATGCTGTATCTAATGTAAAGCTATTATTACGTATTTTCTTTCTGTTAGTCTCGTTATTTATGACTTTCCAAACGGTCTTTATTTTATTTTCTGCTGTTTTGATCGTGTTGTTAATGTGCAGGGCTCTAGCAACCTTGCAAGTATTTCTAAAAATCTTTGAATACGTAGCAACATACTTGCTAAAAGTTTCAGTGTTTATAATAGGGCAAATACTCTTTGTCTTCTTTTCAAAAGTTTTATTGTATTCCGTGTGAACTAATGAAAAGAAACGATCATACAATTTATTTATATTAATATCCTCTTGGCTCATAACACTTAACTTGTTCTGTAGAGAAATATTATATCTATTTAATTTGCAAGAAGATATAGGTCTAAATTTAATCTGATACCCTTGATAAAGATAAGATACTTTTTATTCCGGATCACACTTTCCGTGGCACAAGCTGGTGCATCAGCAAGTTAGTAGAGCGTACGCTGCTTTGCTATAGGTACTTATTATGATAAAGAAAAACTGGCGCAATGCATGACATTAACGGTAAACAGTTACCCGTAACAGTAATGGGTACCTATTATGCAAATAAAAATATAAATTATTCAGGTATTTATGGGAAACAGTAATTTTGTATTCAGCATAATAATAACATTTATCAAGATCAGACCCTCACCTCTATTAATGCGTTCAAGTCGTGTTTCTCTAAGTATGACCTTGTTAGTGCTCTGCCATCGAAATCAACTTCAGCCTGAAATGGAAAGATTGATATTGGTAGTAAAAGTAGAGCCTGACATCTATAAATATAATTAAGAAATAGTTACCTTATATCTTATTAGATTACTGCCCATATCTATGCCCTTGACGTCGTGAATAGCTCTTATCATAACATCTCGTTCCAAAACACTGTTTATTTCATCCAATTGCTCTTGCGGTATTGATCTGTATTTAAAATGAAATTAAAATTTATTGGTACTTACATAAGTATGATATATTGAAAATTATTAATAATTATCCATCATTATTAATAATTACCTCATGATTACCAAATCATGAGGTAATTATTTTATTAATTATAAAAGAGATTTTCTATTTTATATATTCACATTTACCAAAATGCGAATATAAAATAGAAAAAAAAAAATTGTGGTTATTATTAATTCACTACGCTCGTTGGTAAAAGTAATAAAATAAGATTCTAAGTATTTGTCCAGTAGTATTTATTTATAGTACCAGGTTGTGCATGCAAATCGTGTGTTCTTTGAAAGGAGAACATAGCGAGCAAAGCCAGCTCGGGACTTGTGGCACACCGACTCTGACAGGTTAGGTTCGAAGGGGTCGGCGAGGTCTAGAAAGCGAGCGAATTACAACTCCGACCAAATAGGTTGGTTTAGGATAGAACTGTGACAAACTACACGCGTCCGAGCGAGCGAAGCGAGCAATGCCGCGGCAGCGGACGGCGAGCAAAGCGAGCAATATGTAGCGTCCGGCAAGCGCTACGTCGAAATTGATCGCAGTAAAAAAATTAGGGAACTCTGACAGTTATGAACCGTAAGACGTAAGTGATGGGGCACTTAAGACTTAAGGTTGCACTGTATGCAAAAATGTAATAGTGTACTCATTGTTGAAGAGCCAAATAAAATAAATAAAATACATGCATGCAAAAGCACTTAGAATTGCAACAAACGAGTATTTTTCTGCGTTGTCAGCGTTTATTTATTACATTTATCTGTACCAAGGTTACATTATAAATTATTATCGATAAAAGTAATTAATTTCTTACTTTTACATCGACTTTCGGTAATTATTAATAATGGTCGATAACTATTAGTAATTTCCAATTAATCACCCTTACCATAATATATTTTAAATATTACGTATATATATATTAAACTCGTTTATTACCGAAACAGATCAACAATTACCTGCCCACTAGAGCTCCTACGTTCGTTAGAATGATGAAGGAAGCGACACCACCAAGTAAGGATCCCACTAATAAGCAACCAACAGCATCATACAATGGGTTGCCGGTGTACTGTGATAAAGCCATACATCCCGAGGCTAATATCACGCCTGCTACAGCTGCAGTATCTTCTAAAAGAACCACGTTTACCGATGGATCTGAGCTACGCAAAACTGTAATATAAAATAAAACCATTACAGCCTGAAAAAAACACTCATGGAGGAGAGTTGTAAAAAAATGGTAAAGTCATAGAAATAAAGAAGCTTACTGTATTCATATAATGACGTGTTGGCCTCCTTAGCTCCTTTCCGAATAGCACTTAAAGCTACCATCAAGGTGGCACCTTCCGACACAACAGCGCCCCCAAGAACGAAATAGGCCTGAAAGTAACAGATAATTCAGAAAAAAGTAGAATAAAATCTTGCATAGAAATATTTCAAACAGCCCGACGGCGGCGTACCTAAAGCTTATATTCCCTTAACTAAAGGGTAGGCTGATGATAGTCAAGTCAGAAATATTGTACTCACCCAGAAAAAATCATGGAGGGGTTGGGGGTCCAAAATACCAGTAACTCCATGATAGAAAGATAAGCCACATCCTACACAAAATATTCCAACGCCGGATATGAGTGAAGCGACATATCTCATGTTGGTATACCCATATGGATGTGCAGAATCAGCCATCTGAAATTATGTTTTTATTATTATTATTTTATTCAGGCGTCAGATCCCTCCATATTTATATATTTCTATAACTATAGAGGAACATGAATACATGACAAAATATATAAAATAATAATAATTATGTAAGTTAAGAAAACAACATACTTGGACAGATTTATGTATTCCATACACAAGGATCAGCTGATTCACAGTGTCCGCAAGAGAATGGATGCATTCCGAGAATAAACTGTGTGAACCAGTATAAAACCATGCACAGAGCTTGAAAACAAAGTTACAGCCATTTCTGAAAATTAATACAAATATTATCTTTCGAGACACATAGTAAGGTAATGTTAACAGCTAGATTGTTCCATAACTTACATCCCTACAGCCGTAAGTACTACCCTTCCAGATCTAGTTCTTAATCCCATTTGGTCCACTTCCAGTTTATTACGTTTGTGGCTCATTTCCCTCCTGTAATTTCGTAGCCGTCTTTTCACGGTAAACACATCTGTAAAATAATAGTTATATTTTACCTTCTTAGGAGAAGTATATATAGTACCTACCTAACAAACAAGTTTTTGCAAACACTTTCATAAAATCATTAAGGCCAAATGCCTCCCTTCCCTCTTTCTACATTTCGTGATCTAGTGCAATTGTAGGCCAAAGCTTTGAGAAAGAGTCCAAGCTCATCCAGCCTCATTCGCCTTCTGGGCTTGCCGCGCGTTGTCGTTTAAGGCGCTGACAACACCTAATTGATGTTTTTAAGCAGTTTTTTAAGAAAAACTATTTGATCTAGCACATCAAAAAATATATGTTAATATTCATCATATTCAAATACCGCGTGGACGGACTCGATACATAATTTGACGAAATCGGCTCGATAGAAAATAATAGCAAAGAGTGGACTAAAAATCACCATTAAACGGTTCTGTCTTTATTTTTTTGACGTATGGGTCTGCAATGAAAAACATGAAGTCAACATGTTCATGCCATAACGCTAAAAAGTCATATTTCACAAATAATCCATACTTATTTAAATTTAATATTTAGGTATTCATTATTTTCTTCTATAACCTAGCCGCCCAGTACCTCTCTCGCTCTCGTTTACTCCGATACAAATAGACAGTGTGCGCGCAGTTTGATGTTGACATCCCCTTAATGCTGTTTGTTATCCACTGAGTGTTGCTCCTCCGACATACATTACAAAAAAAAATATCAGCCAAGGGAAAACATTAACAAAATGGTATTTATAAAACAAAGTTAGACCTATAATAGGGCCCGAACTACTAGTCTGTTGGTCTGTCCTCGGTATCAGGAGTAAAAACCTCAAACCTCATCATGAGGTTTTGATGACAAACTTTCAAGATTTTTTTTTAACTTACCTTGTTCATATCGTCTTCTGTCTAGTTCTCTTCTCAGGAGTTCCTTTTCAAGTGCTTCTTTTGATCCCCATACCTTATAAGGATTTATAAAGTTAGAAGTTTGACATGTTTGTATCACCAATAGTAGGAGAGCCCTAGAAGGGATTTCGGGATTTACAGAAGCGCGGCAGTTTAATATACGGGGGATACCTTGCACCCTGATAAGTACCTCTACCGTATGCCCCATATGTATGTTCGCGCGCCTAGGATAAAGGGTCAGAATATTAAAAAAAGGTTGATCACAACCAATTTTTGAGCGTGTCAGGCTAAGGTAAAGTTAAGGCGACTACATGAGTTAATTAGCAACTCTATTTGTGGTGGTTCAAACTTCGTTTGTTAGAATAAAGTTCTAATCAGCTTGCACTACAAAGTGGTTGTTACGTCAGTCACTGCGGGTCGAATAGTGTGAAATGAGTGGTTTCGATCGATTTACAAAAAAATCTTGTTTAGACTAAAAAAATAAAACACTATGATGCTAATATGTTGCTTGTAGAATTATTTGCCAAAAAATCAAAACGATCGCATGTATTTTAGTATGGTTTTTACTCGGCGATTTAACGGTTGAGCGGTTAAAAGAATTTTTTAGTGGTAGGTTCGTGATTTTTTTCTATACTTAGATTAAAATTATGTTTTCAAAACACTATCATACTAGCATATTTCCTGATAAATATCATATATTTTTCTGGTTTTGTTTATTGCAGCGAATCATATACTTTTAAGCAATATAAAACTCGCGTTTAGCTCCTGTAGTCGCCTTAAATACAAAGTATATTTCTTTGTAGTCGCCTTAAATACAAAGTATATTTCTTAAAAAGTATACATTTCAATAATCTGACGATTTCAGTGTTACGTAAGAAAGTGGGAGTGTTACAAATTTGTAAAAAAAAGTCATCTTGACATTCTCGAGCGTGGTTCATTTTTATTTTATTTTAAAAGGAATATATCAACGATTGCGGAAAATATATAATCAGATGATTTCCACTAGTCGAAGCAACAACAAATCGTCCATGAATGTTAAATGGGGGCATGCCGGAAGGGGAAGTAACTTAACCATTGCAGCTAAACGAAAATAGTCGTAGGAGACCCACAATAAAAATTTTCGTGAAATTTGGAACCTCATTCACAGATTTTCGTGAACATGTAGAGTTAGCAAGAAAATGGCAATTTCACACAAAACATTATTAGTGCTCCAACAATGGTTGATCCGATAGAAGCTTTTTTTATCAGTATGGAAACAAGATAGAATGCCATCAAAAAATGGTTTGTTTTAAATGGCCGTTTTCTTGCTAATTATACATTTTTTTTTTAATCTGTGAAAGGGTATCAAAATTTCACGAAAAATTATGGATAGCCTCTTAGGACCATTTTCGTGTAGCTGCAACGGTTAAGGTATTTCCCTTACTGTCGTGTTTACCGTATCCACCCTGTGTTGTCTGATTAATAAAACTCCTCCAAGTAATCGTCAGATTATGGGGCAGCAGTCAGCACGTCCAGGGCATTAAGATGCGTATATATCTTAATCTGACACGCTCGAGTATTTCAAAATGATGTTTTCTTTGCATATTTCATTAATCGCCGTGAGTTTGCGTTACGTCCAAATTGTCAGAATATTCAATAAGAACTTTTTTGGAGTATACTTAACATCCCCTTAAAATATCTGACACGCTTGATTAAAAATTACTTATTCCTATTTTCAGACCGTACGCACAGCCACCCTCACCATGCATACCATCAGATTAACATACCTACATTACTGAAGATACGTGGGGCATATATGCTATCAATATCTGACTCACTCGGACATGTCCTTACAACAGTTTTTTCTTTACATTTTTGTTAATCTATTGACGCTCACGCCACCAATGGATGAGTTTACATTAATAACATTTTTCTTTTTTCATTTAAGCTGTCCAATAACATCCAATAGGCCTCCACGACGCTCGAGTAAATCCACTTTTAGCATCATGGCATCTAACTACAAAGCATTACTGTTGTTATTTTCTTAGAAAGTTTATTTTTTGTTATTTGACTTGTTTTTTCATTGCAAAGCATTTATTTATAAATTTAGTAAAGAATGAATGACCTTGAAGAATCTACAAAACAAATTACAAAGTACAGTGCCAGAAAAAGTAACAAGTTCTGTTATTTTTTGTCAACAGTATTGCCAATAATTTAAGGATGTGGCTCATAGTTAATAAAATATGTACTGGTTTAAAAATGTTACGTGATCAACTATGCCATTAATTTGGTTTCAAGATAGAATAGTTGTAATGGTCAAATTTGTCATGGGCATACCTCAAATGCTTTTGACTCAACATCTTTGCGATAATATACAGTTATTGGTGGTTCTGCTTCATATGGTGATCTTCTAAGAACTTTAGGTAATGATTCCAGATCAGTCTGCTTTAGCAAATATTCTGTCATTGCTCTCATTGGTGTTATGAAGTTACGCTCCGTGTAAGAAGCAGAAAAGTCAATAAGAAGCCTCTTTCTAACTGGAAAGAAAAAAAAATGACATTTGCAAGTACTTGTTTAAAATAAATATTTTTTTTACTCCATGTTCAATATTTAATTCAATTAAAATAACACCTATTTGATATAGCACTTCAAACAGATTATATAATCTATCTTTTAGAATTAGGTACTTGCTTCTGAGTTATTTTAAAGGAAGGGCACAAATACAAAACCTTTATACTACCACATTTTCAAACTTTTTATGTAGCATCATCAATGTATGAAAGGTTCTTTGCAAGTAATTTTATGAAGTGGCTTAAATTCAATAAATATACATATTACAACCAGAATAGAATATAAATTAAAATAATAAAAAAGTAACCTGGTTTAGGTTGAGGAATCTCTTCTGGTTTCATTTTCTCAATAGTAACCTTCGTAACAACTTTCTTGTCATCAGTTTCAGTCTTAACTATGATGTCTCCGGTTACACTCTGCTTTATTATTTTATTTGCAGTTTCGCTGTCAGGTGACGATTTTTTCGATTGCAGGGCATTTTTGGATGTAATGGGTTTATCCAACATACAGGCCGAAGTGTGCACACTACTCCATAGTGCCCTTCCTGTGTGGAACACGTCTTGCCGAAATATCTTGGGTGCAGCAAAGCATAATGAATGCAAATATTTTATTTCAATAGAATGTCTACTTAGATTTCTGTAGAAACACTTAGCGGCTATCGAAGGCAACATGATAGTTTGATGCGAAAAGTCCAACCTTGAAGGTAATAACGTCACATGAATTAGAGTAAAACTAAAGCCCCTACAATTTTATGGTTAAATACACATTATATACTTAAAGTATACTTTGAATTATCGCTTAACTATTAAAATTAACGATAACATAGTTATTTTATTTTCGATTTAATTCAGGAGTCGTAGGCAGATGACATCAGTCAGACAGATAGATGACATAATCCATGACATAAACATGACAGACTAACTGTCAGTGTCACTCGACATAAGTGATAGCTGTAGACTAAGGCCACGATCCGAATTATGCTGCAATCGATTTGAGCGTTCCGAATTACCGTGAGCGCGATATCGATGTCCCTTGAATCGTTATAGATGACAAATCTTGCGATTACACCGACCTGGTCGGTGTAATCGCAACCATGCCCCAAATAAAATAACACAGTGAGCGCTGTCAAAAATGACAGTTGTGTTCATAGGTTATGTTTTTTTGTTATGAACTTAGGGAGTCGCAACTATTGCAACTAATTATTCTATCGCGGTATTCAACCATGAATGTTCATGTGAATATAGCCGACAAGCTTATTCAACATAACAGGTTTAGGGTTATGTTCACTGTGAACGCGTTCACGAGCGTTCCAAATTGATGACAGCTCTTAGCTGACATTAGCTATCATAATCGTGAAACCTTTTTTTTTTTAGATATGACCACTCGTAGTTGCAAAATTCTACGGTTGCTTGACTACTTAACCGAACTATCCTGTGGTGGCCGAAAATTACTTTAAGGCCCCCAGCCAGGGCTTACAAACTAAAAATATTAACATTTTAAATGACGATCACTAAGGGCACCCTCTGTGGGGTTCGGGCCTCGACTTAGTGCGTCATTATCGGGAGGGCAGCAAGGGACAGGCTTGGTCGTGACATTATTTAGGGAATTTAACGTTAAACATTGCTCAGCGTCGCGGGCTGGCTCGTCGAGCAAGGGTCGGGGAGTAATGATATTACTGGGAGGTCGCGGCGTGCCTCGGCGGCGAGACCGGATTCGTGGTTTGTATTTGTGTCGTCTTGTGTGCTTTCTGAGAGTGCTGGTTTCCCTACGACTTTCCTGCAAGAGGGTGGTGGGGTCATCGGGCTGGACATAATCGTGAAATCTAAATCGGAGCGCAAAATATAAATGTGAGCGCTTTGAGAGATTATTTTCTAATTCGGAAAGCAGACTGAGAAGCAGTGATGCGCACCCTTTTCAGAGAACGCTTATCTTATTTGCGACATTTAACAATACACAATGGCGTCTGTCAGCGAGTTAACTAGTTCCATATTATTTAACTTCTATAGTCTTCTTATTGCCAATGCACTTTGGCAGAGAGGTAAATCCAACTATGCCATTTCTTGAACTTATTCCTCTGTTTGCCTAGATCTCAAGATCAAAGTTTTTAGTCTGTGGATTTCGAATTTACCCCGGTTTATTTCATTCAATGTAAACCACGGCTGACAGCTTTAGTTCCCAAGGGTCCGTTTTGGCGCTGGCGTAGCATCGCCAGCGCCATGCTGCCATCTTGGTTTTGTTATGTCAGTGTCTGTCAAGCACATAACATTATAATATACTCAAGTGTCATAATCCAATGACACTTGAGTATATAATGCGCTCATTGTCAAAAATCTTGAGAATTCTGACCTCTGAGTGTATTTTCCTTAATTTTCCTCGTATTTTACTGAGATGAGATACACAATTTCCTCTGTAGTTTGAGACAATACTGATTGTGCATGTTAAATGTGCGATTATTCGTCATGGGAATCCGAAAGTGCTGTGTAGGTGGTTGCAATGCAACAGTGAGTTTTCCCAAGAACAATGAACTTAGGAACTGTGGATGCCTTCCTAGTGCCAACAAATTCAGTATGTAAAGTAAAAATTAACCTACGCTGATTCCAAAACCAGTGTTAAATCAAAACTGTCAATGCTAGTTACTGTGTTATTTATTTGAATGCATCGCGCGCTGATAATTTAGCGTTCAAATGATCTTCGCAACAAAAAAAACGACGTCCAGGCTTGTATTCCATATTTACTTCCTTGCACCACTTCTTTTTTAGCGTTTCTTTCACATTTACAAACAATTTGTCTCGGCTATTTGTTGTAGTGTTTTTACATGACGGTACGAAGCATTTAGCACTAGTTGTCGATGACAGATTCATTGCACGGATACGCAGCATGGCTAATGGATAGAAATTAAAATTTGCTAAAAATCGTAGGAAAAGAAACTCAAACAAAAAGTTCTCATCACAGTCACGATCACAGCATTCACATTTCACAACAAAATAAAAACACGTATCTAGCGTCAACTGTCATCAATGTCAACTTTGAAGTTATCTATTAGTGTTTTTCGTATGTACTGAAAACGTGGCAAAGACTTAAAGCTATTCAGGCTATGAAATGACGTCATCACGAATAATACTTTAAAAAATCATAAAAAAGAAACTGTTACTTGGAAAAAAAAACTTAAAACTAGTTGTTATAATGAAATGTTTTACGAAATAAAAATGTAAAAAAAATACCTGAAAAATACTTTACATACCGACATTGGACTCAGGAAACGTGTCTATGAAAAACAGAAGAAGTTGCATAAGGCGTTCCGCTGGTGAGTTTTGTTAAACTTCTTAGGTTATGTAAAAGTCGTTTTGTAATAAGTACTCAGATCAAGTAAAAAGAGGACTATTTTTTGATTACTTGATTTGAGTTGTTATAAGTTTTTTTTATTAAAACTTCAATCAACTAGAAACCAACAGAACGTAAAGAACATAGGACATATACAAAAAACATATACAGAATGTACCTATAGGGAAAACATAAAATCAACTTCGAAATACTAAAAATTACTGTATTAACTGTATCAAATATGTTTCCAGGGTGGGATGTAATACTTGAACATAATTATTTCAAGGAACAAGATGAGGAGGGTGTACATGTACTACAACTGGTGTGTATGGTTATCTAAATATAGTGCCATTTATCAGTATTATTTTACTATAAGTATGAGTACAACTCGCCAACCCGTCTTGAGCAAGCATGGTAATCAATGCTCGTGCCTTCTCTGTTGAGAAGAGGCCTTTGCCCAGCAGTGGGTCAGTTATAGGCTGGTTTTATTAAAATGAGTACAACTTATATAAGGTGTTAAAAAATCAACTGCAAGAAACTTGAGGAGTTGTTTGGAATCACAAATAAAAAATAATAACGAAAAAAATTTATCTAAGTAACGATCCGTTTCAAAGATATGCAATATTTTCACTACGCTCAAAATTATTGAATATGCGCACTTGACTGTACACCGTGCTGGTCATTCACCCCGTGCGACAGGGGTGAACGACAGGACAGCTGATTCTAACTTTCCCATCACATTTTGCAGACTTTGGACTGGCAATTCATCGAATTACTTACAAATAACTTATTTTATTGACCATATTAATGAATTAAGTACTGTTTTTAAATTAAGTAAGTTCGATAAGCTGTTTTGTTTAAAAAAAATTGAATCAACCTATTTACAATCATTTAAAAGCTATTAAATGAAGTGTTAATTTTTACCTTATTTACAAAAGGTGCTGAAAATGTCCACCACTTTGTCCAATGCACAAGTGAGCACGACGTTTTTATTACATTCGATTGCACTGCGATTAATGTGTCTGTCACTTTTAACTATGTCGAATGCGCTAATTATGGTCATGATATATCACACTACCATATCTAAATACTCCCGATTAGAATACGTAAACGGCATTGTTTACACGAGGCTGCGCGGGCGCGCGTAAGTAGCGAGATGACGCAGGGCAGCACACCCTTCCCGCGCGACAGATATCGGACGACTGAAGTGGGTGGGGTAGGTTTGCGGGAGTTGAGGGAACGGATAGCGAGCCGCGTTGCTGGCGACGAGGCGCCGGCGCAGCCCTGCGTACAGTGCACATCAAACAGTTGTACTAAATTGATTTTTTTAAAGTAAAAACTAAAAATGCTTGAAAAAAAATTTTTGTTTTTTTAATATATTTCTTTTTTGATACCGAGTACGTACACGAAATTCTTGCAGTTAATTTTTTAACACCTTATATATAATACAGCAATATTTCTCAATTTTTCAGGGTGGTTGGTTGGTTGGTACAGTTGATCATAATTACTCCGAGGAGCAAGATTACAGTGTCATAACATCATCAGTTTTGATTGGAACGGCAGGTATAGATATACATACATAAATATCTTCTAATGTTTTAATTTTAATCCAATATAGGAAATAAGAAATTCCCTCCTCTGTGGCACCCTCAGAAAATATTCTTAGCAGTGTGAGGGCTCCTTAGTGCCCCATAACTTTTGTCATGTCATCACTTAAAATTGTTTGTTGTGCGTCATGCTGATGGACCTTTTTTACTTTATTAACGTAAATTTCTTAGTTGTTGTGGCAACTGCGAGGGCTATAATTAACAGTCCAGCAACCTATCGTCTCATATACAAAGTGTCTCCATTTCTACAAAACTGGTATTTGTTAACTAATGTGTTAATTATTCTTATTTTCAGATAAATTACATGGTCTAGATTCTGGAGCCACAATGGCCACAACAGCTGAAGTTGTTGAATTTTTTGATGAACTGTTTGACAGTGTTAATGGCTATCCTGGTGGTGGAAAAAGGAGAAAATTAAGACGAGCTGTAAATAAGACTCACTACATCATTCTTTTTGGATTGACGCCATCAAAAAAATTAAATCAGTTAGTTTAAAAATGTTTATACAAATATAAAACCTATAAATTATCATTTTTATTTTATTACAATTACCTGAACCTCAAAAATAAATCAACTTTATGAAGGGGGCCATTAAAGTATCGATATCAATGAAAAAGTCGATATAAAAGAACATCACTAGTTATCGATAACAAGATTCCTGCAATCACTATTACACTTACATACATAACTGTCAAAACCCCGATGGCTACAACAGCGCCAAAACGGACCCTTTGGAAACTCTACCAAAAAGTCACTGTCGAATCCGTATCGATAATTATCGAGATAAATCTGTCGATATATCGTCCGTTTTCGGATGATTATTCAAACATATTCCCAAAGCATTCAAACTTCGTAAAGAGAATAAAAGAAAACAATATTTTTATTGATGTTTGAGCCTAAATAATTATATACAATTTAATCAAAGATATGGACACGAAACCAAAGTTGCGTGTAAAAAATAATCGAATTTGATACTAATTCGATACTCTAAAATAAATATCGATTATCGATATATCGTGATTAAAAAATATCGACGCTATACAGGGTTTAAACCACCTCATCACAAAGCCGTTAACCAAGCATTCTGTACATCCTATTATGTAACTTTACGGAAAAATTATTGCTGGGAAACAACATTTTTTTTTGAGGTTATAAATCATGTTTTGTGGTAGAACTCAATTTAACGCACTTAAAACATTGTGCTGATGGATGGATTGAATAGTACGGGGGTCGTGGAGGTGTTAAAAGTCAAAATCTTACAAAAAAAACTTGTCAAAAACTTGTAACTTTGACCTCCCATATCTCCATAACTAGAAGGTTCTCAGGTATGGTGTAGAACAAAAAAAATATCGCAATGATGAGGAGAACAAGACAGTGCCTTTCGGATTCGTGAAGAGGTGTTTTACACCCTTTATATCGATAATTGCATGGAAAAATGTCGATATTTCGATATTTTTTGCCCATGCCTACTAATTAATAACACTGAGAACCTAGTAACCTACTAATTTTAATATCTAATCTGTGACTTGACTGAACTGACAAAATCCAGTGTTGCCAATTTAGCGACTTAGTCGCTAGATCTAGCGACATTTCGTATTCTACAGCGGCTTAAATTATGCATCTAGCGACAAAAAAAATCTAGCGACTATTCTAACGACTAATAAAACGTAACAACAACAAACGTACATCGCAGCCTCAGCCTTCAGGAATTACTGTCAGTTCCAGAGTGGATGCATCAACCATTTCAGATTTTCATTACATTAGCGAGTTCTGATGATGAATGAATCGTGATTATGATTCGAACGATCGCTAATAATCTGAACTTTTTCATCTTAAACTGTTTTTAGTGTTAAGTTTTTGATTTTTTGTTTGTGAAATAATAATATTTTAGTTGGTTTTTATAATTTTCAATTGTTTATCAAAATTATAAGTTGGAAAATCAAATTATTTTCTTTTATTCCAACAGACCAAAAAGCATGCATTCTAGCGACTTCTAGCGACTTTTGATATTTGTCCGTAGCTAACGACATCTAGCGACTTTTCAAGCGTAAGTTGACGACTTTTTGACAGATAGAGTTGGCAACACTGACAAAATCAAATCATTGACCTGTATGAGTAAGCAGATAAATGATAAATTGGTCGGTTTAGGGAATTAGCTTTGCTGCAACGCCTTGGCTGTAAGAACTTCACTGAAAGACATCCATTTCTCCCTACATCGCACATTTTCAAGCCTGGAAAATGCCGGCGAGTAACATCGGATCATACCTGCAGGACGCCAGTAATAACTTTGATGCCGTGCGACCCGCCCCAATTTATGCTGATGCCAATCAATCAATAGGCCAATGCCAGAATGTGCATATATCCACAAATTGCTACTATGGCTATCACGACCTGAAAAAGCTTGAAAACAACCACGTTGACACTGATTGCGAAATGATCGAATTGGATCTTCCTGACCAAACGTCTTCCAAAACAACATCAAGAAAACGGAGTGCTGATGAAGAAGAATGTCCTAAAAGAAAGCGACTTCGAGAAGGTACGTTAATTAACGGAAAACTTACTGAATTCATTAAATTTTCAAGGTTATTTTTAATAATGCAATTCAGTGGGGTTTCATAGGTAACCTAACATGCTAAAATATGCATAAATCACAATTCATTGCATAGAGTTACCTAAGTAGAGCAACAAGATTGTTCTGTAGTGTTTTGCTTTGTAGGAAGTCTCCCATTGCCATATTGCATCAGATGGTACCTACCGCCTAATACAGTTGATTATTTACAGTTTTGTTGCAGTTTCACAAATGCTCATAGATATTATTGTCTAGAATATGTTAAAGTTGCACCTTTTGCTTTGACTGATTTGTAAAGTTATTGAGAATTTATGAAGATTTTTGCTGTCTTACTAAAAGAGAAGACAATCTCCTGGTATATAATTATTGGAATAGACATAACATACAACCTTTGTTAATGGGGTGTGAATTAACCCACATTTCACCGATCAGTGCAAATCTTCATAAAATGTTGACAGTAAAATATTTAAGATAAATTAATTAATTACAACTTGAAAATAAATTAACTTTATTTTGTTGAGAATGTTTGTTAATAAAATGGAGGGCATTAGTAAATTCAATATCTTAAAAAGCTGACATATTTTTCTCTTTGTTTTTGAGTTAGGATTTTATGCAAAGCCGTGACAACTGTTTTAACCATCCATGGGGGTGTTTTTATGGATAAAAAAAACAAGCAGTGTTTGTTTTTCTTTATTGCTCTTAAAATATGTAATTTTTGGATGCAACAGTGTGAAACTTAACAAAATCAATTGGGAGTCCGAAAAATACTGTTAAACTATCTTAGTTTGACAATAAAGTCAGTCTTGTTTAATAATTTAATGGCTTACCAGTAGGACTATTTCTACTAACTGCCGAGACGCGTGGTTCATCAGCAGAAGCAATCGTAGCGAAAAATTATCACGGCTGCTCATTTATCTCTACAACCAAATGAAATTCACATCAATTGCTTTCCATTTCACGATTTAAATGTTTCGCGCCAAAACAAAATTTGACTTCGGTTTTAATTTTAACAGGGGACTGTTTTAATTATATTAGGACAGCATTTACACATAGATATTTTGATTCAATTCTGAGATGCTAACTGTTTTTATGTATTTAGATATCAATGGCAAAAAAACTATGATTTAAAGAAACTATTAGTGTCATGAATATGTCAGCTGTATTTAATTATAATTGACTGATCGAATTGCCCATGGTAATGCTATACTTTTATTTTATAATATAGCAATTAACTATTTGGAGGTCAGATAGGCACTCTTCATGTAAAATACTGGTATGCAGCTGCATCCGGTTAGACTGGAAGCCGCCCCTAACATACTTATGAAAAGGCTATTTAAGGTGCATGTTCACCAAAAATATGACGGTCTGATTATCTAAAAACAGCTGTTTACATCACATTTTTGTAAGGGAACATGTCCTTTAAACAGCTGTTTTTAGATAATCAGACAATCATCGTTTGGTGAACATGGACCTTAACCTTTTGGACGCCATTGTCACATATGCGTGACAAGCAAGCGCGTGCCCTGTATGCCAAACGACACAAATATGTGACAAAATAGTAGATGAAATTGTGACTAGGCGTGGAGGGCACGCGCGAGCAATTATTGTGTGGCGGTCAAAAGGTTAATGAATATTGAACACACCTGATCAATGGCTCATTGATATGCTGATAAACCTCTATTGCTTAATAATTTGGTTGTTAAATTAAAACTACATCCTTGCATCTTTGTGATCTTTGTGAATTGTGTCTATCCATTTTTTAAGGTTTCATACTTCATTTTATTTATGAATCTATCAATCAGGTGTGCTCAAAGTACCCTAGATCGGCTTTGATGCAGAATGTGCACCAAAATAGCACAAAAGTGCTCAAAATCTGATTTTCAGTAGTTGCTCATTTTGAGAAGTGCACATTTTGCGTCAAAACCGTTACATCAATTACAATGTAAATAGATTAATTTGGTATTGAAAGTGGTTTGGATGGCGGTGGCTATTGCAGACCGCAATACCACCATTTGGACACTTCTAGGGAAAAAGTTTAAACCCCTTTTATTTTGAAAGTAATCAATTTGATAAAAAACTAAACTGCTAAACGACATGTAATAGCTGTTTATCGATGTTGAACAGTGTTATAGATACTGGAACATGCCATTTCAATGCTGTAATGATTTTCTGCTAGGGAGCCCGCTCTCACAAACAAATGTCGAAACGCGATACCATGATCTAATATTACAATAGCAAAGAAGTTGCCAGAACGGAATGCAGTAGGTAAGGTGCGGTAGGCCTTTTCTCTCAAAGACTAATCGCTGAAAGCGTGTTTGCTTTGGAAACTCTTAATAGTCATTTTTAGACATACCGCGCATAATTTACCACTGATTGTAGGTAGGTACCTAGAAACTAAGATGTAATATGTACATAGTATAATATAACATTAGGTACATAGATCTTCAAATGTGAAAAACAAAAGGAATTTGTATTGTGATAATGTGATTGACCTGTGTGTAGCTGACCAGTTGTTCAGTTTCTTCATGAACATGTCCAGCTTTCTGGCCTTCTAGATAAAAATCCACTGAACTCTTAATTCCATATAAATGACGAAGTCGGAGCCTCGTCATTTTGAGTCAATTTATTCAGTAATAGTATTTTAATGTGATACTTTTATAATAAGTAGAATGACTGTCTTGTAGGCTAAGCTCATTGAAATACCTTTTCTTTTAATGACACAGGTAACATTAGAGGAAACATAATGTGGATGGATAATTTTACACAATAATGTATTCTTGATAGTTATTAATATTGATCTTACCTTAGTCCTGTTTGTTTTAGTATGACTCCGTATTTTGGATTAGCCATCTTCATGATATAAGATCAATATTTTAACTAAACATTTTGCAGATGTTTCTGGAATTAAAATCAACACGAAAATTTCACATCAATTTGTCAAGGATTATCATAGTGAGCTGCTGTGATCACAGGCAATCGCATCTAGTTAGAGAGCCCATGACACTAAACCTAGTTCGGTAAGACTCCCAAATTACAGGGTGGAATTTTTCAATGCCACCTGGAGGGAAAGTACTTGAAATACTGAAGATAGCAAATTTTACACAAAGGAAACATTATTTTATTTTTAAGAAGAAACAAATTTGCATTCACAGATTTTCGAAAATTCTTGCCCCACTCGGGAATCGAACCGTCTGAAGTTCAAAGAAATAACACCCTGTACTTTGGCATATTATTATTATTGACCCTATCGCTTGATGTCAAAAAGATACCGAATGTTATTTTTTCGAACTTTAGTCGATCCATCCCGGGTTCGATTCAAGCGAATTTTCGAAAATCTGTAAATGCAGATTTATTTCTTTTTAAAAATAAAGGTATGTTTCGTTTGAGTAAAATCTGCTATTTCCAGAATTTAGAGTACTTTAACGTAACCAATCGCTTGACTTTCGTTTAATTTTAGTCAGTAATTTTCTTTCATGAAACTGGGCGCTAGACTAGCAATTTTAAGGAAGCGAATGCATATTTATCCTTAAAAAAAGAGGATAAAAACACTTTCTTTATTTAACAAATGTGTTCCTCTATTTTTGCTTGTGTCAGTATTAAACGTTTCTTTGACGCTGACCGCACATTGGAGACCATTTAACTGCACAACGAATAATTTGCTGTTTATGGGACTAACGCATTGATCGAACTAAAGAATGTTTCTCACGAACATAGTATACACCATTCATTAGAATTGGGAGAATCACTTGCATAATGAAATACAAACTACTTTGCAAACAAGTCAGTGTTGCTGGACAAAGCTAACGCAAATATGTAGTTCAGATGCAACCTCAAGTTGCGTGCCAGAGCAGAAAACCAATTCGACGTATGTTTTGTTGAAAAAATATAAAGTAGATCAAAATCTGCGAAAATAAGATACATATTTTCGTTTTTGGTAAATTTGGCGCATGTTGGAGACCTGTGATGTCGCCAATTAGTGAGTGATCTACATGTTTATCTCGGCCATCGCCAGTGCGCACGTTACGCTGCTCTGGGTACAATGGGCGGTCAGCTTATTTGAAAAATGTGCTTACCCTTGAGACAACAAAATGTTAACAAACTTATCAATTGACAAACTCATGATGCACAGAAAATTGAAACAGCAACAAAACTTGGCTTGGAGGCTTCCTGTCAGAAACTTGAGGCCCAGTGTGATAAGGTTCGAATTTATTTCAGAGGGTATGGTGCCATCGACTTCCAACTACAATCCATGTTTACTACGTCCAACACACAACAATCCAGACATATCTCGTTGTCTCATGGTCCATATGATCTAATCTCTACTGCAATGTCTTCAAAGACAAAAAGTAATTAAGAAAATATATCATTTTATCTGCAGAAGTACAAAAAGAGAGAAACATTGAACCTGAGACAAATGAGACAGTGAAATTCGACACAAGTTCAGAAGATGTCATGGAATCTTTATATTGGAACATTCACGGAGGAAATATATTTCATTTGATACAGTGTTTGTGACTCTTGATGTGTGATATTTAAGATTGAAGTGATTGGGACCTTAAGAAATATGCAACAATTTTTTACATTCTTAATAAAATATGTGCATAATTTTCTAATTAATTAGTGTAAGTTTTTCTAATAAAAATTTAATAGGCAAAAGGGAGGGTGTTTTTTTAAATATAAACATATGTGTTTAAGATAATTTATTAATATATTATATATATTACACAAAGTATTAATGTAAGGGATAAGAGTAATTGAATAATAATAATGGGATACAGTAATAACATTCAATAATACTAAAGTCATCAGGGGATCGTCAAACTTCTCAGTTCAATCTGGAAAAAAAGAAAACACTAATTATTTCAATTTGCTTTATTTTTCTGTTCCAGGTGCAGTTAAAGAAGCTTTAATTCATGTATTTCTCTTTCAGTATTAACTCAAACTACATCATAGCCGAAAATGGTTCAGTTTGGGTTTTTGCCCTACTTTTATAGTGTAATAACTTCACCTTTCTGTTTTTCAGATGATTCTTCCATGTGCAGCCTTGTTGGCACACGGTCAAGTCCAAGCCACTCAGCTTCCGCCTTGAATGCAAACATACCAACAAATTACAGTTTGTCTATAAAATACACATTGGTATTTCGTGTGCAGGTTGTTATATGTTTAACGTAAACTTTAGGTTACAGCCAAAAACCAACTGTCTGTGATATAATCTTTGTACCTGATATTGTATTAAATTCTGTTAATTCAATTTGATGTTTTATTTATTTTATTATCTTGGTAATTCCTCAGAAGTGAAAATGCAATCATTAATATTTCAGTTTATTATAAGAGTCCCATATTACAAGTTATAAAAAAATATGTTATTATAAACATGTGACAAATAGATTCACATAATGGAAGTGTCTAGAATACAAAATAGGAAACGTGAAGCTTTTTGGGCTACTATAAAATAGTGTTGCTTTGATATTAAATAATTAGAATGAAACATTTTATGTTAAGATTATGTACCAATTATACAAGAATAAGAATAGAAACCATCCCCGTAACAGGAAAATAAGTCCTTTACAAACATGAATAAATGGATTTAAATGGCGCTTCAAAATTGTGTTATGATTATGATTAAACATTAGTTGTGTACAAAGTTATTAACCTTTTGAACGCCATAACATAAACGCACGCGCGTGCCCTGCACTCCAAGACACACTCTCACCGTGTACGTTACCCTAGCAGGAAACAAGGACCAAGAGAGATTTTGGAAGTTTGAGCAATACCAAGTTTTAGTACCTATTTTGTACTATTTGGTACCAGATATAAAATAATTTGTACCTCGCTAAAGAGGGAAAACTATTACGAGGAAAGTGGCCAGCCATTCTGAAGTCAGAATGGCTGGACCAAGCCGGTATCACCTAGTTGTAGGCGTTATAACTACTTCATCTTTTCGTCAATATTTTGTACCTCATTGGTACCTCAACATATGTTTTTTCTTATATTTTTTCGATAAGTCTAAAAAAAGTTACACCTCGAAGAAAGGAGATGTTTCATTTTGGGCCACCACTATGTACACTACATAGATAAATAGGAAAAAAAATAGGGGAATTTCATAAAAAAGTTAAGTTTTTTAATAAGACAACCCTATTTTGAGGACAGCCATGACAGTTGTGTGACATGACGTTTGACAGTTTTAAGAAGTGACGTCTTTCGAGTCTGTCTGTGCCTGTGCTTTGCTTTGAGCTTGGATTCGATGTGTTCAATCAAATGTCATTGTCAAAATGACATTGTTCGTTTAAGCTGGACAGATCCACCATGTTTAATTTTATCTTGCGTTGCTCTCCTTGACCAAGTTAATTTAAAAATACATTGAAACGAAGTGAAATTAAAGAAAATTAACAATAAAAAACGGTTACTGTAATAAACAGCGATATTAACATAATATAGTAGTGGTTCCCAGGTTGGGAACCACTGAACCGGAACACTTCTTAGGCCAGGGACCACTTTGGTATGTTCATTGTTAACAGGGACCATAGAGTCCTAGATAAACATGGACACCAACAAGATTATAACTAGGGGAGTGAATCTTTAACTCACACTATACAAAAATTGGAATTTAGCAATCATTTAGTATGAGATTCTCAAAAAAAAATTAGAATTTTTCCTCTGATAGGGGCATTTTGTGTTGTGTTCTGATAAAATGAGTTTGTAATCTAAGATGAACACGATATGTTTTTACTTATTGCCACTAAAAGTGAAAAAAATGGTAAAAGTAAAAAAAAATGGTAAAAAAAATTAGTAAGAATGGTCAATTTAATGGTCTCTGAATAACATGCCGAAGTTAATGCATAACCTCAGGAACACGGTGTATATAACAATGTGCATACATTTTGTTTTTACTAATTGTGATTCTACTTACATGTCGTAACATTGCCATTTGGACCCTCTACGGCAATGTGATTTGTAATGTCCCACGCCTTTCGGGGTCGGAGGAGGCACAAATTATATGACAGACAAAAGGTGGTACTCTATTCCTTTTAATGTTATATTTTTGGGTAAATCATTGATGCAAATGTCGACGTCAGAATTGGGCTCAAAAGCAGCAATATCTTTTAAATTATAATCTAAGCACCCTATGCCGTGACAACCAAGTGATCGAAAATCAAATGTCACTATTTGCCGACGACAGCACTGTTATTTATGATTCTGGCACTACAAAAGAAATTGAAGAACCCATAGAGCCCATTGAGTCGTTGAGAGTGTTGTTAATAGTCAACTGTCGCATTGCCTTTCTTCTAATAGTCTGCTTAGTCCTTTTCAGTCTGGATTTCCTGGTCATAGTACTGTTTCTGCCCTACTTAAAATTACTGACGACATCCGACTGGCCATGGAAAACCGACTCCTTACCGTGTTGGTTCTTTTGGACTTTAGCAGTGCGTTTAATTCAGTTGACTTTGACATACTCTTAGGTATCCTTTCCTCTCTAAACATATCTCCTGTGACTGCTTGGTTTGATTCATATCTTCGGGGTCGCTCGCAGTCGGTTCACCTGAATGAGGCTTGCTCTCATTGGTGCGATCTTTCTGCGGGTGTTCCTCAGGGTGGCGTCCTTTCTCCTCTTCTCTTCTCCGTGTTCATTAACGCTGTCACCAAGATATTGACGTCACATTATCATCTCTATGCAGACGACTTGCAGATTTACCGCCATTTTAAACTTGAAGAGCTCCCTGGAGCTATCGATGCCATCAATAATGATCTTCAAAATATCAAAGAGTGGGCTAAAAGCTTTGGACTGTTAGTTAACCCAACAAAATCACAAGCTCTCATTATTGGTGGCAGATACTTCGTCAATTTACTCAATCATCAGCCTCTCCCTCCTGTTGTGTACGATGGTATCGCCATAGCCTACTCCAAGAAAGTAAAGGACCTAGGTGTATTCTTGGACTGCAACCTATCTTGTTGTCACGTTGCTGAAGTAAGCAGGAGAACGTTTTGTTCGTATCGGTCTCTTAAGCGTCTTCAGAAATTCCTGCCACTTCAAACTAAAATTACTCTTGCCCAGTCTCTTCTTCTACCTCTTCTAGACTATGCTGATATCTGTTTTCTTGATGCGACTGAGGAACTTCTGAATAAGCTCGAACGTCTGCAGAATCTGTGTATCCGCTTCATTTTCGGGCTTCGTAAGTACGATCATGTGTCGGAATTTCGGAAGCAGCTGAAGTGGCTACCTATTCGGCAGCGTCGAGATTGTCACATTCTTTCTTTTCTCTTTTCCATTCTTCATAACTCTAAGGCTCCTTCCTATCTTCGTGAACGCTTTGAGTATCTTGTACCTAGAGGTAAACCTTGTCGCTCATCATCATCTCTTCTCCTTGGTTTCCCTCCCCACTCCTCAAGTCGGTATGATGGATCATTCACTGTTCGTGCTGTGCGCCTTTGGAATTCACTTCCACACTCCTTGCGGGATAGACCTTCGTTAGAGGTGTTCAAGAAGGGAATAAAGGACCATTTCCTGTCAACATGATCAATATGTATGTATGTATATAAATATCGGATTTTATGGGTATGTATAATATATATCTAAGCTGTATGTATTACGTATATTTTACTGTATGAATGTAGTTTTTTTTATTATTTAATTTAGAATGTAATGTAAATGCACATACGTAAGTATATCCTCTTTTGCAAATCTCGCTTTCAAAATTGTATGTAAGAAAACCCAACTCTGGGTTAAGCTCGCCTTTGTACATAAGCTATATTATTGCAAGTAATATGTTGTTATTTTTGTGTGCAATAAAGAATAAGAAGAACAAGTAAACAATAGCCTTATTCCTATTATCGACTGGTTAAATGCTAATAATCTTAAAATATATCAAACCAAAACTAAAGTTATGAATTTTTAAATTAGACAAAGAAGAACAATCACAGTTACAAATAAACTATATAGGGAATGAAATAGTTGAATCTAGTGTTACAAAATTTCTTGGACTGCATATTGACAACGACATGACATGGAGGACTCAAATTGAAAGTATTTGTGGAAAGCTGAGCAGTTTTTCATATGCTCTTTATATGCTGGGTAAAGTTGACAATAAGACTGCCCTACTAGCAGCCTATCATGGTTATGTCGCCTCAGCTCTGCGATATGGCCTTATATTCTGGGGTAATGCCCCTAAGGTTCAAGAAGTTCTTGTACCACAGAAAAAATGTATCCGAGCTATTTGTAAAATAAAACAAACAGAATCGTGTAAACCACATTTTCGTGAGCTAAAATTATTAACTTTACCGTCACTATATTTATGAAGCCTGTTTTTTTTTATAAAACACAACATTAATTTATATAGATTTGTAGAAAGTAAACGCCGTTCAAAAAAACAAAAACACAATTTTATAGCAAACGCTTTTATGCAATGGCTCAAAAACTATATAATAAGTTACCAGGACAAGTTGTCTCAAGTGTTTTGAACATTAACGAATTTAAAAGAAATTTATTCAAATTGTTAAATAACAAAGTGTATTCTGTTGACGATTATTTAAATGACAAATTTTAATTCTTTCCAAATTGAATCTGTTTTTATGTTATGTGAAAATGATAAATTATTTTGTTAATCTTGATTATTGTTGTATTAATTAATTATTGGCCTTGACATTTTTATTTTGTATTTTTCGTTCCTTTTACTTTATTTAATTTGACTTTTGAATTGTTTTTTGTAAAAAAAGATTTTTTGTATGATGATCCTGATCCTTTGATATTTTGTATGCCATTTGGCGGGGCACAGCTCGGATCTTACTGATTATAACATCTTCTGCATGTACCCTGTGTTCACGAAATAAATGAATTTGAATTTGAACCAGAAAGTCTACAACTCTGTTTAGCATTGAATTTACAGACTCACATTGTATTTTTATCTGCAAACGGTGTAATCGAACCATTTCTCAACAACCAACCTCATTTTTTTGCCTATCTTTATTTTTTGCTGTTTTTTCTTTGTACTTTGTACAAAAAAAAAACATAATTATATAAGGTGTTAAAAAATTAACTGCAAGAATTTCGTGTACGTACTCGGTATCAAAAAACAAAAATATTATTTTTAGTTTTTACACAAAAAATCAATTTAGTAAAACATTTTGATGTGCACTGTACGCAGGGCTGCGCCGGCGCCTCGTCGCCATATAGCAACGCGGCTCGCTTGCCCTTTCCGCATCCCCGCGAACCCTTCCCGCCCAGTTTAGTCGTCCGATATCTGTCGCGCGGGAAGGGCGTGCTGCTCTCGGTCATTTCGCTACTTACGCGCGCCCGCGCAGCCTCGTGTGAACAATGCCATTTACGTTTTCTAATCGGGAGTATCTAGACATGCTAGTGTGCTACATCATGACCGGTGAAAGTTTAATTGCAGCACGTAACCGGTACCGTGAACTGTATGGTGACCAACGACGAGTGCCTGCTATCCAAACCATCCTGGGGGTCTACCAGCGCTTGCTAGACTATGGCCAGTTCCGTCCTCGTCAACCAGATGCCGGCCGGCCACGGTTACCCGGTGACATTGAGGATCGAGTGTTGGACTACTTCAATGATAATCCACACGCGAGCACACGTGACGCAGGTCGGGACTTAGGAATAAGTCATGTTACTGCGTGGAATGTGCTGCATGAAGAAGGCCAACATCCGTACCACTTTTTAAGGGTACAGGAACTATTACCCACAGATCACGAACCACGGCTGAGATTCTGTAGGTGGTTGGTGGAAGAACCTGGTCGCAAGATTTTATGGACAGACGAGTCCACTTTTAGTAGAGTGGGCTTATTTAATATCCACAGTGCTCACTAGTGGTCGTACGAAAACCCGCGAGCTGTGGTCCCTGACCATTTTCAGCACCGGTTCTCAGTGAACGTATGGGCTGGAGTCATAGGGCAGACGGTACTCGGACCCGTCTTCTTGGAACGCCTTAACCTTTTGGACGCCATTGTCACATATACCTGACAAGCAAGCGCGTGCCCCGTACGCCAAACGTCACGAATATGTGACAAAATAGTAGATGAAATTGTGGCTTGGCGTGGAGGGCACGCGCGCGCGTTTATGCTGTGGCGGTCAAAAGGTTAACGGCGAAACATACTTGCAGCTGCTCGAGTCTGTGCAGGAGATGCTGGAAGATGTTCCTGTTGCGGAAATAAGGGACCACTTCTTCCAGCAAGATGGAGCGCCTGCACACTATCACCGAGAAGCCCGTGCGTACCTGGATAATATCTATCCCAACCACTGGATAGGCCGCGGTGGGCCTATTGCTTGGCCGCCTCGGTCGCCCGATCTCACGCCTCTAGACTTTTATCTTTGGGGACGTGTGAAAGACTTGGTGTATGGACACAACGGGCACAATATTCGAAACGTGGACGAATTAAAGACCCGCATAATAAGTGCATTCAACATTGTTAAAAGTGATAGAGACACATTAATCGCAGTGCAAACGAACGTAATACGTCGTGCTCACTTGTGCATTGGACAAAGTGGTGGCCATTTCCAGCATCTTTTGTAAATACGGTAAAAATTAAGACTTCTTGTAAATAGCTTTTAAATTATTGTAAATAGGTTGATTCAAACTTTTTAAACATACCAACTTATCGAACTTACTTAATTTAAAAACAGTAATTCATTATTATGGTCAATAAAGTTATTTGTAAGTAATTCGATGAATTGCCAGTCCAAAGTCTGCAAAATGTGATGGGAAAGTTAGAATCGGCTGTAGAGTTTACGTTTGCGCTATCGCAGGGGTAAACGAACCCGCGCGGGCGGCGCGTCGCCGCGGCGACTGCGGCGGCGGCGGCGCCCTGCACGGTGTACAGTCAAGTGCACATATTCAATAATTTTGTGCGCAGTAAAAACATTGCATATCTTTGAAACGGATCGTTAATTAGATTTTTTTTTTTCGTGATTATATTTTATTTGTGATTCCAAACTTAATAATAAATTTTATATGCTTTATTATATATGTAACTTATTGTGTAACTTATTTTTGGCTTATCGAAAAAATCTAAGAAAAGCATATGTGGAAGTTCCAATGAGGTACTAAATTTTGATGAAAAGATAAACTAATTATAACGCCTACAACTAGGTGAAATCAACGTGCTACAGATTACACGCAAAATTTCTAGGTGTAACTTTTTTTGGCTTATCGAAAAAATATAAGAAAAACATATGTTGAGGTACCAATGAGTTACAAAATATTGACGAAAAGATGAAGTACGAGTAGTTATAATTATAACACCTACAACTAGGTAAAACCGGCTTGGTCCAGCCATTCTGACGTCAGAATGGCTGGCCACTTTTTCGTATTAGCTTTCCCTCTTTAGCGAGGTACAAATTATTTGATATCTGGTACCAAATAGTACAAAATAGGTACTAAAACTTGGTATTGCTCAATCTTCCAAAATCTCTCTTGGTCCAGCCATCCTGACGCAGACGCAGGGAAGTGTCTCCGAGAGTTATATGAGTGGAACGTATATTTAGTGCCTTAGTTGCTCTAAATTGTGTCTCCACATAGTCCACATAAATAATTGGTGCCTCTTGTCGTTTTGGAAAAAAACGGAAAGAACGATTCATCCGAGAGAGAAACATTGTGCATGGCCAGAGAGCTTATATTAGTGCCAAAAGTTTCGCTCTAGAGATCCCACTAAACTGGCCATAAACAAGATGTAGAAGCACTCTCTTCCAACATGTCGGGCAAAATTTTGAATAAAATACTGAAACAAATCAGAAAACTACCAATAAATTGTTTCAAAAAGTAACTGAAGAAGTGGCTCTGTAAAAACGTGTTCTATACAGTAAACGAGTTTTTAACTTATACTATATATTACTAGCGTCAAGGAAGTCAGTTTCAGTGAGCTTATACCTTGTCTCATTTAGGCGTTGCTATGTTTTTTCGGGTTTTCATAAAACGGCGACAACTTGAAAATTATAAATATTTTCTTAAATCTAATTGGGGCACTGGTAGGCACTAATTAAGAGCTAGTCGTGTATGTTTATTCTACAGGGGCACATGCAATGGTTTTAGGGATAGACGATTCTGCAAAACGTTACTCCAGCAGGAGATGCAATATCTCGAAAACCTGAAGGGGCACTAATTTTATTTTCGGGGGCACTTTTTGGCACTAATATAAGCTCTCTTGCCATGCACAATGTTTCTCTCTCCGATCATTCTTTTAGAATTTTCCTGCTGGAAAAACGTTACCGCAGCAGTAATCATTTTTTCCGTTTTTCTCCAAAACGACAAGGGGCACTTATTTTTTATGTGGGGGCACATTTTTACAGTAGATAAGGCACAAATTATACGTTCCACTTATATAACTCTCGGAGACACTTTCCTGCTAGGGTAAAGTACACAATTTCACCGCAAATACGTACAAAAAGAATAAGGATTCCAAAACTATTTAATTTTACGTTATAGTGCCCCGCACACTTTTTGTCAGTGTCGTCAAGGATATTCAAAAGGTCATAATATGGTAGGCAGGAGTCACGTGAAAAATCCCTAGACGTTTGGTAATTATAGAGTCTAGCTAATCATTTTCAAGAGTGGCTTTATATTCGTAACTTACATACTTTGAATACAACATAAATTTAGTTTTTGTTTACCCTAAAATTCGCGTACACTTTACCTCTGTGGAGTGGCCCTTCAACAACAACAACAGGCACCACAATACTTAATAAAGGACTGTTTCAATATTGCCTTAAAGTATCCGTTACAGGGGGGGGGGGCTACTCTCTAAGTCCGTTTACGAAGATACGGGGGCCCTCCGAAAAAAGCTTTATACTTTGAAATGTATCTACTCCCTCATATTTTCGGATTTATGAGTTTTGAAAACACATCGGGAGTAAGGACAGAATATGACCAATCGAGTTGTTTCGGGCCCCTAACGAATCTTATGTCCGTAAATGCTAGGAGTACGAAACGCCGGTAACTTCGGCCGAAACTGCGGGTTTCGTGCTTCGAAAGTAGACTCCCAGGCGCAGAGGGGGAGCGGTCCGCGACGGAACGATCGATCTTCCGCGTAGTGTGCCAGTTGTTATTCATTTACATCCAATAACATGTATTGGCGTTCCGACGCGAAGATCCGTGACAGAATTTCTGCCAGTGTGTCGTGGGCGTGGAGCTTAAGGACAAACAAAAACTAACATTTTTAATTATATTAAAAATGGGTGTGGAGATAAATTTAAGAATAGCTGGCTACTTAGGTTAAGCCGCGTCGTTTCCGCGACCCTATGGCTAGAGAGCACTGAGAGAACTGGTTGTTCGTGGTTCCAACCACGACCAACCATGTGCGAGCCGAGATGGTCACAGTAAGTATGCTAAGGCACCCCCACCCAAATAGGTTAGATTAGAATAGAAATGTGACCATACGAATACGAGCCAAGCGAGCGGCAGTTTCAATCTTATTTTCAAGGCGCAGCGGCCGTGTTGGTTGCAACAAATCGCCAGTAACAATCTTATTTTAAGGCGCCGCGGTTAGAACAATTGATTAATGGAAGGCATCTACAATATAATATGTGTTGCATTACCTCAGTCGGCGTGACCTCTTCAGTGTCTACCACGTCCGGTAAAGCTTCTGCATTAGCTGCAGCTTCGTCATGTCCGTTAGTGGTACCATCTTCCGCCTCAGCGTGACAAGTTTGGTCCGCTTCGGCCAAATCTCCGTTATGCATTTCAGAACAATTTATTAGATCGACTTTTCCTTCTTGACTAGAACGTGGACTGTTGTCATTCATGTCCGAAGTCTCAATGTCCATATGGACGTGTCCCGGCCACAAATCGTAAGGACAAGCATTTAGCTGATGCAACTGGCTGTCGCTAGAACTAAATAAATTTAAAGAACCAGCGACATCTTGCAAAATGGAAGAGTCGGACATCTCGTTCGTGAGTTGAGTGTTGTCGTTATTAGCTGGTATAAATACTGGCAAATTCTCAATAATGTCTCCTGAAACATCACAAACTCGCATACCCTCGTATTTAGAAAGTAATTCGAATAGCCTCCTCTTGGCTTGTTGAGTATACCTTCCGTCAGCAGCATTGCTTAATATAAGAGATACTAATGTCTCTAAAAATTCCGTCGTACATGTCTCATCGCTTTTTAATAACAAAAAGCGAACTATTTTATTATCAAGTTGCAGAGCATTTCCACACATATTTTGAATTGATAACGAATTACAGTCATTATATGCGTTAGGTTCACCAGATGTTGTTGAAGCTGATTCTTGTCTATTTTCTTCATGGGCACTTTCATTGCTTTGACTCTCAAGAATAGAGCTGTACTGAGACAATACATTACGTATTGATTGTAGTACTTTTTGTCGTAGAGCATCGGAACTAATTAATTGCAGCTCTCGAAACAATTGAATCAAAAAGTCCGGGTGAGATTCATTCACATCAATCAGAGCTGTCACTTCAGAATACACGTTTTCTCTGAGCAGATCAAATAACTTAGATGTAGCCTTATCTTCAACTTCCCGACTCGTTGACGCTAAATTAGGATTAGGCATTTCGGATGTACTGGCAATGTTAATATTGCTCATTTGTGAATAATCCAGCGTATAATTTCTTCGATTAGTTGAATTCTTAGCTGGTAGTTTTGAAGATGATTTCTTTTTACTATTAGCTGATGTGTTTAAATTATTTGCGTGGGCTTGTATAATCTCCGGAATAGGATTTGTAATATTTAAATTTCTGAAAGAGTTTGATGGAGCTTCTTGGCGATTTATATTGATGTTACAAACGTTAGTGACACTGTTTTCATCAATATTTCTCGAGTGGCAAGCAGATGAAGTATCGGTGTCTGGATTCTGATTGACGTTCAGTACGTCCGGCGCAGATGAGAACGAAAGGGATCTTTCGTAGGCAACATTTCGTCGCGTGTGTCTGTTAGGTAAGTCATCGTTATTTGGCTGAGATGATTGAGCGGCATTGTGTGATGAGCTAGCAGTGTTGGTATTTCTCTTGGGTGTGATGCAGGGAGGCGTGGCCAAGGGAGTACGATGCAGTGAGTTATGAGATCTTTCGACTAAGGGATGGGGGTTATGAGCGGGCCCCACTCCTAAGTGCCCGTCGGCGTTTGCCTTGTTATTAGCGGAGAGAAGATTTTGACGGGAATAACTGAAAAAGAAAAATTTAAACGCTTTTACTTTTGTGTTCTTTATTCTAGTGTTTTTATAATAACAAGCCGAATTCGATTCCACTTTAATGTTAGTATTAACACGTCATAAAAGAGTATTGTAAAATATCACACAGGCATGTTTGATTAGTTTCATTACAAAGCATGAAATAAAAATCGATTGCAAACGGAAAATTCTAGGGCAAACACTATTCTCACCCTTAGATATTTTTGGACTGAAGTATATGATTAAATACATAAATACGGTGTATGTACTAATATAATTAAATATAAATTATTATAAGTCAAAACATTATGTGTGTATCCTAATATCTGAAAAGAGAAAAGCAAAGTAAATAAATACTTTTATTATGTAGCCATCTCACTAAATTTCTACTGAGTTCATAATAAAGACAAACGTTACCTGCGGAAGTTATCCCAATAGTTATTTGCTCTGTTTCCTGGGGGTACTTGATTATTTAGCGTATGTGATGCTGTTTCAGCACGCCAGCGCTCTTCCATCTAGAACACACAGAATATGACATTTTTTAAATACTATATGACAGTCTCTACAAAAAAAAGGATAACTTTAAAGCTGGCGTTAAAGTTGTTATTAGTTCGGGAAATGCGTATCAGGTAAAACTCAAAAGACGAAATCTACCTTGGTTGCTACGCATATCAAATTGAGTTACAAAACAAAAAAAAAACTCATGTTGGGATCAGAAGGTTGAAGAAAGAAAGACTGCTCAAAAGAAGCGATAGATTTATGTGGAAATATTTTACAAATAAAATTCTTTTTACAATGACATATGAAAATAATGGGTGATGTAGCTAAACTCTATGATGCGCGATGTAGGTTTTATATGATTCCCATACTCACATGATTGAGTTGTTCTCTGAGCTGGTGTATCTCTCGCTGCTGCATGACGAGCTGCTGCCAGCACCACGCGCCCCAGAACCCGCAGCCACAGCTGCACCCACCTACCATACCTGCGGGTTACGAGTTACGACTAGGGAATGCAATCCGGACTATCCGTGATCCGAAAAATCCGGACTTCGCCACATTTTTACTCGACTTTCAAATCCGGATTTGAAAATCGAATCCGGATTTTCTGAATAATAAGATATTGTTATTCGTGGGCTACATTTTCGCGCGAATATTCGAAAATTTGCTCATAAGCCGAAAGCCTGAAACTGATATTTCACTTGGAGGCCGCTTACAAGCATATTTAGTGCATTCAATTTCGATTCAGAGCGAGCTTTTTCCGCAGCAGGTATTGAGTGTAATCAAATTCGTAGCAGGTTAAACGATAACACTTTAGATGCCTTATTGGATTTTTCAACAGCAACTTGCCTTGAAATATAAACATGTGGAATCTGAGGTACCATACTACAAGTATGTGCCCGACCCAGTTCTCGAGATAAACCATGTCACGTTGTACTAGGATCACCTATTATTAATTTATTATTGACAGGACTACTGTCGCCAATAAGCCGGACATAGCGGATAGACCGATCAGCATGGCGTTATAAAATAATAAATAATATTTCCACGCCACACAATTCCCAAACAACTGTAACTCCTGAAAGCCAGAATCAACAGTGGCGACCACCAGAAAAGCGCCGAGACAATGAAGCTCAACGAAGTCCCAGAGAATGAATTTAACTGCCTTGGATCCTGCAACGAAATTAATCAGCAAGTATAGGAAAAAACCGTAATTTCCACTTCCCTCCATATCAGCAGGAGACAGAACGAAGCAAGGCCAATAAGCACAATGGGACCTTTACAACTGGGATAGGCCCAAACGACGGCGACGAATGTCTGTCGAGGCTTTCTTTAGGTGGTTGGATCAAGGGCCTTTTTCGGGAGGCATTACTCCTCAATATGGCCCGTATGGTGAGAAGGTTCCTATCTCTGGATCCCCGGTAACCACTGGTGGTAGCTTGAACCCTGCTCCCGACACCGGCGGACGAAATTTTTTTTTTTTTTAAGAATTAAAAGAATGTAAAATTTAAGTTTACAAAGAACATAATGGCTATAAAACGAAACCAACCAAGGTATTGAATTTGAATTATTTCAAATGACAAAAGTTTAAAAAATCATATGATTTAATTTTCCTGTGTTTATATTTTAACCCATTCACATAAAAATAAGAAACATCGTTTAATAAACGAATGTGGGCAAATTTGTTTATTTTCATGAAAAATCCGTAAAATCCGGATAATCCGGATTAGACCAAAAATCCGTTCCTTAAAATCCGGATTTTGAAACTGAACGGATTTGCATTCCCTAGTTACGACACACACTTACAGCACCGCAGTGTAAGACAAAAATTAAAGTCAAACGATTTGGTATCATATTCTTTTGGCGCAAGGCCTTAATCAGACCAAACATCGCCAATCAATCAATACAATTTTCACAGCGCCCTCCTGGCAACGTCATTCAAGCGAAGAAGAGACAGAAGAACCATGTAACACTATATGTCAAATCTGTTGACGTCATTTTTGAAAACGATTGTCACTTGTCTAGGCCTTTAGGTGAACACATAAAAACTTGTTTTCATGTATTTTTATGTGTCTTCAATCCATGAAGACCGCCTCCTAATCACATACAGTGCATGTGTGCAACTCTCTGGTCTGTAGTTTCACACGAATATTTGAGTGCACACGCACACTAAGATAAACATTTCGTTCGAACTCTACACCCCGCAACCCCCGGAATAAAGTGGAGAGCTTCGTCTTAGTGGACTGAACAATCTGTATTCGGATGAATAGTCTATTTTAAAGTGGCGAAACAGTGTCAATGCTGTACAATTGCTTAAATGCTTACTGTAAGGCATCATCATGTTGAACGGCATAGATGGCGGGTAAGACAGTTGTGGTGTCCCCATGAGACGCTCCATGGTTTGAGAATGACTGTTTTGGGTGAACTGGTTACGCATATCCTGAAACAATATTAACTTGAAGTTAATACTTAGTTGTGAGCCATGAACTCGCTTATCACTATCACTACATATTATAAAACAAAGTCCTCCGCCGCGTCTGTCTGTTTGTCTGTTCGCGATATACTCAAAAACTACTGCTCCGATTTTCATGCTGTTTTCCCCAATGGATAGAGTGGTTCTCGAGGAAGGTTTTAGTATGTAATTTGTCAAGTTTTTGTAACTAAAATATAATGCTATTTGTTGGAGAAGTTGGAAAAAATAAAACGTCTGGGAGCTTTCAACGAAAACGCTGCCTAGACCCTTTGAGCAATAACAAAATGATGTCTACAGAAAAGTCGATGCGGCGATGGCATTATATATTTCTATCTCTAAACGTGAACGCATACTTATCCGCGCCGAAAGACTTTTCTCATCCGTATAACGTCTTAGTTTCGTCCGATTCGACGCGGATAAGTGTGCGAGGTTTTATAGGATTTCATACAAGTAATTCTAAAATTCGAATCTTTCGCTTCTTTTGGCTCTATATAATAAGTGCAAGTAGGTATTATTTTTCGTGTGCCGAATTTCGGCATCTGAACCGAATTTCGGCCGAATGCCGAAGTTCGGTTCAAGCTGCCGAAATTCGGTTGAACCGAATGTGAACCGAATTTCGGCCCATCTCTATTAATTACTTAAAAGTGTCTCTTATTTATTCTCTAATAGAAGGAGATGAGAAGTATTAGTATAATTATGGCCCAAGAGCAATAATATTTTTCCCTCAGGCAATGTACTTTGAATCCCTCGCTACGCACAGGATTCTATTTTAGAACCCCTCGCTATGCTTGGGATTCTATTTTAGAATCCTTCGCTTCTAACATATATTCGCTTCTATAATATTATTTTGCTCCTTTGTCATACAATCTACTATTCTTTACCTGGTTGGATTTATTGTTGGTATTCCAGCCAGGGGGCGGCATATGTGGATACGGCATGTTCCCAGGATTATCGCCAGCTAAAACAACGAAAAGGATAAGGTATACGATCAAGAATTCGAGACTGACGACGTGTATTTTCAAGTTTTAGAATTAATAAAAAAATCTTACCGTTTTGGGAAATTGGTGGAACCATATTGACATTTGATGATTCCACTCTAGGTTCGTGACGGATGTTCTGATTCGTATTATTCGACTGGGATAACTGGAAACAAAAGCCTCCAGTTACTTATTAATGTACTCTACATTGGACTGGATGGTAACACTTAAATAGCAACAAGTAACATACACTGCTCTCATCTGGCTGTCTCTCCTGAGTTTGTCTCCGTCGCACCCGATTTCTTTGATTAGACTTATTTCTGGACGCACTGTAAAACATGAATAATAATTAAGATAGGCACTAAAAAATAAGAGAAGGCTGCATTCGAAGACTAAGGACTTCTCTTGCGAATACGCAATTATAAAAAAAAAACAATGTCATGAATTGCATGGTTACCTGTCCGTGTCGCTGCCGTAAGCACTGCTCATGTGAGGCGGTAAAGCCGCGGCAGACCTTCCACCCATGGCGCTGTCTCCACCACCCTACACGTGAAATATTATTAAATATTTTTAATCATTAACTCTGGAGCTGCAGTCTGTTTGGGTAGACCAACAACTGTTATATGAAACGTTTTCCCACCTGCCCATTCTGCCTCTGCCAAACTGCCTCACCACATTTAGAAACATAATAATAATATTACCAACAAAGGACAATGGGCGAAATTGCCCTCGCGTCCAATAGCTTTAAGATAAAGGGTGTAAAACACCTCTTCACGAAGCCGAAAGGCACTTGTTCTCCCCATCATTGCGATCATTTTTTTGTTCTACACCATACCTGGGAACCTTCTAGTTACGGAGATATGGGGGGTCAAAGTTACAACTTTTTGACAAGTTTTTTTTAAATACAAGTTTTTTTTGTAAGATTTTGACTTTTAGCACCTCCACGACCCTCGTACTATTCAATACATCCATCAGCACAATGTTTTAAGTGCGTTACATTGAGTTCTACCACAAAACATGATTTATAACCTAAAAAAAAAAAGTTGTTTCCCAGCAATAATTTTTGCGTACAGTTACTTAGTTTGATGTACAGAATGCTTGGTTAACGGCTTTGTGATGAGGTGGTTTACACCCTGTATATACCAATGGATGAAGAACAATTTTTACTATGGTGACTTCTCTTGATTTGGAGTCAGAGTGGAGCTACAGAGCTCAAAGTATAAGAAATCAGTTTAAATTAAATACTGTTGTTTAGTCAAATTATTAACTTTCATTGATACTGTATGTTTCGAACATCATATTATAAGTCTACAAACGTTTTTTTTCAAAAAATTGACATCTAAACTGCCGTTTTAGGAACAAATCCTTACAGTAACTAAGGGTTTACAGATCATTTATTCTACCCTAACGACCAATAGCGTTAAGATACGTATTAGTAGATGTATCTCTTCAAAATGAATATTTATTGCTTTGACAACTTTCCTCGATTCAGAATCAAAGAGGAGCTACAGTTCGATGTTCAGTCAACTAAATAGTTCCATCAATGAAACCAAACAAACTAGGAATTAGAAAACGTTCTACAGTTGTAAATGTTCTTAATGAAAGCTCTTACGAATGGTGTATAGCTTATTGCTATTGGTTACCTAGAAAGTCTTAACTTGGGTGCCTAATTAGAAACACATTTTGGTCAATAATTCTGAACAGACTACGAATCAGCAAAAATAGTAGCAAAAGTTCTCTTTGCAAAGCATATTACATTGTAGCATAAGCATATACATTGTATAGAACAATAGTAGATATCTTATGACCATTAGTTGCCGTAAACTCTAAATTGGTAGGAAATAAACTCTTAACTTCGGTGTCTAATAGTGACTTATTAAGGTCCATAGCTCCGAACATACTACGAATTAGCAAAAATTATGCTAATAGCAAAAGTTTTCTTTGCAAATCTCTATCCCATAGTGTAATCCTTACAGATATTAGTTGCCCGTAAACTCTTAGTTGGTTGTAAATACAATTTTAATTTAGGTAAATAACACTGATCGGAATACAAACTGGCGCAAGTCGTATAATGGCAAAAGTTTTCCTTGAAAAGCTCTATCTAATGATGTATATCTTGTTGCTATTGGTTATCCAGAAAATCTTAATTTTGGTGATCAAATAGTCGTAGTATTTAGGTTAATAACGCCGTACAGCATACGAATAGCAAAATTCATGTAAGAGACAAAGATTCTCCTTAAAGAACTCTATCTAATGATGCCAAGAAAACCTTAATTGGTTGCAGATAAAGTCCTTACTTCAGTGTCCAAATATTCAGCTATTTAGGTCAATAACTCTGAATGGACTGCAAATTAGCGTAAGTTTTGTTAGTAGCAAAAGTTGAAATTAAAAGCTCTCTCTAATGGTAAATATGTTAATGCTATTGGTCACTCAGAAAATGCTAACTTCGGTGCTTAAATAGTCGCCTATTAAGGTCAATAACTCCTAACAGAGAACGAATTGGCGAAAGTCGTGTTACTGGCAAAGGTTCTCCATAAAGAGTTCTATGAAATGTATTATATGTTGTTACTATTGGCAACCCAGAAAACTTTAATTGGTTGCTAGGACAATCTTAACGTCGGTGCCGCACTAGTCACCTACTTAGGTCCATAACTCCGAACAGACTACGAATAGGGAATATGCATGAATTTTTTTCTTCACTTAAATCAATTAATTACACTATTATCAACCCAAGAAAAGTATTAAAAGTTAATTTCAACTACTGCTTGTCGCTTAAAAATAATACTAAACTCCTGCAATTTTCTATGACAGTTCAAACGTCCGTGATTGTCGCGACCATACTTTGACGTCATTTACCAAAATCTACCTTGTTTACATTTATTTTTTTGGCCTTAGTAAAGTAATTTTACTAATTGTATGTGCTTTATTCAAGCAAAAATTGCGATAACGATATTATAATAAAATCGTAGTGCAACTTTACCTACATTTCAAATAAAAGTTATTTTTTGACTTATGAATTTTGATGTCACTACCGCCACTATCGAGGACGACGTGTTTTGAGAGTGCGTTCCGTTTCACCAAAAACATGCTACATAAAACAATAAATTGTAAAATAAGTGATGTTTTAGAAACTTAAACAAGTGTACCATAATGTTTGTATGCGCCAATACAAGGCATTTTTAATAAATAAAAAGACTTTTGTATTTCTTGCATATTCCCTATTGTCACAAAAAGTGTTAGAAGCAAAGGTTCTCCTTAAAATACTCTTTTCAATGGTATATACCCTTTGTCTATTGGATTTCAGGGCAAATACCCATATGTCGGCGCCCATTCTTCTTTAAAAAGTTGGTTGGGCGATAAACAAAATGAAAGGAGCAGATCATCATTCTCCTGCCCTTATTATACAACGTGTTAGGTTAAACGAGGGACATATTGAGGGAAGGTATTCAGTATTCGATTCTCAACCCAAATATGTAAAAAACATATAACCTTAATTTTTAACATAATTGTCTAATTAAATACATTACTCATGGACACTTTTTTTTTCGGATGGGAAATCATCAAATGACTTCTCCCACTCTGGGCGGAGCGGGAGGGAGTGTCGGACTTTTACTGACTAAAACCCATCCATGTTCCTTCCTCGCCCTTTACGTTCCGAGGCCACGGTATCTCTTTCGAACAGGCCCGCAACCCCGGCAGGCTTCGGCCCTTGTTGGCCTCTCCCTTTATGCTGACATCTCTCCCTAGCGGCGTCGTTACTCATGGACACTGAGCGCGCAAGTAGGTGTTACGCGGCAAAACACGTGCCGGTCCTGAGCTCCGTGCGCAAACTCCGCCCCTTTCCTTTGTGATGTCCCCGATGCACCGACAGGCCACACCCCCGCGCCACCCCGCACTGACCTCAGTGTATGCGAGAGCGCCGCTACTTCCGCATGTCTAATATTGCGTTTCCGCTTATCGCATAAACAAACAACCCCGCTTACTTCGCGATATTAAGAGTGTCCTGTAAACGTGTTCTTGAATAACCAAAAATTACGTCTTATCATCATTCCAGTGAAGAACATTGGGATTATGGTTCACGCTTAAGTTAATTATTATGCAAGGTGTAAATCAACGACTGCGAATATTCGGTCAGTACCTAGTACTAGTAATACCTAGATATTTGCCGGTCCAAAGCCAGATTTAAAGTAGGAAGGGAAAATGGATTGTCCCTAGAAATGTCATTGACCCACACACATGTTCTGCGATAAGAGCATGGCGCACACGTTGCGAGACTTCGGCGAAGTTTTTGGTATGGATCTATCTGTTATTTATTAGTGTTTTCTTTTTGTTCATATGTTTATTAGTATCATGTAAGCATCCAATGGACTGTTACGGGTTTGAATATGTCACTCGCTTAAACTAACATATTATATATCCCAATTTATTTGGGGATGGCGAAGCATGTCTTATTTTATGCTTCTCTGTAAGTAGCAGAGACATAGTGGAAAAATGCATCGTCAATCACACTCACCCGGAAGTTCTCAGTTTCTCTGGAGTCCTGTGAATCTAAAAGTATTTGCTCAGATCTGGATTCGGGCTCGCTGATTCGATCTTGCTCACTGGAACATGACATTTGTTTATACATGAGCACTATGATTTATTATTACGATTTTAGGTAGTAGTTAAAATATAAAACATACCTATTGTAAGACTGATTGACGACAGAAGCACTTCGTGATTCTGGTTTCATATTTTGGGGTTCAGGATTTGAGCATAGCACTTTCTGTAACAAGAAAATTATCCAATGCTGAGAGTTGCGACAGAAAAAAGGGAGCGGTTTGGTATTTCATATCACTAATATTGTCAAAAAGATCTTTAGACTCAAAAAATATTGGAGCGTCGGAGCAAATACTACATCTTACCCATTGACATGTTGCTAAAGAAGACTATTCTATGTATATTATAAGGGATCGGCACTGATGCAGGAAAATGCGGAAACACACTTACGTGTCGGGGCGTGGCGTGGGGCGTTCTGTCGTGGCGCTGACTGCTCGGCACCGATTGCGCCAGAGCGGTGGTGGGGGTTATGGCGCGACACGACACAACAGTCAAATGTGTTTCTACACCAATCGTGGCGCGAGCGGACACGTTCAATTGTATAGGTCAAATCTTGCACGTTTGAACGCTGCAAAGCTTCGATATGTACTGTTCAGAAATAACGCCAGAGCATGCCACGAAAGGACACACTAGTGTGCACAGTCACCGTCACGACAGCAAGCGTCACGCCACGCCCCGACGCCACGCTAGATGTGTTTCCGGCTTTAGTCCCTCAAGCAGACCATTGTACGTGAGACGTATAATAATAAAATTGAAAAAATATGTGTGTATCGTTCTGAATGTGAACCCACCTCTTTATTGAGCAGCGCCTCCAGCTCGCGCTGCTTGTCGGCGAGCAGCGCGCGCAGCTGCAGCTGGCGCCGCTCGGCCGGCCCGGGCGCGCCGCTCGGGCCCGCGCGGACTTCTTCGTTCACTTTCTTCTGTTTACGGCTCACCTCTGAGAAGACGACTTAATAATATCAAAACAACACTTACTGACAGACAACGCACAAACAAAATGTACAAGTGTGAAATTTTGTAAGCAACTATTAGTCCGGTCAATCTAGACCAAAAAATTAGAGTGAAGGTACATAAAATCCCAACAAGCTGAAAATCAGTGAAATTGTTCAAAACATAATTATAAATAATATTTAAAACTTCCCTATCATTCCCGTGTATGGAAAAAAAATTATTCAAGATCAAAGGTAAAAAAAAGGGTTTTTTCGCGATTTTCAGCAAAACGGTAAGTTTTATCATAAAAATACACCAGACAAAAAATGTTGATCACAAAATTATCTACAAACAATATGTCATACTTTTTTTCCTACGATCCACCGTTTCTGCGAATTATTTCGATCCCAAAAAGTTGAAAAAGTTGTAATCGAAGTTTTCCTTGAAATGTTCCACCTTTACACCATCAACTGTCGATTGTGAGAAATCTACGCCATTCTGGATATTAAACTGATATTTTTCTGATAGCTCATGAACGAATGTATCCTCCGAAAAACAATTTATTAAAACAGTACATCTGCCTTTGGAAAATAGGCGCCATAAAGTTCATCTTCTGAAAACTTGAAAGTTTTCTTGTTTTTCGACGCCGGTTTCTCAAAATTATGACACTTGTCGTGCAAATTACGGAACAAAAATTGTTGTCTCATTAGCTTTCTCAAATGGTACCACAATAACCTCTTTTAGTAAGTGAATGACCAGAAAATAACGATTGTTCATGAGTAGGTAGTATTTTAATACAACTGGGTAGTACAGGTTTTCCGATGTACATCTTCCTTACTGCAGATTTTCTTGTTACCGCTATGTGATGTTAGCTGTTTGACGTAAAGCGCCGGATCCTGGTCGATCAGATCATTTGTCTTTATTAAACTTTCACGACCAGAACACATTATAAAACATATGAATACGGGTATTTATCGCGAATTTACCTTTACTTTAATCCCAACGTTTCGACCGGATTGCACCAGCCGTGGTCGATATATACCCATATTCATATGTTTTATAATGCGATCAGATCATGTAAGATCTGTCTCTATCATCGGAAAATCTGTACTACCCAGTTTTATTAAAATACTACCTTCTCATGAACAATCGTTGTTTTCTGGCCATTCAATTACTAAAAGAGGTTATTGTGGTACCATTTGGGAAAGCTAAATAAAACAACAAAGTCGGTTCTGTAATTTGCACGACAAGTGTCATACATTAATTTTGAGAAACCGGCCTCGAAAAACAAGAAAACTTTCAAGAAATTTTCAGAAGATGACCTTTATGGCGCCTATTTTCCAAAGGCAGATGTACTGATTTGATAAATTGGTTTTCGGAGGATACATACGTTCATGAGTTATCAGATAAGTATCAGTTTAATATCCTGAATGGCGTAGATTTCTCACAATCGGCACTTTATGGTGTGTATTTTAAAGAACACTTCGATTGCAACTTTTTCAACTTTTTGAATCGAAATATCTCAGAAACGGTGGCTTGTAGGAAAAAAGTATTGATGTATTTTTTGTAGATAATTTTATGATCTACATTTTATGGCTGGGGTATTTTTATGATAAAACTTACCGTTTTGCTGAAAAACTCAATTTTCTGGACCTTTGCCCTTGAATATTTTTTTCCATACACAGGAATGATGGGGAACTTTTAAATATTATTTATAATTATGTTTTGAACAATTTTACTGATTTTCAGCTTGTAGGGATTTTATGCACCTGAAGCATTTTCAAAAAATCATATAATGATATAAAGTCTCTAAAGAGGTTAAATAAGGATAAATCCCATTAGAAACATGACATTTGTATTTCCATAAAAAAATATAAATAAATAGAGATAGATTATATAGAACTACCGAAAATAGAAAAACATAGGTCTTCATTCTGACATAAGAATTTCAGAACCAGACCCAAAGAATATTACTAATTTAAAAAAAAGATTCTAGGAGCCAAATAGCTTACCCTTGTTAGAGATCATATCCTTGATGCGTGCACGCTCTCCCATGATCTTTTCGGTTTCCATTCGAAGCTCTTGAGCTAACTCTTGTAGTGTTGCTATGTTGTCCTCATGGCCTGTGTTGAGCAAAATGTGTATTTTTAAAAGGTTTTTTTATGTGATGTACAATGAAGAACTCATGACATTTTGTTCTCAAGTTTACTGCATATGATTATTGTGAAAAAATATAATGAATGTTCTAATTGACACTGTTCAGACTGTTCTGGAGATACCGGTCGCCCGCTAGATGTGAATGATGAACCTGAACGACACTCGACCGCTCTCTTCCCCTCCCGCTCAGCTACTTCAGGCATCAAGTTGGTTATGCAATAGGCTTATAATCAATAATGGACCAAGCCAACATTAGCTAATTCCCACTTACTTTGTTGTTGTTGTTGCCCATGGTGCTGCGGCTGCGCATGGTGTTGTTGCACGTGGTGTTGTGGCTGTGCATGATGTTGATGCGCAAGTTGCTGCTGTTGCTGGGCAAGTTGCTGTGCATGTTGCTGCTGTGCATGCTGTTGCTGCGCGTGTTGCTGCTGCGCATGTTGCTGTTGAGCATGCTGCTGTTGCGCATGCTGTTGCTGTGCATGTAATTGTTGAGAATGTTGCTGCGAGTGCTGTTCGTTGGTAAACTTGTGACGTTGCGGCAACGAGTTACGTACACGACACATACTGCCGTCATTAGACCAGCCACCCATGCTTCCACCGCCTTCGGATTTACTACAAAAATAAAAAGAACTCATTGAAATATTTCCTATACTTATCTTAGACAGATCTTCTATGATATAAAAATGAATCGCAAAATGTGTTGGTAAGCGCATAACTCAACAACGCCTGGACCGATTTCACTAATTCTTTTTTTGTTGTGTTTGTTATTGTCAGGAGAAGGTTCTAATGGAAAAAAAAGTAGTATTAGGTAGGTAGGTAGGTAGGTAGTAGTAGGTAGGAAGTAGTAGGTAAGTAGGTAGTAGTAGGTAGGTAGGTAGTAGTAGGTAGGTTATATACTTGTCTCTCTTACTTATCATGGATGTTCGAATGACTTGATAACTCTCTAAATGAATCGTCGTGAGCTGTCGAGAGATGTTCGGCTTCGTAGTTTTCTACCGATCTCATTAAGTCTGCAAAAAACAGATTTTCATCTTAGTAAGTAAAACACGTTTCAAGTTATGAAATTAATGTAAAGTATGCTAGGCATGTACCTTTTGTTTTTTGAAGAGCGGTCTTGATAGCCTTTATCTCCATAAGTTTGAAAGGATCTTCATTCTTGTTGTTACTGCCGGGTTTATTACCTGAAAGCAAATAGGAAATAGTTTACCATTATTTCATCATGATCCTACATCGTTATCATAGCCAAAAGATGTTAAAATAACTACATTTCCGCGGCAATTCTTCATCTCCACTGTCTTCACCGGAACTAGAATACGTGTTATGTCCGGACTCGATATGTGTAGCCATTTGCAGCTTTTGGAATTCTTGGACCTACAATCAAAAAAATAAAATAAAAGTTTAAGTTCGACACATAGGAACTTGAAAAAGGAGAATAATTTATGTATGTGCACACCAAACTTTCCATGTGTTGTTTTTTCATTTGTAATTCTCTCAGTTTGAGTTGTAGAATACGGCTTCGCTCGTTGAGAAGTACTTCGTCTTCATCTACTTCGCTGTCCCGTCCAGTGCCTACCGCCTCCTAGTAAATTAAAGTACTACATTACTTAAAATGATTCCTACAGGTATTCTAACTATGCTCATTTAATTCATAGCTACTTTGATTTTTCATACACAGAGTGCAGCCACGACGCTCTACAAAGCAGTACTTTTTCTAAAACACGTTTTGTGATATTAACCTGCTGCATACTTCTTGCGAGGTGTTGATAACTTACCTCACTCCCATTAACATTCGTGTCCCGATGAGAGAACCTATCATCCTGGCTGTGTGTAGAATGCGCCGAGTGTCCATGATCAGTTTCCACACTAACAGACAAATTCTGGGGTACATGTAGAACCTCAGATGAATGCGGCAATGTTGTAGCAACGCCTATCTGTTGATTGGCGGCGAACATTCTATTCGCATGATGGTAATTACCACTCAGTGCTTGATTCTGAAAGTAACAATAACAGATATAATGATGTTCCATTTCGATCCATACAGTACGACAGCTTTGATCACGGTCTTGTAAAGTGTCCTGGCGACAATCGGGAGAAAAGTTCCCGTTTGTTGCCAGTGAGGCATACAGTATGACACAATGTTCCCCAAAAAGTGCCAGACTGGCACGAGCTCAAGGTGATAAAATAAGATGGTATGCATTTGGCGCACCAGTGGGCGTTGGGGTCAACGGGAATACACCTATTCAGGTACTGATGGTAGCATAGAAAGCTACATAACTGTGTTTAGTAATTATATTTACTTGCGCTACACCAAAATTGTCATGCGAAGTTGATGGCTGTACTTCTTGGGCTTGTCTCTCCCTTTCTCTATCTCTATTCATTTCTTCTAATTGATGCTTAGCTTCCTCCTGTAATTTTTTTACAATTAAGTCTCAAGATGAAGTCCTATGAGATTTAAAAGAATCTAGCACATTTAATTTGTTTTCAAACTCACTTGATATTTGAGGAGTCTTCTTTGTTGTTGTTTCAACGCTGCCAAACGCATTTGCGACAGTTCCATCTTATTTTTTATTTCGTTTTGCCACAGTTCGTTGTCACTGTACGTAGAGCCATTGCTTTGTGCAGACACCGGTCGCGTTACTACATCCTGCCGAATATAATACAATTAAAAGAACCATTGAATCAGAAAAAAGTTAAAACACTAAAACAGATCTATTGGAAGGGTAACACAGAAAACAAACATGATGTGTAGTGTTTTGTATAGGTTTCCGATTACTCATTGGATTGTGTACCTATTTTATGGACTAAATGTGTTAATGAATAAGCCTAATGTTTCAGGTAGCACTAAATGTCGTATAGCAGGAGTTACGCAAGGTGCGTAGCCGTTTCTGCAATTGCAAAACTAAGTGTTTTAGGTGTCAATGTTAATTTATACTGAACACCTTCGTAAAAGTTATTGTTATATTGTTACATCGGACCTACAAGAACATTCGAGAAAGCACGTGATTACAGTATTTGTACGTTGGAATTTCGAGTGCTTTCCATTATTATTAGTTTTAAAGTTAGGTAGGTACAAATTCGCGACCTATTTATAAAAAGACATTATAATTTCGACCGTACGCCTAGGGCATACGGTTCATATTTGTTTGTTTTGTACAAGTAGCTTATTATTACCTACTGTATTCTTTTGTTAGTGTTTTTTTATGAAGCAGTTCTATAACCCTCTAGAATATTCGTTGTTATTTTTTGTGTGTCTGTTGGCGAGTATAAATACACCGCTCCGGCCCGCGACAGTCAGTCTTGTTTTGGCTACACAACGAAGCGAATCGCAGTGAACTAGAAGTGCGATATCTAAGCGAATAGTGAACTGCAGTGTATTTGTGATCAAGTTTAAATTGTTTTGTGATTAATAAAGTTATTGTGTTGTTTAATCGGCAGTAATTAATTTATCTCATACCCAGCTTGTAACAATATCATGTTGAAATGTATTGTGTTATTTGTATTAACTCCTCGATCAGACTAGTTATTATGGGACCATTTGTCTCTAACATGCACAAACTGAACAGTGATTGTTATAAAAGTTACGATAGATCCACATAAAACAGCAGTAAAACTATCAGTACAAAATCAAAGCTGAAAGTCTAAGTTAAAGCTAGAAAGCAGCTTTGACACAAAAGAAAGTATCAAATGACATTTGGCGAGTATGGTAATAGGTATTAGAGACGGTTATTCTCTGTTCCAAGATTGCATCCATTTCATGCTATGGATCTTTCGGCTCACAACATAGGGACACACTCCATAGTTCACAGTAACAAACAAAAACCTGATTGCTGGTATTGGGATCTTTCTTTTTAGTTTTTATCTCCTCTATCCGCGTTATTTTCTCCACGCAAGAGAGTATGTTCTTTCGCAACATATCTTTCAGTTCTTGGTCATCCTTTCTCTCGATCTGATCAACAGCTAGTATTTTATTTTCATTTTTATTGTCTTCAGTTTCCCCTGAATTATCCGGAGGCCCTGTGTACAACAGCTGTGTATTGTCAGTAACACCATCAGAAGGTTTTTTAACTTCTTCTTGAGGATGATTTTCTTCCTCATTTCTAATGTTATGCATGGATTTATTTAGCTGTTCATTTTCAATATTAGTAACTTTTTTCGTCAAATTATTGTTTATGACATCAGGCGTATTTTTAATGTTGGACGTTTTATCTGCGCTCAAATGAGTTTCTATGGGAGCTCCTGTCTTGCTCTCTGCATCAGCATCAGATGCTGGTAATTCTACAATAACAACTCCATCTGTTTCCTCAGCAGGTACTTCAACATTTTCTGGTGTGTTATCCACTAATATACTTTCCAGCTTAGTTTCGCTTTCCTTTAACTTCATTACCATCTCTACCAGTTCATCATATTCTTCTTTAGTGTGTTCGACAAAAGCCTAAATTAGAAATAATATCAACCATTTTTTTACGTGAGCTTATGCCTATTTTTAATTTAAACAAATTGAATTAATACACATACCTCTTCTTCGGAGTTACGCATAGTATCTACGAGAGACGAAGTAACTCGGATGTACTCCCGTATCTGTCCGAGCCGACGTTCTACTGCTGCCGCATCAGGACACGCAGCCGCTATTGCCTCTCCTAAGGCGCGAGCCGACTCTCTGTGAACCTAAAAATATCCCAAGAAGACTGTCATTAGCTTCAGCTAAAATTAAATAATTTCCCTTCAACTTTGGTCAGCATCTTTCGATTCCTGCGTCACTAAAGTTGCAGATGAAACAAATGGACACAAGTATGTATTTGTGGCTACTACTTACATGATTACTCTCATTGAGATTATTGAAACTTCCTTGTCCCTGTTCATACATGTTGTTGATTAAATTGACAGTCTTTGTCCCGGTTCTAGAGTTAGATATTGGAGGCGTAGTATTATTATTGCTAGCGTGGCTTCCTTCGAAATTGTTTCGAGAAGGATTCAAGTTCCTTGTTAGATTGTTTCTGTTTTGATTAGGCGCCTAAAAAATATTAAGGAAATTTTAAAGTCCAATTATAGCTTCTCTGTTAATTAATTGCCATATCTAGTTATTTAAAGATACTTACATTAAATGGTTGAGACACATTTCCAGTAACTGCATTGGGCGTAGTTGGATTCACTATCATCACAGCAGCAGATGCATGGTTGGAGTGAGGAATTAGGCCTAAAAAGTATTGGATAAATTATTAAGATTTTTTTATCCAAATAATGCATCTAGTCTAGATTGAACCAATTTTTTTTTCAGATTCATTCAATATCTTAAGAACAGCGGTTTTAAATATTAGTGATCAACACAATAATACTTTATTGGTTAAAATAACAACAAAATGATTACCATTCTGCATCTGATGCACATAGGGGTGCAAAGTGTGTCCTGAAATTGATGAGCCAGCGCCGTCGTCATTTTGTTCAGCCGATATATTCTCGCGATTCTGCACGTTGAGAGGTAACGCGCGTGGCTGCGGTCTTACAGGAACAAATCTTCCAAATCCACTCTCAAATGACACGGAATTGTCTAGAAAAACACACATTTATATTCCAGGATTCGAAATCTAAATTTGGTTAGATGAATATGATAAAATTAGCATACCCAAATCAGTTAGTTCATGATCCGATGTATTATTTGTTGGTTTTCTTGATTGACTGTAGTTAGTGCGAGTGTTGTATTCAGAGACAGGCACCCAATCAAGAGATGTCTAAAAAATAATTGTTTTCAAATATCACATGTCACACAAGCTTTCTTAAAATATGTTGAACAATAAACGAGTTCAGTGCAACACACACACCTTAGGTGCACTAAATTTAGAAAAACAACCTCCCATAAGGTATTACAATTAATGCAAATGAAAATCACTATTGAGAATATTTTCCACCATTTTCTTTAAAACAAATCTATTTGGAATAAAAGGAACTGTTTTCAGTTCAGTATTATCTACGTCACAAACCATAGCAACTTGGCATCAATTCAAATACATGAATCTTTCAGGTTTCCAAAAATAAACCCATACGAACTTCACATGTGTTCAAGCTTTGCTAAGAAACACATCAGTTGTTATTATATTTTTTTATTAGATTGTGCTAATAGTTTGTTAGTTATGAATACAAAGTGTGTATGGGTGTAATATATTACAGAAATAATGAATATTTCTTGTTTATTTTGTCGGGGGAATATTTCAATGTGTTATTTCTTTAATAATTAATTTGAAATAACTTACTGCTTATGAACAATTAATAAAACTCTGTTTTATAAAGAAAGGAGCAAATGCTGTTCTGAAATATAGAATTCTACTGAGCATATCAATAGTCCAATTTGGCATTCATAATGAAGGAATGTTAGTGAAAGTGAATTGTTGTATTATGCTATTTATAGCATAGCTCCTAATAAAATCTCAGATAAAGTGATCAATGTATCATTTAGTAGATGTCATATTATGAGGTATGTTTTTTTTAAGGTAACGTTAAAAAAAAACAATTGATCTTTAAAGAAGTCAAGATATTTTTTTTGAGTAAATTATTACTTTTAAACCATGCAGAAAAAAATGTTGATAGTAATTTCAGTCAGTCAAATTTAGTGCTTAACATTGTTTTAAGGAGTGGAATCTTCTATCCTATGTAATAAATATCATACAAACAATGTCATGTCTGAGGCAAAATGGGGTAAAAGTATTACATCCATTGGCTTTAGTCTATTTAGCTTGACATTATTCCTGTTATTATCAAAGTATTTAGAACATTTTGCTGCAATATTTGAGTGCCATTATTTTTTTATTTATTTAAACTTCATGTACAAGAGTGGTACATATTATTATGAGGACTTAATAACACGAGGCATTCTCTACCAGTCAAACTTTGGGTCAATTATGACAGCATTGTGATAGAGTACATTATAAATAAACATACCATTTTGTAAGCATCAAACACCCGAACGAATAGGATATAGTACGTAGAACAAATAGGATCATTTGAATCATTTGCAAAATATTGTGGAAGACAAGTGATGTTGGCATGCAAACTGTGATAGCATGTGTTACGAAACTAGTTCTGTTAGAAGGTAGTTCTCACCGTTACTAGATTGGTCGTCATGTCTCTCCTTGTTGGGGTAACTGCTTCTTGTGGAACATTACAATTATTTCTCACTTTAGTCTTGGGTATAGTTCCCGTATGACCTGGATGCCGCTCGTTGTTACCAGGAGCCATAACATTCAGTTTTTATTTTCTGCATTCAGATATAAGTTTCATAGCAATAATTAACTGTTTAGTGGAATAAAATGTCGAGGAAAATTAGCTTAGAAGATTTTATTCTAGGCGAAGGTAATATTACAAACTTCTACAATTCACAAAGCTTTTACTTCTACAAAACCTACAATCACTTACGATAGTAAATAGTTTTACATTTTTTTTAGGATTGGATTATTTTTCGTAAAATAATGCAGCAAAATCTTTTGCAAGTCCTTTTTTATTTTTTTTGTTGGTGTGGCGAACCAAAGTATTTTATTGGCTGGCTACTGTCGGGGCCCTAGGGTTGCCAGCACTACAACGAAATTTACCATATCACGCCAAAAATGCTATACCTATTGTCGTAAAGTAAAATAAAAAATCAAAGAACTTTAAGAGCAGTTATACGTGGCATATTTCAATAGCGAAGAAAACGTCGACACCGTCGAGTAGCGGTTAAGCAAGAATGATAAACTTTAAAGGCATTTGTAGCACGAATTAACGACAAAATTATTACTGTTTTATAAGTGATTTCTATAAGTGAATACGTTAGTTTACATTAAAGTAAACTTGTACATTTCAACATCGATAATGTGCACAATATTTTACATTGATCCACAGGTTTACGTGAAATCCAATAAACTAGTAACACTGCCGCTGTCTGCCATTTTTAACTTTTTAAAACCTACAATGTGACTTCGAGGCTTTTCATCAAAGTTTACGTACAAACTAAAAAGTTGAAACATTTGTGACCTCAGCGAATCTAGAAGGAAAAAACTTCATGAATGAATCTAAAAACAATGCTGTAAAGGTGGACGTACACTTATCCACGCTGAAAGAATCGACCGCGCCGAAAGATTTTTTTCTCATCCGTATACTAGGCCTGATTCGACGCGGATATGTGCAAGGTTTTATAAGATTTCATACTAATATTATTCTAAAATTCGATTCTTTCGGCTCTTTCGCTTCTTTCGGCTCTGATAAGTGTGCGTTCACCTTAATACTGATTAAGGTGGACGGCAGATTGGATCAGCTGACGCTATTTTTTCACACCTACTTTGGAGTAGAATAAGAGAATAAGTAGGTGTGACAAATATGTATCTGTCCCTAGACGTGACTATTTACTACTGACCGTGTTTCTGGCTTCAAACAAACATAAACCTTTGGAAACATCTGCAGCAGTACGCGGCCAGGTATGAAGGCTAGTCTGATTTTGACAGCGGTTGATACCGCTGATTAAAACTAGTAACACAGCTAGTACGAAACTCGTTCCTTTTTACAAAAAAGTGCAATGTAGCAAAGTTATGTGACCGGTCAGAGCCCTGACCGGTTGAGGTATTTTGCCCACACTAAACGACTAGTGTGATACCATAATGCATACTTCACTTTGCTGTAGTACTACACATAGCGACACATCAAGCAGTGCCTTTCCAGTAGGTACCTATAACATGACCTCGCTATGTACAGACTTCGCGTGCAACGAGGGAGACGCTTACACTGTTTTCTAATACCTAGCTTGATTGGTCGTCGTGCGTTTTAAACTATCGAATAGGTATAGTGAAGCAGTAGACAGACTTCATTCTGGGCACTTCTGGGTAGGGACAAGAGAATAATCTCTCTCTTGATCATTAAAATATTAGAACTGCATATCAGGAGTCATAGCATAGAGGCCGAATTGTAATGACCGTCTTCTTTTCGGGTCGTGGGTCCGATTTCCGTCATAAATACTTACATAGGAAAAATCCTTCGAATAATAATAACAGCACTTATTATGGGGAACCCGCCCATAATTTTATTGGCAAATGTTTTAATTGAATAGACCGGCTCAGTCTAAACTGAGTGTACCTATGTGGTTCAGAATTAACGAGAAAAAAAAAGCAAATAGAGTGACGTACCTGCCTTCCGGTTCTTTATTTACCTACCATTTCCAAGATTGCTAAAGAATATAAATCATCTTTGGAAGAAATAATGACGTAGCCGGCGAATTGCATGTTATACCTTCACCAACGATGTAGGGCGCCCAAGCGTGTCGCGCTGTGAAATGTTGCCATGGTTTGTTGGCCCAGATTGGCGCTTGGTGTAAGTCCATTGCTTTGTTTTGAACCATTTTGATAGTGCGCTCGCAAATATGCAAACCGATGGACGTGTATATTTCGTTTGGAATTGGCCCCCGTTGGCCGGTCAGTGTGTACATTGTACAGGCAGCATTATTACCGATTTTCGTTCGGCTCATATTGGAGGGAGCGGACTCGGAGTCGTTCGTTCGTAGTTTAGTGCGCGTTTGACCCGCCAACTGGCCGCGCTTCTTCTCTGTATGTGACCGTACGGAATGCCCGAACAATACTTTAACGAAGTTATAACTGGATTCTCCTACACATTGGACGTTGAATTAGTGTGCTAAATGTGTGTTATGAATGTTGCGAATTTAAAATTAAAGTGTTGTTCAGTGAATGAAAGTTGTCATTTAAAAAACTTATCGTTCTTGTAGTGAGGTAATTAAATGGTTTTTTTTATAATAATGTGTGTACTATGCGAATGTAACTTTAATAAAGTTTGGTACGTATTTGAATGTAGAGGAGAGTGAGCATGTTTTTATTGTTTTTTTTCTAAAAACAATTATTGTTAAACTGGTTTATTGGATTGGATTAACTGTGGAACTTCACATTGGCTACTTGATAAAAAATAAAAAGTTTAAAATTTGAAATACGTAGGTGTAAACCCAACTGTAAGTAATATGTACATATCTATGTATGATGAAAACAAACGCTTATTTTCACTTAGGATCCGATACTAAATATTAATCAAACTGGTTATTAAATTATGTTTTTATAAGCGGAAGCTGCATGGATTCAAGCTTCAATCAAGAGCTTCCCATTTTGAGAAAGTATCGGTCAGAGAAGTTCTCTTCTGGTTATGGAGAAAGCAGAGTTCTGAGAAAAGCTCACTTAACTCACGACTAGCAAAGAATAATGCCAATTGGCGAATTTTTTCATTTGTCTCTTTAGGTGATATCATCACTACTTATATCTATTAGTGACTGTTAATTGTTACCTTCTAGCTGAGAATGGCCCCCAACCACGCATTCATTCATTCTGAAACATAAGTAGAGCAGAGAGAGAGCTGTATTCTTCTCAGTTGCACTTTTGCGCAATGTCGCTTTTAAGCTTCAAGACAAATGCATAATTTTGTGTAGGACCCTATTGTTATTTGGATACTTTGTTTGTATTGCTAGTCTAGTTATGTATACCTTATTATCGTAACAAGGCGACATCTTAGAAAAGTGTTATCAAATATATCAATGCCGACAAGTTTTATAAGACTTAATTGGGCTAGACTACGGAGGAAGCGGAGAATATAAAATATAATAAAACTGAAACCGGTTTTGTAACATTTAATAATGTACTTACGTCCTTATTTATAACAGAAAATGTTCCAGTTGGCCGTTAGTCAGCAGCTTTATGAGCGTCTGCTTATATTAAATGTTTTGAATATAGTCCGAACTAACAAACAGAAAAAGGCGTTAACCTGGTTATAAGTATAATTATTTAGACGATTTTAACTTATTGCTTTAAAAATGTACATACCAATATAATTATTATAAGTACCAAACGTAACGAAGGTCGGAATTAAATTCGTAACTTTATGATAGCAATTCTGCTGCAATTCTGCTGAACCTCTGCAGTAAACTCACTATTATTTCATTGACTTACCTTTACGGCTCTTCTGCCAACTAGCAGCGGTGCAGCGAGGCTTTGTAACGGTTAGGTACCTACTATAGTTTTGCAAAGCTTTTTCAATACACATCCTCAAAAACAGCTACGATTAGGTTTAAAATGCAGAGTATTTCACACACGTGCGTTTTTTTGACATTTTTCCACACGTGTGCGGGAATGAAAATCGCCACAGATATCTTCAATGCCGATTTTCTATTTGTATTTGTGTAAAAATGTACTATTCTCCACTTGTATCAAAATGTACTATTTTTTTTCCGCGCTTTGCTTTCGCCATGTTGAAGGAGAAGCAAAGGTATGAAGCCGCTAAACAGTCTAATATAAAAAATAGTTTTTTTTATATATTTTTGAATTTAGAACACAAATAAGTGTTAATTTGTTTGTTTATAAAAGAAAAAAATAGTTTTAAGGAATCATGTTTATCTATGAGATTGAGTTTATAAACACAATTTGAATATTCAAAAAATGATTACGCCGCGCGCGCGCCGTAGCCGTAAAGAGGTAGATCGCTTATCCGAAAATATAAAAATAAAACATGTGTGGAAAAAAAAAAACATGAACTAAAAGAAGTTTCGAGGAACTGTCGGAAACTGGTTCTTTTCGCACTACGATTAGGTTCAAAATGCAGTGTATTTTAAACGCGTGCATTTTTCATGTTTTTTCTACACATATGCAGAATAAACATGAAAAATGCATGATACTTATTTACTTAGTCCAAATTGGTACATTGCATAATTTAAAAAAAAAACATTCACCTCTGACTGTTGAGTCAGAGGTGAATGTTTTTTTTTATTTCGGAAAAGCGATCTACGTCTTTCTTTATAACATTTTTGAATATTCAAATAGTGTTTATAAATTCAATATCGTAGATAAACATGATTATTTATAACTAATATTTACTTTTATAAACAAATCAACATTTATTTGTGTTGTAAATTCAAAAATCAAATATATATATATATATATACTAGCTGACCCGCGCAACTTCGTCTGCGACACATAAGTGAAAGACAGGGTTACAGAGAGTGGGTCGTAAGCACCTCTAATACAATTGTCAAAGAGCACATCACATCACACACATCATTCCGCATAATGAAAAGCGCGTCCGGTACATGATCATTATTTTGCTGCTGAGTTATTTAAAACGGTGTATCTCTGATATTCATTGAAATCAAATTACGTATCCAAGGGCAATTATGTTTAAAATTAAATACTTGTGATTAACAACGTATTTATTTTGATAAGGATAAATTACCATGTTTATAAAACAGTTTAAAGGGCTTCTCTCGACGTCCTAACGTCTTCATCCATAGACACTCGATGACAGTCTCATACTCCAGCTAGGTCTGAAGTTCTCATCAACGTGTATGAAATGAGCCGCGACACGATATGGCTGCTGTAAACTGTTGCGGACCTCTTACAACTGTAAGCCATTTCAAATTTCGAACTCTACGTGCCTATGAGGCCGTGTCCTAAAGTGCACAACCTCTTTAAAGCTTAGAAACCTTCAAATGCGGTGTTAATATAGTACGGTGACTATCGGGACATTCCAATTTTAAAGAGTATTAGCACCAAGTTTTTATGTGAGTCCAACCTGTTTTGAATAAAATAGGATTGAGTTTTCGAACATTTATCAAAATAACATGTAGTTTAAATCAAAAGCACTAAAATAAAATTGAAATCATACGATTTCAATTTTATTTTCTTAAGAGCTTTGCTTTTGCCAGGGTGAAGGAGAAGCAAAAGGTATGAACTTATGAAGCCGTTAAACAGCCTATGTTTTTTAGGGTTCCGTAGTCAACTAGGAACCCTTATAGTTTCGCCATGTCTGTCTGTCCGTCCGTCTGTCCGTCCTCGCTTAATCTCTGTGACCGTTAGCACTAGAAAGCTGAAATTTGGTACCAATATGTGTATCAATCACGCCGACTAAGTGGTAAAATAAAAATGTTTTTTTTTTATTAGGGTGTTTTTTTTTTTTAATTTCAACCGTAATGTGTGATATATTGTTGGAAAGGTATTTAAAAATGAATAGGGGTTTACTCAAATCATTTTTTGATAATGTCAACAAAACAACGTATGTTAGAAAATATGAAAAAAATCTGAAAAGTAGAACTTTATAAGGACTTTCTAGGAAAATCATTTTGAACTTGGATGGAAACAACAGTTTTTGTACAAAAAAGACAAAAAGTTGTACAAAATTATTTCTGAACTAAGTTTGTAGTAAAATCGTATATGCAAGCATTTTTTTTAACTTCAACTGAACGTATCTTTTTTCAAACAGAAAAAGAATTATTAAAATCTGATTGGATTGTACACTTATTGTGACGGACGGGAAACTACGGAACCCTACACTGAGCGTGGCCCGACACGCTCTTGGTCGGTTTTTTTTATTTTAATTTAGAACACAAGTAATGTTAATCTGTTTATAAATTTAAGTATTAGTTTTAAATAATCATGTTTATCTATGATATTGAATTTATAAACACAATTTGATATACCTAATTATAAACACAACATAGGTAGTTTCCCTTTCATTTAATTTATCATGTTGGTTAGAGAGATTTGATCCATATGGTTGACCCTATCGATTGATGTCAAAAAAGTACAGGATGTTTTTTTTTTCGAACTTTAGTCGGTTCGATTCCCGAGTGTGGCAAGCGAATTTTCGAAACTCTGTGAATGCAGATATTCTTTTAAAAATAAAAGAATTTTTCCTTTGAGTCAAATTTGCTATCTCCAGTATTTCGAGTACTTTCCCTCCAGGTGGCATTGAAAAATTCCATCCTGTAGTACTTGGGTAACTTCTATAATTGGACATCGTCGTGTCGCACATGCACTATCAAATTAATAGACTAAAGTAGATGCTTTATGAATTATTAGTTATTACAGTATGAATTATGGAACCTACCTTGGAATAATATCACCTTTATGATTATTAATATATACCCACTGCCCCATGTACCTACTTATACAAAAGTTTTGATGGCGGTCATTGGCGGTGGCGGGTGGCGGCGGCACTTCTATAGGGTTGGGCCACCACCTCTGTGGGCTGTGGGTGCGCCGACCTAGATACCAGATTTTGTGTTGACTGTTGATGACAGTTTAATTAATAAAAACTAGGTGGTGGAAGGCCACACCTTGTAGGTACGTGTATTACACCTATTGTGGGAATATTTTCAGTGACTGCGGATGAATTGCAGATTATTCACAGGGCATCGTCATCAATGGTGATAACTATTTAAGCCCGCGTTAATTAAGCTAGAGGTTGCTCAATTAACTAAAAATAAAATGATTACAGTCACAGCTACACTCGACTTTCTTTTGAGTCTTGGTGCGAAAATACCAGACATTCAACCTCTACTTACAAGTTACAAGTTCAGTTTAAATTAAGGCGCGTCCCCAAGCGAAATTAGCAACTCTATTTGTGGTTATAAAATCAAATTTCCGTCTTTAAGAAAAAAAAAACTAGCATTATGTTCAATAATAAGTTGCCTATCCATTAGTATAAGTAGAAAATCAAAATAATGTTAACTTTACGAGAAGAAGCATGTTATAAATATTTTTTCACTCCTCTTGCTCAAAAAGACCGTCATAATAGCGTACCAGAGGGGCCGTAAAATTGCTCATTATAGCCCTAGGGAAAATAAGCTTTTTTTAAAAAAAAATTCGTCGTCGGTGTTCGAAAACGCAAAGTCTTTACTCATAATTCATAAAGAATTGACTTATTACTGTTCCATAAAAAAAAAATATATTTAAAAAATGGAACCAAACGCGCCGAACGCCGAACTCTTTGGCAGGATGTGTGCGTTGCATTCCAGCTACAGAAGAAATAAAAAAAGGCATTGGCGCGAAATTTTAAGATTTTTTCTGTATTATTTATTTGAATTTCTTTTATCTCCTACGTTTACCTCACAGACGACACAATATTATATTCGTCTTCACAGAGAACTGAGATTATGTTGCCGGGAAAAAACATATTCTCATTAGAACAACAGTACAAATTGTACATTTCATTTTTAATAAAATAAACTATCATATTAAATATGGGTATTTTATTTTCTCGCAATCGTAGTGAAAAGTACGGTGTAACACACGGCGCTAAATAGTACATTGTGATACAAGGGGCTAAAATGACCCATTATAGACGAGGTAAGTTTTACTACCGAGCTTTAGCGAGGTAGTAAATAGAAACCGAGTTATAATGGGATTTTAGCGCCGTGTGTTACACCGTACTTTTCACTACGATTGCGAGAAAATAAAATAACCATATTTAATATAATAGTTTATTTTATTAAAAATGAAATGTACATATTGTACTGTTGTTCTAATGAGATGTTTTTTCCCGGCAACATAATCTCAGTTCTCTGTGAAGACGAATATAATATTGTGTCGTCTGTGAGGTAAACGTAGGAGATAAAAAGAAATTCAAATAAATAATACAGCAAAAATCTTAAAATTTCGCGCCCATGCCTTTTTTTATTTCTTCTGTAGCTGGAATGCAACGCACACATCCTGCCAAAGAGTTCGGCGTTCGGCGCGTTTGGTTCCATTTTTAAAATAAAATGTTTTTTTTTTTTATGGAACAGTATTAAGTCAATTCTTCATGAATTATGAGTAAAGACTTTGCGCTTTCGAACACCGAACACGAAATTTAAAAAAAAAAAAGCTTATTTTCCCTAGGGCTATAATGAGCAATTTTACGGCCCCTCTGGTACGCTATTATGACGGTCTTTTCGAGCAAGAGGAGTGAAAATCCCATTATAACTCGGTTCCTATTTACTACCTCGCTAAAGGTCGGTAGTAAAACTACCTCGTCTATAATGGGTCATTTTAGCCCCTTGTATCACAATGTACTATTTTCTCATTTTTGTCGTTTCATTGTGAGAGGGGATGGATTTATTAAATATTATGAGACTTAAAATAAAAAAACTACCATTTTGCAGTCAAGAATATGTAGAAATTGAATGTATTTGTTATTACTTGGTATTTCTTTTGGTTATAGAGTAGTTGGCTCCAAAAAAAGCACAAAAAACGGCTTTTGCTCGGGGACGCGCCTTAACTGACTATTTTATTTCTATTCCTGTCTGGACCTTGATGTCCTTCAGAAAGAGCATTTTCCGGTCAAACAAAAGCCTATTTTAGAGCCATGTCAGTGGGCGTTGGTTTTCATTCAATAATATCCTTCCATCCAACAGTTCCAACTTTCATTATTTTATGGAATTGGCTTATGGTGATGTCAGTGATGACGTCATATTATTCGTACCACGGACGAACCGGTTCCGCGACTGCGGCTGGCGACCTCCAATTATGCTAATGCCGATGCCGTTCCAGTCCACTCCTCAGCCATACACGTCGTAAACAGATACATATATCTAAATTGGGTCTGACGAGCCCGTGAGGTCATCTTAGATGTCCATCTCAATTTGAGAGAATTCGTACACTTTGTGCCGTTGCTAATGCGAACCTACTATAGTCTATTCAGGGAGACGAGTTAGTAGAGCGCTATCTCACTCACACAATTTTTTAACTACGATTGGTCAGTGATCAATGCTAAGGCGGTGTACACAGTACGAGTACTTTTTAGTCTACTCATACTGTCCGTACTGTGCAGACGTGCTCTTACTTGAGACTGTATGCTCAATTCGTGAACTGGTTTGTGTATTGGATTTTATGATTGACTAGCTTCTGCCCGCGACTTCATTCGCGTGATGTTTTGATATTGCAACGCATCGCCTCAACGGAAGCTTTTTTCCCGTTTGCAACATTTTTCATTCCTGGTCCGCTCCTAATGGTCGTAGCGTGATGTTATATAGCCTATAACCTTCCTCGATAAATGGACTATCCAACGCAACAAGGATTTTTCAATTCGAGCCGGTAGTTCCCGAGATTAGCGCGTTCAAACAAACAAACTCTTCTGCTTTATAATATTAGTATAGATTAGTATTGATTTCTTTTCTGAGGACCTGGCGGCTTGTGAAACGGTTGAAAACACCTTCAGGTGTGTCTTTTTGATCTTATTGTCAGTTAAATTTTAAAGCCCAAGGTGATGCAGCTGTGCTAATGACCCGTTTATTGTTCCTTTGTCATAAATGAGCATTATCTTAATAAAATACTTTTTTCCCAATTTTTGTACAGTAAACTGGCCCATGATGAAACTGGCCCAGGTGTGCTAGATCCATTGTTATTCTCTGTTACCTATTCATATCATTGTGTTTATTATTTTCTCATTGTTGAAACACGTGTTTTATAACGTGTTTTATATTTTCGTTACAGGAAAAGGCAAAAGACTAACTATTACTGACATCACACTTATTGCTTTCCTTCATATCCATGAGTTATATTTTAAAAAAATGCCTTACCAAATAAATGGCTCTCAAATACGACAGATGAAGCCGCAAATAAAAACTAAGGAACTTTTAAAATGCGCAATGTGAACGCGCACTTACTTTTCTAAGGTATTGTTAACGCCCACTGACCCTAAAAAAGGATTTTTTGTCTTTGTCATTTGTATGACAATGTGTGATAGAGAAGGCGCTATACTAACTCGACTCCGTGAATAGACTATAGCATTATTCAATAAACAAAAATAGCGAGATCAATTTTCGAAAATGATACACCCCATTTGATTTACAAGACTAGCCTGAATGAGACATATGTTTAGTTTCACACGGCTTCCATATTTACATCGATTGATTAAAAAATATAGCACATTTTGTGTAGTAATGGCATCACGCACGACTTCCGTTCAATGTGCTAATAAAAACTTCGGCGGTTGCCACTGCCACCGTAACCGCCATGCCATGCCATAATACATAGTACGCAGTACTACGCAGTATGTGGTTTATGTTATGTAACATGAAACTGACAGATACACGTGGCTAGTAACTGGGACTTATCACTGTGAAATACTTAATGCTCATATTAGCCACAGTCAATACCAACTACCAACTCACAAATCGACATGAGTTTTTTGAATTGATTTTACCGCAACATTGTGGTAAAAAGCTTATAGGTACCACCTACTAATACCTATGCATTTCGTATTGTTTGAATTCATCACTCATGAATCATGATGGCGTGGCGTCAGGCATATGATATCGATTTATTATTTAATTACAACTCAGAACCTAATCATCAGAACAAGATAATTCTTCACCATTATCTTGTCCTTATTTATTAGATGTCTTATTCTTCCATCATTTTCTATTAGTCGTCATCTCAATAATCACTCCCTTTCTCACAGACAGTAGGTATCTCTCCATCCATCGTTCCTTTGCGCTTCCCATAGCCTCCACAGTTCCACACTCGATCTTTCTTTCCTCATTCCTCCGCATCATTATGCCCCTAACATGACAACTAATTTCCACACAATTTTTCAATCACCGATGTCTTTTCAGAAAGTCTTTAAATTACATAAAACCACAAAGGTATCTAGTCATTCCTTTTTCTATCTGCTACATCATACGTCCCTTACTTTAGCATTCTCATCGCAGCTAAACCCAATTGCCGTTTTGTGATCCAACATTCATTTCTGTACTTCATCTGATGGACTGAGATGTGATGTAGATGTCACCGTAAAATTGTCAAATACGTTATATTGTAATATCACTAGCGATATTGTAAAGTCTCGAATTATTGTCAAATGAACTTACTGCTTACAATATAACGCATTATTTTTCGTGAAATGCATGCGATGGTAGTCAACTCACGTGGTGTGGAGAGAAGGAGGGGTCCTCCTTGCCCAGTGGTAACACTCTCATGAAAAGACACTGTACCATTCCTGAGAAATATCGATTAATATAACCTAACCTTAAAACACTTCATATTCCCCTAAAAAGCGTAGTCGACGGAGCCCCGCTTCGCGTGGCCCCTATTTCCGAGTGCAGGGTTTAAAGGAACCTAACTAACCTAACGGGGGGGTGCCCCAAGTCCCGTTTATGGGGGCAAGAGATACTTCCGTATGTTCAGTTGACAATAATTCGAGACTTTACAATATCGCTAGAGAGATATACGTTATATTGTAATATAACGTATTTGACAATTTTACGGTGACATAGATACCTATTTAGATAATGGAAGTGGTTCTTGTTCTTTATCGAAAGAACCAACAATACTAATTCTCTAAGTTGGTCCAAATATTTTGGGAACCGCGCAGCATGTCTTCTACTTTCATACTCGTAGTTTATTAGACGTCATCTCATAATCACCCCTTTCTGGCCATATCGTCTTTCACAGCGTTCATCCATGGTTTATGTGGTCTTCTCTTACTCATAAAGCCGTCCACGTTAATATTCTAAACTTTCCTCACACGTGTTACCTAGACCTACTGCCGCAATAGCAGTGAAAAGTCAAATTGATAGATCATGCACAAATTAATGAATACTCACTCAACCATCATGCCATATCAGTCAGCAGTCAGCACTCAGCTGTTTAAGATGTGTGATGTTTTCTAATACGAGGTCGAAATAATACATCATATTCATAGTCTACTCTGTTGTCTGGTCTAACTTGCAAGTACTTAATATCAAATGATTATGAATCACTTGTATTCATGTCGTCGTTTTCTTTTTCTCTCCAATAAACGGACCATCTGTTACAAAAATAACAATGATGCTGTTGAGCAATACGTGATGTATCTCGGACACCCACGTTGAGTAGGTAATTGTAATTATTCAAATCGTTATGAGAAGTTGCGACTTGCGAGATAGAGTTGCAGTTGAAGTAGATAGAGATTCTACCTACCTACCCAAAATAAATTTGTGGACCTATCTTCTCGTGGTGTGGTTTTTAAAAAGTATTCAGAAAATTACTTTCATGGAGAGTTCTCCTTGCTAAGAATTGCCAGCATTTCTTTGTACCTAAGTAGTTGTTGGAGAAACAATGCGACGTATGGCCCAGATGTTCGCGCCGCGCGCCGTGACGGCGAGTTCTTATCGCTGCAAAGACGCGCCCACCTACACTCTCCCCTGGGTATTATAATATGTAACGTCGCACTCGTGTTTCGCCTGGACCGGACATCACAGTTCGTTGAACTGCCAATTCACGGTCCATCTTGGCCATTCATTTATTCTAATTACTAGCGTCTTCCGCTTTAGCGAAGTGAGTGACACTCACAACAGCCACAGCATGATCTTCTAGGTTCGCATTCATTCCGATAAATCTTCTTGTATATGAAGCTAGCCTAGTTTATGTATGACAAAAAATCATGAAATCTAATCAAAGGTAACCGGCGTAGTCTGAAAATAGTTTTCGATCGTATCGAATGATAAACTGTCCTTTGAAGAAAAGAGCAACGAGAGCACGCGGAAGACTGGCCTAGCAGGAATGTTGGTAAATGGCCAAATTGCATTTTGCGAAATGTCTCGTGTAGGTAGGTACCTACTCGTATCTATCTAGATAAGTACTTCGAGACACGACACTTCTCTACAATACACTTTTCAGCCTTATTTTCCAGATGTTCTCAATAAGTACTTGTAAAGGTTTCGGTTGGTTTCGAGATGAACCTCCGACGGACCCAGAGGTTTCTGATTATTTATTTAAATTCTGGCCTATCTGCGTTTTGAGTATTTTGCTTAATTATGAACTTGAGAACAACAAGTTAGGTATACAGAACAGTGTTCTTACGAGGGTAAAGGTTATCATTATCGGGTATAATATTTTATGTAGGTAGGTAAATACTCTGCAGTACGATTATGTAGAAAGGCGTCATTGTAGAGAATGATATCCATCGTTAGAGGTAGAGACACCGTCTTTCCAGAAAATATTGTTAAGCGTAAAATAAAATCTCCATTTTAGCTATCAATCATACCGAATTACCGAAAAGGTAAATGATGTATGTCTAGGTCCACTTAGTATCAGACGATGTCAATGAGAAACGTGATTTGAAATTCAACAGTCAATCAGTGGCGTCCTGTATCGAAATAATTATGCTATTTGAATGCAGGCTACGAAGAACTGCAGTTCAGTTAGCCAAATACATGCCTCGTTAGTTTGTTCATTAATGAAGGTGAGTGAGTGAAGCGGGAGTTTCACTTTCGGACATAGCCCTTCACTAGCAATTGAGAGCGTGAGTGAGTACGTCATCATAGTTAAATATATGAATGACCATCTATATGTCAGATTCGTTTACATCATACTTACTTGATTTGATTATACCTAGTGTGATGTGATGATATTTGTGAAGCGAGTCGCGCAGGCGTCGTCAGTCGTTCGAGCACAAGGCAACAGACCTTCGCCGATAATAGCGGTGACGCCATCGGGCCCGGCACAACAGACTGTAATATAACAAGTCCCCACACAGCATGCCCTAAGCCTGTTGCCGTAAGCCTCTGCTCCTTAAACCTGTCCTTATTCAGCCGGTCAAGGCACGTTCAAAGTGCTGTACTTGATATTGTATTGTAAGTAATACTTACGTGGAACTGCTTTAATCATACGATTGTTTCTCGCGTGATGCTATCGATGTATTTTAATAAATACATTATTTATTCATTTAAAACACTCGTTTACATTAGCAGATAGGTGTAAATAACATACCTGCTCAAAATTTACCCTCCTAGGTATTTTTCGTTATTTTCGAATCATTATTCCGTCGTCTTCTTTTAGACAGTTTGCCATTTCATATGTGTAATTCATATTAGGTATTCACTGTAAGTACTGAAACCTAAAAATATAACCGCAAACCTCGTTAATTTCCTTTTATTATTTTGAGCATGAATCCATAATTACAAACAAATGTTGCTTCAGTCGTTTCACTCGGTTTGGAAGCTAAAAATAATTATAACCGACTCAGTTAAAATAATAAATTAGCACGGTTGGTTCACCATGGCCATCACATTCATAAGTACCTACATATTTTGTCCTCTACGAGAGTGTGCATAATCGGTTTTATTCTTATATCCTTGGCATTTGGTGTAACTCGGCGTAAACAGGCATATAGGTACAGTACCGTAACATACTTATAATACTCGTTTGTACTCGTAAAATATTGTACTTAATGAACCTTTACCATATTGCATGCCATTGGTTATGGTTGCAAGTACTGCAACCGGTTGAAAGGGTTCCACGCCCAACTAGCACAAAAAGCTGGTTAAAGACTGGGTGGACACCAGAATTTTTAAACACCGAGGCTGTTATTTTTGCTGTACAAGGGCTGGATAGCCTGCTACGCAGCCCTTGTAATTCTGAATTTGGCCCCAAATTAATCAGCCCTGAGCAATACTTACATACAAGCTTGTTAGCAGCTCTTTAGAGCACTGGATGAGCTGGACAGTGTCTGTACAATGGCTGGACTAGCTATCTTCCTAGCCACTGTCCAGCTCTATTAATTCTCTTAGACAGCCAGGAGATGGTTTATGGCTTACTAACGGCTATTGAAAAATCTACATTCCTTGTAGATTTAACAATAGCCGTTAATATAGCAACAAAAAACTTTGACAAGTTCATGCAATGTACGTACGTCAAAGTCTCTATAGTACATTGTGATACAAGGGGCTAAAATGACCCATTATAGACGAGGTAGTTTTACTACCGAGCTTTAGCGAGGTAGTAAATAGGAACCGAGTTATAATGGGATTTTAGCGCCGTGTGTTACACCGTACTTTTCACTACGATTGCGAGAAAATAAAATAACCATATTTAATATAATAGTTTATTTTATTAAAAATGAAATGTACAATTTGTAATGTTGTTCTAATGAGATGTTTTTTCCCGGCAACATAATCTCAGTTCTCTGTGAAGACGAATATAATATTGTGTCGTCTGTGAGGTAAACGTAGGAGATAAAAAGAAATTCAAATTAATAATACAGAAAAAATCTTAAAATTTCGCGCCCATGCCTTTTTTTATTTCTTCTGTAGCTGGAATGCAACGCACACATCCTGCCAAAGAGTTCGGCGTTCGGCGCGTTTGGTTCCATTTTTAAAATAAAATGTTTTTTTTTTTATGGAACTGTAATAAGTCAATTCTTCATGAATTATGAGTAAAGACTTTGCGCTTTCGAACACCGACTACGAAATTAAAAAAAAAAAAGCTTATTTTCCCTAGGGCTATAATGAGCAATTTTACGGCCCCTCTGGTACGCTATTATGACGGTCTTTTCGAGCAAGAGGAGTGAAAAAAGTTTTTCACTCCTCTTGCTCGAAAAGACCGCCGTACTGTTCCATTAAAAAAAAAAACATTTTATTTAAGGCGCGTCCCCGAGCAAAAGCCGTTTTTTGTGCTTTTTTTGGAGCCAACTACTCTATAACCAAAAGAAATACCAAGTAATAACAAATACATTCAATTTCTACATATTCTTGACTGCAAAATGGTAGTTTTTTTTTTAAGTCTCATTATATTTAATAAATCCATCCCCTCACAATGAAACGACAAAAATGAGAAAAAAATATTTATAACATGCTTCTTCTCGTAAAGTTAACATTATTTTGATTTCCTTCTTATACTAGGATAGGCAACTTAATAATAATGAACATAATGCTAGTTTTTTTTTTCTTAAAGACGGAAATTTGATTTTATAAAGAATAAAAACCACTAATTTCGCACTATTCGACCCGCAGTGACTGACGTAAAAACCACTTCGTAGTGCAAGCTGATCAGAACTGTATTCTAACAGTAGAGTTAGTAAATAGAGTTGCTAATTTCGCTTGGGGTGGCGCCTTAAAAAAAGGAACCAAACGCGCCGAACGCCGAACTCTTTGGCAGAATGTGTGCGTTGCATTCCAGCTACAGAAGAAATAAAAAAAGGCATTGGCGCGAAATTTTATGATTTTTTCTGTATTTGTTATTTGAATTATTATAAGTAGGATTCCTTTTTATCTCCTACGTTTACCCCACAGACTACACAATATTATATTCGTCTTCACAGAGAACTGAGATTATGTTGCCATGTTGTTGTTACGGTGTAACACACGGGGCTAAAATCCCATTATAACTCGTTGTTGTTTGGTTGAACGCGCTAATTTCAGGAAATGGTGGTTCGAGTTAAAAACGTATTTTAGTGTTGGACAGGCCGTTTGTCAAAAAAGGCTAACATCACCAATAGGAGCGGAGCATCAATGAATAATTTCCCAAAAACAAAGATTTTTTTTTTTTTTTTCTTGGCTTCCGTTGCAAGCACTACATAACGCGGTTAAAGTTACACAGCAATCACGTACGAAGGAATTGTTCCTCTTAAGCATTTAAAAAAAAAGTCCGCGATAGCATATGTCTATTTTTTAACGTTGACTCACACTTTCTCTAACCTTACTCGCAGACGTTGCAGCTAGTACAAAATAAAAACGTAAAAATTATTCATGGATTTTTCCTTTTTTTTTTCAGGTTAGCGAGCATTAATATCTATTTGTAACAATGAAATAAAGTGTTTTTATCTTAATAGTTCTCAAATAACATGAAAATTTAACAGATATCAGTGGTTTTTTCATATGTAATAAGTATGCTTGTTTATATTAAAATGGCGTTAATTTGTTATCCAGCAAAATTTCTCACTAAACACCCTTGACCCACTCGTTTAATAGCCATATTTATGTCTATTAATCATCTGGAAACTGTACGCTAGCTGTACAATGGTTTTCACTTATTCTAACGACTGGTTAAAGGAGTAAAATGAGTGTACTATATGCAAGCATGGCATTAATTATCTCCAAAAAGGCCTCTACTACAGCCAAAGGCTCTTTTGTAGCTGTACAAACGGATAAAATGATTCTTGCAACTGTATGAGGGGTGATCTCTACACTGTTAAATAGCACGTTATGGTCACAACCATGTTCCGACTTCTATACAGCCTGTAAATTATAACGCGATGTAAAATTGAAATAACACAAAATTCAATATTAATTAAAGAATATATTAAACACTGTTTTAGGCTTTCACGGTTTAAAACTAAACTTATATTGTCACTTACGGGATATCTTCCGTGATCCACCCGCGATCATGGCGCTTGCAACAGCGTCGAAATATCGGGAGCTCAAAACAATAAATAATCACGGAAGATATCCCGTAAGTGACAATATAAGTTAAGAATATATTATTTTAAATAACTTGGTTACAGTTTAGTTACAAATATTTCTTTACAATATCAAAGATTTGGGCAAAATATTTACTACTTTTTCAGTGACGAAAGTGAAAAATAAAGGCTGAATGGCCGGCCACAGAAAAAAAAACAAAATAGGCGAGAAAGCGTTTTTGTTTTGTATTTTCCTTGTATCTATACATATAATAAAATCGTTGAGACCAAAAAATCTGTACATTGAAGATTTCAAAAAAAAAACCGATCAGGGTGACTTAAAATAAGTAACTGAACATATTAAAACCATTTTTAAAATTTTTGTTTGTTTGTTTGTTTGAACGCGCATCACGTAAAAACCGCTGGACGGATTTTGATGAAAACTTCACTATTCTAATTAAATAAACTCAGAATAACATTTAGGCCATAGAAATTATGGGAAATTTTGGAAAAAGGGGGTGAAAAGGGGGGGTAAACTTTGTATGAAAAAAAAAATTAGATTGTTCTAGAATCATAAAACTCAGAGTAAATACTTATTATTAAAAATAAAGAAATACCTGTTTCAGCATTTTTTTAAAATCTCATCCAGAGACGTAAAAAAGAGGGTTTTGTGTTTAAAATTAACTAACTTCATACACCTATAGAATAAAATCCAATGAAGTGTAAACCTTTAAAAGTTGTTGTAAATACTTCAAATCTAATACAGGTAAATATAATTTCTCAATTAATTTGAAATTTGATTTTTGAAGTGAATACGCCCAAAATAGCGGAACTCAAGAAAATCGGCTTTCCTCGGTACCTATAAGTAGTTGGTAATACATGATGGAAACGGTTAACGTTCCCTTGCTGCTCCCCTTACTTCCCGTAAGGGGAGCTGCAGCTGCACGAAAATGGTCTTAGAAAACAACCCGTAATTTTTTCGAGAAATGTTGTTCACAGATTTAATAAAAAAGTAAAGTACAGTTAGCAAGAAAATTGCCATTTTACATAAAACAATTTTTTTGATGCTAATCGATCTTCTTTCCGACACTGATCAAAAAGTTCTTCCAGACCAACCCAGGTTAGAGTACTCAAAAAGTCACTGCAGCTACATGAAAATGGTCTTAGAAAACCATCCGAAATTTTTCGTGAAATTTTGATCCCCATTCACAGATTAAAAAAAAAACGTACGGGTAGCAAGAAAATTGCTATTTTACACAACATTTTTTTGATGCCAATCGATCCTGTTTATTATACTCAACGGTTAAGGTAGCTCCCTTTACTGCCCCGTTAACCGTTTATATTACAAATAAAATAATACAACGAACTACTGGGGGTCTAAAATCGCCGCTTTAGCAGAATCGTAAATGAATCACGTTACAAAAATTTAACTCTTAAAACGGTCTTTGTAACCATTACCATAAAGTACATTTTAAGAATTTTAAAATTTTGTTCAAAAATGAATCACGAAAATTAAAAATTCTTAAAATGGACTTTATGTCAATGGTTACAAAGACCATTTTAAGAATTTTTTTTTTTTACGTGATTCATTTACGATTCTGCTAAAGCGCCCATTTTAGACCCCCTGGTCCAATCTATTTCAATTTTTTAACAGAATTGATGGAAGACGTGTTTAATTGAAATTGAATTGATGAAAAAAGGGGTTGAAAGTTATTTTGGCGGTGATTTGTTTCGAATTTGATATCAACACTCCTTAGGTCCATGTTCACCGAAGAGATAACGGTCTGATTTTCTAAAAACCGCTGTCCCTGTGACATGCTCCCATACAAATATGTGTTTTAAACAGCTGTTTTTAGATAATCAGACTGTCATGTTTTTGATGAACATGGACCTTAGTGCTTTTGATTTAAACTACATGTTATTTTGATAAATGTTTGAAAACTCAATCCTATTTTATTCAAAAAAGTTTGGACTCACATAAAAACTTGGTGCTAATACTCTTTAAAATTGGAATGTCCCGATAGTCACCGTACTATATTAACACCGCATTTGAAGGTTTCTAAGCTTTAAAGAGGTTGTGCACTTTAGGACACGGCCTCATAGGCACGTAGAGTTCGAAATTTGAAATACCTTATAGTTGTAAGAGGTCCGCAACAGTTTACAGCAGCTGTATCGTGTCGCGGCTCATTTCATACACGTTGATGAGAACTTCAGACCTAGCTGGAGTGTGAGACTGTCATCGAGTGTCTAAGGATGAAGACGTTAGGACGTCGAGAGAAGCTCTTAAAACTGTTTTTGTAAACATGGTAATTTATCCTTATCAAAATAAATACGTTGTTAATCACAAGTATTTAATTTTAAACATAATTGCCCTTGGATACGTAATTTGATTTCAATGAACATCAGAGATACACCGTTTTAAATAACTCAGCAGCAAAATAATGACCATGTACCGGACGCGCTTTTCATTATGCGGAATGATGTGTGTGATGTGATGTGCTCTTTGACAATTGTATTAGAGGTGCTTACGACCCACTCTCTGTAACCCTGTCTTTCACTTATGTGTCGCAGACGAAGTTGCGCGGGTCAGCTAGTTCGTAATAAAAAGCACAGTGTTTACCTCGGGTTAAAGACTTATTTAGTCCCTCGGACTATTGGTGCCCGCGCTACGCTTGGGCGCCATACCCCGTCTCGGGACTAAATAAATTACTTTCACCCCTAGGGTAACAATGTACTATTTAAACTTTTAGGCATTATACTTAGGTAGGTACTCAAAATATCCCAGATTTTTTCCAACTCCTTCTCAACTTATAGAACGACTAGCTGACCCGCGCAACTTCGACTGCGAGTGAGGGTTAGTTTTTATTTAATAAAAAGTATCCTATGTTACTTCTAATACCTCCAAGAATATGTGTACAAAGTTTCATGAGTAGTTTTCGCGTGAAAGCGTAACAAACAAACTTAGATTCAAATTTTAATATTAGTAGGGATTCTTTAAATGGGGATTTGAAATGATAATTTTGGGTTGATGTGATTTCGTCATGCGATCAGACATTCATTTAATACGTGGCCAATCAAGCTCATTTTTGAAAAGGATACATAAATCTCTAATTTATTGGCGGAATGTAAAGATTAGACAAGGAGATAGTAGGGTAGTCCCGAACTCCCAAAGACTATTTAATATTCATAAGACAAATAAAACGATTAACCATGGAGTTTCTTGCCGGTTCTTCTCCATGGAAGCAACGAACGCGAACCGTGCACCTTTTCGACGTTTTATAAGTGCCCATCTAGGCCTATGTGAAATAAAATATGTATTTTGATTTAGATTATATACAGTAAAATTGTTTGGTACCTACAACTTTTTCCAAATTATGGCTTTACACTGCCTGAGGTCTGATTGTTTCTTACAATTTAATGCAACAGATGTTATTGAAGTACCTACCTATCCAATAGCAAAAAAACGATTAATTGCATAATCTTTAGTTTTACTGCTACACGTATATATTATACTAGCTGACCCGCGCAACTTCGTCTGCGACACATAAGTGAAAGACAGGGTTACAGAGAGTGGGTCGTAAGCACCTCTAATACAATTGTCAAAGAGCACATCACATCACACACATCATTCCGCATAATGAAAAGCGCGTCCGGTACATGGTCATTATTTTGCTGCTGAGTTATTTAAAACGGTGTATCTCTGATGTTCATTGAAATCAAATTACGTATCCAAGGGCAATTATGTTTAAAATTAAATACTTGTGATTAACAACGTATTTATTTTGATAAGGATAAATTACCATGTTTACAAAAACAGTTTTAAGAGCTTCTCTCGACGTCCTAACGTCTTCATCCTTAGACACTCGATGACAGTCTCACACTCCAGCTAGGTCTGAAGTTCTCATCAACGTGTATGAAATGAGCCGCGACACGATACAGCTGCTGTAAACTGTTGCGGACCTCTTACAACTATAAGGCATTTCAAATTTCGAACTCTACGTGCCTATGAGGCCGTGTCCTAAAGTGCACAACCTCTTTAAAGCTTAGAAACCTTCAAATGCGGTGTTAATATAGTACGGTGACTATCGGGACATTCCAATTTTAAAGAGTATTAGCACCAAGTTTTTATGTGAGTCCAAACTTTTTTGAATAAAATAGGATTGAGTTTTCAAACATTTATCAAAATAACATGTAGTTTAAATCAAAAGCACTAAGGTCCATGTTCATCAAAAACATGACAGTCTGATTATCTAAAAACAGCTGTTTAAAACACATATTTGTATGGGAGCATGTCACAGGGACAGCGGTTTTTAGAAAATCAGACCGTTATCTCTTCGGTGAACATGGACCTAAGGAGTGTTGATATCAAATTCGAAACAAATCACCGCCAAAATAACTTTCAACCCCTTTTTTCATCAATTCAATTTCAATTAAACACGTCTTCCATCAATTCTGTTAAAAAATTGAAATAGATTGGACCAGGGGGTCTAAAATGGGCGCTTTAGCAGAATCGTAAATGAATCACGTAAAAAAAAAAAATCTTAAAATGGTCTTTGTAACCATTGACATAAAGTCCATTTTAAGAATTTTTAATTTTCGTGATTCATTTTTGAACAAAATTTTAAAATTCTTAAAATGTACTTTATGGTAATGGTTACAAAGACCGTTTTAAGAGTTAAATTTTTGTAACGTGATTCATTTACGATTCTGCTAAAGCGGCGATTTTAGACCCCCAGTAGTTCGTTGTATTATTTTATTTGTAATATAAACGGTTAACGGGGCAGTAAAGGGAGCTACCTTAACCGTTGAGTATAATAAACAGGATCGATTGGCATCAAAAAAATGTTGTGTAAAATAGCAATTTTCTTGCTACCCGTACGTTTTTTTTTTAATCTGTGAATGGGGATCAAAATTTCACGAAAAATTTCGGATGGTTTTCTAAGACCATTTTCATGTAGCTGCAGTGACTTTTTGAGTACCTACTCTAACCTGGGTTGGTCTGGAAGAACTTTTTGATCAGTGTCGGAAAGAAGATCGATTAGCATCAAAAAAATTGTTTTATGTAAAATGGCAATTTTCTTGCTAACTGTACTTTACTTTTTTATTAAATCTGTGAACAACATTTCTCGAAAAAATTACGGGTTGTTTTCTAAGACCATTTTCGTGCAGCTGCAGCTCCCCTTACGGGAAGTAAGGGGAGCAGCAAGGGAACGTTAACCGTTTCCATCATGTATTACCAACTACTTATAGGTACCGAGGAAAGCCGATTTTCTTGAGTTCCGCTATTTTGGGCGTATTCACTTCAAAAATCAAATTTCAAATTAATTGAGAAATTATATTTACCTGTATTAGATTTGAAGTATTTACAACAACTTTTAAAGGTTTACACTTCATTGGATTTTATTCTATAGGTGTATGAAGTTAGTTAATTTTAAACACAAAACCCTCTTTTTTACGTCTCTGGATGAGATTTTAAAAAAATGCTGAAACAGGTATTTCTTTATTTTTAATAATAAGTATTTACTCTGAGTTTTATGATTCTAGAACAATCTAATTTTTTTTTTTCATACAAAGTTTACCCCCCCTTTTCACCCCCTTTTTCCAAAATTTCCCATAATTTCTATAGCCTAAATGTTATTCTGAGTTTATTTAATTAGAATAGTGAAGTTTTCATCAAAATCCGTCCAGCGGTTTTTACGTGATGCGCGTTCAAACAAACAAACAAACAAAAATTTTAAAAATGGTTTTAATATGTTCAGTTACTTATTTTAAGTCACCCTGATCGGTTTTTTTTTTTTTAAATCTTCAATGTACAGATTTTTTGGTCTCAACGATTTTATTATATGTATAGATTATAACGTGCAGTATATTTCACTAACAACTTACAGCGAAGTCAAAGTAAGGTGTTCCAGTTTCTATAGCTTACTTTATCGATTTTTCCTTCCACTTCGCATAATGGTGTGCTCGTTATGTACATAAGTCTTTATAGGATTGTAGACATAGGTAAGTACCTAAGTCACAATTCAACTGGCGATGTATAAACAAGTGGCCAGCCAGACTGCAGAGAATTAAATTGGTCCGACAACTGTGACAGCTCCTCTCCGTTCAATCAATTACATTGACCTAAGTATATCTTCTTATATCACGCATTGGGTGAATGAACAGTCGTCAGTGGTTGTCTGTAGAAGTAGAAGGCAACTAGGCATAGATCTATACCTCTTTAAACTTTTGCAGTAGAGTATCAGTAACTACTAGTGTACTTTGTACTTTGCTGTCCCTGGCTTTCTTTTACTTTAACATCTATTATTTATGCATACTGCGTAGGTACCTACATGGTTGTTATTTAAATAGGTAGCTAGATATTGGAAGCAACAGTTAAGGTTATCCTACAACTTTATCAAGATGAGAAGCTGATACGATTGATTGATGCTGAGGGCAACAAAACAAGCGTGTGAGCATCTAAGTTTATTTTTCATCCCATCTATTCGAAAAAGACGACTTGGTTCGCCTTTAAGTGCACCCAAAGGTGGTGTTTTCTATAAGAAACTTTTAGCGGGCAGTAATGAGTTTTTAATCCTCTTTATAAGTGCGCCGCAATTATCTTTGCCGCGCACTTTTTGAATTTGGAACATCTTGTGTTCAGCGCCCAAGAAATCGAACGCAAATATTGTTTGAATAAAGACTGGCTGGTGCGACGGCCCATAGTAGCGCCGCGCGCCGGCTGAATACAAAAAAAAAAGAAATAAAATTAAAAACGCGCGAACTATAGCCCGCGTTTTCGTCAATTTTCACGGATTGATAGAAATTCATGATTTTGTTTTGAAAAATGAGTTCTTCAAGTGACAGTGAAAGTATAGAATTAACTCCTGATAGTATTAGAACTGACGCAAGAAATGTGATGGATAATCTACTACCTGCAAAATCCCGGGAGAAATATATAAAAGCTTATGGTAATTTTATTGAATGGAGAAATTCAAGAGGCGCCAAGAATTTTTCAGAATCTGTGTTTTTGGCCTACTTCCAGTACTTAGCCAAAACTAAACAACCTTCCACACTTTGGAGTACCTACTCAATGCTAAAATCAACAGTCAGTTCTAATAACGACGTAAAACTGGACACATATTCGAAATTAATAGCGTATCTGAAGAGGATGTCTGATGGATTTAAACCTAAAAAATCCAAAGTGTTCTCAGTCAAAAACGTGGAGACTTTCCTTAATGAGGCACCCGACAACATCTTTCTTGCCGTAAAAGTAAGTAACTATGTATGTATATATGGTGGATTAGTAAAGTATAACCAGTGTTTTAAAATGCGCATTTTATTGTAACCTGTACTTCGATAGATAGGTACTTGTCTTATTCACATTCGGTTTTGTTACAGGTGGCTTTAATTTTCGGAGTACATGGAGCTTGTCGTGGCAATGAACTTTTAAAAATAACTGTTGATGATGTCGAAAATCACTCGGATAATTTACTGTTAGTAAAGCTGACAGACACAAAAACAAAAATTGACCGATCCTTCGTAATCCGAGGAGAATACAAAACTATTGTACAGAAATACCTGGACCTGCGTCCTGCTGATATAAAGACCTGAGGGGATCGTTTTTGTTGTCGTGTAGTGTAGAGACTTGCGGGTTGTCAATGTTATTGCATTGCATGTCTTGTCAGGTAATTGGGTATGCATAAATTAAACTTGTTTCTCTTGAATGTGGGTGTATATTAGATGGTACAAGACACAGTGGTTAATTAGTATAATTACAATGGAAAAAGCTTTAACAAGACATAACCCCAAAAACCAATCTTTTTCTCTCTCTCTGTGTAGCCATAGAGTGTCCCACAGAGTATATAATTACACCAGTAAGGTTTTTATTTCCGGCCTGGAACCGGGGCTATTCGCCACACCACCCCCCTACGGAGAGAATAAGGCCATCCTTAAAACTAACAACATACAAACAACACATAAGATTTAAAAAATTACAAACTTAAACATAATAAAAATCAAACACATTGCTAAAATGGGGGAGCCAGAAACAACCTAAAGAAATATAGCACTTAAACGTCGACCGGAGCTTTAAAATGCACTTTCCTACCCGAACGTGTGGTATAATCCGGTTTCCGAGATTCAGGCCTTGCAGTACTAACTGGATTATCTGATCCAAGGTCAGTTGCAGCAGCTGGTCTGGACGGTGCTTCAGACGCATCAGGAAGTGAAACTTGGTTTCGAAATGTCGATGAGGTTTCGTCCAAAACGTACGCCGGTTTGACGCGATCTAGGCTCACCTGTACATGCTTTTCATTGATAGAGATGGTAATCGTTTTGTCATGTCGTGCGACTACCTTATGTGGTCCTGAGTATGGTGGTTTAAGCGAGGGCCTGACAGAATCGTCTCGTAAGAAAACGTGCGACGTTGAATCCAGGTCCTTGAACACAAAGGTCGACCGTTGCCCATGACGCGATGGTGGAGTAGGTCTCAATCGAGCCATATGGCTTCGTAGTTGCGTGGCGAAGTTCGGGTCTTCTATGCAAACCGAAGGCGCAGATGGAGTCATGAATTCGCCTGGTAAGTACATGGGTTCCCCGTACACAAGCTCGGCCGAAGAAGCTTGCAGGTCATCTTTTAGGCAGGAGCGCATCCCCAGGAGTACGACAGGCAGGGCTCTGTGCCATGTGTCTTCATGACACATCAAGGCAGCTTTTAGTTGTCTGTGCATGCGCTCCACCAGACCATTCGCACACGGATGGTAACTGGTAGTGCGCACGCGTTTAATTCCGCAGTGCTGCAGGAGGCTCTGAAACAAGGCAGACTCAAATTGACGTCCTTGGTCCGTTGTTAGGAGAGAAGGAACGCCAAAGCGAGAAATCCATTCCCTAAAAAACGTTTCAGCGCATTCTTCCGCCGTCATGGTGATCATCGGCCAGGCCTCCGGCCAGCGAGTGAACCTGTCGACAGCCGTCAGACAGTATTGAAAACCTCTGCTGTGGGGAAGTGGACCGATGATATCGATGTGGACGTGGCGGAAACGCTTGGTCGGAGTGGGGAAATTTCCACGGGGCGTGACTGTGTGCCTGGAGATTTTGCTGCGCTGGCACTTCAAGCAGGATCTGGCCCAGTTTCGGCAATCTTTGTTTATACCAGGCCACACAAATCGCTCAGTCACCAAGCGCACAGATGCTCGCGCACCAGGGTGACTAAGGTTGTGTAGCTTGTCGAAGTATATACGCCGAAAAGATGGTGTCAGGTACGGTCTTGATCTTCCAGTAGCTGTGTCGCAAATAATAGAAATATCCGTCCCCGGAACAGTAACTTTCTCCAGTTTTAAAGACGAATTGGACTGCATCTTGCCAAGCTCTTCGTCGGTCGCCTGTTCTTCGGCGAGGGCGGCGAAGTTGTCTTCGAGACTAAGAGTTTCGACTCGAGACAAGGCGTCTGCGACTACATTGTCCTTCCCGCTGACATGGACTATGTCTGTGGTAAATTGCGAGATGAAGGACAAGTGGTTTAGTTGGACCGGGGGCAACTTTTCTCGGCGTTGCGTGAAAGCGTAGATCAGAGGCTTGTGGTCCGTGTAAATCTTTACGTGTTGAGCCTCTAACACGTGGCGGAAATGCTGTACGGCGTCGTAAATAGCGTACAACTCCCGGTAGTAAGCTGGCCAAGTGGAATGCTTCGGTGTCAGCTTCTTACTGAAGAAAGCAAGAGGTTGCCAGTGGCCTTTGACGTTTTGTTGCAGGCAAGCTCCGATGTGACTGGACGATGCATCGGTGAAGAGCCCCAATGGAGCATCAGCAATGGGATGGGCTAGGAGCGTAGCAGTGGAAAGGTGTTCCTTGCAGCTGTTGAACGCAAGCTCCAGCTCTGGCGTCCAGGGCATGGGTTTGGGGCCTTTCAGCTTGGTGGCAGCCAAAGCGTCAATAAGCGGTGCTTGAAGTCTCGCTGCGTTTGGGAGGAATTGGCGGTAGAAGTTTACCATGCCTAAGAATCTGCGAAGACCTTCGACCGTTTTAGGCAGAGGGAAATTCTTTAGGGCTTCGATTCTCTCCAGGGGTGGGCTAGAACCGTCTTTGTTGATCCGGTAGCCGAGAAAAATCACTTCTTGAGCAGCGAGCACGCATTTCGATGGGTTTACGACGACGCCGTATTCTTGCAGCCTCCGAAACAGGACACGCAGGTGTTCGGCGTGTTCAACCGGAGTGTGGGAGTACACCAAGATGTCATCGATGTATGGGTAGCAGAAGTCGAGCCCTCTCAAGACTTCGTCCATAAAACGCTGGAAAGACTGTCCAGCGTTGCGTAGACCGAAGGTCATGAATGGAAACTCAAATAGCCCGAAAGGTGTCGTGATGGCAGTCTTACAAATATCGTCGTCGTTTACTGGGATCTGCTGGTAGGCCTTCACCAGATCGATGGTGCTGAAGATAGTAGCACCAGCCAGGTTATGTGCGAAGTTAGCTATGTGGCGAACGGGGTAGCGGTCAGGAACAGTTCGTGCGTTTAACGCTCGATAGTCCCCACAAGGACGCCATCCGTGTTCTCCCTTACGAGCCAGGTGCAGCGGTGATGCCCAGGGACTGCTGGAGGGTCGACATGTTCCACAGCTGATCATCTCCTCGAACTCTTTCTTAGCAATCTGGAGTTTCTGAGGTGCGAGTCTGCGTGGGCGGCATGCAACCGGTGGACCATCAGTAGTTATGATGTAGTGCAGTGTCGCATGTTTCACGGTTCGTGGCAGCCCGGGTGGTCGCGTTATGTCAGGAAACTCCAGCAGCAGGTTGGCGAAAGGAGACTCTGCGACTACCGTCTTGACGCTGGTTTGATTGCTTTTTCGAAATATTGCAGCAATAAAAAGTTTGGTGTGGCCATCCAGCAGTCGCTGGTTGCGGCAGTCCGGCATCAGGTGGTATTCAGCCAAAAAGTCGGAGCCAATGATGGGCGAGCCAACGTCTGCAATTATAAAATTCCATTTAAATTCCCTGCGAAGTCCGAGATTTAGGCGCAAAAGAATGGTACCATAGGTCTTAATAGAACTCCCATTTGCGGCGCGGACGTCAAACGTGGTCGGTGTGTACCGTCCTTTGAGCAGGTGACGTGGAAAACAGCTAATGTCTGAGCCAGTGTCAATGAGGTAGCTATGACCAGACTCAGAATCCGTCACAAATAGCCGGCGGCCGAGGTTTGAGCAATCAGATGCCGCCTCTACTGACTGCTGGGCAGGTTTCCCTTTTGCTGGGGTTTCCAGGAGCAGGGTGTAATGCACTTGGTTGCCTTCTCCCGAAAACGTCTGTGATACCAACACATTTGGTCACCAGTTTTACTCGATGACCGTGAAGTAGACTGGGAGCGAGTGGTCGAGCGAGAGCGGTTAGAACTGAGTGCTTCAACTTTCCTTGATAATTCATCAAGGCGGTCCATTATGCGAGCCAACTCAGGTGAAGATGTTGAGCTGGCAGCGTGGACAGCTGTCGAAGGAGGAGTGGTCTCCGCAATAGCGTCAGCAATCTCAGCCACCTTGTCGAGTTTTAAATCTTTTTGAGCAATGAGAATTCTCTGTACTTCCCTTGGTAAACGGCGCATCCACAATTCCCGTAGGATGCTGTCATCTCCCATTTCAGAACCAGCCAAAGAGCGCAGGTGACGAAGGAAAGCTGATGGTTTGCGGTCTCCCAGTTCCTCATCACTGAGCAATTGCCTTATTTGCTGGGTTCTGGAAATCGACAATTTGGAAATTAGTTCGTTCTTGAGGTGCTCATATTTTCCATCAGTAGGGGGATTAGTTATTGCATCCTCTACTTCAGCTGCTGTTTGTGTGTCTAACATAGACAGAACATAGCCAAATTTAGTGGAATCTTGTTTTATCCCAGAGATATCAAACTGGGCCTCGGCCTGTGCAAACCACAGCTTCGGCTTGTCTGACCAGAACAAGGGAAGCTTAACTTTCACCTCATTCACCTGAGTACTTGAAGGAGTCAGGCTTGCTACCTGCGCCTGAAGCTGTCTCAGCTGTGACAAAAGCTCTGCATCAGCCATGGTCAATATTGCAATAGCACAAGGAATTATTTAAAACTTTTAAAATAAATTTTGTTTGTAGCACCCCCAAGTTAAACCAAACAAATATTAAAACACACACCATGCAAAATATAAAACAAGAAAGAGAAAACACACATCCACCAAATTAAAATAAGAAAAATCACATCAAACTAATCCAAAACCAGAATATAATATACATATCTAGCAAATTCAAAAAATCAACCAGAAAGATAACCCAGAAAGATAATATCTTAATGTAAGTTATAACAAAACTAAAAGTAGATACCTACTTACTTCAGAAATAAGGATAGATACAGATAGGTACTTAGCTATTATTTTCCAATTACAATTATGAAGATTGCCTTAAAAGTATTAGCAAGCAGCGGATGAAACTCGATGAAACTCGATGAATCCAAAAAGGCGGTATGGCCCACGTGGCGTGGCGGTGCAGGCCACGGTGCGGCACCAGTCCGAAAGTCCGTAGGTTGATGCGAAAATTTTACATTATGGGTGATGAATGTCACAACACTGCACTGAGTATCCCCACATTTTGCTGTTAATTCACTGTTTGAAGCGGAGAGTAGAGTAGCCAAATGCGAGCGGGGCGGGAGCGGACGCAATTCCTCTGGAAATCAATGCCGGCCGGCTCACAAATCGTTCCCGTGCGGAGCGGCTCGTCCACTGCAGGCTGCGAGAACAGATCGGAGGCGCACTAGAAGGCGCCCGATGTCCAAAGTTGTTCCGAGTACAACGGAGACGGGGTCACCAATTGAGGGGATCGTTTTTGTTGTCGTGTAGTGTAGAGACTTGCGGGTTGTCAATGTTATTGCATTGCATGTCTTGTCAGGTAATTGGGTATGCATAAATTAAACTTGTTTCTCTTGAATGTGGGTGTATATTAGATGGTACAAGACACAGTGGTTAATTAGTATAATTACAATGGAAAAAGCTTTAACAAGACATAACCCCAAAAACCAATCTTTTTCTCTCTCTCTGTGTAGCCATAGAGTGTCCCACAGAGTATATAATTACACCAGTAAGGTTTTTATTTCCGGCCTGGAACCGGGGCTATTCGCCACAGACCAATCGGTTTTTCATCCGTTATCAAAATGGCAAGTGCTTCAAACAAGTTATGGGAAAAAATAAAATTTCTTACATGCCACAAGAAATCGCTACTTATTTGAAGTTACCAGATATCAAGCTATATACAGGACATTGTTTTCGTCGCACTTCTGCTACCCTGTTGGCAGATTCTGGAGCGGACTTAACTGTTCTCAAGCGACATGGAGGATGGAAGTCGAGTGCTGTAGCAGAGGGATATATAGAAGATTCCATTGAGAACAAGGCGAAAACATGTGAACGCATCGTGGAAAACATTAAATTGCAACCTTCAGTTAATCCATCCATGCCACTGTCGCCGCGCCCATCTACATCCAAACAAAGAGATTCACCGTCACATTTTCCTCAAAATGAGCCACATTCTGACATTATTTCAAACACGCAGAATAAAATTAAATCTACAACAATCTCTATTCCTAATAAAACTGTAACAATTAATTTTCAAAATTGTGAAAATGTCTCAAATGTAAATATAAGTTTTTAGTTGTTTTATTATTAGATATTACTTAATTTCAATTTAGTTGTTACTCTGTTTCATTAAATATCAATATTACAATAAAATATGAGGCGCCTTTTATTTTCTCATAGTGGGTGATGAAAAGTAGAGTGTATCACTCGGGCGCAAAATATATTTTTGGCTCGGGCGACGTACTTTGAATCCCTCGCTACGTTCAGGATTCTACTAAAGAATCCCTCGCTACGCTCGGGATTCTACTCTAGAATCCCTCACTTCGCTCTGGATTCAAAAAAGCGCCCTCGCCGTAAAAATATTATTTTGCTCCCTTATGATACAATCTACTATTGTTGCCCTCGGCAAACAACTAAGAAGCATCATGACTAATTCAGTATTCATAACGATTCTTGTTGTTTAGCTTTTATTTCCTTTGAACACATTTAAATTGTTAATGTAACATTGACTCATAACGTAAACGTTGGCTCTTCTCTACTGGCTCTACATTTAGCGCTACTGTTTGGAATGAGCCCTTGGATGACGGTAGGTATCTGCAAAAAGTTTGTGAGTAGAGAGATTTTTTTTCCGATTAGAAATAACAATCAGCATGCGTAAAAAGTAATCTTATCACAACACAAACAGCGGCTGTGTCGTGACAGTTGTCAGTTGGTCACGGTGACTGACCATGATTGCAGTCTGTTTGTATGCGTTGCCCTAGTTGCCCTTGCCACTGTTCTGCTGACAAACCGTAATCCACGAATAACGAACGTTCTAATGTAAAAGTTCTTAGTGTCGCTTTTCACAGATTTCGTGTTACTTCAACCACCTTAATTTCGCAATGTCACTCAGTTTTGCCGAATTTCGGTCATCGACCGCTGGCCGTGCCCTTTAGTTGCTTAATTTATTCAAAACAACCTTCTAACACTCAAACAGAAATAACTATAAGCATTAGGACAATAAGCTTTATTGTTATGATGTGGGACTAGAATAAAATGAACAGCTAGGATGTCATACCTAGAGGTTGCAAAAATTCGATAGTTTTGATTTTCGAATATTCGAATATTTTTTAGTGCTGTTCGAATATTATTCGAATATTTTTCAAAAAATAAATAAGTACTTAAAATTTCAGCTTTTATTGCTTTAAGAACTCTATTTTTATGTAGTTACGTAAACCTGGCACAATAACTATTTACTTAATCATCAAAATTAAAAACGATTCGAAGAAGTCATAAGTTCGTCCATTATAAAACAAATTACTTACTAATATTAAAAATAAACAAAACATGTAAATGAAAACTCATTCTTTTTTTTTAATTAACAAATGCGATACATTCGCATGTACCTACATGTCACTGTAAAATTGTAAAACCCGTTAAATTGTAATCTATCTAGCGAAATTGTAAACTCTCGAAAGATGGTCAAACGAACATACTGCTTACAATATAACGCATTATTTTTCGGTAGATTATAATCTGTCGAAGTGAAACCGTAATATTGTGAAATGCATGCGACGGAAGTATCTCTGCCCCCATAATCGGGACTTGTCGGGGCACCCCGACGATGTTAGGTTAGTTAGGTTCCTTTAAACCCTGCACACAGAAATAGGAGCCCCGTGTAGCACAGGCGGGGCTCCGTCGAATACGCTTTTTAGAGGAATATAAAGTGTTTCGAGGTTAGGTTATATTTATTGGTTTTTCTCAGGTGCATTACCTTTTCATGGGGTTACCATGGGGCAAGGGGGTACCCCCCCCTTCCCTGTCCACCTCCACACCGCGCGAGTTTACTACATAGTTCGTCGCATACATTTCACAATATTACGGTTTCACTTCGGCAGATTATAATCTACCAAAAAATTAGGCGTCATAATGTAAGCAGTATGTTCGTTTGACAATCTTTCGAGAGTTTACAATCTCGCTAGTTACATTACAATCTAACGGTTTTTACAATGTGACGCTGACTTATACATTGCAACTTTGCAAGTACTAATGTAACATAACTACAGGAATAGAATCATCATTTATTTATCCTTAAAATATATGAACTTAGTGTTTACTAAAATAAAATATACCGTCTACTTCATAAAAGTAATTCTTTGGTAGTATTCGAATATTCGAATTTATATTTATTTATGAGTACTATTCGAATATAAATTTGGAAAGAAAATTCGAATATTCGATTGCAACCTCTAGTCATAACTAAGACTAAATTATTATGTTGACTTTATTTTCTTTTGATGGGGAACTGAGTCACAATATGCATAATATGCAGTGACCTCATGCATATTACCATGACATGATCAGAACAAAACAACGATTTTCACAAAACGCTTAGAAATAACTTACGGTAGGTAGGGTAGGGTAGGCCTACCTTACCTACCTACCTCGTTTGAATAAACATCACCTTGATTTTGACTTACTTATCTGATCATCTCACGAGGACACCGTATTTTTCCGGAATCACAAGTAGCTGAAGTAGGCTAGGTATATTAATCCAGAATATAAACTATCTTGATACTTAATTTCATCCCATTTCGTTAAGCCGTTTGCGCGTGAAGCAGTAACAAACACACACACATACAAACCTAATATTAGTTGATGGCCAAAAAAAAGTACTTAATTAGACAACTAATTTATTTAAATGAAACTCAATATCAGTTGAAAATTCCATTTCGAATTGGCGGTCTGCCACAGGCAAAACAGCTGTCGTCGTGAGAAAGTATTGGGCCGGTCATGTTTATGTTTACGCGAACGTAACCCAGTTACACACGGCGATACTGCGATACTGTGTCTTTGGTAAGAAGGCGTCGAAATAATTAGTGTCCGACCGAAACAGGATTTTCAGCCGAAACCGAACCTTCGGTCTTGGTCCCAGTTTCGGCCGAAACCGAAAGCGAAACTTATTTAAATTTTTATAGCATGTTAAATCTTTCGTATTTTTACGCATATATAGACAGTAAACACGTCTAAAAAAATAAAATGCAACAATTAAAGTACTTACCTATGTTTCAAAAATATTTCTTAATTCATAAAATTAACAATTTAAATTAAAAAGCCTTAGATGTATCGATACTGCTTTTTTTTTTAAAAATGCCATATAGGATTCTTTTCTTTTTGTGTAATTTTTTTACCTGAAAGAAATCAGTCTATAATAAATAATATCTCACAGATTATAGTACATTATGGTACAAGTGTGTAATGTTGGTGATTACCGCCGAGGCGCCATTGAGAACCGAGCCGTTAGGCGAGGTTCTTAAGAGAGCCGAGACGGTAATCATCAACACACACGTGTATCATACGACGTTTTTCAACGCACTTGAGAATAAAATAATACTAAAAATAACTATAATTTCAACAGTGAAAACGAGTTGTGAATTTTTTTTCGCAATGGCGGGAATAATTCATCAGTTTTCCTATGCGCACGCATCTAACAATGGCGATCGCCCATAGACTAAAAGAATGAGGTTCCTTTTTTTTTTTTTTGGCTTTTAGCGGATAGCGTTTTAGCCACGTACGAAATGGGGAATTCGAAGTTTTATTATTAAAAAAAAAGTAAAAAAAAAAAGAAAACAAAAGTTGCATTTGAGTGAAAGTTTTATTTATTAAAAACTTATAAGTTGAAATTATCTATGTAGATACGAAGTTGTATGAAATGAGCAAGCAATAGGTACATTAATTTATTTGTATTATTGAACACGATCTTTTTTGTATCGAAACTTTTTTAAGAACAAAGCAATTCAACCAATAAAATAAAAAAAAACCCTATAACTCACTTGTGAATAATAGCAATGAAAAAGTCACAGTTTGATTACAGGTGTCATTATGTGCCTAATTGCGGTGAAATTAGAGCCACTTTATGAGCAAGTGTGTTGAAAAAATACAAAAACCACTAAGGTAAACATACCTATCTCAGTCATTATTAAAAGGAAAATTAATTCAAGTAAATAATGAAGTATAACTAGAAAACTTTCACGTACAGTACTACTATACTACGCGTCCGAATTGACTAAGCACCTGGCGTACTAAAGGGAAAAAATGTGACATGACTGAAGGTCATTCACGGTAATAGTTAAATCACCGGAGGTAGTTGTGTATCGGATTTGCGGGGCGGTTCGAATACAGGTACAAAATTGAATCCAACAACAATTACAAACAAATAGAGTAATGTTTGAATCAAATATCGCAGGTCAACAAACATCAGAAACAACAAACACACATCTTTTAGGGCGTCTTCAAATTTGCAAAGTGCCACCGCGTGGCACTTTGCGGCAAATTTGAACGACGTGACGCCTATGACGTGACGATGCGCACGTAGTTTTTGTTCAGGTCTAACCATGAACGAAAATCAGGTTGAACAATTTATCGTTGAGGTTGAGAGTCGTTCAGCGATATAGGATTCGAAGTCAGACAAGAACGGTTATAAAATCAAAAACAAAAAAGTATTTTGAAGGATGTATTCTGTTTTCCAATATGAGGTTACAAACGACAAATACTTATGAGGTTTTTCAATTTTATAATTGTTTTAATAGTAGGTAACACTAACGGCAGAGCGACAGCATCGCTGCAGCCGCGGTGTCACCGCGCGGCTTCACTCACTCAAAGTAAGCCGAATGATGCGTGAATTCACGAACACCTAGTTTCGGTGGGGTCGAAACTGTGGCCGAAACTAGATTTTTTGGCCGAAACTAGCCGAAACCGAAACCGAACCTTCGGTCGGTCCTTAGAAATAATCATGAACTCAAACAGTCGCTTGTTGACCCTCTTGAACCACGTACCTATTACGAAACCGTGAAAGAAAAGTTAAGTACCGCTAATATTTTTCCTCGACTAATGGTTTTTTTCAGTAAGTGCTTGTTCTTGTTTCGGCACTTTAATTTACTCGGCGTGTACCTAACGTAAAAAACGTGTGATTGCTTACAAACAAATCTCAATGATGTCGTTGAGTATAGTAGCATAGACCGCAGTTTAGACGATGAAAAAAATCATTAGCATGTGATTGTGAATGATTAACAAAAAAAAAACATTATGTAAGTACCAAGATGTGGTGAAGTTTTCAACAGCCTCGGACACCACGGCCTGATATGGAGCCACGACATCTTTGGCCTAGTTCTTGTCGACATTCCAGCTGTATTTGAACCCAATGGCTCAGCACGCGAGCACGACGATGGCAATAAGCTGAACAGCTTGGCTTTGTTTCCATGGGAGATGGTTACTTTTAGGCATGTAATAGCTAGGTAGTGTGGGACGCAACATGCTCTTGCGCCATCCCGTCTAGCTCATCGTGCTGTGCGGGAATCTCAAACGCCCTTTTTTTATGTTATTGTTATTAAATAAAACTCGTGTAGTAGCTAGGAACGTACTAACGCTTTATTCAAAAGCTTAGTTTTTAAACATAACGGTAGGTGGCGCTGTGGACAAGCTATTATTTTTATATACTGCCATAGATTATAAATAACACCCCCACTTATAAAAATAATCACAACCCAAAAAAAAAATACAGCACATTTCAAATAAATGGTTTTTCAGAATACAATATTACTGAAGTTTTAATTGTGACAACCCTATCTCATTCATAAATTTATAATGTTTTACATGACACAAGCTCTTTGTAAACATATCTGCTGGCATCTCAGCTGTAGGTAAATAGGATATTTTTATAAGCTTATTTGCTAAACACTCTCTAACAAAATGATGCCTAACATCTATGTGTTTAGTCCTTCTGTGGAACAAAGGATTAGATGCTAACTTCTGAGAACTTTGGTTATCACTTAATAAAGTAACTGGTATATTATCAACTTTATTATAATTAATCTCTGAAACTAAGTTCTTAAGGTAAATTGCCTCCTTAGATGCTTCAGAGAGAGCCATATACTCGGCTTCGGTACTGGACAAAGCAACAGTTTTTTGCTTTCTACACTCATAAGATATAGGACTTCCAGACATGATAAAAATGAACCCAGTATATGACTTTCTGTCAATTGCACATGATGCCCAATCTGCATCGACATATCCTATTATATCACTCTGACCTTTTACATACTTTAATCCATAATGTTTAGTTTTATTTAAGTATTTTAAGACTCTTTTTAAATGTTTCCAATGTATCTGATTAAAGCAATTATTATATTGACTAAGAAAACTAATAGCATAAGCTATATCAGGTCTAGTCAACACACATAAATACATTAATGCTCCTAACAATTGTTGATAAGGATATTCTGTACAAATCATTTCAGCCTTTTCTAATTTTAAATTCTTTTCCATCGGAGTATCTGAACCTTTACAATTAGACATATTAAATCTTTTCAAAATAGTATCAATAAACTCTGTCTGATCTAAAGTAATACAATTCTTATTTACAGTAACATTCATGCCAAGGCATTTCTTTATTTGACCTAAATCCTTTATGTTAAATTTTGTTTTTAATTCTGTTTTTAATTTATCACAAGTATCATTGCAGTTGTAAAACACAAAGAAATCATCAACAAATAATGCAATATAAACCTTGGTGTTTCCACTGCACTTCATAAATAAGCATGGTTCATACTGGGACTTGGTGTAACCTAATTCAAGTAAAAATAACTCAACCCCCTGATACCAAGCTCTAGCCGATTGCTTCAAACCATATATTGCTCTTTTGAGTTTAAGTACTTTATTTTGACTGTCTGGGAAGTTGGAACATGGTGGTATTTCCATAAAAATAGACTCATCTAATAAGCCATTTAGAAATGCAGTTGGAACATCCAAGTGTGCAACATTTAAATTTTGATCTACACTCAAGGCAAATAGTAATCTGAGAGTTGAGTACCTGAGCACTGGGGAGAAGGTTTCCTTATAGTCTATACCCTTTTTCTGACTGAATCCTTTTGCCACAAGCCTAGCTCTGTATCTCACTTCACTCTCACTATTGACTTTCTTTTTAAAAACCCACTTGCACTTTACCACTGTTTTATTCACTGGTTTGTCCACCAATTCCCATGCATCCCTGTCACTGAATGACTGCAATTCTTCACTGATTGCATTCAGCCACTGTTCTTTTTCTGGTCCATTCACAGCATCACTCAGAGATATTTCTTCTCCAGAGAATGTATCCAAAACACACATGCTAGCATAGTAATCTGGTTTTCGCCTGGTACGTTTCTCCGATATCTCAGTGCTTTGTTGCTGTGCACTGACCTCTTTGTCATCAGATGTCAATGTCAATGATTCATGGAAGCTGTCATCTGAGTTACTCGAAACTTCTTCAGGAACATATGTCAAATCATGTTCATCAGTCTGTTCTTGATGGCTCATATCAGAATCACATTTTGACTTTTCTTCCCCCACTGAATCCTGTATTTCTTCATCTTTTTCTTGCACTATCATCTGTGATGTCATGCTTTCATTTTCTTGTTCCATTATTATGACATCTCTTGCTGTTGTCACTGTGCAGTTAACGGGATTATATAGCCTGTAGCCTTTGATGTTGTCAGCATAACCAACAAGGAAGAGCTTCTTTGACTTTTTGTCCCATTTTTGACGTCTTTCTTTTGGTATATGTGTCATGACTACACTGCCGAAGACTCTGATGTGGCTCACATCTGGCTTTTTACCCATCCACAATTCAAATGGAGTTTTCTGATGAAGACCTGCAGCCGGAGATCTGTTTTTAAGATACACTGCAGTGTGTACTGCCTCTGCCCACAACCTTTTCTCAAATTTGGCATCAAATAAAAGGCATCTGGCTTTCTCTACTACAGACCGATTATAACGCTCACAAAGACCATTCTGCTGCGGGGAATATGGGTTTGTTTTCTGATGTATAATACCACACTGCTTTAAATAATTTTCCATAACTGCCGAACAAAATTCACCGCCATTGTCAGTTCTCAAAATCTTTAGTTTTGTTGACTTCTGGTTTTCTACTAGGTTCTTGAAATGTTTAAAGCTGGTAAATGTCTCATCTTTAGACTTGAGAAAGTATACAAAAGCCATCCGACTGTAGTCATCCACTAACAACAGAAAGTATCTTGCGTTACCAAGTGACTTGGTTTCCATCGGGCCACAAAGGTCTGCGTGCACCAAATTCAAAACCTCCTTGCTCCTTGACAAACTTGTAGGAAAAGGCAATTTCGTTTGCTTTCCTTCACAACAAACTGTGCAATTACTTTTGTCAAATTCTGCCTTATTTTTGAAAGTCAGGCCCTCTACTGCACCATTTTTCATAGTGTTAAGATCACTGTTATTTATGTGACCAAAACGCCGATGCCAGGTCCTACTGGTAGCTACTGCCAAGCCTGCAAGTAGCTCCTCTGACTTTGCAATGTTTAACTTGTATACACCATTCACTTGCTTGGCTTCTCCAATACATTCCTTTCTCTGATTATAAATATGACATACATTCTCCTTGAATACAACACTGTTGCCACTGGAGATCATTTTACTTACTGAGAGAAGGTTTGTAGTTAGGTTATGTATACATAAAACATTGTTAACTTTTATGTTATACTCTGAATCTCCAACACGTGTAGTTATCTGTAGATTTCCAGAACATAAAACCGGTACACTTTCCTTATTTGCTACTACAATATCTCGAGTTTCTGTATTGTACGAAATATCTGTCAACAAACTTTTGTTTGACTCGGAAATCAAATGAGTGCTCGCGCCCGAGTCTACATACCAGTCTTTTTCACTAAATTCGCCAGTCAAGAACATAGCACTAAATGCATTTGTTTGTTTTTCACTTTGTGTATTAGGAAATCGACACTGATTTTTGTAATGTCCTGTTCTTTTACACTTATAACATTTGATGTCTTTTACCGGCTTGTTAGAATTTTCACTGTCATGGCCGCCGCCATTTTTACTTTTGCTCGTTTGGCGCGCATTTTTACTATGATTGTTTTTTGCAACAAATGCGCTTTCAGACTTGGTGATTTCGACATCTGCACTCATATCCAATAATTTCGTCTTTATAGCATCTGCACTAATGTTCATCCCGGAGTGTTCTATCGCCATAATCATAGGAGAGAACTTTTCTGGCAATCCCGCCAACAGAAGCGATCCAACCCACTCGTCATTTATCTCGAATCCTGTTCCTTTTAACTTTTGTGCTGTATCCACTAACTGTGTCACGTATGCAGTCATCGAGTCACAATTTTCAAGACGAATGGAGATTAAGTTTCTGAGTAGACTGATGCGGCGGGTGAAACCAGAGTCGTCAAATAACGCCTTCAACTTGGTCCACAAGCCACGCACTGTAGTTTCATTTTTAATATGTACGTACAGTGATGGGTCGATCGTCATCACCATTTTCGCTTTAGCCTTCCTGTTGTCTGGCTCACTTAACGCCTCACTGTTTCGGATATCGATGCCCTCCAGGATCAGGAAATTTTCTACGGCGAATGCCCAATCGTCGTAATTATCCCTGCCCTTGAGCTTCGGGACATTCAAGGAATAATTTGCTGACATTATAACTGTGCGAAGAACAAAAAAACTATATACTTTTTACTAGCGGGACTGGGCCCATAACCTATTAAATAAAACTCGTGTAGTAGCTAGGAACGTACTAACGCTTTATTCAAAAGCTTAGTTTTTAAACATAACGGTAGGTGGCGCTGTGGACAAGCTATTATTTTTATATACTGCCATAGATTATAAATAACAATTGTTAAGTTAGTTAGGTACTTTTATAGGTCATTTTAATTAATCAGCAATTCCAAGCTAACCAGCTCATTAGGTCCTTGGGCTGATTTCACGTAGGTACGTTTCTTCCGCATAATCAAACTACTAGTGATTCTTTACAACCTGCAAATACACCTAGTTAAACAAACTTAATATGTCGTCTATTTTGTATATCTTCATAAAATACTGATTGAAATACATTAGTATACCTACCTATGAATAAATATAAAACTGACCACATGAATACCGATAAGCTTGCATAAATAACTCCGAAGAAACTATTTAAGAAGAAGTGGGAGATTAAAAATGACTAATGTTTTATTTTTAAATTGTGATCTAATATTCTTATCAACCCAGTTAACTCAGTTAAAAAATGTTATTCTGGGCAACCTCACGCTAAAAATCCATGTTTGCGTGTCTCTTGGGTTCATTCCCACCGAACTCCGAAGACAGCTAGGTAATAGCTGCAAGTTGTGCCCAAAATAAAGGGTGTAAAACACCTCTTCACGAAGCCGAAAGGCACTTGTTCTCCCCATCATCATTGCGATCATTTTTTTGTTCTACACCATAACTGGGACCACGACCACGCCATACCGTACCTTCTAGTTACGGAGATATTGGGGGTCAAACATAGAGTAAGATATAACCACTACAGAGCTTATAGGCCGATTTCTTCTAAGAACACAACTCACTACCGCGGGCCGGGGGACGAAGAAGAATGCGCGGCTGCAATTGGTCAGTTCAAGGTCAAGTTGCGTAGGTATATCTGGTTAGGGATTGCTAGACTTGACTAAGGGAAAATAGTCGATATCGATAAAATGGATCTTAAAATTAAGAAAAAAATAGTAATTAACAATCACATAACAAAATTTAATCAAAATCAGTCAATAACAAAAACAAAAACAACAATTGTTTCTTATTGATTTTTAAAATGAATTAAATATGTTTTTCGAATTAAAGTTTTAGGGTCTTGATTGATCTCAGTCAAAAATGATAAATTAGCGTCTACATAATTATTTCTGAATTATGCATCTTCCTCATAAAATACAATGATTTGTTGATTCTGTTTCATATTGATTATAATTAATATCCCGAAATAAATTATACCCAATTAGAGATTGTAATAACGATCTTATAAAATAGTCAGAATTATATTTAGTATTTCTTAAAGTAATATAAAAATTGTATGATGTTTAATTTTATTTTTATCGATATCATCTTCAGCTATTAAAAAGGTAACAGCTCTGATTTTTACGATAAAAGTACAAAGGGAGAGAAAGGGATAAAAGAATTAGAATTTCCTAGTGAAAGAAAGGGACTTTTCCAAAAGACATAAACGCGGGTCACTGTTTCGTGTGTTCTTTCACACTCTACCATTTTAAATAGACCCCTGCGGTTGCTCTTAATCTGATTAAATTAAAAAATAATTTCGTAGTGTTTACTTACTGATGAAAAGGTATGCCTATCCTTTTTGTAACTAGATGTCTTGGAATATTTCCCACATCAGTTTACCGCGCATTTAGGCATTTTATGCGTTTTAAATTGTATAAATAAATCGGAACAATTTATAATTATTTAGCGTGCATATGGGTCTAACAATTGGTCACAACCAGGGTCTCCAAACTTCTAACTAAAAGCCTGGCAGAACTTTGATCATTATACTAAAAAATTGTGGAGTACCCAATGTTACCTAGAAAACTTCATAGAGAAGTATTTTTTCATTTAGTAGTATTATACTGCGAGAGTTTCGATCTTAGGGATACAGAGGTCGCTACGATAGAATTATACAGACATATTAAAATTATTATTGTTTTAGAATAACTGTTTAGCAATTGACGGACATTATAATTTAGACGGATTATTTTCCTAATATCATTACCCTATTTTTTTTTCTACCATGATGGTAGTTTAGTGATCGTATGTGAGTACTTACTTAATTTTAACGATTATAATGAACAAATACTTTTATTTATCAATTAATGGTATTACGTTTCTAGTTTGATGGTAATTAATTTTTTTGAATAAGTTGTATTCCATTTTTCGGTATTATTACACCTTAATCCAAACGGAGCTAGTAGAATTCTCGGATTACGGCTGCTGGCAACATTAATTTTTACATGTCATATCGCTATGTCAGCGATGTGTCACATTGCAGAAAAATTTCGGTTGTCGTTTGGTGCGGTTCGTTATTTTTCTGCATTTTGTGCTTTTGGTCCTATTTCAAGACATCCTTGTGTTGTTTCCATGCTGTTTGTTGTAGTCGAGCCCCTGCTCCTCCAAACTAGTATCGGATCTACGCCGTGATAGCTTGTTTAGTGACTGAAATTGAGATATTGACTCCAGTACATTGTGTTGAGATAGTGACTCTAGTGCATTGTTAATTTCGTTGACGGCAGTACGACAAGTGCATAATCATGTCTTCCGAGAAGAAGTGCTGTGTCCCTGGCTGTTCTGGGAATTCTGGTATGTACTAAGATCACCCACTTTAGAGCTGAAGTGAGATAACAATGCGCAAGTGGGCCTAGAGCCTAGACCGACCATTTTCAAACTATAGGGGAGGCCTACATCCAGCTGTGGGAAAATAGCATGGGCAAGGCATTATGATGACGAGATAGTAAGAAAACTGACAAATGTCGTTGACTTTATGTATTTATTACACACTGATTATGTCGTAATGTTCAAAAATGCATTGCATGCCATCAGTCCTTGCTGATATTAAAGAATTAATTTTTAATTTGAGGTTATTTGGAGGACAAAGCCTATTGAGGATAATTGCTTCCAGACAGTAACATCAAACTTTTTAATGATTGATTGTTTTGTTTAAGCGTAATAAAATTGTATTAAGGAAACATCATTTTCATGTTAAGTTTCGAATTTTATGTCTTGAATTTTTCAGATTCCCGCACTGTCCTGCATCTTTTTCCGAACCCTGCAAAGGATATGGATCGCTTCACGTCATGGGTCTTTGCTATTGGTGGGGACATCTTGAAATTCAGTAATGACTACATATACAAAAATCGGCGAGTTTGTCATGCTCATTTTGAACTCAAATATTGTTGCCGCTATAATCGAATCAGCAATATCGCTGTGCCAACATTAAATATGCCAGGTGAGTAAATTAAGTTCACAGTTATTGGACTAATGTTGATAAATAAAATTAACTGTACTTCACTGTGATTTATGTCTAGTTGATTTTTGACAGATTGAGACTGGGAATAGAATGCGAACATTTTTTATAACATTTTTTTGATGACTTGGTATCTGGTATACATAGAGTGAGATGGGCAAATAGATTATCTATTTATGAGTAAAACTGCCAGATTCGAATTGGTTCGAACCCCGGCACGCACCAATGTCTTTTAGAATTCATGTGCGTACTATAATTTAATTATCACTTGCTAAAAACAGTGAAGGAAAACATCGTGAGGAAACCAGCACACCTGAGAGATTTTTCAACGGTGTGTGAAGCCATGTCAGAGGCCTACGGGTGGTTTAAACTCTGACACCAGGTTGTTCATCAACCAAACGATAAGAAGAAGACTGCCAGATGAGGTAAAATTTAAAAATGTAACTTACTATTTATTTACAGGCCTATCAACACTCAAGTTCACTACTACTTCAATAGAAAGAAGACCTTTGAAATCAATTGAAAATGTCTCCAACATTTTGTCATCTGCTTCTAAAGGTAATCTTTGTTTAATTAAACAATACAGTGCTATTATTAAATATCGAACAATTATGTAATTATTATATCCTTCCCAAAAAACTTAACATTGTCTCAGCATTAGGGCTAATTCCTTTGCCTATTTCCTTCCAGACTTACCGGTTTAAGCTGCAATGTCTGTTAGTCTTATTATGTAAATTTGACACACAACTGATATAATTGATTCAGAGAAACCTAGGCATATATGATAAAAGAAAATATTGAATTGATAAATTTGCACTTCAATAATATCAATAATGAAGTGTATTAATTATTGTGATGAAATTGAAATCATCTCTATAAAGCCTGAGTTTTTTAGCACATAATTTGTGATGTAAAAATTTCCTAATCATAGTATTGGGTATCCCTTAGCCGAATTATACCTCTAACATGTGGTTTTCTAGCATTAATTGGCAATTGATTTAGACATACTCACTGTAAACTTTTCAATTTTCAGTATGTACTGATCTCCAAAATCCAGATCAAGAGATAATTATTTCAATACCACCAGTTCCGATGGAGAAAGAAAACATGGGTAAGATGTTTTTTAAGCCTAAGCTTATTCTAAGATTTAAATATTAATAAGGATACTAATTAATAAATTAATTTAAATTAATTTAGGGCGATACGGTGGGGTAGGGTGTTGTTTAAACAACATCTATATAGAGGTTACTAAAAGCTAAAAGTATTGCTTTTGCTGCAATACATGTCAGTGTCAGTGACACCCAAGAGATTTAAGCAACTCTGAAAAGAGTGACATTGTAGAAGTCAGTCCAGTTATTACTCTCTGACCTATTAAAAGTTTACTTTACTTTATTCATTACTTTGAACCTGGATAAACAGAATTCAGTCAAAATAGCAAAAGTTATCATATGTTTTATTTTTAATTATTATGATGACAATGACATGATAATAATTAAAAATAAAACATATGATAACTTTTGCTATTTTGACTGAATTCTGTTTATCCATGATGTCATATACAGTATAATAAGAAAAATTCTTACATTTTCAGCATGTCAACTACTTGGCCCCGAACAAAATATTTCTATACCTGCTCCAACAATAGAAAGTTCTGAAGTGTGTCAGGATACTATTCAAATCATGCAGAAAAGTAAGTTATACATTATTATTTTTTACTTACTTCTATGCACTATGGTGATACATGGCGGGCATGGGTTTTACGTTGTGTGCAAATTCAGCAGAGATGTATTCTTTCAAACTGTACACTACTTACAGATCAAAGTGGGCATTGTCACCACTGCTATGACAGCGATGTACAAAGTTGACTTTTGTAATATAGTGTCAAACCTCAGTTGTGGCTCTCACATACACTTAACGGAATACAGTAAAACTGTTTAGTGCTGGTACTTTTAATGCACAGCAGTTTCCAACAATGCAGGTTCCAGACCTTCATTGTTGAAAATGTACAACTGAGGTTCTTGGCCGCAATAAATGATACTAATCACATTTGTGCATCGCCGTCTTAAGTACAGTCATTGCCCACCATACCATGATGTGTCCAAAGTCTGCTAAAAGATGACTGGATAGCCTTTAAATGTATATTTTCAGTTAGCCCGTATTGTCACATTCCTGAGCAAAAGCCTTCCTTCCTTGCCTTGCCTTTAAATATATTTAATGTATTTCTTAAACACTTGATTTGTTTTACACATCAAAGATACAACTATTTTTTTAATTAATTTTCAGAAGGCCGAGCTTTGAAAAAGACGACATTTTTAAGATCAAAGATGACGAGAACTGAACATGAACTTTATAAGAAATTAATTGATGTAAAGATGAAACTATCAAAATGCAGATACAAATCTAAAAAACAAGCATCAGAATTAAAGAGTGCTAAGAAACTTTTTAGCAACATTAAATTTATAGAAGCATTAGAAAATATGCCAAGTACAGGAAGGTTAATAACATTAATGCAGTTTAGGGAGAACAAGAAGAAAGAGAAAGGACGAAGATTTTCAGAAAAAGAAAAAATTGTCTCTTTGTCCATATTTAAACAAAGCCCAAAAGCATACAGATTTCTGAGAAAAATATTTATACTGCCTTCTCCACAAACTTTGGGGACCCTTTTGAACCAAGCAAATATTGGTCCAGGTATTAACGTTAACGTATTTGCCCAATTAAAGGCAAGAACAGATAAAATGACAACAGAAGACAAATTATGTGTATTAATATTTGATGAAATGTCTCTAAAACCCAGTCTCACTTTTAACACCAGAAAAGATGCTGTAACGGGCTTTGTAACGGATGGGGAAGAAACGCGCCCAATTTTTGCTGACCATGCTCAAGTTTTTATGGTACGTGGCCTTATTAGAAATTATAAGCAGCCAGTTGTCTATACATTTTCGTCAGGAGCAACTAAAGGTCCAGAACTGGCAAAACAAATTAAAATTGTAATAAAAGAACTTCAAGATGCTGGATTTATAGTGTTGGCTACTGTTTGTGATCAGGGGGCCAACAACAGAAGTGCCATCAAAATTTTAACAGACGAAGGCAAAAGAAAATGTCTACAACGAGGTGAAATCCCTAAGGATAATTATAATATATTTCAAATAAATGAAACAGAAATCATCCCACTATACGATCCGCCACATTTGTTGAAGGGTATACGTAACAACCTATTAACAAAAAACTTAAAATTTGAAATTAATGGCGAGAGTAAAACCGCAAAGTGGCATCACTTGGAACTTTTAATGAAGGAGAATCCAGCCTATAAAGGTATCCGACTTGTTCCTAAAATAACGGAAAATCATATTGATGCGAAAAAAATTAGCAAAATGAAAGTGAAATATGCAGCTCAGGTATTTAGTCAAACAGTGGCGTCGAATATGGGATACTTAGCAGGTTTGTATATAATTTTTAATATTTCTCTGAATTTTAAAATATCCAATTACAGGGGGGCAATAAATAAATAAAAAAGCCTTTATTCACTGACCAAAATAAAGTACATTTTAAACTTAAGTAAATTTAAATTGCTCTAAAAATAAAATAAAATTACAAAAATCTAGTTGAGAAAGAGTTAAAAAATGGCTTAATTCTAATAAGATAGTAAATTTTAATCTTCAGCCACCAGTTCGTTGGTCAGGTTGTCCTTCGACATAGGCCTCCCCTAGTTTCTTCCACTCATCTCTGTCACGAGCTAATCTTCTTCATCCTTTTGGTAGGTCATCTTCCCATCTCTTATAGTTACAGGAATAAGTGCCTAAATTTTCCTGGTTCACAAAGACAAAGACATTTATTCGTTGGATATGGTAGGCACAGAGTTGTTAAATAAAAATAGCAGGACATGACATATCCGCCGCGGCATACGAATATTTATATACATAATTATGTAGTTACACTTTGCATTTATGCACTTAAATGAAAGAGAGACATAGTTACAAATTTTAACAATTACATAGCTAAATGTATGTGTATGTAATGTGTTGTTGGGATTCACATATGAAGCTACAGGCAGAGGCTACTCTACTACAAAAGTGCTGCTGTGTCTCATCTACCTAATTCATAACAAAATCGCCCTGAAGTAAGGAATAAGATTTTAATTTTAATTTTATTTATTTTTTCAGATAAAGGAATTTTGCCAGAAGAATGCAAAGATACTGCAGATTTGCTTTTATTTTTTGACGAGTTGTTTGACTCCGTCAACGGCAGTTATGCAAACAAAAAGAAATTTTCAAAGCCATTGCTTCAACCAGTGAAACCTACTTCACCTCACCATAAAAAATGGATGGAATTCAAAAAAATATTAAAAACTATGAAATTTTTTAAGGGCAATTCTTCGGAAAATGTACCGACTATAAATAATTGGGTGTGGACACTGGAAGGTATACAAATACTTCTTAAAAACTTGGAAAAAAATTACAATGTTACGTCAGTTTGGATGCGGCACCTGAATCAAGATCCACTAGAAAACTTTTTTGGCGCAATAAGAAGCCACGGGTGCCGCAACGTCAATCCAACTCCAGATGCATTCCAATCTGCGTATGCGGCGTTGTTAGTAAATAACCTCTCCAGCGTTCATGCCCCGGGTGCTAATTGCCAAAAAGATTATTGTGAGGCCTTAGTTACTCTGGTTACAAATAAGGACTGCGAAGCCAATAAGCTTACACAAAATATAGATTTAAATAAAATATTGCAGACGAACGTGCTGCCTTTAGAGGAAAAATCCGATCCTAAAATTATGGCTCCATTAGAATATGTGAGTGGATATATAATAAAGAAATCAAAAAAAATATATAAAAATTGCTCCAAATGTAATGAAAATTTAAATAATAAAAACGAGTTAGAATACATACGCTATAGAGAATACTCAAATAAACGTTGGCTTTGCAGTCCTACTAAGTCGGTGATTGCACTTGTCTCTGCTTTCCAGGACATCATTACAGATGCATTACAAGAAAATTTAGAATTAAAAAATATTGGACAATATTTAAAAACTTTGATATATATTTCAGCAGATTTTAATTTTATAAAATGTGACATACATAAAACAAAATTGCAAGAGTTTATTATAAACTTAGCGATAAGATTTTTTGTGTTTAATTATTGTAAAACAATAAATAAAATTCTTACTGGAAAGCAAGATACTATAAGCGACACCGACAAATACCAAGTAATGGCTAAAACTTACTGTAAAAAACATTGTAAAAGGCCTCATAAATGACATAATAAATGTAATTACATAATGAGTTTGTTGTTTTATTTTTTATACACTAAAAGCATCTTATTCCTTTTTTTAGTATTTCAAATTAATGTACATATGGATACATTAATTTGAAATACTAAAAAAAGGAACTACAATACCTGTAAGCGCTATAGATTCAAGGCTATATTGTATAGATAAAGTTGTCATCGGAGAAAAATAGATGTCGCTGTTGTCCATTGCTTAAAAAACCCGTGGAGTCAGATCTCTATGCCCTATAAGTATAATGTACTCTGTGGTCACAACTAAAATGGTTACTAGTACCACCGTCGCCTACTTATAGGTGTAAAATTACTAATAGTTTTTGTGCGTCGGGGCACTGTATGCGCAGTCAAGTGGTTTTATAGTCTTTGGGGTCAAAGTTGCAACTTTTTGACAAGTTTTTTTTTTTAATACCTACTTACAATTTATTTTTGTAAGATTTTGACTTTAAACACCTCTACGACCCCCGTACTATTTAATCCATCCATCAGTACAATGTTTTAAGTGCGTTACATTGAGTTCTACCACAAAACATGATTTATAACCTCAAAAAAAAAGTTGTTTCCCAGCAATAATTTTTTTATTACTCATACTCGGAAAGTAGGTCTGAAGTTGCCTGAGGAGCGGGCTGAAAGTAATACTTTTCAGCCCTAGGGAGAATCACTTTCAACTGACAGCTGTCACATTATTAAAAAAAAATCTAGTTCTATTTTCACATTTCTATTGAACCATGTTCCGACTTCTATACAGCCCGTAAATTACAGCGCGATGTAAAATTGAAATAACATAAAATTCAGTATTAATTAAAGAATATAATTATTTTAAATAACTTAGTTATAATTTAGTTACAAATATTTCTTTCAAATAACAAAAATTTGGGCAAAATATTTACTATTTTTTCAGTGACTATACTGAAAATAAAGGCTGAATAGCCGGCCACAGAAAAAAAAAAACAAAATAGGCGGGAAAGCGGCAATCCGATCTTAATTTTTTTTTTTCGAGTGGTTTCGTGTTTTTGTTTTTATTTTCCTTGTATTCGTAATGAAAAGCACAGTGTTTACCTCGGGTTGAAGACTTCTTTAGTCCCTCGAGCTATTAGCGCCCGCGCTACGCTTGGGCGCCAAACCCCGTCTCGGGACTAAATAAGTTACTTTCACCCCTTGGATAACAATGTACTATTTCACTCCTCTTGCTCGAAAAGACCGTCTTAATAGCGTACCAGAGGGGCCGTAAAATTGTTCATTATAGTGTTCGAAAACGCAAAGTCTTTACTCTATTACTGTTCCATAAAAAAAAAACATTTTATTTTAAAAATGGAACCAAACGCGCCGAACGCCGAACTCTTTGGCAGGATGTGTGCGTTGCATTCCAGTTCCAGCTACAGAACAGATAAAAAACCGGCCAAGAGCGTGTCGGGCCACGCTCACTGTAGGGTTCCGTAGCTTCCCAGACCATTAAAAATACCAACATTTTTCGTCAGCAAAAATAACTTTGTTTTTCATAGTATTTGTATGAAAAACAAAGTTATCATTTGCGTTTTTTTGAAAAAGTGCTATATAACTCAAAAACTATTCAACTCATCAAGTTGAAAATAATTTTCCTAGAAAGTTCATATAAAGGTCTACTTCTGTGATTTTTTTCATATTTTTTAAACTTATGGTTCAAAAGTTAGAGGGGGGGGGGACACATTGTTTTTGACTTTCGGAGCGATTATTTCCTAAAATATTAATATTATCAAAAAATGATTTTAGAAAACCCCTATTCATTTTTAAATACCTATCCAACAATATATCACACGTCAGGGTCAAAATTAAAAAAAAAATCGCTCCCCACTTTACGTCTGGGGGAGGTACCCTAATAAAAATGTTTTTTTAAATTTTTATTTTTGCACTTTGTCGGCATGATTGATATACATATTGGTACCAAATTTCAGCTTTCTGGTGCTAACGGTCACTGAGATTATCCGCGGACAGACAGACAGACAGACATGGCGAAACTATAAGGGTTCCGTTTTTTGCCATTTGGCTACGGAACCCTAAAAAAGGCATTGGCGCGAAATTTTAAGATATTTTCTGTATTATTTATTTGAATTATAAGTAGGATTCCTTTTTATCTCCTACGTTTACCCCACAGACGACACAATATTATATTCGTCTTCACAGAGACCTGGGGCCTAATTCTACTATTTTAATAGATACGTCACTCCAACACGATTCCATTCTCATCCCATTGTCATTTTGCTGAAAGTTCGTAATCTGCTAAATTCACAATGGTCGGTCAATGGTCTCGTAATAAAATTGTGTTTTAATGGCATTGTCGTATTGTCATTATTATAAAACCCTTCGTACAAATGGTTTTCAAAGTCTACTACTAAATGCGAATATTTATTCATGCCAGATTTCATGTACGAGATTAATATTCTATAACATTTCTTTCAATGGAGTGTCAGTGGTTGTTCATTGAGAAGTCATAATGGCGCCATTATGATAGCAGAATTAACAAACTTATCAAAATTTGACAGAAATTGATCATTATGAAATCAATGATCGAATACTCTGACACTATTGTAATAGCAGAATCGAGGCCCTGAGATTATGTTGCCGGGAAAAAACATCTCATTAGAACAACAGTACAAATTGTGCATTTCATTTTTAATAAAATTAACTATCATATTAAATTTGGTTATTTCATTTTCTCGCAATCGTAGTGAAAAGTACGGTGTAACACACGGCGCTAATAACTCGGTTCCTATTTACTACCTCGCTAAAGCTCGATAGTAAAAACTACCTCGTCTATAATGGGTCATTTTAGCCCCTTGTATCACAATGTACTATTTCACTCCTCTTGCTCGAAAAGACCGTCATAATAGCGTACCAGAGGGGCCGTAAAATTGCTCATTATAGCCCTAGGGAAAATAAGCTTTTTTTTTTTAAATTTCGTCGTCGGTGTTCGAAAACGCAAAGTCTTTACTCATAGTTCATAAAGAATTGACTTATTACTGTTCCATAAAAAAAAAAAAAAAAACATTTTATTTTAATAATGGAACCAAACGCGCCAAACGCCGAACTCTTTGGCAGGATGTGTGCGTTGCATTCCAGCTACAGAAGAAATAAAAAAGGGATTGGCGCGAAATTGTAAGATATTTTCTGTATTATTTATTTGAATTATAAGTAGGATTCCTTTTTATCTCCTACGTTTACTCCACAGACGACACAATATTATATTCGTCTTCACAGAGAACTGAGATTATGTTGCCGGGAAAAAACATCTCATTTTAGCCCCTTGTATCACAATGTACTATTGCGTAAAGTAACATAATTTGATGTAGGTACCTACAGAATGCTTGGTTAACGGCTAGGCTTCGTGATGAGGTGATTTACACCCTGTATAAAGTAATCTACCTACGAGTAATTTTAAATCAAACAAATTACTTACATTCCTGATAGATTCGTTAATTGTCTTATAAAATGTGTCAAGATAGTAAAAGTTGTACTGTACTACCAAGATCTTAATTTTGAATAGTACCTACACAAAACGGAAATGCAATGCAACGGCTCGGCAACCCATTCATCTTTCAGACAACTCCATAATTATGTTAAGCAGTTATGCTCTACTTTTCACAACATTTATCACTAGACTCGAAAGTTACAACATTAATAGTAGGTACGTTTAACATTTATTGTGACGTGAGGAATTAAAAATAAGAATATGACAAGGTCTTTGATTACATCAACCTGCTTACTAATGGCCCCTATAGGTAGGTTCAATCGGCACGCAATGCTTAGCGAACTTTTTACGAACCCGTTTGTCCAGTGTTGTGTTCAGGATGAGATCATTGCAACAGTCATCTCATGGCATCTATTTTAATGCTATATCAGTTGGATTTGGTTGTGTCACTACGAGACGGTGGCCGGCGGTGATGTAGGCGTTTAAATAAGTGGCCGTGGCCCCGATTCATGCACTTCATTGATTAGGTACTTATTTGAATTTTTTTACAAATTTTGCTAACCTGTCAATTGATGCGTAGGTACTTACTTAGTTGGACTAAATCTCTAGTAGTCGACACGCATTTATAGAACAAGTCTCATGCATAATAATGATGACCTAGCTACTCCGACCTGTTTGTTACTTCGTCGCAAGATACAAGGAAAATTAAGTTTATTCTTCAATTTTTCAATGTCACACGTGCACCAATCTGTTTTACCGGGCCGGGACTAAAATTATAAGTTATAGATCTACATAACTGTTTAAATAATCTCATTTTTTTTGTTACAGATGCAAGATGCCTGAATAACTAAAGTATCTCGAAGTACGACAAAAACAGCAAAGATGAAGGAACTCGTCAATAAGAACCTCATTACGCTAAAATGCGTCCTGTTCTGTTTTCTCTCGGGTAAGGTTTCAAAGGACTCTTCAAACGTCGCCTAGGAAGGACACTAGCTATAAAAGACTAGAAGTGTACAAACAGACATCTTAACGCTAATAGTCAATTGTTTTGACAATTGAACTTAATTTTTAATTACTCGTACGATGTTGAAGGTCCCTTTATTTCAACTCTCCGAGACAAAAACCTCACAGCTTTTATTACAGTATTGGACTGTTGAGATAAAATCTTGTCTTGTAAATCACTTCGCAGCCCGGCTAGCATGGGCAGGGGATAAAATTTTATCCACCGGTTATTTCCACTGACAAGGGACAAAATTCAAACAAAAGTGGAAATAACCGGTGGATAAAATTTTTATCCCCTGCCCATGCTAGCCGGGCAGTAATAATAAATAAACCACGCGTGTTTGTTCCTTTCTTGGTCAACGAAATAAGAACAAGATTGTCTCCAGTCCCAGTTGCCTCGACGATAAAAAGTGGTCCTAGTCATCACGGACGGTTAGCTACATACGGCCAATAATTCAAGTCGCTGTGTTGCAAGCTGCCTTCTAAGGAGCGGCAACTGCTACCTATCGAATGATTTAGGGACCGTTCACCTCGGTCTTGCCACTGCATTGCGGCCAGTATGACCCATATGCTCCTACTTATTTCTTACAACTTCTTCATTGAGATGTTTGCGCGCACGCAATTTAATACTTAAAAGTTCTTTAGCGCCGGATTATAACTCGTCATACTCCGCTGTGTAATATTATTTGGCGACCCATCTTCAATTAAACTCGATTGATGTAGGTTGACCCAAGCACGTATCCAGACTTTTGGTTCAGGGGGGGACAAACATTGAAACAGCCATGTGAACTGTGTAAAAATCGCTCTAATCACTCTACTATAATTTAAGTTTATTAAAAATCAGATTTCGGGGGGGGGGGGGGGTTTATTCTTTATTAATTAGGGGTTTTTACCCACACGGATACGTCAACCCCATTGTACCTTATATTCTAGTTACACACAACTATACAAATATTACTATAATTATTATTATTACTATCATTATAACTTATGACATAAGAAAGGGAATTATTGCCTAGTCCTCTGAATTAAGCCACAAATTATGCGTTTAGTCCTTTCTGATTTAGGGTATGTTAATATATTTTGGATAAGTCCAACATCCCACATGTTCAATTTGAACTCCCTAGCCAAAGATTCCCTTTCATCTTTATTCTTAGCACATTCCATCAACAAATGTTGCACATCTTCAATTTTGTTACATCTTTCGCAATTAGGCGATGCAGCCTTTCGCATTAAGAAAGCAAATTTTGCTGATGGAAAGTGACCAGAACGAAGCCTTAACGCTAATTTTACATAACCCCTAGATAGGGATGTATCATCAAACCATGGCTCACGAGGTGGTTCATTTTGAATCACTTTATACCAAATGCCTTTTTGTTTGGATATTTCATTGAAGTGTTTTTTCCATTTCTCAAAACATACACACTTGAACCTGGAGAAATATTCCCAGTAATCGGACATATACGAGGTAACATTGCCCGTCTCAACAGCCAGTTTCGACAGTCGGTCAGCCTCTTCGTTGCCCCGTAAGCCTATGTGTGCTGGAACCCATTGCAAGATAATCCTAATGTCATCTTTGTTGTGGTAATGAATTAGCTTTAGAATCTCATAGGCTATCGATGCACCTCTGCAACCAGAGGCGCATCGAGCCAGATGTTGTAAAGCACTTTTACTATCTGTAAATATAACTACTTTATTTACATTTTGATTATGTAAATAAGACAACGCTTGATATATTGCAATGAGCTCCAGAGACATTATACATATATTTGTATTAGTTTTATACATAGCTTTATGGCCAGTGCTTTGAAAGAAAAAAGCAGCTCCACCTCCATCTTTAGTCTTTGACCCATCTGTGAAGATTTTACCCCAATCACTATATTTAGAATCCAATTCCGATACCACTTCATGAACTAAGGCATTGTTATTATAACATGTTTTTGGAAGCGTTATACATTCTAAATCACTTTTGATAGTCTTTCCAATTTGTAAGGCTGATACCCAAATGTCCAAAGAGAACATTTTAAGACTATCCGAGCTATTAATTTGCAGCTGTCCTGATTCTTTAAAGGAAGTAGCCAGTAGGGGTTTTCTTTTGTTTGCCCAATAACTATTACTAGTTAGGGAGTCTAATTCTGAGATGGTGTCTGTAGTTATATTATTAGACCACGACAATGATTTTAAAATTATCTTATATGCGAGATATTGTCTCCTCAAAAATAATGGTGGTATATGCAGTTCACTCTCCATCACATGGATTGGTGAGGTTCTTATGAAACCTCCCACTATTCTGAGTGCTTGGTTCTGTAATTTATCTAGTTTACTTGTATGTGTTTTTGCACTAGAATCATACAGGTAACAGGCATAATCAAATCGACTTCTTACTAGAGATATATATATTCTACGAATATGTTTAGTATGCACCCCCCAAGAAGAGCCTGCTAGAACTTTTAATAAATTAAGGTATTTTCCACATTTACTAACAATTTCATTGATATGTTTCCGCCAGTGTAAACTTCTATCCAACCAAAGTCCTAAATATTTCACACACTCCACCACTTTTAATGGCTGACCAAACACTTTTAATGATGGTAATATTCGCCTGCGGCCCCTACTAAATATACAATAATTAGATTTCGTTGGTGATAAGGTCAATCCAATCTCACCCAGTAATGTGATTATACAGTTTAAGGCATCCTGTAAATATCGCTCACATTTGTTTATTTGCTTCTCACTAAAATAAATTACAAAGTCATCTGCGTATTGCGATATCATAACGGTTTTTATTTGACGACAGATTTGATGTGTAACTAAATTAAATAATAATGGCGATAATGGATCGCCTTGCGCCAATCCTCTGTTAGTCCATCTTGTTTCACAAGCTTCACTATTAAACGATTTAATTTTTAATTGCCTCTCATTCATAAACGACCATAGATAAGTGCAAATTCGAGACCCAACTTTAATTTCATCTAGTACTTTTGTGACAGAATCTATTGAAACATTATTATACGCATTTTCAATATCCATAAAGCATGCAACTGTAGGGATGTTTTTCGTAAATCCAACTTGAATGTAAGAGACTAGTCGGGATAGTGCGTCCAAACATGACTGTGCCTTTCGAAATCCTACTGTGTATGGAGACAGGAGCTTGTTTTTTTCGACAAACCATTCTAACCGTTTACAAATCATAAGATGAAAGATTTTACACACACACGATATCAGTGAAATAGGTCTTAGTTTGATTTCATTATTAACATTATTTGCAATTTTGGGTATGGGAATAATTTGAATATTTCTCCATTGGTGAGGCACAATACCGAATTTAAATATATAATTGTATATCTTAAGTAAAAGAAACTTTCCCGAATCCGGTAAATTATACAACATTGAATAGGAAATAGCATCTTGCCCCGGAGCCGAATCCTTTTTTTTGAGGCAATTTTCAAGTTCTTGACGAGTAAATTCGGATTCTAAAATTTCATTTCGAGACTTAAAGCTTGGAGTCAAATTAGAAACATAGTCTGGAGTCAGAGAACGTAAGAGTTCAACTTGTTTGTCAATGGGAGGGCACCATTTTTGTTGTTTAAAACCTTTCATCCACTTCATACGGCGCCACATTTCCTGCGTCGACGTAGTTGCGTCTATAGAGTCACAAAATTTTTGCCAACCATTATACCTAGCTTTCTTAATTAATGTTTGAGATTTTAAAGTCTTGGATTCTAGTTTATTTAAATTATCTGGGGTGGGGTTTTTACGGAAATTTGACAAGGCCAACCTTCGCTGTGCAACTATTTCTGACAATTTAGGGGACCAGTAATTTTTTTGTTTAAATTTCTCGTTTGGCTTTAAACTAAATTTAAAAAAGGGTATATGTTTATTAGCTGCATATTCAACATAGTTTATAAAAGCGTCGTACATTTGTTGCACATTATAATTAAAGGTTCCTTCATGAAACGTTTCAATATTTTCAGAAATCGTTTGACGATATTCACTCCAGTTTGCATTTTTAAAATTACGTTTTTTAACAATATTTACATTACAAAATAAGTTAGCAGTCATTTTAATAATCAGGTGATCACTACCCAGATTCTCATTAAACACCTGCCAATCAAATTTTATTGAAACGTCAGAGGAGACAAATGATATATCCGGGGACGTCTGTTGCAAATTACCATTTACCAACTTAACTCGAGTAGCGGTGCCGTTGTTGACCAAAGTAAAGTCATTTTCCAAACATGAGTCCATTATTTGAGTTCCTCTTACGTCCGATTTAACCGACCAATTAGTGTGATGGCCGTTGAAGTCCCCAGCTATTATAGTTTTACTAGAAAAGTGACCAAAAATATCATCCCAATCAGAAGACTGAGTTTGAACAGATGATGGACAGTACAGTGATACAATATATTCTAAGTCTTTACAATTTAATAATTTAACACAAATTAGTTCGATACCTACATTATGAATATTAAATGACACTGGGTGAGACTGAATCGACCTGTGCACTAGAATAGCAACACCACCGTAACCATCGTGTCTATCATTCCTATATACATTGTACCCACTGATATTGACGTTAACCTCACAATCAAACCATGTTTCACTAATCATTGCAATATGTATGTTTTCTTGTATTAGCAGATCTGAAAAAGATATTAATTTAGGACGTAGACTCTGTGAATTCCATTGGAATAAGTTTAACTTTATAACTTCTTGTGTACTATCCATTACTGAGGCAGTTTAAATATTCTAGGACATTCTCTCCAAATATAACACTAACCATAAATTTCTTAAGTTCCTCCCAAATAATTTTCACCGTAGATAGTATTTTTTCTTCTAATTTAAGTTCAGATTTATACAGACCTTTTATTTTTATCCATAACTTCAACCATTCAAAGTTATTTAACCATTGCGAACTTTGTTTAGATCCTTCTTTTCCTTTCTGTGCACTACCACTATCTTCATTCCTTTTCGACTCCTCCGAAACATCAGTTTTCTTTTGATCTTTTTGATATAATTTCTTTTTTGTCTTTTTTTTTCGACATGTAGTATTTTCTTTTATTTCCACATTTGCCTGATTTTCTTCTTCCTCTTCTTCTTCATCTTCATCCTCTTGCATATCCGATATCGGTTGTTGATGCACCACAGCTCTGGTCAATACATCTCTGTAATTTTCTTTACCAGTGTTAACTATGGCCGTAGGTTGGGTGTTATCAATTTGCTGGGAGATATCGTCTGTGTTTAATTCTGCCTTCTTTTCCATAAACAATTGTAGCGCTCTTCGGTACGTCACTTGTTTTTCGCTCATAATAATCCGAATAGTTTTTTCTTTTAGAAAAACGGGACAAGTTTTATCCAAGACGAAGTGATTTCCCTTGCAGTTTAGACATTTGAAGTCCTGTATGGTACAGTTTTCGTGCTTACCTCCACATTTCGGGCACAAAACCTTTTTAGTTGGGCAATATTTAATTATATGGCCAAATTGCCAACAACCCGAACACTGCGTTACTGGGAACACGTACGGTTCAACTTTAATTCGGCAGCCATACGCATAAATATATTGTGGTAGCACGTTACTTTTGAAGCTCACTCTTACTGATTCACAATCAATCCAGTTTCCATCCGATTGCAAACGTTTTAATCTTTTTACAGATAACACTTCAACATTCGCCTCTAAAATATTAATTAGCTCTTCCTCACTTAGCTCAAGGTCAATGCCTTTCACTATTCCATACGATGTTGACATATCTTGCACTAATTGACATCGTAAGCCCATGTCCTTGAACTTTTTACATTCAATCAATTTAATAGCATCGTCTTTTCTCCGGAATTGAATAAGAACCTTGTATACACTTTTATATTTTATCTGAAGAATATCCGTAATATTTTCCGAACGCAATAATTTGGCCATAGCTATTGGTTTAGGTAAGTTCTTCATTCAGGTGACACATACTTCGTGATTCGCTATTGTTACCGGTATGCTAGTACCTCCCTTATGTTTCTCTTTTTCATTATTTACATCCACCGAATCACTTCTTATTAAACGTTTGGGCTTTCTCCTGATTACAGTAATAAAATCATCATCACTTTGGTCATCTTCTCGTTCTTTTCTTTTCTCTGCTAATCTTATTTCACCATCATTTATCCCATTTCCAATCTCCCGATTTACCTCCGTATTTCTTATCTCATTTAATTGTTGTTCACACTTCTCTAAAATCTCTGAATCGCTTAAATCTTCACCACTAGGATCCTCGTCCATTTTTTACAATTTGAGTAACGTGGGTATTCGTAAAAAATATGTCACACGATACGAAAGGCACAAACGCGTGCGCACTGCCGAACGTTTCGCACCACGGGGGGGGTTTAAAATCCAACTATCCTCCCCCCCCCCTGAATACGTGCCTGGTTGACCTTTCGGCATCACTTTATCAACTTGTACTTGCTTTTTAGGTATTGGCTGCATTTTTCCGTTTCTCCCACTGCATATGTTATCAGTGGGTCTAGACAAGGGAGAATCTCGTCTCATATCAGCGATCGCACCATGTATTGCGCTGCTCGGCCCAGCCGTGTTGGGGCCTCTCATTGATAAGTAAGTATTACCTATAGAGTTATATGCTCATCCATTGTTTCTATAATAAGTATAGAGATCAAGGCTTGCGTTATGACAAAATAATGGTATCGGGTGCTTTTGATCTTCGCTTGTTGTCGTGCCAATTTATGTAACATTTTGCTATACAGCCAAATTCTAGAAATCTGGAAGTGGAACCTTCTTCTGGTTTTTATGAGGAATTCGCAAAAATTTCGTCTTCTCACACTAAGATTTTTTCTAATTTATGTGCAGACTGTCAGTGGGTCGAGGTTCAACTGGTGGAGCCGCCACTCCAAGTGGTTCCGGCCGCTTGCTGCGCTTCATCACAGCTGCCTGCCTCATCCTCAGTGCTGTATTTTATACGCTGCTCCTTGCTGTGCCTTATACGGAGCGACATGAGGTATCGAGTTTGTGTTAAATGTTTTCTCGTTTTCTTTATGTATTTCTATGATCGTTTCTGCGATGGACAAGGTTAAGTTTCTATATTTGTTTTTTGCCTGACGGCCACCGTCGTGTACCTAATAGCCAACTCAATATTGTATTCTCATGTAATCGCCAATAATCCCTGATGTGGTATCATGGCTTCATCGCAAAACCGCTCATGTGATACTGATATCCAACAGACATAGGTAATACTAAGTTAGTGACTTGGAAAGTAAAGGTTGCGCTACATCTTTCAGCACGGAGTTGTATTTTTCCATGCTCCTATCATTTTCCGTCGTTCAAGAACCGTAATTTGCTAGAGTGAGAAACAGAGCGGGAGTTCTCACGCTCAGTGAGTTTCAACCCTAAAAGTTCTAGTTTTCGCAGCAATAAACCTTTTACTTTGCATGAAAGCTTTTAAGTGTCACGAATAGTGTTGGCTAAGAAATGCACAGGCTGTTTCATCGAATTTCTTAACTTAACCTACATTGTAAAATTGCAAAAGATTCCCACACAAGTTAGTATTCTAGATCGACGAAATAGCTATACCACCTACCTACGTTCAAAGGCTTCAAAATGTAACAAAACTGTTTCTCACAGGCTCGACGACCTCAAGTCCTGTTCATGTGCGATGAAGATAGTGCTTATGTCATGCAAGAAGTATGTAAAGAGGGCATGCGCTGCAATCGCTGGGCTGGCGAGAAGGTTAGTACCAGTGTTCTCCTGAATTGTGGAAATGGTGTTTGAAGTTTGTTGTAAGTAGGTCACTAAATACCTTTATCTACTCACAGTCAGGAGTCCTGGCAGTGACGGGATGCGAGTACGGGTGCGCAGACGACAACATGACCTGGGTGAAGCAGCCGTTCACCACGACTTCCACCACCACAACTCTCAGCCCCATGTACCTTAATGTTGCCAATGCCACGGTAAGTGACCATAGAGCTGGTTAATGTAACTGGTGTTGTTGGCCCTACAACCTCTAGAGACTGGACCTCCAACTGTTTAAGATTTAGATAGAATTTGACTACAATTCAAAATTTTAGTAAATCAATCTAGATATTTAGCAAATCTGGTCTACGAATATCCTACGATAACTGCTTAGGTACCTACCTAATTCAAATGAGAAGCAATACAGTTCAGAAAGACTTCACTCACGAATACTCACGATATAATAAGTTGATAACGATGCTAATTTATTGCGTTTACATCACAATATCAATGGAGAATCTGAACAACTGTTTATGCTCAAATGAGTGATCCATCATCATTCATCACTAAGACAAACAATACTTATACATACAGTACAGTACATTATCGATAGTCTGGAGGATAATTCAGTTAGAGAAAGGTTGGGTTAAATATACGTATAATAGGTACACAGACATTTCACCAGTTTTGTTTAAGTCCCATTTCCATGTGGGGGACCTTATGTCTTATTGCTATCAACCAGGCACTAATCCAGACTCAGGGCTGAAACGAAAACTGAGAAATAAAATATTTCTATGGCAAAATCCAATAACAGCTTGCCCGAACTGGGAATCGCACTCAAGACCTCATGTTCAGCAAATAGCGAGCACTAGATCAACGAGACAGTTATTGAATTGTATGTAGAGTCGAGGTCTTTAATCGATTAACCACTTTCACTGCTTTCCAATTTTGCACTTTTATACATTCATCACGAGTACGAATATTGACGACTTGGTAAACCCGATTTGTATTACACGGCTAAAATACGAATAGGAGCGGCTCATCAATAATAGTCCTCGACAGAACATACTGCAGTTTTATAGGTAGGTACGCTACGTACATACATGTAGGGTAATTCTCAAACTTGTCCTCTTGTAATCAGACTACAGCGTCGGCCGAAGGTGAAGGAAGGAAGCGCGCGATGCCGTTCGAGGTAAACCCACCGCACTTCTGCTACAACGGCCAGTGCCTGGTCTATATGCAGCACCAGGCCCGACTCCGTGTGCCTCTGTCGCTGTTAGCACCGGACTTACCAGAAGACAACAGCACCGTCGACTCAGATTGGTGTACCTATAAGACGGGTAAACGACAAATACTTTGAGATTTTTAAAGAGAGCATTTCCAGGTCTAATGTCGAATCATGACCACCGACCACCGCATTCATTGACGGTCGTCCACTTTTCAACCTTATAACTCAGAACATAAAGGAGAAAAGTGGTCGACCGTCATTGAACTCGGTAGATAGTAACCTAACCTATTTCACGTATTCCCAGTGTTGTGTAATAGTTTGTCTCCAGTTCTTTACTCATTTATTGGCCTAGCCATGAGTTGAGAGGGCTCAATTCAGAGCTCATTTGTGCACATCTACCTACTCAGAATCCGAAGAGTGCAAATAAAGTACTTAATAAGTATTGTATTGTCGAGAATATCACGCCGCGCGGACGCTGCCGGGCGACCGCAGGCGGCGCGAGGGCGGCATCATCGTCCACCGAGCGATTCATTACTCCTATTTTTCTCGCCTATTCAAGTTAATATAACCGTTTTGTTTTCCTTATAAAATCTTAATATTATACAGTCCACTATCTATCAGAAGTTTTAATCCTCTTAACACCCATTCCACTTTATGGTCCTTCGAGCCGGATTTGTTTTGCATTTTGAAAGCAAATTGTATATTTTAGCGGGGCCGTCCAGCTGCCAGGTTCCGCCTGATCGTCTGGCAGAGGTGATAACTGAGGATGATGACGAGGACTGCAGGCCAGCGGTGCGGTGCCAAGTCCTCGACCCGTATGATGAACCTGACGGCGTACTAGCCGACGCCGAATGCCGACTTATCATAGGAGACCCCAGTTATACATTCTGGACTTACTTAGTTATAAGGTTAGTCATTTACTGCTTTAAACTTTCATGATTCATAATTTTACAGCTAATTCTTTGAACGTTACTTTTAGATAGTTAGCATGTTGACGTAAGTCATTCAATATTGTTTTATGAGACCACATATTGATTTCGCTAAACCAAATTAGGCTAGATTCGATCAATAAACAGTATTAACGAATTCTGAAAAACCTAGTAGTAGTAGGTACCTAGTGATACAATTGTAATGCGTTTTAGCTATCAATGAAATAATAGTGGCAATAATAATGTAAATATAATCAGTTATTTCCTCTGGGAATTAAATAAAGGTACCTATTGAAATCAGCGTTAACTAGCGCCAATCTGGAAATATTGTTAGGATAGCTAGATCTGAGCAATATGTCGTAGCTCGATATGTCAGTACAGTACGTGTTTATGTTCCTGTTAATCCTATGTGCTCCTGTAGTTGTTAATTTACGTATTTTTATCTTTCAGAATTCTAGCTGACATCTGGCCAACAGCAGCGTTAGCTCTCCTCGGCACTGCATGTGTGATTGCGACTAGAGAAACGTCATTGGGACGAGGAGATGTCGGCAGACAGCTGGCATTTGGCACCCTCGGCCTGGCCATCTTCCCTCCACTGGCTGGTCTGGCTGCAGAACAAATGCCTGATACTCCATACCTCATTCCGTTCGTTCTTCATGCAGTATTCATGGTCCTTGGAGCGCTAATACTACTATTCGATAGGTGCGTAATAAACACACTCATATCGACTACTATGTCATGATTTTAAAGTGTTTACGACAGTTAAAATTAGAATGTAAAACGTAACGCGAATATCAAGAGAAATAACTATGTGTTTAGTGTTTATGTGTGGGTACCTACTCTTGTGTGTGCCTGCTTAGTGCTTATAGTCAATGTAGGTACTTTTATAAGTATGAATCACTGAATGCCTTCGATGTGTAGGAAGTGATGATGTGCTTCCATTGTGCTTCATTGCATCTTTTGAATGACTCACACTATGTAGGGTAAATACGCTAAATGTCGGCCCCCTTACGGATTTTCTAAACTGCATCGCTCAGTCTGCATCAGTTTGCAACAAAAGGATAGCTTGTGATGCGGTTTTAGATAGGTTGATAAATCAATTTTATGTTTATAAGCAAAAGGTTGGCTTTACTACTAAAAGAAAAAAGTAATAAGGTTTAAATGCGTCCAGGTCGGAAAAACCCTAAAGTCGGCCGTTCACGGCCCATGGTCGGTCGTATTTTTCCCAAATGTCGGCCGGGTACAGGGTGTTACAAATTAAGACATTTAAAAATATTATTAATGTGATTTATTTCGGCAGGAGTATAATATCACAATAAGTTTAAATTTGCATTTATTTAATTAAAAATTAAATTAAACAATATAAATCAATAACCAATATTACAGTTTCACAACCAACGCTACATATTTTGTAAGCACATAGGGAATTGTGATTAATAGATAGGTAGCAATAGCAAGTTCCAAAAGAGCAATAATTTATAGGTATTTGTATCACAAACCATATTTAGCTATCATAGATATGTTTCCAAATTGTCAACTCGTGTATCCAAACTATTTGTAATACATACTAATAAATTATAATAATACATAATAAAATATTCAATTTTGAGAAAATAAGAAAGTAAATAAATAACTTAAAAATTACTACCCACACAATCAATGAAAACATATAAAAGTAATCAGCCTGTATAGTGGTGCTCGATTTCGAGACTGGCCGACATTACGATCTTTAATATTTCTAAAGTCGGCCCCTGTTTTGTGTACCTTATTTCTCGAGATTCAACTAATATCACCCCGGCCGGTATTTGGCGACTAAACGTAAAATAGATTTATTTACCGTAATGCTTTGTAAATTCTCCTATTAAGCCAATGGAACGGGTAGAATTGGAATTTATAAAACAGACTGCTTTTACTTTAAAGCCGGCCCCGGCCGAGAATACGATTTTAAGTCGAAACTGGTATTCTAATGGCGGCCCCCTATTTTTCCCATAAAGCAATACGCAAAACATTGAAAAAACTATCTCAAAACATAGTAAAAATAACTATTTAGTAATAACAAAGCTAAAAATAAAAATAATAAACGTCTTAACGTTGTAACATCAATCCCCGGATCGTGGGTATTCTCAGGAAGTAAGCTATTTTAGCTAAGAATTTGACGCTTCAACGGCGCCATCGCTACTGATGCTGAGTGTGCGAAGTGCGAGTGACGTAAACGGATAGTAACGCTTTTAACCTATAGAGTATGAACTAAGGTTGCAATTCAAGTGGTAAAATTGCCACTTAATTACCGTTTGAATGAATGCAAGCCGAAAATGTGCAGACGGCCGAAGATTGGGGGGTGGCCGATGTTTGGCGTATTTACCCTATATTATAGAGTTAATATAGTCATAATGTATTTATGCAAACTACATAAACATTGTTTATTTCCTAATGAAATAAAATAAATAACCGACAACATCTATGCAGTGCGTAAGATCAATCAGGAATTTAGATTACCTACTGATTGAACCTCGTATCGAATGTGGAATTTTTCAATGCCACCTGGAGGGAAAGTAGGTACTCTAAATACTGGAGATAGCAAATTTTACCCAAAGGAAACATTCCTTAATTTTTAAAAAGACACAAATCTGCATTCACACCTACCTATTCGTATGAATGAACATTTTCAACATTACCAATACCTAGCTCTTTTTGTTTAGGTAGTAGCTGATCTTTCCATAGATACCTATACTTACCTACAACTCATTGTTGTGAACACAATATTTGGCTTCCACTTTGGTCTAGGACGCAAACGCGACTTTCTGAATTTTTTCGAGCGACGGAAGGGCAAAAAAAAATTGAGTTTTCATGAGTATTTCTCAGTAACAGCTCGAAATCATGACATAGGCTAGGTATTAGGCGTTAAGCTGGAAACGGAACATGGGTAACTTGTGAAATGTGATGCTCCATACGCTCTGTCTACCTATTCCTACCCATTCGTACAGGCGTAATTGTCTTCCAGTTTTAATGCTTTGTTATTTGAACCAATTAGTCACATGCCCCTTTCCACACCGGAGTGGTGGTGGCATACCTCGACGGGCGTGCTGACCATGCCGATGAACACGGTGCGACGCTACGGCGCCGAAACTGCTGCAGTCTTCGCAGTTGTGGCGCTGCTTGGTACACTATGGAGCGGCATCGATGCGTACCTGCCGTGGTAAGAAAACTTTTTTATAAATTTATCTAGTGTTTTACGGTGTCTGCGGTAGTACGGTACATTTACACCGCCCTAAAACTTCGTGGAAAATGGTCGTGGAGTTGGAAAATACGGGGAAATTCATTACTGACAATAGCGACGCCAATGGACTTGACTGACTTCGACCAATGTGGCTAGCGAGTCTACCCCTGGTAAGATGGACTAAATGATGTTTCTCAGTATTCGGTACATGCTGTGAACTGGTAAGTAATCCAGATAAGTATTTGTATCTCTTTGGCTAGTGGGCTTCTTAGCTCAGCAATTATCATTACAATAAACACTATTCGTTGAACTGTGAAGCCTAATATCAAACTGTGGAGAACGCTTACGAGTTGGTACCACGTATATGTATAAGATGTAGTATATTATGTAACTCTGAATACATAAAATAAACAAGCTGACAGTCATGTATTCACTATTTCATTTTAACGGTAATAAATAATACTTAGGGGAGTACTTGGTTGGAGTAAGTATACGTAAGGGCACTGAGGAGAAAATACAGAAATTTTTTGCAATTATTTTTGTTCGTATTTTGTTTATTTTCTCTAATCTATCGTACTTATAGAAAAATAAGGCGAAAAGCATCTGGGTGATTTTTGTCTCCGACCAACCGTTTGTCGTAAAAACGATGTGGATGGAATGGATGGATCCCCATAGGTTAGAACTGTGACCAACGGCTACCTCGAAATTGGTCGCGAAATTTTTTTTTCATAGTCTTTTTTTTATAGTGCCCCGTTTCGTATCCACTGACCGAGTACTTAGTTCAGGGTCAGCCTAATTGTCTATTAATTCTATTATGTAGGCTAGGCTAGAACTAGCAACAAGACAAATATTTAAACCAATCCAATTAGGCAGTGGCTACTTAAGTTTGCGATCATCGTAATAAACTTCCATGCCGTAAGTATTATAGGTACTTGCGTGATTTCAAACATTCATTGTATTCCAGGACGGTGCAGGAACTGAATGGCACGGTGACAGAAATGGGTCTGACACTAACAGCCGGAGCCCTGCCAGCTGTTCCCGTTCTGTGGTGGGCAGAAGCCCTCGTGGACTACATTGGACATTCCAACGTATTTATCATGGCCTTCACCTTCTACGGAATCCGATATACTGGTATGTTTATATTGAGTACTCTATTGAGTAGTGTGTGATTTACTGGTATATGTGAAGTTATAGGTAGGTGCGTAAAACTACAGTGTGTAGAGTAGGTAGTACATTACATAAATTAAATAATAAATAAGTAGGTAGGTACTACTTGCATAATTAAGTACGAGTACCGACGTAGATTTATTTGTTCTTGTGATGTAGGAAGTGAAACTAAAACCCTACCGGTTTCTAGAAGGTAATGAAATGGTAGGTTAGGTAGTCCTTCCCTGCACCCGCGCCCCACTCCGCCCGCACCCACGTTCTCGCCCGTGCCGTCCTTTCTGTATTTGCATATGTCACCGTAAAATTGTCAAATACGTTATATTGTAATATCTCTAGCGATATTGTAAAATCTCGAAATATTGTCAAATGAACATACTGCTTACAACAAAACGCATTATTTTTCGTGAAATGCATGCGATAGTATAGTCAACTCACGCGGTGTGGAGGGAAGGAGGGGTCCCCCTTGCCCAGTGGTACAACTCTCATGAAAAGATATTGTACCATTCCTGAGAAATACCGATTATTATAACCTAACCTTAAAACACTTTATATTCCCCTAAAAAGCGTAGTCGACGGAGCCCCGCTTCGCGGGGCCCCTATTTCCGAGTGCAGGGTTTAAAGGAACCTAACTAACCTAACGGGGGGGTGCCCCAAGTCCCGATTATGGGGGCAGAGATACTTCCGTATGTTCAGTTGACAATAATTCGAGATTTTACAATATCGCTAGAGATATTACAATATAACTTATTTGACAATTTTACGGTGACACATAGAGCGCAGACGAGTAGGCGTCGTGTCAGCGACAGAAAAGAACACGGAAGAGACATAATATGTCTGCGCCCGTCTTCGTCTTACGTCCTTTCTGTGCGTCCAGCGCTTTAGGTTTCCGTACCATTGAAATGATAACGTCGACCGGCGACAAAAGATTTTATGCTAATTATTATTAAGATTGACACTAACACGGTGACATAAAATACAGAAGTACTGGTACCTACATTTTTTAGAATCGAGTTGGTTCGATTCCGAGGTTCAAGTACCTATTAACTAGGTACCTACTAATAGGTCAGTTTCCTTTGAGCAAAATCTATAAAATCAAAATATTTAGGGTAGATTTACCTACCTACTTCTCCCTTCTGCACCCGCTGGTACTTGCTAGTAAAATAAACCTCACATATATATTTTTTTCATCTTTCAGGTTTGGCGTACACCACTGACTACACATGGGTCGTAGTGTGCGAGATATTGGAAGTCTTCACGCTAAGCTTGGTGTGGATGACGGCAGTCATGTACTTCCGTCACTTAGTGCCGCGAAAGTACACAGCTACCGGTCAAGCTCTACCCGTCATTGCTCACTTCTGTATCGGTAAGTCCTAGTTAAGTTTTCTTAGTGACCGGGTACTGGCGATGGCGTCTCAAGAACTGAAGTGTTCAAAAGTAAGATGGACCAACGTAATTGCGGCCATCGTTGGTAGTACAAGAATATAATATTTAGCGAATCTAATATTTTGAGAATCTAATATTATGCGAATAAAGGCACTTGAACGAGACAGGCACTAGATTGACTGGAGCGTGAAGTCTGGGTACATGCAGGGAGAGTAGGCTATTGAGTGTAGTGCATTGACGATAGAGTGACTCAAGTCTGACTGAGGATGATGCAAAAGCCTTAGATACTTATTTAATTTCAAAACTTATGTTGCAGGTCGATGCATAGGCGCCATAATTAGTGGCATGGTCTCGCTTGAGCCGCCACTGGAGTCTATCCGCAGCGTGTACCGAGCACTAGGTGTGGTGGCGCTCCTGTCAGCCGCAGTGTACCTCGCTCTCTATCACCTGCTGCTGGCACCCAGATGTGCTTCTCCAGCTGTATCACCACCTCATCATCTCCTTCAAGGTAAGCACGACATTTGTGAGTGATGTTAGCCAAGTGTGTACTGCACTAGCGTGAATAAACAAAGTGGACCTATTCAAGCGTCAGTTCACACTGAGACGCGACACGACGCGGCGCGACGGTATTGGAAGTGATTTAGCGCGCCGCGAGACGTACTTATCGCAATGAAATATGTGTATATTTTGAGTCGCTCTATTAAAGTGTGCACGCAGCGTCGCGTCTCTGTGTGAATATTGTGACCCTAAGGCTAAATTCAACTGTTTGCCGTGATGCAGTCGTTTTCTTGAAAAAAGTTTTGTGTTTCTTATTGGTTTGTTTGCTAATGTTGTCGTTTTATGTATTTCTAAAAGCTTGCTCTATTGATGGACAGCTTAACGCTAAAGGTATGAGGAAATGTTTACAAGCACCAGCACAAATAAAAACATTTAAATGTCAGAACACCAACTGCACGGCTCAGGCCTGTTATTAATGTTTAACCTTTTGACCGCCATTGTCACATATACTTTGCAAGCAATGCCCCGTACGCCAAAAGACACGATAATATTTAAAATGGTACGTGAAATTGTGGCTTGGCGTGAAGGGCACGCGCGTTTATGCCCTGGTCGTCAAAAGGTATGTGATGAAAATCACTGGTTCGTTGATAATTTATTAGGTGATGACCAAAAATGAGGAGAGCAGGACTTTAGAAAGTCTGCTTGTGAAGCATCATAAAGGCGTATCTATCTATAACAGCATTACTAGTGCAACGATCTCACTTTTCTCATAAACTCACGAACCACTAGTAGGAGCGTACCGAAGACATAACTTAATTATCATTTTGTATAAATTTCAGGTTTGAATACGAACGGGGCATCGAACGGAAACTACTCGCCTATGCGAGTCTACCACGAAGAACGTTCCAGAAAAGGACAGTTCCGGTACTAAGAAACTGTTTTTAACTGTAAAAATAACACCTAAACAAAATAGGGATGGTATCTTCTTCACTTGCTTTTGAGTACAATTTCACAAATCACGCGGTTTGTCTGAGTGAAAAAACAATGAGAACGAATTTAACTTTGTAAGTGTATCCCTAATGTACCAATGCAAGTTGTTTCTCTTTTTTTATAAGTGTTTTCTAAATAATTCCTGTGCCTAGCATAATATTTTTAAATAATTTTAAGTGTGTCTGTCTTAATAAAGAAGGTGTGTATGTACCTATATATCAGCTCTTAATAATTATCCCCACCAGCTTTAAAAGTCAACAGCGGGAGAACTAGCCTAGATAGTATGGTGCTTGTTGTCTGTAGCAACTAGCAACTTGTCACTCTAGCAAGATAGAACACCAGTTGGAACATGCATCTAGACTGAGGTCGATCATCTATGTCGCTGATCAATACAATCTAGTTGCACCAATTCATGTCTACGAGTGAAGGTAATTAAGTCATAGTAGCTACTAAGATGAATTTATGAAATTTAACTGTGCTTGAAAATCTGAAATATTTTGTTTTAATTATTCATTAACAATATTTTTTTTAGGGTTCCGTAGCCAAATGGCAAAAAACGGAACCCTTATAGTTTCGCCATGTCTGTCTGTCTGTCTGTCTGTCCGCGGATAATCTCAGTGACCGTTAGCACCAGAAAGCTGAAATTTGGTACCAATATGTATATCAATCATGCCGACAAAGTGCAAAAATAAAAATTTAAAAAAACATTTTTATTAGGGTACCTCCCCCAGACGTAAAGTGGGGAGCGTTTTTTTTTTTAATTTTGACCCTGACGTGTGATATATTGTTGGATAGGTATTTAAAAATGAATAGGGGTTTTCTAAAATCATTTTTTGATAATATTAATATTTTAGGAAATAATCGCTCCGAAAGTCAAAAACAATGTGTCCCCCCCCCTCTAACTTTTGAACCATAAGTTTAAAAAATATGAAAAAAATCACAGAAGTAGACCTTTATATGAACTTTCTAGGAAAATTATTTTCAACTTGATGAGTTGAATAGTTTTTGAGTTATATAGCACTTTTTCAAAAAAACGCAAATGATAACTTTGTTTTTCATACAAATACTATGAAAAACAAAGTTATTTTTGCTGACGAAAAATGTTGGTATTTTTAATGGTCTGGGAAGCTACGGAACCCTACAGTGAGCGTGGCCCGACACGCTCTTGGCCGGTTTTTTAATTGATTGGTTTAAATCTGTATTAGATCCAGTCGAGATTGTTTTCCAGATCATTTTATTTTCCTATTGCAATCGTTATAAAATAAACTGCACATTTTGAAATGGAATACGTTCATAGAAAGGTTTGTTTAGATTCTAAGGAAAAGAGAGCGATTCAAACCTAGGGACCTACGTATCTAGTAGACCACGAGAATTTTAACAAGTGTTTTTATTAATTGATCATTTTCAACATTGTAATGTAGTAACTTAATATAAACTTATGTTTTACATACCAAACAGATTCTTCAATTTGCATTCGTCTTTTTTGTACAATATTTTAAGATAAGTTTTTTTTTAATAATAAAATGAACTTACTGCCTTATTGTTCTTATTTCATTTTCCATTCAAATAAACTATAATACATAGGAGTATCAAAATGTTGCTAAGTCATTACAGATTTTAAAAGACGTGGAAACAAACGAATCTCTATAATTATCATTATCATCACATTCGCCAACTCTTATCCCAATTTATTTAGGGTTGGCGAAGCGCGTCTAAATATGACGTATGTAAATATGGATTGATAATAAAAATACTTAATACTGAAATACAAGTTTTGTATTTCTTATTTTTTTACAGTTTTTAAGTTGTACCGAATTAAATGTCAGAACTGTAGCCATATCGGCTATCACAATAACATAACATTAGAAAATAAAACAAAAAACCTGTTTATGTCACCGTAAAATTGTCAACCACGTTATAATACAATTACAATATAACGTGTTTCTCTCTAGCGATATTGTAAACTCTCGAAATATTGTCAACTGAACATACGGAAGTATCTCTGCCCCCATAATCGGGACTTGGGGCACACCCCCCCCCCCCCCCGTTAGGTTAGTTAGGTGGTTCCTTTAAACCCTGCACTCGGAAATAGGGGCCCAGCGAAGCGGGGCTCCGTCGACTACGCTTTTTAGGGGAATATAATATGGGCAAGGGGGACCCCTCCTTCCCTCCACACCGCGTGAGTTGACTACCATTGCATGCATTTCACGAAAAATAATGCGTTTTATTGTAAGCAGTATGTTCGTTTGACAGTGGTGTTGATTCTGTTGTGCACAAACTAAACTTAATTTAGGCTATTGCTATCTTTTTCTCTCTAATAAAACGAGAAAGAGACGGACGTAGTTTAGAGCTATCAAATTTAATTGGAACTAATATTTAAATACAAATGAAGTGTGCACGTAAAAACATGTCGACTAATAACGCGGTGAAGCGCAAGGCATAAACTAGTTTGACATCTCTAACTTAGTTCATAGCTATAGCCGTCCTTTTCTCGCAATGCGGTTTAGTAAGAGATAGCAATAGCCTAAGTTGAGTTTAGTTTGTGCACAACAGAATCGACACCATTATTTCGAGAGTTTACAATATCGCTAGAGAGATTACAATATAACGTGTTTGACAATTTTACGGTGACATATATATCTCAAGGGGTTACATCGATTGATACATTAGCCTATACCAGAAATATACTTACATTACTTTCCATTTTTCAAAAATGCAAACGACATATTAGCAATGAATTTAGAAACTATATTTTACCTACAATATTTGTAACCTAGAATTCGAAACTAAATTATAAAATCGCCTCCACTTCTTAATCTTTTAAGCTAAAGCATCACCATGTCAAAAATCACAATCATAAATTCGTGATAGACTATTTAAAAAAGTAGGTATAGGAGCCGGCCAAACGAAAACAAATATCAGTTTGTGGGTGTACTAATACCCTGTGCGTGGCGATACGTACGTACCCCAACAAGATTCAACTTTTATTATTTACTATATTCATTTTTTCATTGAAACCCAAAGTATAATAATTTCCATAAAATCCGGCTATAAGTACAACCGTAGCGATTGTTGAATCTTGTTTGGAATATACTTCTGAAAATTATTGAGTTCATAAGCATTCTGTTCCGGTCATGACAAAAAAAACAGCTCCTTATTACTTTTTTGAATGCACATTTGTGCAAAACAGCGGTTTTTTGAAACACCGACGAAAAATTTTGACGCTTTTATCTAGATTCATGTGCTGTTTTCATGGGAATACTTTGTGCGTCAATGTCCCTTCCACCACCTGGGAAGCTTTTGTATTTTTACTTTATTTCAACAAACGTAAGGGCGATATTTGTTTGGCAGTGACGGCCGCGCTGCGCCCTGCCTGCAGATATTTCCGTCAGTTACGAGTATTGGAAAATAATGGACACGTATTTTTTGCTTTTGTAAATCAATGAATATTGCCAAAGATAAAACGCATCAAAACTCGCGGGAGTGGAGGCTCGTGACGTCAGAACGCACTAAAAATGGCCAAAAACCACGGCGTGACGTATTCAGAATCTTAAAAGCGTCGTATCTTCCGTCGATTTTGGTTAACGTTAGTAAACTAAGATATTTTTTGATTATCTAACTGACGGCCTTATTAGATTTTTTAGTTGACAAGCCTATTTTGTTATATGATACACCTTGTTGGAACAATACAAAATATTCAATGAAGATTTTTCATAATTTAATTGTACGAAGTTTCATTGAAGAATGAATGTCCTTGAGATTTGTGCCATAAATAATTATATATTTTATTAGTCATTTATTAACATAATAGTTCTGTTTTCTTCTGTTTAGTCTTATATAATAAATCAGTTTTCAGATAATATTACTTACTTCCATTTTGTTTATAACAAAGATAAACAAAAAATGTACAATGGCTATAGGGCGTAAAAATACAAATCAATTCGTAGGCAATTATTAGTTTCTATACTTTATTGTATCTGTACTTACTTAAACTAACGCAAATATAACAAAATAGAGGTCATTGTATAAAGTATATTACAGGCTTGCTCTACTTCCGTATCGATGGCAGTAAATAGGGTTTTAAAACGTCAATAACCATATTATTTGCATTCTAATTATTATTCTATCAAACGTAAAGTTATCTATTCAACTAGGCAATGATGAATTAGAAATTATCATGAATCAATACGACGGAACTAGTGTTAATAAACGAAACATGCACAGTGTTAATAAACGAAACATGCACATTATGTACAACATTGACAAAAGTATTCAATAAGTATAAAAATATTATCTATATTGGAAATCGTCGCAACTACCGTCTGCAGTTGGTTATAACACTATTAGAGTGTATCGCCCAAGTTGTTCCAATCATTTAACGTGTGATCATCATTCATTCGGATCATTACTATCAATGATAAACGGCTCGACCTCTGTCTGAGCTTTCCCTAATTCAGTATGGATAGAACACTGCCTGGAGAAGTTAAAAGTAAGTGCTTGAAATTCATTTGAAAGATTATTCAACTAGCTTTGGCCGCATATGCAACTTGAACACTTGTTTCAATTATCAGTATGTTGATGTTAGATTGAAAATGAAAAGTGGAAACAAAGAAAAGATCTGCCCAATCTGACCAATATAACTTGAAAGTCAGAAACTACAATCAAGCATTGATCAACAGTGCAGCTATGATTATCAAGAGACCAACCACCTTAAAAAAAAGAAAAATCTTTTCAAGATTTGTTTGCTCCAAAGGAAATCCTCAAGCGCACTGTCAGAAATTCTTCTTAATATTATCAATTACGCTGCTAATTTCAAGGAAGACTGCCACAATATGCTTTTACAGCCTCCTACAAGGTCAAGTCGCGGGCATAGCTAGTTGTGAAACCTTCCTTGGATCTATTTACCACAATGTCTATGGAAAGTAGCGGGATGAATGAGTTTTTCGCAAAGGTGAATTGAGCTGATCATTTCGTTCTATCAGTCAGGTCTGTGTCACGGACTGCAATCGATTATTCGTCTATAGACTAAGCATTATACAAACTTAGACTAATTCTAACCAATTAAACTTGCATGACAAATATTTGCGTACGTAGGGAATTACACATTTCAGTACTGAGTTTCACCAACTAGTAAATTAACAATAGAACACTCACTAAGCAAAACATTGGCCTGAATTAATCGTATTATTTTCATTATTATGTTAGCTATATTTGCTACAAAAGTTTGTAAAGTTTTCTGTCAACAGTATGTAGAAGCATGTTTTATAATATTAATATTTTGACCACAGAGTTATGTATGCACTTATTTAACTAATAACTATCTTATATGCCTATTTAGTTAATATTTTCTTAATTTTAACAAGATATAAAATGTTTACCATTTAGGTTTCTTCTAGTACTTCTTTTAAATTGGATGTTGATTCATCTCCTACATTATCATCTTTCAACAATGTTTCAATCATTTCTTCACTCATTTCAGCATCTTGCATTTTATCATCACTATCTTGACTATCAGCCTTATCACTTAAATCTTTATGATCCATACTATCTGCTGCTTCATCAATTTTAGTTACTTTTTCTGGACTTTTCACGGCTTCTGCCATCACGCCATTCACTTCAGCTGTTTCATTGATTGTGACTTTGTCGTCAGGGGATATTACGGCCGGATTATCAGTTAACTGGGTATTGGTGTCAGAATCATTTGGGTCAGCATCTACTTCCATAGCTATGTTTTCTTTTTCCTTAACTTGCTCTTCAGTTTCATTTTTGTTATCATTGTTATCAGTTTCTATAATATTGTTCCCTAGTTCTGTTTCTTCATCATTCTTCTCAGTTTTATTTTCTCCACTACAATTATCCATTTTATTTTCTTCACCACAATTGTCTGTTTTACTTTCTTCACCACAATTTTCAGTTATACTTTCTTCACCACAATTATCAGTTTTGTTTTCAATAATATTACTTTCAGATTCGTTTTCTTTGTCTTTAATATGATCACTGTCAGATTTTGTGTTATCACCATTTTCTTCAGATATTATATTTGCTACAGCAGTACTGTTGTGGCTTAAAACTGCTAGTACATCGCCATGTTCACTGGTTTCAGACGCATTAAGTGGATCTTTAGCATTTTCTCCACTATCATTGTACTCACTACTACCAGCACCAGTCAGATCAACCTCTTGGTGTTCACTGCCATTCATAGCAGATTCCACTGAATTTTCGTCTATAAATATTGGATCATCATTATCTTCCATGTCTGGCAATATTTCTACATCATCATCGTCTTCACTATTGTCTCCACCTGACTTTCTTAACACGTACTGTTTAAGTCCTTTATTAAGATTTTCGCGGACTTCACCGAATCTACTAGATGATGTACTCAATAGTCGCTCTAAAGTTCGATGAAGGTTTCGCATTTCATCAACGGTTCGTGTACGCAAATATACAGTAGTAGCTTCTTTTTTTAATTTATGAAGCCGTGAGAGAGCGTACTCCAAAGCGTCAACCGCATCAATTAAATTGTATCTATACCACTCTACAGGCACATTTAAATCACAATCCCTAGAGGATGCTGTTTCGGATGGTTTAGTTATCCTGCCACCTTTAGGCGTACTTCGTTTCAAAATGCGAGGCATATTCCGACTAGCTTTAGGAGTTGCAGCGGGTGAAGCAGACGAAACGGCGCTAAGTTTAGCTGCATATGTTGCACCTTTAGGTGCTGCTTTACCAGTGGGTTCTGTGACTGCTACGATGGTAGCAGAATATCCGCCAGGCATATTTGGATTAGCATTGATAGCAAATATGCGTCCATCAGGTAGGCGATACATTTTATTAGAAGATAAAGTTTGCGGATCCACTCGAAATTTCAATCCTCCAGTCGATGCATTTACAGTTACATCATTATCTGTCATTTGAACAATATTATCTGATGTAATTTCAGCAGCTGAAGTGTTTGTGGTTCGAGGTACTAAGGGAGGAGGGTTCGTTATTTTCGGAGGTGCAACCGGCCCTGGTGTGATGCATTCGACGTCATCATCATTGTCTTCAGTAACCTAAAAATAAATATTATGTTTATTAAGTGTCGATTAGTTTAGTTGTTATGAAGTTGTCAATATTAATTTTAATATTATATTTACCTCGCACACAGGTTCCAGGGGGAAATCTGGAGTACACACAACATCATCATCTTGAATATTTTGAGATATAGAAGCAACAGCTGCCATGTCTAATCCCTGTAAATCCAAAACATACATTTAAGATATTTTAAAACAACAAATTACTATACTATATTAATTGATCGAAACCAAGTTGGAAGAAACGCGATAACACAATATTATTGTTCTTCCTTGACCGGGCGCCGAACTGCAGGAGTTGGGAGATATCAACCATTTGTGGCCCCTGTGGGTTTTTTAAATGTTGTAATTATCATTGATGTCTAAAACGAATTATAATCTCTTTCGTTTTAAAGTGAAATACATGTATTATTACTACGAGTATTATACCTTATTATTATCCAAAAAGAATATGTTACACTAAGACGACTATTTAATAAGAGCCTTTGCACACAATTTTTTATATGCGCTGACGACGCGCGCAGGACGCAATCAGGATGCGCAGCAAACGCGAGACTGTAGTCACGTTGTTACTGTTGCACCGTTATTTGAAACCTCACCCCGCATCACCTCCTTCCCCGCACCACCAATGGCACGATACAAACACGCTTTAAATTTACTTTTGTATCGATACAAACATGTAAAATCTGTGAAAACATGTTGATAAAGCGCATAGGACGCGCTCCCCCAGACCCCATAAAGGGGTTTACTTTTTTTTACCGGATTTTGTTACTCCATTTTGTTTTTATTTTTTCAAAGTAGTGGCCACGCATAAGACCAAAATCAATCGATAGTTGGTATCAAACAAACAAGTATTGTATGAGTCAAAATGTTCGAAAGTGTCACGCTTCCGAGAAATGAGCTATCAAAATTCAAATCCATTCACTGATGGAATCTTCAGCACAACTTTGATTTGATACGCTGACACGCAGAAAACGTGTGCCTATTGATAACTGGCACCAATATAAACAAGTTTTGTACGAAACAAAACGCTCAAGAGTGTCACGTTTCCAAAATATGAGCTATCAAGTTTAAGTCCAATCACTGATCTAGCATCTTCAGCACAACTTCCATTTGATCAGACACGCATAAAACGTGTATCAATTGATAGCTGGCATCAATAGACGAAATGTTCTAAAGTGTCAAGTTTCCGAAATGTATGGCGTTGTGATAGCTACCAGAACAACTTTGATAGACTAAATCTCGGAAAAGTGACACTTTAGAAGATTTTGTCTCAGAAAAAACTTGTTTCTATTAATCGATTGATACACGTTGTATGAGTGTCTGATCAAATCAAAATTGTGCTAAAGATGGCATCAGTGAATTCACTTAAACTTTGATAGCTGATATCTCGGAAACGTAATACTTTATAACATTTTGCCTCATACAAAACTTGTTGTATTGATACCAGCTATCGATTAATATAGGTCTTAAGCGTGGCCGCTACTTGGAAAAAAACCTAAATGGCGAAAGTTAATCCGGCTACGCTTCATACAAAAATCTTACAAGCCTTTTTTTTCCACTCTCCTTTGATAAGTTTTTGGGTTTCTGGACAGTATAATAAAGACAAAAGGAACAAAAACCAAAAAGAGGCCATAAAAAAATATTATTAGTAACCTGTTGGTCGAATGAACCTACACAGCAAAACTGTGAATGTCGCCCTGTTAACTGACGAGTAGTGACGAGTAACGATAGTTGCCGACATACTCGGCGGCTTCGGTGTGTAAATGATTACAACTATTACAAGTGCCATGGCTAAGCCAGAAGGTCCAGGGTTTGATAGCTGCCTGGAGTCTATTTGTGCCCAGTCCCATTACATGGGACTACCATAACTTGCGAAACGTGGGAAACCTAACCCTTTGGGAAAATATAGGTGTAATGTTTTGTCATACCTACATATTAAGTGAAAAATGTGTATTTACCTGGGTTAAACTTTCTAATGATAGATTGATATTATCTGCAACAGTGTTGTAAAGATTGGCTCCAAAACCCGAGGTATTGCCAAATCCATTGAAGCAATTAGCAATGGCGATTGGAAGATGAGGCTTAGGCCGAATGCGAGCATAAGTAGAGATATTTTGCTTCCTCTCATTTTGTAGCCGTATCGGTGTCATCATAGGAGAATTTGGTAACTACAACAGTGTTACAAAAATTAGTTATAATTAGATAATTTGGAAGAGTCAAGTTTTTCATGCAAATTGATGCAAGTGACCTTAAGGTGGAAGCTTCAGATTGGCCCACAAAGTTAAGTTTTATAATTTTGCAACAGTAGCTATAAAATCATAATATTTATTACCTAGATTACTTAGAATAACTTTATAAGAATTCAAATAAGTGCCCAAACGGTAGCACTTCGCGCTACTGTTCGAGCACTTGTTTGAACAAGTTTGGAATTAAAATATTTTAGTAGAGCAAAAGCTTTGCAAACAGAGACGATAAAAAATAATCATACCTTCATCTTTTTTGCTAAAGGTGGTCCACTAATAGGATTCAAAACTTTTACAGCTGGTGCTATAGTTATAGGGTTCTTCACGTAAATTGCTTTATTTTTTGGGCTTGAAGATCTCTTTTGCGCCTTTTTGTCTGGTTTTGTTAGGTCATCAATATTCACTGCCGCAAATTTCTTAACCTAAAATGAATTACAAACATATAGTTTTGTTTTACTTACTTGGAAATTTAAAAATAAATATTAGCCTATTACATAAAAAGTACGAAATCATAAATAGTTAATAAACTTAGAGGTACCTGAATTGTAGATGGAATTTTAGATATTATGTTATTAGCAGCAGCCTTTGCATCTGTAGTTGACTTCGAGTCTTCCTTTTTGATTTCCTTAATTTTCTTCTCTGTCTTCGGAGTACGCCTATTTGATTTATGCTTGCAACATTCAGAATAGTCAATAGAGCAGTCCTTCTTATAAGCTTCTTTTAATTGAGGATCTTCAGCTTGGTATGCCATTCTGTTAATAATTATCAAATATTATAAAACATCCTAGTTTATTAAAAGTGGTTTGAATTTTTTGGCCGGACTAACTTCCGCTATTTTAACTTGCGGCTACGTTACCCACATTAATCGATAGCTAGTATAAATACAACCTGGTCACATTATCACTGGACCTGGCGTCGCTGACTTTTATAAGAATGTAAGTCCAAATGAAATGGTGTAGGAGTAGAGCATAAAATGTTACTAAAACGGGGAAAAATGTATTCTTCTTGTGAGATTTTTTTTTCTTATGTGACGCAGACGAAGTTGCGTGGGTCACCTACTGTACAGTAGGAGCAATTTAATAGATCACATTTGACATCTGTCAGTTCATAGTTAAGGTTTCCTTTTTTTGCCATTATTACAATTAATATGTAATTGAAAAAAATTAAGCAATTGCGCAGTTATAACTTCCAAAAAATAAATAATACTTTATGCCAGCCGGTTACATGGTTTCGTTTCAAACCCCGGGCTGCTTAACATTTGAGCAGTTCCTAAACTTTAAAGTGGTTTCAATTTAGTGGCCGGATTTTCTTGTGCCATTTTGTTTTTTTTTTTCAAAGTAGGTTGCTGCCACACATAGCTCATATCTCGTAAATGATGTACGTCAGATTCGCGGGTGTATTTTTCAGATCAACCTAAATTTATTGCAGTTATTTGGTACCTTCTGTGTACCTTTACGTACCTCTCCTGAAAATCTGTGTACCTAAAGCCGTACATTGATATTTTAAAAATTAGGTACACCCTCGATCCTGATGTCAGAACCGCAGGTGTACCGCTAACCAATATTATGTAGCTAAGGGCACTGTATAAGTAGATTTGGTACCTCTTGTGTACCTGCAGAAAGACGTATTAAATAAACAAAATACTGTACAGTTTGCTGCGAAAAGTAAAAAAACAATTTAGAAAATAGTAATTTTCGTATGAAATTAAATTGACGTCATTAATATATCACAGCTACCCTCTAAAAAAAATATAACGACTTCAAAGAAACAAAATTGTTTTTTCACTTTTGAAGCGAAAAAACAATTACCAATTATTATTAACTTTTGAAGCGATTTGAGTAGTTTTTTATTACAATTTTGGTGAAGATCTGATGAAGAACTTCGGAGATAGGCAACGGAACTCCTCAATAAATGATAGCAAATGGGCTGGGATTGCTGAAATCTCATGTCTGTCTATTGTTTACACCAGTTCATAACATAACACCACGCCGGTGCTCACGTGAAGGGGTAAGCATATGTATGTCACCGTAAAATTGTCAAACACGTTATATTGTAATATCTCTAGCGATATTGTAAACTCTCGAAATATTGTCAAACGAACATACTTCTTTCAATAAAACGCATTATTTTTCGTGAAATGCATGCGATGGTAGTCAACTCACACGGTGTGGAGGGAAGTCCCGATTATGGGGGCAGAGATACTTCCTTATGTTCAGTTATAAGTTATTTTTCACTATTTTGTGTTTTTTGAAGTCGTTTTTAGTTTTTAGCTGACCCGCGCTACTTTGTCTGCGTCTCATAAGGGAGAGAGGGTTTAGACACAGTGTGAGTCAACCTTCAAAGATAGACATGAAATGCTATCGCGGACTTTTTTGAGTTTTTTAAGAGGAACAACAGGCTAGTTTCCACCATCAATAAATTGCAAATCTATTTAGTCCGTCAGAGTATTGGAAAATAATGGACACGTATTTTTTGTTTTTGTAAATCAACGAAAATTGACAAAGATAAAACGCATCAAATCTCGGGAGTGGGGGCTCATGACGTCAGAACTCACTAAGAATGATACCAAACAGTGACGTATTGGGAATTTTAAAAGCGTCGTATCTTCGTCAATTTTGGTTTATGTGACAAAAGAAAAAATACGGGTCAAATATTTTTTGACAATCTAAGTGACGGACTGTTTAGATTTTTTCAGTTAACAAGCCTATTCCGTGCTACATGATTGTTGCGTAACTTTGACCGCTTTAGCTCTCAAAATGAACACTGTTTTTGTAAAATAATAATTGATACTCCGTTCCTGTTGGTTGTAGCGTGTTACGAGTATATAGCCTTTCTCGTTAAATGGGCTATCCAACACTAAAATATTTGTTCAATTCAAACCTGTAGTTCAACCAATCAAACAAACAAACTCTTGAGCTTTATACAATTAGTATGGATTAGGTAGGTACCATTTAATTTCTCGGAAATGTTTGCATTAATCGCTAAAATATTCAACTTAAGTTTTTTTTTTCCAAATAAGGGTTTCTCTCGACAGCCTTAAGTCTTCATCCTCAGACACTCGATGACAGTCATACTCTAGCTAGGTCTTAGATTATCTTCAAGGCCATGAAATGAGCCCAAACCGTAAAGCTCCGTAAACTGTTGAGGATCTCTTTTGCAACTGCCTTCAATCTCCATCGTTAGACTGTCGCTGAAAGTCATACTCCAACTAGGTCTAAAGTTCTCATCAAGGACCATGAAATGAGTCCAACCACGATGAAGATGATGTAAACTCTTGAGGACCTCTTGCGACTGCCTTCCGTCTTCTTTGATATTTTGTTTTTAATAAATCAATTACGTATACTTTTATTTACTTACTTTTAATGCATTTTTAGGCGTAAACGGTGATAGGTAAATTGTCATATCTGATTATTTTATTCTACGTTTCTACTACACGCGACAAACCACTATCGCAAATTATATACTTATGTCTCTTTTTCTCTCTGATAATTGAATCATGCCATCCTACTTTGACTTGTTATGGTAAAATAGTGTTCTATGACAATATGTATTAAGATACTCATGTGTTCGTTAAGGTGAACGCACACTTATCCGCGCCGAAGGAATCGACCGCGCCGAAAGAATTTTTTCTCATACGTATGACGTCATCTATTCGTCCGATTAGACGCGGATCAAGGTCGTAGCACACGTATCAACTTGGAAAGGTATCGTCACCGCCTCGCCTTTCCCCTTTGCGTCAAAAACAGGCGTCCACATAACGTAACCACGTAACCACGTAACGTAAGCGGATCAGAAGCTCCGGCACGTCGACTCGGCTACAGCTAGGCGACGACGCCGCGCTCTTACGGCTCGCCGACCGCTGGTTGACGGCTAGGCGTCATTAGTTCAATCATTTTGAATCGGAACGCAGACCGCGCGGGAGGGGCGTGGACGAAGAGACGTAAGCTAGGGTACGGAGAGCCGTAAGCTAGGGTACGGAGAGCCGTAAGCTAGGGTACGGAGAACCGTAAGCGCGGGGACTGCAAGTCGAGCATGCACCGCACCGCGGTTCGTGAGCGCGTAATTTGGTTTGCGTACCGTCAGCGTAGCTGTGTGCGCATTCATAGACTTGCATAGATATAGCTACGCCGACCGACGTTCCGCACTGACCGTCGGTCGAGCACTGTTCCCAGCCTAAGGCTGGTTTTAGTGCTTGACCGACCGTCGGTGCGTACCATCGGTCCTGATGACACGCATAACCGATCGTCAGTTTGTAACGTTCAGTGCTCTCCTGGGGCGGCAGTCTCGACAGAGATAACGACAAAATCGTTAACTTTCGGTTGCTAATTACTAACGAATAAATTCGGTTGCAATAATGATGCTTGCGAATAATGAAAGTCTCTACATCCTAGATGCGTTTCTCGTAAGCATAATTACTGCAACCGAATTTATTCGTTAGTAAGCAGCGATGGAAAGTTAGCGATTTTGTCGTTATCTCTGTCGAGACTGCGGCGCCCTGACAAATCAAACAGGCTGGACTGGTACAGTCACAAACACGTACACGAAATGGACACGTTTACAAATTGTTTAATTGCTACTTACTATCTTCGTAAACGAATAAGGAACAGAAGACGTAGATATCACGTACACACAATCGTAATTAACGCACACTCATAGTCTTTCATAATCAGAACATTAAATATTTACATAAAAAATAAGGATGTCGTATGTCTTAAGCCAGCGGAAGTTTCAGTGTCAGGCCCTAATGATTTCTTAAACCTTAGATGATAGCGACTACATAAAATCAAACAATATTATTGAAGTTTTGAACTAGTAGGTTCGATTATCTTTACGATAGTACGCGCATCCGTACGGTCGGTCCACTGATCGGTGTAGCACTGAACGCGATGTTTCCATAGCGCGTCGGTCGACCGACGGCACGCATGCGGACGCGCTTGACCGACAGTCCTCGTACGCAGCGTACGGTCGGTCGAGCACTGTAACGATTTGTGAATTTTCATACAAATGGCAAGCGCGAACGACGTACGCACCGACGATCGGTTAAGCACTAAAACCGGCCTAACAACTATAGGCCCGTATCCGTGTTGCCGGTTTTCAGCAAGGTGTTTGAAAAGATAATGCTCAATCAAATGCTTAACCATTTTAACATCAATAAAATATTACACGAGCAGCAGTATGGTTTCACCAAAGGACGTTGTACAACTGACGCAATATGGTTGAGTTGAATGGTGCTGATACATGCGTCATGTTCGTGAACGGGCGCTGTCAGTTGAGACTGGTCATCTCTTAGCTGCCACGGTTAATTTTAATTACTTTATTTTTATATTGTTGATTTAATCTTTTCTCTGGACGCTCTTAATGTGCACGTCTTTCTACATTGTTCTCACATTAGGCATATGTATAATCACAACATGAATGATGTAACCAAGATTTTGTAACAATATTTTGATTTAAAAGAGTGTCCATGGAGTTTCTTGCCCGTTTTTCTCCATAGAGATCTACGCTAGGGAATGGGCAACTACAGTACTTTCTCAAGTTTTTATGCCTTGTGTCTGTGACTGTAGCTTTGATTTTTCTTTGTATAAATTTTGACATTCAAAATGCCGTAATGGTCTTATTGAAATAAATGCTTTGAGTTTGAGTTTACAAGTAATTCTAAAATTCGATTTTTTCGGCGCGGTCGATTCTTTCGGCGCAGATAAGTGTGCGTCCACCTTTAGTGTGCCGTTTTTGAAGATCTAATTTAGTGTAGGTAACCTACCTTACGCCTTTTTTACTTATAATATCATTGCTTTAGAATGTTTTGTGTCATACATAACTATTACGTATTGATGCCAGCTATCGATTGATACACATTTTATGCGTGTCTGATCAAATCAAAGTTGTGCTGAAGATTCCATCAGTGAATGGACTTTAACTTTGATAGCTCATGTCTTGGAAACGTGACACTTGAGAACATTTTGTCTCTTACAAAACTTGTTTGTATTGATACCAGCTATCGATTTATACAGGGTGACTGGGTCTGGACCCGCCATAGCAAATTCGCATATAGAAGAGGTCATTCACTAATTACTGAACCTTACTTTCCCTAACCAAAGTTTTATAGTTTAGGAGATATGACAATTTTTATACTTTATTGAGATTTTTCCAAAATTTGACCTTCAAGCATTCATAACTTTTTTTTGCTTTATTTTTGTGGGTTTTTTTACTATTTGTTGGTAGTTATAAACATTGGTGATTAAAATACCTCGGAACTTCCCTCAAACTAAGGTAAAAAATAAGATACTTCGCTTTTTAAAGAAAATAATGCCCAATCAAAAGCATTACGATCAAATTCAACCTCAAATAAAAAAAAGCTACGGTGTTTCAATAATTATTTTTTATCAAAATTTGTTCTCTAGTTTATAATCTTTCCAGCGGTACCAAATTTGTATTTAAAAAAATGCTAGTTTAAAAAAACAATTCAGTATAGGTTTATTGAAGCTAATTGTGCAAAGTGTTTTTGCAAAGGCCATTGCCCAAACCCAGTATCGCTCTAAAATAAAACATTATAGCAACAAAAATAAAGTCATAAATTATGAAATCTTTTTTTAACTTTTCTTACTTATCTTGATCGAAATCGTATGTGGGGTTAATATGTTGTGTCTTAATAGTTACTAATTCGATTTTATTGCATTATTTTCAAAATGGCTTTCTTAAAGTGCAAGCAGTGTTGACACCTTGAGAAACTTCCCCGTAATCGGTTTTAACTGATATGTAGAGGCAGACGTAGTTTTAAAAATATTTCAAATATCTATTAGATATTCCCGCGTGATTCATATTTTTATTTGTAATTAATATAATCAAAAAAATATTTCTTTCCTAATCAAGAATCTTTCATTAGTTTACAAATCAGTAATGGTCAGGGTGATTTAGATTAACTGTTGGTAACACTACCACGGGCAAATAAAAGGTGAACTGTCATCAAAAGTGTCACTGTCAAGTCAAACAGCATTATGTCGTAGGGATGGGCAAGTGAAAAAAATATATCGATATTTATCGTATCGATATTCATAATCAGTATCGATAATTATCGAGCGAAAAATATCGAATATCGTCAGGTTTCGTATGATTATTCATACATATTCCCAAAGCATTCAAACTTCGTAGAAAAGAATAAAAGAAAACGGTATTTTTATTGATGCTTGAGCCTAAATAATAAAATACAATTTAATCAAAAAAGTAGTCATCAGAATGATATCGACACGAAACCAAAAATTAATAACGTTAAAAAAAAATCGGATTTGATACGAATTCGATACTCTAAAATAAATATCGAATATGGATAGATCGCGATTTAAAAATATCGACCATATGTAGTGATAATTGGATGGAAAAACATCGATATTTCGATATTTTTTTGCACATGCCTATTGTGTATAAGTTGTTGAGTTTGTTGTGATATCAAATAACTTATTATTACGTCGAGTACGTGTCCAGTAGAGTCTTCGGATTCCTGTACGAACAAGATATCTTTCTGAATACTATTGTACTGTTTCTGTGCTACTGGTGTGGATTGTGTAGAACGTTTTTTTGAGTTTGCTTACGTTGTTGGACTAATGCCTATAGAAGTGTGAGAAGACAGACTCAGCATGATCAAGATAGGCAACCGCAGTTTGTTAGTGAAGAAGCCATTGCAACACAAGTGAACATGGATGTTGCTACATCAAGTCATGGAGTGGAAAGTGCATCAGAAACTTCTGTGCCTTCAAGGGATCATTCCAGAAGGTTTATTTGGAAGCAGTAAAGTGTACTATGCATACATTTTAGTTAATAGGGCTATAAGTAACTCAGTAGCTGATATTGCTGGTTACTATTGCAATTGTTTGGTGGGTAATCGAACCGTGGGATACTGCGCACACGTAATTACCATTTTGTGGTATCTTGGTTGGGCTCGATATCGATCATTTGAGCCGACGGCTCCGTTTTTAGACGACATATTTTATGAATATGATGATCATATGAACCAATAAAAATATTTTATTCCTATATTCAAGCATTATTATTTTCTATTCCCTATACTTACTTATAAAACATCCGTCTTATAAACCCCTACATTTAAATGTAGGGGTTTATAAGACGGATGTTTTTCTACATCGTTCTCACATAATAATTATGTATAATCTCAACATGAAAGATGTAACCAAGTTTTTGTAACAACATTTTTGATTGAAAAAAGTGTCCATGGAGTTTCTTGCCCGTTCTTCTCCATAGTGATCTACGCTAGGGAATGGGCAACTACAGTACTTTCTCAAGTTATTATGCCTTGTGTCTGTTACTGTAGCTTTGATTTTTCTTTGTATTTTTGACATTCAAAAGTGCCGTAATGGTCTAGTTGAAATAAATGGTTTGAGTTTAGCTAATATTAGTTACTTAGGATTATTCACTGGTTTGATGGAACTATTTTCTGTTGTCTTATGAGAAATCAAATCATATTGTTGTAAGGACTGTTTCTTTGGTAGAAGGTTAGCTACAAAACTAACCTCAAAACTTGAACAGAAAATCAAAGAACAATAAAAACCCCACAAAATAAATAGTTCATTTTTATTTCCTTAGAAAATATGACATCTCCCCTCTTTTATGTCCAATTTATACTATCATACAACTTATTTTCATGCGCAACGGCGGTCCATAGAAGGATGGGCAATCTCTTTTATGACTAGGTGTAGAAATTCTTAGTGGATTTACATTATGTATTATAAAAATTAAAAATGTAAAACAGAAAAAGTATAGGAAAAGATGTCGGGAATTTAAAATCTTTTGTCCTTATTTCTTCATTGCAGGCCAACTCTTTGGCCCGGCCCTAGCCGTAGAAGAATCAAGTGCAATGAAAAATAAGGACAAAAAGAAGAGTTTATTATAAAAAAACAATAATTCTTGTTCAGTTATTCATTAAGACATCAAGCTTTGTTTTACCTTGAGCTCGTGGCTAAATAATAACAGCCGCTCGGGTCAATCTTTAGGTTAAGCCGTGCTTGCCTAGGTTGGTCTATGGATGGGTGACCACCCCTACATACCGAGTTTCCTCTGTGCCTCGGAAAGCACGTTAGGCTGTTGGTCCCGGCTGTCATTTGTCCATCTTAGACAGTCGTACAGGTAGTCAGTGGTCCAAATGTCTGACAACCAGTCTTACCACGTGTTATTGTATTACCCAGTATTAACTGGGTTGTGGAGGTCAGATAGGCAGTTGTTCCATGTAAAATACGGGTATTCAGCTGCATCCGGTTAAACTGGAAGCCGATCCCAACATAAAGGAAAGGAAAGGAAAGGTTGGAATCGCGCCACAATATCAACTTCAAATCATTCGTGGTACGAGTTCCAACCAACCATCTACAGACCTGCATGAAGGAGGACTTTTGGCCGAAGGGTGTCGTTTATCGACGTTTCCGAGGACGGTTACGCGACACCACGCAGCGAAACACGACGCCGTCAACTTTACGAGTATAGTTATAGTTTCATAAGGTTTAAATTATGTATAAGTATATTTGATATTGCTGTTATATGTTATTTTGTGTATTTTGTCTATGGGCCATAGTTGCCTGATAATAAAATGATTATTATTATTAAAAAGCCAGGCAGATGATAAAGCTTTGTCTTACCACCACGGAAATTAGGAAAAGATAATATCGGCCATGTTTCAGAAATCGCGGGTAGCAATTCCAGCAGAATCTTTAATTTTTGCTTTTGATTCCCGATATCTTTTCCAATATTTTTTCTGTTTTACAATGTAAAAGTATTTTTTTTGAATAATAAATAATGTAAATCCACTAAGAATTTCTGCCTACCTAGAGAACAAATTTTGATATAAATGAATTATTGAAATTTTTTTTTTATTTGCCGTTTAATTTGTTTGTTACGATTTTGATTTGGCATTATTTTCTTTAAAAACCGTAGTATCTTATTATTTTTTACCCTAGTTCGAGGGAAGTTCCGAGGTATTTTTATCACCAATGTTTATGACTGCCAACAAATAGTAAAAAAAGACTCACAAAAATAAAGCAAAAAAAAAGTTATGAATGCATGAAGGTGAAATTTTGGAAAAATCTCAATAAAGTATAAAAATTGACATAACTCCTAAACTATAAAACTTTGGTTCAGGAAAGTAAGGCAGTAATTAGAAAATGACCTCCTCTATATGCAAATTTGCTATGGCGGGTCCTGACCCAGTCACCCTGTATAAGACTTAAGCATGGCCGCTACTTTGAAAAAAAAAAAAAAAAAAAGGCATAAAAAACCGGCAATGCTTCATACAAAAATGTTCCAAGCCCTTTTGAGTGACGTTTTAGTATTTGGGAATTAGTGGTTTCAACACATGATTTTTCTTCTTTACTGGGTTGCATGATAATGGTAATAATATTGAGTTAAGTGATAATAGTATAAGGGTCGGTTTTGTAAGTGTACATTGCTGCTAGAGATTAAATTTTGTATGGGAAAGTCCAAAATCTGTGTGGAAGTATGATTAGCTGGTAACTGGTATTTGTAGTAACTTACTTATTTTTAAGATCACAGTAGCGCAAGACAGCCCAGCACAATGCACGAAGATCCCACAGACATTTTGAGTTACACTTGAAACATCTCCAATCATCAGCATTTTCAATTTCTTTGATCTTGTGAGTTCCCAAATTGCGTCTTATGCATTTCTGTTAAAATCAAATAATTAAGTCTTGAATCAGCAACCAAATAAAAAACCCAACCCAACTCTGGGTTAAGCTCGCCTTTGTACATAGGCTATATTATTGCAAGTAATATGTATATTTGTTGTTATTTTTGTGTGTAATAAAGAATAAGAATAAGCTAATTGTTAAATTTAGATGTATGCTATGAATCATGTCAATTACCGCACAAAAGACATGAGGGCAGTCAGAACAGCAGTACACTTGACCACCTTGGCCGCACCATCTGCAGTATAGTTCTGAGCCATCGTCACCCTTTTCAAATTCTCCACTATTGTAGAAAACATGACAATTGTGACACACAAGGGTGCGTAACATTGGATGAGCTCGCATACGCACTTCATTGCGAGCCGAACATCCCATATGACGATCACAAGCCGTACAGTGTAATCTCATACCCTTTATAGCGTTCAGATCTGAAAAAGCAATTGGTAAGTATTAGTTACTTGTAATGATTAGGGAAATTATTATTTTTTAATAATAAGTACCACAGCTAGTGTATGCTTACCTTTAAAAACACTTTTGTAATGGTTTCTTTCTTCTTCTGGAATATCTTCGTCAAAATCTTCATCTTTAGGATCTAAAAATTAATGGGTTAGCGACATTAGCGAGAGTTACCAATAAACTTATCTATGTAAAACCTGAGTAGAACAGGGAATCCGGTTACATGAAATAAGTTTAGTGCATACCTGGGAAGGGCGGGAATTGTACAACATCATCATTCTGAACCGGCTTCTCAGATTCAGAAGCGCTTTCACTGTTGGCAATTTTGCTCATTGTGAAAGTTGAATAACATTTACATCAGATATGTTCTTCAGTTGTCAAAATATTCGGTAAACAGAAAACAATATTTTGAGATGATTAACAAACCCAAAAACGTAATGGGTTAATCTGCTAACAAACAATTTCACAGAATTCATTAATCGAAGTTGAAATCCGCCATCTTGCACGGTGCTTTTTTTTCTGAATGTTTTCAATAGTGACGCTCAGACATACTAGGTAAAACAACATGCGGATACTCGAAAGCTGGTTGCTATTTTTACTACATAATAAGTATCTTGAGCTGGAATCATAAGGACAGGCTCATCATCATAACTCACAAAGCGCAACGGCGCGGCGGTTTTGCTATAACAGAGTTAAGTGTGTATTTATTTTGTATTTGTCAATTTGAGACACTTTTCATCAAGTGCGATTCATATCCGATACTGATATCCGACTAGAGTCTGATAAGTTTTAAAAGTATCGGGAGTGAAAAGACTAGTTCCACGAAATCGATTAAAAAAACAAATAGCCATAGAGACAGATCTAAACGGACGGCGGAAAAGGGAACTAAATAATTTACTGAATACTAATAATGTACTGAATTACTAATCTGTGAATTTGACACAATCGCCAACTTTAGAGTATAATTATGTTCTGTGATCGCCAAGCAGCGCAGCACAGAGTATGTACGTGCCACCAAGAACTGTCAGTGTTAACCTTCGCAGTCGTTGACATTTTAAGTTCTGTCAAAAATTAAGTTCGTACGTTGTGAAGTTGGTGAAGTTGAAGATGCAGTTATTTCATTCATCACTTCATTCATTCATTTCAATTCATTGTGATTAGAGTTAGTGTTTGCAAGTGTGATGCTATAAAAATAATTAAACTTATCGTAACGTGATAATGTGAGACAGACTAGTGAGTAAAACTTCACGCAAAATTCGTAGTATTGACGAGTATTAATCAATTATTTAGATGTTGTGAATCAATTAAATAAATATTCTCATTTCTTTCTTCAATATTTCGTTTATTTACATGTACGACGATGTGTTTAGTGAAAGTCGAACAATGATTTGTGGATTCAAAAAGCTTCTAAAACTATTTTGACTGTGCCGATGAAAATAACAATTTTATAATATTAATTCATAATTTTATGTTTCTGTGATATTTTTTTAATTATACATAGATTATACTTAAGTCAATACAACAATGACCGTAACCTACACCGGTGAAGTAGCAACATGCCGCGGATTCGGCACATTCCTTAAAGTTTTATACAGGTAAGTGCACGCAAATTAGGTTTTATTTGCACATTAGTGCATTAATTTTGGTCGAGTTGTTGTTGATGTAAATGTATGTAAGTCTTGTACCGCTATTGTGTATTGTCTCATAATTTTATTAAATAACTAGTACAGTTTTTACGAAATAATGGCACTTACTGTGCTGTTCGCAAGGTAGGAAGTTAATTACAGCTAGATGAGCTAGACCTCCATATGGCATCTAAAAAATTCAACAACTTTCGTCGAATACATGGGTCAAATCATTGTAAGTCTTACTAAACTAGGCACTAGGCAGTGTTTAACTTCCAAATGACAATGAATAAGCTAGGTAGTTAAATGCAGAAGGTTGAAGGGTGGCCGCCTGCCATCCGGTACTGCAAGGCTTTAGGCTACCGGAACAACAATTTCGTGGTTATTAACTTACTAGAGTCTACTGTCTATGCGTAAAACGGAGGGAGATGTATGAACATCAAATTATGAAAATAACAACTGAACTGTTTTTTCCTGGTAGCAAGGTGAATGACCAAAACTCTATTACATTTTCCATCTAGGTAGGTAGCTCCTACCAATCTTAGGCCGATACCTCTACTCAATGTCGTCCCGTAATTATTTTGTTAAACTTGTCAAACAAGGAACTTGTGCATCTAGTCAAGGAAGTAGGTACCTAGTCAACAATGTAGTTACCCACAGCGGCTGAGTGCTAGGCATAGCGTGAAAACCCTATTTGACTGCAGTGTGGTGTGGTGTAGACCTGGGTCTACCTAACAATGTGCAAGTGCGTGGATATTATTGCGAACCTAGTGCGGATAAAATAGTCCTTAGATGGCTTTTTAGGTGCACGTAAGGCAACTTGTTTTTCAAAGCACGTTAAACAATAGGATTCCTCTAAATCACGTCATGTGATGTTAAAATAATATTGTTTCGCTCTACGACGCCTCAAAAGCTATACGAGAGGATATGAAAAATGCTTCATGAAGCAAGAAATTAATTAAATGTAAGTACCTATACCTACTTAGAATACCTTCTAAAAGCACGCGAGTACATATTCCAACAAGCGCGCAGCGGTGGCCCAGTGGTGGCGGCCCTAACTTACGAGCAGTAAGTCGTGGGTTCGACGAACCCACGCAGACGCATCACTTTGTGTAATTTCTTTCATAACTAGGTACTGCTCTCAAAACGGTGAAGGAAAACACAGTAAGGAACCGGCAGGTCTTAGAAATTAAAACAAAACATTCGAAGGCATTTAGACATGTGACATCTACCAACCCGCACTGGGCCCGGGCCGTGTGGTAGATTACAGCCTATTCCCTCTCATAGAGAGGAGGCCTGTGTCCGAGCAGTGGGAACATTTTAAGGTAATTATGCATAAGTACTCCAACAACAAAAATAATATTGAACCGGTCTCATTCAAAATTATTAAATTATTCGTAAAAACACTTACAAATTGGTAGGTAGGTAGGTACCTACCTGGTAGACGTCTTCTAATTGAACCTGTAATGTAAGCATCCTCAAAATACCTAGTAGGTATAATTATTGAGCCAATGGTAGGTAGGACAAGATCAGCTCAATCAAGAGTACCTACCTGCAAGTTGTACATTAAAGTAGTTACTTACTACATGACATTGCGTTCAATTATTTGTGCTTCCTTTTGGCTACATTGGACTTTGTACCTACAATAATTTAGCATTTGAAAATCGGAAGCTATATTTTGCTCGATCGCACAAAAATGTAAAAAATATTTGCGCCGTTTGCGCGTAGAACTATCAGCACAATACCAAGTCACGAAAATCAACACCACACAACAGACTTTATTCAGAAATGACACTTATTTTCCGTATTCATGGATCACTGAAACTTACTGTTTTTCTGTGTAGGTACAAGTTTCCGTAAATTAAACGATTCAATTAATAGATCTGCTAATTGGTGTAATAAAATTGTGTACCTACGTGTTCTGGAGGTGCAATAATAATAATATTATTATTATGAATTTTTCCCTGTTCAGGATTTATTTCTAAACTAGCTTCTGCCCGCGACTTCGTACTTGGATCCTGTTGCTTATGCCAGCGACAACGGGGTCGTCAAAATCGAAGATCTGAAACGTCTGATGTCAAATTCTAAGAGCCCGGGGCAGGGAAAATAACGGATCTTTCCCACCTGAGCAACACATACCGTTTGTTTCTTTTTGTCATTTAACAGCTTCACTAAAAGTACAATTTTGAACCATACCTCCGATTGCGGAATATGTGGCGTATTCAATCATAGGAGTATACGTAAATGCACTCCGTTCCTTATCAACCCAAGGAAGTTCACCATGCCCTACGGCTATATCTTGAGACACATCCGATTCTTCCGATGATATCGACATTCTGTTCAGAGAATGTCGAAGTCTTCGCGCTCTTCTTCTGTCTCTTCATGCCGTACTCCAGCAATAGGCTAGTTTCCACCATCAATAAATTGCAAAACTAATTAGTCCGTCAGTTAGAGTATTGAAAAATAATGGACACGTATTTTTTGTTTTTGTAAATCACTGAGTACTGACAAAGATAAAACGCATCAAAACTCGGGAGTGGGGGCTCGTGAATGACGTCACAACGCACTAAAAACTATAGCACGGCGTGACGTATTGCGAATTTTAAAAGCGTCGTATCTTCGTCAATTTTGGTTTATGTAACAAAAGAAGAAATACGGGTCAAATATTTTTTTATAATCTAACTGACGGACTAATTAGATTTTTTTAGGACACAAGCCTATTCTTTCTCTCTCACTTTCTAACTGATTATGAATATTTTGTTGTGTGCGTGTTCGGGGCAATATATGATAATCTCGAGCAGCAGTTAGTCGCGCATCACGTTCATCACTCGTTTCAAAAGACCTGTTAGTAGATGTGCGAATACGCTGAGAACTCAAGCGTGATTCTATATCGGTAAACGTTTCCGATTCGCGAGACAATGCATGTCGCTCACGATCAGCGGACAGTCGCGCATCACGTTCCACACTTGTCTCTAGAGACCTAGAAGCAGATGCGTAGATACGCTGAGAACTCAAGCGCAATTCTCTATCCGTGAACGTCTCCGACTCGCGAGAACATGCATGACGTTCACGATTAGCGGTCAGTCACGCATCTATTCTTCACTGGTCTCTAGAGACCTGGATGTACCTAGATGCGTAAATACGCTGAGAACGCATGCGTGCTTTGCGATCCGAAGAGGTTTCCACGGAGCAAGTTGCAGCCTGATGTTCTCGAACATCATCAAGTCTCTCCTGACGCTCTTCGGTAGATTCTTGGGATCTTATGATCCTAAATCTTTTAGCTACTTTGGAACATTGGGAAAGATTTGACCTCTTTCTAGGCATGGTTATAGTTTTGTTGTGAAGATACCTGATCAATTAGAATTTAAGTGACTGCTCCCCTGCGTTACCGGGTAGGCTACCGAGTCACGAAGATGAATGGAAAGGGAAATTAAACACTCAAATAACATAACCCCGAAGACATCCAAAATTGGTTCACAGCAAACAATTTCTTGAGCTGAATGGTGCTGATCCATGCGTCATGTGCGTGAACGGGCGCTGTCAGTTGTGACTGGTCATCTCTTAGGTCCATGTTCACCGAAAAGATAACCGTCTGATTATTTATAAACAGCTGTCACTGTGACATGTTCCCATACAAAAATGTGTTTAAAACAGCTGTTTTTAGATAATCAGACCGTCATCTTTTTGGTGAACATGGACCTTAGTCGCCATGGTTTATTTGAATTAATTATTTTGTTTTTGAGTTGTATTTTGTTTTGGTTTTGCTATGGACACTTTTAACGTGCACATCTTGCTACATTGTTCTCACATAATATACCATCTCAACATGAATGATGTAACCAAGATTTTGTAACAATATTTTGATTTAAAAGAGTGTCCATGGAGTTTCTTGCCCGTTCTTCTCCATAGAGATCTACGCTAGGGAATGGGCAACTACAGTACTTTCACAGTTTTTATGTCTTGTGACTGGGACTGTAGCTACATTAAATGTTCATTTTTGTTTCGACAATTCAAAAGTGCCTGTAACTGGCCTACTTGAAATAAATGCTTTGATTTTGATTTTGATTTTTGACATATTTATTCCATAAAATAAAATAATAAATGGGAGCTAAAGTGGGCCAGTAGAGTCAAATTTTCAATGATATAGGTACCATCGTCATCGAAAATCAGTCCTAAACTGTTACCGCCTTCACCGCGTGGAGGGTACTCCCAGCTTATGTTATTTTATAATTATACAGTGAAATTAGTGATAGCTTTGCAATAATTTTCACATCCGATGTTTCTGACCTTCGATTTTTTATAAGTCAACAGGAAATGCCCATCAGACCGAACAACTTTTGCTAAAACGTCATTCCTATATGTGTTATGGTGTAGCTGGGCTATTGGGGTTCCACAACAGGTGTCCCAGATCTTCGATTTTTATAAGTCTACAGAGAGTGCGCATCAGATTGAACAACTTTTGCTAAGACGTCATTCCTATATGTGTTATGGTGTAGCTGGGCTCTTGGAGTTCCACATCAGGTGTTCCAGATCTTCAAATTTATTCTCTCAGCAGAAAATGCTCATCACGTGGAACAATTTTTGATATGGTGTCATTTTTGTACCTATCTCTTATAGTTTAGCTGGTCTGTTGTGGTTCTGCATCAGGAGTTCAAGTTTCCAAGATAAATTATAGCCTATATGTTGCCCAGACTTAATATCTATACAAGGAATAAAAAATCATTCAAATCCGTCCAGTAGTTCCGAAGATTAGCGTGTACAAACAAACAGGCAAACAGACAGAGTTTTTTTTTCTGGATTCGTGCTCTATTACTGTTTCTAAACGCCCCTCAATTTTTTTTTTTAATATATTCAATGTACAGACACAGTTTTTTTACTCTTTTATTATATGTATGTATATTTGTAGATTGCTGTAAAATGAAAATTACAAAAGGTAATGCTCAATAACGTATTTGTTGAGAAACTGCGGCATGACCGTAGCCGTACACGATAATGTACCTACTACGCTTTAAATGATGTGATGCGTTGACTCTATTGAGCCTTATCGCTGAAACATCCAACTAACACAATAATTCGTTTAACCTATTTAGATTTTGGATACCTACCTATAACTTATATCACCAATGGCTTATGCGCCGATATTAATATACATACATAATGCTGAAATATCAGAAGTCACCGAAACTGAAGATCAACATAAACCATCTGCCAATGCCGAAAACTTGATCATGAAAGTAGGTGTACAATGGGAATTTGATTGATAAACTTAACTAGGTACTAAAATTAGACTATGAATACGTGCATAACCTGTTAAGTAAAGTAAGTAGGTACCTACATATCGTGTAGTACCTTGGTAAGGTCGCGTGTTCGTTTCGTCAATGGAAATTACCGCGGTGTTTGCCCACTGAACACTGACGCTATGTTTACATGATCATACTGAAAAACCTTGCGAGAAAATTAGATTTTTATCAAATGACACCAACAAGTCTTGGTAACATTTAGTAGGTACGAGACATAAAACTAAAGTGGCAATTGCTGAAATGTTTATTTGCAGTCATTTTATCTCCATTCCAGCATTGCGTAACTCAATATGAGTGCCTTAATTACATTGCAACAGTTGTATCATAAGAACCATGTGGGCTCTTCCAAAGGCTGACTCATCAACACCAGATCAATCATTACCAACTCAACATTGTTAGTCATAAAAATTAGAAGAAACGCTGTATTTACCACAGACGTATTTACTCTAAATGAAGTCAACAATCCTTTTTGAAAAGTTCTGAAATTAAAGAGAATGCAGAGTAAAAGGTGTTTTCATAGAGGTCATCGCTCTTGTGGATCGATACATCGTCGCCGCAACTACTGACTCCAGAACTACACGCATAATATGACTTCGTCTCATTATTTCGCATATAACCAGTGTAAAAATTAGATTATAAATTACGATCTGACTAGAAAACTTCAACGGCGGCGTATTGCTATATTGTTTCAGTCGTTGGGTATCTTTTACGCTCCGTTGCAAATGACTAATAATGTTTGCGATTCTCATACATCTCGTCATGTGTCACACGAAAAAGAATATTTTCATGACTGGCTTGACGAAGACGTGTGTTTGTCTGGTAAATATAGCAATGCAAGCAGGTGGGGCTGTTCCGTCATACCTAATAGGCAGCTTGGTTTCACCATTATTTATACATTTCTAGAGTAGATAAGACTAATCGTTTTGTATTCGTGTGTGTTACCCTGGCAAAATGTTGTACATTTGAGATGTGAGATGTGTGTCAAATCCGTTATTATCTGATTTTTGAAACCATTTAATTCCATTGGTTTACCACGACCAAATCAAAAACGAATGTTTAAACTAATTTAAGCAAATTAAGTTCTCTTGTTGGTATTTTTTCAATCTTCTGCGTTGAGCCGTTTTCGAGATCTGGGGTATCCCAAAATCTTACCACAACAAAATCTAAAATAAAATAACTCGAGAATCATATCACACACAAATTTTGCTATTTACTAACATTTACTACGCAACAAAACCTATCTAAGTATTTATTTGATTCCGGGCTAAACGAATTTTTGAAAATCGATTTTGCCAGGATAACGTTTCAAACGTTACTCCAGCAAAATGTGTTTTTCTCAAATAACTTTAAAACTATAATTCAAGCAAATTTTGCTATTAGTAAGCAAATTGCTCCTCATGATACTCTAATTATTTGTTAAGGTCTCAAATCTCAAATGCACAAAATTTTGCCAGTGTTACACACACTTTGTATTCGGCTATCTGTGTTGAATATTAATAACGTATTGAATATTATCATTCTTAAATATTTAGCGTTACTAAATACATCATTGTAATTGTCAATTGGATAATTTCTTCTTGTGCTTAACTAGTTTAATTTCGCTAGCAGGTTAAGTGGAAATTAGTACCCATTGTATATATCAGAGGGACCGGAAAACCTATTACTTTGTAACTACCTACTTGACACAGACTAAAATAGAACATTACACGATAGTCATGATAATCAACTCTGACTTAAGGCATAAGGGACATCATGTGGACACATTGAAGATCAGAAGATGCTACTAAACACTCGCTTGAAGTAGGTAGGTACCTACCTACCGACGGTCACGTTTCCCATTTCCAAAAAATAGACGACACTTACTTTGGTCTCATTGTAAAAGTTTTTCATTTTCATGAGTAAGTAGGTACCTACTATACGCCCTTAAAGTAATTAAAACGATTAAAAAATAATATTGTATAGTACCTACCTCCTCTGCCTGACTCAAACAATTTTAGTTGTGACATTTTTTACGTCGACAACTCGACATCGTCTGCAACAAAAAATCAGAAATGCTCGTTGTACATTTTAGTTTGAAATTATTATCACAGGTTAGCCTTTATAAGCAAGGTTGTTTCCAAAGGTTGTAGGAAAATAAACATACTAAATAATAAAAAGGTTTTCCTTTCAGATTTCAGTTTTTAAAATGAGAACTTGAGAAGTACCTACCTACCAAGACGCATTTACTTACCTAACAAAAAGACAACAAGTTGCTAATTATAACAAAGAAAAAGAGTTAGGTACAACAAAGGATGTTTTGAGTAATAGGTACTTAATTGATTTATTGCATGACGTTGTTATTTCCATAGCAAACACTCATAATTATGAGGAAAAAATTGAAAGGTATAACCTAATACATATAGGTATAGCCATGGTTTTATTTAAACGTCAGCGTAATTTATGTACGCAAATTATCTAATATAATACCGACACCGACGAATAAAAATATTTACGCTATCCTCTAGCCCACTTATCGCTATTAATATCTAAATTACTTAATATAAAATACATAATATAAGAAATAGCTACACTATCAGAAAATCCCTAAACCTACCGTACCATCAGTACCATACTGAAAACTTCATACCTACCAATAATCGACAACCCGTGTCGCCCCATGGGAAACTAGCGTGAAATTCTAGTAAGCATTTGAGTCCCAAGCGTTTCCGACGTATCGAAGAAATCAATCGCCATACGAAATGGTTTACTTCGTGGTTGCCAGGCAAGGGACATTTATTATTCAGTGGACCTCATACTGCACTTTCCAACCCCACTTTCGTAACGTAACGTTGCACTCCACACAAGCTTGGCATCGATCATAGACTCGATACCTTTGTTTTATTGAATTAAGCTAAACGTGTTTCGTTTTGACATGCCGATTTAATATTAAATAGTTGCACCACTTGCACCCCACCTACTTTATAAGTCGATACTTGTTCCTTTTGAATGAAATTTCTTTGGCTGTGTGTCAAAAACGGCGACACGAAGCGGGTCAAATCTGTATAGTTTATCTTTTTGTGTTGAATTTTTTTTAACCATGCGTGTTTTTTTAATATTTTCTTTGAATGCCATTTTTCCCTACCTAATGTCCAATTTTAAAATGCTTGAAGCATGCAATATGATATTGTGTAGACACTATTATAATAATATTGTTGTAATGTGTACGGTCAACAAAATGGTGGAATAAGTAACCGTGGTCGTCAGGTATAGTTGTAGTTATTTTAGAAACTATTTCACGTCTTTCATTACACTTCATCTGAAATTTAGTTACCTATTACTACTTACTATTACTAACAAAATTAAATATTTCTATGAATTTAATTTAATTTCACCCGAAAGCATCTATCGGTTTCTAAAAAACTTCCATTACGAATACATATTATTTTGCCTGGCTACTTATTTGGTTTATTTGCTGTACTTATGTTCGCAGTCTGTACCAAAACCATATTAGATTTGCATGTTACTACCCCAATTTACCAGTCGCTTTTCATTTGACAGCAGAAGTGCATTGCTAGCGTCTTATTAGTTATTAGTCAACAGACTGCACTTCATGAAAAATAAGTTTATTTGGCGCATTCTGATCAAGTCAAGTGTAGCCAAATAGTGTAGCGTACTACACAAGCCTACGTTGTGCTACGCAGCGTAGAGTACTACAAAATGTCTATGTCACCGTAAAATTGTCAAATACGTGATATTGTAATATCTCTAGCGATATTGTAAAATCTCGAAATATTGTCAAATGAACATGCGGAAGTATCTCTGCCCCCATAACCGGGACTTGGGGCACCCCCCCGTTAGGTTAGTTAGGTTCCTTTAAACCCTGCACCCGGAAATAGGGGCCCCGCGAAGCGGGGCTCCGTCGACTACGCTTTTTAGGGGAATAGAAAGTGTTTTAAGGTTAGGTTATAATAATCGGTATTTCTCAGGAATGGTACAATATCTTTTCATGAGAGTTGTACCACTGGGCAAGGGGGACCCCTCCTTCCCTCCACACCGCGTGAGTTGACTACCATCGCATGCATTTCACGAAAAATAATGCGTTTTGTTGTAAGCAGTATGTTCATTTGACAATATTTCGAGATTTTATAATATCGCTAGAGATATTACAATATTACGTATTTGACAATTTTACGGTGACATCTACGCTGTACTACGCAGCGTAGTGTATTGCACAGCGCCTACGCTGTGCTACGAAGCACCTACACTGTGCTCTACGCAGTGTAGCCTATGGGGGCATGCAGCGTAGCGTACTACACAACACAAAAAACTTTTTTGCAAAAAATAAAACCGACTTCAAAAAGAAAAAGTGAAAAATAACTTTAGCTTCTGAAGTCGGTGACGTTTGTATGATTGATTTAATTTTTTTGTCACCGTCTTCAGAAGCTAAAGTTATTTTTCACTTTTTCTTTTTGAAGTCGGTTTTATTTTTTGCAAAAAAGTTTTTATTTTTCACTTTTTAGTGGTTCACATGGAAAGTGCATACCGTTACAATTACAACAAGCCCAAACACGACTAGGATACATTGTCTCATTATGGAGTTCCGTGACTCTTGGCTTCATCATCAGATCTGATGGTAGAATGGTTCTTATCAAACGCAAATGCTTCACTTGTTGTAGAAAATATAAAAATTGCTGTACGTTATCCTATAAAATTTGAAGAGTTCCCTCGATTTCGCCAAGATTCCATCATCAGATCCCGACTTGGCGACTATGGGACCAACTTGGAAGTATACCCTTTCAAACAAAAAAAGAATTTTTCAAATCGGTGTAGGCGTCTTCGAGTAATCGGGTAACATACATAAAAAAAAAAAAAAAAAAAAAAAAAAAATACATACAGTCGAATAGAGAACCTCCTCCTTTTTGGAAGTCGGTTAACAACAAGGCCAGTATTATGCTATGCTTCGCAACTCCTACGCGACCTAACGCGGCATCACGCATTTTGTGGTATCCCATAAGTATACTATGAGAATATCTGACCAAATAAATAATAATGTTGTTAAAAAATGTTTTTGCCATACACAACAGTGACAAACGATTTAAAACGTATTTTTAAAAAGTGTCAACTAGACTACGTACCTATATCGTCACAGAAGGAGCTCTTGGCTAAATAATAACAGCCGCTCGAACCGATCTTTAGGGTAAGCCGTGCTTGCCTAGATTGGTCTGTGGATGGGTGACCACCCTTACATACCGAGTTTCCGCAGTGCCGCGGAAAGCACGTTAAGCTGTTGGTCCCGGCTGTCATTTGTCCATCTTTGGCAGTGGTAGTCAGTAGCCCAAAAAGTCTGGCAACCAGTCTTACCAAGTGGTATCACCCAGTTTGTGGAGATCAAATAGGCGTGCGTTTAATGTAAAATACTGGTATTCAGCTGCATCCGGTTAGACTGGAAGCCGACCCCAACATAGTTGGGAAAAGGAAATTATGTCAACTAGACTATTTGCAATAATGTTGTCAGACTGACCGTGCTAAAGCTTTGGTTATGTAAATGAAATGTCATAAGGAAAATGCAAATAAGGTTTATTTGAAACTAGCTTCTGCCCGCGACTTCGTACGCGGATCCTGTTGCTTTTGCCAGCGACACCGGGTTAGTCAAAATCGATGATATGAAACGTCTAATTCTAAGAGCCCGGGTACGGCAAAATAACGGATCTTTCCCACCTGAGCAACACATACCGTTTGTTTGTTTTTGCCATATAACAGCTTCACAAAAAGTAAAATTTTTACCATACCTCCGATGGCGGAATATGTGACGTATTCAATCATAGGAGTATACGTTAGGTAATGAACTCCGTTTCTTATCAACCCAAGGAAGGTCGTCATGCCCTACGGCTATATCTTGAGACACCCGATTCTTCGGATGTTATCGACATTCTGGTTCAGAGAATGTCTAAATCTTCGCGCTCTTCTTCTGTTTCTTCATGCCGTACTCCAGCAATTCTTTCTCTCTCACATTCTAACTGATTATGAATATTTTGTTGTGTGCGTGTTTGCGGCAATTTATGATGATCTCGAGCAGCAGTTAGTCGCGCATCACGTTCAGAACTCGTTTCAAAAGACCTGTTAGTAGATGTGCGAATACGCTGAGAACTCAAGCGTGATTCTGTATCGGTAAACGTTTCCGATTCGCGAGATAATGCATATCGCTCACGATCAGCGGTCAGTCGCGCATCACGTTCCCCACTTGTCCCTAGACTCTAGGGACAAGTGGGTATCTGGGGTATCTGGGTGGGTGGGGATATTTACGCATCTGCTTCTAGGTCTCTAGGGCCTAGAGACCTAGAAGCAGATGCGTAGATACGATGAGAACTCAAGCGTAATTCTCTATCCGTGAACATATCCGACTCGCGAGACAATGCTCAACGTTCACGATCAGCGGTCAGTCGCGCATCACGTTCCCCACTTGTCTCTAGAGATCTAGAAGTCGATCTACGCATCGATATCGCATCATACGATCGGCGCTTGAGTACCAAGCGTATCTACGCTTGGTACTCAAGCGCAATTTTCTATCCGTGAACGCAGTCAGGCATCTATTCTTCACTGGTCTCTAGAGACCTGGATGTAGATGCGTAAATACGCTGAGAACGCAGGCGTGCTTCGCGATCGGAAGAGGTTTCCACGGAGCAAGTTGCAGCCTGATGTTCTCGAACAGGTTCCCTATCCATTTGCATAAAATTTTAAGACCTAATATAACTTAGCATAATTTTGTTTGGCATAATCATATTTTCGCATAATATAATTACGCATAACAGCTTACGCATAATTTTTTAAGCATAATTTCTCTAACCTTAACAATGATTAAGCATAATATTCTAAAGCATAAATTTATTAAGCATAAAGATCTAAAGCATAACTTTTTAAAGCATAATATCCTAAAGCATAAATTTATTTACGCATAATGATATTAAAACATATTTTTATAGGTATAACAATGAAATAATTAGTAACACCTAGAATATTAGACACTATACACGTTTGTACAATATTTCTCTAATGAAATTTGTAGGCACTTGATATTGTAGGTAGAATAGAATTTTTTTTTTTCTAAGTAGACGGTGGTGTCAGGTAATATATAACATATTAATATAATATAACGTATTTACCAATTTTGTGGGTTTATTTTTCGCTGTAGGAAGCATGAAGTAAGCAAGCATACAGCATGCAAGCAAACATACAGCATGCAAGCAAGCATTCAGCATGCAAGCAAGCATACAGCATGCAAGCAAGCATACAAGCAAGCATGCAGCAAACAAGCAAGCATGCAGCATGCAGCATTCAAGCAAGCATGCAACATGCAGCAGGCATGCAACATGCAGCAGGCAGGGCTTCTGTCACGGCTCCGGCGCTGCGGGCCTCCGGCGGCCCCACGCGTCCTAATCGTCGCAGACGGCTGCGAGCGAGCCACCGCGGCTGAGGCTGGCCGGCGAAGCCGGCCAATAAGCCGAAGCTGCGGTGGTGAGCGAGCCCCTCAGCCCGCGGGCCGCCTCGCCCCTAAGCGCCTACGCGATTTTAAATTACACTCTAGTAGTGTAGTCAAATTAGCAAAAAGATTGGACGGAATTCGTGTAGTTGTATTTTTTTGTGGAATCATTAGAAGACATGAATATAAGTTTCCCCTAAGTTTGCACCATTCTTGTTATGTACGGAACATCGTTTAGTATTAGGTGTTAACATTAAAGTCCCATCATTATGAAATTTTATTAATAACAAATTGTGGTAAGTTTAGATATATGTAAATACCCCTTTGGTGTATAATAACTTTTCACCAAAACAGTGTGAGGTGTATGTATATATAATTAATTATTATTTTTAATTTGCGGCTCAAGGGAAATTCAGCCTGTTGGTGCAAACTCATAATATGCTTTTTAAAGCATCATGAACACCCAGTTATTTTAGCACCCTTTTGCACCCCTAGGAAACCAGGATTTTACATTACAATATTTGTAAATTGTACTTCGGGGCAAATTAGTGTAGTCATGGATTTTTTTATATGTTATGTATTCTAAGTATACTACATTCGCACCCCATAAAAATAAGAAATATATAGCCGGAAGTTTATTCAGAGCTAGCGTAGGTACATTCTGCGCCTCATTGCGTTCGCAGGGCGAACGCGGGGTCGAAGCAGACGCGGGCGGGCAGCGCGGCAGCGCGCGGCCGGAGTATAGTACGTGGAATGCTATGCGTTCGCGTTGCGTTTAGATCATTGTTGTGGCAAAAAGCGATCCGTGCGCTACGCAAAATAATTATCATTTCCTCTTATTTTATTAACTTTCTATACATATAATAAAAGAGTAAAAAGCTGTGTCTGTACATTGAATATATTTAAAAAATAATAATTGAAGGGGGTTTAGAAACAGCAATAGAGCACGAATCAAAAAAAAATGTCTGTCTGTTTGTTTGTACACGCTAATCTTCGGAAGTACTGGACGGATTTGAATGATTTTTTTTGTTGTATAGATATTATGTCTGGGCAACATATAGGCATATAGTAATTTATCTTGGAAACCTGAACACCTGATGTAGAACCGCAACAGACCAGCTAAACTATAAGAGATACAAAAAAGACACCATAGCAAAAATTGTTCCACGTGATGCGCATTTTCTGCTGAGAGAATAAATTTGAAGATCTGGAACACCTGATGCGGAACTCCAAGAGCCCAGTTATACCATAACACATACAGTGTGAGTCTTTATAATGTGCACATACCGAAATGAGGGAATCTATGCTTAATTTTATCGATGGAAAAAATATTTAAAAAAATCTATTTTCTTTTTGTATTTTAGGGAATTTTTTAAAAATTTGTCCGCTACTGTGACCCCAGTGTAAACAAAACGGAGTAACTTTTAAACTGAATTATCTATCGCGATGAAACAAACTGCATAATGATTGTTCAAGATAATGATTGTGCAAGATGTGAACGATAAAAGTGTCCATAGTTAAAACAAACAAAAACAATTCAAAAATAAAATAAAAAAAGCCGTGGCAACCAAGAGCTGACCAGTCCCAACCAACAGCGCCCGTTCACGAACATGACGCATGTATCAGCACCATTCAACTCAACCATTTTGAATGGAACTAAATGACCCGACACACGCGCCACCATCAGCGGGACATTTGAGTGAGCATGACATACTCTTAACCGCCAGGGCACATTCAAGTCAAAAAATAAAAACGTAGGTTTCCAGCGAATGATAGCATTCTAGTACATAGCACTCACACAAAATGGAATATGAGGTTATATAATACTAAAGATATTGAATTTATACAATGCAAAGATAGTAGTACAATCTTCATATAGACTTCAATCTTGTATAGAAACCTACATTTACGAATAAATTTGATTTGATTTGATTCAGCAGCTCCAACAACACAAATTAGCGCTATCCATTTATGCGCCCCTGTCCTTGTAGAGCAGGACCGGCATTGAGCCAAGCATTTTTATCAGCGATATAATCGTACAATTTGTAATATGCTTGCTTACACAGTGTGCGTTTAATGCATGTTTTAAATTTGGGTTTCACTTAATTCAAGAATGCTTTGTGGAATTTTATTATAGCATTTCAAACAGTACCCCATGAAAGACGAGTCTACTTTAGCGAGTCTGAAGCCTGGCTGAACTAATTGGTCTCTATTTCTAGTACTGTAATTGTATCTGTCACCTCTTTTACCAAAAAGATGCAGATTTTTTCTGACATACATTATGTTTTCGTAGATGTATTGACAATATACAGTCATGATGTTAATTTCCTTAAACAGTTCTCTTAGAGAATCGCGCCTACGAAGATTGTATACGCCTCTGATGGCTCTTTTCTGCAGAATAAATATAGACTCAATATCAGCAGCCTGTCCCCACAGCAAAATGCCGTAAGACATTATGCTATGGAAGTAACTAAAATAGACTAGTCTAGCGGTATCTACATCAGTGAACGGATTTTCCTAATGGCATATGCTGCTGAACTTAAGCGCCCCGCAAGAGATGTTAAATGAGAATCCCATTGAAGCCTTGAATCAAGCGTAAGCCCCAGGAAAACCGTTTTATCTATGAATTCGAGTTTCTCTTTATTCAATTTTATCTCACAATCACTACTTTTAACATTCGGTATAGCAAATCTTATGCATTTAGTTTTTTTTTTTCATTTAATACCAAATTGTTTGCTGTGAACCAATTATGGACTTAAAGTAAGGCATTATTCACGTCATCTAGATTTTGGGCTCGTCTATTTATCTTAAAAATTAAGGAACTGTCATAGGGTAGATCATTTATATATACTAAAAAGAGGAAAGAACCCAATATTGAGCCTTGCGGAACCCCCATTTTTACTTTCAAGCCCTGTGAATTAACACCATTTATTTGAACATATTGCAGTCTATCACTTAAATAAGATTTTACCAAACTAAGTGCAAGTTTACCTAGTCCGTAATGCTCAAGTTTCAAAAGCAATGTGTCGTGATTTACACAATCAAATGCTTTGGAGAGGTCACAAAATATTCCTACAGCGTCTTGGGACTCTTCCTACGCCATGAATATGTGCTTTAATAAGGTTACACCGGCGTCAGTTGTACAACGTCCCTTGGTGAAGCCATACTGTTGATCGTGTAAGATTCTGTTGGTGTTGAAATGATTGAGCATTTAATTAAGCATTACCTTTTCAAACACCTTACTAAAAACCGGCAACACGGACACAGGTCTATAAATTATTAGGATCTTTACTATCCCCGGATTTGAAAAGCGGTATGACTTTACTGTATTTCATTAAATCAGGGAAAACTCCTTGGTTGGTAATTTGTGCGTAAATTAAAGCTAAGTATGGAGCTATAGTCTCAAGTATGGAAGTACAAACTTTGATAGACATTCCCCATAGATCTTCGGTCAGTTTGATTTATAATTGCCGGAAAGCTTTAATAACTGTCATCGGGTTTATGTGTTTAAATTTAAATTCAGCCTGGCATCCAGATACATTCGCTTTTAATAAACCAATTGAGACTTCAGAAGAGGAATTTAGAGCCTCCGTAGTTTTTAACGGTATATCGGTAAAGAAATTTACAAATTCCTGAGCTACTTCCTGAATAGAGCTTTTAGGACCACATACTGTATCTAATGTATAGCTAGTATTACGTACTTTCTTCCTGTTAGTCTCGCTATTTATGACTTTCCAAACTGTATTAATTTTATTTTCTGCTGTTTTAGTCTTGTTGCCAATGTGCAGGGCTTTGGCAACCTTGCATGAATTTCTAAAAATTTTTGAATACTTAGCAACATAGTTGTTACAAGTTTCAGTGTTTACATAAGGCTTAAGGCCATAAAGCTATAGTGTTTCCCTACTTTTTCTGATACCTCTAGTTGACCAATCACTAAATATAAATTTAGGGCAAATGCTTTTGGTCTTCTTTTCAAAAGTTTTATTGAATTCAGTGTGAAAAATTGAAAAGAAATGATAAGCACTCTCTGTTGATTTATAAAAATCGAAGATCTGGGACACCTGTCGTGGAACTCCAATAGCCCAGCTACACCATAACACATTTAGGAATGACGTCTTAGCAAAAGTTTTTCAATTCGATAAGCACTCTCTGTTGATTTATAAAAATCGAAGATCTGGGACACCTGTTGTGGAACTCCAAGAGCCCAGCTACACCATAACACACATAGGAATGATGACGTCTTAGTAAAAGTTGTTCGGTCTGATGGACATTTCCTGTTGACTTATAAAAAATCGAAGATCAGAAACATCTGATATGAAAATTATTGCAAAGCTATCACTAATTTCACTGTATAATAATTATAAAATAACAAAAACTGGGAGTACCTCCACGCGGTTAAGGCGGTAACAGTTTAGGACTGATATTCAATGACGATGGTATATCATTGAAAATTTGACTCTACTGACCAAAACTCATTTTATCGAATAAATATGTCTTCGGGCTCATGTTATTTGAGTGTTTAATTTCCTTTTACATTTATCTTCGTGACTCGGTAGTCTACCCGGTAACGCAGCGTACTTAGATTTTAATTGATCAGGTATCTTCACAACAAAACTATAACCATCCCTAGTAAGAGGTCAAACCTTTCCCAATGTTCCAAAGGAGCTAAAAGATTGAGGATCATAAGATCCCAAGAATCTACCGAAGAGCGTCAGAAGAGACTTGATGCTGTTCGAGAACATCAGGCTGCAACTTGCTCCGTGGAAACCTCTTCCGATCACGCCTGCGTTCTCAGAGTATTTACGCATCTACATCCAGGTCTCTAGAGACCAGTGAAGAATAGATGCCTGACTGCGTTCACGGATAGAGAATTGCGCTTGAGTACCAAGCGTAAATACGCTTAGTACTCAAGCGCCGATCTTATGATGCGATATCGATGCGTAGATCGACTTCCAGATCTCTAGAGACAAGATCGCTAATCGGGAACGTCACGCATTGTCTCGCGAGTCGGAGATGTTCACGGATAGAGAATTACGCTTGAGTTCTCATCGTATCTACGCATCTGCTTCTAGGTCTCTAGGGATAAGTCGCGCATCACGTTCCCCACGTGATGCGCGCCTGACCGCTGATCGTGAGCGACATGCATTATCTCGCGAATCGGAATCGTTTACCCATACGCTTGAGTTCTCAGCGTATTCGCAAATCTACTAACAGGTCTTTTGAAACGAGTGATGAACGTGATGCGCGACTAACTGCTGCTCGAGATTATCATACATTGCCCCAAACACGCACACAACAAAATATTCATAATCAGTTAGAATGTGAGAGAGAAAGAATTGCTGGAGTACGGCATGAAGAGACAGAAGAAGAGCGCGAAGATTTCGACATTCTCTGAACAGCATGTCGATAACATCTGAAGAATCGGGTGTCTCAAGATATAGCCGTAGGGCATGACGACCTTCCTTGGGTTGATAAGAAACGGAGTTCATTTACGTATACTTACTCCTATGATTGAATACGCCACATATTCCGCCATCGGAGGTATGGTTCAAAATTTTAATTTTTGTGAAGCTGTTAAATGGCAAAAAGAAACAAACGGTATGTGTTGCTCAGGTGGGAAAGATCCGTTATTTTCCCGTCCCCGGGCTCTTAGAATTAGACGTTTCAGATCATCGATTTTGACGAACCCGGTGTCGCTGGCAAAAGCAACAGGATCCGCGTACGAAGTCGCGGGCAGAAGCTAGTTAGTTCAATAAATGTGAAAAATGGATTATGAAGTGTATTGCATTGTTTGTATAATTATATATTCAATACTGCACGCAGTATTGAATATAGTTATTCGACGATAGATGGCGTTGTGCGTTATGTGACGCAGACGAATTTGCGCGGGTCAGCTAGTGGTGTCGATTTTGTTGTGCACAAACTAAACTTAATTTAGGCTATTACTATCTTTTTCTCACTAATAAAACGAGAAAGAGACAGACGTAATTTAGAGCTGTCAAATTTAATTCGAACTAATATTTCCATACAAATGAAGGGTGCACGTAAAAACATGTCTACTAAAAACACTACGTCTACTAAAAACAAGCGCAAGGCATGAACTAGTTTGACATCTCTAACTTAGTGCATAGCTATAGCCGTCCTTTTCTCGCACTGCCTTTTAGTAAAAGATAACAATAGTCTAAATTAAGTTTAGTTTGTGCACAACAGAATCAACACCAGTACCAATTAAAAATTGAAGTTAAAAGGGTAAAAGGACAAAAAAGTCAACGAAATAAAAAAGAAAGTCACCGACTTCCGAAAGCTATTTTACACTTTTTTGTGTTTGTTTTAGTTTTAGTTTGTTTTAGAAGTCGGTTTCATTATTTCAAAAAGTTTTTTTAACCCTTTTTAGTGGGTACTGGCGTGATATTATGTTGTGCGATTGAGTAAACAATGCATGGATATGCGATAGCATCAATCGCAGTTGATTTGCTGTCGTTTATTTAAGAGTTCCTTCAATTTCTCCAAGATCCCGTGATCAGATCCAGACCATTTTTCTATGGGACCATCTGTGACCCTTTTAAACAAAAATAGAATTTTCCAAATCGGTCTAGGCGGCATCCAGAAATCGGGGAACATACATAAAAAAAAACTAAGATTACGACGAATTGAGAACCTCCTTTTCGAAGTCGGTTAATAAATAAAGGACATGCTTGGAGGACACTGCCATTTTATTTTTCGTTTAAACACAAGCTGCTTTAGCACTCAAAATATAATCTTTAGGTGCGTACACTATTAATTAATAACAGAGCATTCACAATCAGAAAATACTCCTTCCTCGTAAAATACATCAAACAACGCGCATACGTGACGACGACACTTAACTCTTCTTGTTAGTTTATTACTCCGTGTCGCGCGCTTGTCACTTCCATGGCGTAATTATTCTGTGGCAATTACTACAATACTACAAAAATGTATGTTCCTTATAAAAATGCCAATTTTTTATAGGGTGCAAATTTAAAGGAGACCAAATTAACATGATTGTGATGATTTTCAAAACAGTCAAAATTTCCCCCGAAGTACAGCGGCAGACATGCGTGAAAAACTAATTTCCATAAGTCACACTAGGGTGCAAAATCACTCATGTATTTAGGTCAAAATGTCTAACCGTTTCCTCAGTTTACAAAACTACACAATTTTCCCCACAGCCGCAATGACCAAAAAACACATTTTTAGGATTTTTATTTTTTTTTCTGTCTGCGTTGGTCCGATTAAAATAAATAAAATACAATAATGTAGATTGAGGTGTAATAAAGCGTATAAAAAATTACGCTGAGTACATCTGTGTTCTCTGGTTAGTTATGACTAATAAATAGTTTTCACCCCCTTCCGTAGGGGTGGTAAAAGCAATTTGTTTTTTATACTCGATCTTTAACTCACACAAATCCATCAGAAACGTTTTTGCCTCTCCGGAGAATTTATTCCAATCTTTATTTAAAAATGGCCTAATTTGACTACACTATAGGGGTAGGACAAACAAGACTACGTGGAGTCGGTTTTGCAGCAATTCGGTTCTGTCACTAACTTTTGTTGCACAGCATATTAAATTTTTACACAAAATCTAATATATTCTTCAGATAAAAGTTATCTCGCGATTGAAAAATCGTTTAAGTTACATAATGTTATGTTTAATAAATCATTTGCATGAAAATTGTTTTTGTTATTTATATTAATTGTATGCCTAAATATTATTATGCTAATAGTCATTAGGCCTACTAACGTTATGCGAATCAAATTTATGCCAAAACAAATTAGTCTGTATGATGATTATGCCAACATAAAATGGATGCGTAACAAAATTATGCCGAAGTATTATTATGCCAAAACAAATTGTGCCAAAATCGTTATGCCGAAGTATATTAGGACAGAGAACATTATGCGAAAAGAAGGGATCCCTCTCGAACAGCATCAAGTCTCTCCTGACGCTCTTCGGTAGATTCTTGGGATCTTATGATCCTCAATCTTTTAGCTCCTTTGGAACATTGGGAAAGGTTTGACCTCTTTCTAGGCATGGTTATAGTTTTGTTGTGAAGATACCTGATCAATTAAAATCTAAGTGCCCTGCGTTACCGGGTAGGCTACCGAGTCACGAAGATAAATGAAAAAGGAAATTAAACACTCAAATAACATAAGCCCGAAGACATATTTATTCGATAAAATAAAATAATAAATGGGAGTTTTGGCCAGTAGAGTCAAATTTTCAATGATATACCATCGTCATCGAAATCAGTCCTAAACTGTTACCGCCTAAACCGCGTGGAGGTACTCCCAGTTTTTTTTATTTTATAATTATACAGTGAAATTAGTGATAGCTTTGCAATAATTTTCACAGCAGATGTTTCTGATCTTTGTTTTTGTATAAGTCAACAGAAAATGCCCATCCGGCCGAACAACTTTTGCTAAGACGTCATTCCTATATGTGATATTGTGTAGCTGTGCTATTGGAGTTCCACGACAGGTGTCCCAGAGCTTCGATTTTTATAAGTCAACAGAGAGTGCTCATCAGCTTGAACAACTTTTGCTAAGACGTCATTCCTATATGTGTTATGGTATAACTGGGCTCTTGGAGTTCCACATCAGGTGTTCCAGATCTTCAAATTTATTCTCTCAGCAGAAAATGCTCATCACGTGGAACCATTTTTGCTATGGTGTCATTTTTGTATCTCTTATAGTTTAGCTGGTCTGTTGCGGTTCTACATCAGGTGTTCAGGTTTCCAAGATAAATTATAGCCTTTAAGTTGCCCAGATATAATATCTATACAACAAAAAAAAAACATTCAAATCCGTCCAGTACTTCCGAAGATTAGCGTGTACAAACAAACAGACAAACTTTTTTTTTTTCTAAACAAATTCGTGCTCTATTACTGTTTCTAAATTTATTATTATTATTTTTTAAATATATTCAATGTACAGACACAGCTTTTTTACTCTTTTATAAATGTATATAGATTAGATTATTTGTAATCTGTTCTCAATTTGTTAATTTAGATTATTGATTCTTGAAAATTGTTGTTATTTGACAGCTGACAAAATACCACAATATCAATGTTGGCTACATCATTGCAATTGCAAATAGGACATGTAAATAAATAAGTGAATAAAGAAAGTTTGATTCGCTTTGTGCTATTTGCGGTGGTTCTGTGATCCTTATTATTGTAGATCTGGTATTTTAACAACATAATTGTTAATTTGATCAATACTGAAAGTCGTTAAACAGACAGATATACTCATTTACCCCACATAGACTTCCATGCAAACAATACCTACGAAACGCCTATGCCTATTTTAAAGGGAGGGCCCTATGACAAACGTTCACTAAGCTTTTAGCTTTCTTACATATTAGGTATTGTTTTGAAGAGAATAGAACGACGGGGTCATAAAAAATACTTGAAAAGAAAAGAGATTAGTAGAAGATAGTTAGTTGCGAAGATCCATCTAGAGACCACAGACCACACCAAAACATGTAGGACATAGAGACCAGGGGGTCTAAAAAGGCCACTTTAGCAGAATCATTATTTGAATCACGTTCAAACTTAAAATGGACTTTATGCTAATGACAATAGGGTCCATTTTACCAATTTTTTTTTTTAAGATGATTCAAATTATGATTCTTCTAAAGCGGCCATTTTAGGCCCGCAGGTAAAGTAAACAAAAAAAGGTCTAAACAATGTATTGTTGTTGACCGCCATTTGTAAGATCCACCAAACATTATATCACGCCTGTAGTATTCCTTAGGCCTTAGGCAGAGTTGCACCCTATGCACCACCCACAATTTGTCATTCAATAGGAGGTGAGTCTAATGCTGTTCATACCCAACAATCGTCAGACGTCAAGTCGTTCGTTTTCGCGGCAGTCACTTCATGGAGGATCGGAGGATTTTCTTATTTATAAAATTAGTGGTTTACTCGTGATGTGCGTGGGCCGAAAAGCACCTGACCTCAACTGTTGTTACCGCTACAAGGCTTTTTTACAGCAACAAGATAATTTTGGAGCAAGGATGCCTCGTTTAGAGTAAAAAAAAAACATTTATGATTATTTGCTGGAATGTTGTTTCACAAGTGGTCGGAACCACTGATGACCGGTTCTTGAGTTACAATTTCACGTCAGAGGTCATTTTAGAATATTGGAACCCATCTAAACTCATCATTGCAAGTACTGAAGATGCTCAACATAACAGGCATTCTTAACTTGAGATTAGTAGAATACTGTTTCAGTACGAAACAACAGACGAGGACGAGCGGGACGCTCCCATCTTTTCGCCTTGAGCCGAAACAGAGAATTCAGGAGTGCCAGTCAACATTTCATCGTGGATTTAGGAAATGTAAATGTAACTTTGGTACCTAACGAAGTATCTGCCATATTCGACGTCAGTTCAGTACATTTGTTCTTGTATTTAATGTGAAGTTTGGTTCACAACCACAAAGAGTGTGATTATTTCGTTGCGTCTTTTCTTCAATATGAGTTTGATTCCGTGATGAATCGAGTATACTGCAAACAGTCGAGTGTAGTGTAGAGATTTCTGTTTGTAAAAGTCACGTTGTGATATGATTTCAATCAAGATTGCATCGAGAAACGATAGTCAATTATTAACGACTTGACTTTTTAATAACCTTTCCCGTCTTCATTCTTGTTAGAAACGAGCAATGCCAAAAACAGAGTTGGTTCTTACTATTATTTCCCTAACAAATATGTCTAATCTTAATTCTTCAAAAAAACCGCCAATTTATTAATAAAGGTTTTACGCGAAATCTGAATAACCGAAATGGCAATTAAGATAACTCTGGTCTCCCTCATCTCTTTTTGCGGTTGTTCGTAGTCAAGGCAACGCTAACTCGACCTTATTTCAATGCGGTATCTTGTTTATCCAGTAACGTACCCCTTATTTATCCAGTCGGAACTGAACGTTGTATTGATGATATGAGGGTCCTGCAAAAAGAGATGAGGAACTTAAAGCAAAGGTTTACGTTCCGTAAAGTTCTATTCGTGTTTACGACGATACATCAAAAAAACATAGGAAAACAATGACCCGTTATTCGGTTCGTAAACAATCCAAATAGGCAACAAGTAGTAAACATGAAGTGTTGTTCATTTATCACGCGAGTGTAGTGACAAGCAATAACTGGTTTCAAAATATTTTTTATTAGGTAGGTAAACAAGGGTTTTGTTTGAAATCAACTGACCTATATAAAGTGGCTCTGGGTAGCTATAGGCACTGTTCCGTACTGTGTCATTGCCACGCAATTACAACTTATACATCATACCGGAGGAGACATGCATAATTATCAATTCTGGCTCTACGATGGAAGCATTATACAAGCATTTGTGCGATGTCTGGCAATGCAGAATTGCAGATACCAATAGGCGACCGTGCTCACTTACCATTAGGAAGCATAAAGCCTGTGTTAGTTTGCTTAAAAGATATTGCAGGCAGTCAATATAACAACAAAAATAAAAGCTTTCTCATGCAAAAAGTCAGTGGCAATTTCGGCACAGAACTCCTGGCGTGTCCAATAGTGAGTTATCCTTAAATCCTGCTTTTAACTTGAACAGCAACCGTTCAAATCGATCCCTCTGCCGTATAGCGTGTAGTTAAAAGACCTTGATTATGATCTGAGTCATTCACGGAGGACGGTTCATTTAAATGTGTAACGCGATTGTGATACTAACCAACGCATTTGACAACAACATGTCAAGGAGACTTGGCAATTAACACTATGATCTGCAGTTTTGGAATTTCCATTCCTTTTAACCAGGCAGCTACAGCTATAACGAAATCGGTGAATGATTCTTAAACTATAATTAAGAACACTACAGACAGCTCCACCGCTAATTCCGGTCCACCCACAATGCGGCACAAACCAAAAGCGTGGCGCAGAATGACGTAATATCCTGTCTGTGTGTGAGTTTTTGTTGACCTCAGAGCTTGCTAATATTCAGATAGTGTGCAGACTGACATTAATTATATAAGTCTTATTAGACGTCGGGATTTACTTCATCAGCGCCAAGTATTGTGTTTTAATCATCATAACATAATAAATAACGCGTGTTCGTTAAGTTGATGAAGTCAGAACCAGAACGAACCTCGGAACTAGAAAGTGACTTATTTAAAATGGTACATATCTGTGTTCGTTAGGCCGTATTGTGTTTTTTAATGTATGCAATCTGATGCTCTCTTTGTGTGTAGCAAATGGTATCATTCAGTACGTACCTACCCATTACATTAACTTGTTACGTAGCGTTTCAAAGCGTTGATACAGTGAGTTAAGTCGGTCTCCGAGGCTGAGCACAACGCGCCAAGCGACCGACAACACAGTGAGTTGCGCTCGCGCTACTCTTTTTTTTTCGTGAACAATATCTAAGTGGTCCCCAATTCGTGTCAGAGTCAGTACACACAAAGTTTTGATGCGGAATGGCGTGGCGTGAAACTGAGGAGACGTTTTATGATGCTTTATCATATAAAGTGAGATATTCGAAACGAGTTTTCTTCCTAGTGTAAGTTTACAATATTTATAACGAATAACAAAATCAAGTAAGTAAGTAGCACTCAGCAGTAGCTTGTATTCTAAGTCAACTCAAATGCCTCATACTAACTTTTCCTTGGGAAAATGCTTTGGTGAACATAATAATATACGAATAAGCGTGTTGAAAATAATAAGGAAGTACTTAATAAATAAGCTGAAAACTAATTGGGTGTTCGGATTCATAACATCAGTAATTTATTTATTTCCATTCAATTCAATAAATTAATCATTGTAAGATCAATAGCAACAATAATTATCGTAAGTAAGTAGGTACTTATCACACGATTATAACGAGATGAATAAAGTTTGTCAAGGCTTTTCTTTTAAAGAATATTCTTTCTCAGCTGCACAAAATTTTGTCTATCTCGCTCGCCTCAAGAGATAAGATAATATCTCATGTGTCAATTGATTATTTTGGCATCAACAATAACAAAGCAACAAAAATGTGTGATAACATGTGCACGGACGTGTTTAGTAGAGATCGCGTGCTGCACGACTAACACAAACACGACGGCTGCTGTATCTTCACAGCCAAGCCCCAAGGTCAAAACACCATTATTATACCAAAACGCGATTATTAAACCGATACAATTGGAACTTATTGTTACAAAGACTTAGCGATAAATTAATCCATTGTCTTGGAAGTGGATAATCTGTATCGCAGAGCTTGACGAATTGTGGACTTCTGTGTAAAATTATTAATGTAATCGTTGTCTGTTTCTTGTAAGAAATACCTATATTCGGCATGATTCCTGTTTGTCAGAATGTTTTGTTGTCGTTTTATTTTTACGACGATATAATGTTTTGATTTAAGACATAGATTTCTGTTTCTAACAATTCAGATTTAAGCAATCGGCAAAGTTAGTGAAAATTGTTAGCAATAAAATAAATATTAAAAGGTACTAAGCTACAGGTACTTTTCTATGTATTTGATTGCTTACTTTTTTTCTTCGTAGGTACCTATGTTGTAACCATCAAATAAAAAATGTGAGCGCGCTAAAGTTATTATGGCTAGAAGTCGCTATTCAATTCATTTTGCGGTTTTACAAACAATTAGGTACAGACTAGGTAAAAAAAAAATCGGTAAAGTTAGTGAAAATTGTATATGACATTAAAATTGTATATTTCATTTATTATTATTGTTGTGTGTGTTGTTGTGTTTTTGGTATTTGCTAGACCATTTGTATTCTAATCAAAGGGCTTCAAGAATGCTGGGATTCGTTGTTAGGAATGTTGCCGGTTTCAGGCGTAGTGGCACCTACCAAAATAAATAAATAAATATCGGTGGACATTAACACACAGCGCCACCTAGCGCCACACTAAGCAAAGCTTGTGTCGTGGACACTAGATAGTTGATATACTACATGTATACTTTTTTGTTTGTAAATACATACTTATTATACATATAAACATCCATGACTCGGAAACAAATGTCCATGCTCATCACACAAACATTGCTCCTACCGGGATTCGAACCCAGGACCCTAAGAACGTAAGGCAGCGTCACTACCACTACGCCATTCGGGTCAAATATTGCTGTACAACAGCATTGTACGAAGTATCTTGGACAACTGCAGCCCTATCTGGAGACCTCACTACGCAACGCACAATCTGAGATTAGAGCGAATACAGAAACGATTTATGGGCTTATGCCAGCGGAATCGCCAGAAGGAAACGGTCGTATATGTGTCAGACTCATACATTTTAAAATGGTGACATTGGAGAAGCGCAGAAGAATCGCGGATTCCATTTTTCTTTACAAAATTCTCCGGAACAAAATTGACTGTCCCCACTTGCTAAGCAAGTTCCAATTTCGTGCTCCTGCTAGACTCCCTCGTAAGTCGTACCCCTATAACTCCCTTGTGGGATACAAGAGAGTTATAGAGGTCTCCACGCAGAACAGTTCTCGGACGAAGTTCTATTGTCCCTCGGCTCTGAGGCCCACTCGCAGCTCTCACTCGCACTTATCTGCAGACGTGCGCGATAAAGACTGATACTGATCCAAATAAACGGACGAAGCGTTAGGGAGTAGGGCCTCTGTAAACAGCTAAACGAATACTTACAGCGATCTTATTGACGTGCATTTCGACTCGTTTGGCAAGTTCCACAGAATAGCATGTAATAGTATGGGTAATAATGCATATATTTTTGACATTGGCTGTAGTTTGAATTTGATTTTTACATTATCTTTGTTTCGTGGTATTTTTATTGTGAATTTGCTTTTATGAAATTTAAATTGAGAATTTGATTTTGCATTGTAAGTATTATTTTGATTGTGCTTTTAGTTCTATTTTTGTATTTTAAATTTGATTCTGTTTTTAATTTTGGTTTTGTACTTAGTTAAATTTTATTCGGTATTTAATTTTGATTTTGTATTTTATTATTTGTTTTGTTTTGATGATTTTAAGTCTAACTAATCTGGATTCAACTTTAATTAATCTAGTTACATTTATTATTTTATGGGGCATGCGGTGCTAACCTGCAAGAAATTGTTATAAAGTACCTACTAACCTTTGATTTAAGAATCTTATTTTAAAATGTAACAGTATAAACAATTGTTGGTTGGCCTGAAATAAGCAAATAAATAATTTTATTTATCACGTACAGCTATCACTGGTAAATATATCAATAATGATAATAATTATGGTAGGTCTTCCTAAATGCTACGAAAACTTAATTAAACCAAAAAGTTTCCGGAACATAACAGATCCATACATCTTTAAATATTCAAACTGAATAGTAAAGCGAATAGGGAAGGAATACAAATATGGTGTCAATCCATAAGATTAAAACCATTTCTCTCGTTTTATTCGTTGATCCCCAATCACGACAGCGAATGACGTAATCCACACTCAAACGTGAGCTATAAAACAGCTATACGCATACTAATAAACGTACGAAGTCATAAAATCAATCATACAGTCACACATGCGTATTCCGCCTAGCCTTTTCCCAACCATATTACCTATGTTGGGGTCGGCTTCCAGTCTAACCAGATGTAATTTACACAAACCAGTTACTGGGTTATACGATCCCCCTTGGTAATACTGGTTATCAGAATGTCAGGCTTCTGAAATCTGAAAACATTTACGATTATCAAAGATTTCATTTTTTTTTATAATCTGTACAGCGAGCAATCAGACTAATCCTAACATAAAGCCTTACTACCGTGTGTGTGGTGTAGTTTTCATGTCCGTGTATTCCCACTATTCCCAGCATGTTTGTTTGTAGGTCTAAACCTCTCGTGCTTTTGGACGTACTGTTTAGATGTAGATTAGTAGACCTGTGTACTTGATTTAAGTGTTTCATTCAAATAGGAACGTAAATTTTAATTACAGGCAGGCGGAACTCCCAAATTTTCACAATCAACATTGAACCTAATGATTTAGCGAAGAAGTTGACAGCTTGTTGCTTGATGTGCTGGCGTCTGTACTATCGTGTAACTACTTACTTGATAATTATATGATATGCTCCCTCCCTCACACAGCAGCGTTATTGCGTTTCTGCGTTTTCGCGTTTCTACGTCCCAATACCAAATGTTCTAAGAACTCATATCGCATTTTGTATTGGGAGTATTGGGACGCAGAAACGCGAAAACGGAAAAACACGCCTGTGTGTGACTTTAGGCTCTCGGAAGTTTATGTACGACTAAAGTTAACTTGTTTTGTATTTCAGATGGCGAGGAAGTATATACAAATTAGTTTGGCTGGACCTTCTAGTGTTCCTGCTTTTATACTATGTACTCAATTTGACTTATCGGCTGTTACTGGATGATAATTCTAAAAGGTAAGGATAAAATAACCACATTAGTTATGCAACTAAAAGTGATGCTAATTGTTTTGAAGAACCCCTTTCAAATGTTTGTTTATGATATAAAAAGTTTTTTTTTAATTCACTTAGGCTGAAATGACTATATTTTTTTTGTTTAGCTGTACTTAAATGACTGTTTTTAAAAGCCTTTTGTCGCTCTGACCTCTGAAAACTCTTGCACTTCATTAAAACTCATATTCATAGTTTTCAAAACAACAGTTATAACAGTTTTAAAATGAAAGTTTTGAATCGAAATCGTACCTGAAATGAAAATAATTGTAATAGACTTACCAAGTAGGTACTTGGAAACTACGTGTTGCAAGGTCATTTTATCGGTGTAATTTACTTTACTGCCATTCGCAGTTATAATGAACCATAGACTTAATATTTCTATGTAATGAACTATGTGCACGCTGCCATTGTGAAATTCTTCCATTAATTTGTGCTCACATTTGTATCGACAGGGTACAATGTAGGTAGGTGCACCGAATGTGTATTGCTTTGCAGTACACTGTAGTACAAACATACTTGTAATCTGCTCCCAGGTTGTTCGAGGGCGTTGTGAACTACTGCAGTTTCCACGGGAATGTGATCCCTCTGTCGTTCGTGCTAGGTTTCTACGTTTCCGTGGTGATGAACCGCTGGTGGAGTCAGTACACAACCATTCCTTGGCCCGACTCTATCGCCGTCTTCGTCTCCGCCACTATACATGGACAGGTATGTACGAAACTGATTGTCAACCTGCAGGCACTATTACAATGCCATTTAGTAATTACGTCTATAATAATTACAAATTGCTATGTTGGTTGTAATTTTTTTAGTCTTGCTGTTTATGTACTTACCTACTTGCTCCATCCTACACTATGTGGGTAGGTATGTATGTATGTAAATAAGAGTGAATAGGTACGTAGATTAGGCTAGTTTCCACCATCAATAAATTGCAAAACTAATTAGTCCGTCAGTTAGAGTATTGGAAAATAATGGACACGTATTTTTTGTTTTTGTAAATCACTGAGTACTGACAAAGATAAAACGCATCAAAACTCGGGCGTGGGGGCTCGTGACGTCACAACGCACTAAAAACTATAGCACGGCGTGACGTATTGCGAATTTTAAAAGCGTCGTATCTTACGGGTCAAATATTTTTTTAAAATCTAACTGACGGACTTATTAGATTTTTTTAGGACACAAGCCTTAGGCTGGGCTTGTCAGGAATTTATCTTGCTTTCCTGAGCAATGGTAGGTACTTAAGTAAGTTCATTTCATTCAAGTTGCACGACCGTGTAACGATTTTTCAAGGTACAATTACCTTTTGACCTTTACAACCCTTATAGTAAACATAAACAACTTGACGCAGTTTGATGTTATCGCTTTCCAGGTGGATTAGTGCTCTGGTACCGATCGCCAGTCAGCAATCTATGTGATGTAAAGCCAGCTTTTAAGATAAGAAAGAAATATAGCTACTGGTAAAAAAATTAGTCAGCAGTTGAGTAAATTAGTAGTACTAGAATCGGTGGTCAGTAGTAGCCACTTGGCATAACAATATTATGCTACTTAGTTGTGTCTATGCCCTTTATGTGTTGACAAAACATCCGCATGTACCTACTTATAACTTATTACCTACTCATTATTCTCCCATTCAGTTTCACACAAGGCGTCGTACATTTAACTTGCAATCTTGAGGACGTAATCTTATCTCTTCATGTTACGTAAACCTTTATAATGCGTAACAAAATGAATGATGTGATAGTATGCTTTTTGGTGATACGAAATTACAAACACGTTGACGGAAATAGTAAATACAATCACCTGATAAATAAAATTTGAGGAAATGTTCTTATCAAAATAGATCTTCAATATCATGATTTATATTTTTCATCGATAAGGTACCTATTTAATTTAATTTCCAAGGTTATCTTATTTTTTTTAGATCCGTTAGCCAATAGTCGATATAAACACGAGTAGGTAAGTTGTAATAAAATAAATAGTTGTAAAAATAGATCACTCTCGCGGTGCGCTGCAGACGACGCAAAAATAAGCATGTTTCACAAAAAAAGGAAACATAATGCGCGGTGAATACGTTTCGCTCCGTCTAAAGCTGTACACTATTTAGTTTACAACAAAGCAAAATTCGAAGAATAATAAAAATAGATAAGTACAAAGCAATGAGAAGTGGTGATAGCCTTGAGGTTTTAATTTCAGTTCAGTGACATGACATAACACTCAGGATAGGGCAAAAACGCGATGACGTGTAATCTATAGTCTGATTCGTAATTACTCATGCTCTATTTTAACATGATGACCATATTTTGTCATTTGATGCTTGGTTATCGCAAAAAGTCAACACTGTAATATTGTATCAATTCCGGTACTTATGTACTAATCACTAAAAATCCGAGTGAAGATGGGGCATTTAATCATGCAATGTAGGTATTAAATTGATTTAGGCAGGGTGATCCTTGGTATTGATTTTAAAGCGGGTATGTATGCGGGCTTCAACTCAATTTTGAATTTTATGCAGTAGTTGGAATTGGGGTAGTAGGCATACCTACATATAATATAGAATCTTTGTACCTGAACTAAGTAAAATTAGAATGCACAATTGCACGGATAGGACATATTTAGTTACTCATGCAATTTGAGGACAGGATGAGCGCGGGCGTCTGATGCGGCGGACCATCGTCCGCTACGTCTGCCTGTGCCTCACGATGGTGCTCACGATGATCTCACCCCGAGTCAAGAAACGGTTCCCTACGCTCAGCAACTTCGTGGATGCTGGACTTCTACTAGAAAATGAAAAGCTAATCCTCGACAATCTAAATGACAAGTTTCCGAAACCCTCGAAACATTGGTATGATTTATTTTTTCATTTCATTTGAAATGGGTACCTAAGTACAGTTCCAATGATGACCTAATCCTAGATCCTAGATAAGCTTGTTTAATAGTTAGTGATATGAATACCAATCCCTGATATATTATTATAGTCATTCTAGTTTGTAAGAATCTCATAGGTTATCACTAAGCTATGTGTAGTAATTTACTGATAAATTGTTAAGGAAACGATTTATCATCAATAATTTTATTATAATTTATAAATTTTCATTTAGGTCCATAGTACAAATTACACACTGATCATCATGAGTTAAAAATCACCGTAATTTCAGGTTACCAATAGTTTGGGCGACTAGCATAGTAACTAGGGCTCGCAAAGAGGGCCGAATAAGAGACGACTTTGCAGTTAAGACGATTATAGATGAACTCAACAAATTCAGAGGACAAGCTGGACTTCTCCTCAGTTATGATACTATTAGTGTGCCTCTAGTATATACTCAGGTTTGTACTATTATATGTACAGGGTGTCAATGTAAACAACCTCATCACGAAACCGTCAACTAAGGATTATATTGGTGGGAAACGACTTTTTTGGTAACGCAGTCAAAACATTGTTCTGATAGATGGATTGAATAGTAACGGGGTTGTGGAAGTGCTTAAAGTAAAAACCTTACAATAGAAACTTTTATTTACTTATTAAAAAAAAAAACTTGACAAAAAGTTGGAACTTTGACCCCCAATATTTAGAAGGTAACCCCAATAGTAACTAGAAGGTTCCCAGGTATTGTGTAGAAAAAAAAAACATCGCAATTATGGGGAGAACAAGTGGCTTTCGTTTTCGTTAAGAGGCCGGCGGCGGAGCGTGCGTCGTTCATACAAACGTAATACCAAAATAATTCGTAAATTAAACATATTCTTAAGGACATGTGTATTTATTTCGATTGGATTACATAATATCTAGGTTTCAAATTATATATTATGAATGGACATTGATTTAAACAAGAGTTATGAGAAAAATAAGTTTTCCTTAGAAATTTTGAATTCCTCATATCTCGTCTAAGTATCATAGTCCTTTCAAAATATATATTTGGCAACCTAGATATTATGTAATCCAATCGAAATAAATACACACTTTCTTAAGAATATATTTGGTTTACGAATTATTTTGGTATTACGTTTGTATGAACGACGCACGCTCCGCCGGCCCCTTAAGAGGATTTTTACACTCTTTATAAATGTATGATCGCCAATGTACTCGTACTTTTGATTGCTTACAGTCTGCATTGCTAATTATATCTCTTCGTTCACCTTTCAGGTAGTTACCATAGCAGTATACTCATATTTTATAACATCTGCCTTGGGCAGTCAATGGGTCGACAATAAGTTACAACGCAATGATTCCGCCAACATTAGTAATATAGACCTCTACTTTCCTATATTTGCAACGCTAGAGTTCTTCTTTTATATGGGCTGGCTGAAAGTGGCCGAGTCGCTAATTAATCCTTTCGGCGAAGATGACGACGACTTTGAAGTGAATTGGTTGATAGACAGAGATTTACAGGTAAGCCGGATGCGGAAATCATTAACAATTTTTGCCGATATTTTTTTTCGATGTAAACTGATAAAGCATGCATGCGTGTCTCGTTAGGTTTCGTACATGATCGTGGATGAGATGCACCACGAGCATCCGGAACTGATAAAGGATCAATACTGGGACGAGGTGTTCCCGTCGGAGCTGCCGTACACCATCGCCACGGAGAACAACCGCGAGGAGCACCCCGAGGCGTCCACAGCGCGCGTGGCCGTGCCCGTGCGCCAGCGCAGCATGGTGCTGTCCGCGCCCTCGCAAGTCAAGATCGACGAGATGAACCCCTCCAACACCGTGAGTTACAAGTTCGACCCCCCAGAGGTTAGATTCGACCATTTTATAAGCATGCTGCACGCCCGGAATTTTTGGAGCTTCGCAGTGTGTCGGTGTTCAGGTTACAGGACATATTCAAACTTACCTACTTTCATGTTTTCCTTGTACATTTCATCACACTTAATTCGGTTTTAGGTTTTCTGTGCGTAATTTCGATCGGTTTGAGGCTTTTAAACTTAACATTTTTTTTGGTTTTTGAACCCAGGTTTTAGTTCCGGGAGGTAGTTACCACATTATTAAATCATTTGTAACACTAAACATGCATATTCGTAATTCCGTACATATTATTAATAACGATACAATCAAGTGATAATAACGATTACTAAGAAATCTGCTTTTTTAGAATGACTAACACAATAACCTTTATGATATTTAACAATTTCCTTTCTTAATAAAAATTAATACTTAATTAATTCTCTTAGAAATGAATATCTTTAGCAAGATAGATATTCTACCGATTGATTTACTTTATTTATACGATACCTATGTAAATGATTATTAATTAATAAATGGAAAACTGCATCTAGTTTTACATTATGTATGCATGAATTGTTTAGGCAGATTGTAAACGCAACAGTGTTTTGATGTCACATGCAAATGATTCATGGCGCCATGGAATCAAGATTATTATGGCAATGTCAAGTCATGGTCACAAACAAAACATTATTTATTGAATATGAATATTTTTATCGATACTTTTATCGCCGTGTGTGATGAATGTGCTATCTAAAGTTTCTTAATTGTGTGTACTTGACGATGTCAATGTTATAACCTCCTACTTGTCCGTTGTGTAATCTAACTAGGTACTAGGTCCTTACAAGTTTCTTAGTGATATAGTCTATCGCATTTTTGTGCTGTATATAATAAGCATTTATTTATTTTGTTTCTTTTACAAAGATTAAGGCGCGTCCCCGAGCAAAAGCCGTTTTTTGTGCTTTTTTTGGAGCCAACCACTCTATAACCAAAAGAAATACCAAGTAATAACAAATACATTCAATTTCTACATATTCTTGACTGCAAAATGGTAGTTTTTTTTTTAAGTCTCATAATATTTAATAAATCCATCCCCTCACAATGAAACGACAAAAATGAGAAAAAAATATTTATGACATGCTTCTTCTCGTAAAGTTACCATTATTTTGATTTCCTTCTTATAATACTAATGGATAGGCAACTTAATAATGAACATAATGCTAGTTTTTTTTTTCTTGAAGACGGAAATTTCATTTTATAAAGAATAAAAACCACTAATTTCGCACTATTCGACCCGCAGTGACTGACGTAAAAACCACTTCGTAGTGCAAGCTGATCAGAACTGTATTCTAACAGTGATTCAAACGAAGTTTGAATCACCACAAATAGAGTTGCTAATTTTGCTTGGGGTAGCGCCTTAACACATTCACTGTCCACGAAAAGACACAATAGTTAAACAATCGCTCTGAACCATATGTGGCTCATGGGACTGGAAATGGGTTAACTACTCGTACCTACTATCCAGTAACAATCTTATCTCTCACTAAGTATAATGTCGTCGAAAATGATCGATAATATCTGCCATCCTGAATTATCTTAGCATATAAGGCATGTTATGTGCCTTCTTCGATGTACAAATCAATGTTATATGATGTGTTTTTGCATATTATTAAACATATTGTTATGCTAACAGCAACTACAAATGAATGACGACGCTGTGTCGGGCATCCACTTCATCGTGAACCGCGGCAGTAAGCGCGGGAAACGTGATGAGAGAAACTCTATGGGCTCCACAAACTCTATGGCGTCTCTACAAACAACTCCCATGGCGCGAACCGCTTCCGTCACTTCAATGTTGAAAAGACTCTTCTCGAAGGAGGACCAAAGAGGCACGTCGGCAACACAGACTGATGGTGGTACGTTACGGCTGTTGAGACACGATGGTAACTCTTCATACACAATTTCCCATCGAACTAACCCATACAAGAATACAGGTAGCTGATTTCCTTTGCCATGCGGCACGATTTGGCTTAACTCAAACGACGATTCACTGTTCAAAAATTGGAGAATGTTGTCACATCAACTTTGCTAAAAGCTCAGCCTAAGAGATAAAAGTTTGTCGCATTAAAGCTCAGTCAGTCCATGGGATTAAAAGTTAGTCCGGGCCGAGAGATCAAGTTTGTCGCCTAGAGGACATCATCTACACATATCGGCATCGCTCTGTTCATCTATATTATTTCGAGAAAGTACCTTTTTACCAGCAAAAGATAACATTCAATAAATAACAAAGTAGGTTTAGTAAATAGGAAAATAAATGTGCCACATTGACAGCAAATAAGAGTCTTCGATAGTCCTCATGACGACATAATATAGACCGTTGAAGTAGGAATTTGTTTTCAGAAATGTCGATCGACTCCAGTTGTCATTCTTTGCTCTATTTGCTAAACACTCGGTGAACTTCTTATCCATCTCATACACGCGTCATCTTCGATAATGCTAATTAATAGTTTAGTACCGCACGTTAATCAGATGTTTCATCAAGTAGTTATTAGTGATTAACCACATTAACAATACAGGTTCGAGGTTTACGATATCTGCGAGTAATCCGACACTGAACAAGCCAGCCGCGGCCGGTGGGGGCAGTATGAAAATCGCCAAAGAAGTTATCGAGGAGGTCGATGAGCAGGCGACTATCACTAGCATGGGGAAACGACCTGAAACCCGGTGAGTGTATTTACATAGACATTATTTACATTTCATTAACACCTTGTTGTTAAGTAAACCTACATAGATACTCGTAGTAGATAGATACTTAGGTATGTATATCAGTAGGCTGACTGAAGCTTAGAAATTCTATTTTTCTTTCAGGTATACCTGGTACTTCATGTGTATTCAGTTGTTAATTATTTAAGGCATGTAATTAACGATCCACCAGATTTAACAAAATGGAACGGCAAAAAAATCACTTTTGATTGCTAAAATTAGTAAATGATCACCAAAAATTGATCCCCATTTTATCATGAAATTAGAACCAAACATTTATTTTTTTAGTTAATGACCACCAGGAATTGAACTGATACCTATGCTCTTGCATCCGAGTCGAGGGAGAACTGGTCGACGGAGCCCCGCTTCGCGGGGCTCCTACTTCTGAATGGTTTCAAAAAAATCGGCCTAGGCAAAACTAGTTTGTCATCAAACACCTCATTATAATTTGGTGCTCAATTTACTAAATTTGGTGATCAATTGATATTTTAGGTGATAGATGTTAGTGGTCACAAAGTAATTTTTGGTGGTCATTATATTTTCCCCCATTATTTAATAGGAATTTATAACGTTTATTTCGCGACTTCATTGATTAGGTGGAACGTAGAGCAGGTAGCTATGGTGTAAAGTGCAAGAAAAGTGTGATGGTCCCGTACCATGAGCACCCTTGCGTAAAGATAGAACCTACGTGGTTTGCTAATGAGAACCCAACAAAGACATAGTTTACTCCTTATTTAGATCGTGATAAACAGTTCAATAGTTGCGTGATTGCGTCAAACGTTTTCTTGTTACCTGTTTGCTGTTAAGGAGCGATGATGGTAAACTAACGTCACGACGAACATACTTTAAAATGATAGTACTGACTACTTAACTAACTCATTACAGTTTCTTATCATTAGGTAGGTATTTTGTTTTTAAGTAGGCTCCTTCACGAATAGATAGGCTGGTGTTTAAAGCACTTAATTAGGCATAACTTACCTAGTTTATTCGAGTTTTTTTTCAAAATTGTTTAAAAATCAAGCCTGACGCGACAGCAACCTGCAACGAAGAGTTTTATCATAATCGATGCTTGTGGCGAAACGAATGTTTTATTAACATAGTTTTGAAATGGTTTTCTCTAACCTTTCACAGTCGCACAAGTACCGTTCTATATATTTTGCCACAGCCCAAGTTAACTTACCTATTAATTTACAAAAACGCGGATTGCTTCAGCTACTTATCGGAACGCGATCGCTTACTTAGGTCATGCGCTTAGTTGATGGTGCGGTCTAAGCTTGAGCACATGTTGAGCATTTATCAAAAAATTATAAAACAGTTATTGTCGCACTAAGATCATTAGATCAGGTTACCAATTACTACTTATCATTACGCAAAATACGCGCCTTGACGTGGAGTTGCGGACACCAGCCCGTTATTACAATACAATACTACTTTATCATGTCAACAGCATCAAATGTGGTATTTTTTGGGAAACGAATAGACGTTGGGTGTTATCAGTGCTATTGCAATAACGTTGTTTTTAATGTTTTCAGGCCTACAGCGATGAGTTTATTCACCCAAGCACCACAAGCGCCGAGTGACCCAGTGGACGTACCTTCAAGAAACTCAAACCACACTAACTCTAGTAAGTTATCCTATTTTATTGTTTTGTTTTCCTGTTCTTTATTACTTTGTGTAGTACGTAACAACTAGTTACAAAGTTTAATAAGTATAATGACCTCATAATTTACTTAGGTATGAATAATGTTCTCGTTTCGAGGAAATACTTCTTCATCAACATAGGCACATGGTTTTAGTTAGGTACGAATTATTCACTGTGTGATGGATGACTTTATTTAAGACAGTAAAACGTAACGAATTCAGCTGTTAAATTGTTACAAGGCAACATGCGATGCAGTTTCCATACTAAATACTAATTAATAGTGTTAATCAGAATGAATTTATGATATCATCACTGTCTCGCTCTCGAACACAGTGCCAGTGCGGTAGACAAGTTCTCAAACCACATTCATCGTATTGTTTTGTAAATAAACTAGGTATTTTACATTTTTTACGTTTTATTTCATATTTTCACGGGGAAAAGGCGTGAGTTTATGTATGTACCTAAGTATGTATAAATATCTTAACAAAATTTTCATTAAAAAATAATCACAGCTTTCGAACTTTCGCACTGCTTTGGTAACATAAAGGTGTGGTCAAAACGACTGGACCGGATCCCAGGCTGGCTTCGGACATTTGACTTTGACACATATTTTCTATGGATGTTTCAGTAGGACGCAGGTATTCTATAACAAGTTCGGAGTCAGGTCCAGTTGCTTTAACCACACCTTAATTTGGGTAGTTAGGTACCTAAACTATGGTCTAGTGGTCGTAAGAGCGACTGCTGAGCATGAGATCCTGGGTTTGATTCCCCGGTCGGGCAAAATGTTCTTAGCTTTTTCCAGCACGATTTTTTCAGTAGCTGCCACAGAATCTTGATTTGTGCCCGCTTGATGGCAATAGGCTCCTGCCGGGGTTGCGGGACTGTTCGAAAGAGATACCGTGGCCCCGGAACATAAAGGGCGAGGGAGGAACATGGATGGGTTTTAGTCAGTAAATGTCTGACACTCCCTCCCGCTCCGCCCAGAGTGGGAGAAGTTATTTGATGATTTCCACATGATTTCCCATCCTAAAAAAAAAAAAGATGTCAATAGGCTCGCCCCCTTTTACATAAATGGCGAAATGTTGGTGTGCTATTATGTACACTTCTGCCTAACCGTTTGGGGATTACAGTCGTGATGTTAGATACCTACCTAAACCTGACAGCAAAATTTCTAAAAGACAGTCGGCTTTTCTATATTACTAATGTTAAAGTTTAACTGTATTTTGTATTGATTCATTTAAGTATAATTCGTCCACAGATACTCGCCTGTCATCATCGGCGCCTACGCCGTGGAACGTGCGGCCTAGCGAGGGAGGGGACTTGAGTCCTGCGGCCCAGTCCCTCACCACGCAGGACTCGTTCAGTTTGCCGAATGAACGACCACGACTTGACAGTGATGTTGGGCCTTCGTTGAGCGCCGCTGGGAGCCAGACTTTGTGTGCGTTATGTTATTAATAATTAATATCTATATACCTACTACGAGACACGCAATTGAGTACTAATACTCAATTGCGTGTCTCGTAGTAGGTACCTATACTTTTTGTATAAATAGGACTATTCCCATTTATACAAAAAGTATACCTACTACGAGACATCCACACAATTATAGGTACCTATGTACCTAGAATTGTGTGGATGTACATATAATACGAGGAAACTAGTTTCCTTGAATAAGACCAACCCACATTCCAGGGAAACCAAATACTTAGGTATTTACGTTTCCTCGAATTGTAAGAGGACGCATGTGTTCGCTACTCGTGCCGCCCCCTAATCTATTGCAGTCGTCTCCTCAGTGTACTGGCTGTGATAGTATGTTCTTGTTCTAACGCTGAGATTTTAGTTTCACGGCGTTTATAAAAACAATTGTTAAAACTGTAGACAATTATTGAACATTTCATTTATTTTTTATTTCAGTGGATGAAGCCGATGGCGATGGCGGTGAGGATACGGAGTTGGATGACTTCGATCGCTTGCGCAGCATACGTGAGCAACATCGCAAAGAAAAATATTTACAGAAACTCATGGCTCGTTCTGTGAGCGCGCAACAGGTAAATTGATTTTAGATATCGCAATTAAAAAAACCGGCCAAGAGCGTGTCGGGCCACGCTCACTGTAGGGTTCCGTAGCTTCCCAGACCATTAAAAATACCAACATTTTTCGTCAGCAAAAATAACTTTGTTTTTCATAGTATTTGTATGAAAAACAAAGTTATCATTTGCGTTTTTTTGAAAAAGTGCTATATAACTCAAAAACTATTCAACTCATCAAGTTGAAAATAATTTTCCTAGAAAGTTCATATAAAGGTCTACTTCTGTGATTTTTTTCATATTTTTTAAACTTATGGTTCAAAAGTTAGAGGGGGGGGGGACACATTGTTTTTGACTTTCGGAGCGATTATTTCCTAAAATATTAATATTATCAAAAAATGATTTTAGAAAACCCCTATTCATTTTTAAATACCTATCCAACAATATATCACACGTCAGGGTCAAAATTAAAAAAAAAATCACTCCCCACTTTACGTCTGGGGGAGGTACCCTAATAAAAATGTTTTTTTAAATTTTTATTTTTGCACTTTGTCGGCATGATTGATATACATATTGGTACCAAATTTCAGCTTTCTGGTGCTAACGGTCACTGAGATTATCCGCGGACAGACAGACAGACAGACAGACAGACAGACAGACAGACATGGCGAAACTATAAGGGTTCCGTTTTTTGCCATTTGGCTACGGAACCCTAAAAAGGGAATTATTGACATTTATGACAAGCCAAGCCTAGCCTTTGCCTATTGCGAAGCCTTTCCTATTGCGAGTTTTTGGAATAACTAGACTAGACTTATGTTCAGTGTTCATTTGAAGGTTATGATAAATCTGATGGTCATTATTTTGCAGAGAACGGGAAGTACTGAATTGATGGACAATGACTTACTATTAGAAGACCTCCTGTCCCAGTCAGCAGCGCAGAAAAAAGACGAGAAATCAAAGAGTGATCCCAAAGACAACACTACTTGACATAGCAGAAGCTTTATATTTCCGTGGGAAGGCGCGGATTTCTGAACAATTTAGCACAGTTCAGTATTAGCAAATTGTGATACTTTTTATTGGTGCATTGGATTTGATATTAAAGTTGTAAATATAGAAATGATTTTCACCATAATATGTGCTTTGATTTTATTCCAAGAAACCCATCGATCCCTGTTTCGTTGTTTACTAGCGAGTCATTCCTGCTACACCTATCGAGTCAAATCAATCCTATCTTTCAAGTTGCAATAAACCATACCTACACACATCCATAAAATTTCATTGATATCGTTTGGGTGTTTTCGGCTATTAGCGTGACAGCGAACAGAGACACGTGATTTTTTGTAGGTTTATTAGTAGTTCGTACTGTGATTTATATTTTTATGCCTTGGGGCCTAAAGAGGCTAAATGGCCGCTTTATCAGAATCACGTTAAATTCTGAAAACGTTACACATGACAATTCATATACCTAATCAACTCTACTCATATGAATTGCCACTTTGTTTTGGAGTGGCGACCGCGAACCGGAAGACGATGCGTTGGAAGACCTCCCACTAGGTGGACCGATGACCTGGTGAAGGTTGCGGGAATCCTTTGGATGCGAGTCGCAAGGGACCGGTCAATGTGGCGACATTTGGGGGAGGCCTATGTCCAGCAGTGGACGTCTTTCGGTTGAAATGATGATGATAGCCACTTGGTTACCATTTTGCTAATTCATATTATAATCCTATTATTATTCTGCTAAAGCGGCCATATTAGGCCCCATTCTCACTATCTACTTATGGCGCAGTGGCAGGGCGATTGCCTGCTGTGCTGCGTGTCGCAGGTTCGATTCCCGTACGAAACAAATATTTGTATGACCTAACAGATAGTTAATCCGGGTCTCGCTGTATGCGTATGTAAGTTTGAACGTAGGTACCACGGTACGATCGGATCGCGCCATGACCGTGCAACTAAAGGCCGTATTATTACATTACACTATTCATCGGGCACGATCGGCAGCGAGGCAGGGAAGTAGGGCGGGCAGTCGGGACCTCTAGATTTCTTATTACACTTCCCTTTCCCTGCAGGCAGAAACCGATTAATCGTATAGGTAATGTAATAAGGCCGTGCCCCCACGCGTGACTTGCCACCGACTACTCGCTAGTCGCTGTCATTTTGACTCTTGTATTAGATATATTCTCAGAAATATTAGCTGACCCGCGCAACTTCGTCTGCGTGAAGAACCGCTCGACCGATTTTGTGCAAACTTCACATAAATTATGGTGAGCCCGTTCTTGAGTTATAAAATTAAAACTAAAACGATGACACCCATTTCCCAAACTTTCAAGTTTGAGCCTCCCCAGATTATAAATAACATCATTTTTATGACCCCCTTTTCGATTATTCCGAACCCAGTCGCGGGTAAAGTTAGGAAATTGAAAAAAAAAGAAAATGCTCCCAACGTACTCGTAATACAAGAAAGAACGATAACACGGTTCGGGTAACGTCCGGAACTAGGTATATGTATTATTTTCTTTTTTCCAAATTCGTGAAGTTCGCGACCGGGTTAGAGGATTTCGGGTCGTTCGTCTTATTTATAGAAAAGCTTCCTGAACTTCCTCCTGGTCATGTGCCTTATTGATGCCGCGCCCCACTGTTTGGGAAGTCTTGTTCTAGTGTTTCATCCATATTATGAATTACCTATTTGTCTATTGGTCAAATAATTGGCGTGAGTCAGTTATCGGTACCTAGTTTTGCTTTATGCGGATAAATTCAATATATTATGTACCATTTTAACTCATCTAAGATAATGATCTAGATGACTGAAAACTGCATCAAAATTCGTTGTCGTTCAGTTGTTGTTTAACTATAATAGTGAACAGACGTACGATCGCGCGCGCGTGCTCTAGTTGAGAGTATTGTGCAGACGCATCACAACACCGTCGTCGCAGTGTAGGTACCTACGTCGATCTATCGGGGTCATTGCCATGACCTAGTTACAAGTGCGGAAATCATGAAGTGTTTACAATAATTTATTGTTTAGGTGTTAAACTCGCCTTACAACAAAATAATGGCTTCACAGTCTATTAAGATAAAAACTGACCTGGAAAAGCGGTTATATGACTGTTACATCCAGGAGAAAACAGACAGAGAAAACCTGCAACTTATGGTACGTAATCTGAACGATACCATTAATACTTTGCAAGAACAAGTACAAAGCCTTCAAGGAGAATTAAACTGCTTGAAGGAAAAAAATGAAACTAAGCAACCCTTAGAAAAACAGGAAAGCGAGAAAACAATATTTTCCCAGCGTACTAAAAGTGACGTTGAATATTGCACGGACGAGGATGAGCTCGCTAAAGAGACTGAGTGGATTAGGGCCAAGAGCAGGAAGAAGAGGAAGCTTAATACCTCCCTCTCTCCAAAACAACAACCCGAAACAAGTGCCCAACAAGAAAAACAACAGAAAAATGCGAAAGAGACTTCCGTCAAAAAAGTGCCTCCGCCACCGCCAATCATAATAGATGGAGTTAAAAACTACCAAACGTTTTATGACTCACTAACTGAAAAAATTACAGCTGAATCATTTATCGCAAAAATGATGAATGGGGATTGTGTGAAAGTTAACGCCAAAACAGAAGACTCGTATAGAGTAATTGCCAGGTTCTTAACAGAAAAAGACTACCATTGGCATTCGTACGAGGATAAGCAAGTTAGACCAATTAGAGTTGTTGTGAAGAAATTACATTCTTCTTGCCAACCTGATCGAATTAAAGACGATCTAACCTCCCAAGGACTGAAAATAGAAAAAGTAGACAACAAATTAAGCTGGAAGAGTAAAGAACCACTCAACATGTTCGTTTTATCATTCAGTAATGACGAAGATGTCAATAAAATATATGGCATAAAATACATTTTAGGGTGTAAAATTGAAATACACCCACTTAAAAATCCCAAACTCATTCCCCAATGCAAGAGATGCCAGGCATATGGACATACTCATAAATACTGCAGAAAAGAGCCAAGGTGTGTAAAATGCACTGGCAAGCATCTTACAGCCAACTGTACCAAATCTCCCCAGGAGAAGCCAAAATGTGTTCACTGTGGTCTACCTCACCCTGCCAATTATAGAGGGTGTGAAGTAGCTAAACAAATTCAAGTTATGAAAAATAAAAATATTAAAAAGAAACTTGCGGTACCAACTACCCAACAGTCTCTTCCCTTACCAAAATTAGACAAACAGACACAGAAAGCAAGTGTCCAGTCAACTGAAAAACCCACGCAAGTAACAAAAGCTGGTTCCTATGCGGAAGCTGCAAAACCAAGATCACAGCCTTTGAATCTGGAGGATAAGATTAATCAGATCTTAAAGCCTCATTTGACAAGAGATTAGAGAAATTAGAATCCAGCACTAAAACAGCAGTTTCAAATAATCAAAAATGAATAACACACTTAAAATAATGGCTTGGAACTCTAATGGGCTCCTCAAACATCAAAATGAGTTGCAGGCGGTTCTGGACACAGAAAATATAGACGTGTTTGGTCTCTGAAACGCACTTCACTAAGCAATCTTTTGTCAAATTTAGAGGATACATGGTATATAATTCGCTCCACCCTGACAACTGTGCCAGAGGAGGTAGCGCGGTTATAATCAAAGAGAACATTAGTCACTACGTGCAGTGTAAATATGAAGAACAAGACATTCAAGCCGTGGCAGTATCTGTTAAAACCAAATTTTGTCACATATCCATTGCAGCCGTATACTGTCCTCCACGACACATGATAAGAAAAGAGCGATATTTACATCTCTTTGAACTATTAGGCCAGAGGTTTATCCTAGGCGGCGATTTTAATGCTAAGCATACGCATTGGGGATCAAGACTTACTACAACTAAGGGAAAGCAGCTCTTAAGCGCAGTTAAAGATACACATTCTGAAGTTATGAGCACAGGTAAACCAACGTACTGGCCCACTGACCACCAGAAAATACCGGATCTTATAGATTTTTTTATATGCAAAAATATATCCGCCAATTACGTCAGTTTGGAGGAAGGTTTTCATATGAATTCGGACCACTCTTCAATTATACTAATGCTTAGTCAAAAAATCCTATTCAAACCAAGCCACTTAACACTGGTTAATAAATTAACAGATTGGCAAAGTTTTGCCCTTGATCTAGATAATATAATAGACCTTAACACTTCTATAAAAAAGCAAGATCAGCTTGACTCAGAAGTAAACAAATATATTGTTGACATCCAACAATGTGCGTGGAGCAACACACCGCAATTAAAACGTAAATATAAGGGATTTATCTATCCTAAAGAAATTGTGGATTTACTATCTGAGAAAAGGAAACAAAGGAAGCAGTGGCAGCAAACAAGGTGCCCACGAGATAAAACATCATTAAATAACTTAACTAAACGATTAAAGAGGAAAATTCTACAATTTGAGGATGAATCTCTGAGTGCCAACCTTCTGCAGCTAACCAATGACAAATCAACGGACTACTCCCTTTGGAAAGCGACAAGAAATCTTAAAAGGCCGATAACACAAATACCGCCCATCAGAACAAGCGACGGAAAATGGGCCATAAATAATGACCAAAAAGCGTTAAGGTTTGCTCAACACTTAGAAGAAACTTTTCAACTCAATGAAAGTTCGATCGAAACACTTGTGAGTGAAAATTTATCACAAAACCAAAGAATTAAGCTTGTGACACCAGCAGAAGTAATGAGAGAAATTCAAAATAACATAAGCTCGAAAAAGTCTCCGGGTTACGACCTCATTACAGGTGAAATTCTAAAACACCTCCCGCGCAAAGCTATAGTAAAGCTGACCAAGCTTATCAATGCTGCATTTATCTTAAAACATGTACCTGAGTCATGGAAGGTTGCTGAAGTCATTATGATTGCAAAGCCTGGGAAACCACCCCATGAAGCATCATCATATAGACCTATTTCTCTGTTGCCCGTGTTATCAAAACTATTTGAAAAACTGTTATTGAAACGGTTAAAACCAATAATAGAAGAAAAAGACCTTATTCCAAATCATCAATTTGGCTTCAGGGAAAAACACTCAACAATAGATCAGGTACATAGAATAACTAACATCATTGAAAAAACACTAGAAAACAAGGAAGTCTGCGCCACCGTCTTTTTAGATGTCGCGCAAGCTTTTGATAAAGTTTGGCATAAGGGTCTAATATTCAAGCTCAGACGCATGCTACCAGAATTTGCAGATATCCTAGAGTCGTACATTACTAACAGAATGTTTAGAATACGGCAGGAGGACGCATATTCCGAGCTAAAAGCTATAAAAGCTGGTGTACCTCAAGGAAGTGTGCTAGGCCCAATTTTGTACTTGTTATACACATGTGACATCCCAGAACTGGAAAACAACACCATTGCGACCTTTGCAGATGATACTGCAATTATGGCTACCGGATCAAGCCACAGAGAAGCAGTAGAAAAAGTTCAACTAGCTGTGAACAAAGTTTATGACTGGACACAAAAATGGAACATCAAACTGAATGAGTCAAAATCAATTCACATTGACTTTACAAACAAACACTTGGACTATCACCCAATCTACATAAATGGTTCGCAAGTACCTTATGCTAATACAGCCAAATACCTTGGCATCAATCTCGACGCCAAGTTGCGTTGGAAAGCTCATGTGAAAAAGAAAAGACAGGAACTCGATATACGATATAAAAGTATGTATTGGTTACTCGGAAAGAAATCTTGTCTATCAATACATAATAAAATAACCCTATACAAGCATATTCTGATGCCAATTTGGACGTATGGCATCCAACTTTGGGGCTGTACTAAACAAAGCAACGTCAAAATAATCCAGCAATTCCAAAATAAAGTACTTAGGGATGCTGTCAATGCACCCTGGTACATAAGAAATGACGACCTTCATCGTGACCTTAAAATGGAATTCGTCACCACTATTATCCAAAAATTTGCTGAAGCCCACGAACACAGACTTCATCGACACGTGAATGTTGAGGCAATTCAGCTGCTAGACAACACAGACTTAGTGCGTAGGCTAAAACGAACTAAACCTTTTGAATTAGTGTAGTGTACAAAGTGAATGAGTAATAGTAACAATGTTGTGCTATTCATATAACACATGAACATAGACATAGTGTTTTATAAATTATATTAGACTCTAAGTGCTACGGACTTGTGTAAAAGTGCAAATGAACACTATTCTTAGTTTTAACATATTCTATCACGTAACATATTAAGTTAGAGTTAAATTGCTTATTAGTCTTTTAGGCTAGATCGTAATTAATTATTAAGACTTTTGTTCTTAATATTATAGTACAAAAAAAAAAAAAAAAAATTCGTTGTGTAGTTCAGATCTAAATGGTTGCACATTATGAAAAGCAACAGACTATCTTCTCAAACTATGTAAGATATGGTTGCACCATCTGTGTAATGTAGGAGTATTGGTACTGTAGAGTATGGGCGCAACAGAACAAGGTTTCCGGTACAGGTAAATCACTGCGGGCCGGTACCGATCAGATAACAATGGAAATTAATACCGCAGCACCAATAGGTACCAGTCCGCCCGTACCAGAAACCTGCTTCTTTATGTTAGCACCGTATTAGGTGAGAATTAAAATAAACAACAAAATGAGGTGTTATGGGAATTTATTTAGCTTAAACTGTTATACTACAAGCTTCAAGCTTACAGCTTGAGCTTAGTCCTCCTCCAGTGACGCCTCTTAGCGTTGTAGCTGAAAAAGAAGAAAAACATGTTATTGATTTGATAATATTTTTCATTGTTTTGCTAATAGTGCACCATGTATTAATAATAATAATTGTTAAAACAGTTGTTTTTAATAACTGTTCATTATTATTGTTTGTGAGAAAGAAGTGTCAGTGTTGATGGGAGTAGTCATACAATTTCAAAACAAGTATGTACTATACTAGGAGATTGATCTCAGTTAGACAATTTAACAAAATAATCTAATTCAAGACTTGCATAATTGCAATAATAATTAACTTCATGGCCCATGCTTAATTTTTCTTGCATGTGATTGTGAATATGACGTATTAAGACTACACTGATGTTGGTTTATAAACAAGTGATACCATATTTATCTAAGGTAGCAGTTTAATAATGGTGCCTAGGTGGTTAGCAGGGACTCAAACTGTAACCGTAATAAAGTGTTTTAAGTGTTTGAAAGGGTATACTTCCCAGGAGGTCCCATAATCATCAAGTCAGGATCCTAATAATGGGAACCTGGAGAAATAAAGGGAACTCTTCAAATTTTATAGGCATACCAGAAGCGATTTGGGTAGTTTTAGAAAGAGTACTTTCTTGGAGTGATCCCATTTCAATTTGGTAAAAATCTTATGAAGAATTTCGGAGATAGGCAACGGAACTCCTCAATAAATGATAGCAAATGTACTGGGATTGCTGAAATCTCATGTCTGTCTATTGTTTACACCAGTTCATAACAAAAAATCACGCCGTTATGCTACGAAAGGGTATGCACATGTGAACCACTAAAAAGTGAAAAATATAAACTTTTTTCCAAAACATAAAACCGCCTTCTCACAAAAAAAGTAAAAAATAACTTTAGCTTCAGAAGTCGGTGACAATATGAAAACAAAAAAATAACTACTTAAGTAAATGTAACAAAGGTCACCGACTTCTCAAGCTAAAGTTATTTTTCACTTTTTTTGTGGGAAATCGATTTTATTTTTTGGATAAAAGTTTTTATTTTATTACAGGTAAATAAGAAATGGTTTACTTATTGTAATTCCAGAAAAAAGTGCAATTCTCAAAACTTGTTAGTTGACTCAGTATACTTAGGAGCCGTCGATATTATTTATCTCATGCCCGCGCGCGACTGCTACGCAATAATAAGCCTATGTTCGCAGTTTCGCACGGACGTAAAAATACCGCCGCGGGTTTTTACCGCGCACTGGATTTATAACTCTCGGGGTCAAGCAGAGCGTTGAGAATCCAACAGACTGCCTCCAAGCGCTTCGAAAAAATACACTGTTGGATTTTCAACTCTCGGCGTTCAACAGAGCGTTGCAAATCCAGTGAACGATAAAATTCCGCTGCGTTATTTTACGTCCGTGTGAACGTGAGCTAATTTGCACTCGAAACCTAAGGTACCTACTTTTTGAAGTAGACAATTTAGCGGTAGGTATGGAACATTTTGTAGGAAGTGATTTATCTGTAGTGCGATATTACTCTAAAATCTGTAGTAATCTGTGCCATAAGATAGAATAAAATGTAAACATGGGTACGGTAGACAATGTTCGCGGCAGATCGTAATAAGGTTTAAAAGTAATCTACCCGAAACGTTCTCGAGTGTACATACAATTTTTGCTACAAAAAGTGATCTCTCAAAAGTGAAATTTGATTCCATTATTTCAATTATACCTAATCTGTAATTAGTGATGCTAAGTCCGAGAGCGGAGGGACTGAATTACCAAAAAAAAATAAGTAACCTAGAAATTAAAAGTTTTTATTGAGAGATCAACATTCAACATACTTACATCTATTCTTACAGTTAGTTATTAAAATGCGTGTTAAAATATAAATCTTGTAATCTTGATCTTCATTATAATATAAACAGTGTTTTATTATTACTGCCATGAGTGCGACAAATCAAATAAACTTCAAGTTTTTTGCACGGATAGGTACAACAGACTGCGACTGGACTCCGGCTATCTAATGCTTATTAACCATAAATATTGTACATTGTAAATTTGGCAACGCCGCGTTTACCTGTTACACTTATTAACACTGTTAACACTTTTATATCTGTTACAGATATATTACGGTTACACTTTTAAAAGTGTTTTGGGTTAACACATTCATAAGTGTTACATATTTGATTCTGTTACCGATTCAACATGTAACACTTATAAATCTGTAACCTTTATGAAGGTGTTTTTAAGTCCCTGGTGGTTAGACTTATTGTTATTGCAAGATTGCACAATTAATATTACTTTTAAGCAGATAAAAACACATGTTACTTGGTTTAAAAGCTTGAAGAAATATATTACCATTGGATTCACTTCAAGGCATTTCACCGCTGTATCACTAAAACAGGGTTATTTATTTCAGCTTGAGTTTTGGACAGTAGTTGCTAATCCTCAAGTTAATAAAATTATAACCTAACTTTTAAGTTAACCTGTGTTAAGACATTATTCATGAGTGTGCAGGGACATCAAACTCGTTACCAAATGCTTGATAAGCACAACCGTATTCACAGTAAGTATGTCAAATACCACTTACGTGACATTATAAAAACAAAATACCAAATTTTCATTATCTAACTGAATTCATCCGGAAATAAAAATAATTGGTCGCTAAAGATTTATTGTAAAATAAACACTGAAACTTACCGAATAGTATTCCCAGTGCGCATTCTAACCCATTGTGGGATAGGCCTGTTTTGTTTCAGCTTTTTAGCAAGCTTTCGCTTGATAATAAATGTCTTGTGTGCCGACTGAAATACAAAGGATTGAATTAGTTAGTAAATATTTCTATTCTGATTTGAGATTAATTTAATATTTAGAGATTTGCGGGAAAAAATATCACACACCATTTTGCCGATCACAGTCAAAACAAAGTGACAGATTGTAAGGTTTTTCAAACACAAGCAACATTTAAAGTTAGAGTACGAGGCTTTTAGGTACCAAAAAATTATTAAAATTTGAATCTGGGGCAATGCACCAAAAATAATATTAATCCAATTCGCACCCTCTTATCTCGTCTGGTAATTTATTGTAAAGTGGCACTCATAGACTATATACTATAAACTGAGAGTGGCACTCCCTCTTATACAAGTGATCTTCTACCTCTAGCTAGTGGTTCGCACTCAAGGAAGTACAATGTGATCTTTTCTACGACTGCTACGGCAATTGATGTGTTTTGGGGAATGTATGTTTTTATTGAGTATTTTTTAAATGATTAAGCAGGTGCAGTTTAATGAAGTTGATTGATGTTCAAAAGTTTCGTGTCCTTGTAAATAATAATTTTGTTTTGTGCAATTTGTAGGTCTTGTAGGTAGCCAAACTTAAAAAATATATTCTTCAAAAAATCAGAAAAGCAACTGGAAACAAAAGTTGTACTACTGACTGGTGGTATCTGCATTGTGACAGCGGGATCGCACTCTTTAATTTGCAATAAAATGCGTCAAGTTAATTTGTAAGTCCGAGTGTCGAAGGACAATGATTAGTTTATACCTACTTTAGGTGTAAATTTGTTCTCCTGTAAGTGAAATGTAAATTTCCTAATGAGAAATAAATGTCTTTAACCAGAAAAAAAAATCTCTGCACACAAATAATGAAACTAAGAACTAAGTTATGCTCTCCTGCAAATCTCTCAAAATAAGTATGTTTTGCTGTAAGAAAACCCAATTCTGGGTAAGCTCGCCGTTGTACAAGCCATATATTCTAATTTTGTGTATATTTTTCTTTATCATTTTTGTGTGCAATAGAGAATATGAATCAGTTAGCTAGTGGGGGGGCAAGCCACCAATTTATTTTGGCAGCCTCGGCGTCCGCAAGTACGTGCTTTTTCTACTATTCATAATAATAATATAATAATGTTTATTTATAAAAAGCTTAGACATAGGTTACAAAGTGTTAACAGGCTAATTTAGGTCAGTATAACTGGTGTAGTCATCTGTAGCCGAACTAAGCTAACCAGAAAATAAATATTTGACCAAAACGACGCGACGCATTGCAGAGGACGCCTGAAAAGTGGTTCGCCCAGATACTATTTGGCTGAGAACCCATTTTCACAGAGAAGAGAGAGGTATAACGACAATAAAATAATTTTAATGATCGTTTTTCGGATTTTAACTGACACCGGACACGATGTCGCTACGTGGGCGTCTGGTATGAACAACTGTCAAATTGTGCTGACTTGTATGCTTCACTATTTCTATAGTGAAACTTTTTACCGTCTTGGACTGTTTTACAATATAAATATGGATTCCGGACAAAGAAAAGAAAGTGATCTAAAGATTAAGCTTCAAATTACTGCAAAAGTCAGTGGTACAAGGAAAAACTGAATGAAAGGTAACTTATGCAGCACATACTAAGGCATTTTATTAATGTTTTCCAAAATAGTTAAATGAAAAAATAATCGTAAAGGAACTACGAGAAACTTGTGTATTTTGATAGACGACCCTACGCCAGTGCTGCCACCTTGTGGTTTTGTCATTTCAGAAAACCCTTATTGAAGATGATTCACAGACTCTTAATATAAATCATACACATGCATACGCAGTTGTATTACAAACACAATACTATAATATAATGCACTGGAAATTGGGTAGACCTTTGAAAATGCTTTCCAACTTTCTTCTGTCTGTACCAACCCTATTATCTTAACGGGTGGCAGGTGGCAGGTCCATTTTTGTGGCATTCATTGTCTGTCAAAGTGTCAAATAGATAAAAAAAACTAAAATTGCTGTCAAGTGTCAACGTCAAGACTCAAGAAGTATCATCACCTGTCAGTCCTGTCACCTGATGCAATAGATGGCTGATAAAAGTTCCCAAATAAAATGCGTTATAACCATTGAAAAACTAACAATACAAAGTAGTCTCTTTAAATTTGCATTTTGAGTCGCTATAAATATATTAGTTATCTAAAATGAATTATTTTAATCTCAATAAATTAGTATCCTCTCTTGTAGTCAGAAGATTTTTGGAATGTCGAACTGCTACAACCAAAACAATAATTAGGGCTGATGGAAAAGATGTACCTAAAAAGAAAACGTATGAAAACAGAATAACACTGATAAGCCCAGATAATACAGTGAGTATTACAGATCTAAGGAATGCTCAGAATTTATCTGTTAGGCGGGATTTGAAGCTTGTTAAAATACAAGATGTGGATGCCAAGACCAGGCGACCTGTGTTCAAGTAAGTTATATATAATTTTGAGTTGAAACCGAGTTTTATCTTTACCAAGTATTTTGCTATTATGATTAATAATACTAAGCCTAATCTACCCTACAAGATTGTTCTCGTATTGAATGACCATTTGTTTTTTAGGTTGATGACAAGTGCAGAATATCATTCAGAAGAGCTATCAAAAAGAAAAGAGAAACAGGCAGCCCGTCAGAATAATGTAATAAAAGGCGATAAACTTATATCACTGTCTTCAAGGATAGGAGATCATGACTTGATGACTGGGGTGAAGAAAATGATAAAACTGGTTGAAAAACAATATGAAGTCAAAGTTGTTATTGCTGGAGAGGATGCTGAAGCTGCTAATAAAACTGTAAGTTACTTTACATTACATTTACAATCCAGTGTTACTAAGATAGTGGTGAACTGTAAGAGTACCGTAAGTTCACCTCTTCTTAACTCTAGGAGATTACAGTTGTTATTGTTATCATGTTATATAAATACCCATTTTTCAATTTTCAGGAAAAAATATACCAAGTGATAGAAAAGGAAGTGAAGGATATGTGTAAAATAGTGCAGAAGAGGATGAAGGGTAATAATTTAAGGTTTCAATTATTACCGATAAGGTCTAGTAGTTCCCAAGGTGCGAGTAACACAGACTCTGATCACAATGAAAATGACAAGGGCCCACTGTGACTAGGAGCGATCATACTTACGATAATAATCACAAAGTACGTGATATTCAAAAAATATTATTCTGTTACTAGGTATAAAGAACCTAAGACTTCTAAGGAATCTGATTCTGTAAACAAAGAATCATACAGCATTTGGTATAATTATTTAATTTGGTATTTTTTTACTACAAAATGATTATTTACAATGAAGATGTTTGAATGCAATAAAATTAATTGTTTACCACAGTAAGAAGTTACAATAACTTGATATGCTGTTAATTTAACTGAACTGCGAGATAAATGTTGTTGAACCTATCATTGTGCTTTTCGCTTTTATATTCAAATATTTTAACATTGTTTAGATAGCAATTTAAGAAATGATTGCATTCGTTTTAATATAATAGGTCACAAATATTGAGGATGGCAAGTTACACTTCTGTTAAAACTAATTTAATTATCATAAAAACTTTTTTTGGCTATTATATCATTTTTGACTGTTTGGCTTAGTCATTAGAAACCAAATATATTAATTTCATGGCATTTACTATTTTTCATCAATCCACCCTCGTATTTAATAGGATCGGGTCAAGTGTGAGCAAGTTATCTAGACAGGGATACATATCTTAGGGCCCGCCACGATAGTGACGGTAAGTCCCCTCTTTGAGGAGTGGCTGGAGAGGCGCCACGACGTCCTCACCTTCCGCCTGACGCAGGTCCTCACCGGACACAGATGTTTCGGGAGGTACCTGTACCGAATCGGGCGGGAGGAAACGCCCGGGTGTTTCCACTGCGAGGATCGACCGGAGGACACGGTGGAGGTCTGCCCTGCGTGGGCGGAGCACCGCCGTGTCCTCGTAGCGGCGATCGGCGGCGGCGACCTCTCGCGTCCGGCCCTGGTTCAATCCACGGTCCGGAGCGAGATGGAATGGGAAGCCGTCACCTCCTTCTGCGAAGTAGTCATGCTTGCGAAGGAGATGGCGGAACGAGGAGGGAGAGAGCCTCTCTTCCCAGCCGCCGCGGGAGACGCACCGGGCGTCGGGGGCCACGTGGTGGCTACCGGCCACCGTAGACGCGGGCCTGTGGACGGTTGGCTATGGGCTAGCTAGCCGTCCGTCCGTCTAACGACGACAGGCCGTGTCGACGGCGCTTTCGTGTTCCACGCGCGCCTCAAAGCTCTCTTGCTCAGTCTCTTCTTCTTCCTCTTCTAGACTATGCTGAAGTCTGTTTCCTTGATGCGACTGAGGAACTTCTTGATAAGCTCGAACGTCTGCAGAGTTTGTCCGCTTCATTTTCGGGCTTCGAAAGTACGACCATGTAACGAAATTTCGAAAGCAGCTGAAGTGGCTACCTATTCGGCAGCGTCGAGATTCACACACTCTCTCTTTTCTCTTTTCTATTCTCCATAATCCTAAAGCTCCTTCGTATCTTCGGGAGCGCTTCGAATTTCTAGTTCCTAGAGGTAAACCTTGTCGCTCATCTTCATCTCTTCTCCTTCGTTTCCCTCCCCACTCCTCAAGTCGGTATGATGGTTCTTTTACTGTTCGTGCTGTGCGCCTTTGGAATTCACTTCCACACTCCTTGCGGGATAGCCCTTCGTTAGATGTTTTCAAGAAAAAAGTAAAGGAACATTTCCTGTCGGCATGATTTTAGTTTGTAACTAGTGTTTTATATGTAAGTGTATCTTTATATATATGTATATATATTGTATGTATTACGTATATTGTATGGTATGTATTAGATTATATAGTGTATAAAATAAGTTAGTTTAAGTTTCTAACTGTATTGTTTGTGCACATAGGTTTATCCTCTCCTGCAAATCTCGCAATTCAAGTATGGTTTGCTGTAAGAAAACCCAATTCTGGGTTAAGCTCGCCGTTGTACATAAGCTATATATTTTAATTTTGTGTAAATTTCTGTTTGTTAATTTTTGTGTGTGCAATAAAGAATAAGAATAAGAATGTCAGCATGAGGGGAGGGGCCCGCAAGGGCCGAAGCCTGCCAAGGTTGCAGGCCTGTTCGAAAGATATACCGCGGCCCCGGAACATAAAGGGCGAGGAAGGAACATGGATGGGTTTTAGTCAGTAAAAGTCTGACACTCCCTCCCGCTCCGCCCAGAGTGGGAGAAGTCATTTGATGATTTCCCATCCTAAAAAAAAGAAAGGGATGCATACCTTGGTTTTTTAGTAAAATTTTACTCATATGGTTTTTTTAGTAAACTTTTACTCACAAAGCAATTAAAGCCTATAAGACTGTTTAAGTATAACTTTAAACTTGGCCAAGTCGAGTATTTATACAATTTGGGATTGCTTGTAAATTATGTTAATAATAAATTGTGGTTAATAATTTTGTAAGTTAAACAGAAAGTTGTGATAAAAATAGTAATACATTGTTTGATTTGTTGAAATGAAACACTTTTTAGAAATAAATGACAATTTTAATACAGCATCCACCTAGTCAGTCAGTTCAGTCGCAGTAGAAGCATGTTCAAGCTTATGGCAGAGCTGTTGCCCGACTGCTCCATCATATTCAGTCGGGAACAGGTCTGCCTGCTAATATACAAGTGTCCACTCTGAACTTAGAACTACTTAAAGTCTAAATACATACATTTTCTAACACAAGAAGATACATTCAACTAGTCTGCTGACATAACTAAAATTCATAAATTAATGATTTATTTTTATCAGTTGGAGTTATCACAGATGTTTTAGAGATCGATAATTCTTATATGGTAGGAGATTTATTGGTAGCATATAGGTAGGTACACATCTTAGACAATAATAAATTATTCATTGCGTGTCTATTATGGCAAATGATTATTTTATTGCAAGTGTAAAATACAAGTGATTTAAAGAATAGTCAATTTTCCTTTCTGTTTGCACACTGTGTCATGTGTAAGCATATTAATTAAAAGTCTAGAGAGCTTACTCTTATATTATAATAATAATGTTACTTAATTACTAAGAAGATACTCAAACAAAGAGAATGGAAAATTGGCATATTACAAAATAGGCTTCAAATACAAAAAATAATTGAGTTTAAGCCTCCTACTTACTATTCTAATCTATATGGCAATATAATACAAAATGCTTGCAAGAAACATTAGCAAAATGATTTAAGTAGACTTCTAAAAACCATTGAAATAGAAGAATACTTTGTGATGTACTTCTTAGATTACTTAAAAATAGTATTCTTAAAGTGGAACACTTGATTAATGAATATAAATAGTCATTCCTAATCTAATTGACACTATGATAGAAAAGAATACTTATACGAATCGCTACATAATAATGAACACTAAAACATTGTACCTTACCACGTCCTCTCATCTTTTGAGTACGATATGAGCTCGGTGTCCGTCTGGTCACGGCGAGTGATGTTAGCAGGCGTCGTCAACGGTTGGCAACAACCATGGGTTTTATTAGGCGTAGACGACGTAGGCGTACTGGTCCCGGCTGGCCGTTGAGAGGTCAGTGTTGAGAGTCCGACCCCACGTGATTAGCGGTGATACGGTGCCCACCACGGGAGCAGCGCGTGCTACATTTTTTACGAGGTCCTGAAACAATCGAAATGAACATTAGCTGTTTGTTTACAGTTTCTATCAAAAACTGAACATGGATTAGTTCTCAAATGTCTGCATGAGATTGATTCTAAAGTCTACAAGTCCTTGTTGCTGATTGATGTTATTTCCAATCAAAGACCATCAAGCTTACCTATATTTTTCAAATCAGAATATCCCGTTTTCATAATTTTGTTTTAATGCTTCCTGCTTTTGTTTTAATCTAAAATGGGCTTGTTTTTTTCATTTCAGTTTTTTTAGTCGGGTTTTCTTAGTTTTTCAAATAATTTTTTTAAGTAGGTAGAAATTTGTTCTCCACCCTGTTTTGTCGAATATTTCAATTACTTGAAAAATTACAAAGTGCTTAATAAATAAAATTATCCTAAATGATGTTCTTGTTTGTGTTAGATTTCTGTTAAAAATTTAACTTTTTTTTTTAGTGAAAAAGATCGTTTCGTTGTAGGTGTTAGTGCTCTTGTGTATTTCAATTATCAATTGAGTGCTCGTTTACCAAACCACCACATCATCAAAGAAACGTTAAGTACCCGTACCTATGACCATAGGAATAGGGTAGTTCAACGAGATGACAATGGTGATGATGGATATTTATCTGCCTTAGTTTCAGTTAAGTACCTACCGAAATGACCCATCTCGAAGAATCAGCCTGTGTAGAGTATGTCGTAAAAATTAACCAAGACACTATGTTTTCGATAAATAATTCTTAACGTCTTTGCTTTCAATCTTGCATAACCATGTAGGTGATGTTTTTATGCACCAGCGCATCCAGAAGGTATGGGACTATGTCACCCGTACACGGTACCCCTACTCATCCATTCTTGTATTATACAACGTGTAACAGAAAGAGTATAGTTATATGAAAGGGTGTGCTACAGACCATCAAACTGAACAACTTTCTCCATAGAACCACCATCGTAATCGCGAAGAAAATTTCTACGGCCCCATACTAAATTCTAATACCTACCTACTCGACCAAATGTATGAAACAGCTGATTATTTTCTTACGACATAAGTATTTCTATAAGCAAGCACCTTTGATAGAGTAGTAGGTAAATGGTGTTCAAGATAGGTATTTTTTTTTAATTTCAGATAAGTAGATTTAGTATACATGAAACGTTATAACTCTAGTTATGCAACCGTAAATATTGCCTTGCACTTATAACCCAACTTGATTTTGCAACTAGGTAAGAGTAAAAATTTTCCAGCGCTAGTGCGTTCCACTTTATTGACAGACTGTTATTTTAACCTATGAAATCCATGTTGTTGTGTTTATGAAGCATATTTACGTTAAAACTTAAAAGTAACTATAATGTGAAAATATTACAGAGATTTGTAAACAAAGCTTTCCTCTGAATGCTACACAAGTGACTGTCTACGACAGAATAAAGGACATACGCATTCGTAATAAGCGACATAAACAACAACAGACGGGGGTAAGGTCGGAACAATTAACTTCTAAACACAGACACAGATACCGCTTAGTGTAAACGATGCACTTAACACTTAATTACGTGCAGTTAATTTTAACATCCCATACGTAACCATTAGTTTCGCAACAATGATTTAGACCTAATCATAGTACAGCTACTTGCAAGTCCAGAGGCATTCTCAGTTAATTAGGTACTACATACCAACCAGCGAGATCATTCCATTATAACCGTCCATAGTAATGATGAATTTGAGTTCCATTCAACCGTTAGTTCAATTAGTGAACATGCATAGAGCGTTAATATGAGGGTTAGTTACTCGCTGCCTTCTTACTCTCTTTGTTACTTATACTTTACTTTGGTCCAGCTAGATCGTTTAATTTTTTGTAGCATGGACTTTACCTCACACAAGTTGTTCCACACTAAGAATGTAAGAAAGGTCAAGTAGACCAACCAGTAAGTACACCAGAAATGATTTATCGTTATGTTAAGGCGAATGCTCACATACTGCCCGCGAAATTCAAATTATCTTACGTTTTTTGCAATTTGCAGGCCAGTGCTTGGTTGCATGTTGATGAACATTTGATTCGCGACTGTAAGACGTATTTAGTTACAGAATTATAATCATCAAAATCACCAACACAACCCTCCAAGTTCATATAGATCGAGAAACTATTTTTTCAAGGTCAAAGTTATTCCTCGATCTATATGAACTTGGAGGGTTGTATTGATGATTTTGATGATTATAATTCTGTAACTAAATACGTCTTACAGTCGCGAATCAAATGTTCATCAACATGCAACCAAGCACTGGCCTGCAAATTGCAAAAAACGTAAGAAAATTTGAATTTCGCGGGCAGGGTGTGAGCTTCCCCCTTAACAGCTAGACTGGATAAATTATATTATTACTAAAAATGTTGATGCTTCTAAACCGTCAAAATAATATAGGTACCAAACTACCATAACCAGCGAAATGAGAATTTCAAATGTTGAAATTGGTTGACTTCCAATAATAAAATTGAGGTTTATCTCAAAATAATTGTAAGTAAGAGAATAAGTCGGCGGCGAAGGACAGACACACCATGTTACCCATGAGGGAGGATCGCCGTCGGCCCGAGCGCCGCTTGCGCCGGCACCAACAACGGCGGCCCCTTGCTCGTGCGCGGCCGTACCCGCGGCTCCGCGCGCGGCCCCGCGTTGCCGCACGTCCCGTATAACCCGCGCTGCCTACCGCCGCTGGCGCTGCCCCTGGCGTCGCTACTGGCGCCGACACCGGCCTCGCCGCATCCTTGCTCTCCGACGCCGTCTGCTCTGCTGATCTGTCTGCGATGATGTGGGTTTCCATGTCCTCCAGCGGTGATTCCGAACTGTTGAAGATAGAATGCCAAGTTAATACAGCGCCATGGTAGCGAAAAGTCAGATTGAAAACAATAAATCATTCATGGTCTACCAGAATGGCCTTCTCCAACAATAGGCTAGTTTCCACCATCAATAAATTGCAAATCTATTTAGTCCGTCAGTTAGAGTATTGGAAAATAATGGACACGTATTTTTTGTTTTTGTAAATCAACGAATATTGACAAAGATAAAACGCATCAAAACTCGGGAGTGGGGGCTCGTGCAGTCGTGACGTCAGAACTCGCTAAGAATGATACCAAACAGTGACGTATTGGGAATTTTAAAAGCATCGTATCTTCGTCAATTTTGGTTTATGTGACAAAAGAAAAAATACGGATCAAATATTTTTTGATAATCTAAGTGACGGACTAATTAGATTTTTTCAGTTAACAAGCCTATTATTACTATGTTTAGCTTTACTGCCCCGCAGCACGCATCAATGCACGATTTAAAAGTCGCCTCTAGAAATACTATGAAGAAGTCTTAAAAAAACTGAAGTATACATTATTTATGTCTTACATAAATAATGCAGATTTTTTTGCGGGGAAACTCAGCGTCGTTAATGAATTAATCAGAGAAACTTACATGGCAGTGACAGAGCAGTATTCACTAAGCTGTTCCCACGTACAGCCATGGTTGCAGCATTCATCAGCTATACCGTTTACCACTTCTCGTCTTCTTCTCACCACAGAGCCAGGTTGTTCAACTACTGGAAAGTAGATATGAAGATTATACTCTTTGGGACGCAACCTTAAAAATATGGTAATGAAAGAAAATTACAAGGTTCGAGGACTATACGTTGGAAAGCTCTAGCATCGGATTGACAAAGATGGCGTGATGATGAACCTGCGGAGATATGGTGGTGTCTATACTATCTGATCCTGTCGTTAACTAGTCGACAGATGCATTCTGAATGAACGTGCAAGTTTTATAAGTAAGTACCTACATGCCCATCTACTTGCATATTACTTAGTATACAACCACCAAATGAAGAATGAATAAGTGTTGACAATACATTTTCCTGGTATTGTACTGACCAATATTGCAATCGTAAATTTCTATTTTAAGCAATTGTTACGCGTAGGTGTATCCTAAACTTTACTCCACAATAATTTTAGCGAGGCAGGAAAATGAAATTAAAGAATTTTCATGTTATAGACTACCTACACGCTTAGGTATTTGTTTTTAACTGTGAGTCACAGTTAAAAAAAATAGTTTACAATAAGTGTAAAGGTGAGTAGTTCAGTAGTAGCCGTTAAAGCTAGACTTCTCTCGTGTAAAACTCAGAAATTCACAGTACTCGAGTTACTGGAGTTTATTAAAATAAAACGACTGTTGTCTATTATCTGTAGGGAGATATACCTACTTCAGTTTTTACTTCCCAGTTGCAATATCCACTAAATGTGTAACACACCTAAAACAGTGGTTTCTTTTGCTTTTGGTGATAACCAAAAGCAGTTTTTCCCACGAGTACCGGGTCACCGAGTTACATGAGTTTTGACTCATGTAACCCGTTAACCCCGTGCCCGAACAGATAAAAAAACGCAAACAAAATAATATTTTTAAGTAGGTAGGTATTACGAGTAGTTTTACAATTCTTGTAAATATGTATGGATTTAGAGAAATAAGCTTAGCTGACAGGTTCAATCTGGATCTAACAACGTTAAATTAATGAATCTAAGGCGCCATTACCTAACTAAATAAAATGACAAAAAAAAAACAAAAATACATGTTAATTAGAACTGAATTTGACTTTATTATAAAACATTTGATAAGAGTTCTGCGACAAGCTTCTATTAACATACGAGTACCCATCAAATTAATTGGCAAGTAAGTACTTGGCTTGTTATAAATTTTTATGTTGCTGATTGAATTGTAAGTGACCTTTCATAATTTGTTATTGAATGTTGTTGTTACTGATAGCGCTATAGATCTGTTGCTTTCCGGATTTCATACTTAGGCTGTGTCTATAAGGTCATTATTGTTCTTAATTTGGAGATAAGCAGCTTAATATTATTTCCTTGTCCAGAAATTGATAAATCTGTTTATTAATACAATACTTTAAGAGGAAGTAATATTGAAGCCTTTTGCATATCGGAAAAGATTTAATTGGTTTATCGATTTCGCGAGTCAGCCAGTCACTTAGAAACTTAAAATTAGAAATAATAAAGGCCCAAGAACTCTTCCTTGCAGAACTCCTAATGAATTCCTCAGCTAATGGGTAGATACAACTTTTGTACATACTCTCAATGTTTTCCTGTAAAGTTGTCGATTTGTGAGGTTTATTTAATAAAGCTTATCACGTTTTTCGTAAACGTTTAGTTTATTTATGACACTGTTAATGTCTTACATAATCGAATGCTATTGTAATGTACTATACGTGTAACATACATAACTAAAATATGTGTTTATATCAATTAGCAATTAAAGCAGACTCGACATTACCTGTAGGTGTGTCCCAAGGACTGTTGTAAGCATGGCAGACCCTGCTCATGATCTCGCTCAGCTGTCGGCCACAGAACCGGACCGAGGGAGAAGTGGCCGCGTCTGTTCTGCTCTCCAGTAGCATGGCTGCTGCCAGCACCGTTAACTGAACTGCCTTGTTTAATAGCATATTTACTAATCTGGAAAATATAACAAAAAAAACTTTTTTTTTTTTTGTATTTATGAATGACATTCGTCTAAAAGCGAATAGTTAATGGTAGTAACTCGAGGAGGCGTTCTGCTTTTATACATTTTGGGGCAAACATGTAATTCGACACCGGCACCACCCATTTGATACCAGATACGTATCCCTCAAACTACTTTTCATTTCCTAAGTGCATTCCTGACTGACTCCGCGGTGAAATGCACATTTATCAATTCATATTAGGAAATAATAGACGGGAGGTGTGATACCGCAAATGTTACTTGAAATTAATACTTAAGTGGTCTTGTGTAGACGCGTGGTAAAGTTCAAGTGTTACTGATACATAAATTATAATGTAATAAATTAATTAAATTCACGATGTTTACTAATGATGCAGTTAAATATTATAAATTATCGATATTATCTTTTTTACCGCTGGACTTGTGTACCTATGAAGTTTCTCCTTGGACCACATTATTTACACATGTGCTACCACACTACATACATAATATCTCGTAGTGTTTTCCTGTAGGTATACTTAAGGTCATGATTCCAATTCCATTATCAAACTGATGATTGAATAAATATGGCAATACGACGAAATGTGAACATACGAGTAATTTTTTCAAAAAGCATGAACGATGCACGACCGGAATCCTACGCAAAAGTTAGAAAAAGTTAGAATGACCGTTTAATGATGTGATTTTAATAGTTTTTATTGATACAAGTAGGTATTGTTGCAGACATAATGAACAAAGATATATTCGGCAAAGTACGTAACTTAGCATCGATACAAACGTTATTCGTATCCATCTATCAAATATTATGCATTTAGCATTGAAATAAAACTGTGCTAGTAATGACGATGATTTCACTTCACCTTCCCCGTTCATAAAAATGCAAATCAGCGACTTCCTCTTATAAATTGTCGTTCCGAGAGTAATTCAGGGTGGGTGCCACATTACGTTGTCGTTTTGTCCTCATCGTAGTGTAACGAATGTTTCAACATAACGCATCGAGGACAAGTTCTATTTATAGATAGTTAAAGGCTTGTATTAACGTGCTGGCAACGCGGCAACGTGCCCAGTAGATATTAGTAGACGCAGTGCAACCACTTAACGAAATCTACATAGGTAGGTACACATGCAGATGTAGTGCATATAGACAAGCTACTGCGAGTGCGACGCGAGACGCGAACTCGACTACGTTCGTCTGCACTTGATTGCTCCCATATCTGTTTGTGGCAATGTAGAGCGGTAGAGGCGGTAGAGCGCTTGACTCAATACTAATTTCACAAGGTACTTGTTAATGTAAGTACACAGAAGCTTAAGCCAAATATGAATGATGTAATTTTCTTAACAGTTAACATAATTTAATGATTAAGGTAAATTGAGATAATGTATTATTATCAAAAGCTACCTCTGCTACCTATTAGGTAAATTGAGTACAACACTCGCCTGTTCTGCGAAATTGCACATAAACTTATTACAATTTGTAATTGAGGATCAGACAGTATAACGGCATGGTTGTCAGTTGTTTAGAACACAATACTGTTGAGCGGCTGGTCGGTCACTCGCAGGGCGCGTGCACCGTGCGCCCGCGCTGGTAGCGCGTCGCTGCGGACCGCATGATGAGCCTCGTGCGAGCGCACTCGATTGGATAATTACATGAATCTCTGATTATATCTGTAGCCTTGCTCCTGCTTTAATGTTGTTCTATAACAGACTTTGCTGACACGCCGTAAGCTTGTTAGCATTGAGTCACTTGTTCGGAGAGCTCGAAATCTATTAACTAAAGATTAATTATGGCTTAGAATCTTAGAAAATTATCGAGCATTAGAAATAGCGCATGATGCTGTTTTATCTATCGTTAAGATACAAAGGTTGCGAACCATTACTATGAGGTAAGGTCATGTATAAAATAGATTGGATGCACTAACTAAGCAAAAACTATGTACCTACTCTATCTACGAGTAACAACTATCGCGTAATTTGTTAGTGAGGAAAATAAATTATATTTTCACTTCTCATGCTCTAAAAGTACGCCATTATAGCCCTACGAAGGGTCAGTGACCGTTTATTCCCTAGGGAGTAAAAAGTAATTTAAAAATGGAACGATCTTTTACTCTGAAACATGGGCACAAAAGAGCAACTTTTTTTTTTTTTTTTTTTTTTAATGGCTTCGCACGGTTTGTGAAAGAGTAACTTATCAAAGGTTTTATTCGAATTGGCTTGCAAATAGAAAGCGGTTTATTAAAAAAAAAAAACAAATGAACTCTTCAAGGCGAGAGTAATTTATGGTTGTTTGTGTGCATCGTTGACTTTGAAAAGTATGTGCAATGCCTCTGTTGCTAGCCGCTGCAGTAATGTAGGTACTAATTATCTGTGGAGTGTGGATCATCTTCATTGCGAAAATGTTGAGAGTTTGTGTTGTGTTTTAAATTGTTAATCTGTGACTGACCTGATAGAAGAAAAAACTGACCGCTCACTGACAGTTCAGAATTTTTGTCGAGTGTAAATTTGTTCGATTTTAAATGACAATTTTCTCGCACTCGAAGTGAAAAGTACAGTTTGCACCTCGAGACTAAACGCCAATTTAATATACCCTCGCTTTCATTGCCTCCCTCGCAAGCTCGGGAGTCAAGCCACCTCGGGTATATAATGGCTTCGTTTAGTCCCTTGTTATAAAATGTACTATTTCCGTGGCGAAATGAGGCGGTCATTTCAGAAAGTATCTAGGTGATTATGGTGGTTTTAATGAATTATTTTCAATTTGTCGAGATTGCGGGTCATGTAGGCACTTTCTTGCATCCCATATATATGCATTTCAGATAAACTTAAAGCAGAGTTTTTCAAAGTAATAATATGCTTTAAGATTCAAAAGTAAAAAGATAGGTACTTATTTTTAACTGGGGGCTTGATTTGGAATTAGTAAACCTGTTAATTATTTGATGGAATAACATCAAAAGGATACAATATCGCACTAATGCTGGGGCCACACTATCGCGATAACGCAAAGAATTGCATTGTCGCGACACGTCTGGCCAAAGAATTCGTCTTTTCGCGAATCATCTTCGCGAATACGAATGCCCTTCGCGCCGCTGTCGGTAAATTGCCGCACATCAAAGGGTTTTGTCGCGACAAAGTTCGTGCGTTTGGCTACACTTCGCGCGCTTTAGTTGACTCGATACTCCGAGCGGTTTGTGGAATAATGAGAGGATATGGAAAGATGCAGTAAATAATTATTAGCCGCCATGTGATACAGCGCAACCGCCTCTTCCATGTTTTCCGCGAAATGAATTATCGCGACGTTCTAGATTATCGCGACAGTAGAGAAGTTTTTTTTGGTGTGGCCAAGCACTTCAACCAAGTACAAGCACGAATCTTCGCCTACAAGTCTGGCCGTAGCATAATGGTAGGTAAATGAATCGCTTTAGAAATAAATCAGCGGATACGCCGAGTAGGTAGCGAAACCGGTATTTAGTTATGCTGTATCTATCTAAGTCAATGTAATCTCTAAGCGCACGCAATAATTATGTAGTAGAACATATTTTAACGAGTGTACCTCGTACCCTGTATCTAAGTATGGTACTTGTTAGTACAAAAGTAGGTAGCTTATAAATAAGTACGGTCGACCAAGCTATTTGGTTTACATTTTAACATGCAAAAACATTGTAAAATTTAAACCAAATAGCTTGGTCGACCGTACGTAAGTCTTTTACTGTACCGTGCTAAACTGTTAGGAGTTTGTTAGAATGGTAGCATGTGGAAAAAAAACAGTGAATTTTTATTTATGTGTCTACTTAATTGGGGCCTTAGTCTGATATTTTTATAAATTCGTCATTCCAACACGATCCCATTGTCATTTTGCTTAAAGTTCGTAATCTGGTAAGTTTATAATGGTCGATCATTGGTCGGTCAATGATCTCGTAATAGAATCATGTTAGATGACATTATCATTAACATTTTTTTTTAATTATTTAAGTACCTATTAATGTTACAAGCAATCTGAAGTAGTAAGAAGTTCGTAAATAGCACCAGTCATTCATTTGTGTATTATGTACGAGATTACCATTCGATGCCATTTCTTTCAATGGAGTGTCAGTGGTTGACCATTGGAAGGTCACACTGACGCCATTATGTTATAGTAGTCAAACTTGTCAAAATCAATCATTATGAATTCAATGATAGACTATTCTGACACTATTGTAATAGCAGAATTGGTTTCCCTGTTCTGTTGTACATACTACTTCAGTTCTGTTTAAAATAACTCAAAAGGACCTACTAGGTAAATTATGTATGCTTTGTTATTATTTGAATAATTATTAGCAAAGATAGATATCGAAATCCTTTCAAGATCGAAATCGTGGGTAACGCTGTCAAATAGGTACCTACTACTACTGTGTAGAATCTTTGCCTTCCAAAGATTTACAGGAAATAAGATAAAAAAAATAACCTGAAGTACTAATTAGTGGATAAAAAGTATTAATTAATTAAGTTAATCCTATTTAATTGTGTTTTGGTGAAAAACTACATTCTGTATTCGTGTAATTTGATTACCTACCTTGTTCATATTTGTTGTTTTATACCACGGATTTATTTATTTAAAACTGAAAATTTATGACGAACGTGCAAGCAATTTGAAATTATTAAAGGCCTTCCTATAACAAAAGCTTTCAAAAGTTCTTGCACTTTATCAGATGAAAATTAAAGGAAGGAATAGACCAGAAGCGTCTAGTGACTCGGTGTTTTTGTTGTTGCTTTTCAGATCGCTACACGTCTAGTTCGGCGTGTCGCCATGTCGGTCTCTTAGCAACGCGATACGGTAGACGCTGGCACATGGCGGCAGACGATAGGTAACAAAAGATAATTTAAGAGTTTGCGGGGTCAAGTGTATTGTCGGCTTGCCCAATTGGTGAGACGAGTCGGTCACTGGCTTTACACCGCACCGGACACCTTACCATTAGTTACCTTAGACTATACGAATACGAGTACATAGGCACTTACAATCTTTTAAACTAAATTACCTTAGCGATGAGGATGAAACATCCAAAGCATCTACAATTAGTGGACCACCCTAATTACACTACTTCGCTAAAAAAGTACCTACCAAGGTATGTAGAGCATTAATGATCGTAGATATTCAATTGGTGGATTGCAGTTAATTCTGCTATTTCCACTAGCCATAGTACCTATGCAAATTATACGGAATGTTGAATGAGTTCGACTAAAGCAGCTCGTATTTTCAGAATGTTTACGACACAAACATCGGCGCATCGTGGGGAGCTGCGGCCTGGCGATGGATGGTTATCTCAGTCACGTTTCATCACAAAGCAATTACTATTGTCCGTACTGTGCTCCAACTGTAAATAGAATGATAGTAGAGTGTCATGCAAAAATCATCACACGGGGTAGCGTAGTGTGTAGTACACATATGACAAGATCTGTAGTGACCGCTTTCGACCTCCATTTAAACGTTGACCTGGTAAAGTTCAAACACCTAGATGGCCGAAGCAAATACACTTCCATACAACAATGCGTTTGTCGGTAGCCATCTTTGTTTGTATGAATTTGATCTTGATATTGAACTGCATAATCGATCAATCGTACGTTTCTGTTTAAACATTTCACAAATTTCTATACTCCTAAAGGGATAGATCGTAAAAACTGAGTTATGTGTCTGAGCGGCGTTCGTGGGCGACGCAACAGGGCAGCAGTAAAAAAAAAACCCTGCCGGTAAACTCTCTGGATTCGTCCACTTCTTAGAATTCCTATAGCGAATGGTTTCTACTTGTAACCTTAAGACTTGCGAGGCCAGATGTATGAGCATGTAATTAAAACTGTACGTTTCTGACTTATCGTTATACTGAGATAAAAATGTAGGTAATAGAATCCGTGGCGCGGGTGTCCAAATAAAACTTCAGCTTGGTATTATTTAGCTATTCATTAAATTAAAGATACATTAGAACTTAAGTTTTTATAAAATACGATACTAAATTGATTGTGAAAGTTTTTTAATAACCGTTTATTATTAGTAGTGTTTGAGATAATAGAAAATTTCCACTTTGGTAAAATATTACATAATTATTCTGAGCTGGATTCGTAATTTTTATCATTTTTAGGGTTCCGTAGCCAAATGGCAAAAACCTTATAGTTTCGCCATGTCTGTCTGTCTGTCTGTCTGTCTGTCCGCGGATAATCTCAGTGACCGTTAGCACCAGAAAGCTGAAATTTGGTACCAATATGTATATCAATCATGCCGACAAAGTGCAAAAATAAAATTTAAAAAAACATTTTTATTAGGGTACCTCCCCCAGACGTAAAGTGGGGAGCGATTTTTTTTTTAATTTTGACCCTGACGTGTGATATATTGTTGGATAGGTATTTAAAAATGAATAGGGGTTTTCTAAAATCATTTTTTGATAATATTAATATTTTAGGAAATAATCGCTCCGAAAGTCAAAAACAATGTGTCCCCCCCCCCTCTAACTTTTGAACCATAAGTTTAAAAAATATGAAAAAAATCACAGAAGTAGACCTTTATATGAACTTTCTAGGAAAATTATTTTCAACTTGATGAGTTGAATAGTTTTTGAGTTATATAGCACTTTTTCAAAAAAACGCAAATGATAACTTTGTTTTTCATACAAATACTATGAAAAACAAAGTTATTTTTGCTGACGAAAAATGTTGGTATTTTTAATGGTCTGGGAAGCTACGGAACCCTACAGTGAGCGTGGCCCGACACGCTCTTGGCCGGTTTTTGTTAAGAAGATTTGACATGTTTATTTGTTTGGATCTACTCAAATCGTGTGAATGAACTCCTCTTTCATTTTGGGATAAATTTATAAACTTGATAACTTGATAATTCCTAAGTGCGAGTTGAGTTCGCGGATTAGGGTTCCATTCGTAATTTTTTTGTATGTTTGGTTCTTAAAGTCGAAATTCAAAAGGGTTTAGAGTATAATTTATATTTTTATCTATAATAATATTACCCGTGACTTTGTCTTCGTGTAGGTACTCCAGCCAAGTTTCATTGCAGGGTAACTGACTATCGGTAAATTAGGCGTGAATTTATCATTGTACTGGCAAGTTTTGAAATCAAGTTTTAGGATAAATACAAACGAAGATTTACAAACAAAATGTACAAAACATACGGTCTATTTTGGAGACTGATTGGGGAAACTATTTAATTTATGTTTTATTAGTTTCCCGTTCCCCAACTAGATAAGTAGTGCCAGATAGAAATTGAATTGAGTGGGATTTAAAAAGTAGCAAACTCCACACGCCGCACGGGTCGATCTTCAAGGTTAAGCAGCGCTCGCTAAGGTCGGTTAGTGGATGGGTCACCATCCATTATATACCGGGTTTCCTCCGTGCCTCAGAAAGCCAGTTAAGCTGTTGATCTCGGCTGTTATTTATACATCTTTGACTGTTGAAAGTCTGACAACCAGACTTACCAAGGGTTAGGTATCGTATTACTCTGTACTAACTGGGTGTAGAAATCAGATTAGCAATCGCTGCATGGAAATGATATTATTCTGCCGCATCTGGATAGACTCCAACTTTTGAAGAGGATCTAGAAATCATCTACATTGTTGTTTGCGGAGTGAATAAATTTTGATTGCAAAAGTAATTAGGTTTGCTGTTTAAAGTGTTCAAAGATCATAAATTGTCGGTGCTTATAGAGCGAAATATTATGGGCCTTTCTAATAGGAAAACGTTATTAATTCGCAACATTGTATCAAAGTTTAGCAAGTTTATGCACAAATAATGCCAGTGTTTGTGCATAAGTTAGATGCGCAAGTAATGGTGATGAGATACCTATGACTTTGCTTTGCATGCAACAATTTTATGCTGCATAATTAAACTAGGGAATATAGAAATCAATAAAAATAATTTTAAACAGTAAAATTAATGACTAGAGTACTACCTAAATATTTGCTTGAACAAATAGATCCGGTCAGTGGGTCGTCTTAGGGGCGGACAGTAAATAATGACAAATTATGTTCCGTGGAAAGGGCAAAACACAAGTGCCTAAGGGCCTAAACATTTTCGTATTGCGGTTGCGACTGAAGAAAATTTGAGGAAAATAAGCTTTTCCTGAAATTTTCTTATTAATATTTTTTTAGGTCAGTCGAACTTAAATGTATGTGCCCCGTCTGTTTTACCTGAAGTTATCTTGCAATCGAAATAACTAGCAACCAACACAACTTATATGAGATTTACGACTAAAGCTTTCATGATCGTGAATGGTTAGCAAACAAATAAATTGAACAACTTAAATATTAATGAATGTTTGTATTTTATGTCACACTTGGTTTAAATCACAGTTATTAGATTATGGTCACTTACTTTGTAAGGTACTATGGTCCCGGTGGTGGTCAGTTATGTTTGTACAGCAGGTAGTAGTTGTGTCAGATGTCGTGGCCGTGGCGCCGGGATCGGTTGCCGCGGTAACTGTGCGAGGTGCGAGGAGGTCGCGGAGTGCACTGCGCGCGTCGTGCACCGGCGCCGCTGTGGTCGCGCTGCGAGTCGCGGCGTGCGTTGCGCGCGCTTATTATACGCAGACGAGGATGGGCGGCGCGCGCGCAACCGCCACGCCCCGCGCCGCGCTCCGCCCGCCCGCGCACAACTCACCCCTGATTCCGCTATAAAAACATTTATGACCTCTCTCTAAAGTGGTGACTTCAAGTCATTGACCAAGTGCATGTTGTTTGATGGTAATGCTCCCGGAGCCCTGCCTTGTTTTTGTTTGATGCAGAATTAGAACACTGTGTGGTGAGTTTATGAACAGTGTCTGTTGCGTTCTGTTCTAAACTGATGTAGGAAGAGCCGATATGAAATGAGAGCGATAGTTTACTTCACAAAGTAATACCCAAAGTTCTGTAATTTATAACTTCATAAAGTACTGTATGGTATCTGCAATTCTGCATAGCCCCTGGTAGACAGACAATACATGCGTAGGTACATGGGTATCCTAATGACGAGACAATCAACGGTCAGAGGGGCGATTCACTACGTTAACTCGATGCGACTACGTTCTCGTAGCACGTGATTGCAGTTTGTTATTATTGCTTCACACTTTATCAATTGGCGGGAAAACGGTGCTGCTCATCTACTTCTAATTCAGTATAAATCGATTAAAGTTTCCTTTGGTTCTTTGAGGTTGACTCCAGAATGTTTGCTATTCTGAAATTGTACAAATCACAAAACCCACCCAGGTATGTATGCGACCCTCCCTAAAACGTTGGTCTTCAACCAGACACGTCTTTAACTTATTGGAGGACCTGTGGGCACTTTATGATAATGAGATCCATGCAGGATGCAAGAGCGAGCGAAGCCAACTCAATTTCTTTGCCACCCGCCTCGAATACGTTTGGTTTTGCTTTGACAGTTCATACTGAAAAACACGAAACAGAAAAGCTAGCTATGATACTTGCAGGAATTCAGAGCCCTCTTGTATCGCGGGGCCATATACCCAGAGCAAGATGGCCCTGTTTGCAACAAATCAGCCGATCTCAAGTCCTGGGATCGGCCCTTATGTTGAAGACAGGAAAAAAGTAACAAGAAAAGCTCTTGTTCCTTTTTTCCTGCCTTCAAAAACCAAGCCTGAAACATATCGGGACCCAGGATTTTCAGGTGACTATAATGTTCTGATTCGGAACTTCAGCCAACCTCAAAAATAATTTCTACATAATATGTTGACGTATAGTTTACCACTAAGCCTAAGCAGATAACTATGGTAGAGCCCTATAAGTAAACTATTTATTAACTCTAGTCAAATAATCGTCTGTTCATCTTTATTGATCTGTCAGTTCTCGGTAAATACTTCCATAACTTTTCCCCATGTAGGTTGAAGGTATTGGGCTCGCATGAGCTTTAAGTGCTTACCGACTATGGACACCTGACGTTCCAGATCTGTTCTGTTGTAGATCAACGTTTCTTGAGTCTCACTCATGTACTTATCTTCTTTTCCTATTTTTCTGGTAGGTATTGAGTTTTTATGTCGCCCATGGGCTTCCGACTTGCCTTTTCATGCCGTCGAGAAATATCTCTCAGGCATGCTGATTTCCTCACCTTTATATGTACAAATTCACCAGAAACGTTTCAGTTTTTCTGGAGCACACCAGAGATGCTTGGTTGCAGAATGAGGTGATATTTATACAGGGTGTAAACCACCTCATCACAAAGCCGTTAACCAAGCATTCTGTACATCAAACTAAGTAACTTTACGCAAACATTATTACTGGGAAACAACTTTTTTTTTTTGAGGTTTTAAATCATGTTTTGTGGTAGAACTGATGCTGATGGATGGATTGAATAGTACGGGGGTCGTGAAAGTGTTAAAAGTCAAAATCTTACAAAAAAAAACTTGTATTTAAAAAAAAACTTGTCAAAAAGTTGTAACTGGCCCCCCATATCTCCGTAACTAGAAGGCTCCCAGGTATGGTGTAGAACAAAAAAATGATCGCAATGATGGGAAGAACAAGTGCCTTTCGGCTTCGTGATGAGGGGTTTTACCCCTATATGTAGGTATTGGTGTTTCGCAATAGATCGAAGAACTCTCACTATCACTACAAGTTTGTCTAATCGAATGTAATAGGAACGGCTAGTTACCTATTAAGGTAATCAAAGCCTTTGTTGTACTTCCGTTGACGTACCTAATTTTAAGAGGAACGTAAACTTGTGAAAATCTAGTTATTATTTTTTAATTTTACGAGGGCTTACGAAACGCCAAGTCGATAAAGTAGTCCTAAACTTTAATTTCGGTGTGCAAATCTTTATGAAAACGTTAATGACCTTGGTATGACATAGCACAATCCTATGTCCAAGAGATAGATAGCGTTTGTCTACTAAGTTACGTGTGATATAATCTACATTTTCTTTTATTAAGATGTACAAAACCAGGCTTTATTTTATTGCGCTGTAATAACATTAACATGAGGTTAGATAATAATTAAGTAAAAATAATAAGAATCTAACTGCCAGTAAATTAATCAACTTATATCGCAATTATCGCGGCATAACAAGAATAATGTTAACTCTGTGTTTACAAAATCTGATTCCGGTGTAAATATTAGTTATGACGTCGAAACCTGGATATAAGACTGCTGTTCGAATGAGTCGCCAACTTATCAATTAAAGGTGCGATTAATGTGTCGTTATCTGTGAAAACAAGTGTGTACTATAGTAAGGGATGGGCGTTGTTGGTAAATAGTGGAATATCCTGTCAACGCAACGTGGGGTTCACTGACAGTGACAGTTGTTGCGTTTACTACGTGAAGCCACTACGCGAGTCACTGACTTCATCGACACTTTAATCACTGTATAATTATAGTGGATTCTTTGCAATAATGTGCAGTGCTCAATATAGCGGTGCTATTTACAAATAAGGTGATAATTTATTGACAGGTCGTCTGCATTCGATGCTAATGAGAATTAATTGCAATGAAATTGTATTACTCGTGTCCGGAATGCTGTTGTCAACCATTGTGAAATACGAATTTATTCCTTTTACGAATATTCATAATAATTGCGATGACAATTACCTACTACATAAAATATGCGATTATGCGGTATACCTAGTATGCATCAAGGTAGATAGCCGTAGGAGCAGTGACTTTCCTGTCGAAAAATCAGACGATTCTTTAGTAAGTTTCACAGACAATAATTTCAGATGAGATAGTAAAACTTCAGCAAATACGAAAGACACACTCATATTTATTAATGGAGTAAGCGGAAAATCCGATAAATATGCTAATGTTGTTTACGTAAATATAATCTGTTCGTTATCAGTCCTGTCTGTTCCACAATTTAATTAGCGAAGACACGCTTGAAAGCTGTCAGGATGGCGCCTCAAGACCTGCCTACATGTTTGGGGATCTATTATCTTGTCGCTAAGAATAGACATGGATGAACAAATGATGTTATTTATAAATTATCTACTTCGTACCGATAACTCTCAAGTATATGTAGTTTTGTCTATAGTTTTTATGCTGCGTTGCGAGGGTGCGATTAATTTCTTAATTGTTATTGTATTTTTAGTAACCTCGTTTCTATATCCAAGCAGTAAAACGAATGTGAAGCGGGGCGGCTATAAATAGTTCGGTGTTCCTGTGGGGTCTCAAGACCGTTCGCGTGATATACCGCCACAGCGTTAACTTGAACCTTTAAAGCGATATCGTACTATTATCGAGCCGCCCTAATTTCGTTGTTCAAAATTTGGGCCAACTCAAAACTATTTATAGAATGCCAATAGTGTTCAACAATCTAGGACGTGACAAGGCCAGATCGTGTTCGGCTCCAGCTAATAAACATCGTCTCATTAGGTGCAGCTTGAGTGATATTAATAGCTCTTAGGCACTATCATCTGACTTCATTTGTTGTGTATCTTTTAATTTATGTAAGAAGTGTTTTTTCTTTCAAGTGGTTCTCAGTGTAATTTTTAATGTGTACCTAATATTCCATACATGACTGCTTCGTTGGTCTAGTGGGTTGTGTTCTTCCTCTGTATCTACTTAATTATAGGAAAACATTATCTTGTCTTTAAATCACGAAAAGATTGACGAAGGGTACTGACCTCGACCAACCAACTCTTATATCAGATCAACGTCACAACATAAAGTCGAGGTGACCTTTTTGCGTATGTCTGTCTAGGAGAGCTCGGTAAGCCAATGATCCTTGCTATCATTAGTACCAATCAACCGACTATCTTCTGGTGGACGGTGGTCACGGACAGTCGGAAATCCGAATCTTGTTTAGTTTCGTGGTTGAGGTCAGGGGTTTTGTTCAGGGTTCCTGACCTCCAAGCCGATCTCGTAAGCCTTAGTACGCACGGGTGTTTCTTAAACCGTCGATTTTTGAACATGAACATGATTTTTGCTTTGAACTGAATTTGCTACAGAATGCTTGCTACGCGTTACGAACTTTCATGTTTCGGTAAGAAGTCCTAAAAAATTTAATGAAAATCTGCTACAAAACGCTACGCGTTACTACTACTATTTTTTGGAAAAAGTGATAAATTCCATAGAAATCTGCTACGGATTTCTACCTGCCATGGGGTTTCTGTCTTTTGGGAAGAAGGAAATGAACAGCTGCTACGGATCGCTACGCGCTGCGTTTTTTCTTTTGTCAAGAAGTTATAAGTTCAATGAAAAGCTAACTTTATACCTCTTGGCAAGAAGTCTAAACTCAATAGAAAGTTTCTAAGCATTACTATGCACTACGAACCTTACATCTTTATTCTATGTAAAGTTGCTACGTATCGTTACGCGCTACGAACTTTATATCTTTTGACAAGAAGTCTTAAACTCGATGGCAAGTTGCTCCACATCGCTACGCGCTACGAACTTGTAATATCTTTTGACAAGAAGTCCTAATTAAATTATGAATAGAAAGTATGTAACGCGTAGCGACTCGTAGCATCTTTACTAAAGGTACTACGGGTCGCTACGCGCTACATTGTCAAGAAGTTATGAAAAGCTAACTTTATACCTCTTGGCAAAAAGTCTAAATTCAATAGAAAGATTCTAAGCATTGCTATGCACTACGCACCTTACATCTTTATTCTATGTAAAGTTGCTACGCATCGCTACGCGCTACGAACTTTATATCTTTTGACAAGAAGTCTTAAACTCGATGGCAAGTTGCTACACATGGCTACGCGCTACGAACTTGTAATATCTTTTGATAAGAAGTCCTAATTAAATTCGGTGTAAAGATTCTTTACACCGAATATAAAGTATGTAACGCGTAGCGACTCGTAGCATCTTTACTAAAGATGCTACGGGTCGCTACGCGCTACATTGTCAAGAAGTTATGAAAAGCTAACTTTATACCTCTTGGCAAAAAGTCTAAATTCAATAGAAAGATTCTAAGCATTGCTATGCACTACGCACCTTACATCTTTATTCTATGTAAAGTTGCTACGTATCGCTACGCGCTACGAACTTTATATCTTTTGACAAGAAGTCTTAAACTCGATGGCAAGTTGCTACACATCGCTACGCGCTACGAACTTGTAATATCTTTTGATAAGAAGTCCTAATTAAATTCGGTGTAAAGATTCTTTACACCGAATAGAAAGTATGTAACGCGTAGCGACTCGTAGCATCTTTACTAAAGATGCTACGGGTCGCTACGCGCTACATTGTCAAGAAGTTATGAAAAGCTAACTTTATATCTCTTGGCAAGAAGTCTAAATTCAATAGAAAGTTTCTAAGCATTGCTATGCACTACGCACCTTACATCTTTATTCTATGTAAAGTTGCTACGTATCGCTACGCGCTACGAACTTTATATCTTTTGACAAGAAGTCTTAAACTCGATGGCAAGTTGCTACACATCGCTACGCGCTACGAACTTGTAATATCTTTTGATAAGAAGTCCTAATTAAATTCGGTGTAAAGATTCTTTACACCGAATAGAAAGTATGTAACGCGTAGCGACTCGTAGCATCTTTACTAAAGATGCTACGGGTCGCTACGCGCTACATTGTCAAGAAGTTATGAAAAGCTAACTTTATATCTCTTGGCAAGAAGTCTAAATTCAATAGAAAGTTTCTAAGCATTGCTATGCACTACGCACCTTACATCTTTATTATATGTAAAGTTGCTACGTATCGCTACGCGCTACGAACTTTATATCTTTTGACAAGAAGTCTTAAACTCGATGGCAAGTTGCTACACATCGCTACGCACTACGAACTTGTAATATCTTTTGACAAGAAGTCTTAATTAAATTCGGTGTAAAGATTCTTTACACCGAATAGAAAGTATGTAGCGCGTAGCGACTCGTAGCATCTTTACTAAAGATGCTACGGGTCGCTACGCGCTACTTACTTTCTATTTTTAACCAAGAAGTCTTAAATACGAAGTTGCCGTCTAGATATCTGCTACGGATAATAAACACTGCATTTCTAGATTTCACTATTATCTAGACGTCATGTGCCCAGTCAACAAATTAAACACCGTCTTCAACTGTACGAAAACACACGTTGTTATTATTTAAGTCAAGAGCCATCAATGGCCACCGGAACACAATGATGGAAGAGCTAAATATACCGGTTTCCTTCTCGTTGTGTTTTGCAATAAATACAGCACAGCCTTTCACTTCAGACACATGCGAGGAGGTTCTTTTCTAGATCTCATTTAGGTTTACAAATGAGATAGTACCTACTTATTCGTTTTCGCTAAATTATGGGTCATAAATTGTTACACCTGACAATAATACTTATTAGCTTTTTAAGTCTCTACTTAATTGATGATTTCTAAAGAGATTGTACCGGACTAACGTTCTTTTGGTTTCAGCTCATATTTTCGTCATAGTAGATTACATTGACCGCAGCGTAAACTTTGTCTCTGTTGATAAACCACACGTGTTAACCTAAGATAGAATGTCAGATATTATACATTTCGTTAGCATTAGTTAGCGCCTTTATTTGCTTCAGTATACAATTACATACGAATTATGTTTTCTTATAGTAATTTATGACAACTCACAATATGAAAGAAGGGAGCTAGGATTATCCTTAATTTATTGTTTGCTTTCCTGTCTGTCGGTCCCAGTATGAAGTAAAGTAAAGTGAAGTATGAACTTTTCAGTTGTCATACTAAAAAATAACGTAGCTAAAGATCACGCTTGGCGGTAATGTGTTGCCGATTTCATACTTTGAGTTGACGGTAAAGGCAAACATCGCATCACGCCCTCATGATGCGATGTTTTCCTTCACCGTGAGTCATGGTTTCAGTGACAAAACAGTATTAAGTAATGAATGACTGTGTGGTTGACTAAAGCTGTTTATAGTGGCAAAAATAATACGATGAGGACAAATCTGATTTTGGCCTGAATATGAGCAAAACAATCGGGTCGATTTATTTTACTAACAAACACGTTTGAGTGTTCACCTTCAGGCAAAACCGTCTGGTTCAGACGACAAGTGCTGAGGCCAGACTGATACTTGAAAACTTACGATGATGTTATGACTGGTTCACAAACGACTACAATGTTTAGGCTAAAACACACGTAAAATATTACTTTTGCCGATGTAGGTAATTACCGATGTTTACGTTCACGTGCCGTTGAAGACGTTGGTTTAAACAAGGTACTTGTTTACTACTTGCGGTAAGTGAAGTGTCCCAGTGCACTTGCGGCACCCGTGGGCTGTGGGCAGCAGAGGAGGCAATAAAATATTCATCAGTCACATGTCAACGTGACCCACGTTACACGTTCCTATGAATTGTAACACCTATTTATTGCGGTGTTGTTATTTACTATCATTTTATGTAGGTACTTGCTGCGTCATTCGAATGAGTATTATTGTGCTTTGTATGGTTACGAACCACTACTGAACATAGAACACCTCTTAGGTTTTTGTGGAATGTTCGGAGATAAAAAAAGATGTTACAATAATTGGCAAGAAATAGGTAAAATTATTTCCTCTGTTTTATTATGTGGTAACTGTTCTCGCTCTGTTTTATTGCGTAATCTGTGTTTAATTTTATTTTTCACACATTATTCTTAAACAATGGTGTTAATACGTATTTAAAAGGAAAGAGAGCAGCAAATTAACTGTGTTTTGTTCTTGTTAAATGATAACCTAACCGAGTCTCTTCTATCTATAATAAGTACTTAATATATGATTCACGTTCATTAGGGTACCTGCAATAGGCAACTATATTAAAGTTGTTTTTAAGATCATAAGCCAAAGGTGCTATAAATAGGCCAGCTTGAGGCGTGGGTCGTGAGCGGTGAGACTGGTGAGTTACTACTCACTAGACACTGGGCCATCGTTGAACAAAGTGCAGTAGGTATGTCAGTTTAAGTCATTTCTTTCATAACACTTACATAACGGACACCATTAAATTAAGACCGTCGGATTGCAACGACAGTACGACACGCTTTAAGACCAGTGGCAAATTGCTAATATTCGCTTATTACCTACGATGTTATGTGCAATAGAGGAATAGGTATGTGCAAATAAGGAAAGTCACAAATATTCAAACTTCTGACTCATTATTGATTCTGAAATATTGAATCATTCCATTATTTTCACAAACTTTTGCTTTGTTTGGACGTAAAACAACGTAACTTCAGGAAAAATATAACAATGTGACTCGTTATTAATTACCATGAGTCGTAACAACTCGCGTCATAAGGACTGAAAAAATACGATTTTGTAGTTATTCATATAAATCATGTAATTAATAATAATATGTATAAGGAAATCTTGTGTGTACCTAATTAAGTAGGTAGGTATGTGTAAGAGGTCACGCACCTGGGCGTTTAATTTTAATGAGGCAATAAGTTTAGATTGCAGGCACGTTCATATTATACCCTACCTAGAAAACATGTACCTAACCTTTATGTGCTAATAGCACATAGGAACTACTGTCTCATGCTGGTAGAGAAATTATAATATTATGGTTCCCTGTAAGTCCACATACCCAAGTGAACAATCCTCTGACGAAAATCTGAACAGAGGAAGAATGTCGAGAACTCTCAAGTATATGTAGTTTTGTCTATAGTTTTTATGCTGCGTTGCGAGGGTGCGATTAATTTCTTAATTGTTATTGTATTTTTAGTAACCTCGTTTCTATATCCAAGCAGTAAAACGAATGTGAAGCGGGGCGGCTATAAATAGTTCGGTGTTCCTGTGGGGTCTCAAGACCGTTCGCGTGATATACCGCCACAGCGTTAACTTGAACCTTTAAAGCGATATCGTACTATTATCGAGCCGCCCTAATTTCGTTGTTCAAAATTTGGGCCAACTCAAAACTATTTATAGAATGCCAATAGTGTTCAACAATCTAGGACGTGACAAGGCCAGATCGTGTTCGGCTCCAGCTAATAAACATCGTCTCATTAGGTGCAGCTTGAGTGATATTAATAGCTCTTAGGCACTATCATCTGACTTCATTTGTTGTGTATCTTTTAATTTATGTAAGAAGTGTTTTTTCTTTCAAGTGGTTCTCAGTGTAATTTTTAATGTGTACCTAATATTCCATACATGACTGCTTCGTTGGTCTAGTGGGTTGTGTTCTTCCTCTGTATCTACTTAATTATAGGAAAACATTATCTTGTCTTTAAATCACGAAAAGATTGACGAAGGGTACTGACCTCGACCAACCAACTCTTATATCAGATCAACGTCACAACATAAAGTCGAGGTGACCTTTTTGCGTATGTCTGTCTAGGAGAGCTCGGTAAGCCAATGATCCTTGCTATCATTAGTACCAATCAACCGACTATCTTCTGGTGGACGGTGGTCACGGACAGTCGGAAATCCGAATCTTGTTTAGTTTCGTGGTTGAGGTCAGGGGTTTTGTTCAGGGTTCCTGACCTCCAAGCCGATCTCGTAAGCCTTAGTACGCACGGGTGTTTCTTAAACCGTCGATTTTTGAACATGAACATGATTTTTGCTTTGAACTGAATTTGCTACAGAATGCTTGCTACGCGTTACGAACTTTCATGTTTCGGTAAGAAGTCCTAAAAAATTTAATGAAAATCTGCTACAAAACGCTACGCGTTACTACTACTATTTTTTGGAAAAAGTGATAAATTCCATAGAAATCTGCTACGGATTTCTACCTGCCATGGGGTTTCTGTCTTTTGGGAAGAAGGAAATGAACAGCTGCTACGGATCGCTACGCGCTGCGTTTTTTCTTTTGTCAAGAAGTTATAAGTTCAATGAAAAGCTAACTTTATACCTCTTGGCAAGAAGTCTAAACTCAATAGAAAGTTTCTAAGCATTACTATGCACTACGAACCTTACATCTTTATTCTATGTAAAGTTGCTACGTATCGTTACGCGCTACGAACTTTATATCTTTTGACAAGAAGTCTTAAACTCGATGGCAAGTTGCTCCACATCGCTACGCGCTACGAACTTGTAATATCTTTTGACAAGAAGTCCTAATTAAATTATGAATAGAAAGTATGTAACGCGTAGCGACTCGTAGCATCTTTACTAAAGGTACTACGGGTCGCTACGCGCTACATTGTCAAGAAGTTATGAAAAGCTAACTTTATACCTCTTGGCAAAAAGTCTAAATTCAATAGAAAGATTCTAAGCATTGCTATGCACTACGCACCTTACATCTTTATTCTATGTAAAGTTGCTACGTATCGCTACGCGCTACGAACTTTATATCTTTTGACAAGAAGTCTTAAACTCGATGGCAAGTTGCTACACATGGCTACGCGCTACGAACTTGTAATATCTTTTGATAAGAAGTCCTAATTAAATTCGGTGTAAAGATTCTTTACACCGAATATAAAGTATGTAACGCGTAGCGACTCGTAGCATCTTTACTAAAGATGCTACGGGTCGCTACGCGCTACATTGTCAAGAAGTTATGAAAAGCTAACTTTATACCTCTTGGCAAAAAGTCTAAATTCAATAGAAAGATTCTAAGCATTGCTATGCACTACGCACCTTACATCTTTATTCTATGTAAAGTTGCTACGTATCGCTACGCGCTACGAACTTTATATCTTTTGACAAGAAGTCTTAAACTCGATGGCAAGTTGCTACACATCGCTACGCGCTACGAACTTGTAATATCTTTTGATAAGAAGTCCTAATTAAATTCGGTGTAAAGATTCTTTACACCGAATAGAAAGTATGTAACGCGTAGCGACTCGTAGCATCTTTACTAAAGATGCTACGGGTCGCTACGCGCTACATTGTCAAGAAGTTATGAAAAGCTAACTTTATATCTCTTGGCAAGAAGTCTAAATTCAATAGAAAGTTTCTAAGCATTGCTATGCACTACGCACCTTACATCTTTATTCTATGTAAAGTTGCTACGTATCGCTACGCGCTACGAACTTTATATCTTTTGACAAGAAGTCTTAAACTCGATGGCAAGTTGCTACACATCGCTACGCGCTACGAACTTGTAATATCTTTTGATAAGAAGTCCTAATTAAATTCGGTGTAAAGATTCTTTACACCGAATAGAAAGTATGTAACGCGTAGCGACTCGTAGCATCTTTACTAAAGATGCTACGGGTCGCTACGCGCTACATTGTCAAGAAGTTATGAAAAGCTAACTTTATATCTCTTGGCAAGAAGTCTAAATTCAATAGAAAGTTTCTAAGCATTGCTATGCACTACGCACCTTACATCTTTATTATATGTAAAGTTGCTACGTATCGCTACGCGCTACGAACTTTATATCTTTTGACAAGAAGTCTTAAACTCGATGGCAAGTTGCTACACATCGCTACGCACTACGAACTTGTAATATCTTTTGACAAGAAGTCTTAATTAAATTCGGTGTGAAGATTCTTTACACCGAATAGAAAGTATGTAGCGCGTAGCGACTCGTAGCATCTTTACTAAAGATGCTACGGGTCGCTACGCGCTACTTACTTTCTATTTTTAACCAAGAAGTCTTAAATACGAAGTTGCCGTCTAGATATCTGCTACGGATAATAAACACTGCATTTCTAGATTTCACTATTATCTAGACGTCATGTGCCCAGTCAACAAATTAAACACCGTCTTCAACTGTACGAAAACACACGTTGTTATTATTTAAGTCAAGAGCCATCAATGGCCACCGGAACACAATGATGGAAGAGCTAAATATACCGGTTTCCTTCTCGTTGTGTTTTGCAATAAATACAGCACAGCCTTTCACTTCAGACACATGCGAGGAGGTTCTTTTCTAGATCTCATTTAGGTTTACAAATGAGATAGTACCTACTTATTCGTTTTCGCTAAATTATGGGTCATAAATTGTTACACCTGACAATAATACTTATTAGCTTTTTAAGTCTCTACTTAATTGATGATTTCTAAAGAGATTGTACCGGACTAACGTTCTTTTGGTTTCAGCTCATATTTTCGTCATAGTAGATTACATTGACCGCAGCGTAAACTTTGTCTCTGTTGATAAACCACACGTGTTAACCTAAGATAGAATGTCAGATATTATACATTTCGTTAGCATTAGTTAGCGCCTTTATTTGCTTCAGTATACAATTACATACGAATTATGTTTTCTTATAGTAATTTATGACAACTCACAATATGAAAGAAGGGAGCTAGGATTATCCTTAATTTATTGTTTGCTTTCCTGTCTGTCGGTCCCAGTATGAAGTAAAGTAAAGTGAAGTATGAACTTTTCAGTTGTCATACTAAAAAATAACGTAGCTAAAGATCACGCTTGGCGGTAATGTGTTGCCGATTTCATACTTTGAGTTGACGGTAAAGGCAAACATCGCATCACGCCCTCATGATGCGATGTTTTCCTTCACCGTGAGTCATGGTTTCAGTGACAAAACAGTATTAAGTAATGAATGACTGTGTGGTTGACTAAAGCTGTTTATAGTGGCAAAAATAATACGATGAGGACAAATCTGATTTTGGCCTGAATATGAGCAAAACAATCGGGTCGATTTATTTTACTAACAAACACGTTTGAGTGTTCACCTTCAGGCAAAACCGTCTGGTTCAGACGACAAGTGCTGAGGCCAGACTGATACTTGAAAACTTACGATGATGTTATGACTGGTTCACAAACGACTACAATGTTTAGGCTAAAACACACGTAAAATATTACTTTTGCCGATGTAGGTAATTACCGATGTTTACGTTCACGTGCCGTTGAAGACGTTGGTTTAAACAAGGTACTTGTTTACTACTTGCGGTAAGTGAAGTGTCCCAGTGCACTTGCGGCACCCGTGGGCTGTGGGCAGCAGAGGAGGCAATAAAATATTCATCAGTCACATGTCAACGTGACCCACGTTACACGTTCCTATGAATTGTAACACCTATTTATTGCGGTGTTGTTATTTACTATCATTTTATGTAGGTACTTGCTGCGTCATTCGAATGAGTATTATTGTGCTTTGTATGGTTACGAACCACTACTGAACATAGAACACCTCTTAGGTTTTTGTGGAATGTTCGGAGATAAAAAAAGATGTTACAATAATTGGCAAGAAATAGGTAAAATTATTTCCTCTGTTTTATTATGTGGTAACTGTTCTCGCTCTGTTTTATTGCGTAATCTGTGTTTAATTTTATTTTTCACACATTATTCTTAAACAATGGTGTTAATACGTATTTAAAAGGAAAGAGAGCAGCAAATTAACTGTGTTTTGTTCTTGTTAAATGATAACCTAACCGAGTCTCTTCTATCTATAATAAGTACTTAATATATGATTCACGTTCATTAGGGTACCTGCAATAGGCAACTATATTAAAGTTGTTTTTAAGATCATAAGCCAAAGGTGCTATAAATAGGCCAGCTTGAGGCGTGGGTCGTGAGCGGTGAGACTGGTGAGTTACTACTCACTAGACACTGGGCCATCGTTGAACAAAGTGCAGTAGGTATGTCAGTTTAAGTCATTTCTTTCATAACACTTACATAACGGACACCATTAAATTAAGACCGTCGGATTGCAACGACAGTACGACACGCTTTAAGACCAGTGGCAAATTGCTAATATTCGCTTATTACCTACGATGTTATGTGCAATAGAGGAATAGGTATGTGCAAATAAGGAAAGTCACAAATATTCAAACTTCTGACTCATTATTGATTCTGAAATATTGAATCATTCCATTATTTTCACAAACTTTTGCTTTGTTTGGACGTAAAACAACGTAACTTCAGGAAAAATATAACAATGTGACTCGTTATTAATTACCATGAGTCGTAACAACTCGCGTCATAAGGACTGAAAAAATACGATTTTGTAGTTATTCATATAAATCATGTAATTAATAATAATATGTATAAGGAAATCTTGTGTGTACCTAATTAAGTAGGTAGGTATGTGTAAGAGGTCACGCACCTGGGCGTTTAATTTTAATGAGGCAATAAGTTTAGATTGCAGGCACGTTCATATTATACCCTACCTAGAAAACATGTACCTAACCTTTATGTGCTAATAGCACATAGGAACTACTGTCTCATGCTGGTAGAGAAATTATAATATTATGGTTCCCTGTAAGTCCACATACCCAAGTGAACAATCCTCTGACGAAAATCTGAACAGAGGAAGAATGTCGAGATATCTGTGCTTGCTCGCAGGTAAATCACCTCGTCTGAAAACCACAAAACAGTAGAGCATGAACTTTATGGCTTGCCAGAAATTAGAACAGGCGGAAAGCTACATTTGAACATGGAATATAATTGGTTTACTGGGTGCGCGTGCGATGCGTGCCGCCGCGACCCGGTTTCGCTAATCCACAGCAAGTGCCCGGCCGGCGCGGCCCTGCCGATATCCTGCGGTCGGGCCGGGCCCTCACGTCTGCTCCATAAAACACACATTGTGGCTAAAGGTGGCATGTTGCTTTCATATGTCATTATTATATTCCCATTAAATACGAAATCACATCGGAGGGACCAGACAGGTCCCTTTTTATGCTGGGTCATCAAGACCTTTGCATAATGTATTTCCACAAAGCTAACCTCATGTCTCAGTAAGAATTAACTTTCTTTTTAATTTTCAATTTACTTAAGTAAGTAGGTACATATATAAGTTTTGTTTTGATATTTAATTTATTCTTTCAGATTCTCGTCCATATTTGCTATTCATCTGATACAGGCTGAGTGTAGACTTGCAATCGCAGAATTTGAACCGGATCTATAGAATCATGTGTTATGTAGTATTTGTATATATTAGCGATAACTGCACAGATATAGTAAACAATTTTCCATAAGGTCGATTCGAAGAGGGTTTATGAAACGGAGGTAACCAAGTTCCAAGTGTAGTAAGTAAATGTAACAAATAGTGTACCTACCTACTTAGTAAATTAAACCCATGTTTACAAACATTGCTAAAGGACTGCTGTCGGTGTTTAGAGAGGTGGTTGATTAGATTTGGGTACGTTCCGTTTGGTAACTTTCCCATTTCGACAACTAAACAAAAGACGTGCAAAACAAATGGAAAAATGTTCCAAATTGTAATGGGTGTTGTTTATCACGAGAAACGATGTCCATGGACGTCACGACATAATTATGTCATACAACGTGTAATAAGGGGCGACCTCTTCACCATTTACTCAAAAAATAACCAAGTGTGCATATTCCATGTTGTATGGAACATTCTATTACATATTTATAAGTAGTGTTATTTTTCGCTCCATTAGGTGGGAAATACGTAAGTCGACTATTTCTTCTATTTCAATGCTAAAAATGCTTAATCAAGCAATTTAATAACCATTGTTAATAACCTTTCGATCTGTAGGTCTACTTAGTGTCACTCATCTTCAACCAATAGATTTACATATAAATAACTAGTCGATGTAATTGTTATTATGATTGTCTAGTCTCAGTAATTTGATCAATAGTCCTCTGTAATCTGCGGGCCATAGATCAAATTAATCATCTGATAATAACGTGCACATGATTTATATTGTTAAGACAATAGATTTGTTCTATGAAGGTCGCAGCTTATATTTGTTTAGACGGACTTTTGATCAGTGTTCTTTTCTCGTTTGGAAATGTACTCACCCACCGCTTCATGCATTCCGACGATATACCTTCAGGTAATTTTTTCATTAGATGGAAGTCTGAAAACGTATGTTGTGCTAACGTAATCTAATAACTGCGCTAGTGCACTTCAGGGTACCTAAGTAGTTGATTCAATTGTCGCCAGCTTTGTGTCTTAACTTGATCTAACTCAGACACGTACCGTATAGTAACGTAATGGACTTAAGGCGTGAACGAAGCGATCGACGATCGGTTCTAATCTTGTCTCGAGGGGACCAGGGGTCAGGGAGTGCTTCTGCTTTCATGAGAATGTAAACAAAATAAATGAAATACCGTTAGATAGGTAATATGATAAAACTAATGGTTGCACGCGGCGTATAATTTTGACCTTAGGTAATAAGATGAGTAAGTAATTTTCCGGTGGGTTCGACGCTTCTGGATTCGTATGCATTTTTAGTAGTGAATATACTGTCCGTGTATCACCCTCCTTGTTATGTTAATATGTAGGTAGCTGTTTCATAAAAGTGCTTTTGATGTGCGGATAGAAGGAACATATTATTTTTAATAAAAATGCTGATCACATTATCATACCTACCGCTCTTATAGGAAACATTCCTCGCCATTTAATAGCTCATTTATTTATCAATTTAAATGACCCATATGTGAAACCCCAAATCAGTGACCATTTGGTTCCACAAACAAAGGATATCTAGGGGTCATCATTCGCGCTTCACGGTTGAGTTCCTTTCGGGCCATTCCGGAGACAACAGACGAAACAAAAAAAAAGAATTTAGGTACAGTCGATTTATTAGTAACTTAATTTGAATCTCTTACACCTTTTGTAATATAGAACTACATAAGCATTTGTTACAAAAGGAGCTTATACCTACCTGACCGACCCACATATTCGACCAATAAAGGCCAAGAGAGATGTAATTAGGACATATTTGGAATACTTGAAGCGATTGCTGGAAGTCCGTTCTGAAGCTTTATGTTTGATCTTTACGTGTAAAATGAAATGTAAGGATTCTCCCCGGTCACACTCTTTGTGTACTCATGTGGAAGAGAATAAAAAGTCTTTGTTAGGAAAATAAAAATATAAGATTGCTGTGTTAAATAATTTCATAATCATCATGTTTTAGTTAACATCTGACATTCACATAATCAGGTACTTACATTATCTTATCGATTCTTAAATAACATTCCATAGTAGGACTATTTGTATATTTTTACAATATCTAATTTATCAAATAGCAGCATATTTTCACATGTTTTGTTGAAGCATTACCGAAAGTCACAAATCCGAATTTCAAAATACCGATTTTCATAATTCCGAATGGTTCAAAATTCCGAATGCATCAACTCCGATTTATCATTAATCCTATTTTCATAATTCCTAAATTTCAATATTCCTAACGTTTATAATTACTATTCTCAAAATACCGAGTTTCAATAGACGAATAACAAAAAGTCCAATTACATGATAATTCGCAACACCAAAAATCCGAATTCCGATTATTAAAATACCGATTAATACAAGTCCGAAATAAAAACGCCTTGTAAATCTGAATAGCAAATAAACACATAATTGCTCGTCAGAGAGAAGTATAATATTATGTGTAGTATGAGGAGTTAGAACTAAAAAACTAATGACAGATGCGTTTTCCTACTCATATTGCATAGATTGTTTACCGAAGTGATCCATCAATAATACAGGGCATTTACAGCATGCAGGCAGGCAAGCAGCAAGCTAGCAGGCATGCAACATGCAGCAAGCATTGTTGTACACTCTAGGGTAGGGCAGACAAGACTGCGTGAAGTAGGTTTTGCAGCGATTCGTTTCTGTCACTAAATTTTGTAGCACATGTTGACTTTTAGTTTATTCGAAATATTGAGAATCGGAATGTCGTTTTTCGGACCGAGAACCCTTCGAGCATTTCATTCTTCGAACGTATGAAAATCGGAAAACTAACAAATCGCATTAACAACTTTCGGTAAAATAAATTTCGTGATTATTAATACTTAATAGACATTATAGTTCTAGGTATTATGAAATTCGGACTTTTGAAAATCGGAACATCGAAATTCGGAATAAAATATTTCGGAGTATTTGGGTGTTCCCGTTGAAAATATACTAACTGTAACTACAGTTGTTACAATAATTTATAAAGCCTCAATTTGATGCAAGTAGTTATCCACTTACAGAACGTTAGAATCCCGAAACTATTCAATAAGTCTCAAGAGCCATTTTATATTAAAATATTAAATGTTTTGTTGAATTTACTGTACCAAATAAGACTGGATCGTACATCCTGCCACACAATACAACACATTTTCAGCAGGTAAGAACAATCATTTCAAACACAACACAGAATATTAAAAAGCCGATGTTGTTTTGGTCTCGTCAATTCTGAAAGCAATAGAAAATTCTTGAATACTTATTTATAGAACCTAGATTATCTAGAATTGCCAACGTAGCACCAGCTGCCGTGCCTCTTCATTGATCTAACGATATAAAATAGACTAATGCAAAATTATTAAGAAAGCGTGGGACTTCATATATAAATAATACTGGCATGGTATTATAACTATTGATTAATTTTCCACCCACGAGCAATATTTTAATTTGAATATGGAATACTTAGGTAAAGTTTTCTAAGCCCCTTAAAATTAGGCCGCATTCACACGTAACTCCTTTATCAACCGTGTCTATCGCAGACAGTGAGCTTTTTAGTTCAATGGTCGTGTTCACACAGCGTATAGTCAGCCACCAACTGTGAGCGTCAGGTTCAAAATGCATAATGCAAAAAAAAACAAAGGACTGTTTTTTTTTTGCCTACATTTTGTAGGTACTGAACGTTTTCAGCAGCCGACGATAATAATATACGCTTTAGTGTAAACGTAGCCAAAATGTACGAAAACTTCAGCCGTCGACTGACTAAGGCCGCCAATACGTTTGGTGTCAACGCGTCCTTAGAAAAACAATAACAGGAAAAGCTGATTTTGCGATTTGAACATCAAAGATTGAGAAAGTTTAATTAAGTCAATAAAGTAATTAAGAGAGTTCTTTAGAAAATTAAATTAGGTGTCGATGGTATGAATTTGACTATGTGTTATTACTTGACCATACATTTTGCACTGTAAAACCATACAAATATTTAAAACGACAACCACACACAAGTTTATCTTTTTAATTGAAAGTCCCATAAACATGACAAAAACAGTGAATCGTGGTTACCGTTCTTCATGAAATATTTCCGTTGTTCGCTCTACGCTGAACAAAGTTTAATATTAATACGTAGTGGGGCTCCACATACTTGTGTAAGTACAGAAATTATGTAAAGTATGGTTTGGGTATTTCATTTTGTAACACAGATTTATTATGATAATGTTTTCGAAATACGGGATGGTTTTATGTATCTCTACCTTTCTTTACTCCTTTTAGGAAGTTATATTACGTTTTTAATCAGAAAACTGAATGAAGATTTGGTAAAATCTTCAATGGATGTTTTATCAATAGGTAACTGTCTTGTTTTACCTATATTATCTTTTCTAGCAGATTTCTTATTTGTAGAGGTTTTTATTTGATTTGCAGTGTATGTATGTTTGCTTAGGGCAAATCTTGGAATCTTGGATCTACAGAATTTTAAAACAATTTTCCCCAACCGATTGAGCTTAACATTTGCTTACACGTTTAGTTTATGTGACAATGCATGGTTAGCTAAGTGATGTCATTCTAAATCCAATATGGCGGACTAGTTATTTTTACACACCACTGTGATTATGGTATAAGTATATAGAACCACTAGAAGGGTTTGCTGAGAGGAATATAAAACAGCGGCCAAGTGCGAGTCAGACTCGCCCATGAAGGGTTCCGTAGCAGCAAAATATACCTAAAGGTTACGATTTTACGATCTATGACGTATTAAAAAAAAACTACTTACTAGATCTCGTTCAAACCAATTTTCGTTGGAAGTTTACATGGTTATTGTACATCACATATTTTATCATTCTCGTATTTTTAGAAGTTACAGGGGGGGGGGGGGGGGGACACATTTTACCACTTTGGAAGTGTAGCTTGCGCAAACTGTTCAGTTTAGAAAAAAATGATATTAAAAACCTCAATATCATTTTTAAAGACATATCCATAGAGTATCCGTATGGGTACGATGAAAAAAAAAATTGAGTTTCAGTTCAAAGTATGGGGAACCCCCAAAATTAATTGTTTTTCTTTCTATTTTTGTGTGAAAATCTTAAGGCGGTTTACAGAATACATCTACTTATCAAGTTTGCAACAGCATAGTTCTTATAGTTTCGGAAAAAAGTGGCTGTGACATACGGACGGACAGACAGACCGACATGACGAATCTATAAGGGTTCCATTATTTGCCATTTGGCAACGGAACCCTAAAAAGGGGATTCACACCTATGTTAATGCTTGTTTTTCTACTAAGCTTGTTGAGACAGAAAAAAAAAACTGTTATATATGTAGGCAACAAAGCTTTAAATGTTCTAAACATTGAAACACAGTTTACGTTTTTCTTATAATGTAGCGTGTATGGTCCTGCATCTACTTACTAATATTAATTGAATTACATATTATCATGGTAAGTAATCAATAATACTTAGTACTAGAAAACAGTTGGACATAGTATCTAGGTCAGTTTGTCTTCCAAAATCCGCCATCTAAGCATTACACACACATAAGAACAGTGTATATTAATTAAGTACTCAGTTCGTACTCATGCTAAAGTTCGTGGTCATTCTTCAATATGTGCTAGCATTGTTCCCTCTCATAGCGACGCTCATTCTTCGGACGGGGGTCGGGAAGGGTCGCGTTGGCAAGGGATGCCGGGGTCTCGCAGGCCGTGGAGGTAGGCGTGAGTCCGTGCTGGCTCGAGCTCGAAACTCGTCGCCGCACTCCGACCGGCCAGATGACGACGTGGAGTCGCTGCGACCGACGCACACCTCGTCTTCTTCGTCTAGCTCCATCTCTGTCCATCGACGACCTGAAAAATGGAAAGAAGATTTTCATGAATGAGGAAACGCCACGTGCAACTGAGATGGTCATTCATCGGGCCATCTATTTCTTTTGCGCATACGGAAGAAATAAATAACACACTTTGTAGCCATCCATAAACTTCAACCCTTGTCAAAAAACTGCTTATTGAAATATCCATTTAAAGGAATTTTTTAGAAACAGCGTTCCCAAATCACTTAGAAAATAAAAGATCTATTGAATTTAGTCTTAAAATAATATTGCAAGACAACACTCAATAGGCAATAAACCTTTTGTTGAAGCGACCTTTTTCGGAATATCTGGTGGGATGTTAAACAGATGTGTAGGTTAGCAGAAGGCGCGAAAAGCACACGAGATGACATTTGGCGGGAATTGACCAGACGCCATGCTATCGACCAATAAGCGAGCATCTTGCTATCGCTTGACCAATGAACGGATTACTTTGTGTTGATTTTCACTTTACAGGCGGGGCGAATCTGTATTGCTTGGAGAGATGGAGAAACAAGCTTAGGAGGGCCCTTACGATTTTAGCAACGAGCGAAGTCGGACGTGTAATCATAATTTTAATTTTGAAGATTGTGTTGTGTTAAAGTAGAAGCAGTGTTTCTCGTACTTAGTTACCTAATTGTAAATAAACAAAGTATACCCTAGTGTAGTGGGTTAATACTACTTAGATAGATAGAATCTAGTGAAATTCGAGACAGAGAGACAGAGCTGAATCTGGTAACGTATTCTAAGTTCAAATTTTGTGTTAGAGCAAGATCCCAAGCTAATTTACCATAACTTCAATCACTCGATTTACCACAGCCACGTAATTAACGATCCAAATAAAATGGAGGCTACCACAAAACTTCGACATCTTATATTCACTAAGACAGAAGACGAGTGAGCACCTTTGGTCTTAAATAGACAAGGTAGCTATGACACTATTCCTGATGATGGTGATTTATCTCTTAGTGTTAGTTTGTGTAGAAGTATGGTACATATTGTACTGTAGTACTGGAAGGCAGAACCTGCGGAGAAATCTCTTTAGCGTGTCTAAATAGTGTACATCACGCAGACCTTGAATTACGCGAGATGGCTAAGCTAGAAATTTGAATACACAATTGTGAATTATTATGGGATCTTGTGATTTAAGCATCTTTGATAAACTTTATAACAATTATGTGTATGCTACCTCTTCTCTCGGTTGTCTTGAGACTTCTATAAATTTATAGATAATTGTCAATATTATGTACATATGTGTGTAGACTTAATTTGTACATGTCAGAAGGGTTTTTCGCTTGAGATGTTCCGTTTTCCCTTATCTGACTAGGTTTAGGAATGGGACACTCGACCTAGGATCGTCACCATCTTAGCGAACCTAGGCCTAATTAAACAAACAGTTTCTTTCGTACATTTATCGAAAATAAATGAATAATATAAACGATAATCAACTCTTTCCTTTTGTATTCCAAAATTATATGTATAGAGAATTTAATAATGGAGAACAGATAAAGTTAAGACTAAGTCTTAACAGTAGTGTTGCCTTAAATCAGAATAATAGATCAATTCGAACCTCCAATAGTGGATTCTCTATATACACACCGACCCTCGCCTAACACGATATTTACATTATTGGATCTATCCAAATATAATAATTTGTACTGCTATAGACTCTCTATCAGGTCTGAGATAGAAATCTCGACCTAAGTCTGATACTTTAATTAGTTTGAGACCTAAGCTCATTCAGAGCTGAATTAAACTCAGCATACATCAGTGAAAGCAAAACTGAGTGAGTAGAGACACTAGTCCACTGTAACTTAAACATCACTTTGATTCAAGTCACTAGTATCAGCGACCCAGCTACAGAACGAGAAATTAAGCAGCTGATGATATAATTATGTGGGTTCAAGTCAATGATCACTTGATTATAATTATAGGAGGGGAAATACTGTTCGTGCGAGACAGAGACATTTCGGTTGTGTTGTGATATAATGCATATTAAAATCCTCAACTACGATAAACTGATGGCTCTGAGTACATGACTGATCGACACCTCAGGCGGTGATAACTTAGCATACCATACACGCCATGTCTTGCAATCCGACTCCCGACCTAGATTTGGCCAAATCTAAATATAACTCAACTATAAATACATATCAAATCCATGGATCTGGGGCATGCCTGCCCTAAAAGGGAATCTGGCAAATAACAAAAAAATGGAAGTACCTGCCTACAATGGATAAGGGAATCACCAACGCTTCGTAGCGTCTTTAGGGAGTCGATTGCGCCCCAATAACATTGATTAAGGACCGTTATCACGGTGTAGGGTTTCCCCATGCTAGAACGATATCAGTCTCAGGTGGTGGCTATCAAATTAGCACAACACACAATGAATCAACTTATACAATCATTCTAACGTGCCTAACTGAGAGTAAATCGTAGAATCCTTATTAAATCCGAAGAAGATGCATTAACCATTGTATTGAATAATAACATAGACGAGTTAAGACAAACTCCGCGTTATCGAGTAGAATGATTGATAAGTCTACATTGTTCGAACAGTGGAGTGTACTCAAGATTGACCTAAGGTCAATCTAAATTGAATTGTTGATTAAAACCCCGAAACGACTCTCATGCTACAGTATTGTTTCCTAAACACTGGTGTACGGAAGTAAGATCTTTCCTAGACTAAACACAGTATTAATTATCAAGGCTGATTAAGGAAGTTCGATTCTTTCTAAACATCCTCAATCACGAGAACAAACAGACTAGACGATCAATGCGAGCCAATACAGAACCTAGGTACGATGACTCACAGGTCCTCATCCAGTACCATCACAGAATTTGGTGCCGTGACCAGGATCTAAGCACATATTCGAAATAACGATATGACTAGATCTATATATATAAAATAAAAGAACACAACGTAGAAATTAAGAATCGTGATCGTGATGTGAGAGAGAATTTAGAAATTTTGGAAATACTGAGAGGAGAGATAAAATACACACTGTGCATGTTGTTATGTATAATATGTTGTACATTTACCTTATGTATAGGGGGAACAGAAATAAGCTGTATTAATGTACAATCTACAGGATTCCAAGGAGGAGACTACAACGTCGCAAATATTTTCCTTAAGTTTATTTCCTAGATTAGCTTATTTCTTAGATTTAATTCTTCAGGAGGAGACTGAGACCGGAGGTATTAATTGTTTAACTTGTGTTGTTTATCTGTGTTTATCCCTTAGCAATTTACCAGATATCTGACGGGAAGGTTGCTTAAACGGACGAATCAATTAACATTGTACGGGTCTAAACGGTTAGTAGAAAAGAAATACAGTAGAATGAATGGGTAAATACAATAAAACACAACGCAATTTTATGGTTCTAGAAATTGTGAGAGACGGCGCAGCTAAAGCTTACAATGGCTATAATAAATAACAGATGTTACGATAATGGTTATCATTAATAATAATGGTTACCGCATGACTTATCAGTTAATACAAATATGTATTACATTGTCATGGATTTTGGGTTCGATTCCCGCCTGGCGCAATAGTTGATAAGTAATTAAATTCCTGTGTCACTGTTAGTGGATTCAGTTCCCATATGCTATATATGGAAGTACCTAGAGTTAAGTAGGTAACGATTTATAAGACTTTTGATTGTGTTCCAGTGCAACAGTAATTATGGGTTCGACTCCCTGTTTATGCAAGTATCGTGTCTTGATATTACACGGACAGATTTCAATTGAAATTGAAATACAATTGTTTACAATAAAATTGAAAGTTTTGCATTGGTATAAGGATGAATGAATGGTGGTGAGTAGAGCGGTACGAGTATATTAATAGTGATAATATACTCAGAAACATGAAGTTTAGAAAAGGAGAGGTTATTTGCGAGAGAGAACCAACGTCGGACTGGCTATCGCTTTTGTAAAGGAGAGCAAAGGTTCTAACACGCCGAAACATGTGGGGGAGGGACAACCAAAAAACTAGAATTCCCTACACAAACTAGGTTCGATAATATAATATTGTGTAGCACGGAAATAAAGGGATCTCAGAACGCGACAGGATAGGAGTAGCTTACAAAATTTTAACTAACAAAGGGTGGAAGCCAGGACAGAGTTTAGGAGTTGGCAAAGGAGGCCTTAAACGACTACTAAAACCTAACACAGGCAGTGACGGAGATGATTTATCACTCAGTAATTAAAAGCATAGGAATCTCATTAGAAAATCAGTTTGGCAACGTAGCCGAATACATCGAGAGGTATTGTGTGTGAGCTTTGCGTGGTGAGAAAATTACATACGTATACAATGATTCACGAACTCGACGAGTCGATAGACGTAGAGATTGATACTTTTTACCTAAATTACCTGAGGTATGCGTGAGGTTGTACGGTTGAAGTATAAATGCACTTATCGATACAGGGAGCTAGATTAGCGGAATAACTAGAGAATTATACGAGTCTATTCTAAGGAGAAATGAAATTTTACCTGAGATTGCTATTCCAGCCATTCAAATACAAGGAGCGTTCGGATCGCGGAGCGAAAGTACAAATCGGGTGGTTTTAATAGAGTTCAAATTAGGTAGTACCTTAGTCGAAGCACCTGTTTTAATTATGCGGCGGTTACCTAGATCATTAATACTAGGATATGACTGGCTAGAACGAGTAAAAGGAATAGTACACTGTGGAAGCGAACGGACAGTAACAATAGAGCATTTAGGAGTTAGGTCTTGCGTAAGACTGAATTCAGATTGCAAATTTGTAAGGTTACGGGGAGAGACAAATGCAGCAACGAATAACTTGATATTAAACAAAGACATTAAACCGGTAGAACATAACAAGCATAGAGTTAAGAAACGTATGGTGGAAAGAATAAAGAAAATCACCTACACAATTTAACTTTAAGTAGTGAACAAAAGGAACTATTTTTAACAGTACTAGGCGAATTAGGAGTCGCAGGATTAACTGGTAGGCTAGGAAAGTGTCGATTATTATGTGTAGAAGTGAAGCTGTTGGGAGACATAGTAAATACGAAGGGGGTACGTATGGATCCAGAACGGGTGGAGGCCATACTAGATTTTCCCGTACCTCGAACACAAAAGCAATTACGAGGATTTTTGGGATTAATCAATTATTTTAGAAGGTTTATTACGAGATATAGCGAAGAAGTTAGACCACTCTGTGACCTATTAAAACAAAATACAAAATGGTCTTGGACACAAGAAATAATGATTGTTTTGAGAAAGTTAAGAGATTATTTGTAGACACAATACTCCTCACACATCCAATCCTAAGGAGACTTATTATTTGCAAACCGACAGCAGTAATCTAGGAGTTTCAGGATATGTTTATCAGCTGAATGATGTAGGAGAGGAACAAATAATAGGATGCTGTAGTAAGTCGTTGTCAGAGACGGAACGAAAATGGACAGTTACAGAACAAGAATTATGGGCTATCATTTTTAGTTTATCTAAGTTTGAAACTTATTTAAGAGGGGCGTGGTTAGTTATTAGGACTGATCATAAGAGTCTGATATTTTTACAAACATGTAAACTATTGAGCGCACGTATGATACGCTGGGTACACTACATAGGGCGATTCGATTTCACAATTGAGCATGTAAAGGGGAAGTCAAACACGGTAGTTGACGTGTTATCTAGACATATAAAAGGGACCACCGATGTATTAACTAATAAAACGGTGTGGCCAGAAATGAATTTGTTCAAAGTATCGTTGGGACAGGTAGTACGAGACCGATGGAAAGAAATAGGTAGTCACCAAAGAGCAAATGATAACTAATTAAGAATAGATAGCATTGTTATCTGATACAGCTTTCCAACTATAGTTGGATTTCAGAACTGCTCTTTCCTCTTAAAATCGGAGGAGGGCGACTAATTGGAATAAAGTCTAATATGTCTATGTGCGGACTATTTCAGTTACGAGTACTCCTGGATACGACTACGATCAGCTGACAGCTGACTAAGCAGTAAGGTGCATTGGGCGAGGCCTCTGTCCAGTGGCAACTACATAAGGCTGAGTTAAGAACAAGCGAGCATCGCAGGTAGCGTCGCTCGATATCACAAATACTCTTTTAAGAGACTCTGGTATGTCAAATTAAATTATTAGCATGCACAGGTCTTTTGAAATTACCTGAAACGTGATAAATGACAAGAGTATTTTGAGGTTGAAGAAGTTCAAGTTCAGGAATTATGTGGCGATAAAAGATGCTTCTGCGAAACTAAACAAAATTATAATAGCAGGAAATGTGTCTTAATAGATTAGTGTTTCAGACTTCATTATAACAAAAATCATAAATGAATACAGTTCGAGATAGGAGAGCTAGTGAAACTGAAAACTTTTGCAAAGTCAGATGCCGACAAAAACTAACAAACAAATTTATGCGGCTACTCGAAGGACCTTAAGTAATTGGAGCAGTTCCATATAGTAATGTATATACTTTAATTGATGTTCATACTGACAAAATCAAAGGGAATTATAATGCGATTCACCTGTTCCGGTTTTACCAAAACAGCAAATAAGGTAAAACTTTATTATGGTTTAAGACGAACAAAGGAGACAAATAAATGCGTTGCCACCATCATAAAACAGTAAACCCAAACTAAACAAACAAAGGGAGACCAAGTTGAATAGGTTATTATCGTACTCGAAAGCAAAACAAATAGACGTGGGAAATTTAAGGTTGGCGTAAGAATGTAGAGAAGGAAATAGATTTTTCAACGACCTAGTGTAATGATGGAGAGATATATAAGTACTAGGTGATTAAACAAATCTATTTGGGGGAGTGTGAGATGGTCATTCATCGGGCCATCTATTTCTTTTGCGCATACGGAAGAAATAAATAACACACTTTGTAGCCATCCATAAACTTCAACCCTTGTCAAAAAACTGCTTATTGAAATATCCATTTAAAGGAATTTTTTAGAAACAGCGTTCCCAAATCACTTAGAAAATAAAAGATCTATTGAATTTAGTCTTAAAATAATATTGCAAGACAACACTCAATAGGCAATAAACCTTTTGTTGAAGCGACCTTTTTCGGAATATCTGGTGGGATGTTAAACAGATGTGTAGGTTAGCAGAAGGCGCGAAAAGCACACGAGATGACATTTGGCGGGAATTGACCAGACGCCATGCTATCGACCAATAAGCGAGCATCTTGCTATCGCTTGACCAATGAACGGATTACTTTGTGTTGATTTTCACTTTACAGGCGGGGCGAATCTGTATTGCTTGGAGAGATGGAGAAACAAGCTTAGGAGGGCCCTTACGATTTTAGCAACGAGCGAAGTCGGACGTGTAATCATAATTTTAATTTTGAAGATTGTGTTGTGTTAAAGTAGAAGCAGTGTTTCTCGTACTTAGTTACCTAATTGTAAATAAACAAAGTATACCCTAGTGTAGTGGGTTAATACTACTTAGATAGATAGAATCTAGTGAAATTCGAGACAGAGAGACAGAGCTGAATCTGGTAACGTATTCTAAGTTCAAATTTTGTGTTAGAGCAAGATCCCAAGCTAATTTACCATAACTTCAATCACTCGATTTACCACAGCCACGTAATTAACGATCCAAATAAAATGGAGGCTACCACAAAACTTCGACATCTTATATTCACTAAGACAGAAGACGAGTGAGCACCTTTGGTCTTAAATAGACAAGGTAGCTATGACACTATTCCTGATGATGGTGATTTATCTCTTAGTGTTAGTTTGTGTAGAAGTATGGTACATATTGTACTGTAGTACTGGAAGGCAGAACCTGCGGAGAAATCTCTTTAGCGTGTCTAAATAGTGTACATCACGCAGACCTTGAATTACGCGAGATGGCTAAGCTAGAAATTTGAATACACAATTGTGAATTATTATGGGATCTTGTGATTTAAGCATCTTTGATAAACTTTATAACAATTATGTGTATGCTACCTCTTCTCTCGGTTGTCTTGAGACTTCTATAAATTTATAGATAATTGTCAATATTATGTACATATGTGTGTAGACTTAATTTGTACATGTCAGAAGGGTTTTTCGCTTGAGATGTTCCGTTTTCCCTTATCTGACTAGGTTTAGGAATGGGACACTCGACCTAGGATCGTCACCATCTTAGCGAACCTAGGCCTAATTAAACAAACAGTTTCTTTCGTACATTTATCGAAAATAAATGAATAATATAAACGATAATCAACTCTTTCCTTTTGTATTCCAAAATTATATGTATAGAGAATTTAATAATGGAGAACAGATAAAGTTAAGACTAAGTCTTAACAGTAGTGTTGCCTTAAATCAGAATAATAGATCAATTCGAACCTCCAATAGTGGATTCTCTATATACACACCGACCCTCGCCTAACACGATATTTACATTATTGGATCTATCCAAATATAATAATTTGTACTGCTATAGACTCTCTATCAGGTCTGAGATAGAAATCTCGACCTAAGTCTGATACTTTAATTAGTTTGAGACCTAAGCTCATTCAGAGCTGAATTAAACTCAGCATACATCAGTGAAAGCAAAACTGAGTGAGTAGAGACACTAGTCCACTGTAACTTAAACATCACTTTGATTCAAGTCACTAGTATCAGCGACCCAGCTACAGAACGAGAAATTAAGCAGCTGATGATATAATTATGTGGGTTCAAGTCAATGATCACTTGATTATAATTATAGGAGGGGAAATACTGTTCGTGCGAGACAGAGACATTTCGGTTGTGTTGTGATATAATGCATATTAAAATCCTCAACTACGATAAACTGATGGCTCTGAGTACATGACTGATCGACACCTCAGGCGGTGATAACTTAGCATACCATACACGCCATGTCTTGCAATCCGACTCCCGACCTAGATTTGGCCAAATCTAAATATAACTCAACTATAAATACATATCAAATCCATGGATCTGGGGCATGCCTGCCCTAAAAGGGAATCTGGCAAATAACAAAAAAATGGAAGTACCTGCCTACAATGGATAAGGGAATCACCAACGCTTCGTAGCGTCTTTAGGGAGTCGATTGCGCCCCAATAACATTGATTAAGGACCGTTATCACGGTGTAGGGTTTCCCCATGCTAGAACGATATCAGTCTCAGGTGGTGGCTATCAAATTAGCACAACACACAATGAATCAACTTATACAATCATTCTAACGTGCCTAACTGAGAGTAAATCGTAGAATCCTTATTAAATCCGAAGAAGATGCATTAACCATTGTATTGAATAATAACATAGACGAGTTAAGACAAACTCCGCGTTATCGAGTAGAATGATTGATAAGTCTACATTGTTCGAACAGTGGAGTGTACTCAAGATTGACCTAAGGTCAATCTAAATTGAATTGTTGATTAAAACCCCGAAACGACTCTCATGCTACAGTATTGTTTCCTAAACACTGGTGTACGGAAGTAAGATCTTTCCTAGACTAAACACAGTATTAATTATCAAGGCTGATTAAGGAAGTTCGATTCTTTCTAAACATCCTCAATCACGAGAACAAACAGACTAGACGATCAATGCGAGCCAATACAGAACCTAGGTACGATGACTCACAGGTCCTCATCCAGTACCATCACACAACGGAAACGCAACGCTCTCTGCTGTTCCGACGTCCCAAACTAGATTTTGGCGAAGTCAAAACACATCCAATTGTGATTGGGTGAATGTATGTACATGTGTGTAGCAATACACACTACACAAAGCAGTTTAATGGAATGGAAATGGAATATCGAAGGGATGAGAGGTCCCTACTTCATTTTTATTAGGGAAGTAGGCAATAAAGTATAAGTAAGTATCTGTTTATTCCAAATCTTCAATTTATATCAATAAGTGAATGGGTAGGTGCCTCTCGTGTGTTTACATAACTACAAGTAATATAGGATGGATCCTTATTAATAGTACTTGCTTTCCTTAAGAGAATGATATTGAAATCCTATGTTGCCAGGTTTGTATGTTTCCATGCCAATCTTATATTTAGATGCATTAGTAGGTACAGATGTTTTAATAATGCGTATGATAAAACTTTATCGGAAACACTCCACAGACGTCTAAGCTCTTCATAGTGTTTTTACAACTGAACATCTAGCTGCTAGTTTTTACGTTTATGGGTTCTAAAAAAATTTCAATAGACTTACGAGTTTATTGTTCAAACGATTATTTCGTCTTTTTACATATGTTTGCAAGGCCACGCGTTTTTTATATACAATTAATGCACTACCTATGATTGTTAGACTGAACCTACATTAGGAATTTCGCATTTCCTCGATATTTTCTTCAAGGGATTTTCGTCGAGTACCTACGAACAAAGCCGCATATTCCCAGGGGTCCCATACAACCCACATATCGCCTCCCTAAAGCCGGACGCATTATTATAACCGAGATAATAAGTCCCTAGCTAGAATATATTCCTAGTTGTAGCGAACATGACATCGGCATAAAACCGTTTGAAACAAGAAATCTCGAGAGTTACCTACTGAAACACTAGGGAGGAATAATGCAGTAGGAGAATCACTTTAATTACGGTTTTTTTTGGTCTTTCTTTCCCCGTTTTTTTTCCGTCCACAATTTCATTAATGCGCGACAATTGTATTGTTTCCATAGAGCTATCATTTCCCACGAGTCTCATTGGACTGAAAAGGTTTAACACGGTCATTGTTGCGTGAACATTCAAATCCGGATGTTATGTTGTTTACTCAAAAATGTTTTTATTTCAATATTACGAGTACCTAACCTTTTCAGGTTATGTATAAATCATCATCATCATCATAATCATCATCTCAGCCGAACCCACTGCTGGACATAGGCCTCCCCCAAGTGTCGCCACATTGACCGGTCCCTTGCGACTCGCATCCACTGGATTCCCGCAACCTTCACCAGATCATCGGTCCACCTAGTGGGAGGTCTTCCAACGTATCGCCTTCCGGTTCGCGGTCGCCACTCCAGAACTTTTCGGCCCCAACGGCCATCCGTTCTGCGAGCAAACTGGCAACACACACTGGTCATAGACTTTCGTCTTGAGACACTGCGGTAAGTTGGACGAGAAGATACCGCGCAGTTTCCCGAACGCTGCCCAGCCGAGTCGGATTCGACGATTGACCTCTTTCTCGAAATTAGACCTACCTGACTGGACCGTTTGTCCTAGGTATACATAATCGTCTACAATTTCGAGTGTAGAGTCTCCGATCTTGATAGGAATGGGTGTGACATGGGCATTCAACATGACGTTCGTCTTGTCCATGTTCATTTTTAGACCCACTCTTTTGGAAGCTCTACTGAGGTCATCGAGCATTGTACTGAGGTCCTCCATGGGCGCAGCCATGACCACAATATCGTCGGCAAACCGAAGGTTTGTATAAATACCATGAGAGAATTTTCTCTAGCTCTTGTTCTGCCATCCCTCAGCCACAAGGCAGACCAATGAAAGGTAGATAGAATGTGTGAATGGTGTCACGGGAGAAAGGTTTAATGAACACAAAAATGAAGAATAGTGTGGAATTAAAGCAATGATGAGCAAAGTCCACTTTTTGAAATACCACTTAAGTCGAATAGGCAAAAATGTAAAAAAAAAGCGAATACGTAACTTAGATATTATGTCGAAGAGCTTAGTCTTAGGGTTCATGCACGATGGCGAGCAATGCGACTACCGTCAAGAAAACGCTTTTTTCCTCCATCGAGGAATACTCTGAACAACTTCTTTTATTTGTTTACTCCATAATCGCTTTCGCCTGAGTGTGTAGCTGGTCAAGAGGAACATGGTTGGAAACTTACAGAAAGGTGGTGCAGCGTTGGTGTCTGGTGTGGTGTCTGAGGAAGCCCTCGCCAACGGCCGACCCAGTGCCGCCGGGTGCCGGTCGCCGTCGCGTCTCGACCACTTATTGCTCACGCGCCAGAAGCGACGAGCGTCACGGAATACACCCCATACCTAGGTGCAAACATAAAAGTATAACGTAAGCATCACCTTGTTTTATCAGTACTATATATTAAAAACTGCTGTAGCCGAGCATCATCCTTCTAGAGTTCCTCCTGGAGCACTTTGTTCAAGTTTCTAAGAAACTATAGACTTAACTATGTTTTCAAGCTGCGGCGGTGGAAGAGATAAAGTTTAGAAGTGAGCTCAGATACGATTACCATCAGCTTTGAAAAGTGAACTGTCTGTCAGATAAGTCTGTTTTGTAACTCCTGTAAATATTTAACGTAATTATATCTCTTGAAATCTAGTTCAGGAAAATACGAGTATTTACAGGTTTTATTAAATTGCAGATAGATACATCATTTATAAAATATAGAGTGACTTAAAATTACATTAATTGTTATTTGACAAGAATTTTGTCATCCTAACTAATATAATATGTAAATGTGAAAGTGAGTTTGTATGTCACGCTACACTTTGATGGACGTACGGATAGATTAGGATCTAAAATACTTTTTATCCAGGTAGGACTGTTCTGCATAGTTCCTGACCGCCATGCGAGCGATGCAAAACACAATAATTATGATCATTCATGCAGGATGAAGAAAGCAGTTAAAATGCTGGGACTGCATCTTAGTTAATCGTAAACTAGCTATAAATAATTTAATGATTATTATAAACTTTATGACCGTCCCGGGTATCCGTCAGTCCGTCACATCAACTAAGCGCAGTCCCGGGTTCGTTAACTTGCTAGAGAGCAGAAAATAAACTGTGCACTTATTAGATTTCTTGGATCGATACGATAATCCTATGATGGATCGGTTTTATACAAAACCCGTTGGCGACAGTTGCGAAGTTTCTTTTTCTGAGGACCTTTTCAGTACCTATCCTGATTGCATTTATAAAGGACAATGGGCGAAATTGCCCTTGCTTGCTTTAAGATATGTCTAGGTCACCGTAAAATTGTAAAACCCGTTAGATTGTAATCCATCTAGCGATAGGAGCTCCTATTTCTGTCTACAGGGTTTAAAGGAACCTAATTAACCTAACGTCGGGGTGCTTCAAGTCCTGATTATGGGGGCAAAAATACTTCCGTCACAAACATTTCACAATTTTACGGTTACACTTACATATATTACAATCTACCGAAAAATAATGCGTTAAATTGTAAGCAGTATGTTCGTTTGACAATCTATCGAGAGTTTACAATCTCGCTAGATAGATAACAGTCTAACGGGTTTTATGATTTTACGGTAACATATCTATATAGATTGATCTCTTTAAGAAGAACATTTTTTACAATGGCGACTTCTCTCGATTCGGAGTCAGAGAGGAGCTACATGATGGGGTTTATTAATAATAACATTGTATTGTAAAAAAATACTTTAATATGCTTGAACTATTGCGATTGACAATATTCTTTTCACACAACAAATTGACACTACTCATTTTTTCTAATCAATTAACCGACAGTGCAGTGGCCAGTTCTCACACTCCTTTTCACGGCACTATTGTGTTCATTCGGAGACTCCTAGGCTGCTTCGCAGTCTCGTCAGTCGCGGAGACGGTCTGCTTCTATGTCTTCAGTTCGCAGATACATGATGTCTAATGCTTCTTCTTGGAACAGTTCCCGATGAAGTGCATTTTCAGATCAATATGATTTGACTTGGAAGTCACCATCTGGTTCTTACTCAGCTTGATGGCTGCTTGATTGTCATTCAGGATGACTATGCGTTCGTAGCTAGCGCCTAGATCTTTGTAGAGACTTTTCAAGTGTAAAGCTTCTTTTGCTGCTTCAGTCAGAGCTACATATTCTGCCTCGGCTGTTGACAGCGCAATATATGTTTTCTGTTTCTTTGACATCCAACTTATGGCCGTTCCAGCAAAGGAGAATGGGCGCCGATATGTATTTGCCCCGAAGTCCAATAGACGTATGAAATATACCATTGAAAAGATTATTTAAAGGGGAACCCTTGCTTCTAACACTTTTTGTGACAATTCGTAGTCCATTCGAAGTTATGGACTACGAATTGTTTGTTAAATATAAATTCGAATATTCGATTACTACCAAAAAATTACTTGTCTAAAGTCTATGTTGGTAGAAAATAGAAGTTGTTGTTAACAACACTGCTAGACGGTATATTTTATTTTAGTAAACACTAAGTTTATATATTTTAAGGATAAATAAATGATGATTCTATTCCTGTTGTTATGTTACATTACTTGCAAAGTTGCAATGTAGGTTTAAAGTCAGCGTCACATTGTACAAACCGTTATATTGTAATGTAACTAGCGAGATTGTAAACTCGCTTGTAATTTCACAATATTACGGTTTTACTTCGATAGATTATAATCTATCGAAAAATAATGCGTTATATTGTAAGCAGTATGTTTGCTTGACCATCTTTCGAGAGTTTACAGTTTTGCTAGATAGATTACAATCTAACGGGTTTTACAATTTCACAGTGACATATACATTAGAATGTATCGCATTTGTTTATGAGTTTTCATTGACAACGTTTTGTTTATTTTTAAAATTAGGAAGTAATTTGTTTCATAATGGACGAACTTATGACTTCTTAATTTGTAAACTTAAGAATTGTTTTCAATTTTGATGATTAAGTAAATAATTATTGTGCCAGGTTTACTCATATACATAAAATTGAGTTCTTAAAGCAATAAAAGCTGAAATTTTAAATCCTTTTTTAATATTTTAGAAAGTATTCGAATATTCGAATAATATTAGAACAGTACTAAAAAAATATTCGAATAATCAAAAATCAAAACTTTCGAATTTTTGCAACCTCTACTCCGAATACAGACTACGAATTAGCAAAAGTTATGTTAGTAGCAAAAGTTCTCATAGAAAATCTCTCTTTAATGGTGTATATCTTATTGCTATTGGTAACTCAGAAAATGTGAACTTCAGTGGCCACTTTTTTACACTTTTAGGTAGATTATTTCGAACATCTTTTCGATCGTCAACTACGAATTAGTAAAAGTGGTGCTTGGAGCAAAAGTTCTCCTTGCAAATCTCTATCCAACAGTGTATACATATTTTATGGCTATTAGTTGCCCGTAGACTCTTAATTGGTTGCAAATACAATTTTAATTTCAGTGTCCTACTCGTCAGCTATTCAGGTAAATAACATTGAACGGAATACAAATTGGTGGAAGTCGTTTAATGGCAAAGGTTTTCCTTGAAAAGCTCTATCTAATGATTTATATCTTATTGCTATTAGTTATCCAGAAAATCTTAACTTTGGTGATTAAATAGTCACCTATTTAGGTCAATAACGCCGTACGCAATATGAATTAGCGAAAATCATGTAAGAGGTAAATATTCTTCTTAAGAAGTTCTATCCAATGATGCCAAGAAAATCTTAATTGCTTGCAAATAAAGTCCTATCTTCAATGTCCAAATAGTCAGCTATTTAGGTCAATAACTATGAACAGACTGCGAATTAGCGTAAGTTATGTTAGTGACAACTTGCCATTGAAAAGCTCTCTCTAATGGTGTATATGTTATTGCTATTGGTCACCCAGAAAATCCTAATCCTTCGGTGCACAAATAGTCTCCTATTTAGGCCAATGACTCCTAACGGAGACTGAATTGGCAAAGTCATGTTACTGATAAAGGTTCTCCATAAAGAGTTCTATGTAATGGATTATATGTTATTACTATTGGCAACCCAGAAAACTTTAATAGGTTGCTGATACAATCTTAACTTCGGTGCCCCACTAGGTCACCTACGAATAATTCGAATATTCGATTGCAACCTCTAATTCGGAGCTATGGACCTAAATAAGTCACTAGTTAGACACCGAAGTTTGGAGTTTATTTACAACTAATCAAGAGTTTACAGGCAACTAATAGCCATAAGATTTCTACTATTGGATAGAGCTTTGCAAAGAGAACTTTTGCTACTAGCACCATTTTTGCTAATTCGTAGTCTGTTCGGAATTATTGACCAAAATGTGTGTCTAATTGGGCACCCAAGTTAAGATTTTCTAGGTAACCAGTAGCAATAAGCTATAGACCATTCAAAAGAGCTTTCACTTAGAAGGTTTACTACTGTAGAACTGGTGCTAATTCTTAGTCTGTTGGGTTTTGTTGATAGAACTAGGTAGTTGAATGGATACCGAATTGTAGCTCCTCTCCAATTCTGAATCGAGCAAAGTTGTCAAGCCATAAAATATCCTTTTTGAAGAGAAAAATCTATTGATACATATCTTAACGCTATTGGTCCACGGGGTAGAATTAACGCTCTGTAAACCCTCAATTACTGTAAGGATTTGTTCCTAAACTGGCAGTTCAGATGTCAATGTTTTGAAAAAAAAAAAAAAAAAACGTTGATAGACTTGTAATATGATGTTTGAAACATACAGTGTCAATGAAAGTTAATAAATTGACGAAATAACAGTATTTAATTATAAGTAATTTCTCATATTTAGAGCTCTGTAGCACCTCTTTGACTCCGAATCGAGAGAAGTCGCCATACAAAATGTTCTTTGTAATCTCTTGTATGCCGTAATTATAGACACAATTAAAAAGCCGTTGTAGATCTACGTTCATACGAAGGGTTAAAGAGATCTATCTGTTGGTGTATATCTTAAAGCTATTGGACGTAAGGACAATTCCGCCTATTGTCCTTTGAAGCAATAGCCTGAAAAAGATTTTCGTCAAGCTTGCAAGCGCCCCTATCTGCATCTGCCATTCCATATAGGTCTTGTCCTGTTTTATTGAATGTTAAGCCGACGCTTTTGGTACCGGAGTACTCTCTTGGCGCTCTTGACGTGTTCTTCATTTTAGCAGTCGTTAAACTGTGATAGGTAACTGATTGCGAACATATGTCTTGGCGAGTTGCTACCGCCATGTACATTAGTGTTCCTATCAGGTTTTGTTTGGAAGATGCTGTGATTCATTTTTGCCTCCCTTTTCCAATTAAGTCCAGGCTCCATAGGGGTGAACACTGTTTTGCAGTCCACTATCTTAAATTTTTTCAAGCTTTACGATAGTCGCGTTTGCACTTGTGAGAAAGGTCACGTAATGAACTTTGAACACGACCAAGTTTCAAGGTTATAACAAACCTATTATATATTGACTTGTAATTCCCGGCCAAGTACAGCTACGATACGGTGGAAAGGCGCATGCTCCCAGTGATTTTAAGTTGGGCATCTAGTGGCATCTGCATGAGATGTAAGGCTGTACGGTAGACCACGCAGTGGTGTACTTAGGGTCCCGTACTTTTGCGGCTGGACAGGCGTATGTGGCCCTAAACAGAGTAAATGCAATTAGTGGTATCCAGATTGAAGAGCTAGATTGTTCTAAGCTGACAGGTAAAACACCATGCAATACAGACGCACTGGCGGAGATGGAGAGGATGCGGGCTCATTCGTCTACTTGAAATAAATGTATAAATGTTAAAAATATTTCGTTATCAAAGACTAAAAAGTATAAAATAAATTAATAGTTTAAAAAACATGAAAAAAATACGCTTTTATACTTCGATCAATAATAGTACCTTTTATAAATGCACGTAAAGTCTATTTCTGGGCTGAAGTGTAAACTATGTGCTTTTAATTATAATATTTGATTGTAAAAGCGTGGGGCGCTAGAACAGGAAAGACTTTTTGTATAAACTGCTGAGAAATCAAGTTAAGCTATGTTACGGGAAGCAGGTTACAGAGATCGGCGCTCTAACTGGAGTTCAGCACGACTAGTAGGTGGCTCTACATTAAATAGTCTGTTCAAAGTACCAGTTTGTCGAACTCAGACAAAACAAGCGCCAGCCATTGAACTGACATGTGAACACTTGAACGATCCATAATTTATATTTATATTTTATGCTAAAATTCAGTATATTGTTTCAGTTAAAATAGCAGCTAGCACACAGTCTATGAAATATGAAAGGTAATTTATGAATTAATAGTAGGCAAGTAATATAAAAATTACAAAGCATAGTTATCACTGGTAGAACGTAATTTATGCTGGTAGAAAAGTATTATAGCAATAAACAGTCATATACAGTCAGACCAAGATCTCGCCATTGTCCTTTACTCACAGGACACATTCCTTTATTTTAAAAAAGAAACTACAGATTCACAGATTTTCGAAAATTATTTTGCCACACTCGGGCATCGAACCCGGGATGGAACGACTAAAGTTCGACAATAACATTCTGTACCTTTTCGACATCAATCGATAAGATCAATCATACGGATCAAATTTATTTATTTATTTATATAAATAAAGACAATACATGGAAGACTTACAGCTAATAAATACAGGAAATAAAAAGGAAATCTCTCTAACAAACATGATAAATTAAATGAAAGGAAAACCATGAATAAAAGTGCTTTAGATTTTTAGATTTGGTTTTCTCTTCATTGAATTTATTATGTTTGTGCGAGAGATTTGATCAATATGATTGACCCTATCGATTGATGTCAAAAAGTACAGAATGTTATTTTTTCGAACTTTAGTCGGTTTGATTCCCGAGTGTGGCAAACGAATTTTCGAAAATCTGTAAATGCAGATTTGTTTCTTTAAAAAAAAAGAAATGTTTCCTTTGAGTAAAATTTGCTATCTCCAGTATTTCGAGTACTTTTCATGCAGGTTGCATTGCAAAATTCCACCCTGTATATATCTTATGTCTATTGGACTTCAGGGAAAATACCCATATATCGACGCCCATTCTCCTTTAGAACGTATCGCTAATCCTAATCCATATTATAAAAGAATTTGTAAAAGTCCTGTAATAATTCATCCACTGCATCGAGAAAAATATTACGGATTCTACACTTAGGTATTTCTAGATTTTATCAAAATGATATAAAACTCGCTGCCCCACTGTTCCGTTTAACTAACACCTACGAGGTGAATGATAAAAATAAAACCGGTATCATGTTGTATGTCAACAGGAAGAAGCAATCTTTTTCCAGTAAAAAAAAACAGTCTTCTTCTATTACATGCTGTTTATACTGCATGACTGAATGCATAATCTAAATGCTGTAGGTAGGTACCTAAGTAGCCTAGGATTAAAATAGGCAGAGGTACAGTACAGGTTTCTCACTGAAATCTGACTTTGTTATCAAGTGCTTCTTATCGAACAGAAGGCAAGGGTTGGTAAATTAATAAATATTGAACTTAATTAAGAAACTTTGGCAACTTTATTGCGAAACGGTAAATATTGTCCGGAAACAAAGATCAGACCGAACAATTCTAAGAATAGAGGTTGAAAGAAGTATTTTATGACGGTTGAGGTCAAAGAATAAGAGAGGTCGACTATTTAAATAGGTATATGTATTATTACGGAATATTTTTGTGTGTTTGAATAGCTGAGTTGATTAAAGGAACGGATAATTTTGTACCGGCTCTGCCCACAATATATCGAATATGTCAGCAGCAGCCTCACGTATAAATTGGTTGGGATCGCAAAGTTAAATTACTCTACACGAGTATAGCTACACAGCCGTTGAGTAGGTAAGTAACTAAGTAAGTACCTAGACACTTATGTAAATAAGCTCCAAAGCCTCGTCATCTCCACCTATTCGGTTAAGTTTAGTCAAGGGTTTCCGAATCTGTGGTTAGTGTGGAACTTGGGTCCACCTATCCTGTCTTAGGTAGGTTTATTTCAAAGATGAGAATTATCTATTTACGTTAATCTAGGGAATGCAATCTCGTACGAGATTTCCGCCTAGCGAGATCTCGCGAGACTCAAAACCCAGTCTCGCGAGATCTCGCGAATTACGGGATCTCGCGAGATTGAGAGAATCGCAATTAAAACGTATGCAAATGCTTGTTTTAAGAACTAGTAATTGACATGATATGTAATTAAATAGAAACTGCGTTGCTTAGTTATAAAAATAATGTAAGTTTTATTTTAAAAATCAACAGAGTACTTAATATTTTGTCTCTAACTCTAATAACATTTGTTTATGTCTATAATTATTATACCTACTGTAGCTAATCAGTTCAAATTCTTACAATGTTGGTAACAAAACAATAATTATCTATATTTTAGTCCTTTGTAAATTATTTCTTTAGTTTCAATAATTAAGAGTAATAGGAATATTACTTATGGTAAATAAATACAACAAAACAAAAACTTAACTTCACAAGTTGTTAAATAAATGTTGTGAGATCGTACCTATTAATCAAACAAAAAAAAGTTTAAAGTAGAAGTCAGATGAAGTTATCAAGGTACGGAAAGGCAAGTTAGTTTGTCTGAAAATGGCTTCTCAAAAAACACATCATGTCGAGAGTATCATCTGACAGACGACTTCTGATTTTGCATGCCAAATACCCTGCTGCTAAAAAAGCTCGTTCTGCCTCAACACTTGTGGGAACCACAGTTGAGAGGCAGTTATGTCCGAAGTTTAAAAGTTCCCCTCTTACTCCACCAGCTTCGTACAAATTAATTTCTTTTTTTATTAAAATGTCTAAAGTATTTGTTGTAGAATTTGTTGAGCGAGCAGTGGGCTGTTTCAGTGCTTTCAGCGATTTTTGCAGGCGCGGCCGCACGGCCGGCCAGGATTCAGATTCAGTTCGCGCGCAGCCGCGCTATGAAATACACGTAGTCACGCTGCATTTGTCGATCTCGCTATCTCGCGAGATCTCGTACGAAATTTGACGAGATACAATCTCGTAAAATATGGCCGGGATCTCGCGAGATCGGGATCTCGGCGAGACGAGATTGCATTCCCTACGTTAATCATCAAAGTAGGTAAATGGGAACTCTTTGCAGACCGCAAATTGTTTGATTCATCGGATAAAAATAGCCAAATATTAAAACTATGTTAAATGAAGTGTCATTGTGACTAATTTCTGCACGAGCACACCCTCTTCACACGTAGACTACAATATCAACCGTGCTGCCTGACAGTAGATTTCTTTGTTGATTTAGAATTGGTAATAACATTTTGTTGACAGGCAATCTATAATACCCATACATTGACATAGCCCTGTTTTCAGTCATTAAAGTGTTATGGGGCCCCTAATGAAGAGTCCACTTAAGTGTTCTTATACTTGGGGACTTCCATTCTACTGAATGTTCAGCTTAGTGTGGGATTGAAGATAAAGTGCGTACCGTTTTAGGTATCGTGATCCGAATATAACCCAACTAGCTTATTAGCGAAAATTACAGCCAAAAAGGCCTGTACTACAGTCAAAGGCTCTTTTGTAGCTGTACAAACAGATCAGACGATTCTCGAGACTGCACTAGAGGTGATCTCTACACTGTTAAACAGTACAGCTGACTAATAGCTGTAAAATGGAGAAAAAAAACATCAACCCGCTTTTTAGTAGAATTTAAAAGAACCATTGTCCAGCCTTAGCTACGAATAACGCTACCACCAGCTGGTTGGTGATCAAAGCTTGTAAACGGCTGCTTAACGCGATAAAGGCACACCTCTTTTAAGCTGTAAGCTGTATTAACGTTTCAAATTTCGCCATTGGCTGGTTTATGGTGTACATAAATTCTATTATAATGCTACCTCAATGAGCTTAATAGTAGCTGGTTAAAAGAATATTAAGACTGCATGAGCTGTAAATTGGTGTAGCTTTACTCCGCTTTAATTCCAAAGCTTATAGTGTTAATATTGGCCATTGTACAGCCTCTAGAATTATAACCAGCTAGTAGCATTATTCGTAGCCAAAGCTGGACAATGGTTTTTTCAAATTCTACCCAAGAAGCACATGTTTTTTCTACATTTTACAGCCATTAGTCAGCTGTACTGTTTAACAGTGTAGAGATCACCCTCATGCAGTCTCAAGAATCATCTTAACCGTCAGTACAGCTACGCTAAGGTACTCCTAAGATACTTGAGTATGAAATTCTCGAAATGGTTTTCTGTCAAGATTAGAGATCCCTAAGTCGCTGTTGTATACACTCATTTTACTCCTTTAACCATAAGTGAAAACCATTGTACAGCTAGCGTACAGTTTCCAGATGATTAATAGACTTAAATATGGCCATTACACTGAAAAGAGTGGGTCAAGGGAGTTTAGTGGGAATTATTGCTGGATGAAAACGAACGCCATTTTAATATAAAGAAGCTGATTATGTACGTATGAAAAAACTACTGATATCTGTTAAATTTTCATGATATTTGAGAATTATTAAGGTAAAAACACGTTATTTCATTGGTCTAAATAGATATGAATGCTCATTAAACAGAAGAAAATAATAAAAATCTACGTATAATTTTTACACCGTATTTATTTTATAAATAAAATATTTTAGTTAAACCAAAGTATTTCGGAGGCACGTGTATTATTTGATAATTTCACCTATATATTAACAGTAAAGTAACAACCGCAGTACAATTTACCCATACAAGTACAAAATCAACGTGAATAAAACACTTATTTATCATACTCGTACATGTCATGCTCAGAAAAAGTTTAGAGACTTAGGTCCATGTTCACCTAAAAGATAACGGTCTGATTATGTAGAAAACAGCTGTCACTCTGACATGTTCCCAAACAAAAATGTGTTTTTAACAGCTGTTTTTAGATAATCAGACCGTTACATTTTTGGTGATCATGGACCTTAGACGTACGTAACCTTGCATGAACTTGTTAAAATTTTTGTTGCTATATTTCTTTGTAGATTTAACAATAGCCGTTAGTAAGCCATAAATCATCTCCTGGCTATCTAAGAGAATGAATGGAGCTGGATAGTGGCTAGGAAGATAGCTAGTCCAGCCATTGTGCAGCCGCTGTCCAGCTCATCCAATGCTCTAAAGAGCTGCTAACAAGCTACTGTATTGCTCAGGGCTGGTTAATTTGGGGCCAAATTCAGAATTACAAGGGCTGCGTAGCAGGCTATCCAGCCCTTGTACAGCAAAAATAACAGCCTCGAGTGTTCAAAAATTCTGGTGTCCAGTCTTTAACCAGCTATTGGTGGGAAGTACCTACATACCTACTAATTACTGTACAAAAACTTCTTTCTATGTTTTTCCACGTAAACCACTCGTAAAAAAGGGTAACAATGGCAAGGAACCTAATTCGAATTATGCATATGTCGAAATTGTTTTAGTTGGTACCTACGGACGACTGTAAGTATTACTTCATTCAGAAGCAGGCAACTACCCCAATTTTGTCCTTCTTTCCCCATTTTTTTTTCTTCGTTTCCAATATTGCACCAATGTACCTTTTTAATGTGTTCATTAACAAAATACTAATTGATAAAATATCTCTACGTTATTAACCTGAAACATGGCAGCATATTGGTTTTATGTGATTAGGTTGGCCGAGGCGTTATTGACATGAACGAGGTTTGCGAATTCGGGCGACAGTGCGGAAACTTGAGATTATTCGCGCGGAAACATTTCCCAAGCGGACATACCAAGCTGGCAACTTCCGATGTTTGCCGATAAAGGCAAATACCAGAGAGAAACGTACATTTATCGACGTGTATGTGTCAGCGTCACATTGTAAAAACAGTTAGATTGTAATATAACTAGAGATTGTAAACTCTCGAAAGATTGTCAAATGAACATATTGCTTACCATATTACGCATTATTTTTCGAAAGATTATAATCTAACGAAGTGAAACTGTAACTGTGAAATGTATGCGATGGAACTGGCGTGGCTGTTGGTCCCGGCTGTCATTTGTTCATCTTTGACAGTCGTTACAGGTAGTCAGTGGCCCAAAAAGTCTTACCAAGTGGTATCGTATTGCCCAGTATTAACTGGGTTGTGGAGGTCAGATAGGCAGTCGCTCCATGTAAAATACTGGTATTCAGCTGCATCCGATTAGACTGGAAGCCGACCCTAACATAGTTGGGAAAAGGCTACTGGATGACAATGATGTATGCCATGGAAGTCAACTCGCGCGGTGTGAAGGAGACGGAGGGAAGGAGGGGTCCCCCTTGCCCAATGGTACCACTCTCATGAAAAGATCCACCATTCCTGAGAAATACCGATTAATATAACATAACCTCAAAACACTTTATATTCCCCTAAAAAGCGTAGTCGACGGAGCCCCGCTACGCGGGGCCCCTATCTCTGTCTGCAAGGCTTAAAGGAACCTAACTAACCCAACGTGGGGGTGCCCCAAGTCCTGATTATGGGGGCAGAGATACTTCCGTCGCATGCATTTCACAATACTACGGTTTCACTTCGATAGATTACAATGTATCGAAAAATAATGCGTTATATTGTAAGCAGTATGTTCAGTTGACAATATTTCGAGAGTTTACAATCTCGCTAGAGAGATTACAATCTAACGTGTTTGACAATTTTACGGTGACATAATACAAACAAGCCGGTTTTCGAAAAGGTAGCACCGTGGACCACATACATACGCTTCGGCAGGTTATACAGAAGACCGAAGAGTACAACTTGCCTCTCTGTTTAGCGTTTGTGGACTACGAGAAAGCCTTTGATTCGATCGAGACCTGGGCTGTACTGCAGTCTGTCCAACTGTGCTAAATTGACTACCGGTACATCGAGGTGTTGAAGTGTTTGTACAAAAACGCCACCATGTCAGTCCGACTTCAGGACCAAGCCTCGGAACCTATCCTTCTGCAGCGAGGTGTAAGACAAGGAGACGTCATATCTCCGAAACTGTTCACCGCTGCACTGGAGTATGTGTTCAAGGTTGTGGACTGGAGAGGGCTAGGCATCAACGTCAATGGCGAGTACATAACTCACCTTCGGTTTGCCGACGATATAGTGGTCATGGCTGAGACCATGGAGGACCTTAGTACAATGCTCGATGACCTCAGTAGAGCTTCCGAAAGAGTGGGTCTAAAAATGAACATGGACAAGACGAAGGTCATGTTGAATGCCCATGTCACACCCATTCCTATCAAGATCGGAGACTTTACATTCGAAATTGTAGACGATTAAGGTAGAAGTACCTATTCCCGTTAGTGTACCAGTAGCCGTTAACACGTCAGTTTTTTTTCTATTGCACTTTTCTACCAATAATTAATTAAAGTTTGCGAATGGCAATACCTTCTCAGTAATATTTTGTACAATTCCAATGGCAATATTCTCCAAAAAGTTTAATGGTATCAAAACCATGCGATCACAAAAGTTTGCTCTAAGAAAATATTATGAAATGTCAAAGTTCTGTCAGTGAACTATGAAGCTACCACGTCACATTGATCAGCTAGCCATTCTGAGATGGTTAACGTTGAGATTTGGGTGTTAATTTTCTAAAATAGTTCAGTATATTATTTTGCGATATAACCTATAAATTGAGGTGAATCTAATTGAGAAATAAATATTTTTGCCGTTCACATCTATTGGTACTAACAAACCCCTACTTGACCTAGTACCCGTTAAATTCGTATTTTTTTTACCGGATATTGGTACACGATCAACCCGATAATACAAGTTGTACCGAAACCCGTTATTGTGTACTTATTGCCTTGAAATAGGTGTCATTTTCCTTTAAAACTGTAGAATACAGTTTACTGATATTGGGACTTGCATTAACAGTTGCATTTAAATCCGACATTGTCCTTATTGCCTTGTGTTAAGTGCTATTTTCCTTCAAATCAATAGAATGTTGTTTCTATGTTTCTTGTTTGTGTTGTAATCACCTGGATTCGATTACCTCTTTAGTTTTTTAGGGTTCCGTAGCCAAATGGCAAAAAACGGAACCCTTATAGTTTCGCCATGTCTGTCTGTCTGTCTGTCCGCGGATAATCTCAGTGACCGTTAGCACCAGAAAGCTGAAATTTGGTACCAATATGTATATCAATCATGCCGACAAAGTGCAAAAATAAAAATTTAAAAAAACATTTTTATTAGGGTACCTCCCCCAGACGTAAAGTGGGGAGCGATTTTTTTTTTAATTTTGACCCTGACGTGTGATATATTGTTGGATAGGTATTTAAAAATGAATAGGGGTTTTCTAAAATCATTTTTTGATAATATTAATATTTTAGGAAATAATCGCTCCGAAAGTCAAAAACAATGTGTCCCCCCCCCCTCTAACTTTTGAACCATAAGTTTAAAAAATATGAAAAAAATCACAGAAGTAGACCTTTATATGAACTTTCTAGGAAAATTATTTTCAACTTGATGAGTTGAATAGTTTTTGAGTTATATAGCACTTTTTCAAAAAAACGCAGATGATAACTTTGTTTTTCATACAAATACTATGAAAAACAAAGTTATTTTTGCTGACGAAAAATGTTGGTATTTTTAATGGTCTGGGAAGCTACGGAACCCTACAGTGAGCGTGGCCCGACACGCTCTTGGCCGGTTTTTATGATTTTCAATTTTTACACATTTCGCGTTACTGCTCTGCTGTTCTGAAACCATTACGAAACGTGTGGCGCACTGCTGTTTAAGTATGGATATAAGAATTACCAAGCACTAATTTGAAGCAAACTTATTTCAGCCGAAAGACGCTTTCACTGCTGGACATAGTCCTTCCCCAAGTGTCACTACATTGACCGGTCTCTTGCGATTCGCATACAGCGGATTCCCGTAGCCTTCACCAGGTCATTGGTCCACCTAGTGGGAGGACTTCAAACGCAACGTCTTCCGGTTCGCGGTCGCCACTCCAGAACTTTTTGGCCCCTTCGGCCATCCGTTCTGCGAGCAATATGCCTGCCCGACGATGCCTAGACGATTGACCTCTTTCTCGAAGTTAGAACTACCTAACTGGACCGTTTGTGCAGGTACACATAATCGTAACAACTTCGAGTGTATATTCTCCAATCTTGATGCCTAGTCCTCTCCAGTCCAGAACTTTGAAAACATCCTCCAGTGCAGCGGTGAAAAGTTTCGAAGATATGTCGTTTCCCTGTCTCACACCTCGCTGCAGAAGGATAGGTTCCAAGGCTTGGTCCGGAAGCCGGACTGACCTGCTGGCGTTTTCGTACAAACACTTCAACACCTCGATGTGCCGATAGTCGATTTGGAACCTTTGGAGAGACTGCAGTACAGGCCAGGTCTCGATCGAATCTAAGGCTTTCTCGTAGTCCCGTCCACAAACGCTAAACAGAGGCAGGTTATACTTTTCGGTCTTCTGTATAACCTGCCGCACCGTATGTATGTGGTCCACTGTGCTAAAGCCTTTTTGGAAAACTGTTTTGGAGGCTAAAATTCGTCAAGCCTGCGCGCGAGACGATTCGTGGCGACTCTTGAAAATAACTGGCAGACACGGCTTAGAAGTGAGATGGGCGTATAATTCTATAACCGGGCATTGTCTCTCTTCTTCAAGAAGAGTACCACCACACCCCTGCACCAAGTCTGTGGCGTTGTCCCCTCTAGTATGAAGGAATTGAACAGCTTCGGAAGGGCTTTAAGTACCGGTTTTTCACCCGCCTTCAGGAGTTTTGCCGTAATTCCGTCATCATCCGGTGCCTTTTTGTTTTTTGAGTGATTTCAGAGCCATCCTAATCTCAAGACTGACGTCCCGGATATCTTCGGTATAGTGTTGTGGATCAGTTTAGCTCTTGGTCGCTTGCTAGGTCGACACCGAGTTTATTGGTTGACGTGTACAACTGTCCATAGAAGGTCTCGATCCCTCAGAAGCTCCGGTTTGGCGGATAAGATCCTGCCATTGTCGGTCTTCAGTTTCGTGAGCTGGCTCTGCCCAATAGCCAGATCTCTTGTAAATACCTTGGAGCTTTTATTCCACTCAGTAGCGTCTTTAATACGCTCGTTATTAAATCGGCGGAGTTCGCTCTTCAAGGGTTTAGGGGTCCGTCTATTGAGCTGCCGGTATTTCCACACCTAGTCTGAAAACTGCAGGATCATCTCACGCCGCTCCTTCATGAGCTTGAGAGTGTGTTCGGAGAGCCTCTTGTTTTGATCTGTTCGACGTGCCTTGAAGAACTTAGACCCGGTCGTAAACACAGTTTCCACGAACCCATCGTTGTATTCGTCCACTGAGCTTTCCAGGCACTCGAAACGGTTTTGGAGTTCAAGCTAAAAGCTCTCGGGGTTTTGGATCTGACTTCATCAGTCGAGAACTTTTAAGCTTATGCCTCTTACCATGCGGTGATCGCGAATTGATCACCAAGACATCATTCAACATTTGCTTTTTGGTTGACATGATGAAGTCAATCTCATTTTTAGTTGTACCATCGTGGCTCTGCTAGGTCCAGTTCCTGTGCTCATGCTTTCTGAAGAAGGAGATCATCATGTAGAGGCTCTCCATCTCCATAAAACTAGCCAGTTGGTGACCCCGGTGATTCCAACGTCCAACTCCAAATTGCTCTACCTGCAGCTCAAACCCCCATGACAACGCAAAAATAGTATTTCTGTGAACTTTAACGTAAAGCAATAAAGTTCAAATTCGCGGTGAAAATTACCGGATTCAGGGACAATTTAACGTTTACTAGTACAAATCCACCGGGTACTGGTACAATTGACCCTTTATTTTATTTTTTTGTATTTTTGTTAAAGTAAATTTATACTAATAAAATAAAAGAATATTACACTAAAACTAGTTTAAATTATCTCTTTATTCATGTAATTATTTTTTTTGTGAGTCTTCTAGTTTTAGCATAGCAGACCTGCAAAGTCAGTGAATATCAAAACTTCACGGTTATTGGGCCGTTTACCTTATGTATACCTAGGACAAACGGTTCAGTTAGGTAGGTCTAACTTCGAAAAAGAGGTCAATCGTCGAATCCGACTCGGCTGGGCAGCGTTCGGGAAGCTGCGCGGTATCTTCTCGTCCAAGTTACCGCAGTGTCTCAAGACGAAAGTTTATGACCAGTGTGTGTTGCCAGTGATTACATACGGGACCGAAACGTGGTCGCTCACAATGGGCCTTATCAAAAGGCTTAAAGTCACCCAAAGGGCAATGGAGAGGGCTATCCTCAGAGTTTCCTTGCTTGATCTAATCAGAAATGAAGACATCTGCAAGAGAACCAAGGTCAGCGACGTAGCCCGAAGAATTGCTAAACTTAAGTGGCAGTGGGCAGGGCACATTGGTCGCAGGACGGATGGCCGATGGGGCGAAAAGTTCTGGAGTGACGACCGCGAATCGGAAGACGATGTGTTGGAAGACCTCCCACTAGGTGGGCCGATGACCTGGTGAAGGTTGCGGGATGCGAGTCGCAAGGGACCGGTCAATGTGGCGACACTTGGGGGAGGCCTATGTCCAGCAGTGGACGTCTTTCGGCTGAAATGATGATGATGATAATACAAACTGTAGAGAGTTTGTTATGCCAACGCGCCGCTGTCTGCCTGTAGGTTGATATTTATTGAAATGACTGTTATTCCCTTTCATGCATACCACAATAACTAAATGGCACTTTGCATTAAAATAACGAATATAAAATAGAAAAGGCGAGAGGAAATGAATACCTTTGTTACATCAATCGCATTGTAGCCATTGCGCATCGTAGAAACAGAAATAATAATAAAAAGAGCATGTCGAGAACGCGATGGAATTTTCCATTTTCACAAAACTTAAAATCTTTCTCTCCTTACATGGCTTTTATAAGCATCTAGTTTAGCGGGAAAGCATTCGAGCGAATTTCCTCTGACTACTTACGAAATATTATGTTGACCTACAATGTTTTTGCATTTAGGGTTTAGGTGCGTGTATTCCTTCCTAGCAACCGCGCAAAGTATCTAGTTCAAGCTTCAAATATGCATGAATAATGCCGTTGAAAATGTCGGAACAGGGTGAATATCAGCAAAGTGCATTTTTAGTCAATTTTGGTGGCGAAATTTATTCTTCAGTTTTCGTGAAAAATAAGGATCTGGTATAACAATAGAAAGTCCAAGCTTAAAGAATCTCCAAGAAGCCCAGGAATATCTCGATAACTTTTTGAGATATTTAAGTTTAAAATGTGGTGTGGCCACCAAAATTGATAATAGCCCACCAAAATCGAAAGTGCCCACCTATATTGAAAATCAGCGACACCAAAATTTAATTCTCTGTCACAAACCTCAATTTCAATAATAAAGCTCAATGTAACTAATCTCACATAATCATCGCATGTACTGTATACGTCGATCTGATCTCGAAAATGAGGATTCCAGAACCACCTTAACCGTCATTTCACAGAAGACCAGTTAAAACTCGGCCAAGATGAAATCGAGGCAGCTCTTAGGCAGCTTAAAAATGACAAAGCCCCTGATGAGGAAGGGAGGGATAACGTCAAAGCTCCTGAAAGCGGCCTGCTCCTAAAAGCTTCAGGAGCTTTTCACCTCAGTCCTGCATATCTAGGAGAACCGCAGAAGCGTTAAGAAAGGACGTGGTCGTTATTTTCTTTAAGAAGGGGAACAAGACCTTATTAAAGAATTACAGACCCATTTCGCTCCTTAGCCACGTGTATAGGTGTATTCAAGAGTCGTCACAAATCGTCTAGCGCAAAGACTCGACGACTTCCAGCCACCGGAGCAGACCAGGTTTCGAGGAGGATGCAGCACCACAGACCACATCCACGCTCTGTGGCAGATCATACAGAAATCCGAAGAGCATAATCGGCCGCTCTGTCTTGCATTTGTGGACTATGGGAAGGTTTTTGACTTTGTCGAGACCTGGTCACTTCTTCACCTATTGTTGTCAATGGCGGTCCTCTTGGGGGTGTTGGAGAATATGTTTATCTCGGGCAAACTCTGAAGTCTGGTAAGAACAATTTTGAGACTCGCAGAAGAATTAAGCTGGGCAGGGTAGCATTTGGGAAAAGCCTAAAGACGGAAGATCTTCAACCAGCCCGTCCTACCTGTTATAATTTACGGGACCGAAATGTCACTACTATGTCAAGCTCGCTCAGCGAGCTATGGAACGGGCTGTACTACGGGCTGTACTCTCTGAGGTGGGGTGGATCTCCGGAAAGAGGTGATCCGACTGAGAACCAGAGTTATCGACATTGGTCACAGAATTATTAAGCTGAAGTCGCAATGGGGCAGCTATATTAGCCGTAGAACCGATGACCGTTCGGGGCGACGCCTTTTGAGTGGAGACTGCGAATGGGCAAACGTAAGATGGGATGCCCTCAGACTCGAGTGACTGTAGTGACGATCTTCGCAGAGTGTCTGGTAGCAACTGGATGAGAGTTGCTGAGAATCGAGTTTATTGCCATTGAGGAAGCCTATGTAGTGCTGTATCATTTCATATCAAATACAGTCCATTTATGTATTAACCTAATGTTAATAAAAAAAAGTAAAAATAAGAAACACACTAAATACAAAATAGATACGACTTACAGTTTACACCTATGTGTGCAGCCGTGTCCAGTGAGCCAGCATGGGCAAGCTTTCGAGGGAAGCCCTTATTTCGAAAACCATAAGTAGAATATATGAGCGAATTTCCGAGAAATTAAATTGTTACCTACTTGAATCTACACTAATATTATAAAGCTGAAGAGTTTGTTTGTTTGGTTGAACGCGCTAATTTCAGGAAATGATGGTTCGAGTTAAAAAGATATTTTAGTGTTGGACAGCCCGTTCATCAACGAAGGCTAACATCACCAATAGGAGCGGAGCATCAATGAAAAATTTCCCAAAAACAAAGATTTATTCTTATTTCTTTGCTACCGTTGCAAGCACTGCATAACGCGGTTAAAGTTACACAGCAATCTCGTACGAAGGAATTGTTCCTCTTAAGCATTGAAAAAAAAAGTCCGCGATAGCATATTATGTCTATTTTATAAGGTTGACTCACACTTTCTCTAACCCTCACTCGCAGACGAAGTTGCGCGGGTAGCTAGTGTACCATAAGTACGTGAAAACGCCACCAAACCCATCAAAATTGAGACACCAAACTTGAAAACAGGCATAAAAAAATCTTAAAAAAATAGGGGTTATACCTATAGGTTACAATTAAATTAAATCACTGATATTATGCGTTACCCAAATCTCTAGCTCGTGTAGCTTACTATTATAACACGTTAGAATCAACAGCAAATCGATCCACCAAAATTGAACAATTCTTGTCCCCCGTGCCACCCAAGATGAGTACTTACGTTTTTGGCGGGTAATCGCAGCACTAATCCAGACCTGTTACAAGCAAGCCCAGCGCACGACTGAAAGGTGCGAAATAAAAAAAAAACGCGATTATTCGCACACTCACGAAACTTCATGTTATATTAAGTTGAAAAAGTGCCCATCAATTTTGGTGTTTTGCTTGGACAAACTTTGATCGAGTGTCCTGTGCTTTAAAATTAGATTTTCTAATATGATTTAATTCTTTTTAGATAACGTGATTAACGCATTAACTAAGGAACTTGTTATTTTTTTATTGTAACTGAAATTGTTACTTTGGTGAATGCAATTACATCAAAAAACGGAACTGGGACAAGCCACCAAACTGGAATCTTAGGGCGACTTTTTTTTCCTGATTTTTATAAGCACTTATAACAATATAAAAATATGGCCCTAGTTGCACCAATTAACGTAGTTTTCTAAAAAAATCAGATACATCCTATCATTTTACACCTTGATTCTCAACGTGGACACGTAAAATTAGCTGCTTTGATATTCACCCAACATAATTTATTACTGTAATTGCGAACGAACGTAGAAGTTCTGAAAATTGATTTACTGCAGTTTTTTTTTAACTAAGTTGTTCTAATTAAATTAAGGACACCTTGATAAGTAATGTAAAAGGTAAGTCGCCGCAAGCGAGTGGACCGCGTGCTTACAGCGCGCCGTCCGCGCGCTGGCTGCGCGCTGGCTGCGCGCCGCCTCCGAGTTGCCTGCGGTTGCCCACAAAACAACGTACAGTTACCTAATTAGTAAGTGAGCCCACTACACTGAACGTAGTTCGATAAGACTCCCAGATTATATAATTATAATTTATGGTCACGTTAGGTAATACTTGACGTAGTTAACTTTAACCTCATTTTCGTTATCAGGCACCCCGAAAACCATGAAAACGACACCCATGATGAAAAATAAGATAATTATATGCTTTAAATTCTAAGCAGTATGTTCGCTTGACAATCTTTCGAGAGTTTTTCTTTCATTTTCCGTCATGGGTGTCGTTTATAGCTTGCATGAACTTGTAAAGACCGCTACCCACACAGCTGATTGTTGTTTTCGTACTTTAGATAATTTAAACAATCACTTTGTTAAATTTCATCCGGCGTACTATATTATTTCTTTTACAAGTTCATGTGAGCGGCAGACACATAATGCCCCTTCCACCATGCAGCTGATATTTTTAAGCTCAGTATGATGTAAACTATTTATAAAAAGTTTCAGCCTGCGTACTATGACTGCTTTTTTTTCACCACCTCCGTATCCTGCCAATCCCACACCCACCTCGGGTGCCTTAGCTGACGCTGGGTTCACTTATCTGTCATTCGAGATCTATTGAACCAGATGGCAACTGATCGGCGTAAAAACACTCTAAAATGCGACACCCATCTCCCGGACTATCACAGCCAGCGCACAGACTGCGAGCTTACGCCTCGCGGACGGCGGACGGACGCCGCACCGCCCGCGCGCGGTCGGTGCTTATACGCCTCGCTGACGACGCGTGGCAAGCGCTCCGTAGCCTAAATTCAAGATAACGCTGGCCAACAGCTATGCTGGTACGGTGCTGGTGCGGTGCTTGTCAAGTGTGCCACGACCTTAAGTTTCTTTGAAAAGTACCTACGCACTAACTTCAGTAACGATGAGAATTTTAGTTAAGTATTCTGTAATTAGGTAGGTACTTGCCTGATCAATACTTTCTCTGACGGAGATCTCATGGAAGCAGACGCAGCCGATCTCCTTGCTTCGTCGCTGGCCTTCTTCAGTGGTGACCATGCGGTCACCGACCTGATCCACTTTGTTGCCCACCATCACCACCGGGGTCTCTATGGCACTGTCCTGGAAAGGAAGGACAGCTACAACCATAGTGCTTTTACATTTTAACATTTTCACACATTATGTTGGCTAACCTGAGGTTCGACGTTCGAACGATTCCATTACGGAACATATTTTTACACAAACTGTAGTTAGCGGTAAATTAATACATTGTAAAAGGACTTAGTGCGTTTCATGACGGACCACGGAAGACAAGCAGAGAGCCTGTAGCGTATTTGTTTAGGGTTCCTTCTATCTGGCAGAATCTTGATGCTCCGAAATTGAATTGGCATAACAGTCTTGGTATAATTTTCTATAAACGAATATTTTAAAGGCATATTTTTTAAAGTATAATATTATTGTTAGCCGAATGTTTTTATGTCCGAATTTACAATGGCATACTTTTAAGATAGTATAATTTTATTTGGCATAATTACCTTTGGAAATGTTCAAATTCCGCATAATTTCGTTTAAAATAATGTTTATTTAGACCGTCGATTATTTGATATAATTTCACTTGGCATACTATGAAGAGGGCAGAATTTCATTTGGAATAATTTTATTGGACATTATTTCCATTTCTAAAAAATAGCATTTATACCTTAATTTAAAATTAAAATATTGTCTTAAAATGTCAATATGTTGTGCTAGAAAAGTTAGTGACAGAAACGAATCGCTCCAAAACCGACTCCACGTAGTCTTGTTATCTTGTTTGCCCTACCCCTAGAGTGTAATTTAAAATTAAGTAGGCGCGGAGGGGCGAGGCGGGCCGCGAGTTGAGGAGCAGGTGGTGACCGTTAAACCCATCTACGACGATAAGCTCGCGTGGGACCGCCGCCGCCGGGGCCCTGACAGAAACCATGCCTGCCTGCTGCATGTTGCACACTGCATGCTTGCTTGCATGCTGCATGTTTGTTTGCATGCTGCATTTTGATGAAATGTTCACAAATCTATTTAAATAAATTCAGAATAACATTTAGGCTATAGACATTTTGGAACATCTACTGCCGCCTTTGTGGATGGGCTGCGGGAACTGCTACGCATGACGTTCGTGACATGCCCCAGCACACAGACTTATACTTCAAATCTAATACAGGTAAATATAATTTCTCAATTAAACTTATATTGTCACTTACGGGATATCTTCCGTGATTATTTATTGTTTTGAATTTCTCAATTTCCTTGAAATTTGATTTATGATGTGAATATTGAATACGCACAAAATAGCGATTTAATGACTGATGATTTAGCTTTAGTGACTGATAGATCAACACACAGCCTAAACCGCTGATCGTAGAGATCTGAAACTAGCAGGGTGTGTTCTTTTTATGATGTAGGCATCCGATATGAAAGAATTTTCCAGAATTGTACCCGCAGGGGGTAAAAAACGGGGGCAAAGTTTGTATGAGACAACGTGATTCCTTGGTCCAATCTACTTGAAATTTTGTATAAACCTTTTCAACAGAATTGGTGGAAGACGTGTTTCGTATTATATTGAAATTTACCCCTAACAGCGTTAAAAACCGGCCAAGAGCGTGTCGGGCCACGCTCACTGTAGGGTTCCGTAGCTTCCCAGACCATTAAAAATACCAACATTTTTCGTCAGCAAAAATAACTTTGTTTTTCATAGTATTTGTATGAAAAACAAAGTTATCATTTGCGTTTTTTTGAAAAAGTGCTATATAACTCAAAAACTATTCAACTCATCAAGTTGAAAATAATTTTCCTAGAAAGTTCATATAAAGGTCTACTTCTGTGATTTTTTTCATATTTTTTAAACTTATGGTTCAAAAGTTAGAGGGGGGGGGGACACATTGTTTTTGACTTTCGGAGCGATTATTTCCTAAAATATTAATATTATCAAAAAATGATTTTAGAAAACCCCTATTCATTTTTAAATACCTATCCAACAATATATCACACGTCAGGGTCAAAATTAAAAAAAAAATCGCTCCCCACTTTACGTCTGGGGGAGGTACCCTAATAAAAATGTTTTTTTAAATTTTTATTTTTGCACTTTGTCGGTATGATTGATATACATATTGGTACCAAATTTCAGCTTTCTGGTGCTAACGGTCACTGAGATTATCCGCGGACAGACAGACAGACAGACAGACAGACAGACAGACAGACATGGCGAAACTATAAGGGTTCCGTTTTTTGCCATTTGGCTACGGAACCCTAAAAAGGGTAGACAATTATTCTGGACATGGCGGTGATTTGCTTCGAAGTTGATATCCATACTCAGTGCTTTTGATTTAAACTACATTTTATTTTGACACATGTTTGAAAACTCAATCCGATTTTATTCAAAAAAGGTTGAACTCACATAAAACCTTGGTGCTAATACTCTAAAATTGGAATGTCTCGAAAGTCACCGTATTATATTTGAAGGTTTCAAAGCTTAGAGGTTATGCACTTTTAAGACACGGCCTCATAGGGACGTAGAGTCAAAAATTTTAAATGGAGGATTAAAATATTTTGGTTTCAAAATTGTCACCAAAGGTATGTCAATGAAGATGGAAGGCAGTTGGCCTTGCAACAGATCCACAAGAGTTTATAACAGCTATATCGTGTTTAGGATAATTTCATGCAACTTGATGAGAGTCTTTAACCTAACTAGAACTTTCGACTTTCATTGATGATCTGACGATGGAGTTGGAAGACAGTAGCGAGAAGTCCCCAAAAGTTTACAACAGCTATATTGTGTCCCGGCTTATTGCATGCACCTTGATGAGAACTTGCGACCTAGCTGGAGTATGACTGTCATCAAGTGTCTAAGAAGGCTACGGAAGCAAACGTAAATGATAATAATACAAATTTTATTTCTGCTCAAATACAATCCATTTAAGTTGTTAGTAAGTCTTTATCTAACGTTAGTAAAAAAAAAATGTAAAAATAAGAAACACACTATATACAAAATAGATACGACTTACACCTACGTGTGCAGCCGTCTCCAGTGAGCCAGCATGGGCAAGCTGTCAAGGGAAGCCCTTATTTGGAAAACCATAAGTAGAATATATTATGAGCGATTAATGCAAAGATTTCCGAGAAATTAAATTGTTACCTACTTGAATCTACACTAATATTATAAAGCTGAAGAGTTTGTTTAAAAAAAGTACGCGATACCAATTGAATTTTAAGAAGTTCCTCCATCTGTAAAGTTCTCATAAATGTTATAAAATTTCCAATATTAGTGCCCCCAGGGTGCTCTAGATATCTGTATCTGCTTCGATACTTAAATAGGGCTCCTGTAACACTTGTCTATTTTTTAAGGTTGACTCACACTTTCTCTAACCCTCACTCGCAGACCAAGTTGCGCTGGTCAGCTAGTACCTAAAGTTTAATACTACTAATACTCGTAATTTGATCGTTAACTGTTCATGATCGAAGCTACGCCGACGTTAACGTTATAGCGATCTCTAATACCAGTTTTCTGCAATATTGTGTTTCTGATTATTGTCACAAGATGGGGCTAAGTACTTCAGTTTCAGTATCTACCTACAAATTGATACACTCGAAAAAACAAGGTTCCCAACTTAGTAGTATTACCCAAACTCAGGAGGTAAATAAGCGAGTTATGATTTGGAACTCTATGTATACCTACTTTCAAAAACATGACAAATGTTGCATAACATAAAGTGTACCTACCTATTTACTTATTAAATTTAAATTACTTTGCTTGAGTGGTAAATATTTTTGGGAGTTGTTAGCCCTGCGCCAACTACGAGTAAGTCTTCAAAAAACAAGAACCACTATCTATCTATATGTCACCGTAAAATTGTCAAACACGTTATATTACAATATAACGTGTTTTCTCTAGCGATATTGTAAACTCTCGAATTATTGTCAACTGAACATACGGAATTATCTCTGCCCCCATAATCGGGACTTGGGGCACCCCCCCGTTAGGTTAGTTAGGTTCCTTTAAACCCTGCATTCGGAAATAGGGGCCCCGCGAAGCGGTGCTCCGTCGACTACGCTTTTTAGGGGAATATAAAGTGTTTTAAGGTTAGGTTACATTAATCGGTATTTCTCAGGAATGGTACATTATCTTTTCATGAGGGTTGTACAACTGGGCAAGGGAGACCCCTCCTTCCCTCCACACCGCGTGAGTTGACTACCATCGCATGCATTTCACGAAAAATAATGCATTTTGTTGTCAGCAGTATGTTTGTTTGACAATATTTCGAGATTTTACAATATCGCTAGAGATATTACAATATAACGTATTTGACAATTTTACGGTGACATATACATATAATGAAATCGTTGAGACCAAAAAATCTGTACATTGAAGATTTAAAAAAAAAACCGACCAGGGTGACTTAAGGCGCTTCTAAGACGAGCTAAATTAGCAACTCTATTTGTGGTGGTTCAAACTTCGTTTGAAATGCTGTTAGAATAAAGTTCTAATCAGCTTGCACTACAAAGTGGTTGTTACGTCAGCCACTGCGGGCCAAATAGCGCGAAATGAGTGGTTTCGATCGATTTACAAAAAAACTATCCATTGGATTAAAAAACTAAAACGCTAACTTCATGCTAATATATTGCTTGTAGAATTAATTGCTAAAAAATCAGAATGATCGCATGCATATTAGTATGTTTTCTATTGTTTGAAAGATATTTTTAGAGGTATGTTCGTGATTTCTTTTTATCGAGCCAAATTAATTGTATTATGTTTTCAAAACAGTATCATGCTAGCATATATCCTTAAGAATATCATATATTTTCTGGTCTTGTTTATAGCAGTGAATCATATACTTTTAGTAATTATAAAACTCGCGTTTAGCTCGTGTAATCGCCTTAAAATAAGTAACTGAACATATTAAAACCATTTTTAAAATTTTTGTTTGTTTGTTTGTTTGACCGCGCATCACGTAAAAACTGCCGGACGGATTTTGATGAAAACTTCACTAATCTATTTCAATAAACTCAGAATAACGTTTAGGCTATAGAAATTATGGAAATCTTTGGGAAAAAGGAGGTGAAAAGGGGGGGGGGGGGTAAAGTTTGTATGAATTTTTTATTTAGATTGTTCTAGAATCATGAAACTCGGAGTAAATACTTATTATTAAAAATAAATAAATACCTGTTTCAGCATTTTTTAAAAATTTCATCCAGAGACGTAAAAAAGAGGGTTTTGTGTTTAAAATGAATTAACTTCATACACCTATAGAATAAAATCCAATGAAGTGTAAACCTTTAAAAGTTGCTGTAAATACTTCAAATCTAATACAGGTAAATATAATTTCTCAATTTTCTTGAAATTTGATTTTCGAAGTGAATACGCCCAAAATATCGGAACTCAAGAAAATCGGCTTTCCTCGGTATAAGTAGTTGGTAATACAGGGTGGAAACGGTAAACGGGGCAGTAAGGGGAGCTGCAGCTACACGAAAATGGTCTTAGGAAACAAATCCGTAATTTTTTCGCGAAATGTTGATCCCCATTCACAGATTTAATTAAAAAATTAAGAAAATTGCCATTTTACATAAAATATTTTTTTGATGCCAATCGATCTTCTTTCCGACACTGATCAAAAAGTTCTTCCAGACCAACCCATGTTAGAGTACTCAAAAAGTCAGAAATTGCAAAAAAAATAACTTTCAGCGGGGCAGTAAAGGGAAAGTAAAAAGCGGGGCAGTAAAAACTACCTTTACCGCTGCAGCTACATGAAAATGGTCTTAGGAAACCATCCGTAAATTTTCGTGAAATTTTGATCCCCATTCACTGATTAAAAAAAAACGTACAGTTAGCAAGAAAATTGCTATTTTACACAAAACATTTTTTGATGCCCATCGATCCTGTTTCTAATACTCAACGGTTAAGGTAGCTCCCCTTACTGCCCCGTTAATCGTTTCCACCCTGTATAATATATTACAAATAAAATAATACTACGAATAAAATGTACACTATACGAATGTACATAAGATATAAAGCCGGAAAAGTTACGAATGCATTACAAACGAGTACAAATCCTACTATCAACAAATAAAAAATGCTTTGTCCTGAAGGACTGTCTGATGGATCAACGCACAGCCTAAACCGCAGATTGTAGAAATCTGAAACTTCGAGGGTGTATTTTTTGTATGACGTAGGCATACGATAAGAAAGAATTTTCTGAAATTATACCCCTAAGGGGGTGAAAAGGGGGGGCAAAGTTTGTATGGAAAAATGTGATTCCTTGGTCCAATCTACTTCAAATTTTGCAATCAACAATATTAACAGAATTGATGGACGCGTTTCGTATTGCATTGAAATTCATCCCCTAACGGGGTTAAAAAGGGGTAGACAGTTATTTTGGCGGTGATTTGTTTCGAATTTGATTTCAATACTCCTTAGAGATTCTGATATAAACTACATGTAATTTTGATACATGTTTCAAAACTCAATCCGATTTTATTCCAAACAGGTTGAACTCGTATAAAAATTTGGTGCAAAATTGTAAATAAGTACGCTTTAAAATTGGAATGTCTCGAAAGTCACCGTAAAATATTAATACCGCATTTTAAGGTTTCTAAGCTTTAAAGAGGTTGTGCACTTTAAGACACGGCGCCATAGCGTAGGAACGTGGAGTTCGAAATTTTAAATGGTAAGCAGTTGTAAGAGGTCCGTAACAGTTTACAGCAGCTATATCGTGTTGCGACTCATTTCATGCACCTTGATGAGAACTGCAGACCTAGCTGGAGTATGACTGTCATCGAGTGTCTAAGTATGAAGATGTGAAGCTGTCAATAGAAGGCCTTAAAGCTGTTTTTGTAAACATGGTAATTTATTCTTATCCAAATAAATACGTTGTTAATCACAAGTATTTGATTTTGAACAAAATTGGCCTTGCAGGGTACGTAAATTGATCTCAATGATATACACCGTTTTAAATAACTCCGCAGCCAAATAATGATCATGTACCGGGCGCGTATTTTCATTATGCGGAAGGATGTGTGTGATGTGCTCTTTGAAAATTGTATTATAGGTACTTACGACCCACTCTCTGTAACCCTCTCTTTCTCTTATGTGACGCAGACGAAGTTGCGCGGGTCAGCTAGTAGTAAATATTCTTGTGCCTTGACAAAAAAAAGTGGGTAGTAATACCGCTCTAGTACGATGAACATTGTTTTTTTCTTCATAGATAGGTAAACACTGCCTTAGGGTTATTGATTTCAATAGGTTATTCATAGCTGTAAGCGTTTACCCTACTTGAAAATTTGAAGTTATTTTCTAGTAGAGTAAATTACTGTGGAAGGTATTGATATTTAATTCTCTCTTCTTCCTGAATATTTAACTAGTCGAGTGAGTAGGTACCTAACTTATCAACCTGTTCCCGAAGTTTGTTAAGCCGATTCGCTGGCTGTGACCCAAAACTTGTAAATGTGTTAGGTATGTTTCATAGTAAGCCAATTCAGAAAAGAACATGATTCAAGTTTTAATTTGTTCTCTGATTCTTGGAAGTCTAGATCAGAACATCAGATACTGATTATAATTTATTTGACTGCACATCACCTTTTTAGGATAGTGTTGTAAGAATAAGTTCCTAGATGATAATGCAAGGTAATAATGATGTAATGTAAGGATGTAATATAAGCTAATAATAATGATGAGGTAATGTAAGGCAATAATGATAATGTAAGGTAATTACGCGCAAAATAAAATCACTTAAGGTAGGTCTGGCGTATAACGCCGATCTCTAAAATAATAAATGTAGATCTATAACAGAATGTGTTCATGGGATGTATGTTTATTATTGTACAAAGAAAGCTCAAAATATTATTGAAATGTTTATTAAAATACCGAAAACACATCAGAATTCTAACACCATCGTTTTGGCGCAATTAAACTACGTAAGTAAAATTTCGCCTGCGACGTTTTTATTAAAATTAAGTACTTTTCTTTTAGCATTATTACAGTTTTCTGTAATTAAGAACCTAATTAGTCTAAGCAGGAGTATCTTAAACAACATTTCTTCTAAATTATGTATGGGGACAGTTAACGTGTTAAGATTTACAAGATTTAGTCAGTTAAACAATCAGATTTGAAATATCTAAAATAACTATGGAAATATTTTTTTTTCCCTGGCACATATTTTAAACACATTCAATTAATGCAATCATTATCAAACAAAAATAGATTCTAAAAAAAAACATACTACGGTCTCTCCTGGACCACCAGGTGACCTATCTAGAACGATATAAGAGCATAAAACACTGTTTTAGGCTATCACGGCTTAAAACTAAACTTATATTGTCACTTACGGGATATCTTCCGTGATTATTTATTGTTTTGAGCTCCCGATATTTCGACGCTGTTGCAAGCGCCATGGAACTCGAACTCGTCCAATAGTGCGCGTAGCAAAAGACAAAGAAAGAGGGTAGGCAGATTTGTCTGCTTTTAACAATTTTTATTTTCCATCCACCCGCAGTCTCCAGTCAACCCGCGATCATGGCGCTTGCAACAGCGTCGAAATATCGGGAGCTCAAAACAATAAATAATCACGGAAGATACCTATCCCGTAAGTGACAATATAAGTTAAGAGCATAAAATAATAAGATTCAGCACTATGCCGTCACTTGTAAGCTGTCCAACTGAGTGCAGGTGAGAATTCGAAAGTACAGGGCCTCGATTCTGCTATTACGATAGTGTTAGAATAAGCGATCATTGAAGTCACAATTATCAAATTCTGTCAAGTTTTGACAAGTTTGGTAATCTACTAATATAATGGCGTCAATAAGACTTCTCAATGAACAACCACTGACACTCCATTGAAAGAAATGTCATAGAATATTAATCTCGTACATGAAATCTGGCATGAATAAATGTTCGCATTTAGTTGTAGATTTCGAAAACCATTTGTACTAACGGTTTTATAATAATGGCAATACGAAAATGCCATTAAAACACAATTTTATAACGAGACCATCGACCGACCAATGATCGACCATTGTGAATTTAGCAGATTACGAACTTTAAGCAAAATGACAATGGGATGAGAATGGAATCGTGTTGGAGTGACGAATTTATTAAAATAGCAGAATTAGGCCCCAGGTAGAGTGAGTAAAAAAAAAAAAAAAAAAAAAAGGTAGAGTGAGTACATTTTGGTCACATATTTTTGTACGGCATTCTTACCACCGATAGATCCATGAAAAATAATAAGAAAACGCGCAGTGCCGTAAAAAAATGGTGCGCCACAAAGTCGTTTTTTTTTTATTTTCCGACAATTACCAGGGTAAATTTGATCATTTGATTTTGTACGGCATCTGTGTCATATTATTTCAATACTGCTTCTAATCCATTATTCCGCAACGCCGTACAAAAATCATGCGACAAGGGGAAAAAATCGAGGGTTGCAATCCCCTCTCTTTCCGTGGTCCAGGGGGTGATTTGAAAAAGTACCTACGGCTTCGGTTCCAAAACATTATCTAGCACTCAAAACTACTATTAAAAATAATGCCGTCAAAAAATGATTGTTCATTTGAATGTATATCAATAATTATCTTAATTTCATCGTATCCTTGATTTATAGAGCTGTAAAGTCATTTGATCCTGTACGGGAACTTCTTTTTTAACATGATGTTGTAAAATACAATTGTTATATAGTATTGCCGTTCAAAAGAAACCGTTCTAAAATATATATTATTAGTCGTGACTGTACGCTGTGAAAGAATAAGCACATGTGAACCACTAAAAAGTGAAAAATAAAAACATTTTTGCAAAAAATAAAACAGACTTCAAATAACACAAAAAAAGTGAAAAATAAATTTAGCTTCTGAAGTCGGTGACAAAAAAACCAAATCAATCAAACAAAGGTCACCGACTTCTGTAGCTAATGTAATTTTTTGTGTTTATGTTATTAAAAACTTTCCGCGAAATTCCCGTCTATGGTGTTAAAAACGGCTCAGAAACGGCTAGCCACGGATGTCAGTCGAATACTAGCATAGACAATGCACTATTGACTATATAATACAAAATACGAGCTCGGGGGTGAAGCAGTGCCGCGGGCGCAACTTGGGGCTGTTTCGGGATTTAAAAACCTTGATGCAGAGGTAGGTATTAGGTTTGATTTTGGATATTACGTAACCCGAGTTATTTAGTATAGGCGAAATTAACCTCTAGGCGTAATTCGACAGCTGTGTTTTTGTCCAACTATTTTAGGCGATCTTCACACTGCCCCGCATGATGCAGCGTAGCGCGTGTCGACGCACCTACGCGCGTTCCTGCAGGAGTGCAGATCTGCATCATCGTGCGGGTTTTTTGCGCACTCACGCGCGTAGGTGCGTTTTGTAGATTCACGCACGGCGGCTCTCATTTATTCGCCGTTCTCTGTGGTGGTCGTGCAGTACTGAGCATCACGATAGTTTTGATAAAAATGGTTAATAGTGTGGAACTCATTCAGGACGCTGCCATTATACTAACTGTTTGGTTTTTGTACGGTCAAATTAAAAGAAATCGTGCCTATAGAAGATACTGGGTACATCCTTATTTACAAACAAGATCTTTAAATGGGTCATTTGTTCAAAATTATTGGGACCTTAGAAAACATGAAGAGAAATTCTTCAACTAGGTACCCGCGTATGTCAACAACATCACGCGCGGCACTGCGGGATTCGGTGTGCCATACCTTGCGTCTCGCCCCGCACCTACGCGCGGGGGTGCATGTTTCTCCGCGTGGTATATGCGCGTGATCCGCATGAACGCGCGTGGATGCATTTTCTGTGTGTTAGACTGTGCGTGTTTTCCATACAAACGGAGATACTTACAAGCAACGGAAGAACACGCATCCACGCGCTACGCTGCATCATGCGGGGCAGTGTGAAGACCGCCTTAATGGGACCTTATATATTTTTCTCGGTAGGCAGCTAGTCTAGCTTCACCTAAAAGTACCTATTTTTTTTCTTTGTAGGTAAGTACCTAAGTATGTAAAATTTATCAGATTTGGTTTTTTATGTAGGTATAGTACCTACTTAGATATTTACTTAAGACAAATAATTAAAGACAAATGCGCAAAAGTCTCAGACCAACTAAGGATTCCAAAATAAAATAAAGAACACAATTCGTTCAAAGCACGAATACAAACTCCACTGTTTATAAGTATTTATTTTCTCTGTCGTTTGGCGTCTGAAACAAGATCACTCGACCTCCTTTAAAATAAACTGAAGCCTTATTAAAGCCGCTATCAAATAGCGTAAGAATGGAGTTTCAAAATTGGATTATTAACATACAATCGACAACCTAGGTACGTTATATTATTTATTATGTTAAATCTTTTGAATACTACTCACGTATTTATTAAAAAAACACCGACGTTGTAATAATTTACGTAGTCGTAGTAGGAGTGGAAGTCTAGTTGGCGCTAACGAAATCGATAAAGTGTCATAAAAAGTGGTTCTAGGTACCTAATTGAATATAAAAAGAAGGAAATGGTTTTCAGTATTTTCCGCATTACCGACGTCCGTCACGGAAAGTATCTAAGAGAGGCGGTAAAATTGATTGACAATTCAACACGTAGCGAAGAACATAAATAGTAACATTATGGTTGATTGAAAAAACCTGACCTTTACCGAAGTGAATACCTGAATTGATTGAGAAATTCAGAAGTAGTATTTGGAAGTATTTGAGTGATCCAAGATGATTGATATATCATTGTTATTTAATAAATGTAATTTCTTAATAAACTCTCAGACAAGCAATAAATCTTGTCTCCCAAACAAGGAACGTTATACTTTTCTTAGAAGCCGGTGTGCGTGACTAACCCTCATGGAGGAAGCGAGTCGGCGTCGTCTCTTGTTGTAGTTGATGAGGAATTTGAGCCGGTGGCACTCGTCGAACGAGCACTTGTCCGTGACCGAATACATCAGGATGAACGCCTCCGCCCAACGTATGTTGCTCTCGAGATTCGCGTATTCACTTTCCTGAGTGCAATAAAAATACATTCATGAATCATCGTGTTTATTTTCATACTGTAACAAAACCAATATCAGTTTGTTTAGTGCTGAATTGAGTGATAAGACATAGATTTCGTGTGTAATGAGATTAAAGACAAATGTTTAGACTACGGTATTAAATTGTATTCTGAATCTTTTATTTGTATAATAAAATACACAATCTTATGTCAGTGCGCCAACTTACGTGTGAATCTCCAGCGGAATCCAATATTTCAAAATAAACCATCTCGTTATCAATGACGGTTTGGAATGCGTAGATCTTCTCTAAATTGGGGTCATATTCGCCGATGAATCTTCGTGTAATGAATCTTACGACAAGAGCTGAAAGTGAAGTTATCTAATGATCAAAATATTTACGTAACACAAAGGAGTTTAAGTAATAACTTTTACTTGAGCCGGTAGTTAAAACTTACAAATATTTGTTGCTATAGTAGATATTAGGTTTCGTTTAAAACACCTACTGAAAATGTTTTGAAAACCTTGAAAATATTACAAAACTAATTTGGATTTATTTCTAGAAACACGTTCATAGGCATTAATAATAAAATGCCTTACAAACTGTACCAGTGAACTGCTATCACCATTTATTCCACTTTAAGGTGTTGAGTACCTGATTTGCCAACTCCAGATTGGCCCAATACCATAATCTTGAAGGGCTTAGGCTTAGGGTACAGCACGAGCTTGGCGAGCGAAGTCTTGGGTGAAGTCGTGGTGCTCATCGCCAGTACAGCAGCAGTCATTATACCCCAGTGGCCACTTCACACAAAATAAGTGCATCGGCTGCTGGCGCTGACCTGGATGGGGGCATGCATAGATATAATAAGGAACCTCTTAGTTACTTTTTAAATGTCAGTCTAAATTCATTCAACCAGTAATAATAATAAAAGGTTAAAACTTTTTACTGGTTCGATAACTTTGAAGTATATTTAGAAATATACAACAAAAAGGGAGGAGCTTTTATGAACTACCGTCTCTCGAATCTCGGTCAAGCATATCTGGGGTATCTTCGTCCTTCGACAAAAGTTGCGTCTTCCTAAACTGGCGAGAACAAGTAGTTTAACGAAACAACCTGTATGTTTTATACACAGCGGGTGTATTTATGATGGCGACCGCAAAATTGCCATTGCGTAAAAAGTTAACGGCCTCGTTTGCCATGGTTTGCGCTCGAGATCCCGCCTGTGATATGTTTTATGTTCCTCGTATCTGTTTTACTGCCTACCAATAATGTAGCACCTTTGTACATCGATCAATTTATAACCCCAAATAAACGTAAAGCTTTATTTTCTGTCGTGGATATCGACTCAATCAAACTGGGTAAGTTTAATCCCATAGAGATAACAAAAAAAATCTTGTGCGGTAGAAGACAATATTTTATTAATAGGTCATGTTTATATGCGAAACGTGTCGTGTTCATAACTTCATAAAATATTCAACTACCTTGATTATCGAAATGCCAATCAAGACAGGTCTACTTCGACGACGCGGTACCTATTACTAGACCTATATTATGATAGATATTTTGAAAATCTAGTATGCACCTACCTAATAAATATTTGGGAAGGGGACTCCGTTTACATCTGCCTTTTACATTAAGTAGATGGGTAAACATACCGGTTATCGGCCGTTTAAGGGGCTTGTCGACTTCAGAGGCGGTTTCTATTATTCAGTTTTTTTTTTCATTTCATCCTACAATAGTCTAGTTTCATAAAACCTTTTTTTTTTTTTTTTTTTTTTTTTTAGGATGGGAAATCATCAAATGACTTCTCCCACTCTGGGCGGAGCAGGAGGGAGTGTCAGACTCTTACTGACTAAAACCCATCCATGTTCCTTCCTCGCCCTTTACGTTCCGGGGCCGCGGTATCTCTTTCGAACAGTCCCGCAACCCCGGCAGGCTTCGGCCCTTGCGGGCCCCTCTCTTCTGCTGACATCTCTTTGAGGCGCGCGTGGAACACGAACGCGCCGTCGACACGGCCTGTCGTCACTAGACGGACGGACGGCTAGCTAGCCCATAGCTAACCGTCCACAGGCCCGCATCTACGGTGGCCGGTAGCCACCACGTGGCCCCCGACGCCCGGTGCGTCTCCCGCGGCGGCCGGGAAGAGAGGCTCTCTCCCTCTCTCGTTCCGCCACCTCCTTCGCTAGCATGACTGCTTCGCAGAAGGAGGTGACGGCTTCCCATTCCGTCTCGCTCCGGACCATGGATTGAACCAGGGCCGGACGCGAGAGGTCGCCGCCGCCGATCGCCGCTACGAGGACACGGCGGTGCTCCGCCCACGCAGGGCAGACTTCCACCGTGTGCTCCACCGTGTCCTCCGGTCGATCCTCGCAGTGGAGGCACCCGGGCGTTTCCTCCCGCCCGATTCGGTGCAGGTACCTCCCGAAACATCCGTGTCCGGTGAGGACCTGCGTCAGGCGGAAGGTGAGGACGCCGTGGCGCCTCTCCAGCCACTCCTCTATAGTGAAACACACGAATGTCGGTTGAACACTGATTTATTGTTCTAGTACCTTCAAGTACATAACATAATATAGAAACCTACCTACATATTATACTACATCTTTCCCCTTTTCAAAATAGGTTTTATTACAATATTATCAGTACCTTACTTACTACTTACTTGCTACTTACAACAAAATAATAACTAGAGTACTACTGGCTCATTAGTAAGATATACATAAGTATATATTTTTTATTTCTGTATTCAATACACTAATTTTCTCCATTGTTTGTTCCAAACAATAAGTTATAACCTATTGACGTCAGCATTCGAGCCTTGGACCGAGTGTTTGGACCTTAAACTACAGAAAAAGCATCGTCTCGAGGACTGTCACTATCTCCAGGCGGCGCCGGCGTAGACGATTCACCTTCACCAAGTTGTTCCTCAAACTTTGGTGTGATCTCACGTCGTCTATATTTCCTTTCTTTTGATACATGAGACTGATCAAGGTTGGGTTGATCTACTGAAGTGGCTAATCTCGAAGATGGGCCAGATTCGACGCCCGGACTTCCTGAAACACCACTACGAGCTACCAAGTGACGTCTACTACGCCTGTAACGTTGACCGTACTCATCTTGCACCACAAACGATCGTGGTTCCGACGCACGCGCAGTTATCAAGACCGGTTTTCTTGATCCTTTATCTATCAGCGTCGCCCTGTCACCTGATGATAGCAATGGCAGCTGTTTCGCTGAGTGATCGTAGTATTGTTTATCTTTTTCTCTCTGTGCCATTAGCGCTTGGTAATTACGATCTTTATCGACTGATTCGCGTAATAACTTTGAACTTACTGGCAACTTCGTGTTAATACGCCTACCCATTAATATTTGTGCCGGAGAATCTAAATTATAACGAGGAGTAGCTCTAAAATTTAACAAACTAATGTGAAAGTCTTGGCCAGATTCCACACATTTTTTTAGCATGTTTTTAATAGTTTGTACTGTCCGTTCGCTTTTCCCATTGGATTGTGGATAATGTGGAGAAGAAGTCACATGATGTATTTCCCACTCTCTCATGAACTTTTTGAACTCATGAGAACTGTATGCAGGGCCGTTATCTGAAACAAGTTCCGCTGGAATCCCATGCCGCGCAAACTGGTCCTTCAAAAAAGTTATTACCTGTTTACTACTCGTGCTCGTTAACTCCCCAACTTCCACGTAGTTTGAAAAATAATCAACTAATATGATAAATAATTTCTTTCTATATTCAAATATATCGGAAGCTAGCTTCTGCCAAGGAAGTGACGGCACATGATGCTGCATGAGTGGCTCGCGCCGCGGCGTCGGCGCATGCAGCGCGCACGCGGGGCAGCGGCGCACCACGCGCTCCACGTCCTCGGCCATGCCTGGCCAGAACATCACCTCTCGCGCGCGACGCTTGCACCTCTCTATGCCCAAGTGCCCTTCATGCACTCTCGCTAGCATTTCTTCACGTAAGCCCCTTGGAATGAACACACAATCTCCTTTAAATATGATACCATTTATGTAACTCAATACTTCGCGATAGGGCCAGAACACGTTTACCTTTTCATGAACGTCACGTCTGTGTTTTGGCCAACCGTTGACTATATACTTCGCTATCAAGATACTATCCTTATCTACTTCTGTTTCCTTTAAAATAAGGTCCATTTTTTGTTCGCTGAAAGGTATGTTTTCTAACATAAAACATGTTTGAATTTCCACCTCATCTGAAATGCGATCAAACAGCAAGTCTTTCAGTGGGGCCCCTGATAGGGTGTCGGCGATATACATATATCTACCTGGCGTATATACTACTTTGAATTCAAACCCCTGTACTCTTAGCATCATACGCTGCAGCCGTCCCGGCACTGAAACTAAAGGTTTGTTGAACAGCGCTTCGAGTGGCTTGTGATCTGTGTGAACTGTAACATCCGACCTACCATAGATATACTGACGAAATCGCTCCACCGCAAATACTATTGCCAGCATCTCTTTCTCAATCTGCGCGTAACGCGACTGCGTGTCGGTGAGCGTCATGGAAGCAAACTCAACGGGCCGGCCGGGCGGCCCTCCTGCAGCAGCACGGCACCCACCGCGTGGCTGCTCGCGTCCACCGACAGCACTATCGGCGCTTCCAGCGAGTATAACGCCAACACAGGAGCGGTAGCCAATTTATTTTTTAGCTTGTCTATCGCATCCGTATGGTTTTGTTCCCAAACCCATTCCGATTCTTTTTTCAATAATGTTCTCAAGACGTTTACACATTCCGCATAGTTCTGTATAAACTTGGACAGGTAGTTAACCATACCTAAGAACCTTTCCAAGGACTTCCTATCATCAGGGTATGGAATTTCCATGACCGCTTTAACCTTTGACTCGTCAGCCCTCATACCATTTTTGTCAAATTTATGACCTAGGTAACTCAGTAACACCGAACTTGCATTTTTCACGGTTAAACCTGATTCCTATTTCTTTTGCCCGTTTCAGTAAGCGACCCAACCTCAAGTCATGCTCCTCCCTTGTGCTACCCCAAATAATGACATCATCAATAAACGACTCAACCCCTTCTAAGTCTTTTTCAATCCATTCTTTATGAGACTTACTCAGTTTTTTGTCCTCATCTACGGTATTCACGTAGAATAACTCGTCACTCGAATCGTCACTAACTTCCGACCGCGCACATAAATCATACACCTTTTTGTTTTGTTGCACTTTTTGTGGACACACCATAGAAAAATGACCTTTTTTATCACACACAAAACATATCGCACTTCTCGCCGCACACCGCTCGTCGCCGACGCACCTGCCGCTGCCGCAGGTGGCGCAGGGGGCGCGCGCTCCGCCGCCTGCGGGCGCCCTAGCGCCGCCGGCGCCGCCGCCACCGCGCTGCCGCGCTCCTCGCCTACCGGTGGATCGCCGCGAGCCGCCTCGCGCCCTCACCGCGTTCACCTGCATCTCTTCTGAGGCGCCGTCGATGCATCGACTTTCCTCTTGCGACATTTCTGCCGCCTGACAGATTTGTATCGCCCTGGCCAAAGTCAACTCATCTGTACGCATTAGACGATCTCTTACTTTGTTGCTTGTAATCCCGCACACGATCTTATCTCGGATCAGACTGTCATGAAGGTCACCGAATTCACAAGACTGACTCAGCACGCGTAATGACGTCACATACTGGTCTATGTTTTCTCCTTTTTCCTGGCTACGTGTGAAGAATTTGTACCGTGACACGGTAATATTCGGTTTTGTATCATCAAACTTTTTTAACAGACAGCTGATGTCATCTTCACTTTCACCCTCACTATAGGTAAAAGTAGTGAAAATCTCGTAACCCGCTGATCCAACGAGGTTCACCAACAGAGAAGCCTGTACTTCCTTGGGCTCCTTGCTCACTCCAGAGGCTTTTAGAAATACGTTAAACAACTTTTTCCACCTGCGCCACGCATCAGACCGCGTGGCGGGGCCGCCTTCTAAAAACAGTTCTGCTGGAGGACGCGCGTGTTCCATATTTACACCACTTACCGCCACTATCGTGGCGTGCCCTGCACGGGGTTGCGACAGTCGCTCTCTCCATGTCGCCATGAGATCGCGCCGGAGGTCTGTCCGCTGAGCGGCAATTTGCCGCGGCAGCGGAGTTTCCCCCCGGCGTAGTGCCTCCGCGCGCCAGTCGTGCAGGCGCGCGAGGACTATCGCCTCCAGATCCCATGGCGGCAATCCGGCAAGCAGGCCCGCCGCCTCGCGGGAGATCGTGCGGTACCCACGGACCATTTTTACGGCCACCACTTTCTGGGGCGCGTTCAGGTAATGGGCGGCTCGCCGCCTCAAGGAACGCGCCCACACTGGGGCCCCGTAAAGGGCCATGGACCGCACGACCCCCGCATAGAGCCTGCGGCAGGAGGCGTTTGGCCCCCCAAGGTTGGGCAGGAGCCGCCTGAAGGCAGCCCCGGTCCGTTCCAGCCTGGGGGCCAAACGTCGGAAATGTTCCACGAAGTTCCATCGGCTGTCGAGTACGAGTCCCAGGTACTTCAACGTCGGCTCGACGCCGATGGATACCCCTCCCACCGTCAGTGTGGATCCCGATGGTGGCGCATTCCGAGGCCCATGAAAGCACATGGCCTCGGACTTGTGCAATGCCACCTCGAGACCCAGTTGCCGGATCCTCTCAACGACTATCGCAACCCCGCGTGTCATAACTTCGGCCGCCGCCTCGTGCGACCTCCCCTGTGCCAGCACCAGGGTGTCGTCTGCGTAGCAAACGACGCTGACACCACTAGGGAGGTCGGCGCGCAGCACCCAGTCGTAACCGATGTTCCACAGGGGCGGTCCCAGAACCGATCCCTGTGGGACACCGCACGACATCTCTCGCCGGTTCCAATCTCCGCAGCGACTGGGGTAGATGACGGCCCTGTCCGTCAGGTAGTCCCCGATCACACGACGGAGGTAGGTCGGCACCCGGTGATACCGGAGTGCCTCCCTGATGCAGCTCCAGGGCAGGGAGTTGAAGGCGTTGGCGATGTCGAGAGACACCGCCAAGACCACCCCGCCCCGGGATATCGCATCCCCCGTCGTGAGGGCTCTCACGCGCATGATGGCGTCCACAGTGGAGCGCCCCCTGCGGAAACCAAACTGGTTCTCCGCAAGATTCGGCCCCATCCCCTCAAGGTGCTCGGCGAGGCGGTTTGCAATTACTCTCTCAAAGAGCTTGCCCACCTCGTCGAGCAGCACAATGGGCCGAAATGCGGACGGAGAGTCCGCAGGGCGCCCCGGCTTCTGGATGAGGACCAGTTTCCCCGTCTTCCAACGAAGCGGGAACTGGCCTCTCTCCAAGCATGCGCTTAAGAGCCCTTTCAGTCGGGGCCCGAGAGCCTCCGCATCCGAGGCCAGGACCCAGGCTTTGCCAGGCAAGCCATCAGGTCCCGGGGCGGCGGGGTCATAAAACCTAACGGTTATGGACGTACAAGTGATGCATAATTAAAAAATATATCTTTCGCAAAATTAGCAAATATACCGGCTATCGGCCTTTTGACTCAGCTATCGTCCACCGGTGTACTGGTTATCGGCCACCTAATTTACGGTAGAAAAACGACTCATATTCTCATAGCTCATAGGGTTTAAAATAGTGTGACAGTAAAAAAAAACAATTTCACAAAAGCGGCATATTTTACTCTCTTCTACGATTTACAAATACAATTAAGTAACAAATTAAAATCTCGACTCAAACAAATAGCTACTATATTGGCTTGAGCATCAATAAAAATCACTTAGACAATCATATATAACGGCCGGAGATAGGTTTTATTTTTACTGATGGTTATCGGCCGCTAAACGTAAGGTTCGGAAACAGGTTTGGTTTTTACTAGTTATCGGCCGCTTAACGTTTAGTATTTTTGAAGGTCATATCTTTGAAATTATGAGGTATATTGGTGGCCGGACTTCGTGTGTCATAGTTCATAGCTTATAAGTTAGATTTTTTATGTGTTAGTATATTCTTTATGTTGTTATTTTGTGTATTTTATCTATGGGCCTTAAGATGCCTGATAATAAAATTATTGATTGATTGATTGAATTCCCAAAATTCTAGCTGTTCACAAATATTATGGAATCTATGTTGGTGAATATAAGGTTTCCGCAAATTTAAAGGCAAAGAGAAATGACGTGAATAAACCGGTTTTGCGACCACCCGGTCGGAAAGTAGCTATTGAAATTAATCGTTGACGTAATATCTGACCATCAAAAATTATGAAAAGTTTGATGAGTTTGGGCACTTGAATATTGAAATTAAACATGCTAAATACACACTTGACATACCAAATCAATCACCAATAAACCAACAATAACATTTAAAAACTTTCCTTTGAAAATCAATACACAAACTATTTTTTTTCCTAAAGACCCGCTCACACACACACTATTTTTTGAAATGGCGAATGAGGGCTCAGTTCGCAAATTAAGAGGACATGCCGTTGAATTATGAACCATGAAGTTCGTCATGATCAAATGACGCGATATTGGAAAGGGGAAGTCTATTAAACTGTCTTTTATGCAAAATAAAGTGCGAAGTGGCCGAAAAGGGGTAGTGGCCGGTAAATCGGTATGTTTACCCTACGCTCTAACATTTTTCTACAAAAAGTAGTGTTTTACAGGTACCATTTTACTGTACAGGTTAACACAAATGTGTAGATTTCATGGTCTTAATTTAAAGATAATAATACAATAATAATAATAATTAATAATAATAATAATTAATAATAATATTTTTTTCGATAATTTCACCTCCAGATTGTCATAAGAAAAATTGTATGACGTCATACAACATTTTCGCTCAAATACGTTTTTCCCATCACAATAATCGCAGAAAATGTTAAAAAGTGGGGTCTGAAAATGTATCAACCAATCTAGGTAAATTTATAGTGTTCTTTATCTTAAAAATTATTAGAAATTGCGGTGTAAAGGTAGTCCTTTACAGGTTCAGCTATTTTTTTGTATCAAAATAACCATATTTTCCAATTAATAGCTGAAATAAAAACATTTCTCGACTTCTTCTACATTTTGCAGTCGCGGTTCGTCAATCTGCTGCGCTCAGTAGCGCTCGTCGGCGGACGGGTAGGTACCTATATCGCTCTGTCGGTCGCAAAAAATAAATACAATTTTTATTACTAGAAAATATTGTAGTGAGAGTGTGCATTCGTGTGAGTAGGTACCGTCGTCACAGCCGTCGTCGTATAGCGTAATCGGAAGGAGTTAATACTTTTTCAGACGATATAAAAAAGTACCAGTTTCATACTTTTGTTGTTGGAATGTGGTTTAAATGTGCCCATCTTCAAAAATAAAGGTGACGTGCAGGACTGTAACAACTATCGGGGGATAAGGCTCATGTCACATAGTATGAAAGTATGGGAGAAAGTGATAGAGAAAAGGATAAGAGAGGAGAGTAAGATCACCCAAAATCAGTTTGGGTTTATGCCAGGTCGAGGAACAATGGACGCCACTTTTGTACTCCGCCAATTGTGCGAGAAGTACAGACGTGCACACAAAAACTTGCACATGGTGTTCATTGATCTGGTAAAGCGTATGATAGGGTACCTCGGGATGTGTTGTGGTGGGCCTTGCAAGAGAAAGGTATACCTGGGAAGTATGTAGAGTTAATTCGTGCTATGTACAGTCAATCTTGTACCTACGTCCGGTCAGCTGCTGGTAACACCGATGAGCTCAGTGTGGCTGTAGGTTTGCATCAAGGGTCGGCTTTAAGTCCTTACCTCTTCTTGTTGATCATGGACGCTTTGACGTCGGATATCCAAGAAGAGGCACCCTGGTGCATGCTGTTTGCCGATGACATTGTTCTTGCCAGTGAAAATAGACCTGGGATCCAGAGCAGACTGGAGAAATGGCAAAAGAAACTCGAGAATGTTGGCTTGAAAACCAGCAGAAGTAAAACTGAATACATGTTCTGCGATTTTGGCTGTCCCTCCAGCTCTGGAGCCATAGCGCTAGATGGAGCGTCTCTTCCTGTCTGCTCCGACTTTCGGTATCTTGGTTCACTCATGCAAAGCGATGGCGAAATAGATCGTAGTGTAAAGCACAGAATTAACACGGGATGTATGAAAAGGCGGCAGGTCACGGGAACGATCTGAGACTCCTGCATTGCCCTAAAACTTAAGAGGAAGATTTATAAAACAATAGTTAGACCTGCTGAGTTGTATGGATCAGAATGTTGGCCACAAAAGGGATGAATGAAAGGCATCTGAATGTCGCGGAGATGAGAATACTAAAGGGGATGTGTGGTGTTACGTGAATGGATAAAGTAAGGAATGAGTATTAATATTAGAGGAAGTCTGAAAGTGGCGCCGGTGGCTGAAAAGTTGTGTGGTAATCGGTTGTTGTGGTATGGGCATGTGATGCGGAGGAATGAGGAAAATGTTGTGAAAAAAGTTTTGAGTGTGAATGTGGATGGGTATTTGAGTAGAGGAAGAGCAAAGAAACGATGGATGGACTGTGTTAAGAAGGATATGGTAAGAAAAGAAGTGTCTGATGAGATGACGAAAAATAGAGAAGTATGGAACAAGAAGACATGCTGCGCCGACCACAAATAAATTGGGATAAGGGCAAGAGAATGATGATGATGGTTTAAAAAATATTGGATAAGATCGGGATTTGTGAAATGGATGGGTGGGGTTAAGCAGCTCTTAGTAAGGTTAGGATTTGGATGGATAAGATCAAGCTGTTGACTTGTTGTTGTTAGAAATTATGTTGGGTGAGATCGGGATTTGTGAAATGGATGGGTGGGGTTAAGCAGCTCTTAGTAAGGTTGGGATTTGGATGGATAAGGTAAAGCTGTTGGCTTGTTGTTAGAAATTATGTTGGGTGCGATCGTGATTTGTAAAATGGATGGGTGGGGTTAAGCAGCTTATAGTAAGGTTGGGATTTGGATGGATAAAGTCAAGCTATTGGCAGGTAGGTTCGGCAGTAGATGGGCGGAAGGATGGTTATGATTTTAACCAGTATGTACTATGTATGACGAATATGGGGACAACGTCAAAAATGGTGCCGATATTTTTTGTATTTATTTAAGTAGATGAAGAAGCAATAAAACAAAAGAAAATTGACTTATGGGTAATATACAGATCTGACGCTTTCAATACAAAAAAAATAATGGTACTGCCAAGTACAAGACTAGTTACGAGTATGTCAAGACATGTATGTATTTGCAGTGTGGAACTTTGACAAAACTTAAATACGAATTTGTTAAAAGAGACGACCAGTTCTGGAAGAAAACGTCCAAGTCGTTCTTTTTATAAAAGTGGGTTACAGACTTTGTTATTGCATTCGAGGCGTAATTTACAACCGAACCGTAAGCGAAGTTAATACTGACCTGATAATTTTCTTTACGGTAGTCGGTGTCGGTTGTTGACCTGTTGTTTTTCGTTTTCCAATCAAACAATCAATCAATTTATTTATATCAGGTTACAACGGCCCATCATTGGCTTGGCTTTGTTAAATGGCATTTTTCCATGTTGGTAGGTACCCACGGTTACACGATACATATTCTGTTTGCCCCCAACAGGCGTGATTTTATGTAATGAAAATCGCGGAGAAATAGACAAGACACTATAGACACCTGAGCACCTTCTTTTTTAAGTCAGTTGAAAATACTAACGTACTTATCACGATGACGGAAGTTACTGTAACCAAATGCATTTTCAAAGGTTCAAGTATTGTTCCCGAGTCAATTTCAAAGACCTAGATTATTTAGGTAAAGTATAGATTCGAGCGCTCAGAGTGGTTCAATGTGTGCGTAGTGCGTACCTACGCGTGATGTTGCTGAGTGCGGTTTTTCGTGTTCAACAAAAAAGTGACAGCGTCCTCCCTAGTGTAACGACGGGTGCAACGGCTGAAAATTTAACTTATTAAAAGTAGAAGTGAAATTGTAGAGTCACAATTTAACTTGTCAGGTTTTGCTCTGACAAGGTGCTCAAGATGCGGGTCCATAATCCAGGTCACCCCGAGAGCATGTTCATAATGCACGCAAAAAATACCGCTGGCACATGAACATTTCTTCGGTTTTTGCATTTATATTTTCACCCATTTCCCCGTAATTAATTTTATCTCTCGTATAAAACTGTTTCTTTATTTACGCATTTTGTAGAGCGAAATCTTTCGAGACTGGGTGTAATACAAACAAGTGACAGTATTTCAAGGGCTGAGATGAAAACAAATGCTTCTACGATTTTCCGAGCGATGTAAAATGCGCATTTATTTAGCGCTGTCAGGTGGAAATATATTGCGTAGATACCCCTAGCTAGATGCTTTAATACCGAATCTATCTTTCTTAAAAAACTACCTATTGTATTGTATTGTATTGTACAACGGGCTGGTGTCCGCAACTCCACGTCAAAGCGCGTATTATGCGTATGGGCTATAAATAATCTACCACGCGGGCCCAGTGCGGATTGGTAGTTGTCACATGTCTTCGAATTTTTGGTTCTAGGACATGCCGGTTTCCTCACGATGTTTTCCTTCACCGTTTTTGAGTGCAGCGGTGATGAAATAAATTACACAAAGTAATGTGCCTGCCTGGGTTCGAACCCACGACTTACTGTTCGTAAGTCGGGGCCGCCACCACTGGGCCACCGCTGCTCTCAAAAACGGTGAAGGAAAACATCGTGAGGAAACCGGCATGTCCTAGAACCAAAAATTCGAAGACAGGTGACAACTACCAATCCGCACTGGGTCCTAAACTACCTATATTTCATTTCAGTTTATAGGGTTTGGGGCATATTTAAGTCTGCATGCTTTTAAACACCTTGTTGTTAGAAAAACAATATTATTTTGAATAAAAAACACACTCATACGCTAGATTTATGTTTGAACATTCCGCAAAAATTGAAACACTTGTCAACAAATAGCTTCTAAACGATGGGTGGTTTTATCATCAGACGTTCCTAAATGAAAAACAGAGACTCGGGTCTAAATTCAGAACAAGGCCGGTGCGGTATCAATCGGATACCGCATAAATAAGATTAACAATATCTAAAAATCTTGCTACAGACAGTGTACAGTATCACACGTATCTACGCGTATCCACACAATTTCCTACGTCTTCGAAAACTTCCATTAGAACCTCCTTTTAATATATCAATGATTAGAATCAAAACATATCGGACGCAAACTATAGGAGTAAAAAAAATTAAAACACCGTGTGAAAAGAAACATAAATGAATGTAGCGTGATCTGCAGATTGCCTTTTCACTTCACTCACATCTGTATAAAATGCAACAGCTCTGTCCCATCTACCTAGCTAGGAGTCGTAAATCGTGACGAACGAATCTATTACAACAATGATCGAGGGGCAACGATGAATGGAAAACTATTAAAAAGCTATTTGAAATAACCCAACAAGCAAAGTAGTCCTATAAAAAAGACTATAAGTCTATATTTACTAATAACGTTCTTATAAAGGCATTGCGCTAGACTATTTAACTTATAATTGTATTTGCCAAGCCTTAACATACTCAAGCGCATTAGTTCTTATATCTCGGTCTTATAGTTAGCTACAAGACTTACTTACTAATAAGACATGTACAGGACACTTTTACTAGTAATTGCATTTCACAAGCGTAGATATTCTCAAGTGCATTTGCTCTTAAGGTCGTGGCCACTTGACAAGCACCGCACCAGCACCGCTCCAACCCAGCAATTAACTTGCCATTCAAATTAGAGCATTAAATCGTGTGTCGCATAACATATTTTTTAATGTCCATATGAAAAAGCTTACGGCGGGTGGTCAACGCGCTTGCCGCTACCACACGACTCGGCTCGCGGGCGGCTCGGCGTCCGCGCGCGGTCCGCGCGCCACACGCGAGGGGGCCGCGAACCAACGTCGTTGCGCGCCGTCGTGCGTCTCCACGTCGTGGGTACTCTTTGTTTAATGTGGCCAGTTACAAATTTAGTTAGAGAGCCCACGACACTAAACCTAGTTCGGTTAGACTCCCAGATAATCCAAACTAATATTATAAATACGAAAGTAACTCTGTCTGTCTGTCTGTCTTTCTGTCTGTCTGTCGGTGCTTCACGCCTAAACTACTGAACCGATTTGTGTGAAATTTGGTACAGACATAGTTTGGAACTTGAGAAAGGACATAGGATAGTTTTTATTACAAAAAATAAAATAAAATTTATTCCGGACATACAGCGCCATCTATTGGTCAAGAGTCGGCATCAATTCAGTACTGAAAATTCATCGGAAATATGTAAATAAATAGTAAAAATGTATGAAAAATATAATATAATACAACTTTTAGTACAAAGAAAATGCTCTAACGGAGTATAGATAATTGTGATCGCGCAATGGCGTCGATCGTTACACGAGTTCGGTTCATGTTATTGTTTTAATTCATCGGAAAAAGTAAATAAATAGTAAAAAGGTATGAAAAAAATAATATCAATATAATAAATTTTTAGTACAAAGAAAATGCCCGAACGGAGTATAGATAAATAATCCGAGTTGTCACTATGCTCGATAGATGGCGTTGGGATCGAAATAGATCGCGCTATGGTTTCGTTATACGCATTTGGTTGGGTATCGGCCGAGCGCTTCGATACTGTCGTGGAATTGTGGATTGATCGTTTCGTAAATTTAAAATTGGCTCCGTTGTATTAGTAGATTAAAAGGAAGGTTTATTTGTTGGGTTGTCTGGTGGTTGTTCCAACAAATGAAATAGTAGGCCGGACAAATTACCAAATTATGTCTGACGTAGAGGGAGATGTCATCGAGTATCTATCAGTAGATAACGTCGTGGATACCGAGCAAGTGACATCTTACCCAACAGAGTTTCTCAAGTCCTTAGAGTTATTAGGAGTGCCTTCTCACAAGTTGAGGCTGAAAGTTGGAGTTCCTGTGATGCTTATGATAAACCTAGATCCACCAAGGCTATGTAACGGCACACGGTTACAAGTAACCTATTTAGGATGGAATGTCATTAAAGCCGTTATTATGACTGGAGTGGCAAAAGGCGAAACTGTAATTATTCCCCGCATTCCCATCATTCCAACTGATTTGCCATTCCAATTCAAAAGAGTTCAGTTTCCGCTGAAAACTGCGTTTGCAATGACCATATAAATAAAGCCCAAGGGCAAACGCTTAAAGTTGCGGGGGTACATCTTGAAAAAGACTGTTTCTCCCATGGACAACTCTACATTGCGTGCTCAAGAGTGTCAAAACCACAAGACCTACAGTCGTGGTCAACTAATTAGGGACACTCTGGTTAAACCGAATTGTGAATTTATTTTTTATTTTCCAACGAGTCTAAACCATATTCCATATCTCTTACATGTAAGTATAATTAGTCATTTATGTGCCCGATTATACAAACAATAACAACTTATTAAACATTAAACCTCTTTACAGTATAGCTGATAGATTATCGTAGTGCTATTTGTTCAAATAATGCTGGCTGGCCATTTAATTAGGGACACTGAGATATTGCGTTCTATTTTCAAAATTTGAATCTCAATACTTTTTTACTTCTTCTCTTATTGTTTCGTGGTAGTTTTGGCGGCAATCCCGATATTTATTTTAAGTTTTGAAAAATATTTTGAAGAAAAATGGGTAAAAATAAAAGTTGCGATCCAACACTACGAAAAATTATCATGAAGTTTGTTGTCGAGCATGGTTGGCCATACCGAAGGATAGCAGAACATTTAAATTGTTCAAAAACTATGGCATACAATGCAGTGCAACATGTCAGACGCAATAACACAGATTTAAATGTGCCCAGAACAAAAAGATCGAGAAAAACAACTCCGCAAGAAGATAGAATGATAGCCAGGTTAGCTAAGAAAGATCCGTTTCTAGGCTCTATTTTAATTAAACACGAAGTGTTTGGGACAGACGAAAGAGCTGGTGTCTCAGCGAGGACCGTTCGACGACGTCTGGTAGAAGCAGGGTTGTTCGGAAGAGTGGCTCGCAAAGTACCGTTGTTGAAGAAAGAACATAGAAATGCTCGTTTGGCGTTTGCACGTAAATATGGACATTGGACCTACGCCCAATGGCAACATGTATTATTCTCTGACGAGACCAAGGTTAATTTGATTTCTTCAGATGGAAGGCAATACGTACGGCGTCCAGTAAAAGCGGAAATGAATCCAAGATTCACAAAAAAGCAGGTGAAACATGGCGGTGGAAACATTAAAATGTGGGGTTCATTTTCTGGACGTGGAGTGGGACCTGTGAGGAAAGTTCAGGGTAACTTAGACCAACATCAATACAAGGCAATATTGGAGGAAACGATGCTTCCCTATGCTGAGGAGCATCTCCCTATTATATGGACGTTTCAGCATGATAACGACCCGAAACATACCGCCCGTTCAGTCAAGTCGTTTCTTACCAGTCAGTCAGTATCGGTGCTAGATTGGCCAGCAAATAGCCCGGACCTTAACCCAATCGAGCACCTTTGGCACGAAATCAAGAAAAAAGTAGCCACTTATCGTACCACAACTTTAGATGAACTTAATGAAGCTTTTTGTGAGGCATGGGCAAACATTCCTGTCGAAACATGCCAGAAACTGATAATGTCTATGCCACATCGGTGTCAAGCGGTAATTACTAACAAAGGTTTTGCTACTGGGTACTGATTTTACACGAAATAAAATGGAGCTGTTAAAGATATTATAATACTGCAGATTATTAGTTTTGTTTAACTCTATTTTTCATTATAGTTTACTGTCCTTAATTAAATGTCCAGCTACAGAATTATACCTTAAAATTGAATACATGTTCAACCTTTGATATTAAATACTTTTTTCTATTTATTTATTCTTTTATTTACAGCCATTTAAAGCATAATAATCGGACCAAATTATGCAAATAATAGTTACTGAGAAATCAATAGGGTTTTATATTTGTATGTACATAACCGGTTATTGTTCTTCACTATCTTGCATGTCCCTAATTAGTTGACCACGACTGTATATATTTTTGCAAAGGATGGCAAAACTAAAAACGTGGTATACAGAAATGTCTTGGTGTAAGAAACTTTAATAATCTTTAAAGCCTAAAATAATAGAAAATTTGTCAAGGGAGAAACAGTCTTTTTTTCTGAAATGGCAAATCAAAATAATATTTTGAAAATAAGGGAAAAATAACATTTTCGCCTTTTTCGATCGGCAATAACGGCTTTAATGCCCTAAGTGAGTATACATATCTTCAATTCAAACGCAGAGCTCATTATGTTGATTTTTGAAGAGTTCCCTAGAATATCTTCCACATTTCATTTTTGAAGAGATCCCGCGAGATCGGGAACTATGTGGGTAAAACCAAAAATCTGCCGGAAGTCACTATTCCACGCGAACGAAGTCGCGGGCAAAAGCTAGTATCTATATACACGCTGAAATTTTAGTGGTTGTTTTCCCGAAGCGAAATGAGATTGTATCGGTAATACAATCGATTAATATATAAAAAAAAAATAGACTCAATAAATGGCAGATTAACAACGTGATAAACAAAACTCGAAAGCGACTTGAACCAACAGTAATAGCGCGGGCGCGGGGGGTGTCCAGAACAGCTGTTCGGTCGTTGCACTTCGCGTATAAATCAGCTGATCACTACTCCTGACTTAAGGCGATTACACGAGCTACACGCGAGTTTTATAATTACTTAAAGTATATGATTCACTGCTATAAACAAGACCAGAAAAATATGTGATATTCTTCAGGATATATGCTAGCATGATACTGTTTTGAAAACATAATACAATTAATTTGGCTCGATAAAAAGAAATCACGAACTTACCTCTAAAAATATCTTTCAAACAATAAAAAACATACTAATATGCATGCGATCATTCTGATTATTTGGCAAATAATTTTAAAGCAATATATTAGCATGATACTGTTTTAGTTTTTTAATCCAATCAATATTTTTTTTTAAATCGATCGAAACCACTCATTTCGCGCTATTTGGCCCGCAGTGGCTGACGTAACAACCACTTTGTAGTGCAAGCTGATTAGAACTTTAATCTAACAGCATTTCAAACGAAGTTTGAACCACCACAAATAGAGTTGCTAATTTAGCTCGTCTAAGCGCCTTAATACAACACAAAACCCAATAAGTTATAATAATAATTTGAAAAAAAAAAAAACATTTTTTTAAGTTTAACCTTTGCTTTTCGATAGTGCTACTGATGGGTAATCGTCCTGCCGCGGGAAAACAACCATTAAAATTTCACGCTGTATATAATTGGTCACGATGCTGCAATGCATAAACCTGGCGGCGCTGTTAAAAAAAAACCATTACTATTGTGATAAGACTCCCAAGTTATGTGAAATTCAGTACAAATCGAAAGCTTGTTGACATCAAAAATGAATTAAAACGCCCACGATATTTGAAACGGGTGACTATCATGGTATTCCGTTTAAAAGTAACTTAAATTGCTTACAATTTAAAAGCATTATTTTTTGGTAGATTATAATCTGTCGAAGTGAAACCGTAAAACTGTAAAATGCATGCGACAAAACTTTCCTCGCGCTCTGATTGTTTGAACGAAAAATATTTGTAATTAAGGTTATGTTCAGTGAATGACACTAACCTTTATAACACTCAAACGGTATCAGATGGCGTCAAGGAAATTTTTCCTGGCGCGATCTTATGTTTTCATTTTGATTATCAGCGACCCCGAAACCACGAGAACGACACCCATGATGAAAAAATAATAAAATAATGCAGTAAATTTTATGCAATGTTCGGTTGACAATCATATTCGAAAGTTTACAATCTCGCTATATAAATTACAATCTGACGATATTTACAATTTTACGGTGACATATACCTAATATTCTGGGAGTCTAAGTGCAAGTCCTACGCGTGTTCAATCACAAATGCCTTACAATTGTGTTCGCGGTGATAGCAAGCTCGTAGTCCGGGAGATAGCTGTGCAAATAAAAAAGCCCTAATAAACCGACTGATATTGTTGTAATCGAAGGTTGATCGTATGTTACAATAAGTGAATCAATCGTTACAGTACACCGGCTGAAACTTTTTTTATAAATAGTTTACATATACTGAACTTGAAAAAATCTCAGAACTGTAATGGAAAGTGTTCGCGGGGTAGGTGAATTAAACCACGAATCCACGTTAACAAAATATAATTACTCCTAAAATACAATGCTACCTCCCGAAATATTAATACCAGCGTGCGGACTGCGAGCTTGCGCCTTGCGGACGGCGAGTGGACCGCTCGCGGCCGTCGCATGGCCCGCGCGCCGCAAGCGAGGGGACCGCGTGCTTACACCTCGCTTGCGGCGTGCGGACCGCGCGCCGTAGCCTATATTCGAGGCGACGCCGTTCAGGAGCTGTGCTGGTGTGGTGCTTGTCAAGTGTGCCACGACTTTTATATCTCAGTCTTGTAGTTAGCTACAAGACTATATTACAGGACACTTTTAGGAATAAGTCTCTTATAATTATCTACAGTAAAACTAAATAATCTGGAATAAAATTTTGATCCAATAGTTGCATTTTGTAAGTAAACAAGATATTATAACATACTTAGCTCAGATCACTATAAGTTTTCGCAGTTTAGTTTTGCTCAAGACTATTTTAAGTCAAATAGTACTTCATAAGAGCACTTCCAGATCAAAAAATCTTATAAGCTACTTGATCAATAACTTTATAAGTAAACCTCAGCCATTTTGTTGAAATTCTGTTGTTGAGTGAATAAGGTGAACATGAATTTAAGCGTTTGGAAACCATTAAAAAATGGTGGTGGTTATAGTAGAAAAGTGAAAAATAGATATATTGAATTAATGAAGCTTAGTTCTTCAGTAATAACTTCAACAGGATTAGGAAGCGCGTCAAGAGCGATTGCAGGCAAAGTGAATGAGGGTTCTGCGCCCAAAACTATTTTTTCACCCGAAGCCTTCCACTCAAAAAGTGAAGAAATTGAAAATTGGGACGAAGATTACGATTTAAAACCCAGGTAAACATAGCTCGGGGGTCAGAGGCTTCAAACAATTTATGTAACATAATTTATGTCAATAAATAATTTGAATTTGAAATTGTGCATTTATCTTCGATGTAATTAATGGTCATATATGCTGTACTGGGAGCTAGTCGGGCACCAAAAAAAGATTTGTTGCAATAAGGCTATTATGTTTTCTTGACTACAAATAAAATGAGTAGGTCATTGAGTAGGTCTATACAGATTGTTGAATGAAACTGGAAATCCACACTAATTACAGCATTCTGATAACACAAAATGTGAAATGAGTAATTGGTTGGTGAATAATTGGTAATGTGAATATTTGGTAAAGAAGCAGTCGATATCAAGAAATACAACAATCTTGTTAATTAAATCCTAAGAAAAATTAATTCAAACTTTAGCAGGCATATTCCAAGGGAACCCTAATGTATTTTAACATGGAGGCAACTTATCTGGGCTGTAACTGCTACAAGTACTAATTTACTTGTTAAGCACTTTACTTTCTTGCTACAAGTACTAATTTACTTATAAAGTACTTAAATGAAGAGTATTTTCTAATCATGGCGGATAATCGTAAGAATTGATGAAATAATTTATTAAGCCGATTACACGAGCTAAACGCGAATTTTATAATTACTAAAAGTTTAAGATTCACTGCTATAAACAAGACCAGAAAAATATATGATATTCTTCAGGATATATGCTAGCATGATACTGTTTTGAAAACATAATACAATTAATTTGGCTCGATAAAAAGAAATCACGAACTTACCTCTAAACATATCTTTCAAACAATAAAAAACATACTAATATGCATGCGATCATTCTGATTTTTTGGCAAATAATTCTACAAGCAATATATTAGCATGATACTGTTTTAGTTTTTTAATCCAATCAATAGTTTTTTTGTAAATCGATCGAAACCACTCATTTCGCGCTATTTGGCCCGCAGTGGCTGACGTAACAACCACTTTGTAGTGCAAGCTGATTAGAACTTTATTCTAACAGCATTTCAAACGAAGTTTGAACCACCACAAATAGAGTTGCTAATTTAGCTCGTCTAAGCGCCTTAATAACAATATTCTTACGTGCTATTTTTCGGAGGGGATTGTAAAAACTAATTATATTGCAGTACGTATATTTACAGTAAAAATTACCTCCCCACGGGTTCATACACCAATACCATACCATATTTACGATATATTTAAATGTTCTACGATACTACAAAATAAAAGTAATAGAAACTTATGTTATTACTAAGTTTAACCACAAAACCACCAGCCGAAGCAACAACAAACTCAACAAAGAAAAGCTCTTGAAATATACTTTTGCCAGTGAATTATAAGCAATATTGCTTTACTTATACTTATGCCAGATACTAACAAGAGCGTTTGTGCTGGTAATTGTTTAGTCTCAGATCATTATAGAAGCTATTGCGCTTCGTCAAGTATATTATAGGGATTAATAACATTGAATAAGATGATTCCCTCTCATTGACAGGAGGCCGTGTTCCAGCAGTGGGAACATTATATGCTGATGATGATGATGAAGATGATTATAAGATAGTTATATAGCTAAATGCTCTTATAACTGTGCCCAAATCCAGGCTTGTAGAGCATTATAAGCATGTTATAAGTACAGAAAAAAGTAGTCTCAAGAGCGTTATAAGTACTGATTTTGCTAGTTGGGTAACACTTCGTATAGGTACAAAACTTTTTTCGCCAAATTTTTACAGAGAAACCAAAAAGATTTAAGATTAGTGCAGGTGCTTACTTGACTCTTACAGTTATTAACAGACATGATACAGACCTAGAACATTAGCTAGTAAGTAGGTAGAGCAAAGTTTTGTTTTTTACTCTCTGAAATACATTACTCAATATTAGTATTCGGTAAGTAGCTGTAGTTACAAGCCCTTTTTGAACCTACTGCTCTTTCTCATGACATTGTACCCAATATTGTGCCGCGCATGCATGGAGGAAGGCGAGACAGCAGCCCACGTGCTTCTACACTGCCCAGTGGTTGCAACATATAGGGCAAAGTACTTTGGTCGTCCAGGTACTCTCCGCGAAATTGTCGGCAACATCGGGGCGGTGCTGGCCTTCTTTGGGGAGTTGGGATGGATCGAGTGAAGTTCCCACCCGTACGCAAAATACGCGCCTTGCCGTGGAATTGCGGACATCAGCCCGTTATACAATACAATGTACCCAATATTTCAGCTTGGTTTTTAGTTTGATTAGCAAAATCTTTGTGTACGTAATGCAAGGGGCTATAATGCAAGGGTACTTTACAGATAGAAACAGTTTATAGCTTCGAGTTCCAAGTGTCAGTTGTTTGACCTCGGTGTCAATGTGTCAGTCAGTCTGACCTATCTGTCCATCCTTTTACTTGGAAAATATTTATTAAAGAAGCTCAAAGACTGAACGTTCGAACGTTGACTCTTTTTGTTTGTGTTTTAAAGTGAATTGGGAAAGAAAATCACAAAATGATTTTGATGCTGAAGAAGAAGACGAAGTACTTAGCCTTTTTCTTGTCAATTTTATTTTGCACTAAATGTGGAGCTTGCAAGCCTCACTCACCCAGCTCGACACTGACCTAGTTATTGCTTGAAATTATTATTGGCATTTAATCCAAGTTAGCAAAACTTTGATTGTTCTGTTAAAATAGAAGAGATAGCTTAGAGATTTCAGTACAGGAGTGCGATTCACTAACGCAAAACATCTTTACAACCGAGAAAACATCGTTGAAACACTAATGTTTCAACGATGTTTTCTCGGTTGTAAAGATGTTTTGCCTTAGTGAATCGCACTCCAGTTTTCAATAATGAAGTCTCCTCTGAACTTGTGGTAATGTTGTTTTAATGTAGGGACTAAGGACGTGTTGAAAAATAAAATTCACATCATCAAAATAAAAAAAAATAAAAAACTACGAAAAACCTAATCTGGGAGAGCAATTTAGAAATAAGTTTAAAAAGTATTACAAGTAGCAAATTGGCCATTTCTTTCCAATGTAGGTTACTTCTTTCTTAGACTTCCAAATAACGCAATTATTTGGAAGTCTAAGAAAGAAGTAACCTACTTCTATGTTAAAACCTAGTTCAAGTTTATTCTAACTCTAAAATACTATGGTTACTTACCTAGACTTAAATCCAAAAGTACTTACGATCAAAGATTAAAATTGTTGTAGGAACGTTTCACACAAATATGCTGAAAACACTTGAACAAAAGTTAAAAATACACCTTGAATTGAATATATTTGATGAATGAAAATAAATAATAAGAGTACTTCTTCGCGGAAATTAGCCGTTTGTTTCTAAATAACGAATACGTGTTGATGGAAATAGTGTTCGTTTCCGAATGTTTTGAAGTAGAAATGATGATGTTTGGTGTGAGTGCGGTGAGAGCGGGCGGAGCGCGCGCGGGCCCAGCTCGAATGACTATTGTTGTCGATGCCTCCCTCGCCTCGCCGAGAGGGCTGCTGCGTGAACTCGGCAATACCGACGAGCATGTGTATTTTTGTTTTTATGTTAAAACTTACTACTTAGATAGCAAAATACGTCATAGTGTACACAACAGTCGCCACGTTTTAAGAAAGCAAACTCTACGTTTTAATAATATTCATTTAGTCTTGAGATAAAATCAGCCAGCCTTTTCGTATCAGAGTTTTTCAGTCTGGTGATCCTATCATAATCATAATATCCTTACAGCATGTTCTATACTTCTATGCCAATTACTTACTGAACATTTATGTTACAAAGGTAAGTAGGTACCTATCATTCATAAGCGGCTGTTCGATCGACGAATGTAGGTATGTATTTGGATGATGTTTGCACTCAGAAAGATTATATTCTAGCATGTCCTGGATTAACACAACCTACTTAGAACCTACCTAGTACCTACTTGAGAATTGTTTATATAGGCTGACTGGTAATTAGTGTACGATTGTACGATACTTAAACACGTGATTGCACTCATGATAACAAACAACTTTTACTATTGGACCAAACTTGAAATCGCGAAAAAAAACAGCTGTTCAGTAGGTCTACCATGAGTTTTATAAGCCTGTACTCGCGAGCGACTGTAATTTAAAAAATGTATGAAAACTTTTACAGCGCCTCTAGCGGATAGTTGGGTTCTAAAATGCGCAGTATGAGTCACATAGTTTTTATCTATCCTAGGTACGTCACCGTGTAGCAAACTATACTACAGCGACTGTAGTTTGGGACTCATTTGCGAATATAAATTTTAGCTCGTGGCTAAATAATAACAGCCGCTCGGGCCGATCTTTAGGTTAAGCGGTGCTTGCCTAGGTTGGTCTGTGGATGGGTGACCACCCTTACATACCGAGTTTCATCCGCGCCTCGGAAAGCACGTCAAGCTGTTGGTCCCGGCTGTCATTTTGTCTATCTTTGGCAGTCGTCACAGATAGTCAGTGACCCAAAAAGTCTGACAACCAGTCTTACCAAGTAGTATCGTATTACCCAGTACTAACTGGGTGGTATACCACCCAGTTAATACTGGAGCGACTACATGGAGCGACTGCCTATCTGACCTCTATAGTGGTCAGATAGGCAGTCGCTCCATGTAAAATGCTGGTATTCAGCTGCATCCGGTTAGACTGGAAGCCGACCCCAACATGGAAAAGGCTTAGGCAGATGATGACATTAGGCGAAAATAAATGTACTAAACACGGATTAAAATAAATTCTTTTAAACAGCAGATTTTTTTTCGCGTTTTCAGGTTTGGTCCCATAGTAAAAGTTGTTTGTTATCATGAGTACAATCACGTGTTTAAGTATCGTACACTATAAATTACCAGTCACCCTACATAGTCGGTAGGTACCTTCATGATATACTAACGTATGTATTAGGATGATTTTCTAAAATGAGAGTGTAGCCAAGGCAGTCAAGATAATAGGCTTGTGTCCTAAAAAAATCTAATTAATCCGTCAGTTAGATTATAAAAAAATATTTGATCCGTATTTTTTTTTGTTACCTAAACCAAAATTGACGAAGATACGACGCTTTTAAAATTCGCAATACGTCACGCCATGCTATAGTTTTTAGTGCGTTGTGACGTCACAAGCCCCCACTCCCGAGTTTTGATGCGTTTTATCTTTGTCAGTACTTACTCAGTGATTTACAAAAACAAAAAATACGTGTCCATTATTTTCCAATACTCTAACTGACGGACTAATTAGTTTTGCAATTTATTGTTGGTGGAAACTAGCCTATTATGAAGGTCGTTATTAGAACTTACTATATTAATTATTTTTCACACCACCTGCTCGAAAATGTCAAATTATATGTCAAGCAACCTCAACCTAAAGTGAGTCATTAGTGGCCGGGGCACAGCCGGTCAATAATGTTATACTGGATTTCATTATGTGTGTCAATAATGTGATTTGAATTTGGAATCTCACATGCTCAGCTAAATCGGCAGTATAGTACTAACAAACACCCTTTGGTGCCAGAAAGAGGAAAGCTTTTCTCGATACCCTTATAACTACGCGTGGATGGTATTCTCGATTTCCTAAAAAATCATAACGACTGCTTCTTCATATCGTTGCCATGTTTTCGAAGACATAATATTGTAAGAATAATTAGATAACTACGAACCATTTTTTAAAAGGAAAACAAATACCGTACCGCGCCGTAATACCGTAATAGTAATTGGCTGTAGCATTAGTTAATTAATTTATTCTTACTGTTTGTTTATTTAATAAATACTTTGTTTTTCGTACTATGGCTATTATTTTCTCACAGTAGGTGTAAAAAGTAGAGTATCCTCCTCTGGGCTAAAGGTGTCTTTGCCTTGGGCTAGCTTGAATCCCTCGCTGCATTCAGGATTCTTGTATTAACTCCCTCGCTTCGCTCGTGAGTTAAACTGTTAACTCCCTCGCTGCGCTCGGGAGCTAAATCCCCGAATCCTTCATTGCGCTTAAGATTCAATATGACGCCCGTGACATAAGACACAACTTTAGCCCCTTGGTGCATAATCTACTATTTTTTATAATCAGCTTATCTACTCGTAAGTGGGAATATATACCTATGTGGATCTTTGATTAACTATAGGTTGTTGAATGTTCGATGAAGCTGCAAAAAAGACTTCTATTATTTCATAGTGTAGATTCACCATTATAGCAACAGCAATACCAGACTACCTGCCAAATATTTTGATAAAACGAGGTGTTAACACTCTAGGTGGCCGTCCTTGCGAGTCTTGGACTCATGGACTGTAATAAATAATCTATTGTCATATAAATATGACATAACTAACAACACACTACACAAATATCCATCACCTAATAAATGAACGGGATGAGCAAAATAGTAATGAAAGAGATATATTGGATACTTCGCCTACGAATGTCGTTATAATTTCCTCCGTTTTACATGTTCACAGGGAATAATGTCATACTAACAAATGAATTAGGTAGTACACTATGTTCGAGTGTAATATAGGAGCATTGATAAACTTATACGATTTCATGAACTACTTGTTGGACCGTCCAAATAAACCATTGACAATGAATGCGTACGCTATGTGATTTATAGCATGAGTTAAGGTTGCGATACAATCCACACAACCGAAAATATATCCACACATCTGAAAATATTTTCATAAGTGCTGAAATATTAATAGTAGGTCATGAAAATATGTTCGGTCGTCAGCTAATCTTATAAACTATATTGGGTTGGGCGTTTATTATAGCTTTTCCGATGGTGAAAACTAATGAAAAATGGCGCGTACATAGCAACTTAATAAAATCATCTTAATTTATAGACTACTTAGATACTTGCTTTTTCTGCTGTTTCATCCACGTGCGGTCGGAAATTATTCCATAGGAACGTTAATCGTGATGAACGGAACAAGTATCGTATCAGCTAGCCTAGATCCTCGTCTATCAGTCTGCATTCAGCCGTTATCTGAAGCCTTATAACGTTACTTACAGACACACAGACAGTTTCTTACGCATTACAATTTAATTACAAATTTAAGTTCTCTTTTTTAATTTTTAATACAGAATCCCAAATGAATATCAGTTTCGAGATCTTATGCTACCTATCAATCAGTAGGGGAAAGGTGTACATAATGATCCCTCGAGGTAAAATGATTCCCCGCAGTTCTCAATGAACTACTAGAACCATCTATCGGATTTACTTGTAAATATCCCTCCCGACACCCGATCAGTCGCCCAGTGAAGTGTCATGGCGGTGTGAGTGCAGTGCGTTGTTCCAGGATCAAAAATATAAAATCGGTGCTTTTTATCCACGGTAAGTAACTTTTCAGTGTACGATTATTTCCTTTTTACTAACTATTTTTAAATGACGGTCTTACTTATGGTTTCTATATACGTTTGATAACGTTTTTAAGTATATTTTGTTTTCCGTATAGTGATGTTTTAGGTTAGTTTTTGAGCCATGTGTGCAAATATTGCACTTGGGGTCAAACGATCCCTTTCATTGTGTATAAAATGAGCCCAGGGATCATTTTACCCACTACTTTTTATTGCAGATCATGCCGCGTGGTTACATTCGGAAAACAACTCGCTAAAACTGGAGTGAGGATGCCATGCTGAAGGCACTAGACGCTGTGAAAGAGGGAATGCCCTTTAAAACGGCCAGTAAACAGTTTTCTGTTCCAGTGATGACATTAAAAAGAAGAATCAAAGGCAAGAATAAGTTTCTAAAATGAGAGTGTAGCCAAGGCAGTCAAGATAATAGGCTTGTGTCCTAAAAAAATCTAATTAATCCGTCAGTTAGATTATAAAAAAATATTTGATCCGTATTTTTTTTTGTTACCTAAACCAAAATTGACGAAGATACGACGCTTTTAAAATTCGCAATACGTCACGCCATGCTATAGTTTTTAGTGCGTTGCACAGTGTTATTATTGCCCCGAAAAACGGACATCCCCTTTTTATTAATGTATCCGATAGATCAAGTTATTTTAAAAGTAAGAGTAAAACACCCGTGTAGCAATTTTGTCCTAATCTGGAGATATAATTTTTTTTCATTATTTTCTATGATTTCCATAAAAACCATAGAAATCGCAATAACTTTAGATCCAATGCGTTTTTGTTATGTCTTTGATTGCAATTACTTGATGCCTTTCATTAAGTAAATTATCAAGCAAACGCTCAATTTTTATCGTTAACCGGTGTAGTGTAACATCGAATTTTACACAATTTTGATTTTATTTTTTTATGGGCTTATTTTATTTTATTTGGATTCAATATCGAAACCATATGTTGCTTTGGCACTAAGAAGTACTGATTCAAAATATCATGTCCAAATCTTATAGCGTTTAGAAGTTACAGGATTCTGAAATTTAGGTGTTAGGGTTGGCAGATGTCGTATTTTTTAAATGTTTTTTTTTTTATTGAATATTAAATGTAAAATATGTGTAAACATAAATCAAGGACATAATAACGTGGCCGTGGTTACCTGAAAGAAGATATGATATCATTGATTTTCACTTTTTTTTTTAATAAATAAAAAGTGAATAAAATTAAAATGAGAGTTAACGGAATTATAATGCTACTAATCATACTAGTATAGTTGTATAATTATAGTTGTACAACTCAATGTATGCGCGGGCGCCGCTATTACCGCGTGTCCAATATTGCGTTTCCGCGTATCGCATTAACAAACAACCCCACTTACTTCGCGATATTAAGAGTGTCCTGTAATCATGTTCCTAAATAACCAAAAATTAGGTCTTATCGTCATTCCAGTGAAGAATATTGGGATTAATCAAGTGAAGTCTGTAAATATTTTATATTTAATTTAAAAAATTTCAAGGGACGTTGTACAACTGACGCCGGTGTAACCTTATTAAAGCACATATTTACTGCGTGGGAAGAGTCCCAAGATGCCATAGGAATTTTTTGTGATCTCTCCAAAGCGTTTGATTGCGTAAATCACGACACATTACTTTTGAAACTTGAGCATTACGGACTGGGTAAACTTACTAGTTTGGTAAGATCATATTTGAATGATAGACAACAACATGTTCAGATAAATGGTGTTAATTCACAGGGTTTAAAAATAAAAATGGGGGTTCAAGGCTCAATATTGGGTCCTTTCCGCTTTCTAGTATATATAAATGATCTACCCTATTTATTGAAAAACCAACCTCAAAATATGGTGTTATTGGCTGATGACACTTCCTTAATTTTTAAGATAAACAGACGGGCACAAAATTTAGATGACGTGAATAATGCCCTACTTCAGGTCCAAAATTGGTTCACAGCAAACAATTTGGTATTAAATGAAAAAAAAAACCAAATGCATAAGATTTGCTTTACCGAATGTTAAGGGTAGTGATTGTGATATATTATTGAATAATGAGAAACTTGAATTCGTAGATAAAACGGTTTTCCTGGGGCTTACGCTTGATTCAAGGCTACAATGAGGTTCTCATTTAACATCACTTTCGGGGCGGCTAAGTTCAGCAGCATATGCCATTAGAAAAATCCGTCAATTTACTGATGTAGATACCGCTAGACTGGTCTATTTTAGTTACTTCCATAGTATAATGTCTTACGGTATTTTGCTATGGGGACGGGCTGCAGATATTGAGTCTATATTTATTCTGCAGAAAAGAGCCATCAGAGCTATAGCTCTGATGGCTCATGACGAAGATTATATATAATAATCTTCGTAGGCGCGATTCTCTAAGGGAACTGTTTAAGGATATTGGCATTATGACGGTACATTGTCAATACATCTACGAAAACATAGCGTACGTTAGAAAAAATTTGCATCTTTTTAGTAAAAGAGGTGACAGACATAATTACAGTACTAGAAATAGGGACCAATTAGTTCAGCCAGGCTTTAGACTCGCTAAAGTAGACTCATCTTTCATGGGGTACTGTTTGAGATGCTATAATAAAATTCCACAAAGTATTCTTGAACTGAATGAGACGAAATTTAAAACATGCATTAAACGCACACTATGTAAAAAAGCATATTACAAGTTGAGCGATTATATCGCTGATAAAAATGCTTGGCTTAATGATGGTCCTGCTCCACATGGACAGGGGCGCAAAAATTGATAGCATTAAATGGTATAGTTGGAGCTGCTGAAGATTGTACTTAACTATCCTTGCATTGTATAGATTCAATGTTAGTATTATATAATCGCATAGCCCATATTGTGTGAGTACTATGTACTAGTAAGCTATCATTCACTGGAAACCTACGGCAGTTCTTGACTTGAATGTGCCCTGGCGGTTGAGAGTATGTCATGCTCACTCAAATGTCTCGCTGATGGTGGCGCGTGTGTCGGACCATTTAGTTCCCTTCAAAATGGTTGAGCTGAATGGTGCTGATCCATGCGTCATGTGCGTGAACGGGCGCAGTTGTGACTGGTCATCTCTTAGTCGCCATGGTATATTTGAATTAATTATTTTGTTTTTGAGTTGTATTTTGTTTTGGTTTTGCTATGGACACTTTTAACGTGCACATCTTGCTACATTGTTCTCACATAATATACCATCTCAACATGAATGATGTAACCAAGATTTTGTAACAATATTTTGATTGAAAAGAGTGTCCATGGAGTTTCTTGCCCGTTCTTCTCCATAGAAATCTACGCTAGGGAATGGGCAACTACAGTACTTTCACAGTTTTTATGTTTTGTGACTGGGACTGTAGCTACATTAAATGTTCATTTTTGTTTCGACAATTCAAAAGTGCCTGTAACTGGCCTACTTGAAATAAATGCTTTGATTTTTGATTTCAAGTTCTTCGACCAAGTATTTTCAGGCTGTGTGCCACCAAAATCATAAATATAAAATAGGGGTCAAGTTCTGTACAAAGTACACGATAAAAAATTGAGTTTATGATGTTCCTTGCTGATTATGCAACTTGGCAAGTTTTCAAACTCAAATATTTGTTTGAGAGTTTTGCTTTAACGAACTTCGTAATTTTAATAAAAGAAAGTAGCTCGAAATGGTTCGTGTGAGGTGTGCTTCACCCTGTTTATCTCTGATCTTGGCTTGACATGCAATAAAGCATGAAAAAAGTTTAACAGATGTGATTAACTTTAGTTGTATGTTTAGTCCGATGTAAAAATAATAAAAGATATAAGAATATTATATGTAAAATGTATGAGAGTGGGTGTAAATATCTATACCGGTAATAATCTATGATAAAATAAAATTCAACATAAAATTCAAACCTGTAAACAAATAATATTATTTTTTGTGAAGTGATGACCCTAAAATCAAAATTATCAGAAAAAACTTTAGAAATGAATAACTCTTAGACGCCGCGAGATTCGGATGTGGTTTATTTTTGAGTGATTGGTTGGGGTCTAAACATGATTGACAATAAATATTGAATCCAACTAAGCAAAGATACAACCATGAAAATTCAAAATCTTAAAACACAAAAAAAGCATATATCTTTACATCTGTACTAGTTAGTACTCTTTTGTATTTTTTTTCAAGTATCTTTAATGTAGTTTTATTATACATAATAAAGGAAAGGGTAAAATAATGCGTATTTTTTTTGTAATTAATTAATTTAGAAAACGTTGAAAACAACAACATTTTTTTTTTACTCGTGTTTGGGGTATAATTGGCACACGGGTATTTTACTCTTACTTTTAAAATAACCTGTTCTATAGAATAAGTTAATAAAAAAGGGATGTCCGTTTTTCGAGGCAATAATAACACTGTGCGTTGTGACGTCACAAGCCCCCACTCCCGAGTTTTGATGCGTTTTATCTTTGTCAGTACTTACTCAGTGATTTACAAAAACAAAAAATACGTGTCCATTATTTTCCAATACTCTAACTGACGGACTAATTAGTTTTGCAATTTATTGTTGGTGGAAACTAGCCTATTATGAAGGTCGTTATTAGAACTTACTATATTAATTATTTTTCACACCACCTGCTCGAAAATGTCAAATTATATGTCAAGCAACCTCAACCTAAAGTGAGTCATTAGTGGCCGGGGCACAGCCGGTCAATAATGTTATACTGGATTTCATTATGTGTGTCAATAATGTGATTTGAATTTGGAATCTCACATGCTCAGCTAAATCGGCAGTATAGTACTAACAAACACCCTTTGGTGCCAGAAAGAGGAAAGCTTTTCTCGATACCCTTATAACTACGCGTGGATGGTATTCTCGATTTCCTAAAAAATCATAACGACTGCTTCTTCATATCGTTGCCATGTTTTCGAAGACATAATATTGTAAGAATAATTAGATAACTACGAACCATTTTTTAAAAGGAAAACAAATACCGTACCGCGCCGTAATACCGTAATAGTAATTCGCTGTAGCATTAGTTAATTAATTTATTCTTACTGTTTGTTTATTTAATAAATACTTTGTTTTTCGTACTATGGCTATTATTTTCTCACAGTAGGTGTAAAAAGTAGAGTATCCTCCTCTGGGCTAAAGGTGTCTTTGCCTTGGGCTAGCTTGAATCCCTCGCTGCATTCAGGATTCTTGTATTAACTCCCTCGCTTCGCTCGTGAGTTAAACTGTTAACTCCCTCGCTGCGCTCGGGAGCTAAATCCCCGAATCCTTCATTGCGCTTAAGATTCAATATGACGCCCGTGACATAAGACACAACTTTAGCCCCTTGGTGCATAATCTACTATTTTTTATAATCAGCTTATCTACTCGTAAGTGGGAATATATACCTATGTGGATCTTTGATTAACTATAGGTTGTTGAATGTTCGATGAAGCTGCAAAAAAGACTTCTATTATTTCATAGTGTAGATTCACCATTATAGCAACAGCAATACCAGACTACCTGCCAAATATTTTGATAAAACGAGGTGTTAACACTCTAGGTGGCCGTCCTTGCGAGTCTTGGACTCATGGACTGTAATAAATAATCTATTGTCATATAAATATGACATAACTAACAACACACTACACAAATATCCATCACCTAATAAATGAACGGGATGAGCAAAATAGTAATGAAAGAGATATATTGGATACTTCGCCTACGAATGTCGTTATAATTTCCTCCGTTTTACATGTTCACAGGGAATAATGTCATACTAACAAATTAATTAGGTAGTACACTATGTTCGAGTGTAATATAGGAGCATTGATAAACTTATACGATTTCATGAACTACTTGTTGGACCGTCCAAATAAACCATTGACAATGAATGCGTACGCTATGTGATTTATAGCATGAGTTAAGGTTGCGATACAATCCACACAACCGAAAATATATCCACACATCTGAAAATATTTTCATAAGTGCTGAAATATTAATAGTAGGTCATGAAAATATGTTCGGTCGTCAGCTAATCTTATAAACTATATTGGGTTGGGCGTTTATTATAGCTTTTCCGATGGTGAAAACTAATGAAAAATGGCGCATACATAGCAACTTAATAAAATCATCTTAATTTATAGACTACTTAGATACTTGCTTTTTCTGCTGTTTCATCCACGTGCGGTCGGAAATTATTCCATAGGAACGTTAATCGTGATGAACGGAACAAGTATCGTATCAGCTAGCCTAGATCCTCGTCTATCAGTCTGCATTCAGCCGTTATCTGAAGCCTTATAACGTTACTTACAGACACACAGACAGTTTCTTACGCATTACAATTTAATTACAAATTTAAGTTCTCTTTTTTAATTTTTAATACAGAATCCCAAATGAATATCAGTTTCGAGATCTTATGCTACCTATCAATCAGTACCTACCTATTTAATAACGTTCCGGTTCCTGTCACGGTTTTCGGCGCGAAAAGACTGAAAACCGCTATTCGTCCGTTCTGTTCCGTGTTACAAACAGAAAAAAAAAATGTGAATGTGCACCACATTCGCATTTTGCTTGCAACAGCGTCGAAATATCGGGAGCTCGTAAAAACAAAAGAAAATCACGGATATAATCCCGTAAGTAATTTATGTTTATTTTATATTTATTTATTTGACACTTAATGAAATCATGCCACGGGCATTTTCTACCAGGCAACCTTTGGGTGGTGGTTTTTGGTAATAAGAAGTAGGACGAAACTACTTTTTCGTACCACTTGCTCAAAAAAGTGACATTCTATGCCACAAAAAGCGAACATAACAATAGTCATTTTTAATCTGTTAAAAACAGGGAAAGAAAATTTGTACTGAATTTCATTCATCGTCTAGGGGGAGAATGTGATTTTTTGGAATACTTACGAAATTTATACTGAACTACATCTGTGTTTACACCATTGAGTTTGTATATAAAGCATTATATATCTTTTTGAAAAAGGAATACGCATTTATTATGCAGTTATGATTATTAAACAAAATTAAGAAAACCGACGAGGCCGTATGAGCTTGATGCCTTTGCTTGTCCGACAAAAAAAAAGTAGGCTAGGAATTTGCCGCATTTTTGTTTACTTCAAATACATAAACGTTAAGTTTATTTTAATTTTTTTTTTATATAAATTAATGTTCTAAAAATACGTTACGATGTTAAATCAAAGCGACAGTGGCAGTGAATTGTCGGATTTCATCAGTGCAATTGCTGCCGCAATTATAAATAATTTGCTTCCAACAAAATCCAAGGAAAATTATTTAAAAACTTATGAAGAATTTTCAACGTGGAGAAGTGCGAAAGGCCTATCAATTTCAGAATCAGTACTTCTTGTCTATTTTGATTATTTATCCAAGACAAAGAATCCGAATACACTTTGGTGCATATACTCAAAAGTAAAAGTTACAATAAGCATCAAACACAGCATTGAAATAAATAGATTCACGAAATTACTGGCTTTTTAGGGTTCCGTAGCCAAATGGCAAAAACGGAACCCTTATAGATTCGTCATGTCTGTCCGTCGGTCTGTCTGTCTGTCTGTCCGTCCGTATGTCACAGCCACTTTTTTCCGAAACTAGGTATAAGAACTATGCTGTTGAAACTTGGTGAGTAGATGTATTCTGTAAACCGCATTAAGATTTTCACACAAAAATAGAAAAAAAACAATAAATTTTGGGGGTTCCCCATACTTGGAACTGAAAGTCAAACATTTTTTTTTCGTCGTACCCATACGTCCCACACGTATGGGTATGACGATCGTATATCTATGGATAGGTCTTCAAAAATGATATTGAGGTTTCTAACATCATTTTTTTCTAAAGTGAATAGTTTGCGCGAGAGATACTTCCAAAGTGGTAAAATGTGTCGTCCCCCCCCCCCCCCCCGTAACTTCTAAAATAAGAGAATGAAAAAACTAAAAAAAATGTATAATGTACATAACCATGTAAACTTCCACCGAAAATTGGTTTGAACGAGATCTAGTAAGTAGTGTTTTTTAATACGTCATAAATCGTAAACAGCAATTTACCTTCATTCAATCTGCTACGGAACCCTTCATGGGCGAGTCCGACTCGCACTTGGCCCCTTTTTTAAAAAGAAAATCAGAAGGGCATTGCGCAAAGAAGTCTAAAATTTTTACGACTCAAAATGTGGAAAAATTTATTAATGAAGCTCCTGACGAAAGTTTTCTGGCCACAAAAGAATGATTAGATAAAGAATATTTCGTATCTTAGTTATGGTAATTATTCTATATATTTACCTGTTTTTTATCTTTGGTATAGGTGGCCTTAATTTTTGGACTCAATGGTGCTTGCCGCGGATGTGTACTTGTAAACTTAAAGGTGGAGGACGTTGAAAATCATTCCAATGAGTTACTGCTGATTAATGTAAAGGAAACTAAGACAAAGAAAAATCGGTCATTCATTGTACAAGGACAATATACTAAAATCATTCATAAATACCAAGCATTACGTCCCACCAACATGGAAAACAATAGATTTTTTATAAACTATCGGAATGGGACATGTACTCGACAAGCCATCGGCAAAAATAAAATTAGCAATATGCCAAAGGAAATTGCTAAATATTTAAAACTTAAAGATGTTGGACTCTACACAGATCACTGCTTTAGAAGAACTTCGGCGACTTTCTTGGCGGATTCAGGGGCGGATATTACCTACGTCAATAAAAAGACACGGTGGTTGGAGCGCTGATAGAGTAGCTGAGGGTTATATCGAAAGCTCAATGGCGAATAAAACCATATTAAGGCGCTACCCCAGGCAAAATTAGCAACTCTATTTGTGGTGATTCAAACTTCGTTTGAAATACTATTAGAATAAAGTTCTAATCAGCTTGCACTACAAAGTGGTTTTTACGTCAGTCACTGCGGGTCGAATAGTGCGAAATTAGTGATTTTTATTCTTTATAAAATCAAATTTCCGTCTTTTGAAAAAAAAAAAACTAGCATTATGTTCATTATTAAATTGTCTATCCATTAGTATAAGAAGCAAATCAAAATAATGTTAACTTTACGAGAAGATGCATGTTATAAATATTTTTTTCTCATTTTTGTGGTTTCATTGTGAGGGGATTTATTACACATTATGAGACTTAAAATAAAAAATAAAACTACCACTTTGCAGTCTAAGAATATGTAGAAATTTAATGTATTTTTATTACTTGGTATTTCTTTTGGATAAAGAGGAGTTGGCTCCAAAAAACTGCACAAAAAACGGCTTTTGCTTGGGGTAGCGCCTTAAGACAAAAACCATACCAACCATATTAAGATTTACAAAAATATAAAACTTAATCCATCAGAGCCCCAACCATCAACTTCCGGCATCTTATCTTCGTCCGTAACTCACGATGCACCACCACCACTATCTCCGACGTATACTATCTACAATGAAACGCAAGTTCCTCAGACGCAAGAACAGAGAAATACTCAAATCAACTCATCGACAATAAATGTACCAAACAAAAATGTAACTCTCTCTATCAATAATTGGACCAATGTTTCTTAAATCCCTCGCTACGCTCGGGAGTAAACCTCGAGTCCTTCGTTACGCTCGCGATTTAAATCGTCACCCGCGACAGAAGACACTGCTTTATCCCCTTGGTTAATAATCTACTATTATCAATGTTTACTAAAGTACCTAAGTAAGTACGATATGAAGTACTTATAGATATCATGGATGGATAGTACCGACCTACGTTACCGATTAGAACACAGCCCACAGAAACAGGTACCTACCTATACATAAAGGATATCTCATATATTTAATGGTCGCTGCAGTGGTCACCAATACACTACTGAATGCCATTGATAATGTGTGGCTGCGGCGGGTGCGGCCAACTTGTAGACCGTTCTCATGGAGAAACCTTTGAAAGGCGCGATGGTGAGAGGTGCGTTTAGCCTCATTCTACGCGAGAGAAAAGCTTACCAATAATAGTTATTTGTTATACAAGAGTGCAAAGTTGTTTTTTAACCGCGTGCTCAATTTTGATGACCGAGCAAGCGAGAGATCCTAAAATTGTGTCACGAGCGAAGCGAGTGATTCAAATCTTAGAATCTTGAGCGTTAGCGAGGGAATCAAAAGAGCTCGAGGTGAAAAATCTTTGCACTCGAGTGCAACACGTAACTTTTCATCCCACCTCAGCGAGGAATAGTATATTTTATAACGAGGGACTAAACGAAGCCATTATATACCCGAGGTGGTTTGACTCCCGAGCTTGCGAGGGAGTCATTAAAAAGCGAGGGTATATTAAGTTGGCGTTTAGTCTCGAGGTGCAAACTGTACTTTTCACTTCGAGTGCGAGAAAAAAAATCATTTAAAACCGAACAAATTTACACTCGACAAAAATTCTGAATTGAGCGGTCAGTTTTTTCCAGGTCAGTCACAGATTAACAATTTTTAAACACAACACAAACTCTCAACATTGCCGCAATGAAGATGATCCACACTCCACAGATAATTAGTTACATTACTGCAGCGGCTAGCTACAGAGGCATTGCACATACCTACTTTTCAAAATCAACGATGCACACAAACAACAATAATTTTTCTCGCGTTGAAGAGTTCATTTGTTTTTTTTTCAATAAACTGCTTTCTATTTGCAAGCCAATTCGAAATTTAAAAAATACCTTTGATCCATTAAAAAAAAAAAAAGTAGGTAGGTACTGTTTTGTGACCATGTTTCAGAGTAAAAGATCGTTCCATTTTTAAATTACTTTTTACTCCCTAGGGAATAAATGGCGTACTTTTAGAGCATGAGAAGTGAAATAGAATAAACGCAAAAAAAAAATGCGCATTATTATCAAATTCAGTTAATTCTGATGGCGTCAAATAAACTTCCTCGTCGCTAGATAATGAGTGGTCATTTTAGGTTTTTCACTTGTTTTCAAGTTGGATTCCTTGTTTTTAACATAAGGTGTTAACAATATGACGTGAAAAGAAAATGGTGCTCGTAAAACATATTAAAAAAGTACACCAAGAAGGTTCCGAGTCTGAGTTCTTAACAAATTAAAAAAAATTGTATGATAAATTCGGCACCATAGAGGTAGAGAAGTAAATAGGTTTAATGATGTTTTGAATTCACATGCTTAGTGGCACAACACGATGTTCTAAATTCAAATTTACTTTACCCTCAAGACGATAAAAACGGCTTTTGCACTCAGATATTGAAGAGCAAAAATACTCTTTCCGAGATGGGGGGATGAAAAATATATTTTCACACCACCTGCTCGAAAATGTCAAATTATATGTCAAGCAACCTTAACCTAAAGTGAGTCATTAGTGGCCGGGGGCACAGCCGGTCAATAATGTTGTACTGTATTTCATTATGACCCGCTGGTCAATAATGTGATTTGAATTTGGAATAGATCACATGCTCAGCTAAATTGGCAGTATAGTACTAACAAACACTCTTTGGTGCCAGAAAAAGGAAAGCCCTTACTACGCGTGGATGATATTCTCGATTTCCTACAAAATCATAACGACTGCTTCTTCATATCGTTGCCATGTTTTCGAAGAATATTGTATTTTGATTATATTGTAAGAATAATTAGATAACTACGAACCATTTTTAAAAAGGAATGGAATAACATTAGAACTGACATTAATAATAACAAATACCGTACCGCGCCGTAATACCGTAATAGTAATTGGCTGTAACATTAGTTAATTTATTTATTCTTACTGTTTGTTTATTTAATCAATATTTTGTTTTTCGTACTATGGCTATTATTTTCTCACAGTAGGTGTAAAAAGTAGAGTATCCTCCTCTGGGCTAAAGGTGTCTTTGCCTTGGGCTAGCTTGAATCCCTCGCTGTATTCAGGATTCTTGTATTAACTCCCTCGCTTCGCTCGTGAGTTAATCTCTTAACTCCCTCGCTGCGCTCGGGAGTTAAATCCCGAATCCTTCATTGCGCTTGAGATTCAATATGACGCCCGTGACATAAGACACAACTTTAGCCCCTTGGTGCATAATCTACTATTTCACCTCAGCATCAGCACCTCAAACAAGGAGGTTTTGCTGTTTAGGTCTACTCACCTCACTCTTGATGCAGTGCAAAGTTTATTTTTAACCGCGTGCTCGATTTTGATGACCGAGCAAGCGAAAGATTCTAAAATTGAGTCACGAGCGCAGCGAGTGATTCAAAACTTAGAATCTTGAGGGAGGAAATGATAAGCGCAAAAAAAAATTGCGCATTATTTAATACAAATTCAGTTAATTCTGTTGGCGTCAAATAAACTTCCTCGTCGTAGTAAAGTATAATTAACGGTAATTTTAGGTTTTTCACTTGTTTTCATGTTTCTTGTTTTTAACCTCAGGTTTTAACAATATGACGTGAAAATGAAAAGGCGCGCACAAAGCATATTAAAAAAAGTACACCAAGAAGGTTACGAGTGTCGTGATTTCACATTGTATTATAATTTTATTTAGAAATATGGCAGCACTAGCTGTCACTTTTGTAGCCAATTACGAACCCGGCCGAGTATCATTATGGTAGGGGGTAAGAGTGGGGACAGACCGGCATCGGCAGTCGGTAGTTAGTTCGTGCTCGGCTATCGTAGCATTAAGACGTGTCGACTGCACACTGGATATGAAGACTGTGAATTGTATATTTGTTTGGAATAAACAAGTTGAGTTTATGAACAGAGTTTTCATTTCATAAAACGAGTGTGAGTTATTCACAAATTAAAAAAGATTTATATGATAAATTTGGCACCATGGAGGTAGAAGTAAGTAGGTTTAATGATGTTTTTAATTCACAAACTTAGTGCACACGATGCGATGTTCTAAATTCAATTTTACTTTATCCTCTAGAGGATAAAAACACGCTTTCCGAGATGGGGGGATGAAAAGTAACTTTTTCTAATTGTTATTATTATTATTATTATATTTTTTTTAATACCGAAAACTGTGCAATTCTACTCACAAAATTCGAAAGATTTCAACTTCACTTTATTCTGTCACTTTCACCTCGATACAAAACAAGCGATTTTCAAATTCCATATCTAGTAAGCCCATAAAGAAAAAAAAAACAATAAAACGTTCGGAAACCGATATTCTAAATCGATAACCGTAATATTGTAAATTACGTGTTTAGGTTTTAAATGAAAAATTGTTGTATTTCAAATAATCGAATTATATTTTTTATAATTAAATCATCTTGAAGAATGTTGAAGGAAAAAATATGAAGTTTATCATGTGTCTATATACTTATGTTTATTTATAGTTTTAAGAGAGAATAACGCGAGTGTAGTTTAAGAACGCATTTAAAACCGGCCAAGAGCGTGTCGGGCCACGCTCAGTGTAGGGTTGAGTAGTTCTTTTCCCGTTCGTCACAATAAGTGTTCAATCCAATCCGATTTTATTAATTCTTTTTTTGTTAAATAAATAAAGTCCTTATAAAGTTCTACTTTTCAGATTTTTTTCATATTTTCTAAACGTATGGTTCAAAAGTTAGAGGGGGGGGGACACAATGTTTTTTACTTTTGGAGCGATTATTTCAGAAATTATTGACATTATCAAAAAATTATTTTAGAGTAAACCCCTATTCATTTTTAAATACCCTTCCAACAAAATATCACACGTTAGGGTTGAAATTAAAAAAAAATCACTTCCCACTTTACATATAAGGGGGGCTACACTAATAAAACATTTTTTTCCAATTTTTATTTTACCACTTTGTCGGCGTGATTGATACACATATTGGTACCAAATTTCAGCTTTCTAGTGCTAACGGTCACAGAGATTAAGCGAGGACGGACAGACGGACGGACAGACAGACATGGCGAAACTATAAGGGTTCCTAGTTGACTACGGAACCCTAAAAATCGCGGAATTCAATTTTTATTGTTTCAAGTCTCTGTTACGCTAGCATTAATAATAAGATTAATGTACACTAGCTGCAAAGTACAATAAAATTTGGATAAGAAAATAAAAATAATTAATAAATATGAGTGAATCCAGTGACGAAGTCTGCTATTTAACACCCGAAGAATTGAAGCATAACGTAAAAACGCAAAATTAAATTTACTGCCTGAAAAGTCTCGCGAAAAATATCTATCTAGTACCTATGTAGTATTTTGTAGTTGTATGTACTGTTTTGTATGTACTTATGTTTTGTATTGTTTAGGTATATGTTCTCGCTGCTGAGGTGAAAAGTTGTATGTGTTACACGAGACCAAAGTTATTTGCATCTCGTGTCTTTGAATCCCTCGCTACGCTCAGGATTCTAACCTAGAACCACCACCACCTATAGAATCCTTCACTTACTCGGGATTCAAAATCAACACTCGCAGCAAAAACCCACTTTGCTCTTTTGTTGCACAAATAACTATTTAGGTAGGTATTACTTATGAATGGTTAGAAAAAAACAGAAAGTATAATTTAATTTGTAATCACTATACAAATTCAATTATACTTAAGACCCCTGCGGAGCATGCGTTTTTCATACAAACGTAATACCAAAATAATTTGTAAATTAAACATGTTCCTAAGGTAGTGTGTATTTATTTCGATTGAATTACAGAATATCTAGGTTCCCAAATAAATATTTTGATTGGGCACTGATTTTAACAAGAGTTATACGAAAAATAAGTTTTCTTGTATCCTCTCAAAAATTATATTTGGGAACATAGATCTTCTGTAATCCAATCAAAATAAATACATACTACCTTATGAACATGTTTGATTTACAAATAATTTTGGTATTACGTTTGTATGAAATACGCATGCTCCGCCGGCCCCTTAACGAGTTTTTGCAATTACAGTACTTTCTCAAGTTATTATGCCCTCGTCTGTGACTGTAGCTTCGCTTTTTTTTTCTCGTTTTATTAACATTTAAAAGTGCCGTAATGGTCTAATTGAAATAAATGATTTGAGTTTGAGTTTTTACGGCAATAACCAGTAATTTCTGGTTTCTTCATTGGGTACTTAATCAACAACGGTTTGCACTTTTCAGGTAGGTATAAAGTATTGAGAAACGACCATAATGTGTGTTGACAAACTTACTAAATAGTACCTAAATCTTAATAAGTACTGACAACTCCATTAGTCGGGCATAGGCTTACGTCGCAATTACACCACGTTCACGCCACTTTCACGTTGCGTTAATGCTTTTTTTACGCCTCGTGAACGCCACTTGAGTAAACGAATTGTACAGACCGTGATAGTATAGAACGCCTGCAAGTTAGGTAGTTATTTACCTTATGTCATAAAGGTAAATCTTGCACCTAGTAGCTATTTATTACAGTAACCAACACAATATCTATTCAGTTAATTACTTACTTAGTTAATAGCTAAACATTATATGTATGTATAAGTAAGTAAATAGTGAAACAAACAAAAGTAAATATCAGTCTAATTCAATTACGTACATTAATTCAATTGATTTTGAATCCTAACACATGATAACTTTTGTTTGCTCATACTATACTTATGTCGATGAGTTCGCAGTTTAATTTACTTAAACGGTATTTGGTCGGGGAAGTGGACCTTGTTCGTTTTATACATTTCGGACGTAGAAATAGAACAAGCAAGATCCACTGCGCGACCCTCAGTAGTACTAATTTCTATTATCTATTCCGTGCTGTCAGTTAATGCTCCTGAAAGCTCATATTGTTTCAGTTAAAGTTGGCACCACACAGGTAACAAAGGGAATCATGTAGTCAGCTGTCACATCCCACGGTTCTTTCTTATCGAACGTGGACAAACATATTGTAGGTATCTAATAACATACATTTTCATTAATTCTCCATACCTAACACCCTCAGGTAATAATAGCAGCCAATAGCAACAGGTATCGATCTTTGCCCTCATCAATTATTATCTGCTAAGGGCTTATCATCACTCTCTCATGTTATTATAGCAATTTATCGTTAATGCGAAATTCGTGTGATTAAATGTTGACTTCATTGCAATGCGTAGGCCCTGGTTATGATAACCGGAGTTCAATTTACATGGTATAATTTCCGCAGGAGGATTAAGTTACGTTCTTCCACGACCTGCGATTGTTCGATCTAACTCGACCCACAAGATTGTAATGATTGATATCGGTTACCTCAGAACGACCTTCGGTTTACCTGCTCACAGTTACCTGGTCATATTGTTTGTACTTACCTATTTTGTATCCGTCAATCGGTTATTTTATATCAGCGGGGAATCAGTGTTGGCCCGCGAGGAGGTCGGAGGTTATCCCCTGGGAACATACCTTCCTTGAAAAACGTAGGTAGACAGGAAATTAATTAAGTATCCAATGTTCTAGCCCCGGTCATGCTCTACGGCTCCACCTAAGTCCTAAGTGAGTGCCTTGACGACCCGAATGGCGCAGCGGTAGTGAGGCTGCTTTACGTTCTTAGGGTCCCGGGTTCGAATCCCGGTAGGAGCAAATGTTTGTGTGATGAGCATGGACATTTGTTTCCGAGTCATGGGATGTTTAATGTACCTATAATAAGTATGTATTTACAAACAAAAATTATATAATTATGTAGTATATCAACTGTCTGGTAACCACGACACAAGCCTTGCTTAGTGTGGCACTAGATGGCACTGTGTGTAATGTCCAGCGATATTTATTTTATTTATTTATTTCATCGAAGTCTAGAACATTTGCCTATCAAAACTAATTTCGGGTTCAGACTGGTGTTCTATATATCTCTGCAGTCCCCCTATCAGGTATTACATTTGGCAATCGGAATACTAAAGCGAACAGCATTCATGTCGTACTTATACATTTATATTATGTACTAGCTTCTGCCAGCGGCTTCGCCCGCGTGAAGTTTGATTATTGTCCCATGGAATCTTACTGCCGGGATAAAAAGTATCCTATGTTTTAATCCAGGTTATAAACTATCTGTGTGCAAAATTTCATCCAAATCCGTTCAGTAGTTGTCGCGTGAAAGCGCAACAAACAAACTTACATTCACATTTATTCTCCGAACTGCTAAGCTATCGGGAGTTACACGTGTTATTGTGAGTCAACTATAAAAGATAGACATATGCTGTCCTGGGATATTTTTTATATAATTTTATGTGGAATATTTCCGTTATACATGATTTCTATGTAGCTTTAACCATTAAGGCTGCACACGCGACGGAAGCTAAAAACACCAAGTAACTTCTCCCGTTTTCCCAACATTTCCTTTCACTGCTCTGCTCCTATTAATGGTAGCGTGATGAAAAGTATACTATTACCTGCTCAGGAGTATGTAGAATAATTGTACCAAGTTTCGTTAAAATCCGTCGAGTAGTTTTTTTTTCTATAAATAACATACAGACAGACAGACAGACAGACAGACAGAAAGACAGACAGACAGACAAAAATTTTACTGATTGCATTTTTGGCATCAGTATCGATCACTAATCACCCCCCGATAATAATTTTGTAAATATATTTCATGTACAGAATTGACCTCTCTACAGATTTATTATAAGTATATATAGATATAGATAGATGATTGGTTTCTATTCAGGGACAAGAACAAAAGCCGGTCAAATTCGACTCATGTGTTTCTCTTAACCCGGTAATTTCTGGTAGAAATCTATTTGATACCTTCGGCCTAATAACTCTATTAGATACGCAAAATACTTAACACTAAGGTAAATCTATAAAGTCCTCCTTTTTCACGTTCGTAGTTTCGAATAACGGAACCCAAATGAAGATGACTGAGTACATGGCTATTTAGATTTTAAAGTGCTCTATTGATCTTTTCCCGAGAATCAGTAGGTAGAATGGTAGGTAGGTGTTTAAATAAACATGCTTTTGTTCACTTCTTGATATAAATGAGATGAGTCAAGTGTCGCACAATTATATTCACGGCTCAATGAGCCGTCACTTTGGTTTTCACAAAGCAACGGTTAGTATGTTATTTGTAGCGAAAACAAATCTATATCCTATATACAGGGTGTAAACCACCTCATCACGAGGCCGTCAACCAGGCATTCTGTACATCCAACTAAATAACTTAACGTAAATATCATGTTTTGTGGTAGAACTCAATGTAACGCACTTATTAAAACATTGTGCTGATGGGTGGATTGAATAGTACGGGGGTTGTAGAGATGTTAAAAGTAAAAATCGTCCAATAAAAACTTGTATTTAAAAAAAACCTTGTCAAAAAGTTGGAACTTTGACTCTAATACAACCCGCTAGTGTGATAAGAGCCTTAGGCTCTTATCACACTAGCGGATTGCCAGCGGATTGCCAGCGGATTCAAAGCGGAGCGGTGGCACAACGAATTCGCCGCGGGTGCGCAACGAATTCGTCGCGAATAACAGCGTGGACTCCATTTGTACTGTCTCGTACAAACACCACTCGCCAGTCAAAAGTTCGAAGAGCATTAATTTTAAGCAAATTTAAGCAAATATTCAAATTGTGCTTATAAATTCAATATCATAATTACTAATGAAAAAGAGTAAGGTGATACCGTTTTTGTTTAATCCGGGGTGTGTATCTGGATTGAGAGCCCATTTTTTAAATCTTTGAGAAACGAAATGAGACTTACAGGGAATGTAGTTAAAAATAGTAAAAACTTAAAGCGATAGGCCATGGACTTCTTAAAATAGTTATGATCAAATAACTTGGGCCCTCAATCCAGACGCTTGCGTAGGTAAAGTGGCATAGTCTAAATCTCAAAAAGTACTGTCTCTGAGTTGGTCATTTTTATTTGAGAATTTAGTAAATATTTTGAGAAATTCCCAATTCTGTAGAATATCACATAAATTTATGACGGTTTATCTAGGGCCCTCAATTCATACATGTCTGGACTGAGGAATCTGCAAAACATGACTTTATCTGAAGAAATACATAAATATTAGTTAAAAAAGAAATAATGACTCAAAAGTTTATTGTTTAAAAGTAGGTAAATGAGAGTTGAATTTTACTAAAACGTCTGAACTGAGGGCCCAATATTTTCGGCTTCATTGACCAGACTCAACCTCATAGATTAACGCAAATTAGAACAAGTTATTTTACTATTTTTTTTTTGCTAAAATATAACATATCGTTCGTTCCTCTAAATGCCATACTTTAAGAGTAAATTTATTTTTTTATATTTATTTACACACATAATACTACCACCACTACTACTACTACTACTACACTTACTACTTTTATATATATTTGTAGGAGAAAATTTTGTAGGGTGGATATGATTTTATTAATTTTTTTAGACGACAAGTCATATTTTGCGAGAGACATCGCAATCTGCAAATCAATCAAATTCATGTCGATAAATAAAAGACGATTGGTAAGATAGTATATTTTATATCGAGGGACTAAACGCAGCCATAATATACAGTCGGGAGTCAATGAAGCCGAGGGTATATTAAGTTGGCGTTTAGTCTCGAGGTGCAAACTTTACTTTTCACTTTGAGAGCTAGAAAAATAGGAAATGTTATAGTACTATAAACTTCAGTAACCATAATGTTCAAAATACCGAAATTTTGTTTTACATAACTAACTTTACTTCTAATACTATTTTGTCATAATATCGAATACTATAATAATTGAATCTTCTAATTTTACATGACATAAAGTCGTATGTCCTAAGTATTGTACGAGTATCACATAATGTGTATGATTCCGAATGGTCATCAATAAATTGTTAGTAGCTAAAAATTCCATAAAACTTAGGTTTTAGTGACAGAAACAAATCGCTGTAAATCCGACTCCACGGAGTGTTGTCTGCCCTACCCCAAGAGTGTAATTTAAAATCGCGTAGGCGCGGGGGGGGCGAGGTGGGCCGCGAGTTGTGGAGCAGGTGGTTGTAACACTCGCCGCCGCGGCTGAGGCTGGCCGGCTTCGCCGGCCGAAGCTGCAGTGCTGAGCGTTAAACCCATCTGAGCAGCGCCGGAGCCGTGACATAAACCATGCCTGCTGCATGATGCTTGCTCGATTGCATGCTGCATGCTTGCTTGCATGCTGTATGCTTGCTTGCATACTGTATGCTTGCTTGCATGCTGCACGCTTGCTTGCATGTTTGCTTGCTGTATGCTTGCTTACTTGCTGTATGCTTGCCGCATGCTTACTACGTGCGTGCCACATGCTGCAACCATGCCTGCTGCATGATGCTTGCTCGATTGCATGCTGCATGCTTGCTTGCATACTGTATGCTTGCTTGCATACTGTATGCTTGCTTGCATGCTGCACGCTTGCTTGCATGCTTGCTTGTTTGTTGCATGCTTGCTTGCTGCATGCTTGCTTGCTTGCTGTATGCTTGCCGCATGCTTACTACATGCGTGCCGCATGCTTGCTGCATGCTTGCTTGCATTGCAGGTCAACGCCTACATACGATCCAACATTTGGAGCACAAGAGAATTAATCAAAATTGTGCAGAACCTTGGCGTAATAGACAACAATCAACTGCTTAATTGAGGACGTGCATAATACATTTATATATAAGTATAATAATAAACAAATATAATACAAAATCAAAAAAAATAGTTCATTTATTTTTGGTACGAGTATATTATAAAACAAAAACGTATTTATCCTGCTACTTTGAATAAAACAACATAACAAAGTGAAGTATCTCAAAACAAGTCGGTAGAAGAATAGTTATTTGTTATACAAGAGTGCAAAGTTGTTTTTTAACCGTGCGCTCAATTTTGATGACCGAGCAAGCGAAAGATTCTAAAATTGAGTCACGAGCGAAGCGAGTGATTCAAATCTTAGAATCTTGAGCGTTAGCGAGGGAATCAAAAGGGCACGAGGTGAAAAATCTTTGCACTCGAGTGCAACACGTAACTTTTCATCCCACCTCAGCGAGGAAATGAATAAACGCAAAAAAAAATGCGCTATAATAACAAATTCAGTTAATTCTGTTGGCGTCAAATAAACTTCCTTGTCGCTAGATAATGAAGTGGTCATTTTAGGTTTTTCACTTGTTTTCAAGTTAGATTCCTTGTTTTTAACCTAAGGTTTAACAATATGACGTGAAAAGACTGCACAAATAAATGGCGCGCGCAAAACATATTAAAAAAAGTACACCAAGAAGGTTCCGAGTATGAGTTTTAACAAATTAAAAAAAAATGTATGATAAATTCGGCACCATAGAGGTAGAAAGAAGTAAATAGGTTTAATGATGTTTTGAATTCACATGCGTGGCACACGATGTTCTAAATTCAAATTTACTTTACCCTCAAGACGATAAAAACGGCTTTTGCACTCAGATATCGAAGAGCAAAAATACTCTTTCCGAGATGGACCCACATTTCTCCACATGTAATAAGGAGCGAGCCTTTTACCATCAACCGGGCACGATGAAAAGGGTTTTTTTTTTATTTATTTACTGAGTAATAAAAGAATGTGGCACCGAGTTGCCGTGTCTGGCATACCACTGTTAAACCCACAATGGTTTGTGTGGTAGGTACGTTTAAGTGTTGTAAAATAATAAATTGTAAAGTGGTTTTTTGAATAATCATCAACATCTGCCTAGCCTTTTTTAAATAAAAGATAAGATAAGATAAGATTTATTTATTTCTGAGTATATGGTACATTAAGATCTTAAAATTAGTCAGTTTCACATACACTAGCGTTACCGGTGTAGAAATATTAAAATTAAATTAACTTACAAAGTGACCAAGTATTAAAATGTCAAAATTAGTAGTTACACAATGTCAAATGGTCAAATGATTAAAAGTAAAAAATAGAATCAAAATGAGCAATACAAGTCAATAGGTGATAAAAATAATGTCAAAATTTATAATTTAAAAATTCATTAACCGAGTAGAAGCAGTTGTCTAAAAGCCAGGGAAATATTGCTTTCTTGAATTTATTAGTGGGCAGCACTCTGATACGTGCGGGTAAATTATTAAATATTTTAATCGCCATGCAATTGGAATTCCTGCTATACAAATGTAGTCTCTGGCTTGGTGCAAGTAATTTATTTGGGCTTCTGCTTTTCACTCTTTTAGAAATGTGTTCATACAGCGGAAACATGACATGTGTGAATACCTCTTTACAAACATACATAGCTCAAAAATATATAGGCAAGGAAGTGGAAGAATTTTTAGCGCTTTAAACAATGGCTTACAATGGTCTAAATATTCTGCACCATACACAGCTCTGACACATTTTTTTTGTGCAATGAATGCTCTATTCACATCTACTGAATTTCCCCATATCACGAGGCCGTATCGCAGTACTGATGCAACATAGCCATGATATGCCTTGAGGGCTATTTCTTTGCTGGCTATTCGCCTCAGTTTTCGAAGAGCAAACACAAATTTGTCAAGTCGAGTACAGACTATAACAACATGTTCTTTCCAATTTAATTTTTCGTCAATAACTATTCCCAAGAATGATGTGGAAGGTACGGGTTCCAAAATTGAATTATTTTGACATATTTGAGGTGGTTTTACCAAAGAATTATTTTCCCAACTATGTTGGGGTCGGCTTCCAGTCTAGACGGATGCAGCTGAATACCAGTATTTTACGTGGAGCGACTGCCTCCACAACCCAGTTAATACTGGGTAATACGGTACCACTTGGTAAGATTGGTTGTCAGACTTTTTGGGCCACTGACTACCTGTAACGACTGTCAAAGATGGACAAACGACAGCCGGACCAACCGCTAAACAAACGTGCTTTCCGAGGCACAGAGGAAACTCGGTATATAAGGGTGGTCACCCATCCACAGACCAACCTAGGCAAGCACGGCTTAACCTAAAGATCGACCCGAGCGGCTGTTATTATTTAGCAGCAGCGGTGGCGGCGTCGGCGAGACGTAATCTAATCTCGTGTGGTGCGTTGCATGCGGCGGCGCGGCGTCGGAGGGCACCGTGTAGCACACCATGGATATCTATAAGTAAAACGTCGGAGCGACAACGCTCTGGTTCACTTGTGCGCTACCAAAACCGATCTAAATAGGATCAAAGTCGGTTCATCCGTTTAGGAGTTACGAGGGAACAAAGAAACAGACACACATACATATCGGTCATAGGTACACATATCCCTCATTTTTAACCTTTAAAATTTCAAAAAGGTATGCAGCTTTTGCTGTAACAATATGTTGCCAACTAACAATTGCAAAGGTCCACCATAATTAACATCAGTGTTGGGTATACCTATTATACCCTTAGGTATACCTATTATTATCTAGTATTCACAAGAACTTCCAGTGCAAAATAAAATAAATCTGTTTTAAAACTGAATGAACATAATACTAGTCTCAAACGACCCGACTACCGGTGAGTGGGTGCACCAACAGTATAGGTGAGATGTGCAGGCTGGTGGTCTCGTGATTCTCAAATCTCCACATAGAAACAGATGGACTAAGAATCTTCTTCATAATCGATAGCACGACATCTTTTCTTGATGGCGGAAACTTTGTCACTTCATTAGTAATCGGCCCAGTGGTAGCACAAAGATTACTTTGTTACAGGTTCTGGAGCACAGAGGGCATCCAGGGAGACCTGAGTTTTCAAGTCAATAAAGCTCCATCTATTATTGCCTTTCCATTAAACAAGGCCGTCGAGTAACGACGAACAATGGTCTCACCCCTTACAAAACGTTAACATTACTAACGAAAAATACGTGTGTACTTAATTATTGTACCATGTGTACTTATACGTACCCTTACGGATTAAGCGTGATTATTTTGCGCGCGAGGACAAATCAGTTGTTATGCGGGCTCTACATTCGCGCCGCGAACACTCATGAAAGCCGCGAAACGTGAATGTGGATGGCTTTCGCACCCGTTCACGAGCTTCGCGCCTGCTTGCGCCTTGTTCCCCGTTCAGTGTCGGTATTTGCGACCGCTTCAAAGGGTTTGCGAAGCGCGAACCTAGCGTGAAAGCCAGCGCATCCACATTCGCGCGTGAATTTAAAAACGTATTTTTTTGTATTTGTTTACGTTTGCGTCAAAATAAGAGTCAGTTGGACGAATGAGCTGGAACTCGTATTGATCGAATGCTACCATGCCTAACCCATTTTATGGAATCCCAAACACAAAGACCATGGAGAAAAAACGAAGGTACATGATGCATGGATGCGAATGCAGGAACTTATTACAAAATAAAATCTAATGTCCAGTTACAGGACTTGTAAAAAAGGCGAAAGATTCTTTAAATACACGTAATCGTAGTGAGCCATAGCGCTACCTAATTCGGCGTCCATTCTCGACGAGCGCGCGAACTAAACTGAACGATTGTGAATGTGGAGGGACATATTTTTCGCGAAGACTTCGCGGCAAAATACGGGCGCGAATTTGACAGTTGTTGCAGTGCAAATGTGGAGCCCGCTTAAGAATTGGACGTCAAACGGTCAGCTGTCATTTTGGGGTGCGTTTAAGTAAGCCGGCGAAATTTTCACCGGATAAAAATTAAACTTATAGTCATAGCCACACAATAGATCTAAATCAATGATAACTCAGCTTGTAAAACAAGTAAAAACTATCAATTCAACATTTAATGCATCATATCTTTTTCTATGACACCACAAATAAAATTCACGGTGACGACGAATTAAGTACTCGTTAGAAATATTCGTTTCTAGGGCGCAAATCAAGCAAATAAATCAACAAACAGCTCAAAGTCAATGTCAATCTGACAGCAGGATAAAATTTAGCGAGGTAAAAAGGTCGCTAGAATTCTAGAACGGGGTGTTTGACGTTTAGATTATTCAGTTTAAATTTTAAACTGGATAATTGACTTAAACGCACCCCTTTTTTTTAGGATGGGAAATCATCAAATAACTTCTCCCACTCTGGGCGTAGCGGGAGGGAGTGTCAGACATTTACTGACTTAAAGTGGACGCACATTTATCCGCGCCGAAAGAATCGACCGCGCCGAAGGAATCGAATTTTAGAATAGGCTTGTTTCCACCATCAATAAATTGCAAATCTATTTAGTCCGTCAATTAGAGTATTGGAAAATAATGGACACGTATTTTTTGTTTTTGTAAATCAACGAATATTGACAAAGATAAAACGCATCAAAACTCGGAGTGGGGGTTCGTGACGTCACTGTTCGGTATCAACTCACTAAGAATGATACCGAACAGTGACGTATTGGGAATTTTAAAAGCGTCGTATCTTCGTCAATTTTGGTTTATGTGACAAAAGAAAAAATACGGGTCAAATATTTTTTGATAATCTAAGTGACGGACTAATTAGATTTTTTCAGTTAACAAGCCTATTACTTTTATGAAATTCTATGAAACCTCGCACACATAACCGCGCGTATGAGAAAAATTCTTTCGGTGCGGTCAATTCCTTCGGCGCGGATAAGTGTGCGTCCACCTTAAAACCCATCCATGTTCCTTCCTCGCCTTTATGTTCCGGGGCTGCGGTATCTCTTTCGAACAGGCCCGCAACCCCGGCAGGCTTCGGCTCTTGCCCCCTCACTGTGCTGACATCTCTTTGAGGCGCGCGTGGAACACGAACGCGCCGTCGACACGGCCTGTCGTCATTAGACGGACGGACGGCTAGCTAGCCCATAGCTAACCGTCCACAGGCCCGCGTCTACGGTGGCCGGTAGCCAACACTTGGCCTCCGACGCCCGGTGCGTCTCTCGCGGCGGCTGGAGCGAGAGGCTCTCTCCCTCTCGCGTTTCGCCAACTCCTTCGCTAGCATGACTGCTTCGCAGAAGGAGGTGATGGCTTCCCATTCCGTCTCGCTCCGGACCATGGAAGCGAGAGGTCGCCGCCGCCGATCGCTGCTACGAGAACACGGCGTTGCTTCGCCCACGCGGGGCAGACCTCCACCGTGTGCTCCACCGTGTCCTCCGCAGGCGCGGTCGCAGCCTGAAATTTTGGAGGGGGTCACTCATTACACTAATAAAAAAGTGGTGTTTTTATGAACTACGTTACGTAGTCTACGATCTAGATATTTCCTTTCATTATTTGGCAAGATTTTGAGATTTTTCAATTTGACCTTAGATTTTGGGGGGGGTCATGTCCCCTGTGACCCCCCCTTCGGACCGCGCCTGGTCCTCCGGTCGATCCTCGCAGTGGATTAAACGCACCCTTGGGATGCGTTTAAGGTGAAAGCGTCAGACTGGCTCGCGAAATTCAAATTTTCTTACGTTTTTTGCAATTTCCAGAGCAGTGCTAAGTTTTATGTTGATAACCATATCGGTCGCGACGACTGTAAGACGTATTATGTTACAGAATTATAATCATTAAAATCATCAATACCACAGACGTATAAAGAGTAGCAGACCAAACATAAGCTAAAATTTGTGAAGTCATTACACACACATATGAAAAAATTGTCTAAACAGGGCCGGACTAAGGCCGGTATTAGTAAGTATTGTAGGACGTTATAGGTACCTACATATTTTCAAGCTTTTATCATTTGTAATACGTTGGTAAGCATTCTCTGTGACCTTGTGTAACGGTCGCAATTAAATCAATAATTTTGCGACGCCACACTAATACAGGAGACTGACAGACGCAGTAGCACCATAACAGTAATTAGCAGTGTTCGGAATACCCAGTGCCATTTGCTGTTAACGACCTGAAATATTATATTATTAGTATAGATACTTGGGGGAGGCCTATATCCAGCAGTGGGCGTCTTTCGGCTGAGATGATGATGATGATAGATACGCCTACGGGAATGCAAAGTTTCAATGCATTCATTAATACTTTAACCCCAGATAAGGACCCAAAAAGGAAACAAGTTTTATTGACTGCATTTCTTCTAAGGTTAAAAAAAAACACGTTGTTTATATTATTTTTTATTTGGCAATGTGCGGAATGTATTTCCTCTAATCGCGCAATAACATTTTTCCAGAACGCTCTCATCCGTCATCGTCGCCTGATGCCCAAAAGTAGTCAAGTTACATGCATTAATTCATTCACAAAAATATTCGCACCTTTTGTTACATTTTTTCGACATGGCTTGCTTGGATATTAATATTTTTAGACAATTTTCAAATTTATGTAACAGAAAATTTGTAAACATCGCTTAACATGCATGCATGTCCAAAATACCCCCACCGCTAAATTGTGGTACTTCTTTGAGAACCAGAAACAATTGTCCCAGCAGTAGTTCGTTTTATTGGCAAGGTTTTTTGGAGGTTAATAACATTTTCCTTATCCTGTAAACAAAAGACAAACAAAATTATTATGAAGACCAGTTTAATATAAAACAATTTGTTACTATAGTAGCATACTATTACATACATGCATAGCCAGAGGTAATTCGGTAAACAGTGTAGGAATTGATAGACGTAGTCTTGTTTGAAAGACGCTGGCATCTATCAGTGTGCTTCAAAATGCTTCGAACAGAGTTCACCAGTAGGATTAGGTTGGAGCTGCATGCTATCAATCCAGGCTTTCTTTAAATTTTCATGTTTTGGAAACCTGGAACAAAAAATATTACTATTATTTTTATTTACAGCACCAAAATATCAAAGAAATATGAGTAGTTTATAATAATATGTGTGTGACCTATGCCTATTTCCTAGCAACATTGAATTGTGATAAACTGATACATTGTAGGCGTTACATATTGTAAAAAAATAAGCCTGTTGGATTTTTCGACTTTGTAGTAATTAATAAGCCTACGCACCTACAATAAATGCATTAACCCAATATGTAAACAATCATAATAATATTTATTAGATTTAGCATTTCGCAACACTAAATCCGTCCCCGGTTAATTCCACAAGTACTTGAGCTGTCATTAATAGTAAATATAAGACAATTTTGTTTGTTTATTATTTTTGTACGGTTTATTCTAAGTAAGCGTGTGCGCAAATTGCATGGCAGTAATTGGGCTACGATAAAAACGATTAAACTTCATCGAAACGGTTGATTAATTTCGAAAAATCGACAAATTGTTTCAGTTTACAACAACGTAAATAAAAACTTACCGATGACAGCTTAATCCAGGTATTTTGTTAGAGCTATCACTGTCACACCGGTACGCACTGCACTTCACCATTTTATTTTACGTGTTTCAAGTCTTTATTGGTACAAACAATTAATATTTTTTCACATAACGTGATTGACACCGTAGAGTGTTCTTATAGGTTATAAGCTTATCAATATGGCGGCTCAGAAAAACAGGCTTCATGTCAAAATTTGTCTATGTGTGTGGCAGTGTGGCTACACGTAAAAGAACGAGACGCCATTATTAAGTTTTTGCTTGATAGAACAAGGATAAAGAATGATGGATATATTATAGGTATAACTAGGAATTTATGTTTGGTCTGCTACTCTTTATACGTCTGTGATCAATACAACCCTCCAAGTTTATAAGAGTCGATGAACGATTTTTTCACGGTCTAAGTCCTTCTTCGACTCTTATGATCTTGGAGGGTTGTATTGATGATTTTGATGATTATAATTCTGTAACTTAATTAAATACGAATTTTTCACGGCCACCCTGACGCTTTCACTTTAAACGCACCCCTGTATGATCTTTTGGAGTATATAATTATGTTCTGTGGTCACCTGTCTGTCAATCAATGTCATTCCGAATTTCTGCTTCGGCAAGTAGTTTCGTGTTCACTTTCAAAATAATAAATTGGGACTAAAATCAACATGACTCCGGAAGAAACTATAGAGAGGTTTAAGCTTTTAGGCTTAAATGAACAAAAAGCTAAGGAAACATTGAAAAACGCTAATGTCACAAAGGTACTACTTGCCGCATTGAATGAGGTTAGAACTTTCAAATTCTCCTGTATTTGCTCAATTTTTTAACGATACTTGGGCAAATGGTTGTGTCTTATGTGACTGTATGTAGAATATAGGTATACTTTTGTTGTTTACTTAGGTGGACATAGCAAATCTGCCGACTGGTGCTGGAATGTTGATCTACCATCTGGCAACGAAGATCAAGCCGCAGGTCGCCGCCAAACTGCCTATCGTCTGTGAATTCATAGCCAAAGGCAAGCTAGACTCGACTCTCAGAGTAGATGCAGCTTTGGAGTACCTTATCAGCCATGTTAATGAGACAAATGTGGATATTGATGCATTTGAGAAAGCTTGCGGTGTTGGTGTCGTGGTGACGCCGGAGCAAGTCGAGCAGGCTGTGGAGAAACATATGGCGCAGTATAAGGCCGAGTTGTTAGAAAAAAGGTACAGGTTTAACGCTGGTAATGTCATGCAAGCAGTACGAGCAGACTTACCCTGGGCTGATGGGAAAGCTATCAAGAATGAAGTTGATGTTCAGGTGAGGATTTCGTTTTACAACCTCAACCAATGATTGTCACGAAAATCTTTATGCAACATAACATAACGTCATGCCTGTAATGCCTGAAAGGTTGGGTGCAGGGTGTACTTTATAGTACATCCACATTTTGCCAGTTATGTTGTTAAGCTTTAAGTATGGACGTCAAATATTTTTAACACTAGTGTGGACATGGAGCCTCTGAGGCTACTATATTCAACTGATTCTGAACCTAGTCTAAACCCCATCTATATCTGAATTTTGGCCTCTAACAAACACAAAAAAACAGGTATTTGTAATCAACTTGCTTTATTATAATTAAAGAAAATATGAATAAATTAACAGTCCCGGAACTTTTCCAGAATTTTCTAGGTTACTATTTCAACCCACTAAAAGTAAGTAAATGTAACACTAGAACAAAAAAAACCTCTCAAACCACTAATTTAATATACAAATGTAAGAAAAAACACAAAAGCTTCTAGCATAAATTACTGGCAGTCAGCGCTAAAGGACGAGAACATTGTAGGCACAGAAGCTTGCTGCAAACCACACAAACATAAGTGGTAATTTTTTGTTTTTACGTGGGACATATTCTACCTGCTTTTGTAGTTCCTTGACTGACTGGTAGTGTCTCAACATCTTCAGTAAGACCACATCCTTACCTATCATCTGACCAATACAAAGCCAACAATACAGCATTTAATTTCTTCTTCGAAAGATGGATCATCTTATCATGTTTTTTTTCTGAGGCTGATTTGAACTAGAACCACTCCCTGTACTAGTATTCTGCCATTTTTCATAACTAAAATTTAAAACATATACAAAAACTATCAAATATTTTATATGGCAACAATGGACGTGGAGCCTGACAGGCTCCAGCCAACATTTCAGTGAATATTACTCACGTGCTAAGCATCCAGCGACACAACCTCCTCATTGTAGTAGGGGAGCCCTAGAAGGGATTTCGGGATTTACAGAAGCGCGGCAGACTAATATACGGGGGGATACTTTGCACCCTGAAAAGTACCTCCACCAAATATGAGCCTCATATGTAAGGCCGCCCGTGAAGGATAAAGGGTCAGATTAGTAAAAAAAAATTGATCATCAGAAATTCTCGAGCGTGTCAGATTAAGGTAGGGTGAGTTAATTACATGCTAAAAAGTGTATATTCCACTAATCTGACTATTTGATAGTGACGTAAGAAAAGGGGAGGGCAACAAAGTTGTAGAAAAAGTAAAAAAAAAAACGTCATCTCATTCGACATTCTCGAGCGTAGGTAAATTTATTTTATTTTGAAGGAAATAATTCAAGGATTACGAAAAATATATGATCTGACGATTTCCGCAAGCCGAAATAAAAAAAATTCGTCGATAAAGTTATATGCGTACAGCTGCGTGCGATGCCTATATTTTGAGAATTTTAGTTTTAAGCCTTCACTTTTAATTGCTTGAAATAGTTGTTTTAGGTGCCTGACATGATCCGAGAAAGATTTTGAGAATAGCAAAATATCATCGATGAAACATACCGTGAACTCTGTGAGCTTGTGCTTCCGTATAATATTACACATTATCCTCTGGAAGATGGCTGGAGAAGTTTTCAATCCGAATGGTAGGCAGGTCCATTGATAGTGACCTTCTTGTGTCACAAATGCAGTTTTGTGTCTATCTGAAACACGCAAAGGTATAGACCAAAATGCTGAATTTAAGTCAAGTGTTGAAAAATATTTGCAATCTCTTGTTTTTATTATGAGGTCCTCAATAAGAGGAAATGGCTGTGATTGTGGTACCACTATTTTATTCAAGTCTCGAAAATCTATGCACAATCTTGATCTTTTGTTTTCATCTCTTTTAAATGCTAACGTGACTGGTGCTGCGAATGGGCTGTATGATTCTTCTATTATATTTTTTTCTAATAGTTTTGCTACTTGGTTCTCAATTTCTTTCTTGTCTTCCATTGTGCAACGATATGGCCTTTTACTGCAATATTTTTCTACTAGGAGATCAATGTGTGCTTCATAATCAGTTACCTTTCCTATGTCATATTTGTCCTTTGCGAACACTGTTTTATTTTTGGATATTAATTCATCAATCAAAGCTTTTTCCTGATAGTCCAGATGGTTAATACAAATTTTGAAGTTTTCTTTACTGAGGTCTTCATTGAAGTTTACTAAATTTTCGGATTTTATTTCCTTATAATCCGTATTTTCTTTATTTGCTTCCTTAGAAACAATTTCACTTCTTTGTATTGGTATTTTCTGACTAATTTCCAAGTTTTCATTTTGGACTAGATAAAATTCCTTTATGCAGTCTAGTCCCACTAAAAAATCATAATCAAAATTTTCTTTGTCTATTACAAAAACATTCATTTTTTTTTTCAAATCTAATATGGCAACATCAAGAGTAATCATTCCATTTGCCTTTTTAACGCCATTAATCGTTTTTAAATTAGTTTTGTTGGAGAGACCGGTTTCCTCATTCTTTATCTTTATTAATTTTGAGTTTATCAATGAGACGTTAGACCCCGAGTCATAGATTCCAAATACTTCAACATTTTCATTGAGTACTAATTTTATTTTGATCAATGGCGGCACTATTAGTTTTTTTGGTCTTCACACTGTAATTCACATTCTAATTCTGAATTATTTATAAGTTTTATTTGCTTTTTATCCTTTTCAGTATTTGTTTTTTGTTTAAACCAACAGGAATCTTCTGAATGATAGCGTATGCCTTTATTTAATCTTTCACATATACTGCATTTTTCTTTAATTGGCTTTGAATCTTCTTTTTTCTTGAAGAAATTTTTTTTTCTTGTGACCAGATGTTCTAATTTGCCGAGTTCGTTGAATAAATTGCTTGTATGTATAATTTCTTCTTTGTTAATTTTGTCTGTTATAAAATCTGGTAAGCCTGCAGCAATTATGTCAATTAGGGTACCTTCATCCATGGTTTTCCTTATCTCGAGTAAAAGTTTTTCCTTTTTCACTGCATACTCTAGTAAAGATCCTGATTGATACTTGAACGATAAAGCATACTTGCTAGAAGTCCAACCCTTATTGGCATAGGTTTGCAAGAAACTTGATTTCCATTCTGACCATTCGGAGTGTAGACTAAGCTTTATCATCATGGAAGAATACCAATCAGTGCATGACTTTTCTAAAAATAGTCGGAAGATTTCAATTTTTTCTTCATCTTTTAGTATGTCAAACCTTGTACATTCTTTTTCAAATACATTCATCCACTGATATGCACTTGAGTTTCTTCCGTCGAACTTTTCAATTACAAATCTCTCTGCTAACTTTTTTACACTTTGTTTTTCTTTGCTTTGTTGATCTTCAACTAATTTTTCCAAAATTTTCACTACAGGATCTTCGGAATACTTTTTACTTACAAAAGATAACTGTTCTTGGGTAGTTTCCTCTAGAAATTGGTCCTGGAAAATCATGTTGCTGTCCTCATCAACATAGGTTTCTAAAATATCCTCTGTAGTTTTAATCCAAACATTTCTGGTTTGATATCTTTTTTTTAATGTGTTTTTCACAGTGGCGAAGCTTTTCGAGGTTAGGATATGTTTGTGAAGCGATACTGTTTGATATTCTTCTGGAATTAAGTAAACTTTGTCGTCTTGCGTGGCAATTGAGGTTATGGCAATAAAGTTTGACTTTCCATCTGTTGTTGGTTTTACTTGAAACGTAAATTTTAATTTTTCCATCTTCTTACAATAAATGTTGTTTTATAAGGTATTTTCCCAAGTTTTAGGCGACACAAAACACAATTGAGTTTCTCTGTAAGTAAAGTTTTATTGCAATTAGTTTACATAGGTTTATGATTTACAATTTCACATTTAGTACTAACATAAGATCGTACCTGTAAGTAAAGAAACAACATTTAATGTTTATAATTGTGTCGTTTCTTAATTAAATCACAATAAAGGATCAATCAATAGTAATTTTATCCACAATGACGAGCGCTTTTTGGTGAGGTCCATAGATTACCTTCAAGTTTTCTTTACCACAGATTAGACTTAAACATAGATCTATAAACTGTTTTGATATTGCGGTCAGCTCAAGAACCATTATTACGCGGGAATTCAAATTAATGAAAAATATATTTTTCATTACATACGAATTTTTCACGGCCACCCTGACGCTTTCACTTTAAACGCACCCCTGTATGATCTTTTGGAGTATATAATTATGTTCTGTGGTCACCTGTCTGCAGTGTTGCCAATTTAGCGACTTAGTCGCTAGTTCTAGCGACATTTCGTATTCTATAGCGGCTTAAATTATGCATCTAGCGACAAAAAAAATCTAGCGACTATTCTAACGACTAATAAAACGTAACAACAACAAACGTACATCGCAGCCTCAGCCTTCAGGAATTACTGTCAGTTCCAGAGTGGATGCATCAACCATTTCAGATTTTCATTAAGTACATTAGCGATAGTTCTGATGATGAATGAATCGTGATTATGATTGGAACTATCGCTAATAATCTGAACTTTTTCATCTTAAACTGTTTTTAGTGTTAAGTTTTTGATTTTTTGTTTGTGAAATAATAATATTTTAGTTGGTTTTTATAATTTTCAATTGTTCATCAAAATTATAAGTTGGAAAATCAAATTATTTTCTTTTATTCCAACAGACCAAAAAGCATGCATTCTAGCGACTTCTAGCGACTTTTGATATTTGTCCGTAGCTAACGACATCTAGCGACTTTTCAAGCGTAAGTTGACGACTTTTTGACAGATAGAGTTGGCAACACTGCCTGTCTGTCAATCAATGTCATTCCGAATTTCTGCTTCGGCAAGTAGTTTCGTGTTCACTTTCAAAATAATAAATTGGGACTAAAATCAACATGACTCCGGAAGAAACTATAGAGAGGTTTAAGCTTTTAGGCTTAAATGAACAAAAAGCTAAGGAAACATTGAAAAACGCTAATGTCACAAAGGTACTACTTGCCGCATTGAATGAGGTTAGAACTTTCAAATTCTCCTGTATTTGCTCAATTTTTTAACGATACTTGGGCAAATGGTTGTGTCTTATGTGACTGTATGTAGAATATAGGTATACTTTTGTTGTTTACTTAGGTGGACATAGCAAATCTGCCGACTGGTGCTGGAATGTTGATCTACCATCTGGCAACGAAGATCAAGCCGCAGGTCGCCGCCAAACTGCCTATCGTCTGTGAATTCATAGCCAAAGGCAAGCTAGACTCGACTCTCAGAGTAGATGCAGCTTTGGAGTACCTTATCAGCCATGTTAATGAGACAAATGTGGATATTGATGCATTTGAGAAAGCTTGCGGTGTTGGTGTCGTGGTGACGCCGGAGCAAGTCGAGCAGGCTGTGGAGAAACATATGGCGCAGTATAAGGCCGAGTTGTTAGAAAAAAGGTACAGGTTTAACGCTGGTAATGTCATGCAAGCAGTACGAGCAGACTTACCCTGGGCTGATGGGAAAGCTATCAAGAATGAAGTTGATGTTCAGGTGAGGATTTCGTTTTACAACCTCAACCAATGATTGTCACGAAAATCTTTATGCAACATAACATAACGTCATGCCTGTAATGCCTGAAAGGTTGGGTGCAGGGTGTACTTTATAGTACATCCACATTTTGCCAGTTATGTTGTTAAGCTTTAAGTATGGACGTCAAATATTTTTAACACTAGTGTGGACATGGAGCCTCTGAGGCTACTATATTCAACTGATTCTGAACCTAGTCTAAACCCCATCTATATCTGAATTTTGGCCTCTAACAAACACAAAAAAACAGGTATTTGTAATCAACTTGCTTTATTATAATTAAAGAAAATATGAATAAATTAACAGTCCCGGAACTTTTCCAGAATTTTCTAGGTTACTATTTCAACCCACTAAAAGTAAGTAAATGTAACACTAGAACAAAAAAAACCTCTCAAACCACTAATTTAATATACAAATGTAAGAAAAAACACAAAAGCTTCTAGCATAAATTACTGGCAGTCAGCGCTAAAGGACGAGAACATTGTAGGCACAGAAGCTTGCTGCAAACCACACAAACATAAGTGGTAATTTTTTGTTTTTACGTGGGACATATTCTACCTGCTTTTGTAGTTCCTTGACTGACTGGTAGTGTCTCAACATCTTCAGTAAGACCACATCCTTACCTATCATCTGACCAATACAAAGCCAACAATACAGCATTTAATTTCTTCTTCGAAAGATGGATCATCTTATCATGTTTTTTTTCTGAGGCTGATTTGAACTAGAACCACTCCCTGTACTAGTATTCTGCCATTTTTCATAACTAAAATTTAAAACATATACAAAAACTATCAAATATTTTATATGGCAACAATGGACGTGGAGCCTGACAGGCTCCAGCCAACATTTCAGTGAATATTACTCACGTGCTAAGCATCCAGCGACACAACCTCCTCATTGTAGTAGGGGAGCCCTAGAAGGGATTTCGGGATTTACAGAAGCGCGGCAGACTAATATACGGGGGGATACTTTGCACCCTGAAAAGTACCTCCACCAAATATGAGCCTCATATGTAAGGCCGCCCGTGAAGGATAAAGGGTCAGATTAGTAAAAAAAAATTGATCATCAGAAATTCTCGAGCGTGTCAGATTAAGGTAGGGTGAGTTAATTACATGCTAAAAAGTGTATATTCCACTAATCTGACTATTTGATAGTGACGTAAGAAAAGGGGAGGGCAACAAAGTTGTAGAAAAAGTAAAAAAAAAAACGTCATCTCATTCGACATTCTCGAGCGTAGGTAAATTTATTTTATTTTGAAGGAAATAATTCAAGGATTACGAAAAATATATGATCTGACGATTTCCGCAAGCCGAAATAAAAAAAATTCGTCGATAAAGTTATATGCGTACAGCTGCGTGCGATGCCTATATTTCCCTCTCCGCGTTTCTATTCCCTCTCTCACTCTTTCTCTATCTATTACTCTCACTCCATCCCCACTCCGGTTTCTGCCGCCATGACGCCATCACAGCTGATCATGGAGACTCATTTGTGGCATATTATCAGGGGGGGGGGGGAACTTGCATTCACGTACGTCATCAAAAGTTTTGGATGCGCCGCGTATTAGACGGTTATCACTGTGCCATATAGATGGTTCTTTAAACAAGACTGATACTCTGTTCATGAGTTGGATTTTTTTTGCACATTGTAATAATGGCCGCGAGTTTGCGTCACATCGAAATCGTCAGATTATTGAATGAGAGCTTTTGTTTGGTGCACTCAACACTCCCTTAGAAAATCTGACGCGCTCGGTTATTATCATTATTATTATCGTTATTATCATTTTCAACCCTTACGTACAGTGGGCAAAGCTATTTAGTTTACATTTCACTCACACATCGGTAACAGTCACTGTACGAGCCAACAATGTCAGCTACTCCTTATTATTGTGTGCGTATATGTCACCGTAAAATTGTCAAATACGTTATATTGTCATCTCTCTAGCGATATTGTAAACTCTCGAATTATTGTCAAACGAACATACTGCTTACAATAAAACGCATTATTTTTCGTGAAATGCATGCGATGGTAGTCAGTTCGGGCGGTGTGGAGGGAAGGAGGGGTCCCCCCCTTGCCCAGTGGTTCCACTCTCATGAAAAGATACTGTACCATTCCTGAGAAATATGGATTAATATAACCTAACCTTAAAACACTTTATATTCCCCTAAAAAGCGTAGTCGACGGAGCCCCGCTTCGCGGGGCCCCTATTTCCGAGTGCAGGGTTTAAAGGAACCTAACTAACCTAACGGGGGGGTGCCCCAAGTCCCGTTTATGGGGGCAAGAGATACTTCCGTATGTTCAGTTGACAATAATTCGAGACTTTACAATATCGCTAGAGAGATACACGTTATATTGTAATATAACGTATTTGACAATTTTACGGTGACATATACGTAGGCTAAACACGGGTAAAGATAAAACAAACGGGTTCACAATAAAGGTCCAACATTTAAAATTCAAATAATGTAGTTACCATGGCCGATTAGTGTAAGCGCCTGCCATAGCTTTGAAATAATCTCGGTGACTTACTTGAGTTAGATTCCAGCTTTTAGGAATTTTGTTTTGCTCTTTTTACTTTTCGTTTTTTAATTAATTTATTTTCACTAAAATCACTCAAGTAATAGTAGAAAGATAAATAAATAAAACCCATACATTAATTTGTTATTTTTATTAGATAAACATTGGTATTGGTTGAAATGAGAGATCCTATCACTTCGGTCATTATTAGCAAAAACGATCCGTCTCATTTTTCCAATATGTTCCTTCCTTACTGTGGTTAAGGTTCAACTTGGTGTGGTCTAAATGTTGGCAATAAAAACTTGTATGCAAACTGGTTTCAAACATAATAATAGGCTATAACTATCCATACTCGACGTTCGAATGAATAAAACACTGTTCTTTACCTACCAGTTTTATTGACTCAGACAAAGTTTTTGTTGGTAAGGATGGGCGTAAATAATTTGTCAAAGTGGGTAGGTTGGTAGGTATACAGCGTGTAAGGTTAAACGAGGGACATATTGAGGGAAGGTATTCAGTATTCGATTCTCAACCTAAATATGTAAAAAACCTATAACCTTAATTTTTGACATAATAATCTAATTAAATACATTACTCATGGACACTGAGCGCGCAAGTAGGTGTCACGCGGCAAAACACGTGCCGGTCCTGAGCTCCGTGCGCAAACTCCGCCCCATTCCTTTGTATACAGCCGACAGGGCACACCCCCGCGCTGACCTCAGTGTATGCGCGAGCGCCGTTACTTCCGCACGCTAATATTGCGTTTTCGCGTATCGCATTTAACAAACAACCCCGCTTACTTCGCGATATTAAGAGTGTCCTGTAAACGTGTTCTTGAATAACCAAAAATTACGTCTTATCCAATGAAGAATATTGGGATTATGGTTCGTGCTTAAGTGTTATCTAGTGATATTGTGCAAGGAACCGTTAATTATTATGCAAGGTGTCAATCAACGACTGCAAACATTCGGTCAGTACCTAGTTACCTAGATATTTGGCTGTCCAAAGCCAGATTTAAAGTATGAAGGGAAAATGGATTATACCTAGAAAAGTCATTGACCCGCACACATGTTCTGCGATAAGCGCATTGCGCACACGTTGCGAAACTTAGGCGAAGTTTTTGGTATGGATCTATCTGTTATGAATTAGTGTTTTCTTTTTGTTCATATGTTTATTAGTATCATGATTAAAAATACGTAGGACATTGATGCTATCAATATCTGACGCGCTCGAGTATGTCCATGCAACAGTATTTTTTACATATTTAAAAATCTATAGCCGCTTCCCCCACCGATGAATACCTTATATTATATAACATTTTTTTCTTATTATTATCTAAGCTTTGCAACCCAATAGGTCTCTATGACGCTCGAGTAAATCCCCATTTAGCATCGTGGCCTCCCCTACTATTGGCTATTTTGACACCAAAAGTAAAGCTACTGAGACTTTTCTATACAAATATTAATTGTTTTTTGTTCAAGATTTTAGATCTATTGGGACCTAAAACAGAAGCTGATTTAGCACCTCCACCAAAAGCTGAAAAGAAACCTAAAGGTGATGCAGGAAAGACAGCAAAGAAAACTGCTGATAAAGGTAAATTATTAAAAAATAGTAAATTAATATTTTGTACAGATCTTACCTGCCTCAGTAAGCTTTTCTCAAATAGGTATTGTTTTTTATGGTCTGTGTAGTAATTACAGTGTGTGTAAATAGTTTCAACATTGACATTTTTATTTTTCTATTATTTCAGCATCAAAACAGTCTGAAAACACTGAATCACTTGATGAAATTGGTGGAGCTTCATCCATATCTGAGTTGATGAAAAAGTTACCTTTCCATGCCCCTGGAGAGAACTTCAAGTCTGATGGTTATGTTGTCACAAATGATACTAAAAGGTTACTGGAAGAACATCTCAAAATAACTGGTGGGAAAGTGAGAACAAGGTTTCCTCCTGAACCTAATGGTATTCTGCATATAGGACATGCAAAAGCTATTAACATTAACTTTGGGTATGCTGCAGCCCATGATGGTATCTGCTTCTTGAGATATGATGACACCAACCCAGAGAAAGAGGAGGAGAAGTTCTTTGTTGGTATCAAAGACATGGTGGAGTGGTTAGGTGAGTCACATACCTATGTCAAGTATTGTAAGTGTGCAGTTAACATTGCAATGTAACTTTTTTTTGTTTTCTGTGGAAATCGTAATGGATGTCCTTCGCCCCAGGGTGGTTGAAGGGGCCTGTCAGACTCCTACCAACTAAAACCACATGCATGGTGTTCTCTGACATCCTTGGAAGATCTAAGACATTAAGACGCCTGCGGAGCATGCGTATTTCAAACAAACGTAATACCAAAATAATTTGTAAATTAAACATATTCCTAAGGTAGTGTGTATTTATTTCGATTGAATTACAGAATATCTAGGTTCCCAAATACATATTTTGATTGGACACTGATTTTAACAAGAGTTATAAGAAAAATAAGTTTTCTATAGAAAATTTAAATTCCTCATATCTCGTCTTTGCATCACTATTCTCTCAAAAAAACATATTTGGGAACATAGATATTCTGTAATTCAATCGAAATAAATACAGACTACCTTAAGAATATGTTTGATTTACAAATAATTTTGGTATTACGTTTGTATGAAATACGCATCCTCCGCCGGCCCCTTAAGAAATGGACAATAGGATTTAATGTGACTGGCAAATACACTCAATAAATGTCTCTAATATTAATTAAAGATAAAAAGTAAATACTTTTTTTGTGAACACAAATAAACATTGTAATGGCTGTTCCAGGTTACACCCCATACCAAATCACGCATTCTTCAGACTACTTTGATCAGCTATATGAGTGGGCGGTTCAATTAATCAGCAAGGACCTTGCATACGTCTGTCACCAGAAGTCAGACGAAATCAAGGGTTTCAATCCACCACCTTCGCCATGGAGGAATAGGCCTGTCGAAGAAAGCTTGCAACTATTTGAGGTAATTACTATTTTATAATATAACTGTCGAAGGAAATCGCCGCCGCCGTCGACGTAGACCGCGGCGAAGGTGGTGTGGCGATCTGATCTCGTTTGCGGAGCGAACATGGCCAGATATCGCACGGGACAGAGATATTTAGAAGGAGAAAGGGGATGCATTGGCCCACCAGAGTTACACTCAAACAGACCAACAAAAAATATATAAATATCACCTTAAACTTATTATTATCACAAACAGCGATGATTGCCAAACATCTGATTTAGTTTCCATATACATATATAGATAGATTCATAGAGCATTTTCACAGTGTGTAGGATTGAAAAACGAAGATATAATATTTTTCCAGGACATGAAAAATGGCAAAATCGATGAAGGAGATGCAACCCTACGAATGAAAATTACCCTTGAAGAAGGCAAACAAGACCCAGTGGCATACAGGATCCGGTTTAAGCCCCACCACCGCACTGGCAACAAGTGGTGCATCTACCCAACCTATGACTACACACATTGTCTGTGTGACAGTATAGAACACATTACTCATTCGCTGTGTACTAAGGAGTTCCAATCTAGAAGGTTGGTATTGATTTGATGCCTAGAAATGCAGTCTTGCTGTGAATGGTGTGTGAAGTAGTGGTACTTTTACCTCACAGTGGGATAAAGTGGCACCACAACAAAAGGCATTGCTAGTAGCTACGTATTTTCTAATGTATGATATGTAGATTCCAATGCTGTGATTGTAAGGATCAGTCTTGAAGCTTTGAAGTTGTTGTGGAGGTCAGATAGGCAGCTCTGGTATTCAGTTGCATCGGTTTAAACTGGTCCGCTTCCAGTTGGAAGCGGACCCCAACATTTTTGAAAAAAGGTTAGGTAGATGACGACCAACGCTTTGATTGTGCGATGATATGGTGAGCTTGTGCTTGATCAGATTAATAAATCTAAATTGCCTTATTCTGCAACGGTATTTTAGTTGGAATTTTCTCTTTTCAGGTCATCTTACTACTGGCTATGCAATGCGCTCGGCATCTACTGCCCTGTACAATGGGAGTATGGCCGCCTCAATGTTAACTACACCGTAGTATCCAAGAGGAAAATAGCAAAACTCATTGATGAAGGGATTGTTAATGGTAAGTTACTGGAATGCACAGTTAGAGAGTCCCCTTAACTACCTCGATCATGAAGGTTAAAACAGCGGAACCTTCCGTGTTGTAAAGTATCGCATCCGCGAGCAGTCCTGCTTGCGTTATCGAACTCGTTATAATCCTACTGCTGTCTTTAGAGTGTTACGATCACACCAGAAAAAGCAGCATCCTCCTAACCCATCAGGCTGACCCTTCTGCTAAGGTGCACAGGTAATACGCGATGAAGCTGACTAAGACCTTTTTATAAAATTAATAATCAAGACTTGACCAACTTTCCGAGTTCATTTTCTAACCGTAATAGTACATTGTGATACAAGGGGCTGAAATTACCCATTATAGACGAGGTAGTTTTACTACCGAGCTTTAGCGAGGAACCGAGTTATAATGGGATTTTAGCGCCGTGTGTTACACCGTACTTTTCACTACGATTGCGAGAAAATAAAATAACCATATTTAATATGATAGTTTATTTTATTAAAAGTGAAATGTACAATTTGTACTGTTGTTCTAGTGAGATGTTTTTTCCCGGCAACATAATCTCAGTTCTCTGTGAAGACGAATATAATATTGTGTCGTCTGTGGGGTAAACGTAGGAGATAAAAAGGAATCCTACTTATAATTCAAATAAATAATACAGAAAATATCTTAAAATTTCGCGCCAATGCCTTTTTTTATTTCTTCTGTAGCTGGAATGCAACGCACACATCCTGCCAAAGAGTTCGGCGTTCGGCGCGTTTGGTTCCATTTTTAAAATAAAATGTTTTTTTTTTTATGGAACAGTAATAAGTCAATTCTTTATAAATTATGAGTAAAGACTTTGTGTTTTCGAACACCGACGACGAAAATTTAAAAAAAAAAAGCTTATTTTCCCTAGGGCCGCTATTATGACGGTCTCGTGACTATGGTAAAGTATCATAAATAACTATTGTTTCAGACTGGGACGACCCTAGGCTGTACACATTGACAGCTCTAAGGCGTCGCGGCGTGCCTGCCTCAGCTGTCAACTCGTTCTGCGCGGCGCTGGGTGTCACCGGTGCAGTGGGAGCCGTGGACCCCGCCATGTTGGATGCCAGCATTAGGGATGTACTCAATAATACTGCACCAAGGTAATTCATTGATTGTTCTGTAGCTTATGTAAGCACTCTTCACGAAGCCGTCAACAGAGCATTCTGTACATCATACTAAGTAACTTTACGCAAAAATTGTTGCTGGGAAACGGCTTTTTTTTTCGAAACCCACGCCGTACCGACGTACCCGGCTACAAACGACTATTGGCCTCCCTGCTAACGCAGTACCAGGCGCCCCAAATTCTAATAGACCCCAAAAAACTTGAAGACACTGTAACAAAACTTTCGGAATTCATAATCGAAGCCTACCACGCCTGCTGCAAACTAAAAGACCCAAACACCAAGACAAAGGGCAACTCCTGGTGGAACTCGGAACTTAGTAAGCTCAGGCAAACCATGCGCAAACAATTTAACAAAGCCAAAAACTCCAGACTACCAAAAGACTGAGATTTATACAAGAAAACACAATACACCTTCAAAAAACAAGTCAGATACGCCAGCAGGGCGGCCTGGCGAAGGTTCTGCGAAGAGATTGAATCGAACAGCGAGGCCGCACGCGTGAGAAAGATCCTATCAACTGATCAGGATCGCGCTCTCGGGGCGCTGAAAACCCCAAACAACACATATACCAAGTCGGACCACGAGACAAGTAAGGTTCTCCTGGAAACCCACTTTCCAGACTGCGACCTCTCCGAGGACAGAACCTGGGCAACTGAGCCAACGCACACACCAAATGACCAAGACTGGGCCAGAGCCCGCACCATAGTAACAGCTGAAAGAATAAAATGGGTAATAAAGACTTTCAAACCATATAAATCCGCAGGCTTAGACGAAATCTTCCCCGCTCTTTTCAATGGGGAGTAGACGCCTTAACGCCATGGCTGACCGTCATCTATCAAGCCTGCATAGCACAGAAATATTATATACCACTTGCATGGCGTGAGGTGATAGTCATTTTCATCCCTAAACCAGGCAAATCAGATTACACACAACCCAAGGCGTACAGGCCAATAAGCCTAACCATCTTTCTTACTGAAAACCCTCTAGAGACTTTGCGATCGACACATTCGGGATGGGCCTCTTAGGGAAAGACCACTTCACAAACAACAACACGCGTACTCCACAGGAAAATCAACAGAAACTGTTGATCTTCCTGTGGAGTGATTGATACGCGTGTGATCTCCAAGATCGAATGTGCAGTGGAACACAAATGCTCGTCACTAGCCGTCTTCATTATATAGAAGGCGCCTTTGACAAAACCATATTCCATAGCATCAACGCAGCCCTCGAGAAACACGGGGTGGACCCGACCCTGCGAGGCTGGATCACAAATATGCTCCGACTGAGAGCGGTACAAGATACGGTAAACGACACCACTAGAGTCTTAGTGGCGAAGGGCAGCCCCCAAGGTGGAGTCCTCTCGCCACTACTTTGGAACCTCGTAGTAGATAGCCTCATCAACCGCCTCAATAGCAGAGGCTACTACACGGTGGGCTATGCCGACGACCTGACTATAATAATAAACGGCACACATTAAAACACACTATGCAACCTTATGCGCCAGACCCTAAGGATATTAGAAGACTGGTGCAAGGAACATAAACTAGCAGTGAACCCTACCAAAACTGAACTCGTCCTCTTCACAAAGAAAAGGAAGCTGGCAGCGTTGCAACTACCAAGCTTCTTTGGGACAACCCTAAGCCTATCGACTGAAACCAAATACCTAGGTATCTATCTGGACAAACAGCTTAACTGGGCAAAACACACGGGTTACATCATCACAAAAGCCAGTATATCCCTCTGGCAATGCAAGAGACTCCTCGGGAGAAACTGGGGCCTAAGCTCCAAAATCACCTGCTGGCTATACACCACAGTTATCCGACCAATTATTACCGGATCTTTAATATGGTGGCCTAGGACCAACCTAAGTACGACCCAAAAGGACCTCGAGAAACTACAAAGATTTGCCTGCGTGGCAATCACCGGCAGCATGAGAACATCACCAACTGCTGCCCTACAGGTGATGCTGGGGCTACCACCCCTACACCTCGTCGTAAGAGAGGAGGCCGCCGTAGCGATTTTCAGACTCGAGTTAGCCGGTGTGTTGACTGATAAGGCAGATCCCCAAAGTTACATATGGTTAAAAACGGTCGAATCTACAAATGCGTAATAGACGTATATGACAAAATTAAAGAAACATCCAATCACAAATGTCTCAAACAGGAAAGTATTGTCCCCGCTACGAGAAGCTATGAAGGAGATCCCAGACTCCATACATTTTTGGGCTATTTTCAAAAGTGAAAAAAACTTATTATTTGGATAGAGCATAACATAATTAACATTTTTTATCATTACACCTAAGTCGTAAATCAATTAACCGAGAAGTTATTCAACTACAAAATATCTGAGATAACCCAGATTGGGGTATTTTTTTTTGCAGGCCAACAAAAATAAACGCAATAGTTAAATAGAGCATAAGGATATAAACATTTTTTTACTATGCCACCCAAGTTCTATACCAAAGTTTTAAACAAATAATAACGATAACCATAATATAATATAAATAAAGAAACCGGCATGTCCAAGAACCAAAAAGTTCAAGGGCATGTGACATCTACCAATCCGCACTGGGCCCGCGTGGTTGCCCATTCCCTCTCATAGAGTGGAGGCCTGTGTCCCAGGAGTGGAAACATTAATAGGCTGATGATGATGATAATGTAAATGTTACTAGTCGATGAAGACGCTAATCAAGGGAGATTTACCGATCTCCTTGAAGCCCAAACTCATCGATGTGTTTATCCTGCCCGTCCTAACTTACGGTGCTCAGACCTAGTCACTCCAGTAATTGCAAAAGTTCCGCCTTTTGGCCTGCCGAAGAGAAACGGAGCGCAGCATCCAGAGCGAGCCTCCTCTTTCTAGGCCGGCCTTGGTGGCACCGTACATCCTCAGGCTGATGATCTGAACCTTGAATGTCCCACTGCTGGCTAAAAGACTTCCAGGTGCTCTTCACTTGAAACTGGTCCGGCTTCGGCAGCGCCGTCTATCCTCAGGCACCCATCGTGTTGAGGCTCACGTCACCTGCCCAATGCTATTTGAGCCTGGCAGCGTTTTTGTTACCACTGTAATTCCTGTTTCTGAGCGCACTATTGTGTTACGTATTTTAACTGTTCATATACACCCGGAATGCTGCGCTCCTTCGCTTTTTGGCAGACCCCAAGGCGGAACTTTTGCAATTAGTTGAGTGAGTGGATCTGAGCTCTGTAGGTTAGGACGGGTAGGATCAACGCATCGACATGTTTGGGCTTCAAGAAGATCGGCAGATCTAACTTGATTAGCGTCTTCATCGATCAGTAGCATTTATACTATAGTAGTCATTATTATTCATTTAAAACTTGGTTATAGAACTTGGGTGGCATAATAAAAAATGTTTATATCCATGCTCTTAATTATTGCTTTTATTTTTGTTGGCCGGCAAAAAAAATTACCCCAATATGGGTGACCTCAGAAATTTTGTGGTTGAATAACTTTTCAGTGAATTGAGTTCCGACTTAGGTGTAATAATAAAAAAATGTTTATAATGTTATGCTCTATCCAAATAATAAGTTTATTTTGGTTGGCTTTTGAAAGTAGCCCAATACGGGTGATCTCCTTTTGTAAACACACATTCGGGTGCGCACAACCTTTGGATCAAATTCAAAAATGACAGCGTCAGAGTGATCTTACTTCAAAATGGCGGCCCAAATGTTTACGTTCCTAGATGTCAGATGCGTTCCTGTACTTCAAAACATTAGACGACAGCTCTTTATATATCCAAAATATAACCCGACCAAGTGAAATTGCTCGTTAGTTTCGTATTACACTTAAGATAATTTGAGTAGATTGAATTTGGGAGTATTTCTTGTTGATTGAATTTGTCGCTACATACGAGTAACTTGGTAGAAATTCTTTGTTTACAAAAATTATAGCTTCTCGTGGCGCGGACTATAGATAGGTACAGTAAAACCAAGTCGCACGATGGTGAACCTTTAAATACGTAGCTCTTCTCAGGGCTCATCCACTTTTAAAGAGGCGCTCTACAGTTCTTTATCAGGCTATCACAATTTTTCTTGTATTTGAGTGGTTTTAGAGTCTAACAAAAATAAGCTCGAGAAAGAACGATTAATTCTCTATGGAGTGGTTAAAAATATATCACATTTTTTCTTGTATTAGAGTGTTAGAACACCCAAATACAAGAAAAATGGTGATAGCCCTCTTAACGTCTTTAACTTAGTATTTTTCTCACAATATCATTATTTTGAAATAGTTACTGTTGGAACTGTCACTTACTATTAATACTTTTGCTGTCGTTACTTCGCTTTCCTTACACAAAATTTATAACCTGGTAACGAAGTGGTGTCTCTTTAAACGTTTAATCCCTCTGCACCTAGTTATAGTTGATAGCGGTCTGTTTTCATCTAATACTTTATCTACAAAATTAGACCTAGTTTCACCAAGGCATTATATTATAGATGTCATTTTAAAGGGCATTAAGTGTTCCGCCCTTATCCTGACTGATAATGTTATCATGACATGACATGTGAACAGTTTAACACGTATTTTAATTTCAAGGTTACCATTGATAGTAGCTTAACAAGCTCTTAGTTTCAAGGTTATATAATACATTGTTTTGCACTGTTTATGTAATGAGATGGCAAACAAACAGGCCATCCCATCGTCATTTTAGAGAAAATTCTAAAAGTCTTAAGTTGCTGTAAGTTACCAGCACACATACTCAGACTGAAATATAACAATGCTGCGTAGTAGAAGAAATAGGTTTGGTGGTAGCCCAGTTATACATGAGTTCTTTCACAATGAACTCTCTTATAATAGATACTTCAGTTAAACTAAACTCGAAGGAATTCAGAAGCTAGGCTGTAGTCGTATAAACACACTGTCGTACTAAAAAAAAAACCCCGACACAATGTACTTACTAAAAGTTACATAGAAAATAATTCGTTAATTCGCTATTTTGTGGTTTCGTCTATCTTGGATTTTTAATTTATCATAGTGTATAGTATTCTACTAGGCAAGCCCTTTCATTTGATACCCATATTGAGGGAGTTGTTGAATAAGTATTTAATCCGCCATTTTGTGGCGGCGGCCAGCTTGGACTGATTTTTATCAAACATAGCTAAGAACACTCCCGACTAAATAACCTTTCAAACAAAAAAACCAAAATCAAAATCGGTTCATCCGTTCGGGCGCTACGATGCCACAGACACACAAACACACACATACACACACAGACACGTCAAACTTATAACACCCCGTCGTTTTTGCGTCGACGGTTAAAAATCATTCCTTATCTAATAATTGATTGTCTTCAATACGAGTTAGTAACATGTGCATTTTTTTTCAGAGTTATGGTAGCACTAGAACCGTTAAAGATCACAATCACAAACTTCCCGAGTGACAAACCAATACAAATCACCGTACCAGACTTCCCCAATGAGCCGGACAAAGGATCTCACACAGTAGTCCTAAGTAACGTCCTGTATATCGAGGCTACGGATTTCAAAGAAGAACCCGAGAAGGGATACCGACGGCTGACACCGAAACAAACTGTAGGATTGAGACATGCGGGTTACGTTATCAAGGTAAACATGTATAGAACTACAATAATAACAAAATAAAAAGTCCAAATAAGTATATAATACCAAAAAAACTTTTTTTCAAAAAATAAAACCGACTTCAAAGAAAAAACAAAACAAAGTCGGTGACCTTTGTTTGTTTGATTTAATTTTTTTGTCACCGACTTCAGAAGCTACAGTTATTTTTCAGTTTTTTGTTTTTTTTTTGAAGTCGGTTTTATTTTTCACTTTTTAGTGGTTCACATGTGCTTGATACACATGGAAAGTGCATACCGTTACAATTACAACAAGCCCAAACACGACTAGGATACATTGTCTCATTATGGAGTTCCGTGACTCTTGGCTTCATTATCAGATCTGATGGTAGAATGGTTCTTATCAAACGCAAATGCTTCACTTATTGTTGTAGAAAATACCAAAATCGCTGTACGTTATACTATAAAATTTAAAGAGTTCCCTCCGTTTCGCCAAGAATCCATCATCAGATCCCGACTTGGTGGCTATGGGACCATTTGGAAAAAATACCCTTTCCAACAAAACAGGATTTTTCAAATCGGTTGGCAAGCGACGGAGTTATGCGCGAAACAACATAAAAAAAAAATAGAAACATCCGAATTGAGAACCTCTTCCTTTTTTAGAATTTGTTTAAAAACAATCCTACTTATTGTTCTCGTCGGTATTATTAGAATCCACTGCTGAATTCCTAACAGTGGCTTTTATATAAAACTAAAACTTTTGCACAACAGAAGTCTGACAAAAACAGAAAGTTTTTGTGATAATAATAGAAATAAATAAAATAGCTTAAACTTGAGTAAAACATTTATATGGGCTCTCAGTTATGTTTATTTGTGAATAGCCTAGTGATAGCGGCCTTGTGGTGACATACTCGACTTGCAAGTCCTAGGTTCGAATGCAGGCAAAAGCATACGTTACTTGGTGCAATTATTATATCGCCGAAGACCCAAAATTGGTGAACAAAAACATAGTGAAGAAACTGGTACTTATTCAAGAACTAAGAAATTCAACACATCCGCTAAGCCCCACTGGGCTTGATTGGTACGGTTTACTCCATAGCGGGCACCTGGAGTCCAGCTAAGAACAGCTAGACTGATAATGTATTATCAAACTTTATTTAATGTGTTTTGTATATTTAGGTATCTAAGGTGATCAAGGATGCTTCCGGCAAAGCGGTCGAAGTACAATGCACAGCGGAAACGTCAGAGTCAGCCGAGAAGCCCAAGGCTTTCATCCACTGGGTCTCTGAGCCTGTCACCATCGAAGTCAGATTATATGAGCCACTGTAAGTATGAGTTAAGACTACGATGGTCGCCACGAAATAAGGAATGGCGGGCCTTCATGAAAATGACGACCGTCCGTCATTGTGGCCTTATGTGGCGGGTTCCTTCTGTCTGGCACAATCTTGATGCTCCGAAATTTATTTGGCATAACACACTTGGCATTCTTTTTTAAATCGAATATTTGTAAGGCATAAAAATTATTTAATATAATTACTGTTTGGCCGAATGTTTGTATGTCCAAACTAACAATGGCATGCTTTTAAGATGGCAGAATTTTGTTTGGCATAATTACCTTTGGCAATGTTCTAATTCCGCATAATTTCGTTTAGAATAACGTTTAATTAGAGCGACGAATATTTGATATAATTTCACTTGGCATACTATGAAGATTGCAGAATTTTATTTGGAATAATTTTATTTGGCATTATTGCCATTTCTATTAAATAGCATTTTTAACCTTAATTTAAAATTAAAACATTGTCTTAAAACGTCGATATGTTAGTCACAGAAACGAATCGCTCCAAAACCGACTCCACGTAGTCTGGTCTTGTGCTACCCCCTTTTTTTACGGATGGGAAATCATCAAATAACTTCTCCCACTCTGGGCGGAGCGGGAGGGAGTGTCAGACTTCTACTGACTAAAACCCATCCATGTTCCTCCCTCGCCCTTTATGTTCCGGGGCCGCGGTATCTCTTTCGAACAGTCCCGCAACCCCGGCAGGCTGCCCTACCCCTAGAGTGTAATTTAAGCCCGAGTAGGCGCGGAGGGGTGAGGCGACCCGCGAGGTGAGGAGCAGGTGGTTATAATCCTCGCCTCTCGGGGGTGAGCATTAAAACCATCGGAGACTAAGCTCGCGTGGGACCGCCCGGAGCCCCGCAGCGTTGGAGCCGTGACAGAAACCGTGCCTGCTGCATGTTGCATGTTAGTTTGCATGCTGCATGCATGGTGTTTGCATACTGCATCCTTGTTTGCATACTGCATGCTTGCTGCATGCACGATGTATGCTTGTTTGGATGTTTCCCTGCTTTAAACAGGGAAATAAAAACCACTTGTTCAAAAAACAAACTATCCACTGGTATGCAAAATAATACTATGACAAATTTCTGCGATAAAGGGTAGACCCTTATGTGGTGCTGGCGGCCGTCTTTAATCAAACCTTTATTTTTGAAGTTTAAATCGGTTCAAATATAACTACACTATATAACTATACTATATTTGACTACACTCGATCTTCAGTGCAGCAACTTCTTCAAATATCAGGTTCCGATACTTTTTTGTTAATTTAGATTCAAACACAAGAACCCAGAGGACCCGAGCGAGGTGCCGGGCGGTTTCATATCAGACTGCCGCGAAGACACCCTGAAGGTTGTGAACGCTTACGCCGACGCGTCCATCAGAGGAGCGAAGGTGTACGACAAGTTCCAGTTCGAGAGAATCGGTTTCTTCTCCGTAGACCCTGATACCACTGCTAATCATGTGAGTCTTTACTAAACACTTTCTCGAAACTTATATACGAGTATGTTGAGTGATTTTTGTTTTTGAATTTTCGGTTTTATGTTTCGTTTTGCGTTTCATTTTTTGGTTACATTTGCACGTTCAAGTTATACCGTCTTTCTTTGCTATTCGTGGATTAGACTATTAATATTCATAATTAGTACTCTCTTGGCAAACTCCGACGTAAGTAGCCGATCTGTAATTTTGATTTGTATTCACGTTTAATAATTTACGATCTTCATCCCACGAATAGCCAGGGACGACAGTATTCACCAGTTTTATTTGGCCATTAAATTAGTTGCATCATCAGAAAAACAAGTCGTCAGTGTGCCAGTAAGTGCCTGTTTTGGTACCATTACTTTTGTAAATAGAATTATAGGTAGTTAGTAAATACTTACTATGAAAATACGTTTCTGAATATAGAATTGAAATAAGTTTTCGTTTCTTTTCACAGGTGGTGTTCAACAGAACTGTATCTCTCAAAGAAGACACAGGAAAATAAACGCTTTTGTATTGTAACATTGTAAAACAATTTCTACATAATACATTTTTAAATATTTATTACGTATTGTGTTTTATTTATGAAATAAAATAAATATTTGTCAGAACTTAATCTTAAATGTTCTAATCAAACGAACATCTAACAATCTACAAGTGTCACATAAAATACAGTAATGTCATCCTCATCAGCTACGGCCTACCGTAACCAATACCCTTGTCTTTAGCTATATCTTTTAAGGTCGACTTTTTCAATCTAATTCTTCTACATTGAATTTTTCGGTACAGGCCCTTCGAAAATCCTTGTTTACGTTCAAAGTTATGGCGCAATGGATTGTTCGTTCTCTGAAACTTCAATGACGGCTACGGTGTAGTACGGGGGGTGGGGTGGGTACTGTGGGTAGCGTTAGGCGGCGGCGCGGCGCGTATCGAGCGTGGGCGGCCGCGCATGCCAGTCCAGTGCCACTCGCCTCCGCCATCCCGCGACATGCACTACTACGCGGTTACACCTCGTACTAAAACTCAGCACGCACGATATCACGTTATTGCGCGCGACGTGCTTACGATGTAGAAACTATACAACCTCATGTAAACTTAAGGTAAGCCCTAGCTGCATTAAGCACCTTTGCTTTTCTGTTGCAAGTTACGACCCCGATCTGATTTTCTGGTTGCCCTACGATGTTCATTACCACGGACCGGTGGAAAGTGATTCAAGTGCGTCATGTTGACGTGTATGTGACGTAACCCACTGAAATACAGACAAATAGAGGTTTAATGGTCGTTGTGAAAGCATTAATTTTGCTTACTGTCCGCACGTAAAGTCCGTTTTTACCTTGAGTAATGTACTGCCTTATTTTACATCTATTTAGTTTCCATAATAGTATTTCATAATATTTTTGATACGTTGTATCTTGTAGTAAGCCCATAAGTAATGGTTGGATGCCCTAATGTCGTTAGGCGTTGTGATACTTCTGTAGGTATACAGCCAGCTTCGATTTGGAGGAGCGGTCTTTCTTATACTACACGTTTATATAATAACATTGACATCTAGCTGTGTATCTAGCTCGACCTACAGACCCTCCCTATTATACGAAGACTGATCTTTTATGTATTCGCGGAATCCATGATTTTATTTAACTAATAAATAAAGTTTGGAAATGTACTCCGTTAAAAATCCACACTAATTGTGTTTGATGAACAATTCGTAAAAGGCTTCGGTTAGGTATCTCGCGCCCCATAGATTGGTAGGTCTATACTTGTAAATTTATTATTCTTCTTTTTCTAGTTTAGTACCTGGATATGAATGTCTTTAGCTTAGTAGAATAATTGAGATAGGCCAGATTTAAATGCCTCATCGTTAAACCTAAGATTCTTTTATGTAAACAGTTTATATCTCTAGCAAAATAATAGTTTGCAATACCGAAATAAAACAAATTCGCAGAAAAAATGTACTATTGTTTTTGTCGCGAACCACTAGAGCTTATCTCGTGTTATCAGCTGTAACAGCATTGGCTTGAAAACCGAAATGCTGGTGCGATTACTTAAATGGAACACGCATTTGCATATCTACATACGTTTTCACGCCATCGATTGTTTGTAACGGTACATGTCCCACTATGTTAGTGTGTAATGTAGGTTCGTATCAAATCGATGTGTAAGAAAGATAATCAATTGTCATTCAGTTCTTAGCAAGATCATGTTCCTAGCTCTCAAACTTTATCTAATGTTCCCTACATGGGTTATAGATAACATTACGTTTTATGTAGATGTCACCGTAAAATTGTCAAATACGTTATATTGTAATCTCTCTAGCGATATTGTAAACTCTCGAATTATTGTCAAACGAACATACTGCTTACAATAAAACGCATTATTTTTCGTGAAATGCATGCGATGGTAGTCAACTCACGCGGTGTGGAGGGAAGGAGGGGTCCCCCTTGTCCAGTGGTTCCACTCTCATGAAAAGATACTGTACCATTCCTGAGAAATAGGTATCGATTAATTTAACCTAACCTTAAAACACTTTATATTACCCTAAAAAGCGTAGTCGACGGAGCCCCACTTCGCGGGGTCCCTATTTCCGAGTGCAGGGTTTAAAGGAACCTAACTAACCTAACGGGGGGGTGCCCGAAGTCCCGATTATGGCGGCAGAGATACTTCCGTATGTTTAGTTGACAATAATTCGAGCGTGACAATATCGCTAGAGAGAAACACGTTATATTGTAATATAACGTGTTTGACAATTTTACGGTGACATAGACAGTGAAAAAAGTTGTCGAGTACACGAGACTATTTGCAGCTGTTTGTATAGGCCTCACTATAAAACCCGTACACCCTTTTCAGGCTTTTGAAATGTGGAGTAAACCCAGCGTAAAAGTGAAATCTGAATACTGAATAGGGTATTCAACATAATTGAATGAAGGATTACGTACGTAGTGATACGGAGATTCATAGATGCTACTGTGAATCTCCGTATCACTACGTAGGTACGTAATCCTAATTACTATTAAAGGTAATAAAATTATACTATGGGTTTGAGCATTTAGTAAAAATTAAAGTATTTCCATAACCGAGTATATTTTAAAATTTTTTGAACGTAGATTGGGATTCATATAAATTATTAAACTGAGATTGTCACTAACACTATAATTAACATTAAATACGGTAAACATGGTAAGTTTCCAATGTGAAGATAGATTGGAATATTTTTTACTTCCTACTCTCTACCAACAAATCAGCTATTTAACAAGCATCGTTTTACCATCTGAACTCTCCGTGTGTGCATTCTGCACAACAGGAAAGTTAACTATACTCAATCGGATAATGGGTCAAAAACTGATTACAAGGTTTAATTGAAAGTGGGATGAGCCAGACGTGAAATTGAAATTGAGTATTGAGAATAAATGCAGTTGAACACGGTTCCATTATTCGGTACCATCTCTATCGCTTTCAAACGAGGACAAGGACTAATAGAGGTCATACTCGGGAAGTCTACGCCGTAGCAAGAGCAACTTTTATTTCGTAGCAACTGAATATGTATTTCGCCTCAATTTTTACTTCAATAATTCTGTAGCAATTATATTCCGTCGCAGTTCAATATTTTACAGCAGTTTCTGCTTCGTATAGTAGTTCAATATTTGGCAGTGATTTCTACGCATGCCACGAAAGGCAATAGATTTTTTTTTGTGATTTCTACTTCGTAGCAATTTTATATACTTACGTCACCTTAAAATTGTCAAATACTTGTTTTGTGATTGTAATCTCTCTAGCGAGGTTGTAAACTCTCGAAATATTGTCAACTGAACATACTGCTTACAATATAACGCATTATTTTTCGGTAGATTGTAATCTATCGAAGTAAGTCTGTAATATTGTAAAATGCATGCGACGGAAGTATCTCTGCCCCCATAATCGGGACTTGGGGCACCCCCACGTTAGGTTAGTTAGGTTCCTTTAAACCCTGCACTCAGAAATAGGGGCCCCTTTTTAGGGGAATATAAATTGTTTTGAGATTTTGTTATATTAATCGGTATTTCTCAGGAATGGTACATTATCTTTTCATGAGAGTGGTACCATTGGGCAAGGGGGACCCCTCCTTCCCTCCCTCTCCTCCACACCGCGCGAGTTGACTTCCATCGCATGCATTTTACAATATTACGGTTTCACTTCGATAGATTACAATCTACCGAAAAATAATGCGTTTTATTGTAAGCAGTATGTTCTTTTGACAATATTTCGAGAGTTTACAATCTCTCTAGTTATTTTACAATCTAACGTGTTTGACAATTTTACGGTGACATATACATATACTCGTACCACACTCGTACTTCGTAGCTATATTCAATTTCGTAGCAATTGTCTTTTTCGTAGCAATCATTGATCTTTAAATTGCATATTGTTAGGCATGTAAAAATACTAAAGAATTCAATTTACGCCAGAGACGCTAATATGGCTTCATCTCAATGAGAGAAAATTGAATTCATTGACGGCAATTTGGTTCGTGCCTGGGTCGGTGTCACTTCGTCATAAATGCTTTTATAGCGTTTTAGCCTGCTGAAAGTGTCAGGACAGGATAGCGAGTATCTGTATCACATACAGGAACCTTTTATCTAGGATATAGATAGAATGTAGATAGGTATATACGATTGACCTGCATAAACTCTAACAACATAAAATTGGTGTTCATCATGTCGCTTTCTAAAATACTTCAATATTTCTTCCAAAGGCTGACAGGTATATTAAGGCGCTACCCCAGGCAAAAGCCGTTTTTTGTGCAGTTTTTTGGAGCCAACTCCTCTTTATCCAAAAGAAATACCAAGTAATAAAAATACATTAAATTTCTACATATTCTTAGACTGCAAAGTGGTAGTTTTATTTTTTATTTTAAGTCTCATAATGTGTAATAAATCCCCTCACAATGAAACCACAAAAATGAGAAAAAAATATTTATAACATGCTTCTTCTCGTAAAGTTAACATTATTTTGATTTGCTTCTTATACTAATGGATAGACAATTTAATAATGAACATAATGCTAGTTTTTTTTTTTTTCAAAAGACGGAAATTTGATTTTATAAAGAATAAAAATCACTAATTTCGCACTATTCGACCCGCAGTGACTGACGTAAAAACCACTTTGTAGTGCAAGCTGATTAGAACTTTATTCTAATAGTATTTCAAACGAAGTTTGAATCACCACAAATAGAGTTGCTAATTTTGCCTGGGGTAGCGCCTTAAAGGTGAGTAAAGCTAGCTAAACAACGCTTTTTCATCTGTTCTTTGACAATATATACGACGCTTCGCTCGAGCGTCACTCGATGCCAGAGATGCCAATTAGGGAGGCGAGAACCTCAGAAATATCGCCTCAATGGCCTGCTTGATTAGTGGCTTTCAGGCCCATCAGTCTTGTTGAGAAAGTCCTTCGTTCCGAGTCTGATTTATAGGGAAAGGACGTAATGCTCTGTCAGAGAATTTACTCAGAGTTTCCTTTAAAATGTTGGTAGGTACACGACGATGTGAAATTAATGGGCTGTTGACTTTCATACGAGACAAAGTTTTGTACATCATCCTTTGGGTTGTAATTCAACCAGGCAAGTATTATAATTTGGCGTTAAAATTCATCAGGTTTGTGGAAATTACGTGTAATCTAGGGCAAACAAAGGCAAAGCCTCAGCTGTACACAAGTCGTTTGAAGGCCAGCGCACACCAGGGACGGCACGTTATGCGGCAGGGGATTTTGATAGCGACCCACTGAGGATGTCAGCGGCTCATTAAATATCGTGGCATACCTACTACCGAGCCATATCGCGTCTTGCCGAAGGCCAGCACACAGTAGGGTGGGCAGGGCAGGGGATATTGGCATTGCCACCGGCCGGTGCCACTCTGATGATGTCAGCGACTTATTAGATATCATGGCATGCTACCGAGCCATCCCGCCTCTTGCCGAAGGCCAACATACACCAGGGATGGCAGGGCAGGGGATTTTTCAAACCGCCAGTGCCACACTGATGAGATCAGCGGCTCATTATTATCACAGCTGGACAGGGAATTTTGGTCACGGCATGCCGCTGCCGCGCTTGCTGCCTCAGCCCTGTATGTGCCCGGTATGCGCTGGAGTTCGCTAACATACGATATGTTAGTGAACTCCAGCGTATAGTGTCGCATCCCTAAGCATGTCTTTACAACGCAACGTTTACCTCCCGTCGCGTCCCCTCGCATACAATCGCATTCCGCCGTGAGTGCACTAGAGGATGTCATATCCTCTAGTGCACTCTTCAATGCCGCGAAGGGAAATCTCCTTTGATGCCTTGTGATCGATATCTTAACATTGGAATCTGTATGTTGTTACTACTAGCTAACTGTGAAATTACGTTGGGTAACGATAAGAACCGGCCAAGTGCGAGTTGGACTCGCGTATGAAAGTCCGTAGTAATAGCCCCCTTTATTTATTTTTTTATTTGTTGCTATAGCGGCAACAGAAATACACATTCTTTGAAAATTTCAACTGTCTAGCTATCACGATTCATGAGATACAGCCTGGTGGGGTGGCAGACAGACAGACGGACATTGGAGTCTTAGTAATAGGGTCCCGTTTTTACCTTTTGGGTACGGAACCCTTAAAAATGGTCTGCTCGGTGAATGTTCAAGGATCAAGTGTTTGGGTATTGAATAACGGATAAAAGTCACATTAAAAGGAATTTGTGGAACATTTCGCTCAATTTATGACCGTTTAATAGGAACATCTATTTGATCCGTTAAACCAATATTGGAGCCGTAAGTTTTCGGTAAAATACGGGTAAGTCTCGTCCCGGGAGAGTCGCCCTGTTGCGTGAGACGGCGCTTATTGCTTTGGGTTGTTTAGTAACTTGTCCTAAACTCTTCGGGGGTCAGGCGCGTGACGGCTGTAATACTATGTTGAATGATGAATGTATCAAATCATACCTACGTGGAGTTCTAAGTGATATGAATATATGATACACGTCACACCCACCTAATGAACAACGCATTGTTAAAATTAGATTAGCTCTTTGTGACGTAATGGGACGATTTGGTGGTGATTTATGTCCACAAAAATCATAACGTATCCTTCGCTGTTAATTACCTTTAAAATAAATGATTTAATAAATAATGGAGTCGAGCAAGCATGGATGTATTTCTTAGATAAATTTTGTATTATAGACAATATAATAAGTAAGAGTCTGTAAGTTGAGCAAGATTTACCTATTCTAGGTATAAAATAAGCTGCATGCCAGCCAATGTATTCATCATTCTAGTATTAATTATGTACTTAATCCATACAGATAAATAACTAACGTCACGCAGTTCGATTACTTAGTCAACCAACCAATCAGAGACAAGTGTTACACATTGAAAACCTAACTATATAAGTATATAGTAAGCTAGTTGAGAAAGTCTGACACAATGTATTGATTTTCTCCAAAGCGTTCGACGAATGATGGTCTAAATTACAGTACTAGAACTAGGGACCAACTAGTTCAGCCAGGCTTTAGACTCGCTAAAGTACTCATCTTTCATGGGGTACTGTTTGAGATGCTATAATAAAATTCCACAAAGAATTCCTGAACTGAATGAGACTAAATTTAAAACATGCATTAAACGCACACTATGTAAGCAAGCATATTACAAGTTGAGCGATTATATCGCTGATAAAAATGCTTGGCTCAATGCTGGTCCTGCTCCACAAGGACAGGGGCTCAAAAATTGATAGCATTAAATGGTATTGTTGGAGCTGCTGAAGATTGTACAACTATCTTTGCATTGTATAGATTCATCTCTTTAGTATTATATAAACGCATAGCCCATATTGTGTGAGTACTATGTACTAGAAAGCTATCATTCACTGGAAACCTACTTTAGTTTTTGACTTGAATGTGCCCTGGCGGTTGAGAGTACCTATGTCGTGCTCACTCAAATGTCTCGCTGATGGTAGCGCGTGTGTCGGACCATTTAGTTCCCTTCAAAATGGTTGAGCTGAATGGTGCTGATCCATATGCGTCATGTTCGTAAACGGGCGCTGTCAGTTGTGACTGTCAGCTCTTAGTTGCCATGGCTTATTTGAATGAATTATTTTGTTTTTACTATCGACACTTTTAACGTGCACACACATCTTGCGACATTATTCTCACATAATTTACCATCTCGACATGAATGATGTAACCTAGATTTTGTAACAATAATTTGATTTAAAAGAGTGTCCATGGAGTTTCTTGCCCGTTCTTCTCCATAGAGATCTTTAAGGTTCTTAAAATTAAATAATCATCTCATGTATCGCTTGTAGAAAGCGATTGTAAGCGTATCATAAAAAATTGTCTGTCAAGGAAAGTGTTATTCCTTTTTTGGACTGTTACATTTGCGATTTTGTCCCTGTTGTGGCAAGGAACAAAATCCCAGATGCAAGGTGGGTTGGTATTGTAAAGGAAGGAAACAACAAACTGGGCCAAATAAATTCGGTATATTGATTTAAACTTTAACCCTACTAGTAATTAATGCTTACAATGAATTAAGGAATACCCTAAATAAATAAATAAATAAATCTATACGTTAGGGAATGGACAACTACAGTACTTTCACAGTTTTTATGTCTTGTGACTGGGACTGTAGCTACATTTAATTTTCAACTTTGTTTCGACAATTCAAAAGTGCCTGTAACTGGCCGACATGAAATAAATGCTTTGATTTTGATTTTAAAAATTAATCTAGATGCTGAATTGTTTCACTCGATCACAGTTACATTGGCAAAGTAGTAGCGAGGGCTTTAGTTTATATTTATGTAGGAACTTACATAAATTAGATATACCAATATAGATAGGTACTTTTTGAGGAAAAAAATAAACATTCATAAGTCAGTTAGTTTAGGTCGTGTAAGTACCACATTTTCGCCCGCATGTGAGAAAGTTTCCCTGTTTCTTGATGGTGTATCACTAACATGGGTTTAGCTGTCTGTAGTAACTTAGGTAAACTGAATTTCAACACCGTTACAGTTGTTTTCCTGAAAATAAGAAGAAGCATAACCTACTTATGTTCGTGTTATTTACTTGCTCGCTGGCACAATCTTGAAAATGAGTTATGTAAGTATGTGTGCCGACTTAATATTTCTCGTAACTTAACCGCATCAGCAATTATCCTTGCCCTTATTTATGGTCAATTTTACCATCAGCGCTAAATTTTATTATGCGTATGTTATTGCCACTGTGGCTGATACCCCGTTACAGCTTTGTCCTACTTTACTCATATTCATTACAGTCAGCGTATAAACTAATAAGAAAGTAGGGAAAGTTCGGCTTCTGTTATAACCAATTTATTTCTTAGGTAAGTACTTATATTGTATTTTCCCAAAGTTTTGTGCCCTTTAAATCTCATTACGTTACTTAGTGTAAACTTTTGCTAGTTTATCCCGAAAGTTTGTTTTAATAGGACGATCAAACAGTTTGCCAACCCCAAAAAAAGTTGTTGATAAGCGTAGGAGTTAATCTGTGATCCCCGACGTATGTAGGAGAGCTGAATTAAGAATGAGATATCTTGATTATGTAAGGGTATAATAACATTATTGTATGGGGTATTAGTCATATAATAATAGGCATATTCACGCTGATTGAGCGCCCACGAGGTCGGCGATGACGTAACATGATACGCAAACGGAGCGCCAATTATCTCAGCTAGTTATGTCGATGCATTAGACGGATTCCCGCTGTTCCATTGTATAGCTCACGTGCGACTTTATCGATCTAATTGTCTGTGTGCTCAACAAGGCACTTCGAGCATCTAAGAAGTAATGGAGATGTTTTTTACGCGTGCCTGTCCCTTAATAGCGTAGTTCTAAGTCCTTGAAGAGAGACTAGGGTAGTGCCTTTTAAGTTTAGACTTAACTAACACCATTTCATTTATAAGACAAAAAGAGAGAAAGGCTTTATAGCTTGACTATAAACTAAAAACATAAATATACAGAGACAGTACCTATTCCAACCTCATTAACCTCGACGACCCTCTGGCGTTGCCCGCTTTATGACGGTTTATTAAAAACAAATTAAATATGAGTAAAGTCCTCATAAAATACACACAAAAATTCACACAGCCTTTATTAGAGCCGAAAGCTATGGCATGACCTTTGTTACTGAACCCTCAACCGGATTATCCCCAAATAGACGCAGATAAATTGCCGAGCCGTAGCGAACAGCGCGTTTGATCAAAAAATATGTGCCCCGAGGCATCAAATACCCAACATGACAACAGAGGGAAGCTAGATGTATGTAACGTAGGTAAATTGTGCTCGGGAAATATTCCAGAAGCCAAGTCAATTGCTGCCTGTACGTTATTTTACAGTACAGATACAATTTCAAGGCTTATCTGCACGATACAGAGCTGGTATTATGTCCTTGATAGTCCATTATCTCTCAGGGTGTACTTCCAACTCCAGTTTGCATATTACTGTTTCAAATGCTAACCAAATTGAGCATGCGATTTACATAGAGCAATACAATATTAAACTGCAGTATTGTATAAGTATCAGCTCAGATATACCTAAAGGTATATTGAAACTTACCGGATGTGATAAATTATAATGGTAAATAAAATAGGTACATATGCTTTCTAAAATGTCATTATATAATACGTTAAATTACCTTCTTTATCTTTAAACGAAATACTGTGAAACATGCCTGAAACTGTTTTATACATAAATTCATACATTAGGTAAGTCCTTCCCTACCTGTTACCATTTATGTCAGTGAATAATAAATATTATTGCGTGTCGGCAAACATAAAAATAACCTAAATAATCGATGAAAACCAATTGACCAATTTTCACGATATGTATCGTATTCTAATGACTGGCTGTTCATTTTTTGGTATGGTATTATCGATTTGGCGAAATAATTATATCATGAAAGTCGAAATAAGGTCTAAGGTAGCTAGCAGCTATCCGTCTACCATTATCCTCGCTTTTATGTTCCTCGTCTTTCTCTTCATTAAGTCGTGTAATGAATAAACTTTATGAAGGCTCTTAACTGAGGTTGTTTTATAGGCAACAGGGATTGTAAAGTTAGCCATCGCTGGCAGCTACCAGGCAACAGAGAGAGAGGTGCGAGCTTCCCTCGGAAACGTGTCAAGCCAATAATTGGGTCAAGGGGGTTGCGGGCTTCAGCACACCTACACTCATACCGGCTACCTTAAATCAATAAGTGTCGGTCAAATCGGATTGAGTTATAGTGTGCTTGAATACGATTTAAACATTTTGATGTCAAGTCCCCGGTCTCGTGTATGATTGAACGTTAGCGTGTATTGTGAATATGTGCATCCTTGATGATATCCTTGGATTGGTAGATAATATTGTTGGTTTGATGCTTTTCTATTTAAACGAAGCAGAAAAGTAGTTTTTAAGATCAAAGTCAAAGGATACCTATTGGGGAATATTTAAATTCATTTATTCAAATTAGGTTGAGAATCGGCGATTTATGGACGTGAAAAGTGGTAAAAACAGTCCCGAAACGCCCGCCCTTTATTATTTCCTCGAGTTTGGGCAGTTGTATACTGTAGAAAACAATGGCTCTTTTGTTAATAAAGCCTTTAAAGAAATATTAGAACTAAACCTGATGATATCCTTTCGGCTTAATTAGCTCCCGGGGGAGCTGTCGGGCACGGTGTATATTACAATTAATTGGGTTTATAACAAAATCAGGGCAATATATTTTACTGTTTCTGTTTCAGGAATATTAATAAAAAGTGATAATTATGACAAGCAATATATTTTTAAATTATAATGAGTTCGAGAAGGCTCCCAAGTAAGAAATTAAGTTTGAACCCTGAACAAATATGGACATTCAGAAGCAACATTTATGTCCGCGACTGGTGGATTATTTAACCATCGTTGGAGCAAAACCTTACACTTCAGGGAAAGGCCTCGCCCCTGTTCAGGTAAACAACAATTTACTTTATTTATTTAATAAATAATTCACTTGATCTACAAATTGCCATAGATGTGTACAATTTTTGTATCGCTGTATTTCGTCCTTCGAATACGACCTTCAGATATTATTTCCGAATCTGGCGGTGTGTAAAAGATTCCACGAGGGATTTGGGAAGGGCGATGAGTTCGTCGAAAGCCCCAAGAGTTAACTCAATAAAATGATCCATTACTGTATTTTGTGTTGAGATATCTACCAAAAGACTATGTACTTATGTTTTATGTATAGGCCCCTGAGTTGCTCCGCCGTTACCCGCTGACCAATCACGATGATTTCCCCTTACCGTTGGACATGGTGTATTTCTGCCAACCGGAGGGGTGCGTGTCCGTGGGGCCACGCCGGGCCCCTGGCCACCTCGCTTCCAGGGATACCAGCTCGTTTGTCTTTCAACTCACCGATAAAGACTCTGGTGAGTATACACAAAGTATAATATTAATAATCATAAGATTATTTGTAAAGACAATAACCTATAATTTTATCACTGTGATAATGGTTCAAATGATTCGTAATCATAGGATGAGGAATTAAAAAAAGCTGCCGAAGTTCTCTCTTGCATGATAGAAATAGCCTACAAAATAGTGTTTTCTTCAGTATTCTTTTAAAACAGGCTAAATATAGACCAACATTAAAAAGACATCGACGCTTAAGGCAATGCTAATCTATCAGGTAAGACCCGTTTCGGCATCTGCATCAACTTCTACCGCGCGGTGGAGCGCGCGCAGATCCCGGGCCCGCGGGAACGCAGCATGCTTCGCCGCGAGTCCTGGCGCAAGTCCATGGAGAAAAGCTCCGACTCTGCATTCTCCAGGTGAACATAAACTACTGCTGCTCAACTAAATAGGACTTCTTTTGGAGTCCTATTTAGCACTAAGCAGCACCTTTGCATAGGTATCAGTGATTTTTTGCAAAAAAGCCAACTTGGGAAACATCAATATTATGGAAACAGGATTCAGTGGAGTTACACAGCCCCGCAGCTCTTATCCGTTTGGCCACAAATATGTAGGTATTACTTGTTTTGCCACTCCTAATGTTAATCCTGTTAAACTATATAGGCCTATTGTTCCTGTAAATTATCTTACGTTCTTACGATTGATAAGCAATAGAATTTAGACTAAGACGTAGCGAATGTTCCAGTGACTATAGGAGCAGCAACGTGGCCCCGAGTGACTCGGAGCGCGACTGTAGTGCGACGCTAGGGCCGCGCCTGGCCCCCGCGCCCGACTCCGAGAGCGGCGGCTCGCACTCACACTCGCCCAGTCCGAGGGCGACGAGGAAGCGACAGGTGAGTAATACATACAGAGAACTTCACCTAAATGAGTCATCTGGTTTTGGTCTCCTGCACTGAAACCGATATCTGTATTATCTATACTAATATTATAAAGCTGAAAAGTTTGTTTGTTTTGTTGAACGCGCTAATCTCAGGAAGTACCTACTACTGGTTTGAATTGAAAAAATATTTTAGTGTTCGATAGCCTATTTATCAAACATCACGCTACGAACAATAGGACCCAGACGAATTTGCGCGGATCAGCTAGTTTATTATAATTACTATACCATCATTCCCTCGAAATCAAATGTTTACTCGGGTGACTAGTAATTTTTGTTTCATATTATATGACAGGCTTTAATAGAATAAGCGCAATAGCACTTAGTGGTAATTTATACCATCAAACTGGACAACTTTCTCCAAGGAAAGAGGATCCAAAAACAAATTGTACTTTCCATACAAAATATTGTAACGGCTGATTAGTTTATGAAGGGCCCAAGTTGTTGTCCAAATGTGTCTTCATACGTTCACTTTGAGTGGAGGATCCCGAAGTGAAGGCAAAACTGGGTAGACTGACGACATTGATATCGGTTTAACGAAAGTGAATTACTTAACCAACCCTTACTTTATTCAATTGTTACAGAGAGTTCGGAACCATTCCCTAACATCTCTATGTCTGCTTTCACATCATCCATTCTTCTCCACATTCCGAGAGTGCCTATTTATCCTAAAGAAATTGATCGATGCATGCAATGAGTCTTCCAGTCCTCGACGTGTCGGCGCGTCGAGACAAATCCTTAGGTAAGTTAATAAATACGTACATAATTAAACCAAGTTCCAATAAACTAATATTTTAAGCTGAGGTACCTACAATTTATCTTCCAATTACAAATTATGGTTCTTTTTTATGTAGACAACCCTCTTTGATGTTAGAGATTTAATAAAATAAGTAATGAAGAAGCGACCTTCATCTTTGTAAGTAATCAAATAATTTCCAAACGTTTGTTTTTAACAAAGAATGTTTTAGTTTGATTTCCTCGAGCGTTTTAATAAAAAAAAAACGTAATTTATTCATTAATTGTTAAAGAGAGTTGAGAAAAGAGAATGGGTAATTTTGAATGAATTATTTTGTTCAGAGATACGGTATGGTCAGTACTGACTGGCCAATCATACGATAACACCCCGACTATCGTGTTACACGATGTCAAAGAGATCGAGACGTGGATCCTGCGACTTCTATCCGCGCCTGTACCAGTCCCGGGCAAGACGAAGCTCGAGCTAGAAGTACTGTCGCCGACAGCTCATTCGCCACTCCTGTTCGCGTTGCCGGACCACACAAGATTCTCACTTGTTGATTTCCCTCTGCATTTACCTTTGGAACTTTTAGGTAAGTTGTGCTTTTTTTAAGATTTTTTTTGGTAACATGATGATTTTGGTTTGTTTGTTTGTGTTTGTGTCTATCTTTTTTCGTATTTGTGTTTGTATTTTTTCATGCTTTATATGGGTTTCTGACCTGAAATAAATGTTTTTTTTTTTAATAATTAATTAATTCAGTTGTTTTTTCAAATTTCAAGGGTTCTTTCCTTACTATATCTACACCTTTTAACTACTGCTTTCGGACTAATCTTTTGATTCGTGCGACTTGGTAGTTTGTTTCACCACGAAAACCTGTGAAATACCATATTAATTTGCAAGCATCAATAAGACAGTACCGTCAACACAAGTTGTTACTCAACAGGTGTAGACACATGCCTCAAGGTTCTAACATTAATTCTACTGGAGAACAAAGTGGTGGTCCAATCCCGCGACTACAACGCGCTGTCCATGTCCGTGATGGCGCTGGTGTCCATGCTGTACCCGCTCGAGTACATGTTCCCGGCCATCCCGCTGCTACCCAGCTGTATGAGTTGTGCGGAACAACTGCTGTTGGCACCCACACCCTTCCTTATCGGGATACCTGCCACGTTTCTAACGTATAAGAAGAATTTCAGGTGTGTATATTGCTCTGTAGTATCATTAGTTAAGTACTCGATCAGGTCGGTTCGTAGATGGATGGCCATGGCATTTTATGAGCTGCTCCGAGCCTCAGAAAGCTGCACGTTAAACGGTTAGCCCCGGCTGTCATTTGTTGATAATTACCAGTCGGTACGATTTCTTAGCATAATTACAACCCGAAAGTCTCACAACCAATCTTACCGTACCGAATCACTCAGTTGGTGGGTTGTAAAGGTCCGATCAGGTCAGTTCATGCAAAATATTGGTATCCAGCTGCATCCGGTTAGACTGGTAGCCGACTACAACATAGGTAGTTGGGAAAAGGCAGGCATATGATAAGTTAAGTTTTCGATCCTAAATTGAAGCAATCTTTTAGATATTAGCCAAAAATAGTGTGTAACGTACAATTTTCTATGCAGAATGCCCGACGATATATGGCTTGTGGACCTGGATGCCACTAAACTGATTTGCCCTTCGGGAACCGACCAGGATTTGCCACCGCTACCCGAGCCCGAAGGGTCGGTACTAAAGAACCACTTGAAACAGGTACCTACGAATTGCATTATTTCATTTGTTTTTCACATTTTTCTCTGAATGTTTTCTTTCATGTCTACATAGTACATTTTTCTCCTACCACCTAAACTTTATCTAATACTTTGCACTTGTGAGCGCAGTTCTATCGATGTCGCTAAGCTGTTGTGGCGATTTATGTGATTGTTTTGAAAATGATCTCTACATGAATGTACCTACACCTAACTTGTATGTGTTTGAATTCTTATGTGTCATTAGATATCAATCTGGTTTATTATGAACGTGTTCGGATGTAGATCAAACTTTATTAATCCGACAAATGAATTATGTTATGAACACATTCAAATAGTTGAAAGCATGTTTTGAATTTCTAAATGTCTTTTACTATGCCTAACATAATAAACTACCTTCCTATAAGTAATGACGATTATCGGAATTACTATTTATTTATGATTTTCAGAATTTATAATTTCCACACTTTTTCCTTTGACTTGTGTCACTAACACGCCCTCACTTCTTCTCCTAACGCTAGGCCGTGCATCTCATGGGCAGTACCGGGAGTGGTGTAAATATCTCTACTCTTTTTACATTGCACACTTTCACTATTATTCACGACATATTAACTCTTTATATATTTATTTATGTGCCGTTTTAGTTCGATACTTTACAGCTAACTTGCACCTGACACCGAAGTTAGTATGTATCTATAACGCATTTGTAATACTGAATACTATTACTATGAATCAGTTTTTCTTATCGCGCGATTGATAGCAGTTATAAAGGTTTCGTTCTCTAAGAATCTTTGCACGAATGAAAAGTAGCAGCTTTATATTCGACTGTATATATTTTTTTTTTTTTTTTTTTTTTTTTTTTTTTTATGTATGTTACCCGATTACTCGAAGACGCCTAAACCGATTTGAAAAATTCTTTTTTTGTTTGAAAGGGTATACTTCCAAGTTGGTCCCATAGTCGCCAAGTCGGGATCTGATGATGGAATCTTGGCGAAATCGAGGGAACTCTTCAAATTTTATAGGATAACGTACAGCAATTTTTATATTTTCTACAAGTGAAGCATTTGCGTTTGATAAGAACCATTCTACCATCAGATCTGATGATGAAGCCAAGAGTCACGGAACTCCATAATGAGACAATGTATCCTAGTCGTGTTTGGGCTTGTTGTAATTGTAACGGTATGCACTTTCCATGTGAACCACTAAAAAGTGAAAAATAAAAACTTTTTTGCAAAAAGTAAAACCGACTTCAAAAAGAAAAAGTGAAAAATAACTTTAGCTTCTGAAGTCGGTGACAAAAAAATTAAATCAATCATACAAACGTCACCGACTTCAGAAGCTAAAGTTATTTTTCACTTTTTCTTTTTGAAGTCGGTTTTACTTTTTGCAAAAAAGTTTTGGTTCGATGAATTAACTCAGTCTACAGTAGTTCACTGCTGGTTATACGACCCTCTTCGGGGTTATTCAGGATATTATTATGTGTTTTGTTAATGCGCTATCACATTATCTGCAACGTTGCGTTGTGTGAAAGAGTTTCTAAGCAAACACACAAATATCTGGATACAATTTTTTGACAGATCTAAGTCTAAACCATCGTTCATTTTAATAAAAAAAAAAACAAGATAAGAAAAGCTGCTAATAGAGGCACATATACTTAAATATTTACCTGAAACACGTGTTACTGTCTACCATCACACATTTCCTAGGTCCGGACATATTTCTTCTTGACTACTACATTTTATTTATTTTGTATCTCATTTAGACTGTAACTACTGTTTCAGTATGTCTTGTGTTTGTGTGCGGCATGTTTTGTCTGACTTGTTGTGATTGTGCAAACGCTAATATTGTGTAGCAGTCCCTACAGCTTCGAATAAAACACACTATTATAATATATTATTATGTAGAGAGTTTGAATGATTGAATAACAATACGAAATTATACAGTAAGCATTTCAACATAAGTACTTAGCTAAACTTGCAAATACAATAAAAACGTTTTTGTTTGTGCTGTTTATAAATATTTGATATTTAAAGATTTTGCTTAGATTTTGGATACTTTGGATTTTGAGTAAAGTAAAAGGTACATATTTATTACTGTTCACCTTTTAAGCCATAAAATATTTGCTTTTAATTTACATTCTTTTAACATCTTACGTACAAAGTGTGAGTGATTTTATCTGAGATAGTACTTATTTGAATCATCTGGTGTTGTCCTAATATGAACCTTACGCTGACAGGCCCTCAACAGTTTGACGAGCACTACAGCTGAGCAAGCGGCCGCTCCACTGATGCCTTCCAGGCGAGACAGCGTAGGGGGAGCTACTCTTAAGTGAGTTAAAGGAATTATGTTGGTCCACTTTACACTTACTTTGTGGCTAAAAGTTACACTATATTTTGTGTCTTGACGTCTGTAAGGTTCATGCGGTTAATTGTAATGAAATCTCTCTTGAACTTATTTAAACGTTGACTTTACATGATAAGATTAGTTGACATTCGAGTTCCAATATTTGCAGACGTATGTAACATAAAATTACAGCAATAATCCATATAAGGTTAGGCGGAGGTGTACCGTAGTACATCCACATTTCTTCAGTTATGTTAAGGAGCCGGCAGAGCAAGCGTCATTCATACAAGAACATTAATAGGTTGGTGATAGTGATGATGACCGCGGGCCTCTTAATATCTCATTTAATATGGGGCCCGCCGACGAGCCTGAAAATAGAGGAAGTTTAAGAAAACATAAATGTTACTAGGGTCCAGCCAGCAGCGTACCGCGGCGGCGAGGGCGCGCAGTCGGCGCCGCACTCGACGCCGGAGAGCCGGCGCGTGTCGCTGTCGGGGGGCACGGGCGCGGGCGCGGCCAGCGCCGGCCACACCCCGCAGCGCCACTCGCTCGTGTCGCCGCACCACCCGCATCCCTCGCAGCCCTTCAACCCGCTCATATACGGACACGATGTCGACTCTGTTGATGTCGCTACCAGGGTTGCCATGGTAAGTGCTATCATTTTTTTTAGTGAAAACTTCTTTAGGCGCGTTGGGCACTTTTTGGGTGAACAAAAATCACGGAACTCGCGCTATCGTCACCGAACGCTTTCATAGAACGGTTAGTCAAAGTCAATCTTATACAATTACGATGAAGTTTATTTTGAATTACTTAAAGTTTTCACTTCTATCAGCAGTTCCTAAAGACTGCCCCGCAAGTTTTACGGGCTTTGTACCCTGGATACTCAAGCCTGCTTTTTCTTTATGTAGATTTCACCCGAACAGCTCCATCACAGCACAGCTTACTCTGCGACCTTATCGTCCATATGATGTTATTTAGATCTCTAAATAACATCATATGGACGATAGACAAGAACATTTCTTTACAGGTGCGATTTTTCAACTCGCAAAACACCCTGGCGAATTTTATGGAACACACCCGAACACTCCGACTCTACCCACGGCCTGTAGTCGCCTTCCAGATCAACAGCTTTCTGCGATCTCGTCCGAGGACCACTTCTTTCTTAAACAAATTTGCTAGAACCCAGGTTAGTGAAAACACCCTTCCCTCCGTCTTCAACTTTCCAAGGATGTCGATCTATTTAGCTGGACGGAGTTCAATGGCGATTGCCGCGCGTGTATTGGCAAGCACTACTGTATTTAAAGTAGTTAAATTCATTTCATTACTCAATCTTATTCAGTGTGTTCTTAAGGGCCCATTTTTGACAACCGGTCGTTTTTATGGTTTCCCATTTAGATTTTAGGATGCTTCTTAAAATTGCTCGGGTTTAGAGCGGATTGCATGAATGAAATTAATCTTTAATTACGGACGTTCTTGAAAATGGTTAAGATGTGCTGTTCGCCATCAATATCATTAAATTCGCTCTTGGTAACATAAATGCGAATTCCCTTAGGCAGTGGAGTTCTTAGCGGAGTGGTCACTAACTCCAGGCAACGTAGCATTCCTGCGGGTGCAGACAGGAGTGTTCGACCCGCGCCAGGTCGGGGACAAGTCCAAGTGGTTCGCGGACCAGCTGCAGCCCATCCGCTTCCCCGTGTGGGACGACGGCAGCTCGCTCAATGGGGCTCTGAGGCAACTGCAGCGCCATGAGAATCAGCCTACAGGTTTGTAGCTTTTGGGTTCCATACAGGAAATGCGACTTTTAAGTCATTTACTCAATACTTAATACTTTATTGCGTTCCACAATGTAGGCTTAGGTGGTAAATATAATATTTAGAGACAATCGTGGACCCTGTCGGGCACAGCAAAAGTAAGATACTCGTATATGGAGAGTACTTATCATTTAGAAGTCATTTCATAAACAATTTTTACATTGTGTCGAAAACTCATTTAAAACTAACACAACACGGATTTTCCTCCTATAATGTTTCCTTAAAATATTTAATTACTATAATGTTTCTTCGTGTTATTGGGTTTTTCCATCGGGAAGCTGTCAGTAACAGCCACGGGGTCTGCATTTGTGCCCGATTGATGGCAATAGGCTCGCCCCCTATGCCCCCCCGGCGGAATGTGGTCATACTAAAGTACATCTCTGCCTAACCCTTCGGGGATTCCAGGCGTGATGGTATGTTATGTTATATTTTATAGATGAGAGTGGATCAGACTCGGAGGCTGCGGAAAGTACGAGCTCGTCATACTCATCTCTGAGTGACTTCGTGTCAGAAATGGCTTCATCCGACTTATCTCCAGGTAAAAATTACTTTCCTGCTTTACGTTTCGTGTTGTATTGGGTTTTGACATTCGTTGACTCTGACTTAAATGTACAGGAGGAAATCCGCACCAACAGCACGTCATCGGGGAGACTTACAGCGCTGTTGTGCAAGTACCAATGACTCTTTCATCATCTTTAGATCCAAAAACGGTAAGTAACTAAAGTCATTATTATATTTTTAAAGACCAAATCGAATTTAACTTACATAACTTTAGATCTTTAACACTAAAAGTAGAAAGGACCATATCATTAAACTGTGTTACCACAAAAAGTAATTCATAATTGTACCTGTTTCAATTCCACACATAAAATAGTAAAAAATACCAATGATATATCATATATTTTTCGAATTCATAATTTTCTATTTCGCTCATACTAGGTATACAGCCCACCCTCCTCACTGATGTTTGGTAACGTGGAGGAGGTGGTAGACAGAGACACAGGTCGCGCGTCTACCTCCCCCTCCCCCTCCGCGTCGAGCTCCGACCACAGCGACCTGTCGGACGACGAGGCGCCCGGAGACGTCGCCGTGGAACCCAGCGATGCTGCACACCCACCCCCTGTGAAGAAAAGTGTAAGTTAGCCCGGACTTAGGACCAACATTGATTGGTGCTTGTTTGCGTGGAGCTACAATGGAGGAACAATGTTGGTTGGTGGTTGGAATTCACTGTGGGTGTTGACAAATGTGTTTAAAATCATCGATTTCTATTAACATTTTGATCCAGCTAGTACTATGCTAATAATATTCATAATAGGTTGAAATACATTTTCAAATAATCACCGTGAAATGAGTTCTCAAAGCTTGCTATGAACAAGTAGATCGTTATTCTCTTGTAGTTTTTATTAGAAACATTTTATCGAGCTCACATATCAAATTCATTAATTTTGATCGAAAACATCATAACATTGGGATTTAAACGAACTTAGTAATGACTTATCCTAGTTTAATGCTCCTAGTACACAGTAGTATCACATTAGACCTATATACTACTTACAGTGGTTGACAGTTGCCATCTTGGATTCCCAAAACTGCAACCGTAACCTTCGCAATCTGCTTCAAAAGCTCAATAAATTGTTCGCTTTGATTCACTGTAAGTAATTATTATAAGTAGGATGTAGTAGTATGCCATAGCTAATCAAGCACCATCACTAGGACACTGACAGCGGAAGCTTCGGTCGCGAGTCGGACTCGAATTCGACCACTACGCCGAAGACAGTCGTGAGTCGCCAACGAGCAACTGCCGACAGCGCCAGCACCAGCGACTCTGACCGCGCGCTCACGCCCTCGCACCACTCGCTGCCCCCGCACCAACACGGCAAAGTACGCACCTGCTCCTTACCTTACACTATCAACTGTACCTAACACCGTGGTGAGCCGACAGCTCCAGCACCAGTGACTCTGACCGCGCGCTCACGCCCTCGCACCACTCGCTGCCCCCGCACCAACACGGCAAAGTACGCACCTGCTCCTTACCTTACACTATCAACTGTACCTAACACCGTGGTGAGCCGACAGCTCCAGCACCAGTGACTCTGACCGCGCGCTCACGCCCTCGCACCACTCGCTGCCCCCGCACCAACACGGCAAAGTACGCACCTGCTCCTTACCTTACACTATCAACTGTACCTAACACCGTGGTGAGCCGACAGCTCCAGCACCAGTGACTCTGACCGCGCGCTCACGCCCTCGCACCACTCGCTGCCCCCGCACCAACACGGCAAAGTACGCACCTGCTCCTTACCTTACACTATCAACTGTACCTAACACCGTGGTGAGCCGACAGCTCCAGCACCAGTGACTCTGACCGCGCGCTCACGCCCTCGCACCACTCGCTGCCCCCGCACCAACACGGCAAAGTACGCACCTGCTCCTTACCTTACACTATCAACTGTACCTAACACCGTGGTGAGCCGACAGCTCCAGCACCAGTGACTCTGACCGCGCGCTCACGCCCTCGCACCACTCGCTGCCCCCGCACCAACACGGCAAAGTACGCACCTGCTCCTTACCTTACACTATCAACTGTACCTAACACCGTGGTGAGCCGACAGCGCCAGCACCAGCGACTCTGACCGCGCGCTCACGCCCTCGCACCACTCGCTGCCCCCGCACCAACACGGCAAAGTACGCACCTGCTCCTTACCTTACACTATCAACTGTACCTAACACCGTGGTGAGCCGACAGCTCCAGCACCAGTGACTCTGACCGCGCGCTCACGCCCTCGCACCACTCGCTGCCCCCGCACCAACACGGCAAAGTACGCACCTGCTCCTTACCTTACACTATCAACTGTACCTAACACCGTGGTGAGCCGACAGCTCCAGCACCAGTGACTCTGACCGCGCGCTCACGCCCTCGCACCACTCGCTGCCCCCGCACCAACACGGCAAAGTACGCACCTGCTCCTTACCTTACACTATCAACTGTACCTAACACCGTGGTGAGCCGACAGCTCCAGCACCAGCGACTCTGACCGCGCGCTCACGCCCTCGCACCACTCGCTGCCCCCGCACCAACACGGCAAAGTACGCACCTGCTCCTTACCTTACACTATCAACTGTACCTAACACCGTGGTGAGCCGACAGCTCCAGCACCAGCGACTCTGACCGCGCGCTCACGCCCTCGCACCACTCGCTGCCCCCGCACCAACACGGCAAAGTACGCACCTGCTCCTTACCTTACACTATCAACTGTACCTAACACCGTGGTGAGCCGACAGCTCCAGCACCAGCGACTCTGACCGCGCGCTCACGCCCTCGCACCACTCGCTGCCCCCGCACCAACACGGCAAAGTACGCACCTGCTCCTTACCTTACACTATCAACTGTACCTAACACCGTGGTGAGCCGACAGCTCCAGCACCAGCGACTCTGACCGCGCGCTCACGCCCTCGCACCACTCGCTGCCCCCGCACCAACACGGCAAAGTACGCACCTGCTCCTTACCTTACACTATCAACTGTACCTAACACCGTGGTGAGCCGACAGCTCCAGCACCAGTGACTCTGACCGCGCGCTCACGCCCTCGCACCACTCGCTGCCCCCGCACCAACACGGCAAAGTACGCACCTGCTCCTTACCTTACACTATCAACTGTACCTAACACCGTGGTGAGCCGACAGCTCCAGCACCAGCGACTCTGACCGCGCGCTCACGCCCTCGCACCACTCGCTGCCCCCGCACCAACACGGCAAAGTACGCACCTGCTCCTTACCTTACACTATCAACTGTACCTAACACCGTGGTGAGCCGACAGCTCCAGCACCAGCGACTCTGACCGCGCGCTCACGCCCTCGCACCACTCGCTGCCCCCGCACCAACACGGCAAAGTACGCACCTGCTCCTTACCTTACACTATCAACTGTACCTAACACCGTGGTGAGCCGACAGCTCCAGCACCAGCGACTCTGACCGCGCGCTCACGCCCTCGCACCACTCGCTGCCCCCGCACCAACACGGCAAAGTACGCACCTGCTCCTTACCTTACACTATCAACTGTACCTAACACCGTGGTGAGCCGACAGCTCCAGCACCAGCGACTCTGACCGCGCGCTCACGCCCTCGCACCACTCGCTGCCCCCGCACCAACACGGCAAAGTACGCACCTGCTCCTTACCTTACACTATCAACTGTACCTAACACCGTGGTGAGCCGACAGCTCCAGCACCAGCGACTCTGACCGCGCGCTCACGCCCTCGCACCACTCGCTGCCCCCGCACCAACACGGCAAAGTACGCACCTGCTCCTTACCTTACACTATCAACTGTACCTAACACCGTGGTGAGCCGACAGCTCCAGCACCAGCGACTCTGACCGCGCGCTCACGCCCTCGCACCACTCGCTGCCCCCGCACCAACACGGCAAAGTACGCACCTGCTCCTTACCTTACACTATCAACTGTACCTAACACCGTGGTGAGCCGACAGCTCCAGCACCAGTGACTCTGACCGCGCGCTCACGCCCTCGCACCACTCGCTGCCCCCGCACCAACACGGCAAAGTACGCACCTGCTCCTTACCTTACACTATCAACTGTACCTAACACCGTGGTGAGCCGACAGCTCCAGCACCAGTGACTCTGACCGCGCGCTCACGCCCTCGCACCACTCGCTGCCCCCGCACCAACACGGCAAAGTACGCACCTGCTCCTTACCTTACACTATCAACTGTACCTAACACCGTGGTGAGCCGACAGCTCCAGCACCAGTGACTCTGACCGCGCGCTCACGCCCTCGCACCACTCGCTGCCCCCGCACCAACACGGCAAAGTACGCACCTGCTCCTTACCTTACACTATCAACTGTACCTAACACCGTGGTGAGCCGACAGCATCAGCACCAGCGACTCGGACCGCGCGCTCACTAAAACAATACCTTCTGGACTGTGGTTTGATCGCCTTTTATCTCATTACTCTGGTAGTTATCTTAATTTACATCAAGAATATAATATTCTTCACACTGACATTTATTAGACCACTAGTTTTATACCATCGCTAATGGCAAACCACAATTTTCCATCACACGATTCACACAAAGCTTTAAAACATTAGAAAAAAAGGCTCAACTTTGGCCATAATATCAGACTAAATTCTAAAATAGACGAGAATGACATATTTAATTGATATTTTTTGCACATAAAAGGACTATTTGATTTATTATTTAATGTATAAATTTTAGAGCGTAAGTAGTGGTGTGTCCCGCCAAGCGTCGCAGTCGTCCCTTTTGGAGCAGTTCGCCGCTCAAGCCAAGGAGTTGGTGAGGGAGACAACACGACAGAGTAGCCAGGAAGGACTGCTCGCACATATGGACAAGGTAACACGGAAGCACTATACTGCATGCCAACGTTCGTGGTAGGCGCGGTCATCAAATGTGGACCCCACGAGATAATAAATCTAGAAATTCTGTATTTAACATTCACCTTCCTACTTGCACATTTTATGACCTCGTCTACCGGAGAGTAGACTACCGTAGGCGTTTAGACTGAATCTGTGTTGTTGTCAATTTTTATTTCTGTGTTAATTTCAATTTATAATTTAATTACAACACTCAAACCAATAAAGAAGAAAGGAAAAGTAGCAGACGGAGAGGAAAAGAAAAAGTTTGCGCCATTCGGTCAGGTACAGATCACCGTGTGGAGCTAAGCAACGAATTGTAGAAGCTGCATAGTACTCACACACACAAACCGTAGAACGTAATATTTAGTAGCTTAGTTAGCTATAAGTAATCAAGTAATGTTTTATTAAATCGCCGACACTAGTGAATACGAGCCTTTCATCATTTAAAATAATAACCTAGAATATCCCAGTTTGAAATAGAGGGTACGGAATCTTACAAGATTTCCAACTACTGCCTGTAATAAAACTTAATCAAATCGCTTAAATCATTTTCTCATGCCAACTTTCGATTTAGCAAAGATCTTACATACGTAGCTGAGTTTTCTTGCCATTAACTTCGTGTATTTGAGAACACTTCGCCATAAGTGTAGAAAAGGTCGGTGAAATGTGCTTTGAATTTTATCAGCTTACATTGCACGCGAAAAAGGCAGCTGAGGAAGCTTCAAAGAGTATGCACGAGGCGTCGAAGTCTGCATTCGAAGCCAGCAAGACGGCCACAGCCGTCAGCAAGAATACTTTCGAAGATCTCACGTATGTTGGCAAGTCTACGCTGGGAGATTTCACTAAAAGCGCGAAAGAAGCTGCTGCTAAAAAAGGACTATTAATGAAGGTAAAGTTTGTACCTAATGCATTAACATAATCATCCACAGTATCAATGAAACTCAGGCCTCCTCCCTAAGAAAGGAAATGGGCCGGATGGGTTTCTACAACGTGTAAAGTTAAATGCGCAAAACCTGAAACCGAGTTTGACCAGAATCACGAGCAGAATCAATTGAACCACTTTTTAATATAGGTCACATTTTTTCAAAAAATCTTCACTTGCGCAAACCCGCCAAAATAGGTAAACAAACAAACATAAATGGTGGTCGTCCAATTAAAATTTTCTCATACGCGGGATAATACTAGTTTTTGCCAGTAAATCTAATTGCCAGTAAAACTTAAAACAGCACATAAATGTTTTTTTTCTCTCAGAATTAGTTCAATTGAATTAAAAATCATTTGGGGTGTCTGAGGTTTGCGCATTTAGCGTTACACGTTGTATAGTTGCTGCCAGTTAAGATTGCAATAGTCATTTCACTTTCCCTAATATCTATTCGTACGAACCAAAACAAATTAACCATGATTGTATCGTTTCTCATTAGAGAAAAAGTTGAAGATCACGATAGATGACAATTCGACACTTGAACAGGCTTATTTTGGATTTCAAAGTTAAGAGGTATAATATAAAAGGGACAATGACCGCTATTGCTAGTGCTCTTTCTATGGAATTATTAAATCGGAAATCCTTTTAAATTTTAAAGCAGATCATTGGAAACCGGCGTTATTAATTATTCGTTTTTTTGATGTGTCCACAATAGGGAGAAAGTCAAGACTCGAACGGCAGTAACTCCACACGCCGCGACTCCACAGCGTTACAGACTACTAACATGCTGACAGCCACGCATCGAGACTTCTTCTCGAACATCAGTTCTGATCTCAACGGCCTGGCTGCGTCTACTTCCAGCATGTTCAGTGATTTCTTTGGAAACAAAGGTAGATAATAATTAAACATTTTGAGGTAACATTATGCGTTAGATTTGATCCTTAAATTGAGTTTGCAAATCTTAACAAACAATTTGAAAAAACTTGCAAAAAATATTTGATGATATTGCTTGACTACTAACTAACATAACTTTTACTCCGTTACATGAACGATGAAATAAGTCGTGGTTTTTCCCACCCACATCTAATGAGACGAACTTACTATAGTCGATTGTGCCCTGGAGTCGACCCTAGCACCCTACCATTACTTTCCTCAGCAGGCAGCAAGCAGGGCAAGCCGGGCGAGCACAGTCCGCGGGCCGGCTCTGCGGGGGGTGCGGGTGGTGCGGGGGGTGCGGGGGGCGCGTCCGCGGCCTTCGGTCCGTTCTCGCAGGGGGCGCGCGGCCTGGTGGCGCGCTCGCCGCTGATCCGTCACGCGCCCCCCGCGCCCCCGCCCGCGCCGCCGCACCAGCGCCCCTCCGCCAACACTGAGAACCAAGCTTTCCTCAATGACGTAAGTATCGACTCCCGACTTACGTCATATAACGAAAAACACTTAAACTTTCTCCTTTCACAACAAGACGTTAAGCCCACATACATAAGTAAAAACTACCGTACAGAGGCACGGTTATTTTTCACTTATGCATAAAGTTTCAATAAATAAATAAAAAGACCATTTTTTCCGAAGTCTTTAATCAAAATTAAATCAAATTCTTCTATCTACCAACGACATCTATTTTTTCAACACTTTGTACTACTTTTTACATTACAGTTAGTTCAACACGTGCTAGAAGGCGAGGGCGTGGGATGGCTAAAGCTGAACCGTCTCAAGAAGTTGATGGAGGACGAGTCTTACAGGAACATGGTGCTCAGCAAACTTAACAGGAACTTCAATAGGAAGACCACACCCAACGACAAAGTAGACGATGTGGTGAGTATTTATCTTCACAGTGAAATTTACATATTTGTATGTAATTGCTAAAAATCTTTGGACGTATTATGTCCGCAAGGACCATCAATCAGAAATTTGACAAAAGAAGTAGATGCATAGAAAGAAGCTCTTAAATAATATTGTAAACCTTCCCTCAAGTTCGTGAGCAAGCCGGTCTGGAAGGGCATGCTGAAGGTACTACAGGCAGTGGTCCACGGTCTCGAGCACACGTACTCCAACTTCGGTCTTGGAGGAATGGCCTCTGTGTTCCAACTGGCAGAGATGGCCCACACCCACTACTGGAGCAAGGAGATCGCAGGTCTGGAGCATGGAGGCATGGCCGGCTCTGCGCTCATGGACCACTATGGACGACAGGACTTAGAAACCCCGTCGTCATCACCTTCGTCTAGGAAGAGTTCACAATCTGGTTAGTGATATCCCCCATATTTTTTTAAGATAGTTTGAACGCCCTGTTAGTGAAATGTCGAAGTTTTGGTACTTTTATACACAAACCTAATTTTCCATGTAACATTAAAAAATTCTAGATATACCGGTAGTAAACTATCCTGAAATGGATTCATCCGAAGCTCAAAGTACTACGGAAATGTTTAAAGACATGCTGAACCAGAAAAGGAACTTACTCTTCAGCAAATTAACATCCTTCGACTCAGATGTAAGTATTGCATCGATTCATGTGTATTCATAAGTGTTGCAAACCTTTTGCATGGTCTTGTCGCCCTAAACTGATCTATTTGGCAACTACCTATCTAAATGTCTATGTAAAAGAGAAGAAAAGCTCTTGAGCATGACAGCAGTTATTAAAGGCGTCATTCCGCTTCAGACTGACCTATACATGCAAAGCCTTTTTGTAATTATGATTTCATTCCTTCTTAATTTACTTATATTTACTTGTTTAACTATTAAATTGACTTTATCTTTGCTTAGAGCCGTGGTGTATTGCTATATTTTCTACTTTCTACTCAGATATACTCCGAACACAAAAATAAATATTAATAATTCATTCCTCAATAATACATGTACACAGCTATCTTCACATTCTTTTTAAAAACTGGCTTAAGTATATAAAATGAGATAGGTATATAATATCCCGCATGGTTGTATTACAAGTATACTATGATACAAGATTAATGTTGTAGAATAATGTATAATGAAATATTAGTAAATATTATGCTAGTTGGAGTTGTAAGTAAAATGTAACATGTCTCATGTCACTTGTGATAAAAGGGCGAATAATGCAGATCAACAGCTTATTCTTCCATACAGTGCATTACAAAAAGCGAGTTAAAACTGAAATCAAATTATAGCAGATTTTTATAAGAGTGCAAAAATGGTGCCTTATTGTGTATGACAAGTAACATCAATTGGGTGGTAATCGGGCGCAAGCTGTTGGTCTAGCGCGTAGTGACATGAGCCACGGTACAGGCGGGTTGTTTGTGTGCGTGGCAGGCCCCCCCCTCGTCGGACTGCTCGGCCGACGAGAGCGGCTCCATCACCACCAACCGAGCCAATATCTACGACCACCGCGCCTCCTTTAAGTCCAACCTATCTGACACTGACGTCATGTTCCTCAATGTAAGTCCTAGTGCGATTTGTAGTCACCCGTCTTAGACGCTTACTGAGCTTATACTAGCGATCAAACAATAGCCCAACAATTGGAATACTTTACTCAAAATTTGTTATTCGGGCTATTTATCGCTGCAGTATTTAGATTCTAGATTTGCATGTATGTGTCTATAACAAATTAAAGTAGAATGAATAATTGTTAGCAAAAAAAACTTTGTATATCGCGGGTTAATAAACCATATTTTATCTACTAATTAAATAATAGAAATCTATTCCAGAAATATTATTACATTTTAATCTGACAATCAATCACGCCATCGTGCATCGGTGTCTGAAGCAATTCTAATTATGTACATAACTCAAGTATCTGAGGAAGAATAGAACGCACAGCATTAGTAGATAAATGGAGAATCATATCTGTTTAAACTCATCGTAGTAGAAGAACTAGATCTTCCTCGCAAGAATATCTATTCCGCTTACCTACTATGAAAATTATGCCAGTTTTAGAATTAAGTATGCACTCCATTTGTTTACTTCTACTTTAAGTGTTAAGTGCGTCGTGCTTTATTTGGCGTGTGGTAATTAGTCTGAACCATTTGGTTTGTCAATGCAATATCCTTAGACTACTTTTTTACCAACAGCGCCTTCCTGACATTGTCACTCAAGCGCCAAAAGAACCATGACGCACTATATACGTACTATTTATATCTACATGTAAAAGCTATGTGAGTGTAACGCAGGTGAACCGTGTCGGGCCGGGTCAGGGCGCTGCAGGCAAGCCGCGCGCGGCGAGCGTTTTCTCGTCCAAGTCGTCCGTGAGTGCCTACCGGCCGCCCGTCGGCGTACCCGTCACCTCGCCCATCACCTCGCCGGACACGACGCGGACCTACCTGTATCAAGGATTGATTGGTAAAAAAACTGTCCTTGAGGCCTTAGTATTTTAAAAAGTTGACATGAAAATCATAATTGTAACAGTTTAAATAAAAACCTAGAAAACAGGACAATTTTCAACTACTGGCTCTTACAAATTGTGCCGGTACCTAGCATAAAATAACTTATAGATAAAGGCTCACCAAGTAAACACCTTACATATTCTAAAAGGTGTAGACTCATCCGGCTCGAAGGACCATGTTACTTTAAAAAAAACAATTTCACCACGTTCACAATTTCAAATTATCACTCTTCTTTATTAAAGGCAAAGAAAGATCAAACCTTTGGGACCAAATGCAATTCTGGGAGGATTCGTTCCTTGATGCGGTGAGTCAAGAACGTGACATGATCGGGATGGACCAGGGCGCCAACGAGATGATGGAGCGCTACAAGTGCCTGAGCGAGACGGAGCGTAAACGACTCGAGCATGAAGAGGACAGGCTACTTTCCACTGCGTTATACAACCTGACGGCTGCTATGGTACTGGTGGGAGTGGAGCCAGACATCGTGAGGAACAAAGTGCGCCGCCTGCTCGCCAAGAGTCACATCGGACTGGTTTATAGTCAAGAAGTTAACCATCTGCTCGATGTCGTGCATACTTTGGTAAGTAAAAAGGGAGTTATTTAAAACGTTGTTGCTAAAAACTAGGAGTACGGATTTATTTATTCTGGGCCACTGAAAATATATTTTTTTTTTTTTCGGCCCCGTCAACAAGATTTGCCTTTACCTTTAGTATCTGAGTTTCCTCCTTTCCAATTCTGAATGCATTCTCAAAACATAAGAAACAGTAACAAGTCAGTAAGTCGTGTATTTGTGGTGATATAGCACGGCAACGACATAGAACTGAAGCCGCTGGGCTCGCGCCTGCTGCGTCGCGCGTCGTTCACAGTACACGAGGGCGACGCGGCCGGCGAGTTGCGCTTCATGGAGGTGCGCGACGATGGACTCATCCTGCGCTCCACGCAAGGTAAACTACTTTTCTCCTACAGTTATTTATGTTGCCTTTAATTTAGCGTCACTGTCAAAATTGGAGTGATTCTAATTTTTGTTTTGAGAACCTAGACAAATGACAATCGTTTTCAAAGCTTTTGTACCCATATTAGACAACAACGACTTTTATCTTTTCGGTAGATTGACCATGTCAAACCTCACGTTTTTTCACTTTAGAATGTCGCTTTGTCCAGGCATCAATCAAGGGCAATTTGGTGTCTGCTGCAAGAGTTAAATAAATGCGAAAGGGCTGTAGTCGTAGCAGCACGAACAAGCGTGAAGTGATTTCTATTATCAATTTTTGACATTTTAAAGTTATGTCTTAAACTGCAGTTTAGAATACATACTCCGCCCCTTCCTTTCGCAACTAACTTAATAACTTAACTTAAGGAGTTAATAATTATAACATATGCCGTGTATATCATAATATGACTATGAATGTATCAATTCCAGGCACTATCGTGGAAAGGTGGTGGTACGAACGGTTGGTCAACATGACGTACAGCCCCAAGATACGAGTGTTGTGCCTTTGGAGGAAGAACGGCGGCCAAACACAGCTGCATAAATATTACACCAAGAAGGTTCGTGACACTTATTTATTGGTTTTGAATATTTTTTCATTACTGCACCTACTTACTTAGACGGTGGAAACTTTCAGCAGGGCAGTAAGGAAAACTACCACAACCGTTCTAGCTACACGAAAATGGTTTTAAGAGACTATCTGTAATTTTTCGTTAAATTATGATTACCATCCAAAATCGGGTGGGGCTGTTTCGGTTTACACGGCCGTTGGTTTTAACGTGAAACTCTCACTCTTTGTGTTAGGTACCTTGTTTCGGAACTGTAGTCCAGCCCAATCCCTTATCATCTTCTTATAAAAATTCCCATTTGTGGCAAATAAAGCATTGCAAGCAATATTTGGCATTAAAATTATTGACATTATTGACAGTACAATTCAAACGGCTTAAGATAATAAAGCGCTTTCAGCGGAGCACCAAGCATGCGGCGTCTAGCGGTGCCACTGAGAATAAAGCAATGGAATTCTTAAAGCACTGAGAAGCGGTGTAATTAAAAATTCGCAACCCAAAGGTCGTAACCGCCGTGGAATTCACGTCACTTACACGTTTTGACCAACACTCAACAATTCGTTACGTTTCGGTCGAGTTTTATGACATGGTACCCCCCGTGTATGGTACTGAATTTAAAGACGTTTCACGTCAATAATACATTAAGCAAGAAAATGGCAATTTTACACATTTTTTTTATTGAATCCAATCATTCCTGTTTATAAGTAAGTAATACTGGTCAAACACTTTTATGGGACCAACCCAGGTTCGAGAACTAGTTAGGAATTGCAAAAAATCTTTTCTCAAACAGGGTGACCAGGTGACCACTGTTGCCTTCCAAAAAAGTTTCGCTACCCTGTTCTATCTAATACTAGCCGATGCCCGCGGCTACGCCCGCGTAAAATTACATACTAAAACCTTCCTCATGAATCACTATCTATTAAAAAAATAGTTGCGTAGTTTTAAAGATCTAAGCATACATATGGACAGACAGACGCGGCGGGAGACTGTTTTATAATATGTAGTGATTAGGGATGGAGGAGACCATACCTTTGGGTAGCCCTCGAAATATAAATGCGTTTTTTTAGCAAGAAAGCTTAGTGTAACTGCGTATTTTTCTGGCATAAAATATACTGTGCATTTGATAATAATGCAGCTTGTAATCGTATTAGGATTTACAGTAATGATCTTTCACAAACATTTACAAATAAATCGATAATCGGTAATCGATATAGATCGTCGATATATTTTTTCCGTTCACCGTCGCTATACGAGGAATGTGGATGTTCAGAAGCTATGTGTTAATGATTGCAGTGCAAAGCGCTGTACTACTGCATCAAAGAAGCGATGGAGAAGAGCGGGAGGCGACAAGATGCGGCCGAGCTCGGCGGAGAGTTCCCCATACAGGACTGCGCCACCGGGGAGGGCGGGCTTATACAGGTGACGTACCACCATAAACACCAACGTTCACACATAAGTTACTCTTATACTAGTGGTGCATAGTTTTCTCGGCGTTTGAATGACATTGTCTGAAAAGCGTTGGTACCTAAAAATTTGTGAAATTGCTTGCAGAAATTGTATTAAAAAAAACAAAATGGCGGCGTTAGTTCTTAGTGATCCTACTAGGGTTACGCGCCAAAAGAACCATATTATATTGTAACAGTGTACAGTCACGAACACCAATATGTATACATGTCACCGTAAAATTGTCAAATACGTTATATTGTAATATCTCTAGCGATATTGTAAAGTCTCGAATTATTGTCAAATGAACATACTGCTTACAATAAAACGCATTATTTTTCGTGAAATGCATGCGATGGTAGTCAACTCACGCGGTGTGGAGTGAAGGAGGGGTCCCCCTTGCCCAGTGGTACCACTCTCATGAAAAGATACTGTACCATTCCTGAGAAATATCGATTAATATAACCTAACCTTAAAACACTTCATATTCCCCTAAAAAGCGTAGTCGACGGAGCCCCGCTTCGCGGGGCCCCTATTTCCGAGTGCAGGGTTTAAAGGAACCTAACTAACCTAACGGGGGGGTACCCCAAGTCCCGTTTATGGGGGCAAGAGATACTTCCGTATGTTCAGTTGACAATAATTCGAGACTTTACAATATCGCTAGAGAGATACACGTTATATTGTAATATAACGTATTTGACAATATTACGGTGACATACACATTCCTAAAGTTAAAAGCAATTTTCGTGAAAAATAACGATTGAAACATGGAAATAGGATCTTTTTTCATAAAAATATGAGTTCCAGAATACTATGTTCATAAAAACATGAAATTTTTAATCAAAACAGTAGGAGAAAAACAATTTAAAAGCAATTAAGTGATAACATATAAATGTTCGTGACAGTACTCATTGTTGGGAAGCCATATAATAAATAAATAAATAAAGTACTCGACTCTGTAAAGCCTTGTGTAATGACTGGAACTACTGGAAGAGTAGGTACGTTTAACGACCTCAAGGGTTGTTCACCTCATATTTGGTTATGAATGCGTCTATTTTTTGCATCTTCAAATTACTTTGAAAAAAGTAATTGCTAGAAAGTTACCAAAAAATTTTTGTGTTACACTTTTGTGATGCAGCGTACCATAAAATATGTGGGAATGATAAATACGCCGTGGAACTTCTTCTGATAATAGTTGATGATAATATGTTCACTGTTTTAACAACACATCAATATGTTTAACTCCAAAGGTGTGCATGGAAGGCGTCGGACTTCTGTTCCACCACAGCAAGGTACGTCCCTACGCTTCGTTTGTGTGTTCGTCCTTTTTTGTCAGCTTGTCTATGTTATTTATTTGATAAGTCATCAAAATGATGTACCAAAACCCTACAAGTCAGAGTAGATGCAAAAAGTTTTGGTATTATCATTTAATCGTTTGTCCAGGTAAGATATCTGTCAGTGTATATGCTTGATTTGGGAAAAGTCTCGATACAAGTGAGTGAAACATTCATAAAGAGTGTTGTACAGTCGCGCTGTACGACAGTCTGTACAACATCAGCGTCCGCGCTGCCAATGCTTCATTGTATCAATATTGTATCGGTGCCGTTAGCGCGTTGTTATATCGTACCGTATTATGAAGCTTACCTATCCAACAAGACAAATATATCTTCTATTATTAAACAGGCACAGATGAATTAATATAAATATATATTAAGAATCGTTTTAGTCATCATTGTTTAGTCGATGCCCCACATAACTAACTGCCTAGTTTTAAAATTCTCATCCTCATAAACTTAACCGGACGCAAGGACCACTCAAACTTTCCTATTTGGATTTCTCTTCAATTTTTACTCTGGTATTATTTTTTTTCATACTATCTATATTTATATGATATTTATCTTATACATTTTGTTTAAAATTCAGGTGATTTTGCATTTACTAATTCCGTATTATTGTCAACAAAGCTTAGGTCTAATTAAGACCCAGTATTTTTGCCCTTAAATATCCTTATCTACTATTCGATGTAATAGTTTAGATTATTTTTTTACATTTAAGACTATCCGTTGTCCATCTGATATACGTTCTTATACTCCATACGACTTGTGCATGTGCTATTTGTCTGCAATACCCGTACATCGCTGGAGTGCGTGGGCGCCGCTGTGCTCTCGCTAGGAACTTTTGAGATGGTCCTTGACACGCGCTCGGCCGTCAACTAATCTCATATTTTTGTCTGTTCTACTCTTTCCGGACACGCCGAACACGCGCCGCTGCGCAAAAGGATTTCGAGGTACACAGTGGTTCATTCATAGTAATGGCTGGCTCTTACGATGATCGACACGACCTTTACGACCTTTAAGATTTAGTCACGGTCACCGTGTGAATCGCATCTAGCGATGATCGTTCGAGGTCGTAGGGCTTTACTTGTAGTTTTGAGGCTTACAGATTGTTTTTAGCCGTTGTTAGCGTTGTATTAGTTCTCCCGAGTGCGGCGAGCGCCGATGCGCGCAGTCGTGCATGCACATAGACGCCCTTTGTTTATTATCTGTTTATATTAACGCACCCGACAGCTTGCATTCGTATCGTGGATCGTCCGGCGAGCGGTCTCGATCTTTCGCTCTCGCACTTTGTGCTGAGATTTAGTTCGTTCGTCCCCTATCACCCGGAACATAGCGAGCGTCCGTCAGCGCTAAAGCTTACCGGACACGAGTCACGAGGTCAGTCGTAGAGCATTCGCCATCTCACAAGTTCCGGTGCGGCCGCACCGCTCCCCGCACCTCTGACCTCGCACACCGCACTCCCGCCCTGCCGAACTCCTCACCCAAGCTCTTTGCTCGATGTCTCAACTGCAGAAACTAAATAACGCAACTTTACTTCCGATTTTACTAAACTCTCTTGTTTGAAAATCTGGTACCTATGGTTCCCGAGATTGGACCTTATCGGGGCAATTTAGTATTAAGGAATTGAAGGAAACAATGAATTGGCATGCGTTTTAGTTTTTGCACTCAATTAACGATACACTAACTGAGGTAGAAGGCGGGCTATTTTTGCCGTTAGTGTATTGGGTTCCAATCCGCGTATCGCATGTATGTATTTTATATGGGCATGTTTTTTTTTATAATTTCCTTTGGTGGTTAGACTCGTAAGTAATACATGAACCATTGATTATGATTACCTATACATTTTAAATGTGTGTTCGTTTTACTTAACAAACACGAAAACAACGATACAAGGGTTTGAGTGGAAAAAGAGAATTAGCAACTAAAAGCGATAATTATCCAAGTCTTGCTCTCTACGACGTTACTTGTCACATTCATCAAGTTAATGATTCAACTCCAAAGGAAATGTAATACTTACGCAATTAATGTAATCAATGTGTAGATATTGCTTGTAAGCATTGTAGATAAATGTTTTTTATTCAGATTGCATGCATTTAGTTTTTTAATGTAGTGTTTACTAGATTTGCAAATGACCTGTTGTTATTATACTTACTATTTTATATGCATATCCATAAATTATATTTGCGCAAATATAAAAATCCTGTCCTATTTCATAAAAGTCAGTGATGTGATATTTTGTCTCCATACAACATCAACTTTACTTTTCAAATTCTAGCGAACTAAAACATACGGTACTTTTATAGTATGATCTTTTGGGATCGTTGACAGACAACGCACAGTCAAGTATAGTTATACGAGAGTTGGTTCCTTATATAACGTAGGTGAAAAATTCAACCCCTTACAGAAGTTAAATCAGGATGAAACTGTTTATTCCAATTGGAAACTTCATCAAACGCACGAACACACGTACCAACAAACTAAAACTTGACCTTTAAATGACTGAGAACTTCACATCAATTGAGACAGATTTGTAACCGCTCTGTTTGTCCTCCTTCCCGTTAATTTTGAACAAATCTTACTACAGCGTGTTACCAAAATTACCGTGTCACTGTCCCTTAGTATATGGGGTTAGCACACCAAAGATATTGTAAACACTTCTTCAGGCCTCCAAATTCCTTTTGGCTCATTTGGGTCGTCTCAACCGACTAGCTCCGTCAACCATCCACCATACCTTAATCATGTTCGGGTCATAGCAGCCCAATTCTAGCGAAGCTGTAAATAAATAAAAAACCCAGCGGCATTTACTCGAACATTTATCTTCAGACATTTTATTTTGCCGAGCGGCTGTATAGCCCGTCTCACGCTAGAGAGTCGGTATCACAAGTTTCCTCGCAGGGCGTTAGGCGGCGGCCATATTAACATTATTCTCCCTCAGCCTAAGCTATATAGATGTGCGCACGTCTGTTACAACTGTTATTTAGTTCATAGTATAGGTACACTTCATAACCAATTCTTGAATAACCACTGAACTTGTCTGTGTTACAGTTTTTCGTGCGGCTGGATCATATAAGGAAGTGCTTCACGCAGAATGGCGGTATCTTCGTTTTAGAAGAATTTAGTAAGTTTTAGTATTGTGTTATAAGTATGTAGACACAGCTGAATGTGGACCTGAAAACAAGTGAATAATCGTTTCAATGATTGAATCTAAATAACGTTTACTTACCTACGTGAGAGACAGACAACCATTATTTTTCTTCGTCGTCCTTCCACGGCTGAAGATGAAGACCTCGACCACATATTATGAAGTCTCCACGCTAAGAGGTGTTCCTAAACGTGTCGTTTGGTGTAATGCCGCCTCCTCTAGGCTTTCTTAGACGCGTTAGACCGTAATGCTTCGGGGTATATTCCCTTACGACTATAGATGGTGTAAAAACTTTAAATTAAAAATACTACACGTTTCAGATCCGAAAACAAGACAGATTATACAAAGGAAATATAAATCTGTGATGGCAAGTACAAATTTTCCAATAAAATAGTTTTTGTTAGTTTATGTTTTGTTTATTTTCATCTACGTGTTTATGTTATGTTGTAGGCAGAAAAAGTAGTGCTTGATCTTCATCGTTTCTTCTCCTTGTGGCTTTCCCGTTACTTTGTCGAGACCGGTGGACATCAATTGAATTACACACCTTGCGTTTCTTAGCTCATTCCTTCCTAGTCAGTGTACGTACCAATCGCACGTGTTTTGTTTTTATTTGATTCATTATTAACGCTTGGCTCCATTTGCACAATCGTGTTTTCATGACAACTACAGCGCTCACTGCTTATTAATAAGTATGTATCTACAGTCAACACAATATAAACAGGCAGCTAACTACAAGTCATAGCTAGTCTATATTAGTGAGGAGGTTTTCCATTCGACATTTTTCAATAAACAATGCCGTGTGTGCTTGATGTCGACACCAAAGCTTTGAATAATAATAATAAAAATATCGCTGGACATTATACACAGCGCCATTTAGTGCCACACTAAGCAACGAGGCTTATGTCGTGGACACCATATAGTTGATATGCTACATAGAAACATTTCGATAGTAATTATATTGGTTATATTATATTTGTTCAACAAACTCGCAATCCAGTATACCTACTCACTGGATGCTTGTTTTGTTCAATATATTATGTTGCCGTGCCCTAACCGGGTTTCATGTTGGAACTTACTTACATATATATATAGCAACTGAATGTACACATGAATGCAATAAAGAATTTGAATTTGAGTTTGTAAATACATACTTATTATACATATTAATAAACATCCATCACTCTGAAACAAATGTCCATGCTCATCACACAAACATATGCTCCTACCGGGATTCCAACCCGGGACCCTAAGAACGTAACGCCTCACTACCGCTGCGCTATTCGGGTCGTGCAGTGCAACAATTTATCTTGCCGGTGGCCCCGTGACTTGTATTTTGTTGACTGTACCTACACAACACACATAATTATTTTAGCTAAATTATAATCTAGTATATGACTATGTACATAACTATTGTAACATCTTTGTTTGTCATCTTAACATTTTGTTCACATAATTATATCACAGCTATAAAAATAAGCAATGAATGCTTAGTTCATAATCTCTAAACAGTTTTAGAACACAACATTTGTAGATTTAAAAAAATATACCTAAGTATACAGGGTGATTGGTAATTGGATGCAGGCCTCGAAATGAGGGATATACTAGACCTTATTTGCAACAATTTTGACCCGATAACTTGGGGTCTAAACTGGGTGGTTTTTGAGAAATCGAACTATTAAAGTTTTCCTTGAAATGTTCCACCTTTACACCATAAAGTGCCGATTGTGAGAAATCTACGCCATTCAGGATATTAAACTGATACTTTTCTGATAGCTCATGAACAAATGTATCCTCCGAAAACCGATTTATCAAAGCAGAAAAAGCAGTCATTTTCTTCTGTTGGAACGTCATTTAAGCAGGATCAGGGCCGGCAGAGTAACTGAGTGTCTTTTTGCTTTGGTTCCAACAGCAAATTACTACAGAGAATTCTGAGGCAAGGAGGAAACTCGATATGTAAGGGTGGTCACTCATCCGCAGACCAACCTAGGCAAGCACGGCTTACACACACGGCTCACATGTAGGTACGTCGGACCCCATTTTGATCTTAAAAATTGTGAAATGTTCACATTGTTTTACACACGACGCGGCGTCGTGCCGCCAACTACCACTAATACTCGTCAATATACATATAAGGTGTACGGTATCAAAAAACAAATATATAAAAAAAAAAAAAACTTTTTTCAAGCATTTTTAGTTTTTACATAAAGAAAACATTTCCAGTCCAAAGTCTGCAAAATGTGATGGGAAAGTTAGAATCAGCTCTCTACGTTTGCGCTGACGCAGGGGTGAACGACCACGCGCGCGGCGCCCTGCACTGTGCAGTCACAGTACAGTCAAGTGCGCATATTCAATAATTTTGTGCGCAGTGAAAATATTGCCATATCTTTGAAACGGATCGTTACTTATATAAAAATTTTTCGTGATTATTTTTTATTTGTGATTCCAAACAACTCCTCAAGTTTCTTGCAGTTAATTTTACCTTAACCTTATATAAAGTACTCTGCGCTCGTTAATGTCGTCGTTCTTATGTATGCAGGTATATTATCGGATGTCGACAAGACAACGTCTAGCACACCATAGACATAATAGACTAAACGCAAAAATATGGATCTACGCACAGGTAAAGTTTGCATTTTTGGCACATAAGACGAGTGTCAGACCTTTTTTTATTTTGCTGCTCATATTTTGCATCGCTGATATTTTCCGGTTAGTATTCTAACAGGAAAATGCTCTAAGACATCATTATGTAGGTAATTAAATAAAATACATTAAACGAGCTGCTGGCATTTAGGTCGTAAATATACGACCCTGACGAAATCGTTATGGACCCAAAAAAAATTGTCTGATTAATCCGACCTAAGCGATTAAATAAAAAGTTAATAATGGATGACCGCATCCATTACTAATAAAATTTAATAACAGTAAAGGAACTACTCTATTAAAAAAAAAACACGTTTGACGTCATGGGACTGTCAAATATAGACGACTGTGGCGTCCCTCGCACAGACAATACAACAGTGTGATAGAGATGGGCTTTACAGTCATTACAATTAATCGATAAACAACTAACACTCGACTTTTAAAGAGCGCATAGTTCAATTTTATAAAATTTTCTTGATTTCCCAAACAAAAGTTCAATAGCAAATGTTTTATTTATTTTCTAGTGCAAAATTCAGAGTAAATTAAATATAACGTAGGTTGCCGTCGAGGTCGATATTCTTGTTATATTGACTGCTACCTACATCACTACGTGTCCTGTTATGGTGACTGTGGCGTTGAGGGCATTGTGTTTTTCGAACTTTATTACTTAACGAGTTCCAGGTGGCTCCTCAATTCAGATGTTTAGATTGAGGAGCCACTTTTGCATTAAAATAACTAGTGATATATTTTGCTGCTAAATCTAGAATTCGTGCTGCAAAATAAGCTACATTGCTGCTAAATAATGGTGAGATCAGATTTTAAAAATCTGATGTGGCTCCTCAATCCTTACGGACATGTTTTCTTTTTTGTCATTTTACGCTACTAAAGATAAAATCTAACGAAAGCAATTCACTACAAATAAGTTAAGAAGAGTCAAGGTACTTAATAAACAAGGGAATTAAACAAAACAATGCTGTTTCATGGCATTTATTTACGTTTAAAGTTCGGTCACGCAGGCAGGCGCGACCGTGGCGGGCTAGGCACATTTTGGTTTGTCGTCTATACACGACTGTGGCGGTCAAAAGGTTAAGGTGTAAAAGTGGAACATTTCAAGGAAAACTTTGAAAGTTCGATTTCTCAAAAACCACCCAGTTTGGACCCCAAGGTATCTGGGTCAAAATTGTTGCAAATAAGGACTATTATCCCCCCTTTCAAGGCCTGCACCTAATTGCCAGTCACCCTGTATAAATATATTACTTGGCTATTATTAGTTAAGTATCGAAAATAGAATCATGATGATTTCAATTTTCATGAATTAAGTTGCATGATTCGAATTTCGTAATTCGAGTTGTAGCCACAAATATTGGTGAACGGAAGTTTTCTGTTGTTGTTTGTGGCTCTTCATTTAACGTGGGATTTTCTGCATTCGGACACTAAGGTCCATGTTCACCAAAAACCATACGGTCTGATTATCTAAAAATATGACCGTTATCTTTTCGGTGAACATGGACCTAAATGTGGTAAAACAATCAACCAAACCAAAACCAAACTAAATGTACAAAAATACAGGCGGACCAGATATGCTACGCGGTGCTGTGCGTGTTCTCTTACTTCGCGGCGGGCCACGAGCAGAAGAAAGCGATCCTCGAGCAAGCTGCGCGCGTGCCGCCCGCGCAACCCGACGCGCTCGCGCCCGAACACGACGCGCGCAAGCGGACCAGTCCCCAGGTCTGTTGCTCAGCAACGCCATTTCGTGACTTTCTTCTTACCGTGTCGGTGGCAATCTAAATTTTGAGTCTCCCCAGAACTAGGCTACGAGTTTGGCGCCTTCAGTACCTAGCGTCCATCAGTTCCTATAAATAACAGACAAATACACAACGTCAAGTGCTATCGTTTGCAGAACTAACAAATTTCCTTTGGCCAACCTGGGTCCGGAGTCTGGCTCTTGATCTGGAACATGAGGATATATTGCACTTACTTATTCGATTACTTCGTGAACTGCCTTGACATCCCCCTTCAATGACTATCTTCTTTACATTCCTGACCATCCAACAGGTGGAGAGACGCTCTCCCGTAAGACGCACTGGTGAGGCCAGGTCTCCCGCTGGTAAGGTAGAGCCTAGCGACTTGAGAGAAATGGCGGAGCGGCAGCAAGTACGAGGCGGTCAAATCGGCACACCCTCTGCTGGCCTTCCCGCTTCCGACCGAGCTGGGGCCGGAGCAGAGCGAGCTGGGAGCGAGCGGGCCGGTGCTGATAGAGCCCAGAGTGAACGGTCCAGCGGCGAGAGGGCCGGGAGCGAGCGAACGTCGCGCTCGGACAGCCTGCCGCCACGCCGGCCGCCGCCGCCCGCCGTCCCGCCGGCCGCGCCCGCGTCGCACCAGCGCCTGGCGCGCGCGCACTCGCACGCCGCCCCGGCGCGGCCGCCCGACCCGCCTGTAGTGAGTATCATAGCATCCGAACCTGTGACCTCCGCCGGCTGCCGGCTATCACTGATATCACTGACGGTGCTCGTTCCCGCAGATACCGCCGCGGCCCGGCACGACTGGCACGCGGCCTGCGGGTCCTCCGCCGGCGCTGCCGCCGCGCCAGCTGTCGGTCGCCGCAGACGTCGGCTCGGCACCGAGGTGAGCGACCGCCCGACGTCGAGTCCTGTAGAGCGAACTGTCTCGTCGTCCGGGACGCCGCGATGTGCCGTAAAGTATTAGGAGACATTCGTCCGGCCCCAGAGGTGGCGTGGCTGACCACGGTGACGCTTGTCGCAGAGGCGCGGGCGCGGCGGGAGGGGCCGGCGGGACGGGCGGGACGGGCGGGACGGGCGGGGCGCGGCGGGGCCCGCCACAGCGGCAGGGCTCGATGTCGGCGCCGTTCACGTCCACGAACCCGTTCACGTCGCCGCGCCACGCCGAGTTCGTGATCCCGCAGCGCAACAACGTGCGCCGCTCCTCCACCACTGACAGAAGTTAATCACATCTGCGGTTCCGGATGTTTCGTCCTTAGAAGTGTATCTGTGCTGCACACCCACCCCTCCCTGTTCGAAATTAGACAGTAGCCTTACGTGTGTAACCCGATGTAAAGTGTTAACAATAATAATCAATAAAGTATGCATAAAACAGTAGAGCTTGACAAATAATTTTAAAATAGTCCGTCACTAAGCAATAATCAGAATTTTGTAAAAGTGATCGGCCCTACCTGGAAATACTGATGGGTATTTTACCAACGACTTAAAATGTGGGTTCCGAACGGTAGGAAAGTGCTGTGGGCTTATGTCTCATTTATTTGGTACAAATTATGCGGTATGTCCCCTAAATATGGCTTTAATTAATGCAAAATCGTTATATTTATTCCGATTGGATTACAGAATATATAGGTTCCCAAACACATATTTGAAGATTTAGACAAGAGTTACGAGAAAAAAGATTTTTCTATAGAAATTTTAAATTCCTCATATCTCGTCCTTATATCATTGTCCTTTTAAAATATATACTTGGGAACATGGATATTCTGTAATACAATCGAAATATATATGTCACCGTAAAATTGTCAAATACGTTATATTACAATATAACGTGTATCTCTTTAGCGATATTGTAAAGTCTCGAATTATTGTCAACTGAACATACGGAAGTATCTCTGCCCCCATAATCGGGACTTGGGGCACCCCCCCGTTAGGTTAGTTAGGTTCCTTTAAACCCTGCACCCGGAAATAGGGGCCCCGCGAAGCGGGGCTCCGTCGACTACGCTTTTTAGGGGAATATAAAGTGTTTTAAGGTTAGGTTATAATAACCGGTATTTCTCAGGAATGGTACAATATCTTTTCATGAGAGTTGTACCACTGGGCAAGGGGGACTTCTCCTTCCCTCCACACCGCGTGAGTTGACTACCATCGCATGCATTTCACGTAAAATAATGCGTTTTGTTGTAAGAAGTATGTTCATTTGACAATATTTCGAGATTTTACAATATCGCTAGAGATATTACAATATTATCGTATTTGACAATTTTACGGTGACATATACACACTATCTTAAAAATATGTTTGATTTTCATATTATTTTGGTATTACATTTGTATGAAAAACGCATGCTCCGCCGGCCCCTTAAACCACAAATCTGTTTCTTTTTTTGAGAATTTAAAAACAAAATCAAATATTAAATGATAGAAGCCTATGCATTCAACATTTGCAAAATATCTAAGCAAAATATGTGATAAAAACTTAAAAACCAATAAATCACACTTTTTACCGGTTTAGAAATTTCATATTATGTTTGTTACCCTTAAGGTGCTACCTCACCTGAAGCATTCGCCTGTAATGTAACTTTTCAGATTCGATTTTGAGCATTACATGACAGTACTATCTCCCTAGCTTGACGAGCATTCATCTGTAATGTAACATTTCAGATTCGATTTTGAGCATTACATGACAGTACTATCTCCCTAGCTTGACGAGCATTCATCTGTAATGTAACATTTCAGATTCGATTTTGAGCATTACATGACAGTACTATCTCCCTAGCTTGACGAGCATTCATCTGTAATGTAACATTTCAGATTCGATTTTGAGCATTACATGCCAGTACTATCTCCCTAGCTTGACGAGCATTCATCTGTAATGTAACATTTCAGATTCGATTTTGAGCATTACATGACAGTACTATCTCCCTAGCTTGACGAGCATTCATCTGTAATGTAACATTTCAGATTCGATTTCGAGCATTTAGTTGATTCCTGTGCTGAGCGCGGCAATTTTATTAATTTTACACATTGTATCATCAAGCTGTCCACTGTATGCTCGACTCTGTAACGTTATATCACAGGCGAATGCTCCAAGCGAGGGAGCACCTCTAAGATTTAAATGGTACTCGTAATGTGCCCAGATCAACGGGTACGCCCTTTGCAACGGGTGCAATTAAAAGTACAATGTAATCGGTAATCAAATAGGAACTAGCCAGCGCATAAGTTACTACCAACTGTCAAATTTTCTCATTCGATTTTGAACTTCGCTTTTCTTGATCATCGGTTCAAATATCTACTAGCACTTACTTATTTATATGCATATCACGTTGAGTAAAATTTGTTAAATCTGATGAATTTTGAATACTTACATATATGTATAATATTCTTACCTTTGTTGGGTTCTGTCTGTAGCTTCTAGAGATCGTTGAGACGTGATACCATTAAAACTGGATATTTGTAGTTTCTGTGTAATTTCGATATTCATCTTGGGTTTTACTTGACAGCAAATAAAAATCTTAAATAAGCTACAGCGACAACCGTTCAGAGATCACTAACAAATTGAATCAAATTATGTAATTTCAATTAGAAAATATGGTTAAAAACTGCAGGGTTTTTGTTGTAAGTTTTCACTTTTTTCTTTTGTGTATTGAATTACCTACTGTTTTACAAGGGAGAATAATAAATATCTGACAAGGTTGCAGTTTGTTTTTGTAATCCACTTGTATCCATGTAAAACATGTCCTTGTTTTTATGTTATATTTTTCTTTACTTACCTACCTATTACATGTTCCAGTGTTCCTATGCTATAAATGTAAAGCTGTTAAAAAGCCGATCTAAAAATATATAATTATGTAGTACGTAGGTACTAAAATGAAAAGAAATATTTGTTATAAGACAGGTACCTACCTAACTGCCGATATTTGAGGTTATATTATTTTATGCCAAATAAATACTTAAAATAAAATTACAATGTGTCTTTAATTTTATATTGGTAATTATTTCTACAAAGTCTCTAATAGGTACACAGGTCCTTCACGCAGTATTGGTGGTAAGTAGATAGACATTGACATTAAATATTGATCATATAATAGCTGAATGATCTACATCTGAAGATAAAGGTATAGGTAGGTATATTATGTACCTACCCATTTACTAAGAAAGGATTTTTGAACTGGAGGATATCTTGTTTTGTTTACTAAGTTACAGGTAGCAACAAGTCTGAACAATAAAAATGACAGCACTTGGTACCTAGTGATAGTTAGGTACGGTCGAACAAGATATTTATGTTTTTGTTGTTGTTTTGTTGTTAATTGTGTTATTTATTTATGTTTTTTTTTATGTTTTGGTTTTGTAAAGTGTCAACCAAATAGCTTCTTCGACCGTACAATAGAATCTACGCAAAACATGCCACCTAAATATGCAATGTATCAATAAAATTACCAAATTAATTCAGCCTTTCAAAATAATTAAATTAACTCCTTTACTGCAAGGTGTTTCCGTAATATCACAGATATTTGGTTTTCTTAGCAAAAATAAAATTTCGGCCTAATTCTCAAAGGCAACGTTTCTGAATTCGCTGCAAAGTTTAACATTCGTTAAAGGTATAGTGACAGAAATAGTTAGTCAAGTATGTTCAAACTTTAATGTTGTTTGAGAATCCGGAGGTCAGACCCGTATTCTATTACTATAACTGCCTTCAATCGTTTAGAAGAGAAATTGTTATAACGTCTTCTTTACTACTGACCAGAGTGACCCAGTTACATACTCAGTCACTTCAGATAGTTCGTTCAGGCTTCATTTTAATCTTGACTTAGTTAAAATATACAGGCGTTCATAAATAGGATACGGGTCCTAAAAATGTATTTATTACTACATAAGTTCCTACTTCCCTATCTATACCTAACGCACATGACACATATCATTAGGAATAAGTAAGTAATTCTATACAACAATACTAAATTTCCAAATCCAACAATTTGCCCTAAAAGCATGATGTCCAAGATCAACAGGACACAGTTATATGTTATGAGCTTGTTACTTACATTTAAAATCTTAACATTACACAGAGTTAAAAAAACAGCTAGCTTATTTACCTTAATTATCTACTTCTTGAAATGAGTAAGAAAGAGTTTGACAACAGAAGTGTTACAATCCTATCACTTCGTCGTACAATTATACAGGGTAAATTTAACTAGCTAGCGAAACTCGGCAGACGTGATGGACAAGATGTAGTTTCGTCCAACACATTATGTTTTTTTACCCGACTACGGCGAAGCCAAATGGAAGGGTTATGATTGGATGAATGACTTCATAACATTTTGACTAATTTGACTATTGCTTTTGTCAATTAACTTGTATTATTTTATAATCAGCCTTCCTTGTTGATAAATTGATTACTAATGCTCGCCCATGGAATGCAAAGCTTCTCAACATGAAATGTGGTTAGATATAAAACCTATTTCACGTTTCTCTTTAGCTCAAGTTTCTTCTTTCTCGTACATTTTTTTGACAAAAATTAATATGACGTACAAACATGACGGTCCATAAGCTCAAAGTAAAAAAAAGGAATATGTAGGTACTTAAATCAAGTACCTAACTAATAATTACAAATAACTTTTTTCTGTGATGTTTGTTGCTATTAAATGACTGGTCGTAGGTAATGTCCATGTTTGATTCCATTCTTGACTAGGCGAAACGAGGTTGATAGATGGTGCCATGACTAATAGTAGGTACCATTAGCACAAGCAGTAATTGCAAGGAGCGGATTTAAAAACTACTCCTAGTAACTTTGGTTGTTTTAAGTTTTTAGTTACAATAGGCACGACGACAGTATCAAAAAATTATACAAATCTATTTAGTCCGTCAGATAAAGTACCTAAGTATTGAAAAATAATGGACCTGCAGTTTTTTTTGTCAACTACCCTATTATGGGAAAATATGAAATTATGTTGACTTACCGCTATTTACTTGTTTTTTAATCAAAATGTATATAACGCTGTCTTTGAACATCCGACACGCTGCACTGATGCAATAATGTAAAAGTTGACTCAAATCATTTTTAAATATTAGTTAAAATGATTTAATTTGACATGCCATGAGAAATTAATCTTTGTTTATATAGAAATTAATCTTTGTTTGTGCTGCTGGCAGCACTAGTTTTTAAGGGTTTAGTTGTACTTACTCTTTCCCACTTGCTCGTGTGTCAATAAGTACCTAACTATTAGAAGTAGGTAACCTTTCATAAAATACCTCATTATTAGACTTTCTTGAATGTGAACTAAAAATAAAACTTTACCTAATACTTAGGCACTTACTTTACGAAAAATTACAGCAGAAATGTTTGCCTCCGTACGATTGCGAACATCGTTAGTTTAAAATGTATCTCGCGGGATTATAAATTGTCAAAACATTGTGCTGTTCACAATCAAACGACGAGATATTTTGCACCTCTAATAGAGTCAGTTTAATAGATCACATTTGACAACTGACAGTTCTAAGTACAGGTTACCTTTTTTGCTATTAAGTATTACAATAAATATGTAATCGTTATTGAAAATGTTAAGCAATTGTGCAGTTCTAACTTCGAATAAATCAATAATATTATTGTTTTTATTTTTAGGTTACGATGTTGTATTTTGATGAAGTGTCAAATGTGATCTATTATCTTGGCCCTACAGTACCTACCTACCTATGTATTTATTACAATCTGTCGAATAGTTTATATAAAAATAAGAACAACTCACGAGTAGGTAACGATAGTCACATTATAATAATGCAATAGGATGCGAAACAAATATTCCAGTATAAATAAGACCTTTAGTAAATACTGTTCATCTTCTTGAATTCGATTGCTTGCATCATTGATCGATTGCATCGTTTTCGTCCACAACCTAAAAAGGTTTGAATGTGTTAAAAATACTACTAATATTGGAAAGCGATACCCATTCCATATAATTTTATATTCAAAAAATCCCTGCCTCTTACCAAACGTGCTTGTTTTTTACTTTTCAGTTTTTTTTTACCGCAGTCGGATTTTTTAACTTTTATATTACCTACTTAAGCGAGCAATTATTTCACTTTGTATAGGTACAATTGGTCCTTTCGAATTACTTTTAAACATAAATTGTAAGTAGGTACTAAAGGTAGAATGGAAACCGAAGCGAGGCAAAAACCTGAGTAGCCTCGTACTGCTACTGACTGAGCGAGCAGCCTCGGACGTTTGCTTCGCAACGTTATTGCGTTAGCCGCGCGACTCCGAGGGAGGCAGCCTCGGTCTGTATTTAGGTAAATATGCATGCCGCGCACGGCAAAGCCGAGCCGGAGCGAGGCTGAGGCAAAGTCGAACGACTCGAAACCTAGAACAGAGGCCACACGAGCGTAGCGGATATTCAGTTCTGCTCAAGATTGTCATGAAGTCGTGGGTTCGGAAGGCTATCGCCACCACTGCCGTTCATAAGAAAAGTTGGTTTAATCATTGCGCGTCCCAAAGTAGTCTATTTGCCATGTTTTAATTTGAGACACTGTTCTCAATTCGTGATTCCGTATCTTCAAACAAGCGAGGCAAAACACACAACACGTCTTGAGTGCGCGAGGCAAACTTACTGAGGCGCTTTTGAGCATGGACAAAAACCGACAACGTTTGGCTCGGGTCGCGGCACACTCGGGCGAGGCAGCGCGTGGGTTTGCCTCAGGCGTAGCTAGTCTTGACCGACCGAGGATTTGCCTCGCGAGGCTGCTCGCTCAGTCAGTTATACGCGGCTATAGGCAAAAAAACAAGCACCGCAATCGGGGTGTTTGTTTTTTTATTAAATTATTCTTCTTAAAGATGTCTATAACGTCATATTATGAAACTACCAAGGAATAACGGGTCATTCGTCAACTGGCGACAGTGAAGCTCGCGAGTTCGCGCGAGATAGCAACTTTCAATTTTAATTTAAAAAAATGTCGTCATCTCGCGCTATAAAGTCAAAAGAAAACAAATTGAAACCAATATCTATAAATAACGTAACTATTGCCTGGGTCCGGTTCAGTTATAAGGTTATTTATTCATTTTAAGCGGCGCGGCGACGTAGAGAGAAAGGCTGGCGGCGGTGGACGGGAGGGTGGGGTTTTTTTTCAACCGATTTCCAAAAAGAGGAGGTTCTCAATTCGACTGTTTCTTTTTTTTTTGTAAAAATGTTAATGTAGGTATGGCATTGTTTTTTTTTCCTTTTTTTGTAATAATAATAATATAAATGTACTAGCTTCTGCCCGCGACTTCGTACGCGGATCCTGTTGCTTATGCCAGCGACAACGGGGTCGTCGAAGATCTGAAACGTCTGATGTCGAATTCTAAGAACCCGGGGACGGGAAAATAACGGATCTTTCCCACCTGAGCAACACATACCATTTGTTTCTTTTTGCCATTTAACAGCTTCACAAAAAGTACAATTTTTAGCCATACCTCCGATGGCGGAATATGTGGCGTATTCAATCATAGGAAACGTAATGGTCGCCATGCCCTTTTTTTTTGGTTGGGAAATAATCAAATAACTTCTCCAACTCTGGGCGGAGCGGGAGGGAGTGTCAGATTTTTACTGACTAAAACCCATCCATGTTCCTTCCTCGCCCTTTACGATCCAGGGCCACGGTATCTCTTTCGAACAGTCCCGCAGCCCCGGCAGGCTTCGACCTTTGCGGGCCCCTCCCTTTATGCTGACATCTCTTTGAGGCGCACTTGGAACACGAACGCGCCGTCGACACGGCAGGTCGCGATGCCCTACGGCTATATCTTGAGACACATCCGGTTTCTCAGATGATATCGACATTCTGTTCAGAGAATGTCGACGTCGATCAGAATTCAAACGTTCGTTCAATGAACGTGCATCGCGTATCACGCATCACGTTCATCACTCGTTTCAAAAGACCTGTTAGTAGATGTGCGAATACGCTGAAAACTCAAGCCTGATTCTGTATCGGTAAAAATTTCGGATTCGCTCACGATCAGCGGACAGTCGCGCACCACGTTCCGCACTTGTCTCTAAAGACCTAGAAGAAGCTATGCGTAGATACGCTGAGAACTCAAGCGCAATTCTCTATCCGTGAACGTCTCCGACTCGCGAGACAATGCGTGACGTTCACGATCAGCGGTCAGTCGCGCATCACGTTCCCTACTTGTCTCTAGAGATCTAGTAGTCGATGCGTAGATACGCTTGAAACTCAAGCGCAATTCTCTATCCGTGAACGGCTCCGACTCGCAAGACAATGCATGACGTTCACGATTAGCGGTCAGTCGCGCATCTATTCTTCACTGGTCTCTAGAGACCTGGATGTAGAAATACGCTGAGAACGCAGGCGTGCTTCGCGATCCGAAGAGGTTTCTACGGAGCAAGTTGCAGCCTGATGTTCTCGAACAGCATCAAGTCTCTCCTGACGCTCTTCGATAGATTCTTGGGATCTTATGATCCTCAATCTTTTAGCTCCTTTGGAACATTGGGAAAGATTTGACCTCTTTCTAGGCATGGTTATAGTTTTGTTGTGAAGATACCTGATCAATTGAAATCTAAGTAACTGCTCCCCTGCGTTACCGGGTAGGCTACCGAGTCACGAAGATAACTGGAAAAGGAAATTAATTCTACAACAGGTGTCCGAGATCTTCGATTTTTATAAGTCAACAGAGAGTGCTCATCAGATTGAACAACTTTTGCTAAGACGTCATTCCTATATGTGTTATGGTGTAGCTGGGCTCTTGGAGTTCCACAACAGGTGTTCCAGATCTTCGATTTTTATAAACCAACAGAGAGTGCTCATAAAATTGAACAACTTTTGCTAAGACGTCATTCCTATATGTGTTATGGTGTAGCTGGGCTCTTGGAGTTCCACATCAGATGTTCCAGATCTTCAAACTTATACTCTCAGCAGAAAATGCTCATCATGTAGAACAATTTTTGCTATGGTGGCATTTTTGTATCTCTTATAGTTTAGCTGGTCTGTTGCGGTTCTGCATCAGGTGTTCAAGTTTCCAAGATAAATTATAGCCTCATAGCTTCTGCCCGCGAGTTCGTTCGCGTGAAGTTTTGATATCGCAACGCATCGCCTACTCAACGGAAGTTTAAACTGCTTTGTTCCCGCTTGCAACATTTCTTATTGCTGCTCCGCTCCTATTGGTCATAGCGTGATGTTATATATCCTATAGCCTTCCTCGATACATGGACTATCCAACGCAAAAAGAATTTTTCAATTCGAGCCAGTAGTTCCGGAGATTAGCGCGTTCAACCAAACAAACAAACAAACAAACAAACAAACAAACAAACAAACTCTTCTGCTTTATAATATTAGTATAGATTATAAATGGATTGGGTTTATTTTGTTTTTTTATTAATTATAGTATAAATGGATTGGGTTTTTTTGTTAATAATAACATTAATGTATTGCATTGTACTCTTTTTATTTTTTAATTATAATATAAATGGATTGGTTTTTTTTTACAATAATAATATTACAAAAAAAAGAAAACGCACAACCACTTATACTATTTAACGAAAAAATAATAAAAAAATTACATAATACATTTTTATTATTATTTGAAAAAAAACAACAAAAAAAACCCAATCCATCTATACTATAATTTAAAAAAAAAAAACAATTTATATGCAAACATTGCTCGTTTAACATAAAATTTTACATCACTAAAGAAGTTCACGTAGTTGACTGTACATCAGACGTAATTTACATCACATGTAAATGTGATGTAAATTCATCATCTCGCTCGTCAGATGTACAGTCAACTACGTGAACTTCTTTAATAATGTAAAATCTAATATTAAACGAGCAATATACAGGGGGTAAACCACCTCATCACGAAGCCGTCAATCAAACATTCTGTACATCAAACTAAGTAACTTTACGCAATAATTATTGCTGGGAAACTAATTATTTTTGGGGTGAAAAATCACGTTTTGTGGAATAACTCAATGTAACGCACTCAAAACATTGTGCTGATGGATGGATTGAATAGGGTTCGTGGAGAACCTTATAGTAAAAATATTACAATAAAAACTTATATTTAAAAAAAAAACTTGTCAAAAAGTTGGAACTTTGACCCCCAATATCTCCGTAACTAGAAGGTTCCCAGGTATGGTGTAGAACAAAAAAAATATCGCAATGACGGGGAGAACAAGTGCCTTTCGGCTTCGTTAAGAGGTGTTTTACACCCTTTATAAGTATTTTTTTTTCTAAGTAATATAAATGTATTGCATTGTTTTTTTTTGTTTTTTAATTATAGAATAAATGGATTGGTTTGTTTTGTATTAATAATAAAAATGTATAATGTAAATGGATTGGGATTTTTTTGTTTTAATAATAACTTTAATGTATTGCATTTTTTTTTCTTTTTTAATTATAACATATATGGATTAGGTTTTTTTGTTTTTTTTTTATTAATTATAGTATAAATGGATTGGGTTTTTTTTAATAATATTAAGTGGATTGGGTTTTTTCATTTTTTTGTAATATTATTATTATTGTAAAAAAAAAAACAAAAAAATCCATAAGTACTATAATTAATAAAAACAAAAAAACCCAATCCATTTATATTACTTATCATTAAAAAAGAAAAATAACAGTCAAATTGAGTACCTCCATTTTTGGAAGTCGGTTGAAAAAAACCCCACCCTCCCGTCACCGCCGCCAGCCTTTCTGTCCCTACGCCGCCGCGCCACTTTAAATGAATAAATAAACTTATAACTGAACCGAACCCAGGCAATAGTTAGTTATTTATAGATATTGGTTTCAATATGTTTTCATTTGACTCTACAGCGCGAGATGTAAGTTGCCATCTCGCGCGAAGTCGCGAGTTTCACTGTCGCCAGTTGACGAATGACCCGTCTCCCCTACGCCCTCGCCTTCAGCACAAGATATAAACAACTCCACCACAGGTACAATGATGACACACGCTCACACGTGTCAAACAACACGCATTTTTGCGTCTACCAACTTCAACACACTTAATCAAAATAAATAAATAAAACAACATATCAATTTGTAAAAAAACGGAAGAAACCCGGGCCTTATGTGTTCGTATGTTGAAGAAGAGTAAAAACTGGTAAATTACGTTAAATACTTTGTCAAAAATGCTCAGTAACCCGCGAAGAAAAAACAAAAACAAACAAATAAACAACAAAAAACAAACAGTGACAGTAGTAAACAATAAAATTTAAAAGATTTAAAACACCCGACTGCGTAAAAATAACTATGTAATAACTTTAAACAAAAACTGAAATGGAAAAAAAAAACAAGTTTAGTCCAGAAGTATACAAAGCAATTTGATTAACATTAAAATATAATACACACTTAAAATAAAACAATTAATAATAAATTCTGCTATGGAACATTTGACTGCAAATAGTCAGGACCCATTTTGGATGGAATGATTTTAGTCTAGATTATTTAATGAGTTGCAGTCGAAATTTGTTTAATTATATTATTTAATTATTCGACCAATATAATATAATATATAATTAGCTAGTGAAACTCCACAGATGTGACTTCGACCCCCAAGTGGGGTAAAGGAAAGTAAGTATTTTGGGTATGACTTTACCCTTCTTTAAGAATTTATCAGCCCGGTGTCTGAATTTACACCTAGTTTTGGGACTCGGCTCATTTCCAATTACACGGAATTTAAGCATACCCAACTGACGAACTGTGGATCTAAGTACGTCTACCTACTCCTTAGGGAAATATAGGCATAATGATTTTTGAATTGAATTCGAAAAAATCCTTTGGTCAAGATCAAAGATATCCCACAGGAATGTTTATTGTAATACCTTGCCAATTTCAAGCGGGGATCTCGTACATTTAATCCCTTTTTTGGAATATGTTTTAAGGTTATCCTTACTCATATTACTTTTTATTATTTCACTCGTGTGTAACAGCCCTTCTGATGTAAGAATCTGAGGAAATTAATGTGATTTGTTAAAAACCAAACCTTAATAAAAATGGACACTTGTGTTGCCAAAAATATTTAAAATAAAAAATCATAAAAATGGTAAATCATAAATAAAAAAAAAACACTGACTAAGTAGACTGCAGTTATGCATGTGAACTATCACGTGAGAAAGTGTGTCACAATTCACACCGGCACCAAAGTAATTAAGTTTATCGTGACTTGTGAACACAACAATACTTACATAATCTGGATACAAATGTTCACGATTCATTTCTTTTCCTTGGACTTGATCAATTGACTCATGAACTATCCATTTTACATCTAAATCATCTAACATCTTAATCCGTTTTCGTAGTTCTCTGAAATATTCAATAATTATATTTACTTAAATAAATCTGACGCAATATTCTCGTACATAGGTAAGAAATGTGTGCGTTTCGATGGCGCGGCCATGACGTTTTTTTTTGAAAAAAAATATGCCATGATTTTGTAAAAATTTGTAAAAGTAGACTCCCAAAACCATAAATTTGTCAAAGCTATGGTTAAAAAAATATAAGGGTTTGAACGTGGCCGCGCTATTGAAACGCTCCGAACCGCGCGGCCACAGAGATCTTTAAAACTAAGCATTGCAGAGACCTGAAATTTTGCTAGGTAACAGATTGAATTTGTAAAAAATTTGTAAAAATATAGAAAAAAATCCTGGGCTTATATTTTAGGAGCTGTAAGACTAATACGCCATGGCCGCGCCATCGAAACGGTGAAAACACATTTTCGCCGATATCTCGCTGAAAAAGCAACGCAGACATCAGAAGTTTTTTGTAAAACCCAGATTTGAATTTGTCAAAACTAGTAAAAAATAAACAACAAATCCTCAGTTTACATTTCAGGAGCTATAAGACTAATACGCCATGGCCGCGCCATTGAAACGGTGAAAAAATACGTAATCGCCGATATCGCACTGAAAAAGCAACGCAGACGTCTGAAGTATTTTGTAAAACCTGGATTTGAATTTGTCAAAACTAGTAAAAATAAAACAAAAAATAGGTTCTAGGTTCATATTTCAGGAGCTATAAGACTTATCGTTCTCTCGTTACTTAGGGGCAGGGACTTAGAAAAAAAACGAATATAAAAAAAAATACGTTTTTTCGCGGGTTTTTTTACATCTTCTCATGGTACGCGGCCTAAAGCTTCCAGTCCAACCAGATGCAGCTGAATACTAGTATTTTGCATAGAACGTCTGTCTATCTGGGGGTCTAAAATGGCCGCTTTAGCAGAATCCTTAATCCTCAATCACGTTAAAAAAAATTCGTAATATGAACTTTATAGTCATTTTAGACCCCCTAACCTCCAGGAACCAATCAAGTACTAGGCATTACGATACCATTGGTTAAGCGCAGGCCACACCGCCAGTAAGCGAGCGAGCCAGCCGAGGCATCGTTTCACCTCATTTCATACTTTGAAAAGAGGTGAAACGATGTGAACCACGAACTACCGAAAAAGCCGAAACGAAGTATAAAATAAAAAAGAGCCATACGCTAAGCACCGTTTCTCCTCTATTGATACTTCGGTTCGGCTTTTTTCTGTTGTACTTGTGAAAAACCATCTCATGCATTTACCTAATTTAAGTCTCTTTAATATTTTAAAGGGATTTGAATTTTTTTGCCGGAATAACTTTCGCCATTTAGACTTTTTTTCAAAGAAGCGGCCCCGCATATGACCTATATTAATCGATAGCTGGTACAAACAAGTTTTGAATGAAACAAAATTGTCTAAGCGTTACGTTTCCGAAGTATATGGCGTGTCGTTGTGATCGCTATCAGCACAAATTTAATAGCTAATATCTCGGAAACGTAACGCTTTAGGCATTTAAGAACGAATACTTTCATTAACCTTTTGGACGCCATTGTCACATATACGTGACAAGCAAGCGCGTGCTCTGTACGCCAAACGACACAAATATGTGACAAAATAGTAGATGAAATTGTGGCTTGGCGGAGAGGGCACGCGCGTGCGTTTATGCTGTGGCGGCCAAAAGGTTAAACGATAAAACCGACCACAACGCGTTCTGACAAACAAAGTTCGCGAAGCAAAGTTCGCGTCGTGTGTTCACGATCACGCCGCACTCTGGCAATGAGTAAATCCGGATGGTGGATTATGGATTTTTGAAAACGACTTTCATAACAATATTTTGAGAATTTTCACATCCGCCATGTTAGATTCTAATTTTAACCTCAATCCTTTTCCCCCTCCTCATACAACTAAACATCATAATCGCCCCGAAAACCACAAAAACGGTTCCTATCACAATGAATATGTTAAACAGATCGCATACCTACGCCATCTTGGATGTACATTTAAGCATCATCGCTCACGACTACACCGTCATCATCGACTAGTTCCATTCTTACCTTTCCATCGTTTTGTGCTTGCCAGAACGCGTTGCGGTCGTTTTTAAAAGTTCCATGACGCCAATTTCAGTTAGTGGTCGTTTTGAAAATGCAACGTATTGTGGCCCGTTTTTAGCTCAATGAGCGTTTAGGTGTTCTAACTTAATATCTCACTAATATTTAATGTGCGAAAGTTTGTAAAGAAGACTGTTACTTTTTCACGCGAAAGCTTCTGAACGGATTTGAATGCAATTTGGCACACAGATAGTTTATAACCTGGATTAACACATAGGATATTTTTTATCCTGGTAGTATGGATCCCGTGGCACAATTATACAAATTGACGCGGGCGAAGTCGCGGCCATAAGCTAGTATACAACAAAAAGCTCATACTTATTCAAAACCTGTCAACTTTTGAAAAAAAATGAAAATGCAGGTGTCAGAAAAAGTGAAGATGTAAGTAACTTTGTAGGAATATCCGGGGTGGTCCGGGCCGAGTGTCAACCTTGCAATTTTGTATGGACACACTCACGCTTCCGACCCGCTACCGGACAATGGATTGTGCTACGGCCGACACTCGTCTCGCGGTCTAGCGTGCGTCATCCTTCATTCGTGTCTGGCATGTCAATGGATTGAACTATTAAGTTTATGGATTCTATGCGATACTGCGATATAGGTATAATGGTGTAGGTATAGGTACACACATCAAAAAAAGTTTGCGATCACTTTGAAAAATTGAAATCTTTTTTGTTACAGTTGTACGGTTTTTGTTGTTACGGTACCTTTTTGGTTCTTCTTCTTTTTAGATTATTTATTCAAAATATAGATTTACGGTCTTATTCATAAAAAGTTAAAATAGGTTTATAAGCTTGTTATAATGGGAATCCGTTCCAAATTACCGCGAGCGCGATATCGATGTCCCTTGAATCGTCATAGATGACGTAATGACATGCGCCATCTTGCGATTACACCGACCATGCCGCAAATAAATATCACCGTGAGCGCTGTCAAAAATGACAGTTGTGTTCATAGGTTGTGTTGTTTTGTTATGAACTTGAACCATGAGTATTCAAGTGAATATAGCCGACGAGCTTAACCAACATAAATTTCATTTTCAAAAATAGGTCTTGTGAAAGGTTTTTGGTTTGAGGTTATGTTCACTGTGAACGCGAGCGTTTCCGAATTAACGACAGCTCTTAGCTGACATTAGCTGTCATAATGGTGATATCTAAATCGGAATGCAACATATAGATGTGAGCGCTGTGAGCTTTAGGGAAGATACTTTGGTGATCAGAAGGTAGAAGGATAAACTCTCGTTTACTGGTACTGAATAATTTATTTGGCAAAAGGCGCGTCTTATGTACAATTTTAAAACTTACTATTATAGCTAACTTAACCTAACCAATTAAAACACGTACTTACATTATAAAAAATCAACATTTACAAAAAAAAAAACCAATAAGATAAACAGAATTTCAACCAATCCCCGTCACAGCATTGGAGGGCGCTAGTGTTCTCGGTGTAATTCGGAATGCTGCCCAAATGTCACAAGTGACGTTGTAGAACTTTTTTTAATGCGTTTTATGGCCGTGGACAGTGTGGACACCAGTTGTTTTGGCATTTTATCTATGGATTCAGCAGAACGACAAGTTAATCACGTTAAAACGTCTTATAACGACAACATATCTAGCTATGACGGGTTTATAGAACGATTATGAATAGAGAATTTTATAGTATGTTTATTAGCCTTACTGAGCATTTTAACTAATGAGTGTTTAAAACCTATTTTAGGGGATTTTTATGAATAAGACTGAGAATATGAAACAGTTCAATTGTTTTTCCATAAAAAAGGCTTTCAGTCCTTGCTTAGGCTCATTCACAAATTTGATTTAGTCAATTTTAACGGATTTAAAATACTTTTTTGCGGAAAGTTATGATTGAAAAAATGCCAAGAGAATTATCAGAAGTTTTACGAGCAAGAATAGTAACTTTGAGGGAAGAAGGATATAGGCTGCCCAAAAGCGCTATATTGGATTGCTAGCACCCATCAATCAATGCTACTAAAATAAAAGCAGAAGATCGGGCCGCCTCTGGGCTTGAAGTTAGCACTCAGACCATTCGGAATTGCTTGATCAGGCTGGATTACAACCACGGAGGTCAACGACGAAGATTGCTTCGGCAAAATGACGAAGAAAACTGTCTCTTCGTTGACGAATCAGTACTCATCCAGATAACCGACATGTCCGTGTCTGGAGAAGACCTGGAGACCGTGAAAGGGAAAGAACTGCCACTGGAACAGTTCAGCAAAGCGGGAAATCGGTGTCCTTTTGGGGTGGTATTATGATTGGAGCTAGAATGCCTTTGATCCCGATTAGAGGCTTCATGCCAGCAGACATGTATAGAGCAGTTGCTATTGATGGAATTGTCAGACCATTCCGAGTAACCATGGGTACCAATTTGTACTAGTTGGTGATAATGCGCCCGCCCATCGAGCTCAACGAATCAAGGCTGCTCTCCGAGAATACGACTTCACAAGGTTAGACTGGCCTGCCGGCTCGCCTATAGAGCACGCGTGGAATGCTCTTAAGCGAGCTGTTTGGAACCGTCAGCCACGTCCCCAGATAGTGCCAGAGCTCAGGGAAGCCGCTATTCAAGAATGGGGCAGGTTACCCCAAGAAATGCTGGATAACTTGATTCTCAGCATGCCCAGGAGGATCTTCGCATGTGTTCGAGCCAGGGGAGGAGTTATATTATATTTAATACAAAACTTTTATTAATTAATTGTTGTTTATGTTCCGTAATTTTTTTTCAAAGTCTTTTTTTTCTATCAACTACTCAATTTTTCTACACTAATATTATTCTTCTTCTTCGGTCGGTCCCTCATTACTGAGGATCGTGGTCACGGTCACTGAACCCCTTCAAGCGGACAATCTGCCTCCATCTACTCCGGTCAAAAGTTGCCATCACCACCTGCTGAAATTTGCTTGAGGACATAGCCTCTTTTACTTGGTCGGACCATCGTGCTGGCGACCGGCATCACGCTCGCTTGCCTTCGGTATTACCAACAATTACCAGTTTTTCAAGGCTACTTGCTATCTCCTCTTCGCATTATGTGGCCGAAGTAGGACAAAATACGCTGTAGGCAAACTGTAGACAATCGGGTCTTGACATCGAATTGGGAAAGGATAGACACAGTTGTGCGTTTGGCTGTCCATGGAATTCGGAGCATCCGCCTCCAGCACCACATTTCGAATGCGTCCATCTCTTGTTTGGATTGTCCACGTCTCAACCCCATAGAGGAAAATCGAGAAAACTAGTGCTCTGACTAAACGGGCCTTCGTTTTAAAACTTATACCACGATTTTTCCAGATGTTCTGGAGACGTGTCATAGCATCTTTAGCCATGGCTATCTGACGTTTTATTTCAGGGACGCAGCTACCTTCATTATTTATATTATAGCCCAGATAAACGAAACTGTCCACAGTATCGATGCCTTGGATGTTATAGGCACCCGATAGTCTTCCCGCACGATCTATCACCATAAGCTTGGTGTTTTGCTTATTAATTGCAAGCCCTAATTTGCCACTTTCAACCTCCAATCTGTACAGTATCTCTTTCATATCGCCAAATGTTGTAGCAAGAAGAACAATGTCGTCAGCGTACCTCAGATTGGAAATCCGCTTTCCACCAACAGCAAACCCCTTGTCCCAGCCCTCAAGAGTCTTGCGAATGATATACTCTCCATACACATTGAAGAGCAGAGGTGAGAGGATGCATCCCTGCCTAACGCCTTTCTTGATGGAGAACACATTTGAACAGTCGGTGTCTATTTTAACGAAAGAGCGGTTGTTGATGTAGAGGCATCGGACTAGGTCAATAAGATGTTGAGGCGTTCCCATGTCCCTTAGAACCTCCCACAGCTTATCCCACTCCACACAATCACAGGCTTTTGGTGTAATCTATAAAACACAACAATACAGGGCTGTTAAATTCCCTGCTCTTCTGGAATTTGTGGCTCAAGAAAGTGTCTTAGCCTGTTGTTTATGATGTGCAGGAGTATCTTGCTGATATGTAGAATGAGTGCCAAGGTCCTGTAGTTGCTGCAACCTTTGGTAGAGCCTTTCTTATGAAGTGGAATAAACACGGACTCTGTCCACTCTTCAGGCCATCTCCTGGTCTTCCGAATAGAATTGCAGATGTTTAATATCTGCTTGACACCTTTGAAATCTAGGTTTTTAAGTAATTCGGCGGGAATTCCATCTTTACCTGGAGATTTTCTATCCTTAAGACATCCAAGGGCATGTTCGACCTCCGACTGCAGAATTTCGGGTTCTTGCGGTGAAAAATCTGTCTGCGCACCTTCTGTGATAGGTTGACCCGTGTCATAAAGTATTGTGCAGTACTGTTTCCAGCATTGCAAAACCTGATTTTTATCAGTGAGTTACCGGCTACCGATTGTGCAAGTTTTCTTATTACGAGATTTAGGTCCATGTTCACCGAAAAGATAACCGTCTGATTATCTATAAACAGCTGTCACTGTGACATATTCCCATACAAAAATGCGTTTAAAACAGCTGTTTTAGGTAATCAGACTGTCATCTTTTTGGTGAACATGGACCTTAGTCAGCTTATTGACCTTGCGGAAAAGATCTCTGGTTTGATGTTTCGCAGAATTCTGTTCGAGATCGGCACAGACGTTGTTGATGTGTTGGTCATAGTCTTTGCGGCATTTTTTCTGGGAGTTGGTCGTATAACATTCTGTTCTCCTGTATGGTAAGACCTTTTTCCTTCAACTCACGTCTGCGAAGAATTAGGTCAGCTGTTTCCGGAGATATAAAAGGCTTCATGGTAGGTTTTGGCAGCATGTTATGTTTGGCAGTTTGCACAATAATTCTCTGCAAAGCTTTCTAAGCGACGTCTGGGTCAATGGCATCATCTATGGAACATTCAGGTACTTTGTGTTCAATTGCTTTTCTGAAGGCTTGCAGGTCAACATGACGCATATTCAGTGTGCGTTCTTGCTTGTCGAGTTTTCTCAGTCGCAGTCGGATTGTGGTAACTAACAGTTGGTGATCAGAGCCACAGTCCGCCCCCGGGTATGTCGTGTTCAAGACAGACGATTTCCATCGGTTCTGGATGAGGATATAGTCTATCTGGTTTCTAAAACGGTCACCAGGTGAAAACAGGTATTCGTCACGGTAAGATTTTCCTCAGCACAGAACTGAAGCATACGTTCGCCCCTCTCGTTTCTGTTGCCGACTCCATACTTCCCGACCACTCGTCGAAGATGTTCGTCACTGTCCGTTTGACCGATTTTGGCGTTAAAATCACCTAGAACTACCGTTATCACCCTTTTGGGTATTTCTTGGAGAGATTTTGTCAAGGTGCTGTAAAGGTTCTCGATTTCGTCCTCGCTAGATTGGGCTGTAGGCGCATAGACCTGTAAGATGTTCAATTTACAGGGAGTTGTGTTAACTTTAATGGCAATTATTCGGTCGTTAATCGGCTTATAACCGCTAACATATTTGTCCATGCTAAGTGGTACGACGAAGGCAACACCCTTAGAGCTTTCATTTTCAGGTCCTGAAAAGTAGACTTTATTCAACTGATCAGTTGAAAAGTATACTAATTTTCTCCAGTGTGTTTCGCTGAGTCCGAGGATAGTGACTTCCTTCCTTTTCATTTCACTCTCTTTTAACCGGAGTTTTCCCGGTTGGTTTAGGCCACGTACATTGCAGGTGCCAAGGCAGTGAGGCTGCCTAGCTGATTTTGGTTTATCAGTAACATAGTTTCCATGTGCTGCCTGATCCGACACAATCACATGGCCGGTAGCACATTTTACACCACCATCCCCGGTTTGGTGGCGCCGGGCGTCAGCCGGAGCGCTCAACAGACCTAGATCGCTATTTCTTAGATCCATTGTGACTCTCTTGGGAATTCAGTGCAGTGGTTTCCCGTTGCCTTCTGCACCAGACATTTTAAGGGTTATTTAGACCCCAAGGCCGCTGCAGCCTCTTCCAACCCAGTTGCCCGGATGGGTTGATAGTTATACCGCTATTTCTCGGTCGCCATAGCCTCGTTCGTCGTCTAGCAGGACGCACCACGGCTGCCAGACGGCAGCCGCCGCCTTTCAGCGCGTGCAGGTGAGGATGACTATTGGGGCCGGAAAGATGTTTTGTCCGCTCTCCCCCTTACTCCCCCACTAATATTATAAAGAGGAAAAAATTGTATTTTTGTGTGTATGTTTGTAATGAATAAACTCGAAAAACTACTGTGCCGATTTCAAAAATTCTTTCACCATTGCAAAGCTACATTCACCTTGAGTAACATAGGCTACATTTTATTCCGTACTCCCACGGGAACGGGAACTACGTGGATGAAACCGCGTGACGTCCGCTTGTTTTTTTTTTTATATTTTCTTTTTATTTTTGTAATTTCAAACAGGGTATTAAAAAAAAAAACACAACTAAGATTTTTTCTTGATAAAGTTAGAATTTAAAAACTTATATCAGCTTATGCTAGTGATCACAAACTTTTTTTGATGTGTGTATACAGGGTGTAAATCACCTCATCACGAAGCCGTCAACCAAGCATTCTGTACATCAAACTAAGTAACTTTACGCAAAAATTATTGCTGGGAAACAACTTCTTTTTTGGGGTGAAAAATCACGTTTTGTGGTATACCTAACTCAATGTAACGCACTCAAAACATTGTACGGATGGATGGATTGAATAGTGTGGGGGTCGTAGAGATATAGTTTGGCAAATGAAAATAGACACTGGAATTATTTGCAAACTTTTCATATGGCAATGTTTATTTTATATCAATCTCAATTTGTCAAAATAAGATGACGTGTTGTTGTTGATTTTTTGGGACCTATTGAGAGCAATTTTTCAACTAAAACCTGAATAAAACGATTAAAAGTGGAGTGCGGGAGATGTTGTTTCGCATGATTTCGAAGTTTGAAGAAAAACAACAGGAGAAAGACGCCTAGTTCAATCAGAAACAAGATTGTTTACGTGTTGTGTTGGATTTCTTAAGTTAGTATGACGCTTTGATGTTGATACTTTGTTTGTATTCGTAATAATTATAAAAATGATTATAGAATACTTTTGTTTGTTTTTATTCAGACAATATCACATATTAACTAGTCGTATTTTATACCAGCGAAGTTAGCTGGTTTTCGAATTGTCACGCACGAAATATCTCTTTGCCAAACCCATAATGGGTAGACATGATTTTACATCGAGTTGACGTAAGTGTCGAATTCACACAACTGTCCAATCAGCGAAAGTGACGAATCAACGAAACTGTCTAATTAAATAAACTGACGAGTGAGGGAAACTGACCAGTGTTACGCGGACTCGAAAGAGATACCGTGACCCCTGAACATAAAGGGCGAGGAAGGAACATGGATGGGTTTTAGTCAGTAAAAGTCTGACACTCCCTCCTGCTCCGCTCAGAGTGGGAGGAGTCATTTGATGATTTCCCATCCGAAAAAAAAAGGTTCCCATTTTTGGACCTGTCCACATGCTGTCATGCAGTAGTGTACAAATATCAACACAAAAAACAAATAACTGTAAAGTATCAAGTCAGGCTATTCCGGGTACTTCATACAAATTTTGGGGTTACCAGGCTGAGATTTTATAAATTTGCCGCGCTTTTTCAGTCTCTACTTTCTTTTGCCAGAGTCTATTTAAAGTTATAATCTTGCGATAAAAACTTGTATCAAAAAAACACTTGTCAAAAAGTTGCAACTTTTACCCCCAATATCTCCGTAACTAGAAGGTTCCGAGGTATGGTGTTGAACGAAAAAATGATCGAAATGACGAGGAGAACAAGTGCCTTGCGTATTCGTTATGAGGTGTTTTACACCCTGTATAGGTTCAGAACAAAACAGTAATAAAATAGGTACTTACAGGTTAATTTTTGTAAAGGCTTCTTTTTCGGGGTAAAATTCTGAATATTCACAACCCGGTATTTTAAAACTGATGAAATTATCCAAATTCTTTATTCCTGCGATCCAGCCTAGGTTCGGAATATTTAAACATTCTATCCACACGTCTGCCCAGATGTTATCTGTGGTAGTTTCACTAGTTTTACAATTTTCGTCATCCGATATGACATAAATGTCATCTTTTAAAGTGCTCGACTCAGTGTACACTGTGTGGGGTTCTTCTATAATAACATTTTCTAGACCCGAGATATCTAATGGTAAGATGTCAAGATTTTCTGCGCCGTCATTGTCATTTGTAAACTCTTCTTTAAAAGTAATTTCAGTCAATCTATTTTGGACAACCTTTCTGTTAATTTCTTCAGGTTTTAAAATAAACATGCTATTTTCGTGATTTGGACGTATCGGATTATTGTCATTTCGTGTAGAAAATACAGCGGATATTTTTATTTGAGACGCTCCTGATGACGATGCTTCAACATATGGTTCTTGTGATGTTTCGGTAATCGGATTACAATTTAAATCGTCGGAAATCGCTATAGGTTTTAACAATGATGTAACACTATTGTCCTCCATATTTAAACGCGTTTTTAATACTATGGGCATGGTTTTTGTTGCATTTTGAGGATATGGTGTTGATATTTTTTTTAAAATACCATCGGATGCGAGGTGATAAAAGCCATTCGTTTTGCGTATTTTAATAGGCTTGACTATTTTTATTTGGCCTTGTTTAGATGGTGAACATTCTTTCGATTCCTCCACTTTCTTTGGGTGGAGACTTTCTTGCACATCATTCTGCTCTTGTTGGTCTTTACTAAGTTCGTTATTTGCATACAAATGAGTTTCTAAAGGTATGAATACACTATTGGTGCGGCTATTGGGTAGTGGCACAAACATTAACGGGTTTTCTACAACTTTTAAATTATCGATTTTGTTCGTCGTAATCCAAAAACCTCTAGTTCTTTTCAATGTTGTAACACTTAAAACTGTCTTAATGGTTTCTATTCCTAAAGTGTCCTCCATTTCATATGGTCCAACAAAAACGGTATGTTCGTTATCATTAGGTATTGCGTATATACCGAATTGTGGGTTTTCAGGTTTTTCTACACATTTCTTAGAAGACAAACGAACAGTTTTTCCAGACAAGCGTGCAACGCTAATTGCATTTATAATGCTTCCATATTTTACGAAAAATCCTTTTCTGAAAAACCTTATTTCACTAAAATCATTTTCTATAGTCATGACAAACCATTTCGATGATCCCATTTCGTCAGAACATCCTGTTTTACTTTCTGACTTTTTGTCTGCGATACCTTGAAGATCCTCTTGTACCAAACTGTCTAGTAAAGATTTGTGTACCTCTAACTTATTTTGATTTGAATCTTTTTTATTGTGGAAATTCTTTTGTTCCGTATTCTCAACTAATGAATCCCTGATTTCCAAATTATGATTTAATACAGTTATTGTTTCAGAGTGTTCCGTATTTTCAAATACTAAATTAGTAACCTCTGAATTGCCTTGATCATCAAACACATCTAGTGTATCCATATCCTTTTGTACGACGTTCTCGACTACCGATTTATTTACCACAGAATCACATGAAGTATCCATATCAGATGATTCCGTCGTGAGTTTCATTTCAGTCGTATTTTCTTGTTCAGCATGTTTTTCACTCTCGTTTACCTTGCTTACGGTGCCAATTAATTCCCAGCAAAAAGCTAAACCACGTAAAATACAGAAATTATCTTTTAAGTCTTTTGCATTAATAAGCAAGTTTTTTACGGTTTGAGGATATTTGTTTAAGTCCGCAAATCGAATATCATTTATGTCCATGCAGGTATCAAAAAATGGGTTTGCAGTATTTACAGCCATAAAAATTCTGTGCGGTGCTTGACCGGACACTAAAAAAAGGTTTTTCCTCTCTCGATATCTGCTTAAAATAAAATCCCAGGTATGCAGTGCTACTTTCCCATGCCGCGGAGGTTCTAAAGCATTTTTAAAAATCCCAGTATCCTTCCTTTGCCTATGGACTTTAAAATGAGATTCTAACCAAGCCGCTAGACTGGTATCAGGAGATATATCCTTTCTTTTCGGCTGAGGTAACAATTGTGCACCATTTGTGTCAGTTTCAAATAAGAATTGCAGGAGAGAAGCAGTATCATTTTTGGTGTTTCTAGTTGATTTCACAATAATATTTTCTTCGCAACTTTTGCTGCAAAGAAAAGCCAATCTTTCTTGAAGTCTTTTATCATTTTTCTCCATTGTAGAAATTTTATAATTTGTATTATTGTAATAGCCATTAGTGAACTTTCTTCCATCGTATGCTCTCGTCCTTGAACACGACAAACGTTTGCTATCCCAAGAATCCAAATAATCACCACTATCTGTATCAGATATGTTTTCATGATACTGATCACTATTAGAACTTTTTTGCCTGTTTAACTTTCTTACGGCGCGCCTTGTTAGCATACCCTTTTCAGCATTCAGATTTGTAATTTCTGACACTGAACTAACCCTGTCTATATGTTTACCTGAAATGCGATTAATTTGAATTTCAGTCTCCAGATTGCTATTATTTTGATTTGTTATAATTTTACTGGTACTCGAAGTGTTATCCATAGTTCTTGTTGTGTGTATTGTGTTTGGTTTAGTATGTGAGTTATCCAATATTTTAATTTTTTTTACTGAATGTACAGGTCTTTCGCATTTTTCAACATTGTTAACATCATTTATTACATCCGAGCTTTCTAAATAATCAACATTCGTAACACTATCTTTCGACAGCGGTTCTTTACCGACGGATTCATTAAGAATAGATGTGTATGTAAATCTACCTTTACAAAAACACTTGTATAGTTTATGAACCATACACCAAGGTTCTATATTATCACAATTAAGTTTTAATGCAACTACTGATAATTTTTGTAGTTTTTGATTTTCTTGTTTTAAGCTCATATTACTGTAAAAGTCTGCATATTTTTTTGATGTTTTCCAATTTCTTCTTTCTCCTTTTAGTAACATTCTTTTTTCGCCAGTAACAATGACAGTTTGATGGAATTTTTGCTCTTCCTTTGCTAAATTGAGATTAATTTCATCGTCTATACTTAACAGCTCAGGTAATATGTCTGTACACTCTTTGTATGACAAATCACTTTTATACTTTGAAAACTCACATTTACAACTAAACATGCATTCTACGCGGCCACAATGTTGCTTTAAATTGTAAGAGCATTCTAAGGACGCACAGATGCAACCAAAAGAACAATGCATTTTACTGCAGCTTCTTGTTAAATTGCCTTCTTCAGTTCCAGGTAACGTTATAACTCTGACGTCAAGCCTATCTAATTCACCAAATTTTCTTTTTGATTTGTCTTTTATGTGTGTTACAGTATTCACAGAGTTTAAATCTTCACAAGGAAATTTCTTTAACTCCTGATCTTGTGTAAATAGTTTATCTTGAATCAAATTTATTTCTACTGCATCTATTATTTTATTTAACATATCTTCTATTTCAAATTGAATATTTTCTTCTACTGTTTGATTGGATGGATTTCGAGGGGTACTGATTACCTCTGAAGCGTTCATACAATGTTCAACGTCACGGCGCATAAGTAATCTTTTTTGATTATTTTTGTAAGTTAAATCAAATGTGACACAATCTCTGTTCAGTTGCACAGCTTTAGATTTTTCAACCCTGCCTAAAACAGACACAGATAATTCAGCCCATTTCTGGGATATAATGCCATCATCTGTACGCATATTATTTAAAAAATTGGTTATTGACGGTTCGAAAGATGTGCCGTATTTAGGTTGAATATCCAGCCCAGGTTTTGGAAGATTAATTAATTCAATGTTGCCAACATGATATCTTTGATGTGAATTGTCAAGAAATTGTTTCTTGCAAAGAGGACCTGGTTTAAAATTGATTGATAAAGAATTACGCAAAAGCCTTTTCTTTCTAATTCCTTCGTGTTGTGTCAAACCTTTTTTATTATGATTTTGTGAGGGTACACACTGAGGTTTACTTGCTAAATCATAGTTACAAATATTTTTTTTCATTCCCCCTAAACTTCCGTTCACTTGGATGTATTTTTCATTCCATAAAACAAACTGGCATGGGTGTTTTTGGCTTTCTGGATTAAGATTAATTAGCATCTGCCAAGTTGATCTTGAAATGGGCGCATCGCCGCGCAAAATTTTTGATGCCAAACCTTTTGTTTTATCGCCACTTGAAGAACCTTGTCGTATTTTATTAAATACAATGTTTTCTTGCTTTTCCAAGTCAGTAATTAGGTGACTATATATATCTTGTTCAAAAGATATTCTGATGTCTCTAACCGTCTTTACTTTGAGTCTTGTTTTTTTTTTTGGTATATAATATTTTCCGGTTTTAGGGCGAAAATCGCAAGTATGTGTTTTGGTATCATTTAATTGAACAGGTGTTGCTGGTATTTTCTTCAAGAGATCATATAGATCATTAAGATCATTCTGATTTATACCAACCCTCGTAATGTCCGAAAAAAACACTTTATCATTGTTCTCCATGCTTCCAGACTCCAAAGATCTGCAACAAAACAATTTTATTCAGATACCTAAACAATCCGTGCTACCGACGAGGTTTCCCATTGGCAAAAATTACGAAGTTCCAAAAAATATTTCACCATCGTCATTATCTGTCTACGTCTAGCCTATGCCCAATTATGTTGGTGTCTATTTAACATTGAGCGCTTGCCTATTTGACCTCCATAAGGGCCACATCTCACTTGCGGACCTTTTACAGTTATTTTATCCCTGACAACAAAAGTAATCCAATAGCAATATTTATTGTTACAACATTAAATTACGTATTACCTACGTAATTTTGCCAAATTTATCAATGACATCAACCTAACAGCAACCTTACGACTATTAGAATAAAGATGACTGAGAGTTTGGCAGTGATGTGAAGTAAAATAGCTAATAAAATAATATACTGGGTAATATCTACGGTAATACCATGGGAAAACTTTATCCCTTAATTTAGTGTGTATGTGTGTGTGTGTGTGTGTGTCGAATCAAATGACGCTTGGTCAAATCACACTTAGGTATTGGAAAACGTTTTCTGGTGAAAAGTCTGTGAACCTTATTTTTACTATCTGAATTAATGTTAACTTAATTACCTGCTGTTTTTTCTAACACCTATATTAACACACATACCCACATCCACACCTGATATCTTTAAGCTCAGCAACAAAACTTCGCATTTTTAATGGGTACTTTATCTAAACAGGGTGTTAAGGGACCGGCGGAGCGTGCGTCGTTCATACAAACGTAATACCAAAATAATTCGTAAACCAAACATATTCTTTTGAAAATGTGTAATCATTTCGGTTGGATTGCATAATATCTAGGTTCCCAAATATATATTTTGAAAGGACAATGATATTTAGACGAGATATGAGGAATTTAAAATTTCTATGGAAAACTTATTTTTCTCATAACTGTTGTTTAAATCAGATTCCATTCAATTTATATGTTTGGGAACCTAGATATTATGTAATCCAATCGAAATAAATACACACTTCCTTAAGAATATGTTTGGTTTGTGAATTATTTTGGTATTACGTTTGTATGAACGACGCACGCTCCGCCCCGGCCCCTTAATGTCAGTGTCACATTGTAAATACTGTTAGATTGTAATTTGTAATTGTAATATAACCAGCGAGATTGTAAACTCTATATATCTCTCTATATAATCTAACGAAGTGAAACCGTAATATTGTGAAATGTATGCGACGGAACTCAACTCGCGCGGTGTGGAGGGGGAAGGGAAGGCGGGGTCCCCCTTGCCCCATGGTACTCTCATAAAAAGATGCACCATTCCTGAGAAATACCGACTAAAATAACCTAACCTCAAAACACTTTATATACACTTATAAAGCGTAGTCGTACGCGACGGAGCCCCGCGTGGCGTTTATATGCGCGTAGCGGGGCTCATAATTCTGTCTACAGGGTTTAAAGGAACCTAACTAACCTAACGTCGGAGTGCCCCATGTCCCGATTATGGAAGCAGAGATACTTCATCGCATGCATGTCACAATATTACTTTTTCACTTCGATAGATTATAATCTACCGAAAAATAATGCGTTAAATTGTAAGCAGTATGTTCGTTTGACAATCGTTCGAGAGTTTACAATGTCGCTAGATAGATTACAATCTAACGGGTTTTATAATTTTACGGTGACATAAACATAGGTACTTAGCACGAAGCCGTCAATCAAGCATTCTGTACAACTGCGCAAAAATGATTGCCGGGAAACGACTTTTTTTTTGGGGTGAAAAATCATGTTTTGTGGTAGAACTCAATGTAACGCACTCAAATTGTGTTGATGGATGGATTAAATAGGACGGGGGTCGTGGATGTGTTCAAGTAAAAATCTTACCTACAGTATTCAAAAAAACTTCCAAAAAGTTGGAACTTTGCCCCCAATATCTCCAATATCTTTGTTGCCAGGTATGGTGTCGAACAAAGTGTCTTTCGGTTTCGTTAAGAGGTTTTTTACACCCTTAAAGCCCGGTTTCCACCGCAAGCGGAGCGGACCCATTAATGACTTCTTTTGACACGCAAGAGAAAATTGCTTACATGTGTTTACACTATTAGAAATGGGCGAGCTCATTATTTACTCTTTTTGCTCGCTGAGTCATTTCCGCTCGACTTTTTGTTGGTGGAAAAACAATATGAGTAAGCAGTTTTCTCCTGTGAGGTAAAATAAGTCATTAATGGGTCCGCTCCGCTTGCGGTGGAAACCGGGCTTTATAGCAGTGATACCAAAATCATATCCTAAGATGGATCAGAATGTAAATGGCTGAACACTATCCCGTGAGATACAGGTTTCCCGCCTTGTACAGGAGGTAGAGTCAACCAACACTCTGTGAACCTCGTTATATCATTTCATGTAGGTACCATACCTACTAAATCGTGACTTGATAATGGTGAGCATTAAACATTTACTTTTTTATTTTTATCAGTTTTACTAAATTACTTATTAAGGCGAGGATTTACTAATTTTGAACTTTTTTGAACATGTGTAACGTTTCAACTATAAAACAGAAAGCAATGAAAAATTATTTTATTATAACTGAACATACGACCAAGCGCCGGGCAAAAGCCAAAACATGATATCAATAAGTTGGCTCGATAAAAAAAAATCACAAACCTGACTCTAATTTGTGTTTTCAAACGTATTTTTTTATATGAGATTATGTCTCAAAAAGTATTGAAAATGACATAAAACAATCAAACATTGTTTATAGAAGGGACTCGCAGAAAAAAAATTGGAAAAAGTGCTATATTTTTTTTAATAAAAATAAAATTGCTTTGGCGGGTCGCGAAAGTCGAGAAATACACCAGCCAGTGCTCGCCGAGGCGTGACCGAGAGCGGACGCATGTCCCTTTTTCCCCAGAGCTACCCCTCATAATTGTTACGCAACGTTTTTGTATCTTTTAGCTGAAGTTTATTTTGAAATAGTTTTTTTATTAGTTATAGGTACATTATTAGTTTTAAGTATTTGTTTATTTTATTTAAATTTCCCCGAAAACAGGATGGGTAATAAAAAAAATAAAAGATCTTATAAAAATAAGGCCTGGTCCCGGACTCCCGGTACGAAAGGCAACGAAGGAACGGGGTGGGTTGCCGGCGCCGCGTCGCGGCGCGGCCCGCGCAATCGACTCGCCCACCCGCGCAATCGACTAGCCCATCCGCACAATCGACTCGCCCACCCGCAAAATCGACTAGCCCACCCGCAAAATGGACTCACCCACCCGCAAAATGGACTCGCCCACCCGCGCAATCGACTAGCCCATCCGCGCAATCGACTCGCCCACCCGCAAAATCGACTCCCCCACCCGCAAAATGGACTCGCCCACCCGCAAAATGGACTCGCCCACCCGCGCAATCGACTAGCCCATCCGCGCAATCGACTAGCCCACCCGAGCAAACGACTCGCCCGCTACTCGTCTGCGTCAACGAACTGGCGGGGAACGCGGTACCGAATTCATACCAGCATGCCGCACTACAAGCGGGCCTTAATGCATTTAATTAAATCATATTGTTAAACGATTTCAATCACTTTAATTAACATTTTTTTTTTTCAAATTAGTCAGAAGAATAAATAGAGAAGAATAGTTAGTTGGTGTATTGAGCTTTAAAGCTATTGAGCGATGAGAGATGATGTTAAGGATGGGTGTTATGTATGACGGAAAAAAATCATCAAACGCCGCCCTCACCCCCATTTATGACGTAATAAAAATATGATTTTAGGAATAGTATGAAGTTCGGGTTCGAATACTATTCCCCTCTGTCAATTTTGTCCACCCTCCGAGCATGGCGACATGGGTGGATAAACTATTCACGGGCGGTGGACAAAACAGGGGAACGCTTGTCCCCGAAATTATTGCCATTATGGCGATTACACGAGCTAAACGCGAGTTTTATAATTACTAAAAGTATATGATTCACTGCTTTAAACAAGACCAGAAAAATATATGATATTCTTCAGGATATATGCTAGCATGATACGGTTTTGAAAACATAATACAATTAATTTGGCGCGATAAAAAGAAATCACGAACTTACCTTTAAAAATATCTTTCAAACAATAAAAAACATACTAATATGCATGCATAATTCTACAAGCAATATATTAGCATGATACTGTTTTAGTTTTTTAATCCAATCAAAAGTTTTTTTGTAAATCGATCGAAACCACTCATTTCGCGCTATTTGGCCCGCAGTGGCTGACGTAACAACCACTTTGTAGTGCAAACTGATTAGAACTTTATTCTAACAGCATTTCAAACGAAGTTTGAACCACCACAATTAGAGTTGCTAATTTAGCTCGTCTAAGCGCCTTATAAGAAAACTTTTATGCAATTACAAAATAGTCGAGAATATCGTCGTAAACTAAAGTACTTTTTTCGTTTTATTACATCATTGTGCTGGATATTTTCTTTTGTTTTGTTGTCAATGTCTCTGAGTATTTATAACCTCAAATCGAAAAGTTGAAAGCGCGGGAAACTTGTAACTCGGTGGACGCGTTCTATTTGAATATTTATTTTAAAAATATTTTTTAACTGCATTATACTCGTAGTATCCGTAGTCGTAGTTTAGTGTCGTAGTTTCGCGAGTAGACGTAGTTTAGTGTCGTAGTTTCGCGAGTAGACGCGATATTAAGTGCGGAACAAATCACACCCACCACCGCTAACACATTACCGGTTGCTCCAGCTCCTTCAAATCCCGCTCAAATTGGGCGAAAACTTGAAAAACTTGAATGAAAAATCAGACGTGGCGCCATTTGTAGTACCTACACGTCCAAAAAAATTATATCTCTGTTAATTATGGAGTGGTTCCACTGCACCCCATCACATTTGGGAAGTTTTTAAAACACACGTAGTATCCGTAGTCGTAGTTTAGTGTCGTAGTTTCGCGAGTAGACGTAGTTTAGTGTCGTAGATTCGCGAGTAGACGCGATATTAAGTGCGGAACAAACCACACCCACCACCGCTAACACATTACCGGTTGCTCCAGCTCCTTCAAATCCCGCTCAAATTGGGCGAAAACTTGAAAAACTTGAATGAAAAATCAGACGTGGCGCCATTTGTAGTACCTACACGTCCAAAAAAATTATATCTCTGTTAATTATGGAGTGGTTCCACTGCATCCCATCACATTTGGGAAGTTTTTAAAACATAAACTTGAATGAAAAATCAGACGTGGCGCCATTTGTAGTACCTACACGTCCTTCAAGAATATTATTACCGGCAGCGTCAAGAAAATCGGGCGTAACAAAATAAGCATTTCTTTTTTGATTTCCTGGACGCGAATTCATTTATTAATAATACTTGTCTTTTTTTTCTATTTATTTATAGGGGCTTGTTCAATACTTGTCTTGAAAAATATAATTACAAAGCTTACACACTTTTAATTTAACCGACGACAACACTAAGCTCCAGTAAGCACGAGACATTTTTATATTAGGAACAACTAATTATATTTTTTCAAGAGATATACTTAAACCCACCATCTATGGATGAGGATAAATTTCTCCCTTTGTTATGTCAAAATATCTGTCATTTTTCTCTTCCACTAGTCGCCATGCTATAGGCGGGGGGTGAGTATCCACGTCTAATGTCAAAAAGTGATATAATTCTCTTTCCCCCTGTTGCCGTGCTTTGGTAGGTGGATAAAATAATTTTGTCCCTTGTCAGTGGAAATAACCGGTGGACAAAAGTTTTATCCCCGGCCCATGCTAGCCCTGCTGGTCGGGCAAAATGTAATGGGTTTTTCCATAAGTTCCCAAGTAACACATATGCCAGGTAAAAGTACACATTTAGAACATTTTACAGTTCAAAGATGAATATACTTTGTATAAGAGCTTTGGGGACAGCAAAATGCTGAATTAGGTTGAGTTCGGATCCTTAAAATTCTTTAACCTTAATAATTTCGTTCCTTCCCTTCTTTACGCTTAATAACTAAACACCGTGAGATTATTATTCAGACGTTATTAAGCATTACGCATTCCAGCCCAGGTGGCTTAAAGCTGAAAAACAGCCCCGTCCGTAGCATTTATCTGAACAAAGTATCACCTTCTGAATAATATAGTTACATAATTCAATTATACAGTTTGATACTGAATAATTGTTTTTATTTTATCTTTGAACTGGATAGGATTCTATGTTTTACTAATTATTCAGCTGCTGAATATTACTATATTTTATAACGAGGGACTAAACGAAGCCATAATATACCCGAGGATAAAAGATAATGAATGAAAGAAAGACAAAGTATGAGGAATGAAAGTACGAGAGGCATAAAAGCGGGAACTGGAATGGAAGTATTTTAGATTATAGGTAAAGAGTTTAGATTAATAAGGTCTCTGACCCCCTATGTCAGAGGAAAACATGTAAAAAATATATATATATACAGGGTGACTGGCTCGGGACCCGCCATAGCAAATTCGCATATAGAGGAGGTCATTTGCTAATTACTGAACCGTACTTTCCCTTGCCAAAGTTTTATAGTTTAGGAGATATGTCAATTTTATACTTTATTGAAATTTTTCCGAAATTTGACCTTCAAGCATTCATAACTTTTTTTTGCTTTATTTTTGTGGGTTTTTTTTACTATTTGTTGGTAGTCATAAACATTTGTGATTAAAATACCTCGGAACTTCCCTCAAACTGGGGTAAAAAATAAGATAGTACGCTTTTTAAAGAAAATAATGCCAAATCAAAATCATTACGATCAAATTCAACCTCAAATTTAAAAAAAGCTACGGTGTTTCAATTATTACTTTTTATAAAAATTTGTTTGTTTTTTTTCTAGTTTATAGCCTTTCCAACGGTACCAAATTTGTATTTAAAAAGTTGCTAGTTTAAAAAAAATAATTCAGTATAGGTTTGTTGAAGCTAATTGTGCAAAGTATTTTTTGCAAATTTATGACTAGGAAGGTAGAAATTATTAGTGGATTTACATTTTTATTATTAAAAAAAAATACTTTTACAATGTAAAACAGAAAAAAAGCAAAAGATATCGGAAAGCAAATGCAAAAATTTAAGATTTTGCTGGAATTGCTGCCCGCGATTTCTGAAACATGCCTGATATCTTTTCCTCATTTCCGTAATGGTAAGACAAGCTTAATATCTTAATAAATAATTGAACAAGAATTATTGTTGTTTTTATTTTTTAATAAACTATTCTTTTGTCCTGATTTAATTATCTTCATTGCACTTGATTCTTTTACGTCTGGGGCCAAAGCCTGCAATGAAAAAAGAAGGACAAAGGATTTTAAATTCCTGGTATCATTTCCTATAGGTACTTTTCTGTTTTACATTGTAAAAGTATTATTTTAAATAATAAAAATGTAAATCCACTAAGAATTTCTACCTACCAAGTTATAAATTTGCAAAAAATCTTTGCACAATTAGCTTCAAGAAACCTATACTGAATTGTTTTTTTTAAAACTTCAACTTTTTTAATACAAATTTGATATCGTTGGAAAGGTTATAAACTAGAGAACAAATTTTGATAAAAAGTAATTATTGAAACACCGCAGCTTTTTTTTTATTTGAGGTTGAATTTGATAGTAATGATTTGGATTTCTCATTATTTTCTTTAAAAAGCGTACTAGCTTATTTTTTTACCCTAGATTGAGGAAGGTTCCGAGGTATTTTAATCACCAATGTTTATCACTACCAACAAATAGTAAAAAAACCCACAAAAATAAAGCAAAAAAAAAGTCATGGTTGCTTGAAGGGCAAGTTTTGGAAAAATTTCATTAAAGTATAAAAATTGACATATTGCCTAAACTATAAAACTTTGGCTAGGGAAAGTAAGGTTCAGTAATTAGCAAATGACCTCCTCTATATGCGAATTTGCTATGGCGGGTCCCGAGCCAGTCACCCTGTATATACCCCAGGTGGTTTGACTCCTCCCGAGCTTGCGAGGGAGTCAATGAAAGCGAGGATATATTAAATTGGCGTTTAGTCTCGAGGTGCAAACTATACTTTTCACTTCGAGTGCGAGAAAAATAGTCATTTAAAACCGAACAAATTTACACTCGACAAAAATTCTGAACTCAGCGGTCAGTTTCTTTTTCAGTCCGGTCAGTCACAGATTAACAATTTAAAACACAACACAAACTCTCAACATTTTCGCAATGAAGATGATCCACACTCCACAGATAATTAGTACCTACATTACTGCAGCGGCTAGCAACAGAGGCATTGCACATACTTTTCAAAATCAACGATGCACACAAACAACTATATTTTTTCAGAGAGTTTGAGTTCATTTGTTTTTTTTTTTTTCAATAAACCGCTTTCTATTTGCAAGCCAATTCGACATTTAACCTTTTGGCCGCCACGTCAAAAACGAAAAAGCGTGCCCTCGGCGCCAAGCTATGAACTCAACCTTTAATACCTACAAAATAGTAGTGAGTTCGAAATTATGTCGATAGAGCACTAACTATTTATTTTTTAACCTAGAGTATGTTTTTAATAAAAGGTCAATACCGGAACCTTATAATACAGGAGTTTTATTTCATTCCGCTTTGTGCTATAAGACAGATATAAAAATGATATGTGTCACAGTTTCGGCGTTAAATCCACAATTCAAAACAATAATCAATAAAACCGAGTCAATACCATCACAGCACTATGTTCATTCATGACGTACTTACTTGTCACCTGAAGACGACAGTGGCGTAGCTGGCAAGACTTTTTTCATTTGCTCGCCTCTGCAATAGAGGTGCGCACCTCTAGTGCAGAGGCGAGCAAATGAAAAAAGTCTTGCCAGCTACGCCACTGTCGTCTAAAACCGATATTTATTAATAATATCGAAATAATAATAGGTATTTGGTTTTAATGGTTTTGTATTTTTCGTAAGTTTTAATCACTAATATTCTGTTTCATATTGTGGAAATTTTTTTGTAAATATGAGAAATTAGATTTCAATATTATTATATTATGATATTGCAAATATAATAAATGAGACATGTATTCGTATTTTTTTATCACAAAAGAATCTAACACAGGTTACACAGGTACCAAAATATCTAATAAGGGTTTGAATTTTCTGGCCGGATTATATTTGATATTTTTTTTAAAAGTAGTTCACGAAAGATAAAATAAAATATTTATAGAAAATCAGTCTTTTAATTAAATAAGTAGTAGAAATTGGTGTGATTGTTCACACCATTTTTAATACACACATTAAAAAAATTACACACACATTGTTTAAAGGGTAACTGGCAATTAGTGTACGATACATAAGGGGGAAGCGTCAGGGTAGCACGCGAAATTCAAATTCTCTTTCGTTTTTGGCGATTTTCAGGCCAGCGGTAGGTTCAGGTCAGCTGTTCAGTACATTCATGTTCGCCTAATGTACTGAACAGCTGATTTTTTTCGCGATTTGAAGATTGATCCCATTGTAACAGTACTTTGTTATCATGAGCACAGACTATAATTGAACAATCTATCCTGATATATTTTAGGTTAGTATACTAATAGGAAATGCTCTAAGGAACCATGAAAAAAGTACATCAAACGAGCTGCGGTATTTTGGACGTAAATATACGACCCTGACGAAATCGCTATGGACCCGAAAATATTTGTCAGATTAATCCGACGTAAGCGATTAAATAAAAGGTTAATAATGGATGGCCGCATCCATTATTATTACAATTTAATAACAGTAAAAGAACTACTCTACTTAAAAACAAAATCGCATTTGACGTCATGGGACTGTCAAATATAGACGACTGTGGCGTCCCCGGCACAATACAACGGTGTGATAGAGATGGGCACTACAGTCATTACAATTAATCGATAATCAAGTAACACTCGACTGTTATAGAGCGCACAGTTCAGTATTTTATAATTTTCTTGATTCCTCAAACGTAAAAGTTCAATAGCAAATGTTTTATTTATTTACTAGTGCAGAATTCAGATTAAATTAAATATAACGTAGGTTGCCGTCGAGGTCCATATTCTTGTTATATTGACTGCTACCTACATCACTACGTGTCCTGTTATGGTGACTGTGGCGTTGAGGGCACTATGTTTTTCGAACTTTATGACTGGTTTTCTTTTTTTTTCATTTTACGTCACTAAAGATCAAATCTAACGAAAGCAATTCACTTCAAATAAATTAAGAAGAGTCAGGGTACATAATTAACAATGGAAATAAACAAAACGATGCTGTTTTATGACATTTATTTACGTTTAAAGTTCGGTCACGCAGGCGCGACCGTGGCGTGCTAGGCACATTTTGATTTGTCGTCTATACACGACTGTGGCGGTCAAAAGGTTAAATAAAACCTTTGTTAAGTTACTCTTTTGTTACCATGTTTCAGAGTAAAAGATCGTTCCATTTTTAAATTACTTTTTACTCCCTAGGGAATAAATAGTCACTTTAATCCCGCTTCGTAGGGCTATATTGGCGTACTTTTAGAGCATGAGAAGTGAAAATGAAAACAATATTATATATGTTTTAATAATAAGCTTTGTTTTGAGTATAATAGGGAGGGAGGAAGGGAGTTTCAAACTAACTTATTCAAATTAAATACCACGTGTGTATTGTTATAGCGCCCATAGCTTAATACCAGCTTAATTAAATATTATTATACGTATTAATTTTTTAAGTTAATTTCATTTTTATGAAATAAATTGTTGCTGGAAGAAGCCATACCTGACGAATGGTGTAACAGTTTGCTGGTGCCCATTTTTAAAAACAAAGGTGATGTGCTGGAGTGTAACAATTATAGAGGAATAAAGCTAATGTCACATAGTATGAAAGTTTGGGAAAAAGTTATTGAAAGGCGACTGAGAGAAGAGAGTGAAATTTCACAGAACCAATTCGGTTTTATGCCTGGTCGGGGAACGACGGATGCCATATTCGCTATCCGCCAGCTGTGCGAAAAATATAGAGGTGCACATAATAACTTGCACATGGTGTTTATCGACCTCGAAAAGGCATACGACCGGGTACCCCGTGAGGTTTTGTGGTGGGCCCTTAAGGAGAAAAGTGTGCCTGGGAAGTATGTGCATTTGATCCGTGCTATGTATAGTCGATGTAGAACCCAAGTACGGTCTACAGCAGGCACTACCGACAGCTTCAATGTTTCAGTCGGCTTGCACCAAGGGTCGGCTCTAAGCCCTTACCTCTTCCTGGTGATAATGGACGCTCTTACGTTCGACATCCAGGCAGAGGCTCCCTGGTGTATGCTGTTTGCCGACGACATTGTGCTAGTTGCCGAGAGTGGCCTAGAGGTCCAGAGGATTGGAGGTGTGGTGGCAAAGACTGGAGAATGTTGGCCTGAAATTAAGTAGAACCAAAACGGAATACTTGTTTTGTGATTTCGGCGGTCTCTCCAGTCTTGTGCCCATAACCCTTGCCGGAACGCCCATACCGGTCTGCTCCGATTTTCGGTACCTCGGGTCGCTTATTCAGGGGAATGGCGAAGTAGACCGGGACGTAACGCACCGGATCAACTCAGGATGGATGAAATGGCGACAGGTCACTGGAACAACTTGCGACCCACGGATGCCCCTCAAGTTAAAGGGGAAAATATACAAGTCCGTGATTAGACCTGTCGTATTGTATGGATCAGAATGCTGGGCTGTGAAGAAGATGGATGAAAAACGATTGCATGTAGCGGAGATGAGAATGTTGAGATGGATGTGTGGAGTGACAAGAATGGATAAAGTAAGGAACGAATATATTAGAGGAAGTTTGAAAGTGGCACCCGTTACTGAAAAATTGAAAGGAAGTCGTTTGGCTTGGTATGGACATGTGATGAGGAGGGATGAAGCGCATGTGACTAAAAGAGTGATGGACATTAGTATTGATGGATGGAGAGGGAGAGGAAGGCCAAAGAAAAGATGGATGGATTGTGTAAAGACTGATATGAAAGAGAAAGGAGTAAATGAGGCCGTGACGTCTAACAGGGGAGAATGGAAGAAGAAAACGTGTTGCGCCGACCCCAAATAAAATGGGACAAGGACAGGAAGATGATGAAGTTAATTTCATTTTTAAAAGCAAACCCGGTCCCAGCAAGCATGCGTGTTGTCGTGTAAGTAATGAAGAGGTTTCCGTCCCCAAAAATAATCAATTAAACAACATTACGATTCACGCAAGAAGAGAGTGCATCTAATGGCAGCTGTGTAGATATTATAATCGAATAAGAACACATGAAAAAAAAAATATTTCGAGAAAAAATAAGGGCAATTGGCTGTCGAATAAAACATCACACAAATAACGCTAAAGGATTTGGCAGAAATATAAAATCAAAGATTTCCAGACATTTTACTTCTAAATATATTTAAAAATCTATTAAGCAGATTTAATTTCTGAAACGATTATTTCGTTAGCTTCTGCTAACGAAATAATCGTTTCCTTCTGGAAGTACAAGAAAATAAAATTAACATTGCGATAAGATGTTTTATTTGCGACTCCCCAGCTAGAGCTTATGTAAATAAAAGTAAATCCTATATTTGAATTTGGAACACAGCTGTTCTGATCAAGATTTGGGTCGGTGTTTGTTTTGTTCAGCACATTTGCCTTTGAGTGAGTGGGTTGTTGAGTTGAGTTCTACCATCAGACGGACTGCGTCGCAGCAACTGCGCGCGGTCGATATATTCAACTGCATGCAGTTGTACGTTCGACTTCCCTCAGCCATGATATCAAATTCGCGCCGTCGGCTGCAGTCGTGTGAAGTCAATATTAGCTGCATTCAGTCGTGACTTCAACTTTACGCGGTCGGCTACAGTCGTATAGTGTCAACCTACCCTGCCCATTGCATACAGATGCAACTGCACACGTGTCTAATGGTTGCTGCTCACAACTGCTGAATTGAAGGGGAAGAAAATGGGAGAAACGTGTTCTATAATGGAACAAAAAGTTGTAGGAATAAGTAAGCTTTTTGAGTAACATTTTTCGCGATGAATGTACTTTTTATTACGTTTTCACCTTCATGATATTAAGGTGAAAGCGTCTGGTAGCCCGCGAAATTCAATTTTTCTTGAGTTTTTTGCAATTTGCAGGCCAGTACTAGGTTGGTTAAAATATTATTCGCGGCTGTAAGACGAATGTAGTTACAGAAAATACCAAACAAAAGAAAATACCAGCTATCGATCAGTACAGGTCTTATGCGTGGCCGCTACCTTGAAAAAAAACAAAATGGCAGAAATCCAGCCCAAAAATTCAAACACCTTCAGGATATGATCTGTACCCAATTCATATTGATTGCTTCTTGAGTGCGGCGAATTTCATCTTGTAGCACCTACATGTTTAAGTAATTAACTGCAGAAAAAGTTAAGTTAGTAGTCTATACTTATTAAGGATGACGCACGCTAAACCGTGCCGGGTCCGTCCGAGCCGAGTATCGACCGTGCAATTTTGTATCACGCTTCCGAGCCGCTACCGAGCAACGGACAATGGATTGTCATACAAAATTACACTTACGACACTAGGCTTTGACACCGTCTAGCGTGCGTCATCCTTTAGAGGGGCGGCATCGTGATAATGTGCTAGAATTGCCATTATAGGCTGGGTTGCTTGACCTTCACTGATGCGGCCAGGGCCGTGACCACGCCTTGGCCAGCCAAGGCGTGGTCACGCCCCTGACACGGCCAAGCCACATGCATGCGGCTGGCCGCACCACGACTTCTACCTACTACGCAGTTTCGGTGCTAAACGCCAAGGAAGCATTCAAGTTATCTGAATTTTAGTAAGTACATAGTTAATTACTTCCTAACTGTAGACACAAAATACATGGGTCACACAACTAATCGTGGTTGTGGGATTTCTGGTTAAGTTTGGTTAGGATGTCATTTTCTTAGGTTCTATTACGTACCGAATGTACCTACTTAATCAAATTATAGCATTGTTATCTGCTTTCATGATTAGAATTTCAATTCATATAATTATGTATTATTGTTATGTAGCGTTATTAATAATATAGCATCTCCCACTTACCTAACAAAAGACGCGCAACTACCAAGATGGCCGCCGTTGCATCTTCAAAATAAAAACTTAACTGGTTTTAATCGATAGGATCCTTAACGCTATTACAGATTTTTTATCAACTCTTTAGCAATTAGTGTTTTCTATTATACGTATATTTAAGTATTTTATTAAATAAGTTCCATTTTAGGTTAATAAATTTCACTCGCAGACAGCACGATAAAAACCACAGATAAAAATGAGCGTAGAGGTGCGTTCAGTTCAGAAACATTATGATTCAGGATACAATTTTAAATGGATTGTTTGATTGAAAGCAATAATGATTGCTTATTGTTAAATCAGAATATTCTACTGCGAAATGATAAGTAGGTACCCATATAATAATTCATGGAACCTATAAATTTATTATATTTTTTGTGGTACTTGCTCACAATACTCACTTACATAATGGGGAAATGTATGATAGCACGAAGTCATATAAATTCAACTTCGTTTCGTTTAGTATGTTTCGTACTTTCTTAGATTCAGAAATTGTGTCATTTACTCACGCCACAGACAAAACATAAACATAACCTCAAAAGACATCGGTTAATGTACTTATACATATTTTATTTCGGTAGGTTGTATATATCCAAGTTCAAATATTGTTATTTTCAGATGCATTAAATTAAACTGGGAGGCAGATGAAAATCTCAGAATCTGTTATAAGGTAACCAGTCTGTTTTTACAAATGGCGACTGGCACACGTGACTTGACGTGACGTAGCGTAGGTCGGTCTAGCGAATCTAGATGAGATATTGAAAAATATGTGGGTACGTTCCTTCTCTGGATATAATAAGAAACCTAACTCACCTGCTGTTTGTAACGATTTAATGTAGTGACATTTAATAGGTAATCGAACTGCGTTGGTGGCTCGTACGGTCTTCGAACACTTTATCCTTGAGTTTTAGTATGGTTGTTGTTGGCTTGCTGCTGCCAGGGGCAAAATAACTGTGAGAGGGACTACAAATGACTTAATAAATTATGATGGTACAGTCATCGGCAGGTCGGTGGTTACACTTTGACTAGCTAGCCTAGCGTTGCCGCGTTGTACGGAATCTCAATAGAATTAGAGGTTATTCCGGTTTTGTTACCACTGACGTGCGACTATTATTTGAGCGTTAAAAGTTGACCATTGACCTGCTGATCTGTCTGACAAATCGAGGCAGTTTCACTAAAGCCCATAAACCTTTGAAATATAGCACTTTAGTGAAGAATTTCGCTCAGGTCGCGTTACTATTTCCGTTAAAAGAACGAGCAGCTTTGTGGACCTGCGTTGTCCAATGCGCCCGCGATGCCCTTCGTATAGATAAACCAACCAATCATTTTTTCTCATCTTTTGCTTAGAATAGTTACAGCACTGATGACAATATTAATTGTGTCACTTGTTTAATTTAGTTTTTAATTAAATTTTCATTTACTTACCTACTAACCTTTGTAAAGATGCTTTTTTTACCTATTATTTGTGAATGAGTGAGCATTGAAGGCTTTGTAGATTCCCAGATGCTGTTTATCTTTTGTTAAATATTTATCTTGTTTTACACTTTTTGTATAGTAGGTAAGCAACGACCTATTGTCGGGCAGGCCTACGCTGTCCTCCCATACGTTTACTAATGCTGTAACATAATATTATTGTGACACCAAATGATTTGAAGAATAGGTAACCATGGAGTTTCTTGCAGTTCTTCTCCATGGAATCGACCAACGCGAACCGTGCACCTTTTCGACGTTTTCTAAGTGCCCATCTAGGCCTATGTGAAATAAAACATTTTGATTTTGACTTTGAACCCCGTAAGATATGACCTCGACCTGTACATGTGTACCTACCACTAACCATCACTCCATAATTATGGTCAATCAGAAGTTCTCTGTTTCGGCTTCTGGTTGATGATAATGCATTTAAAAACTTTAAATCTAGTACTTAACTTTTGTTATGTTATGAGAATGCAATCGTAGTGTAATATTAGGCAGTTTGCCTCCTGGAAAGTTATCTATACCTACCACAGTAAAGTTCTGCGTTCAGAAAGGTGTGGTCATATCAAAAAAATATTTTCAGCATGAGAATTTTGTAGGTGCGTAGTATTGTTTGTTTTGTATGGGAATACAAAACTTCAAAATCAACTTGACCCAGATTTTTATAAAAGGTACTATGGAGTTGGTTCCATGGAGAAAGTTGTTCCGTTTGATGATCTGCACCATATTTCTGTTAAGTACCTACATAGTTTATATATTATGCAAATCTAGATTTGTTATAGGTTATTATTATTTGTCTGCGAACGGTGATCTGATATGATGCTTATTTCGTTACGGACTCCAATTACCCAGGTTAGATCTAGTTCCTAGTCCCGTGCCCTGCCAGTTTTTGTTTCTAGTACTTAAACAAAACATTCCCATCACATTCAACTCGTATGCGACTGGCCAAGACATGGCTGAAGGTGCGTCACTGCGTTGCCCAATTTCTCATAGGTCACGGTAAGTATGAGAATAAATTATTTACCTTCAAGCTTTATTGCCTCACCTTTTTTATGTTCAAAGTACATCTGATTGCAAATTGAACAATCTGCACATTAGGTACCTTTATTTAATGGGGGAGGGGGTGCAGTCTTTGGCAGAATGAACGAAAAATTATGTTGGATTGTGTACAGGTTACTTCTGGAGTTATTTACTAGACCTTGTAGAAACTAATCTTGCCTTACCTATTTTAATAGGTCACAAATTACACTTGTAAGCATGCTGGGTAATTGGGCGGTTCTCTGGGACTTCGAAGAATTTCTTTGTCTCGGCGCTTTTCTGGTGGTCACTGTTGATTCTAGCTTTCAGCAGTTGTAGTGGTTTGGGAAAGCTAGAAGGCGGGCTAGTCCCATAAACAAAAAAACATTCACACTTGCGGGCCAATGAGGGCTATCGTTGTAGAGCTCACCGGATAGCGTCATAGTCGAGTCAGATTCTGTCATCAACTCTCTTCTGTGCTGTACCAAACGCTTCAAAAAACGTTTAAAATATTCTCCTTAAGAATATGACCATGCATGAAACATTTTAAAATCATTCATTCTTCAAGTAGGTACTACCAATTTAGTTCGTAACTTACTACTTACTTAAAATCGTCAAGTCATAATTATTAATCGCAAATGGCTCCATCTTGTCCATAATCGTGAATATTAGTAAAACTGCGTGACAAAAAGCCCGCAACGCGCGTACACTTCATCAGACAACGTTGCGGTTTAGAAGATGTAAGTAGTGACAAAAAAATAAAAAGTAACATGGATAGTGTAGTCATGAGAGAGAGAGGATGATAGAAATACCATTTTATTAAAACGCATACTTATAAGACAAGCTTTTATTAGGTAGGTACATTATATCGCCCTGGTGTGGTTTGTGTCGCCAAAAAAAACAACTTGATGTGGTTAAAATATTCTATTTTTCATAAAATCGTACCACAATTGCTAATTTATCAATTTCATCTTCATTTCTTCTTTTTGCGTCATCGTTTATCTTCTTATTTTAGACTCGTTCGACCGTCTAGTAAACACGTGTTAAGGGAATCAATATACAGAGAAATTTGGCTATAAAATCATTATCCCAGCGAAAGGGTTGCTGGTATATAAGTGCCGTATAATGTATGTATATGTCACCGTAAAATTGTCAAACACGTTATATTACAATATAACGGGTTTGACAATTAAGGTCAAACCTTTTTAGGTCGTAAAGCGTAGTCGACGGAGCGGGGCTCCGTCGACTACGCTTTTTAGGGGAATATAGGAATATAGGTGGGAATTTAGGGGTATATAAGTGTGTTTTAAGGTTAGGTTATATTAATCGGTATTTCTCAGGAATGGTACATTATCTTTTCATGAGAGTGGTACCACTGGGCAAGGGGGACCCCTCTGTCCCTCCACACCGCGTGAGTTGACTACCATCGCATGCATTTCACGAAAAATAATGTGTTTTATTGTAAGCAGTATGTTCGTTTGACAATATTTCGAGAGTTTACAATATCGCTAGAGATTACAATATAACGTGTTTGACAATTTTACGGCGACATACCTATATGATACCGTAAATTGTAAAACCCGTTATATTGTAATTAATCTATCTAGAGAGATTGTAAACTCTCGAAAGATGGTCAAACAAACATACTGCTTACAATTTAACGCATTATATTTTTCGGTAGAATAGGTGCCTACAATCTATCGAAGTGTAAGCGTAATATTGTGAAATGCATCTCTGCCCCCATAATCGGGACTTAAAGCACCCTGACGTTAGGTTCCTTTAAACCCTGCAGACAGAAATAGGAGTCCCGCATAGCGGGTCTCCGCCGCCTACGCTTTTTAGGAGAATATAAAGTTTTTTGAGGTTACGTTACATTAATCGGTTTTTCCCTCCACACCGCGCGAGTTGAATTCCGTCGCATATATTTCACAATATTACGGTTTCACTTCGACAGATTATAATCTACCGAAAAAGAATGCGTTATATTGTAAGCAGTATGTTCAGTTGACAATATTTCGACAGTTTACAATCTCGCTAGTTATATTACAATCTAACGGTTTTTACAATGTGTCGCTGATATATAAGTCTGTACAATTTAAATAAGGGATTATTCCGCCATGCTGACTTAAGGGCTTATTACATTAGAAGATTTGCAGGGCACGATCGGCAGTGCGGCAGGAAAGTAGGGTCGGGACCACTCGACCACCCGATTTCTTATTTCACTTCCCTTTCTCAGCAGACAGGGCCCGATAAATCGTGTAGTGCAATAGGCGCTTTAAGTCATCTAACAAGGAGCGCGTACTTGTACCTACGCGTCGCAGTCGCACGCACTCTATTACAAACAACAAAGAAACACAAACCCAATTAAAAATGATGAGGTAAACAAACTATTAAAAAGGATATTGTTTAGTATCTCTGGGTTCCTCATGTGAACGGTCTCGGAAGGGCGACTTCTCCTGTAGAAATAATTATAATCATTTAAGTTCTAAAATGTAAAATCAAATTATTTGAACCATTGGTGGGTTCCCAATTCAAGCGAGCCACTCTGTGACAAGATTGGAATCATTGTACCTGTTTTCTGTGGTCATAAATAAAACTTAAAAATAGGTAGTTACTAGCGCAAATACGTATACAGATTCGAAGGGAAACCGATGCTAAAACGGTTACCACGTATTCAGTAGGTACATCACTCTGAACGGAATTTTTATTTGTTAATTTGTAGTATTAAAAAAAAACAGCAGCAAAGTTATAACAATAACTTGTAAATGTGTAACTTCACCATTTTATTTCCCTCATCGTATATGTCACCGTAAAATTGTCAAACACGTTAGTCTCTAGCGAGGTTGTAAACTCTCGAAATATTGTCAACTGAACATACGGAAGTAACTCTGCCCCATAATCGGGACTTGGGGCACCCCCACGTTAGGTTAGATAGGTTCCTTTAAACCCCCGCACTCGGAAATAGTCCTCCGTCGACTACGCTTTTTAGGGCAATATAAAGTGTTTTAAGGTTAGGTTATATTAATCGGTATTTCTCAGGAATGGTACATTATCTTTTCATGAGAGTGGTACCATCGGGCAAGGGGGACCCCTCCTTCCTTTCACACCGCGTGAGTTGACTACCATCGCATACCTACATTTCACGAAAAATAATGCGTTTTATTGTAAGCAGTATGTTTGTTTGACAATATTTCGAGAGTTTACAATCTCTCTAGTTATTTTACAATCTAACGAGTTTGACAATTTTACGGTGACATAATATATATTTCTGTGACAACTTTAAAATATTCTCCACTTTTTCAGTAAGTAGGTATGTTTGTCTGATCCCAGTCTAAACGTATGAAGTTGAACACCAGTTTTACATGGAGAGGCTCCCCATTTTTAAACTGGTATTCACCGTATCTGATCTTCAAAACCACAACCCAGTGACTGTGTAATACGATACCTCTCGGTGAGAATAGTTGTCAACTTTTAGGCCACTGACTACCTGTAGAGACTGTCAAAGAAAAATAAAATCTACAAATGATAGCTAGATCCAACAGCTTTAATGCTTTCCGTGGCACGCACTCTCGATTTGTAATGAATGGTTACCCATGGACCTCGGCAAGCGTTCGTTTAAAATTGGATCGAGTCGCGCGGATGGGTAGCGCGAAATACAAATTTTCTTGGGTTTTTTTTACAATTTGCAGGCCAGTGCTAGTTTGTATTGATTAAAATATTGTTCGCGACTATAAGACGTATGTAGTTACAGAATTATAATCATCAGAATTCAGAATCATCAATACAACCCTGCAATTTCATAAAGGTCGAGGAACGATTTTGCCCTTGAAAAAACAGTTCCTAGACCTTTATAAATAAACCTAGCACTCTTCGATCAATAATAGTACTAGATTCCCGATCAGCGCTTCAAAAACCGACCACAAATACTTTTGTGATCTTATTTCAAATTAGTATGGTCCAAGAATACAAAATGCTGCAGTGCTAGTTCAATAACTGTGTAAATAACCACCGTAACACCAAGGTTTTGGAAGACATATCTTTTTTCCGGTAAGTTTATATCATTAAATATTTTTCATAAAATAAAAACAATTAAATAGTAAATAAATTCAAATAAGTAGCTAATATTATTATTGTTTGGCCAATGTTTGCTACAACGCACCAACCATTGTATCATATCAAACATCGACAGTTCTTGAACAGGGAACGCATGGAGTAGTGTTGTTACTTTTGTTTATAGTTTTTCTAGTAACCCATTTCGCTGTACAGAATGGATACCTATTGTCGCGAAAGAAAGAGGAAAAGAAATATGCGACCCTTATAATGTTATTAACATATATTTAACATACTTTTGTATAAAGAATACGCCGAAAACACGTTTCTTGATTCCCTTTATTTTTTTGTTTTCCTTTTTATTTTTTTATTACCTATTTGTTGTAATAGCGGCAGTGTAAAATTGTATCTTTACCTTTTTTGAATCGGTCAAAAATATTTGCCACCATACACACGAAACTAAAAAAAAATATTCTGCAACTCTACGTCTTTCAATACTTACTGTGTTCTGAACATTGAAATGTGATACCAAGAATTACGTTTAGTTCCACAATAGAATAAGCACGAAATTGTAAACAAAATGTTTTAACCTAGACTTAAGATTCATTTTAGAATAAATATTTGTGACTATGACTTTTTATTTTCAAGCAACATTTTAAATTTGTTCCTTTGATTCTTTCTTCGATGAAAGGGCTTATATAAATATATTTTGCAATGGTAATTAAACTTTACGTTTATGCATTAAGGTTTATAGTAGTTGTTAATATTATTAAACTTTTTGCTATGAAATGTAGATGTTTACGTGTGTGCAAACGTGGCCACTTGAGCGACGTATTTTTCTTCCTGATCCCTAATCTAGTACTATTATTGATCGTAGCTAGCACTGGACCGCAAAGTGCATAAAACCTAAGAAAATTTGAATTTCGCTGGCTACCCTGGAGCATCAGCCTTAAGCCACAAGTCTCTATAAAATAAGTTGAGTATTATTTCATATATATTTTTGATAGTGGTTTAACAACCTCTTCTAAACGCGCGTGATATCATTTTAAATTGAATTAATCAAATATCTTACCCTTTTGTGGTATTTTTCATAGTGATGATCTTCTTGGGAACCATTTTGATGGCTTCCCATTTTGATAACTGCTAAAAATAAAGTGTGGATTAAATTAATCAACTACTCTATTCGAAAAAAAAAATTGTTCATGGAGTAAAGTCAATAAAGAAGCTGTAAGAATCATATTGTTGGTTTGCATAAAAACCTATGTTAAAGAATAAGTTCTAACCAATAACCATTGCGCCTTACTCTCATGACACACAAATGTTAATTTTCAACCATAGCCTTTGAAGTAGTTATATCCTTGTATGAACAACGCTTGCGTAAGCCCCTTGAATCGATGGTCTGACGATGTAAAAGGGCGATTGGATGCGTGTGACCAGTGGCTGATTAAAATACAAAGATATAATAGCGGTGGCGGTAAATAAAAACAAGCAAAGAAACACGGCTTGAATCCAGTAAATTATCCTTCACAAATACAGGCGTTCACGTTGTGTATTGAGCACATTGCTGAAGTTTTATTAGACGACAAAAGAAAAAGAAAAATAATTCGCACCTTTTTGTTCGTCACGTCGCCTCTTCTGCTCCAAGATCACAGATTCTTCAGCTCGATCCTATTTAATAACATTAAAGTTGAGTCAATTCATCATCATCATTACCATCAGCCTATTCATGTTCCCACTGCAGGGACACAGGCCTCCTCTCTATGAGAGAGAATGGGCTATAATCCACCACGCGGGCCCAGTGCTTAACGGACTTGGTTTAATTATGTTGGTAAGTCACATGTCTTCAATTTTTTGGTTCTAGGACATGCCGGTTTCCTCACGATGTTTTCCTTCACCGTTTTGAGAGCAGTGGTGATGAAATAAATAACACAAACAAATGCGCCTGTCTAGGTCCGAACCCACGACTTACTGTTCGTAAGTCGGGGTCTCCACCACTGGGCCACCGCTGCTCTCTCTTTAGTCAATTAAGTCAAGGTTATCTAAATTAAAAGGTACAAAAACGTGATTAGAAATACAATAAATATTATTCTACCTCACATTGATCAAAACCAGCTATACCTTATACTGTATTATTAAAATCTATAATTCAAACTTTAAACAGATGATTCGAAGAAGGGTGCCCAACGCTTACATTTATCCCTACATTTTAGAATACTGCAATGAGTCACAGCAACACATCAAAATAATATTATAAAAGTTGCTGCACTCATATACTCATAAATAATAGTTTTAGTTTCATCGAAATTAGGCCAGGATTTCCAAAGTTACAGCGTTATCACCGCTTTTTTAACTTTGCGTCTTTAGCGAGCTTACGATGACGTCACGTCGTAGTTCTTGTAATTAGTTAATTAAAATTATTCGCAGCGTACGCTATGACGTCACACGTCAGCGCCGTCGCTTAGTCATATTTTGCCACGGCGGCCATACTTTAACGTTTAATATCTGTCATTTTAGAAGATAGCAAAAACAAACATTTTCTATCGATTCGATTTTTTAGACATGTTAATAACAAAAAAACGTTGGTGTGACTCATTGTATATAATATCACATAATGGATGTGGTTGTGTTACGTCAGTTTCTTTTGATATAATGAAAGTTTATGTTAACGTTTAGCTTCCTAGATGAGTTAACGTAAATAAATCGTAATTCTATTAATTACAGTGAGAGGATATAACTTGATTTCGAAATTGAGACATTCATTTAAATTATCCAATAGTAGTTGGAATAATACAGATTGATATTTTTGTTTCATTTATAATACTTACCCTCTTGCGAATCTTACGCTCTTTACGTTCATCACCCCTCAATTTAGCCTTTCGTTTTTCCTTTTCTGGCGAACGTTCCTCTATCTCTTTGCTACCCTGCTTTTGCAGAAAAAAAATATGAATATTTTGATACATTACATTAATATTTTATTAATGCATATCAAAATTATTAACACAATTACTTTAGTAAGCCGAAATTATATTTCCTTTAACCCAAAATAATAAAAGTCAAAAGGGACTATGAACAAAGAAAAATCTTCCACTTTCATTAGCACACTCTTTGTTTTTTTTTTTTCATATCTTTTATTTCTGTATTTTTCAGCTGCAACAATTAATACATTTTCAGTCTTGCTTGGAACAGCTAGCAGGTCCATTTTGAAATGCGCGATATCCTTACTTAGTTTTACTTGGTGAGTTTCCGCTAGAATGATATTCAAGCAGTATTTTTCAGTTACCAGTTTCAAGGTTTCAATTCTATTGTTAGAAAAAGGCGGTGTGATAATAATGTAAGGCCTTAGTTAGCACTATGATTATTTTAATCATGAAGCACTAATTCATATTTCTCATGTCCTTATACCAATTCATTTAGGGTCGGCGCAGCATGTCTTCTTCCTTCTTCTAAACTTCTCTATTTTCTCTATTATGAAGCACTAATTGTTAGATTAATATGCCATTCCTTATTACAGCTTATTTGTGATTCTTTTTTTTATTATCTTGTATACTTTGGTACATTTTGGTATTTTATGTTTAATTAATTGCTTCTTGATGAGATTTTATATTGTAGTTATTTAAATCTTAGCTTTTCTTCTGCTTCTTGATTTTTATTATCCAGTCATAGAGGCTCTTGGCGAAGATCCTTTATTTCAGAATTATGATGATGATCCCTCTTGATTATAACAGATTGATATGATTTCTTTGTTTCGTTCTTCTATTCTCGGCATTCCTTTATTCATAGGACCTTTTGACTACAATGTGTTAATAATAACAAGCCTTACCGTATTTTATTGGACTGGGCTGAATGGACTTACGATACACACGATTTTTCCTTTGGCATTGATTTGTATGTTGCATATTGTATTTATGTATACAGAAACTTCTTCAACAGTTTTTTTTTTCATACAAACTTGTATCTTCTTCTTAGTGGCTTTTAAATGAAGTTTTTGTTTGTTTGCTGTACTTGTTTTGGTTTCCTGATTTTCCATGGTGATCCTCTTCTTGATGATTTTGAAGTTACAAGTTGTAAGAGTTGACTCCAACAGAAAATATCACAGCCAGCAGTTCCCATTGAATATGATGAGATTCATAATGATGATTATTCTTCAATTGCTCCGCTTTTGTAAATAATTTTTATGTTTATTTTGTTTTTCATTCGAAATTGAAATCTTTACCAATTTTTATTAATGCCGTCTTGTGAAAGTAGTTTCAGTTTTCACTCGTAAATTAATAATTTAGCCTGGTCATCATCCTCTTCCACTGCATCCAACGATATTATTGTTTTTAAACGACGCTATTGTTGAAGTTGGTTATTCACAGATTCTTGATTTTTTATGATTTATTATTGAGATATATATTTTTGTATTTATATTTGATTAGCACTTTTATTAAAGTCAATAGTTTCTATTGCACTGGTTTTCACAAAGTCTTGATGATCTTGAACACTGATTTGATTTATAACATGAGTTTAGTTGAGATCGTGCGGCACATCGTGATCGCGGTCCAGCCCAATCCTCAGTCCGGTGCGAGCGCGATGCAAGGTCGGTTTATTACAACAATACTCACCTTGCCATTGCCGCTGGGTTCTACTTTACGTCGTTTTACATCTGTCAAATATTTATTAACATTAATCAATCTGTTTAACAATAATAACCATTGCTCGTGTTTCGGTCGATAAACTTACCTCGTTCTATATCATCGGGAACGCCACGATGGTCGTGCGGTGGGGATACTGTTTCCAAGTATCGTTCCTCCTGAAAACAAATAAAGTTTATTCATTTACACTAACTGAACCTTTGAGGATTGATAAATTTCTTTGAAAACAAATAATGTTTTACCCTATGCGAGCGTTCACGCGGAGATCTATCCTTACTTCTGATTTCTTCTTTAACCCTTTCCTTGAGTGATCTGAAATAATGTTAAATATTAAGTTATAAATTATGTATGATTTAAATCCTACTTAAGTATATTATAAATACGAAAGTTTGTGAGAGTGGATGGATGTTTATTACTCTTTCACGAAAAAAATGGACAATTCCCAAACTCCTCGCAGGCGAAGCCGCGGGTATACCGCCAGTAGTAACTATATAAATAGGTATTACAAATTATCGGTACATACGATCGTGATTCTCGTTTTGATTCCTTGTCGCGATCAACCTCTTCGCGACGTCTCTCACTGGTCCTCGATTCTTTTTTTTCGATTTCTAAAAAATAAAGCATAACGTACAGCTCGTGTCAAAAATGTCGTTTAAATAAATAGAAAAACAAAAACTGAACCACTAACAAAATTATTCTATTGTAATTCAGGGGGACTAAAATGGCCGCTTAAGCTTAAATGAATCACGTTAAAAAATTTAAATTCTTAAAATGGTCTTTGTTACCATTGCCATAGAGTCCATTTTAAGAATTTTAGAATAAAATGAATCACGAAAATTAAAAATTCTTAAAATGGACGTTTATGTAAATGGTACAAAGACCATTTTAAGAATTTAAATTTTTTAACGTGATTCATTTACGATTCTGTTAAAGCAGCCATTTTAGACCCTCAGGTCTGAGACCATATTTTTATAAGTATTGGGCCTACCACCACCTCTTATAGCAGTATTCTTTCAGTCTTACTTCAGTGAGGGAAAGTGATGGAGTAAGATTAAAGTAATACTGCTATACCGTGCGATGGTCCAGTCCGTGGCGCGGAGGTCTCACCGACGGGTTGCGGCGGAGAGGCGACGGCTTCCTGCTCGGCCTTGACCGGCGCGGCCTCGTCCTTGGGCGCGCCCACCGGGCCCGCGCCCGCCGCTCCCACCACCTTGTGCTTGTCGCCCACCTGACACACAGACACATCAATCACATGACCACTCCTCAATTACTACTTCCACATTTCACACACCGACTCCTATCTATGAAGGGGCAAGCCTACCATGGACGGGGCACGACATCCGGACTCTCCGATATTACTGAAAAAAATTTTGACTGAAAAACTGAGTTGCACCCCCGATTTCACTATCACCAATTCTAAGATTGACTACTAAACTTTCATGTCGCAAAAAGAACGTTGCTTTGTCCTGAAATTTGTATTTTCATTTTGATGTGCTTTGCAGCATTGGCAGAGTGGGCTGTTTTTACAATACACTTCCTCGAAAACTGACTCTTATCGCACTGCGATTAGGTTCAACATGGAATATTATTTTAACATTTATCACACCTGGATTTTTTCATTTATCACAACTAGTGCGGAAATAAAAAATCACAGATCTATCTAATTCCAAATTGTTTCAATTCCTATAGTCGGCACAAACTTTTTTTTAATCTTCGCAAAGGTACTATGCGTTTTTAAGGTTTAAATATTTTTTTCAACAGTTTCCCCATTAAATATACTGTAACGTTACCATTCTAATAATTACACTCCCTAAAAACCTAGTTGAAAAAAAATAAATAAATATAATTTACCTGATGGAAATCACTTTCCCGCATCATTGTGGGACCTTTATTTCGCAACTGACCACTGTAGCCGGTTGCAAGTACGTAAAGATCTTGTCGCTGTGTTTTTTCTTCTTCCTTTACCTAAAATGATTGTGTGCACTATATATTCCAGTGCTCTCATAAATTGTATATGATATATTTTCTCATACAGAAATGTTTCAACAAATACAATAGCATTCAAATTACTATACTGTATTACTACTTACTTTATCAATTTTCCTTTCAATTATTTGAGCCAGTTTAGCAAGTACTGGGAAATGCGGCAATACTCTTATCAGTACAATAAGCGCGTTGCGTATTTGTACGTAATCGCCCGAGTCGAGACAAACTACCATAGCTTTGGTTATCTTGTAATGCCACTTGTGGCAAACATGCCTGAAAAGAATAATAAATATAATAAGACCTTGCTATGTTTGTTCAACTACTACTGGACAGCATTTTCGTTGACACAACTCGTGATGTTTCATTCATTCATTGGTCATTAAAAGTGTTAAGTATAAATTCAATTGAATTAACTGTGGAAGACGACACATTGATCCCTGGCGTACCTGTAGTTCTCATAGCCCACGTGGTCGTTGGCCTCGGTGAACTGGTTGGAGACGCGGTACTTGGTGACGAAGCCCGGGTAGTGCGCGCACTCCTTGTGGAAGGCGAGCTTGTCGGCGTGCCAGCGCATGGCCGTGCCCAGCACCTTGCACAGGAACGTGCCGTAGCGCGCCGCCTCGCCCTCCGTGCACGACATCACCGAGTACGTGATGTCGCAGAACAACTGGACGAACACTCATTAAATAAACAAACAAAACTTGTTTTTATAATTATCCAAAACTTTCTTGCAGATTAATAATGTGCAATGATAAGTTGAGTATCATTGCACATAGCTGATTACACGTGAACAGCAGCCTGGAATTGGAAAAAATCTCAGAGCCTTGTATTGGTTTGGTTGGTGGCAATAAGATCACCCCTTTTTTCTTCTTTATGTTAGCCTGTAACTCAACGAATGTTACTCCATATCTTTTGCGAGGTGGAACAGCTCACCACACACCTCTGCTGAATCCATCGCGTATCTAATCCACATGATGTAATGTTAATTCGAGATAACGAAACGAAAGCTCTCCTCACAATCACGCCCTAAGTCGAGGTCCGAACCTAGAGCGTGCGTCGTGACTATAGTTTGAAGCCCTGGCTGGGCCCTTGATGGCCCTTAAAATCTTTTGTGGTTAGCACAAGACAGTCCGGTCGAGCAGTATCGCAAAAGGCCAAGCTTAAAAGAATGTTAAGCCGTTTACGTTCGCGTTATCAACACTCACTCGGTCATAACACAGCAGCGTGGAGAAGTTGGGCGTGCGCAGCGAGTGCACGGTGTGCACGAACTCGGCGCAGTAGAGCGCGTCGGCGGCGGTGAAGACGCAGCGCGGGAACAGGCACAGCTGCATGAGGCGCGTCACGGTCTCGTTCTTGGCGGACTTGGCGGCGCGCGCCGGGAACCAGGCGCCGCACTCGCGCGCCAGTCGCGCCCGCACGCGCCGCACGTGCTCCTGCTGTCGCCGTCGCTCCTCCTGCACCAGGACTACATATTACAGCCTGCCACTCTTTTTATTATTCAATATTAATACATGAACCACCGCATCGACTCACCTGCAATTTGTCGATAAGAGCGTTAAAACGCTCCTGCTCCTTCTTTCCTTTGTTGCCTTGAGACGTATCTTTTGTTGCGTTGACCGCCGCAGCTTTTAGACGATCGATTTCTCTATCGTAACTTTCCTCCGGAACGCGTAGATCGTACATGGATAGCGACCTGTAAATATATAAATTCATTATTTACTGACTACATTTAATTTGACCGCTATTTGCATTGTTTCTTTACTTACCAGAAGGTGACGTAAAATTCAGGAGAAATATCCTCCCAAACTTTGTTTGGCAATGTAGGGGTTACAGATTGAACGATTGGTTCCAGTGCCTCTTGGGCGGCCTGTGTGTATCTTTCTACGCTCTTTTCTATCGAATCTGTTTTACTGTCAGTGAGTTTTCGTAAAGCCTCAACTTTAGCACTGATTTTTTGAGCCAACACTGGACGATGAAGAAAGAATGCCACGTCTGCATCTACGTGGTAATCTCGAAGCAATTCCTGAATAACAATAATGAATTTAATGTAAGAATGTGCATATCCCAAAACTAGTTTAAATGGTTGAACTAATTTCTTTTTCGTTTTCTGCGTACATTCGGAGTAACAGTCTGACGTAAATATTTTGAGGCTTACCTGCAGCGGCGGCAATCTCGCGGCATATTCATCTGGTGCATGCGAAGATGCAAGAAAGGTCCCAAGTTGTACTAAAGCATCTTGACATTGGTCAGCTAATCGGCCGACTACTTTTAGTTGCGAGCCTAGTGGTTCACCGTTAGAGGAACAGTCTCCTTCGTACTCTATTAAAACAAAAAGTAAAGTAAGTTAATACTTCATACAGTCTTTAAATGCGACATCACAGAAGGTTTAAAATCTGCTTCAGTGATTGATGATTCTATTTTTACTGCATTATTGGTATCATTATCCTGCAAAAACAAGTTTACATGCAGCATTCTCATAACAAGCAATGAAAGTATTTGAACTTACCCTTCCAAACACAGCAATGTCGCTGTTGTGCAGCTAAAATGCACAACGAAATGTCCAAGTTATTTCCGACAATAGCTTCTTTTAATCTCGCTGATGATCGCTTTGTGTTTCGAACTTGAGAAAAGTAGCCAGCCTGATGGAAAATATAACTTTATTAAAACATTGGCCATGTGGCAGAATTTTGTGCAGCAAATGACGATGTGTGACTTATTGACCGAGTTTATTTTTAAATATTACATACCTCTCCTTTTAGGAGTTCACCACCAGCCATAGCTTCCAACTGATCTGGAGTCATTTCTTCCGCCGCCTCTATTCCGGCCATCTTCTGAACTATCTCTTTCAGAATCAGTAGATCTTGACTGAAATATAAATTGTCAGTGTATTATAGGAGTAAAAATTCGTTGCGCAAGAGCGCTGGCTTTTCATCAATCACGTCTCTAGTATAACGAACTGTGAAATAGGGATGCCAGCCACACGGGCGTAGCCATAGCACTGCGTCTTCGTAATGCTAAGATTTCTGCCACTGTCGGTCTGCCGGGCAATGCACAAGCGGTATCGCAATAGTTATGACAACGCCATGTCGCAGCATCTAAAAAACCTACGATACTATGGACAATACCGCGTTGTGCTGCGTTGCCCCTTCGCAAGACCCCCGCTTCGCTTTTTCTGAGTGTTGTGTCGCCACACGTAGTTTCAACACGTGTGGTATGTAGTTCTAATTTCTGTATAGAACGACGCAGCCTCACCGCTCCGAAATTGTAACATTCATCACTATAAAGACATAATCAAAGGCAATAAATTGGTAGAAACCTCTGCTGCGCCTTGAGCCTGTTGGCGACGAACTGCAGCAGCGCGGTGAGCTCGATGTTGTGCTTCTTGAAGGCGGCGCCGGCGAAGGCCGCGAGCGCCTGCAGCCAGGCGGGATGCGCCGCCCCGCCGCCCGCGCGCCCCCCGCACAGCGCCTCCAGCAGGCAGTACCCCAGCACGTCCAGCGACAGCGACGTCAGGTACTTCAGCGACTCCACCACCGGACCGATCAGGTTGTCGTACGTCTGGATCTGGTATAAGGTCACCGACATGTTACTTTCATTTCGAGAGTTGGTACCCATTGTTATAAATCTGTACCGACCCACATTATGGCAATAAATATATCTTAAATAGAGCTTTCTCATATCATAATTAAAATGAATTTAATCTTCCATTCAAAATATACTTTTTATGAGTAACCAAGTATTAATATTACCTGCAGTAGCATGTAGTCAAAAATTAAAGCTGGCGCGGCATGCGACAGCTTTCCGATGAGGCGACCTTGCGGTTTTATATTTTCTTTTGAAACACGTTTCATTATGTGCTTGATTCTTTGCAGGGAGTTGCCGCGTACCCGCATCAGAGATGGTATTCTCTCAGCAGCTTCATTTTTCCAGCGAGAATATAGACAATACCTGTTAAAATAAATCAGTAAAGTATTTTATAAATAAATGTATTCCAAGTCACTACATACTGTTTGGATATATCCGAGAAGAAGAATAAAAATGTATTGTATTGGTATAGACAGCCTCAACTGTCAATAGCTTACCTGCACTGATATGGATATAATTTCAACAAGGTGTAAACTTCCTCAGCCATGCAACAATTCCCATCCATCAAAGTCAGAGCTGGTAATATAGCAGCGTCTAATACTGTGAGCGCTTCATGATGCAAAGGATCTTCCTTCAGAGAACGCGCAGTCCTTAGTATACGAATTATCTACAAAAAGATGCACTAAATGATAGGTATCTATGCCAATTTTATGTTAAAACAAGAAAGTTCACTTGGGCGAATTTGCCAGCAAGTTTCCAAATAAGTTTATTTAACTGTGATAATATATTAGGTTCTCCTTACTTTGTACATTAAAATAGGATCATAATGTAGGGATGGTCCTAACAAGACCAGAGCAGGAATGACCGTCTCCTTCATATCTTCGAATGTCTTACAAGCAGCAGGTGCCAAACTGGACTTAAGCGGTGGGATGGGTTTACCCATTATTTTAGGTGCCACTCGGCAGTTACTGAAAAATGGAAACGTTACTATTAATTTGAACCATTTAGTTTTACCGAAAATGTATTCTTAATGTGATTAATATTAATTGTACTTCAATCGTTCACAACGCGTGATCAGAGTCAAAGCCCAGAATTTACAGTTGTGTCAATACCTAACAATATTAAGTGTACATAAATGTATTTTACTGCCACAAATTTGTCAAGATCAATAACTGTTAATGAAATAAATACGCACGTTCTGTACAAAGGCTCGACAAGAGCATGTAGCATGTTGCAAAGGGCGACGGCAGGGCGCTGCGGCATAATATTGGTGGGCAAGCGAGCTGACAGCGCCGCGAAGTCGCGCCAAGCATTCACCTTCAGCAATGCTTCACAAAGCACCAACTTCTGATTGCTCCAGTATTCCTGGTTTACAAAAGTTGAAAGTGTTTTAGAAGCGCAGACACTATACGTTTTTAGGACATGAATAAAATATGTGAGAAAAAATGTACCTGAGGATCAGCTTTCTCTTCAACATATTCAGTTGGCCCATTGGCTTGGGGTCCTTTGGTAGACACTATACTAAGTTTGCGAATGTAATCCTGAACACTTTTCAATTCCTTTTCAGCTTCTCTAGCCATTATGGAGTCATCTGGACGTAGCTAGAATTAATAATTAAAGGAGTTATAATACATTTATTTTTAGATGTTTAGAAGGTTATTTACATGCCTATTAAATTAAAATACATACCCAGGGATATATGTCATCAAGAGATATAACCTGATGTTGTAAGAGCAAAGCTATTACAGTCATTAAAGGCGGTGGTTCCTTGTAATTATGAAGTACTTCCATGTTTCCTAACTTGAAGCCCAAAACTTCAGAAATAACTTGAGGATCACCCATGTAGTTCTTTATAAGAGGTATGAACAACTGATCTGAATGTGTGCGGGACTCAAAAGACTCCAATATTATATCTAGAGCTCTGTTGGGATCTAAGTTGAAACAACCTGAAATTGAAACAAACAAAAGATAAAGCATGTTTATCACATTGTGTGATTTAGAGATCACTGGTGGATGGGCCCCAATCTTGTTTATTATTACAACTTACCTATTAGAGACTGAATAATTTCCAATAAATTTTTCCATTCTAGTTTTTCAATTATTTCTTGATTTAATTCAACAATTAACTTAGCATATCCTTCACTTTCTTCTCTAAACAAATTAAACTTCCGTTGCTTATAACTGAAAATGAAAACATAATTATGTTAAATACACAAATGAAAATAATGTAGCATTAATTGGAAATGATTATTTGAGTTTTTTTTAGTAAGAAGTACTCACTACAACTTGGTCTTGATTTTTATGAACTTAGTATAAAACACTTTATTTTTCAATGTCCCTACTTCTTGTAATGAGTCAATTTCCAATCTCTCTTTCATAAGTTTATCTGATATAAAAGTCTCCAATTCCCTAATAATGTAGTTGAAGTTTTTGCGCTCTTCAGTTTCTGCTTCACTGCAAGTCTCAGCATCAAGCACACTAACTACATCTAAAATTATTGATGGTAAATCTGCATGCAATACCTGAAAAACCATAAAATTATTAGTACTAGTAAACTTATTAGAGTGGTTCTATGTATTTTATAAATATTTTATATCAATTATTATAGGTATAAACTTACACTAATGTCTCTTAGAACAGAAAGAACTGCTTCTTTCTTAAGGTTCCCCCGAAGACCACTGAGCAGTAAGTCATAAATCGTCTGAGACAAATTAGAAAGTTTGCCTGACTTTGTAAAAAGTGGACTTCTATCATCATCTTTGACAAATTGTGTCACATGTTTTACACTGAAAGTAAATGTATTTTATTAACTCAATCTCAATGTGTTAAAAAAAAGTATCCCCTATAGAGGGAGAGCGATTTGCGCAGGCTTGCATTGAGGAAAGAGTAGCATTTGTAGGAGGTTCACAGACAGTTTGGGGTGGTATCTTTTTGCATGAATATAATCAAACTTGAGCTCGTAACCGGGCCTCGTCTTGGTACTTTGACTGCCCACCGCTACATTAAGGAGGTGCTGGAATAGCATGTTATGCCATATGCTGGTTTTGTACGCGAAAGATCCATGCTCATGCAGGATAATGCTTGCCCACATGTCGCCACATCAGTTTGCCAGTATCTACACAAGTTCGAATTTCCTGTTTTCCAGTGGCCAGCAAGGGGCCCTGACCTTAATCCCATAGAACACATATTTTTTAAGCTCATCTCGAGCTTAAAAAAAGTGTCAGGGCTAGAACACATATTATTATTGAATGAGCTTAAAAAAAGTGTCAGGGCTAGAACACATATTATTATGGAATGAGCTTAAAAAAAGTGTCAGGGCTAGAACACATGGAAGTGTCAGGGCCAGAACTCATACTGCATGCGGTGAGGCCACGTGCATAACTAGTGAATTATAACATTATTAATACCATCTTCGGCATTGGTATGTTCGTTTGTCAAATGTTTGTTCATGACGTCACTACCTGAAATGGGACTGGAGTTTTGTCACTCGTGCCCCTGTGTTGTTTGTAAATTTCAGTACATATTTTATATCCCACTGCTAGGCCTCCCCCAATTCTTTCCATTTGCTCTATTTCCGTGCCTATACAATAAAATTTTGTATGGGGTTTTTGTTTTAAATGGGGATTGTTAACTTTGGACGAATAGGCTGAACTTTAATTTCTTTATGAGCCAAATCATATTATATTGTGTCCCACTGCAGCACAAAACCCTGTTTTCATACAGAGATGACATGAGCAATGCTCACCATGCATGCTGCAGATTGATCTCTGTTTGCAGTTGTGCAGAATTAAATAAATTCATACATGTTTATTTATGCCTCAACTGTCTAATTTGTCCACTGGTCGCGAATGCATTGCTGAGGTAGTGGTTTCAATTCCCAGGTTGAGCAGAGATCATCGAGTTTTTCCATCAGGAATTTCTCAAAAGCTGTCTAAGTACATTTTACAATGTTATTTGTGGGTTAAACTGTAAACCAAATAGCTTGTTCGACCGTACATCACTGACGTGATCTTCGAAGAAGTATGTAATTGAAAAGTACCAAGACATTTCTTGTGTGCTATCCAGTAACCCTTGGCAGTATTGTAAAATTGATAATATATGACACCCACTTTACACAAATACATAATAAAGTATAGTGTTACTTCAGCCATATTCGGAACGCAGTAAGTTGTTCATGTAAATCTCGAAATGATGAAGTTTCTTTTCCGAATTTGATTGTTTGCAATCATTACCCAGCATGGGCAAGAGACAACAACGGCCAATAAAATTGATAGTACGCGGTATGATACCGAGTTTTCAGCTTAGGTAGTTTATAAAACACATACTGTTTATTTTTCAACTAAAATAGAGGTAATTACATCAAACTAATAAGACATCAATGTACTGACAGAGTCAACAGAAGAATTATTACAATTTCTATGTAGAGAAAAATAAAACTTACAATTGCTCTTTTCCGGATTTCTCCCAAGTTTTGCAATAATCAGAAATAAATTTCGCATGCGATCCCATGGTTAGGATCGGTCAAAACTATTCCAGTAACCAGCGAATTTTACTAATTAATTCAGCAAAGCAAAGCGCACGCTGTCGCCATGATTGATTTCATTTTTGAATGAGTTGAGTGATTGAATGCTTGCATTTGAATTCATTCATAATCATTCATTCTTGCTGAACTAAAGGCACATACCCACTGTAGCGCACAGATAGGCCACGCACGTTGCAAGTTTTATGTGATTGTGTCCACTGCGAACCCCGAACACGCTATACATCTTAGTTCACGCGTGGCTTGCTCGAATAGGATAAGGGACTAACATAGCTCAACGCCATGCACGCTGTTCATGCGGTACACACTCTAAATGAATATTCCCTCATCCACAACTAAGCCGCGTTGGATCACGCTCGCTACGAAAACCATTTAACGAATTAACGATCATTCATATATCAATTTACGCTCAGTAGCAAAACTCATTTATCATAGTATGATAAGGATCTTGTGGCAAAATAATAACAGCCACTCAGGTCGATTTTTAGGTTGAACCCGTGGTTGGTCTTTGGATGGGTGACCACTTGTACCGAGTTTCCTTCGTGCCTCGGAAAGCATGTTAAGCTGTTGGTTTGGTCCCGGCTGTCATTCATTTGCCCGTCTTTAACCGTCGTTACAGGTAATCAAATGAAATAAAGTGGCTCAAAAAGTCTGACAACCAGTCTTACCAAGTGGAATCGTATTACCCAGGACTAATTGGGTTGTGAAGGTCAGTTAGGCAGTCGGTCCATGTAAAATACTTTCAGCTGCATCCAGCAAGACTGGAAGCCGACCCCAACATAATTGGGAAAAGGATAAGCAGATGATGATGATGATAAGAAAAACAAAAACAAAATTACAAAAAAGTCTCATACTTCAAATAGTACAAATCTTGTACAAACCATATTTGTCTATGGCCTATCTATGGGCAGTTTATGTCACTGTCAACGTCAAGTGTCAGTAACAAACAACAGCTCATAACCTAAAAAACTATATTATCTATTTATTTATTGAACATTTGAAATGCCTACTTACGAGCTAGCTCTAATGTTACGTGCTATGCCTAAACCAGAGCTCAAAACTACTCTTAAAAGAATCTCTCATGCTATTTTCGACCGGGGTGGCATAATCAGGAACATAGAAAATCTGGGATTTAGACCTATGCCTTACAAAACAACATCTCACGGAATAGTTCACAGAGAAGCTAATTATTTTGTGTTTAAAGTAGATACAGCGACTAAAGCTGTTTGGGATTTGAAAGAAGAATATAGTAGAGATGTCGATGTCATAAGACAGCGTGTATATAAAAGTCAAGAAACTTGTGACAACAATTGTACTCTAGAAGAGGAACTTCTACCTCCTGCGTACCGGGAAGACGTACAGAAGATGATCGAAGTGGGAAAAACACAAGTAAACCGCTTTACCTATAAATTTAAATATAATTCTGGTCTGGATTATTATCCTTTCCAGAAGTAAATGCAATGTTTTATTAAATATTTTAGTCTTAAAATTATGTCTAGTATAGTAGTAGTTTATTAAACTTGTTAAACCTATAAATCTCTTTTTAATCAAGTACTTCAAACATCATGTCTCATAATAATAATTATAAGTTCATTCAACTCTCATTTGTTTATCAAAACCTACTAGAAATTTTGTTCCAATGTCAATGTACCTACTACAGTTTAATTTTTACTTGCTTATGAAGTTAACAACTTCTGGATAGAATTTACCACCATGCTCTTGACCCAGAATAACAAGTGTAAAACACTTATCAAGTTCTGTTTTATCAATTGGAGGTGGTGGTTTCAGAAGAAATGAGAACAAGCTTTAAAATCAAATAAACTTAATATAATAAAATAAAACACATCTTTTTCTCTTGACAGAATTATCAATCAACTTGAAGGTCTATTGTTGCTAGGTAACCACACTCTATTTCCAAAAATCCAATATCTCCTCTCAGCAAAGACCAATAAGATTTGAGATCTTGAGAATTCTGACTCTAGTGAGTGGCTTTGTAAATATATCAGCCAGCTGCTCGTCACTGGCTACCTTGTTTACATTTAGCTCACCGCTAATAACCAACTCTCTAACAAAGAAGTGCCGTACCCGAATATGCTTTGTTCGTCGATGGAATTCGGGATTTTCAGCTAGCCTTATTGCAGCTTCGTTATCCACTTTTAAGCACGGAATCTTCTTAAGAACAATAATTTGGTTCAAAAGCCGTGCCAGCCATATTGTTTCCCTGGCTGCTTCACTTGCGGCAACAATTTCAGCCTCTGTTGTTGAAATCGCAACACTTGCCTGTCTTTGGCTTAGCCATGAGATCGCTCCTCCCGCGTACATGCACAACACCCCGCTAGTGGATCTTCCAGTGCTAACATCTCCTGCATGATCAGCGTCGCTGTAGCATTCCAAAATACCTTCCTTGTAATGCTTCTTGTACATAATACCTAGATCTGGTGTATATTGCAAATATCGCATTATTCGCTTCAATCGGACACAGTCTACCTCTTCTGGTTTCTCCAGACTTCTTGAGACTACACTAACAGCATATGCGATGTCAGGTCTAGTGCATACCATCAAGTAAGCTAAAGCTCCAACGATTTGCCTGTAGTTATTCTTCATATAACTCATATCCACTTTCTCGCTTGATGTACCATCTTTCACGATCGGCGTGGAAACTGGTTTACAGGTATCCATTCCGAATCTCCGCAAGATCTTCCGTACATAAGACGTCTGAACTATTTTAATTCCGTCTCCTCTGTTTTCAATCTCTATTCCAAGAAAGTAGGAAGCTGGCTTTGTTGTTATTTTGAACCGACCACTGAGCTCCTTAATAAACTCGTCTATCAACTGCTGACTAGAACCAGCAACGAGGCCGTCATCCACATATAAAGCCACTATGACTTTTCCACATCCTTTCTCCCTTATTAAAAGGCAAGGATCCGCTTCACTTGTCTTGAAGCCAACCTCTTTGAAAAAATCTAAAATGCACCGGTTCCAGCATCGAGGTGCTTGCTTTAACCCATAAAGACTCTTCCGTAAAAGACATACTCGACCGGAACCGTCGTCGTAACCTTCCGGTTGTTTCATAAAAATCTCTTCATTTAGAGAACCATACAAAAAGGCAGTGGAGACATCAAACTGTAGCATCGCCATTCCTTCATTGGCTGCTACACTCAGCACAGAACGAACAGTCCCCATTCTGGTGACTGGGCTAAATGTTTGCTCATAGTCAATCCCCTTTTTCTGATGAAAACCTTTTATGACCAGTCTGGCCTTGTATTTATCTATAGAGCCATCAGCGTTCATCTTTACTCGAAATACCCACTTACATGGTATTGCTAGCTATATTGATAGCTAAACATTGCTAAAATGTGTCGGCAGGAAATGAAGAAGAAATTAGCTGACTGGCTCCAAAAGATGGACTATCAGGAGACTGAAAGTCTACTTACATACACAATATAATTTGCACCAAATCCATTCGCACTGTGTGTATTCTTACTTTTTTCCGTTCTTACATTCACTCAAAGGTGCAAACCAAACCAGACACTCACTCACTCTCATACGCACAGACAACACACTTCCACCACATGCACGCTGACACACAACACAAACACTCATCAACTCACTCACTCTCACACTCAAACATACACACTTAAACCTTTAACATTATTACTTTATTTTTATTCCATATACTGTAATTTTAAATGTAATTGTTGTTCCTATATTATTATTTTTTTTATCAATATGTGTTACCAAATGGCAATAACCCTGGCTGTCAACTCTGTTGCGACACTCTCAAAAGCTGTTAGATTAATAATGGAATCCATGGCTGAACGCTGACCCCTAAAATACAGGTTGAGGCCTAGTTTGGGGGTTAGGATCAGATTTGTGGACAAACACTCGTGTGCTTTCTTATTATAATTGGCTTGTAACACGTGTTTTTAATTTTAAGTGTCAAATAAATATTTTTATTATTTATTTTTATTATTGCTTTTCTTCCCTTAGGAAGACTTACAAGCTTCCACGTGTCATTTTCCTGTAAAGAGGTCATCTCACTGTCCATAGCTTCTTCCCATAGATCTTTCTGTGGGCTTCTAATCGCATCCTTATGCGACGTTGGCTCGTTATATCCCATTATAGCATTCAGGATAAAGTCTTTGAATCGATCTGGAGGGCGTAACGAAGAGCGGTCACGAAGTACCATCTGTTCCGGAAACACATCTTCGTGATCATCATAATCTTGATCTTCATCTATGACATCGTCTAGACCATCAATAACATTATCTTCTTCGATAATATTCCCCCCCGATTCAATAGACTGTTCAGGTAGAATGTTCTGAGCATCGTGGAACTCGTCATCAACCCTTACGTGTCCTTCATCAATGCTTATATCAGGATAGTCTGTTTCTTCGACCCTTTCCCTATTGGGCTGAACAGGAACACTTTGTTCATCATCCGTTAAACTCCTTGTAACAGGCACCACTTCAATTTCATTATACTGATCGCAGACTGTCTCAATATCGCGTTCATTCATTGAAGACTCAAGCATTTTTTCATTAAAAATGACATCTCTAGACCTCACCAGGGAATTTTTCTCTCGGTTCCAAAGTCTGTACCCGTCATCATTGTCGTATCCAATCAAAATGCAACGTGTAGCTTTCTTGTGCAATTTTTTTCTCCTCTGCTTTGGTACATGCGCATAGCAGGGCGTTCCGATTATCCTCAAGTGCTTTATTTGAGGCTTCTTGTTTAGCCAAAGCTCATAAGGCGATTTGTGTTCCACTAAAGTTGGTCCTGTCCTGTTTAATATATACACAGCAGTGTTTACCATCTCTGCCCACAAATTCTGAGGAATCTCTTCATGCGCGTGCATCATTGCTCTAGCAGATTCGACCAGGGTCCGGTTTTCCCTTTCACTACATCCATTTTGCTCTGGGGTGTACGGCATAATGAGCCTTTGCTTTATTCCTGTTTGTTCAAGTAGATCTCGTACTCTTTTGTTATCGTATTCACCTCCGTTGTCGCTTAAAAGCTCTATAACATTGTGTCCAGCATTTCTAGCTTCAGACAACATTAATTTTAGCTTTTCATAAACGTCAGACTTATTTTTCAGGAAATACACATATCTGTACCGTGTATACTCATCCTTAAATAAAACGAAGTATCGATATCCTGAGATACTTGAAGGGAAGGGACCACAGACGTCGGAGTGTATGCGCTCACCAGGTTTCGTAGCCTTTTCGCGAACACCAAATGGTTGCCTGTGCGCTTTCCCAAAGACACAACCTTCGCATAGTTCTCCACTATTTGGCGTCTTTATTCCTAGTTCCTTCTCTATCAATCGTTTGACATGTTTCTTATCTTGATGCCCCATACGTTCATGATATAGTTGCAGCATATCTCCATGTTCAATTAAGTTTACTGAAACAGCAGGGCGTACGACTTTGCAATCTATCTTGTACAAACCGCCACATCTTTGCCTTGTTCCTGTTACAACAATCCTACCATTGATCTTCATGGAACAATTTGTAACCCGAGATTCAAATAAGCTCGTTGGGTTTTTGTCCTGTGAACTGAGCACAGAAAAAAGGTTTTTACTAATCTGGGGAACATACCAAACATCTCTCAAAAAGAGGTTCTCAATTCGTCCTTTAACATTGGCTTCTAGATGGACTGTGCCTTTTCCAACAGCCTGAATCACGTTCCCATCTGCCGTCGTTACCGTGTGAGCTTCACCAAAACGTTCAAAGTTTTGAAACAGATCTCCTCGCATAGTGACATGGTGAGTGGCCCCGTTATCCACATACCAATCATCACGATCAATCGTAGAATCTGTTGAATTCACTGTCAGCAACATCATGTTAGAACCCTGAGCTTTGTTTTCCTTCTCCTTTAACCCAGCTCTTGGGCAATCCTTTTTGAGATGACCACGTTCCTTGCAAATAAAGCACTTGTACTTTTTATTTGTTCCTTGGTCTCTATGGTCATATTCCTTGGTAAACTTTTTATTTACCTTCATATAAAGCGCTGTCTCACTTGATTCAGCATCAGCCATCTTAGCATTAAGCGCTTTTTCATGTGCACACAACTGGCTCGTAATGTTATCTACCGTCCTTTCCTTCTTTGACATTAACAGCCAACTCGACTTGAACGAGAAATAGACTTCTGGCAGTGTATCAAGGATTTTACAAATCAAGAGAACTTCAGGTAAGTCAACCTTCTCTTCTTTTAGTAACTCTTCCTTCAAACTGTGCCACAGGTTTTTCAATTTCGATACGTGAGTCGACATGTCATCTGACGGATCCCTTTTAAGCTTGAAAAAATCCAAACATATATCATAGAGTCGGCCCTCATTAGGTCCCTCATATAATCTATGTAGTTCGTCCCAAACTTCTTTCGGTGTGGACAATCTAATTACTTTGCCAAGTGTCTCATCTGTCACATTATTAGTTATCAAGAGCAGAGCTGTACTCTCTAACTTCACAAAATCACGTAACTTTTTATTATATAATTCTATTAAAGCGTCATCTTTACCGTCTACGGGTCTAGAAGGCCTTTGTGTTTTACCATCCACGATATCCATGAGTCCATCTATACCTCTCAGTAAGGCTACCATCCGGTACTTCCATGATATCCAGTTGTGGGCGTCAAGTTTCACAATTTGAATTTTCGAAAGCTCCATTTCACTTAAACTTCTGGGTCTGGGCCCATAACCAATTGGAGGTGGTGGTTTCAGAAGAAATGAGAACAAGCTTTAAAATCAAATAAACTTAATATAATAAAATAAAACACATCTTTTTCTCTTGACAGAATTATCAATCAACTTGAAGGTCTATTGTTGCTAGGTAACCACACTCTATTTCCAAAAATCCAATATTATCAAGCACTTGCCTCTAGGTACACTTAATAGGAGGCACAAATACTACCAAAATAACTGCAATTCCAAAATAGAAGAACTGTTAAACATTTAAATAAAGACAGAGCAACAAGCTGGGCAGGATTATTTAAATATGGCTGTGTCTTTTCTACATCCCTCTAAATCACAATCTGGTGCTGGAGGGTTTTTTATGAAAATGTATAAAGAAGAACTAGATCATATGCAGAAACTCATAAACTACCAGTTATTGCGTGGAGGGATACCTTTGATATCTGGCCTTGAACCACCAAATCAAACCAAAGAACTAACACTGCTTGAAGCATTCAAACAAGGGCTGTGTATAGAAAAAAGGATTACAGTGGTAAGTATTTTAATATTAAATAATACAATAAATCTTGTTACAAATTAAGGATGATGCAAAAGATGGCCATTCAATAAGTAAAGTTCCAAAGTCAGGCCCAATTTTAAGAACATTCTAAAAAAAGGCCTCTTAATTTCCAGCCACAATCACATCCTTTTTCTTGTTTCTTATAAATAATAAATTAATTTCACCAGATTTTAGAAGAGGGTGTTAAGCTAGCAGAAGAAGTAAAAGATTACCACTATGCAGATTTTATCACATCAGTTTTTTTAACAGAACAAATGCATTCTATTCATGAGATTTCTAAACATGTGACTAAATTAGCAGCACTTTCCAATAATAACTTGGCTCTTTATCTGTATGATTTAGAACTTGAAAAACTGTATCCACTTCCACACACGGTTAAAAACGGAATAAAATAAAATGGTACCCAAGCTTTTATTATTAATGTTTTGACTAACAACTACAAGGTATACATTATGGAATGTTCAAAACTCTTGCAAAGATGAAGAATTACTAGAAAGTATTTTAAGAACATCATCCACCTGACATTCAGTTAGAGCAGTCCGCAGTTTAGAAGTTTCGTTACTATAGTTTTCATGCACAGACAGTGCTCGCCAATCCAAATACCACTGAACCACTGTCTCTGTAAAAAATAATACACCTTTATGACATCTGATAATATGATTATGGATACTATTTTAATAAACCCATTATGAGGCTCACCAACAAGCTCATTAAATTGAGTCTCACTGATACTCTCCCGGGCATCCCAAACACGAGCATATTCTTGACACAGTATAGGACCTTCCTCATTCATTGAGCTATCCAAGTCCAGCATGCTGCAACATATAATTTTTGTATTGTTAATCTACTAGACTCACAATGCGTTAACTCAGAACATACCAACCTGATAGCATTTTTCAAAATAATGTCTTTATTCTTTTGATACTCTTGTTTAAATTGACTCTCCAGATTCTTAAATGATCTCACACAACAGTTATCTGGAATCTCTGCAATACCAAAAAAGCAATTCTTACAAGTGTTCAGTTTAATATTTGTTTAAATGTAAAAATATTGTTTGAGTAGGCTAGTATTTACCGCAAGATATTTCTACGCGAATACTCTTCTCGACCGAGCAATTCGAAACTATATTTCGAATGGTTGCTATAGTAGATACGTTGTCAGATTTGAAAATTGCAGAACCACGTCTGTAAAAATATTGAAATGAAACGTCTCTGAATTTTACTAAGAAGTTAAATATTTAGGTACCTACATATGTAATTTTACCAAGTATTCAAGCTACTTACTGATATTGACAAATAAGAACAGTATTTAGAAGAGTATGTGATCGGGTAAAGGATAAATTCGAAGCCGGTCTGGGGAGCTCACCCGGCAGTGCTTCCGTAAGCCATGAAGTCATTTCAGCTACGGAAAAACTTCCAGAGATGTCAAGTTGGCACCAAATTCTATAATAAATCAAGGGGTAAGTCAAACTTAATCAATTCCTTAGAGTTCAGCAGCATTTCCGATTAGCAGCAAGCAACAGGTACAGTAATCTATTTTCGTTGCTAACTGTACAGTTACCAACGAAAAACGATAATTAGCACTTTAATTTTTTTATTTAAGTATGTAAATTAAGAGACTGTTATTTTATTTGCACGGTACGTGTTACGTGTCACTTTACTTGCCGACCGATACCTCTCTTCATTTTCAAAACTCTTTTCTGATGGCTCCTGCCCAGAATAGTACGGCAGTGCTGGTAATTTTAGGGTTACAAGTCGAGCAACTCTTGGAGCACCTGCTGGTAATGCGTAAATAAGTACACGTTTTCCCTCGAACTTTGATTCTGCAGGAGAATCTGATATGTCTCGCATTTTAACCCATACTCTTCGAGTTCCTGCTTGGCATCTAACAGAAGCCAGCAAATCAGATCCTGTTTCCTAGAAAAAGATAATATTAGGTATGCATGTGCGGAATCCTACTTAATTTTTACTGCTGCCAATTGTGATTATTACCTTTGAAGAGCAAATACTTAAGACAGCAGCAGTGTCGGTTTGCATTTCAAGTTTTTTGTTACAATAAATAAAAAGCATATCCAGGGGCACTGCAGAGGTAATTCTTACTTCTTGCCACCCATCTCTTGATGCCCCTAACAACTGTAAAAAGTAAACCCAGTACCTATAGCATAATATCAATGAATAAAGGATGTAAAACACCTCTTCATGAAGCCAAAAGGCACTTGTTCTCCCCGTCATTGACATTTTTTGTTCTAAGTATACCATACCTGGGAACCTGTTAGTTACGGAGATATGAGGGGTCAAAGTTACAACTTTTTGACAAGTTTATTTTTTACTTAATACAAGTTTTTATTGTAAGATTTTGATATATAAAACCTCCACGTCCCCCATACTATTCAATCCATCCATCAGCACTATGTTTTAAATGCGTTACATTGAGTTCTACCACAAAACATGATTTTTCACTCCACTCCACACCACATTTTTGCGTAGTTACCTAGTTTTATGTACAGAATGCTTGGTTAACGGCTTCGTAATGAGGTGGTTTACACCCTGTATGTAGTGCGTAGGATATACCTCGTATTGAATGTCCAGCAATGGTGGCGTCGATAATCCAGCGTGTAATGAACGAGTATTTCGTTGATATTTCTCTCTTTCATTTGCTGTTTGTTTCTCTAAACGGGCCACTTCAACCCTAATATAAAAAAAAAGCAATTGAGTAATACCTACCTACAATAAGTTTTGCATTTGTACAAGTAAATGTCTAGTACTTAAATATGTACGAAAAAGAAACCTACTCGAGTTTTCCACGTCGCGCTGCTAAAATACCTGGAGGCACTTTAGCCCCAGTTACCAAGTGGCTGGATCTGAGTGCAAAAATTCTTCCCGAAAACGTTGCTACAAGTAACTCAGATTCTTCGGTCCCCACGCATCCACCCGTTACAGAAGTCACGGGTTCCCCGCAGAACTAAAAGAGAGATTTAGAAGAACATTGCTCATATTTTCACATAATTAAATAATTAATGCAATTTGGGTATCTAACTAATTATCCAGTACAAACATAAGTGTATTTCAGACGTGGTTTTTCACCGAAATTCTCCATGTCCATGAGATATAGCTGGATGGAGCCATCATGTCGACCAGCGCTAAGGTGATAGTTCCCATTGCTGAAATACCAGCCAAGACATACGACGGATCCCAAACCTCTACCATCGACTAAGCATTTACTCGATAATGTTAATCTGCAATCATTTAAAAATTACAAATACCTAGGTATGTGTAGTAACTGGGTAAGTAAAAGTTCCTATAAAACTTCACTTGCTGTGCCGATCTATGTATGGCAGACAATCAGCAACAAAAGTCGCTAATTTAAATGTTAAGCCTATGTGTAGATATCTCATAATTTGTTCCAAAAAAGTAATAATTCAAATAAATATATTGGGTAAATATTTTAGACTAGCTGACCCAAGCAACTTCGTCTGCGTCACGTATAAAAAGCTCGCAAAAGGAATATTTTTTTCCCGTTTTTGCTACATTTTTCATTAATGCTCCGCTCCTATTGGTCATAGCGTGATGTTATATACCTTGCATAAGAATAACCTTCCTTGACTAATGAACCATCCAACATAAAAATATTTTTTCAATTCCAACCAGTACCTGGTTCCCTGAGATTAGCGCGTTCAACCAAACAAAATTCAAAAGTATATAATACCTAGATAATAGAAAAGCGACTTTTGTTGCAGAAGGTACAAAAATAGTAAGGTAGGTACATGTCGCTAAATCTTTTTACGTCAAACGAGTTATTTTTTGCCATCGATGTGCTAAAAAGGTGAACAGACTGGTAGGCTCACCTTTTCCAGCGTAAATAATGGTGTATTATGAATAGATGCAAGAAAGCCGTAAAGGTAATAAATATTATAAAATCATGTGTGGCTAGGAAAAAATATTGAGGTGTCTTGGTACGAAAAAAAGTAACTTGCTCTTCGTAACTAATGAGGCCTATGGAGCCATCACCGGCACCATAGAGGGCGATGATATCTGTTACGTGTGTAGAAGGTGGAACAGCCAGGCGGGATGGCCCCGAAGAAATAACTGTGCGAGATATAAGTTTTCCATTTTCTAGGAGAACCGCTCCCTTATTAGCAACCAACACCAATAGACGAATCCTTGTGTTCTGTAGTCAACAATAGAATATTTTTTAACATATTTTAAATTGAATGGGATAAGCAATCAAACTAATAATTACATTAGGTACCGCAAATGCTGCAATGTCGAGAACTCGATCGTCACAAACGTATGAGTGATACTCACGTAGGTCTCTGTAATAAGTTACAGTTCGACCGCTACAAAGTATCAAATCACTTCCTATAATGCACCTGAAAAAATTAAGGTTACACTTATGAGCTACTCCGACACCGGTAAGCCTAGAATATAGTTAGCCTAGAAGTCTGCATCTTGGGGAGGAGTAGGCAGAAGCTTTATTGATTCTACTCTAGCTTTCTAAAGGGTACAAGATTGTTGACAGGAAGAAAGCAAAATAATTTATGAAATTGTTCCGTTAGTAGTTGGTAATTTGGTAAAAAATATCTTACATTGATGTGATTGTTTCTGTAAGAGCAGTTTCAATACTGAGGAACACCTTCCCTTTTCTGGTATAACCTTTCACTTCATTGCCTGACGCTGTGAATATTTTATCTGCTTGTGTTCCTGAAATCAAGAAATAATATAATAAGCACCTGCTGATATCCTACCATAATAAACAGTTTAGTTTGGTATTGTGGAGAAGAGAAGACTAAGATTACTGGACTAGAAGGTATCGTAAACTTACCCATCGCACTGGCTAGTTGTACTGATGTTATAGGTTTTCCCGGTAATGTTTTGAATTGGACCACTGGCTCTTCCTCTTTTATACTCAAACATTGTAGGACTCCGTTTTTATCACCTACTGCAAACTACAATAAATAGATATTTAATAGGAATGTGGTTAAAAACAGACTTAGATTCATTTTAAACGTAAAAAACTTAATTGTGTTGGTATAGGTACCTTTTGGTCTACCTTTTGTCCAGAAGGGGGCAATATTTTTAAAGTGTCCGGATAAGTAATGCCACATATTGTATAATCAATCCGAGTCAAATCATAATCCATTTTGTTGTAGGTACCTATTTATGAAGAGAACTGTTTTACAAAAAAAATTATGCGTCGTTGCCAAACCTTATAGGATGAAGTCAATCGATAATGCCTTGGCAACGAAAGGCTCAACAGTTTATAATGAAATAGAGGAGTCCTACCATAGCAGGGTAGGTAGGTATGGTCGACAACTACAGACGTACTATAACAGTTTTTTATGTCTTGTGACTGGGACTGTAGCTACATTTAATTTTCATCTTTGTTTCGATAATTCAAACGTGCCTGCGACTGGCCTACTTGAAATGAATTAAATGGTAGGTATGTAATTATCATTATGTCTATTGGACTTCAGGGCAAATACCTATATATCGGCGCCCATTCTCCTTTGTATAGAAGTGTCTACTTTAGTTGCTGACTGTACAGTTGATGAGCCACTTGCCACTATTCGTATTTTTTACGTGTAATACAAATGTCATAAATATTCTAACTAGTGAGTTACAATCACAGGATGCTTAGCCTGCTTTTAATTTTTTTTGGTCACAACAGAACTATACCTACCTACTTACTTGTGAAAACTTTATTTTCACATTTCTGGAATTAGTAGATTTTACAACAAGTGCACAAAACGATAGTAATATATTTTGATTTGATTTTTGCTGTATGGCTCATTTTCTTTGCCTTAATATAGATACATTTATGAGTAGATACGTTAATGCACTTGTGCACAAAATTCGATTTTGTGCAGCCTTTATCCTGCACAAATAAGCACTGAAAGAGCATGAGAAGTGAAAAAATCTTTTATCGAATGTTATTGTTATGGATAGGGACTCATCTCTTTAGGTGAAAGCGTCAGGGTGGCCCGCGAAATTCACATTCTTACGTTTTTTGCAATTTGTAGGGCAGTGCTAAGTTGTATGTTCATAAACATATCGGTTGCGGCTGTAAGACGTTAGTTACAGAATTATAATCATCAATATACATAAGATCCGAGGAATTAAGTTCATAAGAGCCGAGGAACGACTTTGACCATGAAAAATTCGTTCTTCGACTCTTATGAACTTGTAGGGTTGTATTGATGATTATAATTCTGTTGAAGATTGAATTTCGCGGGCTACCTTGGAGCATCAGCCTTAACGCCGTTTCATCATACCGTGGCGGCAGCGGCTTTGTGTTTGAGTAGGCCGTTGCTGCCGCTTCGCAATGTATAGCGGTCCTTGCTTGTTCAAGAGAGCTAGTTAGCTACATTCGAGGCATCTGGCAGGTGGGAATTTAATAATTGAGTGTGACTTTGTAAGGTCCCTCCTTAGCTTGATTGATCTAGTATTATAATCGGATTGAAAAACTCATGTTAACTCATGATAATGGTTACCGAAATTGGCAGCCATCATCATCATCATCATTCACAGCCCGACTTCAGCCACAGTCGTGCCAGCCTCATCCAGGATATTGATTTCGTTAGCCAGTTAGCTAATATTTCTGGCCAAAAACTAAGAACCAGCCATCGATGAATACCACGGAACAGAAAAAAAAAACCGGCCAAGAGCGTGTCGGGCCACGCTCACTGTAGGGTTCCGTAGCTTCCCAGACCATTAAAAATACCAACATTTTTCGTCAGCAAAAATAACTTTGTTTTTCATAGTATTTGTATGAAAAACAAAGTTATCATTTGCGTTTTTTTGAAAAAGTGCTATATAACTCAAAAACTATTCAACTCATCAAGTTGAAAATAATTTTCCTAGAAAGTTCATATAAAGGTCTACTTCTGTGATTTTTTTCATATTTTTTAAACTTATGGTTCAAAAGTTAGAGGGGGGGGGGACACATTGTTTTTGACTTTCGGAGCGATTATTTCCTAAAATATTAATATTATGAAAAAATGATTTTAGAAAACCCCTATTCATTTTTAAATACCTATCCAACAATATAGCACACGTCAGGGTCAAAATTAAAAAAAAAATCGCTCCCCACTTTACGTCTGGGGGAGGTACCCTAATAAAAATGTTTTTTTAAATTTTTATTTTTGCACTTTGTCGGCATGATTGATATACATATTGGTACCAAATTTCAGCTTTCTGGTGCTAACGGTCACTGAGATTATCCGCGGACAGACAGACAGACAGACATGGCGAAACTATAAGGGTTCCGTTTTTTGCCATTTGGCTACGGAACCCTAAAAAAACAGATTTTCTGTTGCGCGATGAACAGTAATGGTGCATCCACACCGCATGTTGAGGTAACATTTTCTTACAACGTCAGCATATTGTTACCACATGTTGACTGTTTTGAAAAGGCAGGCAGCACTACTTAACATGAATTACCACGGCAACATATACCTACCTCAATGACTTATACTACTAACAATAAATAATAAAATAACACTTGGAAACGCTCCTCTACAACAACTAATTGCGGTGTGGATACACCATTAGATCAATTCCACAGACCACGGAGTATATAATCACTACGTTTACCACACTACTGTGAATTTGAATAAAATCGGGACCAATGCGTGTCACTGTCAGCGTCAAGCTGTCAGCTGTCAGTTACGCTTACGTCAATTGTTATATAGATTCGTGTTCAGGTTATGTCGGTTTTATTTATCAGAAATTAAATCTAAAAAATTGTTTTGATCTATTCATCGTAAAGTAGAAATAAAATGGAGATCGATAAAGAGAATATTGTCCAAGCTGTGGTTATTATGGACACATTTAATAACCATTTCAGCCCCATCTGTGACAACAAACCTATGGTGAGTTCATTTTTATATATATTTTGCAACTTTAATGCCAAGCTTGAAGAATTGTTTCACTTATTTAATACTAATCTTAAATATTTTAGGGCTTACTACCAGTTGCAGGAGTACCTCTCATCAATTGTGTGCTGGAATCTCTTTCCCATGGTGGAGTAGGAGAAGTGATTTTATTTTGCTGTAAATATGGACAGAAAATTAAAGACTACATACGGTATCTATCTAACTTTGATATTAACGTAGTCATTGTAATTTTATTGTAATATAGTTACCAAAATCATGTTGACTTACAGAAAATGTATTGAAGACAAGGCCGTATGGAGTGTTACTATGGAAGTCCACGTGATGATGTCTGATACATGTCAGACAATGGGAGATGTGATGCGCGAGATTGATGCCGCTGGCCTCATTAGAGGATATTTTGTCTTAACAGGCATTAATAGCGTCACCAACATACACTTTTCATCATTGCTGGAGCAACATAAGTAAAAAAAATCTACTTGCTTGTTTTTATTATGATTGAATAAAAAATCTCTACCATAATATCCTTCCTTGTCTTTCAGACAAATATGCAAGAAGGATAAAGGTGCAGCAATGACTCTTGTTTACAAGAAGGTGTCCTGGGAGCATCCTTTGATCAGCTTTGACAAGCCTACTTTCTTGGCGGCTGATGGAAATACTAACAAAGTTCTTATGCACCGGAAATATAAACAAAAATCTACTGAGAAGACCATTAATTTACCTTTGGTAAGCAGACTATTATGTAATGCTAAAAAAAATTTTTTTTTGTACTTTTATATCTAGACAGCAAAAGTCCTGTTCAATATATTGGTGTTAAATATTTTGCTTTTTGAATATGTCGGTTTCAGGACATTGTGTTAAACCACTCTGAGGTAAAGTTGCACCATAATTTAGCTGATGCAAGCATAGCACTCTGCTCACCGTCTGTGCCTCCACTTTTCTCTGACAACTTTGATTTCCAAACAAGAGATGATTTCATACATGGCATTTTGATAAATGAAGAAATTCTTGCCAGTTCCCTTTATTACACTCTTTTGAAAGGTCATCAATATGCTGCAGCCATTACTAACTGGAAAACATATCAAACAGTGTGGTAAGCTGAACTTCTAAAATCATGAATGAAATTATAGTATTTACAATGTTGTCAACATTTAATGGTGTTTTGTGTTTTACAGTCGTGATGTATTACATAACTGGACATATCCATTAACCATTGAATCTGGCTCATTTTACCAGAACAACTACATCACCATGCACAGTCATAATTACCGAGATAAGTCATCTACACTAAGCAGGTTAGTTTGATACTTAAAGTCTAGATCTTGTATAAACTTTGCCTCTTTAATTTTGTATTCCATATTTAATGATTTATTGTAATTTCAACTTTGTTCTCAGGTCATGTACAATAGTAGAAGATGTTCTGATTGGTGCAAAAACTCAAATAAATGATAACACAATTTTATCAAAATCAATGATTGGTAAAAACTGTGTCATTGGAAAAAATGTTACTATCAAAGGAAGTCACATAATGAATAATGTTGTTATAAAGGATAATTGTACAGTTGTTAATAGTTTTATTGATGAGGGTTGCACAATAGATGAGAAGTGTGCCATTGAAAATGGTACTATGATAGCATCAAATGTAGTTGTTGAAGCTGGCAGTCAATTAAAGGGAAATATACTGGAGAGTGCAGATGTTGAGAGAGGTAGGTCTCTTCTAAAAAATACACATTAGTGTTACTGTAATTGAACAGTAAATTAAAATCAGATTGGAAGTCTGTTGGCCAGGACAGGTTATCATTTAAGTAGAGTAGAGACAAGAGGAGTTTGTATTTTTTTTTTCAAATGAAAGGCCAAATTAACATTTAACTTTTCAGAAAAAACATTGATGAAATCAACATCGGAAAGTACAGAATGGGAGAATGAATCATCAGGCAGTGGTGGTGATGACTTTATTGGCTTTGAAAAGTCATGGAGTGACAGTGAATCATGTTACTCATCAGATGGCAGTGATGAGTCTTCTTTACCAGATTCTCCTGTTCCTGAGGACACAAACAGTAAGTTAAATAAACATAAGCTAAGAACAAAATTGATTTTGGGTGATCAATTTGTTAAAAAGACAATAAAATATTAATATTCACTTCACTTTTAGTATTCCTGCAAGAAGTAATTGACAGTTTGGCAAGAGGATATGAAGAAAAGCTGAAGAATGATTATCTGATTTTGGAGATCAATTCATCAAGATATGCATACAACATCCAATTGCATGAAGTTAACTTCTTTGTTGTAAGAGCTCTGCTGAGTATGCCTGTTCTTGCTGAAAACAAAAATGTTCTCAGTACTGTTAAGGATATTTTGAAGTATTTTAGACCGGTTCTATCAAACTACATCAAAACAAAATCTTCTATCATGGACTGTTTGAGGGCTGTAGAAGTAAGTTGAACCATTTATTTTTAAAGGTGGACGCACACCTATCCGCGCCGAAGGAATCGACCGCACCGAAAGAATCGAATTTTAGAATTACTAGTATGAAATCCTATGAAACCTCGCACACTTATCCGCGTCGAATCGTCCGAATCAAGCAGAACCCCAGAAATCCTAGACAAACTCGGATGACGTCATCAGATTCGGCGCGGCTGATGCGGGCGATTCGACCAATGCGGTTGTATTCTATCAGTTGCGTACGACAGCGCAACGTTAGAGTACTAGAGTTTGGCCAACGAAAGCTCTTCACGAATTATTTTCAGAAGTCTTAGGCTGCCTGGCCACTGAAGCGGAGCTAGGCTGCGGAGCGGAGAAAAGGATAAATATTAACCAATAAAATTGCATAAAATACCAGCTTCACACCAGTATGCAATCCTATTGGTTAATATTTCCCCGATTCTCCGCTCCGCAGCCTAGCTCCGCTTCAGTGGAAAGGCAGCCTTAAGGGGCCGGCGGAGCATGCGTTTTTCATACAAACGTAAATACCAAAATAATTTGTAAAGCAAACATATTCTTAAAGTAGTGTGTATTTATTTCGATTAGATTACAGAATAGGTTCCCAAACACATATTTAGAATGATGGATACTGATTTAAACTAGAGTTATGAGAAAAATAAATTTTCTATAGAAATTTTAAACTCTTTTTAGATATTCTGTAACCCAATCAAAATATATACACACTACCTTAAGAATATGTTTGATTTACAAATTATTTTGGTATTACGTTTGTATAAAATTCACATGTTCCGCAGGCCTCTTAATAAGTATGGCAATAATTTAAGACTGTCAAAATTTACATGTTTCATACTTGAGTCATGTTGATCTTGTGTTTACGTGTATCACATTTAAATTGGTTTTGTTTAAAATAGGTAATGCTGTAAACAATCAGAAGCTCGACGAGGAAGTTTCTATTTACTATGATTAACAAATAAAGGCATAAAAAGTGATTTGAATCAGAATGAGTGTGAAATGTACGATGTACACAATGTTTACTATTTGTTTTGCCTTTTATTGCTTAAACTACTGGACCGATTTACATGATTCTTGCGTGGAAAATGGTTTTTAAGCCAAGACCAGCGTTTTGACACTAATTTATACGTTACATCTCAACAAATAAAAAATCATCATATTGAGTTACTTACGTAATTATATGACACAAAACTTTAAAGTTTTTCCTTCTTATTGGACTTTAATATTAAGATGATGCCAAGTTAACATAAAACCAACAAGACTCTAGTGAGATTTTATAAAAAAAAAAAACACTTAATTACATATCTAAGTTAATATCACAAGTTTTCAAAATACTAATTCAACTGATCAACTCACGTTATACTCTATGTATGGCCACTACTTGCACCCTGGTGTGGAGATAGGGTCTCGTCGCCGACAATAATACCTACACTCGAAAATTACAGCTCATAAAACATATAAAAAAATGTTTACTTCCTGAATAATAAATAGTATCAACACCGTTTAATCAGAGTATAGCGAGGTTAACAGCTCATGATTTTTTAAAATTACCGCCTTTTTTCTTGGACAGCGTTCGCTGGCCAAACTCGTACTTCTTCATTGTTTTAAAAATTAGTGATTTCAATCTTTCGGCGCGGTCGATTCTTTCGGCGCGTTCGGCGCGGATATGTGTGCGAGGCCTCCTTGACTTCGATTCGTTCGGCGCGGATAAGTGTGCGTCCACCTTAAGAGTTTGGAAATACTTAAATGACATGTTAAAAATTATGCATGATATAATTTGAAAATAACAAAGCTTGTAAATAGATAGAATAATTATGTTTTCTTTCCAGGATAGCTGTATAAAATGTGAATGGCTAGATGGCAAGTCTGGCCAAATCTTGCATTTGCTGTATGAAGCAGATGTTGTTGATGAAGATTCTTTACTAGAATGGCACAAAGACTTAGAAGAGAATGAAAGTCCCATTGCAAACCAGCCATCGCTTGTTAAGTTTTTTGACTGGCTTGAGGAGGCAAGTGAAGAAAGTGATGAATCAGAGTAATTTGTAAATAAAAAAGATATTTTATGACATAAACTATTTTTATTTGGCATTAATTATCCAGTTTTGTGTACATTACAAATCAAAGATCTCAATTAAAAATTTCATTTTTCAAGAACAGTTCTTGAAATGTTTGGCAAATGAACACCTTTAAGGCAACCTGAATTTTTTTTATGCTTTGTCAGCCCATACAAATGCTTAACGAATAGTAGCATATTGTTGAAATTGTACAGTAGAAAAATTCCTAAATTTATTGACATCAAATGATGTTGGCTCACAAGGAGAATGTATTTTTATCTGGCGCATATGAGTGTCTCGTCCATTTTGATGGTTACTGAGTACAGCTATTTGAATCATGTAGGTTCTGATAGGCCTATCATGAATGTCTTTGATTGGAATCATTTCCCAACCTGAAATAGAAAATAAAAAAAATAATGATAATAAAAAAATCCCTCCGGCAAGCCGCAGGACGAGGTAGATTTCGAAGAAGGTGCTGGAGCGTCCGACTATTGAAAATTTGGATAAAGTGTTGTACTTATGTGTACAATCTACAAAAAAAAATATGATTTCAAAATCGTTGTCCTGTAATGGAAAGTTTATCCTTTTTAAATTCTCTCATAAGAGTATAGCATGGAAACGCCCTCAAATGTTTAAATAATATTTTTTTATTTCGAAAACTATAAGTTTTATCGCTAAACTTTGAAGGTAACAATTGTAAAGTAAACAATTTGCTTTCAAAAAAAAATATTTGCGACGTTGAAAATGTTTACTGTTTCGGAGATATGATTTTTTTTCGCAAAAAATTTGGAATTTTCAACCCCCTCCCCAATTTAGGGGTTGCATCAAAAAAGTTTTAATTTAACGATGTCCGTATTCGTACTCAGAATGATAAAAATGAAAAGCGGTTCAAAAATTTTCCATAGGAAAAAAGTTATGGCCAAAAAACTGATTTTATAAAAACCGCCCCCCCGCCGCCCCCCATGGACGAATTCCGCCCATTCACGAACTTAGCCTAAGTTTTGACCGTTTCGATTTTTTGGCCAAGTTTGAAAGCAATCGGTTCATAATTGCGACCTGTAGAGTGTGGCTAAATTTTGCTTGTCACCCATACACATACGTATTCATATATATTCCCCGTAGGTGAGAGACCAATAGGTAGATTTTTTTTTTTTCAAAAAAAGGAAATCTACCTAAAATTATTGGCTTAAAACAAATGAATGAACAGGGTGATCCACTTCTTAACCTTTTGGCCGCCACGTCAAAAACGAAAAAGCGTGCCCTCTGCGCCAAGCTATGAATTCATCCTTTAACACCTACAAAGAAGACAGTAGTGAGTTCGAAATTATGTCGATAGAGCACTAACTATTTATTTTTTAACCTAGAGTATGTTTTTAACAAAAGGTCTATACCGAAAGAATATAATACAGGAGTTTTATTTCATCCCGCTTTGTCGTTTAAGACAGATATAATAATGATACGTGTCGCAGTTTCGGCGTTAAATCCACAATTCAAAACAACAATCGATAAAACCAAGTCAATACCATCACAGCACTATGTTCAATCATGACGTACTTTCTTGTCACCTGAAGACGACAGTGGCGTAGCTGGCACGACTTTTATAATTTTGTCGCCTCTGTACTAGAGGTGCGCAACCGACATTTATTAATAATATCGAAATAATAATAGGTATTTAGTTTTAACTGGCTTTCTTCTAACTTCCCTAAACGATAAATCAAACATGATTTTTGTAATTATAATAATATCACCATTACAATATAATACATTAGATGCAATACGTTTCGAAGATCACGTACTTTTGGACCCCATTTTGATCTTAAATATTGTGAAATGTTCACCTTATTTTACACACGTCGTCGTGCCGCCAACTACCACTAATACTCGTCAATATATAAAGTACTCTGTGCTCGTTACTGTCGTCGTTCTTATGTATGCAGGTATATTGTCGGATGTCGACAAGACAACGTCTAGCAGACCATAGACATAATAGACTAAAAGCAAAAATATGGATCTACGCACAGGTAAAGTTTGCATTTTTGGCACATAAGACGAGTGTCAGACCTTTTTTATTTTGCTGCTCATATTTTGCATCGCTGACATTTGCCGGTTAGTATTCTAACAGGAAAACGCTCTAAGAAATCAATAGGTAATTAAATAAAAACGTACATAAAACGAGCTGTGGCATTTAGGTCGTAAATATACGACCCTGACGAAATCGTTATGGACCCGAAAATATTTGTCGGATTAATCCGACCTAAGCGATTAAATTAAAAGTTAGTAATGGATGACCGCATCCATTACTAATAAAATTTAATAACAGTAAAGGAACTACTCTATTAAAAAAAAACACGTTTGACGTCATGGGACTGTCAAATATAGACGACTATGGCGTCCCGGGCACAGACAATACAACAGTGTGATAGAGATGGGCATTACAGTCATTACGATTAATCGATAATTAACTAACACTCAACTTTTATAGAGTGGATTGTTTCAATTTTATAAAATTTTCTTGATTTCTCAAACATAAAAGTTCAATAGCAAATGTTTTATTTATTTACTAGTGCAAAATTCAGAGTAAATTAAATATAACGTAGGTTGCCGTCGAGGTCGATATTCTTGTTATATTGACTGCTACCTACATCACTACGTGTCCTGTTATGGTGACTGTGGCGTTGAGGGCATTGTGTTTTTCGAACTTTATGACTGGTTATCTTTTTTGTCATTTTACGTTACTAAAGATAAAATCTAACGAAAGTAATTCACTGCAAATCAGTTAAGAAGAGTCAAAGTACATAATAAACAAGTGAATTAAACAAAACAATGCTGTTTCATGGCATTTATTTACGTTTAAAGTTCGGTCACGCAGGCGCGACCGTGGCGTACTAGGCACATTTTGGTTTGTCGTCTATACACGACTGTGGCGGTCAAAAGGTTAAACAGATTAATATTAGAATGATAGAGTAGATAAGTGGATATCAACATTATTTACAATGCAAACTTTATAGTACTTACCACTAGGTTCAATTAGTTCAATAACTTCTATCTCTTGCAAATCATTAAAGTGTGTTCCGGCTCGTATTGATATTCTGCTAGGTGTATAGCTCTCATCCAGCTTGTAGTCAGTGTATATGTAGATGTGGGATACCATTGTTTTCCTTTGAAATTGGATGTTGACCAAGTGTGGAAGTTGCCCATCCGATTGCCAGTAAGTGTCCATGCAGTCGTCTCTCAACTGATCAATACCAAATCCTATAACAAAATCATTGTCATATGTTTTAACCCTAGAACCGTACCCTGGTGTACGAATGACTTTTTTTTTGGAAATTACTTTTTCTTTTAATAATGGAGTATTTGCACTGGTCAGGACCAGGAGCAAGTCCTGTCAGCGTGTGGTAGTGTGGTAGTGGCTAGGCCTGCGTGGGGTGCTCCAATACCCCTGGGTACAGTTAAGGTAATTCTATTCACTACTATTTTGTGAATGTTTTTACGAATTAAAGCATTATTGTTTTGTTTGATATTTATTTTTCATTTGCATAATACCTTAGACATAACTATGTTTAAAAACCATCTGTAGATACTTCATGTTTACTATATTTAGACATTTTTGTTGTTTTGTGTTTCATTGCATGTATGTACTTAATTTGAAAAATTCTCTTATTAGATGGCTTTACATCAAAATCTATTACAATATTAAATCCAAAAAACCATCTTCTGGAGACTCATGATGACGAAGTGGTTATAGTTTTCAAGAAGAGACGTACTTATCTCAAAACTTAGAGCATTTCACCTTATATAAATAACCTTATTTGGAGGACCGATTTTCATACAAAACTTTGATGATGCATATCTAAGTAAGTATTGGTGGTATATTAGAAAAAAAGCGGTCTTCTGATGCTCCAGTTCCTTTAGATTTGAAATCTGGGTCAGTGGGTCGTCTTAGGGGCGGATTGTCTTAGGTCAAAAGACCGTAAATCATGCGCTCAATGTGAAATATATATAGGTAAGTTTTATCCATTTAGAACACCAAAAATGATTTGCCAATACTGCTAAGTTCCTTTTATTTATGTCTAAATGTTAATGCTGATACTTAATTGTAAATGTGCCCCTTTTGATAAATAAACGATTTATTATTATTTATGTAAGGCTGAAATCAGTGCCATAGTCTATTTGACTTGATTATTAATGAATGTTTATTATTAGTTGAAAACATTGTTTTACATACTGGGATACTCCAGTACCCCTGGGTACTATTACTGAAAGTCTATTAAATGGGTACGGTTCTCGGGTTAATCGTCAATATTAATTAGAGAATACTATTTACTAAGCCTTAATTAGCCTTAGATATTTTAGTCTCAGCTGGCTACTTAGTCGCACAGTACAGTAAGTTATTTAGAACGTTCCTGACCTGGCTTACAAGATGACAAGCTCCAAATTGCATGGTTTCCGACTTCTCGAACCGTTCCTGAGCGCTCGCTAACCAAAGGATCCTTTTCAGAAGCCATCATCTATAATTCGAGGGTTATTTTGATGACAAGGGGCTAATACCGGGGTTGTTAATTCGATACTGCAAAGGAATAATAACGGATTACAAACAAAAACTTTCTGTTTACAAAATGCAATACTTGTCGCTGTCAGTGTGAGAAATGTCAGTTAATTTGTTAATTTAACGCTCGTCTGTCACTGTCAGATTGATGAGTGCATTTATTTGGACTACGGGCTTTTTGCCTTTACAATAAAACATGTCCAGTTTGTTGTAACGAGTAGGCGGAACCTCGTAAGTCTAATAACAGGTCTATTCCAAGGGGTATTCGTTACTTAGCAACATAATTGTAGAGGTCCGATCAGCAGCCACTCCATTCAAAACCATTATTTTCCAAACCTATTCTGTTGCAAACGGTTAGTTACAATGGAAGCAAAGGCGGTCACAGTTCAAGATTTGGGGACATCGCGGATGACAATAATAATAATTAAGAGGGGGTAACGTGACACGTAGTTACGTGACGCGTACTGTATCTACAGCAACTAGACCCAATATGGGACACAAACCAACCAAACAATGCCAACTAATAATTCAAAAAAACGTTTGCAAGCAATTTTATTGTTACTAATTGTTGATCGAAGGTTTTTACAGTAATTTTAGCTTCACTTCACCCCTCCTTCCCTCCACACCGCGTGAGTTGACTACCATCGCATGCATTTCACGAAAATTAATGCGTTTAATTGTAAGTAGAATGTTCGTTTGACAATATTTCGAGAGTTTACAATCTCTATAGTTATTTTACAATCTAACATGTTTGACAATTTTACGGTGACATATTATATTCGCGAACACCAGGTAGGTACATACATACCTATAAACTTTTCTAAATTAAAAAGCGATCTTCTCGTGGAATAATGATTACCACTTTGATATAAGATATTATTGATTTAATTAAGTTTGTAGGGATCGTAGTAGGTTAGGTGGCGTTCTATGGTTTCTGGCCTACCCTCACGGGCAATAGGCGTGGGTTTGTTTATGTACAGACCTACAGCATCTACTTACATAACAATATGGGTGCCAAAATTACATAAATTCGTTCCTAATATGAAAGTAGGTATACATATTGGGGTTCGTCACTGTACCTTTAGTACTTATATACCTACTTACTTGTAGTTTTGGAATTTAGCATTAACCATAGCCCTTCGAGTTTGCTTCGCTTGTAATTTCTCCTTGTTTTATTCGTTTACTGTTTACTTGTACAGGACACTGTGGCTCAAGTACCTACCTACCTGCAGTTGAAGGACCTCTAATATAAATCATGCAGTCTTTGGACATTTTTCAATAATTTTTCGCAATTTTTTCAATATTGCCCAAAAGTATCTAATTTGATCGGAAACGTATAAAAAACTAGCGGACGTCCCGCGGTTTCACCCGCATAGTTCCCGTTCCCGTGGGAGTACGGGGATAAAATATATCCTATGTTACTCGTGGATAATGTAGCTTTCGAATGGTGAAAGAATTTTTAAAAACGGTCCAGTAGTTTTTAAGCCTATTCATTACAACCAAACAAACAAACAAACAAAGTTTTCCTCTTTATAATATTAGTGTAGATAAACAATAGCTACATAATCAATGGGCCTATCACGGAGGGTGCCATGACTTCTTTGGTGCCAGAAGACCGACAGATTGGCCGGAGAAAACTGTGCAGAGAGAAGGGCCTTTGCCCAGCAGTGGGATAACATAGTACGACAAAAAATCAGTTTCAATACACTTCCTCGAAAACTGGTTCTTTTTTACGATTAGGTTCAAAATGCAGTGTATTTCACACACGTGCGTTTTTCATGTTTTTTCCACCCATGTGCAGAAAGCAAAATTGCCACAGATAACTATACCTACCTATACTTAGTCCAAACTGGTAAATGCAGATTTCAGAGGTGAATGTTTTTTTTTATGGCCTAAACATTTTTTGAACATTCAAATTGTGTTTATAAATTCAATATCATAGTTAAACATGATTCTTTAAAACTAATATTTTACTTTTATAAACAAATTACCATTAATTTGTGTTCTAAATTCAAAAATATATAAAAAAACAATTTTTTTAATAGGCTGTGTAACAGCTTCATACCTTTGCTTCTCCTTCAACCTGGCGAAAGCAAAGCGCGGGAAAAAAAAAATCATAGTCTCGTAATAATTCATGACACAAATCGCATCCAACGGATTCCCGCAACCGTCACCAGGTCATCGGTCCACCTAGTGAGTGGTCTTCCAACGCATCGTCTACCGGTTCGCGGTCGCCACTCCAAAACTTTTCGGCCCTAACGGCCATCGGTTCTGCGAGCAATATTCTCTGCCCACAAGTTTTCGGGCTACGTCGGTGACCTTTGTTCTCTTGCGGATGTCTTCATTTCTGATTCGAAAACCCAAGGAAACTCCGAGTACAGCCCTCTCCATTGCTCTTTGGGTGACTAAGCTTTTAGATAAGGCCCAGGAGCGACCACGTTTCCGTCTCGTATGTAATCACCGGCAACACACAATGGTCATAGACTTTCGTCTTGAGACACTGCGGCTGATGGCCTTATAGGACAAAGTCGATAAAGTTCATCTAAAACAATAACAAAGTCGACTTATTTCAAGTTTTAAAAGTAGGTAACACGCGGGCCTACGACGACGCTACGAGCTACGAGAAAATTTTCGTAGCATGGGAACCCTCGAAAAAAAACTGGAAATGTGTCATGTTATGTTATACCTACCTAATTTCGAGACAACCAGCCTACATAAAGTAGTTATTCCCGTTTAAGAGAATGGAGCTCCCAAGCAGAGTTACGGGTACCTTTATAACAATAGCGTTTTGTACAAGTCTCGGAGACTTGGAGGGTGTGAGTCATTATTTTGCACAAGCTGAAGCAGTTAATTTAGGGGGAAAACCATTGAGCAGAACATTTGCCCACAGTATTCTACGGTTTTTGTATTTTAAAATAAACCTAGACGCTACATAGGTAATAGCTAAATAGGACCGTACCTACCTCGTAGGTTGTACGTACTTAGGTATATGTCACCGTAAAATTGTCAAACACGTTATATTGTAATCTCTCTAGCGATATTGTTAACTCTCGAATTATTGTCAAACGAACATACTGCTTACAATAAAACGCATAATTTTTCGTGAAATGCATGCGATGGTAGTCAACTCACGCGGTGTGGAGAGAAGGAGGGGTCCCCCTTTTTTCCCCACGTTATATTAATTGTGAGGGGTCCCCCACGTTATATTGTAATATAACGTGTCATTGACAATTTTACGGTGACATATATACCTATCAGGCATTACCCGCCGCTGATCTACAGCATTAAAAACGGCAAGACTTAGCGCTTCTAAATAGAGATTCTAAGTTAAATATCACTCAATATGCGGTTACGGAGGTCTTCCTTTTACCGTTTTACGTATACACTCAGAATGAAAGTAGGTACCTACTCGATCACGACTCGAGCAAAAGGTTTCTGAAAACCCTTTGTTGTTGTGCGTTTATAAACATTGTATCTAGTATTACACATTGTTGCATAATAATCCCGAGATGGGAACGAGTTGACAAATTGATAACTTTATAATTAGTGGTTAGAGTGCGGTGGACTAATTTGAGTATAGCATGTGGCGCGATGAGCCCGTAACACCGCGGGAACTGTCCACTCTGAGAATCCCAGACGGACACCAAATGTTAACACAGTTCCGGCCATGCACACGGACATTAAGCAATTCATTATCAAAACAACTGTCTGCATGCATGTATTTTGAGAAGTTACTTACAACCTATGCTATTGATCGTTCATAATATGGTTGGAAACTACGAGTATTTAAGATTAAGCACATATAGGACTAGATATTTTAGACACTTTCGAGTCATCATCTGCCTAGCCTTTTCCCAATTATGTTGGGGTCGGCTTCCAGTCTAACCGGATGCAGCTGCATCCGTCTAGACTGGAAGCCGGTTAGGCTGGAGTACCAGCTGAATACCAGTACCTACTTTACATGGAGCGACTGGCTATCTGACCTCCATAACCCAGTTAATACTGGGTAATACGATACCTCTTGGTAAGACTGGTTGTCAGACTTTTTGGACCACTGGCTACCTGTAACGACTGTCAAAGATGGACAAATGACAGCCGAGACCAACAGCTTAATGTGCTTTCTGAGGCACGGAGGAAAATCGGTATGTAAGGGTGGTCACCCATCCACAGACCAACCTAGGCAAGCACGGCTTAAAGATCGACCCGAGCGGCTGTTATTATTTAGACACTTTCGAGTATCTTAATAAATCGGTAGGTAGATGATAAGCTATCTATAAGTGAACAGTATGGTGTACCGTACCAAAAGATACAGAGGTATCCGTATGTATGATAATGAAGTGTTCCCACAGCTACTTAATGGTGAGTAATTTCAGTAACCATTTCCTTTTGGGTGGGGGTAAAGGAATAAGTCAACTATAAACCTGTACGGTGCAACCGCACATTCTGCAATTCAGCAGTTTACGCCACATTCATTTCAACTTATAAGTTCAGTTCGCGTTGAGCTATCAAGTCAGCCGGGCGTTCTCGTTACAGCCAACAAGGGCCGCGTCACTCACTTCATTTCCGCACAAACAGTCCATTAAGCTTATTTTACTGTAAATACCTTTGGGACAATACAGTAGTGTTTCAGTACTTTACTTTCTTTTATTCCTTTCACCTATCATCTAAAAGAAATGTCTGGTCTAGCAAGAGGTCCTACAAAACCTAAACTAAACAAAACTTTTTAAGTCAAAGTTAAGTAGGTCATATAGCTATTTCCATAAAGATTGTGTGATATTTAATAAACTGGCAATTAATTTGACATCAGATTTTGACATTATGTAATTTAGTTCTTAGAAAGATTAAATTTGCAATACAAAAAAGTTAATTGTCGTTTTGCATAAACGAAAACTAATCATGGGTATGGGAAGAAAACAAATCGAACAGCTGACTGCATTCACTTCGTCAGCAGCAGTGTTTGGATTGGGATCACTGGTTTCCTTACTATACCTCACCGAATGGAAGGCAGTTTGCAAATACATTCCATTCTTCAATACAGCAGAAAAGTTTCAAGATCCCAAACCAGAATCATAAAATACTTAAAAAATTGAGTACATGACATTGCGTACATGGCAGGTGGTCAAATTAAGAGAGGGCAAGCTAAGAGCACGCGCACGAAATAACACAATAGTAATCTGGATAAAAGAATGGAATTATAATAATGAGTGGCGTTGGCATCAGGTGTGCTCGGATTTGTAATAAAATGTCAACCGGATCGTGCGCAGCCGGCGCGCCGGCGCACGCGCAGCTGTCGGCCCTCCTCCGGCCTGTGCTGAGGTGTGCCCTCTGAATAAACATTACCTCTTTGTAGTGTATTGTAATGTTGCATTGTACTGAATTCAGCGATATTTTTTATGGAATACTTAGTTAAATATAATAATAATGTAACTAGTATCAGAGCTTGTTATTTAATTTCGAGAGGCAATCCTTACTGAATCCGTTCGTGGTCGTAAAAATGTATACCTACGCTTATCTAGGTAGAATTCATATTAGGTAATCACGTAACCCTCTTCAAAGTTCTGGCAAACTAGGGTTAAAAGTACTTTCAAAATATAGTCAAATAACTAAGTTCGTATCTCAAGGTTTTATTTTGAGGCTTGATACTAACTTTAATGTGCATATTCTTGCTTTCAAAAGGGAGGAATCCAAAATGTCAATACTATTTAATGAATTATTAGGGTACTGAGTTGAGAATTCAAGCTTCTCTGAGACTCAAGTCATCGAACAATAAAATAGATTAAAACAAGTAAATTAAATTAAAATGTAAAAAAACCCCCGACACTTAATAGTGTAGTAAATAATATACTAAAGGTTAATATACTAACAGTCGTCATCACTCCGTTTGTTTGTTTCATAATCTCATTTTGTTAGTTAGTTTCCTAATTCCTTTTCAATATAGTTAGTATACTTAGGTCCATGTTCACCAAAAACATGACGGACGATTATCTAAAAACAGCTGTTTAAAACACATTTTTGTATAGGAATATGTCACATTGACAGCTGTTTTAGATAATCAGACTGTTATATTCTCGGTGAACATGGACCTTATTCTACTAGTCAAGCCCTTTTATTTGATATCCATAATGAAGGAGTTGTGACAAAAAATGTAAAATTTCGCCATTTTATGGTGGCGGCCATCTTGGATTTAAAATTTATTATAGTGTATAGTATTCTTCTAATCAAGCCCTTTTATTTGATACCCATATTGAGGGAGTTGTGGAATAAAAAAATAATCTGCCATTTTGTGGCGGCGGCCATCTTGGACCGATTTTCATTAAACATAGCTAAGAACACTTCTGACTAATTCACCTTGTAAACAAAGAAAACAAAATCAAAATCGGTTCATCCGTTTGGGAGCTACGATGCCACAGACAGATACACACACACAGACACGTCAAACTTATAACACCCCGTTGTTTTTGCGTCGGGGGTTAACAAGTAACTCCCTTTACCTTTTAGGATGTTTCCTCATTTTCTTTTATTTTAAGGTTTCGGTCCAGTTAAGGGCTTGATGTTACAGACCATATACAAACGTGATTCCTTCATGATTTGAACTGTAGTGATGCCTCGGTGGTATGCAATTTACTGACGGTGACAGTTTAGACACTGCCTTATCGTGGTGTCTATGTTACGTCAATAGTCAGAGCAGGGTCTGTGCTGCGCCTACGCAGGCCTACGCCGCGCCTACGGTGGCCTACGCTGCGCCTACGCTGGCCTACGCCGCGTCTACGCTGGCCTACGCTGGCCTACGCCGTGCCTACACTGTGCCTCCGCCGCGTCTATGCAACGTCAAAGCCTATGCGCTGTAGTAACACGCAGTGGGATGTTTAAAATATAAATGTACATGAATAATAATAACAGAAATCAAACCTACTTATGAGGATTTTATGCTCATTAATTAAGTGACTCGACTAAAGTTTGTCAACATATTGTTTCAAAACTATGTAAATGATGTTGGTGTTATTTTCAATTCGACATTATTTCTCTGGTTCTATAATTTAATAGTAAGTAATTAATATCTTCATTTGATCCTAATTAATATTATAAATACAAAAGATAGTTTCTTTGTTACCTATTCACCCTAAACCACTGAACCGATCATTCTGAAACTTTGTATATAATATGTACATTGACGAGAGTATCTTTCATCCCGAAAAAAAGTACTTTTCCTGTGGTACATGATATTTAACAGAGGTTCTTCAAGTAAGTCAGTTCAGTAAAAGCTCTGTATCTGAGTGAGCTTTTTAATAAAAGTTCAAACTGGATCGCACTATGAATAAGACCCAGACGCGTCAAGGACCAAGGCAAAGTATAAAAAAAGACAAGTAGGGTATCTTCATAGAAACGCACCGCGCGCGGCTTGTATGTGTGCGTCATACTATCTTTACGTCGCCGCACGCACACGCTAACAAAATCTCGACCCGTGTCTTACTGCCGCCAGTCGAGGCTTGCACACCGCACAAAGTTCGCGCGTCACGGCATAAAGGCATACGTAAATAAATAAAAAATGGGTGATTATCGCAGGAGAACCTATTGCTGTGTGTATGGGTGTCTAAATAATTCAACTATTCCAGAGTTGTCTCTGTTCAGATTACCTTCTGAACAGGAAAGGTCAGCAAGTCGCTTATTCTAGCATATAATTTATTATTGATGATGAGATACCTAGTTAAGTATTTGTTTGTTGTATTAGTCTTCTAGACAGACGAAGTAGGCAGGTCTACTTTCCCACTAGAATGTTAGGTAGGTAGGTAGGTACTTGATCTGACAATAGATTCTTTGACTTTGTTTACGTTGAGTTATGCCGATTTCTCAGTATTTTAGGTAGGTATAGTAACTAAGTCCATATTTAAAGTTATAAAATACGTAATTTAAAATGATTGACGAATAGGGTAGACGACAAAAGAAATCTAATTAGGTAGTCCGTCAGTTAGACAAACCTAAATTTACGAACGTGACGCCTTAGTATAATTTTCAATGAGTTTTGAATGACGTCACGAGCCCCCACTCCCGAGTTTTGCTGCGTTTTATCTTAGTATTGACCATTGATTTACAAAACAGATTTATCCATGAAAATTTTGTGTTTTGAAAACTTGTGATAGGTACCTACCTAATAATTTTATGTCGTAAATAAGTATTTTTTTTGATGGTATCTTATTGGAATCTTCATAGTATTATGATGAATTAGCATCATCACAATTTTAAAGTCCAATAAGACCAAGAAAAATGTAATTTAAAGTTTTGTGTCACATTTTTACGTAACTTGAAAAGGTGATTTTTTGTTAATTAATATATGGCGTTGAAATTACTGTAAAAATGTTAGACTTGGCTTAAAACCGATATCCATGCAAAAATTATGTAAATCGGTCTAGTAGTTTAGGAAATATAAGGTAAAACAAATAGTAAACATTGTGTTCATCGTAAATTTCACACTCTTTGTTGTAGAATATTTTTTTTGATAATAGTTTTTTGGTCATATAGTCACATAGTCATTTAGGTCACATAGTTTTTTGGTGGTTTTACGATGTTTTTTTATATAATATTTTAGTCACTTTACTCCACTTTTTATGATAGATACCTAATGTAGGTATATTAGATGTGCTTTCCATTCCAGACGCCTTCAGTGGCTGCGCTTAATTGACCAACAAGTTTTTATTGTAAGATTTTAACTTTATACACCTTCACGACCCGTACTATTCAATCCATTCATCAGAACAATGTTTTGAATGCGTTACATTGCGTTACAATCGTTTGAAAAATAGACCCATCCCCACCCCTCTAAATTTTAAAATAAGAGAGTAAAAAAAATATGCTTTAGATCTCAATGAAAACCAGACAACACATTTCTAGGCACTGAATTTAAATTTAGCTAAAAGTGACAACCCTGAGACAGGCAAGTACGGTAGGTAATTATAACGCGGATTGAGCTTTAGTTGCACTACTGCTCCTATTTATACTATGACCAAGGGCCACAATAGGGAGATCAAAAGTGGGGTGAGGTGCGGTGTGGAGCCGCGTTCCGACACAGCCCTATTTACTTTGTCTGTAGGCCGCTCCAAGAGCGGCTGTGTACGGTGCGCGTTCACTTCACTCGAGTTACGATTACGAATCCATTTTGTAAACAAACTTGTAAAGTTGCGCGGACTTCGGAAAATAGTCGATCGCTATTGCTATCGAACAATATTATAAACGATTTGTGGACAGTAAAGTGTTAATTGAGTTGTGCAAGCAATGGATTTGTCCTGTGGAGAAAACATGCAGAATTCTGGAAACAACAGTGGAAGTGGAAGAATGGTCGACATGTGCGTTGCAGGTCCCGATCGGGCTTTAGACCGTGACCCTCGGCTGCTCCTCAACTTGTTGGCTCTGGAGAGGGCACACGCTCTGCACACCGACTACTTCCAAAATGTGCAGATTGATATTCAGCCCTTCATGCGGAAGGTAGTCACCACCTGGATGTTGGAGGTACGTTGTAATAACATGTTATTGATAATTAATTTCTTTAAACATTTTCGGTGTTTATAAAAACAAATCGAAACATAAATACAAGTCTAATAATTTAGATGGTAGTATCGTTTGATTATTGAGTCGCTGTTAACAGCTGATTAGAGTGAATGACCTGAATATCTGAGTATAGTATTTATGTGCGTAGTTGCTCCAATATAAATGGTGAGAAAGTACCTTTTATGGTAGTGATTTATAGGAATACACACTCGCTGGTAGCATCATCATGTAAGGATGTATTAGAAACAAAAAAGATTCTATGTAGGTAAGTATTGTGGGTAGGCTGATAACAAAATTGTCTATTGACAATGATAACAGTGGTGTACTTCGTTTGTAAATTAATAATCATGATAAAAATTCTCATAGATAGAACATCTAATGATAAAAATACCAACCTCATAATATTTATCTCATGTGACCTTTTAAAGAGGACATTGTCCCTCTAAGTAAATGTAAAGGACATATTTTAAATGTTAATGAACCAACAGCATAGATAAATATGGTTAGTTGTAAACATGATTTTGTAATACTATGGAGTCGTCTCTGGAGTTCCTCCGGGCGTCTCTAATTTACGCACCGATGACAATGACCCCATCCCGTCACTGCACTGTGACGTAGCTGCGTGAGCCTAATCTATCGTACAACACCAACAAACACAATTATGGTATTATTTCCATGAAAAACGAATTTGTCTCCGAATCACTTTTTTCTAATGATGTTTTTTTCTTATTTCCTTTTATCTAATTCAACTTGATGTTTCCTCCAGGTATGCGAGGAGCAACAATGTGAGGAGCAGGTGTTTCCCCTGGCTGTGAGCTACATGGACCGGTTTCTGGCCCAGCGTGCTATCTCGCGACAGCAGCTGCAACTCCTTGCCGTCACCTCCATGCTTCTCGCCTCCAAGTTCCGCCAGTGCCACCCCTTGTCTGTGGACCTCCTTTGCGCTTACACCGATAACTCTGTTCACCCACAGGAAGTGAGGGTAAGCATGCTTCGTTTTTCATTATTATTTTCTCCTGGTTTATCTTTAGAAAGGATTGAGGACACTTTCTAGGATTATTGACCGTCATTATCACGTGGCCGGGCACGTGGCTGATCCATGTACTTAATAACTATGGAAACTTTGACTATGATTACTTATCCTGTTGAGTCATCGTGTAACAGAACTGTACTTTTTGAGGTAGGTCACTTGACCTACCATCAATCATCATCATCAAACTACATTTGATCCGGCCTGATTCGGACATTACTTCTTAGATTTTATCATGTCAGTGTAATACATACCTGTATTACACATCATTTCCGTCGTCGAACAAAATCTTGCATAAAAAATCCAAGTGGCTCTATCGTCTTCGACGACGTCCGGCACCATACATCCTGTGACAGAACTTAATTATTGTTTTGGTTCTACTGTGAATGAACTTCGATTAGCCGAGTGAAATGTCACTCCTCCACCCCAAAGCGACATTTCCTTACACCATGCCAGTTTCCGGCAATTACTCCTTCCTCGAGAAAGTCAAGAGGGCTCGTAAGACTGTCACCCTTCTCATGTAGCCACAGCCTGTGACGAAGTAAGGCACCGAATTGGTCGCTCACTTGCTTCCGACGGAAATGTGGGCTACAAGATACGATACATGGCCAGTTAAATTAGAACTAATTTAAGTAGCCGTCATGTTACGTCTTTAATGAGATGAGGTTGTTGCACTCGGTATTTTTGGTTGATGGAGTTTTGAAGTATAAAGGGCTTATTCATGGGCTATTCCAAATATTGACGCATCAAAACACCCACTCGAAATGTGGTTTTGAAAATATTCCCACAGCTAACCATAATGACAAAATTGTCATAATCGTTCACACCCGCACAGACAGGTGCGATTCGTAGTCGCTCTGAGCTGCCCTTTGTAATCAATTTTGACTTTGTCACCTTATTCACACAGTGCTATGCAATGGCAATGTCCTTTTTATGGAACATCTACCATATAATAATTGTTGCTATTCCAAGTTGGTGTGCAATGCTGTGCGACAAAAAATTACCAATCCAACTAGACATTCACCCTGGACTTTTTGCTTTTGAATACCTCCACAAACTGTCTGGGGTATTCCTGACCTCTTTCCTGTTAAAACAACTAACATACGCCATATGCAATAGTTAATATCATTTGGACACCGTGAGAACACATTTGGTCTCTCCTTCAGTGCGTATGACACCGTGGAATGCTTCGTATTTCCTTGCTATTAATTCGTGCGATGATCGCGATATGCCTGCAACGCGCATACTTAATGCTGTCATATGGTGCGGCCCGATACTTTCCCATACTTAGGGACTATCACTTAAATATTCACCAATGCCATCATTAAAATGCTATGCATAACGTTTAACTTTGAAGATAGTGATCAAAAACTTAGTGGTGTACGAATAATTTTACCTATTTTAATTCTACAGCCTTAGATGTGAAGTCAAATGAATTTCATATCTCTTCAGCCTTTGAGTTTGGCGTTGTTGTTGTAACATCTTGAATATGCATGGCTACATAAATCATAGTTATCTGTCTGTAGTAAGGTTTAATGAACTCAAAAAATACTAAAGACGTTCATAGCATGGATGGCGTTCACCCTGTCTTTATCTAAATTAGTACATTTGTTGTTGTGAATATAAACAAGGAATCGTTTCACCGCCCTTATTATATCAGTGGCCATGTGAAAAATATCGCCAGCGAAGGGTTCCATTGTCCCTTCTGTTTTCTTATGACATTTCTTCTGTAATTGTAACGTGATTCGCTACTTTTTGCGGTTTCCGCCTAACCCATCAAGTATGACGGTTACGTATCAACTGTTAAGAATAGGTCGCACATCCCTTCTTTTAAATACAAGAACAGGGAATTTGTTTTGAAATGTAAGAAAGTATACTGTTATTCACACGGGGTCGTGCCCTTTGGGGATAATTATATTCAAAAGCGAAACGACCGTCGCTTATGTTGCATTTTTTTTGTTATAGCAATGGGAAGTAATGCTCCTTCAACGATTGAATTGGCAGTTGTCTATTGCAACGGCGTTTGACTTCGTGGAGCCGTTCCTGGCGCGAGTGCCGTGGGGCCGCGCCAACCCGCTGGTCAGGACACACGCGCTCACGCTCACCTCAGTGTGTTACACCGGTACGTACTTATAAAACCTTTATTACTCACAAGTACTTCTATACAGGTTTTACACCTATGCGTACTTATTTCAGCAACAATAAATCTCCCGCGAAACTTGGCCAACATGCGGGTCGAGTTTCACTTCCTACAATGACAGTAATTAACTTTAATCGATAAACGCCGTTCGGTGTCAATTTTTTTTTCCACTAATTTGTTTAGGTTTTAGCTTAATGGTTATATGGGAGGCTCCCTTTGTTTTGGAATGTGATTGTCGGGGTGTAGCGATGTAATGTGGGGTGCAGGCTGGACGCGTGTATCGGAACGCGCACATGCCGTGTGCGCCGTGATAACGCGCACACCTTGCGCCTGCGCACCCCTCAGCCACTGACCCTCTCGCACTCCCATTGTAAATACATGAATGACCTCACTACATTTTTAAAATTCAAATTATACCATTACATTTCATTATTACGCTATCGAATGGTAAACCTGTTTGCGTATTAAACCTTACAGTAGTAAAAAATCTATAAAGAGGACACGTGGCTGGCGATTTATGTACTTACTTAAAATTTACATATATGTGCTTAGGTACGTTATTTATTATCTGTGATGTCTGTGATGTCGTAAAACGACAAACGACTACGATCGCTATATTGAGCGTGCAGGTACTCTTACGTACCACGACCAATTTAAACAAAATTGGTCGTGAGTTTGGGTTGAAACTTAAAATGTCAATAAAGGCCACAGTTTGTTACAAAGCCGATTTTGAAAGTAAATTACCAATCCGATTTAGTACCTACACCCCAGTATTTATATAATAATAATGTGAGTACAGCAGTCATTGTGCCGATAGTCGTGTCAGCCAATGACTTAATTGCCAATAACCAACATCTTAGGAGGCTATCACTTGGCAGCTGGATTAAGGGCTTGATTCAGAAAGCAGTACTTCTGGACACAGCACTTATTGTTAGGAGGTTCCTCTCTCAAAACCCTGACCACCGGCAGCTCGGACCCTGTTTCCAGCGTTGGTGGCCTACTGTTTTAAATTTTTAAATGTTTTTAATATAGTTTTGCATTAGAATATTTAAAAATGTAAATTAATATGTATGAAAATGAGTAAAAGAATATAATGATAATTCTCGTGACTGTAATCTTGTACATAAAGCAATATATAGGTAAAAACGTTTACAAGTAGTTTATGTGCGTACAATAAACGGTCATAGTGCCCTCAGTAGACGTTAACCACAAATGACCCTTGACATTACCTCCCTACGAGGGCTGCGCTTTTCCGATCACTGAACACAATAAAAACTAGTGGAAATTACTAATTCATATTAAACTCGTTGCTTGGCTAAACACCTGACCTTTATTTAGTGCCTTCGTTATAGTTAAAAAAAAAAAGATAATAATTAAATATATTTCCGGTTGTTATTTTCAGTGAAGTTAAATGTTCATCAATGCCTACATAACGTTGACTTTAAACGTCTGTTGTTCCGTACAGGATTTTCAAATTTTCAGTCGCATAATAAGTAGGTTCGCAAAAATGCGCATTTTTATTTTGGAATTAATTTGTCTAATTACCTACAAGTTATAAATACAGGTAAACCAACTATAAAAAGATATCTTAATTTTAATTTGCTTCTGTTAGTAAAACTTGTCAGCAATAGCAACATAGTAGTGTAAATCTAGTGTATTTAAAATTTTCAGTCATTATTATTATTTATTCCAGTCGAACCACATAATATTTCTAAAGAATAAAATCAGCATCTATTTATATCGTTAATTTTTTTTTATTACTCATTAAAGTATTAGTAAACCGAATTGTTTAAAGGATATCATGACAGTTAACCCTGTCCGCCCCTATGGTCCATCGAATCCTGATAACAGTTATTTATAACCACCGTTCGCTTACCGTCTGTCACCCTCCATTGGTCCATTGACTTTACTTTTGAAGTTTTCTATGCTTCATCTGTTTTTTCATTAGTTACGAACCAATGAGATAAAAATAAGTTTTTTTCCAGAAAGCAAAACCATTTCTTGAAGTCTGTAGATGCTGCTTTTAGTTCTTATCCAACATGAAATAAGGATCAAGAAGCCGGATCGTTTCTAATGAAGAAAGATACCGTAAAGCTAATTAATTATGTAACTTGTATGCTTGCAAGGCGAACTTGAAAGTACAGCTTACCTATAACGGAAAAGCTTTGACATGAGAGCTTTAGAAGGTACGGCGTGTTCGCTATTGTGCGTATATTTGTGTTAATATAACCAGGTCAACTATCAGTTGCATCTATTAAGTATTGTTGTAAACAGAAACGTTTCGTGTAGCGGGGCGTCAAGTTTTGTCGGTGTCGCCGGAAGTAGCATAATTGCCGGTAACTGATCGTGCATTACTCGAGGTGTGAAAGGGTTAATAACATTACTTGACCCCTAAACTTCCTTCATCTTCCTTTATTGGCTATTTTAATTACTATGATCATAATAACTCACATTTGGGTCTACTAAGAAAGTATACGCAACATTCGAAATCGGATCCCATTCAAATGTAAAGTCTTGCTAACCGTAAAATTTCTGAAGACTACATGGTATTATTATTGCAGGCAATACAATTTGTATAGAGCACAACATGTGCAGTTTGACCGGACTAATTTCTTGGCGTAGTGTCACGGTTACGGTGACTTATGAGACTAGCTAGTCGGCGCGTACATACGTAGGGGAGCGCTCAGCGACCGCGCCAGCTGACTCGCGCACAATACACGAAGACGTCCCGCGGCCATTGTTCTGCGCCCGAATCCCTGTCCCAAAGTCTCCACAAAAGCTTGGCGACAAAGACCCGTCTCGGCGCGCACCTGGCAACGTACCACCCTATCTAACCCGATAAGTCGTACATCTCCAAACACAATCTTAACGTATTACCTTGCGAGATTCGAGCTTCCGTTTTCAACATCCGATCCGAGATCGAATAGTCGGGTAACTCCATTTGAATCCTTCTTTTCTTTGTCATTTGATTTTATTGTCAACAAAACGGAAGTAATAAAGTCTAAACTGTTACTATTTGTCTTCAGAGTAGTTATTCAAAATCATTGATAAATTCTGGTTTTAGATTATGACATTAAATCTTTAATAATATTCGCCATAAAATGTTCCTAACCAGTTTAACGCACAATTAGACAAACTATTTGCAACCCCTGCGTTTTTGCATTCTATTTGTGTTAGGTTAGGATTCACTATTGGGGTGGGACTGACAGGTTTCTCAAACGGAACTTAACGGTCCCCGTTGCCTGTTGAGTGTACGGTCTATGTCAATGCAGTTGTGGTAATTAGAAGGGTAAGACGCGGGGGTGTAAAGTCTTCGGGTCGCTAACAGTCGCGTGGGCCGGCTCAGCAGATGTCGGCAGTTCGGCACGCCAACTGACAGGCAACCTGTCGCGCAACGGATCGTGACGCACCGCTGCTCATGCTGACCAGATCAGACCTGATACGCCACTCGCAAGCGTTTTTGATTTTTAATAAGCTACTGGTCCATAGAAATGTACATTAAACAATGACCTTCCTGTTTAATATATGTACATTTCTGACGTGCACCGTTGCATATTCATGTATTAAAGTGATTAAGTTCAAGCGCTAGGTGACAGCCGCGGTGCTTAGGAAGTGTAACGTCTGCAACGGACCTAGAGTTCAGTTCTAGCCTGGATTCATTGACCTGCCAGACACTAGCTAGTGGGCTTGATGTTGAGTTACAATAATAAAGTGTGGGCACTTTTTCTGATTAAAATTATGACGCGCTCGCGTGTAGCGATATTGTTTTTCTTAAGAAATAGTCATGATGTATAGCGTATAAGGGCACGATGGAGGTAAGAAGGGTGCATGTAGTAGGTGGGCAGTGACCCTACGGTAGCGGCATGGTTCGCGGAGGTACGAGCGGAAGGGTCGCGCCAGGTGTCCTCACATCTGCCGTCTTGGCTGACGTCGTAGTACACCCAAAGCGACTTGAAGTTTATATTCTATTGACTTGTGACGCTCCAATGCTTACACCGTTAGTAATATGCTTAGCATAACGATACTATAATATAATGTACGCACATACATTAAACGTATGGGGACTGTGAAATACTTACACATGTTTAAATATTTATCGAGCAATTTGGCCCGTTCGAGTGCAAAAATTTAATCGACGGCAATAATATTGATTAGTCGACTTGTGATCGAAGTTACATTTCAAAATCGCACAATAGAGTCCCTATTTCGTGGCGAATTGCAGCTGCGCCCTTAGCTAGACGACTTAAGATGTAAATTACCATTATTCCCCGTCTATTGTCCCGGGGTAGGTACCAACACAAAGATGCAGACGGGAACGCAATGCACAAATCGGGCAGCTGTTCGGTTCTCCTTCCTTATTCTCAAACTATAACAAAAGAGTTCTCGTATTGTGCAAAATGTAACGCAACTTTTTTTTTCAACCTCGTCGAAGATCGTAACAGTTTTTTTGTCCATATTGTTGCATACAAAGCTATCTTGTTTAATGTGACTTGATTTATTTTTAGACGATGGTCTTGATCTTGGTCATTCAGTAGGTTATACATATTATAAGATGTTAATAATGTACGCCGAGCATCGGATAGCACGACGCTGAGATGCAAGGTGTCCGAGCCACCTGTCCGCACTCCGCGGCAATTATCTCGCAACAGATGTGCACGATCTACCTGCGCCAGTGCGCCTGCGGAGGACACACTGGCTATACAAAAATTTCGATACAAAAACATGTAAACAAGAAACTCGTTTTAAAATCAACCTTATTAATAGTCGGAGAACGTGTAGGTCACATTAAGTTTGCATTCAAACGAACGAGCGAACGAGCTAAGTACAGATATAATTGAAAAACGATAACCTATATATTAAACTCTTTTTTTTTTGTCAACAGAGACCGAGTTTCTGCTAGTACCACCATCCTTGATAGCTGCTGCGTGTATCACGGCGGCAGCTCGAGGCCTGCGCGTGCGCATGTCGGTGAGCGACATGTGCTCGCTGACGCGCACGCCGTCCGCCGCCGCCGAGCTGGTGGCGCGCCACGTGGAGCGTGTGCTGGCGCGGGAGACGCAGCCGCAGGAACCGCGCGCCCGTCACACGCTGCCCCACAAGCAGACCACACCCGAGCAGACGCAACTACCAGACACACCCACAGACGTGCAACATGTACATTTCTAATTTATATAACTAAAATTCATCTTGTTTCTTGGACACAGTTCAATTTGCTTCCAAGGATGAAGAAATCCTTTAGAAAATGGTACAAAAATCAACAACCAAAATCAACGATCTCAGTATTTATGAAAGTATGGATTGCATTGTTACGAACATTTTTTATCTCGTGCACCTGGATGAGAGAAGACCCGCGCAGAAGCAAAAAATCGACCTTTATCTGTAAGAAGCGATGTCTATTCTCGTACAATATGAGAAAAGTTATGTAGGAGAATTTATTGTTCATTGATCTCAAATTATTTATGTCAAATACTAACATTAGAGTAGATTAATGTTATTTATTGTAAAATAGATTCATTTATATGTGAGTTGCTGAAAGTTGTAACAAAGTTAATTTTGTTCGACTAAACAATATAAAATAAATAATATTGTGCTGTTTGATCTCTGTTAACTCCAAATGTTTAGAAAGACTGAAGGTAAATGAAGACACTTTTTTACATTATTAACGACTTACCCGCTTAGCAATACGTGTTATATCAGAACTAAAATACCTTACAAAAACAAAATAAAATTAAAGCAATGATGTATATTATGTATCGATAGTTTTGTGTGTCTAACTTGTAAGATCTCATTCTGTAGAAAATTGGTATTCTTAGTCTCTTTTCGTGGAGGGAAGTGTGTTTAGTATTTGCTGATAATGAGTGAAGATGTTAAATGTTGTAATATTTATTTAGGTCGATGTTAAGTTTAGTAAATTCTAGTCAAACGTTTTACACATTCCTGTTTTCGACCAAACTTAATGTTTAGATTTATAGAATTAACTTGTATAAGTAAGTATTATCGTTTAAGTTATAATAGGACGTTTTAGTTTGTTTCGCAAAATGTTACAGAAGGCGCTATAATACTCATCGTGCAGGCAGTAGAAGTTCTACTGTCAGTAAATGTATAGACAATTAAATTTCCTCGCTTGTAATTAGTATGTAACAGTATTTATTGGGAGGCGGCGGGAGTAAGGGAGAGAGACTTGCATAAACACCACGTAAGTAGTACGTAGTAGTGATAAAGAGGCGCAGGCGGCGCGGCAGCGTGGACTAGACGAGCGGAGCGTTACGTTACGCAATGTTAATTATACTAATTGTAATAAATTAATGGGTGAGCTTTCAAGTTTCTCTGTTTATTCCGTTTCCACCCGATGTAACTTTCACATAAGTTTAAAAAAATATGAATGTTCTTGTAACCACGTAATTTTAAAATAAACTCGAATTGAAATTAGGAAATCAGCTTACGAATGTTGCGATGATACGGCTACCTTTTAATTGTGGTGGATGTATTCCACGTATACCTACTGTGAGTCGTGATTATTTATTACATTTGTACGTCTTTTGTGATTGTTGTTCGAATTAATTTATTGTTTATTTCTTTAACTTGGTTATAAAGCATTTGATCAGTGTATAAACAAGTACCTGGAACACAAATAAACCTTTCTAATCTATTTAACATTCACACTAGGGGCCGGACAGCCTACCTCCTTATGTCAGTAGTTTTTCATTGTAAGTTCGTACTAACAACAGACTATGGATAGGAGTGGGTACATGACACCGTGACAGCTTTATCTCTCCATCTTGAAAGTACTCAAAAGATTAATCAATTTTATTTTAATTTCTACTTTAAAAAGTTTTAACTATGTGAAAAGATGAATAAACTCGCCAGAATGGCTATTGTTCATTTATTTGTAGTTAAGGTTTTGTTTCAAAGAGCGATGTGTTTAGGTACGTATAATATATTATGCCTATGTATGTATAGAAGTGTATGGTGCAGCCTAATTTATAGGTTGGCTATAATGTAATGTATAGTTCAAAAATAAAAATAAAATACAAACATATAAGTATTTTTATTAACTCACTTATAAGTCATCATCATCTGCCTAGCCTTTTCTCAACTATCTTGGAGTCGACTTCCAGTCTAACTATACAGCTGAATGCTTGTATTTTTCATAGTTTGACTGCTTATCTGACTTCCATAACCCAGTTAGTCATCATCTTCCCGCTCTTGTCCCATTTTATTTGGGGTCGGCGCAACACGTTTTCTTCTTCCATTCTCCCCTGTCATACGTCACGGCATCATTTACTCCTTTCTCTTTCATATCAGTCTTCACATGATCCATCCATCTTTTCTTTATCCTTCCTTTCCTTCTCCATCCATCAACATTAATGTCCATCACTCTTTTAGTCACATACGTTTCATCCCTCCTCATTACATGTCCATACCAAGCTAAACGACTACCTTTAAATTTTTCAGTAACAGGTGCCACTTTAAAACTTCCTCTAATATATTCATTCCTTACCTTATCCATTCCTGTGACTCCACACATCCATCTCCACATTCTCATCTCCGCAACATGCAATCTTTTTTCATCCATCTTTTTCACAGCCTGATTAGATTCTGATCCATACAGTACGACAGGTCTAATTGTTAAATAAGGTGTACAATGTTCTACATTTATCTATGTTTGCATGTTTGGTTCTTTTGTTTGCTTGTCTATTTTTTCTCTCTGACATGTACTTGTAACGATGCAGTGTTCGGTTCAAATATTACAGCTTGATAAGTAAAAATCTCTGCATTTAATTTAAAATAACTTCAGGTTATGGGCCCAGGCACATCATCCTGTATGAGTTAGTTAGAGTCAAGAAAAGTTCGTCGTTTGCAGTTATTCGTTGGTGGGGAAGAAAGTGAGATTAAGTCTCACGGCGGCGCGCGGTGTGGCGTGGTGTAGGTATTACCAACCAAAGATAACTTGTTCTGTATTGTGAACAAGGTCGGAAAATGGAGAGTAACAGTAATGTAAACGTGATCAAGCTGGAGGGTTCCAAAAATTGGAATATCTGGAAATTTCAGACTACGGTGCTGATGAGAGGCCAAGGTTTGCTAGACGTTGTGGAGGGAAAGTGTGTTAAGCCCGAAACTCCTGCTGAAATAACCAAATGGGAAGCTAAAGATGCCAAGGCGCAAACGTTGTTGGTCACACGGATGACAGAAGAAGCCATGTTACACATCATCACATGCACGAGTTCTGATGAAATGTGGCGTAAACTTCAAAGCGTGTATGAACAGAAGAGTGAGACTAGTATACACATTATACAGCAACGCTTTTTCCAGTACAAATATGAAAAGGGCATCGATATGTCTGTTTTCTTGTCAAAAATTCAAGAGATGAGAAACATGTTAAAGCAGATGGGCGAGGAGATCTCTGATAAGTTCGTCATCACAAAAGTATTGATGTCGTTGCCTGACGAATATAAGCATTTTGTGTCGGCGTGGGAGTCTGCACCAGACGATAAGCAAACCATTGATAACTTGGTGGCCAGATTATTAATTGAAGAAGAGAGGGTGAAAGGCAAGATTGAAGAGTCCCAGCAATCTTCATCCTCTGCGTTCGTTGCGAAAAATACAAGACAAATAAAATGCTATAAGTGTGGCAAGATTGGACATTTTCAAACTGATTGCAGACAAAATAAGAATGGTAGAGAAGAAAACGCAAATAATAAAAATTGTTTCTACTGTGGAAAGTTTGGACATTTCAAGGCGCAGTGCAGGTTTCTTGAACAAAAAGTTAGTAAAACTGAGAACAAAACGAAGAAAAATGCGTTTGTAGCGTCTAGTTCGTCACATGAACTGCATAAGTCCAAGTGGTTAGTGGACTCTGGAGCTAGTGAACACATGTGCCGAAATCGCGCATTGTTTACATCATTTTCTAGTACCACAGAACAATCGGTGGTTGTCGGTAATGGTGCGACAATTAGTGTCCTCGGCTGCGGACAGGTGGCGGTGCAGGTGTCAAACGGGACCGAATGGATTGATACGGTTATAGACAACGTTCTTTATGTTCCGGAACTCAACAACAATCTATTTTCAGTCATTCGAGCCACAGATAAAGGTTACGCCATGATGACAGATGACAGGTCATGCAAATTTTCAAAAGATAACCGAATTGGTGCGGTGGCGGAAAGAATTGGCAATTCTTATTATTTGGAATTGCGGTATAAGTATAATTACGAGACTGCAAGCTCAGCAACACTTGTGAATGACTTAAATGAGTGGCACAGAAAACTCGCGCATCAAAACTTTACTTACGTAAAAGATATTCTGCAAAAACATAATGTTGTTGTTAAACAAACCACTAAACCTGAGTGTGAGAGTTGTTTAGCTGGGAAGATACATCGATTACCGTTTAGCAAAAGCGAGAACGTAAGTACAAGGACTTGCGAGCTGATTCACGCGGATACTTGCGGCCCAATGGAAGAAGCATCTATTGGAGGGTCGAGATATTTTGTTATACTGAAGGACGACTACTCGAATTATAGAAGTGTTTACTTTGTTAAAACAAAGTATGAGATTAAATGCTGCATTGAAAACTTCATTAATAAGGCGGAAAACGTAACGGGAAACAGAGTGAAAATGTTTAGAAGTGACAATGGTTCAGAATTCATAAACAAAGAAGTGAAAGAACTGTTTTCAAAACGTGGGATAACACACCAAACCACTGTACCCTATACGCCGGAACAGAACGGAAAGGCTGAAAGGGAAAATAGGACATTGGTGGAAGCAGCACGGACAATGTTACTTGAAGAAAACTTTCCAAAGAAACTGTGGGCGGAAGCAGTTAACACAGCAGTTTTTGTATTAAACAGAACTGGCAAAACTCATATACATGGCAAGTCACCATTTGAAGTATGGACAAACAAAAGTTTTGACATTCACCAGTTAAAAGTCTTCGGAACGGAAGTGTATGCTCACATTCCGAAGGAACGAAGAAGGAAATGGGACAAGAAAGATAAAAAGGGGTTGATGGTGGGTTATGAAGAAAATGTGAAGGGGTATAGAATTTATTTTCCAGAAACAAACACAGTTGAGACAAAGAGAGATGTTGTATTCCTAAACCGAGATGGTATGGAGGAGAAACTTCAAGTGAAGGAAGGCAATGAAAAGGAATCTATAACATCAATAAACCTGGAAGAAGAACCTGTGGTAGATAGTAACCCTGAGACAGAACCTAACCCTGTGAATGAGCAAACTACTAACCTAGATGAAACAATGGAGGTGACTCATACCAGTAGTGGTGGAGAGGAGGGATCAGAAAATGACGGTGACAGTGAGTACTTACCATGCAGTGATGAGGAACATCTATTGGATGAAAGTAATTCACCCATAAATGTAAGAAGCCAGCGGCTAAGAAAACAAACATCTTTCTATAAATGCAATAATGTGCAATTGGATGAGAGTGAGTGTGAACCAGCTACATACACTGAGGCTATGAACAGAAGTGATGCAAGTAAGTGGAGAGAAGCTATTGCTAGGGAATTACAGACTCTTAAAGACAATGATACTTGGGATTTTTGTGATGTACCAGTAAATAGGAAAACAGTTAGCAGTAAGTGGGTTTTTAAGATAAAAAAGGGAAATAATGTTTTACAGTATAAAGCTAGGCTTGTTGCCAGAGGGTTTGAGCAACAGGAGTCGTTTAGTTTGAGTGATATTTATGCTCCAGTTGCGAAGTTGTCCACATTTAGACTATTTGTAGCAGTAGCAACAAAGTTAAATGTGCCTATTTATCAAATGGATGTTACGGGGGCCTTCTTATATGGCGAGATAAAAGAAGAAGTGTATGTAAGTTTACCTGAAGGGGCTTATTCAGGAAATAATAATACAGTTAAATTAAAGAAATCTTTATATGGTTTGAAAAGTTCTCCTAAGTGCTGGAATCAAAAATTTAATACAGTAATAACACAAGAAGGTTTTGTGAGATCAAAGTGTGACTCATGTTTGTACACAAAGTTTACTGGCACAGATAAAACGTTTGTATTGATTTATGTGGATGACGTGTTAATTTCTGGCACAAATGAACACGAGATAATAAAACTCAAAAATGCATTAAATAAGGAATTTAAGATGAAAGATCTGGGGTTCATTTCAGATTTCTTAGGAATAAATGTAAAACAAAATTTGCAAAATGGTACAACTGTATTATCACAAAGAAAATATCTTGAAAATGTATTAATAAGGTTTAATATGGAAAATTGCAAGCCAATGATGACCCCTATGGATAAAAATTTTAACAGTAAGGTACTTGGTTCTGATGTAAAATGTGATAAAAAGTTTGAAGAAACTTGTAGGGAAATAATTGGATGTCTTATGTACGCTGTTACAGGCACTAGGCCTGACCTTTGTTTTGCCATTTCTATGTTAAGTCGATTTCAGAATTCAGCGAATAGTGAATTATTGAGTGCGCTTAAGAGGGTATTGCGTTATGTAAAGTATACTATTGATTATAACTTAGTATACAATTGTAATGATACAGTGTTGCAAGGGTTTTGTGACGCTGATTGGGCAGGCGACCAAAGAGACCGAAAGTCTACTTCAGGATACTTGTTTACTTTTGCAAATTGCTTGATAGTATGGTGTTCAAAGAAGCAATCATCTGTGAGTCTGTCTTCAACAGAAGCAGAGTATATTTCAATGAGTATGGCTGCTAGTGAAGCGTGTTGGTTAATTAATTTGTTAAAAGATTTTGGTTTTCAAAATGCTTGTCCAGTAAATTTATTTTGTGACAATCAGTCACCAATATTGAATGCAAGCACGGAGTCTCTAAAACGCTTGAAACATGTGGATATCAGATATCATTTTGTCAAGGATTTAATTAAAAATAATAAAATTTGCCTTAAGTACATATGCACTTCGAAACAACCAGCAGATATGTTAACGAAATCTCTTAGCAGAGAGTTAATTGTAAAGTTTCTGAAAGATTGCGGTGTAGGTAATGTTCTGATAAACTAAAGCTTTTATTGTTGTTAATTTTAAGTATTAGAATGTTTTGTTTAAATGTATTACATTGAGAGAGGGTGTTAAATAAGGTGTACAATGTTCTACATTTATCTATGTTTGCATGTTTGGTTCTTTTGTTTGCTTGTCTATTTTTTCTCTCTGACATGTACTTGTAACGATGCAGTGTTCGGTTCAAATATTACAGCTTGATAAGTAAAAATCTCTGCATTTCATTTAAAATAACTTCACTAATCACAGACTTGTATATTTTCCCCTTTAACTTGAGGGGCACCCGTGGGTCGCAAGTTGTTTCAGTGACCTGTCGCCATTTCATCCATCCTGAGTTGATCCGTTGCGTTACGTCCCGGTCTACTTCACCATTTCCTTGAATAAGCGACCCGAGGTACCGAAAATCGGAGCAGACAGGAGTATGGGCGTTCCGGCAATGGTTCTGGGCACAGGACTGGTGAGGCCGCCGAAATCACAAAACAAGTATTCTGTTTTGGTACTACTTAATTTCAGGCCAACATTCTCCAGTCTTTGCCACCACTCCTCCAATCTGCTCTGGACCTCTAGGCCACTCTCGGCCACTAGCACAATGTCGTCGGCAAACAGCATACACCAGGGAGCCTCTTCCTGGATATCGAACGTAAGAGCGTCCATTATCACCAGAAAGAGGTAAGGGCTTAGAGCCGACCCTTGGTGTAAGCCGACTGAAACATTGAAGCTGCCGGTAGTGCCTGTTGTAGATCGTACTTGGGTTCTACATCGACTGTACATAGCACGGATCAACTGCACATGCTTCCCAGGTATACTTTTCTCCTTAAGGGCCCATCACAAAACCTCACGGGGTACCCGGTCGTATGCCTTTTCGAGGTCGATAAACACCATGTGCAAGTTTTTATGTGCACCTCTATATTTTTCGCACAGCTGGCGGATAGCGAAAATGGTATTCGTCGTTCCCCGACCTGGCATAAAACCGAATTGGTTCTGTGAAATTTCACTCTCTTCTCTCAGTCGCCTTTCAATAACTTTTTCCCAAACTTTCATACTATGTGACATTAGCTTTATTCCTCTATAATTGTTACAATCCAGCACATCACCTTTGTTTTTAAAAATGGGCACCAGCGAACTTTTACACCATTCGTCAGGTATGGCTTCTTCCAGCAACAATTTATTGAAGAATAAAGCTAACCACGTCCATTCGTCCATCCGCAATAACTTCGATACTTCAACCGGTAATCCATCCGGTCCTAATGCCTTACCATTCTTCATTCCATTTACTGCAATCCTTACTTGATCCACGCTAACCTTTCTCACTAGTCCCTCATTCACTCACAGTAATTCTCCTCATTCATTAGTCTTTCAAAGTAACCCTTCCATCTACCCTTAACTTTCTCATCATCCGAAATAACCATTCCTGCTTCTTCTTTTACACATTTGACCTGACAAACACCCTTCGCCTTTCTCTCTCTAGCTCTAGCAAACCGGTATAGCTGTTTTTTGCCTGCTGGACTATCCAGTGTGTCATAGAGTTTGCTCTCGCTATAGCCACAGATCTCTTAGCCTTTTTCTTGAGAGCATCATACTCACGCTTCTTTTCAGCTTTCAAACTGGCACTCTCATTTCCAGCACTCTGCCATTCTTTAAACTTTTTCTTTTTATCCTTCAGCACATTCTGTATCTCTGGCGACCACCACCATGTCCCCTTGTCTATCGTGCCCTTCCGTTTCGTCTCTCCCAAAATACATTTTGCTGCGCTCCTTATACACCGAGCCATCTCATTCCAACATTCATTTACACTTTGAGCATTGATATCACCCATCTCTATCCTTTATCCACCACTTGTTCTATTAATTTCTTCGCACAATCAGACTTCTCTAGCATATGCCATTTTATTTTAGAGGGAGGTCGCTCTTTTGGTTTAATAAGCCTTATTTGAACGACTACTTCCATAACCAGGAGTCTATGTTGTGAGACCAAGTCTTCTCCCGGTAGCACTTCGCAAACTTTGATGTGCCTAAGGTTGTTGCGTCTGATGAGGAAGTAGTCAGTTTGTGTGTTATGCAAACCACTTGTATACGTTATAAGATGTCCATCGGCTTTTTGGAACCAAGTGTTAGGCCACTGCCAGATCAAATGCAGTAGCCGATTGCAATAGAGTTTCCCCCTCATTGTTGAGATTACCATATCCCCATGCCCCGTGTACTCTTTCATAACTTTATCTCATTCTTCCCACATGTCCATTAAAATCACCTCCAACTATCAATTCGTCATGCACAGGGATGATCATCAAAACAGTATCAAAATCCTCCCAAAACTTCTTTTTCACCCTTTCTTCGTATCCTACCTGTGGGGCATACACACTAATCACATTCAGTACACCGTTTTCTAACATTACTTTCACAACTATTAATCTATCATAAATCCTTTTTACATCCATCACACTTTCTTTCAAATTACTATCTAATACTACTCCCACGCCATTCATTTTTCCGTCACTTCCACTGTAGAAAAACTTGTACCCCTCACCAATTTCTCTCGCTTTTGTACTCTTCCAGTTAGTTTTTTGCAAACATGCCATATTTATTCTTCTTCTTTTCAACACATCCGCTAACTCTCGGGCTCTTCCAGTCATTGTCCCAACATTCCAACTGCCATAATTGCCGTGGAAGTGAGATTGAGGAATCTCACTTCCCGGGCTCGATTCTTACGTCTCACCCACCCGGTTTGGTGCAATAACCCTTGTCCATTTCCCGCGGGGGCCGGGTGCTGCCCCTGCGCGTCGCCTGCGGGGTACGCCCTAGTCCTATCGCGCATATCATTTATTCTCAACATGTTGCAAAAGGTTTTAACTTAGGCTTTATAGTCGGCTGCCTATCTGACACTAACCCTTCTTGGGAATGCTTTTGCTGGTGGTTTATCCGTCACCACTCGATTAACCCAATGTGCTTGTTAGTCTGCACTGGGTCGTAAGTTCCCTAGTCGCCTTTTACGACACCCACGGGATGAGATGGGGTGGCTTTATTCTTTAATTCCGGGACCACACGGATAACCATCATCTATAACCCAGTACTGGGTTATAAATGTTGTGAAGTGTCAAGATTCCGAAATATATAATATGGCGTTGTGATCGCTCCAGCACAACTTTTATAGCTTAAATGTCGGAAACGTGACGCTCTCTCATACTTACTTATAACTTGTGACTTATAACACCCCGTCGTTTTTGCGTCGGGGGTTAAAAATAGCGGAAGTTAATTCGGCCATGCTTCATACAAAAATCTTCCAAGTTCGGTAATTTTTTTGGAAAGGGTCTAAAAAAAATACACAGGTTCCGAAAAAATACTAAGTTTCCGAAAACGTTCAAGCTACCCGTTTTTTATAACTTAGTCTGCAAGAGCGAGCGAAGCGAACTCGGGACTTGGGGCAACCCGACTCCAGACTGATTAGGTTCGAAGAGGATGACTAGACCCCGCCATCGCCTTCGCGTTATGTTACTTTAACCCTGTAGACAGTAAATAAATTCTAATAGGTGTTCTTATGAAACAACGAACAATTAAGAAATATAATAAACCAATAAAAATAAATGGATTAGTAAAGGTATAAAAATATCGCGCATAAAAAAGAGAACTTTGATGAAAATATCACAAAAAAAAGATACCGAACCTATTCGAAAATTTAAAAAACATTTCACAGTCACAAACAATAACAAAGACCATTTTTAAAATAGATTCTAGATTAAAACAATCTATAGTCAAACCTATATACAAAAAAGGTAACCGCACGGATATGTCCAATTATAGACCCATTGCAATGATATCCTATCAAAGATTTTTGAAAAGGCAATGTACGGGAAAATGATCAACTTTCTAGATAAAAACAGCATACTTACTGAGAACTAATTTGGTTTTAGGAAGAATAGTTCAACGACACTTGCTTGTTTTACTTTGGTAAAACTGATATCTGAAGCCCTCAATAACAAAATGTCTGTATTATCAGTATTTCTAGATAGTAAAGCATTTGATTTTGTCCCACACGATTGATACTTAGCAAAATGGAGAAATACGGCATAAGAGGCAAGGCACATGACTGGCTTAAAAGTTATTTATCAAGTCGACAGCAAAGGACAGTAGTATCAAGTGTAAGTTCAGAGATAAAAATAAATACTTGCGGTGTTCCTCAGTGAAGCGTATTAGGACCTCCATTATTTATAAAATTCATTAATGACCATTTTAAGAGCCTGAAACATAACTGTACATGGTATCACAGTAAAATGTTCAAATAGGAATGATCTAGAAACCGACACAAACAATGAAATACTAAAAGCAATTAAATGGTTGGAATCTAATAATTTACGTGTAAACATTGATAAGACAAAGTTAGTACAATTTCAAACTAATAATTCTTTGGTAAAACCAAGTACCTTCTACAGCACCGTACCTTCCACATTATTCCTGGGAATAGTTGTTGACGAAAAATTAAATTGGAAAGAACATGTAGATAAAGTCTGTACTCGACTAGCCCTTAAGGTCGCATGACATTTGATCGAAATAAAACATCAAAATAATACCTGATTATGATTATTAGACCTATAATAAGGGTAGGAAAAATAGTAGAAAAAAACTAATTAGCTGATAATCAGAGATAATTAGTGTATATTATACTATACATTGCTCCCGACGTTAGTAAATCTCATTTGTAAGGAGCGTATAGCATAATATACAAAATACACTTTTGACATAGCTTGATCAAAATAATAAAACAACAAAATATGCTTCAAAGTATAATAAAATAATGACATCAGTGCTTATGATAAGCTACAAAACAATTTCTTTTAGCCACGTAACAAAGATGGACATTGCACTTGGTACAACGAGTACTAGCTTGGCCCTTTTTGCAATATTTGCACCTCTGATACTCGGTGTGTTCCGGCCAGTGATCTACGGCGTCATATCTGATGGCATCTATGGGCCTTTCAGTAGCTGGTTTCTTTATTTTTTTCTCTTCAGCCACTGAATCCCGGGCTGAAGTTGTCGCCATTTGTCGTTTGCTTCTTATAAGACCAGCATACACCTCATATCGGAACTGCTTGAGATGATCATCTTTTTTCTTGATGTTGCTTGATCGGTAATGGCGGCGGCGAAGAAGCCAACCGTTGTTGACACATATGTCCAATAATTGAGAAAATATGTTTAGGTACCATCGATGTGTCTTCATGCTAGTCCGATACAAGGCTATAAGCATGTCAGCCAGATCGACTCCACCCATATGCCTATTATAATGTCTCACTATTTGTGGGCAAGATACGTCTATACGTCCTTTTGATTCCTTATGGAATCTCTTTACTTTTTCGACGGGATAAGCATCGACGTATGAGCTAACCAAGGTAACGGGCTTATTGTCAAACCACTTCACGATAGCAATTTTATTTTTATTGCAAGTTGCTTGGCAATAAGCCCCGCGCCCTTTTTTCTGCAGAGCTTTGTCTGACAACAATAAGGCGTTGGCATCTTGAAGCCTATTTTTTCTGGCAGTGCCTAAACTAAATATGCCATAATTATGTCTCAACAAATAAACGAGTTCGAGAGACGTAAACCAATTGTCAAAATAGACGACACAAGGGCGGTTTTTTATGGTCTTACATAAAGCCAACACCGTTTTAGCTCCAACACCGAGATTTTCCTCATCAGGTTCAAACTGGATGCCCCTAAAGGTATCGTCACCTGCATACAACATAAAATCGTATACGATTCCAGAGACCCCTGCCCGTACCAAATTTTTAAAACCCCATTTACATGGTTTGTTTGGGTTATACTGTCGTCGAGAACCCGCTTTTTTGCCCTTGTACGGAATGATCATTTCGTCTACGCTGAAAGCATTCTCCTCTTCAATGGAAAGACACTGGGCTCTAACTCGCTCAAGGAGAGGACGTAGTTTGTAGTAACGATCGGACTCGTCAGCTTGCGTGTTGTCTGCAAAATGTAAATACCGCCTTATTTGTTGAAACCTTTTGATAGGCATAATGTCTGCAATCCTGGCGTAACGATAACTAGTTTTCCAGTAATCCTTGTAAGATGGCATAACAATAACTCCCATCAATTTATTGATGGCCAAAAAGTCAATTATATCTTCTTTTGTTACTTTTATTGACTTTGCAGTTTCTTGAACGCTATATAAATTCGTGTTGTTAGCTATATCAGCAATAAGGTCTTCAGGGAAAAATCGATAGAAATAGTCTACCGCCGACCAATTTGATGGAACAGTTTCCTTGAAGCCTTCATCAGATATTTCAGCTGCATGTTGAAATCTTCTCTTAGTCCATTGAAATGAAAGTTTGAATTTCTGTATGTTTCGTCTTTTTACCCTGTTAGCAGCAACTGCAGGAACTCTGCGTTTCCTTTGGACGCGTGTTGATGTAGGTGGCGGCGTCGACGGCGACGGTTGAACAGATGGCAAGGAAGGCAGTGATGCGATAGAAGGTATAGCATTATAATTGCAATGCGTATCGGAAGGAAATACTGTCGAAAGAACTGGTGTGAGTGGTGGTGGATCTTCGCATGGATCGGCCACAGTTTCGGGGCTTTGAGAATCTAAGGATTCCAAGTCTGGATGGAGAATCGATAGAGAATCTTCATCTGAGTTTTCTATGTAAGAATTATTACTGAATGGATCTGGGCTATTGAAAACAAGTCTTTCTAAAGATGAATTAATAGATGGAGCAGGGGACGAGTCGCGACTGTACACTTCTCCTTCATTGCTTGTGGCGTCACTGACATCGGAAGTAGCATTAAATTTAGGGACGAGTGCTAGTATGCGTCTACACCGATCGCGCTGTCCAGGCTAGAACAAAGTAGTTAAAAGAAAGCATGAAAGCAAGGCGCACACCATGCAAAAAAAAAGGAATAATAACAATGACCGAAAAGTAAAAAAAACCTAAACGCAATACGATCAAAGTCAAATTATAGTACTAATATCACCATTACCCATTAGTTGGCAGTGTATAGAATAATATACATCACAGACAAGACGTGTTTTTATCAGACAGTCGCAATGTATGGTATATTATACACCCAAGATAATGTTCGTAAAAAGCGATGAAAATTAGTGTCTTACGTAGATAATTTAGCATTAGCTTGAGCTCAATACATTTGTGATTTGAAAACACAATACACCTAATAGATTTATAGAGTGAATAAGAAACTATAATAGATTTTACCTTCACACGAACAAGATTCCTCCGCATGGTTTCGCATTTACGTCAAAACTGTCAAATTTACCACAGATAATACTTTCAATTAGTCATTATTTAAAAGAGGTGCGTTCTGAAATAGTGTTGCCCAAATGCAAGACCAAGACGAGACCTTAGCCAGTCTTGGTCTTGGTCTTGCGTCAATAAACCTGGTCTTGGTCTTGGTCTTGGTCTTGCGCTCTCAGTCTTGGTCTTGGTCTTGGTCTTGCAGCAAGAGTCTCGCAAGTCTTGCGAGACTCTACTACTTAGACTAGACTAAACGGAAAACGGACGAAACGTCGGGCTTATATTAAAGGTAACATTCGCGATAAATACCCGTTTGCATATATTTCATAATGTAGACTAGACTACTTGCAAATACCTATTAGCCTATTGCTATTTACATACATCTTCAAGGTCATTTAGTTTTATCCTCTTGTCCCTACCAAAATAGGTAATAATTTTGTGTGCCTCTGTCCGTACTCTGTGGCGGCGCATGCGGCGCTCAAACAGTGTCAAATGCTGTGTGATACACTTGTTGCAGTCTTTGATACACTGCGGCGTAGTTGTCGGTAAATGATCAAGTAAGTAGGTACATAATACACCAACCGACCAACGGTTTATTCGCGGAACGTCAAATTTTCCCAATCAATCATGAACCTTAATGCTTAAGCGATAAAGTTGAAAATCTGTTATAGAAATTCGGCAGATTGTAGTAGCTTGATGTGCTGGCATCTGTTCCATAACATTGGCTGGCCTAAAACCTGTTACTAGACCTACTCGACTCGCTGTTAGTTTTAAATTTTGCTGAATAGAAGAATAATATAAACTTTGAAACATAAGTACCTACATAATGTTTACGAACCTACTAACGTTAGATCTGCACATTAGACAAGCATAATATAATACTATAGGTAGAAATACCTACAAGGTATGACATTTCATACCTTGTAGGTATGAAATGTCACTTTGCCAGAAAATTATGTTAGGTAAGTACATTTTTATCACATGGGAACATAAATTTGTGAGTAAAACGCTACCTACTTAATAAGTAGTCGAAATATAATAATCAATACAATACCTTTTAGTGTTATGACGATACGGTTTTGATACTGGGGAACGACTCTCACAATCGGTACTGAAACCAAATCCCTACTTAATAACGCCCAAATCTCAGTTTGACTTAACTGCGAGACGCAAGAGTCTTGCAGGCTTAGTCTTGTCTTGCTCAAATCTTGCAGGGTTCAGTCTTGGTCTTGGTCTTGCTACAATACGTCGGTCTTGGTCTTGGTCTTGGTCTTGCAAAAATGCAAGAACAAGACCGAGACTGCAAGACCAAGACTGATTTTGGGCAACACTATTCTGAAATGATTTTTTGATAAGAACATTTCATTTTAAAGTATTTGTTTTCTGATAATATTTTTTCTATTTTAGTGTATAGTATACTAGACAAATCAACCTTAAGGGCTAGACTCGACAAAGTGTTTGTTCTTCGAAAACTGAGGCGAATAGCCAGCAAAGAAATAGCCCTCAATACATATTATACATATCATGGCTATGTTGCATCAGTACTGCGATACGGCCTCGTGATATGGGGAAATTCAGTAGATGTGAATAGAGCATTCATTGCACAAAAACAATGTGTCAGAGCTGTGTATGGGGCAGAATATTTAGACCATTGTAAGCACGAAATTCTTCCACTTCCTTGCCTATATATTTTTGAGCTCTGTATGTTTGTAAAAAGTAATTCACACATGTTGATGAATTTTTAAATTATAAATTTTGACATTATTTTTATCACCTACTAGCTATACCCCAGCATGCTATACTACCTACTACCTACCTACTACTACCTACCTACTACTACCTACCTACTACTACCTACCTACTACTACTTACCTACCTACCTACTACTACCTACCTACTACTACCTACTACTACCTACTACTACCTACCTACTACTACCTACCTACTACTACCTACCTACTACTACCTACATACTACTACCTACCTACCTACTACTACCTACCTACCTACTACTACCTACCTACCTACTACTACCTACCTACCTACTACTACCTACCTACCTACTACTACCTACTTACTACTACCTACCTACTACTACCTAGTCTACCTACATACTACTACCTACCTACCTACTATCTACGAGTACCTACCAACCTATTTCTCACCTTTTAAACCTTCCCTGGACTTCCCAAATAAAACGAAACCAAAATGAGCCAAATCGGTCCAGCCGTTCTCGAGTTTTAGAGAGACTAACGAACAGAAATTGATTTTTATATATAGAGATGTCACCGTAAAATTGTCAAACACGTAATATTGTAATCTCTATAGCGATATTGTAAACTCTCGAAATATTGTCAAACGAACACACTGCTTACAATGAAAGCATTATTTTTCGTGAAATGCATGCGATGGTAGTCAACTCACGCGGTGTGGAGGAAAGGAGGGGTCCCCCTTGCCCGATGGTACCACTCTCATGAAAAGATATTGTACCATTCCTGAGAAATACCGATTAATATAACCTAACCTTAAAACACTTTATATTGCCCTAAACTATTTCGAGAGTTTCAATATCGCTAGAGATGAACACGTTATATTGTAAATTGTAATATAACGTGTTTGACAATTTTACGGTGACATATATATAGATATAGATTGACTCGTATTGCTTATTTTAATTTTATATTTTTACTTTTAATCATTTGACCATTTGACATTGTGTAACTACTAAATTTTGACATTTCATTTAAGGCGATTACACGAGCTAAACGCGAGTTTTATAATTACTAAAAGTATATGATTCACTGCTATAAACAAGACCAGAAAAATATACGACATTCTTCAGGATATATGCTAGCATGATACTGTTTTGAAAACATAATACAAATAATTTGGCTCTATAAAAAGAAATCACAAACTTACCTCTAAAAATATCTTTCAAACAATAAAAAACATGCTAATATGCATGCGATCATTCTGATTTTTAACCGACTTCTAAAAAAGGAGGAGGTTCTATTTTTTTTTTTTTTTTTTTTTTTTTATGTTTGTTCGGGCATAACTCCGTCGCTTGCCAACCGATTTGGAAAATTCTTTTTTTGTTGGAAAGGGTATTCTTTCCAAATGGTCCCATAGCCACCAAGTCGGGATCTGATGATGGAATCTTGGCGAAATCGAGGGAACTCTTCAAATTTTATATGAAAATGTGTTGCGATTTTGGTATTTTCTACAACAAGTGAAGCATCTGCGTTTGATAAGAACCATTCTACCATCAGATCTGATGATGAAGCCAAGAGTCACGGAACTCCATAATGAGACAATGTACCCTAGTCGTGTTTGGGCTTGATGTAATTGTAACGGTATGCACTTTCCATGTATATCAAGCACATGAGAACCACTAAAAAGTGAAAAATAAAAACTTTTTTGCAAAAAATAAAACCGACTTCAAAAAAAAAACAAAAAAGTGAAAAATAACTTTAGCTTCTGAAGTCGGTGACAAAAAAACTAAATCAATCAAACAAAGGTCACCGACTTCAGAAGCTAAAGTTATTTTTCACTTTTTTGTTTTTTTTTTGAAGTCGGTTTTATTTTTTTTATTGGTTATTATAGTGTTACCTAAGCTGCACAGTGTAAAAGCTCTAACTTAACCGAATACCTAGAAGCTACTTGAAGTGTAAGGCTCCCCAGTATCCAAACGAATACCACCTGCAGAAGTGTAGCACACGCTTCTGGAGGTGGTATTTTAGAAGAACACGGTGCCCCCATATTGAACCCTGAAGTGGTTCTGGTGAAGTCAGTAAGAATTGTACACTAACCGCTATTCCCCAAAGGCCTGAGAATGGATGGTTACTCTCCGAAATCAAAGTGCAACCAACCTAGAAGAACATATGAAAAACACTTTAGTGTGATCGTTCTGAACAGGGTCTGTAGTTTAAAACGATGCTCAAACTTGAATCACTTTTTACAATGCACCATCAACATCTAAGTAAATGAACTTACAATCAACTTCTTGTATTGTATTCGCTTCAATGGCGTTTTAGGGCCACTTTTATCAAACGGTTAAACATGTTTATTTTATTTAAGGACAAAAATCTGTTTAACTGCACAAGTTGTCCTGCACCACAAGTTAAACACGATTAACTATCATGGCTGTCTATGGTGCTAAACATATTTAGCAGTTGAATTTGAGGTTATATTTTGGTCGTGCCTCGTGCGTGAATAATTTGATTGTGATAAGAAATAAGAATAATGAGGTTGTCTGAGTTTCTTTTTGATGAAATTGATGACAACGACGAAGATATTGTCTACTACTTATATAAACAGACCTCGTGCGATCAAAATTGCTGGAAACCCTGACGAAGAAGTTCTTTCGAAGATTTCGCCTAACCAAGAAGACAAAGAATATTTTTGCTAGAAATAATGGAACCTAAATTATTGTTGTATCGATTACTTAAATAATTGTTTAACAACTTAGTTATCTATACTAATATTATAAAGCAGAAGAGTTTGTTTGTTTGTTTGTTTGTTTGTTTGGTTGAACGCGCTAATCTCCAGAACTACTGGCTCGAATTGAAAAATTCTTTTTGCGTTGGATAGTCCATGTATCGAGGAAGGCTATAGGCTATATAACATCACGCTATGACCAATAGGAGCGGAGCAGCAATAAGAAATGTTGCAAGCGGGAACAAAGCAGTTTAAACTTCCGTTGAGTAGGCGATGCGTTGCGATATCAAAACTTCACGCGAACGAAGTCGCGGGCAGAAGCTATGAGGCTATAATTTATCTTGGAAACTTGAACACCTGATGCAGAACCGCAACAGACCAGCTAAACTATAAGAGATACAAAAATGCCACCATAGCAAAAATTGTTCTACATGATGAGCATTTTCTGCTGAGAGTATAAGTTTGAAGATCTGGAACATCTGATGTGGAACTCCAAGAGCCCAGCTACACCATAACATATATAGCAATGACGTCTTAGCAAAAGTTGTTCAATTTTATGAGCACTCTCTGTTGGTTTATAAAAATCGAAGATCTGGAACACCTGTTGTGGAACTCCAAGAGCCCAGCTACACCATAACACATATAGGAATGACGTCTTAGCAAAAGTTGTTCAATCTGATAAGCACTCTCTGTTGACTTATAAAAATCGAAGATCTAGGACACCTGTTGTGGAACTCCAATAGCCCAGCTACACCATAACACGTATAGGAATGACGTCTTAGCAAAAGTTGTTCGGTCTGATGGGCATTTCCTGTTGACTTAGAAAAAATCGAAGGTCAGAAACATCTGATGTGAAAATTATTGCAAAGCTATCACTAATTTCACTGTATAAAATAACACAAGCTGGGAGTACCTCCACGCGGTGAAGGCGGTAACATTTTAGGACTGATTTTCGATGACGATTGTATATCAATGAAAATTTGACTCGACTGGCCAAAACTCCCATTTATTATTTTATTTTATCGAATAAATATGTCTTCGGGTTTATGTTATTTGAGTGTTGAATTTCCTTTTCCATTTATCTTCGTGACTCGGTAGCCTACCCGGTAACGCAGGGGAGCAGTCAATTAGATTTTAATTGATTAGATATCTTCACAACAAAACTATAACCATGCCTAGAAAGAGGTCAAATCTTTCCCAATGTTCCAAAGGAGCTACAAGATTGAGGATCATAAGATCCCAAGAATCTACCGAAGAGCGTCAGGAGAGACTTGATGCTGTTCGAGAACACCAGGCTGCTTGCTCCGTGGAAACCTCTTCGGATCGCGAAGCACGCCTGCGTTCTTAGCGTATTTACGCATCTACATCCAGGTCTCTAGAGACCAGTGAAGAATAGATGCGCGACTGGCCGATCGTGAACGTCATGCATTGTCTCGCGAGTCGGAGACGTTCACGGATAGAGAATTGCACTTGAGTACCAAGCGTATCTACGCATCGACTTGTAGATCTCTAGAGACAAGTGGGGAACGTGATGCGCGACTGTCCGCTGATCGTGAGCGACATGCATTGTCTCGCGAATCGGAAACGTTTACCGATACAGAATCACGCTTGAGTTCTCAGTGTATTCGCACATCTACTAACAGGTCTTTTGAAACGAGTGATGAACGTGATGCGCGACTAACTGCTGCTCGAGATTATCATACTCGTACATTGCCCCGAACACGCACACAACAAAATATTCATAATCAGTTAGAAAGTGAGAGAGAAAGAATTACTGGAGTACGGCATGAAGAGACAGAAGAAGAGCGCAACGAACGTTTGAATTCTGATCGAATTCGACATTGTCTGAACAGAATGTCGATATCATCTGAAGAATCGGATGTGTCTTAAGATATAGCCGTAGGGTATGGCGACCTTCCTTGGGTTGATAAGGTACATTTACGTATATACTCCTATGATTGAATACGCCACATTTATTTGTGAAGCTGTTAAATTGCGAAAAGAAACAAACGGTATGTGTTGCTCAGATGGGAAAGATCCGCTTTTCCCTTCCCTGGGTTCTTAGAATTCGACATCAGACGTTTCAGATCTTCGATTTTGACGACCCCGTTGTCGCTGGCATAAGCAACATCAGGATCCGCGTACGAAGTCGCGGGCAGAAGCTAGTACAGTATAAATGAAATAGTTGGACAATAAACTATTGTTCCCTAGAAACTACCAAGGAAGAAAACAACCCGCAATAAAACATCTGGTCTTGCCGTGAGGATCTAAAGCTAGCGGTACTATAAACATTTAACTTTTAAAAGACTATTTACATACTAGTTCATTATAAAGTAAATAATAAATAAATACGCGTTTCACACTTTGACAGATAACCCGTTTTACGCAAAAACAAAACCAAATTATCGACAAACAACCGTGAAATAACGCTAATTGCAACCATACTGCTCAAATCATGAAATGGAACGCACAAAAATTAATGCGGGAACACTCTAAAATGGTGTTTAGTTAAATCTAACCTTAAACCTATTTTAAATAAGATTTGGTAAAAGTCGCCCTTAGAATGTGAATCTGTCACGAAAAAACACAATTTCTTCCATATTTATAGATGGCGCTAGTGACCACTAAACATGCAAGCTTTTGAATGTTCACACTGTAACAATTACGTGGAGTTCAAAACATTCCCATTTCTACTTTGATTTCGTTAAGTCTGAAAGAATTATTTCATATTTTTATACATAGACAAAGTTAATTTAAATTCAAAGCCACCTAGAATATTTCAAAACTTTGCGAAACCTTTACTATTTCAAAAGTGGCGCCCTCTGTCCTGGAACTAGGGAAGTACTAAAGCTCCCGGCTTCCCGTGGGGTGAACTAACGGGACCGATTCCGTAATGTGAACCCGTTTCGTAGCATTTGTTTCCACGCTTCAGCCATAGATAGCAGCAGCAACGTAGGTAAACGTTTATTTTTAAACAGGTGACTGTCGAACCGGTGGACGAATATTGTATGAGTAGGTGAAACTGACTTTTTTCTGTGTTTATTTTTACAATTTGGATATTAAGATGTTTTCGAGATATTATGTTCCTACCTATGCTAGGCAGGAGAGTGACACTGATGATGTACCTACTCCATGCTAGGCCGATTTTGATGAAAACCCGAGTGAGTAACTCGATACCTGGAGAAGGTACCAACTTTATAAAGTGTGAAAATTCAGGTTGCAGCTTTCAAGATGAGTAATAAATGTAAAAAGCTACTTTCTAACTGAACACTCATTTAGTCTTGGGTAGGTACCTACTATTATTTCACAAAGAAATATGTGATTTCTTTTCTACGGTATATGATTTATATTGAAATAAGCAAAAGCTCGAGTCGTGGTCTAAGTATTTTAGGTGTTCCAAATGAGTTAGCTAAAAAAAGCAGGTGTTTCGCTGTTGAATAGTTTACTTACCCGAAACAAAGTTTCAGTAAATAAATTGTAACAAAGAATGTGTCGAGCGACGACTGACGGACTGATGGACTTACACTTTCTATGGAAAATGTGGTTTGATTTTCGACGACCCGAATGGCGCCGTGGCAGTGACTGCGTGGCTGCCTTACGTTCAGGTCCCAGGTTCGAATACCGATAGTCAATAATTTATTTTTAATGATCTTTGTACACACTTTGTTGGGGATCCTAAACAAATTACCATATCACACAAAACTGGAATAGTACATTGTAGGTACCTACAAGTCTGTAAACAATAACTCACATCTGGCTTTATTTGTACACTCGGACACAGGTGCAAAGATTTGCCAGATATACTTGATCCTGTTTATGTACGTAGGTTTATCTACAAATTTCCAATTTACACTCGAAAGTCCGATACGATACCGAGTGGCGAGCAAACAAGGAGTGCGCCGCGAGGGCAGTGGGGGGTGAAAGACCTCGGCAAACCCAGGCGTTTGTACGAAAAACCCAGGCGAGCGCTTGGGGCGTTTCGGGGCAAACACGCCGTCTCCCGGGAGCCGCTCATTAGTTGTTCAAACACGCCGGCGGCCACTTTGACAAGCAGCGCGGCAGGACCTGCTCCGTCCCGGCAAGGACCGATCTTCCCCTTCACTGATCTAACGCTAACTATAAAGAGCTATCGGGAGTGCAGATAGCAAATACGCGGTTTGTTTTATTAGACAAACGACGGTATCTTTGCATAGGCGTTTACGTAAATCTGGTAGGATTAACAAAGTGGTCTACGAACAGGCTATTTGGATGTACTGTACACATTTTGTGTTACTAATTTCGTACTTCTACCTTCTTGTCTGGCAACTGGTGATACAATACAGTTGATACCCGGAAAAACTGAAAAACGATCTGAAAATGAATAAAATTATAATGAAAAGCGATTTTCACGGATTTTTTGAGAACACATCATTACCTCACGGTGTCACGTGATCCTTGTTAATGGCGGCGTCAGCTCGCAATCATAGCGATGGCTGAGACTCATCAATCACGGGCTCAGGTGCACTCCAGCACCGCCCCCCCCTCCCGCCCCCGAGCGCCGCTCCCGCCTCTCCGGACCCTGCCCTCGTCTGCACTGCACAGTCAAAGGGCCTCGCTCACAGTCTTCAATTATAGCTGTCGTGACTACAGAATTGTCTTCTGGTAAACTTTTCGCAAAAAAGCTTCCCCTATAGAAACTTTCAGCGGTGACTGGTGACACCCTCACCGCAGTACCGTGTTTACTTACTAGCTTACTTAGCTGAAGAATACATGCCAAATATCCATATCAATACACGGGCTTAAGCGGCCTAAAATAACTCACAATTTAAAATTTCCGCGATGTGTTTAAAATATATAATGTATATTGCAGTCTCAACACAGGAAGTATTAATAATAATAATATTCTTTATTTTTCGAACAACAGTAATCCATCCTTAGTAAGCAATTAGCAGATTGACACCCTGTAGCACAGGTTGCGAGAAAATATTCGAAACTATTTTCTCAAGCTTTAATGATTTTATTTTAATTTGTATTTAGAAAGTTGCGAACTTATTAATAAGTTCAAATTATTGTGCGAACTCGTTATATTAAAACATCAAAACTTTTTGGTCATTAATATTAGTTTATACAACAATGTTTAAATAGTTTTTGGTAATGGCGGTGTACTTATAATTGTTTACGTCCACGTCATTAGGAATTCACCGAAGTGTCATGGTCCCTCAAATCCTGATACTCTCTCCCTAATTCGCTAAACCTAGGCAACATAACGCTGTACTTAGTTCTTTAAGCAATCATTGACAGATATTGTTAACAAAGACATAGTACCTTTCTACTTATATCATGTCTTATGAGTTGGATTAGGGAATATAGAAAAAAATATAGTCATGCTTTATGTGAACGACTTTCATATGAAATAAATCTTAAATTTATGAAAAGTGTTTTATACCAATTCAAAACATACGACAACTATTAATTTTAGATGTAATATTCAAGTTTTCAGGTAAACATGAAACTCCAGCAGTAGTGAAATATCTGTCTTATGAAATTATGACCCCTTAACACCTTCTTAAAATTGGTTTTATCGTTGAGGGCTTCTTCTTCTTCTTTCTTCTAAAAAAAAAGATACGTGATTGTCACTTTGTAGGTTTACCTAATTGATATTTGACTGGAGATCTCTGTAAGTGGATATTTTTTTTATTTACATCACCTTTACACCCAGGTACTTAAGTGTACTTATACTTTGGCTTTTGAGTTGTTCCCCCGTAGATAAGCTTGCAATTGGGAAAGTCAACCTCAACACATTTTTTTTTAATAATTAGGAAACCGCTATTCGAGTAGGGTTTACGAACAGTCACACACACCACATCATACATAGAAGCCTAACATTGATTCCTGACAGTTAGCAGACGGTAACACCGGGTGTGGCTGATTAACCACAGTCTCTTTTCATGATCTGAAAATCCTGATAGTGTCACAGAATAATTTCAGCTACAAAAATGTTAATTAAAAATATGTACAAGTGGAGTATGGGGACAGTCGCGATGCAGCTCGGTAGCGGCATGTGGCCGGGAGGGCGCAAATCGAATTAGTCGAGGGTAAGTGGAGAATGGCGCACGCACACCGCCCATAACCGACGCATTATCAGATTAGATGCCGCGGCCTGTGCCTCGCCTTGTGACGTCCTGACGGCGGCAGGCCTCGGTAAATACTCGTACATGCAATGTTTTACTAAGGCTGTTTGTCTTGTACTGATTTGGTGTGTCAAGGTCGAAATTGTATGTACTTAAGTTTTGGAATTTAAGATTCAGGATTTAATTAGTGTCGGCGAAAATTAAGCAAGATGTTCCTTGTTGTTGTATTTTACACGCTGCAGTTATAGATAAGTAAAGAAAAGCTCTAATCAAAGACTACAATATATAACTGGCAAGGTCTAATCCTGACAAAGTTAGTTATAACCAAAATACTTAAAATCCTAACCAGTACAGAATGTTTCAGAAAATATACTTTCGAATACAAAACAAACATATAAGGCAAAAACAACGAAAAAAGGCACATTCGTCGACAGCGAAGGAGAAAAACTAAGCGGCAGTTGTTGTTTGATTGCAGGTTGCTAAGTGATCACATATTTTACCGCGGATACTTGTTGTTTTTCATCCCGCGAGACGCGACAAACGCAGAATACCCGCTATTTACGGTACCCCTGTCTACGCACTTTGGTTTCCGTAATGATAAAGTGTTACTGGAGTATTTCTTTCAAGTGGGAATTGCTGAAAAGAATCGGAATGTTTTCGTATTTGTTGAAAAGGAAATGTATAATCAGGTCGATCGTTATTGAAATCGTTAAATATGTGTAGGATACGTGCGTGTTTCAGGTTTATTTATTTATTTTATGAAGGTAGCTTCACAGCTTACAGTACATTAATATGAAAAAAAGAAAACGAACATTACGCCAATTACGAAGTACACAGAAAAAAAACTATATATATAAATATATAACTATATATGTTTTATTGTCAAGAATTAGTTTCTTATTCCTTATAGCGTTCCTTCTGTGGGGTTTTTCTCGGTGAGAGCGGTACATAACCCACCACACGAGCCCAGTGCGGGTTGCAATATGGTAGATGCCTTTGAGAGCCTGGCTGAGTTCAAACCCATGATTTACGACGCGTAAGTCGGGGCCATTACCATTAAACCACCGTTTCTAAATACAAATATTAACCAGTTGTAGTATTTGTAGGTGTTTATTTTACGTCCCTGTGAGTGTTTCCTTTGCTTCCTTTTCATGGTACTAAAACATCTTCCTTTTTATAGGCACGTGGTTGGCCTATTCCTTTCAGAGAAGTACTAGAACAAAATCCAATGTTGTTTTAATATTCTTTTCTGCTTGCCATGAGAATGCCTTGTTGGGACTGACGGACTGCTGATCAACGGATGTACATACATATATCTAAGTCATAGAAGCTTTTCTATCCTAATTAACCTATGAGGTATTATGGGTAAGAGTTGCATGGAAGCCTATTTTTCACTAATGTTTATTTCATTTCTTTTTTCAAATACGGGACGGCTATTAATTTTCAATCAGTGTTATCATAAAACAATCAAAATGCACCGTTCAACTACAAATCAAACATCCAATTCTAATCATTACAATGTAACAAAACCAAATAGGAAAACCAATAAAAAACAACAACAACAAAAAACTGTAGTAGCAACATTGTAATTATTATAAATAATAAATAAGGTAGCGGGCTGTGTGTCGCGGAGCGGGCGCGGTCGCGTGCGGCGTCTCTGGGGAGTGGAGACGTTGTAATTTCAATATTGTGAATATTATACGCGTCATTTTCTCACACAATCCCCTGCACTTGTCAGCCCGCCCGCTGGGCTTAGATGTGTTTGTATGCGAGCACAATATATGGGACAGTTTGCTTTTTGAACTTAAAATATTACAAGTTAAATGATTTCTAATCGTGCATTGGATTAAAATCTGCCTAAAATTAAGATTCCGTTAGAATTATCAATGGTTGTTTACTTGAACGGCAAATACATCACTAGGGGAATAAAGTTCTGAGTTAAAAAATCTGATCTTATTTAGGTAATCTGCAAAAAAAAAGTTGTTGGACGATCTCAAAATTATGGGATAAGTTTATTTACGTAGGACTAAAGCGAAGTTTATAGCTATTCTAATGATAACTACAATAACTTAAAAACAAAAAACAGTAAAGTTATTTCCACTTTTTAGTTTTTGGTTTTTAGAAGTCAGTTGCGTTTTTTTTGGCATATATTCTGTTTTAGTTTTTTCTTTTTAATTTTGGTATTCCAAACTTTTTTTTCATTTGTATTAATTTACGAAATCTGATTTTTGGCAATCAAAGCCACGCATCACATACCTAGGACTTCAGTCGCGTAACTACAATGACAATTCCAATGCGCGCTATGACAATTCCAATTAGCTCAAACCCGGCTAGCACACATTGATCTCTATTACGGAATTCCGGTGACCTTCCGACTTCATCATCAGATCAGTTCGATGGTTTTATTTTCGTCAGAACCATAATATAAATTTGCTTCGCCATAGTCACTTAACTATCTTATTCGAGATATCTTATCCCCACTAGTACTTATTATTGAGGAGTTCCGGTGACCATGTGTGGCTTTTTTCATCTATTTCACTTCACCAATTAATTATACTTTCTGAATTAAAATACTTGGATTTTTGATGACAATACCAAAATCACGGTATAAAGGTACTTGCCTATGATATTTGAGGAGTTCTCTCAATGCCTCATGAATTCCATCACCAGAATTAGAATTTGAAAAACGTGACCAATCTGGAGGATTCCAGATTGGTCACATTTTTATCAAAATCTTCTTCAATATGACCAATCCTTTCAAATAAAAAAAGTATTGTTTAAATTGGTTAACAAATGACGAAAGTCTGAGAACACAACCTTGAAAAAAAAAAACCAAATTGAGAACCCCATTCTTTTTTTGAAGTCGGTTAAAAGCAACCTTACGAGTAGATACCATGACATCGAGGCAATTTTCCAATCAGACAATTTTTTCTACTCAGTCCAAAGTGAAAAGTTATTTTTAAAAAGTAGTGTTAAAGATTATTTTAGCACACGTAGGTCAAGCTACTAAGTTGCAACTGCTTTTAAACAATAATTTAAATGGGTTGATACTTAGAAGCCATAAGATTTTTTGCATTGTCTGTACACCAAATAGTCCACTGTGGGTACTACAACATATGCACTTCTTTAACCGACTTCATTTACTATACATTTTATATCGGTCAAAGTATGTGGTTGATCTTTTAAATATATGATAATATAATCGAAACAAACCAAAAAGTAACATTAGCATTTGCACCTATATTAATTCATCCCCACAATCGTACACGCTCCTCGCCTCGGATCTTAGGAGGCCGGAGTTCTCATAAAGAAGTTTTATCAGTTATCGAGTTATCCCCCAGGATCCCAAACTAAATGAAATGGTTCCGTTTTATTACGCTACCTTGTTTCTGATTGATATGCATAATTGGGTAGAACATTATCTCAAATGATGATAATTGTTTTGTATTTTTTTTTATATTTTTACTTTTATATCTGTCTGTATTTGCAATGTAGGTTTTGGTTATGGAATACAAAATGTGACCTGATTGCCTCTGTATTATAGACCAGTGAAGCTCCTGTCTGTCTAGGAACATAGCCCCTATTTTTTTCACAAAAGTTTACATAAATTCTGCTTTAAGTTTTGACGGACTAAACATTGTCTTCGTTATAAATTTTTGGCTATAGCCACGAGTTTAATTTAAATCGTCAAAACCTAAAAGTATCTATATATTAGTAAGAATAGTAATTAATTATGCAATCAGTCTAAGTTTTTAATTATTATTTTAATGAAGTGTCATTTCATTAAAAAAAGTTATAAGCTAAATACCTACAGTCATTCGTTAAGTAGGTACCTACCTGGATCGTTAATTACAACTTTTTTATTTTCCTCAATGACAAAGGAACTGTCGGCGAAAAGAAAAGTAGACAAGTGTCGTGACACGCACCCCCGAGTCACGGCGCGGAGAGGGGGTGCACGCCGACCAATGGGGAGCCTGCGCTGCGGCACCGACACCGACCATTGGCCGGCCGCCGGGGGTGAGCGCCCCGCCCCGTCCTCGAGGATCGTCCTTATTGAATTAGGCTTATCATTCGATTTCAAGTGGGGCGAGCGCGCGGTCCTCCGCGCTGGCAAAAACTATCGTTGGGATCCGATACCATCTGTAATCGGCATAATTCGATATAGTCGCGGCTCATCCAATTATGTGGCTGTGAGCCTTCGCGCGCTTCCCTCCGACACAAGACGCACGCGCCCCGCGCGGCGCGGCGCTCCAGCGGCACTGTTGTTGTTTTACGCTAAATATTAATTACGGGTCTTGTTGGAGCACATGTCCGGGTGTTTGGGTAGGTAGCCGGTGTTGTCGCTGAACGCCATGGAGTACGGGTACCTGAGCGGCGCGGGCGGTGGCTTCGACGGGGGATGTCTGGGCTCGGGCGGCGGCGAGCTGTCCTGGGGCGAGCTGGCCTCGTGCGGCCAGATGTCGCAGGCGGCCTACCGGTACCAGGGCATGCGCTACCAGCCTCCACCGCCACAATGCGCGCGCCCGCAGGATGCTGCCATGAGAAACCACCACATATTCCCGCCATCCATGAATTTACAACGTAAGTAATCTTAAAAACTTTGGCCGTCGGCATTTTTTTAGACGGCTTTGTTTACATATTTTGGATCCCGTCAAATCAGTTTAATCTAACAGTATTTATCCTATTCAAAACTAAAAATTATTGGTGTCTGTCACGTCTTATATAATGAACTTGTTGAAAATATAGTTTCAATCATATTTTCGTAGCGCTACGCGGCTACGAGTTACGTCTCCCGGTTCCGCGTAACTTTCGTAGCGGTTACGGCTACGGCGCAGCGTAGCGCGTAGAGGATCCGTTTTCTTAAGATAAATAAATAAATAAATTTCGCTGGACATTATCACACAGCGCCACCTAGTGCCACACTAAGCAAAGCTTGTGTCGTGGACACTAGATAGTTGATATACTACATATATACTTTTTGTTTGTAAATACATACTTATTATACATATAAACATCCATGACTCGGAAACAAATGTCCGTGCTCATCACACAAACATTTGTTCCTACCGGGATTCGAACCCAGGACCCTAAGAACGTAAGGCAGCGTCACTACCATTACGCCAATCGGGTCGTCAAAAATGATGACGAGAGATGCCACTTACTGAATTGTAAAAATCTACCTTTTCCGTTTGTTTATATTCTCAATACTTGTTCACACAGATTTGAACCATTCCTTGATTATATTGTAAAAAATACGTTGTAAAAAATATGTTTTAAATAAAACAGGAGAGGTTTTCTTAGTTAAAGACACAATGTAATAAACGCAGATAGCGTCTGAAATCTTACATTATCACAGTGCATACCTTTGCTATTATTTGTAAAAGAGAGTGACATTACGTGTCTACTGCTCTGAACGCAGCTCGCTTCAAAATCGTTGATTATTTTACTTTAAGCCGTTAAAGTAAGTTATGCTTATATCTAAGTTTGTTTGGTCGACCACGTTTTCAAAGAAGTACTTTGTCCCTCGTATTAGGATGACCGTGTATCACGAATGTCAGTTATGATAACTAAAGATTGTAAGGTTTGTTGTAGTGCAGAAAAGTAATAAATAACTGATCTGAATATTAAATTTACACCTGCCAAGTGCGAGTCGGACTCGCACAGCCAAAATTCCGTAGCAATAAAAAATATAATAACAATATTTTCACACGTAAAGGACTTGCCCAAAAATTGTATGAGCCTGTACCACAGAATGAACAGAATATATGAAATCTATGTCATGTATTAGTCAACATCTTCTATAACAAAAATAAAAAGCTGCGTATTGCTCACCAGTTTTGGAAAAAGTTACAAGGGTCTAAAGAAGTCATTTTTGTCACCACGTCTAAAGTACTGTTATCTATATTCTAGTGGATATTATGTATATGTCGAGGCCATATCGTAGAACACGCCGTATTTCATAAGGATGCGCCGGATTGTAAAACGTCGCCGTTACATAATGCGGCGTCTTTACGTTCAGCCGGATTACAATTCGGCTGAACGTGAAGGCGCATTGCACTTTGCGTTCGTCAAAGCGTCGTAATCGTGCCACCCAAATATAAACGGGCGCATCGTCGATACGCCGCTTTGAAAGCGAGCGAAGAAAGCTCGGTACTTAGGGCACCCGACGTTAGGTTTAGTTAGGTTACTTTAAACCCTGCAGACAGAGATAGGAGCCCCGCGTAATGGGGCTACGTCGACTTCGCCTTATTTTCGGAATTTTCAGTATTTTATTCAGACGCCGCTTTCTTTGCGACGTTTTACAATCCCGCGCGCCATTATGTATTGGCAATTCGTATAACACGCCATATTACATAGTGGCGCGCCGCATTATAAAATGTCGCCGTTATGTTATGCAGAGTGAAGACGCATTGAATGAGCACTTCGAGTGCGTCAAAGCGTCGTAATCATGCCACCCAAACATAAACGGGTGGTCGATACGCTGCTTTGAAAGCGAGCGAAGCGTGCTCGGTACTTGAAAAATAGGAAAGCAGTGGTGGCCCAGACTTACGAACAGTAAGTCGTGGGTTCGAACCCGGGCAGGCGCATTACGTTGTGTAATTATTTCATCACCACTGCTCTAAAAAACGGTGAAGGATGATATCGTGAGGAAACCGGCATGTCCTAGAACCAAAAATTCAAAGACATGAAACATCTACCAACCCGCTCTAGGCTGGCGTGGTGGATTATAGCCCATACGCGAAATACGCGCTTTTACATGGAGTTGCGGACACCAGCCCATTATACAATACATTATGTTATACGGCGTGTTCTTCGATATGGCTGCAACATATTTATCTGTCCCAGGCATTTAATAAACACAGTACATTTGTTTAAAAACACTGAATACACACTGGGAGATAATTATTCTTCAAAATGAGACAATCTTTTCGTTTCTAACAATAAGATCACCGGGGAAAGAGCACGTATGAAATCTCTTTGCTTTACACAGAGACATTTAAGTCTGGCACAAAACAAAACTCATTCAAATTATAACAACATACATTGAATGTGAAATAAGGTTACCAGCGTAATAAAAATTTTTCATTTTCATTTGATTTTATTTAAAAAACCTTCTTCTGATCAGAAACCCCTAACAAATTAGACTAACAGTATACTCAATTATGCACTTTGGAAACTAAACTATTAAGTCAATAAAAAATAACGATTCATTACATTTTAAGTTACGGTAAGTCACGAATATTTTTTTATTTTTCCCTGTTCTGTTCTTTGTTTATATTGTATGACAACTCTGAGGGGTAAATTCGACTTTTCAAGTGAAATCAAAAATAAAAAAATAAATCTAAATCAGGTATCGTACGTTAATCATTTTCCAAAATTCTTACCTTTCTTTATTATAATTGTTGGTGATAGTTTTATGTTTGTTCAGTTGGGGCGGGATTGGTCCATGTCCAAAACACTCAAAAACAAAACTAAAAGTTCAATTTCACAGAAAATTTAAATCAAATCTTATTCAAACTAAACTACTTGTAATTATTATCATTGATTTTTTTTTACATTCAATTTCGTAGCAGTTCATAGAAAACACCTACTCTGAAAATTTCAACTGTGGTGCCAACAATCTCGGAGTAAAATGGCTGTGTCCTGTCTGTCTGTCATACGGACAAACCTATAATTGTTCCGTTTTAGCCATTTGGCTACAGAACCCTAAAATGGATGTCCCGGCTCATGAACGAAAAAAATAAGAATCTCAGATTAAAAAAAAATATCGCAGTTAAAAGTGTTTCATCGGCTTATGAATTGGGTATGTTTGAGTGATGCTGAAATTTTCACCGAGTGAAAAATTGATTTCTAGTTCTTCTTCTCTCATACAGTGTTTTTTTTTTATTCATTTATAGATTTAAGTCAGTTTTAAATACTTCCTCAACTCGGTTGTTGGCTTATTTATACCTTACTGTATATATATCAGTATTGTAATATAAGACGGGGATGAATAAACAGCTGTGTATTGAGCACACACACACAATAAAAGTATAGTATAAAGTAATTGTATTTTCTCAAATGTGGAGTCTGACGAAGTTTTATAAAATCAAGCGACACGGGCGTCAGCAAGTGTCGTTGCTGCAGTGACTTTTCACAAGGGAATTCCTTGTAGTTTATCGTAGTTTTAATAAAATTATTCGTGAAGTTTCAGGAATGACACCTACCACTGCTTGTGCATCATCTAAAGGTTGACTGGTATAGAATGCCTTTGGCATTAAGTCCGCCTCTGTTTGTGCTTGAAGTGTGATATAAATAAATAAATAATCACATGAAGCGGAAACGTTTTCATCGTCTTTCTAGCCTTTTTTCTTGTTATATTGGTCTAGCCGAATGCAGCTGGATACCAGTATTTTGCTTTGAGAGACTACCTATCTGTCGTCCATTACCCTAGTGGGTAGCAAGATACACCTTGCTAGGACTGGTAACCAGACAGTCAAGCTTCTGTTTCCCCGTAACCACTATCAAAGATCTACGACAGCCGGGACCGACGGCTTAAAGTGTTTACTAAGCCATGCGGGCCCAAAGTTTAAACCATCACTGTAATGAATAATCACTTAAGGCAATTTATCAGAAGCGATGTCGAGAGATCAAGATTAGAGGTGTAATAACAAAATTTTAAAAGAGAGTTCCGATGTGTGTAATTCAAGTCATACGTTCTTATTATTATCGTTTATTTTCAGGCATACCCATATTAACACTGCAATGTATTGTTATTTTAAATAATTACATCAAAATAGATTAACTCATTATTGCCTAGCCTTTTTCCAACTATGTTGGGGTCGGTTTCCAGTCTAACCGGATGCAGCTGATTACCCAGTATTTTACATGGAGCGACTGCCTATCTGACCTCCACGACCCAGTTAATACTGGGTAATACGATACCACTTGGTAAGACTGGTTGTCAGACAGTTTGGGCAACTGACTACCTGTAACGACTTTCAAAGATGAACAATAGATTAACTAAATTATTAAAATTAATGAGTCGTTAGGCTTCTGACTTATTGAAATATTTTTTTACTGAATGGGTCTCGATGTTTGAAAACCATCATTTAAACTATTTATTTTGGAAGACTACGTGTGTAATCTTATATTTAACTGTGGGTCACTAGTAATAGATATATAAAGGTTTAAAGAAAGTGACGGTGAATGCTTCTGCCCCAGAATATTGCAGTATTAAAATTAAAGTTACTACGACGGGACATACCCAAAAATTATTCTCAATTGTGTTATCAGCCGGTTTACAGTTGTATTCATTTACGGGTTAATTTCTTCTCAGGTTGTGGTTGTACCTAAACGCTATAAAATCACAATTTAGCTATGCACTATCTCATTTATTTGTTGTTAAATTCTGATAAATTAAATCCTCAATATGAAGCCAATTAATAAACGAAAGAAAGACGTGAACATAGACACGCATGTCGATCTCCAAATAATGGTCTGTTCATTTCCTAAAATAAATAAATAAACTGTTTCCTAGCTTAGAATCTATCCGTGCCCCGCTGTATCGGTACATGCAGGCAATTATTAAAAACACCCGAAAGCATTGATGTATAAAAAACCCCCGAAAGTTAAAAGCTGATCATTGTTAGAAGACCAAAAATATTTAGAAGATCAAATAACAATACATTATACTCCTATATTTAATAATATTAAATAGCAACATACTTCAGAAAAGACTTTTTGCGCATAACAAATTGAGAAGTTCTTCCAGTTTGTGAAGTCGAGATTCTAATGGGTGAATACCTTGGCACAGTTTAATAAAGCGTAGTACCCACTGCTCCACTAGACATTTGGAGTATGAGCAGATGAATTATAAATAAAAAATGCATGCAAACTGAATCAGTGGTTCTCGCGTTGTGAACGTAGCAACGGATAGACAGAAGGAGGGAAGTTGCATTTCGTAATACGTAAGGATGCTTTTCGAAATACAATTAAATTCATAATTAATTGGAGAATGTTGTGGATAAAGGCAGAACATAGCCTGAAGTAAATCTATATAAATTGCTTGGTGCATATTCTGTAAGGTTTGGTGTGTTCTAAGTAGCTCAAATAGGTAGTCATGATAGCCGCTTGCACACTTGCACGGTGACCGCTGGGCTGGGTCTCCGTAATGGGTTCCGGAAGACAAATGACATCATCGAGGACGGCCCGGAAAGAGAAAAGTACGAAGTGAAAGCAAATCTTAGACAGATTCGAAAATTGCTCATAATAGAAACTGTTATTGAAACTATTAGAAAGAAGACCATGAAACAGTGTCTTGTAAAACTTTTTACAGCTTTGTAAGAGCGTCTTCGTTATTATAAGGTGCTCTTGTGCAAAATTACAAACTTCTATACCCATGGGCTTATGAATGCTGTTTTGACTGGAAATCATGTAATAGTTTAACACATCTTTGTCCTTATTCCACACCCTTGCCATTTTCGTACAAGTGTTTTGCTATCTGGCTCGCAGGACATAACAGTGTCCAATTTACCTTAATTTTTGTCATTAATTTGTCCATCTTTCTAGCATTTTAAAAGAGTCGAATGGCTCGTCTTACATTGTTCACAAAATCACATTCTGTGAAAAATTATGATATTTTTTTTTATGAGTGCCCTCAATGTATTGTCCCTCCTTAATAAAGAAGACTAAAAAATAAAATAACATTGTATTTCTTGCAAGAAAATGTGGTAAAGTTTCTATTACTATAATTTATAAAATGTCTCAGTAAAAGGCGAAACAAACTTTGGAAACCAAAGCGGAAAAAGGTGGAAAACCTTTCTTAAACTTTATCTTTATTGCTTTTACTCTTAGTAATACCAAAGTGAAACCGTTTTCATTTGGTGAACAAGTGGCGGGACGGGAGGCTGCGACGACGCCGGCATCGGTCACGAAACAAAGACTAGTGCACGGGGTGGGGCGGGCCCGGGGGTGAGTCCTCGCCGCGTGAGCGATTGCGTCCCTAATTGGCAGCGGCGTTCGCGAGAATCTTAAAGGGAGGACAGCCGAGCTCCAGCGAGTCTTCTCTGCATCTTGCGGCTCACGGGTCTGCGTGGACCTACCCGTACCCTCCTCCCGCCCCCACCGCCCCGCACCCTGCCCCTCCGACGCCCACGCAACACAATAACTTACCTCGGGCGGCAACTCTCACGTAATCTCGAGTAACTCCGGATTATGCCCGTTAATCACTCGGAAATTAATTACAAGTTTGTGTATTAATTGTAGTACAATTACAAGAATTACAGGGTTAAGATTACGGTGATTCCATTTGCATTCCGTTGAGAGTTATTATATGATAACAATACTTTACACTTCTTTACGCATGGAAAAAATATTTTGACTGTATAGTAAGTTATCCAGTGAACTTACAACTCAACCTAGTTATGGACTTTTAAATATAAACTTTTAATCGTTCTAGCTAGAGGTTACAACTACAAAAGCTTTTTATTTATGATATCTTCGTTTCTTATTAAGGACTACTAGAAACTGGGTATAAGTAGTAAACACGAGCATACAATGTCGTTATTAAACGCAGGCCATAAGTATTAACATAATTGATCCCCGTTGGAAGGTTGTCAATGGATGTTAAAACTTTATTGTATTACAAAAATAATTTAACAAAAGTACCTTGGGGTCACGCTCAATTCGTTCTCTAAAAGCAGCCAAGCGAAGGTTCTAAGCGTTGTCTTTCAAAATCACGATTGAGAATATTTTCGCGTAAAACAAACATTTTATGTGTTCGTCCCACGTCCACATAACTGAGCATTGCGGAGGGAAAACAGGTCGGTATCCTAACTCGATATCGCCATTTCTATTCTCATGTCGCCTTTGTATGCAAGTGGACGGGTTAATTCGATTTGGTGCGAGGACCGAGGGCAATATTTTATCGTATCATGTGATCTATTCTGTCCCAGTATAGTATAGTATAGTAGAGTGGGTCATAAAAAAGGCAATATCTCACAGTTGAGCTGAGCCGGCGCCGCGATCGTAACTTCTACAATGTTACTGCGCCGCACTCCACGAGGGAGCTGACTTTTATTTTTAGAAAAGAAATTATTGTTTTCTTGCAAATGTGAATATGTTAAAGCTATACATACCTACATGAGTTCATCGGCACATCACTGAGTTTTCGTATTGCTAAGGCACTGAACTTTCTTGTGATAAATTTGTTTGGTACACGATGGTTGGTTGTACATTTTGCAACAGAAGGAATCATAAGAAGTGACAGATTAGAAATCAACGATGTATATGGAAATAAGTGATTTGTCTCAAAATCATAATTCCGTTTGGCATCAGCTAAAAACTTAGTACCGATATTGAAGCTACCATATCCTATGTAGATGAGCGCTGAGGGGCACGTGACGCCACCCCGCACAATTTTATTTAGCTTCACGCAAAAATGTTTCCGTTTTACGGCGGCCATTACGCAAATTTACCCACATGTTTATTTGTAATATAAAATATATTGCTGTTGCATATTACACAGTGTACTCTGATGTACACATAACTCTTAGTTCCTTTTTATTACATCCACGAGCGCGGGCTTCAAGATTTTTAGATTCATGTAACAAAATGAAAGTTTCAAGTCTCAAGTGGCTGATATATGGAGGCGTGAAGGCGTCAGGAAGCCGTGTAACACAGTCGCGGGGCAGTATTCATTAATCTAAGCTGTAACCCTTGCAACGCGGGCGTCGGCGGGGTGGGCGCGAGGTGCGGAGCCCGGGGGGGAGGGTGGCGCAATATGCCGCGATGACGCGCCGACATCGCCTGCATTATGGATGTTGGCGAACTTTTCGCGTGACGCGAGAAAAATGAACCACGGCTCACTTAGAGATGGATCGCGATATAATTTACTGGGTAAATCCCAGCGAGCGGGATTCGGGCCACTACGTGGTAGTAGTTTGAAGATGTTTATCACGTAAATACAGTGTTTATATTGCTAAAGTATATGGTGATAAATATTAAGGCACCTTAGGCACTCTTGACAAGGTAGTCGAGACATTACTCCCAGCCCAGAAAGCCCATTCTTTATGTAATCTACTTGTTCGCTACATATCTAAATATATAAAACTAGCTGTGCCCGCGCGGTTTCACTCGCGTGTTTCATACGTTGGTGTTTATTAAATGAGATTTAGTGAGAAAGTTAATGTTTCAAGAAAACAGCAATAAAAATACCATCCTGAAACACCTCGAACTCAAATGGGAATAGTTCTCCCGCTGCCATGACTTCACAGGTTGTTCCGTAGGTGCCATGGCAAGACATTTCAGTAACGTATTTACGCATCGAATAATAAACAGCTCCTGACCGCTCCTGGGTGAAAGGTTGAAACCTTTCCCAGTTGTTAGACACGTGGCGCACAATGCTGGCTCGAACACGTGGCCCATTGCAGACAGGCGCATTACTTTGTGTAATTTATTTCATCACCACTGCTCTCAAAACGGTGAAGGAAAACATCGTGAGGAATGTGTATGTCCTAGAACCAAAAATTCGAAGACATGTGACATCTGCCAAACCACACTGGGCCCGCGTGGTGGATTTGCCCATACCACAGATATTATAATACTTCGATACGCAAAATACGCGCTTTCACATTTAAATTGGCCAACGGAATTAAAACATCAAAATCTCCAATGAAGGTCTCATTGAAGTTTCCTGAGTATCGGATTATTTTTACTCCCTGTTTGTCCCTTGAAACACCTGGAACTCAAATGGCAATCATTCTCCCGCTGCCATGAGTGATGCACCAAATAGGATAGAGATGAAAATAAGCATGCTCCATCGCCAGGAATAAGAATTTGCAATCCATTAGAAGTGATAATAATTTATTTTGATTATCCATTAACGTAAAAAATATTATTTGGAACGTAATTTTCTTTAGATATTCTTTTGCAACACCAGCCTAAACCAAAGATACAACACTAAAATTAAAATACGAACGTAGGTATTCAAGAACACCTTTTCTAGTGAGAACGACTAATACTAAAAGACCATACATATACATAGTAATACCAAAGTGTGAAATACACAATATGTAATTCGCGAAGAAATAGACATAACAAAATTCCGACCGCAATAATTATGTAAGAACACAGTAAAATGATTATCCTCCCATTTAAAATTACTAAGTGAAACATACCAAAACGAAGACAAACCAAACAACGATGATATCAAATATTTCAAAGCAAATTAGTAGTAACAGCAAAATATCGCAGAACAGAAATGAGCTTGATCGTGTATCGCTTACCTTTTTTCTTACCTTTCTGCAGACGCCTGCATACTGAAAAATACTGGCCACCTAGAAATTGGCATAAAAACTTTAAAACGCTGTAGAACCTCATTTCAATACCTTTCAGCACACGCCTGCATATCACTGAAACATACTGGCCACCTAGAAATTCCGCTTAAAAACTGAAGATAAACCTCAAGGAACTTCCAAATTCTTATTTCAATGTAAAATATGCATTAACACGATGTCGTAAAATTTAATTTGGATCTTTATCGGCTTCCTAATTGTAATTTCAATGTAAAGTAAGCAATAACGCGTTGCCGTAAGATTCAATTTGGATTATTAACTTTTTCCATACAAACATTAAACACCCTTATTTATACCCTTATGGGCTGAATTTCGTAAAACCTTTTCTTAATAAGCACCTAGAAGCCGAAAGGAACATTCAGGCCCACATTCATGTCTCTAACTTCAAAAACATAGGACTTTCATACAAACTTTGACACCCCTTTTCAACCCATTGGGGTGCGAATTTTAAAAAATCCTTTCTTAGTACGCGCCTGCACCCCCTTTGACACCCCTTTTCAACCCATTGGGGTGCGAATTTTAAAAAATCCTTTCTTAGTACGCGCCTGCACCCCCTAGAGAGTGCTTGTGCCAAATTTTAGTCCTTACGGCCCAGTAGTTTCCGAGATTTCGTGATGAGTGGTCAGTGAGTGGACTTCTCCTTTATATATATAGATGGTAAACTGACTGACTGACTGACTGACTGACTAGGTGATATATCAACGCACAGCCCAAACCGCCGGGTCTACAGATTCCAAATTTGGCATGAAGGTTCCTTATAAGGTCTAGGGTTGCACTAAGAAAGGATTTTTCAAAATTCACCCTCTAAGGGGGTGAAACGGGCCCCCAAAGTTTGTATGGGGAAACAAGATTAGTTAGACTATTTTATTCGAAACTTCACAAGAGTACTCCTATTGATAAATGAGAAGAAATGGGTTTCAGTTTTTTTCAAAATTCAACCCCTAAGAGGGGTAAATGGGGTGACAAAGTGTTAAAATCAACGCACAGCCCAAACCGCTGGGTCTACAGATTTCAAATTCGGCAAGTAGGTTCCTTATGTGGTCTAGGATTGCACTAAGATTTTTTTTTTCAAAATTCACCCTCTAAGGGGGTGAAACGGGCCTCCAAAATTTGTATGGGAAAACAAGATAAGTTAGACTATTTCATTCGAAACTTCACAAAAGTACTCCTATTGATAAATGAGTAGAAACAGGTTTCAGGATTTTACAAAATTCACCCTCTAAGGGGGTGAAACGGGCCCCCAAAGTTTGTATGGGGAAACAAGATTAGTTAGACTATTTTATTCGAAACTTCACATGAGTACTCCTATTCATAAATGAGAAGAAATGGGTTTCAGTTTTTTTCAAAAATCAAACCCCTAAGAGGGGTAAATGGGGTGACAAAGTGTAAAAATCAACACACAGCCCAAACCGCTGGGTCTACAGATTTCAAATTCGGCAAGTAGGTTCCTTATGTGGTCTAGGAGTGCACTAAGAATTTTTTTTTCATGATTCACCCTCTAAGGGGGTGAAACGGGCCTCCAAAATTTGTATGGGAAAACAAGATAAGTTAGACTATTTCATTCGAAACTTCACAAAAGTACTGCTATTGATAAATGAGTAGAAACAGGTTTCGGGTTTTTTCAAAATTCAACCCCTAAGAGGGGTGAAACGGGCCTCCAAAGTTTGAATGGGGAAACAAGATAAGTTAGACTATTTCATTCGAAACTTCACAAGAAAACCATTCTTGGCATTTGCAAGCAAAGTCGCCATAGTCGCAGCAGAGGCTAACAAAACGGACGCAACCTCACAAAGTCGAAGCCGACTAACATCTGCTAGGCGAACAGTCACGACCACAGCAACAACCACAACAACTGCAACACAGTCAACAACAACACAAAACATAACACGTACACGCCTCACCACTACACGAGACACACACGGAAACACCAACGAGCGGCCAGTGCCAGCGGCAGAAGCAGCAACAGCCGAAGCTAGCCTACAACCAGCGCCCAGCGCCATGCCCATCACGGAATTCCTGGCATGTGGAGGAGATGGAGTCCCAGGTGTCAGGCTGAGAGGTGTCGCTCTGTTCATGAACAGAGACACAGAAAAGCTAGGCATAAGCTTCTGCATAGGTTCAAGCCGAGCTGCAGCCCGTATTACTATCTCACCAGGCCTTGCCGCCTTGATCAACGGAAGCACCACCAAAACGAGCATGAAAGGCAGTAAGTACGCCGCACTGCCTCAAGTGGAAGTAGCCACCCACCGATGCCGTCTAGTGCGATTCAAAGGAAAGACGATCGCACTACTCGAGTGGCAGGAGGAGACTTCATTTGCTCAGGCAAGCTCATTGCTTCAAAAGATCAGGGAGGCCGGAGAACACGTGCCAGTCACAGCCCGCACAATAAGCGTTGACGCGATGGAGGTCGGAGGAGAGAGAGGAGACGTCGCAGACCGCTTCGGCTGCTTAAAAGCCTCGGAACAACATGAGGTTGTCGTCTATGAGGACAGAGGGGAAACTTTAAATTTCCTGAAAGCCCCCAGAGACCCAACAGCCATCGCGACGAGCTCCACAACTAGCACGACCACACAAAGCGGATCAGAGAGGGCTCAGCAGAAGGCAGCCGCCGAAAAAGCTGCAAAGAAGCAGAGTGCCCCCACCAGCCCAGAGGACCAAGCCAGGTCTAGGAGTCGCCTGAAAGCCTTCGGCACTTTCCTGAAAGCACTGCTCCCAAGCACCAGCCGCGCATCATTGGCCGAGAAACAAGAAGCAGCAGTGGAGAGGTTCTTCAGGAAGCCACCATCAGAACCAACCCAACGGAAGCCTTCACCAACGAGAGCCGACAAAGGGCAAGTCAGCCCGCCTGTCCTCGCAATGAACTCGGGCACCACAGATCACGTGAAGAGCGCTTTACTCGAGTACGTAGCAATCGTGAGGGCGACCAGAGAGGTCAACCTTATGACATGCAAGAAGATCCTGCAGACCTTTCAAAGGAACACAGAAGGACTGCTAAAGGTACTACTCAAGGAAGCAGAGGCAGCGGTGTACGACAACGTTAAATCCCAAGTCATCTAAGGGGAAATGACAGGGTCGTACATGGCAGCCTACAGCGCAAAGAACGGTTTTGTGACCCTTGACGAGGAGGAAACGGAACGCGTGGGAAAAATAACATTCAGAACACCAAATGACGACCCAATAGTGGTTACCGCCAAATGTACCAAGATCATGCTGGACGATAAGATCCTTGAAATGGCACAGTCCATTTTGGGGATCCCAGACAACACAGCATCTCAGGGAAATTGGACGGTGCCCAATATCAGGTGGGTAAACGGAGTTCCCGGTTGCGGCAAGACAACCTGGGTGGTGAAACACTTCGATGAGGAGAATGACGTTGTCGCCACCACGACGACCGAAGCTGCCAAAGACCTCAGAGAGAAGCTCGCGCACCGCTTAGGAGACCGAGTAAAGACAAAGGTGCGCACTATTGCCTCAATCTTAGCCAACGGGTTCAAGAAAGAAGAGAAATGCTACCGCCTAACGGTGGATGAGGCTCTCATGAACCATTTTGGGGCCATAGTAATGGCAGTCAAGTTGTCAGGAGCAAGCGAGGTTGTCCTCATCGGAGACATAAACCAGCTACCATTTCTGGACAGAGAGAACCTTTTCGAGTTAAGGTATACCCGTCCAAATCTGGTGGCTGTTGATATCTTCTATTCTAGACGTGCGATTTTGAAGCTGTTTTCGGCTTTTTTAGACAAAAATAGGCGTCCGCCTGTGTTCTGACCATAACGCGCGCACTTTACACCCGCGTCTGGACTTCATCCCTTATTTTCAGAGAAATCCCTTAAAATTAATTGTTTTTCCAAATTTTCTTCTACATTTTAAATTAGATTATAGTTGCAATAGTCCTCACCCTTCTTCCCTGAATTCTGGTCCGCGTTCCGTGTCCCGGTCTCCAGGTTGTGGGGTGAAATTCCAAATTTTTTCTTTCGAAAACTGGTTTTTTGACCAAAAGTCAAAATTTTTGTTCGGCACCTACCACGTTTTATTCCATATATCGCTAGCCCGCGCGGAGACGCGTCTCTGGACACCTCGCACGCGCCCCTAGCTCGAAAAAATTTTTGCCCACCCACCCGCCCTCTGGGTTATAGGAAGGTAGACGTGGGATTTTCGGCAAAATTTTTTCTTTTTAAATTTATTCTTTTAAGTTATTTTAGGCCTATTGATAGGGATTTCACAAGGGAAAAGCTCGTTTTTAACCATTTTGACTGTGTAAATAATTTATTTTAGATTTTTAAATGTTATTGTCTTAGATTTATCGTTAAGTTATTTGTTGCGACAGTCGTACCTAAGAGGGCGACTATAATTATATGAGGTTTCTTTTATTAAGTTTTTGATTTGATTATTTAACATTTACTTATTGTGTTCCCCCCTTTACAGGGTCACATAAGTACCAGTGTTCCCTCTGAAGCTCTCCTCTCGAGCAGATATTGTTGTTCCGTCCCCCTCTTTACAGGGTTCTGTTCTGACAGTACCTGCTCCCAAAGCTTTATCATGTTTCGCACCCCGTCCAGCACCGTGAGGGCTCCAGGCTCCAGTGGCTCGCCGCGATCGGCGGAGAAAGTGGTGTCTTCGTCTGTGGCTGCCAGGAGGAGAATCTCTTTCGGAGATGAGACTCCCTCTGCGTCGCAGGGAGGCCCTACAACTCCGGGGACGCGCCGAGCTGCTGCCGATGCCTCAAGGCCGCTCATAAAGCCTGAGGCTAAGTGCCGCAGTCGCACTGAGGAGGCGAGAGCTTGCCTGAATAAGGCCAAGCTTAATTTAGGCAACTCTCGCAATCTCAAGGCCGAGATCAAGACTGCGGTGCTTGAAGCTATAAACAGACTTTATGAGCTGGTCAAGGAGTCCGAGCGAGATAAGGGCCCTTCCGCACCTGTCGCCATTCCAGAACCCGCGCCCACTGCTGACCATAGTCCCCATCCTATTTCCACCGAGGTCCTTGCTGGCCAGACTGAGCTCCTAAACAGCTTGAAGGAGCACATCTCGGAGTTAAGAGACAACTCCGAGAAACTCGACAAACTCCGAGACAGTCTGGCCAACAGGCACGGGGTGGAGGAGACAACCTACGCGAGCATGACAGCCGCCAGTAAGAGCCACACCGGGGCTCAGGCCCTGGAGCGAAGGACGCTGCACTCGGTGGTTGTCTCCTCAACCCAGGAGATGGATACGGGGGACGAAATCCTCGAAAGAGTGAGGAAAGCAGTGGACGCGAAGGAGGGATGGGTGCGCGTCGAGAGGGTCCGCAAGGCCAAGGACCAGAAGGTTATCATGGGGTGCGCAACAACCGAGGAGAGGACGAAGCTAAAAAATCGTTTGGAAAAGGCCGGAGAGAACCTTGTCGTCGAGGACGTGAAAAATCGGGACCCGCTTCTGATTCTTAGGGACGTTTTACTCATGCACAGTGACGAGGAGGTGCTGAGAGCCCTTAAGAATCAGAACCGGGAGATATTTCACGGGCTCGACGACAAGGAACATAGGATGGTAATAAAATACCGCCGCAAAACCCGAAACCCACATGCGAATCACGTTGTGCTTGGTGTGTCCCCTACGATCTGGAGGAGGGCGATTGAGGGGGGAAAACTCCGCATCGACCTCCAGCGAGTTCGCGTAGAGGACCAGACGCCTCTGGTGCAGTGCACCCGCTGCTTGGCTTACGGGCATGGGAAACGCCTGTGCACGGAGCCAGCCGATCTGTGTAGCCACTGTGGTGGGCCACACGTCAGGGCAGACTGCCCGGATAGACAGATCGGCAAAGCAGCGGTTTGCGTGAACTGCACCAGAGAAAAACTAGGGGCCACCGAGCACAACGCGTTCAGCAACGAATGCCCAGTGCGAAGGAAGTGGGACGCATTCGCAAGAGCTTCGATAGCTTACTGCTAAAGTTGGCGGTGCGACCACTTCCAAACACAGATGTGGTATCAATTCGGCCCAACCGGAAACCAGGCGCGTTCAGGCAGCCACCGGGGTTGGCAACATGCGAAAAAGTAAATTGAGTCCGTTTCATGGGAAACTGGCTCAAGTTATGCTGGAGCGGGTGCCAGCTCTGGTGGACATGTCAAGCTGTGTCGAAATTGGTAGTACATTAACAGACCTAAACCCATTTTACGAAGAATGTATGAAATTAAAAACAATAGATATAAAATTAAAAATGATATTTAATTATATATTGAATATATACTGTAGATATCATACAATTAATAAATAAAATAGATATTAGAACAAAAATTTAAATGGGAAACAAAAGTAATTAGAGCAAGAAATCGTAATAGGGGCATTAATGTAAGGGTTAATAATAGAAATAAATATGATTATAGTAATAAATTTTTAAAGGATATTAGTGAAATAAAAATTGTTTTGTGGTAAAATAGCAATTGTTAACAAATACACATTAACAAGATAGTAAAGAGTAAAGTTAAATAAATGTAAGAGATATTATAAGGAGTTACAAAAATAGGTATTTTACATCACGCAAAACCAAAACGCACTCATGTGGTCTCTCCGGCCACCCTTTATCGTAGACAAACAAAAAATGACAGATGTTAAGGGCTCTGATCATGTTAGAGGAACACTGGCTGGGGCAGGAGTGGTTTTTAGCCGGTTCGAGTCCGGCACTACCTCGACTGTCTCACAAGAGAAATTCCTGTGAGATAGTCGAGGTGTCCGCGGGGATTTCCCACTCCTGCCAAAACAAAAAAAAAAAAAAAAAAAAAAAATCTGGTGGCTGGCATCACCCAGGAGCTGCTCTGCACACACCGCAATCCGATGGATGTGGCATTTGCGTTGAGCGAGATATACTCCGGTATATACTCCTCCAAGCTGTCGCTGTCGCGGGTCCACTCTCTGAGCGTGAAAGGTTACACAGGAGCGCAAATACCGAGCACCGCCCAAAACACCCTATTTCTGGTTCATACGCAAGAAGAGAAAGCTTTTCTCATCAGCCAGGGATACGGCTCCGGCGAAGGGTCTCGCACGCTAACCATCCACGAGGCCCAGGGTCTTACCTTCGACAGCGTGATTATCATCAACACCAAGTCTAGGAGACTTCAAATCCACGACAGCATCTCCCACGCGGTAGTGGCGGTGTCGAGACATACAGTCAGTTGCGTCTATTACACCGACGACGCCGATGACGCCACTGGCCGCTTTGCGAAGAGAGCGATGGATGCGCCAACTAAAACGGTCGTTGAGTACAACCTGAAGACGGCCATGCAGCATCGAGACGCAGTCGTTGTGGAAGCTTTGCTCAGGCTAGCGAAGTCCCTGATCAGACGACGTGATTAACAAAAAAAAAAAAAACCCAAAAAAAAGATGTGCAGGTCATGTCCGTGAACGGGTGCCGACGGTTGCTGCCGGTCGACTCACATTGCCATGCAGTCAAAATAGCTTGGTGTAGATTTTTGTTAATTTTAATTAGTGGTTAAGGAAACATCAACAACTGTAAAGGTTAAAAAAAAAAAAAAAAATTGGGTGGACTCACGTAGATCATAAGTTACTAATAATAAGCCTAGTTTAATGTAACGTGTCCAATGATGGAGCACGATCGTAGTTTTAATTTTTTCTTTTAAATTCATCAAACAATTAATAAAATGTAAACAAGAGCGCGGACCCCCACGTCTGCGGTAGAAAACAAATTATAAAAAAAAAAAAAACTTCACAAGAGTACTCTTATTGATAAATGAGTAGAAACGGGTTTCAGGTTTTTCAAAATTCAACCCCTAAGAGGGGTAAATGGGGTGACAAAGTCTAAAAATCAACGCACAGCCCAAACTGCTGGGTCTACTGATTCCAAATTTGGCAAGTAGGTTCCTTATGTAGTCTAGGGGTGCACTAAGAAAGAATTTTTCAAAATTTACCCTCCAAGGGGTGAAACGGGCCTCAAATGTTTCTAAGGGGAAACAAGATTGGTAAGACTATTTCATTCGAAACCTCACAAGAGTACTCCTATTGATAAATACAAGATAGCGCCCAGGAAAAGTATTTGCTTTTCCATCTCGGGTGTCTTTTACATGGTTTTCGAGGTCGCTGATTACAAAAATGGAAATCGAAATGGCGTTGAAGTAAATTTTTAGTCATGTGTGTCATTTTCATGTTTTTTGGGGTCGCTGATATCGAAAATGAGGTCAAAATGAAAATCCAAGATGCCGTCTAGGGTTTTTTTTAATATTTCCGTCATGGGTGTCGTTTGCGTGGTTTTCGGAGTCGTTGATAACAAAAATGAGGTCAAAATGAACATCCAAGAAGGCACCTAGGATTTTTTTTCGTTTTTCCTTCATGGGTGTCGTTTTCATGGTTTTCTTTCTTTAATTTTTGTTTGTCCTCGTAGCTACGTATCGTTATTGTAATTTACCGGCCATAGTAATTCCATCCTAGACAATAATTTAAGATTTTACACAATACTTCTGCAAAGTTCCTCTGTTCTGCTTTGAAACCAACTAATTTATGAGCAACCCAGATATGTATATCTTTAAAAGTCTGCTGGATCTTGAATTTTACTTACTCTTTGTTTTGCGCAATGAAATTCTCTCATTTTTTAATTAAAATTACCCCGAATTCAACGCGAGCAAAGCCGCAGACAAAGCTATCTAATACATCAAAATCTCGTGTCGCATTGTTTGTTATCGAAGTCCTCCGAAACGACTTCACCGATTTAATTTTTTTTTTTGTGTATACTTGCTATGTTAGAGAACAAGTCGAAGGCTTCTTTTATACCCCTATGTGGCAAGGGTGGTTTACGCGGACGAAGTCGCGGGCAACAGCTAGTTCTACATAAAACACCCAAATAAATCTAGACACAACAAAATCACATCGACTTTTACCTAAGAATATTCTGAATCACAAGATTCCCAAGTGCACACAGCCTCTGATAAAGTCCTTAGCGCCCTTCAAGCAGTCTCGCTGTTCTGTAATTAACAGGCAGGGAGTCTCAGGGGCCTGGCTGGAGGGTAGGGAGGGGAGGGGGGTGGAGGAGGGGGCCACGGATCATATCACCTGTGAATTAATCGCTCCGTGACGATTAATTAGCGCCACGTGCTCGCACGCAGCTCAGCCTCGCTCCACCACGTGACTCGCACGCTAACGCCTTCATTAACCTTGAATATATTATGGATTTTACACAATGAGACTCAGAATATTTTCGGGAAATAGTGCTATGGCTGTGAGATGTTGTAGAGGATTTTTCAAGCTTTAAGTATAGTAAATCCATGCTCCGCAGCAACGGATCCCTAAAAGTGAAAAGGTACAAAGATACTACACCAGTAAACCCGGCTCGCCGCCCGCAGCCTCCCAATAAAACATAACGTTCGCAATAACAATGAGCGGCCCTGCCTGTGCCTGACCCACGAACTGCAAACTCAAATTAAACATCTTATGAACAGAAACATCTTGCAAAGATCCTCTTCATTAGGTCCCGCAAATTGCGCGGGGGGTGCGGGTCGCGGGGGCAGTGACACGAGCACCAGCCCCCCCCCCCCTCCTCGCTCGCGTCCCTCCCCGCAGCCTCTATTAATAATGCAAATGAGACCGCAGCTCGGCCAAGAAGCGAGTCTCGATTAATTCCGGTTCATTTGAGGTAATTGTCGCTGCGCGCGTGCGGTCTGCGGTCACAGCCCGCAGCCCGCTGCCACATCTAATGTCTAATGTCAGTTAGGGTTATGGTTCCACAGGATCATGTTTTACCGTCACTGAACATTATGACTTGTTTTGGATATAAACTGCTACAATATTAACAAAATTTTGGTATTTATGTTTGCAGCAGAATTCATCAATTTGAATTATGAAGTCCTAATTTTTAAAGTGCAATTTTGTAAGGTGAACCACGAAAGAAATGACCAAACAAAATACGTAAAAATTATAATCCATAATGGCGAATTGTGAAGTATAAAGCTCAAATTTCATCAAACACTGCGAACATCAATCAAGTACTTGTAAACTCCAATTCCCATTTTTGTACAATGATTCACTTGTAGCCATTAATACTGGTTTAATAATACCATTCAGTTGCACAAAGTTGCACGCTAAGCTAAATAAAAAGGAGTCCATTGCCTCACGTAGCAGCGGGCTACGGCGTAGCGCTACGACGATCGATACTTATGCCACGCGACAACCTAACGCTACGAGTTTTTCTACGTTTTCGACAAAGATCAGATGTTTATAGTAATAGAACATTTAGCAAGCGTATCATCTAGCAAGATACTTCTGTAAATAGTTAATTCAATGTAAAAATAGTAAGTACTACTTTATCTTTTCTTGGACTTTTAGGTAAAATTGTAATTTTGTTTTCCTTCATCTAATAAGGGCTCTATGAAAATACTCTATAACATAACTAAACTGCATCAACCCAAATCATATAATCAAACCATTCTTCTTTTAATTTCAATGTACTCGTAATAAATGTGTGTCTTTCAAAATCCAAAGTCTCATTGAGTGAGAACTCGTCGTTGAATTGATAACTATAATATGAAATATTAAAGACGATCTGTTCGTGTTAGTTGAGACCTGTGTTTATCAAAATTATGTTTATAGGCTCGTTGGTATGCTGGTCGCAAGCACGACTGCTGAGCACAAGGTCCTCGGTTCGATTCCCCGGCCCAACCGAGTGTTATTGGGTTTTTCTATAAGGAATTTCTCAGTAGCAACCACGAATTCTGGATTCGTGGCCTGTTGATGGCAAAAAGCTCGCCCCCAATGACATGGGACTTATTTATTTTTAAAATACATAAAAGGACAATATATTATAATATACATAATTGGGGAAATATGATTGTACGATTTAAGGAAATCTCTAACAAACCTTTCGAGGATACCGGACGTGATGTTATGTCATGTTCATGTATATTGTATTTATATATCATTATGTATTGACATATTGTTTGATCCAAACGACAAAAACCCCACGTAAAAAGAACTACAAAAGTTGTGGACGGTCGATCTTATTAAAATTCTAGCGCTCCATACAAATTTCTGTTTGGTATAAACCTTGCGAAGGTTCCTTCCTTCATAGGCGTAAAAATCAAACAACTTTGAATGTTTTGGACTATTAAAAAATTTTCACAAAACTAATAGTAATTAACGAAATAATAGTGTAGTTTTAATGAATCAGAACTGCTACTATTAGCAGTTTAAATTAAACAGCAACATCAACATGTTCTGATAGGCATAAAGAAGCAAAAATATGCCAAAACGAAACGTCGAGCAGATCTAGTTATAGCTATAAGTGTGTTGGGAACATAACGTAGGTATCGAGAGGGCAGGGAGCGTCTCCGAGCAGGGGGAGACAAAAATGGCCGCGCTGAACTTGCACCTTGCTCCTACCATTAAATAACACACTATGGAAACTGATTTGTTAACGTACATCTTGTGAGGTTTGAGTGGATTTGAAGTTTGTAATGAAATGTCCATCGATTTGCAGTTGAAATAGAAGTCCATAACATTAAAACTCACTTTTGGTGTACATACTGTCCAATTTTCAATCACCAAATCAAAGTCCATTTTTTTTTAACAAAGGTTTTTTGTTTCATGGTCCGAGAGAATTCACGAGAGGTCTTGCGTTTATTATGTTATTCCTTGTATACCAAACCTTGGAGCCCAGCCGAATATATGAAACAATCATTCATAAATAAAAAATAGAGACCATAACAAACTACGAAGTATGTTTTATGAGACACGAATTGCGTTTTTCATATAATTCTATTCAGAAAGTTTCAAAGTATTTTTTTCTTCCACAGCAGGTCTTCCATACAAAGTATATGGCGGCCACGAGGGTTCGCTAACCGAGAAGCGAAAGCAGCGAAGAATCAGGACCACGTTCACGTCAGCTCAGCTGAAGGAGCTGGAGCGAGCCTTCCAGGAGACGCACTACCCCGACATATACACGCGCGAGGAGATCGCCATGAAGATAGACCTCACTGAAGCGAGGGTACAGGTCAGTCAAGCTGGTTTTGTTTGTCTTGTTTTGGCTGAAAAAAAGGGGTTATATTTAAAAATCTATTTGTTTTGCAAGTACGATACCGTATAAACGTAAAAGAAGGAATTTCAATTATTTTTTCTCTTGAAACTAACAAAAACAAAAGGAATTTTAAATGTAGGTACGGAAGACATGTGCCGAAAACCATCATATTATTCTGATTACATTATCCTTTGATTCAGCATCGGTGAAACCAAAATGAAGATGGAAAAATACGGATTTAGGGGGATTATTCTCATAAGGCACAGTAGGCTTGAAAAAAATAAATGGTTTCCCGCGCCGTCCGTCACATTTCCGCAGTCCAATTAGCGTCCAGTAATTCGAGTGCGGCTGACGGGCGGTGCCTACGAAAAAAAAGCGAGCAGACATCGTGCGGTTAGCTCTAGTTAATTTCATAATAAGCGCTCATTTTTATGTGAGTCAGATCTGCGACGTGTGCTCCTCCTGAATGTTTAATGCAATCCAGAATCGGGCGAGTGCTGCGCCGTCTTATAGTTATCTGATCACGTATATCGCGCGGTGAACCGGTGACTGCGACCTGATCACGTATTCCGGGATATGACGCCCTCGGCGCAACCGACACTCTTATTGTTCCCAACGACACAACCTACATTTTGTTATTTTCTTTTCATGAAATGTGTTTTCATATTTTCGATTTGGTGCCGTTATACTGACGACACAACATTGAGTAGGTATGTTGGAGTATATAGGCACTGTGTAATGGATAAACAATCGCGTTGTTGTGTACATAAGCGGGTGGCGCGGGGCACCCTCCCGCGGCAACGAGCGCTCATTACGTTAAAAAGTGTATTGGAATGGTGGGGTGCCGCCATAAATATTGCGGGCGGTCGCGTAACTCAAGCGCGCGCGACTCCTGATAATTAAAACTCGCCTGGAAAATACGAATTCACATATTACAATTAAAACCGGATAACTGCAACGAGCGGGTTGTTTTTCGGTAAATAAACAAATATCAATTTAATGTTGCACTGTATTTTATATCTATAATTAAGCAGTGGCGCGTTTTAAATTTTGAATACTTATTATTAATTTTGTTTGCAGTGTGATTGTAAATACTGAATATTGGGAAACACTTTTAATTTTTTACCATTTTGTTTTATAATTGGATATATCTTACAAAAGATGTTGAATTTCGGCAGTTGGAATCATTTTTATGCAAATAGAACAACAATCACGGAAGCTGTGGTCAGCGACGAATTTACATTTAGAAAATATAAACGTCAAAAGCGACGCGACGTGTCCTAATTCAACACGCGGCTGCTACCCAAATTCATCAGAGGCTGTGCGCAAACAGTGCTCGTCGGCGTAAGCGTTAAGCAAACGCACAATTTTGCCATAAGCCACCCCGTCCGGTGTGAAACAAAAAGTCGGCCAACAGTTCTGTTAGAGCAAAAGGAATCACTTGAAAAATGACCAGCTGCTTTTTAATACACAGCGTATTTTTTCTGTGCCAACGTTGTCATAGGGATAGGGCAATTTAATCCATCAAGCGGTGTTGCACGGTAGCGTCCGGTCAATAAATTCTATATTATCACAGACCATTTTGGTTTTATTGTTATCCCTGTGCGGCGCGAGAGATTAGTTCGAGTTGAGACAAGCACGCCATGGATTGTGTGTTTATGTTTCATTAATGAAGTACAATGTATGTTCTTCGTAACACATTCAAAATACTATACAATGTACACAATGGATGCTTCAATCGAAATTGAAGTATTTGGTCATGTTCCTAAAACAACCCAAGTATAAAGATGTTTTACTACCCTCTAAAAAACTTTCCTCTTCTGAGTAGTTATACCACACGTTAGAGCCATCTATAAGACATTAACCCAGTCATATCAAGAGGCTATTCCTATTAGAATGCATCAGCGAGCTCATTGTTATTACAAGTGCGGTGGTCACCTGACACGTGACAGGGGCTCGCTAGCCCGGGAGGCAGCAATAAAGATTGACACGCTACCCGCCGGGATCCGCCAACAAAATGTCAATCCAGCTCTCGATCTAAGATCTTGCGCCTGCAGTCCTCAGGGACCGGCAGACTGATGCACTGTCTGCTATTGCTTTCAGACGTAATTGGTTTTAAATGTCTAATCTTCGTGAATCGAGACGTTCGGTTTAAGATTTGATGACTTTGTTAAAGAACGTTAAATCATTCCTCATCTATACTAGTATAATAACGCTGAAGTTTTTGTTTGTTTTGATAATGGCCAGACAGATTTGAAAAATCTTTTCGTGTTTGATAGCCCAAATTTGGGGAAGGCTATTTCACATCATCAGGGTTGTACGTACCCTTAGGAAGCAAACAAAATGGTATTTTATGATCCAGCATTATTAGAATCAGCAGCTGCAGAAACCTGAATCTTTACTTGTAGACATCGTTAGCAACATCTATCAAAAAAGACCTTCTCAAAATATTGTTTTGTCACCCGATCTTTTTGAGGACCATTTATTTCGTCCAAGGGCGTCTAAAATCAGCAGTTGTTATTTTAACACAGATTCGCATGATGATCAGTTTCGAGTACATTGTGACCCTGCGTGTGCGCAGGTGTGGCACGCGCGCGTCACGTGTTCAGCACGCGACGCCTCTCTCCCGCCGCTCGCCTGATTAGATACACTTGCCACAAATGTTTGTCGCTCGCTGCACTTCAAATAGGGAATAAAACTGCCATTGTCTGCTTCAATTGAGTTTTATGGTGCGACAGAACCATAATAATATTATTATCGGGTGAGCAAGGAAAATTATCGTCTAGTGTTGAAAGTTTGCGTTAGATATTTAGAGTTTTTATAGGTTGTCTAATAAATCAGTTGAAAACATGGCAGATTTTGTTTCTTCTGATGAGACAGTTACTGAGGATATCGTAAGTAGACATTCTGCTGGACAAAGCCTCTCAAAAGCAGCGCTAGATGGACTGATTGATAACAATACGAGCAAACGGAATGTTTCACCTCCTCCAGATACAACAAAACGAAAATTGAAATTCATACAATATGAAATTTATTATATGATAATTTTTTTAACGTCACGTTTAAATTTTCCTTTCCCAAAACTAACTTCTCAATATCAAATATTAAGTGGTTAGTATCTAAATGAAACAACAGCGTTAAGTAATGGGACGGTTTAGTGTTAACCCTTAGTTAATCGCGTTGATTGCCGTCGGTTCGGCTAACGATAAAAGCGGATTAAGTAATCACTTAGTGGCGGGACGCTCTTGTCTCGTGATTCGTGCTTTTGTCAGTAGGGTAGCACTACACTTATGGGTTTTGATCCCGTATCATGGTACGTGGTGTTTAACTTAAGTGTGCTGGAGTTGTTGTTGCTGTGTTGTTAGAATTTTACGGGTTACTCGTGTACCTACTGATGAGACTTGGATTGGAGAGAGAGAGAGAGAGAGAGAGAGAATGTTAAGTTATTTGAGGCTGCTTGATACGGCAGTTATAAGTCTTGACAGAAAACATTAAATATATGACAGAACTATGAATTGAGTAGAAACATGTTCATCATGTGAAAAGCAAAAACGTTGAACTAATTATCTCCCATTATGTAACGGATAGTCATATTAAGTCATTAATATACGACAGCTTTATATCAACGACAAACAAGCGTATCAGATTATGATTATCAAAGGTATTATCTATGTTAAACTGGACGTGGGGCGTGACATTCGATCCGGTACCGACGAGGGCAGATCACAGACAAGCTCGGCACTCGGCAGTTTCTGTGGGAAGATCGGATAAGTTCGGGTGATTGCGCCCGCGCACCGTGTCGCGAATTTCCCATAGTTGTGATTTGACGATAATTTGCCTGTCTAATTGATTAACATCTCTTGCATTTTCACACGATCTGCGAAATTAGAGACGTGTCATTGCTGAAGTAATCCTGAGATTCGTTTGAAGGGTCTTAAGTAAATTTTAATGCCTCATGTTTTTCTCCTAATTAAAGGACATTTTCGAAATCCATACCTAAATTAAAAAGGCGATTAGAATACTGCGAAGACGCGACGTTGACATTTTACGACAGCATAAAATATGACTCTCGATGAAATTGCCTTACTACCTTTTAGCGAACAATAGTAGGTATTATTCTCACATAAAACACCATTCTTCTTCTTTAGCTATTCACGATAAATAAGTGTTGGAAATCCTAGCAAGCACTTAAAGCGATTAAAAAGTGCCTCGAGGTCGTAGGTATGTAGAGGCGCTACGGAGGGTGTGCTACGCGCTACGAGCTACGGTGCTACGAAATACGTCATAAGATATTATAATGATTTGTTTTCTTATTTAGTAGTGATTCTTTTGTTCGTGGAGTAAATATGACATTACTCATGTGACTCGACCACACTTTTTGCTACCTATTTTATTGCGATCATCGTACCAAGAAAACTTTCCAACTTGTGCATAAAACGAATCATCATATCATACTTTGATTAATATCCATCTAAACATTAAAATTATTACATAGTACAACCACCACCAATAATATGTTTATTAGGTATAGCCCACCACATGAACACGAAAACGTGTGAAACTCATTCTTTTCATGGTTCTCACATTAAACGTCCCAAAGGTATCAAAGTTTGCCCACTAACAATTACAAAAGCGTTTATACCTAGTTCAGATTATACGACTCCAACCTAGCTTAGAGGGTACGGATATATGGTTGCCTCTGTCTAACGCGTTTGAATTTAGTATATCTATCTCTGTCGTTGATATGTCACCCTTTAGCTGGGATCGCGCAATTATTTTTCATTTAGCTCGCGACTTGTTGTGGTGTCCTCGGGGAATCGTGGGATCAAGTGCAACTATCGAGTCTCTACGGTATACTAATACAATTCGTATACGCGAATATTGCCTGTGACATAAAGGGGATAAGTAAAAATGTCTTGGGCATTGTAATTTGGTTTTTCCCATGGTATGGGTGTAGTGTTGCCCAAAATCGGTCTTGGTCTTGCAGTCTTGGTCTTGCAGTCTTGGTCTTGTTCTTGCATTTTTGCAAGACCAAGACCAAGACCAAGACCGACTTATTGTAGCAAGACCAAGACCAAGACTGAACCCTGCAAGATTTGAGCAAGAACAAGACTAAGCCTGCAAGACTCTTGCGTCTCGCAGTTAAGTCAAACTGAGATTTGGGCGTTATTAAGTAGGGATTTGGTTTCAATCCCGATTTTAATAGACGTTCCCCAGTATCAAAACCGCATCATCATAACACTAATAGGTATTGTATTGATTATTATATTTCGACTATTTATTAAATAGGTAGCGTGTTACTCACAAATTTATGTTTCCATGTGATAAAAATGTACCTAACATAATTTTCTGGCAAAGTTCATTTCATACCTTGTAGGTATATCTACCTATAGTATTATATTATGCTTGTCTAATGTGCAGATCTAACGTTAGTAGGTTTATAAACATTATGTAGGTACTGATGTTTCAAAGTTTATGTTATTCTTCTATTCAGCAAAATTTAAAACTAACAGCGAGTCGAGTAGGTCTAGTAACAGGTTTTAGACCAGCCAATGTGATGGTACAGATGCCAGCACATCAAGCTACTACAATCTGCCAAATTTCTTTAACAGATTTGCAACTTTATCGTTAAAGCGTTAAGGTTCATGGTTGATTGGGAAAATTTGACGTTCCGCGAATTAATCGTTGGTCGGTCGGTGTATTATGTACCTACTTATTTGATAATTTACCGAAAAAGATGCCGCGGTGTATAAAGACTGCAACAAGTGTATCACACAGCATTTGGCACTGTTTGAGCGCCGCATGCGCCGCCACAGAGTACGGATAGAGGCACGCAAAATTGTTACCTATTTTGGTAGGGTTAGCACAAGAGAATAAAATGAAATGACCTTGAAGATGTATGTAAATAGCAATAGGCTAATAGGTATTTGCAAGTGGCCTAGTCTACATTATAAAACATATGTAAACGGGTATTTATCGCTATTTTACCTTTAATAATATAAGCCCGACGTTTCCGTTGTCCGTTTTCCGTTTAGTCTAGTCTAAGTAGTAGAGTCTCGCAAGACTTGCGAGACTCTTGCTGCAAGACCAAGACCAAGACCAAGACTGGGAGCGCAATACCAAGACCAAGACCAAGACCAGGTGTATTGACGCAAGACCAAGACCAAGACTGGCTAAGGTCTCGTCTTGGTCTTGCATTTGGGCAACACTATATGGGTGACAATTTAGCATTTACAGTAGGGATTTTTTATACTTTTCCCACAATATTGCAGTTGTTTGAGGTTCACACGGAACACGAAGTAAAGTTCATGCTCAACGTTATTACGTTGACGTTTGTAAATCATCATAATTATTTGTTATATCGTGACCGCTGTTTTTAACAAGTAAATTATATGTCCACTGGTATCTAAACCCCTTATTAATAAACGTAGAATGAAGTTACAACCAGTATAAACTTCGGTGTCACATAATTTTGCCGTCATTTTTAATAAGTGTCTTTGTACTTTAGCGTACATACTATTCACTTTTCTTTTCTGTCAAAATCCGGCAAAAAAAAGGCACGACAAAGTATAGATAGTTTACCGACGCAAATTACACAAAAATGGTATCTACCATTAATACGTTAGCATCTCCTTTTTGAAACCGCACTTAAATTGAGAATACTGGCCACTATCTCTCAAAAAACACAATGATGCCTTATGGATTTCTTTTTACTTTTTTATTTTTTATTAAATGGCACTGCACTGTTTAGTACCACCATGTCATTGTGCCAGTATGTCATTACAATATTTGATTGTAACCTCTTACGATTTTAAACGCGATAGTATTATGAATAACATTACAATCATCAAAACATTTTTGAATAAAAGTTAACGGCAGTTTACTCAAATTCAAATAAACAGACAATTCCATAAAAATAAAACTTATTTTACATTTTTGATACAAGTTGGGTACAGAAAACTGTCATTTTTACAAAAAGTTAAGGCATTGCGATTCTAAACAGCAAGTTCATTGTTCGACCATTTCGCCGTGGAAGTTCGGCAGGGGAGCATAGGCGACTGTCACAAACTATCTAGTGTCACTGAATATATGGCCGTCATAACCGATGCGCCCTTGTCGAGCATCGGAGGAAAATGCTAGATCATTTAGGGGAGAGTAGTTTTTGTAATGTTTTTGGTAAAATGATCTTTCTAATTTACTTTTTTGAAAATGTTCTAAAAACCTTATTCACAAAATGAACATAAGTAATATAGATTTGAAAAAAAAGGCTGTCGTTATTTGAGTTTTTGGTAGCTACATATATTTTTATGTTTTGCTCCTAACTTTTAAGAACACAATATTATGTTAGTTATTGTTTCCGGTATTCGGTATTTTAGATATTGTTTTGTTTAAACCATATTAAAAAAATCTATGCGGTGAATCTTTTTGTACAAGTAAATATTATTTTTATTTTGCTTATTGATAGCTAAATCTGCACCAACAACGTAATGAATAAATTCAACGATGTATCTACATAGTTAGGTCTCGACAACGCCCCACATTTGGCGGTGGCAATCACAAACGTTATTCTACGCTTACAAACCATTTAACATCGACAGAGGGACAAGTGACTCTATTGTCCGCACATGAACTACACTTTATTCATTTTTTTCTTGCCCCTTCCTCAAAACATAAATCATTGTAAAAATCGCAACTCATTTACCCTGTTTATTTTATAGAGTGAGTGTGATCTTGTAGTTTATTGTAATATTAGCCCACATGGCGTGTCTGGTTCTACTTTGAAAAGCAACATGAAAAATAATAATAAGTGGGGTTTTCATGCTGATATTATAGCTATTAATGGCATTTTTAGATACTTACTAAGAAACTGCCGTTATTTTACAGCATATCAACATACAGCGATACATTTTATATTTTGTTAGAATATTCTTCTAAACTACTAGCTTATAGCTACTAAAAAAATTTGGAGAATACTCAAGAAGAAGAAAGTTCTTCAGATTCTTCTTTATGTCCACTTGAAATTGCTTGTTCCTATACCGTCAAACATAGATTCTATAGCACTCAGCACTATTGTAACTTTTAACTTTTTCTTTATAAGAAATACCGAATATTATTACGTTTAACATTAAAACTTACAATTTATTCAAATATTTCATTTATGGAACAAATAGTTTCCATTAAATTATCCAAAAAGTTTTATTATGTTAGTCCCTCCTTTTTGGATCCGCTTTAGAAAAACTGGCCATCACCTCTCAAAAACATTAGGATGCCATTATAATTTCTTTTTAATTTATTTTTTAATTTTAATTAAATGGCAATTACCCATTTTATTAATAATATTGGCCAGCAATGTCATTAAAATATTTCATTGTAACCTTTTTACGATTGCGATATTGAATTATTTTATATTGACTGTGGGTTTACTCGCTTGTCTATTTTGAACACACTCTTTTACTCGTAGTGAGTTAGGTTTTGGTATTGTCGATAAGAGCTTTTCATTATAAAAGTAATATAAAAAAAAAAACATTCGGGGCAGTCTTGGGGACTCATAGAAATTAAAACTCGTAGCTGATCCGCTCCGGCTGAAGCGTTGGATAACGGATTTTTGTTCCTCAAAAAGTGCTCAACACCTAAAGAAGTTTTCACTTCAAAAATATACACGTTTTGAAATACCGGGTACTTTTCTTTACTTTTCATTGTACAGTTTAATTCTTTTGCTTTTCACATGGACATACTTTTTTATTGACTATACGAGTAACAGTATTAGACTAACAGCAATTTTACTCATTCTATTTTATACCTCAGCTTATGGCTATGGCGGTTTTATATCTTATTCGGCCTTGCTAACAAAAACCGGGAAACACTGTAAACCCCACAGCATGGTCAGTCAAGCATGATGGTTACATGACAAGTTATGAGAATAAGCTTGTTGATTTTACATGTCCAGGGCCGGAAGTCTCGCGATAGATAACGACGCTGTCGCAAACCTTCGATCGTTAATTAATAACGAACAGATTCGATTGCAATTCGATGCGTTTCTCGCAAGCATCGTTATCGCAACCGTTTTTTGCCTTTACGTCTGTGTATTACACGATTTTGAATTAGAAAACATATTCTATTCTATGTGCTACAGTTTATTTAAACACATTAATATCTATGGTTGAAACTAATTGAGCTTGCCTCCTCATATAAACTAAAATGCCTGTACTTTCGATTCAAAAATCATTTGAATCTATAACTAGGCTCACGGTTTGTAGTTGATGATAATTCAAAGTTCAATCAATAAAACGAATGTGATCGGAGACAGTTCCAACCAAACATCTGCCGATCGGTATCGGCTATTTGTCGTGTCGCGTGCCACGATCTAACTGATTACAAGCATTGTCTCGCGGAAGCGGCCACTCGGACCAATCACGGTGATTCGTCAAAATCGATTCAAATCTGTTACATTTTTAATTGAAAAGCCCAGTAGGGAACCGAGTGAATGGTTTAGGGAAGTCAAATATCGATTACGAATGATGAATTGTTTTGTTGTTATCTTGATTTGTGATTTTCGATATTGAAAATTGTAAAACCTCTTTACTTTTATATTTCCAAGCTTTACTGGCAATTTTTCCTAAAAATAATCGACAGATGCCATAAATTATTTTGTTTCAATATTTTTTTAATTTATTATTGGCTTTTCTTAGTTTTTATTTTCAAATTCAGAGACTGGTACAAACAAAATAAACTCCATCCTCTTTAGTAGAAAATTAAAAACATCCTGCCCGTAATAGTATGTTTTTAAGAATTTGAATTGAAAATGTGACGTTATTCATTTTTAGCAACATAAAATTATAATTAATTATAACTAAACTTTCACGCCTTCGATGCTTGGTGTAGACTGTTGAAGGTATGTTATTCAACTTTCTACCTGTTATTATTTACTAAAGTTGTTACAAAGTTTCATTGTTCTTTTTTTTGTAAAATGTTTGATAATTTAGATACCGTTTAGAAATTCTGTAAGCATTTTCGATTGTTTGAGGGTCTACAAAATAATCATCGTCTGCCCTTATTAATACTATAAATTCTCGCAAATGTTGATGGAAGTGCATCAAAACGTCATATATTTGTAGTTAATAGTTGATCCGATGTTTATTTACTTAGCTCGGGATAATAGGGGTGACAAGTAATGGACCGTGCGCTTTGCTCACATCTGTCCTGTCGTATGACGTCATTATCATCCTCATATCGCCGTTATAGAATTTATGAACGTTTAAGAGTTTATAGAGATTTCATAGTGTTCAAAATACATTGACCTCAAAATCAGAAAAAGCTGTAATTGTGCCTGTGTATTTTATGGTACAATTTCTATAATTCTTAGATACTGAGAACATATGCTATGAAATCTTATTTTGAACAAAAAATACAAAACGGCCAGACATTCATCTTAGGAAAAAAATACTGCTGGGTTTTTTTTTCAGGATAGTCAAGAAAATTTGTATTTTTTCCAAAAGAACTGACGTTTACTTAGCATTCAGTATACGTCCGTATAAACCACGACCCCTTAAAGCAAATCACGCATTAACACAACAATAACGACTGTTAACACATATCTCACCATTATAATTAATGTAAAGTCTTTAGGCGACCCAGTTAAATCCAATCCAATCAAATAAGATGAGTTGCGTCAGCACACCTGTCATTCACTAAACGCCATCGAAATAGCGCCGACATACGGCCTGAATAAACGATGCATTCATCTCTTTATTATGATGTGTTAATCCTGGATTATCATCAAATGTTAACACATGTTACCAGTTAGTAAAAAAAATATTACCAATCCAAAAAGTCGTAGTAAGATTGTGTGAACAATTGAAATTGAACAGTAGCGTGTAAAGGATAACGTTGGTTTTTGTGTTGCGGGTGCTCAGTTGATAGATTTCAATGGCTTATTGAGGGTAGCTAATATTATTCCGGGGCGTTCGGTGTTGCCTTTTCATCCGCTAAGTATAAACAGTGGGGTGTGCTCGCGATGTTTGGTCGCGCTCGACCGCGTCGGTCTGAAGATTGATTTATTTTGTATTAGCTTTACTTTACCCAGACCCACTCTGTTTTCAATGAAATTGGTATCTAATTATTTTTAGCTCATGGTGTTTAGATTAGCTTTATGATTTTAAAATATTGTAGTAAAATAATTAACTTTTCTAATCTAGATTACGTTTAGAGATTAACACTACTACTACCTACTGACTAAATCGAAATTTCAACGAGTGACCGTTGTATCGATTTGAGATTGAGACCATATTAGTCGTGTCATTTGTATGTAGTTCATCTAGTTTTTATTTTCTATCATCATAATATGGATATATACGATATTTAGTTATACCTTAGGCAAACCTTTAGCAATCAAGTAGCTCAGCGGTTTATACGTGTTTAGTACATCTTCGTGGGCGTCGAAGCGCAGTAGCTCGTTCCATCGCCGACCTCATCTCTGTCCTCAGAATAAGATTGAGGTCAAGAGAAGGTTCATTTTTCATCAAGGTTTTTTGGGTTCATACCCATAGACCGTTGTCCATACTTTTAACTATCATCTTCAATATTTGTTCCAACATGTCTAAAAAGAAACCGTACACATAGACCCATTTTAACACATTACTTCTATTTATATAACCTTGCAAACATATCCCAAAACCTCCCAACGTAACAAGTAAGTTCCGAGCGACGAGTACATATCACCTGGTAACCTGGTACGTAACTATCGGTTATGATCAAAGCTCGGTGCGCCCTGCCCGACCCAGCGCGTCCCGCTCGTGTCAATATTTGCGCGGCCTGGCCCGGCTAATGAATACAATTAGATCATTCCGCGCGGCCTCACGTTTTTCATACGCCTGAGGGCAGAGGGCCGGAGGGCCGCCCTCTGACAACGTGTCAAATAAAGACGGCCGTGTCGACTCCAACCTTTGCACATAACGCTAGTTGAATGCGCAAACACCGACACATGGCGAGTGAGCCTTTATTTATTACTCATAGCTTTAACTTGCCAATTAGTGACGCTTCTTGCTAGTTCTATTACCGGAGTTTTACAGCGTTTCAGTAAATAACTCTTAGGTACCTATATGTTTTTTATTTGTACAGGACTCCAAAGATCTGGTCAAAGTGTTTTTAAAGGCCCTTTACTGTCATTTTCCTTATGGAGTGACCAGAATTACAAATAGGAAAGTATTTTTGTGTCGTTAGCGTTCGCGTTGAAGCAATAAGGTTATTTTTTATCTATTGCTGTATTTTTGGGACAGACATCATTATGACATGATAAACGCATTTGTATATCAGCAGGTTGAAAGCGATTCTACTACTAATCGTTTTAGTTTCCACTACGTTTACTGCGCTCATATTTTTGTATCGAAGCGGCAAATAATGGGATGAACAGATGACTCTCAGTTCCCCCTAGCTAACTCGATGAGAAATGATGTACCAAATATAATGGAATAAGTACAAGAGTTTGATTGTGATGTTGTTGCAAGTGAAGTTATGCAAGTCACGGGTTAATTAGTAAATCAAAGTGAAGTTGGAGGCGGCGCCGGGCGCGGGCGTTGTATGTGCAGCCTCTGAATACATTAGTCTATGTTGTGTTTGCTCGCCACGACCGAGCCACATGGCGACGCGTCGCTCTGTTTATTTTAATACTCAACCATTGTTGCTTGCCACTGTTTGCCGAGGGAACTGTATTAAACTACCCCTTACGGATTTGAATGAGGCGAGCTAGTATATGGCAGAATTAACTTAAAGCTTACCAACCACCTTTCCACATTTTTTCATATTTAGAAAGGCATGCTACTAACATTTTAAAGCTTCTTATTTTCAGCAAACTAACAACTATTAACTGTTGTAATAATTTTTAGATCTTTCGAACTTGACCTAACATACCATATATTTCGGTACTGTAAACTAAACGAACCAGGGCCCAGTATAGAATCAATGTGAAACAAAAGAAGTGTTTATCGGTAAAACTTTCACCTTGTTGCCTATTCAACTATCACACTTTAACTTTTGTACGAGGTATTTGCGAAAGCAGAACTTTTGCTCGCATAAACATAGGAATCAGAAAGTTAACAATGACTTCAAAGAGCTCTATCCTGGAGAAGAGAAGTAATTTATAAATAACTTAAAAAAGATACTTCATTACGTTGTTTGCTAAACGCTGACGAAAAACGATTAATTCCGTTTTTAAATATCCAATGTGTTAAAATACTGCGTAGTTATTGCCAAAAGCTAAACTCCAGACTTGCAACTTTACACCCCAAGGTTACCAGGATATAGTGATCGTTGATTTATTTTAATGGGTTCAGTAAAATTATGATCCGCTAAATTAAGGGGTAATAAAGCTAATTGTTTTGGCATCACTCAAGACAGTAAGTGTCTAGTTTATCAGAGCATTGGTTGATGGTATATGACAGGTTCCTGGACAGTCCCCCACTAATTACCTTCAGTAACCACTTTTTAATTCAGTATCAAGTTTCGTGGCAAAAATATATATAATGTTTAGAGTAACTTTCTTCACAAAACAATGAAATATTTGCTGACCACGAAGGTACGAAGCTATTTCAAAATGGTCTACGAATCAGTAAATCGTTCCATCTGCGTAGTCAGTTTGCTACAAACTTCGTCAATTCACATGAATGAAAATTGTATTGATTTCACGTTAATTACAGTTCAATTGTATGGCCACATTGGCCACGTACCTTATGGGCCGTGCATCTGCAGCGCGGGAGCACTTGCGTTTAATTACATTTGCCGGGTCGCACCTCGCGCAGCCCTCGCCGCCCAATTCGGTTCATTTGCAAAGTGCATTTCGATGCTGTGCTCGATTGTCCCAACAACCCTGCGCTTAATTGCCCACCCGATATTTATTATTGCTGTTTGTTTGTACATTTATGTGCCACTATACATCGAAAGCCATTCGATTTACGACTACAAAGTTCTACTCGTTAATTCGTTTAGAGGGATCACCTTCACAAAATGATTTTATGGCCCATATCGGTAGGAAAATTCGGCAAAGTATTTACATTAGAGGCACGCATCACATTCGATAAACATCGCAAGGAATTCCTACAAACACATCGGCGGACGTTTATTTGCCTCGGGCATACGCTCGGCTTCACTTCGACTTCGCATTCCGCTCGCCGTCGTATCGGTACTCATTTGTATTGGCGGTAGATTTTGTATTATTTGTTTGTTTGCGGAGGCCGCATACGTTGTGGGAGCTTTGATTTTTTCCAATTCGGAAATAATGCGGAAGGCGTGGTGCTGGGGGCGATCGGCTCGCCGTGGCTCGAGCTCGGGCTCCAATCAGCCGAGCCGTGTGTTCGTTAGCCCCGGAGCCGGCGAGCTTGCCGCTTGGTTAAGCCGGGCACGTATCTACGTGGGACCTTTCCACTCGGCAGCACTGATTTTCTCTTAGATCCAACGAAATGATGAACTTCAGCAATCTTCGACTTCATTTGTTGAACAAATCTACCGCGAAACACTGCACGTATACTTTGATTTTGGCTCTGTTTTGATTGGATTGTATAGCTTCAACGACGTTAAATTTACAATACTTTGAAATGGACACATTTGAATTGTTTTAAATCGAGAAACGCAGTCTTTTAGAAAGTCAGAACAAAGATTGTTCAGACCAAGTTACAAATTTTCATATTGTCATGATCTATCTACAGGATGATTGGTAATTGGGTGCAGGCCTTGAAATGGGTGATAATAGAGCTCATTTGCAACAAATTTGACCCGATAACTAGGGGTCCTATCAGAGTTGTTTCGGAGTAACTAATTTATTTTTTAAGTTTTATGGAAATGTTCCTCCTCTCGACCATAAATTGATATTTGTGACAAATCTACGTCACTCTGAGCGTTGATATGATACTTTTCAAAAATATTTTTATCAAAAAACTAGCTGACCCACGCAACTTCGTCTGCGTCACATAAGAGAGAATAAGCTTACAAAAGGAATAAATTATCCTCGTTTTTGCAACATTTTTCATTTGTGCTCCGCTACTATTGGTTGCAGCGTGATGTTATACAGCCTAAAGCCTTCCTCGATAAATTACTATCTGACACAAAAAGATTTGTCCAATTCGAACCTTGATCTAAATCTCAGGAATTCCTGAGATTAGCGCGTTCAAACAAACAAACAAACTCTTCAGCTTTATAATATTATTAGTATAGATAACCCAAACTTTTGGTTTATCAGAGTCATTAAGTTAACAATATGTAAAAAATAAAACTACCCTTGTTTTTCAAGGCAGATTACTCAAAATAATTGTACAACACTACATGCAGATTACAGAAACGACTTCTTTGTCTCATTAGCTTTCCAAAATAGTACCACGATACCCTCTTTTGGTAAGTAAATGACCAGAAAAGAACAGTTGTTCCAGAGAAGGACGTGTGTTAATTAAAACTGGGTATTCTAAGTTTTCCGACGCACGTCTTCCTTGTTGCATATTTTCTTAAAACCAAGAGGTTGGCTGTTTGACTAAATGCGCCGGATCCTGTCTATTAGATCAGGTATTTTTTTACAAAAACTGGTTAAGACCTAGACAAGGAATGTTTGTGTGGATTTCGACATAAGAGTACAGGTTTAAAAAGTATTTCTTTTGTACTATCATCATAAGTTCCGAGATAGGAAATAAAAAGGCTGTAAATAGGACTCTTGACTAACCCAAACGCACTTGTTCTCCCCGTCATTGCGGTCATTATTTGGTTACACTAGGAACGTACTAGTTACGGAGTTATTGGAGATCAAAGTTCCAACTTTTTCACATTTTTTTAAAAACTTACTACTTTTTAAGGTCATCATTTTACTTTAAATACCTCCCGTTATATTACCCGTTTACTATTAAATACGTCCATCAGCACTATGTTTTAAGTGCGTTACATTGAGTTTTACCGTAAAGTAATTTTTTCCCACAAAAAAGTCGTTTTCCAGCAATAATTTTTGCGTCAAGTTATTTTGTTTGATGTACAGAATGCTTGGTTGACGGCTTCGTGAAGTATCCGTATACACCCTGTATGTATGTATGTAATACTAAAATGTTATATTTCATGAAATATTTCAATGTGTCAGGTACTTGTGAGAAAACGGGTTTGACAAGGATTAAGTTAGGTAAATCAAATAAAAAAAAAGTATTTTGAAACATTGCATTATCTATATCTATCTTACTTATATAGTATGATAAAGGTAAAAGTTTGTAAGTTTGTATGTAGGGGTAATCTCCGGAATTAATGATGACATTCTAAAAATTCTTTCACTGGTAGAAAGCTACATTATTCGTGGGTGCTTTAAGCTATAAATGATATTTGTATTTTTCATAACAGCACAACTTTTGCGGACGAAGATGCAGGCGAAGTGCTGGTTCTTTATAAAACTTGCAGTGACTTATAATTCACACTTAAGTAGTATTTAATTGATTATACGCGCTTATTAAATAATACACGAAATTCGAACGATACGTTTTCTCATCGACTGCACTTGCTGAGCGTCGAGGTCTTTGGTATGAGTAATCACTGTGACTGTGAAGTCTAACAATGACCTATATTCAAAGCGATTTTCGGTACGTTTACTGTTCAACAAATGATATTAGGAGCTAAATACATCGTTATGAAAATAATTAACTGTCAAATACACATTAGTCAGTGGATTATCATTATTTGTTAACTTTAGAGATGGCGGCAAACCTTGTCGAGCGTAGTGTTGGCGCAAACATCTTGTAAATCACGATGATATGTATGAAAGGCAAAGTCACGTTCGTCCGCGAGTGGGCCGCATCATCACATTAGCGTGCTATAACGAGATCGAGTCGCATCAATATGTCATAACTGACGTGACGCGGCCGTCAGTGCGCCGATGACATGCATGCGGATGCGGCACTCCAGCCAGTAGTGCAGCACCTGTGCCGCACTGACATACGACTAGCTGCCTACACGAAACAAAAGTAGCATCAATATATCTTGTGTTTCAATGTCAATGGTACACGTTTAGCGTTTAGTCATGCCACATGTGCAATGTGCATCTCCACATAATTCCTTACACATATGGAAATTGTCACACCATTATATACCCAAATATTTATATAGCAGCAGACCAGCTTTGGGAATCTGCCGCCAACTGTTCAACTGAAACAGTAATAAAGCATTCGAAATGTTTCTAGAACACAAGCAGGTCATTAACGTTTGTCATGATCACTGCCAAGGAGAATTTACGTAGAAGTATGTAGGCGGCCAGTAATTATTAATATTTGTTTGTGTTCATCATAATAAACCAATTAGCAAGTACCGAGTTTATGTCGGCTTGGATGTCATTGAAGTCGGGTTAACTTTGTAGTCACTGTATCTGTTAAATCACTCAACTCTACGTAGCCATTACTCGGACCAAAGGAAAATAGGCACGAACGTGTAAACTGCTTCTATTCTACAGCTGGATATACTAATAAACGCCGACAAATGATGTAATTGTACCGCTCGGATAGACAGTAAAGTAGCTCATTAAGAGCGTACACATATTAACAGATAATTAAGCATTCTACGTGGATCTCGGTGATGGCAGCGAAATGAAGAAATATGTATAAAGGTGAACAAACATCATCAGCGAACTGCGATGTTCAAACAATGGTGCGTGTGATTGTGCAGGTCACAGAGTAGGCGGGGCGGGAGCGGGCGCCCCGTATGTCGACCGAGCATTTTTTACTCTGTGCTCAATCAGCGCCAGTGGCAGTTGCAATTATCTTTCGCACCAAATCGAATTATGATCAATTCGGATTTGCGCGCATCCGAACGAATATAAAACGGTTTGCATTAAAATTTGGCGCTCGATGCATGGGATGCGTTCCCATTAGTCCGGTCGAGCGCTAACTTTGTTTGCTCATCCGAGCCCACGTCCGCTACTGGCGTTTTCATTATATTTTTTATTGTACGTATTCGGTTTTGTTTACGATGCTTTTCGCTTCATTGGTGTTCGGATTTTAATTTTGGGTATACCTGACTGTTGTTCACAGCAGTAGCTACCTACTTAGTTATCTGTAGAAGTATTTGTTTGGTACTTGTTAACCTCTTATTTTAGGCTTTACTGGTTTCGCGAAAATGATGATGGCTTCATTTATTCTCGTTTCCCCGGCAGAGTCTTTCACCTACGGATATTTCACTGACAGAACCCTTCATTTACCTACATCACATTCGACGACAGCCCTTTCCAGCTACAAAATGTTTCAATCTTAAAACAAGCGATAAAGATGAACCAGAGTGGTATTAGATGAACCACTTGCATTGGATGTACCAAAGACATCTGTGATATTGCCGCTTTTACATTGGGACCTCCAGTTTATTAGTCCGGATATTAAGTTATCTGTAATTCAAAAGCAAAATTTGCGAATTGCGCTGCTCCACAGCACCACGCTTTACTAAGGGGTATCATATTACTGATATTACCCAGTACTAACTAGGTTGTGGAGGTCAAACATGCAGTTGCTCCATGTAAAATAGGTAGGTACTGCTTTTCAGCTGCATCAGACAGATGATGATTATGGTAATCTTATTTTATTTTAAATGTCGAGAATGACGTATATGAAAGGTTCTGTCGCCGAAATGTCTGTAGGTAGGGTAAAAGACTCTGCCGGGAAAACGAAAATAAATGAATCATGCTGTCGACGAACAGTCCAATGGCGTATCGGTCTTTGGAGAACGAATCTGAAAGCTCATTAGATTTTCATCCTACAGCAGTCCATGCTGGACATATTTTTCATGGTCTCTCATAGCAGGACGGTTAACTTGATTCTCATTTGGCTGCTATCAGCCACCTTGCGAAGATAGTCTTTGACTAACCGAGGGCCAAGACCTTACGTGTTCCGGTTTACAGTCTTACTGCAACGATCATCGGCTTGTATGGCCGGCCTCTTAGTAATTGTGTTAGTCATGTCGATAACTTTGTTTTCTGCTGGATAGCCCTGTTTTAGATTCAATTCCAAGCGTAGCGCTGACTACTTGAAGTTAAAACTTTTTAAATCATACTTCGCGCCTTCTTCTGAGGCATTACTTTCACAACGACTACAGCGCTTTTCAGAAAATGATCTCAAGCCTGCCTGAATTCTAAATACTTAGTACATATTTGGAATTCAGAGCAGGCTTGAAATACGATACGATGTCATATAATGCTAATTAATAAAAATAATTTTTCAGGTATGGTTCCAAAACCGGCGTGCAAAGTTCCGCAAGCAGGAGCGCTTGGCTCAGCAGAAGGCCGGCGAGGCGCCAGTGAAGGCGGAGGGCAAGCGCGACAAGCCCTCCTCCCCCGCCTCGTCGCCGCACCCGCCCGCTGCGCCCGCGCTGCAACCCGCGCATCACGCGCTGCCGCATCTGTCCCCACCGGACCTCAAGCCTATCACCTCGGCAGGTAGATATCGTAAGTTGCTTATCACGTTACGTTGATAATTTTAGAAATGAAAAACTTTCTTTGGATTATTGTTTTTTAATTGGTGTAATTATATTTCTGAAACTTGGTGTAAAAACTACGCGAACTCATTCCCAACTAGCACACAAGCTCTATAACAAGCCGTACAGCGGCCGGTTAGAGGTTTTTAATAACGGCATAGCCTCCATAGATAAGTTCTACAGTAGATGTACCTACTATAGCGGCTATAGCGCCGCTGTACCCACGAAAGAGGTCCACGCAATACGGCCTAATGTTCTACAATGTCTCTACAATGGTTGTACAGAGGTGTTAGTACGGCGCACTCTACCGCTCGCATATCACCCTTGTATCTACAAAGGTGCTATGCGAGCGGTACAGTGCGACTCAGGATCTAAAATAAGTTCTTGTAGCGCGACTGTAGAGCTCGAATCGTATTTAAACCCGCCTGTATCTCTGAATTGGAGTTTACAGATCTATTTTAGGTCTACAGTAACGATATTTTTGGGAAATGAACAAAACTAATTGAAATTTTTACTTGTGAGTTGATGGATGAATTGGAAAATAAACAACAGTAGTGTTGATTTTTCCTTTTATGCATATGCAAAATACCAGTGCGAGTGATATACCTAAATAAATTATAAAAAATCATGAGAATTGTTTTTATTAAAAACTCTAATGGCGTCTCGGTTACAACAGTCTTCAGAGTTTACTAGAACCATTCTACCGGTTTAGCCGCTAGTGTCGACCATTGTAGACCTTTCAGTTATAATATGATGGTGGTATTGACGCTCTATTGTACTCTTCTAGATCTATATCCGTAATTAATATATCTTTTTAAGAGTCTAAGGTTGTAGAACGGATTATTGATAGTCCGTTGTACAACCTGTTTCTCTGCTGTAGGTTTAGAGTTACAAATATGCAATATACCACCTAAAGCGCTTTAAAGGAAGCTTGTAACTCCATTTAAACACTTTTAACTATTATAGCCCTCTACAAGACCTAGCGGTGTGTAAAAAGGTATTTATAACTCTGCTTTAGATTTAATGCGCGTAAATGCGCGTACAATCTCTCTACGCCTTTGTATCTCTATTGGGATTGTATTTACTGTTGTACCTACGGCTATTGTACCACAAACCTGTTAAAGAACGATTGCACACAGCTACTGTACCACTTATATTTTATAGTAAACCCCTTGAACGGCCATTGTAGAACATTCAGGTTGTAAAGAAGTCATTGAAGCAGCTTGTGTTCTAGTTGGGTTGTTTTCTATCTCATACAAAATAATCAGAGGTCACAGTCTCTTCTACGGTTCACCCTCAGACATTATCGTGGTTGGATCAATGATGACCATGTGTTTGCGATGCTGATGTCTTTTGAGTAGAAGTGTAGTTTGAAGAGATGCAGAACAGACAGATGGGGGGGAAATACGCATTTTTCGACATAGGCATATGGGCTTCTCTCAAGCTACGCCACAATACCTCCTCCTCCGCTTTCCGCGTTCAGTCTGACCCAGCCTGCACGTATTTACTATGTTCGTCTTCATAGATCCGTTGGATGATTATTTTGGGTTTATGGTTATCAGGCGTAGTTGGAACTTGGTTATGGCAAGAGTTTTAGTTGAGATTCATAAATCAAATTTTCTAGCGACATAGACGCGACGTAATCATACGTTTGAGGCAATTCAGAGATAGTGTTACAGAACCCAGATACGTCTAAAACCGTACATAGTAGTTAATCGCAGAACACTTTTGTAAATCGTTCAGTTTTTTCAGTCGCATACCACTGGTAGTGATACGAACGCAGTGTTTACCTTATTGCCGAGATGCTGACGTCATCGCCAGATTTAGCGGGTTACAACATTAAGTCACATTTGATCAACTATTTGTGTAGGGGTATGGCGACGGAAATAGTACTTTAATGATCGATTTTGTTTGTGATTAGTGTTGCCCAAATGCAAGACCAAGACGAGACCTTAGCCAGTCTTGGTCTTGGTCTTGCGTCAATACACCTGGTCTTGGTCTTGGTCTTGGTATTGCGCTCTCAGTCTTGGTCTTGGTCTTGCGTCAATACACCTGGTCTTGGTCTTGGTCTTGGTATTGCGCTCTCAGTCTTGGTCTTGGTTTTGGTCTTGCAGCAAGAGTCTCGCAAGTCTTGCGAGACTCTACTATTTAGACTAGACTAAACGGAAAACGGACGAAACGTCGGACTTACATTAAAGGTAAAATTCGCGATAAATACCCGTTAACATATATTTTATAATGTAGACTAGACTACTTGCAAATACCTTTTAGCCTATTGCTATTTACATACATCTTCAAGGTCATTTAATATTATCCTCTTGTGCCAACCCTACCAAAGAAGGTAACAATTTTGTGTGCCTCTGTCCGTACTCTGTAACGACGGATGCGGCGCTCAAATAGTGTCAAATGCTGTGTGATACACTTGTTGCAGTCTTTGATACACCGCAGCGTCTTTGTCGGTAAATGATCAAATAATTAGGTACATTTAATACACCGACCGACCAACGGTTTATTCGCAGAACGTCAAATTTTCCCAATCAATCATGAACCTTAATGCTTTAGCGATAAAGTTGAAAATCTGTTATAGAAATTTAGCAGATGGTAGTAGCTTGATGTGCTGGCATCTGTTCCATAACATTGGCTGTCCTAAAACCTGTTACTGGACCTACTCGACTCACTGTTAGTTTTAAATTTTGCTGAATAGAAGTATAACATAAACTTTGAAACATAAGTACCTACATACTGTTTACCAACCTACTAACGTTAGATCTGCACATTAGACAAGCATAATATAATACTACAGGTAGATATACCTACAAGGTATGAAATGAACTTTGCCAGAAAATTATGTTAGGTAAGTATATTTTTATCACATGGGAACATAAATTTGTGAGTAACACGCTACCTAATAAATAAATAGTCGAAATATAATAATCAGTACAATACCTTTTAGCGTTATGACGAATTGACGATACGGTTTTGATACTGGGGAACGTCTATCAAAATCGGGTTTTAAACCAAATCCCTACTTAATAACGCCCAAATCTCAGTTTGATTTATCTGCGAGACGCAAGAGTCTTGCAAGCTTAGTCTTGTCTTGCTCAAATCTTGCAGGGTTCAGTCTTGGTCTTGGTCTTGCTAAAATACGTCGGTCTTGGTATTGGTCTTGGTCTTGCAAAAACGCAAGAACAAGACCAAGACTGCAAGACCAAGACCGATTTTGGGCAACACTATTTGTGATGTTACATCTGCACGTACCGTTACCTACATCGTGGTTCTTGATGAAGTTAACGAGCACATTTTATTGAGTATACACACAAAGGAACACCCAATTGCTAGTATTGCTGCTTGCCAAGATTTGGATCCTCTGCCTAAAGGCGTTGCTAGTTAATACAACCTGGCACACATAGGCTGCGACACCTTCAAAATTGATCAGCTCCTCCTACTGAGTGAGTGAAGGACAAAAATATGGGGCGTACGCAGACTACCTAAATCAGTAAATGTGGCGTCAAAGCATTATATCGTAGAGATCAACTCACAAGGCCAAGTAATACTTAGGACAAAAATATAAAGTAAAATAACATATCTACATACGTAGCGCGTAGGTTGACGAGCTTACTCGATATTACGAGTTCCTCAAATTGCAACAGACATTAAATTAAATAAATTTTATCATTAATACGTCCTCTTGACGTTTAGTATCCGTCAAATAAAAAATATCCATGCTCATTTAATAATGTCAATTGCGAGAAAATTTCTCTGGTTTGATGTTTTGTCTGTAATATGAGTCAATATTTATTTTTGTTTAATTTTTTTGGCAACCGTATGATGGGATACTGAAAAATTACTATTTATTTTTAATGCACCAAATAAACTTATTATTGTGGGATAAAGAAACGTCAACTTCAGCTACTAATTGATGGCAGGTTTAAATTAATGAGAACATTTTAAAAAGCTGTGAGCTTTCCGAGGAAATGAACGACAAATAATAATTTAGACGTCTGCACGCTTTGTTTCAGTTTGGATAGATTAATTAGTTACAGCTCACACAGTGTGGCAGAGATTTACAAAGAAAACATTTACATTTTGCAGTAATTACTTACACAGCTTTACAACAACATTCTTCAGAGAAAATTTCGCTGCATACCTAAGTCCATTCGTACTTTTCTGACGTTCCAATCGAATATTGTTGTTCCAATAGTGATGTCACGAAATATTTTTGGGCAACATATCTTACCAGTGTTACATTGATCGCTGAAATTATAGCCGCGTGAGTCATGGCGGTCGACCAATCAGAGAGCCCGACGGACTATTTCAGCTCACATGTTTACGTGGGCGAATACAACTAGGCTGCTTTCGACAAAATATATACAGCTCTTCGAATTAGTGGATCTTATATATAGAATCGTGATTCTATTGTATGGTATATTAATACAATGCGGCATGGCTTAGGAATGTGTACCTCCTACAAAAAAAAACATAAAGCTTAAAATAAAATCGCTTGTGAAATATGTTGATTGAAAAGCTTTCAGAGTTGACAATAAAACTAGCCCACATTGAATCTACTCGTACACTAATTGATGAAAAACAACCACTACTGTTATCATAAAGTTTTTATGTACTTAGTAGTTTCGGTAATACTATATGGAAAATTTAATCATTACGCACATTAGACCCTGTTTTAGTGTCCCCTGTATACGGCGAGATGTATTTAATTAATTACACAAAATTGAACACAAGTAGGTATCATGCCAGATAAGTTAACCGGAACTTATCAAGAAGTGGTGAAGGAACTCTAAACGTACTCGTATTGTAATTGACTAAGGCATAACATAATCCGCATATAATGTTCCTACTGCTGGGACACGGTAGGGCTCTATGAGAGGTAGTCGGTCATATTCCTACCCACAGACCCAGTACAGGCACGTACAGGTTGGTTATGTTACCGTAAAATTGTAAAACACGTTAAGTAGATTGTAATCTCTCTAGCTAGGTTGTAAACTCTCGAAATATTGTCAACTGGAACATACGGAAGTATCTCTGCCCCCATAATCGGGACTTGGGGCACCCCCACTTTAGGTTAGTTAGGTTCCTTTAAACCCTATACTCGGAAATAGGGACTACGCTTTTTAGGGGAATATAAAGTGTTTTAAGGTTAGGTTATATTAATCGGTATTTCTCAGGAATGGTACATTATCTTTTCATGAGAGTGGTACAATTGGGCAAGGGGACCTCTCCTTCCCTCCACACCACGTGAGTTGACTACCATCGCATGCATTTCAAGAAAAATGATGCGTTTTATTGTAAGCAGTATGTTCGTTTGACAATATTTCGAGAGTTTACAATCTCTCTAGTTATTTTACAATCTAACGTGTTTGACAATTTTACGGTGACAGCCTAGTTATATCACATAGAACGTGTAAACGGACCCTGCTCATCACGATGTCGCCGATCAAGCATTCTATACATCAAACTAAGTAACTCGACGCATTTTTTTAGCTAGGAAACTTTTTTTGGGATGTAGGTAAAATCACGTTTCGGACAGTAGGTACTCAATGTAAATCACTTGAAGCATTTGTACTGATAGATGCATTGAATAGTACAAGGGTCACGGAGGTAACTTAAGTTCTAACATTATAAAAGGTAATTATGCCTCTCATGGGCTTTTGCTTTTACATGCCGTCGAGAAATATCTCTCAGGTATGCTGGTTTTTCCTCACGATGTATTTTTAATTTTACTTTAACTTGTGAAAAGCTTTGACTTCCAATATCTTCGTAACCATGTAGAACGTTCCCAGATTTTGTTCAAACCAAAAAAAATATCGCAATGGCGGGGAGACAAATGCCTTTCGGCTTCGTAAAGATTTCTTTACACCCATTATACTTGGATGGAGACTGATTGACAATTTTCAGTTTCAGAAGCCTAAAGGCTTCGTAGATATGCGAAGCCTAAAAAAATGCTGCAAAAAACCTGCCTAAAAACTGATATCTTTAATTTGTTAGCTAAGCCACGTAGGTAGTTAGCCTCGATACAAGGCGAATTTTCCATGAACTTGGTATCGGTTTATATAAACAAGTCTGCGCCGTTTCTGCTACAAATAGAACCCAATATAATATTGTGAGTTACATCTGTGTTAGTATAAAAACGCTTCGGAAGATTTTTGGACTCGCTCGTTTAAATAAATTTAATAACCCGGCGAAGTACAAGCTTTTTCTATATACACTTTTAAAATTAGATACACGTGTTGAAAGTAAAAAAATAAACAGTTTCACTGACTGATTTGAATTGGAATTAGAAAACTCGAGTTAGGTTAGGAATCCTGAGAACGCGTACTCCTTGCAATAAGCGTCGCTCCGAAAACTGCATAAGCTTTCAAGTTACAACTGCCTGCATTGATGGTCAGGACATAAATCCCGGCTTTTAAAAACGAGAATAATGTTATTGTCTGATATATCATCATTAAGATCTTTGAATGATTTCCAGAACACCAATGCATTTTACAGCCACAATAACCTAGATTGTAATAAGTACACAGATTAATATCTGTACCAGTTTAGGAAACCTCAGCTGCCCATCTTAATTTTCCATCAAAATAATAAAGTAGGTTCTAGAAAGTGTTATCTGTGTTATAGAACACCGAGTACGGCATCTCATATAGGCTGAACTAGGCGCGGTGGTTCACCGGGTAATGGCGGACTTGTGGTCGTATTAATCACATTAGGTCGCCGCCGCCACCGCGCCAGATTTTCACTTCGGCTCATTTGCGCTAATTGTGCGCGCGATTGTCACTCAGGCTTGAATAAACAACGGAGCCGCGCAGCAAGGATTAGGTGATTAGCGCTTAATTGTGTTACCACGATTATTTCATATTCGCCCGTCGAGCTGCAGTCTGATTTCATATTCGAGCAGATTTGTGCGCACAAGTTTTGCTTGTTTGGACTCAGTTGTGAGAATATCAGCATTATACTTATATCCATTCGATGTTAGGATCCCGACGACAGTAATGTTTAATGGACGTGAAGTTATTGCGTTTATGTATCGATACTTTGTTTATGACACAATATCATAATACTCTATTGATGTTTATCTGTTGTACAGCAAACAAATTGTGCGAGGAGCTGAACGGCGTGGGGGGCGACGTGGGGCTGCCGCCGGTGAGCAGCAGCGGCGGCGGCAAGTGGGCTAGCAGCTGCGGCCTGTTGCGCCAGCCCTCCGGCTTCCCGCTCCTCGGCGTCGCGCCACCCAACTATCTGCTGTCGGACCACCTCGGCACCCTCGCCAAAACGAACAACCATCTTTTCTAATGGGCGTAGCAGCGTCGCCTTGAGTCACCGTCCGTGGCGCGACGAGTCCACGGGGAGCGCGCCGCTGCCCCGCCCGCACCACCCCCCCGCTCTCTGCACCCACACCGCCTGCATTTCATTAACATTCCAGGTTACACTGTGCCAAGTGAGAACTTTCTAAAGTGATGATCTAAATGACGAGATTGCGATTTTGATTTCGATTGCGCGTAAAACATTCCAAGTGCCAATTCGTGTCCATTAAAGTATGTATTGTCGCAATAATAGTGAACTGTGTAAATGATTTTTAGATGTATTTATTGTAACAAAGCAGTTGAACGTACAAGTTGCCTGTTACATGTACACGGGTGTTTAGTTTTAGATAGTTTATTATAATGAAGATTTTGTGTGATACGATTGTAAATAACATTCCGATTGTATACGTTTAATAAAGGTATACTAATTCAGTGAAGAATTGAAGTAAAGGAATATAAATTACTTAATTTTAAATGATGTCCTATAAAAATATGATGTATTTTATTCGTCGATACCTAAATGAGATATAAAATCAATAAAATGTATTAATCCAATGAATTTTTAAAATGTTTCCGCAAGCTGTAACGGAATTGTGTCGTTCTATTACTTCTTAGTCACCGGAACATTAGTTTTATTTTAAACGAATTATTATTTATTGATAAAGTGCATAGATTAATACATAGTTCGATATATTAGCCAACATACCGGAGTTGGCGATGAGCAATGTAAATATGTAATAAATTATTTGTAAATACTAGATATAATAGTGGTGTACCCGAGTGTATGTAATTATTGATGAATTTGCGGAGGGTGTTTTAATAAAGCAAACAATAAATCGTCTGTTTTTGTTTGTTTTAACCCTAACCTCCTGTGTGGTTTTACAAAACAGTTAATTGAAATGTAATCTTTAGTGAATGAATGTTTTGAAAACAATTGATTGACTTACTGTTACGTATTACATAGATACTCAGCTGAACGGAACGATGTTTTGAAAACCTATTTAGTATGATGAGTATTTCGCATACTTCTGACTCTCCTTTGAAAAAATCGAAGAGGTGATAATTCAGAATTGCAGACGGCACTGAAGTTTCCTTGCAATAATTTCGTAACAAAACAGGATTGTTTACATGCTTGTATTTTAAAATTAGGGCACGACACACGCTGTTGCAAGTGAATTGAGCTCACGAAGTCACGGCACATATTCCGAGTGTTTATCATTTCCGTTTTAATTTACTCTGTCGAGTTAACATGACGAAGAGTTCTTATTTTTGTACTAACATTAGGTTCCTGAAATAAGACGGAATCAAGCAAGGGAGATACGAAGAATGGTGTGCAATGGAGGAGAACTACGCTCAGAATTGCGTGCGGCCTGAAAACCAGAGAGGGATCGGAGTTCTTAAAGGGCCGGCCGAGCATGCGTTTTTCATACAAACGTAATACCAAAATAATATGAAAACCAAACATATTCATAAAGTAGGTGTATAAATTTCGATTGTATTATAGAATATCTATGTTCCCAAATAAATATTTTGAAAGGACAATGATATAAATACGAGATATGAGGAATCTTAAGAGGCATGCGGAGCATGCGTAATTCAAAACGTAATGCCAAAATAATTTGTAAATTAAACATATTCTTAAGGTAGTGTGTATTTGAATAAATATTTTGAATGGACACTGATTTAAACAAGAGTTATGAGAAAAGTAAGTTTTCTTTAGAAATTTTAAATTCATATCTCTGGTCTTTATATCATTGTTTTTTCAAAAGATATATTTGGGAACATAGATATTCTGTAATCCAATCGAAATAAACACTCACTACCTTAAGAATATGTTTGATTTATAAATTATTTTGGTATTTCGTTTGTATGAACTATGCATGCTCCGCCGCCGCGCCGGGCGGCCCCTTAAAAAGAGATTTTCGAAACTGAAGTACAATGCTTGCAACGTACAGAATTTAATTTAATAGAAGTCCATCTTAATATTTCTGAAGCTCTTAATAATAGCTAGGGTACTTTAACTTCTTTTTTCTCGGGTCTCGAAATATCTAAATGATATTTTTAATATAAAACAATTAGGGGAATCCGGGACCGCGGTCCCGGTTCCAAAAGTCCCACGAACCGGTTCTGGGTTAGCACAGGCTTTGTGTGTTTTTGTTTGCGGGGTGCACAGTGGCACTCGTCACCTCAGCAGTCACTTCCTTTCTAGGCAAAATAGTACGTTTAATATTTAATTTCTCGATTGAAGTTATTACTAAACATGGTAGGTAGTAAAGGTACTGTTGCATTAAAATATTATCATCATCTGCCTAGCCTTTCTCAAGATTGTAGGGGTCTGCTATCAGTCAAACCGGATTCACCTGAATTTCATGGCAGTATTTTAGCCTAAAAAAAAACCATCCATGTTCTTTCGTCACCCTTTACGTTCCGGAGCCGCGGTATCTCTTTCGAACAGTCCCGCAACCCCGGCAGGCTTCGGCCCTTGCGGGCCCCTCCCTTTACGCTGACATCTCAGGCGCGCGTGGAACACGAACGCGCCGTCGACACGGCCTGTCGTCATTAGACGGACGGACGGCTAGCTATTTACATGGTGCGACTGCCTGTCTGATCTCTATCCCTTGGTAAGACTGGTTGTAAGATTTTCTGGCTTCTGACTACCAATAAACATGATCAAAGATCTACAATGGACAGCCGGGGCATTGGCCCCAGCAACAAACTCCTCCATGCCTCGGACGCCTCCTTATGCTGTTGAGCTTAAGGAGGCATCCGAGGCATGGAGGAGTTTTGTAGTGTTAGGTTAGCTAGTTATAGTTTGAACCTATCCGTGGAACGACCTCAACAAGGATTGCTTCACCTTGGGAAATAACCCGTGACGCTGTTATGATTTAGCCATATTAATGTATGTTTTTAGGATTAGAAAAGTGACAAATACTGTTTAACTGTCACATACTCTGAAGTAATCCATCATCCTAGTATACACAAAAAATAGTTGGAGACAATACGCCCCTGGTTTCCATAGCAATAAAGGTCGACGAAGCACGAGAGCGACCTCCAAGACGAAGATCATTGAGAAGAAAATGATCTAGAATACATAAAAAGGACAAATATTTATTTGTCGCGTCATAGCCACGAGTGATGTGCGCCTTGGTCCGGTTATAGGCCATTACGACCTTGTTCGCCGCGAAGGGCCGTCGCACTCTAACACTCTAATGAAGATGACATTGTTTTCGTATCTGTAGACAGCTCTAGGTAAAATATTGCTGTATGAATACATAAACACGAAAAAAGTCGCTTCGGATGTCTGCGTAGATTTTGAGTAATTACGAAATGATTTATGCTGGTATTTATGGCTTTATGTTCTATTTACGTCTCGCGTTCACGTGGTCGTCCATGTTGTTTAGGAATCCGCGAGCAATGGAAAATTTAAATAAACTGGTTTCCTCAGTTTATTTCGTAGAATAAACTGAAGAAACTGGTTTACAGCCTGTTAAATAGTTAGTTAACCATTGTACAGGCTTCTAAACTTGTTCACATGGACGGATACGTCAATGGTTCCTTTTCTTTCCTACTCATCTGTTACTGTTTCACTTAAAATAAAGCTGTTATCAGTAAGACAACAGCTTTATTGACTAAACACTGATTAAAGCGTAACGCACAGAAAAAGTGAGAGGAGACGAATATGCCTTTGGAAAGTATAGTTTCGTAAAATGTGTTTGCCTTAGGTCCATGTTCACGGAAAAGATAATTGCCTGATTATCTAAAAACAGCTGTTTAAGGGACATGTTCCCCTCAAAAATGTGTTTTAAGGTGGACGCACACCTATCCGCGCCGAAGGAATCGACCGCGCCGAAAGAATCGAATTTTAGAATTACTTGTATGAAATCCTACTAAATTCGAATCGGACGAATAGATGTCGTCATACGTATGGTTGAAATAAAAAAAAAATCACTTCCCACTTTACTCCATTTATGGGGGCTTCCCTAATAGAACATTTTTTTCCAATTTTTATTTTACCACTTTGTCGGCGTGATTGATACACATATTGGTACCAAATTTCAGCTTTCTAGTGCTAACGGTCACAGAGACATGGCGAAACTATAAGGGTTCCTAGTTGACTACGGAACCCTAAAAAAACCCGCATCAAAATCCGTTGCGTAGTTTTAAAGATCTAAGCATACATAGGGACAGACAGACGCGGCGGGAGACTTTAGTGATAAAGTATAAAATTTCTCTGTAACTCTTATAAACAGTCTCTCTCAGTAGTAGTGTAAGTTGTAAATTCACAATTAAATCAACCAGTATCAGTAGTTCAAACTCGCGACCCGTTTTGTATAGCGCGCAGAGCCTCGGCTCCAGTCGGAAAATCTAGTTAAATTTTCTTCAGTAGTAAATGCAAATAATTTAGCTGTCTGTTAATATATTCGCCATGTTCAGAAAGAATACTTTATGTCATTCGTCCAAAGTAAACCAAACCACCAAACCACCAAACTTTTTTGTAGTGTTAGCATTTTCATTAGTCATATTTTTACCGAGAACCCAGTGTCGAAACCTGTTTTTTAGGAATTCTCGAGATTTTTCACAATGTCACGGCTATGTTCTAAACATAGCTAGGATAGTGCATAGCGAAAAATAGCTCTTTAGCAAAAAATGCATAGCAACTGCACCACTTCCCACGTGGTGTCTAGACTCGTGATCTCAGTGGCAGGTGGAATGGTTGGAGTTCCCAATAAATAAGATAGTTACAAGATTCTTCTGGAAGTCACGTGAAATGAACATGTGAGGAGGATTATAGACGCAAATCTTTCACCGACGTATGAAGTCTGGAAAGGACTGTGTTACTTTTTGCCATTCCTTAGGCAGGCAGGAGCCCAAGCAGAGGTACGATAACCGACACAATTGTCCGAAATGTAACACACACAAAACACATCCGATCTGATGCAACTCTCGTGAAAAGCTCCCATTTTCAAGGCAGCCAAATTACTCCTCCACAGCTAGCTACATTCCAATCTGAAAGTGAAAAGTGAATAAAAACGTCTGGGACTTAGAACGTTTTCAAAGTTCCGTTCATGCGTATTATGGAGTTTGGAATTGAAAATAAGACCTGAGATCTTTGGTGAGGTTAGTAAAAAGTTGACAATATACTAAAAACATTATTAAGCTGTGTGTATTTAGAGTCAATATACCAGAATTAGGTATTTGTATACACCTATTTACTAGGTAATACCTAGCTAAAAGCTTAAGTCTTAAACATTATCATAGATCAATTCTAGCAAGCTTGACTGACTGTCATAAAAATATCATCTCCTGCACGTAATAACAATGAAATATAACAGAATATCTTCATATCATTCCAAGTCGCAACATTTGCAGCGAATATTATTTAGCAACTACATAAATCACAGGTTTCTTGTTTTAAAATATTGTTCAGTGCAATCGGCAATCTCCTATTTGTGTAAGGTTGTTAGTATGTCATGTGTTGTATACTCGTGGTATTGGGTAAGGGTATGTATGTAACTCACTGTTTATTTTGATTGTTCGTACTCAAAGACATTTAAATATACTGCGGGACAATCGTTATCTACTTGCAAGAGCCAAGTGGGCTCTGTTCGGTACAAATGTGTTTTAAACTTGGAAATTATAAATTTTGCTTGAATCATTTTCCAAATGGAATCATATTTTATGACATTTTTTCTGATAGTCTCTGTAAGTATAAATATTCTCTTTGTTCAAACACTAGGTACCTACATTCTACGTACGATGCGAATGACGTCTGTCACAACTTCACAAGACACGGTCATGAATCATTTCTCATGTAAAACCAATCAGAGTCCAACAAAAAAGCGTGAAAGACGCTTTCGCTAATGACTTAATTCCCAGACGATATTTTTTCAAGGAGTTATTTGAAACGGAGGTAAAAATATGTTATTTTTCATTTTCCCACGTAAAGAATCTGTTGGATTCGCGTGGGCCACGGCGACAATGATAAGTCAGCGGGTTCTCATCTCAATGGCACGATGGCGTGTACGCGTGGGCGGCGCTTGCGCAGCGTCGGCGTAGCGCCCGCCTACGAGCTGCATTAGTGCCTTATAAGGACGCCTAAGGAGCTTTTATTATTGAGCTTTTGTTCAAAGATTTTTTTTAACATAAACCTGTTTTCTACACAGAGGAGTATGTTGTTTATTTATGCTAAGGAGCTTACGAATAGAAGCAAGGCGTAAACAGTGGAAGTTTTTTTTTTGAGTAGGTGCCTTTTGCTCTTGCAATGTTACGGCTATTGACACTGAAAAATACTGAATAGTAACAAAAGCATTTTTAAGTTTTTAGGCATTTTGATGAAATCCTTTTATAAACAATGTAAATTACCGTTTTTATCCTATTTGAATCAAGCATGTAAATTACAAACATCATTTAGTGAATTAATTTATGAGAAAACTAGCTTGAGAGTGATTATTTTTTATAAAATAACAATATTTTATAATTTAATGGACGGCGCAGTAAAATTGCCGTTTATTTTGTTTCCGACATTTGTCTGTGCCATGTTTATATTCAAGTTTTTTATTCGGTGATGATTGGAAATGAATAGCACTAATCAATTAGCACTTCATATGACAAGAGAATAAAATTATGTTTGAATGTCCGAGGTTTTGCAATTTTTAATAAAAACTTAATTTAATTTTAAACTACATCAGTGGTTAAAGGTTATTCCCCTTTTATGTTTTGGTTAAAATAATATATAGTAAAAAATCTTCATGATTTAGTTGAAATTACGTTTCATTTTTATAATGCTTGCGGCTTGCTTGCACAAAACATAACACGGAATGAGTTTTTGACTATACCTACCTAATTATTGTAATCTAATCGGAAATGTATACTAATTACCTTTTCCATGAACACTTTAAATCGTTACAAATGTTTATATTAAATCATACAAATATTTTCAATAAGCTCACACAAAGGCTGTTTGAGTCAGATGGCTATTTCGTATCGGCTGGTCATCGGGTGGCGGGCGCTGCGTACGAGTTTCCAGAAGGGCGCATCTTGAGCGCGCTATAAATACGTGGACTCAGCTTTCAGGAGTTCAGTCTAGCGGTGCCTTCCTCAGCGCACTAACTCCTCGTCTACGCAGCAACACACACACACACACACCATGTCTCTGGAACGTCAAGTCCGTGCTAAGGTCAGAAAAACAATTTAAATAGTCCCATTTTACTCGCTCATGTTTTTTTTTTCCAATTTAATCTAAAGCTCTCAAGAAATAAAAAGTAAATTAAACAAATATCAGTAGAAAAAAATATATGAACCTAAAATCGAAAAGTACTTTAAATACAAGTTTTTTAAATTAAAAATAGATACGAAGATTTTTTCTAAAACAAAGAAAACTCTTTCCTCTCTTAATTATTCATTTGCCTTTTTTTATAGCACAGAGCATATTTAACTACATTTTTGTGAATAAGCGATTTTTACTTTTTGTAGATCAACACAAAGCTTTCATAAATCCAATAAAATCTCGTTATTTTTTCAAAATATCATCGGGCTTTCCATGAACGTATAATTTAACATGACAAAATCATTGCTGAGAAACGTTTCTTGATATTCACAGTTGGCTTCCAAGCGTAGCCCCGAGCAGGAGAAGGAAGCCCAGGAGTGGATTGAAACCATCCTTGGTGCCAAGTTCCCCCCTGGTGAAGCCTACGAGGATGTTATCAAGGACGGCACCGTCCTCTGCCAGCTCATCAACAAGATCAAGCCTGGCTCCATTCCCAAGATCAACACCTCTGGTGGACAGTTCAAGATGATGGAGAACATCACCAAGTAAGTTCGGAAACATTAGAATCGGAGAATTCCTAGAATAGATCTCGATAAAGTTCAAAAATAATGTGATCGAAAAATGTGACACTTTTTTCTAGTAAACATAGACGTATAAATACTACAGTGTAACTGCAATAGTGGTCTACAAATATCTTTCAATCAGAGTTTTGCACACGTCGTAAGCTAATTTCGTCATTGTTCCTTGTAAGTAAAAATCGGATGAATTCCTAACGTGTTTCCCCGTTTAGCTTCCAGGCAGCCATAAAAGCGTACGGTGTCGCCGACATCGACGTGTTCCAGACCGTCGACCTTTGGGAGAAGAAGGACATCGCCCAGGTCACCAACACACTGTTCGCTCTCGGCCGTGAGGTGAGCATCCATCACTTTATTATCTATAACAATGCCAAACATGTCATTAAACACTCCGCAACATGCGGCATGACTTGGCCTCTTAATTTCACATAACACCGAAATTTACGACTTTCGAAATATAGTATAGGGGATTACGCAATCGATTTTATAATCTTGTAAACCTCCAGATTTGATCGCACCCAATTTAACATAGCAATAACGTATACTTTTATCTTATACACACCATTTATTACAAACAAGTGCGATCGGTGGAATAGAATATAGAATTCACCCAGCATCGGATTAAATAATGTGTTCACAGATTGTTTGGTTTAAGATACGTTTAGAATTTAAGGAGTTGGCGCTGAGCCAAGTTCAACCAAATTTTACGAGCATCTTGCAACATTACCTCAGTTTTCATAAATATCCAAGGTCGCTCTGTTTAGTTGAGGCCGTGTGGGCAATATTGGAATCTTACACGTTTACAGGTGCTTTCCTAAAGCGAAGCAAACTTTAACAAGATACACTACGATACATACCTATAATAGGACATTGCATTCTTTACTAAGTTTATGATTTTGTTTTGTCTACAGACCTACAGGCACCCTGAATTCAGCGGCCCCAACCTAGGCCCCAAGCCCTCTGACGAGTGCAAGCGTGACTTCTCCGACGAGGTCCTGAACGCCGGCAAGACCGTGATCGGTCTCCAGGCTGGCTCCAACAAGGGCGCCACCCAGGCAGGCCAGAACATGGGCGCCGGCCGCAAGATCTTGCTCGGCAAGTGAGAACCTCGCCTTCATCCAGTGATATTATTTTATAAGATAATTATTTTTGTACAAAACTGAGATGAATGGACGCTAATGTGAGACTGTTAGCCTTATGAATATCTAGTCATGCGTGATATATGGAATTTGATCTGCTGTAACTTAGCAATGTAGTACCTTGCAATCTATTGCATACCTTGGGTTCTGTTATACACTCCATGTAGCGCCAAAATGATTTTGTACATAAGTGCCTAGTATTAAGATAAAATTATTTATTTCCATTTTATTATATGGTTTTATAATAAAATACAAAACAGAGTATTTACTTTTATTTACATACAAAAATAATCTAAAAGACATCATAACTCATCATAGACTCGTACCATTTTGGGTTTACACTAATTCACAACAAGCTTGTATTTATGTAAAGTTCTATAGCACTGATGACACCACCATCCACCACATATGCATGTATATATATTATATATCCTTGAAATACAAACAAATCCAAAATGGTTTCGTGATTAAGGTTTGTTTATAAATAAGTTTGTCTAAACGGATATCCTCTTATAATTTTTACCGCAGTTTTGTGAACATATTAATCCTGAAGAGTCTGGCGTACCTATTCAACTCCATATTTTAGCAGAGCTGCAGTACAAGTACGTAGAAATCGATAGGACTCGATAAGATAAATTAGACAGTTATTCTCGATAAAATGAGTTTTTATGGAGTCAAAAACTCATTTTATCGAGAATGACTGTCAAATTTATCTTATCGAGTGCTTGTAGGGCTGTATAGATTGCTTTTGGTGTATGTTAAAGTCAAAGTCAACAATTAGGCCATTAAAATGCACTTTTGTACTTCTAATCTATACGGAAACAGAGTTGATTCTAGATATCTAGTTGCCCACGTAGTTAAGCAACCTATATATTTCAGACTTATTCAATGAAACGTTAGAATGGACGAGGAACCACAAAGCAAAAGCAACTTAACACAAAACCCTGTCTTTTTTCAAACAAGATCGTGGATTTAGAAATTCATTATTTCTTTGAACTGTCTCCAAAAAGAACCTAATACAATTCATTTTTAGGGTTCCGTAGCCAAATGGCAAAAAACGGAACCCTTATAGTTTCGCCATGTCTGTCTGTCTGTCTGTCTGTCTGTCTGTCCGCGGATAATCTCAGTGACCGTTAGCACCAGAAAGCTGAAATTTGGTACCAATATGTATATCAATCATGCCGACAAAGTGCAAAAATAAAAATTTAAAAAAACATTTTTATTAGGGTACCTCCCCCAGACGTAAAGTGGGGAGCGATTTTTTTTTTAATTTTGAGTTGACGTGTGATATATTGTTGGATAGGTATTTAAAAATGAATAGGGGTTTTCTAAAATCATTTTTTGATAATATTAATATTTTAGGAAATAATCGCTCCGAAAGTCAAAAACAATGTGTCCCCCCCCCCCTCTAACTTTTGAACCATAAGTTTAAAAAATATGAAAAAAATCACAGAAGTAGACCTTTATATGAACTTTCTAGGAAAATTATTTTCAACTTGATGAGTTGAATAGTTTTTGAGTTATATAGCACTTTTTCAAAAAAACGCAAATGATAACTTTGTTTTTCATACAAATACTATGAAAAACAAAGTTATTTTTGCTGACGAAAAATGTTGGTATTTTTAATGGTCTGGGAAGCTACGGAACCCTACAGTGAGCGTGGCCCGACACGCTCTTGGCCGGTTTTTTTAGTGTTTGGTGTCGACAGTTGGCTAAATGGAATCGTCAAGCGTCAAATCATTCATAGAAACATGTGGTTTATTGTAAAAAACTTTGTTTCATGTTGATTGCGAACACCTAGATCATTGGAGGCTCGCCAGAAATGTCAGCAGCTGCTCACTTTGCATCATTAAATTTTATTAAACGTGTCTGACAATTAAATTTGATAATATTAGGAACACTTTTAGTGACCATATCCGTTGTTTGAATCCCTTCGGCCGCATTCGAAACCAAGGTTCGAAACTGGTTTCTAAATAAGAATATTGTTTCTTCTTTCGAAACTGGTTTCGATATAAGAATTATATTTCGTATCTCGAAACTTGTTTCGACAAATGAATTATATTTCTTCATTCGAAACCGACAAATGAAAATCAAAACCTCTTTAGAATTAATAATCTATAAATTATAATAATATTATATATATAATATATAATATAATATTATATAATATAATTATATAATATTATATAATTTATATAATATTATATAAATTATTATAATATATAATGGATTCCACTAGGCAATCCATGCATATGTTTTTTTTAACTGAGCTATTAGCGTTACTTTTTAGGAAGTTACAAATATATAAACAGTGTGAGTGTCAAATAAAATAATTTTATGAAACTATTTGGAAATAAAATCCGGTGCGTTTCCATACACTTATATTTAATTGAAATAATTTAACAAGTAAGACTTAATAATGCAGTGAAAAGGGGGCGATAATTTCAACGCAATGGCCAACGGAGATTTCTTTCTTTTGTAGTTGCTGGATTGCTAATTTAATTTCTTCATCTATTTCCATGTAGTGTTTGTTCTTTTTTGTAGTTTTCTTGCTTACACTTGTTTCATTTTTTAAAAAATCCAGGACTTGAGCTAATGTTGGATTCGTACGCCCAATAAATCTGTTTATTTTGGAATGCCATCCCTCCAAGTGGTTTGTTGTTCTTATTTCTTCTGTACTGCAGCAGCAAAGTTTGGCAAAATCGTTGTGTTCAAACCATTGCTTTTTAAAATATTTGTTAAATTTTTGTACTTCTATGGCGACTGGGCTTTTATTCATTACATATTTATAACCTTTATTAATATACTCTTGTGGTAAGCGTGCTAAACCAGCACAGCGGGCTACGTGTCTCTTTTTGACGCTTGATTTTAAACCCAGGTTTTTTGCCTTTCGGAATAATGCCCTGTTGTAATGGAAGTAGCATAACTTTATTTTGATCAACGGAAAGACATCTCTAATACCTTGCATTGCTGCTTTTTCAAAATCCAAAGTAACCTTCTGAGGTTTAAATGATGGAATCTGCGATTTAATTAATCTGTACAATATTTCGTAGGTTTTTCTATTTTTGTTTTCAAGAAAGGCAAAAATTAAAGGGGTTACTGAATGAGTGTCTTTATCATAACCGTGTATCGAATATAACTGTTTGAAACATCGTGGGCAAGACTTAAAGGTACCGTCGCAGTAAATGTGTTTGTAATTTGTGATTTTTTGTCTAGAACTTTTTGTGCAAAATAATAAAATTCGATTGCCTTCATCAATGAAATCAGCTAAGAGCATATTTTCAAATTTTTTTGGTACAATTACTTCGCTGGGTAATGTAAATCTTTGTTTTGTAACACCCAATACTTTGTTCCGTTCGTTGTATAGTCCGCTTTTAATATTATTAAAATTTGGCAATTTATTGATCAAACCAACTCCTTCATTTTCCATTTCAGATTTCATATCGTCATATTGTTTTTTTATTGAGACAAAATTAGTACTTACTTTTTGTTTTAAAGTATCCATTTTTTTAAGAAATTCTGTATTTATAATGTCCCCTTTGCAATGTATCTCGTGTTGGTTTTGTTTTATAACTTCATTCTTAGAATTAATAGTAAAGTTGCCATTACATCCAAAATTTTCATTCTCGCAATAAAAAAATGTGTTGCCGGATTTGTAGATTTTTTTTCTATGGTACTTACGTCCCTGATATAGAGCTGCCACACCTCCTCTTTTTGTGCTTATAAACTCAACTTGTGTTGTATTCATGGCAAATATTGTTAACACCGAATCTAGTCAAAAAATGCTATTCATTTTTAAATTTCCTCGTTGCACTTACCTATAGTACCTATATGTCATTCTAGTTAATTTTAAAATCATTTGCTTATGTGTAAGCGGCCAGCAATATTTTTTATAGATTATTAATTCTAAAGAGGTTTTGATTTTCATTTTCATTTTTTTTTTTTTTATATATAATATTATTATAATTTATAGATTATTAATTCTAAAGAGGTTTTGATTTTCATTTGTCGGTTTCGAATGAAGAAATATAATTCTTTTGTCGAAACAAGTTTCGAGATACGAAATATAATTCTTATATCGAAACTAGTTTCGAAAGAAGAAACAATATTCTTATTTAGAAACCAGTTTCGAACCTTGGTTTCGAATGCGGCCGAAGGGGTTTGAATATGCACTCATTTATTTTCTGGTTTTTTAATGACAGAATGAGATCTCTTGTAATCAGCAGTAGTGAAATAAACGATGTGTGGACCCCGACCGAATCGGACTGGAGCGATTGTTTAACTATTGTGCAATGTATACTTCGTAACAGTTGGTGAAATTACACACAAACATGAAATTGACACTGCTCAATGTACATTTTGAAAAAAATACTCCTCCTGACCGAATTTTAGGCATGGCGGCCTAATTTCAGCGGAGGTATTATAATGCACAAGTGTGTACGTAAACATAGGTAGGTGCACTTCTCTTCTAGACCCAGTCCGAGGAGGGCAAGCCGACACAACCAGAGAGCGAACAGACGTATCAGGAGCAACAGCTTCACGTGCTTTCCCAGAAACGGTAGCTATCACATTGTATCAAGTTCTAAAATGCTACTGCGAACAATGGAAAACCCTGGAAATGAAACTCAGGATCCTATGCTTAGCAGTTACGATTGTGACAACGTCGAAATCGAAATAATACATATTTGATACAGCGCCTTTACCCTATCGATTGTTTATCGGCTAGGAATATGTATAGGTAGTGGTGGTACCAGCCCAAGCCCAAAAGTTTGGATTGTCTTCCAAATAAGGGTTTTCCGTATAAACAATAAAAAACGGCACGTCACTATGTACAGACCCCATGCATTGCACCACCTGTGACTGCCTACGGTATTGGTAACATCAAAACCTCAAGATTGCTTGACAAGACGTACAGTAAGACAGCATACTACATCACTGTCCTAACCAGTATACAACCCAATCATACTGAACATGAACATCCCAGGATTTCATTTTCTATCGGTCTATCCAGCTGTTCAGCTCATTTCACTTTTACCTAAGCCAAATAACTTTTAGACCTAATTTTAGTTCTAGTGCCTTGGTCACTTAAACAAACTTTGTTTGAAGGAGTGAAGTGAGGGAAAAAGAGAGTTTTTGAATGTTGTTTGATTGTTTGAAAAGAATTCTTATGTCGCGCCGTTTCAGAGTTATTTCTAACTAATGTGGCTAGTGCTGCCATCTGTTAAGGTTTGTGGACACTTTCAAAACTTTTTCGCGTGGGAAAATCGGCTGGAAAATTACGAGCTCTTTAGATTCTCTGAAAAAACCAAAAACCTCAAAACTAATCTATACTAATATTATAACGAGGTAAAGCTTGTATGTTTGGAAGTAGGACCTTTGTAACTACCCATCCGATAAAAAAAAAATCATTGATGAAAATGTAATTTATTTCATCACCACTGCTCTCAAAACGGTGAAGGAAAACATCGTGAGGAAACCGGCATGTCCTAGAACCAAAAATTCGAAGACATGTGACATCTACCAATCCGCACTGGGCCCGCGTGGTAGATTATAGCCCATTCCCTCTCATTGAGAGGAGGCCGTGTCCCAGCAGTGGGAACATTATAGGCTGATGATGATGATGATGAAAATCTACACTATTGCCGAGTGCCACAGAATGTGTGTTCTACGCGAATGAAGTCGCGGGAAGAAGCTAATAACAAACCAAATAAAATGACTATATTATTCATAACTTAACGTCATCTTAAATAAGCACCAGAGATTGATGATTGTATTGTATAACAACGGGCTGGTGTCCGTAACTCCACGTCAAATCGCGTATTTTGCGTATGGGCTATAATCCACCACGCGGGCCCAGTGCGGGTTGGTAGATGTCACATGTCTTCGAATTTTTGGTTCTTGGACATGCTGGTTTCCTCACGATGTTTTCCTGCACCGTTTTTGTGAACAGTGATGATGAAATAAATTACACAAAGTAATGCGCCTGTGTGGGTTCGAACCCACGACTTACTGTTCGTAAGTCGGGGCCGCCACCACTGGGCCACCGCTGCTCTCCAAGAGGATGATGATAACATAACAGCACGCTTCGAAGTGTTAGGCAGAGGTGTAATAAATAGTAGATACGCTCATATTTCACCAGGTATGTTTAAGTCCCATAATCCCATGGACTCTAGCTGTAGACAGGAGTTAAAATACTTTTGTAAATCTCCGCTAAACGCTGGTCTAAACAAAGTCATACATCATCACATTTCATTCGCTGTAAGACGAACGAAACCACTAACTTAGGAAGCATGAACAAGTTAAGAAAGAAGTCTTAGGAGCCTTAGGGCTTGGTAAGATATCTGAAAATTCTTTGCCTTGAAGAGATAAAACTTTGTATGGAATGTTATTCATTTTAGCTGATGGGAAAACCCTATTAAGGGAATACAAACAAAGCTTTTCTATATAACTGACTGTTAAAAAGGAAGCTCAAATAACTAAATTAATTAATTTCAATCACTAACCCCTGTACGATTAATTATAAGTTATGCATAAATAAACAACTTTCGCATTAAACTGAATCACACAACGATAGGGGTCCAAATATTACCATTGACGATCACAGCTAAATTATACTTCGGCCAAACATGCGTTAACTTATAAATAAACAGATTCTAAGTTTAGGTTATCTAAAAGTTGTCTAAGCTGCTAGATTTAGGTCATAAGACTAGGTAGGATGAGGAGCCTCTGCGATACTTTAGAAATATAACCTATGGTTTTAGGTAAATCGTCAATCGTGAATGAAATGGTTGCTCTCAATGTAATGGCATTTGGCTTGAGACGGATTTCTAATAAAATACCTACGCTAGTTGGTTTCGTGTCATTGACCCCAATTTCCCTGGCTATCACACATTTTCTTTGTTTAATGTAAGTTTTGCTGTGAATTGACGTTCGTGGCGGTATTACTGGGAATGAGAATAAAGCCTGTGTTTAATTCAGTTACCTACTGGAAAAAGTGTGTGACGTATAAATTTAATGTGATTTGTGATACTCGTTTCATCTGTAGTGAGATAAAAAAAACATTTGCGTTTAACGATGAGCGATCTAAAGGTGAGTTTATTTTTAAGTTTATAGATCAGAATAGTTTTTAAATTAACTAAATGGTGCCTCATTCACAGATTTGTTATTAAACCTATTTTTGAATTAATGAATCTAGATAAGGCTAGGCAGGTGATGATGAATCTGGATACATTTATCAGTTATACCTCGAATAAATACCTTGCTAATTGAATGCATATTTATTTTATTTTTAGTAAATACGTATTAACAATAAAACTATGATTAAGTACGTAACATGATTACCATCCGAAAGTTTATCTGAGCGCAAAATTAGAATAACGACCACGTTAGCTACGGAAATGTCGAATGTATGCTGTGTCGTTACATTAACGACTAACGCCGCTAAAACGAAAATAGTACGCAGCAACGACGAACAGCGGCGGCGTCTGGCGGCCGTGTGCAAAATCACGAACGTAACGACTAACGAAAATAACGACCAACCAGCCGATGGCGTAACGGGTAACGAGGCCGTGAAACCTGAAAATAGTTTTGCATGGTTCTCGATTTCGCCGTTCGTTTTAGCGAAGGCTCAGTCGGGCAGCGGCCGCGGAGCCTTCCGCACCGCTGTCCGCTGCTCCGACACCAGATGGCGTCACTGTGCGTCCATAGTCTCTTAGTTTCATTAAGTATCGCCAGATGGAGCACCAAGCGTTAGGGCTTCGGCTTTCCATTTAGTTTCCGCCCTTTTACGATAGATAGAGCTACGAGGAACTGAAAGACTGAAAAGTGAATGGTGAGTAGAGTGTACGGCATGCATATTTTGTTCCAGTTTGTTCTATTTTTGATCTTTTTTTCTTATATTCGTTCTTGTCCTTTCTCTAGTGTTAATGTACCGATCGGTTTATTACTAATCTGTACTAGACCTTTCATGAAACCTTACGCATGCAGATACTTCCCTTAACATTATTTCATATGATAATCAAAATTAGTCGCCTATAAAGTTTAAGTAAAAATAACGTAATTATAATTTTTTTTTTCTGTTTTTTGATGCCGAAGTAATTATAAATAGGTGAGTATGTAACCTGACGTGTATACGAATGTAGGTACATACAGTGGTTACCTTTGTAAGAAAGACCAGAAAGCAAGCGACCTGATAATAATATAGCAAAACTTTTAGGATTTGGAGAACATCTAAAACAGAAAATTTCTTGTCTATTATTGTTTGGACAGTATTAACAAAGAGTTTGTATTAAAAACCTTCACCTACATTCTGCAATGTGTTATTATTTTATTCGTAAATACTGGGTAATGAGTTTCAAAACACAATGTTTCTGGGAACATCTTGTTTAATATTATTATTACCTATTTTTAGTCGTGACTCTTCCACGAATAAAATATATCTATGATTTTCCCTAAAATCATTAGTCATTTGTTTTCTAAATTCGTACCTACATACCCGTTCTAGTTCTTTGGATAGTAGTCACTCGTCGATAGTTTTCAGCCAGCACCATCCTAAGCTGGTTGTAGAATACTTTTGCACATTTTCCTGGTTTCTTGCTATTCGTCTTTCCATAATTCTGATGCCTAATGTATAATGTCACCGTAAAATTGTCAAACACGTTAGATTTTAATCTCTCTAGCGATATTGTAAACTCTCGAAATATTGTCAACTGAACATACGGAAGTATCTCTGCCCCCATAATCGGGACTTGGGGCACCCCCCCGTTAGGTTAGTTAGGTTCCTTTTTAAACCCTACACTCGGAAATAGGGGCCCCGCGAAGTTGGGCTCCGACGACTACGCTTTTTAGGGGAATATAAAGAGTTTTAAGGTTAGGTTTTATTAATCGGTATTTCTCAGGAATGGTACATTATCTTTTCATGAGAGTGGTACCATTGGGCAAGGGGGACCCCTCCTTCCCTCCACACCGCGTGAGTTGACTACCATCGCATGCATTTCACGAAAAATAATGCGTTTTATTGTAAGCAGTATGTTCGTTTGACAATATTTCGAGAGTTTACAATATCGCTAGAGAGATTAGAATCTAACGTGTTTGACAATTTTACGGTGACATATTCACTTGTAAGTGTTTTTAAATCAATAGGCTTGTGTCCTGAAAAAATCTAATTAGTCAGTCACTTAGATTTTCAAAAAATATTCAACACGTATTTTTTTCTTTTGTTACGTAAACCAAACATGACGAAGATACGACGCTTGTAAAAGCTCAATACGTCACGCCGTGCTATAATTTTTAGTGCGTTATGACGTCACGAGCCCCCCCACTCCCGAGTTTTCATGCGTTCTAACTTTGTCAACATCCATTGATTTTAAAAACAAAAAATACGCGTCCATTATTTTCCAATACCTACTCTAACTGACGGACTAAACAGAACTAGCCTATTAAACTGACTATCTTGTTGGTACTAGACTAGTCCTACTAGATCGCAAAAGACTGCTGTTGAGCATGATATCTTAGGTTCGATTTCAAGGTCGGGCAATGAGTTATTGGGTTTTTCATCAGGATTGTTTCAGTAGCAGCCGAGAGTCTTGACTTGTGTCCCATTAATGGTAATTAAGTTACAGCTGGCGAGAAATTACTTCAGCCTAACTCTTCGTGGATAACTGCAAGCGTTGTATTATAATCCAATAATAGTTATTAAGGAAAAGAAAACCAATGAATAAATAAAACGGCATATGGTATATATTCTGGCAAATTCAAATTTTGCCTCTTTCAGCACTGCTTTTGTTTTCAATTTAATTTATTTTCGGCTCCGATACAGTAAACATTTGTATGGTAGGTTATGAGTATTTCGGGAATCGGTTGAGTAAGATGTTTATGCCGGCGGCGATGATACTTACAGAGAACAATTATGTAGATATTATCACAATTCTTTGGCTTTTCAGAACCAGAATGTTTTGCAACCTGGTAAGTACCTACCGACATAGTTTTGATTAATTCATGTTAAGGAACTCCTTCCTTACCATTGTCCAATTAAACATACATACAAGGTATAGGTATGTACATAGTTCTATCTTATGTAATCGAATACATATAGATTAGTATTATTCTATGGGATGGGCAATCGAATTCGATTATAGATAAACGAAGTGCAACAAACTTAGCACGAATAGGGTTTTAAAGGAGATTAATGCATGTGTTATAGGCAAACTCCGAAGCTCCGGCGCTCCTAGGTTGGACTGGTCAATCCTCAGGTCAGACTGAATGAAATCAAAATCAAAATCAAAATCAAAATCAAAATCAAAGCATTTATTTCAAGTAGGCCAGTTACAGGCACTTTTGAATTGTCGAAACAAAAATGAACATTTAATGTAGCTACAGTCCCAGTCACAAGACATAAAAACTGTGAAAGTACTGTAGTTGCCCATTCCCTAGCGTAGATCTCTATGGAGAAGAACGGGCAAGAAACTCCATGGACACTCTTTTAAATCAAAAAATTGTTACAAAATCTTGGTTACATCATTCATGTTGAGATGGTATATTATGTGAGAACAATGTAGCAAGATGTGCACGTTAAAAGTGTCCATAGCAAAACCAAAACAAAATACAACTCAAAAACAAAATAATTAATTCAAATAAACCATGGCGACTAAGAGATGACCAGTCACAACTGACAGCGCCCATTCACGCACATGACGCATGGATCAGCACCATTCAGCTCAACCATTTTGAAGGGAACTAAATGGTCCGACACACGCGCCACCATCAGCGAGACATTTGAGTGAGCATGACATACTCTCAACCGCCAGGGCACATTCAAGTCAAGAACTGCCGTAGGTTTCCAGTGAATGATAGCTTACTAGTACATAGTACTCACACAATATGGGCTATGCGATTATACAATACTAACATTGAATCTATACAATGCAAAGATAGTTAAGTACAATCTTCAGCAGCTCTAACTATATCATTTAATGCTATCAATTTTTGCGCCCCTGTCCATGTGGAGCAGGACCAGCATTAAGCCAAGCATTTTTATCAGCGATATAATCGCTCAACTTGTAATATGCTTTTTTACATAGTGTGCGTTTAATGCATGTTTTAAATTTCGTCTCATTCAGTTCAAGAATACTTTGTGGAATTTTATTATAGCATCTCAAACAGTACCCCATGAAAGATGAGTCTACTTTAGCGAGTCTAAAGCCTGGCTGAACTAATTGGTCCCTGTTTCTAGTACTGTAATTATGTCTGTCACCTCTTTTACCAAAAAGATGCAAATTTTTTCTAACGTACATTATGTTTTCGTAAATGTATTGACAATGTACCGTCATAATGCCAATATCCTTAAACAGTTCCCTTAGAGAATCGCGCCTACGAAGATTATATATAGCTCTGATGGCTCTTTTCTGCAGAATAAATATAGACTCAATATCTGCAGCCCGTCCCCATAGCAAAATACCGTAAGACATTATACTATGGAAGTAACTAAAATAGACCAGTCTAGCGGTATCTACATCAGTAAATTGACGGATTTTTCTAATGGCATATGCTGCTGAACTTAGCCGCCCCGCAAGAGATGTTAAATGAGAACCCCATTGTAGCCTTGAATCAAGCGTAAGCCCCAGGAAAACCGTTTTATCTACGAATTCAAGTTTCTCATTATTCAATAATATATCACAATCACTACCCTTAACATTCGGTAATGAAAATCTTATGCATTTGGTTTTTTTTTCATTTAATACCAAATTGTTTGCTGTGAACCAATTTTGGACCTGAAGTAGGGCATTATTCACGTCATCTAAATTTTGTGCCCGTCTGTTTATCTTAAAAATTAAGGAAGTGTCATCAGCAAATAACACCATATTTTGAGGTTGGTTTTTCAATAAATAGGGTAGATCATTTATATATACTAGAAAGAGGAAAGGACCCAATATTGAGCCTTGTGGAACCCCCATTTTTATTTTTAAACCCTGTGAATTAACACCATTTATCTGAACATGTTGTTGTCTATCATTCAAATATGATCTTACCAAACTAAGTGCAAGTTTACCCAGTCCGTAATGCTCAAGTTTCAAAAGTAATGTGTCGTGATTTACGCAATCAAACGCTTTGGAGAGGTCACAAAAAATTCCTATGGCATCTTGGGACTCTTCCCACGCAGTAAATATGTGCTTTAATAAGGTTACACCGGCGTCAGTTGTACAACGTCCCTTGGTGAAACCATACTGTTGATCATGTAAGATTCTGTTGGTGTTAAAATGATAGAGCATTTGATCAAGCATTACTTTTTCAAAAACCTTGCTAAAAACTGGCAACACGGATACAGGTCTATAATTGTTAGTATCTTTACTGTCCCCGGATTTGAAAAGAGGTATGACTTTACTGTATTTCATTAAATCAGGGAAAACTCCTTGGTCTACACATAGATTAAAAATTAAAGCTAAGTATGGGGCTATTGTCTCAAGTATGGATGTACAAACTTTGATAGACATTCCCCATAGATCTTCGGTCAGTTTGATTTTTATTTGCCGGAAAGCTTTAATAACTACCATAGGGTTAATGTGTTTAAATTTAAATTCAGCCAGGCAGCCAGACACATTCGTCTTTAATAAACCCATTGAGACTTCAGGAGAGGAATTTAGAGCCTCCGTAGTTTTTAATGGTATTTCTGTAAAGAAATTTACAAATTCTTGAGCTACTTCCTGATTAGAGCTTTTAGGACCACTTGCTGTATCTAATATGTAGCTAGTGTTACGTATTTTCTTCCTGTTAGTCTCGTTATTTATGACTTTCCACACTGTCTTTATTTTATTTTCTGCTGTTTTGATCTTGTTGCTAATGTGCAGGGCTTTAGCAACCTTGCATGTATTTCTAAAAATTTTTGAATACTTAGCAACATACTTGTTAAAAGTTTCAGTGTTAATAAAAGGCTTAAGGCCATAAAGCTCAAATAGTCTTTCCCTACTTTTTCTGATGCCTCTAGTTGCCCAATCGCTAAATATGAATTTAGGGCAAATACTTTTTGTCTTCTTTTCAAAAGTTTTGTTGAATTCCGTATGAACTATTGAAAAGAAACGATTATAAAATTGATTTATATTAATATCGTCATGGCTCATAACACTTAACTTGTTCTGTAGGGAAATATTAAACCTATTTAATTTGCTAGATGTTATAGGTCTAAATTTAATCTGTACTTTTTGCAATGGTGTATTACAACTATAAGTTACAGTTTGTCCGCTATGGTCAGACGGCAAACAATTTACTATGGCTTTATCTAAGTAATCACAATCGCAGAAAACATTATCTATACAAGTAGCAGAAGATGTTGTGATTCTAGTAGGTTCAATAAAAACGTTAGTCAGGTCAAATGACTTAAAAAGATTTAACAACCGACCACTATTTGAATGTTCTTCTAAAATATTGATATTGAAATCACCACAAATTATTGTAGATTTATTACTGGCTGCAAGTTTTGCCAGGACATCTTCCATTATTGATTCAAATATGGAAAAGTTTTGATAGTTTGGGGGTCTGATGACTTAGTCAAAGCCCAAACAAATGTAAATTTTTGGCCTTTGACTAAACAATTTTCGTCAAACCTGGGAGAGACTAATTTGGTCAGGCAAACGTCAAAACACAATTTTATTAAATCGGGGTTTGACGAGTCAAACTCCGATATAGGTATGAAGTGTCTTATCTTCGTATATTTGGAAGCATTTTATCATTTAAGCAGCTTTCAAGTCTTAAGAACCGCTTAACTTAACTTATATCAAGGAGATTGTGCGCTACTTCCTGTGCTGTTTTTGTGTGTAGGGGACGAAGAATCACAAATTTTGTCAAATGATCTTGGTAGTTTAAAATATATGTAATCACGGTCAGGACACGTCTGCATGTCTGCAAGATCCACTTGTCCCCGTGCGTGAGTCTCTTTAAATAATAACGGTTTAACGACGAGTCCCTTTTTAGGCTGACTCTTTTTCTTGTGACACGTTTCACATAAATCCAAGTAATAGTTTACGCACTCTTTTGTGACATTTGCATACTTTTTATTTAAAGCTTTCAATGTGAGATCTCTACCACCATGACCACATTCCTGATGAGCACATTCAATCACATCGAATAACTCGTCATCCGTAACGTAGTATTGTATATTTTTTGTATCTGACAATGGCTTAATCAATTTTTTTTCGTCCCCAAAACAAACAACGTCGTAGCGTTTGAGACGGCGATACTGCAAAGACGTTTTCTTTTCAGCTACTTTAGCGGATTCTACCTCACTGATAATCTGCTCATACAACTGTTTGTTTTTTATGTGAAATGAACACTTATTTTTATTCAAATTAGAAATTTTCTCTTTAAACTTTACTTTTAAAGCTTCTTTATCCACGTTTTTAGTAACAACAACACCGTTTGATTCACTCATCTTCAATTTTACACAATTACACGCCCGCACGCTCAATGAACGAACATGAAAGGACAAAACAATCGGTCGGAACACCGCGAGAGACATTATGAACCTGTTTAAACATGTTCAGATCAACGTTTGACCGAGTTTTGCAGTCGCTTCTAGGATTGACTAGGCCAAAACCGAAACAGAATAATTTACTTTCGACGTTTGACTGAAAAGTTAGGAGCTCCTGGGTTTCACTAAAAATACTTCAGGCAAAGGGCGAAATTGAAATGTATTTCGGGGATTGCCTGATGGCTTTGGCCAAACCTAGGATAAACCAGTCCTTCCGCGAAGAGACTGTGTATCGGACTTTGACTATAACACATGCATTTATACTAGTAACCTACAAGTCCCTATTTTTCTGATTCTAACAGTGCATTTAACAGAGTATCTTTTACTAGCTTGGTCCGGGTTATTATCAAATACCTCTAAGAGTTACTTTAGTATTTATAGAAGTACCAGCTGTTGCGACTTTGTTTGCGTGGAAATTTTGGTGAAATGAACGAAAAACAAAACTTGCCTACTTATATTATTTCATCAACAGAATATAATCAATCTCCTTGCCAAACGTAACGAGCCGTTTATTCGTGAAAATGTAATTAAATAAGAAACAGAGTTATACTTTCGCATTTATAATTTAGTATGGATTGATAAGGTTAAGTTCCAACAGATTCAGGAGTGGTTAATTCCAATAAGTATGCTTTAAAACACCAAGTTCCGGGATCCCGATCAACCCAACCAGTTTTGCAGTTCTATCTATGTTCCAATTAACCAAATCAGACTTGCATTGATGATTAAATTAGAAATTGCTTAGGTATTGGGTAATTAGCTGTTATCTAAGAATAGGTGCTAATAACTTTAACATGCGATTGACTACAGTACACCGAGTACACAAATAATGTAGGAGATTAAATAACCAAATACTAACACAGAAATGTTATGAAAGGTGTCTACAGAATAAATAAATAAAACAACGTTTTTTTTTACATGAATACAAACTCTTTGACTACTTTTTTATGTAGAAACGATAAGGTATATCTGGAAAGTTGGCGTTATATATGCCAAAAATATATAACGCCACACTTTCCAGATCAAATCATTGAAAACCATCCATATAATTTCTGACAAACATTTTTACCAAGGGTTAACGTGTTAAGCAGTAGTAATTCGGTTGTGGAGGTCAGAGAAGCAGTCGTTCTGTGTAAAATACTGGTATTCAGCTGCATTCGGTTAGACTGGAAGCCGACCACGTCATAGTTTGGAAAAAGGGTACACAGATGATGATTTATTATTTCTTTGTATAAGATCCACATTGAAGTTTTAGGAAAATGCTGCCAGAATTTTCCATACATAACATTATTACCTAATGATAGTCATGTGGATTCGTTAATTTTCTTATAATTAGCTGAACATGAAAATTAATGTAAGTACCAACAGATCACAAATGATGGAATATTTTTTACTCAGCAACCATAAGTGGCTGCTGAAATGTAATTATAATTAATGAAATGAAATACCTACTTAGTTTTATGTAACTATTTTGTACAACAAAGACATCGGTTTCAATTTCATGCGAGTTGTTAATGCATATCTTACGCACTCTACCTGTCGGGCAGTGGGCACAGTGAAATCACCAGCGTGAGTAGATAACTTATTGTTGGCTCGGTTTCCAACGCAAATAGTTTCGCTATTCGTCTAATGGTTAAGTCAAATTTTGGATATGACGCACTCGGCTGGCATCCAGCTGCGTCATCCAGGTGCTGTCAACGAACCCGTCTGGTCCCGCTGAACACGAGAACTTTCCATGACGGCTCCCTGAAAGAAATCTATACATTTCTAATATTATGTTATGATTACAACATCGGAAAATTCCGGGTGGATTGAGAGCTATTCCATTTTATTGCGCGGTCTACTTTGCTTTAAATAGACTGCTCGACCAAAACGGGAATAACAAGTTCGATAACATAATCCTGTTTGGTAGGCAGCGGTGAATTGATATGTTCCCATGTAACAGATGTGTGGTAGAAAACGATTTTGGTTGCTCTTATTTGTACTCGTACAGATCGAAAGGATGCGCGTAACAAAAGAGTATCGGGAGTTACGGACCAAAGTAGAGTTAGCAATGACAATTATTTTCAAAAGTATTCTTCTCGAAAGTTATGTTAGCCGGTATTCTTACCCAATTACACGATGTGTTCTATAATCTGGATTTTCCGAGAAACGATCGGACTCCAGTGGCGGGCCACCGCCCGCGCGTTCTGTCGACCGAAATAGAGCCGGTCGGCAGGCACGTCCATGGTGCGTCCGCGCAGCTTCTCAGACGATGCAGGAAACGATTTTTTTATTTTCTTTTCCTACTCAAATTCTAGAGGATTTTGAAAGTCGGCTAATGCTCCCCTATTATGTTACCGCATTCCCGCAAAATAAAACAATGACTAATTTTCGCCTCACCGTATTAATTAAAACCATAAATAACACCAGAAACGAATCCCTAATGCACATCAAAATAAACTGGTAATCTGATGTTGCAACAGTCAGGAAATTTTTGTTGCTGAACATTCTATTCTAGTCGATGAGAAGACAAAAATAGCTGTTTTATTAGTTGTAAATTTCACTAGCCTCGCATAGCAACGTTGTCGGCACACAAAGGGAATATTGAGGTGGGTTTCTGACTTTCTGTAAGCTTATTACCAGAATTTATGTGTTTACAAACAAATAAATTAGAAGATTATGGAGTCAACGCTATTCCGCAATCAAATAATAAGTCTGAATTAATTAAAGTCGTCAATGGATTGTTCTTTAAAATAAACATAGAGACACGTGTAAAGTCTACCCACATGTTGTTTGTCTCCTGAAAACTCATTTTTCAAACATGTTGAATTCTATTTAGATGACCTTTCTTCTGCTACTAACTTTATTTTCTGATAAATTGACAGTTTCACCTTGAGATATTAGAAAAGATGATGCTACCGAATAAATAAGACATCTTATCATATAAAATGCGATGTTTATAAATAAAAGTAATTTGAAAGCTTCTGGGACATTTTCACGTGCCAAGTACATACGATAGTCGTATATTTACTTAGTTTTTTAGATTTAATGAATTGGTTGTTTGATCTTGAAAAAAGTGTACCTATGATGTAATGTAATGCCTTTTCGTTTGTAACACTGCATTTGCCAAGTAGGTTATTATTCTAGTACGCTGAAAGAAATTTATGCGTCGACGCATAATAAATTTCAGTTTCAGCACTGAAAAAGAGAGCTGGCACTAATATTTGCTAATAATCATAAACTTTCACAACATACTTGGTAGTATTCTAAAATATGTAGTTAGATATAGCTTGATAAAACAATACCTAGGTAACGACTAAAGTATAACATCAATATGATGTAAGTATTAAGTTCTACCGAAAATACTGTTGATAGTTTATTAAGAGGGCTATCACAATTTTTCACATATCTAAATCTATGAGTTTTTATGTGTGATTGTGGTTTAAATATAACCACAAAATTAAAAAATAAATATGCAAGAGAAAGTTTATTAATTCTCTCGGGAGTGTACTAAATAAATATCACATTTGTTCTTGTATTTAAATTTTGAATCTTCAAACAGTCAAATACAAGAAAAAATTGTAATAATCCCACAAGATAACGTGTCATAGGTGTGACGGACGGTAAAAATTAAAAAAACCATTTAGTATGTAGGTAGATGCTCCTACATCTACCTACATACTAAATGGTTTTTTACCGTATGTAGGAGCTATCAATTCTCCAGATTTTTTTAACGTTCATAATAATAGGCACTTGGACACTAGCCCTTATGGCAAGGAATTGAAGATTTGTAAAATACTTGCCAAATTATCATACCAGTGGTCTACTGTACCACGTGTACGAGGTCCATGAACTCATATACTCATGTCCATCATCAGCCATCAACGTTCACTTCGTAATGTAAAGAAGGATCCTGCAATGTGCGCTAACTTGCTGATGTAACCAAGTAGCTTTCTTTGATGTTATGTTAACCGCGCCACCAATCTGTCTGTGAATGCTTTTAAATATAGTACTCGGTAACAACTAATGGCTTGAGTATTTAAATTTAGTATCACAGTTAGCCAATCTTCAAAAATAGTTGCACCTACCTAAATACAAAATAACTCTCGGTCTAGAAACTAACGATGAGATGAAAAACAGCAAATGTTGCGTGCAACAGAAAAATAAACAAAATGAACTCCGAATGAAAGTGAAAATACTTACTTGACAATGTAATTAATTTGTTGTTTAGTGTTTTACACGATTTATTATCCAAGAATTTGTTTTCAGACATTTAATTGTTTTGGCTATTGTTTGTTTACTTTATATTGGTACTTGTAAGGTTCATTGGACAATATGGTTAAAGGTGAATTGTGTCATTTTGATTTATCAAAATAATTAAAACGTTCATTAGCTAGGAATGTGCAGAAATACCTAACAACACAACGTATGACTGGCGTCTTAAGAGCGGGCCTAAAGCAAAATCTTCAATCTTAGATTAGATTTTTAGAGTAGTAAATCATGTTCAAATTAGAAAAAAAAAATATGTCTGGAAACTTCATTATAAATGTGAGGGTTGGGTCTGAGCAAAAACATAATTGGATAAAATTTTCTCGATAGAAAATCGTCAGAAAGTTATCTCTAATTTTCAACAATTTTGGTTTGTATTCTATTTTGGTGCATATTACTGAACCATAAACTACATAAATATTATCACTCTTGTATAATCTAGGGCTGACTCTGAGAATTTTTTCACAATATTTGCTATTTTAAGAGATAATAGACTCGAAAGAATCTGGCGCTTACTACATTTTTAATCCGCGAAATGCGCCGTCTTCCGTCTCGCGGGACACGAGCTTGAGACATCAGTTTGTTTCACCGATCAGTTGCCCTCGCTCTGTTGAGACGGGCAGTCTATGTCACTTTGCTCCGCGCCTAGCCGCCCTTATTATTATCATAATATTACTAATTTTTTGTTGAGTAACATGGCTAACAAGAAAAATACAATAGCAAAACGGAAGAAGCGAGAAGTAAAGCAGTTGAACACTCAATTTATGGCTGATTGCCGAGGTCGAATGTACTTATGTATTTTTTGCGTGCCTAAGCGCATAGTAAACTCAAAATAAACGGATGATTGATTTGATCGTGCATTGTTTTTGTTTGAAATTATTATAATTACATACAACGTTGGATGCGAGTCGCCGTTGACCGGTCACAGTGGCGACACTTGGGGGAGATAGTCTTTCGGCTGATACAACCCGTACGAATTAAATATTATGTTGGTATATTATTATAAATTTAATAAAATTATGGTAGTTATTATTTAAAAGGATTTGTTTTATTACTTATACTTTATGTTATTACTTGAAAGTAGTGGGTAGGTAGTAGGTAGGTAGAAGGTAGGTAGTAGGTAGGTCGGGTCGGCTAGTAAAGATTTAAAATAGACGGGTATCCTAAAATGGCCGCTTCAGCAGAATCATAATATGAATCACGTTAAAAATTTAAAATTCTTAAAATGGACTCTATGTTCATGATCGTAAAGTCCATTTTAACAAAAAATGTTTTAATGTGATTCCCAACACTCGCTTGTTTCAGGTTACATCAGTTCCCAGAAAATAATGTAAATCGAGTGATCGAGTTTGTTGATGGTTCTGTCGGTACTTCAGTAGTACCATCGAGGTCGAAAATAATTAGAATAATGACCAATATCACTAGAGAAGTACGTTTATCTTTTCCTACTACCGAAATCTCATATACCTTATGTATGCACCTAGGTTTTCATAAAGAATTATGAATACCTATTTACAATACTCTTGCTAAGTATTTTTTTACACTTCCAGTATAACGTGGCCTCACCATGTATATATTTTTGGTACAATGAGAGATCTGCTTAAACTGGTTTTGTATAGCTTGACCACCTGTCGTGCTTACCAAAGTTCCTTTATTAACCCCCGACGCAAAGAAGACGGGGTGCTATAAGTTTGACGTGTCTTTGTGTGTGTGTGTCTGTCTGTGGCATCGTAGCATCCGAACGGATGAAACGATTTTAATTTTGTTTTTTATTAGAAAGGTGAATTAGTCGGCAGTGTTCCTAGCTATGTTTGATGAAAATTAGTCCAAGATGGCCGCCGACACAAAATGGCGGATTACTTACATATTTTTTCACAATTCCCTCGATATGGGTATCAAATGAAAGGGCGTGACTAGTAGAATACTTCCTATGAAAAATTTAAAATCCAAGATGGCCGCCACCACAAAATGGCGAATTACCTTTTTTCAATATGGGTATCAAATGAAAGATCTTGACTAGTACAATAATGTATACTATATTCAAAGGGAATAAGGAATACTAACTAACGAAATGAGACACGGAAAGTGGAGGTTGGTGGTGGTTCCTAGGACTTAACTATAATCAATTATTTTCTATTTAACTTTTATTACATTATGTGTCGGAGGACTTTTTTAATTTTTAATTTAATTTTACTTGTTCGTATTATATCATTTTCAGTAATGATTTCAAAAACCAAATCGGTGGTTCCTTGAGTAGTTAACGTTACGAAGCTTGAGTTGCATAACGACAAGAGTGTTGCACGCAAACCGTACGTATTTTTAGGGTTCCGTAGCCAAATGGCAAAAAACGGAACCTTTATGGATTTGTTATGTCTGTCTGTCTGTCTGCCCGTCCGTATGTCACAGCCATTTTTTTCCGAAACTAAAAGAACTATGCTGTTGAAACTTGGTAAGTAGATGTATTCTGTGAACCGTATTAAGATTTTCACACAAAAATAGAAAAAAATCAATAAACTTTGGGGGTTCCCCCATACTTAGCACTGAAACTCAATTTTTTTTTTCTTCAAACCCAAACGTGTGGGGTATCTATGGATAGGTCTTTAAAATGATATTAGGTTTTTAATATAATTCTTTTCTAAACTGAATAGTTTGCGCTAGAGACACTTCCAAAGTGGTAAAATGTGTGTTCCCCCCCTGTAACTTTTAAAATAAGAGAATGACAAAACTTAAAAAAAAAATGTGATGTACATTACCATGTAAACTTCCACCGAAAAGTGGTTTGAACGAGATCTAGTAAGTATTTTTTTAATACGTCATAAACCGTATACCGCAATTTACCTTACATTCAATCAATTCATTATATTTGAGTTGCTGCTACGGAACCCTTCATGGGCGAGTTCGACTCGCACTTGGTCGCTTTTTTATTGAATTGTAAATATATGTAATATTTGCTTACAAGTTTTTAAGTAAACAGTTGCTTGCAATTCTTGAAGGTCAATTATTGCGCTTAAATTATTACATTCAATTATTGCACTTGTATGTCCAAGAAAATGGCCTCATGTAAATGAAGCTTCAGTCATCAGTGTTTTTGAATGAAACTAATAAACAAATATTATTATGATGATAATACGATATTTCTTACGATCGTTTCTTATTTGTAGCAAAATTAAAAACCAATTTAGAGTTCTGATTATAGAATCGAATTTATGGATACCTGCAACGTTTCTTTTTATTCCGTATTCCGGAATTGATATTTTTTTTAACTTTCTGACTACAGAATCAAATGCTAACTAATGTCGAAAAGTAGATTACCAAAACGGCGTAACAAACGTCAAGATAAGTAATTTAAAAAATGAATTTCATAATTATATTATATCACCGTAAAATTGTCAAACACGTAAAGATTGTAGTCTCTCTAGCGAGGTTGTAAACTCTCGAAATATTGTCAACTGAACATACTGCTTACATACAACGCATTATTTTTCGGTAGATTGTAATCTATCGAAGTGACACCGTAATATAGAGAAATGCATGCGACTGAAGTATCTCTACCCCCATAATCGGGACTTTAGGCACCTCACGTTAGGTTAGTAAGGTTCCTTTAAACCCTGCAGACAGAAATAGGAGCCCCGCGTATCGTCGACTACGTTTTTTAGGGGAATATAGTGTTTTGAGGTTACGTTATATAAATCGGTATTTCTCAGTAATGGTAGAATGTCTTTTCATGAGAGTGGTACCATTGGGCAAGGGGGATCCTTCCCTCCCTCTCCTCCACACTGCGCGAGTTGACTTCCATCGGATGCATTTCACATTATTACGGTTTCACTTCGATAGATTACAATCTACCGAAAAACCAATGCGTTTTATTGTAAGCAGTATGTTCGTTTGACAATATTTCGAGAGTTTACAATCTCTCTAGGTATTTTACAATCTAACGTGTTTGACAATTTTACGGTGACATATACAAGCATACGAATAGTTATGTGATCCCGGTTTGCCGAAAAAAATTATACCACATATTTAAGAAGTCACTTCCAACCATTGTATCCTATTAATTATACATTCCCGGAATTTCTGGAATTTATGTTGAAAAAAGCCGCTTCCATAATTACTTGCCCAAAAATTATAGTAAATAAATGCATCCGACTATCCGATGTCTACAATAAATACCTAATATTAAGAAAACTAAGATGAAATGGAGTACTCAAAACTTTTATTTCACTACATACAAACAACATAGGAATGCATTGAAGGTGTTAAAAAATTAACTAAAAAAAAAAAAAAGAAAGTGGTTTCATCTATCTATGTTGCATATACTCAGCTCAATGATTTCAAGTACGCGAGTTCGGTCTCGCGCGTCGCGCACCGTGGCGCCGCCGCCCGTGTTTGACAAACGCACTAATGCGGGTGTGGCGAGACGCGCGGGGGAAATCAGAATTTTTCTTGGCGTTAGGCCCGCTCTTAAACACGATCTCTCGCGCACAGGCAGACTGATTGTTAAGATTGTGTTTCAGTAGAAGTAACGTCTAAAACTGTTCGTACCTATGAAATCTTGCTCGTGCGTGGGAGTGTGGCTGCCCACGGCGTGGCCGCAGCAGCATGAGTAATGCTCGCCGCGATAACTTCTGTTCATGAGTAACATTCGCGAGGTGCTTGCTGCTTCCATTTTATTTTAGCGTCGCCCACTCGCTCCATGGAGCCACCACACCTGCCACCGCCGACTGACTCATAAACACCTGAACGTTACACAATCCCGGATCCATAACATACCCATTTATAAAAAATTTACTCCGCTTACATAAAATTATATCGAACAATAACGTTACTCATCGACCAACGCGCAACGAGATCGACGGTTCTGTCAGAAAATGTAACAGGTGATGATCCAAAGGAATGCTTCAATTTTGTTGCGAAGACATTTTAAATTAATTTTCTTGGAATTTTCTCTCTGGCTTCTCAGGTTAATTGGCAAACAGAGGTTGGTCCATTATGTACTTGCCTTTTTATCCAATCTAGGTATTCGCAAGTCAATTAAGATCTGTCATTGTAAATATTATGTGGTAATTACGTTTGACAGGTGTTTAACACACTCGATAAACCATGACGAGTCACAAAGGGGGTGCGATCGAGATACGGACAGGTTTGAAAACATGCCAACGTAGAATTTTCACGTAGGTACGACATTTTTTGGAGACCATTTCACGGCCATAAAATTTATGTCGTTCGTGATAAAATTATGTAGGGTGCAAAAATAGCGATGTTCTCAGACTCACGTTTGAAATTAATATTAGATAATTCGTTACCTGCGTCAAAAGAACTGATGGTTCGCTTCAAAAATATGACTGGTGTGATATTTAATCCAGACATAAATAAAATTTCCACGGAGGTTAATATAACAGTGTTATCTAGTGGTGTCTGACGTCATAGAGTGGTACCCATAGTGCAACATATGGTCGCTTGCAATGCACTGACCCCCACCGCCGTATACGGTCAGGACCATGAACGAACCATTGTCAGTCTACTCAATGGGAAGGTAACTACTATCCTCGCTTTCGTATAATAATATACAAATAACAAACCATTATCATAAAAAAAAAATAAACAATCGGTTGTCTTGAACGAAGAGACGAATGAAACTATTCTATGTATTGAAAAAATGACAACATAGTACCTGAACGCTTTCACACCCACTCATAAGGGATAGGTACGTAAACATCAAATGGTAAGTAGATCCAAAAAGTAAATTGAACAAGATATAATTTTCGTAGGTGCTTTATGGCAGTAAGTAGGTACTTGAAAATTGCTAGATTATTGAAGTCCATTTAGATTTTCACGTTGGACTAAACTGCATAGATTTGATATATGAGTTCTACCTACTAAATACGTAATAAATTAACAAGTCCAGACGTTCCATGATTTTCAAGGTTTTGGAAAATCTATTGATGATAAACAAATAGTTAGACATGACGTAAATCATGCTGTGTTTTGTTAATCATGAAATCCTACAATAACAGCTTGCAGGATATCTAAAGAGATTCATCAAAAGAAGCGGATTGTAGTCTGGAATTCTGGATCTAGGTCCGTATCGGACAATGAAGTAGGTACTTTTCTAAGTGTGTATTGGATTGCCTATAGTTGGTCTAGTGGTTACTTGTTAGTAGTTGGTGGACTGCGCAGCATTAGGTACTAGGTTCAATTCCCAGGTCGGGAAAAGTGCTATTGGGTTTTTCTCAGTAGCAGCTACGGAGTCTAGATTTCAGGATTTGTGTCCGGTTGATGGCAATAGGCTCGCCCCACTATCACATAGGATTTAAATATAACTGGCGAAATGTGGGGATACCTACTATTAGGTTTACCTTTGCGTGATGTTTGTATTCCTTCACACACGTGCTGTTCACCGAAAATATGAAAATGCAGAGCTTGTTTATGTTTACATACAAATATTAATCTTGATGCGATTCCAAATACGTCAATGCTCTCTCCTCACACCACAATAATCGATAGATATCCCAATGATGTCATAATCTATAAACAATACAATTATTCATTACCATGTGAGGATTAAATCATTGCTCAGGAGTTTAATTTTGCGCAGTTATTTTTACGAAAAAATATTAATAGATGGGCAGGTGCGAGTGCAAGTTGGCAATAGCAGTATTATGCCACAATGTGACACGGTACTGGACTAATTGTAAACATAATAAACAGTAGGTATATTTGTTGTTATTTCTGTCGCTATGAGTACACGGTGAGGATGGTACTGTGCACAGGTACTGTGTTATCTGTGAGTCTCACCACGATGTTCGTCCATCAGCCCGGCTAGCATGGGCAGGGGATAAAATTTTATCCACCGGTTATTTCCACTGACAAGGGACAAAATTCAAACAAAAGTGGAAATAACCGGTGGATAAAATTTTTATCCCCTGCCCATGCTAGCCGGGCAGCCATCTGTTTACACTTCAATATAAGCAGTTTGTTCGTTCGCGCGGCCCTTGTTCATTGCCGACGCTGTTATGGATAGATGTTGCTTGCCAAATGCATGATTCACATTCATATATTTGTGTCCAATGATGCCCGATTCGGAATGTTTCTACGAGTTCATATATCATTGACATGGCACCAGGTATTTTCGTCTGAATCATTGTTATTCTAGACAGATGTAACCAAGCGTATAATGTTCAATCACTTTTCGTCGTAGAAACGTAAGCCATCTCCAATTTGTTTACCACTTTCTTCCATGGATTTTTGACGACTTGATGATAAATGACTAAACAACGATAATGTGAATGTGTGACTCTAAACCTCAAGTTTGTATGGGTACCTATAACTCGCGGTCAAACCTGGTGGAGTCTAGAAGAGATATAAATGAGGTAGTGATCTGTCTGAAGATTCATTTCACATACCTATGTACATGCAAAAGTGCAGCTTTAAAGTCGTGTCTGGTTTTGCACTGAAAGCCAGCCCGAAACAAGAAGATGAGGCTGAAGAAACTAAATTGTTAATACAATAAATCGTGATGGGCACTGCATCAGGTATCAAAATCATTTTCAAAACCAGCGGTCTAGCACTCTAGCAGGATTATAAAAAAAATCTGAATGCATTTTATTTTAGCTAGCTATCAGACACAAATACTAAAAAACTAGATAGTGTGGTAGGATAATGTATAAGAATATGTTGTGGTACAAAAAAACTGTTTATAACAAAACATAACTCGTGTCGTATCCCAAGGGTCAGGTAGATACGAGAACCTATACACAAACCTGCATAGCACTAGTTATCACTACGTGTTGCATTCATAACCTATTAAAAATATCGCGGCTATTATCAAAGGTACCTACGGGTTAGGCAACTAGCTGGCAGGTTGGCACCCTGTCATAACTTGCTGCAATTCATCAACTATTTATTCAACACGTAAACTTACGCCAACGTTATTTTAACTAGTGTTTGGGTCACAATTTGATCTCCGGTTACTGTGTTGACCTCACCGGCGAGGATTGATTGTTTCTATGTAGTTTCTTTTTCAGTAAACCAGCCTGAAAAATTAGGTTGGTTGTGATGTAGAAACATCACAACCAACCTAATTTTTCTTTACGAGTGGAAATTCTCATGGAAGTTTTCCGTCTTTGTGTGTTTACTGATAAAAAAATAAACCGGTGTTTCTCTTCAGCACTTCTGGCTGATGGGTTACGAGGATGCAGTCTCCACAATCGTCCCAACACTAATAACTAACCTAATTTTACTAACTTTCTTATCTAGAAAATTCACTGAATTTATCAATCATCGCGGAATCTGCTAGCAGTTGCATGCAATACAGTTAAAAATACACCCGACTTACTAATATTATATCTAATTCTACGCAAAACGTGTGCGAAATTAGTTAATAAAATATGCTTTAATATCATAATTAAATAATATATTTACTATAAAATAAGATGAAACTATGTTATTTACAGCAGTGCTATTTCCGTTTTACGTCAGAAACCTGAAAATCTATTGGACTAGAACCCAATCTTTATAATAATCATCTTTCCGTATGATGGAGAATTGATAACACTCACAGTCACGCATTCATTTAAAGCAGAATTTATCCTACACTCTCACGGGAGGTGGAATTAGAAATCAAACTATTATCATCGGTCAGATTGAGGTGGTTCGCATGAACAATTATTAAGGGATAAGGCTAGGCAGATGATGATGATTTACCTTAGATAAGGATAATACGAGTAGGATAAAGTTACTTATTTAAATATCCTTAAACTAGCTGGTGCCCGTGGCTCCGCCTGCGTACAAATTATATACTAAAACCTTCCTCGAGAACCACTCTATCCATTGGTGAAAACAGCATGAAAATCGCTGCAGTAGTTTTTGAGTTAATCGCGATCAGACAAACACAGACGCGGCGGAGGATTTTGTACATGTAGTATCCTCATAAATAAGTAGGACAAAGACCTTGCCCTGCAAAGCGAAATTTACCAGCTGGTATTTTTATGTGTAGTTGTGTTTTTTGTATGCCTCTTCATAAAAGGAAAACTGATCTTCGACATCATTATGTAAGTATATTATTCTGTATGTACATACTTAATACATAGGTACAGAATATACTGCTGCTGATGCTGCTACTATTGTAGGTACATGAAGTTTAAATAAATAAATAAATTATGAATCTATGTATCCAGCGCTCTTTAGGTACACGTGTTAGTTCTACCAACGTTGCTTTTGGGCTGTTGCCCTTTGACGTTTTGTCACCATGTATGACTAATGAGCATACTATATGTGCTTATTAGTTGGCTTAGTAAGACTTTCTTCGACGATGATCACGGCACTATGACTGATTTATTACCGATTCTTTTATTTACGGATCACGAGTGACAGAAATATGAGTAGCATCATATTCTGCCGTATAAGGTGTGCCAAGATCTATTTATTTAACAATGAGCAATGCCGGAAATATACAAAAACACATTATTTTAATATAGGTACATCACTGAAACACGTGAACTTTCTAGAAAGATCGATGGTAGAAGGTCGGGAAAACTAACTCCTAGTTCTAATAAATTATAATCGTTTATAGAATTTCCTTCAAAATAAAATATTTAATTCGTCGTCATACCAGAAGACGACAGCGACACAAAACCGAAGTCGTTAAAATCACTAACAAATGTGCCACTGAAATGTTTATTTACCTACTTAATGAAATGTTTAAATTATTAAGTTAGTCTTACAGACAAAAAAATTGAATTGGATATAATATATTTTAATGAAGTTCTAAGAGTATCGCAGAAACACTCTTACAAAATAAAATGGACAATAACAGAGATGGGTCAAGAGCTCGTAGGGTTTTTAAAAAAGCAGGTGATGATTAATGGATAGCCATGCAGCATTACTGATTGAGAAAGCATACCTATTCACAAAATGTTCGTTGAAATTCTATTAGAAATATTAAAAATGAACCCTAATATAACAGAATCAAGATAGAAAAGTTGTCGCAATGGGGTCCAAAATATGGGAACAAGTTGGCATCGTCTGCCTTACGCACAGCCCTTAGTTATGGATCCATGGCTGAGGGTTGTGCCTGAGGCAGCCGAGGGTGTAACGCAGGCGGTGGCGAGGGCGGCGCCCCCTCCCCCCCACTGGGGCCGTGTGCAACTCGCGCATAGACTACGGTCGCCCGCTGCCCTCGCGCATCATTCGAACTTCGCGCACCGCAGTCTAGGCATCTTCGCCCTGAACTGTATACGCGTCCGGGAGCTTCATCCCGCAGCGACTTCGACGAACAGGTCCTTACTCCAGTGAAAGTGGCATTTAACCTATTCTTATTGCATAATATAACCTAACCGCGAGTGAAACATAGTAGCCTCCTCTGTGTGAACTATTATTAGAGTTGCATCGGCACGCTCCAGCGACGTAACTTTACCTGAACGCCCCAAATTAGGAGCGCAGGCGCATCGGCCCACGCGCCTTCCGCCCAACGTTCCATATTCCGCTACATTCTTTCAAACGAGCGTTCGTTGCATTCGCAGGAAGCCGCCCGATATACGTGCTTGTTGAGCAATAAAGTGTCCGTTCAGATGAGATTGAAGTGGTGCAGGCGACTTGGACTTCAGCCAACGGCTGTTGCATTTAGAATACAATTTGACAACGAATCCAAATAATGTTTTAACGTGTTAACTACATGTGTTACTACGTAAATAGTGATGAGTGGATCTTAGAAAAGCAGAAAGGATTTTTGGTGACTTCAAATGTGTAATTGGGATAACATCGCCACGGTTGTGAAGCCAAGTTCCAAATCGCCTTCCCACCGCGCCGCCCTAGTCTTGTTGGTTTTTGTGATTTATGTTTGAACTAGAAATATTTTGTTTCAGGATAAGTTAAGCGAGCACAATGCCTTTCAAACCAGCAGATAACCCTAAGTGCCCTAAATGCGGCAAATCAGTATACGCAGCAGAGGAGAGAGTCGCCGGAGGACTCAAATGGCACAAAATGTGCTTCAAGTGCGGTAAGTTCATGAACATTACTAATTTATGCTTGTTTACATTGTTGAATCGATCAAAATAACAGAAACCAATAGTAATAAACATAAGGATTGGAGATTTTCTACAGAAAACTGAGTGGGAAATGTTATAGATATGGAAGAGATTTTCGCAATTGGAAATTGTGTTTTTGGGTACAATTATTTTCATACGTTTAGATTCGAATTGTCACCTCAAGTATCTACAATTCTTGTTAGCAAAAACAAGCTAAAAAAACCGGCCAAGTGCGAGTTGGACTCGCGCACGAAGGGTTCCGTACCATTTTATATACAAAAATAGACAAAACGGCAAAAAAACTCTTGTTGTTTGGAAGCCTCCTTAAATGTTTTATTTAAATTTAATTGTTTATTTTTAAAGTGAATATACAACTAAATATTCTGTGAATATTACAAGCATCTGCCTGTTGCCGTTAATAATATCGCCCTTAAATATTTATTTCATTCTGTTTTTAGTATTAGTTGTTATAGCGGCAACCGAAATACGTCATCTGTGAAAATTTCGACTGTCTAGCTATCACGGTTCATGAGATACATGCTGGTGACACACGGACTGACGGACAGTGGAGTCTTAGTAATAGGGTCCCGTTTTTAGAGCCTTTAGCAACGGAACCCTAAAAACCTCTAACTCACAATGTAACATAACATTGACACTTTTATCGAAGGAACCACAAAATGATATAGATGTGAGATCCAGAACATTCTTTAGAAAATGAACATTTTCTAAGTACATGCTCAGGGCATTTGTTTGTCTCTAGAAGCTAGGGACAGCTAGAAAGCTAGAATCTACAGATATCTACTGTATCTACAGTCTAAGGGAATCTTCACACGTAGGTAGGTCCCACAACCACACCACGCTGCAACGACAAAATGCTGTCAAACAGTGGTTACGTGTGAATAGTGTCGCTGCAACTTTTTATTTATAGTTTTTTGTGGTAGCTACAAAATGTCGCTACCACTAAACATATGATTATGAAAGACTATCCATATTTTGTTTTTTTACCACTTTTTGTTAGTTTTATTTCCCGAAAGAAGGAAAAAACAAAGCTATTAAGAAATTTCTAAGTAGTCCCTAGGTGCGTTATGTATTAAAACATAATAAAATGATGTCAGATTTCAGGATTTTCAAAACTTTACTTTGTTATTCCAATAAGTACTGTTTATTTACTTGAATTTCTGATTCAAGTATGGTATGTCAACAATACCCATGAATCACTTGGTCCAGAATGCTTGGTACCTGCCAGTACCTCGGTAAACATATTATTGCAATAACAAAAGTCTCGGTGCTGTTCTGACTAGTTTTTAGGTTCCGTACCTTAGACGGCAAAAACGGAAACCTTATAGGATCACTTTGTTGTCCGTTTTTCAAGACCCTTTTTCTCAGGAACGCGTGGAGGTATCAAGGTGTATTAATATCAAATACTTAGGTCTGCTACCCCTTGCAGCAGTGAAAAAAACAAACATGTGTGTGAACGCGATCAAAAGACCGTTGATGTCGCATATTTTACGATTTCACAAGGGAATCAAAACCTTACAGGATACTTCCTATTCACATAGAATCATGAAATTTATCACATGTAAAGGAATAAATCTGAACACCTACAAGTTTATAACCCTCGGCACAGAATAGATAATAGTATGCCCTCGATACGCGAGTCAACTCGCAGTTGGCCGGTTTTTTTATTTTTTATATATACTAGTCCTGATGACAGAGATGAGGTCGACGATGGAACGAGCGTATTTCAATTAGTCTCCTATTATTATAACACACTAACTGAGTGATACCTAGAAGTAATTTTTACTGTTTATGTTGTCCAGGCTTGTGCCAGAAGTTGCTCGACTCCACCAACTGCACAGAACACGAAGGTGAACTGTACTGCAAAATGTGCCACGCGCGCAAATTCGGACCAAAAGGCTACGGCTTCGGCGGTGGTGCTGGCTGCCTGTCCATGGACGCTGGCGAGCACCTGAAGACTGAGAACGCGTAAGTACCTTCCCTCTTAGCTCTCCCGCCGCCCGCGCCACTGAGGGCCTTTCCTTATCTAAGGTCGCAACGACGGCCGGCCTCCGGGCCCGTGCGTAACCACATTAACCGCGTGTACATATACTCATACTATACAGTAGAAAGCGCGCGCTGGCTGTACATTACGCGCCGCCTGACACGTGCATGACCAGTCTCCGTTTATGTCGCAACAGGAATTGAGCGAGCAGCCTTCCAGCAGAACTTGCGGGTTGCCGACACACATCTCGGCCCACCAGCGACGCCTCGCGAACGCACGCCTTACTGTACTTTAAATTACTCTAGTTAGGATTATTTATTCGCTATCGCTTAATTTAATTTGTTCATCGGTATTATTTATTATTTATATAAAACACAAATAAATAAAAAACAGTCGACTACCAACCCTGAGTTAGTAATTGTGTCATGAGCGCGGTCGAGGCGCGCGCGCGCCCGCGGTGCGCAGTCGGGCGCGCGCCGGCTCGAGCGCGCTCCTGCCCTGATCGATCCCTTCCTCCCCAACGGGGCGTGCCCCCACACGAAGGAGCCACGGTGAGAAACCAATATGTAGCCTTGGCTTAGCAACGCTCCAGACGCACCTAGATGGCATGCACGAGAAGATCTTATGTTGAATAACTTTCCTCGCTACTAACACTCTGTCTAACCCTCAGCTAACGCTTCTGTCTTAGCTTTAACTGATAGTCAATACATGTGATGGGATAAGGAAAGCGCCCTCTATGTCGTTATATTGTGTAGTGCTATAGCGAGGCCGATGCGGAGCGGGCGGCCGGGAGCCCTTACCTTCTCCCATTACGGCGGAGGTGCGCCGCCGGCATCTACTGCTTAGCCGCAATCCGTGTGGCCGATACTAGACTGTAGAGGCACGGATTCTTCCGGTGCCTGAGAGGCTTTTAACTACTCTTCTGTTACCTGTTGCTTGATCTGACTATTGTTGAATATTTACTGATTTGCGGCATGTATACAGCAACGGCGTAAGGACTAACGGAGCTTGTATGGAGTCACGCTCAATCGCCAAGGCGCCGCCAGGACAAGGATGCCCGCGATGCGGCGGCTTCGTATATGCCGCCGAGCAGATGTTAGCCCGAGGACGGGTAAGATTCTATACACATGATATCTACATTCATAAACGAAATGTCAGTTACAATTAGGTACATTCAAATTCCTTAACCCTTATTTGGATGGAAGCTTGCGTTGCTTTTAGATGCTTAAACAAAGTAAAAAATAAATTCCTACTTGATCTTTTTATATTTAATCCATATCCAATAAGTTTTATAAGTATGCTAGTTACCCAATATAAATATAACTAAAATGTTGTGCCGTAGGGCTATCACAGGCGATGCTTCAAATGCTTAAATTGCAACAGGACCCTTGATTCAATGATGCATTGTGATGGGCCAGATGGTGACATTTACTGTAGAGGTATCTGAACTGTTCACTATGTACTACGTGTCAATTAAATGATCCACCCTTAAATATATTGTATGTGCCATAACATCATGTATCATTGTAATAACTCGAGTGATCCTGTACACTAGTATGACCCCTGCATGCCCTGACGTATCCTCACTATTCACTGTATGTCCAGGGGTGGCACAAGGAGTGTTACAAATGCGGAGAGTGCTTAAAACGTCTGGACTCTACAAACTGTTGCGAGGGCCCAGACAAAGACATTTACTGCAAAGGTTTGTTTTTCTCCTTATTTTCCAGTTAATTAATCTTTCTACAAATCCTATTTCGTCATAAAAATATTCATAAGCAAAAAGTATTTCCAAGTCCCTACATATTTAAATAATATTGAATTGTGAGTGATTACAAACTCTATTAACTGGGATGCATGTTCATTTCCATTTGTTTTCGTGGTTTTAATTAAATGTTTTTCTCTGTAGTATGTTATGGCAAGAAGTTTGGTCCTAAGGGATATGGTTACGGAGGTGGAGCTGGTGTCTTGCAGAGTGACCCTTACGCCAATGGGTAAGAACCGCTTGAGGATCGGCCGTGTGACTTATCTGGCGAGGGCACAGCTTTTGACACAATGTACCAACACACTATAATATATTATAATCAAACACAAAATGTTTGAGCGTGGATCGCTGTGTGCTCTACAGATGCAATATTAACGCTTTGCTTTTGCTGTAGGATGCTACGCACAAAGATTTGGTCCAAGAGGTGTAGGACATGGGGGAATGTCAAGCCTGGGTCTTATGTGTGATATTAAGGACTTGGAATGGCAAAGGTATAATACTTATTAGAGTTTCACTAAGACCCTGATGGATCCCAGAGAACAGTCTATAGGACTGTTAGCTCCCAAGTTTTCATGATTAACCAAATCATCTAACGTGCCAACAAGCTTATAGACTGCTTTAGCAAATAATTTAGTGTTGTTCAAGTGTTCAAGAAACCATCATTCGTAACATTCATTGCTTAACACCACAGACCACATGTTCCAATTCGCGCAAGTTATTTTCGCCAGAAGCTTCAGTAACATTACGTATACTTCTCAGGTTACATGACAGGTTTAGGTTATTTCCATCGCATAGTCACTTTCATAAAAACAGCTTATAATACAAACAAGAGATGGCAACGTGCCAATGTGAAAATAGAACGCGCTCTCCGCTCTCGATCGGACTAATTTTAATATCGGCGAGACTAGCCACACATTTTGAGCTTACAACATGTAATCTGTGGCAGATTCGCTTAACATCCTCATTAATAGGAACACTGCTATACCGGGACCATGCATGACACCAATCCAATTACCACACAACTGCAAACATGACTAAGTATGTCACAGATAGCAACGCTGAGTTCTTGATAGGCATGCAACGACCCGTTAAGGTTGATGAGAACTAAAACGAGAGCCAGCCAATTAGCTAACGTTTGATGATCTCAATCTAAATACCTTTCAAAGTCGTATGAAAAACACATGCAACAAGTAGATACCTACAGCTGGGTAGGTTTCTGTGGAAATGCCTGAGTGCAGTTAAATAATGCTGAAGTAAGAGCGCTTAAAAGCAAATGCACAGACTGAAGATATTTTGCCTGATCTTACTAGTAGCAGCTATAACTATACCGTAGGAAAAATATTAAATTACCTAATTCCTAGTAATACATCGTAATAATATTAGGAACTCTGTTATAATTGTTTCACTTTACCAACGCAATGTAAGAGTGAACGAGCAAATTAGCTCCCCCTTACACTACAGCGATAAGAGAATTTTAACCTACATTCATAATTATCATACCCACAACAATATTAAAATGGCATGTTAGAAAAAAATGTGTGCTAATAAATCTGATAGCGTTAATGTAGTAACAAAGATTGGTACCGGTATTTAGGTACTCACGTTATAAAGCTGCCAGATCTTCACATCGAGCATTTCATTTGTTTTACAGTGATCAGGCACCAAAGACTACGGTAATCGATACCGCTTCCATCCAAGCGCCCCCTGGCAAAGGTTGCCCCAGATGTGGAGGTGTTGTGTTTGCTGCTGAGCTGGTGTTGGCCAAGGGTCGCGAATGGCATCGCAAGTGCTTCAAGTGCCGTGACTGCACCAAGACTTTGGACTCGATCATTGCTTGCGACGGACCTGAGTCTGAGGTTTACTGCAAGACTTGCTACGGCAAGAAATGGGGCCCTCACGGCTACGGTTTTGCTTGTGGCTCCGGTTTCCTGCAGACAGATGGATTAAGGTAAGTTTATCTCAAAGGATTGTGATTTCCAAGCCAGATTTTTAAAGTTAATTGATATTGAATGGAGATTAAGTAAGAGTAGGTACCTACTCCTATAATATTATCATGTTAAATTACAGCGAGGAGGAGATTTCCGCCAGCCGTCCTTTTTACAATCCCGATACCACCTCCATCATGGCCTCCAAGGGCCAGGGATGTCCACGTTGCGGAGGCATGGTCTTCGCTGCTGAACAACAACTGGCTAAGGGCACAGTAAGTTTTGATACCCGACTGTTCCTTAGCATGTTACACCAATCTTCCTAGTTTCTACAAAGTGAAGCGGAGTGGACAATAGACGTGTCACGTGTGAGGGACTGCTGTACCTTTCGGTCGACAACTTTTCCGCTCGTTATTTTCCCTGAAACAGACTTGGTAGGTAGGTAGGTAAACCTACCTTTTTAAGGTGACATGAAGAGTCAGGAGTACAATTCCGTGTATTATAAGTATAAATGGATCACAACACACAGAGAGCGTGCGCGTGTCAGACGCTTCTACAGGGTGTAAACCACCTCATCACGACACCGTCAACCAAGCATTCTGTACATCAAACTAAGTACCTAACTTTACGTAACAAATATTGTAGGAACACATTTTTAGGGTTCCGTAGCCAAATGGCAAAAAACGGAACCCTTATAGTTTCGCCATGTCTGTCTGTCTGTCTGTCTGTCCGCGGATAATCTCAGTGACCGTTAGCACCAGAAAGCTGAAATTTGGTACCAATATGTATATCAATCATGCCGACAAAGTGCAAAAATAAAAATTTAAAAAAACATTTTTATTAGGACCTCCCCCAGACGTAAAGTGGGGAGCGATTTTTTTTTTAATTTTGACCCTGACGTGTGATATATTGTTGGATAGGTATTTAAAAATGAATAGGGGTTTTCTAAAATCATTTTTTGATAATATTAATATTTTAGGAAATAATCGCTCCGAAAGTCAAAAACAATGTGTCCCCCCCCCCTCTAACTTTTGAACCATAAGTTTAAAAAATATGAAAAAAATCACAGAAGTAGACCTTTATATGAACTTTCTAGGAAAATTATTTTCAACTTGATGAGTTGAATAGTTTTTGAGTTATATAGCACTTTTTCAAAAAAACGCAAATGATAACTTTGTTTTTCATACAAATACTATGAAAAACAAAGTTATTTTTGCTGACGAAAAATGTTGGTATTTTTAATGGTCTGGGAAGCTACGGAACCCTACAGTGAGCGTGGCCCGACACGCTCTTGGCCGGTTTTTTTGGGGTTAAAATCACGTTTTAAAAATCTCACAATAAAAACCTGTACTGTGTTGCCAGGTAGGTATGGTGTAGAGCAAAAAAATGATCGGAATGACGAGGAGAACAAGGTGCCTTTCCGCTTCGTTAAGAAGTGTTTTACACCCTTTCCCGACCCGACCCGCACGCGCCTTGTGTCTGCTTAAAATATTGGCAAAACGTTTCGTACTTGTTTAGGCATATACGGCCACCTCTTAACAGCAATTTAAACGCCAGACAGCATACCTAGTAAGACTAGTTCTGTCTATCTGGATCTAGCTACGTTGGTTGACAAGTTTTACCTGCATATTCATGGTAATCTTATTTGCTTATAGATGTGGCACAAGAAATGTTTCAACTGTGCGGAGTGCCACCGACCTCTGGACTCGATGCTAGCGTGCGACGGCCCTGACAAGGAGATCCACTGCCGCGCCTGTTACGCTAAGCTCTTCGGACCCAGAGGATTCGGATACGGCCACGCCCCCACCCTTGTTTCCTGCGACTCAGAACCCGCTATCACATAGTAAGCTATTATTTTTAATAAAATGAAGAGAATGTAAGTTCTATTTCTAACATTTTATCCATTTCAAAAGTCTCACAACAATCTTTTACCCGAAAATAAGAGAAGATTGTATTTTGGATTTGAATATTAAGTTTTTGGCAGTTCAGTTTGGCTAAGCTGCTGTGGCGTCTCAGAAAGCAACAGCCCTTAAACTTACTAAATACACAGAAACTAAATACGACTTAATTTTACAGCACAGAGCAGATGCCTTTCACGGGCCAGAAAGCAGCTAAGGGGCAGGGATGCCCTCGTTGTGGGTTCCCAGTCTACGCTGCTGAACAGATGCACTCCAAGAATGGCACATGGCACAAACGGTGCTTCTCATGTGCGGAATGCCATAGATCTCTTGTAAGTAGCTGTTTTATGCTTATTATTTGAAGTAGGAAGGGTTACTCAAGGAAATACATATGTAATTACTAAATACATTTAATTTTATAATTAAATTTTATTCGTTTTTAAATAGTCGCGTTCATCATCTTCTTCTTTTTCGAGATGAGTCTTTAAAAATTCTTCCACAGAGTCTGTGTTCCACTTTTCTATAGCCACTGTATCCTTAACAATTCCATCCTTATCTAATAATTTGATGATCGGGTCTAGGCCTCGAACATATTTGATCTGTAGATTAGGGAACTTGGCCGGCCTGTCACTCTTCACAAACGCTTGAATTTGAGGATAAGCCGGGAACTTGCACGTGCAAACTTCTAGTATAGCACGAGCATATTTCTTCTCTTTCGGAGCAGTTTCATCTTGATGGCAGCACTCCTTACAGTGAGACATAAGTTGCTCCAAACCGAAATCTTTTAATTGATTACAAGAAGAACATAACAAGTTCGCTTTGATAAATCCAAGAGAAGCGCAATCTTCGGTAGTGAACTCTGCATTACTGATCTGCACAAAAAGAGTAGCAAAGCACACGAGCAGCGCTGTTGAAACCATCTTTAATATCATTGTATCACTTAATCTAGAAGTTAGTTAACGTACAAAACACAGATTTTCCTTAATTCTTCAAAAATCCATTTATCTTTCGTATATCCATTCAATAAGACACTGACGTGTGCTTTCTAATGCTCTAAATGACATGTCATGATGCCATTTTGACTTTGACGTTACAAAATTGTTTACGTTTACCATCCCTTTCTTTCACATAGAAACGAATAAATCAACAACTGTTTATGCATAACTTTGTGTCAAACACGAATCTGTGGGTACGGAACACACTTTTTTGTATCTCTTTTTTAGTCTTTAGATAGCGGTATTTTGAGACAAGCCGTGGATATTGGACAAGTTGTTTTTATTTATGTCACCGTAAAATTGTCAAACACGTTCTATTGTAATCTCTCTAGCGATATTGTAAACTCTCGAAATATTGTCAAACGAACATTCTGCTTATAGTAAAACGCATTATTTTTCGTGAAATGCATGCGATGGTAGTCAAATCACGAGTGTAGGTGTGAAGTGTGGAAGGAGGGGTCCCCCTTGCCCAGTGGTACCACCATGTACCATTCTCATGAAAAGATATTGTACTGTTCCTGAGAAATACCGATTAATATAACCTAAACTTAAACATTTTATATTCCCCTATAAAAAGCGTAGTCGACGGAGCCCCACTTCGTATTTCCGAGTGCAGGGTTTAAAGGAACTAACCTAACGGGGGGGGGGGGGGGGGGGGGCAAGTCCCGATTATGGAGGCAGAGATACTTCCGTACGTTCAGTTGACAATATTTCGAGAGTTTAAAATATCGCTAGAGAGAAACACGTTATATTGTAATATCGTGTTTGACAATTTTACGGTGACATTTAAATTATAATCGACTCCAAAATAAGAAAGTTTATGTCGAGCTTTTATGATAATTATTGTTTCATAATATTAATTTATTTTGTTTCAGGATTCTACCAACTTAAACGACGGACCTAACGGAGAAATTTACTGCCGAAGTTGTTACGGCAGGAACTTCGGACCTAAGGGTGTGGGGTTCGGTATGGGCGCAGGCACATTGACCATGGCATAAAATAGACTATGAAGCTGGTCTTCATAGGAACCATTTAGTTATAAGGGTAGCATGAAAGGAATCTAATCTATTGAATAATGCTACCAAGCTTGACGGACTATCATACCATGTATTAAACTGGCTTTAATAATGGTTGATACCTACTTTCAAAGAGACTAATAAAGTAAATGGTAATAGAGCCTTTGAGCACAAATATTTTGTTACGAAAGTATAAATTAAAGGTTACATTCCTTTCATAAGATAACATGTACAAATTGTGATGAATGTGTCTGGGCCCTTAGTTTACATATTCGTTATAAAATATTGTAGTACATAAGGTAATAGATTTAATGTAGGTATTTAAGAGGTATACATGATTTGTTAAACAGCAAATAAAAAACTTAAAAAAAAAACAAAAAAAAAAATAATGGCATTGTGATTACATGTACCTTATATTTATCACATTGTGATATGAAGGTGCGTGCAATATAAAAAAAACTATCCTGTAAACGCGGATAAGATTGCAAATAATTGTAATCGTTTCGACCGACCAGATCTTAATGTATAAGATCTGAAGTGTCTATACATATTTTTATACACCAAAGATTTTTGTACATAATTTTGTAATTTACTTAATGCACGTAAGCTGTGCTACAGTAAATTAAATTTTAACCACCTACGTGTATTACGCTTTTGGAGCTTTTGCTATATATATCTAACGAAAACATATTATGAGGATAATGTAAAGATTAAAGCAGCTTTTTGCATAATTATTATTATATTAAACAAAATTTGTATAAGTTATAATTTTTATTAAATAAATATACGACATTTAGTGTTTTCTTTACGTATCCAAATATTCAAAAGACAAGATCATATTAAATAAAACTCATTATTTAAAAAAAAAACATTTTATTGGTGGAATTCACTCGGAACGAACACAATATTGTATGGGGATTTAAAATGTTAAATATCAGAAAATCGGGGTAAAATTAAAACAAGTGAGGTAGATAAAACCGTCAGTAGCTTTTGTATAAACAGAAAAATAACATTAGGTTGCTAGAAATATCACAATAATTATTTGAAAGATTCGAATATCACCTGTATATTTGTGATGATTATAAAAATGAGGTAGGGGTAGCTAATCTAAATTTAGTAGTGTAGAAATAACAACTTAATCTAAAACAAAATCTAAAACTAATTTGAAATCAATTAACAATCTTATTCTCCTAAAAAATAAAGTGATTAATATTATCATGCAAAACATGATGCCATTCTCATTTCCAATGTAACTAGTAATCATATTACAGTTACGTATCATTGGGCATTTTCTTATGTAACATAATTATTACTATCATGCATTTAGATGTAATCTTAAAATTAAATAAAGAGTGTAATACTTTTCTCACGATTTTTTCTTCACAACCAATCTTGGTCCTTTAGATTTCTTCGTAGTATCAGATGTGCTAGGGTCCTCAAACCCATATTTACACTTCAGACGTTCACGGATTGCCAACCCTCTGATCAGACGTCTCCAGTTACCATAAACTCTTGTTTCTATCTTTTCTCTTTCCTTGCGCTCTTGCTCCTCTTGATCCTGAAAAATAATGTGGCAATATTTTTAAGCTGCTGCTGTTACTGTTAGCCTACAGTAACCCACAGCTGGCAAATGAATCTGCCATGAATTTCAGTTCTTTCGATCCAAAGCAATTACAGGCCACTGGTTGTTGGTTTTGTAATGAGGTCTGGCGCGTCACCTTCTGGCACTCAGGGCGCCACATAGTGGTTATATCGGCCCACCGCTTACGGGCGGACATACTACCTACCTTCTACTATGTACTACTAAATAAAAATCCTAAATTCATTCACTGACAGACAACACAGCCTAAGCCGCTGGGTTTAGAAACCTGAAATGTTGCACAAGACTTCCTTTTCCAACTAAAGTGAGCACTAAGAAAGGATATTTGAAAATTCGTGCTCTATAGGGGTTAACTAGTGGTGAAAGTTTGTTGCTTTTGCCGATGAACGCTCGGCGCATATACTACATGACGACTGTAATCTCTGACTTAATAGGCAGAGGTGTATGTTATGGTAGACCCACATTTCACTAGTTATCAATAAATCAATAATTTTATTATCAGGCATCTTAAGGGGCCGGCGAAGCATGCGTTTTTCATACAAACGTAATACCAAAATAATATGGGGCGACATCGTCATTGTTGACCGAGTCTCCTTAAATAAAGATAAAAAAAAAAAAAAAAAAAATATGAAAATCAAACATATTCTTAAGGTAGTGTGTATATATTTCGATTGTATTGTAGATTATCTATGTTCCCAAATATATATTTTGATAGGACAATGATATAAAGACGAGATATGAGGAATTCTAATTTCTATAGAAAATTTATTTTTCTCATAACTCTTGTTTAAATCGGTTTACATTCAAAATATGTGTATAGGAACCTGTATTATTCTGTAATCCAATCAAAATAAATACACACTACCTTAAGAATATGTTTGATTTACAAATTATTTTGGTATAATGTTTGTATGAAACTTGCATGCTCCGCAGGCCTCTTAAGGCCCATAGATAAAATACAAAAAAATACCATAACAACATAAAATATACCAACAAATACAAAATCTAACTTATAAACTATGAACTAAACAGAGTCTCATGTAATAGTGGACGAACTTATTGCCATAAACCGGGCACGAATCCAGACTCCGTGACTGCAACTGAGAAATTACAGACTGAAAAATCCACTTTGCACGACCTCGGAATCGAATTGAGTACGTTAGGAGGATGCTCAGCAGTCGCACTTGTTGCAACCACTGGACTAACGAGGTAGGCACATAATTATACAGAAAATTAAAAAATGTTATCTTACCTTGACCCACGCCTCAGTGATGATTTCTTCAAACTCCTCACAAACTACGAACCCGTCGTACACGGGGTGGCAGTAGCCACCGTTGTAATCGAAGCCAGTCATCGCAGGCGCACAATCTATGTTCAGTTTCTTGGCCACTCTGTTCAGGTTGGGTACTGTAAAATCACAAATAAATATTGTTGAGGTATAGTTTCTCTTCTAATATAACCTTTCGAGAGTTTAAAATCTCGCTAGATAGATTACAATATAACGGGTTTTACAATTATATGGTGACATGTATATTATAAGGTTTTTTTTTATAAACGAAAGGCTACTAAGAAAATAAAAGACACAGAAAAAAAAACAACTTACATTTGATAAGTACAGTTTTTTTAGGCAGCATGCTGTCTTTGAAGAGTTCAACATTGCCGTATGCATTGCGAGGCACGACGCCGTTCTCTGCCGTTGGTGGTTCGTAGTCCTGCACTTGCCATGGGCCAAATACTTCCAAAGGTTTATCAGTTATACATTTATTTGAGAGCTGAAAGTAAAGTAAAAGAAGCTGTAAAGTATTGAATTTGCAACATGATAATTCGCTCGGCATTGTCGGATTAGCCGAAAATCGCAAAAAGTTAAAGCTGAAAGTGGGACCATGTGGGTCACATTTATAGGATGCATCAGGATGCATCCTATAAATGTGACCTGTCGACCCTGGTCAGGAACGACACACAGTGGGTGACTGAACACTAACCAGATTGATAATCAGAAGGTAACTTACCCTATCCCACTTTGGGCGTGCCGTGACGATCTTGTAGGGCTGCTCTCCGAGTTTCACGACCTTCGCTTCCTTAAGCCACGTGTCCCTAGACCGGCAGATGTATATGCACTCCCGCGCATACACCGGTTCGTTGCGAACGAACCCAAGCACGGCCGCATCAGGCGGGTACAGAGCTTCATACTTCAGCATATGTCTCTTTAAAGCATATAGTGGATGGTTCTTGTATCTGTAATTTATATGTTCATTAGTAGTTCTTTATCACAGGTGAAGACATTGGCTTTTCTATGTAACGGGGTTTTAATCTCAGCAGAGTTATTAACCAGTACAGTTTAAAACTTTTCTGGATTGAATTATGTTTGTTTACTGTGAATGACGTTGAGCTTATGCTCGTTATCAGTAACACTAGCCAAAAGCACACCGTCAGCTTTTCAACAAACGTCAATTTTCAAATTGGAATTCAAACAGGGCAATAATACAGGGTGTAAATTTTGTACACCCTTTACAGTGCATTCATTTAGGTTTCGCTTAGTGTAAATGAAAACTGGCAATAGTATTCCTGCATAGTAGTTGAAGAATAAAGGTATGTTGCAGAGGTAGGTATAAAAAAACTTATTTTTACTTACTCAGCAATACTCTTGGGTAATGGCGCCTCTAGTTGCATTCTATCCAAGTATTCATCTTCTTCTCTATCCCGAGCATTCCTTGGTCCTAACCAGGGTCGTACAGCTTGGTCCCACCACGGTGCTTCGGCACGCTGCTTGCGGGTAACCGTGTTCCAGTGCGGCACATATTTACGTGTCAAATCTTTCAAGTAGTTGTTGTTATCCCAGCCGACGACGTAGCATACTGGGTGAGTGGCACTATTCTGTGAAAAAGACAACTTTGGTATAAGGACACTGCTGAGCAACCAATTGTGTCGATCGATTCTGTTGTGCACAAACTAAACTTAATTTAGGCTATTGCTATCTTTTACTAAAAGGCAGTGCGAGAAAAGGACGGCTATAGCTATGAACTAAGTTGGAGATATCCAACTAGTTTATGCCTTGCACTTCACCGTGTATTTAGTCGACATATTTTTATGTGAACCCTTCATTTGTATGGAAATATTAGTTCCAATTAAATTTGACAGCTCTAAATTACGTCAGTCTCTTTCTCGTTTTATTAGAGAGAAAAATATAGTAATAGCCTAAATTAAGTTTAGTTTGTGCACAACATAATCGACACCATTATCTGTCGCGACTAAAATAGCAAGACGAGTCCCAAAATCAACAAACTGCAAAGCTGCAGGCCCAGGAGTAGATTACGCGACAGACTCGATTCTTTACTTAAAGATTGACTTCAAATAGCGATAAGTGAGTAAGGAGGGATTCCCGAGGTCGCCTCTGTCCTGCATTGGGACAGATAAACAGCAAAAACAAATAATAATGTGGATACCCTGGATCAGTTTCAAGCAAATTATATTTTATATACTAACATAAAGATCACCAGAAGAGTGAACTTTTCCTTTGATAACATCTACACAAATCCACTGTTCTAGCTCTTCAACAAATATTTCACACCACACATCGATCCTGTTCTTCTTGGGCTCATCACCGGAGACAGAAGACAGAACTCGGCGGTCTATGCGGCGGCTGGTACTAGGCTTAGGACTAATTTTCGTTTTAGGCTTAGGACTAATCTTCGTTCTGAACTCGTCTTCACTCTCAGAGAGTTTTTTAGGATCTTCTACTGGCAAGTAATCACTATCCTCATCAGATTCTTTCTTTGTTTTTCCTAAAAAAAACATAATTTTGTTAATCAGTTATCAGTCTAAAATGAAAGGCAGAAACCTTACTCTATTATCTATCTAGCCTTATCGCGATCATGATCTTTGTGTGTGTTATCTAAAATATGATAACACAATTCTATTTAGTACTAACTTACAAGTATTTTAGTTTATTGCTTATACAACTTACCTTTCACTATTCCTTTCTTTGATTCCAGTTTAGCATCTTTTACTCTACCCTTGATAATATTGACAAGATCCTCAGTAACATCACCTTTCCCTTTCTTAGCTTTAGCAAGATCTCTATGGCTCACTCTCTGAGTGTCCTCGGCTTTGATTTCTTTTTTTGTTTGTCTAACAGATCTTTTAGGTGTGTTGTCTTTAAGCTGACTTTCAAAATATTTACATTTTTCCACAGCAGTTCCAGCACTCTTTGTTCTGGTATTTGCTTTAACCACTTTACTCTTGTCTTCTTCCTTGTGCATCTGTGAGCTAATAGGATTAGCAGTTTGTGAGCGTTTTCTTGAAAGCCTGCTGGTTTTAGTAGTTGGTTTTATCTCCTCAAAATATTTGCTTGCAACATCCTCTGCATTCTCATTTGTAACTGATATTTTTGGAACATGTTTTTTCTTTTCAGTATTTGAGTTCAATAGACCTTTATTGCTCCTTTGCATTCTGCCACTTGTGTGTGTAGCAGATTTCATATTATCTGGATTTATTTCATTTGTTTGTGGTAAAGTATTAGTAGTTTCTGCTTTTGATTTTTGTCCACGAGTTAAACTTTTAGTTGGTGTTGTTGCCTTTTCTTCTGATAAATTGTTAATTTGTGGTTTAGATTTCTGTCCTCGAGTTAAGGACTTAGTAGGTTTTTCTTTAGTTTCTGATAAATTGTTAACACTATTTTCAGCTTTCAACTTTTGTCCACGAGTTAAGCTTTTAGTTGGTTCCTTAATATTTGTATCAATTTTAGTTTCCTTTGTGTTGTTTACTTTCTGTGATGGTTTGTTTTCCTCTCTGTTTTCATCTTTTCTTGGAGCTGGCTTAGGAGATGCGCGACCGGTTCGTTTTCTGGCTATTTTTGGTGGTGAAACATCTTCGTTTTCAGATTTTACTGTATTGTTTTCATTTGCTTTTGCTCGTTTTACAGATCTTGTTTTTCTGGGACTAGTATCATCATTTCCATCAACTTGCATGATATTTTCATCATCATCACTGTCAGAAATACTGTCATCATTTCCATCTACTTGGGCTATTTTTTGCTTTTTAGCTTTGGTAGGACCAGCTTTTTGCTTAATTTTTTCATTTGTTTTATCTTCTTTCTTAACAGTTGGTGACTTATTCTTATCAGCAGAGACTGCCTTTTCTTGTTTTGGTTTTGTTGATAAGGAACATAGTTCGGAACTTGGTGGTTTTATAGGCAATGTTACAAAATTAAACATAACACGACATTGAAGTCCCAATGCTCTTAACATGGTAACAAATATAAAAACCAAATATTTTTTTGTAGTTACAATCCGTTTTTTAATTTGTTCCAGCAGTATCAATTTAAGAGGAGGGGCTTTTGGTTTGAACTTATCTTCATTTTTCTCTTGGTTTAGTGTTAGTTTATCTTTGTACCAAGTTGTTATTTGTTCAACATATTTCATGTCTACTCTATCTCCCGGATAGCATTCTTTGGATGGCACCAAAGATAATACAGCTGCCATTAGCTCCTGATCATTCAAAACTCCACTGACAAAATTTCCATGACCCAACCAACACAGAACGTGTACTTTATGCATGTAAACTTGATACTCCTTTTTTACTCTATTCATTTTTCTTTTCATCATCATTTCAACATCAACTTTTTTACTTTTCCTGCATGCTGCCTCAGGGAATTTAACAAAAAGTTGTATACCTTGTTGAGTTGATTCAGCTTTTGTTTCTGAAATAATGCAAAAATGAAGATTTTATTAATTAAAATTTTGATAAAAGCATTTAAAGTCTGATGGGAGCCCGCGAAATTCAAATTTTCTTATGTCACTTTGATTTACACACAATGACTTTGGTCAAAATTCGTTCCTCGGCCTTTGTGAACTTGGAGGGTTGTATTGATGATTTTGATGATTATAATTCTGTAACTACATACATTCTACAGTTGCAAATGATATTTTCATCAACATACAACCTAGTACTGGCTTGCAAATTACAAAAAAGTATGAAAATTTGAATTTCGCGGGCTTCCCTGACGCTTTCACCTTAACCGGAATCTTCAGCTAAGTAATTAGCAAATTTTGAGACGTATACTATTCTTTTGTTTTTGGAAATATTTATAATTTGAGAGCAAAAATCACTAAGAATGGGGCAGATTATATTGTGGAACATTGATACAAACCATTGACTTCCTCCCAGTCTTCCATGTCCTCTGAATCACTATCATCTTTCTTTCTTCTGAACTTAGTTTTCTTCTTAACTTTAAGTGGTTCAGGTACTTCGGGTATTGCTTCTTCTCCCATTGCCAACAGATCTTTAACTTCAGATTCTTTTTCTGAATTAACTTTCAATGTGTAGTTTTGAAGAGAAGCTTTCGCCTCTTCAACTTTGGACTTATGTTCTTCAAGCTCCATGAATGTCTTTTTCGCAATTTCTTCACTGTTGTCTGGGATATTGCTTGACCAAACCTGACCATTAAAAATCATTTACTTATTACTGTCTACTATTTGCAAAGATGATCCTTGTAACAATTGCATAGTATAACCAATATCATCCTATAATATTCCCACTGGGACAAGTGGGACATAAAATTTAAAATCATTCAAAAATTAACAAAGATAATAGGTATTCATATTTATACATTCATGCCATGGCATGCACATGGTTTGGAAATAGTCGGACTAATCAAATGTGCCACAGTTATTGTGTCTTCATGAAACTGTTATTTAAGTACACTATTTGAAGACAGTTAGATACACATTGATTTAATTCTTATATTTCTGGCACTGTTGTTTTGGTTAGTTCCTAAAATCAAAATCAGCCTAAAACCAAACCAAAGAAAATTTCAATCAAATCAAATCAAATTTCAATATTTCAATTTTCTTATAAGAAAAATGTTGGTTTTTATAACATTGTAATTACTTACTTAGTTAAAATATAAATATAAAAGTACAATCTAATTTTAAGAATGTAATTGGTCACCAGGTCATTTTAAGATCTTCAGGAGGTAAGTACTTACATCTTTATAATCCATGTTGACATCATTATCACTGCCTGAATCTTTGTCTGGTTCTGAAGGTAGAACTGAGGTAATAGTGGCTTTTTTTGAAACTTTTGGAGATTCATCATCACTACTGTCTGAAACATGACAGGAAAATAACAGAAATATTAACCACAATACAAAATAATTTCGTACAGGCAAGTCCAAACCTGTCGAAACCTGTTTACAAGCATGCTTGTATTATGTAAAATTGTCATTACCACCAAAACTTACCACTTTCTGATAGATTAAGAAAAGAAGGCAGTAACTTATCTGCCTCAGTAAGGTCTTTAACAGAGAATTGTGAGGTGGGAATTTCATCATCATTTTCATCACCGGCCGACGATTGTTTGTTTATTTTTTTTAGTAATGTTTGGGTAAATTTCGGCTTTCTGCCGGTCGTCTTAACTTTTGTTGTGCGTTTAACGCTGGTTTTAACATTGCTTTTCTGGTCAAACTCGTCTCCAGATGAAGGTACGCAGTCAGCTTCTCCTTCAGAGCTAGATTCATCCTCAGCAGAAAATTTTGCGTCTGAACCGGAATCGCTAAAATCTCCGTCTTCCGCTTCACTCTCCTCATCTTTGTAAACGGTTTTGATCACTTTCTTTCTAGTAGTAGGCATGGTCTTCCAAAAAATTTAACCTTGAACAATTTTGACGGTGTCTCACAAAGGCTATATCATAAATAACGGCGTTACTTCGTAGCCGTAGTATTTATCGCAACTTCGTTTATGTTAAAAAATACACAACTATACTATCACGTCTGTTTGACAGTGACACTGACAACTGACTGACATTACTGACAAGGACAACGACGGACTTGATTTTTAAATGACATTGTGTTTGGTGTTGCTATACTACAATAATCTTGTTTTGTTGTTTTCGAGAAAAAAATTTAGTTCATGAAAATATTGTAGATGTCGACACTGGTAACAAAAAAAAGTACCTGCCACGACAGTGCCAGCCATAGAAACACGCCGGTGGCCTGTGTTGCTCTATGACCGGCACAGTACAAATTGAGTGTTTGTGAATTGTGGGGTATTTCTTGTTTATCTCAATATGTCAATGTGAATGAGGATCTTTCCATAGTATAGATCGGAAGTAGGTACTTGAAGTCTCCGGACCCAACTGGAAGGATGTAATGTAACTAAAGGAGAGCTACATTGATTAAACAGCAGGGTGTGGAGCTTTGTCGCAAACTATGCTCCACCTCCTGATTCCTATCCTGCTCACTGAGCCTCACAATATGTAGCCAGACTTCTGCGCTTCCATGAACAATGCTGTAAAAGGGATGGAGTTTGTGCCAACAAAATATAAATTACTAGCTTCTACGCTTCTAGTCCAGCAACGGCTTTGACCGAGTATGTTCATTTTTTTACAATTAATAACGTTATGAATTAGAGCCTAAGTTTGTGGCAATCCGATGCATAAGCTATTAATACTAACTGTAAAGTTTTAGCAAAATTCGTTCAGTAGATTTTCGTGAAGGAGTAACAAACGTCCATTCAAAAACAATCAATATTAGGTGTTTACCTATGAAATTGTCGTTTTGAATACCAAAAGTTAAAATCATTTCATGTCCGTCAGACCATTGGTAATTTTTCATAGCCGTTCTTCAAGAAGTCAGGTGGACGGGAGGCAATAAACTCTCCAAGGGCAAATTCTACTGCCTCTTGTCTTGTGAATTGTTTTTTTTCCTGCCAAGAAATTGTCCTAATTCTGGATAAAATAGAAGTCTGTCGGCGTAAGGTCTGATGCATATGGATGACACAGAAGTTCCAACCTAAGCTCTTCGACACCGTCTTTTGTGCAGTGTGAGATTGAGCATGGCCGTGCAGGTGAAGTGGGCGAGCAGCTAAAGCTGGCCGGAAATTTGCGAGCTTCTCCATCGCTGGGTCCAGTTCTTTAATATCCATCCGTAGCAATGCTGCGTAAATTTTTGTTTGGGGCTTCATTTCAGCATTGTCTAAGTACTGAACCGGGATCTCAAGAGAGCTTACGATTGTCAAAAAGAAGTGAGAGTGCAGTTTTAAATCCGTTCGGAACTGGCAACGCAAGACATGCCAACCCCAACGCGTTCTTTGCTTTGGCCATCATCAAGTTCGTGTGGCACTCATTTATTAAGCTTTTTTACCTTGCTAATTTCACACAAATTGACCAATATGGTATTGATGCTAATATTGAAAGCTGCTGCTTACTCAGCCGTAGATTCGTTGCGGAAGCGTTGTTCGATTTACGTAGTTAGGTACAACTAACGACGCGCCCCGGCTTCGCACGGGTGCAAAGTAGATACAAACCTTCCTCTTGAATTAGTCTATCTATTGGCATTGCTGATAATGACAACTGCTTTAAAATCCGATGCGTAGCTTAAAAGATGGAATCGTACAAACAGTGGGAGCGACTTTGTTTTATACTATGTTAAGATGACCCCCGTCCGTAGGTGTAGGTAAGATGCTGCGTTATCATCACGATGATCACGATGTTTTGGCTACTGTGCTCCTCCAGAGTAGCCGATTCATACTGTCGGCAAACTGATCTTGCTAGGAACAAAGTTTTTTTTTTCAGTTTCACGGCTTGAGGCGTTTTATGCTCTTGCATATCGTTTCGCTATTCAATCAAGATATTAAGTAGATACTCAATCAATTATATCAAGTTAGTAACAAAGTGCCCGTAGAGTAATTTCAAAGGTACCTACGTACTAAATGAATTCAGCGCTAGATACCAAACCTATTTAAATAATAATATCCAATAGCGTCAAAGCAGACCGCTCCTTTTTCTTCGATTTCGATTTGCTAAAAGGTTTTATAATTTACCATAATGGAAAGGTTGTGTTTGTTTATAGAATGGTAAATGGTCTGAATCAATCCTGTTAAGTGCTTTTCAACAGAGCTTTATTGCCTGTATAGCGACGTCGAATGGATCAGTCCTCGATGCGGCTCATCTCCTAATATTTTACTGAAATAAAGCTTTGGCTTGATCACTCGTTACATGGGTCTTATGCAAACTTAAAATCACCATAGTGCGTGTTTTCAAGAACTTAAAAGACTGTTTCGGTAAATGTTATGGAGGCCTACTTGATAAAAAACATACGACCGTTTTGTTAGCCCCTTCACGTATCGAGTAAGGCTTGTGTTATATTGTACGTAGCGCTAAAGACGTAACAATAGCAGCCAGCATATTCAGCTCGGCTCTTGAGTAAATCGCATTTCCAACGTAGCAGTACTCGCCATAAAGCATAAACTAACATAAATAACTTCAATTGTTTGCTGCCTTATTGTTAACTTTAATTACATTTTGAATTAATTTTGTAATTAAAACGGAAGCTAGGAGCGCGCCGCGTGAAGTTTAAGTGGCTGGAAACAGATCGACCCCGGGTGGAGGGGGTGCGCGGGGGCAGCGGGCTTTTAGATGCAATCTCTGAGTGGATTAATTAATTCTGAGGTGCCGGTTATCTCCTGTTATCATTTAATAAAGTTACGTAAGGATATAGAAATTTCGCTTTACTGCAAAGAGATGATTCCTACTTTGAGCTCGTACCAAGAACCCTACCTACTCGTTTGTATTACCTACGACTTATCTCTCTTGTATCCGTTGCGACGTAGACAATTAAACATAGAAGCTATTCAGAAATGAAAAAGGATTTTCAGGCTGCATTTCTTTGCAGATTGAGTTTTTGTCTTCAGATAGCAAGATGACGCTATTATTGCATCCCTTTGATCGCTACTATCAGCCGCTTGACCTTTTTGATTTTCAGTTTTAGAGGAAGATCCGATCATATCATTGTTAATCAACTAAGCACTACTAATTATGTACCTACTTTTAAAAGAACGTTCTGTTCTTTGTCTGAGTTGAGTCATTGGTGAAGATGAAAGAACCACCAACCAAGAGTGTCACCAGCTTTATGGCGGCAGGAGATTGGGAATAAAACTAATAGATTTCTAAGTACGGATAAATAAATAAAATTAATATCGCTGGACATTAACACACAGCGCCATCTAGTGCCACACTAAGCAAGGCTTGTGTCGTGGACACCAGATAGTTGATATACTACACGTATACTTTTTTGTTTGTAAATACATACTTATTATACATACAGGGTATAAACCACCTCATCACAAAGCCGTTAACCAAGCATTCTGTACATCAAACTAAGTAATTTTACGCAAAAATTATTGTTGGGAAACAACCTTTATTTTTGAGGTTATAAATCATGTTTTGTGGTAGAACTCAATGTAACGCACTTAAAACATTGCGCTGATGGATGGATTGAATAGTATGGGGGTCGTGAAGGTGTTAAAAGTCAAAATCTTACAAAAAGAACTTGTATTTTAAAAAAAACTTTAAAAAGTTGTAACTTTGACCCCTCATATCCCAAAAAGTTCCCAGGTATGGTGTAGAACAAAAAAATTATCGCAATGATGGGGAGAACAAGTGCCTTTCGGCTTCGTGAAGAGGTGTTTTGCACCCTTTATAAACATCCATGACTCGGAAACAAATGCTCATCACATGAACATTTAATTTTGCTCCTACCGAGATTCGAACCCAGGACCCTAAGAACGTAAGGCAGTCTCACTACCACTACGCCATTCGGGTCGGGATGCAGCTAAAGTTCTTGTTTCATATTGAAAAAGGCTTATTATTGCAGATAAACACAAAAAGTAATAAAAGCAAAATACTAGTACGTCTATCGTGTGTTACTACTATTTTGCTTTTATTAAGTGTTTATTTGCATTCAAAATCAAAATCAAAATCAAAATATTTTATTTCACATATTCCTAGATGGGCACTTATAAAACGTCGAAAAAGGTGCACGGTTCGCGTTGGTCGATTCCATGGAGAAGAACCGGCAAGAAACTCCATGGTTACTCTTTTCAAATCATTTGGTATTACAATATTTTTATGTTTCATTACAGCATTAGTACTAAAGTATGGGGGAACAGCGTAGGCCCGACAATAGGTCGTTGCTTGCTATACAAAAAATGTAAAACAAAGGAAATATTTAACAAAAGTTAAACAGCATCCGGGAATCTAAAAGGCCTACAATGTTCACTCATCTATCTATCTATATCTATACATATAATAAAAGAGTAAAAAAGCTGTGTCTGTACATTGAATATATTAAAAAAATAATAATTGAAGGGGGTTTAGAAACAGTAATAGAGCACGAATCCAAAAAAAAAAGTCTGTCTGTTTGTCTGTTTGTTTGTACACGCTAATCTTCGGAAGTACTGGACGGATTTGAATGTTTTTTTTTTGTTGTATAGGTATTATGTCTGGGCAACATATAGGCTATAATTTATCTTGGAAACCTGAACACCTGATGTAGAACCGCAACAGAGCAGCTAAACTATAAGAGATACAAAAATGACACCATAGCAAAAATTGTTCCACGTGATGAGCATTTTTTGCTGAGAGAATAAATTTGAAGATCTGGAACACCTGATTTGGAACTCCAAGAGTCCAGTTATACCATAACACATATAGGAATGATGTCTTAGCAAAAGTTGTTCAATCTGATGAGCACTTTCTGTTGACTTATAAAAATCGAAGATCTGGGACACCTGTCGTGGAACCTCAATAGCCCAGCTACACCATAACACATATAGGAATGACGTCTTAGCAAAAGTTGTTCAATTTGATGAGCACTCTCTGTTGATTTATAAAAATCGAAGATCTGGAACACCTGTTGTGGAACTCCAAGAGCCCAGCTACACCATAACACATTTAGGAATGATGACGTCTTAGCAAAAGTTGTTCGGTCTGATGAGCATTTTCTGTTGACTTATAAAAAATCGAAGATCAGAAACATCTGATGTGAAAATTATTGCAAAACTATCACAAATTTCACTGTATAATTATAAAATAACAAAAACTGGGAGTACCTCCACGCGGTTAAGGCGGTAACAGTTTAGGACTGATTTTCAATGAGGATGGTATATCATTGAAAATTTGACTCTACTGGCCAAAACGCATTTTATCGAATAAATATGTCTTCGGGATTATGTTATTTGAGTGTTTAATTTCCTTTTCCATTTATCTTCGTGACTCGGTAGCCTACCCGGTAACGCAGGGTACTTAGATTTTAATTGATCAGGTATCTAAGTGAGGGTGTACCAAGCGTACCTACGCTTGGTACTCAAGCGCCGATCGTATGATGCGATATCGATGCGTAGATCGACTTCTAGATCTCTAGAGACAAGTGGGGAACGTGATGCGCGACTGACCGCTGATCGGGAACGTCACGCATTGTCTCGCGAGTCGGAGATGTTCACGGATAGAGAATTACGCTTGATTTCTCATCGTATCTACGCATCTGCTTCTAGGTCTCTAGGGATAAGTGGGGAACGTGATGCGCGACTGACCGCTGATCGTGAGCGACATGCATTATCTTGCGAATCGGAAACGTTTACCCTACAGAATCACGCTTGAGTTCTCAGCGTAATCGCACATCTACTAACAGGTCTTTTGAAACGAGTGATGAACGTGATGCGCGACTAACTGCTGCGCGACTAACTGCTGCTCGAGATTATCATACATTGCCCCGATCACGCACACAACAAAATATTCATAATCAGTTAGAAAGTGAGAAAGAAAGAATTGCTGGAGAGCGGCATGAAGAGACAGAAGAAGAGCGCGAAGACTTCGACATTCTCTGAACAGAATGTCGATATCATCTGAAGAATCGGGTGTCTCAAGATATAGCCGTAGGGCATGACGACCTTCCTTGGGTTGATAAGAAACGGAGTTCATTTACGTATACTCCTATGATTGAATACGCCACATATTCCGCCATCGGAGGTATGGTTCAAAATTGTACTTTTTGTGAAGCTGTTAAATGGCAAAAAGAAACAAACGGCATGTGTTGCTCAGGTGGGAAAGATCCATTATTTTCCCGTCGCCGGGCTCTTAGAATTAGACGTTTCAGATCTTCGATTTTGACGAACCCGGTGTCGCTGGCAAAAGCAACAGGATCCGCGTACGAAGTCGCGGGCAGAAGCTAGTTCACAAATAATAGGTAAAAAAGCATCTATACAAATGTAAGTAAATTAAAAAAAAAAGAATATTTAATTAAAGGACTAAATTAAACAAGTGACACAAATATTGTCATCAGTGCTGTAACTATTCTGAGCTAAATATGAGGAAAAAATGATTTGAAAACTACTGTAATAATCTGAATCAAAAGAAAAAGAATAATGAGATTGAGAATAGTTAGAGACATCCACAAATCTGTGCCGGTTATGAGCTACCAAGGAAGCCGCATGCGCAGAAGGAATCATAGCCAAACTTCTTTGTCATCAACGTAGTCCTTGATTTTGTAATATGCTTTTTTCATAAGGACACGTTTAATATAGTTTTTGAACTTTCCATCGGTCAGTTCTATAACTGACTTTGGCAACTTGTTATAAAAGCGTATACTGTTTATAATAAAAGACTTGCTAGTTTTTGTTAATCTGAATTTATGTGTTACAATTTCATGTTTACTGCGTGTATTTTTATTGTGGAAGTCGCTTCTAATTTTGAAAAGCCCTCGATTTTTGCGGACATATAAAATACATTCAAAGATATAAAGTGAAGGCAGAGTTAGTAGGCCGTTATATCGATCTCTTTGAATTTTTCTCTGAGTGACTCGCGAGGACCCATTTTATAAATCATTAATAAGCCTTTTGCAATATGAGTTACTACATTTTTAAAGATTCCCAAATATTTTTGATTTGCGTAATAGTACCTACCTCCTAATGGATTCAGAATCATCAGTAGTACCTTAGTTTAAAATAATGCCCATGACTTCAATTCCACCCTGTTTAGAAGAAGAGGTTACTAATATTGAAGAGTTTTTTGAAAAGTTTAGGAACTACTCCAGACAAGTTAGCTTCTCCTTAGTCCTTTTATTCAGAAACTAGCTGACCCGCACCACTTTGTCTGCGTCACTTATGAGAGAGAGAGAGAGAGAGGGGGTTAGAAAGAGCGTGAGTCAACCTTAAGAGATAGACATAATTATGCTATCGAAGACTTTTTGGAGACCTTTTTAATATTAACAATATTGCCATACATAATTGTTGTATATGGCGATATTTTCGCAACATTTTTCATTGCTTCTCCGGTCCTATTGGTTGTAGCGTGATGTTATTAGAACTTACAGCCTTTCTCGATAAATAGGCTATCCAACATTAAAAGTAATCTTTTTTACGTAAAAATAAGGGCTTCCCTCGACAGCCTTACATTTTTATTCTTAGACACTTCATGATACTCGTATCATACTATTACAGCTACTTCGAAAGTTCTCATCAAGGTGCATGAAATGAGAGAGAACGACTGTCGCAACCCCATGCAGGGCACGCCATGACAGTGGCGATAAGTCTCCTCTTTGAGGAGTGGCTTGAGAGACGCCACGGCGTCCTCAACTTCCGCCTGACGCAGGTCCTCACCGGACACGGCTGCTTCGGGAGGTTCCTGTATCAAATCGGGCGGGAGGAAGCGCCCGGGTGTTTCCACTGCGAGGATCGACTGAAGGACTCGGTGGAGCACACAGTGGAGGTTTGCCCCGCGTGAGCACCACCGTGTCCTCGTAGCGGCAACACCCGGGCGTTTCCTCCCGCTCCGGGCAGTCTAAAGTCCTCATTAAGGTGCATGAAAAGAGCACAATAATAATAAAGCTGCCGTAAACTATTGAGGATCTCTTGCAACTTCCTTCCGTCTCCATCATCTGCCCTAGGCAGAACCTAGAGGGGACTACATGCTAAGGTTTTTTTAAAGGTTATAAGCTTTCCTGGCTAATGCCAAATTACAGAATTAGTATTGTATACCTACAATAAATTGTCCAGTCCAAGGTAATGTAAAGTGTTATTCGCTCTTCAGTCTGCATTCTCTTGTATTTTTCTAAAAGACGACCAAGAAACTTCTATATAAAGAGTGTAAACCACCTCATCACGAAGCCGTCAACCAAGCATTCTGTACATCAAACTAAGTAACTTTACGCGAAAAATGTTGCTGGGAAACAACTTTTTTTTGGGGTGAAAAATCATGTTTTGTGGCAGAACTCAATGTAACGCACTTATAACATTGTGCTGATGAATGGATTGAATAGTACGGGGGTCGTAGAGGTGTTTAAAGTAAAAATCTTCCAATAAAAACTTGTATTTAAAAAAAAAGTTGTCAAAAAGTTGGAACTTTGACCCCCAATATCTCCGTAAATGGAAGGTTCCCACAGGTATGCTGTAAAACAAAAAAAATGATCGCAATAACGTCCTTTCTGTCATAACATGCCTTAGAATAGAACGACTATTTTGGACCATTTGTCATAGGAATACGTAGCGTATCGGATCAGCGGCCTTCCTGTGATTTATGAGGCGCGAGTTCGAATCGCTGTAAGTACCTTCCACTTTTTGTGTTGTTTTTTTGGTACTGACATTTAATTAGATTCCCAAAAGTAATTATAAACATGGTTCGATCCCCACCCGGTTTTCACTTTTTGGGGGTAAGTGCATCAAGGTTTTGCATCAGCAGAACTGGAACGACAACTTTAAGCTCTAGATGATGGAACGGCACGTCCGCTAACTCTGGGGAGTTGAGAAATTCATCGGGGTACTACCGTACCATCGTTCTCTGTGGAGGGCGGAACACCGCCGTGTCGTCGTAGCGGCGATCGGTGGCGGCGACCCTCGCGTCCGGCCCTGGTTCAATCCATGGTGCGGAGCGAAAGGGAATGGGAAGCCGTCACCTCTGCGAAGCAGTCGTGCTAGCGAAGGAGGTGGCGGAACGTGAGAGAGAGATAACCTCACGTGGTGGCCCCCAGCCATCGTGTGCGCGGGCTTGTGGACGGTGAGCAAGGGGCTAGCTCACCGTCCGTCCGTCTTATGACGACAGGCCGTGTCGATGGCGCGTTCGTGTCCCACGCGCGCCTCGAAGAGATGTCAGCTAAAAGAAAGAGATCCGCAAGGGCCGATGCCTGCCGGGGCTGCGGGACTGTTCGAAAGAGATACCGTGGTCTCGGAATAAAAAGGACTAAGAAGGAACATGGATGGGTTTTAGTCAGTAAAAGTCTCACACTTTCCGCTCCGCCCAGAGCGGGGGGGTCATTAATTTGATGATTACCCATCCTAAAAAAAAGGCACTACCATCGTCATAACCCATCACAGTGTCTATGGATGTCATCATCATGGATGTGTATACTTTTAAATAGCCGACGATCTCGAAATTTAATTTTGGTTTTGTTTGCTGACCCACTCATTCTTTGACGACCGCACTTCCCTCTCACACAACCACTGTAACTTACTTATTTATATTTACCTCTAAATTGAGAAAAAGTTCATCCTGTAGTCACAGGGAAAATTCTTCGGAATATAGAATTTTCCCAACTGCGTCCGATTCCAGACGGCCCTCTCCCATTTCCAGTAGCTTATTCCCAAACGCACCTGCTTCGTGATCGTTGTATAGTTGAACGCGCGTTTTGCACGTAATGTGAAGTTTTTCAATACCGGACGTTTTCACAGTGGCGACACCGAGAGACAGGCGTTTATTTTCATCCATCGCTGTGCCCTCTCAATAACTGGCAGTGTCTGTCTAAAGTCGTTTGCGAGCAAAACGACGACGCCACCCAGCAGCGCCTGTTGCCGCGGCATGCATGCGACTGCTGCCAATGCTGCACAAGGACTCGCTCGGTTTTTGGGGTATCTTTGCTAGCTAGATTCAGGGGAAATTTGAAAACGCTGTCATGGAAGCCACAGCCGCAGCTCATGACGGCACTGTTGGCGAAGTGGCTGAGCAAATGGCTGCTGCCCTGCGGGTATCGGGTTTGATGCCCTCACCAAACAAATTTTTGTATGGCTTATAGGTAGTGGTTTCGGGTCTAGCTGTTTGTGTTTGTGGGTTTTAATGTTTGTGAACACACCCACGATACAGGAGAAATTTCTAGTGTGAGGTAAAACTTTTGCGGTCCTTGCGGAGTAGGGCCAGCTGATGGTTCAGCACAAATGCAAATATGGGATGGCACAGTGTCGCACTGGATGAGCAATTTACTGCGGCGCTGCGTGTCGCGGGTTCGATTCCCACACGATAAATTTAAACGTCGTAGATTTTTATCAAATTTTAATTTTGTTTTCATTTTAATCGTTTTTGAGTTTTATTTCGTACTGTGTAAAATGTTCAAGTTTAATTCATTAGTATACTGATAACTTGTATTTTCAATGGTTAAAAAAAGATTGGAATGATTTGAAATTAAAATAAACAAATTACCTAGAACTTACAAAAAGTGAAAACCGGGTGGGGATCGAACCATGTTAATTACTTTTGGGAATCTAATGTCAGTACCAAAAAAACAACACAAAAAGTGGAAGGTACTTACAGCGATTCGAACTCGCGCCTCATAAATCACAGGAAGGCCGCTGATCCGATACGCTACGTATTCCTATGACAAATGGTCCAAGATAGTCGTTCTATTCTAAGGCATGTTATGACAGTTGTCAGTTGTCAAACAGTTGAAGATCAAACAGGTGATAATATATAGCCTATGTGTTATTCCAGACTATAATCTATCTCTGTGCCAAATTTCATTCAGATCCGTTGAGCCGTTGTGGCGTGATTGGTAACAAACATCCATACATCCATCCATACATCCAAACTTTCGCATTTATAATAGTAGTAAGACTAGTGAGTGCATTATAAGATTGCTCTCGGAAGATATTTATGTCAGATACTAACAAGAGCATTTGTTCTTGTAATTGTGTAGTCTATTAGATCATTATTTTAGAAGCTATTGCGCTTCGTCAAATATATTATAGGGCTCGGTAGGTAACATTTAATAAGTTGATTATAAGATAATTATAGAACTAAATGCGCATTATAAGCAATTCATAAGTAAAAAAAACGTCACAAGAGCGTTATAAGTACTGATTTTGCTAGTTGGGTATCTAAAAACGTTCTTAAAAGTTTTCGTTCATGCAACATTATGTTAAAACCAAATTTGGTGAGTTATGAAAATAACGATAACCGAACCGAAGTTCATAATGAGACCAGATACAGTAGAGTATATGTACCGTCAAGTGGAATCTTCCTAAAGCCCGTCGAACAAACAACATTATGTCCCTAAGTACATCGATATGTCGTTAAATGTTTCATGAGGTGCCTGGGCATCACCTGGTGTGACGAAAATAACAAATTCAGAACGCTTTTCAAAACAACACTCAGCCTGCGCTACATTATGCATGAAGCACTCCATTTGCTGATCCGCTCAGGAGTCCCGCTCGCGGCTCGTTAAGCGCTTACATTAGCTACAAACACTTATTGATTTTGAGAGATTGATATAATTTGTAAGAAATGTACGCTACGTCTTTTAAAGGAGTTAGCTGGGTAAGTCGCGCTTTATGTCTTACCGTATATGGGTGAATTAGGTAAAGGATAAGAAAATCCGTCATCAGGTTTGATGTGCCGTTATTTTAAGAGCGTTCAATATGGGAGGTCAACCTTACTGATCGCTTGTACGACTTGAATAACGCTTTGTTCATGATGTGACCTACTGCTGTTAGTACATTGGTTCACAGTATACCTTTGAAATATAAAATTTAAAAGGACGTAGATTACCCGTCCATTTGTAAATGAATATTCGTGCGATATGTAAAATACTGTCCATTAGCTTTGTTTCTAAAAACGTGGCCAAGTAAATGTCCATCGAGGGCTCGCAATCGAGGGGTTTGGGGCAGCAGGGAGGAGTTAGAAATGCAATATTAATGCAGTGCCGAGTGGCGGCCAGAGTGCATTTACTTAATGGATCGTAGGCAAAATGTTGACACTGTCGTCGAACACGAAAAAAAACAAAAAACACGAAGTCGGATAGAGAGAAGCTCTTTGGCAGGATTATTGCAAGCAACTGGGGACGAGCTGAGTCACATAAATAAAAAAGTTGCTTACTTCATCTATCTACTCAGTAAAAAAAACTTATACGACATCTTCACTACAGACGTAGGAAAGTGTGGGATACATTACCGGAGTGGAAAAGTTAAAAAGCTTAAATGTATCTCCGGCGCGGCTAAAAGTGTCTGACAAAAGTTCGACTTCCATTTTAAAAAGCTCCATTACAAAACATCGAGATTCGCTTCCGCCACGCCGCCGCGAGCGCGAACTGATGGCGGCTTGAGGAACGGAATTAAACTCAAAAACTTTTCAATTTATTTTATATGAAATCGAGCAGAGCCGCGTATTCGTGACGTGGAGAAAGCAAACTTTGTGTCGTTCGACTCGTGGCTTTTTAGAAGAAACAGAGGGTTAATGTTGGATGTTTGTGGGGGACTGAGGGGGTGTAGGGGACCGAAGCAAGCCGCGTGAGCGGTGATGCTGCGGTTTGTCCGCCGGTCAATTGCAACCACAGCTCCACGGTCTTAGCCCTGTGCGACACTAAACTTGAATTCGTTACGTGTGCTGTGTCCGTATACTACGGCTAAACATTTTGATACTTTACCGCATCGAGCTTATGAGGATCGAAAATATACATAGTATGATATAATGTAGTTTCAGCATATACTATCCAAGTATTTCATATTATTGTCACAAATTGCATCTATTCTTTGCATTTTTTTTTCGTGCAACACGAACGCGCCGTCAACACGACCTTTCGTCATAAGACGGATGCACGGTGAGCTGTCCCATTACTTACCGTCCATAAGCCCGCGCCTACGGTGGATACAGCGAGACCCAGGGCGTCTCCCGTGGCGGCTAAGACGTGCATGTGCTCCGCAGAAGGAGGTGACGGCTTCCCATTCCCTGTTGCTCTGGACTATCGATCGGATCAGGGCTGGACGCGAGAGGTGTCGCTGCCAATCGCCGCAACGAAGACATGGCGGTGCTTTGCCCAAGCAGAGCAAACCTTCACGATGTGCTCCACCGTGTCCTCCGGGAGATCCTCGCATCAAGTGCGGGAACCGCCCGAAACACAATTGTTCGCCGTCAACTTCTACCGTGTCTCCGAGGTAAAACCTAAGATTTACCGAGTGAATTGTGGTATAAGTTCGAAATAAACCATGATCACAGAATAGTTCGGGCTTTAAACATTTATAGGGTTGTTAAATCTTAGGTCTGACTTAGAAATCTTAGGATTTCCCGTAGTTCGGGCTTTCACTGTTACATCTGTATAAAATAGTAAAAAGATAAAAAAAATAAGAGAAACATCCGTATAGCTAAACTATAACAAAACGAAAGAATAAAAAAAACATTAAACTATGGTTACAAATTCGATGTATCAAGATGGTTCAGTACAGTATAAAACATACGTACGGGCACCTCCACAGAGCAAAGTAAGTTGAATTTGAGAAGAGTTGTAAGGCTTTGGCTCCGAGATAGTGCTTTTAGGCCCTAACCCCGGGGGTGATGCAGTGGGTCCGTGGAGCTTCTTAAAATGTTTTCACTTATGTATATATGGGAATACATTACCCCTGCCTCCGGGTTACTTGAGGCGCGCACACTTACTTTTAACACAAAATTGAAGTGACGTAAAGCCTTCACTCTGCTCTCATGTGTATCTTCACTTAAATTACGTTTTATTGGAAAGCTGAAACATCTCACTTGTAGTAGTAAAAAAAATCAAACTTGGAAGGTATTTTCTCGACCGTAAGTAATGTTGAAAGCTTGGACTAGAATTATATTGGAATGAGTCGCTCATTGCTCATTGTGAAGACGTCGGGCAAACATTTCACTATCAGATTCCAATTATGTTGGTTCAATGAGTGGTCATGACGAGTGCATCCATCGTTTTGCGCTCATAGTTACTAATAATCACTTAGCTTAATTGCGGCCGTTAATTACCACCGATCTCGACGGTTCAAATTACGTACTCTAAAACGCATTAGCGGCTGACAGCTGGAGATTATCCGTCTAAGCGGCGTCGGACCGGCAGTCCGCCCGCCCCGCGCGGCCCGCGCCACCGCTCGCGGGACCGTTCCACTAATGAAATTTAATGAGGCTTAATTGTTGACGACTTAATGCAGGAACTGTAAAGATAAGTGCTTACTTACCGCCCTCGCTGAGCGGCTGAAACAAAACGACTACGTTTTGTGCCTAAGTAACATTCTAATTTTGTAAGTGACGGCAGATAGTCATGCGGCACTTCTCATCCTGCTGGGCCCATTTTGAACTTCAAATAGCCAAATGCAGTTTCAATGTCTTGTTCACATAATTTATTTGACTAAAACTGATTGGTTTCATTATCTTGTTGTTACGTAAGTGTTCCTCTTTTAACATCAGCATTTTCTTTACCTTTGTCCAATTTCCATAGGACGTTAAATATCTTGCCTCATTCAGCCGAAGAGGTTCTAAGCACAAGTGCGGTAGAAAATCAAGGGCTCAAGTTCGTCGTGACGTGTGGCATGTGATTACAGATCACAATGGTGTACACTGAGTTTCTTGTTAACTGATTAGAGGCAGCCGAGTGGTGTCATCTCAGAACGTTCCAATTACTAAGAGAGGGGTCGGGGACGGGGAGGGGGAGATTGCCGGGGTGTGAATGATCCATTTCGAAAACTAATTTAGAGTTAGCAACTAAACAAAGAGCACTCCTCGCAGATAATAATTAACGCTTGCGGTAAAGTTGGTTAAACCTCACTATACCATTGGCAACGTTAATTAAATGTTTTTCCGGCCCTTTTAATTTTGTTTAAATAAGATTGAGCGTTGTGCAGATAAGGAATTTAGATTGTCAAAGAGATGTTTCTTATCTTTTACTAATCGGTTCTGGGTGTTTTTAAAATGTTTAGTTGATATCAGTTTGTTTATGAATAAACATACCCACGTCATCGGGGTTAGCTTTCCAGGAATCTTAAGAGGAGATATTCGTTCTGTGCTTGTTATTCTATTTAAATGACGTGGAACTACAAGGCTAATAAAGTAAAAAGTGCGAATCACTCATTAAAAATTTGAAAAAACAACGATTAGGTAGCTGAACATAATACCTAAAGCAATTAATTTTATTTTTGCATCCATTTCCGCGATACGGCATAATAGCCAAACAATCAGATGTAATCTAGAAGATTGGTCTGCAGGTCATCTTGACCATCAGCACCAAATGATGTAAGTTGAAAACATAATTTATGGTCGATTCAGCGTCCGAAGTCCCTCGAGTGGGCCAGATAGAGCGTTTTATGTTAAAGTGAATGTCTCTGTCGTGTGACTGTTTGTGCTGCCATCCGACCGTTGTCCAGATAAAAGCTTCTCCATAGCACGAAAAAGCACTCACTCCAAATATTGATTTGTTACTTCGCCGCTCCTAAAATGGGAGAGATATGTCTTGGCTTTCATGTTCGTTCTTATATTTAAAACAAGTAGAAGTTATAGTCTCAACGGAAATAACTGGAACTTAGTTGACCTATTTATGACTATACCTTTTTTATGAGAAACTTAGAAAGTCAATACTATAGATTAAATAACTTCGCGAATATTGCTATAATATTCTAATTCATTTAGTAGAACGTTAATTTTATCATTATGAAAATGTCGGTAAGTAGCGAGCAGGGCCGGCGGCGGGCCGGGCGCGGGGCGCCACCGCCGCGCTAAATCCTAATTAACTGCTTGATTACAAGTGGAATAAAAAGCTCGTAATCTTAATTGGTATTTTTAATCAAAGCTCTCTGAGCGTCGACGGGATCTCCTGCGAAGGTATTTAGACGAGCGCTTCGGTAATACTTTATCCTTCACTAAAAATACCATTATTTTAATTTAACATTTTAATTTCTAACATCTGCTTAAAATGAGTTCGTTACATTTACCTAAGAGTATTAATAACGTGAGTTAAGGAAAACTAAGTTATGCTAATGAATTTTCCCGGCACCAAATACGTTAAGAATTTCTTTTATTAAAGAAGAATTAAGGGATTTCTTTATTAATACCGTAAAGTACTAATTGCAGGGTAGGTAACCTTCATTTCGCCGTGAAGCCTGCTCCGGGGACAGTCCAGTGACGTATTCAGAAAATATCAAGCTTTATTACGAAAAAAAATCTTCGACGTACAACCATTTATAGATATTGGGGTTGTGGCCTTGTGGCAGAATTAACTTTCAGGTAGGTAATGGTCTTTAAGTTATCTGCCGTTTTTAACTTAATTGCTTAAAGAAAGTTTCATTCAGTGAAACAGATAAGATAAGTGAGTACTTAATTAAGTTCCATGTGACTTCAAAGAACAGCGTGTGCCTACATTGTATTTAATGTTTGGGCATTATCTTTATCTCTACATTAAACGTTACATTACTTTAATGCTGAATGATTTATTTTAAGGTAAGATGCAATCAACCAACCAATCGTTTGTGACTTAATTAATATAATGATCTGTACCTACTATGATTTATTTAGTATGTAAAAAAACCTGCTACGTGACTTGTAACTGGAACCTAGTGGGAATCTGTTGTTCTAAGGTTGAGAAGACTATTTGCTCGTGATACAGTTCTATACTAGTACGAGGAGATAGGGCGAAACAGTCTAAAGACCACACCACAAGGCCAAACTATTTTTACATTGTGCCTTTTCACATTCAACGGTCTGTCTATTTTGTGTTTATTGTCTTATACGTGTATAAATATATATATGATTATACGAATCTGTCTGACGAAAACACACTTGGTAAAAAAAACTCAGACATTCTTGTCGACATAAACCATCGACATAAACACACCTAACAGACACAGTCCATCGAGGTATAAACTCATCTACCTTCTGATATAACTAAGCAGTTATTATATTTCGTATTGATACATAGAGAAAAACGTGATAAAATTTAAATCAGTTTAATTCGAATACGAAAAATTGGATTTTTGATATTCAAAAAGGTTCCATAATATAACACGTTTTCGTGATTTTATAAGAAACACTCTGGCTAGTCCAAATACGTCCCTGGCAAGCAATTACTGTACCTATTACTTATTAACTTTCAACCACCCTTAATGGTTTCCGTATTACAGCTTGACTGAATTGTTGATTTGGTTTGGCTGTTTTAATTAGATACGTATTATTACATGAAATTATAGCCCATGTACAGTAATATAAATTAAACATTGATTTATCATCAATTATTCATAAGTTCTTTACGAAACGCGTGACTTTTGCAAAGATAACAGAATTAAATTGATTATTCCATTAAATATGTATCTTTTCTTTAAAATATGTATGTTTTGAATATTAAAGTATATCATTTATCTTCGTTAACGCGTTCAGAGGAGTGTTAATAAACCTTTACCAATCACAGACCGTTTGCGCTTAAACTTAGTGTGTGGTGTTACTTTTTGTATTAAAAGTAATATAACGAGACGACAATAGTGTTGTACAACTAGTTGGAGTAGTGCGCTGGCCGTAAGTGGCTACAATAAAGCTCTCGGTACATTAAGCTTCCGCTAGTGCGCCGTTAGCGAGATAACGAGACCCACTGCCCGCACCACACATAATTTATATCGTCCGAGCTCGTTAAAAACTTATAAAGACGCACATTGTTAGTGCGGCCAATATTCGCGGTTATCCGAGGATATACGACCGCCCTAACGACTCCTTGCTCGGCTCGTGCGAACCATTGCACAAACGACCCCGTTCCGACTAGCCGATGCTCCACCATTATGTAGTTTGTGAACATTTTATATTGTAATGTACTGCCATTGATTGTAAGCTATTTTAGGACCATTCGATATAGCCATAATATGTATTTTGTTGACGGGGCACACTTAAACGGGTAAACATTACGGCCTCTATTTAATTAAAATAGCCTGTTTAAGCATCGACCTTAACTTGGTTCTCGAGGCTCGTAATAAAGAACTAGCGCGTAATGGAAAATCCGTGTGCTGATGCAATCTACCGCGAAGCTTTTAGGCTGGCCGGCGAGCTTCGTTTTTCACTTAGTCGATGTGCGCGCAATTACTCGCTTCGCACGAAACGAAAACACATTCTAAACGCTACCTATAATAATGTAATAGGTATACTGTCAATTAACTATTAGGTAGGTCGTACTCGTAGGTACCTACTTAGATGAATGTTTGGTTAACTGGCTAATTGGTGGTGAATTAGCCAGTATAATTAAAATGTATGAATAAACTCTAATTAATGGTGAGCAAGGCGGAAGTGGGAAAACTTATTCGAAAATTATTTTATAGTCTTTTAATTTATTTTTCCGCGTCCCAGAATACCAGTCATCGACACAACAATAGCATTAAAAGCAGTTAAGCTGCAAGGAAACCTTCGCGGTGTTGACGTTAATTTGACAAGGCGTTGAATACCGGGATTGGTGGAATATGCTCAGTTGCTCACACGTGGGCAGTTGGGCACGGTGGCGTGGCGGGCACGGGACGGCGGCGGGACGGTGACGGGGCGTGGGCCGCGCGGATCACGGACGCGTGCTCGGCTAAACACAAATCAACACCGATTCTCCATTTGTTAGACACGGGAATGTAATTATGGCCGGAACACTTGGCGGGGGGAGGGGGTGCAGTGAGGGCTTCACGTCATTCAAGCTTTTAGTTCGTTGCTCGACAACGATCGTTACTTTGGATTCGCAATGTAGCTGTACGTTTCGGAAAACATCAGATTTCCCCATACACACCTATATAAACAAATACGTACATGTTGTTAATGGGTGGGTTAGATGAGGTATTTTTTTAAATCAACTATTTTTCGGTTTCTGCATTGTCCTCTTTTCATGTTATTTACTCGTAATTAAGGAAGAAATGAGTCAATGAGAACCATCTGCCTTTAGGAAATTCTAAAACAAAACTGAAGTACCAATATGACTATGCTATTGCTTACTTAGGTCTGTGCTTAGGTGTCCTATAAATATAGTTTAAATATAGTGTTTAAACCGGCTATTGTATATGTATAGTAGTTGAGCGTTAAATTAAAAAGTATGGTTATAGCGTGCAGGCTAGCGCTAGGGAGGGCATACCGTGGGCCGGTGCCGTGACACGAGTTAAACTAAATTAATAAACTTGCACCAGTCTCCGGCTTTATTAAAAAACACTCATTAAAGCAAAGGAAAAGTAGGTGAAGTCGCCGGCGGGCGGCGGGGACAGCGCCGCTAATTGCGCCGCCTTTATTGCTTAAATAAAGTTTTAGTGGGGGAACACAAGTTTTAATTAAAAATGTGAGAATAGTTTTTAATAAAGGACGGCTCGGAGCGCGTATATTGCGAAACTTTAAGCGATGCGATACGCTCAGCTTACAGGAAGTCCGGCGATATAGTATCTTGCGCACGCCGCCGCCACGCCGCCGCGCCGCCGCGCGCGCCGCGTCCGTCACGAGCGTCTGCAGCGTCCGCAAGCAACCGTCCGCCGCCCGCACTCGGCTCACCGGCTATTGTTTGCTGGGAGATCAATCGAGGCTTAGCTGATACCCTCATTTGTGATTCTAATAACTTGTGCTATACTAATGCTGCACACTCGCCTAAACAATAAGTGCTTCTGTGAGTATACCACCCACCTACGCCCACTCCGCCTCACCCGATCACTTACACTGATCGATTATCCCAGTTTAAGTGAGAACATTATCAACTTTGATTTACAGTTATCGGCGAGCAGCCTTAATGTTTTATAAACTTTTTTTCGAAAACGGTATTCTCGCATCAATATAAAGTGACAAATGGCACCAGTAACAAGAGAAACTAATAATGCTAGTGATTTACGCCCGCCCTTGTTATTACGACTCATGTGAAATGTAATTTCGGCATACTGCGTGTAGAGGCGCACGCACACACGGCCACTGGGCGAGTGTGCAATACGTTTAATAAAGGAGGGACGCGGAGTAAATCCTTCAATTTCGCCGGCACACAACGGCGTATTCTCGTTAACCGTGGCAATAAGTTAAACGGGCGGGCAGCCCGCGCCGGCCGCCGAGCCCGCGCCGCGCCCGCCCGCCAGAGGAAATTAAAAAAAGTCTTGAGCCACCGACGTCATATTTGCCTCTTCGATGTTTTCACTTATTATTATGCAATATCATATACAAAACAACGTAATTCTCCTTAAAAAATGATGTTTACTTATGCATCTCATTGGGTCGCCCTATAAGCTGTTCGAGTCCACCTCACTCCTCACTCTGTACATTCTGGACATTGAATGACGTCTTTTAAATAACTGAAGCAGACAACATACTGCCTTTTTAATATTATCAGATTTTAATAATATCCAATTTCAACGAGAAAGGATAGACAAGCAATATCAGCTTCTTATACAGCTTTATTGACTTTTAACTCAATATTATACAACACAAGGCTGTATCGAAATAACATTGTTGCGAGCACTATATATGACTAGAATGTTAAGACATTGCCTACATTTAAATTGATACTTTAGCGGCAGTGCAAGCGGTCGATTTTAATCAAAGTTCGTTCATTTCGAACTTAGCTGGGGAGGCAGTGCTTCGCGGTGTAATATAGGCCGAGTGTAATATCTGTGGAACAAAGAATACACACGTCCCACCCCGGCACGGCTCGGCTGCATTCCTAATTAGATGTTCGATGAAAGTGTAATCAGACGTTGGCCGGATCCGGGACGTAATTAAACGGTGGAGGCGAAGAGTGATTTATTAATAGAAAAGCTCGAGCCGTAATGAAATACTGGGCGGACAATGGCGACGAGGGCGGGCGGGCTGTGGAAATTAAATTCTCAGCGACGGCGGCCGCTGGACATACACTTGCCGTTTCTTTGCGGGTCACCTCAGCCGGCGCCTGCTTAATAATGTACGGCGGAGGCAGCGTCGCCGCCGGCACCCGCGCCCGGCCGCTGCTGAGCCGTCGCCGCCACCGCCACCGCCGCCACCGCCGCCACCCATTACCCGCGATGTATGGAGGTGTATAAATTTGTCGGCGAGGGAATGTAAAGAAGATTGGTTTCCTAGTCGAACGGGCGCGGAGAAAAGGGGTGGAATTGAATTTAGGCCGGAATTCACTAGCGAGCTTGTGTTTGTGATATTTCTTACCTATGTAGCAGTAGTGGGACGTGACGCACTTGCCGATTACATTTATTAGGTATCGATTTCTGCCAACATTTATATGATATCAGCGTACGATATTATGTACCCCTGTGTATTAGGTCTGAGTAGGATGTTGATGTAACTCACATGTAATAAATATCGCTGGACATTAACACACAACGCCACCTAGTGCCACACTAAGCAAAGCTTGTGTCGTGGACACTAGATAGTTGATATACTTTTTTGTTTGTAAATACATACTTATTATAAAAACATCCATGACTCGGAAACAAATATAATTAAACATGAGCCTAATTATTTTTATCCAAGATCTTACAATAATATTTGTTATTAACTTGCAAGCGATAAGATCATAGGAGTACGTATTAAAGAAAAACTTCAACTGTAGCTAGCCAAGTTTAAGTAAACACAAAGACTGGTGTTTCACCAGCCCTTGTGTTTTCTTGGGTGGATATGAAGAAGATATCTAAAGAAGACGTTGGGAGCAACAGGCCTCAGCATCCTGGAAACTTTGAATGTAAGTACTATGTTTAGGTCACTAGCACAAAATAATGTCAGTCAACAGTCGAAGGTTGCATAAAGTTAAGTGAAGCGACTATTAACTTAAGTAACGTTTATAAAAATAAACCCATAAAAAATGCATGTAGGTACATCATGATGGTCGGGTATACCTAGTAAGTAGTTAATTGTTCTGAACAAACATTCACTACTAAACGTAATAAAGTTGATGAAAGGTCCCGAAAATCTTATATTGTATCTAAGAAGAAAAGCAATTTCATTACAAGCAATCCAAACAAAGAGGATCGACATCGAATCAGCATTTTCTAGTCAGTAAAGTCGCAATATGGAAGCGTAACCTTAATTACACTTAAAAGCTGTCGGAGTATACTTTTTCAATTAGAGTATTAAAGTGTTCCGACCCTGTCATTATATTAGAGTGTTGTTCCATTCCACACCGGGCCGGCGGAGCCTGCCCCGAGAGCCGCCACTGCCACCACACGCTGAACGCTCGCCTCACTTCGCCGCGAGTTCTCTCCGATAGCGCACGTGTCGGCATTCCCCACTGACGCACAAACTTTACTCGAGCACTCGACCCGCTCGTACAAACGTTCCTTGTCGTTTAATTACAAGTTTAATAAATCATTTTAATTGGCCGCCGCTTGTATAAGGATCATATCTCGCGATCGACTGCGCTACCGGCAATCTCACGATATTTGGACATTTACTTGGAAAAACGAATTTCCTGTAAATCTTTCTGAAGTGACAATTGTTAGAGTGGACAAGTATTGTAACAATTTATTTTTGGTGCTCTGATTCTTGACTGTGGATTTGTTTGTCGTGGTTCCAGACTAGAGTTTTTGGAAAATACGTGTTTTGTTTGCTGTTTTCACCGGAAAATTAAAGGTACATAAAACTATTTAATTATGCTTTCTTTCGTTTTATTTTGTTGCTGCATGTAGTAAAATAAGATGCTAAATAAAAACATTTTTCCTGCTTGTGTTGGTTAATTATATTGTATCTTTTATGATTGCCTAATTAATTTGCGAGATAGAGCCTTCAGGTATAAATATTCATTAAAATGATAAACATAATTAAATTAGTTTTGCAGGCAATCTAAATTACTCATATTAATCTTGACAGTTATTATCTAATTCAGTGACCAATTAGGTAGAGTGCGCTTTCAAACGAGAAAGTTACCTCATTCACGGTAATGTTTACGTGTGTGAGTTCCGTTATCACACGCTGTGATTATATTTCGGGCGTGAGTGCGTGTCCATTCAGAGTAATTGGAAGACCAGATGCCACTGAAAATTGCTTAACTACGCTTTTATAAAAGTGTGTTGTCTAAGGAAAATTATGTAGAGCCAATTGAGTAGAAACAGTCAATGTAAAAAAATAAGTGTCGTTGATTCCATTGTGTTTTTTATCATGACTAATTCCTAAGAATTTCATTCACTCAATTGTTAACTCATAATCTACGTTCATAACTTTGGTTTAATTACTTTTCATAGAGGAGCGCTGTACCGTATATAAACAGAGTAATCCAATGATTTGTTTTCATAACACAATCACGTGACCTTCGCTCCGACCGCGCGACCTGCGCTCAGCGCGGCTGCCGGCTGTACCAATATCATTGTGAACAAGATTGAAGCGTCAAACCGGAGGGGTCCACACAATAGCTGGTAGCAGTATGTGTCCGGTGGATTAGTGCCATGTATGCGGCCCCACGGGCCCACAGGGCCTCGCCGGGGCCCACGAGCTCGCATACTGATGCGCCACCACGCCCGACGCTTGTTATTTTAATTATTGTGTCTTAATTAAAGTTGGTGGAGCCGCCCCCTAACCCTTGCTCGTCCCTCTGACGATTATGAATTGATACAATACTCGCAAGCTTCCAGTTAGGGAAACTTTTATATGGTTTTTATTAAAATTCCATCGGTTTATAATACCCCTCTTAATCGAGTGAATTTCCCACCCCTAAGCCCGTTATGCAATACAATAATACCCCTCTTAATAATTATAATATGATAGCACAATATACATATTGTCCACCCACATACCACCGATGCATCAATACTACTTAGTGTTATCAAAGCTTTTATCTCAGAATTTAATTTGTCTAACATCATAAATAAATGTAAAGTGGTAACCTAATTCAATAGATAAGTTACTCAACAAGATTTAAATGTTAACATAATTTATGATGCTGACCGAACATAAATTATATTATTTTAATACCATACTTTATTTTAAAAGTAATGTAGGTAGGTAGCAGGGTAGGTAGCTATTGCTTCACATAAATTATATTTTGTTTGCTTATGAACATTGCTGTTTGTAAGATATTAATTACATCACGATCATATCTTAATTGCAAATTAATATGCATTAGGTAGCGTAGCGTCTCTATTTGTGTTGCGAAGAATATCAGTCGCAAAAAGAGCCGTTTTTATTATATTATTTATTTGCTTTAGTCTAAAAGCTTTTTCTATGTTTGGAATGAGTAAGATTGGATGTTCAGAGTAATCACATATTATTAAATAACTAATAGACTAAGAGAGTGCCTGTGTTGTATATTTATGATTTACTACTATCTTCCTGCGGCTTGGCATCCTGGTTGGAACCAGGGGCATTCTTCCGACATAAAAAGTGGCCAATGTCACTCGGAAAAAGCTGCGTAACTTTCTAAGCTAAGATCTGCAGTTTTTTTTATCAATATTCTCAGAGATATCCTTTTTCCCAACTGCACCACCAATTGTTATCATTTAGAAGATTAAAAATAGAGCTCCATCCACCTGTATCATTTCATAAGGAGACGACGATCACAACAAAGGGTTGGGAAACTTTGAACTAATACCTCCGCGTAAAATTAGTAGCTAGAATGACCTAAGGTTAACTTACAAATGATTTTACAATGATGGAATTCTGTGTTGTGATAAAGAACTAGCACAGATCTGTGTCTACCTATATTTTTACAAGGAAAACTGGTAGGTTTTAATAAAAGTTTGAAATAAAAGTTCTTAAGACAATAATAAGGATAAAGAAGTAAAGTTAAACACAAACGATGCCCTACAAGTAGCTCCAAGTACCACCGACATTGTTGTTACAATCACTTGCGTAATTAGCACTGAAAATAATTCACTGGCATTATATTCAATTTCGGTTACAACAAGCCGCCAATTAACATTTAATGAAACCCACTTAATGATTGTGATTTACATAAGTGCATTGTTATTTCCCATTGAAAATTAACTGAAATTCAGTCTGTATAGTAACGCGATTAATTAGTTCACGAACCGCTCCCGGAGTGGCCTTGGGAATGTCGATAAGGATTATTATTAGGCGTACAAGAGATACTCATTAGAGGCATCCGTAATGATTCGCTGACGGCCTACGTAATGGCAAACTCTCCATAATGAAGACAGCAATATCGACTCAACCGACACAGATGAAATGAACACCCGACGTTATTCGTTTGTTTATCATTATTTTGTTCCCCCACAGTACTATTGCGAAACACTCTTCTTTCTCTCTCTCTGTTATTGTTTGTATGGAAACAGAGTTAATTAGTTAATGAAATCGATTGTTCCTACGGCTCAAATAGAATTCATTTCATTGTGTCCCAATTATAATTGATTTCATTAACAAAGCTTGGCCCATAATTGAAAGTAGGTATACAGTTTCAGCAAAAGGGAGGGTAAGGTAATTACAAGATCCAATTTAGAATTGCCAAGTCTACACTTTGCTGTTAGTTTCAAACAAAAGCTTAATTAATTAAGTCGAGAACAATTAAGTTCACTGCCGTAATATTCTCAGCAATTACGCGGAATTCGACGTATTTTGTAGGTAGTCGTCCGTAATTGCCGACGAGTCTCGAATCAGATTGTATCCGACGCTAATACAGCACACATCCATTAATTATACAGCGAACGCTAATTGGGAAATCTATTAATTAAATTACCTATTAGTGCATCACGAAATCCCTGAGAATGCTAAATGAACTGATGGTATTACGCATTCAATTGATATTAACTATCGCTGCAGATAAATATGGCTAATTAGTGTACAGACACGTATTTTTACGAAGATTTATGTTGCTAAATGCTTTGGTTTTTAAACCGCATAAATCAAACTACAACGGAAGTTAATTTATCTCGATATATCTTAACCTTTGAAACGACTACTCTACCTAATAAAAAGCGTGAAAGTGGCACCCATATCCGACGCAAGACACAAATGTCACAACAATTAGCATGCGGCACAAACTGGTCGTAACATTTAAATGTCTTTCAAATTAGTGCAAGTTGTTTTTGTAAAAAAGTCTTAATGATTTAGGTATCGCTGGATGCGGCCGGTGCCGGTGTCCTGATTGTTCCTGTTGACATTTTCGCACGAGCAGCGGCGCCGGCGGCGACGGGCGGCGATGCGGTGTAGTGGTTGTCGGGTTTCGGCTGTCAATTTGAATGTATTGGCTCAGATAAATCAGGGTTGTCGTTAGGTGAGGTACAGGCGGTGGTACAGGCGTCGCGTCGACGGCAGGTAGGCGCCGCGTGTAACGAGACACATTTCCGGACGTATCCTTCCAATTAGCGCGTTGCTGCTGGGCCGCGCTGGTCACCGCCCCGCGCCCGCCGCGCGCTCGTTACGCTCCCGCCTCGTTAGGAGAATTGTTTGTTCGAGTATGTAAAAATGTGTTTATTTGCACGTACGCTTCAGGGTAAAAAATATATGAAAAGACCCTTTTAAGACTTTTAATGATTTCCCGGCAAAGGGAAATTGGGTTAGTTATTTTCCCCGGGGTTGCCCCTCGTTAAGTTTTAATGGGGTAGCTAGCTACGACGTAATCAAACGTACTTATTTAAGTTAACGACGTTTACCAGGGATGTGTACTTTGTTGTCAATAGCAGTTATTCAAAGCTCTTCAAGTTTGTCACACGGCTCACAAACGACACTGTTGTCCGGTGCCACTGGTAGTCTGGAACGTGATACGATACCGATTCGATGGGCAATGGCTTTTAAACGTCACGTACTTTCCAGGAAAATCGCTTAAGCAGTTACAAGTTAGAAACATCGGCCTTCCGGCGCAGCTGAGGATACCTATCTTGCCGTATAGGTACAACGCCTAATTAATCTTCAGTAAAATGTCGACGGTGCTTGTTTTTGCCAGGAACTCGATTCATTAGACCGGCGAAGCATGTTGATTACATTCTGCAGTGCTTATTAGCGCAAACTCTCATTAGGGGCCACTATTGTTGTAATTAAACAAGTAGCTGCATCAGTACGGATCGCTAAGCGCGAGTTGCGCTGAAATCACCTCTATGTGCTTGTAATAGCGACTCGCCCGTCTCGGCTTGCGAGTGGCCATTATGTTGTGCGAATTTAATTAACAACTCAATAGTTACACAGTAGAAGAATAGAATGGAGGGGTGTTCTTGTGGTGTCTGACATGATTCCATTGTTAGCGTCGGTGCAAAAAAGCGGAGGTTTGTTTTTGAAGTGGCTTACGCAATTACGTGGTGGTACTCTGTTCCGGCGGCGTCGGCGGCGGGTGCGCCGTCGTCAGCGCAGAGACCGGGTTTAATTGGACAGCCGAGGGGCTGGGGCGCAGGGTGCGGGGTGCGGGGTGCGGGTGCTTCGCCACCTCCTAACACTTCTAATTGGCTCGCCTACACTAACAGGAGCTTTCCTCTAAAACGTCTACTCATCGTCGTTACTTATAATAGGCTCCGACTCCACAGGAACACCTGACGCTTTGCCAATTTATTTACTTTAATAAGCGAGAAATATTTTGTTGCTAAGATCAAATATCGTTCGACTCTAGTGTGACGACGGCGGCGGCGACGCTTTTCGTTTACCTTAAGGTTCAGGGAACTTATAAGGTTAACGATTTTGATATTCTTCTCAAAATATAATTGTATCAACTAAATCTACAAGACTACTGAATCAATGCCCGCTGAGCACCTGTGACCTGACAACTCCGCACAAACTACAATAGTTCGTTATCCTCTTTATTTACAAACTTGAACATCGCTAGCGGCTGAAACCCGGACATGAATGAATATTCTCTCGTGACATGTGTTTCTACCCGATAGGAGGTACTTACCCCAAATCTCTCAGCTAGTCGACGGTATCATTGTTTCATAATATATTTATCTCAGTGAATTAGAGGGGTTATCGATGTCAAGTTAGAATGGAGCTGCCTACATTATCTATCTTGTTTGGACACAAACAGTAATAATAAATATCTCTTCTGTAACTTTACTAATTTATCGGTGCACTCAAGAAATAAAATGAAGTTTACGTGAGCGCTTTTAAAGTTTTACGATACGATAATTAAACGACATCATAAAAATATATGTATTTCAAAAATCTTTAACACATTAGGTACAAAGAAAAAATAAAACATGTAGAAAAACAATCTTATTTTAAATGAATAAATGATAACAAAAACTAGGTACTTACCCACTTAATTAATAATTATCTGCCCAACGTTATTAATGTTATATCATTGTTTATGTTTTTCATTCACGAAACTATGAACTGGGCATATCGATATAGTTAGTCCAATTAAGAAAGAATAGCGTTTACATTAGCATCGGTTTGAATTGATTGGAGTGTGCCGGTTGATTGGCGACTCACGCTGGTTACGCGTGCGTGTTAGTACGCCATGCCACCACTCCGCCAGTACGCGACCAAGCGCTACGAGCGATAGCGGGAATAGCGTATTATGATAACAATCCCTAATTAATATTTTACGAGTACCTTGTAGCTTAGGGCAACTCAACAACTGTCTACTTACCTATTCGCGTAAAACTTTAAAGAGTCGTTCAGAGAAACACTTTGAAGAGACTCCTAACTGAGATTGTATCGTTATTTTACATGGCGTCCAATTAAAATATCGTGAATTTTCATGTTTTTTTTAAGACTGGTAAACTCCAACAAAGCTACATCGTTAATTCTAAGCACTAAACTTTATTAATACTTATTATAATAACATGGTAAGTATTAAATCGAAATAAGGCGATTAAGGTACATCAACCTCACATAAACAAAATAAAAAGATATCCCAACCTTTATTATTTCAATAATGACAACGTAGCCGACATTTAGCCTTTGCTCTGTTCTTATTATCGGATATAAGGGTGCATGCGGCGGCGGTTATTGGTTGTCAAAGCCCTTGTTAAAGCTTATTGTGGAAGCGGATTTTATTTATGAAATCGATAGCAAATAACCACGATAATTAGAGCCTTTATTAAAGTAGCGTGGGAAATCGTCGGGGTAATTTTACCTAACTTATGCACTTTGAGTACGCTTCAAAAGAAAAACATTAAAAGTTCACTTAGAGACGTTAATACGAAGTAAAACCCGACTTTCATGTTTCATTTTAAATCCTAGAAATGTCTAATCATTTATTATAAGCTGCGTAGACGTCTCGTAGACACTGCGTAGACGCAAAGCATTCATCGCGCCGCTTTGCAGCGTTAGCGTCAGCCATGTCGGATAGTACGCAAATAAACCGCGGCGTAGCAGGTCGTAGCGCGTCGTAGTAAGAAGAGTAGCGTGTCTAGCACGTCGTAGAATAGCGTAGCCAGTCGTAGCGTGGCGTAGCGCGTAGAAGCGATTCGTAGCGTGGCGTAGCGAGTAGAATCGGGTCATAGTTTGCTGTAGCAATAAAGTCTCTTCATATTGTACCTACTATTGCAATAAGTTTACTCATACTGTAAAATTTTCAAGGCTCACATCTAATAAGTAAAGTTCTAATGAATGCCTGTGAACCGTTCCTCGTTACCGTCAATCGATTGGTAAAGCTGTAGACCAGACAATCAAAAGACGGACCGCACTTAATAGCTAATCAGTGGGAGAGCCCTTGTGTAAGTGAGCTTTAATTACCCGGACAAAAATAGTATGTAGTTGATCCTTTGTGCTCCGTGGTGAGTATCGCATGTAAGTGGATGCATGGTGTCTGTGTAAGCGCGCGCCCGACATTACACTTCACCGCCCGGATATGTGCGGCTATTTAATTTCCGTGCTTTCAATGATCGTTTCATATTCAACTATATAACTCTTGTCAGTTGCCAGCTTTGCACCTGAATGTACTTTGAAACTTCACATGCTTGTATGATGGATGAATGCTAAAGGAACTGCGCTGTTTCTCATGTTGAAAGCACTTTATTGAGGATGGGTGGATATACATATTCTACTTTACAGTATTAAAGAAAAAGTAATGAATTTAGTATTCGGAAAATGTTGTGCATATTTTTTTTTAAAGTATAAGTAGTATTTGTTTTCCGTCAGCATCTACTAATGCAAAGAAGTGATGAAAATAATAAAGATATGATACATTAAATTTTCCAACAGTTTTGACTTCATATTTTAATTGTTACTGTTCCCTCGTTAGAGTGATTTCCTGGGCATAGTGATCCACTCTGTTTATAGGCAATTAAGTGCATTCGCAACATCTCTGGAGATTGTTACTGAGACTGTATTATTTCCGATTGTTCACGCAGATTACATTGTTTCGGCTCTTGTAACGGAGATTGGGATTGGAGACGTGCGGAAACCTTGTTATTTTACAGTTTTTTTGAATAATTTCAAACGATTTTCAACACTTCATAACTTTGATCGTTAATTAAATTTTACAGAATTTCCATAATAGATATATCACCGGTATTGAAACCTTAATTATGTATATGCAACTCCATTGTCCTTAGTTGGAACACGTTATAAGGCGGAAATATTTCAAAACAAATGATTAAGGTTTGTTTCATAATGTGCCTGTTAATTAATTATAAGCTCCGCATAATCATCAAACAAATTAAAATGTTAATTCAATTAACCTAGCTCATAGTCCATCTTTCATTTTTATTAACATTTGTTCATATTATGCAAACATTTGCTATTTGATCTACAGAATTAAATGTGACATCATTTGGAATTAAACTGAGAGTGTAATAACAACTTGTACAGTACAATTACGAGCAATAAAGAATGAACCCAAGTACAAAAGGTTAAGAAGTGCATACCGAGGGGTGTACGGAGTGTATGGGGGTGTATGGGGTGTGTACACGCCCCAATCCATCTTGTGCGATAGCAATCAGTGCGTCACACACTAATAGAAGCCACTGTATGTTTGTTTGCCATTAATTTCGTGAATCCAGCCACGTAGCTCGTGTTGACACGCTTGCATCGATTGATACAGAAAAATAACATTAATTAAATGTAAACACGATAAATTATTATCTTATTCATGAGTTTTGTTTGTGTCTTGTAAGTACATTTGTTGTAAAATATTTTATTATTTTTGGGTTTAATCTTGTGAAAAGTAAACTCTACGTAATAATGGAAACATAATGTTGAATGAAAATGAAGAATCGATTTTAATAAACCAGATAACTAGACAAACATTAAGCAAAACAACTATAATATCGACACAACACATGGTTTGATTGCAATATTTTGTATTTTGTCCAAATGTTTATTTTAGCACTATTGCGAGGGAGAGTGTTGCACACAGGGGTGGAGTCGCTGTGTGCCGGCGATAGCACTGTGTCATCACTGTTATCTCGAATCGAAAGGTATCCGCACTCCACGCCGCACGCGCCGCCTCGCTGCCGTAAATAACGTCTAACGTTGACGTACTGATTGCACACTGAACTGCAAACACCCTTGTAACATCATTCATTAACATGGAACGGTGATAAAAATGAAACGCTGCCGCTGCCGCAAATGTAACTTTCATTTATTTATTCAAATGAACATCGTTGACGTTTGAGCAACCGTGTTTGAAGATTGATTTAGCTAATAGATTCGACTTAATTGCTTCTATGGAAGGGTGAGCAGATGATTCTTATTTTTACACAATCCTTGCTCAAACTCAGAGTAAACCGATACATTCATATCAAAACTGATAACCTTATGTTTTGAGTGACAAACCAATTTTATTCTCGACTGCCCCTCTCAGGCGGGCCGCCCCTCGGACCGATCAGACCTTATCCAAATTGGATCTTGAATAATAAAGAATCGGGGCGATTGGATTTTATTCCTTAAATTCAATTAGCACACAAGGGTCGTGTGTGACTGCAGACGAAAGATAGAGGCATATTATCGTATTAAAAGGGATCGTGAGGGTATACTCGGTTGGGAAGAAAGTGTCTAATCTACTTACACATGGAAATTTAAAATGCGTCTCTACTTATCTTTTGCCGATAAGTTTCAAACATGTATTGAAGGGGTTAAGAGTTTATAGAATTTGTTGTTTATTTGAGTCTACGTGAGCAACACTATGGTCAGTAAATACACTAAAATCACTTAAAGCTTTGATTAAATAATTTAAATACTTTTTTTAGGTGCTTAAGTAAAGGGTTAAAAACTTTAAAAGTTTGTAGAATTAGTTGATAAACGTAGAACTGCGCCGCACTCAGCATTTAGAACACAACAGTCTGCATGCACCACATTTATGCAAATTACAGCACTTACACTACTTCGCTATTACAGCTTTGATTTAACGGCTGATAAACAACACTACTTTTGCTAACAAACTATATCGACGCGATATAATCTCTTACTTACTTGACACTAGATGCGAATAGCCCCGATTTAATCGTGAGAATGGACGTGGAAATTCAATACGATATATTTATTGTTTAAATCCGGTGTGCAGTGTGGGCTGCGATTTTGTAAATAATGTATTATAAAATATGTATGCTGAGAAACTTTTGAGAGTCTGTTGTATATTGCTAAATGGAGAGGAGAATTAGACAGAAACGCTTTTATTTACTTACGCCATTTCATCAGAAGATGTTAACATTTGCATAATGTATAAGAATGGACGTGGGTATTGAAATTAAATTAACGCTACTTTAAAGAATCGTCATATATCAACATGATATAACATTATTAAATTATCTTTTATTCCCATTGACACCGAACGACACATTTAATGTTTAGAAACTGTCTTTTTATGCTACAAAGACATTAAGACAGTGTCTAAATTGGTCTAAATATTCAATTTATGGGTTACAAAAAAAAATATGGACAGTGTTATGATAATGTTTTTACATAACAAATAAAATTATGCGCTGGTGAAAAAAATGCATTAACAATAATGAAAACGTCACCTATTATAATATAATCCGTGCGAGTATCCGACCTGCTCCCCATTAGAGTGAATGTGTTAATAAAATAAATTGCGATATTATCGTCGCCGCGTTTGACATAAACATCGAATTCTACTTAAAGTAATGGAAACGATTTAATGCAGCCGAATCAGGGCGAACGATAAGACCAGTTTCCTTACTAATGTTCACAAATAGATATTAATTTTCAAAGTGGTTGTCGTATCAATATGTTTTGCTTCAACATGAAAAATAAAAAGCTTTTATTTTTCGTTTTTTTAGTTGATTGTTCGTATAAATATGGGTTTATTTTACAAAAGCTCTTTGAACATGCTTTACAACCAATTCAGCTGCATGTTAAAGAAGAAAAATATGTAACTAAAAACAACACGCTGTGTAAATAAAGTTAGTAATAAAACGTAATTGCTTTATGAAGTTTCATAATACCCGGCTCTAATTGAAACCGCATGCTTATCCTTAGGTATGTAAATATATACTGCTAGTAGGTAGATAGAACACAATGTTCCAACGTTTTTGTCTATTAACACAACGCTTAATGTACTCGTACCATATGGAAATCATTAGTGGTGGGAAAAAAATTCAAAACACGAAACATACATTAGACATTTTATTAAATTCACACGTCATAAAATTTAATTAAGGTTTGAGCTTGTCTATCTATTACGACAAATCAAGAAATTACCATGAATTAATTAATAATATGCCCCGCGGTCATGTTTAATGATGTAAGATTATTCAAAGATGATAACTAGGTATCCACTAGTTAGATAGTTTGGGCAATCATGTTCGATTAATAAGATGATTAAAGAGATAAAGTAATGTGTGAATCATGATTTTGAGGTGAAATTTATAAATAGATGAAAATATGAGTTTGGGATGGACAAAAGTAGCTTTTCAACACTTTGGAGACACAATTTAATTTTTTTTTAAATACAAATCTTTTCTTAGTCTTTCGATCTAGTTTCAAGTGCTGCTCTAACATATTATTATGTTAGAGCTTATGTTGTATATTATTATTTATTGTACAACCTCCTGTTAAGTTCTGGAGTGGCGACCGCGAACCGGAAGACGATGCGTTTGAAGACCTCCCACTAGGTGAACCGATGACCTGGTGAAGGTTGCGGGAATCCGTTGGATGAAAGTCGCACGGGACCAGTCAATGTGGCGACACTTGGGGGAGGCCTATGTCCAGCAGTGGACGTCTTTCAGCTGAAATGATGATGATGATGAACGTTATTTCAGAATAAAATACAGGATCCTCATTTTACTAACATGGTAACTAAATAATAACAAAGGAGTTTTTAAATAAACCTGACTTAGAATTTTATAGTCAGGTACTTAAGCTACTCGTAGCAATAGAAGTAGGGCAGGTTAAATGAATTTCTTTGAATCAGAATAATGTTATGATTTTATGATACTACTTCGAAAGTTCTATTCATAGATTTCTTAGTAGATTTCTTGTGCTATTGATTCAAAAGTCTTGTACATGTTAAAAGTCCTACATCCAAGGGTGTCGTAGTTTCTCAAAACCTCTTCTGTTACTTTCCTAAAAAAGAGCTGTCATATTCCATGGAGTATGACAGCTCTTTTAATACAATCAAACAAAGTAATGCGACTGTTACATTATCCAATATTCATAAGCATGTCAGTATAAAGGTGAGAGCAGAACATAATTAATAAAGCGCATGTGTCGCCGCGCCTCAGTCGCAAAGGTGCCAGGAAGAGATTGCGTCGTCGGCAGCTGCTCTATATGAACCAGATTAATGTTTTTGCTCTTAAAATTGTGGATTCCCCGCGTTATTGGACAAATGTGTCCAACACCTTATAGCGTTAGTTAGTATTGTAACTCAGGTTCTAATATTCCCACTTTTCGATTGTGCTAATGTACCTAAATGTCATTGTCGTTCGGTTGACATTTTGTCGGCACGTTTTGGAGCGACATTGAGGTTAAATTGGTATTGAATGACATTTTCAGTTTCACGTAAATAGTTTTTGTGTTCGTAAATAGGAATGAGTGGTATTAAAATACTGGCGTGAGCTTTAGCAGTAACCACTCTGTGAAATTGAACGATTAAAATTTATTTTCTCTTTACATTCGTCATACGCGTGTTTGTACGCTCTCGGTCGGTTCACGTGTAAATTAAAGTGCTCACAGTTGCCCGCTCGGCATCGCTCTTAAATTGACTGTCCATCAAATCGCATATCCTCCGGGACGCGTCTGTCGGTGGGATCCGAACCCACTCGCGCTACGTTTTCCGCTACGGTACTGGCCACTATGCACTCGCGTGATATTGCTTAATTAAACTTTAAGCTTAAGGGAAAATTTAATTTCCGGAGCGGCTCCAAGGGATTATGTTTCTCGTATTTTTATTTGTAATGATGCCGAAGTTCTTAATGCAGCTCTTGTAAAGCTTCTGATCATTCATTTTGTACATCTTAAATTAATATCAATTTCTTGGCGGCTTAGAACAGCTTTTTGATTTTAATTTGGGGAAACGATGTTCCGAAAATAGAAGCCTTAAGATGATGTAGAGATCTTGGTATGTGAGTCACCGTTTAATTAAAATGTAGGTGTGATTGTGAGTGGGTCGTGGGTGCTCGAGTGGCGAGTAGCGGAGCGTGTGGCGTGGCGTATATTGCGCGTGCAGTGTATGCGGGCGATGGCGTGCGGCGCAACCTTAAAAGCAATATCCGGCGCCGCGCGCGCCGCCCGGAAATGAACCGGAAACGGCGGTGTATTAAGCCGCAGGTACCAGCCCTTCAATTTATAAACGCTTGCGGGCACACTCCAGCCTTTAGCCGCCTCTATTGGCGCTCTCCTCTTCTCTCGCGGATATATCCGGCGCGGTTAATTTGTAACTTGCACTTTTTGCAAAGAAAACTCCAGACTTAAATCAAAAATGCTTGCGCATTTTTAATAAAATCTTCAACTTTGTGGAATACAAATATAGAAGAGACTTATTCAAAACATAGACGAGGACAATATCTAAAATTACATTCTCTCGGCCTGAACTAACAGTGAAATGAAATAAAGTCCGCAAACAAAAGTTTGCAAATCCAATATGATTTGGCGCGTCGGTAAACATCGGCAGCATCCCGGTGATATCGCGAACGAATAACATTAAACTTTGTATGGATTGAATGTAGAAAACCAATTTCGGTGCTCGGCGAGTGCGAGCCGACGGGATGAGGGTGTCAGAACGCTTTGACAGCTCTCTGATTGAAAAATACGGAAACCTGTTTATGGAGCAAGTGAGCTCCCGTGCGCGAGCCTGTGGACCGATCACGTGGCGACACGCACCACATTTGCAATTATATCGAACCATCAAGCAAACGTATCGCTCACCAAACACCACGGAGTAAACAATCAACGCATTATTTATTTTAATAGCAGTTTGTGTGCTGCTGGTAGCACTTTAGCAATTTTCACATGACTGTCAAAAGCCGATGGCGCACGGCGCGGTGGCGGCGGCGGCGGCGGCGTTCATACTTTTTGCCGAAACCGTTTCATTAGCGACATCACAACATTGTGTGCGAACCATTAGCACATGCTTAAGAAATATTTTCTTGTTCGTGTTAATGGCTTCAGGTGACATTTTATGGAACATTCGTAGATGTGAGTTTTGACATGCATGTCATGCTAGTTGCTACTCGTATTATTTACTTAGAAACTTTCTACCCGTTGACCCGTTGGAACCTACTATAAGGGCAGGAAATTGCGAAGATCTTTGAAGGCAGATGTAAGCGTATCGTGGCCTAAATAATCTCCCACTGTAAAAATCTTGCTTTGCATGCTATCCCCGCAGTGGAGCTGGTCCTCGATATAAAATCAGTGATGATAAATGATCGAAGAACTGTGCACGTTATGAAATATCTCATAAACAGGCGCTCCGAAACGATCTGAGCCACGATATATCACGATTTTGGACATCAGAAACCAGCTATTGGAATTCTGCAGATGATTTTCCTTAAGAATTTATACGCGCGGTCGGACGAACCAATCGTAGGAAGGATTTCGGGATATGAGATCTGCGATTCATTTAAAACGGCGAAATTAAACGTCTAGGAGATTACCAGTTGGGTCGTTTGGGGATTACACAGAGATAACTAAGACGTTTATTGAACTACTTTGAGAAACTTTTATTAAATTTATTTCTTATCAGTTCTCTCAGATCATTTAATAGGAAATATAATTTACAATCGTTTCGAAAGGCAGTTCGGAGTTTGCTGAAGTTCGGATTTAGTTTAATAATCTAACTAGAGTTTTATTACGATTTGTTTGATATAAGCTTGATTGAAATTACCTTACCTTAGATAAAATTAAATGGTAAGTATACTAACGCTCGCACGCTTGTTACAAAACACGATTTTCCTGTAAAAAAAACTACTGACGAGTTTGGTCATGTAATAAAGCTATTTATAATAAATTAAGGTATTGTGTAGAGCGTCGTTCGCGAGTAATGTGCATGCATTTAAATTACGCTCAAATGCGGCACATGTGACGTACGGGAGGGCGGCGCGGGCGCGCCTTCTCCCGCCCTCGCGCCCGCAGGAAAATAGAGTTCATACAGGAAACACACCGAAACAAGTTACACGTACTTCTAAAACCATTATTAGACTGTACCTAATGAATTCGAAGCTTTTAAGATTCACGAAAACCTTTGCAGGTAGATGAAGCAACAGCTTCATCTCGATGAAGGAAAATAATAAAGATTTTGAAGTTATAATGTTAGGTAAAATATTCACATACGTAGGTATATACTTATTGTAAGCAAGTATTAAATGAATACGTTAAAGCTGTCTCCGATTTCTTTGGAAAGCGCCGCACGAAACTCCATTGTGCTCAATTGAATCGCGTCTTAATTACAAAACGGGTGAATATTTAATTAAAAACTTTCCGCACGCGAGTAATTCCTTATTCCATGTATACGAGATTGAGTCAGCGTCGATTCCTCTTTTCTGCGAAGCCGTCGACATTCGACAAGGGTTTTTAATTGAACGTCGACCCATTGTGCTCGTTAAAGCGATTCTGAGTTAATCACCACGTTTTTCGTTCGGCGTAATGGAAGAAAGTAATTATCAATTAACTGTTCGATAATGGATTGCGGCCGCTTATCCACCGGCTTATCTCGACGTGTAACGACCCACTCCCCGCTTTATCTTTTTAATAATGAATTTAAATCATCAATCATTTCCACGGGTTGTGTCAATATCGGATATTATGTCGTTGACGTCGTTGTGGGCCATTTGCACGCGCTTGGTGCCGTGCCAATAATGTAATTAACTTGGATATTGTAAAAAGTAGCGGATAGTAAAACGCGGTGGTGACATTAGTTGAATATTTGGGTGCGGCGTTGTGGCGGAGGTATGGCATGGTGCCGGCCGGCGTGTGTTGTCAGCGTACGCCGCGATTGTGAAAACGTGAAGCGTGGCGGCAGATGACGTGATATTGTGCCGTGAATTAGCATTGTAAATGCAATCACAGGTGTCAACCCGACACTCGCTCGTCGAATTTATGCGCCTTCCGCTCCGGCCACTATGAATATAACAATTTATTGTCTATAAATAACGATTAGCATCCAACGCCAACCTTCTAATGAAGCCATTAAATTATTCAGTTATTTCAGAGGTTTAGGTGGAGGTAAAATGTGTGTATGTATGCCGTCATGTAAATAATACCGCTTCGCTTTGCTCAATGCCTTGTGAAGGTAAAATGTCAGTCTCTCGTTTCCGTTTAATAGCCTATTTGCCTAATGACGAGAATGTACAGTGACAAGTGTATAAAGTTTCACATCAATCAGAATTATCGGCGTAGAAGCCGGATTTTGTTATTGTGTGTTGTCCGACAAAACAACCATCAAGCGGATTAAACATGTACGGAACCAATTAAGGCCTTAAAAGCCGACAGCGTTGCTTGTGCGCACAAGCAACGCTGTCGGCTGCGGGCGACTAGCGGCTGACAGACCGCCGCTATTAAATCTCATTAAAATACCTAGTGGACGACGATCACGAACACTTATTTACTGCACTCCAGCAAAGTTATTGCAGCTTAAGTCACCGCGCAGCGCTGTAGCGCCACAATCATCCTCGCTCGTCTGCGCGTTAATTAGCTACATTATCGCTGAATCTACAGCGACGTGTTACAATGACAATTATGTGGGGGAGCTCTAGGTACCGCAAGCGATCTATACGCTAACCTATATGTGTGTGCGGGCTACTCGTAACTTAACTCTTGTCAAGTGTTTAAACGGATAGAGAAAGGGCCTTTGCACCCTGGTACAGCTTGTTTTGCGTACGAATACTTTAATAAGCTCGAGGTTAGCTAGTAGATTATTAACTAGGTATAATTCCAAATGACATACAAGTAGGTAATTATTTCACTGTACCTAGATTACCTGAAAAACAAGTAATCAAAATTGACACCTGACAAGTATAAGTTCTCTTGATATCTAAAGTTAAAAGAAACATGTAATATTAATTAAGAACTGCCCTTTTAAAATTTTGTCACTATAAAAGACTTAAGTTCAATACTTGATTGAATGGTTTCTTAATGCCGGAGCCGAGTCATTTAAAATAATTACATGAGTGAGTAATCAAGTTTTCCTTTAAAGTAGGTATAATATAGAATCCATATAATATGTTCGTGAAATAATTTCTAGGAAGTTATCAAATTAATTTAATTATGATCATAATTCATTTTTTATAAATGATTTTGTAAGATTTTTACTAAGTTCGTAGGGGAGTGAGCAGTGAGTAGGGGCGATAGGTTGTCAGGTTTCATTAATATTTATTGGTCAGGATTAGTCTCCACACATTCTGACAGCGTAATTGAACACCCCTTCGATGAGTTGCCCTAATATAATATTGATGAATACATTCGTCTTAAAACATGTTGTATTATAATATTGTAGATTGGATGTCGGGTTCACAGAGAATATGCGACCGAAATATCAAATGAAACACAAATCATTGGCGACATTTACACAAGTTGTGTGTCATGGGTGAATTGATGGCGTGAAACACACCATTACGTCCGGTCCACTCAATTATAAGAGTCCGGCTTATGGCGGCGAGTTTTATGTGCTAAATTATGCAGACTGTCTGGCTTAATTTGCGCAAATTACATTTCAACCGGCGGTTTCGCGCCTCGCCCGCTTCGTGGGTACATTAAAGGCGGTTCGATTTGATACACCTCTACTCTATGGACCTACTTGTACTAATTGCTGCTCGTGAATGGTAAACGTCGCGGTTTAGAAAACATCACATTATTATTATAACATGCAACATTATTATAAAATAGAAAAGTGCGCCTTTTAAATAACGCAATTAAACGAACCTATTGCGTTTTTAATAACATACCTAATAAACAATAATGATTGTAAACTTAAACGATACAACACAGCACAAAATGTCACGAGCGACGTTATACTGCGAATAAAAATACATTAACCAATAGGTCAAGTGGAAAGTCAAAACAAATGTCTTGAAAACGTATTCTTTTCATGCAAGTATTTTTAATTAGGCATAGACGATGTAAATAAGGGACAAGAAACGTAAACAGCAGTGCATTACAAAGAATGATGAATATTGCATTAAAACCTTACTCTTTGTAATCGGGTTCATGAATAACGAATTAGAGTTCAAGTCGAATAACATTTAGAAACATTGAATAATACGCAAATAATCGTAGATACGATCAAATCGGGCACGCAACGTCGCGAGGCAATAAAGGTAATGTAGGCGAGGTATTTGCCAATATCCTCGTGGAGTGGCCCTCCCAAATATCTTGAGATTGTATTCCCCCTACATAAAAATTGTTCCGGAATAGAGATACTACCCGGATAAATATTCAATTTCACTACGGACGAAAAAGATTTGATACCTTTGGTACCTACCAGGTTTATTGGATGATAGCCTTTGGAATGGTGTGGATAATCATATTCATAGTTTTTCGACAAAATATAGATGAGTTTTTAGATGAAAATAGTTTTTGTGCGCCGATGGTGACCTCCCGATAGTGATCTAAATTCAATCACGGGCCTACAGGCGTCAGCTATGCCGTATAAACGCGATTCTTGATCGAATTGAAACGCAAATGATTAACAGTCACATTGGTGAGCGAATAATAATTTGTTTTATTTGAATTGAATAAATACCGAACGGACATACTAATTTGAATTATTCACAATTTTAAATTAAAATAAAGTGAAAGTTAGCAAAGTTTTCCTGAAAATTGAAACCCCTGTAAAGAAAAACCGAAGGGATGGTTTGTAAGAAACGCTCGTCTGTCCGCGGCACATCCACTAGTCGCGCGACCCTCTTGAGAGGTAAAGAGAGAACGACATGTAGATGAAAAGGGCAGCTGAATCTAATACAATCGGGGAAAGCGATACTCGCTACTCTTAGGGTTGACGACGCTCGCCATTTCGGAGAATGATATTGTTTATTCAGAATATTCTGAAAGGTTATTGAAAAAGTTTTCGTTGCGAGTTTTCTTTGACCCGTTTGTTTACCGAAACATCATCTAACACGGGACAATATGAACATTGTAATTTGCAATATGGATGCATTGTTAGTCAATTATACGGCGATATTAACAATCTGTATGCCTACCTAAGTCGATCGAATTACTTTCAGGCACCCTATTTAGTTAGCTAGAACAAATTCAAACAACAAACAATTCTGTATTTATGCCCCATTTCGTATCACACGCTGATAACTACAGGAAAGTAGTTAAAGAGGAATGTAAAGTTTTATTGCGTTCCGTGATACGGGCGCGGGCGCGGGCGCGCACAAAGTATCGCATTGTTAGCAGCAACCCTAGCACAGGGCGGGGGTGGGGGCGCGCGCGGGCGGCCGGGTATTGAATGAGATTGCTTCTTACTTCGGCAAATGGATCACGTAGTGGATGAGATGTCACAGTGTTTTAAGATCCCAATTCGACCGATCCGTTAGATAGTTATAGCCTCTACTTATACGTATAGTGCTAACAGGCTGCTCTATCAAAAGCTCGATATAAGGTTATGTTATTACTTCTAATAAGTAGAGTCAACTCAAATGAAGAACAAATATCTTCATCAAACCAAGCGTGTTTATTTAGGTGGTCACATTTCAGATTAGTTTTACAGTAGCCGTGAAGAGCATTGTACAATTAACAAGTTGGTACAACACTATAATACTTGAACGTTCCAAGTTGGGTGTTTAAAGTATCCATTACGTAATCAAGTAGATACATTCACACCCAGTAATTGGGAAATTCCCGAGCCGGGCCGCCGCCGTAGACGCGGCGCGGGCGGCACGGGCGGCCGGCTGCTGAAAAACAATTTCACGCCAAATCTTAGCTTGTGTTTTCCTATTTCCTTTTTATTTATCTTTTAGTCTTTCCTTTTCTCGAGAATCAATTTCACGGATGAGCGTCGCGATGATCTCAGTTCAAAAAGCGCGAGGGTTGTACGTCGGCTGGGTGCACGTGTGCAGTCCAGCCCGTGCGGGACCGCGCCGAGTCCGCGCCGGGTCCGTGCGGGTCCGCCCCGCCAGGAGCGAGTCCCGCTCTGCTCATTACCCGGGTGACGCAACGCCGCGTCTCGATAATAAGCTTTCTGCTCGCTGCTCCTTGTGATTGGATGGGTTATGCGTGTGTTATCTGCGTGTGCTACTCATGATATATCTCGCCCAATTTTCTTTTACATCGCGTCTAACGCTTTTAACCATTTTTCAATCTACGCTTTATCTGATGGCTCTGTATACCGACAGTTAGATGTAATTAAATTTTAATCGCGAAATCGCTGAATTAATGACTGTGAAACAATGTTGTGTAATTTACTGTATCGCAGAGCTAAGTACTGAATAACAGTGATTGTTTTGGCGCACACCCAGATGGCAATGCGCATTTTGCTGACGTGTAGAGCGTGAGCTGCAACAATCGTACTCCACATTTTATTTACTATTGCATCTTTTTAATTCGGAGCATTCTAGTGGAGACGGATATTGTTGCCTGTCTGTTTGTAACCTACTTAAATAATAAAGTTGTGGTGAAATCAAAATAAAGTGCTGACATGAGATGCCTTTTAAACATTGAATCGGGCCGGAGCTCAGCGGGCCGGTTGAACCGCACGCTTCAAAATTGTCGGGCCCAGGCGCCGGCGCTCCCTCGGAATTGACAATTTTACGGGCGGTTTATTTCCGGACACCGAACTTCCTTGGTCAGAGCCGCTCCCCCGGCCACCCCCTCGACAACCCACAACCCCTTCGCTTAGCGCTGTTTGTCTGCAGATACACACTTCTGAAACAAACAAAATTAGCGATAACACCACTTTGTCTATTCTACATTTTCATCGAAAATTCACTTTGTAGTTTGTACTAGAACATTAAACGGAAGGACTATTTTAAAAGTTACTAAGATACACTCACAAGGTAGCTATCTACATAAAATTTACATTGTATGTAAGTGTCTTAAGCGAAAGCTTCCCACTTAAAAGCTCTACAAATGCACTGAAAGCTCTTTCGCGCACTAATCCCAAACCTTTTAGCTGCAATCAAAAGCCCCGAGAGTTGTGCGCGGGCTGCGCGGGGCGGCGCGGAGCGGCGCGGAGCCCGGCGACGTCATGCTTGTGGAAGCGACTAGGAATTTAATTTACATTTTTAATTAAGTTAAATTTTGTTCGAAAAGCTTTCACAGAATAGGAGTTTTCTTGATTAGAGTTCAGCTCAGCCTGAAGTTTGAGATTGATTAGTGGAGCTTTAATTGCTCTCCTCCGGTGAATAATGAATTCGATCAGCGGAGTCAGAAGGGAGTGTCTAACAGATTACCTTGACGCTAATATATCAAAATGATTTTGATTTGATTCCTGACAAACGCTTTTCAAGGAAACTGTATTTTGTGTTTTTATTCAAGACTATTCACTACTGAAAGTAAAACGGCAGGCAGGTCCATGTTTCGCCTCACGCAGTGTTTGACGACGCGCCGGCCGGCTGCCTCGTAATTGATGGCTAGGGTGAATTTTAACGTAATGCTGCATAATTGATCGTGTTGATAACATAATCATAATGGACTAACTTGCTGATAGGCGACTACTATTCACCTTCTCTCAACTGAGTGCACAAATGGGTTTTTTCCGTACACCCCCTTAGATCCCCTACCGCTTTGACTGATTTAATTGATATATACTTTTGTCTTAAATTGCAAATGTTTCGTGATAATGTTATTAACGTTACTGTTCAAAAGCATGGGTAATTAACACAATTTGAAGCGTAGAATTTTTTACCACTCGCTTTAACGCTTGTCAGACCAACGACCGAATAAAATTAGCCACTATATGGCGCGGAGTGGTGTAATGGTGTAGCTTTCTCTCGAATTATAAAACACTTCGATGGGCGCATATAAATCGGAAAGGGCACAAAAGAGCCGTATTATAGCTGACGTAAAAGCGAATAAATAATCGACTTCCGCGAAGTACTCTCGGTGAGAACAAGTCGAGAGCCAGTGACGTACGATTTGACGTAGAATATTTTATCCGTACTGCGACGCCCGTCATCCATTCCACTTACCCCGGCACTCTGTTGAATTTTTGACACGTCGACGGAGTACTGCCCTTTTCTTCAGGTGGTTTAGTGGGGCAAAGTCCTTTAAATTCGCATTATGTGTTGGGTGCTGCCGCGAGGATCGTTTGTCAGTCTCACACTACAAGTAGCGACAGATTACCGCGGGGGATCCTACACTCTGATTGTTGTCACGTAAGTCGACATGCGATTGTTTGCGATGTTATAAAGTAGGGTTTTATGTGGTTAAGCTCGAGGTATTGTTACAAAGATAAACGGCACGTTACTGATTGGTGTGGCCCGAGAGCGGCGCAGCTGTCTGTCCCCACCCGCCGATCGGACCGAATCCGGCGCACAGCAATCCATATTAGATTTGCCCGCTCTCTCATATCCATTCTGAGATGTTCATATTTTATTGGGGCCAATAAAACGGATTCATGAATATGAGAAATGCATAACGAATACCGTATTTATGGATGGAGGCGTGCTCGCCGGGGCGCGCTCCGCGGATATGTCGCGGGTAATTTGATAGCCGCCTTTGTAACAGGTGCTGATGGGAATTTCGATGCGGTTATAAAATTTTTTCATTCCACTCAAGTTTGATAGCATATTCTGTTTTATTTTATACTTGTAGTACATGATGTTATATTTGACAGATGATTTTCAACGTTTTAATCTTTTATTACACTGCGTCTTAGCGCTCCGGTATCGATGAGTTCTGAATAGGTTTGTAATTAATGCTTGTTGCAATTTATTTCAGACCCAGCGTTGTGTTGATTGTGCTGATGGTTGTCTTGATCTGATAAACAGGTAAATAAGCCTTTTATGGTAAAGATTGAAACTGAATAATGCGCATTGTAAATATTTGCATGTCACTTATACTGGGCAGGTACCAATGAATGGTGTGCATGAATATATAGACGATGCGCGGCGCGGCGTGGATACGCCGAATGCCAGGCATTCACCAAATAACTGGTGTCACCATAACTAATGGGACTTTGTTGGACATCCGGACGTATGCACCGAGTTGGCACAAGGCACTTGACCCCACTGACATCTTTACTTTCTCATGTTTAAGTATTTGCGAGATTATTTAAAAGAAAAAAGAATCTTACTACCAGGTTTTCCATAGTGGCGTCAAATTCTATATCATGGTAAAAAATCCAATTTTTTATTCAGTACTTGGCGGTACTAGTCTATGTATGTATATTCGATAGATCAGTGTTGTCTATTAAATACACCAAAGATACTCGTGAGTTGCGCCGGCGCCGCCGGAAGCCTATAAATCGTTTCAAAGTATTCCAAAGATGGATCGCTTCATTGCGACCAGTGGCCCAGATGATAAAGAAGTGTCTTCCGACGTTTGTGAGCGTGTTCCTAGTACATTTAGTTTATTTACGAGATGATTCTCTTTCGAAGGCCGCTTTGTAGTCTCCGAACATGAAATGCTCATCAGCCCTGGTATGTTTGTATTTTACTGTAGAAGATATATAATTTAGCTTTAAATATTTTCTTTTCAAGAAAGGTTTAGAATTAGAAACTGATAATACTTTTTTATTTTCTCCGATGAACATTGTGACCAATTATTTATGTCAATCCAAGACTTTTTACAAAAGTTTGCACAGGGTACCACCATTTATGGCATTAGAAAATTGATGACATCCAATATGCACACGACACAAGCCGCAAGAGATATTAGTGCCTCCCCAAGTTTCAATTTACAGCTTTGCTTGGACGTCTCAACCTTCAGAATAATACCACCAGATAGTGCGTTTGTTATTCATGTTACATTTGAAATTGGACTCTACAGCGTATTTCTAAGACAGAAAATTATTATGTGAGGTTCCAGTTGTGTTCGGTTATTGGAAAGGGGACCCTAGTGTGTAGTTCATAGAGTACACTTCATGGGGGTCCTTGTTGTCTGGTTGGTACCGTTTGACGGCAGTTTGTCGGAGTAATAAGGTCTCGCGGAGTGGACGTAAGGAGAGGATATCGTTTATTCTAATGAGGTTTCGTAGCTAGACGCGTGCTGCTGGGGTTCGCTCTCGGCGTATTACCTTCCTTCCAGCTCTGGGTGGAATTCTTTGTAAATAAGGACATCTTTTGCATACAACATCGATGTAGAAGTAGATGCATATTACGTACAATTTGGACATAAGTGCAGCAAACTGACTTAGAGAATTTGATTTTGGAGTTGGGGAGAAATTCAAATGTTGAAGTCTTTATTTAGTTGATTATCTTGGCTCTGTCCAAATTGGACTACTTACGGTCAAACGCATATGCTTTGTCTTGAGTGACGAAACTTGATAGATTTTTTATTCAAACTGGATTTTATACATAATAAAGTATAACAGTTGTGTATAATTAAGCGTTATTTAACACAATCATAAGTTCTGCATCAGCTGATGTCATAGATTAGCTGTAAATTAGCATTTATTTCTGAGATATTTTAAACTAATGATCCTCGGGTTTTATTTAACAAGGTCTGATCTGTGACAGTCACGATAAAGTAAAATAACGGTTGTTATGATATTTGACAGTTATTTCCCATTGTTTCAGGACACAAGTATCGTTGTGTGATGCTCAAGTGACGACCGCGCCATGATTCGAGATCCTCCGGCCATGCATAAGCCCGACAGTGCCAACAGTGAGTACCTACACACTTTTATTTAGACACTAGCTTCTGCCCGCGACTTCGTACGCGGATCCTGATGTTGCTTATGCCAGCGACAACGGGGTCGTCAAAATCGAAGATCTGAAACGTCTGATGTCGAATTCTAAGAACCCGGGGAAGGGAAAAGCGGATCTTTCCCATCTGAGCAACACATACCGTTTGTTTCTTTTCGCCATTTAACAGCTTCACAAAAAGTACAATTTTGAACCATAATAAATGTGGCGTATTCAATCATAGGAGTATACAGCGTGTAAGGTTAAACGAGGGACATATTGAAGGAAGGTATTCAGTATTCGATTCTCAACCCAAATATGTAATAAACTTATAACCTTAATTTTTGACATAACTGTCTAATTAAATACATTACTCATGGACACTGAGCGCGCAAGTAGGTGTCACGCAGCAAAACACGTGCCGGTCCTGAGCTCCGTGCGCAAACTCCGCCCCATTCCTTTGTATTGTCGCCGATGCACCGACAGCCGACAGGGCACACCCCCGCGCCATCCCGCGCTGACCTCAGTGTATGCGCGAGCGCCGTTACTTCCGCATGTCTAATATTGCGTTTCCGCGTATCGCATTTAAGAAACAACCCCGCTTACTTAGCGATATTAAGAGTGTCCTGTAAACGTGTTCTTGAATAACCAAAAATTATTATCCAGTGAAGAATAAGACGACCCACTGACCGAATATTGGGATTATGGTTCGTGCTTAAGTGTTATCTAGTGATATTGTGCGAGGAACCGTTAAATTATTATGCAAGGTGTCAATCAACGACTGCGAACATTCGGTCAGTACCTAGTTACCTAGATATTTGCCTGTCCCAAGCCAGATTTAAAGTATGAAGGGAAAATGGATTATACCTAGAAAGGTCATTGACCCGCACACATGTTCTGCGATAAGCGCATGGCGCACACGTTGCGAAACTTAGGCGAAGTTTTTGGTATGGATCTATCTGTTATGTATTAGTGTTTTCTTTTTGTTCATATGTTTATTAGTATCATGTAAGCATGGACTATTGCGGGTTTGAATAAGTCCCTCGTTTAAACTAACATACTGTATACGTAAATGTACTCCGTTCCTTATCAACCCAAGGAAGGTCGCCATGCCCTACGGCTATATCTTAAGACACATCCGATTCTTCAGATGATATCGACATTCTGTTCAGACAATGTCGAATTCGATCAGAATTCAAACGTTCGTTGCGCTCTTCTTCTGTCTCTTCATGCCGTACTCCAGTAATTCTTTCTCTCTCACTTTCTAACTGATTATGAATATTTTGTTGTGTGCGTGTTCGGGGCAATGTACGAGTATGATAATCTCGAGCAGCAGTTAGTCGCGCATCACGTTCATCACTCGTTTCAAAAGACCTGTTAGTAGATGTGCGAATACACTGAGAACTCAAGCGTGATTCTGTATCGGTAAACGTTTCCGATTCGCGAGACAATGCATGTCGCTCACGATCAGCGGACAGTCGCGCATCACGTTCCCCACTTGTCTCTAGAGATCTACAAGTCGATGCGTAGATACGCTTGGTACTCAAGTGCAATTCTCTATCCGTGAACGTCTCCGACTCGCGAGACAATGCATGACGTTCACGATCGGCCAGTCGCGCATCTATTCTTCACTGGTCTCTAGAGATCTGGATGTAGATGCGTAAATACGCTAAGAACGCAGGCGTGCTTCGCGATCCGAAGAGGTTTCCACGGAGCAAGCAGCCTGGTGTTCTCGAACAGCATCAAGTCTCTCCTGACGCTCTTCGGTAGATTCTTGGGATCTTATGATCCTCAATCTTGTAGCTCCTTTGGAACATTGGGAAAGATTTGACCTCTTTCTAGGCATGGTTATAGTTTTGTTGTGAAGATATCTAATCAATTAAAATCTAATTGACTGCTCCCCTGCGTTACCGGGTAGGCTACCGAGTCACGAAGATAAATGGAAAAGGAAATTCAACACTCAAATAACATAAACCCGAAGACATATTTATTCGATAAAATAAAATAATAAATGGGAGTTTTGGCCAGTCGAGTCAAATTTTCATTGATATACAATCGTCATCGAAAATCAGTCCTAAAATGTTAGCGCCTTCACCGCGTGGAGGTACTCCCAGCTTATGTTATTTTATACAGTGAAATTAGTGATAGCTTTGCAATAATTTTCACATCAGATGTTTCTGACCTTCGATTTTTTCTAAGTCAACAGGAAATGCCCATCAGACCGAACAACTTTTGCTAAGACGTCATTCCTATATGTGTTATGGTGTAGCTGGGCTATTGGAGTTCCACATCAGGTGTCCCAGATCTTCGATTTTTATAAGTCAACAGAGAGTGCTTATCAGATTGAACAACTTTTGCTAAGACGTCATTCCTATATGTGTTATGGTGTAGCTGGGCTCTTGGAGTTCCACATCAGGTGTTCCAGATCTTTAAATTTATTCTCTCAGCAGAAAATGCTCATCACGTGGAACAATTTTTGCTATGGTGTCATATTTGTATCTCTCATAGTTTAGCTGGTCTGTTGCGGTTCTGCATCAGGTGTTCAAGTTTCCAACATAAATTATAGCCTATAGCTGACCAACGCAACTTCGTCTGCGTCACATAAGAGAGAGAAACGAAAGGCAAAAAAAAACCCCGTTTTTGCAACATTTTTCATTCCTGCTCTGCTCCTAATTGTCGTAGCGTGATGTTATATAGCCTCAAGCCTTCCTCGATAAATGTACTATCCAACACAAAAAGAATTTTTCAATTTGAACCAGTAGTTCCTGAGATTAGCGCGTTCAACCAAACAAACAAACTCTTCTGCTTTATAATATTAGTATAGATAGTATAGATTTTAGTCTATTAGTTTTTACTTATTTTTTACGTGGTGGTAAATCTGCGTGTGTGATCCTGAAATGTACAGTCGAACTAGCAATTTTATGTACGGGTAAAATAATTATCGTTTCACCTCCTTTCCATGTTTATTGTAACTGTGTGAATTTTATTTTTAAGAGCTTGACATATTTGAAAGACCGATGCAAAATATAACTAATATTTGCATCGGTCTTTCAAACGGTCGTCCGGGAGGTACCTACGGTTCATTTTAGGTAGGGTTGCCATCTTGTTCAATAGATCTCGAATGACTGCTAAGTAAACCCAGCGTCAGCTGACGCACAAACGGTGGGTGTAGGATTGGGAGGTTAGGTAAGGTTAGAAAAAAAAAAAATAAGTCATAGTGCGCCGGCTGAAACTTTGTTTATAATAGTTTGCATCATGATGAGCTTAAAAAAACGTCAGCTGCATGGTGGAAGGGGGGGGGGGGAGGGGGGTTATGCGTCGCATGAACTTGTAAATGGTATAGGTCTGATGAAAAACTAAAAGCAATCTACCACCAAGTACCTAGAGAGTGTGTGATAGATTGCTTTTTATGACTTAACTTTTTTTTTTATAACAACTTTCGTAACCTCCCGATCCTACACCCACCGCTACTTGAGCAGCCGACGGTTGGTACATTTATTGGTAATGTAACATCAACCTTCGATGACAATATCAGGCGGCTTACTTTGACTTTTTTATTTTCGACGGTACCTCCTGGACTATAAAGTAGTTGCTAGACAACTGTCTGTATACCAAATAGTTTGTTTGACTGTACGCACGTTAATTAAATATTTTACATGCGATTTACTTTAACATTGTTCTCGATCATTTTTCATTCTTCTCCTTAAAGGTAAACAACGTGCACTCTAAAGGTCAAGAGCTGGGCAGTCTTCTATAATTAAACCGTATTTTAATGCGATTTGCGACGGATACAAACATGATAACCTGTCGTGTTTATGTGAAGCGGCCATTTGTTAACACAATGCAAGTCTTTAAGTATGTATTTATTTGCATACAATACCTATGGTTTTTTTTTTTAATTTAAGTATTTACGAGCTGTTAGCGGTCTTGTAAACATTGATTACACATTATGAATATTTATAGCAGACAGGAGTTATACTTACGCTAAATAAACACAGATAGTGCGCAAAAAAGTAAATCAAGGAACAAAAAATATAAGCAGAGACGTTTTCGTTTTGCCGACGTCAATTTTTTCATAATATTAGGACAAACAGGTCGCGAATAAAACGCGGGAAGGGTTGTGCCATAAACCGCCCAGTACCGTCCGTCGCGATATTAAAAAGGGGACGAACGATATTGCAATATCACATTTATGCGAAATGTCCAACACCCAGATCGTATTGATAAAAATAAGCGATTTTTTATTGTGCCCCACAAACTTGTGCGGAGTATGTTTTCCACAGTATTGCTGATTGTAGTCTGTGTGTTCTTGAACGGCTGATGGCTGATATAAAATGGAAAAGATTTTTTGATATGACAGCATTAAACGAGATCCCGTTTCCGACAGCCAGATGGAACAATATAGAGTTTAGTTTACAGGAAGTCGCACAGACTGAAACTGAACACACATTGAAATCATATAACGATGAATAGCTCTTATGACAAATGATATACTCGAGGTTGACAAACATTTTCAAAGTACATTATAAGTAATTAATACGTAGGTAGGTTATAGTCATGAGAGTTCTAGCTCAAATCATTTAAAAGTACTTTTGCATTGTCAAGGAGTCAGTCAGTGAGAAAAATAGAAGTAGCTGGCCATTTCAAAGTGTACGAGTTTCTTTAGCTTTAAAGGAATTCATAGAAAAGTACACTTTGCTCAATAACAGCCAAGAGTTCTTGACACTCCAAACTTATTTTCAATCCCCGGGATTAAATGTACCTAATACTAAATAGTGTAAACATGTCACGGCTCATAGATTTACTGCCAGTGTCGGAGACTGCCGCATTCGACAATTTCGCACACGTGGTTATTACCCCATATTTCACGATAACGTAGTTATCCATGAGGAAGATTTCAATTTCTTCAGAAATAACAAAACAGATTCACATGGGCATCAAATGCAGTGCGGGCACCGGCGGAAAATTGCGGAGACAGTGCGGGTGCGAGGCGGCGTGGCAGCGTGGCGTAGCGTGGCCGCAGCGGCCCGGCGCCCGCGGCTTCTCTGGGCGGCCCTGATAAAATTTATGGCCACTTCCCCTTTAAAACAATATTGAGGGCTCAGTTGGGATTTATGTCTCGCCGCTGCTGCAGCGACTCAATTTATTCTTCAATTTTTCATACAATAACTCACACACGTATTACGAGTGATGGATGAAAAGGACTAACTTTCGGGCTTTAATAAGAGCCTCCAGATGCGAATCTCCAAATTGGCTGAAGTTTATTGCCCACTTATGTCAGGCTTAAGTTTCGCCCGGAGCCTTTCTCTGAGAAAATAATTTATGACGTAGATTGTCTCGACTTTGTATACGTTTGATTGTCGTTTTGGGATACGATGTATCATCTAGTGATGTGCACTATTTACTTCTTTTGATTGGTCTACACATTTTATTTTACATTTTCCTCTTTGTTGCCTAAGGTTTCAACAAAGTATTTGTGCTTATATACTCTTAAATCGAAAAGTTTAAACATTATTCGAGTAACTACGCAAGTAGAAACAGTGCATTATAAATCATCATTTCAAACTAATTAACAGCATCATTTACCTACTACTTTAAAATGCAATGATTAACGTTTATCTTTAGATGTATGTCCTATCATCTTATCAATAAACCTTGTAAGTTATTACTTGTTATACCTTACATAATAATGTAATAAATTGTAATGTAAGTACCTAATAAGTTACTATGAGTGACCGGTGACGGAGATAATACAAAAGCCATTACCTATATTCTATTATAATATTATTTCGATACATTATTATTCAAACAGTAACAACACTAAAGCGCGCGCGGTAGCAAAAGCCGAGAAGTAGGTAGTGCTGAATATAAACAAGGAGTTATTATAACAGTGTGTTATGAACTTATGATGTAAGAATTCAATCTGCTCAAAATGTAAATGGTTGGAAAACTCGATCTTCAGATTTGAGACAACTAATCGTTATCTATTTAAGAAGCAGTCTACATCTAATGATCTACCGCACAAGATAGAAACTGACATACTTTAATATGCCACTTAATTTAATATGTAGATTGGAGATCTGCAGACTGTTAACAAGAAGGGGAAATGATTATAAAAGAAAACACATTTCTTGATGCGTAACTGTTCAGTTTTTGTGTTAGATAACAATTACGCACAGTTTGTGGTCCGCTGCATACATCAATAATGGAACTAAACACGCTCATAATCATTAATTTCCCTAATTAAATCTATTTGTTTAGACAACAATTTCCTGTTCAAGTGGAAGCTGATTAATCTTCGCAAATTGCTAAGCCGGTCTGTTTTTATATCAGTAATGAAAAGCAATTAAGATACGGGTCTCTGCCATCAAATAATTGAAATTTTAATTGCTGAAAACTCTTTCCTTAGAAATCGTTTACCACTGCCATTAGGCTTAATTCAAAAATTAATTTAAACTTTCACAAGGTTGAGCTGGGAAGCGAGCACCGGCGTAAAAGCAATATCAATTTCATAATTTTAATTAAAAAATCCCTCCGGCAAGCCGCAGGAGGAGGTAGATTTCGAAGAAGGTGCTGGAGCGTCCAACTATTGAAAATTTGTATAAAGAGTTGTACTTATGTGTACAATCTACAAAAAAAAATATGATTTCAAAATCGTTGTCCTGTAATGGAAAGTTTACCCTTTTTAAATTCTCTCATAAGAGTTTCGCATGGAAACGCCCTCAAAAGTTTAGTTTTAATTTTTTATTTCGAAAACTATAAGTTTTATCGCTAAACTTTGAAAGTAATAATTGTAAAGTAAACAATAGGCTTTCAAAAAAAAATATTTGCGACGTTCAATATGTTTACTGTTTCGGAGATATGATTTTTTTTCGCAAAAAATTTGGAATTTTCAACCCCCTCCCCAATTTAGGGGTTGCATCAAAAAAGTTTTAATTTAAAGATGTCCGTATTCGTACTCAGAGTGATAAAAATGAGAAACGGTTCAAAAATTTTCCATAGGAAAAAAGTTATGGCCAAAAAACTGATTTTAGAAAAACCGCCCCCCCGCCGCCCCCCATGGACGAATTCCGCCCATTCACGAACTTAGCCTAAGTTTTGACCGTTTCGATTTTTTGGCCAAGTTTGAAAGCAATCGGCTCATAATTGCGACCTGTAGAGTGTGGCTAAATTTTGCTTGTCACCCATATACATACGTATTCATATATATCCCCGTAGGTGAGAGACCAATAGGTAGATTTTTTTTTTCAAAAAAAGGAAATCTACCTAAAAAACTAACTTCTGTGATGACAAAGTCTCGTACTTTTTTAATAACGGAAATGTTAACGATGGCGGCAATAGAGGAGGGTGGGGCTTGTTGCAGGGTGCGTTCCGCTGCCATAGGTCAGTCGGAATTTTAATAAGACGTCTGCAAGTCTCCACCTTCACCTTTGCACCTCGTTATTTGCCGCTTTACAGGCAACTTGGGAGATTTACTAGCAACATTATTCTCTGCTAATTACCGTAACGACTTCGATCACGATTAAGATTATAATAAGGTTCAGGACAATCAATATACCTATTGCTTGTTTGAAAATTGGCTTAATATATTGTTTTGTAGGTATTTCGTATTCTGCATGGAAGGAAATCTACAAAGTCATTTGAATTAGCACTAGACTAAGAGCTTTTTACATTTGGCAAGTTTACCAACATGACGTGATCGATTGGTGGTTGTTGAAGCTGAAAAACATCTAAATATGACTGAAAGGTATAATTTGGTAGGTAGAAAAAGTCGTGCTCATGTCTGGAAAATTATCTAATCTGGATAGAATCTCAATCCGACCGGACTTTTACGACGAACTCGTTCGTTGCTTCTAGAAATAAGATCAGAAATTGTGGACCTGAGTCCCAAATCAAAACGCGATAAAGTTATACTGTTCATTGTAGACCAACATAATAAGAAAATAAATAAGTAACGAATGAATGAGCAAGTGATCTTTATAATCAAAATTCAAAAACATGCGTTTCTAATGAGCACATCTGTCTAACGCAATAGATGCTATCATTGCATTCAGTAACGTGTAACGTTATTCAGGGCGAACATCCTGCTCGTTATTTTTTCACATTTTAATCGCTATTAATGCAAAACCCGCATTTGGTTAAATCTAATTACAGCCCGCATAATGGATATCGCAACAACGCAATCAACTCCATTGTTTAATGAGTGACCGGCGACTAAAACTAAATAAACTTTACGATCATTTAGAATAGCTGCAACCACAATCATTATACAAATCCATTAGTATCGTACTTTAGATTATACCATATGATTATATATTTGTTTTCGTAATTAAATTGAATAAGCGGTTTCTGCTTTAGCAATTGCGTTTGCGTTAGATGGAAATTTAATTAAAAATAATGTTTAGAAATATCCGTACAATAGATTATGATAATTAATTTCGGTTTGTGGCGTTCTTCATCATCCTTTCGTTTTCCGGAACGTTGCCAAGGTTCATCTGCTGAAAGGAAGTGATCGTTAGTCAGCACTCATTAGTAAACACACGCTCAGTTTGTTTATTCGTAATTACGGTTTCCGAGAACACTGAAGAGCAACTGTCACTAACACTGTCTATAAACTATAGTATGTTTCTCTATTAAAGCTCATAAGATCACATAGCCAAAAGAACATAAAGACTTTAAGCAATTTCTTGCATAATAATGTTTAAATGTATCAGCGAATACGGAACACATCTTACGTAGTTGTCGTAACGATGCAATTTGGCATCTTATTGTACTAGCGAGTAGTTAACAAAGCGAGTGCACTCTTCTACAATGTCAACATGCTAATAAGACCACGAAATATATTGCAAAATGTTGATTGCGTGTCTATTCTGATGAATAAATTTCCTGGCAAATATTTAGGAAGGAAACTTATGGTGGGTGCCTATCACAACACTGTAGCTAACTATTGCAATCAGCTATTAAATTGCGTTTCTAGCATATTTTATGACTTCATGCAGGAACCCCTTTATTGGTGTAAATCTATGTAGATATGTATTCCGAACATTTACCACAAAACCTTGTAGAAATCTTGTTCCAAGAATGATGCATAGTCAATGTAGGCATGTAACGTTAGCATATAGGGATGGCAAACTAATTGCAAAATGTAATAAACGATTGTAAATTACACGGAATGTTCGCGGAGTGCTCGTGATTCTTACTAATTACAATACGAGTAATAACCTGGCATTAATTAAATCCAAGGAATTTATGTGGTTTATGGAGCATTACTAAAGAACAAGTATTTTGAAAATGTGGTGGTAAATCACATTTTTGTGGAGTTGCATGTGTGTGGTCGCCCTAAACCAGCTTGTCTGCAGACTGAAAAGTTGTAATTTGCTTTTGCTTAAATTCCACCTTCATAAACAGGGTTTTAAAGAAAGTATCATTACATTATCGATTCAAGGCTTCATTTAGTCTCCCGATATAGCAAACTGTAAATTGAAGCGAGTTTTATTCTCCAATAATGGAGCTCGATCCGGCCAATAAAGAACCAAGTTTGAAGTTATGTTCCTGTTTTCTTTGTTTGCAATTTAGTTGGCAACACGTACGTATAGTGACACCTATAATAACTAGAATCCACGTGAAGTACAAACAGGTAATAACTAACTCTCGCATTCTACTCGCGCTTTCAAAACAAACGGAAATGAGTTTCGTCGCTAAGAAAGGATTTTCTGAACGAAAGTCCATTACGGATTCCAATTAGATCCCATGTTTAGATGTAATTTCGCGGTGAAATTAGAAAATTAATATTGTGTTACCGGAGGCAGGGGAGTATGTCGGGCTCTACAGCAACCAATGGAACAGGATTCTCTTAACAGTATACGCCAAATGTGGAGTTGTTCGGGCGATAGGCACCGCAAAAACAGATGTAAAGTTGTGACTCTAATTAAATATCAAGTGTGAGATATTTGGCTTAAGGCGCTACCCCAAGCAAAAGCCGTTTTTTGTGCAGTTTTTTGGAGCCAACTCCTCTTTATCCAAAAGAAATACCAAGTAATAAAAATACATTACATTTCTACATATTCTTAGACTGCAAAGTGGTAGTTTTATTTTTTATTTTAAGTCTCATAATGTGTAATAAATCCCCTCACAATGAAACCACAAAAATGAGAAAAAAATATTTATAACATGCTTCTTCTCGTAAAGTTAACATTATTTTGATTTGCTTCTTATACTAATGGATAGACAATTTAATAATGAACATAATGCTAGTTTTTTTTTTTCAAAAGACGGAAATTTGATTTTATAAAGAATAAAAATCACTAATTTCGCACTATTCGACCCGCAGTGAGTGACGTAAAAACCACTTTGTAGTGCAAGCTGATTAGAACTTTATTCTAATAGTATTTCAAACGAAGTTTGAATCACCACAAATAGAGTTGCTAATTTTGCCTGGGGTAGCGCCTTAATAGCCTTATCTGACATTACCTGCTTAATTACACTGCACTTGACCAAGATGAGGTGAAGAAGAAGCGTGTCGACGCTCCATTTACTTACTAAGTAGGTACTCCGGAATCCTAGAAAAAATGTTAATATCAACTTGTGCAACCCCATTGTCACCCTACTCGCGCTAAAATAAATTACTTTTCATCCATTTCCGGGTTTCTTTTCATTTCGGCGCCTTAATACGTTGGCGGCGGCCAACCGGCTGTGTCGGCGAAATTATACTGGCAGGCTAGTGCGGCAGCCAAGTCTCTTTCAAATTCTCGAGCCGAAGGTAATAAAACGAAAATAATACGAAACGCCTTCCCACCAGCGGATATTTATGTACAGTCCATGTTATTAACGTGCCTTTATTGTTTCTTGGTAGTGACGGAGTGGACAGGGAGTGTATTAGTACAGTACATAAGCAAACTGATTGGAAGTTTGTATTGTAGATTGAGCTTATGCCGCGTAAAAACGAAACTGTACTTGAAGCTTTTAAAAACCCACAATCATTAGGATATAATTACCTACCAAAGCAAAACATTAACGTGAAGCAGACATGTCCATATACACGTAAATGTGTAAAATCGATGTGGCTGTTAGAACGATGTGCGGGGCACGTAATTACGGCACTAACAACATGCATACAACCTGAAATGGTCAAAACACGCCAGTTACCGCACGACCGGCTGTCGCCTCCGCAGCATTCCGAAGAAAAATACTGAGATTTTTGAATCGCTCCAGGTAAACGAGGGTAAAACCGACATTACATCGCACCTAAATGTTTTTACGGTGAGGAAAACTTACCGCGGTTGCACATACTCGTTCTGAGAATATTAAGGGAAACCGCATTGAATTGATTAGCATTTACGTTTCGCGAGAGCGCGTCTGAGTTGAGTTAGAGGAAATTATATTATTAGGCTCTTTTGCCATCGAGTAATTTTATAAAAGATCTGACATTTGAGAACTTTTATAAAGCAGCTAGGTCAATTTATATGTATCGTAATTATTCTACACAGAACACCCCCATCTCCTGGGCGATTGGGTTGTTCTACGACCTTACCCCTTGCGGCGTCATACCACACCGCTAATTATTGTGAATAGCGACGCCCGGAGGCCACAAGTCATCTTTATTATTTTATTAGTAAAGAGCCGTCATTAATATAGCCCAATTAAGTTTATTGTCGCGACGTCGGCTCCAATAAATGAGACGTATCGGCGGCGTCGGCGGCGGCGATGCGCAAGTGATCGATTGCGATGAGTTATGTTCACCTAGTTACCCCTTCAATTGGATCCTTGATTGGTTTGACGTACGCACTATTATTATGTGGACCATATGCCGATAAATTGGAACTGATTGTTTGCTAAATGTCCAAAGCTTTATTTATTCCAACATACTCGATATTGATTTAAAAAATGCAATACAGTCGTTTTAATATGTTCACGTAACACTTTATTTGTTTAAAAGGAAATAAGAATTGTAGCTTATCCTTTTATGGCGTGAATGCTTCATAAAGTTTTATTGGGTGCTGTTAATGCACATAATGAGTCCGCATGTTTCAATGTTGCAGTTTTTTTATGGTGTGAGAAAAATGCGTATGCGCATCTTAATGACGTCAGTGAGCAACGACTGCATGTCACGCGGCGCGCCTTTGCTCGAATTAATTGACGCAATTACTCAGTAGAAAACAATCGAGCCTAGCTTAATGCCATAACGACGCGTATTACGGACAATTACTGGCATGTTCCTGCAGCGAATCATTAAATCAAACCATTACTTTTTCCTTTACTGTCTAATATGCATACCTAAGTGTACCACTCGTAATTGACTTTCCGTGTGGCACGTCAAATGGTTAAGAAGTTTTATGGTTTGTTAACAGGTCAACAGGATGACAACAAGTACGGGCTCACCGTGAACAGCACGGTCACCGGCAGCACAGGCGGCGCGCGGCTGTGCGCGCAGTGCGGAAAGGTCATCACAGAGAGGTTCCTCCTCAAGGCGATGGAGAGGTTCTGGCACGAAGACTGCCTCAAGTGCGGCTGCTGTGACTGCCGTCTAGGAGAAGTCGGCTCCAAGTTGTACTACAAGGCCGACCTTATGCTCTGCAAAAGAGACTACCTTAGGTAACTGACCTACATCACATTTTACGCTTAAAAGATTTTAATGTAAAGTGCTCTCGGTATTTATAAGTCGTTAGTATTTTATGTTTATAGTCTTGTTATTTTTAACAGGTTATTCGGTGCCACAGGCAACTGTGTGGCCTGCAACAAAGTCATTCCCGCCTTCGAGATGGTGATGCGAGCAAAAAGCTTTGTCTACCACTTAGAATGCTTCGCTTGTCAACAGTGCAATCACAGGTGAGCGATAGAGAAATTAACCAGTTGTTCATTCAACGGGTATTTTGAAGGAAATGTAAGAAGTGATGTAATAAAAATCTGGCACTCAGCGACCAGGGGTTTCAAGGGCGAGTATCAGCGTCAAATTGATAGCCAGAGTCCTTAAAAGATCGTTTGTTCCAGGTTCTGCGTTGGCGACAGATTCTACCTGTGCGACAACAAGATCCTGTGCGAGTACGACTATGAAGAGCGGCTGGTGTTCGCCAGCATGGCCGCCAACCCCAGTGGACTGGCCCACATCCGCCGCCAAGTAAGCGGACTGCAGGTGAATATTTATGGAACGCCTATTTCAGCAACGTCTAGACTGCTCTCATAATGCACGGATTTATCTACAACAACCACTACTTATTGATTGACCCCGTTCATTGGTGTCAATACCTCCATTTAGACGTTTTGTTGGTACAGTAGGTGTTCGTATAATCAAACTGTAGTAGTTCTCGTGTCTCAGATAGAAACGGCCATGTCATGTGCTGTATACTCGTAATTATCTAAATCGCACGTATTGTCGGTTCCCACCGGCCGCGGCGTGGCATACGTGGCTCAGCCGGAGTGTGCTACGTTGCACATCGCGCCTAAAACGCTGACGTGGACCAATGCGGAGTGTGGGACCAGAACCTGAACCGCGCCTGGCGGCCCAACACTCGTACTTAACTACTAAATTATTATTAACTTAATAGCCGGTAAATAGCGCTATTATAACCCTTCGCAAGGTGCGACTACACACCATTTTCATTTTTGTACGCTTATCGATTTAATACGCATTCGGTTATTATGTACGCAACAGCTTTGCACATTATTACAAAATGATGAGATTTTATGCTTCGTCCTACCCTCCCGCCCTTTGTTGTAGTGAGCATAATTGTGTTTGCATTTTGCTATAGCCGAAAGGAATATATTTTTTCAAACGTCTCCATTCGGAATAAAGGGCACGTGAAAAAGTCGACTCGGCGGAGTAAATAACTCCCACAAGGACACTGTTAGTGGGAGATTCTATCTCCACTTTATTATGTTTCTTTTGTGATCATTAATCTTTCTCGTACGAACGCTTGTCGGAATGCGAATGTGGGGGAATCTATTTCATTTTATGAGTCGCGCGAGTGGAGGAACCCATTCAGCCGGGCGACATTTCTAATCGACTTTTTGATTGCGTGCACGGTCTTCTGTTGGGCGCGTAAGTGAATTATAAAATAGATTATAAGACCCTTACACACACTTATGGCATCTTGTGTGCTACTTTGAAACCACAGCTATGCCACTTCTCAGATGCAAATTCTGCCAGAACTTATAAAACTACAATTGGAATGTGGGGTCCTGAAATCGCCAAATGTTCCTCACTTAACCAATATTACTCGTACGTTTGCAAAAAGTATCTTGTCTGATATATGGAATGTTTTGTCCAGTCTCCAACAAGTGGTGGTTACGTGGCCGGGGTGGCAGGCTGCGGCGGCGGGGCGGCTGCCGGTGGCGTCATGGTTGACAAGGATGGCGGCGGCTGCGCGGGCGCTGATGACGCGTCCAGCGGCTACGGCAGCCCGCCTGACCCTGACGTGTGCGATGCTGCGCGATGACCGACGGTGCAGCGCCGACATCTCGCCTCGGTTTGTGGTTTTTCTTACTTTTTATTTTTGTGTTACTGGCCAGTACGGTTGTTTATAAAGGTCAGGTTGCTTTGTGTAGGGATAGCTTATGCAGGTCCATAACTCTACAAAGTATTTTTTTTAGAATACTTGTAACTTCTTGTTGCAGTTTTGAATTTAACTCGCTTTCGCTTGATACTTAGACGGATATTCAGCTCGTCTTGTTATCCCGACATAGACTAAAAGGATAGGATAAGTGGCCAACACAACTTTACAGGTCTTAACAGCTCTATATATTTAAAGGTGTACTTCTAATGTCTATGTGAGCATCATGTTAAATGTTTCAAAACGTTAATTTATTTCTGTTTTTCTCCAGGTAAAACCTCATTGAGTGTTGGCGAGGCGCGCAGGCCGGCTGCTGCCCTGGACGTTGGGCGAGCACGCTCGGCATCCACGAACGTCTTTCTAATGACACAGTTATAGACACTAGCGTGACGATCCGTTTCTTCACCCACATACAAACTAGCCATCACCTACAAAAATACCTTACATAGAATATAGCGTATAGTGTGTAATGCTTTATTTTTATATTTAGTTCATAATGAAGTCCTGCGAACCTGAAATCTGTTATGAAATCTCGAATTGTTCTTGATATTAAGGTGATATATTAATAACTGTGTGAGGTGGCCAGGTATCCCGTGTTGTAAGTCGACTAAGTGCAGATCTAGACGGAGATGTCGGGAATATATGAGTGCGAGGCTGCGAGTGTTGCGCGAGAGTACATTAGGCGCGCGGGCCGCGAGTCGAGCCGGTGCTGTGGATATGTGGCCACTTTACAAAGTGTCCGGGATGAGTCGCGATAACGTTGTTAGAACACGATATTTCCATTATGTATACGATTTGAGCACTTGTTTACATGTTAAGATAGCAGCGTCGCGTGGGTAGGGCGCGCGCTCTCGCTTCTACTTTATCGTACCTTCTGTACCACATCTTGCGCTTAGCCAATTTAGACACGCCCCGTACCAATAAATAAGACAATGGATAAAATGCTCATTACGTGCCCACAGCCTTAGGTCTTTATTTGTATACATTATTTTGAATTTTACTTAGAGAGCAGTATTATCGGTAATTTATTCCGTTCGATGTACCGGGTAGGTTCACCCTCGGTTGAAAGCGAACAGATTGTTTATCGATTGTACTCCTTATCGTGATACAACGATTCAGGTCCAGACACTAAAATATTAATTGATAAAATCGATCTCATTGTTATGGATTGTATGTATGTACATGTACTAAACATAAATATTGTTATCATACAAGGTATGAAGTTTTATTGATCGTAATTTCTTACTTTTATATACTTTTGATTGGTTACGTATGTTAATGTTATTTTTTTACCAAAGATAAGTTTCCGTAGAAGGGTTTTCTAAATAAGAATCTACACAAATGAGCTAAGATTGTAGATTAATAGTGATATATTTGGTACTCTGAAGTGGTGCAATGGTTAGTTAGGTACCTCTGTATAATATAAACGTTTAACTGTTTAACATTTTTGTAAACACCCCATCTTACTAATAAACGCTGTGTGTACTATGTATGTAGGTGATTGTTTATAATAAGAGTCACTTATGTTCGCAAGTCAGTCTGTGCTTAATGGCAGGCAGTAACTCGGCCTACGACGTTTATAAATAAGGTGGTATGTTTTTCTTTCCGCCACAGAGCTTCAGTGAAAGTTGTTCGCGCATTAAATTGTAACGATCTTGAAATACAGACGATTATGCTAATTCTTTATTTTGTTTAATAATAAAAGAAGTTGGAACCTTTAAGTAGATAAAATGCTAAAATTTTCTATGATAGAATACCTAATGTAAATTAAAGATTTCTACGATAAATATGTATGTATGTAAAAAAATTGAACTGTCGTTACTTAGTACCTACCTACTATTGGCTAATGTAAAATGTTCTGTGAATTTTTAATACTAAATACTTACTGAATAAAACCGATTATTAATATTTTCAACTTCATAAACATCGACAGGATATTATTTAATTTTGCCGTTAACGTGTAAATAAATATATTTATTTAATGATTCATGTTGCGGTTTTATTATAATCTCCTGTTTTATCTAGTTAATTACATATTCATAAATCTAATAACCACCCTGGACGCTTCGAACTTTTTATTTGACTTACTTACCAAAATTTCCACTGTCGTAAGAGCATTGGACGAAGGTGCAGCAGGAAAAAACAACAGGAATTCGAACTTTGGCGAAAAATTTCTCAATTACACTGAGTCAATAATCACTACAAATATTACATGAACGCCACACGCGTTCCTTACAAAAAGTCAGTGTACATTATTATATTACAAAAGCTTTTAAGTTGATTGCCGATCAAATATTACAGCCCCGTTCGTGAAAAGCACTTTAAACAATTCTCATGCGCGTTGCCGAGGTGTTTGGCCACTCCAGTCGCTCCACACTCGACAGGTACTCCGGGGGTGCTACACTGTGCTAATTGGCCAGAGGTCTTTACACCGAAACAAACATCTTTTTAAATTCGTTTAAAAATACATTATGCTGTCAAACAAAAAGAGACTATAAACGTTTTTCGTGGAAACGTGTGGACACGCCACTTTAATTTTCTTTGTAAGAACTTAAACTGAACCGATTATTACGCCGTCGTATTATGTATTCTAGACATCAATATACAATAGGTAAAGTTTTTATTGGGTGGCGGGCACTGACGGCTCTGTTAACCTTTTGACCGTCCTAGTCACATATACGTGACAAGCACAAACGACACAAATATGTGACAAAATGGTAAGAATACGAAATTGTGGCTTAGCTTGGAGGCCATGCGCCTATCTTTATGCTCCGGCGGTCAAAAGATTTAAGAAATGCTTATTATTGTCAATGTCAATGTGCCTTCTTTAACATACGAGTATTTAATTTATCTAATCCAAAAGTTAAACACCTTTAAGTACACATTACCAATCGTAATAAAATCGGTTGACAGAACTACAAAAAAGTCGTTAATGGCGTGGCATTATTATAGTGTCGTGACATTCATATTCTTTCCTTGACAAACCAAAATAAGTTGACCAAAATAACTCAATTACATTGGGACATAATCAACTTCATACATCAAGTTCGATCAATATCAATATTATCTTGATTTACCAATTTCGACGATAGCATTCCATATAATATTATATCTGCCGGAAGTTAAGTTAATTTTGACGACCCGAATGGTGTAGTGGTAGTGAGGCTGCCTTACGTTCTTAGGGTCCTGGGTTCGAATCCCGGTAGGAGCAAATGTTTGTGTGATGAGCATGGACATTTGTTTCCGAGTCATGGATGTTTATATGTATAACAAGTATGTATTTACAAACAAAAAAGTATACATGTAGTATATCAACTATCTGGTGTCCACGACACAAGCCTTGCTTAGTGTGGTACTAGATGGCGCTGTGTGTTAATGTCCAGCGATATTTATTTATTTTATTATTTTAATGGAAGCTCTTCGCCTACCATCGCTCCATAGCTGCCTCTAGTATGTCCTATTGCATTTCTGGAGCAGTAATATCCATGTAGTAATAATCCGTACAAGTAATAATAGGCCGTCGACAAAAGAGAAAATTATAAATTGACCTTAGTTATTGAGTATTGAATATAGCGAGCTGAGCTGAAAGCAAATATTTGATTCATATAAAATGTATTCTGTATTTAAAAAAATATAAATTCCCATTATGACTGTGAAATACATGACAAAAAAAATGCGTGCGTGTATTGTGTAGTACTTTTGTACTGCGTGTCATACATTGTACAATCGCTCGTACAACTTGTCGCTAATCTTAACGCTCACTGGTTGGCACAAAAACAACGTAGATACTCAAATAAGTTGAGGCCCCAAAATAACAAGAATACATACCAATTTATAAAGTGTTATAGGTCAAAATCCCATTACATTGCACTAAAATATTTTACCATTCACCAATTTCATACAAACTTTCTCCCTAACAATTAATCGAGTGTATAACAAGCTTAATGTTTTAGTGTTTGTTCGGGGTGGGATTGTCCATAAAATTCTCAACGACGAGACGCATTAACGAGCGTCGTTTAGTTGTTTGCTGTTTAAATAAGAGCTGTAATGTAATTTTAATGAGCTCACAAAAATGTGTGCGGGTTCCGAGTATTCACGGACGTCGCCTCCTCTGCGCCGGCGCAGTAATGACTGACGCCGAGCTCGTGGTGTTGTCACACACGCTTATCTCAACATTAAGAGGATTATCATACTTTATTACACGTATGCTTTATTGAAGAATATTTTTAGTGTCTTTATGCACGCCGTTCGCAAAGGTTTTACAGCTTTAATGCCAATGTTATCGCTGTGTAAGCCGCCATCATGTTATCCTTATTCAGTCTCCAGACTTTTTTCATTAAGGAAATTCATTTCAATTTCGATAAATGTCACAAAGCCGCGTATCGGTTGGGATTAAAAGGTTAATTACAGTTCATAGGCTATTCCAAAAGTATTTGGTTGCAGAAAGAATAGAATTTACCTAAATTATTGAGAGCCGCGGGCGAACGCTCGCCCGTGAAAACTCACTTAAACTTTTTTAATTAAATTTTGGATTTTTCTCGTCGACGCCGTAAGGAATCTTATCCCGAAGCTTTACTCAAAATGTTGTATTAATTAGTCCGCGCACTGAAGACTAATGACCATCGTAATCGACTTTTATGGAGCGGTGCACCCTGCGACGCCGACGTCGGCGGCGACGTAGGTACTAACTGTTCCTGTAGCGTGCTGATTGAACGAGGACTTACTTAGCTTCCGTATTTACACATGCCGCACAAGATTTGGGTCACTACAAGTGGGTATGTTACGAGAAAAAGCTTCGAGAACTCTACATAATGGATTGAAACTAGGTCCCATCTGAGTAAATACATTACAAAAGCAATGAATTCAACCAAGATCTGGTTCGAGGAAATAGCTATAAGTGCGAGCAAATCCCCCGCTAATGTGTTTGATCATAACTAAGTGAAGTCAGCCGTCTTTGTTTGCGTTTAATTAACGAAAACGCCGCGCCACGGCTGGTCATTAAGCCGACCGATGGATTATTATAAAGTTCATGCAGTCAACGTTGCTTGCCCTCACATAATTAACTAAACATTAGCGAACTCATTAAAGACTCCGTAAATATAAAACGCAATAAACATTAGCTTGCATGTTTATTGCGTTTCACACACAGATTCGGTATCGACTAGGCGAAATATTAAATTTTCCTACAAAATAAGTAGGTAATCCATAAAAGATTAGATTTCATTCTGAAAATGTCAGCCTAATTAAGAAAATGAAGGTGGAACTGAAGTTATTTTAAATGAAATGCAGAGATTTTTACTTATCAAGCTGTAATATTTGAACCGAACACTGCATCGTTACAAGTACATGTCAGAGAGAAAAAATAGACAAGCAAACAAAAGAACCAAACATACAAACATAGATAAATGTAGAACATTGTACACCTTATTTAACACCCTCTCTCAATGTAATACATTTAAACAAAACATTCTAATACTTATAATTAACAACAATAAAAGCTTTAGTTTATCAGAACATTACCTACACCGCACTCTTTCAGAAACTTTACAATTAACTCTCTGCTAAGAGATTTAGTTAACATATCTGCTGGTTGTTTCGAAGTGCATATGTACTTAAGGCAAATTTTATTATTTTTAATTAAATCCTTGACAAAATGATATCTGATATCCACATGTTTCAAGCGTTTTAGAGACTCCGTGCTTGCATTCAATATTGCTGACTGATTGTCACAAAATAAATTTACTGGACAAGCATTTTGAAAACCAAAATCTTTTAACAAATTAACTAACCAACACGCCTCACTAGCAGCCATACTCATTGAAATATACTCTGCTTCTGTTGAAGACAGACTCACAGATGATTGCTTCTTTGAACACCATACTATCAAGCAATTTGCAAAAGTAAACAAGTATCCTGAAGTAGACTTTCGGTCTCTTTGGTCGCCTGCCCAATCAGCGTCACAAAACCCTTGCAACACTGTATCATTACAATTGTATACTAAGTTATAATCAATAGTATACTTTACATAACGCAATACCCTCTTAAGCGCACTCAATAATTCACTATTCGCTGAATTCTGAAATCGACTTAACATAGAAATGGCAAAACAAAGGTCAGGCCTAGTGCCTGAAACAGCGTACATAAGACAGCCAATTATTTCCCTACAAGTTTCTTCAAACTTTTTATCACATTTTACATCAGAACCAAGTACCTTACTGTTAAAATTTTTATCCATAGGGGTCATCATTGGCTTGCAATTTTCCATATTAAACCTTATTAATACATTTTCAAGATATTTTCTTTGTGATAATACAGTTGTACCATTTTGCAAATTTTGTTTTACATTTATTCCTAAGAAATCTGAAATGAACCCCAGATCTTTCATCTTAAATTCCTTATTTAATGCATTTTTGAGTTTTATTATCTCCTGTTCATTTGTGCCAGAAATTAACACGTCATCCACATAAATCAATACAAACGTTTTATCTGTGCCAGTAAACTTTGTGTACAAACATGAGTCACACTTTGATCTCACAAAACCTTCTTGTGTTATTACTGTATTAAATTTTTGATTCCAACACTTAGGAGAACTTTTCAAACCATATAAAGATTTCTTTAATTTAACTGTATTATTATTTCCTGAATAAGCCCCTTCAGGTAAACTTACATACACTTCTTCTTTTATCTCGCCGTATAAGAAGGCCCCCGTAACATCCATTTGATAAATAGGCACATTTAACTTTGTTGCTACTGCTACAAATAGTCTAAATGTGGACAACTTCGCAACTGGAGCATAAATATCACTCAAACTAAACGACTCCTGTTGCTCAAACCCTCTGGCAACAAGCCTAGCTTTATACTGTAAAAAATTATTTCCCTTTTTTATCTTAAAAACCCACTTACTGCTAACTGTTTTCCTATTTACTGGTACATCACAAAAATCCCAAGTATCATTGTCTTTAAGAGTCTGTAATTCCCTAGCAATAGCTTCTCTCCACTTACTTGCATCACTTCTGTTCATAGCCTCAGTGTATGTAGCTGGTTCACACTCACTCTCATCCAATTGCACATTATTGCATTTATAGAAAGATGTTTGTTTTCTTAGCCGCTGGCTTCTTACATTTATGGGTGAATTACTTTCATCCAATAGATGTTCCTCATCACTGCATGGTAAGTACTCACTGTCACCGTCATTTTCTGATCCCTCCTCTCCACCACTACTGGTATGAGTCACCTCCATTGTTTCATCTAGGTTAGTAGTTTGCTCATTCATAGGGTTAGGTTCTGTCTCAGGGTTACTATCTACCACAGGTTCTTCTTCCAGGTTTATTGATGTTATAGATTCCTTTTCTTTGCCTTCCTTCACTTGAAGTTTCTCCTCCATACCATCTCGGTTTAGGAATACAACATCTCTCTTTGTCTCAACTGTGTTTGTTTCTGGAAAATAAATTCTATACCCCTTCACATTTTCTTCATAACCCACCATCAACCCCTTTTTACCTTTCTTGTCCCACTTCCTTCTTCGTTCCTTCGGAATGTGAGCATACACTTCCGTTCCGAAGACTTTTAACTGGTGAATGTCAAAACTTTTGTTTGTCCATACTTCAAATGGTGACTTGCCATGTATATGAGTTTTGCCAGTTCTGTTTAATACAAAAACTGCTGTGTTAACTGCTTCCGCCCACAGTTTCTTTGGAAAGTTTTCTTCAAGTAACATTGTCCGTGCTGCTTCCACCAATGTCCTATTTTCCCTTTCAGCCTTTCCGTTCTGTTCCGGCGTATAGGGTACAGTGGTTTGGTGTGTTATCCCACGTTTTGAAAACAGTTCTTTCACTTCTTTGTTTAAGAATTCTGAACCATTGTCACTTCTAAACATTTTCACTCTGTTTCCCGTTACGTTTTCCGCCTTATTAATGAAGTTTTCAATGCAGTATTTAATCTCATACTTTGTTTTAACAAAGTAAACACTTCTATAATTCGAGTAGTCGTCCTTCAGTATAACAAAATATCTCGACCCTCCAATAGATGCTTCTTCCATTGGGCCGCAAGTATCCGCGTGAATCAGCTCGCAAGTCCTTGTACTTACGTTCTCGCTTTTGCTAAACGGTAATCGATGTATCTTCCCAGCTAAACAACTCTCACACTCAGGTTTAGTGGTTTGTTTAACAACAACATTATGTTTTTGCAGAATATCTTTTACGTAAGTAAAGTTTTGATGCGCGAGTTTTCTGTGCCACTCATTTAAGTCATTCACAAGTGTTGCTGAGCTTGCAGTCTCGTAATTATACTTATACCGCAATTCCAAATAATAAGAATTACCAATTCTTTCCGCCACCGCACCAATTCGGTTATCTTTTGAAAATTTGCATGACCTGTCATCTGTCATCATGGCGTAACCTTTATCTGTGGCTCGAATGACTGAAAATAGATTGTTGTTGAGTTCCGGAACATAAAGAACGTTGTCTATAACCGTATCAATCCATTCGGTCCCGTTTGACACCTGCACCGCCACCTGTCCGCAGCCGAGGACACTAATTGTCGCACCATTACCGACAACCACCGATTGTTCTGTGGTACTAGAAAATGATGTAAACAATGCGCGATTTCGGCACATGTGTTCACTAGCTCCAGAGTCCACTAACCACTTGGACTTATGCAGTTCATGTGACGAACTAGACGCTACAAACGCATTTCTCTTCGTTTTGTTCTCAGTCTTACTAACTTTTTGTTCAAGAAACCTGCACTGCGCCTTGAAATGTCCAAACTTTCCACAGTAGAAACAATTTGTATTATTTGCGTTTTCTTCTCTACCATTCTTATTTTGTCTGCAATCAGTTTGAAAATGTCCAATCTTGCCACACTTATAGCATTTTATTTGTCTTGTATTTTTCGCAACGAACGCAGAGGATGAAGATTGCTGGGACTCTTCAATCTTGCCTTTCACCCTCTCTTCTTCAATTAATAATCTGGCCACCAAGTTATCAATGGTTTGCTTATCGTCTGGTGCAGACTCCCACGCCGACACAAAATGCTTATATTCGTCAGGCAACGACATCAATACTTTTGTGATGACGAACTTATCAGAGATCTCCTCGCCCATCTGCTTTAACATGTTTCTCATCTCTTGAATTTTTGACAAGAAAACAGACATATCGATGCCCTTTTCATATTTGTACTGGAAAAAGCGTTGCTGTATAATGTGTATACTAGTCTCACTCTTCTGTTCATACACGCTTTGAAGTTTACGCCACATTTCATCAGAACTCGTGCATGTGATGATGTGTAATATGGCTTCTTCTGTCATCCGTGTGACCAACAACGTTTGCGCCTTGGCATCTTTAGCTTCCCATTTGGTTATTTCAGCAGGAGTTTCGGGCTTGACACACTTTCCCTCCACAACGTCTAGCAAACCTTGGCCTCTCATCAGCACCGTAGTCTGAAATTTCCAGATATTCCAATTTCTGGAACCCTCCAGCTTGATCACGTTTACATTACTGTTACTCTCCATTTTCCGACCTTGTTCACAATCCAGAACAAGTTATCTTTGGTTGGTAATACACCGCGCCACACCGCGCGCCGCCGTGAGACTTAATCTCACTTTCTTCCCCACCAACGAATAACTGCAAACGACGAACTTTTCTTGACTCTAACTAACTCATACAGGATGATGTGCCTGGGCCCATAACCTGAAGTTATTTTAAATGAAATGCAGAGATTTTTACTTATCAAGCTGTAATATTTGAACCGAACACTGCATCGTTACAAGTACATGTCAGAGAGAAAAAATAGACAAGCAAACAAAAGAACCAAACATACAAACATAGATAAATGTAGAACATTGTACACCTTATTTAACAGGAACCTCCCATGTTTAATAAATACTGCCCGTATGTTTACTACATTACTCACAGAGGTAATGGATTATTTGCCCATTTAACTAAAGTAAGTACACTTAGATATTTAAACCTACAAATGGAACGTGTTTTTAGCTCTAAATGTCACTTATCATAGGGCAAAAAGTACCGCGAACGTGCACTTAGCACATTGAGATCTAAAACATATAAGATACACGAGTCGACACTTGATAAATTGATTCTATTTATGGATGCATTGCTTTTACACGGTGTGATGTGTACGATCGATCAATAATAAATATGTGCAAGCAGAATGTTCCAGCAACCAATTAATTGGTACACTTGTGGAGTAAATTGAGAATCATGTTTATTTTACTCTTTTTATGATCACTCAATATCCGGCCGACTATTAATTAAAACGTCCCGGCCTCAAAAACCACTTTGAAGTAAAATCAATTATAAAAAAAAATATATTAACAAGCAACAACTAAAGACTTTCAACCTTCGTACGCGAGTCGTGAATGGGCCATTAACCCTTGATTTATTTAAGAAACAACTAGGTACAAGCGTATTGTGAGGCGCAAGAAGTTTCCGTCGAATCATTTAAATAAACGAACTCGCATCATTATGTCAGATCTAAGGATCGAACAAATTGCCAATTAGTGGCACCGTGGCGCGCGGTGCGGCCCTCAAGGTGCGGGACGACGGGGTGACGACGACGGGACGACGCGCGGGTGAAGAAGCATAGCTACGGGTCGACTACGACGGCGCTACGGCGCGCCTACGATGCGCCTACGACGCAGCTACGAAACTGCTACGAGCCATGAACATTATACAGCACACTAATATTAGCGGAAAAACGTCCGGTACTTCGAGTAGCTGTCGTCTCGTTCACGTCGCGTCCTCGCCTCTTGTCACTCTATTCACATCGCACTACGATAGCTCTTAAATACAACGACCATTAATGCTTTAATTTCCTTGAAAGCAGTTTTAAAGGACTTTTCCGTTCTAAAACTTTCACATGAAAGACGATGACAAAAGAACAATGATGTAGATAGAGACGAAACTAAAACTATCGAACAAAATATAGCAATCTAATAATAGATAGCTGTATAGCAATAAATTGTCATACCAATAAACGACAATAGGCTGCAGTGAGCTCAGTTCCTTATTGTTTTGTTTTCTTATTATAACAACTATAATAAAAAGATACTGAGGAACCCAAATGCTAAAGCATTGTTTAAGTACATCAAGCAATAAGGAACATTTATTTAATTTGTACCATAATCCAAACAATATCTGGGTTTATTAACCACTCCACTTCAATCTTTGTGCCACCCCGGGGGAGGCGCGAGGAGGGGAGGGGGGCGTCCAAGAGCGCTCAGTATTCAGAGTATCGCAAATGTAACTTTCGGTTCTTTTCATGGCTAAAGTATGTTGGCGGCAATCCATAATGGGATCGCCATTATTCTTGCCATTAATTCGCATGGCCCGGCTTCCGTGCATTAGCGGCCAGCGACGAGGCTGCCAATCCACGAAAAGGGTCATTTCTGTACGACGCGACGTCAACGCTTTCTGTTGTGCAACTTGCTTCGTGAAAACAACTTCACTTTGTTTTCGTTACTTATGCTGCACTTTGGGGTTAAGTAAGGATTTTCTGGCTTTATTTTACAAATATTTTGCAATAAATATCTTTAACTTGGTCGTAAACAAAGTGTGAAGAACATTTTCGGGTGTTTCCATCGTTTCTAATCGAAGTCTTGTTAAGTTTTAACTATTTCTAGGTGTTTATAATCATTCGTACATTTGAAGTTCATTGTTTTGCAAAGCTGTTTCTGATTAATGTAACTTGTGTTGAACGAATCACACAATATGAAAAAGCTAAAAGAATGATAATGATAAATAATATTTATTTTGCAAATTGGTTTTCACAAACACTTTTACACGTCCTTATTTTTTAAACTAGATGGGGCCGGTGTTTCGTACCTGACTACTCTGAGCATAGAGTTAATGAACAGGGCGCAAAACATTTCAGACATTGTAAAATTAATTAACAACGAACGCATGCGGGAAATAAATCCTTCATTTTCCTGCGCAGATTGCATAAAAATAATCAAATAAGTGGCATGGACATTACTCAAAGCGTTGCAGTGCACCGCCCGAGACAGAGATGTAGACATGCAGCCGTCCCGCTCACACGCGCCTCCACATCCCCCTTCCTGAAAGAAAAACTCTCGAAAAACTAATTACAAGTTGTAATTGAAATTTTGCGTGTTATATAATCGGATACTTGAGCCGAGAGTAATGTATAAATGCGCTGGGGAGATGAATGGACCACGTCGTGGGTGGGCTGGACGAGATAGGCGGCCCTCCTCAATTTTTGGATTAAGCAACTTTTATACAATAATTCGCAACAAGACGTTACAATTTGGAACTTTCACAAAATGTATTTTAAAACTTATAAGTAAAACTGTCCATTACAATAAGGACCAGACAACCTTAAAACTCTTCATAACCTTAATTGGAATTTAACTCACTCATAATCGTTTTCATTGAACTCGTTTGACAACATCTCGGAAATATAATCTTTATACTTTATTTGTAAACTAGCTGACCCGCGCAACTTCGTCTGCGTCACATAAGAGAAAGAGAGGGTTACAGAGAGTGGGTCGTAAGCACCTTTAATACAATTTTCAAAGAGCACATCATACACATCCTTCCGCATAATGAAAATGCACGCCCGGTACATGATCATTATTTTGCTGCGGAGTTATTTAAAACGTTGTATCTCCTAAGATATGCATTGAAATCAATTTACGTGCAATACGAAACGCGTCCATCAATTCTGTTAATATTGTTGATAGCAAAATTTGAAGTAGATTGGACCAAGGAATCACATTTTCTCATACAAACTTTGCCCCCCACCTTCTCACCCCCTTAGGGGTATACTTTCAGAAAATCCTTTCTTATCGTATTATAGGCATACGATAAGAAATGATTTTCTGAAATTATTATACAAAAAATACACCCTCCAAGCTTCAGGTTTCTACAATCTGCGGTAAAGGCTGTGCGTTGATCCATCACAGTCCTTCAGGACAAAGCATTTTTATTATTTGTAGATAGTAAGATTTGAACTCGTTTGTATTTGTAACTTTTCGGGCTTTATGTCTGATGTACATTGTATTCGTATAGTCTACATTTTCTTCGTAGTATTATTTATTTGTAAATACAGGGTGGAAACGATTAACCGGGCAGAAAGGGGAGCTTCCTTAACCGTTGAGTATTAGAAACAGGATCGATTAGCATCAAAAAATGTTTTGTGTAAAATAGCAATTTCCTTGCTAACTGTACTTTTTTAAAATCTGTGAATGGGGATCAAAATTTGACGAAAAATTACGGATGGTTTCCTAAGACCATTTTCATGTAGCTGCAACGGTTAAGGTTTATCATTATTGGCATCAAAAAAATTGTTTTATGTAAAATGGCAATTTTCTTGCTAACTGTACTTTATTTTTTAATTAAATCTGTGAATGGGGATCAACATTTAGCGAAAAAATTATGGATTGTTTCTAAGACCTTTTTCGTGTAGCTACAACGGTTAAGGTTTATCATTACTGGCATCAAAAAAAATTGTTTTATGTAAAATGGCAATTTTCTTGCTAACTGTACTTTATTTTTTAATTAAATCTGTGAATGGGGATCAACATTTAGCGAAAAAATTATGGATTGTTTCTAAGACCTTTTTCGTGTAGCTGCAGTTCCACTTACTGCCCCGTTTACCGTTTCCACCCTGTATTACCAACTACTTATACCAAGGAAAGCCGATTTTCTTGAGTTCCGCTTTTTGGGCGTATTCACTTCAAAAATCAAATTTCAAGAAAATTGAGAAATCATATTTACCTGTATTAGATTTGAAGTATTTACAGCAACTTTTAAAGGTTTATACTTCATTGGATTTTGTTCTATAGGTGTATGAAGTTTATTAATTTTAAACACAAAACCCTCTTTTTTACGTCTCTGGATGTAATTTTTTTTAAATGCTGAAACAGGTATTTCTTTATTTTTAATAATAAGTATTTACTCTGAGTTTCATGATTCTAGAACAATCTAAAAAAAAATTTTCATACAAACTTTACCCCCCCTTTTCACCCCCTTTTTCCAAAATTTTCCATAATTTCTGTAGCCTAAATGTTATTCTGAGTTTATTTAAATAGATTAGTGAGGTTTTCATCAAAATCCGTCCAGCAGTTTTTACGTGATGCGCGTTCAAACAAACAAGAAACAAACAAACAAAAATTTTAAAAATAGTTTTAATATGTTCAGTTACTTATTTTAAGTCACCCTGGGCGATTTTTTTTTTTAAATCTTCAATGTACAGATTTTTTGGTCTCAACGATTTTATTATATGTATAGACGATTAAACAACACAATAGTAAAATACGTCTAATTGTAAATAAACAAGTACATTGTAAATAAACAAGCACAAACGAAAGAAACCACTGAGGCTCTCTCAGCAAACATTTTTAATTAAAACCCCCTTCAAAACCGCGCTAACAAAAAACGCTATCACAATAGCAACAATCTAGAAAGCGATCTAACTGTATAAACACGCGAATAATGCGCAATCAAAAGGGCAGCGAGCAACCACTGGAGGGCTATGCAACTGGGGAGGTACACCCCTCGCCCCTTGATTCCCTTTGTCTTTTTTGCGAATTACAGTTTTGATTGCTTTGCTACACAACAACTACTTTTGATTTTCGTTATTACGGCCCGAGCACTATCAGGTGTTAAATGGCGCAAAAATGAAAATGTGAATAAAATTCAGTTCTATTAAGGAACACAATTTCAACATGTCATGCTAAAATCATACGTAGCTTTCGGTCAAACTATTATACGGAACATGAGAGGGTATGGGGAGGGGGTGACGGGGAAATGGAAAAAGCATTAACGGATATGTCAGTGACGCATCAACGGAGAGTGGATGCTTTCTAATGCTGAATAAATACCATCCACCTCCCCATTCAGAGCCGTCAACACAGCCAAAGATTCACACAACAAAGCTTCCACTAAGTAATGGTCTTTTTGGAGCACTTAAGCTCAGTTTCCTCGAATAGTTTGATAGTATATCTACTTTAATGTGTATCTGGTGTTAAAAGTTCTGTTATTTCCTAGTAACTTACGACTTTATTTATCTTTCTTTTTTATTGACAGCGAATGAGGTTTTTAAATTAAGCATGCCAATTGGAAGAAAATACCTTTTGTTAAAAACAATTTTAATCCCGCAAGTGGGCACTTTTATTTAATTTACCGCTCTAAAGTCTTGTTTCCAATGTTGAAACGTAATTAAACCCGCTGCATGTATGTACAGATTAAGATCCAAACATGCAAAATCGATTAACCATTCTAGAAATCAACTTGTCAAACGTGGAACATGTTAATAAATAAACAATATACGTGTCAGTTTGTGTTAATTCAAAACGCTCTTTCGTCGAACGACATTGCAACGTTATTAGCAAATGTAGGGTAGGGTTCATGACAGCACGGCACATCCCATTTCCTGTTAGTATCTGGTAGATGGACACAGATCTGAAATGTTTTAGCTAAATCGACGTAAAGATTAGATGGATATTTTTAAACCACATTGCCTCGCCCGATCCATTAGCAAGATTTCATGAGTTCAGTCAGTAAGTATAATGTTTTCAGGACTAAGTGGTGCTTAGTGTTAAGAATATCTTTAGGTGTTTGTGAGGTGCTGTTTCTACAACATACAGTACTCTACTGGTTGGAGTTTGAGTTATACATTGGTTGGAGTTTGAGTTTAAATGTTCCTTTCAATTTTGAGGATCACAAGAAATGGAAATTAACTTTTGCCTATTATTATCAACGACAAAGAAGTTTCTTTTTGTAATTTATTTTCAAGTAAACGAGCTGCTTCCACTCTATATTGTCTGTAAGTAAAGTAGTCTGTACAACTCCATTTTCTAGCAATCCAGTAAAAGGAATTCTATTAAATTTCCCATTCGCGTTTATTGGAAAACTTAGGCAGTGCCTGTAGTTATTATTGCGTAGTTTTAAGCGCATAACACCACTATCTGGTGTAATTACACAAGCGGGCTGGTGTCAGTGTCGGCCAGAATTTATACACGCCCCCAACTTATGTTATTAACTTACTAGTTCCATGCATACTTTCGCTATCACTACCACATTTTACCCACATACATGTATATTAACTACATTACTACACGGTTTTACTAGAAGTGTACTGAAAGGTGGTATCTATTAGTGCTGTGAAACACAGAAGGATGAATACTAAAATTAGGAGCTTGCTGGGTCTGTTTCAGGGTTTACTGAAATATGAGCAGCCGGCTGCTAATGAAACTAATACGAGATAATAATTGAATAAAAGAACATTATCTAAAGGTTTGCGGCTTCTCAGTACTTTGTTGTTATTTGTACTACTAGCGCTTGCGACTTCGTTCGCGTGGAATTTTCGATGTATTTTTCAGGGGTAAAAAGTAGCCTTTATGATATTCTAGACTAGAACTCCGTGCTAAATTTCATCCAGATCTGTTCTAACGTTCTGGTGTGATTGAGTCACAAACATCCATACATCAAACCATATTTATGCATTTATAATATAAGTATAGATTAGTGTAGATTACTAATACTGCTACTAACTACTTGAACAGGAACTAAATATTTTTATTCCTTTATTTTCGTACACATAACCGTCTACAACTTCCAGTGTAGTGTCGATCTTGACAGGAGTGGATGCATAGATGTTACATGGACATTCAACATAATCTTGTTTTTTTCCATATTAATTTTAAGGCCCACTCTTTCGGAAGCTTGCAGCAAATCAAATAAGTGGCATGGACATTACTCAAAGCGTTGCAGTGCACCGCCCGAGACAGAGATGTAGACATGCAGCCGTCCCGCTCACACGCGCCTCCACATCCCCCTTCCTGAAAGAAAAACTCTCGAAAAACTAATTACAAGTTGTAATTGAAATTTTGCGTGTTATATAATCGGATACTTGAGCCGAGAGTAATGTATAAATGCGCTGGGGAGATGAATGGACCACGTCGTGGGTGGGCTGGACGAGATAGGCGGCCCTCCTCAATTTTTGGATTAAGCAACTTTTATACAATAATTCGCAACAAGACGTTACAATTTGGAACTTTCACAAAATGTATTTTAAAACTTATAAGTAAAACTGTCCATTACAATAAGGACCAGACAACCTTAAAACTCTTCATAACCTTAATTGGAATTTAACTCACTCATAATCGTTTTCATTGAACTCGTTTGACAACATCTCGGAAATATAATCTTTATACTTTATTTGTAAACTAGCTGACCCGCGCAACTTCGTCTGCGTCACATAAGAGAAAGAGAGGGTTACAGAGAGTGGGTCGTAAGCACCTTTAATACAATTTTCAAAGAGCACATCATACACATCCTTCCGCATAATGAAAATGCACGCCCGGTACATGATCATTATTTTGCTGCGGAGTTATTTAAAACGTTGTATCTCCTAAGATATGCATTGAAATCAATTTACGTGCAATACGAAACGCGTCCATCAATTCTGTTAATATTGTTGATAGCAAAATTTGAAGTAGATTGGACCAAGGAATCACATTTTCTCATACAAACTTTGCCCCCCACCTTCTCACCCCCTTAGGGGTATACTTTCAGAAAATCCTTTCTTATCGTATTATAGGCATACGATAAGAAATGATTTTCTGAAATTATTATACAAAAAATACACCCTCCAAGCTTCAGGTTTCTACAATCTGCGGTAAAGGCTGTGCGTTGATCCATCACAGTCCTTCAGGACAAAGCATTTTTATTATTTGTAGATAGTAAGATTTGAACTCGTTTGTATTTGTAACTTTTCGGGCTTTATGTCTGATGTACATTGTATTCGTATAGTCTACATTTTCTTCGTAGTATTATTTATTTGTAAATACAGGGTGGAAACGATTAACCGGGCAGAAAGGGGAGCTTCCTTAACCGTTGAGTATTAGAAACAGGATCGATTAGCATCAAAAAATGTTTTGTGTAAAATAGCAATTTCCTTGCTAACTGTACTTTTTTAAAATCTGTGAATGGGGATCAAAATTTGACGAAAAATTACGGATGGTTTCCTAAGACCATTTTCATGTAGCTGCAACGGTTAAGGTTTATCATTATTGGCATCAAAAAAATTGTTTTATGTAAAATGGCAATTTTCTTGCTAACTGTACTTTATTTTTTAATTAAATCTGTGAATGGGGATCAACATTTAGCGAAAAAATTATGGATTGTTTCTAAGACCTTTTTCGTGTAGCTACAACGGTTAAGGTTTATCATTACTGGCATCAAAAAAAATTGTTTTATGTAAAATGGCAATTTTCTTGCTAACTGTACTTTATTTTTAATTAAATCTGTGAATGGGGATCAACATTTAGCGAAAAAATTATGGATTGTTTCTAAGACCTTTTTCGTGTAGCTGCAGTTCCACTTACTGCCCCGTTTACCGTTTCCACCCTGTATTACCAACTACTTATACCAAGGAAAGCCGATTTTCTTGAGTTCCGCTTTTTGGGCGTATTCACTTCAAAAATCAAATTTCAAGAAAATTGAGAAATCATATTTACCTGTATTAGATTTGAAGTATTTACAGCAACTTTTAAAGGTTTATACTTCATTGGATTTTGTTCTATAGGTGTATGAAGTTTATTAATTTTAAACACAAAACCCTCTTTTTTACGTCTCTGGATGTAATTTTTTTTAAATGCTGAAACAGGTATTTCTTTATTTTTAATAATAAGTATTTACTCTGAGTTTCATGATTCTAGAACAATCTAAAAAAAATTTTCATACAAACTTTACCCCCCCTTTTCACCCCCTTTTTCCAAAATTTTCCATAATTTCTGTAGCCTAAATGTTATTCTGAGTTTATTTAAATAGATTAGTGAGGTTTTCATCAAAATCCGTCCAGCAGTTTTTACGTGATGCGCGTTCAAACAAACAAGAAACAAACAAACAAAAATTTTAAAAATAGTTTTAATATGTTCAGTTACTTATTTTAAGTCACCCTGGGCGATTTTTTTTTTTAAATCTTCAATGTACAGATTTTTTGGTCTCAACGATTTTATTATATGTATAGACGATTAAACAACACAATAGTAAAATACGTCTAATTGTAAATAAACAAGTACATTGTAAATAAACAAGCACAAACGAAAGAAACCACTGAGGCTCTCTCAGCAAACATTTTTAATTAAAACCCCCTTCAAAACCGCGCTAACAAAAAACGCTATCACAATAGCAACAATCTAGAAAGCGATCTAACTGTATAAACACGCGAATAATGCGCAATCAAAAGGGCAGCGAGCAACCACTGGAGGGCTATGCAACTGGGGAGGTACACCCCTCGCCCCTTGATTCCCTTTGTCTTTTTTGCGAATTACAGTTTTGATTGCTTTGCTACACAACAACTACTTTTGATTTTCGTTATTACGGCCCGAGCACTATCAGGTGTTAAATGGCGCAAAAATGAAAATGTGAATAAAATTCAGTTCTATTAAGGAACACAATTTCAACATGTCATGCTAAAATCATACGTAGCTTTCGGTCAAACTATTATACGGAACATGAGAGGGTATGGGGAGGGGGTGACGGGGAAATGGAAAAAGCATTAACGGATATGTCAGTGACGCATCAACGGAGAGTGGATGCTTTCTAATGCTGAATAAATACCATCCACCTCCCCATTCAGAGCCGTCAACACAGCCAAAGATTCACACAACAAAGCTTCCACTAAGTAATGGTCTTTTTGGAGCACTTAAGCTCAGTTTCCTCGAATAGTTTGATAGTATATCTACTTTAATGTGTATCTGGTGTTAAAAGTTCTGTTATTTCCTAGTAACTTACGACTTTATTTATCTTTCTTTTTTATTGACAGCGAATGAGGTTTTTAAATTAAGCATGCCAATTGGAAGAAAATACCTTTTGTTAAAAACAATTTTAATCCCGCAAGTGGGCACTTTTATTTAATTTACCGCTCTAAAGTCTTGTTTCCAATGTTGAAACGTAATTAAACCCGCTGCATGTATGTACAGATTAAGATCCAAACATGCAAAATCGATTAACCATTCTAGAAATCAACTTGTCAAACGTGGAACATGTTAATAAATAAACAATATACGTGTCAGTTTGTGTTAATTCAAAACGCTCTTTCGTCGAACGACATTGCAACGTTATTAGCAAATGTAGGGTAGGGTTCATGACAGCACGGCACATCCCATTTCCTGTTAGTATCTGGTAGATGGACACAGATCTGAAATGTTTTAGCTAAATCGACGTAAAGATTAGATGGATATTTTTAAACCACATTGCCTCGCCCGATCCATTAGCAAGATTTCATGAGTTCAGTCAGTAAGTATAATGTTTTCAGGACTAAGTGGTGCTTAGTGTTAAGAATATCTTTAGGTGTTTGTGAGGTGCTGTTTCTACAACATACAGTACTCTACTGGTTGGAGTTTGAGTTATACATTGGTTGGAGTTTGAGTTTAAATGTTCCTTTCAATTTTGAGGATCACAAGAAATGGAAATTAACTTTTGCCTATTATTATCAACGACAAAGAAGTTTCTTTTTGTAATTTATTTTCAAGTAAACGAGCTGCTTCCACTCTATATTGTCTGTAAGTAAAGTAGTCTGTACAACTCCATTTTCTAGCAATCCAGTAAAAGGAATTCTATTAAATTTCCCATTCGCGTTTATTGGAAAACTTAGGCAGTGCCTGTAGTTATTATTGCGTAGTTTTAAGCGCATAACACCACTATCTGGTGTAATTACACAAGCGGGCTGGTGTCAGTGTCGGCCAGAATTTATACACGCCCCCAACTTATGTTATTAACTTACTAGTTCCATGCATACTTTCGCTATCACTACCACATTTTACCCACATACATGTATATTAACTACATTACTACACGGTTTTACTAGAAGTGTACTGAAAGGTGGTATCTATTAGTGCTGTGAAACACAGAAGGATGAATACTAAAATTAGGAGCTTGCTGGGTCTGTTTCAGGGTTTACTGAAATATGAGCAGCCGGCTGCTAATGAAACTAATACGAGATAATAATTGAATAAAAGAACATTATCTAAAGGTTTGCGGCTTCTCAGTACTTTGTTGTTATTTGTACTACTAGCGCTTGCGACTTCGTTCGCGTGGAATTTTCGATGTATTTTTCAGGGGTAAAAAGTAGCCTTTATGATATTCTAGACTAGAACTCCGTGCTAAATTTCATCCAGATCTGTTCTAACGTTCTGGTGTGATTGAGTCACAAACATCCATACATCAAACCATATTTATGCATTTATAATATAAGTATAGATTAGTGTAGATTACTAATACTGCTACTAACTACTTGAACAGGAACTAAATATTTTTATTCCTTTATTTTCGTACACATAACCGTCTACAACTTCCAGTGTAGTGTCGATCTTGACAGGAGTGGATGCATAGATGTTACATGGACATTCAACATAATCTTGTTTTTTTCCATATTAATTTTAAGGCCCACTCTTTCGGAAGCTTGCAGCAAATTTTGTTGAATTTTATAATTTTTTGTTATTTTGATCTCGAAAAATCATTATAGTTTTGCTAATGTTTGTTTAATAATGCTGATAGTGGAAGGAACAAAGGGATTATGTGACGTGAAGGACTTACTCTAGAATGGAAAAAGAAAAGTTATTACGGGACGAAAAAATTCGTATCTAATTCAAAATATACCTCAACTACACATTCTATTTGACATTTTTATTTTATTTTGTATTTAAGTATTTCTAATGAGTTTATTTTTCAACAGATTTTTACTTAATTGTATGTTCTCTGCACGCACACGTGGCCTTCAAACAATAGATTAGTAGCGACATTTGTGCGTACCTAAGTAGTAAATACCGAAAGTACCGAATTTCCCGGGAAATCACGGTTCCAAGTCCAGTATCGAAAATCCAGTCCCGGTTCTTGAGAACGGAACCGGTACTGCATCCCCTAGTCTCAATCTGCATAAACAGTGAACAGCCAAGGAAAATTTAAAAAATCGAAAGTCACATAACGCAGCCAAAAATATACAGCTATATACTTATAAAAAGTGAGTACCCATGGCGGAATTTCTTATTAACTAAATGTAGACAAGTTATTCAGAATGTAAGCCCAACAATTTAATGGACATTTTATATCAAAATTAAGTATATTTATCAATTTCAACGAGTTAATGCCGTAAATACGCCGTTCTTAATAAATGTTCAAACCATTGCATTAATAAAAAGATTCTCTTTAATCGCGTTATAGCTTTTCGCTTGTCGTAAAATATAAAACGCACTCTTTTCAATTTCATGTGGAAATACATATTATGTAGTTCATATCAGCACTCGGGTTTAATTATCTTCCACTGAAATTATTATGCTCCCCCTTAATTCATTTACAGCTTTTCTTAGAAGTTAAAACATTTTAACAAAATGAATGCGGTTTTGCAATAAACGGTAACTTTGAACATTACATAAAAACACAATAAACAATTGTTATGAACAGCAAATAAAACATTAGTTACAAGAACGGATTGCTGTTACTGACTTAGCTTAATTAAACAAGCCGGTAGTCGACACTCAGACGCATAATACTGCTAATTAAACGGGGGTTTACAGAGATCCGAAAAAGAGCCACTCAAACACGCTTAGCCGGTATTATTACAGTGTATTCAGGAGGCTCGGCAAACAGGCCCTCGTCGCCGAGGGTGCTACTCTCAAGTTTCGCGTTTAATTAGACAGATAGAGGCGCGGACGGGCCTTATTAGTATTGTCTACGGGGGCCCAATTAACACTCGGGAGGCGCCGCCGTGGGTGGCTCCAAGTTCGTTTTAATAATCAAGGGATACCCTTGGCTTCGTTAGCCAAATAATAGGATCGGGTGACTTCGGAGGCTCTCGTGTCGCCGTGTGGCTGTGAGCTTGTGACCGGTTCCGCGGCGAGCGAACCCGCGTGCTAATCACAGCTACAGGTGTGAAGTGATGGCCATTTATTTTGTCAGTTCGCTAATCGAACATTATACATTCCTCATTACTTACGTAAGACGGTTCGTGTTTCTGTGCTAATTTTTGTTTTAATTTACTGTAACTACAGTTGTACAAATTATAATCATTGTTATACACTTTGGTTAATGGTTATTGCTTCATTCGACACGGTTGCTTGCTAGTTCTAGCTGTAGGCTATTAAATACACTACGGGAATAGCTTTTCTATATTTAACTAAATTAGTGTTTTCATTCAACACCTAGTAAAACTCGCTTTATGTCTTCTAACATGAAGTTGCTAAGTTTCATTTTCTGTATTTCAAACGATTAATTTTTAATATAAAGTAATTATAAAAGACTTAACATGTCATATTAACATTTTAGTAGCTGTGCATTATGAATTCTTTCGTAATGAACATAAGAAAATTCGTCTAAGTGAGAGCGGTGTTTTTGGTACGTGTGTTCCGTAGCCTCTTTTGAAGACACACTGAAGTACTTTTTTCGTCGTAAAAAAACTAGTTTTAACAAGGGATACCGCTGGGGTAACTACTTAGGTTCATTTAATCTTGCTTTGGATGTTTAAGATTTTATTTTAGGGTCTACTGTTTAGCACCAAATTTAACAACTTGGCGATACTACGTATATCGTTTTTGTAATTCGTCAAAATGTTCCAGCCTTCCATTTATTTTAAACCAGATCCCAAATCTTCAAATAGTAGATGCAAAACCATTTTATAAAAGTCAACTACGAAACCCTAGGGAAGAGGTTAAACAATTTCCTTAAGGGGCCGGCGGAGCATGCGTTTTTCATACAAACGTAATACCAAAATAATATGAAAATCAAACATATTCTTAAGGTAGTGTGTATGTATTTCGATTGTATTATAGAATATCTATGTTCCCAAATAAATATTTTGAAAGGACAATGATATCAAGACGAGATATGAGGAATTTAAAATTTCTATAGAAAATTTATTTTTCTCATAACTCTTGTTTAAATCGATGTACATTCAAAATATGTGTTTGGGAACCTTTATATTCTTTAATCCAATCAAAATAAATACACACTACCTTAAGAATATGTTTGATTTACAAATTATTTTGGTATTACGTTTGTATGAAATTCGCATGCTCCGCAGGCGTCTTAACAAGAACAAAAAGCCTGTGTAATTATTTGTATGTAGGATGTAGGTATTAATTAATTAGGAGCTAGCTCAACACGGACGGCAAATTGCGCTATGAGTCTTGCAGCTTCCCGCCATAGCTGCAGCGCTGTCTGCGCCAGTATCCCGCTGGCCATAAAACTCTCATTACAGAACGAGCAATTTCTCTCGTTAATTAACGCTGCACAACCAAGTTGTCAATTAATGAAATGATCAAGTTCTTCGTTAAAAATAGCTTCTTTATGTTTTACAAAAACAATTATTCATATTTTTTCCAGTCAAGCTTAAGGCGACATTCTCTTTTAATTTACAATGTATAAATTACAAGGAGAACTAAACAATACAAATTCCTTACTAGTAACTAGTTATCATACAGGTTCGTTTAATTTTATACGAATTAATCTGACCGGCTCGTTATATTCTGTATTGGTCAGAAACAAGGGGCTCGTGAACTAAATGCAAATTCTTTGCATCTGCATTTTGATCCAGAAAATTGCGGAGAAAAATGCAAACGCATGCGCACCGCCGCCTCGCATGACTTGTCGGCACTAATAACTTTTTCTCAAAACACTAATGAATAACTTGCTCCTTATTACTGGGCACGTTTTGCCACTTGGGGCTGTTTGAGCGGACGAGACGGACGCGGCCCGGGAGCGGGCCGGGGGCGGGCCGGAGCGGGGCCTCCACACAGTTCCGCCGTTGGCGCCAATCTTACAACTTACCATTAAGCAATTTTCATCAAGATTCATGTTTTACTTAATGAACTTCTTGCTTGTAGTAGAGACGCATTTTCCGAGAAACATTACTTGCGGACGGTCATGGTTGTGTGCCTTGTTTTTATGCTTACAGGAAAATAGAATTTAATGCTAGCTTAATTAAGGCAAATTATATCAGGTAGACGTTATTTAATAATTTTATCAGTTACGTGCAATCGCATTTATTCCTTTAGCCGTTATTCCTCGCAGTTTCAAACGATGTCATTAGATTTTATATTGTTACCGATTACCATTAATTACAGCTCAACTATGAGCCTTACAAGTTCTGGATGGTACATAGAACAAAGTTACTAATCAGAGTAAAAAAATTAGTCCAAGTTGAACAAAAGCCGTAACTGTCGGTATTTAAAAAAAAAACATAAAAAGAGCAAATTAAAAATGTTTCAAAAACAAATTAATTCTTGACACAAAAAATCCGATTCTAACAAGCGTTACACATCATTACATTCTATTACATTTCCATGTCAACGACCATTAGTTTAGTTTTTCTGTCTCCCTTCTATCGTCTTTAGCTTCTCGGTAACTGTTGCTCGCATTCTACAAGATTGTTTATACGGAAAATGCTATGCACATGACATTTAATTAGAGAACGTTTCCAGTTACATTATATATTTAACTTGATACATATAAGGAATTAATGTAATTGACGCCACTTTTAATGGAGCATTTATACAGAGCTGGTGATTACGGGGGCCATAAGAAGTGCAATTCACGGAGTCGACGTAGCGCGGAGCCAATTTAATTTACAAAGTTGTCGGTCAAGTCCGGATTAAGCTCGGATCGCTTCGGATCGGCTCGGCCGCTCTTAATAATGACATGTGCACGAGCATCTGTCTCAGATTTACGCACACCAATCATTGTACAACCTGCACGTCATGGACAAGAAAAACTCGCGTCATTACGTAACCTAGCGAGTTTTTCTTTTGGACTCGTTAGATTTAATTAATACTGATAGTAGAAATTGTGAAAACTGTCTTCTTTGTTAATTTATTTGAGTATAAATAAAAAAATCACTTGATTATGGGAGTTGTCCTCAAGTGCCTCAAAACATATCCTCGGGCTACGCTTGGAGCGACTCGTTCGCTACCTAACCGTCAAGAGCTTTCGATAATACTATCATAATTGTACAATTTTTTTTTCTAAATTGATTACAACTTCCGTATAGTAAAATTAAAACTTTAATAGCAAGCTGAATGTTACGGACGACGTCGCTTCATAATAAATAATGATTGAATAATGTAAATAATGATGATTACATAAGTAGATTTTAAGTAGATATAAGGATGATTAAATAAAAACCATTTGAAAGTAGGGAAATCTTTATTGTGATTCGAATAAGGCTGTTTTATTATCCTATAGTAAGTAAGACATCAAAGTATGACAATGTAAAGTGGACGCGAGCACGATCCGAGCAGGTTCGGACAAGTCGGAACCTGTTCGGAGGCCATCACTAGTGAACTCTGACTAAACGCGACGTGATTGGTCGAAAGGAATATATTCTGTTATATTACGCTCGCCTCCACCCACTACTTGCACTATGCAAAAATAGAATATAAACAGGACGGTTTGTTGCGAAATTTGTAGTTCAGCAGCAGTGTTCTCTCAAGCAACTCCGAAGCAACAAGCCGATCCTGAAAAGTGCAGTACAAATTGTGAATCAAGATTTAATGAAGATTCTGAAGAAATACATTCAACTTACCATCAAGTCAGGCGTTTCATTCCTAGGGAAAAATACAGTCCACCTCGACACTGAAGGTGTGGCTTCATGTAACAAGAGTTTCTTATTATTATGTGGCAATTTAGGAAACTGACCCTACTCTATGACGCAAATTGTCTCACATCTCATTTCCCAATCATAATTCAAAATCAATCTAATTAATAATGTCGTCGTTATCAGCATCTCGTCGTATATATGACTAATTAGGTATCAGCTCCGTTCGCCAACGGGCCGGATGCCGGCACTGTCTCGGCGAACACTTCCGGCACTCGATCCTAATTACAGATAACGCTGAAGGCTTTACCGTCCCGTCTCATCTCGTTTACTTGTCGGGATTGCTCGCTCGCTCGATGTGCCATGTTCCTGTTATAACAGCACCAAGGTTATAAAACATTGTACGTACTTTAATAACGTATGAATATGTTGTTTGTTTTGAGTGTGTGCGATGAAATATTCATCTAGTCGCAATAAAACAATCGTTCTATGTTTGTTAAATTTGAAATATGTAGAGTAGTGTGGATTCTTATCTTACTAGGTTATTATAAGAATCGGACATTGGTCATGAAAATTAAAATCATTTTATACACCTACCTAATGTAGAAATTCTTAAAATTCACTCCGTATAAAATCAGGTGCCTATGTTTATGTTTCTGTTTAGAAAATATATATTCAAATTATTTAAATTATACTCGTTTTCATTTCAACAAAACATCTTAAATAACGTATCAGGTGTGCCACAAAACATAAGCCATAAAATATATGATGTAAATTAAAATAATCATTCTGATGCAATTCTAATTACGGCAACAAAATTTTAACATCAAATTTATTTAAGGAGAATATTTATTGGTATTTTTATAACACTCGTATTAATTAGTAAATTAAATATTAAACCGGGACGTCGAAGTTGTAAAGCTGTCGATGTCGTGGCGAGCGTGTTGTAAACACGCCTCGGGCGTGACTGGCCGATTGCACTCGACTGTACTACTCGTATAATTCCAATCAGTATTCAAATCGATGCAAATGGAAAGATTAATCGGCGTTTGCACCACCGCGGCGTCGACCGCGGGTAAGGTAGTAATTACATGATACTTGTTAGTATAATCTCACTTTTTGTGGGTTTTCTTAAATGATCATGAATGAACTGACTGCACTGATTTATTTAATTTCTATTCTCGTTCAAAATCTACATTCTGTTTTGGAAACAAAGCCATTTATATGTACATTGTGTTAGCAGTTTATTGCCGCGGAAATAAAAGCTGTTTATGAAATAATTGCATCAAGTGCAGGATGTAATAGCAGTCTATCAAAACTCAATACATTATTTATAATTGCATCAATGCTCCATCATTTCTTGCCACTTAAAGCTCTCTTGATTTCTCGGCAAGAAAACGCGCGAAGCGCTTATAATTCAATAACTTAAGAACCATAAAAACATAGCTTATAAACGCATCGCTTTTCTAATTACGACAATAAATCGATGAAGATTAACAATTGACAACTGATATGGTTTTACTGTTATAAATCAAAGCACAAGAACAAGCAAAACGTCTATCAGACTTGTCATTAAACATTATGTGTCTGTAAGTAAGTACCCAGCAACGCCCACGTTTGTATTATAATCCCATAGAAAGTCTGAACAATCAATAACAAATATTGGCTGATTAAAGCTCGCGAAAGAAGATCGATCACTCACAAATACAAAGAGATACAAGCGAAATAAATTAATCCCAGCAAGCTGGAGGCTATTGCGTTTTGTTAGCTTCTTAATAAGCCAATTGCTGTCAGAGTAGAGCCGTCCGCCCACGCGACGCAAACTGATTTCAGAATAGTCCCCAACGCAATCCCACGATTGATTCTAATTAACGATAGCAGTATTTATTGGAGCAGTTCGCAAACGAACCTAATTGATTTCGCTGCGCCGACGTCAGCTGACATGTTATAGACTCGACACCGGAGGCTGCTGTTTATTGACTATTAATGCAGTCGGCTACGGATACGTCCACATAGTGCCGTGGAAGAGACCTACTTCACACTCAATAAACAGGGGGTTTGTTAGCTAAGGGAATCACGAATCTGATCATCATCATCTACCTAGCCTTTTCCCAGCTATGTTGGGGTCGGCTTCCAGTCTAATCGGATGCAGCTGAATACCAGTATTTTACATGGAGCGACTACCTCCACAACCCAGTTAGTACTTACTGGTTAATACGGTACCACTTGGTAAGACTGGTTATGAGACTTTTTGGCATACTGACTGACTACCTGTAACGACTGCCAAAGATGGACAAATGATAACCGGGATCAATAGCTTAACGTGCTTTCCGAGGCACGGAGGAAACTCTGTATGTAAGGGTGGTCACCCATCCACAGACCAATCTAGGCAAGCACAGCTTAACCTAAAGATCGGCCCGACCGGCTGTTATTATTTAGCAAATCTGAAACGACTAATCTGATATTAAAGAATTAATCAGTGTTCGATGATAAATATATTCTGATTAAAAATCTCATTTACATAGTGGACAATATTTTGAAATCAAAAGCTTGAAGGCTGCTTAGTACCAGAGAAACATTTTCCATTCATTTAAATAAATTAGTACTTTAAATGAGATGACACAAACAGACAGAGCTCGAAAATCATAGAGACGATTAATTACTAAATCAACATTAAGGTCGTCTGTTAAGTGTTTTAATTAATCTTTGAAACTGTTGAAACTTTTATAATTAGTGGGGTCATGGCGCCTCAAATAACAATGCAGTCATGGACTTAAATGATAAGTTATGTAAAGAAACAGATAATAGAATATTCTTTAAAGTAGATAGGTAGGTACACAGAGGCAAGGCCTGTTGGCGAAACAGTTTTTTACCTGTATATTTAAATGGTTTTGACTAGTTTTCGTTTTCATTAGCCCTATATAATTCACAATTTTAGTATCCACAAATTAAAGCAATTTGCATATTCATTGGAATCTAGCTGATATTTTAGATTAATTTATTCATACTAATAGGTAAACTGTTAAAATAAATACATTCGGAAACTATCAATCTGCGCCTAAATTATAAAGTTTAGCTTTCGAGATTGATCGTTTCCGAATGATTAAGAACAACTTGCTGTTTTACGAGTACTTGAGTAACTGATAATTTAGCTAAACTTTGTAGTCATTTACACTCAAACAAACTGAAAAAGTAAACTGCTACAATTTAATTGAATACAAACAATTATTTAAAATACAGAAGTAAATATAACTCTTAATAAAACATCAAGTCTACCAATTAACAAACACCATGTAGATATCCGACCAACAGATTAGATAATTTTATAATATAAAGGTCGTTTCACACGGACTGGCGATGGCGTTGCGTTCGCGTTGTATCCGGTAGCGGGGCAAGTCCGCCGCCGCCGAGCGAGACAGGCATCTCTCTAATTAGGCCACGTTTCGTCTGCCCTGTAATCCACCTGACTGTTAATTAATACAGCTGAATAAACAACCGCCAGCACGCGGGATGGGGATTAACAATTCCGTGTAATAGACCTTTATTATGTTCCACCTATTGCGTTCGTGTTAACTAGTTGGGGGCCTAATAATAAGGTTTGGGTGGGCGTTGTTGACAATGTACTTATTAAAGGCATTATATCTATGGGCCCCGAATTATACTGTACTGTCACAAACTACGTATTATACTCAATGTTATATCATGAACTGTCACAAAAAAACATAAGGAAGACAACCCTAAGTTTTTTTTTTGGTGATGTTAATAAATGAAGGTTTGTTTTGTTCCGCGTTCAACTCCAGAATGTTTTGCTTCCTGTTAGTTAACTCGTGTAAAATCCGTTTATAGACAACATGGAAACACTCTCAGAGAGCTGACGATACCGTGAATCAAACGCCATATTAAGTTTGTTCGTGCGGGTAATTAAAACCGAGCTCGTAATGAGAGGCCGCTGCGCACACTAATTAGGCACCAGTCACCACTGCTCCAGAAACTGAATACCTAACTTTCCCAATTAGCAGCTACGTCATCGCGTTAATTCCAATTACAATGGAAAAATCCTTAAGCTTGATTAATATTACGGTTCAGTAGAATCTAATTGAATTTGCTGTACCTACAAAAAAGTCACAAAAAGGAAAATTTAGGCTACAGCTCAAATTAGGCCTCCAATAATGTTAATGGATGCAAAGTTAATAAACATTGACTCATTTGGGAGATTAACATAGGTTACATAAAATAATACTCGGTGAAATTAGTTTTCTAACCATTCTTCCTCCATAAATATAATTGCGTTCCACTTATTGCCCATAAAAGCAAGGGAACGTGCGAACGGCCCTGTTGCAAAATTGTACAAAAGGAAAGTAATATTAGGTAGAAGTAGACGCAGTGCTACCCCGGGCGCGTTTCGGTGACTGGGGCGGGCTTTCAGATAAATTATTTATCAACTGTATAGCAATTTTCTTTATGACTCCTCCGACGGAGCAGAGCAATTTACTCGTGAAAGAGATGCGTAAACTTGCAAGGACGCCCAAATTGAGAATAGAACAATGAGGCCAGTAAAGATTTCAATAAGGATAGGTGGTGCCTGCGCGACTCCCCGCGACTATGCAGCGGCAAAAAGTACACGACAAATACTGGTTCCGAGACGTGAACCCATATGCTTCTCATTAGTAAAGCTTTTGAAATGGACTCCTTGTCGTAAGAATTTAATTGACATCGAGTCAACCGACCGTTGGGGCTGTGGCGTTTAATTAATTTTTAGGTATGCATGTTGCATGTTGCGAGGGTTTTTTGTGGTTTGAGTCACGAGGGATTAAATATAATTTTAATAATGTGCAGTAAATCTGACATGAAAGTTTGGTAGCGACGTGTCGGGAGAGCGGACGGCGGCGGCGCGGCGGCGGCGCGGGCGGCGGCGTCGGACGGCGGCGCTTCCAATTTCCGTAATTGTGAGTTCATCAAGGAAATTGACTAGCAGACAACGCAACGCAATCCACTCTTTATTTACATCACGCTCGCCATACAACGATTGCTTCGCGTGCTCCGAACTGAGTGACAACATCACGTCTGCCGCCAAAACAAGTTTTATTGAATATTTTATCAAATCGTTGCAACAACATAGAGGTTTATGGCTTTTAGAAGTGTCAATTAAGTTAGAAAGTGTCGTTTGTCTTCATATGGTTAGCTGCCATTAGCACTCACAATAAAACATATTTAAATAATAATGTGAACAACACTTATGTCGAAAACAACAACGTCGTAATATTAGGCAGAAGAGATAAGATACGGCTTACGAGCTGCTAATTAACCTTTATAATTTTGAATGTTAGTAGGCGGTTCCTAGGTACTTACCATAAAAAAATGTTCTTTTAAGTAACAGGATAATCAGCCATGATGATTCCAGTACCAACCCAATAGCTTGTTAAATCCCAACATAAGCACCTTAAATAATTCAATTTATTTTTGTAGGTTCTTCAACAATTACCAAAGCAACACCCATCACTCACAATGATACACGACACAAAGTTTACGGACAACAATGGCAACAAACTAATAAATCTATGTGTTTGAAATATAATCAAAAAGTCGTAGGAGATGACGCGAAAGCGGGTCGGTAAATAAAAAGCTGCGGCGGTCGTGAGGTAATTGATGGCGGGTGGCAATCAAATTAGGCTCCGCGTCGCGGGTAATCGGCTGAAAGCTGCCCGACGGAGCTTTTGTGGGTCGCCGGGACAGGACAGCGACACCCGTGGACTGGACCTGCACTTTGCGAATGCAGTGGACCCGTTCGTTTTACTTAGTTCGAAGATTAATTATTCGGTTCTGAAGATTATTGAAAACATTCATCATTCTCTAGTTTACATTAACAAAATCAATGTTGTTGATTTATTAAACAATAATCACTGAAAGAAAATTTAATACAATAAAATCTCGTCGAAAACGATGCACTTTTATTATTTTTCTTCATTTTGCAATATCTGGCGTCTATATATCATCATTAAATTTCAGATTATGATACTTACAATTAAAAGTAAACTTCTCAACAGAGCTTTTGTGTGTCACCGGGACGGGACAGCGACGCGGCGCGGCGGCGAAGCCTGTGGACCCGACCGCGACCTGCAGTTGATTCGTTCACTTTGGTTTACTTTTTACTAGGCGATGCCCGCGGCTTCACCCGCGCAAAATTATATACTAAAACCTTCCTCTTGAATCACACTATTAAAAAAACCCGCATGAAAATCCGTTGCGTAGTTTTAAAGATCTAAGCATACATAGGGACAGACAGACGCGGCGGGTGACTTTATTTTATCTTCTATCTATCTATCTTCTATCTATATCTATCTATACTTATAATAAATCTGTAGAGAGGTCAATTCTGTACATGAAATATATTTACAAAATAACTATCGGGGGGTGATTAGTGATCGATACTGATGCCAAAAATGCAATCAGTAAAATTTTTGTCTGTCTGTCTGTCTTTCTGTCTGTCTGTCTGTCTGTATGTTATTTATAGAAAAAAAAACTACTCGACGGATTTTAACGAAACTTGGTACAATTATTCTACATACTCCTGAGCAGGTAATAGTATACTTTTCATCACGCTACCATTAATAGGAGCAGAGCAGTGAAAGGAAATGTTGAGAAAACGGGAGAAGTTACTTGGTTTTTTTAGCTTCCGTCGCGTGTGCAGCCTTAATGGTTAAAGCTACATAGAAATCATGTATAACGGAAATATTCCACATAAAATTATATAAAAAATATCCCAGGACAGCATATGTCTATCTTTTATAGTTGACTCACAATAACACGTGTAACTCCCGATAGCTTAGCAGTTCGGAGAATAAATGTGAATGTAAGTTTGTTTGTTGCGCTTTCACGCGACAACTACTGAACGGATTTGGATGAAATTTTGCACACAGATAGTTTATAACCTGGATTAAAACATAGGATACTTTTTATCCCGGCAGTAAGATTCCATGGGACAATAATCAAACTTCACGCGGGCGAAGCCGCTGGCAGAAGCTAGTAATAAATATGTAGTGATAGTGATTATATCTGTCTGAGCAGCTGTGGCCCAGTGATGGTGGCCTCGACTTATAGGTTTGAACCCAGACCGGCGCATTACTTTGTGTAATTTAGTTCATCACCACTGCTCTCAAAACGGTGTAGGAAAACATCGGAAACCGGCATATCCTAGGACCAAACAATTCGAAGACATGTGACATCTACACGAAGGCACTAGGCCTGTGGTGGATTATAGCCCATTCTTTCTCATAGAACATAGAGGCCTGTGTCCCAGTGGGAACATTAATTGGCTGATGATGATGATGATGATACCTGTCTGAAGTTGGCACAGGAGCGTGGAAATTAGTACAAGCAAATAAAGGCCTATGATTAGCAGGGGCGGATTTCCTTACAGGCCGAGTAGGCGGCAAAAAATTGTAGTTTTTTTTAATAGTGCGCCGTACGCGTTCAAACTAGGGCATACGAACCGGTTTTTCCCGGTTTTCAAAGACCCGGTAATTCACTAGTTTTCATTTTGGGAAAAAAAACCGGTACTGCTGTATAGAAACCCGGGTTTTCGGGATTTTCGGTCTCTTTTAAATCGATCATTATTGATTTTTGAACTTCGCAGATCAGACACGCATATCGTTCGCACGTATGTCGTTTAAAATGTAGAAATATGAGTAGTAAAACTGTTCTTCCGAGTTATTCATGTAATTTATAATTTACTCTCAAAAATACGTTACAGGGTTTCTTGGTTTGTGTGGAATTGAGAAAATTCTCATTTGAAAGTACACGTTCTATATTTTTTTGTCTTATTTTTATGGTGTATTTATTCTTCTGAGATATAATTTTTATAACAAAATATTGTATTTACTTATTGTTTTTTAAAACAAAAATATCTGATCACCTCGTTGCCGATGCGATTCCTCAGGGAGACTTCAAGCATAGCCCGCTTCATAGCTCCTAAGCGACCTTGAATTTGTGGTAAAGCCGTTCTGTGAGTGTCCACGTTTCGGCCCCGTAAATCATAACAGACAGGACGTACTCATTGAAGACATTAGTCGTTAGGCTCTGTGGAATACGCAACGACAAATTCCAACGAAGTTTTCCTAATGCGGGCAGCATTGGTGCCAACCCAGGTGGATTCTTCTGGTAGCGTTCCTCACAAAATTGTTCTTACCAAACTGTACAGTTTGCACGAGGTAAATTATATTCACGAGCAACCTCGAGAGGACCACCATTGACAACAATAGGTCCTGGGGTGACGTGTTCGTAGAATATAATCTGGGTTTTGTCCAAGTTCACCCTGAGACCAATGCGTATTGAAGAATCTACTAGGCCATCCAGCATTTCCTCCCTGAAGATTTCCATCGTTTAGTCGAGTGCCTGGTCTATATTATAACCTTTGTAATTGTTCATTAATAAATAGACCAGGAGCATTTTGTATTAATATCATAAGACAAAGATAGGAAGTCTATAGCTAGAGCATTTTGTATTAATATCATAAGACAACGATAAGAATTTGCGAAGGGTTATTATTCATAAGACCTCGTGAGCTCGGGCCGATCTTCACTTTAAGCCGTGCTTGACTACTTTGGTCTGTGGATGGGTGACCCTTACATTCCGAGTTTCGTCCGTGCCTTGGAAAACACGCTAAGTTGTTGGTCCCGGCTGTCATTTGACCATCTTTGGCAGTCGTTACAAGTAGTCGGTGGCCCAAAAAGTCTGACAACCAGTCTTACGAAGTGGTATTGTATTACCCAGTATTAAATTAACTGGGTTGTGGAGGTTAGATAGGCAGTCGCTCCGTGTAAAATACTGATATTCAGCTGCATCCGGTTAGACTGGAAGCCAGGCAGATGTGCCTGTGTGTGTGTGTGTTCCTGCATCGAATCGGGCGGGAGGAAACGCCCGGGTGTTTCCACTGCGAGGATCGACCGGAGGACACGGTGGAGCACACGGTGGAGGTCTGCCCCGCGTGGGCGGAGCAACGCCGTGTCCTCGTAGCGGCGATCGGCGGCGGCGAACCCCCGGGTCCGGCCCTGGTTCAATCCATGGTCTGGAGCGAGACGGAATGGGAAGCCGTCACCTCCTTCTGCGAAGCAGTCATGCTAGCGAAGGGGGTGGCGGAACGCGAGAGGGAGAGAGCCTCTCACCCCAGCCACCGCGGGAGACGCACCGGGCGTCGGGGGCCACGAGGTGGCTACCGGCCACCGTAGACGCGAGCCTGTGGACGGTAAGCTATGAGCTAGCTAGCCGTCCGTCCGTCTAATGACGACAGGCCGTGTCGACGGCGCGTTCGTGTTCCACGCGCGCCTCAAAGAGATGTCAGCATAAAGGGAGGGGCCCGCAAGGGCCGAAGCCTGCCGGGGTTGCGGGACTATTCGAAAGAGATACCGTGGCCCCGGAACGTAAAGGGCTAGGAAGGAACATGGATGGGTTTTAGTCAGTAAAAGTCTGGCACTCCCTCTCGCTCCGCCCAGAGTGGGAAAAGTCATTTGATGATTTCCCATCCGAAAAAAAAGGCAGATGTGACGTGATTGTAATTCATAAGACCATCGCAGATACTAACCTGCATGGTTTCGAGCAATTTTTGGACTTTAAAAGAGACTATGACTTCGAAGTTTGTTTCGACTGTTTCTTCTCAGAGAAGTCAAGTACGAAACACCGGCCCCATCTAGTTTAAAAAAAAATACGTGTAAAAGTGTCTGTAAAAACCTACTAGCAAAATAAACACCATTCACTAAAATTCTCGAAAAACTCGGGAACCCGGTTTTGGAAAAAAAACCCGAAACCGAAAAACCGAGTTTGAAAATGACCACTTTTCGATGCCCTAGCTAAAAACTCAAAAATGTGTCCTTATAGCATCCCGCAAAAAATACATATATGGCGATTACGATTATTATAAGTGTTGCTCATCCACGTGAATCTTTGCATACTACTTAGTTTATTCCAAGGTTAATTTAATTTCTATAGTTTATTTCATTTTTCATGTTAAACGACACATACGCAACGTATCAAATCCGCCCCTGATGATGAGTCTGTTTAAAGATCAATGTGCTGTTAGATTGATGAAAAAGACGATTTGTAATAATAGGCAGGTACCAAATTTTCTCAGTTTTTTATTATTTAGCTGCTAGCCTTAAATCCATCAACATTCCCGATAAAGGTAATTGATGGGGAGTTACCATCAACTGAAAGCTATCTGAGCTTTTGCGGGTCACAACCCAGACCTGCATTTGCACTTGACGCACAGAAAATGCAATGGATACGATCGCTATTTTTTTAAATGTGCTTTTCAAATTATTTTAATTTCCTAAAAAATAATTGAATGTGCATTGTTACCAAGTTTTTGTTTTTAATTACTTTTAATTATAATTTCTTTGTTCTTACTTTAATTTACAAATTTTATCATTAGTTTAATCTTGTTAATAATCGCCGTGTACGTCCGAATAACCTAACGATGTGCAACTCTGATCCCCAAGATACAGACTAACGTCTAGTTTGGGGATCACCGTTAAACCTGATAAATATGTACTTGATTATTAATAAATAATTTGAATTTGAATTTGAATTTGAAATAATTTGAATTTAATTTAATTAATTTGAATTGAGAGAAACTCCTTTTGAAAGTGCATCAAAATGTGTGAATAGCAATTACTATGTAACGGACAATTTCACACGATTTTTGCGATTTTTCTCCATTAAAATCCTAAATGTAGCCCAGGCAGCATGTCTATAGAAAGTAACAATAAGAAAAATGGCTTACCAAACTGGTCAAGCGTTTGCAAATAACCGCGACCATTATTTATTAAACGATGCCAACCTGGCAGCTCGCCCAACAAATATCTACTAGAGGAAGAAGTTTAAGTTCTGAAGTGAATTAATACGTCTAACGCCATATGTTTCCTTCTTAATTTAGCGGGAAACGTGTCGTGATTCAAATAATATAAATGATTAAAATAATATAATATTCTTCACGTGTAACGTTTTAAGGAAGAATGGAGTAAACTCGCTTCGTGTGTATCGGTTACTTTACTTGTATTATAATAATGTGACGGAGAATAAGGCTGTTAAGAAGGAAGAGACAGGCTCATCATTAACGGGTCGAAGAGATGCGGACGGACACGCAGCATCCGCCGCGAGCTCTTTAGCTTTTATCATAATTTAAGTTTTCCATTAGCCGTAATTGACGCGAACATCGTTCCTCGCTTACGGCCGCGAATCGTCGCAACGATTGTTATTTTTGGATAGATAAACATTCCCTATTTTCAGGTCTTCCGAAAGCTATTCCATCTTAATTGACAATACTATTAATAATTAATAAGAGTTATGGCGTACAGCTTTTATCTTAATGTGGCTTTTAACGATACATTTGTATTCGAGAGACCATTTCGATGTAATTTCAACGGCACTACCGCCTCGCTAATGGATAAATATCGACTAGTTGTTTAATTTTAAAATGTATGAATAATTCAATCGATTGGGTGTTCTGTTTCAGCGTCACTTAATGCTCAGATCGCGGTGTTTGATTTAATTTGGGTAATGACGAGATCGAACGTATATATCCATTAGTGTAATTGGGCGGCTACTCGTGAGACGGTCGAGATATCAAAGTGTCGTCCGGCGAGCGTGGAGCGCCGCGAATCAGTCGCCGCTAGCTGAGAGCGGAGAGCGAGCGACTATAACTACACAATACAAATTATTAAGAGTGCTCGGCATCACGGGAACGCTTTCAGAAGTAATGAATTAGAAAAGTTGCGCAGCACTCACGCGGATTGAGCCGAGCGGCGGCGACGGCGTCGGCGCGCCGCGGCCGCTCGCTACAACATTACTTTAATTAAATCTATTTGAACAACAAACTTTAATTAAATTTCATCCAGCAGTTAGGCGTCGCGGAGGAATAATCGCGCAATTAGAGCGGCCGTGAGCGTCGCCTTACACGCTCCCAGTTAATTAACTCACTTGGGCCGACCTATCCGACTAACGGCGCGCTGTGTAGTGTACACCCGACACTACACCCTACATTACCACGGAAATGAGTTTATTCTCATCTCGCACATGGGTTTTTGGCAATGTACTCAATTTACTTAAGAATAAGATTTACTAGTTTTGGTACCTACAACATATAAGATAGTGTAAACCTATCAAGTGAACACTTGGTAGTGCATTCGTGAAGACTAATGAGACACAATTAATTAAGTAAATGATGTACAGTAGAGTGATCCAACGCGCATTAATAACTCACTATGTCATCCGGTTTTCCTACCACGGAAAATAGTCCAAACAGTTTGCTTAACCTTAAAAAAGCACTCAGTTTGTGAAACATTAAAAATCTGCATTCGATTAATCAGAAAATAGTAGTCATAAAACGTTGAGAACTGAACGTACTGAGTGGCACAGCATTTGCACACTTCACCCTAAGCCGGGGACTTATTCGATTAATACTCGAGGAACACAATGGGCTGGCGCTTAGCACTATGTGTAGCGCTTTCATTGTGCAAGTTTAATTGTTTTTACAGCCCACATGTATTGTGTGCGATGGAATACTTAGAAATAGCCTTACCGTATCATGACGAGCTGGCCATTCCATTTGAAATTATTAAAACACTTTAGTGACTGCAACATGCGTGAGCTCTAAAACATTGTATCGATTACGAGTGTTTTTATATCGAGAATCGAGTAGAATGCCAATAATATACAAGTATCGCATATCTACTAAGTGTTCGTCTGCTGATCCATTATGCGCACATCGTAACGTATAAATAAAGGCAAAAACTCACAAGATCCATTAAAAGTATTGCTGCGATAATTTAGAATGGTGTGGATACGTCTTCGGTGAGTATATTTTTTATTTACCGAAGTCTCAAAGTGAAAAAGTTTCAGCGATCAGTGTTTTACGTAAATAAAAATATTTTCTTGAAAACTGACCTAGCAGTACACATAAAGACAACTCTAATCCAAAAAAAAAAATTGGTTTCAAACGTGCGAACCAAACCCACTACATTTAGCCTACTTTTACATACACCGTTTCTACTTTCAGTCAATATAATATGTAACCTACGAAAATGTAATGCTTTTCATCGTTCTGAAAAAATGTTTCCATTAGATCCAGTCTATTCTATCGGCGCAAAGCACTTCCGTGAGAGAGTGAGCGCTATAAAGGAACTGAGTGAGCTCGTTGACCGACACTCTTCGCTCAGCCAAGATTTGACCCCACTCACTTAACGTTCCTCAAACATGAATACCTAATGCTCAATTATGAATTATTCAGTACTGCATTACTTTTTTATCATCAAACGTACCATTATTTTACTTTTATTGTTAATTAAATCACTCATATTATGGATCCAGAAGTGAAATCGATAAAACGAAAGAACGAGCTCAGAAAATGTCCTCCATATCTTTTTATTTTATGCCAAAATTTATTAGTCGTAAAAATAAATATCCTTGCTTTATATGTATTTTTAACCGACTTCCAAAAAGGAGGAGGTTCTCTATTCGACTGTATGTATTTTTTTTTTTTTTTTTTTTTTTTTTTTTTTATGTATGTTACCCGATTACTCGAAGACGCCTAAACCGATTTGAAAAATTCTTTTTTTGTTTGAAAGGGTATACTTCCAAGTTGGTCCCATAGTCGCCAAGTCGGGATCTGATGATGGAATCTTGGCGAAATCGAGGGAACTCTTCAAATTTTATAGGATAACGTACAGCAATTTTTATATTTTCTACAACAAGTGAAGCATTTGCGTTTGATAAGAACCATTCTACCATCAGATCTGATGATGAAGCCAAGAGTCACGGAACTCCATAATGAGACAATGTATCCTAGTCGTGTTTGGGCTTGTTGTAATTGTAACGGTATGCACTTTCCATGTGAACCACTAAAAAGTGAAAAATAAAAACTTTTTTGCAAAAAATAAAACCGACTTCAAAAAGAAAAAGTGAAAAATAACTTTAGCTTCTGAAGTCGGTGACAAAAAAATTAAATCAATCATACAAACGTCACCGACTTCAGAAGCTAAAGTTATTTTTCACTTTTTCTTTTTGAAGTCGGTTTTATTTTTTGCAAAAAAGTTTTTAATGATATGATTGGACTCATTTTAGAATCGCCGTACTCGGCTGTATTAAATATACTAGCTGTTATCTCAGCGAAGCTGTTTGGCAATTTTGTTGAATTTTTATTCCGAAAATATATTTTCACTTGACATCTACGTGGGTGGTGAATAAACTGGACGCAACCTTCGTTTGACTGCATGCATACAAATTAACCGGCTTCCAGTTAATTTGGTGAGCCACACTATCCAGTATTTACCCAAAATGACAAATTTATAATTTATTCACGTTTAGGTACAAAACACTATGTTCACTGCTCGTTAAGAGTAAATTAAATTAAAAATTAAATATGTTCAGCAAAATAAAATAACAAAAACTCATCGCAAAAAAAACTGTTATTACGAATCTATTTTGCATCTTTGAATTAAATTAAGATTCACCTAATCTTTATTATGGTTCTGAACCAAAGTGTTAATCGATATAATAATCCTACTATGATCACGGCAAGAATTTTAATGACGCGTATTATATTGCACATAAACACCCACAATACATGAAAATCACATTTGCACGCGGTTGTAATATTAACTTTAATGCCCAATCCGATTTAATTATAATAGCATGACGTGGCAGCGCTGACCGCTGCAGCGCTTATTGGCGCCACGGCGTGTAGGCAGCCTTATGAGAACCCCCTGGAATCCACACGAGCTCATAATGCAGCCGGAATAAGATGAACATATATTCAGTTTAATAACATTGCAAAGTAGACACAACATGCCATGGCCGCTTTTAAGTTTACGTACATGGACCGCATATTAATGCCAGTTGTAATTTCCCTGTTAACACAAGTCTGTATGTTGACTCTCTCGCAACTTGATGACATCCAGCTTTAGTATATTAATCTGACTACATAGTAACGTTATTTCGTAAATGTTCATTAGTAAATTCCTCTTTGAGTATAATAATAGGAGGCTTGCCTCTCAATATTCAACAGGGATGCTGTTCTGAATTAAATCAAAAGAGGAACAATAAACCACTTCGAATAGTTGACGAGATATGTGGAGCTCAACATTTCAGTATCAAAAAAACTTCACTGTCGAAATGCAGGAGTTTCTAATTAAATCCGACGTTAGTGCGCTGAATGCCCGCGATAAAGCGTGGCACTGCGCGAACGCACTCGAGATGGGAATGGAGAGGCAAAAACCGTCGGCATCAACAATAAGTGGGTGCTTCAATAAAATAAACGGTTCCTAATCACGTAGGGCTGCGACAACTGTGCCCGCAACAGGTATACCTACCTACCTATTGAATATCGGCTGTTGGGTCCTGCACAAGGAAGCTGTGGAGTCACTTTACGAGTATTTATTTTGGAACTGAATCTCGAAATAGACTTGGATGAACAGATTGAGAAATTGTAAGTGCAAAAAGTAAACTGCACACAAGTGTAATTGTACTGTAATAGGTATCCCGAAACATACAGAAAACTCTCATCGTTTCCGTGGAATTTTCGGATCCACGTAATTGCTATTAGGATGCTGGACTAGTAACGCAGCTCCCTGTCAAGGGCACCGATGCATCAGAACGGGAACATAAACTGTTTGATTGGTCCTATTGAATCCAAACGTGCTTTACAAAGGCAATTATAGACCAGGATTCATGATTTAAAATAACTTTTTAATAGAAAAGCAAACAATCGAGCAATAATCAACTTGATGGAAACTCATGTCAAGGAAAAGCTTTTGCCTGCGCTACCACAAATTATGTAGTTGGTTTTCATATTCTCAACCTTCTCGTGTTGTTGTCTGTTAATTTTATTCATATTATTACCTTCACAATATTTTTAAAACCACAAGCACAATTAATTAAGTACATTAACTAGTTAAGATTCGAAAACTTAAATTGCTTTCACTTTATTTATTTATAATAAACGAAGTAAGTAAATAGATTATTCAGGTTTTAGAGTAAACACCGTAGACGACTAATCGATAAGTAATATACTCGAATCGTAATAATTCTAATCTTTTTTTTGTTAAAATGAGCAAAGTGATAGTGTAAGTTCTAGTGTCCTTCTTCGCGGTAGACACTAAAACAAGACTTACAAAACTACTAGCAATTAACGCAATTCATCTTTTATTCTTGATCTTGTTTCATTCTTTGAAGTAATCAAATCCCCTGTTCAAAGGCAAGCAGTTATTTCAATCTTGTTAGACAGTATGGCGCGCAAAAACCTCGGAATCTGAACCGCGCGCGACATTCGTGCGCAAGCGACGGCCGCGAACGTGCGCGCGCGCTCTTATGAATTTAGATCAATGGGAAAAAAACGAAGAAAGCCATCCTGCTTAGTCTCAGACGACGCTCTGTCATCATTCTTGTAAGAAACGATTGTTGGTAGTTAGGCGGTCTGGATATGGCATCGGGAATTGCAGCTCTAGATTGCTCGCGCAGAGGAATGCCTCCATAAAAATTCATTTAGAAGAAATTAAATCAATCGTTTCTTCACACTTTTGTTGCCTCTTTTCCTATATATCAATAAGAAAAAGCGCTTACATGGTGGAGTAAAAATACATTTAACATGATGAATTGATCTATAACAGCCATGTAGGGGCTCTTGCTTGATATAACACTTGATTGTTTCGATGGAAGACAAAATGTTCTTGTTGACGTCTTGATAAAGTAATAATTGCTTATTACCAAGGTGTTTACAGTAAAACGGCCGAATGTGTACTCAATTATATTTCAATGATATTCACATTACAATAACTATAAATGCTTATGCTAACGAATTAATAAAATGCTATGTAATCATACATATTCCCGGACGAGATAGGGAGGATGAGGAGGAACTTAATTTACAAAAATAATTTTATAATACTTGAAAATGCAAACAAGTTATAAAACTTAGTTTTTTGAATCTAGGGGGACGTTCCTATATGTACGCGAGGGTTACGGGGATGATGGACGCGCACGCTGTCCAAGTGTCCACTTGTTTCGCTGCTGCGGGGCGGCGCGGCTGGCAATGTTCTTGATTCCTCAGCGACTGACGGAGACGGTGATGATGGAACTCGCCATCTACATCTTGTGCGGCGAGTTATAATTATTATGATTGCGATGCACCCTATTCCATACAAAGTGTAGATCATAACGTAGTGATGAATATCGTGATTGGATAGGTCATCAGGTAACATCACTTCAGCCTTTTTCAAAGACTGTATGCTTTTGTCTACTTCACCGATTTCTTGTTCTAAATCTTCAGTTTTTATTTATGATGTGGTTGATAGGGGCAATCACTGGTGCATACAGGTCTGGTTTGATCTCGAGTTCACTTGAGTAAGGCTTGTGGGAATACAACGTAAAGTTGCTTGTCTTGAGAATGCATCCTTGACCTAGGTTAATTAGTCCGGATTGTGTCAGCTGGTGTGCGGTAACTTGATCGCCGCATATGGTTCGAACTTGACACTTATCACAACAAAAGTAGAAATAACTATTCAGCGTGTAGGTTTCTTGCCAATTATCTTTACACGAACTTAAAATAGTTTTACAGTCCGAATTTTCTGTTTCACAGAAGTTTTTGTCCCCTTTGATTTGGTAAATGGGTCTGAGGATGTGGCAGTAATATACTTCGGAAACAGTTGTGCACGATCTTAGGTCTTCTTCCGACATGTCAATGTAGGTATCTTTCTTCATGTTTATGGAGATGTACTTAGATACTGAGAGGATGCTGACCATGTCATTTCGGCCTGTTGTTTTAGGGATAGGAATTATTTTGAAAATCTCATATGAATCTCGACTGATAAGAGGTATTTTCATTTCAAAAATGATAATGTCTTCCAGAAGTCTTGTTTTTATTTCTAGAAGATCGTATATCTTCCTAAGGTCCGAGTGTATGTTGTCAATCGGTAGAGAGACGTCCTTCGGTAACTTGCTAGAAATAGTGCTTAGCTCGTCGATGAGTTGTTCAGGTGTTATCAAGTGTAAGTTGAAACGACCATTGTAAATATCCGTGACGGTATCTAATAGCATATTTTGTATGCACTTCAAATTGTACATCAAGTTACTTGCTATAAGAGCTCCCATGTTGAAGTCATTAATAACACTGTTTGCTTGGACGTTGTTCTTCAGTTCTCCTACTGCTTCGTCTAGCTTGTTCATGTGACGATTTATCAGTTTGAGTTGTTGATTCATGTCATGCTCTGTACGCTGTAGAAGGTTGTTTTCTGCTTCCATGAGCGAAGTCTGATTTCTCCAAAGAGAAACTATGTGCTTCTCGTTCTCTCGGATGAGAGAAATATCCTTTCTATATTTTTCCGCGAAACTTTCATCGAGCACTCCAAACAGGCTGTTTGCGATGTATCCCACGCCGTTGATAAGGCCTCGGCGCTGACGCAGTGTCCCAAGTCGCGTGCCAGAATGCTGACTTAGTAGTACTTGGTTGTAGTGCTCAAGTTCCGAGAACGCGTGACGTAGTTGGAGTACGATTACGTCACAGTGAACTTGATCTTGTATGGTATCACATGTTTGTTTGAGAGATTGAATGTATTTATTGAATGTTGTAGTCGATTGCCAATATGAACCCATGCTGTAGTAAACTACAAGTTTCCAATCATCTCTGATTAGCATCATGTTTGACACTTTGTCAAAATACAAACTTTGGTTTGTTTGGAATGGAGTTATTTTCATGTTGCATTCTGAACTTGTGATGAACGTGAAGAATAACATCAGCGTAGTGACCAAGGTTGTGAAATTAAACTTGCTGTTCGTTGACCTCCTTGTTGCGGGTTCTTTATCTTGTTGCTGGTCAACTTCTTGCTGTTTTTCTCGTGCCTTGTCGCACTGTGAGGCAACTTCTTTGTGTTCTAAAAGTACGGATACTTTTATGACAGGACGTTTCATTGTGCCGCCCTTTGTTTTTAAGGTCACGACACGCACGTGGCCGTCCTTGCCTGGATGTAGTTCTACGACCCTTCCCATCATCCACTTGCCGGCTGGTAGGTTGTCGTCGTGGATAAGAACAATATCGTCCAACTTGATATTGGATTGCGGTTGCCTCCATTTGCTTCTCACAGTTAACTGAGCGAGATACTCAGTGCGCCATCTTTTCCACAGATCTTGTAAGATTTTCTGTATTAGCTGCCAGCGTGTGCGCATATCTCTTTCAGTCTCAACTAACGTTAGCGCAGGCCCACCAGTTAAAAAGTGAGACGGAGTTAAGAAATTTAAGTCTTCAGGATCTTCTGAGATTGCACACAACGGTCTTGAGTTGAGACAGGCTTCAATTTGTGTTAGAAGTGTGGTGAACTCTTCATACGTCAGTTTTTGTTCACCAATCACTTTCTTGAGGTGTTGTTTGAAACTTTTCACGGCTGCTTCCCATAGGCCTCCTGCTGATGGCCAAGAAGGAGCGTTGAAATGCCATGTGATCTCCATATCTGCGATCTCAGACAATAGCTTGTCGTCAATAATTTCCTGCAGTTCTTGATACTCCTTTTGTAGCACCTTGCTTGCTCCTACGAAGTTACGACCATTGTCACTATACAAATGACAAGGAGTGCCTCTTCTAGCCGCCATCTTGCGTAAGGCGGCGATAAAGGATGACGTTGTAAGGTCGGAGACTAGTTCCAAATGCACGGCTTTCGTCACCATGCAAACAAATACTGCCACATATCCTTTAGTGGTCTTGACACCACGGCCCTTGTTAGTTTTGATATAGATATGACCAGTAAAATCCACGCCAGTATGCGTGAATGGACGAGATGGAGTGATTTGCTCTGGAATCTTGTCATCCCATTGCAGGTTTTTCTCCTTCCAGATGTCTTGAAAAAGTACTTTCATCTTGATGGAAACTGGAGTGAGCCATCCGAGAGGGTCAAAGAGTCTGGCAATAACTTCCGCTTCGTAGGATGTGTGTCAGTAGAGTCGTCAATCCTGGATTGAAATGTGAAAATATCCTGTCCAGGATTCCAGTGAAGGCCTAATGTTTTCGTTGACTCTGCTTGTTTGAAGTCGTAACGGTCTTGTTCGCAACCCTTGTCGGTTTTGTCTTGTACTTCTTGAAAATTGGACCTCCATTTTCGTAAATTGAAGCCACCTGTCTTGAGAAGTAGCGTCAAATCTTGCTGTAATTGTTGTGCTGACTCTACAGTGTCGGAACCGTGTAACAGGTCGTCCATATAGAAGCATTCTTCAACTATTCGAGCTGCATATGGGTAATTTGATCTCTCGTCGTTAGCTAGCTGCCTGAGCGTCATCATTGCTAAAAACGGAGCGGCCTTGGTGCCGTATGTGACCGTAGTTAGTTGGTACTCTTGTACAAACTGGTCAGGGGAATCTCGCCAAACAATTTTTTGTAAGTTTTGGTCGTCTTCATGTACCCAAATTTGGCGAAACATTTTTTCAATGTCTGCGATAAAGGCTACTCGATGTTGCCTCCACTTCAGTATTAGGGTCATAAGGTCTTTCTGAAGGTTGGGTCCTGTATGCATACAATCGTTTAAACTAGTCCCAGTAGAAGTTTTTGTTGATGCGTTGAATACTACTCGGAGGGACGTAGTTATTGACTCATTACGTAGTACGCAGTGATGCGGCAGAAAGTTCTCAAGTTTCTTGTTGCTATGTGCCGGTTTCATATGGCCGAGCGATAAGTATTCATCAATGAATGCCTTATATTGTTTTGCAATAGACTTGTTTCTGTTGAGCTTTCTTTCGATTTGAAACAATTGAGCAATAGCCTCATGTTTAGATTCTCCAATTTCCGTGTTGAAATTAGACTTTAGTGGCAATCTCACTTGATATCTTCCGTCTTCCAATCTTGTTGTGGTTGACTTGTAAAAACGAATGCATTCGTCATCTTCATATGTTGTTTGGGCGTCTTCATGTATATCTTCTATCTCCCAAAAATGTTGGATGTCTTGAATATTGTTAAGGACTACGTTACATTGTAGACTTGGTACTTCGCCGAACAAAATCCACCCAATGCGTGTTTCTTGGGCAATATAATTACTTGAATCTTCTCGATGCACATTATTCATGATAATTTTAGCGTATATATCCGCACCCAATAATATGTCAACTGGGTTGCTTATATAGAACTGTGGGTCAGCTAAATCAATTTGTTCTAAAAATGCCCATGATGGCCTAGAGAATGTCGTGTTCGGCAGGTTTCTTGTTAGATTCTTCATTATGAGAACTTCAGTGCTAAACGTATAGTTGTCATCCGAAGAGGTACATTGAATGCTCAGCATCCCTTTGCATGTCTTGTCATTCATGCCGACGCCTGTAATAACTCCCTTACATTTCTGCCGGGGCAACCCTAGCTGTTGCGCTGCGTTTTCGGTGATTAGCGAAATTTGTGACCCTTGGTCGATAAGGGCTCGCATTGTTCTTTTCATCCCATCAGCTCCTGACACCTTGATAATTGCGGTTGCTAAAATAACTGTCGACGCAAGCTTTTGCTGTGCAACGTGAGCCGCGTGACTTGACTCTTGCTCAGACAGCACGGGGCCGGATGCGCTAGGCGTCGTACTAGCGTTTGTAAAAACATCGTGAAGCAAAGTATTATGTTGCCCTTTGCACTTTTGGCAACGTTTACTTGACGTGCATTTTTTTTCGTTGTGGTTGTACAGGCAATTTGTACAAAAATGAAGTTGTGTAATTGTTTTTCTTTTCAGCTCTGGTGCCATTGCTCTGAATTCCTTGCAAAAATATATGCCGTGATGGTCGTTGCATATTGGACAACGGATGGATGTAGGCTTCTGTGACGTACTCGTAGTTTTGTTGCTCACGTAGTACTGTTTACCTTGACTTGCTCTTGAGTTCCCTGAACTTGAAGGGGAATTTGATTTCTGTGTCGCATCTTGTTTGCGACGTGCGGACTCCATCGTGGTGAACTTGTTTTCCAAAAATTCCAAATATTCTTTCAAGGAAGGTAGTTCTCTTGGTTGTTTGAGTGAATTACAATATTCATTTAGAGTTTCCGAATCCATTTTTTGCGTGAGCAGGTGTACTATTATAGGGTCCCAGGTGTCAATGTTGACGCCTAAATTCTTGATACCATTGAGGCACTCGGTTGCTACGTCATGAATGCGTTTGATGTGATTTGATGTCGCTTGTTGCATAACTGGGATATTCATTAAGGTGCTCATATGAGTGGAGAAAATGAGTTTCTTGTTGTTGTAACGGTGGTTCAATATTTCCCAGCACGTAATATAGTTATCCGAACTAATCGGAAGATGTTGTATCAGGCGTTCTGGTTCACCTTTAATCTTGCTCTTCAGGAACTGCATTTTTTGTGCTGCAGATAAACCTGGGTTGCCGTGAATGGCCTCGGTGAACAGGTCCTTGAACGAAACCCAGTTTTGGTAATTTCCGTTAAATATAGGAATATCCAGTTGCGGCGTAGACTTTTCTCGATGCGATACAGACCATAATTTACGGTTTATTTCTTTCTTGATCTTAAAATACATTTGCTCCTGTTGCGTGTATGAAGTTTCGTAATTTGCGTCTGTTTCATCAAATTCACTGTCTATTTTCCAATGCAGGTCATCGATGGCTTTCCAACGTGCTTCTAGAGTTTTCAAAATGTCTTCAAACTCCCATTTTTCTTCTACTGCCGACAAATCTATATTCGTTATGAAACGAGCAAAGGCTTTGAAGTTACTACCTTGTTTACGTAACTTTTCATCAAACTTGCTATCCGTTCCCCGAGTAGTATACTCCGGTATTGGCATTGGACTCACCGGGGTAGTTCTGCCTTCCGTGGCCGCAGCGCCTGGTTGCTGGCGGCTGAACAGAGGTGGCTTGATCAGACCTGCTCTCTGAATTGATTCTCTAACTTCCAAGTAGAACGCCTTGGTTTCTTCATAATGGTTTCCGATAAAATAGTCATGCGTCTTGTCTTCGTACATGCACAGCGTTTCATGATTTTTCTGAAACTCGTTCCAATAGCTGTTCAGAGTTTCAATTCTTTTCTTGATGTATTCTGTAGTTTTGCGATCTTGACCATCTTTCTTGAAATTGGTCCAAAGTTGTCGCATGCCACTGACGGCAACATGTTGCTTTTGAAGTAGGTCTTCCATCTTGATTCTTGATAAATAGGATAATCAAATAACTGTAGTGATTTTCCCTGCTGATTTGTGGAGCACTATCGCCGTCAACTTGCTTGATACTTGCTGTAGATCGATCTTTGTTTTGGGTTGCTAGCTAGCTTTACTTGATGTACTTGAAGAGGCCTTGTTGCCAATATGATTACTTGATGTTCGCCTTGATGCTGCTTGTATTCTTGGACTGCTTGTTCTAGTCGCTTGTTCAGTGTGAGTGCTCTGATATCTTCCCGTGTGATCTTATGCGCCTTCTCAATTCGTGTCAGTGAGACCCGCTTGTGGGAGGCCGACCGAACCGATTCGCAACCACACGAGAAAAATAAAGAACACAACACTTACGCTCGAAGGACCATATGTAGGGGCTCTTGCTTGATATAACACTTGATTGTTTCGATGGAAGACAAAATGTTCTTGTTGACGTCTTGATAAAGTAATAATTGCTTATTACCAAGGTGTTTACAGTAAAACGGCCGAATGTGTACTCAATTATATTTCAATGATATTCACATTACAATAACTATAAATGCTTATGCTAACGAATTAATAAAATGCTATGTAATCATACAAGCCATAAAGCAAAAACTTTTCTCATGTCTCAGAGTGATGTGCATCGATTCTTTGAAAGTAACTTGAATTTATTTTCCTCGTTACTATTTGACACGATATCATCATTCTGTAACAGTTAAGCGAGTTCCTGATTGCTGACTCTATGCCTTATATTAAAAAAAAGAACAAGGTTTATGTTAGACAGATGCATGTACGATACCTGATCTATAGGTTCAAGAGGAACAAGAACAAAGATCAAATTAAAAAGAATTTAAAAAGACTGTCTAATATAAATCAGGTGCCTATTTAATATTCTGTCTATACACTTGTAAAGGGCTGGCAGACTAACGCACTCAAGATAGCGCACCAATTAAACGCACTCCAAGAATGGAAAGTGGTTGTTTTTGCCAGGCAGGCTGGCAGGCCAGACGCGCTTTGTCGAAGCCGAACGGTTCTGGCAATGGCAAACATTCGGCTGCTTTGAACATGGCCATTCATTAGATACATTTTTGTTTTAAAGTATTTCGAGCCCTAATAACGTTATTGTTGTTTGATCTGGTGCTGTTTTGCTTGGCTTTGAAGGCCTGAGCGTACAAACTCTGAAAGGAAAAAATACTTGTTTTTTTTTAAAGCATTCTTATAGAATTCATGAGAACTGGGCCTCGATTCTGCTATTACAATAGTGTCAGAGTATTCGATCATTGATTTCATAATGATCAAGTTCTGTCAAATTTTGACAAGTTTGTTAATTCTACTATCATAATGGCGCCATTATGACTTCTCAATGAACAACCACTGACACTCCATTGAAAGAAATGTCATAGAATATTAGTCTCGTACATGAAATCTGGCATGAATAAATGTTCGCATTTAGTAGTAGATTTCGAAAACCATTTCTACTAAGGGTTTTATAATAATGACAATACGAAAATGCCATTAAAACACAATTTTATTACGAGACCATTGACCGACCATTGTGAATTTAGCAGATTACGAACTTTAAGCAAAATGACAATGGGATGAGAATGGAATCGTGTTGGAGTGACGAATTTATTAAAATAGCAGAATTAGGCCCCTGGTATTCGTGTGAGTGAAATCAGTAAATTCTGCAATAATGGTAACTTTATCCATTTGTTATTCCGTATGTTAATCCAGAGATGTAAATGTAACGAAAAAAATAATTTCCCTAGTTACCTCACACAGCATACCCCCAGCAACAATCAAATTACTGTTACAATCTAATTAAAAGTCAATCCTTTACCCTGCTCATACATTTACGCTACAATAGCAACAAAGTTCATCGCTACATCAACAACACTGAACCTTAATCCTCTCTACGTAATCAATTTCATCCTCCTTTGTCTTCACGGCACCTGTAACGTGTATGAAGACATAAAAAGTACACATGTACGAAGGAAAAGCTTGCAATAAGCGGGCAAGTAGCGCGCATGATTAGCGGCCGAGGGGCAGGCAGGGAGCGGGCAGGGAGCGGGCGGTTGATTGCTTGCCCAATTGAGCCTTATACGCCGCACATGGGAAATATTTTTAATCAACACCTCCATTGAACTTACGAGCGGTCGTACGTGAGCTCTGTACGCAGGGACGTATTCCGACGGCGGGAACTGAAACGTTTCTTGGTTAGTTTACTTGGAAACTATGACGAATGTCAGCAACAAAACTTTTTTGCAAAAAGTAAAACCGACTTCAAAAAGAAAAAGTGAAAAATAACTTTAGCTTCTGAAGTCGGTGACGTTTGTATGATTGATTTAATTTTTTTGTCACCGACTTCAGAAGCTAAAGTTATTTTTCACTTTTTCTTTTTGAAGTCGGTTTTACTTTTTGCAAAAAAGTTTTTATTTTTCACTTTTTAGTGGTTCACATGGAAAGTGCATACCGTTACAATTACAACAAGCCCAAACACGACTAGGATACATTGTCTCATTATGGAGTTCCGTGACTCTTGGCTTCATCATCAGATCTGATGGTAGAATGGTTCTTATCAAACGCAAATGCTTCACTTGTTGTAGAAAATATAAAAATTGCTGTACGTTATCCTATAAAATTTGAAGAGTTCCCTCGATTTCGCCAAGATTCCATCATCAGATCCCGACTTGGCGACTATGGGACCAACTTGGAAGTATACCCTTTCAAACAAAAAAAGAATTTTTCAAATCGGTTTAGGCGTCTTCGAGTAATCGGGTAACATACATAAAAAAAAAAAAAAAAAAAATATACATACAGTCGAATAGAGAACCTCCTCCTTTTTGGAAGTCGGTTAAAAATACGATCAACACGTATAATGAAAGGGGTATTCCTCAGCAGCAAAAGCTGTCAGTGTCAATATTCTACATATAGCCAAGGTGATGGCAACTTTGAAACTATGACGCTAGCATAGCTGGTTCCAAGCATCGTCATTGGTTGGAAATCTGGTAATATAATTTTATATTTCAAATTAGATTGACCTCATTGGTCAGATTGAGACTATGAGTACTATAATAGGTAAATAATGTTGAAGGTTCATGCAAGGATAGCTAGTTTTCATAAAGACTGCAGAAGTACATGGTAGGTGATCATCTCTTCACTCAACCACGCCAAAGAACTACAACTTTCTACTTTTCCTGAAACTGTAACGCAGTTTTTAACGTTAATAACTGAAACAGACTCAGTAAAACAAGTTTACAATAGTTAACACTGAAAACAACCAAAACTGCTACTAACTACACATATTTTAAGAGATGCGAAAACGCTGAATCTACTTCCTTAGCCACTTGAAAGAACATTTCATGAAGGGGTTCAGGCAAACACAACACACTGAAAAAGCCACTCTCATTCATTTAGTTTCCACGTATAAAATCATGAACCTCAACTCCACAATTTACAATATCACTTACGTTTATGGAACTTTATGATTCTTGAAAACAATTAACTAGACAGAATAAGTCTATATAAGGAGTTTTAATAAGAGCGACAGCCTCATTAACATCGGCCGGATCTAACGACGCCTTCAACTTTGCTTGTTACTTGTAGCCTTTAAATCAAAACACACTGATTGCTGTAGCTCAGCGAGCTTCAGTTTCTTGTGCTTTGTCATCAGTTAATCACATGGTGTCAAGTAAACGGGTGTTTAGCTAACGCCTTTCGTTACTTTTAGTTTGAAAGTGATTCCTCAGATTAAACATTATGGAGAAACTGCTTAAGAAAAAAGAAATTCCCTGCCACTGACAATGATTGGATCTAGCTTGAAGCATATACAATTTTGAACAAACGAAAATGGGCACTATGGAAGGACTTTTTAAAATTCAATCAATCTGCCTAGCCTTTAGGGTTCCGTTGCCAAATTCCAAAAAAAGAAACCCTTATTGATTCGTCATGTCTGTCAGTCTGCCTGTCTGTCTGTCTGTCTGTCTGTCCGTCCGTATGTCACAGCCACTTTTTTCCGAAATTATAAGAACTATGCTGTTGAAACTTGGTAAGTAGATGTACCGCATTAGGATTTTCACACAAAAATAGAAAAACAAAAACAAAAACAATAAATTTTTGGGGTTCCCCTTAATTTGAACTGAATTAATTTTATTTTTCGTCAAACCCATACGTGTGGGGTATTTATGGATAGGTCTTAAAAACTGTATTGAGGTTTCTAATATCATTTTTTTCTAAACTGAATAATTTGCGTGAGAGACAGTTCCAAAGTGGTAAAATGTGTGCCCCCCCCCCCGTAACTTCTAAAATAAGAAAATGATAAAACTAAAAAAATGATGTACATTACCATGTAAACTTCTACCGAAAATAGGTTTGAACGAGATCTAGTAAGTTGTTTTTTTAAAACGTCTTATATCGTGAAATCGTAACTTTTATATCATGTTACTTGCTGCTACGGAACCCTTCATGGGCGAGCCCAACTCGCACTTGGCCGCTTTTTTCCAACTAGGGGTCGGCTTCCACTCTGACCTTATGGAGCTGAATACCAATACTTTACTTCGAGCGACTGCCTATCTGACCTCCAAAACCCAGTAGAAGGGTAAATTCTCCTCGCAGAAGATTGGTTGTCAGACTTTCGGGCTTCTGACCACTCGTAACCACTGTCAAAGATCTACAAATGACAGTCAGACACGAGCTCATTCCCTAACTTAACTTTACGGAATAAATAAGGGACGTAAAGTTCCCATATTGGCGAAAATAGGCCCATTAGCGTACTGAAATTAAAAATATTAAAAAAACACATACCTTTTTGTCTACTTAACGTTGTTTGTAAAAAGTCAGAATGCGTTTTCAAGCATATTATGTTTATGTGTCAGACCAAATAAAAAATGATTTCTTGTGACGACCAATTTTGAAGATTTTTTGTAATCGTTGCATGCTCAACCTTTTCATTTTGATGTATTCATCGTGAGTGATGTATTTCTTTGCAGTGGTTTCATTAGGTAAATGGGAAGGGTGTAATGTAGGGTATCCTAACTGTTCGGTCTACAACCAGGGCAAGTTGTGGTGACCGAACTGTCCGCGATTCGCGGAGACAATCAAATTAAAGTTGCCCTTACGAAAGTGACTTACCTGGTGCCGGTGGGCTGAAGAGGATGACCTGTCCTTGGTCACGCCGGGTCTGCTGTATGTATCTGTGTGTGTGTGTAAAGTATGGCAGAATTGGCAGATCCGACTATGTTTCAACAGACGCTAGTCTTAGTAGCGCGTAACAGGTCGGAATGCAGCACAATAATAGTTCAAACGGCACAATTGTCAACACTTCTCACAATTATAAAATGGTCCCTTCAATTTTCAACCTCGCACGCGGGGCTAAGCTTAACGTCAAACTTATTGTTTTGACAATGAACAAATAAACCCGTTTTCTGGTACAAATGGGATGTTTGTCCAATTAACACTGAATTATAACCAAAATCTTGCAAACAAAAAAGATTCACTTGGATTTTCCAATTATCTCAATCAATCAATAAATTTGATGTAATCTCTTAAAGAATCAAAGACAAGAGGCAAACGTCAAAAACAAAAGCTGTCAGATGCTCGAACGACAAGAAATGCGTTCGGAAACACGTATGGTACGAAACACTAACTGTGCCTGTCGTTTGCCAATCTCCTTTATTGGAAGTTCGTCATTTTCGCCGATGGGAAATCGTACACACGAATTGTTGTTCTTATAATAAATATATGTTCTTAGTTTGGTAGGGGGGGGGGGGGGGGGGCTGACTGGCTGGGCTGGCTAAGTTGGCTGCAGCAATTTAGCAGTCACTGTGGCAGATTTCGGTTGAGCAGATCGTCCGCTTGGGCAGATCATCCGCCCAAACTGTTACTTCAAAATTATAAAGCACAATATTATTTTTTTGATCACATGATTGACAATGCTCTTTTTATATGAATTAAATTAATAAAGTTTTCAGATGGTTTTGTTTTTAACTAAAACTTATCATAATATGTCGTACATCTGTATGTTAGGAATGGGTGTTAGATCATAAAAGTAATCGAAAAAAAGTAAAACAAAAATTAATAAAATAAAATAAAATAAACTGTAGTCAGAATCCGCACCTCTCCGGGGTGTAGCTAAGGGGCGCGGATGGCAGTGGGTCGGTGCTTGATTGGCCCTATGAATGTGAGTAGATTGCACCGCGACCGGCCGCGATCGCCGATGCTTCCTCTCGCCACCACACTCCCTATTTTATATTATTTATTTATTTTACACTTTTTTATTTCCTTGCACTTTTGTTAGTAAAAGGAGAGCTCAATTTATCAAGTGCAGTGGCCTTTTATGATGAATTGGCCAACCAAGAGAGGGTCAAACCAAGCACCTAATTGCTGACATTGGTTCTCCTGGAATAACTTCAAAGCTGGTTTCTAACTAACAAAATCTGAATAAAAATGTCAATCACAATTAGCCGACTAAAATGTGATACGTGAGTAATGGTAACCTTTTCAAGTTCAGAAATAAATATAGGTTCATCAGCTCATTCATATTTTAAGACAGAAAAATACACCTTGTATATGTATCTCTGTACGAAATCTCGTAGATGCTAACCCATGTAAATGTAAGTCACGTTTTCAATAACCTACAGTTTTAGCTTCATAATTTTAACCCAGGCCGATATAAGAGACTTTATTTTGTTATGATATTTGCAGATATGTAAAGCAGGTACGGTTTACATATTAAATTATCTTGTAGCTTTCATATTACTTTTTGATGTGGTTTTTGCATGTTTCCTACTTATTTTTCGCAAAAAGATGACCAAGTACTTTTAAACAGAGAGTAAAGGTCTTGGCACATTATATCGGCACCGAAACAGCACAGCTGCAGCACGCGCCGCGCGCCGGCACCGTCGCCTCAAATTCAAGCTTCGGCTAGCCGCCAGCGCTAGGGTTGCCAACCGTATAATATATAGTATCGTACTATATTTCGGCTCTGCGTACTATATACTGTTGAAGAAATATATATAGTACGCAAAAATACTATATTTTCAACACCGAAATCCAATAAACAAACCTTCATAAAAAAAATTACAAACGTGCAAAAGAATATTAATATTATCTTTTCACTGATGCATCATCATTCATCAACAAACATCTGACAAAAGCAAAAGATTGTAATGTATTTACTGACAAAACCACATTCCAAAAATGGCGACATATTAAAAATAATACCGAAAACAACTTGCCAAAAATTACTTTCAGTCCTGCTCTCTTTTCCCGCGACTTCGGCATTCACAGAAAGGACATTTTCGGTCATGAATTCAAATGGCGAGAAGAAAGAAACAGAAGTAGTAGGTTTCTGATTAATTCAAAAAAACGGCAATTAAAAAAATATTTTTTTGGTTTAATTAAATGTAATATAGCATGAAAAAACACTTTTTTTTTAATGCAAGAAGTTCAACAAAATATTTTTTTATGAAGAAAAAAATATTAATCAAGAACAAATTTTGACTATTTTTGGCATTTTCCATAAAATACTATATTTTTTTGGGGTGTACTATATTTTTGTAGCCTATTTTGAAAAATACTATATTTTGCTGAGGAAATGTTGGCAACCCTAGCCAGCGCCCTAACTACGCATCGTCCGCGACGTAAAAGCTCGCAGTCGCTCGCGTGGTGCAAGCTTGCCGTCATCGCGAACACAATTGTGAAATGGCATTTTTGATCAACGTTTTTTCGCTGGTGACTCGGAGTCGGCACGTGGTAAGCACACTCTCAGCGCGCGGGCTGTGAATCGAGTTGTTTGGTAGCGTGATATTATGAAATATATTATACGACACGCGATTTAGTGCTCAAAGAAGATACCCCATTCTGGGCCTAGCCGTTACACGAATCAGATATGTACCAAAAGCATCTACTATTTTGATTAAATAACCCATTTAAATTTTAGCAACGGTGACAGCGTAGAAAATAAGCAGTTTTAAACTTACAACCGGGGACTCAGACAGATGATCGATTGTCAACAGTCACACTTAAATTCCTTAAACTACTTTAGGTACTAGGTGAAGCTAGTAGTCGAAAGAATACAAAAAAATATTCCTAGAACATTTTGTTTAAAAATCAATGTGAATAGGAACTTTTGTGCTATTTGTGTTAAATCTACTATTTTTGGCGGCTTCATGTCATGGCTATCCATTTTCTTCTGACCACTTTAATGAGATCGTCTGTCCACCTAGTCGGAAAATGAAAAAAAAAATCACTAAACCGCCAAAACTGGAAGAGAAATGGAAATGGAAATGGATTCGAAAGAGACCTACACTCAGCATTGGGTGGCCAAGAGTTGAAGAAAAAGAAGAAGATAGATCTACCTTTCCAATTTCGTTTATAGTTATTTGTGCAACAAAAGAGCAAAGTGGGTTTTTGCTGCGAGTGATGATTTGAATTCCGAGTAAGCGAAGGATTCCTAGGTTACAATCCTGAGCGTAGCGAGGGATTCAAAGACACGAGATGCAAATAACTTTGGTCTTGTGTGAACACATACGACTTTTTACCTCAGCAGCGAGAACATGTACCTACACAATACAAAACATACATACAAAACAGTACATAAAACAACATACATAGAACTACACTACATACAACATACTGAGATATAAGTAATGTACAGATATTAAATAATGTACAGATAATTACCGCTACACTTTTCAGGCAGGAAAGACGAAAGTCTGTGACCAGTGTGTGTTGAAAATGATTACAAAAAGGGCCGAAACGTGGTCGCCCACAATGGGCCTCATCAGAAGCTTAATGTCACCCAAAGGGCAATGGTGAGGGCTACGCTCGGAGTTTTCTTGCAGGAGTACTAAGGTTAACGACGTAGTCCGATGAATTGCCAAACAAGTTTGGCAATGGCATTGCTCGCAGAACGGATAGCCGATAGGGCCGAAGTTCTGGAGTGGCGGCCGCGAACTGAAAGACGTTGCGTTGGAAGGCCTCTTACTAGGTGGACCGATGACCTGGTGAAGGTTGCGGGGATCCGCTGTATGCGAGGCACACGGAACCGGTCAATGTGGTGACACTTGGGGGAGGCCTATGTCATGTCCAGCAGTGAACGTCTTTTCACTGAAATGATGATACAAAATGCCTGTCTGCCTTCACTTTGTTTCCTATTTAATAAGTAGACGTTGCACATCATGTATAGTGCAGACCAAGTGCAATGGCGTAGGTACTGGTGTCTGGTATTAACAAGACATAAAGAACTTACAGTAACAAGTAATATGGCTTGTCTGAAGTAAGTACCACTATAATACTAGAAATAGGGACCAACTAGTTCAGCCAGGTTTCAGGCTTGCTAAAGTAGATTCATCTTTCATGGGGTACTGTTTAAAATGTTACAATAAAATACCTCCCCACATTCTACAACTGAATGAGACGAAATTTAAATCTTGTGTAAAACGCACACTATGTAGGCAAGCATATTATAAGCTGGGGGATTACATTGAGGATAAAAATGCTTGGCTAAATGCTGGTCCTGCTCCGCAACCATAGATGCAAACCTATTGGACAGTTATTGTGGTAGCTGCAGAGTAAAAATATTCTTGCATTGTATATATTCCATCTCTTAGAATTGTATAATTGCATAACACATGTGTGAGTACCATGTACCGTAAAGCTACCATTTGCATTTAGTTATCTTTCATTGACTTGAATATGCCTTGGTGGCTGAGAGAATGTCATGCTCGCTTAAATGTCTTGCTGATGGTGGCGGGTAGGTCGGGTCATTTAGTTCCCTTTAATATGGTTGAATTGAATGGCGCTGATCCATGCGTCATGTTCGTGAACGGGCGCTGTCAGTCGGGACTGGTCATCTCTTAGCTGCCATGGATCATTTGAATTGCTTTATTTTTAATTGTTGATTTATTTTTTTTACTCTGGACGCTCTTATTGTGCACGTCTTTCTACATCGTTCTCACATATATGTATAATCTCAACATGAAAGATGTAACCAAGATTTTGTAACAACATTTTTGATTGAAAAGAGTGTCCATGGAGTTTCTTGCCCGTTCTTCTCCATAGAGATCTACGTTAGGGAATGGGCAACTACAGTACTTTCTCAAGTTATTATGCCTTGTGTCTGTGACTGTAGCTTCGCTTTATTTTTCGTTTTATCGACATTCAAAAGTGCCGTAATGGTCTAGTTGAAATAAATGATTTGAGTTTTAAGGTGATTCACTATAATAATCTACATGTCGGGTTTGGCAGGATTTATTTCGTTAGGCTCGAGCATTATGTGGGCAGAAGACGGGTTTCGTGCTATGAAAACTCACTAAATGCGATACTTTGTTTATTGTCAGGTGCTCGGTTCGGGTTGGTTGTTTCCATGGAGAAGAACCGGCAAGAAACTCCATGGTTACTCTTTTCAAACATATCTACACTGAGTAAACTAACGAATTACTTGACATTACACTTTCACACTATACGAGTAACACTGGGCACAATGAATCGGATACAGTTTCAAGACGTCTCAACTCCACTGCGATCAGACCTAGCCTGTCCTCCTCGCTCCTCGCTGTTAACGTCAGGACTCTGTAATCAGCACACCATGGCGGGGGTAGACTGGTAAGTAGGTCGCGTGATATCACCACTGGCGCACTTTGATTCATTCCCGTGTCCATACCAATGACCGGATCCGACATACATATCAAAACTTAAATCTTGTTCTTTTTCAACACTTGAATAATTTTCACAATGGTTTGGTCATACATAATAAAACTTGTTCAAAGTCATCATCTTAACAAGCTCATATCACTATATCACCAGCAGATTTAAGACTTTTGTCAAATAAAACTTACGAAAAGCTAGACTTTTCACCCCAAAAAATCAGCTGAAGGAATGGTTGTAGAGACTTGGTGCCGTAGTAAAAAATACTCAGACTGACTTCCCCAACACAGGTGACACGTTTGTTTTCGTTGGCCGCACTTTGGTCTTTGGGCCGAACTTTGAACCGTGAATGGTCTCCTTTAATTGTATTTTGTAGCTAGCGTTCATTGACCTAATTATTGAGAATAAAACAATAGAAAAGTGAACACCGCTTTTTTTTTATCTGCGTTCTGAAAGTACACTCGCGGTATTCTGTCTCAATATTAAATATTGTTAAAATTGTTAAAACTATAAATAAATAAGTAGATACATGATAAACTTCGTATTTTTTTTTCAACATTCTACAACATCATTCATCAACATCTTGATTTAATTAAAAAATATATAATTCAAATAATTCGTAATACAACAATTTTTCATTTAAAACCTAAACACGTAATTTACAATATCATGGTTACCGATTTACAATATCGGTATCCGAACGTTTTATTGTTTGTTTCTTTTTTGGGCCTACTAGATATGAAATTTGAAAATCGAATTTCGAATCGACTTGTTTTTATCTCTCGCTTTTTTGTATTGATGTGAAAGTGACAGAACAAAGTGAATTTGAAATATTTCGAATTTTGTGAGTAGACTTGCACAGTTCTCGGTGTTTAAAAAAATATTAAAAGATTACTTTGTCTCACGCTCGCCGGATAATCGAATTTTGCTCTCTGTCTGTAAGCAGCAAAACCTGCTTGTTTGAGGTGCTGTGGTGAAAATATCTTTATTAGTTAAAAATGTTATTTTCAAACTACGTAATTTTATTCCTTTTAAATTAACATAAATCAGTCTTGTAATTACTCTAATAAGAAAACCAATTATAAATAACTTTTTAAAGGTAATTAGATCTACCTATCTACTTTATGTCAAAATTTTAGCCCTGTAACGCCAGGCCCAAGTTTCTATGAAGTTTAGATTTATACTTAGAATGACAAGTGCACAGTTGGAGCGGTGCCGTTGCGGTTCCAGTATAGTGTGCTATGAACTTTACACGCTTCAGTAGCGCCTAAAACCGACCCTGAAAAATTGTGCACCGAATGCGCCTTTTTTTTTTTTTTTTAGGATGGGAAATCATCAACTTTTCCATCAATCGACTTTTCCCACTCTGGGCGGAGCGGGAGGGAGTGACTAAAACCCATCCATGTTCCTTCCTCGCCCTTTACGTTCCGGGGCCGCGGCATCTCTCTTTCGAACAGTCCCGCAACCCCGGCAGGCTTGCTGACATCTCTTTGAGGCGCGCGTGGAACACGAACGCGCCGTCGACACGGCCTGTCGTCACTAGACGGACGGACGGCTAGCCAGCCCATAGCTAACCGTCCACAGGCCCGCATCTACGGTGGCCGGTAGCCACCACGTGGCCCCCGACGCCCGGTGCGTCTCCCGCGGCGGCCGGGAAGAGAGGCTCTCTCCCTCTCTTGTTCCGCCACCTCCTTCGCCAGCATGACTGCTTCGCAGAAGGAGGTGACGGCTTCCCATTCCGTCTCGCTCCGGACCATGGATTGAACCAGGGCCGGACGCGAGAGGTCGCCGCCGCCGATCGCCGCTACGAGGACACGGCGGTGCTCCGCCCACGCAGGGCAGACTTCCACCGTGTGCTCCACCGTGTCCTCCGGTCGATCCTCGCCCGATTCGGTGCAGGTACCTCCCGAAACATCCGTGTCCGGTGAGGACCTGCGGCACCGAATGCGCCTGATGATACAAACTCGAACCTTAAAAATAGTTTATTTAATAACAGCATTGGCCCAAAAAGTCTGATAACCAGTCTTACCTAGTGGTATCGTATTACCCAGTATCAACTGGGTTGTGGAGGTCAGATAGGCAGTCCCTCCATGTAAAATACTGGTATTCAGCTGCATCCGGTTAGACTGGAAGACGACCCCAACATAGTTGGTAAAAGGCTAGGCAGATGATGATGATGATGATGATTTAATAACAGCATTGTTGACGTAATGTAGATAATTTACAGAAAGTTTTTTCAGGGTAGGATTATCCATGAAAATGTTTGTGACATTAATCAAACGGCTCATCTTCAGTATCAATGGCAACTAAATACATTGAACGATATTTGAAAACTTGTGACAAATTGAACAGTTTCAGTCGTCCTCTAGATGTGGTAGGGGTGCGCTGGTGTCGACAGTCCGGAGGGTGGCGACTGGCGGCGTGGTCGCGGTCGTGTCACGTCACACTCGGCAGAGTCGCAGTCGGCTGAGTCGCGCCGCACTCAACTCGTATTATTAACGACGTGTATTGTAATCACGCGGCGGGCGATCGCCTCCGCCGAAGGTAGGGCGGTATTAAATTCCGACAGCTACGTGATAAATCGAAATTGGAAAAGTTTAATAATGTTCGGTTGCTCCGAAAGCAATAAAACCGTTTATAAACGGGCACGAGCGAACGAGACGGGCGGCAGGGACGCCCGCCTTCGGGACTTTTAGGGACTCTTAGGTGAGTCCGCTCGGCCTTACGGGCTTTAAATTGATTTCGCTGGTATCTTGATGAAGTGATAAAACCGTCACTCGGGATGAGACTGTTCACCAAGGATGAATGAGCCTACTGAACGTCTCTATGCGCTTCCAGGTTTCGTAACCACTTGTTAGAATGTGACACCAAATGACACATGCGGAAATTACTAAGGCGAAACTAGTTATCCCTGCGAATATTAGCTACGGACAGCCCTATAACGGCAATTGAATTCTTTTTACAATCTAATTGAAAAACTCGTGAATGTGGTGACGCCCGAATTGCTTACACAAAATAACATTTTATTTCTGATCATGATCATTTTATAAGGTCACGAATTTCGCCATGTTTATTAAAAATGGCTAAAGTTTACCATGACCAGCACTTCAATTGCAATCAATAGTTGGCTGGATGTATTACTGATTAATCTAACTATTAATCAGTTGATTTATCATTATTTACTCAGCTAATGGAATAATTAGGGCGCTGAGAGGAGGATAATTGCGGGGGCGCGCGTGCCCTCCACCTCCATACACCAGCCTCCACGGGACCACACGTCCTGCGATATATTTCCTATAGTAAATCGTATACATTTCTAATAACAATAGAAATAATGTAATCAGGTCTTAACAATGTTAAATGTTTAGTGGCCGCAGTACCTACTTTTCATCTCGACTAGCCCGCCATTGTCTAGAAGACGGCGTCAGATTTTTGTAATAAGCAACATGCTGAATATTATTTACATATTCAAATTACTTCTATACAAAACTCCTGTTTTTAATTATAAACTTAATTTGCTTATGATAAATCTATGGAAATTTTTACCTCGGTCTCCAACCCTCTATAGCGTTAAGGGTAGAGTAATTACTTCTTTTCTTCGTAATAAAAACGGATTAAACTTTGCTTAGGGTGGCCCATTCATTTTGTTTACTATTCAGAATGGCTTGTGTTAAGAAAAAACTAATTTACGCTCGCTGTTTGGCTGTAGGTATTATCTGATTTGAGATTTAAATGAAATTAGCTGATTACAAAACAGCGAAAGTTTACAAAAATATAAATTGGCTAAGTTTGATTGCGGTTTAATCGTTTTTTATATTGGACTAGCTGTACCCGCGCGGTTTCACTCGCGTGTTTCATACGTTGGTGTTTAAAACAGCAATAAAATACCATCCTGAAACACCTCAAACTCAAATGGGAATAGTTCTCCCGCTGCCATGACTTCACAGGCGGTTCCGTAGGTGCCATGGCAAGACATTTCAGTAACGTATTTACGCATCGAACAATAAACAGCTCTTGACCGCTCCTGGGTGAAAGGTTGAAACCTTTCCCAGTTGTAAGACACGTGGCGCACATTGCTGGCTCGAACACGTGGCCCAGACAGGCGCATTACTTTGTGTAATTTATTTCATCACCACTGCTCTCAAAACGGTGAAGGAAAACATCGTGAGGAAACGAAAGGAAAGGCATGCCTTAGAACCAAAAAATCGAAGACATGTGACATCTGCCAAACCACACTGGGCCCGCGTGGTGGATTTGCCCATACGCAAAATATGCGCTTTGAAATTTAAATTGGCCAACGGAATCAAAACATCTAAATGACCTTCATTGAAGTTTCATGAGAATCGGATTATTTTTACTCCCTGTTCGTCCCTTGAAACACCTGGAACTCAAATGGCAATAATTCTCCCGCTGCCATGAGTGATGCACCAAATATGATAGAGATGAAAATAAGCATGCGCCATCGCCAGGAATATTTACTATTTGGCTAAGAATTTGCACTCCATTAGAAGTGATAATATTTTGATTATCAATTTAATTAAACAATGCTTACGACCAGTAAGTACCGTAAAAAACATTATTTGGAACGTAATTTTCTTTATAGCTATTCTTTTGCAACACCAGCCTAAACCAAAGATACAACGTTAAATTAAAATACGATCGTAGGTATTCAAGGACACCTTTTCTAGTAAGAACGACTAATACTAAAAGACCTACTATTATAGTACTTAATACCAAAGTGTGAAATACACAATATGTAAAATTCCAACCAGGCAATAGGTAAGAACACAATAAAATGATTATCCTCCAATTTAAAATTACTAATGCTACGGCCAGACTTGTAGGCGAAGATTCGAACGCACGCACGAACTCTGTCGCGACAGAACCCTTTGATGTGCGGCAATTTACCGACAGCGGCGGGAAGGGCGTTCGTATTCGCGAAGATGATTCGCGATAGGACGAATTCTTTGGCCAGACGTGTCGCGACAACGCAAATCTTCGCGTTATCGCGATAGTGTAGCCCCAGCATAAGTGAAACATACCGAAACGAAGACAACCCAAACAACGATGATGTCAAATATTTCAAATCAAATTAGTAGTAACAGCAAAATATCGCAGAACAGAAATGAGCTTGAGCTTGAGCGTGTTTCGCTTAAGTTCGTTTTTTGAAACGTTTTTTTCTTACCCTTCAACAGACGCCTGCGTACTGAAAAATACTGGCCACCTAGAAATTGGCATAAAACTTTAAAACGTTATAGAAACTCATTTCAATACCTTTCAGCACACGCCTGCATATCACTGAAACATACTGGCCACCTAGAAATTACGCCCTCAATGAACTTCCAAATTCTTATTTCAAAATATGCATTAACGCGTTGTCGTAAAATTCAATTTGGATCCATATCGGTTTCCGAATTCTCATTTCAATGTAAAGTATGCAATAACGCGTTGACGTAAGATTCAATTTGGATGTTTAACTTTTTTCATACAAACATTAAAAACCCTTTTTTGTACCCTTAAGGGCCGAATTTCGTAAAACCTTTTCTTAGTGAGCACCTAGAAGCCAAAAGGAACATTCAGGCTTTACATTCATATCTCTAACTTTAAAAACATAGGACTTTCATACAAACTTTGACACCCCTTTTCAACCCCTTGGGGTGCGAATTTTAAAAAATCCTTTCTTAGTACGCGCCTGCACACCCTAGAGAGTGCTTGTGCCAAATTTGAGTCCTTATGGCCCAGTAGTTTCCGAGATTTCGTGATGAGTGGTCAGTGAGTGGACTTCTCCTTTATATATATAGATAACGCGTTGTCGTAAAATTCAATTTGGATCCATATCGGTTTCCGAATTCTCATTTCAATGTAAAGTATGCAATAACGCGTTGACGTAAGATTCAATTTGGATGTTTAACTTTTTTCATACAAACATTAAAAACCCTTTTTTGTACCCTTAAGGGCCGAATTTCGTAAAACCTTTTCTTAGTGAGCACCTAGAAGCCAAAAGGAACATTCAGGCTTTACATTCATATCTCTTACTTTAAAAACATAGGACTTTCATACAAACTTTGACACCCCTTTTCAACCCCTTGGGGTGCGAATTTTAAAAAATCCTTTCTTAGTACGCGCCTGCACCCCCTAGAGAGTGCTTGTGCTAAATTTGAGTCCTTACCGCCCAGTAGTTTCCGAGATTTCGTGATGAGTGGTCAGTGAGTGGACTTCTCCTTTATATATATATAGAAGAAGATAACGCGTTGTCGTAAAATTCAATTTGGATCCATATCGGTTTCCGAATTCTCATTTCAATGTAAAGTATGCAATAACGCGTTGACGTAAGATTCAATTTGGATGTTTAACTTTTTTCATACAAACATTAAAAACCCTTTTTTGTACCCTTAAGGGCCGAATTTCGTAAAACCTTTTCTTAGTGAGCACCTAGAAGCCAAAAGGAACATTCAGGCTTTACATTCATATCTCTTACTTTAAAAACATAGGACTTTCATACAAACTTTGACACCCCTTTTCAACCCCTTGGGGTGCGAATTTTAAAAAATCCTTTCTTAGTACGCGCCTGCACCCCCTAGAGAGTGCTTGTGCCAAATTTGAGTCCTTACGGCCCAGTAGTTTCCGAGATTTCGTGATGAGTGGTCAGTGAGTGGACTTCTCCTTTATATATATAGATGTTTAGATTCAGTAGTTTAATTTCAAACACAAATTAAAAATGATAAAATTAAAATAAGATTTTGTTGATTAGGCACAATTATACACTTGATATAATATTAATGTATGAAAAATATACATCTAAATAGGTATGACGACAGTATCAAAAAATTACAAATCTATTTAGTCCATCTGTTAGAGGATTGGAAAATAATGGACACGTATTTTTTGATTTTGTAAATCAATGAATATTGACAAAGATAAAACGCATCAAAACTTGGGAGTGGGGGCTCATGACGTCAGAACTCGCTAAAAATTATACCAAGGCGTGACGTATTGAGAATTTTAAAAGCGTCGTATCTTCGTATTTTTTGGTTAATGTAACAAAAGAAAAAATACAGGTTAATTTTTTTTTGATAATCTAACTGACGGACTAATTAGTTTTTTTTGTCGTCTGCTCTTGCCATGCTGCGTCGTTCTACAGCAGCAACAATATCATTAAAATTAACTAGCTAAAGAACCGATTAACTCTCCCACAAAAACAGCAATAAAAGTAAGCAGTTTGTGTCCTTTAATTTGATTAGTCATTCGCGCAATCCGTCCAATTCCTCCTTCAATTAGCCTTGCGGAGTCAAGCGGCGATGTAATAAAAAGAAACACAGATAAATGAGCGCTTAATTCCTTTCTCTGCTGGACGCTGCGCATTGATATCAATTATCAGGAAGCTGGAGATGGTATTGTATACGCGAATTGTGCCATAAAGCCGCTAATCCGGACCCAAGCGAGCCACAATTTGTCCAAACGGTTATGTTATTGCGGTCGGTAAGCTCGCAGCGACCGCAACTCGCTACATGATTTTTCTCATAAAATAACTTTAACAAAACTATTTTGTTAATTCTATTTACTTTTGGTAATTAATGGGGTGTTCATTCGAATTGCACGTACTATGATTTTGCACGTTTATTTATTAAAATTGATAAGAAAAGAGTGAAAGATTTGCAAAATATAAAATTGATAGCAATCAAGAACTTTCTCCGCAGATGCTGTAAAGATTTGCATGCAGTTAATTGAGCTGACATGTAAGTATATTAATGGCCGATTACAATGTCGTACCCAGCTTCAATGTCAGCGAACTTAATTTGTCGAAAGTGTTATTGCACGGGACGGACAGGCCGCGCCAGTCCAGTTTTATACGGAATCGCCCATAACGGACAGCTTCGGCGGCTCTAACTCCCGGGAATGGACACTTGATTAAGATACTTGTGTCACTTTATTTTGCGATTACATCTGACATGAGGTCGCAATCTTCTTTATTGTTAATTTGGAATAAATCTGCTTGATTAACTTTTTCGTTTTACTGAAACTTTGCGCAAATATCGTAGTACTTAACTTACAACCTATTAAAGGAGACAAAGTTGGGTCTATTTGTACACAATCTAGAACATATTTGTAGTTTCACGATAAACAAACATGAAAAAAAGATAGGTACCTAAAGGGAATGAGCAAAGGCAACACCCACACACCCACATATGCACAAAAGCAGGCGGTGTCAAAGCATCAGATAAATCAAATTTATTTACAGTGCCATTCACACCCAAACCTTGGTCCATCCAATGTCATCTAATCAAACGCGGAATCCAACATTAGACGGATGTATGGGTATTCGAAATTGGATCGAAGATTGTAAGAGGGATTGAAGGACAAAGATGGGCGAGGGGGTGTGAGGCGGGAGGGGGTTGGCGGCCCACGCACCACGTCCGAGCCGTAATGAGTTGAAAGCGGATACTTGTAGCGCACTCAGGGCGCGCGTGTCCGGTTACCCGCCTAATGTTGCCCGGATAAACAATGACGTCCAGCCTTTTAGCGACATTTGTGGACCCACTCAACGCTGGACATAAGCCTAAAAAGATTTTACTATTTGAGATTCTTTCCGATGTACGAAAGAAAATGGCGTGTATGTAATAAAAAAATGTGGTTGCGTTGTTTGTCTGTTTGTAAAAGATTAATGAAACTCGAAATAAGGCACCAAGAAACATGAAGTTTTTAAAGAAACTGATGATAAAATGTAAACATGTCTTTTGACGTAAAACACAACATACTGTGGTACCTACTTAAGTACTGCGTCTTCAAGAAATGATCATATATCTCAACTAACTGATACCTATACGTAAGTTGGAACCATACAATACCAGTAGATACATATCACAACGACACGTTGGTATAGTGTAAGTCCACTAGCATTAGGTAAGTGCCGAGCGGCGCTGTGAGAGCCGCCTAGTCAAATGTAGAGTGACGGACCATCATTGCTCCATTAACAGAGAGCGGTCGAGGGCCGGGGGAGTACGGGATGTTTGATACGCCATTACTTCATTAGCAGCCTTACGCTGTCATGAGCCGCTAGCCGATTATTTAACAGCGCTATACATGGACATCTCTAAAAGCTAATGGATAATGTTAGCGGTAATTATTGTTTACGTAAGAGCGGAGTTAAATATCATGTTGTACTGATCAATATTAGATACGAGACCTTGTTGCTAACGTGTTTTGAAACGAATTACCTACTTACATGGTTTTTGAGGCTTTCGTTTTCAATTCTCTGAGTTATTGTTTGTGATGAAGGGTTTTTTGGGCAACTTTATTAGTTAGGTAAGTACCTCAAACCGTTCGGAAAATTAAACTGCTGGTAATACACTCGGACAATTTAAGCTTCTCGTGGGAAATCAAAATAACAGCGAATAGGTGCAAATATCGGCACGAAACTGTAATTTAATACACCGATACGGGGCTTAACACCAAATTAAAAACCGAATTACATAAAATCCCTCCAAATCAATAGGAAAAGAGAAAAGCTTTGAACTGTAAATCACGAATTTGTACTAAATATTTATTTATCGAAACTTACCATTCATTCGAGATCTTTAGTCATAAATATTCCAAATTCGCGCATGGAGCGAGGGGAGGAGGGGGGCATGGGGGTGGTACACAGGGAGTGCGGTCCATTATCCCGAGGTGAGGGCGTCGCAACAGCAAAGACGTTAGTCCGGCTCTGCATCGGCGACTTTATGACGTTATCTCTAACAGGTTCCGTCGCCGGGATGGGGTTGCTTCACTGGTGAAAGCACGGGATCCTCTGTTGTGCCTGATAATTGCCCCTAATGGAAAAGTCTAGTCACTTCGTGCGAAGTGCATTCCAAGTTTTCGCTTTTGCCAGATGGAAGTTATTACTTAGTCTTGCGTAGGCAACGACTTATAGATTCAAATAAATAGCTTAAAAAATGGGTACTCTCAATTTATAGCGACTAATGGATTTCACATCTTCAGCAATCCCGCCATATGAAAAGGCTCTCTTTAATTTTTCGCAAAGTAAACAAACATTTTCTACCCAATCCGTTATGGGAATCAACCTTTCGAAATTCTTGAAGGGAAATGATACATTAGAAATGGCTACTAATACTTTTAGGTATCCCAAGTATTCGCGAGGAAATAAATCGGTGCGTGCGGTGAATGCGTGAACAAATTGAGCGGATATGTTTATCGACTAGTGTGTGTGTAGGTACTTAGTAACTTGACAGAATGAAAAAGCAAGCAAAATCTAATACACTTACGAGCATCTTACAGCGCATACATATTTAACACGCATATTTACCTATTGGCGTGGATCAGTGGGAGTGTGGGTGGGCCCCACGTACCCACACTGGGGGTAAAGACGGTCATTCAATGAGATTGCTTCTTGCCGCTACTCTCGAGGTAATGGATCTCGCCAAAATAGACTGGATCAAGGAAACACTGCTAGTGCGTTAGTGCACCGTGTGTCCACGCTGCTGCAGTAAACAACGCGATGGATGTGGTACACGGTCTGGATATTTTGTGCTCTCATAATAAACTATGTTCAAACACAAAGATGATACAATGACCCTTGTACTTGTACCTTCTTCTAAAAATCAGAGTCATAATGTACAAACAATCAAATATTTTTGGGACGTTCACAGTTCCACCTTCTGTTCTGATTTCTATCATTTAAAATGCATAATTCTCATTCCATTTCAGGACATAATTTGAATATAACAAAACATGCCAGGTCTATGTATTATACCCTTTCCGTTTTGAATGTAGACCGGCGCGGCGCAGAAATGTCACCGTGAAACAGCACTCAAAGCAAAGTGCATATCTATGTAGCGAGTGGACATTCGATCTTAAAATAGATTACTGGACGTTGTTGAATATTCTTAGTACTAATATTTGCATAAGACTAACGAAATATTAATTTAATAGGTGAATGGTTTGGTTATGTAATTTAAATAAATCTGTAATAAACAAGTCACGACAATCGTGTTGTAAATTGCAATTGTCATCAATTAGGTAAATGCAAACTTATTACTTATTAACAATACCTTTGGAATTTGATTTTGGCCATACTGCATTACATAAGTGCTGTTAATAAAAGGTACCTATGCTAACTACTTTAATAAAAACCAAAACCAAATTTAGATTTGTTATTGAGTGTAAATTGACCTATGAATGAGCTTTAAAAATTTTTGGTGCTACGGAACACTTTTTGCGCGAGTCCAACTCGCTTTTTGTCGGTTTTTGAGCATTCTATCTCCGTAGAGCATTCTAGTGGCAGATAATGCCTACGTTGCGTATGAGTTACTTAGTAGAAGTTTTCATTAAGACTTTTCTGTAATCTATATTTTCATTTCAATATAGCCTTATTCCAAGAGGACAAAGAAAGCAAAAAAGTCTACGTTTCTTGTCTATCTATCCTGTCACTGGTCCGCTGGAAGAAATTTATAAATAAAATAAATAAATGAAGTACAAACATGGATCTACCAATCGAGTTTCAAGTAATAAAATAAGTAGGTAGGTGATTATACTTATTAACATACCTGTAGTTCATTCTAAACTCAAACAATAACTTGACGAAATAAAGAAAACACTTATTTGGCATTAAATGGCAGAATTAATTAGGTAACTCTCACGCCTACGTTTTTATTAAAGCTAAAGGCACATCAAGTTAATTAATTAAACGAAATACCTAGAATTGTACTATGGGCACTATCTCACGGCTCTTGTGAAAAAACCGGCCAAGAGCGTGTCGGGCCACGCTCACTGTAGGGTTCCGTAGCTTCCCAGACCATTAAAAATACCAACATTTTTCGTCAGCAAAAATAACTTTGTTTTTCATAGTAGGTATTTGTATGAAAAACAAAGTTATCATTTGCGTTTTTTTGAAAAAGTGCTATATAACTCAAAAACTATTCAACTCATCAAGTTGAAAATAATTTTCCTAGAAAGTTCATATAAAGGTCTACTTCTGTGATTTTTTTCATATTTTTTAAACTTATGGTTCAAAAGTTAGAGGGGGGGGGACACATTGTTTTTGACTTTCGGAGCGATTATTTCCTAAAATATTAATATTATCAAAAAATGATTTTAGAAAACCCCTATTCATTTTTAAATACCTATCCAACAATATATCACACGTCAGGGTCAAAATTAAAAAAAAAATCGCTCCCCACTTTACGTCTGGGGGAGGTACCCTAATAAAAATGTTTTTTTAAATTTTTATTTTTGCACTTTGTCGGCATGATTGATATACATATTGGTACCAAATTTCAGCTTTCTGGTGCTAACGGTCACTGAGATTATCCGCGGACAGACAGACAGACAGACATGGCGAAACTATAAGGGTTCCGTTTTTTGCCATTTGGCTACGGAACCCTAAAAAAGAGTTCTTCAAACATTAGGTTTATTTACGCCGCTTTTAAACTTTTCATAACTGTTCAAATTAAGAACTTTTTCAGATTTAGGAACATCTACAGTTTGGCCGCTGAGAGAATGCGCTCCTGACAGGTCATGGGCGAAAAGACTATATAACTTTAAAGTGGCGAAGAATTTACGATAAACATATAAATATTGTATGAACACATGAGGAAGTAAGTGGAATGAAACTCCATTTATTTATCTTGTAATGAGTTTTTATTTAAATTAGGATGTTGAAACATTGGGATGATTAATTTTGCACCAGAGCATCAAAGTACGCATTTTATTGTATTAATCAATATCAGAGAGACTAACTAAGTAGACATCGGTTAGCCATAGATAATTAATTCGCATAGACACACGTCACACACTATCATTTTTTTTTTGCAAATAGGCTGACAACCAGTCTTACCAAGTGGTATCGTATTACCCAGTATTGACTAGGTTGTGGATGTCAGATAGGCAGTCGCTCCATGTAAAATACTGGTATTCAGTTGCATCCGGTTAGACTGGGAGCCAAGCCCAACAAAGTTGGGAAAAGGCTAAGCAGATGATGATTTATTTAACCATATTTTTTTGTCCTATCAACAAAATACTTAATACTATTAAAAACGATATCAGTAATCAAGTAACAATAAATGTTGTAATTTCGCGCTTATATGTACCATCTGACAAACGTCAGAAACGCATTCTCTCAGCGGCCAAACTGTAAATGTACTGAATAAACCACAACCTCTTTAGTAAAGCCTTACATAACACACAACACATAGGTGTTATCGAGTAGTATCGTCACACAAATTCACACAATGGATTCAGTATGGATTGAATTATGGAAGACGCGGAACTGGGCCGTGTAGGGACAGGGGGGAAATGGAAAATGTGTGTCGCCAACTTGGGCCTAACAGCTCCTGGACAGGGTAGCCGCGATAATGGATTGATCAGATACCACTTTGAGTACTCTACGGCTGTGCTATATAAAAAGTATGTTTGTGTATGTGTACGTTACCTACATGCCCAACTTTGTGTATTTGAGTCATTTCGTTACCTATGTTGTTTTTCAGGAAAGAGGTTTTAAAAAAAAATGTGACAGTGTAGTAGGAAGTAGGTATTCATGCAAATATTGTGTAAGTATATAATTTACCTAATTGAACGTAAATTGTATTTGGACACCCCTTGAAAACTCGATGTGGTATTTATGATAAGTACGGTCTATATTATGCAATTCCAATCGCGTGTTATTAAAATCGTTTTGAAAGTAACAACAATATTTTCTTGTTCTCATTTATTCATTTTAATGCAGTTTTTTATGGTTAAAACAATTTTTTTTTTTTTTTATATGAACGTAAACATGTATTTACGGATGTTGAAAGTACAGTAAATGGGAACCTTATATTTTCCACTTACCTACATAATAAGGGCAATCAAATATTTTTGGTGGTTTTTAATTATGTCGTTCATGACATCATAAAATGCCATAAATGGCAAGGCTCTTAAACGTACATTGTTGCATACAGATTTAATAATATTAAATGTCAGCATTATTTAAATGAGAAATTATAAACAAGACTTAAATAACGTATCCTGTTTTGTGTGTTGATAAATGTTTTCTTTAGATACCTATATTTCACTTGAAACAAACATTATTTGATGATGGTTTTACATTTACGATTTCTTAAATAATTTAAAGATATTTTTCTGGACAAACATAGTAATAATTTCAGTACCATTAGCTGAATTGGTGCATGATTTAGGTTCTGTTATCAATAGCTTTGCAAAACGACATCAACTAATATGCATAATCAATCATTTACAAACATTGAACCCTATCTCAAGATAGAATAAATAGTTAATATTAGTTATATGAAGGAGTGCACAATAAAAAGAACTCAGTGAGGCTACTCAGTCGCTAGTTCATTATCCAAATGGACTACAGCTATTTGATCCACTTATGTGATTGCCTGCAAGCATTATCTCTCCTCCAGTGAATGGAAGCCATAAGTCTACCTCGTAACTCTCTCGCTTCTCTTACAATATTTCTAGGTACTTACGTTAGCAATAAATATGTATGCACATAAATTAACTATTGAACTACGAATGTGATTTGTGCTTGTGGAAATCTTTACTGGCTGTATTGGTTCGCGATTCATTGATTGGTTTCGAGCCCTAATTAATTAGTGTTCATAAAAAAAGACATTTAAAAAAAAAAGTCAAACACCCTATTGAAGGTGTTTGAGTTTGGAGGTAGACTAACACTGAATATACGTATATTTTGAGTTCTTCAGCAAACAATGAATAAACTCAACATAAAATAGATGTACCAAATAAATAATATAGGAACAAGATATTAGAATCCGAAGCAACGAGGGCATACCATCGCCTTCAATATACCCATACCCTTAAGCAATAGATAAGAGAACAATTTCATTATAACTGCTGACTATATCCTACATACGATAGCCTTTATACTCTTCCTATACATAAAACAGATAAATACCGCACATTTACATTCATTGCTTAGAGTGAATCAAAAGAGTTGGAGTGCTCTGAAGAAATCAGCAGATACAAGATAATGGACCGACCCAATCACTTAGCGAGGTGGACCTCGGTTACTTATACACTAGCCAGCTACTACACTCATGTATAAATTTACAAGGCTCTATATAATTCCCTGCAAGCTCGCCTTTGTTTATCGTTGACGTGCAATACAACACGGATCTTGAATCTTGATTCGGTTATAAGCTTGATTAATTTGCTTGTTAGTGTAACAATGGATATTTGGTTAACCAATTAATGTTTTGACGCGACTTCCTATTGAGTTCAGAACATGTTGTGGCAAATACATTGGCATTAGGATCAGGCTGAGGTTGGCAGAGCTAGATCGCAGTCCAAAGGATGAGCGTCCTGTTCTGTTTAACTGAAAACCAGCGCTGTTCTGTGGGTTCCCCATAGCACAGCATCATGCTGAGTGGTAAACCTATTTGTCGCACTCACGGCGTGCAACTTTTTATTTTTTGTCCGTTTAGTCTTACAATTATGTTAATGTTGCTGTGTTAATTTTCAGTTTTAGTTAAATGTTTGTGTTTGTATTAATGCGTTCTATGTTTACCATATTAATATTGTATGCACGTCATGGATTTGCGACGAATAAACATTTTTTCTTTCTTTCTTCTTTCTTTCTTAAGCTATCATCAACAAATTACGTCCATCGCTATTACAAGATAGTTTCCAATCTAGACATAAGGTTTTGTTCACAAGACAACATATATGGTCCTTTTACAGCTCTATCTTCATACCTTCATAATTATGACTATAACAAAATTCGCAATATCCGAATGGTCTCCTCGATGTTGATATTGGCAACACTTTTCGTTATTAAAAAATATTTGTAAAAGGGGCTAAGATAACGTGTATCTCCTCCCCTCAAGGGTTTTTTCAGCACGATGAAGAGGCTCGCTCTATTTCCTACAATTATTCGTCGGAAATGAGATTTTGGATTAGACCGCCCGCCCGTCTGATGAAGACGTCTACAAGATGGACTGGGACGAAAAAACAATTAAATGTAGACAGAATTAATACTTTTACATTAGCAGATTAAGAAGTAACTTAGGTATATATGTATATGTATAATATAGGTTCAAGCACGAATATTCCTTGGTTTCGTTGGTGGTTAACACTTTGATACCCACTTTGTTGTTATATTCTAGGCTTCAGTTTAGTTGTACACCATGGTGAAGAAAAAAATGTTAGTTCGATGATATTGTTTCTTGTCTAACCTAGAGATGGTTTTATGGTGACTAGACTTCCGCCGAGGCACTCCGAGGCAGGGCGAGTGCGAGAGAGCTCGTCTAGCGTCGGCGTCGGTGTTCCTCGTTTTGGATTTACACTCTCGCACTGACCCATGTCTCGGAGTTTCTCAGTGTCTTGTGTATTAGTGTCCTGAGCAGAGAGTGTAAAGCCACCTTTATGCAAGCTTATGAGGTGGTGTATAGTCCAGAAACCGGACAAACAAAATATTTAGCTGGATCATTTTTTGATTGTTCTCCAAAATAAATTAACAAAACCTAAGCTATGTCCAACAATTACCTATTGCAATTATTTATTCCAAGGAACTATTTATTTAAGATTTAGGTATTGTATGACAAATTAATTATGGCTATGACAGCATTATAACTAATAGCGTCAAAAGAGTAGTAAGTATAAGATAGAAGCCCTGTCTTGGTAGTCATTTACCTTTACAGTATTCTATACACAACTCCGTTAATTAAAAGTTAACAAAGCCGGCGTCTAATTGGATGGTTTATCTATACCTACATATAAGTCAGTGTACGTACACATTCACTGAGTTTATAATAATTACATTATTGTTTGCTTAGGTGTACATCTTCAGATGTTATTAAGTTCGCTGAATAAACTTGAAGACCGGGTATTTCCTTATAAGTAATACCTAAGACGTAAAAATCAAATGTCCATCCATTACCAGTAAACCATAAATCTCCAGTACAGCGTTCAACCAAAAAGCTACAAGCAAATGACCCGATGAAATTTTTCTAAATTGCATACAAAATGTCTCTTACAGACTTGTGGGTTCTGACGGCTATTACTTACAACGCAATATCAAATTGCTTTCAATTTATTTCGCAATTGCCGTCTTTGAGTTTCGCTTTGTAGGGGCCTCTGACGTCGGTCCGAGGCAACAATAAAATGTATTCGTCTCCGGAATGTTTAATATGGGGAAAAGTTTAATAACGCGTCCGGGCGGGCGGCGAGCGGCCCTGCAGCGGCCGGCCCGGACGGGTGGTCAGCGCGCCTCACCAACCGACTACGATAAATCAAATCTTTTACCTTCTACGTCGCTGAGAAAAATCCCTATTACATTCACAAACATTTCTTCGACCACCAGTAAAAAATTACTGTCCAATTATATTTGCGACTAGCAGTTTTATATTTTTTGTGCTAGATTTTTGTCAACCCTTTATATCCGCGATAGCGAAATTATCATATTTTATGTACCTAAAAGACTTTGAAAAACATACTTATTTATGAACAATCATTGTGGCTTTGGTATCGGCTAGGTTAGGTACAAACTCTTTGTCTAGCTAAATAATAGGTACTTTTATCTTTTCAGCATCCAAGATGCACACACATGCCAAACTAAACTTCACATTACTTACGTAATTATGTATATTGATAACTTGTACTATTTACTTGCTTAGGTACCTGCCCAGGTTGACCTACCTCCCTATAAAAAGTTTGTTTAGTAAACTCTTTTAATTAACGCTTAATAACGTCTCGGCATAAAAATCGAGGCACCCATTGTTCCAACGGCTCACTAAGGCGATGTGATGTGGCGTTGTAAAAAAACCGGCCAAGAGCGTGTCGGGCCACGCTCACTGTAGGGTTCCGTAGCTTCCCAGACCATTAAAAATACCAACATTTTTCGTCAGCAAAAATAACTTTGTTTTTCATAGTATTTGTATGAAAAACAAAGTTATCATTTGCGTTTTTTTGAAAAAGTGCTATATAACTCAAAAACTATTCAACTCATCAAGTTGAAAATAATTTTCCTAGAAAGTTCATATAAAGGTCTACTTCTGTGATTTTTTTCATATTTTTTAAACTTATGGTTCAAAAGTTAGAGGGGGGGGGGACACATTGTTTTTGACTTTCGGAGCGATTATTTCCTAAAATATTAATATTATCAAAAAATGATTTTAGAAAACCCCTATTCATTTTTAAATACCTATCCAACAATATATCACACGTCAGGGTCAAAATTAAAAAAAAAATCGCTCCCCACTTTACGTCTGGGGGAGGTTCCCTAATAAAAATGTTTTTTTAAATTTTTATTTTTGCACTTTGTCGGCATGATTGATATACATATTGGTACCAAATTTCAGCTTTCTGGTGCTAACGGTCACTGAGATTATCCGCGGACAGACAGACAGACAGACATGGCGAAACTATAAGGGTTCCGTTTTTTGCCATTTGGCTACGGAACCCTAAAAACGGTTGTAATTGGAAACATTGTGACTGCAGCTCATCAAGACATAGCAACGAAGCTCGGCTCTGGTGTCTGCGCCGCCGCCGACACAATAGCTCCCTGACGTTAATTAAATGTTAACAAACGCCCTCGTCGTCTAATTGGAACTGTTGCCTATTATCCTTACCTTTCGACGCGGAGAATAACTCCCAACCTCGTGAATTGTACTTCAGACTTTTTACTCGGCTTTCTTCAAATTGACTGAGACTCATTGCTTTTGTTTTTAAAGATAAGTAGGCATCCACTCATTCAAACACAAAGCTTTTTAGGGTTCCGTAGCCAAATGGCAAAAAACGGAACCCTTATAGTTTCGCCATGTCTGTCTGTCTGTCTGTCCGCGGATAATCTCAGTGACCGTTAGCACCAGAAAGCTGAAATTTGGTACCAATATGTATATCAATCATGCCGACAAAGTGCAAAAATAAAAATTTAAAAAAACATTTTTATTAGGGTACCTCCCCCAGACGTAAAGTGGGGAGCGATTTTTTTTTTAATTTTGACCCTGACGTGTGATATATTGTTGGATTGGTATTTAAAAATGAATAGGGGTTTTCTAAAATCATTTTTTGATAATATTAATATTTTAGGAAATAATCGCTCCGAAAGTCAAAAACAATGTGTCCCCCCCCCCTCTAACTTTTGAACCATAAGTTTAAAAAATATGAAAAAAATCACAGAAGTAGACCTTTATATGAACTTTCTAGGAAAATTATTTTCAACTTGATGAGTTGAATAGTTTTTGAGTTATATAGCACTTTTTCAAAAAAACGCAAATGATAACTTTGTTTTTCATACAAATACTATGAAAAACAAAGTTATTTTTGCTGACGAAAAATGTTGGTATTTTTAATGGTCTGGGAAGCTACGGAACCCTACAGTGAGCGTGGCCCGACACGCTCTTGGCCGGTTTTTTTAATTGCTAGTTCCAACAAGTTCTAAAATTGTAAAATAACTAACGGTTTTGTCTATCTTGGCAGGATTAAATTAAGGAGGATGTGCTAATGTTCTCGTGCTTCCTTACCTGAAATAAGGGTTCGGTACCATAATAGGCGATTCCTGCTGTGTGAAGGTTTACATGAACGGTCGAACAAGCTATTTGGTTTGCACTTTACTATGCAGTTTGTGGGTTAAACTGTAAACCAAATAGCTTGTTCGACCGTACAAGTAGATAGGAGATGCCGTACCGCCTAGTCTAGGTGAAGTTTAGTTTAATTTTCACTAGCTTTTGCTCGCGGCTTCGCCCGCTTTAATTTAGAAGTTGACAAGTAAACTCGTAAGTAACACACAATTAAAGTGTCTCTATTAAAATAAGTATAGGTAGGTAGGTAATACAATATGATTCAGAAAATGCCATTAGTAAATGAATTTTAACTTTTACAGCTCATACAAAAATCTTCAAAGCCCTTTCTTAGGTTTTTTTGTAATTTGCAGGATTGCAGGTCAGTAAGGTTGTATTACTATGTTGATGAAAATTCGCGCCAGTAATACTGTACTCTGTGCCAGTAACACGCTATGTAGTTACAGAATCATAAATCATCACTACAAACCTCCAAGTTCATTATCTTATTCCAATTCTATAACTATTTCATGAAAAGTCATTGAATGGGGGCTATGGTATTAACCCCTTACTGCATCGCGTGACATATCGGGCATCAAGGGTTTTTGTCACATCATTTAAATTTGGTACATTGTTTTTCTTCAACTCATAAATCAAAAACCGGCCAAGAGCGTGTCGGGCCACGCTCACTGTAGGGTTCCGTAGCTTCCCAGACCATTAAAAATACCAACATTTTTCGTCAGCAAAAATAACTTTGTTTTTCATAGTATTTGTATGAAAAACAAAGTTATCATTTGCGTTTTTTTTAAAAAGTGCTATATAACTCAAAAACTATTCAACTCATCAAGTTGAAAATAATTTTCCTAGAAAGTTCATATAAAGGTCTACTTCTGTGATTTTTTTCATATTTTTTAAACTTATGGTTCAAAAGTTAGAGGGGGGGGGGACACATTGTTTTTGACTTTCGGAGCGATTATTTCCTAAAATATTAATATTATCAAAAAATGATTTTAGAAAACCCCTATTCATTTTTAAATACCTATCCAACAATATATCACACGTCAGGGTCAAAATTAAAAAAAAAATCGCTCCCCACTTTACGTCTGGGGGAGGTACCCTAATAAAAATGTTTTTTTAAATTTTTATTTTTGCACTTTGTCGGCATGATTGATATACATATTGGTACCAAATTTCAGCTTTCTGGTGCTAACGGTCACTGAGATTATCCGCGGACAGACAGACAGACAGACAGACAGACAGACAGACAGACATGGCGAAACTATAAGGGTTCCGTTTTTTGCCATTTGGCTACGGAACCCTAAAAACCGGTAATATGATTTGACGTTTGTAAAAAAAAATTGTGACCAGCACTAGTAGGTTTTAAGATAATTATTATGTCAGTTGGTTTCCTAACGGTCGACAAACAAAGAGGAAGTGGACTCTGCGTTCGGGGTGTTTTTGTATGGATTTTCACGATAAATAGCCACGAAAATAATTTTGCATACAGTAGACCTTTATTGAAAGGCAATAGGCAAATAAAAACTAGATTCGCATGAAAGATTGCAAATATTTAGGTTGCTGAAGTTAGTACCCACATATCTGTTTGGCAGATATGGCATTGTATGCAGAATGACAATAGAAATAAGAAAACCATATAATATGGGATAGTATGCAATGTGGTCAACATTCCAAATGTGAGTAAAGAGGTTTCTGATGAAGATACAGAATGGAGAGATAATCGAGAGCTGACTCAAACAAATACAACGGCACCACCCGTTATATTTGTCTGATCAGAAGATGTTGATGTATATTTACAGTCAGAATTGGAAGACCAAAGCGGGATTATGGTGCTTTAAATACAAAGCCTATATCTATATGTCACCGTAAAATTGTCAAATACGTTATATTGTAATATCTCTAGCGATATTGTAAAGTTTCGAATTATTGTCAAATGAACATGCTGCTTACAATAAAACGTATTATTTTTCGTGAAATGCATGCGATGGTAGTCAACTCACGAGGTGTGGAGAGAAGGAGGGGGACCTTGCCCAGTAGTATCACTCTCATGAAAAGATACTGTACCGTTCCTGAGAAATATCGATTAATATAACCGAACCTTAAAACACTTCATATTCCCCTAAAAAGCGTAGTCGACGGAGCAAGAAAATTCATCCAGAGACGTAAAAAAGAGGGTTTTGTGTTTAAAATTAATAAACTTCATACACCTATAGAACAAAATCCAATGAAGTTTGAACCTTTAAAAGTTACTGTAAATACTTCAAATCTAATACAGGTAAAATTATAATTTCTCAATTTTCTTGAAATTTTATTTTTGAAGTGAATACGCCCAAAATAGCGGAACTCAAGAAAATCGGCTTTCCTCGGTATAAGTAGTTGGTAATACAGGGTGGAAACGGGTAAACGGGGCAGTAAGGGGAACTGCAGCTACACGAAAAAGGTCTTAGAAACAATCCATAATTTTTTCGCTAAATGTTTATCCCCATTCACAGATTTAATTAAAAAGTAAAGTGCAGTTAGCAAGAAAATTGCCAATTATCATTATTGGCATCAATAAAACAATTTTTTTGATGCCAATAATGATAAACCTTAACCGTTGCAGCTACATGAAAATGATCTCAGGAAACAATCCGTAATTTTTCGTGAAATTTTGATCCCCATTCACAGATTAAAAAAAGTACAGTTATACCAAGAAAATTGTTATTTTACACAAAACATTTTTTGATGCCAATCGATCCTGTTTCTAATACTCAACGGTTAAGGAAGCTCCCCTTTCTGCCCGGTTAATCGTTTCCACCCTGTATTTACAAATAAAATAATACTACGAAAAAAATGTAGACTATACGAATGTACATCAGACATAAATCCCGAAAAGTTACAAATACAAACGAGTTCAAATCCTACTATCTACAAATAATAAAAATTCTTTGTCCTGAAGGACTGTGATGGATCAACGCACAGCCTTTACCGCAGATTGTAGAAACCTGAAGCTTGGAGGGTGTATTTTTGTATAATAATTTCAGAAAATCATTTCTTATCGTATGCCTATGATAGGATAAGAAAGGATTTTTTGAAATTATACCCCTAAGAGGGTGAAAAGGTGGGGGCAAAGTTTGTATGGGAAAATGTGATTCCTTGGTCCAATCTACTTCAAGTTTTGTTATCAACAATATTAACAGAATTGATGGACGCGTTTCGTATTGCACGTAAATTGATTTCAATACTGTATATCTTAGGAGATACACCGTTTTAAATAACTCCGCAGCAAAATAATGATCATGTACCGGGCGCGCATTTTCATTATGCGGAAGGCTGTGTGTGGTGTGGTTTTTCAAAATTGTATTATAGGATGCTTACGACCCAATCTCTGTAACCCTCTCTTTCTCTTATGTGACGCAGACGAAGTTGCGCGGATCAACTAGTGTTTAAATAAACAAGAGACTGCTTTATGGAATATCTTGAACTACAGTAATTAACACCAAACTACATGTGTATAAAAGTTAAAAAAGTTCCTAATAAAAACCCAAGTTCGTAATTTTCTGATTAAAAATATAATAAAACATAGTAAATATACGCGTTTTTCTCAATTTATTCCATAGTTATTTTTACTTATGCCATAGAACTGCAAAAGATGCCATATTTGGCATTGAAAGTTTTTCGTTTTTTTTTTCGAAAATACTGGGTCCAGATTTTTTTTGTGGAATGTCTTAGGGTCATACTATGCTATACAGGGTGTATACCACCTCATCACAAAGCCGTTAAGGCAATTACACGAGCTAAACGCGAGTTTTATAATTACTAAAAGTATATTTATGATTCACTGCTATAGACCAGAGAAATATATGATATTCTTCAGGATATATGCTAGCATGATACTGTTTTGAAAACATAATACAATTAATTTGGCTCGATAAAAAGAAATCACGAACTTACCTCTAAAAATATCTTTCAAACAATAAAAAACATAAGTAGGTACTAATATGCATGCGATCATTCTGATTTTTTGGCAAATAATTCTACAAGCAATATATTAGCATGATACTGTTTTAGTTTTTTAATCCAATCAATAGTTTTTTTGTAAATCGATCGAAACCACTCATTTCGCGCTATTTGGCCCGCAGTGGCTGACGTAACAACCACTTTGTAGTGCAAGCTGATTAGAACTTTATTCTAACAGCATTTCAAACGAAGTTTGAACCACCACAAATAGAGTTGCTAATTTAGCTCGTCTAAGCGCCTTAACCAAGCATTCTGTACATCAAACTAAGTAACTTTACGCATTTTTTTTTGCTGGGAAACAAGTATTTTTTTTTGAGGTTATAATAGTACATTATGGTACAAGTGTGTAATGTTGGTGATTACCGCCGAGGCGCCATTGAGAACCGAGCCGTTAGGCGAGGTTCTTAAGAAAGCCGAGACGGTAATCATCAACACACACGTGTATCATACGACGTTTTTCAACACACTTGAGAGTAAAATAATAGGTACTAAAAATAACTATAATTTCAACAGTGAAAACGAGTTGTGAATTTTTTTTCGCAATGGCGGGAATAATTCATCAGTTTTCCTATGCGCGCGCATCTAACAATGGCGATCGCCCATAGACTAAAAGAATGAGGTTCCTTTTTTTTTGGCTTTTCGCGGATAGCGTTTCAGCCACGTACGAAATGTGGAATTCGAAGTTTTATAATTAAAAAAAAAACGTAAAAAAAAAGAAAACAAAAGTTGCATTTGAGTGAAAGTTTTATTTATTAAAAACTTATAAGTTGAAATTATCTATGTAGATACGAAGTTGTATGAAATGAGCAAGCAATAGGTACATTAATTTATTTGTACTATTGAACACGATCTTTTTTGTATCGAAACTTTTTTAAGAACAAAGCAATTCAACCAATAAAATAAAAAAAAAACCCTATAACTCACTTGTGAATAATAGCAATGAAAAAGTCACAGTTTGATTACAGGTGTCATTATGTGCGGTGAAATTAGAGCCACTTTATGAGCAAGTGTGTTGAAAATTACGTTTTGTGGTAGAACTCAATGTAACGCACTTAAAACATTGTATAGGTAGGTAGTAGGTAGGTAGTAGCAGGTGGGTAGTAGGTAGGTAGTAGTAGGTAGGTAGGTAGTGGTAGGTAGTAGGTAGGTAGTGGTAGGTAGTAGTAGTTAGGTAGTAGGTAGGTAGTAGTAGGTAGGTAGTAAGTGACAGGACACCGTCTGTCGGGTTCGGGTCGGCTAGCTTACAATAAATGCCTGAGTGAAGGGGTGTTCCCTGAAATATGGAAACGGGTCAATATAACGCCTGTACACAAGGGAGGCATTTTTAACTTTAAAGACCATCTATGTGGCTACTTACTTGGGTTGTATGTGCTACGGGGCACCTGTTTGGGCCGATAGGGCCACCATAGGAGCGGTACGATGTAAATTGCTTCAAAGCCAGCGTTTGGCTTTGATATTCCTTAGCAAAGCGTATAGGACGGTTAGCCTTACCGGTGCTTGCGGGTGTACTTCCAGTCGATCTTGAGGTGCAGCGGCGGGCTGGCTGCAATGTACTATAACGCGCGTGAGACCACGGATGCAGACTTTTTAACCATACGTGATCGTGCTAGGATTTCTAGATTATTCAAACCACAGACCGACGTCTGGCAGGAACTTTTATCTGAATGGCAATGTAGGTGGGATAATTTCATCAAGGGCAGACACCTTCACCAGTTCTTTCCATCCGTTCGTGAGTGGCTGGACAGGACATGGCTGGAGGTCGATCACTGTGTTGCCCAATTTCTCACGGGTCATGGTAGGCTTGCCAACATTTTCTTTATCTAAATATAGTATTTTTCAAAATAAGCTATAAAAAATATAGTACACCCCAAAACAGTATAGTATTTTATGAAAAAAAAAAAACAGACAAAAATATTTACAAAGATTCATGTTATTTATTTATTTTTATAAAAATATTTTTAGTTGCACTTCTTGCAGAAAAAAAGTCTCATGTATGCAATATTATTAGATTCAATTAATTAAATCAATTTTTATTTTTAAATTGTCGTTTTTTTTATTAAAGAACTACCTACTAGGTACCTACTTCTGTTTCTTTCTTCTCGCCATTTCAAATTCATGACCAAAAACCTTTCTTTGATTTGAATGCCGAAGTGGCGCGAATAAAAAGCAGGACTGAAATTACTTTTTCATCCCCCCATCTCGGAAAGAGTATTTTTCCTCTTCGATATCCGAGTGCAAAAGCCGTTTTTATCCTCTAGAGGAATAAAGTAAATTGAATTTAGAACATCGTGTGCACTAAGTTTGTGAATTCAAAACATCATTAAACCTATTTACTTCTACCTCTATGGTGCCGAATTTATCACACAACTTTTTTTAATTTGTTAATAACTCAGACTCGGAACCTTCTTGGTGTACTTTTTTTAATTAGCTTTACGCGCGCCATTTTCTTTTCACTTCATATTGTTAAAACCTTACGTTAAAAACAAGGAACTTGAAAACAAGTGAAAAACCTAAAATGACGACTCATTATCTAGCGACGAGGAAGTTTATTTAACGTCAACAGAATTAACTGAATTTGTTAATAATGCGCAATTTTTTTGCGTTTATTCATTTCCTCGCTGAGGTGGGATGAAAAGTTACGTGTTGCACTAGGTTGCACTCGAGTGCAAAGATTTTTCACCTCATGCTCTTTTGATTCCCTCGCTAACGCTCAAGATTCTAAGTTTTGAATCACTCGCTTTGCTCGTGACTCAATTTTATAATCTTGCGCTTGCTCGGTCATCAAAATTGAGCACGCGGTTAAAAAACAACTTTGCACTCTTGTATAACAAATAACTATTTCGGTACCATATGTTGTAATCGGTATTTTTTTAAATAAAATGTCGACATTTTTGGCCTGTAGTTTTGTCAGTACTCGTACACTCAAAAGTACAATCTTTACTTAACTACTTACTTTTGACAGATGTCTGTTAATGAATGGTGATTCTAAATTTCGGTGTTGAAAATCAAAATATTAAAAATAAAATATTTGCATACTATAAATTTCTTCAACAGTATATAGTACGTAGACCCGAAATATCAATACTATATATTATTTAGTGCATCTGAAATGTTTGCGCAAGCGAGAGTAGACAGCTTCTCAGCTGTAGTGCGAAAAAAGAATGCGTCTCTTCTCGCCAGATTGCGTGGCAGTGGCAACAGCCTCTTGAGAATTATTGCCGGTAGGCATGATGAAAGCCCCATAGTGAGGCATCTTATAAAAACCACCCTGTCTGTAGTAGAATATAAGTACTAACATAGGTTATAAGTTAAATTGTTTACTAACATTCTAGAATTATCAGAATTATCCTAACACTAGTCGTAAGTTTCATTGTACTACTAACCAATTGGATCTTTGTTATCTTAAATAAACATTATTATTATTATATTATTATTGTACGGTTGGCAACCATATGTCATGGTAACTTTAAGAGTAAATTATTTTCCTTCAGGCTTGTTGACTCGCCTTTTTGTCAATGTTCCACATCTGACTGCGAATATGAACAATCTGCACATCACATTTTGTGGGAGTGTCTTTGGCAAAATGAACGCAATAATAAGTTGGATAGTGTACAGGTTACATCCGGAGTCATTTACTATACGGACCTTGTAGAAACTAGAGCTAATTTCCGTGCGTTCAAGCGTTTTTGCCATACCTATTATTGGAATCAAATATAACAGCTGACAACTTAGGACCATTAATGTTAATATTTATCCTTGGTGCTAGGCAACTGGGCCTATCCCAGTTGTAAACGTCCCTTTGTGCCTATTGGCCTTGTTTCGTTCTGTCTCCTGCTGATATGGAGGGAAGTGGACATTACGGTTGTTTTTCCTACTCCTCCGCTATACTTTCTGCTTAAGGGGCCGGCGGAGCATGCGTATTTCATACAAACGTAATACCAAAATAATTTGTAAATAGAACATATTCTTAAGCTAGTGTGTATTTATTTCGATTGGATTATTATTTCGATTGGATTACATAATATCTATGTTCCCAAATTTATATTTTGAAACCACAATGGTTTATAGACGAGATATGTGGAATTTAAAATTTCTATACAAAACTTATTTTTCTCATAACTCTTGTTTAAAACAGTATTCAATCAAAATATATATTTGGGAACCTAGATATTCTGTAATCCAATCGAAATAAATACACACTGCCTTAGGAATATGTTTGATTTACAAATTATTTTGGTATTACGTTTGTATGAACTGCGCATGCTCCGCAGGCCTCTTAATTTCGTTGCGGGATCCAAGACAGCTATACTCATTCTCTGGGACTTCGTCGAGCTTCATTGTCTCGGCGCTTTTCTGGTGGTGGCCACTGTTGATTCTGGCTTTCAGGAGTTACAGTGGTTTGAGCGTGTGTGGCGGGCTTGTCCCAATAAAAAAAGGGAGGCTTGAAACATGATATTGAGCAATATCGACCCATCTCAATTCTATTGACCTTGCCAAAGCTGTTTGAAAGACTCGTACATAACGAAGTCTTTCCAATCCTGCACAACGTATTCATTCCTGAACAACATGGTTTTGTTCAGCACCGATCTACTGTTTCCAATTTATTCATATTCACTAACTATCTTTTTGAAAACCTGGACAGGCGTTTGCAGGTGGACGCTGTTTACACAGATATCAAGAAGGCCTTTGACAAGGTCGATCACGAAATTTTACTTAATAAAATTGCATTTAATGGCATAGGTACGGGGAAACTTGCTCCAGTGGTTTTCATTCTACATTCAAAATAGAACACAGAAGGTTGTTGTGAGTGGCCATCAGTCAGATACGGTATTTATAACCTCTGGTGTTCCACAGGGCTCAATCCTGGGACCAGTCCTATTTAATATATAGATAAATGACATTTGGAAATGCTTCTTAAATACGTTTCTTATGTCTGCCGACGATATCAAAGCTTTTAAAATTATGAATACAATAGAAGACTGTCTAAGGTTCCAAGGAGACTTAGATAGACTCTCAGCATACTGTCTTGACAACAAATTACACTTAAGCGTCTCCAAATGTCATTATGTATATAAAATTTACAAGAAATAAATGTGTCACAAATTTTAAGTACGAGTATAAGCTAAATACGTAACGCCTTTCTATGTAACACCTTTATTGTAAGAGATCTCGGTGTTCTACTTGACATTAAGCTATCACTTAATCAACACGTGGAGAGAATTGTAACCTAAGTAAGTACTACATGGTATTGTTTATAATTACTTCGATTCCATTGATCTCACGAGTAAGTTATGTTATGTGGTCCCCCATCGCATACATTTCACAATATTGCTCATTTCACAATGTTCGTTTGACAATATTTCGAGAGTTTACAATATTTCTAGTTATATTACAATCTAACGTGTTTGACAATTTTACGGTGACATAAACATATCTGAGAAATCTAGTGGCACTTTTTACTTTATCCTTATTTTGTTAACATGCGGATAATGTACCACTACATTGCAATATTGTTAATACTTCATATGTATATTATTGTTATTTGTAGACGTTATATATTGTAGCTGTTTATTGTCCTATAATAAATAAAATAAAAAGAAAATTGAATAGCCAAAAAAGCAAAATAATGGAAATGTGATTTTTCTTTTACCATTTGAACGCACTATTATCATTTTTTTTTGGGCAACATTATTTTATCTAATGTCAGACTGACAACCGTCAGTGTCATAGTCGTAGATGTTTAACAAAAAAAGTTTTGTTTTGAATTGAATTGGAAACCTAACCTAAACCAGCTAATCATTTAAATAAAAAAAATTATTAAAAACGAGAAAGCATCATTTATTTTATGAATAATTGGGGGTAATAAAACGCAATGACACAATATTTACCCGGTAGACCGGGTGGAGAGTCAGATTCGGATAGCGACGAGGACTACGGCTTCTACGACAAGCCGGTAACTATTTATTTAGTATTAGTTTTTATATCTCAATCTTTATGTTGTAATCAGAAACATATTACACCCGCGTATCCAGAAAGCTCTTAGGAAATACTTGTTTTAGCCCACTGGAGACCAAGTTTTGAAATATTGTAAGACCTAGGTCTTACAATATTGAGGATCTATCTCAGGTTTATTATCAGCTTCAGGGTTACGTGAATCCGTACAGCGAGTTAATTATCCATTTAGTAAATACCAACAATTAATGCAAGAAATCTCGAAACAATAAATGCGTTGATGTACCAAATGTTCTAGGTTTCATTGATAGGTTCCTACGCCTATTGATGTATTTAGTAGACCTAGACAAAAGCTTATCATTATTATGGAATTGTAGGGGCTTTCTTTTTTTAATCATAATATGTACCTCTAAGACAGCCCAACTAAATTTAATAGTCAAAACTATGATAAAATCGGCAACAAAAATGTATTCTTTCTAAACAAGACATTGATGTGATCCATCATAATGTGCCTAGCCTTCTCCAACTCTGTTGGGGTTTGCAATGGGTGGTAACCAATCCACAGGCCAACCCACATGAGGGCAGCTTAACCTAAACCCTAAACCTGAGTTTGCCACACTTGCAAGTGGATGTAGGACGAAACTACAGAATACCACCTGCTAAGATCCTTACAGACTCCTAAGACAGATAGATACAAAGATTGCCAGAAATCCAAATTATACTCAGGAGACCCAATGTCATGACTAAAAGACAAACTGGACACCTATTTCACCTATTTGTAATGGTGTAACAGAAATGTTTATATTAGATAGAAACATTACCTACCTAAATTAAACATTTAAATATTTCAGCGTAGAAATTACTACCAATATCACCAAAACGAAGAAAAGAAGCTTGAAAATGACTTACAGGATGCCATCATCAATGGGAATTTAGTGGATGTTGAAGAAATTGTCACTACACGTGAGTGGAACCAATTCTTTCAATTCCCAGACAGTGCCGTAAATAGGATGGTGCTACCGGTTCTCAGGCACAGAGTGTAGACTCAGTAGGGCTCAAGAATGGCCAGACCAGGCAGGACTATTATTTTTGCGGTTTGCTCCTGATAAGTTCTCGCTGCGCCCCTAGTGCTCGATTCCAACACATACGTAGTATGGTCGAACAATTAGGTAGTTAGCTATTTAGTTTACACTTCGCAATGTTATTTGTGGGTTAGACTGTAAACCAAATAGCTTGTTTGACAGTACATACCTACATGCCAGCGAGAAACATAAATTTAAAAAAAGTTATGGCTTGCTTTAATAAATCTTTAGTATCTGAACTCACTCATTTGTGGTCTCATTCATTTGTGTACTGTGTAGTTATGAGTAATCTTTGCAAATATTTTCAAATAAACTTTTTTTCACCAATGCATACTTAAACACAATTTATACTAAGCTACCTTTCGTATTCAAAACTGTACCATAACAAGTACCTATAATTAAATTATTTAAAAAAAACAATGGCGCTGTTACAGAAACCCGGGTGCTGAAAAGGCTATTTACGGCACTGTTCCCAGATCATTTTAACAAATTTTCTGTTAGCTGGATTGTTTTCCGTGCTCAGTCCTTCAAGAGGACCATTGTACGTGAGCTATGGTGGTTTTCACTACTGGCTGAGAGAATAATTAAAACATCTTTTAACCATGTTGGTGTGGCAAAAACTTACAAAGTTATGATAGTTGGGAATTTAAACAATACAGGTCTATTGAGCTTATATGAAGTTGCTTATTCCGTTACCTTACAATACAATAAAATTGAATAACGATTACTGTAAAAAGGAAACAATTGTATTACCTTGTGTTACTATGAAGGTAAAGATAAATCTTTGTTTCATTTCAGGATTAAATAACAATGTGAATGGCCCTCTAGACAGCGGTTGGACTGCACTAATGCATGCTTGTTTCCATGCACAGGATCACATTGTCAAATACCTGTTGGAACAAGGAGCTGATCCTAACTATCGTGCTGGTAAGTTTCAAAATATATTGACACTCAACAATATATCTCAGGTGTCTGTGTTGGATGAAGCTGGGTACGAACGTGGAGAGGCTCGAGTAAGAAAAGACAAGATATTTATTTGTAGAAACTGAAACATGAATATAATAAACAAAGAGATCCATCAGGTTTGACCTTACAAATAATGAGTAAGAAAAATCATTCATAGGTATTAAAAAAAAAAAGAGTCCTTTGGCTTGTATGTATGTGTATGTAGTGGGTGAAGTCAGGCTGTGCATGTGGTGAGTGTGACGTATCATTAATAAAAATTTAAAACTTTGTAAATTTTGCATATTTTGACTTATTTACCCTTGCTATTTTCAGAGTGAACAGTCAACTTATAGTAATAGGGAAGACGACAAAAATAAACTAATCAATCCGTCATTTAGATTATTAAGAAATAATCTGACTCGTATTTCTTCTTTCTTTACGTAAACCAAAATTGACGAAGATGCGACGATTTGAAAATTCTCAATACGTCACGCCTTGATATAATTTTGAGTAACGGGTTACATTACACGATTTGTCGGGCACGATCGGCAGCGCGGCAGGGAAGTAGGGCGGTCGGGACCACTCGACCACCCGATTTCTTATTACACTTCCCTTACCCTGCAGGCAGGGCCCGACAAATCGTGTAATGTAATAAGCCCTTGAGTTCTGCCGCCACGAGCCCCCCACTCCCGAGTTTTGATGCGTCTTATCTATGTCAATATTCATTGATTTACAAAAACAACAAGTACTTAAAATTAAATTAAAAAGTTTATTAAAATTAAAAAGTTAAGTAGAAAATAATTCGGTAATACGCCATTTTGTGGCGGCGGCCATCTTGGACTGATTTTTATCAAACATAGCTTAGTCTAGCATAGCAAGAACATTCCCGACTAATTCACCTTTCAAGCAAAAAAAAACAAAAAAAAACAAAATCTGTTCATCCGTTCGGGCGCTACGATGCCATAACCAGACACACAAAACACGTCAAACTTATAACACCCTGTCGTTTTTCGTCGGGGGTTAAAAAATACGCGTCCATTCTTTTCCAAAACTCTAACTGTCCATCAGTTTGCTAGAAATAGATTTGCATTTTTTTTTAAGTATACTGTCGCCATGTCTATTGTAATTAAATTAATTTCTAAAAAATCGAATAACATAAATTACAGATTCCATGACACCCATAATGAGTGCATGCTCAAACAGCAGTGCTAGCAACGAAGCCATAAACAATATTGTGTCAGACTTGATAGACAAGAACTGTGGAGTGAATTGTATTGACAACTATGGACAGACTCCTCTAATGAAAGCTATTGGATGTGGCAGAGTCGCCGTTGTGCAGAAACTGCTAACGATGGGTGTCAATCTTGAAATAAGAGATCTTCAGGGATGGACAGTAAGTAACATTTAATTTTCACTCAAGACTAAAATCAGAAATGTATCTCCGAAGCTACAACAGAAGGACTTATCACCTAGCTAGACTCCTAGGTCCATGTTCACCGAAAAGATAACGGTCTGATTATCTAAAAACAGCTGACACATGACATGCTGCCACTGTGACATGTTCCCATATAAAAATGTGTTTTAAACAGCTGTTTTTAGAAAATCAGACCATCATCTTTTTGGTGAACATGGACACTAGAGTGATAAGATACAGCTACTTCTCTGGAAATTTCCGTAAGTCTTACATTGTAATAGTTTTGATGCAGATTTCATTCCATTTCTATGAAAACTAGTTTATAAAGGTGAACGCATACTTATCAGAGCCGAAGGAATCGATTTTTAGAATTACTTGTATGAAATCCTATAAAACCTCGCACACTTCGAATCGGACGAATAAATGACGTTATACGGATGAGAAAAAATTATTTCGGCGCGGATTAGTGTTATCTTATACCTTATAAATCATGTTAAATTGTTGTCTTGTAGATTGTGTAGTGAGTTTTGCTGATCACTAATCATATAGGTATACTGCTCTGTCAAGAAAAAAACGGGAAAAGATAAATAATATACAAAATGTTTATTATTCATCCAAATTTATTTTATCTCCTTCAAAGTAAGCTCCTTCAGGAACTTACGCCAACAAATAATTCAATCATCAAAACATTTTTAAACGCTGTTTCCGGATTTGAGTTCAGTTCTCGCCGCGAATTCTCCTATAAGTCTTCTACCGATTGAAACCGGGTGCCACGAAGTGGTACTTAATTTGAGTTTAGGAAAAAGAAAGAAGTCGGCTGGAGCCATATCTGGTGTACTAGCTTCTGTCCGCGACTTCGTACGCGGATCCTGATGTTGCTTATGCCAGCGACAACGGTGTCGTCAAAATCGAAGATCTGAAACGTCTGATGTCGAATTCTAAGAACCCAGGGAAGGGAAAAGCGGATCTTTCCCATCTGAGCAACACATACCGTTTGTTTCTTTTCGCCATTTAACAGCTTCACAAAAAGTACAATTTTGAACCATAATAAATGTGGCGTATTCAATCATAGGAGTATATACGTAAATGTACTCCGTTCCTTATCAACCCAAGGAAGGTCGCCATGCCCTACGGCTATATCTTAAGACACATCCGATTCTTCAGATGATATCGACATTCTGTTCAGACAATGTCGAATTCGATCAGAATTCAAACGTTCGTTGCGCTCTTCTTCTGTCTCTTCATGCCGTACTCCAGTAATTCTTTCTCTCTCACTTTCTAACTGATTATGAATATTTTGTTGTGTGCGTGTTCGGGGCAATGTACGAGTATGATAATCTCGAGCAGCAGTTAGTCGCGCATCACGTTCATCACTCGTTTCAAAAGACCTGTTAGTAGATGTGCGAATACACTGAGAACTCAAGCGTGATTCTGTATCGGTAAACGTTTCCGATTCGCGAGACAATGCATGTCGCTCACGATCAGCGGACAGTCGCGCATCACGTTCCCCACTTGTCTCTAGAGATCTACAAGTCGATGCGTAGATACGCTTGGTACTCAAGTGCAATTCTCTATCCGTGAACGTCTCCGACTCGCGAGGCAATGCATGACGTTCACGATCGGCCAGTCGCGCATCTATTCTTCACTGGTCTCTAGAGATCTGGATGTAGATGCGTAAATACGCTAAGAACGCAGGCGTGCTTCGCTATCCGAAGAAGAGCAAGCAGCCTGGTGTTCTCGAACAGCATCAAGTCTCTCCTGACGCTCTTCGGTAGATTCCTGGGATCTTATGATCCTCAATCTTGTAGCTCCTTTGGAACATTGGGAAAGATTTGACCTCTTTCTAGGCATGGTTATAGTTTTGTTGTGAAGATATCTAATCAATTAAAATATAATTGACTGCTCCCCTGCGTTACCGGGTAGGCTACCGAGTCACGAAGATAAATGGAAAAGGAAATTCAACACTCAAATAACATAAACCCGAAGACATATTTATTCGATAAAATAAAATAATAAATGGGAGTTTTGGCCAGTCGAGTCAAATTTTCATTGATATACAATCGTCATCGAAAATCAGTCCTAAAATTTTACCGCCTTCACCGCGTGGAGGTATGTACTCCCAGCTTATGTTATTTTATACAGTGAAATTAGTGATAGCTTTGCAATAATTTTCACATCAGATGTTTCTGACCTTCGATTTTTTCTAAGTCAACAGGAAATGCCCATCAGACCGAACAACTTTTGCTAAGACGTCATTCCTATATGTGTTATGGTGTAGCTGGGCTATTGGAGTTCCACAACAGGTGTCCCAGATCTTCGATTTTTATAAGTCAACAGAGAGTGCTTATCAGATTGAACAACTTTTGCTAAGACGTCATTCCTATATGTGTTATGGTGTAGCTGGGCTCTTGGAGTTCCACATCAGGTGTTCCAGATCTTTAAATTTATTCTCTCAGCAGAAAATGCTCATCACGTGGAACAATTTTTGCTATGGTGTCATATTTGTATCTCTCATAGTTTAGCTGGTCTGTTGCGGTTCTGCATCAGGTGTTCAAGTTTCCAACATAAATTATAGCCTATAGCTGACCAACGCAACTTCGTCTGCGTCACATAAGAGAGAGAAACGAAAGGCAAAAAAAAACCGTTTTTGCAACATTTTTCATTCCTGCTCCGCTCCTAATTGTCGTAGCGTGATGTTATATAGCCTAAAGCCTTCCTCGATAAATGTACTATCCAACACAAAAAGAATTTTTCAATTTGAACCAGTAGTTCCTGAGATTAGCGCGTTCAACCAAACAAACAAACTCTTCTGCTTTATAATATTAGTATAGATATAGATAGTATAGATATGGTGGTTGTTCGATGGCATTTGTTGAGTGTTTAGTCAAAAATTCGTTCACAATGATGGCCTTGTGCGAAGGCGCATTATCGTGGTGCAAATTCCAAGACTTTTCTTTCCACAAATCTGTCCTTTTTCGTCGAATTTGCTCTCTTAAATGCCGCATAACGCTCAACCGCGATAGTCAAAGAAAACATGACTTCGACTTTTGATCGACTTTGGCGTGGTTGTTTCGGTTTCGGTTCAGTTGGAAGGCACTAAAGGAAATAAAAGCTGGTGTTCCACAAGGAAGTGTTCTAGGCCCGGACCTGTACCTATTGTACACATGTGATATACCAGAACTAGAAAATACAACTATTGCTACTTTTGCTGATGATACCGCAATAATGTCCATAGGATCTAATCACATAGAAGCTGTGGTAAAAGTACAAACAGCAATCAATCAATTCTAAGATTGGACCAGAAAGTGGAAGATCAAGTTGAATGAAACAAAATCGATTAACATTGACTTCACTAACAAGAAATCGGAACACAATCCGGTGTACATAAACAACAAAAGTGTACTGTACGAAAACACTGTCAAATATCCTGTTATGATATTAGACGCAAAGCTTCGCTGGAAAGCCCACGTCAAAAAGAAACGAGAAGAATTAGAAATTCGTTACAGAAGCATGAACTGGTTACTAGGAAGGCATTCCGTGTTGTCAGTTCCTAACAAAATCCTGCTCTAGAAATCAGTCCTTATGCCAGTATGGACCTATGGTACTCGTATACAACTATGGGGTTGCGCCTGTCAGACTCTTACTGACTAAAACCCATCCATGTTCCTTCCTCGCCCTTTACGTTCCGGGGCCGCGGTATCTCTTTCGAACAGTCCCGCCCGCAACCCCGGCAGGCTTCGGCCCTTGCGGGCCCCTCTCTTCTGCTGACATCTCTGAGGCGCGCGTGGAACACGAAAGCGCCGTCGACACGGCCTGTCGTCACTAGACGGACGGACGGCTAGCTAGCCCATAGCTAACCGTCCACAGGCCCGCATCTACGGTGGCCGGTAGCCACCACGTGGCCCCCGACGCCCGGTGCGTCTCCCGCGGCGGCCGGGAAGAGAGGCTCTCTCCCTCTCTCGTTCCGCCACCTCATTCGCTAGCATGACTGCTTCGCAGAAGGAGGTGACGGCTTCCCATTCCGTCTCGCTCCGGACCACTGAATATTAGTGAACATAGAGTTCGTAAACAGTGTAATCCAAAAATATGCAGAAGCTCACGAACATCGGCTTCATCATATGTCGAGGGAAGACTGAAAAGGACTAAACCATTTGAGTTAGTGTAGTCTTCTGTGTTATATATATTTGTGACTTTACCGCGAGTGTAATATAGTACCTAGCTATTTATATGGACACAAGTACAAAGTGACTTCGCCTTAAGAGGCCTGCGGAGCATGCGTTTTTCATACAAACTTAATATCAAAATAATTTGTAAATCAAACATATTCTTAAGAGGCCTGCGGAGCATGCGAATTTCATACAAACGTAATACCAAAATAATTTGTAAATCAAACATATTCTTAAGGTAGTGTGTATTTATTTGGATTGGATTACAGAATACATAGGTTCCCAAACACATATTTTGAATGTACACCGATTTAAACAAGAGTTATGAGAAAAATATTTTTTTTTATAGAAATTATAAATTCCTCATATCTCGTCTTTATATCATTGTCCTTGCAAAATGTTTATTTGGGAACATTGATATTCTATAATACAATCGAAATATATACACACTACCTTAAGAATGTGTTTGATTTTCATATTATTTTGGTATTACGTTTGTATGAGAAACGCATGCTCCGCCGCGCCGGCCCCTTAAGGCGCAACCACATGACTTTTAGTGATTTTAAATTGATCATCACGTCTTAACTTCTAGTCTAATTTCTTTGAAAAAAATATATGTTATACTAGACCATTTCTTTCACAATTTGATATGTGAAAATGTGAAGAAATGTTTTTATAACTTAGTGTACTTAATTAATTTGTAAAGTAATGTCTAACGCGGCAAAAAAACGATCATCACGCAAAAACTATCGGGCGTATTTGCATGAAACATAGATCATCTCAAAGACAATTTAATGCCCTATATATTAGTATATGGCTTTTATCCGTATTGTGTTTGATAAATCAAGGTGGGTTGTTTTTTCGAATAATCTTGGTGCGCATTGAAGCGGGGCTCTTCGGGGCGACGGGCGGCAGTGTATCGCTGACCACTCTCACGCACGGGTATACGCTATTGCTAAACTCCTCCCACTCGCTCAAGGTCGTTGGCGTGAGGTAGACCCTTAATAGACACTAAGTAAACGCAATAGACGTGCTCTTAGATATCATTTTACTTTTAGCAAATTAAGTTTAATTAAAATTGCTTATAAGCCTTATTAGGCTAGATTGTAATATAAAAATAAAAGCTAAAAAAAAAAAAGTTGGAAGGCGCCACTCCGAAGCTTGTTGACTAGTTTGCATGTCAAACTCACGTCTCGTCACCAGTAACAATGCGTTTCATGAATGTTGGGTCGGAATTGACTCGTTCTAGCATGTCCTCAGCGACTCATGCGATTGAGTTTTTGGAGAAAATTCAGGTCATTTGGGACTAGCCGAGCGGTACTCGTAACTTGTTTCATACCCAAATGATTAGTTAAAATGGTACGGATCGACTCGTGAGGTACAGAAAGTTCGGCGACTATCTCTCTCAAAGTTGAATGAGGATTTACAGTCACTATTTCCTTCACTTTTGCTATGTTAACTTCAGTTGCAGTCGTTGATGGCCTACCAAAGCAAGGCAAATCTTCCATCACATCTCGACCGCTTTTGAACGCTTTGGACCACTCATAAGCACGTGTTTTTGATAAAGTTGATTCACCGTAAGCCTTCTGTAACATTTTCAGTGACCCCGAACACGATGGCGATGCAAAATTAAAGACAAACTCTTTGTTCGATGGTTTTGTCCATAATGAAATTCGGTATACACACTAGATAACTAAAAACAGCACTGTATTAAATACAAATAACAGATGCAACTCAAATTCCGCGGCAAAATGGAAAACAGTTGTGCCAATCTAACAACAACAAAAAATAAACAAAAAAATGAATTTGGAACCTTAGACAAATCATCCATTCCCGATACTTTTTTGACTGAATGTACTAATCTTAGTACACAATCTACAAGACAACAATTTAACATGATTTTCTCAGGTAGTAGTATTGACTTGGAATAATCATGATCATTGTCATCAAACTAAATTACAGGCACTGTTCTGGGCAGCCCACCACAATCAACCAGAAATTTTGGAAATTCTCATAGCCAAAGGAGTGAGATTGACCGAAGTTGACAAATATAACCGCACAGCTTTAGACCTGGCAGAGCTACATGAATACAGTAACATTGTTGAAATATTTAAAAGACATCTTAAAATTCCGGAGAAAGAGGACGATCTTTTTTTTTCGGAGCCGCCTTGGCAAGATTTTTACCCAGGAATTAAGAAAGGACGAAGGTATTGATATTATTTATTTACGAAAATAAATCAAATGAAGTTTGTTAGTAGGCAGAAAATTTTGAATGGCTGTACTGATTTTGATAATTTTTATATGTAAGTAAATGGGATAACTCCATATCATTAACATTAAAAACAGGACATTTGCCATGCTTACTATTGGTTGTGAGTGTTTTTTTGTGTATTTAGTGTCGTATGCTCCTTACTGGCACCATTTAATAATATATTCAAATTCATTTATTGTTTGTCACAGGTAAAGTATCAATCAGTTCTTATGATTATTATAAAGGATCGCTGTAACATACCTGTATGGTGTACAATATTAAGTCTTCATTTAATATTTATTTAATATCATAATTCGTCCTAAGTCAACGTTCATCATTAGTCATGCATCAATAAAGTTGTTCATTCACAAGTCAGTTTATATTGAAAGAGCCTGTTGAAAATATACAAGCAATCTTTCAAACGAGACATTAAATTTTTTGTATCAGGACTTTAATTTATATTCTTGTTATTCTATTCACAGGCCAGATTACAAGAGTGAAATCCCGCATCTATTATATGGTATGCACCTTGAAAAGTACACCACCACCATTATAAAAACTGGCATGGATTTGAGGACATTCCTGTTGCTAGAAGAAAAGGATATGATAGATTTGGGCATAGATCTACCCTTCGAACGACAAAGACTAAAGAGTGGACTCCGAAGATTTCATAAAAGGAACTGGCAAATTAAAGCTGTCAATATGACTACTCAAACGCCAGACAATTTTAGGTAACTATGAACATAATATTATTGAAGAGGGAACTTGCATAGCTGCCTTAGCCCTTATGAGATCAATTATTAGCTATGTCATATGTGTCTTGTGATTAGCTGTTTATCTTAATGTATTTATGGACAACAGCTTAGCACAAAACCGAGGTGATGATGATGCATTCAGCAGCACCTCTGATTTTTCGGATTCATGTGCGTATTGTATAATTATCAGTTGAGAGATATTTCTCGTCGGCATTTTAATCTAAGTCAGAGGCTCAGGGACGGAATAAAAACTCTGACACCAGGTTAGGCACTAACCACACGATAAAGAAAGAAAGAATAAAAATTCGTCTTTCTGCGATTTTTTAAATCTTGGATAGTAAATCTGCAAAATGTTGAAGAGAACTTCAAATGTACTGTGCTATCCCAACTACTGCTGAATATAGAAGAGTCTTAAGTTCAGTCGACTGTTCGACAACAACATCAAATATTGTTTCTAACTTGATAAAAATGTTTATTTTCCAGTATCCTAAGCTATTTAACGGCATTAGGATCCCATCTCCATCAAATATACGTACTAGAAGCCACCTTACAGTATACTCTGCGTGAATACAAGAGGATCCAGGAACAAATTAAATTTGAGCCACCAGACTCGATCGTAACTGTGCATTTGAATAATGCGGCAAAGAAAATTCTCGCAAATATCGACAGTATTAGAAATGCGTCGGAGAGAGTGAAAATTATACTGAATAAGGTGAGACAGGATGATTACTTATTGTCTTTTTTAAAGTTTCACGATCAGAACACATTATGAAACATATGAAAACGGGTATTTATCGCGAATTTACCTTTAATTTAAGCCCGATGTTTCGACCGGATTGCACCAGCTGTGGTCGCGGGGAGACTCAGTCTATAAATAGTAAATTCGGGATAAATACCCGTTTTCATATGTTTTATAATGATTACTTATTGTTTGTTGATGTTCAGTCACTCACTCACTCAGTCTGACTTCACCCACAGTCCTGTATTTATTTGTCCCTTTGTCCACTTTCCTGTGCCTTTGGTCCAATAGGGAAAATGCAAGAAATACAAAAGTCGTATTTGCTAAAAATGCCTTGTATTAGCGATTAAAAACATTGTGGTATACTTGTTTAAGTTTCTAAAACATAACTTATTTTACAATTTATTCTTTTATGTAACATGTTTTTGGTGAAACGGAATGCACTCTCAAAACACGTCGTCCTCGATAACGGCGATAGTGACATCAAAATCTATGTGTAAAGAAAACACTTTTATTTGAAATGTAGTTACAAGTTTCACAAAGATTTTATTATAATATCTTTATCGCAATTTTTGCTTGAATAAAGCACATACAATTAGTAAAATTACTTTATTAAAGCCAAAAAATAGATGTAAACAAGGTAGATTGTGACGTTTGAACTGTCATAGAAGGCAGTAGTTGAAATTAACTTTTAATACTTTTTTTGGGTTGATAATAGTGTATTTTATTGATTTAAGTGAAGAAAAAATAACATTTCCAATTGCTTCAGGGTCGAAATGTTCTGTTGATGAGTTACTGCTTATAATTGTGTACTATTATGGTGAATTCACATTTACGCACACACCAATCAGCATTATCGATTATCTTATATCTCATTCTGTCACGTATAGACGTCATTTGATGGAGCGAGAAGGCAGATCGCAAGCATCCGCATTAATTCGTATAGGAAACACTTTAACGTGCGATTAGATCGCTTAGTTTAGTGAGTTGCAATTCTAAATGACAGAAAGGGAAAACTCGATAGACTGCTTTGTTGCTATTTGGGCCCTATCAGAATACCAGCGCTGTGACGTTTATTTAATGTTACAGCACCATGCTGAGATCTTTTAATTTTTACTTATTTTTTATCTGTTTAATTTTTATTAACTTAGTAAGTTTTAAACACTGATCATTTTGATGTGTTTTGTCCTGTGCGGGCTAATAAATGCTTTTTCTTTCTTTCTTTCTTTCTTGCTCTAGTGGTCACAAGCGTGACTGCTGAGCATGAGGTCCTGGGTTCGATTCCCAGGTCAGGTAAAATGTTATTGGGTTTTTCCATTAGGAATTTCTTATTAGCAGCCACGGAGTCTGGATTTGCGCTCGGTTAGTGGCAATAGGCTCGCTCCCTATTACATGGGACTTAAACATAACTGGCGAAATGTGGGGGTGCTATTAGATACACCTCTGCCTAACCCATCGGGGATTACAAGCGTGATGTTATGATGATGATGAGAAAAGAAAAAAGATGCAAGAAATTATGATCTGTGCATATAAATGTGATGTCACACTTGAAGAAAAAATTGATTGCTTATCGTAGAATGTTCAGCTCTGTAGAACCTTTTTCTTATTCGTATATGTTTAAAAAAAAAGAGTAGCGGTGGCCCAGTGGTGACGGCCCCGACTTAGTAAGTCGAACCTAGACAGGCGCATTATTTTTTTTATTTAGCCTGTACTATCCCACTGCTGGGCAAAGGCCTCCCCAATTCCTTCCATGTGCTCTTTTCCTGTGCCGCCTCGAACCAACCCTCGTGATGCGCGTCCAAATCGTCTCGCCACCATTTTGTGGGTCGGCCTCGGCGGCGCTGTCCGGCTTCCGGCAACCATCGTTACAGGCGCATTACTTTGTGGTATTTATTTCACCACCACTGCTCTCAAAACGATGAAGGAAAACATCGTAAGGAAACCGGCATGTCCTAGAACCATAAAATTGGAAGATATGTGACATCTACCAATGCACACTGGCGGCCCGCGTGGCGGATTATAGCCCATTTCCCTCTCATACACAGAAGGCCTGTGACCCAGTAGTGGGAACATTAATAAGCTGATGATGATGATATTTTATTTGATGATGACGACCCGAATGGCGTAGTGGTAGTGACGCTGCCTTACGTTCTTAGGGTCTTGGGTTCGAATCCCGGTAGGAGCAAATGTTTGTGTGATGAGCATGGACATTTGTTTCCGAGTCATGGATGTTTATATGTATAATAAGTATGTATTTACAAACAAAAAGTATATATGTAGTATATCAACTATCTAGTGTCCACGACACAAGCTTTGCTTAGTGTGGGACTAGGTGGCGCTGTGTGTTAATGTCCAGCGATATTTATTTATTATTATTTATTTATTTATTTTAATGTATTTCAGGTGGCTGGCGGCAACCCCCGGCCCGCGGACCTCTTCAGAGAGAAGACCTTGCAGGACGTCGTCGCCGGATATATCACCGAAGCTGTACTCGTCGTCTCCCTAGGTTTACTGGCCTACCAAGCCAAGCAGTTGTTCTCCTATTTAGTGAAAAAATAAGGTGTGATTCTCATAACTCTTACTTAGTATGTGTAAGGACTTGAATTCGACTGGGCTGAAGTATCTTCTTAAGACGGAAATTCTGTATTTTTATTTTGTATCTGCAACTGCTCTGCACGCAATTAAAATAATGGTTGATCCGATGTCATTAATTGACAAAGGCAAGGCATAAATAGCAAGTGACGGTGCAACCCAAGAATGCATAATATTGCCGTACTATAGGAACATGGGCGCCGGCAGCAGGGTGCAAGGGCGTACTCTTGCACCTCCCTAACGGAAAAGAAAAAACCAATGCACCCGAGGCAGAAAGAAAAATTTTCGTACTCTTACTTTGTTTTCTGAGTGTAGTATCAAAATTAACTTCATTTATCCGAAAATATACGAACGTGCTCAGACATCTTATGTCCTAATAGGCCAAAATAAGCGTATTTCTGAAAAATAAAAAGGAAATCAAATTAATCAGACGTGGATGCAAATATTTTCAAGCTCGCCACGCTCCTTTTTTGAATCCTACTTTTTCCAAAAGCATATCAAATGCTTTTTAGATTGGCCAAGTTACTCCTTGATACCCGAGACGGATTGCAAAAAAAATCGAGCTGTTTTCATAGAATTGGAGGAACCTCTCTCGTAAAAAATCTGTCGGCGCCCATGCATTAGGTGGAAACAGTTTCGGAGTATTTCGTTATCAGCATGTATGTGACTTCCTCACTATTGAATATATATTCTGAAGTGTATATACTCCAGCCCATCGCATATAGACTTGACTATTTTGAAGATTTTACCTTTAAAATCTATTAAGTAACATATCTCGTATAGTTGTGTATACACTAATGTTGTTCTTCCATAATTGTAAAAACAACAGTAGTACTTCTGATACCAAAGGATTGTTTCAGATAACAAACAAAATATTTTCGGTTTTGAACTGTTTATGCTCAAACAAGTGTTTTTAGTATGTTGTACTTAATAAACGTAGTGGCGACATCTTTGTAGCCATACAAATTACGGCTTTGTTTTTAAAAGTGCATAATTATAAAACTTTAATTTTTACGTCCTTATCAATTTTATCAAGGTAAACACGCAAAATAGCTGACTTTTAAAGCGAACAAAACAATTTTCAGCTAAAATTTTATGCGCAAAAAAGGACTAAACATTGTATTCACAGGTTCACAGATTTTTGGGCAACAGGCATTTTTTATAGCATGATTTTGTGTCATGCTACTTTTAGCGTTTCAGCCTAAAAGTGTTTCAAACAAACAGAAATTTATTGAACCTACTTAGTACAGTTTTGTCCATTTTTACATAATTTTTGAACTAATTGTTATAACGGTCCATAAAAGTAGCTATCATAGCTTTAATATTAAAACTTCTTAAATAAGGTTTGCTTTTGTAGAATTTCTAAATTAGATCCAATGCCTGTTGAGTGAAAAGATATCCTTAATTGTTGGGATGCCCCCCATCATGGCAGGCATTCGTAAACTAGAAACTATGTTGAGAAATTATACAGATTGACATCATATCAAAGACTGAGTGTTGCGGCAACTGGACTTGATTCATTAGCATAATCCGTAAAAAAAATATAAGAAGACTTTTCGTTGCACATTCAACACAGTTTAAAATGCGCCCATAAATCTTTAATTTTTAAATGATTTAAAAAAGTTGACAATATTTCGAGAGTTTACAATATCGCTAGAGAGATTACAATCTAACGTGTTTGACAATTTTACGTTGACATATATACAATGCACATTCTTGATACTGGTGAGTGTCTCCCGATGTTACTTCGACTGGCTGGTGGTTGAAACAGTCTAGAAATTGGCTGTCTAGGACGGTTATATGGAACAGAAAACATGACACGTTCAAGCAACTGGTCGCATTCATTTCACAACATTACGGTTTCACTTTGACAGATTATAATCTACCGAAAAGTATTGCGTCATATTGTAACCAGTATGTTCAGTTGACAATATTTCGACAGTTTACAATCTCGCTTGTTGTATTACAATCTAACGATTTTAACCCCCGACGCAAAAACGACGGGGTGTTATAAGGTTGACGTGTCTATGTGTGTGTGTGTGTCTGTGGCATCGTAGCTCCCAAAAGGATGAACCGATTTTGATTTTGTTCTTTTTGTTTGAAAGGTGAATTAGTCGAGAGTGTTCTTAGCTATGTTTGATAAAAATCAATCCAAGATGGCCGCTGCCACAAATTGACGGATTACAAATTTATTCAACAGCTCAATAAATATATCTAATAAAAGGGATTGACTAGTAGAATACTGTACACTATAATAGGACAATGGGCAAAAATGTATGGCAACTGGTACACCCCTCCAATAGCAATGACATATACAGGAAAAGTTTTTAACCACTGCGTAAATTTTTTTTGGTAGCTCAGTGTTAGTAATAGAACACATTCCCATTTTTAGTTTTAATTTTTTTTTTTCAAATTTTTCCATCTTGTCCCATTTTAAAATAAGCATAACATGGACATAATTTAATTGTAATACTGTGAATGAAAACGCGCTGGCTGCTGACGTACGATGTATCCTAAGCCCATGAAAGTATGAAGGAAAAATTGGAATTACGTTTACAAATAACATATCACAGCCTAAACTTAAAAAAGTAGCGCGAAACAGCGGTCAGTAACCGTCAGCGCGTAGGTAGGTAAGTTTACGTCGGCGCCGTCGCATCCAGCGAGCGCACCTACAAAACTCAGCTGATCTCAGGTTGCCGGTTGGGCGACCGGTCGACGCGTGAGTCGGTCGACCGGGCGCCCGACTGGCAAGCGACCATAAAATAAGTTTATAGGTAAATAAGTCTCGTAAGCGATAACTTTATTTTTTACTACTAACACATATCAAAATAAAAAATACGTGTCTATTAAAATACATTCAAGTTTATCATGTCAAAATTTGCGCACTGGTTAAAAACTTTTCCTGTATACATCATTGGATAGGTCTTTTTAAATGGAACAACATTTAGTATGACAGCTTTGCTGAAATGCTTGTCCATTCTGAGTTATAGGTTAAAAACTAAGGTCAAAATAAATAACTTTTAGTACTCTAATATCTTAGTGTCTGAGAAAAAGTAACACCAATGACGTTGTTAGTTAGTGTATTAAATCATTATCTGTATAAATCATCATCATCAATACATACACGTTACACGACAGGGCACGGGTCCCCTCTGTAGGAAAGTAGATCGTGGTCTAAAATAACGTTATTTGGGAACATTGCCGGTGCAGTAAATCCCTCTTGAACCGCATAAGCTAAATACTCTGTAATAGATATAATGTACTGCTACTATAAAGGGTGTAAAACACCTCTTCACGAAGCCGAAAGGCACTTGTTCTCTCCATCATTGCGATCATTTTTTTGTTCTACACCATACCTGGGAACCTTCTAGTTACGGAGATATGGAGGGTCAAAGTTACAGCTTTTTGATAAGTTTTTTTTTAAATACAAGTTTTGTTGTAAGATTTTGACTTTTAACACCTCCACGACCCCCGTACTATTCAATCCATCCATCAGCACAATGTTTTTAAGTGCGTTACACTGAGTTCTACCACGAAACATGATTTATAACCTCAAAAAAAAAAGTTGTTTCCCAGCAATAATTTTTGCGTAAAGTAACTTAGTTTGATGTACAGAATGCTTGGTTAACGGCTTTGTGATGAGGTGGTTTACACCCTGTATATGTATTAGGTTTGCTGTAAGAAAACCGAACTCTCGTTAAGCTCGCTTTTGTACATAAGCTATATTATTGCAATTTATATGTATATTTGTTGTTTTTTTGTGTGCAATATAGAATAAGAATAAGAGTACCCTTGATGTGCCGTCCTGACAAACATGTACAGTACTGTTGTACTACGAGTATGTTGTTGCTGCCTTCAATGTAGTTTTTATTTATCAAAAATGTAGCAATATTAAAGGCGTGCTATGACGTGTTGTAAGTCTCTTTAAAATATAGGTAAACCGTTTTGAAGATGTTCCCCGCAGTACCTATGATCTAGCCAGGTTTGTGTGTGATAGCTTGAATGCATCGAAGCCTGTGGTTATGAATTCTAAATTGCCTCCAAGCAAAGATTGTCAAGAGTCACAGCTCACTACTTAGCAAGCAAAAGAATCACGAGCTTTTACAATATAATAATAATTGTAATCATTTTATTGTCAGGCAACTAAGGCCCATAGATAAAATACACAAAATAACATAACAATAAACTAATACATATTTTAAACCTGATAAAACTATTATTAAACACGCAACATCGTCGGCGTCGTGTTTCGCTGCGTGGTGTCGCGTAACCGTCCTCGGAAACGTCGATACACAACACCCATCGGCCAAAAGTCCTCCTTCATGCAGGTCTGTAGATGGTCGGTTGGAACTCGTACCACGAATGACTTGAAGTTAATGTTGTGGCGCTATTCCAACCTTTCGACCCGCAGAGTGAAGTTGATCTTCACTTTCAAATACTGCACCATTTCCTCAGTTGTAGTGGAGTGATGCAGACGCGAAATGTACAGCTGCGTCGTAGGCACAGCAGGACGCAGCAGCATGTTGGGTCCACTCGGTGCGGTACCGCACAGGTTACGAGAACAGGGCTTCTTCTTTCTCCTCCTTTCCACTTTCGTGAAGCCCTCCTCATCAACTTGGCTAGTTCTTGGCACGGAGCTACGGACCCCAGCCAGGGCAGGTTGAGCCAATTTGCAGATGGGTAGTGACAACGATGTACGGCCGATTCAAATGGGAGAACAAACAGTTGCATCAAAAAAATTTAATAGGTCTCTGCCACACATGATTGATGAGTTCCGAATTGCTGCATCACTTATATACCTTCCACGTACCAATAGTAGACAGCATACGAGTACATACAAAAGAGTTCCTGGATTCGTAAAGGAGAAACAGTTGATTTACGAAATCATTAATATGCCTTTGTATGTAAATGTTGAAAGGAAGCGTTTGAATAACGGAAGAGCTGATTTTCAAAGACTGGAAGCTAATAACATTGAAAACTTCCCAAAGCTCACCGAAAATCAAATAATTGTAATGCCTTTGGGTACTAAACAACTGAAACTGGTTATGTCATAGGTACTGCGGGGAACGTTTCCAAAACAGTTTACCTAAATCTTAAAGGGACTTACAAAGAAAATCAAATGGATGACTTGCAAGATTACGGAATCCGTGAAGAAGTGTGGCTTAAATGTATGCGCATACAGTCGTAACACGTCAGAGCACGCCTATATTATTGCTACATTTTTGATAAATAATAACTACATTGAAGGCAGTAACAACATAGTACAACACTACTGTACGTGTTTGTCAGGACGGCGCACCAAGGGTGCATTTAACCTTAGTTTTTAACCTATAACTCAGAATGGACAAATATTTCAGCAAAGATGTCATAGTAAATGTTATTCCATTTAAAAATACCTATCCAACGACGTATAATATGTCATTGCTATTGGAGGGGTGTACCAATTTGCTCATTGTCTTTTCGAATTCAAGATGGCTGCCACCAAGAAATGGTAAATTACGTTTTTTTTTTTAAACTCCCTCAATATGGGTATCAAATGAAAGGGCCAACACCAAAAACTGGGAAAACCTTGAAATTATGTTATTTAATTTGTAATTTAATGTAACTTATTACAATGTGACGCTACATGACATGACATGTACACCGATAACTGGGCCGGTTTGCGTGATTATATTTGGATTTTGTATTTGTTTGTTTTTTGGATTTTATTCTTGGAATTTGTTGATAACATGATCTCATAATAACTTCTAGTTTCAATATAAAGTCTATTCATGACAAAAATTTGTGTGGGATTCAACTACCTACTAAAATGGTAAAATAAAAAACAACCGACCGAAAGTAAAGCTATTTTTTACTTTATTAGGGTCACCCTGACTAATGCGAGACCGTATCCAGAGGTCATGAATGAATAAACTGCTATTTATATTCTTCGGTATTTCACAATGTGTTGAAATTCTTAAAATGTTACTTTCAGAAATGATATATTACCAAGCATTCACATTGCAGTTTTGCCAAGTCTTGTATATATGTATATTTTTTTCAAAATTGTGGAAAATTACAGCATCATTGATTTCACTTTTGACCGGTTAATTTTGAATGTCTAATGGTCTAATTGCATTTTTATAATTGAAGGACAAATTTTTAAAAGTACAGTTATTTTCGTTGTCTTTCAAAATAACAGACATTCGTATGGGCCGCAAAGAACACTGTTATCTCATGTTTCAAACATTTTAATTACCGTTTGTTTTTCTATCTTTGACGAGCTTTAATCAAGAAAGAATTTTAACGGTATTGAGTCACAATAACAGTGAGACCACACACGTTTGAAATATTATTTTTAACTCGTATTTTGATTGATGTTTTAATTCTTTCAACACGTAGGCGTATCTAGAGCAACAATACTAAATCTTAACTCCTTCTATTTCATTACAAGACAAAATGAACGTTACTCTCAACGGCATAGCCGGCCCACTTTAGAATTGTATATCACATTTATTCCTGCTATAATTCATTGATTTCGACAGACATCATGGCACATTAGACGCGTACATCGAAAATTATGAGTGTCACTTGCCAGTCGGTTGACGGCCTTGTCACCTGCAGTCAGTTGCATTTGGGACTTGGCCGGAGTAATTAGAGCTCGTTTATAATTAATTGCACGTCATTTATATCCATTATTCATGCTTAGGATGCGACGTGGGTGTGTTCATTGGTGCACTCATGCGTTGCATGCAACTTTGTTTTGTCATATATCTTTATACGAACCTAGGTACTTAAGTATTGTATCGTTACGGTATTTCGGGTAAGCAGTTGCTAGAATCTAAATGACGAATGTAGAGCTGAATTTTGTCAATGTAATTTATTCTTCATCGATATTTTCATCTAAAAAAAGTTAATTCACAAAAGAATTTCGTCCATGTAGCATAGCAACGGACGCGCATAACGTACTGACTTTGCACTTGACCTCAACGCAATCATGTCCCGAAATATTATCTGCGTAAGCGCACAAAAATGCGTCGACAAGTTCACACAGTCGCTTAGCCAATAAAACACTTGATTAATTTCGTTGCATTTCTTAAAACACTTTAGCTCCTGGCGTCAACATCAATTATCGTATACCTTTCTGTTTTTATTCGTAATCTTTGTTGATACTGCACTTGCCAGCAGATTGTAGTAGTCGGACAACTTGGCCAAGCTGATAATACTGGTAATATTTAAGACGCTTTATCCCGATTATAAGAACATTTCGTAGTAATTACTGGGGCCGAGTTGGCGTAACGCGAACATAATTTTAGTCACAATTAAATTCTGTTAATTATTTTGTCCTTATGAATTTATTATGCATACACCTCGCAGTAGACCTTGTAGTATTTTGCAGAAATATTATTAATTAGCCTTGGGATTCAGTTTACCCATAATGTGAAAACCATGACTAATGAAAGAATAGAAGCTTCGAAAAAAAAATTCGAAAAAAATACCTTAATTTTTGCGTGGGCGAGATGTCCCTTAACCCTTATAATCTAGACTCTTAAGTGAGTATACCTTTCTATGAGTACTTAGTAGAAATATATTTCCATTAACCATTTTATCGGTATCTTGTTCTGAGAATAGCAGAAGCTACTGATGATATCAGTGGTAGCACTCATGGTTTATGAGCTGCTAATCGGTACAAGTGGCGCCAATAGAATCTGGTCGATGAACATGCCAATGAGTTTGTTAGACGATGACGCACTTTGAGGAATCTCTGTTTTACCACATAACTATCGTTATTAGTGTAAAAATATTGAGAAACATCTTAGTATACATAATAGCCAAAATGCTGATTTTGGTGTACATTTCTTTTTAAATAATTTAGACCTTCTGAACCGATTAAAAGCAAAGCAGGTAGGTACAAACAGACCTAACAATAATTGTAACTTGGACTGATGTTATCCATATTCATATTAATTTTATTTTGTGTACCATAAGTTTAAGTGCCTCGTAGCTTAGCGTGGCACTAGATGGCGCTGTGCGTAATGCCCAGCGACATTTATTTTATTTATTTAAAATGTTACAATTAGGCTTACAGCTAAGAACAATAATTATGGACCCTGTAGGGCAAATAAACAAGATTTAATTTTTTATAAGTAGATAATATCCAGGTCTTGACTTGGTAGTACCCTCCGTCTCGAATTACTCTTCCACATCAGAATTTAGTTTTTCACCATTTTTGAGTTTTCTCTAAGTTTTAGATTGGGGGCTAATCTTACTAGTCTACTCCAAATACTTGTGTAGCTCGTATAGATTAATTTAAGCAGTTCTGGCAACACATGTATTTAACCGAGGACAGATAAAGCCCCTCAATAAACTGCATCAAAGTAGAAATGGGTCACTTTAACTTTACTGAGCAATTTAATTAATACACGCTGTAGTGCATTCCTACTAAAACAGATAATATCTCTCCCTATACCGCTCCTCGACGGGTAATTAAAACGGTCACATACTCGTACGTTTTCACATTATGCCGTTGAGTCCACAGTCGACAGAATAATAGTGTGACAATGCCATTAACTCAAAAGTAATTGTGGGGATTGGTATGTTTATTTAGGTCACCTTGAGGAATGAGTCATGAAAACATCAAGCTTGTTTTCCACGAAGAGGTGTACAGAGGTGCACACAGCACTCGTCATTCGCTAGTAATGCCCCTTGTGGGCCTATCACCAGAATGTGGTTCTAATAAGACAATATAGTTACAATCAATAGTTATAATCATAGATCGAAAAGGTAGAGCTGTTTTATGTACTTGCCTTATTTTAGAATAATATGGATATTCCCAGAGTCCCGGGATTTGGTTTTTATGTAGGTACTTAGTAAAATCATAAAAAAACCTATTTTCGCCTTCGGGGCTAATGAAAGATAGACACTTCCTTTCTGACAGGTAAATATAAGGAGGACGGGATTAAGGATAGTATAATAAATTAATAAATGGATAATCTTGGTTCATTAAACCACAAAAATGTTTTAACGTAACATTTCTTATTCAAGAATCAACAATCATTTAAACATTTTTATTCTGAAGTTGTAGGTCCAAAAACATATTACAATATAAATTATTTGTTCCTCAGAAAATCAAAACATTATCAAATTGTATTTACAATAAAATCTTAATTAGAATAATCATTAAGCTTCAACAATAATTCAGTTATTTAAACAAATAATATAATAATAAAATCCCGTAGTGTCAGTCGGAATCCCGTGGAATATCCATACTATCATCAATGTTTGCGGTCAATGAACCTAAATAGCTCTACCTATTCCGATCTATGGTTATAATTGTCTATTAAACTTTTCTACCTCACAAACCAATATAGAGAAGATGTCAAATTAACTAACACTGGCCTGAAACGCCATTTGACGAGGACAAGAAAACAGAGTAATTTCTGTAGTCACCTAAACAGTAACGAATAATACCCAGAAAATGTTTTTCAAGTATTCTGGTATTCTTGTAATTGTGTGTACAGTTGTCAAGCGCGTTACATTAAACAATGACCTTTTCATTCGTTTGTAACACGAATAGTTGCGCAATGACTGGCTGGCGCTGGCGGCTCACCTTAGTCATCGTCCGGTCTGCCCGAACATGAACATAGGATCTACGCCGACTGTTACTAATAACGATGTCCGTTTCCTTTATTTCACATGCGTTAAGCCATGTGGTTTCATAATGACTTCCCAATGTGTGTCTGTCTGTATTGTAAGTCTTGTCACATGGTCACGTGATCTGAATTTGCTTGTAATTCTGTATGTGAAGTTCTTGGCATCTCATCCAGTTTGACAAAGGGCTGGCAACACCTAATTGATGTTAGTTAAGCAGTTTTTTTAAGAAAAGCTTATTACATAATAATTATTAACATATTTTAAAGACCGTGGACTCGATACATAATTGAACGGAATCTGCTCGATAGAAAAAAGTTGCAAAGAATGGTCTTAAAATCATCATTAAATGGTTCTGTCTTTATTTTTTAACTTAAGGGTCTGCAATTAAAAACATGAAGTCAACATACATAAACCGCTAACGAGTCATATTTCACAAATAATACACACTTTCTTTTTTCAATACTTATTCATTATTTTCTTCTAAAACCTGGCCGCCCAGTAACTTTCTCGCTCTCGTTTAATCCGATACAAATAGACAGTGTGCGCGCATTTTGGCGTTGACATTCCCCTATTGTGCTTTGAATTTTGTTGACAAAGTATCATCGGAAGAAACATTGACTGGTTTAAGAATATGTCGTGATAAATGTTTCTCAGGTACAAAGACTTGCAGAGCGGACATTCGGTTTTGTAACACGAATTCTACCTGACTAGCGGGCGTATAACACTAGCTAAACAGAACGATTTGTTACTAAGTAGAACGACCTAACAAGTATTGGATAACTATTTTCTTCGTCTGGACCCGTCTATCGCTGGTAAATATTTGAATATCTTTGCACAGATGGAATCGATTTTCTCTTCCCTTTCCTTAAATTGATAAAATAATGATAATTTAGGAGAACTTTTACACCTATGCTTACCCCTTCGACAAATACAACACTGATGTCGTTACAGATATTATGCTAAGTTGTAGCTACAATTGACTTATTTCGCAAATAATAATATGATTCGATAATCAAGGGATTCAAGTTAAAATAAGCTAAATGTGACCCTCGTTAGTACTTCATATTCTATCTACCCCTAGATTGACGTGCGTGACTCATAATGTAAGGTATGTAGGCGTTAGATAAATACTCGATTTGTTATTATAACAATGACTGTTTCCTTAAACAGTACTTTTATAGGAATGATGAATTAAGTTATTATGTTAAGTATTTACCTTGTCCCCTACCTACTTCTGTATTGATTTGTGCTGGGTCAGCTCCAGTTAGTTATGTACAGGTTTCAGTACCTATATTTTAATATCTCTGTACCTACCTATGTCTCATGTTGTGTTTAACATATCCAGTACAATTCAGCAGCATTTGGTTAACCCAGTAATATTCGTCTTTTAGGTAAAAATAAAATAAAAAGGAAGCTTTTTATATTTTATTGACATCTAAAACATTCGTAACAACTGTTTGTACTAAAATATAAATGTGTATTATGTTAAAAGCTGTTAAATTGGTGTAGTATAACGTGCTTGTTATAGCTGCGTATTGCAGGTAGTGTTAAGCAAAATGGACTTCTGTACATATAAGTATAAGACACTTTATCAATCGTTGTCATAGCCTATTTGCAAAATAGCCGTTTATTATATCAAAGTACAAGTTGTATCAATTCATTATTCGTGAACACGTTGTAAGCTCAGTGAAATATTTCTTCTAGGCCATTTCTTTCCAATTTTTTAGTGATCCTAGAGCTACTTAATCGTATAGAACACAAATTAAACTTCATCGTAATACCCAATATAAAAACAAAAGTAACAATTGCCTGAATACATCTCCTATCATTCATCGAGAAAGCTTAATGTCGCTAAAGCAACATTCAACATGCAAACTGTGCTCAATAACGTTGGTTGGAATTTTTCGAGAATACTAATTGACCAATAAAATCATTAAGGTGTTAAGAAATTTTGAGATTCTCTAAACGATTCTAAATAAATATCGCCAATTGCTCCTCTTAAATTTATAGAACGTAAATTAAAATAAATTATTAACAGTATTATGGAATAGCTGCTGTCATGTCGGACGGCTAGCGAGTGCACTCAGTGCTTCTGGATGGGGATGTTCCTGTCGGTGATGGCGAGCTGCGGCAGCGGCGCTTCCACGGTGAGCACGCCGTCCCGCGACAGCGATGACTTGATGGCCTCGGGGTTGGTGCCCTTGGGCAGCAGGAATTCCCTATTGTACTCTCTGTACACCGACTTAGTGTCAGACTTCTCTTCGTGCTTGGCGTGGACCTGAAATACGTCCAAACAACACCTGTTATTCATTGTAACTCGAGAATTCGTGTTTTGGCTACGCCCTACGACACCGTTGACCCCGATAAAAAAAAATGTTTTTGTTTTGTGTGCACAACAGCGATACTTTCATGTTGGCATGGTGCCTACTCTGAGAAGTTTCGGGCATTTTTTCACACTCAATACATAAATAAACGCTTCATTATTTCGCAGATAATTTATCTTCATTAGACCGTGACAGAACACGAGTGAAGGAGCGTTGATGTCTTGTCTATTGAGACACCCTATATGCATATTATAGTAGCGTCCTACTAATGAGGTGCCTACATAGCATCATGATAATGTTGTAGGTACAACGTGCTGCACTGCATAAATCTCAACGCCTGGACTTTGTCAGTGTCATAAAACCTACATTTCTCGTTCACGGAACAGTGATTATGTTTACTGGACTGGATGTTTCTCAGTTATAGCTTCTGGTGAAATCGGTCATTAAACGTGTCAGTGGCGCTGTGATCAATCTGCCTAAAATAAGTCAGGAATTCAGTGATGACGCAAACGGCAACCGAACATTGTGTGGATATAAACCGCCCCATTGCCAAATATTTGTGTAAACCTACACCAGTAGGTATCTAACTGTACTGTGTAGGTAGTTGAGCAAAATGCGCGAACTAGTAACCATTTAGTTGCCATAAATTTAACGAGAGTTGGCTGTGAATTTACTTTGCAATATAATTCTTAACAACCTAGTGAATACATTGTAGGTACCTACGTCCTCAGATGTCAGAGGAATTTCATTTGAAATTAATTCGGTTCAATGCCCGAGTAGGAACATTAATACGTTCATTTTAGAATGTAAATCTATTGGCATTATTAGATTGCGTTTATTTCTAACTGAACTTCGCCTACGCTTAATAGAATCAAGCTTTAGCCTTTAATGGACCGGAGCGAGCATTGCCAATGAAGCCATTATAAATGAATCAAAATCCGATTATATTTAACCTCCTGGTACAAATAAGACCTAAGAAGACACTTAAATTTAAATTTTCTGTGGAAGAGCATGAATAAGACAATTTACTGAGCACGTTTAAACAGGAAGCACACGATAGATAAGTACATTTGAAGTAGGTAAGCCTACTGAAAATTCTTGTCTTATTTAGACTCGCTTTATTTAAGAAAAGTGTGGATACTCACCAATAATTTGTTGTCTACAGTCTTAACGACGATTTCTTCAGGGGTGTACTGGCTAACATCGAAACGGAGCTTCAGTGATTTGCCGTCGCCTTCATCCTGGATCAGGGGCGAGTTGAGGCTGTCCCAATGACTGGGCTCGGCCAGCTGTCTGCTGTCACTGTGCTGGGACTGTGTAGTGCTGCTGCGAACATCACAACGATCATATTACTTAATGCATACACACACATCGGGGAGTCCATTACGTAACCACCAAACACGGAAGTTTTGGGTTTCGTTCTATATTCTAAATGTATTTTACCGCGGTTTTAACACCGGCTGGTGAATATCTATTTCAAAACTTACAGGAAACTATCTGTTTGGTGGTTTGAATGTTGACTCCCATACCCCAACCATACCGTATAATTCTAAATCCGTGCATTACATTCGTTTCGTAGTGTTGGACAAGTATTTGCAAAGTTAGTAGTACAGTTTAGATAATTATTAATAATATGAATGATTTAAGTGGCGACATTGAGAGATAACCTTAGCGAAGTAGAGATGTTTATTGACAATCGTGTAGGTAGATGTATGCGAAATGGGTGCTCTACTAGTCTGTTGTAAGCATGTAATTTGATTAACATCGACACTCGTCGCCTCGGCAGTCTCAACAAAGAACATCTAAGAGACTAGTAAAGAACCCAAATATGGGTAGTTGTGAATTGTTCAAACATGACCATAAAATTCTAATGGCTACATGGGGTTTTAAATGCCATGTGGCGTATGTTTATGCAAATCAACTCAACTACTTAGGTACATAAATGAAATGGAAAATATCTAAATAGAACATCGTAACACTTACATGCAAAGAATACTAACTACGATTATGTACTATAGTTACAACAAAACAACAGTCAGTTTTACAACTATTACATAACCCTGAGGTCGTTGACGGTATTATATCGATTCATAAACTACCCAGACATAAAACTGATAAAACTAGCGAAGTCATTTGAAAATGAATTTCATTCTGATAACATAAAAATACCTCGCTATTAAATTCAGTCTAGCAAAAGTGATTACTGGCATGCGAAATACTCTCACGCTATTCTTTTATAATCCACTATCGACCACGTGGGTTGCATGCAATAATAATTAACTGATAACTAGCTTAATGAAATGTGAAAAAAAAACCTAATGGTGGTTGATATTTTCTTCATAGGTTTTTTTTAACTACAAAACAATGCTTACCTACTGACATACTAATCATACATTCCAAAACTGTTTAAATGTGTATTTGTAGTGTTAATAGGTAGTACAAGTGGTACCTACTTATTGCCATAAATGAGGTTTACAAAAATATCTTAAGTAGGTAGGTACCTATTCATTAACGGATGTTGGTAAGTAAATTAGGTGGGAACATAGCATTTCTTTGCCATTTCTGTTCTAGTTTGTGAACACATAAAACATCCCTGTAATTCGTGGCTCGTAACTCCATTTCGAATCTATATACATAGGTTGGTACGGTATCATGCTGTGTAGAGTATAGGTAGGTAACTATCTGACTCAATCACTGGGAGCAAGTAATAATCTATGACCCGTGAACAATTCAGCCAGTGCATAATATAACATATTTTACGTTTTTCAACAAAACAGCTGATGTCATTCTCAAGTCATCACCGCAGATACAAGGTCACTGTCAACAAAATGAGCTCATCGATATTAAAGGGGCACTTGTATCGACGTAGGTAATTTGTGATCAATTGTGCAAGTGGGCGGTAGGTAGGTACAATGGACAAGTAGGTTGTGGCCAAAAAAATTGTTTGTAGATCTAGCGTTGAATAAACTTGGGACCTCGTGGTATCCGGAAAATTGCAAGGGAAATACGATTAAAGTCTTATTTCAATCACAACTTAGGTAAGAACACGTAATTGTAGAGCACATGCGACCAAAGTAGGTTAACCATTTGTTTTGCTCACCGTACCGCAAGGTACGTGCGATGTACGGTCTACCACATACCGACCGGCAGCCAATCGCATAACTCCAATGCTAAACGGATTAGGTTTCATTCGACACACAAAACAAATTCCTACACCGTTCAAGTAGGTACGGTTTACAGAATTAATTAACAAGTACCTATCTAAGGAATCTCTAAAGTGTGAAATAAGTCAGATTTCTTTGACTCAGTTTTATTACAGAAAACAAGTCTAAAACATTATTTTCGTCTGTGTACAATCCTAAAGTTCTCCGGTCGGGTCGTAACTCATTCCAGTCTAGTTTTGGTTCACCTGAATGCAAATTTAACTTTCTATTCAGTCTACCCTTGGGTAAGTACTTTTGTCTCGGTCGTAGCTCTTTGCGTCCCAGCTAGCTGCAAATATTGCAGCTAAACAAAGGCTCGCTTGTTGGTGTAAGGCTCAAATTAAACAATCACGGCTGGCTTCATTTGCACTTACACCATTTCCCAGTAACCTACCCACCTGCCTACGCTTTAAGCAATCCACATACACGATGTAAATTGTACCGGGATGTTGAACCTTTATTTACCTTAGAATTACGGGCACAATTTGCCACACAACGTTTAGTAAACCACTGCTAATGATAAGATGCGTCGTGAATCGTGATTTCACTATTAATCCATTAAATCGGGGTACCTACCTACCTATTCAATACTTTTATACCTTGACCATGTATGCGGTTAGGTTTCAATCACGTTGTCTTGTAAATACATAGGTAACTTCCTACATAATTTGTCTATTGATATAAGGGAAACCCAAATGGATTACATTTTCTCGCCCGTCCGTGAATTTGTTTTTCCTCAACAACCTTCGAATACCAAAGTAGACATAAATCAATAAGTTCCAACGTTATTTATTCTTTGTCTTGATGTCAACTTTGATACATGCAATAAACATGATAAATACATATGTACAAAGTAAGTTAATGTTGTATAATGAGCCCTTTACAAGTGCGAGACTACTGCAAGCATAAGTACATGAGTTATTATATCAACAACCATTTATTAATGCGTACTATGTTCTATAACCGTATATCGTAAAATAAACTACTGTTACATACCTACTAATAATTACATTGATTACACACATAATAATAAGTGGATAGATTTATGGTAGAATTTTTACCTCTCCGATGACTTGGTTACTCCTCCGGAGGAAACAGATTCGAAATTGTAAGACATGCAAAAAGCAACGTATGTTGTTAGTTTTAAGCTCTAAACAGTTTCATATTTCTCTAACTAAGGTGATGAACAATTTATCTCGGACATGAAAAACTTTTTCGTTTATTGTCTACTTATGCCTAAGCCTGAAATGCCTCTGAGCCTAATATTGGCTATAAAGTATTTATTTTCCTTTATAAAGAAAAATAGAAGAAGTTTTCCCATGTAAACAACACATTTTATTTCCAATATTTAACAATGTAGGAATGTAATGTGAAATCCATCACTACCAAGTATTTACAATATTATTTAGTAGGTAGGTATCTGGTAGTTACAGGTCGTTTATACAAGTTGGGGCGGAGGGGGAGTTTAAACGGCTGTTAAGTTAATTGAGCGTAGGATTGCCACTTTTAAGTACCTACTGAGAGAACCCGTACCTGCGCACGGTGAAGTTATTCTTTGAAACTATAATTTGAAGGATATTAAAAACTTCTGAGTAGGTAATCGATAGAAGAGCCATTGTTTTTAGGCGTTTATTTATTAAAACACGTAGTAGCTTCAACAGACTGACGGTTTTATTTTTTAATTTTTACACAGACGGTATAATGCACATAACAAAAATAGATGGCACCACATGTATGTTTTAAATATTTCAATATATAAACCAATATCTCCTCTTATTGAAATAATCTAAACAGAATAAATCCTAATATAATTTTACAACGCCCAATTGTTGCATGAAATTTGTGTGTTTCATTTTACATAAACTTTTCGTCAACAAATCAGCTGGCATTTCTAAAGTATTTAGGTATGCAATCTTAACAAGTTTCTTTTCTACAGCTTCTCTAATATAATGAAATTTAACATCTATGTGTTTGGTTCTTCTATGAAACATGGAGTTTTTTGTTAATTTTTGTGCACTTTGGTTGTCATTATACAATAATACAGGCACATTATCTACATTAATGAGTTCTCCCAATAACCTTTTCAGAAAAATTGCCTCCTTACTAGCCTCACAAATGGCCATGTATTCGGCTTCTGTGCTGGACAAGGCCACTGTCTGCTGCTTCCTACATTCATGAGAAACTATACATCCTGAATATTTGAAACAGTATCCAGTATAGGACCTTCTGTCCACACTATCTGAGGCCCAATCTGCATCTACATATCCAACTAAATTTGAATCGTTTTTTACATACATTAAACCATAAGACTTTGTAGAACACAAATACTTCAAAACTCGTTTAGCATGTTTCCAATGGGTTTCATCATTACAATTTATTATTGAATTGACTTAAATAACTAACACAATATGAAATATCTGGCCTTGTAAGAACTGAAAGATACATTAAGCTGCCTATTAGTTGTTGATAAGGATATTTACCAGTTACATTACTTTTCTCTAGCTTCAAATTTACCTCCATAGGAGTCTCTACAGTTCTACAATCTTCCATATTAAATTTATACAACAATTTTTCTACATATTTTTTCTGGTCAATACAAATCTTACCTTTTTCTATTGTAACAGTCATACCCAAACACTGCCTTAATTCACCTAAATCTTTCAACTTAAATCTGGTGCTTAACTCACCTTTCAGGTGAACAACTTCTTCATTACAATTTGAAAAAATGAAAAAATCATCAACAAACAAGGCTACGAAAGTTTTAAAATTTCCTGAAGTTTTTACATATAAACATGGTTCGTGAACAGAGTTTTTATATCCTAACTCCTGTAAACAATTATCAACCTTCATGTACCATGCACGTGCTGACTGCTTTAATCCATAAATGGCTCTTTTAAGTTTTAATACTTTACCTACATTATCTTCACATTTTAAGTGTTTAGGTAGTTGCATATACACAATTTCCTCAAGATGACCATTTAAAAAAGCGGTTGTGACATCTAAATGGGTGATGTTTAAATCTAAGTTAACACTAATAGCAAATAACAATTTTAAAGTGGAATATTTAAGTACAGGTGAAAAAGTTTCTGTATAGTCAATTCCCTCTTTTTGGGTAAAACCTTTGGCGACCAATCTGGCCCTGTACCTCACTGTGTTATCACTATTTAACTTTTTCTTATACACCCACTTGCACTGAACAACACGAGCATCACTGGGCCTGTCTACTAGTTCCCATGCTTTGTTGTCATGAAACGACTGCAGCTCATCCTCCATTGCCTGGCACCACAGTTCCTGTTCATTGCTTTTCATAACATCTTCATAGGTTAGATTATCTTCACTAATACCATTATCGTTGGTTGTACATACATTACTGTAGCCAAACCGTTCTGGTTGTTTTCTCACACGCTTTCCTGTGCCTAAGTTTTCAACTGGTTCTAAATTGATCTTTTCTGGCACAGCATCACAGAACTCCTCAGAACTTGTTGAACACGAAGAATCCTGGTCACTTGGCATGTATGTTTGATCTGTATAGTCACTCATGGTCTGGTCTTGTTTTTCTTCTCCTCCCCTAGTTGTATTTTCTTTCTTCTCCTCTACCACAGCTTGAACCATGTCTGAGTCTTGACTAGACTCCATGATTACAACATCTCTGCTTGTGATAATGCTCTTTGTTACAGGGTTGTATAATCTATATCCCTTGGTATTCTCTGCATATCCAAGAAGAATATACTTTTCCGCCTTCTTGTCCCACTTTGCTCTCTTTATTTTAGGAATGTGGGCCATTGCAGTGCTTCCAAAAACACGAATGTGGCTTAGATTTGGCTTTTTTCCAGTCCAGAGCTCGTAAGGTGTTTTTTCTAAACCTGATGCCAAAGTTCGATTCCGCAGGTAAACTGTGGTGTTTACCGCCTCAGCCCAAAATTTCTTTTCCATTTTAGCATCGAACAGAAGACATCGAGCTCTTTCAACCACAGTTCTGTTCAATCTTTCACACATGCCATTCTGCTCTGGCGTGTAGGGGTTTGTTTTTTGATGCATTATCCCTGCTTTCTTCAAAAAACTTTCATATTCTGAAGAACAAAATTCTCCACCATTGTCTGTTCTCAGTACCTTAATGAACTTTCCTGTTTGCTTTTCTGCCATAACTTTAAACTCTTTAAAGTTCATCATCACTTCGCTCTTAGACTTCAGAAAATAAACAAATGACATTCTGCTGTAGTCGTCTATAAATAGGAGAAAATACCTTGCCATTCCTATGGATACTGTCTCCATGGGACCACAAACGTCCGCATGTACGACCTCCAATACACTGTCCGACCTGGAACCTCTGTGTGAGAAAGGCAATCTTGCTAACTTCCCTTCACAACATGTGATACACTGGGATTTGCCAATTACAGCTTTATCGGAGTAGGAAATCCCCTCTACAGCGCCATTCTTCATGCTGTTCAGATGTTTACTGTTTATATGGCCCAACCTTCTATGCCATAACATACCGTTTTCTTGCATTGCTGAACCTGCCAATAAACACTCCTTTTTGATGTCCAACTTGTACACTCCATTCACTAGATGTGCTTTTGCAACAAGCTTATTGTTCTTGTTAAATATTTTGCAGATATTTTCTTCAAAAGTCACTCTATTTCCGTTTCGAATCAACTCACTAACTGAGAGAAGATTAGTGGTAAGGTTAGGAATGCACATGACACTTTGCACGCTAATATCGTGCTCTGAACCATCTACTATCGTAGTCAACTTCGTCTTTCCTGAGCATAACACTGGTACTGTTGTTTTATTGGCTACTACAATTTGTTTCACGTACGGGTTATAGGAAATATCTGACAAACGTTCTTTGTCGCAAATCATATGGGTGCTGGCACCTGAATCAACATACCAATCCGTTTTGTTGTATGTTGAGTTTGAGAAAAAACCACTAAACACTGTGCTTTCTTTATCTTTGTTTTTGTTCTTGCACTGGTTTTTATAATGTCCTTCTTGTTTACATTTATAGCATCGAATCGTCTTGTTGACAGGTTTGACAGATGACGTTTTCGACTTTGTCATTTCTGCGTTGTTGCTGCCAACCATAGAGGTAGGAACCTGTTTTTTACGCTGCCAACTTTTCGACAAGAACGCACTTTCGTTTTCAGAGCTGCCAACCTCTGCACTCATATCTAATAATTTAGATTTGATGACGTCTGTACTCACGGTCATTCCTGAATGCTCTATGGCCATTATCATCGGGGAGAATTTTTCCGTTAATCCCGCTAATAACAAGCATCCAATCCATTCATCAGTAATTTGAAAACCTGTTCCTCGTAATTTATGTCCCGTATCCACAATCTGGTTCACATAGGAAGTCATAGAATCGCAATCCTCTAATCTGATAGAAATAAGTTTTCGTAGCAAACTGATCTTCCTTTGAAATCCGGAGTCATCGAAGAGTGATTTTAGACGTGCCCACACATCATAAACAGTTTTCTCGTCCTTGATATGAACATAAAGCGATGAGTCAATTGTCATAATCAGCTTCGCCTTTGCCTTCTGCACATCAATTTCTGGAGGAACGGCAGCTGGCTTCTTGTTGATGTCCACTCCTTCTAGGATGAGAAAATTCTCAGCGGCAAACGCCCACTCATCGTAGTTTTCTCGACCCTTGAGCTTCGGTACATTTATAATGTAACTGGCGGCCATTGCTCAAGAACGTGATTTTTGAATAACGATTTTCTCACTATACAGTTCTTAATCTGAACAATTTTGGTCACAGAATACAGTTCACAAACGAGTAACTTCAGAGAATACAGTATTTCCTAATTTACAGATCGAAAAACCAACTTTTTATCGCGAAATATGAGACTGGGCCCATAACCTATTAAAACACGTAGTAGCTTCAACAGACTGACGGTTTTATTTTTTAATTTTTACACAGACGGTATAATGCACATAACAAAAATAGATGGCACCACATGTATGTTTTAAATATTTCAATATATAAACCAATATTATTGACCCTCAATACAATACTATAACTTTGTTAAAAAAACCTTAAATCGGTTCTCTACAAATATTTATTTTTCATGCAGATGAATGTTATTCACTCGAAAGTGGCAACCCTGGTCAATAAACCCAGATGCAAACGAGGGGTATCAAATGAACCAGAGATAAATTTTATGAGAGTAGGTAATAATATTAAACCAATAGTTTACGTCATCAATGACTATTATAGTCATTGAGACGAAACAGACCGTTATACAACTGTAAAAAAACATGGACAAGAGAAACATCATAAACATTGAACACGGAATGCGATATGAATATTAAAGAATACCTATGTAATAAGTATTACCTACCTACTTAATTATAATAAATTATTATTTATATGTAAGTATAATTATTGAATATTATAAGGAAGCAGGTAAAATATTAAATATTGTAATAAGTAATACATACGATAAAGCACACAATAAAATATGGGCATACATATCGCAGCATAAAATATGGGCATTGCAAACAGCAAGTGACGTCAATGTCTCGGTAGCCACCAGACAACCAGACAAAGTGAAAAATTGTCGCCTTAACTTTAATCATTCTGCTAAGTATGTAGGCATTTGTTAACAGCTGCTACCGCCAAATATGTCCAAACAGTTCTTACTGTATCGCAACCCACACGGAACCAATGGAACATGGGCGGACGAGTAAGCCCACACTTGAACGAAATTGAGCAAGATCCTAAAAATATTAGTGACGTGGTGTTTGCGAGTCCTATCGTTGTTTATTTTGCTCGTTATGTCGTATACAAATCGTATTGCCTCCATACACATTTGACTACCTACATGTGTGAATATGAAATAAGTTTGACGGGCACGCATCCTACGCAGCGCCGCGAGATGTCGAATGCTACTGAGACCGAGTGAAGGCTGGTATTGCATCACTAGACTTGCGGCTGAAACAGAACCAACTCGCTCCAAGTGGGTCATGTATTCATGCCGTAAACATAATTTCAGCGCGTTTGCGCCAACAAAACTATATAACTTCAATGCCCGTGTTGATAAAACAATCGTAAACCGGTTTTCTCAGCGGTATGCAGGCGTTTTCCCTATAAGTACCCCAAGGTGTGATATCAACATTGTGCATTTACTTAATTGTTTAATTTTTATGTTAACCTCTGCATCTCCGATAACCTTTGAATTTAAATAATGCAGTCTTGTGGAAAATTAAACACGTGACATATGTCGACTCCAACCTTGATATTCAAGATGATTGTACCTACAGTTAACAACAAAACTGCAGCTTTGTTCGAGACGGTGGCAATGCAAGGTTTTTTTGCAACGTTCCTTCATTGAGCGTCGTAAAACTAGTCCTTGGCTCATTCATAGCGCAGGGTTCGCTTACATAAGCCTTCGTTTCGCGCATACATTGTGTTTACAATTTTACGCGTTTCTGTAGTTTAGCTACAAAATTCTCTGGTTTAGAGGCGCGCAACCGGCGCTATTTCTATTTATGACATCATCCCGCGTCGGGCTTACGTATCGCTGCACGCTTTAAATGGAGGCGACTGAGTTGTCTGCAGTTGATGCCGTTCCGCGGACTGATCCCGAATAATACCTTTTGAATAAACTTTCTTGAAGCAGCCGACCCGGCCGAGGTGGGCGACTATCTTGCGAAACTACCAAACTCATTAATGCAAGATTCCCTTTTAGGAAACAAGCCCGGTAACGTAACTGTTACGGACGGAATAATATTATAGCCATGAGACAACTCGGTTTATTCACCCTCTTGACAAATGTCCAATTTAAAATTCCTTGCGTTTATTGACATGTCCAACTTAGAAGGAAGAATTAAGGATTTGCAATGACTGGATATAAACTGTCTTATAAGAAACAAAACGAATAAGTACTGCCGACTAAAGATAATGTAATGTTAAATTAAACTATATTTAATTCAGTATGTATATAAAATAAAAATAAATAAATACCTAGTTGTACTTTTGAAGAAGTTGTTGCTTTCTCTGTTCATGAGTTCCGATCTGAATTTGCTCATTTCTTCTTCCATCTTTCTCATTTCGGCGTCAAACCTCTCCCTAATGCTGGAGAATTCAGTGTCGATGACAGAAAAGTCACCAAGCTTGATGGGAATATTCCTTTTCAGACCACTGTCAGCCATTTTAGCGTTGTATGTTTTGCAGAATAAGTGAAACTAAACAAACACTGAAACGTTCTTATGTAAACACGGATCACAGCGTCGCTACACACTCAATGGCAGACAAGGCAGCACTGAATACTGATCATTAGTCGTCGCTCGACTCGGCGCCAGGGGGCCTGCGCACAGTTTTAAATAGCCTCACGTTCGAACGCCGCGTCGAGACTCGAGACTCGCTCGGCGTCATTCGGCCCACACTATGCTTCTCGCTCATTCCACGTCTGGCCATGCCGTGGCTCACACCGAGCATCTTCGCCATGATGCATAGGCGCTACCTCCGACATCATCGTCCGAACCACTACGTAATGTGATTGATGATTCATGTGAATCCGTCTCTTCTGTTTAAGGCAATCAACACCATAACTACTACCTACTGCCTTTAAACGATTATCTTATTGATCGTGGAATTTTCGTCATTTCGCCTCTTCAATAGTAACAAGCTAGGTACCTACTGCAGAAACGGTAGTTCTGCGGTAAAAAATCTTGAAAAACTAGCTGGTCACCTTGGCCTTATGACGTGAATTTGACGTAACGGCGGAAATTACCTAACATCTTAAAGATTCTTTTCAGTTTGATTTATTCGGAATTTATTTATTGTTTCATGTCAACGAGCAACAGTAATCTGGCATTGTCTTGTTAAAAGATTTCAATCTTTATTTTCCCATTGACAAGGATTGGGAACCTTAAAACAATGGTCAAATAAATAAAAGTCCGTTTAGGGCGACAGCCGTATGAAAGCAGCCAGTGGACCTTGATGCCTAATATGAGTCAGAACTTTGTCATGTCTGGACAGTGTTAAGACAAAAACATCCAATTATGTCCACGTTAACCCGTAGGCGAATATGTAATATTCGTTGTATTCATTACAAATAGGAAACATTACTCATGCTCTAACTCCTACGTTATATCAATCATTGCGAGATATTTACCAGGAATTCAGTTAGTATTGAATTGGACTAATCCAATCCCAAGAATTGGTCCAAGGTTGGATTGCACTTATAAATTCAATACCAGGGTGTTCACAAAATTGTTAATTAGAAAAAAAAAGAATAGCCACCGGATTACTTAATTTTCCATCCATTACCTACATCAAGCAAATTTTCTGCCCTAATTAGCTTTAGAGAGTTTTTGAGTTTGACCTACCCTAACGAAATAAGCTTTAAAAGCAACTATCTAAAAGTTATTCGAGCGTTTGGCAAATTTTGACCAAAAACGGCATTCAACATAATCCACAGCATTAGTTACTGTCCTACAAGATACTCAAATGGTTCTGCGCGGTATTTATAGACATGATTCCACATGTGCTGTAAGCCCCCGACTGCTTAACAATGTAAACACTAGTCATCCCTCGAAAAAGCTTCCACCCCACACTTAATACTCCATATATAACCGTCGACAGCTCTTTTACCACAGGAAACTACTCTCCCGCCAGAAGGTTGAAATTCGTCAACATTATTTTTGGAAACAATGTTGTTTCAAAATCTTTGAAATATTAAAAAACTTCTGGAATGTTATCTTTTGCTAGATGGGTGTCATAAATTATAGTAAAACACGTTTTTCAAGCCACTAATAAATTATGGAATACCAAACTTATATTTCAAAGATCACACTCATGCTTCGGTAAGGTTTCAGGAGAAATCTTAGTTAATTCGATTCACATACTCGTATATAACGACCAGATCCAGTCCAATCGTAAGAGGGTCACACCACAAAGAGTTTCAATTCAAACAGGGGTGAGAGAAGAACAAAACACGGAGGAAGAGGAAAACAGTTTGAGCCAAGGAACGATAGATCGCATGTTTGCAATTTCCGCAGCAGTTCATGCAAGATTGCGAGTTGACCGATGTATTAGGTACCTATCATGTCTTATTAATTATTGTAAAAACTGTAAGCAACTACTACCAACCATGATTGTCCTCTCTCTGAGGTTACTACAATAAATGGTGCATCAAATTCAGAAAATCATCGCACTTGTTTTGTTGACTCGTAGCTATATTGACCGTTCGTATGACACCAACGACAACTCATTGTCAAGGACCACAGGGAACCTCCCGATTGCGGAAAATACAATGTCTAGAGTTTTAGTCTATGCAAAATGTGAGGGGCTGTGCTGTAAACGGTGGTGATTGACTCTGACATACTGAAAACTTGGTTATATTCTGTTAAAATTTTAATATAATATGTCGCCTGGACGTGCGAGTCGCGACACTTGGAGGTGGACGTCTTTCGGTGGAAATGATGATGATGATGTTGCCTGACAGTGCCATGGCGCGTGATTCTAATTGAATTTGACATTTGAGTATTAAGACAAAATCGGTATGGAGCTCAATATACAAGTCTAGGCTAGACGTGATATAATGTAGTCGTGCTCCATTCATTAGCATAGCATGCTCTATTTATTGCGTTAAGATGAGGACTGTATGACAGCGTCCGTACCATTTCAGAAGATTATTTATTGAAACAAAATTTCTCTATCGGTAACATAGTAAGACTAGTTAAGGGGCCGGCGGAGCGTGCGTCGTTCATACAAACGTAATACCAAAATAATTCGTAAACCAAACATATTCATAAGGAAGTGTGTATTTATTTCGATGGGATTACATAATATCTAGGTTCCCAAATATATTATGAATGGAAATTGATTCAAACAAGAGTTATGAGAAAAATAATCTTTCTATAGAAATTTTAAATTCCTCATAATTATCTCGTCTAAATATCATTGTCCTTTCAAAATATATATATTTGGGAACCTAGATATTATGTAATCCAATCGAAATAAATTCACACTTTCTTAAGAATATGATTGGTTTACGATTTATTTTGGTATTACGTTTGTATGAAGACTTAAGACCTAGGTACATCAGATAGACTCTTCTGACTGATGGCTCTATTTACAGCGTAGACGGCAATCATGAATGAAGTTATAATAACTTTATTTATATATCAATGAAACATTGGCATCCAGGAATCGTCGTCGTCAAAAACAATGATTCATGTTTATATTTACGACGGTAAACAAAGAAGCTGTGATTTAGTGTATGTTTCACGTCATTTTCTTAAATAGTTTTCATTCTGACTTGAAGATGAATTAATATTTATGAGAGTTAATGCCTAATTAATCGTAGAGCTGCTTTTAGCTAAGCAAACATCGTTTGTTAGGGTTCCGTAACCAAAGGTAAAAACGACGTCCCGTTTGTACTAAGACTCCACCGTCCGTCTGTCTGTCATCAGGCTGTATCTCATGAACCGTTATAGCTAGACAGTTGAAATTCTCGCAGATGAAATGCTATTCTGTTGCCGCTATAAAAACAAATAGTAAAACCAAGAATAAATTACGGAACCCTTCATGCGCGAGTCCCACTCGCCAGTTTAAGATGTTCTTTTTCGGAGCCGCGGGGTGCCTGTGATGGATTGGTTCCCGATTCTAATTTCGATGTCTCTATGTGCATAGTCATAGGTGAATAACATAACAGGTTGATCGGTTTGAATACAACAATGCCTCCTTCCGCTCCGTTGACTCTTACTATTTATCTTTTATTGTTAGATAGAACAGAAATCCGTATAGTTTAGTTGGCGTTGCGACTGTCTATCTGACCCTCCACAACTCAGTTAGTTTATATACTAGGAGGTAATACGATACACCTTGGTAAGACTGTGAAAATCATCTAATTGTTTTGAAAATAATTTTCCCAGATACACTTCGAAGGAATTTTCTGATCTTACCTCTCTCTCGGAAATAACCCATCATGTAACTGACAAATCCTAATAACGTGCCAACTACTGCTATTCTAGTACTGCACAGTACCGTCTGGGCCGGAATGTTGATGAAAGCGATAAACCTAGAGGTCGTTCACATCCCGCCAAAGAGAGAAGCAGGAATATAATAAGAAATGGTATCATCCATATTTTTTTGTTAAACTATGATTAAAAAAAGTACCGACAGTTCCCCAGATAAGCTCCTCAAAAGGTGGCAAGAACGTTGATTAAATTTTAATAAGCTCGGGTGAATGACCACACCGATTAGGAGTGAACGTCATAATGACGGGACCACGCCAGATACTGCGATTATCGTGTGAATAGCATTTAGTACAATATTTCTACTATTTCATACTTTCATAGAAAAATTCTACCACCGTAAAATTTGTAAATATTCCATGCAGAAACTGGTCCCGCCATTTTGATATCAAAATGACGGGACCAATGTTCATTTGATGAAAAATACACGATGTGATCTTAAACTGGACACATAAAATTTTAATACGAAATAGTACGACTACGTTTGAATCGTTATTATACATTATTAACTGTAATTTCAATAAAAAAAAAGTAACAAAATTGACATCAGAGCGCCTGAAGAAAAAGTATAATTTTATGCCATGAAGTATTTTATGGCTCATAAAATTTATTAAGGCGTTTAAAACGTTTGGACCGCGTCCAATTGGTTTTAAAAATATTTCATACAATTTAATTTACTTCTTGAACTTAAACTATTTTAATTCGGTTAATTTACAAGTTACAATTAAACACTACAAAATTCAATTGCAATAAGAGATTTTCTTTTAAACCCTTCGCTAGTCGCTGGATATATGGCGCTGGTGTCGGCATTTTACTGCAAGGAACAGAACGTCACACAATTTCACTTGGACCTAATGGTTATACTTGGAACTCTTGGAAGCTTATGCAAACGAAAGTGACAGTCAACGAGCGTATGTGACGTGTTTTTGTATGTATCGTTTTGGCTTTGACACCTGGTAACGTAGTCAGATCAACGCCATCTACCGAGTTCTTGGAAACGAAGTTTTTTCTTAATTCTCAATATAGAAACCCTTTAATTTTTCTATTCTATTTTTATTAAGTCAAGCAAATTGCAATTCTTAAGGAGCGTCCCCACTAGGAGCGCGCTCGCGAGGCCCGTGCCTCGCGAGCCGTTGTGCTTTTTTGCAACGTATCCACATTAAGAGCCGCGCGGCCTGCCTTGCGCAGATGCCACAGACTATATAGAGATATAAGCGGGAGTTTCTTTTGAGATGTACTAAGAAAAGTACGTTTTTTAGGTTCAGCAGCATTCATAGTAATAGGCACCGCTGCGCAAATAAGAAACATGTAACAAGAAATTTAAAAAAGCTTATAAAATGATTTTGTCTATAAAAAAACTACTTCGGCAGTCCCATAACACACCCGGCACTGATCGAATAAAACACAATTTGATGTACTGGCGGTTACTAGCGATTATATTACTCTGTGTAGTGGGGCCGCGCGGCTTCCTTTGAAGTAGACCGACAACCGCCGCCCGCGCGGCTATACATGGGCCGCGCGGTTCAGGCTTCCCGCACGTCTACACTCACGAGGCTCTAGTGGGGACATTTTTTATGATACTTACTCGATGGTATTTTAGGGTCATTTCTTTTTACATATGTAACAATAGGCTGAATTTTTTGCCAAGCGTAGATATCTAAATGAAAAGTAATATACTCGTGATTCGATTTTGACGAAGACGTAGAAGAACTGTATGTCTCACTTCTGGCGATCTCTTCAATGTCTTCAGATTTTGATGTCGCAGAATCACCCTCATAAAAATAGTCAAAATTTTGTTTTAGTGATAAATACAAACTTTTTGGTGTCATACGATTTTCTAATTCCTTACTCATTTGGCTAAAAACTTGGTCACAAGTAGATGGATATCGACGATTTTCAAATACATTCTTGTACTTTAGAAACACTATTTTTTGTTGATCTAGTGGAACCGCAGGTTTTCTTCCTCTTTTCATGTTGATGTAACAAACACAGTTTAAGCAGGGGTTTACATATTTTCAACACACTTGCTTCGCCAACATCGTTTTAAGGGCCATAAACCGAAATATAACACACCTGCATAATAATATTTACACAGTACTGCATAATAGAAATATCCCTATAAAATTAAGTTAAAATCTAACTGCAAATTTCATGCGAGTAAACAAAACATTACGGTTTTTTTTAACGGGTAATAACAAAGAGGCTTTGTGCCGCTAAAAATCCATTAACATTTTTTAAATAAATAAATGTGTCGCTAATTGTGACAAAAACAAAACATTTATTATTATCAAATTATTTATTATTCACAATAATTTATTGTCAAATATTTGCATTTTATCATTAAAATTATAATTTTGAAGTAAGCTGTGTAAAAAAAAGAACTTGCGCGCCATTTCGCATAATTTTCATATTTGTTTGTATCGCATTTGTTGCTGTGTGGTAAATAATTGTAAAAATGACAAGTACAGAAGTAAGTAAGTTCGTGGTACAGAAGATGAACAATTGATAAATTTAACCCCGCCAGAAATACTAAATGCAGCATAAAATGCAAATGAAAGCCAGTAGGTACAATGGCAGAGCAACAAAAACCCCAGTCTTTTTCTGAAAATGTGTTTTTGGGGTATTTCTCTGAACTCGCCAACACGAACAAACCCAGCTCCCTCTATTCCATGTTAAGCTCAAACACGGTGTTGAAATCAAAACGTACTGTAACCTGCATTTATGCAATACATTTCTGTTTTCCTCGCAAGTGTGTTGAAAAAGTGTGTATGAAACTCGTGAGGAACTTGCACACTAGACACTCGACTGACTTACGCCCTCGCCTACGGCTCGGGCTGCAACCCACAGCCTCCTGTATAATGAGCAACTTAGCTCACTTGTATTATAATATGCTATTATTATTTATATTATACATAACTAGAAATGCTATTAATAAACACTACCACGACACATAAGACAAATTATTTGTATTGCACTTTCTGGTACTGAAGCATTATGCAATTATTTGTCTGATATTTTGTTTTAAACCTACCTGCTGCTGTTATGATAAAATTAAATATGTGTAGGTTAATACGAAAAATAGGCTTCCTCACTAGAGTTACGTGGCTCAGCCTCACGAGTCGCGCGGCTCTAGTAGGGACGCCGCTTAAGACTTACAATTTGCTTTGCCATAATATAATAGAATAGAATAATTGCAATTGAATTTTGTAGTGTTTAATTGTAACTTGTAAATTAACCGAATGAAAATAGTGTTAAGTTCAAGAAGTAAATTAAATTGTATGAAATATTTCTAAACCAATTGGATGCGGTCGAAACGTTTAAACGCCTTAATAAATTTTATGAGCCATAAAAATACTTCATGGCATAAAATTATACTTTTTCTTCAGGCGCTCTGATGTCAATTTTGTATACCTTTTTTTTATTGAAATTACAGTTATTAATGTATAATAACGATTCAAACGTAGTCGTACTATTTCGTATTAAAATTTTATGTGTCCAGTTTAAGGTCACATCGTGTATTTTTCATCAAATGAACATTGGTCCCGTCATTTTGATATCAAAATGGCGGGACCAGTTTCTGTATGGAATATTTTCAAATTTTATGGTGGTAGAATTTTTCTATGAAAGTATGAAATAGTAGAAATATTGTACTAAATGCTATTCACATGATAATCGCAGTATCTGGCGTGGTCCCGTCATTATGACGTTCACGATTAGGAATAGAACGCGGGGCACGATCGTGACGTAATGCTGCTATAGAACCTACCTACTTACAGCTACAGTGCTAATAACTGGCTTTATAAGGACCTTGGTGCGATGCTACGTTGCATCCACATGCTTTTAATTTCAAAAGAAACCTTATAAGAGCAAATTGCATTCTTAGGATTTGTGCTTACTCGGTAATACCATGCCATGTAATGGTTACTTACTTTAATACGTAGGAAAAAAGGTATTCTTCCCAGGAATAACCACCAGTTATTTAATGAAGATCGAGCTACACAAACAATGAGAACCATTGTGATTGCCTGCCTAAGTATACCTATAGGTACTTTTTATATTAATTACAATAAATTCCTACCTCACGTGCGTCTGTGACCCAGATATATTGAACGTGGATGAAGTAGGTACCTAGAATGAATGATGTAAGGATCTTAGCAGGTGGCGGACTGCTGTTTCTGCCTATCCTCATTGGAAGAAGACGTCCGTTTATGTATCAAAATCAAAGCATTTATTTCAAGTAGGCTAGTTACAGGCACTTTTGAATTGTCGAAACAAAGATGAAAATTAAATGTAGCTACAGGCCCAGACATGAAAACTGTGAAAGTTCTGTGCCCATTCCCTAGTGTAGATCTCTATGGAGAAGAACGGGCAAGATTCTCCATGGACACTCTTTTAAATCAAATTGTTGTTCTAAAATCTTGGTTACACCATTCATGATGTGATGGTAGGTATATTATGCGGGGACAATGTAGCAAGACGTGCACGTTAAAGGTGACCATAGTAAATCAAAAAAAATTATACAAATAAGCCATGGCAAAAAAAAAATGCTGATTTATATCACGATAAATTTCGTCCAAGACGTATTTCAGATTTCAAAGCATTAGCAACATGTAAACATTACAAAACAAGATTGAAGCTACTAATATCGCGCTTTATAAACATTTCATAACATACAACATCAATACACAACAACAAACTAGCCAAATGCCATTTCCGTCTCGAAAATAAAATGCCATTTCCTGATAGCGTCAGAAATCAGAATGCTTCGTAAGTACTTAAAAAATATCTCATACATCATCATCAAACAGCTTGACTTTCACCAACTGTTCGGTAGGTACAGGCCATTGCTTGCACCAATATCCATGTTCCTGTGCCATCATCCTTTTTTTCTCTCTCTAGTGCAATAATGTCGTCTGCCCATCACTTAAAAAAAGATCTTCTTAGTTAAATATAATGAGGGCAGCATTGTAAGGGGCAAACACCAGTTAACGCCATTCCCCATATTCCTCTACACCACCAAGGTTGTTTCATTATTGTATAACAAAGTGAGACGAATAGTCTATGTAAGATCAAGGCTAGGTCAATTTTGTGACACTGACGCTGCGCCTGCGCGGCTGCCCGACTGGTGACAAGCAGAGCGGAAAGCGGAACCCTCTGCTCAGATCGCCGCCTTCCGCATTTTTCCTCACAAGCCTATAAAGTTTCGATGCTGACACCCGATATTTTGTTCGTGTGATTTCACATTGACTGTCATGGTGAGCAGGTGAATAGGCAACAATGTAACAAACGGTTCTCTGATTCTTAATTGATAGGTACCTACCTATACATTAATTATTACCTACTTGCCTCTTCATACTGGGTATTATAAGTTCAATAACAGAAAAATCCACCTACAGTCAGTTACCATTGACTACATCACTACAGGATAGTAATATGACTGACGTAGGTACTACTGGAGTTATATGACTAACTATGACTGGATAAAACCAAAATATACAATACAATCGAAAACCACATGTAGCTACTAAGGATATTTCAGCGGAATCCAAATAACCGATTGCCTCAGTGGAACCGTTTTATTTTTTTTCCTACAATGAATGTTAGCGAAACGACGTTCAAAAAAGCATATCCACACAATTTTGACATTCACGAGACCTGAAGAAACAGAGTGCCAGTCCTTATATTAAAAAGTAGAGCTCACAAAGTTACTCCCTCAGTGTTGTTCTACACCAAGCAGGTAAGGTAGGTACTTACCTGCGATTGGAAACAACAGCGCCATGCGTGACGTAAGCTTCCCTGATTGCTTCAGGCAGTTTGAAAAGAGATGACGTCACGGTTTCATAACTGAAGCCTGACTTTGATTTCTTATGACGTTCGTTTGTTTTGTTAATGATTGCAGCACCAACATCACACCTAAGTACGGGATTTTTATTTTTTTATTGTAGATCGACTTACGTAGGTACGTCATATGATGACGTTAACGTGTTTAGCTTAATTAAGCAACATGGGTTTGATGATGGTTGACTTTTTTTATCTATGGTGTGGGTCAGCGATCCCCGTATAAATTGAACTTAATTAACACCACGTTAAATGTTACCATTCGAACAATAGAACTTACCATCACTTCATCTTGTTTCGACTAGGTAGGTACTTGAATAGGCCTACCTTCTCAAGTAGTCGAAGCTGCATGAATTATTTAAGTAGTACTTACCTTCCTATATTAAATACATTTTTTCCTTTATAAACTACAAGTTCATACTTTTCCGTGTTAAGTCATAATAATAAAAAGAACATACGTATTTATCATTTATCATTTACATTGACTTTACAACCCAAGAAAATTTTGTTTTGTGGCCAGCGTGGTACCAAGATCACACATACGAGTGCCTACTTATTGCTAGTGTTTTTTGCTGCTCGCCAATTAACGCAATTAATTATAATTATCAGGGAGCATTGCTGAATAGCCGGTTAATAAAACCGACAAAGTAGGTAGCTACTGCATTTTTACACAATGAATGATCTATGTAGGTATGTATCTTATAAAAAATACTTTTTGGGAAAACGCAAAATGTAGAGAAGGAATGTAGGTAATTAATGAAATACTGCAGGTACCTACTTACATACATAAATGTTTTTAACAATCACGTATTTTCCTACACTAGCCTATTACGCAGGTCCTTAGGTAGTAAAAGTTGTTCAAATCCATTAATAGGGTAGGTATCTACTGTGATCACTAGTTTTCCCAGTTTGTTTTATAATGATAGTCAAATTTGACTATCATTAGTAAACAACGCTTGATAATTACCAAGCGTTAGTTCCATTCCTGTGAGAAGGCACTAATATCATACATGCCACGTGGGGTCCAAAACATTTGGTACACTGCACACTGACACTTGACAGCATCTGACTACGCGCTACACGAAATGCGCTACGGAATACGCGCTACACGCTACGAGTTGCGGTCTACCCTGCACTCGCTACGCACCATGAGCTACGTGCTACACGCTACGAGTCGTGGTCTACGCTCTACAGCTACACGCTACGCACCAGGACTACGCGCTACACGCTACGAGCCGCGGTCTACACACTACACATCACAGGTTTCGTGCTACAAACTACGTACTGCTGCGATCTACGTGTTAGATCTACGCAACATGGTCTACGCGGTACGCGCTACAAACGTGATCTACTTATTATATGCTACGTGCTGCAAACCAAACAATATGCTTTGTAACGCTATGCGCCTTATGAGTACATGATAGGTACACTCACAACGTAATGGTAAAGGAAGGATAAGTGCAGCAGGTTACGTGATACAGGCCTTGCTGCATAACACTTGCTTGTCTTTATCAGTCATCATCACAATTTATTATTTATTTCATTACAACGTTTGTAAAACGAATTACAGTAACTAAAACTAGAACTAAAAGAGTTATAACATCAAATTAAAATATACAAAATATCAAAGTAAAGGTTCACACTTACCTACGCAAAAACCTGGACGGTTTGGAAATAGAAGCTTAGACCTAGGCAGCATCTCTTTTAGTGCCTTTATTTATTACTTACGAAACAACCGGTACCTAAGACCCTATCTGTTCGAGAGTGTTCTCAAGACGTAATCACAGCTTCCACAGCCTACATAAAGTTGCATCCTGGAAACCTAAAACATCGTGTAGTTACACTTTTTACAGTGCGGTGTGCATGCACTCGTATAACTCAGCTTGCATGTAGGTAATAAGTTTCGTTTGCCTGTAATTGAGTGACATCATGGTTGTTCATTGCTCACATAAGTGGGGCATCACCGCATCACATGAAATGAAATTGTTCCCCATGCTGTTACATTATAACCATATTTGTCTGCGAGCAGTCATTGAATGCTATGTTACTACAAAGTAAGCAGATAGATGCCTACCTATATTTCAATGAAGAGTCAAAATGTAATCATATTTTCATAATCATCATTCTCATAATCTAATAGGTACATCATCCTACTAATATTATAAATGCGAAAGTTTGTGAGTGATGTTTGTTACTCTTTCACGTAAAAACTGCTAAACGGATTTGGATGAAATTTTGCTTTATAAATTATTAATAACAAGCGTTTTTGGTGTACTGACTAAAGCAACAAAACGCTTCATTCAATTGTTAATTTAATCACAATAGTTAACAATTGTGTACCAAAGAAACGTACTAATTTTTACACATTTTACTGCGAATGTTGAAGAGAATAATTTGAAGTATATTGATATTAATGCACATAATTTTACTACCAACCTCCTCAGTAATCGCAAATCTATGAGTGATGCAATAAAATAAGTCCATGACTTCATACTTTTTTCTCTTTTTGTTAATGGATTAACATAGGATACTTTTAATCCCGGTAGTAAGATTCCATGAGACAGTTATCAAACTTGACGTGGCTGAAGCTACTGGCAGAATCTTTAGTACCGACATAATTATTGCATTATTGTGTCTTCTATTGTTATGAAAGTACAAGCATATGGCAACAGAATATTATTAATCATTCTAGGAAGTAGTCAGTTATCCAATGGACTATCATCCCACCTAACGATTGGTTAAGTCACCCAGGAAACTTAAACGAGCGTAATGTTATTGTAAGTATATAAGTACCTAGAGTGTGAGAATGGAGGCATTTCCCGTTTTGTACGGTAATTCCAATAAATATACGCCAACCTGAAAACAATTATTAGTTAGTTTGCGGCCTACTTCCTACAGCAAAATGATCGAGAATTTGTTTTTCAGTTTGTAATTTACCTGTAGGCGTAGAAGGTACCTACATAAAAGTCAGGTAAAGTTCAGTACGTAGTCGTCTTACGTTCCGTTCGTCCATCGAAGCTGTAATATAGATATGGTAATTATTACACCTACTTGTGATCAAGGGCGGATTTGATAGGTACGTTAGCTGCCCTTAGGCCTACGAAAAATTGCTGCCCCGTAAGTGCTGTAAGGCATGAAAAATTAGATAAACTATAGAAATTAAATTAAAATGAAAAAATACGATAGTCAGTAAATGATTTAACTATCTCAATCAGTACCTATTTCTTACTATTTCTAATTGTGAGTTTTCGAGATTTTACACGTAGGCGGTGGGCAACTACCTACTAAAAAAAAGCGGCCAGGTTTTGCCGCCTTAGGTATGCACCTAACATATAGCTGGGTTCTTGTTGGAAACGTAAACCTGTCTAAATTCCTCGTCGGTTCGACCCGCAAGCACTGCTGCTGCGAGTACGGTCTTGAGTACGACTTTTAGGTAGTGTTGCCCAAATGCAAGACCAAGACGAGACCTTAGCCAGTCTTGGTCTTGCGTCAATACACTTGGTCGACCTAAACGGGAAACGGACGAAATGTCGGGCTTATATAAAAGGTAAAATTCGCAATAAATACCCGTTTACATATATTTCATAATGTAGACTAGACTACTTGCAAATACCTATTAGCCTATTGCTATTTACATACATCTTCAAGTTCATTTAATTTTATCCTCTTGTGCCAACTCTACCAAAATAGGTAACAATTTTGTGTGCCTCTGTGACCTCTGTCCGTACTCTGTGGCGGCGCATGCGGCGCTCAAACAGTGTCAAATGCTGTGTGCAGTGACGGATTAACCCTTAATCAAATTAAGCAATTGCCTAGGGCATCACGTCTGGGGGGGCACCAGTAGAAGCACAAAAAAATCCGTCCTTCTTAGGGCATCACGCCTCAATCTCACATCACCAAAATCTACATCAAAAAAGGTTCTAGGACTAATTCGCGCGTTTTAAGAGCCGGTATTATGTAGTTTTGGTGAAATTGGGCGAACTTCACCTCGATATCCATATATGACCTAAGAGTTCGCTATTTGGACACCATTAAACTTGGACTTTTGTGTAATCTTTAAATCTGTCGAAGCGAAAACACAATTGGACAAAAATGTCTCGATAGAAAAAAATACTAAAACATGGCCGTATTGCACATAATATATTTTGAGTTGGATCTCTGAAACCATATGGAATTTAATGGTTATTTTTAGCCTAATACTCGTAGATAGGTAACTCAAATTCTTTTCTTATTTTTCTGTCGTTTTCTCGTATTTAGGTCACTATCTGAACGCGCCCCAGAAAGTGGTGGCCGTGAGAATGGTCCGTGGATACCGCACGATCGCCCGCGAGGCGGCGGGCCTGCTTGCCGGATTGCCGCCATGGGATCTGGAGGCGATAGTCCTCGCGCGCCTATACGAATGGCGCGCGGAGGCACTACGCCGGGGGGAAACTCCGCTGCCGCGGCAAATTGCCGTTCAGCGGACAGACCTCCGGCGCGATCTCATGGCGACATGGAGAGAGCGACTGTCGCAACCCCGTGCAGGGCACGCCACGATAGTGGCGGTAAGTCCCCTCTTTGAGGAGTGGCTTGAGAGGCGCCACGGCGCCCTCACCTTCCGCCTGACGCAGGTCCTCACCGGACACGGATGTTTCGGGAGGTACCTGCACCGAATCGGGCGGGAGGAAACGCCCGGGTGTTTCCACTGTGAGGATCGACCGGAGGACACGGTGGAGCACAGGGTGGAAGTCTGCCCTGCGTGGGCGGAGCACCGCCGTGTCCTCGTAGCGGCGATCGGCGGCGGCGACCTCTCGCGTCCGGCCCTGGTTCAATCCATGGTCCGGAGCGAGACGGAATGGGAAGCCGTCACCTCCTTCTGCGAAGCAGTCATGCTGGCGAAGGAGGTGGCGGAACAAGAGAGGGAGAGAGCCTCTCTTCCCGGCCGCCGCGGGAGACGCACCGGGCGTCGGGGGCCACGTGGTGGCTACCGGCCACCGTAGATGCGGGCCTGTGGACGGTTAGCTATGGGCTAGCTAGCCGTCCGTCCGTCTAGTGACGACAGGCAGTGTCGACGGCGCGTTCGTGTTCCACGCGCGCCTCAAAGAGATGTCAGCAGAAGAGAGGGGCCCGCAAGGGCCGAAGCCTGCCGGGGTTGCGGGACTGTTCGAAAGAGATACCGCGGCCCCGGAACGTAAAGGGCGAGGAAGGAACATGGATGGGTTTTAGTCAGTAAGAGTCTGACACTCCCTCCCGCTCCGCCCAGAGTGGGAGAAGTCATTTGATGATTTCCCATCCTAAAAAAAAAAAAAAAAAAAGGTTCATACTCGTATGATTTGGCGCTTACGTTATTTTATTCTAAGCGAGCACACACTCTTTCTGACTCTCGTTTCGCACGCGGTTGTAATATCGCTATCCTTTTCAACCGTTCAAGTTCAGTAACAAGCAGGCCTTCCCAGAATGAGGACGTACGACTTTACGGCGCGGGGGTCGAGTGTTCTTCGTAAATATATTCCAGTGATTGTACGCAGACTACCACATTTTAATCCGAAAAGATTTACTCTGTAGACTAAACATAACATCACGCCTGTTATTATTAGAAGGTGGTGTCGTTTTCATGGTTTTCGGGGTAGCTGAGTACTAAAATGAAAATTCAAGATGGCGCTGATGGCAGATTCGAGGAAAATATTTGATTGTCTATCATGGGTGTCGTTTTCATGGTTATTCGGGTCGTTGATTTAGAAAATGGGGTCAAAAAGAAAATCCAAGATGGCGCTGAGGGACCATTTTTGGGTTTTCCGTCATGGGTGTCGTTCTTATGGTTTTTGGGGTCGCTGATTACGAGAATAGGGTCAGTACGAAAATCCAAGATGGCGCCGAAGAAATTTTTAGTTTTTCCGTTATGGGTGTCGTTTTCATGGTATTTGAGGTTGCTGAAAACGAAAATGAGGTCAGAATGAAAATTCAAGATGGCGCTGAGGAAATTTTTTGGTATTTCCGATAAGGGTGTCATTTTTTTATGGTTTTTGGGGTCGCTGATAACGAAAATGAGGTCAAAATAAAAATCCCATCATCTAATTTTACAAAAATCTAATGTGTTTCGGCGGTAAAGGTTTAAAGACCGATTCTAGTTGACATACGGATAGGGGGGCCCACAGGCGTGGATTGCTTAGGGCATCAAGTAGGCTTAATCCGTCACTGGCTGTGTGATACACTTGTTGCAGTCTTTGATACACTGCGGCGTCTTTGTCGGTAAATGATCAAATAAGTAGGTACATAATACACCGACCGACCAACGGTTTATTCGGGGAAACATCAAATTTTCCCAATCAATCAAGAACCTTAATGCTATAGCGATAAAGTTGAAAATCTGTTATAGAAATTTGGCAGATTGTAGTAGCTTGATGTGCTGGCATCTGTTCCATAACATTGGCTGGCCTAAAACCTGTTACTAGACCTACTCGACTCGCTGTTAGTTTTAAATTTTGCTGAATAGAAGAATAACATAAACATTAAAACATAAGTACCTACATAATGTTTACCAACCTACTAACGTTAGATCTGCACATTAGACAAGCATAATATAATACTATAGGTAGATATACCTACTAGGTATGAAATGAACTTTGCCAGAAAATTATACCTACACATACAATTAGTACCTACATTTTTATCACATGGGAACATAAATTTGTGAGTAACACGCTACATATTTAATAAATAGTCGAAATATAATAATCAATACAGTACCTTTTAGTGTTATGACGATACGGTTTTGATTCTGGGGAAACGTCTATCACAATGGAGATTGAAACCAAAACCCACATCTCAGTTGCAGGCTTAGTCTTGTCTTGCTCAAATCTTGCAGGGTTCAGTCTTGGTCTTGGTCTTGCAAAAATGCAAGAACAACACCAAGACTGATTTTGGGCAACACTACTTTTAGGTCGAGCAGTCTTTTTGTATATTTTCATTACTCATACTCGGAAAGTAGGTCTGAAGTTGCCTGAGGAGCGGGTTGAAAGTAACATATTTCAGCCCTAGGGAGAATTGCTGTCAACTGACAGCTGTCAAAATATTTAAAGAATGTAATTTTTTTAAATAACTTAGTTAAGTACTTATAATTAAGTTACCAATATTTCTTTAAAATAATATGGATTTGGGCAAAATATTTACTATTTTTCCAGTGACGAAAGTGAAAAAAAACGACTGAATAGCCGGCCACAGAAAAAAAAAAACAAAATAGGCGGGAAAGCGGCAATCCGATCTTCATTTTGTTTTCGAGTTGTTTCGTGTTTTTTATTTTCCTTGTATTCGTAATGAAAAACACAGTGTTTACCTCGGGTTAAAGACTTATTTAGTCCCTCGAACTATCCCCGTCTCGGGACTAAATAAGTTACTTTTACCCCTAGGGTAACAATGTAGGTACTATTAAAAAAAAAGTCAGAACATTTATTCGGAATTCGCATTGATTTCCAGTAGGAAAATCTGAAGCAGCTGATGGCAATACGCTCGCTCGGACTGGTAAAAACTGCAAGAGTTTGTTGTGTTACGGACATATAGGTAGAATATATCTACCTACGCAATGAAATATTAGAAATTTGCCATGTTTAGGTTAGTTAGTACTAACTGGAACTTTTTCCATTGTTGTTCTAGGTACATAAATGCACAATACCTATATTAATCACGGCCCAGTTATTGTGTAACTAGATGTGCGAGGATAAATTGATTGCGTACATATTTACACGCTCGCATAAATTATTCGACTTGGGTGTTGCCTTGACGTACCTACTGGTTATTTTTAGAAATTAACATCACTGCATCCAGAGCTACGGAAAGTCAAACAGAAATGAGAAATAAGATTAAACATGATGCCACTGATCCGAAATCGACGGAGTCAATGGATAATATCGAATATTTATTACACAGATATATTATATTATCATCATCGATATTTTAAAATACTTAAATTAATGAAAGGTAAAGTACCTACTTTTCTAGCCCATTCATATGAAATCTTTATTATCTAGCTAGAGACTGCTGTCTAAGTAACAGCCACAGCAGGCACCTACTTTGCATATTTTTTACGTAAACACGTCGCATATTATATCTTTCCATTAAATTTTCTATGATTTCGGCCATCCTACGTTTGTATGATTGATTTAATTTTTTTGTCACCGACTTCAGAAGCTAAAGTTATTTTTCACTTTTTTGGTTTTTTTTTTGAAGTCGGTTTTATTTTTTGCAAAAAAGTTTTTATTTTTCACTTTTTAGTGGTTTACATCTGCTTGGTACACATGGAAAGTGCATACCGTTACAATTACAACAAGCCCAAACACGACTAGGATACATTGTCTCATTATGGAGTTTTGTGACTCTTGGCTCCATCATCAGATCTGATGGTAGAATGGTTCTTATCAAACGCAAATGCTTCACTTGTTGTAGAAAATACCAAAATTGCTGTACCTTATCCTATAAAATTTGAAGAGTTCCCTCGATTTCGCCAAGATTCCATCATCAGATCCCGACTTGGCGACTATGGGACCAACTTGGAAGTATACCCTTTCAAACAAAAAAAGAATTTTTCAAATCGGTTCAGGCGTCTTCGAGTAATCGGTGAACATACATTAAAAAAAAAATACATACAGTCGAATAGAGAACCTCCTCCTTTTTGGAAGTCGGTTAAAAATATAACCAACTTCAAAAAAAAAATAAACAAAAAAGTGAAAAATAACTTTAGCTTCTGAAGTCGGTGACGTTTGTATGATTGATTTAATTTTTTTGTCACCGAATTCAGAGGCTAGTTATTCTTCACTTTTTTGTTTTTTTGAAGTCGGTTATACATATTTTTTTCAAAAAAGTTTTTATTTTCCACTTTTTAGTGGGTCACATGTGCTTGGTACACACTTGTTATAGAAAATACTAAAATTTCAAGATTTCCCTCGATTTCGCCAAGATTCCATCATCAGATGCCGACTTGGTGACTATGGGACCATTTGGAAAGTATACCCTTTCCAACAAAAAAAGAATTTTTCAAATCGGTTGGCAAGCGACGGAGATATGCGCGAACAAACATAAAAAAAAAAATAGAATCATCCGAATTGAGAACCTCCTCCTTTTTTAGAAGTCGGTTAAAAATACGACAATGCCATTAAAACACAATTTTATTACGAGACCATTGACCGACCATTGTGAATTTAGCAGATTACGAACTTTAAGGTGATTACACGAGCTAAACGCGAGTTTTATAATTACTAAAAGTATATGATTCACTGCTATAAACAAGACCAGAAAAATATATGATATTCTTCAGGATATATGCTAGCATGATACTGTTTTGAAAACATAATACAATTAATTTGGCTCGATAAAAAGAAATCACGAACTTACCTCTAAAAATATCTTTCAAACAATAAAAAACATACTAATATGCATGCGATCATTCTGATTTTTTGGCAAATAATTCTACAAGCAATATATTAGCATGATACTGTTTTAGTTTTTTAATCCAATCAATAGTTTTATTGTAAATCGATCGAAACCACTCATTTCGCGCTATTTGGCCCGCAGCGGCTGACGTAACAACCATTTTGTAGTGCAAGCTGATTAGAACTTTATTCTAACAGCATTTCAAATGAAGTTTGAACCACCACAAATAGAGTTGCTAATTTAGCTCGTCTAAGCGCCTTAAGCAAAATGACAATGGGATGAGAATGGAATCGTGTTGGAGTGACGAATTTATTAAAATAGCAGAATTAGGCCCCTGGTAAATCTAAACCTAATCTGCAAAATAAGCATCTTACAAACGGTTTGTTTCGCATGGGAAGCGAACCTGCGGCCCGTATGGTAGGTAAGTTCAGAAACCCTTACACACATTAGCTACTGCGCATAACCCCCTATGTTTTATTCGCCAATCGTGCAGATTGAAATGAAAAGCTTATTAGGTAGTTACTACCTACCTATTGCAGCCCATTTCGAGTTATCAAGTCTAGGTCAAGAGAAACATAGAACTTACGAACGTACTTATAGTGAGTAAAAATTTTTTTCACAAAAAATAAAACCGTGTCGGTTTTATTTTTTGTGAAAAAGTTTTTATTTTTCACTTTTTAGTGGTTCACATGTGCTTACCCCTTTACAGCGTACCGGAGTGATTTTTTGTTATGAACTGGTGTAAACAATAGACAGATTTGAGATTTCAGCAATCCCAGTACATTTGCTATAATTTATTGAGGAGTTCCGTTGCCTATCTCCAAAGTTCTTCATCAGATCTTCATCAAATTGAAATGGGATCACTTCGAGAAAGTACACTTCCTAAAACTACCCAAATCGCTTCTAGTGTGCCTATTAAATGTGAAGAGTTCTCTCTATTTCTCAAGGATTCCATCATCAGACCGTTACCCTTTCAAACAATTAAAAAAAAAAACAAAATCGGTCCAGCCATCTTCGAGTAATCGGGGAACATGGAATTGAGAACCTCCTTATTTTTGAAGTCGGTTAATAACGACGTTATGGTAGGTGACTCAAATATCCGGATAGCCTATATATGTGTAAGATTCGGCCGAGTGCCGTTAATTTGCTCTTAAGAATTTAAGAGTTAGTAGAAGAGTAAGAAGAAGAGAAGTAATCAGAACCTAACCAAATTCTCATCAATGTACGGTCGAACAAGCTATTTGGTTTACAGTTTAACCCACACATTACATTGTAAAATGTATACCACATAGCTTGTTCGACCGCACCCTTGAAGTACCTACATCCTTTTCAAAAAAAAAACATTACATGTCACAGTAATAGGGCTTATCCCCAATAAATGGAACTCAACACACCTAACTGTCGAAATCTGGGTGTATTACACACTTCTGTGTACCCCCTCAAAGCATACAGGCGTGATGTTACGTCATGATATTGTATAAACAATAAACAACCAAGCTTTTGCAGTAATCACTGCAGCTTTGCCGTGTATTTTTGAAAAGTTCCATTTATATCTTCGAAGATCAGCATCAGATTTTCAGCAAATTAAAATGGGACCACACGGGAAGCACCCGCTTTCAAACAAAAAAAAAGAACCATTACAATCGGTTCACCCAGTCGAAAGTTCTGAGGTAACAAACACTATCGAAATCTGGGTGTATTGTACACATCTGCATATACCCCCTCAGAGCATACAGGCGTGATTTTACGTCATGATATAGGTAGTATAAACAATGAACCTACAAGCGATTGCAGCAATCACTGCAGATTTGCTCTCTATTTTTGAAGACCTCCATTGTATATCTCTGAAGATCAGCATCAGATTTTCAGCAAATTAAAATGGGACCACACGGGAAGCACCCGCTTTCAAATAAAAAAAGAACCATCAAAATCGGTTCACTTACTTGCTGAAGATCTGATGCTGATCTTCGGAGATATACAATGGAACTCTTCAAAAATACACTGCAAAGCTGCAGTGATTGCTGCATACGCTTGGTTGTTTATAGTTTATACAATATCATGACGTAACATCAAGCCTGTATGCTTTGAGGGGGTACTCAGAGTGTATAATACACCCAGATTTCGACAGTGCAATGAGGTGTGTAAAGTTCCATTTATTGGGGATAAGCCCTAATTACCGTGACAAATATTGTTTTTTTATGTTTATTCAAAAGGATGTACTTCAAGGGTACATTGATGAGAATTTGGTAAGATTCTGATTACTTCTGATTATGGGATCCATTACAAAGGAGGAACTCTTAAATTTTAATTAAGAGCAAATTAACGATACTCGGCCGAATCCTATAGTCAGTCAATCACCTACCATAACGTCGTTATTAGCCGACTTCAAAAATAAAGAGGTTCTCAATTCAATGTTCCCCGATTACCTAGGTACTCGAAGATGGCAGGACCGATTGTTTTTTTTAAATTGTTTGTATGGGTTTCCTTCCCAGGTTGTCCCATAATCATCAAATCAGGATCTGATGATGGAATACTGGAGAAATAGAGAGAACTCTTCACATTTTATAGGCACACCAGAAGCGATTTGGGTAATTTTAGGAAGTGTACTTTCTCGAAGTGATCCCATTTCAATTTGATGAAGATCTGATGAAGAACTTCAGAGATAGGCAACGGAACTCCTCAATAAATGATAGCAAATGTAGGTACTGGGTTTGCTGAAATCTCATATCTGTCTATTGTTTACACCAGTTCATAACCGAAAATCACGCTGGTACGCTTTGAAGGGGTTAGCACATGTGAACCACTAAAAAGTGAAAAATAACTTAGCTTCAGAAGTCAGTAACAAAAAAACTAAATCAATCAAACAAAGGTCACCGACTTCTGAAGCTAAAGTTACGCACGCTAAAGTTAAGCACTTTTTTGTTTTCTCTGAAGTCGGTTTTATTTAGGTATTGCAAAAAGTTTTTATTGGAAGTGGATTGAAAATAATCTACATGCACGGCATGGTCACGTTTCTGATTTAAAATAATTCACTATTTATTGTGGGTTTCACGTGTCAGATTGATGTAAAGTAAAAACTCGTTTTTCTGCTGGTTATATTGGACCCGTCTTCAACTAATCTTAGTTACCTACGTACGTTCATACCACAGAGTACTTTTATGTTCATACCTAGGTAGGTAACACTATAGGTATTTGTATCATAATATCCCATCACGCTTTTATTTTCCGAAGGCGTAGGCAAGGCAGACAGGAATTTAATTAACCTATGCTGGACCAGGAGCTAGGAACATTATAATTTGGTTCTAAATCAAAGTAGGTATCTATGCTCTAAATACCTCGATTTCCTAGCCCTGGATTCGTACAGTATAGGCTTAGGTACCATTATTGACATAAAAAATGTGTCTCCGCATGCTCAGTCAATACCTTCCTTTTTAGGTAAGTTATGTGTGTTTATTTTATGATTAACTTAATAAAAAAATATAGGTAGGTATAAGTAAGTAATCCAATTTGCAAGCATGCTGTTCAGAGGCCGGACAGAATTCCATTTAAGGACATCGCGTTAATGTTAATGTAGGTGTCAAGCTTAGTATAAATAAGTTTAATGCCGCCTACATTGCTCAGACTGCTGTTTTATTCGTGTTATCTTATCGTAGGCCAAATTATGCTTAAAATTAGCTCAACTGGAATGAAAAACATACAAAAACTCGCGCCTTTTTGCTATGGCGGTAAGCAGAATGTACCGTACCTACAGAACGCCACATGCTTCGATGCTTACAAACCTTCTTTTGCTTCCTCCACGTTAAGTTTGAGATGGGAACCTACCTACATGCACAATGAGATCCCTATTTTTTTTTTAGAATCTGTTTCGGATATTTTAGAAACAAAGCTTTTTACTTGCGTTGATTCAATGAATTATTATTGGTAAGTAACAGAATATTTCACGTGTCACATAGTGAGTTAGGTACATTATTGTGCACCAAAAAATACACATGATATTCACGTTTTCCAAAAACTCACGTGATTAAAGGACGACCCCTCACTACTTTTTGTAAGCAGGTAGGTACTGTATGCCTCTCTCTGCCCTTTAACTCACGCATATATGGTTGACCCCCTTCTGGATACTGGAAACACCTACACAAACTAGAAATAATGTAATGTTTATAATTATTATCCTACTTAAGTGGAGGAAAACACGAAATTTATATTCGTACCTACGTACTACCTAGACCACTTTAAATAAATAAATATCGCAGGACATTACACACAACGCCATCTAGTGCCACACTAAGCAACGAGGTTTGTGTCGTGGACACCAGATGGTTAATATACTACAGATACTTTCTTATGTATATTTAGACATCCATGACTCGGAAACTAACGTCCATGCTCATCATACAAACATTTGCCCCTACTGCGATTCGAACCCGGAACCCTAATAACGTAAGGCAGCCTCACTACTGCTGTGCCATTCAGGTAGAAATTTTGTATTCATTATCATTTTGTTGTTGTTTTAACATAACAACAAATCATTATAAATATAGGTACGCTAAATTTACCTAGACAAGTACACGTATCAGGTAAGCTTGAGCTGCATGGAGGACAAACCTGCAGTTTTGCAACATACACTCTCCAGTTAATCCTGTACAGTTAAACCTATCAGGTACAGCCTAGCATTTATGGCTTCCTTTTGGGACATTTTTTTTCTAAAAGGGGTTTTCCTGTTTTGGTTTTATACTTTTAGATCATTTGTGGCGGAATTGCAAAATATTATAATTCAATAAACAAAGACTTTTGTTTATTGAATTATAATATTTTGCAATTCCAAAAGTCATATCATGAAATTACTGTGTGAATCACAAGCTCTTTATCTACAAAACTGATAAGTTTTAAGTAGGTAGTATGCCTTTGATAAGACACAATAAGTACTGTACTTGTCTAACAACTGGAAAATCATACATTATTGAAGAAATACATATCTTTATTATTTCTTACAGAATACAAAACAACTAAGATTATGATATTACATACACTTTGCATACAACATCAAACTGGTTTACTGTCAAGACCCAATTAGTAACTGGAACCTTGGATGCCGTGCAGTATAAGCGCAAAGTTGGTCCCAACTGCCATTAAAATTAGTAATCTTTGAAAATGCATTATAAACAGTGATAAGACATAACTAAACAATATAATATAATCAATACCAACCGACAGAATGTGCTAATTACATATTAAAATAAATTAAAAACTAAATGGTTTTGTGCCTTAGCACTTTTTTCACATTATGCATACTACACAATCAATCTGAAATTCGTAATGAAATAAACCATTAAACCGAAAAGCAGTATAATGTGAAATAAGTTCTTTTAATCGTTTATACAAAGTGCTACAAGAACTGGCTTTGAATAACATATTTTAACTAACTTAATATATATTTATTTTGCAACAGTGATTATATAGGGGCTCCCCTCTTTAAGCAACAAGTACAATCACATTTAAGTTTCATTACACATTTTATTTGTGCAGTTAAATATCAGTTCTTTCTGTTAACTTTCAACCCAAATCAGCTGTTAAAGTAGGCTTTGCAATATTCTATTAATCTTTTATATTTAATACTACCAATCACAAAGTGATTCTGTACAATAGTTGGCCACTTTAAAAATTACACAATATATAAACTGATGTATATTAATTAATGTTTTCTATTTAATTTTCCTTTAGAAGTATAACATTTTGTAAACAAGTCTTTTACGAGTGAATTCAATTCACTTAAAACAGTATATCAACAGTTAGGTACTATTTTAATACAATTTATAGAAAAATATCAAAACATTTACCATTGTGTATATCTTATAATAGAAATATGATGTGTGCGTTGGTTAATCATTTCAAATACAAAATATAGATTTCTTACATACTGTTCAGTCACATTTTGCCATAAAACGCTTGGTTGGCTTGGTATTAGTACAGAGCAGCATAAATAAGTATCCATCAAAGGTTTACAAGTTGGCTTGAAGACTATCGTCCTGTAGCTGGAGCCTCGGTGACTGGAGGAGCCGCGGGTGGTGGCGGGGCGCTTGAGTTCCCGCCGCCGCCGGACGTTGCCCACACAATGATTATGATAAGTAGGACTGCCCCAATAGCACCCATTATCAACATCATCTTTAGGTTCTGCCACCAATACTTTCGTTTCAGTTTGCCAGCCTGCTGTTCGAACTGCGCTGCTCCATGCTGTAAAGCATCTGCACGATTGTCTAGTTCGGACAACTTTTGGTCCCTCTCCAAAACTTTCTCGACATTAACGCGCATAATGCCAACCACTTCATCGACTTTGGCTTGAGTCTGAGCCAAACGTTTATCGCTTACTCTAGGCCCTGAGCTTCCTCCTTGGTCTTCCATTTTGTGAGATTGTTTTGAACTTTGTACAAATTACACAGTAAACTTTCACAATTCAATAACTAGATTATATTATTCTATAAAACTGAGTCTGTAATTCAGTTCATTAACGTAAATATGGCGAAGGCACGGAGAACGAAATTCTCGCTCGAATGACAGAAAGAAGAACAATCAGCGTTTATCAGCGTGACACATTCATGACGTCATATAATGATTACGTTTACAAATCAGTATGTGAATTGAATTGTAGTGTCTCGCCAATCAGATAATCTAAAAGATTTTTGACTCTCTTGTGATTGGTCCGTTCCATGCTGCAATGCAAATTTTCTACTTCTCTATGGGATTCTATTTTCCTAGAGTGACTGGCATGATGGTTAGGCTTTGGGTTTGGGTGGCAGTAGCTAAAATGTTGCCAAAGTGAAAAAACTTACTGTAATTGTTATACTGTAATTGTCTACACTAATATTATAAAGAGGAAAACTTTATTTGTTTGTTTGTTTGGTTGTAATGAATAGGCTTAAAAACTACTGGACCGTTTTTAAAAATTCTTTCACCATTCGAAAGCTACATTATCCACGAGTAACATAGGATATATTTTATCCCCGTACTCCCACGGGAACGGGAACTATGCGGGTGAAACCGCGGGACGTCCGCTAGTATGTACTATAGCTGGTACTGTAATGAGGGATTTTCTTTTTTAACTCTCCTAGTCGCTGGATAGATGGCGCTGACCGGGGTACGTTACTGGAAGGAACGGAACGTGACATAATTTTTTGATTATTTCGCTTGTATGTTATTTTGAGAACGTAAAACGAAACGAACAACAAGGAAAAATAAAACAATACTTACCAGGATTTTTTAGGGTTTTCCACGCCAGAAAGAAAATGTCCCAAGAGAAAAAGAAGAGAAGTCGTTGCCTTGTGGATTTGTGTACAAAATGAAGGCATGCATCTTTTTCCTAAAGATGAAAGTCGTAAAGCACAATGGGTACAAGCCATCGTACATTTTAAACCTGGAAGGACCATAAAAAGACATTCGCACATATACTCAGCACACTATAAACCAAATGATTTTGTAAGAACACCACTATCAGTGTTACAACCAAGTAAGTTCATCAATGTTTATTATTGTAGGTATTTTCTTAGGTTCAAAATTCAACACAATCTCAGATTAGATTCTAATAATAGTTTACCTGTTTGGCCGGAGGAGGCAAAACAACAGAAGAGATGGAAAGAAATGAACCCCTAAAATAATTATAGAATTTTATAAATGTACTTGTCTTGTTTAGTGCCTAAATTGTTTCGTAACTCATAAGTGACTGAAATAGTCCAGAAGAGTAGCAAGCTGAAGTGGCAGTGGGCGGGCGTCTGCGGCAGAACTGATAGTCGATGGAGTAGACGGGTCCTTGAAAGGAGGCCACGGCTTGGCAAAGGCAGTGTTTGGAGACTACCGGCCAGATAGACCGATGACATGAAAAGGTGGCTGGAAGCGACTGGATTGCAAAAGCGGAAGATCACTGATGGGGCATACCATGGGGGAGGCCTACGACCAGCCGTCTACGTCGTCATTCTATGCACAAAACTACAAACACACGCTTTGTTATCAATTTAATAGCAAGTACTACGAGTATTTAAAAAAATGCCAAAAATATTTGGAGCCCCCCCTAAAAATTCTTGTCCATACAACTGTCCCTTTTAACAATTCTACTCCCTAAATTTAGGGGCAAAACCCTTAGGCTGGCAACCATGCCAAGCGTTTTGACTTTGACACTAGTAACGTAGTCGGGTCAACGCCATCTACAGAGTTCTTGGAAACTATTTTTTTTTTAATTCTAATGAAAACCTCTCATTGAATAGGTAACTATAATAATTATCTGTGAGTGCACTCTACAAACGAGGCGCACCGTAAACAGAGAATGCTCTATGCTCCTGCAAAACGTGTCACAGAAAGATACAAAAATGTATCTAAATTGTTCACAACAAAATATAACATTGTACATTTTAAACTATAAAGCACTTATAACTTTATTCTCTGTTTACGAGGCACACTGAAATAAAAACATGACACTAAACTTGCCAGTTCAAATAACTGGAACGTACTGTTAATTTTGTGTGACACTGACAACATTAGTGGTAGTGTTTTTTTTTTCTGAAATTGTCAATTCTAGATTCTTGGAGTAGAAATTTTGTCGCCGGTATTTTAATTAAGTATTTGATAGAAACAGCATAAAGAGAAGCCAAAATGGTAAGCAGTAATGTGCTATTTTCGATAATACCAACAGTTTACAGTATTTAAGTTACCAAAAACTCTAAAGAATAGTGAATAATCTAGAAGTATTCGACCCGTTGTTCTTTTTGCACGTGCGTCTTGATCACATGAAATTATTGTGCAGGTGTCACTGAATCCCATCAGAATTTTGAAAAATGAAGCCGAAGAAGAAAAAGCCGAAGTGGCGCGTATGTCCAGCTTCATTGGTGCCATCGCCATAGGAGATTTGGTGAAAAGTACTTTGGGACCGAAGGGAATGGACAAAATTCTGGTCTCCTGTGGCAGAAATGCTGGCCAGGTACATACTTCTTGGTTATTGAACAATTGTTTCTTCACTTAATTTGAAAAATAAACGCTTGTTATGTGCACTTTTTAACTTTTAATAAATTGGTTATATTTTGTAGGTTGAGGTTACAAATGACGGCGCTACTATTTTGAAATCCATCGGTGTTGATAACCCAGCAGCAAAAATTTTGGTAGACATGTCAAAAGTACAAGACGAGGAAGTTGGAGATGGAACCACGTCTGTTACTGTATTGGGTATGAAACACTTTTTTGAGTATCCCTGTTGACAAAGGAAATACAGCATCAAAGTTGTAACTACATAATTATTATAATGTAAATATGCTGTCAGTTTAAAGTTATGACTGAATGAAAATCATGTTTATTGACCTTTTTTATGCGATGGTCAGAACAATACTAACAATATTTAATATTATTCTGACCATCGCACCTTTTGAACTTATCTGCATGTTACGATTCAATTAGTGAAATAATATTTAAGGAGAATGGGCTTCGAAGTCCCAAGGTCCTTAGCCTTTGCTAAGTACTAACTCCACAAGTTTGTTCGGAGTTATTGTGCTAAATAGGTAACTAGTTAGACTACGAAGTTATGATTGTCGTGGCAACCAATTAAGGTTTTCTTGGTTACCAAAGTAATAAAATATAATTTATTGCATAGAGCTTTTGTATGAAGAATCTTTGCCAGTAACACGACTTTCACCAATTTGTTGTCTGTTAGGTGTTATTCATCTAAATAGGTGACTAATTGAGCACCAAAGGTAAGATTTTCTGGGAGACCAATAGCAATAACATATATACCATTGAAGAGGGCTTTTCAATGACAAATTTTGCTACTGACGTAACTTACACTAATTCGCTGACCATTCAGAGTAATTGAACTAAATAGCTGACCATTTGGACACTGAAGTTAAGACTTTATTTGCCTAGTGGCATTAAGATTTTCTTGGCATCATAAGATAGTTTTTAAAGAACCTTTTTGCCTCTAACATGCAGGCTTTCGCTAACTCATGTTCCGGAGTTATTGACCTAAGTAGTTGACTACTTAATCACTGATGTTAAGGTTTTCTGGGTAACCAATAGCATTAAGATATAAAAAATATAGATAGAAATAAATACACACTACCTTAAGAATATTATGTTTGATTTACTAATTATTTTGGTATTACGTTTGTATGAACTACGCATGCTCCACAGGCCCCTTAAAGACAACTTGCTAATTCGTAGTATATTAGAATGATTGACCTAAATGTGTGTCTAATTTGACACTACCACCATAACAATAAGATATACAACATTGGAGAGAGCTTTTCTATCGGAAGTTTTGCTACTAACATAACTTTTGCTAATTCGTAGTCTGTTCGTGTTTTATTGATCTAGCTAGGCAGCTAATTGGGCACCAAACTCCTCTCTGAATCTGAATCGACGTAATAAAAAATGTTCTTCTTAACGAGATCCATTTGTTAGTACATATCTCAACGCTATATCTCCAAAAGTATAACTTGTTGAGGTTTCAAAAGTCCTTGAATATGTTCTGCGATTCCCGGTTCTTCAGAAACTGTTAAAGTAACTGAGAATTCCTTTTTCGTTACAATGAATAATTGGAACAAACACACAGTTCCTTCTTTCCACTTACATTGTCACAAAAAATCAACCACTCAGGAAAAAAAGAAAGTCCAAAGCCACAAGTAAAGACTCAGAAAAAGTCCAGTAAATGGTAGCCAAAGTCGCAAAGCAAAGCATAAAAATTAAACTGTTATTATCTATACTAATAATATAAAGTGGAAATATTTTTATTTTTGTATATAATGTATAAACTTAGACTACTGGACCAATTTGAAAAATTGTTTGAGCAATGGGTAGCTACATTATCAGCAAGTAACATAGGCTATATTTTATCCCCATACCCCCACGGGAACGAGAACTACACGGGTGAAAACGGGTGACGTCTGTTAATTTTTAAAATAGTCAACTTTTTTCTGACAGCTTATTTTTTGTTTTTGTCTCATACTGAAAGTTACTCTCTTTTTACTATAAGCCAAAATAGGTCTTGTTAGTGGTGGATATTTGGACCAGTAGTTTATCATGTAACATTATTTGTTCCTATAAACAAATTATGCTCATCCTCTTCAGCTGCTGAACTGCTCCGTGAAGCTGAGAAACTTGTTGAACAGAAGCTGCACCCACAGACAATCATCGCTGGATGGCGTATAGCAGTTGATGCTGCCAAACAAGCATTGTCTGATTCTAGCTTTGACCATGAGAAGAACCTTAATGAAGCAGCCCTACGTGAGGACCTTGAAAACATTGCTCGCACAACGTTGAGCTCTAAAATTCTCGCCAATCACAAAGAGTAAGTAATAACAAAATACAGCCAGTTATTGAAAACTCAATAAAAAGTTAATGCTTTGCTAATCATAATACATGTTTTTATTTTTTTTGATAACAGACACTTCACAAAGTTGGCTGTGGATGCAGTGCTCCGCCTTAAAGGCTCCGGCAACTTGAAGGCTATCCAAATTATCAAGATATCTGGTGGTTTGTTGGAAGAATCATTCCTGGATGAAGGTTTCCTCTTGAACAAGAAGGTAGATATTTACAAATTATGCATAATTACATTGCAATGTTTTTCAATGTATACTAGTTTTACTAAAACAGCTATGTATTCAACAGGTTGTCTGTTATTTAATCCAAACCATTCCATTTGATCCAGCAACTAGTATAGAGAAAATAATGACAATGTTTGCTTTTCAGGTGGGAGTACACCAACCTAAGCGCATTGAGAATGCAAGCATCCTGATTGCCAACACACCCATGGACACAGACAAGATCAAAGTATTTGGATCTACCATCAAAGTGGACTCTATGGCCAAGATTGCAGAGTTGGAAGTTGCAGAGAAAGAGAAGATGAAGGACAAAGTCAACAAGATCTTAGCTCACAAATGCAATGTCTTCATCAACAGGTGATTAATTGGAAAAGTTATGAGAAATGATGATAAGTCAAAATCCTAATGATTCTATAGAATACTGATGTCATTGTTTTTTAAAGACTTTCCTTAATAAATTAATATTGTTATGGGATATCTTGCATGATTATTTATTGTTTTGAGCTCCTGATATTTCTTATTTATCCTGTAAGTAACAATATAAGATTAGTGTTATTCTGTGAAAACTTAACCTTTTGGACGCCAGTGTCACATATACGTGACAAGCAAGCGCGTGCCCTGTATGCCAAACGACACAATTAAGTGACAAAATAGTAGATGAAATTGAGGCTTGACGTGGAGGGCACGCGCGAGCGTTTATGCTGTGGCGGTCAAAAGGTTAAAACAGTGTTTATCTTAAATGAGTCATGCAAAGGTTGAATTAAATGCCTTCGACATTGTTTTCATTTGTTAAATTAAGCAGCTTTTGTTGTTTTTGCTGGACACCACATAAAAATAGGAAACAGATTAAAATGCTGTATGCACTACCTACAGTATGTAAAATCCCTTTCGTATTTCTAGATCCAAATTTTTTTCACCAGGCAACTCATCTACAACTACCCTGAGCAGCTATTCGCTGATGCCGACGTCATGGCGATCGAACACGCTGATTTCGACGGTATTGAGCGACTTGCTCTCGTGACTGGAGGAGAAATCGTATCCACTTTCGATTCGCCCGAAAAAGTCAAACTGGGACACTGCAAAGTTATTGAACAGGTGATTTTTGTTTTTAAACTAACACTCGATTAGTTTCTTCCTTGTAAAACAATGATGTTAACTAAGGTCCATGTTCACCGAAATGATAACAGTCTGATTATCTATAACCAGCTGTCACTGTGACATATTCCCATACAAAAATGTGTTTTAAACAGCTGTTTTTAGATAATCAGGCTGTCATCTTTTGGTGAACATGGACCTAAGTTAAGTATGTGTTTGGTGGTTGTAGTCTAGCCTCATCTAAGGGAATCGTATTTTTCCATGCTGCTTTCATTTTTTTTGTCGCTCAGAACCATTATGTTCTAGAGCGAGTGAGAATGGAGACACAGTGGGAATGGTTACGCACGCCGCAGCTACAACGATGCGTTCGGCAGCTCGCTCTAGAATGCCAAGGCACATCGAATTTTAGATAAAGTTCAGTTTAGTATGTTGCTTTCAAAATGCAGTTCATGACAATATATTTATTGTAGTTTTTTTTGTTGCGACAGGGTTGTCTAGGTCACTAACATACTGGTTGGATGTAATTCGAATCATCTCGATTCGAGAATGTCTCCCAAATGCCCTCCTCAATTATTTTCACGAACTCTTTTCTCGCGCTGCTTCCACACATCTAGGTCGTCTTGCCACCGCTTTCTCGGCTGGCCTCGGCGGCGTCCTCCATCTCCTGACACCCATTTGATTATGAGGAGACTCGCCCACCCAGCGGTCATTGTGCATGCGGTTGACGCGGCTTGCGGCGGTTCTTTACTTATAAATGACTAGCTTCTGCCAGTGGCTTCGCCCGCGTGAATTTTGATAACTGTCCCATTTGATGTTGCTACCCGGATAAAACGTATTCTATGTTTTAAACATGGTTATAAACTATCCTTGTGCAAAATTTCATCTAAATCCGTTTAGTAGTTTTTGCATGAAAGAGTAGCAAACATCCATACTCACATAGTAGGATTGTCATATTCCAGGTGCTGATTGGTGACGAGTGCCTCATCCGCTTCTCAGGCGTGGAGCTGGGCTCCGCCTGCACTGTGGTCATCCGCGGCGCCACACAACAAGTCATCGACGAGGCGGAGCGCTCCCTGCACGACGCGCTCTGCGTTCTCGCCGCTACCGTCAAGGAACCTAAAATTATCTATGGTGGAGGTGAGCAATATTCTTTGGGTTCCGACTTTTTTGGAATGGAAATATGTGAGTGTGATCCTGACGTCGTTTTCTTTTTAATTCAGTTTATCAGTGCTTGATTTGAAGTGAAATGAATGAGCAAGAATTTAAAACTTAGAAAAGTTTTATACAGAAACATGTCAGTCTTTAATTAATATTTCTAGCATAAACAATGCAACGGTTTAGAAACGACCCAAAAGTAAAAAAGAAGTTTTTAAAAGGTTTTCTATTTAATGGAACACTAGCTTCTGCCATCGGCTTCGCCCGCGTGAATTTTGATAAATTGTCCCATGCGATCTTACTACCGGGATAAAAAGTAACCTATGTGTTAATCCAGGTTATAAACTACCTGTGTGCAAAATTTCACCCAAATCCTGTCAGTAGTTTTTGCGTGAAAGAGTAACAAACATCCATCCATACATCCATACTCACAAACTTTCGCATTTATAATATTAGTAGGACAAGCACTTCGCCCGCGACTTCGTCCGCAAAAATTGTGATAGCTCGGCTAATTTGCATGATATCAATATAATTTAATGCCTATGTTACTCGGTAACATAGGCATAATAAATATATATATATATATATATATATTTAAAATCGGTTGTGTAGTTCTCGAGTTGAATCGTAACAAACAAAACATGAAATGTTTCCTCTTTATTATATAAGTTTAGACAATAATAATCGTTTTGATGTAGGTGCGAGTGAGATGCTGATGGCCGAGGCGGTGTCGCGGGTGGCGGCGCGCACGGCCGGCAAGGAGTCGGCGGCGGCGGAAGCGTTCGCCGTGGCGCTGCGCCGCCTGCCCTCCGCGGTGGCCGACAACGCGGGCTACGACTCTGCCGACCTCATCTCACGGCTGCGCGCGCATCACTCTCAGGGAGAGATCACTATGGGACTTGGTGAGTTAATGCACCAGCCTCTTAATGTCCGACTGTCAGACCCCAACACATAAAGGTACCCGAAACTGACAAATTTTCCCAATCAACCTTGAACTTCTTATCTTTGGGGTTTTGGTTTCCGCACTTAGTCCCTAGACGAGCCAACCTTGAACTTAATACTTTAGTGATACAAGTTGAAAATCTCTTAAAGTTTGACAGATTGTAGTAGCTTGATGTGCTGGCGTCTCAAAGTGTCAATCATCTTTATCAAAGGGCGGTTAGGCGGTCGGCGCGTAGCACTTTGAACCTTATACCTAGAGATGTAGAGTTGGAAATGTTTTTGAGTTTTTCGTTAATAGTTGAAAGTTCGTGTTTTAACACTTATGTTAAAAAATTTTGAAAAATGACGTCACGAAATTTAGGACCCCTTCCACCCCCTTATCACACAATAATACACTTCGTCTACCCCTTCCCTCCTCCTTAACGAGTGAGGTAATTTATGGACGGCCCCATAGAGGTCTCTTCGCTTACAAAAAAGTTTATCACTTGGAATGATTATAGCTTAAGATATTACTGATGATGTAATTTTTTGGTGAAATGGAAACATTGGTAAAGAAAATGCAACTTTCTTTTTCTGAAAACAGGTCTATTGTTTTAGCTTTTGTATCTATACAGAACACAACGAAAATTGTCTGTGAATGTGATTGTGGCATACGACTGTGCGTATAATTAGACGATAAGTAATGATAGCTTGATATCTTTAATGTTGAAATAAATCAAATAGTTTCCATGCTATAGTTATTTTAATGTGCTGTATTGATAATGAAACGTGGAATCAATGTGCAAGTAACAAATTTCGTCCACAGACATGCAGAATGGTCGCGTAGGTGACATGAAGAAACTCGGCATCACTGAGTCGTACGTAGTGAAGCGTCAGGTGCTGCTATCTGCCGCTGAGGCCGCGGAGATGATCCTGCGCGTCGACAACATCCTGAAGGCGGCGCCGCGTCGTCGTGGACCCGACCGTCGTCCTTGCTAGAACATTCTACGAGGTGTTAGTTTAGACGAGGGACATACTTTAAGGGCTACTAAGTACTTATGAAACTGAACAACTTTTATTAAGTATGCGATTAATCATGAAATTGCGAAAAGAATATCAGCTGCTATGTCATCATCATCATCTTTATTTCAGCCGCAAGACGTCCATGGCTGGACATAGGCCTCCCCCAAGTGTTGTCACATTGACCGGTCCTGTGCGACTTGCATCCAGCGGATTCCCGCAACCTTCACCAGGTCATCGGTTGTTTATGGTTTCGAAAAAATGTAGGGAACAGCAGATTTTTTTTGTTTCATAGTTAAACCATTGTAAAAGTTATTCGTTTTTACGAGTACTTCACTTCCATAAAGTACGTCTCTCGTTTACTTATCACCCAGTAGATACCAACTACGAACTTAAGTAGAAGTGGGTGACCTACCATCCAGGGAACACTGATTAGTTTCAAATGAAATGTGTCTCAGATGCGTATATTTTGCATAGATTTTGTACAAAACTATCAGATAGTATTACTGGAGATTATCACAATGTAGTTCAGTTTCCAGTTTCTTTACGGGATTCACCACTTCTGTTTATTTTCATTGTATTAAGGTTGCACTTCAGTGCAGTGAGAGAATGCTTTTATGTCTGCACCAACTTATCAAATAACTTTAAGTTTAGCTTTACCAGTTTAGCCTTATTAGTCACAGAAGAGTGCATTTTTATAACAATATCTCTTCCTTTGTGACTATAAAAAGTTCTATTTAATAACTAAAATTGAAAACATACTGTATTTACATTCTTTGCATGTTTTCAATAAGTATTTTGAGTTAAAAAGTGGAATTCTATGAATGACACGGTCACATTTGATTTTGAGTTTATAATGCCTCCCTTCTAGTTCTCTTAGAAACATTAAGCTGCGCTAGTTTCATTTACTTATAGCTTTTAGTTAAAGTGGCCGTTAATGCCTTGGTATTAATGTATTAACTAATAATTTAATAAAATTATAACAAACAGATTTTTTTCTTTTTCTTTGTAATTTAAAACTAGAGCATTCAGCAAGTGCAAACTACCTTTTTGTATAACTTGAAAATATGTCATTAGAAAGGCTCCCTAAGACCTTTATCACACTAGCGCGTTGTGAGCGAGTGGAAAGCGGGCCGGATTTCTTAGCGCAAAGAAAATCAAAATGAATGATTGTACAAAATGCGGATCGCACACAGCGTACTCGCTGCCCACCCGCGGCAGAGCTATGTCACTCCGTATGTAGGCATGAGATAATTACCTACCGCTTCGCGCATATTGAATATGATAGTTCGGTAGGGCTGTCGCGCTCCAGCAGTGCGTATCGTATGCCGCGTTAATTTTTCGCGCTCTTTCGACTGGTCGCTTGCGTCGCGCGTCGCTTACCTACTCGTACTTCGTGTTTGTTAACTGACTGATTTATTGGTCATTAATAATTATAAGTGAAAATGACAATCCGGTTAAACTGTTGCTTGTATGGATGTTATAAATACATTTAATAAATGTAGAAAAAAAAAATAGCGAAGGCAAGAAATATATGAGACATTATATTAGAGTAAAACAATTTTGTTAAAAAAGGTTCAATTAACACTTCAGGGTAGCCCGCGAAATTCAAGTTTCATTACGTTTTTACAATTTGCAGGCAGGCACGATTTTGACCTTGAAAAAGTAGTTCCTCGAACTTTATGAACTTGGAGGGTTGTATTGATGGTATAATTCTGTAACAATATTTTAATCAACATACAACCTAGCACTGGCCTGCAAACTGCACAAAACGTAAGAAAATTTGAATTTCGCGGGCTACCCTGACGCTTTCACCTTGAATACACACCATAAACATTTTTGTATTTTAATGTATATTACCTATAAATAGAAATACAAAAATGTTGGTAGTATTTTATTTTTAGTACAAGCGGCAACCCTACCGATTGAGCGTTAAGCAGCAAGACGCCGAATAACATACGCTGTCGCGTGGCGTCAAGGCACAATTTAGATCGAGCGCGCCCAGTTTAGGTATTTTAAATAGAGTGCAACTTCTGTACGTTTTCTATTCTGTGCCCGCGGTGACCTCGCGGCGAGCTCGCTGCGCACCGGCGGCGTGTTCGCCGCGCACATGTTGCGAACTCGCGGCGAGCTCGCTGCGCACCGGCGGCGTGTTCGCCGCGCACATGTTGCGAACTCGCGGCGAGCTCGCTGCGCACCGGCGGGCGGCGTGTTCGCCGCGCACATGTTGCGAACTCGCGGCGAGCTCGCTACGCACTCGCCCCGTTTTCCACTCGCTCGCAACTAGCTAGTGCTTGTTAAATAGTGAAAGTGAAACAATATAACGAGGATCATCATCAGCAGCCTGTTGAATGCCATTGCTGGACATAGGTCTCTTCTCTCCGCCAAAGGAGGAACTCTAACAGTTAAAATCGATAAAACAAATTTGTTTAGTGTCGTTTTGAGGGCAAATGACATGGGTAGCCCGCAAGCCGGGCTGCGGAACTGTTCGAAAGAGATACCGTGGCCCCGGAACTAGTATTGTTCAATGGGCTGGTGTCCACAAATCCACGTCAAAGCGCGTATTTTTGTATGGGCTATAATCCACCACGCGGGCCCAGTGCGGGTTGGTAGATGTCACATGTCTTCGAATTTTTGGTACTAGGACATGCCGGTTTCCCCACGATGTTTTCCTTCACCGTTTTTGAGAGCAGTGGTGGTGAAATAAATCACACAAAGTAATGCGCCTGCCTAGGTTCGAACCCACGACTTACTGTTCGTAAGTCGGGGCCGCCACCACTGGGCCACCGCTGCTCTCGGCCCCGGAACTTAAAAGGCGAGGAAGGAACATGGATGGGTTTTAGTCAGTAAAAGTGTGACACTCCCTCCCGCTACGCCCTGAGTGGGAGACGTCATTTGATGATATCCCATCCGACAAAAAAAAAGGGTAGCCCGCAAGATTCATTCATTCATTCAATTATCTTAAAACCCTCGCAAGTCCATAGGTCTAGGAATGATTTTGACCTTGAAAAAACAGTTCCTAGAACTTTGTGAACTTGCGATGGTTGTACGATTATAATTCTGTACTTAACTACAATGGGTACCAGTTTAACACAAAATGGTGTAACTCAACGGGAACAAAGGCATACGTCTTACAGTCGCGAACAATATTTTAAACAACATTCAACCTAGGATTGGCCGGATTGGCCTGCAAATTGCAAAAAACGTTAGAAAATTTTCATTTCACGGGCTACCCTGACGCTTTCACCTAACTCGATCCACGTCTGCTCTTAGCCAGCTTGAAGATCTTTATGGCTTGAGGGAGTCCAGCTAGAGCGGGAGAGCTATCGCACGCGCAGCATCGAAGATGCCCTCGGTAGCACGCACTTTTTCTCGTTTTAGCAAATGACGGTTTTGAGCGACAGAAAAGGCAGGCACCACTATTAGCAGCCTAGACTTCTTTAACCACATGCGGGAGCGTGTCGGTGTGCAGCTTAGGTACATGGTGTGACTGCCTATCTGATCTCCACAACCCAGTTTACAAAACTGAGTTACAAGATACTTTTTGGTAAGATTGATTATCACTTTTCAATTGTCAAAGATTTACTAATGACAGCCAGGTCCAAGTGCTTTTAAGCACGGGGGACACGGTATGAAATAGCCACCCACCCATGGCAGTCCTTAGTAAGAGCTAATATTTACCTATCTTTGATCAACTGACTAGTGCGGCTTTCAGCTAGCCACGAGTTCTTCAAACTATGAGGTACCCAAACTATGAGGTTCAAACTATGACGACCCGATTGGCATAGTGGTAGTGACGCTGCCCTACGTTCTTAGGGTCCTGGGTTCGAATCCCGGTAGGAGCAAATGTTTGTGTGATGAGCACGGACATTTGTTTCCGAGTCATGGATGTTTATATGTATAATAAGTATGTATTTACAAACAAAAAAGTATATATGTAGTATATCAACTATCTAGTGTCCACGACACAAGCTTTGCTTAGTGTGGCACTAGGTGGCGCTGTGTGTTAATGTCCAGCGATATTTATTTATTTTATTTATAAACTAGTGGTTTATTTGTTGTACACATTGTAGTACTCGTGAAACTATAAGGTTCATCGCTCGCTACCTTTTCCATTTTGATTAGAAATCTGAATAGAATCTACTTCATCACTTTAAAAATACCTATATCAAATACTTTGTTTTTCTCCTGTGGAACGCATATTACCACGCGTACAATTATAGCCATACACGCTAGGGTGTACATACCTGACAGGTTTGCCTGTACAGCCGTCACAGGTAAGCAAGTGACCTGACCTGCACAGTTTTACAAAATAGATGCCTTGATTTACGTATAGTTGAACTGTAGATAAAGCTGACCTATAAGGTCCACTATCGTACAACCCTGAAATCGAGAAAAAAAAATCAGCTGTTCAGTACATTTATGTTCGCCTAATGTACTGAACAGTTGATTTTTTTTTCGCGATTTCGGCGTTGGTCCACATTGTTAAAGTTGTTTATTATCATGAGCACAATCACGTGTTTAAGTATCGTACACTAATTACCAGTCACCCTATATGTATACGCAGCATAATTAGGCCCGTATGATGACAGCTGCCTTTCGACAACAAACGACAAAAGTCCGACACAATGGGGTGAAAAAATAAATCATTTCAAAATGAAAAGGTCAAGTTTTAAAATGTTTCACAGAAGTTATGAAAATGGAATGCATTATAAATTTAAATCCGTTTATCTAAAATTACGGCCTACTTAGCTGTGTGTTCAGCTGAAACCAATTTGTTACGAAGTTGACATGCGATGCTCGAACGGTAATATCCAGGCACCATACAAGTAGCTTTGAATAACTTACCTTCCTACCGGTAATTTTAAAGAAAATCAATGCAACGTCTACTAATACCTACTAACTTTCCTTTTTGTTGCTCAAATTCTAAACATTTATTTCAATAATATTAAAACATTTACCGGTTAACTTTTGAATTTTCAAATCGGTCGAAAACTAAAGATAACACTAGGTACCTATATTACGGAATACAGTATAGTACCTACAAGTTATACTGCCTTACCTATAGCATTTATTTACTGTGTAAAGGACTATAGTTGGACATTATTGCAAGATTTGCAAGCTATTGTTACGACGGCTATGTTCTCGTATAAAACAACCGACGTAACATTCTACTCGAACGTAATCTAGAATGTTCTGATCATTGTAGATTTCGTTCGGGTGTAGGTATGATGTTCCACTTTAAAACCGTTTAGAAGATTCGCGAAATATCTATGTTCCACAATTGAGCTGTTAAGGGCAAGAAAGTTGTGGATCTTTCTCGAAGGATCGAAGTAAGTATCTAAGATGAGAGTGGTGAATTTGTGATTGTGTAATGCACAGTATTTTGTGTCATTTGAATTTATTCCATGCCCAGCTCGTAACACTACCTATGTTGTCACTAGCTTGTCAGTAAACGACTGCTGAGATTGGGCACCTAGGTTCAATCCCTACGTCCAACAGTATCATTGAGTTTTTTTCAATAGGATTTTCTCAGTAGCCGGTTTAGGGCAATAAGCTCCTACATGGGACTTAAACACAACTGGCGAAATGTGTGAACCTAGGTAGATCTCTTCTTATTTCTGCTTTACCCTATGTGGAATACATACGTGATGTTATATTATATTACTAGCTTGTGCCCGTGTCGAGATAATTGTCCCACGGGTTAATTGTACTACTGAGATAAAAAGTAGGTACCTATCCTTTAAGTTACCTTATCCAGTTTATAAACTATCTGTGTGCTTTTTATCCAAATCCGTTCTGTAGTTTTTACACATACAAACTTTAGAATTTATAATATTAGTGTGATGTCTGATTGCAATCCCCGATCTACTGCGCTTCGTCAGGTAGATACTCGATGAATGACTCGACTTGACTCGTACCTACCTGAAATATTTAGGAGGTACATAGGTAGGTACTTTTCATAAAATGCTATCAAATTGAATTCAGTTTAAATTCAAAATTACTTTAGGTTGGTTGGTAGTGGGTATCATTACTTACAGTAATTCTTCGCAAACGAAATCATGTTTCAATATTCCAATCGAATACCAGCACTGATTGAATATCTACTTTCTATTTACTACTTTTAAACTTCCTTACAAACGAAATGAAATTCTTTTTCGCGAAAAATCTTCGGCTATCTGACCTGGGACAGTAATGGAATTTTCCTTTATTATTTGATTTACCTGCTCCTTCAATTTTATGTCGGTGCAATAGTGTTATCCTCTGTACTGAACCTAAACCTTTTTATATTACCAACACGCGTCTAGAGGTAATACATATACCTTAGAATGTTTAGAATCGAAAAAACATGATTATGAACATATTTTGTGACAACAGTAAACTTAAATACCTTGGTGTGATAGGATTTGGCCAAAGTTTTCAGCTTTAATTATGTACTACCAATGTTGATTGCATCTGTTGAATAAAACTTGTTGGCATTTACGAGACTATTAAAGTTGTGACTTTACACCGTTCTATTTCAACTTGCGTAGAAATAGACACCGAAATAATAATTTTGCCGCATTCGAATAGTTTCTGAACATGCGATTGTAGTTTATGGAAAAACCAATTCAAATATTGCTATAATTATGAGCCATTTCGTTTCCACAGAAACTAATAAAGCTCACGTATCCCTGCATTACAAGGAGGCTTTTAATTATATACTTAGTTAGTTGTTATAATTGGCACCACGGAATGGAGGCCGTGGACACTTGAGAAAAATAGGGTCTCTTTGTGGATGTAAGATGCTAGAACTGCGCCTAGGATAAGTAAGGATTTCCTTTGGTGGCCTTTATAAGTACTGGCAGGGACCAAAGGCACCATGCATCGTGGGGCTCTGATAGGCAAGTGCCCTGTGGGGCAAATGGAAAATACTTCACTGATCATGAGTGAACTTTACGATTTACGCTGAAATGGGTACGTGTTGGTCGTTTTATACTGATCATTTCACGAAGCGGTCGTTAAGTTGACTAGTGATGGAGCACCAGTTCTCCTAAACTGAACACCTCTGACAGATATCTTAAACGAGCACATAAACAGGATTGCTTACAAATTGACTCTGAAAACGGCAAACATAAACAGTGCCTACCCTTCCCTGCTGTTACAAATTTTTCTCGAGCAAATCGGTGTGAGGGCGACGCGAAACTGACAGCTCGTTCATTTTTAACTCTCGCCCGCTTCACGTCGGAGACGACAATTTGGATAAATGGTACATCCGCCGCCGACCGACTAAATTATTCAGGCTCCTCCTAGCTTCGCTTCTTCATATGACAAGGAGAGGATTGCACAATAAAGTGGAATATTTAGAGAGTAATCACGTACGCAGCAAAGGAACTTAGAGTGGCTCCGTCCCTAACTGACGCCTGTTTGTGTCTTCAATGGCATTTCTATTCGCCCCATAACGTCTCGACACCATGAATATTGCCGACACTAATATTTGCTGAAAGTGCCGAGGTCGCTTGAAAATTAGGTGTGTTAGAGGAGCCCAAAAATTACGGCATGGTTTTTAATTTATGTTTTGTTTGACAAATGTAATTGCCTCCACTTTCTTGAAGAGACAATCAGTTGAAGACACGTCCACTTTGAATTTGAATGGAACAAGGTTCCTTCAAACAATAGTTGCCTAAATAAGTTCAATGGCATTTAATTAAAAGGCAGACGTTGAAAAACAAGGCATCCGAATGAATAATGTTAACTAATGACGAATGTTTGCAGTTGTTGAAATGTTCACGAATGCCACACAGGCCGCTCAGCAAAAAATAAACTGCAATGTAATTGCGGCCCGGAATGAAGTTATAAGCCTCTCCCCACTTCGGACAGAAAAATATATTTCATGAGTGCGATAATTAAATATTAAAAAGTTCGGCCTCATATATCATTGTTGTTAATTGAATGGATGGGTATTTACGCATACGTTGTCTCTCCCAAAAGGCAGAGTAAAGTCATACATGGTATAAACGTATATTTATCAACATTTCCCTATGGTCTGAAGTCTGGTAAAAACATTTCACTGAAAATTCCATGATGTGAATGGCATAATTATGCTTTCAATGGTAATTTATCCAAGTGCATTAGTCTAAACTCGTCGTTGTCGAGCCTGAAGTTAATTACGACATAGAACACGGTTCAAGGTCTAAGCAAATAGACTGATGAACTTTTTTTATTGTTTTTTTTTTTCTGGAAGAGAAGACAACTGCGATAAGCGGCCTGATGAGGATTCGCCGACCATTTGCAGTGCCGTAATAACGAAAGGCGGTTCGTTTTTGTTATACTAATCTAGATAAACAAAACCTCTAATCCTTTAAATTATCCCAACATTCTAAAACACCGCGCTATTGTTGAAACTAAACGATTTCCGATCGCCCCTCGCACCGATGCCCAAAATGTAGATACCGCTTAATAATCAGCTTACGTTATAAGCCAAAACGAACGCAAAGATTAAGCCTTAATAGGATGATAACTATCTAAATTAAAGTTAAATCCAATAACCCCATTCATCAGGTAGCAGTTAAGTAATTCACCCCCAGTTGGGGTGAGTTACAAGTTTTGTTAGAACAGTTTCCTTTCCTTCTCGTTTATCTTTCTTAAACACTGGAATTGGCTCGGGATTCGGGGGATAATTACGTTGCCTATTTAGTTGGTAAATAACGTACTACCTTATTTTTCTTTTTGCTTTTTTTTTCTTTTCATCTGTATGTATGGCGGGCTTGTGTTGTTTTGTTGGGGAAACGATAGTAGAAATGTTAGTACAATATGCAAGGATATAATGTGTTTTTGTTTAGTTTGGGAACTTAGTAAATCTTGTTGCTCCTTGATATTCTGTTCTCGTGACTGCGCAGCGAAGTTCTGTAAATTCGATAACGTTTCAGTTCGCTGTTACGGCTGTGTTCCGTAATTTTTCTAAGCCATTAATTTTACGACTTGTTTTATTTTGGGAAGCGTAAGTATTTGTGTCGAGGTGTTTACAGAAGTCGTGTATCAAAAATTGGCTTTCGGAACATCTCGATCATCCATGAACCCAAAAATAATCTACCCCATTATTTTGGCACAGAAATTGTTTAAGTTTAAAATTAAAAACTGAAGTTGAGACGTAGCAGATGTGACTTATGTATGCTCGATAAGATAACTGATAACAGAGATATTTCTTTATCAATCGGCATTGTAATATCATGAGAACTAAAATCCTCCTGAAACCAACATCGGTATTAGGTACGTAGTCAACATTCACAGAACGATAACGAGCGACACGTGAATTACCCAAGCGCCATGTTTAACTGAGGCACACAACATTGGAGCCGAATACGCAACAGCCAAGGAAATATAGCACCATCGATATTCTGATTAGTGCGAGTAAGCTCTAATTGGCCCAGTTTGGGTGAGCACAGATCGTGCCACTAAAATACAGATTTGCGCGGGATTAATCCCTGTTGATACCACGGAATCCCACCGAAATGTATACCTACCTTTACATAAATGGGTCAATGGCGCTGGCTCCGCTGTTGTCTGCCTTAGGGACCGTGCACATGCCAACGTTTTAATGCAACAGCGAACGAACTGTTGCATGCAAACTGCTACTAAGTACATAATGAATTTTAGGTAAGGCTGGTTATTGCATTGAGCAGAATAGAGATCATAAAACTGAAGTGTACAGTTTATCTTTTTGCACGTTGAAAGTTCTTCAGCGACTTTAATATTATATTGTAAACGTGCTGTAACGCTAATACTTTCATTCTTAATAAAGCCTCAACGTTAATTTGGTATATTTTTTATGTTCAAAGTGTAGCTTAGTGCCCAATTAGGTTAACAATTTCCTTTTCAGACCAATGCTTATTGTAACATTCGTAACGGTGGCCTCTTTGCAGTATATTCTCGTAGTAAGCACCAACCTAATTCTTGGTTCACAGCAATCGGTACAATTAACTATTTGAGGTTACAACGGTTAGGTGGCGCACGTACCGGGTCGCGGTCTTGTCGCACAGAAGTCAGGAGTTGGGTGCGGGAACTCCAGCGATGCGCCAGAATAACTCGGCTAAGTAATATTGTTTTAGTTAGTAAGTAGTGCTGAGCGAGACCTCTGGCAGACAGTTTTGGCAGCTGTTCTGCACATGATGTATGTTAATGTCACGTAAGAGATTATTTCTTGGCACTGAAACATGGTGCCTGTGCATACAATTGTTTGCTCTCCTGTTTTGCATTCGACGAATTCTTGTATTATACTCGTACGCCGGCTAGTGCGGAATAAGTGACTATTACGGTTTTATTGTCCTTTTGTATGAAAATAGAATTCAAATGGATGGGGGAAATATAAGATGAAGCTTATTTCATGCAGTGAGACGAGTAGCAACTACGAATTCAACTCCTTATACCTAAAACCAACTTTAAAGAATAAAAAAAGACAACGCTTTTCACAAACCTAAATCCTTCAGTAAATTGTGGTTTACACAACTGCCAATAGCAGTTCAGAGATGAAACAGAAACTTAAAGGTAAAACGTACTAGCAGCTTGTTGTTTATCATCCTTGCAACTTGTTCGACTAACGTGAACCGAAAGTACCTAATGGTTAACTTAAATGGTGCTTGTAAGCGATAGACAGGCTTCAAACTATCTCGCAAGTGGAGTAAGCGCCGAGAAATGGTGTTTATGTAGCGGCATATCGTAAGTTATTATGTGCTATCTAAGATGTTACAATATTCAGGATTTTAAACTAAAATTCTTGGAAGATAAAGAAGTTATGTAGCAAGCTGGCAATGGCGGTGAAACTGAATACGTAACAAGTATTACCCGAATTTCTACCTGTATTTTATTCAAACTTGGTTCTTAACAATGTTATCTGAGTCATACAACCACAGTAACCAAACATTTCAAGATCTTGCGTCTCGAACTGTGTTTTGTGTAATCCAAACTTGTCTGAAAGCAACACAGCCAAGTATTGTTAGCAAACTATACTCGTAAACTAAACTCTAAGCCATCGAAGGTAGTATTTCGTACAAGAATTACTACAGCAATCCATTTGAGGTAGTTTTTGCAACAGAGAGGCAGGAGCGAGTCGATACACAGTATCTCTACAAATTCGTCTAAGTGCAACACTTTGAGAAAGAAAACAATTGTACGAAGTTACCGTCTTCCAGCGATTGAATTCACTAACTTTAAAGTGTGTTATTTCTTTCAGGCGTAACTTTGTTGTTGAACGGAACTGACAGTTGCGTAGTATTGACTTTTCGATACTTGTTATTTCTTATAAACACTTACAACAAGACATAACTGAGTAAAACAAATTGGGACAAGTGTCGCAACTTGTTACCGTTTTTATTGCTGTTTGTTACATACCAGGCACGTATTTCAGCTTTTTTATGCTGATTTTATAAAGGTAACATGTTGAGTGCCAACCGATTTTATTATTTCAGGCCAGTAGTCATGTACTAAACAGATTGTTACTATTCGGACACTGTCAAACGTTCTCCAACATTTGCGTCGAAGATAACTCAGTACCTCGAAGGGTCAATTGACCCACAAAGGTGCCAAAGAAAGGTTGTTGTTTTATTCAAGAAAGTATTTCGTTCAATACATATCATACGTCCAGTCTATCCTTAACACGAATAGGACACAATCCCTGCGAAAATACGATGAAAATAAATAAACGATTTTATGGTTATTGTTATAACAAAAGAGTTTCGCCACAAAGCTTTTCCTAACATTACCTATTAGACAAAAAGGTTATTTATTTTCGCCACAATGATTTGGTGCGGGGGAATCAAAAGTTTCCTTCATTTTCCCGAACTTTCTTTGGTAGCGAACGAGCAGGTCGTCATAAACCAAATAACACAATGGTTTTATTGACCGCATTAAGTAAATGGATGAGAAGCTGACGTACGGAGCCATTTGACTAAGTTTTGACAAGATATGTAGTCTGAGAATGTAATTTGAAAGACGTATTTTTCGTGAACTTAGTTAAAAACTTTTGAATTTTTCATTTGTTCTTTACTACTTTACCAACAAAATACTAAAGTGTCACTGTCAAAAAGTATAATTTTATTTCCAAAATGAAAACGATCAAAGTTCAAACAAAGGCAAGGTGAGGTTATTTGAATTCAGCCATATTTATTCAATAATATTAAAATTCGCCACGATTACATTCGGCCACATTCAATTTCGACTGCCACTGCGACCATCGGGACGGCTAACTTTTGCGAGGCCCTTTTTACCATAAATTAAGCAGCGCCAAAAATCAATCAAATCTCGTCTCGCGTGGTGTTCCGGGAACTCTAGGAAGCTGCCCGCCCGCCCATGGTTGAAGCAACTTGCCTAAAACATGGTAGACATTGATGGTACAGTAGTCAGTAGCCTCCTTTTATTTCTTTGTTAGACTAGAATCATATTTCATGACAAAATTGATGACACTTAAAGTATTTGCTCACGTATTTCTGGTTGCAGGTCTTTTGATTTTAACAGAAAGTCGTCATAAAAAAAAACGTTGTTTAGCTAATGTTTAGCTACAAACGAATAAAAAGTTATTATTTAAACATTTCTTACCAAACAAAACACTAGCACACTTAAACATTAACACACAAAGCGCTGTACGACTTGTTCAAGCGGGGGGCGTGCGGCGGCCAAGCGGCTGAGCGGGTCCGTGCACGCCGCCGACGCGTCACAGGCCCTGCGTCCATGAAATTGAATTAGCAACTCATTAGTAACGCCAATAAAACCGGCCGACTGCTCGCCACCCCTGCAGGACTGCCGGACTTACCCCTAGCCTACCGATAAACGCATACATCGGACGTGTTAACGTACACACACGCTTTGACAAGAGGTGAGCGCATTTACGGTTACTGATGGATTTAGCCTGAAAGCTGGTAGGTTGGTAAGAGAGTTTCAAAGGATATTTCAGCATATATTGAGGAAGGTCTCAGACTAATACACATTCTATTTTAATAGCACATAAACGGCGAGCGCCTTCCGAAAAAGCGAAGTGGGCCGTGACTTTGTCACTTGGCCGGAAAAGCGCTCAGTAAAGAATCTCTTTATATGAATAATTGGCCTTTGATATTTTATAAGAAAGAGGAATGTGTAATGCCTTGTCATGTTAAGGCTCAACAAAATCAAGAGTATGTTCGAAACACATTTAATAATGAAAGTTTTCACAAATTACTAAGATTCCGTTTCAATTTAAGGCTTACGATGTTATGTATGAAAGACTAACTATAAAAGTAGATACACTGAACAACGTCAAGGGCCTAAAGCAAAACAAATTCCTTGAAGACATTAAATGTAAGTTTTATATTAGTAGGTATGTTTGAGCGTATACTTTATACATAACAACTTCAATATGAAGCTTCAGAGCACGTTTCAGACTCGAATACTTACTCCACGACTTTGAGTAGGTAAAGACGTAGAACATAATCCGGGCTTATCACTTAAAGTATTTGTTATGACCCGAGGCAAAGCTGATGTTACGAAAAATTAGAATTAGGTGAGGAATTACTATTATGTACCTTTATGTATAAGAAATAATTCAGAGCGTCGGAGCGCGATTCCCCAAGGTTGGCGGCGGCACAGGGCAAACTCTTGCGAATTATAGGCACTTAGTTTAAACGATAGCCCGGCGGGACTCAGACTGTTTCGTTACACTCGCTAATCTTAACGTATCGCCTATTTTAAAATTACCTTTAATACCTTCCCGTTAAAATTAAGGTAAGGCGCGATTCACGATATTAAATTATGCTAAGTATTATCTAATATACTAAGGTTCATGTTCACCGAAAAGAAAACGGTCTAATTATCTAAAAACAGCTGTCACTGTGATATGTTCCCATACAAAAATGTGTTTTAAACAGCTGTTTTTAGATAATCAGACCGTCATTTTTTTGGTGAACATGGACCTAAATCATACCTAAATCACTCAGATTAACGCCGATACATTTTTTTATAAAAGATAAATAGTGTGAGCATCCATATTAAATAGGTATGCGTTTTCCTTCATCACGTCGACGAGTCCTAATTTTTTTATCCAATTAAATACTCTCTTCTCGTTTCTGAAACAGTTCTAAGACATCTCACCCTTAGTTAATTGCTGCTGTTATCACACAGCAAAAAGGGTTTGCTGACACCCTAGACACCCTTCACGAAGCCGTCAACCAAGCATCATCATCATCATCGGCCTATTAATATTCCCACTGCTGGGACGCAGGCATTATGATGTCCATCAAACTAAGTCGGTAACTCTACGCAAAAATTGTTGCGGGGAAACATTTATTTTATGGTGAAAATACCACCTGCACGCGATACTCAATGAAACGCACTCATAAAATGGTTATGGAGGTATTCAAAGTAAAGTTATAAAATTAAAAACTGATATTTTAAAAACTTGTGAAAAAGTTGGAACTTTGACCTCTAATAAATCTCCGAAACAAGAACGTTCCCAGGTATTGTCCAGAACAAAAAAAGCTCTTAATGAGCGGCAGAATAAGTGCCTTTCGGCTTCGTTAAGGATTTTTTGACACCCATTATAAGAGATAAGAAGGTTTTTAAATTTCAGAGGAAATTGCGGCATTTTTCCACTACTAGAACATTTTCGAAACGTCCCCAAAACATAGAGCTCTCCAAACATAGAATTAATTCCCTCTATTTTTATAGCACACACGATAATCCTGTAACGTAAGCAGGCCAATCAAGGAATTCCGTGTGAAAAGAGAGAACTGAGTCAAACGTTAATTTTCTTAATGTATCTTGTTAGGGTCGGATCGTGTCCCGCCTGTGAATAAATTACGGCAAAATTACCAGTGAAAACGATCGCTCTCGTACCTGTAAAGAACTTAGACATGAGTAAATGTGTAATCGTATGTCTCAAATAATCTTCATAAGAAACTTTATGTTCCAAGTCTACGAAAATAGGGTTATAAAATTTTCGTAGATATACAAAATATACAGTTACACCTAACACACAATAATCCCTTTGTATTACAAAATGTATATTGAAGGTTATGTTAAACAACGCTGTTGCAAATTACATAGGCACTCGTATAAAACATCTTCAGCTAAAAGTATTTACGTTTTCGTGTTTTAACTTATTTAGGTGGTGTGTTGCCCTCAGTGATAGAAGATTCTTGATAAGAAGCTGTATCATATTAATAGTAAATCAATTAATAGAGTAATTAAGTTATCTGATAATGTTGTAAGAACATACTGTGCTGTACTGTCGCTGAGTACACCAAAGTTATTAACAGACACTAGTTGTGAGGCTACGCCCACTCTAATATCATTATTTAGAACGTTTCTGAACTAATCCTGACATTGCAGAATGATAAGAAACATTAATATAAAACAAAGAGCAATTCCTCAACAAAGAGTTGTAAAACAAATGTTCCTTTTGAAAAAGGCATGTAGGTATGAACACAGACACAGATTAAAAAGAGCAGTCTTATCCAGTGGAACAATGCCTAGTTCCCATTAGAGCTCGTGTCGCGACTGCGTCCCAACTTAATGTTGCGTGTAAAGTTATAGCCGACTCCCACAACTGCATGCGCTAACTTCGCGGTCGCTCTATGACCTCCTACAGAAATTCATGACACGCGGCATTAATTCGGTTAGCTCACACTACCTACTGTTAAAAAAGCCACAAGAAAAAATAACGAAAATATTTAGGTGAAAAACAGAGCCAAAAGTTACGACCAAGTCGTAATGAGGTTACACGTTTATTTTCATACCTTGAGCGAATAAACATTTGGAAACAACAAAATAATGGCTAAGACCACATTACTGTTTTTCTTTGCTTCCTTTTTGAGGTTCAAGAGCAACCCTTCAACTTGGACGTTAATTGCTTCGTGAGAATACTTACACCTGCACAGCCATTATGGAGAGAGTGTAATAAACAAAATAAGTAAACAGGAATTAAAACATTAGATGTTTTACGACAGAACGTGCTCCCCTTTTATGTTTCTTGCGATAATAATAACTAGCTGCCGGTTATTATCTTACGTTAATTACTGCTTGGTCTTATTAATAATACGTCCACCCACCCAAAACAAGTTAATCAATTACTGGCTACAGCCACTAACAAATACGCAGGGATTATTCAATTATATTGCTGTCTGTACAATAAACAACACCTGTGAATAATAAATATGTAGATATCTCAACTCGCTCTATATTGCAGCATAAATATGATGTACGCGTTTAATTTGTCTAAGTAGCTATCAGAAAAGAAACTCTGTTCGAAGTAAATGAAAATTCGTATCTAATTTAAAAAGATTAGTAGCCCATGGGCGTTCTTTTTAGATTAAAACTGAGGCCATGTTTACTAAGCTACTTATTTTTAATTGAACTTTGCGTCCTTCATAGATATTTTGTAAAGTGATGAAGCGATTTAGATATACATTGATATCAGAAAATGAAATCACTCTATTGAGATGCTTGATAAAAGTGTGAATAAAAAGGATTACGGTTTTAAATAAAGGGTCAAAGTAATTGATATTTGGTAAGATATGAACAACTTTGACCTATCACAAAATGATGCTAACGCTATTCGGTATATTCTCAAAACAGTAGCATGCAATAAAGGAATGCAAATTGGACAGCCATAAAATAAAATATGTATTTAAAGCATCGGGCCGTAGAATTCAGAAATGGAAACGACAATAAAATTAAAATCAAAAATTCACGCGTTCACTCATATTACCCGGTCGACATTTTGTAATGTGGCCTACGGGGCGTATAAAGTGAAAAATTTAAAGCAGATATGACAATATTTTAGAAGGAATAGCTTTATTTTTAAAATGAGCACCGTCATAAATCCCACCCCGCTGCAATAACGCACGCTCGTGTACATGTGCCCTGAATATAAAACGTACATCGTATTAAAATGTTCAGCTTACCTATTGACAAATATACTTACCACTTACAACGTTTTAGCTTGATGAAAAAAAGCGTATCACTCCACTTTCTCTCTGAAAATATTCCATCGAAAACTTGTGTGTTAAAGGGAAGTTAAATAATAAAATCCGAATGTAGGTAGCCGAAGAATTTCAGAATTTATTTTTTCTCACGTTGGCTGGAACCTTTAAAGATACATCAAGGGGATGAACGGAATAACCTAACCTAAAATATCTTCTTGAACTGTATCATTATTTATTTACAAAATCATATAAGAAAATAATCTCGTAAACTTTAGGTTCGTTAAAGAATTGAGTATTTTAATAATGTAATTTAATAACATTGAAAAATAAAACCATCCATCATTTTTCTGAGCACATCTTGGCGTGCTGTACCTACCTATGTTAATTATTATCTAAATGTATCACAAAAAAATTACTGTTATTTCAAAGACCACATAATTAGAAAAGATTTTATAATTGTCTAGCAATCAGCTTCATTGCTACTGAAATACTACACTGTAAGTAACTTTTCACATTGTGCGACAATTTCGTTCCAGTAGCCGGCGAGTATTTAAACTCTTTTGTAATTAGAACGAGTGCGTCGTACAACGTTACGTTCAGAATAAAAATGTGAGATGTAGACGTGTGAAAACATTACCGGGAGCATACCACTAGACTTTCATACGGACACGGAATTCCGTCGTAAAAAGTACGGATTTGTATTAAGACAGATTTATGTTCTAATTAGTCGCTCGGCGAACGTTACAGAGCTGCGTAAAACAAATTTATGCGACCGCGTCTTTGTTTGTACAAATTGTTTCATATGATTTAAAAGCGACAGGTAACTGCGGCGTCTGTACCAGGATTGATGGCGCGGCTCGCGATACGATATTGGAACAGTTTATTACGCAAATATTGTAATGCAGCCAGTTGGCCTGATTACAAGACCTCAATAACATACAGGAATAAGTTGTTTTATTGATATAACTCTCCTAAGGTATTTTGTAGTTACATCTTTTGTACTTATCGCAACAAACCATTTTTTTGTTGTATAGTAAATAGTAGATTGTATCATAAGGGAGCAAAATAATATTTTTACGGCGAGGGCGCTTTTTTGAATCCAGAGCGAAGTGAGGGATTCTAGAGTAGAATCCCGAGCGTAGCGAGGGATTCTTTAGTAGAATCCTGAACGTAGCGAGGGATTCAAAGTACGTCGCCCGAGCCAAAAATATATTTTGCGCCCGAGTGATACACTCTACTTTTCATCACCCACTATGAGAAAATAAAAGGCGCCTCATATTTTATTGTAATATTGATATTTAATGAAACAGAGTAACAACTAAATTGAAATTAAGTAGTATCTAATAATAAAACAACTAATAACTTATATTTACATTTGAGACATTTTCACAATTTTGAAAATTAATTGTTACAGTTTTATTAGGAATAGAGATTGTTGTAGATTTAATTTTATTCTGCGTGTTTGAAATAATGTCAGAATGTGGCTCATTTTGAGGAAAATGTGACGGTGAATCTCTTTGTTTGGATGTAGATGGGCGCGGCGACAGTGGCATGGATGGATTAACTGAAGGTTGCAATTTAATGTTTTCCACGATGCGTTCACATGTTTTCGCCTTGTTCTCAATGGAATCTTCTATATATCCCTCTGCTACAGCACTCGACTTCCATCCTCCATGTCGCTTGAGAACAGTTAAGTCCGCTCCAGAATCTGCCAACAGGGTAGCAGAAGTGCGACGAAAACAATGTCCTGTATATAGCTTGATATCTGGTAACTTCAAATAAGTAGCGATTTCTTGTGGCATGTAAGAAATTTTATTTTTTCCCATAACTTGTTTGAAGCACTTGCCATTTTGATAACGGATGAAAAACCGATTGGTCTTTATATCAGCAGGACGCAGGTCCAGGTATTTCTGTACAATAGTTTTGTATTCTCCTCGGATTACGAAGGATCGGTCAATTTTTGTTTTTGTGTCTGTCAGCTTTACTAACAGTAAATTATCCGAGTGATTTTCGACATCATCAACAGTTATTTTTAAAAGTTCATTGCCACGACAAGCTCCATGTACTCCGAAAATTAAAGCCACCTGTATCAAACCGAATGTGAATAAGACAAGTACCTATCTATCGAAGTACAGGTTACAATAAAATGCGCATTTTAAAACACTGGTTATACTTTACTAATCCACCATATATACATACATAGTTACTTACTTTTACGGCAAGAAAGATGTTGTCGGGTGCCTCATTAAGGAAAGTCTCCACGTTTTTGACTGAGAACACTTTGGATTTTTTAGGTTTAAATCCATCAGACATCCTCTTCAGATACGCTATTAATTTCGAATATGTGTCCAGTTTTACGTCGTTATTAGAACTGACTGTTGATTTTAGCATTGAGTAGGTACTCCAAAGTGTGGAAGGTTGTTTAGTTTTGGCTAAGTACTGGAAGTAGGCCAAAAACACAGATTCTGAAAAATTCTTGGCGCCTCTTGAATTTCTCCATTCAATAAAATTACCATAAGCTTTCATATATTTCTCCCGGGATTTTGCAGGTAGTAGATTATCCATCACATTTCTTGCGTCAGTTCTAATACTATCAGGAGTTAATTCTATACTTTCACTGTCACTTGAAGAACTCATTTTTCAAAACAAAATCATGAATTTCTATCAATCCGTGAAAATTGACGAAAACGCGGGCTATAGTTCGCGCGTTTTTAATTTTATTTCTTTTTTTTTTTGTATTCAGCCGGCGCGCGGCGCTACTATGGGCCGTCGCACCAGCCAGTCTTTATTCAAACAATATTTGCGTTCGATTTCTTGGGCGCTGAACACAAGATGTTCCAAATTCAAAAAGTGCGCGGCAAAGATAATTGCGGCGCACTTATAAAGAGGATTAAAAACTCATTACTGCCCGCTAAAAGTTTCTTATAGAAAACACCACCTTTGGGTGCACTTAAAGGCGAACCAAGTCGTCTTTTTCGAATAGATGGGATGAAAATGTAATTGAATTAAGTACCCACCTAATTTATCTACCTGGGGTCCCGCGACACAATGCGTGCACACACTGGGGTCAACAGCACAAACAACAAATACTATACAACCATTATCAATTCACAGTCTGTGGGTTATGACAAAAGGTTCGTCCATGTCGCCGCTTTTACTCTCTGCACCCGAAGCGTCACAACAAAAGCCCTTTCTGTAGGTACTAACTTGAAAAACTTTACCGAACTCCATCACAGGGCAACCAAACAAAAAGGCTCCAGTTAGGCGTATCTTGTACAATAAACAATAGTTTAGTTCAAATAAACACTTATCTTATTGAACTTGTATTGATAGAATTATATTCGTTTTTCTAGTTCATGGAAATCGTTTAGTGTACCGCTTCTGCGTAAAACTACGAATTAACAATTCATCTAACCGCTAATTAATATAGTGTATGTTGAAACTCTAGTATTGTATAGTCTGCAAAATGATATGCTAGCAAGTTAAAAATACACAAAATAATGCAAAAATTACTTTATGGACCTTACTTAATTCGCAAAACCCCACCTAACGTAAACGTAGCAAAATCGTAGCATTTGCGATTTTGCGTAGCAAACTTGCCGCATTTTCGTAGCAAACACGTAGCATAGCCGTAGCAGACTCTCCTACTGAACGTAGCAGGCCCACCACGTGCGCGTAGAAACATGTCGCGGGTCACCGTGCGTGCACAGCTAGACCCCTGCTGTGCGTAGCGAAGTCGTAGCAACCTCACTGCACAAACACAGCCAGCTCCCTGCTGTGCGTAGCGAACTCGTAGCATGTGCGTAGCAACTTCACCGCACAAGCACAGCCATCTCCCTACTGTGCGAAGCAATCTCGTAGCATCTGAGAAGCAAGTTCGCTGTCCTAGTGTTCAAGAGAGATTGAGAAAGACGACTATATGCGCTATAGCACAAAAATGTGCCTTCAAATCTTTTTCCAACTATATTCGAGTCAGCTTCCAGATATTCTCATACGCATACCTAACATAATAAAATTACTTAACATAACATATGTTACTGTAATACTGTGAATTTCTGTGTAGTCACAAATCTACTCGGTATTGCCGCTTTGTTGGTAACAAAGGGAAATTAAATTAGAACTTAGTGCTTTTGTTTATTAGGTCTATTACAACCGTGGAATTTATTTTCTATTTATTTTTATCGTAACACGTATAAAATAATTCTTCTTTATATGACAGAAAGATATAAATTACTTAGCTTTAAGAACATATTTCTCAACAATAAAATCCGCAAATGTTTTTACTAACATGACCTACAAAAGATATAAGTTCTAAAATAGATTCATAAAACCTGTAAGGGACAGTAGGGTCAACCACTACATAAAGATTATTACAGCAGTTTTGAGAGATAAATCTGCGAGACTTGTAGATACCGCCGGGACAAAGTTTAATACGTACTGTTAGGTACCACATATTATGTTCAAACTCAACACATTTTACGGTGTGTAGCTTTTCGATTCCAGTGTTTGTTCTTTTAATTTTGTTTTAACATCTGCAACGAGAGCAACGTCTATAAAAGAACGTAATGATACAAACTTTACAGCTTCGTTTATAGTGATCAAGCGCTACATTAAACTTATTTGAAGCGAAAGCGCTCAAACTGTACTCAATACTTTCAATCGAAGTGTCTTTGATGTTATTGTCATAGAGCAGGCTACATCCCAAAAGCGGCGGAACAAATGTTCGGCCCTGGTACACCGACAGGAACCTGTTTTGAAGTTAAATTACCAAAGTTTGACAAGCGGTCCGACTCACTAAACTACGCTAGCAATAATTCTGCATAGCGTGGTTGGAAGGCAATCACCCTCGAGGTACTTATCTACTATTAATGCAGCTCGAAATGCATTTTGATATAAAAGATTTTTATTACAAATATTTTTACCGCTACTTCCAGACATGGAATTAAAAGTTCGGATTAACTTTATTTCGAAAAGTTTAACGTGACCAGCGAGCAGGGAGTGCCGGCTGCTGGAAGCACTGAGCACAGGTGCTCGGTGCTCGCCGATCGGCCGCGACGTCTAATGAAATACGTCTCCCAAGACACCCTACGTTCCACGTTTCCCCTCAAATTGATACCGCAGATTATCTCATTCCGGTGATTTCGTCGTGGCTTTATACTTTTCATTAAATTGAACAGACGTTCTCCACAAATCGCCTTAAGAGTTACGTTCGTGATCGTCGTAGGTTTTCATGTTCGGATCGCGCACCTCTCGCCTCGCTCCGTTACCGCGGTGCGCGGTGTGCGGTGTTGCGAATGTGTTAGGAGCGGGGCGCGTCAACGGGCCGACCCACATGATATTAATTCCGAGCCGAGCTCTGGCCCACCGACAGGCTTATAAGATTAGAATAATTTTCTCATTCCGAGGACTCCCCGCGAGCGCAACCAGCAGTTTAATTAAAACTAACAGTTGTCTCACACAGTCTTATCCGGCAATTTGCGAGGTATTACAGGCCGAACTTCGTCCACAAATTATCTTGACTCCATTTAACAAAGCGGTTATGTTAATACAATCTCGCCGGATTTAGAAGAATGTTTTTGTTATAAGAGGCGTGCACCGAATTACGGCATTAAGGTAAAATATGATATTTAATTTGAGATTCTTAATAATACAGCAGCTACAGCTCCGTGTTGCTACTCGTACAAATACTTGCGGACTGCGGTACACAACGTGTCGGAGATGTGATCATTAAACCGCCGCCCAAATGAGCTTTTTATAGGCGCCATAACACTTACAGACGTTGGAACCAACTATTGAATTAGTAATATCGTTTAATACGCTCACTTTACTGTTGTACTGATGGCGTCTGTAAACTTGACGCTACTATCAAATATTAAATGTGTTTCAACACATAAAATTATAAAGTAAAACGTGACAGCCTCGCGAACTAGATAACTTATGAAGTTCTTTCCGTCGCGCGGCGAGCGTAATGCCTGTGTGATAAAATGATATCGCTACAACATTGGAGCATTACAATAACATATTTATAGGCACGTAAGTGCATATGGCTTCGTTGGAATAAAATAAACTGCCTCCATATGTCCGAATAAAATCCGGTTGTCTTCATGCATATAAAATTTTGTCGCTCCCGCCGTGAAATATTATGTGACGCAAATGTTAGGGAATGAATCTGAAGGAGGCTGACGCGGAGTCAGTTAGCTCCCCCGTATCGGCTGCTACCCTTTATCTTCACTATGAAATAAAGGAAAAAGCACCACTCTCTCTGTAATATCTTATGCGTATGAGTGCTTATGAAATATGAATTCTATCTCGCAAAACATATTATTTCGTTATTACTGAATATATTGCTACACGTTTCAGAGTTATATGGGATAATACGCTTTTCTTTATAAGCAAAAATAAATATCGTCGAGCGCATCGCGTAAGCCATTGTGACTGTGGGCCCGCTGTTAAAATGTAAATTTCTCTGATACCGATATAGGAAGAGCTGACGGGGACTTATTTCATTTTATAATAAACTGACATACGAGGTAACATAAAACGATCTATTTGTCGTTGATACAAAACAGTGTTACGTTTAAAACTATATGAGCCAACTATATAGTTCCACTTAAAATGATAATATGATACTTTACGTTATGATCATATTCTATTTAAATAATGATTATTCATTTGTGTTTACAACAGTGTAGGCGGTAAGGTCATATTTAATGGTGGCTGGTGACCGCAGTTTTATGTTTCCCATTTCTGACATAATCCTGATTGCGTTTTGCCCTCCCTAAAATGAACTAGTGAACAATGATAATTTTAAAAGTTCATTAATTAATTACGAGGCTATAAACCCGGGGCCAATAAAAGGGCAGCAGGATTGTAAAGTGTGCAAAGATTTAGGTTGGGGGTGCTACGGGTCGGTTTGCCGGTAACCGGCCCGTGACGGCGACGGCGAGACGCCGGGACCGCGGTGCACACTGCGCTGTGTTCGGATTCAGGAAAAATATAAAAAAGAACGCGTATTTTGCTGTATTTTGCAACTATCTGAATTATGGTGAGTAGCTGCGAAAAATAATGCTTACATAGTGCATTTATAGCTTTAAATGGAATGTACTCATTGTTTTTAAATAAATTCCATAACTAGAGTTTAAATATATGAAGAAATGGTATGGTTTTCATAAATAAAATCTTCTGTTGCATAAATAATATGTATATGGCAGCCAACTCATAATCTTTCGATACGGTCTTAAGTTACTTAACTCTTAATTTTAATAAGTTGAATCTAAAAAAAAAACAAATAAATAAAAAAACAGCCAATGTTATTACAACCAGAAAAAACCCGAATACGTCGCACAGTGCTGATCCTCCGCAATCTGTCCCGAACAATAAGTCTCTCTCGAACAAAAGCCGGCTATTTGAACAAGTCGGGAAGTTTTGTAAGTTTAGCTCTTTCTCCGCGGGGTCTTGGCAACGTCCTGCCGCTCACAATGGGACGAATAATCGTTAGGGCCAGTCATAAGAAAAGGCATTACAAAAACAACGACGCACTTTAACCCGTATTACTCAACATTTTGTCAGTGCCAACTACTTAATTCCGTCACGTTTTTTTTTGCAGCCTGTTTATTTATTTTAAGTTTTTTTTTTATTGCGAGAGCGATTTTCTTTCGCGATGCACCTGCTAAATAAATTATTGGAAGTGCTTCTTTGTGTAAACTACCCTATTTTCTTGCAAGATGCGTTATTAGTTCTAGCGTTTCACGTTATCTCAACGTACTGAATAATCATGTTTACGACAAAAACGTTTAAGCTTGACACCGAAATATATTCTCCATGAAAAATAACATATTTTTGCCACTCTGACAGTCACATATTTTATGAAATCCCTGATGTCTCTACATCTTAGTGTAATTGAAACGGCTATCTAAGAAATTGCTTCAGCGCACTAGATGAAAATGCGCATTCATTTTGAGTTAGGGTATTAATATTAATTGTATTTCTTATCAAGTGTTGTAACAGACTAACGAGAAAACATCAATATTGTCATCACATTATTTCTTCACGAGAAAATATTCCGAAGCAAGTCTTCGGAATATTTTTCTATATAAAACATACCGTAATCTTACCGATAGAAACACGCATCAAATACAAATGTAATACCTCAATTTACCTCTGTTTCCCAGACACAAGTATGGCATCTATTGAATACGGCTCGGATAAAAGGCTCTAGAGAGTGATGGTAAGGCGACATAACGAAGGAACGCGATCCGGCGCGCGCCGTCACTTCCGGCGTCCGTCACGTGGGAACGACTTCCGGCGAGGCGCCAGAACTCGCCTCCACTTACAATCACTTAGCTCTCGAACAACACCCGATCTTCTGCAAACACACTGAAACTTACTCGCACAAATATTAATTTATTCCGCCCATGAATTTTATTATTAAAATATAACATTATTTGTTACATATTAAATTATGACTGCTGTCAGACACGTAGTTATTTGATAAACATCGCTAATGGCTTTCAGCAAATTAATATTGCTACATTTTTCAGGTAAACGGCTCAATGAACGATAACTGTTCAATATTCATCGAATAACAATTCCAAAACTGATTAAATCCGTATACATACACATTCAAAACCTAAAAACATAAATCTGCGTCCATTTGAAGATTTCAGTTATTTTCATACATCGGTTTAATTTCCGTTTCGGCATTGTTTTCAGAGGGAAATTCGATTGGAACAAGAGACGGCGTTGATATGAACCCGTGTAATTTCCTCTCATATTCAATTTAATTCTTTGAGGGATGCATGTCAAGCGACCCTTACTTTAGGAGAATGAACTCGTTATATCGGATCGTAAAAAGGAGATTTATTTACGAAAATTGTTTTCCGAACTGAAACATGTATTAACTTGGCGAAAATACGAACATTAACGTAGCGTTTTAGGGGATTTGTTTAGATACGCTCTTTATTCTATTTGCTTTTAAATAAGAACATCGGTTGGAGATTCTGAATGATGATACAAGCACTTTCTTGTGTGTTCTATGAGCAATTCAGAAAATAACGTACAAAGTTTTCAGTTTTTAGACAGGCTACACGGGTCAACTTACTTGCTTGATAAAAATCACACACCATCAAGATCTCTAAAGATTCTTGCAAGAAATAAGTCTCCTTTAAGGACACACAGCTCCACATATACTAACAAAACAAGCGGCTTGTAACGAGCAATTAGGCTTACGCGTGCGTATTAATTGTATCAAATATTTATATAGTACAAGTGTAGGGCATTGTTAGTGATGTCTATATCGGTGCGTGCGCGGCTCACGGGCCCGCGGCACGCCACATCGCCTGCCCCACTATCGACTTTACACCCTGTTCAATCTGGCCCAATATTAGTACAGCCTATTCATTACCGTCGCGTTTTATTTTATTGTTTCTTCTTGTAACGACGCCTTTTCATTTTCGTGTACCCCTTAAAATTTGTTCAATGAAAATTTATAGCCAATTATGTACACGTATGAATTTAATTTTGTGCTAGTATTTTTGCTTGTTAGTCATGTTCCGAGCTTAATGTTTGAATTTATTATGTTAGGGTTTGTTTGTTTAGTTAATTAATTGTTCATTATATCTTATTAATTAGGTCGGTTTTCCTCTCGTTATAGTCTTTAGACTAAAATGTTGCAACGTAGCGTTAACAATAAGCTAATAGGTTAAACCCGAGCAGCATTTATTTTTAATTTCGTTAAGAAAACATGGAAAAAACTGCACAAACGAATCAATAATTGTTTCTAAACCAATCGGTTTGTAAACAACACCGGTAAAGCAACCAATCCGACATCTATCAAGTTAATTTTGTCGTCTGCTTTTTTCCAATTAGTCGCAACTCGCAGTCTTACGGAGGTATGGTAAGGATAAAAGTTAAGCCGAGCGTCGAGACACGGAGCACAAGGCCCGATGCCGGAAACCTGTCAATAGTGAGAGGCAGTGAATGAAAATCTAATTTGGATTTGAGGGATTACACCCAGACTTGTTTCGGCCTAGTAGTTGCCCCCGGGCCTTGCCGTCTTCGCTTCAAATTGAATAAGAAACGCGAAGGCTTCGTCGACACGGCCATTTGATTTCAGAAAATCCCGCACTCCGATTCTACGGTAAATTATTTTGTTTCAAGTACGTTTCCCATTTTAATGGATCCAAAGATTTAGTAGATGACATATTCGAGGTGTAGGTTTTAAATAAATGGTGCAATAATGTTTAACAGGCTTTTGGGAATTAATTTTACGGTATGTTTATAGAAATAAAATATATTTTTAGTATTTTATTTTGGAACTCAAGTTCATGGAATTTATAAAACGCTCGTAGTCTGATTACGGCAATACAATTAACGTTAGCGATTACAGCGAAAAAGTTCTGAAAAAAAAACTCAATTCAAACGCCTACGTTGGTTCGATTAAATTGTCAGTTTCAATATATAAAGGCTCATTGAACGTTCTAACACATTGGTGGGCCACACGATCAGTAATTAACGAGATGACGAGGTGGATCCAAAATACATGAGTCACAGTTATTGTCTCGTCCCCTGTGACCCTGGCTTGAACGATGACCACCAAAACACGATGTTACTGTCAGCAAAACAAAATTCAATTAAAAAAAATAAACCTTAGCCTGTGACATGGCTAACTAGTAACTATGCTTACAAATCAGCATGTTATTTTTATTCAACAGGACTGATTAGCTTTTAAACCAGTTTTCCTTTTTATAAGCATGCATTATTTCCCAACAAAATCTAGGATTAAATATAACCGAATGAACTGGAATTGTTATTAGCATTTCAAAGTTTTGCAGTTTAATGTAGCTCAAGGATGAGTAAGAGTCGCCTAGCGTCCAAGTCTGAACGCAGTTAGCTTCATATTTCATATTGGCAGTAGAAAAAGCTCTTTTATTTCTGTCTGCTCGCTGACATGTGGCTTTTTAAATCGTTGAAAAGTTTTATTAAAACTTATTTCGTACGTCTTTGTATGCAAATATTTCTGCATTTAACTAGAAGTGTGACCAAATATTCCGTAACGTACTTAGAGTGAATTGTTCATTGGCAATTTTAATGAAGTCCTTTTCAAGAGGCTCTTATGTTGTACAAGGCTTTTTGACTGGAGCAAGTCCGGTAAAATAATATTGCTTTTAAATAAAAAAAAAAACCTTTCCACGACCTTCCGTCTAATACGCATAAAAATGCAAGTAAGCATGTAAACCCATTTAGGAAAACAATACATGAGAAAAATTACCAACGAAAAAAACAAGAAAGGAAAATACGCGATATGAAAAATATTCCAATGAAATAATTCATCGGCAGAATAGACATGTTTGTGTGTAGGTGGAAGGGAAAAGTCGCGTTTCATCACCTAACAATTCTTTGTGGAAGCATATTGTGAGCATGATGACGAGGGGAGCCAAGATTGAATTAAGTTATCGACGAGAACCGCCCGGCGCACGTTATTTATTAGAAAAAGAAAACGTAACTAGCGCTGTTATCTGCTAACTATTAATTTCGGCAATAATTAAAGCTGACCAACTCATTTATATCTGCCCAGCCGGATCCGCGGTAGAATCCAATTTCTTTTGTTACGTGAAATGAAAGTTTTGTATAAAGAATTTTGAAGTTAACTTTTTGCTTAATTTAAGTCCGTTTCTTTTTGAATTAGTATCTACCCTTTACTGTTTTTCCGTTTTACGTGACCTGAATAAAATCTCTGTATCTATGAGTTGCTCAAAAGATCACGCAAGCCGTGAGAGATGATTGAGTTGTAAAACGTGACTGTCTTGTCACAGATGATAGGCTAAACCACCTTAAGTATTGGATCGTTTTTGATTTGACTGACGTTGGTCGTAGAACACCTAGGGCTCATAATATATGTAGTATAAATTGAAGGTACGCTACCTGACTTGAAATATCCTTGAAATTTCAATTGTATAATATTGTAAAATTTAATTCATATTTCACTTTAAAACCCATGTTCATCTTGTTTTATCTATCTACCGATCATTTAGGAATGTCTTTGAGATACATATTAAAAAAAAACCTGGTATATTAATTAAATACGTCTTCAAATCCGGCCCCAATTATTCTTAATGGAAAGTTAATGGGATCAGTAATTTGCAAAATGTCGTCCTGTGTAAATATCATGTACACGACATTTTTGATATTATTTTTATCGCTCGGCACAAATTTGCCACCCTAAGGATCAGGTAGACAGGTAGCTAGCTATCGGTATCGGTAGGTAGACAATCGATCATATTCGAGCCTCATTAGCCCTATAGGTAATCGAAACCTGAATCTAGATACGGGCTTTCCGTCGAATTTGGGGATATTCAAACTTTGGTTTAATAAAATTTCTTCTCAAGTTAGGCTGATATTGAATTTAGACAGATTTTTTCTCATTATTATTTCCAGGTTTTATAATCTCCTTTTTCATCCTACTTATCTGTTTTTCAAGTGCTCGAGTCGCTTAATAACACAGAAGATTGATACTGAAAAGATTTGTGAAACGCCCAGGCAATCTATCGAGTAGGCACACGTGCAAATAAATCCCCATTAGTGACTCAAAGCAAACACTGAAACAAACAAAAGAGGAAACAAAATTAGGAACAGTAGGAGTCATTGACGCTGCACCATTTAACATCTTATCCTGTGTAATACATTTGGTGCACATGTTCGCTTCCCGGGTCCGTCGGCTACGGAGATAGATAACTTCCCGATGATTTAGTTTTATTGTTATCCGCCATCGGAATGTCTCTTCGAACCAAGCCCCGCCATGCGTAACTCCACAATTATTACCAACCAACTTCCAGCTTTATTTTATCCGAAGCTTCGTGGCTCAGCTCGAATCAAAGGTTTTCCTTGAAATACGATTGGAGAAATAAATTCGTTTCTTTTCTTTTGTAATGTATATAACCAGTGTATCTACAAAGATTCCGAAAGATTGTGCATGATACACCACGAGATTGTCTATCTTGTTTTCTATATTTGGTTTGTTTCAGTTTACCTAGGCAGTTCACACAAAGCTTGTTTGCAGCGACCGAAAATAAAGAAAAACACGGAAACTCGTTTCCGTATCAGCATTCCAGTTTGCGGCGACGGGGCAGGTCGACGGAGGATCAACGGTTCGTCTTTGTCACGTCCGACAATTTTTACAACATAGGACCAGCTAGCGTTTCGGTAAGATTTTATTGGCCCGTTCGGTCACGTCTCGCCCAAAGATCGTCCCCGGATGGAGTGGTGGCCGTTTCGCGCGATATGGGTTAACAGCCTCGATTCATCGAAGGAGAAGATCGTTTTATGATTTCGGCGGAACAATTTTTATGACGGTCCCGATACATCCCGCTTTTGTATGATTTTTTTAAACGGCGTTTGCAAAGCACTTTTTGATAGAGCTCAGACTCTATGCAGCAGTAAGCTCAAATATTATTAACACAGATATCGCAGTAGAGATAAAAGGATCGCTGGCAGAACAGCACAGTCGCTCACGAAACGACTGCAATGCTCAAAGCATCTAATTTAGAGGTTCTCTTCGTCTGTTTAACCCGCTGAGACGGCGACTAGCAGTCGGGTTTATACTACCCTTAATAATAGGGGTGGCGTCTATGAAATTACTATTCAAAGGAGTTGGCCAGCGCGGAGGGCACATTACAATGCGAGGTAAACCGCTTGTACTCACGTGAAGGTTGTGCCATGACCCTTTTATCATCCCTCGTCACGGATGAGTGCCAGGGACATCGTTACAAGTTTATCAAACGTCACCTTTACGACTAAATAGATTTCATACAGCAATGACCCCAATTTGGGACGCTTTGCATATTATGTAGATATTCTAAGTTGACGTTGGGTTTAGAAGACCGAAATTAAAACAACAATATCACCTTCTCGTGAATAATCTGGATGCATATCGCAGCGAATGGAGGGTGCATGACAATAAAACTAAATCACTAAAGGCTGTATGTATTGTGCCCGTGCGGCGCCGGCGGAAAGTGAGCGTATGTGGGGGACAACTTGTTTCTCTCCGGATATAAAATAAACTATATTATGGTACCTATAGCCAGATCATTGGTAAGCAAAACTCGTGCTGAACAATTCAATCACAAACTTTTCGCATTTATTGTGATTCGCGCGTGCATGACAAACACCACTAGGTAACCTGAAAAGCGTGTTTTTCCGGAAACAGACAACGCTGTTAAACTAAAAAGGACATAAAGCTAGAGTGTATTAAAATAGTTTCGTTCTCTGATGCTTATTTTACGAATATCTGCCGGTGTCTCCCGTTTCATTTAGTAGTTTATAACTTTTGTTGTTTATTTTTTGTTACACCGGGCCTGTTCCTCTCTGTCAACGTATTTACACGTCCTTAACATTTAGATAAGTTAAACTTTATTAATTCGTGCATTAGTCACATCATCATCATCATCCTCAGCCAAATGGTCCACCAGAGGCTTTTTTTTTTTTTTAGGCTAGCAACTCATCAGCGCCCCTCTAGTTGCCATCTTACGAATATTATAAGCGCGAAAGTTTGCGAAGGTGACATACTTAGGATCATTTTTGCTCTACTGACGTCCCACACATCGACCAACTTGCGAAAAAGATCTAGAAGTTAAGTTGTTTATCTTTCTCTGCTTTTACGAGGTTCTCGTCATGCAGAACCGCCATCACCGTTCACCACCAAGTCAGACTTATTGTTAGTGACATAATTGAGAACTAAGTCGGGCACTTACTTATACATAGTACGCTACTTTTGTCAACCATGCCCATCTTCACAATGTATTTCCAGTAGGTATTCGTCATCATAACTTCATCTATTATTGTACAGACAAAATATTCGGTTTCCCCGAAGAGTTACATCGGGTCCATGTAGGGACCGGTAAAAGCGCCCGCGTCATGTCATCTGCAAATCTCAATTTACTCGCCGTAGATGTGAATACCACGCCATTCTCAGTTCAGCGTCTTAAACATACCCTCCAGTTTGTTCGTGAACAATTTCGGGGAAGTTAAGTCTCCTTGTCTCACCCCCCGACGCAAAGGGATATGCTCTGTTTGCTGGTTCTGAGTTTGCACGGTCATTGTGGCGTTTTCATTAAGACTTTTCAGCACTTGGATGTATCACCAGTCTACTTGGCATTGCTGCAGAGCCCCAGAACAGACTAGGTCTCGATAGAGTCAAAAGCCTTCTCATAGTCCACAAGACACAGAGGCCGATTAAACTCTTCTAGTCTGCCGCACTGCGTGGATGTGGTCTGTGGTGTTGTATCGTCCTCGAAACCCGGCTTGCTTCGGAGGCTGGAAGGCGTCGAGTCTTGGCGTAAGACGATTCGTCACGACTCTTGCATACAGCTTAAACACGTAGCTAAGGAGCTAAATGGGTCTGTAATTCTGTAATAGGGTGTTGTTCCCTTTTTTAAAGAAAATAACAACCACTGCCTGGGTTCGAACCCACGACTTACTGTACGTAAGTCAGCGGCACCACCACTGGGCCACCGCTGCTCTTAGTGATATACAATGATATAATACAATCAACAAATTTTCATCTAAGAGAAAACATTAGGATTTTCCCACAACAAGCATCATGATTGAGTTTACTTATTGTCTATACTCAATAGGCAAACGCAAGAGACTAAGAACATGGCCACGCATGTAACAACTAAACATAATAAAAATCTGTCCTTCCAGAACTAGAAAAATTGTTAGAGTTTCCGCCGTTTGTGACCGGAATATCGAAACAATCAATGGAGTTTGTCGCGGGCCGCACTAAATTGAATCGTCGGAGGGACGGCTCCGGAAACCGGACGCGCTCCTCGGAGCCTCTCTATCTTAAACATTAACCGACTGCCGACCATTTCGAAACGCGTTGTTTTTGCCAAACATAGTTTTTGGTTGTGTAATAGTACTTTGGTCCGGAAATTAAAAATTTTATGGATTGTAAAATCTATTTGAACGGTTCTGAAATGTTAGAAAATGTTTTAATTTCATTTTCTCAAGCACAATTTAACTGTGCTGGCGCAGATTAGGACCCTAAACTATCGTTTACTATCCCCTCGGGCGTCAATACTAACATATCATTCCATCCCCAGAGATTCATGAGCGGCCAATCGGCACAAAGGAAGTTACGTGCCATAAATCATGCAAGTAATTCTGTTACAGAATGTGGCAGAAAAATAGCAACAACTGTAATAATATTACTTAATGTAACCTCGCTTGAGTTAGAATAGTTGGTAACTTTGGCAACAGGTGAAGTTTGCAAGTTAGGACAGTTGACTTCGCACTGACTTCTCGTTGAGACTTAAGATACTCTCAGTTCAAACGTTTATGGATTCAGGTAGATATCGTAAGGATTGTAATTTGAAGTACCTACTCTTCTGGTATTTCTCAGAAATAGGATTGCGATCTCTCGGTAGTAGCAAACCTAAATGTGGTTCCTGATCGTTAGTTCGGCTGAATTTTGAATAGTGTCACTTCGGCTCACTGACTGCTGTTTACTAGCTGACCCCGAGCCGAAGCGAACCTTACAAGAGAAGTTTTACGACGTATTAAGTGCGGTGCAGTAAGATTGTTCCATTTGAGTTTATTCGTTTATTCTGATCACCTGAATGTGATCTTAAATAATATAAAAATCACTTTATTATGAGTTCCACAGATAAAATATACTATTATACTGAAAGTGCCAAATTTGATTTTCCTTACGGTTTTTTTTTGGCATTTTGCAAGTTAGTTTCGGGTTGTATGTTGTTTAAAATATGATTCTCAACCGTTACAAATGTGGGATGATTTTAATGATTATAATATCGTAACTACATTTTTACGTGTTACGATCACGGATCATATTTTGTATAATATACAGCCTGACACTTACCTGTACATTGCAAAAAACTCAAGACAATTAAAGTGAAAACTTCTTTAGGCGCGTCGGGTGGACAAAAAATGATTGAACTCGCGTGACCGTCACCTAAAGCCCGGAGCACACGTAGCCGATACGCTACGGCGTAGCGTGCGCGGGGAACAACCCGTAGCAGTGCCGACCAATTCACAAATTACTAGTTTTTACTGGGGATGCCTCGATACGCCTTTTTGCCAATACGATACTGATACCGATACTGTTATAAAAATATCGGCGATACTGATACCGATGCCGATACGCTTATTGAATTCAAAATGGAAGGTAGAATAAATAAAACACAATTAATTAATAATTTTTGTAATGAAAATTAACATTTATAAGATTTTGATTTAAAAAACCAAGTATTCTTAAGTTTTGCGGGCAAAAGCGATTTCGCAAGTCTGTTTGAATAAGACCTGCGGTGGAAAATAGTCTCTCAGATGCGACAGAACTCATTTGGAAACTAAAGTACTTCTGCGCCCCCCCTCCGTGGTGTCACAGTGATCGGACGTGTTTTCTGTTCTCGCTTTATTAAAAATTATAAATCAGTGGAAAAAGTGATCACACTCTTAAGAAAACCACATCAATACAAACCCAAGTGAACAAGTGACAAACTGTGTGAAAATTATAGTGAAATAACAATTACATCACCTCCAAAATACAAACAATAACGTTACAACAGACAACAAAATTTTAAAAACTGTGCAAGGTTTGAACTTTGAACTCATTAGTGTACACAAAGGATACGAGCCACCACGCATCGTCTAAGTGACGAATTCCGTGCGTTTAACTAAGGATTGTTATTTTCGAATGCTTCTGTAACGTTGTCGTAGCACTGCGGCGTAGGCTGCCAACTGTCGAAACATCGTAGCGAGTTCAAATCCAACACCTCAAGTTTATAAACTTTTTGCTTTTTGGATTTCTTCAATTTTTTCTATAATAAATATACAACTACACAAGGAATTATATGTATATAAAATCGAATACATCTTATTTTTGCATAAGATTGTTTGTCTGAATTATTATAATATTTTCAATCGCTAGAAAGACGCAGCACAGTCTTACAGTAATATAAAATACATAGAAAATGATGCCGCTACGACGCACTCCACCTGCATCACCGGTCACAATGAGTGGGCAGCCACCAGTTCTTCATCAATCTGAGCCTAACATTAGTGTTCTTTCGGAATTGAGTGAGCCTTGCATGGATACAAATATAACAAATCGCAATAAAAGGAAACGACACGATCACGAAAGTTTTGTCAACATGTGCGAGTTCAAGGACGAAATATCGAACACACTTAAAGAGCTAAAGAAGGAGCAAACATTGTTTCGGTCAGACATTGCAACGACGCTTACGGAAATTAAAAACCAATGCAGTAAACTTCAGGATTACGTTGATTTTTCTGTTACCAAATATGATGAGATGCTGGCAAAAATGCAGGAATATGAAGTGGAGAGAAAGGAAAATCGGGATTATATATGTAGACTTGAAGATAGAATCGACCAACTGGAAAGGCAATCAAAACTAACTAGTCTTGAAATTAAAAATGTCCCAAAAACTGCCGATGAATCGAAGCTTGATCTGGCTAACGCAGTGAGAAATATCGGCAACGTCCTGGATACCACCATTGTTCAGTCCGATATTAAAGATGTTTATAGAATAAACTACAAAGGCTCCACGAATAACACCATAATAGTGGATTTTACTACCGTTATGCTGAAATCAAAATTGCTTCATTCGGTCAGGACCTTCAACAAAAACAACCAGAACAACAAATTAAATACATCGCACCTACGAGTTGACGGCCCCAAGGTACCTATTTATATATCTGACCACCTACCATCAAAAACCCGAAAGTTATACTTTTTAGCAAGAGATTTCGCCGCTCAGAATAAATATAAACACTGCTGGACAGCATATGGTAAAGTCTACCTACGCAAAGAAGACGGAGCTCAGCGTATCATAGTTAACTCTGAGGGAGACATAACCAAGTTAACTATAATCTGACTATGTAGTCATTATGTCATTATTACAAAGACACGCATGTCCACTTTTAACCTTTGTTACTATTTACTTATAGGTACAAAACTATGCAGCATGCCTAATTTTAATTATTTCTTTAATTATTTCATTCTTTTTTATTATTTAATGTTGAAACTTTTGGATTTTTATAAAACACTAAATCACGCAAACACTCTCAAACAATCACACTGTCACAAAAATACACACCATCCTACACCCTACACACACAAATTATTTACAGAATTTACAAATTCACGATCAAGACCGGTCTTTAGAGGTGGTTTTCGCATATTCATAAAATACTGGTATGACTCACATGTTACTGAAAAAATTATAACATTGAGAACTCTGTACTTTGTATTCTTGGCTTTAAACCGTACCATTCGATAATTCAAATAATGTAAATGATGTGATAGATAATTTGGATAACGCTACTTTTTCAAACGCAATAACATGTGACCCAGATGAATGTATCAAGTTAATGCCCTCTAACAAGTGTTTGACTATTTTATCCCAGAACATTCGCAGTGTAAACGCTAATTATGCGGGGCTTTTAACTCTATTACAAAGAATTGTGGTACCTAGTGACGTTATTATTCTTTCAGAATGTTGGCTCTCCCGAAACCCCGTCATTCCGATTCTGGAGGGATATACTTCTTATAAGTCTTCAAAAACCTTCAATCAAAATGACGGAGTTATTGTATACGTCAATAGTTCGCTAGCTAATGTGAAAGTTAAAGAACCCGTCGTATCCGAAGCGAACTGTTTGACAGTCACGGTTGGAGTGGATATAGCCATCATTGCCGTGTACAGGCCCTATGCATTTAAAGATCCCTCAAAATTTTTACAATCTATGGACAGTGTTTTATGTGAGCTTAAATCGTTTAGAAACATCGTAATTATGGGAGACATAAATATTGACATTACCGGCAATAATAAAGATGCATACTCACTGGACTATTTGGATCTACTAGGTCACCATGGACTTTTTCCAGGACATACGTTAAAAACACATGGATCAACATGTCTTGATCACGCCAATATAAAGACTTCTTTCTCTAGCACAGTCATGGTGCTACAATCCACTGTGACAGATCACTTTGCAGTTTTACTCTCTTTGGTTCCAAACAAAATCAAAGTTCTAAACTCACGCCAAATTACAAAAATAAGTGAGGATGAGCTTGCTAAAGACATGAGCAATATAAGTTTCGATGCCGTCTATGCCACAAAAGATCCTAATTTGGCTACTAAATATTTAATGGAACCACTTCTCCTAGCTTTATCTAAGAACACTAAAACTATTACAACTTCACGTAGACGCAGGCCGATTAAACCCTGGATTACTCAAGGACTACTCAAATGTATGCGCCACAGAGACAATTTATTTAAGAAGCTTAGAACAGATCCAACAAATGAAATCGTCGTGGTGTCCTACAGAAGGTATCGTAATTTCTGTACAAATCTGCTACGAAAAGCAAAAAGAGATTATGAGAGACTAGAATTTGAAAAAGCAGGAAGAAATTCTAAGCAGGTGTGGCGTGTTATTAAGAGTGTCACAAACATAGGACAACTAAAGTCATCAGCCTATGATCTCATAGCGAATCATCACGATAAGCAGGACTCTATAAATCAAATTAATGATTATTTCGCGAATGTAGGGAGACGTCTAGCTGACAAAATTCATAGAGACCCTCGATCTTTTTCGCTACCCGACCCTCAAAAGGAGTCTTTTGTAATGCTTGAGACAAATGAACAAGAGGTGGAACGATTAATCCTTTCACTTCGAAATGATTGTGCAGTTGGTTGGGACGGTATTTCTTCCAGCTTTCTAAAACGACATAAAAAATTTATTGTGCCTCCATTGACACATGTTTGCAACCTGTGCCTGGACTCTGGTATCTTTCCAAACTGGTTTAAAAAGGCAATTCTGCACCCTATTTTTAAATCCGGAGATCGTGACCGTGTCGAAAACTATAGGCCCATATCAGTTCTGCCTGCGCTGTCCAAGGTACTGGAAAAACTCATAAATTCAAGACTGGTAGCATATTTAGAAGCTCGTAATATTTTTTCGAGTAACCAGTTTGGCTTTCGTAAAAATCTATCCACTGCTGATGCTGTTCACAAACTGGTTAATCACATAGCTCAGAAACTTGACAATGGTAAGAAATGTGTTGCAATGTTCCTGGATCTCGCGAAGGCATTCGACACGGTCTCGATTCCCATCTTAATATCTAAGCTCGAATGCCTGGGTATACGAGGTACCCAGCTATCCTTGTTTCAGAGCTATCTTACAAATAGAACACAGAGTGCCAAAATTGGAACTTACTCCAGCAGTGATCTGAATGTAGCTTTTGGTGTGCCACAGGGCAGTATTCTTGGCCCCTCTTTATTTTTAATCTACATGAATGACCTGTGCTGCCTCAGTCTGGAAAACGGTAAAATATTTTCGTATGCGGACGATACAGCTCTCGTATTTGCATCGGACAACTGGGAGGAGGCATATCGCCTTGCTCAGAAAGGTTTCGATACAGTCAGTGAATGGCTTAAGAACAATTCGCTTACCCTAAACATATCGAAAACAAAAATAATAAATTTTTCGATTCGAAATACCAATGTGTCCGTTACAAACTCACTAAATGTTGCTGCCCAGGTGACACAATCTAATGGTAATAGTGACGGCATTGGCACCCATGATCACAGTAACATTGAACGAGTCACCTCGATAAAGTATCTTGGCATAGTGATTGACTGCAACCTTACTTTCAAAGAGTACATAATACTTCTATCAAATAGAGTGCGCAAACTCATGTACATTTTTAAACAACTACGCAATTCAGCAGAGGCTGTTGTCATGAAAATGACATATCAGGCACTATGTCAGTCAATTCTGGTCTATTGTATCTCCTCTTGGGGCGGGGCAGCCAAGTCCCACTATATTCAGATTGAACGTGCGCAGAGAGCGGTTCTTAAGGTGTGCTGTTCCAAGCCAAGACTTTATCCCACCGTCAAGCTCTATGAATGTTGTCAAGTCCTTACGGTTAGGCAATTGTTTGTATTGACCACTGCTATTAAGCAACATTCTATTTCTAACTTTTCACAGCAAACTAATCGCCGTAACCGTCTAGTTGCCTTAACTACTCCTCTTAAAACTTCTTTTAGTCAAAGATTTTTTGTTTTCCTCGGACCCTATCTTTACAATAAATTAAACCAAATTCTTTCCATACACTCATTGAACAAACATAATTGTAAAATAGCTTTACATGCCTGGCTCCAAAGCCAAACATATACTGCCACAGAAGCCCTCTTTAACGTATTAGTCTAATCAGACTCATCCACGAACACTCTCTCCAACACATAAACATACACACATACACTCACGCGCATACACACACACACAAACCTACATTCATCAAAACCATACATACTTTTTATTAACTTTTTAATTTGTTTTACTTAGATTAGTCTATTACTCTCTTTTGTTTCTTTTTATTTTAATAAGCTCACTAATTGTTGAAATTTTTGTTATTTGCTGTGATACCAGATGTAAGCTATCAAATGTGTAACTTTAAACAGGTGGGGACCTGGTGACCTGTATTACAGGTGTTACTACCTACCACAGGCACCAGCGATCCACAACCAAAAATCGTTGGCTACTGCTTATGTGTAAATATTGTTTGTATTTTTTGGCTTGTGGTGAGAAATAAACACTTTTTATTTTATTATTTTATTATTTTTTTTTTTTTCAAGTTTAGGTATAAGACGTAATTTTTAAAGCGCGAAATTTGAAAAGTATCGTTGAATCTGCCATAAAAATATCGCCGATACCGATATATCGGCAAACCCGAAGTATCGCCGATATATCGGTATTGGTATCGGTATCGGATGTATCCCTAGTTTTTACTTCTATCGGCCGTCCCCAAAGACTTTTTTTTTAAATTTTTCGGACTACCCTGGCTGGCACTTGAGCGCTGTAGTATGGAGTTACATATCAGGAATCCTAAATAGCTTGGGTGGAGACGAGGTCCATACAGACGTGTACCGTTGACCTTTAAAGTTTTCCGACCTAAATTAGTAATCTAAAACGATAACCGAAATTTGTAAGGCTGTTTACACGGCAGTGCACATTAATACAGCCACATTACACTCACAACGATATCTAAATGTGAACAGAAATGGTCGGTAAGTTTCCCCAAGGTACGGTTTCCTGTGTCCTCCGTGAACCAGGTAAGGTGGCTCGTTAAATTTGGTTGAACGTGTAAATGCTGTTATGATAACACCACTGTTTAATTAGGTTTTCATAAAGTGGTGCTTAATTAGGTACTTACGAGTACATACTTTTGAATATGGGAGTGTGGATTGGCGATATGATATTTGTTACGTATATCATCCGGGGTGCAGGCCTAAAACAACATTGCCTATTTTGCAGTAAAGTGTTCCTATCTAATTTAGGGAAAAGGGGCTGATAATGCGCGGTTTCTCTTTGTTCAAGAGTGATGTCGTTTTCTTCATCAGGGTGAAACTTAGCTTTCACTGGCACTACCAAATTAAAGTCATGTTTCTCTATTTAGGGCGCTAAACACAAAGAAAAAGCACTAACATAAATTAAGCCTAATGTATTACCAAATAAACATTAATGTTAAGTAGTTAAACAACTGGTCACCTACGTGATTCCAGCAAAATCAGTATTATTATAATTAACAAACCCCGAACGATACAAAATACCAATTAGTTTAAGCGATAATACAATTAAGCTATTGAAATAAAGCATTTAATGAGCACGCAGGTACATTCATTACTATATTGTCACATATTTTGTTTTCCAAAATCTGCAGTAAATTGGTCAATTTACATTTTTAAGTCCTTAAGTTCATTACTTATTGGTGTTAAGATAAACTTAGCATCATTAATTGACAGTGACGAAGGTGTACCAAAAAGAGCCAATAAAGCTTTGTTTTTTCGCTTCGAAAAAGATTCGGAAGCCAAAAAGCTGTCGAAGGATTTCTTATAAGGGGATACCGGTTTTTCCTCCTCAACCTTCGACGGTACATACCTGTAACACGTTATTAAAAGCTTCAGGTTTTATTGCCGGTTCACAGATAAGGTACAGAAGCAATTACATTTTAATCTTGACTGGTATTTAGCGGGTTTCTTTTGTGGGTCTACAATTTATGCATACCTACCGCTTTCTAATTTAAGGCGTCACTATAAACTGTTACGAGCGACATCAAGGGTTACGACGCGGCGAACCCATAATGACGCAGCACCCGAAAATAAAGTCATTTTATTGCACTCCCATGACATTACGTACGGTTACCATCATGTATTTGTAATTTTAATATTCATTGCTTTTTTCTCGCGTATTGCGAAACGAGGAGCTTCCAATGTGTAGATGTGGCAGTCTAGCACCTTCAGAATTTCTTTTCTTTTGATTTTTATGACCATTTTTTTAAAACATCGATGATTAACAACAGTAATAAATATTCTACATAACCTTAAACATAAAATTGATAGCCAGGGCTCTCAAAACAATAATAAATATTCATCCAAAACCCATCACACCTTGCAATTCATTACAATTAATTACCGAAAATATATTTGACCATTATGGCCTAATAAAATGCCAAGTAATTAGTGGTGTTCCATGATTTAATTGTCGCGTCTCGGCGCGGCCGGCTACATAAGGCGCCTGCACGGATTTATGAGCTCAATTATACGCGGTCTGCCCGGCCGGCGCACACCTGGAAGCATCCGCGTCTTTTGCACTTAACCGGATTATGCTCGACTGGCATACATTATATCTTCGGGCTACCTCTTTCGTGGAACACGAAATGGAACTGTGTTTTGAGATAAGATTTTTTAACTATTTGCTTTGGTGTAGTAAGTTTTTGTGGTTTTCCAGAGGTGCCTGAATGTACGCTGAAATGGATGTTATCCTGTTCTTTTTCTAGGTTTGACCTATATTAAAGTCTACTCCATGGCGGTCTCGAAGTTCCTTTTATAAGCTTTTTAAACCCACAAAGCGTTATCGCTTCTACTACAAATAATCTTCGTAAACGATACGAGTTTTTAATTTACTTTGACTTTTTCAGAAACGTAAATTGAACATTTTACCGGCGCAATTTTTCCCGAATATCGCCGAGCCAAACATTCTTTATGAGTATATTAGCTAGTGAATCTGGACTATTCCGGACAGTGGTCAGGTGCGACCTACTTCGAATGGCGTTAGAACAATTTGACGTGCCTTTACAGCTTGATTTAATTGTCGTCTCCGTGGGAAGTGGAGGCAATAAGTCGTGATTTGCCCACTCTCCGGGGATTTATTACTTCAATTACCTATAGATGGTATTCGCAGGTGTAGCCATAACTATTTGGAATGTCGTATGTATGTAGGGCGACATCTGTAGCGCGTTAGTAGGTTATAGCTGCTAGTGTTGCTAGGTGTGCAGATAACGATGTTTAACTAGACGGAATGCATAATTTTAGTTGATTGTATCGTGATATCTACATGTTCTGTTTACTAGCTGTATCTGGGAATCAGTTGCTGCGGCTTCAGTGATCTTGTGGAATGTTTCAGTAGAGATTAAGTAGTCATGCGACTATTGTGTTGATGATAATGTCGAGGATTATCAAATTATTCATATTCTGAAAGTCCTGACTAAAAAGTTAAACAGAACAATTCAGAATAAGAAAAAAAATAGCAAGCCTCACCAAGTTTCGTTGAATAGATTTCCGCTGTGATTCATCACAATTTTATGGGGAAAATAGCCGAATTATTTCAATGTAGGAAGAAAGCAAACTATACGCACATATAACCTCTTTGTGATGTCTTGAGCGTTCATAGTGGTTGTTCGGTGCCAAGACATAATCTGTTATGGTGACATTATCTGGATCCCCTGCCAACAGAGGATCCGGCCAAAAAGTTAAAACATTCTGCTTTCAAGAGTGCCTTCATCTACGCTACATCATGCTCCCAACGTGCGGCCATTTTATAGCGATTGTTTTTTTAGAAAGCGTTTTCTTCGGTATGTTTTCCTTTTTTTATTTTCATGTAAAAAATCTAGAACTTGCTGTAGCAAATGAGACATGAATTTTCTTATTGTCTAGAAGATTTTGTTCTTACGTAATACCACGTTTCAGATGTTACAGTGATTTTTTCACCGATCGGTAAAAAACTGATGTGTAATTCACATAGATGTATATTAAAGCGTATTATTTTGCGAAGGCGGTTTATAACGTAATATTATTTCCCTGGAGTGACATTACGGGCTAGCTAATGAAGATGTGTCGGTGAGGTGGCTGGGGTCGCAGTGTCGATGCGGCTAACTTTGTCCTAATAGAAAATTAATATTTTACAACATTGGTAAGCTCATTTGTAAGAAGTTTTCTCTACTCCACTGTATAATGAAATGGAATTGTTTCTGAATATTTAATAGTAGCTAATCTTACAAAAAGGAAAATGGTATACGGACAGAGGAAAAGCATATTTTATTCATAATTTCTTTCTTAACGCTATAAAGAGTCTGAATTTTTTTCTGTATGTAAAATGTACGCTCAAATTCTCCCGTACCGATTTAGCAAAAAATGTACACTGTGAAGAAACTAAACTAATGCAGTTTCATTTCTAGGACAGGCAATTTGAAAATATCTCGGCGAGCTTTTAGGAGTATAAAATTTTAATCTTGTATTTTTATGGACAGTGTTTTTAGAACAATATTGAAACTTAAATTACAACTTTGGTTTAAAAAATGTATCAGAAAAACCTTTAATTATAATAACAGGGCAATTATTTCCTTATTTCCTCTTCAACCAGTTGTATCGTACTTATCAATAAAAATAATAAACAAGCTTGGTTTGAAAGCTAGTAAAGTTGATGCGGTACTTCGGTTGTTGTGAAATACGGTGTTGGGCGGGCGGGTCCGCCCAGCCGAGCCGGGCGCGCGTGATCCTGACAGTTTTGACTTACTGAACAAGTCCGGACGACCGGACGCTGCCCGGACGCGCCACATCGACACACTGTTGACCTCAACTCGTCCGGTATTTAGAATTTTACGAAAAATTTAAAAAGTTTATTTTATGTTCTGTTTTAGGGCTTGGTCATATTCATTTTTGTTTTCACAAGAGAAAAAGTGTTTATTTCAACATTAATCCTCAACTCAACTTACGTTGTCTGAAATAATCCACAAAGAGTAGCCAGTAAGGAACTAAGGAGTTGTTATTTCAAACTTACTTATTTTCCCAATGTGGCCATTAATTAGTCACCACACAAGACTCCAACTAATCGCCATTTAAATTAATCCCCTTGAAATATTAAAAACTCCTGAAGCGAAACTTTAAGCATATGACAACATAAATCATCGCGCTAACTTGCCGTACTAGACTAAAAATTGTTCCCATTTATTCATAAGAGAATATGAGAGAACCATATATATTTCTAGCTCAGTAATAACTTGTCGTGCGAATTACCTTTGTGATTTTTTTATTAAAGCACGCACTCGACTGGCGCCCTATAAATCTGCTGTTGGCTCTCCCACTTTACTGCTGTATGTACCTATCAATTGGCGGGAAATATTTAGGGGTTTCGCTTTTTATGTTGTCTTTTATTGGGAGCTACGATTCCTGGGAAATCGCTTCGGGAAAATCACGCGTCGAGATTTTTGGTGCTTCGACTTAGCGTGGATTACGGCGTTTATGTTTTTCATGAAATCTGAAATTGCTTGCCGATAATAATGTTGTGTCCTTTACTATAAGTTTTAGATTTTTAGACTTGATGATTCTGATTTAGTTAGTTTAGAATTGTAGATTCTTTAGATGGAGTTTTTGTGTACCTGTGATCCAAGAATTAGTTTTCTTTAGCGATATTAGCAATTCTTTGTTTAAATTATGCAAAAGGATAAATGACTATCATTTGTCTTAATTCTCTAAGTTTTTATTAATCTGTGTTCCAACCAAAATAAAGACACATAGGTGGCATTTTATTTTCTCCCCTCCATTGCTCCATCCAGCCGAGCGAGTGAAAAGGTTAATTTAAAAAGTTAATTTCTTCGTCTGGCTGCCTTCTTCAATTCGCGTGATGTCCCATAAAGTTAAAAGCAACTCCACCACCGGTCGGTGTAGAATATTAATGTCGTTTTTGTAAGAAGTAGTGGCTTGCCCTTGGGGGGCATTGCTGTCATCTTTCTGCTGTCTCGTCTTGGACAGGCTCCATTAGTTACAAATTCTCAGGATATAAATATTCGCACTCAGCAAAACACCCGCTAGATACAAACATCTATCCGTTTAATGGAATTAGAAAAAATGCACTTACTGGCAACAGTGATGAGAGTGCAGATTACATCGGGATCCGTAGTAAGGGCTCTGCAGCAGATTACTAATGTACGTTGTGGTATAATCGGCTTTTAGGATTTTTAACACCGTCCAACGACACCCGTGGATAAGTCATAATTTCCAGTATTACCATTTTCAGAAAGTCAGACTGTGTTAGTCAGATAGTTACCTACTCATTCAGAGCAAAATTAGTTTATGTAAATCGTAAACAAGAAGATGAAATTTGAGTAAATTGGTTTCTTTTCTGAGTTTGGTAATCAAATTGTAGGATTGTAGCCTACATAAAGACAGGTACACATCAATGAAAGCAAGCCCAATTTTACAAGATATGTAAAGCTACAAGTAGATCCGTATCGATGAATGAAACTTTTTTTTTTTTTTTTTTTTAGAATGGGAAATCATCAAATGACTTCTCCCACTCTGGGCGGAGCGGGAGGGAGTGTCAGACTCGTACTGACTAAAACCCATCCATCATGTTTCTTCCTCGCCCTTTACGTTTCGGGGCCGCGGTATCTCTTTCGAACAGTCCTGCAACCCCGGCAGGAGTCCCGCAACCCCGGCAGGATCGATGAATGAAACTAACATTTAATTTATATGCCAGTTATAAAAATGACTCATAAAATGGACAGCTAAAATCATAACCATTCCTTCTGGCTTTGCAACAGTAGGGTAAATAGCAACGCATTTGAGGTTCTCAAACTTGAGCGTCTGCTCTAAATGCGGAGCCCAGTCTAACACATCCTGGCTAAAAGCAATCCATTAGCTATTACTAGATTTTCATTAGACTAGATTATCCGACTCAGCCGTTCCAGACTACTTTTCACGCTAACTGACCCTTTCTTTGTATACGACATCACAATTCAATTAAACATTTCCTAGCCAGCTTGATTGTGGGATCTATTTTATTTATTCCTCCCATGAATTATTCAACCAGCCCATTTCTTTTGCTTTCCTATTTCGCCAACTATTCGTATTTCTATAAAAACTAACCGTTAACGGTTCGTTCTCATTAAGGCAGCTATAGTTATCTTTGCTGTGTAATTAATTTTAGATATAATTATGTGATAAAGCTAGTAATAATCCACTGATATTAATAATAACACGAACTAATGTGTGTTGAGTTTTATTAATCTCTGGCTCATTCCCTAGTTAAGCAGTTCCGAGGTTGTGGCTACTGTTTTGATGATGGTCGTGTTCAAACTCGGGACTTGTTGTGTTAGTTCACGTCAATGCGACGGATAACCTTCAAAGAGCAATATTATCGTGAGCTTGCTCGCTAATGGATAGCTGGCTTTATAACTTCATAGCACCTAGTTCAAGGTACGCGTTAGTTGCGACATAATAAATCGAGAGACGACTCAAATCTACGTGTCTATGGCGCTTACCTACATTTTGTTTGCACATCACCTACGGATATCGATTCATGGTTTATTTTGCGAAGCTGTGTAGAATACATGAGTTTTCGAACGTTTGTTGATTTATTATTCACGAAACAACAGAAACATCGTTTTTTAGATCCGTTTCTATCTCCGCAAACACACGTTCACATTCAATTAACACTTTTTCGTAGCGGATGCTTCCAGGCCACCGGAAATTAAAAAACTGTCTAGTATAATGTAGCTATATAGAAAGTCTGTGCCTACTTCATATTCAATGGGAATCATACATCATACGATACATAAATGGATTTGAAATTGAACTTGCGTTACTTGGTCCGAGTTCACTCTGATGGAGATCAGCGTGGGTGATCATCAGTTAACAAGGAACGACTTATCGTTTTGGCCACATAAAACCGGCTTATAGACACAACTCTAACTAAATAACAGTGAACAGGTGCTCCTGAAGAGCAAACAACTACAACAACACAACCCCTAGAGATCACCAGTTGAATATAGAATTAATTTTACCTTTCACAAAGTCCTAGAGGGTCGCTGTAACAAACAGAATGTTCATACAATAATTACGTGGCCGCAATAAAAGGCTCGCAAACTACGGTTTGTCCTGTTAGGCTTGTTATCATTACATATAAATAAAGAGGTAGTTAATGTGGTCCGCTGAGTATCCAATCCCGGTTACATTGTTACCCAGGAGATTAGATAGGCGTGATGATTGCCAAAGTTTGATTGAGCCCCGTCCGAACCCTTTCGCGAATCTCCTTGATTATGGGATAGGTAATTGGCGTCTACGGATTGGGTACACAGTTCACGGATCGCGTATAATGGCAGATAACGGTTGCTTTGTTGCTCTGTTTCCATGTCGTGATGTGAGCAGGATTTTAATGCTTTAAGGTGTTGTACTGATTTGAGATTTTCAGTTTACGACTGTCCCTATATTTACCACTAGAGATTGGGTTTAGATTTCACCAGTTGCGATTATTCTCCCTTTGTTTATTGTTTATCTTAGGCGGTTCACCCACTGAAGATGCGTCCCGCCGCGGTGCGCGGGGCTACGTGAAAAGATTCCCGCGCATTTCCGCGTCGGCAGTGTGTTGTGCTAGGCGTGATTTCTATATAAATTTAGGTAATTGCATACAATGGTAAAATCTGCCATCCCGCGCTACGCGACGGGGCGCGGTGCAGTGGGTGGAGCGCCTTATAATGCATCCACAACGAAATTACTTTTTGTGGAGAAACGCTTGCAAGTTTTAGTTTTTGTTATCTGTGGGTGGGCACCCACAGATAATAAAAAGGCAGCAAAGTTACTAAATGTTATCATGTAGCAAAATGTTGCTCTACAAAACATAACTTCCCATGTTGTTGCACTGTAACAAACATTCTGAAATTTATATATGCGTACCAACACTACAAAGACAAAAACCTCAGGACACAAAGAGAAAAATTCAGCATACTTGAATAAAGAAGCCATTGTGTTAGAGTATTTATAGTGCAAATCAATATTATTTGCATTTCTCACATGCAGATCGGGCGGTGTACACGCACCATTAAGCGCAAGTGCGGGACGGCGACATCCTCGCTGCGGGACCAAGGTGCCGTGAGCACCGGCCTTATTTGTTCTCCACTAGACGCTGCGGCCGTGCCTTGCCGATGTTTATTGGTTATCGCTTTATTTATTCAAGCATTTCTGTTCACTTTATTTTTCTATTGAGATTCAAATTCTCCATTCCTATAAGACATTGTTTTCCTAAAACATCTTAACATAACGTCATGCCTATAATAATCCCCGAAATGTTAGGCAGAGGTGTATATTATAGTAAACACACTTCTCCATCTATGTTCAAGTCCCATATTATAGGGGCGAGACTATATTGCCATCAATCGGGCATATACTCCCGGCTGCTACTGAGATTTTCTAGTGGAAAAAACCCAAAAACACTTCGCCCGACCCGGAAATCGAACTCCGGACCTCAGACTCAGCTGTAGTGCTTACGACCACTAGACCAACGACTTACGAGGCAGAGAACAAAATCTTCCTTCCATTTCTTCCTTCTTAAAACAGACCCATTTTCATTATTGATGTGGCGAAGCTCTGACATAATGTTGGCTAGTGGCTAAGCTGCCTTTTGGGGTGACCTTCACGGCCCTAAGGGTAGCGGTCATCTGCCTACGCGACCAACCTTTAGCCGACTTTTATGACACCCAAGGGTGACAGGCAGGATGGTCATTCTTACGCAAAGATAATACATTTTCTTTCTTTACTTTCAAAGAGCAGACTTCATCAGATTTTCCTGAAACAGGAGACAGATTTTTCAAATTACTTTTTGTAATATCCTTATTTCCATTAGCAGATTTATCTAGAACTGTATTAGATTGTGTTTGTGTAACAAAACAAATAGAAAAGAATCCGATATAAACACGTCATAAGAGCCATGTTTTCTTACACGTCATAATCTTGTGTTTGCCAGCATCGAGTTCCGGCGGTGAGAGATCGAAATTGCTTTGTTTTGCTCCTTTTTACATACGTATTTGTGTTTACACAGAACTGTTTACACTTTAGATAGGATTTCCTTTTGGTTAATTAGTTTAACCGTTGGTATTCAGAGTTTCAGTTTGCGAAAGAGATCATATTTCATAAATATAGACAAAGAAGATAAAGAATTAACTTGATATTGGCATCAAATGAAAACTTTTCCCAACTGGCTATGAAAACAAGGAAAACAAAAGACAACTTTGGCTCGCCTAATCTTTTGCAAATTGATTCGAGGGTTAAAGAGATAACCGCTGCATTTTGCGTTCAAATTATTACAGTTTAACAAAGTAGCAACAGTGCTTATTGGCTGTTAGCTTTATTGGCATACTACAGGCTGTTCAACAGTTCCATTATTATTTATTTGGGGCAACTTCGATTTTCAGTAATGATTTATAACAAAGAACATTTTATCTTCATGTTTTCTTCTCGATTGGCGTTGATGGAAAGAATAAAATAGCATGACCATTTACGTTTCATACCGGCTCGAAAGTGCTCCCTGAAAAGGGGTTTTCAATGACACAAATACACGCGGAAAATGCTATTACAACTATTCACTTTTGGCAGAGAGAACGGCGATGTATTTTTGGTTTTATTAGTCATCCTGAATACTTCTGGCTTCTGCCTTCTCTTCCCTTACCCCTTTTCTCAACCATGGGGAAAAAAATTGGGGCTTACCCTTCGCCATCAGACAACGTGTATCGCTAAAGTGTAGTCATATTTATGGATATAGTGTGGACCATGAAACTGAATAAATTTCTCCATGGAACGAATGTCGTAGTCGTGAAAAATAAATCTGCTGTCCCATACATTTGGCCCCAGTAGCTATTACAATGTTGTATGGGACAGCTCAATAATATGCCCACACTTTTATGATACATGCTGTATAGGTTCTGTTTAATACTGATCTTATCTAGTGTCATAATTTCTGTGGCTGCAGCCTACATTTCTAATCAAGTTATGAACCGCATCGTGTTTCCCATTTGATTTCGATCACTTGTTTATCGAAAACAGATAGCGGCATTGCAGAGCCCGTTGCGGTCTTGCCAATTGCAGTTAAGTGCAACTGATAGCCAAATATTAGCTCTGTTAGACATTACGTGATATGATGCATATCTACATGGGCTATATCTGTGGTAGAAGATGCCGTTCTATTGGTATAAAGTACTATACTGAACCCACTTAATAATTTACCAATTCTCTGGATTGCAACTACATACGTTGGTAGAGGCTTTGATATTGAAACACGTGATTTCTGGTAAGCACAATACGCTACCTGAAACGTCTCTAGGGTTGTCTGAGAAAAATTACTATTTATATTATCCATTTTTATTAGGGTTCCGTAGCCAAATGGCAAAAAACGGAACCCTTATAGTTTCGCCATGTCTGTCTGTCTGTCTGTCCGCGGATAATCTCAGTGACCGTTAGCACCAGAAAGCTGAAATTTGGTACCAATATGTATATCAATCATGCCGACAAAGTGCAAAAATAAAAATTTAAAAAAACATTTTTATTAGGGTACCTCCCCCAGACGTAAAGTGGGGAGCGATTTTTTTTTTAATTTTGACCCTGACGTGTGATATATTGTTGGATAGGTATTTAAAAATGAATAGGGGTTTTCTAAAATCATTTTTTGATAATATTAATATTTTAGGAAATAATCGCTCCGAAAGTCAAAAACAATGTGTCCCCCCCCCCTCTAACTTTTGAACCATAAGTTTAAAAAATATGAAAAAAATCACAGAAGTAGACCTTTATATGAACTTTCTAGGAAAATTATTTTCAACTTGATGAGTTGAATAGTTTTTGAGTTATATAGCACTTTTTCAAAAAAACGCAAATGATAACTTTGTTTTTCATACAAATACTATGAAAAACAAAGTTATTTTTGCTGACGAAAAATGTTGGTATTTTTAATGGTCTGGGAAGCTACGGAACCCTACAGTGAGCGTGGCCCGACACGCTCTTGGCCGGTTTTTGGAACTGTGATGAATAAATTTTTGAGTAAGACTTCATACGAAATTAACGGACGTAAGAACTTTACAGATAGATGTGTGCTTTCCCGCTTAGCAGTAACTGTTCGAGCCGTAAACTAAGGACTAGCACAGAGTATTGGTTTAATTCAATTAGTTCAATGGTCCATTCATTGTGCTCCACTCTGATGTTGTTGGGGGTCGTCCAATTAGCCACACAATAGTATTCATTCATTATGCTATACTAAAACCCAATAACATCTAACATCATACACAAATGCCCCGACATGTAGCCCGTAGCGAGTGCTAATCCGGCGAAATTCGCACTAATATGCCTGGAAAGCATAGTGAGTCAATTTCTGGTATGAATTTGCATTCGTGACTGGATTGAGTCCAAGCTGCCTGCGGCGGTGACAGCTACATCACTCATCCTATCTCTGTACTTAGTCTAGTCGGCCACATATACGCATCCACTCCACATCTCCACATACATATCCGCACGGCACCTGAGGTTACTGAATATAGCTATCTGTGCGGCCTGCCCGAGTAATCAGTTACTTACGTATACCTGCCATATTGTTGCGGTCTGATTACATGGCAAACATGATTTGATAGTGCTGAATTATTGTGATTGTTATAGATGATTTGATTAATTAATTGCACTTAATTTGTGGTAATAAATGCTGTTACAATTAACTTTGTATTCAATCGAAGCTTCTGTTCGTTATTTTTATAGCATAAAAACAAACGCTAAAAGCGTCGTCAGTCTCAGCATTTGATATAGAAAATCGAAAGAGTAGCGGAATTTATTAAAATGGATATAAACTTACCTACAGAAGAACCGTCGCTGGAGCAAGTTCTAATCTAGTCGAGACAAAGCAAGCGTAGCGGGGGGTTGCGATACACGAGCCAAATGCAAAGCTTTATTTAGTTTAAGGCGCCATTACACGGCTCATATAAACTGTCAAAGTTCGAGGACGCCGAGGGTCGTCGGAGCCACCGCTTTCCTATCCTCCTTTTAACTTTACGCAACCGATCGAGATTTTTACCCGTTTTATTTTACTACTCGTTCTTACGCGCGATCAATTTAATCGTAGCTTCTTCAGATGCTTCCATTTTTAAAATTGTTATTGTTTATGAACGTAATCCCTACCCTTATACGATTAAGTATATTGCGATGAATGTTGATCTTAAAATATCGGCCATTGCAGTGGCAGAGACTTGCTATTTCCACTACAGATGAGTAGATCATATTGTTCTACACTATTGAGATACTGGTGTATTGGTAAAAGTATGATGATGACATCTCCTCAACATTTAGCAGCATCCAGATTCAATCTTCATTATATGTGTTCACCCCATGAATTGAAATAAAAAAAAAAATAACTTCACCTTAAAATATAGGTAAGAAAAGAAAACTTCGTTACGTGAAATCAGCGTAACAGAACATCTACAGAGAGCACCCTTACAACAACACGGGAAGACCATCCCTACGTTCGTGATGTCATATTTCGAGCCGCAAAATAAAATGTCACCCGCTAAAAAATGGCGCTGGAGAAAAGAAAGATTAGTTATTGCGGGCACATAAACCGGTGTGGTGCAATTACTGCGACTGTCGTACATACGTCGTGCCGGCGCCGCGCCGCGCCGACTACCCTCATGTTTGTCTCACCTCACGACACCTGACACGCAATTTAAGTAATTTGTTTTACTCATACGCTCCCTCTTATTGTTAAATATGCCGCTATCCGGATGACAAGCTCGTTCTATTTATCAAAATAACTCGTATCGTATTCGTATCCCCTTTCAACAAAGAATTTATTCGCTGTATTTGGGTAAGTACCAGCGCAAACGGCTTCTTCTTCCCTTGATTTGTCTTTCGTTGTTTGTTGTTTCTTTCAATCCCCTAATCAAGTTTACAGCTTGTCTATGTATTCGCCTGCCTCCAGCTCCGTCGATCTGAAACAACAAATCTAAAGGAGGTGTTTGAGAGGTGAAATATAACAGAAATTCGATACACAACGCGACCTTTTCGAGTTACACAGGTACAATTTATACGTGAATAGATTATAGAGGGATTTTGACCAACGATACGAAAAGTTTAATAAATAAAAACGTACCGTTGAGAATGGATAAAAATAAAGGTGAAACAATTTCTTGCCACCAAAATATGGGTAAAATTTAACTTTGTGGAGAAAATAAATATTTGGTTTTCTCGTTGATTTTCCCCCTATATTCGGAGCCAAACGTATTTAAAACTATCTTACTTGATTCAAATGTCTGACGTATTATTTCACAAGAAATAAAACAGAGAAACAGACATACCTACCTACAGCCAGTTTTGTACTCCTTTTGTGTCTTTGCTCAGCTCAGATAAAATGAGCTAAGATAAATAGATACCAGTATTTACTAACGAGCGTAGGCTCTACATTATTACATGTCTGGGACTTAATTACTCAATATTTCTGCTGCGTTATTAAAATACGTACACTGGAACTTCTTCATTAAGTCCGTGAAATATATGTAGAATTCTAATCGTAGGTAGATACCTACTATTACCTTACCTTTACTACTATAATTGTCGAGACGTTTATACACATATGTATAAACATAACTATAGTTTAATTCAATTGAATATTGGTGCTTAGTACTTACTAAGTTAGCTTATCTTCCGAATTTATTGTATTGTGCATGTGGTGTCTACCTATAAGTAATTGTTGCGCTGTTATTATATTTACGAATGAATTATGCCCCTGTATCCAGTGTAAATAATTGTTGGTAGACCTATAATAAATAAATAAAATAAAATAACGACGGACGCCGTCTAGTTTTTTTCAGGGAAATTAGATAGCCACTGACTGTTTGAAGCTTCAGTGAAAAAGACAGCCCTATAACATCTTTTAGAACGGCAAGACGTCTTTTTTGTTTGTGACCTATATAAGTCTTTATCATAGAGAAATCCTAGTGATACCTTTTTTTTCGTATGGGAAATCATCAAATAACATCTCCCACTCTGGACGGAGCGGGAGGGACTAGTCAGACTTTTATTGACTAAAACCCATCTATGTTCCTTCCTCGCCCTTTAAGTTCGGTGAACACGGTATTTCTTTCGAATAGTCCCGCAGCCCCGGCAGGCTTCGGCCCTTGCCCTCCCCTTCATTATGCTGACATCTCTTTGAGGCGCGCATTTAACGTCGACACGGCCTGTCGTCATAAGACGGACGGACGGCGAGCTAGCCCATAGCTCACCGCCCACAGGCTCGCGCCTACGGTGGCCGGGGGCTACCACGTGCGTCTCCCGCGGCGCGCGGCGGCTGGGACGAGAGGTTCCCTCTCTCTCGCGGTCCGCCACCTCCTTCGCTAGCATGACTGCTTCACAGAAGGTGGTGACGGCTTCCCATTCCGTCTCGCTCCGGGACCACGGATTGAACCAGGCCCGGACGCATCCTAGTGATACCTTTGTTCTCTATTTAACTATCATTAAAATCTCATACGCGAAATACGAAATGTGGTTGTAGGTATGGTGGGCTGCATCTATTGGGTACCCGAGTACCCCGGGTTCGAACGTAGGTCTGTGTTTTCTAGGGTGTACACACACCGTGCAGTTGACTATACTATTAGGCACCTCTGCCTAACCCCCGAAATCCCCGAAGGGATTATAATTCCCGAAGATCCGTTTAGTGATCATAAAAGTGGAATTTATATAATAGGCTTGTTAACTGAAAAAATCTAATTAGTCCGTCACTTAGATTATCAAAAAATATTTCACCCGTATTTTTTCTTTTGTTACATAAACCAAAATTGACGAAGATACGACGCTTTTAAAGTTCTCAATACGTCACTGTTTGGTATCATTTTTAGTGAATACTGACGTCGCGAGCCCCCACTCCCGAGTTTTGATGCGTTTTATCTTTGTCAATATTCGTAGATTTACAAAAACAAAAAATACGTGTCCATTATTTTCCAATTAAATACTCTAACTGACGGACTAAATAGATTTGCAATTTATTGATGGTGGAAACTAGCCGATTGTTAATAACAAGACAAGTAGATCCATGCCGCGAGCAGGTGCCCTGAAAGTTCTGTTATAATAAAGTATTACGTTTGAAGATTGGATAGCGCGCTGAAATATGGCGCCGGACGTCGCCTCTAACTTTATTGTCATAGAACAATGGCACATTTTAGACTAGAGCCGAAATAACTACGCTTTTGCTAGCTAAAATTGTCTAACGAGAAGAAGTTTTAAGGCATAATTATTTTTTCCTTCTTTTTCGTGACGATTATTCCCATTGTTGTTTCATTCAATTTGTTTCGACCAGAACTCAGCCACACGGGTCTCTTAAAGTGCGGGTGGAGTTGCACAAAGAGCAGGTTAGGAGGTAGGCCATGGTTTGGGAAGAGAATCCACATTCGGACTCAGTTTTATCGGTAAACACCTACCAGAGTTAGTTGTACCTGCAGCGGCCCTCCTGGCTTCGAAGTCGGTATAGAGTCTTCCAGGTGAGCCACAAGAGTTGGTGGCGCGCTGGAAGCATTTCTGCAGGCTCAGTATAGTGACCCGGAGGGGGATGTCTTTTTCCTTCAAAAGACCACTTAAGGTTAACAACTGAGCTTGTAGGCATATCCTCTTATGCTTGATTCGATTCCTTATCTGATTGGTAAAGTTTTTTACAAAGACTACCAGATTTTGCGTAGGTTATAACCGGAATACTAAACAAACAGCATTGTGATATTATAAATAGAAAGGCTCGATTCCTAACACTACCCAAAGTCGAACTTCAAAGATATCTCAATCACAAACGAGCTCTCTGCCAAACTACTAACAATGAACTGCCTGGAGCCTCTTCTCTCCGTGTACAGCAATAGATTGTGACTAACGCCTCCTCCAGCTTTACACAGGTAGTTAACCTTTGGCTGAAAACAATCAACTGTGCCGTTTAAGGGCTGCGACGTCGTCTAAATAGTTTGTCACTGCTACACTACAGGGGTGAATAACAATAAGACCCCCTTTGTTCCGGCATTCAATCTGGTCGAGACATAATCAAGACGTTGCGGGAGACTCCTCCTACATATAACTTTAGCTGAGTATCGCAACTTCTTAACTTTTTCTATTTACTGTCTTATTTAATACTTAAAGCAGGTAAATTCTGAGCAGAGCTTTTAAACAAGTTTTATGAAAGTCGCGCTCAAGATTATGAAGTCGCAATGTAAAAATAACATTTTATTTCTGGTTCTGCATTCTGTGCTGCTAACGAGCTATTTGACAGATCTTGGGAATTAAGTAGCTTTATATTATTCGTAGATTAACAAAGAATAAAGAGTAGAATATTCATAAGTACGCTAAGAATGTTAAAAGCTATTTTCTCGATGTCAAAACGGCAAGTCAGGATAAAAAATCAATTACGTATTATCCAGATTACCTTGCTCCCACACAACCGCCTCTCGGGCCACAGACGTATAACAAATCGCTACATATTTATTAAAAACGATAACATCAGAATAAAGAGCATAAAATTTGAGGAACAGGTAATAAACCGCAGCTGGAATAATAGCACTAGCAATAATTAACAGTCGTCGAGAGAAAGCCGCAAGCATCAATTTTGAAATGATTGGCATCGGCCGAGAGTGATCCAAATGGGTGGCTTAAACACTCATTTGATATTCACATTTGGTACGAAACGGGAACGATGCGACGCAAATTGCTACTAATTTGTCCACATTCAACCCGTCGCGTCCTAGAGACATGCTCGGTATAATTTACCTTCACTTTTGCTGTATACTTCCCTTGTTTATTTAGTTTTCCGTAACTCATTAGGAAATCAAAACAAATTGATTAATTACGCAATTTTCCCGATTCGCTTGTAATTAGGCTAATCAAGTAGACGTTTATTGTTTGATACATCACACAATCAGCACACGTATTCAATTACTAAATTAAATCATTTCATTTGTAGTTGTTTATTGGAATCATAAGTTGCGTTAATTAATCCATACATCGGCGTGCGGAACGTACGAGTAGTTATTTAATCAAAAACTTTTAATTGGAAGAAAACTGAAATGCGAGAATCCATGTTGTAGCTTTGTGTTTCTCTTAATGCAGGAAACAGAATGAAAAAACCGGCCAAGAGCGTGTCGGGCCACGCTCAGTGTAGGGTTCCGTAGTTTCCTGTCCGTCACAATAAGTGTTCAATCCAATCCTATTTTAATAATTCTTTTTTTGTTTAAAAGATACGTTCAGGACAATTAAATATGTAAACGAAGTTAAAAAAAAATGCTTGCATATACGATTATACTACAAACTTATAGTCCAGAAATTATTTTGTACAACTTTTTGTCTTTTTTGTACAAAAACTGTTGTTTCCATCCAAGTTCAAAATGATTTTCTTAGAAAGTCCTTATAAAGTTCTACTTTTCATATTTTCTAAACTTATGGTTCAAAAGTTAGAGGGCCCCCTCTAACTTTTGGACACATTGTTTTTTACTTTTGGAGCGATTATTTCCGAAATTATTGACATTATCAAAAATTGATTTTAGTAAACCCCTATTTATTTTTAAATACCTTTGCAACAATATATCACACGTTAGGGTCGAAATAAAAAAAAAATCACTTCCCACTTTACATATAGGGGCTACCCTAATAAAACAATTATTTCCATTTTTTATTTTACCACTTTGTCGGCGTGATTGATACACATATTAGTACCAAATTTCAGCTTTGTAGTGCTAACGGTCACAGAGATTAAGCGAGGACGGACGGACAGACAGACATGGCGAAACTATAATGGTTCCTAGTTGACTACGGAACCCTAAAAAGAGCATGAAGTAGCACTTCACTAGTTCATTATTTCGCGTCAGAAAGAAAATATCAGAAAAATCTCGAAAGTAGGTATGCATTGGACAAGTAGTCAGAACCAGTATATTTATACAAAAGTAGAATTCATCGGCTTTTGTGGATTTCACAACAAATCCTAATCTGGAATTGCTGACTCTTTTATCAGCAGTCTATGCTAGTTATAGACTTCTCTCACATGCTATCTTATGAACAATAGCTTCTAATAAAATACAAACGAAAAGCACAATGTTCTCTCAAAAAATTGTAAAACTTGTAATCGGGCTTTTCTAGATCACACCTGCAGCACCTCGAAGGCAGGTTGGCAGCCAACTCCTGAGTGTGACCCACTTGTACCCTCGCCCAGGCCTGTTGGCTCTGTCTCCGCATAAATTGCGTATATCTCTGGCCTGGTGTCATCGAGATGTTTAACATTGTGTGTTAAATAGAGTGTCAATAGAGCTATTGAATTTACTGCTGTGTAACAATAGTTAAGTTATAGCATTTTCCTTTGCCAAAAAGTGAATTGTGTAAAGAATCTGTTTGGGTAAGTTGATCTATTGGCATCATAGACTATACGTCATATGAATAAGCTCTGATATCTGATAAGAGTATAGTAGAGAAAAAGCAAAGAAACAATGGATGGACTGTGAAAGGATGGGCAAGAAAACCAACTAAACAAAATACCAACACAAAAGTGCTGCTTCGTAATATTTTGATCTTTATACGTGTCTTATGGTTATGAGATGACGAGTTATAGAGAAGAATCCAAGATATGCTGCGCCGATCCCAAATTATTTGGGATACGGGCAAGAGATTAATGATGATCTCCACTCACAGGTTTTCATCAAAGTAAATAATGAGTAGGTTAGGTACATAGAATAATAACGTACCTATGTACATCATTGTTCTATGTACTTAATATTGAAATTAACTGTTGGTATTGCATTAGAGAAAGGAACCATGGTAAAATATTATTCAAGCTCCTAAGTACACCCTTTTTATTTTGTAATTGTTATTTCTTTAGTCGTTTACCGTTAGATATTGTCTAAATTATCTCGCGGCAATCGTTAAGTATTTTCACGCAACGTCCCTAAACTTGTTAATTAAAACTCATTAAAAGCTTAATTTCAACATTGTTGGTAATTAAGAAGATTCACGATCTGCGAACCCTATTATCTTAACGGAGCACTTTTACGAATTATTAAGACAGAAAGCAACAATGTTAAAATCGCTTTTTCGGAATACTTACTTTCTATAAGTAAGTAAAACCTAAAACTAAAACTAGTTGGAGTCTAGACATATGTATGTAAAAATGTGGTTTCCTTTCTTATTTCTTTAGGACTCTTGAGATCATTTAGGTAGCTGTAAAGGTCGAGGAACCATCCTTAAAATAGCACACTTGTAACAGATCTATTCAGTAAATACTTGTAATTCAACGCTCTAACGTTTAATGTACCTATACAGGAAATTAAGTTTGCATTTGTTGTAGTCTATGATCTGAAAAGCAAAGCAAGGAATAAGTCACACGAACAAAGACATGCAATCTTGAATATAATTTGCGCGGAATTTCGTCTTTATTTAAAAGACAACTAAGAAAAATATCTACTTCCTTTTATTTTCTTTCTTCTGTCGATTATGTAACATAGTCCTCACAATATTATTATCACGGTAGAAAAACTCGGTTTAAGATGCGTCTGATAAGTTAGAAGCCACGAAGTAATTAATTGACTCCCAAAAGTTAATTTCAGAAGTCAAAGAACTTAATGCAGTGAAGTTTATTGAGTTTCTCGGTTTGGTGAGAGTACCCCGTAGTAAAACAAAGGGTGTAGTGCATATGTTTATAGCCAGTCTGTGCCGCGCAAGCTCAGTAACATAAAATTGTCTGGCTAATTAAAATTTTGGATGCATAAAAGCAACAATTAATTGAAAACCAGAATCGTTTTAATTCTAGAAATAGCGGAGAAACTGTATAAATTTCACAAAAACAAAACATAAACCTGTGTCTCTCCAATTCTTGTATTCTCAAAGGGAAACCTGAACCGCTAGTAGTAGCTCCGCAACATATTATCTTCGTACAAAATTAAAGTTTTTGGATTCGTCTGAAATGCGGGAAGCCACTTAGTGTTTAATTAAACGTCGCGACGTCGACGTCTGATCGTATATATGGGCGCTAAACCATCATTTGATTTTAATTTTAAGTTAGTTTGTAATTTGAGGGTAGTTACATTATTATTTTGACTTATGCAGGTTTATCGAATTAATAGTTGTATTGTAGGGTAGTGAGGTTTTTGTGTTAAATTACTGAACTAAAATATTTGTATTTCCGTATATTTCATTTAAAAGTAATCGTTATTTCCGTTTGCTTCAATAATAAGGATTTATGATTGATTTATCTAAAATATAGTTACTTCTGTTTATTTTAATAGGAAGTTATTTTAATATGTCCGCTAGAATTATTTAAAAGTCTAGCCTAAGATGAAGATTATTAAGTAGTTATTTTGATGTCTCCCGCCTTGCAAAATTAAATATTGTTATTTTTATTCTACCCATCGCTACCAACCTCAGTTTAAATTTCTGTGTATAAAAGCCGTTGTAATGTAAAACAAAGGGTCATTATTCTTGGAGATTCCTAGTTCGCTAATCATGGAATAAACACTCTAAACTGGAGTAAGGTATTTTCTTTAATTGTGCTGATATTTCCTATTATTTGCTGAGTAATTGTGTGACTGTGTAAATAAACTGGTGCCAACCAATATGTTGTGTGTAACTCTCAACGACGACGGCCATGATGACGCCGACAGCAGCGGTGGGATCCAACTCGCTCCTACTGAAGTCTACTGGATCCCGGGTCCGTAAACTCTTGCCGACGGACCAGCCAGACTTAAGTTTCTCCATGGAACAAGTGATGAATCTGGTGATGTCAACCATGAAGAAAGTTACAACAAGCACCGTGGTTGTTCGCTGTTCGCCACACCTCAGTGCCATCTCCACAACTTGGTAATTTCTACCTACTGCCATAAGATCCTGATGCGCGCTCCCACGACATGAGAGACCAGCGTGCTAATGTCGATCAAACTATGGCGACTATTGGCTTATCATCGCAAGGCAGCTGAAAGGAAGAGTGAAGATGTGGGCAGACACGTGGTCCCTGCAATCCACCACCTGATCACCTGATCCAGACATTCGACGAGAAGTTCCGGTATGCTGACGAGGCCCTACGGTGGCGCGACTACGCATCGGAGCAGGCAAACAGCTGTGCAGACTACAAAACCATGGCAACCATGGGATGGACGCTGTTCAAAAGCATATGGTCCGAAACCACGGATGCAGAGGTAATTGATTTGTTTATCACTGCTATCTACCCTGATTTTGTGAAATAAGTGCAATCAGACGTAATACGCCTGACTGCTTGCTTGCCCCAACTTGATTCAGTTCTTAAAACTTTTCGTAAACGTAATCGACCGAAATCTGTTATTACCTACATACGAAAATCATTACTACAAGAATGATGGTTTAGGTAGTTCAAAGCTAATTTGTTTTCATTGTAATAGACATCATTAGTTAATTAGTTAATTGTTATGCCATAAAGATGGTTATTCCGAGAACACTTTTCACCGTTAACAAAGTGGTGAAAAATGTAGGTCAACTTATTAAAAATTAATTTTTTGTTGTCATATAAATTGTTGCATGACAACTATTAATAATCCAGCGCAGATTCTTCCTTAGTCAGAAAAAGTTTTTCTATGTAGAAAAAAGACTTGAATGTCACGTGTTCCGAAAATATCTCGACCATTGTTGAGATCGATTAAGTTATTATGAAATGGGAACTTTTTGTGGTAGAAGCTAACCAAACCCTGTTTGATATTTTAGTTAGCTATGATTAATTTCTAATTTCGTTTCTTGCTATCACTTGAATGATAAGAAGAGAACTATGTATTTCAAGAATTAATATGATTACTAATGAGTGTTCTTTAAAAAGTCGGGAAATAAAAAACAGATACCGACGTTGATGATCTTAATTTTTATACTGATAGTTGTTTCCAATTGATCAGTACTATTCCATTAGATAAGAAATATGGAACCGACCGACTATGCGTCGACTTCTGGTAGTTGAATTCGAACATAGTTGGGGATAACTTTCCATTACCATTATTTTTATTTATTACACACAAAATAAACCATGTGACCACCAGCCATGGCCATGTAAAAATGCGTGGTGTGTTGGTCACTATTGCCGATCAGATTGATAGATTAGGTAAAGCGTGTTACTTTACCTGTTTAGATATTTTTGCAGGATTTTTAGGAAAACCAATTTTGTGTTTTGCCTTATTTATGATTACTAATGGTCTTTATTTTGATATTTTCATGATCAATGTCGGAGATATTGGTGTTATGCTGAAAGCTGTGACGTCTGCGGGTTACCGGCTTGATTTAACAAGGGCTATGACGACGTGCTGGCGACTCTGATAGCAGGACTGTAAAGCTGCTGGGACAGCTTCGAAGCCATGCTGTGGATGAAACTGAGCAGCAATACGAAATAGCTAATGTTGGTAAGGCCTTCAGAGGCTCTGCTTTAATATTTTGGCATCTGAAAAGTCGGAATTGAAAGATTCTAGCGAAAACCACTGTAAATTATAAACTTAAATGATTTAACAAATTATTGATTTTAAAAGGTAATCTCGAGTTAGAAAGCTTTGATGTGTTTGTTAACTTAATGAGATGATAAAAAAAAAAGGTTCCGACGAATTGAGAACCTCCTCCTTTTGGAAGTCTGTTAAAAATTGAAAGTGATTTCAAAAATTTGGAGAATATTTTGTTAAAACTTGGCTTATTAAGCCAGTTTTCATAATTGTATTACTATTTTAGATATTTGATAATTCTAGTTGTCACTAATATGAGACTGAGCATAGAATAAGTGTTTATGCCTATGTAAATGAAGGATGGACGAGCGATCATTTCGTGACAAATAAACGTGAGAAAGGCAAAGCTTAAATCAAATCCTTTGAAAAAGGGGGATTTTGAACTATTATTGTAAGCATGAAAGACATACGACTAAACATGGTCCTAAATATGAAGGTCCTATGGATGTTTTGTCTAATAATCGCCATAAGGTATTGTTATGAATAGATCGCTTGTCATGTTATTTTAAGACCAGCACCTCTGGCTCAAAATAATCCATTTATGGATGTCAATGAATATAACCCAACCGTATGGGCGGATGATTTATCATCATAAAATGTCTGTATTAACAAGTCCACCTTTCCCACCTATTACGCTGGCTGGCCACCATGCGTATCCTTTTTCCCGGTCTTAGACGGCTAAATCCTAGGCGGGTGATGCCATGAGCAATGACTATGGCTAGATCCAAGGCGGGTAATGCCGTGTTAGGGGGGCTATATCCCAGGCGGGTGATGCCATGAAGTATGGCTAGATCCAAAGCGGGTGATGCCGTGAATAGACTTGTATGTCATTCTATTTTTACTTTATGAAACTATAATGTCTTGAAATTATAGAAATAATATTGTATTAACAAGTCCACCTTTCCCACCTATTACGCTGACTGATCACCATGCGTATCCTGTTTCCCGGTCTTAGACGGCTAAATCCTAGGCGGGTGATGCCATGAGCAATGACTATGGCTAGATCCAAGGCGGGTAATGCCGTGTTAGGGGGGCTATATCCCAGGCGGGTGATGCCATGAAGTATGGCTAGATCCAAAGTGGTGATGCCATGTAAACAATTGTATGTTTTAAATGATAAATATTTTTAGTTTTGTGAAATCATCGAAATAATATCTGTATTAACAAGTCCACCTTTCCCACCTATTGCGCTGGCTAGCTACCACGCGTATCCTTTTTCCCGGTCTTAGACGGCTAAATCCTAGGCGGGTGATGCCATGAGCTTGACTATGGCTAGATCCAAGGCGGGTAATGCCGTGTTAGGGGGGCTAAATCCCAAGCGGGTGATGCCATTAAAATAATTGTATGTCATTTATTTTTAGTTATGTGAAATTATCGAAATAATATTGTATTAACAACTCCACCATTCCCACCTATTACGCTGGCTAGCTACGACGCGTATCCTTTTTCCCGGTCTTAGACGGCTAAATCCTAGGCGGGTGATGCCATGAGCAATGACTATGGCTAGATCCAAGGCGGGTAATGCCGTGTTAGGGGGCTAACCCTGTGGGGGTGATGCCGTGTTATTTAGGCTAAACCCTAGGTGGGTGATGCCGTTTATGTAAAATATTTATAGCGCAGAGAACGCGCTGAATCAGAATGGCCGTATGGGCGCTAAACCATCATTTGATTTTAATTTTAAGTTAGTTTGTAATTTGAGGGTAGTTACATTATTATTTTGACTTATGCAGGTTTATCGAATTAATAGTTGTATTGTAGGGTAGTGAGGTTTTTGTGTTAAATTACTGAACTAAAATATTTGTATTTCCGTATATTTCATTTAAAAGTAATCGTTATTTCCGTTTGCTTCAATAATAAGGATTTATGATTGATTTATCTAAAATATAGTTACTTCTGTTTATTTTAATAGGAAGTTATTTTAATATGTCCGCTAGAATTATTTAAAAGTCTAGCCTAAGATGAAGATTATTAAGTAGTTATTTTGATGTCTCCCGCCTTGCAAAATTAAATATTGTTATTTTTATTCTACCCATCGCTACCAACCTCAGTTTAAATTTCTGTGTATAAAAGCCGTTGTAATGTAAAACAAAGGGTCATTATTCTTGGAGATTCCTAGTTCGCTAATCATGGAATAAACACTCTAAACTGGAGTAAGGTATTTTCTTTAATTGTGCTGATATTTCCTATTATTTGCTGAGTAATTGTGTGACTGTGTAAATAAACTGGTGCCAACCAATATGTTGTGTGTAACTCTCAACGACGACGGCCATGATGACGCCGACATATACATGCCGCGGAGGGCGGCGTGCGTTGACGTCGACGTCGGCGATACGATGCGACCCTTGGAACGTCGCAACATCCGCTGCCACGACAACTGACGTGAACCTTATTCTGATTAATAGTAACGTTATTGTTTCGTGAACCAGACTATATTATACGCATGTATTATGTAGCTATTTGAAAAATAAAAAGACATTTGGCATTATAATTTGCACATGTAAGCGGAATCTGTGTCTCAACTCAAACTATCTAATTTTACAGACACGAGATTCTGTGTTGCTGATTCTAAAGACTATTGAAGAAGATTCAAAACTACTTTCCAAGTTACCTACTCAGAAAATCAAATGAGTTTCCCAAATCCATTTACATATGACGTTACTGTTATAAAAATAAAAAAATAAAAACTCCATTTTACCAGAGGGCAACACTGTCTGTCTTGACTATAGAATCGCATCATTGTAGACTTTTTGTCTGCGCGTAGAACTTTATTTCATCATCGTCATCATCATTTCAGCCGAAACTCGTCCACTGCTGGACATAGGTCTCCCCCAAGTGCCGCCACATGACCGGTCCCGTGCGATTCGCATCCAGCAGATTCCCGCAGCACTCACCAGATCATCTGTCCACCTAGTGGGAGAACTTTGTTTAGTTCATGATTAACAAAAACTAATCTTCTTGCTGTATTGGTGTTCTAATAAAAGTACTTAGAAGAATCATCTTAGAATCACCTTAAAATTGTATTCTTAGAATCATCTTATTTGGTATTTAGAAGATCGTTTTCAATAAAGAACCTCTGGCGCTGGCAACTATTGTAACTGTTGGATTCAGGCTCTAACAGTTACAATAGTGTCCAGCGGCCTGGATTCATTCAAAGCATAAGGTATGGAGACACATTCTATTCTTGACGATACGGATGTTACGAGTTACGATACACTAAACAATCTCGCCCCGACATGGGAGCTGCGACAAAGTCCTCTGTTGGAATAGGCGCAGGCACAGCCTCCCCCGTAGGTTCGCTCCTAATTACGTACATGTCACGGACACACCCGTGATTGATTGTAACTCTAATATCTTAGACAATGGATGACATATGTGACATTGTGCTTGCGATATTTTGCCTCTTGTCTCCTATTATTAGGGACCTCAGTAACAATACACCAATTCTAGTCAGATTCCCTTTGTTCTCCAAAGTAGCTTTTGTACAAAGATAGGATACCAAGTTGTGCGTAATCCTTTTTTATATTTTTTTATATTCTTTGTACTATTTTCGGAGAAGTCTTAATCTTCGATGTAGGAGTAAAAGTAAATGGAGTTATATTTTTGTACCAAATATACAACGTACATAACTGATACGAGCTTAATTCCAGTTAGCCGGGCAGTTTTCGGAAACCATGTGTATATCCAGTGACCTCTTGGTGTCCATTTTCTGAAACTAAAAGGTCAGTGTTGTAATATAGGTCCTACATGTTCAAACAAAAATATAGGTGTAATATTTCAGAAGGGGTGAATGAGTTGGTTGTCCTAATCACGTTAATGTGTAAAAATAAAATGGAAGGGATTTAATTTTGTGAAGCACGCTTGATTCTAATTAAATAAAGCTAACCCAACCCATTACTATACACATATACCAACAGGTGCAAATACACGAGCGCCTTTTCTGTTTCGCAGCCATATATTTGATCGAAGGAATCGTGCAATTATCTTTCAAATCATCAGTTGTTCAACCACGAACCTGACTATATATACTTGGTGCCAGTTAAGATGTCACTCGATGACCCTCGTCTACCATGTCACAAGTATCCATAAAAGGCGTGAACATAGATATTTTGTAGCGGTACCGAAGCCACTACCAAGCGAAATAGGAAGATAATGTCACTTCAAATTATTACGTCCCATTTTCTACGTTGCCAACTTTAATGTGTTACTGATCTAAAATATTTGTGGTATCTTTTTCAGGACACATTGTGTACGAAACCACGGACTAGCACAATATCTTTACAATGAGTTTCAAAGTGGTTTTGAAAAAGGCCATTAAAAATTAATGCAATCCAGTTGCAATGTTACGATTTTCTTTAACAGTTGTCTTGCAAGCTACCAATGTGGTTCTACGAAGCATTCCAATGCGATATTTCTTTCGGTATTATCCATCCAATTTTCATCGGAATGATTGAAATCTACCGAAATGATCGCCTAAACTAGATTAAGAAACGTCTTGCTGGAAAGTCGAAAGTAAACTCCAAATAATAAATTGTTGAACAGATCAGAAACTTATTGCAAACGAACAACTTAGCGGCCTATTACTTTAATTAGAGTTTTGCAAGTTGCGAGAGAAAGCAATCAGTAGACGTTACTGCAGCTAAGTAAAGTTTCAACTTGAACTTCAGCTTGGACTTGTACTGAAACTTTCATAGGTACTTGTACATACACAATCTACGTTTGTAATTGTTGCAGTGGGCACCTAATGTATAATGTCACCGGAAAATTGTCAAACACGTTAGATTGTAAAATAACTAGAGAGATTGTAAACTCTCGAAAAATTGTCAAACGAACATACTGCTTACAATAAAACGCATTATTTTTCGAGAAATGCATGCAACTCACGCGGTGTGGAGGGAAGGAGGGGTCCCCCTTGCCCAATGGTACCACACTCTCATGAAAAGATAATGTAGGGTAAACTTGCATAATTCGTACCCCTTAAGGGAAAACCATCATATTTAGAAAATTAGGAAAGATAAAGTAGTTTTAATTATTAGGAATTTTTGTTTGCTTAATGCTTTATTGTTTCTATAATCAAATTTAACATAAACCTTATAAACTTCTCAAAAATAAACAATTTAAAAAAAACTAAAAAAAGTACGATTTAAGACCATTCATCCCAAATCGTACTTTGAGTTTTATTCATTGGTATACAGTATTGAGAATCAGCATCATAATCAACAATGTGTTATTAAAACAAGTAGTAATTCTTAACAAATTCGACGGATGATCTTCGCCAATTCTCGGCAATCATCGCTAAATCGTACCAGTACGTTTTAAGCTGTTTTAAGAACTTAACTCAAGTACGAAATAGGAGCAAGAGCCAAACAAATTTTAAATTTACCGGCAAAAAAATTGACAACAGTTACGAATATGATAACACGTCAGATGAAATCGTAAGGATACACATTAATACGTATCAAATCGTAAAATAGGTTATACACGACCTTATTTAAATAAAACTCTTACGAAATGTGTAAAAATATTACAGCAATAGTCGAAAAAAGCTTACTTTTTCAATATTTTTGTCGAGAGCAGCTTCACAGATGTTATCTGTCAGGTGGTAAAATGGCCGACTGTTATTTATATTTTTTGACACTAGAGGCGTTGATAGCTGTTACCAAAGCCGAGTTTTAAGTGGAGTACGAATTTGGCGTAAGTACGAATTAAGCAAGTTTACCCTACCATTCCTGAGAAATACCGATTAATATAACCTAACCTTAAAACACTTTATATTCCCTAAAAGCGTATTTCCGAGTGCAGGGTTTAAAGGAACCTAACTAACCTAACGGGGGGGTGCCCCAAGTCCCGATTATGGGGGCAGAGATACTTCCATAAGTTCAGTTGACAATATTTCGAGAGTTTACAATAACGCTAGAGAGATTACAATCTAACGTGTTAGACAATTTTACGGTGACATATATAGGGTGTAAAACACCTCTTGACGAAGCCGAAAGGCACTTGTTCTCTCCGTCATTGTGATCTTTTTTTTTTCTACACCATACCTGGGAACCTTCTATTTACGGAGATATTGGGGGTCAAAGTTACAAGTTTTTTTTTTAATACAAGTTTTTATTGTAACAGTTTTACTTTAAATACCTCCACTATTCAATCCATCCATCAGCACAATGTTTTGAGTGCGTTACATTGAGTTATACCCCAAAACGTGATTTTTTACCCCAAAAAAAGAATTGTTTCCCAGCAATATTTTTTGCGTAAACTTACTTAGTTTGATGTACAGAATGCTTGGTTGACGGCTTCGTGATGAGGTGGTTTACACCCTGTATACGTTAACATAATCGAAACAGTTAATTGCAATTAAGGTTACAGTTACTAAAAAGTCTGAATCATAATGGTTTTGTGCTTTAAGTATGATACTGCCTCGTTGATCTAGTGGTCACAATTGCGATTGCTGAGCAGGAGGTCCTCGGTTCGAGTCTCCGGGTCTTGCAAAGTGATCTTGGGTTTTTCATTCAAATTTATTTCAGTTACAGCCGCAGAGCCTGGAGTTGTGCCCGGTTGATGGCACTAGGCTTGCCCCTATTAGTAAATCAACTATCTGGTGTCCATGACACAAGACTCGTTGCTCAGGCACTATATAAAGGGTGTAAAACACCTCTTAACGGAGCCTAAAGGCACTAGTTCTCCCCGTTATTGAGATATTTTTTTTGTTCAACACCATAACTAGGAACCTTCTAGTTACGGAGATATTGGGGGTCAAAGTTCCAACTCTTTGACGAGTTTTTTTTTAAATACAAGTTTTTATTGTAAGATTTTTACTTTAAACACCTCCACACCTCCCGTACTATTCAATCCATCCATCAGCACAATGTTTTGAGTGCGTTTCATTGAGTTCTGCCACAAAACATGATTTTTCACCCCAAAAAAAAAGTTGTTTCCCATCAATAATTTTTGCGTACAGTTACTTAGTTTGATTGATGTACAGAATGCTTGGTTGACGGCTTCGTGATGAGGTCGTTTACACCCTGTATGGCGCTGTTATGTCTTTTTATTTAATGTTTTTTTTTTTTTTATTATTATCTACGGAACTAAAACGTAACCGGTGAGATGTGGGTATACTGTAAGGTACACCTCTGCCAACCTTTCGGCAATAGCAGGCGTGATTTTATGGAAAAAAAGTTATTTGTACTTACTTCGTACGACCTAGAAACTCATCAGAGTTTATTCACGATGACTCGGTTTCCAAAACACTTTATTTGTAACACCAACTTTGTTTCTCCGGGCCTAAATTGAATTCGTCGTATTGTAAATGGACGAATTCCTAGAAGCTTTTAAATGTTCATTACAAGTTCTTAATTAGGCTTAAATTGCTTATTACTCGAAGCAGTTTAGCGATTACTTTTTACTTGGAATTGTTTAAATCTGTTGTCAGCAAACAACGCTGCTACGGAAATGAATTTTACCTTTGGATAAAGAAATAAAAAATCTATCTTACCAGCTCGGTCTAGACTTACACTTCAGACAAAAATCTTACAAGTGCTTGAGAATTAAACTTAATTTTCGTGTTTTAAAAAGATCTAAACCTAACTGCCGTATCTCCCAGTCGCCCAGTCTCCTCGTTCATAACACTCAATCATATAGCTACTTACCACACGCACGGATCAAATCACTCATTAGGTACACGAAATACAATATATCGCCGGAATGCAATCTTCACAACATAATTCATCTTGTTAAGGGCGAGCCACAACTGAGAATAGATTAATTAAGGCAAACGGCGTTCATTAATCGTTCGCTAAAGGGTTTAATCATTACAGCTTTTCAGCACGAGTTGATCCACTCAGGTTTGCGGATCCCGAATTCCTGAGGGAAGACGAAGATATCCTCATCTGTTATACCTGAAGGGGTTAACAGTCGACATAATATGACTTAACCTGAATAGAGAAAATAAGTAAAGAGAGTTACAAACTCTATTTATCACAATGTACCACACAGGTCGTCGGTTGAAGTATTTATGTGAACATATAGAGTAGGTAATCGCTCCAGCTGCATACTATATCTGTCACGTGCCATACGAATGACCTGCAGTCTGCGCTCCCGACAAATAGAGCTGTCGGTCAAATAGCGTCGGTAAACCTTTCAACCGACATATCGGACTAAACGCATTCGCTGTTAAAATTTATCTGAATGCCAGATTTGAAAGGTAGATTAAATTTTTGGCCGTCGATGCCAGCCGGGAATTGTAACCCATAGTCACATAACTACTGCATACGTGCGTTAGTTTAAAGTGCTTAATAGAATAAAACTAAAAATGCCACTCAATTCAATAGCGTATTGCGAACATGTGCAACGTTGGGGATGAAAATTATTTACGAACTAGATAGTTAACTATCCAAAATTCCAACTTGTTGACAAAAAATAAACGTCGTTGTTATGGTTTCGGTTTATTTATCTTAATGTTTCTTAAAAACAAACTTTGTGAAACTAACGCTTATGAAGAGAGAACTTGACCTCTTGCGGTTAAATATACGCCCAAGCAGTTGACTACAATTTATTAATGCACTCTTTTCTAGATATTACCGTGACGACTTAACATGACCTCCCGTGGAGATAACAACGTAGTCTCGTAGGCTAGGTACAGAGGAGTACTATTGAATTTTAGCCGGACGGGGTGGGTGAACCGCAGTCGGCGGTTTGACGTATTATCGTCGCGCCACACCACTTAGTGCCTGCGCCCGGCGAGTCGCCGCGCCCGCGCCGCCGAGCACTGCACACCCAAACTGAATAATATACTCAACTCATCACGTACTCAACTGTAACCTTTCAACTTTAACTTTTACTACGTATTTGTATCGTCATTCCCGAAAGGGTCGTCCGCTATTTCATAGTCAGCCAAAATATCTAAACCGCAAAAAGTTCTCGCCGCAATATATTACCATTCCTGAGCGAAAAAGATAAACTAAGTCCTTACTATCCCGAAACGACGTCGAAAATATTCATAGATGTAACTTTTTGCGTAAACAAAAAGCGGTGAAGTACAGTGGTCCGAGCCGTCCGTACTTACATTTAGGGATTGCATGGGAAACAATGTAAAGGTGTAGGTATATAAAGCTCCTGATACAGGCTCGGAATCTGGAGGATCCAGCGGACGCGCGTGCTGCTACAATATTCATGAGCGTGCGGCTATCGGCCGGCGGGCGGCACAGCCCGCGAACACTATCTCACATTCGGACCCGTTCCATCAATATAACGAGTCGCTGACCTGAATTGTTTAGTGACCACCTTTATACATATTTTGTCCGCTAAAGTAGAAAATACGATTATTGCCCGCAAAACTTATTTCTACTTACGTATGAGCGAATGAATAACTCTATGTATATTTCACAGCTTCAATAAATTCCAGACTCTCAGTAACTTAATTCGTTGACGCAACATCTCTCAGGGTTTATTGAGCAATCAATGCAGATTTTCCTGATTCGATTCCGATGTGCACGTCATATAAGTTAAAGCTAGAAACAAATTGAATTCTCACGCCCAACAAGAGATACGAGAATAAGATATTTTATTTCGCATTACAGAACCAGTAAACTTGTAAGTTTAGTGGTATTTCGTAACGTTAGTCGTGGAAAGTGCCACTAAACTGACTTGGGTGGTGTTTTTGGCGAACAGTTTTAGTCTCACGTAATATTGCTGTTTTAATTGCAGATGCGAAGTTGGTGCTTGTTGGCTGTAAAACTTTGCCGACGAACACTGACAACAATGACAGTGGGATAGGATAGCTCTTTTAACTTCGTTGGAAGCTATTTGCTGCATTTACGTGGTTTCTAATCTGCACCCAACTTGTTAGGTGTGAAACTAAAAACTACACAGGTACCTGTGTTTTTAAAGGTTCTATTTGGCTGGTTAATGGCAGAGCCTTCGCAGGTCCTTTCTCTAAAGAAATTCACATTTTAATCGAGACGTGGCTGGTGTAGCTAGCCGTCTGACCCACAGTGCCCTCAGAAAAATCTGCCAGATTAATTTTCTCTCGTAATAAAACAGTGTGAACCAGCATTTGAATTTTTAAAGTTTTCATTAAAGGCTTTTTAAAAGAAAATTACTTCAGGCAACTATTAAATGTAGTGAAAAAAAAGTTGGAACGAAGTTCATTGTTCTTTTTCTCTTGGAACGAAATATCATAGAAAATACTGTTATATAGTTTTGCAGGAGTAATGACCTAATTTAGTACGGCATGAGTTTAAAAAAAATGCCGCCCACTAACCTAGTATTTATTTACATGGTCAAAGTAGCCTTATTTTACTCTAAATAAGCTAAAGAAAACCAAAGGCATGTCAGAAAATTAATAGAACAATGTAATCGCTTTATATTCACTTTTTACACGCGATCGCGGTCGTGTATACTAGTTATAAATAAAATAATACTTAATTGCCGTCAACAATTGAATTAATCGCCTTTCGGGAATGTTAAAAATGTATAATTTATCTACGTAATTATGAGTACACAGTGGGCCATGGTCGTCATGCTGAGCAAAGGTCTCATAAATTCTATAAAATATCAAATAAGTTCTACTTATTTCTATGGAATTACCAACTAGTTGATATTATGGAATTTATGACCAAGGTCCTGGGCACTTATTGATGCCAGCCTGTATCTCTCTTAGGACGATCAACGAGAATAACGCATGCATTCTTCAAAATATTTACCATTGAGATAGGTAATGTTATTTTATTGCATTCATTTTTAGGGTTCCGTAGCCAAATGGCAAAAAACGGAACCCTTATAGTTTCGCCATGTCTGTCTGTCTGTCTGTCTGTCTGTCTGTCCGCGGATAATCTCAGTGACCGTTAGCACCAGAAAGCTGAAATTTGGTACCAATATGTATATCAATCATGCCGACAAAGTGCAAAAATAAAAATTTAAAAAAACATTTTTATTAGGGTACCTCCCCCAGACGTAAAGTGGGGAGCGATTTTTTTTTTAATTTTGACCCTGACGTGTGATATATTGTTGGATAGGTATTTAAAAATGAATAGGGGTTTTCTAAAATCATTTTTTGATAATATTAATATTTTAGGAAATAATCGCTCCGAAAGTCAAAAACAATGTGTCCCCCCCCCTCTAACTTTTGAACCATAAGTTTAAAAAATATGAAAAAAATCACAGAAGTAGACCTTTATATGAACTTTCTAGGAAAATTATTTTCAACTTGATGAGTTGAATAGTTTTTGAGTTATATAGCACTTTTTCAAAAAAACGCAAATGATAACTTTGTTTTTCATACAAATACTATGAAAAACAAAGTTATTTTTGCTGACGAAAAATGTTGGTATTTTTAATGGTCTGGGAAGCTACGGAACCCTACAGTGAGCGTGGCCCGACACGCTCTTGGCCGGTTTTTATTAGAAAAATTATTTCCATTCTGCATAGATTTGTTCACATATTTTTTGAAGTATCATAGTCCAGTACGAATGATACAGTATAAGCTAAACTTGTTTTTTTAAATAAAGCGATACATTTGGACATATATTCGGGCTTCAGAAATCTCTTAACTAATTCGTATGTAAAGCTAAGTGCATATAAGCGAGCACTAAAAGCGCCAACCCACAAATTTGAAAGTTGGCCAAGTTGTATCGACAGGGGGTGTTTGTGGTCGCAGCCCGCTCCGCTCGTCGCTCCGCCGGTCTACACCAGCTTTACAACAATGTCGGTTAATTAATTCTACTAACAGTAAAAAGCAAATCACGTAACGATATAGCTCTTATGGCTGCAAGATTTTATACTTCACTAATACGAGTATTTTCTGTTCCGTCGTATTTGTGTTTAAATGCATATGTAAGAATTATGAAACGTTTATTATTTGTTGTAGAGCATGAAATTTGATCTACAGGTGACTTACATGGTGACAGAGGTCCCAGGAAAAATCATTAGATGTAAAGTTGAAATCATTTTTTGCTTTTGCGTTTTTAGCACTCTGTTCTCCATCTCTTCTCAGGCACGCGTGGAGCTATCAAACTAAAATTAATATCAAAAACTGTACCCAGGACCCCATGCTAAGCGTTGCTTACGACCACTGTTATGTTTAAACAACGCAATTGTAAACATCCGGCATAACGTCCAAAACTATCAAAACATTGACGATCACCAAAAAGATTGGCACAATGGTTTAACTCTTTTCAAAAAAGGCAAGTTCAGTAACAACAAAGCGTCCCTAATTTAGGATTGTACATTAACATTGCTGTAAAGAGGAAAAAAGGTGAACATAGAATGTGTTGCAACCTGAGCAAAATTTAGTTGTTGGCGTCTGCGCTCAAGCAAGCGAAGCGGCTCCGAACAGGGCTTGGATAATTGAACTAATAAATCTAGCAGTGTAACTGCGCGCTCCCGACTCGCTCAGGATCAAGGCGATACCATTAAACCTACACGGCTACGCTCAGATTTCGCCTTGCATTTAGTCACACGATACATACGTGACGACTCACTCCGGCTGTTTGTTTATACCTTCTTTCGATAATGCAAATTTCAAAAGCCATAAATTTTTACAACAAAAGTTGAAAATAAACGGTTGTAAAAAGTAAGATTAGCAACGGTCGTGAAACCGCAGCAGGAAAGAACACTTTATCAATTGTAAACGATTATAGTGTAAGGTCGTTCTAGTTTCGATGCTTCATGTTGCTCGGTTCGATTGTTTTCATGAGCAGGATTTTCCGTGGACAGTGCATAAGTGTTGTTCTAGTGTTCATATTAAAGTTGAGTGTCGCTTCGCAACCACAGGTACCTGCACAGTTTTACTATGTTAAAATAAGGCATTAACTTCACTTAAAGGCTAATACATTTATTTGACGCAGATCCAAACCGATAACGCATCGACTTTTGACAATGATTTCGGCAAATTCCTAAGAGACTTGGGATCAAAGGTGTACAAAACTAACATTTATGTTTCTCAAAATGCAACACGTCCCATCCACACGACGCCGACGCCGCCGGTCATCAAGAATTATCGAAGAAATCAGGTGAGGTTTAGTGTTTGTACCTAAAACTGACGATGATATGATCGCTTACAATGAATGAGCTAGATCGTTAATTGCTAAAAGTAGTATACCTGTACCTCTTTATGCCTCACAGGTAATTTATGTGCATTGTGTTAATAATGATCGAACTGAATTAAGTCTTACTTGAACACATTTTACGGTCAATGTCCCTTTAATTTGTTTTAAATATATTTTTCTATTCAGCTTTTTTAACCGCTATTTCTATTTATATTGTCTCCCGTGTTTGACCGAAAGGAATTTGACAAATTTTCACTTAACAAAAAAAAATCGCATAATTTCATTTGCCAAATTATTACTCAGCAAAAACTCTATTCATAAAAAATTGTAACGCAAACCTAATGTTTGGGAAGCCTCCTAAGTAACCTAAACCAACCAATTTGCCAAGTAAAAATTTAACCAAATAAAAATATGCGTACTAAAATCATTCGAAATATTGCAATGGTATAAAAAAGGTTGCTAAAATTTGTTTGGGTAGTGAAATTTTGTCAAAATCCCCTATTTAAAAGGTGTATTATTTTTTTTAATTTTAGAACGCTTTCAACACGCAAAAAGATGTTCTCCAAGATGTACTAATGATGAAGCTGGTATCATATTACGAAGACAAATACAAACTGTCCCATTTGGAGCCGACCACCACTGAAAGCATTACAGTTGCAAATATCCTTGATTACAATGTGTGGACGAAACAGAATTCATATCAAACAAATTTTATAGAAAAGGACGAAGCGCTCAGTTCTAATGTCATTCCCAATCCAACAAGACAAGTGGTTAAGGATAACTGGACAACTGGTTTTAACAGAAGAATGCCTAAAGATATGACAACGGTAAGGTAGATACTAAATTTCTTGAACTAAGTACACCAGCAATCCAGCATGCTTAAAAAAACTGCTCTCTAGAATATGAGTAGGTAGGTCCTCTTTTCCAAGGATGAGAAATCAGCCTCCAATTATATAAACTAAATTTTTAGATGAACCTACGAAGTTGCATCATTAAAGCTGAAACTATTTTTTTTCAGATTGAAGAATACCAAGTACCTGAAGTAATTGTCTTCTAACAATTTATTTATTTATTTTAAGACAACAATATTCTAAAAGCAGCTATTGAAAATTAAATGGTGGTCCCGGTGGTGGTAGGTACTTGTATGCAAATAAATTAAAGAAAATACACGTTTAGATCGGTATGGCACCCAAAACTGAAATAAGTAACCAGCTGAAATGTTTGTAGTGTTCTGAATTATTTATTTAAATTATATTAAAATAAAATAATGTGAAGGAAAAGTTTTTAATTGGAGTCATGAGTGTTCCCTTGTGGGGCCTTTTGGCCTTGTTCAGGACCTTTCATTTATTTTTTATTTTTATTTTTTATCTATGTTTAGTTTTCAATATTCGTAAATAATGTTATTTTTTATGTGTTTTGTCCTGTATGGGCCAATAAATGCTTTTTCTTTCTTTCTTTCTTTCTTTCCTTCAGATAGGAGATCCGGGATCTGAAGCACGAACTCATTTCTAGTCGATTTCAGCGTATTTTTGCAAATTTTCCCGGAGATTGGTCCTCATTGGCACTTGTTCAACGGTTTGGAGCGAAAGGTACTCGGGGGAACAACTCTGTCTGCACTAAATGTCATCTATCAGCGGCGTATGGCCGGATTTTAGCAAAGACACCGTGTCCAACGCAGCTCCCGGGACTGAACGTTACGGATGATAACTATTAAAATTGAACAGCGCTTCAATTTGAACGTAAGACAGTTTAGGGAGTACGTTCAATCTGTTTATGGACAGAATAAATCATCTGATGAGATGGAAACAAAAAAAAGCAACAGCGCATTTCATTTCCTGAAGAGTTTTCAGCTTCTAATCGAAGAGAAATGATTGATAGAATGAGATAACAATGTACCTAAGCTTAATTTAAAATCACTTCTTAAATCTCGTCATTATAAAATAAACAGAACAGTAGTTAAATTACATTACTGAAACTCAAGAAAACCTCACATAGGTACCGAATGCTGGTTTCAAACTTTTAATCGTAATGGCGACAAAGTGTAATTTTCTGAATCCTTACAAAAATTAACAACATGTGACAGTTTTAATTAAATCCGGTCGCTTGTGTTGGCAACATCGTCACGCAAAACATTACTTCTACAACTTTGTCCACAAATTATGTTTACACCATTCAAATAGACGTTCCTTGCGTAAATACTTTTGTAACTTAGTCCATTAAAGAAACTCTACACAAGTAATTACCATAACACAAAGTGGTTTGTTTAATGCTCCCCTTGATGACGAACTGGATGGAAATATGTATCAGTACATGGCGTGGAAATAAAACACAAACTTAATTGTGTACCCTGCTCATCATTAGACGGTTTATGTCAGGTTTTTGTCAGTAATAACCTTTATTTTAGCCATGTTATAAACTCTTCGTGAGTACCATAAACCTTAGCAGTCGCGTGTTTGACCGAGAGGCCATCGTAAAATGCATCATAAACTTGCGCACATAAATTTAGAAAATCGAAGTGACTCGGAAAATGAATAGAAATTCTGTGCCGGATACAAGACATGCATAAAATAGGAATAATCTTAATAGAATAAACAAGAACAAAATTTCCAAGTTAATAAAATAATAATTTGCAAAATAAACATGTCTTTCTTTGCTCGAAGAAAAAGGAAACTCTCATAATAATCATCCAGTACTGCTTTGGCAGTGTGCCGGCATTGCAATAAAGTTAAATCTCGGTGGGCAACAGGCCCGACGCAGAAAATAAGGCGAGGAACTTGTTATGACGCTGCCCCAGAACAAATACCCGAAACACACCGATCATATGGGGAAATAATAAGGCCCTGGCAAAAATATGCGGCCCATCGAAATAAAATATTGCACACACACTGGTACAAACGTGTTTTTTTAACAAATATCGTTTTAAATGTTTGTTTGGTGTGAAATAAAAGCCCACAGAGTTAACCCTTTCAAAGGAAAATAGACATTATCCATATATATCGGCACCCCTCCCTGTACCCGTCGCCTACACTTTGTTCCAATCGCATTTCCCTTCGGAACGATCTCACGGCGGAAATTAATCCATCCGGCAAATGAATAGACTGCACTTGTGCGTGAGGGTGCCTACGTATGACTGATGTATTTTAAATTTAAAATGCAAAAAAACTTTTCCATGGACACCCTTTTATTACAGGACCTTTCGATCCTCCACAAACATTGTTCTAAGTTCAATGTCGTCGGCAACAAAACTTTGTATTTTAGTAAGGGCAATAATCATATGTTTTATTCCTATTATTACATCATAATCAAATTTTTGACTGTTCGAATGCGACACGCAAGTTTGCATGATGCGTATTATACAGTAACAATACGTCTACCTGCCCAATTTTATGTCCCTCTTTAGTTGGTATATATGAAAACTGAAAGTACTTATACGAAATTCTCATGCGTACAAAAAATCAGTATTACATGCCTGTGATGTGGAAGTTTTTAAATTAAATTCCTTGCTTACCAGGTCGATATGATACGCACTGTACTGTGTGTTGTCGTAAACTTATATAGCCATTTTCGGCCAACTGGATTCTTTCCACGATCGCTTTGTAATCAGTCAATCCAAATGTAATAATTGAATTGCTTTTTAATTTAGAATTTGTCTGGCTTCCTTCGACTGCTTGGCAAAATAGATTTGGCAAAATGGTTGGAATGCTAGTGTGGAGTGTGGAGTCAGGGGAACTTGCGATATTTGTCCGCTGCATTAGTGGAATTAGCAATCTCATATCCGTAGAGCTAATATTTCTGGAGTTCGCACAGCGGCCGAGAATTAATCAGTTTGCGCTGGCCACTAGCCGCACGAACAATTTCTCTTTGCTAATACACTTTTTTTATATTACCATTAAGTTTATAAGCAATATTTTTTATAACTAAAGTACTTTACTGTATAATAATATTTTTACGCTAGAAATAATGTTAATATCGTACCTATATAGTTATATTACTTTCGTTAATGTCAGAACTATAACCTTAGAAATCAAGAACCTACTTACCTACCTTCCTACTAAAACCCTATAATATTATTAAATGAACAATATTTGTAATTATACTCACAACAACTTGGCAGTTGCCAAACGTGGCGATTATGGCAAGTAGTGGACGTCTTTCGGTAGAAATGATGATATGTAGTTAGACTAGTTAGAAATGTAATCGCGATCTCGAAAACGGCTCTAACGATTTCGATGAAAGTTGCAATATATGGGTTTACTGGGGCTTAACATCGATCTAGCAAGCTAGGTCTCATATCTGTGAAAATCCTTTTCCTCTATTTTCATTTGAGCAGAGCTCGGTCGCCCAGGTACTATTACTTATTTGTAATAATAACATATGAAAGTGTACGTATAATGTATATAGGCCACGGTTAACGAAGACTCATTGGATTACACGGTGTCAGTTGATTCGAGACGCGTAATTAGGTCACCTTGAAACGTGGACTTGCGTCCATATTTTATTTTTACTCCGAGAAAATTTTACTGTCCCCAACTTTTGCGCAGAATGAGATTAAAAATCTTATTATATTTACATCTTCAAGTAACAGCCTCAGGAAATAACCTCTTATTTTACGTTGACTCCGAATTTCCTTATAATTATTCAGAAAATATAAAAACTTTAAATTACCTGTGAACGTTCTAACCTAATAAAACCCATATAACTGATCAAGAATTTACTGAATATTAGCAGCCAATGCAGCTAAGTTAAGTACATGCACATTATGATCCATAGTTCATGCAAAATTGGCATTTATAACTGGTTGACTAAGGACTACATAAGCATAACAGATTTATTGAGCATAAAACTCATTTCCTACACGCAAAGTTTATAAAACAAAAGGTGGTAACAGCAAGAAGGGACGTGAAAACTTCGTAACTGTTTTATGTGGTTCATATCAATTATTGACGTGTAGTAGGAAACATGTGGCATGTGTGTTGTGTCTAGTGGAAAACGCTAACTATAAAGGTATCTACATGACCACGACGAAATATCGTTTTCAATATATTTTTCCGTAAAAACTTTTGCTATAACTGGTGCCAACAACATTGCAGAGCAAAACTTACCTTTTTTGTGAAAATCTTCGAACGTGTGTTCCGTTATTTAAACGTCATAGATTTCCATTTCAATTTCAACGTTATTCTGTTGTGAAATGCAGCCAATCAAAACCATTGCTACGTTTTCAGCGCACACAAGATGTTGAGTGAACGGAAGGGAACGCGTTATTGAGATTAGGTACGTTATTGCGTCCTAGTTTTATCTTTAACGACGCAATTAGAACCGAACGTGCGGAAACGCAATACGGGGTGATACGCAATAATATACGCAATTAAATATCACTGAGAAGGCTTGTTCGCGCCTGATGAAAATGAAAATAGGAGAAGCGAGCTTGGAATACTGGGAAATAATGAAAACCGGCATGATTATTTGGTGTCAGTAGACAAGGTGTTTATTAAATATACAGGGTGTAAACAGATACGTCGCGAACCCGTCAACCAAGCTTTATGTACAACAAACTAAGTAATAATTTCGAGGAGCTCGTGGCTTAATAACAACAGCCGCTCGGGCCTAACTTTAGGTTAAGCCATGCTTGCCTAGGTTGGTCTGTGGATGGGTGACCACCTCTATTTTGAATTTATAATTTTGATTTAATAATAAATTTTGACTTAATAATTTAATTTGTAATTTTAGTTTTAATGTAATTGTTTTAATTATTCTTTTTTATCTTTATTTTTGTATCGAATGTAATTATGAATTTGAATTGATTGAATTTTAACTATTGTAATTTCTTGACTAATGTGATTTAATTATTTCTTCATTTGTGACTTTCAATGAAGTAGATACTTTAAAACTATTTTGTACGCCGAATATGGCAAAACATATTGAACCAGCAATCTTCTCTTAAATCTTTCCATCCATAATAGGCTAGTTTCCACCATCAATAAATTGCAAAACTAATTAGTCCGTCAGTTAGAGTATTGGAAAATAATGGACACGTATTTTTTGTTTTTGTAAATCACTGAGTAATGACAAAGATAAAACGCATCAAAAATCGGGAGTGGGGGCTCGTGACGTCACAACGCACTAAAAACTATAGCACGGCGTGACGTATTGCGAATTTTAAAAGCGTCGTATCTTCGTCAATTTTGGTTTATGTAACAAAAGAAAAAATACGGGTCAAATATTTTTTTATAATCTAACTGACGGACTTATTAGATTTTTTTAGGACACAAGCCTATTATGTGCATATCCATGTATCATGTCACACATGCCAATGCCTCTTTATCTCTTTTATCCCTTACATAACGAGTTTCCTCCGTGCCTCGGAAAGCACGTTAAGCTGTTGGTCCCGGCTGTCATTTCTCCATCTTTGACAGTCGTTACAGGTAGTCAGTGGCCCAAAAAGTAAAGTTGTATCGTATTTCCCAGTAGTCAGATAGGCAGTCGCTCCATGTAAAATACTGGTATTCAGCTGCATCCGGTTAGACTGGAAGCCGACCCCAACATAGTTGGGAAAAGGCTAGGCAGATGATGATGAAACTAAGTAATAATAATAAAAACTAATAATTATAGTACATGTTGATACAAGTGGAGAAAGTTTGTTATTGTAGTTCAAGGCGGTATTAACACACGAGCCGTAAGGCGAGGGTGTTTTTGAGCCGAGAACTGTCACGAGACTGATTTAAATTTTATTTTTTTCCGCGCTTTGCTTTCGCAAGGTTCAAGGAGAGGCAACGGTATGAAGCCGTTGTACAGCCTAATATATATTTTTTTTTTTTTATATTTAGAACACAAATAAATGTTAATTTGTTTATAAAAGTAAATATTAGTTATAAATAATCATGTTCATCTACGATATTGAATTTATAAAAACAATTTGAATATTCAAACAATGTTATAAAGAATGGCGTATCTCGCTTTTCCGAAATAAAAAAAAACATTCACCTCTGAATTTTTTAATTATGCAATGAACCTGACTTGAATATGCCTTGGTGGCTGAGAGAATGTCATGCTCGCTTAAATGTCTTGCTGATGGTGGCGGGTGGGTCGGGTCATTTAGTTCCCTTCAATATGGTTGAATTGAATGGCGCTGATCCATGCGTCATGTTCGTGAACGGGCGCTGTCGGGACTGGTCATCTCTTAGCTGCCATGGATCATTTGAATTGCTTTATTTTTATTTGCTGATTTATTTATTTTTTTACTCTGGACGCTCTTATTGTGCACGTCTTTCTACATCGTTCTCACATATATGTACAATCTCAACATGAAAGATGTAACCAAGATTTTGTAACAACATTTTTGATTGAAAAGAGTGTCCATGGAGTTTCTTGCCCGTTCTTCTCCATAGAGATCTACGCTAGGGAATGGGCAACTACAGTACTTTCTCAAGTTATTATGCCTTGTGTCTGTGACTGTAGCTTCGCTTTATTTTTCGTTTTATCGACATTCAAAAGTGCCGTAATGGTCTAGTTGAAATAAATGATTTGAGTTTGAGTTTGAGTTTTGAACCAATTTGGACTAAGTATATGTATCAGTAGTTATCTGTGGAAATTTTGCTTTCTGCACATGTGTGGAAAAAACATGAAAAATGTACGCGTGTGAAATACACTGCATTTTGAACCTAATCGTAGTGCGAAAAGAACCAGTTTTCGAGGAAGTGTATTGAAAAATTAATTTCTAAAGTATCTGGTAAATGTTTACGGTTTTTCTTAAATCTATATCAAAGTATTTTTTAATTGAGGTTTTACGGTAGGACTCAATCTAACACACTTAAAAAATGGTTCTGATGAATGAATTCAATAGTACGGGGGTCGTAAAGATGTTTAAATTAAAAAAAAAACTTGTGTGATATCTCCAGTTTCAGGTTTCCAGGTATGGTCTAGAACAAAAAAAATGATCGCAATAAGGGGAGAACAAGTGCCTTACGGCTTCGATAAGGGTCGTGTTAAGGCCCTTTATTTTAGTCTATACTATAAGTTTAATTTTGCGTGAAAGCATGAAATAGTTAAACCGTAACCGTAAAGGTCGTGGCTCACTTGACAAGCACCGCACCAGCACCGCACCAGCACAGCTCCTGACCGGCGTCGCCTCGAATATAGGCTACGGCGCGGTCCGCGCGCCGCAAGCGAGGTGTAAGCACGCGGTCCCCTCGCTTGCGGCGCGCGGGCTGCGCGCGGTCCCCTCGCTTGCGGCGCGCGGGCCACGCGACGGCCACTCGCCGTCCGCAAGGCGCAAGCTCGCAGTCCGCACGCTGGTAGTAATAGTCCGGGAGGTAGCATTGTATTTTAGGGATTATCTCTAGTAAGTAATTATATTTTGTTAACGTGGATTCCTGGTTTAATTCACCTACCCCGCGAACACCCTTTCCATTACAGTTCTGAGATTTTTTTAAGTTCAGTATATGTAAACTATTTATAAAAAAGTTTCAGCCAGTGTACTGTAAAGATTGATTCAGTTCTTGTAACATAAGATCAACCTTCGATTACAACAATATCAGTCGGTTTATTAGGGCTTTTTTATTTGCTTTTTTATTTCTAACCGAACTAGGTTTAGTGTCGTGGGCTCTCTAACTAAATTTGTAACTGGCCATACATTAAACAAAAAGTACCCACGACGTGGAGAAGCACGACGGCGCAATGACATTGTTTCGCGGGCCACTCGGCGTCCGCGCGCGGTCCCCTCGCTTGCAGCGCGCGGGCCCCTCGCTTGTGGCGCGCGGACCCCTCGCTTGCGGCGCGCGGACGGCGCGCGGACGGGGCGCGGTCCCCTCGCTTGCGGCGCGCGGACCGCGCGCGGACGCCGAGCCGCCCGCGAGGCGAGTCGTATGGTAGCGGCAAGCGCGTTGACCACCCGCCGTAAGCTTTTTCATATGGACATTAAAAAATATGTTATGCGACACATGATTTAAGGGGCCGGCGGAGCATGCGTTTTTCATACAAACGTAATACCAAAATAATATGAAAATCAAACATATTCTTACGGTAGTGTGTATTTATTTCGATTGGATTACAGAATATCTATGTTCCCAAATGTATTTTTTGAGAGGACAATGATACAAAGACGAGATATGGGGAATTTAAAATTTCTATAGAAAACTTATTTTTCTTATAACTCTTGTTAAAATGAGTATCTAATCAAAATATATATTTGGGAACCTAGATATTGTGTAATTCAATCGAAATAAATACACACTACCTTAGGAATATGTTTAATTTACAAATTATTTTGGTATTACGTTTGTATGAAATACGCATGCTCCGCAGGCGTCTTAATGCTCTAATTTGAATGGCAAGTAAATTGCTGGGTTGGAGCGGTGCTGGTGCGGTGCTTGTCAAGTGAGCCACGACCTTAAAAGTTACCCCTGTGGTACAGCTCCAAACACCTAATATTATTACAACGAGAGGGATTAGATAAAGATTATCTCAATAGAATAAGCACACTAATGAGCCGCTATAAAACAGCTAAGTACTGATTTCGCACCGTCGACGTTCGTAATGCTGAATAATCCCTAATGAAAACACAGCTTAACAGAGTTATTGATTCATAGCGCAAACGAAGCTCGGCGCGATCCGATATTCAGATGTGATACCTACACATCGCATGCTAAATCATGAACTCATTTGTTCCCATTCAGTTAACGAACAATACAAAATGATGTCCTGTCGTGTCGTTCGACCGATGGATTCAGCCAGCTTACTGGGATTTCACTCAATCTATTGTTCCAGCTCGCGATCGAACTAAATCTAGCTAAACTCAAGCTATTTCGACAACGAGATCGATTGTTATTTTGGAACTTTGTTATATTTCCTCCTGCATGCAGATTCGAAGACTGTACGTATGTTTGAGTGTTACTCGTAAGATGCCTGCGTCGATTTAAAATAGAGTCGACGGGTTGTCACTTAACTCAGATTTCAATGATTAAGTACTTCCCTTCTGTTTTTTATTTTTTATTTTCTTTAAGAATGAGAACGTATAATTTAAGACGGGTATAATGTGGTTTGTTTTCTCTAATATACCTAAACCTAAAAGGAGGTACGTAAGGAACCGTATTCTAAGTTTGAGTAATAAACATTGTACGAAACAAAAAAGCTTTCAGAATTTTCTCACCATAGACAGGGTGTAAACAACCACATCACGAAGCCGTCAACCAAGCATTCTGTACAACAAACTAGGGTCCATGTTAGGGTCCTGATTATCTAAAAAACAGCCGTTTAAGGGACATGTTCCCCTGCAAAAATGTGTTTTAAACAGCTGTTTTAGATAATCAGACCGTCATCTTTTTGGTGAACATGGACCTAAGTAACTTTACACAAAAAATATTGCAAGGAAACGACTTTTTTTTTGGGTGAAAAATCATGTTTTTTGGTTAGAACTCAACGCAACGTTTGGTAACGCATTCAAATGTGCTGATGGATGGATGAAATAGTTAGTGGTCGTGGAGATATTTAAAATCTTACATTAAAAACTTGTAAGTATTTTAAAAAAAAACTTGTCAAAAAGTTGTAACTTTGACCCCCAATATCTCCGTAACTAGAAGGTTCCCAGGTATGGTGTAGAACAAATAAAATATCGCAATGAATGGGAGAATTTAAAGTGCCTTTCGGCTTCGTTAGGAGGTTTTTTACACCCACTATACAGGGTTACTGGTTAAGTCGAACTAGATCCGTTAAGGAGTTGTAGTGTGCATCATTTCTGACTGATTTGACTATCAAACAGTAGTAAGTAGCGTACTAACGTTTACCACCTGGTAAGCGTTAGCCTTTTATCTATTTTTTTATTAATGATAATAATACCCATAAGAAATATACTTTGTTGGAAAGCTGAAGAAACGTAGACATTTTTTTTAAATATTCCTGAAAGAAGAAAATACTTTTTAAGAATTGATTCCTTTTTCTTACCTTCAATCTATGAGTACGACCCACTTTGTTTAATAGTTACTTGCAATTTTCGTGTTGAGAATAATAAAAGATCTTATCTACTACACAGTCAAATAAATTAGAGGCACATAATATATTTCAAAGTAAAATGACAATTGACAAAAAGTCCGACAATTTATATGAAAATACAATTCTTTCTTAAAAAAACGATTCAGTGTTTGATCAAATCAGTCAGAAATGATGCATCACACTACAAACCCTTAACGGATCTAGGCTGTATAAATCTTGGACCTCTTATTTATGGCGTATCTTCTAAATTAATTTATGATCGTAGTCATGATAAGTCAAGGACTGCACAGAACCACCCGCGTTATCATTTTCTATGAACCTTGTAAGAGGCCATTAAGGGATTCATTTAAAGGAATCAATGATCCCCTCAACACTAATGGCAACAAGGAGCAATCACGATTTTTGCCAAATAACCAGACCTTATTTAATAAAAAGGAAGCAATTCATTAATTACTTCGAAAGAACTCGCCAATCACTTGACAAACGGCAATTGTAATCGGTTACTGGAGCCAGCCAATCGGATTCAATTCGTCTTTCTCACAAAATCTTTAATTCTTGTAAAGTCCGGCCATAATCCCCCAAGTTCCCTATTATTTCTGTTGAGGGCCGTAATTAAGCAGTATAAAGCGCTTGGCTGCCGTAATCCAACCACTTTTGTGATATTTAAACGAGTTTCATTACGCTTCGGTTATAAAAGCGTGCTATTACGAGAAATGTAGTGGAAACATCACGCACAAGTACCAATGACCGTAATTGTCGAGTCCGGAAATAAATATGACCTGTGCGACGTTTGTTCGATTTTAAAGACTTATGGCTATTGTCGCGTGTTAAATGCGTTGTAAATTGTGTATTTTCTTCACTGAAACTTCGAACAAATGTAGGTACATTCAATCTATGTGGTTTAGATTGAAAATGGGTTTAACTGCTAGTCGTTAAACCTCTGCGTTTGAAACATGTTTTATTAACAAACAGTGGAACAGTTTCTGGTTTAAAAATGTTCAGTGAATCAATTGGTATGAATGATTGCTATACAAGTTAAAAGTTTAAGACAATGTGATCTAAGTGACGCTTCAGCAATATGAATACTATAGGTAAAATCTCAGTCAATCACAGTTCATAACTGGTACACACACACACGCTATTAGAATAGTACATTATGATACAAGTGGAGAAAGTTTGTTATTGTTGTTCAAGGAGATATTAACACACGAGCCGTAAGGCGAGGGTGTTTTTGAGCCGAGAACTCCAATAACAAAATTAAATGTCCACGTGTAGGTATCAAACGACGTTTTTCAATACACTTTTAAAGAAATAAAATAAAATAATGTAATTTATTTGTGTCACGAGACTATGATTTAAATTTTTATTTTTTTCCGCGCTTTGCTTTCGCCAGGTTGAAGGAGAGGCAAAGGTAAGTATTTAAAACAAAATGCTTTTTAAAATTTTTGAATTTAGAACACAAATAAATGTTGATTTGTTTATAAAAGTAAATATTAGTTATAAATAAAAATGTTTATCTACGATATTCCAAAAATGTTATAAAGAAAGACGTAGATCGCTTTTCCGAAATAAAAAAAAATCATTCACCTCTGACTCTATAGTCAGAGGTGAATGTTTTGTTTAAATTATGCAATGAACCAATTTGGACTAAGTATAGTGCATTTTTCATGTTTTTTCTGCACATGTGTAGAAAAAACATGAAAAATGCACGCATTATATTTAGCAGTGTTTGCTTACAAACTTATCAATATTTTATTTGATAAGCTGTCATCATGAAAGTGCGTACATTAATTAAAGGTACATTAAGTGCATCTCGCGGTGCGGTCGAGTGCGGTCTCATTCCGGCATTAGCCCCGACAATAAACATAAATATTTTGCGTCGTTATGGCTGGCCCGCTACAGAGTAATTAAATTCCATTGAATCGCACAAATCTTCGCCCTACGTCCGCGCCCAACTTCCCTGCCCACCAAAAATACATACACGGTCTAGCCAAAAAGTTATTCGTTTTCCTGGTGGATCGCGTGGTCTACCAACAAAAAAGTTTAACTGATAGTAAAAATTCCAACTAGAACCTTGGTAACATAAACCAGGAAAGTTTCACAAAAATGAAAATAAAAAAGATCCACATTAATCTAGCTTCAAACATAAAAAATGCAAAGTTATTTTTACCTTTTTCAGGCACTCGCGCAGTGTACCTGAAAATAATAATACTTATAAAATTTAATCACTCTCAACAAGCGTCTTGCCTCCCCACACGTTTTCTTTTTAAAAGTTGCCGTCCCTGGCTCGTTAGCGGGGTCTTCCTTATTATTTCCTCCACGACTGTAATCTGGCCTTTCAGCTACTTCAAACGACTTGTTCTTTTTCTTATGTGTAATTGAAATATATTGCCGTAATATCCGCCGGACTGGAGTACCAGCACTCGAGCGCATCAGCTCGAGTTTTCATTACTTGGGGAAGTGATTTTTTTTCATGAGACAGTATAATAATTCATTTTGAACCCTTAGCCATGAGACGACACTCAGAAAGTTCGTGCCTACGAAAAGTTGGGCTCTCTTTTCGATTACCTGTAACGTGGACGCTTGAAAAATAGATCTTATTTATTTTATATGGTTATATAAGTGCTTGGAAAATGCGGTCATATTTTTGGAAAATATATGGTGTAAATATAGCATTTTTGTGTGCGAGTATGTAAATGCGCGCGTTGTGGGCACGGAGCGTATCGCCGATGCCCACTTGCAGACCGCATCTTCCGCTTTAACTATTTTCCCACACTCATGAGGTGATTTATAGCGGGAAACGCTCCCAGATACACAAACATTCGCCTCGCAGCCTCTGCTAGTCAAAGTATTGGCTTCTTTACGACCAACCCTATATTTTATTGCCGATCGATACGTTAAGTTTTCAGCTCTATTACAAATACGAGTATAAAAGTAATGGACCGGTAGATTCGTATATTTGCGAGGAGAAATAGCATTAGCGTGTTAAATTGGTTCCAACGAACGAAATCACAAATGTCGTGTGTTCGTGAGTCAAAGTTGGTCGGTATCTAGTAATTACAGTAAAAGGGGTTGTTTTAAATGCGGCTGCAGGTTTGACGCAGACTCGGAGCCACGTAGACATACAACATAGCGTAACTTAATGGTAGGGTAAAACATACTGTTATTGGCAGTTATCCACGGGCGAGTGCACGGCACATCACGTGACTGTGACACCCCTACTCCGCTCGCATAAGCGTATTCATTACCATATAAAAGTTGCCTAACTGCTGAAGTATGCTGAAACAATAATGCTATGAGGTAAACGGGGACTTTTGTCGGCCGTTGTTTTTTCAATAAACGTATTTACTTGGATAGCAATGCGGGGTTACTCATTTATTGACGTCCATATCTACTAATATACCTGTAATTGCCTCCAGATATTGCTGAACCTAGTAGGTCATGTAAAGGTATACAGCTGCTTAGTAGGTCATGCCTAAAGTGACAATTAACTGCCGCCACCGGCGTCTTTAGGGACGCGTACGACGTAAATGTAGATACCTACGTACACATACATATAAACAGTTACTTAAGCATCTAATAGGTATACTCTGTGATTTGGGTTGTACGTGTTATCTTAAATCAGAATCTCAAATGTATTGTTGATATGAAAGGTTCGTTAGTAAGCTGTTGTGAATGTATGAAAAATGCTGTACAATTTGTAAACTTACAAACTTTTTTTGCCCGTGGCTTCGCTTGCGTAAATTTATATTTTGACAATCAATTCAATCAATATATTTTGATTGTAATTAATGTAATGGAATTATGTTTCGAAAGACACGTGGCGCCATTATTATCATAGTAACATTATTGCTGTTCCTCGGGAACAGTACTTGTTTTAGAATGAAAGGTACCATATCCATTTCTACAACTGACAACGTCATCATCTGCCTAGCCTATTACTGTGTTGGGGTCGGCTTCCAGTCTAACCAAATGCAGCTGACTACCAGTATTTTACGTGGAGCAACTGCCTATCTGACCTTCACAACCCGGTTAATACTGGGAAAGACCAGTTGTCAGACTTTTTGGGCCACTGACTACACATCTGAACACGTATTATGCAAAATTTCAGAATGTTCGGTTTAGTGGTTTAAGCGTGAAAAGGTAAACAAACTTACTTTCGCATTTATAACATTATAGTAAGAATTATTAGGATTAAACAGTTTCGTTAGAACCTGTTGTGAATATGCGAAAAAAGCTGCACAATTTATATTATAAACTTATTCGATGACACACGCTTTGCTTTTCCGAAATTGTGTTGTTGACGTTCCCAAGTTAATCTTGGCGGAGTCGAATATCACCAATACGCAATATATACTCGGTCCGAAAGAGATGTGTCAAGTCAGCAGGGGACCGCCCTTCGTCCCGCCTTAAACATTGTACTACACTGAAGCCTCGCTGAAATTAAGTGTGGCGATATAAAACATCAACTTTAAGGACGGGTTACCCTTACATTTCCCTTATTAAAGTTAAACAGAGGCTAATTAGGGTAACTACACGGAGATTTTTGGGGTATAACGATAATTCTGTAAGTTAAAATGTTACAAACTTTTTGTTTAATTGCAAAGAATAAAAGTAACTTTGTGACTTTTGGACGTTTTGCAGCTGTCGATTTATTTTAACACCTATAGCTTAGTTTACATGGTCGGTACTGTGAGCACGAACATTTAGCTCTAACCGTTACGGCGTGTCTAGAAGCTATACGAAGCGTTAGGTGATGGTCACGCGAGTTCCATGATTTTTGTTCACGCAAAAAGTGCTCAACGCGCTTATAGAAGTTTTCACTTAAATAAAACGGACCGTTATAGATTCATCTTATGTCTATCCATCCGTATGTCACAGCCATTTTAATACTATATGAAAAACAAATTTGAGTTTACTGTCGAGTGTAAATTGGCCTATGAATAAGAAGAATTATTATACTGTTTGGTCCCTTTGTGTGCGTGTCCGAGTCCACCTGACCAGCTTTTATACGTATGTATGTATCAGCCCGCTCTATGTTAATCTTTCTACATATAAAGATCTTCTGCTGAAATGAACTTCTTTAGCTTAGGTGACTGTATATAAACGAAGTTTTTACTACTTTTTACCCGCAGTGAGAAAGGGTTGATGGATGAGGTCGTCGTTGACAGGTTCAGCCGTCCAGGGCTCGTGACACGCATCCTTAATCTTACTATCCGAAGATGCTGCGATACCCAACAATCTGTCGGTTGACGTTCGAGCAGAAACACGAAAACATCTTTCGGTCAGTCGCCCATTCCTACTCGGTCCAATTTTACGAAATGTTTTTTTAATGCAAAGTCGCAGATTGATCTTGTTTTATTTCACTTTTTTATTAAACTTGCTTCTGCAGCAAATAATGAGCTTTTTTTATATTAAAATTCCTTTCCATGAAGTTTTCTTTCTATTCTAGGTATTAACTACAGCAGTTCTTATAATATAACTAGAATGATAACCATATCTGAATTAATGTCTACTACACACGCAGACGTTCATAACATTGGTAAACGGAAACGAAATACCGGGGATTCTGAGACAATTCATGGTCTGCGTAAAGGTATTTAATTAGATCTATAAATCAAGGTAACACAAACGGAGATTGCCCACTTAAGTACCTGCAGTCTGCGAATACATATCTACGGAGCGAGTCGGTAACGTATAGCCTCTGCCAAATCTCATTATTGTTCCCCGAACTATCTACACAGACTACACTAAACTTACATGGAGTCTTTCAACAAAAAAAATAAACTTATCGCTTGTAAAATAAGTCTTCATTACACAAAACAAAATAAAGCTACTCAAAAGTAAAGCCGACGCCAACTTTTATTGTCTTCGCAACTTGGAAAGTAAATTACCCGAACAAATTCGCTCAGCGCTAAATCTGGGGCTTATCAGAGGGCTTGGCCGAGATCCTTAAATTGAGAAAGAGCTATCTCGATGAGGCGGAGTGGCCTCGGGGCGTCGACACCTTGCTGCCGCTGTTCAGATTAAAAAGTTTAATTAGTAGGCCTTACATATCCATTAGATATGAAAGCGCTCAACTTCGCTGCACCGAAATAAATATCTGTTTGTACATTTTAACATCTTGCTTTCAAACATCTCGATTATTCGGTTTCACTCGGTCCTTCCTCACTTTATCAAAAGTGACCCAATTAAAAATCGTAGTGATTTGAATAATTGTCGGCATATTGTAATAGAGGCCTATCGTTAACGACAAGTCGGGCTAATAGGATTAAAGAACTCGATCCTCTGCTAATCCAAGATGACGTATTAATTTACATTTCATTATTTTAGCCCTTGCTAACGATCGGGCCTACCCGAGACGGTTCGGAGTTTGTGGACCGAGTGTTTCCTTGTTTAGTAGACCTTGCTGGATGTTATCCGATTATTCTGGCTAAACCAACTGTAACTAGCACGTTAGATGGAATACTATTGGTAATATGCTCCTTCTTAGTGTAATTAACTTACATCAAAGCAAGCAAAATCTAATTTGTGGAAGAGGATTAAGTTAACTACCTACATACTTATGACAGCGTCAGTTCATCGAACATAAAGCGCAGTTTGTACCGTTTACAGTTATAATTTAGCTCATAGCAACATTATATTACCAGAGCACATAATAATGCCAAGTTTTCAGAAAGTCAACATTTTCTTGTACTGGCTCAACTTAGTTTGAGAGAAACAAAACGAAACTGTGTCCTATGTTTGGCAGATTATAATAGGCACTTGTATTGCCAGAAAGTTTCTTATGAAAAATTTCTTCGCGGTTATTAAAACTGTCTAATGGAAAACTAAAATAGCGTTACAGAAATATGATGAAGGGATTATCTAAATCGCAGCCAGGTTTATTGTGTAATATAATCCATAAGAGTTAGAATACAATCGAGTAAACAGTGGTGTTACGTATTAGTATGTGATATCGTGACACGGTGGAGGCTGCGCGTCGCCGTTCCCGGATTATTAACTGTTATTAGGCGCCGCGGTATAAGTCCGGATTAAATCTGTGTCAATTTGCATTTTATTATGATGACACAGCCTTCGAGTCGTAACTTCTAAGACGGCTTTGTAAAAGTTTGTACTGTGACAATACTTTCAAATATTTTTTTAAAAGGTACAGACAAGTGTTTCACAAGTGACAAGTGTTGGACCATCGTCAGTTTCTCATTCTTTACTTTGTCAGGTCATGACACATGATACTACCAAATTCACGACACTATAGATAGAAAATGTATTTGATAACAAAGATCAAAATGGCATACCTTTGACTAATGTCGCTTTGCCATAAAACTTTACCCTTATATTGCCCTATTTAGGGTTATTAAATAAAAATGCTGACAACACTACACGAAATATATTAATAATTAAAAAAAATAACCAAATTAAGTAAGAAAAACCTTAAGAATAATATTAATAATTGAAATATAATGATTTAACAAGTTTAAAAGTACATTCACCGTGAGTTTACAAAAAAAATATGATTTAAGGACCCTAGGCTGAAGCTTCAGTCGAGGTATCCGAAATTGATGTTATTTAGTATCAACAATAAAATTTCAGATTTCATAAGAAAATTTTAGGCAGATGCTATTTCGATAATTTTATAACAATTCAGTTTACTGTTGACTAAACCGAAAAATATGCTAAAAAGGGTTCCACGCAGTGGCTACTTTGATAATTCGTCGTAATTTCTTGTCGTCAAATTCACACTATGAAGTGTGGGTTAAAATCCTGATCCTAAATGAAATCCAAGGCAATCTTCTTCTACAGTAGATGATTCACGTTCACGTCGCTCCCAACATCAGAAAGGAGTTTTTAAACTTGGTAAATTTATCAGAGGTAGAGTTAATAAAGTATCCAAGGGGTTGGAGAATAAGACACTTTAATGCGTGACTTCTTAACAGAAGATCTAATATCGGTCTCACATAGGTGGCACCTGTCTGGCGCTCCCGGGTACCGGGTGAGGGCGAAATGAGCCCTCTGTAATCTGGATAGCACAGAAGGAAACGGAAAGATGAATTAAGACTAACGAACATCACCAGAAACAGAAGATGAATAGGGAACCAACAATCATCATAAACAAACTTAGGAAGAATAAATACGTATACCAGATAAAATAAAACAAATATATATATTAGAATATAAGCACTGAAAATCTATGAGGATAATATTATTATGACTTAAAATTTCGAATTAAATAACCAAATATCGCATATTCTTCCGTAGGTAGCTCACAGGTGAATGAATAGTACATTATGGTACAAGTGTGTAATGTTGGTGATTACCGCTGAGGCGCCATTGAGACCCGAGCTGTTAGGCGAGGGTCTTAAGAGAGCCGAGGACGGTAATCATCAACACACACGTGTATCATACGACGTTTTTCAACACACTTGAGAATAAAATAATGCTAAAAATAACTATAATTTCGAAAGTGAAAACGAGTTGTGAATTTTTTTTCGCAATGGCGGGAATAATTAATCAGTTTTGCATCTAACAATGGCGATCGGCCATAGACTAAAAGAATGAGGTTTCTTTTTTTTTGCGCTTCTCGGATAGCGTTTTAGCCACGTACGAAATTCAAAGTTTTATTTAATACAGAGAAAACAAAAGTTACATTTCAGTGAAAGTTTTATTTATTAAAAACTTATAAGTTGAAATTATCTACGTAGATACGAAGTTGCATGAAATGAGCAAGCAATAGGTACATTAATTTATTTGAACTATTGAACACGATCTTTTTTGTATCGAAACTTTTTTAAGAACAAAGCAATTCAACCCATAAAATTAAAAAAAAACCCCATAACTCACTTGTGAATAATAGCAATGAAAAAGTCACAGTTTGATTACAGGTGTCATTATGTGCCTAATTGCAGTGAAATTAGAGCCACTTTATGAGCAAGTGTGTTGAAAAATATATTATCCTCGTCTGTGAGAGACCAATAGCTAGATTTTTTTTTTAAAGGAAATCTACCTAAAACCAATTGGCAAGGGATCTCACAATTTTTCTTCAAATCTTATTTAAGAAAAATTACGACGCCAAGTAGAAAAATAAAGAAAAGAATCGTTCAATCATCACCAATATTTTTTAAAACAAAAAGGAGGATTCATGTAGCGGAACGCTACACCTAGCCATTTCCTGAGACACATTTATACTTTCGGTATGAGATGTAAAGACAGCTGAATGTCACTCTGACGTATTGTTATTACGATGCAATACAATATTAAACGTAGTGATTATAATAATATACTCTGTGTACAATATGCTGATTCTTTAAAACACAGAGTATATAATCACTGCTTTAAAATAGTATTCTATCGTGCGTGGTTATTCGACTGTACATTCTACAATGCGATAAATTAAGTTAGCGGTCTTAACACAAAAAAATAAAGCAACATTCAACGAGTCGCAGGAAAGCGGTAATTTATGCGGTTCGTTGGGCACTGAGAGAAATAGGATAGCAATGTGTTTGTAGTACACATGTTGTCGATACTGAAACTACTTTATACTACCCTAATGCTAGCATACGGCGAACAAGCTTTTTAAGTACCTAAATAGTAACTATTAGAGGAAAGTTTAGTTAACAATTGTGATTTGTACAGCCGGTTTCATTAACTATGTAGATGTTTAGACCCACCTTATGGGTTCTTTCTCAGTTTATTAAAACAAATATGGCTTTTTCTTTTTTTTTTTTATAGATCAGGAGTACACGAACCATTAAAGTGAAACTATGGCTAAAGCACTCAAAGACATCTTTCAAAAAGTCTTAAGTTTCTCCTATAGACGGGCACTGGTTCGAGCAAGACGGAGAAAGTTGAAGTAAAGCAAAGGAAACCTTTAAGTCAGTAAGGAACTCAGCCAGTAAGTACAGAAAGTTAAGACAAGCTGTCAGAAAAAAAAACTCATGTGTACAGGGACACTTTTGACGTAATAGGGGTAACGACGGACTAAATAAAAAAAATGATTCTGTTTAGTGCGTCATGTAGATTATTGTAAAATATTTTTGTTTTATCATATAAATAAAAAACCATGAAGATAAAAACGCATCAAAGATCATGAGTGGGGGCTTGTGACGTTTCTTTCCGGTAAAAATGTATCGAAATGTGGCATCACACGAGTTTTCGATGCACTGTATCGTCTTCAATTTTTGTTTACATGAAAACATTGAGATCTATGCATGGAAACGAAAAAGTATGTCTCTAAATTTTTTTGTTAATCCATCTGACGGAGTAAATCGATTTTTTTTGTCGTCTACGTTATTGCCAAATTTAACACGAGGTACCTACAAATACCGTGCCAAGCTTTTGGACAACTCCAAAAACTTAGATTGGCCCCTTATAACACTACAATCTTCATGATGGTATAGGGTTTCTGAAAGTGTACGTCTACCCACTCCCTTTATAGGCTGTATTGTTGGTTCGTAGTCACGCCACTGTCCAAGAGCACCCGCTCAAGCAGACTACAGTTTTGCTTATATTATGTCGCCCCGAGTATCATACTTATATGAGGTCCCATTAAAATAGAAGGACAAAAATAACACAGCGTTCAGTACATCTAAACAAAGATATACAAGCGAAAAAAAACACTGATGAACGCTGTCGTATTTGTCCATCTATAACCTTAATATTTAAAATGACATACAAAAACATTTACTAACTGCTTACTGAAGATAGTAGTTAGTAAATATGGCTTTTAGCAAGTCAAATGCTAAACAGACAGATTACCGATATGTATAAGAATAATAATTCGCCTACAGTTAGTCGAAGCTTATGATACAGATTATAGCAGAATGATTGATATTATTAACGGATTAAGCACATGAGAGCAAGTTATGGGAAACTACTCGAATGTCGATTACCGAGACCGCGGCGGGAACCCAGTAGCGAGTTGTGTTAGCGATATTATGAATATTTGTTATTGTTTATTTATAAATCAACATTTACATATGAAATATCAGTAATGTAATAACCTTCTGTTTATTGGAACAAATCTTATATTTTTCCACATAAAGAGTGGGAGGGACACGTACGCACAAACGGGCAATAACCACGTAAGTATTCATTTTTGTTTTGCGACACTCATTTTAAAGTATATGGAACGGCTGTTTTTTTAAATTAAAAATGAAAAATGTTTGTGGGGTGTTCAGAATTATACAGGATGTAAACCACCTCATCACGTCAAACAAGCATTCTGTACATTAAACTAAATAAATTGACGTAGTTACAAATTTTTGCCGGGAAACGACGTTTTTTTTTTTTGGTGAAAAATCATGTTTTGTGGTAGAACTCAATGTAGAAACACACATTGAGCTAAACAACATTGTGCTGATGGATAGATTGAATAGTACGGAGGTCATGGAACTTTTTAAGTAAAAATCTTACAATAAAAACTTGTATTTAAAAAAAAAGTTGTAACTCTGACCCCCAATATCTCCGTAACTAGAAAGTTCCCAGATATGGTGCAGAACAAAAAAATATCACAATGACGGGTAGAACAAGTGCCTTTCGGGTTCGTTATGAGGTTTTTTTACATCCTTTATGTACCTACACTACCTATACTGAATACGTGGTAACGTTTAACGTTTGTAAGTCTGTGTCCTTTACACCTTCTAAAACCTGTTTTCTTTGATATCCCATAACTCTAGGGTTATATTCTGTAGGTAAAAATAATAATAAAACTCCCAGAATAGGTGGTCTAAAAATGCATAGTTTCGGAGATATTATCAATCATAATTAAATTAGGCCAAACATTTTGACCAGTATGACGAATCTTTACTTTTGCGAGGTTGTTTGCTTATCGTACAAAATAGACCCTCGATGTGTCTAGGTATCTAAGTTTCATTGTTAAATATGAGTAATTCATTTTAATTCAAACCAATCATTCATATTTAAAGCAAAGGAAATGCGCCGTTGTCATATTTCACGTAAGGGTGTTTTACGTTAATAATCGTGACTTTGTCGAAAAATGAAAAAAAAGGATGATTGAAACATAATTCATATGCCAGTTGATTCTTTGATATGGTATCAATCATACCGTAGAGTTATGGGATATAAAAAAAAACAGGTTGTATAAAAGAACTGCCTTGTTGGGGTAAGTAGTGGTCTAACTGCAGATCTTGAGGTCGTGCAAAATGATAATGACTCCATCTGAAACTCAGAAGCAGCCCAGAGTCTAGATTAGTATCTCGTTGATGTAAACGGGCTTCCTTAGGGCTTAATCATAATTACTGGGGAAATTTGGGTGTACCTACAACACTTAAATACTGTCGAACTCTTCGGGGCGTGTACACGTGTTGTTATGTTTTGATATAAAAAGGAGAACATATTTCTGAGCAATTTCAGCGAAGTTAATAAAATAACCAACCAAACTTAACCAATTAGTAGAAAATAGGAACCGTATCATGTCGGCGAAACATAAAGGTTGTAAATAAGGAAAGTTGCTGATTACTACAGAGGTACGAATTAACTATAAACACTGGTTTCCTCGTAAAGCTAGTTACAACTTCACACTGCCGATGCTTGAAACTTGGGGAAATGGATTGTTTTTGTCTGGTGATTAATAAATTGTACCAGTTCTTGACTTTAGTAGGTGGTGCACTAGCTTTGTGGAGATAAGTCTTTTAAGCTGCATACTGAGAATTAGTCCCATTTGCAGTACCTAGTATTCGGTCCTGTTTAAACAGTAATAAAAAACCGGTCAAATGCGAGTCGAACTCTCGCACTTGGAACTCTCGTGGGGCATAATTTTAAATACTTTGGCTGGCTTTAGAAACTAAAATCTCATCAACCATTGACTTAAGAAAAAAAGTATACGTCGAAATATACAGGGTGAAATTGAATAGATGCGACAAATTTAAATATGCAATAATACGTGTTGTCAAGAAAATGTATAAAATATCAAATGTAAAATTGTAATGAACGAAGGAAGGGTAGTGGGCGGCGCGCGGTCGCCGGGAAGGGATGTCAGCGCTGGCGCACATGCGAGGTTTGGCAACTTCGCGCGATACTTACATTAGAAACTAGGCTAAATTAGGTAAATGACCGCTATGAACGCGAATACCGATAATTCGTACTTAAATAAAGATAATAACATCAATGGACCTTTTGAAAACGATAATCGCGTAATTTTTTTTAACGATTTAGATAGTAGAAAAAACAGTTTATAATTACTATGTTACTGTAACTGATGCTCCCATTTCATTTTGTCGCATTTATTCAAAGTCACCCTGTATTATCGGGAGCTTATAGAAACTCAAGAAAATCACGAATATTATCCCGTAAGAACTTTAGGTGTACCTAGTGAAAAACCGTGAACTTCTTTAAACAGTGCATTCCGTTACTTTTATGGAAGTCCACCCCTATTTTTAGGGTTCCGTAGCCAAATGGCAAAAAACGGAACCCTTATAGTTTCGCCATGTCTGTCTGTCTGTCTGTCTGTCTGTCTGTCTGTCTGTCTGTCTGTCTGTCCGCGGATAATCTCAGTGACCGTTAGCACCAGAAAGCTGAAATTTGGTACCAATATGTATATCAATCATGCCGACAAAGTGCAAAAATAAAAATTTAAAAAAACATTTTTATTAGGGTACCTCCCCCAGACGTAAAGTGGGGAGCGATTTTTTTTTTAATTTTGACCCTGACGTGTGATATATTGTTGGATAGGTATTTAAAAATGAATAGGGGTTTTCTAAAATCATTTTTTGATAATATTAATATTTTAGGAAATAATCGCTCCGAAAGTCAAAAACAATGTGTCCCCCCCCCCTCTAACTTTTGAACCATAAGTTTAAAAAATATGAAAAAAATCACAGAAGTAGACCTTTATATGAACTTTCTAGGAAAATTATTTTCAACTTGATGAGTTGAATAGTTTTTGAGTTATATAGCACTTTTTCAAAAAAACGCAAATGATAACTTTGTTTTTCATACAAATACTATGAAAAACAAAGTTATTTTTGCTGACGAAAAATGTTGGTATTTTTAATGGTCTGGGAAGCTACGGAACCCTACAGTGAGCGTGGCCCGACACGCTCTTGGCCGGTTTTTCTATTATTATTTGTACCGAACCCTAAAAACCTTATTGAAGTACTTTACTTACTATAATCGACTAGGAACCTCTTAGCATGGTGAAGTATGTATGTACACACATTTAAACATTAGCTTAGCCAGGTGAAAATATCTAAACACTGTTGCAACTTTACATAAAATGTCAACACGGTACCTCGGTACCGGTTTCTGGTCGATACGGCTCAATGAGCTGAACCGAAGGGTCGTTTTCAGAGAAAACAGAAGAAGGGAAGGAAGTCCTTTGCGCGGCATTCAAGAATGTTAAATAATGGCAATGGATTTGAAAATTCTATAAGACAAAGTTAAGATACATTGAAAGGTATAAAAGCGGCTGCCTATGCCACAGGTGACAAAATATTATGGAGAACAAAAAGAAAACGGAAAGATTTGTAAAGCAGCACCCTTTTCTCTCATCGTCTTTTGGCCCAATGCCAAAGTCCCTGTGTTTAAACAATTAAAATAAAACAAAAACGATAAATCAAAAAGAGAGCTTTCTTCGACTTTTTTAACTGGCAACACAGTTCAAATAGTAGGCGTTGCGTTTCTGCATACTGCATCAAACCTAGACACACGAAACGAGAATTAATTATACTACATTAAAATGAAAACTTTGAAATGAGTTCGGCATGCCTTGCCTTGTTTAAATTTAATAAGTTCAAGCTGTTGTTAGACGGGGTTGTTTTAATAGTTTTTACATGTATTGCAGATTTTAAATTGCTTTTCGTTGTACATTCGTATAATTCCTTTCTACTGTTCGTGTATTTTTTGACTACAAAAATCTTTTTTTAAGACATTGGTCTTTAACGGATTGCTTAATCAGTTGTATTAGTTTTATGGTAATGCATCGTAAAAAGCTGGTTGCATGAAATTGGAACTAATTAACAAAACATCACCAAAGACCTAAGTCATTACCTGCCTGCCTTTTCACATCTACGTTGGGGTCGGCTTCCAGTCTAACCAGATGCAGCTGAATCATCAACAACTGTAAAGCTTAAAAGAAAAAAAAAATATTGTATGGACTCACGTTATAGATCTTAAGTTACTAATAATAAGCTTAGTTTAATGTAACATGTCAAATGATGGAGCACGATCGTAGTTTTAATTTTTTCTTTTAAATCAAGCAAACAATTAATAAAATGTAAATAAGAGCGCGGACACGTCTGCGGTAGAAAACTATTTTATAAAAAAAAAAAACCTACCTACCAGTATTTTACATGGAGCGTCTGCCCCATCCATGGGCCATCTTAGGTAAGCGTAGCTAAACCTAAAGATCGATTCGAGCAACTGTTATTATTTATACACAAGCTCCTCCGTAGCCGTAGTAACCTAACATACCTACTACAAAACAGGCTTAACAGGTTCGTTGATTACTGATATAAATTAATTACTCACTGACACAAAATTATTAATTCTAGCCTGGTATTATTAAATCTGTCTATATTGACATTCGACGTAAAGGTATACGCTCCCTTTGATAAATTCAAGTCAGTCAGTTGTCATAATTGTTCTGTTTACCCAAGCGTGGTTCGTGTAATTAATTAACTTTCCGATACCCACAGATTTGTGCGTACACGTGTACGTATGTTCGACAAAGTCGCGGTATACTGGCGCCAATTGTCCCATCAATACAATTATTTATAGGCTGAGGCAGCTTTGTGAGACTTCGACCTAGATTTGTTCCATGCCTAGTAAAATATATCGAGAGCAATAATAATTAATCTTATCAACTCTCGGACATCGCTATCCTTCGATTCAATAACCACCGGACATCAGTATCAGCGGGACAATTTATAATTAATTGACCATTTCAATTATTAAAGTATATTAGTGGGCTGATTTTAGGTCAGCAATTAATATCAAAATGAGTTCAGTGGAGGTTCACCGGGTCCCGCTGCGGAAATCTATTAATTTGGCCGTAAAGCGCGGCCATTACAGGCGAGTCGCCAATTATTCCAGTCTCCCTCAGTAATTAAATTCTATGATGTTCGCCAATCTAAGACAGGCGCCGTTTACGATACCCAAATTACGGTTTCATTGCCCGTAAAAAGATATAAGAATAGCTTATTATTGAGAATTCCAGTTATAATCGCGCATAATTTTTTCGGAGAGCCATACTTAATTAGGAAAGAACATTTAAGTTTTGACATTTTGCATATTAATTAAAATTAATTTTATCTTTAAAGTTCTCGTTTGTAATTTAAATGGTATTATGAAGTATTGAACACACTTGGTGCCGCCGCTGTAAGCCTTTCTGTCATCAATGTCCCGGCTGTTGACACGCATTAAAAGAGGGGCTCAGACGCGCCGAAACTGATTTATGAAATTGAATGGAGAATGTTCAGCGTATTTTTTGTTTTTGTTCCTAGAATTATTCCAGCTTGTTGGCAGTGTCCACTTCCCGAATAAGTCGGCACACTTGACTTAGTCTTATGAATTGTCTGCAGTTTGATTGTTGACAATTTGATCAAGTTTTTAATATCCTTCAATGTATAAGACTTTTGCAGGGTCCTGTCTGTGTATTTAGGGAATTAATGGGTACTTCCCGGGTAGACAGAAATAAAAGGCGGTTGAACTTTTTGCCAGTCCCACCGGCCGGTGCACTTGTAAAGTAAACGGGAATTAAGTTAATTTGCAATACGATCTTTCATGCAATCCTAGCTTGATTAATGTATTTAACCTGATGTAAGAGCATTGAATCGGATATGCTATTGCATTAATTAATGCGGTTACTAGTGGAGCGGTCACATTTGTTGAAGTCTTCTTCTCTCGTCTTTCTTCTGATTGGTCGAATCTTGCACCTCTCCTCTCCGCTCCGCACCTCTTCGCTTTGGTGGAAACTGGACCTAAAGCTAATAATTTTTTTGGTTCACCTTAAGTAGGACTAGTGATGGGGAATAGGAAAAAGCAAAGCTATGACTTCCGCAATGGACTTAATAAACACTCAGTGGAAGGATCCATTACTTTACGATTCTTTAGGTTCAAAAATGTGAATCAGAAGGTTATACCTTTTTAGTAAGGGCTTGAACGTTTTTAAACGGACCACATATTTAAACAACCCAACAAAAACACAGTGTTTAGATCTAAAATAATTTATTTTCTTGTTTCTTTTTATAAAACAATCGCTTACAATCTAACTTAATTATATATTTTACAATAAACATATTTAATAGCGTTTCTTCTACATTTGTAATTATTTACAATATTTTTTTACATTAACATTTGAGTAATGGGAATTACTTTTATTTTTTTAACGAATAATGAATGTATTGAATAAATAAAAATGCAAAGATCTCTGATGCCACATTGTATAATTTGAACTGCAGTAACAACATGCAACACGTATGGTAAATATTTTATACAAGGCAGCATTATATAGAGTACAAGAATATAATTATTTTAGTGTAATATTATCTGGCTAACTAATCGACATCGCCTTATTTCACCGCTCAAACAAAACCCAATCGGCATTGGCTAGCACAACAATAAATAACAAGTCAGAGGACAAACTAAGCAAGGCTCAGTACAACCGTAACATAACATCGACATAAATGGTACGTCTTCATTATCTTAAACTAGTTTTTTCTCGAATACAATCACTATCTACTTTCTGCAGGTCATTATAATATAATACTGGTGACTATTAATTCAGTGGAACGTTATTGCTTTATTTTACGAATGAATCACCTTAACAACTATCATCATTAATTTCTCTTTACACAGTACACAAAAATATGATCTACTCAATAAATTTTAATAAGTTTTTTTCATTATAATGTAAGCATGCTTCACAAGGCACTATTCTAGCGAGATTATTATAAACTCAACCAAAAACACGACCAACTATTAAATTCGGTTTCAAAGTCCGAAGTCGGGCCTAAAATTACATTTTATGGCAACAAATCAATAACAACTTTTTGAAACATAAACGATGTGGAACAGTTGTTTAATAACACGCAACAGTCAGCCGCTACTCCAACACAACTCGTAAACAAATGATACACTAGGAATCTACGCATCAACGCTTGACACGGTACAAATAAGCATGTCATCATTATAATATATAATATCTTACAACTAAGTTGGCGTTTGTATTGCTCTTTATTTTAAACACTCCCAAAGTTAGGGAACGCGACCTCCTATAAATAAGTTTAGGTTTCCACTTGTCAAGTACGGGCTCTCGCATCGACTGCACCAAACTTGAACGTTATTTACGAACTTAGTTAACACAAGGAACTGTCACATTTTTCATTGCTGTTTAATAAACTGACGTGTAAAGTTTGTAAATATCTTTGTTGAATATTGGTGCAATCTAATTTTGTGCTTATGGTATTAAACTAAGATTTTATATCGTCTAATACTTTTTGTTTGCAAATAATTTTATCACAACGTACAATTTTATGCGCCAGCACAATGATCCAATGAGAACTGATATCACAGCATTTTATATACAGGTGGAATCACACCCTTATAATCTGAAATTTTCGACATATTTACAGTAGATTGTCATAGCGAAGGCGAACGGTATAACTACTCGTTCATTGAAGCGCTAAACTTTTTCGACGAGACCCATTGTCTTCACTATATTATACTCAGTCGCTTTCGTTAATATTTTATTTTATTCTCGATTACTTATACCTAACTAATATAAACTATACGGTACTTTAGTATGATAACAAAGAAAAAGATGTGAGCGAAAGTGAAACAGAACTCAGTCATCCATCAGTGCGCAGTCTTCGGAACGGACAACAAATCTATTTTAACAGATCATCCCCTCACTACATTACCGTTCCCCTTTTAGTTCGTCTCCCTCACTACGAAATCTCGTCTGTCATCTCATGCTGAATGAATGTTACTTACTCTGCTGACAATCCTAATTTACCTATGTGAGAATGTTTTTGTAAACTTTAAATCTAAGAGCTTTTTTACAGGAAAATCGTTTTACAAGGAATCTTCATTTTTGCTAATTATAGGGTTTACTGACAATATAAAACTCGAAACATAGGTCTTACAAGTAACATTCATCAAGTTATATTCAAACATTTTTATGAGAACGGCACTGGTAGTAAGGGCATGAGGGTTGCGTCTGCAAAATATCGGCTAGTTTACGTTAGCGTGGCTCGGTGTGTGTAATCGTTCATTAATCACTAGCGAGCTGTGCCCTATCACCGCAGCGAAGCTACGATCTCGTTGGACATACTGTTTTGCTGGCTCGATGCATTCAGGCTTTTGGAGCACTGCTGAAATACACAATATCTATCAATACATTTTCGTGTAAAGGGAACGTCTTGAGTGAGAGATTGGATACAAATCGTTGCCAATAAGGAAATTGTAGATGCTGAACTGGGGAACTTGAAATTGGAATATTGCAATCTGTTACCGAGTTCTTGACTGTTGTCGAGACACATCTTTAACAGAATTTATTATTCTGTTTGCTCTTAGGTAGAGAAAAGAAAAGGTAGAAGAATTCAAACCTCCTATTTCTTACAAAAGTGCGTTACTTTTTGTGATTACATCACCCTCAAAAACATAAGGAGAGACGCAGTTCGTCTTCCTAACACGATAAGAAACTTTTCCGCGAATCTAGATAATTTTGCTTCTTACTTTTTCCGCCTACTTTGCAGTACAGGATCGAGGTCACGAAGGCATTAAAAAATCTACAAAGGCACCAGTAAACTCATGTTAAAGCTTTTACATGTTTTGTATATAGAGCCGGCACGAATGTAAGTAATTACGCACCATAATATTATTAACTATTCATTCCAAGAGTTGTTAAGTTAAAACTAGTAAATTGGCCGTAATAAAGCACTAGAGTTTTGGAAATAAAAAATGTGCCATTTGATTGGTGATTTGATAACAGTTGTTAGCAACAACTTGATTCTGAACTGTGATTAAATATTTTCAACAGTAACACATATATCGAAGAATTACGAAGGAGCTTTAAGTTTCTTTCGTATACAAAGTGAACTATACTGAATCGAAAAGAAATTTTCTCAAGTAAAGAAGTATTTTCTAAGTTACGCAAGTACGAGTACTTATCGAGTTTATAATCGTTCATCGACTAAATTCTCTTAGTAGCTCGATTTAAGTTGAACTGCTCTTTCAAAAGTCGCTCTGTGGCTGACTTAAGTACCTACTCAAAAACTGTATTAGTCCAAGTTAGGAAAATTCGATTAAAATACTATAGACAGGTTTCAGTAATGTTTGACCAAACGACGTATTAAAAACCTTGACATAAGAATAACAAAACATCATCGTCAATACACCTATACAAAGGTACTTTTACCTACTTGATTTTGAAGGAGTAATTATAAATCGTCGCCGTATCGATTCTAATTGTTTGTACAAAATATTCGAGTGTATGAAAGGATTTGAACAATTTGAATGGAAAGTTATTAGTCAGTCACGTAAGTTCTGAAGTGCAACGAGCCATACAAAGCTGTGTGCTGAACCCTGTAAGAGCCTGAAAACAAGATAAACGAGGTCGGGATGCGAGCGTTCGATATAACATGGACATGTTCCATTAGTCTGGATATGTTTAAAATGGCAGAAGGAACGCTTGGTGTACGAGTACCTTTATAGAATGACCAATGATCCGTTTAGAAAGAACTTGTACCATTTTTAGATAGAGCGGTATTTTGCAAATTGATTTTACTATTCAAACACTTCAATGTATAAATAACGATTCCAGTTTACAGAATAAGAGTGGATTTCACCAAAACAACTGAACACGATTCCCAATCCGCGTTCAAGAGCCGTCATTTCTCGGAAGAACTACCGTTATAGGCCATACAAATATTTGTTCCGTGCGGGAATCAAACCGGCGACAGGCAGCGCAGTCGTGGCGTCGAATTACCATGGTATATTGACACTGACAGTACTTGAACGCTGTTTATACGTGCTGATCGAAATGCAGTTATATTGGCAAAGTCCGCTCTAAGTATTACTGCATTATTATACCTTCATGCTTCATGAATGCAGGTAAAGTTAGCTAGTAAACGTTAACAGCTGTTGGTGGTCTTACCATTTGCCGCGACTCCCAGGCCTTCATGGCGCTCTTGTACTTCTCGAACTCGTGGCACCAGTCTGAATACACTTGCTTGTATTCCTGCGACTTACTTGGTTGCGTACATCTGTAAACACAGTTATGTTGTACAATGTTACCTTGATACATAAGGCCTTCAACTGCGATACGTAATATCTGTAACTTTCACAGAATCCAGAAGTTCTGAATTGGTAAATTCTGAAAAAACCGAGAATTTAAAAGTAATTAGTCCGATATTTGTTTGAGGTAAGACCAATATCTAAATGTGAATGTTTTATAAGTAGTACCGACAAGAAAAAACACTACGGATAATTAATATCTAAATAAAAAAGAGAAGCTTTGGTTACCTATGAATATCGATGTCCACATTATAAGAAGCGATCAAAGTGGGTCCGAAATAACATTCGTACCGCCCTCGATCTGACTCTGTCACCGACAGTAGCACTAAACCACGTTCTGATGTCTGCAGAACTCGCTCCCAACTATAGAAACACGAAAACATTAACAAATCATCCAAAACCACGAAGATCGAAATTAAATGAGAAGAGGTGTTAAACTTACTTATAACTAATTTTGTACCGTCCTTTCTCTCTTGAATGATGATACCAGATCACATGCTGGTCTTTCAGCGCTTCTGGGGTCTTCCCATATGCAGCCAGATGGACACTTTGCCCATATCCTGCTCTGACGGTCTTCAGAGGTGCACTGGCCTCGCATATTGAAGGGGTCGAGTTGGTGGCATCGTGGAGTAACCCTGGGCTGTATGGACGGCAGGCTTCCACCTCTTTGTCCCAGCCGCAGTAGGGGTCCAGGACACAGCGGACACAACTGTCGTAGCTGTACAACGAAACAAGTTAATTGTTTAAAACATTTTTTCTTGACAGTTTTTCCTAGAGCGTTTTATGTTGGTTCATAAAACGCTCTAGGAAAGGTGAGATGAGGTGAAAATAAAAACCGCTCAGCACTTTACCTTAAGGGGCCGGCGGAGCGTGCGTCGTTCATACAAACGTAATACCAAAATAATTCGTACGTTTGTATGAACGACGCACGCTCCGCCGGCCCCTTAAACATTTTCTATTTTATGACAGTAAAGCGTTTATTATTTCAAACTGCCTCACTCCACAAAGCAGTGTATTTGTATTTTACCCCAAACCGATTAAAAACGTTGCTACGCTCCATCAACGATAATCAAGGCAACCTACAACCGATAGCTTTTTCACAGTAAGAAGAAAGATTCCCCTGTAGAACATTTTTTACGCAATTCCATGTTGGCCAACCTAATGGGTAGGCGTAAACTGTGAAAGAACTGTGTTTTATTCTATTTTTGGAGCATCTAGTTGTCACAGCGTTCAGCAGACACTCTTTAAATAGCACCAACAAAACCATGAAGTACCTATGTATCGTTAACATTTTTGTCACTATCTTTGCGCGCATGTGCACTCACGCAACGGCAGATGTCGCATGCGATTACAAGAAGGTGAACTAGAATGCAAGCGGCGCAAGAGTGGCCCCACCCACCACATGTTCACTAACGACCCCAAACACACTTCTGATAAGATTTATGTAATTATCGGTGTGCACAACCTTGTTCGCAGCTGTCCGGCTGCGGTTTCTGTGGGAAGCTACATACATGCAACGTCAAGAGAATATTACCCACAACACATTTTCCACGAAAGTCGAGCACCATAATTATTATTATTATCATTGATGAAATTATACACGAACTCCGCCCGTACACAGCTGCTAAAAACGGTTATCAGTGCGAAGCCAACAACGCGCCCGCACACGCAGGGCATTCATAACCCGCAGAACACGTCATTATCTCGTACGAAGCTCTCAGATAAGATAGATAAGCATTACTCACCGGTGAGCGCAAGCTCTTAATGGCAGTTGTCGAATGCGATTATCAGTGGCCAGGTACAACGCATGGAGCCGGCGCGAGATCGCGAGCGCTCGCACGGGTTCGTCCCCGGCTGCGCGCCACACGTCAGCCACACGTGATCCACCTCCCCCGCCCCCCGCCCACTGCACAATCTTGTACACTTCGCCTGCGCCTGCGTCACATATCAGTCATTAACAAATGTGGCTAGTTGCATTCTGTTAGAACGAAAATAGCGTCATAATGTCAGTCGGCACACCTGCCTTAGATTTCCAACACGTCTTTGAATGTTCACAACAAGCTTGCGTTCTAAAGTTTCAAATTGAGTTTAAAAGAATCATACCATATCAAAATCTAGTTTTACTATCAAATCAACCTTTAAGTTGAATTTGCATGGCCGCAGAAAGCTTTCAATAAATCAAATCGATAAAGAAGTGATTGAGTTAAGTAAGCTCTCAAAAATGTTGGCGACTCCTATCTTCATTAGATTATTATTTGGAATTCTAGTCATTTCTCACGATGCTATTGAAGACTTACTGGTTCCAGCATAGAAGACGGTGTAAGTGATATCATCCCCCAGCATGTCGACGAACTGTCTGTCGACAACGATGGTGGTTAGCACCAGGTCCCTTTTGTAGAAGGCAGGAGCATCGCCCTCGTGACGCACTGCCGAGTCCATCAGTGGGTGAGATCTACGAATGAACAACATAAATCTTCAAGCCTGAGTGTATCCCAGTTAACCATAAACAGCGGTGGGCAGTATTTCGCCAGCTAATGGTGACAAATGTTAAGCTTAGAAAGTTGCTAAGCTTCTGATTGAGAACGAGTTTATTCCTATTAAATGGAGGTAATGCAAAACCATGTAACGGAGCTGCCGCTGCGAACTCTAGATAGATGGGAATCCCGACAAAATACTTAAATAACTATATACTCATATCAACACTAGGATTTCCTGTCAATTAGCGCACGACCTAGGCAATTAATATATCAGACGCTGAGGTCATAGCCCTATCCTAGAATAGGGGTAGACGAGGTAATTACCATATCTGACATATAATATTTTTTGGTCTGCCGTATTGTAGTGACTACAAAAAAACGTGCAAACTTAAATATAATAATTACTCATTTTGGGGCGTGAACAACTTTAACATACTAAAAAAAACTCCCAATTATAGAAAAGCCTGTGCTAAAATTAAAAATATAAACCAGTCAATAAGGTGGTGGTACCAGCCCTACAAGTACGTAGGAATCGATAGGACTCGATAAAATAAATTGGACAGTTATTCTCGATAAAATGAGTTTTTATGGAGTCAAAAACTCATTTTATCGAGAATGACTGTCAAATTTATCTTATCGAGTCTTATCGATTTCTACGTACTTGTATTGCGGGTCTGATCGCACAGGGTGCGCCAAACACTTATTTCTTCATCATCATCATCATCATCTGCCTAGCCTTTTCCCAACTATGTTGGGGTCGGCTTCCAGTCTAACCGGATGCAGCTGAATACTAGTATTTTACATGGAGCGACTATCACGAATTACTTTTTTAACTATAAAATCATGACGACTTGAGAAGTCTATTTTAATACACCTACCTCAATGAACACTCCCTGAGGCCCAATATCCAGTAGTTTTGTCAATATTGCCAAATATCCAAAAGCTATTTAACTTCCCCAAATTAGAATAGAGTAGGAATCTCGCAGCGTGCCAACAATTAGTGTGTGACCCAATTAAAGGATACGCGTCGAACTCCCGCCCTCTAACCTTGCTCAGATTAGTCTCCTGAGAGCAAGATTAAACTTCAACATTACCAATATCTTGAATGTGTGCACTTTAATACACCGTTACATCGTTAGTTATGCAGACTTGTAAATTACTGCTATTTATTTTTAGTATAGTTCGCGAAGATATGCGACTAAAAGCACAGGTAGATTTAGTACCACATAAATCTTTATTACAGAAATAAATTAGGTGGTTGCATAGGTTAATCCACCACTAATTTAAGTTATAAAACATATTTGGGTGTAAAATAAATGGTAGAACTTACCTGATGAAGTTGAGGACATTGTCGGGAAGGGCTTCGGTGTTGTTGACGCATGTGCCGGGCCGGGGGACGGGCACACGTGCCCTCAGCACCGGCAGCCATGCTGAGCTTGATGAAGCCTACGTAAAACACCCGACATTACACAGTACATATTCACCCGACTAACCCAGAAGGAGGATAATGTTTTAATAGTCTATTTCAATTTCGTAATCATGGATGTTTTACAACGAAAACGGTGAAGGTAGATTGAATCTTAAAAAATATATATAAATTAAGTATTTATTTATTTGACCAGGCAAAACATAATTCTACGACCAAACTCACTTACAAAATGTTGGCTTTTTTAAGTCAAGCCAGACAGCAATATCTCCATACAAACTCTTTGAAAAGAACGCATATGAAAAGGCAGAAGTTAAGAGTAAAATACAGTATAATTATTCACAACTTGCGCACTCATAAGCTTAATTCCAGTGCGCTTAGCTGGCAAGAAATTACAGCTGTTACTCATTTTAATCACCTATATTATAATTATACAACGTTAATTTGCAGTTTTCTACGAAACATATACTATTTATATCATCGTGCATCATTCAATTAAATGCGTAAGTGATATGCAGCCTTAAACGACATGTGTCGACATTTATCACATGACAAGTTAGTGGGATAAATGGGATACTCCCACGGGCATAACATGGGAAAATCCTATTTGTCTCCTGGGTTTTCCAATTTTGTTCAACATCTGTCAATGATATAAACATAAGGTCCTAGTGGCATCAGTAGATGTACTCATGTTTTCTCTGACTAAATTATTTAAATGATTAACACCAAAATCGTAACATTCAGCTTGATCACTGAATGGGAATTTCATTAGAGTTTCATAAAACATACATCGCACTGAATTTAACAGAACAATAAGATAATTTAGATAGCATACCTGTTCCTTGAATCTCCCAGCGAATGCCTCCTGTATGTCGTCCATGGAGAAGGTGCAAATAGCGGAGCCAACCAGTCCATCGCTGGCCCCCGTTGTGAATGCCGCGTAGAACCGCGTCGTGTCGCCCGGCATTTGATACACGCTCTCTGGACCACGCATTTAAGTGTAAGTTTCAATATAAAAGTCACCATCAGACCAGCATACATCCTACATGCATTCATCCTCTATAAATACGAGAACTGTTTAACTTACAGCGAAACTAAACAACCATAAAGGTGCAGCAAAATAGGTATTCGCCAGTCTTTCAGAGAATTTAATGTTGGTACTTAAATGTGACTACAAACTTGCGTCCTAAATAAAATCCGACTTTACAACGTTGCAATGAAATAAAAGCCTGAAATGTTAAATTCTATCAAGGCTGAATTGTATAACGACTATCAAAAAGTGAAGGTACAATTAAAAGATTCATAAAGTTGCACAATATGAGGTCATACTTACGAATTTCATCAAAATAGAAGGGGAATTCGCCCGGTATACTACAATTGAGCCTCGCTTTCAAATAAGTGGCCCAGTTTTGGCTTAATATATGTTTTCCACCGGTATCGTGTTTACAGACTCTCGCCACTCTCGAGTAGACCGCTTTCCCGCAGTTCATAAACTCCACAGCAGTTTCTCGAAAGAAGAATAGCACGTACTCTCCAACATCGAAAGAGCCCACGAAATTAGTTTCTGCGACAGAATAAAAACATCGGTAGTTATTCGAAACATTTATTTTCTTTAAAAACGGCACAGTTTTATCGTTTTTAGATGTCGATTTCATTAGCAAATGTGTGTAGGCATTATGAAAATCCTGAAACGCGCTCGAATAAAATACTTTTCTTTAACATTTCCAATAACTAATAAAAATGTAGGCTTTTATTTCGGGTCGTTTAGCTGACAGGTCAGACATTGTACAAGGTTCTTCTTTATTTCCTTTTATGTTCCTACGATAAAGAGTAAGCACCTATAGGTTTTAGTAGTCTCGTAAAAGAAAGTACGGAATAAGGGACAAAGACCCAATATCCCGATTAATATAATGAACGTCCCTAGGTTTACTTTATTCGAAAAAGCTGATACTTAAAGTTGCAAATCACAAGCCTATGCAAAAGGTTTGTGATTTTCAACTTGAAAGATGAGTTATGTTTTTAAAATATTTAATGTTTTTAAATTAGTACTAAGTATAGCTGACCGCAACTTCGTCTGCGTGAAGAAGATTTTGTGCAAACTTCACATAAACCATCTACTAAATAGTCCGAACAAAGCCTAAACATTTGGTTTGGATAGGTGAGTATAAAATATTTGAGTTATAAAATTACAACGAAAAGTGGCATTGATTTTTATATATATTGACAAATTAGCTCACTATCCCCAGTGAGCTAATTATATTCAGTCCGTCACGCCGAGTAAACAATGTATAGTCCTACTGTACTTTTGAAGGACAGAAAGCTAGATGCCAATTTCAGACAGCTGTACCTACTAACAATTACTTCTCTAATAGGCATAACTCTAGTGCAAATGAGAAAATGAGAGATCGCAAACATTCATTTAAAAATTCTTGGTCTTGTTTATGACTTATTAATCATTCTTATTGGTTGGAAAACTTCGGAGAGAATTTCAACTTGCTGGCTGCGGTCATAATATCGCTAAATAATGTAATAGCCCTAGTAGACAATGGACAACTATTTCGAATATTTGATTTACATTGACAATTAAATAGTAAGTTTTAGACCAACTGAAAATTAAGCTTTGGACATCGAATTTTAGCACTCACTTTATACTCGTATTAAAACAAACTGTTGCCCGCGACTTCGTTCGCGTAGAAATTATTAAGCGGATGTTGTCATATAAAATTCTCAACCAGCAAAATAGTCTCAGAACTCGCACTATATAAGAGTGGTAGGCTTTAAGCGCTCTTATAATTGTTTTAGAACATGCATCGATCCTATATTACTTTTAGACAAGCCGGTATGGGCTCAAGAACGCTCAGTCTCTTAACCAAGTCTCATATACCTATGTATATAAGATCATTTACTAAGACTAGTTGCACTTGAGAAAACTTGCTCTTATATGCGTATTTTCTAAGCTCGTTTGATTTTATATTAGACTTGCTAAATGCAATTTGTAAGATGTCAGACTAATATCAGCATTCATAAAAGTACTGTGAGTACGTGCATTTCTGATCTTATTTTAAACTATTACTATTATTAGATCAATAGCACTGGATAAGTATGATATTAGAGTGATTTTGGATCAACATATTTACAATACAAAAGACAAGACTCATTTAAGACCGTTTGATCTTAGATCGATTTTGGGAATACTATAATTTTAATAGTTTTAAGAGTCATTTTGCTGGCCATACTTAATTTCATTTTTTTTTTTAAATTTTAATATTAATAATTAATGGATTACAAAAACTGGAAGATTAAGTTAGATTTTTTTTCTCCCTTTCGATTTAAGGTTTTATGTAAAGTTGCGAGGAACCCTAATTTATTCCAATATGGAGTTATCTTTAGCATGCCAAATGCTAAAATTAGAGTAAACAATCTTACAATATGAGTTTTTAGACTGACATGGTCACTAAACATGGTAAATATCCCGTTCTTAATTCTAATGTTTGAATCTTACAATAGTCTAATGGTGATCTTGTAAAATGCAGCTATACTAATGGCGACACTATCAATACAAATTTACAAATAAAATTATCAAACGAGAACAGGAAATACCTTATTTAACAAGGCGCATGAATTTTGAAGCGTAAAACGAGGTCTTAATAAATTCCAATACGAATACTTGCCGTAAAACTTAAATACACTGACGCATTAACTTCACAGCAACTTTAATTTGTTTTCATTTATTAATTGTTTCATTGTAACTTTGAAACCAACACTCAAACGAACTTTTAAGTTTGATCTGACGTAAAATCATAATGAGCTTGTATTGCCTCAAATGGTTCTAACCGTAGCCCAATGTTAGCCTAAGTCGGCTTAAATTAATTTTGGCTAGATTTCAGTAAGTGCAAACAGCATTCAATAAGACTGATATTAGAACGATATTAAACTAAATAAGCTTATAAATTAGTGCCCAAACCCAGGCTTATACGAATATAATAAGAGTGATTTAAGAGCAAAAAAACAGTAGTCCTGAGATTGTTGTAAGCCTAGTTTATGCTGGTTGGGTTGCCTATGTCATTCCCAGGATATAATCTATCTCCTTGCCAAATTTCTTTTCTATCGGGTCGGCCGTTTAGTCGTGAAATGGTTAGGTACAAACTAACAAAGTTACTTTTTTGTCGCATTTATAATGTTAGTATTGAAAAGTGGACTACGTGCTACGATTTAGTTTAATGCTTGTATGAACGCTACAAAAACTAAGGAAACTTACTGTCAAGCCACTTCGAATCATACTTCAGCGTTCTCTTGAAGTTATACTTCTTCTGTCCTGTCCGGAAATCGTACAAATCGTTGCGGAATATAACAGGATCTGCCTTCGTGAACTCTGCGTTGGTTCCCGCGTAAAGTGTGGGAAGGCTCCCAGGGTTGCCATCCGTCACCCAGACGGCGGTGCTGTTGTCTGCCGGGTCGTAAGGACACTTCGCCACCCCCAGCCCTACGCCCGGCACGTACTCGTGACGGGGCAAGTGTGTGAGGTTCAGCTAAATGATAATAAATAAGGAATTACTTAGAAATTGAGACAGTAGGTTTAAGCATCTCTAATGTGTTCAAAATCGACACATCTCGCAAATATAAAACAAGGAAATCCATTATGTTACCACACATTCAACATTCAGTTTCTAAACACCCCAAAAGCGTGTGGTAAACTGAGGCTTTTATATAACAACATGGATCAAGCCGTAATGACGGATTAAACGTGGTAACTTAGAATTCTCCTCAGTAGTAAAGATAAATGAGCGAGAGAATAGATAGATCAATCTTACATTTCGGAGTAACTAGTTGGGTCTAGTAACTACTAACTACCCGACTGATCGAACTACTTAATGATGATCGAAGCTATTAACCGTTTTACGGGTTATCGTTAAGAGAATGTTACTGATAGCCTTTACATTTAAAGACTAAATTACTGAAGGATTCTTTGTTAATCACAGGATAGAAACTTTAATTACTGACGTAACTAAGATTATCTCGTCTTCACTTTATAAATTAAGGCTGAAACGAAACCCTTTTGAATCTACATATTTAAATGTTCATAAATTAATGGAATATTTTTTAAAAATAAAATCAAACTCTTAGAAACATAGTACGAACTGAAGTGAACTTGTTTAACGCTATAAAACAAAGAACTTTTATAAACATCAGGCATATTTTCAAGAAAAATGTAATAATCTATTTCATTTTCTAAAATAATATAAATGAAAAATATACACGTAGGTATGATATATATTTTTTCTAGCTGTTTGAATTTTTGATAAAAATTAAAATAAATATATTTTACAGAAATGTATACTTATTTAATTGACTTACATAAACCACCCAATCCTTCGGACTATGAGCATTGGTCCCGCACACATACAGCCTCTCGCCATCTCCCAAAGGTTGCAGCACACGGATGTGGTTCCTACACTCGAACGGCTCTGACTTGCCCTTGCTCACACACCTGGCCACGTTGCTAGCCTCCAATAACAACGCATCCCTCTGCAAAACATACAAGGAGCATTAATACGAGTCTGGATAATGACAAAAGGCTCACGCCTATAACATGCAACTTAAACACAAATTGCGAAATTTCGATGTACGGTCGACCAAGCTATTTGGTTTTTATGTTAACATGAAAATTACATTGTAAAACGTAAACCAAATAGCTTTTCTGTTACTGAGCAATTTCTGATAAAAACAAACCCAAATTACACATTGCCTGACCTGGAAATCGAATCCAGGAGCTCATGCTTACAAGTAGCGGTTGCGGGCACTAGAACAATGAGGCACTCTAGTGGACCATAAACAATATCAGTATCACAGCTGGGACATAGTGCTCCTCTCTATGAGATAGAGTGGTCCACCACGAGGGCCCAATGTGGGTTGGTGAATGTCATTATTATGTTGAATTTTTGGTTCTAGGACATACCTACACTCATAATGTTTTCCTTCACCGTGAAACATGTTCGAGTCTAAGATAAATTTTGTGGCAGACAGTCAGACACATGCTTCACATAATTCGTGTGATGCTGGGAACATGTGCTTGCTAATTCAGTAATCGTGTTCAGTTAGCACATGTTGCGGTGTGTGTCTAACATGTTATTTTGAATTTCGAAAAATGTGTTATGTGTTTTATGTACTTATTTGGATTAAAGTGCTAATTGCAATATTCGGTACTTTAGCAATACAAATACAAAATTAGCACGGGAATAAAGTTAAAACTGTATTTAAGCGCCCCGACAGACACGAAAACAATGAAAACTAGATTTTATCCGCCCCGTCGCGCAAGGATACAGTAGTTGACGTGGAATACAGAAATAATCCAGTTCCACATATTAAGCACATTTGGAATACCCGCTTGCTCTGATTCAACGCCCTGAAAATAGTCTAGAACCCCGTCTTTTTATAGACAAGGAATAACGCTTAGTTTTTATTTACACGTAGATAGATACTTGATCCCCGTACTTGACGTACCTAAGTAGCGAATAAAACGCACACGTCCTCTTTTACAACAGAATACAAGGGTTTAACGTCAAAAGAGTATATGACACTTACGTGTGAAAATGTAGAAAAAGCTTATATGAAAGCAAGATGCATTAAAAATCCAGTGTAGTGCCGCTAAAGTGTTCTTTAGTATTCAGCAACCCTAAGCAAGTGGTTTATTTCACTTTTATAAAACCTTTAGAACTTAATTTTAGGGTCATATTTTGTGTGTTTGTGTTACTGTAAAATTCTGGAGTACGAGTACAAGGTTTAAAATTATCTAGGCAAACTCGAGTGTCATTTTTCTATTTACCTATTTGTGTTTACGTTAAAAAGAGAGTCTATAATAAATCATTTGGATAATTAAATAATCGGTTATAGTAACGTCAAGGTGGAAAAAAATCATCATCATCATCATCAGCCTATTAATGTTCCCACTGCTGGGACACAGGGCCACAGGCCTACTCTCTATGAGAGGGAACGGGCTATAATCCACCACAATTGGTGGATTTAAATTACAAAATAATAATTGATTTCTAATACACTTACCTCGCAATGTGATTGACTAATATCAGTCATATTTAATCTGAATACACGATCCCTGTAACAAAGATGGCCACTTAAATGAAAATGTTTATGGTAATAAACGTAATGCAGTAGTAGAAGCACAAGATAATAATAGTTTCTTAGCTGCATTACGTATTCAAATAACAAAAGTAACACAATCCACGTTGGAATTGAATGAGCTCGGTCCTGTGGGCGGGTCGCATATGCACAGACAACCTCCTTTTTTCTCTTTTTTTTTGCGTCCGCTATCTGCTTAACGAATCGTATAAATTATGCAGAATTGTTAGCCGTTTAACATTAATGCTTTGTTACTAAAATGGACGACTAGTTTTAGTACCATTTTAATAATCCGCGTCTTCCTGTACAAAGCAATTAATTTATTAACCCTTTCATTAAAGTTTATTACTAATGTAAGTTGTAACTTGTTGTGTTTCTTACATACGTCTTAATTTATAGCAACCAGTATTTGTGCCTTGTTTACAAAATAAATAGAACTTTACATCGTATTTGTTGAAGTTAGTGTGAGAATTTGAGAATGTATCGTAGTTGAGAGTCAAGATTTATAGATGTTCTTGTATTAGTACTTGCGTGAAGCGGTTACGAGTTTCGTAAACTCCAACATTACGTGTTAACGTTGGACATAAAATAATGTTATTACTTTTTCTCAATCAAATCAGTATAAAAGTATCGATAAAATGAAAGATTGAAGAATAAAAATAAGGCCTGGTCAAATATTTAAGTAGCTGTTACTTATTTATTTAAAACTTCATCCTTTTACATTATTCAAGCTGCTTAAGAAAATAAAACACTTTTCTTCATGAATATTTTAAGGTGGCTATTATGCCATCAAATGTATAATAAAGCATTCATTGTTTGCTTTAAACTGCATATTTGTATAAAATTAATTCTAAAGTCCGCTTATAACTAACAAGCATGCACGCTGAGTATAAAGTTATCAAAAATTCTGTGAAGTTAGCATTCAGATATTATAAATACCATAATGCTTCTACACTCTACTTGATGAGGTAGGAAAAAAGTTCACGCGTACTTATGAAAAGGAAATATGCATTGGACGAGGGAATTACATAAAAAAATATCATAAATGTGCATACTTTACTCGCGGCCATATTTAGATGAAGTAAAAAGAATTCCCGCGGGAAATGAGAAAGAATTGCAAACTTTCGGACACGTGACGGATAGCTGTCAAAACAGAAGCAAACAGACAGATAGACAAACAAACATAAACGATCAGAGAGCAATTAGAAAACATTTGTGGCGGTAACGTAAATTAGTAAACGGTTCAAAGTCTAGCCCCGTATTTACAAACGCTTCGATCTCGTCACTTTCGTAATGCCAAAAAAAGAAAACTTGACTAAAGTTACTGAATTCAACTTTTAAAAGTCCTGAAATAAGAAACGTCTATAAGAACAGATCTCATTATTGCTTTAACAATTGCTTTAACTTGACTTTAAGGCTTTATATATTCTAATAATGATGTAACAATGATTATTGTTATATTATTTTTAACATACCTATCCATTTCGTCATAGTTGCATAAGTATTTATTATTTGTATTTTTTTTTTTTATTGTTTTATAGTATACTTTTTTTGTATGTATGAGTATGTATGTATTCTAATTTTGTATATATTTAAGATATTTAATCTGTTTTATGTATTCCATTTTCTCTCCTACTTTTACACACTATGTCTACATCTCTTTATTTAGTATCTCCTTTCGCAGGTATGCTGGAAGAGATTTCATTAGAAATAAGCATCACCTTTGTACTATTTTCTGTTCCTTTCTTCTTTTCTGTAATAAGTGTGTACATAAATTGTTAAATAAATAAATAAAATAAAAATACCTAGCCAATAAGATTGACATATAAATATTGTACTTACACCCCATGGGTATGTAACAGTGATACAACAACAATAACCGTAAGAACTTCTATTCACCTGTGACAAACAATAAATAAATGAATTATGAATTATAATAACTTTTACTTGTGGCTTAACTATTTCCGTACGTAGGTAAATAGCGTTTTAAATCTGGCTCATGAAAAAAAATCGGAATCGTATCTGTAATTCCGAAAATTAAACCACAGCAAACTTACAAATAAAAATACCTCTATACATATAGGTATCTAAGTATCAGGATAAGTATAGATTATAAACGCGCATCGACAAAACTATGTAGTATCAGAAATGTAACGAACACAGAACCGAAACAGTGTACCTGTACACGCAGTGACAAGAAAAATGACCCAGCAAGAACAAATAAAAGTTGTCAGAAATTGGTGGATAATACGGTTTCATGTCTCAAGCCCATTTCCCTTGTAAATCATTACAGTGACGGCGAGTGGTTGTGGTAACAGCACTAATCAGGCACAATTGTAACCTCGTATTTATATTGTGCTTTCTGATAAAAAGTTCCGAGTATTTTTAGGCATAATTAGTAGTGAAACAACATAATATGCAAGGTATGTTTGGTAACTTCGAGTAATTATATAGAGGGATTGTTGGCTTCCAATTAATTTGTTACAACAGTAGGTTGATTTTAGATTTAAATCTCATAATTCTCCACAAAATTTCTTCCTAATGTTGCTCCAGTAGGTCGTACCGTATAGACTAATAGATTTTCTTTTGGTATGGGATAACCTACAGACAAAGTAAGATTGAGATTCACTTCTTTTACGTCATTTTAGGAATCCTTAGGATATTGTTTATTGTATATTATTTTGTAACATAAAGCAAAACTTCACACCCGAGTTTGGCGCTTACATTTTGTCATTTATGTATATTATTACAGCCACGTTCTGAAGTTATGTTATAAAATTGCATTGTAGTGTAGCATAGTACTTACATAGCACCAACGTAAAGTGTATTTCTCTCCTCATTCAAATACAGAGTGCGGTAGAAGAGACTGCCGCATGAGAATTCTCTTATATGATCTGAAACAAAGAAAAGCATATTTAGTACACTGCGGTATTTCTCTTTTTAAGCTACTTATGTAATACTAGAATTGACCTGGAGACTTTGTTCAAGATAAAAGTTTATTTCGCTGTAAGTTTTTATTGCACTGCGAATTTAAGAGTGCTCCAAGTTCTCAGATCCATTCATCATCATTCACTGGTCCACTCATATTGGTCATAGTGTGATGTTATACTTATTGCCTATAGCCTTCCTCGATAAATGACTAGTAGTTCGTGAGATTAGCGCGATCAACCAAACAAACTCTTCAGCTTTATAAAAGAAGCATAGATTTATCAGCAAACGATTTAACTTAACTTTAAACAAATACAATTATTGATAAACGCTAATTTGTAATACTTTCTTCATAAATTGAATACCAGAAGCGCATAAAACTTTTAAAGTCGATTTATGGCTAGTTTATGCAATGGATTGTAAGGTATTCTATCATTTGCATAAGAATTGGCCATCGAAGTATAATAACAGTATTTCATACCGTTAAAATTGTGTAGTACCTATGTATTATGTATAAACAATAATAATATATGATATTTATCATAAAAATATGTACTTATTACCGCGAATTAAAATTGTGTTAGCATTGCCAGTCAACGTGGCAATGCTGCCAGTCTTCTAGGCACAGCGTAGCAGTACGAGTACTCCTCCGCATGGAGGAGTACTTTGACGCCTAAGTGTCCTATTGACATTGTTGTATATATGTAGGTACTAGTTTACGTTTAGTTTTATTTTTGTATTTATATATAGTTCTAGTAGTATTATGTACATATTGTACATAATAATTTTACTTCAATAATAAATACATAATAGTAAATTGTGTTTGTTAACAAGTCCCATTTACTTTGAGACAACAGCACAAAGACTTAAATGGTACTTATAAAAACATAAAAGTAGCCCTAGTGTGCCCGGTGTGTTGTCTACTGATGTCTCTGTTATGAAATAATAAAATCGGAACTATGGGTGTCTGTTTAAATATTACAAACACAAAATGAGAGCTAACTTTTCATTTGAAAAAGGCGATCAATTTCGACAGTTGAATTAGTAACAATACTCCTAAAACTAGGCTCGAATATGTTTGGGTTTTCCTGGTTATCAGAAATTTCTCAGTAGCTGCCTGGATTTGTACCCGTTTGACGGCAATAAGCTCGTCCCAAACGGGACTCAACCATATCTGGCGAAATGTAAATGTACTATTAGGTACACCTCTGTCTAATCTTTCGGTAATTACAGGAGTAATGTAAAAAACTAAAACAATCTAGAGTTCTTGATTCAAAATAGATTTCATAATTTCAAACCGAGATTTATAACACACTAGCGGACGTCACGCGGTTTCACCCGCGTAGTTCCCGTTCCCGTGGGAGTACAGGGATGAAATGTAGATTATGTTACTCGTTGATAATGTAGCTTTCGAATGGTGAAAGAATTTTTAAAAACGGTCTAGTAGTTTTTAAGCCTATTCATTACAACCAAACAAACAAAGTTTTCCTCTTTATAATATTAGTGTAGATTTGAACACAGCATTTGAAAATACCAGTTTTAAGATTTAAATAAAATCCCTAAAACGCAAAACCATGTACCTATTCCGTATGCAATTTGAGAGGGTAAGTAATTATGTGAGGGCAAGAAGGCCGTGATTATTGGCAGGTGGTCGTACCGGCGCACACGCAAGCTCACGTGACACCCCACCGCCGCCGCCGCGCCGCTCCATCGTCACGTTCACAACGACCTCTACTTAACTATAATTAAACTTAGCTAAGCTACATACCTAGGTGTGTACAGGATAGAGACACACACATAAATAATAATTAAATACCTAACACTCACGCACTATTAAAATGCGTTTCATGTGTTCTTGGCGTTGACACGATCAGAGTATGCTCGGACAGAGTGGTTTCGAACGCAACTCATATTGTGGCAACCCATAATCCGAGCACACTCTGATGGGTTGCTACAATACGAGTTGCGTCCGAGTAAGTATCTGGGACCCCCAGTCCACTCGGTCCGAGCATACTCCGATCGTGTCAACGCGGCTTAAAAGATCTATTTCATACTACAAAGTGTGTTTCCAGAAATGCTATAGGTATTAGTAACACCATATCATTTATTTCAAAAGCTTAAGAGGAACAAGCTGAGTACACTTTGACATAGGTCAAAGTGGTAAACTGTTCACATCGGTATATCTCGGTCTCTATTCCTGGAAGGACCTGATTAATGTTCTGTAAAACCGATGGTGTGACAGACCAAAGCATAAATTTAGGCTATGGCTAAGGATAGTTGGAAACTAAGCCAAAGGCTCACTAACAAATACTTGTACGGGAGTAGTTTTCTTTTATCACAGTATAACTATATACACTCTTAAATCACACGTACAACGTACGTACGTACAAACAATATAACATTAAAAACTTGTATATTTACAATAAAACTTGTGAAATTTCTGAAACTTTGAACCCCATATCTCCGTAACTAGAAGAAGGTTCCAAGGTGTGGTCTAGAAAAAAAAACTCTCAATGAAGGGAAAACAATAGTGCTTTTCGGCTTCATTAAGAATACTTTTACACTCATTATATGTTTACAAATAGTTGAAGGCAAGAAAGAGATGAGGTAAATTGAGATTGAAAGAATTTTCAGCTGCCTTCTATTTACCAATAAATATTTGGATAACCTATCAAGCTGTTGGCAAAATCCCTTATCAGTCATTCACAGTGATCAGTGATGATTAAACTTGCACTATTCAGTAACGGAACTTTATCAGCTGGTAATGTAAAAGCCTTGTTATTAGGTTATTGAACAGCTCGTTGCGATTAACTGATAACACCTACAGACCTGAATAGCTATTCATAAATGGAGGTCATGCAGATATCTGTAATAAATAAAGGATAAGTTTATTCACAAAAGTATCAAAGTCGAAATGGAAAACATAGAATCTAAAACACAGATGCGTATCCTAATTTCACACTCAATTTGCGCAGGGCCGATGGTCATCGAATCAAAGTTAAGTAAGTGCGGACGGCTATTTCCTCTATCAAAAGGCTTAGTCCGATCCACCCTCAATTACTTATTCGTCCTGCTAGTTGATTATAAAGGAGGCGTACGTAGCCAACATAACCCCTCGGCTACGAGCTACATGATCAAGCGATATGCGTTTTGCGATGACGGACTGTGGAGAAACAAATAAGAAAATGCTTAAAGCATGTCATGAGCGACTCATGACATACTCATGACATGCTCTAAGCATTTTTTTTATCGTGACAGGCGACGCGAACAAAACGAGTGTCGCGTCACCAGAAGTCGTTAACGAGTCGTATGAGTTTCTACTACGCACTAGCGCCGTAACCACTGCATTGCGTAGGCGTGATTCTATCGAAACAATGGTGCGTTGATGCGACGTTTGGGCAGCGTCTGCGCTGCATATACGTTCAATGAAATCCTGAGTTAATGCAAGATGCAGTTACACCTTTAAGTCTTTAGTAGCCGTTTATAAATTCTATCGCGAACAAATGAAGGCTAATTACCACATTGTGATGATTTGATCAGCGAATCACGTGATAAGCATGGATATGTTGACACCACCGGACACAGCGCCAATTACAGCACTAATGAACTCATTGTTTGCTCCTCTAATGAACCGTATGCCATACCACTGCACTATAAACACATAATCTTCTTATAATGAAGTTTTATCGGGAACAGTGTGTGCTGAGCTTAACACCCTCAACCTTCAAAGAGTTCCTTTCCTTATACAGTATTTTATTTTATTTTATTTTATTTTATTTTATTTTATTTTATTTATTCGGGAAAATAAACAGTTATACATTAAAATCTTAAACTAAGTTATAAATATACAAGGTTTATAAATGTATAACCTACGACATTTTCCACAACATATTAATAGTTATATCTAACAGTGCGCTATTCTAAGATTTTAACGGAAAAAGACAGTTAAAACTGAACTTAAACATAGATAGTCATGCAAACGACAGAGAGAGAGAGAGAGAGAGAGAGAGAGAACGAGAAATTATAAAATTAACTAATTAAACTAACTATTATAAAATTAACTAATTAAACTAACGATTATATTCTAAAATTATTTTGTTGACGAGATTTCTAAATTTTTGAGCAGAGACAAAGAAGAAGTCGATGTCTACAAAAATGTTATTGTACTGGTTGGTAAGGCGGCGTAGCGGTGCTCGCAAACCCGCGTTTGTGCGACAGGAACTAACTGCAAATAAAGGTCTTGCACGCACCCCACGGCATATTGTCGTTCTGGGTACTACGTAGCTAATTTTGTTGCGAATATCAATACAGTCATAAGTATTGCACAGATCAAACAAGAACGTTGTTTCCAACATGATTCGTCTAGACTTTAAAGTTTGCAGGTCATACTTCTGCAAAAGGTCATTGTAGGATGCATAGGTACGATGGCAACGAAAATGCATGGCCTTTAAAAATTTTCTCTGTACTTTTTCGATCATATCGGAATATTTACCGTAGTGGGGATTCCATACGGAAACAGCATACTCTAGCTGGGAGCGAACCAACGACCGATACAAATACAAATAGGTAGAGGACCGGGTAAATACTGAAGCTGTTCTCATGATAAAACCGAACATACGGAAGGCATTATTAACAATTTTGTTAATGTGGGAATCTAAATGAAGTTTGTCATCCAACAGGACTCCAAGATCACGAACCAGGGTTTCTCTCTTTAGATTTTCGTTTTTTAAGGTGTAGGGATATAACAAGATGTTTTTATTTTTGGTAAAACTAATAACACAACACTTGGATACACTAAGTTGAAGTTTATTGCGTGTACAATATCCCGAAAACGCATCTAAGTCTTCCTGTAATAGAGAGCAATCACGGTTACTTTTAATGGACCTAAATATTTTAATGTCGTCAGCATACAGCAGTAATTTTGAATTTTTAAAACATTTATCGACGTCATTGATGAATAAAATAAATAGGAGAGGTCCCAGAATGGAGCCCTGCGGTACTCCAGAAGTAACCTCCACAGTGGTAGAGCAGAAACCATTTATTACAACCCTCTGTGTTCTGTTGCAAACATATGAATAAAACCATCTCAGCAGGTCCCCACGTATCCCATTAAACGCAATTTTCTGCAAAAGCAGTTCATGGTCAACCTTGTCAAAGGCTTTCTTGAAGTCAGTATATATGGTATCAGTTTGAACTCGAGCATCTAAATTGTTAAACAAATAGTCTGCGAAAGTCACCAGGTTCGTCGCAGTTGATCTTCTTTTGACAAAACCATGTTGCTGTGGTAATAAAACGCTGTGAAGTAAAGGGTAAACTTTATCATGTACTAGTCTCTCGAAAACCTTTGACAAAGCTGACAATATAGAAATTGGTCGATAGTTTTCGACGTCATGGCTAGATCCTGACTTGTAGACAGGGGTTATGTTTGCGAGTTTCCAAGCTTGTGGAAATATCCCCTTTGAAATGGATAAATTAAAAATGGTATGCAATGGTTTACAGAGATTAGTGGCCGTCTTTTTAATAAAGATTACTGGCAAACCATCTGGTCCAGGTCCCTTTGAAGGGTCTAATGATTCGAGCCCCCTTAGTACATCAGCCATTGAAAATTCAATATTACTTATAAGCGAGCAGGTAGGGGAGCAATCGATATGCGAGGACGGTACACCAGTTAACGTAGATGGTTCATATACCGAATGAAAAAAGTCCGAAAAAGTATTGCAAATGTCTTCTGGGTTATTAGTAGGCTGATTTTTATATTTCATGGTAGAAGGAATTCCAGTAGTGGATTTTTGTTTAGAAATGAAAGTCCAGAAATGTTTCATGTTGTCTCGAATACCATCCTCTACAGAAGTAATGTATTTTCTGTATGATTCTTTGCACTCTGACTGAAATCTCGTGCGGTATAGTTTAAACTGCTCGTAGTCCGATAAATTCTTGTACATTTTCCATCTAACCCACGCTTTGGATTTGTTTTTACATATGTGTATCAGAGATTTTGAAAACCATACAGGAAACTTCAAAGATCTACTGCTAACCAAAGGTACATGTTTTCTTATTATGCCAAAAATAGTGTTATAAAACGTGCCTAAATACTCGTCAGGTGATTGATCATTCAAAAACTTATCCTCCCAATTTATTTCTTTTAAATCATGGTTAATGTTTTCATAATTGGCTTTAAAGTAATTATATTTTTTAATAGTCTTACGAACCATTGAACAACTGGGCAATGATACAGGTATCAACACACAAAATGGGGGATGATGGTTATCTGACTGCAGTAAATAATCCGTGGGCGGGTATGTAGTGCAGTCGTCGTTACTAATGAGCAAATCCAATATCCTCCCGTTCAGATTCCTTGCATTATTAAATTGATGACCGTCGAGAAAGGACATGAGCTGACATAAATGGATACCGATAGGAGAATTCCCTCTACAAGTCAGAGCGGTTTGTGAGGTACCCGCAGTGCACGCGACCCAGTCAATTTCGGGTAAATTATAGTCACCTAACAGATAGTAATGTTCAGAATTGCTGTGCCCAAGTACGGATTGTAATAAGTCAAAATAATCAACATATATACTTTCAGGCGTTTTAGGCGGTATATAAACTGCAGCAATAATTACATTTTGACCTCGACTCGAACATGGCAACTGTATTAGTATGTGCTCAATATGCGTATGCACAGAGGAACATGGAAGTAATCTTACTGAGCGCAGTTCTTTTAACACAGCAACAAGAACACCACCTCCGTCTTTCCTTTTGGTTGCAGCGCGATCTCTGTCACATCGGTGTACAGTATATCGTTCGTCGATGAACTCGCTGTCAGCTATATCAGGCATTAGCCAGGTTTCGGTCAAGATTATTACGTCATAAGAATTAGCAAGGATATTCATATATAGCGTATGCAGTTTCGTACGGATTCCCCTGCAATTTTGGTAATATATTATTAAATTATCCGCCATAGTAACTTTGAACTATACGGAATAAAATAGTGCCAGCAGTATGCATTGCGAATGTAAAAATAATAAATAGAATCGTTGTCATTAAATATTCATTAAATATCAACACAAAACAATAATATAGCCTCGAATGAGACATGGTAAATGCATGGTGTAATGTAAGTTTGCAGTACAAAAACAATATTACAGAGTCCGGGCAAATGTGATCTAATATGCTACCAACGCCTAACGAGAAATACATTGCAATCACGTCGATGAGATTATATACAACAAAACCATTCAACACCATTTCAAAAGTTGATATAAACAACACCGATGCAAAATATAACTGTATACGGAAACTGAAAAACACATGACGCAACATAAATCTAAATTTGTGGTTAATGAACAGTGAATATAATATTTCATAATCCAGGCAAACAACATAATATGATGTGCCAACAACGCCTAGATAAAAGCGCATAGCAATTACATCAAAATGACTTATTATCTTAATTATTAAAGAGGCAGAACTTATTAAGACAATTCTTTTACATGTAAAATCAGGTATGAATACAAGAAGTGTCTCTCTCTCAAAAACTATAACTATTATACCAGGGGAGTCTATGACAGAAATGCATGCAATAATTAAGTAAAGTGCAAGTAAAGAAACGACATAATATAAGCATTTGCTGTGAGTAGCATAATTAAAGCATCTTTGTTTCTTATATTTTTGCAGAGCCAGGCTTGATTTTAGCGATGTCCTGCGGGATCCGAACTGCAATGGCCTTAGTGCCTTCTTTTTCACGGACAAGTATGGTTCCATGCTTGACCCAGACAAACTTATAATCATGCTTTTTGGCTGCGTCCCGGCATTCACGAAACAATTGTTTGTTTTTTAAGGTTAGGTGTTCGTGCATGTAAATTGTTAGTGAGGTACCCGATACTCCCAGTTGCTCCGTTGTAAGCCCCTTGCAAAGTCGATGAGCGCTCAGGATATTGTCGCGTAATATTCTCGAAGCAAACTTCACTATAATATTTTTAGGCATGTTATTTTGTTGGTGCGCGTGCGGGACTCGATGAATAGATATTATATCGTTCTGTTGTATGTTGCACTTGACAGCAGAGCCAATATTCAGCATTAAATTAATAAGATTTTCATTACGCCGTTCCGGTATGTTACATAACTCTATATTACAGTTTCGTGCGCCCTGTTCGAGGCCATCAATCTTGGAGACCAAATCCGAGACCATCTTATTCAAACCAGCGGACTCTTGAATTTGTTTACAACAGTGGTCAATCTTCTTACTGAGATCGGTGTGATCGTCAGCGACAAACTGGACTGAGTTCTTAAGGGAATCGACTTGACATGTCAGACTTTCATGTTTCTCATCCAGTTCAGATACTCGCTGGCGTAAAAGAAGCTGATCCGAACGAAGGGAATTAATTTCATTTTTAATCTCAGAAGTAACTTGAGTAATGGAAGCCAAGTCGCCTTTTATTGATGCAACGTTATCAGATATTTTGGCGATACTTGCTTCCATGTCAAGCCTCCACTCACTCAGCGTACTGCAGTATCGAGTATACAAGGGATTTATTTCATAAACGTATTTTCCTGGAAGAAAAACCAATTTCCTTATTACAATAGCGACTTGAACGTTAAATTTATTTTATCAGAACCCCGGGTTGTTTTTATAAAATAAGTTTATCGTAAATATTTGTTGAGCCGGTGACGATGACAAAATGTAAAATTTTAATCTAATAATTGACAAACATCAAAGTGTCACACTTGATCCCTAAAATACCCATACAAAGTGACATAATAATGTTAATAAATTAATTTACAGCAAATAGGCAATACGGGTAAGTGCGGTTAAAATGTAAATCCATAATAACGAGGTGAGGTATCGCGACGGCAGCAATGACGACCGCATTATGCTGATACCATCGCATCGGAGGGTTAAATACCGCAACAAGTAAACGAGCGGACGACTGTTTGCTGAAACGTGCCGGCGCTGGTTAACTCGTGTTGCTACTGAATTCGTGCTGTTGTTTTTACGTTGAAATGTTGTTTCTGTAATTGACGGTGTTGTTGGGGTTGGATGTAAGTTGCTGACTTACTTGAATACTAGGTACAACAAATTAATTATCGTTAGTTCAGTCGCAGAGATCTAAAATAGGTAGACTATTAAAATTTTAACTCGGAAGTTCGTAACACCAAAATCCGCCACCGGACGACAGTCTAGGACGCGCCGGACGTCGGGGACTGGGTGATATGCCTCAAGTGGAGTTGGGCTGGACATATGACTTGACACGGAGCTGGCCAATTGAGCAGAACTTTGACCGAGTCGTGGCCAAAGGGGATTAAACTTTTTGACCAGGTTTTCTTTCGCCATTTTGTTTTTTTTTTTTCATAGTAACGGCCACGCATAATACCTATAATAATCGATAGCTTGTATCCAAACAAGTTTTGTTTGTGACAAAGTATTCTAAAGTGTCTTTTGTACACCACGTGTCCGAGATATGAGCTATCAAAGTTAAAGTCCATTGGCTGATGGAATCTTTAGCATAATTTTGATTTGCGTGTCTGATACACGCATATCACTTATCGATATCAGTCGATAGCTGGCATCAATACAAACAAGTTTTGTTCAAACAAAACGTTCTAAAGTGTCATGTTTCCGAGATATGAGTTATCAAAGTCAAAATCCAATCACTGATACTTTAGTATTTTCAGCACAACTTTGATTTGGTCAGACACGCATAAAACGTGTAGGTATCAATCGATAGCTACTAGCATCAATACAAACAAGTATTTTCTGCGACAAAAACTTCTAAAGCTTGACACTTTGGAACATTTTGTCTCATACAAAACTTGCTTGTACTGATGCCAGCTATCGATTGATACACGTTTTATGCATGTCTGATCTAATGAAATTTGTGCTGAAGATTTCACCAGTGAATGGATTTAACTTTGATAGCTCATATCTCAGAAACGTGACACTTGATATCATTTTGCCTCTTACAAAATTTGTTTGTATTGATACCAGCTATCGATTAATACTTGAAGGCCTTATGTGTGGGCTCTACCAAAAAAAAATCAAAATGGCGGAAAAAAATCCGGCAACGCTTCATACAAAAATGTTCCAAGCCCTTTAGGCTACAGGAACCAGAGCCGTCCAAAATCTCGTTAGGTCGTCCTAGTCGTAGGATATCGTAAAAATCGCGGGAAAAACCTGGATGATGGACACCCGGAAAGTGTGGCACAAGAAAGAAAAGGCCTATCCAGGAAAACCCAGCAGTGGCTGACCATCTGATCATTTAATGATGATGTTGGATAGTTCCATCATCATAATGAAATGATCAGAACCACCATTGTTGAAAAATATAATGGTGTTCATATAATATTACTTAAACTTCTATTACATACAACTTCCTTTTAACGAATACAAAGAGATCAAAACTCGCATGAGTTTTGGTCATTCTAAGTCTGAAAAAACATATTGCCAACATTAATATAGATCAAGATAGTTTCCAACAATAACACCGAAAAACATCACCCAAAGTACCTGAAAAGTGTCTATTTGTTGTCCAGTGACGTCAACTTGGGTTTCAATACCCAAATGGATACAGCTAGTCAACTTCCATATAATCTGAATACCTACCAGTCTACCTGACTCAGCTCCCACGCTGAAAGGGATAGACTGTTCTATTTCTAAGCAAGCCCTTAGGGGAACAGTAATAAAGGTGTGTTTATTTAGAAAATATAATATTCCCTCACGAGCTGAGGGTTTACTCAGCTGATGCAGTGTTTTTATTTACTAAACCAGTGAGTTTGTACTTTTACAGTGGGCGGTTGATAGACTCTTAAAAGCAAAACGGGGGCAAAGAGCGGTTTCTGTGGTAGATTATAATAATACTAGTTTATTCCCGCGGCTTTCCACTACGTACGTGGTGGTACGTGGTGTTCGATAATTGTCCCACGGGATGATAGTACCGAGAAAAAAAGTATCCTATGTGTTAATCCAGTTTATAAACTATCGGTGTGCTAAATTTCATCCAAATACGTTTTGTAGTTTTTGCGTGAAAGAGTAACAAACATACAAACACATACAAACTCTCGCATGTATAATAATATTAGTGTGTTTTACAACAAATCGTAGTACCTACTTGCCGTGATTAGCCTGAATTTACCAAGAAACAATTTATTTTTTCACGAATATTAATTTTCTTAATAAGTTGTTATTGTTAACAACTTAACATGACTCCGCAAATTAGCACAACAACCAAAACAATTTAAAATAAGAAAAGGAATCGTTTGCGAACTAAATATGTTGTTGCAGACCGCAGCAGCTGTGGTACAGAATATGTTTCCTTTTTTATTTCGACGCAGTTGTAACCGGTGCGTGGTGTACACCGGCCCTACATTCACGTCAGTGTATTAATATCCTAGCATGTATTCGAAAATGAGAGAATTAGCGCTTTAAGCGCTGCATTATGCATACGTGCTGGCATTAAACTAAATAGCTTTTGTTCGCAGCTTCACTACCCGTTGTTTGGCTATATTTAAGTTGCCAGTAATGCTCTTCTATTTTTAAAATTTGTTGCCGGATATTAAAAAGAAAAATATTTGAACGATAAGTTTTAAAATAATATTCTATAAAGTTTCAGAAGCACCAAAGCTTTTTGAGGAAACCGTTGCCTTGTAAGCATGTTCGATATAATTTACGATACTAGATAACGCTGGGAGCTTCAGAAGAACTAACAAAGAAGAATGCAGAGCAAATATTAGAGAATCGATTTGGAAGAGTCATGGTCCTCGTCCCCCAGTAACTTCGATACAGGAGTATGTCATTAAGAATTTAAAAAACGTTTTGCTTTTGAAAGTGATGGTATTTATACATACGTACGCAGCAGAAATTTACATAGGTAATAAAACAGTCCCATAACTCCCGGTTAACGTCCCAGTACACGAAACCCGAAAGTAAATCAGACACCAGCAGTTCAAATAAAGTCTTCGTATTTACAAAGAGCTCACACGAATGTCGGCGACTTGCAGAGAGAGTTGTCTGTGTACTTAAAAAGAACAATTCTCTAGTAAACGTTTTACTAAGCGTCTGGTATAGTGTCCCCTATCATTGTTTAAAGTTTTAAACTCGAAGGTAATGTTGGCGCCGGGCGCAGAGCTCAGGTAGGTGAGGTTTGCGGCGGGAGTGCGGGGACTAGTGCGGTTCTCACTTCTCCACTCATTCCGCTGCTTGGGATTTCAATGGTTAGGGATGTGTTGCATTCTTTTTGCGTGTTTGAGTTGCGCGTTCGTCCGGTCCGAGATGTGGTCCGAGATAACGGCAGTGTCCGTAAATCTGCGCTGTCCGAGTCGCCGCTCTGTAGCCGCATTTGGCTCTGTACTCCACATTGATATCTAAAAGAAAATACTCTAGAGAAACTGCACTGACGTGTTTTGCTAAAATACTGTGATTTATTTTCGTCTTACAATTCCAAGTTAGATTTTCAGAAATGTATCTAGTTTAATGTGCTTTTAAACCTTACCTAAATATTACGACTTGTGAGAAATAATATTTATCTCAAACAGTCATGCTAATAACATGAGGTATATCCAACTTTGTATGTATCTCTGAAACTGGAGGCCGCAATCCTCAAAGGATTGGTATGAAAATTGGCACATTTATAGCTACGGTCTAAATCTCAGTTACATTTGGAGACGGGTGAAATCCTAAGGGTATGTTGATGGAACGTATGGTTTTAAAGTATTACCTCTGGCTTAAAAGATACTGTACCTTAAAGTGTATATTAAAAGAAATATGTGTTCTTGTTGCAATAAGTAACAGTTAAAAAAAAAAATAAAAAAAAAAAAGTTTATTGCTTTAACTTAGATAACTTACTATATTTACAATGGAGAGAATCCTTTTAAGCAAGGAGTATGCTTGTTTTAGGATGCTCTGCCCCTCCCCAGGTTATATTGAAGTATTTAAGTTATTGAAAACTGATCACGACATTTAGTTAATTTATACAAATATAAAAATAAAAATATAAAAAAATATAAAAATATAAAATGAGAAAAATATAAAAATGCAAGAATAAAATAGGTTTTATAAGAGTCAATTAACAGTTATAACAAATCATCGTAAACTTGACCAAATAAAAAAAGCCCTGAATCAAGCACTCAGCATTCAAATTAATTTCAGCAAAAACAATGTAATGAGAAAACATTACTGCGCATTCGATTCAATGTTTCAATTGAGTATTTTACATAAAGGGGAGAGGCAAAAAATACAGATATATGGCGCCAGAAGTGTCGAGCGGACGCCCGGGGCGCTCATTAAGGCCGAGAGGCGCCCAAGCCCAAGCCGTGTTGTTTTTACACGGATTTCGCTGTTACAATTACCACGGTAAGGTGACGATGCTTCGCTTAATTCAGTTATAAATGTTTATGTCTCAGATACATTATGCTGCACAACAAAGGCTTGTTATTTTAGGCGTACTAAGAAAGCAGTAACTGCTTCCACGGGTTTATGTCAGCCGCCACATTTCTACTTGGCCTCTTACGTTCCAGGTGAGTGGCAGTTAGCAAACTATTGTTCATTAGATGAGCCGTGGGATTATTTGGAAACTTGTCATATAAAAGATTTTGTTCCATTATATAAGGCTAGAAATTATTAAGCATGGCAATATCTTCTTTTATCCCTTACGTCTCAGCAAGGTTGAAAATAATAATAACACAATAACAAAATTTGTACTTTTCTGGTCAATAAAGTTTATTCAAATTAACATGAATGTATAAGCTTTCCCTTAAGTCCCGAAAGTAATAATTGGGTCACAAATGGAATTTACACCCAAACGAAATCGAAATACTAGGCACGACCAGTTTCTTTACCCAGGGAGAGCTAACAATAGCCGTGAAAAGTTAAGGGACAACAAAAAGTTGGAATACAGACAGTAATTCATTAAACTCATTCCACATTACAAACATGCCACGTTCTTCTCATTCGCACTGCTTGTAGTAGGTAGAGCGAGCACTAGTAACTAGCTAGCTAGATAATGGCATAGAAAAATCTAATTAAGGTTAGCACAAGTATGTCGGGTGCCCCATAATAAGGATCGTAACCGCAAGTCACCACAACTAGCGTCGTGCACTTTATCTATTAAGAAGATGTCTGTGCCTTTCAACTAATAGAATTTTTAATCAAGTTCGTTGCGGCGCCGCCTCGGCACAAGTACGCCAGATTAATGTAATTCGACGACGCCATCACAAAGGCAAATTGTAATCCTCCCTCTTTTCATTGTATATTCCCGTAACGTGGCACTCACACAATGTCTCGTATTTTTACTTTATTCGACAGCACCATGCATTATGTAGATACACATGCCACTGCAGTAATATTTTATTAGTGTGAAAGAAACAAGTTTTGCTAACAAACGTTGAATTGCGACAAAGGTATGATTTGCATAACGTCATCTCCGTAGCGGCCTTTGACGTGGTGTCGGATGGATGTCGCCGCGCGGGTCGAGCGGGCCGACCGGCTAGGCGGCTGCAGGCGCAGTGTTCAGAACGCCCCTTAAATCGGCCGATTGCGGCACAGTCGTTAGGAAGGCCAAAGTGTCGGGACAATTAAGTTGAAGCGGCGATTGTGAACGGTGCCAAAGCGGATGTAGGTCAGTGAGTGCGGAGTGGACCCGCACCACTAAGGTGACAGCGGATTCAACTACGCCGTGTCATGACCTCGACAATCCTGCCCGCTTTGGCAACGCACCTCGCGCCCCAAATACTAAGCTTTTGTTATTGTTACATTGTCATCCCCATTTCTACATATGCAATGAAACGACTCTTGAACTTGCAGTTAATAGTCTCTATAATATAATACAAGTAGGTAATACAACAGAGCACCCTCCCCATTTGGGCTGATCTACATTATTTTCGACATAAAATCTTATCTATGAACTTCTTAAAGATGCATTCTACGGAAGAAGCCGGCGTCTATCTAAACAAGAAGGGGAGATAAGGCGGTTTAGTGCACTCATATATACAGCGTGGCCCCTGATGCAAGATTTTCAAGACTTTAAGTCTGTCGTTATGTCGAAGCCCTCAGTCCGTGCTCTTTGACAGAATGACTTTACGTGGAACATATTGTATACCTTGCTCTAATCCGATTAGAGAGGTAGTATAAACTACCCATCAAACTTCTTAAATAAAATATTTTCATCTTGAGATTATTTCTTTTGATCTTTGACAGGTCGGGAAAATTATTTATAGTTAAAAATAAATCCATTTTTATGGGGAAAAAGACCTCTATTAACTGGATTAAGATTGTGCCCATGAATAGTAAATTAGCAATTGAGTTTCCCTTATCACAATGGAGATTAAATATCGTAACCGGCGATATGTGAGACAGAACACCTGCCTAATCTCTCGGGATCAGGAGCGATTACGTTGTGTAACTAAATAAATTACTTAATTAATTCAATCTCGTATAACACTTACGCCCTGTGGTCTCCATTAATTCAAACACAGCATTATCTATGTAACACTCAGTTTATGCCTCCAAGCTCGGGTGGCAGTACCAAGTAATTCTTTGCAGCTTCTGCTATTAATTCTCACATGTTACCAGCGAGCATACATTATAACCCAACTAGTTCGCCGTTTAATACTACTAAAAGCTTTGTATATTCACCTATGTGACCCTTTTCGAGCAAAATTGTACTCTAGAACGGAGCTACTGAGAATGTTTATACACGAAAGCAAACAAGATTTTTCTCGCTATTTAGAATGCCTCTTTTGGATAGTGTAAAATATGAGTGCGGCCGCCGTGAAATGAGCTTTGGGCTCCTGTCAGCCCGCGTCGTCGTCGGCTGCCGTCTGAATTTTGTACAAAGCAATTTTCGTCAACTCTGAAAAGCATCGAATTAATCCGCTGAAGATAATGAGGACGGAGGTGAGTGTTATTGCCTCATTAATGGCGTTGATTGGCGTAAATAATATACGCACTCATATTACTGTCAGTTTATTTAATGCACCGATAACTGATTTGCTTATTTGTTGTTTTAAAGCTGTCATTCCGGAAATAGTACATTGTTATCCTAGGGGTGAAAGTAACTTATAAGTATTAGTGAAATATTTGTAACTTTGTAACTTAAGTTATTTAAAAAATTATATTCTTCAATTAATACTGAATTTTATGTTATTTCTATTTTACATCGCGCTGTAATTTATAGGCTGTATAGAAGTCGGAACATGGTTCAATAGAAATGTGAAAATAGAACTAGATTTTTTTTTAATAATGTGACAGCTGTCAGTTGAAAGCGATTTTCCCTAGGGCTGAAAAGTATTACTTTCAGCCCGCTCCTCAGGCAACTTCAGACCTACTTTCCGAGTATGAGTAATGAAAAGTCAGTTAAAATTACAGCGTGAAGGACGTGGGATATTTTGGCCTCATCCGCAGTAATATCATTGCACACACGTGAAAAATAGCACTTAAAATGTCATAAAATTCATTCATCATTTTATTTCGCGAGTGTCGTATCAACACTTTTATCCTATCAAAATGCAATTTAAAACAAAGACTTTTTTAAACTGTTGTAAAGGCTTTAAAATTTTTGAGTATAGCAAAGGCCTGAATACAAAACTGAAATGAAAAAATATTTTCCGTGCAAAGATTTTTTGCTGTATATTTAGTATGAAACATTTTATATCGCGGGAAACGCGATATTTTTGTTGTTGGAAGTTTTTGCTTAGTTTGCCGTTTTTACAAGAGATTCGCTACATTCCATTGTTTCTATAGTGGCGGAACTCAGTTAACTACATGAAACAATGGCTGTTGGTACTGATATCTTCTATGAAAAACTGTCCTTTCAGATATGGTTGATTGATGGATTGAGTTACGAAGGCAGAAAAAATCACAATTCCGTTCTCTTTAGAAACTTTACACAGGAATTCCAAACATTCTAGGTATACATGTGTCCTTGCCGATAACATTCGTGTACGAGCATTCAAAAGCCAGCGATGTGGTTGAGCCAGAATTCTTCGTTTGCAAACTTATTTCGGTGCTCGTTGGAATATCCTCACCAAACGTATTATTTTGGTCGTGTGCGAATTATTCTGTGGAACTGTGATGTATGTTCTTCTAAAATCAATTTCTACTCTTAAATGTTTAGAAATTCAAATAAAGCAACTGCTCAAGACCGAACAGAACAGCGAAGAGTGGCAGAAGAAAGGGAAGGCCTATCCCTATAACAGTGTGTGTTTCATACTATTGGGTATAGGCACACACACATTCAGTGATTGTTAACACACAAAGGTTTTCAGTGACTCAACAAATCTACACCTAAATGTCCAAATTATCAAAACGTCCAAATGTAGTTCGGAGGGGAATTAAATATGGCATGTACGGATGCGGGCGACGACGCGTGGTTAGCGAAGCGTGTCACTGATAGCTTCGGTCCCTCGTGCCGGCCGCGTCACGCTCACGGTGCTTACGTGCAAACAAATACTGAGGACACACAGGACGACAGGACTGAATAAGGAAGAATTATGAAAGCTACTTACGAGTAGGTAGATCACGCATGTTTTAGGTAGCATAATTTATAAGAATTGAGATTAACAGAAATTCATGTTTTAAGTACAGACATCATAAGATTTAAAAAGCGACCCTTGCCTATTCGTGGACCATTCATTACATATCGGAATCTCTACGTGTCTGCACACCATGTTGAGTGGTCTCTGTTGTAATTGGTACGAGATCGTAGATCTAACACAGTCGGATCGGTTTGTCAGAAACCGGAGAGACTCTTCAAACTTTCCGGTTCCTTGTGGTCTGGTCTTCACCAGTCTTACCGAGAAGTATAAAAAACCCTATCAAAATATTCAACTGTTTGACAGACGTTTAGATGTTAAATGTTATGATGTTATGGACAAAGAAAAAAATAAAATAAAATAAAATATGATTTTATTGGCATGTCAGAATTACTGCGAGAGGAATTTGTGAAAGTGTGAACCTATACCTACTTTGTTATTTTGATTTTTTAATTTTATGTTATAACTCTTTTAGTTTTAGTTACTGTAATTGGTTTTATAACCGTTTACATCGGTTATAAAACCAATTACAGTTAAATAAATAAATGTTGTACATAAGCTTCGTTCTCGTGATAAAAGATATTTATGAAATATGTTAGTAAAAATACAAGGGACATGAAAAATCACGCTGACTCATAATTATTCCGTATACCAGTCCCTAATGATCATTACTAAAGTCCCCTCTCTAGTTGTTCCCCTGGGCTCCTGAGGGAAGAACGGTGATGACACTGGGATTAAAGGTCGATAAGAATTCATTAAGTGGTGGTAAGACATCTTGTATTAAGGTGGAAGCCTCAGTGTGGCCAAAAATTGAAATTTTCTTACGTGTTTTGCAATTTGCAGGTTGTCAGGTTGTATGTTGGTTATAATATGATGAGCTACCGTTACAAATATGGCTAAACTGAGTTACAATCAAATCAAATTTAATGAATATTTCATGAAAAAGTCATTCATTGGGATTAAATTAATTTATGGGGGTTACATTAATGATTTTATTGACTACAACCTGACTACTCGTATATGACCTGCCATGGTGTTCCTATACATAATTCGTAAATATGTTTTCTTTTTGTATTATATTGGCACGTTATTTTCTTATAAGTGAACTGTATCATTTAAATTATTGCACTTCTGTGTGTTGTGTTATGTCTTTTGTGTGCACTAAATAAATCATTTATCTATCTACAATTGTGTAAATGTTTTACGGCCATGAATAATATTTAGTTCAAAACAAAACTTGTTACGGACCGGCAAATTGCAGAAAAACGTCAGAAAATTTGAATTGCACCGGCTAATCTGACCTTAAATTAATTTTTGACATTTTGATTTTACAAATTTATTCTTATTATCTGCCTGGGCTGCTGTAATGAGGTCTATTCTTAGTCGTGGTGTATTCGATGTCTGGTTCGTACCAAGTGTTTGGATTTTTCATGTGTGTAAAGTTCTTGATAGGCTGGAGATCGGATCTGTGTATGCTTAATAACAAAAGTTAGGCTTGCTCATATAGCAAAATGTAGCTTCCTAACAAGCAACTGCCTACCCCTTTAGGAAATAATGGCGTGACGTTACGAGTATCTTCTCATTCCCTTAAAAAGTAATCATTTTCCCAACAGACACGAAACGCAAAATAAATACGTTTAGTACAGTTCACTTGTCTACAATATCTTTTTCATTTCCGTCGTACGTCTAAATAACAGAAGTGTTGATGCAAAGCGGGAACAATGGACCGCCAAGCGGATGCGTAGCACGCGTCACATATACACGTACATACATGTATTACACATGTAATTTAATTCAGCTCATTCAAAAGCGCACACGTACAATATGCAGCGTACAATCAGGGACTGCTACGTGCGTAGCAGAAGGTCTACGGTCTACGCTTTTCGTAGCGATCGTTGACTTTGGTTAGACGCCATTTTCACTGTATTGCGGGTAGGTAATAAAGCTTTATTTCTATTATTAATTGCTTAAAATATTATTTTAATTAGTAAGCCACCAATCAGCAAATGCTACGAGCGTAGCAGCAGGCCTACGCTTTTCGTAGCAATTGTTGATTTTGGCCAGGTATCGTTTCCAGTGTCTTGGAATTCGTCAAAAATATCGTTAATATTTATTTCTATTATTTTACAGCTTTTAGCGTAGCGTTATCTTTTCTCTATTGTCCTTTTGCCAACTGAACAATTTTCTCGTAGCAAATACGTCTTCCGTGAAATGAGATGTTAATTACCTTATTGAGTAGCGTTTGTGATTATTAGAAGAGTTTTTAATACAAATTAGCCCGGATTTTTTGTTAATAATGCAGTTTTACTTCATTTGATCTTTAACCTGATAAATATGATATTTCTGTCACGATTTGGCACTAATTGCAGCTCTAGTTAACGCGTTTAAGATCATAACTACGATCATTAAAACTTTTACCAAGCATCCTCGGAACCTAATCTCAAGGAACCCTATTAACTGAATCTTCTCCACTTTGCTCGTCTTCTGCAAACTACGCTTCCTCTTATCAATAATTTTACAGGCGCCGAACATTTAGGAGAGCGGTTGGCCAATTTCATATCTCAGTCCATACAGCAAATATTCGTATACCCACAATAAAATTCAAGTAACACAGTCTGATACACGCAGGGCTACACAAATTACTTCAATAAGCACGCATGATGGAGGACGAGGTTCCCACGAAATGGCGAAATTCCATCCGCCGTGGATGCGCCACTGAATACAAATTCACATGTACTCCAATTATAGGAAAACGATTTGGTACGAATATTCTTGGCAGACTTGCAAATTTCGTCTCGAATCAGCAAAATATACTTATTTTGTTGGGAGTTAGAATGGTCCCGTCATGAATTCGTGACTTTCCTTTTCTGGATGAGCCAAACTGGCCTCTCGAGGGACGGAGACGGTAGATCTGTTACGTCGCCACTGACGGCAATTGATTGATATTACAGACCACGACTGCGGTGACTTTAGTGAACTGTCAACTATTATTATCCCCGAGGACTTCACTAAACTATTGAATACCTGCCTAGGCGCCGTTCATATTTTACCTGGATATGGCCTAATTTTTCACTTAATAAGTACTAATTATAATTCACAAATCGTTAAATATTCCTTCTTCTTGTGGTGCCTCTCCAATTAATGAAGGATGGCGGTGCCCATCAACTCCATACATTCAATGACACATGTTAGTTAGTTACATCCCCTAGGATGTACTATGCAGACTCTAACAAGGTTTAAGTTAAAATAATAATTCTCCAAGTTATTTGTACACATTACAGTTACATTATTTGCTTGCAGTAGGTCACACAAGTTACAATGGATGTCACGTACACAGGACACGTACGATGGACGGACACAAAACGAGTTGTAATTTTAATTAAAATGTCACAACTTTTGAACCCATAATACAATTAGATACTTTAGCATAAAGTTAACATAATACGTTCTAATTCAAAACGCGGCGGATTTCAAATTTCCACCTTTATGTAAGAAATGAATTTAATATTTCATTTACATGAGCACTTTGTTGAATAATTTCGAGTTTGACTTGAAAGTTCGTAGCTGTATTTCGGTATTATCCATAAAGAACAAGGTTTTTGGGTAAGTGAAACATTAAGGTCAGGATTTGAGTCTCCCACGCCTGTCTACAAGCATATTGTTCAACTAAGAATAAGTTGTCTGTACACTGCGCGAACTTTCAACAACTTTAGTCACGGAAATTAATTTTACGTTGAATAAAGACGATCGCATTGCTATTTCGGTATTTCATTTTGTGAAGACCTTTTCATTGGTTATGGGTATAATTATTAAAATTACCAAGGCCTTAACGATAAACACTTACTATCTATATTAAACCTTCATCTGTTAGCGAAGTAGACACAATCGCCAGAACGATTTGAAAAAAGTTTGAAATCACCCCTAATATAACTTCAAAATGTAGGGCGCTCAAGTAGTTTAGCGCATTATTTAAGTTTCCGACTTTAGACTATCAGCACTTAACAATCTTATATTTATTTAATCTTATAAATAATTATAAGATTAAAAAATTTGTTCAATGATGTGCCATGAAGACAAAATATAAAAATGTACGTCACAACTGAATTTATCATCTGCTTGCACGACAAAAGAACTTTACAAGTCCCAAATAAATATTGTTCCCGAACACATATTTGACTAAACAACAAAACAAAGCAGCATACACTGCCTATCTACATAGGTATCGTAAACTGTTTGTGCGTCCCATTACTGGCTGCACAAAAGGCGAGCCGGTTCAAAGTTCAAAACGGAGTACTAGAACATTGTAGGTGCCGACTATGGGCTGAAAAGGGCAATATGAGAGGGAAAATAGCTCTCAGAGGCGTCTCGGCACCGAGTGTCGTGGGCCCGCTGACGTCCCGGACACGCCACGTGCGCCTTTCTAATTAGCCCTGCAGTCCTGTTGCCGCAAATGAACCCCTAACATTCAATGTGGAGCTTAAAAAATGGCAGTAAATAATGTTTAGGCTGAAATTTGGAAAATGAGTAGGTAGGTAGAGTAAATTAGTAGGTACTCTAGTACTTATTAGAAACTCGTGGTAATGACCGATATCAGTTTCATTTTAAGTTTAGTTTCAAAGGGACATTTCAAAGTGATTAGAAAGGCAGTTTAACCTTTTAACACCGACTATGTATAGGAGTTATTTACCTGTAGCAAAAATATAGTTTAATTGACACAAAAGAAAATATAGTGCTTAGGTAATTTCAACAAAATTTCACTATTTACTTTGTGGAAAAATATCAGAGCTTTTTCAACATAACCTACATTGCTTTTTATTCAATTTCCTTATTTTTTAGGAAATTAAATATGTTTCGTTTGAGGATTTCCTTTTTATTTGTCCTTGTTTCAAAAAGCCGACTATGAAAACGAAATCTAGAAATTGTGCCAACTAAATTAGGAAATAAAGAGCAATAAGAAAACCTAAGAAATAGCACTCAAGATCGATTTTCGCCTTTGTAGTTAATGTACCGAATATATGGAGTGCGTATATGTATAGGCATATATCGACCGCCGAGATTAAGATCTAAATCTGTGTTTGCCTATCTAGCACTCTTGATAATGTAGGTTAGGTACGTACTTGTAAGCGATATCCTTTGTCACTAGATATTACATGGCTTTCACCTGAAAGTGAGATTCAATTCACCGATATACAGTACTTATATATCATGTGATCTCGGTACTAAAGACGAGTATCAGAGGAACGGATTCCCTACTACCATACTACATTATGCTCGAGAGAAGATGTAATGTAAAAATGAATAACGAAATATTGTCAAACATCCTTTTCCAACTTTAAAATATTTTGTGAAAAATCAAATGTTGAAATGAAGAATATCTACCCGTTAAACCTTCACCCACATTTCGGGAAATTCTTCTCAGTAGATGAAAGGAAGCCGGGAAGTGAGTAAAGCGTGGCTTGCGGAGGAAGCCTCGCCTTGCACTCGCTGCCTCGCTGCCTCGCTTGCATTGCGGACTCGCGGCACGTACCAAATCCGACACTTGGCACAGTTCACATTCCCGCCGCGCTTTCCCCATAATACAAGTTTTAAGTTTTAATTACGCCTCTGCAAACTTACGCCTCGACGTATTTATAAAACCCTAATGATCGGGGAAATGTCGACGACATTGTGATGTAAATTAGTTCAGATTTTCACCACCTTGTAATATTCTTTATTATTAGTTCTCATGTCAGCAAAGTTTCTTTACTTTCGAAAGATTTATTTTCAATTTCTCTCGATACACACTTACAATAGCTACAATGTTAATCATTTCGATCGGCTCATTGTAATGTCAAATGAATTATGGAACAGGAGATTTAAAGACGATTTAGTATTACTTACAATAATAAATAATGTAGCTAATGTAAAGACAACCTTCGAAGTTAAACAGAATCGGAGCCTACCAACAACAAGAACAAAACTGACAAATAAATAAAACAGTGAGGTCCAACTCAGGCAATTTCTACAGCGATAAAACGCGAAAGGAGCGGTATTTAAATTGAATACGCCGTAAATAAATGCTAAATGAGACAAAGGACTGGGAGAGAATTTGCAATTTATACAAGAATAAAAGGAGTAATGTATCTTTAATGAAAGTAAGGAAGGGCCGTGAACGGTACGCGGTGATTACGACCGCGGACAATGTCCCACACCTCGGGCGTTTGCTTAAGCTGTTGCCACAATTAGCTTTATGTGCTTTTCGCATTGACGACCACCGCAGGACGCATTCTTGCAACTTATTTTATGACCATTGCTTAATCATAGTCAGTTAGTAAATACAACAATCCTTTTTTTTTAAAGCTGGTTCCAATTATGTGTGCGTCTCATATTTCAACCAAAATACAAGATATACGCTTACCGATAAATGATCACCAAACATATTATTATATTAATTTTGTAAATGAGGTAACATGAATAGCATTCAAACATTAACGTAATAAACTTGATTTGGTAGTTATTATGTAAACGAGGTGGTCATATGTTGTAGCTAGATATTCTCGTGAATTCTCGTTTATTATTTGTGGTAATCCGATCTGTTACCTAGTCAAACGTCCGGTGGACAGTGTCTCGGGGAAAATCAGAGAGCTTTGAGAAAATAATCCTATTTTTACACGGCATTTTACCGTTGCTTCTTGAAATTAATACTGCTGATCTTGCTGGCGTGGTTAATTGATGTTCGCTTTTTAGCAGTGTTTTGTGTATTAGTCACCTCTACGCTAATCTAAAAACGGTGAAGGAAAACATCGTGAGGAAACCGGCATGTCCTAGAACCAAAAATTCGAAGACATGTGACATCTACCAATCCGCACTGGGCCCGCGTGGTAGATTATAGCCCATTCCCTCTCATTGAGAGGAGGCCTGTCCCAGCAGTGGGAACATTATAGGCTGATGATGATGATGATGATGACGCTAATCTAGGCCCAGTTGAATATCGAAAAAGATTTTATTTATTTAACGTTTCAAGTACAGAGGCGGACTCAATGCCATAGACATTCTCTACCAGTCAAAGATGAATAATTGTTATTTGAAATATTATTACTTAAATATCTGTTCTGAGATATATGTGTATGAAAATAAAAACATGTTTACGAAATCAAGTTGAGTGCGAATATAGAAAATGTCAAGAAATTTGTATGTTTATAAAATAATGAAATTAAATATGTATGCGACAAAGCCGAAAAGGGCTTCTAAAACTAAAAGAAAACAGGTTTTTATTTGTAACTATCGTTTTTTTTTTGTTTAGCATACAGGGTGGGACTTGAAAGGGATATCGACGCACAAACGGCAAATAGCTTTTCCTACTAAAGTACTATACGGTCAAAATGTATCATCATCATCATCATCAGCCTATAATGTTCCCACTGCTGGGACACGGCCTCCTGTCAATGTATAGCCCATTCCCTCTTAAAATGTATGGAACAGTATTTTTTTTTTGTTAAAGTCCCGGCGAAGAATTTTCCTTGCACCCTGTATTAAAAGTTAAACGAGCCTAGTGAACTGAAGCCGTTCCTTTGACGTTTTCAAATGACTATCATCATCAGGAATTAATATTGCCATCCAACGTAGCAATGCTGCCAGCATTCTGGGCACTTTTCCTGTTGACAGCGATGAGGACGAATTTTTTGACGCCCTGTAAATGTTTTGATACTTGTACATATTATTATTAAGAGTTGTAGTTTATATATAGTGTAAATCTAATATATCTTTTTTTGAATAAACAACCTCATTATAAGTCATCAGGATTCGTCTACTGCAACCTTCCCATGAAAAAAGTTAGAGACGATTTCACATACGAGTATCTACAAAGTAGACAAGTTTACAAAAATGTCGTAAGAAAATCTTTCTTCATAATGTCGTAAAACGTTGTTATTTGCTGTACCCAGTGTGTTCATGTCTTAAAGTTTTTGTAGGCGCTGTAAACCCACTAAAACTTTCTACAATAAACAAAGTATACTTAATTCTGTAAGCCATATGAAAACCCGTAATGTTGAAGTGAAGCTAAGCAAATACGCAGACAGCCCGCAATGCTTTATTAAACTTAAGCAAAGAAGAAAATGTTTCTTAAAAGGAACCAACAAAATTAACTCGGTTCAAGCAACGTGAGTTTTGTTTCTCGACAAGTTAGCTAATTAACATTACAATTGAAAACAATAATGCAACCCACAGGTGCTTTTACTATTCACTTGTAAATACTGAACATAAATCAATCCGGAACTTTTATACAAACTCCTTTTACTGAACCGGTTTGAATAAATGTAGCGGAGGCCGAGGTCTGTATTGAATACGCTATACAGTAAACAGTTTCAGATATAATGTGCCTGGTTTGAGCTAACTGGCCTGTAAACATTCTGAAAGAACGAGCCCGTAACTTGTACGTTTTTTTAATAAAAATAGGATGAAGCTATGATTGAAGGATAGGATACAGTTTCTTTGGTATACATCTTAATCTTACTAAACTTAGGTAGGTACTTAAAAATAGAATTAAAAAGGAACAAAAACAATTCATTTCGTGCAAAAGATGCTTATCATTTTCCACGACCCTATACATATATCAGCATATAAATAATGCTACATACAATATACAGCATACTCAAACACAAACTTATAGACCCTATCTATAAATTAACAGCTCACCAGTTTTGTCAACATTCAGACTCCAATCAAGTAAACAAAATATCGGCCGACAAAGCCACATGTGGGCGAACTATCATTAAAATGCATGCTACAGTATTACTATTTCATACGTTACGGTATGAAGTCATTTCAATGATTTATTACACTCACTAGATACGCACGCGTGTCCTGATTACGTCCAGGATCATTTTTCATCTTTTAAATAAATCACCTGACAGTTATCAGGAACTGACGCTTTGATCGACATCGAATTAAATTTTATTGATGTTCGTATCTATTTCTTTGAATCAATTTCTGTCCCATATCGGGCTCATGTCTGGAGTAATAAAAATAAATAATCAATCAAGTAGGTAGACGGTGCTATAACGAGACGGGAATTATTTCGGTTCTATAAATGTTTGTTATGGTTACTGGTTACGAATAGCTATGGCCGGAACCATAAAAAAAGAAAGTTAAGACAAGTACTAAACACAAAAGAGAGTAACTCGAATCAGTAAAAAAAACTTGAATGGTTTTTTTGAAAGAAAATACATTAGTTGTTTATTCATAATTTTAAAAAGCTACACCAGCAAGCAGCAAGAGCTTCTAATTTCAGAAGTACCGTTAAATAAAAGTTTCCCGCAGTTTCAGAGTAGTCTCTAATCTGGACAGTGGGCAATCAGTTTCGCATTGGGCGCAGTCCCGCTTGCACGAATGGCGCAACTTGTCCAGGATCATTCGGGAAACTTCTGACAAGTTCCCAAACAAGTCACTGTTAATGCCAGTTATGATTTTCGTAAATGTTTACTATGGGATTTGAATCAATATCTAATACACGTACTCTTCGTATGTTTTAGTCTGACTATAGATTATTCAAGTGAAACTGAAATGGAAGTTTTCGTACCTCAGTCACGTTTTTCAGACCTAATTTATATGTTGTCTGCATCATAATTACTGTCACATCTGTGCTGACTGTGCCCGAACAAGCAAACAGTAGTCGTGAGTTGTGTAGTAATCCTTGCCAATATTATTTCAACACACAGAATGGGAAGCGTAAAACGCTGTGGGAGTTTAGAAGGCTTTCAGTGGAGCTGGCCGTTTAGCAAAGTTTAAGTAGGAACCACTACCGCCGCGCTCGCTAGGCGAACTCGGCTCACGTTTAATCCTTACAAATAAATAAACAACCCTCGTATCACTGCAAATTGTAGTAATATTATTACGTACTAACCGACTGAACGTCCTCAATGGTTGACATTTTGTCTGTACATCAATTTTAGGTCAAATCTTCATCACATCCATTATTAGTTTAAGCTTTATTGTTTCACGTTGCTCTTTTATTGCCATCCTTTCATTTAGTTTCATTGTAGATATCGTTTTACTGTAACAATTACGAGTTTATCATTTTCATTTTCATACTACACTATACTCACAAATTGCTCACAGATGATGCGCAACATTATTTACTACACTATCCACGCACCAGAACCTTTAATTCCATCGTATTTCCTCATGTTTTTGCTAACTTTGTGTTTATTAATTCTTTGACATTTTATTGTCAATAATCTGGTCGTCATAGTTACCTTTTAATCGTTCGTGGTTTTCTTTGTGGCCATCCACCGTTTTTGTCTTAAAAGCCAGATAATCGTTCTGGCCTTCTACTTTACACACTCTTTTCGTCTAATTTTCAAACATTTTGCAAATTCCACTTTTGATTTCGAAATCGGCTATATAAGACAGGGCCGCTCTAGACATTCATTCATTTCATCGCTAGCTTTCGAGCGAAGAAAATTATATAGGCCTTGTCCCGGGGCCGACTGCTCCGGGACTCAAGAAAAGACCTCAAACCTCTTGACTTCTCCACCAGTCACCTCAACTAAAACCTGCCTCTGCACTGGGCTTCAGAGGAGGACTGCTGCATCTGCTGTCAACCTTCATCCGGGGCTGGAGTCCTGTGCTGCGAAGCCTGCCTACTGCTGTCAACCTTCATCCGGGGCTGGAGTCCTGTGCTGCGAAGCCTGCCTACTGCTGTCAACCTTCATCCGGGGCTGGAGTCCTGTGCTGCGAAGCCTGCCTACTGCTGTCAACCTTCATCCGGGGCTGGAGTCCTGTGCTGCGAAGCCTGCCTACTGCTGTCAACCTTCATCCGGGGCTGGAGTCCTGTGCTGCGAAGCCAGCCTACTGCTGTCAACCTTCATCCGGGGCTGGAGTCAGCGGTTGGACCGTTTTTGGCTGACTCGCCCCGGACTGCCGTCGACCCTCTCCTGCGACCCTCTCCTGCTCGTCTTCATCCCGTGATCATCCCTTCACTCCATCCTCATCTTCACTATCATCTTCATTTTGTTACTTTCAGATTTTATTACTAAAATAAATTGTATAACGTTTATCCTCATTTTTTTATTTATTCTATTTTTTTCTTCATATCTGTCGCTTCACGACAGTTTGGCGCCCAATTGTCTTCAGGTTCTACACTTCTACATAACACTACACATTTCCATCATCACAAAATTCTAAAGAAAACACTTTGTCTAGTGTCCATAAATCAGAGGGAAAATAAGTACCCATTTTAAAAACATTATTTCTGGTGGTCATACACGTAATACTTTTAAGATTGTGGTATCTTACCTTTACATAGTGTGACTCATTATATAAACTAAAGAGGTCATTACTCTTCACTAAACCTTAAAACCTTTATACAGACTTGGTTTATAAAAATTGTTTCTGTTTCACCTTAACTACAATTTTCCTCTGATTTAATATAAACCTTTTGGCAGTCTCTCTTGGCAACTTCACTTTAGATCATTAGTTCATTGTCATACTACAGACATCATTAAACATTTTCATATAGCTATCATTGTAACTATTTTTTCTTTTGGAAGGAAAATAATTTTTAATCTTTTACTAACTTAATACCTACTTCTAATTTTTTTTTTTCTTCTAGAAGGAAACAAGGTATTTTCTTTGAAACTTATCTTTATTTTACCAATATGTATAGAATAATTAAGTTTGAATTTCTTAATAAACCTGAACTCGAATACGAAATTAAGATCAGACTTGAGGAACCAGTAGACACTGTCGTACGGTTAAGAAAGCAAATTCTTCGACTTTCTTCTATTACCTCCTCGGAGGAAATTTTAATCTCACCAATTCCAATTGAGGAAGAGCTCCCTCAAATTAATACCACTATTAATTACTTAGACTTAAAAGTAGATAAACTTCTACACGGTGATTCCAAATACACTCGTCTTATAGAAACTTATCTTAATCATTTATTTTTTAGACTCGAGCGTATAGACGTTGACGTACTGAACTCTGAACAGAAAATTGAGTTTGACGCTTTACGGTCCAAATTTGATAGCCTCAACAACAAATTTGAACCATTCACTTTTCTTCCAGCGGAAAATACTTCCCCTCCTCTCTACGATTTACCTACCTCTCATGACAACTCGGAAACTCCTCCTTCAAATATCCCTCCGTCACAGACCATTCTTGAGGCCCTCCTTCAACAAATTAACTCTACAGTTCCTCCTCAACAAGTGAAGCCTCATATTTTTAAAGATTTAAAAAGATACACTTATAATGGAAAGTCATGTCCTAGGTCGTTCCTTCAAAAACTAGAAGAATATTGCATTTCACGTAGCTTTGACAAAAAACTTTTGATTAATCAAGCGTACGAAATTTTTACAGACAATGCTTTACACTGGTTTAGATTTCAGATTAATTGTAATCCAAATCTGACCTGGCATGAAACTTCTGAGCTTCTTATAAAAGATTTTGGTGTTTTCGATTACGATTACAAATTACTAGAAGACATCAGAAAGCGAACTCAAGGTCTGGACGAAACTATATCGGTCTACATTTCAATTATGTCCGGAATGTTTTCACGCTTGACTAAAAAATTGTCTGAGTCAGAACAATTAGAGATTTTACTGAGGAATATCAGACCGTGCTATTCAGTTTTTGTGGCATTAAGAGATTGTACTACTATTGACTCTCTCTTAGCTGTTTGCCAGATTTACGAAAAATTCTTGGACAAAGATAAAAACTTTAAAGAACCATCTTTGCAACAAAATACTTTAACAGCTGAATTTAGCTACAAACCTCGTATACCAGTTACTAATTCTCCCTCTGTAAATTTTCAGAAACCTCCTCCTCAGTACCTCCAAAAACCAAAACAAATTAACACTCTGACTCGATCTGATCCTCCTCAACAGAGTAGCTTTTGCGTTCGTTGTCGTGTGCATGGACACACCTTAAACACTTGTAAGAAACCTCACTTCATTATTTGCTTCAAATGTGGTTTGAAGGACTTTAAAACTGCTGATTGCCCTAAATGCAATCCTAAGCCTGGTACTAGCTCAAAAAACTAACAACTGACTTGAAAAGTAAAAATTTCGACGTTAATGATTGGAATAATTGGATCAAAACTCTTAAAAATTTCTTTTCTTACTACAAAATTTCTTCAACCCTTTACTCTAATGACAATGATTCCAAACGCCCTTTCATTAACGTGCGAATTATTAACTTAAACATTTCTGCCTTACTTGATTCAGGTAGTTCTGTTACCATACTTGGCAACAATTCTCACCTGGAAATTCTTAAATTAGGTTTCAAGCTTTTCAAGTCAGACTTAATTACTGTCTCAACTGCTAGTAACCAAAAAATTAAATCTTTAGGATATTTTGAATTACCTATTTTCTTTAATGACCAGACTCATTTAATTAAAGCTTATGTTTTTCCAGAATTATTCCCCTCTCTTATTCTTGGTATTGATTTCTGGAAAAAATTTAATCTTCTTCCTACTATTTTATCTTCTGTTTGTCAGTCGAACCTTAAATGTTCATCTATTCAAGATGCGGAGAAAAAGATACTACCTTATGAACATCTTAGTACAAATCAAAAGGATATTGCAGATAACATTATCCAACGCTTCAAGAGTATCTCATTTGAAGAAAAAGGCATTTTGGGACGTACTCATTTAATTACACACAAGATCGACACAGGTGATTCTCTCCCCATCAAGCAAAGATGTTATCGATTGTCCCCTGAAAAACAAAAAGCTTTAATCAACGAAGTGGATAAAATGTTGAAATGGAATGTCATTGAACAATGCGAAAGTCCATGGCTATCTCCGGTGCTTATAACTCCGAAGAAGAATGGAGAATGGCGTTTCTGCGTCGACAGCAGGAAACTTAACTCAATCACTCGTCGTGATGCCTACAGCCTCCCACTTATAAGTGAGATTCTTGACAATCTTAAAAACGCCAAATATCTCTCAAGTATCGACATTGCGAAGGCCTTCTGGGAAATTTCTCTCAACCCTGCGGACAAAGACAAGACTGCCTTTTATGTACCCGGAAGAGGCATGTACAGATTTAAAGTAATGCCCTTCGGCTTAACTAACTCTCCTGCTACTCAACAGAGACTAATGGATATGCTGTTTACTCCAGATTTTGACAACAAAGTATTCTGTTATCTCGACGATATCGTAATTATAAGCGATACCTTCGAAGAACATATTTCTCTTCTCTTAAAAGTTCATGAAAAACTCTCTTTTGCCAATTTAACTATAAATTTTGAAAAAAGTCAATTCTTCAGGAAAGAACTCAAGTACCTCGGTTTTGTTGTAGGTGAATATGGCCTGAGAGCTGATCCGGACAAAATTCGAGCCATTTTGGAATATCCTACACCATCCTCTAGAAAAGAAGTACGTAGATTCATCGGTACTTGCAGCTGGTTCCGAAGATTCATTGCAAACTTCAGCACAATTGCTTCTCCACTTAACAGGCTAACTTGCTCTGGGAAGAATGCCCCTAAATTCGTTTGGAACCCCGAAGCAGAATCGGCATTCGTGAAACTTAAAGAAGCTTTGGTTACTACTCCTGTTCTCGCTTGCCCAGACTTCAACCTCCCATTCTCTGTACATTGCGATGCATCAAATTTTGGCATAGGAGCAATGCTTACACAACATCAAAACGACAAGGAAGTTGTTATTGCTTACATGAGTAAAGCTCTTAATAAAAACCAGCAGAACTATTCTACAACAGAAAGAGAAACTCTAGCCGTAATAACTGCTCTAGAACACTGGCGTTGTTACCTAGATAATGGTAAACAATTTACAATTTACACAGATCACGCTGCTCTTAAATGGTTCCAGAACTTATCCAATCCTTCAGGAAGACTGGCTCGTTGGACGCTACGCCTATCTTGCTTCAACTTCATTCTAAAACATAAAAAGGGTAAAGATAATGTTGTCCCTGACCTACTATCCAGATCAAAAACTCATGACTCTGAAGATTCTCAACGTCAAGGTGTAAATCCTATTTTAACGGACGAATCAGTTCCTAATCGTGACTTGGAACACTACAACAAGATTTTACTTGGCTGTCAGAACAATCCTGATTCTTATCCAAACTATACGGTTAAAGAAAACAAGCTCTATCGTTGCATTCACTCTCCTCATGCTCTGAACGATGACTTCACTTGGAAAGAAGTTCCACTTCCACATGAAAGACAGGCTATTATCGAAAGGAATCACAGTCCTTCTCAAGAACCTCATCTCGGAATTTTCAAAACCTACAAGAAGCTTTCGTTACGATATTACTGGTCTGGCATGTTTAAAGATATCGCTAAATTTATCTCTACTTGCGACATTTGTCTTGCTTATAAACATCCAAATCATTCTCCTTATGGCCCTATGGGTAAACCAAAAATTTGCTCGAGACCTTTTCAATCTATATCGCTTGATCTTATGGGTCCTTTTCCCATGACCAGAAGACGTAATCAACATATTTTAGTTATTAATTGTACCTTTACTAAATATACTTTTATCTTTCCCTTAAAACGTGCTACTGCGTCTAACATAATTAATATTTTAGAGAATTCCGTATTTCTCATCCATGGTGTTCCACAAACCATTATCATGGATAACGGTCCCCAATTTCAATCCCGTGAATTTACTACATTTCTTAATAAATATAAAGTCCCTTTTATATTCTACTCTCCATTTTACTGTCCCCAAGTCAATCCTACAGAAAGGTATAATAGGACCATCATCACGGCTCTAGCTACTTTGGTAGGTGATGATCATCGAACCTGGGATATTTATCTCCCAAAAATTCAACACGCGATAAACAGTTGTGTTAATGCTATAACTGGTTTTTCTCCAAACTTTTTAGTATTTGGTCGGGAAACAGTTCCTTGTGGTTCATTCTACACTCCAACTCAAAATCTTGAGGAAGTTGTTTTTCTACCTCGCGATGTCTACGCTACAAATATTGGTTTCCTCTCGTCAATTTTTGATAAGGTTCAAACTAATTTATACATAGCACACGCTAAGAATAGCGCTCGCTATGACCTACGTCGGTCATTTAAAGAATTTAATGTCGGTGATACAGTTTGGCGTAAGAATTACGTACAAAGCAACGCGGGTTCGTACTTCAGCGCAAAACTGGCCCCTAAATTTCTAAGATGCAAAGTCTTTAAGAAACTCTCGCCCTTAGTATACATATTAGAAGATACTAATGGAACGAAAAATAAATGGCACATTAAAGACATTAAAATCTAAACCTCGTCTTCATCGAATCATCTTATTTAGATAGTTAATCTCTCATTAGCTCATTTATCAATCGCTTAAAATTAATCTTTATTTTTGTTTTGAATACGAGTTTTTAAACTCACTATTCAACGTCCTATGCGGCGTTACTTTTAACTTGTCTTTATTTTGTGATTTAGAGCTTACTGCTCTTATTCTTCACTTCTACAAATGAGGTCAGAAGATCACTAGTTCAGATACCTTTACTTTAGAGCCCTACCGCTCGAATCTATCTTAGACTAAACTAAATAGTCATCTTAATAATTATATAATTATTCCTTTATCTTAATTTTCTCTAATTACTATATAGGGTTTTCTTCGAGCGGCTGACTACTCGTTAAATAAGCCTTAGGTCAATATATTTTCCACCCATGGAGCGGTTGATTACTCCCTAAATAAGCCTTAGGTCATATTTAGGAACATACTTCTAGAGTGGTAGTCATTGACTGTGAACTCCACCCTTACCATTATGTAGATGATAGTATACCTGAGGAAGAATGAATGTCTGTTAGATGATTTCTGTTTGGACGAAGTAATGTTTCAAGGATTTCTCTCGAACTTTAAACATAAAATTTTCTCTGAGTCGAAAATTTTCTGGGGTTGTCGGGGAAATGTAGTAATATTATTACGTACTAACCGACTGAACGTCCTCAATGGTTGACATTTTGTCTGTACATCAATTTTAGGTCAAATCTTCATCACATCCATTATTAGTTTAAGCTTTATTGTTTCACGTTGCTCTTTTATTGCCATCCTTTCATTTAGTTTCATTGTAGATATCGTTTTACTGTAACAATTACGAGTTTATCATTTTCATTTTCATACTACACTATACTCACAAATTGCTCACAGATGATGCGCAACATTATTTACTACACTATCCACGCACCAGAACCTTTAATTCCATCGTATTTCCTCATGTTTTTGCTAACTTTGTGTTTATTAATTCTTTGACATTTTATTGTCAATAATCTGGTCGTCATAGTTACCTTTTAATCGTTCGTGGTTTTCTTTGTGGCCATCCACCGTTTTTGTCTTAAAAGCCAGATAATCGTTCTGGCCTTCTACTTTACACACTCTTTTCGTCTAATTTTCAAACATTTTGCAAATTCCACTTTTGATTTCGAAATCGGCTATATAAGACAGGGCCGCTCTAGACATTCATTCATTTCATCGCTAGCTTTCGAGCGAAGAAAATTATATAGGCCTTGTCCCGGGGCCGACTGCTCCGGGACTCAAGAAAAGACCTCAAACCTCTTGACTTCTCCACCAGTCACCTCAACTAAAACCTGCCTCTGCACTGGGCTTCAGAGGAGGACTGCTGCATCTGCTGTCAACCTTCATCCGGGGCTGGAGTCCTGTGCTGCGAAGCCTGCCTACTGCTGTCAACCTTCATCCGGGGCTGGAGTCCTGTGCTGCGAAGCCTGCCTACTGCTGTCAACCTTCATCCGGGGCTGGAGTCCTGTGCTGCGAAGCCTGCCTACTGCTGTCAACCTTCATCCGGGGCTGGAGTCCTGTGCTGCGAAGCCTGCCTACTGCTGTCAACCTTCATCCGGGGCTGGAGTCCTGTGCTGCGAAGCCAGCCTACTGCTGTCAACCTTCATCCGGGGCTGGAGTCAGCGGTTGGACCGTTTTTGGCTGACTCGCCCCGGACTGCCGTCGACCCTCTCCTGCGACCCTCTCCTGCTCGTCTTCATCCCGTGATCATCCCTTCACTCCATCCTCATCTTCACTATCATCTTCATTTTGTTACTTTCAGATTTTATTACTAAAATAAATTGTATAACGTTTATCCTCATTTTTTTATTTATTCTATTTTTTTCTTCATATCTGTCGCTTCACGACAAAATATCAAAAGCGAAATGTTAAATACGTTCTGCTGGCTGTTGGCACGAATACTGTTACTAGTCCAACAGAATGTACGGCTTTATTAAAAAAGGTAGGCACCCTAACCCCTTTGTGCTTGGCAACGAATAAAATAGATGGATCTATTTCATCATAAATATTTCAGTTAATACTCTCACTCTTCCTAAGAAAATATTTGCAAATTGAATGCGAAGTAATAAATGGATCCCTTGCATATCAATGAGCGTTCGAGGCACACCTAGCTTTGATTGATTCCGTCGCATTGGAATTATTTCGAGCCTGTTTCCGATTCACCAAAGGATCACTTTGGCTGTTAGCGTTTACTGTTTCTGTGTGAGCATTTGCTCTTATTGTTTTGTTAATGAAATCCGTTGCTATCAGATTCACAAAGGGTCTAATCGTAAGGGCCTTTAGCACAAAACACAAGAGTTTATTTTGGGTAAATAAAGTAATTTTACATCTCAAGAGGATTTGAAAACTTATTGCAAGCTTTAAAAGGATTTCGAAGGTAAATAGATTGCTAACATATAAGACGAAACTCAGTTCAGGTGGTTGAATATAGCAACATAGTGATAGTGTTTTGATTTGAAAGTTTTGCGGTTAAGAAACGAAATGGTCTGGAAATAAATTTAGTGTAAAAGCTTTAATGAACTAATGTATTCTTAATGAAGAGTCGGCGTCGCGACGGCATAGTGGGCCCGCGAGCCTGTTTAATGCCATGAAATATACATAACTCTCGGGTACATTTCAATTAGCACTTGAAGTGAACACAGGCGCCACCCGGTCGTCTCCAACGACTTCAACGATCACAATATCGTCGTCATCTAAATTTAGAAGAACTGTCACTCTTCTAAAATTGGCGTCGACGTGACCTGGCTGACAAGTTTAACGTCAATTTATATTGATGAAGCTTAAGTTCAGATTAAAAGTTCCCGGACGAGAGTTTCGCCGTCTAACATTAAAATTCCAAGGTGAGATGAGCAATTTTCTGCTTGATGTTACCTTTTAGGCTGTATAAAGATGCCAAATATTTCAGTATCAAAGTTTAAGTGTATGTCCCATCTGTATGGAAGGCGAAACCCGTCGGGTACCTTTCACACCGAATCGTAAACTATGGATGGCCAATTTATGGTTTCGATGCTGTAACCCATTCCGGTCCAGGCAGATTTACGATAGCAGTTCCTCACGAATACGAGCATCTACGCGGTCACATCTAATAAACAAGTCACGAGTTTTACTTGCATGTACAAAGTATGTACAGGTAAATGTCATAATTTATTGCTGCGATACGATTTGAGACAACGTTAAGTTCTGTAATGTATCAAACATGTCAACTGAATGTTTGGATATCAATATTATGTCGCACGTGCCTTTATAATAAATATAGATTTAAACTAATCCTTTTAAAATATCGGTGTTTGCTTGTAGTTTGTGCAGTGAACCTTATAGCGTTGAACTCCAAACGATGGCGGTTTGGTGATCACTGTATGGTAAGCACAGTACGTTTAGGGTGGGCAGTATAAGTTTTATGTGAGCTGATAACAATTACTATCAAAGATATACCTGTTCAGTCAAATTGTAGCGTCGGCGTCGTCGTAGCGATGGTCCTTAATCAGCAGTCGACTTTTACGGGTTGTTAAGATAATATTGTTTCGGTTGAGAGTAATCCTTGTAAGAACACCGCAGCTGTCGTATAATGTGACTACAGGACAAATGCGGCTTATGTAACCGAAACCCTACGATTAACCACGAGCTCGGTCTACCCACTTACGACATTTTGCACCTTCGTCTGGGTTCTCATTTCTACTAAACACACAAAATAACATATTCACCTCGCTAAGGTAATAAATAAAAATACAGCGACACCTTTTTACTTGAAATATTACCAACATCATGCTCTACCAGTTTGCTTATTGAAATACCTCAAAATGTACCTACGTCCCACCTAACGTGTATTAATGTAAGAATTATACGCTACATATAAATTCATAATACAATCAAAGCGTAGCCCATTATGGTAATTCTTAAATAAGTCATTATCCCGTTGAGTATTGCAATTAGAAAACATAATGATAGCTCGATCATGGTGTATAACAATATATCACGCCTACGCCATCAAACAAATTGCTCTATAATGATATTTCATTGGGTACAGACAACATATTCAATGGTAGGCTTGTATACACGTAGGCAGAGCATCGTATTGACTACATAACCGTTATAATATCGTATCTACATCGTTCATATTCGTGACATAAATTATAGTTTCTAAGTAAAGATCCTTGACACGGCGAAATGATGCTTTATTTATAGTTAATCGGTGTCTGACAACTAATGAGGCTAAAACACTGGAACTTACAGTATTTAATTAAATGAACGGTATGTGTACTTACTTTATTCTGGAAAGTTTCAAACTAACGTCCCTATATTTTTAATTGAAGTGTGTATTTGTGTGTCGCAAATCAGTACAGTTTACTACATAAGAACTTATAGGTCTACCAAAATTGTGTTAAGGCGACGGTCCAGTCTTGCGGAGAACCAGTTTGGTTTCCGCTCTACGGTGGATCATCATGCGCGTGAGAGCCCTCACTACGGGAGATGCGATATCCAAGGGCGGAATTGTCTTGGTGGTGTCTCTCAACATCGCCAACGCCTTCAACTCCATGCCCTGGAGCTGTATCAGGGAGGCACTCCGGTATCACCTGGTGCCTACCTACCTCCGTCGTGTGGACGGGGACTACCTGACGGACAGGGCCATCGGCTCTGGGGCACCCCTGTGGAACATCGATTGCGACTGGGTGCCGCGCGCCGACCTCCCTAGTGGTGGGAACACGAACGCGCCGTCGACACGGCCTGTCGTCGTTAGACGGACGGACGACTAGCTAGCCCACAGCTAACCGTCCACAGGCCCGCGTCTACGGTGGCCGGTAGCCACCACGTAGCCCCCGACGCCCGGTGCGTCTCCCGCGGCGGCTGGGGCGAGAGACTCTCTCCCTCTCGCGTTCCGCCACCTCCTTCGCTAGCATGACTGCTTCGCAGAAGGAGGTGACGGCTTCCCATTCCGTCTCGCTCCGGACCATGGAATGAACCAGGGCCGGACGCGAGAGGTCGCCGCCGCCGATCGCCGCTATGAAGACACGGCGGTGCTCCGCCCACGCAGGACAGACCACCACCGTGTGCTCCACCGTGTCCTCCCTCCGGCTCTAACCGAAGCCTTAAGGCACAGTTTGTTCTCCCCGTCATTGCAGTATATTTTTTTTGTTCTAGACCGTACCTTAAGATCCTTCAAGTTAGTTTTTTTTAATACACTTTTTACTTAAAATTTAGACACCTCCACGACCTCCTTACTATTCAATCCATCCATCAGCACAGTGTTTTGAGTGCGTTACATTCAGTTCTACCGTAAATCGTGATTTTTTGACCCAAAACAAAATTCGGTTCCCAGCGATATATTTGCGTAAAGATGCTTATTAATTTGATGTACAGAATGCTTGGTTGGTAACTTCGTGAAGAGTTCGTTTACACCCTGTATACACAAAAATATAATTCTGTCAAAATTAAAGTCAAAATCACCAGCAGGCACGTGTGTGGACGGATCATATCTGTCACTCATGGGAAAAACAGGAAGACGAAAATCATTCATTTCAACAATTTTGACGTATGGCAGACGAATTGATGGACTCTACTACCAATACCATGAACCAATAATTTATTAACCACATATTAAATATTAACCACTGACGGATAGCTTTTCTGGGGTTAATTTTTATCCGAAGTTTAATCAAAAACATTGAACAGAGCCAGCTTGTTTATCGTGCAATTTATAAAAACCAATTGAGGAAAATGGGATGTTGTGGTTTTCGCTAGCGATTGGCTAGCGAATAGCGATATGGATGTTTTATAAATCGCTTGAAACTCTTCACACACTATATCATGACGTAATAACTAATAAAACTAATAAGGAACTTAGAAAACCTAAACGTAAAGAATAGGCTGAAATAACTTCAAAATATTTGGAGACAGCATTCCTTCAGTTTAGAACTTTAACAAGAATGATGTTGTTAAGTAGCTATCCTAAATGCATTTGAATTTGGGGCTTATAATAATGTATTCTATCGTGTAGTTCACAAGCGGACGAAGCCGTGGGCATAAGCTAGTATTCAAATATGGAAAGATCTAGGTATTAGAACTATAGTCGAAAACCAAATCCATAAGTCTCCGCAGAGTAACGTAATCGTACGTCCCAATTCCAAACTATTCGGCGCTGACAAATATTCACAAAGCCACAGTGGATAGATTAGGTTTTGTTGTACGACCGCCATCAGAAACTCTGAGGATACCGCCAGTTTACCCGCCACAACTACCCACTACCTACTCATGCTGGAAACCAATTTCCCACCTCATTGTTCTAAAATTGCGTCCTGCTCTATTCTACGTTCCGACGGCCAATCGATTCGCACAATGACAAACATAGAAAAATAAAATTGATATTGGAAAGGAATTGTTATCTAAAATATTGGAAAGTCGACCAATTTTTGTTGTAACTTCGCGACTTGCTTGTCTATATGCACCATACATTACCAACAACTTTTTTTTTTAATAAATCGAGAATCTTACGATTTCTCATTCATACAAATGACTGCTTGACAGAAATGTTTAAAATGTTTAATGTCACAACACTGTTTTGAATGAGATAAAACTGAATATAAACGATCAACAGAAACGTAAACTGCATTCTAAATATAAATGACATACATTTTTCTTATTCTAAAATGGAAGTCCCGAAATAATCGTAACATATCAAAGTTTATGTGAGAACTGAAACTCTTGGAGTTATTTCTGTTGTTTCACTTTTCTGACATTTCTAACTTCAAAAAACATTTATGCTTACTAGCGCTTTTGTTTATTCACACGAATGTTTTAGGGAGTTCTTATATCTACATTATTATTTGACATACAGTATTTACGTAACTACTTATACGATTCAATCAAGTTTATGTAGTTCAACAGTCACATGTTGTGATCGATTTTTCAGTCGTATCCTGAAATCCGATGGAACCGAAAGAACAATCCGTAAGTAGTTTTAATGACAATGCAATCTTTTGATGACATATTATGATCTTGATGAGACAGAACGTAAAATCGTTAACCTACTTTCATCTTACGCACTTAAATGTGCTTGAGTTCAGGCACACCTTATGTTAACCAACATCACCAAATAAACCAAATGCATTTACAGTTGTAGATGACGGTATCTATGTGACAGTGCACCGAGGCAGCGAGGCACCGCCGGCCCGAGGCAGTCGCGATGCCTTTGTTCGTCAGCACGAATGGAAATCAATTTTACAGATCAACTACACTGGAGCCGAGTTCGACAGGCTGACAGCCACTAGGCCGGCCTAGGAATACAATTTACCGGATCACTATCTGACGGCCGGGCTCAAAATATAACTCTGTCACATTTCTAACATATTTAGACATATATCAAACAGGGAAATTAATACCTTTTGAATTTGTTAATATGTTTTTAATTGTACAAATTCCTACTTGATGACTTTAGATAACGGCATTCGTATTTTTATCGTATTTTGTAGTATTGTAGAGTTGTATATAATTGCCGTGGTTTAGACTATGCGACTGCTGGTACATAAATCATGTTGGGGAGGCCACCGCAATTAATGCCTGTACCCCTCACAGATCTGCTCACCCCGCATGTGAAAATGAGCGTAAAGATACAGATACACCGTTGATATAGCAAAGCATAGCGTAGCCACCCGCCTTATACGTAAATTAATTTTGTGCTGTGATCAGCGGACCGTGAGCCTCACGATAATCATTCCGATCTCGGCTTTGGCTCCACATTCGCCGAATAATGCCACTATTAATCATTAGCCACGTTATGGCTTATACAAATAATAAGCGAATTAGTATCCATATCAACTGATTCAGCGCTACCCAAGTATATTTTATCTACATCGTTATAACGCAAGTTTTATCCTCCCCATTTATCTTAGCGAAGCGTAATAGACCTTGAAAGTTACATATCTACTTTTTGATAGTATATTAACATCTCCCTTACGTAGTTTCACGAAGGGAAAAGGTCAGTAGGCAGTTTGAAAGTGGCCTTCGCGGAAAATTTACTAAACCGTCAATTACGAATAGAGCGGCACAATACTCGAACAGCTCGCTTGAGATTTACGATTGCAATCAAACGTCAAATGGCATCATTTTTCAACATCAATATCATAGGGCGATACAGTTCGTGACACATTAATTTGGCAACGGGTGCGGAGCGAGCAAAGCTCCCGCCGCTGGTGATCGCTTTTTCATAACACGCTCACACCGCTCCGCCGCGTGATGAGCAGCCCGCCCCGAGTCATTCTCACAAGCTCACTCGCGATATTATTATTTTATTATGCACTTAATAAATTACAAAACGGTTTCATTCAATTTTCATTTCATACGCCTGCGATAAAGCTATTAAGACATCTGAGTGTCAAACGTGCGAATTGGTAACGATATAAAATAAAAGTAAGTACGACGATGACCAAGCAGTACTGATTTATTGCCGCACATTTTGATCGCTTTTTGTGATAAAACAAATGTTTCTTCATAAATTAACTGTAACAAGAAAAACAGCCACATATTCGCCGAGAAAAATGTGAATACTGCGAAGGGAAGTTCAGTTTAAACCGGTTATGATTAACGATTTGGCTTATTCATTTGTCTTTGTTTGTTTTATCAAAAACAATCAAAAATAAGCTTGTGTTCCGGCGTCGGTCGGCGACGGAAGCACGGCCAACGCGCAACTCGGTGATTAACGAGCGAACCTCGCCGACTTGAAAATGAACCCTATTACTTAACTAACTTATCGTCCATCCAAGAAAAGTAAGCTCTCTAATTGCTGACCTTTACCCGGCCAGAGAGAATTTAGCGCCTAATTATGAACAACAGTTATATCGCTAGGGAGATGGATGCGGTACGTCAAACATTTTGTCTGCGCACTCATTCGCACTCATTCGGGCAGGTAGGCGACCTTGGATGCTTTCTACTTAATTTTCGGGTGAGGGTTATAAACCAGGTTCAGAGAGCAGTTTAGAAAGTTAATAATTAGAGCTTATTAAGTAGGTACCGCAAGCTCTTACGGTTATGAAGTTAGCACCTACGGTACTATACGGCAGTAACGAACCTACCTACAAGCAAGGAATTTGACTCTGCATGACCCAAAAAATTTACTTGAAATAACAAAGAACTTTAAACTTATAAAAATATGGCACCATTTCCATAACAGACAATTTACGGACATGATAATAAATATATTCGTGTATAAATGACCCACTTTGTATAATAATTAAGTCCGCAGATATTCGCGTAGAAACATGGGCGGCCCAGCAGGGGCCGACACAGATAATATCAGTCAATGCTTGCACGTGATTCATTACACCTGCATGGCCATAGCCACTTCATAAAATAACTTTCAATGTATTTATTTGAGTACGAAAGCGCCGGCCGAGCTTCGGAAACACAATGCCTTTATTGCGCAAGATAAATCTTTGTTACAATCGGATTTGTTTAATATGAATATCGAATGAACAGCGCGGGTGAGTCATCAGCTATCATCGCTGCGGTGAAACAGTATTACTGCACTCAGCAGACTGGAGTTCCAACAAGCGATTACACACCACAATTTTATTGTCAGCCACAATACAAAAGTTGCATTGTGAAACTTAATTGAGTAGGTCAAAGCAAAAATACATACGTGTTCGTGTGTCAAGAAGACAAACCCTGTTACCTTGTTTGGAACTGAACAATGAACCGAAGAACATAGCTTTAAACATACCAGTATTATGTTATCAGATTGTACACATGTTCCTACTTTCTTCTATTTTCATTCTACTGAAACCTGAATGTCTTTCATGAAGGTAATTTATTTTAATATAAGAGCTTTAATAAAAGTTCTTGGTATTAAAAATAGTGAACATTGAGCTGAATGTCGCCGCCTTATTGTTAAGTAGGCCTTTAAATTCCAGTTCAGTTTAGGTCGTTCCAAATGAATACACAATTCACTATACAGTTTCTGTTACTTTTATGTGGAGGAAAAAAGGCAAAAATATTGTTCCTGGTTCGGACAATGTAATAAAAAGTGAGGTGAGGTAAAATAAAAGCAAATGTTATTTCGCGATGCACAGGTCGAGTGGATCGCGGGCCGGCCGATGCACCGCTCTTGGCTCCTTACCAAAATGTATCAAAGCTAGATTTATGTGGGGCTGCGACGAAGGCTGCGATGGTATCGGCGTGCCGCTGCGACCACGCTGCGTCCCAGCGGCATACCCGCTATACCTACGTGCCACGCCACTACCTCGCCGCGCGGCAAACGGCTCTTACACAATACTCACTGAATATTCCTGAAGCCTGATGGTTCGGGAATATTTTACACAAGTTTTTGTGGAACTGTATTTGATATCATGCTTTATTGTTTCAACAGCTTCTCTTGCATTTCTAGAACTAGCTATGAAATAGAACGCGTTGAATTTTGAATTTGGTTTTAATTGGAGTAGATACATCGGTTTCCAGTAGATTACCTTACCGATTTAAGGGCAAGCGCCTTTCATTATACCAACCTTAATTTAACCATTACACTGTGTGTAATAAAATATTCCTTACTGCATTCAACTCCCTTTAATAATCTTAAAAATCTTTACATCTCTCTTTGGATTAATAAACTTCTTAACTGCTTATAAAAAACTTCATAAAGGCGGGTAATATAACTGCTGCTATCTGGTTTTATTGGCTCAGTAATCAAGGCTTGACGTTCCAAACAGCGTTAATAATCCATTTCCAACAACATTAAAAATGAACTGTTGTAAGGGGCAAGTTAAAAATATATCAACGTTTAACATTAATACAGAATAACGTATTGTTACTATTATGTCTGAGCGTGAAATCATAAATTTCAAATATGAACGTCTTCACGCTCCTATGATCGAGAAAATAAATGGATGCACAATTTTTCGTGTTTCGTTGGGGCGTTAAATTATGCGTTTATCATTTAGGGATGTTTACAGTGCGGGGCGGCCCGCGGGATCAAATTGAAACGACTGGAGCCGTGCCAGCATGGCCAGCCCAACACTACACGCGCGCCTTCTGAAGCTCTAACCTAGGTACGAGTCTGGTATATAATCATTTATGACGAATGTTTTCAGTACAATTGATTATTTTTGTAGTTTCTCAGAGCTGTTTAGAATGTGTATTCATATATTATGTCATAGAAGGATTCAGTTTCAAGACCAACGAGAATAAAAACTAGTTATTCCTTCAACAAGGCGTGAGAACGAGTTAACAAACGAACAGCATTCAAGATAACTAGCGGTTGCAAACACGTGATAAAGCTATTAATAACCATAAAACGAGCCAGACAATTGATGCCAATTATATAACTATTCAGTTCAGGATTCCAGACAATTCATCCTCAATAGACATGTGACACAAACACAATATAACACTTAATGGCACCACTAAGTACTTTCATTTGAACTGCATATCATTCTTCATTGGTTGAATTTCAGAACATTTCAATTTGTCCCTTTTAAGATATGAGAGGGGAACATTACCCAGCTTTTATTGGTGAATGGAGAATGATAAAAATCTCAGCTTTAGTTTTAACTAGGACTTCGCCCGCGACTTAGGTCCATGTTCTCCAAAAAGATGACGGTCTGAATATCTAAAAACAGCTGTTTAAAACACATTTTTGTATGGGAACATGTCACAGTGACAGCTGTTTTTAGAATAATCAGACCGTTATTTTTTCGGTGAACATCGACCTTAGTCCTCAAAAATTGTGATAGCTCGTCTAATATGCATGATATCAATGAAGGGTGTAAAAACCTCTTAACGAAGCCGACAGGCACTAAGACTTGTCCTCCCCGTCATTGCGATCATTTTTTTGTTCTACACCAAAACTGGGAACCTTAGAATTAGTTTTTTTTTTAACAACAAGTTTTAATGTTAGATTTTTCCTTTAAACACTTCTACGACCCCCGTACTATCCAATCCATCCATCCGCACAAAGTTTTGAGTGCGTTACATTGAGTTTGAGTTCTACCACAAAACATGATTTTTCACTCCAAAATTTTTTTTTTTTTTTGATGTACAGAATGCTTCGTTGACGGCTTCGTGATGAGGTTGTTTACACCCTGTATAATTTGAAAAAATATCGGTGAAATAATTGTTATAATTGCATCATTAGTTCCGAAGATCCCCTACATATAAATTTACAAATAAATACCTAACCTACCTAACACTATACCTACCCTCTTATCAAACATAGCAGATATTTCTCAGGTAACAAGATATCGTCAAGCCACAGCCGTCGCTATCATTTCCGTCAGATTGCCCCTATCGCACCGCGAACAGGCAACGAGACCCGATGCGGAATGGCACATTGATACATACTTACATACACAAACCAGTTCTCAGAATAAAGGACGGCGCAACAGAAATAACTCGGTGACTGTTCGTCGAACTTGTGTTGTCACATCCATTTACAGAGAAAAAACCAAATGCATTACCATCAATTGTAATAGTTTTGCTTACATGGAGACTCAAGTAAAATAGTGGCTATTAGAGTTGTTCCTGCTTTGTGAGTGTATCGGGCACGCGTCTATGATTCATATCGATATTTCATCACGGTCCAATAAAACACTCGATACTGCAATTGCAACGGGCGCGGGCACCCGTTCTGCTTGGCTCACTTATTTGACTTTATTTGTGGCGTTTGTTTCTCGCGGTGGCGGCGCACCCGCTTGCCGCTCGTTGGAGCCCGTCCAACAGTTTTACACAATCATTCCACTCAACTAAGCGTTCCCATAAACACAACCCGGCCGGCGGGTATGAATTGCACAAAAAATTGGAAATAATTGCCAATTTATTGTTCGTGTTGCTTTTACGCATATCGAAATTTAATTCGGTGGCTGTATGCGCGTAGTGCGTACGGTGCGTAGTGCGCGTACACGCAGCGCGAATACAGAATGCGTGCGTCGAGCAGCGGAACTGATGTCTATATTTGTGGCACGGAAACTCAGCCATTTAATTTTCATCCGCCGCCGACACCCCGGGAATTTGTAACATCACTTACTTAATTGAACGGTACATAAGTTAAACGCCTATCCATTTGTTTTATTCATTGCAATCATATTTATTATCTAGATCTTTTGAATGATGACTCTATGTTTCTAATGTAGAGAAATTATCGTTTGGATAAAATCCAAATATACCGTTTTATTGGGGTCACCGAAACTGTCAAATTAAAATTATTGTAATGACCAATCCATTGAGCAGTCCGAGCCTCAACATTTTAACAGCAATGTTACTAACGTACAACAAATTCTCGTGAATGAATAAAAGTTCAACGACTGTAAATGAATATTCAAAAATAATGACGAGACTTTGTGTACACGATATTTATTGGCGTTAGACTATGCATAATGAGGCGTCGGATCAAAACAAATTGTTAACAAAATAGACAGACTGTGATACCGCGTTTCTGTTTATAGGAAAGTGTCAATTCATCACCAGTTCTAAATAAAAAAGAAAGATTGGAAGACACGGCGAAGAAACACGTTAAAACAAATGGACCCGTCACTGCGTATCTTTTTTTACCAAACACATCAGCTTCATCTAAGTAGCACCGTATCCCTCGGCTGTTCATCTATTTAGTCTCGCTTCATCAAGAGTCGAGCATACAAGCTCATACTTAACTTGAACGAGTACCTTCGAGTATAATACCTGGGGAATCCGCGATAAGTATCGCTACCTGACATGAGGTACAGGCGCGGAGGCGCGAGATGAACATATCCAGAGCGCTAAGAGAATAAAAACAAAATAATATTATAGCGCTTTTTTCCCTCACAAATATACATACAATGAAAGCGTAAAAGACATTTGCTTTTATTTTGTTTCTCATGGGTACGACTCTCCTCTTATATTTTTTATCTAAATCCGGTTCCGAAATTAACGTTTTTGGTACAATCTGGTTGTAAAAGGCCCTACATTTCACCACTTACATGCCCATCAACCATCGAACAACCGAAGTGTAGCAACCAAACCATAACACGAAGATAAGCAGCCCCAGCTTACCACAAAACACGAACACTACTTACATGTAAAGCGATTTAGATAACTCCCGACTCAGCCATTGAGAATGTTAGTATTGACAGTTACAGATAGTGTCTATTGAATATCTTAGTAATAAAAGCGATCCTGTTGGTGTGGTGTCGAGACCGGGCCGGGATTGTGCCGAGGCCTCGACGTCGACCGCTCTCGACGTCGCGTCGCAGTGTCCCTCGAATACCGGTAAAGTGTCACGTTACCTCCCTTATCGGTTAGACAACGGACCAATATTTGAATACCACACTCAATACTCACCCGTCCTTGTAAATAAACGCTATCGCTTCCATTAGGGTCAATAATAAAGTGAAAGTAAATACATTCGAAATGTAATTTGTAACGTTGATAAACATCTTTGTGACAATGTAAAAGAATCGATATGGTTTTTATTTCGGTATGTTGATACCCAATTACGAGCGGTTTTATGGCACGTAGGCGTTTTAGATTAACTCGATTTGGTTTCGGTGTCAAAATCGATAGATAAGCAACATCTATTATTGTGACATCATATTTTTTATAGAATTCATTCAAAGCTACAATAAAATAGATTAGGTGTTTAAATTTACACCGAACTAGATCGTAGGTGGTTGTTATCTGTCGTGGCACCGCGCCTACGATATGTCTACGCTGCACCTACGATGCGTCTACGCCGCGCCTACTACCTACGCGCTACGTCGAGACTGATGGATGCGTTACGCCGCGGCTAAAATGTCATTTTTGTGTCTACCGGGCATCGTACTCACTGTGCTACGCCGCGTCTAATTAGGAGCCCCTCTGCTTATATAAACCATGCGAGGAAAATCTTATGAATCAACTAAGTTCCGAGAGTCCATTTTATATGCACTTTGTGCACACAAATTACTAAAAATCAAAATCAAAGCATTTATTTCAAGTAGGCCAGTTACAGGCACTTTTGAATTGTCGAAACAAAAATGAACATTTAAAGTAGCTACAGTCCCAGTCACAAGACATAAAAACTGTGAAAGTACTGTAGTTGCCCATTCCTTAGCGTAGATCTCTATGGAGAAGAACGGGCAAGAAACTCCATGGACACTCTTTTAAATCAAAATATTGTTACAAAATCTTGGTTACATCATTCATGTTGAGATGTTATATTATGTGAGAACAATGTAGCAAGATGTGCACGTTAAAAGTGTCCGTAGCAAAACAAAAATAAAATACAACTCAAAAACAAAATAATTCAAATAAACCATGGCGACTGGCGAAGAGATGACCAGTCACAACTGACAGCGCCCGTTCACGAACATGACGCATGGATCAGCACCATTCAGCTCAACCATTTTGAAGGGAACTAAATGGTCCGACACACGCGCCACCATCAGCGAGACATTTGAGAGAGCATGACATACTCTCAACCGCCAGGGCACATTCAAGTCAAGAACTGCCGTAGGTTTCCAGTGAATGATAGCTTACTAGTACATAGTACTCACACAATATAGGCTATGCGATTATGTAATACTAACATTGAATCTATACAATGCAAAGATAAGTTTGTACAATCTTCAGCGGCTCCAGCAATACCATTTAATGCTATCAATTTTTGCGCCCCTGTCCATGTGGAGCAGGACCAGCATTAAGCCAAGCGTTTTTATCAGCGATATAATCGCTCAACTTGTAATATGCTTGTTTACATAGTGTGCGTTTAACGCATGTTTTAAATTTCGTCTCATTCAGTTCAAGAATACTTTGTGGAATTTTATTATAGCATCTCAAACAGTACCCCATGAAAGATGAGTCTACTTTAGCGAGTCTAAAGCCTGGCTGAACTAGTTGGTCCCTATTTCTAGTACTGTAATTGTGTCTGTCACCTCTTTTACCAAAAAGATGCAGATTTTTTCTGACGTACATTATGTTTTCGTAGATGTATTGGCAATGAACCGTCATGATGCCAATATCCTTAAATAGTTCCCTTAAGAGAATCGCGCCTACGAAGATTATATATGGCTCTGATAGCTCTTTTCTGCAGAATAAATATAGACTCAACATCAGCAGCCCGTCCCCATAGCAAAATACCGTAAGACATTATACTATGGAAGTAACTAAAATAGACCAGTCTAGCGGTATCTACATCAGTGAATTGACGGATTTTTCTAATGGCATATGCTGCTGAACTTAAGCGCCCCGCAAGCGATGTTAAATGAGAACCCCATTGTAGCCTTGAATCAAGCGTAAGCCCCAGGAAAACAGTTTTATCTACGAATTCGAGTTTCTCTTTATTCAATATTATCTCACAATCACTACTTTTAACATTCGGTAATGAAAATCTTATGCATTTAGTTTTATTTTCATTCAATACCAAATTGTTTGCTGTGAACCAATTTTGGACCTGAAGTAGGGCATTATTCACTTCATCTAGATTTTGGGCCCGTCTATTTATCTTAAAAATTAGGGAAGTGTCATCAGCAAATAGCACCATATTTTGTGGTTGGTTTTTCAATAAATAGGGTAGATCATTTATATAGACTAGAAAAAGGAAAGGACCAAATATTGAGCCTTGCGGAACCCCCATTTTTACTTTCAAACCCTGTGAATTGACACCATTTATTTGAACATGTTGTTTTCTATCACTCAAATAAGATTTTACCAGGCTAAGTGCAAGTTTACCTAGTCCGTAATGCTCCAGTTTCAAAAGTAATGTGTCGTGATTTACGCAGTCAAAAGCTTTGGAGAGGTCACAGAAAATTCCTATTGCGTCTTGGGACTCTTCCCACGCAGCAAAAACGTGCTTTAATAAGGTTACACCGGCGTCAGTTGTACAACGTCCCTTGGTGAAACCATACTGTTGATCATGTAAGATTCTGTTGGTGTTAAAATGATAGAGCATTTGATTAAGCATTACTTTTTCAAAAACCTTGCTAAAAACTGGTAACACGGATACAGGTCTATAATTATTGGCATCTTTACTGTCCCCCGATTTGAAAAGAGGTATGACTTTACTGTATTTCATTAAATCAGGGAACACTCCTTGGTCTACACATGAATTAAAAATTAAAGCTAAGTACGGGGCTATGGTCTCAAGTATAGATGTACAAACTTTGATAGACATTCCCCATAGATCTTCGGTCAGTTGATTTTAATTTGCCGGAAAGCTTTAATAACTGTCATAGGGTTAATGTGTTTAAATTTAAATTCAGCCAGGCAGCCAGATACATTCGCCTTTAATAAGCCAATTGAGATTTCAAGTGAGGAATTAAGGGCCTCCGTAGTTTTTATTGGTATATCGGTAAAGAAATTTACAAATTCTTGAGCTACTTCCTGATTAGAGCTTTTAGGACCACATTCTGTATCTAATATATAGCTATTATTACGTATTTTCTTTCTGTTAGTCTCGTTATTTATGACTTTCCAAACGGTCTTTATTTTATTTTCTGCTGTTTTGATCTTGTTGCTAATGTGCAGGGCTTTGGCAACCTTGCAAGTATTTCTAAAAATCTTTGAATACTTAGCAACATACTTGCTAAAAGTTTCTGTGTTTATAAAAAGCAATACTATGTTATCAGAATATGGCTGGACGCTGCTTTATCTGTAAGTCGGCTTTCACGGAAAGGGAACCCTAGCGTAGGTGAATTCTTAGCTGGGGATCACATAGTGCTAAAAGCTCATACATAATTCTATTAGATATAATACTAAAACCGGCTTTAACGTCTAAATAAAGCATAAAATTGATATTGTCAGTGTATCGGCCCCAAGATGGCAATCTGTCCGTCCGTCAAGTTTTACGCCTTGCGCGGGAAACGCCACCTGCCCGCCGCCGCCATACAATTTAGATGAGTTCTAAAACTTTAAATACAACGTATAATCGCATAACTCCGAAGCGATAGCATTACCACTATATTTAAACTGCCATTACAAAAGAGTTGGGAGATTTTTATTATCCATTAAATATTAGGTGCTTAGTTTCGTGTTTAGTGTTATTAGATAGTATTGTTTGTTTGGTAACACGTACTTACTTTATTTTATACCTAAATGAATATAAACTCGATGGGTAGGTAAGCAGCGCGTAGGTCGCGCTCAGATTCACTCACGTCGATCCGGTTTTTATGACAGATTGTCAATCCTGTCATATATTGCTTCCGGGATCGGTAGTTGGCAAAAACGCGCTAAGTTGGCGACGATGTTTTTTTCTCCTGACTCGGAAAAAATCTTCGCCACGTGATAATATTTAATACCTCACTCCACTTGAAACATGTGTAACTTTTCAGTAAAAATAACATCAAAATACAATTACATAGTAGTTCAAGTCGAGATCATCTATTGCGAAAGCTATACATGACCTAGTGTCGACCTAAATCTCCAAATCAAACATACTTTCTTTCCGAGACTATTTTTATATACCTGATGTAATATCAGAAGAGATTTGATAAATAAGTTTTCATATTCAAAGCAATTTCCCTCGTTTTCTACTCAATGCTACTTCTACTGCAATTTACACGGACGTAGTAATCTTCCCTTTTAAATGCACAAAAGCGAACGGGACCAGAATGTACTCTTATTTTATACGGGCAGCCATAAATCCTAAAAAGCTATAGATTATCCATACAGGCAGAGTGCACCTGTTCTCAGTGCACTTTATATACGAAGGTATGTACCAGATTAGGAAAAATACTATTAAAATATACAGTAGTGATAAATTGTCCTTTATATTCTGATTTGGAAAAGAACAAACATTCATAAATTTATTCTTGGATTGCCTCGTTAGTTTAGTGGTTGCAAACACGACTGGTGAGCGTGAGGTCCTGGGTCCGATTCCCAGGGCCTCAATTCTGCTATTACAATAGTGTCAGAATAGTCGATCAATGATTTCTTTTTTTTTTTGACTTCTCAATCAACAACCACTGACACTCCATTGAAAAAAATATCATAGAATAGTAATCTCGTACATGAAATCTGGCATGAATAAATGTTCGCATTTATAGTAGTAGATTTCGAAAACTATTTGTAGTAAGGGTTTTATAATAATGGCAATACGAAAATGCCATTAAAACACAATTTTATTACGAGGCCATCGACCGACCAATGATCGACCATTGTGAATTTAGCAGATTACGAACTTTAAGCAAAATGACAATGGGATGGGAATGGAATTGTGTTGGAGTGACGAATTTATAAAATAACAGAATTAGGCCCCAGGTCGGACAAAGTTTTATTGGGAGGAATTTCTCAGTAGCAGCCACGAAGTCTGGATTTGCGCTCGATTGATGGCAATAGGCTCGCCCCCTATTACATGGGACTTAAACATAACTGGCGAAATGTGGGTGTACTATTAGATACACCTCTGCCTAACGTTGGGGTATTACAGGCGTGATGTTAGGAAATTTATAACCTTCTTAATAAGCAGACATCGTTCTGTAACCACAGCTTCACTACCGCTAAGCAACAAATCAAAACCCAATTCATCAGACTCACAAATAAAAAGAAAACCTCCACAGAAAAAATCCAATGAATAGCAATTCCAAATTAGAGTTGTATACCTACGATAACATATTATACCTTGAACAGCGCAGTTAAAGCTACGTCAGTCAATCTGAGACAGGTCTGTCAGTTCGATTTACACAGGCCCGCGCTGCCTGCCTTGCGAGAGACGCTACACGCCCAATAAACCTCGCTTAACACTGCTAGGAAATCCCTACACGACTTCGTACGATATTGGCAAGACTTTACTCGGAACATTACAGATATGCGATAGTATAGATAACAAAGCTATCATGTACACTACTATACGACTTTCGTGAACGGTTTTAAAGTGGCCTGTTTATTCTAACTTGTGTTTAGGTTGTTGTGAGGAATTTTTAGAAAATTTGAAAACTATCATTTAAAATCTGGATGGACTCGTAAAAAAGAACCCTTCCATGAATCAGTACTGGAACATAACAAGTAGAAAATACACATAAAACATCACGCCTATAATTATCACGGGGTTAGGTAGAGGTGTATTTAAAGGTACACTCACAATTTCGCCAGTTATATTTTAAAACCCACGAAACCTTTTATCATTGTAACATTTTACGAACAGTAAGTCGTGGGTTCGAACCCAGACAGGCACATTACTTTGTATAATTTATTTCATCACCTCTGCTCTCAAAAATGGTGAATGAAAACATCGTGAGGAAACCGGCATGTCCTAGAACCAAAAATTCGAAGACATGTGACATCTACCAACCCGCACTGGGCCCGCATAAAAAACGCAAAATACGCGCTTTGACGTGGAGTTGCGGACGCCAGCCCGTTCTACAATACAATAGGTACAATACAACCTTTTACCATCAAACGGGCACAAATTTAGACTCCATGACTGCTACCTACCTATAGAAATTCTTGATGAAAAACCCAATAACACTTCACCCTACCATCAGGGAATCGGAGCCAGAAGCTCATGGTCAGTAGTCGCGATATCGACCACTCGGCCAATGAGGCAGTCAAGATGGAAATAAATAAACTAGACAAAAATAGACAGGTAGCTGAATAAGGATCAATAGAAACTCGGAAAAGATAAACGCAAAATACGAGTAGAATAGAATAATCTTTAGTTACGTGAATTAATATGGTACATTGAGGTGTTGAAGTTAAAAAGGTTCCACATATTCCGCTTACTATAAATTCCATACATCATTTAACTTTATTTCTCGACTAGCACTTGGCGCGCGACTTCGTCCACGAGAATGAAAAATGGTTAAAATCGGTCCAGTAAGCGCTAGAAATACTAATACAATGTGTTAGATTTTAAATATACTATTTTTGTCGTTCTAGAAAGGCATGATGAAATGAACTGATTAGGTAAATGGATGTTCAAATAGACCTAAGTAATCAAAGTGCTCACAAACCTTTATTTTATCTTCTACCTAAAGTGGAACAAGTTTTAAAGTGAACAGCGATTAATATCGCCTGTTTCGTGGAACTCGTTAAATCCTAGGTAAAGCCGTGTTGTCTAGATAACTTAATTAGAGTGATTATAACGCCCGGCGGCAACGGGATCATTACAGGTTTGCTGGAAAACGTTCAGGTTTTCAATTCAGCGCAATTGTCGGCGTTTTTAAGAGGAAATGCTGGAACTAGGTTGGTACTAGTACCTAGTACTCTTAGTAGCCTAGATTCTGATACTCATTATTTACTTACTTTATGTCATCAGTGGTACCGAAATGATTTTAAGTAACTTGTATTTTTATGCGAACGTTATGTGTACTCTCAAGCAGCCTATTTTAGTTCCCATGTAGTGAGAAACGGTATTAGTTTGTTTTCTGTGTATTTCAGCTTTTCGGAAACTATGTTAGTTGGAAACTGAAAAGCTCAATTTCATATATCGAGGTGCATTTTCATACTTTCAGATTGTGTTGAAGTGCGAAAAAACCGTCCAAATGCGAGTTAGATTCTCGCAGTTTTTTTGTTATTTTGCAACATATTTACGGGTTTCAGATTTTTCTGTAAAATGTGCTGTAAGATATTGCTTCTTGCAAATTTCATGTTTCTAGGTCAACGGGAAGTAGGTATATCCTATACTTTCGGATTCCCTTGTGAAACCGCAAAATATGCGACTTAAATGATCATATCGTCTGTTAAGATCTTACAAGTTTGATTTTGGAATTGTAGATGTAAGTAGCAATTTGAGGCCTTTACGCGATGCTGAGAAAAAGGATCTTGACAGACAGAGTGACAGACGGACAATAAAGTGATCTTTTATGGGTCCTTTTTACGTACGGGACCCTACAAGCAACACCACCTATTTTAAGACGCAATTTTTCCTTTATAACCAGACAACACAATATTAACTATACGAATACAACTAAATAATAAGCGGTGTTTATAAAAATAAATCCAAATGATAATCCCTCTATTGACAGATGTTTTGTATTCAGGCGTGTTCTGGGTACCGAAAACACTTTACGAGTTCAAAGCTAAACCTTCACACTTCCGGAATACATTAATCCCTATTTTTAGTTGAAGTACTTGTCCGTCCGTTTTACGATTACAAAAACTAACAAACTTCTGTTTATGACACAAAACAATCTCGAAATATTTTGTTTTACAGTTTTGTTGGAAAGTGTAAAGGGAGTTATGAGACTCAGAAGAGAAAAGAGAAATAATCTCTCTCTGCAGTGTCATGACGTAGTTTTGATTAACCTTTCATGATTTCATTGTCATTATTACCTGCCTAGCCTTTCCCAACTATGTTGCGGTCGGTTTCCAGTTAAACCGAATGCAGCTGAATACCATTTTAGATGGAGCAACTGCCTATCTGACCTCCACAACTCAGTTAGTAGTGGGTAATACGATACCCCTTGGTAAGACTGGTTGTCAGACTGTTGGGCCACTTACTACCTGAAACGACTGTCAAAGATCTACAAATGACAACCGGGGCTAACGGCTTAACGTGCTGGGTCGGGGCGCTCTCCGAGACACGGTGGGATTATTTCATAGTAACAAAACTGAAAAAGCCTTTTGGTGATCAAACCAAAATGATTGAGTTAAGTGTCCTGAAATCAGCGTAGGTAAATACAGAATCAATTACTTCAAACACTACAAACACTTTTAACCTCACATTAAATTCACGTCACTGGTAAGTGACGTTGGTAGTGCGGTTGTTGACTGACACTTTGTGTGGTAACACAAAGTGTCAGTCAACAACCGCACCGTGAGAACAAAACATGTACGCTCTAGGCTCTACGAGCATGATCCGCCATCCAAAGATAATTCGGTAAGCGATACCTGTGGGTGTTACAGAGCGGTATAGCGGTATAGCGGTACGGCCGAATGCGGGCCAGTAAATAGGTTTATATTAAATAGCGATAACATCGCTCGCTGTCAGAACGATTGCCGGGTCTCGGCGATGAGACCACACGCCAGGCGAGCCGCGAGGGCGACCGACTAACGCGAACATTTATTGTTGTTACCGCGCTCTGTTTAGCTAAAATCGCCCTTTGAACGACGTGTAATGCTGCGTAAAGTAATTGTGGCTTACAAGTACCTGTTTATGCCTTTAAAATAAAAGGAAAGGGGCGAAAGTTCGGTGTAAGGAAAACCAACGCAAATGTTACTGAACTTCAGTTTTCAGAATCATAAAAAGAAATGCGGAAGTCAGCGTAATTTGAGGGTTGTATTATAACTTGAAAACAGACGATTATTAAGCTAGTGGACTCTAAATAAATCCAACATTATGACAAGTAAATTATTATGATATTAAAATCGTATTTCCCGTCAAGTTGACTTTCGAACCACTTAGTTTTTCCTAACAACGTTACAAGTAGTTAGCTCCAACATTATTACTCAGCTTAGCTCGCTAACCAAAAACAAGAGAAAATTGTGCTACAAAATTGTGTAACAATACTTTACTGTTAAAATTCTAGCGCCAGGTAGGTACTCTAAGCATGCGCTCTACGCTTAACTTTCCCGATAAACGATAAATTAAGTTAGGTGTCAGTGTGCACTACATTTTACTTCTAACAAATTTCGCTACACTATCTTCATCGCTAACCACTACATAATAATCTTCGTAACATGTAAATTAAGCCATAAATAAAAGAAAAAAACGGCGAGCTCAGACATGCGTGCCTGCCTAGCCTAATAGTTACGACCAAGATACATTCTATTGGAATGATGTAGCACGTTATAATAAAAAGTGTTGGGCATAGCTTATGCATCGATTATGTTGGCTCGTTTATTACTTAATTTAGCCAAGAGCAGGGTTGCCAGCTGTTAAGTGATGAGCCAAATTAAAAAGCTCACGATGCGACGTTTTTAATGTTTTGACTATGGTACTCGTATTTTCCGGGTTTTAAAGACTCTTTAGAATATTTTTATCATAAACTTCACATTTTCGGTGGCATCAACCCCTTTTTTGTTGATAATATTTTCATTTAATGTCTCGTAGTTGCCTTATCTAAAGTGAACAATAAAACCCCTCAATACAAACAAGATATAGGCAAGAAGAGCTTCTCCATTAGTATCTTAAGGCGCTACCCCAAGCAAAAGCCGTTTTTGTGCAGTTTTTTGGAGCCAACTCCTCTTTATCCAAAAGAAATACCAAGTAATAAAAATACATTAAATTTCTACATATTCTTAGACTGCAAAGTGGTAGTTTTATTTTTTATTTTTAGTCTCATAATGTGTAATAAATCCCCTCACAATGAAACCACAAAAATGAGAAAAAAATATTTATAACATGCTTCTTCTCGTAAAGTTAACATTATTTTGATTTGCTTCTTATACTAATGGATAGACAATTTAATAATGAACATAATGCTAGTTTTTTTTTTTTCAAAAGACGGACATTTGATTTTATAAAGAATAAAAATCACTAATTTCGCACTATTCGACCCGCAGTGACTGACGTAAAAACCACTTTGTAGTGCAAGCTGATTAGAACTTTATTCTAATAGTATTTCAAACGAAGTTTGAATCACCACAAATAGAGTTGCTAATTTTGCCTGGGGTAGCGCCTTAAACAAAGACCCATATAGGCATCACAGACTACATCTGAGCAGTGAGCAGCCCTAGTCAAAAGCAACGCGAGTCGATTACCTGCGCGGGCGCACGCAGGACCGGTTCGCATGATCCTCCGCCCCTCACCTTCGCGCCGCGGCCTCTGGCACCCATCGTGCATATTTTTTGCTTCACAATCCACATAAAGGGGCCCCTTCGTTAACTGTGAGAAGCAAGCCCCTTACAATAAGATACAACACATATTACAATACATGCCCTTTGTAAAGATAAATGCTTATTATAGAGACTGAGCCGCAATGTGATTTGTAAGACCTTATTCGCTTCATAATTTCGTTTCTTGTACTGAAACTTACTCACGTAAATCTACGGTCCGGTAACTCAAACATTAAATAAAGTCAGAATGTAATTAACTTCGTTTAAAAATATGCATATGTATTTAACCAACAACCTCGGATTATTATGATAATCGCTTGAACGGATTATAATTGGAAAATTATCTTAATCATTCTCAATGAATAAGAGTTTATTGCCAATTAACACTGTGAAGTTAAATGTATGTAGGTAATATAATTTACAGCTATTCAAATTATTATCAATTTGATTAAATTTTTTGCAGAATTATTTTTGTAAACTATCTGACTAAAGTTAGTATACTCGTACTTATCTAGTCTTTTCTAACAGGCTGATTTTTTTCTTTTCTTAATCCTTTGTCCGTTAAGGTGTATCTGTGTATTCTTTAATTATCTCCAAAGAAATAAATAAGAGGTAGTTAAGATTGGTATCTCAGTGGCCAGTCTCAAATTCCGTTCACTACAAAAAAAATATATATATATTAACGGCTTTCAAACCAAATTTGTTGATCGTAACAGTGGCTTCTCTTTTTGAATGAAATCGTACAATGCACTGATTGCTCTTTTTTTATTAGCATCGGTTTTTGTAGTACAGAAGGACATATTTACATATTTATTTATAGGGCAGGAGAAATAGACTAAATACTATTTAGATGAGATCAAGCTTTTTAATATAGTGCGTTCTTTCCGTTGACGCGTCACTGAGGAATGCCTGCTCCATGCTAATGACACCAATAAGTCCTCCTCTCAATGTCCGAAAAGAATTCGGAAACGACGGTGCCCACATGAAATTAAATATTTACTGATCATGAAACAGCGCTTCCACAAATGTTGAATTAAACCTATTATAGCTTTGTGTACTTGAATTAACATTGACGTGTATTGATTAAATTGAAATAACTGACGCAATTCCACTGTTAAACTAGTCAAACTCTTCGGATTCGCAACAATGTTTCTTATTTTACACTTTGTTGTAGGTATTACAACTTTAGTTAAATTCAAAGCTGTTGAAAGTTAAAGTAGGCAGACATTTACTTTAAAAGTTTGAAGAAACCTCAAGACTTTACAGCCATAATAAGTGAGGAAAGGTGCCATAAATCCCTCATTAACAAACCAAACCATCATTATTTCTATATTTAGATAAGAACTCCACTGAAATGTCCCCGTAAAAGATAATTTAACTAAATTCCTCATTTTATTCTTATTTATTCGATGAATTTCGATATAGATAAAAAAACTGATATACAAAGAATTCCAGCTGGATTTCCTTGGAATAGGTTTGTTTACAGTTTTTCGTATCTTTTTATTCATTTATGGTGTTTTTACGAGTGTCGAAGAGGGTAAATGTTGTATTTGAGTGTTCTTGTGTGCGTCTCGGTGCCGCCGGGGGGGCATGGTTGCCGGTGGATCCCCAGCGCATAAACATAAGTTTGCGTGCGACTATATCGTGCACAGAACATGGACAACTTTTATGTTACCGGCTCGCATTTACGGATGAGGTTATTACCGATTATCTCTTCAATTCATATGTGACATAAATTGTGGAATGGTCGGCTTTTTGTTTATTTTATTCAGTTAATAGGATTATTTCAAACGTCTTCTTACTCAAGTCCGTTAGCGTATTTGACCCGTCTACCAGAGTTCAACTAAAGTTTATAGCGGTACTTGTTTTTTATTATAAACAGTGTGTTAAATTGATAGTTTAATGAGTAAGTTTGTGCTGCATAAATGAGTCAAATATGTCAGAGTTACATCAGTTATCTACAAATAAACCAAACATCACACTTATGTAAATATTTAAAGTTGTAATGATGCCGGTATCTGTCCGTCCCACATAATGCTGTGACTAATAGACTCGGCCGATGAACTGCTTTGTCTAACTTACCTGTACAAAAGCAATTTCAACGGTTTGTTCCAAAAATTTAGAGGTGTATGAGATGATGGCTGGTGACTCACCTCTGTGGTGCCTCACACGGTGATGCGACACGGGCCGGCAGCACGGCTGCTCCTGGTACGCCGTCCAGGAGTCCGCCAGCACGCACGCCAGCGCCGCACACAGCACCCCCGTTGTCCATTGTCCACCACCCCCCATGGTCCACATCAACCCGCACTCACTGCTACACCTGACTCTCCCAATCCAACATCATCCCTCGCATCAGTCCGTACAATGCACCCAGGACTATTGAAATCCTCAAGTCAACTAACGATTCCGGAAAACTTCAACAATGTTTATCTGTTTACATTACGCGCACCTAAACCGAAATCGGAGAGATTATGCTTCCGTTCAGATCATTCGAGTTGAACGGACTTCTGTGATTAATCACCGCAGTCGTGCCGCGAGCCTGTTATCTCATATCGAGTTATAATCTGTTCGTGAGGGTTTACTTCGTTCGGTTCGCTTGATTTATTAGTTGGTAAAGAAGTACGCCACGATCGTGGTAACGCAGCGTCGTCGGCGGGCGACTAGCGTTACGTGTGCCACCGGCATCGCATCGACGAGAACTGAAAATGTTTCGCGTGGCGACACAGACCGGCCCGGCGCGCGGCGGGAACCGGCACGCGAGACAACAGCCGACCGAGGCTCGCCGCCGCCTCTGCCGGTGCCGGCTTGCTCCGCGAGCAACAAGGATGGCACTATCACGGAACAGCCAGGCCCGCGAAAGCTCCAAACGAATGAAAAAGCTCGCTCCACTCGTTTAAGGAAAAGTTGTAAGTTAAAAAGTTTTGATAATTTCGCCGATCCGGAGCCGCTCGAATTCTTGCGGGGGAGATTTGACTGCGCATTGACCCTCGGTGTCGTTACGAACATATTGTAACGGAGGGATGACCCCTTATATAAATTTACCTAATTTATGTTTTTGTTAGGATACGCACGAAGAACTTTTATGTCTGTAGGCACGCGAAAGGAAGTCGGCAGTTTATTTTTTGTATGTTTATTAATAAGTAGCCTAGTGGAGCATATGAGTCACGACGTCGCGTGCCATAAATAATAGAGAACTGTAAACAAGTCATCACGAAATCTTCAGAGATCCGAAACTCGCATAACTTATATAATCAGACAGTTATTTATGTTTCAGATAAAGTTTAATTCCTAGCCTAATGGATCATTCAAATTAATTGTTCTGAACTCCATTTGAAACCATAATACGTTGTAAATCATGAATATTAAGTTTTCAAAAAGACAAATCAGAAGATAAACACGCTATAATTTGAGACCAAAATACCTCAAAATATGTACGAAGACCAGTGCTGTATACTTTGCTCATAAATTTAAATACCATAATTCAAGCGCAGACTTAGTAATAAGTTTGCAGACAACTTAATAAATAACTATTTATCGAGTTTAACTTTGAGCTGACCGTGATTAAGGGTGGTAGGGTTAGCTTTATCAATTACTCAGGCTCTCTGTGGAGGCTGTGAGCCCTCGGCTCGCCTGAGAGTGCTGCCCGACTCGCCTTTAATTAATCTTAAATAACTTAATTATACCAGAACCCTTTAACATAACTCGATTAATGTTTTATTAGTCTCGCCGTACTACTGCACGCACCGACCGCACATTATTTACCACTCATAGGTACCTTGCAGAGCACAGTAGCCAAATATAAAAGTAACTTATGCAAAAGTAAGAACATTTGGGATTCAGCGGGTACATTCATAAGATGAACGGAGATATCTTAAACGTCGCGGCCCCATTTTCATCAGTTCTTCAAGTTTTTCAATAAAAACTTTCGAAGGCGTCCGATTTACATACGGTATGGATTCATTTATTTTCCAAAAAGATTTTTCGCGTAAAAGTGAAGAAGGTTTTCGGTATCCATTAGAGGAGAAAGGTCGCACTCGAGGCGCTCCCACCAAGTGCCCCACACCGGCCCATCGGCCACTCCAATTACAATATTTTAAATGCCATTTTTGTAAAACCTTCAGCTACCTCCTCAATGCCCTCCTTCCAGAATCAATAGTTCCAATTTTATAAATTACATTGTCGCCTCTCTGGCACAAATTGGAGAATACTAAAATCTCGACGTTACGATTGCTGACAGAACTCAATAATAATACAATAATTTCGACAGCAGTTTCAAAACATTTACAAATTCGGCAGAAGTGACTACAATCACAAGTCGTAGATTTTTCCTATTTAACAAAACATAGTGTACTTGGCTACTTTTTTTTGTACTGTTATGTTTAGATAATCTGAAAATAATCCTACAATTACTTTTGCTGTAATTCTCAACCATACACGAAATTATAGACCGTGCACCTGAAAATCAGTCATTAAGATCTTGTACTCTTTTTAGTAGAGTTTAGCATTGTCATCGCCCGCTTTCAAAATAAGTTGGGAAATGCTTGAAATTATTGCTGCATCATGAAATCAGTCACCGCGACCCCGGGTTCACAAGTCACAACCTCTTCATAACGAACTCCAGTCAGTAAGAAGCGAAATGCCACAAACCCACTCACAATTCCATAGCATCACTTCGACTACGATGAAGCAATTAAAATCTGAAAGACATTCGTCACAAAAAAAAACTTGACTCCCACCAAATCTTCAAACCCATTACCATACAAAAATAATAGTTTCTGTATGCTAAACCGCTACCATAAATAGCGACTACCGACAGTACTGGTGACTAGCAAACTTACAAGTCGTTGTCCCTACACGTTTGTTATTTTGTCACGTCTACCTACAACATAATACGAACATAAAGCAAAACAACACGCGTATATATCGTAAAACGGGCTGTATAAACTGTGTATAAAGTTGTACTACGAGTTTAATACATTCAATTTGTTTTCAGCGGCGGTTTGAACGCCAATACCGACATAATTGTGCAACCATAAACAATAGAACAATGATCACTGCTGCCGCTTGCATACGCTCCTGTTAGATATACGATATTGTTAAATAGCGCACATTATCCACTACTGTATGCACTGGTTCAGCTTTATCTAGGACTAAAGGTTAATTTAGATTATAAAGCTGTTTATATTCCTGCTATTCAATGTGTGCAGTTAGATGTGAAGTCTAATTGACGCACAAAGAACCTTATAAAGAAACAGCCGACACCCATAAACCATTATGAAAGTATGCTCATTATCTTTTGACATATCTTGCCACAAAAAGCCGGAAGAAAGCAAAGTAAGCAGTTTTTCCTGATAGCCAACATTTGTCTTAAGATACGTGACTATTTATTGTGCAGAGATCAATCATTCACAAACTGCAAACGGTCTCATCACGAGGCAGATGCGAGGAGGCGTGCCTTCGGTTCTGGACGAGCCAGCAGGGATCGAGGGGAGTCGGGGGTGGGACATAATTGATGAAGTCGACGCAAGACCTCGCCGCGGTTAATCTCCACCCAGCCACCTTCGACAGGACAAACTTTATCTACTCCCAAAGCGACGCAGAGGTCACCGTTTAATTTTTTCTCGGAATGAGAAAAAGTATTAGCTCTTTTATTACCATTTAGCCTACAATTTCCCAATGTGGGCAAACCTGTACGACCCGTTAGAAAAAAAACCATAAAGCTTTACTACGCCAATTCAAAAACCTCAGTAGTTAGTTTTGCAGTCAAACTAAACGCAGCAGTATTTCTGAATATTGACTCCGCGGTGTATGCATCGATGTTAGCATCTATTACTGTAACAAAGAAGACGAAGGGGACACATACTATCATGTATCTGCTTAGAATGGAAGAACCGTAAAGTGGGCATTCATTAAGTACTTCAGAAGCTCATTACTGCACCAAACGTTCGCTATTCAGTCGCATACGCTAAACAATCGCGCCGACGATCCGTCATCATTTAACGGTCCATTGTGTTCTTGCATTCCCAATTATAATTAAAATCATTTTGCACCACAATGCCAATTAAAACGCTATTGAAAAACTAGGCACCATGACCATATACAAAACAAAGGCTTGCTTAGGTGCTCATTTTCTAAATTATGTATGCTTTCACATAAGATAATTAAAACAAATGAGATTGGATAACAAAGGTCCGCTTGCATAAGAATAAAAGATAATTTTTAGAATAACGCTATAGAGTAGAGGTGCGTCAGAGACTCAGAGTTGCAGTTAACGATATTTACATGACTAATGGGCAACAATTTTACATAAAAGTGCAAAAGCGAGTGAACTTAGGCACACCACACCAGTGAAGTGGTCCAATTTGCATGTTTTATGCAAGCGGCGAGTGATGCCGCCGCGGACACTGCACGCGCATACAGGCGCTTTGAAATTTTTATATGCTATTCCCACAAATCGGACGTCGCTGCATTTTATGAGGAAGCGCGCTCTGTAACCGTGTTGTGTCGTTTTATGGCGTTCTTTACTGTTGTTTTACAATAAATATGTAGAAAAACACTGATTGTGGATCCCAAGGGAATGCTACAAAGTTTGTTACTTCATGCTCTTCATCGTAACGATTTCGATCAGTCAGATTCAGATCAGCAACTAGCTAAAACTATTTCTAAGCGATCAGTACGACATTGCAATGAATGTTAGGGCAATTATTACCGTTCAACTCTTCAAATCCAATACCAACATACCATCACTCGAAATCCGCTATTCTTAATAAATTACCTGAATTTGCTACCAACTAAACGTAGTCGAATGTCACAGCACGTATTGTGATTCCCGGTATTTTATTTTATATTTACCCGCGTCGGTAATCGAGAGCCATGCACGGTTGGAACAACCAACTTTTACAGAGAAACCATCGCATGAATGCAGCACTAGCTAAATTGCATTGTTCGTTTTATTGCAAGTGCGGATGGCGTAGCTCTCGCCAGAATTATTTACTATGTAACAGCACATGCACTTTATTCCATCCGTCGATTTTAGTATTGAAATCTTTCGTTTTATTCGTGTTAAATTCGCTTTTACTATTTACATACTCCACAACACGAGACTATTCGCAGTTAAACATCGTTTACGAGCAAGAAAATAAGCCTTTTGAATACAGTATTTTACAAAACAATACAATGCCAGAAGACGCTTTAAATAATACCTCAGCATTCGCAGGAGATGCAAGTAATTTATGTAGGTCCGAAGTATGTCGGACAATCTCCAAGGTGGGTCCGCGTTATGTTATAAATGTAAGAAGACGGTGATGGCGGTTCCTTCCACATTAATGAGCTAATGTAACTAAGTGACCGTGGCTTCTCATTAATAATTGAATCACGCAAGGGTTCATTCCAGACGGGATACTTAATGAGACAGGTACGCAACTAACTTCATGACATCCTCGCGTTATGGCCCACATGATGATGTACTGGACTAGGTCATGACACACATGTATACGTTAGTTCACAAGCGTAGGGTAACACGCATTACTTATACGCAAATTGGGTCTGACAGTAATTTATTAGTCTACATTGAATTTAGCCACAATGAATTACGTACAAAGTGTTCAGAATTTCATCTTAAATACAAAATAAACACAACAACAACGTCTTAACAAGAAAAAGGTTTTCTTTTCCGAGAACAATAAAAAAATTCGACCGCTTCGGTAAATATTAGGTCGAAAATATTAGACTTTTTCTAGACAGCAATTTACTTTAGCGCCTCTGTTGGAATGGAATCCTGAAAAAGCTTAACTTTGACCGACATTCCATTGTCGGTCAAGGTTAAGGGGGCTCTGAAGAGACAGCTCTTATCTTGAGTTAAAATCTACACCCGTAGATTAAATTACTTTTTTTTCCAGCTTTAATTTTACTTTCATCATGAAGGAATTAGAAAAGTATTAATATAAATCTCCCCGAGACCTCGGTACGTGCCGTTCTGCATGAAAACCGGATGTGAGAAGCAATTAATATTATACCCGCATGTGTTAAGGTTATCATTTTCAAAGCACCTTTATTAGGTGTTTTACGAAAATGATAACTCTGTTCATAAACTCAACTTGTTTATTCCAAACTAATATACAATTCACAGTCTTAATATCCAGTGTGTGTAGTCGACACGTCTTAATGCTACGATAGCCAAGCACCAATTGCCTACCGACTGCCAATGCCGGTCTGTTCCCACACTTACCCCTACCATAATGATACTCGGGTTCGTGATTGGCTACAAAAGTGACAGCTAGTGTTGCCATATTTCTAAGTAAAATTATGCTACAATGCAAAATCACGACATTCGGCCATCCGATACAGTGCAACCTCCCGGTGCACTCACCCAGTTGCCAGTCAGCAAATGTATAATTTTTTAAAAATGTGAACTAAACGAAATAAGTTAATACAAAACTGCTATTTCTGTTTATCTTATCTTATTCTTTTTACATAACAACAACATCACGACATTCGGTTAATTTGGTGCATAATATCAATACTATAACTAGAACAGTATTCATCTCAACTGTAATTATTGTAAGTAATAAATAGTATCGCTATATCTTTAAATTTGTTACAATGTGTTACATACATTTTATCTACGTGCCCATATCTTCTAATCTTTTGCAGCCTTCATTCAGGTCCACTGACGGGTCGTCTAAGTAGGCAAGAGCTGACTCAAAACGTTTCGCGCCAAGCATCCAGTTTATTAGACGTTGGAAGCCGGAGCATTAGCCAGACCAAACGGCATTTGCTTCAAAATCATCGTCATTCTCTTGCCCTTATCCCATTTTAGTTGGGGTCGGCGCAGCATGTCTTCTTCTTCCATACTCCTCTAATTTTTGTCATCTCATCAGACACTTCTTTTCTTGCTTCAAAATCCAAATATGTTATTTCACATAGGCCTAGATGGGCACTTATAAAACGTCGAAAAGGTGCACGGTTCGCGTTGGTTGATTCCATGGAGAAGAACCGGCAAGAAACTCCATGGTTACTCTTTTCAAATCGTTTGGTGTTACAATCATTTTATTATACGGTATTAACAGTACTTTAGTATGGGAGGACAGCGTAGGCTCGATAATAGGTCGTTGCTTACTATATTATAAATGTAAAACAAGATAAATATTTAACAATAGTTAAACATCGTCTGGGAATCTACAAAGCCTACAATGTTCACTCATTCACAAATAATAGGTAAAAAAAGCATCTATGCAAAGGTAAGTAAATATAAAGAAGTAAATTTAATTAAAAACTAAATTAAACAACTGACACAAATATTGTCAGCATTGTCGAGTGCTGTAACTATACTGAGCAAAAGATGAGAACAAATGATTTGAATACTATTGTAAAAATCAGAATCAAAAGAAAAGAATAAAGAGATTGAGAACAGTTAAAGATATCCACAAAACTGCGCCGTTTATGAGCTACCAGGGAAGCCGCATGCGCAGAAGGAATTATAGCCAGACTTCTTTGTCTTCAACGAAGTCCTTGATTTTGTAATATAGTTTAAGGCGACTACACGAGCTAAACGCGAGTTTTATAATTACTAAAAGTATATGATTCACTGCTATAAACAAGACCAGAAAACTTTATGATATTCTTCAGGATATAAGCTAGCATGATACTGTTTTGAAAACATAATACAATCAATTTGGCTCGATAAAAAGAAATCACGAACTTACCTCTAAAATATCTTTCAAACAATAAAAAACATACTAATATGCATGCGATCATTCTGATTTTTGGCAAATAATTCTACAAGCAATATATTAGCATGATGATACTGTTTTAGTTTTTTTAATCCAATCAATAGTTTTTTTAAATCGATCGAAACCACTCATTTCGCGCTATTTGGCCCGCAGTGGCTGACGTAACAACCACTTTGCAGTGCAAGCTGATTAGAACTTTGTTCTAACAGTATTTCAAACGAAGTTTGAACCACCACAAATAGAGTTGCTAATTTAGCTCGTCTAAGCGCCTTAATATAGTTTTGAACCTTCCATTGGTCTGTTCTATAATGACTTTGGCAACTTGTCGTAAAAGCGTATTCTATTTTTGATAAAGGACTTGCTAGTTTTTGTTTAACCGAATTTAGGTACTACTATTTCATGTTTACTGTGTGTATTTTAATCATGGAAGTCGCTTCTTATTTTGAAAAGCCCTCGAGTTTTTTTTTTTTGTGACTCGTGAGGACCCATTTTATAGATCGCGCGGACTGCCCCGGACTGCCCTCTTTTGTAGTATAAAAACTGAGTCAACGTCTGCTGCTGATCCGCACAGCAGGATGCCGTTAGACATTACACTTTGGGAATCAGCATAGAATACTAACCTAGCTGTGGCTTCATCCGTTAACTGCCTTATTTTCCTTACTGCACATGTAGCTGAGCTTAACTTACCCGAAAGAGTTGTAAAGTGCGCGCTCCGCCGCAAAATTAAATCGATAGTAATCCCTGAGAACCCAGTTTCCGCTATAACATCAAGTTTATTGGCGTCAAGATTTAAATTTAGATCACGTTGTGGTACATTTGATAAGGAAAACTTTAAACATTTCGTTTTGCTTGCATTCAGTAAAAGATTATTAGCTGCGATCCATTTCGAGAGAACAGTTAGACTTTCGTTGATACGTGGGATATTCGTATCTTTTCTATTTAGGTTTTTTTTTTTTTTAATTAGCGAGGCGTCATCAGCAAATAAAATATATCTGATAATTTGGCCATCATATAAGGGAGATCAATAACATTAACAAGAAATAGGAAAGGAGCGAGAATCGAACCTTGGGGCATGCCTATCTTGGCTAGAGACCAGGAGGACGTAGTCTCATTTACATTTACTTTTTGCTGTCTGTTTGAGTAGTAAGAAAGAACCAGATCAGTAGCAGAATCAGAATCAGAATCATTCATTCGTAAACATAGGTAACAATTACAAGATCTTAAAAATTAGATAGCGCGCTATGTTTTGCCAATTGACATACAAATTATTTTAACAAAAGAAAATAACAACGATTATTTATGATAAGTATACTAAATTATTACACTTAATTAAAATAAAATTGTGAAATTATTAGAGTACCATATAATTGTATTAACTCATGCAAGCAAGTTTCATTTCATTATTTCTATTCAATATCAAGATTTTAAGGTCAAATATTTACACATGGAAACTAGTTAAATTTTATTATTCATAGTCAATTTTATTTCATGTCAAAATATAATAATTCAATTAAATTAGAGATAAATTCAAGATTAATCTAAAAATGTAAAATATTAAAATTCATGTCATAGTTGCAGAGATTCGACATTAAGGAACTCGTCTCGGGAGATTATTAATATTAGCAAGAAATAGGAAAGGAGCCAGAATCGAACCTTGGGGCACGCCTATCTTGGCTAGAGAATAGGAGGACGTCGCCTCATTTACATTTACTTTTTGCTGCCTGTTTGAGTAGTAAGAAAGATCCAGATCAGTAGCAGAAGCAGAATCAGAATCATTCATTCGTAAACATAGGTAACAATTACAAAATCTTAAAAATTAGGTAGTGCGCTATGTTTTGCCAATTGACATACAAATTATTTTAACAAAAAAATAACAACGATTACGTGATAAGTATACTAAATTATTACATAAAATTAAAATAAAATTATGAAATTATTAGAGTACCATTTAATTGCATTAACTCATGCAAACAAGTTTTTTTTTTTTTTTTAATTCAATATCAAGATTTTAAGGTCAACTATTTACACATGGAAACAAGTTAAATTTTATTATTCATAGTCAACTTCATTTCATGTCAAAATATCATAATTCAATTACATTAGAGATAAATTCAAGATTAATCTAAAAATGTAAAATATTAAAATTCAAATTCATGTCTTATAGTTACAGAGATTCGTCACTAAGGGACTCGTCTAAAGAGTAATAATTTTTTTCAAGCAGTTACCCGTTTTTTTTTTTTTTTTTTTACTAGTGCAATGGCATACATTTTATTTCATCAGGTATTTTATTATATATTTGAATTGCTATGCCAAAGAAGCTTTTCCCTCATTAGAGCAGTTTTACATTCCATTAGGCACAGTTCATTAAAACTGAACATAGTCTCTGAATAAATGTGGATTTATTTTTACAAACAGTGCAGTTTCAAGGATGTATAGAGCCGGCAGAGGTAATATTTTAACTTTTTAAAATATGGAATGCAACTATCAGTTGTGTGTAAACCGCACATACTTCGCAACCATCTTTTCTGCATTCATAAAGGACATGTTTTATTAAATTCTTGGCAAACTGCAGAAAATAATGTACCGTGGTTTAAATTGAAACTTTTGAATCAAAACTAGCCTTTGAATTTTTTTTTTTTTTTGTTAATTTGCTCTGTGACTTCTTGGTCTGTAAAACCCCTTGTAAAATGTTAAAAAATTTTGTATCTATAATTTTTATAGTGTACATAATTAAGAGTATTCTATTCTATGTAGATTGCGCCGGTTGCGTTTCTTCGTTCATAGGATGCGTCGCATCCAATACGCCACATTACCTCAGACAGAAAAATATATTAATAACTTTGTCTACGGAATTGAATATGATAATGATTACGAAGGTAATAATACCAATTGCTGTAAAGAGAAAAATAATATCGAAATAGCTCTTGGATCTTAAATTATTAGCTACATAATAAATAGACAATGCCATCTATTTCAGACATTGATTTGTATGTTTTTATACGATAAAAATGTAAGTACATACAAGTACATTATCATATTCTACGACGCACTTCGATTAAGGAATGACAGGATTAGTAGGAACTCCAGGCAAAGATTGCGACTCACATGGTCAATAAATAAACGACACACATGGTCAATATATTTACGACACAAATGGTCAGTATACGGCACACATGGCCAGTATACGACACAAATTGTCAGTAAATATACGACACACATGGTCGTTAAATTTACGACACACATAGCCTTCAAATAAACGGGTCACATGGCCAATAACTAAACGGCACACATAGCCTTCAAATAAACGGCACACATGGCCAATAACTAAACGGCACACCTGGCCAATAACTAAGCGGCACACATAGCCTTCAAATAAACGGCACACATGGCCAATAACTAAACGGCACACCTGGCCAATAACTAAACGGCACACATGGCCAATAACTAAACGGCACACATGGCCAATAACTAAACGACACACATGGTCAATAAATAAACGACACACATGGCCAATATATTTACGACACAAATGGTCAGTATACGGCACACATGGCCAGTATACGACACAAATTGTCAATAAATATACGACACATATGGTCATTAAATTTACGACACACATGGCCGATAAATCAACGGCACACATGGCCAATAATCAAACGGCACTCATAGCCAATAACTAAACGACACAAATGGCCAATACATAAAACGACATACATGGCCAGTATATTTACGACACAAATGGTCAGTATACGACACCCATGGCCAGTATACGACACCCATGGCCAGTATACTTCACAAATTGCCAATAGATATACGACACACATGGTCATTAAATTACGACTCACATGGTCAATAAATCAACGGCACACATGGCCAATAATCAAACGGCACTCATAGCCAATAACTAAACGACACACATGGCCAATACATAAAACGACACACATGGCCAGTATATTTACTACACAAATGGTCAGTATACGACACCCACGGCCAGTATACTACACAAATTGCCAATAAATATACGACACACATGGTCATTAGATTACGACTCACATGGTCAATAAATAAACGGCATACATGGTCAATAAATATACGTCATACATTAGGTTAGGTTAGGTTAGGTTTAGGTTAGGTTAGGTTAGGTTTAGGTTTAGGTTAGGTTAGGTTTAGGTTAGGTTAGGTTAGGTTAGGTCATGGCCAAAAATAAACGGCACACATAGCCAATAACTAAACGACGCACATGGCCAATAAATAAACGACACACATGGTCAATATATTTACGACACAAATGGTCAGTATACGACACACATGGCCAGTATACGACACAGATTGTCAATAAATATACGACACACATGGTCATTAAATTTACGACACACATGGCCAATAAAATTAAAAAATTATAGTGGATTATATTTTTCACTGTTACGTTATAAACTACTATTTCCACATCAAAGTAACATAATTTATATTATTCATTATAAAATGAGATTGTATCTTCTATTTCCATTAGTGTACAGGAAACTAAATAGACTAGGAAGTTTACCGGATTTACTTTTTAAAGTAACTTCACTCATGTACTGCTTATTTTTAAACTCTGCTATCGTGGATTGCAATCAAAGAGTAGCCTTGACCTTGCAATCTGACGACAAAAAGATCAAAAATAAAAGTAAAAACATCAAATATGCTTTAATAAATATCAATTAAAACAAATATTATCTGTATTTCAATATTTCCAATAACTTCGACTAACTTCCGAAAATGTTACTTTGAAGGATCAATAAACAAAAATCTTATAAATAACGTACCTTTTATTTTGTAGAATGCGTAGATAATGCCACTTCTGAGTTTTTACGAAAATGATAACTCTGTTCATAAACTCAACTTGTTTATTCCAAACTAATATACAATTCACAGTCTTAATATCCAGTGTGTGTAGTCGACACGTCTTAATGCTACGATAGCCAAGCACCAATTGCCTACCGACTGCCAATGCCGGTCTGTTCCCACACTTACCCCTACCATAATGATACTCGGGTTCGTGATTGGCTACAAAAGTGACAGCTAGTGTTGCCATATTTCTAAGTAAAATTATGCTACAATGCAAAATCACGACAGGTGCAACAGCTTGGCGTAGCTCAGGTAGTGAAGACCTGTCTTTACGACTTTCGGCTCTTTTATTATCTACTAAATTATATTTACATATTGCTACACCCACATAATTACGATATTGCTGAATAAATTGTCAGCACTATTATGAAAGGGCTGACACAAAAACACAGTCATTTGTTCCGAAACAGTTATTTGGGATTAACCGAAATCGTTATTCTTTTATCTACAAGAGAATGGAAGCTTTTCGCTAAAATCGAATTTCTTTTGTGCACTATTTAGGGACAATGGTGCACCGATTGCAGTCCGGTTTTAGGTATTTTATTTTCGACCATTACGCCATTGCGAACGAAATGATTGTATCAATAGAATGCGAATGCGACGAAAACGTTGATACATTGTGCGCTCTGTGACCTCAATTTTCCAGACAAAAGCGTTGGTTAGCCGATACCAGCTCCAGCAACTAAAGATAGTACAGTTTCCAAGAATTCACAAAGTTATGAAGAACATCAAAACTAAGATTTAAAACTCCGATACACTGCAAGAGGAAATTAAAACTAACTTTTACACGAGTCGACTAAATGTTTTATATTAAACTTTTAATAGACGGAAAAAGATGTTGCAGTGTTTTTTTTTTATTAAATTGAAATAAAAAGCTTTGAAATGAAAGAAGCTTTACTATATTAACATGAAAACATCTAATACTGAATAACTCAATAACTATTTCAAAATACCTTTCTAGGACATTAGAGTAAGTATAATATAGTAGCAAAGTCCAACGAATATAACCTACGTGTGTTCGGATTTTTGGTCGTTTTGCAAGAGGTGGCAAGCACACCGCTATGCAAAGAAGCAATTTCCTTTGTGTCACTTGCTACCCGCGCTGCAACCTGCACGTGTTGTCACGTGACAGTGTCAATACACATGCTGCATTATATCTATATTTGTACTACAATCACTATTCTTTGCAATCCTTAAGTGGTTAATCGGAAGATAAATATAAGTGATTCATATCTGCACCTGTTGAGCTCGACGTGCATTATTTGTATCTTTCTATTTTGTTCTTAAATCAGTTTGTATATGACTGTTTTTCATGTTTTCTCTAAGTTCTCTACCAACAGCCTGACCTATGATATATTTAATGTTATTATTATTTTAATCTATCTCTAATTTCTTGAACGAATCTTCCATGCCAGGGAAGAAACTGCTCAAAGTTTTGGGACCACCCGGCCTCTTTAATTCATCAACTCTTTTCTGTGCTTCTTCTTCAAAGAACTTGTGGTTGGCTTTTAGTTTGTTACACATTTCATCTGAAATAATTAAGCTATATTAGTTATATTCTCTTTTTATTAAACAGTATTAGGTTTCGGTACAGTTTTACGTCATTCTAGTACTGCAGAATTCATACCTCTTAGAACATTTTTATCGTGTTTAAACAAATCTTCTGAAGATACATACTCCTCCAAGGTATTGGAGTCTGCTTGGTGAACCTTCAATATATCCAGCAGTTCGTCTTTCATAAACGGTTTAACCATTGAAAGTAATTTGTCAACAAATGTTGGAGCATTGATGAAGTGGAATTCTTTGAGGCATAAAAACATACCTTCCTGAAAACGATGGTCAGATTTAACATGTTTCTAACTAAAAAGAGAAACTGCGTTTCCTTTTGAAATCTTTAACTCAGTTATAAAGTTATTGTTTTTGCAAAAGATTAACTGGCAGTAAACCTGTTGCAGGCATTTCAAAATTAATATAAGTTCCTGGCAACTTAACAAAAACAATTATGAAAAGATTGTGGATACATGTAGAAGTATGTCAAAAGTAGGTCAGTAATTATCTTTGTCTTAGACAATGGAAAAGAATACTAGATCATTATAAAGGAAACGCACTTAATGAATTCAGCTTCGTATTTAATTAACATCGTAAGTAAAATCACTACATATTATAAAACTCGTCCCACGACACGTCTGTCTGTCTGTTCGTGATAGACTCAAAAACTACTGCACCGATTTTCATGTTGTTCTCACCGATGGATAGAGTGGTTCTCGAGCAAGATTTTAGTATATAGGGTGACTGGTAATTAGTGTAAGATACTTAAACACGTGATTGTGTTCATGATAACAAACAACTTTTACTATGGGACGAAACCTGAAATCGCGAAAAAAATATCAGCTGTTCAGTACATTTATGTTCGCCTAATGTACTGAACAGCTGATATTATCTATTAAACGTACCTGCAAGAAATAGAAAAACTGTTGTGCCACGCTCAGGTTGACTCTCGATATATGACCAAGTGACACTCTGTCTAGATTCACTATAAGAGCGACACCTGGTACTGTCCCCTGCTCGTACTGCCATAGATCTATCACCATTAAAAAAACCCTGAAAAAGTAAGACATAAGTTGTCTGAAGCCAATACAATGTTGATATTATTTTCTTTTACTGAAATGTGAAAATATTTATGCGTTATACTCGTAGGATTGATCTTTGTTATTTTTCGAATTAACTTAGCTGAAAGCTGGTAAAAATCGTTGGAAAACCTAAAATGTCCCAGAACCCATAAATCGAAGAACGTGTGATATCAACCAACCCGCACTGGGCCAGCGTGGTAGCCTAGACTATGGCCCACTCTGGTTCACAGAGCGGAAAATTGTGTTTCAGTAGTGGGAACACTTAGTTTGATTATGGTATTAATTATATGTTACTTAAATAATCTATCTTACTTGATAACATCGCTGTAGACAAACTTTTTTGGATCTGCATCCAAAAGTTCGCAATATATGGGTCTGAAACCCTGTTTAGTTAGTGTTGGAAGTGGAAAAATTAACCTGAAAAGAACCAAAAAATATCCTTTAATTAAAATATGAGACACGAGAGTATTTTTGTATGGCAACAAACTTTATTTCTAGAATCTCATTTAAATTCAAAAACAGTTTTAACTTCATACAGATACAGAACATTTCTTGAAATATTTTTGTTAACAATTTAGTCCACTGCTGACCAGTCTTTTAAGTGATCTGAATTCTCCAATTACTGTTTACACGCAATGGGTACGTACCAAGTCTGAAATGCCAATTCCAGACAATCATCAATTTTTCTATTCTGGTAGAACGGGAACAATGTTTTTAGCGTGTAGTTGACATCAATGACCCGCTTGGTTAAATCGGCGTCGCATGCACAACTATGATATGCTAATATCACGTCCAATTCTGAAAATTATACTCTGTATTAGCCGTATTTTATGGTTATATTCCGGGAAATCCAAACAATTATACGTTAATTGATATGTTTATGCTGTTATTAAATCATATTGTTAGGCTTAGCCGGGTTAAACTATTTCAAACAATTGTATCGTAAAAACAAAGTAGGTTAGCTTTATTTATAGAAATTTAATTAACTGCAATAGAAAAATAATTATATTAAGTACTTTACCAGTGATGAATTGATGTGGCAAATGCGCCTGCTCACTCAACCATGTCATCAATTTCTGAATATCTTCTTGTTTCACATTTAACTTTTGGTATTCCTTTTCAACAGACGTACCAGAAACCACTACCATTTTCACTAACACTAGTTTTAACGTTTAAAGAAGAATATTGTGTATTTTATTTGGTTTTTATACGAGTGTTTACGTGTGCGTTTGTCGCGTGAGATGCCTATCAGCTAATGGCTCATAAATGGGACCAATAGTAAGTCTCTTTGTGCTCCTAAAACGTCAATGTGCCTATTGACACAAATGCAAGGCCATTCGTCGCACATGAATATTTTCATTACCTACGTCTGCTCTGGATTTTTTACGTAACCAATTGGCGTGATGATTTTTATTGTTTTGTTGTTAAATTATGTTGTTTGAATCGTAATCATCATGTTAGTTAGCTGTGCAGTGTTTGCTCTATAAAATGATTATTTGCCTTAGCAACATTATGCAAACCAAACAATAGTTATAACTACTTGCGGTTGATTAAAATCACATTGATTGAGTTACCTACTTGATTTGTTTACAGTTAAAATCAGAAAAATTAAATTTTTACAATATTTCTAACATGATTCGTTTTTACAAAACGATGCTACACAAACGTGAAAATGTTCGAAACATTAACAATATTAAAATAAAAGTTGGGTACCAGAGTTTTATTTATTTTCTCTCGTTATTTCTACTTAACCGTTTCCAAAGTTAACTGGTCCGCTTGAGTTAGCGTTCCCGTCTGCAGGATCAATTTTTCTCGTGTATATTTAAGTTCACCTACGTCCAACGTCCCAGTTAGAACCAACCCGCCTAATTTTTAATAAAAACATGTCTACTGAAACTAGAAATGTGACTGTTTTATTTGTTTACGTTACATCTAGGCTACTAGGTTCTACTTCGTTTGTTCTACCTATTCTACGTACAGCCCCTAAACCAATGGATCTAGAAGCATACAATTTTGGTCAAGAGTAGGTATGTTTAAAACAAAATTGAGCACCAAAGATTTTCAAAAATGTTGTTTGAGCTTGTGTAGTTGTCATACTTTTGCTTATAAACAACACAGGTTGCAGTTACACTTAATTCATATCCCAAAATACATGTCAATGATTCTTAACCACAATTCCATGTTGTTAATGAGAAAAAGTTTGTGAAACGTATATCTGCATTTACGAGCAAAATGATTAGCAGAAGTTGCATCCTACACAGAAACACCCTATCTGGTAATCCAGGGTCATACATAATATAGTTGCTCTAAGTCCTCGGACTTGCAACTTTGATTGGACTTGTCCGGAATAGAGGACGAGCGACGTATCGTAAATGTTTAGTACCCCTGGTGCTGGCTTAAACACTGCCTTATGTGAATTATACGCCAGAATAGTCCATTGACACAACTGCCGCATCTGCCTTTGATGGATGTCGTGAAAATTGTGGATTTAGTTGTTTTGGCACGTTGGCAGCAGCTGTAGTAAGATATCAACCATGTTTCGTGTAAAAAGTATGCGCTAAGGCAATGTTAATCAAATTATCTCATTTTACACCTGTGTGTGAAATATTAAAAATTCCTCCATAATCTGTATAAAATAAATGCTGTTCATTGGTTAGCGAATCACTTGAGATTGTGAGAACTGGTCTGGTTTGGCACTTTTTATAAGTATTGGTAATCCAAACTGTTGTTTAAGGAAAGAAAATTTTGAAAAGTAACAGAAAAATCGAAACAAATGCGTAGTCTTACTTATTAAAAATGATACAAGACCAGCATAGTTATTCACACACGCTCGATTCGATTTTGATTCGGAAAGTCGTATGTCTATCTCGCTCTCTTTCGTAATGCCAAAAAAAGACAGACATACGACATTTGTGAATAACTAGGTATGCTGGTACTATTTATTCAGATGGATAAACTTTCATCCCAAGATTAAAACGGCCCTATCAACGTACATTTCAATTAGAAATGACTGACCTTGTTACAGGCCGCAAATTATCAACATACCAAATCCAATTTCATGGAGCTCTTGTTTGTATCTAATAATATGATTTCGCCCTTGCCCGAGTTTCCACTACATCGGTGGTGTATGAATTCGTTAGGAACCCATGAGCGGTTCACCGACGGCCGAGTGAGTCTCGCTTACGGTCCAACAAACACTTTCAAAGTGCACCCTTAGCCCTGCCCTCACCCTCGTGTATCAACGCCAGCTTATATTTATTGTGTGCTTAAAATCTTGACGAGATCCTCCCAATTAGAAGTATGTTAGTCACACTTTAAGAGTTACTTAACCTTTTCATCGAATTTTCAGGCATTTTTAGTTGTAGTGAATAAAAAGACACCAGTATTGTATTGTATAACGGGCTGGTGTCTGCAACTCCACGTCAAAGTGGGTATTTTGCATATATAGGTAGGCTATAATCCCCCACGCGGGCCCAATGTGGTAGATATCACATGTCTTCGAATGTATTGTTCTAGGACATGCCGGTTTCCTCCGATGTTTTCCTTCACCGTTTTTGAGAGCAGTGGTGATGAAATAATTACACAAAGTAATGCGCCTGCGACTCTTTGTAAGTCGGAGCCGCTACCACTGGACCACCGCTACTCTCCTTAAAACACCAGTATCTATAGTACAGCATATAATATGACCACTTTGTGTGCATTTCAAGATGAAGTGGCGTTGCATGTCAAGAAAATTTGCGTCGATATGTCTAACTTGGTACATATTTTATTCTAGTTCTGTGATTTCCCGCCTGCACAAATAAGTTGGTTTAAGTGTAGTTTTTTCAGCCCTTGAATGACATTGGCAGGAGGGCGCTGTCGGTTATCAATAAAACTTGTAAGCACTGTCCATTTTTTTTTAATTTGATTTGCCTACTTCACTACTCCACTCGCTGTTCGCTTACCATCGGCGGCGAGTGAGGTGCCTTTCTTTTTTTTCGGATGGGAAATCATCAAATAACTTCTCCCACTCTGGGCGGAGCGAGAGGTCAGACTTTTACTGACTAAAACCCACCCTCGCCCTTTATGTTCCAGGGCCACGGTATCTCTTTCGAACAGTCCCGCAGCCCCGGAGTGAGGTGCTTGAGACAGCCTTCATGGCTATTTAGTACTACTACTATGATTATTATTTAATTAATTTAATAACAACAACCGAATATTACCGGTAAATTCTAAATGTCGAACTTTCAGAAATCCGTCAAAAGCTATAATAGCGTGCCGGCTGTTCAAGACGCAATTATCGTGTCGAAAGCAAATTGATTTGTAATACATAATGCAAGATACGAGAAATTAGAAGTCCTTGAAGAAATGTTCAGGAACTTATCAAACGGATAAATGAAAAGAATGCCTGATGCCTCGTTGATTTTGTAGCGGAATTGTTACTAAGTCAAACCCATGTCTGGCAGTCTTATTATACAGGGTGGATACGGTAAACGGGGCAGTGAGGAGAAGTACCTTCATCATTGCAGCTATACACGAAAATGGTCTTAGAAGACTATAGGTACCTACATATTTGTTTGCGTTTTGGTCAATATTAGAAACAGGATGTTGATTTTTTGTGTAAATTGACCATTTTCTTACTAACTGTAGATTTTTTTCGAAAATTTGCAAATGGAGATCATAACCTGGAAAAATAATGGGTAGTCTCCTAATAGCATTTTCGGTAGCTGCAACGGTTAACGATGACAGGCAATAGATGAGGATTATACCTAATCGTGTGTATAATTTGAGAAGTATTTAGCATACAAGGTGCTATTAAATTATAAGCAAATATTAGTCTTAATAGTTTGATCTATTCAATCTTATTCAAAATCGACAGATTCTCGTTATTTCGTAAGGAAATAATAAAACACAAATGTTCAAAAATAAAAATATTAAAAAAAAAACTACTGGCAAAAAAAACTTCCATAAAAGTCTAGTGATGGGCAGTGCGGGCTGGTGCGCCAAGCAGTTTCGTGAGTCTAGTCAGCCAGCGCTTCTGTTGGACGTTACTCACCGGGTTACATTTCTCAACTTCATCAGGAAAAGAAGGCGGCAAGGACGCCCTAAGAAAAAAAAAATGCATGACGTTATATTATTAATTATTAGCGAGTTCGCGGTGTGCGATCCGCGTTTTGTACCATCATTTATTTTGTTTTTCTTAGCGGAGTTTCGCCACGCACATGTTGCGAACTCGTGGCGAGCTCGCTGCGCACTCGCTCCGCTTTCCAAAATAAAATGAATTAAATCTTTAATTTTAGCAGATATTCAACTGGCTCTATTGCTGCTTTTTCTTTATCGTGTGGTTAGTTCTTAAACTGGTGGTTGGCTTTTGTATGCCGTCAAGAAATATCTCTCAGGCATGCTGGTTTCCTCACAATGATTTCCTTCACCGAAGCAAGTGATAATTATACAATACGCACATGAATCAGAAAAATCAGAGGAATCGGAGGAGAGGAGAGGAAATTGGGTTCGAAATCGAGACCTATGAGTTGTCAATCCGACGGTCACATGACTAGGCTATCACTGCTTTACTAGTGGATGAAAAAATCCTGAATTGGTAGTTTTACTCAGAACTTCCTTATTGTGTAATGTTAGTATCTTATATTTACACAATAATAAAGTTCTAAGTATATTCTGATAAAACCTCTATAGCCTACAGTATGGCCGCGTTCCCACTGGGTGGTTTCACCGACAGCGTTTTTAGAGGTTCGTCGGTGTAAGATTTGCAATTTCGGTGTACAATTTTCAATTACGGTGGGTTGGCAATTTTGGTGGCCGTCATATATTCAAAACAACTATAGTTATTTGTTTACTACCTAAATATCTAGAATACTAATGTGTTCTAGAATAAGACAAGTTTATTTTTTCATCCGAAAACCTACAAATAAAAAAATCCACCGAAATTAGCAAAAAATTGAGCCTGCGTGGAATGTCCCCATTATGTCGTGAAGATAATGTTTTCGTTGGTTTTTAGTTGGCAAAAGTCGTGGACGACAGTAATCGCGTCGTCCTATATTGTGAACACCTCCATTTACTTAAATACACAAGCCACGACACTTTATGAACCCCGTGTAGCATGCGTAGTTCATACAAACGTAATACCAAAATGATTAGTAAATCGAAACATATTCGTGTATTTATTTAGATTGGATTACAGAATATCTAAGTTCCCAAATATATAAGGTGTTAAAAAATTAACTGCAAGAATTTCGTGTACGTACTCGGTATCAAAAAACAAACATAGGTATTCCAAAAAATATTAATTTTTTTTCAAGCATTTTTAGTTTTTACATAAAAAAAATAACCAGTCCAAAGTCTGCAAAATGTGATGGGAAAAGTTAGAAACAGCTGTCTACGTTGGCGCTGTCGCAGGGGTGAACGACCACGCACACATAGAGTCAAGTGCGCATATTCAATAATTTTGTGGGCAGTGAAAATATTGCATATCTTTGAAACGGATCGTTACTTATATAAAATTTTTTCGTGATTATTTTTTATTTGTGATTCCAAACAACTCCTCAAGTTTCTTGCAGTTAATTTTTTAACACCTTATATGTATACTTTGAATGGACACTGATTTAAACGAGAGTTGTGAGAAAAATAAGTTTTCTATAGAAATTTAAAACTCCTCATATCTCGTCCTATATCATTGTCCTTTCAAAATATTTGGGAACAGATATTCTGTAATCCAATCGAAATAAATGCACACTACCTTAAGGTGCTTAGACGAGCTAAATTAGCAACTCTATTTGTGGTGGTTCAAACTTCGTTTGAAATGCTGTTAGAATAAAGTTCTAATCAGCTTGCACTACAAAGTGGTTGTTACGTCAGCCACTGCGGGCCAAATAGCGCGAAATGAGTGGTTTCGATCGATTTACAAAAAAACTATTGATTCGATTAAAAAACTAAAACAGTATCATGCTAATATATTGCTTGTAGAATTATTTGCCAAAAAATCAGAATGATCGCATGCATATTAGTATGTTTTTTATTGGTTGAAAGATATTTTTAGAGGTAAGTTCGTGATTTCTTTTTATCGAGCCAAATTAATTGTATTATGTTTTCAAAACAGTATCGTGCTAGCATATATCCTGAAGAATATCATATATTTTTCTGGTCTTGTTTATAGCAGTGAATCATATACTTTTAGTAATTATAAAACTCGCGTTTAGCTCGTGTAATCGCCTTAAGAATATGTTTGATTTACAAATTATTTTGGTATTACGTTTGTATGAACTACGCATGCTCCGCCCCTTAAACTGCACGATAATCTGTCGTCACGGAAAACTGGGTCAAAACGCAGTGATCGTCTGATCGTCAACTGTTTTAGTGTAAAAACGTGATGGGATGCACTCACTCCCTCGAGTCTTTATCTGGTATATTAAAAGGTGGGAATAAGGCCTTCTTCGTCTTTTTCGTAAAGCTTTTGGAGCATCTTGAGCTTCTCTTGGCTTGCTGTGATGATTGTCCCGCCCCTCTGCACAAAATAAATGATTTATAAAGAATATGCGGGGCAATCTTTGAGGACGGCCGATAGAAGTGCAAGCGTATGTGACGGTCGCGCGAGTTCCATGATTTTTGTTCACTCAAAAAATGCTCAACCCGCCAAAACAAGGTTTCACATCCATAAGAAGTCAACTATAGCTAACTATTAGTAACTAATCTACTGGGTGTAAACCACCTCGTCACGAAGTTGACAAGCATTCTGCACATCAAACTAAGTAACTTTACGCAAAAACTATTGCTGGGAAAAGCCTTTTTCTTTGGGGTGAAAAATCATGTTTAGTGGTAGAACCCAGTGTACGTAACGTTGAATTGAATTGTACGGGGGGTGTGGAGGTGTTAAAAGTAAAAATCTTACAAAAAAAAAGACTTGCCAGAAGTTGGAATTTTGACCCCCAATGTACCCCAATATACCTAGAACTAGATGGTTCCCAGATAAGGTGTAGAACTAAAAAAAAAATTGCAATGACAGTAGAACAATATGGGATAAAAAGTAACCTATATGTTAACCCAGGTTATAACTATCTGTGTGCTAAAATTAATCCAAATCCGTACAGTAGTTGTGTGAAAGATATCATACAAACATACACGAATACGCACATATGTACACATAATATCGATATCATACACAGAGAGATATCATACAAACTTTCGCATTATAATATTAGTGTACTGTAGTAATTTTTCAATTATGTTTTTTGTTGTTTTCATTTTTCATAAAAATAATTCGCCAAGTCACGATTAATGTAAAACCCTTACGTGAAATATGACGTCGCATTTTTTTAGCTTTAAAAATGAATGATTGGTTTGAATGAGATGAATCACTCGTACCTATTTATCAATGAAAATTAAGATACCTACACACATTGCGATGATTGACGATATCTTCGAAACTATTCTACATTCAGTCAAAAAAGGAATTTGTTTATGGTTCCAAATTCAAATTATTGTAATTTTTTTGTTGTTGTTAGATTGGCACAACTGTTTTCCATTTTGGCGCGGAGTTTGAGTTGCATCTGTTATTTATATTAAATACAGTGCTGTTTTTAGTTATATCATATCTAGTGTGTATAGCGAATTTCAATAGGGACAAAAACATCGAACAAAGAGTTTTTCTTAAATTTTGCATCGCCAATGGAATATCGTGTTCGGAGTCACTAAAAATGTGAGATGAGAAGGATTACGGTGAATCGAAGTTATCAAAAAAACGTGCTTATGAGTGGTATAAAGCGTTCAAAATCGGTTGAGAAGTGATGGAAGATTTGCCTCGCTCTTGTCGGCCACCAACGTCAGTGAAGGAAATAGTGACTGAAAATCCTCATTCAACTTTGCGAGAGATAGCCGCCGAACTTTCTGTATCTCACCAGTCGATCCGTACCATTTTAACTAATCATTTGGGTATGAAACATGTTACCGCTCTGCTAGTTCCAAAAGACCTGAATTTTCTCCAAAATCTCAATCGCATGAGAGTCGCTGAGGACATGCTAGAACGAGTCAATTCCGACCCAACATTCATGAAACGCATTGTTACTGGTGACGAGACGTGAGTTTACGAGTTTGACATGCAAACTAGTCAACAAGCTTCGGAGTGGCGCCTTCCAACTGTACTGAAACCGAAAAAACCACGCCAAAGTCGATCAAAAGTCAAAGTCACGTTGACTGTTTCCTTTGACTATCGCGGTGTTGTGCACTCGGAATTCTTGCCGGAAGGTCAAACGGTAAATAAAGAATTTTTTTTGCGCGTTATGCGGCATTTAAGAGAGCAAATTCGACGAAAAAGGCCAGATTTTTGGATAGAAAATTATTTTGCACCACGATAATGCGCCTTCGCACAAGGCCATCATTGTGAACGAATTTTTGAGTAAACACTCAACAAACACCATCAAACAACCACCATATTATATTCACCAGATATGGCTCCAGCCGACTTCTTTCTTTTTCCTAAAAAATTACCACTTCGTGGCACCCATTTTCAAACGTTAGAAGACATAAAGGAGAATTCGTGGCGAGAACTGAACTCAATTCCGGAAACAGCGTTTAAAAAAATGTTTGATGATTGGATTATTCGTTGGCGTAAGTGTATCGTTTCTGAAGGAGCATACTTTGAAGGTGATAAAATAAATTTGGATGAATAACAAACATTTTGTGTATTATTGATCTTTTCATGTTACTTTCTTGACAGAGCAGTATAATATATGGATTTTTTGTATTAGTTTTACTTATTTAATAATATAGACTTATAGAGTATAACCCTAGAGTATAAAGATATTAAAACAAGTATAATATCTACTTTGCTTTTACTAACTTCAGCTGCTTAAACAAATATTTTTATAAATAGTTAAATATATACGGATTGATTTTTTAATTGGTTTTAGACTAACAAAAAGCCTCACTATTGCCGAATGTCACATCATCTATATGCGAACGTTTTGTAATACGAGAAGGTGACTTCCGGTCTATAAACAACATATATAAAGGGTGTAAAACACCTCTTCACGAAGCCGAAAGGCACTTGTTCTCCCCATCATTGCGACCACTTTTTTGTTCTACACCATACCTGGGAACCTTCTAGTTACGGAGATCTGGGGGGTCAAAGTTACAACTTTTTGACAAGTTTTTTTTTAAATACCTACAAGTTATTTTTGTGAGATTTTAACTTTTAACACCTCCACGACCCCCGTACTATTCAATCCATCCATCAGCCCAATGTTTTAAGTGCGTTACATTGAGTTCTACCACAAAACATGATTTATAACCTCAAAAAAAAAAAGTTGTTTCCCAGCAATATTTTCTCCGTAAACTTACTTAGTTTGATGTACAGAATGCTTGGTTAACGGCTTTGTGATGAGGTGGTTTACACCCTGTAGGTATGTTGCGGAAAAGCTAAGTAAAAAACAAATTCGTATCATTGTTATAAATACTAACATAGAAGAAGCTTTCGATTTACTAGAAGCTTCTATTTGCATGATAGGCCTAAGCATCGTATCAAATCTTGAACGCGGCATTCCAATTATACCCAGTGTCAATTGTGAATCATGCAAACTATCTTCCGGTTCAGCGATCAAGCGACGAAGAAAGACCAGTCGTGTTGATAACCTTAGGAATGTTCAACAATCGGTTAGTACAAGTAACTGACAATAAGTACAAGATAGATAAATGATTCAGATTAGGTAAAGTATCATTGAATTCTTTCATCAACATCCACGGAGTCTAGATTTGTGGATGTACTGGTATAAAGGACCCTGAGGACCCCTCCAAGATTACAGGCGTTATGATATTAAAGGTGATCATTATCTACCTAGCCTTGTCATATGTTGGGGTCGGCTTCCAGTCTAACCGGATGTAGCTGAATACCAGTATTTTACATGGAGCGACTACCTATCTGACCTCCACAACCCAGTTATTACTGGGTAATACGTAACCCTTTGGTAAGACCAGTTGTCCGACTTTTTGGGGCACTGACTACCTGTAACGACTGTCAAAGATCTACAAATGACAGCCGGGACCAACGGCTTAACGTGCTTTCCGGAGCACGGCGGTAATTCGTTATGAAAGTTAATAATAAATACTCACGATGGATACTGGACAACACCAAGTCCCATTAAACGGTAATCCATAGGCCGGTCACAAAACACCTCATTCATGAGCGGTGAGCGAGTGTTGAGCTTTTTGTCGTGACGGACACAAGGCCCAAGCAGGACATTCTGCTCTTCTGGTACCATTTGAGCTATGTATCCAGATTTCAGCGTGTGCTCCACATTGTTGAATATTTCAGACTTAAATAAACGATTCGTTTCTAGTTCTGAAAAAGTATACTAGCATTAAAAAAGGGTACTTAGACAACAAAAAGATAATAATTAGTCAATCAGTTAGATTATCAACAAATATTTGATCCATAATTTGTCTTTTGTTACATAAACCTAAATTAAGAAGATAGGTACGTCGCTTTTAAAATTCTGGATACGTCACGCCTTGGTATAATTATTTGCGAATTTTGATGTCACGAGTCCTGAGTTTTGAGAAGTTTTATTTTTGTCAATAAATACGAGTATATTGATTTACAAAAACTAAAAATACGTGTTCATTATTATACTAAATAGATTTGCAATTTTTTGTCATGTTCAATTTCATTAAACCTTGTTTAATCAGATATAATTATAGCATGCAATAAAGAAGTGTAGTTATATTTAAGGGTGTGGACTGGACCACCAAACCGAAAAAGTCAGTTGTTTTGGGTTAAACAGGTATTGAAATTTTGTACAGTGCAGCAAATTTATGTTTTTCGCGATTACGATGAATATGCCAAGGAGAAAGCTGTTCAGATTGACGGTCTAAAAATGAACACAATTTTCAAAATCACCAATTCGATTAAAACTTTTGCGTCCTAATGCCAGCCAAGCAATCTGTATGCTCATTCGTAGTAACGTTTCGAACATTCGTGCGTCTTTGTCCGATAAAGATCGACGTTTCTTCTGAGCGCCCATGTGATGATATTTCTTCGTCTCAGCTCCCCCTACGGCATAAATTAATTAATTTCAGAAAATCGTTTAAAGGTCATTTTTCAACGTCGTTTCAGCATCATACGTACCAATAAGCATTGTACAATATTCTTTAGCAACCAAGACTCTCAGGTCAGCAATGTTCTCACGGAACATATTTTCGATTCGATCACACATGGGAGTTCTCACTTTTGTTTGGAGCGCCATCATGCGTTCTGACATTTCATCTGCGATCTGGTTGATTTTATTGAATTATTGTAACTTACTCTTGTGCCCGCGGCTTAGCTCGCGTGGAGATCGGTAATTGTCCCAAAGGATCATACTACCCCGATTAAAAGGATTCTATGCAGTGTTTAACCAGGTTATAAACTATCCGTGTGTCCAATTTTATTCAAATCCGTTTAGCCGTTTGAGCGTGAAGGAGTAACAAACATGCATACATTCACACATAATATATAGGTCACCGTAAAATTGTCAAACACGTTATATTGTAATCTCTCTAGCGATATTGTAAACTCTCGAAATATTGTCAAACGAACATACTACAATAAAACGCATTATTTTTCGTGAAATGCATGCGATGATAGTCAACTCACGTGGTGCGGAGGGAAGGAGGGGTCTCCCTTGCCCAGTGGTACCACTCTCATGAAAAGATAAGATAATGTACCATTCCTGAGAAATACCGATTAATATAACCTAACCTTAAAACACTTTATATTCCCCTAAAAAGCGTAGTCGACGGAGTCCCGATTCGCGGGGGCAGAGATATTCCGTATGTTCAGTTGACAATATTTCGAGAGTTTACAATATCGCTAGAGAGAAACACGTTATATTGTAATGTAACGTGTTTGACAATTTTACGGTGACATATACAATACAAACTTTCGCCATTATGATATTGTGAATAGCTTTTGCCCTTGGGTTCGCTCGCGTTATGGTTGGAAATTATGTAAAATGGCCTTTGACACTTCGGGACAATGTAGCTTTCCATTAGTGAAAGATTTTTTGTAATCGGATCAGTAATTCGGAAAATTATCCCCTATATACAAACGTACAAACTTTACCTCTCTATGATATTAGTATAGATGGAGCCTACCTACTGGGTGTAAATGACCTCATCACGATACCGTCAACCAAACATTCTGTACATCAAACTAAGTAACTTTACGCAAAAATTACTGCTAGGAAACGACTTTTTTTTGGGGTGAAAAATCACGTTTTGTTGTAGAACTCAATGGAACGCACTCAAAACATTGTACTTTTGGATAAATTGAAAAGTACGGGGGTCGTGGAGATGTTTAAAGTATAAATCTTACAATAAAAACCCATATTTAAAACATAAACAATTGTAACTTTGACCCACAATATCTCCGTAACTATCTGGTTCCCAGGTATGGTGTAGAAGGGCACGCCATAGTGGCAGTAAGTCCCCTCTTTGAGGAGTGGCTGGAGAGGCGCCACGGCGTCCTCACCTTCCGCCTGACGCGGGTCCTCACCGGACACTGATGTTTCGGGAGGTACCTGCACCGAATCGGGCGGGAGGAAACACCCGGGTGTTTCCACTGCGAGGATCGACCGGAGGACACGGTGGAGCACACGGTGGAAGTCTGCCCTGCGTGGGCGGAGCACCGCCGTGTCCTCGTAGCGGCGATCGGCGGCGGCAACCTCTCGCGTCCGGCCCTGGTTCAATCCATGGTCCGGAGCGAGACGGAATGGGAAGCCGTCACCTCCTTCTGCGAAGCAGTCATGCTAGCGAAGGTGGCGGAACGAGAGAGGGAGAGAGCCTCTCTTCCCAGCCGCCACGGGAGACGCACCGGGCGTCGGGGGCCACGTGGTGGCTACCGGCCACCGTAGATGCGGGCCTGTGGACGGTTAGCTATGGGCTAGCTAGCCGTCCGCCCGTCTAATGACGACAGGCCGTGTCGACGGCGCGTTCATGTTCCACGCGCGCCTCAAAGAGATGTCAGCATAAGGGGAGGGGCCCGCAAGGGCCGTCAGCCTGCCGGGGTTGCGGGCCTATTCGAAAGAGATACCGCGGCCCCGGAACATAAAGGGCGAGGAAGGAACATGGATTTGATGATTTCACATCCTAAAAAAAAAACCAAAAAGTTATGGTATAGGACAATGATCGCAAAGGCAGGGAGAACAAGTGCCTTTCGGCTTCATTAAGAGGTTTTTCACACCCTTTAAGTAGTATGTTGTAAGTAGTTATCATTATTTCAAACAGTATGGCATTACATTTTTTAGCTGCTACAGCCATTGTCGTCACACTTATGAACCCAATTTAGAAGGTTGGCAATTTAGCACCTCGCACTAATACGAATTTTTGATATTAGTATATTGGCAAGAATAGCCTCAGGTTTCTGAACGAGTTTTAACTCGAAGATTATGTATGTAGTAGACACGTATTAGTAGGAGATGGGAAAGAGGGGCAGTAAAGTCTAATAAACTACCAAAAGGCTATCTTCAGACCATATTGATAATTTAGGTCAATACAAAATTGTAGTACAAAATACTCATAGATTCCTTCATAAAACTATTACCTGTAAATAATAACCACAGCAAAGAATGAGTGCTCTAAGGAACCTCTCCGTAGTTGGCATATGAAGCAGGTTAATAAGCATTGGACTCAGAATACTGACAGGTGCTGTATACAATGCTATGTCTTTTACGTCCTGAAATTTTAAATCAATATTATTTCTGTCTATGAGAGTGAGAGATGAAGAAATGAACATTCGAGAGTGGGATCTGGGACTTTTACGCGAAAGACACTTGCGCGAACCCACTTGCGCGAAAAGACATAGTGCGCATGGACTTTTGCGCGATTGGACTTTTGCGCGATTGGACTTTTGCGTGAATGGAAATATGCGCGCAAATGTGCGTCCGTCTTTTCGCGCAAGTGTCCTTTTACCTCGACAGTGCTATGTTTGTGCGCTCACTTGTGCACTATAATATCTCCCGCATCGATAGCTAATCTTCGCTAAGATTGACCGCCACGGCTGAAATTCCGCTAGGAGGGCTTTTATTTCACTACAATATTAACGTACAGCAACAGGTACGTTTTCTTCTTTCCTGCGTGAGCTGTCCTCATTATAATATGTATTTATAACACATACAAGGTGTAAAATTCAAGGGATGGGACCAACGTCGTTCCTAATCACGAAAATCAGTACAATCAGAAAATAATCAACGGCCCCAAACAAAATTCCAATACCTACTCAACCAAATGTATGAGACAAGTGATTATCTTTTTCAGATTACGATGCTGGTCCCATAGAGAAGTTGTTCAGTTTGATCATCTGTATACCCTTGACTTTGACCAGGACGCAAAGTGACCCCTTGTAAATTTGTATATAGTAACATAAGTATTAACCTGTAGAGTAATTATGTCCGGCTGTCCTGGTAGCAACTTTCTTTGATAGCGACGACGATAGCGGATCTGAAAAAGCACATTTAACACAACGTTACCAGAAATGCAATTACGAGCATGGACTTCTAATAGCCATTAACAATTCGTTATTTCACGCTTAGCTAGTTTGATAAATGTAAAGTGTCTTCACACACTCAGGACAAAATGCAGTGTAACGTAGGCACAGCAATGATATCGCTTCTGACGATGCGTGGGGTCACTCAACTAAAGCTAAAGGTCAATACAACACAGTGCGTTTACTTGACGACCCGAATGGCGTAGTGGTAGTGAGGCTGCCTTACGTTCTTAGTTTCCTGGGTTCGAATCCCGGTAGGAGCAAATGTTTGTGTGATGAGCATGGACATTTGTTTCCGAGTCATGGATGTTTATATGTATAATAAGTATGTATTTACAAACAAAAAGTATATATGTAGTATATCGACTATCTAGTGTCCACGACACAAGCCTTGCTTAGTGTGGCACTAGGTGGCACTGTGTATTAATGTCCAGCGATATTTATTTTTATTTATTTGTTTTATTTACTTACTCATGTGGTGCTATCGCCCGCGGGATTCTAACACTGGGGTAATAATTACACCTATTTCTATTTATCAGCATTTTTCTCCCTTAAAAAACTCCCTGTTCTCTAAATTAATAAATCAGCCATCATCTATGTGCATTTAAAAAGTACAATCTCAGCCACCATAAAGTCATCCCGAGTTCATGGCGCATGCAATAATATTCATTTAAAATATCAGGAGCTCAAAATAATGGATAATCACAGAAGAAATCCCGTAAGTGACAGTATAATTTTAGTGAAGTATAAATCAAGGAGACAAGTTTTAATAACTGTTCCTCTTAAATTGATTCTTTCTTTGAAATATTTGATAGGCGTTGCAAAAAAGATGAATTAGCTTTTTAGAAACTTTCTTATTTTCCCGTGGCGGACGTATAAAATCACATGGTTGGTATGGTTCGGTGGACAAATAAAAATATTTTTGTGGCGTGACTTATAATTTACCTTAATTGGTTATGTTGTATAGGTACCTGAAACTGTCGTGAATAGAAACATGGTACTAACCAAGTAAGATACACCCACTATTAGTATTACTTACAAAAAAATATATATCAGCTGTCACCTGTTCAATTAAATCAACGTCATCTCTAAACTGTACGGCGCCTGTAGGCGCTTTGGATATAACTTGCACAGTTTCCACCGCAGGAGGAGGCAGGTCACTGTGAAGATTAGCTATTAAATTAATAAATACACTCTTCTCTCTCTTTCTCTTTCTTCTTTACTCGCCTATACCTACGGGATGTCAGCTCCTTTTTTAGAATCATATTCCACCGGATTTTATGAAAATTGTCATTTACTTTTTATTGTTTGTTAAGTTACTATTCCCTTAATTCAATGTAAAATTACATTAGGTACGCAGCAATCCCAGTACATTTGCTATCATTTATTGAGGAGTTCCGGTGCCTATCTTCCGAAGTTCTTCATCAGATCTTTACCAAATTGAAATGGGATTACTCCGAGAAAGTACTCTTCCTAAAACTACCCAAATCGCTTCTGGTGTGCCTACAAAATTTGAAGAGTTCCCTCTATTTCTCCAGGATCCCATTACCTATCAGTATCCTGACTTGATGATTATGGGACCACCTGGGAAGTATACCCCTTTCACTACAGTACCTACTTTCACAGTTTTTACGTCTTATGACTGGGACTGTAGCTACATTTAATTTTCATCTTTGTTTCGACAATTCAAAAGTGCCTGTAATTGGCCTACTTGAAATAAATGCTTTGATTTTGATCTTCGAGTAATCGGGTAACATGGAATTGAGAACCTCCTCCTTTTTAAGTCGGTTAATAACGACGTTATGGTAGTCAAATATCCGGATAGCCTATAAAAGATTCGGCCAAGTATCATTAATTTGCTCCTAAGAAATGAAGAATTCCGTTTCTTTGTCATAGATCCCAATAACAGAAGTAATCAGAAGAACCTAACCAAATTCTCATCAAACTACCCTTGAAGTACATCCTTTCCAATAAAATTAAAAAAATCAATACATGTCACGGTAATAGGCTTATCCCCAATAAATGGAACTTAACACATCTAACTGTCTCCCAGAACCTCCTCTTTTTGGAAGTCGGTTAAAAACAAATCAAATTTACTGGATTCCCAATAACTTTCCTGAAATAATTTCTTGTACTGGTCAGTAGTATGATATACTGAATTAACCCCATTTGTCTGCGGAGGGATGCCTTACGGGTGTAAGGCATCCCTCCGCAGACAAATATCTATTACAGCAAATCATTACTAGCAGTCCATTGCAGTATATAGAACTCATTCATTTCACATAACTAACCATAACTTATAAACAGAAGTTCAAATACCATCTCACACTTGTATTTTTAACTTCCATAAAAACTTTCATCCTCAACCTCTAGTTGTAGCGGCAGCTTTGCTTGGATTTAGCTTATAAGTGTCTTTCCGAGATTGGCTGCAGACCGCAAACTGCAAGCGACACCACTTGTTTCTATGAATTTTTGAGGCATAAAATCAAAAACATAAACATAAAGCCTCAAAAGATCAAGGGTCCCCGAACTACTTGCGTTGATCGTCGATTCTGACCTATACTTTTGATTCCTAGTCTCCACTCACGACGCCAACCTCAGCAAAGCTCATCGATAAACTTTCAGAAGTAGGGAATTAATTCGTCTACTATACGTAAACAAGTCCAAAGTAGGTATTTGTACCACGTATCCATACCTCACAAACAGTAATGCTTGTGTGCTTTCGTCCCAAATCCAGTGCCCATCCTCAAAGGCTCCCCCGAAAGCCCCTTCATCATCCTCGTCTGCCATCTATAAAAAAATTACAAATTAAAATGACTAATACGAAATTTTAAACAGGTACCAATTATACAATATCAAAATATTTCAAAGGCGTAGCCGCCGTAGCAAAACATATACATATAAATGTCATTGTCAAAAATCTTGTCTTTGGTTTAAGTATCTACTCCTCAGATCTACTCTTTGGTGTAGTAGTAGTCTGATGTCCAAAGAGCGAAAATACTTATACTCGTCGACAGAGTATTCCTAGAATAGAAGAAAAGAGAATACTCTGTCTGCACTTATACCACTTATACCAACAGGATCGTTATCAGGCCTTTGTATTTTTTCTTTGATCCAAAGAAATTAGTTTATAGTTACAATTTACTTATAAAATTAAGGTAGGTACATACCGACTCGGTAATAAACTTGAATATGTGCTCTGGCTGTGAAAACCCAATTCAAGTTAAGTATTTACCATTTCCACATACATTTTAAGATTCATCGACGCGTAACTTATGATCTTCCATATTTCAGCTTCCTATTCATTATTATAATTTCATGGACAGCTATAACTTGCAAATCGGAATCTCCATCCAACGTGTTTGTAAGTTTGACAGAATTTACGACGTCACTAGTAAGTTTGCTCTCGACTTCACTGAATATAGAGTTATGTTAATGTTACAAGTGCATCCAACTCCGGACCTTAAAACTTATAAAATGCTTTCAGTTATTTCCAATTCGGGATAAAAGCTATTGTGTATGTTGTAAACGGACCGAGTCGCGAGTGTTTAATATTAAAAGGTGTAAGCACCCACTGTTATGCGCGCATGTAAATTTATGCGTTACAGTCAATCAAGCTTGAATATCTGGCCAAATAGTACTAGGGACGGCCGACTAAGTGCTTAAGCTTCCCATTTACTCATCAACATCATCAGCCTATAATGGCCCAGTGCGGATTGGTAGCTGATAGGACATGCCGGTTTCACGATGATTTCCTTCACCCGTTCACCGTTTTGAGAGCAGTGGTGATGAGATGAAATAAATTACACAAAGTAATGCGCCTGCCTGGGTTCGAACCCACGACTTACTGTTCGTAAGGCGAGGCCACCGCCGGGCCACCGTTGCTCCATTCACTAAAAGAACTGATTATTGTAAAATAGCAAACATGTCATTGAACCTAGGTACGGAAGTAGCGAGAAACTACTCCTAAATAAGTGCATAGTGCTAGGCTACTTATTGGTCCGTGCTCTTTTTCTTTACTTTGTAGAATGGACAATAAAATCACTTAGAACTTCCACCCGCATTTGGATGGAAACTTCGGAAAAACAGAGTAAGTTCCAGACATGTAAAGTGTACCAAACATGTCTAAAAGTTGTGAGTGAATAACCTTAGTTGTTTTTTACCTGAATAAATATAAAATTTAGAGCATGTATGTCACTTGTGCTTGTGTTAATTCATTGAATTGGCTGTAACACACGATCGCACAGAAGGCTGCGATGCGCTGCTTTGATCGTGTGCGCTCTGCCATGTGATCAAATGAGTATCTACTTAGTTTAGCACACGGTTGGGGATTAGCGCGGTTACTAACAGGGAACCATTAAAACATTCAAAGTAAATTCTGTACCTACGAGTATGTATCGTTTCCGCTCAACTTCCTTAAACGTTGAGTGTTCACCTGAAACTGTAATCGAGTAGGTACTCGTACAACGTAACGTAACATGCTCGATTCGAGATGAGTTGTGATAAGAGAAGAGAGAAAAAAAAGAGAAGAGTTATTGAGTTGTTCCATCAGGAATCTCCCACTGGCAGCCACGGAGCCTGTCTTAGTCTCGATGTTTTAAGTCCCATGTAATCATGAGAAACATCTGGCAAAATTTGGGTGTACTAATAGGCCACCTCTGCCTACCCTCCGAGTATACAGATGTTATGTGTTGTACAGATATGATAGCGTAGTATGCTAAGTGTAAGCGAAAACAATAAAAACTCTTTGATATGAAACATTCACTTTGTTATAGCCCAGCGGGCACCTGCGGCCCATTGAGTTTTACTGCACGCCTCCCAAAGCTTTTAGAGGCCTGAAACAAAGTAATTAATACTAGCATAACTTAAGTTAGCAAAATGTGAGGGCCGGCCACTACAGTTAATTATTTGCGGTTCCACTAAATTATGTAAAAAGAAAACAATAAAATTTTCATGAAGAGGTGAATTTAAAAGGAAACTTTTCTGCCGTTTGCGATCATCTACTTTCAGACATTCTTTTGCTCGTATCCTGAAAGAAACACACAAAGAAATAGAACCACTAGTTCCCTATTCAGTGTATTCATGGTAAGGTATCAGACAATGAGCAATCTCAGTTACCCGGATGCATACAGATGAATTTATTTATCTTCTGCTGTCCACATTTACGGTAAATACCTATTTCATGTAAAATTCAAATCTCATCATCATTTCTTTGCCTTTGTCCCATGTTACCTGCTTAGCCTGCTTTACTCCATTTTCAAATCATTGCTCACAAATTTCATTCATCTTTTGCTTGGTCTTCCCCTCCGTCATCATCCATCAATTTATATTCATCATATAGCTTAGCTGTTGCCCGCGGCTTCGTTCGCGTGGAAATTTTGATACTTACGTTTGTTTAAGACTAAAAAATAGCCTACGACCTATTTTCAGACCCACCAAACATACAAAAAAATTTCGTAAAAACCGGTCACGCCGTTTCGGAGGAGATCGATAACAAACACTGACACGAGATTTTTAAATATTCTAAAAGAAAATTACGCTTAACATTTTTAGTCAAACTCAAGGAGGTATTTATGCTCATGATTCTCGACCCGAAACGGTAATAAAGTAGGTAGGGTTTTTCTTCTTTTATTTACGGAAATCAGTAAGTGTGAACCACCCGTATTAAAACACAGCCAGTCTGTAACTGGCCCTATAACCGCACCTACAAACACACCAACAAACGTACACAGAGACAGGTCGCGCAACTGAATTTTGACTAGGATGCAAAACTATACCGTGTATATGTCACCGTAAAATTGTCAAACACGTCATATTAATAATAATAAACCATTTATTTCAGGTAACAAAGACCCATACATAAATACCTTAATCTAAATATACATACTAATAACATTGTTTGTTAGTATAGTAGCTTAATCTCTCTAGCGATATTGTAAACTCTCGAAATATTGTCAAACGAACATACTGCTTACAATAAAACGCATTATTTTTCGTGAAATGCATGCGATGGTAGTCAACTCACGCGGTGTGGAGGGAAGGAGCCTTGGGTACCTTGCCCAGTAGTACCACTCTCATGAAAAGATAATGCACCATTCCTGAGAAATACCGATTAATATAACCTAACCTTAAAACACTTTATATTCCCCTAAAAGCGTAGTAGACGGAGCCACGCTTCGCGACTCCGCTTTCCCTTATTTCCGAGTGCAGGGTTTAAAGGAACCTAACTAATCTAACGGGGGGGTGCCCCAAGTCCCGATTATGGGGGCAGAGATACTTCCGTATGTTCAGTTGACAATATTTCGAGAGTTTACAATATCGCTAGGAAGATTACAATCTAACGTGTTTGACAATTTTACGGTGACACATAAAACTCACATCTATGAAGTACTGAATCAGTACTTTCCGAATTCATATCCAAGTGGCATGTCGCTCCACTAACATTTGGGAGCAAACAAAACTGCAACTGTAACTGGTTAACCGAACATATTTCTAGCTCGATGAACATTCTTTCCAATTTCATTTCGCTCGTTTCATTCCCAGTGAAATAGAAACTCAACTGTAGTTTCATTCATTTATTATGACGTCAAAATAAACTATGATGCAGGTTCTGAAATATTTTGTTACACATCGTGACGACTGTAGTCTGTATACCCTGATCGGGAAGGCAAGCCATTATGTAGAGCCGGTTAAGTTTATGTCCCATGCAGAAGTGACGAGAGCTGCTACAGAAAAAAAACCTGTCCAAATAGGTAACCCAATGGCCCATGCTCATAAGTGGGCGCAAAGTTGTAATCCCTACATCAAAAAGAGAATCATGTTGGAAAATATTTTTTGTGCAATATAAAGTCATTAAATCTATATTCTATGATGCAACTTCAGCACAACAGCTGAAGTTTAAATACCTAAGGCTTAGACACCATGAAAACCATGGGTCAATTCCGGTGATCTGAATTTGGAAAAAAATACTACGTCACAGAAGCAAGTAAGACAACACCACGCCGTTCCTAATAAAATACCTTCTAGCGTACCTTCAGCTTTTCCGCTGATGAACTAGATATGATTGCAACAGAATAATATCTAGGTTAAAAGCCAGGGAAATTTAATAAAGAACGAGTCGATTGCATTCGATGAAATCAAAAGCTACTCGGTGTTGATACAGGAATGAAGTATACCCATTCGTCGGGAAGCACGTTTCGAGCGGGTATAATCCTTCGCCGGGAGCGATGTTCAATCTACTCCACGGTCATAAACCGGTGTTCCACGGACGTAAACTGTGCTACGTGAGCTCGCAAAGCGGATGGGAAAGACATTGGATGCTAGTGTTGTGTACATCTGTTTTAAAAGTTTCCGATTTGAGTTACGCTTGTAAAATGCTATGATGCGGTGAACTTAATTCAGCTCAATTTTAAACATATATTTTGTTTTGTGTCAAGGGATGTCCGAGTATACTACCCAAATATAGGACAGGTATTTATTGATGTTTTTGATGGAACAAGTAAAGATTAATCAAGATTATCAAGTGCCTAACGGAGTTCAACTTTGAAGCAACTCCAAAGTTAAAAAACTTAATTAAAAGTACACAGTCGATATAATATAAGACAGTCAAAATTACAACTCTTTAATAAAACATGTTTATGCTCTTACTGTAACTGAGCTTTTCGATACTAAGTACCCTCTCGTCTCTTGAAGAACAACTTTATTAGATGCACCCCGCTGCTTCACGTTATTTACACTCGGTTCTAAGTATTATTTGAGCCAGGGCACGCTGAACCTTCAATTTGACATAGCAAACGCTTAAAAGAAAGCCCGGAAAAATCTTATAGACGACATATTTGTGCATGAGAAACATTATGAGATAATAGGGTAAGCGACAAAAAAAAACTAATTAGTCAGTCTGTTGGGTCCATATTGGCTCACCTAAAGTTCTTTACTTACCCGAAATTGTTCTTCCTAATAATTTGTAATCCGAATGATCACTCTTCCTAAAATGTTTCATCCTAAAGTTTTCATTCATACTATTTGCAGTGCTACCGGCGATGTTCATAACATTCATGTTTCCGAAAATTGTAATTAATAATATTATTAATGTAAATATATTTAAAATCCTACTGTTTTTTATCATAACGCCTGTATCCCTAAACATCGTCTGGGGGGCATTAAGAAAAAAATACTTAGAAAAATTTCGCGACCAATTTCGAGGTAGTTGGTCACAGTTCTAACGGATCCCTTCCACATCGTTTTTACGACAAACGGTTACATACTTATTACTACTATACCTGAGATAATTATGTCTAAAAAACCAACTATTTAGAATGATTAAAGGTCGTTTCACTGATTTTTGTCATAAATGAATGAAATTCAGGTCAGAGTATCGTCTTGGAGGCACTATGAAAAAAAATACTTAGAAAAATTTCGCGACCAATTTCGAGGTAGCGCTCGCCGGTAATGCAGTGCTTTAGGTTGTAATACAATAGAATCGAGAAAAAATAAATCTAGACAAAAAAGATATGACTTTGAATAATAGTGTAAAAGATGGTTAAGTTGAGAAAATATAGGAAAACAAATAAAAGTATAATAGATGTTTATTGCTACTGACATTAAGAAGTTGAATGCTTCGGAATTATGAACATTATAGACAGAGTAGTTAGGAATTGTGATTGTTATGATGAAAAATGTTAGGAAGAACATTTTCGGATTTCAAATTATCGGAGTTGAAAATTTAGGTGAACTTTGGCGCACCCCCGTCAGTTAGATAATCAAAAAATACATATAATGTTATTTTTTTGTTACTTAGACCAAAACTGACGAGGTTACGACGCTTTTAAAATTCTCAATACGTCACGCCTTGGTATAATTTTTAGTGACGTCACGAACCCGCACTCCCGAGTTTTGATGCGTTTTATCTTAGTCAATATTCATTGATTTACTTAAAACAAAAAATACGTGTCCATTATTTTTCAATTTTCTAACTGACGGACTAAATAGATTTTCAATTTTTTGATACTGTTGTCACGCAATGCGAGGTAGTTAATGCAGTATATCGAGTTTAGCAAAACTACCTACGGTTTTGTTAAGCGCAGTCTTTATTGGAGTACAAAACAGACACCAAGCTTCACACCATAGCATAGGTAGAGTACAATTCAGTAGATGACTAATGTAAAAGGTTAAGCAAGTAGGTGCATAGTTGATATAGCTAGGGCATACTATCCGGATATCCGAATTATCCGGATATCCGTGATTTAAAATATCCGGATACCAATTGCATTACTATCCGGATCATACGAATAAAACGGATATTTTTTGGTTTATTATTTTTTCGCATTTTTACGTGTTCATAAAGGTCGATTAAATAACTTAGTCATGAAATGGTCATTCAATCGACGTTTATGAACTTGGGAGGTTGTATTGATGATTTTGATGGTTATAATTCTGTAATTACATACGTTTTACAACTTTTTTTATATTTTAATCAACATGCAACCTAGCGCTTACCTGCAAAAGCAAAAAAATAATAATTTAGCGGGCTACCCTGGACCATCCACCTTGAGGGTTTTGGTTTCAAAATTTAACCCCTAAAGTGGACCATTGTGCGTGAACTATGGTGGGCGTTACTCCAAACAGCGCCCTCCAGGAGAAGATCACACTTCCTGATTTTCTCAGGACATTCGCAAGGGATTCTGGTGATCCAAGAGTCGCCTCGCGGATATGGGTAACACCAGTGCACTCAAAGAGTACGTGCGCCACCGTGTCCTCCCCTCCACCTCCATGCACGCCCTGCACAGGGGACTGTCAGTGATACCTAGGGTGTGGGAGGATTTGTTCAGTGAACAGTGTCCAGTGTTGGTCCCCGCCACCAGTCGTGGGCTTTTTCACTATCCAGGCACAGAAGGCGCTTAGTCAGTTTTGTGTCATATCCAGGGATGGATTGCCCACACCCTGGTGTCGAAGTCCACGATTTCTCCGCTTGTATTTGAGTGTGATCCTTTAACCAACTTTTCAGCTGCTTGAAAGAAATGAGAGCAGCGGTGGCCCAGTGGTGGCGGCCCCGACTTACGAACAGTAAGTCGTGGGTTCGAACCCAGACAGGCGCATTACTTTGTGTAATTTATTTCATCACCGCTGCTTTTAAAACGGTGAAAGAAAACATCGTGAGGAAACCGGCATGTCCTAGAACCAAAAAATTCGAAGACATGTGACATCTACCAATCCGCACTGGGCCCGCGTGGTAGATTATAGCCCTTTCCCTCTCATTGAGAGGAGGCCGTGTCCCAGCAGTGGGAACATTATAGGCTGATGATGATGATGACGATGATGATGGTGATGAAATAAATGAGCACAATGGGCTCGGGTCCGTAGGCGTTTGCGCTGGATCCCTTTCTGGCGATCTCATCAGCTGCATTGTTTCACTGTGACCTTCGATCAATTGTAGTGTCACCGTATTGCGGTTTATTACCGTAACTCGTTCTAGGGCATTATGCTATTCTAGTTTTAGTCTCGACGTGGTCAGGATTGAAGAACTGAGACACTGTCGAAGAGTATACGATTATGGGTATCCGTAACTTCCCTGTCCTCTATGGCAAGTGTCGCTTGGATAACACCTACGCACTTAGCTTGGTAGACAGAGTTGAGCAATATAAGGGGTGTATATAATAATGTTTAGGTCGTCAGAGAAGACTTCGACACCTGCGCCGTTGTCGGTATTTGATTCATCAGTGTAGATCCTTAGCAATTTTGGACCTGAATAGTCGCTCTATGTTGTAGTATTTTTGAAAGCAGTGGGTATTCAGGGTTCTGTCGTTCGGGGCCCCAGTGTGGGCGCGTTCCTTGAAGCGGCGTGCCGCTCATTATCTGAACGCGCCCCAAAAAGTGGTGGCCGTAAGGATGGTCCGTGGGTACCGCACGATCTCCCGCGAGGCGGCGGGCCTGCTTGCCGGATTGCCGCCATGGGATCTGGAGGCGATAGTCCTCGCGCGCCTACACGAATGGCGCGCGGAGGTACTACGCCGGGGGGAAACTCCGCTGCCGCGGCAAATTGCCGCTCAGCGGACTGACCTCCGGCGCGATCTCATGGCGACATGGAGAGAGCGACTGTCGCAACCCCGTGCAGGGCACGCCACGATAGTGGCGGTAAGTCCCCTCTTTGAGGAGTGGCTAGAGAGGCGCCACGGCGTCCTCACCTTCCGCCTGACGCAGGTCCTCACCGGACACGGATGTTTCGGGAGGTACCTGCACCGAATCGGGCGGGAGGAAACGCCCGGGTGTCTCCACTGCGAGGATCGACCGGAGGACACGGTGGAGCACACGGTGGAGGTCTGCCCCGCGTGGGCGGAGCACCGCCGTGTCCTCGAAGCGGCGATCGGCGGCGGCGACCTCTCGCGTCCGGCCCTGGTTCAATCCATGGTCCGGAGCGAGACGGAATGGGAAGCCGTCACCTCCTTCTGCGAAGCAGTCATGCTAGCGAAGGAGGTGGCGGAACGAGAGAGGGAGAGATCCTCACTTCCCGGCCGCCGCGGGAGACGCACCGGGCGTCGGGGGCCACGTGGTGGCTACCGGCCACCGTAGATGCGGGCCTGTGGACGGTTGGCTATGGGCTAGCTAGCCGTCCGTCCGTCTAACGACGACAGGCCGTGTCGACGGCGCGTTCGTGTTCCACGCGCGCCTCAAAGAGATGTCAGCATAAGAGAGGGGCCCGCAAGGGCCGAAGCCTGCCGGGGTTGCGGGACTGTTCGAAAGAGATACCGCGGCCCCGGAAAGTAAAGGGCGAGGAAGGAACATGGATGGGTTTTAGTCAGTAAGAGTCTGACACTCCCTCCCGCTCCGCCCAGAGTGGGAGAAGTCATTTGATGATTTCCCATGCTAAAAAAAAAAAAAAAAAAAAAAAAAAGGGTTCTGTCGTTGGGTGATGCCAACATGGGCTGTTTCATGGCATCCTCTTTTATGCGTGTATGTTTGATTCTGGAATATTTACTTTGGGTGCCGGATACTTCGAGCCTAATAGTCGCCAGGGCCGCCTCCTCTTTTACGAGGTGAAGAGGTGCTAACCCCAGCATCACCTGTAGTGCGGCAATGGATGATGTTCTCATGCTGCTGGCGATTGCCACGCAGGCAAATCTTTGTAGCTTCTCGAGGTCCTTTTGGGGTGTGTTCAGGTTGGTCCTGGGGCCACACTAACAAGCCGTATGTGATGATTGGTCGGACGACTGTAGTGTATGGCCAGTAGGTGATTTTGGAGCTTATGCCCAAATTCCTCCGAGAAATCTTTTGCATTGCCAGAGTGCAATGCTGGCTTTTGTAGTGAAGTAATCGGTGTGTTTTACCCAGTACCGCTGTTTATCCAAACATATCGCTAGGCTAAGGTGGTCACAAAGAAACTTGGTAATTGTATGGTTGCCAACTTTCTTTTCTTTGTGAAAAGTACGATTTTGGTTTTGGTATGGTTTACTGCTAGTTTATATTCTTGCACCAGTCCTCTACAATATTCAAGGCTTTACGCATTTTATATGAAATTTCTAAAAAATGTTACAAGATGTCACTTATGTTTGCTATTTTATGACTTATTTCGTTGCCAAGTAGCGTTGTACCGATTACTGAATTTCAATGATTGACGATGTTGTGCTTAAATTGTATTTTTATCTCTCCTATCCAAGTATCCGAATTATCCGGATACTAAAATGAGCGGATAATTTACATGCCCTAGATATAGCTAACTAAACTTTTTGGAACCCACTTATTATTTTAATATTTGAAAATACGTGACATTGACAAATAACGTTAGTGTATCGTGTATCGATGCCTGTTTCATATCTGCCAAAACTCCCTTACAAAGTATTTTATTGAAGGAAATGGGTGATGAGGAGGATGAAGGGTTTGGGGGGCTTTATGAGGATGGGCACTGGGTGTGGGATGAAAATACACAAGCATTGGTATTTATTAGGTAAATATCGATTTCTACAAATATATTTCAAAGGTAATTCAACCGTTTTGTTGACGATATATACCTGGACGAGGGACACATGGAATCGGAAAGTGTTGTAGAAGTGTAGGGTGATAAGGCAGGATGTAAAGTTTATCTTCCCCGTTGAAACGCGACGATCCTCCGACCACACTGGTGAGTGATGGTGTGTCTTGTGGGCTACTGCCGAAAAGTTGGTGTTGATATTTTCTTAACTTACGGCGATCTCTATTATTGTGATTTTAATTCATTTGCGTCAATGTCGCTAGTGTCTTTTTTGTCGACTTGAACACGTAACACGTCCGTTATAAATGAAAAACCAAACATCCAGCATTTATTAAACCTACGTATTCATACATTTATTAAAAATAAAACTTAGTTTATAAAATATTAAATTGTTTTTTTTTATGTATAATTTTTTGTTTTTTTTTTCATTTCAGTGATTTACCTCCTGCAGAAATAGAAGATATTCATATACAATCCAAAGCACCTACTATTGCTGTCCAATTTAGAGAAGATATTGATTTAATTGAACAGGTTGGTACAGAACCTTACCTAACATTAAAATATTAAATTAATAATCAATATTAAGTACCTACTTAACTGGGTTGTTGAAGTCAGATAGGCACTAGGGCATCGAAAACTGGCCATTTTCAAAACCAGTTTCGGGTTTTTGTTTTCAAAACCCGGGTTTTTCGGGTTTTTTCATTAAACGAAAAATGATGTTTGTTTTCATGGTTTTAACAAACACTTTACACGTCATTTTTTAAAAACTAGATGGGGCCGGTGTTTCGTACCTGACTACTCTGAGAAGTATAACAGCCGAAACAAAGTCAGATGTCATAATAGTCACTTTTAAAGTCCAGACATTGCTTAATTCACTTGAGGACTATGCAGATTAGTGTGTGTGATGGTCTTTTGAATTATAATATGAATATTAATACAAAATACTCTTGCTCTATTTATTAATGAACAATCACAAAGGTTATATTATTGAACAGGCGCTCGAACAAATAGGCGGTCGCGTTCAGCCACCTCCTTCGCTAGCATAACTGCTCCGCAGTAGGAGGTGACCATGGCTTGAACCAGGGCCGGACGCAAAAGGTCGCCGCCGCCGATCACCGCTACGAGGACACGGCGTTGCTCCGCCCACGCAGGGCAGACCTCCACCGTGTGCTCCTCCGTGTCCTCCGGTCGATCCTTGCAATGGAAACACCCGGGCGTTTCCTCCCGCCCGATTCGATGCAGGAACCTCCCGAAACATCCGTGTCCGGTGAGGACCTGCGTCAGGCGGAAGGTAAGGACGCCATGGCGTCTTTCAAGCCACTCCTCACAGAGGGGACTTATCGCCAGTATCGTGGCGTGCCCTGCACGGGGTTGCGACAGTCGCTCTTTACATGAGATGGCGCCGGATGTCTGTCCGCTTAGCGGCGGTTTGCCGCGGCAGCGGAGATTCCCCCTGGCGTAGTGCCTCTGGACGCCATTCATGTAGGCGCGCGAGTACTATCGCCACCAGATCCCATGGCGGCAATCTGGCAAGCAGGCTCGCCGCCTCGCGGCAGATCGTGCGGTACCCACGGACCAGCTTCACCGCTCCCACCTTTTGCCATGGATTTGAGGTCACAGTGGATCACTCGGCAACGATGCGGCTGACGATCTTGCTTGCCCGAAGACGATCCAACACAAAACCCTACGGACCCGAACCCATTGTGCCCATTCCCTTCAAGCAGCTTAGAAACTGGTTAAAGGATCACACCCGAATACAAGCGGAGAAATGGTGGACCTTGACACCAGGTTGTAGGCAATCCAAGGAAGCTATGCCATCCCTGGATACAAAGCTGACCAGGCGCCAGAGATAGCCTGCGTCTGGTGGCGGGGACCATCACTGGACACTGCTCACTGAATAAACACTTCCACACCCTAGGGATCACTGAGAGTCCCCTGTGCAGAGCGTGCATGGAGGCGGAGGAGACGGTGGCGCATGTGCTCCTTGAGTGCACAGGCGTTACCAAGATTCGCGAGGAGATCCTGGGAACGCCAAGATCACTTGTGGATGTCCTGAGGAGACCGGGAACTTTGATCTGCTTCTGGAGGGAGGTGGGCTGGCTGGAGTAACCGGCCGTCATGGCTCACGCACAATGGTCCACCTCAAGGACTAAGTGCGGAAACCTAAGCCCCATGATAGATAGACCACCTTTTGGCGTGCGTTCAGGTAACGGGCGGCTTGCCGCCTCAAGGAATGCGCCCATACTGGGGCCCAGTATAGGGCCATGGACCGCACGACCCCCGCGTAGAGCCTGTGGCAGGAGCCGTTTGGCCCCGCCAAGTTGAGTAGGAGCCGCCTGAAGGCAGCCCCGGTCCGTTCTAGTTTGGGGGGCAAACGTCTGAATACTCCACGAAGTTCCACCGACTGTCGACGACGAGTCCTAGGTACTTCAACGTCGACTCGACGCCGATGGATACCCCTCCTACCGTCAGTGAGGATCCCGACGGTGGTGCAATCCGAGGCCAATGAAAGCACATGGCTTCGGACTTGTGCAGTGCCACCTCGAGACCCAGTTGCCGCATCCTCTCGACGACTATCGCAACCCCGCCTGTAATAATGTCAGGCGGCCGCCTCATGTAACCTCCCTGTGCCAGCACCAGCGTGTCGTCAGCGTAGCAAACTACGCTGACACTACTAGGGAGGTCGGCGTGCAGCATCCAGTCGTAACCGATGTTCGACAGGGGCGGCTCCAGAACCGAACCCTGTGGGATACCGCACGACATCTCTCCCCGGTTCCATTCTCCAGCCAGAGCATACATGCCATTTAACAGAAGACACGCCGGGAGTCAGCAAAGATGAAATCGAGGCGGCTCTTAGACAGCTTAAGAATGGAAAAGCCCCTGGTGAGGATTGGATAACGACTGGACTTCTGAAAGCGGGAGGAAATCCTCTGTTAAAGAGCTTCGGGAGCCTTTCAACTCAGTCTTGTTCTCTGGGAAAACTACAGAAGCGTGGAGAAGGAGCGTGGTCGTTCTTTTATTTAAAAAGGGGAACAGACTATTTAAAGAATTAGATATCCATTTAGCTAGTTAGCCACGTGTTTAAGCTGGTTTCAAGAGACGTCAGGAATCGTCTAGCGCGAAAACTTATCGACTTCCAGCCAACGGAGCAAGTCTAGTTTCGAGCAAGATACAACACCCTAGACCAAATCTACACAGAGCGGCAGATTATACAGAAATCCGAAAAGTATTTCTGGCCTCTGTGTCTTGCATTTGCGGACCTGGAGAACTTTGTGACTTATCTGCAAAGTTCACAAATCAATCAATATTCGATTTAAAAAAGAATAAAAAAAAAGGTGAACCCGAAAAACCCGGGTTTTTTTACATAGCTAAAACCCGCACACAGGAAATACCGGTTCGTATAATAATAGGCACTCCATGTAAAATACTGGTATTCAGCTGCATCCGGTTAAACTGGAAGTCGACCCCAACACATAGTTGGAGAAAAGGCTAGGCAGATCATGATGATGACTGAACCTATAGTTAAGCAGCGGTGGCCCAGTGGTGGCGGCCCCGACTTACAAACAGGCGCATTACTTTGTGTAATTTATTTCATCACCACTGCTCTCAAAAACGGTGAAGGAAAACATCGTGAGGAAACCGGCATGTCCTAGAACAAAAAATTCGAAGACATGTGACATCTACCAACCCGCACTGGGCCCGCGTGGTAGATTATAGCCCATACGCAAAATACGCGCTTTGACGTGGAGTTGCGGACACCAGCCCGTTATACAATACGTACAACCTATAGTTATAGTTATGTACCTGTTTATTTTTCAGTATCGATATAAACGACGTTATCAAAGAAAACCAGTGCAAGGAAAAGTAGATTTTGTTACCTTGCAGGTATTTATCTAAACTTATGGTAGTGTATGCTTGATTAGGCAAGAATCTCTTTATCCATATATTTCAATCAGATCTTGAGCCGCAGACCTTACAATTCGAAATGGCATTAGGGGTATGATAATTGAATCCCACTGAGTTCTCTCCCTTTTAGTTTTTTTTTAATTTTTATATAAAGAATATTTGCGCATATATTCTTATTCTTTAATGCACACACAAAAATTAACAAACAGAAATTTACACACAATTAAAATATATAGCTTATGTACAACGGCGAGCTTAACCCAGAATTGGGTTTTCTTACAGCAAACCATACTTGAATTGCGAGATTTGCAGGAGAGGATAAACCTATGTGCACAAACAATACAGTTAGAAACTTAAACTAACTTATTTTATACACTATATAATCTAATACAAATAACCAAACCAACCACCAAAACCAACCACCACCACCACCAATATCCAAATAACTTTTCAGGATATTAAAGATATAGCAATTTATTCCGCACCAATCCACATATTGAGTCCAATGCTAATTGATCTGCTGCACTTGGCAACCGTAGAGAGATTCCATAGAGCACTTATTTTTTGCTGTGCTTACTACATACAGGTATCAACTAATCATGAATTATGTTCTTTTCTGTAAATTAGTTATATAGGTACGAGTATATGAATTTTCGAAGGGTTCTCCATGACTCCCAAATTTCGCCAGTTTTAATATTTTCAGTCCCATCTACAAACCATAAACCGGACACAGAATCAGACTCTGGTGACAACATGCATAAGGTATCCTGATATCTGCACCCCACGGTACCTATACCGCAAAGCAACGGGAGACCGCAAAGTAACCGCAAAGAGATTCTTGCGGAAACCGGGCATATTCAGGGGGACCCGAAATCGTGAAAAAAACAGCTGCTCTATACGTGCCTTTAGCATGTTCTCATAAATCTTCGAATTTTATTGAACAGATGACTGAAATCACATATATTAACGTTTCATAATTCAAAAGACATTGACTCCTTTTAAGTTTAAACGTTGTAGTAAACAAAATCTGAGTATCTAAAGGGTGTAAAACACCTCTTAACGAAGCCGAAAGGCAGTTGTGTTCCTCGTCATTAAGATCATTTTTTTTCCACACCATACTTGGAACAACCTTCTAGTTACGGAGATATTGGGGGTCAAAGTTTACAACTTTTTGACAAGTTTTTTTATTCAAAACAAAATTTTTTGTAAGATTTTTACTTTAATTACCTCCACAAACTTCGTACTATTCAATGAGTTCTTCCACAAAACGTGGTTTTTCACTCCAAAAAAAAAGCTGTTTCCCAGCAATCATTTTTGCGTAAAGTTACTTAGTTTGATGTACAGAATGCTTGGTTGACGGCTTCGTAATGAGGTGGTTTACACCCTGTATAATTAATATGCTGTTACATTCTTAGGTAGTAGAAGAAATGACTCTTCGGAAGTTGGAATGCAAAACAAAAATAAGGACCAATCAATGCGAAATTTTGGAAAAAGTATTCAGAGAAAACTTGTCTGACCTACGAGTTTTAGTGGCTAAGGAATATTCTATGTTGCTTATTGGTTAGTGGCTTCTAAACAATTCCACGTTTCAGTACTTTCAGTGTTTACTTTAAGGACTTCCATGTATATTTTTACTTTATTCTATAGGCGGTGGAGATTTGAAAAAATTCCATCATATGGGCTACCACAAAAAAAGTCAGTCTTTATCGGACAAAGACGCAAGATTATTCGAAACTTTCGTGATTATGAGCATCCAAATTGTGTACTTGGCTCTGGGACGAAGAAACTATCGTTCAATTGGTAAGTACCTATAACTCTAACCTATAATTTAATTGCCACATTTATCAATCAGATTTTTTTTTAAAAACTCATTTCAGAATTTGAATGTCAACGTGTGTTTAAGTCTGAAATATTTAACGTAGTGGAGCACAGGTACAAGACAAGGTACCTGGAGCGATTGACACCAGAGGAACGCAACGTGCTGCTGGGTACTTGCCTTCTTCACGAGAGAAAGCTCAACACTCGCTCTCCGCTCATGAATGAATTGATCTGCCAGCGACCGATAGATTACCGTCTGATGGGATTAGGAGTTATCAAATTTGAAGAGTAAGGGCAAAATGTTTCCTTTTTATAAGTGTTTGATAATAATAATAATAGTAAAAAAAAATAAAAATAGTTTTATACATAAATATTTAAAATGTAAGAAATATGTCTAATAATGAACAACAACACCGTAAGTCATACGTCGATTCAATATCACCTTTCTAATTTAAATTTATTTTAATTTGTTTTGATACAGATATACAATAGCTGTAATTTTAATATCCAACGCAAATCATACAAATAAAAATTTTATAACAAAAATCACCAAGAAAATCAAAAGAGGAATAATCAAAATATTACACCACGAGTTGACGTGACGTTTGTAAAAGTCAAAATGAAACCGAAAATGAAAAAACCAACAATAAGCCATAGGAATGTGATATAACGAAAAATAACGACATGATTACGAGAGCAGCAGCAAGACGCGCACGCCCACCACCCCCGGACTCGTCGCTCAGCTCCGCCTCGCCGCCGCCGGACCCCGGGTCACCTGTGTCACCGGTTGCGGCAGTTGCGTCGAGCTCCAGCGACGAATATTTCTCTCCGCCGACGTCGCCAACACCTGTACGTCGTGCGGGGAGAGGCCGGCCACCGAAGAGCTTGGGACTTAGGAGCCAACAGGCCCCGAGCCGGGTCCCCGCTACCGGTGGTTGTGTGCAGCGCATGAGATGGACTCAGTCTATGAACGAGAACGTCATGCGCGCATATTACGGGTCTACAGAGGGGGGAACTAACCTCACTGCGTACCGTGTTAGGATGCTGTCTGTGTTTCAGGATCTTGAGCCAACCGTCAACACCTCGGCCCAACGACTGTCGGATCAAGTGCGGGCCATCCATCGCAATCATCTGTTGGACGACGCCACGCTTGATAGGCTGCGCTCAGAGGTACTGAGCAACTGTATCATCTTAACTCCAGCACAAACCGCGGTACAAGCGTCAGCTATTGATGCAACCCCACCGCGGTCCATACCTGCTGTTGTAGAGGAGGATGATAGGGTTGCCACGGTAAGTAGCCAGTGCAACGACCGATTGAGGAGCGCTCTGGAGGATGCGCTTCGTGAATATCGGTCAACCCCTACCGAACTTAGGCCCCGATTACCACGGTTACCCATGCATAAGAAAAATAGGGCGTTGGTGTGTGCCTTGGACTCGCAACTCAAGAATATATTCAAGAGTAGCGAGGATCTCGTTGATACACATTCGATTCTGTTCTGTGGGGCTGTTGCGGCATGTCGAGTAGCTAATGTCAAGTTCCCAAATTGTGACGTAGTTACTCGACCAAAACCAGCCGTACCAGCCTGGCAGCACAGGATTGAGCGACGTATCGACGGGGCCAGGGTACTCATCGGCAAACTATACTGCTTCAGGGAGGGGAATACACGACCACGAGTGATGCGCTTTGTGAGGCGGGCATTCTCGGGGACTGAAATCAGTCCTCAAGAATACATGTCCCGTGTCACAGAGCGCATCGACTTCCTGAAGCAGAAAGTTTATGCATGGGCGAACCGTATTCGGCGGTATAAGCGGCGGGTTGATCGGTACTCGCAGAATCGCATGTTCCAGAGCGATGAGAGGTGGGTTTACAGAGCTTGGGAGCGATCTGAGCAAAATGTGATCGACGTGTGCCGCCCAGATGATGCCGCCACGAGTTCTTTCTGGCGCAGCATATGGTCGGCACCCGTTTGTCATACTGAGGCTGACTGGATGCGTGATGTCGAGCGAGTGTGTGAACCTATTCCAGAAATGGAGCCAATTGTTATTACGCCAATAGATATAGCCAAAGCAGTTCGTCCGTTACCAAACTGGAAGTCACCGGGGCCGGACGGACTGCACAACTTCTGGCTCAAATGGCTCAGTAGTTCGCACACTTGCCTGGCATCCCAATTCCAGTCATCCTTAGAGTCTGGGTCCCTACCGCAGTTTTTAACAACAGGCGTTACCCACCTGCTCCATAAGTCAGGTAGTCCCGTGGAACCCAAGAATTATAGACCAATCACGTGTTTGTCGACGGTTTATAAACTTCTTACATCCATTTTGAGAGTGAAAATTAATACTCATATTGACAAAAACTCTATTATGTCTGCCTCTCAAAATGGATGTAGGAATAGGTCCCGCGGTACTAAGGAGCTACTCCTCATCGACATGGCCATTAGCCAACAGGTCCGTCGATCCCGCAAGGATCTGTCAACATGTTGGATAGATTACAAGAAGGCCTACGACTCGGTGCCACATTCATGGCTCATGAGGGTGCTGGAGTTGTACAAGATAGATGCAACTCTACGCGCCTTCCTTGAGTCATGTATGGGGCAATGGAGGACGGTCCTTCGATATCCAGGATGTCGACAGATCCAGGGGAACGATGAACCTGTATGGATTAAACGGGGAATATTCCAGGGCGACAGTCTGAGTCCACTTTGGTTCTGTTTAGCCCTGAATCCTCTAAGCACTTTGCTGGAGAATTCAGGGCTAGGCTACCGGTTGAGGAAAGATGGTCAGGTCATATCTCACCTGCTTTACATGGATGATCTGAAACTCTTTGCCCCCAACAAATTGCAACTGATGGAGCTATTGAAAGTAACCGAAACTTTTAGTAGCGCCATCAGGATGGAATTTGGTGTGGACAAATGTGCAGTCATGTATGTAAAGCGAGGGGAGATTATGGGATCCGAGGGACTTCAACTCTCGGATTCCATACACCTAAGATCCCTTTCCTCATCAGAGAGCTATAAGTATTTGGGTATGTCGGAAGCGTTAGGCATTAACGTAACTGACATGAAGCAATCGTTGAGGGAGCGCTTCTTCGGTCGCCTAAAGAAGGTATTAAATAGCCTTCTTTCAGGTGGGAACAAGGTGCGCGCCTTCAACGGTTGGGTCATGCCGGTTTTAATGTACTCTTTCGGCATACTCAAATGGACTCAGACCGAGCTCGACGCTCTGGATAGAAGAGTCCGTACACTGTTGACCGAAAACCGGATGCATCACCCACGATCATCGGTGATGAGACTGTACATCCCGCGGAAGTGCGGGGGTCGAGGCTTTTTAAATGCCAAGACCCTCCACAACCGCGAGGTGTGCAGCCTCAGAGAATATTTTTTAAAAGTCGAGGTGGGTATGCATCAGGATGTGGTCACAGTGGACAAGGGACTCACCCCGTTGTCCATGGCTAAAGAGAACTGGCGCAAACCTGTGGTACTTACTACTGATGACCGCAAGAAAGAATGGCAGGGCAAGGAGCTTCACGGGCGCTTCTACCGGGCTCTTCATGGGCCCGATGTAGATTTTCTAGCGTCCGTGTCCTGGCTACGTTTTGGCGACCTCTTTGGGGAAACTGAAGGTTTTGTCTGTGCGATTATGGACGAAGTTATGTTGACGAACAACTACCGGAAATATATTATGAAGGACGGGACGGTTGACGTGTGTCGGGCATGCCACCTTCCGGGTGAGTCCATCAGACATATTATTTCTGGTTGTTCTCGTCTAGCTAACGGCGAGTACTTGCACAGACACAATCAAGTAGCCAGGATTATTCACCAGCAACTTGCCTTGAAATATAATCTTGTGGAATCAGAAGTACCGTACTACAAGTATGTGCCCGACCCAGTTCTCGTGAAAGACCATGTCACGTTGTACTGGGATCAGTCTATCATTACTGACAGGACTATTGTCGCCAATAAGCCTGACATAGTGGTGATAGACCGATCAGCGCGCCGCGTAATGATAATCGATGTTACCATTCCGCATGACGAGAACCTCGTGAAAGCTGAAAAAGAGAAACAAATAAAATATCTCGACTTGGCACACGAGGTTCGCGACATGTGGAATATGAACTCGGTTATCATTGTGCCGATTGTCGTGACGGCCAATGGCCTTATTGCCAAGAGCTTCGATGACCATCTATCGAAGCTCTCTTTAGGCGGCTGGATCAAGAGCCTGATACAGAAGGCAGTACTCCTCGATACGGCTCGCATTGTGAGGAGGTTCCTGTCTCTGCAGCCCTAACCACCGGTAGCTTGGACCCTGCTCCCGATATCGGTGGACCACTATTTTTTATGTTTTTAAATGTATTTTTTAGTTTTTATTTAAGATATATTTAAAAATGTAAACAATATGTTTTAGACTGAATAAACGAAATAATAATAAATCATTTAATAAGGACCAAACATTTTGTACATTTTATGTACCCACCAAACTGCGTAACAGTTTGTCGGCGGGAACGATGATAGTGTTACGAGCTGGGTATGAGATAAATTAATTACTACCGATTAAACAACACAATAACTTTATTAATCACAAAACAATTTAAACTTAATCACAAGTACACTACAATACACTACTGATCACTATTCGCTTAGATATCGCACTTCAATTTCACTTCGATTCGCTTCTATGGTAGCCAAAACAAGACTGACTGTCGCGGCCCTGAGCGGTCTATTTATACTCGCCAACAGACACACCAGAATAACCACGAATATTCTAGAAGGTCATAAAAAAACACTAACAAAAGAGTAGGTAGGTAGGTAAAAAAAGTAGTAGGTAATTATTATTACTAGCTACTTGTACAACACAAATAAATATGAACTGTATGCCCTAGGCGTACGGTCGAAATTCTAATGTCTTTTTATAAAGAGGTCGCGAGTTTGTAGGTACCTACCTAACTTTGAAAGTAATAATAATAGAAAACACTCGAAATTTCAACGTAGGTACACATACTGTAATCACGTGCTTTCTCGAATGTTCTAGTAGGTCCGATGTAACAATAGGTAGGGAGGGACCTATCCTAATACATTAATTTACAATTTGAAACTTATAAAACCATTGAGTGCATGCAATATTTGTAGGCGAACGAAATTGATTAAAAAACATAACTAAAATAAAACTTTTTTACAAAAAATAAAACCGACTTCACACAAAAAAGTGAAAAATAACTTTAGCTTCAGAAGTCGGTGACCTTGATTTGATTGATTTAGTTTTTTTGTCACCGACTTCTGAAGCTAAAGTTATTTTTCACTTTTTTGTGTGAAGTCGGTTTTATTTTTTGTAAAAAAGTTTTATTTTTCACTTTTTAGTGGTTCACATGTGCATACCCTTTCACAGCGTACCAGCGTGATTTTTTGTTATGAACTGGTGTAAAAAATAGACAGACATGAGATTTCAGCAATCCCAGTAAGAGACACACATTTGCTACATTTAATGAGGAGTTCCGTTGCCTTTCTCCGAAGTTTTTCATCTAATCTTTACCAAATTTAAATGGGATCACTCCGAGAAAGTAGTCTTTCTAAAACTACCCAAATCGCTTCTGGTGTGCCTATAAAATTTGAAAAGTTCTCTCTTTTTCTCCAGGATCCCATTATCAGGATCCTGACTTGATGATTATGGGACCTTCTGGGAAGTATACCCTTTCAAACAATTAAAAAACAAATTCGGTCCAGTCATCTTCGAGTAATCGGGGAACATTGAATTGAGAACCTTCTCCTTTTTGAAGTCGGTTAATAACGACGTTATGGTACGTGACCCAAATATCCAGATAGCCTTTAAAAGATTTGGCCGAGTATCGTTAATTTGCTTCTAAGAATTGAAGAGCTCCGTTCCTTTGTCATGGATCCCATAATCAGAACCTAACCAAATTCTCATCAAACTACCCTTGAAGTACCCTTGCCAATAAAATAAAATAAAACAATACATGTCAAGGTAATAGGCTTATCCCCAATAAATGGAACTTAATACACCTAACTGTCGAAATCTGGGAATATTGTACACATCTGCGTACCCCCTCAGAGCATACAGGCGTGATGTTACGTCATGATGCTGTATAAACAATAAACATTCAAGCGATTGCAGCAGTTACTGCAGATTTGCCGTGTATTTTTGAAGAGTTCCATTGTATATCTCCGAAGATCCGGATCAGATCTTCAGCAAATTAAAATATAACCACACGGGAAGCACCAGCTTTCAAATTAAAAAAGAATCATCAAACTCGGTTCACCCAGTCGAAAGTACTGAGGTAACAAACACTGTCGAAATCTGGGTGTACTGTACACATCTGCGTACCCCCTCAGAGCATACAGGCGTGATATTACGTCATGATGTTGTATAAACAATAAACCTACAAGCTATAACAGCAATCACTGCAGATTTGCCGTACATTTTTGAGGAGTTCCATTGTATATCTCCGAAGACCAGCACCAGATCTTCAGCAAATTAAAATGGGACCACATGGGAAGCACCAGCTTTCAAATAAAAAAAGAATCATCAAAATCGGTTCACTCAGTCGAAAGTTATGAGGTAACAAACACAAAAAAAAAAAAAAAAAAAAAAAAAAAAAAAAAAACATACAGACGAATTGATAACCTCCTCTTTTTGGAAGTCGGTTAAATAGTCGCACTACTCGCAAAAAAATTGTAAGGAACAATTTTATCATATTTTTTATAATTTTATTTATTTACTAGCTGACCCACGCTACTTGTCACATAAAAGAGACAATGACCTTTGTTTGATTGATTTAGTTTTTATCACCGACTTCTGAAGCTAAAGTTATTTTAAAATTTTTGTGTGAAGTCGGTTTTAATTTTTTGCAAAAGAGTTTTTATTTTTTACGCTTTAGTGGTTCATAATTATGTGCTTACCCTTTCACAGCACCGGCGTAATTTTTTGTTATGAACTGGTGTGAACAATAGACAGATGAGATTTCAGCAATCCCAGTACATATGTTATCATTTATTGAGGAGTTCCGTTGCCTATCTCTGAAGTTCTTCATCAGATCTGTACCAAATTTAAACTGGATCACTCCGAGAAATTACTCTTCCTAAAACTACCCAAATCGCTTCTTGTATGCCTATAAAACTTGAATAGTTCCCTCTATTTTCCAGAATCCCATCATCAGTATCCTGACTTGATGATTATGGGACCATCTGGGAAGTATAGCCTCTCAAACAATAAAAAAAAACAATCGGTCCAACCATCTTCGAGTAATCGGGGAACATTGAATTGAGAACCTCCTCCTTTTTGATGTCGGTTAATAACGACGTTATGGTAGGTGACTCAAATATCCGGGTAGCCTATAAAAGATTTGGCCGAGTATCGTAAATTTGCTCCTAAGAATTGAAGAGTTCCGTTACTTCTTTGTCATGGATCCCATAATCAGAACCTAACCAAACACTCATCAAACTACCCTTGAAGTACTCCCTTTCCAATAAAATAAAATAATGGTAAGGCTAGGAGTATGCTGAGATGCAGGTGACGCAGCGCAGCACAGTACAGATTTCGCAGCGCAGGGCAGGCGAGACAGACATAGTCCATGAGCGTATGCTGTGACGCAGTTAACATACGCACGCATTCGCGTTCTAGCTTCACATCGAACTTATTCTACTAAGGTCCATGTTCACCAAAAAAATGACGGACGATTATCTAAAAACAGCTGTATAAAACACATTTTTGTGTGGGAACATGTCACATTGACAGTTGTAAAAACAGCTGTCAATAATCAGACTGTTATCTTCTCGGTGAACATGGACCTAAATGTTCTGTCATTTCAACATAATTATGTATTCGTCGCGACTCGCACGTGTCGCGCAGGAATCTGCACTACAACCAGGCGCAGAGCAGGGCAGACACATATCTGCGTCGCACGTGCCTGCACCGCTACGTACGGAGCACTTGGTACTTTCATGCATTACAAAATCTAAAATCTAACACACCTAACTGTCGAAATCCAATTTTCGACAGTTAAGTGTGTTAAGTTCCATTTATTTGGGATAAGCCTATTAGGCTAGGCGTATGCTGGGACGCAGGCGACGCAGATCCACGCAGCGCAGGGCAGAACAGATTTTGTAATGCATGAAAGTACCAAGTGCTCCGTACGTTGCGGCGCAGGCACGTGCGACGCAGATATGTGCCATGCTCTGCGCCTGGTTGTAGTGCCGGCACAGGTTCCTGCGCGACACGTGCGAGTCGCGACGAATACATAATTTTGTTGAAATGACAGAACATTGTCATGGATCCCGACGAGTATTGTACACATCTGCGTACCCCCTCAGAGCATACAGGCGTGATGTTCTGTAATGATGTTGTATAAACAATAAACATCCAAGCGATTGCAGCAATCACTGCAGATTTGCCGTCTAATTTTTATCAGCATCAGATCTTAACCAAATTTAAATGGGACCACACGGGAAGCACCAGCTTTCAAATAAAAAATGCCTTCGGCAAGCTGCAGGAGCAGGTAGATTTCAAAGAAGGATTCACCCATATTTACATTTTTAAAATATTATTTTTATATTCTACTTTTCAGGGTGGTCATTATGGGGGCAATTTTTCATTATTTTTGTGACGCACCGTTTTTGTGAAATAAGGAAATTTAAAATTAGAACCAGCTACGACTCCATGAAGCGCGCTCGCTACGCTCGCATTTTACATTACACACCCACTTTCTGTCACAAATGTCGTCGCTCCTACCCACCTTCTCCGCCTTCGGCCTACGCTCCTCATGCCAGCTAGCAAGACTTCAAATAACTTTCAAATAACTGCAGTCTGCAAGGCAACATCCGATGATAAACGCTGACGGCTGAGAGACAAATGGTCACTTCTATGTCAACGGAACGTTAAATGTCAACTTTGACGTCTACCATGGCAGATGGCGTGCTTTTTTTTCAATTTGTATAGAAACTTTAAATAGTTAAATCTCGTAAACCGTGGGCGTCCGTGAGATTCAACTATTTAGGTTAACAGAAAAAAATGACTGTTATGGTGGTCAGATAGGTTTAGGTTTTGTAATGTTTGAAAGTTCGATTTCTCGGAAACCACCCAGTTTAGACCCCCAGTTATCGGGATCAAAATTGTTGCAAATAAGGTCTAGTATCACTGAGACTGAGGACTTAGACTGAGGACTGAGACTGAGGACTGAGACTGAGGACTGAGACTGAGGACTGAGACTGACGACAGAGACTGAGGACTGAGACTGAGGACTGAGACTGAAGACTGAGACTGAGGACTGAGACTGAGGCCTGAGACTGAGGACTGAGACTGAGGACTGAGACTGAGGACTGAGACTGGGGAATGAGACTGAGACTGAGGTCTGAGACTGCGGACTGAGACCGAGATGTGATATGACTATCGTGGCCCCGGAACACAATGGCTAAGAAAGAACATGAATTGGCTTTAGTCAGTAAAAGTCTGACACTCCCTTCCGCTTGGGAGGGGTCATTTGATGATTTCACATCCAAATAAAAAAAGTCCATATTTCATGTGCCCTGTACACTGAAAAGATTTATATCTTGCATTTAAGATCAAAAACAATAAAATCAGTTCAGTAGTTAAAAATGTATCAAAAATACTTAGAGATTTAATCACAAAATGATTAAATATTTAAGGTACGCGTATTCCGATCGGGCAACATATCAGGTCTAGCGCCATAGCTATTCGTGCTCTATGAGAAAATACCTTTCTAACGATATACTATTGTGATGGTACTGGATGAGGACCTGTGTGTCATCGTACCTAGGTTCTGTATTGGCTCGCATTGATCGTCTAGTCTGTTTGTTCTCGTGATTGAGGATGTTTAGAAAGAATCGAACTTTCTTAATTAGCCTTTGATAATTAATACTGTGTTTAGTCTAGGAAAGATCTTACTTCCTTACACCAGTGTTTAGGAAACAATACTGTAGCATGAGAGTCGTTTCGGGGTTTTAATCAACAATTAAATTTAGATTGACCTTAGGTCAATCTTGAGTACACTCCACTGTTCGAACAATGTAGACTTATCAATCATTCTACTCGATAACGCGGAGTTTGTCTTAACTCGTCTATGTTATTATTCAATACAATGTTTAATACATCTTCTTCGGATTTAATAAGGATTCTACGATATACTCTCAGTTAGGCACGTTAGAATGATTGTATAAGTTGATTCATTGTGTGTTGTGCTAATTTGATAGCGACCACCTGAGACTGATATCGTTCTAGCATGGGGAAACCCTACACCGTGAAAACGGTCCTTAATCAATGTTATTGGGGCGCAATCGACTCCCTAAAGACGCTACGAAGCGTAGGTGATTCCCTTATCCATTGTAGGCAGGTACTTCCATTTTTTTTTTGTTATTTGCCAGATTCCCTTTTAGGGCAGGCATGCCCCAGATCCATGGATTTGATATGTATTTATAGTTGAGTTATAGTTAGATTTGGCCAAATCTAGGTCGGGAGTCGGATTGCAAGACATGGAGTGTATGGTATGCTAAGTTATCACCGCCTGAGGTGTCGATCAGTCATGTACTCAGAGTCATAAGTTTATCAGAGTTGAGAATTTTAATATGCATTGTATCACAACACAACCGAAATGTCTCTCTCTCACAAGAACAGTATTTCTCCTCCTATATAATCAAGTGATTATTGACTTGAACCCACATAATTATATCATCAACTGCTTAATTCCTCGTTCTGTAGCTGGTTCGCTGATACTAGTGGCTTGAATCAAAGTGATGTTTAAGTTACAGTGGACTAGTGTCTCTGCTCACTCAGTTTTGGTTTCACTGATGTATGCTAAGTTTAATTCTGCTCTGAAGGAGCTTAAGTCTCAAACTAATTAAAATATCAGGCTTAGGTCGAGATTTCTATCTCAGACCTAGTCTATAGCAGTACAAATTATTATATTTGGATAGAACCAGTAATGTAAATATCGTGTTAGGCGAGGGTCAGTGTGTATATAGAGAATCCACTATTGGAGGTTCGAATTGATCTATTATTCTGATTTAAGGCAACACTACTGTTAAGACTTAGTCTTAGCTTTATCTGTTCTCCATTATTAAATTCTCTATACATATAATTTTGGAATACAAAAGGAAAGAGTTGATTATCGTTTATATTATTCATTTATTTTCGATAAATGTACGAAAGAAACTGTTTGTTTAATTAGGCCTAGGTTCGCTAAGTCTAAAGTAAGTGTCCCATTCCTAAACCTAGTCAGATAAGGGAAAACGGAACATCTCAAGCGAAAAACCCTTCTGACATATACAATTTAAGTCTACACACATATGTACATAATATTGACAATTATCCATAAATTTATAGAAGTCTCAAGACAACCGAGAGAAGAGGTAGCATACACATAATGTTATAAAGTTTATCAAAGATACTTAAGTCACAAGATCCCATAATAATTCACAATTGTGTATTCAAATTTCTAGTTTAATTCATCTCGCGTAATTCAAGTTCTGCGTGATATACACTGTTTAGACACGCTAAAGAGGTTTTCTGCAGGTTCTGCCTTTCAGTACTACAGTACAGTATGTACCAAACACACAAACTAACACTAAGAGATAAATCACCATTATCAGGAATAGTGTCATAGCTACCTTGTCTATTTTAGACCAAAGGTGCTCACTCATCTTCTGTCTTAGTGAATATAAGATGTCGTTAATCACGTGGCTATGATTGATTTAGTGATTGAAGTTATGGTAAATTAGCTTGGGATCTTGCTCTAACACAAAATTTGAACTTAGAATACATTACCAGATTCAGCTCTGTTTCTCTGTCTCGAATTTCACTAGATTCTATCTATCTAAGTAGTATTAACCCACTACACTAGGGTATACTTTGTTTATTTACAATTAGGTAACTAAGTACGAAAAACACTGCTTCTACTTTAATACAATACAATCTTCAAAATTAAAATTATGATTACACGTCCGACTTCGCTCGTTGCTAAAATCGTAAGGGCTTTCGTCAGCTTGTTTCTCCCTCTCGAAAACCGTACAGATACGCCCCGCCTGTAAAGTGAAATTTAAAACAAAGTAATCTGTTCAAATCCGTTCATTGGTCAAGCGATAGCAAGACGCTCGCTTATTGGTCGATAGCATGGCGTCTGGTCAATTCCCGCCAAATGTCATCTCGTGTGCTTTTCGCGCCTTCTGCTAACCTACACATCTGTTTAACATCCCACCAGATATTCCGAAAAAGGTCGCTTCAACAAAAGGTTTATTGCCTTTTGAGTGTTGTCTTGCAATATTATTTTAAGACTAAATTCAATAGATTTTTATTTTCTAAGTGATTTTGGCTTGTCTTTGTTTTTAAATAATTTCTTCCATAGATATTTCAATAGGCAGTTTTTTGACAAGGGTTGAAGTTTATGGATGACTATAAAGTGTGTTATTTATTTCTTCCGTATGCGCAAAAGAAATAGATGGCCCGATGAATGACCATCTCACTATTTATATCTATTGGGTCCAGGACCAGAGTCCATACATTGGTGCCCATGGCCCTTTGCAATACTCGGACGCCCACCATTTACGAGATTTAACTATATATAGTAAACAGAAAAAAATGACTGTTATTGCGATCAGATAGGGTAGGTTTAGGTTTTGTAGCACTTTATGGTGGAAAATTTCAAAGAAATCTTTAAAATTTCGATTTCTCAGAAACCACCCAGTTTCGACCCCCAGTTATCGGGAACAAAATTATTGCAAATAAGGTCTAGTATCACCCAATTACCAATCACCCTTACAAGTTTGGATTTAGACGTGGCCACACCGAGTGGAACAATGACCGTTCTAACTAAGGACTGAGACTGAGGACTGAGACTGAGGACTGAGACTGAGGACTGAGACTGAGGACTGAGACTGAGGACTGAGACTGAGGACTGAGACTGAGGACTGAGACTGAGGACTGAGACTGAAGACTGAGACTGAGGACTGAGACTGAGGACTGAGACTGAGGACTGAGACTGAGGACTGAGACTGAGGACTGAGACTGAGGACTGAGCCTGAGGACTGAGACTGAGGACTGAAACTGAGGACTGAGCCTGAGGACTGAGACTGAATCTGAGGACTGAGACTGAAACTGAGGACTGAGACTAGGGCCTGAGACTGGGGACTGAGACTGAGGACTGTGAATAGTACACATAAGTACAACTCTTTATACAAACTTTCAATAGTTCCGACTATCCACGCCCACGGTTTACGAGATTAGACTATTTAAAGTTAACAGACGAAAATGATTGTTATGGCGGTCAGATAGGGTAGGTTTAGGTTTTGTAGCACTTTATGGTGGAAAATTTCAAAGAAATCTTTAAAAGTTCGATTTCTCAGAAACCTTATACTTTATATACTTACATATATTTGTTACCTATATTTAGTACAGCATAAACCATCATGTGCCTAGCCTTTTTCAACTATGTTGGGGTTGTTGGTAAATATCCCGTTTTTAATTCTAATGTTTATGTTGGGGTCGGCTTCCAGTGTAACCGGATGCAGCTGAATACCAGAATTTTAAACTTATATTGTCACTTACGGGATATCTTCCGTGATTATTTACTATTTTGAGCACCCGATATTTTTTTATTTATTTATCGGGAGCTCAAAATAGTACGAGTAAATAATCACGGAAGATAGGTATCCCGTAAGTGACAATATAAGTTTAGTTTTAAACCGTGAAAGCTTAAAACAGTACCAGTATTTTATCTAGCCTATCCGACCTCCACACCCCAGTTAATACTGGGTAATACGATACCACTTGGTAAGACTGGTGTCAGACTTTTCAACCGACTTCTAAAAAGAGGAGGTTCTCAATTCGTCTGTATTTTTTTTTGTGTTTGTTACCTCAGAACTTTCGACTGGGTGAACCGATTTTGATGGTTCTTTTTTTAATTTGAAAGCTGGTGCTTCCCGTGTGGTCCCATTTTAATTTGATCTTCAGAGATATACAATGGAACTCTTCAAAAATACACGGCAAAACTGCAGTGATTGCTGCAAACGCTTGGTTGTTTATTGTTTATACAATATCATGACGTAACATCACGCCTGTATGCTTTAAAGGGGTACTCAGAAGTGTATCAATACACCCAGATTTCGACAGTTAGGTGTGTTAAGTTCCATTTATTGGGGATAAGCCCTGTTACCGTGACATGAATTGTTTTTTTTTATTGGAAAGGATGTACTTCAAGGGTACATTGGTTAGGTTCTGATTACTTCTGATTATGGGATCCTTGACAAAGGAACGGAACTCTTAAATTCTTAAGGGGCCGGCGGAGCATGCGTATTTCATACAAACGTAATACCAAAATTATTTGTAAATCAAACATATTCTTAAGGTAGTGTGTATTTATTTCGATTAGATTACAGAATATCTATGTTCCCAAATATATTTTTTGAGAGGACAATGATACAAAGACGAGATATGAGGAATTTAAAATTTCTATAGAAAACTTATTTTTCTTATAACTCTTGTTAAAATCAGTATCCAATCAAAATATATATTTGGGAACCTAGATATTCTGTAATTCAATCGAAATAAATACACACTGCCTTAGGAATATGTTTAATTTATGAATTATTTTGGTATTACGTTTGTATGAAATACGCATGCTCCGCAGGCGTCTTAAGAGCAAATTAACGATACTCGGCCGAATCCTATACATATAGGCTAACCGGAAATTTGAGTCACCTATCATAACGTCATTATTACCCGACTTCAAAAATAAGGAGGTTCTCAATTCAATCTTCCCCGATTACTCGAAGATGACTGGACAGATAATGTTTTTTTTTTATTGTTTGAAATGGTATACTTCCCAGGCTGTCCCATAATCATCAAATCAGGATTTGATGATGGAATCCTGGAGAAATAGAGAGAACTCTTCACATTTTATAGGCACACTAGAAGCGATTTGTGCAGTTTTAGGAAGTGTACTTTCTCGAAGTGATCCCGTTTCAATTTGATGAAGAACTTCGGAGATAGGAAACGGAACTCCTCAATAAATGATAGCAAATGTACTGGGATTGCTGAAATCTCATATCTGTCTATTGTTTACACCAGTTCATAACAGAAAATCACGCCGGTAGGCTGTGAAGGGGTAAGCACACAATTATAAACCACTAAAAAGTGAAAAATAAAAACTTTTCTACAAAAAATAAAACCGGCTTCAGAGAAAACAAAAAAGTGAAAAATAACTTTAGCTTCAGAAGTCGGTGACCTTTGTCTGATTGATTTAGTTTTTTTGTCACCGACTTCTGAAGCTAAAGTTATTTTTCACTTTTTTGTTTTCTCTGAAGTCGGTTTTATTTTTTGTAAAAAAGTTTTTTATTACTTATGTATCATTTGCTTACATAAATATAACTAGCACATTTTACCCCACCCAGCCAAGGGCTGATTGGATAATTGCTCTACGCACCTCCGCGCAATCTTGCACTACCACTACCACTACCACTACCGGATAAAACGGGGTGAATAGAAATGCAGGGGTGAATGGAAACAAAACTTTAAAAGCGATTTTATCGCTGAACTTATATTGTAAATTGCCAACAAGGTACTTACCTTTATAATTAAGTATAATTTAGTTAACACAATAGAGTACTTGTTGGTACCGTATCATGTGAATTCATCTTTAAAATCCATTCCAAAGTTTTGTTTCTATTCACCCCTGCATTTCTACCCCTGTATTTCTTTTTTTTACCTATAGTAGGAAAATCTATGAAATTCGTCCACTAAACCATTTTTGTTTCATTTTTTTAAGAAAAACTACAAGACTTCACTATTTTTACCTTATCGTGGCTGGTCCAGAAGAGCAGTTACATGAGGAGAGAATGTCCGTTGGTATCATTGGTATGAAAAGGGCTGTATTCGACATAATGCTACATCCGGTTAATCTTCCTGCTGTATTAGGTGACAAATCTAAAGCATCAGTGTTAGTATCTATGTATACTGTTAATTTTTCGTACTATTCTCTCTCAAAGATTTTTCTGTTTTCTTAGAGGATATTTGTATGATAAAATCTATACAACAATTTACACCCACTCACTGCAGATACCAGTCTGTAAATTAACTGTCGGTAAATGGCTGAAAACTCTGAGACTATCAGGCAATTGAAAGTCTATTGATTCCAATCCGCTAAACATCTATTTGCTACACAAACAAACACTATCTCATCCACACAAATCACGCATGTATGCCTCTCTAGTCTAGAGTAATTATAATTTTTATTAATTATTTTTTTGTGTACAACGGCCTGTACTTAGTATTTTATTTATGTAAAATTATCACGCATTAGTTATTAATTTATTAATCTAAATTAGTTCCATACCTGTAAGTCTCATTTCCACACACACATACTCATGTATGATTAAGAAGACTAACATTAATTTACATTTAAAATACGAGTAGTAAATCGACACACTTTCACTCTTGTAAATTATAGTTCTATTTAATTTCAATTTTATATTTTTTTATTATTAGGTACTATCATTCATTTCGGTCACCAGTCTCTCACTAATGTTTACCCTGTGTATTGGATTTAATAATTCCTGATCACTGTAACGTTTGTGATAAGAAAATAAACATAAGTAAGTATTATTTATATTTATTTATGCATCTAATCGAGCAATTCTTGTACATATACATATGTCTCAGTCGAAACTGTTAATCAGTTAAAACTACTTTTGACTGGTGAAAACTAGTGAAAACTACTTTTGACTGGTGAGAATTATTATACTTCGAAACGGTTTTTTTTGGGACACTTTGAAGTTCGAAATAATCCCTACTTTGTACATCATGTACCTAATTCCAGGACTAATAAAATTCGGGTATCAAAAGACCCATATCACATATACCTTACAGACTAACATACGTATTTAATAAAACCACAAAATAATAAATAAAACTACTGAACACGAAGATACGGCATCATGTTGCGCTGCGTGGTGTCGCGTAGCCTTCCGCGGAATCGCCGATACACGACACCTTTCGGCCAAAACTCTTCCTTGAGGAAGGTCTCAATATCATGAGTCGGAACTCGCACCACGAACGATTTAAAATTCGTGTTGTGGCGGGACTCCAACTTCACAAGGGGTTCCTTCATAAGGGGTTTGACTGAAGTCAGTCAAAACTGGTTTTAACCGAGTAACAATTTTCATGAAATTTTGTATGCAGGGGTTTTCGGGTGCGATAAATCGATCTAGCTAGGTTTCACCGCGTCGTCGACTGTCCTCTCACGTTTCAATGGTGGAAGCGACCACAGACTGTTGAGAACTACATTTTAGGATTGTCTTTAAAATTTAACGGGCTGAGATGATAACATCCACAAGAAGGTATGAAAAGCAGGAAATCGCTTTCTTGCAAGACACTTTCAGAGTAGAACCCAAAAATAAATTTGAAGGACTCGAAGAGGAAAATCTGGATGTAGACCATTTAAATAATATGTTGTGTAGAACGCTGACCGAAGTGGCGAAAAAACATCTTGGTGGATCTAAAAAAGCACAAAAGAAATTGTCAGCGGAAACTGTAAAGTCTAAACCTAATCGAGAAGAGAAGAGAAATGACACTACATACTGCAATAGATAAAAAGGAAATAGATACAATAAATAAACGCATAAAAAAATTAATACAACAGACAGATCTAAGACAGCATAACACTCACATAATTGCCAGCACAATAAAATCACACAGAGGTCCAAAGGTATTTCGAAGGAAAACTTGCACAGGTTCTAAACAGATCATTCAACTCAGGGATGAAAATGATAATATGGTGAAGGACCGGGCCCGCATTGTATCTATGGTTGCGAAGTTCTACAAGGACCTCTATGCTTCTAAATCTGTATAACCAGTTCTTCCCGGGGACGATGTTGGGGCACCACCTATTCAACATCAAAGCACCACCACCACCACCGGTCTTACCACCTATTTTACACTGTGAGGTCATAAAAGCCCTGTATGACATGAAAATAGAGAGAAGTCGCCTGGCGTAGATGAAATCACTGCCGAACTGCTACAAGCAGGTGGTGAACCAGTTAAAAAGGTCCTCGTGGATTTTTTTAATATACGCGATGTCCGTACTCCGGAACCATGGAAGAACGCTATAGTCTAGTCACCATCATCCACAAAAAGGGAGACATTTAAAAACTAACAAACTATCGTCCCATTCTCTCAGTCTCCTTTCCCAGATTTATAAGCTTTTCATTAAAATCCTTACAACTCGGCTTACCCGAGAACTTGACGAAGCCCAGCCGATTGAGCAGGCCAGGTCCACAGCGGATATTCGACCATCGACCACATCCACACGGTAAAGCAACTGATTGAGAAGTGTCAAGAATACAACCAACCCCTAAGCTGTGCATGGCGTTCGTCGATTACGAAAAGGCTTTCGGCAGTGTCGAGCGTTGCTGTGGCGAGCTTGAGGCTGTGTTCCACGCTCTCCATCGCTGCCACGTCGATTAACGATACGCGTGGATGTGCTGCGGGAACTCGACAGGTTCGCATGCACGCCCTGTTTAAACCCGTACCGATCAAGCGGGGAGTGCGGCAGGGTGATGACACCATTTGACCAAAACTTTTCACAGCAGGTCTCGAAGACATTGTGAAATGCTTGGATTGGGACTGCTGCGGTGTTAACATCAATGGTGTTTACCTGTGGCATTTAAGATTGGAGACGACCTTGTTCTCTTTGCTGAGAACTTCGGAGATCTTCAAGTTATGCTTCAAAACCTGTACGATGCTTCTTTTAAAGTAGGTCTTAGAATGAAAATGGTCCAAGACGAAGATAGTGGCAAACATCAACAGCTGTCCGAATCTTTCTGTCAATGTTGGAAATGAAGAGTTCGAGATAGTTAACGAGTATGTCTATATTGGTCATATGCTTCCACTTTGCAAAGAGCATAAATAAAAAGAGGTATCCCGAAGAATACAGCTTGGGTGCAGTTGGCGTTCAGCAAATTGGACGACATATTAAAATCAACCAAAATTTCGCTGTCTAAAGTCCCGTCTCTATAACCAGTGTGTCCTGCCCACAATGACGTACGGTGCTGAAACATGGACGCTCACGCAGGAGGCTAGGTACAGACTGAGAGTTGCACAGAGAGTTAGAGATCGAGTTTCTAACGTTGAAATCCGAAAACGCACAAAAGTTTTGCAAGGCTGTCACCGAATGGCGTCCAAGAATTGGAAAAAGGAACGTGGGTCGTCCAGCGGCGAGATATTTGCCGTCGGGAAAATAATGATGAAGTGGAGGAAGCTGGCACGGGACCGTGGAGATTGGCACAATAAAAGAGAGGCCTATACATATCAGTGGGTGAGTTCGGGCCAGGGGCAGATTTCCCTATACGCCGAGTAAGCCCGGGCCTATTGCGGCAAAATTACGGGGGCGGCAAAATTTGGTAGTTTTTTTTTTTTAGGGTTCCGTAGTCAACTATAGCCCTTATAGTTTCGCCATGTCTGTCTGTCCGTCCTCGCTTAATCTCTGTGACCGTTGGCACTAGAAAGCTGAAATTCGGTACCAATATGTGTAACAATCACGCCGACAAAGTGGTAAAATAAAAATTGGAAAAAAATGTTTTATTAGGGTAGCCCCCCTATATGTAAAGTGGGAAGTGATTTTTTTTTTAATTTCAACCCTAACGTGTGATACATTGTTGGAAAGGTATTTAAAAATGAATAGGGGTTTACAAAAATCATTTTTTGATAATGTCAAAAATTTCGGAAATAATCTCTCCAAAAGTAAAAAACAATGTGAGTTAGAGGGGGGGGAACCTCTAACTTTTGAACCATAAGTTAAGAAAATATGAAAAAAATCTGAAAAGTAGAACTTTATATGGACTTTCTAGGAAAATCATTTTGAAATTGGATGGAAACAACAGTTTTTGTACAAAAAAGACAAAAAGTTGTACAAAAAAATTTCTGGACTAAGTTTGTAGTAAGTACCTATAATCGTATATATGCAAGCATTTTTTTTAACTTCGTTTACATATTTTATTATCCTGAACGTATCTTTTTTCAAACAAAAAAAGAATTATTAAAATCGGATTGGATTGAACACTTATTGTGACGGACGGGAAACTACGGAACCCTACACTGAGCGTGGCCCGACACGCTCTTGGCCGGTTTTTGTAGTTGCCCACTCCCCTAAGTGTATAAACTGAATATTAGTTCAAATGAGCATTATAGAAAATGTTAATTAAACCATATAAAATTAGGTAAACTGAAATTATACCAATAATTCATTATATCATTTCATCGTTATACTTAAAAAAAGGATATGAACTGAAGTAAGGTCATGTGCTCGTTAGAATATTTGTTATTATATCAAATGGTTATTAATTTGATACCGATATTGAAGGAGTTTTGAAAAAAAAAGTAATTTATTATTTTGTGGTGGCGGCCATCTTGGATTTGAAATTTATCATTTTGTATTGTAGTCAAGCCCTATCGTTTGATAGGTAGCCATATTGAGGTAGTAGTAGTCATCTTGAACCGATTTTCATCAAACATAGCTAAGAACACTCCTGACAAATTCACCTATCAAACAAAAGAAACAAAATTAAAATCGGTTTATCCGTTCGGGAGCTACGATACCGCAGACACACACACACAGACCCGTTAAACTTATAACACCCCGTCGTTTTGGCGTCGGGGGTTACAAAATACAAATGATTACTTTTTCACATTTCGTGAATCCAAAAATATTCAGAACCTTCGATTGCAACAAATATTCGTTAGTGCACCCTTATCTACGGCAAGGCTTTAACTTGCACGTTTGAAAGTGGAAATATAATTCACATTACCTATCACTATGGCGCTCCATTAGCCTAATACCTAAGTTTAGCCCATGAGTAGGAGTGATTCAGTTAGAAAATTAAAGACATCCTACCCAATCTATCCAATACCTATTATAACTAGTTCTACAACATAAATATCTACCTACCTTTAATTTGCACGCAGGTCCTCTAAGGGAAAATCCTCTCATTTCTCGAAAAGCGCGACGAAATCATCGTACTCGGTTCAAAGGATATACCCTGAAATTATAATACCAGAGAAAGACCTTGAAATGTGCGTACCATTTTTTTTAATAGTTATTTTATGTTTGCTGTTATACATTTTCCGCTCGGCAACAATCGATTCCATTTTCATTTGTTGTGTTCTGTTTTGCAAAATGCTCATCTGTGGGGCCACTACCCTGTGAGCCTTTTCGGTGCACGGAGTAAGGTTGCCTTTCGAGGGTCCATTTGTCATCGGTCTTCTGAACAAATCTTACATCTATTATTTTACTGCGTAGCGAATTTTGAGCGAAAAATCCCTCCGGGCCCCTACCACAGAGGAAGAAGTTAACAATCACATCTGCCTGTCCATACTCACTTCAATTTACTCATTCTAAAATCCAGAATGGATTTCGTGTAAATCCATGACGAAATCCCCGAATCATATGTCACACACACAATTTCTGGAGGACCTGTATAAGGAAGGAAGTCAATTTCTGTCGGCAAGCATTGTTGAAGAGACGTAGGTAACTTTGTCTCATAAAATCGATGCCTCCCACGCAAAAGGTCGGAGAACTATTTTAACTAAATTCGTTTTTTGTGCCATTACAACCATCCTAAATAGTATTACCAAAATTTTAATACTTTTAAATAAATAATGAGTTTTTTAATGGATAATGGTCGTAACATTAAAAGCTCCTAAATACATTTTATCATTAACGTTTACAAAAAATGCTGTCCTGGAATAATCATTTTGTAGCATTACGACCTTATATATGCGTGGGAGGAGTCGAAATAAAGAAAAAGTTAAGCACCGCACTGCCGCGATACCACTGTTGCAGATGTCCACAGGCGGCCGTTCGTTAGATTGCCATCCCATCCAATAACATAAAAAGAAAATCGGAGCAGTGGTATTTTTTCTTATAATTGTGTTTTGTTGCAGCGTTAGCTTGCCATCAGAATTCTCCGAGAAAGCAGAACACGGTATACCAGTGAGCAAGATACAACGCGCTCTCTGGCAAACTAGGTTGCAAAAATTGACTCAGCCAAACAAGTAGGTAGTTTAGGTAGGTAAGTTAACCTTTTGACCGCCACAGTCGTGTATAGACGACCAACCAAAATGTGCCTAGCCCGCCACGGTCGCGCCTGCGTGACCGAACTTTAAACGTAAATAAATGCCATGAAACAGCATGAAACAGCATAAAGCTCCTGTAATAAATTGTCCCGGTATAGACCTTTTATTAAAAACATACTCTGCGTTAAAAAATAAATAGTTAGTGCTCTATCGATATAATTACGAATACGAACTCACTACTATTTTGTAGGTATTAAAGGATGACTTCATAGCTTGGCGCCGAGGGCACGGTTTTTCGTTTTTGACGTGGCGGTCAAAAGGTTAAACATTTGAATGAAGTAAGGTAAGTCGATAGGTGATTACGACTCGTACCTAAAGTTATTGTAATTGTTTTCTGTTTTTTTTTTAAATAGGTCTTATTTTGTAGTAAATTATTCTTTAATGTTTAGTTTCTATTTATTGTATACCTTACTTACGTGTTAATATTAAATAATTATCCTAGAGTTATTGTTATTGTTTTCTGAGCAAATAAGTTACTCTTATTCTTTTTTTTTAATTATTTAGTGTTCAGTTCTTGTTTATTGCATACCATTACATGTTAGTATTAAATTATTAGGGATCCTGTATTTATTTGAAAAACATTTTTGTTGAAATGAAGGTGAAAATATTTGATACCTACTTAGGAACAAAGTATGTAAGAAAATCCGTTTTATTATCATACGTGATAATAAAATACCAACTATGAACTAAAGGGAAGCTGAAAAGCACTTATTCTCCCTGTCATTGCGATCATTTTTGAAGTGAAACTTCTAATGCGACTTCCAGCAAGATTGTGTTAAACCGGTTAAACGTTTAACGCTACCATGGAGGACGTATGAATGCACTGTTGCTAAATTCAAATTTTCTTACGTTTTTTGCAATTTGCAGGCCAGTGCTAGATTGTATGTTGATAAAAATATCGTTCGCGACTGTAAGCAGTAGCGGCGTTAGGGTGGGGCGCCCTGGGCGCCAGGTATAAAGGGGCGCCGCGGGCGCCACTCATGGCCTATCATACACAGATTGTTTTTAGCTTGTTCATCAATGGAAAATTCTTACCCGATCACTTGAATCACACAGAAAAATTAAATTGAAATGTCTATTTTTAATTTCAAAATAACAGCTTTTTACTGAATACATACGGGGTGGAAGGGATACCGACGCGAAAATGATACATAATTTTCATGGGATTTCCGTAAAGTAACGCCTGATTTCATTAAAATGTTAGACGATAAAAAAAATGTCAAAAAGTCCGTCAGTTAGATTATCAAAAAATATTCGTATTATTTCCGTATTTTTTCTTTTGGTACGTAAATCAAAATTGACGAATATACGACCCTCTTAAAATTTTCAATACGGCACGCCTAGGTTAATTAATATTATTAATATTATTTAATTAATAATTTTTAGAGTATACTGACGTCATGAGCCCCCACTCCCCAGTTTTGATGCGTTCTATCTTTGTCAATATTCATTAATTTACAAAAACAAAAAATATGTTTCCATTATTTTCCAATACAGTAACTGACGGACTAAATACTCGTAGATTTGTAATTATTGTATGTAATTTTTTTCTTGTCCGTCCATTGGAAAAAGAAAGTTCCGCTAGGAGTACGTACTCCCAGCGGAAACAGTTTTTGTTGAATATCTCCCCAATGGTTGGATACACAAATTTAAATTTACCATACACATTTACACGATATCATACACTAATTATCTGCATAGCAAAAATTAGGAAATTCGACATTTTTCCGCTGGGAGTACGCACACGCCACCGCCACTGTGGGTATCTGATTGGTAGCTATTGAAAGCTCATTATTGTTTTCATTGCAATAACTATTATAACAGCAAGTTAGGTAAGTAACAAATTGCTGAATCACAATCTGAATGAACAACTCCTTCCGCTCCATTTCCCTTTTATTTTCAAACTTCCAATCCAATGAATCGAGCGATTGAACCTATTACGAATAACTTTACCTATCTGTTCATGTGTGAACGGGAAAAATATTCACGTTTCCTGGACGATTATTAAACCATGAATTATTTCGGTACGTTAGTGTTTATCCAGGAGCTCGTTAGATTGTTTTGTGATATTTTTTTACCTTTTTAATGTCATTATTAGGCGATACCTACTTATCGCTTTTTTTAGGGTTCCGTACCCAAACGTTAAAAATGGGACCCTATTACTAAGACTCCACTGTCCGTCCGTCAGTCCGTCTGTCAGCAGGCTATCTCATGAACCAGACAACAGAATAAAATTAATACTTAAATATTTATTATAGGTACAACTAACATGTTTTTTTTTTCCATTTTATGCTCGATATTAATAACGGCAACAGGTACCACCATAATGCTTGAAAGTCACAGAATATTTAGTTGTATTATTACCTATTCGCTTTTAAAATTAAAATAAAATAAATTCAATCACCCATATAACAAACGTGATTTTTTTGCCGTTTTGTCTGTTGTTTAAATAATGGTCTGGAAGTTACGGAACCCTTCGTGGGCGAGTCCGGCTCGCACTTGGCCGGTTTTTATCTAGCTTACAATGTTTGCAGGAACATTTTTATGTTTAAGTAAACTATTGATTTTTAAAACAGTTATCGGGGAACCGATTGAATTGTTGCATACACGTTTAGTTTGGATGACATTGTTTATCGCATTGTTAGCTAAGTGACGTCATAATTAAATGACATATGGCGCACTTTCAAAGATGGCGGACCAGTTATTTTAAAAGCACCCCTAGCGGAAGTGAGGCTGCCTTAGGGTCCCGGGTTCGAATCCCAGTAGGAGCAAATGTTTGTGTGATGAGCATGGACATTTGTTTCAGAGTCATGGATGTTTATATGTATATTAAATATGTATTTACAAACAAAAAAGTTTAAATGTAGTATATCAACTAGGTACCTGGTGTCCACGACACAAGCCTTGCTTAGTGTGGCACTAGGTGGCGCTGTGTGTTAATGTCCAGCGGTATTTATATCAACCACCTGGTGTCCACGACACAAGCCTTGCTTAGTGTGGTTGTTTGCCTAGATGGCGCTGTGTGAAATGTCCAGCAATTTTTTTATTTTATTTTCATTTTAACTAAAAGGGTTCGCTGATAAGAATACGAAAATGAAAATAAATCACACCATGAAATGAAATGACACCACATTTAAAGCTTGTTCATGATCATTTTTTGAGTTAGCTTACCCGTTCACAATAATCACATAAAAAACCCAATAACTTCATCTGTTCAACTCATCATCGCTCTGTTCATCTTCCTCTCCATCTCCTGCCCATTTATTTACTTCACAATAATTTTGTTGAGGAATATTTGAGATTCGAATCCACAATTTGTGTTAAACTGCACACGAGGCAGGCGTGCTTCGTAATTCCCATGAAAAATTTTATATTAGTTAGCAAAATCAGATGAAAAAGAATTAGCATCAGCATCAATACCGCCAACACATAAGTGTCACTTCGCACCTCAAAATTTTCGTGTAATAAGGTGTACGACGGTTGTGTTTAGGCCGTCATGAATATTCATGCCGCGATCGACGTACGCCTTCACTTTATTCTGTGTAAACATGCGTACGTGTCCTTTCGAGTTTGTCTTGTATTAGACAAATACAAGACACTCGACGTTGTTCTTACACAGTACAAATGTATGCTTCTTTATAATTACAGACGTAGAAAGGCTTATGTAAAACAATATGGGGTCTTGTTTCTGTTTAGGTATTTTTTAAGAAGGGAAGCTTACACAAAAAGAAAGTTGCTTTCTAGAATATAAGTTCTTGTTTCGTGGATTTAGGTACCTGCTCTCCAAGTATTATTAACCTAGTTGACAACCCCAAAATGATGGGTTTCCGACGAAGCACACCCAACCGTGTCACACTGTTAGGTACCCCAAGTGTACTCGTAATTCGGAACCCTCCTGAAAAAAAGGTTGCAACATGCAACGAGCGTGATTTGGAAACACACCATCAAAATGCGTTGCGTGATTAGAAACACAACGCTGTCACACAGCAGACACGAAAGACACATTCTTACTATGTGACAGATAGTGATAGAACTACTTCACAGAAAAGTACCAAGTACCAACAAAAATAATGGACGAGTAATACTTGAGAGTAGACCATCTCCTAGACCAAAATGGCACCGAGTTGCCGTGTCTGGCCTGCCACTGTTAAACCCACGATGCACGATGGTTTGTGTGCTATGTTTACGTTTTGTAAAAAACAGTGTTTATTGAATAATAAAAGAAAACAGATCAAAACATATATAAAACAAAGTCTTCCACCGCGTCTGTCTGTCTATCCGCGATAAACTCATACTGTTTTTACCAATTAATAGAGTGGTTCTACGCGAAGAAGATACGCGGGCGAAGCTGCGGGCATCAAGTAAAAGAAAAAAAAAGTAATAAAAACAGAGTTGCATTTATAAAACGTTTATTATGCCTCTTTTTGTCTTAAGACAGCATATTTACATGCCTATCACATCAATTCATTTACAAGCGATCTTTGACATACCTAGCTCAATTTTTTCAGTTCCGACTACGAATAAGCTTAGTAGTAAGAAATCAATCATGCAACTCGATAATTATCTTTTTTTTATAGAAAAATAATTACATCGTATGTCATATCATATCACCGAACATGATCGGTTGGTACTCCAGAAAACGAAGATTGCCGAGGCGCATAATTAGTTTGGTACTACTTAATTTGTTACTAACTTCTCCGTGGACTAGTGTTGGAATGATAACATAGACTGTATTATCACCGCAGCGCGTGCAAAGTGCGTTTATTCTTGTTCTTTTAAAAATATTTGTTCAAGAAGTTTGCAGATTGTCACGAAAGGAGTTCCGCAGACGCAGCGCAACAGTCGACGGAATGTTGTCTATGGTTTAAAAAGTATGAAGAGTCGAGAAATATTTTTTTTGTTTCTTGCACGTTCCACATGCTACGGTAAAGACAGTACTGATAATAATATCTTATACATATTTAGCTCGTTTTCTTATATTTCTCTGCTAAGTTAACCGAACATAAAGTAGGAACTTGACTCACATTGAACGTTAAGAAATACAAATAGTACCGAAGCCAGACGTATATCACTCCTAAAGAACAATAAACAGAAGTGAGCATCAGCGGTAAGAAAGGTAAGGTCTTGTCTAAGCCCCAGATAACGTGAATTCCGTTCTCATAGACACATAGAACTATCAGACCATAGAGATATAGAGACTCTGTCTGTCTCAACATCGGTAAACGAAGAACTCTTACTCTTCTACCTCCTTTGACCTTCGCAGGTTCATATAAAGTGCGAACGTTAACAAAAGCTAAAGCTACGTGAGTTAATAATATGAAAAACTTAATGGCAAATAAATTCTTTGGGAAAAGCAGCGGGAATAGTGAGTAATTCCCTACTGTTGTTAAAATTAAAAATTGCTTGCCGTCGACGTCGCCCAGCACGGACAGGAAGCTGAAAATAAAAAAAAATAATAATTAAAACAAAATATTCTTTATTGACAAATGATTAACAAACATCAGTGTAGCCCTTGCTTTTGTACTAGGAGTTCCTGTATCACAAGAGCCAAATAAATGTTAACTTATATTTTCATACCTGCTACAAGAAGCTAGGTACAGCTACAGTCTTTTTCATTTATTTTACTTCTCAGCAGCAACCTAACAGCAACCTTATCTCAACGATGATAAAGATCACTATGACTTTGACAGAGTCACAAAGTCAGAGACAAAATATCTGTGAAAAAACTGTACTACCGAGTTCACTGACTTTCTGCAACTTTTCACCCTTATCAATCAATCAATCAATAATTTTACTATCAGGCATCTGAAGGCCCATAGATAAAATACACAAATAACTTAAAAGTGGTCGACTGTGAATGAACTCGGAAGCACAAGAATCATTTTGCTCTTGATTGAAACAAGGGGGTTTGTTGGTGAATACTTGTCATTGCGTTAAATCTATTGGAATTATTTGAAAATCTCGTGTCGCAGTGTTTGCTATCGAACTCCTCCGAAATGGCGTGACCGAGTTTTACGTTTTTTTTTGTGTATATTTGGTAGGTCTCTGAGAATAGGTCGTAGGTTATATTTTATACCCCTAGGTGATAAGGGTGCGAGCAAAGACGCGGAAAAAACCTAGTCTGTTGTTCTATAAAACAAGATTGGTTAGCTTGTGCGCACCAAGAGACCCATGAAATTAGATTAATCTCGCGATCTACAGTTTTTATAAAAACAAACTCGACTGTTATTCAAACATCATCATCATCTGCCTAGCCTTTTACCAACTAAGTTGGGTTCGGCTTCCAGTCTAACCGGATGCAGCTGAATACCAGTATTTTACATGAGCGACTGCCTATCTGACGCCCACAACCCAGTTATTCAAACTTCATTCTCATCAATTCTATTTGCGAATGGTTGTAAAAAAGTAAAAAGTATTAATGTTTGCTTACCTCAATGGTATCAATATCAAGAGGATGGCCTTCTCATGGACGTGCCAACCAAATAGAAACGAGCACGCCGCGCATATCACCATGCACCTATTAAAATATAAAAATATAATTAACATGACAGTTTACCTACATTTTTCTACAATCTTAATTTGCTCAGCCTTTTCAAAACTATAGTTGCTGCCAGTTATGATCGCAATAGCGGTCATTGCCCGTTGCCTAATATCTCTTCGTACGAACCAAAACAAATGAACCACGTATCGTGTTTCATTAGAAAAAATGTTGAAGATCACAATAGATGATGATTCAAGACTTGAACAGTCTTAATTTTGGATTTCAAATTTAAGAACTTTAACAAATGTAGGTGGGTCAATTACCGCTATTGCGATTTTAACTGGCAGCAACTATAGGTCGGCTTCTTGTATAGGCTTGTTAACCGAAAAAATCTAATTAGTCCGTCACTTAGATTATCAAAAAATATTTGACCCGTATTTTTTCTTTTGTCACATAAATCAAAATTGATGAAGATACGACGATTTTAAAATTCCCAATACGTCACTGTTTGGTATCATTCTAAGTGAGTTCTGACGTCACAAGCCCCCACTCCCGAGTTTTGATGCGTTTTATCTTTGTCAATATTCGTTGATTTACAAAAACAAAAAATACGTGTCCATTATTTTCTAATACTCTAACTGATGGACTAAATAGATTTGCAATTTATTGATGGTGGAAACTAGCGTAATTGCCTGAATCAGTATAAAGGGTGTAAAACACCTATTCAAGAAGCCGAAAGGCACTTGTTCTCCCCATCGTTGCGATAATTTTTTTGTTCTACACCATACATGGGAATCTTCTAGTTACGGAGATATGGGGGGTCAAAGTTACAACTTTTTGACAAGTTTTTTTTTTTTTTTTAAGATTTTGACTTTTACCACGAACCCCGTACTATTCAATCCATCCATCAGCACAACGTTTTAAGTGCGTAACATTGAGTTCTACCACAAAACATGATTTATAACCTCAACAAAAAAAGTTGTTTCCCAGCAATAATTTTTGCGTAAAGTTACTTAGGTCTATGTTCACCGAAAAGATAACGGTCTGATTATCTAAAAACAGCTGTCACTGTGAGATGTTCCCATTCAAAAATGTGTTTTAAACAGCTGTTTTTAGATAATCAGATTGTCATCTTTTTGGTGAACATCGACCTTAGTTTGATGTACAGAATACTTGGTTAACGGCTTTGTGATGAAGTGGTTTACACCCTGTATAACATCGAACAACTGCCTTTCTGACCAACACAACCCAGTAACTGAGGAATTACCCCTAGGGAACTGTTTTTTTTCCTTTTAGGTCTATGAACCAACAATTTACTTGTTAGACACTCAGGGGTATCAGGGGTATGTAAGGAATGGTCAACCGTCCACGGAATGTGTAAGCACTGCTTAGCTTTGCAGATCGACCCCGTGCGGCTATTATTATTATGCCACAAGCCCTTTTGCCTTCCTTATTACATTCGGTGTCCAATGACTTATAGTAAGAGACTGAAATCTATACATCTATATCTACATAATATAAAAATGAATCGCAAAATGTGTTGGTAAGCGCATAACTCAACAACGCCTGGACCGATTTCACTAATTCTTTTTTTGTTGTGTTTGATGTCAGGAGAAGGTTCTTATGTAAAAAAATGTAGTAGGTTGGTTGTAGTAGGTAGGAAGTAGTAGGTAGGTAGTGGTAGGTAGTAGTAGGTATGTAGTAGGTAGGTAGAGTAAGTGACAGGACAACGTCTGTCGGGTCGACTAGTCTACAATAAAATACTGCCCACTATTAATTTGCAGCATAGCTGTCACCGTAAAATTGTCAAATACGTTATATTGTAATATCACTAGCGATATTGTAAAGTCTCGAATTATTGTCAAATGAACATACTGCTTACAATAAAACGTATTATTTTTCGTAAAATGCATGCGATGGTAGTCAACTCACGCGGTGTGGAGAGAAGGAGGGGTCCTCCTTGCCCAGTGGTACCACTCTCATGAAAAGATACTGTACCATTCCTGAGAAATATCGATTAATATAACCTAACCTTAAAACACTTCATATTCCCCTAGAAAGCGTAGTCGACGGAGCCCCGCTTCGCGGGGCCCCTATTTCCGAGTGCAGGGTTTAAAGGAACCTAACTAACCTAACGGGGGGGTGCCCCAAGTCCCGTTTATGGGGGCAAGAGATACTTCCGTATGTTCAGTTGACAATAATTCGAGAATTTACAATATCGCTAGAGAGATACACGTTATATTGTAATATAACGTATTTGACAATTTTACGGTGACATAGCTACTCAAACCGCGCCTGCTAACGGCCACACTTGCGTAAATTGATAGATTTTAATAAACTCGCACGCCGCACCCACATGCAAGGAGACACAACGTTCTAGATATACAATTCTTTGGGATAATTCAATTGAAAATATACCTTATAAAACTCAACACCCTGTATCTCCTGTCAGCACACAAATGCCACAGTTTGACGAGTGCTGGCAACATTGTAAGTACACTCAGCACTATTGTGATCATTGGAGTGATTGTGGGCAACACTGCATGGTCATATTGTTGCACCAACCCGCCAGTCATTGACGCCTCGGGCTTCGGTATTCGCAGTAAGCCAAAAATGATTCCTAAAGCAGAAAATAGTAATATGTTAGTGAGTACAAGTAAGGGTTCTTACAGACGGGCTGCGGGACTGTTCGAAAGAGATACCGTAGCCCCGGAACAAAGGACGAGGAAGGAACATGGATTGGTTTTAGTCAGTAAAAGTCTGACACTCCCTCCCGCTCAGCCCAGAGTGGGAGAAGTAATTTGATGAATTACCATCCGTAAAAAAAAAAATTGGGGTTCTTACAGACGAGCGTCACATTGCCAACGGCAGATAAACTGTCGACGCGTCGACGCTTGCAGTTGAGGCATGCCGCGTAAATTTATTTTATTTTGCCACAACAAACATCGGGGCGAGTGCGCATTTGCACGGCGAAAACGCCGCAGGTGTGCGATCCGCGTTTTGTACCATCATTTATTTTGTTTTTCATCGCGGCGAGCTAGCTGCGCACTCGCCCCGCTTTCCATTCGCTCACAACTCACTAGTGTGATAAGGCTCTTAGACAGAATAGAACGTCAAACAAACATCAACAACGTGCCTTAAAATAAAGTTGAAAATAAATTAAGACTACTGACAGAGATAACACCGAGACTGATTTAGCGCTCTCGCGAACTAGTGGAAGTTCATTTATTATGCCATCGTAGGTATTTCAACAAGAGCAAGACTGATATTTGTTTGGCAGTGAAACCTTTTATCAAAATAAATTCCAATAGAGACTTGACTCACCCAGATGTTGCAACACCTTGTCTATAAAAGTGTATATTGCCCAAAAGTTTGGTGCCCAGTAAGCATGGCATAATCCTCTTTTGAAGGGAAATAGCCTTGACAACACCTGAGAACAAAATAAAATCATTTCAATTATTGTGCTACTTTAAATGTTTCACAACCATTAAATATCTCAATTCTTTTCACTAAAGCATACGATTATTTATTCCTAAAACAAAAACGCACTGCAAATAGTACTGCTTTTTTTCAAGTTTTAGAACTACCAATAAACATTGTGGCATGGACGCTTTCGTGCTCCCCTATACAAACAAATAAATTAAATTAAATTAAAATGTTTTAAAATTAAGTTATTTATTCATAATTAAATATCCATACCTGAGGAAGATGTTGTATGAAAGGCCCAAAAGAGAGCCCAAACACCGAAAGTACTGTAAATGCCAGTTTGAACAGATTTGTGACAGAGAATGAGTACCATGGAGTATGGACACCATCCACTGAAGATATTGTGATACAATATGCCCTCAGTAGGTACACAATGTACACAGGAGCGATGTATAAAAATATATGCTTCAAATTCAACAGCACGGCAAACCAAAACGCTGCTGTTAAGTAATTATTCTGGAACAAAAAATACTTACAATAAGGCTGCTGTTAGGAGACACAAGAAATTGTATTCAATCAAGTTTTATATTTCAGGCATTATTACACACAGGATCTTTTTAAAAACAGTAAGGTCCTATTTTAAAAATATCTATTGAACAGTTTTAAGATACTAACTTAAAACTGTTCAATAGATATTTTTAAAATACATAAGTTGTTTTTGGAATAGAATACTTCATATTATCGTGCATAATTGATTTTTTATTGAAGGTATATTTTTTTAGGAAGATTTCATGTATTGTAGAATAATAAGATCATATGTGCAAAGTGACAACTTACTTCTATGATATGTGATGCAGAATACAGAAGTATACCAAACAGGAATCCATTGTACTGGAAGTGTATATGATCCACCATCAGCAGACCAGGACAAGTCACCAGTAATATGAACACCAGTAGTTTTCCATCACCAACAAAGCCAGAGAGTCTGTCACAAAACAGAAAATATTAGGAAGTTTTAGGATTGAAAAGCTATGCAACTTAATTTACACACATAACATAAGGCATCTGGCATTCCCTAAAGGCCTACGCAGATCGGGACGGCATGGCAAGGGTTTTTTTTTTGGCAATGGACATTCAAACGTATTGGTATAGGAATACGACCGTGGCCCGTATTTCCCTGCAAATCCCTTTAGATGCCATGCCATGCTACGGCATCATTTTAAAGCATAGCAATTTATGTCGCATTTCTATGTCAATATTTTTGAATGTCCAATGGCAAAAAAATTAAAGCCCTTGCCATGCCATCCCGGTCTGCGTAGCCCTTAAGGGTCTTGGCAGCTCATGCAATGAGTTCTGCATGTCCCAGCAATGGAGTACCTATCTAACTAACTGAACTAATACTGTTACTGTTAGCCTGTGTCATGCCACTGCTGGGAACAGACCTCTCCCGACTACTTCCAAATCTTCTGGTTGGTGGTTCTGTCCAGCTTATTCTGCCATCTCCTGAACAAATTAATCAGAACAATAGGGAAAAAAGATGGAAACAGCTTGATGCCTGCCTAAAACACAGCCCACTAAATAAAAAAGAGCTATTGTACTCTATGTTTTCAAGTAGATTATCAAAATGTTGTGTATACCAACCTCTTCACACTGTAAATATAAACAAAATCCAGTACAATAACTGACAACCGTTGAAACAGTATAGTCATGTCAGATTTATAATTTAAATTAGTTAAGTACAACATTTCCGGATCAAAGTATTTTGCTACAAATGACAACACAAATTCCAGCCATGCAAAGAATGGAGGATAATCCAAGGTCCATTCTGATGTATTGTCATAGTACCACTTGTCCAATGTCAAATTGTGAGTGATTGCCAGCCAGTTTCGGTGCACTTCAAAGTCTGTTGAGTGACTGAAAAAGTAAAAACATGTAGTTGAGAATGGTGTTAGCAGCTCATACACAAAATAAGGTTTACACCCATCAATATGGAATGATACTACGGTAAATGTAGGTCTTATTTAGCCAATTATTGTCATGATAAATACAGGATGTACACTGGTATAATCATTTGATTACAAATTTACAAGATTACAAGATAACGAAATTAAACAAGCTGATAAAACAAATGTGTGTTAGTATTGAGGATTCATTTAACTTACTATAGTGGAATAAATAATAATTTAACAGTCGTTACAATAACAACTATCTGAGAAATCATTGTAAACAAGCCGGCAGTTTTTATTTCACTGTAATTCACATTTAGAACACCAAAACTATAACTTTTTTATTTCAGCGAACTCGTTCATAAATGCACATTTATTCCTTTACAAATTCTTCTGTTTCGCGGACAGATATTTCTTAATTTTACTTGTAAACATTCGATTGCCATGCCAGCAGAAATCGTGAATAGATCAACCAACGTTCCAGGCTTTGACGTTTATTTTTGTTGACGTTGACACTTGACAGATTGACAAAATGGGTAACCTTGTTATTGTTCTGAGGGGTAACCCGTAACCTTTTTCGACATTGGCAGAATAGTCGACATCGGCTTCAATTGCCATTCTCCAAAAATAGAATAGAATAGAGGGGTAACCTTACCAGAACAAAAACTTATTTGCAAAAAAAAAAGACTGAAAAAAAATACAACAAAAGTAACATATTAACGGAAGTCGTTGACTTTATTTGTTCCATTCTATTTTTGTCACCGACTTCCAAGTATAGAGTTATTTTACATGGTTTAGCGATTTTAGCGAAGCCGTTTTTTTGGCGTATTCATTAATTTTATCTTGTATAGTTGTACCATACCAGTTAAAAATAAATAATTAACACACAGCGCCACCTCGTGCCACACTAAGCAAGGCTTGTGTCGTGGACACCAGGTCACAGATAATATAATACTAGGTCTAGTCTAGTTTTTAGTTGATATACGTAGACAGAATACTCTGTCTACGTTGATATACTACATATGTATATGTCACCATAAAATTGTCAAACACGTTATATTACAATATAACGTGTGTCTCTAAAAAAAAACTCTACTACTACTACTAACTCTAAACTCGTCACCTGCTGCTGCCGAGTCTTTACTAAGGGAAAACGTTTCAGTCTGTGATTCCGAATTTAACTTTCATTATGTCACCTGTAAAGATATTATTAAAACTTTTCACACCTTGACCATCACACCAAATGTTAAAAAGACCGCCGATCTATGGGGTCATTCTGTGGACGTTGCTAAATCCATTATAAACGTTGTAGCTCCTTCTTTAGCTGTAATATTTAACGATTGTATTGACCGTGGGGAGTTTCCTGATCTAATGAAATATAGTAAAATAATACCATTGTTTAAATCGGGTAGTACATCAGACCCCACTAATTATAGACCCATTTCAGTACTACCCACTTTTAGTAAAATTTTTGAAAAATTAATTTTGGAACAAATGCAAAGTTATTTCAATAAACATAAGTTATTGCATAATAAACAGTTCGGTTTTACAAGGGGTCGTTCAACTATGTTGAACTTTTAGGACACATTTATAATGCTTGGGAGGACAAATGCGATGCTTTGGGATTTTTTTGCGATTTATCTAAAGCTTTCGATTGCGTTCTTCATGAAACATTAATCAGGAAACTACACCACTACGGAATCCGTAACGCCTCGCTGGATCTTCTTACTTCATATTTGAGTGACAGGATTCAGAGAGTTGATGTTAACGGGAAAAGATCTCCCGGATCCGTGGTAAAAATGGGGGTACCCCAGGGCTCAATTCTTGGTCCATTTTTGTTTTTGATTTACATAAATGACTTGCCTTACCTCATAAAGGATAATCATGACGTAGTATTGTTTGCAGACGACACTTCTCTTTTATTTAAACTCAAACGTCAGCAGTCAGTTATGGATAATGTTAATAGCGCCCTGGCAAAAGTCGTTAATTGGTTTAATGTTAATAATCTACTATTAAATGAGAAAAAAACTAAATGTATTAAGTTTACGATACCCCATGTAAGACAAGTTGAAACTACTGTACTAATTAAGGATGAAGAGTTGCAACTGGAAAATAGCACAGTGTTCTTAGGCATAACTTTGGATGCAAAGCTTCAGCGGGGCCCGCACATAGACAAATTGTCGAAGAAACTTAGCTCTGCAGCATACGCCGTTAGAAAAATTCGTGAATTAACTGATTTAGAGACAGCCCGTTTAGTTTACTTTAGTTATTTCCATAGCGTGATGTCGTACGGTATTCTCTTGTGGGGCAATGCCGCCGATATTCAAACAATATTTGTTTTACAAAAAAGGGCAATTCGTTCAATTTATAAATTAAGTCCCAGATACTCCCTCAGAGAAAAAATTAAAGAGATTAATATTCTTACTGTGCCCTCTCAGTTTATTTATGAAAACCTTTTGTACGCACACAAAAATATTAATTTGTTTAAAAAATACAGTGATATCCACAACATAAATACGAGAAACAAACACAAATTTATTATTCCTGCAACGAGGCTCAAAAAAATAGGGGGTACGTTCAAATGCCAATGTATACGTTTTTACAATAAACTTCCGAGCCATATTCAAGCACTAAGCCTAAATAAATTCAAATCGTTTATAAAACGGAAGTTATGCCTGAAAGCCTTCTATCATGTTAATCACTATCTCGAAGATAAAAAGGCTTGGGATTAAGCTGCTCCAATTTGCTCTGTGAATGTTGAAATTTCGGGCTTCGCTTGTTTATTATTGATTGCTTTATTTTATACACTGTGACATTGAATGATTTGACATGAATACTTAGTTCAGTATTTTATTATTATTTTTTTTTACTTTACTTACTTATTTTTTTTTTTTTTTTTTTTTTTTTTTTTTTTTTTTTTTCAAGTAGGCCAGTTACAGGCACTTTTGAATTGTCGAAACAAAATTGAACATTTAATGTAGCTACAGTCCCAGTCACAAGACATAAAAACTGTGAAAGTACTGTAGTTGCCCATTCCCTAGCGTAGATCTCTATGGAGAAGAACGGGCAAGAAACTCCATGGACACTCTTTTAAATCAAAATATTGTTACAAAATCTTGGTTACATCAATCATGTTGAGATGGTATATTATGTGAGAACAATGTAGCAAGATTTGCACGATAAAAGTGTCCATAGCAAAACAAAAACAAAATACAACCCAAAAACAAAATAATTAATTCAAATAAACCATGGCGACTAAGACATGACCAGTCACAACTGACAGCGCCCGTTCACGAACATGACGCATGGATCAGCACCATTCAGCTCAACCATTTTGAAGGGAACTAAATGGTCCGACACACGCGCCACCATCAGCGAGACATTTGAGTGAGCATGACATACTCATAACCGCCAGGGCACATTCAAGTCAAAAAAATAAATAAAATAAAAACGTAGGTTTCCAGCGAATGATAGCATTCTAGTACATAGCACTCACACAATATGGAATATGAGGTTATATAATACTAAAGATATTGAATTTATACAATGCAAAGATAGTTGTACAATCTTCAGCAGCTCCAACAACACAAATTAGCGCTATCCCTTTATGCGCCCCTGTCCTTGTGGAGCAGGACCGGCATTGACCCAAGCATTTTTATCAGCGATATAATCGTCCAATTTGTAATATGCTTGCTTACACAGTGTGCGTTTAATGCATGTTTTAAATTTGGTTTCATTTAGTTCAAGAATGCTTTGTGGAATTTTATTATAGCATTTCAAACAGTACCCCATGAAAGACGAGTCTACTTTAGCGAGTCTGAAGCCTGGCTGAACTAATTGGTCTCTATTTCTAGTACTGTAATTGTGTCTGTCGCCTCTTTTACCAAAAAGATGCAGATTTTTCCTGACATACATTATGTTTTCATAGATGTATTGACAATATACAGTCATGATGTTAATTTCCTTAAACAGTTCCCTTAGAGAATCGCGCCTACGAAGATTGTATATGGCTCTGATGGCTCTTTTCTGCAGAATAAATATAGACTCAATATCAGCAGCCCGTCCCCACAGCAAAATGCCGTAAGACATTATGCTATGGAAGTAACTAAAATAGACTAGTCTAGCGGTATCTACATTAGTGAATTGACGGATTTTCCTAATGGCATAAGCTGCTGAACTTAAGCGCCCCGCAAGAGATGTTAAATGAGAACCCCATTGAAGCCTTGAATCAAGCGTAAGCCCCAGGAAAACAGTTTTATCTACGAATTCGAGTTTCTCTTTATTCAATATTATCTCACAATCACTACTTTTAACATTCGGTAAAGCAAATCTTATGCATTTAGTTTTTTTTTCATTCAATGCCAAATTGTTTGCTGTGAACCAATTATGGACTTCAAGTAAGGCATTATTCACGTCATCTAGATTTTGGGCTCGTCTATTTATCTTAAAAATTAAGGAAGTGTCATCGGCAAATAATACCATATTTTGAGGTTGGTTTTTCAGTAAATAGGGTAGATCATTTATATATACTAAAAAGAGGAAAGGACCCAATATTGAGCCTTGCGGAACCCCCATTTTTACTTTCAAGCCCTGTGAATTAACACCATTTATTTGAACATATTGCAGTCTATCACATAAATAAGATTTTACCAAACTAAGTGCAAGTTTACCTAGTCCGTAATGCTCAAGTTTCAAAAGCAATGTGTCGTGATTTACACAATCAAATGCTTTGGAGAGGTCACAAAATATTCCTACAGCGTCTTGGGACTCTTCCCACGCCATGAATATGTGCTTTAATAAGGTTACACCGGCGTCAGTTGTACAACGTCCCTTGGTGAAGCCATACTGTTGATCGTGTAAGATTCCGTTGGTGTTGAAATGATTGAGCATCTGATTAAGCATTACCTTTTCGAACACCTTACTAAAAACTGGCAACACGGATACAGGTCTATAATTATTAGTATCTTTACTATCCCCGGATTTGAAAAGCGGTATGACTTTACTGTATTTCATTAAATCAGGGAAAACTCCTTGGTCTACGCACAAATTAAAAATTAAAGCTAAGTATGGAGCTATAGTCTCAAGTATGGAAGTGCAAACTTTGATAGACATTCCCCATAGATCTTCGGTCAGTTTGATTTTTATTTGCCGGAAAGCTTTAATAACTGTCATCGGGTTTATGTGTTTAAATTTAAATTCAGCCTGGCATCCAGATACATTCGCTTTCAATAAACCGATTGAGACTTCAGAAGAGGAATTTAGAGCCTCCGTAGTTTTTAACGGTATATCGGTAAAGAAATTTACAAATTCCTGAGCTACTTCCTGATTAGAGCTTTTAGGACCACATACTGTATCTAATGTATAGCTAGTATTACGTACTTTCTTCCTGTTAGTCTCGCTATTTATGACTTTCCAAACTGTCTTAATTTTATTTTCTGCTGTTTTAATCTTGTTGCTAATGTGCAGGGCTTTGGCAATCTTGCAAGAATTTCTAAAAATTTTTGAATACTTAGCGACATAGTTGTTAAAAGTTTCAGTGTTTACATACGGCTTAAGGCCATAAAGCTCAAATAGTGTTTTATTTTTTATGTGTGTGTTTATTTGACATGAATATTTACTTGTGACTGTCATGACATTTAATGATTTGACATGAATACTTAGTTCAGTATTTTATTATTTTTTACTTTATTTTTGTTTATTTTATGTGTGTGTTTGACATTTCGTATTTTTATTGACATTCGAATTTGAATTGTAATATTATTATTTACTAGCTTCTGCCAGCGGCTTCGCCCGCGTGAAGTTTGATTATTGTCCCATGGAATCTTACTGCCGGGATAAAAAGTATCCTATGTTTTAATCCAGGTTATAAACTATCTGTGTGCAAAATTTCATCCAAATCCGTTCAGTAGTTGTCGCGTGAAAGCGCAACAAACAAACTTACATTCACATTTATTCTCCGAACTGCTAAGCTATCGGGAGTTACACGTGTTATTGTGAGTCAACTATAAAAGATATGCATATGCTGTCCTGGGATATTTTTTATATAATTTTATGTGGAATATATTTCCGTTATACATGATTTCTATGTAGCTTTAACCATTAAGGCTGCACACGCGACGGAAGCTAAAAAAACCAAGTAACTTCTCCCGTTTTCCCAACATTTCCTTTCACTGCTCTGCTCCTATTAATGGTAGCGTGATGAAAAGTATACTATTACCTGCTCAGGAGTATGTAGAATAATTGTACCAAGTTTCGTTAAAATCCGTCGAGTAGTTTTTTTTTCTATAAATAACATACAGACAGACAGACAGACAGACAGACAAAAATTTTACTGATTGCATTTTTGGCATCAGTATCGATCACTAATCACCCCCCGATAGTTATTTTGTAAATATATTTCATGTACAGAATTGACCTCTCTACAGATTTATTATAAGTATAATAATAATAATATAATATAATAGATAATAGATATAGATAGATAGAAGATAGATAGATAGAAGATAGATAGATGATTATTGTCCCATGGAATCTTACTGCCGGGATAAAAAGTATCCTATGTTTTAATCCAGGTTATAAACTATCTGTGTGCAAAATTTCATCCAAATCCGTTCAGTAGTTGTCGCGTGAAAGCGCAACAAACAAACTTACATTCACATTTATTCTCCGAACTGCTAAGCTATCGGGAGTTACACGTGTTATTGTGAGTCAACTATAAAAGATATGCATATGCTGTCCTGGGATATTTTTTATATAATTTTATGTGGAATATATTTCCGTTATACATGATTTCTATGTAGCTTTAACCATTAAGGCTGCACACGCGACGGAAGCTAAAAAAACCAAGTAACTTCTCCCGTTTCCCCAACATTTCCTTTCACTGCTCTGCTCCTATTAATGGTAGCGTGATGAAAAGTATACTATTACCTGCTCAGGAGTATGTAGAATAATTGTACCAAGTTTCGTTAAAATCCGTCGAGTAGTTTTTTTTTCTATAAATAACATACAGACAGACAGACAGACAGACAGACAAAAATTTTACTGATTGCATTTTTGGCATCAGTATCGATCACTAATCACCCCCCGATAGTTATTTTGTAAATATATTTCATGTACAGAATTGACCTCTCTACAGATTTATTATAAGTATAATAATAATAATATAATATAATAGATAATAGATATAGATAGATAGAAGATAGATAGATAGAAGATAGATAGATGATTATTGTCCCATGGAATCTTACTGCCGGGATAAAAAGTATCCTATGTTTTAATCCAGGTTATAAACTATCTGTGTGCAAAATTTCATCCAAATCCGTTCAGTAGTTGTCGCGTGAAAGCGCAACAAACAAACTTACATTCACATTTATTCTCCGAACTGCTAAGCTATCGGGAGTTACACGTGTTATTGTGAGTCAACTATAAAAGATATGCATATGCTGTCCTGGGATATTTTTTATATAATTTTATGTGGAATATATTTCCGTTATACATGATTTCTATGTAGCTTTAACCATTAAGGCTGCACACGCGACGGAAGCTAAAAAAACCAAGTAACTTCTCCCGTTTCCCCAACATTTCCTTTCACTGCTCTGCTCCTATTAATGGTAGCGTGATGAAAAGTATACTATTACCTGCTCAGGAGTATGTAGAATAATTGTACCAAGTTTCGTTAAAATCCGTCGAGTAGTTTTTTTTTCTATAAATAACATACAGACAGACAGACAGACAGACAGACAGACAAAAATTTTACTGATTGCATTTTTGGCATCAGTATCGATCACTAATCACCCCCCGATAGTTATTTTGTAAATATATTTCATGTACAGAATTGACCTCTCTACAGATTTATTATAAGTATAGATAGATTTTATTTAATTATTGTGAATGTGAGGACCTTGTGGGTCACTTTTTGTTGTTTTTTTTTCCCACGACTGTCTGGCAGTTTGAGTACTATAAGCGACCTACCCAAATGTCCTTTCTTTGGTATTGTTCGTCGTTTCGTTGAGCTCCTTGAGTTAAAAGTCGAGCTACACGATAACTGACAAATGCTTGCACTGACTGGACAGGTCCACTCAAATCTGTATGGTTCTTTCTTCAAAAGACCATCTCAGACACTAATCTGCATAGTTCTCATGTGAGTTGAACAAGATTGTCTGGACTTTAAAAGAGACTATGACCTCTGAGTTTGTTTCGGCTGTTTCTTCTCAGAGTAGTCAGGTACGAAACACCGGCCCCATCTAGTTTAAAAACATGACGTGTAAAAGTGTTTGAGAAAACCTACTTACTGAATAAATATCATTTATCATTTATCTCTAGCGATATTGTAAAGTCTCGAATTATTGTCAACTGAGCTTATGGAAGTATCTCTGCCCCCATATTTGGGACTTGGGGCACCCCCCCGTTAGGTTCCTTTAAACCCTGCACTCGGAAATAGGGGCCCCGCGAAGCGGGGCTCCGTCGACTACGCTTTTTAGGGGAATATAGTGTTTTAAGGTTACAATATAACGTTTTTGACAAGTTTACGGTGACATGTACTTTTTCGTTTGTAAATACATACTTACTTATTTTACATATAAACATCCATGACTCGGAAACAAAATGTCCATGCTCATCACACAAACATTTGCTACCGGGATTCGAACCCAGGACCATAAGAACGTAAGGCAGCCTCACCACCACTACGCCATTCGGGTCGTCATAATATGACTAATAATATACTCGTAGATTGGATGTACAGGCACAGAAAATTGCAGAGGGTATGTGCGCACTACGAAAATAAATCGATGCGAAGAAAAATCGTCAACAGAAATGTACTACAATCCGCGCACTGCAAAAATAAATAGTTTGCTTTGCAAAAAAGTTTGCTTTCCGCATTGCGGAAAAAATCGCAAGCGCAGCGGTCAGTTGACTTGTGATCTTTGACGATGTCAGACAGATAATAAATCGTAGTGCGCGTAGGATTTATTTTCGTTTGCGACTTTAAGGGGCCAGCGGAGCATGCAGTTTTCATACAAACGTAATACCAAAATAATATGAAAATCAAACATATTCTTAAGGTAGGGTGTTTATATTTCGATTGGGTTACAAAATATCTATGTTCCCAAATATATATTTTGAAAGGACAATGATATAAAGGCGAGATATGAGGAATATAAAATTTCTATAGAAAAAATGTTTTTCTCATAACTCTTGTTTAAATCAGTGTCCATTCGAAATATGTGTTTGGGAACCTATATATTGTGTAATCTAATCGAAATAAATACACACTACCTTAAGAATATGTTTGATTTACAAATTATTTTGGTATTACGTTTGTATGAAAAACGCATGCTCCGCAGGCCTCTTAACTAGTCGCAACGATTTATTTTCGTAGTGCGCGCATACCCTAGTGTCAATGTCGACAGGCTAACGATAGGAGGGAAATAATATTGATTTAAGTGTATGCAGCATGAAATTACTTATTTACAACTTTGACTTGTTGTATCTTTGGATTCCCTTAAGTACTTCTGGAGCAGTTGATGCGTAGATCCCGCTATGCTATGGTCAAGCAAATATTTATCAGTTAATATAGTAAGACTTTGTCAGATTAATAGTACCTCCCAAACCCTGCACGAATAGGTCAGGTCAATATCATTCTGGACAAGAGATATGACAGGGGCGGATTTCACTATAGGCCGAGTAGGCCCGGGCCTAGGGCGGCAAAATTTAGTCGTTTTTAGGGTTCCATAGCCAAATGGCAAAAAACGGAACCCTTATGGATTCGTCATGTCTGTCTGTCTGTCAGTCCGTCCGGTCCGTATGTCACAGCCACTTTTTTCCGAAACTATAAGAACTATGCTGTTGAAACTTGGTAAGTGCGGTTCACAGATGTATTCTGTGAACCGCATTAAGGCGCTACCCCAGGCAAAATTAGCAACTCTATTTGTGGTGATTCAAACTTCGTTTGAAATACTATTAGAATAAAGTTCTAATCAGCTTGCACTACAAAGTGGCTTTTACGTCAGTCACTGCGGGTCGAATAGTGCGAAATTAGTGATTTTTATTCTTTATAAAATCAAATATCCGTCTTTTGAAAAAAAAAAAACTAACATTATGTTCGTTATTAAATTGTCTATCCATTAGTATAAGAAGCAAATCAAAATAATGTTAACTTTACGAGAAGAAGCATGTTATAAATATTTTTTTCCCATTTTTCTGGTTTCATTGTGAGGGGATTTATTACACATTATGAGACTTAAAATAAAAAATAAAACTACCACTTTGCAGTCTAAGAATATGTAGAAATTTAATGTATTTTTATTACTTGGTATTTCTTTTGGATAAAGAGGAGTTGGCTCCAAAAAACTGCACAAAAAACGGCTTTTGCCTGGGGTAGCGCCTTAAGATTTTCACACAAAAATAGAAAAAAACAAAAAATTTTGGGGATTCCCCATACTTAGAACTGAAACTCAATTTTTTTTTCATCAAACCCATACAGGTACTTAACTATTTTTATGGATAGGTGTTCAAAAATGATATTGAGGTTTCTAATATATTTTTTTTTCTAAACTGAATAGTTTGCGCGACACTTCCAAAGTGGTAAAATGTGTGTGTCCCCCGTAACTTCTAAAATAAGAGAACAACAAAATTAAAAAAAATTATGATTTACATAACCATGTAAACTTCAACCGAAAATCGGTTTGAACGAGATCTAGTAAGTAGTTTTTTTTTTTGATACGTCATAAATCGTAAACCGCAATTTACCTTTCATTAAATCAACTCAAATATTTTTATATTATGTTACTTGCTGCTACGGAACCCTTCATAGGCGAATCCGACTCGCACTTTTTTTTAGTAGTAATAGTACATTATGGTACAAGTGTGTAATGTTGGTGATTACCGCCGAGGCGCCATTGAGAACCGAGCCGTTAGGCGAGGTTCTTAAGAGAGCCGAGGACGGTAATCATCAACACACACGTGTATCATACGACGTTTTTCAACACACTTGAGAATAAAATAATACTAAAAATAACTATAATTTCAACAGTGAAAACGAGTTGTGAATTTTTTTTCGCAATGGCGGGAATAATTCATCAGTTTTCCTATGCGCGCGCATCTAACAATGGCGATCGCCCATAGACTAAAAGAAAGAGGTTTCTTTTTTTTTGCTTTTCGCGGATAGCGTTTTAGCCACGTACGAAATGTGGAATTCAAAGTTTTATTATTAAAAAAAAAGTAAAAAAAAAAGAAAACAAAAGTTGCATTTGAGTGAAAGTGTTATTTATTAAAAACTTATAAGTTGAAATTATCTATGTAGATACGAAGTTGTATGAAATGAGCAAGCAATAGGTACATTAATTTATTTGTACTATTGAACACGATCTTTTTTGTATCGAAACTTTTTTAAGAACAAAGCAATTCAACCAATAAAATAAAAAAAAACCCTATAACTCACTTGTGAATAATAGCAATGAAAAAGTCACAGTTTGATTACAGGCAAAGAGATTAAATATACCTACTATAGAGGGGCCATGCGAAGAAATGTCATAGAAAAACTGTGATCCCTTGTCTCAGTAACGCCATCTAGCATAATATAGCAAAATTAGAGCGGCTATTGGGAACACGAAATGTCAGTAACGCCATCTAGCTTTGAATAGCATGCTAGAAACTTTGTGTAGGGATGTTACCATTTAAATAACAAGGTATCGATAATAATAATAAAAGTTACGAGACTATTTTTGGTTCACATTTGAATAGATTGAATCAAATGCCAAAAAAATTGGAAAACAATAAAACGATTAGTGGTTTCAATGTGTACAAGTATTTTTTTTTTTTTTTTTACATACAAATTACTAAATGATGATGAAAGATATAGAAATGGATATTTAAAGTATCATCAAAGATATGTAATTTTTTTGTGAAATAAAATTTATACATAAATATACTATTATAATTACAAGACTAACGGTACTTCGTAACTTGCATTGGGAACCTCTTCATCCGAACTAGGTGGTACCTAACCTGTATCTCGGAATACAAACCATCCCCTCTAATAGATTGTACAATTTAGAAGCCATTATTATGGTTCGTGTGGGAATCGAACCCTTGAATCATTTCAAGGGTTCAAGGTTCAAATGATTCAAGGGTTCGATTCCCACAGGACACAAATATTTAGGTGATGAATATAAATGTTCGCATTAATCTGACTATTTCTTTTGTATTCATTTACCAGAAAAAAGTGTTATATCCATTGTCTAGTAGAAGCTCTACTCTGCGAGTTTACGGCTCGAATTATATGCGACCGCGCGGCCTGGCCGCTACGCCTTGAAATTACAAGCAAAAGTATGCAACGATTTATTCGGACAATCGCACAGCCACTCGTACACCGCATACAGTTGCTTGTAATTTCGTGGCGTTAACGGCCGGGTAGCTTGGTCTGGCGGACGCATATAATTTGAGCCCTAAGCAAACAGATCAATCGACCTTGCTTACATACAATACAAAACATCAAAGTTAATAACATTCATACAGCTGGTAATGAGGAGACCACAGACATTCTACTTAAGAATCTTATACCTGACGATTCATAGAATAATAATAGCAAGTACCACCAACAGATCAGAGCATGGGCTGCCGTGCCACCTGTGCCCCAACATCAGACCTACATTCATATTTTTATTTATCCATTGACATATTTTTAAAAGTCGTTAACAATATCCCACCTAAAAAGAATCGATAAAACAAATAATCGGATTATATTGCATCTTTCAAACTATTGTTTTAGTCCAGCATCCGTGGTCGCAGGATGACTAAGGTAACAGGACAGGTCATGACAAATTGTTTGAAAAGTTATTGAGATACCGTACAATTTTTACATCAATGACTAATTAAAATAAAATCTTAGGTCTCCTCAAATAAAATCAGAAGCAGATGGAAGCCTTTTCTTCTTTACGGTCTATTTGAACAAACCGTATCCACTTTTCACGTTCTACATTATTTACACTCGGAAACCTGCAATAACAGAACCCTACTTGAACGAATACTAAATAATATGATTATGTTCAAACAGTATTATATTTATAAGATTTATCTTTCATAAAAGAAAAATTTAGTTCCATTGGCCTAGACCTTAACCTTTCGAAGTGCGAAATTTACCTTCCAGAAACCACTGACAGACAGACTACCATTTCTAAATTTAACTCTTTGGCACCAAATATCAAAATTACCGAAAAAAATTCTCTTCACCTTCTTGGGTCACCAATATTTGACGAATCTTTTCCGTCTTTCATTGAAGAAAAAATCCAAAATTTTAATGATGTTTCGGAGAGACTTTTCAAAATTAATATTCATTCAGTCTTCACTCTCATTCGATACTGTTGTTTTGGACCAAAATTCACGTATAGCCTTCGCTCTTCTCATCTTTGGAAGCATCCACAGCTTTTAGAAAAAGTCGACCAAATTATTAGGAACACACTTACTTCAGTACTAAATGTGGCCCTGGACGACCGAGCTTGGCAGCAAGCCACACTTCCCATTCGCTTGGGTGGTCTCGGCGTCCGCAAAATTTCAAGTATAAGTTTACCAGCCTTCCTCTCTTCGGTCTACGGTACCGAGACATTAACCAGGGATATTTTTATCTTTTTCACTGGTTGATGTTCAGGTGCCGTATCTGTCTGATGCGATGAACGCTTGGAAAATGGCTTGTCCCAATACGGATTTACCCGACAACCTGTCCTCCCAGAGTCAGTGGGACGTGCCCCTCTGCAGTATTGTACGGAATACCCTTTTACATACGTCAATCAATACTGTGGAGCGTGCCCGTCTGCTGGCTGTGGGGGAATGGGAGTCGGGCTTGTGGCTTCAGGCACTTCCGTCATTCACCATTGGCACTATGATGGATGACGCATCGTTCCGGGTCGCTACGAGTCTACGCTTAGGCGCACCTTGTGTTGCTTCGCATCGTTGTCACTGCGGTGTAGCTGTCGACAGCCTCGGACACCATGGCCTGTCCTGCTACAGGAGCGCAGGTCGCATTGCACGGCACGCCAGCATCAACGACATTATTCGTCGGGCTCTTGCCAGCGCTGGCGTACCTGCGGTTTTAGAACCAAACGGCTTGGTGCGTGACGATGGCAAGAGACCGGACGGCATGACGTTGGTGCCTTGGAGCGTTGGCAGGCCTTTGGTGTGGGACGCAACTTGTGTCGACACCCTAGCTCCTTGCCACGTTGCAAGCACGGCGGGCTGTGCAGGTGCTGCTGCTGCAGCTGCTGAGATCCTCAAACGGCGCAAATACTGTAACCTTATTGGTAACTACAGCTTTGAGCCGTTTGGGGTCGAAACGCTCGGGTCATGGGGTCCGAGTGCGCGTCTCCTTTTTAAGGAAATCTCCCGCCGACTGATCGACACTTCGCGCGACCAGAGGGCTGGCTCTTTCTTTGGCCAAAGAATTAGCATTGCCATTCAACGTGGCAATGCTGCCAGTCTTCTGGGCACGTTTCCCGATGACAGCGATGCGGAGGAGTACTTTGACGCCTAAGTGTCCTTTTGACATTGTTGTATATATATTGATACTAGTTTTACGTTTAGTTTTATTTTTGTAATTATATATAGTTTTAGATGTAGTATGCAAATATTGTACATATTAATAATAAAGGATTATATTTTAAGTGTTATTTATTTTTTACCTCATAAAATATCGATGACAAAATCGATAAATAACATCACATCTCTGCAAGGTAGTAGTAAAGCTATTCAGCAATAGAGGGCGCTTATTACAAAATTTTCATATGTTCTAGAACTATTTATTAAAATAATTATTACTAAGTAAATATAACAAATACTTAGGAAAATAAACCGAAGTTAGATCCAGTCGTTCTACCATAACGAGATTTACAATACCGTAATGCGCAACTCGGCATATTTTCTTAGAAAATATTTTTCTTTTGTTTGACAGTTTGTCAAGAATACGACTTAACATGCGGGCGTACCACACCATATACCACACTAGACTGAGCGACTTTTGTCCACTAGGACAAAAGTATCGGATTACGATTTTTTTCGCTATGTCCCGTCTATTGTGTAGTATAATTTAATTGTGTAGTATAATTTAATGTCTTTGATTACAGGTGTCATTATGTGCCTAATTGCGGTGAAATTAGAGTAAGATCTAAGGAACCAAAACTGATATATTGAGCCATTCGCGGTATCGCCTTAATACGGCTTGCACTGAGAGAGCCACTTTATGAGCAAGTGTGTTGAAAAAACTCAAAAATGTGTCGGCAAAAAAATTACATGTATGGCGATTACGATTGTGGTTATTAATTTTTATAGTTTAAAATGAATTTTTCATGCTTTACAGCACATAGGGGGGCGGATTCGTAGGCCTAGGGCAGCCAACGTATCAAATCCGCCCCTGGATTAGATATGACTGGAGTGGAGTAGGTAAAGTAAGGAGCAGTCACCTTGTGAAAATTTAAAAGGTCAATAAAAATAATTATAGTAATAAAAAAAGGTTTAATAGCACAAATTCATAATAACATTAAATAAACATTTAAAGTGAACGCAGACCTAGCCGCACCGCACGCGCCGCATTCGAATTCTTCGTATGAAGTTCTATGCAATCTCGCACACCTACCCGCGCTGCAGTTGCGGCAGTACCTGAAGTGTCCGAACGAATTCCCCAAGCCGCAGCTGATGACGCCACCAACGCCGCCGGAGAGAGAGAAAAAGAGAGAATTAATGTCCCATGGTGCGAGGGCGACAGGAACAACTGCGGCGACTGCAGCAGCGCGGGTAGGTGTGCGAACCATAGACAATTGCAATTGCGATGACTGCGCGGCGCGTGCGATGCGGCCAAGTCTGCGTTCACCTTTACTTAGGTATCAATAAAAGCAAAAAGCAATGCCTAGTATAAAAATAGTTATGGCCTCAAAAGAAGAGTATTTCATTTACAGGGTTTTATTATATTCATTTGAATTTTATTCCTCATTGCACAATCCAAATAAATCATTAAATATTTGGCTTAAGCCAAGCTCATTCATTAACTTTGATAGTTCACTCATGTTAGAATGTTTATTGTGTACAGGGTTTTTTAAACACAGCTCTTCAAAATTTGAAAACTTTTTGAAAGTCTTTTCTTCACTTCGGTCAAATATTTCTGTTTTCCTAATCATAATTTTCTTCCAAGTCATTGATTTAATATCCTTCCACCATTCTTTACAGTCGCTGTGATGACCTTCAATACAGACTATGCCAGGCTTCCCCGGCAAAGAGAACCCAGTTAATTTTAATTCTCTGGCTTTTTTAATAATTTCTTCCCTTTTTCTTTTATTGTAAATATGGTGTGAATAAATCCAAAGTCTTACAAATTCATCTTCAGTTTCCTGGTTTGAACTTGAGTCTGCGGGAATGCTTGCCTGTGCAATGGTTGCAAATTTATCAACATTTTCTTGCAGCCATGAAATTGCAGTATAAAGACACACTTCTCCAATATGATTTTCTTTTATATACTCTAAAAGCTCAGAATTCAAACTAGATTCATTTTGTCGATTCATCTTATTACATCTCACATATATATCGGGCTCTTCTTCTGGATAAGAGCTAGGCAAATTAATAAAAACTTCCAACTTCAGTCCATCAATAAAAAGATTCAGTTTGAAATCTAAATGTGAAGGAATGTATTCTGATCTGTGTTCTAAAAAGTTGCTGATGTCTTTAATAATATCTTTATCGCTTAAGACAATTTCTCCTTGATTAGGATACATAGATTTGAGTAATTCAAACTCCTCCAGTTGTTGTGTTAAACAATCAACGTAAACATCTTGCATCGTACTTTTCGAGGTTTCAGCCATTATTACACTTAATCTAGTGATTACGTTACATAACTTAAAAAAAAAACTGGACAAAATGACTAAAAATATATTTGTAGTATTAAAATTATTGAAGAAAAACAACAACTTCTACCTTTTTGTTTTTTGCTTGGAATCCACCACCCTAAAATTGTCAATGTCAAATTCTGACAAGAGCAAGTGTCAAACTAATGCCGCGTTCCGAATTAGGCTGTAAACGATTTGATCGTCCATAAACCCGTTCCGAATTCCCGTGAGCGCGATATTGATGTCCCTTGAATCGTCATAGATGACGTCATGACATACGCCATCTTGCGATTACACCTGTAAACGGAGTGATTAGGTATATACTCTGTGATTACACCAACCATGCCCCAAATAGATATCACCGTGAGCGCTGTAAACAACGACCATACAGCCTATAGACGCCTAATACACGATCTAACGCACGAATTCACGAAAACTATTCTGTCAACTCGCTGAGGTACGAGGTACGCGAGGGGGACGGGGTACTGCTTTCTGATTGGCCAATTCAAGGTCATTGCATTTCACTAGGGATGGGACAGTTTAAAATCAAACAAGAAAGTATCGATATTTTTTAACTGTAGGCATAATAAAATATTTTTTACATACTGTACTTGCATTAAATTACCTTCTTTATTCTAATTACGATTGAATCATGTAGGTAAAATATCTGAACTTATATGAACTTAGTAGGCGGCGACGGTTTTTCATAGGGATATAACAATCTTCGGTAAAATGACGTGAACATATTAATAAATAAATAAATGTTGTAATTTTTAATTATTAAAAATATTTTTTTTGCATAAATAAATAGTTATAGGTTTTATTTTTTGCTTTATCGACAACAGAGGCGGTCGTACGATTTGGAACATCACTAATTATGCTAACGTAACAGCGAGGAAAAGAGATAGAGAAAAAAGCACTTTCAAAAGAAAGGGACGCAATCATAAAAGACATCAAGTATGACCAGTATAAGATGAACTCCGATAAATATTGTCAGACATTTTATCTAATTTAGATTATGGAACTTTTAAATTACCGATGACATGTGATACCGTCTTTAGTCCGGCTTTCTTAATCACACCAACGTATTATACACGGGGCCATATTATGTCTATTTTCTCGATTTTTAAAGGAGTAATGCGGAAGTGTTTGCGGCTCACAGGAGTGGTCGAAACTAATTCGAACTCGGTGAGTGACGACGGCTATAAGATTTATACCCCTTATGTGTTGACAGACATCGGTCGCCTGTTATTAGGAGTCTAGAGGCTGTATGGTCGTTGGCTGTAAATGACCTGATGAATCGTGAAATCTAAATCAGAACGCAAAATATTGATGTGAGCACTGTGAGTGATTATTAAATAAAACTGAATGCACCCTAGAGCTTGTGTACATATTTTTACGATAAGAATTAAAAGCCAGAAACAGACTGTAAAACACGAACTTCCACTTTCGTCACCTTTGAAAAAAAAACAGAACGTGGCATAAATTGCAATAGTTATTCATTTGGAAGCTACATAATTATAGACCATATATAGATGCTCTGTGTATAAGACTCAACTTACAAGTTACTTCTTTTTCAACACGTTTTAAAAGTTACTGTTAAAAGACCTATGCTTTAAATTCTCAATTACGTAGCAATGGAATGATTGTAGTCATAGTCAAGCGTCACACGTGTCACTGTCACCATACTGTCACTGTCAAAGTTGCCAAAAAAACTGTTTACAAATGGAGCGGCAAGACAATTTATAACGATAAAATCTACTTTCTGTGTTAATGTTTTAAATAATAGACACCAATTTTACGTAAAACTGTACCTAAACTAATAACATGATGTATTATTGTGGAATGCGCCAGGTTGGAGAAAGGCATGTTGCTTACAAAGTGGATTTGATGGTCTGGAGTAACCGGCTTGATCTCCTAGCGCTGAGCAATTTCAAAGGTAGGACACACTATTTATTTACTAATTTAGCCCGTTAAACTGGGTGAGAGATTTAATCTTTATGGCTGTGGATCGTTAGGTTCTTTTGGCTATCTATTGGATGTCGCAACTCAGTGTGCCTTTTGTCAAAGGCCTCCTCCAGTAGTTTCCATTGCTTCCTGTATTGAGCAACTCTCCTCCATTTGGGTCCCGCAGAAGTTTCGGATACACTATACAATACTTAATACAAATTTTCATTGTTTATGAAATTACCGTAATGAAACAGAATTTGAAGTTATAACAATAACAGTGAGTAATAATAATAGTTGCAATAGTAGGTAGTTTGGTATCTTTTTATTTTTGTAATTTTATCCCAGACATATTTTTATAAGGACATGCTGAGCCACAATAGGCAGGAGGTTGATAAATTAGTAATGTAATACTCCTCAATATTAGTGTCAACACTACCATAATATTTTAAACAAACAAAGAAAACATAGTATGAGTGGCACTTTTGTTATTTTCAGGTGAAGTCCAAATTCATCGACTCCATTGGCAGAAAGTTTGGAACTTCCCTCCTCCAAAGGAACATGTAACTGTTCGAGGAATGGCCTGGAGGCCTGATGGAAAGGTAATCAATAAATATGAGTATATTGAAATCCTGGCAAAAACCAGGATCCAAATGCTTGCCAGCATTTATTTCATTTGAACTCCCATCATAATCTTTGTCCTCAAGTTCAGCAAGGTCAAGCTTTAAACAATTAACCAATCAGCAGGGCATCATTCTCTAATATTTGCAGGCATTAGCAATTGGGTACAGTTCAGGAGCTGTGTACATTGTGGATATTGAAGATAAAGAAGTTCTTGACAAATATGAGTTGGAGCAAGAGCCTGAAGACTTTGAAATTGCCAAACATTATGGTATCACATGTGTTACTTGGGCAGTCAGAACAGAGTTGTTGGAAAGTGTTTTGGAGCCAAGCATATATGTAAGCATGATATTATTTGCTTTTACTTATTTAAAGTTAAACCTTTATGTATTTTTCTATTAAATACTTGTTTTTCTATAACTTTAAGCTCTGCATACACATTTCTGCCAGGACTATACATACCTATAACTAGTACACATAGTATTGGTACATGAAACAAAAATATTCCTTTTCAGGATGATTCTTCAACATTTTTACAAAACTTACCTTCAACTGCTGGCCAAGGCACTGATGAGAACAACAAAGATTGCAAAGAACTTAAGGTTCCAAATCAATTACACATGTTAATGGTGGGCTATGGAACAGGCTATATCTATATGAATATCTTTGGGAGATATCCCTATGGTACTATACATCTTGCTGAAGTGGTTAAAGATGATCTCGGAGAGTACAACATACTTGATATCTGTATGTCAGATGACTTCAGTTTCATGCAAGTTCTCTACACTGATAGAATTACCAATAATCTTCATTTATCACTCATAAACACTAGTGTTCTATCAGCATTTGCTGAAGAAATGTTTATTGTAGCTAGAAAGCACAGTGAAATTGCAAGATTGACTTCTTACCTAGATAAAACTATGATTTCAATTACTGAGGCCTGGGAGCATATTTTATTGGAGATGGACACAAAAATGGCGGACTTTGCTGCATCAGTTCCTGTAGGGGGAGTTTCAGCTGATTTATTAGAACTACTCATGTTGGGTTTGTTTTTTTCCACTGTTAGATAGTTCAATACTTTAAAGAGTGCCATGAGAAATTAGAATCTTATTGTTTTTACAGGAACACCTTCAGATGAGTTAGAACTCTGCCTGCTACAGAAGCTAACAGTGAATGATTTGAAGAAGCTAAGCAACTCAATTGAGTTGAGTTATTCAACTATACAGAAATTGGTTTTGAAGCAATTAAATATTGTGGGACAAAGCATCACTTATTATCTCTCTGAACTACGGGGTTTGACAAGGATACCAGATAGATACAAGGTAACACTTGCAACACCTATTTGCAGAGGTGATCATTTGTTATTCCTTTGTTAAAACAAAGCTAAAATGTGCTTTGAATTTTTCAGGTAATGGGCATTGAAGAAAATACAGTGACAGCTGCAATAAGAGCTTGCTGTGCATTCCTGAATAAGTGTCTAGAACTACAGCAAGTCATTGACACATCCATGCGCAATTACAAAGCTTTCTTCAGGTGGCTCTTTGTTGTTATTGTCAGATTAGTAGGTGAACAAACACCAACCGAAATAGTGAAGATTACTCAACAGGAACTTGGTCACATTGCTGAATTCCTATACAACTTTGACAATGCACAAGTTCACAACTCTCACCAATATGGTGAAAGTTTACCAGACAAACCTGTGAAGTTCAACTTAGAAAGGCTAGGACAATATTTGGAAGACCAAGAGTTGACAATATTGCCTGATAATGATGACAATCCATGGCATAAATTTCTGAAAGATAACTCCTGCTTGCTTAAAGACAACGACACTATATTCTCCTTGGCTGAGTTCAAGAAATTCTCACTTGTGCAACAACAAAACCATTTAAAATCTGCCATAAGCCAAGTCTTTGATGTTTCGAAAAAAGAAACAGTAAAATATTTTTCTGCAATATTCAACATCAAATGTTATGAAGACAAATCAAATGGAAAACTTACTGAAAGCTTGAGAATTTCTCAAGCTTACTTTGAATCTGAAAATAGCTTTATGATGGCATTTATAGATTCTACACATATAAATGATGGAATTCATTACATGTCCATAAAAATGAAAGAAAAGGCATGGTCTATTACTGCAATGAAATATACTTTTTCAAGTATTATACTAGGAGATAAAGAACCAAATGATGAAAACATTATTATTTTGGATTTACAGTTCTATTCTTTTGAATATTTATCTGTGGTAACACAGCATCCTCGCATTGAAGAAAATTCTATATTTATACAAGTTCCAGTAGCAATCTTTCAGATAAATGCTATTGAATATGCTTTGAAACCAAAACTGTTTTTGTTTAATGAAAAAATGATTAAGAGGAATATATCGCCTTTGATAGAACCTGCTGTATTCAAGGTGTTGGATAAAATGGATGGTTTTCGAGTTGTTGTTTCTGGGGGCCGTAAAGTAGCAGTTGTGCTTTCGAAAAGTCACAGGAAAGTGAGAGTGTTTGAGATGGAAGTCGATGGAGATGATGAAGAGGATGAAACATTGGATACTACAACTCAATCTCAGAGTACTAATAATGACCAGTCCATATCTGAAAAACCTAATACAAGCACAGTTGCTGCTGCCGATGTTACTTTCTGAAATTTTAAGGGTTATCTCCTGTTGGTTGTTTTGTCTGTATGTATACAGTGATTTTAGCACATAATTAAAAATATGCTGATTAAAATGCAGTCTTAATTAAACTAAAATAAAAACTTTTTATTACAGTGTCTAATCTTACTACTAAATTACATCTTACATATTAACAAATGAGAAATTTCTTACCGAGAGAAATTAACAATATGCAGAAATGTCTAAACTAGAATATGAATAATTTATCACAAATATTAGTAGTTAACAAATTTTTTTTTGCTACATTTAAATCAGACTTGCTTGTGGTGACTTTATTTGTATATTTTCAAACACTGAATTGAAGTCTGTGTCTAAGCCCTGATTGTCTATTCCATACAGAAGATGTTCAGATGATAGGTTTCTACTTGGGCCAGGTGCTGGTTGACTAACTTGCCGTGCTTGAGCCTGTACTTGTGCTGGGGTGGTCGTGCGGTTGTATATCTCATCACCATCTCCCTCATCATCCTCTACTTCATCCACTGAAAATAACACATAGAATTGAAGTACAAATTGCGTAATATGGAAATCAATATTCAAACAAACAAGACATAACTTCGTACCTGGTACAACTCCCCTGCCTTCATATCTTTTCCAGTCCTTTCTCATCTTGTAATACAACACAGCACAGCCAATTATCACAATTATAGATAACACTATAGCTGTTATCTTCACTGCATCTATTGGTGTAAATGTTGAGCCGGTAACTATCATATCAACCTGACCGACAGTATAGCCCACACCATTGAGTTTCTTGGATATACAATGGTAGTACCCAGACTCCCTGTCAGTCACATCCTAAAATAAATAAAATATCAAAATTATAAACAAACAAGAATTTGTGTGGTATACAAACCTGACTACTGAATAAAATGTGGCTGGGACCTGGGCTATAATAACAAATCGATTGACACCTTACTCATCAAAATGGGATGAATAATTCAGGCGCTACAGTGGAACTTATGTAAATACATACATAAATAGACTGCTAAAATCATAACCCTTCTTTTTGGCTTTGCCATAGTCTGGTAAAAAGATGTCACCAAAATAATAGCACAACAATCTAAATTTAACCAATGACATTTGTTAACCTTGAGAAATTACTACTGCACTTATTATACTTACATGAATATGAAGTTTCCCAGAAAGTACTTCATACTTGTACTTCTGTTCATTATAAACATTACCGGGGCCAATCACATCTGTACCATTGAAGAGCCAGAACATGAAATTGTGGTCTACATCATTACTGTGACAATTCAGTACTGTTGTGCTTCCAGCTGGCACTTCCTTCACTGTTAATTGTTTTATCTCGGGAACACTACCACCCATGGAAAACATCTTGAAATTGTCCTTTTCCAGTTAAACCTCCAATAGAGTTATTAAATCACCAAATATTTCAACGCAGGCACAAATGATTTGACATGTGCAAACATACTCAGTCTCGATGAATGTGTGCCAAGTTTAAAATTATCTACACCACTCCTTGTCACATGTTTCACCTTCAGTTGAGATTATTATTGTCCAAAATAGCAGAAAACTGATTTCAAACTTTACAGGTATATTTTAGTATCGGCTGCTTCCACTAGAATGCTTTATTAAATGCATGAAAACTTCGACGCATAGAACTGGCAGTAACATCCAAATAGGAGTCATGACGACGTATATTGGTAGACTAACTCTGGTGTATTCCAATTTAATGCATATGATAATTTGAGCTGCCATTTTTAAACCTATTGCAGCTATGTACCACACATTTTTGTTAATAGTTCCTCTGAACCTCTCTATACCGTTTCTACAGTGAGATATCATGTGAAACAACACATAAATTAGTAAAATGCTATCGTAAACCCACATTGGTATGAAAACAATAAACCAATTCCAGTGGGTCCTGGATTCTAGTCTCAGGCATAGTAATATTAAAAAAACTAAGAAAATAAACCAAGTAAATAGAGCTCTATGTAAAATAGCCATTATATTAGGACTTGATTTCTTTACAACTAAAAATAGATTTCTATTTTAGCACAAAATAAATGGAAAACACATCATCGATCTTCAAAGTAACAACTTGTCATGTCAATGTCATTGTCAATGTCAATATACTGTCATTGACAGCTTTTGACGACACATCAATAGAGGAAAGCTGATGTAAATATGACTAATTAGAGTGGGAAATAGTTTTGTTATAACTTCTTTGATAAAGTTGTTATTGAGTGTTATGTTTGAACAAAAACCAGAAAAGGTTTCTTTCACACTTCTTTGGATCTTTATCTGGCTCGGTTTGTGTATTGGCATCGTAAGAGCTTTGATAGTCGATGAACGAACCACTCCACCACTCACCAACTGAAAGTTCCGTCTGTGTGTGTCTGCAAAGATTATATTATTATACTCTATGCCATTCATTCACCAACCAAACGTCAGAAATTGACATTTGTGTGAAATAAAATATTTTGCACATTTGTTGCGGTGCATTTTTTCAATCAAACGTTTGAAATACGCGAGCCCAATTATTAATTTATGCTAAAGCTGCATTGATCGATTTGCAATTCTTAATTTTGTGCTGAGACATTGTGTAAAATGGCTTCACCACTGGAACAGTTTGTGGACAATGTCAGGACCATGTCGGCTTCAGGTAAATAATATTCTTCTGGTTAGGTTTCCAATTCCATTATTGAATGGTTCTAACACTGATGTATATTGCAGGGTCGTTTCGTGAGTTATGCGAAGTCATTGGCAAGTCGGACGAAGTGTTACAAAGGAACAGTGCTCATCTCCCTACAGTGTTGGAAACACTTGATATTCAGCAACATTCCTTAGGCGTCCTAGCAGTCCTTGTAGCTAAATTTTCTTTGCCGCAGGTATTGTAAAATAAGTATTCATAATAATTTGGTTGCTCTACATTTATTTAGTTGCTAAGTATTTACTTGCTATTTGTGCAGATCTGTACAATCATCATAGGCCTAAGTATTAATGTGCCCACTGCTGGGACAGGCCTCCTCTCTATGAGAGGGGATGGGCTATATAATCCACCACGCGGGCCCAGTGCGGATTGGTAGATGTCACATGTCTTTGAATTTATGGTTCTAGTCTAGGACATGCCGATTTCCTCACGATGTTTTCCTTCACCGTTTTGAGAGCTTTGTACAATAATGTGCTGGAAATTTCAATGATTTATTACATTGACCATAGCTGATAACTTAACCAATCAATAAAACTGATATTTGTGCATTGGTGTCCCTTTCTCCCTGTACTTATACAGTATGGATACTGTAAATGGGGCAAGTAAGCTGGACATATAATATTTTGTTTGTTTAAATTAATAAATCACTGAGAAGTCCTATTTTTATTCTACCCATTTGTCATTTTACTGCAAAACTATGTGCCCCAATTGTTGTTTTTTCATAAACTATAACTTTTTTAATTAACAGGGTGCCGATGTAGACAGATCTACAATCTTCAAACAGATTCATGACTTTATAACGAACTGCAATGGAGAACAAGTCAGATTCTCACCAGAACTATGTAAGTTAACAATATTTTGTTTAAAAACAGTTGAAATCAGATGTGAAATGCCTTTACCATAAACAACATAACATTATGCCCAACTCTTAGTGATATTTTGCCATTTATATTTTAGTTCCTTGGAATATTGGGTGTACATAATTTGCCATGAACTGGGTACAAATCCAGTCTGCACTGCAACTGTGAAATTCCTGGTGAAAATTACAATGCACAAAAAAAAAACAAGTCCAACACAGGAATCAAACCCAGTACTATTTAATCAAACTGATCAGTTATTTATTACCTGTAACATAAAAACAATACATTCTACAGATGCTGAGCTGTGCCACCTCTTAACAAACTACTTAGTTGATGTTAAACAACCAATCAGGGGTATTGAGATACTGAAGAAAGCTATCAGGAAAATACAGCTCTTTGATTCTCAACTGACATCTATTCATGCCGATTTGTGCCAACTTTGCTTGCTCTCAAAATGTATGAAACCTGCCCTAGAGTTCCTGGATACTGATGTCACAGGAATTGGATCTGAGGTAAAACAATCTGTTTATATTTTTGTACTTAATTAAAATCACTTTTGGGCGGATAGTAGTCATATAATTATTGTGACTGTACAGAAATGAGAGACTACTCATCATCATGTACAAGGAGCGACTGCCTTTCTGACTTTCACAACCCAGTAAGTACTGGGTTATACCATACCCCTTGATAAGACTGGTTGCCAGTCATTCGGGCCACCTGTTACACAATGGTGAAAGATCTACAATGCCAATGACAGCCAATAGGAGAAAATCTTGTATAAAAGTTGCAATTTGTTTAGATATTATTAGTGCTTGTGACTACTATCTTACTCACAATTTGACAGGTAAACTTTTGTTTGAGTTACTTTATTTAAACTGAAGACTCATGTCTTCAGTTTCACATTCAGCTCTTCTAAAACAAAAAATAAAATGTTCCAGCTTGGAGGCAACAATGATTCAAAGCATTTCCTGCTCTACTACTACTATGGAGGCATGATCTACACTGCTATGAAGAACTATGACAGAGCTTTATACTTCTTTGAAGTTGTAGTAACAGTTCCGGCTATGGTGGTGTCCCACATCATGTTAGAAGCTTACAAGAAATTCATATTGGTTTCGTTTATTCTACATGGAAAGGTATGTTTCTCCAAGAGTTATTTGGATCATGTACTTACACATTACAATCATGAATTCATGACCATAATTTAGACCTCGAAATCGTCATCAGCGCCCCCAAAAGCTTTCTTGTCGCTCAATGAGCGTTTTCGGTCTTTGAGCCTGACATAAATAAGTTGTTTGAACTAAGATGAGTACCATGTATAAGTCACAGTCAAAACTGTTAATCAACTAGATCAAAATAGTTTTAGATAGGTTCTTGAGACATTTTTTGGGGCTGACTTATAGTAACTTAATATACGATTTTTCTAGCAGTTACAACCTATGCCCAAATACACTTCACAAGTAGTGTGCCGCTTCCTGAAACCTTTGTCGGTGGCTTACCATGAGCTCGCAACCTCTACACATGCGGCCAACAAACATCGCGAGACCTTCATCAGGGACAAGAATATGGGACTAGTAAATCAAGTAAGTGACTACTAAGAGTTTGGCATTTATATTATACCTATCAATAACAGTGACTGTTAAAGCTGGGTATCCAATACGTTCTCGAAGCAACCGATTCTCGCGCATTTACTATTAGCATAAAGATCTATGGAAGGCTTTATTTGCAACTAGAGGCGCTTGCACGGACATGCAAAGCAAAGATAATGTAAATTCGTGTCCGTCTACATGAACGGTCACTAGGCGTATTTAACGTTGAATTTATACATAATATTTGCTTCCTATTCTCAAACAATTATTTCCATCGTATTTATCTTATTTCATACGTCAGTATGAATGGTCACCCTTAAAATGTTTCTTCTAGAATAGGATGGAAGCAATTGTTTGAGAATAGGAAGCAATAGGAAGTCTACGTCTCCATTGTGGGTGCAGTTACAGGAGTAGGGACAAATCTGTCACTGATCACACAAACAAAATTAACTATTGACTTGACTATATATCTTAATTTTTCTTCTTAGACTTGTGTTGTATTCTTACAGGTTTTAAGTTCTATGTACAAAAAGAACATTCAAAGGCTGACCAAGACTTTCTTAACACTTTCGTTAAGCGATGTAGCGGCTCGAGTGCAGCTAGGTGGCCCTTCTCAAGCTGAAAGCTACATACTTAATATGGTGAGTCGTAAAAATTTCTACCTGATTGATACCTAATATGTAAGCGCAAACGCAGTACATCACATACTTACACTTCATATCATACATAGGTAATGCATTCTTCCAATGGGGGTGGACAGAATTCACAGACGCAGTTCCACGGTTTCTACAATGTTTCATAATAGGCATGACGACATTATCAAAAAAATACAAATCTATTTAGTCCGTCAGTTAGAGTATTGGAAAATATAGTACACGTATTTTTTGTTTTTGTAAATCAATGAATATTGACAAAGATAAAACGCATCAAAACTCGGGGGTGGGGGCTCGTGACGTCAGTACGCTCTACAAATTATACCTATATACCTAGGCGTGACGTATTGTAACTTTTAAAAGCAACGTATCTTCGTCAATTTTGATTTACGTAACAAAAGAAAAAACACGTCAAATATTTTTTGATAATCTAAGTGACGAACTAATTAGATTTTTTTGTCGTTTACCCTATTATAATTCCATACCCTCATCTTCTTTCTTATTACTGAACTGTACAAATTATACAACGGCAAGTATGTAAGATAATGATGTTTGCTTAGTATGTAATAGTCAGTTAAAACATTATACTGTTGTTGCAAGATAATCAACTTGAAGGGATTCAAGGAACGATCGGCGGCGGCGACCTCTCCCGTCCGGCCCTGGTTCAATCCATGGTCCAGTGCGAGACGGAATGGGAAGCCGTCACCTCCTTCTGCGAAGCATTAATGCTAGCGAAGGAGGTGGCGGAACGAGAGAGGGAGAGAGCCTCTCTTCCCAGCCGCCGCGAGAGACGCACCGGGCGTCACGTGGTGGCTACCGGCCACCGTAGATGCGGGCCTGTGGACGGTTAGCTATGGGCTAGCTAGCCGTCCGTCCATCTAATGACGACAGGCCGTGTCGACGGCGCGTTCGTGTTCCACGCGCGCCTCAAAGAGATGTCAGCATAAGGGGAAGGGCCCGCAAGGGCCGAAACCTGCCGGGGTTGCGGGCCTGCTCGAAAGACCGAGGCTCCGGAATATAAAGGGCGAGGAAGGAACATGGATGGGTTTTAGTCAGTAAAAGTCTGACACTCCCTCCCGCTCCGCCCAGAGTGGGAGAAGTCAATTAATGATTTCCCATCTGAAAAAAAAAAGTGATTCAAGGAATTCATCATGCTCATGACCTTATCTCAACTTATTTGTGGTCAGCGCAGCAGGTCTACTTCTTTCATACTTCTCTATTACTCGTCCTCAATACCTCCTTCTTAGCCATAATTATCATCCTTCACACAGTCCATCTATCGTTTCTTTGGTCTTCCTCTACTCTTATAGCTACAGAACATTTTTCTCACTACATTACGCATTCAAGGAATTATACTAACAAAAGATTTTTACTTCTGTTTCTATAGATTGAAGAAGGTGAAATATACGCCATGATAAATCAAAAGGATGGCATGGTGGTGTTCCTGGACAGTCCTGAGAAATATGCATCTCCTGAAACATTGTGTGTACTAGAACAACAAATGGCGGCTTGCACAAAACTGCACCAGTACATCCAGGAGATGGACGAACAGATCCAAGTTAATCCTCAGGTGGGTTTATTGTGATTTTATATTATTGACTTTGCTCTAATTCTCCTGGAGATATGTTGGGCGGTCCAAGTTGGGCTCTAAGGTTTTAAATGCTTGCTATATATATCCAAGCTTGAGTATGTCAATTATTGCACTCAAATGAAGGTCTGAAGTTGTTTGCAAATACATTTTTGTTCAAAGAATAGAATTTACAAAATGTGTAAATAATTAAATAGGGTAATTTGAGGCGTGTACCTGTCGCCACATCCTGACGGTACACATTGTTGATTTAAATAAATATCATTTTTTCAGTATGTCAAGAAATCTGCAGGAACCCACGACGAAGATATCCCAGCTACCAGTCAGAACTCCAAAACTACTTATTCTATGTAATCTTATATATACTCATTTTTTTATTAAATAGTTATGTAATTAAAACACAGTCTTTGCAGTTTCACTTCGATATATTCCCTATCCCACATTTTATTGAGCAACAAACATAAAATATAAATGCAACTTCATGCAATACAACAGACACCATGTAATACATATACAAATGCAATAACATATTTACAAAGCTTCATGTACTGCCTCTGTGAAAGCTTTCATACTATCTAAAGGCGTTTGTGGTGTTATTCCATGTCCCAAGTTGGCTATGTACCTCTTTTTGCCAAACTTTTGCGCCATCTCTATTGTCATCTTAGTTATTTCCACCTGAAAGTAACAAACGCATTATCATTAGTGAATATAGCCGTAAGTCGCGGCCGAAAATGAATTCCGGGATTGGGAATCCAAGAATTCGGGTACCAATTAATAATAATAATAAATATCGCCGGGCATTAACACACAGCGCCATGTAGTGCCACACTAAGCAAGGCTTGTGTCGTGTACACCAGATAGTTGATGTACTACATAATTATATACCTTTTTTGTTTGTAAATAGCAACTTGAAAAAAAAACCTTTTGTTTAAATGATTGGGTAATTATACATACAGATTATCTTGGAGATTCTGCGAGCAATTCTTAGAGTCGCATGTTTTCGCGAAGGCTCTCAATAGAGGCCCAGTCTGATTAACAATTTGCCTAACCTGGTAAATAGTACTAATAGGCTAGCCCATTAGTATTTGTAATATACATCTCTCTCTACCGACAGGCATGGTAAGTTATTGAAGAAATTAATACTTACAGGAGTCTTATACAAGTCTTGTGGGTCGAGGTTGCCCTGTAATGTTATATCATTGCCCACAATCTTTCTGGCTTCTTCTGGATCTACAGTCCAGTCTAATCCAATAGTTTCATATCCTAATTCAGTCTGGACGTCTAGGACTGGTCCTCCACCTTTGGCAAATACAGTCTGTAAAAAAATATACATATATATTTATGCATAACTTGCCTTTTGGGAACTAGTCAATTTTAAAACATATCAAAACGGGTATTTATCGCGAATTTACCTTTAATTTAAGCCCGACGCAAAAGAAAGAAAAGGAGAAAAGAATAAGAAAAAAGGAGATAAGAATAAGAAGAGAAGAAGAAAGTAGGAGGAGGAGAGAAGGAGAAGTCAATTCAATCCAAAACTGGAGATAAGAATAAGAAGAGAAGAAGAAAGTAGGAGGAGGAGAGAAGGAGAAGTCAATTCAATCCAAAACTAATTTTGGATATTATACTTTTCACCTTGCAAAGGTACATTGTTTAGCACTTATAATACCAGTATTATACATGGAGCGACTGCCTATCTGACCTCAACAGCATTGTTTATACTGGGTGGTAATACAACACCCTTTTGGTAAGACTGGTTCAGACTTTCAAGCCACCATCTTGCTGACCGGCTAATGTTTACCACTACAAAATTCTTATCCCTACTTATACCAAATTAAAATAAAAAGGCTATGCCAATCAATGAGTTCTTCTCATATTGCTTAATTAATCAGAAATCCTGTCTTTCTAATACATATTGTTTTAGTCTACTTACCATAGGAACTTGCTCCAAATTCTTCTCAGTAATCCCTTTTTTGACACCACTCCTAATATCTTTTAGATATGGCGCTGAGAACTCTATAAACTGTTCCCTGTCGAGATGGTCAGCACTTGACTCAAATACCTGCAGTAGTTGAGCTCCACTTTCCACCTGGAAATATAGTTATAGTTGCAAAATGAACATCTAAACAAACAAGTATTTTTTCAAAGGTTGGCCTTGACATTTTGAGTAGAAATGTTACAAAAAGAACAATAGTAAAAATAATAAACTGTGATTATCTAACCTTTTTATCATGGAGGTCATTTTTATGAAAAGTACTAAAGCATCTAATCAACTTAACTTATTTTTGTCATTTTAATAGCAATTTTAGTTCACATGGGTTTGTAAAAGATCACGACTCAACAGTTGCACTATCTATCTATATATTTATTCCATTTTTTTTTATCATGGGAAATCATCAAATGATTTCTCCCACTCTGGGCGGAGTGGGAGGGGGTGTCAGACTTTAACTGACTAAAACCCATCCATGTTCCTTCCTCGCCCTTTATGTTCCGGGGCCGCTGTATCTCTTTCGAACAGGCTCGCTACCCCGGATATATTTATTCCCTTATCTTGCATTTTATTTCTCACACAATCCATCCATCTTTTCTTTGGTCTTCCTCTCCCTCTTCATCCTTCAACATGTGATTTGAATTCTGACTTTATGCTGGAATTTCACATTGGTTATGTTGATAGTTTGATACAGGGAGGGGGACCTAAAAATATATAAAATGCAACTCTACCTGCATCAGTAAATAGTCTATTATGATTCTGGTTAGCAGCGCCAGCAGCTTGTGAACATCTTTTGGATATTTTTCCAACCATTCCTTTGTTTTTGACATGGTTTTACTTCCACCACCTTCTATCATGTATCCCATTAATGTGAACTGAAATTAGAAATACAAATTAATAATTTTATTAGGTATACTTTTTTTATCCATAGTCATGGAGATAGTTCTTTGCTCGGCAGAGAGAGGACTAACAGCTACCACTATCAGTATGTATACATGAAATAGTATTTCTGAACATATTTTTTTTTATTAGGAGTCATTGTTAGTCTACCAATTATATTAAAACACAACAGATAAGTTTGTAAGCATAATGATGACTCAACAACATTGATTAAGATTTATTTTTAGCTTACTGGTGCTCCAGTGAAACCGATTAAAGGCACTTTGCCTTCAATTCTATGCCTGGTCAATGTGATAGCTTTGCCGACATATGCCAGTCTCGAAACTGCTCCTTCTTCCTGCAACTTATCTATTTCAGTTGGAGCTTGGAGTGGAGTTGGAAATACAGGACCCTGAAAAGTTAGTTTAATTAAAAAAACACCTTTTGTATGTAATTGAGCATAATTTATTCCATTAATATATTCCATTTTAAGTGTAATACTTACCACACCAGGGTGCATTTCCACAGTCATACCAATTGCCTGTGGTATAACAAGAATATCACTGAATATAATTGATGCATCCAAGTGTGGGTATCTTCTCAGTGGCTGCAGGGTTACTTCGCACGCCAACTCAGGTGTCCTGCAGACTGTGAAGAAGTCATGCTTCGCTCTAACTGCTTGGAATTCTGGAAGATATCTGCCGGCTTGTCGCATCACCCAAACCGGCACTTTGTCGACCTCTTTCCCAAGTGCAGCGCGAAGCAGTCTATCATTTTTCAATTCTGGAAAGTTCTGTTAAATTTTTTCCAGTCAACATGGTACTTTAAATGTAAAAAACAATCATGTAATAAAAAATATTGTTACAAAATATACCTTTGCAATGTATTCAGGGTTTTGATCCTCCATTTTACGAAGAACTTAGAGCCGATTCACAAATAATTCCTTCAATAATAAACAGTTTTTTATTTGAGTACAATAACTCCACTGTGAGCTATTGTATTTTAATTAAAATTTCTTTAAAATCGCGCACGTAATCTGTGGATGGTGATTTGACAGATTTCCTTGACGACATTGACATTTAACACTGACAGAATTCTGCTTATCAGCAGCCATTCTGCAAAAATATTACTATCACCAAATTATTTTCTTCTTCATTGAATTTCAAAATATATTTTTTAATTAATTTTATCAATGAAAAATCATGAAAAAGTATGAATTAATTATTATTAAATGAAAAATCCAATCATCATTGCTTTTACGCTATTGTTGCAGAATAAATAGTTCATCCGGTAAATTCAATGGTGGAAAATAGGAAAATGAAAGTTATAAATGTGCATCACGTCATAACGAAAATAATCAATCATATTATGGTGTAAATTAACTCACGACGCCGTCCAATTAGGTATAGCAAAAAGAAAAATCTCGGTTTAAGATTTAAGGTACCTAGGTAGTAAAAATTACGTGAAAAATCTCGTTTTACGGTAGGAATTTTTTATGATGCTCTGTGACTCAATGTAGCGCACTCAAAACATTGTACATAGATATGCATTGAATAGTACAGGGGCAATGAAGAACATTAAAAACTTGTTTTTAACAAAAAATAAAATCGACTTCTAAAAACACAAAAAGTGAAAAATAACTTTAGCTTCAGAAGTTGGTGACCTTTGTTTGATTGGTTTAGGTTTTTTTGTCACCGACTTCTGAAGCTAAAGTTATTTTTCCCTTTTTTTTTGTTTTTAGAAGGCGGTTTTATTTTTTGCAAAAATGTTTTATTTTTCACTTTTTAGTGGTTCACATGCGCTTATCCCTTCACAGCGTACTGGCGTGATGTTATGTTATGAACTGGTGTAAACAATAGACAGACATGAGATTTCAGCAATCCCAGTCCATTTGCTATCATTTTATTGAGGAGTTCCGTTGCTTATCTCCGAAGTTCTTCATCAGATCTTTACCAAATTGAAGTGGGACCACTCCGAAAAAGTAGGTACTGTTCCAAAAACTACCCAAATCGTTTCATGTGTCCCTATAAAATTTGAAGAGTTAAATTCTCTCTATTTCTCCAGGATTCCATCATCAGATCCTGACTTGATGATTCAGGGACCACCTGTGAAGCAAAATAAAAATAATCCAAAATCTCTTTCAAACAAAATAAAAATAATCCAAATCGGTCCAGCCATCTTCGAGTAATCTTGGAACATAGGTACATTAAAAATAATAAAAAGAAGATTCCGACGAATAGAGAACCTCCTCCTTTTGGAAGTCGGTTAAAAAACGTCCTAGCTTTGTTTTTAAAGAACGAAACGTTGACCCCCAATATCTCGCCGTAATTAGAAATTTCTCAGGTATCGTATAGAACAAAAAATGATCGCAATGACGGGATCTGAGAACAAGTGCCTTTCAGCTTCGTTATGGGTATTTTTACATCCTTGATGTTTTCGTTTTGTTTCATTTGACGCTCTGCAGATGGCGCTCTCGGCTAGGTAATACCTATACACATAAATCAATAGAAACTCACTCAAAATTCAAATAATACTTGCAGATAGTAAAAAATCTCAAGGTCAAACTAATAGTTTAAATAATGATTTTAGTCTTGAACCTGATACCTTTGCTCTTTTCAAGTTTTCAGGAAAACAGAAGATTGGTTGTCGATTTATTACTAAAGTTAAAAAATATTAGGTAGGGATACTGGACCCTTACCACGTATTAGATTGCTTTAATAAATAATACCAACCCTGCTTTCACACCACAATCACATTCCGGCTTTTGGAAATTCTATTATAATGAAAGCACCAGGAACTAAAGCCTTGGACTATAAAAATGAAATCATCGCGTTGTGCCTAGGTAGGTGCATATTCTATTTACTTTTGCGCAAAATTATTAGGAAATAACTTTACCTACAGCTATTAAGAGATTATTAATAGATTATATAAGTTCAGTTTAGTTTAGCATTTGAAGGTACCGAAGACATTCTAGATAATGTTGGTTTTGTGTAACTACCTACCGCATACTCGTAAATATCTAAGTAGGTACCTACTTAATTTGCCCAGAGTAGTAGGTAAATAGGAGGAAGTAATTTTTCATTTACTTACTTAGGTAGGTAGGTACGATAGAAAAATTGGTTTATCAAAGGTGTTTTCATTCAATCACGTGGCATCCCTACCGTACGACACCCTAGGGCTCTTTCGCTTCGTGTGTAGGCATGAGATAACTACCTACCGTTTCGCGCATATTGAATAATATGCAAGTTTGGTAGGGCTATCGCGCTCCAGCCGTGCGTTCGTATGCCGCGTTAATTTTTCGCTCTCTTGTGACTGAGTCGCTTGCGTCGCGTAGGCGTAGTCTGCTAACAAACACGAAATGAGAGTAGGTACCTACTCTCATTTCGTGTTTGTTAGCAGACTGATTTATTGATAATTAATAATTTTAAGTGAAAATGACGAGCCGGATAAACTTGTACTGTACTTGTATGGATCTTATAAATCCATTCAATAAATGTAGAAAAAAAAATAGAGAAGGTAAGAAATATACGAGACATTATATTAAAGTAAAACAATTGTAAGTTTCAATATTTACACTTCAGGGTAGCCCGCGCGAGGATCGACCGGAGGACACGATGGAGCACACGGTGGAGGTCTGCCCTGCGAGGGCGGAGCACCGCCGTGTCCTCGTAGCGGCGATCAGCGGCGGCGACCTCTCGCGTCCGGCCCTGGTTCAATCCATGGTCCGGAGCGAGACGGAATGGGAAGCCGTCACCTCCTTCTGCGAAGCAGTCATGCTAGCGAAGGAGGTGGCGGAACGAGAGAGGGAGAGAGCCTCCCTTCCCGGCCGCCGCGGGAGACGCACCGGGCGTCGGGGGCCACGTGGTGGCTACCGGCCACCGTAGATGCGGGCCTGTGGACGGTTATCTATGGGCCAGTTAGCCGTCCGTCCGTCTAATGACGACAGGCCGTGTCGACGGCGCGTTCGTGTTCCGCGCGCGCCTCAAAGAGATGTCAGCATAAGGAGAGGGGCCCGCAAGGGCCGAAGCCTGCCGGGGTTGCGGGCCTATTCGAAAGAGATACCGCGGCCCCGGAACATAAAGGGCGAGGAAGGAACATGGATGGGTTTTAGTCAGTAAAAGTCTGACACTCCCTCCCGCTCCGCCCAGAGTCGGAGAAGTCATTTGAAGATTTCCCATCCTAAAAAAAAAAGGAAAAAGGGTAGCCCGCGAAATTCAAGTTTTCTGACTTTTTTTGCAATTTGCAGGCAGGAACGATTTTGACCTTGGAAAAGTAGTTCCTCCAATTTTATGAACTTGGAGGGTTGTGCTGATGATATATTTCTATAACTACATACGTCTTACAGTTGCAAACAATATTTTAAACAACATGCAACCTAGCACTGCCTGCAAATTGGAAAAAACGTAAGAATATTTGAATTTCGCGGACTACCCTGACGCTTTCATACATAGAATACAAAAATGTTGTTAGTATTTTATTTTTAGTACTTCTTGCAACCCTACCGATTGAGCGTGTATTATTTGTAAGCAGCAAGACGCCGAATAACACACGCTAACGCGTGGCGTCAAGGCACAATTTAGGTTGCGCGGGCCCAGTTTAGGTATTTAAAATGTCGGCTTTCTTCAAGATCAAAGGAGTGCAACTTCTGTACGCTATTCTGTGACCCTACCTATAGGTATAGGTATACCTAGGTAGGTATAGAAAATATAAAATGTTTGCGAGTCTGCTCATCTACCTGCCCTCACACTTCTATCAAAACGTAAAAAAAAAACACAAATGAGCGGAGGCCTACGATAACGCAATGGTTTTTGTGAAGCGACACGGCGACCTTTTACAATGTAGATTTTTTGTATCAAACCTTTATCCCACTTTCCTAATAAACTTTATTCGCCTAACATAAAAGGGACACGTCCCGGTTTTAAAAGGACGGGCCTTTCGAAATTTAAAATTCGTGTTTCTGTGCGTAGATTTATCAAACCAATATTTTTTGTAGATATCACGATGATATTTATGAAACTGCACACAATAATTGGTGAGGAATGGGTTAGGTATGAATCTGATGGCCTGGTTTGGTCTTTACAGTCTAATCTAAGACTAGATTCAATTAAAAAAAAACACAAATGGTTTAATTATTGATTGATTTTACTAGGTGCTTACGGTGATAAACGTGCTTAGCTACTAAAATATTCTTGAATTCTAAATTTAAAATTAGTTCACCAGCTTCGCATGATATTCCTTACCCTTCATACTACAGCGTAATAGACCTGTCAATATTCTCGTTATTAAGTGCTCTATCAAATTTTATTTCTTTCGATTCGGATTTACCTATACAAGTTTGGCTTTTGACTATTTTTTTTTTCGAATGGCACTTGTTATCTTTTATATTTCGTGTGTCCTTTTGATCAGCAGGGACACAGGTGCTGTGACTTGTGCATTCTTTGTGCAACGCCGTGGGATCGCGGGATTCTATTCACAATATTTATTTTAATTTGCGTATAACTACTACCTACTAAGCTAAGGGATATCAAAAAATATTTTGCTTTTGGCGATATGCATCGGCTTTGACTGCTACCGCTTTGGAGTAATCGTCATATCGAATCTTGCTAGGTACGCGACTAGATGAGACAGATTTTTGTTCATACGTAAATTCCCTTATTTTTTTAATATCACCATGGTAGATTTATTACTCCCTAGTCGCTTTTTAAACATTTACTTCCTTTCATCGACATCTTCTTCAGCTTTACCACCTGGTGTCCAGGCGAAGGTAGCACAAAGATAATAAGTACATAATTAGGCACTAAGCAAAAACGATTTTAAAGTCAAATCATAAAATAGTGTGGGAACCAAACTTTTTTTCTAAAAAGTGCAAAGTAAAAAACAAAGGCAGAAGATTATACGCAATAATTTAGTCGGTCCCGTTATATCTGAAATGTTTTTTTAATGTCTAAAAAAGTTAATGGCAGTGTATCTGCGATTTCTTTCCGAAGAATTCTTTTTTTTTTGCAACGGCCTATCATTTTGTCTAAGTTCATTGGGCACAGTGGGGGCTTTTGTAAGATTGGAAACGTTATAATAAACAATGATTTCGACATTTTGTAGGGTCAGATCGGATTTTGATGCAGATTTTTTTGGAATCCTTGAATCATGGTAGAGCTGGCCTTCTAAAATTGAGTTATTAGTATGATTGCGCAATGCGATTTGCATTCGTATACACCAAGACCGAAGTCTTCACTCCATGCAAACGTCTTCAAATGTCGTCAAATCCAAAAATGCTGGTAAATTACGAGCAGCAAATTGATTTAGTTCGTGAGATAGGGTGGTCTGCACTGCACCTTTAGAACAGGTCTAATTGAGTGTACCAGACGAAGCTCTTATCTTCAAACAGCACGCTAATATACACAATATTGTTCTATTACTGCTTTTATAATTAATGCCGATCTCCTGCATCTGCTTCGTTAATTAATACGGTGTGCATTATAAAAGTACAGCTATTTTGTATAATTCAGCGGTTTTTTTTCTGTTTTAGCAAGTATAAAATTTTAAACGGAAAGTTAGTATGACGCGGCTACGGATTTTGGTGTCTGGAGTTGTAATAGAAAGCATGTGAAAATCAGTCCTTTAGATAATCAGGCTTGTTTCAGTAAACTTGATATCTTTAGCAGTGCAATACAAATCTCCTGAAATCTAGTATCTCTCTCTCTCTCCTTAGATTATACGACTATCCAACAGTATGATAATTATGACAGCTAAATGATGACGTGTTCCAGTTTTATTCGGCCCTAACTTGTAGTGACGTTTACATGGCGACTGTTGACTGGCGAGGAAGGTGCATTCAGCGTCGGCGGCGGCAATAGCGAACAATTGCCACTAATGCAGGCTCAATTTATTTACGAGTCAGTCGCTAGGGGCGCATGGGAACATAGACGATGCTCTACGATGGAGTAGTCATGGAATATTATTTTTATTTTGCTGGAACATGTTCTGGCTGAAGGAAATTTATTTCTTAGATAACCTTTCAATAGAAGACCTGATTTTTCTCCCGCGTATTTCCCAGGCTTCAGGGTTTAATCAATTACGTAGTATCACTTTCTCTGACCTGGAATAACATAGGTACACTGCGAAAGCAATGCCCATTTATAATTCCCCGAATGGCGCAGCGGTAGTGTGGCTGCCTTACGTTCTTAGGGTCCTGGGTTCGAACCCCGGTAGGAGCAAATGTTTGTGTGATGAGCATGGACATTTGTTTCCGAGTCATGGATATTTATATGTATAATAAGTATGTATTTACAAACAAAAAGTATATAATATGTAGTATATCAACTGTCTGGTGACCACGATACAAGCCTTGCTTAGTGTGGCACTAGACGGCGCTGTGTGTAATGTCCAGCGATATTTTATTTGAAATTCACAGCTGGAATAAATCAATACGTGTGTTTACCTAATATGTAGGATCCATTTACATTATAACCCAAATGGTCCTGTCTAAGTCGTTTCGCCCTTATCAACATAATCGCCGATACTCGCATTGTTTGTGGCGACCTAATGTCATGTAGTTATATAGCCCTACCATTTGTAATTGTAATAGTAATTGCGTATTTATAAAAGCAGCACACAGCGACTAATGTTCGATCAATGGCAATGATAGATCAACGCCCTCAAACGTTCGCTAACGCGGAAGACTATTCTGTCTACTCCAAGGTTTTCCTTGTGTGTGCACAGGAGGAGGACATTGACTCAAGCAGTGTAAACAGTTCCTTATCTCGAGCTTCGCTGCAACGAAGCCGGCGAGTCACTCGCAGCTTTTATCTAAAACAAAATTGTACCTACCTACTTAGTAGATAGACCTTAATATGATATTAGGGTGAAGTACGATGTAAGTATTTACAATGGAAACGAGGCGATTTCTTGACCTGTAGGTTGATAAACTATGAAGGTTTCTATGTACTCGCGATGCTTGTAAAAACATTTGAGTAAATTACCTCCAACATTGCCATTCAACATGCAGGAAGTGATAAATATTTATGCATAAAAATAAAATAGTCAAATAATAATGAGCAAGCGCAGGGTCTTGAGACTGTTGCTCAAGGAAGTGATAATGATTACATTTTCTGGTTAGATTCTAATTCGCTTCCATTTGAATTCACCGAAAACGGTTGTAACAAAGTTCGTTAATTCTTTGCCTTGCCAACGTATATTTGATACGGAAGTATGGTTTTGGACGCCGATTATGATCTTAAGCAAGGCGGGTGTGCACTAGATGCGAGCGCGGTTGATAGTAGTAATTTAGAAAGCAGTTTTTTTGCCGCTACGGACAGCTGCCCACCAATCAAAATGTGCATTGTGCAGTGAGGGTTGCTGCTTAATTGCCGACTCATGATTATCCTATGTTTTGATAAAAGAGCTCGCCTTTGACCATTCACTTTTGAGGTCGGCTAGTTGGCAGCTCGATTCATGGATTTTGTTGATTGATTGAGTGATTTTTCAAGTGCGTACTTAGCGGTGAATAATCGAATCGACCAAGACTAAGTTGCCACTAGATTTTGTGACCCTATTTAAGTCAAAATGACTAACATAAACTATGCGATTTGCATTCATCGATAACTAGATTATGTCAATATAATATATTGGTTATCATTATCATCGGATGATATACAACCCGCATTGAATTCTGTTTGTTTATATTTTAGGCAAATGCACACCGTATGTTCAAGGAGTGTTCGACAATGCATGGGGAGAACTGAATGCGCCAAATGCACGTGCACGATAGTAGAATCGGAACAATTCAATAGATTTGGTACTCGATTACATATTCAAAGTAATAATAACATCAGCGATAGACGTCTACGAGCCTACGTATACTCTATGCAGAACTCGTCGACTTCTATTACGACTAATAGAAATGAATCTACGAGTTCTGCTTAGAATGGCGTTAAAGGGCACCTACGCAGACCTTAGCTACGTAGCATAACAGAATAAATTTAGTTTTAGTTTGTCTTCATATTAAACTGAACTTTTTTACTTTTAGTAGCTGAAAATCTTTATTACATAGGTATCGGGTGATAAAATATGAGGTACCCTTTATTCAATTTACCTACCTTAGCTTTAGACATACCCACAGTGAAAGCAGCATGTACCTACAACCTCTCTAAGATGCATACGGCTTGCATTTTATAATGAAGCGCGGGAGGGCGGCACCGGTCTCGCCTCCGCTCGCTTCGCGTAGGCGGTTGCTGGCCGGGCGGTTGTTTTATGCCTTTTTTGCCGCTAGCCCGCGAGCCGCGAGGCGCAAGCCAGCTACCCTTCCCTCACCATGTAAGCCGATCGTCTTTTTTTACTCCAAACGTGCAAGTTGCAGGTAAATAGTGACCCACGTTTTCTTATTTCTTTCGCTGCGCTGCTGTCCACGCCTATCAGGCCTTGATTAAAGGATTGAGGGTCATTTTTATGGTGAAATTGGAGGTTTTTAAGATTTCTGTAATCAGGTTTATAAATTTTGTATTCGTGATTAATACCCCTATTATCCCTTGCCTCCACTATCTCCCCAGATAGTGGAGGCAAGAAAGCGATTTTGGCAATTTTGCCTCGACCTCGAGACAAATTGAAAATATGCAACAAATTATAGTAGGTACTTAATGAACAGATCTCCATTTAATGCGTTTAGTAGGTACGAAGGTGACTGGCAAAATTCTGCTAGATATAAAGCATTCCAAATTGTATTCACAGTCACACAATACGGATCATCCTGAATGCAACATTTCAACTCGAAATTTTCATTACCAACGTTGTCATAACAAAATATGATTGGCTATTTTGATCGCATCAAAATTCCTTACCCGAATAAAAGGTACAACGAGTCACAAACAAATCCCGCCAGCAAGCAGCGAGCTCACGACTTGCCTAAAAAACTACATAGTCAAATATCCTTTGCTTGCCGGTCCGCGTAAACTCACTGCAAGCACTTCACACTAGGCGATTTGTGAGAAAGCAACGTGATTCCTATTGGAGAATGAGTCGGATAACGAGAATGGGGCTAGTGTGCAACAGGCCCCGGAATTTGGGTTCGGGGTGAATACCCTCGAGCCGGTAAAAACTATTTTCAAGGTTAGGTTGTGTTGGAGGGGAACGTGGCGGGTAGTGCAGGGCGAATTCGGCGCGGAGCGGGCGCGAGAGGGTGGCGGGGAGCGCGGACGCGCCGAAATGCTGATAGACCTCCGCCCCGCGCACTCACCTCCCCCCCGGCACTCCTGTCTAGTCGCTGCACCCTGGCTGTTGCTGTCTAGCGGATACTTCGCGCGCACCATGCATTTTCGATTAGGTATTGAGGGCCAGGCGAATGTTAATTATAGGTTCGTAATTACAGGTTATCGAATGCAAATAAGCGACTCTAGCCTAGAATTTCACAGAAAACGCAGTATAGCAAACAGTTCTTCAAACCGGTTATTAGTATAAAGGGAAGAAGGTGGCCTGATATTCTTTTGCAGGTTTACAAAAAATGCGATATAAATTATACTATTTAAAGCTCGTATATTTTGTTTAGATCTGTTCAAGTTTTTTCTTTGGAGTCTTATCTTCTTAAGTCCAGTGAGACTCTACCTACCGCACTTGTTGAACTTCAAGTCTCGTAGTAAGTAGATAACTTATACCTACATTTAGCAACAGCTAGGTACTGCTGTTTGATACCGCACTGAATCGAATCCGCCAAGTACACAAAAGTTTTCACCACAATCGAATCAAATTATGTTTTCGCCCAAAAAGCGCAGGAAAACAGCCAACACTACGCACGCTGGTCGTCAAACGTCGTCGTCGGCTATTGCTCCCCTTCGTGTAATTCGCCATTAGTCGCCGTTTGCACTCGGCTTTTTACCTTAATGAGCTCCCCCCGTTGGCTTCTCGCGACACGCACGCACCAATACGCATTTTTGTGCAGCTACCCCTAACAACACGAAAAACGTCAAGGATACAAATGTAGGAAAAAATGTTGCAAATGGGTAACGAACTCGTACAAAAAGTTTAGGTTTTATGTTAATATATCCACCTTAATGCCGAAGGGGCATTAGTGGCCAGGGGTGACACTTCCGTAGAATGATGGTCTTCTTACATCCGGTATAGGTACCAACTTTAGTTGGTCGGCTCGGTACAATTCATGAGTCTAATACGCATACAATGCCATACGATTTCAAACTTTTGCAATGCGCAATTTGTATTTCCATTTCGAAATTCAGATTAAAGGTTACCTGATTACGATCAAGGCATTTGCATTAATTATGCATCGATGAAGAAATCGAGTTCGATAGGTTATCGACATCTAGGTTTCATTGAGAGAAAAAAAGTGCAACAGACCGGGAAAATTGCTTCATTTTCTGCAAAGTTCCAGTCAAAACTGGATCTCAACGTTATTTAACTGCTTATCTACCTCTTTTCTTGCAGTTACCCATAACAAAAGATGGCTCAAATATCATGCTATACGTAGCAATATGGTCGAGTCGTAGAGACATCTCTAATTTGAGATTTTGCCGTCATTTTCGGGGAGTGGAGAACAGGTTGCTATGCACCCACCTGTCGTGCTGTCTGCTGTATATTCACATGTGTGAGTATTTTATGTGAATTTACGATATTCGGCTCCTTTCCTATGTGAATGTCGAATGACAGCATGTGTGCTGATGTAACGTAACCTCTCGATTAGACGGTGACATAACGAGATACAAGGGCTTAAATATAGCCACCAATTTCTTATTGGATTATGAGACGGCTATAATAGCCATAGGCAGAATCAATTTGTCGAGATCCCAAATCCAATCCCAAATTATGTGAAGTGTCTTGTGTGAAAACAAGTGAAATGCGAGCCTAGTAAATCTTGAGAAGTACCTACTTGCAACCGAGATCGTATAATCCCGGGAAGTATCTACCTACTCGTGATTGATTATGAAAGTGATTGATACTACATCTGATACCTACCAACGGTCTGCTCATGACTATTTAACTTTTTATTTCAACTTTCGGTTTCCGTCAACGTTTTCTAAATAGTAGGTACTCCGTCCGAAACTATGAGGGCGAATTTTTATTTAGGCTTCGCGTCATACATAACAATTAAGTGGCTAGCTTTAGGATAGTGCGTGCATTGGGTGCGTGCGATAGCGATCTCGCGCGCCCCTCGAGCCCCCCCCCCCTCCTGCGCCCCGCACTCCTACAAAACAACATTCTAAGTATTTGTGAAGCAGAGGGTTTTTTGCGCGAAGCCCGAGGGTGGCAGAGCGCAATCGCCCGCCACCGCACAAAAAACACTATTAAATAACTCAACAGAACCGCGGGGCGGATTCGTGATCGTGATACCGCTGAAATTATAATACCTACGGTTTAATTAACGTTAGCGACAAAAATTTTACATGTTTTTATACTAAAGCTGCTTTGTCCAGCGCGATTTGCCGTGCGATTAAAGTATGCCAATTAAAAATTCGAATGTTGACTTTTATAGTTCAATATTTCAGTGGTATTTTTATAAGTTCAGTATCCTGAATTGCGGTTGGGATATTGAGATTAAAATTAATTGACAGAAATATGGGGATGTGTGGGGCGATATATGGATACGTTCCCAGTTCGTCTCTGTCAACCTGCTTGTATACAGACGATGAAAAAACGCGATAAAAACTCGCTCTCCGTATTGGATGCTACGACAGCGAGATTTCCCGCCAACTTGTGTGTGATTTACCAATAAAATTAAAAAGTAAATAGTGCCTGCGGTCCGAATCCGGTCAACAGGTAGATCACATTGATAACGTCATCCACGGGGTATTAGCTAGAAAGAAAATTGCCTATTAGGAAAAATTCTAATTGGAGAAATAACTCAAACGGAGCAGATTTACTGCTTGGTACTTCAGAAACTTTTCCCGTGTATTTATATATCCAAAACTGTTTCTGGACGTGCAAGGAATGCAAGGATATACCTACCATACTTAAAAATGTAAAAAAAAACACCTGAAATCAATGCATAAAAGCAAATTCTCTACGATAGTCTGAGTTGTTTGATGGATTTCGTTATAAATTGTTCAAATCTTTTCACGAAGTTTTAACATTTTGAATTTCGAGTGATTAAAGAAACCACCTTCATTAGAGTTTGACTAGCTTTCTAATAAAAAAACTTAATAATCAAAAGTCACAACTTAGTCAACACATAATATATTTCAACAACTAAGTAAGCCCTGAAACTACCTGAAAGTGAGCATGTTTTGTTTGAATAAATCCTATAAGGGTAACTGGTTATTGTCGTTAATTATTTGAATTTTATCGGTAACATATGGAGCTAAGCCATGCCATTATACCGAAAGGTAAAGAAGTAGTTATTTTTTACGATGTTTGTACACCTTGTGGATGCTGATTTTATATTCGGTGTATTATGAGAACAATATGACTGTATTAGGATAGGTTTGAGAGTATTTTAGGATCGTAGGTAGCTAAATTTCATTGCGTCAACTGACTCCTGTCAGGGACCGAAAAAGAGCAAGGCGAACACAAGTGGCAATCAAAAATACAGGTACAAATGACTTTCAATAGAACTGGTATTGTCTTTTCAGCAAGTCAATCCAATACATTTTTTACATTTTCTATGTTTAACATCATATCGTTATCGAAGACATTAATGTATACCTACGTCCCGTTGTGTTGTTCTCTGCTCATGTCAGGCCAAGCCAGGCCAAGAATAAAATCGCCATTTACGAATTTTGAAGCATTCATTTTCTTATATTTTCATGGCATGCATTTATTTCGTGGAGGAAATGTGCGTTCCTCGTATTTTTTGTGTGTACAAACTTTTCGACCACTCCGTCACGCAAGATTGGCCGAGATTATTTATAAGCCTTATTTGTCACCATTTTGTATCGTTCTGTGATATGTTCTATAAGTTTGATATCGCGGAAATTAAACTTAACTTGGTAATAATGAAAATTGAGTTATCCTGGGAATAAGAAAAAAAAATCATCCATGAGCATGTTTAGATTGGTTGCAAATTCCAACTTTTGCTATAGTCCGAAAATACTGTTGTTTATTTTGCAGTAGATGTTTTCAGACCTAATAGCTTAACAGCTTACCTAATATTAGCTTTTCTGCTTGTAGTTCCTCCGAAAAGATTTGTAATCCAATTTTAATTGAAATAATTATGAATTTCTGACTGAGTAGTTGTCACGCATGGCTTTCGGGGTCAGAAAACCCTGCTAAGCAATAAAATGACAGATATGAAGCGCTTAATTTAATAGTTAACCATTTATTTAGACGTGGTATGTAATCAGCACAACCTCATTTTAATACCTACGTAATACGTGAGGAAAATATTCTATTTGAATTAAAATTTACCAAATAAGGTTATGGTTTTATTGTATTTTTCATTACTCATACTCGGAAAGTAGGTCTGAAGTTGCCTGACGAGCGGGCTGAAAGTAATACTTTTCAGCCCTAGGGAGAATCACTTTCAACTGACAGCTGTCACATTATTAAAAAAAATCTAGTTCTATTTTCACATTTCTGTTGAACCATGTTCCGACTTCTATACAGCCTGTAAATTACAGCGCGATGTAAAATTGAAATAACATAAAATTCAGTATTAATTAAAGAATATAATTATTTTAAATAACTTAGCTGTAATTTAGTTACAAATACTTCTTTAAAATAACAAAAATTTGGGCAAAACATTTACTATCTTTTCAGTGACGATAGTGAAAATAAAGGCTGAATAGCCGGCCACAGAAAAAAAAAAACAAAATAGGCGGGAAAGCGGCAATCCGATCTTCATTTTTTTTCGAGTGGTTTCGTGTTTTTGTTTTTATTTTCCTTGTATTCGTAATGAAAAGCACAGTGTTTACCTCGGGTTAAAGACTTATTTAGTCCCTCGAGCTATTAGCGCCCGCGCTACGCTTGGGCGCCAAACCCCGTCTCGGGACTAAATAAATTACTTTCACCCCTTGGATAACAATGTACTATTTATTGGCTTACTTTATTCAGGAGTTTGTGTGGCCGTTTGCGCAAAGACTGTATCTTCGTCTAGCTAGAATCTAGTAGGTTTCTATCTGCCAGATTTCAGGAAGTTTTGTTATAGGAACTAAATTATTACCTTGACATTTTCAAGTAACTTACATGTTTTTTTGTATCCAGCTAACCGAGTGTACCTACATTTTTGTAAAAACACATTCCATGTTTCATGGTCAAAGACTACAACCCTCCACTCCACCCACTATACATTTGTACATATAATGTTCGATCTCTACTATCATACGAAAGGTTACTAGAACTTAAACAAGCAATATCTAAGATTAATTATGATATAATTGGTCTGGCGGAGGTCAGACGGACAGGATACAATATAGAAGAATATGATGACTTTATACTTTGTTACTACGGAGAAACAAAATATCAATATGGCGTAGGTTTCCTTATTAAAAAACACCTGAAAGAGAACATAGACAGTTTTACTGCAGTCTCCGAAAGAATCTGTGCATTACTCGCACATAATCTTTCATAATTAAGATTAAGCGATGTGTGTTTAAGCAAAATTTATGAAGTGTTTTTTGAAATAAAAAGTTTTAAATTTTAAATTTTTTTTTTTTTTTTTACACCTACATTTAGAAAATGAAAGGTTATCGATTGTGCAAGTTTACGCCCCCACCAGCGACGCTAGCGATTTAGAAATAAAAGATTTTCACGACCAAATACAAAACTATCTAACCCATTGTAATACCAACCTTATAATAATGGGCGATTTCAACGCTAGAGTAGGCTGTAAGTTGAAAGGCGAAGACAGAATACTGGGCAGCTCATGCTTCGGAAAAAGAGATAAAAGAGGCGAATCTCTACTTCAGTTTTGCTGGGAAAATAAATTGTTTGTAATCAACAGCCTCTTCCAAAAAAAAATACCAAGAACGTATGGACATGGCTGTCACCTAAGAACAATAAAAGCCAGATAGATTACTTTCTATCGAACTTAAAGAAAAAATCACCAACGTTGAAGCATTGCACAATTTACCCTTCTCAAGCGACCACAGACTTGTCAGAATTAGTCTCCTTCTATCCAACAATAAAAAATCTAGAGCAAACTAAAAAAACAAAACCTATACACTAAGCACCACGGACGAGCAGCAGCAATATAGGGAAGCTCTAAAAGTACAGTTTTCAAACATAGAACTAGAGGACGACGACAACGTAGAGATATTTTATAAAAAAATCCAGAAAGCAATTGAGGAGAGTTTCAAGTCGACAACTAACAAGAACAAGAAGCGACAAAGACAAGCCATCATTTCAGATAGTACAAAAATGCTCATAAATAGAAGAAACGAGTTAACAAATAAAAAACACTTAACAAGAAACGAAAAACAAGAGAGAAGCCATTTAATTAAAACCATTCATAAAATTATTAAAAAAGAATATCAAGAGCATAGATTATCAACTATTGAAAGACACCTAGACAAGTCAGGAAGTATGAAAAAAACTTAAAGGAATTAAAAACATCAAAAAAATGGATTCCTTGCTTGCAGACGAACTCTACTAATAATACGAAAACGTTTTCCAGATCAGGAATAATAAAGGTAGCTACTGATTTCTATAAAGACTTATACTCTATCAAAACACCGTCAGGACCAGTGACTCTAGCACAAAATCAAAATAGTACCTTACAAAGTTTTTCACACCAAGAAGTCGCTACAAAAATTAAAGCGCTAAAGAAGGAAAAAAGCAGCGGTCCAGACGGCATACCGAACGAGGCAATTATAGCAGGAGAGCCCTTCCTAGTACCTATTTTGACCACTTTATTCAACAAAACACTAGAAGAAAAAACAATTCCAGGCGAGTGGGCGAAATCGGACATTATTCTCTTATATAAAAAGGGAAACCCCATGGATATTGGCAATTACAGACCTATTAGCTTACAATCCAATTTGTACAAGCTCTTCGCTTCGTGCGTGGAGGAGCGTCTCGCGGAGCAAACGGAAAGACTGCATCAGCCAGTAGAGCAAGCGGGCTTTAGAAGAACCTACTCAACAGTAGATCACATTCACTCTCTAGAACTAGTGATAGAGAAGTTCGAGGAAATGAACCGCCCTCTCTACCTAGCGTTCATAGACTATGCCAAAGCGTTTGACTCCATTTCCCACAACAGTATATGGAGAGCTTTACATGAATGCGAGGTACCATCAGCAACCATAGAACTTATACAAAATATATATAAAAACAGTAAAAGTAGAATAATACTAGATAAAACGGGGCCTGAATTTGACATTGGTAGAGGCGTACGGCAAAGTGACCCCTTGTCACCCAGAATATTTATAACCGTACTGCAAAGCATTATGAAGAATCTGAAATGGGAAAACAAAGGAATAGGGAATATGCATGTATTTTTTTCTTCACTTAAATCAATTAATTACACTATTATCAACCCAAGAAAAGTATTAAAAGTTAATTTCAACTACTGCTTGTCGCTTAAAAATAATACTAAACTCCTGTAATTTTCTATGACAGTTCAAACGTCCGTGATTGTCGCGACCATACTTTGACGTCATTTATCAAAATCTACCTTGTTTACATCTATTTTTTTGGCCTTAATAAAGTAATTTTACTAATTGTATGTGCTTTATTCAAGCAAAAATTGCGATAATGATATTATAATAAAATCGTAGTGCAACTTTACCTACATTTCAAATAAAAGTAATTTTTTGACATATGAATTTTGATGTCACTTCCGCCGTTATCGAGAACGAAGTGTTTTGAGAGTGCGTTCCGTTTCACTAAAAACATGCTACATAAAACAATAAATTGTAAAATAAGTGATGTATTAGAAACTTAAACAAGTGTACCATAGTGTTTATAAGCGCCAATACAAGGCATTTTTAATAAATAAAAGAGTTTTGTATTTCTTGCATATTCCCTATTTCCATAAACGGTAACTTTTTAAGCAATCTAAGATTTGCAGACGTTATTGTACTCTTTGCAGAAAGTGCATCAGAACTAGAAGCTATGGTAAAAGAAATACAAGCGGCTAGCCAGGAAATTGGCTTGCAATTAAACACATCAAAAACAAAAGTAATGACAAACAAGAAAAAAATGTCCATAAGCGTCGACAACAGTCCTCTAGAATACGTTGAAGAGTACATAGATCTAGGCAAACAAATATCTTTCAAAAGGTCTAGACACCGAGATGAACTGACTAGACGTGTAAACATGGCCTGGAACAAATTTTGGAGTCTTAAAGAAGTTCTTAAGTCAAAGATTCCTGTAAGACTGAAGAAAAAAGTCCTAGACTCATGTATACTGCCTTCGCTATCTTATGCATCACAAACATGGATATTCAACAGACACACTAGTAATAAGATACAAACCACCCAAAGAGCCATGGAGCGGAGCACTCTAAATATAAAACTGAAACATAAAAGGACAAATACATATGTGAGAAATACAACAAAAGTTATAGATGCTCTGCAACATTGCAAAAAACTAAAATGGAAATGGGCCGGCCACGTTGCACGTATGAAAAATGACAGATGGACAAAAAAGATAACCACTTGGAATGGGCCATCAGGAAAGAGAAAAAGAGGGAGACCAACGGAGAGGTGGCTCGACGAAATACTGAAAACAGTGGGAAATGAAAATGGAAATGAAAATGAAATAACTGGATGGAAATAGCAACAGATAGAGATAAGTGGAGAGAAATGGAGGAGGCCTTTACTCTTTAAAGAGGTCCTTAGTAATAGTGATTTGTATTTGCATGTAATAATGATTATTTTGATTTTTTTGTATTTCAAATATTTTAATTCATATTATAATAATTTAAATTTAATTTATATAAACAATCGAATAGCACTAAGTATCATAATAATAGTGATTTGTATTGCATCTAATAATGATTATTTTTATTTTTTTGTATTTCAAATATTTTAATTCATATTACAATAATTTAAATTTCATTTATATAAACAATCGAATAGCACTAAGTATCATAATAATAGTGATTTGTATTGGATAATATTTTTGTGTTCACCAAAAATCTTTTCTTCCCCGAAAAATACTGATCGTGCACCAAATAATACTGATCGTGCACCAAATATTAAAGTATCTCTGCCCCCATAATCGGGACTTAGGGCACCCCCCCGTTAGGTTAGTGAGGTTCCTTTAAACCCTGCACTCGGAAAGAATCACTGCCCGCGAAGCGGGGCTCCGTCGACTACGCTTTAAGGAGAATATACAGTGTTTAATTGTTAAATAGATGCTCGTTATGACATATTTTAATTGACATATTTTGGTGCACATTCAGTATATTTGGTGGAACACAGGCAAAATTAGGTAAATGAAATAGGAATAAATTGAAGTACTTTTAAATACCATCCATTTGTATTGCATGTGTACAATAGAACTCTTCAAAAATAGATGGCAAATCTGCAGTGATTGCTGCATTCGCTTGCAGGTTCATAGTTTATACTACATTATGACGTAACATCACGCCTGTATGCTCTGAGGGGGTACGCAGATGTGTACAATATACCCAGATTTCGACAATGTTTGTTACCTCAGAACTTACGACTGGGTGAACCGATTTTGATGGTTCTTTTTTTATTTGAAAGCTGGTACTTCCCGTTTGGTCCCATTTTAATTTGCTGAAGATCTGACGCTGATCTTCGGAGATATAAATGGAACTCTTCAAAAATACACGGCAAAGCTGCAGTAATTGCTGCAATCACTTGGTTGTTTATTGTTTATACAACATCATGACGTAACATCACGCCTGTATGCTCTGAGGGAGTATGCAGAAGTGTACAATACACCCAGATTTCGACAGTTAGACGTGTAAAGTTCCATTTAATGGGATCCCGGAGAAATAGAGGTAACTCCTTAAATTTATAGGCACACCAGAAGCGGTTTGGGTAGTTTTAGGAAGAGTACTTTCTCGGAGTGATCCCATTTCAATTTGATAAAGATCTCGTGACTTCGGAAGATAGGCAACGGAACTCCTTAATAAATGATAGCAAATGTACTGGAATCGCTGAAATCTCACGTCTGTCTATTGTTTACAGTTCATAACAAAAAATCACACCGATACGCTGTGAAAGGGTAAGCACATGTGAACCACTAAAAAGTGAAAAATAAAAACTTTTTTGCAAAAAATATAACCGACTTTACACAAAAAAGTGAAAAATAACTTTAGCTTCAGAAGTCGGTGACAAAAAAACGATATCAATCAAACAAAGGTCACCGACTTGAGAAGCTAAAGTTATTTTTCACTTTTTTGTGTGAAGTCGGTTATTTGTATTTCAAATATTTCAATTCATGTTATAATAATTTAAATTTAATTTATAGAAACAATCGAATACCACTAAGTATCAAATTATGTAACTATTTTTTATTAAGGAATAAACAAGGCTTTATTATTATTATTACATTCCATGTTTCAATGTTTGTTGTTATTTCCATATTGGCATGGCATCAGTACAACCCTGAATACGTCCATACAATACATTATCCAAATGGAATGAACAATAACTATACATTTTTAAGAAGGCACTATTTTTAAGTACCGCAATTGTATTTTTTTCAGGTCGTTGCTATTATGTGGGTACCTTAATCTATCCTTATGAAAATATCTGTGGTTGTAGTCACACTACTAGCTTAATTGAAATAACGTTTCAGAAAGGAATATGCGATCATCCATAGCTGAAATTATGTCTTCTCTACAGTTCATTCAAAATTGTATGTGTTTGCGCAAAATCTCAGACAAGAAATCCATTTAAAAATATTCAGAAACAAAAAAAGTAGGGCTCCATGCTGGGATGTTGTTTTAGTAAATGTAATGATAGCAAAGCCGAAGCATCTGTAAAGGACGGATTCTTTCGTCACCTCAGCAACAAGCCGTGTCAAATGTGATGGTTTCCAGTTCATAAATCACTCAATTATATGTTTGTGAGTAAACAAAAAATATCGCAAATCCCGCTTTAAGTAACAACGGTCATTAATCACAGCCCTACTTCGGCCACAAATGGTAAATTATTCGGTAGCGCTAATGATTGGGATGCGACGAATGGCTCATGTTTGGGAAATACACAAATTCAAGGGCTACCTATTCAGAAAGTTGCATATTATTATCCATATTTTGTCCTCTATAACATTAGCAAGTTACAGCAGCTTGGACAAATGCGTTTTGAGAATTAATGTAGATATTAATAATTGCAAGCCGCGATAACCAGCAGCAGTGATACCCTAGTAGTGTAACTGCCAAGTCATAGGTCTCCGCAAGTTCGAACCTAAGTCAGGCACCTCTGATTTTTCGAATTTATGTGCGCTTGTATAGTTATCTCACTTATCACCACTCGCTTCGGTGAAGCAAACATCGTGAGGAAACCAGCATGCCTGAGAGATATTCTCGATGGCTTGCTGGTAGAGGCCCATGGGAGGCTTATAAATACTCTGACGTCGGGTTAGGCACGAAGAAGAAGAAGAATACATTGGTAGGTATGTGTGTGTGTTGTCATACTAAGTATACCCATTTGTCAAAAGCTAGGTAGTCCGTCGCCAATGAGAAAGCTGCAAAAACACAGAACATTCATAAAATAACCCTTTCACATAGGTAGAACAGAACTAAAACGTTTAACCATATGCCATTTAGCTAGCTTCACATTAACCATGTCCAATGAACTGAAATAGTACAATCTAGGAAAGCATTGCACGCCACTTACCGTGATTTCCTCATCTATAATGCAGCTTGTCAATGTCAGCTGGTAAGACAAGTGGAATGGTTTGCATTGCCTTCCTAGGTTTCATGGAACCACTCGTGCCCAGCAGTCATTGGTTATTCACGATTCGCGTTCTTCTATTACACATAGACATTGCGGTTGCGGTTTACAATTACGTAGGGTACTTAGTTAGATACAGTAGCGTAATTGTTTAGTAAATAGACAAGGTTTTCACCCGATTTATTATTGATAGTATAATAATGTGGATTGTAGGGTCGAACTTGATGGTTGTTATTGTGCTGACAATGTAATTTGAAACGTAAATTGCCTTTCGTAATTGGACTGCAGACAGTTGTTGCGCTTTTGAAGTTACGAATACAATTACCAAGCGATTAGCGATTTTAGATTGATAGCGATTTTCTCATGGAATATCGATTGTAACTAAGAAACCTATAGCCCAGAGGTGTTCAATATTATGGATAGCACAAACTGCTCGTAGCAACATAAAGTTATACTGAGACAGTGAAATGAATTACTATTTAAAGTTTGTAAGTGTGTTTGCATAATTATAGTGCCTGTGAGCGTAATCGGTCGTTGAAGCACCTCAAACAGCACAAAAAGCAGCTTTATTATATGACCAAGCACTACGATAACTATGCCATGACATGAAATTAGCTAAGAGCCTAGGGTTATATTGATGATTTTAAACGGATTTTTTTTTGTTACGGACGCGAATCACGCGCGCACGCGCGTTTATTTTCATCAACATGAACCTGCAAAGTGCAAAAAACGTAAGATAATTTGAATTTCGTGGATTCCTGGAGATTCCACTTTAAAGTGGTCCATCCCTGTGAGTACCTATGTCAGTTTGTCTAGGCTGTTTGTATTTTATGCAGCTTTGAAGTACTTACATATTAAGTAATAAATATCATTGACTAGCTGTTGACTCGATTTCGTTCGCGTGAAAATTTTATATGTACCTACATATGTGCGAAAAAAAAACTATAGCCTATATCCTATTTTAGACTAAGTCTATCTCTGTGCCAAATTTTATCCAGATCTGTTCAGCCATTTCTACGAAATTGAGTAACAAGCTTGAGCATTTATAATAAGTAAGTAGAGTACCGAAGATTATATGCTTCATTAAAATAGATTTGTGGTGACGAACGATCGGACCGGCAGATGTCCTTATACGGACGATGTAAGTCATTACTTACATCATCTGCCTAGCCTTGTCCCAACTATGTTGGGGTCGGCTTCCAGTCTAACCGGATGCAGCTGAATACTAGTATTTTACATGGAGCGACTGCCTATCTGACCTCCACAACCCAGTTAATACTGGGGTAATACGATACCACTTGGTAAGACTGGTGTCGGACTTTTTGGGCCACTGACTACCTGTAACGACTGCCAAAGATGGACAAATGACAGCCGGGACCAACAGCTTAATGTGCATTCCGAGGCACGGAGGAAACTCTGTATGTAAGGGCGGTCACTCATCCATAGACCGACCTAGGCAAGCATGGCTTAACCTAAAGATCGACCCGAGCGGCTGATATTATTTAGCCACGAGCTCCTGTATGTAAGTCATTACTTTGTTGTTGGAAATTCCCTAAAATACCGATAATTCAGGAATGAATTGTAATTCTGCCCCATTTCCTCGTATATTTGTACTGATTGGATTTGACGTAGGTTGGTTTCGTTTAAACTAATGTGTGCTTTACGCAATAAACGAATTCGTCCTAAAGGTTGGCTCTACTAGTATGTAGGTCAAAATTAAGGAAATTGTAATCGCTCAATCATCACAACATTTTCCTGTCTCAACAAACTGACAAAGTTATTTTAGGATTTGGCTTTTGCTTAATAAGCCTATAATAAGAGAGAGAATGGGCTATAATTCACAACGCGGGCCTAGTGCGGGTTGATATTTAGATGTTACATGTCATCGAATTTTTGTTTCCTTACGATGCGATGTTTTCCTTCACCGTTTTGAGAGCAGTTTATACACAAAGTAATGCCGCCTGCCAGGGTTCGCACCCACGACTTATTGCTGGTAAGTTGGGAACGCCACCATTGGGCCACTGCTGCTCCTGGATTTGACTTTATAATTCATATTGTCAGGTTTGCCAGGGCGGTCAAAATATTGGTGAGGTTTTTCCTTCAGGATTAGTAACAGCCTCTGAGTCTGAATTTGTGCTCGGTTGGTGGCAATCTAGGCTCTCCCCCTATCCGGCGAAATGTGGGTGGAGTGTACCATTGGTACACTGCTTATCCCTTCGGGGATTACAACCGTGATGTTATGATGTTATCAGCATTCGTGTTATTGTTTCGTGTGTTCATAACAACGGCGCTCTTTACATTATTTCGCAACGTGAGTGACCTTTCGTGCTGGCGGGCGGCAAATCGCGCGAAAATATCGATTATGCTTATCTTATCGGCGGCTATCGGTGGCGTGTCGCCTCGAATAAATGGGAATCAAAACGCACGCATCGGCTCAGCACTATTTTAAACCGGCATGGCGCATGCGTCCTGTTGGCCCTTGCATTGGATGTCGCAAACTCCGCCTCCGATGACACTATTCGCAAATTGCGTTGCAAATCCCATGCCCGTAGGCTTTAGCAAGTAGGTTGATACTCGTAAGACAATGTGCCGGACGATGCTTATGTACTACGATACCACGATACGATTATCGATGGGTGTAGTTTATAGCTTTATCTTTACCGTTTGTTATCGATACCGCATGGAATTCTGTGCGCCTGGTACTCTGCTAGAGCCAACAGTTCGAATTCACGCAAGAAACTCAGTGATACTCTGGTTATTGACAATTTAAAATTATAATTTGTTATTTACCTACTGCAGCTCAGTTCATGTTAAATCCGGAAAACAAATATATTATGATTTTTATGACGCATAAAAGACGTCGTTTAAATGCGCTTCTATCAATAAGTACCTAAGTGGAGTTGATTGTCAGATTTGCATTTAATATAGATTATGTTGTTTGTTATATACAAATGGCGTGCTATGTGTGCTTATGTATTCAGAGGCATGTGAAAGCAGTTATTTAAACTCGTTTACGGCACAATCCACCTGCTATATAATCCGCGCTGTTTCGCAACTCGAATGGTATCTATGTCATAGTGATTGCGAGACACAGATAGGCCGATAGCATGGGAGTGAGCGAGAGGGACGTATATGAGACCGGATTCTGCGAGGACGGAGGACGGAGGGGCTATACATACCTACTGTTATCTGTTCGCGAATATAGTTGCGCAACGTACAACGGGCAAAATAAGTTTCTATTTCGCTCGAACAAATTACGTTTTTAAAACGTTAGAATCGATAAAATGACCATCAATTTGTGTCAAATTTTCCTTCGATTCCGAAGCCCATCGTTGATTGTCCGTCGACGAAGAGTACAAATCGCCTTGAAAACCGGCTTAATCGATGCGACACGAATTATTAAATTCCATGTTTGACTTGCTGTAAGCGGCGGTGGAAATTTTGTTATTTTTGAAGTTTTCGTGTTTTTCAGTGCAGGTAACAGATTATTCTGCTTTAAAAAAAGACAAGGCGGAGGTTTCAAATGAAAACTGACGTCTAGATTAAAAAATGCATCGTTACTAATAGGTAGTTAAGTTACTTATAAGTCGGATTAGTCGGTGTTTTATTGGTTTAAAAATGGATCGGGTTATATTACAATAAAAGGTTCTATCGAATCGTTATTTTGTGAAATTTTTAGATCCACATTAAAAATCACTTTCATGATAATTAATGGTCTATAAAAAGCCTTTTACCAACTTTACGATTCGATTAAAGGTCATGATAACCAGTACCCACAGTATGGTTTCAGGTATTAAAACCACACATACGGTTTTATTGACATAGTAATAAGTACAATAATTGTAGGTATAACCTAAGTACTTAGGTATGAGCTAAGTTTATTTATATTTTAGTCAACTTAGTTAAAATTAAAGTCCTGTAGGTACCTACTCTACAGGACTTTAATTTTTAACTAAGTTTGAAACTTCATTTTCATCGGTAGAATTAATTTCAATTATGTTGGTATTACGTACGTAATACCAACATAAGTACCTTCCTACTGAATCCTGAAAATTAGGGACTTGTATTTCATGAGTCTATCCTTATAATTTCAATATAGTCTGTCCGATGGATTATTAGATGGGCGCTAACCTAGGTAAGTAACTTATTTGGCGTTACTAACAATACTCTACCGTCAATTTCGGTCAAAGAGAGTAAAGTAGGTACCTATGTAGTTATTTAGCAGCTCATCGTGTTATCTAGCAAATGGCGACGATCGGCATCGGCGTCGGTGAGGCGTAAACACGCGATTACGACATGCCGCGGAACAGAAGTCGCTGGATTCGCGCTCCACTACCGCGCCCGCGCCGCCAACATGGCCGCCGCGAGTCAATGGCCTCCACCGCCGCTTGCGCAACTGCACGCGCGAATCTCAACAGCAAAACAAAGTCTTCGGCTCACGTGTGTGTGTGTGTTAACCTACACACGTACATAGATATTGTTTGTGTCGATTCTGAGCTTGATTTTCGTATGTGTGTAAACGATTGTGTGCGCATACGATCATTCCCATGTGTTGTTGAAGGGCTTCAACTGTATAGCAGTTGACCGCAATGCTGATTAATTTGATGATAAATAGTTGTTTGCTTTGAGTTTTCCTTAATTGATGCGATGAAGGATTTTGTCCCTATTTCAGATTAGGTACGTAACTAAGGTTAAGTAGGTAACGTAATTCGTATTCAACGGCAAAATATTAAATAGCTTTTAGATATATTTTTTTGTTAATATGTTTACTAAAACTTAGCCTGAAAGACACTTGATGCAAGTACCCTACTTCGTCTAGAATGTAGAAACGATACGCATGGGCAAATAAACTGTCCCATTCAGGCGTACGCGGTAATTCATAAAAACATGATTAGGTACATACTACATGACCTATAGCTATCGATAAAATGCGCAATATCCAGCGAGTTTTCTCTATATGTACACTATGTAAAACGTTTTCCAAATACGCACTAGCCCTAGAGTGGTCTCATTTAGGTATTTTCCATTGCTGATTTCGTGTGTCGACACGTTTGAAGTAAACTGGATCACATAGTGCAGAACCAGTAGGTTTCACGTCCACATATTTGTGGATTGTCCCGTTACTGTACAGCAACTCTTTAGAATGCGCGACTCGGCAGTTTGACATTGGCAGACCCCGATATAGTGGACCGCGGATGGCCAAGCTCGGTCGCTAATGGAATGCGAGAAACGTTTTTGTAGTTTGTCCAGAAATTAATGACTGATAAATATTCAGCGGTTCGTTGAGAATTCGTTATTCGAAATATCAATGGCGGATGGATGTTGTATAAGCATTTTAAGGTTCTTGAGACCCTGTATGGAGGTTTGTTGCATCACGTTTTATTGCCTTTGCTAGGGCTTGGCAACAAGTTCAATTTGTCACGGTTACGACTAATTTTGTTAAATTTTTCGCAACAAGTTTTGATTTTTATTAGATTAGAACCCATTCTGCTGGAAACATCCAACAATTTAAACGACATAGGTACGCGACATTTTAATTCCAACCTTTGTCAGAAGTTCTATAAAAATGACAATAATTACAAAGTGCTAATTATATTTTGATAAATATTTTGTTATTGTAAAAAAAACACGTACACGACGCCATTTAAATTTTAGTCTAGGTCTAGGAATGATAACATAAAACTAGCTAGGCAACAGCTGGACACGTTGGCTGATAAAGTGGACGCACGTTGTGTTAGGCAATCCGGCGTAGCAAACCCTTAGGTCATCTAGTGCGTTATCAGTGAAATAGTCTGGTAGTTGGTGGTTACTACGTTCTGCTACGCGGTGCTACACGCTACGCCACAGCGAGCCATAGCGGTGTGGCCGAATTCAGGTCGCCGGCAGAACTCGAATTTGCATGCGCGCTAATAAAACAGATACATTATGCCTACAGCCGTCAGATGGCGACTCAGGTGCAGACGACGACAACACCTCGTTATAATAATTTATATTTAACGACTCCCGTTTATCTCGCATTTTATGTAAAATCAAGTTTGCCAGTCATAACCCAAATGCATACGCAGTCATTCAAAAGCTGTTAATGTGTTTCCAACGTTTTACACACATAAGAGAATTTCATCTCAGTTCATATCTACATTTATTGTGGTTTTATTGACCCATTTGAACACCAGTTCCTTGAAGATGTGAATTCAGAACGACAAGTAAAACGTATAGTTACCGGTAGATACTAGAATATTCTGCCTTAATCAATGAAATAGGCAAGTTATTTTTATTTTTAACTGATCGATCGGTTGTGTTGAAGGTTGATAGTTCATGTAAGTTCTTACTGTTCGGAAATGTCCATCTAAGTAGGCCTGAATAAACAACCAAAGAGTTATGTAATGACCTACCTTTAATTTAATTCAATTAGATTACAAATAAGGTCAGTAAACTCCACTGAATAAAAAAACAAACGAAGGACATAATATTATTACCTACACAAGTAGGAAAACCTTTACATTTTAAATTCAAATACGCACAACAATGGACAAAACAATATGAAAAAATAACGATAATGAAGTATATAATAATTATGATGTGATTAATTTTAATACCGCATAGCCTCGTGATCTAAGGTTCCGTATGATGATCACATTCGGCTTTCAAAATATCCGAAGTAGTTGTACATGCGAATCGGAAGTGTTCGGCAAAGGTCGTCGTGCCCGAAGTGGGCACGTGTAAACGTGTCGCGTTGTGTAATACAACCTTGCAGTCGCGAATATATGGAACAGTCTTCCAGCCAGGATATGGTGGACATGACCTGGTTATTTAAGTTCCCAATCGTAAGATGATTGCGAACAATTGTGCGCTGAGATTCATTGAAGTTATGAGTAGATTGATAAAGTTTGTTTCGCGGTGTGTGGTTATTCGGTGATTAATTTTACATTTTTAGTGTACATTCTTGTAATTGTTTACCTATCATAAAAAGTTTCTATCTCCACCTTGTACAAAAATGTTAGCCTAAAATTTATAAATCAGTTATTAGCAATTAAGTGTTGCCAATACCAAATCTTGAAACTAACAAGATAGAAAATCATTTGAAAGTACAATAAATTTTTTAACCGTAAGTTCCTGGGTATTGTTATTCTGCAAAGGTCTTTTGTGTTGTGTTTTGTCCCTTATTTATTCCGAACTCTCACCTTTTCCAAGTTACTAATTTGTCGGCAAAACACCTACCAGCGAAGTGATCACCTAAGTTTCCAGAATCATGATTTTGAGACATTGGATGTAGACTGTAATCCGTTAATGATAAGTATTATTTTTGCCTTGATCGTCCATGACGTATACGTATTCATTTCGTACGCCTTGTGTTATGTTAAATGTGTAGGTATACTTGTGGCATTTTGACTTATTTCTTTTAATAATTACGACAAATACTCTACCATACTCTAAAAAGTAGAAATATATTTTTAGCGAGAGTCTCAGCGCAAGAGACCATCACAATTTACATTTCGAAAACCACAGTTTTTAATGTTGTAAAAATATTACTTTAAGCATATCCTTCTATTCTTACATTCCTGCTTCCCGTTAGGAATTTCAATTGCAAAATTTATTTAAATCTTATTTATGGCATTATTTTTTGTAAAAATGTAAAGCTATTTCCACAATAATTTATCGGAGCGCTAAGTGGCGTCATGGCGAATCAAAGGGCCTCGCTTTGGCGGCGGAAGGTCGATAAGACCTTCTGCCCATTGCCCACCGGTGTTAACATTGACAACGGCCCTTATGCAAATCGTCTTTGCACGTGCTTGCTTTACTCGTAACTTTACTACCGGTATGCCGCTACTCTAACTCAATGCTGTGATTATTATACTGCAATCATAGTACAAACCTTCAACTCGGACGCTCAATCCGTGACTATCCGTCGTTTAAGCACGATTTCCTGGTCTCAACCTCGGTTATCTCGGATAGCTACAGGAAAATATAGCAGTTCAAACACGTCCTTACCCTTTTAGAATATCTGAATACGTTTATTGAAATTGTCTTGCGAATTAATATTTAGGTATGCATGAGGTCAGACGCCAAAAAAATGGATGTTTGCGAAAATTGACAAATAAATTTGCTTAACAGATTTTCGTGAAACATTCACGGTAACAGCAAAAAAACGTAAGCGACAAACATGAAAATAGACGTTGTTTTTGCTACGAATAAAATCTGTTAAACTATCAAGGGCATTAATTTTTCAGGAGTATTTTAAGAACCAATCATATCTATTTTGCATTGTAAGGTTTGATATTTTTACATCCGAAACCGCTAACAATAAAAAAATTTGAATTTAAAAAAATTAATTAAAAAAAAATATGCTTGTATTTTAAATACAAGCATATTTTTACACACAGTTTTAAAATAAGTACCTATAAAACACGACCTTGGCTACTAGTTGATGACGTGAATCGAAAACGATTCACAAAATTAGTTGACGTTGCGAAAGAACACTTGAAAACGGTATCACTTCACCAAGTACTTACATACATACCTAGTACAGCAGATCTAATTAATTTACAGTTTGTGCACAAATGAGCGAATCTTCCCGTAATTTTACAGTAACAGTTACTTACCTACTTTTTAAGCTCGTAACTTACTGTTAAGTTGCACACGTATTTTTTTAATTACTTGCTGGTTAATTTACCATTTTATAACCCGCACCTACAAAAAAATATATATTTCTGCTACTCCAAAAAAAAGCCTTGAATACGAGTACCAAGAGACTCAACGACCTCAAAATTTCATGCAAGTTATTATGAAGGGATCCTACGGTCACTTATAATGTCCACAATTCTCCATAGTTTTAAAGTATCAGGTTGCAAGTCTCCATTCCCCAAATATAGCACAGGATCATGACTCAATTCACTTTATTAGCTTTGACGACATGGTAGGCCACTGACCCTCTTTGTACAGCCAATGTTATAACTTCTGGAATCATCCGCAAAAAGGGCTGTCTACGGGAAAATAACACTCATAGAAATGATAGTTACGTATTTTTAGAAGGGTATCATTTTTCTCTGTACGTTCATTATGACTTCAATAAACTCAGACAAAAATAACTAACAATGGACGTACAATCAAGGCGACGACGATCAACAAATTAAAAATGGCGGATGTTGTCTCTACAGTGGCCTAGACTCATTTTTTTTTTTTTTTTTTAGCAGAAAACCGAGCGCAAATTAATACAGTGAAGCTGCCGGTATTAGTGGGACGGTTCAAGGCAAGCCCTGCGGCTCGCAAAGGGCCGCGTCAGCGTCACGCGCCGCCATTGACCTACTTACACATACCTACACTGCGTGTGCGCACCTCGTACAATCGCCAATGAAAGCCCTTTGCGAGTTCGCTTGTCACGTACACCTCCTTCACCGTTTAATTTTTAGTTGATAAACTTACATTTCATACAGTTTCGGAAGCTATTTCTTACAACATCAAAACCTAGACAAAACTTTGAGCTAAATAACTTACTTTTGGAGACATTTCGAAATCTTAACTTTGTCTAAATTAATGTTCAAATAGAATTCAATCAATTCTGATTATAAAAGCATCACCATTATCATAAAATGCTATATATTTTCGTAACAATTCCTTACAAATTGGCAAGAAATACTAGTATCTTTGAGTCCGCCCAAGCACTTGTGCGCGTCACTGTATAAGATTTCAGCGGAGTCGTTCGCTACAGTTGTTTGTGCGCGCATCTCAAGGCGACGGTTGGCTCTCCGCCGCAAATAATTCTGCTATTGTGAAACACACGCCTTATCATCCGGCGGGGCCTTGGCTAGATCACACGAATTACGGTCAAGTTGACGATTTCACGATTAGTATTTGTATTTCATGATAAATATTCCGTTCAGTAGGTACTTTATACTATGAGAATCAAACTTTAACACATAACAAGTTTAGTTTCACAGTATGTGACTGTTCTTCCTGCTCGTAGCGTCTATGCAAAATTTCCCTGCTACGCAAATTATTAATCAGCTACGACGAATCTGCTACGCGACCTTCTACGCGATTTTCGCTACGCGAAATATTTCGCTACACAGATTCTACGCATATTGGTGCTACGAGCCTACGATGTTAAAATAACTTACCAGTTTTTAGATTTGAAGGTTTTTGTAAAGTTAAAGAGTTGTAATTTTAATTTTATTTATACCTATTTATAGATACTCAAAACAGGTACCGTACTGCTTACATCAAACTTGTATAAATGTGAATCATCAAATTCTTTGATTGGATTTTGTGCTGACATGAATGTGTTATTTCCCTTGGTTGTTGTCATGTGAAAGGAACCTATTTGGGTCATAAATCCGAGACAACTTGAGGAAAAAACTCGCTCTTCGTCAATAATTCCGTAAAATTGTGATCTACCCACTCAATCCTTGACTGTAGCTGTTATTAAAATTCGTGCAGACATTGTAAACATTTTTTTCAATGCTATAATTTGATAAATACAGTGTTTTTGACCTTCAAATGTAATTCATGGTAGTCAGACATGAATACATGAAACATGTGTTATTCATCAGTCGTAAAGGGCATGTTCTAAACATTATCTTTTAAGAGGCATGCCAGTGATAAGTGCGTCGGCTGCGGCGTCAATGCACTCGACTGCATGCCCGTAGGTCAGTTCCCTGTGACTCAGACATCACTGCACCGTTACGTACAGAGCGCATCGTGATCACCACTTCTATTACCTTACCCCAAACCTACACAAAATAACAAGTAACTTATCATACGTCGGCGCTTCTCGAAGCATCTCGTAGAACTTTCTCCTACAAACACAGCGATGTAATAGTAACCGCGATTCACGTCGTTGCGCATGCGACGCCGCAGTAGGGACCCCCAAAACCGACAGGCTAGTTGCCGCACGAATGTAACAATCGTTACCCGGTGCTCCAGTGACTTTACAATAATATGAATCTCTTGCTTTCTTTACGACTTTCAATTTCAATTATTGGGTAACACATTTCAATCGGAACGATGAGATGCTACGATAACCAACAATCAAAAGATTGATATGCTACTCGTTTAAACAATTAACAAAATCTTTGTTTGTTCCGAAACTCGATCTTTTCGGGGCTAGACAGTTCGTTGAAGGTAGAAATGTATAAAACATTTGGCTCTGCATCAATGTTTGTATGATTTGTGGTCGAAATCAATGCGAGTCCATTTGAATACGATAACTGTTGATTATGTAATTGTAGCTGCGAACATCTGCTTGTTTGCCTCCTCAGCGGTGGAGGGTTGAGATAGCCAACCCTTCCCGCGGCCACCGGCCATCATCGGCCACAGCTTTTTATCGAACGTCAAACAAACTGCTTTAATGAGAAATATCGGTTACGGAAACACTCCACTGCATATACTCGTAGTATTGTCAAATATTTGTTGATGCCCTTTGATTTTTTATGTCATGCAGTAGGTACTAGTTGCTGTGAATAATCTTTCTGCTTTGATGTTATCTCGGCCTTCACTTCAGGGTTCGCTTTATATCTAGTCTAGGGAGATACGAGTGAGACTGCATGTGCGTAGTTTTATGCCGATTGCAATGGCATTGTCTAGATTCTAGTCTGAATTTCACACAAATTGTAATCGTTTGTGTGAAATTCGGCTAAAGTTTTGAACAATTTACTAGTTATTTATGCATTTTTACCACATAATGTTTTTCCTTACGACGACAAGGATGTTATGTTCACGGTTTCTGGTTAGACCGACGTACACGATACGTTTTGGTCAGAGTCTATGCCTACTCTTATCGCTTACGAGATCCCTGGTGACCCAATTGCAACAAATCTGCTACTCTTAGCTTTGTTCACTCTTATAAATAGAAATAGCGTGCTTTTCATATTCGTCCGATGCTAAGACCAACTGCAACTGCGTTTTATTTGTTCAAAAGAAAATTATAGTTGTTATTGATTCATCATCAATTACATTGTGTTCAGTCTAGGCATTCTAAATTAAAACATATCCTTCAGTGTTTGATGTATTACGGTATTAGGCTCACATTTACTCTTAAAGTTTGTGCAGACAGGGCCTGCGCAAATTCCAAAATTCTAACTAAGCTAAGCTCGATTTCGATGAGGTGCAAACAAAGGAGTTACCAACTTCGAACGGCATGCAAACTTACCCTTACCGTGTAAGGGCAATAAATATCAATAAGTAATTACGGGTCAGGCTAGCTAGGCAGATGTGATGGCTGAATATCGTCATGATCTGCAATCGTGCGCAGCTTGTGCGCGCCGACCAATGGGGACGCGTTGCCTCACGCAAACCGAATTAATTCACCACTCTTTATAAATGTCTAGGGGCTTTTGATAACACGTTTTATATTTTTTACCCCAAAGAATAATATGTGCATTTTGTAAATTAGAACTATCTATTCGGTTATAAAGATAAACGCGGCTGTTCAATTTTGGAATTCAGGATTATCTAAATAGTTCATGTTACTTGATATGAAAAAAAAAATTTTTGTTTTTCAATTAAAACTTATTTGAAACTACATAAGTGCTTTCCGAGTATATGTATTGGCAAATTTGGGTCAGAGTGGATACAACAGCCCAGGAAATAGGGTATTTAAGGCAATTTGGGAGAGATTATCTCTGTCTAGAATTAGACTGGAATAGGCTGTGTTCGTATCAGTCCTTTCATAAAACTATAGGATAAGTTGACTGATATTGGTACAGAAACTTTACAACCAGGAGATACGATTTTGTGTTTTAGACGTTTAACAATGAGAAGACCTTTTGTTGGTGCGGAAATTCTTTTTTGAATAACGTTAGATACCGCACCTACTAGTAGCTTTATACATAAACCAAAGTACATACGCAATAACAAAATACGCATTACATAATCACCAAAAAAGTCCAAAAGCACATATTTCCCATGCAAATGATCACTTTTAAAACGGAACAGGCTGGCCACTCGTCGCGCCGGAAACATTTCGTGTAGGTATAGGGTTGCGATTTATTGCGGACCAACAGCCGGGTCCTTTCTACCTTTAATTGGCTACAAAACACATCCCATTTAGAAAAACAGACGCAGATAACGGGGGCATGGGAGTTTTTTGTGTTTTATCTCTCTGATTGTTTTTTGTTTTGTCTGCAATCTGGTTGCGGTGAATCGGAGGTTGGCAAAAAATTGAATGCTTAATTGCTCTTCTTGCTTCTTTACCTTGTGTGACTTTATTTCTTCGCTTTTCTCGTTACAACGAATAACATTTTGTTTTAGTTTTTAATCACTTATTAGTGATAAATCAATTTTTAAAGTATACTTTATCTCTGGACTGTAGCTTACGGAACACAATGTTATGGCGCATTCCAATAAGAACATAATATATATGAAGTTATTACTCGCAGCAAAGAATACTTGTCTTAATTTATTTAACAACCATTTAAAACAACTTTTTATACACAGAACTGCACATACTTAGTCCGAATCAAAAGCAAAAAAATATAGAGAGGATTGCATTATATCCACAATAAATCTAATGACACGACAGCCTCTATAAATCGGAACAGGTAGAATTTGGAACTTATGACTGCAACGTAAAGGGACTATGAACCAAAGCTTTTGACAACTTAAACTGAACCTTATGTTGGAAGGATTTGGTAGTTTTTTGTATTTATTTGTTTGTGTTAGTAGTTTTTATGCAGTTTTTGAGGGGCTGCAGCGGGGCGGGGGCGGTGCGAACCGAGAGGTCGGTCGCTGAAAGGGTTGTGTGGGAACGGAGGGCACCTGCGACTGCACATGGTGCTTCAACGCCGAGTTTTTTATACATTTGCGCACACATATCTGTCTAATGCAGTTTTTTACTTATTATACGTATGTAGATACGAAATAACAGACGACGTATTTCAAAATATAAAACAAACAAATGAAGTTATCGAGTTCAACAAAACGAGGCTTAAAGCATACATAATAGTTTAATAAAGCCTTGTCGAGAAAGGGGCGGTTGCGAACTGTCGATTGCAACCGTTTGCTATGGCATTATCGTGTCAGCATTTCTCATTACCGATGCTTTGTTTCGCGTTGTGTTTTCATGACCAGTCTAATAAGACCGTTACACTCATAGCTTTTACCAGAAACGCGGGGTTTTCAGTGTGAAACAGAACCTTTGGCTGCATTATTGAGTTACCTCGGTCGTTACCTTAGCGAACTGCCCCTATTTCTCGCCAGTATTTATTCATTTTGCAACACATCGCCTGTCGGCCTTTTCACCCTCCCTCGTCGGCTCACGCGTTCTCGTCAATGAATTCTTAATGAAGCACCGTTCGTTAAAGGCCGCCAAATTCACGAAACCCCATGTTGTTGAGGCGTGAACCAAAATACAGACACGCACAGCGTTTCATATACGGCAATTTATTTATTATTCGCTTTAGAGTGAAAGTCGATGATAATCGAGCGTCAAAAGGTAGCGAAATAAAAGTTTTTTGTGGATATCTGCAATTGCGTCATTGTTGTTTTAGCGAAAGTTGATTACGGATTTGAATATTGGTTAGATACGATTACGTCGTGGGTTTGAACTTTAAAGTTTAGACATTTTATATTTCATTTTCCATTGCACACTTTTAGGATATAAAGGAAAGTTAAGACTATTAACACAATCATCACAAGGGATCTAAGGCTTCTAAGTCGTGTTTTGTAGTGGTGATAATCGGATAGTTTTAGTGTATTTTTTGCATAAGCGGATAACCCTTTGGCATCTACCTGTGGAGCGCCAACAATGCGCGCATTGTGCGCAACTCCTGCGCAAGTGGGGTGAGCATAATGTAAACCAGTGTCGGACAAATCGGTTTGTTGTTATTTGTTATGTAAATACACTTTATGTTGATCTGTTATCTATGCAACCTGTGCCCATGTTTATTTTAATTGTATTACATAAATGGGAAATACAGAACACCGATGTGTTTAGAGGTTTAATATGCAAAATAGTTATTTTGAAATAGGGGAAAAATAATTAATCACGCTGTTGCATTCATTTTCTGAAAATGTAGCATGCTAAATGGATTCCATCCAAAGAACATCAAAAATTAACTAATTTCAAAATTTCCAAAAAACATGGTGACAATACTAAATCAAATGCATTCTCTGATATCTTCAATGTGAATAATGAGCAAAAAATGCGATAAAGAAAACACAGATTTTTTACACAATTTAATATAGGTCAGGTGCATGTTCAACCCTTTTCATAGCGTGGGAGTTTCGCTTTTTTGCCTACAGTACTTTGTGCAACACTTTTTTGCGCGTGACAGAAGTGTTTGCGATAATTTGTTCCCACAATTTTGTTGGATCGGGGAAGTGATGACAGCTATAGATGGTTCAATAGATTAATACCGTTATGGTTTGTGCACGAATGGTATTGCGATACCGTACAATGGGTACGTGTATTTGCAAGGTGCACAATTTTTATTACTGCGCGCAATTCTATGGAAGCACCTAACGGGTTAAAGATTAGACAATGTCTGGTTTCTCTTTATGCGGAATGACATTTTTTTTGTTAAACAGTACACACACATACTTAATCTGAAATTTTGAAAATTTTATGTAAAACGTTACAGTTTTTAATGGAAGAGGTTTGAGATTAATCAGAATTGTTTTTTTGTAATTCTTATGCACAATGTTTGCTCTCTCAAAAAATTGAGCTAATTATTATTTTCAAATAAGATTCAACTTCAGCCAGAAGGCGTCGCAGCAGTCCTCGCAGAAGATGACAAAACCAATGACCAGTGCATCAGCACTGGATCGAAACAACTAGAAGTCATGGGAGAGAGAGGCTTTTACCCAGCATCAGTGGAAAGACGAAGACTATTCAGTAAGTTTAGAGCAGCAAGCATCAGTAAGATTCAAATAGCAAAAAAACTGTTCTTATCGTTCTTATAGACTTCCATAATCCTTTACCTAACATCGTACATAAACCATTAATCATTCATATTAAATTAAATAAAACCAGTAAAATTTCTTAATCCACCTTGTGGCGTCAAACTACCCGCCATGTGGCGACTGATGTCTACCCTTTAATGATCAATAATGATACAATCATTACGAGGGCAAGGGAGATCATTTGCGACGTCCGCCCCAGGCAAGTAAAGGGTAGTCACAACATATTTGCTGAAAGAATAATGAGAGTTCGCGGCAGGGCGCAGGAACCATGGCATTCGCAGTCAAACTACTTCCTGTGATGCCACATGCTAACTATTATAAAATAACTAGCTTATGTCCGCGGGTTTACTCGCGTGAAGTTCGGTAACTGCCCCACGGTATCATACTACTGGGATAAAAGTAATCTACTTGTTAATCCAAGTTATAATCTATCTGGTCTGCGGGACTGTTCGAAAGAGATACCGCGGCCCCAGAACGTAAAGGGCGAGGAAAGAACATGGATGGGTTTTAGTCAGTAAAAGTGTGACACTCCCTCCCGCTCCGCTCAGAGTGGGAGAAGTTATTTGATGATTTCCCATCCGAGAAAAAAGGGTTATAAACTAAAACTCTAACTGTGCTAAATTACATCCAAATCCGTTTAGTTTTTGCGTGAAAGAGTAACAAACATCCATCCATCCTCACTTTCGCAATTATAACATTATATTTTTTTTATATTATATTTTGTGTTAGTATATTTATAATATTAGTCAGATTATAATTAAATTGTCGCACTCCACTAACATAGACAAATGTTATACTTTCTTCGTCTTAGTTAAGAGAAGCCTCCAGTTTAAAAGCAACTCACAAATTTATCGCGTCAACATTAATTGACCTCATAGATCGATCAATGTGCTCAGTGCTCGGTTGCTATAAACTAAACCATCATTTAGGATAGTTGTCCATTACACTTGTGAAGATTGGTGATGGGTAAAGTGCAGAACCACTCTTTAGAGCCTGGAGATGAGTTAGTAATTCGATGGATAAACAGCAAATTGCATAGGAGATAGTTATGTTATGATCTAAGTCATTATTATCATATCACCTAGTACCATTTTTCCCTTTGCAAGTAGTGGGTAAGAAAGTGTAAGCACCAATGTGTGCTACGGTTTACATCTCAAAAACTAAAGTTATATGCAGGAGGCCGCAGTTACGCAACTTTTCAGACCCCCGAATTGTAATATTATACGTTGTGTATCGGGTTTATCAACGGCTTCAAAATTTTATAGTATGTAGAATATAGCAAGTGTTTAAAAAAATCTTATTTCTGGCCGCGACAGGGCCGTGATCAATGTCATAGCCAATGTTGTTTCTGTACTAGAAAAGTAGGTAGGTACACGACATATGAACACGGCATTACAATGTGATAGAACATTGATTGTTTTAAAAAGCGCAATATAGGTTTTATCACAATGTATTCTAGGTATAACCCCAGATTATTAATTCAGGTATAAATCAGGACTGTGCTTGACAATTATCTACTAGTAAAATATGAACACGATAGCGGAGCAACTTTGTTTACTTGTGTATCGATACTAAATTGTACTCATTTCTAAAAGGAAATAACTGGAAAAATGGCGACGGCACAATTTAAAAGAGTAAAATGTAGAGTTACATTTTTTGCATCTCCAAATGCGACTAACGCAGTTTTAGGGCCATATCACGTATCCATACTACATTACTTTCATATTTGTCTCAACCAAACATATCTCTGGAATCTAGTTTAAAGTAATGCTTGAATTTTACTTCACAGACGTTGTTTCAGGATTAAATCAAAACTGTATACGTTAAATGTATACGTTTGGCAACTTTTTACCGGTGTCAGAGTTCAGCAGCGGCGTGAGAACACAGCCGCGTTGCGCCCGCGCACTGAAACTCGGGGGAGTTTTTGTTCAGGAGGGTTCGTCGACTCCACGCAAATGTTCTCGTTTACCCTCTCCAGCGGCTCCGCTAACGAACGTTGTTTGAATAAGAACATATTACTTGCACATGGTGTTCATTGCGATTCTTGATAACTTTATGTGTTTTGCTTGGGATGAAGCTTGCAAAAGCTTTCAAAGCTCTTTTAAAATTATGAACACTGACGCAATTTAATAAGTCGTTTAATCTTTCTCACTGATGATTAGTCTATTTCTATTGAAAAGAGAACTGAAAATTACTTGCAAATATTTTTTACACCGCGTAAATGTCTGGTTCAGAAAGACTACATAGATCTGTAATTTTCATTGAAGTAGTTTTTACCTAAACATGAACCATGTTTAGGTTATAGTTAACTTTGTTAAAAACACGAATTTTAGTTACTTAAGCCGATAAACTTAGATCTCCATTTCAAAATAAACTTATCACGTTACGAACCTCGCGAGAGCAGATTTTGGTTTTTGTTAAAAGTTTTTGCACAAAATTCTTTTTAACAAAAAACTATCACGGGGCACTTTACGTCGCGACCGAATTGTTTACTTTTATGATAAAAGTAAACTTGGCAAGTTTTTAAAGGCAAGGATTCGTGACGATGAATATTGTGTTGCCAATTAATATTTTGTTTAGGTGTTTCAAAAGACTTTATTAGAATAAAATGGAATCTATACTATAACTTTTAGAAAAAAATATCTTGTATAAGTTTTCCACACTTTTCTGTGACTTCAATTTGTCCATTAGTCGTGTTTTAGACCTGCTGTTCATATATAACCTAAGAAAAGGCTCGCAATATGAGAAGACAAATGTGCATTTTTACAAAAAAACGCAAAATATAGCTGAGTATCATTCTTCATTGTGTAATCAGACAGAAGATTTATGTTCCGGATCGAGTCAGCGATGTCTTGCCGAGTACAGTTAGCTCCGCGACCCATCCCACGCTTTTGCACAATTTCCTCACAAAAAAACCTTATTTTATAAAAGTTCGCCTACCTGCTCGTGTGGCTTGCAGAATTTTGATACCTTTTGTTCGAAATTTTTTGCTTTAATTTGTGACAATTATACCGGTATATGACTTTTTACCTGCCATTTTTTGCTCCCGATTTCGGAATCCAACGAATCTGACATTTTGCAAGACCGTTTGTTTTGGTGAAGATATCGCTGGATTTGGGTTTACTGTTAGCTGTCAGAAAAAAATGTTGACGGAGGCTAAGGTTTCGTGGAGTTTTAGGGTTTTTTAAACTTTGTGTTTAGTGAAAGGTTTCTCATGTTACCGCGATTCTGGCAATATTTTAAACACAAGACGAGACAAGCAACACAGTTGCGTTATTTAAGCTTTAAATTATTTCAAAAATCCTATTAGAAAACAGTAAGAACCTTGTATGATCTTGAAGAGCACGTCCACCTTTGTCAAGCTTTAATCGATTAAGGATGATCTATTAAAAGAATGGGCACCGAGACAGTCCAGGTAGGCTGATGATATTGCGTTTTAGTTAAATTGGTTAACGTGTCTAAAAAACTGGCTCTCACTGCATGTGCCATTTAAAAAGGAACGAACAAAAAATTATTTGGTAGGCAAAGAATGGCTGCCAAGATCGCGGGAAGGGTTGAACTTATGCGAGAGAGAGCAAAAAATTTGATAGAACGCTGGTTTGTTAGGTATACTGGTGATATTTAGTATTGGTAACTTAGGGTGACTTTAGCTTTTTAACTCGAAGAATGCATCATTAGGTAAACCAAGCAAAATTCAGTTTGTCCTTAGATATATGCGCTAAAAAAAAAACATAATAATGAAAAATCTCTGAAAATAGAATGTATTTGTTGCAGTCAATAGTGGATGCTCTGTCAGCATACCACAGTTATTTATAGGTGTTGCTAGATGTGGACACCTAAATGGTTCTGTCTAATTTTCATACATTGAAATCGTAGTCATTCAACGGCCAACATCAAACAACCCTACTATACGGCATCGAGGGTACAAATTGCAGGCAATAATCAAAGTTTTTTTTCACGTGTGGAAACAAAGCGCAATAAAGGGGTATTTTTTACCCCGCTTTCACAACATGTGCAATGTACTATCTGACCTACTTACCTACACTTCCTCTGCATTAAAGGGTTAAATGGAATATCCGCGATCGGCAAAAAATCAACAGAGATTTGTTTTCAAGGATGTGAAATCGTTATGAAGCTGTGATTAAACTGTACTTTAAAAAAAGGTAACCGAACATAATGAAGTGTATTTCTCGGTATATTTAATTACAGGGTACCTATGAAAAGAAAATAATACAAAAAATGGTTATATTTTCTAGGCCCTAGGGGATTGTTTTGTGCTGTTGTGAACCATATACTTACCTTTGTTTCAAAATGCAATCCAGAATGCTTCTTCTTGGTAGTACTAAAATAGGCTTGTGTCCTGAAAAAGTCTACAAATTAGCCCGTCAATTAGATTTTAAATAAATATTTGACACGTATTTTTTCTTTTGTTATGTAAACCAAAATTAATGAAGATATGACGCTCTTTTTTAGGGTTCCGTAGCCAAATGGCAAAAAACGGAACCCTTATAGTTTCGCCATGTCTGTCTGTCTGTCTGTCTGTCTGTCTGTCTGTCTGTCCGCGGATAATCTCAGTGACCGTTAGCACCAGAAAGCTGAAATTTGGTACCAATATGTATATCAATCATGCCGACAAAGTGCAAAAATAAAAATTAAAAAAAACATTTTTATTAGGGTACCTCCCCCAGACGTAAAGTGGGGAGCGATTTTTTTTTTAATTTTGACCCTGACGTGTGATATATTGTTGGATAGGTATTTAAAAATGAATAGGGGTTTTCTAAAATTATTTTTTGATAATATTAATATTTTAGGAAATAATCGCTCCGAAAGTCAAAAACAATGTGTCCCCCCCCCTCTAACTTTTGAACCATAAGTTTAAAAAATATGAAAAAAATCACAGAAGTAGACCTTTATATGAACTTTCTAGGAAAATTATTTTCAACTTGATGAGTTGAATAGTTTTTGAGTTATATAGCACTTTTTCAAAAAAACGCAAATGATAACTTTGTTTTTCATACAAATACTATGTAAAACAAAGTTATTTTTGCTGACGAAAAATGTTGGTATTTTTAATGGTCTGGGAAGCTACGGAACCCTACAGTGAGCGTGGCCCGACACGCTCTTGGCCGGTTTTTTCTCAATACGTCACGCCATGCTATAATTTTTAGTGCGTTGTGACGTCACGAGCCCCCATTCCTGAGTGTTGATGCGTTCTAACATTTCAATATTCAGTGATGTACAAAAAACAAAAAAATATTTATTAATCCAATACTCCATACTTCCATAATTATAAATATTGTACATCCCATGGGTATGTAACAGTGATACAACAATAATAACCGCAAGAACTTTTATTCACCTGTGACAAACAATAAATAAATGAATTATGAATGAATTATGAATTATGAATTAAGTATCATTATTTTCTAATACTCTAACTGACGGACTAAATAGATTTACAATTTATTTAAGGTGGAAACTATAGCCTATTGTCTTATACTCACTCTACTTCTACTAAAATTACCTATACCTACTTTGTAGTTTTGTTTGAATATTGTTGAAAAGCTGAAAATATTATAACAAGGTAGAAATGCATAATCATCAGTTTTAGGTAGTTAGGTACCTTAAATACTTAGGAGCTAACTTCATTGGCAATATAATACCAAAAAGAACTACTTATAGTTTACTCTATAACATTTTCAGTCACTCATTCCAAGAACAATGTACGTCCAAAGCGTAAATCGACACTCATGCAAAGTATCACAGAGCTTTTAAGATACTTGAGACTATTTTTAAAACTAATCTGAGGGAAGGGGTAACTTGCAACGTCCTCTGAAAAAGAATAGCGGTGTAGTTGACAAACTGACAGCTAATTGAAATACGCCCATGTGCAATGAGTTTTTGCTTCGCGACATAGAGGGCTAATCCTGCGACATCCCCTGAGGTTTTTTGCCATAAATTATAAAGGGGTTGCGGTATGGCTTGTAGTTATGCCGTAATTGTTTCAACATTTGTTGATGATGCCATTTTTGGTAATGGTAGCTAGGTTAGGTTTCGTTACGAAATGTGTCTCTTAAAGAAATTGCCAGCCACAATCAAAGCTACTGAATAATAAAAATACATTGTTTTTCAAAGAAACTTAGTTTTCGCAATGGCAATTTTAATATTTAAATTCGATTTATTTGACATGTGTTTGTTTTAATTCATTAATACCATTGGTATGAAACATTTTGTTTGATGTAGGTATAAAAGCGCTTAATATTTTTAAGCCCACATAATTAACTGCTACAACAAGCAATGTGTTATCCCGTTCACGTCTCCAGGGATCAGTGTTCGGTCGAACACGTGTTTTTAAACGTTTAAATTGAGATATTTTACACAGAGAAGGGTTGCACATTGCTTTGCTAAACATAGTCCAATCCCTACTGCGTTTTAGAATCTCATTAGAAGTAATCCTCCCAATTCTTAATAGAATTCACCCCTCGCCTTTTGTTTTTGTGTTTCCGGTCGGGAATTGAGAGATGTTTGACGTTTTGACGCAAACTATTGTTCCGAACAGCCGTGTAGAAAACTTTGAGTTCGCGTCGCTTTACCAAGGCCGCATAATACGGAAGAGGTCTCATTCACAGTTGCGTCACTGACAACGTAGGTATTTAATTCGGTTAATACATAAACGTTATGTATTCATTGAGCCTTAAATCAACCAATGGGATATCGTTAAACTATACATAAACAGTTTTTACAATGTGCAAGAAAGTGTGTGTGGTATATAAAAGGAAGTTTAGTACATGTGCTAATATATTCGCGATATCGGTACAAGTCGATACGGAGCTCAGTCGCGGCGGGAAGTCCTCCCATTGGCTGGCGGCGCGGGAGGGCGATCCTCCTTCCTCTCGTCTGATGTGATTCGCGAACCACTACATACGCGAGCATGGCAAATCGCCTGCGTCCTGCGCAAATACCTACACACCCACACAGACACAAGTGTCTCTATATTTGAATTGTTTTTGCGTTATCAACGTTTGTGTGTTATATACGACTGTGTATGTAGTTGTGGTATCAGGCGAACATAATATACTATATGTTGAGGAGATGTTTGTTATTATTTTCGCGTCTGTGTCTAGGTATTTACCGTTACAAAGAGCGCGGTTTATCTTGAATCACAGTTTACAGGTTTTCAAACGAAAATATGCTAATGTCGCAGCGTCCGTCCGGTTTTGGAGTGCGATTCTATTATGCTATTACTTTATTATACGAACGTTTTATGATCAATCGATTCACACGCGTTTTATATGAAGATTGGGAACCAGTCTTTGCACAATTGCTCAACGGATGGGTGTAGAACGTTTAGTTCAGAGGTCATCACGGACCGAGTGCGTAGCGTATGAGTATGTGCAGTGGTCAGTTGCATGCACGGCTTCAATGCAGTCCGCCTATTGTTGCAAGCACAGAAAATTAAATCAAATGTTTCACTTCGTCATGCATTGTAGATAAATTATTTATTAAGTAAGTATATCAAAAATAGCATTTTCATACCCCCATCTCGGAAAGAGTATTTTTGCTCTTCAATATCTGAGTGCAAAAGCCGTTTTTTATCGTCTTGAGGGTAAAGTAAATTTGAATTTAGAACATCATGTGCACTAAGCATGTGAATTCAAAACATAATTAGACCTATTTACTTCTACCTCTATGGTGCCGAATTTATCATATTTTTTTTTTAATTTGTTAAGAACTCAGACTCGGAACCTTCTTGGTGTACTTTTTTTAATATGTTTTGCGCGCGCCATTTTCTTTTCACGTCATATTGTTAGGTTAGGTTAAAAACAAGGAATCCAACTTGAAAACAAGTGAAGAACCTAAAATGACCACTCATTATCTAGCGACGAGGAAGTTTATTTGACGCCAACAGAATAAACTGAATTTGTTAATAATGCGCAATTTTTTTTTGCGTTAATTTATTAATTTCCTCGCTGAGGTGGGATGAAAAGTTACGTGTTGCACTCGAGTGCAAAGATTTTTCACCTCGAGCTCTTTTGATTCCCTCGCTAACGCTCAAGATTTTAAGTTTTGAATCACTCGCTTCGCTCGTGACTCAATTTAAGGAGCTTTCGCTTTCTCGGCCATCAAAATTGAGCACGCGGTTAAAAAACAACTTTGCACTCTTGTATAACAAATAACTATTCTCATTCACGTACCCTGTGCATTTTCTATAAATTAAAAACTAATACCTAGACTAGGTGTACATTATATCGCTATTAATTGTGTAGGTATAGTTCCAATCAAACTTTATGATACAACTTGAGTAAAAATGAACCCGTCAACGTCAAAAAAATGCAAATAATGGCATAATAATTAATCACACACATAACGGTCGTGGTAGCTTATATCTGTGAGAAAAAAACCTCGACCGGTCAGTGCAAAACTGCCCACTGGGCTAATGATCGACTAAACAAAACTGCGCACAATGCGCAAGGGCCGAACACAAAGCAAGAACAACGATGAACAAAGAATATTTTGCACAATACACAACTATTAATTACCCTCAAAATACGCACAATAGATGGGGTTTAATAAGCTTAGAGTAAATAAAAGAACCGTAAATCGGACTGACCACTGTCCACTGCATAGAGCATGTCGTGCAAAACTGTGAAATATTATGTGACGTTTATTATTGAATGATTGAAAAAGGTATTGTGGTGTGCTAACGAAACGTTGTTATTTGTGAATAGCCGTAAAAATGCATTTAGATCGCCCTAAGATCGCCCCCCAAACCAAAGAATACTTGAGGTATTCATTTTTATTTTATTTTTTAACGAAAATAATATATATTTTAAAATTATGATTCCAGATTTCATGCCTGTGATAACGAATACCTAGGTAGTGTAAAAAATAGTGTTGTGCAAAAAGCATAGCACTGAAAATCTTTTGCACAGATTTATTAGACTGCATTTTCGAACATAGTGGACATTAACACCAACAGAAACCTTTATCTGTTCGTGAAAAAATCGCGAATATAGCTGTGTTTATTCTAGTTCCTAACTTAATCAACAGAGATAAAACAATCAATTTGTTATCGTTTAATAATAAAAATCTCTGATATCATTGCAAACAAAAAATATTTACTTACCTACTCGTACTCAGATATTCTTATCGGTAGACGTCCTTAGTGCTAAAGTCTATTTCCTTCACAAATTGTTAAATGTAATATTTTGTCTGCTACAAAATTTTCCCTTCCGGTTCATTACAAGCGTATAAAGATAACTAATTTCAGTGCTGAAAATAAAAACTATGAGATAAACAGCGCCTTCACGTCTAAATTCCGTTTCAAAATAATAATTTTATTTTTTTATTTAAAATAATAATAAACACATCACAGTCAGTGTGAACTTGCTAATCTTAAAGATTGGCGGAGCGTCTTAGGGACAGACCGGTCAATCGCGGGTCAGAGGTGATAAACGGACAGACAAACCCGGTTCTCTTGTAATCAACGAGCTTCGTTCCCTCCCTTGTTGTTCAATTATTATTTATTTACACAAAGAAATTCACCTACCAATTTTGTGGGATATTTTTGAAAAATACGTAATTTTCTACCTATTCGCACGTTGAAATTCTTAGCAATAAGGTAACCGGAGTCGTCTTTTGTTACTTTGTTACAAATTCCGGGATCGCTAAAATTTTTAAAAACGTTTTTATCTCGCATAGCACCATTAGTGTTCACATTGTTTTGCTAAAAAGCGTAGCACTGATAACACAGAAAATATTTGCGAAGTGATAATGTGTTGCAAAACTTTGAAAAATGCTTTTGTGTTTATTACAATAGTGTCTGGGAACAGGTGGGGTGAATATTGCATAGTGAAAAGGGTTTGCTAGCTCGGACATTCGCGATCCGTTGGTCACCTCTGACCGCTGACCGGTGACCTCATGGGACTGAGAACTTGAACTTAATCCGTGCACTGACATTGAACTTCGCACAGATGACTAATAGCTCTACATAATAATGTAACATAAACAATACGAGATTTGTTTAGTCGGCCAATATGTTGTGCAAGTCAGCAATGCTATTGAGCGCACACATCGGATGCGTTGATTTAAATGTCAGCAACACTTTCGCTTTTTATGATGATGAATCAATCCTTCTCATCTATCTAATTATTACTAAGGAAACTACACTTTTATATGCATCAATAGAAATTCCAACTTTTGTACTTAAGTAACTTTGGATTGTGGACCTGCAGGTCGTTAGTATCCCTTCTCTACAAATTGTTCTGAATAAGCTTTTCATTTTAAAAATCACAGCTCAAATCTCGACTCACCAAAATACAAAAGCAAAAAATCACATAAAAAATAACTCCTAACAAGATGTATTTGGTCACGGTCAAATAGTTTTATTCGCAACCCCTTGGACGGCCGTTGGTCACCCCTGACCGCTGACCGGTGACCTCATGGGATCCACTGCTTGCTTTTACACAGCGGGGTACCTACCTTACTCGCTAACACTGACATTGAACTTAACAGGGTTTATGTTTTCATTAGAAGATTTATTTAAAAGTTTCCTATATTTTAAGTCAATTGTCTGGAAATCCAGCAACAGTTTGCTAATTACCCTATCGTTCAGCTAATTACCCCCGACACCCTCAAACGTTTTGACTATCATAATTTTTGCTTGGTCTGAACTTTTAAAGTAAGTAACAATACTTGGATAGGTCACATTAAGTTACACTACTTGCAAGTACCTTTTCACCAATTTTTACACATTCACACAGTAATTTCACATGAAACTACAGTGATCAATGGAAAAACTGAATGAAAGGATTTCTTTGTTATTAAAATTACAAAAAAACGGTCAGTAAATCCTTCTCTTGGCCATCTGAGAATGCAATTGCGAAAGGGTGCACCGTGCAGGGTCCGGCCGAACGTTGGTCACCTCTGACCCGCCAACGACTTGACCATCCCTCTGCTTTATGGAGATGTTATTATTTACAACTTTGGAGTTTTAGAAGTGCATAAAAAGGTGCACATTTTGAAAAGACCGGCTAAAAAACCGTTCCTTTAATAAAATATTAAAAAATAAAAACGGTATGAAGGTTATACTTAAGTATTATATGAAAACTAGTTTTTGCGTGGTGCGCGAGCTGCGCGCAGCTCGCGTTTTAGGTTTTGTGTTTTTGAGAAATATCCACCCTCATAAAAATTTGAGAATTCATTAGAATCGTTGAAAGGTTTTTAAAATGTATTACAGCACTTTACAGATTTGGAAACCCCTTAAGAACCAATAACGCATTATGAAAAAATCCAGAACAGTCATAAAACCCTAAAACTTCTCTAAAAAACCGCTACGTGTCTCAGTTTTCGAGATGCGATGGGGGGAGATGTGAAGTGAGGGAAAAAGGGGAGAATGAACAATAATTATGACTGACTCGGGGCCTCTTAATAGGAATCTGCAAAAAAATGTTCCAAGTCTCGTTACTTCCGAGCTCCGCCTAAAGGGGGGGAGGGGGAATGGGGGCAAGGGGGGCGACTTTGATGATGGCTTTTTTCTTTTCCGAGCTACGCTTCACCAGAAGACCTACCTACCACCGGAAGCTATCGTGACCTTATCCCTACGCTACGGGGGTCGCCGGCTCGCTTCACTCGCCACCTCCCCGCTCGCTCCACTCAGAACCTACCTACCACCAGAAACCTATTTTGACCTTATCCCTGCGCTACGTTTTACCGGTACCACCATCGGGCGGGTTTCGACGCCTAAAATAATATTTGTTCAATCACCTAATGGCTATCCCTAACCGTTAAGAAGCTACAGCCCTTTCGTTATCGGGGAAGTTGGGGAAGGGAGGGTAAGGTATACAAATTTCAACGCCCCTCAATAATAAAGTAAAGACAAATCAAAAAGCCTCTCCGTGTCCTAGTTTCCAAGATACGATGGGGAGAGGAGTGAAGGGGAGGAGAGTGGGGAGTTTTGAAAAATAATTTTGTCTGCCTCGGGGCCCCTTAAGTATGAATCTGAAAAAAATAATTTCCAATTCCCTTAACTTCCGAGATCGGCCTAAAGGGGGGGAGAAGGGGGGCAAGGGGGGTGACTTTGAAAATGGCTTTTTTCTTTTCCAGGCCTTTTCAGGGCCTACCTACCACCGGAAGCTATCGTGACCTTATCCCTACCACCACCGGTTAGGTTTCGACGCCTACTTTAATATTTGTTCAAACAAACACCTAATGGCTATCCCTAACCGTTAAGAAGTTACAGCCCTTTCCATTTTAGGGGAGGTTGGGGAGTGGAGGGTATACAAATTTCAACGCCGCTCAATAACAAAGTATAGTCAAATCAAAAAGCCTCTACGTGTCCTAGTTTCCGAGATACGATGGGAGAGGTGTGGAAGAGGGGAGAAAGGGGAGTTTTGAAAAAGATTTTGACTGACTCGGGGCCCCCTGGTATGAATCTGAAAAAAAATGTTCCAATTCTCTTAACTTCTGAAATCCGCCTAAAGGGGGGGGGAGAAGGGGGGCGACTTTGAAAATGGCATTTTTCTTTTCCGAGTTACGCTTCACCCAGTCAACCTTCGTTGTGCTACGGAGGTCGCCGGCTCGCTCCGCTCGCCACCTGCCCCCTTCGCTCCACTCAGGACCTACCTACCACCGAAAAGCTATCTTGACCCTAACCCTACGCCTAGGGGGGTCACTGGCTCGCTCCCTTCGCCACCTCCCCCCTTTCCACCACCGGACAGATTCCGACGCCTACTATAATATTCGTTCAAACACGCAATGGCTATCCCTAACCGTTCTGAAGAGAGGGGGGAGTTTTGAAAAATGATTTTGACCAACTGATTGCCCCTTGAAACGAATCTAAAAAAAAATGCTCCAAATCTCTTAACTTCCGAGATCCGCCTAAAGGGGGGGAGAAGGGGGGCAAGAGGAACAACTTTGAAAAATGGTTTTTACTTCTCCGAGCGTCCCCTATACGAATCCGTAAAAAAAAAAACAAAATACGGGTCTTTCAGTTTCCGAGATACGATAGGGAGGGGGAGGAAGGGGGGTGAAAAGGGGAGGTTTGGCACTTTTCCCATACTCGCGGGAGTTACTTGTTTACGAATCTGTTAAAATATACCCACCTTCCCCTTCACCATCTGGGAGAACAATTATGTCAGTCAGTCAGTGGTAATCGTGCTTTTTAAAGTATAATCTTTTAAATTGCGAAATAGAAGTAACTGGAATATTGTGGATGTAAACTTAAATAGGTAGGTAAACTTCTGCTTATTCCTTCTTAGCGATTACAATCGTCTTGATATAAAGCTATATGAATAAAAATGATAAAAATGCATTGGCTTAAGATTGAAGCAAGTTAGGATATTTTTTTAAAGCTAGACTAGATTCAGCAGTATTTTAGTACATAACAAGGATTCTAAAAGGAATTTACCTACAATAAAATTGTAACCTTGGTATTAATTGTATCATTAAGGGTTAGCATATACGTACCAATTATTCCGTCTACTAAGTTAATTGGCAAATTAATTAATCTATTTATAAACAAGGCAGTGTTTATTATGAAAGTGTGCGCGAAACACGCAGCATAAAGGTAGGCCACTTATTCAAATCACAAGATATTTGAATAAGTGGAATTGTAACAACGTTTTAATTAATGAAATTCGCAATTTATAAGCGTTCACTGGATAATAGAGTTTCGCAGGCTACAACAATGAGGTTCATTGACCGACGTGACTCTAGGTCTGACAGTCCGGCTATCAAATGTCATTGGCCACTGTGATGTGCATTTGTTTTTATTCCTTCATTCCTTTTAGTTTGGTCAGTTTATTTTTAGAACAAAATTAGTGCAAGTCTAACAGAATCATCTTAAGGATGATCCTACAACTCGGCTACAAGCTTCGCACAAGAGATAGGAAGACTGCAGTCCACCACGAGGGCCCAGTGCGGGATGGTAGATGACGTAGGTATGTCTTGGAATTTTAGTTTTTGTCCGTCTCACTTTTCTAACATCGTTTTGGCCACTTTGATGTGCATTTGTTTATTTTGTTACCTATTACTTCTTTTTAAAGTTCTCGTTTTGTCAGTTAGAACGGTGACATTGTCAGCAATAAGTCGATGTAGCGGCATTGCCGCAATAAAGAACTTTACTTACTTACTTACTTTTCTGTATAACATTATTATCTTGCATGCAATGTATCATGTACACCATGTTTAAACAAATAAATTTTTACTTACTTACTTACCTATTATTAGTTCATTTGCAAGGTTCCTAGTAAATACCTAGCTACAGTTTATTTTCGCATTTCGTCCATTAAAATATTTCATCGCATGATCATGGAACATGAATTATTTTTCTTTTTCATTTACGTAAACCCACTTTCATAAAGAATTGACCGTTTTGGCGACAATGAAAATTAAATCGTAAAAATTCATTAGCATAGGTAAAGTGTATTGCCCTGTATAAACGAATACCCGAAGTTTTAATTCTAGGTGTTTTTCATTGTATTTATTTATTACGTTTTTGCAAATAAAGATTAATTAAATCGTTTAAAGTGTGTTAAAGACCCAAAGCATAGAATTAAAATGTCTACAAACCATAAAAGAAATCCGAATATTATAATGTTTCTTTATTTACAAAATTCTATGAGTTAACTTCAATATTCGTTTTTCATTTGAAATAAACCAACAGGATGTTTTTAATAGTTAAACACGTGACGACAAATTAATGATTTTCTTTCCCTCTGTATTTAAGTTGGCAAGTAAAGACACTTGACTAATATAGGTGGTCAGATAATTACTCCTCATCATTTTCACCCTTCCGTGTTACCTAATTCTAACCATCTAATCACTAAGCAAAGGAATATTCTACAGAAATTGTGATTATCAATGTCTTTCCAGTCATGGAAAACGTTTTCTTCGTATTCAGTCAATGTCAGTCAATAAGGTAGGAACTTCCTTGAAAAAATATGGTACGGTTCAGTAAATCAAACTCACTGACAACACGATAATTTAGTTGTTAGGTTTCAAACTTTTGTTTTTCCGAACAAATCCAAGGGCTTGCAGTCCAGATTAGCCCTGAATCGAAAGAACTGAAGGATGGCCTGTTGTCAAAGGTCTATTGGTATGAAGGGAGAGGCATTTGCCCAGCATTGCGGTAAAACAGGTTCACGGTAACCAGAGGCCCTTGTAGACCTAGCACGATCGCACTGTGTTAACGTTAAAAAAAATGCATCGATTTTGAATTACCTAATAAAAAACATTATCCTTAGCATTTTAGTTAAATTGTTTGCAAAACACATAATCAATATCATCCATAAATATGAATAAATTGTTTGCAAAACACATAATCATTATCATCCATAAATATGAATAAATTCTTGAAAATAATGAAATGTGGGAAATGAGTTTTTTTTATATCATCGAGGGTATTTAATTTCCGTTTAAACCGCGCGCTTATGCTAACTCCTGAAGCCCTGAGTTACCTTAAAAATTTAATAAGTAGTAAAAAATATTAATAACCCTTAAACATAACCTTAAACATATTAAAACCTTTACCTTTCTCAATGTAACATAAATATTTAACACCTCAGTACATTAACTATTTATAAAATTTCAAAGTTGCCTCTATAAATACTTACATTAATTTTATGTAATGTAACACGTGATCAATTAATCGTCAGATGAAAAAGACCGTCTGTCGCAGGTCTTAACGTGCAGCCGGAACTGTGGAGTCTTCTTATTTTATATCAACTTACGCACATACGTATGAATATAGAGTTAAAATCTGTAGAGTTGCCTGAAATTCATGCCGAAATAAATAACACTATTTTTGTATAACTTGTGCGAAATGTAAGTATAGTTGCTGTCAGTTAAGAACGCAATACCGGTCATTGACCTACTTACATTTATTAAAAACTTAACTTTGAAATCCAAAAACAAGCCGGTTCAAGTCTTGAATCGTCATATACTAGCGCATTAGTCTCTGGTCGCGAGAGACTCGTGGGGAATATCGCTCATAGGGCTGTAAGATTTATATTTTCCTATTTTGTGTACTTACCTTCTCGCTATTTTTCCAAACAATTACGTGTTAATTGAATTCGTTATGATTTATTGTGGTTATGGATAGTTTCTGCAATTGATATTTTGTTCCAAGTTAGAATAAACGGTTGTATTCATTACTTTATGTCTATTATATATGTGTATTTCGTTTTCTTATTTTAAACATCTTCACTTTTGGATGCTAAATCTTGATCGTGATCTTCTACCTTTTTTTTAATGAAAAATGATACTCGGTTCTATTGATTTGATTCGTACTAAAGATATATATTAGGGAAAGGGCAATGACCGCTATTGCGATCTTAACTGATGGCAGCAACTACAGTGTTCTTTTTTATTCTCTATTTAAAAGGGGGTTTTTGTCCACACGGATATGCCAACCCCATCGTACCTTATTACCTGATTACATAAATATTAGTATAGTTCTTCAAGAGGATTTTCAGCTAGGTTTCTCTATAACCGATGGTTGGGATTTTACTTTTAGCAAGTAAGTACTATAAACAATACTGTTTTACGTTGTTTTGTTTGTACTTTGACTTAGACAGGTTTCCGTGTCTATATACCTATGCTGCTCCGATAGGTTGACAGTTGGGCAACTGTAACAGGAGATACGATTGGAAAAAGTAACGTTTAAAGATCGTCGGTTTAAAAGCGAAGAGAGCCTAGATTTTGCCTTTTAGCTTTTCATATTACTCTTCAATAAGCTTTAAATAATTGTTTTCATTCAATCTTCGTAAGATTCTTAACTCTACGCAGGTAAATTCTGTGTATTATTTATTTTATAATAAGCCGCATCGTTCACATGTCGCGCATGCGCTCTGCCCACCCCCGTACGTGGGAAGTAGGAAGCACCTATCCTTTTATTGGGGGACTGTAATTAAGGAAACTTGCTCTGTAATTACAGGGGAGATTGCTAAATATAATTGAACTCTTTTATTTTTGATTTTACAAAGCTCCTTCCGTTAGGGAACGGTGGCTTATATTTTATTGAAGACCGTAGAATTTTCTAGGAGAGGTCGTTTTAATGTAGTTAGTACTAGTAATTTGTTATTTTTTATGACTAAATAATACAAGAAAAATACCTTGGAAGTGTACTATTTGAAGAACCTATAATTATTTTGCTACTAAAATATTTTGGTCAAGTCGTTGAAATCCTTCCTCGTAATCTAGTACTATAGATTGGTATTTTTCTAATAAATTAAAAACCCGCTGTTGTGTGAACACCTATCTTACTTAATTATAAAACTATACAGTTCCTAGGTACGAGGTGTATCACTAGGTTCGCCAACTATACTTTTATACAAAACTTTTTTCGCCATTCGGTCACTGCATTCAGACGTTGTACACTGTACAGTGTCCGAAATGACAAAAAAGTAACTTAAAATATAAACATAAATTGTTGTATGGTAACATTTGTTTTATTTATCAGTAATGACTAACTAAACACTTCAATTAGCGATTTGGCTTGCACAGTGACAATTTGCATTGAGTGATAGTGCTATCACTGTTACTGCTCCACAAATAAATAAATGGAACATTGTTGTCGTAGGTCCTACTGTCATTATCAAATGTATAAATGGTTAGCTAATGATAATTGTAAATAATATAATTTTGTGACCTCATTTAGTATTCGATGTGTTAAATCTTTCGAATTATCCAGCTAGAGAGAATATTTTTTAAAGGTTATTTATAGTATATTGCAGCTTATTTTTTAACCCTTCTCAACAATGGTTTTAATATGACGCGCCTCTAAAAGACGCCGTTCTTTACAAATTTCTGTTTTTGGTAAACCCCATCGGTAACGGTACATTATGGTAATAGAATAGTGATTTTGAATTGCAGTGGTTGTGGTATTTTGTTGAGTGGTTTTTGTCACAGATATAGAATAAGAAGTTACAGAAGTTCTGTTTCTGTAGGGTTTTCCTCATGATCGTAACTCGGAAGATAGAAGTCTAAACAATCAGAATAGGTACGTCTGGCTTTTCCATTGTTAATCTCTTTAAGCAAAGCCACTTACCAAATGAATTGAAGAATGAATGTGCCAAATAGATAAATATTGAAGTCAAGTATACAGGTTCAACAATCAATTCATTTTGCAGACAAAGAAAGGCATGTTTACCAGCTAATTAATCTATTGTAAATGTTTATTAACATTCACAAATTGATTCAATTACTTGTTATTTACAATATTTTGTATTTGGTTAGTTTCTTATTGCACTGCTTGCAATTGTTCTGTTGCACTACCAGTAATGGTCGGGTCTGAGTCTTTTAAATTAGAATCAGAGTTAAAAATACACTAAAAGAACAGCGGTTTTATCAACACCATTGTTCTGAAAACTAGGTTTTACACTATTATAACTTCATCATACACAGGCCTCCTCTCTATGAGAGGGAATGGGCCACGCGGGCCCAGTGCGGATTGGTAGATGTCACGTCTTCGAATTTTTTGGTTCTTCTATTATATCTTACCATAAACATAACATCACGTCAAAAGGGTCATCCAAAGGTGTACCTTACAGTAAACCCACACTTCGCCAATTATGTTTAAGTCCCATGTAATTCCCGAGCATATTGCCATCAACCGAGCACAAATCTACAAAGAAATTGCTAATGGAAATATCAATAACACTTTGTCCGACCCGAAAGTCAAACCAAGGATATGATGCTCGGCGGTAGGGCATGCGACCTCAGGACCAACAGTGTATCTATTTGTGACCTTTGGTGCTTAAATTAACTGGTTTATCAGTAGTGCATTTAACCTGTTCAGCAATAGAAAGCAGGGTGATTTCTTTTCGGTTCGGACAAATTCGTCTCTATTTTTTATCGACGTTATTGGGCCTTTGATTGCCACTACCAAGCAGTTGACTTTAACCTGATTGGAATGACAAACAGCTACCTAATATATATTTTATATCTTTTTTATTGCCATTCCCAGATCGACTGCGGTGAACATTCCCACTTTTGTTATTTCATACCTACGACTATTTTAAAAACCGTTAAAGTATAGCCTGACTGACCAATGGTTGGCCCAATAGGACCTTATAACACCATGGTCTTAATAACTAGTTAAAACAGTACACGAATGAAGCAGGTTATTTCAATCAGCTGGACAAGGCCCGGTAAACATTTTAACTTCTGTCTCGTTTCGGGAACGGTCCACTTCCACCGAAGTGGGACATCTCAGTTTTCTATTTTTATCTGGCCTTTTTTGTGTTTGGCCTATGTTTAGCATTATTTGGACATTACCTATATATTTATTGTTTTTGCTTGAGTATCGTTATTTGTGTCCTGCTTTAAAGTTTGGGGTTCATGACTTCAATGTTTGTTACAATGTATTACTGGATGATGGATAAGATAACAAAAGTGCATTCTAGGGATCTCTTAAAAGTACTTTGACTTGTTTCGACTTCAAATTAACCAATATTGAAAATGAAATACCTCGTTTAATGAAACCAGCTGGCAATTTGTACTACAAAAAAGAATGCAAGAACTCCAGTGAATGTATGCTAAGTAATATAAATGCAAGTAAGTACATACTTCTTGATCCAGGAAATGCCAACGTCACGCGGTGCGCAAGCGCATCGTAGAACACGCGGCGTGTTGAGGCAGGCCGAACCTCCGCCCGTACCCCGCACCCCTCGCCGTCGTCGCTGCATCTCTTGCAGACGTAGCGTCAGCAAAAGAGGCCTTTATTTACTAAGTACGTCATTTATTTATTTAAGGACAGGAGAACCGACAAAGGAATAACGGTTAAACAAGTAACACAAATCAAATTACAGGTTCGTACGGATAAAAACAGAAAAAGTGTAAATTGAAATCTTATGTGGTTGAAAAAGTCTGACCATCGTATGTGGTTACTTCTTTTTATTAGGGCATTTTGAAGCGAGTACTGATAAATAGTTTTTTATCTTTGTCTAGTACAGTTCAGTACCTAACTCTACCACATCATAAAGTTGAACTATCAGTAAAGAATCATAAAACAAGTGCCCCATTTGGTACTTTCAAACCAATGTTTCAATCGAAGTAATATCTGACTATATCACAGGTACCCACGAAACATACTTCAATGAAACTTTCTTTGCTACCAGTGCAAGTAGTAAGTACATACCATTTATATACTCGTTACATAGCAAGTAACGGGAAGCGATGCGTCTGCGCCTGTTGCAGCCAATGCGACGATGTTGATGCAATCCTATCCTCCATTCAATATTGATACTTGGCTGATTGAGAACTGACCAGTTAGATAGTTATCTGTGAATGCAGTTAATGTTACTAGGAAAATATACATGGATTGAAAATAATGATGATTCATCGTGTGGTCAGTATTTGTAAATATTGCTCAGAATTAAGTTATTAATTTACGTTTCGGAGCGAAAAGTCAAAACTATTATGTATACATAAAGTTGACTGTCTATTCGCAATATTTGGCGTTATTACAATTAATGGGTTTGTAGGTCATCTAGTTTTCGATTCAACACAGCTTTCTGCCAACATATAACGTTCTGTGAGAAAATCAAGTGATTTACAAAGATCACGATTTGATTCATAGCAAAATTAAGAATATTTACAACAGTGTATGGTATTCCTGAAGTTTCCAGTCATCATATCAAATACAAGTTTTTTTTCCATCGAGTTATAATTAAACACTTGTCTACCTTATAGACTTCAATTTAATTAATTGAAGTCTATCGGCCTCGCTATAACTTACTCATAAGCAGAACGACTAGTATTATACTTTTACGCTCAGCAATAGGGCTGATCATTTTTGTACATAAGCCAAACATCCCGAATGCAACGGTGACTAAACACACTAATCCGGCTGGTAACACTGGTTAGCGAGTTTCGGCAGGGCCAGTGGGGGGAAGGACCAAAGGGCCCGGGGGGGGAGGTACGAAGTGCAATGTCCTCGCCAACGAACGGACGCCTTGATCTCTCCTTTGCGCCTAGAAACATCGACATTTTTTAAAACAAAAATGTTCCTTTGCAGTTGCCAAGATTAGATCAAAGATGGACAATTGATATGATAATGGAAACGGTGCGTTTTTGATGGCGTTGTTTTGAATTTAATTGACTTGGGAATTATGATGTCATGTTTGATGGAGGTAATGTTATTTGTCATTATAACAAAGCAAGCGATGACTGTAATAGAGTTGCTAATGTTCTAGTGTGATTTTACCAAATCGCAATTAAGCGAGCCTACAATATGACATTTGTTTATAAAAATGTTTCCACTCATATCGGGCAAACCCATGATTGCATCATGGATTTTTTAAAGTCCAGTTTCGACTATCCTGACAAACTTTCTCTTGCAAATCCCTACCCATGGCGAAGCCAATATAAGCTTTCAGGTGTATTATACCGTAATTAAGGACATTTGGCTGAGGGTTCCCCTACAATATGGTGTCGATGACTAAACCTGAGGGAAGCTGAAGCCATAACAATGACGCTGACATGAGGGTGAATCCTGTTATTGTTTATGTAGCCGCACCAGCATGTCGCCGACGTATTCTTTAGATATTCCGGTATATATAACATGGAGTTACTGCAGCTGATTGATTGATTTCTTGAGTTTTTGATCTTAGGTTTTCAGTTTGGAATATGGAGATATAGGAGTTTATCTGATTGGTTGAACTGCTAAATAACATCATAAACGACACGATAACCAGACTACAATTTTACAAGGTCCTTTCATCGTTTTCTGGTTTTCAATCAAAATCATGGTCAGTTAGAGGAAAGAGAATAAAAACATTGTTGTAATGTTTGATTCGACAAACTTAAAGTAAGATCAAACACGTGACATTCATTTTGCGAAAGGATTTGATAGTCACTAATTAGTTAAGTGATTTGAAATCAATCAATTAATTATCACTAATGGCTTTGATTTAGGTACATATTATTTCATATTAAAATACGTTCTGTTTGGAATGAACTCTATGCTGAGTTGTGATGAATGACAAAGCATGGGATACTTTTGGAGATCTTTTGACCAAATTTATGTGGAGTTTTGCAATTTTGTGATTTCTTTGTTATCAAAGTTTAATTGACCATTATCGCAAGTATTGTGACCCCAACCTCACCACTGCGCACTTCGCGGTTTTATCTCGCGACGTTTAATTGTCTTTTCGCAATTAAGAATCGATTAAAACTTCATCGGGTCACGTTTAGCAACATTCGTTCTGATAACAAATTCATAAATGCATTTATTTGTTTATTTTACATGTTTGCAACACCTAACGTGCCCTATGCCATTGCCGTTGTAGTTGTCTGGAGCAATTTTAATTCAAAACTTAGATCAGTGCTACGTGTCTATTAATGAAATGAAGCGTTAAAATGGACCCGGTAACCGAATTTTGGTGTACAGAACATAGCCAGGCGTGACTCGTGAGGCGTTTACATTAATGTGCATAGACGCGCCGTGGGGGGAGGGGGAGGAGGGGGGAGGGCTGGGAGGTGTCGGTGCTGCAGAGACTTGACCTTGGGGCAGGATCGAGGCGATACTCGCGGTCCCTGACCTGACTATTTCGAGTGGCAAGTGCGCTGCTGCGCTTATGCCGGCGTCGCCCGCGCCGCATGCAATGTGCATACCGAAATAACCGCTTGTGTGTCTCCCCGCGCCCACGCCCCCGCCCCCGCGCACTCCAGGATGCACTCGCCTTATAGCCATGCATGGCACGCCTATCGCACCACCGCAAGGGGAGTTCTGTTACTTGTTACTTTGTAAACAACGAACCCTTTCAGAATCAAAGATAGTCATGTTTTATACCAAGTTTTGTCTGTTTACGGCTGTATTTTCAAAGAAAACACCGGACACCACATCTCCTGAAGAATTAATTTGCATTTATCATGATAAGCAGAACTCTTTTGAGTCCAATCAGGGCTAAAATGGTTTTTGTAAGTAGTTTCAGTGTCGCCTCATCGCCAGCCGCCTAATGAAGTCTCGGCTGCGCGATAAATGTCGTTCGATAGCCTAATGTACGGTGTTATGTTAAGAGGCGAGGCCCGCCGTTTGATGGACGAGGGAAAGGCTCCGCTCAAGGCTGCAGCCACTGCATCGGGCCAGCGAGCCGGCGCGATGCACTTTCACGAGATGTGGCACACACCATTATTATGCATCCATTATGCGGCGCGTCGTCGGCTGTCTTCTCTCCTGTCAAAACGCCCACGCAACCAGCATTTTTTTCTGAAGATAATATGCGGTAAATTACTGTATAGTTTTGATTCTTGTTGTATAATTTTGAAAAATGTTATTTAAGGTTTAAGTTTAAATGGTTGCTTTTAGTGGAAAAGTGGGGTTACTATAGTTATGTCACGTGTAAACAAACACTATTAGGTACTTACACGAGGATTTCACATTGACTATACCTCATCCTCTTACCCCCTTTTTTTTCGGATGGGAAATCATCAAATGACCCCTCCCACTCTGGGTGGAGCGGGAGGGAGTGTCAGACTTTTACTGACTAATAACCATCCATGTTCCTTCCGCAGTCCTCGCCTTTTACATTCCGGGCCGCGGTATCTCTTTCGAACAGCCCCGCAGCCCTGGTAGGCTTCGGCCCTTGCGGGCCCCTCCCTTTATGCTGACATCTCTTTGAGGCGCGCGTGGAACACGAACGCGCCGTCGACACGGCCCGTCGTCATAAGACGTACGGACGGCTAGCTAGGGCTAGCTAGCTGTCCGTACGTCTTATGACGACCCGCTAGCCTACCGTCCACAGGCCCGCGTCTACCGGTGGCCCCCGACGCCCGGTGCGTCTCCCGCGGCGGCTGGGGCGAGAGGCTCTCTCCCTCTCGAGTTCCTCGTACCCCTGGCCTAGCCTTTCCGCAACGTGTTGGGGTAGGCTCCCTTTACCGAAGCACGCAGACATCTGCTTTTTTATCATCAAAGTTCTCATGCTATCAAAATCATCTGGATTTCAAAAACATGCAGGCCTCACCCCAACTTGATGCAAGTACTCGCGCACACACTCACTCGCGTGGCAATAGGGTGAGGTGTGCGTGTGTGTGTCATGTGTGCCTGACTAATCTATTGCGCCCGCGCACCACTCAAGGTCACTGGCCACTGACGCCCGGACACTATTTTAACTTTGTCATTATTATTCATTTGGGATTTCAAACAACTTTTTGTCCAGAATCGACTGACAATATGGAATACGAAAACACAAAAATACCAATCAAATTGATAGGAATTGATTTTTGGATTGATTTGATCGTATTTTTTGTGAAAAACCCAAGTTAAGTATTAGGTGAAACCTTTTTTTTCCTTTTTTTCCTTTTTTGGGGTAAAACTTTAGTAAATTTACTTCATATCTTTTTCAATTAATTTCTGCTAGTTTTTAAACTCTATCGCTACTGATCATTAGAAAAATGGTTTAAAAAAGAAAAGGAAAATCGGTATTTCTTTTCTGTATGTAGGTATTGCGATGGATCTCCTACAGATCTGCCATAGAGTCCTACTAAAAAGAAAACATAAATAATTTTATGTCCACAAGACAAAATATATCATCTAAAGCCCAATCCACAGAAAACGCCCAAGAGTTTCTAGGCAGAGATATCAAGGATACGATTAAATGATTGTGAGGGCGAGCGAGGGTGGCCGACGGGTTCTGCCGAATGACTCCGGCGTCCGGGAGCGGCCATCGACCTGCCCAATCTCCGCTGCATTAGCATAGCGAGCAATATTCGTGTCTAGCCAATCCCCTTGTGTGCGTATAGATGCACGACAACCTACCACGAGCACAAAACACACTTACAACAGACCAACCTACTCAAAACACACAACCGAATCGAGTTCTCTTTGAAAAACTCGCAGGAAACATCGCGCCCGTGAAAAAATATGAGCTACGCACTCGTAGTAAGTGCTACGAGCGTCTACGCAGTGTGCGCATGTCTATGTGTATGCCTGCATCGTCTTGTAGCAGTTTCTTGTATGTGTTTGTTATTGTTGATAGATTAAATGCTGTCTCACACCATCTTTGAACGACTGTGAATGGCATTGGCGGTTTAATATTCGTTAAATTAATTATTGAACATTTTATACGAGTAGCTTCATTTCAAAAGTTTATGAATAAAACTTGCCGGTAAGTAATAATTGCGATATATATCAGAAAGCATAATTACAATAGTAGGCTTCTAGATTAGTTGTATAACTTATTTTGGTATTTAATATAGTAGGTACAGTATTTAATTGGTATGCATATTATCGATCAGGTACAGAAAACAAACTTTAATTCTGAGTTTAGTAAGAAATTGACAATAACAGTCCAGATTCCAGAAGTTTTGATTCTAGAGCATATTAATATAAGAGTGCTTTATTAGGGCTACATATGGATTAATAATTAGAATAGAGCATATTTTCCTGCGAAATAATCATCAAAAAACAGCCACTACTCAGGAGCTACATGCAATAAAATCACTTGGCACACACAAAATGTCTTCCTCATGCAATCTAGAAAATACGGCCAAACTTTTTCCTAGATTCGACATACTTACATGATATCGACTACACTGAAGTAGTGTGCGTAGCTGCTATTATTATAAGTAGGGTGTGTGCATGTGTGGGTGTGTGAACGCGGAATGCGACGAACGACGCGCTGATATAATTTTGGGCTCGAAGCCACACTTGATAAAAAGATCAAGTTCAAAAGGGGCAAACATCATGCTCTTGATATGGGTTTTAGACGATGTTTTCGTGAAAGGAGTTTTAAATAAAGACGGTGACTTTCCCTAGCTAGGCATGCAAACAATAAAGAAATTATAGGTTCATTAGAAAAATCGACAATAAATGAAGGACGACATTGGAAGAACAAAAATCAAAATCAAAGCATTTATTTCAAGTGGGCCAGTTACAGGCACTTTTGAATTATCGAAACAAAGATGAAAATTAAATGTAGCTACAGGCCCAGGCACAAGACACTGAGACCGAGACTGTGCAAGTATTGCGAGCAAATGAGAAGGGACTGCATCATTGGAACAATTACAGTAATCCTTGGTGACCCATGATGACCCACCTGATAACGATGAGAAAGCCAATTAATAGAAGAATTGCAAAGAATCTACAGCAAATGACACGTCTTGAATGCTACAATTACAAATAAACGACTCTAAGAAACCACTTTCCGGAATCAATAATGTGTTTACAATATTCATAATCGAATTCGGTAGCGCCACCCGATCGCACAATACCGTCATTGTCATAATAAAAAGAAGTATCGTAAAAACATTTGCATCTATTTGCATACACTATCATTGTGCTGATGAATGGCACTTGTATTCGCAGTTCGGGCCGCTTTTTTGAACCCCACGCCAACCCAGAGTTGGGCCAACAAAAGACCCAATTCGTACCTGCGAAGTTTTTTGTACTCAGTCATAAAACTAGCCATTGCGTAATTTTTCCGCATTGTTGTAAACCCTTTCCGTTTGTTTTTATTGTACCCCTTTATTTAGTTATTATCATTTTGTGTCGGCGTCTTTGCGGACAGTTCGCCAACATTTGAGTTGAGTTGTAAACCTATAAAATTGCGCTATGCTTGCGCTATTCTCCGCAGAAAACGTGCGCAAAAGGGTTAATTGTTGCGGGTTAGGGTTTCTCTTTTATTTGATGCTGCGAGGACCGTAACGGTATTTTGTGAAAGCATTTCTCCTTTACATGAATCTAATGGAAGACTCGTAAAGTTATACCCGCCAGATAACTCAAATGTTTCACGCGTGTAATATTTATCATGGAAAGTACTGCAGCCGGAGTTGAAATGTTTTAAGTGTGTTATGGTAAGTGTATGAGTAAAAGCCTTCACGACAATGCTGCACTCATGCATGGTTGAGCTATTAAGATATCTTACATCAGCAGTATGTGAAACGATTCTTGTGCTTTTGAAAAATACCGTGAGTGATCGATGTAAGTATATTCTTACATACAAATAGGAACTGGCAGTCACCTGCAGATCTTCTCAAGCCCCATTCGATACCGAAGTGGTACTTTTCAACAGTTGCATGCAAGTACATACAAAAGCTCTGTTAAAAATACATTTCTTTTAAAAATCCTTTTCTGTGATTGCTAATTTACAAAGCGGCTCCACAAAGGACCATGTAACTGTTTCGTTGAAATAAAACTTTCTTTTTGAAAGACTCCGTACTGGCGCTTGCTCACAAAGGTGCCGCAATTTTATATCATTGCTTGCAAGATGCCGCTTTTATGACTATCCTAAACTTTTCGCCGACCACCCACTACATTTGCACAACGTTACGTAGCTCTTATCAATGAGCTTTTTGCATAGCGGTTTTCAACACCTCCACACAATAGTCAGTTATCACCCTATAGACAATGCACCTGAGGTTCTATAAACAAAAGATCCTTTAGGTACTATTCTATTCAACGTTGGATGAACCTTCACGAGTTCAAAGAATATGCGCGTAAGTGCTTATTTTGTGGAAAAAACACACGCATGGCATACGTGGAGGTATCGCTCAGGCATTGTTTGTTACTACCCCTCATTATTTCGTTATCATCAATCGCGAACAAATTCGTAAGCGTAACACCCACCAAACACCGACTAATCGATCACGTGACTGTAGAAAACAACGGACAGCTTTCATCCATCGCCGTGCCAATCAGATAGAGGGGGGAGAGGGGGAACAAAAAATATTTATACACTTCAATCACTCGACTGTCCATTACGATTCGATCCAACAATTTGTGGAGAAGGCATAGAAAAACATTTTACTGTTTGACATGGCCGAGGCAAATGACAAAAGTCAATCTACACATCAATCGCCAAACATTGGAAATTCGGGAGGCCACACGCGACTGTTCAATAATGCACGAAATATCGATGTGGGGCATCACCACCACACCACCACCAAAGTGCGTGGACAACACCACATCTCCATCGACCTCGCTTCTATACCAAACTGACCGTATTTTAGTTTAATTGGACCCTTTAGTACTTCTCACTTCTGCAGGGGACCACGTCATAAGGCGTATGTTATGTCTTACACTGTCATTTTGCTACTCAATATTACTTACAATATTATTGTTACTTACTAAGCAGTCAAGCAGATAAGTGAGCTATTCAATCCAAATCAGATCTTCAGGAAATGCAAATCCATCCTAAGCGTCCATTCAGATTCTAAACACCATATGAATCTATCTAGGCTGATGGCCACCGGAATTATACTTCGGAAAAAAGTCCCCTCTCGCACAAAACTTATTAAAGAAATGTTCGACGCACAACTTCACAAGTACTTAGAGAAGCGTGGGTATGTTAAGTTTGGTGACACGAGGTGGTGGGTCAGGGAGGTGGTTGCCAAATGACACGTATCAATTATTCACACTAATTCCCCGCCACATTTGCGTGTGGAAGACAAATAGTGGCTGAACCAACGACAGCCGAATCTTTCTATGTAATTACTGATAGACAAATGTATCCTCAATTATTTGGTGGGTGACTGTTGTCAATTTACTGCTTTCTGTTTTGTAGGTATGTATTGAAATGTTCTGCTTTTATATCGGTTGAAGGTTTTGTCGCTGAAATGAAAAACTATTCTTGTAAAGTCGGTTCTAGGTTTATGAAAGTGAAAATAGCTGCAAATTGGTTTGTTTTCAGGAGTCAAAGACAGTTTTGCATGACGACTAGCCAATTTCAGAGCCTATTCGAAAATAATGTCCTACCTAATACCTAAATAATTTGTTTAAAAAATACCTCGTCAAAGTCTGCATAAATTCGTATTAACGTAAGCAAAGGCATTGACATCGTTAAATAATTTAATTAGCCTAAGATTCCTCATCGTAGCTACACGTACGATCATCAATAATTCGCGGTGTATTATAATGAACCGATAAAAACTAAAAGTCCGCCGGACTAGGGGAGTAAGGGGGCGAGGTGGTAGGTAGTGGTCCTATGCTCAATTATTCAAAGCGCGTATTTTGGTCACGAGGCCGCGGAGCGCCGCGGAGCGCCGCGGAGCGCCGCGGACGGCCCACGACCCACAACCGTCCCTTCACTCAAACTATCAATATATACCACATTCAAGGGGTTGATTTACGAATTAATGAACTAAAAACATACATGGGAGGACGTGACACACGCTCACTACCACCTCAATAATTCAAACTAAAAAAACACCGTCATTATGCTAAACTACCATTAATTTTATGCACAGTTTACTTTATCTTAAGTATTAAAATGAATGGTACCTACCAGTTTTTCAACCTTTCAAAATACAGATATATATTTATCTCACATAAAATATCTATATATTAGCAGTTAAACCTTGGCCTCAAAATCTGAGTAGCCTCGACAACGTTGTTTAACAATCTGTTTAGGTTAAAAATATCGCAACGGAATAGATAAAAAGTATTTAAGTAAGTACGTATTTTCAACTTATTTCATTTCATTCATAATGTTTCTCAAAGCACTTTTCAGTATACAAAACGGAACAAGAGTATCGGTTTCACAAGTTAAACCTTGTGATTTTATCAACAAATATTTCAGTTCCGTCAAAACGTTACTTTACATAACGACAATACTATGAAATTAAACAGTACAAATATTTATTTTATTAACCAATAGCGTTACGATTAGCAGTAGGCATACTAAGTACTGGGGTAACAGAATTTGTTATCACGGTTCCTTGTTAGTGTGTGCGAATTTGTGTATGTGTGAGATAGCAAATTGGCAACGCCTCCTCGCCAACCAGTTGCCAAAATGAGTCATCGTCATCACTCGTCACGGCTGATGGCTATAATTCTTACTATATAAGCGTCGGATTCATTATGTATACATAACACGTTTATCTCTTTAAGACACCTCTTCGTAGCCATCTCCTGCTACGTCCTAGTACCCTGGTAGAAATTTGTTCATACATTTTGTGGTTTATGATGAAAATTACTCTACTTCATAGTTCGAATTCCATGTTTATCAGAAATTGTAGTCTCTGCGCGGACTGTTATTGAATGAGAATTGTCACCACAAAGCGTTTTGTACAATATATACAAAATGCTTTTATATTTATGTAATTGGCAACATTTTCAAAATATCTAAAGAAATAAAAATTCTATGAATTGATTGACACGTTATCGATTTCATGGATTATATATTTTGAAATGTATTTAGAAATCCTTGTGCGTAATTATTGTAGCCTATAAATAGTTATCATAATACGGTTTATGTAAATGTGTGACGATGCCCTGTTTCCGCCAATAGTCTCGTTAATATTTATGTTCTCCTAGTGAAATTACGCGAATCTCCACTGAGATTTGTTTTAAAATGCTACTTGCCGCCAGTAAATTAAACCGTGTGTATGTAGGTACATGGCGTATGGCAGTTACGAGTATATTTTATCATTCTTCATGTAAAGGCAAAGAGATTAGTAATGTCCATTAGTTGCTCCGTGCAACTAAAAGATCATATTACACAATGTAAAGCAACAAGACGACGAAAACTGAGATTCGGGCAAAATTACGGTTTGTTTACCGAAGATTTAATTAATAAACGTAAATTAATTGTACTAATCGATAGCTTTTGTGCATTCATATTAACTTTCCAAGTGGTATGAATGAATCCCGATGAAAAAAAATATCTACGAGATACGAAGTAGTAGGTACCACAGGTAGTACAAAATGGCAACAAATCTGCGCAAGGTTGACCATTATTCGCAATAACAAAAACACCTCTTGTAACTTCATAATCTCCTGGTACAATTGTGCGAAATTGACGTAATTTCATGCCCGCCTACAACAAAGTAAACTTTTTTTGCAAGCGCACGCGCCTGACTTTCGTCATTGTTATGTCATCATTACGGTGACTGCACTACAAAAGTGGACTGCGCATTATAAATGCGAGCTTGCATTTCTTTGTAGGTCGGGGATACCCCTTGATTCATACGCTGTGCGAATCTCTAGACAGCTGTGTCCTTGTGTAGTATGTAACCACTTGTCTGTCTGTACGAGTGGATATTCGCATGTGTGAATAGCAGACTAGTTTGTATCTATGAATACATAGGTAGTCAGTCTGAACGGAATATTTGAGATACTTCAGTTGATTACACTGGCTGATGGTATTAAATTAGTAGGTGACGAGTGTTTTAAATAAAATCTTCGAAGATAAGCGGGTAAAAGTCCAGCGGAGTATTTGTGTGAGCAAATTTATATGCAGTGAACACGGACAGTGTGTTATCGCTGCTGGCTTGCGTTATCGGGCGTACGCACTGTATCTGCGCGTAGGAATCGTGCGTTTGCCTGCGTTTTGCGCGATACGCACTTCGGCGCGTCACACGTTCCTATACCACATTATGTGCGTTGCATAAAAATGCCACTTTCGCAAACAAATTACCAATTTTTTATAGAATTCACAATACGTGAGGATGATTGTGAAATCGATGCGTTACGCACATGTGAAACTGATGATACGGGGCATAGTTGCACGTTGACTAATAGCATATAGATATTGGACACTGAACATGCTATTCTAATACAATAAATTAATTATTATAGACCAGATAATTAATGGAGCTATAGGTAGGTACAAATATTTCCGTTCAATTTAATTTTACGTGATGCGTTTTAGTAAGTAGGTATAGTTAATAAATCCATATGATAGATTTCTTTTTCAAAATAAAATTGTTAATGAATTCGCTACACTTTTCCCATACTTGATGAATTGGTAAGTAAGTATGGATTTTCCAGAATTAGATACCGGCGCTATTTCATGCCAATAGCTGAGCAATTACAGTAATAAGCACGTACACAGGCGATACGCATATCTTAAAATACACTGTAAGTATTAGATACTTAGGTATGGTATTTGGTATAATAATGGCATTATGCTGCAATGGATACACATCGATTTATATACGAAGAACTAACGTGGTCTTGGCGAGGGCACTCTGTAACTACCTACTTAACTTTGGTCCCAAAAAAATCTCCTAATTCTAACTCCAAGCCTTTTCCGTGCGACCCTCATTCGAACATTCTGGATCCTTAAATACATAAATAATTCAAAATATTTTCATTAAAAAAAGTTTCAAGCATAGAAATCTGCATTACATGGTGCGTCGTTCTCTGTTCTGTAATCAACAAGCTGGGCGAATTCTAGTTAAAGATAACGCTATCTGTACTCAGAACTTAATGCATTGCGATAATAGAAGATAACGAAATGACAAATTGCAATATCGATGGTGAAATTGGTACAACAACGACGTATGAATGTGATCAAAAAGCCATGATGACGTTTAAATAAATGACATAAGTAGGAAGTTTATGGTGAATAGTTAAATGTTATCAAAGAAACATGACTTATAGCTATGAAGAACTAGTACTTATTGGCAAAGAAACTATCGATATTTTCAATAGTAATTGATTACTGTTTGCAGTGGAATCTTTAGATCCAAAAGATCTGTTTCACAGAGTTAGAAACAAAGCTCCCCCACTCGAGGGTGCACAATTTACACGAATAGAGTAAACTAAACGTTTTATTTCTTTTTTGTTGAGTATTGAGCAGTTATTTCATATTGCTAGCATTCACATTTAAATTCGACAGGAATAGTTTTCTTACGGACAATAGGATCAAGTCATATTTGCTAACAAAATAGTCATGGGTAATCTTTTCGTGATATAAAAATGAGAAAAGGGGTTTATACTAAGCCTTTTGATGCGGGTCCAATTGAGTATGGACAGGCGGACGTATTCGCTTTTTTGCTATTATTTGAATAGTAAAACTGTCAGTTTTATCTTACCCCTAAATGATATTTATTTTTTGTTTTTTGTGTTTTGTATTTTTGCTGCGCAATCGTTTTACATGGAGATACGAGTACCTAAATTACAATTTGTTTGTTTTTTTCGAACGATACTTTCTCGTTTGTTTGATTAAGTTTCGACTTAAACAAATGACAACGGTTTAATAATTATGTTGCATATTAGCCAGTGCATAAGTCGCTCAATATAAAATCCAAGGTAACCTACTGGATAAATATACGTAATGAACTTAAAAAATCAATCGATCCTTGTATTGAAATGCACATCTTCTGTTATAAAATTATTCCTAACTAATTATTTATGTATTATCAACAATTTCGTAGCCAAACTGGAACAGTACAATGTTTACCCTCTACGGGCTCTCAATAAAACGGAGCAATTATAATAAAAATACAATTTTGACCACAACCCCATGGCAACCGGCGAGGGGTGTTGCAAATAAAGCGAGCATAAAACCCGTAAACATTGTAGGGTTTACTATTGACATACGTTATTGACGCTTGATCGGTATTCGGATACAAATTGCAGGTTTTGTTTGTTATTTTATTTTAAGCCTAATAGAGAATAAAAACATTTGAATTTTCCAAGTGTTATTTATATCAAGGGGTGAGCTCAAGGACATAATTTTCCAAGATAAAGGTCCTTGGTGACTCCGTTTTTTTTATAGTACGAGTATTATGATAAATTACTTTAAACTAGGATGATTCTAATCTCAGATACGTAACTTGTGACATGGAAGTGCGACAATTTCAAACAACGCTAAATGTCGCTCGAAATTCTGTTATGTATGCCAGCCAGCACATCAAGCTACCCGAAACAGATATTAATCAAATTTGAACCTAATAGGTACTTCAGCGATAATCTTTAAAATCAATTAAAGCGACCGATTTGCTTGAGGTGCTAGCGTCTGCACCTTTAGATAGTAAAGTTGCTATGGGCAACATCATCATCTGCCTCATGTGTAGTTGGGGAAAGGCTATACTTATACAGTCTTCCTTTTACTAACTATACAGGGGTCGGCTTCCAGTCTCACCTGATGCAGTCAGACCAGTATTTTATATGGAGCAACTGCCTATCTGACCTCCACAACCCAGTTAGTACTGGGCAACACGATGCCACTTGGTAAGACTGGTTGTTAGACTTTTTGGGCTACTGACTAACTGTGGACGAGGCACGGAGGAAACTTAATATGTAAGGTTGTTTGTATTGTATTGTAGGTTGGTCTGTGGATGATGGGATCCACAGACCAACCTAGGCAAGCACGGCTTAACCCTAAAGTTCGACCCGAGCGTCTGTTATTATTTAGCCACGAGCTACTCCAGAGTTGATATAGACAACATAAGCAGAAACCAACCGTCAATACCCTCATTCACCAGGCAGAAAAACCCGATACAATTCCTACATGAAACCCAGTAATTACTCATCCACACAATGCTAGTTCTATTCGCGTACCGCGACAACTACGTTCACGTGTCCGGTATACAGGGTGGACAAGTTTATTGCAAATGATACCCGTAATTAGTCCCGACCACATATCGCACCGACCATCTATTCGCACCGGCCACGTCCATGCAGTTATTATTATACACGACGGAAATAACGGAAGCTCATAACATGCTATTGATTTTGCTAAAACACACTACCTTTGTCATTAACATTCACAATTCACAACCCTATCGGTAACTGTCGTTTGTTTATTTTACTTCACCCCCTTTGTTTGTGTTAATATTTTGCGTGCAATGGCAGAACTAGGAATTGTGGGTTTCAATGGGGTCAAAATGCTGTGTAGTTGCAAGTTAATATTTTTCTTTATGGAAATTGTTTTCTTTTGTCTTTTAACCTTTGGAAAGGACCAAAGACACGACTACGGACGAACGGATAATAAGTATCAAGACCTTCGCATATTTCACCCTACCTACCCTAATTATTGACTGCTATTATCGACAGTATTATTTCAGGTTTTCCCTTAGAAAATTGACACACTAATGGGTACTTTATGGCTTTACTAGAAAAGCATAATAACTGTCCTATATATCTATGTAGGCTTCATAAGTACCAACTGCACGTATTTTCAGATGTTTATCAATAACTTGATGTAACATCCTCATTTACCTGCAGTTTTGGCAGTTAACGGTTAACGTAACATTTTCTGCGTTTTCAAAGTATTTTAACAAAGTGAATTGCGAAAGTCGTTTTCTAAAACAGTAGATAACAACCCATGTGATGGCAGTTTGGTTCGTTGTTACGACATGAGGCGGCTTTTTCAACATTTAGCGACATCGTCAAGTCGTAAATTCGAGGGCAACACATTTTGACTCATTAGCGATGGGCGCGAACTAAAACAAACTGCTCTGCAGTTACAAAACAGTCCCTTGCATATTTATGTAAGTATATTATATAGCCTCGGTTCTTTGACGTTAATGAGAAAAAATCGGTGAGTTAAAAGCAAGCGGCATCTCCTCACAAATAATCACTTTAGCATGCATACTTCGTTAAGTGCTGCTGCAAGTATTATTCGCTTCTTAACTATTCCGTCATACATTTAATTAACTCAGTACATGCTTACAAACGCTACGCCCCGCACAAACTGGTAATTGGGCAGAAGTTTCTCGAAAATATCACACGAATAAGTTTTCTACTTTCCAATGCATTTTAAAAGTATACTTTCGGTGCAACGACCAGCGCAGCGCGATGGGACGATCTCTCGCCTAGCAGATCGAGTCCGCCCAAGGACGTCCACTCCACAGCCTCCAGAAACTGTGCGACCTTATCTCCATGAACCGAAGGACCATTTTTTATTAGCATATATCATAGATAATCCCTTGGCCGAGTCGGCAAGAAAAATGATCCTGTATAAAAAAAGTCCAAAAGCGTCGGCTCGCGGTTGTTTTATTTTATCGAGCCGCGGTCGAAGGCAACATGGCCGCGAGAGAAGCGAATTATCTCTGGATATACTTTATAAGATGCTTATCACGCGGTGCCGGATAAATGAAGCTTAAGTGTCGTAAAATGCGAGATAGGAAAAGCTTTCAGTTGGGCGTCTAATTAACGGTATAAGCCGCATCAACAACCATTGTAAAAATGTTTCAAAGTTAAGAAATTTATTTTAATTTTGTCACGAAAAAGGGCTACTACATCCAAATTTTTAAATGAATATAATAGATTCATAAGTTCGTTACGCGCCGCTCTGTCTGCTCAAGGCAGGTGCTCGCCGATATTTTGACAACGATACTTAGCAGAACCGCCCATTTTTTTAATTTAATACTTTTTTTCAACATCCACTTGACCCGTTTTTGAGCGAACCGATGTTATTTATAAATGAAAAAGTGACATTTTCGTTACTACGAGTTGAATTATGTTTATTATATTTTGGGGTGCTTAATATGATTATATCTTTTCTAATTTAAAATAGAAATACCGAAGTAAGGGTGGTATTTTCAGAAGTTCGAAACAAAAACCATGTTAAGTATTTCTTTCTGAGAAAATTAACATTAATTTTGGATATAATTTCGCATTAATGTAGTACATGTATACAATTAAACATAAAAATATGAATAGGAATGCTTGTGCGGGCGGGCAATAGACAATAGAAGGAAAGAGTGTATTGTTTCACCTCGGGTCCGGGGAGTTTCGCTACAATGAACCGCATCCGGGGTCGCCGGGCGTGGACGACGATCACGGACCCAAACTGAATATATTAGGTATGCCATCATGTCCCTTGATATCGTTGTGAACAGCGGTGAAGCTCTATGCGGCTTATTTACTGTGCTTTATACCGCATGTCTTTAGGGCTTGGCTGGAGATATGACGCCATAACTTACAAAGTTTTGATAAATAGTAAAGTAATAAAATCTATATTGTTGTAGTACTTAGACATAAGTGCAACAAGATAAAAATAAAGAACAAAATTACCATGTTCTTGCTAAAATAGTGAAGACTAATAATTTATTCAGAAATATAAAGAAGTAACATAACTTATTCTAAATTAAATGAACTTTACTTAACAAAATAATAATATAGCCACAAAAAATAACGAAGTGTGCAAAATCAAGGATTCTATACAGTCTATTATTTAATGTCTCTTAATAGTTAATTGTAGATAAGGGTAGAAACACCCCAGATAATAATAAAATAATAAATTCAGGGCCAGGGCGCGTGGCAGGATGCTGGTGACAAATGACGAGGACGCGTAAAATTACAATTATCTCTTTATACTGGCAACCCTTCTCTCATTATGCAAACTTAACGCATTTACTGTATATGTTTATTGTAATTATTCTATGAAGTATTTATATAATTTCGCCGTTACGTGATTTTTTGTCAACTGCGAATGTGCGTATCGCAAATGACACTGGAAATTACCGATAGTTTTCAAATGTTTAAATAGAATTTAATTTGCTGATTTATCATTTCATGATATTAGGAATATAGTTTTAATTGGAACTCTCATGTGACGTTTCAGTTATCGTACATCAATATTATCCCTTACGGTTCATCAGTCTCGTCAATTTCGTATCTCAACGAGCCACCATGCGGGATCGCATTATTGCTTTTTTATTAGCTTTTTTCTATCCCCTGTCTCGCAGTTTTTGTTGCGCGTGCGTTCGTGGGATAGGTCGCGATGCGTTTCTGTTTATGCTGGTATTAGCATAATGCACTTTTATCCCTCACTTAATGCATTGTATATCAATTGTCGCTAAAATATAATTATGTAAGTTCATCGGCTTATTGGTGTGAATCGCTAATGTGGACCTTTTGTAAAGTTTAATAGCCTCGTCGGGAATGAGGTATCTTCCGCGAATCGCTAAACTAATTACTGACGTCGCCGTCAGAATCAAAGGTCATAACTGTTAAGTATTGACAATGGCACATTTGCATTCGTGTTTCCGGAGCAATAGCCAAATTATCGTGAAATTTTAACAGTCGTGTGGTTGACCGCTGACGTTACAACATGTTTTTTTTTTGTTCAAATAATTGGTGTGCAAACCTTTGTCAGTTAAATATGATAAAAACAAGTAAACTGTTGCTAATTCTGTGCACGAATGATAATATTCTTTGGTTTTATTTACGGGCCTTTCAGTTTGTAATCTTTTTGTTTGTCTGTCGATCCATTAAAGCATTTGCTTATCCATTTGTGTGTGTGTTTTTTTTGAAGATATTTGAATTAGCTAATGGCTATCGCAACATTACACAGAGAAATTATATCTATGTTGAGCTGATATTTTATCCAGACAAAAAGTCATAGAGGCTTTGGTGTAAGTCTCAAGAAACCATGCATGTGTTAGGATGATTTGTGGTCTTCTCGGTTTTTCTGTATGTCTGGTGTCGTTAGCAGAAATAAATACTGACTTTCAGGAAACAAATGAATCTCAATTACATACAATTTTACTAAAAATTCAATCTATAGCTGCAGCATCCACTGAAAATAGTCGAACCGTCTGTACTAATTTATCGAACTACCAAAATCTTTGTGTAACATACCTAGTGTTATACCACTCCTAATATTTCTCATTCCCACATTCGTACGTAATCGAATTAATAATAATCGGCGCTTGAAGTCGAGGCCAGTATCGATATGCAAATGGTTCACTCAAGGCTTCAAGTGCACTCAACACTCCGCCATTGATACGAGAGAATTGCTCTGACATTCACTGCCATTGTTTATTACAAGGAATTTGGGTTTTGCATGAATTCGTGAGAAAATCATAGACCAGAAGAAGTCAAGAATGGTTCAATATTTTGTTGGTGAAATTGTTTTAGGGACACTGTAGAGCAGATTAAATCAACAAAACTTATCTAATGAAAACAACCATTGTTCTACACTACAATTTTGTACTCATCGGAACTTATTTTACAATTTGTCGATTTTTTGTTTTCTTGTTCATTGTTTTCAGATAAGTTTTGGAAAAACATAAACCTAAACAGGACCTAGTATTGACCATGTTGTGTGCCATGAGCTAAATTAGTAACTCTATTTGTGGTGGTTCAAACTTCGTCTGAAATGCTGTTAGAATAAAGCTCTAATCAGGTTGCACTACAAAGTGGTTGTTACGTCAGTCACTGCGGGCCGAATAGTGCAAAATCAGTGGTTTCGATCAATTTAAAAAAAAATAATGGATTGGACTAAAAACATAAAACACTATGATGCTAATATGTTACTTGTAGAATTATTTTTCACGCCCATTCCTATCAAGATCGGAGACTCTACACTCGAAGTTGTAGACGATTATGTGTACCTGGGACAAACGGTCCAGTTAGGTAAGTCTAACTTCGAGAAAGAGGTCAATCGTCGAATCGCTGCCCAGCCGAGTCGGGGCAGCTTTCGGGAAGCTGCGCGGTATCTTCTCGTCCAAGTTACCGCAGTGTCTGTCTATGACCAGTGTGTGTTGCCGGTGATTACATACGGGACCGAAACGTGGTCGCTCACAATGGGCCTTATCAAAAGGCACCCAAAGAGCAATGGAGAGGGCTATGCTCGGAGTTTCCTTGCGTGATCGAATCAGAAATAAAGACATCCGCAAGAGAACCAAGGTCACCGACGTAGCCCAACGAATTGCCAAACTTAAGTGGCAGTGGGCAGGGCACATTGCTCGCAGAAGGGATGGCCGATGGGGCCGAAAAGTTCTGGAGTGGCGACCGCGAAGCGTAAGACGATGCGTTGGAAGACCTCCCACTAGGTGGACCGATGACCTGGTGAAAGTTGCGGGAATCCGTTGGATGCGATTCGCACGGGACCGGTCAATGTGGCGACACTTGGGGCAGGCCTATGCCCAGCAGTGGACGTCTTTCGGCTGAAATGATGATGATAATGAGAATTATTTGCCAAAAAATCTGAATGATCGCATGTATTTTAGTATGATTTTTACTAGTTAAAAGAATTTTTTAGAGATATTTATAATTGTATTATGTTTCCAAAACACTATCATACTAGCATATATCCTGAAGAATATCATTTTTTTTTCTGGTTTTGTTTATTGCGGTGAATCATGTACTATCAGGCATTAGGTATAAAACTCGTGTTTAGCTCTTGTAGTCTCCTTAAAGAAAGACTTGTTCCTAAATTACTAAAAAGGGAAAAAGAAACTGCGAGCCCATCCGTTCCCTCCGCTTTGTCATCAAATATGACATCTAATGCCATTAATTATCCCAAAGTCCCTAATATGTTCCTCATTGTATTGTCGGGGATGTTCTCGCATCCCGTATCATCTTGATTGTGGGATGTTTAACCCCGATCATGAAGATTGACGTTTTATTCTGTTAATGTGCGGTGAATTTAGCTTTCATAAATGTGGACAATATCATTTATTATAACTTGTTATAGATTATTGAGTTTTCGTACTTGTGATCTTATTGTGCTCACATCATTCAAGCTACATTTCCTATCATTTTCAGTAAGTGTGAGTAGATTTAAATGATGCCATATAGAGAAAATATGTTTTTGTTTAAAACAAAATATGTAGAACTCTAGATCTCCATCTAGAGTTCTACATATTTTGTTTGAATAAACAAGTTACTTACTAGACTTCTCCAAGTCTAGTAAGTAACTTGTTTATTCAGTTTTTCATGTAGAAACGCAGGCCTTAGTAGCCACAAATGAGACAAGGATAAAAACTACCTTCATACTTTTATGTCGCTCTATCTACGCGACTCAAACATAGACTACAAAGAAAACTCTCTAATATTAGGTTCAAAAGCACCACAAAATAATAGGAATGACGTATTCACGAAGACGCGTCCCCCAAAGTTTGGCGGAAGACAAGACAAGCATCGCTTAACAAAAAATATTGCACACACAGCTTGGTCTATTTTTGAGTGCATTTCGCGCTATTTTGGCGTTCCCTACGCGAGCAATGTGTCAATGACCTCGTTTGGTAGCGTTGTTCACTCACTTTTGGGGAATTTTTAGGACGGTCATGTTTGTATCGAAATGTGAAGCATTGCGCGCCGGAATTCATTCGTTGTTATAAGGTTTTCAGCGATTTTCATGACTAGAGACAGACTATGTTTTGTTCTGTAGGTTTTAAAGTCTTAATCGTAAAAAACTCAAGTGACTAATTCATACTTCTTCTTGATTCACATCCAGTCTTCACTCAACTGCATGATTGTATTGTGTTAAATAATTGGAAACAATCAAAAATATGGAGCAAATGTTTTTCTAGAAAGCTATGCTTTTCACTAGGCCAAGGAACTGGGTCTGCTAGAGTACTTACCTGTTATGTGATGTATCTATGTTGTGTAATCGTCAGTGGCCAAGAAATTAATCTTTTACCTGAAAGTATGTTTAAATGCCCATAAAAGGAATATCGAATAGCGTTAATTAGAACTTTATAATGTATGTTTATACGACCACTGATAGAGTTCCTTATTCCGAAGGCAAGACGCGAAGTTCAACGTTAACATACAAAGGCGCAGTGAAGCGCGGCATTAATTTTTTATAAGCTGATTTCGGCTTTATTTTATCGTGTTGACGCCGAGCAGCAGCGTTCGCGGTGCACACTACGAGAGGTGCTGTGTCCATGCGCGCGCGCACTCACGCACACACGCTCGCGAGCCCTCCTCAGCGCGCTGCAATTCGTCGGCGAGCCGGCCCCGCGTCCCGCGCCCTCCGCACGCAATTGCACTGCACTCCGGCACGCTGCGCTGCGTGCGTAAAAAGCGCACACAAGAGGCGCGGGGAGGAGGCGGACAGGCACACAGGCAGCCGCGACCGGCCGCCTTCCACCAACACAGTCACTGCCAGACGCTCGCGAGAGCACGCCGCCCCCACACAGGGCGTAGCCGACACTACTCGCGCGAAACAACCCCGAACGTGCTACGAACTTTGTTAAGTGCAAGTGCGGACATTCTCACATGAGTTTTCCTGATATAAACATTTTCAACAACTATCCTGATCACGTGTAGACGCTGGATTAATTTTCTTTGAGGTAAGTTTCACTTATTGTTTTTAATTTTACTTTCGTAGCGGTGCTACGCTTTCGTAGCCGGCTGATAACGCAGGACCTGTTTAGTATTCAAGGTTTGTATAAATTAAGTAAGTGCCATAATTTTGCTGTCGCATTTTATGCATAGTTCTGTGGCTATAAAGATGAAAATAGGAAAGCCGGTGCGGTGCAAAATTTATAGAGAACACAACAGGAGGGAATCCGGCGTTACTGCTTTCATCGGTCCCCTAACTTCGATTGTACCTGCCGAATAAAAGGTAAAAAGTCAATTTGGCAGTATGGAAGGGCTATAGAGTGTAATATGTAAATGGGGAAGGGCGGTGCAGTCGGGCAGTCGCGCTGGGCCGCGGCATACGTCGTCAGTCAGTGCTGGTCGCAGAGCGATGCGTATCGTGCTCACTACGCACGAACTTTGTGTACGCAAGGATTATCACTTTTGACGGACTAGTGCGTGACTCGAAAAATTTCTCCACGATGTATCCCGCCTCCACGAACTACAATATTATGCCAGGTATTATATGTTTCGCATTATTTATAAGTTGTTTGTACACATTATTTACGCAAAGTTTAATGATGTATTTGTTTTTTATGATACTTTGATTGCGATTCCAATAACTTTAGTGTAGGAACATTGTATGCAGGTGAAAGAGATTTAGAAGTTCTTATTTTTATTTTAGCTAAGCGGTTCTGTAATTTTAAAAGCGTGGTAGGATATCGAGGTATAAAACAGTCCATTTTAAGTGCAATAAATATAAACACGAGAAGTAAACAAATGAAAAAAAAAATCTATTGGAATAAATTCTCCGATTCCACCCATTCGATTTCTTTTGTTGACATTACTTTTCATTGACACTTTTTTTTTCATACCTGTTAGAAAACATCAAGTTTATTTTTTATATTATTATAAATATTTAATATGCTATTAAGAGCTACTTTACAATTCAATTACTATTAACCGCTCGTCAAGTAACAATTTCGTCGCAGTAACGGCTTTATTTCGTATCAGTAAGAGCGGTTTTCGCAGTTCAACCGTTATAACCAACATGCGATTGACCATTTACAATGATTTTGTTCAATAATATGGTAGCTACATAGATTTTTCTTTCTCTTACAGAATCACAATTCAGAAAAATGGGGAGCGTCGAAGGACCTCAAACATTTTGTTTGAAATGGAATCACCACAAAACAAACTTAGTAGAGATTCTAGAAGCCTTGATCAAGGTGGAGACCTATGTCGACTGCACGCTAGTGGTCGACGACCAGGTCACTTTCAAGGCGCACCGAGTCGTCCTAGCTGCTAACTCCCCGTACTTTCAGTCAATATTAGCTGATGTCCCAATGGACCACTGCAGCATCCTCTTCCCTGGTGTGAAGGACTTCGAGATGCGTGCCCTCCTCGAGTACATGTACACGGGCGAGGTGAACGTGACGCAGGCTCACATCCCACACATCATGAAGGTGGCTGAGCAGCTGGAGGTAAAGGGTCTGTTCGACATGACCGAGCTGCGGCGGCGGCCCGGCAGCACGGAGCGTGCGCCGGCGGCGTCGCCCCCGCGCGTGGTGCCCGCCGCGCCCTCCAGCGTGTCCCCTCCCGCTCCCGCGCCCCCTTCGCGCTGGCCGCCACCACCCGCCGCGCCCGTCCTCTCCGCCGCCTACGACTCCTCTGATATGAATCCTCTCAAGCGTAAGAAGCTGTCCAGCATGTTGGCCACTCGCGATACTCCTATTCTAAGGAACGTTCTAGCCCAAACCTCTCCTGTGGACTCTTCGCAACCTATATCCCTAGTGTGCCACCCAGTTAACCAGCACGCACCACCTCGCCTCCACTCCAACGGATCAGCACATGAATCAGAACGCGCCGCAAGCCCGCATCGTCCTTTTGACTACCGCCCGCGCAGACTTTCCTCAAGAGCTTCTTCACCCCACTACAACAGATCAGACAGGTCAGAAGATGCCCACTCTCCGTACACAGAAAGATCCTTCGACGATGAAAGCCAACGCACTTTCCATCCGTCTCCTCCACCAACCAATTTCCAACAAGACGTGAGAGCCGGATTAGCGCCGTACGTCCCCCCACAACAGAAACCCGAATGGAAGCGATATAAACAATACACGAGATCCGATATTTTATCAGCTATCGAATGTGTGCGTAATGGAATGAGCGCACTACAAGCATCGCGTAAATACGGCGTTCCTTCACGTACGTTGTACGATAAAGTGAAGAAACTCGGAATAACGACCAGCCGTCCAATGAGTCGGGGGGTCAAGAGAGAGTCGAATGGAGCTGCATTCCCATACGGTTTAAGTGGAACAGGCGGTGGAGGTGAAGATGGAAATCCATCAACGCCGCTTATCGATCCATCATTCCTCCAGCAAGCATTAGAGGGAGCGACAAGAGACGGTGGGCGAGAGGCGCTGCACGCGATGGCGCTGGCCGCGGCCGCACACGCGGCGCTGGCTCCCCGCACGCCGCCGCGGTCGCCGCCGCACTCACCGCGCTCACCCGTGCAGGACGACGACCACGTCGAAGACTTGTCAGTACCTCGTCGACGTGACTTAGACCAGCCGCCTGGAGTTATTGTTCCGCCGCGTAACTTTGCGTTAGATTGTGGTAGCGAAAGAGATTGAACGATAAGACATCGTGGAATGTACATTCGAAAAGACTGACTTAGGCGTACAAAGTTAGGAGTAAGGCACTTATTGGTAGGCTAACTGGTAGGCCGTGCCGCGTGCGCACGCCGCCGATGACCGGGCGCTCCGGCCGGGCGATTGCAATGGGCCCCGCGGCCACTTTTCTTCTACCTTTTCTTCTCTATTTATTTCAAAGTGTCGTCGAAGCTTGAAAACGAAATCAAATTTCCGTTTGATGCTGGACGACGCCTTATTGTGATTTTATTTTTGTTTATTTCTTCTTTCGTTTTTTTTTGTTTACAACATTTACGTCTTTGTTAATGAATAGAAGAATAAGTTAGCTTTAACTAGCATGTAATGTTGTCTTAGTTGGACTGGTAACTTCGTAGGGCCGAAGGGCAAGCAGGCAGTGCCGGCCACGCCGCCGCGCCTAGGGCGGGTTAGCCCAGACAAGTTATTGTGCAATTTGTTGTCCGCGACTGTGATGTTTATAGACTGAAATGCCGCTACTACCTCACGCTCGCTACAGCTACTCTAGTCCACCGCGTCGCACCATGCCATACCTCCACGTGAACAGTTAATAAGAAATCCTTACTTTATTGACACCATGCATGATGAAGAAACTTGCGTGCGACGCACATGTCACCGCGGATAGCGACGTATCTACATACATACCAATCTATTCTTATTGTTTCCTTACGTTACGGGTTAGATTAATTTATTAATTTGTTCGTCGATTGCCATAAATGTTCGTTGTTAAATATCTAGTTGTGCTCACCATATCCTCAATATAAAATGTTTTGCACAAGCACCGAGCACGGTGGTTCATAATAGAGTTAAGAGATTTCATCACTTAGTTAAGAATGCTCAATGTTATTATTAGGTTTGTGGTAACATACAAAAAAGTCGTCGCGATGCGCTGTTATACGTAAAATGTCTAGTTTACTTTCGATCTATGGATGTACTACCGTGTGTTTCGCTCGTTGTACAAGCTCTTGTTCTGATTAGAAAAAAATCTAAATGTACAAATGTGCACATTTTTACTTCTCAGTAATTCCTGTTCGTGTAACTATCACATCTTTTAAAACTTGATTTTCTTAAGTAAAAATGTATATTAAAGTCCTAAGAGTAAAGATATAATTTTATATTATCCCTAAGTTAATCAAAATACATTACTTATTATTTGGTAATTGATTAGAAGACTGATTTGTTACTTTAGTCTAGTTTGAAAATGCCATAGATATCTACGAATGTATCTACCTTAATTTTGCAAACGCAAATGTGTAATTAAAATTAATTTAAATCACGTATGGGTGTGTGTAGAAGCTACACTTTGGTAGGTTTCACTATTTTGTGCCTTTGTTTGTTGTAATTAAAACATTATCTAAGTTAGGACATTCCAGTAGGTGTACCTTATGCACTCTTGTGTTTTGTGGTTATCATCAGGCGTAGGACCAGGGCTCCAGGGCTTCTACTGATGCCTACAGGTGTCAGCCTGCCATTACAATTAAATACTTCACATTTTTTGTTAAATCGAATGTTATAATGTAATTATTATAAATCCACTTTTGTGCCTATAAATATATGTTATTAAGTATGATGTTATTGCACTATAGTTCATCAATTAAGTTGGAATTTGAAAATATCGTATGTACTTTAATATGTAGTTGTACTGTATGTATACACCTAAGTTATATTAGATCGAGTTTGTTTATCTCGTAACTACATATTATTATAATAAGAACTCTATATTTACAGATAATATAATGTTACAAATATAAATTAAACGTTTAATATCAATGATTATTTTATTTTTCCTTTCCTTCCTTTTTACCTAGGTAACCCTACCGCCGAATTCTAAACTCTGCCTACAAAAAATCACTTACTATCTACTCTTACTCGTTACATTTGCGAAGTATTCTAGGCGGCTAGTACACACATAAACTTGTCCCTATCAATTAATTATTCACGATATATCGAACCAAAAAATCCTTGAACTTCTTTGAAGAGCCGTAAGTAACTATAGATACTTATTCTACGAGTACCTTCATTGCAAAAGTATGAATTTGACTGAGATTTTTATGGCACGTCATGGCAGATTATACACCCAACAGTTACAGAATAAATTAGGTTAATGATAATAAAATATCAAGATCAGCTGTCTGTTTAGAAAAGCGGGAAAATGACCTAATCCAAACGGACCGTCATCCTACAGTATTCTCGCGTAAAACTAGAAATAAAAAGCAGAAAACTACCCAGCATCTAATTTCAGTAGATCCACCTAAATTGTAAAATTAGACAGTATTCATTTTCATAGGTTTTTTTTTCATTCAAGCAAAAGATTACAATTTGCCTGCAAAGCAGTGATTGAAGTAAGGGGCGGTAAGTATCATTATCAAACTGGTACTTTTTCCATTAACAATATCCAAAAGTAATAAAGAAATTCTTCAAAAATCAATGATATTAAATAATCAAAATGCTATCCAAAATTCGGCCAAGTTATGAAGAAATGTTTGCGAAGTTGGGGATGACTATTCTACATTATCGCCATCTTGTGGCTACGACCGTAAACAGTTGCTACGGCATTGTACGCGCGCTACGGCTACGAGCGGGCGAGCTACGAGCTACAGTTAGCACGGCTACGCTGCCTGTTGCTACGCGCCATAGACGCGTAGACGTTCCGAAATATAAAAGTAGATGGCGCAGTTTTGTATTTTGGTAATAATTATGATTATTTTTAGGTAAGATATGTAATATAAATATGTATGTAAGTTAACCTAACTTAGCTTAGTAGACCAATGTTGAGCATTTCCAGGGGTTTTTATTTTATAAATTTATAATGTTTAGGTCGTCGAAGAAGACTCCGACACCTGTTATGTACCGGTCTCGGTATTTGCTCCATCAGGAGTAGGTCCTTAGCTCTTTTGGACCTGAGTAGCCGCGCGTGGCCGCACGTCTCCGCCTGTGAGCTCAATGTTGTAGTGTTTTTGATTAAAGTAGGTCTTCAGGGTTCTGTCGCTGGGTGCGTCGTCATGGGCTCTTGTGGTGCGGCAATGGGTGATGTTCTCATGCTGCTGGTGATTGTCATGCAGCCAAATCTTTGTAGCTTTTCGAGATCCTTTTAAGGGCCAGCAAACTAAAGAGCTGTATAGGTACTGATGATTGGTCAGATGACTGTAAAGTGTATCATGTATGGCCAGTAGGTGTTTTTGGAGTTTATGCCCCAGTTCCTTCCGAGCAGTCTTTTGCATTGCCTTAGTGCTATGCTGGCTTTTATAGTGATGTAATCGGTGTGTTCTGCCCAGTTCAGATGTATGTCCAAATAAATGGCTAGGTACTTGGTTTCAGTCGATAAGCCCACAGAAACTTGGTAATTGTAGGGTTGGCAACTTTTATTTCTTTGTGAAAAGTACGAGTTCAGTTTTGGTAGGGTTCACTGCCAGTTTATATTCCTTGCACCAGTCCTCTACAATATTCAAGTTTTGATGCATTTTATATGAAAACTTCATAAGTGTGCCATTTTATGACTTATTTTGTTGCCTACTTCGGTACGATTATTTTATTATTGCCATGGTTTAATAAACTGTTTACTGAACGTCAATAATTGACGATATTGTAGTTAAATTTCATTTTTATCACTCTTATATCCTCAACATTATCCATATTATCCGGTTTCATCCGGATAACGTTATCCAAGTATCCGCACTCTCTTAAAAGGTACTAAATTGCATGAGCGGATAACTGCATGCTCTAATCGGGAATAAAGAAAAACTTTGATTGTCTTTTGGAACTTAGAATAATTTATATAATTAACTCTACATAAATAACAACTTATTCGTGTTTATCACATTGGTAGTTATAATCTGATTAAGTTAATATTCATCTAACATTCGTTAAAACAACATGGATGGAGCTAACAAAACGTTCAAAGCGGAAGAAGACAGAGCAGATCATGTCACAACATTACTACCTAGCACACAGTTCTGTCTGTTGCGGGTAAGTTATAATCGGCGTTACCTTACTTTTGAAAAAACACTACTTACTAAGGTAAAATCGCCAAAATGGGTTAAAATCAGTTTTTTTACACAGAGCCAGAAAAGGCTGAATAAAAAAAACAATGATACCAAAAACCGGCTTATGTTTAGTATAGTTGTTGGTGCAGTAAATGTTAAAATGTCAAAATTACAATATTTTTACTAGATCTTAAAATCTTTAATGTTTCTTATCGTTTTCGTGCAGTAGGTACTAAATATAAGAGTATTATTTTCATCAATTATTACTCTTTCTTGGCTCTGGCACTGAAAAGCTTAGCCCGAAAACGGCTATAGGTGGCAACACTGACAGCAAGTGCCAAAAGAACTATGCAGTAGTGCACAAACAAGCGAATCATAATTATATCGACATTTATCATATCGATATTTTGAAACAGTATCGATAAATTATCGAGTGAAAAATATCGATATATCGAAATATCGTCAGGTTTCGTATGATTATTCGTACATATTCCCAATGCATTCAAACTTCGTAAAAAAGAATAAAAGAAAACAGTATTTTTATTGATGCTTGAGCCTCACCGTAAAATTGTCAAATACGTTATATTACAATGTAACGTGTGTCTCTCTAGCGATATTGTAAAGTCTCGAATTATTGTCAACTGAGCATACGGAAGTATCTCTGCACCCATATTTGGGACTAAGGGCACCCCCCCCGTCAGGTTAGTTAGGTTCCTTTAAACCCTGCACTCGGATATAGAGGCCCCGCGAAGCGGGGCTCCGTCGACTACGCTTTTTTGGGGAATATAAAGTGTTTTAAGGTTAGGTTATATTAATCGATATTTCTCAGGAATGGTACAGTATCTTTTCATGAGAGTGGTAGCACTGGGCAAGGGGGACTCCTCTTTCCCTCCACTCCGCGTGTGTTGAGTACCATCGCATGCATTTCACGAAAAACAATGCGTTTTATTGTAAGCAGTATGTTCGTTTGACAATAATTTGAGAGTTTACAATATCGCTAGAGATATTACAATATAACGTTTTTGTCAATTTTACGGTGACATATACAATTTAATCAAACCAGTAGTCATCAGCTAAGGACACGAAACCAAAGTTGCGTTAAAAAAATCGAATTTGATACTCTAAAATAAATATAGAATGACAATTTATCGCGCTTTAAAAATATCGACGAAATATGTCGATAATTGTATGGAAAAATATCGATATTTCGATGTTTTTTGCCCATGCCACTCAGTCCTATTCTTATTAGAAACGCATTAAACACCAAAACCTAAACCCTCCTTCTGGGTCATCATTATCTTCATATTATACTGTGATCTTCCTGCCCTTGTTCCTGTGATGGCGTGAGGTCAGTCGGGTAATACAAATAATAAAGCGTTTTGTGGTAAAGAGTTAAGTTTCCGAACGCACTCACATGACGTCATATCACACCACCTATTTGCTTTCTTTTGATTGGTGGATAGAAATCATCAGACAAATGTCAAATGAGTAATAGTTACCAAATGCCAAAAAAACGTAAACAAGTGTATTTTTATGTGAAAAAAGAACGTTTTAATGGTTTAATCAATAAAAAATGGATTTCAAAATGGAACAAGATGATCCATTCATAAATTCTGACGTGTTTAACGTTCACGACATTGCAGAAATAGAAGGTAAGACTTAGTTATTTTGTTTAGAAAGATACAGCCCAATTACGTCGTAAAAGTATGAGTAATTTATGTAATAATTCGATAATTTCAGACTTTCTCAGTGGTTGTGATGGAGATTTTATGAAGACACTTGAAGATGAGCTAGCTCGCGTCGATGATCACCCACTTCTCAGTGTTGACACGAAGGTTAAGTCTGAAGTAACATCTCAACCCCAAGTGTCACCATGCTACAACCCCACCGGAAACCCTATGGTGTCACAATACACGCACAGAGCAAAGACACAACCAATTACTACTCCACAAGCTAAGAGTAGTCCTGTACAAGGAGTTTATGCTAGAGAAGAAAGTTATAATTTGAAACTCAATGATGGTGCTCCATTGCCTGACGTCACGCAGCATGGGCGCAAAAGACTACCTGCACAAGCCCCCATGCTTCTGCAACAGGTAGTACAGAGTCCACTCTATGTGAACTTGGCACCAAATGTGCAACAACTTCCTGATGGCAGGGGGGCCTCATTGATGCAATTGGATACACCCAAACAAATGAATCAGCCTGCAAAAGCGAAGCCTACAAGTCAACCTTTGCTGTTACAAAACAATGCTAAAGGAGTGACACCACTTATTCTGAAAACATCTGATGCTAGTTTCTCTCCAGTTGTGTTACAGTCAAATATCATAAATCCGGAAACTCAAACTTTTATGTATACCAGTGCGCCTGTACAAGGTAAATTCTATAATAATTCATATAATTCAGTGAAATATTTGTTAATTTCTTGGGATAGTTCTCTTAAAAGTTATTAAATATCTAAGAATAGGTCATGCTTAATTTTCCAGGAACAACACAAGGTATCATCACTAATACAAAAGCAAATACAGAGAACCGGCCGATACACACATTTTTTACAAGCAATAATGGACCTACGCTCTTAACAGGGATACCTGTAGTCCTTGAAGGTGAAAAGATAACTTTAAGTCAGGCTCCGAATATGGGAGTTCCGAAGGTTAAAGAAGTGAAACGCAGTGCGCACAATGCTATCGAAAGGCGGTACAGAACTAGTATTAATGATAGGATAGTGGAACTTAAAAATATGCTGGTTGGAGAAGAAGCGAAAGTATGTATTAATATTTTTTGTAACATAATAATAATGTGTTGCATCAGCAGTTTTGAAGCATGATGCAATAAATACATAACATGTGCTTTCTTCATGTTAAGTGATAAACTTAATCTATACAGCTGTTACTTCTTAATAAACAGGCTAACTTATTATCTAGTTGTTTTAAGATAATTGAACATGCTTTATTTACTTACTAGAATATTATTAGATTTAATTATAATTTGGTTTTTTTTTCTGTGGTGGAAGAATATTTTTGTTTCATTCATCACACAGAAATCATTAAATCTGGCATAATAAAAATGATGTAAAAATACTATTGCTATTTTTTACATTCCTTCTTCTAATCAAATGCAATACAAATGTGTTCTAAGTTAACAATGTTGATTTGATGCATTTTTTATCCTTTAATTACTTCCAGTTGAACAAATCAGCTATTCTAAGAAAAACAATAGACTACATCAAGTACCTACAGAATCAGAATACTCGTTTAAAACAAGAGAACATGGCTCTGAAGCTGGCATTCCAGAAGTCTGGAGTGAAGGAACCACAGTTCGATGTTACTTACACTCCTCCACACAGCGACATCTCTTCACCATCCAGTTCACCACATGGATTTGATAGTGATTCACCTTCATCACCTGAATATAAGGTTGGTATTACTACAATGTCAGTTTATCGAGTTACCAGAAATCAAAGCATATTCAAAATAGGAAGATAGACCTTTTTGGGAATTCAAAAGTCTTGGGAACTCTTTAGACCACTGCCACATTTAGCATCAGAGGGATGTAACACTCAAATTCTGCAAAACTAGATTTGATGTAATGGCAGGAAATCTACAGTCAAATCTTAATGTTTATTATGTTATAACTACGAAAATTAACTGTAGATAGAGATAAGTTTTTACAACATTATTACGGAGTCTTTCCTCAGTGTCTCAGGTCTACTTAAAATAATATTTCCAACTAGAAGCCATGGCAGACCCTAAAACAGGCCAGCTTTTAAAAAAAAAAACCGTGTTATAGTGAAATTCAAGGTACAAGTTCTTTTGCTTTCAGGTTGAAGATAAATACTCGACAAAGATCGTCATGGGTATGGGCGATCACTCCCGCCTAGCGTTGTGTGCCTTCATGGTTGGTCTGATAACTTTCAACCCATTCAGTACATTCTTTGGAAACTTCATGTTGGAGTCAACTGTCACTGATTTCTCTGCAAGAGTGGATCATAGGAAAATATTGGCTGATGATGACTTTAGTAAGTATGAATAAATACCTATAGAATAGAATAGAATAGAATACTCTTTATTATGTACACCATAAAAAATAGAAATACAAAAATTTTAAACATTTTACAAGGGGTGACACAATGGGCGGTCTTATCGCTAAAAGCGAGCCATGGGATGATGCGACGTACTAGGCGTGGACGAGACACGGATCCAAAACTTCTTGAACTTTGTGAATGAACTGGCTTATGACCGTGGCTTCACCCTATCGTGTGTTTTAATCCATGTTATAAACTATCTGTGTTAAGTTTCATCTTTCTTTATCGTGTGGTTAATACCTAACCTGGTGTCAGTTTTTATGCTGCCCATAGGCCTCTGACTTGGCTTTACAAGCCGTCGAGAAAAATCTCTCAGGCATGCTGGTTTCCTCACGATACAATACGCACATGAATCAGAAAAATCAGAGGTGCGTGTCTTGGTTAAATTTCATCGAAATCCGTTTAGTCATCCATCCTCACAAACAATCGCGTAGCTTGAACTAGCGTGATTAGTTCACGCTACATCGTGCGGCGTCCGTGCCCCGTACCAGTCTTGGTCCCTACAAAGCTAGTAAATACGGACGAGCAAATACGGCTCCCACCCTCGATGGTCTAACGTGGATCATCCATTAAACTTAAGTAATTAAAAATAGTAATTATAAATAAATAAATTAATTAAAAATAGGTACTCTTTTATGCCATTTAATATCTAATGACTGTTTTACTATTCTAGGTTCAACTGGAATATCATGGGGAACGTGGCTGTTCAGTACTTTCTTTATATATCTGATAAACTTTTTCGTACTTGGAGGTTGTCTGATCAAGTTACTTGTCTATGGAGACTCTGTACCGAAATCACAATCTAAAGAAGCTGGACTTTTTTACAAACATAAACGACAGGCTGACAATTTTTTGAAAAAGGTAACCCTTTTATTTTGTTTACTTACAGTATTGTGGTAAAATATCATTTCGATTTACTACATAATGACATTAAAGCCATAAACAAAGGGAGAAAAATATCCTCGTGTCCTTAGAGAAAGTGATGTTAGTCTTGAATGCTGTACTAGGGAACTGGTATTTGTATTGTATTGTATTGTATAACGGGCTGATGTCCGCAATTCCACGGCGAGGCGCGTATTTTGCGTACGGGTGGGAACTTCACTCGATCCATCCCAGCTCCCCAAAGAAGGCCAGCAGCGCCCCGATGTTGCCGACAATCTCGCGGAGAGTACCTGGACGACCGAAGTACTTTGCCCTATATGATGCAACCGCTGGGCAGTGTAGAAGCACGTGGGCTGCAGTCTCGTCTTCCTCCATGCATGCGCGGTACAGGGGGCTGTCTGTGACTCCTATGACAAAGAGGTGTTTGTTAAAAGAGCCGTGACCGGTGATGGCGGCTGTAATTGTACGCACCTGTGGCTTGGTTAGCCTAAGCGCGCGTTTGGTGAAGCGGCCGTCGATGGCAGGAAGTGCCTCCTTGGCTTGCCTACACTCGCCGTGGTCAAGCCACAGCTTGTGGTGTATTTCACTAGTTCGTTTCCTTACCAGTGTGCGTAGGTAACCGAAAGGGAGTGGTGCGATAGGTTCTGGTCCTACCGCTGCCATGCTCGATCCCCTTCTAGCGAGTTCATCCGCCGCGTCGTTGCCGCGAGAATCGCTGTGTCCTTTGATCCATTGGATGGTTATGTTATTGAGATTACCAACCTGGTTCAGGCGTTGGTGACACTCGTGTATTAACCCGGAGTTCACTGTATGGTTGTTTAGAGCCAGCAGCACCGCCATGCTGTCCGACAGTATACGAATTGAGTGGCCCACAACTTTCCTGGCTATGATGGCCGATGCCGCCAGGGAGATGCCCATGCATTCTGCCTGAAATACCGTGTTGTGCGCCCCCAGAGGTGTGGCTATGTGGATGTTGAGGTCTTCCGAGAAGACTCCCGCCCCAGTGCCAGTACCTGTTTTAGATCCATCTGTGAAGATCCGTAGTTCCGCGGGGTTTAATCCCTCGCAGCGGTGGTCCTCGTGAAGCTGGATTTTGTATTTCTTGTCGAATACAAATTGCTTCGGTATCCGATCGTTGTGTGCTTTCGCCAAAGGGAACTCGCAATAGAATTCCTCCAGTATCGCATTGTGCTGTGTTGTCTTCTTACCCCAGAGCTGAAGTGTTTTAAGGCGTACTGCCGTCATCGTCGCCTCCTGCTGTATGAACAGATGGAGCGGTGGAAGCCCCAACATGGCTTCGAGAGCAGCAGTCGGGGTAGTCCTCATGCAACCAGTGATTGCCATGCAGGCAAGCCTTTGCAGGCGCTGCAGCTTGATGGCTGCTGTACTTAGTTTAGTGCGTGGCCACCAGACCACAGCCCCATAGGCAATCATGGGTCGGATCACCGCGCAGTATAACCAGAGTATAATTTTCGGGGATAGGCCCCATTTCTTACCTATCATCCTCTTGCATTGCCAGAAGGTTATGCAGGCCCTGTTTGTCTTGTTGTCTAGGTGGCTACTCCAGTTTAACTTACTGTCTAGGATGACACCCAGATACTTGACCTCATCGGCTAACTGGAGTTCCGTCTCGAAGAGTTTGGGTAGGCGATAAGGGCCTAGTGTTCGTTTGTGGGTAAACAGGACAAGTTCAGTCTTCGTTGGGTTCACTGAAAGGTCGAACTCTCTGCACCATCGTTCAACGATACGTAGAGCTCGCTGAGTGAGGTCGAAGATTGTCCCCGTCACTTTCCCCGAGATGAGAATAGCGAGGTCGTCGGCATACCCTATTGTGTAGAAGTGGTTCTCGTTGAGTCTAGTGATGAGGTCATTAATCACCAGATTCCAGAGGAGCGGAGATAAAACCCCTCCTTGGGGGCAGCCTCTGGCTATCATGGCCATTTGCTGTTCCCCTTCAAGTCGCACCACTCGTTTGCTCAGCATGTTTGTAATCCAGTCTATCAGTACCTGTTCCACTCCATGGCGAGAGAGCGCGGTGTTGATGCTGGAGAAGTTTGTTTTATCGAAGGCTCCGTCGATGTCTATGAAGGTGCCCAGGCAGCTTCCCTTCTGGTGAATCGCCTCTTCTATCCGGCTGACCACTAGATGGAGGGCGGATTCTGTGGACTTACCTGAGCTGTATGCATGTTGATTAGTATGAAGTGGGATAGTTTGCAAAGCGCCGTCCCTCAGCTCTCTCTCGCACATTTTTTCCATGGTTTTAAGTAGGAAAGAGGTTAGGCTGATAGCTCGGTAGGATTTGGCGTCAGTATAGTCACTCTTACCCGGCTTTGGTATGAATATGACCTTCACTTCTCTCCATCCCTTTGGAACGTATCTGAAGGCCAGACACGCTCTCAGTATAGGGACCAGTCTGCGGGCGACTGAGATCCCACCCCACTGGAGTAGGGCAGGAAATATCCCGTCCGGACCAGCCGCCTTGAAAGGATGGAAGCCTTGGATCGCCCACTGGATTTTCTCCAGCGTAACGACTTTTTGTGCATAGCGCCAGTCATTTCCTGACGGTGTTTGGGTTGCCTCAGTCCAGTCGATAGCCTCTGTGAAAGCGCAACCTGGGAAGTGAGTTTCAGTGAGGACGCGCGTTGCTTCTTCTGGTGAGGTGGTAAGTGTGCCATCTGGTTTGCGGAGAGCAGCAGGCCCAGTCGGGTTCTGCCGTGCTAAAACCTTCCTTACCCTGTTTGCCTGTTGGCAGGATTCGATGCTGCTGCAGTATTTACGCCAACCAGTTGAGCTCCTGTATCTGATGCATTTTTTATAGCATTTCTTGGCCGCGTAATACGCGTCCCAGTCTCTATCAGCACGAGTGTTCATGGCTCTGTTTAGGGCAGACCTTACCTTCCCACGCTTACGTTCCAGCTCCGGTCCCCACCATGGTTGATTCCCTGGTGTAGCGGGCGGAGTGGACTCCGGGCAGGTTGAGCGGAAGCTGTCTGCCATTGATTTTGTGAGATGACTTACCCCCTCGTCGATCCGCGCCGTGTCCTCGTAGGCCATCTCGTAGTTTTTTGACGCAAGTTTGGTTTCGAGGGTGCGTGTGTAGGCAGCACGGTCTGTGTTCCGTGGGTTTCGCCTTGGCAGTGTTGGTGTCACACAGACCTGTATGTCGAACCGGATCCACCTGTGGTCCGAGCAGGAGGCCTCCTTTGAGACCTGCCAGCCGGTGGTGAGGGCCGCCACCCCCTCCGATGCCAGGGTGAGGTCTATGATTGTTCGACTGCGTCTGTTTACGAAGGTTGGCTCGGAGCCTGTATTTAGTAGGGTTAGGTTAGTTGTAAACAAGTATTCCACAAGCGCCTTACCCCTTGCATTAGGTGTATCCATGCCCCACAGAGGATGATGCGCGTTTGCGTCGGCGCCTATGACGACCTCCAGCCCAGTGCTCTCGCAGTAAGTCACGAGGCGGGCGAGGTCGTGCGGGGGCGGCTCCTCTGCCTCGGGCATGTAAGCGGAGGCGAAGACAACAGCTGTTGCTGTGCCTTCCTGCTGTATCAACATCCTAGCTGCAGAGACGTCCCTGCAACAGAAGTCTGTTAGTGGCTGTGTTTTTATATTACGTGTTGTGTAGATGCACGCCCTTGGCTTATCGTGGTCTGTGCTAACTAGAAGCTTACCGCCAAGGTTGGAGAGTCCTTGTACCTGGCCCGCTCTGACCCACGGCTCCTGGATCAGGACAATGGCCGTGTGTTGAACCTCCAGCCACTTCCGCAGCTGAGCCGTCGCGGTCTGGCTGTGGTGGAGGTTGGCTTGCAGGACTTTACAGGGTAACGAAGGGGACGCCATCGCTGGTCGTTCCTTCCTCGTCTCCTGCCAGCCTCAGCCCGGCGAACAGGTCGCCCGCGTCGAAGTCGTCCCCCTCCAGGTCAGAGGCCGAAGACAGGACGATGTCCTCGATCTCCTCACCCGAGAGGACGGCGCCCACGCTGGCGGCAGTAGGTGCGGCTGGCGCTGCTTCTGCAGGCTCGACCGCGGGTGCCCCCACGGTGTTTGTTGAAGGCGGGGCTGCTACCTCCGCCTGTGACCCGGCGCTGGCTTCAGCAGCCGGAAGTCCCTGAGGGACGTCGACAAATTTGCCGTTCCGACCCTGGACTTTTACGTAGACCGCCCCTACTCCAAATGAGAGGCGGCGTCCGGCTTCCATCAGGGTCGGAATTTGGTCCTCAGGGATCCCGACCACCACAAACCATGCGTCGGCCTGTTTGTATGCGCCCCACATCACCCATTCCCTAACGGGGACCCAGGGGTTCTGGTAAAACAGAGTCCGCCCAATGTGGGACGGCTCCGTAAATATCCCCTGCCCGTCAGGGATGGAGATTCCGCATCTCACCCGGCGCTTGATGTCCGCCTGTCTCCTGACTACTAGCGTGGCGCTAGTGATCGGAGGCAGCTCGGAGATCGTCTTCCTCAACCACTCTACGGTGTAGGTGTTCCCACACCACAGTTTTAGGGCTCCGTTGCTGAACACCGGCCTCGCTCTGAAGGTCGGTGGGGAGTCCAGTATTAGGGACCAGGCCTCAGCGACTATCTTCCGCTGAATAGCCGCGAGAATCTGCTCCGACACCTCGCTGCTGATGTGCCCCGACCGTTCGCAGGTAACTGCGACATCCAGGTCAGAGCTTGCAGCCTGGGCGTAGCTTCTGGTGGCGTCCCATCTGGACTGGTCAAGCCGCGGCCGTTTGCGCTCCCCTCGAGGTGTTGAAGTCTCGTTGAGAGCCCGCTTGGCCGCGGCCTGATCACTCTGGCCAGGACGCTGTGCTGCGTGGTCGGCTGGTCCTCTCCCTCCGCTGGCTGCTGGTTGGCTGGGGCCCGGTCGGCTGGTGCCGGCCACGGCCTGCGACTGCTTGCCTGCGGAGAAGTTGACGTTACCGCTGGCCGGTTTTACCCGGCCCGCGGCGTTAGCCCCTGTTCCAAGGGGAGGCATACCTTTCCCCTGTGCCTGCCGCTGCCTCTTGGACGGCCTTTTCCTCCTCTTCGGATTGCCCGTCGAGGGGGCCGGGGCAGCCTGCACTGGTGGTCCAGCGCTGTGCTTGGAGGGACCCCCCCTTCCACCTCTACGCTTGCTACTTTGCACCTGCCAGGCGAGCGCGAACGTGTCGCCGGCGATGCCTATCCCCACCGGTTGACCAGTGACGGCCACCGGGGGGGGAGCGGTAGGTGGGGGAGGATGTAACAGGGGAGCCCGGCCCGAAGGATTAACCTGCGTGGCGGTATCCGCACCTGAAAAAGAAGGGGGAGCGGTACTGGTCCCTAGCAGCGCCGTACTCCTCCTATTCTTATTATGGGACGTTTTGTTCCTGGCAGCGGTTCTCGCCACTGCCGGACCATCACTTGTACTGGAGCCCGCCGTGTTAGCAGCAGAGCATCCGGGTACTTGAGAGGTGCTGCATGCACCCCTTTTGGGAGGATAAATGGCTTTCGCCTCCTCACCAGTGTTCTTGTGTGAGTGTGTGTCGGGTGTGTGAGTTTGTGTGGTTGTGGTGTGTGTGTGAGTTTGTGTGGTTGTTGTGTGTGTGTGAGGTGTGTGTGTGTGTGTGGTGTCGTTTGGTTTTTGGGGTTTTTGGGTATCCATATTTGTGTGTGTCTTAATTCATCTCTCCGGCTTCCCACCCTCCTTGGAGCCCGCACCTGGGAACGTCTCGCTACAAACTAGCTCAACCGTTAGGACTACCTTCGAGATATAGGGGCGTGAGGCTGGCTTACAGTGCGACATCGGGCGCTTGATCAGGTTGACAACGAATCAACCCTCACTTACACCTTCAGCATGACCTTCACCAACCGCTTCAGCCGTCCGAAGACGACCTCCGCAGACCTCCTACCCCTCGCCGTGGCCCCTTGGACGGGACACTTTGGCCATTTCCCTACCCTTGGCTATTGGGTAGGGCCACCGTTTCGCTTGAAATCCAGACCAAAGAGGGCGTGTTGCCTCACGGACGCATAACCACCAGCGCCGCTCGGCTCAACCCTCCAGGACTCCTTCATCCCCGCTTACGGCGCTCAACTACGCAGGTCCTAGCGCAGGTGACCAAGTTTACCTACACGACGCCAGCAGTGTTTAGTGGCGGTCGAGCCCACAACCCCTCAGTCACGGAGGGTCATGGTTAGGTTAAAAAGCGCCTGGTGGTTTTTGTTGCGTCTATTTCCTAGGGAATTAGACCAAAAACAGGGCGGCAACGTGAAGGTAAACACACCAGACTTGTCTTGAGGATCTACACGACTGTGGCGCTCCCCCTCAAGACCCCGCCACCCTACTGCCTCTGAGGGAAGCAGTAAGGTAGGCCTGCATCTATACTACCAAGCAAAGCGCAAGCAAAGCATGTCGTTGTGCAACTGCAAAAGCATAAATACAAGCCCTCCCCATACAAGCCCTCCCCAACTAGGGAACTGGTATTTAATTTTATAAGTGTGATTCCACCGGCCAATGAGAGAGTGTGGAGAGAGAGTGCAGCTGTGTCCAGTATACCCACACCTATATATAATTTCTCCTGTGGTGATGACTAGTTTCCACTGAGATTAGATGCTATAGCCGAAATTCGTTCAGGAGTTCTATTATAATTAACACATAACATCACGCCTATAGTCCTCGAAGGTTTAGGCAGAGGTGTACCTAATAGTGTGTGATGTTTCAAGTCCCATGCAATTGAGGGCGAACCTATTCTCATTATTATTATAAGCCTACATTGTCCCACTGCAGGGCAAAGGCCTCCCTTCCCTCGTTCCACATTTTTCTATTCTCATTAACCGGGCACAAATCCAGACTCAAAGGCTGCTTCTGAGAAATTCCTTAGGGAAAAACCCAATAACAAATCGCCCGATTTTTGAATCGAATCCAGAATCTCATGCTCAACAGTCGCAATGAGGGTTTTCTAAAATGACAAAACCACAAGGTGGCAGCACTGGCGTAAGGTCTAAACATGTATCAAAATACATGAGTTTCTTGTAGTTTACGATTATTTTTTCATTTAATTATCTTTTAAATCATTAAAAAATGCCTCAGTGTTGTGCCATATAAGTTACCTTTTATTAATGTGACTGCTCATGTTACCTTTCATTAAGTTTTCCTTGTACGGTACCACTGACTTTTGCAGTACTAAGAAGCTTAATCTTTAGTTCAGCTACTTTTCTTGTCCGTAATCCATATTTATATTATAAAACAGTCCCAATACGATACGCCTACGTAGCGAATCTAGTGTCAGATAAAATCCGAAAAACCCTCATTTCATCAAACCCAGCAGCGACTATCATTAATTATGAACAATTTTTCAGGGTGACTTAACAAACGCGCGGTTAGAACTACATCGAAGTCTGGCAGTATCGGGGAAGAGCGTACAGGCGGGCGGGCAGGGGCACGCGAAGTATTCGTCTCTCATCGCCGCTGTGTTGCGACAGATGCTGCAGAGACTACCCTTTGGATCCTTCCTCGCTCGCCGGGCTGGCGATCTGTGGAGTGACAGGTACTATATTTTTGTTTTTTTTTTATTTGCTGCTCTCTAGTGCGACTTCTTGAGGCCAATTTTATTTACACTATAATCTTAGAATGCATTTGCGAGCTTCTTAGCTAGGGAAAAGTTGATAATGACAAGCTGATATTGGCAGTAGGGTAAGTAATATTGCTGTTATAAAACTTTACTAAATAAAATATATTTTTTTCCATCTTTCTATCGCAATAAAGTTTGCTGATGAATAGTTAAAATCCTACTGTACTGAAAATATAAACCAGGAAAAATAAAATGATTTTCTAGATGTAATTCAGTATTGGATGTTATCATATCAGGTTAAAGAAGAGAACGTTTCAGTTGTACTCGTCCAGGAAGTCAGAATAGCAATCAAACTACATGGATCAAATACATTTAATTCCACAGTCCATCAAGAAGAGCCACTCAACACTGGGCCGGCGAAGTATCAACGGTATCCCATCGCCTCGCACAACTCGAGATCTTGTCAGACCACAGCGGTCGAAGTGAACGCGTCCTCCTGGCCCTGCAAGCAGTCAACCTAGCTGAAGTGACCGGCAATAGGCATCTATTGGCTGATACCTATGTTACTGCTGCGCTGGTCTTCAAGGACTATATGCCAAAGTTCGGGAATTGGTTGTGTGGGTAAGAATATTGATTTAAAGTACAGTTTTGGAGTGCATGAAATAAGTCTTTAACTTGTTCTTTTTCCCTTTTATTTAGTGCGTAATCAAGAGTACTGTATTTAATATTTATTGTTGAATAAATAATTGAAAACGGTCTAAGTTTTTTTCAAAGAATTGAGGATAAACTGCAGAATAAACTTTCTGGTATTTTGTTTATGTTGTTTCTTACACAAATATTTTAGAACTAGAGTAGTTTCAAAGCATATTCAAACTCTTCGATTGGTGAAAAGAGTTTTTACGAGCAATTGACTCTGATTCAATTGAACACTTATTAGCGTGTCGATGTTCACCTTAATTATGTAGGCCCAGAAGTTGGCGCCTTCAGTAGCGTCCATCCATTCCTTTTACAAGCAAACTGTAGAACATGATATTAAGTGCTGCATTTTTTGTAGAACATTTACACTTTAGGGCGGAGTCATTATGCATCTTCACCTTCGCATGTTTAATATGAATCTCCACCTGAGCAGAACTGAACATTGATACCATGATTAGAAATGGTCTACAACGAAGACAGTCTCTTAAATTTACAAAATTAACCATCTGTATTTTTCTCCAGATACTATCTAAGCCTCTGCCGAGTGACGTGCACGGACGGGATGTCGGAGTGGCCGGTGCGCCTGCGCTGGGTGGGCAGTGCGCGCGGGATGCGCTTCCTGCGCACGCGCCGCTGGACGTATGAACGTAATCCGGCGACTGCGGCGCTCTTCTGTCGTCTGCCTGACCCCGCTGATCCGCTGGCTTATGCTATGAGGGTAGGTTATTGAAAGAAGAAGACTTGCGTCGAAACGGGAGAAGGAGACCTTTTCCCAGCAGTGGACTTAAACAAGCTAGTTTAAGAGGACACATAACGGCCGTTTTCTTCTGTTTCCTCCCAGGATAATGTCATTAGAGCAATATTTATTTCTTCCAAAAAATCTATGAGCACTATTGGCATGTCCCTGTTTTATTTTTTTTATAAATTATTTATTAAAAGAGATATATTATGAACCTTTAAAATCCTTAAAACTGGCCAGGTTTTCCGCTGTGTTCAAACATCCAGAAAACAAAGACTAGAATATATAAAAAAATAAAAAGGACAACATAGGAACACGACCAATACCTTTCTTTAATTTTTAATAAAAAAAGTAGTTAAATCGGTAAAGTTTTGTGTAGTAATCAGGGAACTACGAAACGCTGTTTTTGTGTACTTTTAATTGGTATTTTCTGCTGTTGTCTCTTATGCGTTTTGCGCGCGGTCGTATGGGCACTGCGCGACAGCAATATACATACATTTAACAAATACCTATTTTACAATTCTCTCGGCCGTTTTGATTCCTCTTAATAGTCACTCACAACTAACTTCCAAGCCGCCATAAAGTTTGATGAAAACTATATTAAAAATACTTATCTCGACGAAACTATGTTTATTCTATCGATCCTTAACCGTATCTAGCCTGTTAAAACCGGTTTATAACTTGCATACTAGTGCCCAACGGCAGTCCAGCTTGTATAATTTGTTTGTAATTACAAGACATCACTGTCAGCTGTATTACCTAATGAATTAAACAATCATATTGTTCCAGTAGGTGTTAATGAATCAGATCATGGCGGCCTGCATAGTTTCCCTTCTAGCTATCAATATTATGACATAATAACTTTATCCATGACTTGATTACATAAACAAAGAGTATTATTAATTATGGCACACCTAATATAGGCACTACATAATCCTGCTTTATAAGATGGTTGTTGAGGGACTGGGGGTCCTTATTTTAAAATGGTATTCAAAATACTTCCTTTAAATTCCGCAAAAACCACATTCATGATCGGATGCAGAAAGCAGCACAGGCCTCCTTCCGTCTCATTCGGCAGCCGGGGCGCCCTGCGGACTCTCCGTCCGCATACCGGCCCATTGTACTGCTCAATGAGGTGGGCAAGCTCTTTGAAAGAGTGATTATAAACCGCCTCGCCAAGCACCTTGAGGGGATGGGGCCAATTCTTGCGGAAAACCTGTTTGGTTTCCGCAAGGGGCGCTCTACAGTGGACGCCGTAATGCGCGTGAGAGCCCTCACGACGGGGGATGCGGCCTCCCGGGGCGGGGTTGTATTGGCGTTATCTCTCGAAATCACCAACGCCTTCAACTCCATGCCCTGGAGTTGCATTAGGGGGGCACTCCGCTATCACCGGGTGCCGACCTACTTCCGCCGTGTGGTCGGGGGCTACTTGACGGACAGAGCCGTCGTTTACTCCAGTCGCAGCGGAGAATGGAACCGGCGAGAGATGTCGTGCGGTGTCCCACAGGGATCGGTTCTGGGGCCGCCCCTGTGGACCATCGGTTACGACTGGGTGCTGCGCGCCGAGCTCCCTAGTGGCGTCAGCGTAGTCTGCTAAGCTGACGACACGTGCTGGTGCTGGCACAGGGGAGGTCGCACGAGGCGGCGGCCGAAACCATGACACGCGGGGTTGCGATAGTCGTTGAGAGGATCCGGCAACTGGGTCTCGAGGTGGCATTGCACAAGTCCGAGGCCATGTACTTTCATGGGCCTCGGAATGCGTAACCGCGCGTCGGGATACTCACTGACGGTAGGAGAGGTATCCATCGGCGTCGAGTCGACTTTGAAGTACCTAGGACTCGTCCTGCGACAGCCGGTGGAACTTCGTGGAGCACTTCCGACATTTAGCCCCCAAATTTGATCGGACCGGGGCTGGATTCAGGCGAACCTTCCTCCTGGCTGCCTGCTGCGGGTCCGTGGGTACCACACGATCTTCCGCGAGGCGGCAAGCCTGCTTGCTGGATTGGCGCCATGGGATCTGGAGGCGATCGCGATAGTCCTTGCGCTCCTGCACGAATGGCGCGCGGAGGCACTACGCCGGGGGGAAACTCCGCTGCTGCGGCAAACCGCCGCTCAGCGGACAGACCTCCGGCGCGATCTCATGGCGACATGGAGAGAGCGTCTGTCCCAACCCCGTGCAGGGCACGCCACGATAGTGGCGATAAGTCCCCTCTACCGTCCCCTCTGCCTCCTACCGTGAAATATGCACATGCAGAAGGTGCGATACATTTAAAAATTCTGCCGGGGCTGCGGGACAGAAAGGGCTAAGAAGGAACATGGATGGGTTTTAGTCAGTAAAAGTCTGACACTCCTTTCCGCTCCCAGAGCGGGAGGTGATGTTGTTCCGCAAGGATTTCAAACACTATTAACCTCGGCTCCACTTGCTGCAGGCTTATCATCTGGAGCTTCTTCAGAAGAGCCTGCAGATGCTGCTGTGTGCCGACGAGCGAAGTAACACGCGAGATGTACTGGAACTGATCAAGCTGATCACTGATGACGTGTCCACGGACGCTCCGCATCATACTGGTAAGTCCCATCATCTTCGATTCCTCCCCGGATATGGTGAAGGCCAATATAAACTACTAAAGTAAAACCGAAAAAGTGGTTATGGTTTTTATTTGAAACAGATTGTCTAGCAGTAAAAAAATGCTAAGCCATAAAAAAACTACCAAGAAAATAACATGAGAAAAAAGATTAACCCGAAACAAGAAGAACACGAATTGTTTTTTTTTTTGCTCATTGCCATTATTTATCTGCCTTTATCCCATGTTACTCGGGCCCGGCGCAACGCGTTTTTTTCCACATCACGTAACGCTCTTATTTACTTACCCCCTTTTCTTTCATATCATTCGTCACTCATGCATCCATAGTTTCCTTGATCGTCCTCTCCTTCTCCATGTATATTCTTCACTCTTTAAGTCACACGCGATTCTTCCCTCCGCATCACATGCCCATACTAAGACAGACCTTTTCAACTTTTCTTATTCTTTATTGCACACAAAAATAATATAGAAAAACATACACACAATTAAAATAGTATATAGCTTATGTACAACGGCGAGCTTAACCCAGAATTGGGTTTTCTTACAGCAAACCATACTTTATAACTGGCGAAACTTTCAAACTTCTTCTAATAAACTCATTTCTTACGTTATTAATCATTTTAGTCAAACCACACATCCACCTCAACATTCTATTGGCTCCAAATTACAAAAATATTGTTACTTTCTAAAAAAAATTGCATAAATAATTACAAAATTAACCTTGCAGGATGCTGGGACCCCGTGATGGAGTGGTGGGCCAACATCGTGGGCGTGGCGGCCACGTGGCTGCTCGCCGACACGGGCAAAGCTGTGGAGATCGGCGACCGCCTGAACATGCTGCCAGAACCGCTCGCCAACTGTGAAGATCCTTTACCAGGGTATGTATAAAAAAACATAAGGTATTTAGAGCGTTGATCCAAGATTGGTTGGAAACCCGCCCCAAGTCCTTTATTTCATAGTTACCTTCATTAATATCTTGTCTTCAGCTTCAGTAAAAATATCTCAAAAAGAAATTGAATCTAGCATATCATATTTTTTTCTGACCGATCTATACAATAGACAAATTATGTTCCTGCAGGTGAAAGCGTCAGGGTAGCCCGCGAAATTTACAAGTTACAGAATTTTAATCATCAAAATCATCAATGCAAGCCTCCAAGTTCATAAAGGTCTAGGTAAAAAGCAGTTCCTCGACCTTTATGAACTTGGAGGGTTGTATTGATGATTTTAATAATTATAATTCTGTAATTACATACGTCTTACAGTCGCGAACGATATTTTCATCAACATAAAATCTAGCACTGGCCTGCAAATTGCAAAAAAACGTAAGAAAATTTGAATTTCGCGGGCTAACATGGACCATCAGTCTTAGGGAACTAAATATACATAAAATGTCCCTGTATAAAATACAAGTCAATAACATGTAAATTAAAATACTTAAACTATTAATGAACAGCAGTCTAATTAACAATGAGAAGATTCTCATACACGCGAAAAGTTAGAAATTCTAGTCGCACTGATGTTTATAAAACAAAAGTGTATAGTTTATAGTTGTTGTATTAATAACTATTGTCTTTCATAGCATAAACATGAGCTGATGAAAATATAGCTATTGTACTATTATTCGTAGGGCATTGCATATGGCGTACAAAAGCCGCCGCGGCTTATTGAGCCTCGCTCAGTGTCGGGATGAACGTTCATTCGACAGGACTGCAGAGACGATTCTCAAGGTGTGTGCACATTTATATTATACTAAGTGTTTATTGGCTAAGCGAAAATGTTGATAGTGCTTGAAGCCTTTCATTGGTGAAAATTCATGAGTGTGTGACGTTTCATTGGTGAAAATTCATGTAGGTAAATCCAGTACACAAATGGGGTTGGTTATTGTGATTTGTCAGTAGAGATGATTCCTGACAAAAAAAAATATGATTCTGTTTACGTTTGGTCTCTCAGATATAAAAAAAATGGATACGTGTTTTTGTTTTACCAAATTAATAATAATTGACGAAGATAAAACGCATCAAAGATCATGAGTGCGGGCTTGTGACGTCACATTCTGGTTTAAAATGTACTCAAATGTGACGTCAATGTAATTGATGGACTCATTAGACTCATAAATTATTCTATTGATTTGTAGTGAGGGTTTAATAGCTCTCCTATTTCAAGAATTTTGGTACAGTGCTAAAAACACTTTTGGTAATAATTATGTCGTTTTTATTTAGTTGCTGGGTTTTGGTTTGCATTATAAAATTAATCACTCCCACATGTATTTGTGATTGAAAAATTAAATATTTAGAATTCCATGTGGTTTGTTTGTTTGAATTAATAACAATAGGAGTGTTTTAATATTAAACCAGTTTGATTGTTCTGAAAACTACTTGACAAGTGAATCACATGATACAATGAGGTGTTCAAAATGTTAGTCAAGGAGTTTATTATGATAGTCATTTTAAGTAGGAATAACTTTGGTCGATTTGAATTTTCAGGTCTGTGATATTGCTGGAACCAGGTTAGCCGATTCCTTGGCATATTACTGTTGCAGAAAACCTACGCAGCTTATGTTGGTAAGTACCAGCTAAAGAGGTTTGAACAATTTGTTTTTGAATATTTTTTAAGTTAAAACTTATTGTTTGCTCGTTATTTTTATGCTCATTTTCAGTTGTTATTCTTTGAATCATATTAAGAAGCCGCTTGAAGAAATAACTATTTCGGGAGTGCATTGTAGTTGCATTGCACTGGTTTACATGAGTTGTGCAATATTACTACAAGGCAAATCTCGCATTAGTTGCATCCATCGCATCGAAGGTGTTCTTGCATGGTTTATTTTTTTTATATTTTACTGCTTATTTTTATTATTTAATTTTGTAGTAGATACCTAGTTTGTATTTTTGGGCTAAATATTGTATCTGTAGTTAAATTGTTTGATGAAAGTGTGTGGCAGTCAAACTTCCCGATTATTTCGCATGAGTAGTTACATCTTAGGACCTTAATTTTCAGTATAAGTTTAGTTACTTGGGTTCGCTCAGAGGCTAACAAAGGATACATCTAAAAATAACAAAACATTTGGATAAGGAGTGGCACTGCACAATAACCCTTTCTGACGTCATATATTTTCAAAATATATCACTCGGCAGTACATTATGTTTTCATAGCATTGTGCTTGCCAACGCTCCGACTGACTCAAATTCGAAAATACTATTCTAGTTCGTGCCTACTGGATTGCACTCGAATTCACAGGCGCTACTAGATCAATGATCGTAGTGGCGATCAGGAATTGATAACAACTAGCCGTCGTGAACCGACCGACATTTAACTATACCTTGAGCTAGTCCTTGTGCTAATTTTAAGTAGTCTTAGGCTAACAAGTGGCCAACTTCAAAAAAACCATTTAAATTTTCTGACACATCTGTCACTTTTGACAGCTTATGCAAGTGCTATGCTGTGATTGGGTGCTGGAGGTCCGCGCGGGCGTGTGGGAGGCGAGCGCAGAGCGCGACGTGGACGCGTTGTGCGGGCCCGCGCCGCACGCGCAGCTCAGAGCCTTCCAGAGAGACCTGCATTCTTTGAGGAGGATCTCGCAGAATTTGCCGGTGGGTATTTGATGTGAAACTTACCCAGACAAATGTTTAGCCCTCACTAGAGTAGGCATTAGCTTAGCGTAATCAACCTATTGACCTCTTCTTTATGAGAGGTATCGTGGTTTGTGGGAACAATGAAATAGTTTAATACCTTCAACATTGTCTCTTTATTATGCACTGTACTTGCATAACGCCACAGCTTAGCGTCGGTAATGCAGTTGCTACGTGAGAAATATCCTGGTATTGCATTACCGATGAATCTGCGTATTTCATGCGATTTCGAAGATACATGTCCGTAGGGTTATTCTAGTTATTTTAAAGAACATTTTGTTATTATTTGCTAAAAGTATTGATGTGCTTTATTTGTCACAACAAGAATTCGGAGGGGACATTAAACCCTGACTACGGATTTGAGGTTAGCAATGGAGCCAGAGAGGTAAAATATACTATTTCACGAACACATCTAATTCACAATGACATTTGTGTTCTTTCTCGACTTGTTTCTTTTAACTAACCAAAAACTTAATCAATTTGGTAGCATAGACATAATATTGAACATGACATTAAAAAAGAAACTCAGCATAATATCTCATTGTTATCAAATGTTTGTACCTATTCTTATTTATCATCATTTTTGTGGTTTACTAATTAATTTAGTTACTTCTGTTAGTTCATCAACTAAGTACTATTAATCTCGTTATACTCTTATTATACTCGTACATTACTAAAGGGGCCAAATACCTGCACCCTTGACTATCTGAAAATGCCTTTGACACCACTCTTTTAAGAGCAACTTAATTGGTTTCTGTTTCCAAGTCCTAAAGTGATTATAAAATCACATTATATGTACATACATAAATCTATTGTCCATTCAGCGTAAATCTTCCTTTTCATAACATCATCTGCCACAAATCACTGCTAAATTGTATTGAAATGTTTCCAGTGGGTAACTTCCCGCGTGTTCCTACAATCTGCGGTGTGTCGTATGATGGCGGGCGCGGCGCCGCGTCGCACTCAACAGCTGTTGGATGGTAGCCTAAGACCGAGGCTGAATCGCTCTTCCATCATCTGTGGAAAAGGTAATTAACACAGCATTCTCACCAAACGTCCCATACATCATTTATTTATGGCATGTATTTAATGCGGCAACTAAGTAAAATGAATATAGGTTTAAAAAAAAAATAGAGTGGGTAAGTACCATATATAATGGGTTGGCAGCTAATAAGGAGTATCGTAATAAGTAATAGGTAGCATATTAATATATCAGTAATAAGCTCCGTTTTAATTTAAACTAGCATCAAGTTTTTCTTTTGGGAACTGAATTAATATCTAAGCGGAAACTTAATGGCGAAAATAAAATAGAAAATGGGCATTCATTACTTCTGGGTGGTTTAAAAAAAAATAACCACGAAGGGGATGGCGGGATCTTTCATACCTAACCTGTCCGTGTCGGGGTGCCCCAAGTCCCGAGCTCGCTTCGCTCGCTCTTGCATCCTTAGTCAAATAAATAAATAAATAGTTGGTAATATATTATCTTTGCCACCCTACTAACAGTATTAGTCGCCAAGTCATTATTTATAGCTCCTCGCCTAATATTTTATTTGACTGGTATAGTTTATTTGCTACCTAAACGCAGAGTGCTAGTTTTTAGTTTTTATAACACCTTTAATTTTGAACCTTACTTAATATAATAGTCGCGGAAATATTTAATCGCTGGCAAGTTATTTTATTTGTTGCAAACATTTAGTCGACTTTTAAGTTATTAGTCACTCGGAAAATATTAAGCTTTTATTTATTTATCCAAAATTAGTACTAACATACAAATATAGTCCAATAAGCATAACATTTGCATTGCGTATTAGTAAATGGTGAGATTATATGGAAATTATTGATTGGCATCAACACATGGTGTTTTTAATAATATTTGAATGTATGTTTATTTTAAATTAAATAGTTATAGTTTTGTTTTAAGTTTTAATTTAAACTTTCTTGTTTGACTTTTCTACACTGTCTACATTTCTTATCCAACTTTCCTCTCGCAGGGCTGCAGCTGGAAGAAATTTATTTTGAAATAAGCAGTACCTTTGCTCTTCTATGAATATTTGTCCTTATAAGTTTTTTTGTGTACATAAACAAATAAATAAATGCTTCTTGGTAATCGTTACCTATGGCATTTCTTGTAATGGACACTTTATCCAAATATTCTCGTCACAAATTGCAGAAGCTAATAAGTTGTAACGTTTTGACAGAACGTGGTAGTGAGGGCGGTGGCGGGGACGGGGAGCGCGCAGTAGCTCTGTACATGGCGTGCAAGCACCTGCCGGCCGCGGTGCTGGCCGCGCCGGGCGAGCGCGCCGGGATGCTGGCGCAGGCCGCGGCCACACTACAGAAGATCGGCCACAGGAGCCGACTGCCCCACTGCTACCACCTCATGAAGTCCATAGGAACCATGCCTTCTGCACCCTAAAAGTGGTGTACCGCCTAAAGATCAAAAATGTATTTATAATAATAATTGTTTACTTATTCCCCGTGTTATTATTATTTGAATAAAATTTATTCGCATCGAATCGCAATAAATTGTAAAACATGATGTTTTTTGAAAAAAAAAATTGTTTTATTCTGTACCGACCTAAAAAGCCGCAAAGCCACTTTTCCTGTATGTAGATATAGTTATGTATGTAAGTGTAATAGTGATTGCAGGAATCTTGTTATCGATAACTAGTGATGTTCTTTTATATCGACTTTTTCATTGATATCTGTTTGACTTGCTCGTTGGGATAAATGAAATAAGAGTGGACTGTATAAAAAGGCTTGGTATATTGCCGACTAGATTTTACAATAGTAACTGTCCTGGACACATATGTACTTAAATGGTCGTTTGGAGAATATCGTCCGTCGCGGTGGGCTCCGAGAAAGCGAGTGCCGCCGCCGGCCGGGCAGGCTCCCCGCGCCACACCTCCGCTCGCTTGCTACGCAGCTCAGTCACGTCGCCTGCGCGTGCCGTCTGCGTGTCTGTTGGGTGCGATTCCCAACAATATCGATACTTTAATAGCGCCTTCATATAGTTAATTTATTTTTGAGGTTCAGGTAATCATAATAAAATAAAAATTATAATTTATAGGTTTATATTTGTATAAACATTTTTAAACTAACTGATTTAATTTTTTTGATGGCGTCAATCCAAAAAGAATGATGTAGTGAGTCTTCTTTACAGCTCGTCTTAATTTTCTCCTTTTTCCACCACCAGGATAGCCATTAACACTGTCAAGCAGTTCATCAAAAAATTCAACAACTTCAGCTGTTGTGGCCATTGTAGCTCCAGAATCTAGACCATGTAATTTATCTGAAAATAAGAATAATGAACACATTAGTAAACAAATACCAGTTCTGTAGAAATGGAGACACTTTGTATATGAGACGTTACGTTGCTGGACTGTTAATTAGAGCCCTCGCAGTTGCCACAACAACTAAGAAATGTAGTAAAAAAAGGTCCATCAGCATGACGCACAACAAACAATTTTAAGTGATGACATGACAAAAGTTATGGGGCGCTAAGGAGCCCTCACACTGCTAAGAATGTTTTCTGAGGGTGCCACAGTGGAGGGAATTTCTTATTTCCTATATTGGATTAAAATTAAAACATTAGAAGATATTTATGTATGTATATCTATACCTGCCGTTCCAATCAAAACTGATGATGTTATGACACTGTCATCTTGCTCCTCGGAGTAATTATGATCAACTGTACCAACCAACCAACCACCCTGAAAAATTGAGAAATATTGCTGTAATACGTCATATTATTATAAGTTGTGCTCATTTTAATAAAACCAGCCTATAACTGACCCACTGCTGGGCAAAGGCCTCTTCTCAACAGAGAAGGCACGAGCATTGATTACCATGCTTGCTCAAGACGGGTCGGCGAGTTGTACTCATACTTATAGTAAAATAATACTGCATGGGACTATATTTAGATAACCATACATACCAGTTGTAGTACATGTACATCCTCCTCATCTTGTTCCTTGAAATAATTATGTTCAAGTATTACATGCCACCCTGGAAACATATTTGATACAGTTAATACAGTAATTTTTAGTATTTCGAAGTTGATTTTATGTTTTCCCTATAGGTACATTCTGTATTTGTTTTTTGTATATGTCCGCTATATGTTCTTTACGTTCTGTTGGTTTTTAGTTGATTGAAGTTTTAATAAAAAAAACTTACAACATCTCAAATCAAGTAATCAAACAATAGTCCTCTTTTTACTTGATCTGAGTACTTATAACAAAACGACTTTTACATAACCTAAGAAGTTTAGGCTTATGCAACTTCTTCTGTTTTTCATAGACACGTTTCCTGAGTCCAATGAGGAGGGAATTTGTTGGCACTAGGAAGGCATCCACAGATTTCTAAGTTCATTGTTCTTAGGAAAACTCACTGTTGCATTGCAACCACCTAAACAGCACTTTCGGATTCCCATGACGAATAATCGCACATTAACATGTACAATCAGTATTGTCTCAAACTACAGAGGAAATTGTGTATCTCAACTCAGTACTATACGAGGAAAATTAAGGAAAATACACTCAGAGGCAAGAATTCTCCTCTGAAGATTTTTGACTTCAACTTCAACTCTTAGTTAATGGCTTTTGTGAAAGAGTCTCCACAATTTTGCCAATATCCCGTACATGTAATGATAGACCGTCAAACGAAGGAGATAGTACAGTGACGAAATTTGGACAAGTATTTTACTAAAATCACAAATCTTACTAATTTTCTATTTTACACGCAGAGCAAGACATTTTTTTTTTTTTTTTTTTATTGCCATAGGAAAGAAGAAAAGATAAATATATTCAAATAATTATATGCTGTAAATAAATAGAATATTGTATCAACTTACAACTTAATTTTATTAATTTCAATGAACTTACTTAAAATATATACAAAGCGGGTAAATACAAGGGAGAGGAGACATTTAGTGGAGGTTGGACGAGGGATATGAGATGGGATGATATCGTACAAAGATAATCGTAATTTAGGACAGCAGAAAAATAAATGGTCCACGCTTCCTTCATCCAGACCGCATTCACAGAGGGAGTTATCCCTTATCCTAAGTTTAGCCAAGAAAGCTGGGGTGCAGCAATGATTTAGCCGAAGCCGACAGATTGTTGAAGTGGTCAATTTATTTGCCAACTGATACTTGAAAAACCAAGGTTTGTGGGGAATCTCAGGTTGAATATCACCATAAAATTTTCCCTTTATGGTTTTAGAAATTTTCCATCTTTGGGACCACGAGTTATACATAGTGGTTGACAGAGTAGCACAAAAGTCATGGGAATAGATTTCAGAATGGTCAAGCGAGCCAGACTGGACTGCATATTTAGCACATGAATCAGCAGACTCATTCCCATTAATACCCACGTGACCAGGAATCCAGGCCAAAATAATATTAATACCTAATTTATGACACTGGAAAAGTAAATCTCTTATTTTTAAGATAATAGGGAATCTAGATTTTGATCGGAAGGGGTTTGACAAAATGGATTGAAGGCAACTTTTCGAATCTGAGAATATTATGGAGTTATTTAGATTATGAGATTTAACAAACGAAATGGCTTCAAAAATGGCAATAGATTCGCCCGTGAAAACTGATGTGACCGAAGGGCATTTATAACTTAAAATGATTTTTGTAGAGGGGATCCAAACGGCAACCCCTACTGGACTATCATCAGAGGCTTTGGAAGCGTCAGTATAAATAGTAACCCAGTTATTATAATCAGTGGAAATTTTTCTGATAAAAAACCTGTTTGCTTCCAGAGTGCTTTTGTTGATTCCAAAGTCCAAGAGGACATCAGGACGGTATACCAAAGCATCATATGGCAAAGAATAAAGAGGTAAAACAGGGTTTTGAAAAAGCGGGCTAGGAAGACGAGAGAACTGTAGGAAGGCACGAAGAAGACATGGAAGTTCTCTATTAAACCGGCGACCAGAGTCAGAAATGATAGATAATTGGTCTAGCTTACGCAAAAGCGGATGTTCAGAATTTTGAACAAGTTTAAAGAAAAATCGATTAGCAAGGAATTGTCTTCGAATAGAAAGGGGGGGATCTACACTTTCGACTTGCATAGCATTAATTGGAGACGATTTCATCGCCCCGAGAATAATGCGTAAACATTTTGACTGAATTTTATCAAGCTTTTGAAGGCCAGATTTATTACTGGGATCTAAAAGAAATAGCCCATAATCAAGATGACTACGAACTATGGCATTATATAATAATTTTTGAGTATATGGATGAGCACCCCACCAAACACCAGAAAGAGAACGAAGGACATTAATATTTCTTTCACATTTTTGAGTAATAAAGTCAGAATGAGCGACACCTGATAACTTTGAATCTAACCAGATTCCTAGGAACTTGACTTTATTTTCTTGAGCAATATTTTGACCATTAACTTTAATTTCAACCGAGGAGGGAAATCTTTTTCTAGTGAAAACAACTACAGAGCTTTTGGGAGCCGATAAAGATAATCCATGTAAAAGAAGCCATTCGGATAGATACCCGAGGGCAGAATTTAGACGCTCAGAGGCATCTTTCAGAGATTTCACGGATAGATACAGAGCCAGGTCATCAGCATATTGTAAAATTTGACAAAATGAGTCAACTGTTAAATGAAGATCAAAAGTGTAAAGGCTGAATAGAAGAGGGCTAAGTACTGAACCTTGCGGTAAACCATTCCAGATAGTCCTAGGAGGTAAAAGAGAATCACGAGACTTAATAGAAATGGTTCTTTCCATCAACAAATTACAAATAAAACGAACCAGCTTCTCAGGAATGCCCAACTGACGAACTAATTTATCCTTAAGCACCGGAAGTAAAACATTATCATATGCCGATGCAATGTCGAGAAAAACTCCCACCAAATGTTGTTTATTTAAAAAAGAGATACGAATATCGGTTGTTAATATGCTAAGACTATCTAGAGTGCACATCCCTTTTCTGAATCCATACTGGGAAACGGGCAACAAGTTCTTGCTTTCCACAAACCATTCAAGGCGGTGCTTGAGCATATGCTCAGCGACCTTACACAAGACTGATGAAAGCGCAATAGGTCTATAATTACCTGCATCTGAAGGGCTCTTACCAGGTTTTAGAACCGGAATTATCGTTTGGTTTTTCCATGGTTGAGGAACTAAACCATACATATAAAAGCCATTAACAAGGTCCAGGTAATATTGCTTAGAAGCATTAGAGGCATTTTTAAAAAAGAGTATGGAATACCATCTGCCCCAGGAGATGAATCCACGATACCATCAAGTGCCAGTTGAAGTTCGGAAAATGAGAATGGGGAATCGAAAGAGCATACAGAGGGTAGAAGGCTTGAAGGAGAAGGAAAGTTGTCTAGGTTTGGAGCCGAAGACGGAGACAATTTATCGGAAAAAGATTCCAGCCAAGAAGATGTTTCATTGGCTGAAATATCGATAGAGCCACAGGAACCTCTGAATCTTTTGATTTGCTTCCAAACAAAGGAAGAAGGGGACCTAGGGGATAAACTTTCACAATAGCGGAGCCACCCTTCTTTTTTCTTTTTAGAAAGAAGTCTAGAGGCAATGGCAGCTTTCCTTTGAAAAATTAAAAAATTGTGAAGGGACATAGAGGCTTTATAATCCTCCTCTGCAATTTTCCTTTCGATGACTGCTGATGTGCAATCCGAATCCCACCAAGGAGTTGAAACTTGAAATTTGTAGGGTTTTTTAAGAGGAAAATTATCATCAGCACTAGAAGTAATCGATTCCACGAATTTGGAGTAGCAACCAACAAGGTTGTTACCGTCTGGAGTCGGGAGGGAAAAAATCCTATCCTCAAGGGATGAAGCATAAGCGGACCACTTTGCATCCTTTAATCTATACTTAAGTGAAGGGTTAAAATTACGCATTGGCGTAACTCTATCAGAGATAGAGACGAGAATAGGAAAATGATCACTACCATAAGAATGGGGCAAAATACTCCAGGAAAGAATAGAAGCTAGAGAAGCAGAACACATAGTAAGATCCACAGCCGAGTTAGGGTTTTGTGTAGGACGAACTCTTCTAGTAGGAGAACCATTGTTAATGACGCAGAAGTTCGCTTCATCAAGAATTTCAAGAAGGGAAAGACCAAAGTTGTCATCATGACTTGAACCCCATGATCGATGGTGAGCATTTAAATCACCCATCAAAATGATTGGAGAAGGAACAGAGGAGATCATGCATAAAAGATCCGGGATTAAACGTGAATGAGGATGAGGTATGTACACAGAGAGGAAAGTTATATCAAAAGCCCTGACGGCCACAACATTAATGTCAGCAGAAAAAGAGGGAAGGGGAATATGGGAGAACGGGAGGGAGCGCCTAACAAGTAATGCACTTCCCGCATATCCATCAGCCCTATCATCTCGAAGGCAAGAGTATCCTGGGACCCGGAAACGAGAACCAGGCACCAACCAGGTTTCCGAGATGGCAATGATAGACGGGTGAAATTTATTTATGAGAAAAAGAAGTTCAGGCTTCCTCGGACGGATGCTTTTAGCATTCCACTGAAGAGCGGAGACTGGATCCATAATTAGAATTAATGGAAAGAATATGGGAAAGTTTATGGGCAACGTGGGGCGGTAGGGTTGAATTATTACGTGAAACTAGACTAATAATTAGAGACATAAGTAATTCCAGAAGGTTATCTTCTTGAGGCGGACCTGAAGAGGGAAGATTCTGAGAAAGGAGGGCAAATCCGTTGGGAAGGGATGAGGGTTCATCAGCAACAATGGAATGATGGGCAATCCTGTCATAAGATTTCCCTAATGGAGCTTTGGGACGCGAAGGAGAGAACACAGTTTTCCTGTAAGAGGTAGATGGAGAAAGATTGGAAAGGCTTGAATTAGGTTGCAAGGGAGAAAAAAGAGACTGGGAACGAGGGGCATTTTGCGTAACATCGGAGTATAGTTTTGTGACTTTAGGAAGAGATCTCGATGCCTCTTCGTACGAAAGATTTTCTTGAGCCATGAGGAGCTTTATGGACTTCTGCCTATTCAGCTCGGGGCAATTACCACTATAGGCAAAATGATTACCCAAACAGTGGATACACGTAGCCATGGACTCAGTAACGTCACAACTGTCACCAGTATGAGGTTGCGAACAGCGATAGCATCTGGACTTAGACCGACATTGAACTTTAACGTGACCAAATCGGCAACAATTTTGACATTGAATGGTGGGATATTGATAAACCTCCACGGGCAAAGAAGTATGGTATGAGAAAATCCTTTGAGGAATAACTTGGCCTTGAAAGGAGATGACGATGGTTTGGGTAGGCACCCAAGAGATCTTATCCTCCTCTCTAACTTTTCGATTAAGCCTGCGGGCTTTTAAAATTATACCACAACCCTCAGGAAGGACCACGGACTCAACAAATTCGTCCATTGACATGTCAACCGGGACATGACGGACAATACCCATTTTAGTTATATTATACGAAGGGATGGTTGCTTCATAGTTGTATGATAATAAAATAGGGTTATCGAGGAACTTGTTGGCCGCAACACCAGAAGTGAACTCGACGGAGATCTTGTTCCTGCCCACTTTTTTTAACCCATCAGTGCAGATGTTAGCAACTTTGTTGGAAAATAAAAACTGGCCAAACTTAATTGGACGAATAGTCGTCCCAGCTGAAGGATCCGGTATGGATCTGGAAACGTGGACAATGAAAGGGCCTTTATCTGAACGAGTGTATGCTTTAATGCCCACCACAAGATTTGGGTGGACATACATTGTCTGGATGGAAGCTACAGCCATCTCTTTGTTAATAATAGTTTTTTTTGCAGAAACAACGTCATTATTTGAATCTGCGTCATCCAAACGACGCTTACCATGCGAACCGGATGAAGGTGGGATATCATCTGGAGGATCAGGGGGATCAGGTAGGGGATGAGAGTCCATAATGGACTCTCTACGGAAACCTCTGCGCACTAAAAAAGAAAATATAGTTATATTTTAAACCAAAACTCACTGAATGAAAAAATAAAATTATATCTCTCGAACACGTGTGACAGCTATCCCCGTCAGATTCGAAATCAGATTTTTGACAATGAGCGCATTATATACTCAAGTGTCATTTGGTTTTGACAGACACTGACATAACAAAACCAAGATGGCCGAATGGCGCCGGCGCGCGGCGATGCTACGCCAGCGCCAAAACGGACCCTTTGGAACTAAAGCTGTCACAGCCGTGGCGGGCACTAACTCATTATATATATTGTAGTCTTTGGGCACTAAGTTGGCGCGAAAGCACGAGTGCGTAAGTAAAACAATAAAAGAAGGAAAAAGCAATACACATCGGATGGTCGTAATTTTGACGAACGTTAGCTTTCTAGGGTTAACGAAAAATGATATTAAAATGCCTTATTGTGCCATACTGGACTGTAAAAACCATAGTCGGACTAAAAATCTAACTCATGGAGGTGTATCATACCACCGGTACCTAAGTTATATTTTCGGATTTATATTTAAATAAAATGAAAAAAATAAATTTCGTCAAACATTGCATAACATATATACAAACAAAAATAGTCTTTAATTAGATGATAAAAAGTAGATTTTCTTTTCCCGGTTATTAGCCTTTCTGGAATATTCGTTTGTCTACCTATACTTTTAACGCTATCCAAATAGTGCGTGACTTTATCGATAAATCAATCGAAATGTATGTAAAACAAATGTACATTGCCCTTTTAAAATAAAAGTATTTATATATATTTAATTATTTAGTTTAATAGTTTTTGTGAGTAATATAATACAGATAATTATGATTATTTATTAATAATCATAATTATCATAAGTTAATAAAATAAAAATTGACCTTGATTTTGTATTAATACTTTTTCACTGTTTTATATTGTCTAAAACTCACATAGCAAAATAATAATAAAATATTGCGAGGTTTTTAGCTTTTTTTTCAATTACCCTGTATAAAATGAACAAATACAAACAAAAAGGTTCTTGATTTACATGCAAATAAATACCCTTTATACTACGATTAAAAATTGCCCAACGATATATTAATTTCATTATTTTAATACTATCACACTATCGCATACAATATTATTTTGCATTATATTATTATGTTTTAGATAAGCTTTCATACTATCGATATTATTTCGATCTAATTAGGTGCATCACTATTTGAGTAGCAACCTGCATTCGTGTCAGTGATACGCCATTCAAATACCACCCCTATTTTTACGCTGTTACAGTTCATACTGAACATACAACACACAATGCCATCTGGCGACGAGTAGCGGTACTTGGTAGTCCAAGATGTATTTAATTCTTGTTTTTATCAATTTGATATAGAGACCGTTGAAATTAAAGTTGCATTTCGTATAATATTTTTCTTGCATTTCGTTTACGCCCTGATTTTATTTTTAGCCAATCGTATTTTTGGGTTTGTAGAAAGAGTAAATTGCAAATGTATGAGTTTGGCGACACCGGTTCTGGGCCTAATTCTGCTATTTTAATAAATTCGTCACTCCAACACGATTCCATTCTCATCCCATTGTCATTTTGCTTAAAGTTCGTAATCTGCTAAATTCACAATGGTCGGTCTATGGTCTCGTAATAAAATTGTGTTTTAATGGCATTTTCGTATTGTCATTATTATAAAACCCTTAGTACAAATGACTTTCGAAATCTACTACTAAATGCGAACATTTATTCATGCCAGATTTCATGTACGAGATTAATATTCTATGACATTTCTTTCAATGGAGTGTCAGTGGTTGTTCATTGAGAAGTCATAATGGCGCCATTATGATAGTAGAATTAATAAACTTGTCAAAATTTGACAGAACTTGATCATTATGAAATCAATGATCGAATACTCTGACACTATTGTAATAGCAGAATCGAGGCCCACAACAGGTACAATGTTTATTCTCAAGCTACTTCCACTGTTTTTACTGTTCCGTGGTAACTCGGAACGGGTTTCTGGACGCTCATAGTGTTTACATTACAGTCTATCTCGGAACGCACTGAGCATCTGTCATGTCAATGTCAACAGAACAGAAAACTACGATTCACAATAAAATTCAATGTTATTATGATTATTTGATTTGGAAATAAAAACAGACGTTGGAGCGATAAACTGAATAGATTCCCGTTTCACGTGAACTACAGATATTATACGTATCTTGTAATCATAGCTTTATATGTAACACTTCCCAGGATATATTATTTTCCCAATTATCATAATGGTAAGTGAATGTTGCACATATTGATTTATTCCTGTCGCTCGTTGTATATTATGATGAAGAATTTCTTGTACACATCTGTTTAACGTGTACTATTCACGAACCGTCCTAAAGGAATGATTCAGAATAAAAGAACTACACCATGTTTCTCAGTAAGTACCTGATGCAATAAACAATATTTTTACTTGTATTTTCCAGGCAACTGCGGTAGCTAACGTTCAAAAGAAGTCTGTCGGCTCAAACAACACAGGAGGAGTCCGCAAGAAGTCAGGCCCCAAGTTTGAGTTGACTGATGAACAGAGGAGAGACATAAAAGAAGCGTTTGATCTTTTTGACACAGAAAGTACAGGCAAAATAGATACAAAAGAATTGAAGGTAGCTATCCGAGCCCTAGGCTTTGAACCAAAGAAAGAAGAAATTAAAAAAATGATTGCAGAAATAGACAAAGGAGATGGTAAAGTATCCTATGGAGACTTTCAAGAGTTGATGACAGTCAAAATGGCTGAAAAGGATACTAAAGAAGAGATTATGAAGGCATTTAAGCTATTTGATGATGATGAGACTGGTGGGTACAAATATTTTTTAGTATTTTGTTTTTTTGCCGAGATCTTAGCGGAGAAGTTTGGTTAAGTAAACTGCCACTGACCATCAACCAAGTCTGGTTTCCCAAGTAAATTCTAGTTAATCATATTGTGTACATTTCAGATAAACATCTCAGACATTTTCATAAGTAATTCTCTATCTCTATAGTTAGGGTTCCGTACCTCAAAAGGTAAAAACGGAACCCTTATAGGATCACTTTGTTGTCCGTCTGTCTGTCTGTCTGTCTGTCTGTCTGTCAAGACCTTTTTTCTCAGGAACGCGTGGAGGTATCAAGCTGAAATTCATATCAAATACTCAAGTCTATGGTCTCTTGGAGCTGTGAAAAAATCAAACTTCTAAGTCAACGCGATCAAAAGATACTCCCGTTTATGCCGCAAATTTTCGACACTCGCAAGGGAATCAAAACCTACAGGGTACTTCCCGTGAACTCAGAATCTTGAAATTTGGTACGAAGCAACGTCTTATAACACAGATAAAGGAAAAATTGCGAAAAGCATAAATTTTTAGTTACATCATATAATAAAAATATTTTTAATAATTTTAAACTTATTACCCCTTTACTCATGAACGCGTAGTGGTATTATATTGAAATTCTTAACAAATACTCATGTCTATAATATCTTTAAGCTGTAACAAAATCAAACTTCTACGTCAACGCAATCAAAAGATACAGCAATTAAAGCCGCATATTTTGAAACTCGCAACTACTCGCAAGGGAATCAAAACCTAAAGGATACTTCCAGACGACCTGGAATCTTGAAATTTGGCATGAAGCAACGTTATAAAGTACACATATAGGAAAAATTCCGAAAATCTTAAATTACCATAACTTTTACTTATATACCTACAGGTTTGTACGGAACCCTCGGTGCGCGAGTCTGACTCGCACTTGGCCGGTTTTTTTTTGAATTTGTTAAGATGTGAATACTAGAACAACCCCACTTGTTCAAGTTTCAACCTGTTCAGACACGTCTAGTTGAATCATGACATGTGTCAAGTCAAAAAAAAAGAATATCAAGACTATTATTAGAAGTTCAAGGTTGAAGCATTTTGTTAAATTTTGTGTTACTTCATGTTTACAGGCAAGATATCATTTAAAAATCTGAAGAGGGTGGCAAAGGAACTTGGTGAAAACCTAACAGATGAAGAGCTTCACGAAATGATAGATGAAGCTGACAGAGATGGCGATGGGGAGATAAATCAAGAGGAGTTCCTGCGCATCATGAAAAAAACTAGTCTCTATTAGATATTTACAGAAGTCTATGTTATTCAGTGTCATACTTTCAAACTATTTTCGACTGCAACTGAATATTTTAGAGAAAAAAACAATGCAATTATTTTAAGGTTTACACAAAAGAAAGATGGTTTTTAAAAGCCCAATTAATTTCTTTCCTGAAATTTTCACAGGGTATCAGGTTTTAATTTTGAGTTTCTCAGCTCTCAGCCCACAATTATTATTAAAAAAATATATCTAAATGTTATGATGTAGGTAGATAGGCATAAATATACTTGTAGTTCCTGTTCACTTTGAATGTTCTTTCTGTCGTTCACAGGTGTGTCAATTTATTGTTGTCTAAATAGAGAATAGAAGTATCATGTAACTAACACCAAACTGAAGCTTAATAATTTTTCTGGCATATTTCCACCATGTGTTTTGCATGCAAACATACACTTTACATTGGAGTAACGGTTTATAATGGGCTGGTGTCCACAACTCCATGTCTAAGGCCGCTATCCCACTGGCGTTTTACAAGCGACGGCGTTTCTCCCAACGTCTGCATTTGCCACTAGAGACTAGCGCCGTCAACGTCGCGGCTGAGCAGCGTTTTCGCTGTGCGACTATATTTTACGACGTTGGAGAAACGCCGTCGCTTGTAAAACGCCAGTGGGATAGCGGCCTTAAGCATGCATTTTATGAATGGAATTATAGCTTGCCAATAGATTTAATGAATGTTACAGTCAAAACTGTTATCAGTCAAAACCACTTTTGACTCAAAATCCTTATGAAGTTAAAATGCGTTTTCTGCATTAAAAATTTTGTTTTAGAATGCCTCAGTTGTAAATACCTAGTCCAGAATTACATGTTTTCAAAGGGTAAAAAAAAACCTTCTAGATTTTGTTTAATAAAAAAAAAATAAAGAAAAACCTCATATAAGTTTCTAAGTATTGTTAAAATAGTTTCACTGGTCCAAAGTAGATTTGACTGTGACAAATATGTTTCGTTATAAAAGATAATTTGCTGCAAACTTGTCCTAGTGCAGATGCTCGCAAAGGCTTTATACTGTTTCAAAAAGTATTTTTTAGTTGGTATGGTAATGGTGGTTTTAAGCAGTGGCGGATTTGCGGTCTCGGCCGCCCTAGGCCCCAAGCCATCAGCCGCCCCTTTCTCAGCATCCACCATTTATTGAAATTACTTTATTGCCAACTTTTATCTAAATAGATTTAGAAATTTAGGAAAAAAAATTGTTTTATTTCGCAAGAATATGGTACATAAGTTGCAACATACAGGTGAAACTAATAAAAGTGTGTTAAAAACATAGAAGAGTATTTAAGGATGCGGTATAGATTGCACCATGCAGTGCAGTCCGCCCGCCATACGTTATAATAAGTTTTTTGATACGATTGGGGCCACCCCTAAATCTGGCCGCCCTAGGCCCGGGCCTACCGAGCCTTAGGGTAAATCCGCCACTGGTTTTAAGTTTTGGTTAGCATTGCTAATGCTTAGCCTAAATCATAAATTAGGAAGGTGTTACAAATTTTCATTTTAAATAGTTTTGAATAATGTATAAATTGTTGTAGGTATTGAATGTGTTCAGTTCACATAGATTTTATGAACAAAGCTGGTTACTCATAATTCCAAGTTGATAATAATCAATCTGGTATCACAACACAACTTTAGGAAATTGCACAATTTGAGTGTTTTGAGTAATATTATCGCCACATTGTGTAATGTTTTGTTTTTAAGTACTTATCTACTAGATTTTACAGGCAAAGAACAAACAGTAAAATGCATTTGATTTTTATTAAAATAGCGTCTTTTTTACATTCCAAAATACATATTACTTATGTTAAAACATGCTCTTTATAAGGACATCAATAGAAACTAGTCCTCTAAGAATAAAAGATCTAAATCAATATCTGGTTGGTTCACACTTACACTTCTTATATTCTAAGCATAGTTTCACAAGATTATCTTAGTCCTTTATGATAAGTTTTAAAATAATTTTAAGTAAGCATAAGGCCTAATAACATGTTTTCTTTATTATGTATTAATCTTCTAGGTACCTCATATATTGGTTTGATTTGTCAAAGAACTTCAACTTTGTACTTGCCAAAGTTAATTACTACCTAGAAGTGTTTATTATTTGATTAAATCAAAGAAGTATGAAAGCTGTTTTGTTTTATTGTTAATCTTAGATATATAGATACACAATAACAACAACTGGGATATAAGTAGACACCATAACAAATGCTTAATGACTGGAGTTCCAGTTGTTCACACCTTTTATATTCTAAACATAAACAAATTCAATAAGTACTATAAAGTATGAAGAGATTTAGAGTACACAATTACCTATACTTTTCGAGGAACAGTCTATAATCATTGAATTTATATTGTCTTATGGGATATCTAATATATCTTAATATCATTATAGATATCATAAGTGACAATATTAGTTTAGTTTTAAACCATAAAAGCTTATAACAGTGTCTTAATCATAGGTTTAGAAATATCTAAAAATACTAAGCTATCCAATATACATGTGGTTATTTTTAGTTAAGTAGTAGTTCTTAGGTCCATGTTCACCAAAAAGATGACTGACGATTATCTAAAAACAGCTGTTTAAAATACATTTTTGTATGGGAACATGTCACATTGACAGCTGTTTTTAGATAATCAGACTGTTATCTTCTCGGTGAACATGGACCTTAGTTACATCAGTGAAGCCAATTCTTATCAAGGTTAAACCACCCATGAAGGCATTTGATTGTGAAATTAACATTAGTTCAATGTTTCTTACTGATAAAAAGCATTTGCGCTGATGAAATACCCCTGTTACATCATTTTTTTTTATCACAGACAAACTTCCAATTTACAAATGTTGATATGAAAATAGATTTCATTTTTATTATAATATATATACAGAGTGGAAGGGACATTGCACAAATGGTTAACATGTTTGTAGAACATCATTCTGTACCCCAACAGCAATTTCAATTCAATTATATATTTTTTTAAATTGCTTATTTCCACAAAAGTGCAATAGGTACCTCTTTCTTTGTGGGTGGATTCAAAATGATGGTCTGAACAAGTGGTAATCTTTTGTGTGCCAATGTTTTTTCTACCCTGTATCTCACTGCCTACTGAACATGACGAAAGTCTTTTTTATATATTAACTACATATAAGGTCATGATTGACTTATTCATTCCAGAAACAAGGCATTAAAAGCATTGAAGTGTTGATCCTTACAACTAAGAAAATAAACATACATAACAATAGCTGAGCCAACAGATAAGGTATTCGGAATCTATTCAGTTATACACCAATTCTCTCTATTACATTGCCTTCAGGCTGTCCAAAATATGCTTTTTCACACATATTTACAAATAAACCAGTCTCCACAACACCAGGAATCATCTTTATAACATTATTTACTTTATCCCAGTCCAAATCCTGGTCAGTGAAAGCCCAGTCAAGGATGAAGTTACCATTATCAGTCACCACGGGACCAGCCTTAGCAACTGCTTTGCGTAATTTAACTTCTCCTCCATACATAGCTGCTATCTTTTTCTGAATAGGAACATATGCCATTGGCACTACCTCTATTGGTATTCCTTTTTTATACCTGTCTCCCAGTTTTATAGAATCTTTGGTATAGTCAGCTATAACTATGAGTTTCTTGGAACAAGAGGCAATTATTTTCTCTTGTAACAAGCAACCGCCGCCGCCCTTTATCAGCGTCATGTGGGCATCCACTTCGTCAGCCCCATCGATAGTGACGTCAATCAAGGGATTCGTATCAAGCTCGCCCAACGGAAGGTTATGCTTGATGATCAGCTGTTTTGCTTGAAATGATGTAGGCACGCAGGTCACCTTCAAATTCTCCGTTTCGACGCGTTCTGCGAGTCGTTGAACTGCATACACAACAGTAGATCCACTTCCGACGCCGAAAATGCAATCCTTTGTTACATACTCATCAACTGCTCGGTGAGCGGCGAATTGTTTCGCTTCTTCCAAAGACATTCTCCCACTTGTACAATACCGGCGCAACTTTACACTTGCAGCACTGTTTTTTAATATCGTCGTTGCGTAGACTTTAAGCAACATGCAGCGGTGTTATTATTAGATGAACGTATTAAAATTTACGTATATTATTTATATAGCAGCAAAGGAATATCAACAGCTATACATATAGATACCGCACAGCTACAAACACATGCGCTGCGAAGACAACAAAAATGTCAAAAATGAAATTGACGAGTGACAGACGCAAGCAAGCAGTGACGTACAACTGACAGTGACGCAATGGTGACACTGACAGCTCCACCCAGGGGTGCGTTTAAGTAAATTATAAAGTTTAAAAAAACTAAATAAACGTCAAACACCCCGTTCAAGCACACCGCGAGGTTAAAAATTAAACTGACCATTTGATCTACACCATTCACGGTCGTCCGATGGTATAAGTCTTCGCCGGACCACAGAGTATATAATCACTACCTACCGGACTAGGATACATTTTAGCGACCTTTTAACCTCGCTAAATTTAATCCTGCTATCAGATTGACATTGACTTTGAGCGGTTTGTTGTTGTATTCAAATATTTCAAACGAGTACTTAATTTCATCGTCTCCGTGAACTTTATTTTTATAGTTATAAAAATAAATAAATAAATATCGCTGGACGTTAACACACAGCGCCACCTAGTGCCACACTAAGCAAAGCTTGTGTCGTGGACATTAGATAGTTGATATACTACATACGTACTTTTTTGTTTGTAAATACATACTTATTATACATAATAAACATCCATGACTCGGCAACAAATGTCCATGCTCATCACACAAACATTTGCTCCTACCGGGATTCGAACCCAGGACCCTAAGAACGTAAGGCAGCGTCACTACCAGTGCGCCATTCGGGTCGTCGTTATGATGCATTGATGTTGAGTTACTCTTTTTTGCATAATTGTTCCTGACGGAACAGGCTAAGGTCTGGGACCATGCTGCCTAGTCATCAGCACAGAGTATACAGGGTGTAAACCACCTCATCACAAAGCCGTTAACCAAGCATTCTGTACATCAAACTAAGTAACTTTACGCAATTGTTTTTGCTGGGAAACAACTTTTTTTTTTGAGGTTATAAATCACGTTTTGTGGTTGAACTCAATGTAACGCACTTAAAACATTGTGCTGATAGATGGATTGAATAGTACGGGGGTCGTGGAGCTGTTAAAAGTCAAAATCTTACAAAGAAAACTTGTATTAAAAAAAAACTTGTCAAAAAGTTGTAACTTTGACCCCCCATATCTTCGTAACTAGAAGGTTCCCAGGTATGGTGTAGAACAAAAAAATGATCGCAATGATGGGGAGAACAAGTGCCTTTCGGCTTCGTGAAGAGGTGTTTTACACCCTTTATAATCACTAAGTTTAGTCATCAGTGATAGTTGTTACTTGTTTGACAATCTGAGCTGTCAAATGAATTGGGTAGTTCACATTGATTAGACCTATATACAGTATGTTAGTTTAAACGAGGGACTTATTCAAACCCGCAATAGTCCATGCTTACATGATACTAATCAACATATGAACAAAAAGAAAACACTAGTACATAACAGATAGATCCATACCAAAAACTTCGCCTAAGTTTCGCAACGTGTGCGCCATGCGTTTATCGCAGAACATGTGTGCGGGTCAATGACCTTTCTAGGTGTAATCATTTCATTTTTTTATTTTCATTTTTGCGCGGGGATGTGCCCTGTCGGTGCATCGGTGACATTACAAAGGAACGGGGCGGAGTTTGCGCACGGAGCTCAGGACCGGCACGTGTTTTGCCGCGTGACACCTACTTGCGCGCTCAGTGTCCATGAGTAATGTATTTAATTAGACAATAATGTCAAAATTTAAGGTTATAGGTTTTTTACTTATTTGGATTGAGAATCGAATACTGAATACCTTCCCTCAATATGTCCCTCGTTTAACCTAACACGCTGTATAGTGTGACTATGACTCCGTTCAGCAAACCCTCGCCAGTTTAATTTTTATCCGGCGAAATTTTCGCCGGCTTACTTAAACGCACCCCAGAGTAGCCACAAAAAATGCTGACAAACTTTTTTTTTACCCGAAAATGGCCCTTATATATTGACTTGTTGTTCTCGACTTTGTTCGCGTAGAAATGAATTGGACCCAGAATCTCCAGCAAATATATAATAAATAAACCCATACTTATGTTACGTTAAAAAAATCAGCCTCCTGAACCATAAAGTATAGAAGTTATTTTACTGTGTATTGTGTTTTCCTTCAGATTTGAGTGTTTCATTGTTTTTCCTGACCTTTATTTAAACACAGTCATCACAAAAAAATCATCATTGTAAAAAATAATTATTAATCTTTATCTACGAATACAATGTAATATGTTAGAGGAGCCACGAGCTAATAATATAGCGAATAATAACAGCCTTTCGGGGTCGACCTTTAGGTTAAGCCGTGCTTGCCTAGGTTGGTCTGTGAATGGGTGACCACCCTTTTTTTTTAGCATGGGAAATCATCAAATAACTTCTCCCACTCTGGGCGGAGCGGGAGGGAGTGTCAGATTTTTACTGACTAAAACCCATCCATGTTCCTTCATCGCCCTTTATGTTCCGGGGCCGCGGTATCTCTTTCGAACAGGCCCGCAACCCCGACAGGCTTCGGCCCTTGCGGGCCCCTCTCTTTATGCTGACATCTCTTTGAAGCGCGCGTGGAACACAAACGCGCCGTCGACACGGCCTGTCGTCGTTAGACGGACGGACGGCTAGCTAGCCCATAGCTAACCGTCCACAAGCCCGCGTCTACGGTGGCCGGTAGCCACCACGTGGCCCCCGATGCCCGGTGCGTCTCCCGCGGCGGCTGGGAAGAGAGGCTCTCTCCCTCTCTCGTTCCGCCACCTCCTTCGCTAGCATGACTGCTTCCCATTCCGTCTAGCTCCGGACCATGGAATGAACCGTGGATGGGTGACCACCCTTAGATACCAAATTCCCTCCGTGCCTCGGAAAGCACGCTAAGCAGTTGGTCCTGGCTGTCATGTGACATGTGTGTGGTTGACAGTCGTTACAGGAAGTAAGTCGGCTGTCCAATTTCAAAACCTAGTATCTGACAAATTAAATGAAAAGTGTGTTTTTGCATTTTTCGACCTTGTAGACCACTCTCCACATACTAGGATAGCAAAAACTCCCAAAACATAGTAAAAAACGAAGTTGCGTTAAGTCGGAAACCTATCGTCCACAGTAAAAGTTTTCAAAATGCAAAATATTCAGGATTAAAACATAGTATCAAACATCAACCACTTTAAAACCTAGTAAGTGCTTGTGGTTACTTGGATTTAAAATAGTTCGAATGTAGTCAAATGAAATGGTTGAAATAAACGTCAAAACTCCCGCGCAACTTTAGTAAGTGAGAAGAAGTCTAGTAAATGAGTAAAAATCCATTTTATAGGTCGAAATTGATCTTGAGTGCATTAAAAGAACGGTTCCCTATCCATTTGCATAAAGTTTTAAGACTTAATATAATTTGGCATACTTTTTTTACTCTTAATTATATTTTCGCATAATATTATTTACGCATAATTTCTTTAAGCATAATAATGATTAAGCATGTAATTCTTAAGCATAAATTAATTAACGCATATATTTAAAAATATTTTTTATAGGTATATAACAATTAACTCCTAAAATGTTAGACAATCCATAATTGGATATACCAGTTTAGCTCATGTAGTCGCCTTAATGGCTCCATACAGGCACTATATTGTTACCTACGAGTTTTTAGAACATTTGGTATTAGGGCGCATGCGATCTCACACACTGCCGCGATAAAAACGCCGCAATGGTAGTAGGACGTAGACACGCAAGCGCGTTTCTGCGTCCTGCGATATTGCGATACGAGTTTTTAGAACATTTGGTATTGGCAGTATTGGGACGCATGCGATCCCACACACTGCCGCGATAATAACGCGGGACGCTTGAGTTTCTGCGTCTCAGCGTCCCGCGATAAATGTGTAGAATTTCGCGCGCTAATAACGCGCCTGTGTGGGGGAGCCTTAATCGAACTTTCCGTCCATAATAGAGCATTAGTGTACATAACACGGTTGTAATAAATAAAGTCTTAATAATTTTTATTATAATTTATTACACTCGATAGGCTTTTTAAATTTTGTATCAAGTTATCATGATCGTTAAGAAGATTCTTCACCTTTTTTAAATGAGTCGCCAAGTTTATTTCTCTAACGTTTGCTAGTGATGAACATCTGGTCATTTCTATTTTAGTCATCGTTAGTTCAGTAAAGTTTCTTGAGCCTAAATCGTAGTCTGAACAAACGACATCGATACTTTTAGGTGATTTCGTTAAAGCTGATCTTCTCTCCTTGCAAGGTTTTATGTAATTACGGAGGATTCGGAGTTCATCTCTAGCTGCTTCCAAGTTATTTTCCATTATCATCATTTTGGTGTTTAGAAAACTGTTCTTCTGTTGCAGTCGAATGCACTTCTCATGTTCATTATAATGATCTGCGTGGTACTGTCCGCAGCAAACAATTATGTATTTCAGTTGTTCGAGAGTGGAAACATTTTCTAAGCGATCATTTCGTATTACCTGTAACTGCTGGTAACCCAGTTGAATAGTGTTTTTGAAAAATTCGAGTTGGTCACGAAGAGCGTGGTTCTCTTTACTTAAGCTGCTTATTAATCGCCTTTTTTCACTCTGTTGTTTTTCTAAATCCAAATATTGATGTCTAGCATTATCTAAATGCTTGCTAAGTGATACTTTTTCAGATGACTTAGCTAATGATATTGTTTTTGCCACAGCTGAAAACGAAGCAAGTTTTAAGTTTTAGGTATGCTTAGCTGGTACTGTTTTGATTGCTGCCTCTTCTGATGCATATTGAAAGATTGTTATGGCGCATCCACACATGCCGCCGGCTTATGCCGCCGGATTTCAGACCGCCTTGCAGCTGAATGCAGGCCGCCGGCTTTACCGGCGGTTGCCGGCGGCCTGCAGATGCGGTTGCAATTTTCGCAGTAGTGTTGTGACTTTCGTCGAAGTTAGTCATGTACGTAGGATTGAAAGATGTTGGACTATGTTATAGTTGCGTGTATCGCAAGTGTAGTGTTGTATGTTATTATTCGTAAAAAGAACCGCAAAATCAAACGAAGATATTGGGTCAGACCAAGTCTACGAAATAGGCCTAATGTGTCCCTGATACTTGAAGATTTTAGAAAGGATGACATAAACCGAAGAAATATTCGTTCGAAATTTAACAGTTTTCTAAGGATCTCTAGTGAAGAATTTGAAATATTACTGAATTTAACTGGACCCATGATATCAAAAACTGACACCCGCTGGAGAAATGCTGTGTCAGCTTCCGATCGACTAGCAATTACTTTGAGATACCTGGCTACAGGAGACTCTTATTTTTCACTCGGTACGCTGTTTAAAGTGTCTCCACAAGTTATTTCTTTAATAATTCCAGATGTTTGTCAAGCGTTGGTATCTACATTATCCAATTATTTAAGGGTAAGTACAAATTAGGTAGTTAGAAACTGAAATAAAAGTTATCAGGAAATAAAAAACGTGTATTTAAAATTACGTATGACAAGAGAAGTGAAGTAACAGACATATAGTTTGTCAAAAGAGTAATGGCCAGGGTGTGCTTATTATACTAAAAAAGGTTTTAACAATTTACTTCTATGAAATTATACAACAACACTACCACTCCGTATCGAAGCCGCAAGCAAACTGCCGCCGGCAACCAAAAGCCGCGCGTGCCGCCGGGCATGTGTGGATGCGCCATTATAGACAAAGCAGTAAAACTATCTACATTCAAAAATAGGTTCTCTTTTTAAAAAACTCTGTAGATGGCGTTGGATTGACGACGTTACTAGGTGCGAAAGTCAAAACACTTGGAAAAAACATTGCGTCACGTCACATACGCTCGTTGACTGACACTTCGTTTGCTTAAGCTTTCGAATACTCGTATAACCATTACATCCAAGTGAAATGATGTGACGTTCCGTTCCTTGCAGTAACATACCAAGTTCAGCGCCATCTTTCCAGCGACTAGGGATGAGTTTAAAAAGAAACTCCCTCATTACAATTAACTTTCATAACCTTGGTTTTTATCTTTTTTGCTGTTGTTTCAAAATCTCAAAATGTATTATGTGCGGCCGCGACGAGCGACACGAACGACGCCCTTTTCATACTTCGTTCGGCTTTCTCGATGGTTCGCGGTGAGAACTAAAGTATGTATGAAAAGAGGTGAAACGATGCATCGTTCGCGCGCTCGTCCGACGCAGCTTGCGGTGTGGCCTGCGCTTTATGCGAACATACCTAAGTGGATGGAACTGCTGTTTCTTACATGATTTCACTGAAATCACGATTGAACCAACTCTGAAATCATTTCAGAGTTGGTTCCATCGTGAAATTTGTTCGTAATCATGGGTACAATGACGGTCATTGTCAATAGGTATCAAAAAAATCCAATTAAACCTGGCACTTAGACGGCTACACCTTTACTTGCCAGTTAGATTATAACGGTTACCTACATTATTAAATTTACTTACCGCATGCCGTGTTAAGACTTGATTCTAGCTGTTTTATTTTGAGATCTTTCACCTTTATAGCGAACTTGTAATTTATTAGTTTATTCAATGTTTCTGGATTATTGCATTCACTTGTGTCGGATTTCTCGTTAAACCTGGAATCAGCAAACATTTTTCCCAATTGTATTAGAACTTCTGCAGAAAACTAACTTCATGGTGGGTTAAGGTTTTACCTTGGTTCACTTTGAAAGAGAGGATGGAAAATAATGAAAGATAATGCGAAGAAGATTTTGGAGTGCCCAGGCTAGGTGCAACATGTTATGGTGGTGGAAAGGTTCGAAACTATAGGCCTGAGTTTTTGGCCATACTACACTTTTAAGCTTAGAGTATTATTGTTGTTTTGTTGGTACGTACTTTTGTATTTCATTTGCGATTGCACCTAAAGCATTTCGCATCTCGTCAGCTTCGATTTCCTCACCATTCATTTCTGGATAGATTTCAGATGGACGCCTATTCAAGAACTCTTCAGAAGTGCCTTACCTGGAGGTTTGTTAAGGGAAAATGGGAAACCGTAGATTCGTTGGTCAGTGTTTTTCACACCATTTGAGATTTGCGTATCTAAGTAGATACGCAGCAAGAAAACTACCTCTAAGAAGAGAAAGCAAGTGCTTTTTTTTAAAGAATAGCAGATAAAAATATTAAAAAAATAAAAAACGATTGAAAAGTACATAAAAATTGACTACTAAATCGACAAGACGTCAAAAAACGACTAAATATAATCAAAATGAAAACAAATAACTTTTAGACATAGACAATTCATTGATCTTACTGGCCTATATTTTGAAGACCGGCCCTATTTAGTCTAGATTGTACTTACCTAGATAGCTCTAAAATAAATAGACTCAAATCAATTGGCAGGTAGGAATACCTACTCAACATTATTTCAGAAAAATAAAACCGACTTCTAAAAACACAAAAAACTGAAAAATAACTTTAGCTTCAGAAGCCGGTGACCTTTGTTTGATTGGTTTAGTTTTTTTGTCACCAACTTCTGAAGCTAAAGTTATTTTTCACTTAATTTGTGTTTTTAGAAGTCGGTTTTATTTTTTGCAAAAAAGTTTTCATTTTTCACCTTTTAGTGGTTCACATGCGCTTACACCTTAACAGCGTACTGGCGCGATGTTATTTTATGAAATGGTGTAAACAATAGACAGACATGAGATTTTAGCAATTCCAGTCCGTTTGCTATCATTTATTGAGGAGTTCCGTTGCCTATCTCCGAAGTTCATCATCAGATCTTCACCAAATTGAAGTGGTACCGCTCCGAAAAAGTACTCTTTCGAAAATTACCCAGATCGCTTGATGTGTGCCTATAAAAATATTAAGAGTTCTCTCTATTTCTCCAGGATTCTATCATCAGATCCTGACTTGATGATTATGGGACTACTTGTGAAGTATACCTTTTTAAACAAAATAAAAATAATCCAAATCGGTCTAGCCATCTTCGAGTAATCGGGGTAAATAAAAAAATAAAATAAAAAAAAGGTTTCTACGAATTGAGAACCTCCTCCTTTTGGAAGTCGGTTAAAAACACAAGTAATTCTGCGAATTAAAACCCATTTCTCATGAAGGTAGGTAACTACTAATACCTAACATAAAAATACTACAGGCTCGATGCCACCATATACCAGCTATGCTTCGTAGACTTGGAGCTAGAATAGTTTTTGCATAATCTCGGGGTAAAATCATTTTAATATAGAGATACCTATCTAGCAGAAGCGCTGCTATTGTATCAGATAGTCGACCCTCACGGACAGGGCAGACATTCAATACATTGTTATTATTAAGCCGGAGCGTAGTGGTGTGCCAGCCAATTTTCCGGCAAACGCCCCGGCGGCAAACGGCGATCCGGCATTCGTTTGTTCACGAGACAACCGCTCCGTGTGGTAACCATTTCACGCTCGATTTCATCTCCTCCACTAAAAATAGGGACATATCTTCCGAACGATCTATTATGTGGAAAAAGAGAAAACGAAAATAAATGTTTTAGTGTGAAATAAAAATAAGGGATCGCTTTGGATGGTGCAAGTTTTGAAATTAATGTTGGACACTATTTTAATGGCAGTTTGTTTCAGAAAGGAAAAATGAAACGAATATGAAACTGCTATACTTAAAAACTCAATAACACTTAGGTACCTGTTACGAGTTTTGCATGTACAGATTATTTATTGACAGTGTGTGTTGTAAATATGATCAGAATTCTCCTAGAATAAACTAAATACAGAGATACGTTTGCGTTCAACAATTACTTTACTCGTACATAAATCAAATAGACATTTTATTGCGAAGGACTATCAAAAAGTGTTCTAAAAATAAATGTGCCTTGTAGTAAAGAATAAAATAAAAACTAAGCCTGGACTAAGTAAATTCTTCTTGTAATATTAGTAGATGGAAATACCAAACTTGAAAATATTTTTTCAAGTATTGGTCTAGATATAGTTTGCACACTGATTAAGAAAACATTTCTACGAAAAATGAATAGCAAAACTACTTTAAAAGGCCCTCCTACACAAATACGTATATAGACGGTATTCTAAGTAGGCTTGATGAATGAAAATGATTCACCAATATATTCTAAAAGGATCTCGATTTTCTTACTTAGCCGTTATCCACACGGTCGGTTTATTTCAATTTCGTTCATAAAAGACGCTATTCTCGGATTTGAAGTAGATTTATCATGCTCGGATAAAGCGGGCACTTTTTGTGCTTTTCTTATGCCTGGATCTGACCCGAGATCTGTCCACTTAATGTGAATAATGGTGTACGATGGAAAACGAATGCGAACGCGAACACAAAGGACAACAATGCGAACGATTCCAGAACTCGATACAAGGATTTTGGCGAGATAATGCTTGTTGTTGTGTTTTCATGGCTTTATGTTTACTTGGACGCTAAGATTCTCATCCGCGGAAAGAAAGAGCTTATTTCTTTTTTCATTTCGAATTTATTGAACTTAGTTGCTAAGTACGGTCCTTCTGTTGACATTATGGAACGGCTCGGAAAATGTTTGAATATTCCGGTTACGCTGCAGGGTACTAATTCATGTGGTCACGATTTATTGCGGTCTGGTTACAAAGACAACAACGTCTATGTTACAAATGAGAGACATACAATTAAACTAATCCAAAAAAAAAAGATTAGCTATTAGATCATCAGATCAGTGATTCGATCCTTGAAATCAAATTGTTTTCAAGATATCGTTGTGAAGGTTTTTAATCCAATTTAAGTAAAGCTGCAATACTTATTTTTGATTAATAGTTTTCTTGATTTTTTCATCGATGTTTGCACAGTTAATGATTTGAACAATAATTGAAATGTCTAAATACAAAACAATTTCACGTTGTGCTTGAAAAATGAAAGCTATTAATTTTAAGAATACAATACTAATTAAACGGTATCAGATCACCGATCCGCCTGTTGACGGCAGTTGAAAGACGGTACGGACTACGAATTTCCAAAGGTGTCGCGTCATGCATCAGTACCAGTAGTATAGGATTGTTGATAGACTGTAGTAGTACGTATTACTCCCATGATACCCTGTTAGCCTTCCAAACATCACCATCACAGACCATAAGCAAACTGTAAATAATTTTTTCTCCACAGCTAGACCACTACCTCCATTACTTTGTTGACGCTCAAAAGCCATCTCTTTGTTTTAATATGAACTCTATGTTATTCGTGTTTATTCTCATCCTTCATATATTCTGTGCTAAGTTACCATTCCATACGTTATGCACATACCGATTACACAAGGTATATATGTCACCGTAAAATTGTCAAACACGTTATATTAAATATAACGTGTTTCTCTCTAGCGATATTGTAATATCTCGAATTATTGTCAACTGAACATACGGAAGTATCTCTGCCCCCATAATCGGGACATGGGGCACCCCCCCGTTAGGTTAGTTAGGTTCCTTTAAACCCTGCACCCGGAAATAGGTGCCCCGCGAAGCGGGGCTCCGTCGACTACGCTTTTTAGGGGAATATGAAGTGTTTGAAGGTTAGGTTATATTAATCGATATTTCTCAGGAATGGTACAGTATCTTTTCATGAGAGTGGTACCACTGGGCAAGGGGGACCCCTCCTTCTCTCCACACCGCGTGAGTTGACTACCATCGCATCCATTTCACGAAAAATAATGCGTTTTATTGTAAACAGTATGTTCATTTGACAATAATTCGAGACTTTACAATATCGCTAGAGATATTACAATATAACGTATTTGACAATTTTACGGTGACATATATAACTTTACCTTTAACCTAAAACTAACATAGTTACTAAAATAACTTATCAGCGAGAACTAAATAGAACAAGATTGCATCATAACACTATACCTACATAGATATTTTAATGCACGTCGTCATATCGGAGCTGAGATGAAGACGATATCTGAGGAATGCGAGACGTCTACGGATAATCGATTCCTTAGAGGCAAAAGCTCCCGTGATCGTGAGAGATGCACTCGAGATGAAGCTACGCTGAGTATCCTACTCTGACGGAGTAGTTCCGTATTTATGTACTGCGATAGCCTTGATACTGATATACATTTCAAGGAGGATCGTCTGCTTGATGGTCAAAAGAGATTGGAATTTCGGAAACTTGAATCTTGAAATGTGAATCCTTTCTGTAAAACACAACACTAAAACAACTCTTCACGTCACCAAATGCTATTTTAGCCTCTCAGGGACGCGATGCTCTAAAGAATTTATGCCATGTATGATAACAAAAGAATCAGCATTCCACAAGGTACGGAGGAGTCACGCGACCGCTCGGCCGGACCGTACGCCGCGTAAATAGTTAAATCTACTACTCTAATACAATTTGTAGTAAACCATGATCCCGACGCTAAGGTCGCATTATCGGATTGGAAAAAACTGTTACAAAACAATCTTGGTAGAACAAAATTGAATCTTACATGTGAAGTTTTTAAGACGCTATTGGTTTGTAAGTGGAGACGTGAATACGAGGCCGAGTTTTACAATGTTCATGTGACGGCAGGACCTTTTTGTTGGGCCTTTTGTGCAGAGAATCCGCGATGCCCTGGGGGCCGAGGGGCACGATTTCCATTACACGAGAGAGTTTTTCGAAGAGGTCTTTGCTTTCCGAAAATTTTACACTAGATTCAATTATGTTTTTCTAAGGCTGCGGGTTAATAAATCACCTTGAAATCGACCGTAGGAAAGTTAATTGCTGACGGAATCCGGTCTTGCGGAAAAGTGAGATTCAGCTACCTAGTTCATAACGGAAAAGGATCTCCATGGCTTTTTCGCACAATGGAGACACATTAGTAAACTGCGCAAAATATTGATATCAGCCAAATCTCCGTGCTTGAATGAACAGCCCTATCTATCCAGCATCATTAGTTAGGACGCTGTCGAAAACGCCCACTATTAGATATGAATATTATTATTAATTAGCCTATATTGACATCCAATCAGATACTCAATACCGGAATGATTAATTCGATGCATTTGAACGTAGTTCAATGGTTGAGTATAAAGAATGACAAAGTATTGTAGTCTGTAGGATATGCTGGAAGCAATACAGTGCGACGTTCAAGATCAAGAGTACGTGCACATGCGGTGGGATGTTGTACAAATGATGCAATATCGGCAAGTCACGTTTAGCCACTATTTTGAGCTCTCCCACTTTGGTCTCGCCTGCAACACAATGAGTTGCTGCAGGTTCGAAAATATTCTTCGCCAGTCAGACATGCATACAAATTGATGTCATATGGCAAGGATGTACTTGTAATCAATTGGGATGTCAAATGTTCTGTTCTGAAAGGTATCTTACTTGGTTTTACGTCTAATGTGGCATGCTTGGAAGTTTCTACTTGATTGTTTAAACTGCAATCGATGCTTTCTATATTGTTGCTTTTCACAACTATGTTGGTGTCGGCTTCCAGTTTATCCGGATGCAGGTGAATGCCACTGTTTTAAGCTTTCCGGTTCACAACTAAACTTAAAATGTCACTTGGGATATCTTCCTTGATTGTTATTACACACATAAACACTTCTCACTTACGTACAGACCATTTGTTTGTATACTATAATTATGTGTAATTAAAATTTTAAACAATAAGATTTGTAATTATTAGTACAACCAAACATATTTCTTTGCTGGCATTTTATTGTCTAAATATCGAGGGAAAAGGCGCTGAAAACCGAAATACAGGCATTGCCTAGTTCGGTTGCAGTGGCTAGGTTACATCCACAGTGTTACATCCACTTAATAGAAATTAATATTGCCATACTGATTATAATAACTTAGTAATATTCTGTAAAATATTACTAAGTTTTTTGAGAAATAAATTTATTATTATTTATTATTTGTATTGAGCTCATGTTATCATGTCGCTTGCAGCAGCGTCGAAATACTTATCGGGAGCTCAATTCAAATAAAAATCACGGAAGAAATCCCGTCAGTGACATTTTAAGTTTAGGTGAATACCAGTATTTTACTTGGAGCGACTACCTATCTGACCTCCACAACCCAGTTAGTAGTGGGAAATACGATACCCCTTGGTACGACTAGTCGACTACCTGTAACGATCGTTCTAAAAATGACAGACGGGACCACTGCTTAACGTGCTTTCCAAGTCACGGAGGAAACTCAACTTAGACAAGCGCGGCTTAACCCGAGCGGCTGTTATTACTTAGCCACGAACTCCTCGATGCTCAATCGATGGTTTGAATAAGACCCTTGGAAAGGAGGTCATTTTATTTTGAAATATTTTCAACCGACTTCTAAAAAGAGGAGGTTCTCAATTCGTCTGTATTTTGTTTTTTTTTTTTTTTTTTTGTGTTTGTTACCTCAGAACTTTCGACTGGGTGAACCGATTTTGATGATTCTTCTTTTATTTGAAAGCTGGTGCTTTCCGTGTGGTTGCATGTCAATGTGGTTAAGATCTTACGCTGATCTTCGGAGATATAAATGGAACTCTTCAAAATACACGGCAAAGCTGCAGTAATTGCTGCAATCGCTTGGTTGTTTATTGTTTATACAACATCATGACGTAACATAACACCTGTATGCTCTGAGGGACTACGCAGAAGTATACAATACACCCAGATTTCGACAGTTAGACGTGTAAAGCACACCAGAAGCGGTTTGGGTAGTTTTAGGCAGAGTACTTTCTCGGAGTGATCCCATTTCGATTTGATAAAGATCTGGTGACTTCGGAAGATAGGCAACTGAACTCCTTAATAATTGATAGCAAATGTACTGGGATCACTGAAGACTTACGTCTGTCTATTGTTTACACCAGTTCATAACAAAAAATCACACCGATACGCTGTGAAAGGGTAAGCACATGTGAACCACTAAAAAGTGAAAAATAAAAACTTTTTTGCAAAAAAAGCACATGTGAACCACTAAAAAGTGAAAAATAAAAACTTTTTTGCAAAAAATATAACCGACTTTACACAAAAAAGTGAAAAATAACTTTAGCTTCAGAAGTCGGTGACAAAAAAACTAAATCAATCAAACAAAGGTCACCGACTTCTGAAGCTAAAGTTATTTTTCAGTTTTTTCCTCTGTCAGAACAACCGCATAGCTAGAAGACTTTTTCTAGCTATGCGGTTATTTTTTTTTTTTGATTTTTTTTTTGAAAAGAATCACATTTTTCCAAGCACGCACATTAAAAAAGGCCTACGAACATTGTCGCCGTATTTCACAAATATCGACAGCAGGCATTATTTTCGTCGCACATAAAACGTATGTTACAAGGATACATGACTTACTTGGGGACAAAAGTCAGGAGGAACATCTGTTAAGCAACTTCTTAAAGTTGTGTGTAAGGACAAAGTAGAATGTGTGTCCTTAGGGCTCGCGTGGCTCCGTACAAACTTTCAATATAAACCTCACTCAATATACGGTTCGGCCCAAGCTTGTTTTATGAAATGTGTACACGTCGCTTTGTCCATGTTATTTTTTTTTTCTGTTCAGGCACATAGTCCGGTATAAAAGAAATGGACACGCACTTATATTTTAAAAATTAATGTCAAAATATTAATTTCGCTATGACAAAAAGCTTGGTTTGGAGCGAACTTCATAAAATATTCTAGTTAGTGAAAGGCTTTGGCATAGTTTGTTCACTTTAAAATTAATTATTAAAATAAAGTAACTACCTACCTGGTTTATTTACTTAGTGCTAGTTACTAAAATAATTACTAACAACAAAGCTTTCCCTTTATTTTCATAGTCTGTAATCTAATGTACCTATGTAGAGCACATAGACAGCCAAAGTGAAATTCAATTAAATTCCTTTTGATAGCCTGTTTCTACCTGTCACTCGCATTGAATATCATATAAGGTGAGCTTCAGACAAAGTGACGCGAGGAGCGACTGCGGGGCGGGTTGGAAAGGTGTCCCTATCAAGATAACAATTTTATTGGTTAATCTATAGTAGTAATTATTAATGCGAAAGTTTGGATGGAAGTTTGTTACACATTCACGCCAGAACGGCTGAACGGATCTGGATACAATTTGGCACATAGACGGATTATAGTCTGGAATAGGACTTAAACTACTTTCACATCAAAATTTCCACGCAAAGGAAGTCGTGGTCAACAGTTTATATAATAGTCAATGGTTTTATAGGGTGTAAAGTAAAGAAAAACAACGCTCTGTCCATGGGCATAGGCGATACGACTCGTGACGCAACTTGCATCATACGACAGGCGCATGTGTCACTTGATTCGCTTCGCTTGTGCTGACACGTGACGAGTCACAAGTGGCTCCAAATTCTTTGTCGATTCACGGTGTTACAAGTATAGCCAAGCAGTATTATTTTTAACGTAGCAATGTTACATCTGATCCAATACCGCTACCGCTTACGGTCACAACGCTAAGCTAACCTTTGCTTATACATGTTCTATTCTACATAATGTAACTCACAAATGCACCCATTAATATTCAGTAAATTATCAATAGGGTAGACGACAAAAGAAAAACTTATTAGTCCGTCAGTTAGATTATCAAAAAATATTAGAACCGTATTTTTTCTTTTGATTCGTAAACTAAAATTGACGAAGATACGACGCCTTTAAAATTCTCAATACGCCACGCCTTGGCATATATTTTAGTGCGTTCTGACGTCATGAGCCCACTCCCGAGTTTTGATGCGTTTTATCTTTCATTAATTTACAAAAAAAAAAAAAAACCGGTCCATTATTTTCCAATTTTCTAATTTACGGACTAAATAGATGTGCACCTTTTTGATACTGTTGTCATGCCCATTGGATGCTTCGGGTGATACGAATACAAAGTGGAGCGGACACCGACGCACAAACGCTAAATTCTGAACCCCAGTTATTTAGGTGTTTCTTAAAAAAGTGCAATGAAAATGTATGGAACAGCTGATTTAAAAAAAACCGATGAAATATTTATATGTGGCTCAGAATGTACTAAACACGTGGTAAGCGTTTATCGGTGTACTTTGTTATACTGAGTAGGTAACCATATGTGGTTTAATGATTGGTAATTAGAACGACTAGGTGAACAGACGATTTCATTGAAACTGGATAGCCATGACAAAAAACTGCCCAAAATGGAAAGATTTAAAAGAGACCTACACTCAGCATGGCCAAGGGTTGAAAAAGAAAAAGAAGAATTTAGAACATTTCTCACTCGTCTATAATTTTCCCCAGTGTCCTGCTCTTTTCAATGATTTATCTGCTGCATTGTGAGTACCTAATAATGATAGAAGAATTGATATCTGCTTTTAGCATTTGATACTTCAAAAAAACAACCTACGTTATGATTTTTAAAAGTTAAATCAGTATCTGTATCTAAAGCGAAAATGTTATTTTAAAATCATAACAAAATCCTACAAAATGGTACGTCAAACACCATCCTTGAATGGTGGTATGACGAACGAGGGTAATGCAACGTAAATGTTGATATTGTAATTACAAAAGTTATTATGTCTGGTGCTTGAATAAATGGCCAATTCGTTGGAAATATTGTCGCAACGGTAATGCCAGGTGATTCGGCGACGGGCTCCCAACAATGCAGTAAAAACGTTGCCGTAATTACGATCATTTTATTTGCTATTTCATTAACATGAGCGGCGTCCGGATTGTATCCTGTTGTGCAATAATAATAAAATCAATACAACCTATAAAGTATGCTTATTTTGCTGTGTCCGGTTTTCCAGATCAAATGATCAGGCTAAGAAAAAAAAACATGTCGGGCAGTCTTTGGAGTCGCTACACCGTAACCGATCGGCTACGAGTGCTACGAAGCGTTAGGTGACCATCACGCGAGTTCCAGGGTTTTTGCTCAACGCGCCTGAAGAAGTTTTCATTTCAAAAAGTTCTGTAAGTTCCTTGATGTTTTAATACCACACAGATTTCATACGTGACACACAATAAACCTAACCTGAAAATCGTCTTCCCAAATCTAACTGTAAAATGCCTCAATCACAAACTAACCCACGAAAAGCTTCACAGAAAACCCTCCATATTTTCAAGCTACAATCCTTTTAAATTGAATGAATAAAAAAAACGAGCTAAAAAGTTGATACTAAAATAATGAAATTAGTAAGAGGATTAGCGCAGGCTGGCCTCAGACGTACGTTCTAGTATGCAGGGCTGTGTGGAACGAGGACCGCAGTGAATTTTCTGCTCCGTCGCGTCGAGAGATGGGGGACCTTCGAAAATGCGTAATAACCTGCGCTGTTTAGCAAATGAGATGGTGCTTTTAATTAGTAGGCTAATAGGTTTTAGACTTGAAGGTTTTAGGTGGAAGAGGTATGATGAAAATATTAATCATATTTCAAGACTTATTGCTAATACCAGCGGCTGCGACCGAGTGGAGTTCGGTAAGTGTCCCACGGGATGGTACTACTAGCATGAAAATTATCCCATGTGTTAATCCTGGATATAAATTATAAACTATCTGGGTGCCAAACTTTATCGGTCTGTAGTTTTTGCGTGAAAGAGTAACAAACGTGTTCATCCATCCATCCATCCTCATGTACTTTTGAATAATTATCATAATGTTTCGAGCAGGTATTGCAATTTACTTTTACTTTTTATTTCACGCACTATCCAATTAATCTCCCAGAAAAACCTTTCCACTATCTAGAGTGTTTCTTTAGTTTTGATCCACTGACAAATCAAATGCAATCACAGAATTACACGCAGCCCATTAAAAAACCAAACCAGATCGTCACCACACCACCAACACACGTAATCCAATCACCACACTATATGTTGTTCCACAGCGTAGTAAACAGACGTATATTTGCCTACGTTTCAAATTCTCGGCGCATTCGAACACGCAGGGCATTTCACCTGCCATAGTTTATTACCTATTCAGCGGACTCGCACAAATAAAACTGTATAATGCATAAGCGAATGGCGAGTTTGATTTACGAGCGAGCGCGGCGGCCTGCGAATCGCGAGCTGAATAACTAACGCCATCTAGGGGCTATTCAAATGCCCTTATCCCGTGTCCAGCTGTTGTTACGCTTCAACATCTTATTATTTTAGTTTTGGGGAACTATTTGCGTAATGTCGGCTCTTGTTTTAGTTTGATTTAGTTTATTTCGTAGAGTTTGTTGTTGGTTTTAGACGGTTTAAAAAGTAAAGTGAAATGTAAGTTTTGACTTCTGTAAAGGTCTTCTTACGGTAATGTTATTTCAGAAGTACAGTTAAAAAAGAAACAATTTTTATTTAATAAAATGGTCTGTACGTACACGCGTAGCTACTGACCATCTGTCTGCATTGTATTTATTACTAACGGCGTATATGTATGGATAACTTATTTAGTGGGTGTCATAAAAATGAATTTATAGGCGCACTAACTTTTGGGTACGACTCTCTAAAATTCATATTTCATTTTTGCTAGTTCGTTGAAACTGTAATGCGAAATGATATTTGAATGTTGGCTATAGAAGTGAATGGCTCACCTGAATATAAATAGTGCAAAAAATATTGAGTCTCTCTCAAAAAATATTTTCATGACAGGTTTAATATTTTCAGTAAGAAACCAATCGGTATTTTTTCTTTGGACTTAAAGAATAATGCTCCCAAAAAAAACAACATGGATCAGCTATTTAGAGTTGGTCTGTGTACATATCCATTGTTCCAATTGCGAATGCTTGTTGAATGGTCAAACCTTTCAGTTGACCCTTACGATGTGGTTACTTAAAATCCCCAAAGGATCGAGATACACGGTTTCGCTTTCACGGGACCATTATTAGAGATACTAACTTTTAACATAACATGTTATTTAGACAAATACCGATGGAATACTACGTATGTACATATGAATGTAGTGTACCTTTATGTTTTTAATTGAATTGATGAATTTCGAATTACCTATAAAGTCAAAAAATTTACAACTCCAACCAACAAACGTGATGAAAAGCTACAGGGACATTAATGTAATCAGAAGTACACCTAATTTGCTAATGGAGCCAGCCAAGGTGGCGTGAACTCCGCGAAGATTGTAATCTGGTAAACCAGACCTGTAGCTCTTTACAATCAAAAGATCTTACACACACAGATAATTCCAACACTCAGATAATTTCATGTAGACCTAGCTATCCCATGCTTTAAAACGTTTCACTCGCAATTTAAATAAAAATTACGATATGGCAATAAATGTGAAGCTATGTGATTGCATTATTTAGGTACCTGGATACATTATCCCCGGGAGTGGTGTTTGAGTTCCTAAGTGCACATAAAAACGTAAGCAATCAAGGGGCCAGATGTTTTTGCCAAGCACATAAACGCGAATGGCGTGAATTGCAATTAAGCTCGAGTTTCGATACCTTCAAAATATAAGCAATAAAATTTATACTACCTTTTCCCAACAAAATCTATTGCGAAAGTAGGTAAATGGCATAATACGAACGTAAAAGACCTTAAAATCGATAAATTCGAAGTTATTTTCAGCTTTGAGATCGAATGATTTTATTGTTTTTCAATCTTTTTATCATTATCTTGCGTACCTTGCCTTGCCTTACCCTGCAAGGTGGGGCTAATAATAAAATCCCCCTCAATTTGGGCACCGACTTCTTCACTTGGAGGTCTAAATCAAGGAATTTATTATTATGGGCAGGAAAATTACAAATAATTACCAAATCTCTCAAGTTTCTAAATTGCAATCCTAACAACATCTTAAACAATCAACAGCAACAACAGCATCAACACCGTTAGCAATTCATTATTGGACACTGAACTGTGATTAACTTCCAGAACACAAACAGCACATCACACAATCAGTGATAACACTGATACAATAATAATGAGATTGAACTTATCCAGAGTCAATAATAATATTAGGAGTTCGACTAATTTTGTTAATATTGAAGTGAAAACTTCTATAGGCGCCTTGAACACTTTTTGAGTGAACAAAAATCATGTAACTCGTGTGACCGTCACGTACGCACTCGTAGCCGATCCGCTAAGGCGTAGCCGCGGTCTACTAGTTTTCACTTCTATCAGAACTCCCCATAGACTGCCCTTTTTATTGTAAGACTAGTTTTTGCCTGCGTATTTATCTACCACAAAATGTACCAGATGTGTATTGATGGTGTGTATTGCCGATGACCTGGTGAAGGTAACAGGGATCCGCTGGATGCGAAACACACGGGACCGGTCAATGTGGCGACACCTGGGTGAGGCCTACGTCCAGCAGTGGACGTCATTCGGCTGAAATGTTGATGATGGTGTATTGTTGTACGATTTTTGGTACCATTCTCAAAGAAAAGTTAGGACATGACACCACATCAATATTGGGTCTGGTCGGCTATTGTCCGACAGAGACGGTTGTTATCGGGTTGTGGTCAATCACGCGGATAAATCTATTTGGGTGATGTAAGATTTTATATGCTCGAATGCATCAGGTATTATAATTTTTGGCTGGCGAGCATGGCCAGATATTTCACGGGACAGAGAGGTTTGGAAGGAGAAAGGGTTGGCCTTTGCCTAGCATTGGGACACTCAAATATGTTAAAAAAAATATGCCGCAACATGCAGTTTCATTGTAGTTAAGTAAAAAGTTATCCTTTTTTTTTACTCTATTCTTATCATACTAGTTACTAATGATTACAACAGGCTTTTTATGCAGACCTAACACGGGCAGTATGAAGTTGTAAGATTGTGTACGGAAATGCATACTGCTGTCCATCTTTTTGATATATTTCTCAGTCGCCTCTTACGATGCCCACGGGAAGTGACGAAGTAAAGTAGTCTAACTTAAGTCAAGACACAGCTTACATAAGTAAAATTTACTACACTTCTGAAGCAGAAATATTATGTAGAAGAAGATAAAGCAAAGTATCTGGACAATTTTGACGTAAAAGAGTATAAAGGGTGTAAATAGACTCTTCGCAAAGCTGATAGGCACTTGATCTCCCTGTCATTGCGATATTTTTTTTTGTTCTAGACCATACCTGGGAACCTTCTAGTTACGGAGATCGGTCAAAGTTCTAAGTTTTTCAGAAGTTTAAAAAAAAACATGTTGTAATGATAGATTTTTATTTTAAACACCTTCACGACCCCCGATAGGACTCAATGCGTTACATTGAGTCCTACCGAAAAGTCTGATTTTTCACCACAAAAAAAGTCATTTCCCAGCAAAAAAAAAAATTGCCTAGGATTACTTAGTTTGATGTACAGAATGCTTGGTTGACGGCTTCGTGATGAGGTTGTTTACACTCTGTATAGGTCTCAATTTGTTCACTCAATATTATAAAATATCGGTTTTGTTACAACCATTATAACATTATTGTTGAGCAGTTAAACTTTATTGCCGATTTATTTTTCTTTGACATCAGAGATTTCGTAATGTTTGTCTTTTTATGAGCTTGTGAACAGTTTGTGTAATCGCTGTTTGATAGCGGCTATTTATTTCGGGTTCGCGCCAAAGTACCGATAAACTGTAATGACGTCGGAGCAAATGTATTAAAGTGTTTTTGTTTGTCACGTTCGACGCTTGGCAGGTGCCATAAGTGCAATGGAACACGTTCTCTAGTAATCTCTACTAAAGCTCAAAACAGACAAGGATTTTACAAAAGCTTCGTTGATCCAGTGGTCGCAATCTCGACTGCTGAGGTCCCGGGTTCGATAATCGGGTCGGGCCAGTTGTCATTAGGTTTTTCCATTAGGAATTTCATAATATCAACCACGGGGTCTGGATTCGTGACCGGTTGATGGCAATAGGCTCGCCTGCTATTACATGGGATGAAAACATAACTGGCAAAATATCGCGGGACATTACACATAGCGCCATCTAGTGCCACACGACGACACAACGAGGCTTGTGTCGTGGAACTGGTGAAAACCTGATAGTTTAAATACCTACTACTTACTACTACTACACTTACTACAAATTTTTGTTTGTATTATACATATAAACATCCATGACTCGGAAACAAATGTCCATGCTCATCACACAAACATTTGCTCCTATTGGAATGGAACCCGGGGCCCTAAGAACGTAAGGCAGCCTCACTACCGCTGCGCCATCCGGGGTTGTCAAAAGACCTGAAATGTGGGTGGGTGTACTATTACATACACCTCTGCCCAACCCTTCGTGCATTTCAGGCGTGATGTTATGTTTTCATTATCGTCACTTCATTTATTTGACACAGTCAGTTATAAAAATCGTACATCTCTACAAAATGTTGATTACAGTGCGATGTAATCAAAACAAATGACTACTATCCTCACAGAGATAAATTGTTTTCATATTTTTCCCAACAGCCTACTAATTGATATAAAATGTTGGTCTTTTTGAGGGATGGTATTGTTAACAATAGTTTTAGTTGTTTGTTACGCTACAGTATCTGCTGACTTGTTTGCACTGAGTGTGTATGTTTTGCGTGCACTTGTGGCATGTGTCAATTTTATATGTTTTCGTTCTTTCTTTCTGTACTGTGTAGCAATCCAGTTTGTGGAAGCAGATGCTAACCCGGTTCAGAGGAAAAAAGGAAACATTGTGCTAACGATACTCCAAGGAAGATACAAATACTGTAAGAAATATTTATGGAGGTTTTTCGGAATGAAATCCCTGAGGATAGCGGGACGCGACGGCTTGCCCTCCGAAAATAGGGGAAAACACGTTTCAAATCCCTCGCCACGTATAACTCTTAATACAAGGATTATAGAATGGCTTCTTAAGTCCTGGGTGATAAAAGAAAGATAACAAGCAATTAGGACGCGGTGATAAAAATAAATAACTACTTATTTGCTGCAGAATGGCTTTTTTCAGACCTTAATTTATTTCTTTCTCTCATTCTTTTATATTCATAAGTTAAACTTTATTTTAAAGCTAGGGATGAGCTTCGTAGTAATATTGCGCTAAACTAATATTAAAATCGGCCCCGATGAGGTGCTTACGTACGTTTTTTGCGTTCACCTGGGCCTCGTAAATATTATCCTCGACCATAAAATGCATTAGTAAAGTCTGGCTTTGAATAATGCTAGCACCGCGTTCTTTCCTGTGGAGGAAAATAGCAGAATAACGCAAGGTCATACGTTACCTGTTACGGTTCACTAAAGTTTAAAAATAAATACTCGCGTGAGGGTGGTTCCACTTAAACTACTAGTAGACACTATGAGTGTCTACTAGAAATAGAAATCTTAATATGAGTAGTTCTTTGATTCGCTTTCTTCACTTTACTTAGACAAAAGAGGGCACTTTCTCTTTATAGGAGAGTCGGAAATATTATTGATAGTTGCTGCCAAATATTCAGACTGCGGCTGCAATTAGTTTAATTAGAATAATCTGTCTACAATATTCCCACTGCTGGAACATAAACTGCCTATGAGTGATTGCGACTGGGCTATTATTCACGCGGGCCAAGTGCGGTTTGGTAGATGTTACTTGTGTTCGAATTGACATGCTATTTTGCAATGCGATTTTGTTTTTTTCTTGATGTTGCTAATTTTTGCCTTCAAAGTTTGCGAGAAAGGTTATATGACAAAGCTCCAGTGTATTTAGTCAGGTGCATACGTCTTATAGGACTCGCAGCTGGCGCATCGTGCGTATAAAACCAGATGTATGAACGTGGACGAGGCAGAAGGAGTATACAGTAAAATCAAAATCAAAGCATTTATTTCAAGTAGGCCAGTTACAGGCGCTTTTGAATTGTCGAAACAAAGATGAAAATTAAACGTAGCCACAGTCCCAGTCACAAGACATAAAAACTGTGAAAGTACTGTAGTTGCCCATTCCCTAGCGTAGATCTCTATGGAGAAGAACAGGCAAGAACTCTTTGGACACTCTTTAAAACAAAATGTTGTTACAAAATCTTGGTTACATCATTCCTGTTGAGATGGTGCATTCTTTGAGAACAATGTAGCAAGATGTGCACGATAAAAGTGTCCATAGTAAAAACAAACAAAAAAAAAAATCAAAAATAAAATAATTAAATTAAAAAAAGTAAGGAACGTAGCAGGCGTTCTGTGGAAAAGGCATGAGTTTATGTATGTATGTTAAATGTTCACTGTAATTCAAGTCAAAAACATAGGTTATGTCAACGGTACATTGTAAAACTGGTAGATTGCAGAGATTACAATCTACCGGTTTTTTAGATAGATTTAGCGAGATTTTAAACTGTAGAAATATTGTCAACTGAACATACTGCTTACATTGTGTCGCACTATTTTTCGGTAGATTATAATCTGTCGAAGTGAAACTGTAAAATTGTCAAATATATGCGGCGGAACTCCCCTTGCGCGCTGGGGATAGGGGGTCCCTCTTGCCACACCACTTCATGACAAGATATTGCACCATTCCTGAGAAAAACCGATTAATGTAACCCAACCTCAAAACACTTTATATTCGCCTAAAAAGCGCAGCCGACGGAGCCCCGCTGTTCGGGGCTCCTATTTCTGTCTGCAGGGGTTAAAGGAACCTAACGTTCCTAACGTCGGGGTGCCCCAAGTCCCGATTATGGGGGCAGAGATACTTCCGTCGCATACATTTCACAATTTTACGGTTTCACTTCGACAGATTATAATCGACCGAAAAATAATGTGTATGCAGTATGTTCAGTTAACAATATTTCGACAGTTTACAATATCTCTAGACATATTTCAATCTAACGATTTACAATTTTGTAGTGACATCCATCCAATACTGTCCTGCGTTGGTCACGACTAAAGTTTACCTCAACATACTAACACACAGGTAAAAAGGTAAGGTAACAATTTATCTTATCGGTATCTAGTGGAGCGGGGACCAACCCATGAGTAATGCTAATTAAGTAATGACGCTTTGGGGACGCATCGCAAAGGGTTCACCTAATTAATTAATGACCATTCATTCCGCCGATAACTTGAGGTGATAATGTTTTAAAGGAGACGTGGGGGTGTGTTTGTGAGTGGAATATCTGTGGGTGTGAAATCTAATAAGACGATATCTAAGAAGACATTTATTAATATAAAATGGGGTTTCCAAAAATAATAGGTTTTTAAACCTTTTACGTGTAGCATTGTATTGGAGACATATCGTAATATCATTCTTATAATCATACCCAGTGAGTACCTATTATTGACTATGTTTGAGCTCGTGTTCGCAGAAAGTTTTGCTGAGAAATTGTATAGAACTTTTGAATGAGCCTCATGACTCATGACATAATAAACTTTAATCCAAGACCGTTTTATATTTTTTATGAATTATGCAATACAAAACAGGAGTTCTATGCCCTAACCGTCTCATTTGGCTGGTTTCATAAGCCGCAACGAGTACTAAAATAAAAAGATTTGTTTGAAAACTTTGTTCGGCTACGAGGGGCTACGCTGAGCTACGCTGGCCTATGCCGAGCTACGCCGAGCTACACCGGGCTACGCTGCGCTACGCAGTGCTACGCCATGCTACACCGTGCTACGCCGTGCTACGCCGTGCTACGCCATGCTACGCAGTGCTACGCAGTTCTACGCCGTGCTACGCCTTGCTACGCCGTGCTACGCCATGCTACGCAGTGCTATGCCTTGCTGCGCCGAGCTACGCCGTGCTGATTTGTGGCGACAAATAAATTAATAAAGAGACCAAAAACTTTTTGAAGCATAAGATCAAGCGCCTACTCAATGATCATTGCAATGAATATTCTGAAGACTGTTTATTAATTTATCATTGCGCACAATGTTGTAGGAGCCAATATTGCTATGACGAAACATTTGACGACCCGAATGGCGCAGCGGCAGTGAGGCTGCCTTACGTTGTTAGGGTCCCGAGTTCGAATCCCGGTAGGAGCAAATGTTTGTGTGATGAGCATGGACATTTGTTTCCGAGTCATGGATGTTTATATGTGTAGTAAGTATGAATTTACAAACAAAAAGTATTCATGTAGTAGATCAACCGTCTGGTGACCACGACACAAGCCTTGCTCAGTGAGGAACTGGTGCTGTGTGTATGTCCAGCAATATTTATTTATTTTATTTATTTATAAGATTAATAATTTATTTTCTCAATCCTGTTTGGCAAATGAAATCATGATTGCAGAAGAAATCATGAGTCATGTTTTTCATATCATATCTACGAGTAGCTTTAAAACGCTCTATAACTTTTCAAACATCTTTCTTCGTCAACTTTGGTTCATAGGAAAATCATTATGACAGTCAAGATGTATCTTGTATTTATGGATCTTTAAGAGGGTCCTATTTTTTACGTCGTATTGATGGCTATTACGTTTGACGGTTTTTGAGATGACGGTCATTTATTTTCCATGGCTTATCAAAAGTCTTTATAACACAAAAACCTGCATCATGCAAAAAAACTTGTTAAGTTATTGTTATAACATATAATTTCATAGCCACATATTTACCATAATATGAGTTGCCTAACCCTCCAAACTGTTTAATTTATTTACGTAAATTAATCCATTGTAAACCACGCCGTTAATTGTTACGATTAGTTTAATTACGGAGACCGTAAATTGACATGTAAACACGTGTGTAAACATTTCGAGATTCTAAGAAGTAATTACTAGAAAATGTTACACTTTGAGTTTTGGAGATCGATTTAGAGCAAACCGTGATTAAAAGACTATGGTATGTTATATAATTGTTTTGATGGCGCTAAATACTGGTACAGTTGTTGAGTGATTGGTATTCGTGTTGCGGGTAGAGTGGGTTTGATTTCTCACAAAACCTTGTTGGTTGTCATTTCTTGGATATATAATTGAACTCTATCAAATGATGAATGAAATAGAAAGTTCTGTGAAAAAATTACTAAGTGTAGGACATTATAGGATAACAGTTGCTATTTAATAGTAGGTTTTTGTAATTTTTGGTAGAAATAAAATACATATTTTCACTACGTGTAAAGTTGAATACAAAATTCCCAGAAGGTCTAAATTGAGGATAGTAACGGGCCGAATGACACCCTTTTTATTTATTTTGTAAAAATCTTTCATTCCATTGAAAAATTAGTTACAGTAGGCTTATCTTGTATACCCATCTTTATTTGATAGCTCATTCAAAGGATGTTTCGTCTAAACACGTCTCTCATAAAATTCTATTTTTATACTTAAAAGAGTACCGAGAGGCCGAAACGGAGCCGAATAAAAATATTCCAGACGGATAAAAATTTATAGCGGATCGGTTCGACAGGAAATATTGAAGAAGTTAGATTGAGGAAGTGATGACATTGTTATTATCGCCTCAATCCCGCTCGAGCTCTGAAACAATCTTTGGCATTCTCGCTCCAATCGCTCGTTGAGCAGTAAAATCTCTGTTATGATTTCCATCTTCGACTTTCATCTTAAATATTTTTCTACCAATTTCACAAAATGTAGGTATCTTCTGACAATAGAGAACTACTACAGAATGGAACATGTATTATAAAGCTCCATTGTGCTTTAAATAAAAGAATAGGTATGTTTGTTCTTTTGCGGGAAATAATTTTTCAAGGCGAAACAATTGGCCTTAGTTTAAACACTGCTTGCTCACAACTCAAGAGGGCGGAAGCGAAAATTTCAGCTTTTTCACAGCGAATTTTTTGTCGTACTTATACCTAAAACAAAGCGTAATGACCCGCACGGCACGCATTTGTTCGGGAACAATCCGAATAGGCCATTTTTCATGTGGAACAATTGAGGGCGGTACTCCGACACAATTGGCAGAGTATTTTGTCAAGCGCTTGTCGTACGACTCGAGCGCAGAACATAATAAGTGCACTCCACACGCCCATTCGCCTAGTCGCAGCGAATTCGAGGCGCATTCTTGTAAATATTTGTTCTTGTTTGCCCTTATTTATAATTTGAGTTGACGATTATAGCTTTGGGAAATAATTCGTTCTGAAAAGAGTACAATTACTCTTATTATCATTAATCTGTGTCGGCAAACGTAGCATATTTGCAGTATACGTTTTCAGGAAACCACTTACTTTGGAGTAATTTCATTAAATCGACAAGTGAAAATAATTATACTTCAAATAAAACGAAAGCGAACAATAAAGCTCATATTTGAGTATTATTTATGATATTAATCACCTGACGAAGTGTGTTGGACGATAGGGCATAAAATCTCGCCTCTTATGATTTCATGGCGGCTGGAGGCAGTGCTCTGGAATTTTTCGTTTTATTTTATGATGCCGAGCACTGTCGCGGAGAAATATTGGCTCAGCGGAATAGCTCGTAAAGAAAGCCGTTTTCTTTCCACGGGGTTACGCACCGCAACTACATCGCCGCCTTCTGCTTACATTTTATTATTAGGCCTCATCCAGATTTTATGTCACACGAGATTTTATTTTTAATTAGTTATGCTTTGAAAACACGACGGTAAAGCACAAACAAACATTTTTAGATTTGTTATTCTTCGTTTAGCAAAGAAAGAGTTCTACTTAAAAAATGAATAGCTCTAGATTTAAAAGAGATTAAAAGGAAAGTTCTACATTAGTTTTTCAATCGTGGGGTTCGACAGCGGTGCGGCGGGCGGCGGGTTCTCGGCGCTTCGCATTTTGCCGGTTCGGCTCACCGATCCTTTTTCCTCGCACATCATTATTCAAGTTAAGTGGACAGGCCCGGTCAGGTTAGTGGATGAGTAACAAAAATTCAGGGGGTTGAACACAAATCGGAATATCGTATCATGAAAGGTCAGACCCATATGTTGGGGTTGAATTTCTTATTATATTTTGAGATTGATGCAGAATAATGGGTTACAAATTATGTATGTATGTTTTGTTGTTACACGAATAACCTGTCAATGTGATGGAGGTTAGGTTTAGTTAGTGTTTATTTCTTAGCAAATACGAGACCGTGGCCTAGGTCAATATTAGTATTTAGGGTTCCATACCCGTAGGGTTGTGCTCTCAAAACGGTGAAGGAAAACATCGTGAGGAAACCGGCATGTCCGAGAACCAAAAAATCGTACACATGTGACGTCTACCAATCCGCACTGGGCCCGCGTGGTGGATTAAAGCCCATTCTCTCTTATAGAGAGGAGTCCTAGCTATGCCCCAGCAGTGTGAAGATTATCATCTTGATGATGATGATGACCCGAATGGTAACCAGCGGGACCCTATTACTAAGCCTTCGCCGTCCGTCCGCTTGTCTGTCACTAAATTTTTTACAGAATATGTATTTCTGTTGTAGTTACATAAAAAAATGAAAGGTGACTATGATGGTATGGCCCCATGGTGCGCAAGTCCGACTCGCACTTGACCGTTTTTTAAGAAAAAATTCAAGCACATTCGACATTCAAACGCACAAACAGCCACAATTACATATGACAAGAAGTCAGTAGACGTCTCGTACATCCAGTATGAAGTACTTATTCATGAGACAAGTAATAGTGTCCCAGCTCCCAGGCTGTCAGGCCTCGGCGTGCGGCGTGAACGGCACAGGCCATTTGCGAAAATTCAACAATACCATTGGATTTCTCCTGAGACCGCTCCTCAACGTCGCTGTAATAAGCTAAGCAGATGTAGCGTGGATCGTGAGAACGTCGGTCTGTCATCAATAGTGATGGCATGGTGGGTAGTTTTAAAGTTGTGAACCTAAGATATTGAGAACTCCATAGTGCTGTTGATGACTGTTTTTGTTTCCCAAAAGTAGTAGAATGATGTGTTTACCATTTTGTTTCTTACAGCTATTTCAACTATATAATCGTCATTAAAATAAGTAATTTTATAAAAATTTAGCCTAATTTCTCTCTCGTTCTCCAAAGCTTTTATTTTTCAGTGTGGATTAAATACTTTCCTACATATTTTTCGAGAGATGACTGTAATATAGAATAAATTAGTTCTCTACGTACCAGATTAATTTTCCACATCTTTAACTTCTAACACTACCCGAAAAAAACCCTAGATATTACTATCAAGCAGAAGAATAATTGCTAATTAAAAATATAGATTTCTAGTAAGGTGCGAGATTGTCCTCTGTCATTACAAGGTACCGCGAACTAAGGCTGATAGTAGGCCATTACCGTAATATGTTACGAGATGAACGGAGATTCTATGTGATCGGTTAATTAACTTACTAAGCATCAAATAAACCATCTTAGATTATTATTGCACGATTATTTTTCTTCGCCGACTGGCCATTTGTTAGGAATCGGTATAATTGTATGTCTTCGTGCGAAATGATTATTAATGAGATTGGTTGTGGCAACTGATGGCTTCTTAACATTTGTCTGAACGGTTTATATAATTTTATGTTTTGCTACATGCACTTTTTATCATTGTACAGATGTTTGAGCAAATAAGTATATCTTATTTAATCTTATCTTATCTTTTATCTCCTCCAAAAAGATCTTGCTAACTTATCCAGCAGATAGCAAAAAAACATCTTAGAAATTTGTGGTGGATAGTGCCTATCAGGAGATTGTGAAACGTCTCCTAATTTTCCGAATTCTGAGTATATAGTCTCTGTTTTGATTCAAATCATTGCATGTAGGATCTTCTGTTATGTCATATTTAACACTAGCTGACCCACGCAACTTCGTCTGCGTCACATAAGAGAAAAAAACGAAAAGAAAAAAATCCTCGTTTTTGGAACATTTTTCATTCCTGCTCCACTCCTAATGGTCGTAGCGTGATGTTATATATGCCCAAAGCCTTCCTCGATAAATGGAATATCCAATACAAAAATATTTTTTCAATTTGAACCAGTAGTTCCTGAGATTAGCGCGTTCAACCAAACAAACAAACAAACAATCAAACAAACAAACTCTTCTGCTTTATAATATTATAGTAGGTATATAGTATATATAGTATAGATTTTTGTGAATGTCGAACTGTTACGGGCAAATTGTGGATCGTCTACTGACACGGGAAACAGACAGATACTTCAGTAAGTAATTGTGTCCGTATCCAAAGCCCTGCCCGCAATTTGACTGAACCTTTGCTACATCTACCAAACCACTTTCACAGGTCTTCAGCAGGATTGTAATTCGTAAAGGGCTTTATATGCAACGCCTATAAGCCAGCAGCTTTCACTTCTATTGTTTTCTTCTACCGTTCTCTCGAAGCTGCGTTCCTCGAAGTTCATGAAATCGTGTCGTTCGGCACTTTAAGCCCCCAGTCAGTGTACATGAAAGGTGATGGTCCAAAAATGTATAGACCAAAAACCCAGAGTCGATTTAGACAAATCTGGTATCAATAGCTTTATTAAAATGCACAATTTACCCCACCGAAAAAATATGAAAAATGAGATGATTTTTCCAATATACATACGTATATTGGAAAAATCATGAATAACTGGTTATTTTTACCAGTTTTTGCAACAGCAATATATTAATAATGAATAACTTGTTATTTTTATCAGTGTTTTCAACAGCAATACATTAATAATAATAATCATAGGACAATAATAAATATAAGTAGCGATTATATGAACCTATCAAGTTGAAATCTAATATTTCACAGCTTGTAAATCATATGTCAAGATACTTTTGTCGTGAAATCTTTTTACAGTTGAATGTGCCTATTTTGTCTCAGATTATTTATTTTTTCAGTCGCTTATTTAAAAAAAAGAAACAAATACTGTGGGAAAAATATTTACTTCAATTATTTTCAATGTCTATTAATATATCATCTAAGAACCCAGCAGGTTGCATAAGGTCGTCTTGGTACCTGGCCCAGGCCAGATAATATATAATGCTTATTATGTGGGCACAACTGCCCAATGTGCGGCGACCATGAATACAGCTGCAACAGTATTCCGAAATCCTATTCGTGTTATATAAAACACTAGCTTCTGCCCGCGACTTCGTACGCGGATCCTGTTGCTTATGCCAGCGACAACGGGGTCGTCGAAGATCTGAAACGTCTGATGTCGAATTCTAAGAACCCGGGGACGGGAAAATAACGGATCTTTCCCACCTGAGCAACACATACCATTTGTTTCTTTTTGCCATTTAACAGCTTCACAAAAAGTACAATTTTTAGCCATACCTCCGATGGCGAAATATGTGGCGTATTCAATCATAGGAGACGTAAATGCACTCCGTGCCTTATCAACCCAAGGAAGGTCGCCATGCCCTTTTTTTTCGGTTGGGAAATAATCAAATAACTTCTCCAACTCTGGGCGGAGCGGGAGGGAGTGTCAGATTTTTACTGACTAAAACCCATCCATGTTCCTTCCTCGCCCTTTACGTTCCAGGGCCACGGTATCTCTTTCGAACAGTCCCGCAGCCCCGGCAGGCTTCGACCTTTGCGGGCCCCTCCCTTTATGCTGACATCTCTTTGAGGCGCACGTGGAACACGAACGCGCCGTCGACACGGCAGGTCGCCATGCCCTACGGCTATGTCTTGAGACACATCCGGTTTTTCAGATGATATCGACATTCTGTTCAGAGAATGTCGACGTCGATCAGAATTCAAACGTTCGTTCAATGAACGTGCATCGCGCATCACGCATCACGTTCATCACTCGTTTCAAAAGACCTGTTAGTAGATGTGCGAATACGCTGAAAACTCAAGCCTGATTCTGTATCGGTAAACATTTCGGATTCGCTCACGATCAGCGGACAGTCGCGCATCACGTTCCGCACTTGTCTCTAAAGACCTAGAAGAAGCTATGCGTAGATACGCTGAGAACTCAAGCGCAATTCTTATCCGTGAACGGCTCCGACTGGCAAGACAATGCATGACGTTCACGATTAGCGGTCAGTCGCGCATCTATTCTTCACTGGTCTCTAGAGACCTGGATGTAGAAATACGCTGAGAACGCAGGCGTGCTTCGCGATCCGAAGAGGTTTCCACGGAGCAAGTTGCAGCCTGATGTTCTCGAACAGCATCAAGTCTCTCCTGACGCTCTTCGATAGATTCTTGGGATCTTATGATCCTCAATATTTTAGCTCCTTTGGAACATTGGGAAAGATTTGACCTCTTTCTAGGCATGGTTATAGTTTTGTTGTGAAGATACCTGATCAATTGAAATCTAAGTAACTGCTCCCCTGCGTTACCGGGTAGGCTACCGAGTCACGAAGATAACTGGAAAAGGAAATTAATTCTACAACAGGTCAGAATCAGAATCAGAATGCTTTATTTGTAAACATAGGTCAAATTACAATAATGATGTTACAGATAGGTAGATCCTCTATGTTTTGCCCAGAGGCGTACAAATATATAATTTTAATTAACATTGTCTTTACTTTATTGGTAGAATTTTATAAAATTATGTTAACTTTCACATTCGTAATAAAATCAATATTAAAAAAATAGGTACATGCATGTCAATATAAATTGGGGATATAATCAATTTCAATAAATGTCAAAGAGATAAAGTTATAATAATGCTAATGTCAAATATTCTGAATAGTCAAAAATAGGTTAGGTGATGTTGGTACAATTTTCTGAAGCAGAAATTATAGAATCATCGTCCAGATATTCCTGTAGTGAGTAATAGCATTTATTTAACAATATTATTAATAATTGTTTTTTGAAATTTTCTAGATTTAACGTTTTCATTTTTTCAGGTAGTTTGTTGTTAAAAATTTTTTTGGCCATACAGAAGGTGCTTTTATTCATAAGTGCCGTTTTGCCATAAGGCGTCAGGTTAGGGGGGGGGGGGGGGTTAGGTGTCCGAGATCTTCGATTTTTATAAGTCAACAGAGAGTGCTCATCAGATTGAACAACTTTTGCTAAGACGTCATTCCTATATGTGTTATGGTGTAGCTGGGCTCTTGGAGTTCCACAACAGGTGTTCCAGATCTTCGATTTTTATAAACCAACAGAGAGTGCTCATAAAATTGAACAACTTTTGCTAAGACGTCATTCCTATAAGTGTTATGGTGTAGCTGGGCTCTTGGAGTTCCACATCAGATCTTCAAACTTATACTCTCAGCAGAAAATGCTCATCATGTAGAACAATTTTTGCTATGATGGCATTTTTGTATCTCTTATAGTTTAGCTGGTCTGTTGCGGTTCTGCATCAGGTGTTCAAGTTTCCAAGATAAATTATAGCCTCATAGCTTCTGCCCGCGACGTGAAGTTTTGATATCGCAACGCATCGCCTACTCAACGGAAGTTTAAACTGCTTTGTTCCCGCTTGCAACATTTCTTATTGCTGCTCCGCTCCTATTGGTCATAGCGTGATGTTATATAGCCTATAGCCTTCCTCGATACATGGACTATCCAACGCAAAAAGAATTTTTCAATTCGAGTCAGTAGTTCCGGAGATTATCGCGTTCAACCAAACAAACAAACAAACAAACAAACAAACAAACTCTTCTGCTTTATAATATTAGTATAGAAGTATAGATGTCACGTTAATGTTTTCGTATGAAAAACAGTTTCTATTTCTTCACCGACTATACTCGTTAACGTCGTAACATTTTGAAGGGGACCTAAGTCGAATTAATGAATGTATCCCCAATGTACATAATTAACATTTGCGAGACATTACTCAAGTGACCTCGCCTTCTATAAATTCTCGGCAAGGGTCTGTCTTCTCGCTCGGGAACCTTCTGGTATTTTTATTTTATGTAAACTGGAACACTTGGGTACTGGTTTTTTGTTAGTGTTTTATTTGGAAAAGACTAGAGCGGGCGGGTGGCGCACTTTAAACATCATTTAGGATGAAATTAGATTTATTTTGACTGCCACATAATATTATAAGGAGTCTGCCCACTACAGCGTACCAAACCATGACGTGCTATGAACGCGTCAGTCTCGGAAAGGAACAAGACACTGAATTCTATGCTCACAAGAACGGTCTAGTAGGCTTAATCTCATACTTTCAATACAAACAATATGTTTTTTCCTGATACGTCGAAATCATGATCGTGTTTCTAACACGATCATGATATGGTACGGTGTAGTTATTAGTTCCGTTAATGGGAGTCAAAATTAAACCTCACTTGATGGCAAGAAATAATGTTGACGACATAGTACAGTATAGTCTTCGGTCTCTTATGATGATATTTTAAAATTAAAATACCAAGCTTTTTAGATTGTTGAAGCCTATGAGTTATGACGTGTATATTACACCTACGCTCAGTTTTGAATCATAAATTATTCTATATTGCTAGACAGACATCAGACTGATTGTGTAATTGAATGACGGTTCTGGTGATATGTTCAGAATACCAGATTATTAAAATATTATGATAATGAATGTTCACTAGTCTAATTTGAATTGACATCTGCACGTTTTTAAATAATAATTTAGGAGATACAAAAATAGATGCATAGGAAGACAAATGCACGACACGTTAACTACAAATAAAAAATGGCCTGGAAAAAACACAACTAATCCATACTACTAAAGTAAATGCGAACGTAAAGCACTGACTGCCTGTTGTGTTTTTACGACATATCTGCTGAACTGATTGATACAGTACGTCCAAAAAAAGGTAATATGATGCTTTTCTACATGCGGGCCAAACTTCGACCTAAAGCTAGTATCTAATTTAAAATAAATAAATCTATACTAATATTATAAAGCAGAAGAGTTTGTTTGTTTGTTTGTTTGTTTGTTTGGTTGAACGCGATAATCTCCGGAACTACTGACTCGAATTGAAAAATTCTTTTTGCGTTGGATAGTCCATGTATCGAGGAAGGCTATAGGCTATATAACATCACGCTATGACCAATAGGAGCGGAGCAGCAATAAGAAATGTTGCAAGCGGGAACAAAGCAGTTTAAACTTCCGTTGAGTAGGCGATGCGTTGCGATATCAAAACTTCACGTCGCGGGCAGAAGCTATGAGGCTATAATTTATCTTGGAAACTTGAACACCTGATGCAGAACCGCAACAGACCAGCTAAACTATAAGAGATACAAAAATGCCATCATAGCAAAAATTGTTCTACATGATGAGCATTTTCTGCTGAGAGTATAAGTTTGAAGATCTGATGTGGAACTCCAAGAGCCCAGCTACACCATAACACTTATAGGAATGACGTCTTAGCAAAAGTTGTTCAATTTTATGAGCACTCTCTGTTGGTTTATAAAAATCGAAGATCTGGAACACCTGTTGTGGAACTCCAAGAGCCCAGCTACACCATAACACATATAGGAATGACGTCTTAGCAAAAGTTGTTCAATCTGATGAGCACTCTCTGTTGACTTATAAAAATCGAAGATCTCGGACACCTAACCCCCCCCCCCCCCTAACCTGACGCCTTATGGCAAAACGGCACTTATGAATAAAAGCACCTTCTGTATGGCCAAAAAAATTTTTAACAACAAACTACCTGAAAAAATGAAAACGTTAAATCTAGAAAATTTCAAAAAACAATTATTAATAATATTGTTAAATAAATGCTATTACTCACTACAGGAATATCTGGACGATGATTCTATAATTTCTGCTTCAGAAAATTGTACCAACATCACCTAACCTATTTTTGACTATTCAGAATATTTGACATTAGCATTATTATAACTTTATCTCTTTGACATTTATTGAAATTGATTATATCCCCAATTTATATTGACATGCATGTACCTATTTTTTTAATATTGATTTTATTACGAATGTGAAAGTTAACATAATTTTATAAAATTCTACCAATAAAGTAAAGACAATGTTAATTAAAATTATATATTTGTACGCCTCTGGGCAAAACATAGAGGATCTACCTATCTGTAACATCATTATTGTAATTTGACCTATGTTTACAAATAAAGCATTCTGATTCTGATTCTGACCTGTTGTAGAATTAATTTCCTTTTCCAGTTATCTTCGTGACTCGGTAGCCTACCCGGTAACGCAGGGGAGCAGTTACTTAGATTTCAATTGATCAGGTATCTTCACAACAAAACTATAACCATGCCTAGAAAGAGGTCAAATCTTTCCCAATGTTCCAAAGGAGCTAAAATATTGAGGATCATAAGATCCCAAGAATCTATCGAAGAGCGTCAGGAGAGACTTGATGCTGTTCGAGAACATCAGGCTGCAACTTGCTCCGTGGAAACCTCTTCGGATCGCGAAGCACGCCTGCGTTCTCAGCGTATTTCTACATCCAGGTCTCTAGAGACCAGTGAAGAATAGATGCGCGACTGACCGCTAATCGTGAACGTCATGCATTGTCTTGCCAGTCGGAGCCGTTCACGGATAAGAATTGCGCTTGAGTTCTCAGCGTATCTACGCATAGCTTCTTCTAGGTCTTTAGAGACAAGTGCGGAACGTGATGCGCGACTGTCCGCTGATCGTGAGCGAATCCGAAATGTTTACCGATACAGAATCAGGCTTGAGTTTTCAGCGTATTCGCACATCTACTAACAGGTCTTTTGAAACGAGTGATGAACGTGATGCGTGATGCGCGATGCACGTTCATTGAACGAACGTTTGAATTCTGATCGACGTCGACATTCTCTGAACAGAATGTCGATATCATCTGAAAAACCGGATGTGTCTCAAGACATAGCCGTAGGGCATGGCGACCTGCCGTGTCGACGGCGCGTTCGTGTTCCACGTGCGCCTCAAAGAGATGTCAGCATAAAGGGAGGGGCCCGCAAAGGTCGAAGCCTGCCGGGGCTGCGGGACTGTTCGAAAGAGATACCGTGGCCCTGGAACGTAAAGGGCGAGGAAGGAACATGGATGGGTTTTAGTCAGTAAAAATCTGACACTCCCTCCCGCTCCGCCCAGAGTTGGAGAAGTTATTTGATTATTTCCCAACCGAAAAAAAAGGGCATGGCGACCTTCCTTGGGTTGATAAGGCACGGAGTGCATTTACGTCTCCTATGATTGAATACGCCACATATTTCGCCATCGGAGGTATGGCTAAAAATTGTACTTTTTGTGAAGCTGTTAAATGGCAAAAAGAAATAAATGGTATGTGTTGCTCAGGTGGGAAAGATCCGTTATTTTCCCGTCCCCGGGTTCTTAGAATTCGACATCAGACGTTTCAGATCTTCGACGACCCCGTTGTCGCTGGCATAAGCAACAGGATCCGCGTACGAAGTCGCGGGCAGAAGCTAGTAAAAAATATAATTACTTATGTACTTATTACTTGTGTTTGTTTGTATTTTGATACAAGGGGAGAAAGTTTGTTATTGCATTCGAGGCGGAATTAGCACATGAGCCGTAGGCGAGGATGTTATTGAGCCGAAAACTGCAATAACAAACTTTTCAACGTGCGGGTAAATGAAAAAAAACGCACGCGTGTGAAATACATTGCATGTTGAACCTAATCGTCGTGCGATAAGGTTCTCGTGTATTATATCCCGTTTTCGAGTATTAAAAAATATGTATTAACTTTTTTCAACTAAATAACAATGTACTTACCATGTCACGAAGTATAATCACTTAAAACAGCCTTAACAACAACAACCTCGCTGTCCCAGTGTAGATTTGTGGATGCCACAATATGGCTTCGAATTTTTGAATTTTGTTCTAGAACTCGACGGTTTGCTCACGACGATGGTCACATGATTTTTCACCGATTTGAGAGCTGCGGTACTCATATGTAGTGGTGTTGAACAAAGTCCCTGCTTGGGCTGCTTGCATAGTCCACGTACGTACGGTTACCACCCACTAATATAAACATATAGCACCCTGCTGCAATGATTTCATTTATTTATTATATTTCAGCAAGTCACAAAGCTGCAAAATACTACTACTTACCTAATCCTTCATTCCAGTGAGCCTTTAACGATTACGTACAAATAAACGCTTCTAAGTCCTTAGCACAAATAAAGCTATATTACGAGAGCTCTCACGTTTAATTTCACAACACTTAATTATTTCAATATTTGCAGCAGAAGTAATTAAACCTTGCTGAAATTATGTCATTATCGCTCATGTGTGTGTACAAAATATGAAACGGTTCTCAATTTTACTTTACATGTAAAGTTTTCAGGTGATTTTTTTGCAGGTTATTTAATCATATTTTGAAGAGTAGAAAGACTTCAAAACGTTTTCCATTAAATGAGTCAACCACCCAACGCAGACTATTTGTTAGCGGGGGATTCCCCGCATGGGTATCCTTGTTCCGAATAGAGGCCATTCATGGGATAAATTATATTGTGAAGAAAATTATTTTGTTAAATTATACCAACATTGCTAATTGTAAAAATACATGAGTTAGGCTACATGACTTTATTATCGTTTAGGTGCAAAGATGTGCCATAATCAGAGCCTGAGAAGTTACACGTGCAATTAATGTACGTTTTGTTACTTAAATTAATCTCTCAGTCCTCATTATATTTTGCGATTGCAAAATTAAAGAATGAAAACATCGTTAATATTTAATAGGCACTTCAAACCTGCAACGCTTACCATTCATCTAAATGGGCAAACGCTCATAGACAAATACCTATAGTTTGAATGGATACCGATAAATTCGGTTTCACGGCGGAGGTTTATTCGTTTACGTAAACTTTGAGATTGGCTCTAACAAGGCTGGGAGAAGCGGAGAGAACGCCGGTGATTTCTACTCTTAAAATCCAATTTAAATGCATTCCTCTGTGCCACAGGAGGGCCCGCCGATACGCCCCGGGGGCCAATTAACTTATTCATCCTTAACATTTCATTGCTCAACTTGGATACTACTTTTACGCTTTAGGTACTTTCCACGTCTCATCCTTATGGGGACGGTATGATTACCTGCCGTTAACTCCTGCCCTTGAATTTGCATAACATAAATACTTTCAAGTGGCTCTTCGGATTCTTTGAACTTACGTAACAACATTAAACATTTCTTTAAAGATTTCTATAGGGCGTGCCTTTTTTTTATTTTTTTTTTAGGATGGGAAATCATCAAATGACTTCTCCCACTCTGGGCGGAGCGGGAGGGAGTGTCAGACTCTTACTGACTAAAACCCATCCATGTTCCTTCCTCGCCCTTTACGTTCCGGGGCCGCGGTATCTCTTTCGAACAGTCCCGCAACCCCGGCAGGCTTCGGCTCTTGCGGGCCCCTCTCTTCTGCTGACATCTCTTTGAGGCGCGCGTGGAACACGAACGCTCCGTTGACACGGCCTGTCGTCACTAGACGGACGGACGGCTAGCTAGCCCATAGCTAACCGTCCACAGGCCCGCATCTACGGTGGCCGGTAGCCACCACGTGGCCCCCGACGCCCGGTGCGTCTCCCGCGGCGGCCGGGAAGAGAGGCTCTCTCCCTCTCTCGTTCCGCCACCTCCTTCGCCAGCATGACTGCTTCGCAGAAGGAGGTGACGGCTTCCCATTCCGTCTCGCTCCGGACCATGGGCAGTAAACATTATCAGCCTATAATTTGCCTACTGCTGGAACACACGCCTCCTCTCTATGAGAGGGAATGAGCTCAAATCCACCACGCGGGCTAAGTGCGGGTTGGTAGGTGTCACATGTCTTCGATTTTTTGGTTCTAAGGCCAGTTTCCTTAAGATGTTTTCATTCACCGTTTTGAGAACAGTTAACACATGGAAATAAATAACACCTTTTGCCTGCCTTGGTTCGAACCCACGGCTTACTGCTCGTAACTCGGGGCTGCCACCAATGGGCCACCGCTGCTCACCACTTGCCTACAGTACCTATAACTAATTCATGTCATTTAGCAACTTTCACTTTCAGACCTCCTTCGTGACAATCAGTAATAAAAATAGTTAAATTAAGATTATTTTCTGAACGCACATTAAAATAAATGTTTATTATCACAACCAATAACAAGTTATCAGCTGACATGAAAGGGCTCCAAGATGTCCTCTCCAAAGTCTCCGAAAGTCATTTAAAATGCAATTTGAAGAGCCTAATAGAAACGTTCTCACTAAGAATTGTTGCAAAGTGTAATGGGTTCAGGTGAAATTAACGCAGAAAAATAGGAAAAGTTAGAACGAGTTTCCCGCCAAGGTTTTTTGCCTTCGCCAAGTAGCGCTGTGATTGTAAACCGGTGAATTTATAATGCTATTTTCGAACTCCACTTCATCGAGAAGTTTTAAACCGGTTCATAATTTTACTTGAGAGTAGGTAACGTTTAGTATTGAAAGGTAAATTCAATAAGTAGGAGTTGGGCAATAAAAACGATTTATTTGCATACATTGGGGGCGTTTGATAATGAGTTTGATAAACTACGCCGAGCAGAGCAGAGCACACAAGTTCATACAACACGTTCGCGGGACACTTGGCTCTGTGTGCGAGTGTGCTACGTGCCTAATGTGACGTATGGCTTCCTGTACTGCTGAATTTTCCAAATGACTGTTTCCGTGTCTGTGCGGTTGGGAAGGGTTGGAAATGATTTATCTTGTTGGAAAAATTATGAACATGTTTTTATTCATTCAATATTTTTACGTATGTAAATTGAGAGTTGACTTTAGTGTGATCGGAAAACAACTGAGATCGTTTAGGTCGTTGTAATTAGTATTAAAATGATAAGTTTTTTTGCGAATAAGTATTCATTATTATCAACATAATTTAGACTTTAAAATAGTACAATTTTTTTTTGCGACACAGACAACAAAACATGTTATTAAACACGTTTATCGTAAAAACAACATAGGACAACATAACCCTAAAAAAACTGTTTGCAATTGAATTATGGATAAAAAATAAAACGTTGCTTTTCAGACATCTTTCGGACCCTATTTATTTGAAAAGGATGAGATGACTCAAGCAGATTCGCGCGATAGCTGCGCCCTCAGTGGATTACTTTGCAAGTCTTTTATACGAGAGGCCAGTATCATCACTACTTAAGGATATTAAAATCCCCTATTTGTGTAAGGAGCTTGTTTTCTCGCTGACTGTGGAGTGTTTATCGAATAATCCTGATAAAGCTGAGTGAATTAAGCGTGTACAATACTGGCATAGAATAAATATACCGCAGATATGGCGAAATGTGGACAGCAAGTCTTAGAAAGAACCGGTATACGCCAGCTAGGATGAACTTCAACTTATATTGCTTAGAGTCGATTAATTTATCAAAGCTTTTGTTGAACAATTAACGGATTCAAGGAATTCTTGTGTTATTATTTTGATAAGAGCATTCTTCAAAACAACTAAGATAATGAAGTAGGTACTTATTATGTAAATATTAATAACCACAAACCTATCTGTCTTGAGTTTTTGGCAACGCTTATATGCGCCTTTCGAGACGTACCTACAGTCCGTTTGTCTGAATATGTGAGACATGCAAGCATGAATATAAGAAACCATTTAGTTTTATTTAGTTTTGCACTCATCAATGCCACTCGTTTAAGATGTTAGGTACGTGATGCGACGCACAAAATGACAACAAGAAATAAAAATAAAGGCCTTATCGCAAATAAGGTATCTAATTATTTTTTGACCTTAGCTACGAATTAAGGAAAAACGTCAACATAATAATATCGATAACGCAACATCTGCGTACGTATATAATGCGAAGAATGCTTGTTACATCACATAAGTATTTATATTATTTAAATGCTTAGTGCGATCGGTTTCTGGGGGCGAGCATCTCTTTGCAATATCAGTGCTATCGTACTGACCTTACTGACTCAAGCTAAAAGTTATGTCAATTTGACCTAAATTTGATAATATTGGTGATAAAATACTAAAATTCAGTCGATGCAAATCGCTGACACTGGCTACATACACTGAGCTAAAGTGAATTTTCGTGAAAATACAAGTTACCTATTTCAAAATTCTTCAGGAATTCGGAATACTGTTAGTATTATTTTTATTTTATTTAAAAGGAGTTTTAGAGTCTGTTTTATCCCTGTAATTAATTAATCTTAGGATGATATTGTAAGTTATTTTCTATTTTTATCTGGTGGATCGTGTCTATCCGGACCTGGTGAAACAAGCTCTAAGATTGACGTTAAATAGGTTAGTTGCATGATTCTGCATGAAATAAGTTTTATTAGAGCACGCCACTTAACATTGTTTAGGTGGAGACTCGTGGAGATTGGTTTCTGGATTGGCGACCGATAACCGGAAGACGTTGCGTTGTAATGCCTCCCACTAGGTGGACCGATGACCTGGTGAAGGTTCCAAGAATCCGCTGGATGCGAGTCGCACGGGACCGGTCAATGTGTTGACACTTGGGGGAGGCCTATGTCCAGCAGTGGACGTCTTGTGGCTGAAATGATGATGATGAGATGGGTGGAGACATACCCACTAATGTTTTAATTACCGCAAGGACACAGAGGAGTGTCGCCACCAACCACTGCTTCCAATGTATAAAGAGGAGTAGGTGAATGTTTTGGTTCAGAATAGGCATCTTTTAATCTCCCGGCTTCAGGTGCAAATCATGATGAAGAGTCCTTGTGCTTTTATCAATGACTAGCGGACGTCCCGCGGTTTCACCCGCATAGTTCCCGTTCCCGTGGGAGTACGGGGATAAAATATATCCTATGTTACTCGTGGATATTGTAGCTTTCAAATGGTGAAAGAATTTTTAAAAACGGTCCAGTAGTTTTTAAGCCTATTCATTACAACCAAACAAACAAACAAACAAAGTTTTCCTCTTTATAATATTAATATTAGTGTAGAAGTGTAGATGAAATTCTAACCAATGTGTTTTTTTTTTGTAATAGTTTAACGCTTCAGTCAACAGTGATTTTACATATTTTACTATCCATTTTTTATTTATGTGTATTGTATTGTATTAGAAAAAAAAAAAATTGAATTGAATTAGTGTCTTGAAAAACCAATACTTAAGTAAATAAAATTTAAGTTTTTTCCTTCGGAGAAAATGAGGTACTTACACAGGGTGTAAACCACCTCATCGCGAAGCCGTCAACCAAGCATTTAACTTTACGCAAAAAGTTATTGCTGGGAAACAACTTTGAGGGGGGGGGGGGGGGGAATCACGTTTTGTGGTATAACTCAATGTACCGCACTCAAAAAATTATCCTGATGGATGGATTAAATAGTGCAGGGTACGTGGAGGTAATTTAAAAGAAAATATCATTCTTACAATAAAAAACTCGTATTAAAAAAAAAACTTGTGAAAAAGTTGTAACTTTGACCTCTAATATCTCCGTAACTAGAAGTTTCCCAGGTATGGTGTAGAACAAAAAAAATGATCGGAATAACGAGAAGAACAAGTGCCTTTCGGCTTCGTTAAGAGGTGTTTTACACCCTTTATACACGAGCAAAAAACAAACTCCAATTACTTGACACTAATTAACACGTTTCCTTATTTCAGGTAAATAATCAAAATGAACAAAGTTATATTACTACTGTTGGCTGCACTTGCCATAGTGGCAATGACAGAAGCGAAATCTGTTTCTTGGTAAGTCCCAATGTTTTATACCATAACAAAACAGCATAACAAACTAGCATGTACTCCACGAAATACTATAGGCCGTTTTCTATAACGCACTAACGTTTAACTGTCAGTTAATATGGCTACGTCTAGTAGCTATATATAGCGGTGTTTCTACAAACAAAGTTACCTGCCTCATGCCTGTCTCTTGATTCATAGAAAAATCAAAAAAAGCTTTTCTTGTGACGTTTAGTTTCACATTCCGTAAGCTAAATGTCAAACTGACAGAGATAGTAACCTATCGATACCTGCCAGTAAGGTATTGAAAATAGCCGTAGGTTAACTACACCCACATACCGACTATTATTATATAATATTTATAGTCATTTACTGTTAATTTATGAAGTGGCCGTCTCATTGGTCTAGTCGTCGCAAGTGCGACTGCTGAGGAGGTGGTCCTGGGTTTGATTTCCGAGTTGGACAAAGTGATATTAGGTTTTTCCATCCGGAATTTACCAGAAACAATCACGGAGCTTGGATTAGTGCCCGGTTGATGTCAATAGTCTCGGCCCTATTGCATGGGACTTAAACATAACTGGCGAAATGTGAGTGTATTAGCACCTCTGCCTAACCTTTCAGGGATAACAGGCGTGATGTTATGTTATGTAATTTGGCTTTGTTGAGGAGACGACTTTGTTGAGGAGACGACTTTTTCCAAATTAACAATTTAAAAAAATCGTCTAGTAAGGGTTACTGAAAATCCTTCGGACTATGATAAAAAACTGAGATATCCAATTCGGGTGCAGGTTAATGGCGCTACCCAAAGTAGGCTTAAAAGAACAAATAGAAAAAAGTAGAAGTAACAAATAGAAGTCGGTTCTATTTTTTTGCAAAAAAGGTTTTATTTTTCACTTTTTAGTGGTTCACTTGTGCTTACCCCTTCACAGCGTACCGGTGCGGTGGCGTGATGTTATGTTATGAACTGGTGTAAACAATAGACAGACAATAGATTTCAGCAATCCCAGTCCATTTGCTATCATTTATTGAGGAGTTCCGTTCCATATCTCCGAAGTTCGTGATCAGATCATGACAATATTTCTATGGGACCAACTTGGAAGTATACCCTTTCAAACAAAAAAATAATTTTTCAAATCGGTTCAGGCGTCTTCGAGTAATCGGTGAACATACATTAAAAAAAAAATATATACATACAGTCGAATAGAGAACCTCCTCCTTTTTGGAAGTCGGTTAAAAATTACCTAATGGTTTGATTAATCTGGGGATTAAGCCGTGGACGTGATGCTCAGCAGTCGTGGCAGCCTACCTATCTTTTTCTTACAAAACTTCGTCTTTCTTAGCTGTAATGAAACCGTCTGAAGACTTTTGCAACACCCCTGATTCTTAAGGCTAGGTCTAATTCCCACTTCGAGCAAAGTGTAATTGAGTTTTTACGTGTTGTTCCCCAGTTTAAGATTGGAATTGGAACTGCACCCCATAAAATGGTGATTATCTCTGCGTTTAATGTTTTGAGCTAGGTATGATCGAGGTAATATTAGACAATGTTGGGGAAGACATAAACTCACATCAAATTAAAAGTCATCGAAGCGTGTATTTTTGGTTCAACTCATACCTACTTAGCATTAATCTGTTCAAGTCTATATTCCATTTTCATTAACACTAAGCGAAACCTAATTGCATGCCTATTTAAAAACGTGGTACATATTAGGTTCTCAACGCTCGGCTCGGCGTTGAGAGTCGAAATTCCAATATTACCATAAACACTATTTAGTAATTTAATTGAACTACTTCTAGCCACTTTATTATTTTTTTTCGATGTGCACTAAATCTAAACTTTCTTATTGTTTCAGTCATACACGGTGTGACCAAGTAAGTATGACAATAATATTTTACCTGCATTTTCCTTTAATTAATTATTTATTTACGTTGTTAGAGACACAAGTAGGTCTTAGAATAAGGTCAACAAAGTGATGTAATTCATCTGTTTACAAACATCTGTTTTTTAAATATTGTTAGACTTCTAAAGCAGGATTTTGTGGTCAAAATACTCAGACTTCTAATAACTATGTGGTGGGGACCCGTGCAAAGGGAAGTAACAAAGCAATGAGCAGTCACTTTAAAAACATGTTATGTCATAATCCGATTCTGCTGACGATATTATCCCAAATTAGACCTTCAAGCTTATCTGATCAACTAAAAAAATATAACTTAACCACGTAACTCCTACATGTACCTGCCATATAGTTCCAAATTGGTCTGGCGACCTTCACATCTGGTTATCCTCAAAAATATGAGCAAATTGTGTCATTATGTTAGTCTAGCTAGCCAATTACGACGAATTAACGACTATATTTAGCTGTAATTTAGACCAGATCACGGGTGAAGGATATGATATTGTCGCCTGCAATCACTATTTGTACCGATTGTTATTATAACCTACGAACCATCAGTTTGGTGTTATGTTTGCATAAATATTTTTGGCGTAAACGTCAATGGGATTTTGAACGCGTGTGATCGGGTTTATACATTTGGGTCTGAATCTGCGTTTTTTCCTTTTCAATGAAATTAATTCCACTTTCGAAACTACACAAAATCGTCTGAGGCTTCCATAATTCCATATATAGTTCTCTGTGTCTGAGGGTAACAAGTTTGCACACCTTATAAAGCTACCTACAGACCAGGCACGTTCCAAAACTTTGTATTAATGTCAAACCTTGCTCTTATTGCAATAGTTTCTTAGTTGCTTATTATTTTTGCTAGCCTTTACTGCCCCACAACTGGGTATTCATAGTGGAACGATCTGGATGTCTTCCTCAAGAATGGAACCAGAAGTAGCGCAGAACCGGGACTGCAGGGATGGACACTCTCCCGGGGCTGCGGGACTGTTCGAAAGAGATACCGTGACCCCGGAACATAAAGGGCGAGTTAGGAACATGGGTGGGGTTTAGTCAGAAAAAGTCTGACATTCCCTCCCGCTCCGCCCTGAGTGGGAGAAGTCATTTGATGATTTCCCATCCTTAAAAAAAACATTTATATAGGGATGGACACTCTTTATTATGACTCGTGACTGGAACTGTATCTTCATCCTTTTATTTTTGACAGTTCAGAATCTTAATGTGCATTACTTATAAAATTACAGAAATCCAGAAACAAATGTGGTGGTGACTCCAGTTCATCATCGTCGTCTTCCTCGTCTTCTTCTTCGTCATCATCATCATCATCATCATCGTCCGAAGAAGATAATAACTGTGGGAGTGGCTGCTGCGGCGGCTGCTGCGGGAACTGCTGCGGTGACAACGTAAGTCTTTAAAGCTAAGGTAAATAGAAATAAAAAAACATGCGGGCTCTTTAGAGATTGCCGATAGAAGTGAAAACTAGTAGACGATCTCGACTCGGATCGGCTACGAGTGCTACGAAAAGCGTACGTGACGGTCACGCGCGTTTCATGATTTTTGTTCACTCAAAAAGTGGTCAACGCGCCTACAGAACTCTCAACAAGGTGGAAAGGACACCGACTATATAACTTGAAATTCTTCATTTGTTAATGAAATAAAAACTATGCCATACATTTTGACGGTGTAGGTTTGGCAGTTTTATAGGAAACTTCATGTTTTTAACTGACGACGGGTTTAAAATTACGATTATTACGAACTTTCTGGATACCGATTACGTGGTAACCACCAAACACGAAAGAGCATTATACACAAGAGAGGTTATAACGGGCCTAAAATATTACCTAAAAAGTGTTTTGATAGATATTGTTAGTGAGTCCCAAATTAGACAGTCCTTTATCTTTGGGCTCAGGCCCCTACCACATCGTTCACACATAGTTCACCGATTGCATTAGCGTAAGGAAACAGGACTTTATAGGGTGTAACTTAAAGGTCAACATTCTTTGAATATTTATAAAACAGCCGATTAACTTTTGTACATACCATGGTAACGCCCAAGGGTCTTGAGCTGATGTGATGATGAATTCGAATGCTGGGTATATAATCACTAAATCAATTTTCGTTGAGATGTTTACCATCACACTCTTTCTGCTGAAAGCATTGCAAGGATTATCGAATTTAATTGGTTTTAGTAGCAGCTGATGAAATAGTAATCAAATTGATTGATCCAGGAATTGCCAGATCAATAATAATTGTATGCTTTGCATTTGTAAACATAATATGTGACTATGTAACGGCTTCTAGGAATCAGGTGGTTACCCTGATGATTACTCAGAATCGACTATAAACTAGTAGGTAAACTAACATCAGTAGTGATTGAGGGCCTATTTTAACAAATTGATATTGATGGTCGTTTTACGCACACTATAAGAGACTGGCTCAGTAAAATGAATATATTTAATTGCTTTAGTCGAAAAATACTATCTAGTGGAATGGTCCAACCACTAGTCTTTCCTACTGCTGGGCTAAGTCAGCCAGTCAGCCAGTTATCAAGTCAAGAACAAGTTCAACTTGTCGCGATGTTACGTCTTCATCATCTGCCTGGCCTTTTCCCAACTATGTTGGGGTCGGCTTCCAGTCTAACCGGATGCAACTGAACCCAGTCAGTACTGCGTAATACGGTACGTGTTGGTAAGACTGGTTGTCAGACCTTTTTGGCCACTGACTACCTGTTACGACTGTTAAAGATCTACATTAATGACAGCCGGGGCCAACTACATAGCGTGCTTTCCGAGGCACTTGGAAGAAACTTGGTATGTAATGGGTGGTTGTGACCATACCAACCAAGATAGGCAAGCACGGCTTAACCTAAGGATTGACCTCTTCATGTTACATCTTAGCATAACTAAAGTTATTGAGTTTTGAAAGGCAACAGTTACATTTTGTCTATGAGAGAAGAGCTATCTCCCTTTAGGGAAATTATAATTCGCACTACAAACAATTAAGCAAACAAAAACGAGCATCATAAAAAATGGCGTGAATTAAAACAGCTAGCACGCCATAAACCCAGGCTTTACATGTACTTATGTAAATCCTAAGTAGCCAGAGAATACAGAGAACCAGTGAAACTGTGAAATACTTCAATTTGTTAGCAGAATGTTACCGTTACGAGTTTCTTGGAGCGAGCCTCAATTGCGACTATAATGAGCAATAATGATGAAACTGTTCCCCGAACTTATACCGCGCTTTATTTTATTTACACTTTAACAGATATTGGGGGGTGATTTTGGTAATTCCTTGTAATGTTTAAGTTTGTATTAGTAATTAAATATGTGACAGTAGGTATAGTAGTTTAAATATAATTAGCGAATATCAAAACTTTATATCTTGAACAGTTACAATGTGGGAAGTTCTTTTCGAAACCGTAAAGCGTAGTTTTAAGTGTTGTGGCTTGTCTGCGGTGACCACGGTACTAATACGGCGACACGGTAACTGTAGTTCATGACTTTTGTCAACGATAAATTAATCGTCACGTATGACATAGAGTAGGTTGTTGGAACTGCATGTACAACTATTTTAACAAGAGATACATCGTCCTTTGAACATAAAATATTATAAAATTAGTAAAATCCACAGAACCATAAAGTAAGGTTGATAATTTAATTTAATTAAATACCGTATGATGACCGCCTACATTTCGAAGTGAACTTCGTAAATCCCCTGAACATATTGAATTCAGTTGAAAACTGAAACCACTATTGTAAATAATTTGCATTTTTGCAATGGGAATGAAACATTTTATACAATAAAACTCAGTTTATTTTACTGTGTGGTTATTTATCAACGCAGTAGTTGTACTGAGTGACCGTAAACGAATCATACCTATGTGATAGATTTTCAAAGTTACTTCGGACAGTCAGCGCTATTTCCTGACTTGATTTAAATACGAAAAAGGTATTTTTCGCATTATTTTGATAGGACAATGCGGTTCGATACCGCATTAGACTGTTATTGCAAGGAAAAACACTTTCTGAACAAGGTATAGCCAATTCCACATGGTATCTCCCTAAACGCTGACTACTAATCTACACTAATATTATAAAGAGGAAAACTTTGTTTGTTTGTTTGTTTGGTTGTAATGAATAGGCTTAAAAACTACTGGACCGTTTTTAAAAATTCTTTCACCATTCGAAAGCTACATTATCCACGAGTAACATAGGATATATTTTATCCCCGTACTCCCACGGGAACGGGAACTATGCGGGTGAAACCGCGGGACGTCCGCTAGTATTTCATATGAAGCGAGTAAGTTAAGAACCCAGTTACTGGGTTATACGATACCTACCCCTTGATAAGATTGGTGAGACTGGTCAGACTTTCGATGTGTTCCTAAATTTCTGTTAATATTAGTATTAAGGTAGGCTTTCCCTGAAGGGGAAGGGGTCGCGCCCCGTCTTCTGCACGACCCTGCAGGCTTCGTCCCAGACTGGTCGTCTGTCTGTCTGTCAGAATTCAAAGAACATAAGTCATCAAAATAATAGAGATTATTATGTAATTGACTTTTTTTTCTACGTTACAGGGTAAACACCACAAAGATTCTTCTTCTTCGTCGTCGTCGTCGTCGTCTTCTTCGTCTTCTTCGTCGTCGTCTTCATCTTCTTCCTCGTCATCTTCCGAAGAGGACGAATCTAACAAGATATGCGACTATGAGGTTTGTACTGTGAAAGTCTCGCTCCGACTTCCGGTTCAACCTACTGAGAGAGTATTCGAAAGAAAAAATATCAAATACAGGATAGTTTATTAGCGCTAAATATGGTATATAATCTGACGTGCAATTATACAAGAGGCTATACAATAAACAATTCTACTTACAAATGAATATGTTGTGTATGTTTCATTTTAAACCCATGAAAAAAAGAGGACGGCGGATTTCCTGTTTTTAAATATGCATGTCAATCTAAAAAATATTGTAAACTTACTTTATAACAATAAAAATATCACTTAGCAGTCTTTCTCTTAAGAAAATCTGGAGGTCTGGAGGAGGAGTTTTTTATGAGAGAATTTTCTTTTATTTTGTTGAATTATCCTTTTCTTAGTAAATGTTGTTGTGTTTGTTTTAGCCTAAAAAAGGACAGCATTTTAACCGCAACTGCGGAGGAACCAAATTCTAAATTCATGATGGCTGAACGACGGTTACTTCAACGTTACTTGAACTAGATCCCAGAACATAGATGACAGGACTCAGAACCAAACAAATAGACACATTAATATATAAACTTGTGATTTTATTTAACAAAATACTTATTTTTTAGATTTGTATAGAAATGTTGAATAAATGATTGTTTTATTATTCAGACGTCTTTTATTGGGGGATGATGAGTCTATTGCCATGGAGCGGGCACTATTTCATAATCTGTGGCGGGTACTGATAAATTGTTGATGAAAAAGCCCAACAATGCTTTAACTAACCTAACCCGGGAATGAACCCAGGACCTAATGCCCATCAGTCGCATCGAAGACAACTCGACCAATGAGGCAGTCGAGTCAGTGGGGGTTTGACACATAATTTTAACGAAAGGTGAAGTTACCTATCTAAGTTGAAGCAGCTGTGTTGATTTCTTAACAGACTGTTCAAGAGATAGTCTTGCTATTTACCCCTAATTTTAATTTAATTTAATTTCTCTTAGTTATCGTAATAATATGAGAGCTCGTGGCCAAATAATATCAGCCGCTCGGGCCGATCTTAAGGTTAAGCCATGCTTGCCTAGGTTGTACTGTGGATGGGACCACCCTTTTTTTTTTTTTTTTAGGATGGGAAATCATCAAATGACTTCTCCCACTCTGGGCGGAGTGGGAGGGAATGTCAGACTTTTTCTGACTAAAACCCATCCATGTTTCTTCCTCGCCCTTTACGTTCCGGGGCCGCGGTACCTATCTCTTTCGAACAGTCCCGCAACCCCGGCAGGTGGGTGACCACCCTTACGTACAGAGTATCTTCCGTGCCTCGGAAAGCACGTTAAGCTGATGGTCCCGGCTGTCATTTGTCCATCTTTGACAGTCGTTACAGGTAGTCAGTGGCCCAAAAAGTCTGACACCAGTCTTACCAAGTGGCATCGTATTTCCCAGTATTAACTGGGTTGTGGAGGTCAGATAGGCAGTCGCTCCATGTAAAATACTGGTATTCAGCTGCATCCGGTTAGACTGGAAGCCGACCCCAACATAGTTGGGACAAGGCTAGGCAGATGATGATGATCGTAATAATATGAGAGAAAACACATTCATCTGTTAATTAATTTTAAACAGGGTGATCGGTAATTGGGCGCAGACCTTGAAATGGGGGATACTAGACCTTAGTTGCAACAATTTTGACCCGATACCTTGGGGTCGAAACTGGGTGGTTTTGGAGAAATCGAACTTTTAAAGTTTTCCTTAAAATGTTTACATAATAAAGTGCCGATTGTGAGAAATCTACGCCATTCAGGATATTAAACTGACACTTTTCTGGTAGCTGTAATAAATGTGTGACACTTGTCGTGCAAATTACAGAACCGACTTTTTTGTCACATTAGCTTTCCTAAATGGTACCACAATACCCTCTTTTAGTATGTGAATAAACAGAAAACAACGATTGTTCATCAGAAGGTTATATTTAATAAAACTGGGTAGTACAGGTTTTCCGATGTATGTCTTTCTTGTTGCAGATTTCCTTGTTACCGCTATGTTAGCGTGATGTTAGCTCAGGCAAAGCAGTCATTTTCTTATGTTGGATCTTGGATCGTCATTTAAGCAGAATCAGAACAAAATTAAAACAGAACAAAATGACTGCTTTGCCTGACTGAAAGGGTAGGTTAAAGTACACTTGATAGAGACAGATCTTACATGATCTGATCGACCAGGATCCGGCGCAATAAGTCAAACCGCAAACCCCAAGGTATCGGGTCAATATTGTTGCAAATAAGGTTTAGTATCTCTCATTTCAAGACAGAGACATTGTTTTGTCCGTTCATTGATTGAGTGCGTGTCAACAGACATGGTAGGATATACCTAAACGCACTCGTATAGTTCATAAAGTTACTAACTCATGCCAGCGGATTCGCTCGCGTGGTGTTAGGTAACGGTTCTCGAGGAAAAGTCCCCCCGGAATAAAAGTATCCCATTCAGGCTATAAACTATCAATGTGCTAAATTTTATCCAAATCTGTTCAGTAGATTTTGTGCGAAAGAGTAACAAACACCCATTTTTAGGGTTCCGTAGCCAAATGGCAAAAAACGGAACCCTTATAGTTTCGCCATGTCTGTCTGTCTGTCTGTCTGTCTGTCTGTCTGTCCGCGGATAATCTCAGTGACCGTTAGCACCAGAAAGCTGAAATTTGGTAACAATATGTATATCAATCATGCCGACAAAGTGCAAAAATAAAATTTAAAAAAAACATTTTTATTAGGGTACCTCCCCCAGACGTAAAGTGGGGAGCGATTTTTTTTTTAATTTTGACCCTGACGTGTGATATATTGTTGGATAGGTATTTAAAAATGAATAGGGGTTTTCTAAAATCATTTTTTGATAATATTAATATTTTAGGAAATAATCGCTCCGAAAGTCAAAAACAATGTGTCCCCCCCCCCTCTAACTTTTGAACCATAAGTTTAAAAAATATGAAAAAAATCACAGAAGTAGACCTTTATATGAACTTTCTAGGAAAATTATTTTCAACTTGATGAGTTGAATAGTTTTTGAGTTATATAGCACTTTTTCAAAAAAACGCAAATGATAACTTTGTTTTTCATACAAATACTATGAAAAACAAAGTTATTTTTGCTGACGAAAAATGTTGGTATTTTTAATGGTCTGGGAAGCTACGGAACCCTACAGTGAGCGTGGCCCGACACGCTCTTGGCCGGTTTTATTGTTGTTTTTTATTTTTTATTTATTTTAATTCACTGACGGTCTGCCACTTTGGACCCTTATGCTCTCAGTTATACGGTTGAAAACAAGTCGATCGTCAGTCAACTCGGTAGTACCTAGCCCGGGTCGTTTTATTCATTCATTGATTGTGAATGACACGGAAAACCAAATTCTTGTGGTCACAATTTCCAATGAGCTTGTAATAAACATAAAGCTTGTTTATTTTATAACATCATCGGTTGTCATTCATGTTTCACAAGTCAGTGTATTGTATCATCATTAAACCATTTTGTTTTACTTGTATTATATCGAGTAATTGTTAACATGTGGTGTTTCATTAAAATATCATAGCCAGAGGTAGGTATTTTAATCACGAAATGCCTGAACGTGAGGCCGGTGCGTGGCATTTTTCACTCCCTAGCGTCAGTTTTGTCGTCAAAGGACATGGCATATCCTTTTATACTGTGTCCGATATTGTAGTTGGTATATAAATGGGCCTTTGTTTACAAATACGGTATGTATTGTAGGATATACGTCCACCAATATTTTGGTAAAAGCACAAAAGGTTCTCTGTACCCTGTATAGCTACTAAACCCCTTCTTTAAAAATTACACTAAAAAGTGGGAAAATATAACTTTCCCTTCATAAGTTGGTGACTTTTTTGTTTTATTGACTTGTGATTACGCAGAAATAAAAAACATATATTAAACAGAACATGCATTAAAATATATACTTTTGGAATACATAACCTTCTCCTTTTTTAGAAGTCGGTTAAAAAGGACTGTAAGAATTCAGACCTGGTTTACGAAGGTAATTTAGAACATCAATTACAGATAGTGATGGCTAATGAACACAGCCAGTTCTTTTAAATCCAACCCAGTGACTCGAAAAATAAAAGGATATGAAAAGCGAGGTTAAATAGTAGTCAATAAGCAAAGAACCTCTACAAAAATAATTATTTTGCTACCAGCTCAGCAAAGAAAAGAGTTCATTACAGCATTAATGAGCACTCGCGCTTTGTTGGCAACAACAAAGTAGCTTCATTCAAACCAAAGGTTTCAAATTTAATTCAAATGGTCAGTTTTTCAGCAAAACATTGGTCTATCTTGTTCCGAAACGAAACGAATGAAATCGCTGAAGCGGATTTGTATTGCGGGAACGGCTAACGAGAGTTCAGCATGATGAACTATGAGGGCCCTTTATCCAACCAGCGTAATCATCAATTAGGTAGTTATTACTTACTGAAATAATGTGCTTCTGTTTGTTTTATTTTAGTTAGGAGTTTTTGAAGCACCTAGTTTCGCAACGGGCTCATTGCCTGGTACCTACCTATCCATAGGTTCATTTGATAGGACACCTTCATTTCGTAGCTGTAAGGGTGCTTTTTGCAGATCAAGTGTTAACAGTGCATGACATGTGAATGTCGTGATGTTATCGAAGAAAGTGGATAACGTTCAACATTTTCCATGGAAGTATTACCTACCTACTGTGTTTCATGATTTCAGTTTGTAGTTATCATCTGAGAAATAAACCTATTACTTCGGCCTCCATTACGCCTGTAGTCTCCAAAGGTGTAGGCAGAGGTGTACCAATATTTCGCTAGAAGACTGTGACTGTGAGAGAAAGTGGGCAGCTATCCGGAAAACGGTGCTTCTATCACCGTCGTGAGCAGTGGTGATAATGCGCAAGTGGTGCGCCTGCCTGGGTTCAAACCTACGACTTAGGGGTTTTTACAGATGAGCGGCACGTTGCCAACGGCAGATAAAGTGCAGCCGTCGACGTGTCGATGCTTGCAGTTGTGGCGTCGGTGCGCGGCATACCCTACTACTGCAAGCGTCGCCACCTGTCGACGGCACTCGTCGAGGCTTCGGCGGCTACCACCGATGCGTCGTCGACGGGTGCCGACGGCTGCGGTGTATCTGCGGGTGGCAACGTGCCGCTAGTCTGTAAGAACGATTACAACTAGTAAATCTGAGCTATTACGACTGGACCACCACTCTTCCTGTTGAGTAAAAAACGTTGCTAAATAGAAATAGCTGTTCGCATGCCTAGTTTGGTCCGTGGATGTGCGATGGATCCTCCCATTACATACCGAGTTTCCTTCATGACTTGGAAAGCACGATAAGCCGTTGGTCCCGGCTGCTAATTCTAGTCTTAGAATTAGCAGTCGTTACAGGTAGTCAGTGGCCCGAAAGGCCGATAACTAGTCTTACCCAGAGGTATCCTGGGTTGCTTAAGGTTAGATAGTCGCTTCATCAGGATAGATATTTAGGTTAGACTGGAAGCCGACCACAACATAGTTGGGAAAAATCAGGCAGATGCTGATAATTGGTTTAAAGATGACATGATGTCATGGTTGTAAAGTTTCTAGATAGTCAAGGAGCACTTACGAAAGTAGTGGCTTGTATTTGACCTCGGCCATAATTTATAACAATCATAACATACTATAGGCATGCATTTTTGTTAGTCAATTGGCAATAGACGCAATGATAGAAGTCAATTGGCGTAATAGGATCAAATGGTCCATTTACAAACGTGAAGATCTTGCGGTGCGAACTGTATTGATTAAAGACTGCGTCTCTCTTCGTATTCTTTCTCTGAAACTAGGTTCAGACAGACGTTACGAAGACACGGTGATGGATAACCTTGTTTATGTTGTTGTGTTTTTGTCCTGCTTTACATTCTCAAGCCAAGGATTAGTTTTACAAAAAGCGGTAGAAGATCTCACTAACTTTTATGAAGTTGAGTCAATAAAGGAACCTGCCGATCATCCTCTCATAGATTATTTGAAGAGTGAAGATAAATCTGAACTTGCGTACATTGTTCTTGTGCCGAAGGAAAGTCAAGATTACAAAGTATTATTGGATGAAAGCGAAGACTACAGTAAATACGTCGTAATAAAGACGAAACCAAGACTACTTGACCTCGATTCTCTGGTGCCACGGGTTGATAAATCTAAACGAATGGTAATGTGGCTTAATATGTACTGTGAAATGCATCCGGATTGTGACAAGAATAAGTTAAATGAAGAACTCATGAAAATACACCCTTATTTACAGTTTTAAAGTAAATACAGTGAGTAATAGAGTACTTAATAACAATAGCGATGTAATGAACGTTCCAGACAAGGAAAAATAAACTGTTAATTAGCTGACTGCTGTCGCATTGAATTTTATAAGTCTTGAAGAGAAGACAGAAAAATATGAAGCTCTATTATACGAGTAGTTGTATGATGACGATGCCGATGACCCAGGCGTTCGAGGCTAGGATTGGCCTATATTTTGATGAACTGATGATTTGAACAAGATCAGTACATACTTGTTGCTTGTTGAACGTACGTGTGACATTTTTTTAATTTATTTTTTTATTATTTAACCCTAAAAATAAAGTGTCAATGTTGACTGTGTACAGTTAACTTACAGATGATTCTAATAAGTGATTGTGTTTAATTATAAAGATAATAAGAAACCTAACAGTCATGTGGTGCTACGTTCTTAAATATTTACTTTATAATTAGGTAATGTGTTCGGAAATAAGTAAAGTAAATTAAACAAATAGTTCAATAGCGATAAATTAACATCATGTTGGCGAATGTTATCGTATTTGTGTAGTGGCCTGGTAATAGTTGGCTGATAAACGTACAGCGGGCACCGATATGTTTTAGTATTGTAAAATGACTTCTCTGTCGACACGTTTTATTGTGTTTAGTTTGTTAATGAGCTTCCTAGTTTGTGCCGCCAGCACTTCTGTCTCAGGACAATTCATATTAGACATTTTCGGGAATCCGCTTAAAGACCTCAAGAATACGTTTATGAAACAAGAAAAAAAAGAGGAAGTTCCTAAAACTAGTAGTGTACGACAAGATTTATCTGGTACAAAATCAGAAGATAACCCTCAAGAACAAGAAAAAATGATAGAGGTGCCACGTAATATTGAGAGGCCAAAATGTGAAGTTGGCCTAGCCGTGGACGTGAACGGAGTGTGCAGACAACCATGGTGAACTGTCGCACAAACTATATAAGTATAGTTGCGACGTAGTATGCTCAATGCACTACAATAAAATGGACGCGAAATGTGTGTTGTTTCTAATAGTGATGGTTCACAGCATGTGTTATCGGGCAGAAATGAGAGTTGTTTTTAATTTTCACGATAAACTCCGAATGGCGACTACGACACCAGTTGAGGAATTGACGCAGCATGGTCAAATAATACGAGTACCGGAATTGGAATGCCCCTTGGGGATGAGGCGAGATCAGCTGGGAACCTGCAGGCAGAGACTGTAGAGGTACTGACTTTAATTATTTTGAAACCTTTATCATTACCGTCAGTCACATAATAACCAAGTATCTGGTTGTTGGTAGTTTACATGTAAATAATACGAGTATGTACCTATTCAGATGTGTAGCGTGACCTGTGACATTTACTATCCATACCCATTTATAAATTTTATGTTGATTGGATATGGAAATAATAATAAGTATTTAGAAAATTACCCTGAATAAGAAAAAAGCATTATATTGTCATGTTGAAAAAAAAGCCTGCTTAGAAATGTACGTGAAAAGCTAAAAAAAAGACGAACTTCAAGTTAACTTCAACAATTTGTTACAGGTGGTGATCATGATTGAAAATTTTAAAATGAAAAACCATCGTCCACAGGAAAATATCAAGTATTTACAGAGGATATTTTAACGTATTGACTCATAGGTATTTAATCAGTTCTCGGAATATGTTGTAAGATAATTTTTAAAAGGTCAATTGAGTTATCTTATAAGCCGAAGTCATTCTCAAGACTTCAGTCAAGAGAAAATTATCTGCCAAGACGCGACACGAACATTATAATTTCAGAAAATGAAATTAACTATTGCCTTATTATTTTGTGTGATTTTAACACTGCAATATGACGGTGCTAATGGAGAACGGAAGAATCTTTTTGAGCGTATACAAGGTTCAGTAAATAACGTGAAACAAGATTTGAACAGCTTATTACATCCTAATGTGAAGAAGCAACAGGAGCAGGAGTCCTCGATCCACTTTGTTGAAGATGAGTCGGAGGAAATCGACTTTGCTGCTGCCGCGGCTGCAAGGAGGCCAGTCGAAACAACTCTTGCGCCTACGACCAGTACAACCACACTTGCACCGACCACGACCACTGCAACCACACTTGCACCCACCACGACCACTGCGACGAATGACAACTCAACCACCACAGAGAAAGGCAGGGAAAACTTTAAGGGTGGCTGCCTCCCTGGCTACATGCGAACCCCTGACGGAAGATGCAAACCCACCTTTTAACTATATTACTTTATATAACTACGTGTTTAGGTAACGTATCATTGTTTATCTATGTATATTTTATTTTTTCTGTTTTGTTTGTTTGTACGGTTAGTAAACGGCTGTATCTTATTTGTGTGTAAAATTGTAATTATTTGTTATTTTACGATATCCTTTATTGAGAATAATTGCTTGTTCTTGTTAAATGTAAAAAAAAAAACACTTTTACAGTTTTAATACATTTATTAACTCAGTTTTTACATAAATAGTGAAATAATTAAAATTAAATTAAACATATTACAAAATTGAAGTGTCGCAAATCCTCCTTTAACTTCCCCTTTTAACCTGATTGAAAATGGACTCCATTTCAACTAGATTCAGATTAATTTTCAAATAAACTGATAAACTTAATAAACTGATTTTCTTCAGCTCACATAGCACTCATAGTGGACATAGCGGTATTATGTACTTACTTATCAAGACTCTTTGTGTTCTGTCAATTACCGTGATAAGTTATTGTCTAAACATACACGCAGATAAGGCGTACAAAGTTGAAAAGAAGACATTTTAATGACGTCAACATAACATCACGCCTGTTATCTCAAGGTTTAAGCAGTGTAGGTATCTAAAAGTAGGTACACTCATATTTCGCTAGTTATGTTTTAGTACATTGTAATAAAGGGCGAGCCTATTGCCGTCAACCGGTCTTAAATCTGAGAAATTTCTGGTGGAAAAATCCAATAACACTTAGACGGACCTAGTAATCAAACTCAGGGCCGAAGCCTGCCGGGGTTGCGGGCTGTTCGAAAGAGATACCGCGGCCCCGGAACGTAAAGGGCGAGGAAGGAACATGGATGGGTTTTAGTCAGTAAGAGTCTGACACTCCCTCCCGCTCCGCCCAGAGTGGGAGAAGTCATTTGATGATTTCCCATCCCAAAAAAAAAAAAAAAAAAAAAAAAAAAAAAGGACCACATGCTCACGCTTACGACCACTAAGCCTACAATTCCAGACGACATGACGTTTTATTATTTCTTAAAATGCTAGTAACAATGCTTACCTATAATTTTTTTTTGCCAAAATCATGTAACCAGGCAAGAATTTCGGTCTCAGTCTTACAATTGAGCAAGGTTTGTCTAGTTAGTCTACCTAAAGTATAACCGCGTGTCCTAACCAAAAAGAAGCAGTCACGCGAATACGCAATCGTTGTGTTATTATGGTACTCTCTTTTGACGCGTTATCGTCAGGTTGCGGTTGGTCAAACAAAGTGACGTGACATGCGCGTGTCAGTGCAGTGATCGCTTTGGTTAGGGCACAGCCTAAGAGTAATGTTTATTTTTATTTATTTTTTCAGTCTAAAATGACTATATTGATTTCCTTACCAAATTAATAAATTTACCATAAGTTTGTTAATAGAGTGTTAATTATAGTGTTCGCAGTCCTTTCAAAGTTATTTTCAATCTTATTTTGACAGACATGTCATTGGCAACAAGCAAACAGCAACCTTATTGAATGGAAATAGAGATCACTGTGGTTTAATGGTAATGCAAAATGACAGGTAAACTAACTGTGAAATGACTGTTTTCACTGGGAACGTATAAAAATGAGTTGAAATTACTCCTCCGGAGTTACAGCTACTGCTTGGAAAATATGGGAAAGAGGGCGTGTTGGTGCCCTGGTTGGTGGTTGGTTACTGGTATAACCATTAGTCCCACCGTAATAATCATCTAGTTGCTGCTGGTTTACTTGAATTCCTGGTTGGCCGTTATTATTATTACCATTGTATTCAGGGCCATTGTCTTCGTAATTATTTTGTCCGTTTTGGGGTTGGCCTTTGTTTGGTGGGCCTCGGTTGCCTGGAGGTCCTCTGTTGTCTGGAGGTCCTCGATTTGCTGGGGGCCCTCTGTTGGCTGGCGGACCTCTGTTTGCAGGCGGACCTTTACCATTTCCATTGCCATTTCCATTGTTGCCATTGCCATTTCCATTATTTCCATTGCCATTGCCTTTCCAGTTACCTTTTCCATTGCCATTTCCATTGCCATTCCCCATCGGTGATCGTTTGTCTATAAACAACATAAACACAAATTAGTTTATTTAAATGCGTAGATAATAACACAGATAAGAGTGATTAAAGCTGTCTTCCCGTGAACACTTGTAATGATGAGTTAAGCCCACAAAAAATATTATTCACAATACAATCTATAACCTCTTTTTGCAGTCGAGTAAAAACTCGAAGATTGGATTACTCTTCATGAGTAGTTTTGAGAAAAAACGAGTTCCAGGTAGGTACTTTAGTTTAGTCATGTTCTTCTATAAAAAGTATAGATTTAGTTGAATTACTCGTAACTACAAACATATTATTACATTCATACTTAGGTTGACTTAATGGAAAGCGATCTTCGCGGAAATGACGTACCCCCCGCGATCGTTTTGAATTTTTTAAGTGTTTCCTTGTCATTGCTCGTGAATGTACAATGAACATAGTTCATACTTGAAGCTCGCGTCGACCGCGCTAATCGCGTTTTGAGGTGACCATCGGTTTTTATTAGGACACAGCACAGAGCCTTAAATCTTTGACGTAGTTATCTGTTAATATGAGCTGATTGAACTTGGGTAAATTAAATAGACAGACAGTAATTAAACAAATTTAACCATTTAAAAGTTTTATTAAAATTATTGAAGGAACATAGTGATAATACATGAGGTTCGTTTGTCATTTACGTTACTATAAATTACTGTATGAGTATAAAAAAAGAATCAAATCTAGAACTTATATAAAAATCAATCTTCCGGCTTAACCGCAGCAGCCTGAAATATAAACGGTGACAAATGCGATATTAGACGATCAGGAGTCTTACTCGGTACATCCCTTTTCATTGTTTCCGCTCCCCTTTGATCGTCATCCGCAAATCTAATATCTAGCTGGTGCTGATCGTCATCTGTCTCAGCTTCAGTAGTTGAAGAAGTTTGAGTTCCATCAATCACTTTACCCGAGTTATTGTCATTCTCGGCGTGCTCATTGTTCTCGTTGCCTTGGTTGTTAGGGTCCTGTCCTGGTCTATGATCATGAGGAGGAGGTGGTGGAGGTCGATGGCTAGGAGGTCTATTATCAAATCGGTCCGGTCCGTCGCGGGGTGGAGGTGGTCTACGATCAGGAGGTCCGCCATGGTGATAAGGTGGTCTATCATCATAACGGTCTGGCGGACCACCGTTGCGATGAGGTGGTCTATCATCATAACGATCTGGTGGTCCACCACGGTGTGGGGTTAGCCTGCCATAGTCCGGAGGTGGTCCACGATGATGGGGTGGTGGTGGCCTGCCATAGTCCGGAGGTGGTCCACGATGATGAGGTGGTGGTGGCCTGCCATAGTCCGGAGGTGGTCCACGATGGTGAGGTGGTGGTGGCCTGTCATAAGGAGACTGACGGGTCTGCCTGTCATCATACTCTCTTCTATGAGGAGGTGGAGGAGGTCGGTCATAATACCTATCGTAATAACCAGATCTGTAATCGTCTGGGGGAGGCGGGGGTGGGGGATGATGGTGATGTGGTGGTGGTGGGCGATGGCCATAAGGTGGTGGTGGGCGATGATCATAAGGAGGTGGTGGGCGATGATCATGAGGTGGTGGTGGATAGTGGTCAGGAGGCGGGGGTGGATAGTGATCAGGAGGCGGTGGAGGTGGATGATGGAGTGGAGGTGGACGAGGGGTTTGTTCCCTGTCACCTGGAGTAGCTGGCGGCGGATCTTTTCCACTTGAATATCCAGAATACTGCTCGCTATCATAGCTATAATACTGATCTCCAGAAGCCTGAGCCTTTTTTTCGTCGGGCAGACCATTTAAAGGAGCACTCTTCAATTTGTACACGGCGTAATCGGAATTTTGTGATACCAATTCCAAATTAGAATCAGGTATCTGTTGATAACTTTGTCCAGGATTGATGACGTCATTGACAGGTGCTAGACGAGGCGACTCTTTGCTTTGCAGGTCTCTTAGTTTTGTTGGATCTAGTGACGCAGCATCGAGGTATACGACCTCAACTGTTCCCGGACTCTGTCGCTTCGTTCTTGAAGCACCGTTTAACTGGTCAGTCACATCTTGACGCGCTGACTGCTTTTCTGATAAAAAAAGATAAGCGTGTCAAAGAGTATCACGTGCAATTCTTATACTTTTAATACCACTTGCTGTTTAGTTGATTAAGTAGTTAGTAACAACACTTAAAGATACCGAAACCGGTTGGTAATTGTGGGAAAAACCTATGACATACACGATGTTTACATTCGTTAAGAAAACTATTTATGTACGATGGTACGTTTGCAAAATGAGATTCTGATCAAATCACATTCCTTATAACATGCATCTTTACCAAGCTGTACCTATTGTTTTAATAACCAGAGATAAAAACTTACTCATTCACTATGATGTTGCTTATAACTTTAGTTGCAAGATATTTTATGATTAAAATAATTGGTTGCAAAAAATAAACAAACGTCGATGACCTCTAAGAGATTTGTCAGAAACAATTATTCCAACGTGAATTTTATTGAGCTTGTATTTTAGTAATTAGTCTGCTAGTACCGCTAAGTAATATAGCGATATCGACACGTGTTCTCAAGACTATAATAAGATTATCAAGCTTGTGTGAACATAGATACAAACTAGTTTTTATATCGTATAATTAGCAAGTAACGTTTTGCACCTTAAAATTCACAAGTTTTACAAACAATAGGTTCTAGTTGCACATTATTTTACCATCAGATAGAACTTACTTTTCTGCTGATGTTTCATTCACATCATACCTACCTGATATTTAATGCTCGCTGCATCACAGACTCACAGTGCCACAGTGCTGAGTATATGGTGTTGTCATTCATTATACTTAGTTGTGCATCTTCAAAAACACTTCTAATAGAGGACAAGGTGCATATTTACTTACCTAACTGCTTTTCCGCATAATTTTACAATTAATTCTAATGATATTCAATCCTAACGCTCAGTTAATAGGTTTTAAATACACATGTTAACCAAACACTCATTAAAAACCATAGAAAATATTAGCGTAGTTCAAAAACCTCAAGTTTAGGTCAAATAAGACAAAATTATACCAACCTCTAATGTTCTCGGATCCGGGTCCGCAAAAAACAATAGTAGCTAATGAAACAGCACATAAAACAAAGACCAAACACTTCGACATTGTGATAAAACTTGGTTTAATATTATTAAAATGAAAATGTAAGTATATTCTTCACACTTCTTAAACGTCCATCTTCAATCTATTTCGAGGGAAATGAGTGTGTTGGTAAACCTTGAAACCGGTTTCTGAAGCAGCTGTTATGATCAATACAGGATCTACTAGTAGTGGTCGGGTACGTCATTAGCAAGATCGCAAAAAACAGGTAAGAGACCACAGAACATGGATTTAATAAAGAATCATTGCTCTTAGGGTTGTCAAAGTAAGGTTAAAAGTGAGTCGTGGTTCTTTTGACACTTGATTAAGGGAGGGCCCTGTTGGTAAGCATTTGTGAAATTATTCGTCTGAATTATACAGGTGCAAATTGACTCGCACACGGAGGGTTCCGTACAAACTTCATAATGCAGGCCGGTTTTAAACTACACAGATGAAAATTTTTGCCATGTCAAACCTTGCTTCCCTTGTGAAATTGAAAAGTAAAATAAAATGTGTATTTCACACATTTTATATATGTCACCGTAAAATTGTCAAACACGTTATATTACAATACTAGCTTCTGCCCGCGACTTCGTACGCGGATCCTGTTGCTTTTGCCAGCGACAACGGGTTCGTCAAAATCGAAGATCTGAAACGTCGAATTGTAAGAGCCCGGGGACGGGAAAATAACGGATCTTTCCCACCTGAGCAACACATACCGTTTGGTTCTTTTTGCCATTTAACAGCTTCACAAAAAGTATAATCTCGAACCATACCTCCGGAATATGTGGAGTATTCAATCATAGGAGTATACGTAAATGAACTCCGTTTCTTATCAACCCAAGGAAGGTCGTCATGCCCTGAGAGACACCTGATTCTTCAGATGTTATCGACATTCTGTTCAGAGAATGTTCTTTGTCTCTCATATTCTATCTGATTATGAATATTTTGTTGTGTGCGTGTTTGGGGCAATGTATGATAATCTCGAGCAGCAGTTAGTCGCGCATCACGTTCATCGCTCATTTCAAAAGACCTGTTAGTAGATGTGCGAATACGCTGAGAACTCCAGCGCAATTCTCTACCCGTGAACGCAGTCAGGCATCTATTCTTCACTGGTCTCTAGAGACCTGGATGTAGATGCGTAAATTCGCTGAGAACGCAGGCGTGCTTCGCGATCGGAAGAGGTTTCCACGGAGCAAGTTGCAGCCTGATGTTCTCGAACAGTATCAAGTCTCTCCTAAAGCTCTTCGGTAGATTCTTGGGATCTTATGATCCTCAATCTTTTAGCTCCTTTGGAACAGTGGGAAAGGTTTGACCTCTTTCTAGGCATGGTTATAGTTTTGTTGTGAAGATACCTGATCAATTAAAATCTAAGTGCCCTGCGTTACCGGGTAGGCTACCGAGTCACGAAGATAAATGGAAAAGTAAATTAAAAACTCAAATAACATAAGCCCGAAGACATATTTATTCGATAAAATGAGTTTTGGTCAGTGGAGTCAAATTTTCAGTGATATACCATCGTCATTGAAAATAAGTCCTAAACTGTTACCGCCTTAACCGCGTGGAGGTACTCCCAGTTTTCGTTATTTTATAATTTTATTATACAGTGAAGTTAGTGATAGCTTTGCAATAATTTTCACATCAGATGTTTCTGATCTTCGATTTTTTATAAGTCCCATCAGACCGAACAACTTTTGCTTAGACGTCATTCCTATATGTGTTATGGTGTAGCTGGGCTCTTGGAGTTCTAAACAGGTGTCCCAGATCTTCGATTTTTATAAATTAACAGAGAGTGCTTATCAAATTGAACAACTTTTGCTAAGACGTCATTCCTATATGTGTTATGGTGTAGCTGGGCTCTTGGAGTTCCACAAAAGGTGTCCCAGATCTTCGATTTTTATAAATCAACAGAGAGTGCTTATCAAATTGAACAACTTTTGCTAAGACGTCATTCCTATGTGTTATGGTATAACTGGGCTCTTGGAGTTCCACATCAGGTGTTCCAGATCTTCAAATTTATTCTCTCAGCAGAAAATGCTCATCACGTGGAACAATTTTTGCAATGGTGTCATTTTTGTATCTCTTATAGTTTAGCTGGTCTGTTGCGGTTCTTCATCAGGTGTTCAGGTTTCCAAGATAAATTATAGCCTATATGTTGCCCAGACATAATATCTATACAACGAAAAAAAAATCATTCAAATCCGTCGAGTACTTCCGAAGATTAGCGTGTACAAACAAACAGACAAACAGACAAACAGACAAACAGACAAACAGACAAACAGACAAACAGACATACTTTTTTTTTTGGATTCGTGCTCTATTACTGTTTCTAAACCCCCTTCAATTATTATTTTTTAAATATATTCAATGTACAGACACAGCTTTTTTACTCTTTTATTATATGTATAGAATAGATAGATAGATAACGTGTTTCTCTCTAGCGATATTGTAATATCTCGAATTATTGTCAACTGAACATACGGAAGTATCTCTGCCCCCATATTCGGGACTTGGGGCACCCCCCCGTTAGGTTAGTTAGGTTCCTTTAAACCCTGCACCCGGAAATAGGGGCCCCGCGAAGCGGGGCTCCGTCGACTACGCTTTTTAGGGGAATATGAAGTGTTTTAAGGTTGGGTTATATTAATCGATATTTCTCAGGAATAGTAGGTACAGTATCTTTTCATGAGAGTGGTACCACTGGGCAAGGGGGACCCCTCCTTCTCTCCACACCGCGTGAGTTGACTACCATCGCATGCATTTCACGAAAAATAATGCGTTTTATTGTAAGCAGTATGTTCATTTGACAATAATTCGAGACTTTACAATATCGCTAGAGATATTACAATATAACGAATTTGACAATTTTACGGTGACATATATAAACTATCATTTCTTTGATCGCGTCGACTAACGAGTTTGATTTCAACTTGATCTCTAGGCGTTCCTGAGAAAAATGTTCCTGACAGAAAGACGGACAGCAAAGTGATCCTAAAAGGGTTCCATTTTTGCCGTCTGAGGTATGGAACCATAAAAACAAGATGGTGGTGTTAGATCCAACTATGACCACGCGCCAATGGAACCTTCTCGATCTCTACAGTTTTATGTTGACGTTTAATGAACAAGCTGTTGCCGATATCTTGCGAGGGAGCGGTATGTCTGGAGGTGAAGTGTAGGGTAATGTTTTCTTTTATCTCTCAAAATAAAACGATGTGATTCTGTTATTTTTCTCAGAGCGCATTTCAAAAGGTAATTAAATGCGCCACAATTAATTATTTTGTTTTTCTTGCTGGAAAAAACATTAAATGTATGTTACTATTGATATTTTTGCTTATGAAAATTCCGTTCAACCCTAATTCTAGCATTGACCACAAGGAGGAGTCACTATTTTTAAATCGCAAATTGATGCCATCATGTGCCATCTGCCATAATTTTAAGATTCAAGTAATATTCCATATCTCATAGTTCTAAAAGACATTAAAAACAAGTAATTTAATGAAATGTCAGACGTTACTGGGGGCTTTTAAAGAGCTACTAAATGAAACCAATCTAACCACCATATCTGTCTATATTTAAAGTAAAGGAAGGGAATGGAAAAGAAGAATAAAAGCCTGGGAGCATTCTTTTCCAAAACTTAGAACCAGTCCGTTCCACAAGATGTTCCCCTGCAAGCAAGTCAAGAAAAACACTCTTCCAAAGTTGTCTACTCCACAAATACCACTACACCGTCCACCATTAGTCTATACTTCTACAGAATCAAAATCAATGTTGCCAGTATAAAGTGAAATGTAAAAGCCACTTACCTAATACTGAAAGCGGCGACAATCTCATTCCGGCGACAAATTGAGAACACCTTCCGTAGCCGGAGCCGCAGGCCGCATTCGCTGGTAAATAGCTATTTATTGTGGCAGACACCGAGACACCTGTCCTGCGTACGGTGGAGTCGCGCTAAGTGGAACACAAGAACTGTACTTATTAGGTAAGAATTCATGCTTTAGGGAGATAAATAATTATTATTAGAGCTAGAAGTGTAAAGTGGTGAAGCCAAGTAATCAGCCCATAGTTCCATAATCTAATCTGGACACCGCTCCGATTGGTTCGAGGTAGAGTAGGAAAATAATACCTAGAAGAAACTGTGCGAGGCCTTCTCCAGGCATTGGGAAATGTTAGCTAAGAACTTGAAGTGAACTTACAGGGACAATGGTAACCTAGTGAGTGGAATTGTCCCTTACTTAGTTATTACTGGTTGTGTGTAATTTATATAATCAAACCGCTCATAAAACGATGAAGGAAAACACGTCAGGAAAACGATACTGGTTTCTTTACGTTGTTCTCCTTTATAATTTTATAATCATCGGTTATAATTATAAGACATTATCTTAGAACTTGTAATTCTGCGACAAGTGACATTTACTAAACCCCACTGAGCTGTGTAGTGGGTACTACTCAGATTCACTCTCTTTCACATCGAGGATGCCTTTGAAGTCCAAGCCAAATCGAGTTTTAAGGATGGGGTTTATAAATTTTGCCTATACTGTCTTCATTATGTGTCTATCGATCTCATCATCTATAATGACAGAATGTTTGTCAATGGGGAAGACCGTTAAAAGCCAATTGTAGATGGCGCCACCATAGCTGGTCTCAATCTGACCAATGAGGTCAAGGTATTTTAAAACATAAAATGATTTTCCTTGATTTTCAACCAATGACGATGTTTGGAACCAGCTATGCTAGCGCCATTAGTTCCACAGTGTGCATCCCCATTATCAGTTCAATAAAAAAACTAGTTTATCTAGCTTGGTGAATATTACACAATAAATCCTTATTTCCTATCGAATTCTAGATTCTTCTTTGTATCTATGCGAATAAAACCAATTAATATTTACAACTTTGTGAATGTAAACTTGATTAGGATTCGACATTTATTTACGCTGTTTGTTCTTTATGCTGGAAAGTTTCTACTTAGTAAATAACCTTTGAAACAGTTATGTAAGTTGAATGTTTGTGAAAACTAAAAAACAGAAAGGTCAGCTGCTAGAAACGAATCTTAATTTTTTTAATTATTTTAAGATTCCGAATATTACATACATAAAACTCACGCTTATTTCCCATGAGGTAGATTGAAACCGAAAAACGCCATTATTTATGGTATTAGTGAGAATTATAATTTAATGAATAAATAGGTATCTTTACAATCGCAACTAATACCTACTAGAGTACTTTTATTTCAATACCTATATTGACCTTAGTCATATCCAAAAATTAAGTTAAATTCGAGTCAGTGATCGCTTTTCCCCTGTCTCCTCTAACACGGGCGACCAAAACCCCGTTCTAAACCTCACTGTCGCCTACCCTTGACACTGTAATAGCCTCCGCATTAATACTGAGTACTAGACGGACTGCGACTAGCTACAGACAGACAATCAGATTATAATGTGGATGTTTTTTGGACAATATATTATTATTTTATTACTAGGAAATATTTTATGAATAAATTGTAAATTGTAATAGGATAGACGACAAAAAAATCTAATTAGTCTGTCAGGTAGATTATTAAAAATATTTGAACCGTATTTTTTTTCCTTTGTTACGTAAATCAAAATCGACGAAGATACGACGTTTTTAAAATTCCCAATACATCACGCCTAGGTACATTTTCACGAGCCCTCACTCCTGAGTTTTGATGCTTTTATCTTTGTCAATATTCATTGATTTACAAAAATAAAAAATACGTGTCCATTATTTTTCAATAATCTGCCGGACTAAATAGATTTGTATATTTTTTTGATACTGGCGTCATGCCTATTGGTCTGTGGATGGGTGACCACCCTTACGCGCATCGGAAAGCACGTTAAGCTGCGGGCCTAAAAAGGCCACTTTAGCAGAATCATAATTTGAATCACGTTCAAATTTTAAATTGGTAAAATGGACCTTATTTTCATAAGCATAAAGTCCATTTTAAGAATTTTAAATTTGAACGTGATTCAAATTATGATTCTGCTAAAGTGGCCTTTTTAGACCCCCTGTTGGTCCCGGCTGTCATTTGTAGAACTTTGACAGTCGTTTCAGATAGTCAGTAGCTCAAAAACTCTGACTACTAGTCTTACCAAGTAGTATCGTATTACCCTTGCGGAGGTCAATTAGGCAGTCACCAAGTAAAATACTGGTATTCATATACGAAAATTAGGCTGGATGATGTTTAAAACTTTGAGACATGTGGTCCCGACAACCAGGAGGCCCAAACCGGAATCTGTTATTTGAAATTTATACTGCCATTGCACAATCGGTTATAGTTTACTGTATACCTGTTTGGGCGGGGTGGCAAAATCAAAATTTGTGGAACGAGGCCAAAGGGCTCTCATAAAAATAAAACCTAGATTTTCAACTAAAACTCTTTACGAGATCAGTGGCCTGCTTAGTTTTAGAAAGTTATATATCACTGCCACACTCCTAACGAAACACAGGACACTTATTTTTGATAAAGATATAATAGTAAAAGTCGAAAAGATATTATTGCACAAATCCCGCAAACAAAAACAAAATTTGCAGCCATTAAGTGTAACATACGCTTAGCTCAGCTTTACAACAGAGTTAACAGAAACAAAACATATACATATAATGTCACCGTAAAATTGTCAAATACGTTATATTGTAATATCTCTAGCGATATTGTAAAGTCTCGAATTATTGTCAAATGAACCTACTGGTTACAATAAAACGCATTATTTTTCGTGAAATGCATGCGATGGTAGTCAACTCACGCGGTGTGGAGAGAAGGAGGGGTCCCCCTTGCCCAGTGGTACCACTCTCATGAAAAGATACTGTACCATTCCTGAGAAATATCGATTAATATAACCTAACCTTAAAACACTTCATATTCCCCTAAAAAGCGTAGTCGACGGGGCCCCGCTTCGCGGGGCCCCTATTTCCGGGTGCAGGGTTTAAAGAAACCTAACTAACCTAACGGGGGGGTGCCCCAAGTCCCGATTATGGGGGCAGAGATACTTCCGTATGTTCAGTTGAAAATAATTCGAGATATTACAATATCGCTAGAGAGAAACACGTTATATTGTAATACTAGCTGACCCGCGCAACTTCGTCTGCGTCACATAAGAGAAAGAGAGGGTTACAGAGATTGGGTCGTAAGCACCTACAATACAATTTTCAAAGAACACATCATACACATCCTTCCGCATAATGAAAATGCGCGTCCGGTACATGATCATTATTTTGCTGCGGAGTTATTTAAAACGGTGGTGTATCTCCTAAGATATGCATTGAAATCAATTTACGTGCAATACGAAACGCGTCCATCAATTCTGTTAATATTGTTGATAGCAAAATTTCAAGTAGATTGGACCTAGGAATCACATTTTCCCATACAAACTTTGCCCCCCACCTTTTCACCCCCTTAGGGGTATAATTTCAGAAAATCCTTTCTTATCGTACTATAGGCATACGATAAGAAATGATTTTCTGAAATTATTATACAAAAAATACACCCTCCAAGCTTCAGGTTTCTACAATCTGCGGTAAAGGCTGTGCGTTGATCCATCACAGTCCTTCAGGACAAAGCATTTTTATTATTTGTAGATAGTAGGATTTGAACTCGTTTGTATTTGTAATTTTTCAATTTTTTTTAAAGTTTTTATTTTTAATTAGTCTTTCATAGGAGATTACCTATAATATGTAGGCGCAGTCGATTGCTTTCTTTTGGCAAAAAAAACGAGAACATGAAAAAAAACACACATATTATTAACCGACTTCCAAGCGAAGAAAACCTCGATGTAACTGTCTGTATACTGTACTGAGGTATCTAGTTATTGTCCTGTGTATCCGGTCCGTAATTTGTTCCAATTTAATACCAATTTATAATTTACAATTCATACGATCATCTAGCCTTTTTCCAACTATACATATTGGTCATGGGGCCGGCTTCCAGTCTAACCGGATGCAGCCGAATACAAAAAAAAAAAACAAAAAAAAAATTCCGTAAAACAATGTTTCTTACATTAGTTGATGATTGGAGTCTCCTTTTAAACAAATAATGCCTGTAGTAGGAGACACCGCTCTTCCATAAATTAAGATAATTCTATTTTATTTTCTTAATAATATAATCCTAATATTCTCCTAATATGTTATGAATGTATATGAGAGGTTGATGGTAAAAGATGAGTGATGTATAATGGATGATGATTTGTGTATGTGTGTATGTTAGTGTGTGTGTGTGTGTGTGTGTGTGTGTGTGTGTTAGACTGCACGTGTTTGATGTGTGTACGTTATCATGTTACAAGACTGCTTCGGTGTCTCCATACGAAAGTGGTTTTATCCATTCTAGTATATTTTTTTTACAATCATGTAGTTGTTTGGTGTATATGTCACCGTAAAATTGTCAAACACGTTATCTATACATCTATACATATAATAAAATCGTTGAGACCAAAAAATCTGTACATTGAAGATTTAAAAAAAAAATCGCCCAGGGTGACTTAAAATAAGTAACTGAACATATTAAAACCATTTTTAAAATTTTTGTTTGTTTGTTTGTTTGAACGCGCATCACGTAAAAACTGCTGGACGGATTTTGATGAAAACTTCACTAATCTATTTAAATAAACTCAGAATACCATTTAGGCTATAGAAATTATGGAAATTTTTGGAAAAAGGGGGTGAAAAGGGGGGGTAAAGTTTGTATGAAAAAAAAATTTTAGATTGTTCTAGAATCATGAAACTCAGAGTAAATACTTATTATTAAAAATGAAGAAATAACTGTTTCAGCATTTTTTAAAAATTTCATCCAGAGACGTAAAAAAGAGGGTTTTGTGTTTAAAATTAATAAACTTCATACACCTATAGAACAAAATCCAATGAAGTATAAACCTTTAAAAGTTGCTATAAATACTTCAAATCTAATACAGGTAAATATAATTTCTCAATTTTCTTGAAATTTGATTTTTGAAGTGAATACGCCCAAAATAGCGGAACTCAAGAAAATCGGAAAATCTTTCCTCGGTATAAGTAGTTGGTAATACAGGGTGGAAACGGTAAACGGGGCAGTAAGGGGAACTGCAGCTAGACGAAAAAGGTCTTAGAAACAATCCATAATTTTTTCGCTAAATGTTGATCCCCATTCACAGATTTAATTAAAAAATAAAGTGCAGTTAGCAAGAAAATTGCCATTTTACATAAAACAATTTTTTTGATGCCAATAATGATAAACCTTAACCGTTGCAGCTACATGAAAATGGTCTTAGGAAACCATCCGTAATTTTTGGTGAAATTTTGATCCCCATTCACAGAAAAAAGAAAATCATTTCTTATCGTATGCCTATAGTACGATAAGAAAGGATTTTCTGAAATTATTATACAAAAAATACACCCTCCAAGCTTCAGGTTTCTACAATCTGCGGTAAAGGCTGTGCGTTGATCCATCACAGTCCTTCAGGACAAAGCATTTTTATTATTTGTAGATAGTAGGATTTGAACTCGTTTGTATTTGTAATTTTTCGGGATTTATGTCTGATGTACATTCGTATAGTCTACATTTTCTTCGTAGTATTATTTTATTTGTAAATGTAAATACAGGGTGGAAACGATTAACCGGGCAGGAAGGGGAGCTTCCTTAACCGTTGAGTATTAGAAACAGGATCGATTGGCATCAAAAAATGTTTTGTGTAAAATAGCAATTTTCTTGCTAACTGTAGTTTTTTAAAATCTGTGAATGGGGATCAAAATTTCACCAAAAATTACGGATGGTTTCCTAAGACCATTTTCATGTAGCTGCAACGGTTAAGGTTTATCATTATTGGCATCAAAAAAATTGTTTTATGTAAAATGGCAATTTTCTTGCTAACTGCACTTTATTTTTTAATTAAATCTGTGAATGGGGATCAACATTTAGCGAAAAAATTATGGATTGTTTCTAAGACCTTTTTCATCTAGCTGCAGTTCCCCTTACTGCCCCGTTTACCGTTTCCACCCTGTATTACCAACTACTTATACCGAGGAAAGATTTTCCGATTTTCTTGAGTTCCGCTATTTTGGGCGTATTCACTTCAAAAATCAAATTTCAAGAAAATTGAGAAATTATATTTACCTGTATTAGATTTGAAGTATTTATAGCAACTTTTAAAGGTTTATACTTCATTGGATTTTGTTCTATAGGTGTATGAAGTTTATTAATTTTAAACACAAAACCCTCTTTTTTACGTCTCTGGATGAAATTTTTAAAAAATGCTGAAACAGTTATTTCTTCATTTTTAATAATAAGTATTTACTCTGAGTTTCATGATTCTAGAACAATCTAAAATTTTTTTTTCATACAAACTTTACCCCCCCTTTTCACCCCCTTTTTCCAAAAAATTTCATAATTTCTATAGCCTAAATGGTATTCTGAGTTTATTTAAATAGATTAGTGAAGTTTTCATCAAAATCCGTCAAGCAGTTTTTACGTGATGCGCGTTCAAACAAACAAACAAACAAAAATTTTAAAAATGGTTTTAATATGTTCAGTTACTTATTTTAAGTCACCCTGGGCGATTTTTTTTTTTAAATCTTCAATGTACAGATTTTTTGGTCTCAACGATTTTATTATATGTATAGATGTATAGATAACGTGTTTGACAATTTTACGGTGACATATACACCAAACAACTACATGATTGTAAAAAAAATATACTAGAATGGATAAAACCACTTTCGTATGGAGACACCGAAGCAGTCTTGTAACATGATAACGTACACACATCAAACACGTGCAGTCTAACACACACACACACACACACACACACACTAACATACACACATACACAAATCATCATCCATTATACATCACTCATCTTTTACCATCAACCTCTCATATACATTCATAACATATTAGGAGAATATTAGGATTATATTGTTAAGAAAATAAAATAGAATTATCTTAATATAAGGAAGAGCGGTGTCTCCTACTACAGGCATTATTTGTTTAAAAGGAGACTCCAATCATCAACTAATGTAAGAAACATTGTTTTACGGAAATATTTTTTTTGTTTTTTTTTTTTGTATTCGGCTGCATCCGGTTAGACTGGAAGCCGGCCCCATGACCAATATGTATAGTTGGAAAAAGGCTAGATGATCGTATGAATTGTAAATTATAAATTGGTATTAAATTGGAACAAATTACGGACCGGATACACTGGACAATAACTAGATACCTCAGTACAGTATACAGACAGTTACATCGAGGTTTTCTTCGCTTGGAAGTCGGTTAATAATAGGTGTTTTTTTTCATGTTCTCGTTTTTTTGTCAAAAGAAAGCAATCGACTGCGCCTACATATTATAGGTAATCTCCTATGAAAGACTAATTAAAAATAAAAACTTTGGCTTGCTCCGATGACTTTTATATTTTGTTGTATGTATTTTTCCTTGTTTGAGCAACTTTATAGCCTGTTTTCAAACTTTATCCAAGACTTACTTACGGTTACTAATAAAACATAAAAGCAGCGTATATCAGCATCGAGTGCCACCTCATTGGTTTGCAAATCCGTCAGATTTTACGGATTTTCTTTAGGTGAGTTGTAATTCGCTCGGAAGATGAGTATGTTTTCTTTAAATTTGTTTGTTTCGTTAACCAGGAAAAATTGAATTGTAACGGGTCGTACACATAACGTGTTTATGTGTACGACCCGTTACAATTCAATTTTTCGTCAACGTTCAATTCAACGTCGCATCGTGTGACGATGCCGCGTCGTAGCAAGATGCGATGTCGTGCCGTGTTTATGTGTATACGCCCTAGATTTAGGTTAGTGAAATAAAAGGAAATCCTTAATGACTGCTTTGTTGGTTGAGTGGTCGTAAGTGTGACTGTTAAACATGAGGTCCTGAGGTTTTCTATGAGGGTTTTCTCAGTAGCAGATACTAAGTCTTGATTTTGGCAGTCCCCGGCTGATGGCAATAGGCTCGCCCTCTATTAAATAGGACTTAAAACATAACTGGCGAAATGTGGGTGCATGTAGATTTACTATTAGATACATCTCTACCTAACCTTTTAGGAATTACAGGCGTGACGATGTAATGTGAAGTCCTTGCTAAAATAACATAATATTCAAAGCGATTAAGTCAGACTAACCACTTCGGGAAACTCTCAAATACCAACTCGCGGAAGTATTACTACTGAAGTACCGCGAGTAACAACATTCTAAATAATTCTAACTCAGCGGACAGTTTGGGAACTGACAGCTAATTTAGTGCCTTTGCGATCAGAAGAGCTTGCTTTGACTCTGTGTTAAATTTGCAACAATCCGAAATCAGGCGGAAAACTATCGAAGCTCTGAGCGCTTGGAGTAAATGAACGGGAAGTTTCCGACAGCAAGCGAAGAGCCCCGACGTCTTCGTTCAGCTGTTCCAACTTCAAATAGTTGGCCTTCGCTTGGCGAAATAAATGAAGGTGCAACTCGTTTAGCGATATAAGTTGGCGTCGGCGAACTCGTTTGATACAATTATAAACTGAATCATGATATGAGAACAAAGAGTAAGTGTCTGTAGTTAATTTGCTACGTCAATGATTCCCAGTATCTCGAGGCACGTGTCATAAAACTAGTGTGGAAGGTTTCCCCCTGAGCGATAGTAGGAAAAATCCCGACAAGAACACTGCTACTGATCTTTGCACAGAAGCAATGTCTTCCATTTACTCAACAAACATTTTAGTAATGACCAATGGCAATTACGTAATGTTCTAATGAATACTACAAAATATTTACAATCCATTACTAGAACTGAGTCTAAATTCAATTTACTCAGAACCAAGGACCATCGCTCGTCAAAAATGAATATACATCAAAGGTAAACAAAGCCGCGATATAAAGTTACGTTGCAGCGTTGTCACGGCGGACTAACACAAATAGCTCAATTAAACGAAGCTGATGTGTTCGGACATCGCTGCAACAAATGGACGAGTCATCTGTCCACGTATCGGTACGGTGTCACGTTCTAAATTGTTTGCGTACCGTCATGTTTTTTGGCCATAGTTAAAATATATCGAATAGGAGCAATCAATTGTAGTTATATTGCAGTCAGTGGGATTTTTGTTTGTGTTGTGAGCGTTACTGTGTACGTGGGTGTGTTGAATTTTCTTGTTACAGTCATAATCGTTTTTATAGTATTAAATTTTACCTCATAATGTTCCGCGCAGTTATCAAGACGCGAAAATGGGTGAATATCAAAGCAGCTAATTAAATTAAAATGTGTAAAATGATAGGATGTTTCTGATTTTTTTATAGCAAACTAAGTTACTTGGTGCAACTAGGGCCATATTTTTTATTGTTATAAGTGTTTATAAATTAATCAGGAAATAAAAGTCGCCTTAAAATTCCAGTTTGGTGACTTGTCCCAGTTCCATTTTTTGATATAATAGCATTCACCAAAGTAAAAAATAACGTTACAATAAAAAATAAAAAAAAATCCTTAGTTTAAACGTTAGTCACATTATCTAAAAACAATTTAACCATATCAGAAAATCTAATTTTAAAGCACAGGACACTCGATCAAAGGTTGTCCAAGCAAAACACCAAAATTGATGGGCACTTTTTCAACTTACTATAACATGAATTTTCGTGCGTGTGCGAATAATCGCGTTTTTTGAGAGCAGCGGTGGCCCAGTAGTGGCGGCCCCGACTTACGAACAGTAAGTCGAGGGTCCGAGTCCAAGCAGGCGCTCGTACTTTGTGTAATTAATTTGATCACAACTGCTCTCAAAAACGGTGAAGGAAAACATAGTGAGAAAACCGGCATGTCCTGGAACCAAAAATTCGAAGACATGTGACATCTACCAACCCGCACTGGGCCCGCGTGGTGGATTAATAGCCCATAGGTACGCAAAATACGCGCTTTGACGTGGAGTTGCGAACACCAGCCCGTTGTACAATACAATCGCGTTTTTTTTATTTCGCACTTCTCAGTCGTGCGCTGTCATCGGTTCTACTACTAATATGGCTGCCCCAATGCGACTTCAGCTTAATAATCGATAACTCTGGTTCTCAGTCGGATCACCTCTTTCCGGAGATCCACCCCATCTCAGAGAGACTCCAAGCACAGCCCGTTACATAGCTTGCTCAGCGACCTTGAATTTATGAACCAGCCTTACCGTGAACAGTCACGTTTCGGTCAATTAAGTTATAACGGGCAGGACGAGCTGGTTGACGATCTTCCGTCTTTAGGCTTTTCCCAAATGCTGCCCAGCCCCAAAGGTCTAAAAAGAGTCTCAAAGTTGTTCTTACCAGACTTCAGAGTTTGCCCGAGATAAACATATTCTCCAACACCCTAAAGAGGACCGCCACTGACAACAACAGGCGTAGAAGACTCGACAGAGTCAAAAACCTTCTCATAGTCTCAAATGCAATACAGAGCGGCCGATTATGCTCTTCGGATTTCTGTATGATCTGCTACAGAGTGTGGATGTGGTCTGTTGTGCTGCATCCTCCTAGAAAACTGGTCAGCTCCGGTGGCTGGAAGTCGTCGAGTCTTTGCGCTAGACGACTCTTGAATACACTTATACACGTGGCTAAGGAGCGAAATGGGTCTGTATGATTATTTAATAGGGAAGGGGAACAAGCCCTTCTTAAAGAAAACAACGACCACGTCCCTTCTTAACGCTTCTGCGGTTCTCCCAGATAACAGGACCGAGGTGAGAAGCTCCTGAAGCTCTCAGGAGCAGGCCGCTTTCAGGAGCTCTGACGTTATTCCTCACTTCCTCATCAGAGGCTTTTTCGTTTTTAAGCTGCCTAAGAGCCGCCTCGATTTCATATTGGCCGAGTTTTTACTGGTCTTTTGTGAAATGACGGTTAAGGTGGTTCTGGAATCCTCATTATCGAGATTAGATCGACGTACACAGTACATGCGATGATTGTGAGATTAGTAACATTAAGCTTTATTATTGAAATTTCAATATTGGTGGGCACTTTAAATTTTGGTGGGCGATTATCAATTTTGGTGGCCACACCACACTTTTAACTTAAATATCTCAAAAAGTTTTCGAAGATTCTGGGCCTCTTGAAGATTCTTTAAGCTTGGACTTTCTATTGTTATACCAGATCCTTATTTTTCACCAAAACTGAAGAATAAATTTCGCCAGCAAAATTGACAAAAAATATACTTTGCTTATATTCACCCAAATACATCGCTAACGAAATACAAACTCGGAACTGTGTATAAAGTAAGAGTCATAAACTATGTCAGATTTCAAGACGATCCTAGAATAATTTTGAAGCTCATGTTTCGAGAGATTAAATAGCATCACTAATTGCGTAGCCACTCCAATTACAGAGATATTACTTGTTCAAATAATGGAGTATCAAGTTACTACTAATATTATTAAAAGTTATGCCTTTATAAATCAAAAGCCAATAAGGCCTCGATTGTATTCCCGAACAAGTGGGACTACAGAAAGTTTCCTCAGTTGCAGCACAGCCGCTGGCCTAATTGGCTAGAATTTTCGCTTAATATTTACAAGTTTTAAGCAAATGCAGTCGGAATGCATAGCCTGTAGCCGTAGTTCGTTGTAATACACTGGCTTTGGCTAGGTTCGCTTCGCAACTTTTAATAAGATTAAGTTTTAAATCGAATGCTTACGTCTTATTTTAAGGTAACTCGATTGAAGCTCTAAATATTTGCACAACTTATGTTGAACTCAAATACATATTTCAAATTCATAAGGCTGAACATGTTAGAGTAAATACCGACGTGCATAATATTTTTGACTATATAGTCAGTACGAGCACATCAAACAATTTGTCTATACTAAATACATAGTGGTTGTGACATCAAAGGCCTACAGTGAATAGCTAAAACCAAATAATGTTGTTTATAATGACATAAGCACGTAACGCAGTCTCAAAGGTGTAAATCTCTTAGTATCAAAGTCTTGCCGGCGTTTTATGTTAAATAATTTAATCTCACCGCTGGCGTGGAGCGCAACATGTTTTCGCGTAATTTAATCAATAATCTTTGTCTAACGTAACAAAATTTATTTCGCAAAATGGAGCAGGTAAAGTGTATTATTCGATTTCCTGAGCATAAGGGTGTAAGACATTCATAGAATTTTCAGTTAAAAACAGTTGTCTTGAAGGGCTGAATGGGGCGGAATGGGGAGGTTCCATTGGAAAAACAATATCGCGTTCATGTCTCAGTCTATCAGGCAGAAGTCAATGGCGAGTTCCGTAAAAGTGTCACGTAATATGTAAATCGTTCAGGTCGCGATGTGGCCCGACTGTCAAACACATCCGCCGGGTCAAATACATCTTCTGCCGATTTTTTCTCAATGATGGCTTCACTTTCGAACTGATGAGGGGGATTTATTACAAACACACTTTTACTTTTGTAACATTGTGTGTATGAATAACACACACTTGGCTCTTTTATCGCGGTTTTTGTGTTGCGACTTTTCTGTTTTCTTCACCATCACGCATTTAGGTAGATAAGCTTATTATTGCATTTTTGAATACGTGATCACCGCATTAGGCCTACACAAAATCGGCGGATTGGTTCAATCCATGGTCCGGAGCGAGACGGAATGAGAAGCCGTCACCTCCTTCTGCGAAGCAGTCATGCTGGCGAAGGAGGTGACAGAACGCGAGAGGGAGAGAACCTCTCACCCCAGCCGCCGCGGGAGACGCACCGGGCGTTGGGGGTCACGTTGTGGCCCTCGGCCACCGTAGGCGCGGGCCTGTGGACGGTGAGCTATGGGCTAGCTCGCCGTCCGTCCGTCTTATGACGACAGGCCGTGTCGACGGCGCATTCATGTTCCACGCACGCCTCATTGAGATGTCAGAATAACGGAGGGGTCCGCAAGGGCCGATACCTGCCGGGGCTGCGGGACTGTTCGAAAGAGATACCGTGACTCCGGAACATAAAGGGCGAGGAAGGAACATAGGGTTCAGTCAGTAAAAGTCTGACCTTCCCTCCCGCTCCGCCCAGAGTGGAAGGAGCCATTTGATGATTTCCCAACCGAAAAAAAATAAAATAAATGCCCACACAAAATGAAAAACATTTAATTTAAAGCTATCATCTACATAATGATTATTCGTATCTGTAATCCCAAAACTAACGTCCAACAAGCCAGTGTCAATTTTAAGTCACACACCGTACAAAACTAACGTCCAACAAGGCAGTGTCAATTTTAAGTCACACACCGTACAAAACTAATGTCCAACAAGCCAGTGTCAATTTTAAGTCACACACCGTAAAACCACCAGCCTTCGGGAACAAGCTATCCGAGTGTAAACTATAAAACAAAGTGAATGACATTTGATTCCCTCGCACACCTCGTTAGTGCAGCTTAATGCGGCGCCGCCGTAGCGTTGCTCGTTTTATTATGCTAACGGGCGAACGTTATAATATTTTGAGTATAGTGGAGTGTCGTCACTGGTGGTGACATGCTGCATATTTAAACAAAGGCGTCGCGTCGTGAGATTCCAGCCAAATTGTTGCGCCATTAAGCGTCACTCCAGATAAAAGTGTTGTGACGAACGATCGCTACACAACGTTTTAAATTCCCTGCCGAGTGTTATTCGACGATAATTAACGACGATCGTGCTAAGTTCTCACTAAAACGAATCGAGGACGGCTACGTAATACGTATTTTCATTGATCGCTGTATCTGGAATTGGATGTATTTGTTTCTTTATCTGTAGTGTGTTTAGTGAGAAATCGGTCGGTTCTGGGGTTATCTCGTAAATTCAGAAATAGCAATTACGATTATAACGCAATTCATGTTACACTTTCCGAAAAAAAATCTTACAAAACACTCTATAAATATCGAACGGGTTTTTCAGGGTATACCCCACGTAACATGAGACCACATCGTCACTTGTCATCAGGAGAGATACTTGACTAGTTTAAACGCGAGCATATCAATTAAAAATACCACAATTGCCGGTATTCCCGAAGAAGTACTGAGCAGCGTATACAAATAATCTGAACTACATACATCGAATGATTTCAGTAAACAGTGCAAAGCAGTGCTTGTTAGCACTAGGTCAATGAGGCGATCATTTGGTGTTTTCCTATAAATTCGGCTTTATGTTCCGCTGCCTGCATACGTGGTCGTGTACTTAATTAATGGGGCTCATTTTACTGCATCTCTCCTCATACAAGCATGGTGCTCTTACATAAAGTTGTAGGTATCATCCAATATATTGCATATTGTGGTACGTAAGAGTCTACGTGGGGTTTCATAGTTTGCGTGGTTATCGAAGATGAAGTGAAAACTGGAAGAAGTGAGTATATGGAGAATACGGGGAATAAAAAAGAGAATCATCGAGAATCATCGACACGAAGAAGAAGAACGGGGAAAGCCATCAGCTATCAGACAACGCACCTTTTGGGATTGAAGAAAGGACGCTAGGAAGATAACCTATCTTTTTAGCACCATTAAACACAACAGCATAAAAAACGGCAGCTTTTCTGATGTTTTCAGAATGTTGTTTTATGGCGTGGGTCCTACCACCGCCCCGCATGATTATTTAAGTATCAAATTAGCCTGTTATACTCAAAACATGCACGTGAGTGAAACCGCGAAATGAATCGAAAACATTTGTAAGAGTACTAAATATGCTCAAATGGATCCTCTAGCTAGAACGAAGACAGGTGTCTGTTTACTTCCAATGACAAGACACACATACATACAAACATATTATTCACTTAATCGGATACTCCCGCAGGAAGTTCGCAGTCTAGATGCAGCAACGCAATTCCATTTAGCTGCAGGCGCTTCTCTTGCACGGAACTTCATTCTGAATGAACTTTGAATTGGAAAATAAATTCAGAACATGTTGCTTTGCTTTCATTATTATTGCAAGCGGACTATCGACGGATCCTGTGGCGCCGTGCAATCACTTAGAATAGACAAAAAAACCTTCATGCGAATGTTTTTATAATCCAAATTGTGTATATGAACGTTCGTGACGTTTTTTCTGAAAATTCAATATTTCTGCAGCATTTGCAAAATTGTCTAAACCCTTTACTGCTTTTGCTTTTTGTTGAGAACGACATGAGTGTATTGGTTTTATAGAATTGCACCAAAGGACGGAGAGCAAATTGCTCTAAGATTTACATGTAATGACTTTACAAACCCTGATGATATCATGACCATAATAACAACGTTCGTGGTGGTTGTTGACCTAGTAAGAACGTAATTAGGACATTTTTAGCCTTTGGGTGATGGTTTGATGAGTCTCGATTGGTTGTAAAATCCTACTGATATTATAAATGCAAAAGTTTGTGAGGGTGCATTCACCCTCACAAACTTTTGCATTTAAGAGTAACAAACATCCATCCATTGATGGATGTTTGTTACTCTTTGACACAAAAAGGACTGAACGGATTTGATTGAAATTTGGCTCCTAGATAGTTTATAATCTGGACTAATATGTAGAATACTTTTTATCCCGGTAGTACAGTGGATAGTTATCGCACTTGCCGCGCGCGGACCACAGCTAGTCCTCTATAATTTCATTAGCAAAATATTCCAGAAGACCAGAAGACTAGGGTCACCCTACATTTAAGCAAGTATCGCGACCATACCTGAATCCATAATCCCGCTAAGACGCCGTAAATAGTTGTTTGGTTAACGTATAAAAATTACAAGCTTCACCTATAGAATGGACGGCTGGGGATTATCACGGCGTCCACGCTCCCAGATTACCTCTGGCTACGGTTAACCGTGAGTTATGATAGCTTTACTTCGGTTCAATCTTGTTGGCGTCTATGAGAAAATACTGCACGCCGACGCGACGGAGGCTGGGTGGTAAGATTGCGGATACTTAGCGGGCCTTCGGGTTGTTGCGTGCCTTCGCGTGCCTCCGCGTGCCCTCGGTTCTGTATTGTGTTTGCCGTATTTGGTCAAATATTTTTATATTTGTGAGACAGTGTGTCAGTATTTAAACTATCGTCGAATACATGATCTTCGCAATTATTTTGTTCCACCATGTCCTTATCAAAGCTGAAGTGACGACTCTCAGATTAGCTAAATAAAATAAACGCGTCTGTATCGCGTTTTCAAATATCGCTTTTGTAAAACATCGGCGGGTAATCTGCTTTTTGGTTTTTGTATTTTTTTCATACGACTGATTTTCCGATTCATTTCTACATAAATATCGAAATGTATACGCTTCGTACCACGTGTGAGTTCACTGGATTTTTCTTTCATCGATAGAAACATCATCGTTCCGATACGATCAAGGTCCTACTACGCAAGCGGAATCAAACTCATGATATCACAAAATGATATTTTCGTCGGAAATACCTTCATTTGAACACCATTTTTCATGTTGAGTAGTTCGTTTGCGGTTCCCTTTATAGCTTTAGACGCTACCACTGAACGGTGTTTTTCTAAGTACTTGGATGTCGTGTCGAAAAATTGATTTATTGCGATATTCAGTAGCCATAACATTATTGACAGCTTCAATGATAACCTTATTTTAAAAACTAGCTTCTGCCAGCGGCTTCGCCCGCGTGAAGTTTGATTATTGTCCCATGGAATCTTACTGCCGGGATAAAAAGTATCCTATGTTTTAATCCAGGTTATAAACTATCTGTGTGCAAAATTTCATCCAAATCCGTTCAGTAGTTGTCGCGTGAAAGCGCAACAAACAAACTTACATTCACATTTATTCTCCGAACTGCTAAGCTATCGGGAGTTACACGTGTTATTGTGAGTCAACTATAAAAGATAGACATATGCTGTCGTGGGATATTTTTTATATAATTTTATGTGGAATATTTCCGTTATACATGATTTCTATGTAGCTTTAACCATTAAGGCTGCACACGCGACGGAAGCTAAAAAAACCAAGTAACTTCTCCCGTTTTCCCAACATTTCCTTTCACTGCTCTGCTCCTATTAATGGTAGCGTGATGAAAAGTATACTATTACCTGCTCAGGAGTATGTAGAATAATTGTACCAAGTTTCGTTAAAATCCGTCGAGTAGTTTTTTTTTCCATAAATAACATACAGACAGACAGACAGACAGACAGACAGAAAGACAGACAGACAGACAAAAATTTTACTGATTGCATTTTTGGCATCAGTATCGATCACTAATCACCCCCCGATAGTTATTTTGTAAATATATTTCATGTACAGAATTGACCTCTCTACAGATTTATTATACCTAAGTATAGATATAGATAGATAGAAGATATAGTTAAATGCCTTTTTGTTAACATTAAAAACCGGAAAATTACGTATTTTGTAAATATATTTCATGTACAGAATTGACCTCTCTACAGATTTATTATAAGTATAGATATAGATAGATAGAAGATATAGTTAAATGCCTTTTTGTTAACATTAAAAACCGGAAAATTACGTCATCAAAGTAAATCTCTAAAGATGCCTTTTGACGATTTTATTGACCGATCTCGATATCGTCGTCCCGTTCACGGTGCTCTGCTTTTGGAGAAAGTATATTTTTGTAACAAAGCAGCCAGCCTGTTATAAAAATATTGTTTTATAAATAGGTACTACGAGTATTTGAAAAGTTTAAATAGGTAAGTTTCGTCTCAAAACATCTTCGGTACTTTTCCATTTAGATCTGAAGACTGTCATGTATGCGTGCTTCGAAGGTATTCAAGGTGACAATTTCAGACAAAAATAATAAATAACAAAAGATTTTCTTCCTGAAGAACTCAATTCAAGCAGCTTATTGGCCGTTTCAATACTTTTACACATTTATATTGACTTTTCTTGCTCCTAAGCTACTCAATCAACTTGCTTTTGTCAAGAACTTCCTTTGAAAAGTTTCCGTACAGACACACCAATTTACATGTTATTGAATTTTTATACGTTCGTTAAGTCGATCCCAAAATAAACGTCTGTATAGGACGAGCTTCATAATATGTTTGGCTACCTTGTTTAGGGAGTTAACTCTTTGTTTGAGCCTTTGTTCTACGTTCTAATGACGTATCAGAATGGTCAAAATAAACATATTTGTCATGAGTTGTGTTTAGCTTAGCAGCTTTATTATTACCCACTCGCATAGACAAAGAACACACTGAGGATGTGACTGCCTTAACAAGCATTCTTGGCGACATTTGGTGCCAGAGTTAAGCTGTTTTATTACTACTTTAAACCATAGCTTGATTCATCTACGTGTGATATTATGTAGTTAGTCTTTTACAGCCCAGGCCTACACATATTTAGGTCTAAATGACAACTATAAACCGTTCCAAGTAAATGTTTTAATTAAACGCATGATCCAACAGCGTTAGCCATGAAAATTTAACAACGCGTAACATTATAAAAAGGGCATTAACTAAAGTGCAATGGTCATGCGGCGTATGTCGGGCTTTAATCCACGCAACTAACTGCACATTCAATTTAGATTCGTGCATAATGCATGCTGGCGGACGGCACGGACCCTGGGAGCATTTGCTGTATCTAATTACGTATTATGCTTTGCCATGTAGACGGGCACGTCTGTCGACGATGAATATTAGATCATGGACGGCCTATACGCCTTGATATTGCAAAGCAACGCGATGCCCTAATTGCTTTCTACAGTTTCTAGTATTGCCACTGCCAATATGATCGGTATACGCCAGTGGTGCCCAACCTTTTTCTGGCCTGGGATCATTTTGAAATTCGAATTGCATCAAGCTGCAAGCAGCAGAAAACATTAGCATGGTTCCATTTTAAATAAATTAAAAGTATTAATAAAACATTTCATGTTTTAGGTCTAACGGACCACTGGTCCGCAGACAATAGGTTGGGAACCAACGGCCATTGATTCGTATTTATCCGTGATGGTTTAAATCTGAACGCTGGAGTGTTGGCGTAGTGTTGTTAAGAGCGGACGACACACGACGCATAATGAGTGTCTAGGAAGGGGTGCTTCTCATGTCGTTGGCTTTCTCTCAGCTTTAATATGTTTTATTAGAGAGTATGAATTACTGAGGTGCTTTATTTAATGTTGTTTATTGCCAGAAATAAAACTAAAATTATTAATGTAAAAAACGTTACGGCCACAGATACACAGGATTAGATGCTGTGGCTGACCAAGTCACTTCACAAAACCTTTGCTATATCATTTTCACGCGGCCACAGTAACCGTGAACATAGTTTCTTTTACTCAGAAAAAGAAAAGACTTTCCCCAAAGGAGAAACAAATGACAATTGATAGCGCGCGTATTATTTTCCAATTTCGGCACGGAACGCAAAAATGGGCATGTTTATAGACTACGGTCACCTAGCTTAACTTTAGGCAATCATACAGTCGACCCTCGCCGTCTCGGCGCTGAAACTGTCGTATTTCCTCATAAGGGTGGAGAAAAGGCCGTCATAACTCATGGTTAGCCGTCTCCCAAGCGTGTTGTAAAGATGCCCTTAACACTAGTCTTCATTTTCTAGTGGGAACGCTGCATTTGTCTCTACTTCGGATTTTATAGTCCAAATAAGCTTTGTAAAGTCAGCTCGCTTAAAAATATGGACCTTATCTACGAAAACATCTACAGTGGAAATTCAGTGTTGGTGTTTCAAGCTGCTATTATGTGGTTAATATTTAATATTGCATCACATACCTACCTACTGTATTTATCCAAGTATTTCTGGCTTGTGTACCACAAAGGGCTGGTAATTCAATAATTAATTTTCATAAATTCCTCTAGTGTCCCATCGCTGTTTGGGTAAATTGGCTTACGGCACCCAAATATGTGGTGGTAGAAGAGCTCGTCGTTAAGTAATAACAGCCGCTCGGGTCGACCCTAAGGTTAAGCCGTGCGGTGGTGAGCCTTGGTGTGTGGTGCCTTACATACCGAGTTTCCTCCGTGCCTCGGAATTGGTCCCGGCTGTCATTTGTTGATCTTTGACAGTCGTTACAGGTAGTTAGTCGCCCAAAAAGTTTGACAACCAGTCTTACCAAGGAGTATAGAATTACCCAGTACTAACTGGGTTGTGGAGGTCAGATAGGCAGCCGCTCCATGTGAAATTCTGGTATTCAGCTGCATCCGGTTAGACTGGAAGCCGAACCCAACATTGTCGGGAAAAGGTTCGGCAGATGATGATGATGATGGTAAATATGTAGGTAGTTGTACCTTCATATCATCTTTATTATTTGTCAAGGTTGTTTTTTAATACCAAGCCTTGTATGTTAAAGTTTCTTTCCCAATGAGGGTGGGTGGGTAAACTTTTAAGTGAAACTCTATACCGCTATGTCTGCCACTGGTACCATTAAAAGTTAAAATATTGTTTATTTACAATACTTATCTAGAAGAAGGAAGATGATGATCTTAAAATACAAAAAGTAAATAGACCATCCACAAATCCATCAACAAAGCATTCTGTACATTAAACTAAGTAACCCTACGCAAAAATTAACGACAAAACGACTTTTTATTTGAGAGTTACGATAAAACTCAATTTAGCACATCTAAAACTACATGCTGATGTATGCATTAATTAGTACGGGGATGGGTAAAAAAAGCATTAAAAAAAAAACATGTTAAAAAGTTAAATTAGAACTTTGACCACCAATTTCTCCGTATAACTAGCAGGTTCCCAGGGTATGGTCCAGAAGAAAAAAATGGTTGCAATGACGGGGAAAGCTTAGAACGATTTACTGAATATGTGCTGTTAACCGTTTTCGCGTCGGTGTCCCATTTCACCCCGTTGTCTGTGCCAGTCTGTGTGTCTGTTTGTTCCGTTTAGGGGGGGAGGGGGAGGGGCAACTTTTGCATCATATTACTTATTTTCCAGAAAAAATATTTTAAACCAAAAAAAATAGATCAAATGAAATCATGCATTACTTTACGGAAATCCATGATATACAAGCAATGGCGTCGCCACCTTCCGTCTAAGGGGGCGCATAACAGGGCACGCCACGATAGCGGCGATAAGTCCCCTCTTTGAGGAGTGGCTGGAGAGGCGCCACGCGTCCTCACCTTCCGCCTGACGCAGGTCCTCACCGGACACGGATGTTTCAGGAGGTTCCTGCATCGAATCGGGCGGGAGGAAACGCCCGGGTGTTTCCACTGCGAGGATCGACCGAAGGACACGGTGGAGGTCTCCCCTGCGTGGGCGGAGCACCGTGTCCTCGTAGCGGTGATCGGCGGCGGCGACCTCTCGCGTCCAGCCCTGGTTCAATCCATGGTCCGGAGCGAGACGGAATGGGAAGCCGTCACCTCCTTCTGCAAAGCAGTCATGCTAGCGAAGGAGGAGAGGGAGAGAGCCTCTCGCCCCAGCCACCGCGGGAGACGTACCGGGCGTCTGGGGCCACGTGGTGGCTACCGGCCACCGTAGACGCGGGCCTGTTGACGGTTAGCTATGGGCTAGCTAGCCGTCCGTCCGTCTAACGACGACAGGCCGTGTCGACGGCGCGTTCGTGTTCCACGCGCGCCTCAAAGAGATGTCAGCATAAAGGGAGGGGCCCGCAAGGGCCGAAGCCTGCCGGGGCTGCGGGCCTGTTCGAAAGAGATACCGCGGCCCCGGAACATAAAGGGCGAGGAAGGAACATGGATGGGTTTTAGTCAGTAAAAGTCTGACACTCGGGATCCCGCTCCGCCCGGAGTGGGAGAAGTTATTTGATGATTTCCCATCCAAAAAAAAAAAACGGCCAAGAACGTGTAGGGCCACGCTCAGTGTAGGGTTCCGTAGTTTCCCGTCCGTCACAATTAAGTGTTCAATCCAATCCGATTTTAATAATTCTTTTTTTGTTTGAAAAAAGATACGTTCAGGATAATAAAATATGTAAACGAAGTTAGAAAAAATGCTTGCATATACGATTATACTACAAACTTAGTCCAGAGATTATTTTGTACAACTTTTTGTCTTTTTTGTACAAAAACTTGTTTCCATCCAAGTTCAAAATAATTTTCCTAGAAAGTCCTTATAAAGTTCTACTTTTCAGATTTTTTTTCATATTTTCTAAACTTATGGTTCAAAAGTTAGAGGGGGGGGGGGGGGGGGGGGCACATTGTTTTTTACTTTTGGAGCGATTATTTCCGAAATTGTTGACATTATCAAAAAATGTTTCTCGTAAACCCCTATTCATTTTAAATACCTTTCCAACAATATATCACACGTTAGGGTTGAAATAAAAAAAAACACTTCCCACTTTACATGGGGGCTACCCTAATAAAACATTTTTTTCCAATTTTTATTACCACTTTGTCGGCGTGATTGATACACATATTGGTACCTAATTTCAGCTTTCTAGTACTAACGGTCACAGAGATTAAGCGAGGACGGACAGACGAACAGACAGACATGGCGAAACTATAAGGGTTCCTAGTTGACTACGGAACCCTAAAAAAGGAGGCGCATAACGGTGCGAGTAAAAACCTATTTATTCTATTCAGGATTAAGTTAACTATTTTAACACTTTGGACAGATTAGAATTGTTTCACCCTGTCATACAGAAGTTACTTGATCGTATTACAAAGTTAATATACGATGTAAGGAGATAAGAGGAACTTGGCTGTATGAGCGAGCGAAGCGAGCTCGAAATTTTTGCGAAACCTTGCCGTGGACAAATTAGAATGGTTTCGATCCTTCTTACAAGAGGTACTTGATCGAATGAGACGAGTGGGCACCTGGCCCCCTGGGCGGTCGCCCAACCGCACCCTACCCTAACGCCGATACTGTCTATAAGGTGTAAAACACCTCTAAACGAAGCCGAAAGGCACTTATTTTCCCCGTTTGATTTTTAGGGTTCCGTAGCCAAATGGCAAAAAACGGAACCCTTATAGATTCGTCATGTCTGTCTGTCTGTCTGTCCGTCCGTATGTCACAGCCACTTTTTTCCGAAACTATATAAGAACTATGCTGTTGAAACTTGGTAAGTAGATGTATTCTGTGAATCGCATTAATATTTTCACACAAAAATAAAAAAAGAACAATAAATTTTGGGGGTCCCCATACTTAGAACTGAAACACAATTTTTTTTTTCATCAAACCCATACTTGTGGGGTATCTATGGATAGGTCTTCAAAAATGATATTGAGTTTTCCAACATCATTGTTTACTAAACTGAATAGTTTGAGCGAGAGACCCTTCCAAAGTGGAAAAATGTGTCCCCCCCCCAAAAACAATATATGATGTACATTACCATGTAAACTCCCACCGAAAATTGGTTTGAACGAGATCTAGTGAGTAGTTTTTTTTAATACGTCATAAATCGAAAACAGCAATTTACCTTTCGTTCAATCTGCTACGGAACCCTTCATGGGCGAGTCCGACTCGCACTTGGCCCCTTTTTTTGTTCTACACCATACCTAGTTACTTACAACTTTTTAACAAGTTTTTTTTTAAATACAAGTTTTTAGGGTTCCGTAGCCAAATGGCAAAAAACGGAACCCTTATAGTTTCGCCATGTCTGTCTGTCTGTCTGTCTGTCTGTCTGTCTGTCTGTCCGCGGATAATCTCAGTGACCGTTAGCACCAGAAAGCTGAAATTTGGTACCAATATGTATATCAATCATGCCGACAAAGTGCAAAAATAAAAATTTAAAAAAACATTTTTATTAGGGTACCTCCCCCAGACGTAAAGTGGGGAGCGATTTTTTTTTTAATTTTGACCCTGACGTGTGATATATTGTTGGATAGGTATTTAAAAATGAATAGGGGTTTTCTAAAATCATTTTTTGATAATATTAATATTTTAGGAAATAATCGCTCCGAAAGTCAAAAACAATGTGTCCCCCCCCCCTCTAACTTTTGAACCATAAGTTTAAATAATATGAAAAAAATCACAGAAGTAGACCTTTATATGAACTTTCTAGGAAAATTATTTTCAACTTGATGAGTTGAATAGTTTTTGAGTTATATAGCACTTTTTCAAAAAAACGCAAATGATAACTGTTGAGTATGCGGGCAGAATAGGCGCCGTGGAACAAGCGATAGATTGCACAAGAACAATAATAAACACAAGTAAATAAGAGTTTTTATAATATGCGAAATTTTCAGTACAAGCGTCAAACCATGGTATCAACAATAAGTGAAGTACAGAAGAACATGTCAATATAAAAATATATAAATATAAAACAGCCAGCAAGGCACTATGCATTTGATACAAACCTCAATACGCCCTCTCAAATGCAAAGGTTACTGCTTTTCATAAGTTAATCAACACAACATAACAAATAAAATAAATATGCATAAGTACCTACTCTTAAGCACATAAATGATACAAGAAAAAACTAAACGAAAGTTAACTCGTCAGCAAAGAAATAAAATTATGGATTGGCAAGGTTTACAAGACCTAAACCGTCCATACATCTGTTATGTTTTATGCTAGGCAGTGCTTTTGTCAATACATCTGCCAGCATAGATTCCGTAGGTACATGTCCCAACATTATATTTTTGTTGTCTTTTAAAACGCCCCTAATAAAATGATACTTAATATCAATGTGTTTGCTTCTGCCATGAAAGACGGGGTCCTGCGCAAGGAACATCGCTGATCTACTATCGGTATTAATAAAGATAGTGGCATACCCTGGTAAGTTCATTTCTGTTAGCAGGCTTTGAAGATATAAACCTTCTTTCAATGCTTCCGCAAGACTGACATACTCCGCCTCACAACTAGAAGTTGCTACTGTCTTCTGTTTTCTAGAAGACCAAGAAATACTAGCGCCTCCTAGAATAAATGAATACCCAGAATAAGATTTCCGATCTATTGGACAACTACCCCAATTCGCATCACAGTATGCTTGAACAGGCTTACCAGTTTTCTTATAAAACAGACCATAACTCGCCGTGCCCTTGAGATAGCGTAAAACCCTTTTTGCTGCCTTCCAATGACTTGAATTAGGATTACTTACAAACTGAGCAAGTTTAACAACAGTATTGGTAATATCAGGCCTTGTTGCTACTGACAAATACATAAGCGACCCAATTAGTTCGCGGTATGGCAATTTTTCGTCGACTTTCTCTTTTCTGGTTTCGTTCGAGAAAATATCGGACAATTCACTAGGAGTTTTGCAAGAATTGCAGTCATATAAATTAAACTTTTCCAAAATAGTCTTGACATAGCCTTCCTGTGACAACGTAATGCCATTTTCATTTTTTTGTATGTCAATTCCCAAAAAGTATTTAACCTTTCCGTAGTCTTTGAGATCAAACTCCTTTTTCAATTCATTTTTAAATCGGCATATCCGGCCTTCACAGTCTGATATAATTAGTATATCATCGACGAAGACAAGGACAAATAAATATTTACCATCTTGACGTCTCATATAAAGACATGGTTCATTAAGAGACTGTTCTAACCCCATGGCTTTAAGTTTCTTGTCAAGTCGTATATTCCACTGTCGCCCAGCCTGTTTTAATCCATATAAAGATTTCTTTAATAGACATGTATCACCTCCAGTTTCCAAGCACTCGAGCATTTCCTTTGCGTTTTCCACTACCACAGAATCTTCGTCATTATCATGTGCAAGTTTTAACAAACATTCCTTTAGTAAGCGAGGAATACGCATGTAAATTTGTTCGTCGAGGTTTCCATTCAAGTATGCAGTATTAATGTCTACTTGATGAATCTCCAAGTCCATCTCTACAGCAATTGCCATCATTAATCGTATTGTTTCTAATCTGGCGACGGGCGAAAATGTTTTTTCATAATCTACTCCAAAGCGCTGACTAAATCCTTGTGCTACTAACCTGGCCTTTTTCTTAACGGTTTTATCGACGTTTATTTTAGTAGTCAATACATATCTACAGCCAACGACATTTGTATGTGATGGTGTTTTAACAATAGTCCAAGCGCCCTTCTGCACTAGGCTTCTTATTTCGGACAAAATTGCGTCTTCCCATTCCGAGCATTCCGAACTACGTAAAGCGTCATCCAAAGATATTTCTGAAGCTACGCCTGCATATTCGTTGCATTCTCTATACTCTTCATATTCGTTGCATTCTCTATACTCTTCTGCTTCAGGCTCTCTATTTCTTTTTTCCACTTCGACGTAGTTATAGACCTTCTTTGGTCGTCCTGGGCAACCTGTGCGGACCATTTTTGGTCTACCGGATCCTCTCTTTAATACCACCTCACGTCCTTGATCAGGATTTAGTTCAAAATCGTGTCTATTTTCTACATTTTCTGGTCCTTCATTTGGACTTAGTTCAAGTTCTTGTCTGTTTGTTTCTTTAGTGAAGACAATCTCCATTGATGTCTGACTTTGACTATGACTTTTATCAACACTAGTTTGTATATCACTTCTAGAAGAAATCATTTCCATGAAGTCTTTTGCTTCATCAAGTGACCTTGTCGCTGAATCTGTTGATAACATCTCAACAAATTTTATGTCTCTGGAGACAACAAATTTTCTTTGCTCAGGGATCCATACCCTAAAGCCTTTGTTTGTTTTTGGATATCCTACAAATACTCCTGCGATTCCACGAGCGTCGAATTTACCTAGGTTCGGATTTTTATCCAGAACATATACTCTTTCTCCAAATCTACGCAGATAGGAAATATTCACTCGTTTTTGACACCATTTTTCATATGGAATATCACCGTTTAGGACAGAAGTTGGACAGCGATTCCTAACATAGCACGCCGTATCAATAGCTTCAGCCCAAAAACTTATGCACAAGTCACTATCTAGAAGCATACATCTGGCCATCTCAACCAGAGTACGATTCTTTTTCTCTGCGACCCCATTTTGTTGAGGAGTACGAGGTACGGTCAGTCGTCTTTGTATTCCCTCCTTACGTAAAAATTCGTCGAATTCTACATTTACATACTCCCCACCATTATCTGATTGAAAGTATTTTATTTTTCGACATAATTTTTATACAGTTTAAATGCTTCTAAAGCTTTATCTTTAGTCTTTAGAAAATAAACTTCACACCAACGAGTACTGTCGTCAATAAAAGTGATAAAATATTTAGCACCCGTTTTTGACTCGCATCTCATCGGACCCACTATGTCGGAATATACTATATGCAATCTTTCATTACACGGACCGTTTGACTCAGTAAATGGTGACATGGTCATTTTGCCTCTAGCACAAATATTGCAACTACGCAAAGTGTTTAAATTGATCTCACTTGAGTTCACGCCATGACCTATTTTTCCTAACAATTTAATTACATCTTTGGCATTGAGATGCCCCAAGCGTTCATGCCACAGTTTCAGATCCGTCTTACAATCTGTTACTGCATTGACAGAATCGCATTCTGGAAGACAATATAGATTACCTTTACGGTGTGCAGTTAGCCTAACTTTACCGTTTTTATCGACAATTTCGGACACATTACGTGTGAATTTCACATCGTAGCCATTATCTGTAAGTCTTGCCACCGAAATTAAATTAGTCCTTAAGTCTGGTACGTAAAGAGTATCTTTAAACTCAACAAGTTGTGCCGAGTTACCTTTTAATACCGATAGTGTAACTAATCCCTTACCTTGAACCTCGGCACTCAAGTTAGTAGCCAACTTTAATTTACCGTTATATTCCTCAAGTGTACCACGGAATAAATTGACATCGTTGCATAAGTGGGATGTGCACCCGGAATCAAGCACCCATTGTTGTTTTAAATTGTCAACAATGCTACATTCCTCTATACCTGAAACATTTAAAGTCATTAATCCTTCATCTACATTATTACAGTGTTGTTTCGACTTCGGATAATCTTCCCGACAATCGGAGGCTTTATGACCAACACGGTTACAACGATAACAGGTCAATACTCTCCTTTCGTTAGCGTAATTGTCCTCCTTATACGATAAACGATTAGATTGTGACTGTCCTGGTGATCCTTTAGAGTTGACATCAGCACGCCATTTATTCAAAGTTTTCTTTCTGTCCCGTACATACAGTACATCATTCTCAGTATTATTCGCATTCTTCGATGCATATTCTTCCAAGATTTTCACTTTAAGAATCTCTGGCTTTGGTAAATCGTCACGGCTTTCAATAGCACATCGAAAATTTGAAAAACTCGCTGGTAAAGTATACAATAACATTATCGACAAAAGATCTTCGTGAATCTTTACATCCATAGCCTCTAGTTTGTCTACCGCATCAAAGAACGCACCAATATCTTCACGAATATCTCCAGAATCACCCATCTTGTGTAACAGTAGACGTTTTAGTAACATGGCCTTCCTAGCAGGCCCACGAGAGGCATAAATTGACTCTAGTCGCAACCATATTTCTCTCGAAGTCTTACAATTCCGTACATGACGAAGTTCCGTTGAGCTAATGCAAAGTATTAAATCAGCCTTTGCTTTAGCATCTTCTGCTTCCCATTTGCTTAAATCAGCCTCTTCTATCGGCTTAGATTTATTCCCATTAGTGTACATCCAGAGACCATTTTTAATAAGAATAGCTTCCGCTTGTAATTTCCAACTCTCGTAATTTTCTTTAGATAAGGGATCAATTCGTACAGTGCTCATTTTAGCTAAGTTATAATAGATAACTCACAAGAAATTCCCCGACGTCAATCCAGGTTCATTTCACTATTTTGTTTAATCTATTCTGGGCCCATAACCATTGTTGAGTATGCGGGCAGAATAGGCGCCGTGGAACAAGCGATAGATTGCACAAGAACAATAATAAACACAAGTAAATAAGAGTTTTTATAATATGCGAAATTTTCAGTACAAGCGTCAAACCATGGTATCAACAATAAGTGAAGTACAGAAGAACATGTCAATATAAAAATATATAAATATAAAACAGCCAGCAAGGCACTATGCATTTGATACAAACCTCAATAATAACTTTGTTTTTCATACAAATACTATGAAAAACAAAGTTATTTTTGCTGACGAAAAATGTTGGTATTTTTAATGGTCTGGGAAGCTACGGAACCCTACAGTGAGCGTGGCCCGACACGCTCTTGGCCGGTTTTTTATTGTAAGATTTTGACACCTGCACGACCCCCGTACTATTCAATCCATCCATCAGCACATTGTTTTAAGTTGACAGGTGTTTTTCAGTGTAAAAAAACCGGCCAAGAGCGTGTCGGGCCACGCTCACTGTAGGGTTCCGTAGCTTCCCAGACCATTAAAAATACCAACATTTTTCGTCAGCAAAAATAACTTTGTTTTTCATAGTATTTGTATCAAAAACAAAGTTATCATTTGCGTTTTTTTGAAAAAGTGCTATATAACTCAAAAACTATTCAACTCATCAAGTTGAAAATAATTTTCCTAGAAAGTTCATATAAAGGTCTACTTCTGTGATTTTTTTCATATTATTTAAACTTATGGTTCAAAAGTTAGAGGGGGGGGGGACACATTGTTTTTGACTTTCGGAGCGATTATTTCCTAAAATATTAATATTATCAAAAAATGATTTTAGAAAACCCCTATTCATTTTTAAATACCTATCCAACAATATATCACACGTCAGGGTCAAAATTAAAAAAAAAATCGCTCCCCACTTTACGTCTGGGGGAGGTACCCTAATAAAAATGTTTTTTTTAATTTTTATTTTTGCACTTTGTCGGCATGATTGATATACATATTGGTACCAAATTTCAGCTTTCTGGTGCTAACGGTCACTGAGATTATCCGCGGACAGACAGACAGACAGACAGACAGACAGACAGACAGACATGGCGAAACTATAAGGGTTCCGTTTTTTGCCATTTGGCTACGGAACCCTAAAAAGAAAAAAAAAACTAATGAAAATAGTTGTTTCCCAGCAATAATTTTTGCGTAAAGCTAGTTTAGTTTGATGTACAGTATGCTTGGTTAACGGCTTCGTTAAGAGGTGGTATAGTCTGTATAACCATTGCTCTTTAAAGTAAGAATAACGCATGTCCTGAAACTAAAAATTCGAACACATGAGACATCTACTATCCTGAATAGTCGGCTATAGCCCATTCCCTCTCTCAGAGAAGTCGCCTGTATCCCAGCTATGGGAAAATAAAAAGCTGACTATGGGCTCAACAGTTTCTTAAGTTTCAATTACCAGCCACCGTGCGAAGATCGTAAAATCATCGATCCTAAAAGCTCGATTAATTTCAATTAATAGAAAGAAAGAAAGAAAAATGATTATTTGTCGTCAGTACATTAAGCACACACACAATAATGTTAAAAAGATACAGAAAGGACAAAAATACATAGTATGAACTGTATGCCTCACGGCTGTGCCAAAAAGGTCCAAATATGTGACTATTCAATTACGTTGATTGAAATGCGCATCTCAGATATTAAACGTGTGTATACAGTAGTAATGAGAGCTGTCAAGTTACCTGCGAAACGTCTTTGTTTGCTTAAACTATGCATAGTTTAAGTTATTATGTTGAATGTCAGACGCACTTGAATTTGATGGAAGTAATCTTTGTCTGAGCTGTTGTAGTAATTGTATTGAACATACGAAGATAAATACAGGGTGAGTTCAAAAGAACATTTTTGAAGACAGTTCTTATTGCTATTGTAATGATGAAAGAAAAACAAACTGAACATTCTTTTAAAATAAGTAACAAAAATAAAATTCTGTATGACAGACGTATCTAGTTAGTTTGTCCAGCGCTATCTAAAGATGGTAGTAATACCTTTTTTTGAAAAAGTGCTATATAACTCAAAAACTATTCAACTCATCAAGTTGAAAATAATTTTCCTAGAAAGTTCATATAAAGGTCTACTTCTGTGATTTTTTTCATATTATTTAAACTTATGGTTCAAAAGTTAGAGGGGGGGGGGACACATTGTTTTTGACTTTCGGAGCGATTATTTCCTAAAATATTAATATTATCAAAAAATGATTTTAGAAAACCCCTATTCATTTTTAAATACCTATCCAACAATATATCACACGTCAGGGTCAAAATTAAAAAAAAAATCGCTCCCCACTTTACGTCTGGGGGAGGTACCCTAATAAAAATGTTTTTTTTAATTTTTATTTTTGCACTTTGTCGGCATGATTGATATACATATTGGTACCAAATTTCAGCTTTCTGGTGCTAACGGTCACTGAGATTATCCGCGGACAGACAGACAGACAGACAGACAGACAGACAGACAGACATGGCGAAACTATAAGGGTTCCGTTTTTTGCCATTTGGCTACGGAACCCTAAAAAGAAAAAAAAAACTAATGAAAATAGTTGTTTCCCAGCAATAATTTTTGCGTAAAGCTAGTTTAGTTTGATGTACAGTATGCTTGGTTAACGGCTTCGTTAAGAGGTGGTATACAGTCTGTATAACCATTGCTCTTTAAAGTAAGAATAACGCATGTCCTGAAACTAAAAATTCGAACACATGAGACATCTACTATCCTGAATAGTCGGCTATAGCCCATTCCCTCTCTCAGAGAAGTCGCCTGTATCCCAGCTATGGGAAAATAAAAAGCTGACTATGGGCTCAACAGTTTCTTAAGTTTCAATTACCAGCCACCGTGCGAAGATCGTAAAATCATCGATCCTAAAAGCTCGATTAATTTCAATTAATAGAAAGAAAGAAAGAAAAATGATTATTTGTCGTCAGTACATTAAGCACACACACAATAATGTTAAAAAGATACAGAAAGGACAAAAATACATAGTATGAACTGTATGCCTCACGGCTGTGCCAAAAAGGTCCAAATATGTGACTATTCAATTACGTTGATTGAAATGCGCATCTCAGATATTAAACGTGTGTATACAGTAGTAATGAGAGCTGTCAAGTTACCTGCGAAACGTCTTTGTTTGCTTAAACTATGCATAGTTTAAGTTATTATGTTGAATGTCAGACGCACTTGAATTTGATGGAAGTAATCTTTGTCTGAGCTGTTGTAGTAATTGTATTGAACATACGAAGATAAATACAGGGTGAGTTCAAAAGAACATTTTTGAAGACAGTTCTTATTGCTATTGTAATGATGAAAGAAAAACAAACTGAACATTCTTTTAAAATAAGTAACAAAAATAAAATTCTGTATGACAGACGTATCTAGTTAGTTTGTCCAGCGCTATCTAAAGATGGTAGTAATACCTCCATCTATTTCATGACAACCGAAGAAAAAATCTACGTGATTTGATTTGAAGACCTCAGCGTTTCGTAATGTATCGATCGGTTTACAAGATTTTTTTATTTTTAATTTTTTTTTGAACAAAGTCCTCCCTCATTCCTTTCCAACTTTCCCGGTGTTTTGCTTTCTCTGGCCAAGGCGCAGGGACCACTCCAAAGTGTGACGTCAGCGTTTCTTGGGCCTGCCTCGGTGACGATGACCGTCTTCAGGCACCTAATGTGTGACGATTCTGGCCCATCTGATATCCTGGAAGTGTGACCCGTCTAGACCTATTTTAACCTCATTTGCAAGATACCTGAATGTAATGTTTTCACCACTTTTACTGCTCCTAAAGCTTGCTCACAGTAAATACTTTCAAAAAGCGGTTGTGCTCGGCTTCAATAAACAACATTTTCAATTTTCTCAATCCACCTTAACGACAAAAAGAATTTCATTATTCCCATGAAAAGAGAAACGAGACTCTGGCAATCATTCTTTTTTAAATCCTAGTAATGGAGCATCCGAAACGGCGCAGGTCGTTACATTGCCTCACGTGGTGTGAGCACCTAATAGCCCTCCTCTCTATTCCTCACTATTTGCCAGCTGCCTGTTTTCCCACGATTCCCCTGCTAAAGGTTATTGGGCCTGCTTTCACGCTTTTTATTGCCTGAACGCAGTTTGAACTCAATTATTTTTATGGTGGGGCAAATTGCTATTTTGTTGCTTTATCACGATTATCAAGACGAAATTAGTTCCGCGATTGATAGGATTTTTTTTTTATTTGGCAGTTTTCGCTAGTGTGGGGTTGCTTTCAAAGCGTTTTATTTTCCACAATGTTGGTTCATTTACCGTATTTATTGTTGTCGTAAAATCTAAAGAGTGTCAAGGTCTCGGGAATGTTTTGATATCTAATGGCCTTAAAATTAGGACGTTAAGTTTAGATTTATTTTCAAAATCGGATAGGCATTAATTTGTCTTGGCGTACACTTCGTTACGAACAAACTAGCGTATAATTTCCCATGGGGGCCATAGAAGGCGACTAAAGAGTAATATCTAAGGAAAGTATAGCGACATCTATTTCACTATAAAATACTGCCTGTCGGTCCATCTGCAGCGAAAGTAACTTTTCGCACCTGATTCAGTTTTTAGGTGTGATATGTTATAACTTTTTTTAAATTATTATGTATTCTTACATTCGATTTTCTTTTATCGTTGTAAGATTCTTTATGTCACTTCACTTTCGTCATTGCATAGTATCTTCATTCTACTCCAACGGGTTCCGTATTCAAGTTCGAACTGTATCTCAATCCTGTATTTCATTTATTTTCACAAAGGGAATTCATAGCAAAGTGTATCTGCGCCTGCCTATTTCCGTGGACATGGTAAAGGGACCCGGTTTTTAAACCCGTTCGCTCGTAGCTGCGCTTTGATAGCAAGCTCTTTGGAAGCCACGTCAACATGCAATCATGTGCACGTTACACACCCATACATGCTTATCGTGTAGATATGCCCTAATTTATGTAGTACCGGAATTATTTTCTATGTTCGTTTTCTAATATGGAGGTCTTTTCGTGTTACCTCTTTGTTTATGGCTGTAATGTTATTGTAAGAAATGTGTCTATCTGGGTTAAAATGGTTCTATTGTTTTGGGTTTTGTTTACTCAAGATTTTGTTTATTTTTCAGATAGTTTGCGATCAATAATACGTATCTTCAAATAGTAACCAATACTACTCGAAATTACTTACTCGAGTCTATTAGTTCTTAACTAACTATCGATCTCAGTTGCTCCATGATTCCTCGTCGTTTAGCGGCTTACACAATACCGGTAAGCCGGTAAGAACATTTTTCTTATGTCAACATATTTAAAATCCAGACATGTAATATTATTATCGATAAAATCCATGTCATGCCAACATGAACGAGTATTAAGTGCGAAGATTTCGTACAAGTTAATCTTGCGTACGAGAGTTTGCAAATGAAGCCTTAATAATCTCGAGCCATCTTTCACGGATTACAACGGATTGACACGATTACTTTTACGAAAAAATGCGAATAAGAGGCGCGAGAGAATTTCTTTGCTTGTAAACGTGGATAAAATATATGGTGAGGTTTTTGCGTGATTATTCCGGTATTTGAGGATTATTTTATGTTTACGCCGTATTTTTTCTTCAAGTACGAAAATCTTTTTTTTTCTTAGGAAACCCCACTTTTTCCATTTGTTGTTTTTGTATTTACCTTTCTTAACTTCTTGCATTGGTCTTCGTTTTAAATGGGAAACCCCTCTATCTTGTTGACATCGTAAGATTCTGAGCAGGAGTAAGCAGATGTGTGGCTTGTGGAAAAAAGTCTTGTTTAGGGAAAACAATACTGTTTTTTCCGTCTTTCTTTGACAATTTAGTATGCAGGTGTTTACTGCTATTAAGGGGGTGGTATCTTCTAAAGAGAGGTTTTCTCCATGTAACTCCTCTTTGATGAGGGAATACAAATGTGCAAAAAATATATATGTTGCTTATTAGACTTTAAACTTTAATTTGTACAATTGAAATAATTCTAACTTTATTATTACTATATGAAAAAAATGGTCAAAGTAAAGCATTTTTTCTTTGAAATTTCGTAACTACTCTTACACGGCATTAAGTTTTATTTTTTTTTTACACACAAATATTTGTTGCCATTTTTTTCACAAACTGAACAATTAGAATTTTGATCGCTTGATTTATAAGGCTACGAATAAATAAAAACCACTCATTTCGCACTATTTGGCCCGCTGTGACTGACGTAACAACCACTTTGTAGTGCAAGCTAACTAGAACTTTATTCTAACAGTATTTCAAACGAAGTTTGAACCACCACAAATAGAGTTGCTAATTTAGCAGATACCACAGCCTTAATATTTATTATTCATTAACCAGAAGAGGCACAACATCGAGAGAAGTGAAAGGTATGGGAAGGTCTTTGACCAGGAGTGAGACAGCTACCGCAAAAAAAAGTAGTGAGCCATTCTAAATAAATGGATCCCAGCAGTAGATTTCCACTGATACCTATCTATCTTATACAGAAGAGTCTACCTGAATACGAAATCTATTTTAAGGCAATTATTTAAAATCACTGTAATGTAATGTAAACGTAACAGACCGTCCTTTCAGGTGCTACGGGAATTGAATTGGCAGAGGCGAGAGAAAAAAAAAGAAACAGTTTTGTTTAAACGACTGATTTGAGAGCAAACACCGCCGTAGACCCGGAGAGCCGCCCGCATCTCAATATATTGGTGCATAACGGTTTAAACCCAAATGTTCTGGAATATTTTTTATTTTAACTGTAGCTAAAAGTTTAGGCGGGTGTTTGAAATATTTTTTTTTTTTGGTAACATTTAAATGTTTCCGATTATTTTTCGGTGATTTATGTGAGGTTTCTTCCCCAAAGTCTCAATGCTTTAAGAGGACTGCGGAGCATGCGTAGTTCATACAAACGTAATACCAAAATAATTTGTAAATCAAACATATTCTTATGTAGTGGGTATTTATTTCGATTGGATTACAGAATACCTAGGTTCCCAAATATATATTTTGATTGGGCACTGATTTAAACAAGAGTTATGAGCAAAATAAGTTTTCTATAGAAATTTTAAATTCCTCATATCTCGTCTTTATATCGTCCTTTCAAAATATATATTTGGGAACCTATATATTCTGTAATCCAATTGAAATAAATACACGCTACCTTAAGAATATGTTTAATTTACAAATTATTTTGTTATTACGTTTGTATGAATTACGCATGCTCTTCTGGCCCCTTAAGGCTTCAGGTTTATGCCAACGTTTTCTGTTTATTCCGTCTCGCACATGCTTTAGAAAACCAGTACTTTCAGCATCACGTCTTTTTAGAGGTCGCTTGCGAAACGGCCATTATCAATGTGAACAAGATATGATGAAATAAAAGATGATGAGTTTGAATAGTCTTGCAATAAATATTGCTGCTTGAGATCGGCCCGAAATTGAATTGCTACATTGAATGAATATTTTAACATTGTATGAATTTTCAATTTGAAACTAAAATGTTATTCGCTAACAGACTCTGCTACTAAAATAGATTACTCATGTCAATTTAATAAAATCTTTTAGCGTATAACTAAAATAAATCAAATCACACTCATCGACTTTACTAATTCAGTTTTTCTCGTAAAAAGGCAAAGGTATTGCGCAAGGGTGCCATAAGAAATATTTCGGAGGTAGGAAACTTAATTAGCGTGTTTTCTTTGATTACAGTCATCAGTGCACCGGCTGGGCCGAATGTTCAGCTCACCTGAGCCACCATTACGCTTAACTAAATTACTACAATTTCTTTTCTGGAAGGTTGGTACAAAAAATTACAGGTAGAACTGGCTAATTCTTGTGTTATGTTGGTAGTATAGTGTTCTGTTTTTGCGTAGTTTGTATTCTGTTTTTAAGTCGATCTAGTTTGTACCGTTAATAGTGTGGTGGTGAGAGATTTTGTAGTTCTCATTAAAGGAGACGGAAACGATTACATACATTCTTGGGCCTGGATGTAACGAGATGAAAATGGTATGAATTAATAGATGCAGCCTTATCGGTTCCTCGCTGAAAATTCTGTAAGTTTTGACAATCTGAGAACTGAGTTATTTGAGGTTTAGTAAAAAAGTGAGGTTATGTTAGTCTCTATAAAAGAGCTGATTACTTATAAGTTCTTTAAGCATTAATGTATGTTATATTTAGTGGAGAATGTTTGTAAAGTCAAAATTATGGTTTAATATCAATGACTTGAAGCCATAAATATGGACGCTTTTTCGATTTATGGATTTATCGAAAAAGCGTCCATAATAAATAAAAAACACGTTTTAAAGTAGTGTACCTGGCTTATTCATATTATATTATTAAAATGTCGTTAAGAAATTGTGCAGGTGAAACAATATGATCTTGGTACCTAGCTCAGCTGGGTTATGGGTATATTTACTTTCAGAGTTCAAGCCACTGCCGAATCACTGACGGATTTTTTTCACGTCCGAGCGTCGTCAGCAGTTCTTAGTTGCAATTCCACAAACATTCACACAGCGATACATATTTTTATGAATATCCAATCGGCTTGTATTGGATGGGTGGCAAAATCCAAAAAAACAATACCAAGTCAAACGTGCGGGCGATCTTCGGTGTGTCCAGTTTGGGAGCAAATGTCGTACAATGTAGGCAGGGTCGGAATCCGTAATAAACAAACTATCGTCGCGCGTCGTCAGCAGGTCGTAGAAATTATAAAATAATCAGGAAAGCAGTCAAAACTTATGGGAAAACACATATTGGCAAGTGTCAATGTCGGTCCGCTGTCAATGCTGTCATAGATAAACTATATTTTATGAAATGCTGTTATAAAAATTAAATTGATTTTAATCGATACCAAATCGATAATCACTTAGGTTTTTCAGCTATAAATTGTCATTTTCTTTATTAATTAAATGCACTATATGACTATACTAGCTTCTGCCCGCGACTTCGTACGCGGATCCTGTTGCTTATGCCAGCGACAACGGGGTCGTCGAAGATCTGAAACGTCTGATGTCGAATTCTAAGAACCCGGGGACGGGAAAATAACGGATCTTTCCCACCTGAGCAACACATACCATTTGTTTCTTTTTGCCATTTAACAGCTTCACAAAAAGTACAATTTTTAGCCATACCTCCGATGGCGGAATATGTGGCGTATTCAATCATAGGAGACGTAAATGCACTCCGTGCCTTATCAACCCAAGGAAGGTCGCCATGCCCTTTTTTTCGGTTGGGAAATAATCAAATAACTTCTCCAACTCTGGGCGGAGCGGGAGGGAGTGTCAGATTTTTACTGACTAAAACCCATCCATGTTCCTTCCTCACCCTTTACGTTCCAGGGCCACGGTATCTCTTTCGAACAGTCCCGCAGCCCCGGCAGGCTTCGACCTTTGCGGGCCCCTCCCTTTATGCTGACATCTCTTTGAGGCGCACGTGGAACACGAACGCGCCGTCGACACGGCAGGTCGCCATGCCCTACGGCTATATCTTGAGACACATCCGGTTTTTCAGATGATATCGACATTCTGTTCAGAGAATGTCGACGTCGATCAGAATTCAAACGAACGTTTGAATTCTGATCAATGAACGTGCATCGCGCATCACGCATCACGTTCATCACTCGTTTCAAAAGACCTGTTAGTAGATGTGCGAATACGCTGAAAACTCAAGCCTGATTCTGTATCGGTAAAAATTTCGGATTCGCTCACGATCAGCGGACAGTCGCGCATCACGTTCCGCACTTGTCTCTAAAGACCTAGAAGAAGCTATGCGTAGATACGCTGAGAACTCAAGCGCAATTCTCTATCCGTGAACGTCTCCGACTCGCGAGACAATGCGTGACGTTCACGATCAGCGGTCAGTCGCGCATCACGTTCCCTACTTGTCTCTAGAGATCTAGTAGTCGATGCGTAGATACGCTTGAAACTCAAGCGCAATTCTCTATCCGTGAACGGCTCCGACTCGCAAGACAATGCATGACGTTCATGATTAGCGGTCAGTCGCGCATCTATTCTTCACTGGTCTCTAGAGACCTGGATGTAGAAATACGCTGAGAACGCAGGCGTGCTTCGCGATCCGAAGAGGTTTCCACGGAGCAAGTTGCAGCCTGATGTTCTGGAACAGCATCAAGTCTCTCCTGACGCTCTTCGATAGATTCTTGGGATCTTATGATCCTCAATCTTTTAGCTCCTTTGGAACATTGGGAAAGATTTGACCTCTTTCTAGGCATGGTTATAGTTTTGTTGTGAAGATACCTAATCAATTGAAATCTAAGTAACTGCTCCCCTGCGTTACCGGGTAGGCTACCGAGTCACGAAGATAACTGGAAAAGGAAATTAATTCTACAACAGGTGTCCGAGATCTTCGATTTTTATAAGTCAACAGAGAGTGCTCATCAGATTGAACAACTTTTGCTAAGACGTCATTCCTATATGTGTTATGGTGTAGCTGGGCTCTTGGAGTTCCACAACAGGTGTTCCAGATCTTCGATTTTTATAAACCAACAGAGAGTGCTCATAAAATTGAACAACTTTTGCTAAGACGTCATTCCTATATGTGTTATGGTGTAGCTGGGCTCTTGGAGTTCCACATCAGATGTTCCAGATCTTCAAACTTATACTCTCAGCAGAAAATGCTCATCATGTAGAACAATTTTTGCTATGGTGGCATTTTTGTATCTCTTATAGTTTAGCTGGTCTGTTGCGGTTCTGCATCAGGTGTCCAAGTTTCCAAGATAAATTATAGCCTCATAGCTTCTGCCCGCGACTTCGTTCGCGTGAAGTTTTGATATCGCAACGCATCGCCTACTCAACGGAAGTTTAAACTGCTTGGTTCCCGCTTGCAACATTTCTTATTGCTGCTCCGCTCCTATTGGTCATAGCGTGATGTTATATAGCCTATAGCCTTCCTCGATACATGGACTATCCAACGCAAAAAGAATTTTTCAATTCGAGCCAGTAGTTCCGGAGATTAGCGCGTTCAACCAAACAAACAAACAAACAAACTCTTCTGCTTTATAATATTAAGTATAGATCTAAATTGTAAACAAGTATTAAAAGTGCGTTTAAATACTTTGAGTCAATTACCTTTTGCAAAGCTATTCTTTTTGTAATTCTGTAATCGATTGATTCAATAGGTAATGTTATGTTCTAATTTTTTTTTTCAGATTGAGTATTGAACTAATTTTTCACATTTTAAAATAGAAAAATATGACAATTTTTTTAGACTATCTCAATTTATTACATTTTTACCCACCATTTTCCGTCTCCTTTGCTGAAGATATAATGTTTAAAGAAAGAATAGCCACGTGTGATGGTCTTGTAGTGGGTGTCAGGGTAAACTCACGAAAAATTACGCTATTTTCTTCTTACCTCATCACAATGCCAGTAGGTTAGAAAAGTAAGCAGCTACAAAGTTAAACTATGTAGTTTCCTTCTAACTTTGGGAGCTGACTGTACCGTACAAAAATTGTTGAAACTTATGGTTGTCGAAACGGGACTCAATGATGAAGATTAAAATAGTAACGAATGGGCACTTCTCTCACTTGTTTTGTTTAATTGGCGAATCGTGAAAGTTACCAAACAGGATGTCGCCATTTTCCCTGCCACATCAAAAACAGCCGGGTACACAGGGTATACAGTTACGAAGACTCAGATATTCATACCCACACAAAACTCAAAACAGTAATCAATCGATGACACCTTCATTATATCCCACCATCCAAGCTCATTTTATTTAAAAACCATATAAATCATTTTACATTTCATTCCCAGCTAAAAGACAACGATAAATAACAAAACTTAAGCCTGTTTCTACAAATGGTCCACGGGTTCAGTTGACTGTGCAAAATCAATTCGTTTGACGTCTGTTGTAATAGAAATAACAGGTGGCGTACCATGACGTCTTAAAGCAAGATTGTTTTAATCTTATTCCAGAGTGAGAAAGAGATGGCACTAGACGTTCTCTATAGCTCCGTCTCTTTCCCACTCTGGAATAAGATTAAAACAATCTTGCTTTAAGACGTCATGGTTACCCCCCAGGGGTGTAATTTCCCGTTGTTTGCGATGCCACACCGGTCGGTATTTTTCTCAGGAACGATGCTTCGCTACCTGTCCTGTAGCTTGTCATAGGAAATATTGAAACGACTTATAGTTTCTGCTCTTTAAAGCGGGTAAGAATATTTAGATTTTGTAGGTTTCTAATACAGGGTGTAAACCACCTCATCACAAAGCCGTTAACCAAGCATTCTGTACATCAAACTAAGTAACTTTACGCAAAAAATATTGCTGGGTAACAACTTTTTTTTTTGAGGTTGCAAATCATGTTTGGGGTAGAACTCAATGTAACGCACTTAAAACATTGTCCTGATGGGTGAATTGAAGAGTACGGGGGTCTTGGAGGTGTTAAAAGTTAAAATCTTTCAAAAAAACTTGTCAAAAAGTTGTAACTTTGACCCCCCATATCTCCGTAACTAGAAGGGTCCCAGGTATGGTATAGAACAAAAAAATGATCGCTTAATGATAGGGAGAACAAGTGCCTTTCGGCTTCGTGAAGAGGTGTTTTCCCTTTAGACAAGGTGGAAGGAACATTGACGCTAAAACGGTAACCACGTATTGATCAGTGTTACAAACAGGATCGATTGCCATTAACATTTTTTATTTTGAGAAAAATTGCCATTTCCTTGCTAACTGTATATTTTATAAAAAACGTTGACTGGGGTTCAAAATTGCACAAAAAAATATGGATAGTCTCCTGAGACCATTTTCGTGTAGTTGTAATGTCGCTGAAAGTTTTCATCCTTTATATCTTGCTGTTTTTTTTGTGTTTGGTAGTCGTTTTTTTTCAGATAATAGTATATGGTGTTTGTGACATAAATTCAGAAAATACTGAATAAATGTCTGACGGCTATATCGACGGAACAAAATCGTGTCAAAAATCAAAATCAATCAAAATCAAAATCAAAGCATTTATTTCAAGTAGGCCAGTTACAGGCACTTTTGAATTGTCGAAACAAAAATGAACATTTAAAGTAGCTACAGTCCCAGTCACAAGACATAAAAACTGTGAAAGTACTGTAGTTGCCCATTCCCTAGCGTAGATCTCTATGGAGAAGAACGGGCAAGAAACTCCATGGACACTCTTTTAAATCAAAATATTGTTACAAAATCTTGGTTACATCATTCATGTTGAGATGGTATATTATGTGAGAACAATGTAGCAAGATGTGCACGTTAAAAGTGTCCATAGCAAAACAAAAATAAAATACAACTCAAAAACAAAATAATTCAAATAAACCATGGCGACTAAGAGATGACCAGTCACAACTGACAGCGCCCGTTCACGAACATGACGCATGGATCAGCACCATTCAGCTCAACCATTTTGAAGGGAACTAAATGGTCCGACACACGCGCCACCATCAGCGAGACATTTGAGTGAGCATGACATACTCTCAACCGCCAGGGCACATTCAAGTCAAGAACTGCCGTAGGTTTCCAGTGAATGATAGCTTACTAGTACATGGTACTCACACAATATGGGCTATGCGATTATATAATACTAACATTGAATCTATACAATGCAAAGATAAGTTTGTACAATCTTCAGCAGCTCCAACAATACCATTTAATGCTATCAATTTTTGCGCCCCTGTCCATGTGGAGCAGGACCAGCATTAAGCCAAGCATTTTTATCAGCGATATAATCGCTCAACTTGTAATATGCTTGTTTACATAGTGTGCGTTTAACGCATGTTTTAAATTTCGTCTCATTCAGTTCAAGAATACTTTGTGGAATTTTATTATAGCATCTCAAACAGTACCCCATGAAAGATGAGTCTACTTTAGCGAGTCTAAAGCCTGGCTGAACTAGTTGGTCCCTATTTCTAGTACTGTAATTGTGTCTGTCACCTCTTTTACCAAAAAGATGCAGATTTTTTCTGACGTACATTATGTTTTCGTAGATGTATTGGCAATGAACCGTCATGATGCCAATATCCTTAAAAAGTTCCCTTAGAGAATCGCGCCTACGAAGATTATATATGGCTCTGATGGCTCTTTTCTGCAGAATAAATATAGACTCAATATCAGCAGCCCGTCCCCATAGCAAAATACCGTAAGACATTATACTATGGAAGTAACTAAAATAGACCAGTCTAGCGGTATCTACATCAGTGAATTGACGGATTTTTCTAATGGCATATGCTGCTGAACTTAAGCGCCCCGCAAGCGATGTTAAATGAGAACCCCATTGTAGCCTTGAATCAAGCGTAAGCCCCAGGAAAACAGGTTTATCTACGAATTCGAGTTTCTCTTTATTCAATATTATCTCACAATCACTACTTTTAACATTCGGTAATGAAAATCTTATGCATTTAGTTTTCTTTTCATTCAATACCAAATTGTTTGCTGTGAACCAATTTTGGACCTGAAGTAGGGCATTATTCACTTCATCTAGATTTTGGGCCCGTCTATTTATCTTAAAAATTAGGGAAGTGTCATCAGCAAAAAGCACCATATTTTGTGGTTGGTTTTTCAATAAATAGGGTAGATCATTTATATAGACTAGAAAAAGGAAAGGACCCAATATTGAGCCTTGCGGAACCCCCATTTTTACTTTCAAACCCTGTGAATTGACACCATTTATTTGAACATGTTGTTTTCTATCACTCAAATAAGATTTTACCAGGCTAAGTGCAAGTTTACCTAGTCCGTAATGCTCCAGTTTCAAAAGTAATGTGTCGTGATTTACGCAGTCAAAAGCTTTGGAGAGGTCACAGAAAATTCCTATTGCGTCTTGGGAATCTTCCCACGCAGCAAAAACGTGCTTTAATAAGGTTACACCGGCGTCAGTTGTAAAACGACCCTTGGTGAAACCATGCTGTTGATCATGTAAGATTCTGTTGGTGTTAAAATGATAGAGCATTTGATTAAGCATTACTTTTTCAAAAACCTTGCTAAAAACTGGTAACACGGATACAGGTCTATAATTATTGGCATCTTTACTGTCCCCGGATTTGAAAAGAGGTATGACTTTACTGTATTTCATTAAATCAGGGAACACTCCTTGGTCTACACATGAATTAAAAATTAAAGCTAAGTACGGGGCTATGGTCTCAAGTATAGATGTACAAACTTTGATAGACATTCCCCATAGATCTTCGGTCAGTTTGATTTTAATTTGCCGGAAAGCTTTAATAACTGTCATAGGGTTAATGTGTTTAAATTTAAATTCAGCCAGGCAGCCAGATACATTCGCCTTTAATAAGCCAATTGAGTTTTCAGGTGAGGAATTAAGGGCCTCCGTAGTTTTTATTGGTATATCGGTAAAGAAATTTACAAATTCTTGAGCTACTTCCTGATTAGAGCTTTTAGAACCACATTCTGTATCTAATGTATAGCTATTATTACGTATTTTCTTTCTGTTAGTCTCGTTATTTATGACTTTCCAAACGGTCTTTATTTTATTTTCTGCTGTTTTGATCTTGTTGCTAATGTGCAGGGCTTTAGCAACCTTGCAAGTATTTCTAAAAATCTTTGAATACTTAGAAACATACTTGCTAAAAGTTTCTGTGTTTATAAAAGTCTTAAGGCTGTAAAGCTCAAATAGCCTTTCCCTACTTTTTCTGATACCTCTAGTTGCCCAATCACTAAATATAAATTTAGGGCAAATACTCTTTGTCTTCTTTTCAAAAGTTTTGTTGAATTCCGTGTGAACTAATGAAAAGAAACGGTCATACAATTGATTTATATTAATATCCTCTTGGCTCATTTCACTTAACTTGTTCTGTAGGGAAATATTAAATCTATTTAAATTGCAAGAAGTTATAGGTCTATATTTAATCTGAACATTTTGTATTGGAGTTTTACACCTAAAAGTTACAGTTTGTCCGCTATGGTCAGACGGCAAACAATTCACTATGGCTTTATCTAAATAATCACAATTGCAGAAAACATTATCTATACAAGTAGCAGAAGATGATGTTACTCTAGTAGGTTCTATAAAAGTGTTGGTCAAGTCAAATGACTTAAAAAGATTTAATAACCGACTGCTATTTGGATTCTCTTCTAAAATATTGATATTGAAATCACCACAAATAATTGTAGACTTATTACTGGCTGCAAGTTTTGCCAGGACATCTTCCATTATTGATTCGAATACGGAAAAGTTTTGATAGTTTGGGGGTCTGTACACACACACAACTACATGCTTATCTAGCTCAACACAGGACAGTTCGACGCAATGTTCAACCGAGAGACCTACTATGTCATTACGTTGCTTATATTTAAAACTATTTTTTATTAATATTAGGGAACCTCCACGAAGCATAGTTTTACGGTTACGGTGTGGAACACAAATGTGAAAAATCTTATAAATAAAAGCTTATAGGTAAGCTTTTAGATAGATTTCGTTGTAAGTATTTATTTTATTTAGAAAACGTGTTGATTCAAAACGAATACCGAAATATTAATCCTACTCTTACAACAGATGTGAGTCTACCCCTTTAAAAGTAAGGTTGACACTGCTCCACATCCAAAAGCCGGAAAGTACGCTCCGCTATATGTATACCTGGTGCTGGTGACTTGCCTTGCTAACTTAATAAACTTTCAGCTAAATAATGTTTTTCATCTCCTCTTATTTCGAAAACAAATTACTTCATTTTTGGCTCGGAGGCATTAACAATGAAATTTATCACCTGCGTATGCCGTTCTGTTGTCATTTAACACCCCTCTTACTTAAATTTTCAGTGGCATAGTACGTTTCGTAACGATCGGTTAATTTATTATGTGTTTAATTTTACGTTTAAAATAACTGAGGATAATCTGACGTTTAAAATAAAGCTGGCACAAGACCACGGAGATTAGCACAAGCAGTAATTCCGACGGATTGCCAAGTTATAGGTCTTACACTTCTAACATCTTCTTCGTCTTACATCTCTAATTGTTCGGATTCATGTGCGTATTGTATAATCACTTGCTACGGTGAAGGAAATCATTGTGAGGCAACCAGCATGCCTGATAGATATTTCTCCACGGCATGTAAAGCCAAGTCAGACGCGTATAAGCGGTATAAAAACTCTGACACCAGGTTAGACACAACAAAAGAGAGGCCTTTAAACAGCTGTGGGTGAGGTCAGGCTTTTGATGATGATGACGGTTAAGATCAAAGACTGGGTCGTTTAAATAAATCGACAATAATATGTAGGTACGTAGGTGCTAAGAATCTATGCAGACGTTGTTACCACGTTTGGTTGCTCGTGTCTTGAGAAGCTGGATAAAACCTGAAATGATCAATAGAATACATAATCAAAATTATACAAAGAACAAAACTTATGTTGCCGATTACCTTACTCACACGTGATTCTTGCGCGCCGTGTGTGTAAAAGCCTACGGGCCACGTGACTCGGGAAACAAACTTTAATTTTCCCCAAGTGTGTAGGTAGCTATACAAGCTTTTTGTATACAAACTTCGGCTGTGGTTTGTGATTTCAGAATAAAATGGAATTTTCCACAACCGTGTATGTGTAAAAGCAAAATACATATTTATTCGGAGCTCTAGGGACGGTCATAAGAATAAATCACTCGAGTAGATATCATCTTACAATTTTTATAGCTTATTGTAATCCTATACCACAATAAGTACACGATTATTATTAGTCCTGTTACCGACCCGTGACAACTAACATCATCACCAATTACGGTCGCTGTAACTAAGTATAGAAACAAATTACGGTTAACACAATAATTACAAGATCACAGATTGGAACTTCCAATAACATGTCACACCTCTAGTCCCGTAGGGCCTCCACCGGACAGATGGCCAGGCCCGCACTCGGAACAGATAATTAACACGTTTCTTTTCCAACGGACGACTTGGTAACAAAACTTTATTAATACCGGTAGGGACTAGGCTTTGAGGGTAACAAACTTTTCTAATGAAGTCGCCCAGCGGAATATTACTTTCGTTTGTAGGTGCTTTTAATTTGTTATTTATTTAGAGTTCAATTAGACGCCGTGACGCATTCTTGTTTCAAATTATAGTAGCTGCCGCTTCGAATTTATGGCCTGAATTATTTCAGGTTATGAACATAATGACAGTGTTTAACCTAGAAATATTAGGACGATCTATTATTTAAGAACAAAGTATATATTAAACTATTTTTGAGGAAAATATTTAAGGTAACATTTCAGCTGGCAAACAGAAAGATCCGTAAGAAATAACAGACGTCGAGAGATGTTTTCGCAACGCTCCTTGTGAATTCTGAAACGCGATGTAACTTATTAATGTTTAAACGTTAGAACAAGGCAGTCGTTACGTTACGTATATGTCAAGACGTAATGGTAATTCGTTGGGAATGCCGAGCGATATTCATGTCAAGATTTCAAATGTCAGGCATAGTGAGGGTGTCAAAATCGCAGCAAATGTGTTTATGCAAATCAGCATCTCCATTAACATTGCCCTCCCTTGCGAGAGTCGCGTGTAAGCGCGTGTTTATTATGTAAGTACGTTATTGTTGTACATACGTTACGGCCGACTAATTGAATAAACATTCCTTAATTAAGTAATTAGTTTATGTTAGCTGTATTTTGATTTCCCAAGGTCATGTGGAAAATTGTAACCAGATCCTTCTTTGGGGTCAATGTCAAAAGTAGGAGAGAGTGATTATGAATCTTTAGAGTTAATTGCGTGTGGAAAGTTTTAGAGTAAGGAATCACGGATAAGTTTACGTTGACGTTATGTGTGAAGTTCCTTCATAAATTGATATTTCATGTAACAATTTTTTACGTGTAAAAGAATAACTATTTGCATTTGGATTTACAGCAACCACAGTAGCATTTGCGTTTTTAGATTGGCAGCAGTAATGATGTTGAACAGAGAAGGAGTCCTGATTCATGCCTAGTCCTGAAGACCTGATAGGGAAATTGTGGGTGTGTCTGAAATATCCTTCGTGAAGATAAAAGTATGAAATCATGTTACACTAGACCATTATACCCAAAAGCAGTTTAATTTCGACAATGATCTCTTCAAACACCTCTCAAGCCTAATGCCATCTAAAACCACAAAACACTCACCACCACAATTACCAAAATAACAACGTTAAGCACAAATACTACGGATACAAGCATACAGCAAGTTCCCAGATGTCAGACATTGCTCACGAAGTGGGTTCACTGCAGACGCCGCAAATATGCGTGCAATGTAAATTTGATACCCCGAGTGACAAGCGCGGTCGGCCGCTGGGTTTCGTCTATCCGAGCTATGCCGCTAATCTCTGAGAGCATGTTTTGACAGATTGCTTTGGCCGTACTTACGTTAATTATCGCATTTTGGTGTGGTAGTTTAAAATGTTACGGGACATTAGTTTTTTGGAAGAGTCTAGATGGGCTGTGGACCCCAGAATGTTAAATGTTGGAATGCCTAAACGTTTTAACTGTGTTAATGCCTGTCATTTAGAGTAGACTTCTAGCGTAGCGTGACAACGCTTTCCAGCATAAACACACTTCAGTATATCAACGGAGACTGGTCTAATTGTCGCAAACACCACTGCTAAAAATGAGGACCTGGGTTCGATTCCCAGGGCAGTCAAAGTGCTGCGGGACTGTTTGAAAGAGATACCGTGGCCCCGGAATATAAAGGGCGAGGAAGGAACATGGATGGGTTTTTAGTCAGTAAAAGTCGGATACCCTCCCGGTCCGCCCAGAGTGGAAGAAGTTATTTGATGATTTCCCATCCCAAAAAGAAAGGGCACCCCAAGGTTTTTGGATTTCATATTAGGAATTTTTCAGCAGCAGCCACGGAGTCTGTATGTGTGCCCGTTTGATGGCAATAGGCTCGGTCCCTATTACATGACACTTAAACATAACTGTACTATTAGGTACACCTCTGCCTAATACTTCGGGGGTTACTGGCGTGATGTTATGCTATGATAAACATGGAATTAAGACCAAAAACTTTGAAAATTTAACAACATCGATAAACCAACCTTACATCTCTACACCCCATAAACATGGTGTTTAAATAACCCATAACACACGACTATACATACCGTCCAATCACTCATACCTGAACTTAAGGGTATACCTCATTAATATTATAAACGGTAACCGCCAACTATTACGTACTTAGTATTAGTTGGGCCAATAACTTCTCAGGACCAAACTTGAGACGCAACCTGCTCGAGTGAGAAATTGGACTCACGTATCCCATTTTGTGGAGACAAAGCCTCTTAATGTGTGTAAACTGTCCAAGTCTTGCCATTTGGCTGTATAACTGGCAGATATGTATTAGGGGAGAAATCTATTGAAAATTAAGTGCTGTGTGATTGAGTAATAATGATGTTTTGAAGTTTTTGAAACTTTAAACAGATTTTTTAATCAGAAAAAATACTATAGTACTACTTCTTTCGTCCCATGTTTTCATTTAATCATTCTTACTCGTTGTTTTATTAATTGATCGGTTATAGAGCGTAACTTCCTTTTCTTTTCGATTTTGGTGTAAAGAATAAGTTTAGTAATATTCCCATGATTCCCAATCTCTAGGCTTATACAATCACGTTACCCGAATTTTTGCAGGATACCATACTAACTGCAACACAAGTTCTCTACGCCTCTCTAAGGAGTAAAATCTCAACTAACGCGAGGTTCTATTTTCTAATTCAACCTGCCTTAAAAAAGAAAAAAAAGGTAAGTTTTAATACTAAGCGTCTGCAGAAGATCGTCGGTGATCCCAGGAGGCACTTGGGAGGTGAGAGGGCGTGTGACCGAATGCCCGTTTTGTTAGCACGTGATACTTTTGTTAAGCTCGCCATTGACTCCCGAACTATGAAACCGTCACCAGAGGTATAATCACGTAAAAAGGCTCGCCAAGGATTTCTTACCTTACGTTTCTTTGAGAAATTCTGTTTTTATTTACTTACAGGAAGGTTTGAAGTTGTAAATGTTTTTGGGACAAAACTTGGTAAACTGATTATTTTAAATTAATGGGTAGGTACGGAAGGATTTATAGGATGGTAAATTTATCAATATATGATGAACCGGAGATATCTTTCGAAAACTGACTCTTTTTAAATGATTTTATAACATTAAACAAATAATTTTGCTCGGTTAATGGCAATAAGTTCGCCCTCTGTTACTTAGGACTTAAACATAACTGTCGAATTGTGACGTGTGTGTTTGTGAGTATTGGGTAGGTACACTTCTGCCTTACTTTTCAGGAATTACAGGTGTGATATTGAGAGCTATAATAAGTAGTACAAATCATGTAATAGTCAAAATACTATACCATTAGGTCGAATTTCGCGTAATTTTGCAATTAATAATTTAGGTACACCTTACAGTCGAGGGACTGCATATGGGATACGTCTATTGTTTATTACAGACAACATTGATTTTCTGCCAGGAATGGAATTGAGAATGTTCGATGAAAATACTGTATTCTGGTTGAATTTTGGCTCGCTTTCCTATTATTCCAAGTTTGCTCCTTGTAGTGATTTACGCAACGAAACATATATGTTTTTGAAATAATATTTCTCCTTACATTGTTCAGGGAAACTTCGTACAAAAACAAAAAAAACATCACCGAATCCTGTTTCAGTATACGAGTATATTAAACAGTTTCCGAAAAAATCGCCATCGAGCCTGTGACAGACAGGTCGTCTGATGCGAAAGTTGTTCTATAACACGGTTCGCACTGGTATACCGATTTTTGTATGTCCTCCAAAACGGTACACGCGTTTTGCAGGAGCCTGTTACAATCTATGGTTAGGACAGCGAGTCCATTGTCGCTTTTGTGTACATGGGGCAATTGTTAACCCTGCTTGGTATCTGGGAAACTTTGGTTTTCAGTAATTTGAGCAAATAAAATATACCTTATCTTATCTTATCAGTTTGGAACTTCGGACCTTTGGAATATAAGAAATTGTCATAAACAATTATATTTGTTTTTTTTTTAACTTAAAAACTTAGCGCTAAAAAATAACTGTGGAGTTTCATGACTAAATTGTTTTATATTATATAGTATCCACCTTTTTATTTTTTTATATTATCAGCGTCCTGAACCTTGACTTGTCCACAAATCTTAAAAAAAAGATGTCAAGAAGTCACTGGGTTTGGGTCAAAGCCAAATAGATGATGATGATGTCATTCTAGATTTTAATCACTGCCAAGAAATAATAACAGTAATAAAGTAAGAATCAGAATCAGATCTTTATTTGCTTTGAATGTAGGTACAGGTATAAGATGTTAATGATGATGATGTGTGATGTTGTGTGTAAATAAAAACTAGGATCTAAACGTGTTTAGTAATAATAACAGTAATAAAGTAAGAATCAGAATCAGAATCAGATCTTTATTTGCTTTGAATGTAGGTACAGGGATAAGATGTAAATGATGATGTTGTGTGATGTTGTGTGTAAATAAAAACTAGGATCTAAACGTGTTTAGTAGTTTTTTTTAACCAGCAACAACAATATAAAAGGCAAGAATATTCAAGGACTTATGCAAAGCGCGTGAATCCTTACATTTGCTTTCACAACATTGGCAATAGAAGGCACGAAAGAGAATGTAATACAAGGCGCAAGTTGCACCCTGCACCGGCGCGGCGTGCAATTCGCAAAGCCGAAACGATTGTAAGGATTTATCAATATGGGAGGCAGATCCCCGGCTATGCTACGGCTAGTAAAATGTTCAGATACTGCTACAAGATTTGTGGATATTTGTTTTTGATTACAAGATTGCTTTAAAGAAAGCTGCTTGTAGGTGTGCAAAGCGTACCTAAAGGTAGAGTTAAAGTAAAGTGAAGTTGGATTAAGCATTCATTTGCATTCTCTTTCGTATTATTGGATATTGTCACCGAGCTCTGTTGTAAGTTTCGTTTGTACTGGCTAAAAGAGGTGTCAGGTACGTACCAGGAAATGAAAGCGCCTCAGAGCTCACTAGATTATAAACAGTCAGAAAATCTGTTACCATTTCTTGAAACAAACTTGTTAATGGTTACGTATCATAATACCTAAGTTTATCTCAACTAATTTCATTATAACTACGGTCCAAAGACCTCCTCTAAAAATTATCGTTTCGTGGTGACAAAGCCCTTGTTATACTTTCGTCATAGCTATTTTTCAAGCTGCAGCAGTACGCGGTTTTTATTTAATAAATCAGCTTCTTAACACCATAATGCCATGACAAATTTTTGAGCAGATCTAAGCATTCATTTGTGACCAGTAAGCTGAAAAAATGGCAAAAACATAGCAAGTTTTTGCGCCAGATTGTACTGTTATAAAAATAAAATGCTAACGAATATGTTTTTATTCTTGGCAGGGTAGTGAGGGAAACTGGGATTTTTACGATACGTTGAATTTACAATCGCCTACGAAAGCACACTGTCTCGAGCAAACCCTTTGTTTGTTCTATTCAAATTCAATGCTAATACGTTCACAGAATCAAAGCGGACGGATGTTCTTTGCGTTGCTAGAAAACGGAAATTTGAATGGATCAGATGAGATTGTTACGTTTTGTTGGTACTATTCTCGAATTGGGATGGCTATCTAGGCTTCGTTTTATCGAAGGTTATACTTTTTGTTTTTGGGAAGTGTTAGTGTCATCTAAGCGATTATTTGATGTAATCACTGATGTGAGTTCAACCAGCTTGGTAAGATGGCACTACTGATACTGTTAGCCTGCGTCGTCTCATTGCTGGGCAAGGGCCTCTCCCCATAACCTCCAGATGTTTCTATCCCGGGCCAATGGGGTCACTGGTCGTTGGTTTTGTCCAGGTCGTCCCGCCATCTTCTACGAGGTACAGCACACAGCGCACAGCAGGGGTGGATGGCGAGGCACAGCACTAACTTAACAAAAACATCCATTAGTATAAAATGTTCTTGAATCCACTTTACACAAAGTCACAAACAAATTACACCGAAAAACGAAACACATTAGACGCCTGAAAAACGGTATACATCGTATATACGTGGGTACAAAATCGTAATGACATCGGCAATGTGGTCTTGGGGCAGTTGAGGGGGCAACCGCATTAGTGCCCCTCTAATGGCTGTAGGTGCCCGAAAAGTTGGTAACTTGCGAAATCTATCGCTCGCCAGTTCTTTATGAGCGACCATTATCATCGGTTCTGCGTTTTCCGATAAAACGTGTTCGCCCTACTTTTAACAGCAGTTCACACCGAGTTTAAAGAGCCTATAAAATTATTATATTCAATTTATCATGAAGAAAATTGTTTCTCTTATAGGTTTCGCGACATGGGTTGAATTTGTAATGCTTTTTGCTTCATTTTTGGTGGAGTTGCTTTGAACATGCACAAAAAAAAAATCCAAGAACTCCAAGGGTTGATTAGAGTTATACTCGTACTAAAATAAGGCAGTGGGGCTGATATAAAAATACAGTTAGTTATCACTTAACAATGCTCTACAATCTCGAAACAGGATCAAGGACAATTGAATCGTATTTCCAGGAATCACAGCATTTACATGGTGATCTCCTATGTTAAATGGCTTTCCGGAGATAGCGGGATCGGCTGGTTAGATTTCTTTTTGTTTCTCATTTTCTACTACAGACTAAATACTCGTAGCTCTCAATAATTTGTTACCTTCAGAACTTATGACGAGTAAGGAGGCTGCCTTACTTTCTAAGGGCCCCGGGTTCGAATCCTGGTAGGTGGTAGGAGCAAATGTTTGTGTGATGAGCATGGAGCATGATTCGGAAACAAATTTTGTTTCCGAATCATGGATGTTTATCTGTATAATAAGTATGTATTTACAAACAAAAAGTATGTATGTAGTAGGTACGTCAACTATCTGGTGTTCACGACACAAGCCTCGTTGCTTAGTGTGGCACTAGATGGCGGTGTGTGTAATGTCCAGCGATGTTTATTTATTTACTTTACTAATTAACCATATACTGTACTCATAACACCATCACGCGTGTAATCTCAGAAGAGTAGACATAGGTGTAACTAATAACACACCCACATTTCGTCAGTTATATTATAAGTTATGTTTAAGTCACATGTTATCGAAGGAGAGAGCCTATTGCCATCAACTGGACACAAATCCTGTCTCCGTGGAAAAACCCAATATCACTCTGCACAACCTGGGAATCGAACCCAGGCCCTCATGCTCAGCAGTAAGGCTTGTGACCACAAGACCACCAAAGAGGCAGTCGTCTAGTCTACCCAATATACTTAGGTCCATGTTCACCAAAAAGATGACGGTCTGATTATCTAAAACCAGCTGTTTAAAACATATTTTTGTATGGGAACATGTCACAGTGACAACTGTTTTTAGATAATCACACTGTTATCTTTGCGGTGAACATGGACCTAATTAGGTTCGCCCCCAATAAAAAAAAAACTTGTCGGTTGTTATAAAGCGTAGTGACCATAGCTACTACTAAACAGTTCATAAATAAAGCCGAGACCGCTAACTTTCCACTTAACTTCTTTAAAGTGTTGGCTTCTTGTTTTTAAAACTCTGTTGCTTTTTGCTTGAAGGCATGAAGGCGGAAGGTTGCAAGTTCAGAACAGCTTTTAACACTGAGTAGGTAGTGGCGTGAAAAATGTGTGCGAATAGATTTATATCTACTACTTATGTGTGTTTGTTTGTCTATCAACATTTATTACGTATACCTATTTCTTACGTGGTTATTTAGTATTTAAATATACTTCGCGATTGCTGATAATCTTTCTCTAACATACACACACACACACACACACACGCTCACACATGGACACAAACACAAACACTCTGAAACTCAATACCTTTCTTTAAACGCTTTTAATTTAATTTTTGATGTTACCATAGTTTTTTAAATTTTGTTAATCTTATTGCAGATTTTGTAATCTAAACCTTTTGGGAGAAGGCACTCTCTCACCTAGCACAGGAGTCAGGGACTTCACAAACTTATTATTATCACTGAATATAGCAAATACCTCAATTCAAGTTTATTTCATATTGTGTTGTCATAGATTGTTTTACCCAGGAATGTTTGAGATTGCCATTAGGACCTTCAACTAAGAAATCGTGTTTGTTTATTCTAGACCTAAGTTCTATGAGTCATACAATATCTTTTTTTCCATCAATTTTATAGTTGCCAGTTCGTTAATTTGTTTGTGTGTAATCTGACGTAATTGATCGAAGACACGCAATCCGGAGTTGCGAAATTCACAATTCCATTCCATTCTAGGTTTTAGTTCAAAATGATATCACAACATAACATCGCGCCTATCATCCCCGGAGGGTTCAGCAGAATTGTACCTAGTACTACCTAGACCCATATTTTGCTAGTTAAGCTTAGTTAGTGCCATATAATATGCAAGCTTATTACCAACAAGGACACACAGACCTTCCGAGGCTGCTACTGCTAAATTAATTACCCATTAACATTTTGCTCGGCCTAGGAATAGAAACCCAGGACCTCGGACTGAGTGGTCGCGCTTGAGAACACTTGACCAATGAGGTACTCGGCAATCGGCATGATGGTTTTACATTTCATGAAATGCTATTAACAATATCCAATACACAATATACACAATATCCGATACTGATACTGTTAGCCTGCGTTATCCCACAGCTGGGCAAAGGCCTCTCCCTATGACTTCCAGTTTTTTTCTAAATACCTAAACGAAAAATGACAGTCACAAAACACTGCAAAATGTTGAATAGAGTAGTTGATAAAAACATCGAATTAGTCTGTCAGATAGATTTAAAAAAAATATTGAACACATATATCTTATCATATCTTTTTTCAGGTTAACAAAAAATGAAGAGTATACAGTGCGTCGAAAACTCGTATGACGTCACATTTGAGTACAGTTTTTACCGGAAAGTGACGTCACAAGCCCGCACTCATGATCATTCACGCGTTTTATTTAAGTCAAATTTTATTAATTTGATAAAACAAAATACACGTATCCAATATTTTTCAGTAACCTACGAACTAAACACAATCATATTTTGTTTTAGTCAGTCATTATCCCTATTGCAATGTAGTACTAAATGTTCAGAAATAATGCAATGACCCAGTGTGTGCACTACGTTGGAGCATGGAGTCCCAGCTGATTTGTACCTGCTCTAATTAGCTCTGTAAACGAAGTAAGTTCGTGCCTGCAGCGTCTTGTGTAGTGTTTTATTGCACTTTAAGATCCATAGAATATGTGTAAGACTACTTCATCTTAGGTTGGTACTTAGAAAACTTACTGCCCCACTGTGTAATGAGATTGTTTAAGTTTTTAAATAAGATTGCAAAAACGCCCTTAACGAAACCGAAATGGGCTGGTTATCCTCCTTCAAAAGTTTGTTTTAAAATAATAGCTTTTAAGGTGTTTTACTTAAATTACCTCCATGACCCGTTTGCGATTCAAAGCTTCCATCAGCACAATGTTTTGAGTGTGCTACACTCAATGTACCGCTTTACTGTAAAACGTGATTTTTCACCCCAGAAAAAAAAGACGTTTCCCAACAATAATTTTTACGTAGGGTTACTTAGTTTGATGAACATAATGCTTGGTTGATGGCTGGTCTGTTTATGTTTACACCCTGTGTTTGACTGCTAGGGTTTTAACTTCCCTTTTCTGCCGAAATATTCGATTTTTGTGCCCCATTCCATCAGTAAACACCAACGTTGTAGTTATGACGCATACAATGTACTATTACTGTCTTTATTTTCCTGTAGGTACAATACCCCATTCGTACGTAGTTGAACCCGCCAATTATAAATTCGGCATTCCTATTTCCGTGTCTCTAAGTTCCTAATTTGTAGGTCTCCCGGTGCGTGAAGTGCGGGTTCCATTTGCTAGCAGTGACAGACGTTGACTTCACGTCAGGAGTTTATTGTCTCCTAACTGCCGTAGGAATACCGCCTCTGAGCTATTCAAGGGATTTAAACCGAACTTGTGCTGAAAATTTGTCTCGTTTTCGTGATTTATTTCTGAATTTTAAATAGGACGGGCTAGATGATAGTAGTAATAAACTTAAAATTAGAAGTAGTAAACTTTAGTTTGTTTTAAAGAAGGAGTTTCTTGTACGAGCATGCTGAACATTTTTGAACAGCCAATGTCTACATGACCTCGTGTTCTAATACAAGCGAACCCGCGAATACGCGTTCGTCGCTTTCATTTTTGACTTGTTTGCTGAACAAAATGAAATGACGATCACATATTCGCGCTGTGTTCGCTTAAATTAGTACACGGCCGGAAACTGGACGAGAAATATGAGCACAACAATTACTGGTTATGATTATAACCTGCGATTCAATAAATAAGTCACCAAAGGAACAAAAGTCAATTTGCAGTCAAATATGCAAATAAAAAAAAAAACTAAGCTGTGTACTTATTACGAAACGTCTGAAGTTAAATAATAGTTATAGCAATAAAATTTAAAAGAACATCGAAGGCACGATTTCCTCTCCTCGGCAGGCCAATTGAGTTTGAACGCGTTTATGCATTTCCCTCACTTTTTTATTTTATTCAGCCGAGGAAACGGAGATTCTTTAGTTTTTCTAATTTAAATAAAAAAATCACTTCAATAAGGAAGACTTGTAGAACAAAAATCGATTTAAAACTTTTTTGTTATTGAATACTGTGTTCGGAACTTCTATAACTGGAGTTTAATCAAAATCTACGTTGTCTCGACAGAATGGCTTACTTATGTTGGAGATAAACATACATATTTGAAGCTTGATATTTTAATTAATTTAATACCGAGTTTTATAAGTGAATTATTATTGGTTAGGCGATTCTCACACAACACTACTTGTCTGCGTGGTCGAGCAGTGAAACGGATCTTTGTATGAAATCCGTCCAAACGCGACACGACACCGCCCGGCCGCGCGGATGAGCGGCCGAATTGCCGCACACCTAGACGACGGCGGCGGCGGCGGGCGGCGCGCACGGCTCCTGCGGCGCATTAAGGGGCCGGCGGAGCATGCGTATTTCATACAAACGTAATACCAAAATTATTTGTAAATCAAAAATATTGTTAAGGTAGTCTGTATTTAGTTCGATTGAATTACAGAATATCTATGTTCCCAAATATGTTTTTTGAGAGAATAGTGATGCAAAGACGAGATATGAGGAATTTAAATTTTCTATAGAAAACTTATTTTTCTTATAACTCTTGTTAAAATCAGTGTCCAATCAAAATATATACCTATTTGCGAACCTAGATATTCTGTAATTCAATCGAAATAAATACACACTACCTTAGGAATATGTTTAATTTACAAATTATTTTGGTATTACGTTTGTATGAAATACGCATGCTCCGCAGGCGCCTTAAGATGTCTATAGACTGACGGCAGCAACACCACTGGTCTCTATGAAAACGGTAATGACCACCAAAGGAAAGAGTTTGCATATAGAGTTACACGGTTAACAATTGACTTTCAAGCATGATCTATCTTGGCGTTTTTAGGGTTCCGTAGCCAAATGGCAAAAAACGGAACCCTTATAGTTTCGCCATGTCTGTCTGTCTGTCTGTCCGCGGATAATCTCAGTGACCGTTAGCACCAGAAAGCTGAAATTTGGTACCAATATGTATATCAATCATGCCGACAAAGTGCAAAAATAAAAATTTAAAAAAACATTTTTATTAGGGTACCTCCCCCAGACGTAAAGTGGGGAGCGATTTTTTTTTTAATTTTGACCCTGACGTGTGATATATTGTTGGATAGGTATTTAAAAATGAATAGGGGTTTTCTAAAATCATTTTTTGATAATATTAATATTTTAGGAAATAATCGCTCCGAAAGTCAAAAACAATGTGTCCCCCCCCCCTCTAACTTTTGAACCATAAGTTTAAAAAATATGAAAAAAATCACAGAAGTAGACCTTTATATGAACTTTCTAGGAAAATTATTTTCAACTTGATGAGTTGAATAGTTTTTGAGTTATATAGCACTTTTTCAAAAAAACGCAAATGATAACTTTGTTTTTCATACAAATACTATGAAAAACAAAGTTATTTTTGCTGACGAAAAATGTTGGTATTTTTAATGGTCTGGGAAGCTACGGAACCCTACAGTGAGCGTGGCCCGACACGCTCTTGGCCGGTTTTTTTTATATCTATTTTGTCTCGTTCTGGTCTAACTGTAGGTACCATAATTATGTCAAATCAAATAAAGTAATTATTTATTTTAAGCAACAATAAATAAATAAATAAATATCGCTGGACATTAACACACAGCGCCACCTAGTGCCACACTAAGCAAAGCTTGTGTCGTGGACACCAGATAGTTGATATACTACATAATTATATACTTTTTTGTTTGTAAATACATACTTATTATACATATAAACATCCATGACTCGGAAACAAATGTCCATGCTCATCACACAAACATTTGCTCCTACCGGGATTCGAACCCAGGACCCTAAGCACGTAAAGCAGCTTCACTACCACTACGCCATTCGGGTCGTCAAAACAATGCCTAGATGGGTCATTAATTTATAAGTACTTAAGAACTATGTTAGCGATGAGGGTGATTTAGTTATGAAGAAAGGCTCAAAACCAAGAAACTGTATCAAAAGTAACCTTACAAGCCTATTTCAAAAATCTATGAAAATTAATCGACAACTTAACTCATCAGAAACTGCAAAGTTCATTATCAGATCGTTTATAATTACTGCTTGATATTTATTTTGATGAAATTAAGAGGGTGTGTCTAGACAGCAAGCGAGGCGGCGAGGCCGAGGCGATGGGGGCGCGCGTGACCCGGCTATAAATTGCCTGTTGGTAATGACCCCGCTCAGATATCGAATACACGTCAGCTTCGATACAGTATCGACTACTGCACGTGGAACTGATTTTTTATTAGGTTCTTTATAAGGCTCTGCTTTTCTTTAAGATTTTTCATGCATGAAAGAAGTCATGAGTGCACACACACGCACACAAACACATAGCATAATCTGTCTATAATGTTCGCACTGCTGGGACACAGACCTCCTTTCATATGAAAGGGAATGGGTTATAATCCACCACGTGGGCCCAGTGTGGGTTGGTAGATGTTACATGTCTTCGAATTTTTGGTTTTTGGACACGCCGCCGCCGGTTTCCTCACGATAATGTTTTCCACATAAATACATCACTCCAAAATAATCGGTATCTCTCTTACCTCTCTACCAACTAACCGCAATAATTCTGACAAACAGAACAATTGCCAGCATTCCAATCAAACACATAGGTACTTACAACCGTAACACCGTCTGTGTATATCTCAGATGCCGGTGACAATTATGCACTTACACGGTGGACAATGAGCAAAGCCTATCATGAATCTGCTAGCACCACCTGACGGTGGTCGGTGACACGGAGATTCTCTTTGTCCCACTACCGAGCCAGCGTGCCTACTGCCTACCAAAGAGCATTATATTGAACGAGCAAGCCAATAAAGCAACGACATTCGCTATTCACACAAGACGGATGTTGTAATAGTCAATTGTGTTTGTCGAGATTGTTGTTGAGGAAATGGAAAATAAAGATAGCTGGATGGAATTTTATGTCGGTTTGATATGACATCACGCAATTTAAATATTATCCATATCTTCTAGATGTTTTTCATCATATAAAAATGATATGGATGAGACTGAAAACCTAAAGCTACAAATAAGACTCCAAGAGGTTTTACAAGTCTTTTAAACTTTAGCCCAAAGTAGTTGTAGTTGGGTTAGTAAAGATGTCTCAGCCACCACGCTGCCTCATTCCAACCGGATAGTTATTTCACACCCTGAGATAGTTTGACAAGAAATTCCTGTCGCGTAGAAAGGGTCACATAGTAGACATTCCTTTGTGTACGCACGTTTCAGTGCAAAAATAGCTGTCCTTCAAAATCATAAGCAGATCAGTAAACATACAAAAGCCAATATTGTACACGAGGTAAGAAACATAAAGGGAGTGCTGTCAGCGACGCGAATAAGTTTACACTTAGTTAATTAAAAGATTACACACGAACGGGTAATTAACGGCGGATTTGTCCTCTCATCTGTTATGTTGTCGCATCGGGCGAAGCGCGCAAGCGGACGTAATTTTATACGTACGAGTTACTTGAGTGTGAGTGTGCGTGTTTCTTGCATGTTTGTTGTGGATTTAGGTACACTGTGGAGTTTTAAGAAGTACTTTCACGCCGATCGGGAATTCGGATCGAGAATAAGCCATTGAATTAGGAAATGTTTTACAAATCCCTTGTAACAGCGTAGGTTTATGATGTTATCGTTTTGTGCTTATTGTCGTACCTAAGCGATAAGTAGATATTTAATAGACACCTACGACTCATGCGCGCGTAAAACATTTTATCTTAACATGAGGTGGTCAGACTCTGAATGCGTACGTCGAAGACTTTATTTTGTTTATAATTCAGGGTATTTATCACATATTATAATGTACCCGTATCCTATTTACGTACTGTAGTGTACTATACACACTAAAGGCGTAATTTTGTCCCTTTGATAAACTACTGAGTTTATTTTACGGATTTTTTATATTATCCTCCACTTTGTGAACTTTTATAAAGGCTAAACACAACGATGTGGTACAAAGCAATTCTCCGTATCTTTAAGTTCTGAGATTCCATCTATCGTCAAAGAGTTAAAATGTTTGTGTTAGCGCTTAGATTACTAGGAATGAAATTTATTCTTCGAACATACCTTTTGCGTCAACTTATCGAAAACGTAAACATTGCTTAAAAGCATACAAAGCGGATTCATAGGAATGCTTCCAGTAAGAACTAGAATATTATTCGTTTTTCCGAGCGTCCATATTACGAGTATATAAAAGAACGAGGCAAATAAACTGATTTTGCATCAAGGACTGTGTCTGTGAGTCAGTGAAGAAACTGTTTAAATTTTTGCCGATTGGTCTGAAAAACCATTCTACCTGGTGGCCTCCGCATTACCATGTAACTGGCATTAGTTGGAATAGCAACTTACAACCACATACCTTTTTTTTTTTTTTTTTTTAGGATGTGAAATCATCAAATGACTTCTCCCACTCTGGGCGGAGCGGGAGGGAGTGTCAGACTTTTACTGACTAAAACCCATCCCTGTTCCTTCCTCGCCCTTTATGTTCCGGGGCCGCGGTATCTCTTTCGAATAGGCCCGCAACCCCGGCAGGCTTCGACCCTTGCGGGCCCCTCTCTTATGCTGACATCTCTTTGAGGCGCGCGTGGAACACGAACGCGCCGTCGACACGGCCTGTCGTCTTTAGACGGACGGACGGCTAGCTAGCCCATAGCCAACCGTCCACAGGCCCGCGTCTACGGTGGCCGGTAGCCACCACGTGGCCCCCGACGCCCGGTGCGTCTCCCGCGGCGGCCGGTAAGAGAGGATCTCTCCCTCTCTCGTTCCGCCACCTCCTTCGCTAGCATGACTGCTTCGCAGAAGGAGGTGACGGCTTCCCATTCCGTCTCGCTCCGGACCATGGATTGAACCAGGGCCGGACGCGAGAGGTACAACCACATACCTACGGTTAGGAAAAGGCTAGGGAGATAAACTGACCATGTTTACAGGCAAATCGATAGCAATGACTGTCGTTTCCAATTCAATCTTAAGAAGGGAGTTCATGGACAACTCAATCCTTAAGTGTGTGTGCAGCGTGTGACTCCAGAAACAATAGCCTACCTTCCCTAAAACCTGTGCACTGGACGATCTTATGACTGCATCACCGAACGGAGTTTGCATAGCTGAATTTTGGGTCAAATATATTTGATGACAATTTGCCGACACGCTAAGAAGATCTAATAATCATCGAAATAGAATGTACTCATGTAAAAGATCACAACAATACAATAGAGGTATTCTCATAAAGATCACATAGCCCGGACGCAAAGTGATCGGATAAATTAGAATAGATCAAAGGACATGAAAAATCAATGGCGTAAAGAAGCGAAAACATTCAATTGATCGGTGGTCAAAAAGGGATTTGGGGTTTTTGTTGGATTTTAATTTAAAATTACTTTGCTTTACGTCGCTTTCGATTTGAAAGCTTCGACAGAAGATTTTAATTAATGTTGGCCCCTAAATAATATAACTGTTGCTTATCAGTGTTTTTGTTGCTACATATTATGATATGGACTGCTTCAAAACTTATATTGTCACTTACGGTATATCTTCCGTGATTAGGTAGGATTAATTCCTATCTATTGTTTTGAGCTCCCCCGATAATTTTAGTTTTAAACCGTGAAAGCCTAAGGGCGCCTTCACATTACGTCGCAAGCAGTGCGGCAGCAGCGCGGCAGTCACGCGATAGCAGCGGATGCCTTCTCATTACAAATACAGCCGCGCGGCTGTCGCGCTGCTCTTTTTAGTATGGAATTAGCCGCCTGTGAACAGCGCGTCTGTCGCGCTGCTATAGTCGCGCTGCTGCCGCACTACTTGCGACGTAATGTGAAGGCGCTCTAAAACAGTGTTTGATGGACTGCTTCGTTGATCTAGTGTTCACAAGAGCGACTGCTGACCAAGAGATCCTGGGTTCGATTTCCGGGTAGGGCAAAGTGTTTTTGGGTCTTTGAATCCGGAATTTGTCGAAATGTGGGTGTACTTTAAGGTACTCTGCCTAACCCTTCAGGGATTACAGGCGTGATGTTATGACAGAAAAATATAAGATTATTAGAAACTTTGACAAAGTAAAACATAAAATCCGTTTAGTACAAGTTTTGTTAATTTTCAGTGACGTCATAACAAAAAACCTATGCTTGCAATCTTCAACAGCTCCTGAATTATGTTATATACAGTCTCTTTTATACTATTGACATAAATGTTGATCACATTGTTTTTTCGATACTCTAGCGGTCTCAGTTCCCCCTCAAGGGTCGGCTGAACGAATATAAATGAATCTTATATTTATGATACTTTTTTTCTTTTCTCTCTTCTTGGTAGCATTTTATTGCTCGTGAAAGGGTACGAATTGTTTTGCTGACAGATTTACGAGGAAAGATTCGGCGTTTATTCTATCTGTGACTTTTCCATTCTTGAGGAAGGCAACTTTGATTGCAGAAACGTTGAATACAAAATAATTTAATATGGCAGACCATTTTATGATTTATAAGGGAGCTGTCATGTTGGGGCTGACCGATGTGGTCGTTGTTCTTCGGGGCTAACTAATAGATGCTGCGGAGATCTATCATGATTTTATTTATCCCAACCTTTGCCTGTGTGAATAACTTGGAATAGGAATCTTGCAATACTGACTTAAACTTTAACCATGGGAAGCTTTTTAGTTACTTTTTGTTTTATAATGTAAATAGACTAATCAAAACTAAATACCTATTTACAAGAAATGGGACTAATTTATCACACTAATATAGAAAGCTTGTTTGTGAGATGTGTATGATTATTAATCTTTCACGCAAAAACTACTGTACGGATGTCGATGAAATTGCATACAGATAGTGTATAGATACTTTTATCCCGGTTCTCCCATGGGATCTAACTAAGATCCCATGGGAGAATTATTGAACTTCACGCGTGCGAAGGCGCAGAAGCCAGTCAGTAACTAACTAAGGTTCATGTTCACCGAAAAGATAACAGCCTGATTATCTAAAAACAGCTGTCACTGTGACATGTTCCCATACAAAAATGTGATTTAAGGGCATTACATTGCCCAATGACCTTGAATACCGTGTGTTTAAAGAAGTTTGTAGATGAATCCACTTGTGCGTTTTCAATATAAAAAATGTATGTTAAACTATAGGTACTATAAAATAGATTGTGTTGTTTAAAATTTTAATAAACTTACTCAAATGTTATCAAAAACCGGCCAAGAGCGTGTCGGGCCACGCTCACTGTAGGGTTCCGTAGCTTCCCAGACCATTAAAAATACCAACATTTTTCGTCAGCAAAAATAACTTTGTTTTTCATAGTATTTGTATGAAAAACAAAGTTATCATTTGCGTTTTTTTGAAAAAGTGCTATATAACTCAAAAACTATTCAACTCATCAAGTTGAAAATAATTTTCCTAGAAAGTTCATATAAAGGTCTACTTCTGTGATTTTTTTCATATTTTTTAAACTTATGGTTCAAAAGTTAGAGGGGGGGGGGACACATTGTTTTTGACTTTCGGAGCGATTATTTCCTAAAATATTAATATTATCAAAAAATGATTTTAGAAAACCCCTATTCATTTTTAAATACCTATCCAACAATATATCACACGTCAGGGTCAAAATTAAAAAAAAAATCGCTCCCCACTTTACGTCTGGGGGAGGTACCCTAATAAAAATGTTTTTTTAAATTTTTATTTTTGCACTTTGTCGGCATGATTGATATACATATTGGTACCAAATTTCAGCTTTCTGGTGCTAACGGTCACTGAGATTATCCGCGGACAGACAGACAGACAGACAGACAGACAGACAGACAGACATGGCGAAACTATAAGGGTTCCGGTTTTTGCCATTTGGCTACGGAACCCTAAAAATCGTAACAAATAGGTCCTTTTCAACCTAAATTGAAAATTCTCTCTATAACGGCTCAATAACTCGGCATGAATTTTATACCAAAAAATACGTAATGACGTATTTAACAATTTGTGTTGATTTTTTTCTCTTATGTCTTTTTATATTTAAAAATATTTTATAAAAACCCGAAATTACGAGAAAAGCACTTTGTCACTCCCGCACTCGTCCCTCTCTCTCTCGTCGTTTCGTCGTAAGTTAGTACGGGGCAGCATGCGAAAGGTCATTGAGCAATGTAATGCCCTTAAACAGCTGTTTTAGATAATCAAATTGTCATCTTTTTGGTGAACCTGATGGAACTAAATAAATAACAAGGCTGCTTGAAGATTTAAATTGTCATTTAAATGTTAAAAAACCAACTGACGGTATTGACTTTGAACGGATCAGATGAATAAAGGCTTTTGCCACTTGAAGGTTCCGACAGTATAAAATTGGAATCCCGATCCCAAATGTCATGGAAGAGGAGTCAGATCAAGCAAGACTTCTGGAAAAATCTAAAAATAACTGCAACATTTTTATATTACAAATGCGAAGAAGACCTACTGCAAACCTAAATAAAAAACGAGTGTGCAAATAAAAGTGCTTCGCTATAACGTAATATTTGTTCTAAGTATAGTAATGTTCGATGTCATAACAATGTTAGCTATTAATTCGTTCACAGCTATGCTTGAGTGTTCCTGGAGCGACGAGAGGCTTGAAGGCAGCTAACTCGATAACAAGACACAGCTTTCCTAATTGCAATTTATTGCAGGTACTGCAAACAAGACTGTTCAACGCTCACGTACTTTAAATTAATTTGCAAATACAGACTTGTAATTGCGTCTTGTGGTGAGAGTGTAGGTTAAGTAGACTTATTATGAAGAAAAATGCATATTATAAACAGAGTGAGTGGGTCAGGACCTGCCGTAGCCAATTCGCATATAGAGGAAGTCATTTGCTAATTATTGGACCCTACTTCAGACTTTTTTTGTAAAGTTTTTTCTTGTTTTAAAAAGGGTTCTCAAACAAGGGTTAAAAAATAAGATAGTAGGCATCTTATTTTTTAACCCTTGTTTGAGGAAAATACCGAGGTATTTTCAATCAATCAATCTTTGGCTCGGGAACGTAGGGTTCAATAATTAGTAAATGACTTTCTCTATATGCGAATTTGCTATGGCGGCTCCAGACCAAAATACCTATATTAATTATTATTCACGGAAAAATAAAAAAAGCTTTGTTTCAGAAATCCGGATGCTAAAGAAAATTATAACTTTAAGTTACTGTAAATAATAAAAGAAGTGTTGGACTGTTAATTATTAATTAAATTAGTTATTATTTAATAACGATAACCAGGTTTAACTTACGCTGAAAACGGTAGGTAATTCAATTCATCTATTCGTATGCGTAGATAATGTAATTCACAGGAAAGTCGTCTGAAAAATATTAACATATTATGCAGACTTACTGAATCATGGAGATAAACACATCAAGATTAATTAAATCAGGAAAAAAGGTAGCGACTTCTGTCCCTTTAACTGCTTTAACGTTTATACGTAACAAAGAATGAAAACAAGCAAATAAATCTATGTTTATTTTTTAATCAGATCGCAAGTTTGAACAACAACGATTGCACTTTATAAACAGAACAACATTAAACCATTTCCTTACAAAGATGTCTTAGTAATTATCTCAGTAGTTTTGAAATTCCATTTTGCCGATTGCACACTTTGTGGAGGAAGCATTCCTTCTCAACTCTATTTATAAATTCAGTGAAAAGCAATTAATTTTAAGTCAACAATAGAAAAGTTCCGAGTTGTGATGCATTGTGTTCCGTTTAGCCGTTTGCTTTCTTGAACTGCTCGACTTATTCAATGATTTCCTCTATTAGCCGACTATTGAAAATAAGAGAATGGACTTGTTCTGTTCTGTTTTGTTTATTTAATTTGCTTATCGTATTTGAAGTCGGTGGTATTGTTATTGGATTCTGTGTTCTTTAATATTGTGTTATCTTAGCGCTTTTCTGTAAAATAACTGGGGTTAAATTTGCTGTAGATTATTCGTGTACCAGGTGGTAGTACTGGCTATAATCCTGATCTTTTGATCTTCAAGTGTTGTATTGTATGTGTGTCAATATATCTCCTAATTACATCCTCATTCAAACAACAAGCTCTGAATAGAATTATCCAATCATTTGAATGTCATCATTAGTCGTATACCATACGCAAATAGGCTTATAATCTAGGCACCTTATACTCGTACAACGTATACGCTATAATAGTTCGCGCTTAGACAAACGACTCAATCCCGGCTTATATCACCAATTACCTGAAATTAAATGCCTCTTGTTCGATTGTTTATCGTCAGATAACAGCAAAACGGTATCGGTTTTAAAATAGCACTGAAAGGGGATTAATTTGTTGACAGTAAATTGGATCCTAATGAAGCAAAGGCTCTTTGGATAAACAAGACGGTCGTCTTGGCCCCTGTTTACATGATTCAACGGTTCGTTAGCTTTGTTTCAAATCCAATCGGCCGTTTGTACAACTGTCGGTAGTTGTACGTTTACTGTGCAAGCGCGTTGTTGTCGGTGACTAAAGAGTCATGTATTTATTTTAGGAGTCGAGTCGGGGCTGGCAGTCTTCAAATAAAATCAGGCTGCAACTGCAGGATTTCTTTAAGCTAAAAACTCATAGTTTGCGTGTTAACGAGGGCAAAATCAAATCAGAAAATCTGTACAGAATGCTTAAGAGGCCTGCGGAGCATGCGAATTTGATACAAACGTAATACCAAAGTAATATAAATAAATAAATAAATAAATATCGCTGGACATTAACACACAGCGCCACCTAGTGCCACACTAAGCAAAGCTTGTGTCGTGGACACTAGATAGTTGATATACTACATATATACTTTTTTGTTTGTAAATACATACTTATTATACATATAAACATCCATGACTCGGAAACAAATGTCCATGCTCATCACACAAACATTTGCTCCTACCGGGATTCGAACCCAGGACCCTAAGAACGTAAGGCAGCGTCACTACCACTACGCCAATCGGGTCGTCGAAATATGAAAATCAAACATATTCTTAAGGTAGTGTTGGTATTTATTTTGATTGGATTACAGAATATATAGGTTCCCAAACACATATTTTGAATGTGCACAGTCACTGATTTAAACAAGTATGAGAAAAATAAATTATCTATAGTAATTTTAAATTCCTCATAATTATCTCGTCTTCATATCATTGTTCTTTCAAAATATTTATTTGGGAACATAGATATTCTATAATACAAGCGAAATGTATACACACTACCTTAAGAATATGTTTGATTTTCATTTTATTTTTGGTATCAGGTACGTTTGTATGAAAAACGTATGCCCCTTAACAAAAAATCGAAAGACAGAACTTTGCAGATTTCCAACACACGCCAGTAATCCCCGAAGGAGTAAGCAGCGATGTGCCTGACAGTAAACCCACAATTCGCCAGTTATATTTAAGTTCCATGAAATAAGGTGCGAGCCTATTTCCATCATCCAGTAACAAATCTGGACTCCTTGGCTGCTTTGAGGAATTCCTGATGGAAGTACCTAACAACTCAAACCAAATATTTATTAAAGATTTCCGTGTTGGTTTTACAATGTTTTAAAAATATAATTGTAACGTAATAATAAAGTCAATTGAATGGATCAAGAACTCCTGTTGTTATGTAAATAGAGTAAAGTGAATCATAACACTGACGGTATTCGACACTGTTTATGTAACGAGAAAAGTTCACGAGAAAACCGAACTTTCTGCGAAGTATCTTAAACAATTAATTTGTTGTTTATCTGACATAAATTATAAAATTATTCTCTATGAGTTGTTTTGAAGTTGAGGAGTCTTCTTATTTTAAATTATTAGGTAGGTAGGTTGGTAATTCGCATGTTATACTTAGAACTTTTTTCTAATCAATCAATTTTATTTTCGTCCCTTCCCTTTCTTGTCACTTTGGAAAACTTGGTGCGGTTTTTTTCCAACCAGTATGTGCGTTGTGCGTATGCTTTATTTGCTCATGAGTGTTATTACTTTAGACAATAGTCTTATAATTTTGAAAGTGTAATATTCTGGATAATACTGACTCACCGTTTCAAGTACATGAGGCACGTAGCTTAGATAAAAGTGAGATCATCATCATTTCAGCCGAAAGACATCCACTGCCAGACGTAGACCTCCCTTAACTGTCGCCACATTGATCGGTTCTGTACGTATGTCTTGCATTCGGTGGATCCCTGCAACCTTTACCAGGTCATCGGCCGACCTAGTGGGAACGCCTTCCGGTTCGCGGTCGCTACTTCAGAACTTTTCGGCACCATCGGCCATCCGTTCTGCGCGCAATGTGCATACTGCCACTTAAGTTTGGCAATTCTTCGGGCTATGTCAGTAACCTTGATTCTCTTGCGGATGTCTTAATTTCTGATGAAGGTACCACTGTGAATTTATCTCCTGTTTATAAATGCACAAACAGTGAGACACACGTAATGACGGTGTCATAATTAACAGAAATTTGATTGGCGCGAATTAGTCTTCAATTGACGCCGCCAGCCCGCTCCAATAGGGATCGCTTGTATCATAAGTACATTTGCATATAAATCACCGCACCTATGAATTGTGCGTGATTTCTGGCTTCAGCGATTAGGCCTCGTATCGTGTATTCATCTCGTATGAATTATAAATTAGTTTTTCTTGTATCTTGTTGTTTATGTATATGTTGTATGTACCTCTACATATAACATATACATAAACAAGATTTATTAATTATTTCGAATGTTCAGTTTGTTATTATTGAATTTGTTTCAGGCTGGGTTTGCGGAATGTGTAATTGTGTGTGTGTTGTGCCTTGTTTTCGGTAAGATCACTTATTGGATTTGATCGACAATGACAGAGATTGAACAATAATACATACTTTCTTTACCAAGGCCTCCCCACTAGGTAGTCTGATAACGGTCAATGTGGCATAATTGAGGGAGGCCTATTTCCAGCAGTGGACGTCTTTCGGCTGAAATGATGATGATGATGATGACTTTCTTTACAGAACTACCTTGCAGCATGATATACGCCAGAACGAGGAGTTTTCACTCAAGTTCTACAACGCACTTAAAGTTATTTACTATTCCCATTTCATAACTCTGAATTCAGCTCAACCAAAATTCGAAACAACTTAGCCCTTGAATATTTGAAAATATGGATTTAAACTAATAATGAGGCGTCATTGTACAGACTCAACAACATAGGTAGGGCCCGGCTCGCTGCCAGCTATTTGTACTGGAAACTAACTTTTCAACTCGACGCCCGTTGTAAGCGTATTCCGAGCTAACTGTTTACACTAAAACGTTCGTGTATAAGTAAACGATGACTGAAGCTCTCCATTTACTTGTTTACTTTCTTATTTCGCTTTGTAAATTTGTAATAACAAAGCACGAGCTCAACTTAAGCAACTCTTAGCCGACTTGATTTCTTGTTCGCAAGTTCGTCTTGAAGAATGTTAACGTGTGATATTCAGCTCGGTACATAATGTTGTTTTAGTGAATATAAGTATTACGTCAGCGCGAGTAATTACGTCATTACGGGTTCGTTGTGTTGTGGTGAACTTATTTTTGTTAAGAGGCTCAAAGGTTTTTTTGCTTTGGTTCTAAAAATAGGCATCTTTGTTGTGGGTATGTACCTAATGAAGTAGATGTAACAAGGCGTTGTTTGTGTTTGTGTTCATTACCTCTTACTACTAAAAACGTTACTAGATTAATTAAACTTTCATCCGTCCCTTTGTATAGTCAAGTTAAAGTAATTAGTTGAGTTTCAGTAATTACTAACGCAATAATTAGGGTTCCGTAGCCAAATGGCAAAAAACGGAACCCTTATAGTTTCGCCATGTCTGTCTGTCTGTCTGTCCGCGGATAATCTCAGTGACCGTTAGCACCAGAAAGCTGAAATTTGGTACCAATATGTATATCAATCATGCCGACAAAGTGCAAAAATAAAAATTTAAAAAAACATTTTTATTAGGGTACCTCCCCCAGACGTAAAGTGGGGAGCGATTTTTTTTTTAATTTTGACCCTGACGTGTGATATATTGTTGGATAGGTATTTAAAAATGAATAGGGGTTTTCTAAAATCATTTTTTGATAATATTAATATTTTAGGAAATAATCGCTCCGAAAGTCAAAAACAATGTGTCCCCCCCCCCTCTAACTTTTGAACCATAAGTTTAAAAAATATGAAAAAAATCACAGAAGTAGACCTTTATATGAACTTTCTAGGAAAATTATTTTCAACTTGATGAGTTGAATAGTTTTTGAGTTATATAGCACTTTTTCAAAAAAACGCAAATGATAACTTTGTTTTTCATACAAATACTATGAAAAACAAAGTTATTTTTGCTGACGAAAAATGTTGGTATTTTTAATGGTCTGGGAAGCTACGGAACCCTACAGTGAGCGTGGCCCGACACGCTCTTGGCCTTTTTTTTATGCAACGGACCAGACATGACTGAACGAAGAATCGTCAAAGAAAGCCAAGAATTGAATTCAAACTTTTCATAGTTCAAGCAATTACTTAACTACAGAATAAAATCTTATTTTAAGTAAGTATAACTCAAGTGACTTGACTTGTTTACAGATACGGGTTTTTAAAATTCACAAACATTTTTAACACGGCTAGGAACACAGAACAGATAAAAGAGGCTAGAAGGGCCCTGTGCGGGTTAGACGCGCCACTCATATAGTGAACGCTCATATTTCAATCGATTGTTCATTGGTCACCGTAACATGTATGTGAGTGCACGTCAAGCACAGTTTCAGCGTTAGTGTGACAATCATTAGCAAGCTCGCGATCTAAGTACTTGTGCACGTAGGAACGCGCGGGCGCGGAGACGTGCCGAGTTCGTGTTCACATTGGCCGCCAGGCGTTTGCGCGAGTCCGTTTCTAGCGACAAGTTCATACTGCAGGTTGAACTTACCTGACGTCGCGAGTTAATCGCGCGCTCCGCCGCTAGTTCGACATGAACTCACACAAACATCTCACGCGTTTGATATTGTCGCGAGCCCGCTGCGCGCGCCAGTCGCTAGCTTGCCCGCTATTAGACCGCACGTGCGTTGTACATACGTGAACACTTGGGTATTACGCCATAATTATGTTTGATATTTCGTGACCGCGCCCGCCACCGCGCACGCGAGTCAACGTGAATGAGTACTGTGTGTTAGTAGTTTATTTGTGTGCATAACGCACGTACGTATTTTTATGTATTACTCTTGTTTGAATTGGAGTTTAAGAGTGGGAGACAAGCGGCGACAAGTGTTCTTATACAAATCAGGAACTACTTCCTTTTTACCTTTTTATCTGTTCTGTGGCTAGGAAAGTCCTTAAAATAAGTTACAAAAAAACCGGCCAAGAGCGTGTCGGGCCACGCTCACTGTAGGGTTCCGTAGCTTCCCAGACCATTAAAAATACCAACATTTTTCGTCAGCAAAAATAATTTTTTTTTCATAGTATTTGTATGAAAAACAAAGTTATCATTTGCGTTTTTTTGAAAAAGTGCTATATAACTCAAAAACTATTCAACTCATCAAGTTGAAAATAATTTTCCTAGAAAGTTCATATAAAGGTCTACTTCTGTGATTTTTTTCATATTTTTTAAACTTATGGTTCAAAAGTTAGAGGGGGGAGGGACACATTGTTTTTGACTTTCGGAGCGATTATTTCCTAAAATATTAATATTATCAAAAAATGATTTTAGAAAACCCCTATTCATTTTTAAATACCTATCCAACAATATATCACACGTCAGGGTCAAAATTAAAAAAAAAATCGCTCCCCACTTTACGTCTGGGGGAGGTACCCTAATAAAAATGTTTTTTTAAATTTTTATTTTTGCACTTTGTCGGCATGATTGATATACATATTGGTACCAAATTTCAGCTTTCTGGTGCTAACGGTCACTGAGATTATCCGCGGACAGACAGACAGACAGACAGACAGACAGACAGACAGACATGGCGAAACTATAAGGGTTCCGTTTTTTGCCATTTGGCTACGGAACCCTAAAAAAGGCAGAGATGTCAAGAAAAAATATCAAGAGCCGTAAGAATTCAAACTTATTCTCCTTTCATACATTAAAGTCATAAAAGTACGTAACATCACTAATACCGCGAGTTAGTTCCGGCAATCGTTTTAAATCCCACAGAGTTATTGCCGCGGAGCTTACAAATGTCGGTTTTAAAATCATGTCCCCGTTAAAACTTTCTTCATGAATAATTTACGAATTTTCTTCAGAGATATGGTCTTGCCGCTGAAGATAAGAATTAAATTACGCGAAATTAAATTTTTATTAAAACATCCGAATAAAAATATAAAGAGAGGCGATTTGAAAAATTATCGCCATGTCGTGGTGCTCCCGGTTTTGCTAAGTTTTCACTTCTTTTAATGTTTATTTAAGTTTAATGTTAATGAATTTTACACAGAAATCTTTTTTTTATGTTCAGTTAGAAGGAGAGTTTTAGCTGCCCACAGATTGTTAAGAAGATGTCTGTGCGAAAGTTGCTTCAATTCTTACCTGATAATTTGAAACGGAAGTAGTAAATAAGAATTGAAAACATTTATAGGGAAATAGCTTATTTTCTTAGTATTTAATCTGAGTTTGTCAAAGTTAATCCATCTGTGTAAGGTTTTACTTTTTATTTCAAACTAGGAATTCAAGATTGCTCCTTATATTATTCTACAGAAAAAATATTTCCCTTCAGATAAAATCTTTACCCAGAGATGCCGAATAAAAAAACATCTTTTATCATTTCCTATTATGTTAAAATATCAAAAGAGGAAATCAGTGGCTTATAGGTTGTAGTACGATTTTAGTACAAGAGCTATGCAGATAATAATTTGAGTCCAAACCTTTGGGAGTGGCAGCTGAAGTGGATAAGACCGCCTTCCCGTAATTTTCTGAAGTACACACTCAGAATTCAGTGAGAGCACTTATATTCAGAATTTATAATATTACTGCTCTAAATATTCTACTCTTCGAGTGATGTGGACTTGGAGTAGCAATGAATTCTGTGCTGAGGGGATTTTAATTGACCATTCTTATTTAAATGTCTTCCTCGAAGGATTTCCGGTGCAGTTTTGGGTAGATATGGTTATGCTTTTTTCTGGATCATTGCCAGGCTCTACTTGCACGTGACTGGCGTCTGGTCCATTCGTAATCAGGCTCATTTACCATTGGTGTTATTTAGTTATGCAGATACTAAGAAAGCCACCTGCTAAAATATATACATACTCTCTTTGTTTCCTCCTCGTTGATCTAGTGCAGTTGAAGATGAGATCCGGGGTTCTATTCCCAAGTCATCATCTCAGCCGAAAGACGCCCACTGCTGGACATAAGCCTCCCCCAAGTGTCGCCACATTGACCGGTCCCTTGCGACTCGCATCCACCGGATTCCCGCAACCTTCACCAGGTCATCGGTCCACCTAGTGGGAGGTCTTCCAACGCATCGTCTTCCGGTTCGCGGTCGCCACTCCAGAACTTTTCGGCCCCATCGGCCATCCGTTGGTTCTCTTGCAGATGTCTTCATTTCTGATTCGATTACGCAAGGAAACTCTGAGCATAGCCCTCTCCATTGCCCTTTGGGTGACTTTAATTCCCAAGTCAGGCAGAGTGTTATGGGGTTTTTCCATGGGAAACTTCTGGGCAGATTGTCTAGATTTCTGTCCAGTTGACGGCAATAAGCGCCTTCTGTAACATGGGAATGCAACATAACTAGCGAAACGTGGGTGTACTAATTAGGTACTTACGTCTCTACCTAACCCTTCAAAGAGAACAAGCGTGATGTTATGTTACGTTTAAATGATCTGGTCATTCTGGTATGATTCAATAACTACACTGTATTTTCAACTGAAGCCCCATTAATTAAATAAATAAAATAAAGTGTAAATACCTCGACACAACTGACCTGTTCAATTCACGCAGTCCCAGACATTTAAATTAAATTTTTGGGCTGACGTACCTAATTGGTGATGGAAATAAATTAACCAATATTCATGCAGGTTATTTGTGGTTTTGGTGATTTTCCAGTGAAACATTGCATTTGCTATAATTGCTATAAAGATACGCTCATTCCATGGTCGTGATATGGTACGGAGTAGACGGCAGAATCATTTGTTATGTGTAATTTTACGAACGGACTACAAATCCAAAAAAAGAAATAAGACTCGTGGGACTTACGAACAGTAAGTCGTGGGTTCGAACCCAGACAGGCGAAACACAGTGAAGGAAAACATCGTGAGGAAACCGGCATGTCCTAGAACCAAAAAAATCATGACATGTGACATCTACCAACCCGCACTAGGCCCGCGTATAGCCCATTCACTCTCATAGAAGGAGGCCTATGTCCCGATGGGAAAATTAATAAGCTAATGATGATGATGATAATGAATAAAAATATTGTCATAATGAAATGAGAGGTAAATCCCACCGTTTTGCCAAAATAATATGGTTCTCTTGTACCATAGGGCTTGAACAGGAAGACAATAACAAATCCTAGGTAAGCCCGCTTGAAAATACAGACCAATTTATAAACAGGAATCTAGTGAGATCAGAAAGTGAACTAAGGAGTGCTCTTCATGAATAAGGCATTAATTAGGATAATATTATAAAGGTACACGGACTTTTGATTTTCAAAATTTACTTTTCTTTCAAAACACTCACGAAATCGCTACTTGTGTATAGGCAACTCATTATTTTCTACTAATGAGCATTACCGAGAAACCTCTTGGCGACATTTTTTAAAGAAAAATAAATGAAAAAGTTGTGAAAGCCGCAAGCTTAAGGACTACTCAGAGACTTGAACGATGCTTTATGTGACGTTGAGTAACTCACCTGCTTATAAAACGAAAATGTCAGCATAAACAGTAATCAGTGCGTAGATGTTGTGTCGAACAAACATTTTACTTACGTGAAGCCTTAGCATGGATAGTAGATAGTAGGTACGTAATATATGAATTGTATAGTTGGTACACCACTTAACTTTAAGCTTTGGAAGAACGAAGTGACCTAACACAGGCAATGTTTGTCTAAAAGGTCACTATAACCACTACATGTAGTATAAAACTTGTGAAAGAAAATAAATTATTTTGTGTATTTTTGTATTTGCGTTAGAATAACCCAATCAGCGTATAATATTCCCACTGATGGGACACAGACCCCCTTCTCTTTAAGAGTTGGCAGGTATCACATATTATACACCACACTTGACGTGAATTTGGATGTTACAGACCTAATTAATTGACCTAATTCGAGTCTAAAAGAACTTTTTATAGATTCGAGAGGTTTTAATGAAGAAACAAACACGGTTATTCGAAGTGCGTAAAAATACGTGAGACTAAAAATAGTTAGGAGCAAGTATTTTAGATCTAGTCTACCCCCGTTCTCCTCATCTCCAATACATCTAACACAGGAACACGTCAATACAATTTAATTTGGATAACAATAGAGCATTCACTATGCAATTCCAAATGAGGGTATGAATAGAACCAATGCATGCCATCCTACACATCAATGTATAGCCCTTATAATTATTGCGGGTGTAATAATTAGTAGTACATTGTTAATTAAAGACAAAGGTGTGCTAATGAGCCATGGCGGTATATGTGCCGGGAATGTTGATTAGCTCTAAAAATACTCGTCGCAGCAAACCGCAGACGTTGAGTTGCTTCGTTAGTATTTATTGTGTAACTGTATTTCTAGTCATTTTGGCGGTAGTTTGCACTTTTGGTCGGGTAGTAATTTGTTTTTTATGATATAGTAAGGTTGCTTTTTAACTAAATTCCTGGGATGTTTTCGACTTTCAGAAACGTGGCGTTGTTTAGAATTTTTGGAGCCACTAATAAAATAATGTAGGTGGTATGTTCTGTGATAACAGATTTGAAATAACAAAAGTGTGTTGAGACGAGATGGAAATATTTGTATACTTCTTTCAAGAATATAAATCGTCTAGTAAAATAAAGATGTGGTTTCATGTCATAAATAAACCTTATGTTATTATTATATATTATCTATATGTGAATAATAAATAAAAACATTTTGCCATACGTATGATGGAACATCACTTGAGGACTTGAGGACGCGACGCATCGATCACTTGGCTGATTTTTGTATTGTTGTTTGTTAGGAAAAGTTAGCATGAAAATTATTGTGTAAGCCCCGTAATTTATTTAGGAAAATCAAACACCATCTGAGTATAATAATGTATTCCAACTGTGAATGACCATCTAATGTGATCCGTCGTGGGTAAACGCATTCGATCGACCACGACCCGCCATTACTAATGCAGCGTGCCAATCAAGAAACGGATACCCATGGATGGATATTCCAAAATAGATGCATAATATAATGTAGAGCACGATAGACTTCAAAAGCCGACTGTGAATTTTTATTAGAGATATGACATTTACATTCGTCGCATCGTTGGTTTTTTTTTCTTTCAATAATTTACCTTTTTGTTTAAACATTTTGGATCGTATATGAAGTGCATACTCATAAAATCACGGTCAATGATTTTTATGCATGCAACGCCTTGTACAGTCGCCAGCACATCAAGTCACAACAAACTGACAAATCTCATTCGATTTTTAACCGACTTCCAAAAAGGAGGAGGTTCTCTATTCGACTGTATGTATTTTTTTTTTTTTTTATGTATGTTCACCGATTACTCGAAGACGCCTGAACCGATTTGAAAAGTTCTTTTTTTTTTTGAAAGGGTATACTTCCAAGTTGGTCCCATAGAAATATTGTCATGATCTGATCACGAACTTCGGAGATATGGAACGGAACTCTTCAATAATAGACAGCAAATCTGTCGTGATTGCTGCAATCGCTTGGATGTTTATTGTTTACACAACATCATAACATAACATCACGCCTGTATGCTCTGAGGGGGTACGCAGATGTGTACAGTATACCCATATTTCGACAGTTAGGTATGTTATATAGGATAACGTACAGCAATTTTGGTATTTTCTACAACAAGTGAAGCATTTGCATTTAATAAGAACCATTCTACCATCAGATCTGATGATGAAGCCAAGAGTCACGGAACTCCATAATGAGACAATGTATCCTAGTCGTGTTTGGGCTTGTTGTAATTGTAACGGTATGCACTTTCCATGTGTACCAAGCACATATGTGAACCACTAAAAAGTGAAAAATAAAAACTTTTTTGCAAAAAATAATGAACTTAACCTTCAACATTCAATGAGTTGCAAAATCATTCAGAGAAATTTAACAGCTTGTGGATCTGTGTTTGTTTAGCCAGAATACTGCCGACTGTCTCCCAATTGTTTTGAAAACGACCTAACGTTCAAACGTAAGAATATACATAGAAGTCGAAAATTAGAAAAAAAATTACCCACATTGTGGCAAGATAAACTTTTTATTAAATAATATTACATGATATAAATTCTCAAGCGCCTTTTAATATGACATCAAATAATACCGTACGTGGAAAGCAATTTAGAAAGCGTTGGAATCTCATAAAGTCATAAGTCAGATGCTCATGTAGCTGCCAAAATGGCTAATGACCGCGAGCTGGGTGCGGTCGCGGCCGAACCGAGCCAAAAACCAATTTGCGACACTAATAACATCGTTGTTGTGCCGATCAGTTAAACTATAGCTCAAGTGTTGAGTTGGTGGAGTGGCGATCGAGGGGTTCGCAGTTCGTGTCTTAGTTGAGGATTTTTTGGCGGAGAATCTAGTTGCTGAGGTTAATTGTGTAGATGTCATTAAGTTTGAATTTCAGAAAGTTTGAGAAATATGACGTCATATAACTATATGACGTGGGGCTTACATTATGAAATAGTTTAATGACATACAATTGATTTTAATCTCAAATGAAATATAGCCTGTTTTCTACAATCATCAATCAGTGTTGAATAACTATTTGATGTTATTCCTTTAAAAGTGGTATTAAAATCTGAACTATCATGTTCCTAAGTTTTCTCAACATTGACTGAAAGAGAGAGGTTTTCAATTAGGGCCTCATCAGGCAATAAAAAAGTAAATTCCTTACCCTACTTATCATTGTTTCCACGAAAATCTCAACAAAAACGAAAGTTAATTTGCACTCAATAAATGAGTTTCACTTTTACGGCAACAATTTTCAATCGAGGCTAATTAAAGCGTTTTTTCAACACCACCATTGGAACAAAAACTTGCCTTCGACTTGCCAACGATAGAAATACACCTGGACTTTTGAACGCATATAAAAGTTTTCCAATTTACAGGGGCTGATTGGAAAATTTTCGCCATTTTGGGGTGTTAACCGACCCTTGACTTTACTTAGCCTTTTGAAGCGAATTAAAAGTGTTAGCGCTAAGTCTTAATCTAGCTGTTTTCCATTTTTTTGTGTGTTGTTTAATAGTGTTTTGTTATAAGCAGTATATACAGGGTGGAAGAGAGACCAACGAATAAACGCCGACGCAAAAAAAAAATATGCCGTTCCATACATTTTGAGCGTATGTATAGAACGGTATTGTTTTTTTTTATTGCCTTTTGTAGGTTTTTTTACACAGTTTTTTTTGTAATTTTTTTTTCAATAATTTGTAAGTGGAGAATGTGTTTGTATGTTAATGAATGATGTACCGAATACGTGGTACACATCACTTTGTTTATTTATAAAAAAATAATAATTTCAGAACATGTTATCAAATTAATTATCTCTTTGTTATTTCAGAGTTCAGTCAACCGCACATCAGTGGCAGCACTTCCAGTACAAAAACCGCCCTTACTGCTACGACATAAAGGCACTGTCACTGTCAATTGTTGCCACTGATTTGTGGTTACGCGTATCACGAGAAATGCCCTAATTGAACGAAGTAATACATTACTTATTTTTTTGGAGAGTCGGTGTAACAATAAAGTGTAACATAAGCTAGTACCATATTCTTTACCACAGTTCGCTCGGTTTGACTGCACCATAATATTGTAAAAATTCCGTAGCCGTGCGACTACGCGTACTCGTAGATGCGAGCTACGAGCTACGTGCGTAGACTAGCGCTACGTGTGCGTAGCGGCTCCTTTGCGACATTATGCAGTTATTATTCATGCGTCGTATCATAAGACAATTTATGGGCTCAAAAATGTGCATCATAATCATACATACATGCAAACGTTGGAGGCAGGCAGGCATTTAATTAGATTTTTGTATATTTAAAAATCTTATTTTTTTAAATTCACTGACTGGTTTACAAATACGTCATTTTGTATATATGAGTCTAATTTAATTAGTCAGTAAAACTTTGTAGGGTTGACGAGTGTCGATATTATGTCAACACGATATAACTTAAATAAGTCTTGCGATTTTTTATTTTGGATTTTTTGGAATATTCTTAAAGGGATTAATTAGGTAGGGGATGAAAGTAAGTATGGAAGTTCTTCATTTTTAGAGTAAAAAAATCCCATTATTCACTTTACATATAACTAAGAAACGTGTTTCGTATCTATGTATTTCGTCTGGAAAATCGAACGGCGGCCTCTAGGCACCAAAAGCAACATCCTGCGTAAATTGCCTTCACTTAGATGATGATTCAATTAAACCGTATTACAATTAGATCTATAGAGAATGTACCAATTTAATCAAAGCATATTATCAAAACAATTATGTAGTTGTCAAACCTAACCTGAGGCTTGTATGGCCAATTAGTGATGGTATGACGTGCGTTTACTGTGCCACAAGCAGAGCAGAGATCCTAGCAAGAGCGTGTGGAGTAAACTTAACATAACTACAACGAAAACTTTTATATTTTGACGACCCGAATGGCGTAGGCGCGGTAATGCTGCCTTACGTTCTTAGGGTCCTGGGTTCGAATCCCGGTAGGAGCAAATGTTTGTGTGATGAGCATGGACATTTGTTTCCGAGTCATGGATATTAAATATGTATAATAAGTATGTATTTACAAACAAAATAAAGGTATATATGTAGTATATCAACTATTTGGTGTCCACGACACAAGCCTTGCTTAGTGTGGCACTAGATGGCGCTGTGTGTTAATGTCCAGCGATATTTATTTATTTAACTAATAGCAAAGTAATATATTCGTGTCTGAGCATATTTCTGGTTGTGCTTGTTGCAAACAATTTAAATAAAATGAAAAGAATGACTTTACAATTAAAAACCACACGCGGGACTGTCTTCGGGGACTGTCAATAGAAATGAAAATAAAAACTTTTTTGCAAAAAATAAAACCGACTTCAAAAAAAAAGTGAAAAATAACTTTAGCTTCTGAAGTCGGTGACGTTTGTATGATTGATTTAATTTTTTTGTCACCGACTTCAGAAGCTAAAGTTATTTTTCACTTTTTTTTTGAAGTCGGTTTTATTTTTTGCAAAAAAGTTTTTATTTTTCACTTTTTAGTGGTTCACATGTGCTTGGTACACATGGAAAGTGCATACCGTTACAATTACAACAAGCCCAAACACGACTAGGATACATTGTCTCATTATGGAGTTCCGTGACTCTTGGCTTCATCATCAGATCTGATGGTAGAATGGTTCTTATCAAACGCAAATGCTTCACTTGTTGTAGAAAATACCAAAATTGCTGTACGTTATCCTATAAAATTTGAAGAGTTCCCTCGATTTCGCCAAGATTCCATCATCAGATCCCGATTTGGCGACTATGGGACCAACTTGGAAGTATACCCTTTCAAACAAAAAAAGAATTTTTCAAATCGGTTCAGGCGTCTTCGAGTAATCGGTGAACATACATAAAAAAAAAAAAAAAAAAAAAAAATACATACAGTCGAATAGAGAACCTCCTCCTTTTTGGAAGTCGGTTAAAAACTAAGTAATCTATATCTGCTACGGGTTGTGCCCCGAGCACCTCTAAGTGGTGCTATGCCGTAGCAGATCGGCTACGAGTGCTACGAAGCGTTAGGGGACGGTCAGACGAGTTCCATGATGTTTGTTTTCACTTTAATAATTGACGTATTTACGTTACGTTTATAACACATAATACATGCTTTTACTTTCTCATCGAAGAACGTGTAATACGTAAGAGAAGAATGCCAATATTGGACGAATATTTGAAATGCTCATCAAAGTAAAGTAAGTTCCATAAAACCGGTACGGACCAATTGCGGACTGGCTTGCGAACAAAGGACACCGACAACTGTTTCAGTAAATAATGGTAGTAAAAATACCCTTAATGAAGTCGAAAGATTGATGTAAAGAATGCTTCGTTTTAAGTTTCGTGTGTCCTTTTACATCTTGTATACCGCCATTCGTTTGTACCGGTTTCACTGAACGTCATTCTGTTGAGACATTTAGCCAAAATAAAGTTCTAAAATCTAGGAAAAACTAGGACTATCCTTTTTCGAATATTTTGAGGGAAGTATGTATCTTACGAAATAACAATAATAAAAATATACAAGTTAGTATGTTATTAGACGCTATGATTCATAATAAACTCAATATTACGGAACGAGGTTTTAAACATTATTTTCCTGGTAGTTATGTTATACATTTGTTTAAATGCCTAGTACCCAAGCTTTTGAATTAATTTTGATAAATCCCAACTTTCATAACCACTAGTAATAGTCGTGAATGATGTGTAAACCAAAGGATATCTAGTCATTAATTTGTAAACGAATTAATTATCCAAATTACTGTGGGTTTCAGTACACAACGGGCTGCGGTTTGAAAGTGGTGTCGTATTACGTTGTCATCCCGATTACTAGCCATTACAGTTATTTAGAATAATTAGTTGCGGATTAAGGTGGCGTTTTGATTGTCATTTGTTTATTTTACCATGTCAGTGGTAATTACATGCATATTTGGAGCCTTCGGAATCAGACACTCACTTCCTAATTTTAAGGTGCAGGTTAGCTCTGGAATTCGAAATGGAGGAGTGTATAGTGTATTATTTAGGTATCATCCTTCTTCTAAAAGTAAATGTGACTGAAGGACGTAGAGGTCTACATGTAACTCATGCGGGGCAATACCTGGCCGGCGGGCGGCGTGATGAACTGCGCAGGTGTTCTAGCGCCCTGTACAAAGGTAGTTGATAGACATTGTGGTTTTAATAAGTACAAGTCTAACATACTCCTTCGCCCGCCTCTGGTCGCGCCCGTGTTAGTCGCTGGGCTCGCAGTGCGGACGCGAGCTAAGGATTTTCATACCTGCGAAAAAATGGTTAATTCTAATTCTGCAAATTATTATAAGTTTTTAGTGTTTTATTTAGGAATTTAAATCATCTCAATCCTTCTAACCTAGCAAGACAAATTTTTCTATTATTGTAATATTTTTTCTAACAGAAATGACACATTTTTTCCGTTCCGTAATTGAGAAACAGGAAGATGCAAAATACCGCCTCGCTTTCGGTGTGACCGTTCTAAAGTACTCTTACAACATTATTCAACATTAGAATTCAGTTTTACGGAGCTAATGCAGCTTCGTACACGTCTTTATTTCTAATTTTATTCAACAATGTGAAATTACGCCCACAAAAAACTGCAGAACAATTACAAATCTCTAGTTAAAAAGTTTCCTCATGAATATTTTCGCTGAGTTATGGGCCCGAAGAGGAAGATAATAAAATTTGGTATAATTTAATTTTTATTGCAGCCCATGAATGAACAAAAGGGGGCTTGATTTGAATAATAATTAGGTTTTATTGTACACTAGTCGGTGCTAGGTTATGACTGCTAAGTGATCAAGAAGCAGACGGCCATCGGCGCAAAAGAAAACTCAATAAAATTAAAGACGAAAGAAATTGGTTTTCCTCTTCAAGGCAAATGCTACTACAGTCATAGTTAGATTTGTGAATTTCAGGCCATTTCTAAACCGGTAATGGATTAAGTGAAGCGTAACAAAAATAAAATTAACGAGGGGGCTTCCCCGGCGGAAGGCGACGGGAAGCGGACGCCCCGTCACTGACGGAAAAGTTATCTATATCTACAGCCGAATCTTAATAAAGTTTTCACGTTAAATTTGGTACGTTTAGAAGCCAGTAGCATATTTACTGGTGTGTACTGGCTGTATTTATGAACTCCAAACTTGGTCTTCGAAGTCAACTTATTGTTAAAGAATTTATGTTCTATTATTTGTTTTACTAGGTTTTCTGCGCATCCTAGCCTTTTGCACTAGGATAGGTACTAACTTATACTTACATATTTTTCAAGGTCAGTTGTTTATCTGCAATTTACAAGTTTTGATGTGACCTTCAAATCCCTGAAGAAATAAAGTTTTGTTAAATTATTTCTGTTGCGGAACATGTCTTGTGAAATTGAAATTTGTTTCCATACTATGGTTACACACATTGGTTTGATACTTTTTACCCCAATTCTTGACGTTTTCAGGACTTACATAATTTATTAAAACGGCTTCAAACGACGTGTGTAATCGGCAAAAACGTTTTAACAGACGATTGTTAAAATTAATCCCGGGGCCCGCAGTGATGAATGATACAAGGAACGAATTCAAGTTACGTACAAATTGCGAGCATAAATTATTACGTTTTAATAATTTCCCGTACAGCCTGTCCGCCCTCTCAATCATAAGCCCCGCCAGGTGTCACCCTCATAAATCCTGGCTGGTTAAAAATTACAAGAATTTAACGGTAGTGTTATAAACTAAGCTTTAACAAACGCTAATTAAAGTTTTACTGCTAAGACAGTAACAGCTTAAGTAATGGCAGGTTGCTGTGGTGCAGAATTTAATCAAGCCTAGATTCAGAGTGGCAATAACAAATAGTAATTTTAAATTGTAAATCACTGGCTTATAAAACGTTTCGAATAGTTCATCATTCCACATTAGGCACATTTTCAGTTGACTGAATATCTCACATCACTGCACAGTAAAATACAAATCACAACAAATACGATTATATCTAATTAAATACGTCGCTATTTCAAATTAAAATGGTCCGAAAACATTTATTAAAAACGAAAATAAAGAAAAATTTTAATTTAGTGGAAGAGGCAACGAACCGTTTCCTTTTTTATAGCTGGCCAATTGAAACGTTTCCAGGTCTCTGAATAATTCATCTTTCGTTTGAACAAAGACGAAGTGGGCCGCGCGCGGCGATTCTTTGATCTTTTGTAATTGGAATCGATGCTCATATTAAAAAGAGAAATTCTTTAGAGCGACCGTTGAAATGCACCGAAGCCATTTTGTTCAAGACGATTAGGCAGTAGTGATTTGTCGTCGATAGTACTGTTGGGGACAAATCTCTTTGTCCCTCTGATACTTTTTCCAATACTTTTTGCTAATTTTGCTTTGAGGTCCATTGCCGAAAGTTTATCTTCGTTGTAATAACGAGACGGCTCTGGATTAATTATGTTTGCCGAGCTATGTGTCGAGAGTCTAAGCTGTTTGCTAATGCTCCTCACTACAGTCTAGAGAGGACTGCCAATATTATATCGCGTAATAATATTCTGTGTAGACATAATATGTTCCAGTAAAAACTTTATTAAGGTTTAACATTTTTCGTGAGCAGAGTTTAGTTTTCTTACTGGTATGACAGGAATTTCTTATTAGGAGTGTGAGGGCGAGACTTGAGTCTCGGTGAGATCGAGTTATGCGAGATAAAGTTCCGTTTCCGGATATTTACACGCTGTACACACGTCACTTATTGTAACTACTTTATCTTCGACATTCCTACCCCTCGTTTAACCTAAGGATAGAAAATATTGTCTTCATGAACATGCATTACTGTGGTACTCGTATACCAAACTTTTAAGTAAACAAGGGAAGGGTTATAAATATTTTTGAAAACATGAAAGTCTTACAACTTGAATATGGGGTCCATCATCAGGGCGTTAATCCAAACTACAGCCAACCACTGAGAAATTTCTAATGAAAAAACCCTTTGCCTAACCTCGGAATCGAACCCAGGGACAACCTGTGCAGTGCTTGCGACTACTAGAACAACAAGATACCAATTTTATAAAGAAGAACTTATAAAATTTTCATCCATGACAGTTTGGAGTCTTATATCTTTTGCTGTTCTAATGAACCCTTTAAGGTGGATGCTCCAGGGTAGACGAAAATCAAATATTCTTTTTAGACTTTGCAGGCCAATGCTAGGTTGTGTGTTTATGAAAATATTGTTCGCGACTGTAAGATGTATGTAGTTACCAGTTCATAAAGGTCAAGGAATGATGTTCACCTTGAAAAAACAGTACCTAGACATTTTGAAAAAAAAAATGAATTTCGCGGGCTAGTTTGACGCTTTCACCTTAAGCAAGTAGGTAGTCAAATGATAATAATATAGTACCTTCCAAGAATTATATAACATCGACGAATGTTTGAAGTATGTTTTTAAACCTGCCACAAATACAATATTTATTTTCCTACAGAATATTATTGAATACAGCAGTGTCTATCGGAATTACTTTGGCAACTCTATCAATAAAGACGCGAACTTGTGCAATAACATCTCCAATCGATTACATAATAGAGGGAAGATTGCCAGTTGCTAGCCACACTTGTTTCTGCTTGTTTATCTATGTGTATTCTATTTGTGTTATTGATATTACTTATTTTGTTATTTACCATAATATTGTGTTTCATTTGTGTACTTTAGTGTATGTATTTGTTTCTAAAGGTCGTAGTGAGGACTGTATTGTATCCGCAGAGTCGCTTGCATAGCTACTGGTTTTTATAACATAACATTATACCTACGGTCCCCGAAGGGTAGGCAGGTGAATATATTAGTACACTCAGATATCACCAGTTATATTTAAGACCCATTTAATAGAGGTTTGTTATTGCCTTCAACCTGTTTCGTTATCTAGTGTTCATGAATTTTACAGAAGCTATTCTAGTTTCAGTATTTATTTTGAAAGTTATACTTTTTCAATCAAACTATGCTGTAGAAATTATTTAAAGTACTACTTCTATTATTTTTGTTTTGCACAAGTTTGATTACTATGACTGTTTGTTTTTAGTCGAGTACAAAACACGTATATTGTTAAATTACTTATTTATTTACTATACCTTAACATAACCTTCACGATTCAGTCAAACGCATAATAGAAAGAACCCTCGAACTATGTCGATATTGACTTTTTCAATTTAGTAAATATTTGTGTAAATAAAATTGGTAAATATGCAAGGCAAGCCTTACTCCTATAAGTTTGCTATTTTTCTAGCATTGGAATCGTTGAATTTAAAGTGACTATTTGAAAATCATCACAAAAGGGGTACCCCTTTTGTGATGATTTTCAAATAGTCACTTTCACCCCAACAAAGGCTACTTTGAGTTTACTTTTTTCTAAACAAACAGAATGAAAACTTTTTACTACATCTAAACAGATAGAAAAACACCCCTTATGTTTACGTTAGGGGTTGATTACCCAACCCCGCTTAGGAGTCCGATTATATGGCTGCCCGGCTGTAGCGGTATTTTTAAATAAATGTCACACTAAGCACAAGTTAAATTCGTAAGTACAGTCTATAAATTCAACTCATTTCAACTTCATGAGGATAGTCAGTGGAAGTTTAAAATTTAATCCCGGCATGGGTAAGAGAGCAGAAAAGTTAACCGCCCAAAACTTTGCACGGGTACATGCTGCCAACGTATTTATACCTAATTTTTACTGTATCTTGTAAGTCTGAGGGATGTACATTTGTTATAAAACATTATAATGTATCGTACAATGTTGTGCCGATTATATAAACTCTTTTTTATCATTTGCACTGAAATAACTATTGCAAAATAAATATGAATATTTAATAAATATGAATATTGCGTTACTTTCAGCGACAATTTTGATCAGTTTGCAGCGTGGCTGAACAATATTAAAACATTATTTATTAAATAAATTAAAGTGAATTGAAAGCCATGTCGTTTTATATAACGTTTGGAATTTCGCAGAGATATTTTTTTCTGGAGATAGCTTGTATTTTTTTGATGAAATCTATGCTATTTTGTTTTCATTATGAAATATGAGAAAATTGAGCTGCGGTAATGTTAGCGACTATGAAGTTTCCGTCAAACCGATAGGGACTTGGCCATATACCTGCCATGGACCCTGTCTGGAGTCCGCATTCTGTCGTAATGACTTGTCCTCACCAGTAATTATAATATACAGGGTATAAACAGACTCATCACGAAGCCGTCAACCAAGCATTCTGTACACCAAACTTAATAACTTTACGCAAAAATTATTGGTAGGAAACGATTTTTTTGGAGTGAAAAATCATATTTTGTGGTAAATCTCAATTAACGCACTCAAAATATTGTCCTGATGGATGTATTGAATAGTCTGGGGATCGTGGAAGTGTTTAAATAAAAAATCTTACAATAAAAACTAGTACTTTTAAAAAATACTTTGACCCACAATGTATCCGTAACTGGTTCTCAGTTTTTTACACCCTTTATACGTGTAATACTGCTAGCCTAAGTTCAAAATAAAACTTAACACAGAATAATAATCTAAAAACAGCATTTATTTTGATCTTCAAATACATTCGTTTCTTAACTCGATCGCACATTTGTATTCGTGCCACGTTGTTATCATTCGTACATAACAAGTGAAAAACGTACACATACACTGGGGGAAGTCGAGTTAGAAATCGTACAATAGTTGCGACGACGAAAACGCTGGCGCGGCGAACTTCTCTGGAACCCCCTAAAGGGTTGCTGGATGGTAAGTTTTTGCTGCGAATGTTGATGCTGCGAGCTTAGATGTTGTTGGCTGGATTCGTTCGATGCTGGTTTTGAATAAGTATAAATAAGGGTGGAAATTTTCAATCTAATTTACATAATACTGGATTTAAAAGAAAAACAAAACAAATCTGCATTCAAACATCTGAAAAATTCGAGTACTTTTCCTCCAGGTAAGGTTGAAAATTTTCAGCCTGTACTTGCATTATTTATCGTATTGAATATTCATCATGATATTATTTTTTTGTTTCTAACAAATTTCATTAATTTTATTTATAGATTACAAAATTAATACAATATTTAAATTTAAAACGATTTTCATGAAGAGCTTGATTTCTCAATATGTCTAAGATGCAAACAAAGAAATTTTGTAAGTTCGAAAACAGTTAGCGTCTTGTCAATAGATTATTTATTAATTTATACTATATTTGTTATCATCATTTTTATTACTTCTTCTTGTTTTTTTTTATTACATATTTTTAAATAATCTATTGTCAAGACTATAAAACTATTTTCGAACTTGCAAAATTTCTTTCCCATTTTTAGTACTAAAATAAACAGCATAAAGCAACACTTTTCCTCGAAGCGGATAAAGGATTAGCGGAGATATACGTGTTCAACGATGTCACCTCCCACTTTATACCGATACACTGTGAATTCTCTCAAATGCCTTTCCGATTCTAAAAGTGCTGCTCTATATGTTAGGGACGCATTCGAGACTTGCTTGCTTGCAGTTATGTCACAGTTTATGTTCATTTATTTATTTGAACTGTGTGGAGTTTGTGTCATGACTTTTATTCAGAACATTTTTAACTTAATGTTTTTTTTTACATTTTTGTTTAACATGAGATCTTATCAGTATTTCCCGTAGGTTTAGGCAGATATTTAACTACCCATAGAGTATTCAAACACCTATTATGACTTAGTACCGTATAACACCTTAGTATCATGGAGTTAGCCTCATAGCCATCGGCTATGATCAGACTGCTTAAAAAAAATGGAAAAACGCGACATCACTTTGCACGACATGGGAATCAAACCCACGACCGCAGCCTACTAGATACCCCTAAAAACACGAGGTAGTCCATATATCTTTCACATTTTTTATACTCTTCTGACTATTTTGTATTTCAGACATTTGCCGTTACTAATAACACCAATAAAAGTGAGTATGCTTGTATCCTATTAGTTCACTGCAGGCCTTCTACGTATTTCACATAAAGCAACAATGTTAAAACCCTTACGCCGTAGTTCTCATTAAGTATGCCAAAACTGTATTGCGGGCTATCCAGGAGGAAATGGTTGTTGTAACCATTACAATAGCTTCTAGTCCCAGTTAGTTAAATTTAGCCGAACGAGAAGGCAGAATATAAACATTATACTTAGTCCATTCGATGTTAGCCAATACAAAATACTGGATAAAAATGTCAACAAACTCACCTCAGACTATCCTCCTCAGCCTTGCCTTTTCCCAACTATATTGGGGTCGACTTCTAGTCTAGCCGGATGCAGCTAAATACCAGTATTTTACATGAAGCGACTGCCTATCTGACCTCCACAACCCAGTTAGTACTGGGTAATACGTTACCACTTAGTAAGACTGGTTGTCAGACTTTTTGGGCCACTAAACTCACCAGAAACATTAAAAAGTTAAGCTAACAAACATCTGCTTAACCCCTCGAGGACAACAACCGTGAACATAACAACACAATTTCCCGCGTTTAATTACGAAACAGAAAAAGGGAAAACGCGAAGTCCCAACGTGTAGACAAGCGCGAAATAACTTAACAAATCTAAGAGCATCTTTCTATTCTCAAGTGGGGGATAGCACGGAGAAATATTATTAAGAACCTCTATGGATGAACCGGGGTGAGCACTGGGTTACATCCCAGTGGGATAACAAATTCGTAATCTTGTTACATTACCACAGACTCCAGGGCGCCGTACGATACTTTGACAACCATTATGATTGTATTAATTTACATCAAATGATGTTATACACAGTTTTGCAAAGTACTAAATTGACAAGTTATTAAACGAGTATTCTTAGTACTTTATGAACGGTTTCAGACTAGTGTATTTTTTGCTGCGTATAAGCTTGTTTTGGCTTACTTGCGTGCGTGGCGCGCGCCTCATTTGGCGCTAAAAAAATCGAACGCGCGTACACGCGCTCTTTGTTCGAACCGGTGGGTTCTGTTAGTATCTCTCTCGACTCGCGCTTACACTAGCGTATAAGCGCGTTAACGATTGTCCGAGATACGCGTGAATCAAAAGGCGCGCGGTAGACGCGCTTAAAAAAACGAGTTTATACGCGAATGTACACCAATAACCTAAAACCGCTCTATCGTTTTACCTTTTACGAGTTAGATTACTTTGTTCTAGCGATTATTTAAAGCGTTTCTTCGAATCATGACTGTAAGATTAAATAGTCAGGTTTATTCCTGGAATAAGGATACTGACTCGTATAGCCTCAAAAATAGCATGACCTATGAATGGGTCTAGCTGAAAATGTCACAAACAAATTGTTTTATTTTTCATTTCATTATCTACTCGACCTGCGTAATTCGAGAAGCATTTCAATATTTTGTTAAGAAAAGTTTGTCTCTAAAGTTACATTGCTTGTTTCCTTAAATTGATATTTGACCAAAATCTAATTGAAACAACCGTCGCGGAATCTCAGCTCACCAACCTTTGATTTTCAAGCTTTACCATTAATTGAATATCAATACGTAATACAGCGGTTCGAGTGTTAGGTAATACCCCTAAGTAACTAATGGGTAAATAATAGGCGAGAGGCGCTACTTACATACATAGAAATGTCCAGAAGGATTACTTGAAGTATACTTTAAATAACATAATAAATTATAATCGGTGTTTTAGTAAGATGGAAAATAAAATAAGACTGTGTATTTTGAAAAATATATCTACACTTAACTATAATTTATATGTTTAAGACTTTTTGTGACTTATGACTCCCTAGGAGTTTAGATATCGGCTTTATTCGGGTATTTTTAACGCTTATCTTAAATGAAAAAAAATAATAATACGAAAAAATTAAACAAAAAGAACGAATCGGTTGAACGAATGATACGAATGAATTATGAAGCCAAAACAAATTAGAAAAGTATCTGAGAGAAAAGCAACACTATAGTTATGTGTTTTTTGATACCTGTATACAATCTTTGCGTAATAATAATGTTAAACAGTTCTGATGCTCTTTCTCAATGTGCAATAAAGCTCTACCTGTTTAAAACATATCGTTTTACCACGGGTAAATAACCCAAAACCATAATCTCAACGATTCAAAATCTCAACACTTTAAAATATCAAAGTTTAATAAATTATCAAGTCATAATCTCAAAATACAAGGTGTAAACCACCTCATCACGAAGCTGTCAGCCAAGCGTTCTGTACATCACACAACGCAAAAAATATTGCTAGGAAACAACTTTTTTTTTGGTTTTTGTGCTGATGGATGGATTGAATAGTACGGGGGTTGTGGAGGGGTTTAAAAATCTTACAATGAAAATTTGTATTGCAAAAAATGTCAAAACGTTGTAACTTTAACCCCCAATATCTCCGTAACTACGAGGTTCCCAGGTATGGTGTAGAACAAAAAAACTATCGCAAAGAACAAGTGCCTTTCGGTTTCGTTAAGAGCTTTTTACACTCTAAATCATCATCATCTCAGCCGAAAGACGTCCACTGCTGGACATAGGCCTCCCCCAAGTGTCGCCACATTGACCGGTCCCTTGTCCCTCACCAGGTCATCGGTCCACCTAGTGGGAGGTCTTCCAACGCATCGTCTTTCAGTTCGCGGTCGCCAATCCAGAACTTTTCGGCCCCATCGGCCATCCGTTCTGCGAGCAATGTGCCCTGCCCACTGCCACTTAAGTTCAGCAATTCTTCGGGCTACGTCGGTGACCTTGGTTCTCTTGCGGATGTCTTCATTTCTGATTCGATCACGCAAGGAAACTCCGAGCATAGCCCTCTCCATTGCCCTTCGGGTGACTTTAAGCCTTTTGATAAGGCCCATTGTGAGCGACCACGTTTCGGGCCCGTATGTATTCACTGGCAACACACACTGGTCATAGACTTTCGTCTTGAGACACTGCAGTAAGTTGGACGAGAAGATACCGCGCAGCTTCCCGAACGCTGCCCAGCCGAGTCGGATTCGACGATTGACCTCTTTCTCGAAGTTAGACCTACCTAACTGGCAGTAACTGGACTGTTTGTCCTAGGTATACATAATCGTCTACAATTTCGATTGTAGAGTCTCCGATCTTGATAGGAATGGGTGTGACATGGGCATTCAGCATGACCTTCGTCTGGTCCATGTTCATTTTTAGACCCACTCTTTCGGAAGCTCTACTGAGGTCATCGAGCATTGTACTGAGGTCCTCCATGGTCTCAGCCATGACCACTATATCGTCGGCAAACCGAAGGTGAGTGATGTACTCGCCATTGACGTTGATGCCTAGCCCTCTCTAGTCCAGAACCTTGAAGACATCCTCCAGTGCAGCGGTGAACAGTTTCGGAGATATGACGTCTCCCTGTCTTACACCTCGCTGCAGAAGGATAGGTTCCGAGGCTTGGTCCTGAAGTCGGACTGACATGGTGGCGTTTTTGTACAAACACTTCAACACCTCGATAGTCAATTTGGCACCGTTGGAGAGACTGCAGTACATCCCAGGTTTCGATTGAATCAAAGGCTTTTTCGTAGTCCACAAACGCTAAGCAGAGAGGCAAGTTATACTCTTCGGTCTTCTGTATAACCTGCCGAAGCGTATGTATGTGGTCCACGGTGATAAAGCCTTTTCGGAAGCCGGCTTGTTCGGGTGGCTGGAAATCGTCAAACCTGCGCGCGAGACGATTCGTGATGACTCTTGAAAACAACTTGTAGACATGGCTTAGAAGTGAGATGGGTCTGTAATTCTTCAACCGGGCATTGTCACCCTTCTTGAAGAAGAGTACCACCCACCACACCCCTGCACCATGCCTGTGGCGTTTTCCCCTCGAGCACGACGGAATTAAACAGCTTCTGAAGGGCCTTAAGTACCGGTTTTCCACCCGCCTTCAGGAGTTCGGCCGTAATTCCGTCATCACCCGGTGCTTTGTTGTTTTTGAGCTGTTTCAGAGCCATCCTAATCTCGTACAGGCTGAAGTCCGGGATGTCTTCGGTATAGTGTCGGGTTAGTCTAGCTCTTGGGTCGTTTGCTAGGTCGACAATGGGTATGCTGGTTGACGTGTACAACTGTCCATAGAAGCTCTCGATCTCCCTCAGTAGCTCCGGTTTGGCGCATAAGATCCTGCCATCGTCGGTCTTCAGTTTCGTGAGCTGGCTCTGCCTAATAGTTAAAAATACTTTGGTATTAAAGCGGCGGAGGTCGCTCTTTAAGGATTTAGAGATCCGTCTATTGAGCTGCCGGTATTTCGACGCCTCATCTGAAGACTGCAGGATCATCTCACGCCGCTCCTTCATGAACTCGAGAGTTTGATCGGAGAACCTCCTTTTCTGATCTGTACGATGTGTCTTGAAGAACTTAGAACCGGTCGTATGGACAGTTTCCGCGAACCCATCGTTGTATTCGTCCACTGAGCCGCCTAGGCACTCGAAACGATTCTGGAGTTCGAGCTGAAAGCTCTCGGGGTTTTGGATTTGGATCTGTGCTGGACGGAGCGTAGACTTCATCAGTCGAGACCTTTCTAGCTTGATATTGATGTTCAATGTGCCTCTTACCATGCGGTGATCGCTCCCGGTTTTCACCGAATTGATCACAGAGACGTCATTGAACATTTAATTTTGCTTCTTGGTTGACATGATGAAGTCAATCTCGTTTTTTGTTACACCATCTGGGCTCTGCCAGGTCCACTTCCTGTGCTCGCGCTTTTCGAAGAAGGAGTTCATCATATAGAGGCCCTCTTTCTCCATAAAACTAGCCAGTTGGTGGCCCCGGTGGTTCCGACGTCCGACTCCAAATTGCCCCACCTACAGCTCATCCCCGTCTCGTTTGCCCAGTTTCGCGTTGAAGTCCCCCATGACAACGGTGAAGTGAGTTTTGAAACCATGCATGGCTTTAGAGATATCCTCATACATGGTCTCCACTTCGTCGTCGGGGTGTGCCGAGGTCAGGGCGTAGACCTGTATGACCTTCAGCGAATATCTTGAGGATATTCTGAGTATAAGGTACGCCACCCTGGTCGACACACTCTCGATCTTCACCACGTTGTTCACAAGGGACTTGTGGACGATAAACCCAACACCACCCTGGGACTGGCGGTCACCCTCTCGGAAATAAAGCAGGTTGCCGGATTTTAGGATTATCGTGTCCTCCCCCTCTCTTCGGACTTCAGATAATCCCACAATACTCCATCGCAGCTTGCTCAATTCCTCTTCGAGCTCCGCTATCTTCTCGTCGGTCCGGAGTGTGCGCGTGTTGTAAGTTGCCAGGTCTAGTCGTTGGTGTTGGCAGCCGAATCCCATCCGGGGATTCTTCGCACCCCTTGCCGCCTCGCCTTGACCGCTGCCGTAGTCGCGGTAGACGGGCTGCCGGGTACTAGGGGCCATTTATTTAATGCGGTGTCCATTTGGGGGGTTTTGCCATAATCGCCACGCTTGGCAGGCGGGTTGGCGATCGCAGTACGGTTGTCACAAAAGCACAGAGAACGCTGCTGCCCATTCTCTGGTAAGTCCCTTAGTCGCCTCTTACGACACCCACGGGAAGATATGGGATGGTGCTATTCTTTACGTCCGGCACCATGCGGACGATATATTACCTACTTATAATATTTTTTTTCAATCTGTAAGTAATTCAAAAATTGTTTATGATTATGATTATAGTGTTGGCGTTGTTGAGTTTATGACTGTTGATCTTATGGTATCAGGGGTAAAAAACAATTTTCGGTGGTACCACTGGATCGCTTGGTGGTACCTTGGGCACTAAACGAAAAATAATGGCTTAGGAAAAAAACTCACTTTTACGCCTTTTCTACTGCTTAGCTGTAGGAAGTTGCGGAGCTTAGCAAGAGTTCATTATCATCTGTCTAACCTTTTCCCAACTATGTTAAAGTCAACTTTCAGTCTAACTAGACTTAAGACGCCTGCGGAGCATGCGTATTTCATACAAACGTAATACCAAAATAATTTGTAAATTAAACGTATTCCTAAGGTCGTGTGTATTTATTTCGATTGAATTACAGAATATCTAGGTTCGCAAATGTATATTTTGATTGGACACTGATTTTAACAAGAGTTATAAGAAAAATAAGTTTTCTATAGAAAATTTAAATTCCTCATATCTCGTCTTTGCATCACTATTCTCTCAAAAAACATATTTGGGAACATAGATATTCTGTAATTCAATCGAAATAAATACAGACTACCTCAAGAATATGTTTGATTTACAAATAATTTTGGTATTACGTTTGTATGAAATACGCATCCTCCGCCGGCCCCTTAATACCTGAATTTTATTATATGCTTCTGCTGTCCTCAAAAACGGCGAAGGAAAACATGGTGAGGAAACCGGCAAGTCCTAGAACCAAAAATTCGAAGATATGTGACATCTACCAACCCGCACTGGGCCCGCGTATTAAAGCCCATACGCAAAATACGCGCTGTGACGTGGAGTGGCGGACACCAGCCCGTTGTACAATACAATACCTGCATTTTACATGGAATTTCTGCCTATCTGACCTACACCCACCCAGTTAGTACTTGCTAACAAGAGATCATAACGGTTTATTTTTAATGGGACTTCTGTTCTACCATTTGGTGTGACTTGGTGGAACTATCGTATCCTGAATGTTAGATTAGCAGGTATGCGGGCGCAGTGCAAAGATGACGCGTGTGATAATGTACCTACGTGTCTGTACGCAGTGCATCGTGCACTGGCAAATACTTGGCGATGTTATTGGCTTGTATTGGATGTTCATGGCAGATGTCGATAGTATCATTGTTCTTTGAAGAACAATAACTGGGTTGTAGATGTCAGATATGCAGTTGCTCCACTGGTGTTTATCAACATCTGGTAAGACTGAAAGCCGACCCAAATTGCGGATAGAAGGCCAGCCGAAATAATCAAACACATCAGTCATTGCCGCGAAAATATTTTAATGCAGTTTTTCTTGGTGTATTCCCCTTAACCCCACCGTCTGTGTCCCTACTGGTGGGGCCAGCGGGAATTGATTTAAACAATTGAAAAATGTTCTTGTTAATCCCACTCTAAAATTGACATGGTTGGTCTCTTCGAACCCATATAGTCTACTGGCCAATCTCAGTGGATTATCATTAAAACGATAAAATCACCAATAGTTTGAAAGATCCTTCCTTTTATTACTACTGGAAAAACTTTAAAGCAATATAATTTCTTAATCCAATGTTTGTTGAAAGATTCCTTTGTTAGCCGTGTCTGGAAGGTATTGAACACAAGATTTCATTACGCGTAGTGGTCGGTATCGTCTTTATAGTGTCATAAACGAGGAAATAACATTAAAGGGGAGCGTAAAAACGACGACCTGTGGCATTGCATTCCAGCTTAACGTCCATATCGCACATTTATACAACCTTAAGATATATTGGCGAAAGGTTTTATTTATGCTTTTGAGATATTGTATAGATGGACATAATATTGTTTACCTTAAGTTTTATTTCAGCTACTTTATTTGCTTCTTGGGGATAGTGTTATGCATTTCGTAACGCAAGAAATTAAGTCTTTTCGCCAAAATATCGAATTGCAACTATTAGAGATTATATATTAATAGAACATAAAAAGGTCAGACTGGATGCAAATTGCGGCGACAAGTGAGTTGTGGTGAAGTATGAGAGAGGAAACGTTCAGCAATGATAGGCTGAGTTGGTTGATGGAATTAAGGGTTGCAGTTTAAAGGTCGTGGCCCACTTGGCAAGCACCGCACCAGCACCGCACCAGCACCGCACCAGCACCGCACCAGCACCGCACCAGCACCGTACCAGCATCGCACCAGCACCACACTTCACGCCGTCCGCGAGGCGGAAGCTATCAGTGCGTGCGCTGGCCGTGATAGTGCGGGAGGTAGCGTTGCATTTTAGATAGTGTTTTACGCCGAACGGTTGCCATCTTGTTCGATAGATCTCTAATGACTGATAAGTGAAACCAGCGTCAGCTGAGGCACCCGCGGTGGGTGTAGTATTGAGAGGTTACGGAAGTGGTGGAAAAAAAAGAGTGTACGCCGGATGAAATTTTACGAAGTGATTGTTTACATTATCAAAAGTACGAAAACAACAATCAGCTGCGTGGGTAGCAGTATTTACAAGTTCATGCAAGCGATAATTGACACCCATGTCGGAAAATTAAAAAAAAAACTCTCGAAAGATTGTCAACCGAACATACTGCTTATAATTTAAAGTATTATTATATTATGTTTCATCATTGGTGTCGTGTTCGTGTTTTTCGGGGTGGCTGATAACGAAAATGAGGTTAAAGTTAACTATGCCAAGTATTAACGTGACTATACGACACACGATTTAATGCTCTTTTTTTAATGGCAAGTTAATTGCTTGGTTGGAGCGGTGCTGGTGCGGTGCTTGAAAAGTGAGCCACGACCTTAAATCTGACGAAGACCGCCGGGGGCCGGGAAAAATACTTTCGTAATAAAATTGAAAGAAATGATATCCGACTTCCTAGGTCCCTATGTTATGTATATCTATACTATCCATACTAATATTGTTAAAAGGAAATATTTGATTTTTTGTTTGTTTGTGTGTTTGTTACCATTTAACTGTAAAACCACTCGATCGATTTTAAAAATTCTTTCATCAGTAGAAAGAGATGTCTTTACTGAGTGACATAGGCTATATTTTATCTCCATACTCCCACGGGAACGGGAACTACGTGGGTGAAACCGTGTGACATCCACTAGTGTCCAAATATATCCAAGCGCTTGCAATAACGGGGATGACAATGACTCCTCTATTGTACCGAGAACAGTCCAATATCATTAATTAAAAGCGCATCAAACCAATATAGCCTCTACGAGTGTATCAATACAACTAAACAGCCTCGTAACAAAAATTAATTATGATTTACGCAAATGAATTGTGAATGAAATGAATCAAACAACGAGATGAATTGCGACACAATTAATTGTGTTATCGTAAGTCGACGAGTCTGTGAAGGCAGGACACACAAAGCGGGCAACAGATGCGAGCATTAAAATTAACATGGTTGTTAATTGATGTAAACAACACACGCGGGGTAGGTACTAATGGAAGTAAGGTATCACTCCATTTAATTGCCCATATATGTGCTGAGGTTACCACGTTAATTGGAACTAATAACGTTGCCAGTGCCGCATTCAAACTACCCGCCCTAAATTGCTTTGCCGTGAAATTTAATTATTGTTTTCATTGACAATGTTAGGTTTGGAAAAAATGTGATATGGATGTTTTATGAAACTTGTTGTATCTTGTGATTACTTACATATAAGAGAGTATTTAATTTTTTTGTTTGAGTTTTTATTAGCTCAAAGATGCTTTGTCAGGTAACCTCCTGAGAAGACTCGTCCTGAAAAGTCGAGATTTATTTTCCAAAACTCTTTTAACATTAGAATTTTAACAGTAAGTTCTTACCAAAAAAGTCGGTTATTATTTACACGTTCACAATGTTCGTCTAAGGTCCATGTTTATCGAAATGATAACTGTCTGATTATCTAAAACAGCTGTCAGTGTGACATGTTCCAATACAAAAATGTGTTTTAAACAGCTGTTTTAGATAATCAGACCGTCATCTTTTTGGTGAACATGGACCTTAGTCTTCGGCCCAAGTTACGAAACAGCAGACATTGTAAACACTGGAAAGACTACCTAAGTACGAGTAAGTAACGTAGCTAATATGTTACTCAGGGAACAAAGTGCCTCGTTTGCACCAAGACCAATAGACGGACGGTGCATTAGTTAAATGGATTCGCTTAGCTCTATAGTTCCGTCCAAGTTTCTCCACAATCCAACCAGTAACTTAGATTACTACTGTTGAGTCAAAATGCAAACAATGTCTATTGCGAGATGAAATGTCAATGCTCCTGACAATATCTTTTGATCCTATTGTCTGTTGTTCCGTTCCGTTTATATTAATTGGTTGTTTGTGTTCTTGGAAGTTAAGGTATTGAATACTCAACACTGTCTGTCCAGTCTTTGTTATTTAGTTCAGCTATTCTGAGAACTTTAAAATTGATAATCCGCTTTGAGGATAATGGCTGGGAAAAGGTCTTTATATGAACAGAGATGTTGCCCAACAGTGGGACCGTAACAGGCTCGCATTATTATTTATTTAGTCTCTTTATTTATACTCTCTGATACTCTGGTCATTAAGTTCGTCCATGTTAATGCATTTTACCAGCATCATATTACCGCTGATATTATAAAGAGGGAAATATCAGTTGGTGGTTACAGGGACAAAATATTGTTCATTGATCGGTTAGCTTTTGTCGTGGTGTCATTGTAAATAATATAATATCTTTTTTGATAAAGTATAAAGTTTGCAAGACTGTCCTTATTATATGTGAGTTAGACTCTTTCACTTGTAACCTTAAAAAAGGATTATTAATAAGTATGTTAGTAGGTGCCTTTCCGAGACGGGCTGCAGACTGCAACCGCAGGCGACACTGCGCCTAGTGGCTGCGGTTGGACCGCAGTGTGGCCTGCAGTCGTGGAAGCGTTTGCAAGCGCTGCGACAGGCCGCGGCTGCACAATGCATAGAACCATGTCTCAGTCACTCCAGTACCTTCGTGACAAACATTTTTTACGAGTGTACTCTCTACGGTTCGTGACACCATTGGGCACTGCAGTCTGCGGTCGCTGCGCGCCTATTCATAGAAACAAGTGGTGTCGCTTGCAGTTTGCGGTTTGCAGCCCGTCTCGGAAAAGCACCTTAGCTTACCTTACTATGTAGTAGGTTATTATATTTTATAAGGTGTGTTAGCTCATCCAAATACGGTTCTAAAAGAAGTAGGTCCACATTGAGGTTCCACGGATGGAAATAGAACGTAACTCGACCGACGGTCAAGAAAGTTTTAAAAATGAGAGCTTAGTAGGACTGACTGACAAAGACTAAACAAGTTACAAAAAATACACGATCTGAATAAAAATGTATACAAACGAAGTTGCTTTCATTTCACAAAAAACATAGACCTATTTCAATTACCACGACAGCCCACGATTCAAAAAGCATAAAACTGTATGTCACAAAAAGGTCAGCTGAAAGCATAAGCAGGGAGCGATTCTAAAAGTCGTAGAGATAGTAGCGCTAAATGCAATATTCAAAACGAGTGTGCAATGGGGCACTTGGGACGAGCAGACACTCGTATGAGAGGCTGATTGCTCTGAGAATAGTGCTCTCCGTATGAATCTGTGAGGGTCACTGAAGCTTACATAAAAGTGTTATTTATCCGTGTGTAATTTGCTGTTTTTGTTAGCATAAAGTTATGTTTTACTGTGCTCGACGTGGTTGGTTTAGTTTTCTAGTGTTGTTTTTGTTGAACTGTGCTTGTTTGAATAAATGTTATGATCGTTTTGTTTTACTAGAACTATTATACTTGTATTTGTGTGAAAATTGAAGTCATTTCATAGTGTATGCTCTCTATAATAAAACGATAACCCTTTTAAATCATATTTTTTATTAAAATATTTTAAAGACGTTCTTATCAACCAAAGATAAGAAAAGTAGGTATCAAAATGTGTCTAGATACTAAGTTAGTTTTGAATAGTCTATTTAATTCAACACGCAGACAAAAGATACCTACTTAGGACATAACCATCAAAGAGTCTGTCAAAGTAGTTCAGAAATGTTATCAGTTTGTAACAAAACGCATGAAAAGTAAACGAAGTTAGAAATGTTCTATGTTACAGTTCAGATCGATAAGCAAAAATGTTACTTGCATAGTTCTTAATAAGTAGGTACTAGACAAGGCACTGATTATAATTTAGGCGATATAAATACCCTACTAATAATCACATGACTTGTGAGGAGGTACTTTTTACGTATCATTTATAGTCATAAAACGGTTACACTACAGACTGACTAACAGAAAATACAGTATAAACTTCGTAACGACGACGTCCGAATAGCCACTACTTACCGAATAGCCACTACTTACCGAATAAATAAATAAGAGACATGAGGGGTAGTCTTTGGGGACTGCCGATAAAAGTGAAAAGTAGTTGAATATCCGCTACTGGTTTGTAGCACTCATAGCAGATCCGCTACGTCGTAGCCGTAGCGGATCTGCTACGAGTGCGATTTCCATGATTTTTGTTCACTCAAAAAGTGCTCAACTCGCCTAAATAAATTTTCACTTTAAAAATAAAACAGAATTGTATGAAGTGATCTGCCAAGTTAGTCTGTAAGTTAACGGGAACTTAATTGTATTTGGTGCAACCGGCCCTTAGTTATACACTGAGGAAAAATAAACTAGTGCTATACAAATCCATTCACAAGTTAACTTCTCTCGTAATTCACACAGGTGAATGAAAAAACATTCAACTATTTCAAAAACGGAAAAAATAAGAAATCATTTTTTTATTCACCGGGGTTATCGGCAAAGGTCGTGCGTTGTCAACCGTACATATTTGTTCACACAAAGGTACGCATGCATGAAATCCTATTTTACGGCTCGTATCCTTCCGTTTAGAGCGCCTTTTGAATGGCCGTGTCTGAGCTCACTCGAATATCTTAACCCATATGTTGCCAGCTAGCAGAGCGCTGGGAAATCGACTAGTTTACCTATATTTACATTCCGGCTTTTGAAGTGCCTTTTCTATTGATGTATGTAAGTGAATTAGATAAATTGGGAAAAAATACGTAAAATTTTCCATTTATTTAAAAATACATTTTGTTCGTGATATTAAATGCAATGTTATAATATTTCAAATGCAATTTATACGCCGAAAAATATTTACATTTCATGTTACTTAAACAATCTAATAAAAACGTTCCAACAACATAACTTTTTATGAACTTTTTCCGTTTTCCCGAAAGCTTATATTAAACTAATTAAAACGTTAATCAAAAGCAACATAATATATAACCGAGTAACATTATAATAGTTGTAGTTAATTTATGAGCGTTTACGGCGAGGCGCATATGGAAATCCGCTGGGCGGACGGTGGAGGGCGGGCGGCCGTAGATATGGCGAACAGAGCCTGGGCGTTTGTCGCGATCACGTGGCCAAAGTAACCCCACATAAATTAACCCGTACGCTGCAAGAACAAGGTCATATAACCCTTAAATTAGTGGGCATACAGTTTCCATGAAGATTTTGGTTTAGAAATGTCATGTGTAAATTAGACTAAGTAAAGCTTGGGCTTAATTTGAGTATCATAATTATAAGACCCCTATTCCTACTAACATTATAAATGTAAAAGTTTGTAAGGATGTTTGCATGTTGGTTACTCTTTCGCGCATAACTACTGACCGAATTTGGATGGAATTGTGCCGCACAGACAGTTTATAACCTAATATACTAATTAACACAGGATATACTTTTTATCCCTGTGCAATCCCATGGGACACTTACCGAAGTTCACGCGAGCGAAATCGCGGACAAAAGCTAGTGTTTTTTAAAACAGTAGTAGCAACTTTTTACTTAACAGGTCTATTTACGAGTATTGCTGTCTAGAGTGCTAAAAAGGGCTAACTAAAATCAACGTAGAGTAGCTTACAAACTTTATTCATCCGACTGCAACTAAATCTACGTACATCCCGCACAACTATACATACAGGGTGTAAACCACCTCATCACAAAGCCGTTAACCAAGCATTCTGTACATCAAACTAAGTAACTTTACGCAAAAATTATTGCTGGGAAACAACTTTTTTTTTTGAGGTTATAAATCATGTTTTGTATTAGAACTCAATGTAACGCATTAAAAACATTGTGCTGATGGATGGATTGAATAGTACGGGGGTCGTCTAGGAGTTAAAAGTGAAAATCTTACAAAAAAAACTTGTATTTAAAAAAAAACTTGTCAAAAAGTTGTAACCCCCCATATCTCCGTAACTAGAAGGTTCTCAGGTATGGTGTAGAACAAAAAAATGATCAAAATGATAGGGAGAACAAGTGCCTTTCGGCTTCGTGAAGAGGTGTTTTACACCCTTTATACAACGTGTAACAGAAAGAAAAGATGTTATAGTCATATAGAAGGGTGTGCTACAGACCATCAAACTGAAAAACTTTTTCCATGGGACCATCATTGTATTCGTAAAAAAATAATCAGCTGTCTCGTACATTTGGTCGAGTAGTTATTGGAATTTTGTATGGGGCCTTTTACATTTTTTTCGCAATTACGATGGTGGTCCCATCAGGAGAAAGTTGTTCAGTTTGATGGTCTGTAGCACAAAACTCAAACTCAAAACTCAAATCATTTATTTCAATTAGACCATTACGGCACTTTTGAATGTCAAAAATACAAAACTAAATCAAAGCTACAGTCACAGTCACAAGGCATAATAACTTGAGAAAGTACTGTAGTTGCCCATTCCCTAGCGTAGATCTCTATGGAGAAGAACGGGCAAGAAACTCCATGGACACTCGTTTAAATCAAAATATTGTTACAAAATCTCACACCCTTCCATACTTCCCTTTCTGTTACACGTTGTATAATAGCAATTTTTTACTTAATATTTCTATTTATTGCTCTCCAGAGTGTTAAAAAGGGCTAACTAAAATCAACGTAGAGTAACTCACAAACTTTATTCATCCGACTGCAACCAAATCTACGTACATACCGCACAACTATACATATACAAGCCAGACAGCAACTAAATGCTATTATGGTCTTTTGGCTGAAAAGAGCACCTCACAGTACAGTAACCATAAACAATGAGGAAATAATAACGAACAGATTGAAACGCGGTTAAAACTCGCGCACTCACAAAAGGTCCCACGGGCCACCGTTTATTGTTCAACGCATTTTAATGAACCTGCTATGACCGCCGTGAATACCGATGAAGGGCCTACAGGACTACAGTTCACTTTGCTATTTTGTGTACTGTAACAACTTGTTTATGATTTAATTTTATAATTTTGTGGGGAGGGGAGAGGTGTTTAGGCGTTGCGTTTATAAGAAGTGAAAAGATATAATTATGTTACAAATGTATAGTTTATATACCTACCCATAGTCGTATTCGCTTGTTATAAATGTTAGTGATGGTGCCTAGGTCGTAGGTTGTCGTAGACACGAAATTCATTTGTTGGTTTGGAAAATCATAAAAACGGTTGTTTTATGATCTTCCAAACCAACAAGTGAATTTTTAAACTCGCATGATCACTAAAACTATCATCAAGACTAAAAATCGACAACAACATCATCTCGACTACTTTTATGGTTTTAACTGTGGTAGGTATAGGTAAATGATGTTTATTCAGCAAGTAGGTTTTCACAAAAACTTTTTCGCTTCATTTTTTAAACTAGATGGGGCTGGTGTTTCGTACCTGAGTAATACTCTGAAAAGAAATAGCCGAAAGAAACTCAGAGGTCATAGTCTCTTTTGAAGTCCAGACAATCTTGCTCAATTCAAATGAGGACTATGCAGATTAGTGTCTGAGATGGTCTTTTGAAGAAAGAACCACACAGATATGAATGGACCTGTCCAGTCAGTGCAAGCATTTGTCAGTTATCGTGTAGTTTACATACACGTACTTATAACTCAAGGAGCTCAACGAAACGACGAACAATGCCAAAGAAAGGACATTTGGGTAGGTCGCTTATATTACTCAAACTGCCCAGACAGTTGTTAGTTAAAAAAAAAAAAAAAAAAAAAAAACTTTATTTGCTAAATCAAAAATAACAACCTTGCACAGTTCAACAGCGTACAAAATAATAGTAGATGTAGATACAATTTTTGTTTGTTACGTGTCGGTACTTATTACATGTTGTTAACACAGAACAGATTCACTCTGCTCCCCGTACTAGTATAGACTGTATTACGGTGGACCAGTGTTCCTCGCTCTCTGTGATTGTGCTCATGGTAGCATACTTGTGACAAAAATACTATTTTGTTATTATAACTTAAAGAGTTTTAGAAAATTAAAGCAAAGCAGAATACAATATTACTTAAACTAGGGGTAGGCAAACATAGAATAGTGAATAGTGAGCATTTTTTTTTTTTTTTTAGAAGGTACATGTAAAAGTTGACATAGTATACGCAAAATATTTAGATGATTAGTTTGTTTACATTGTGTTTGGTTGGTATACTTTATAGTGTTTGCCTATTCAAAAAAAACTAGATGCAAAGTATATTTAAAGTTATATAACTTTAAATCAAAAATAAAAGAAGGTCTTGATTATTAGCGATTATCTTTATGTGTAAAAAGTGTACGTTGTATGTGTAATGATAAGTGTAAGTGATTTGAAGTATGTAAATGTATGTAGTGTATGTATGTGTATGATGCAAATTTTGGTGATTGATTTAACTACAAATTTTAAGTATTTTTTCAGTATCATCATAGTTCAGTGAGATAAGAAACTTAAAAGTTGGTTATTTCAATTCAGTCATATTCAAAGCTAAGACAAAATATTTTCATTACAAAATGTGAGGTAGAGAATGCCTTGTTATGCATTAAGTTTAAATATATAGATTATGAAAAAGTTGTACGTAAACAAAACACAACACACCCTATCGGTTCTTCATGCGGTAAGACAAACCACACGCTATCAACCTGTAATACATAAATTACACGACGCTCAGCAGTAAATCATATCCGAGCATAATAATTTAATGCGATGCCTCTAAGACGAATAACGGTGGCGGACAATGAAAAATAATTAAAAGTAATAAATCTCTCCGCAGGTAACAAAAACGTGAAGTGCTTAATAAACGTCGCATGCTTGTGGAGGAGCGTGGGAAAGAGCACACGTGGGGCATCCCTATTCTGGAGATCCGGACACGGTGTCCGATCAGATGTCCGGAGTGTAACTTGTAGGAGTATCGGTGCCCGATCTGCTACGGAGATGTTACTTGTAGGGTTGTAGGACATCGGCGACTGTGTTAACAGGATCATTATCTGGGGTTAGAGTATCGGATGACCCTCTGTGTAATGTAATTTGGGGAATGAGCGGTTTAATCGTCTAATAGGCGTCTTGGACTGTTTTATATGGTACTATAGTTAATTTTGAGTATAGTTTTTATTATTATAGGGAAAAATTCGTGAGTTTATGTATACATGTATTATTTTGTTTTAGAAAAATAACCTTTGGAAGGTTATTAAGATTTTGTTTCCAGTATTACAACCACATGTTTGTGTCTTTTTTACTTTTATCATCCAATTAACGATGTATTTACTTGTTACTTAATCATAAAATAAATGGTTGACTACGAAACAAAATAAATAAATCAACAACAATATTACTATCATAATTTCGTTGTAAAGTATTATTTTACGTTTCATTGTCAGAATAAACCGCTCGGGGATCGCCCTGCCTTCCCTCCGAACATGAGATTAGAATGGACACCTGAAACCATTGCTGTCCTTAATTACGTTTTAATTACTCTTGATTCTTTCAATCGCTTTGAATAATTAAACAATTTTATTATAAGTTTACGGGTAGGCACGTGATTTTTTGATGAATTTTTGGATGGATCTTTTTTGATTGTTTTCGTTGAATGGAGTGCTGATATTTATAGAATGGAGAGTAATTTTTACTATAGGTACCTATACCGTTATGTTTTATTTATAGTGCTAATGTAAGAAAGTTAGAGGAAACTTTTGAGTAATGAATGGAATGAATGTGGTTGGGTATAAGAGTAGAGGAAGACCAAACAACCGATGGATGGACTGTGTGAAAGATGAAAATGCAAAAAGGAGGTGTCTGATGAGCCGGAGTTGCGGGCCTGTTCGAAAGAGATACCGCGGCCCCGGAACATAAAGGGCGAGGAAGGAACATGAATGGGTTTTAGTCAGTAAAAGTCTGACACTCCCTCCCGCTCCGCCCAGAGTGGGAGAAGTTATTTGATGATTACCCATCCGAAAAAAGGCATAACAACTGGGCGCCCCGGTCCGGAAAAGGGTTTTTGGGTTTTACATCAGGATAGTTTTAGTAGCAGCCCAGAGTTGTACCCAGTTGACGACAATAGGCTAGCTCCCTACTGGACTTGAACAGAAGTGGGGGTCTGGGGGAATGTGCTGCATGGAAAACCTCTACCTACCTTTCAACCTACAAGCGTGGTGTTAAATAATGTTTATGTATCCATCCAATTTTTATTTTGTTTACTAGTATGTGGCTTTTTTTTCTTCAATATTTCGCCCGCCAGCTGCTCGCGGTTTATAACACAACTGTAACATTTCTTATGGCATCCATAGGCAAATAAGAAGCGGTTTCACAAAACCCGTACCGTGCCCCTACCGTTCGCTTTCTTACAACAATAATGGGGTTAGGTGCTATATTTATGACCGAGACTGGATAAAATTATGTGGCGTCGTACTAATATTGCTGCCAAGGCGAACACTGCATGTGTTCTGTTCCCACGGCCGGATCTACCATGAGCTAAATCTCTTCTTATTTTCTTGTAAAACATACGTTTCATTCTGTCACGCAAAGACGAGGTTATCTAATCTAGACGACCGGTTTCTTTCATCTTAATTCTGTTAAAAAAAAACGTTTAGCTTAGCGTAAAGTTTAGCTTCCAGTAATTGTAATAAAAGTTAACTGAGCGACGTAAGTAAATCTGCAGCGTTGGAATCACCTGGGCGGGTCGCTTCTGAGAATTAAAGTGACTCCGCTTTGCTTTTATTTTAATACGTCGTAGCCTCCCGTCTGCCGCGCCGTAGACCGGAGCGTAGATTTTCGTAGCACCGTAGCCAGTTCGTAGCACTAAGTAAGCAATGTCGTTAGACTTAGTGCAATTTGCTGCTACGTGTAAGTCGTTTGGCAATTGCCGTTATAAGCTGTAAACACTTTGATGCTGTTCGTTCAAATAAGTGCTTGTAAACAAATTGTGAGTTGGCTGTTTTCGGCTTGGAAGAGGCCAAAATATGGGGAATATGTTTTATTTTGATAAGCAACAGCCTGAACATATAGGCGTGCATCTTATTGCTCTCACCATATATTAATTACTTATCATATTAATCAAGCACATGTATTCAAAGAGTCCTTTGATTCAGACATCAATTCCTTTCATAGCAATGACGATCGGTAGGCCAATTTCAATACCAAACTACCGCCAGAAGTCAGAACTGTACGTCACGAAAAAGTAAAAAAAGATTTTATCTATGAATAAAAAACACAATATGACATTGTGACTTGAACACCATTCGGTTACGACAAGCACATGTATACAGAGGGGTTGAATAATTTACGAGTGCACTAACTTTGGCACGGCGGGACCCGTTCTGTACAGATGCGGGAAGTACATATATCAAACCGGGCCGAAGGTTACAACTTCAATAAAACTTCAGCGAAACTTATTCAAACGCGGCGGCCGGTGAAAGCTGTTTTTAACTTGTGCCCGCGAGGGATCACCCATACAAATAAAGAGTTAGTTCCGATATGAAAGCTGATTTCTTTTTCTGAAATAACTTTTAGAAAACATTCTTGGCTGTTTGCCATTTTAAGTAAATTTTCTGTATTTTTTTTATTATTATATTAGGTAGGTTTTATATGGGCAGGCGGCCAAGCTGATGGCCTGGTGATGTATACTTTATGCTTTAAATTGTTCGTGGCCTGAATATTGTTATTAAAAATTCCTTCAAAATCTTTTATTTCTCATTTATTTTTCATATAAAAATTGTCGGAAATAAAAGATTTCGATAGGTAAAAGAGCTGATAAAACATCATATCCTATTCATATGATCACATTATACACAAGCCCTCGGAAAGTTGACTATCGTAAAGTACACAAAATCTTTGGGAACGAAGTCCCGGGTGGATACTAGTTTGATATACTTCGGGTTATGATTTACACGGAAAGGGACAAATAAATCTAAATATTCAATGAGTCGTACACTTTCAGACTTCTTGGTAATAAATTATGGAGTTACCATAGTACCTACCAATACACCTATGTCATTATTAGGTGAACGAAATGTCGGAAGTTTGGTTCGCTGCGCTTTTTAATAGAATTAAAAAAGGAGGAGGTTCCGAAATCGGTAGAATTTTTTAAAATGTAAGTCATTACTCAAATCTACTCTTGGCAAAAGAAATCATCTTCATTATATTGGGTTAGCATACTTGGCATTAAATAAATGATCTCAATATCATGTACTCTAACATACTTACGAGTATATAGCGGTGAGGTTTTATTACGCCCACGATTACCATAATCCCAATTAATTAATTAATGCTTAATTACTCATCATGTGCCTAGTCTTTTTCCAACTATGTTGGGGTCAGCTTTCAGTCTACAGATTATAAGCTTACAGTCTAGTCAATAGGTCAAAAATGAACAAACTATCTACAATGGCTCAAATCTGTGTTTTGCCAACAAGCCAGCAAAAGGCACGCGGTCGCGAGCCGCCCGGCGCGCGGCGCCCGTCACGGCACAAAACACACATTTGCATAAAACTCGAATTGGCTTCAACGATGTGTGTGCCACTGTTGTAATGCAAACTTTTAAACTAGATCTGCTCGACATTACACGTCGAAACTTCCTCTGCATTTCCAAAGATAAGTTCTTTAGCCGTTTGTCTAGACGTGGAGTTGATGTTTGTAGATGTATTAAAATAAAAATAAATGTACGGTGACTGGTTATTATTGATCAAGTGTGTTCATTATTATAAACAACTTTTACTATGGGGCCAACTCTGAAACAGCGAAAACTAATCTGATGTTCAATACATTGTTTCAAAGTAGGTGAACTCGATCATTTTTCGGACAAGATTTCGGGCTTAGCTCTACGGTAGAAGTTGTTCGAATAATGATGGATACAATGTTTAAGTATCAGTCACTAATTTAGTCACCGTATTTACTAGTAGGGTTCTTTTTTAATCAGTTGATTTTTAAATTATTCGTAGTTTTCCATAAAAGCGCTGATGAATTAGGTTCACGATCAGTATTCATTTATTTATCAGCGCACGACGTTGGGCGCATTCTAGGCTGAGTGTTGGTTCTACTACTATTTTTTTAGCCCGTTATAAGCTGTTACTGTACCCAAACTCGACTGAAAAAAAACAGAGCAATAAATCGCGTTAACCTAAGTTTTAAAAATAATATGAGGAGCCACATCATTTCCTTTTTGAACCCGACGGCTGCTACCAGATTAGAAAGCTACAATATTTCCACTTTTACAGCAATCACTCTACCACTTCCACAATAAAACCAATTTTCGTTCAAATACGACACTATTCTTCCGATATACTCCATACTGTCGTACATATGTTACTCAATTTGTAACATAAAGCTCAATGCACACGCGAGACGCGGCGTCAAATCTTGTCAGTCGCTCAATAAAGAGCAAATAAACTCGAGTTTCGAGTACATTTGAGCTCACACTCGTGCTCACAAGCGAGCTCTCGAGGCGCGGCACTCGACGAGTGTTTAGCAAACTGTGTAAACAATACCTTCTTGTGATTTATGTTAGACAGATTGGGTAAATGGAAAACGTATTTTTTTCCCTTAGAGAAAACGGTTTTTAGTCTGAAACTAGCTTTAATACATTTATGAATATTAATAATGTTTTTCCTTTGAAAATTTTGGTTTATAAAGTATTTTTGGGAGCACAAATAACAAACGTAGGCCTACCCATCTGTAGCGAAAGTAACACAAAACAGACGCCATCAAGAAAATTCGTCGACGGAAACTGTATGAAACAAGCACGCGACAGATGGCTACCGTACACGGAAATAGGTTCCAACAGAGTAAAGAGATACGCTGTGAATGGGGAAAACGAAGAGTCAAACAAAATTACTACCTATTTCGATGTAATTATTTTCTTGAAGGTGCATGCCAAGGGGCCCGCCAGTAAATTGAGCCCTTTATAAAAGGGCTTTAAAAAAAAGGGCTTTTGTAAATTGGGCCCTTTATAAAAGGGCTCAATTTACTAGCGGTCACGGGCCCCTTGGCATGCCCGATATCTGTCAGACAGATATTGGGCAGAGAAATTCAAAAGAGATGTTTAATTTTGGGCCACCACTATGTACACTACATAAATAAATAGGAAAAAAATAGGGGAATTTCATGAAAATACTAACAAATTAATTTGAAGAAGGGTACAGTCGTACGAAATTGAAGTTTTTTAATTAGATAACCCTATTTTTAGGGCAGCCATGACGGTGGTGTGACATGACGTTTGACGACTTTGACAGATTTAAGAAGTGACTTCTTTGAGTCTGTCTTTGCTTTGAGTTTGGATTGGATGTGTTCATTCAAATGTCATTGTCAAAATAACATTGTTCGCAAACTGCTACTCTGATCCACCATGTTAAATTTTACGTTGTGTTGCTCTCCTCGACCAAGTTAATTTGAATATACATTGAAACGAAGTGAAATTAAAGAAAATTAACAAAAAAAAAACGGTTACTGTATTAAATAGCGATATTTACGTATGTGTACATAGTGCTGGCCCACGGTCCATACATTTCTGTAACATCTCCTTTCTTATTACGTAATTATTGAAGAGAGAAAACTCTGAAATCATACAAACGGATCTTGTGTCTGCTGAACTACTGTCCGCCGCCCCGGTTGTACCTACTTGGGCAGTTGATATTCCCGCGGATAACTCTCATGCTTGCGTGATGCAGGACTCTGCGTGATGTATGATGCGTCATTAAGTTTGCATGCGGCATTGTAGATGCCGTCATGTAGGATATGTTCCACAGCTGGGTAAAGGCATGATATGTAAGTCTGCATTTTATTTACATAATATAATTATATATAAACAACAAGCCTGTAATCCCCTGAGGGTTTGGCAGAGCTGTACCCCATATGTCCACCCACATTTCACCAGTTTTAGTCCTATATAATTGGGGCGAGCTTATTGCCATCACCGAACACTAATCTAGACTCCGTGGCTACTACAGAGAAATCGCTGATGGAACAAGCCAAAAACACTTTGCCCCCGACCGGGAATGGAATCCAGGATTTTTTCCGGGACTCTTACTGCCCCCCTTTATGCCTGCAGCGCCCACAAGGGGGCATTATCGCCCACTTTGGAAAAGGCTGGTCTAGTGGTTGTAAGCGCAGCTGCTAAGCTCATGCTTACATGATACATGGGGCTGATGCTGGTGATGATGCTTACATGGGGGCAGTAAGTCCCGGAAAAAATGGGGGCGTTGTGTAGAGGCTTTGGGGGCGACTTGTAATTTCATCTAGGAGGACTTTTAGACACCGACTGAGCTCTCGACTCTCGACTACAACTTGTGAACATCAACTAATATTAATATTAGTATCATATTATATACTTTACTCTGTCTGAATACCATAAAGTTGCGTTTCAATAATCATTCTCATTGGCAGGTGTAGCCCGTAAGAGTTATTCATATTCATTTATTTGTGTTCCGCAAGGTAAAACATGGTGTTAACAAAAAAGCTTAGAGCTTAGAGCCGTTGTAGACCCTGTCAGGGCACAGCAAATAGTTAACTTGACACCTGAGCGCCGTTGTGTACGACCTACTGCGCTCAAGTTAACTCTTGCGGGTTATAGTAAAAGTCTCGTTTAGAGTGAATCTTCGCTAATATAGCTAAAAATTATTAGTTTAATTTAAAGTTACAGTAGGTGAAAAAATGGAGGCGCTAAAAAAAATCTCAAAATGGGTAGTACACAAAATAAGTTTGGGAACCCCTGCACTAGATCAACGAGGCATTCGTTTATTGGAATCATTCCCGCTGCGTCGAGTCCCTTTACGTCGGTTCTTTATTTTTCGTGGTTTTGATGATGGTGATTAATTTCACAAAGTTTGATAGTCTGATATGGATACACACATATACCTACCAAGGTATACCGATATATTTTCATCTACGTCGGTCTGAGGGATTTTAATTCGCAACTCAAAAGAAACAAACAGCTTATTGTCTCACTGAACTTTGTTCCTATGTTTCCTAAATGCGTCGAGTTTAAAAGTTTATAAGAGTTATTTAGTTGTTATAAATTGTTAAACATCATGATATCAAAACGGTGAACTATGCAAACCATTACATAGGTTATTTTATATTCAATAGCAGATGTCAAGTTTTATTACAATCATAAACTGGGATCGATGAACATATTTGCTCCCAAAATCCTATATAAGCGTATTAAAACACCTACACTAAACTCGATACTTACAAAATTTTAATGAACGCAATCTGCGTGAGTCTACCAACACCCGCCGACGGCAACTTTTCCAATAAACTCGACCTCTATGCGGAAAATCAAGTAATTTATTTTACAATCTTAATCTTGACGTTATCGCGTGGAAAAATAATTTATATTTGACTCTTGTACAATAAAATATACGTGACTACCAACTTGGGAAAAAGAACGTCTGGAGATAACAAAAGGAAAAGTATTATAAATTTTATTTTCCACTTTTATCAGCATTATAGCGAGTACCTAATCTAAAGGTAAAAGACATTGTGATGGAACTCGATTAAATTAAGTTACTACAGCGAAAAGGAGAGCAATTTCGATTCTCATAGAATTCAAATGAGCTTTTTATTCAAACACAAGACTGGAGGAAACACTAAAACAGACGGTTTTACTCCATTGCATCGGGACATACCTCCCGTTTATTTTGAAAAACTTGATATTGTTGATTCTGAGAGAAATAATACATGCGGTCTTTGGAGGCTGCAGATAAAAGTGAAAACTAAGTAATCTATATCTGCTACTCGGCTACGAGTGCTACAAAGCGTTAGGTGACGGTCACGCGAGTTCCATGTTTTTTGTTCACCCTTAAAGTGCTAAACCCGCCAAAAGAAGTTTTCCCTTCAAAATCCTTTGATTTCAGTTGAACCTGGTCGTTTGTACCTTTTTATATTGCCTTTACTTGTGAGACCGTTTTATTTTGAACTTACGTTACGGGATATCTTCCGTGATTGTCTATTATTTTCTCTCGATCATGGCGCTTGCAACAGCTTCGAAATATCGGGAGTTCAAAATAATAAAAAAATCACGGAAGATATTCCGTAAGTGACAGTGTAAGTTAAGTTCCAAACCGTGAAAAAACAGTGTTCGTTTTATTTTGGTACACAAAAACATTATAAAAAACCCCTCATATTGCAATTACCACCATCGTGCACAGCAAGCTTTTTATCAGCCGGTAGCTTATTGGGATTGCCATTGGGTATCAGGATATATGGGAATGCGCACATTTACAGATTTAAAATCGACCACAAAAAATTACAGGAGCTCAACCAGATTACGGAGCCTCAGTATTTTTTTCATCGGCAGTAAAAAATGTGGTTGTTACCAGTTCAGGTAATGCCATACCAATTACAGTTGGTTAAATAAATAAAAAAATAAACGTTAGTGAATATCGTTTAATCAAATAATATTTCTAATAGATCTTACAAGAAAGCCAGGCGATATACATTTCATAATCATGGAATAGTTTTCATCTTACAATACGCAATTAAATATAAACACTAGAATATGGTTTATTAAAGCTATAGACGTCTTACGGCGATAGATATTGTTACATTAAAGTACCTAGTACCATCAAATAAGACCTTACAACTAGTACATATAATTTGATATGATTATATTATCTAAATTCATTCGATAATTGATTTCAATACTCATTACCTAGAAGACTCTAACAAATTATACAAACATTTTTAAAAGTAACAATTTACAACAGATTAATTTAGTAGATATGTACTCAATAATTGTAACATAAGTATTGAAAACTTCGGACTTTTCAAATGATATGTAAGGATTTTAATAAATAATTTATATAAATTCGATATACCTAATTAGAACTATGGATAAATTTTCCTACGTTAAGTATACAATTTACTAAATACCGATGGCATGGTTTGAACAATCTATCCGAAAATATCTATCAATACTCTACTTAATCAGAGGCCGTAATAAAATATTATAGGTAACCTTTACCCAACGAAACTCACTCATCACTTTACTCTAGGTCTAACATCAGCGCTAAGTCAAGATAATATGAATATATTACACTTAAAATATATTTTGTAGCTCCATTTATCATAAGCGGGATGTAAATAAGACTGTACAAGAGTTATATACAAACTTATGAGCTAGTTTAAGTATATATCTACGTAGCTGCTATGTGTATGCCTACCGGAGTGGAATTAGCTTCAATATTGTGTCCAGCTTTTGGCTGCAACAGAAATGAAAACTTTGATAACGTGTGCAAGCTGGGGTCGGACTGATAGCGAGTTGGATGAGCGGAGCGGGAGAAAGATCGGCGCAAGTGCTCTAAAAGAAATCTATATGTACAAAATTAATTTTGACTGTGTTCTGAAATATGAAATGAAGGAACTAATATTTTGAATGGGTTCAAGACAAATATTTATGGTAAAACATAATGTACGTATTAACATTCTATTATCAAAATTTAAGCTCGAAATTGTTGAGGATAGTTTTATTATTACAGATAAACACAGAGCAACAAGCAAAGAAAGGCATCAGTCACATTTCGAACACTTGTATAACCAATTCTTCTGATAGCGTTCCTAATGCTACCGTATTAATTAAGTCATTGCTACCCCCTCTCGGTAACACTAAACCCGCCCTCATATTTGAACACGAAATGTAACTGCGCCAATTACGTAATTTGCAATCGCGATAACTATGAAATTATCGTTATCGCTACATAGGTTACTGTTACTAACACCAGTTGCTCGGTGATTGTGCAGATACTTTATGTCTGTAATGGCTGTAGGCTTCGATGGAAAATAGGATAGCTTGCTAACATTTATGTTGATTAAAAAATCATGAAAATGGTGGTAGATAAAAGTTATCAAGACTATAATTACCTTTGTAATGCATGTCTCGATGCATGCTGGGACAAGTTTTTCCAGGATACTGAAAATACAAAAAAAAAATACAATTAACACTAACAATTTCGACTCAAGCGCTGACTAAGCAAACACGATTCATTAATTCTACACTAATAGTAGAGCTAGCCATTTTACAGGAACATACACACTGCAGCAACTAAGTACGAGTATATCGCTTAGGAACCCAGCTTAGCATACAATATGAATTATTAAGCGTGTCTCCAGAGGAGTTTGTGCTTAATTTAATTTCCTTTAAGGTGTAATTTACCTTGCTGAGATCGAAGTCAATGTTGGTCCTCACGGCTCGGTGGTGGAGAGGCTGGGGCGGCCGAAAGTTGTTGCCGAGGGGAGCCTTGGGGTGCCTGGCATCGCCTTGCATCAGCCGCCTCAAGCCGTGCAGCTACAGTCATGAAATTCAATTATGTTGACACTCAAGTTCTTGAAAGTAAAATGACTAACCCTATTTGGAATTTATGAAGCCTTTGCCAAATATTATACGGGAGATGCGCTGGTTATTTTGTTGGGGTCACGTTGTAGAGAAAACTGCCCTAGGGAGTAATATTTTTCAGAGGTGGAAGCGTAACGTTAAAAATCACTACCTACACTCTATCTAATTTTAGAAAACTATTCCGGGCTTCCAGAAAGGTTTCTAATAGAAAAGAGAACACTAAGAAAATGGACACAATAGAGCTAGACGACTGGCACAAGTAATTTCGAAAATTCAATGCACACGATGTTCAGTTTCTATTATAACATAAACAAGTGTTTAGGTGGAGTGCTATTTCAAGTAAATTGAAATTTCTTCCTTTTATATCGCTGGGTGACTACCTTGGAGTATGTATACCTAGGTCTGTTGTTGCCACGGTTGGATTAACTGGCGCAGAACACGCGACCACGGCTATCTGATTCGCATCGTTGTTTACGCTGTATTAAACAATTTGATTCTGATTATAGACTCCGCCTAAACTTTGATTTTACCAACTGTAATTTGGTTTGTATTGTGGTGTTTGTTGCGAAGGCTATGTTTGATTTGATGGAGCTTTAGACGGGCATTATTGTAGTTTTTTGATCGGCCCGTTATAATTTGTAAGCGGTTTTTAGATGACTGGAACTTAATTTTCATTAGCATTGTATGAGCCGGCTCTTTCGCAAAGCATTGGAATTAGATCGCAGTGAGACAATATAGGCTCAGAATAATAACCAGACCCCGCTTCCAGCGCTGGTGGGCTACAACTTTAATATTTTAAAATGTTTTTACATTGGGATAATAATGATAATTGGAGGAAAACATTGTAGAAATAGCAGAAAAGTAGTAGCTACAGGAAACGGATATACATGTGTAGTAATGTTCTCTCGTGGTTTTTCCTTTATTAGCAATTTGGTAAATAGCTGCTATAACACTCGTTATAGGCATCACCGCGTCAAGAGTTTATTTTCAACAGTTAAGCTCACAAGTATTATTACTTTTATTTCAGTTTTATGAGCCCTGCCTCCATAAAGGTGTGGGGATTTTTATTAGCATAAAACTAAGCACGTTAGTGGCGTTGTAAATTGCGCTTCAAGCAGCGACCACATGGCGTTCGCTCAACTCCCCGCGAGATTGCAAGCAGTTTCCACTAGCACTTAATTTTCCGACCAACACAAACGGAAAACATAAACAATGATTTATAATAACAGCCACACAACGCGGCACTTTCAGTTTACTTTTAACACGTACATAATTCACGGCGGAGTCTTTGTCTAAAGGCGAGGGACGTGAGTTGTTTATTGTATCGCGGGCACAAATGAAAATGTTATTACGCTGCCCCAACCACGCTTGAATACACTGATACTTGTCTTCGACTGGATGTGGTGGCCGAGCGCGGGGCGACTGTGGCTGTAGTTGGGCTAAGTCAACCCGTGAAATATGTTGACTGTACGTATAATTCATGGGGAGAACTGTATGTTAGTTTAGTCGCAACTGTACACTCGGCGACACATCAAACTTTGCTAATCAAATATAAACTGATCTTGCTTTGTACGAGCTTTCCGTACAATGAGAGATCAGCTTATTTAGGTTTTGCATACCTTTTTTTTTTTTTTTTTAGGATGTGAAATCATCAAATGACTCCTCCCACTCTGGGCGGAGCGGGAGGGAGTGTCAGACTTTTACTGACTAAAACCATCCATGTTCCTTCCTCGCCCTTTATGTTCCGGGGCCGCGGTATCTCTTTCGAACAGGCCCGCAACCCCGGCAGGCTTCGGCCCTTGCGGGCCCCTCCCCTTATGCTGACATCTCATTGAGGAGCGCGTGGAACACGAACGCGCCGTCGACACGGCCTGTCGTCACTAGACGGACGGACGGCTAGCTAGCCCATAGCTAACCGTCCACAGGCCCGCATCTACAGTGGCCGGTAGCCACCACGTGGCCCCCGACGCCCGGTGCGTCTCCCGCGGCAGCCGGGAAAGGAGGCTCTCTCCCTCTCTCGTTCCGCCACCTCCTTCGCTAGCATGACTGCTTCGCAGAAGGAGGTGACGGCTTCCCATTCCGTCTCGCTCCGGACCATGGATTGAACCAGGGCCGGACGCGAGAGGTCGCCGCCGCCGATCGCCGCTACGAGGACACGGCGGTGCTCCACCGTGTCCTCCGGTCGATCCTCGCAGTGAAGACGCCCGGGCGCCTCCTCCCGCCCGATTCGGTGCAGGTACCTCCCGAAACATCCGTGTCCGGTGAGGACCTGCGTCAGGCGGAAGGTGAGGACGCCGTGGCGCCTCTCTAGCCACTCCTCAAAGAGGGGACTTACCGCCACTATCGTGGCGTGCCCTGCACGGGGTTGCGACAGTCGCTCTCTCCATGTCGCTATGAGATCGCGCCGGAGCGGAGGTCTGTCCGCTGAGCGGCAATTTGCCGCGGCAGCGGAGTTTCCCCCCGGCGTAGTGCCTCCGCGCGCCAGTCGTGCAGGCGCGCGAGGACTATCGCCTCCAGATCCCATGGCGGCAATCCGGGAAGCAGGCCCGCCGCCTCGCGGGAGATCGTGCGGTACCCACGGACCATTTTCACGGCAGGTTTTGCATACCTTGATTAGTCATTGAGCGTAGTGTCTGCATACGCACGTTAATACATTTTCAAGCTTTCAGCTAAGCAAGTCTCTTGAAATAATAAGTTTGCTTTCTTGGAAAAGGGAAAGTTGAGTCTTCAACGCCCTTCAAGAAGTTTCTTAACTTTATCAGCATTTTGGTTTAGAGATATAATAAATAATTAAAGTTGTTCTATATACAGTATTCATTAAGACTTTAGGATCATACTTTGTTTTGTGAAACTATTCTTGAGTAACAGTGGATCAATCCACGAATAAAAAAATATGTTCCAGCGAGGCCTTCTTCCGAAGAGGCATTTTTTTATTACGCACTGTATTTCCAACGCACTGCAGCTTAGCTTCGAGAGTCGTAAATTCCTCATTGCGGTTTTTTAACGCGCGCTTATCAAACCTCGGCTAAATACCAAGAGTTGAAACTCCATATATATACAATAATCATCGTGGTAAAACTCGCCTGTCCGAACTGAACTCAAACCACCAATCAAAACAGACTACATATTGCATCGTTTTTCAATACCTAATACGATAAAACTTGAATTCTCAAGCAAGCGGTTCCATAACTCGGACATCTGTAGTGGAACAAAGAGGGCAGGGAGGCGTATAATGCAAACGGTGAACTTGGACGGATGCAGTTACCGCACATATTGATTGTTAGCTCTGACCCACTGCTGAATGCTGTTCAGTACTGAGCTTGTTGAGTGGCGGTGTGCATTGTTTCTTAATGCATTTTTGATGATTTGTTGAAAGAGTTTGTAATGGGCTTTTGAGTGATGTGGCATTCATAATAATATTATTTTCGAAGACAAATGTAGCTTTTATTATTGAGATTATTATACGGTGCAGGAATCAATAATCAAAGCAGTTTTAATATTAATGAAGTCCACATTAGGAATTAGTTTTGTTTTAATATGATTAGCAAGTGCGAGGTAACAATTTTATTGTGACAGTTTAGTAATTGGTTGATATTATCGACATAGGCCTGAATTACTGCTTCGCTGACGTCGGTCGCGAGTATGTTCCTACTGTTTTCACGGTAACAGGAATTCAGGCCTTAGAATTGTTGAGGATAGGAAAGCTCACCCGTTATGACTTTTCTCTAAGTTTGTTGCTGACTTGTACAACTTGTGCCGGTTGAGATGCAGCTGTTGCTCAAGTTTGTACCAATCTAAAGATCAACAATTTGCAAGGATTGCTATTGCTGCTGTATCTAAGAATGTTTTGATGAGCTTTAGGTACGATATACTTAATTATTACTTACTCATAAAAGTAACGAGATGGATTTGTCTTACATATGAAAATGAAATGTTAGGACTTGAAAGTAGTTCAAAGTGATATTGTAGCAATAACGATGAATAAATTAAAATGTCAAAAATGAATTGGATGAGATAAGTGACCAAGAAGCTTGTGTCAATCTTACGACCCAGCGGTTACGGTGGCGGCGGCCGTGACGGTAAATGATACACCACATAAGAACTATGCCACAGTTATACAGCAGTGCGTATCTTCGGTAGCTGTGGCACACTTCTTATGTTGTCGACCATTTGTTGTCACTGCTCACCGCAGCCGTCGCCGCTTTTGGCTGTGACCAGGCCGTTATATCAGAAGTATTACTAACGTATGTGAGCCTGATGGACCAAAGACTTGGAAAGCGGCTGCTACAGTAATTAGCATTCGTTTTGTGGGGGATCACAACTTCAGGTTTCGGGGCTTCCAGTTCAAGTTGTAACTAGAAGTAAGAGAGGAGAGACGCATATATCCAGCTGTGGACTCCGCATATTGAGTTGCTTGACGAAGTTTACCTGTTGTTTGGTGATGTAGATGGGCTTGTTGACGATGATCCAAGTGACGGTCTCGTAGCAGGCGGGCGCCGTGGTCGAGCCGTCATACGTCATGTAGTAGTCCGTATCAGGCAGGAGGCCCCGCACTGATAACTTGTTTACTGGCATCTCGGCACCTTTTGGATGAAAAACCATAGAACATTAGAGCCATGCTTAATGTAAATGGACTTCTCCATTTTAACCAATACAAATTTAAGTAAGGTAGGACCGAAAATATAAGTTCAATTGTCACTAAAGACCTAAGAGCTATATTATTGTGGGACAACATGGGAGGTTCCAATAAGGTCGGGCAGCCAAATAAAATAGTCGTATGATTGGTTACGCAATCAAACGGATGCCTGGTGAGATATCCACTAAAGCTGTAACATTTTGCTGAGAGTGCGGTGCGGGCCGGTTGTGCATCAAGGATGTTCCAATGTGAAGGTACGGTTACGAAGGCAAGAGGTTACGAATGGCTTGTTTGTTGGTTTTTCCACAAAAATTCTTGCGTAGACTGTGACATGGTCGCCTATGGCACCAATTGCAGTTAGTACAAACCTGTATATAATCGGTTTAGTTTGCCATATAGCGATTGAGTGGATTTGACGCTTTAATTAGCAACTGCAGTCACCTTTGGACCTGTACTTTGATATAGCCCCACCTAAGTGTTAGGTAATCTTCTTTCTTAGAACGTAATTTAACAGTAGTGCTTAGTATTAAACTGAAGTAAAAGAATTTTATCTCGCATAAGTGATTTACAAGATAGGTAGGTAATAGTGAAAGTAGTTTATCGGTTGAGCACTCCACAATAAATACGTTTTCAAGTTGCCTCCACTTTTCTATTTTAGGGTTGCAACTTGTATTTTATTTTTATCTTTTCTTGTTTTTAATTGCAAGATGGACAAAATGCGGGTCCCCCCTTACAAGTACAAATATTTCGTGATTTCATACTTACCACCATACTTGATATTTTCTAATTCTTCTGTTAGAACCCTTAGTTCTGGATTTGATAAATCGCCAAGCTGAAACAATATTGATAGTTCAGTCAAAAATAAGAAATATTGCAATTAGTCAATGCTAAATTGCCCATGATGACCATTTTTAAAGAGCAAATAACCCGCCGTCGTTTAGTCTGCCTTTGTACAGTTTTTACTTGTGCATAAAGTTAGAATAAAAAAAATTATATTCCTAACAGCAATGAAACGCAACATGCTTTTAAAAGAAAACCTTATACTAGCCCCACAGAAATCTCGCATTTACGACTTAAACCGAGTGTTATCCAAGACCGAGAACTCGTGTAATAAAAAGGAAAGCCAGCAGAGACACAGCGCTAATTGTTTGTCGTGTGGGGAAATAGCTTGCTTTAGCAAAGTTTCAGTTAACTGCGGCCACAAGCGAAATATGAACGTGTCGGCAAACATGTTCCCCCTTGGGACAACATCGGATGGGATGTGCTAACACAGGCGCTGGCCTTCATTAAGGAAAACCATAAAACGATCGAAAATAACCTCTCTTAAAGATGACGGTGTGAGAAAACAAAATGGGGCCTTTGACAACATTTAAGTTTGGTTCGAAACACCTATAATATAATAACGGTTCATTGAGACCAGGAGGCCTGGTCTCTCTTAATGCGATCCATTTTAGGGCCTAAACTGAACTGTTCTTCTAATTCGTAAATGCCGCTGAGCGTATTGGACGTCATGGTACGAGTTTGAGCGATGCAGTTTAGGAACCTAAACTGAAATGTCTTGTTATTGAATCGTTATTAATTAGATCATGGTAGGCTTCCAGCACCTATTTTATTGCTAGTTTTGACTCACTCTTAGCAGCAATTTAAAAAATAAGTATATACAAATAGTGACAGACAATCAACGAAAATCAATATAGAACCTCCTCCTTTTTGAAGTCGGTTAAAAATACAAAATGTTTGAGACAACGTATCGAAAAGCTCACGTTGAAAGTCGTTGTGGAAGTAAGTAATGCTTTGAAAGCGATGACTAGCTGTCCTCACAAAAGGTTTTCTTATAAGCCACTTGAAATAAAAATAACCTTGATTCTTCGCTAATGTAAGTTGACCTTTAACCAAATATTGATGAAGCAGATAATATTAAATGGTACCAATTAATTGAAAGCGCTGGGCGTCCACGCTGACCCCGAGTTGTGACGGGCTGACGGCCGTACCACAGTTCAGACAGTTACTTAATTTGAACTAATAGCTTTACTGGCTAATCCAATGGCGCACAGAAAAATCCAATTTCCTTAATTAACTGCGCTCAGTTCGACGCCATGAAAAGGTGCGGCCGGTAACACTTCGGTGGATATAATTACGGTTAAGTACCAAAATAAACACCTCTCTGCGTTATTTGTAATTGGAAAATCATTTAGTACCCTAATAATTGGCAATTCTTTAATATTTATTGGTCTAGGAAATTCTACTGGAGGATAATTATATAATGATGGCAAAGTATTTTTTTTGGATGAATATTAGCTACTGAAAAGCATAAGTCAGTCTAATTGAAAGTCTGGGAACCTTCAAAAATATTGTTATTTTGTCTTGTGCTTCTTATACTCTGGTCCTTAGAAGGGCGATTGGGATAAATGGACACGGATTGTGAAGAACCATGTGATACAGCACTATTTGGTAGAGAGCTTGTTATGCTATTTAGGTCTCAAAGCGGTGAAAGATAACATCGTGAGGAAACTGGCATGTCCTAGAATAAAAAAATCGAAGACATGTGACATCTACCAATCCGCATCTATCTGAGCCCGCGTGGTTGTTTATAGCCCATTTCCTCTCATTGAGAGGAGGCCGTGTCCCAGCAGTGGGAACATAATCGGCTGATGATGATTTACAGTGGTTTACACATAGCCTTAACAATCCACTTTATCCTCGACAATTTCAGAACAATTAAGTGAGAGGGAATTAACGTCACCCCCAATTAAGCTACACAAAACGTTCATGAATGAGGTGTTAATTTATACTGGCTTATAATACGCACGTTACCGCAGCAGCTTGTTGCTTATAATATAAATGATTGTGAAGTCCCACGTTCAACTAAACACGATCATTACAAACATGCAAAAGCGCTAGAGTGCGATCGCTGTAACTGCAAACTTTGGCTTAAGTCCCGCGTCACATGCACTTTCACACGCTTAGGTGAACTCTTCGTGGGGGTGACAAGACGACAGTAAATGGTGCAATGTATTCATTGTTGCGTCCTACGACTGTACTGAAAAAACAAACGCTTTCGGGCTCACAATTTCAATATTTATTTTAAATTTTAACTGACAAAAAATTAACTACGTGGAAAGAGAATCAATAGAAAATAACTATTTATATATGAACGCATCAAAAAACACGTGTGTCGTTTATCTTCACTTAGGTCCATGTTCACCAAAGAGATGACAGTCTGATTATCTAAAACAGTTGTTTAAAACACATTTTTGTATGGTAATATGTCACAGTGACAGCTGTTTTTAGCTAATCAGACTGTTATCTTTTCGGTGAACATAGTATGGCCAAGTTAGCGGACTAACGACTTGATGATTTTATTCTGACCTCTGAACTTTTCTTGAACCTTGACTTTTTCGAAAAATACAATACATACAAGGTTTTCTCAGCATTTGAATGACTTTATAAATGTAATTACCTGTAACAATAGCGATATTGAAACAATTCCTTGAGCTTTGTGCAGAGCCTCGGAGAAGTTTGAATACAGTTGTGAATTAAAACCGAATATCTGAATCTGAAACAAATGAAATTATAACAGTTACTTGGTTTTTGTCCTAAGTTTCTTCTACAAAGGTTTATTGAAGTAGGTTAATTTAAATTGACTGTTAATTTAATAAAGTTTTGTGTGACGTCAGCAGATCTGTTCGCAAAGGTCATGTAAAATGAACTCTGTCCATTTTACTATCATTAACGTATAATAATATGCAAAAACGTTTTTGCTTTGTATTTATTAATTTTATTTGCGTTAATCACCATACTAACTACTCCTTATAACAACAACATTTCTGCTAACCATAATAAAAATTATTAATTTTTAAAAGCTATTAAAATTTCACGCTTAAGTTAGTTCCGGTCACGCAAAGTTTTACAGAAATAGTTATAATTACTATTCTTTTCAACTTGAAACGTCACAATAAAGATTTAGAAGCTAAAAAGCCACTTCCACGAGATGGAGCACATGACTTTAGATTTAACATGGCTACGTAAGAATTTGTCACATAAATAAACAGGAGGCATGGTTGAGTTGGTTCGCAGTCAAGTCGTTCGTCGGGATTACATTTGGGATTTGAACGTCTCAACGACGAAGGCGCGAGGATGCGTGTGAAAACATCTGTTACGCTTTCTTTTGAGACCTTTCCGAAGAAATCCCTGATAACATTTTAACGTTTATCTACGTTACATGTTTATTCGACGCTTCACTTAGGTTTTATCCTCGGTTGCTTACATAATGTATCATGAGTGTTGCGAATCTCTGACTTTATGAGGATATGAATCTGCGTCTCTGTGTCTACCTCAAGCCAGGGGAATTATTTATGTATCACTTCAGGCTTAGATCAGATTTTAGAAATAATGCGACGCAAAGGAAGAGTAACCTCCTTTTACTTAAATAATAATACATACTTTTTTAACATTCTTATTGAGTTTGTCACTCACTGTGTGACGGATCTGAGTGATTATATACTCTGTGCTGAGGACATTGACACGGAAATCAACCGTTGCAAAAATATCCACATTTTTCAGGGCAGAAAATCGCAATCTGAAGCTGATGCCTCAACTCCGGCAAAAAAATAGCTTAAAAAACTCACCTCTGCGGGGAATGTGTACCCATTGATGGCATGTTCTGATCCAAACTGATCGTGTAGGCCGTAGTGTATGTGTATCTCGTGAAACTGGTACTTGTAGGAGAGTGGGCCCCCGGTTATGTTGATGTGGTGCCGCGTCTCATTCTCCACTGTGAAGATCACCGAGTGGCCTGTGTTGCTTATTAGGCCGTTTATCTGATAACAACATTATTTTAGGTTAATAGAAAGAAAATATGTCGGTGCTTGGTTTTTTTAGAAGTGGAGCTTTAATTTTTCCAGCACTTTTATAGGATGACAATATTTATTTAAAAGTTAAGTCTTTGTAATAAAAACTTCTTTAGGCGCGCTAAGCAGTTTTTGAGTAAACAAAAATCATGGAATTCGCATGATCGTCACCTAACACTCCGTAGCACTCGTAGCCGATCCGCTATGGCGTAGCACCACTTCGGCGTGCGCGGGTCACAACCCATAGCAGATATATGTAGATTAATTAGTTTTCACTTCTGTCAACAGTCTCCACAGACTACCCCGCATGTTTTTTATCAATAGCTTGTACATACATTGAACTACATTGTGTCACCGAAATCAAATCAATTCGTATTCTGTTTCATTTGTCGAGGACTTATCAACCATATTTATAGGAAAATGTTTACATTCCTATTTTTAGACCAGAAGCTGTCCCCTGACAAAGTTAGCGAGATCCTAAGCGTCTGGCTAATCAAAATCATAAGTTAATTACCAACACTTACCCTATGTTTATCTATGTGTAAAAACCGTAGGTTGGGGTCGAACAGCAGTTTGTCTGGTTCCAGGTTGACCGGGGACTGTCGCCGACCCTTGTTGCAGAGCGACCATTCTGGGTTGATCAACCCCCAGAATGCTGGACCTGAATATGTACCACGAAGTTTTATTTTATGTTACAAATAATATTCAAAGGCTAGGGAAACTTCCATACGATAGGGGCAACGATTTCTAAACGTGAAAAGGTAGAATAAAACGTCCGCGGAGTTTGTGTTTTTATCTTGATGTTTAGCATGATTTTGTTTTCAACGCAGTCCTGCGTTCGTACACACTGCGACACATCAAGTATACATATCCAGTATAAACTGACCTTACTTTGAGCTTCCCGTACAATGAGGATTAGATTAATTTGGGTTTGTACAGATTGATTTGTGGTCGTGCGTACGAGAGTTCATAAATAAATGCATTTTACGAATACTTTTTGTAAGCTCTTAAGTTCTATGGTACATTCACAACGGATCGTAAGCGAGCACTATATTATAATCGAGATTATATTTTTGTAACGTAAAAAATTAACGTAAAAATTATATTGAGATAATATACAAAGAGCTTCTTGATTCTTGAAAGTATGATAAACTACTTGTACCTTATCTAAAAATAATTTAAGTCGTCATGATTGTGTAACTTACTTGCTTTTTAAATATGAATAAATAAGTTAAAAGTTAATTTCATCACAACAAACTGTTAAATTAATTCAGTAAGTGAACATTATACACCATTATACACCACCACAGGCTTGCCGTAAAACTGCATAAAACGTTCGCTGTTCGCCTCCATTACACGCGAGCGCTCCCAGTCAGCACGCAGCTTTAAAGTAATGGAATCAAGACCCAGTTCAATAAGCGTTGACTCAGATCAACTTGAAACTAGCACAGACTCAATTGGATTGAGTTGGTTCCACGACGAACGAAAAAAACCGGAATTTTATAGTTATGAATTGAGTTCTTGGGTTTGACTTGTTTAATCGGTTTAAGTGTAGATTTTTGCAGTCCAGTTCATAAATTTCAAAATATATCACTGATTGTGGCATGTTCAAAACTTACTTTTTTTCTGTCAATCATTTAGCCTTAGGCCCTGTTCCGACTATGTCGTTACGATTAATTTGTCGTCTGACGACTGTCGTCACTAGCTGATCCCATTATAACGACTATTTCTCGACAAAATTTTTAATATCGGACGACTGTCATGCTAGCTGTTCCCATTGGATTGCGACGACATTTCACGGTAGTCGCTTTGTCGTTTGTTTTTTTGACAATTTTTTATCTTTATAAAACTGTCGTGCTTGCCATTGCCTCTGTCACTACCATCTGTTGTCACCGCAAAAAAAGTTGTAAACTACAGTTGATCGTGAGAACACCTCAATTTAAATACACAAGCCACGATACTTAAAACAACACGATTTTCTGTCGTCACGACGTAGTAGGAACGGGGCCTTAAATGTGTTTTGCCATTTCAATGCGACCGATTTTTTTTCATTTTTAACGCAACAACAAGAGCGCCATTAGCGAATTTCATAGCAGCTAATGGTGCTTCTACTTCAAAATTAAGTTAATTCGCACAACAGTCATTATAACTGAGAATTGTGCGACCAGCATGCAACAGATTTAAATATTGTTTTGACCTAGATAAGTGGGTAAAACAATATGTTTTATGAATGTCCACCGACAGTTGGTATCAGATGGAACTTAACGTGTTCATTATCGAAACAACAAAGGCTTTAATATAAACGTTTGGTGCATGATGTGAATATCATACGAATTACAGAAGATAGGTAACTCAATTTTCTCATGCATTAAATTATGTACATTCAATGTGATGGCTGTTCTTATTAACGACAATTCTTGAACGAAAGGCCTTTCTATTTTTTAACTGAAATCTGAAAAAAAGGGAAAAGCTTTCTGATTTGACCGAATAACCGAATTATAGCATGATTAGTTTTGAATAAACATAAAAAGATATAATTATCTATAATAGTTATTTTTGGCACTGACTTCAGTGCCAAAAATAACTGTTAGGTTAAATCTAAGGTACATAGGTGTTGATGGGGAGTTTGTTCTGCCACTTCTTCTCAATTATACAAGAATAGGAAGTGTAGAATTTTGGATGTAACTTTCGTTGAAAAGGGCTGATTCTCAACCTAGTTTGGATAATGTTTTTAAGAAATTAAACATGAATATCGCCATCATCATTCGATTTTTTTGTTTTGGTTTATTTCAACAGCCCAGTTTTTTGCTCGAAGGTTGTTCTGAAGAGGATTTTACCCATACGGCATTTAATGATTTAAGTATTGGCTTATTTTAGAGATTGTGATTTGCGGGTCAGTTTGGATAGATATGAAAAGTAAGCACAAACGTTAGTACAAAATTGCCTTTACGACGATAGTTCTTAAGAACCTACCTATTGTGTCCTTTTCCTTCTCAATCTAGCCAGCACAGCTTTTAGCATTGCCCCTAAATAATCAACAATGCAGGTTCGTAACCGTGCCGGTCCCGGTGCCGTTCTAAGCCGAGGCTCGAGCCTTACTTCAGCTATAAGCTCCTTGTCCACCTGCGCTCGCCGTTTTCACGGAAATCGGAGACTATCGTTAGCAACTGCACCGAAGATTTGGAAATTAGGGATGTAATTCTTTATTTTCCAGTGTTTTCAATAGGCTAGTTTCCACCATCAATAAATTGCAAAACTAATTAGTCCGTCAGTTAGAGTATTAAAAAATAATGGACACGTATTTTTTGTTTTTGTAAATCACTGAGTACTGACAAAGATAAAACGCATCAAAACTCGGGAGTGGGGGGTCGTGACGTCACAACGCACTAAAAACTATAGCACGGCGTGACGTATTGCGAATTTTAAAAGCGTCGTATTGTCGTCAATTTTGGTTTATGTAACAAAAGAAAAAATACGGGTCAAATATTTTTTTTATAATCTAACTGACGGACTAATTAGATTTTTTTAGGACACAAGCCTATAGTTGTTTTTGACATTAGCAATTGAACGATTTGTTCAATAATTTACGAATTTTCACGTTCAACAAGAATATTTCTTGTAGAGAGTTTTGAGTAGTAATCATCATCTGCCTAGCCTTTTCCAAACTATGTTGGGGTCGGCATCCAGTCTTACCGGATGCAGCTACCAGTATTTTACATGGAGCGACTGAGTTTTGAGTAGTAATATTTATTGATTTTCATTCCAATAGCCTCCAAATAAACCGAAATCATTTACAATATTTTCACTAATGGGTTCCACTGTTGATAGGAAAATTATTGTAGTTAATTAACACCCAGTTAACCGCTCATGTTCATAACCAAAATTATTAACCGAACAAAACTATTTTACACGGATTAACGTAGCAAAAAACCGCATACATTTATTTTCCCAAGGTATTTCAATATTGGCGGGGAGTGGCGTGAAAGTAGCCAAAGTGCTTTGGATCGTATTCACGGTTTTATTATTTATGACCTTGAAAATTGCATGAGTAAGCCGGCGGCGCAGCGGTTGCGGTTACGCCCACTTTATGGCCACGCGTTAAGTGAACTTTCCGTTAATGCATGCATTTTTTTATTGTTTTTGGCACTGTATGCGGCATGCAATGTCTCAGATAAACTTTGCCTAAAAGGATTTTTCTTTCAGTTTATGTAAAAACTGGTGGTATGCGGCGTTTAGTTACCCCTATGAGGAAGTCGAGAGGATATAGTAAGCTGGTCTGGATCTGATCTGGATTCAGATTACATTTTACCTATTGACAAAACCACGGTAACAATTTACATAGATGCAGTGCAGTTATTAACCGACTTCCAAAAAGGAGGAGGTTCTCTATTCGACTGTATGTATTTATAACCGACTTCTAAAAAAGGAGGAGGTTCTCAATTCGGATGTTTCTATTTTTTTTTTTTTTTATGTATGTTCACCGATTACTCGAAGACGCCTGAACCGATTTGAAAAATTCTTTTTTTGTTTGAAAGGGTATACTTCCAAGTTGGTCCCATAGCCACCAAGTCGGGATCTGATGATGGAATCTTGGAGAAATCGAGGGAACTCTTCAAATTTTATAGAATAACGTACAGCGATTTTGGTATTTTCTGCAACAAATGAAGCACTTGCGTTTGATGAGAACCATTCTACCATCAGATCAGATGATGAAGCCAAGAGTCACGGAATTCCATAATGAGACAATGTATCCTAGTCGTGTTTGGGCTTGTTGTAATTGTAACGGTATGCACTTTCCATGTGTACCAAGCACATGTGAACCACTAAAAAGTGAAAAATAAAAACTTTTTTTGCAAAAAATAAAACCGACTTCAAAAAAAATACAAAAAAGTTAAAAATAACTTTAGCTTCTGAAGTCGGTGACAAAAAAATTAAATCAATCAAACAAAGGTCACCGACTTCAGAAGCTAAAGTTATTTTTAACTTTTTGTTTTTTTTTGAAGTCGGTTTTATTTTTTGCAAAAAACGTTTTTTACTAGATACTATCAATATTAGATTTACGAGGTAACATCACTTTTAAACGGTAACAACGCTTTTATTTGATTCACACAGAAAATATCACCACCAATTCAATTCTGGTTTTACTGAGGCAGTCGTTTTTGTTGGCAGATGAACGTTGGCTATCCGATTTAAGGATGACGCACGCTAGACCATGTCGGGTTCGAGCCGAGTGTCGTCCGTGCAATTTTGTACGACAATCCATTACCCGTTGCTCGGTAGCGGCTCGGAAGCGTGAGTGTGTCCACACAAAATTGCACGGTTGACCTTCGGCTCGGACCAGCACGGTCTATCGTGAGTCAAGCTTAAAGCTTCGATTTGTGTTTTATTAATAATTTATAGATCTTTGACTATCATTACGAATAGTCAGAGGCCTGAAAGTTTGCCAGCCTGTCTTACCAAGGGATATCGTGATACCTAATGAATTGGTTGTGAAGGTCAGTCAGGCAGTTAATTCATGTTACACATATGTATTGGAGTACTCAGCTGCTTCTGGTTAGACTGAAAGGTAACCGCATCATTGTATGGAAAAGGCTAGGCAAATGATGGACGATCAAAAGATGATATCAAATAATTTTATGAGAAAAGCTATTCCTTAAATTTCAGCTAACACTACGAGAATCTAGGTTTTCTCATAATTATAGTACACTAGCGACCCGCCCCGGTTCGCACGGGTGCAATGTATTTTCCATAAATATCAACCTTCCTCTTGTATCGCTCTATCTATTGCTGAAAACAGCATTAAAATCCGTTGCGTAGTTTAAAAGACAGCGGGAGCGACTGTTCTATACGAGGTAATGATTTTGTTACAAGTGGGTTAACTTTGTCAAGGGGCTAAAAGTAATTTATTAAAAATGTTTAATTTTCTATTTTTAATATTAGGCTGTGTAGCGGCTTTATACCTTTGCTTCTTTTTCAATCTGGCGAAAGCAAAGCACGGCAAAATACGCTAATTAAATCGTAACTTTCTAATAATTCATGACAAAAGTATTTTATTTCTTCGAAAGTGAATTGGTAAACGTCGCTTGATACAATGAATAATGTGGGCATTTGTTATTGCAGTTCTCGGCTGCATAACAACCTCGCCTGCGGCTTGAGTGTGAATTCCGCCTCGACTGCAATACCAAAGTTTCTCCACTTTCATCAAAATTAACCATTATGTACAATAGATTACGTTATTATCACAGCAGGTACGTTTTTAAGTGTACAATTATAATAATGATGGCAGTGATCCTATAATTGGCTTTTGTATACTTATTTAATTAACTTGTGTCGCTATTAATGTGGTTTTGTATTTCGATATTTTCGTTAACAATTATTTTAAAACATAAATTGAGCTAAAAAAAAAGTAAAACCCAGGGCCGAGCCAACATTGCGTTATTGAGTGAAAATATCTGACAATACCTTATTTTTTGCATGAAAATATACCTACTTCCTTTGTTTCCAGGCCTTTGCCTACCTGGTGGATTAAAAGCTTACCAAAATCGGATATTGTGCCCTAGGACACTCGTAAAAAGCTACTTAACCGTATCCCATTAATTTAGATCTGAAATTTGCTAGGCTTCAGGGGATTGCACAGATTTTCCTGAAAAAATACTTACACTCCTACAACTATATGTGTCACCGTAAAATGGTCAAACACGTTATATTACAATATAACGTGTTTCTCTCTAGCGATATTGTAAACTCTCGAAATATTGTCAACTGAACATACGGAAGTATCTCTGCCCCCATAATCAGGACTTCGGGCACCCCCCGTTAGGTTAGTTAGGTTCCTTCAAACCCTGCACTCGGAAATAGGAGCCCCGCGAAGCGGGGCTCTGTCGACTACGCCTTTTAGGGGAATATAAAGTGTTTTAAGGTTAGGTTATATTAATCGGTATTTCTCAGGAATGGTACATTATCGCTTCATGAGAGCGGTACCATTGGACAAGGGGGACACCTCCTTCCCTCCACACCGCGTGAGTTGACTTCCATCGCATGTATTTCACGAAAATTAATGCGTTTTATTGTAAGCAGTATGTTCGTTTGACAATATTTTGAGACTTTACAATATCGCTAGAGACATTACAATATAACGTTTTTGACAATTTTATGGTGACATATACATTTAATGTGTAGGTGTAGGAAAGAAATTGATCTGCAGCATCGACCGGTAGATGATGATAATGAATAAGTAACTTAAGATTACGAGTATATCTTTTACATCCATATTTCGCCAGTAATTTTTAGTACAATACATAGTTTAAGTATTGTGTTTTAACGACCCGAATGGCACAGCAGTAATCGAGGTTGCCTTACGTTTTTGGGGTCCCGGGTTCGAATCCCGGTAGGAGCAAATTATTGTGTGATGAGTAGTTATAGACATTTGTTTGATGTTTATATGTGTATGAATATACAAACAAAAAGTACCTGTGTAGTATATCAACTATCTGGTGTCCACGACACAAGCCTCGTTGCTTAGTTTGGCACTAGATGGCGCTGCGTGTAATTTCCAGCCCAGCGATATTTATTTATTTAAGTCCACTTGCGCCACCAATACTACACTTCTACATTCGTTTAAAAACTTTTTTGCAAAAAATAAAACCGACTTCAAAAAAAAATCCAAAAAAAGTGAAAAATAACTTAGCTTCTGAAGTCGGTGACGTTTGTATGATTGATTTAATTTTTTTGTCACCGACTTCAGAAGCTAAGTTATTTTTCACTTTTTTTGTTTTTTTTTTTTGAAGTCGGTTTTATTTTTTGCAAAAAAGTTTTTATTTTTCACTTTTTAGTGGTTCACATGTGCTTGGTACACATGGAAAGTGCATACCGTTACAATTACAACAAGCCCAAACACGACTAGGATACATTGTCTCATTATGGAGTTCCGTGACTCTTGGCTTCATCATCAGATCTGATGGTAGAATGGTTCTTATCAAACGCAAATGCTTCACTTGTTGTAGAAAATACCAAAATTGCTGTACGTTATGCTATAAAATTTGAAGAGTTCCCTCGATTTCGCCAAGATTCCATCATCAGATCCCGTCTTGGCGACTATGGGACCAACTTGGAAGTATACCCTTTCAAAAAAAAAAAGAATTTTTGAAATCGGTTCAGGCGTCTTCGAGTAATCGGTGAACATGCATAAAAAAAAAAAAAAAAAAAATAATAGAGAACCTCCTCCTTTTTGGAAGTCGGTTAAAAATATCACTTGCTCTCTGTATCTATCTATTTAAGATTATCTTCGGACGGATTTTCAGAACGTTTTTTTTGGGTAAAATATGTTTCTTAATTCGAGGTGCAAGTGGGACATAATCAATTACTTCAAACCATAAGAAAAAGCCAGTATTTTCGTTTACGTATCAATGTAAGATCCTCATTCAATCATAATATGTTTACGAAAATCAATGTTTGTGGTGATTACCAATATCACTGAATATTAGATGAGGCTGGGAGTGTTGTGGCAGCACGCAACTTGAGATGCTAACTTTGGACAGGGCCCGACATGTCCCGATACATTTTTAATGCATGAACTGTACCGTGACTCGATTAGTTTGTCTATAAGCGAAACGGATAGATGTGAATGTTGTGGTCTGTGTGAAAGGAAATTGGTATGGAAAAGTGTAAAAGCTTGTTAGCTTTCAGACATTGTTGATTGATTTGGTTAGACAACTTAACAACTGGCAACTTAGCACGTGCAGTAGCACGACAGTACTGTTGCACGTGCTAAGTCGCCAATAGGGATGACGACTGACGAAAAAAAATTATATTTAATCCGTCAGTTAGATTATCGGAAAATATTGAATACATGTGTTTTGTTTTATCGAATTAGTAAAAATGACGAAGATAAAACGCATCAACGCTTGTGACGTCACACGAGATTTCGACACACTGTATCGTCTTCAATTTTTGTTTACGTGAAAAAAGAAAAAATATGAGTCCAATATTTTTTGGAAATCTATGTGACGGACTAATTCAATATTTTTTTTGTTTTCCTCGCACACTTTCAATGATGTCTTGGATTTTTATCCAGCAGACGATCTGTTTGCGGATGGAGGGACGAAGATTTTATTGGTACTTATGTAAAGATATAAACTGAGAGAAATTTATTAAAGTGTTTACATCAGCTTATTCTTGATTTACTTTGTTATTTTGTATATTTTAAATTTCTCATGTTACTATAATTGGTTTAAAAAAACCTTTGTAATTAAATGAATAAAAAGACATGTAAAATTTGTTGTATGATGCTCGCTTATTGGCGTATATTAATTATTATTTTCTACGAGTATCCACATAATATAGCCATCAGGTTCTAGATAGTGAGTGGGAGTATTTTTTATTATTAGAGCTTAGTTATGTGGATATTAAACTAGTGGGCTACCTATCAGTGGCGAAGGGTTCATACAACTCGAAACCTACCGGCTTTCCTTCGTAACAACCGCTGTACTGGAGTCTACTACTGCCAAAAGTAAAACAATGTAGGCAATTCAGTTAAGATGCGATTGCCCAAACATGAGTAAAACTACAAATGGTTCGATGTATGGTTTTTTCAAACATTATTAAAATATGCACCGGACCGGCTTACTTGATACAAAAATTTACCCTTCGCTACTGCTACCTATGAAATCAAAGAAGGATACCTACGTTCGAAACGAGAGATTTTTGTGGAATCAGTTAACAAACATCTAGTAATATTGATTCCGTAAATTCCTTTCCCTTTCTTTTATCCTACCTTTTCTTGAATTTTTATCAATTTTATTCTTATTTTCTGTTTCGTTCTTCTTTTCCGTATTTAATGTGTACATAAACTGTTAAATAAATAAATATTCGTATCTAATCCATTGCCTAGGAAATGATGCTGTTAATATTTCTAAACAAACCTTACAACTAGTCTACAAAGGAACTGATGCAGCACAAAAATCACTCAACAAACTGAAATATCCACCCTAATTTTGACGTACAACCACTCATGAAAAAAATTTAGACGGTCATAAAATGCACGGAAGTTATCATGAAAATTTCAGTTTCGAACACACGATAACACACCTCACAATTTTGCGAATGACGTAATATGAATACAAGATAAATCGCCCGTATAAATTGCGTGTCACGTATAAACCAGCAAAAATGTTATCAGCACAGAGAAATTGATACGGCGCGCAGGACAAATGTTTTGCGGTAGGTCTATGAATTGAGATTTAGTACTCTGTGTGCGTTCTTATGTTGGGAAATTGCGGAAAAATTGTTTCAAGTAAGTAAGTACTGTCTAAAATAAAAGTAAGCTCAGAATTCGGCAAACTTAGTTCAACTTCAGATTTAAATCAACAACATCTATCTAGCCTTTTGTCAACTATGTTGGGAATGGTTTTCGGTCTAACCAGATGCAGCTGAATACCAGTAATATTAATGGTGCGACTACCTATCTGACCTCAACCACTCAGTTTTGACAAGGTAAAACGGTACCTCTTGGCCAGACAGGCCGGGGATTTTGCTGTGCCCGACAACCCCCATGTGATCTAGTTATAAGTTTACCACCTAAGAATAAAACATGATTGTGGAATGCAATAAAGTATTGAGTATTGAGACTGGTTGCCAGACTTTCGGACCATTGCTACCTGTAAGGACTGCCAAAGATGTCCAATTGACAACTGGGCTTACCGTGCTTTCCGGGGCACGGAAGAAACTCGGTATTAATGGGTGGTCACCCATCCACAGACCAACCCAGATCTGAAGATCGAACCGAGCGGCGAGCGGCTGTTATTGTATAGCCACGATTTTATGTTTTATTAACTTACTAGCTTCTGCCCGCGACTTCGTACGCGGATCCTGTTGCTTATGCCAGCGACAACGGGGTCGTCAAAAGCGAAGATCTGAAACGTCTGATGTCGAATTCTAAGAGCCCGGGGAAGGGAAAAGCGGATCTTTCCCATCTGAGCAACACATACCGTTTGTTTCTTTTCGCCATTTAACAGCTTCACAAAAAGTACAATTTTGAACCATAATATGTGGCGTATTCAATCATAGGAGTATATACGTAAATGCACTCCGTTCTTTATCAACCCAAGGAAGGTCGCCATGCCCTACGGCTATATCTTGAGACACATCCGATTCTTCAGATGATATCGACATTCTGTTCAGACAATGTCGAATTCGATCAGAATTCAAACGTTCGTTGCGCTCTTCTTCTGTCTCTTCATGCCGTACTCCAGCAATTCTTTCTCTCTCACTTTCTAACTGATTAAGAATATTTTGTTGTGTGCGTGTTCGGGGCAATGTATGATAATCTCGAGCAGCAGTTAGTCGCGCATCACGTTCATCAGTCGTTTCAAAAGACCTGTTAGTAGATGTGCGAATACACTGAGAACTCAAGCGTGATTCTGTATCGGTAAACGTTTCCGACTTGCGAGACAATGCATGACGTTCACGATCAGCCAGTCGCGCATCTATTCTTCACTGGTCTCTAGAGATCTGGATGTAGATGCGTAAATACGCTAAGAACGCAGGCGTGCTTCGCGATCCGAAGAGGTTTCCACGGAGCAAGTTGCAGCCTGGTGTTCTCGAACAGCATCAAGTCTCTCCTGACGCTCTTCGGTAGATTATTGGGATCTTATGATCCTCAATCTTGTAGCTCCTTTGGAACATTTAGAAAAGATTTGACCTCTTTCTAGGCATGGTTATAGTTTTGTTGTGAAGATATCTAATCAATTAAAATCTAATTGACTGCTCCCCTGCGTTACCGGGTAGGCTACCGAGTCACGAAGATAAATGGAAAAGGAAATTCAACACTCAAATAAACCCTAAGACATATTTATTCGATAAAATTAAATAATAAATGGGAGTTTTGGCCAGTCGAGTCAAATTTTCATTGATATACAATCGTCATCGAAAATCAGTCCTAAACTGTTACAGCCTTCACCGCGTGGAGGGTCTCCCAGTTTATGTTATTTTATACAGTATAAAAACTTTTTTGCAAAAAATATAACCGACTTCACACAAAAAAGTGAAAAATAACTTTAGCTTCTGAAGTCGGTGACCTTTGTTTGATTGATTTAGTTTTTTTGTCACCGACTTCTGAAGCTAAAGTTATTTTTCACTTTTTTGTGTGAAGTCGGTTATATTTTTTGCAAAAAAGTTTTTATTTTTCACTTTTTAGTGGTTCACATGTGCTCCCATGATTTTTTGTTATGAACTGGTGTAAACAATAGACAGACGTGAGTCTTCAGCGATCCCAGTACATTTGCTATCATTTATTAAGGAGTTCAGTCAGTTGCCTATCTTCCGAAGTCACCAGATCTTTATCAAATCGAAATGGGATCACTCCGAGAAAGTACTCTGCCTAAAACTACCCAAACCGCTTCTGGTGTGCCTATAAAGTTAAGGAGTTACCTCTATTTCTCCGGGATCCCATTGAATGGAACTTTACACGTCTAACTGTCGAAATCTGGGTGTATTTTATACTTCTGCGTACTCCCTCAGAGCATACAGGTGTGATGTTTCGTCATGATGTTGTATAAACAATAAACAACCAAGCGATTGCAGCAATTACTGCAGCTTTGCCGTGTATTTTTGAAGAGTTCCATTTATATCTCCGAAGATCAGCGTAAGATCTTAGCCAAATTGACATGGAACCACACGGAAAGCACCAGCTTTCAAATAAAAGAAGAATCATCAAAATCGGTTCACCCAGTCGAAAGTTCTGAGGTAACAAACATTGTCGAAATCTGGGTATATTGTACACATCTGCGGGGGTACCCTCAGAGCATACAAGCGTGATGTTACGTCATGATGTAGTATAAACAATGAACCTACAAGCGGATGCAGCAATCACTGCAGATTTGCCGTCTATTTTTGAAGAGTTCCATTGTATATCTCCGAAGATCAGCATCAGATCTTCAACAAATTAAAATGGGACCCAACGGAAAGCACCAGCTTTCAAATAAAAAAAGAATCATCAAAATCGGTTCACCCAGTCGAAAGTTCTGAGGTAACAAAAACAAAAAAAAAAAAAAAACAAAAAAAAATACAGACGAATTGAGAACCTTCTCTTTTTAGAAGTCGGTTGAAAATTAGTGATAGCTTTGCAATAATTTTCACATCAAATGTTTCTGACCTTCGATTTTTTCTAATTCAACAGGAAATGCCCATCAGACCGAACAACTTTTGCTAAGACGTCATTCCTATATGTGTTATGGTGTAGCTGGGCTATTGGAGTTCCACAACAGGTGTCCCAGATCTTCGATTTTTATGAGTCAACACAGAGTGCTCATCAGATTGAACAACTTTTGCTAAGACGTCATTCCTATATGTGTTTTGTTGTAGCTGGGCTATTGGAGTTCCACAACAGGTGTCCCAGATCTTCGATTTTTATAAGTCAACAGAGAGTGCTCATCAGATTGAACAACTTTTGCTAAGACGTCATTCCTATATGTGTTATGGTGTAGCTGGGCTATTGGAGTTCCACAACAGGTGTCCCAGATCTTCGATTTTTATAAGTCAACAGAGAGTGCTCATCAGATTGAACAACTTTTGCTAAGACGTCATTCCTATATGTGTTATGGTGTAGCTGGGCTCTTGGAGTTCCACATCAGGTGTTCCAGATCTTTAAATTTATTCTCTCAGCAGAAAATGCTCATCACGTGGAACAATTTTTGCTATGGTGTCATATTTGTATCTCTTATAGTTTAGCTGGTCTGTTGCGGTTCTGCATCAGGTGTTCAAGTTTCCAAGATAAATTATAGCTTATAGCTGACCAACGCAACTTCGTCTGCGTCACATAAATAAGAGAGAGAAACGAAAGGAAAAAAAAACCCGTTTTTGCAACATTTTTCATTCCTGCTCCGCTCCTTATTGTCGTAGCGTGATGTTATATAGCCTAAAGCCTTCCTCGATAAATGTGCTATCCAACACAAAAAGAATTTTTCAATTTGAACCAGTAGTTCCTGAGATTAGCGCGTTCAACCAAACAAACAAACAAACTCTTCTGCTTTATAATATTATAAGTATAGATTATACCTAATACTAAGACTACTCGCAATATTTCATAGTAAAAGTTACTTATACTATGAAATATTGCGAGTAACATAATGGTGAAGTCACATTCAAAGAAATAAGTAAGTGTGTATCATGGTTAGATTAAATTAAATTATTATACAATAATCTTTTTCTAAAGCACAGATTATAAATAGACTAAACGGAATACCAGTAACTTGAATCTGGTAATGGGAGGTCTATTCTAAAAATAATCCTGTAATTCAATAATCTGTGATAAATATAGATAAAGTGATTATTATATTTCACAATAATTATGTTCCTACGAGCCTACATGACCTTTTATTTCCAATGTAAAATGATCATGAAATAAGATAAATTATACAATCGGGAGCACGTATGTTTAATCACGATTATTTATTTTAATAAAATTTATGGTAATGTGATATGGGACGTGTAAGTCTTTAAATTTTGATGTGTACTAAGTTAATGAGTGTAAGATTCAAAGTCATGGAAAGTCTTATGTAACTTATTAGCTAACTTAAAATGATTACCGGTGCAGGAAAATTCATGAAAGCGAAAAAAGCTCAAGACATCAGACTAGAAGTCAACCGGTACCTACCAGCTCGGTTGGTGTAGAAACTAAGAGTGGGTTTACCTGGGTTTGGCAACCTCACGGTACAATTATTTTTGTAGTCCACAGACGTCTTTGTATGTAAACATAACCTCGATATAATTGTGTCTTAATAAAACAAAACATAATCACAACACAAAAGCCAACCACAGACGTAGTCTTTCACAAAAACAAAAAACGAGTGCAACTAACACTAAAAATGCACTACCATTTCATTCATTTCTAGACCCGCATACAAATAGCGCTCGCAAACGATTCATAAATATTAAATAACGCGATAAAATTTAACAATGACATGAACAATAAATGGGTCTCACCTGAAATCCCGTCGTAGGTCCACCATTCCTCCCAGCTGACGCCGTCTACGGCTGCAATCACACCGACTCTAATTAAGTCTGCACTATTCACAAAATGAACACCACTCCTTGTTATAATTTGAGTGATTTTATTCCCAGTTTGTCGACCTCGGGAAGTAAATGTAAGAATGATTTATCTAACATACGTGGGAGATTGGAAACTGAGGTAGGAAAGTATTGGTCTCGATATTGCCTGGCTTCGGTTTAATCGTAATCGACTTCCAAGATTTTCTGTCACATCTTGTACGGTCGAACAATCTATTTGGTTTACACTTTAAACCTCAGTTTACATTGTAAAATGTAAACCAAATAGATCTTTCGGCCGTACCTTTCGTTGGTAATTCTTAACAAGTTTAAATACCAAGACCTTTATCAAATTCAATTACCTACACTTGAAAAGTACGTCTTTATCGTCTGAATAACAAATACCACTTTCATTCAAGTCCTAAAATGTGATTAATTAGAATTGTAGCTTTAAAGTTTAACTGTGAACCTTTCCAACAATTTATTTTTTGTAAAATTATGACTATTTCATAAAAAAAAGCTTAGTTTAAAGTTATAATTTAAATACAAATTCTTCACAATTTTATAATAAAAATATTCTAAATCATTTGTTTTGTATAACATTCAATTTTTATCTTTTGTCTTTTCTGTTTTCCTCAAGTGAATCAATGGAAATGAAATGAGTGAGTCAATGGAGCGGAAAAGCGTTATTCTTTGAAACAAAACGGTTTTTCCTTGACGTGGTGCGATGTTTGACGCCCGCTACTGTTTGTTTTTAAGTATCTGTATATCGACTGAAAGGTGTTTGCTCCTTGAACTTTTTTATCACTTGTTTCAATACGATTCGAGGTTTCAGACGAGTGACAATTGCTTTCAAAGCGTTTCGAACTTCTTAATTTTTTTTTATTCGACTTTTTTCTCATTAGTAAAAATGTATGTTTGTCAGTGTTTTATTTGTTCTTATTAGCAAACTACAGTGATAGGCTAACGCAAGAGGTAGACCAGAGGCAAAGTATTCTCAAAAACACAACTGCCTCTAATATGCTAATTGGCTAGTTTAAGCTGGGTAGCGTCGTATGTGCCACCTGTTTTAACAAGGCAGAACAGTATAAAAAGAACATAACATTTATAAAATTATTTGTAACGTCAAATCCTAAAAAATCCGACTTCATAAACACCACCGGCCAGTGGGAGAAGGATTTACAAAAGATTAAAATTTCTAATTTGAGCTCGCTAAAGTTCTCTTAATTAAGATTATGAGATTATGATACTCATAATAATTTCAAAGCAATTAATTCAAAAATACTCAGTAGAGATTCTTTTGCCGTAATTATTTGCGAGAGAATCTTTTCCTGGTACCTACGTCGTCCTCACTCAAGTATGCACTCTTCTGCTGCCTTTGTTACGAAGCTGTTATAATTATCAACTTCATACCTATTTATTGAACGCTCAGTTTAATTAAAAATCAGCACAGTTAAAATATCATAATACGTGTAGTGAAACGTGCATTCGAAATATACACCAATCTCGAAAGTTACTCGATACACGGCTGATTTATGTTTTTAATTTAAATTTTTGCATTCACCAGGCGAAGTTCGCCACGGACGCGCCGCCTGCATCGCAAATATATGTTACAGTCGAGTCGAGAGATCGTTTCCAGTTTCGATTCGATACAGCTTGAGCGAACTGTCGACTTTTAATCTTTTAATGCTACTCAACAAACTTCAGCCTCACGGAATACGCCCTCGTTTATTTGAAATAATATATTGCATACGATATTTTGCTTTTGCGAATATAGTAATTGGAAATAGCATGAGTTTTTATGTTTTTATTAATACTTTAGAATATTGAGTTCGAAGCTTTCGGAATTAAACAAGTTATTAGTAGTGCTCAAGCGTCCTGGTTCGTTATATTCAACAAACTATAATGATTGCTTTGTAACTTCGGTAACAGAGATAATATTAAGTGAGCTCGCAAGCCTGCATGGACACTAAGTACAGCTCAGTGCGGCTTAGAGCAACTTTAGTGTCGAAAACAACACCTGAGGCTACGCGCGCTTTCTGCTCAATCTATGAATTACCCAACTTTGAAATACGAGTAATTACATCAGAGCATCATATTACATCTTAGGAGTGATTTAAGTTAGACTTTAGTACATTTGTACAAAACTAAAAGCTAATAAAATTAGAATTTGACGTGACATTCACCTACCTAATTCTATTCTTAGGCGAGCTTTTATAAACTACATGAAAAAATAATTCAAATGTCTCGCGTGAATACAGAAAATAATAGGTATGTTATTGTCGACGGTACACGAGTAAGTATATCGAAACAAATGTGAGATTGAATTCTTATGCATTGTTGCATTTTGCAGACGCGATTGCTACGTGGAGTAGGAAAGTGCTCGCGCGGGAGATGCCAGTCAGCGTCTGCTTAGTTTTAAAGGTTCGACAGAGTCTGGAAGTCGGCACACCTTCCTACGGAACCCCACGGGAAATACTTACCTACTTACTATTGTATATGTTTAACTTTGCTTATACTACAGTCAGACGAAGATTTATCGCACTCTTACACACTTTATAGTGTCCGCTTTAACGTAAGCACAGTAATTCACAATCAACAACATTTCAAAGGTATTGATGTCGCAATCAAATGTTGAAAAAGTGAGCAATTCGCAGCCGACGAACTCCACAAAGAGCTTCAACCATGCATCGGAAATGAATCAGTTTCCGTTTCGAGTGAGGCAAATGATATATATGTGTCTACGTTTGCATTCCAAACGGGACTCTACTGTCTACGTGGTACCGTTCAATGCACTGCAGGCTTAACAAATTTAAACAGGATGCGCTACTTGTAGACACATTGTACTCTTCATACATTTTAAATGCATATCGTAAGTTCGAGAACGTTCGAGAATTAAAATTAAGAGAGAGCGCTCTGGGGCGTTGAAGTACGGCTGGGAACAAACATGGATGATTCGGATGCATCCAGACTTCCGTAACGATTTTCCGATGCATTGAACCGTAACAGAACGAATGAAAATGTCATCGATGTATGAAATAAATAAATAAAATCACGTGGAAAATAGGCAATTTCACGGTGCATTGGTTGTTCTTTGCGTGGATGTGCAAGACTGCGATGGCGTCGTATCGCAAACTAGTGCCGACGTCCGCGTAACAAAAGCTTCGTTCGCGCGAATAATTTTAATCGTGCGCTGAGTGCTTTTACATACCGCATATTATACGTACCTACATAAAATTTGTATAGTTTGAGCCGATGAATTTTCTTATGCTCTTACATTCAAAATGATTTTATTACATTTAATCTTAATTAATTGAAATCACGTGTTCGTTGGAACTAATCTCCGAAACCACCTGAAAGATTTCAATGAAATTTTGTGAATGTGGATGATTGAAAGCTGGCCATCTGCCGCCGTTTTGATATTTATACATTTTATTATGATTTTAGATCTATTTGTAGTTTGTAAATAATGAACATAGAAGTATTTTATACGTTATAAATAGCTTATTTATCTTTGTTTCGTAGGTATAAATATAATGTTTTCATTCATCTTTGTTTTGTCTGCAAGTTAATGAAGGAACGGGAATGCGTAGGTTGGTAATCTATTCCTTATGTTTTTTTTATCAAAACACTGCTTAGCTCACGACCTTAGCTTTAATTTTGTTCCAGGATTTGTATTTATTTTTGTATATTAAGTTTATATACAAATTTTTAAACTGACATGATCATTAACACTGAAAACCGATCAGACCCCATATTCAACAACAACAACGCTTCGATTCGATTTCGATTCGGGAACTCGTATGTCTATCTCGCTCGTTTTCGTTATGCCAAAAAAGGATAGACATACGACTTGTCGAATCGAAATTAATTCCGAGCGTTTGTGAATACGGGGTCTGATCGGATCAGTTTAATCCGTGATCACTAATGTTGTTTGCATACAGCGCCGAAATATCAAAAACTCAAAACAAATAGCAAACATGGTAAATATCCGGTTTTCAGTGTTAATGATAAAGTTTATTTGAACGGTAACAATCTAGTACCATGGCTCAATTCCAGTATGACATGGCCTCGCTTCGTATAGATTTCCTGTACAATGAGAGACCCGCATAAACTAGTTTTGTGTAGCTTGACTGGTCGTCGAGCGTACAACGTCACACAAATGATGTTTACTTGATAATCAGAGTTCATTGAATATTCTCTAACAATAGGACGAACAAATTACTTTATCGATAAGGGGAAAGGTGTCGTTATACTTTAATCGAATTAGATCGAGGCTTTACTTAGCTGGTAGTATTTTAGTAGGTTTATAGGAAGTTATTTTAGTAGCAAAAACATGAAGAGTAAAAATCTACTTACCAATATAAAATAGCCGAAAGTTCGGGGAACATACACGGAAAATTTTGGAAGCTCTATAGAAATTCTAGATGATTTCACAGATTACGTCCGTCAAACAAACAAACAAACATAGACTTTCCATTTGACATTACAACATTCGGGCGAATGGGTTTTTAAGGCCAAGTCCATTCCCGGGGCGTCTGGTCCGATCCAATCCGTTACTCAATTAATAGCTTTGGGGATCGGGTGTGAAATTGCGATGTGATCTGTTGAGCTTTACATAATGCCATTCTCGTTTATTTACAGGTAAGGGAATGCTTAAATTAAAACCGGCCAAGTGCGAGACGGTCTCGCGCGAAGGGTTCCGAGGTAGGGAAGCCCCCTTCCATTTTAAAATTTAATATCATAGGAGCAACAGATATACACATTCTGTGAAAATTTCAACTGTCTACATATTACGGATCATGAGATAGAGCCCGCTGACAGACAGACGGACAAACGGACAGACGGACGGAAAGCGGAGGGTTAGTAATAGGGGGGACCCTAACCTTAAAAATCGAGGGCTTATGGCTATCTAATAACAGCCAAATGGGTCTCTCTTTAAGGCTACGCTACGGTTGACGAGAACGGGTTATCGATAGGTGACCATCCAGAATAAGCCGCGTGTCAGAAAGCACGGTAGTCTGTTGATCCCTTCTGTCATTCGTAGACCTTTAGTAGTCATTACGGGTATTCGTAAAGAATCTCAAACTTCTGAAAATTGGTATTTCTAAGGGATTCGAGTGTAGATTTCTGCAGATCAGGTTCTAGAGATCTGACTGGCAGTCATTTTATGTAAAATACTGGTGGATTGACATTAGATGAGTATGAATTTGATTTAAGGAATCACGTTTGCAGTAAGCGTACTCATTTGTATGATGATTTAATTCAGTCCATATTTAGGCATTCAGTCGTCAGCTAGGAATAGCTACAGCACGTTTTCCCGTGGGAATAGCTGATGGAAGCTAGAGGCTCACACTGTTCAGTTCACGTGGGTAGACCGTAATGCACGTGGTTCAATGAAATGAGAGTTATTTTTACGTGGGGAGATGTTGTGTCCTCCTTGTGACGTTTTTAGATATTATAGAGATGCTGACAGAAAATTATTTTATTTTTATCCCATGTTTATGGTGTTGATAATTTAAAGTCATCACCATCATCTGCCTAGCCTTTTCCCAACTACGTTGGGGTCGGCTTCCAGTCTAACCGGATGCAGCTGAATACTAGTATTTTACATGGACCGACATTTGGTCATAAACATAGGCAGTTTACGATTTTTTTCACATTTATAAATGGGACCAGGCATTGGTCCATCGTAAGAATATCTTTTATAAATCAGCACGATTGTAATCCCCGTAGGGTTCGACAGGGGTGTACCTAATAGTGCATTTCGCCGGTTATGTTTTAAGTTGCATGCAATAGGGGACGAGCCTATTGCCATCAACCGGGCTCGACAGACCCATACTTCGTGGCTGCTACTGAGAAATTCTTGATGGAAAACCTAATAACACTTTGCCCGACCTGGGAATTGAACCCAGGACCTCATGGTCAGCAGTCATGCTTGCGACCACTATCGAGGCAGTAATTGCAAGAAGATTACGAATTTGTTCGCATTGTTTATTTAAATACAAAAATGACATTCACTGAAGTGAAACATTATTTTCAAAATGTGAATGGTCTCCTTTGGTTTTCATCATAACTAGAATTATCGTCTATAGGTTGGCTCCCAAGAGAATTTATAGTTATTAGGTAATTCAGAATTTCTCTTAATCACAATGCGACAAAACTTCTGTCCACGCGAATCCGAACGTCATACGTGCCTCAAGTTTAATATCTTAATTTAATATCTCTTTAGTTCAAGTTTCCTACAACTAGTAAACTAGTTGTAGGAAACTTGAACTAAAGACTACTGCTTTGCTGATTGTCACAGTTTTCCTTTTAATTAGTGCACTGTGCAGGTTATCTAGGGCAGGACACCTAGCATAGCGATAAGATGGGTGGAGTTAAGCTGTGGCCGAGTGGCGTCAAAGAACAATAGGAAAAGAAATGTTGCTCGTCCGGTGGCGAAATGGGTAGACGACATTGATGCCATCAGGGTAATAAACACCTGGAAGAGGCTGTCACAAGAACGTGAAGAAATTTAACCCAGACGAACCCAAAGGAGACCCAAAGGAGTGTTGGTGCCTGGAGGCAGGCTGCATTGCAAGCAGCAATTAAAAGTTAAGTTCTCGCGGCTCATCCGCCAGGGCAGCAGTAGGCGGTGACTGTAGTCGGTGCATGTCCCACATAACCAAGCCGTCTCCCCAGACGGCCCGGTATGGGGAGTTATTTTTCACCGTTTGAAAAAAAACAAGGTACGTGGGGATATCACAAACAAAGAGAGGCCTGTACCCAGCAGAGTAGGTGAATTAAGGCTTGTGAGTGATGATGATACAGTTCTGAATTCAGAGGAAACCTTTGATCAGTGAACATTACGGAACTGATTGATACTGATTGGTGTGAGCATCTATGTTTCCAGTGCCGCCAGATAATACAGGTATGACATGAAGTGAGTGGCGTTTGCAACAGTATTCGCGGTATGAACCATGTTACGTATGCAGGCGGTATCGCGGGCTGTACCGTATGCGGTATAACGTCTACCTATGCAAATTCCTTACTATTGCGTTTGAACATTTCATACGTTCAGTTTATGATATTTTTCAGTGTATTCGTAAAGGCTTGTTTAGGAAATTGTAAAGCTTTGATGCAATACACTGCGACATTCGTTGGTATCTAGTTGCCTTTTAATTATTTAGAATTACGTGATTTCTTTTTATAGGTATGAGAACAAACATTTAAAGATTAATGATAAACCAGAACATAAGCATCTTATTGAAATTCCGAACAAGGTAAAACTAATGGCACTGATATTAAATAAAACAAGTTGCAACCATAATTCCTTAGCAGATTCCAAATAACTTTAAACCACACATTAAATAATTCCAACTAGTTCAGGATTAAGCAGAAACTTAGCCAGCGTTGCATTAAGCGTCACGTTAGCTCGAACTCATAATTCAAATTTCAATGTAAGGACAATATTCAGTGAAGCAAAGTTAAATTAAAGTCACATGCGGATTTGGCTGCGGTCCGCCGAAGCTTAAGGCGGGCTGTGGCACCTGCGCTCAACCTAGCACTGAAAACACAATTTGTGGCTCGCCTTTTGTACTCTTGTTTACTTTTATGCATTTTATATTTTAAACGATTTTATTTTCATGTCTTTGTGTAAGGGAAGAAAGATAGTTGGTCTGAGATATGATTCTTAAACTTTATAAAAACATTAATTTCATTCATTCAGCGAGTTTATTTTATGAAGAAAAATAGTGCAAAAGTATGTTGTATCGTTTTGCTATTAAAGTGTTTTGTTATCATTACGGCTTGGCCAATAAAAAGTAAGCACTGCAATTACGAGTGTAGGGGACTTTGTCGATAAATGATGGAAAAATATTATTCCTGCTCCAATACAATCATAGGTAAAAAATATGTCAGGAGGATGTTGAATCAAGCAACGATGTTCTCTCATCACTGATTAAGGAAATGTGAAATCCCAACGAGCAGAACTCAGAACTATGTTGTCAAACATTTGTATACAACCTAGGTACACATTTCCAAGCTTTATGACTTTATGATCTATGTCCGCATATCATGTTTAGGAGATACATGTGGAGTTTCTAGCACTTCTCGTTATGTTTAGGACTTTACAACTGTTTGACTATGTGAGCCAAAGTTTGGCATTGTCGGATAGCTGCTCAAGTGTTTATTAACTTCAAAATTAATTGTATTCAAGACTTCAGGATTAGCTTCCGCTTATTATTATTTGTTAAAATTTTATTATGAAGTGTATAAATTATTTAAATTTTTAAAACAATCCTGCGGTAGAAAAGGGTACGGAGTTTTAAAGTCTCTGAATGTTTAAGTAGATGCGTGGTTTCCTTCGCCCTAAAATATGAGCTTCCCAGTAACGATACAATTTCAAAAAAACATTTCTGGTAACAACATCACCAAGAAAACGTAAACAGTAATAACAAAAACACACACGTGTTAGAACAAAAGGCGACAACGGATGTTGACACGAGAAATTCTCCTCCAATTTTTGTCTTGCGTTAAAAGGTGTGTAAATAAGGGAGTGCGATACAATGGGAGGAGAGCAAACAAGGTCATAAAGCACGTCACAAGGACGATCCTATATATAATCAGCTTAGTGATAAATTGGCAAACAGCACGCGAACGACACAGCTGCTTCCGGCCCGGTCCGGCCCGTCTCCGCGATGACTACGACCGCCGCCGGCTCGGCTAATGCTCACCCGCGGAAAGAATAACATTATCTCTACAACTACTGTCAACTAACAACAAGATATGACGGCAATTAATTCTCATAAAACTCACTTCTACACATATATAACTCAGGATTTGTTCAGAACTCACAATAGCGATACCCGCGCACTAGAGAAGTAATCCCCAAGTTTGTTCTAAAGTTAGAGTTTCAATTTGAAACGAGATTACCATACAATAATATTAACCGTAGCTCTCTTGTAACATCCATAAAACCGAAAGTACGAAAAGGTATTTTATTTTCAGCAACATAAAGCTTGTTTTCTTTTATTTTATGGGAAATATTTTACTTGCTGCTTAACCGCAAGGGGAGAAACGAGGCTACGATAAAAACACTAATTACGAACCTGCACTTTGTTTTTGTTGACCTGAAGCTTATTTTCTTTTTTGGTGGTACTTGTTATAATGACGAAAACATTTAACACGTAATTATCTACAGGAATGGATCCCTGTGTTACTCACGTAACGAGAATCTAGACTTGTAAAGTCATGGAAAGCATGAAAGTTCAGGGTTTATTTTTAGGTACAGAATTTTTGTTATTCAAAATATTTACCCGAAATGTAATACTATTCATATTTACCGGTGTAGGAGAGCAGTATCTGCAGTAATGCCGACACTACAGCCGCTCCAAGGAGGCTGTGCATTGTCTATGACACGTTCTCTTTCAGACCCGGCATTGGAATTTGTTTACATTTCACCGCTGGAGTATTCTTCCTTCTTTAACTTTTTCATGGTAGAAATAAAACGTTGAATAGCCCTCAGTGAGAAAACTTTGATCGTTCTTTTTTACTCGGTTTCATGGTTGCACCTGAAACAAAAGAAAATGTTTACTCGTCTCCAGTTGTTGATTTTATGTTTCTTAAAGCTACGTTCACACCATACCGTGACAATAGACGAGCAGTCTGTTTGAATGCAAATACAAATATCTGCGTTGTTTTACACAGATTGTGTATCAACAATTAACAAAAAAAGGATTACTACATATAATTGGTTTCGAAATGAGTATTTAAGTTTAGAACTTGTCAAACTTCGCAAGTTTTTGAATTTCGAATAATTTCGACATTACGTTGACTTGACTAGCTCTTTATTAAAATTTTCAATATGGGCTCTGGCTGTTATTCAATAACTGGTTTGAGGCATATACATTTAATATGATTCATGTAAAACTACCCAATCTTGCAGTATACTTTACTTAAAACTTTTCGACGCTGTAGTCCGGTCAATCTAGACCAAAAAATTAGAGTGAAGGTACATAAAATCCCAACAAGCTGAAAATCAGTAAAATTGTTCAAAACATAATTATAAATAATATTAAAAAATTCCTCATCATTCCCGTCTATGGAATTTTTTTTATTCAAGGTCAAAGGTCAAGAAAATGCGTTTATCGCGTTTTTCAGCAAAACGGTAAGTTTTATCATAAAAATATTCCAGACAAAAAATGTAGATCATAAAATTGTCTACAAAAAATACCTGCTTCCCTACGAGCCACCGTTTCTGAGATATTTCGATTCAAAAAGTTGAAAAAGTTGTAATCGAATGTCTAAATTGACCGGACTACTGGTTTTCTACTACCAATTAGCGATGCCCGAAAACTAGTAATGACAAGCCCAGTTTCGACAATACTGGGGTACAGTGGCCGATTGCTCGTCTATCGCGTACCCACGCGCACCGCAACGTCCCATTTGCCTCAGTAGGCAAACATTCGGAAATTGTGTGAAACGAGAACGACCCACTGCCTGTTACTAGGTATCTCTACTGATTTTTGAAAAGCTGGCCAGTGAGTCACGAAAATATGAACCAAAACTAGATAGACTATCTTGATATTATTAAACAGAGTGCGAATCTGACTCGTACACGAAGGATTCCGTACCATTCATCCATACAACATTAGACAAGACGGCAAATAAAAGACGTTTTTTGTTATATGAATATTTATTTTATTTAAATTAAACTATTTTTTCAAAGTGAATATGCATCTAAATCTTCTGTGAATATTTCAAGCGTCTGCCTGTTGCCGTTATTAATATCGAGCGAAAAATGGCAAAAAATCACGTATGTTTTAAGGGACCCCCTTAAATATTTATTTTATTCTGTTTCTTGTATTTGTTGTTATAGCGGCAACCGAAATACATCATCTGTGAAAATTTCAAATGTCTAGCTAGCACGGTTTCATGAGAATCAGCCTGGAGACAGAGAGACGGACAGATTGACAGACGAACAGTGGAGCCTTAGTAATAGGGTCCCGTTTTTACCCTTTTGGTACGGAACCCTTAAAAAGTAAAGTTTGCAAAAAAATCTTGTCATGTTTGAAAGAAATCTCTGAAAGTACTTATCCGATAAAAAAAATCCTTACTCTGATAGCTACACTATTGCCGAGCGCCATAGAATGTGTTTCTCACTCGGGTGACTGAAATTCTATTTGTTGTCCCAGCTATAGCCTGACATAATAATATAACTATAATAAAACTATAGTATAACTATAATATAACTATAGTATAACTATAATGTAACTACAGTATAACTATAGTTCAGCACTTTTCCATTGGAGCTTGATTCAAGAAATTACATTTAGGTATTTACATTTGTATGAAAAAAACATGCTTTAATAATAGTTATCCTTTCACTGGGAGTTTAAATTTTAGTCTACATTCATGTAAAACTCTGAGTGACAACAAAAGTGATTAAAAACTCAACTGAAAAAACTGATTAACAAAAAAGGATATTTAAAATTAAATAAAAGTTGAAAATAGGTTTGATTGCACTGTCAATTAACAATAAAATGAAAGTGCAATCAAACCCTTTTTCAACCGACTTCTGTTAACCCTATTTGTTTACCCATGACGTGTCATATTTTTCCTGAATAATGTACATGGACCCTGTGTTTACAAGAAACTCGAAACACCATTCTTCAATACAATCGTTAATGTGTCACCAACTTGTCATTCATTATGAAATATGGCTTGTTAATAATGCTACGTTTGTATGAGAATGTAATAAAATGTATAACTTCAGAAACTACCTATAATTTATTGAATTATTACCAATTATTAAAGCAAGGAGTACACAATCTGCCATTACCATGACTTTTAAAAACTTATTAATAATGCTGATTAAAGTTACGCCAAACTTAAAACACAAAAAATTGGTGTAGTAAGTAGGTATATCTGTCTATCAGTGACGGTGACAGTGATCGGTAAAGGATAACATCGTAAGGAAACTTGGACTTCTTTTATGAGAAAATGGTGTTTGCCTTGTAGTGGGGCTTGCAATGCTGGCATGACTTACCTATAGTTACTGCTGATTTATTACTATGTCGGATCCGGTCATCGGTACGGACAGACGAATGAATCGAAAGCGCGCCAGTGGTGACATCACGCGACATACTTACCAGTTTACCCTTACCATGTGTGCTTCTACAGAGGTCTGATGTTAACTACACTGCAGCTGGCAGCGAGGAGAACAGGCAATGTCTGATCGCAGCGGAGTTAAGATGGCTTGAAACTGTATCCGATTCATTTTGCCCAGTGTTATAGTGTGAAAGTGTAATGTCAAGTAATTTGTTAGTTTACTCAGTGTAGGTATCTGTTTGAAAAGAGTAACCATGGAGTTTCTTGCCGGTTCTTCTCCATGGAAACGACCATCCCGAACCGTGCACCTGACAATAAACAGCTTAGTGTATCGCATCCAGTGAGTTTTCATAGCACATAATGCTCGAGCCTAACGAAATGTAATGCTGACAACCCGACAAATATATGTAATACTTATACCGATGATGGTAACTCTACCACACTTACACGTACTGAGTAATTTCAAATACAAAATTTCATATTGATTTTAAGTACTTTTCAATATAAATTACCTACGTATTTAAATTTTACAGACATTGGCCAAGGTTATGATTACTTACATGTTTAAAGAATCTAGCACATATAGCACGAAGTTCACGCAACTGTCCTCAGCAGGGGGAAACATTTACGAGCATGATTATTCGCTCGTAAAAGTCCCCTTGCTTACAGGCTTTGTTACAATGAGCCATCCGCTTGTAGATTCATGATATGGAGTAGGAACTTGTATTTGAAAGACCCTTGATGTAATGTTTATCCTCGTTTTGTTAAGTTTTCATAAAGCAAAGGCATTTATTTAGGGTGTTGACTAAAACAAATTAGCATTATACAATGATGTAATTATTTTATTAGATTAATGATTTTAATGAATGGTACTGAATCACCAAATTTCTTGCCCCTAACATAATTATTTTTTTGGTTCATCATCTTCATTCATCATTTCAGGCGAAAGACGTCCACTGCTGGACATAGATAGGCCTCCCCCAAGTGTCGCCACATTGGCCGGTTCCGTGCGACTCGCATCCAACGGATTCCAGCAACCTTCACCAGGTCATCGGTCTACCTAGTGGGAAGTCTTCCAACGAATCGCCTTCCGGTTCGCGGTCGCAACTCCAGAACTTTTCGGCCTCATCGGCCATCCGTTCTGCGAGCAATGTGCCCTGCCCACTGCCACTTAAGTTTAGCAATTCTTCGGGCTACGTCGGTGACCTTGGTTCTCTTGCGGATGTCTTCATTTTTGATTCGATCACGCAAGGAAACTCCGAGCATAGCCCCCTCCATTGCCCTTTGGGTGACTTTAAGCCTTTTGATAAGGCCCATTGTGAGCGATCACGTTTCAGTCCCTTATATATGTAATCACTGGCAACACACACTGGTCATAGACTTTCGTCTTGAGACACTGAGGTAAGTTGGACGAGAAGACACCGCGCAGGTTCCCGAACGCTGCTCAGCCGAGTCGAATTCGACGATTGATCTCTTTCTCAAAGTTAGACTTACCTAACTGACGAGACAGTCGAGACCTTTCTAGCTTATACTGATGTTCAATGTGCCTCTTGCCATGCGGTGATCGCTCCCGGTTTTCACCGAATTGATCACAGAGACATCATTGAACATTTGCTTCTTGGTTGACATGATGAAGTCCATCTAGTTTTTTGTTGCACCGTCTGGGCTCTGCCAGGTCCAATTTCTGTGTTCACGATTTTTGAAGAACGAGTTCATCATATAGAGGCCCTCCTTCTTCATAAAACTAGCCAGTTGGTGGCCCCGGTGGTTCCACGTACAACTCCAAATTGCCCCACCTGCAGCTCATCCCCGTCTCGTTGGCCCAGTTTCGCGTTGAAATCCCCCATGACAACGGTGAAGTGAGTTTTGAAACCATGCATGGCTTTAGAGATATCCTCATACATGGTCTCCACTTCGTCGTCGGGATGTGCCGAGGTCGGGGCGTAGACCTGTATGACCTTCAGCGAATATCTTGAGGATATTCTGAGTATAAGGTACGCCACCCTGGTCGACACACTCTCGATCTTCACCACGTTGTTCACAAGGGACTTGTGGACGATAAACCCAACACCCTGGGACTGGCGGTCACGCTCTCGGAAATAAAGTAGGTTGCCGGATTTTAGGATTATCGTGTCCTCCCCCTCTCTTCGGACTTCAGATTATCCCTCAATACTCCATCGCAGCCTGCTCAAAAAATTCCTCTTCGAGTTCCGCCATCTTCTCGTCTGTCCGGAGTGTCCGCGTGTTATAAGTTGCCAGGTCCAGTCGTTGGTATAGGCAGACGGCTCCCATCCGGGGATTCTTTGCACCCCATGCCAACGCCATAACCTCGACCGCTGCCGCAGTCGAGGGTATTATATATATACCCTCGACTACGGCGTATAGCCGGGCACTAGGGGCCATTTATGTAGTGCGGTGTCCATTTTGGGGGGTTTTGCCATAATCGCCACGCTTGGCAGGCGGGTTGGCGATCGCAGTACGGTTGTTACGAAAGCACAGAGAACGCTGCTGCCCATTCTCTGGAAGTCCCTTAGTCGCCTCTTACGACACCCACGGGAAGATATAAGATGGTGCTATTCTTTACGTCCGACACCATGCGGAACCATGGATTAGGTTAGATATAAACAATTATTTGATTTTGAAAAGGGTTTAACGCGAGTGATTGCCTTATCTTACTTGATTTAATGTTTAAAAAATACTGTAAATTCGAAAAAGGTTGCTAATCGACTTACTTCTAACTTTCAAAAAATTTGACACTCCACCGAAAAATATGAAACCGAAAGGGAGGCTTTTTCAAAATTCGGCAAGGCCATCGTTTGTTCCGGCGGCCGCTGATAATGGAGATTTGATATGTCGCCGGCCATGTTGTAACGGTTGAATGTCGAGCGTCGAGTTTGTTCGCCTCATCGTATAAATAAGCATAAAGTTGTGTGGCATCACGCGAACGAGTCGTTAACCCTGCTCCAAGGCGCAGTAATGGAGAGGTGAGGGTGTCATTGAGACCACAACACGGCCACTTCAGCGAGGTTCGAATGACAGCTAAGAAAGGACTGTAATTAACAGTTGATAAACTTTTGTAACATGTATTTAGTTAGTTAGTGTTACAATCCTATAAATGGAACAAAGATTTTGGATTCAGGATGGTTTTGTCTGTAATTTAATACTTAATTGAATACTTGCATATAAAGTGAGGATATTTCTGATCCTATAGCAGGGTGAAATCATGGCCAAGCAAAGAGGAAGAAATGCATGTTAACCTGCAGCAATGTGGTATGAGTTGCCGGCATCAAAAAATTCGATGGCAAATAGCGGCAGAATTAGTGGTGCCAATGATGATGACAACCTGTATAATATTTCTGTAGTGAAATCATTATACAGTAATGGGCACAATCGATAGGAAATCGTAAGCCAATGGTGTGGATTAAGTAAATATGACAAGACGTTATAATAATTGTAAAGGGCTGCAACAGAATTTCAAGTAACTGTGATCACCAACGAGTGCTTATTCCAACGTGTAGTGATTATTGTAGTGAACTCGGATGAGCAATTCCGGTTTCTCCCACATGTTCATTAAAAGGCGTTAAGAATTTCTGTGTAATTACTTATTTTATCCATGTAAATAAACACATCAATGACAAGGTAAATACGGACAAAAGCATCGCATATCAAAAAGCTTCTCCTGGGAATACTGATAAAGAGCATAATGATCGAAAAAATTTAATATCATTGGCGACTCCACTGCATTATTGGATTACGCGTACCTACGTACCTGTTACAAGGCAGACATTAAAAGCGTCGATTTTTAATTCTTTACAAAAAGGCCGTGAATGAAACGAGCGCACAGCACAGTGGAATGTCAGGAAAATATTTTTGAAAAGGTCCGCTTTTTCAAAGCCACGTCGTCGTCGTATTGAATGCGTTTTAATGAAAAAACATGCGCCGATTCGCAACAGTCAAGGGAATTAAAACCTCCGAGCGCCGTTCACGATCCCGAATGCATCGGTCGGAATTTTCATTTGTCCGAATATTATTTCCACGGGGAATTTTGCAGGCACTATTTTGTTTAAATTTATGACTGCCTCGTTTTGTGATTTCGCTTGATTAACGGCCTGGATTAGTTGCCTATTGCAGATTTGTTTGGTTTTTACCAGATCTTAAATGCTAAACGTAGTAGCAATAACTTTTACTACGAAACTGTTCTACGCAACTTTTATTTGATTTAATAAAAATAGCCGTATGCAAAATGCGCGGGACATTAGCCCGCTATACAATAAATATACCAAAACATTTGTACATAGTTTTAATAAATAACTTGACTTGATTAATATTATTATAATTGCGTATCTACCTACTTGAATGTGAATAATTTACCAAAACTATAACATATGATTTCTACATTCTTAAAATGATATTCTGTCGATAGGTGCACGGTGCTCTATAAAGATACTTTTGTATTTACAATCTATATTTTAATAACTTTAAGGTATATTGTAAACTAAAATTACGTAACGGTTATCGTTGAAGAGTTCATAACTTAACACCACGCCCGTGTTTCCCTGACAGGTAAGGCAGAGTAATAAATAATTCTTGGAAGAGTTTTAAAACCCTGTAATGGTAGATGCCAGTGGATATTTTATTTTTAATGCTAGTTCATTTATCGGTTTACAGTATCAAAGAAACTATTACTAATTAGCTGCTTGATGAAATTCGACCAATTTATACCTGCGTAGGCGCAGTTGGTCATTAATTAATAATAATAATAATAATAAAATTTATTTTGCTCCCACAAAGTACAGTTACAATATAAGGTGTTACAAATATTGAAGGCACAAAGATTTGTGGGAGTCAGGAGTTCAAACTAGGATACCCTGTGCTATGGACTCCTGGCCCCCCTCGCCGAGATTTATGACAATTTTTTTTCAATTTCAATTAATTACATGTGGTTAAGAAAAACCCTGTGTAAAACCTTGCCAATCGTACGATTAAAATTGTAATTTGAAAAATATACAACGATGAAATGGCAAGAAAGGAGGTTGTCTGTTGAGGTGATGAGTTATAGAGAAGTATGATCAAGACATGCTGCGCCGAACACTAATAAATAAAATTGAGAAAAGGTCAGGAGAATGGTTAGCAGTGGAAAGGTTGTGAGGTGATGCTTCTTAATCAAAACGTGTTAGAACTTAGATTTAAGTAGGTATTAAAATTCTTCATTGGTGTTCCTTTTCTAAATAATTCCAGCAGTACGGTCGACCAAGCTGTTGGTTTACATTTTAACATGTAAAATTACATTGTAAAATGTAAAACAAATAGCTTTGTCGACCGTACAATAAAAACAACTGGATGGGTTTATAACTACGAGAGTGTTATCAGAAAAAATATACCTGCCTGTATTAACAAGTTAGGTTTTAATATAATTATTTTGATCGTTCAAAATAATTATTATTAAACCTTACCTTGTGTATAATTATCCTGTAATGATGATCCGGTTAAGCCCTCCCTGTATAACAACGGTTTACTTAATTGAATTTAGGTTTAAGAGCAGGCAATTTCATAATTACCCGGCTTTTAATGTTAATTATTGCGGTTGTTTTCAAGTATATACGTTCTTCTATTAATTGAGATTTAATGTGTTTGTGTTTATTCTTTGTTTACGGTTAGGTTAGCCTAGTAACGTTGCAATAGTTTACTTTAAATCAGGTATATGAATAAAAATATCTTTAAAGTATACCAGGAAAAACAACTTTTTCCTATTACTTACAATGTTTTAGTTCCTAATCTGTTCTCCTTTTAACAGTTGTTTCATAACTTTTCAGCAACTAGTGAATTGCTACTCATTGAATTAATGGATAAATTAACAAAAAAGTGGCCGTAATCGTCATTATAACTTAGAGAAACATAACACAAATAACTGACGAGATAACAAAATACTTTTGCTATTGGCAGAAAAGATAAAATTAATATTTTATTGTTTTCAAATAGAACAGAAACCTACGTTATCTAAGAAAATAAACTTAATACATGAAATGAATACTAAGTCTGGGAATTTAAACACAATAAATAATAATATAAAAGAATAAAAAGTAGTTATTAAACTAATAACTTATTCAAAAATATTTACGTACTTGCAAAATAGTAGTGCCAGCAGGATTCAGTAGTTTTTCAGTAAATCTTCCAACACTATTTTTTATTGTAACAAAACATCAGTAAATTAGCTGTTAACACTTTTTATTTCAATAGTTTATCTAGATGTACAAAGATATGTTACTGCGTGTTACGATACGAAAGTTATCGGAAAGTTCCCGCCATTTCGCGCAAGGACCTAGCTTTGAGTCCGACTTCACGCGAGCATGTTCGCGCCGCGACTGAAAGCTTGTTTCGATACAGCCTATACATACCCACTTGTCTACGTTACAAGTTTTGCACTGAAACTACAGATGCAAAAGGTTACAAACTCAAAAACAGCGTAGAACAACGTCAACCTTATTGCAACAGTAGAGAATTTATTTTGCAATGTAAAATATTTTTTTATGACCTTTCAAGTCGTGGGCGAACGGAAGGCTCTTTAGCGAGAGTATAAAAGGTATGCAGTGGCGATACTTTAGTTAGGGAATATTGGAGCGTTTGAACTGTGCAGTAGAGCTCAATATGGCAATGCAGTGAAAGTATGAAAACCATGCGGCACGTCAGAAAACGCGTGAAATTTTTCCTTGCGAGACAGAGACGGATAGTTTTTCGTGGTAAAGGGAACTGCCTACACGTAGCAGTGGTGGGGGTGATCTTAAAATGTTCTAAGAATCTGTATGAGAATATAGTCTTTTGGTACGTGTGCCTATGTGAATTGTTATATATATTTCTATTGTATATAGTATCTCGAAATCAGTGTAAGAACTTCGTTTTAGTATTTCATTTAAATGGCATCCAATACTAACATAAACACGTAAGTGCATAAGAGCTCATTCATAAAACATAAGTACAGGGCAGCCTCTCAAAGGACCTAACTCCAAGTAAATGTTGTTTATTTTGTTAGGGAAGAAAGCCTGTACACAACGGAGAGCGCCACATGTCAGAACATGAATAAAAGAAGAGCTATGTTTCAGACTTTCAAAAGTTCAGTCAGTATTTTCAAAGCGATACCTACATTTTTCATGTAGTAACTTGGTCGTTAGTGCAAACTTGAATCAATAAACGTGGTATCTTGGTTTTCAGTACTTTATTCATTTCGTGACGCGGAAAGTCGCATTTTAACATTTTGTATTTTATTTGAAACGAAAAGACTGAATGAAAATAAATACTGTATTTTTCTTGACCGTTTTGCTGAGTTACTTGACGTTTAGTATCTTGCAAATAAAGTAGTTGTTTCAGAGGTACGTAAAGTTCATTTTAACTTTGAAGTATTAAATTATTATGACCCAAAATATACGCTTCGTTATGTATACGACAATATATTCTAGAGTTTAAAATACAGCAACCACGACCACACCGTAATATGCTACCATTAGTTACTGGCTAGTTATCGCAAATAATATACTAAAGCAATTTATGAGTCATGTGTTTGACCCTAAATATGCGCAATAAATTATGGTTTACTTTGTCGTTTATGAGGGCGGGTGCAGACATAACCGTGCACGGGACATAACGCTGTACGGCACATGTGCCACAGATTGTAGCAATAAGGGAAATTGTCTTTTTTATGAACGCCCCACGACAACGTAAAGTATTCACGTGAACCGTGTCACTTAGGCTAGAACAAGTTTGGGGCACTAATACGGGTCCCAGGGACCCCAGGTCAGGTTTAGCGCAATCTTGCTAATGTATCATCGGTTTTATCGCGTTAAAATTACGTGCTTCGGGCGTGTTCGTAAATCATGGCTGGTGATAACGCCTAATAAAATGTATCGCTGTTAATAGAGTTGTTAGATGCGTTAGTGCAGATTTTGCACCCGAATAGCGAATTAAATTAATAAACCTGTAGAATTAAATTGATAAACCTGTATTTTAACATTGGGACGCCTATGACAAAATAAAAATAAGGGCCTATTTACTTACGCATAAATTAAAAAATGGAATAGAATTTACATACATTATCTGCCAAGTTAAGCTTGTCGCTTTAGATTTATTTGTATAAATCAGTAATTTCCGCATATCTGTGTTCCTATCGGAATGATTACACCAAAACACATTCTCAACAATTTCCCGATAAAAAATATAAACTATCTTTTCAGATTCCATTCATGAAAGTACAACACAGCTATACCGTGTGCCCCTCCGGCCATTTGTCTCCCGTACCTGCGAGGTGTCCAGTGTGAACTGAAACCTGAAGTTAATTTCACGGGGTATTTCTCCTACTCCAAGAAAGACTCCTTATTTTAAAGCACTCTTGTGTAAAATAGAATTAATACATTTCCTCCTGAAGCACTGTAGGTGGGATTAAGTTAGGATACCTTGCGACGAAAAATTAAGTTGAATTTTCTACGGGGAAAATAGATTGGAGTGTAGAAAGTTGAGGAAGAAAATAAAGCGCCTTTAGAGGTACTAAATAGATACACGGTTTTAATGTGTAATTTTAAGTTTAATGATACGTTATGACAAGAAAATCTAATCAAAAATCTCGCCTATACAGGGTGTAAACCACCTCATCACAAAGCCGTTAACTAAGCGTTCTATACATCAAACTAAGTAACTTTACGCAAAAATTATTGCTGGGAAAAAACTTTTTTTTTTGAGGTTATAAATCATGTTTTGTGGTAGAACTCAATGTAACGCACTTAAAACATTGTGCTGATGGATGGATTGAATAGTACGAGGGTCGTGGAGGTGTTTTAAGTCAAAATCTTACAAAATAACTTGTCAAAAAGTTGTAACTTTGACCCCCCATATCTCCGTAACTAGACGGTTCCATGGTATGGTGTAGAACAAAAAAATAATCGCAAGGATGGGGAGAACAAGTGTCTTTCCGGTTCGTGAAGAGGTGTTTTACACCCTTTATAAACAGAGATAGAAAACATTGATATGAATCATCATCATTGTCATCTCCCTACCCTTGTTTCATTTTACTGTACGTCGGCACACTACGTTTTCTTCTTCCATTCCTTCTTATCAGACGTCACGACATCATTTACTGCTTTCTCTTTCAAATCATTCCTCACACAATCTCAAAACTTATTAATATGAATATTCAGCAAATATTTATCGTTAAAATAGTGTACTACAAGCGTATACCACTGAAATTCAAAAGAAGTTTTTTACTTCAAAACAACTTGATCGAAATTAACTTTGTCCATACCTACTTTATTTACCACGGACGTTAAATCGTATGTCTACCGAAAACTCCTCCACTTCTGATATCAATTCCACAGCTGAACTCCCAGTCTTATCCGAAGGAAAGACCAACATATCCCCTCTAAACTTGTCAGCCATTATTTTCATGACATATTTCACAATAGCCCAGCGGCGCACGAACGGTGTACCAAAATTCACGATGCGTTTAAGAGAAAGCATTTTTGTACAAGGTTGTGCTTTTGTTTTGAATTTTGGAGACTTTTAATAGTTTTGGGTGTCTTTGAGATGTCTTGTTTTGAGTTGGAAATTATATGAATAGGTACGCCTCGGCCTTTCAGGCGTTATGTTGTTTTATTTATTTGTTTAAGGATCTCCAACAAAAGATGTACACAAGGCATTTTTAGTTAATGGAAAACACAAAGTATTAGGTAGGTGTACTCCTTCACTTATAGGAGACCACAGCATTCACAATAAAGTTACAACTTGAGCCCCTTTTAAAAAATGAAAATGAAATAAAAATAAATTTGGCAATTAAAAATGATAAAACACATACAATAATAGATAAAGAAGGAATAAAATGATTAACAATGTTGTTGTTTTGGAAGTGAAAACTTCTAGGCGCGTTGAGCATTTTTTGGGTGAACAACAATCATGGAACTTGCGTGATCTTCACCGAACGCTTCGTAGCTCTCGTAGCCGATCCGCTACGGCGTAGCACCACTTAGCGTGAGCGGGGCACAACCTGGGCCTGTGTACTTTTTGTTTTCACTTCTATTGGTGGTCCCCAAAGACTGCCCAGTTTTTTTTTTAGTAGCCTTGTACATCTAACGGCTGGCTAAAGGTCGCCCCCATATTCGTCCAGGTACTTTTTTCTTGCGCCATCCCGAACCAGCCTTCGTGATACGGGTCTAGATTATCTCACTAACTCTTTCTAGCCTCGGCGGCGTCGTCTATCCTTAGGCACCCATCGTATTGAAAACTTTGCCCAGCGGTCAACGTCATGTTAAAAAAAACTAAGTAAAAGATTTCGTAAAGCTGAAACCTATTTTCTACCCGATTATCTAATATTAAAAAAAAAGTGATTTAAATCATTAATTATTTTCGAATCTGTTCTATTGAGAAAACATTTTCTAATTGCGGTGGCTACCAGACACATTAAGGTCTGGTGATGTTCAAAACATGATAATTATGTTTAAAATTACATAAACATTCATAAGTTACGTAATTTCCCTTAGTCAATCAAATGCTACCAATCAACTTGTATCACGAAACATCATCTCGAGGGAGATGTTTAATTAAACTTCATGAAATCTGGACAAAAGTGTCATGTCTCATGTCGAGGTTCGGCCTTTCATATGACCAGACAACATGGCCTCTGATTCAAAAGCTATTTAGAGAGTTTTTGTAAAGACTTAAGGTTGGCAAGGGTCTAGTTGTGTTGGTGATGAATCCGTGTGTTGTGATGGTAGAAAGAGAAGCAACAAACTGAAAACAAATCAACGATACGCCTCTGCCTCGGACGTTTTTATTTTGTCTGCCACGTAATTGAATTTTGTGGTCGGTTCGATCATAGAGCGTCGGTTCGCGATAGATTTGTTTACAAGTATCTATGCAAATATCCCGAGGTCAAACTTGCATCGATTATATATCCATTCTGGTTTTTATATGGCGAAACCGTTTAAAGTCTTCACATATTTGTGAAAATATAGGTTCAAAAGAAGTTAAGTCATTTTCTGTGTAAGTGTAGTTTACTTATATGTTACAATTCTCCAATATTAGCAAGTAATGATAATGCATTGCAATTAAAACGCATAAAAATTAAAACGTAATCTTAAAGTATATGAGACCATATAAGAGAAACCAGAGAGCTTACTAGTAAAAAATAAAGTGGCTTATGAAAGAGTTATGTAAATGCGTCTCAAATAAAGTGCACTTTAAATCCCCTGGAGTTCCGTCAATGTAACCACGTTAGACGTATGTGATCCTGTTGTTTAAACATTTATTATATAAACTGTTAAACATTTATCCTTTTGAAGTGTTGTCATTCGTACGCCGCGTGCTAACTAAAGCGATCGGCCGCGCAAATACACGATTGTCACATTTACATTTCTCACTTCAATTGTTGAAAACCGGGACCGCTCGGCGTGATCCTGCGTTCGGGATCACCGAACAAAATAACCGCACCGGTCGCATGTTCACATTGGTTAGAACGCGGCCGTTCAGGTATAGTTCGTAAATCGCGAGATAAGCGATACGAGGTTCAATATGACAAGGCTTATCGGAAATTTAAACAAGTGAAGCGGAACTGCATTACAGGTGAGTACAGTTGTGGTGATATTATTATATGCGTATTGCATAAAGTATGCATAGAGGGCACGTAGGGAATTAAGTAGTTTTATACCTACGCTGTTACTATCGCTAATAATATAAGCAAGTGATATATAATTATCACTTGCTTTGCTGAAGGAAAATATCGTAAGGAAACCAGCATACCTGAGAGATATTTCTCGACAGCATGTAAATCCAAGTCAGAAGCCCATGGGCGGCTTAAGAACTCTGACACCAGGTTGGCAGCTAACCACACGATAAAGAAAGACTGCTTCAGAGGCCCATGGGCGGCTTAAGAACTCTGACACCAGGTTGGCAGCTAACCACACGATAAAGAAAGACTGCTTCAGAGGCCCATGGGCGGCTTAAGAACTCTGACACCAGGTTGGCAGCTAACCACACGATAAAGAAAGACTGCTTCAGAGGCCCATGGGAGGCTTAAGAACTCTGACACCAGGTTGGCAGCTAACCACACGATAAAGAAAGACTGCTTCAGAGGCCCATGGGAGGCTTAAGAACTCTGACACCAGGTTGGCAGCTAACCACACGATAAAGAAAGACTGCTTCAGAGGCCCATGGGCGGCTTAAGAACTCTGACACCAGGTTGGCAGCTAACCACACGATAAAGAAAGACTGCTTTAGAGGCCCATGGGCGGCTTAAGAACTCTGACACCAGGATGGCAGCTAACCACACGATAAAGAAAGACGGACCAATGTTAGACACCAAATTAAAGGCAGTAAAAGGTGCAATTGGGTGTAATATTGGATCACAGAGTCTTATAAATAAGTAACAATATTATTAAGAAAATAAGGAATTTTAAACGTAAGCCGAGGCCCATGGGCGGCTTAAGAACTCTGACACCAGGTTGGCAGCTAACCACACGATAAAGAAAGACTGCTTCAGAGGCCCATGGGAGGCTTAAGAACTCTGACACCAGGTTGGCAGCTAACCACACGATAAAAAAAGACTGCTTCAGAGGCCCATGGGCGGCTTAAGAACTCTGACACCAGGTTGGCAGCTAACCACACGATAAAGAAAGACTGCTTCAGAGGCCCATGGGCGGCTTAAGAACTCTGACACCAGGTTGGCAGCTAACCACACGATAAAGAAAGACTGCTTCAGAGGCCCATGGGCGGCTTAAGAACTCTGACACCAGGATGGCAGCTAACCACACGATAAAGAAAGACTGCTTCAGAGGCCCATGGTCGGCTTAAGAACTCTGACACCAGGTTGGCAGCTAACCACACGATAAAGAAAGACTGCTTCAGAGGCCCATGGGCGGCTTAAGAACTCTGACACCAGGTTGGCAGCTAACCACACGATAAAGAAGAAAGACTGCTTCAACTATTGAAATAACTTCATAAAGAATGAGCGCAATATGGAGTAAAATACGGAGAGGTGACCTGACACTGTGTGCGCGAGCGTGACCTACCGTCGCCCGTTCGACGTCCACCACGCACTGGATGGAAGAAAAACAGTAGCATCAGTTTAGTTCTTCATAATGCTCCAATGGTGTAATTGCTATATGTGGCGTACCAGTGATAGGATAATCGAATGATCGCATAAATAAATAAATTGGATTTGATCCTGTCTCAATCTCAAATGCTTATTTCTTTCAATTCACTATAAAATGATACGAAACATCGTCAAATTACTTAAACAAAATGTTTGTTAATCCCCAATCGAGCTGGCAAAAAACAAACCCAAGACCAACACAGAAAGTGGTGTACTTAAGAATGCTTCCCATACATGAATGAATATATACCTTAAAGGCCGAAAGAAAAAAAAGAAGTGTGAATTACCACCTGCTCCCATTCACACGCTTTTGCTAGATTGCTTTCGTTCTTGAACAAGGAACGGATTTTTTGCACTTAAAAGATGAATTGTTTCAAGTGAATAGGGATCTTTTCAAGCGGTATTTGAATTCGTAAGCTAGTTCAATAGATATGTTGTTTTGAGTACGAGTTTAAAGATTAGTTCACAATATTTATTTCAATTAGTCTAAAATGTCATCACCTCCTTTCTATAGCCATAGCCACATTAGTTAAATAGCTTTATTGTTCAAACGTATTTTTATCGCCATAGATTACGTAGCGCGGCCGCTGTAACGTAGAGGGCATAAAATAAAATTCAATATAATTCTGAAGGGTTACGTATCATAATACCTAATTTTATTTCAACTAATTTCATTATAACTACGGTCCAAAGACCTACTGTTAAAAATATCTAAATCGTTTCACAGATTTTTGTAATAACTAATGAACGAAATCCACAACGGACTATTCATCAACGGTTTACTCGCCTACGGTTTACTTGCCTAACGGATGATTCACCTACCGGAAGACACAAAAAGGAATAATTGTCTACGGCGTAGTAGTACGTAGTATTTGCTACGACAGCGTGGATTGCGTAGCGCAGCCGCTACACCGTAGTCGGCTACGCAATAGGTTTTTTTTTTCAAGTGAGTAGTTGAGTGGGTATGCTTCGATCATAACAAATAGCTGATTCTCCTTGCATACCAAATTCTTAATGCATTCTTTACAACAATCTAAATTTCAAAAGCATTAAGAGGATAACAAAATGAAACCAAACAACAATAAATCTAAAGCAATATCAAACCCGTTATACCAAAATACAGATATTAAATACGAAAGCCATTTGAGAAACGTAAAGAATCATTTATAAAGAGTAACAAAGGCTGGGAGTACAAAAGGCTCCATCATTCAGAAGTCATAACTCATCGTAAGCATACAGTCAATAGCTGGTGTCAGAATACTCCTTAACTCCATTCAATATTGTCTGTTTATAAATAATTCAATATTGGCCTGACTGATGTTTCCACTTCCCCGCGCGGAGTACGGTCTGCAAAAGAAACTTGTTGGGGACTTTTTGGAGGTCGTATGAACAGAGTGTGGTTATTCTGCAACACTTGGTGACGTCATAATATGTAGTGCCAAACACAGATTTAATTTGCTTGGAAACTCGAATGTTCATGATTTGATGATAACAAAAAAATCAAATTAAAAGTTTTTTTTAATGAACAGAGGGTATTTATTCTGCAACACTCAGTGACGTCATATAGACAGATGTTGTTTATTGTTCATGATGTGTATTAAAAAAAATACTGCAATATAAAGCTTTTTTTGGTAGGTACGTAACTTATTTTTGTCTATTTGTCAAAGTTATAAAATAAAAAACTTGGTAAGCTTACAAATTAAACAAGCAGATTATCATCGTTAAAATTTCAGCTAACAACTTTTAACAATCTTAGATACATGTACACAATATTGTTGTTTTATTTGAAAACTTCTAACAACTAAGCCAAGGAAGATTGCTTAAAAATTCCGAACACGTTACAATGTTTGCACCTTTATTTATAGCTGGTTTAACCTACGTAGGGTACTGCACGGTATATTTCTCGCAACTTCGAACAGATCCTTGGAGAATAACCTAGATCTATATTTTCTTCCTGATAAATGGCGTTGCTACACGTCTAAACATTTAATTTCTAATTCCACACGTTTCCACGAGCTTCGGATAAGAATTACTGAGGATGCAATAATAATAAATATAGTTTTTCTTTTTGTATTCAGTTTGTAGTGTTATTATTTCTATTGGATTTTATTAATCATGCTCGAGTCATCCTGAACTTCGACAGTTTATTATTTCGACAAGGTCACAATTTCGAATAACAATAGTTCGACTACTCATTGCTTCGACAAAATGAACAACTTTGGTCCTATGACTTATGGAATTTATATTTTTTTAGTTTTACCATTCATGTTGATCGCTTCAGGTTCTATAAAAAGTCCATTTTTTTTTAACTTCATGGCCTCGTATAGCAAACTAGTTCAGTTTCTTGGTCTAAGAGACCACATGGGAGGTTTTGCGTTCATTATGTTACACTTTGTATATTGCTTTTTTTTTCTTTTACTCAAGTATTATTAAGACGAAGCCCGGTCTAAATACGGAATAAATCTATTATCATTTAGCCCACAAATACTGGCACAGTAAACTCAGTATAGTTATCCAGGCAATATAAACACAAAAGACGTGTGTTGTTTCCCACCGTACTTGTTAAAAAAATGAGCGAATTCTCGTTTATCTTGTGTGCCATTTGAAGTGGGGTCCTTCGAGTGATTATCTTCAGGTGAACTTTGTGCTTGCACTCGTGCGACCTTTATAAGAAGCGCACTTCAACCGAGTGGCGTGCTCAGCGATATTTTGGTTATATCATTAAAATTAATAAGTATACCTTGGTGCTTATACCTGTATCGCCATTTGATTAAAGTTAAGTGTTTGTTTATTTTAAGAAATGAAATAAGAATGGCGACAAGTATAATTATTTTAAGGGTAGGTATACAGTGAGTATCAGAAAACGTGGTTATTTATTTTAAGGGTGTGATTTAGATCATCAAACTGAACTACGTTTTCCAGGGACCAGTATCGTGATCCCGAGAAAATAATCAGTTCCGAGCATTTGCTTCAAATGAGAATTGATGTTTTGTATGAGACAGCAGATATTTTTTTTGCCATTTTGGTGTTGGTTCCCTGTAAAAAAAAAATCAGTTGTGATGGCCGGTTTGTTAAACCTGCAATAATTAGCAAACCTCTCTGATACATACTGTAGAAAGAGTAACCTAACAAGAATAAACAAATACATCCCTAGTTGTGAAAATGGGCTGTAATTAAAAAAAAATACCAGAATATTGTTTTCTTTTATATTCGAAACATTCGTCAATTTGTAGAGAAAGTTTATTGTATCTTGGACCGAAACTCAAATCATTCATTTGTTATTTCTAAATATGCCTTAAAATAAGAATAGGCGAAGCATGTTTAGTACTTATAATAAACAAATCTTATAAAGATTGTAGCCCAGTTTCGCTTTGTGTACATTTTATTGCACATACAATAATCCTGGTAGACAGCGAAGAACAAAAAAGAGCAATTCTTAAAAGATTTACAACGATACGAAAAGCTTTTTCAATGTAAAACAATTTTATTGAAAAAGTATCCTTCGTCGTTTGTTCTGTTGTACATAAAACTGATTATGTTTATTGTTATTGTAAATAACTTACACTCAAATAAGAGTACTCACTGAAAATCAATGAATGATTCTGCAATGAAACATTGTCAAAGATATCTTTGAATTGTAATTCATTTTCAATTATTCCGTTTTTGTGTGGTTGTGGTTTTTTTTGCTATTTTTGCGTGGCTTATTATTAATTAATACCATACCATTCCAGGATGAAAAGTACCTGAATGTGAATAAATATTCTTAATTTCAGTTTTGTGTTTAATTTCTGTTAATTTTTCAAGGAAGTTAGGCACTGCGCAACAATCTTTCATGAAAATAAAATTGTCCACTCAACTTTCAATATTCTAAAGCAAAAGCATCACTTACTTGTTCACTTCCCACAAAGTGAACCAGCAAACTCAACAAACGATGATCAGAAAAATTCAAAAGAGCAGTACTATTGCTGTTTTAAGCCGGAGAAAAGCATTCGGGAACATGTTATACCGCTATTCAAATACTGCCGTTATTTCTTGGAAATTCTTTTATGCTGTCGCAAAAGGAAACGCTCCGATCGGTGTAGTCGCCTTTTAAACTGATATAAACATCGTGAAGAGCGTCGTGCCACATAATAAATAGGTACAGAAGGACGGCTTCATACAAGTGCCAATAGACGCACACACGTAGTTTAGCAGACTTAAGTAAATGTTTTTTCATTACTCATACTCGGAAAGTAGGTCTGAAGTTGCCGAGGAGTGGGTTGAAAGTAATACTTTTCAGCCCTAGAGAGAATCGCTTTCAACTGACAGCTGCCAAATTATTAAAAAAAAACTAGTTCTTTGTTCACATTTCTATTGAACCATGTTCCAACTCACTATACAGCCACTCAATGACAGCGCGACGTAAAATTGATATAACGTAAAGTTTAGTATTAACTAAAGAATATATATTTTTTAAATAACTTAATTATAATTTATAATAATAAATAAATAAAGTGGCCGGCCATTGCCTAGAAAAATAGGCAATGGCCGGCCACAGAAAAAAAAAAACAAAATAGGTGGGAAAGCGGCAATCAGATCTTATTTGTTTTTCGATTAATTCATGTTTTTATTTTTATTTTCCTTGTATTCGTAATGAAAAGCACAGTGTTTACCTAGACTTATTTAGTCCATCCAACTAGCCCGTCTATGGACTAAATAAGTTACTTTCACACCTAGGGTAACAATGTGATATGGTTTTACAACTAATGATTTTGAATAAAAAATAAAGTTGACGCCTACGGGGCAGTAGTGGTGTGAACAAATCTTAAACGAATGTCAGGTAGTCGCTTGATCTAATCCAGTATCCCTTGTTGTCCTACCCCAGCAACGCCTTAAGTAGACGTCCGTATACCATAGGCGGTTTCCATAGGTCCCAGGCAGCAACATGTTTGCCATGACAGTATGCCTTACTTTCAGACAGAGACACTCACAAGGTTGCCCGATCAAGCAGACAACAATCTGGTGACCTGAGAGATGCAATACATTAAAAATTGCCACAATGTCGCTCATTGTGATATACTTGCACTCACTGTTCGTGAAGCATGTCTATAATTATGTGTGCGTTGTATGTTTCCATTGACCTTCTGTGGTCTATTTATTCTGTGGCCGCGTCGTGTCGGCCGACCTGCCGAGTCATCGCGGCAACACTTCCGCTGCACCGAGTCACCCACCCAGGCTAGACAGTTCGCACATCTCTATAAAATTAATGTTTTGCGAGTGTTTATTATGAAAGTTTTGTTATGATTGCTGAGAAAGGACGTGAATTAATTGCTGTGTTTGAATAAAATTCATGTTTTTTGTTTGATAAGTCTTCTAACTATTACTACTCACTTAAAATACTGTGATATGCGATGCAGCAGGTCAAATTTGATTTGGTTAACTTATTGCCATTGAACTGATCTGGATAGTAGTAATTCGGTTATTAATAGTTCATCTCATTACGCCCTTTGCCAACCATCATTGTACTCACTCGACGTCTTTCTTGTATTGTAGCCTAGTAGGCCTTACTTTCTTTCGTTTTTTAAAGTATTTCATTTCCGCGTACGACATTGAGAGTCAACTGACCGTGTTGTAGAACTGGCCAAGATATATTTGCCAGTAGGTCGCTACTGTGTGTATTGACAAAACAGGTTTAAGTTTCGCATAACTTTACTCCAGTAAAGTTAAGCGAAATTTAAACCTTGAAAAATGTATGCTTAATCTGAAGGTTAACTGTATATAAGTTTACTTAGAATTTATTTATAAGGCGAAAAGTGAACGTTTTTGAAAAATCAACTATTAGACTATCGCAGTCTTCTGACAGACTTAATAAGCATCTCCCCAGCTGCCGCAGTCTGTTCTTCAACTTCCACATTCAGTGTGACCCAGCCACCATTTTAATAACGTCGGACCATCGAGCTGGAGTTTTATAATAAAGGTACATTAAATTCTGACTATCCCTTGTTTAGTACGTCTTTTTCATACAGAGTAAAAAGAGACACTGTACGAAGCCGCTAACCAATCATTCTATAAATTAAACTAAGCAACTCTACGCAAAATTAGTGCTGGAAATTACTTTTTATGTGGTGAAAAATCATGTTGCACGGTAATACTCAATGTAACTCAAAACATTGTGCTTCTATCTATCATGGGGTTTAGGTTTCGGTACTTAGTCATTGAAGTGGAGCATTGTGCGTGCGTTAACATTGTGCATATGGACGCATTTAATAGCAAACGGGTTGTGGACGTAGTTAAGACCTACAAAACGAATAAGTTCCCAGGTATGGTCCAGAACAAAAAAAGAAATTGTAACGACGGGAAGAACAAGTGCCCTTCTTCGGCTTCGTTAAGTATCTGTTTACATCCTTTATGTATGTACATGCCGCAAATCTATCCAGATTACTAAAATAACATCCCTGGGTGTTTCGGTAATGTCACACTCCCGAAACACACCATTTATCTTACACAAATGGGTAAAAATGTAAAGAATGTTGTATGCGGGGACAACCTGTTACTACCTCTGATGGCTTCTTGATGCTTTTATGATGTCCTGTCCACGACAACGCAGCCGAATATTTTGGAACATAACATAGTTTTTTATTACTTTGCTACGCGCGGCATTGAAGGGGTTGAGTAGTCGGGGGATGTAAAACATCTTGAACATAAACTATAAAGAAAATGTATCGGTTTTTCTTTTTATTTGTACTGAATGATTGAAATAAATCAAGACGCCTTTTGGTAGAGATGAAGATTGTGGGGGCTGAACTTTTAGATTGCATTCCAACTTTTTTGGTAGCAAATATTTGGATTGCTTGATCAGAATTCTTAATTCGTAGTGCACTTAGATTTGGGCAAACTTCCAGAAAGAGGTTTACCTAATCTTGCTTACATACTGATCGAATCTGATTCAACAAAAACCATTTTAAAACTCACATCAATTTGGTATCGACATAAACATTCAAAATAATGTAGGGTTGCCTTTGGTCGCGTTGATGTGATTGAAGAAAATCTTTAGAATTTAGGTAGCACTATTGCACGAGTTAGATTAGTTGGTTAATTAGAAAACAAAATGCGGCACTCAATATGGGGAACTTTCGTAATACTATCTTCAAATTCTTGTTAAAAGTTTAATACTACATGTAATGTAATGCAAGATGCATTGCAATATACTCTCTACCATCAAGTTTTAAGGTTGTTTTTTTATAAAATCAAAACTACGAAACAATAGCTCGGTGTGGACAGTGAGAAGTATTAGTAAGATTTATAATTGTTATCTAGCGGCGAAGTAGGCGAGGCAGACTTATTGCGAGGTCGCGTGCTAGCACTTAATATATTACTATGCCTTAGCCAAAACGTCTCTGTTTGCCACTATACCACTTTGTTTACTAACAAATAAAAGCTTTTTAATTTCTTAGGCGAATGTTCATGTTAGGAATTGGAGTCTTCTTGGAATGCTTAAAAAATAATCACCCTTTTTTAGATTAATGAACATTTTTATTGTCAAGTTATTTTTTTACCTGTGACCGATTTAGATTTCGTAGTATTTGTTTTTTGTATTAAAATGTGTCTTTCTGTAAAGCACAAGAGTTTTGTGAAACATGTAGTGGAATCGATGGCACTCAACAGATAATTTGTTTACTATAAATTTTTTGCAAGTTAGGTTTTTTCAGGCACAGATTTACTAACAACAAGAGCATGTGTTGCACATGACATTTGTACCTGTCGCCGCACCTATTAGTAAAGAAAACTCCAAATAATGCAACGTTTAAAAACAACCTCACTTCTATAAAATATAATAAAGAAAGCATGTGCCCGACATGAGCGTAAAATGTTAAAGATGATAATATAACTTGAATATTCATGAGCCTATCCGTGTGTTCAATGGTTCCTTGTGACATAAACGACGTGATTATTTATTCAGGCATGTGACAGAAATTTACTTGCCCTGTCAAGGTGATACATGCATGAAGACCCATGTCAAATTCAGCAGTCAGGTGCAATATTACAGGCATTTTATTTTTATGTCACAATTTTTTGGACATGTCTCGGGATATTTTCTACAATTTTTCATTAGATTGTGTGCTTGTTTTGTTAATTGGATAAAGTTCCAACGAAATTTAAATATTGTGCAAAAAAAAAGTTAGGTGACAACAAACATTTTGAATTCTATGAATCTAGAGATACTCGTACCTATATAGATTTTTGGAATCACCGAAAAAACTGAAATACACGTTTTCTTTTTCAGCTGCCTAGATTACATTCGAGTCACACGTAGAAAAATTTATCAAGCTGTGTGATTCTGCAACCATATTGCCTTCCATTTCTTTTTTCATTTAAAAATGCCTGGTGAAAAGTTAATTAAACCCGTAGACGGGTCAGTCCCTGAGAGGTTTAATTTATTGCATCGGTCGTATTCTTGCCGTGCCACTGTGCCATGCAGAAAAAGTTATCGAAATGGTTTATCTGTCACTGGCTATGAAGACTGATTCTTTGAATCCATTTATTCAATAAGTACAATCAAGGGCTCGTGTGGTTTATTTGAATAAATTGAAACGGTTTGTTTATGATTGGCTTTTTGTTAACCTTACTGTTTCAGTCTACTTTTATTGTTAAGAGTTGGTATACTCTTCAAAGGTGAAGCTGTATGGAGCCTTCATATAGTAAAATGCCTTGACAAGTTTTATTAAAAACTAGCTGACTCGCGCAACTTCGTCTGCGACACATAAGTGAAAGACAGGGTTACAGAAAGTGGGTCGTAAGCACCTCTAATACAATTGTCAAAGAGCACATCACATCACACACATCATTCCGCATAATGAAAAGCGCGTCCGGTACATGATCATTATTTTGCTGCTGAGTTGTATCTCTGTTATTCATTGAAATCAAATTACGTATCCAACGGCAATTATGTTTAAAATTAAATACTTGTGATTAACAACGTATTTACTTTGATAAGGATAAATTACCATGTTTATAAAAACAGTTTAAAGAGCTTCTCTCGACGTCCTAACGTCTTCATCCTTAGACACTCGATGACAGTCATACTCCAGCTAGGTCTGAAGTTCTCATCAACGTGTATGAAATGAGCCGCGACACGATATAGCTGCTGTAAACTGTTGCGGACCTCTTACAACTGTAAGCCATTTCAAATTTCGAACTCTACGTGCCTATGAGGCCGTGTCCTAAAGTGCACAACCTCTTTAAAGCTTAGAAACCTTCAAATGCGGTGTTAATATAATACGGTGACTATCGAGACATTCCAATTTTAAAGAGTATAGCACCAAGTTTTTATGTGAGTTCAACCTTTTTTGAATAAAATAGGATTGAGTTTTCAAACATTTATCAAAATAACATGTAGTTTAAATCAAAAGCACTAAGGTCCATGTTCACCAAAAACATGACGGTCTGATTATCTAAAAACGGCTGTTTAAAACACATTTTTGTATAGGAGCATGTCACAGGGACAGCGGTTTTTAGAAAATCAGACCGTTATCTCTTCGGTGAACATGGATATCAAATTCGAAACAAATCACCGCCAAAATAACTTTCTACCCCTTTTTAACCCCGTTAGAATTACAATTAAACACGTCTTCCATTCTGCTAAAAATTTGAAATAGATTGGACCAGTAGTTCGTTGTATTATTTTATTTGTAATATTTATTATACAGGGTGGAAACGGTTAACGGGGCAGTAAAGGGAGCTACCTTAACCGTTGAGTATTAGAAACAGGATCGATTGGCATCAAAAAAATGTTGTGTAATATAGCAATTTTCTTGCTAACTGTACTTTACTTTTTTATTAAATCTGTGAACAATATTTCTCGAAAAAATTACGGGTTGTTTTCTAAGACCATTTTCGTGTAGCTGCAGCTCCCCTTACTGCCCCGTTTACCGTTTCCATCCTGTATTACCAACTACTTATACCGAGGAAAGCCGATTTTCTTGAGTTCCGCTATTTTGGGCGTATTCATTTCAAAAATCAAATTTCAAAAAAATTGAGAAATTATATTTACTTGTATTAGATTTGAAGTATTTACAGCAACTTTTAAAGGTTTACACTTCATTGAATTTTATTCTATAGGTGTATGAAGTTAGTTAATTTTAAACACAAAACCCTCTTTTTTACGTCTCTGGATGAGATTTTTAAAAAATGCTGAAACAGGTGTTTCTTTATTTTTAATAATAAGTATTTACTCTGAGTTTTATGATTCTAGAACAATCTAAAATTTTTTTTTCATACAAACTTTACCCCCCCTTTTCACCCCCTTTTTCCAAAATTTTTCATAATTTCTGTAGCCTAAATGTTATTCTGAGTTTATTTAAATAGAATAGTGAAGTTTCATCAAAATCCGTCCAGCAGTTTTTACGTGATGCGCGGTCAAACAAACAAACAAACAAACAAACATACAAACAAACAAACAAACAAAAATTTTAAAAATGGTTTTAATATGTTCAGTTACTTATTTAAAGTCACCCTGGTCGGTTTTTTTTTTTAAATCTTCAATGTACAGATTTTTTGGTCTCAACGATTTTATTATATGTATAGATTATTTAAAGTCACCCTGGTCGGTTTTTTTTTTTAAATCTTCAATGTACAGATTTTTTGGTCTCAACGATTTTATTATATGTATAGATAATAAGACGTCAGTCACTATTCTTTAAACTTCTTATAACAATGTATAAAATATAATTAATTTATTTTATATTGTTTAAGCCTCTCGTAGTTTCACTTTAATATTTATTTCATGAAAAAGACATTTAATTTAATGAAATAAACTAAGACGGTTGTATTGATGACTTTCATGATTACAACTATCTCATCGCAAATCATATTTTAATTAACATACAACTTGACTCTGACTTGCATATATAAAGTTTTTACTTTAGAAAATTCTAATTTCGCTACCTTACCGCGTTATGTAAGTCAAGTATTTCGAAGAGATAGATTTTATGGTATGTCTTACCGTCATTTAGCAGAGAGATGCTTATGTCCAACCAAGAACTGCAGCCGGTAACTGCTGAAGACTTCTCGGTTCTTGGAATATATTAAAGACAAATCTACAGAGAACAACATAAAACTTGTCGAGATTCTGTAAAAGTGTCGGCCGACAGTAGCAAGATAAGTAGACGCCCTCGAACGGATCTCATGAAAGTACTGGATGTGTTATGTGGTCGTCTTGTTTCATACGCAGTGATAGGAAAATCATCTTTGGCTAAGGTTATGTATTATTTAAATAAATAACGAATTAAACAACATCAGCTACATCAGTAACATCCATTGACTCCCTACAAATTAAAATGCATCCCAAAATAAATGGCTAGTGCAGCCAATAGTCTCTTTAAATAAAACCACTATATGGTAAAACATATATTAAGTACTCAACAATATTTCATCGTTCTTGATTTTGTTGTATGTTATCTAGCCGCTTTATATCCTGGGTAAGCGAAATCGAGGCGTCCGAAACGTTCGGGGCGCGGCGGGCGCAGTTAATTTCATGGAGTATTTGTTTTCTGTGCGAAACACCACTTACGGCCATCCAAGAGCTCACTGTATTAGGGGCTAGACGCTATGGGGACTAGACCTTTCTCCAGGATACAACATAAAACGTATACTCATAGGAAATGTGCTGTAAAAGTTCCGCCAAATAAATTATCTTGGATGCGTAACAGCTCTTACATAAGTTTTTACCGCGGGTTTTATAGAACCCTTAAGTACCCTATTAATGATGGCGAAAGTGTGTTTTCTTCTTAGTTTGCAAACGGTGTTAAATTTTCACTTCCCCATAATGAAGACGACTAAACTTTTACAACCCTCGTTTACTCCTAATCAATTAACACGATCTCACGTAAAAAGCTCAGCATTTCCTTGCAAAAAATAAATAGTTGGAACGCAAATCCGCAATTGGATATCGTCTGCATTTTCAGCTCGCTCCAGTCTTAAATCAAAGCTGTAGCAACACTAGCCTATTACTATCGCCGTTTAAATTTATGTGTTACCTATCGACGCCGAACACCTTTGAAAATTATATTTGGAATGTAGCTGCAGTGCGGTAGGGGTTAAAGGAAATAGCGTCATTAGCTTTTCTCGTATTTCTTGCGGGCAGACGTTTACGTACACCTTGTGAGAGTTGCGCCAATTCACTGTTCTAGGGTTCAGTTTGTAAACAACGTCGTGTTGCTATTGAGGGTTTTTTGGGATAATATGATGTTTTTAATTACGCATGTTCATCTCCTCTTTGATTTAATTTTATTGATTGCTATTATTATCTTTATTTTATTTTTGACTTCTGATTGATTAATAACAATTACTTTTTTCATAATGAATAATTGTTACCTGTGTCTTCTTGCTGTTAACGCTGAACAGTCAATTATGCAATCTGAATTTACTGCTATATTTTACCACCAATGTACAGGCTATGTGCCTGGTTTGAGACGGCTACTTCTACTTATGTTCTCTTTTAACTATGCCCATTGTTCTAGTTTTTATGTATTATAACTTGAGTGTGTCAATAAATTGATTTGTTATTTATTTGCATCCATTTTCTGCATAAACTTGTAGGTCACATTAATATTTCCGAGCACAGTCCATTACATAAAGGGTTACCTATAGTTGTGATCACCAAGAAACTTAACGGTAGTGGCTTTATTAAGCTACCTATGAGATTCAAAGTATCAGTATCACGTATTTTACAGCATTGTATTATGCTGCAAGCGCTTACTTATTCTATGTTCTTGCAGTATTCTACTTTTATGATATCGACATTTTAAGCAGTAAGTTTCTTCTTTTTATATCCTTAATACCTGCCATGAAAATCTGTGAACGTTATCAGATATCCCGACATCATGAAAACAAGATCAACTAAACGTATTCTTTGAATGTTTTGACATTAAAAATAACGACACTCAATGCGCATTTTTTATTTATTTTCCAGTGTACCAGTGCGAAGTTTTCTCGAACTGAAATTCAATTACTATTTCTACTTGATGTATGTTATTCAATTTCGAAGAGTTTATTGTCGACAAAGTGAAAAGCCGCAGTAAGTATCCCAAGTTTCTTAACTTCCACAAGTCGTGACACTTTTTACCAGAATTTACGATACAGGCTGAAGCTAATATACACTGTAGAGAAATAACTATATATTCTCCCTTAGTAGGGTGAATTCTTTAAAAGTGGTTAAACAGGGGTGGAATCTAGTCTTTCGTTTAAAATCGCTCCCTGAAGGTCGACCAACGGCTGATGTGCGCGCTTTGTTGCAGAGGAGACAAAGCCGGGGAAACATTTCCTTAAGATAAGAAAATAAAACGGTGCACTGGCAAACGTTCAGAAAGAAAATGTTATTGAAATAATCCGGGGATTCAAAAATGCTGCGTAACATACCCTTTGTGTAATAGTTTATGTTTATGGAAGTCAGTAAAGAAATTCTGCAGGCTTTTTTGGGTGAGAGGAGAATTGGGTAGAAAACAACATGATAACTGCTAGAATATTTTAAACCGATACACATAACATAGTTTTGTAGCTACAGCGGACCAGACAGCATGTATTTAGAGAGTCTAAAGAAGCTGTATCGTTTGGGTTTTGACCAATATACGAAACATACTTTCAAAAGCTAGGAACGTGGGATTCAAATGAAGGATGAGATGTAATCGAAGGTTTAGAGTGGATGTGAGTCTAATTTTGGCAAACTGCTGTGGCCTTAAAACAGCAGTGCAAAGCGATCTCAACACAAATAATAAATAACACATCCACGATCTACACTCTACACAGTGGAATTACTAAGAACTCATAAATAAATAAAAAATAAATATCGCTGGGCATTACACACAGCGCCATCTAGTGCCACACTAAGCAAGGCTTGTGTCGTCGTCACCAGACAGTTGATATACTACATATTATATACTTTTTGTTTAATAATACCTAGATGGAGTTAGATGACATTAAAACGAAATAAATATCAATCACCACGCTTGTAATCCTCGAAGAGTAAGGTGTACCCAATATAGTACACACATATTTTGCTAGTTATGTTTAAGTCCCATGTAAAGAAGGCGAGCCTATTGTCATCAACCGGGCACAAATTCAGACTCCTTTGCTGCTACTGAGAAAGTCCTCATACAAAAACCCAATAAAACTTTTCCCCCCCACCTTGGAATCGAACCCAGGACCTCATTCTCAGTGGTCGCACTTGCAACCACTAGACTAACGAGACACTCTAAGGTCCATGTTCACCGAAAAGATAACGGTCTGATTATCCAAAAACAGCTGTCACTGTGACATGCACTCATACAACAAAAATGTGTTTTGAACAGCTGTTTTTAGATAATCAGACCGTCATCGTTTTGGTGAACATGGACATAAAAGTATCAATCACACCTTTCCAATTTATTTTTCCACAAAAACAGAAACACTCAAACAAACTCCGCTACACTTTTACAAGTGACACGCCATACGCGTACAACACAATCGCAATTCGGTACAAATGTAAAGCCTAAAGGAATTCAACGCAGCCCGACGGAGCCCGCGTTCGTCTTCCTGAGTTCCGGAGCACAGATAAACCGCTTCCGTTTCCTGCCCCTTTACCTAACATGGTGTAACGGACACAGTACAAAAGACGGCCAGTAAAATACACGTCTAATGTGCCAGTTTTCACCTTCGTATTATCGTGGGGATGATGTTTGGGGGTGTTTTGAGTGTGCCGTTTTCTAGGGGCTTCTGATTTTTGCATTTTAAAGTACCTTGAAAGGTTTTTCATATGATTTGATGTTTGTATTTTCCTACTCCTCCGCTATACTTTCTGATTAATTTCGTTGCGGGATCCAAGACAGTTAAATTCACTCTCTGGGACTTCGTCGAGCTTCATTGTCTCGGCGGTTTTCTGGTGGTCGCCACTGTTGATTCTGCCTTTCAGGAGCTACAGGGCTTTGGGAATGGGTGTGGCGGGCTTGTCCCAAAAAAAAGTTGATATTGTGTCTATTATTATTTATTGTACTATGCCTGCGCCTATTTTCGCGGCGTGTTTGCCAAAATGAAATGGAATTTAAAAATTTTGGGAAAAACATCGCTTATTTGTACCTGTAGCAAAAGCAAACAAGACTCAACCTTTAACACTCAAATTGGCAATTTGATACTCATAAAAAATGAATTGATACCACACCTAAAACGCCAACATAGCTGACGTTTTCCACAAATTCCAATCCGGACAAATTCCCCAATTTGATTTCGGTTTACAGATCTGTTTGACATCCGGCAAACGAATGTAGGAACGAGAAAAAAAACAACAAAAATTTGTTAGACTGGCCTGAATCCGAATAGCAGTCCACGCGCCCGCACGTAATTTAATCTTGTATCACTTTGACGAGGCCTTGTGTAAAATTCATCACTGCACTGGCTCTGTGACGGATTAAAAGTAAACACTAGTCATTACTAACGGATACTCTTTTGCGCTGCTAGCTGTCTGAAACGTAAATTATGAGTAGATGCTTTTTCTGTAAAACCTTAACTTGGATTTTTTTAGCTATTCCTACCAGTGTGTTCTTCGTCCCAAACCGGTAAATGTGGTTCTAATGTTTGTTGTGCTGGTGCTTTGGTCTCTATACCATTATCTGTGTCTAAGTCGAAGTTCCTTGGCATAAACTCGTTAATTGTCCTGACAATCCCATTACTTCCCATTACCTTCAACTTCAACACACCTCAAACAACATCATCACCGCTCAAACAGCTCATACAAAACCGAGCTTAATTACTGCCTACCCTCTTCATTATTAGAGCAATGAGTTAAAGCGTCGAACTCGAAGCAATAACTAAAACTAAACACGTTTGTAACAAGTTGTTTGTTGTGTTATCAGCATCGTGCCAAACGTTCCCACTCGCACACTCGCACACTCGCCGCAAACTTACGCTCGCTCCTAATGAAAACTTTGTCTGAGGTGAACGCGAACTGCCGAATTTTATACCGATATTATTATATATTTAATTATGGTGGGGTTAACCTTCAGCTGTTGTGTGTTCATTAAAGGGTATTTATTATATCATCAAACTTTGGAGCAAGAACAGATGAGAGGAGTCAATAGAGACTCACGCAACTGACAACTATAATTTTCGAGGGGATTCTATGAAATTTTCCTGTACTAACTTATTTTGTTCGCTTAATTATATATCTATTTTGCAAAGTATACGTAGAATGTCTCTTCTTAAATCATTTGTTTCGATCTCCTTGATCGCTTTGGTCTACCAGCAGACAGTGAAATTCACGAACTTAAACGTATAATGTTCGAACATGAACCGAACTGAACGTTATTAAGATCAGGTCACACACAAACTGTTTGTGGAGCAGTCACAAAGATACGAAGACTGACCATCTAGTTTTCAATGGTTTTGATACATCTGTGTATGGTCTTACGTACGACTTATTTTATAAGTATCATGTTTTCATTCGTTGGAAAGGACAGACCAATGCAGTAATGACGTCATCAAGAGACATTAAAAAACTAAACAAAACAAATCAGTGTCATGTAAACGTGTGCTTGTAAAGTAAATCAGCTGAAACAAATGTTAGGCATCAGTCAGCTAGGCGCGGTAACTCCGTCTTGCCGCGCGCGCCCGTTTGTGGTCGAGGCCTACGCGATAAATCTCTGCGCCACCTTGAGAACCTTCGCCGATCGCTTGTGCTAACTACGTATTACTTATTAAGTTAACTGCGAGGATCTTGATTGGGACTACAATATGTACGTGTTGCATTTATCAGGCAAGTTACTTACTACCTGTGTTATTTCAATTGATTAGACTTTAACTATGAGATTTTTATCATTATCGTGTCAGCAAAAAACGTCTCCTACTAGACATAAGCTTTGCTCAAGTGTCGCCATATCGCCATGTCTTGTGCGTCTTCTAGCAACCAGTTGATTCCCACAGCGTTCACCAGGTCATTGGTCCAATTTTTGGCAGGCCTTCCACGTTGCGCCTTCCGATACGTGGTCACCACTCAAGAAACTTAAAGCCACCTGAGGTAGATCCTTTCTGCACGCTTTTACGTCATATGTTGAATTCTTCATGCGTCAGAAATGAAATAAGTAATGATCAGATTTAAATTCAAATTGTCGGTCGTTATAAAAATATCACGATTGTAAAACTAAATTCCATATTTAAACTAACAGACAACTAATACCATGACTAAACACCAAGATCCATACAATATACTCGTAACACATTGCAATCCCGCGCTCAACGCAAAAGCGTCCGCACGCTTTGATCTAGCACAAAACGGACAAATGAATATGAAACCTGAAAATTACGGTGCAATATATCCCTGGTGTGGGCTACATTTATTTGTAGGTGAATGGTGTGCACATTAATCATAGCGAGCACTGGCGTCAGTGTAGCGAGTGCATGTGCATTGAGAGCCGACCCCACGCCACCGCAAACAACTGCTCCGGACTTTTAATCTCACCTGAGCACCGAACGGGCACCGCTGTGGTTACGTCCGTGATAATACGCTACCTCGACTTCCCCTTGTAATGTTTACACTGCACTGCTGCTTAAAACAAAGTTAGGGTGTGCGTTAAAGGGTTAAGAAAATACAACAATTATGTTACGTACTTTCATGCAAGTCCAACAAATTGAATTACGTAATCGCAAGTATAAATCTGCTCTTTTAATGGGCAGTTTAATAAACGATTCTATATATTTTCTTGTTTGCAAATCTTACTCGACAGATAGCTGTGTTCTGCAAGGCTTTTGAATTTTATGGGCGTCCTGCGGTCGCTGGAACACCCGTCTGTTCTCGCCTGTCATGGATAAAGCGTCGATATCGGACTCTTGTCAGAATAACCATTCATTCTAGGCTTTGTCTTCGATAGACAAATGGAATCGAGGTCACTCATTCATTTGCATAGTTTCTTCAAGTTTTTTAATAAAGACTTTGGTTCTCCTTGTTAACAGGTTCAACATACTGAGTAAACAAAGCATAACATTGTAAAATGTCTTCATTCCAGCGTGACCAAACAGATTGAAGCACAGACAACAGTAACTAGACATTTCCTATTTCGTATTCGATTACAATTGTGGCGGCGCCGCACTTGGAGCCTCGTTTGTTTCCAACGAACACACTCACTGAACGCTGCACGGTAGCGCTCTGCTGAGATTTCTGCTAATCCATATTCATTCGTAGGACAATAACAATTTATTAATACGGTTGTTTGGTTTTCTTGTGGAATTGTGTAGATTCGTTTTGAGTATACAATCCAATTATAATTGTCTTCACGAACATTTACTTTGTACAGAGAGAACAGGATAATTATTGCTTTATTATTTTCAGTTTCAGCCGTGGGTTCGAACCCAGACAGGCGCATTACTTTGTGTAATTTATTTGATCACCACTGCTCTCAAAACGGTGAAGGCAAACATGGTGAGGAAACGGGATGCCCTAGAACAAAAAAAAATTGAAGACATTTGTGACATCCCTACCAATCCGCACTGGTCCGGCGTGATGGATTATAGCCCTTTCCTTTTCATAGAGAGGAGGCATGCATTTCACAATATTACAGTTTCATTTCGATAGATTACAATCTACCGAAAAATAATGCGTTATAATTGTAAGCAGTATTTTCAGTTGACAATATTTCGAGAGTTTACAACCTCGCTAGAGATATTACAATCTAACGTGTTTGACAATTTTACGGTGACATATCCACCACTAAAATAAACGCTTAAACAACAATACCCAGATGACGGAGTATTTAACCAGTGAACCCATAAAACTAACTTTTACACGAAATATCCATAGAGTTGAAAATTTAAATATATTTCGTATTGAAATGGATATTGCAGGAGCGCGCGCCGTAAAGTGCGCCAATGGGACATATGGCACTCACTAATCATACTTTGCTTTCTGTTTTATTTCGTATTTCCATTACCGTATTTCAAAAGGTATTGACATATGAGGCACTTTTACGAGTTTTACCTCCTCACTCCTCCATAAATTTAATGCTGCCTTGTTCGTGGCCTTAGTTCCCAGCTTTGTTTTGTAAATACATATAAAAGTGAACATTACAGCCGTATTGTATTTAGCAAGTGAAATATTCCTGTTGCGAGGAAGAAATAATGATAAATAAAATACCTTTTGTTTTTGTGAAAAGAACGGTGACTGCGTGTCAATAAAAAACAACACTCTAACAAATTAAAATAAATGTGTGCTGGTTTTTTTTTGCTCTGACTGCGATGACTTATCACGATTTTTTTTTTCCATTGAAACGTGTCTATTGGGCAATCTTTCAAATCAAATGGTGCACAAGTCACTTTAACATAATAAATACATAGCAAAAACAAAAAGTAGGTAGTGGTAGCCCTGAATCATGATAAAAAGGAAAGCAATTGAGTTTGTTTTAAACCAACTAAGTTCCAAATGTAATTTCACCTCGTAATGATCTGAACTATTGAAGTTTACGCGAATATAATTGCCCTTTTGAACTTGAACTAGTTTCACGAAGTTGTGTCACCAATTTGGTAGTAATTTGCAGACCGCTGTTTTGACCGATAGCAACATTATAATTCTCCCCAACACCAACAACTAGTTGGGAATGTTACTTTAATCACTTCATACGACCCCCTAAATTATACGTATTGGTTTATTTAGAACTAGCCGTGTTCCTTACTGAAATGATTTACTGACAAAATTTTCATATTTATATCTTTGCTTTTGTCGTACTACGTGAAATACCTACTGTTGTTTTGATTTAGAATCTGAAATATTTTAGCGTATACCAAGGTTGAATAGTTGGCATGTAGCATGAAGGTTATGCATGGTAAGGCCATGGAATTTATAGAATATTTATTAAGCTGATGCAAGTAGAAATACTAAACTTTTTGCAACTCCTTGTCGATAGGCATTGCGTCGCGTCGGCGCAGTTTCGTGACAAATCATTACAGACACCTGAGATTAAGATATCTAAAATTCTACGGTGACCACAATTACCTTGTACAATAATTTAAATTAGCGTTGTTTCCTTATCCACAAAATTCATCGTGACAAATAGGTTTGATAAACTGTATTCTTTTAAAAAGGAACAAACTCTGAACGACATCGAAACACTTATAATACTCAAAAATATTGCATCAGGATTCCATGTTTCTTTAAAAACAAATGAACGATTTTTAATTTCTGGAAGAGTGGTAGCTTATTTTACCTATACATTTATGTGGAGAGAGAGAGAAGAGAGTTAACATCGAAAAGCTTTATCTCTAAATGTGTGTTGGTTTAATCGTGTGTAAAGAGCTATAAAAGTGCAATGGGCGGTTCTCGGTAAACGCGTCCACGTTCTTCCTCTAAGCGACGAAAGCGAAGTTTTTAACAGCTTGCAGCGATTGCAGTTTTATCTACATCTTACTTAAGTGCGTGAAATAAATTAAAAGTATAGTATAGATTTAATAGGCATGACGACAGTTTCAACAAATTGTAAATCTATTTAGTCCGTCAGTTAGAGTACCTATTGGAAAATAATGGACACGTATTTTTTGTTTTTGTAAATCAATGAATATTGACAAAGATTAAACGCATCAAAACTCGGGAGTGGGGTCTCGTGATGTCAGAACTAGTTTAAAATTATACCTAGGCGTGACGTATTGAGAATTTTAAAAGCGTTCTAATACTTCGTCAATTTTGGTTTACGTAACAAAAGAAAAAATGCGGGTCAAACAGTTTTTGATAATCTTCTGACGCACTAATTAGATATTTTTTTCGTCGTCTACCCTATTATTTATAAATAACTTCTAAAAGAGGAGTAGGTCGTATCAGCATCTTTTTTGTGAAAATTTGGAAAGTAGACGTGTCTTAAAAATGAGGAGTACTTACATACGTAGGTACAACACAGCTCTTGATCGTCGAACGAGGCCTCAAGCAAACTTGGCATCAATATTAGCTGAGCATACCTAAGCATTCAAGCATACAATCCGTTATAAATGCACAAAGGAGCATTGACACAAATTACACAAGCACATCAATAGGTAAACACTGAATGGAAATTAATTTGTCCATATTAGCTGCGGTGGGTCGGGTAGTTTGCCAAAAGGCAACCAATGTAAACAAGGTATAACCTAATGTAATAAATAATGTATGGAGGCCAAACATGGAAGTTATCCATGCCATGCCGAGAGGGATCGGGCTAAATTTTCATGATCTTGCGGTTTGTGATACGTGCTTGTTAATATTAGTTTATCAACCCTCTCGCCACATTGTGTACAAGATTTACAGATAGGTACCTGCTTGAGACTATTACTCAAGTGCTTTGCTTATCTGACCTACGCGAGGTGGGATTTACGTAAATGATGCGGCCTGTACACAAGTTTCAAGGTAAGATGTAACCTTGCTTAAGTATTCAAACCAATACATTTAATCTTCTACAATATTGATATGTAGAAGTTTGATATTACTTACATATTGGAAAACTGCAACGTTTTATGAACAAGTACGTTTACACGGCATGGAATTTGTTCAGACCACGAGTAACCCAACTACGAATTTGTATAAGAAGTAATAATCATTGGGGCGTGCACACGTGTTTCGTAGAAAATGCTTCGAATAGTACACCGCCGTGGGGTAGCAGGATGATATTGTGTATGCTGCCCCGCAAAACAATATTGAGAACAGAAACATGAATACATATTCAAAAGAGAAAATAAAACGGATTCTGTATGATTAAAAACATAACATTTCGTTGTTATACAATACCGTGTAAGTTGTACATTGTAAAATGGATCGTGAATGGTTTTGTTTGTTTCTAGAAATAATTATTATGCTACTTTTTTTTTTTTTTTTTTTTAGGATGGGAAATCATCAAATGACTTCTCCCACTCTGGGCGGAGCGGGAGGGAGTGTCAGACTCTTACTGACTAAAACCCATCCATGTTCCTTCCTCGCCCTTTACGTTCCGGGGCCGCGGTATCTCTTTCGAACAGTCCCGCAACCCCGGGTTATTATGCTACTTGATGTTATATTTTCAGGAGTAACGTTAGGGGCGGTTAAAAAACGGACAAAATCAGACCTTGCGTTAGAGATCATAATTAAAAAGTTGGCGAAGTGCCGATAATATTTCAGAGGGGCAGACGGGTCGCCATTTCAAACAATATGGTAGCAAACAAGGCTGCTGAGGAGGGGGGCGAGGGGTAGGTGAGGGGTCCACGTTGCGTCTGCGGTGACCTCTCATTAACTGTGACTGAACGGTCGTTGTCACGTCGCGGCCCGGGCCCGGCAATTTGTTCGCCCTTAACGAATTCGCCAAAGTTATGTTTTTCATAAAATTAATTTTATTTTCCCTCATTGTGTTATGAATGTTACCATGTAAATGAGAGCCGAGAGTTAGGGCGATATTTTATTGCGGGCAATTTCATGAATGTTTACATGGGGAATGTGAATGCAGTTTGTGGCGTGCTTCTAAAATATTCGTGGTGAAACAAAGTTAATTGGCGGGGTTAAAATAAAATGATCGCTTTATAAACATGACATAAAATTAATGTCATAGATAGATCTAAAATTCTAGATTAGTAACGTGTTTTGGTCATTATGACCTGGACTGATATTACTTCACTAAGTTTAGATCTCAGGCTTACCCTGGCGGCGCGTGAGACGCAATATTGTTCGTACAATGTCGACGGATATTTCCGCTTGATGCATTTTTGATGTTTTTCTGATGTGGGTCTATCGGCCTTTACTATCTAAATGTGATGAATATTCAACGTTGGTTTATGAGAGATACGATCTTAGATACAGTTGCTTTATATTATGTATTTAATTAGTTCATATTTTGAAATTAGGGATTGTTTTATTTTTGATTTGTTAAAGGCATTGAAGAAAATGATCTTACAGATTCATTTTATTTAGTATAAAATATAATAATAAATAATATAATAATATAAATTATTATATATTTTTATTTTAATCCTTAAACCAAAACACTAGATTCTATCAAGCCTTTAGTAAACAACAACAGCCGTCGGGAAACCAGATATCATCGTTTTAAGATATTTTTATAACTTTGCTTAAATAATATTAAATATATATATATATATATATATATATATATATATATATATAGATATATATATATATATATATTCATAGTTTTTCCTTATGAAACTGTACAGGAAGATAGACGCTTCATCAAATTACTTTTTTTTTTGTCAGAAACAGACGGTCCTGGGTTCAATTCGTTTGTTATTGGGTTTTTCATCTAATTTCTCATTAGCAGCCACGGAGTCTGTATTTGTGCCTCGTTGATGACAATAGGATCGGCTCTTTTACATGGGACTTAAAGAAACAAATACACCTATTCAAAACCCTAGGGGATTACAGGCATGAAGTCACGTAGACAACTTTTAGAAAAAAAAAAAAATACACATGACAAGAGGCAAGTACATTTAGAACATACATATTCTGCTTTGTGTTTAATGTACCTAAATCATAATTAAGACATGAGTTCCTAAACTCAAAGAAAATAGAGACATTCCTGTAACAAAGGATGTCCATACTTTTACCATTTCCCGTAGTTCACAGGGACACGGGTATCCCAGAGAGCCCATCAAATAAAAGGACCTTCTTGCATAGATAAAGGACATTCGACTGTCTTCGACTAAATTGAATTTTGTAACGATAAATTCAGCACCAAATAAATATTAATGTGTCGTGAAGAGAGCAAGATTATGTTGATATTCTCGAAGGTTGAGTGGGGTAACAGTAATATTTATATGTTGAGACAAAAGGTAAATCTTATTTGATATTTTATGTGAGTTCGTTTCTTCTGTTGAATAGTTTTATTCGATATAATATGAAATAAAAAATATATTGAGACATATAAAATGCTTAGGCGCGGGACATATACAAGAGGCGTCGGGCGGTGGTGTGGCGGGGACGCGGCGCGGTCGCGGCGCCACTTTGATATTTCATACAAAATGTATAGAAGAGTGTGGCGCGACACAACTGAGACGGCGTGGCGCGGGCGCCCCTTCCTCGCCCTCGGCGCATTGGCATTTAGCAGTGGCATGCACAGGGAGATAACAAGACAACAAATGCGTGACAAAATAGACTTTAAAGAATAGAATGCGCCCGCGCCTCGCCTTTCCGACACCGTTAGCGCGCCTGTTCTGCGCTGCGCTGGCGCCACGCCATCTCGCGCGCGCAGCGCTTCTGCCCGACGCTTCTTGTATTTGTCCCGCGCCTTAGGCAGTTATCACTCGACACCGTAATTATGACCGCGTGGTCGGGCGATGAAACTGGGCTCATATCGCATTGGCTTGTGTGAAATCCGTAGATGCCTAACACACGTACACCGCCTAACCGCGTGGACGAGCGGCGCTTACCGAGCGGTGTCGTGAGAGAATCGCCTTATAAAGTGTGGATCACACCAGTATGGATGAATTAAAAAAATAAAACCGACTCCAAAAAACACAAAAAAGTGAAAAATAACTTTAGCTTCAGAAGTCGGTGACAAAAAAATAAGTAAATCAATCAAACAAAGGTCATATTTAAGGTTTCGTTTTTTGCAAAAAAGTTTTTATTTTTCACTTTTTAGTGGTTCATTTGTGCTTACCCTTTCACAGCGTAGCGGCGTGATGTTATGTTATGAACTGGTGTAAACAATAGATAGACATGAGATTTCAGCAATCCCAGTCCATTTGCTATCATTTATTAAGGAGTTCCGTTGCCTATCTCCGAAGTTCTTCATCAAATCTTCACCAAATTGAAATAGGATCAGTTTAGGCAAAGTACTCTTCCAAAAACTACTCAAATCACATCAAGTGTGCCTATAAAATTTGAAGAGTTATCTCAAATTCTCCAGGATCCCATCATCAGATCCCGACTTGATGATTATGGGACTACCTGGGAAGTATACCCTTTCAAACAAAAAAATAATAATGCAAATCGCTCCAGCCATCTTCGAGTAATCGGGGAACATACCTACATACAAAAAAAGGTTCCGACGAATTGAGAACCTCCTCCTTTTTGAAGTCGGTTAAAAACGCAGGGGGCTGCGGGACTGTTTGAAAGAGATACCGTGGTTCCGGAATATAAAGGCCGAGGATGGAACATGGATGGGTTTAGTCAGTAAATGTCTGCAACACCCTCCCGCTACGCTCAGAGCGGGAGGAGTCATTTGATGATTTCCCAACTGAAAAAAGAAGGCACGGGGCTCTGAAAGTTACTGTAGTGAAGTATCTGCCAGTGTCTGATGTCCACAATTTTACCGATGAAACCTCAAAATTATAACATTTTACTTTTTCATTTCAGATGTAGATCACTCAGTGATAGAGAAAATTATTATTCTTATTAAAAACAGTGAAGGCATTGGACTAGATAGTTTCTCCTTTTGGCTTCCAGGTCCAAGCAAAAAAATCTTCCTTTTCATGACCAATAAAGGCAAGTTCTCAATGACGATAGCTTCACCCATTTCATTAACAAACATCAATGAGGATCTAATTTTTCCCCGCATACGGGGGCGAGGGACAAACGTCGAGAGAGCGGCTTGCATTTGCTACACGGGGAATCAAGAGCTGAGTCAACCCCCGACCGCTCTCTATTTGAACGCTCCATTCTGAAAGGTTAACTTCACTTGGAGGACAAACAAAGACGCATTTTGATTAATTAATCACTATTTTCATTGGTGCATTTTAAGTGTGTTTTCGTTTCGTTATTTGCGCGCAATCGTGGTTTTTTTCGGGTTGAGTAAAAGAAAATGGTCGATTCAGCCGCATTTGCTTTAGAAAAAGCAATCTTTAACGGCAATGCACATGCTAACTTATTGCAATTTCAGAATTTCACACATAGAAAATTATAATGCTTTAAAAGTAAAACCTGTTTTTCTAACATTGAAATCCTCCATGTTCCGACCTAAATCCTACAAACAAAAAATAAAAATTCATTCGGTTTGTCGATGATTAATAACTTTTTCCAGAATCCACGGATTTTCCGGTTCAAATATCATAATCCGCTGCAAAGCCCAGTGGTAGCATTGACCGTAATCAAATGCTCTCGTAACTTGCAAACTATTTATACAAAAACCTTTGAAAGGTAAAATATTTTTTCAGTTCCTAATATTTTGGAAACAGAGTACTGCCTGAAACCAGAAAACCATTAGGGCCTACGCTTTCCCCCCATACTTAAGTACTAATGCTGTAACATACTCGTAATATGATTGTAATACTACTTGATTTGAAAAGAGTAACCATGGGAGTTTCTTGTCGGTTCTTCTCCATGGAAGCGACCAACCCGAACCGTGCACCTTGTTCGAGGTTATAAGTGCCCATCTAGGCTTCTATGAAAAAAAAAAAAAAAATATTGTGATTTCATTGTTACTTACATTCCGTTGGACAAGTGTAGGGACCTACTGTATGTTACAAACATAGCATCAAACCAGTATCCCCCAAAGGGCTAGGTAGAGATGTGGGTATCCAGAGTAGTAACTCACGCCTCGCCGATTATTGTAGTAGAAAGAGAGCTTATTTCTATAAACCTAACACAAATCTGAAACTGAAAATAAAAATGGCCTTGCCTGGGAATCGTATTCTGGAGGAAAACTTGCTCAGCAGCACGATTTGCCACCTCTCGACCAACACATATACGATTATTCCTTGTTTTTAGGATTCCTAGGAGGGAACGGGACCCTACTAATAAGACTCCACTGTCCGTCTGTATTTCTGGCCCCAGGCCGTATCCCATGAACCATGATAGCTAGACAACTGACATTTTCACAGATGATTTGATGTATTTCTGTTGCCGCTATAACAACAAATACTAAAAACAGAATAATATTTAAGTGGGGCTGAATATAACAGACGTGATTTAATTCCCGATTTTTGCATCACGGCAACAGAATATTTAGTTGAAAATTCACTTTAAAAAATTATTAATTAAATGAAAATAAAATAAATATTTAAGGGCCGTTTTGTCTAATGTTGTACAGATAATGGTACGGACCCTTCGTGAGCAAGTCCGACACGCACTTGGTCAGTTTTTTTGGTTAGATAAGTACCTTCAACAGAACATCTTCTTGAGTGATCTATTTTCAACGCCTCGTGGTGTTAATGGTAACAGATTTGATTGGATTTGATGAAAACTGATGATCATATTATATTCGTGACATTTCTTTCAAAACATTGGAAGCTTTTCCCATACACTTATGAATCCAGACATAATTCCTTCCGTGTTTTGCTTCCCCGGTTGGTTTCAATCTCATGCAGAACTTGTCCGCGATCATTATTTTGGTAAATAACAAATATTTTCAATTTGAATTACTATTTTCGTTCCCAGAAGAATGTATTCCCTTAGACCGGTACCTAAAGCTTACTTTTCGTCCGTAGGTGTGTAATCAGAGATGCTGCAAATAAATGGTGGTAGTTAGCCGAGCACCGCAGAGGGCAGTATCCACGATTTATGTGCGAGAAGCCTCCGGGGGGAGATGTAGGGGGCGCTAGTTGTTGCGTCTTCCAAACTAGTGCTCTTCCTTTGTATAAATTACTTACTTTATCTCTCCTGCTCGACTGTGAGAAAAGAAATACTAGTGGATCTTTTAGAAACTTCACGTGAAGGTGAATATGCTTCTTAGAGTTGTTCCACTTTGAATATATTTGTGTTCGTAGCTTTTATTGGGGGTTTTAGTATTCATAGACCACTCGTAGTTGGGAATTTATCACTTTGACTGATGTTTTTGACCGTATAAGGGTTCAGGCGTACCGTACGTACGTACGTACGTACCTACAGATTATAGACAGTAGACGCTGTGGATACTACGTTCAATATTTGCATTATCTCTAAGACTCCTACAGCCAAGTTCCTTATTGCCCGTAGTGCTGTGACTGCATGATCATGGACTAAATTTTGTTAGTTACCAGTGGGTCTATTACTTTGACCGAATGAGAGCTAGTTAAAAGTCTTGATGAACATAAAAGTTGAACGTAACTACGGAACCCATTATTAGGTTTTACAACATTGACTTACCTACTGTCCCGCAGCTGGGCAAATGCTTACTCCAATTTCATCCATGTGCTGTTTTTCCGTGCCTCCTCGAACCAGTCCTCGCGGTACGCGTCCAGATCGTCTGGTCACCTCTTTCTATTACGTATGAATACAAACACACGATAACGTATCGTGGCTGTACTGCTGTTTCTACATTACAGGAGCTTTTCTGGAGAAAATTCCAAACGAGACGGAAATGATTACATACATTCTTGGGCCTAGATGTATTTACAAGATGAAAATGGTATGAATTAATAAATTCAGACTTATCAGTCCCTCCCTGAGAATTCAGTAAGTTTTGACAATCTGAGAGCAGAATTATTTGAGGTTTAGTAAAAGTGAGATTATGCTACAATCTCTACAAAAGAGTTGATTTTTCATATTTTGAAATATAAAAATGTGACAAATTTTTAAACCATATCTCAACTTATTACAGGTCGACCCACCGTTTTCTATCTCCTTTTGGCTGTATCAGTTTTGATTGCCACCGACATGCTAAGAAGGTGTAAAACAAGCCCTATGGCAAGTAATGTAACAGTCTATAACTGATACTGATACAGATATCCCTCCCTCGCAATGATACAGCTCCCCTCCTCATTGTCCGTATGGGAATCATTAGCCGTATTGCGAAACCACTTCTAGTAAATCTAGCCAGGGAAATGAATGATGTCGATGAATATTATATTTACAGCCTCACGCTAATTCTTATTATCACCAAAATAGCTACAATTGTTTGGTTATATAATATTCCAATTATAGAAATGACAAGTGATTGATTGAAATATAATATTAACAATGTCTTAATTTATTGGAAACAACAAATTAGTTACAAGATATTAATCTTTATCTCAGTGCGATCGATCTATTCTAAGAATCAGACTAATGAATTCTATGAAGTTTGTTACAACTACAAATTAAACAAAACCATTTCTACGATATGACAGCAAACCGTCGAGCAACACAAATCATTTAGTTATTCTATACAAACAGAGACTGTGATAGCTTCAATAGCCGATTCGATTACATGTGGCGTTCGCGGTGGTAGTCCGATGACCAAATATCCGATATGTTTCGGTTTTCCATTCGAATAGTGGATTGAAAAATGTCGTTGTATATTCCGTTGTATGCATACAAACGTGCACAGGTATGCACACATTATAAAGATTAAAAGTTTCGTGCTGGGAGCCAGCTAATTAATCCGACGTAGATATCCTACACGACGGGACGGCAATTACTCTGCCAGTAGTCACGGTGTATTCTCATAGGACGTCGTCTGCACTTTTAAATTATATATTTGTAGTACTACCTCCCAGCTAAATGAAAATGGTTTTGCATGAGTTTAGCGAAGCATTTGTGAACCCGTATGGTACAGTCGGGGCAAGATTAGCAAATAATCAAGCAGCCTTTCATTCCTGGCAAATGGCGTTCGCCAACCGTTCGATTGGCAATCGACATGAGCAGTAGAGCCTTCAGCAAATACAATAGCTATTGCAATGGAACTTGAATGGGGCCGATTGTACTGCGGGTGGAAAGATGAGAGACGAGTAAACAATATTTTGTTGCTCTCGTGGGAATGTTTATCGGGATGATATCGTTTTCTTTATCCTTACTAATATCGCGATAGGATCACTTTGTGATATTATGACCGTGGTCAAAATGGGTTTTAGGTACTTATTTTATATTCTTGTTACTATTTACTGCCACTGTCTCTGCAACAAAACGGAGGTAGAAAAGCCTCGGGATTGAAGTGCGTCAATTACATATTTTCATTTTTAACTTGTGCATATAGTTTTTAAGAAATAAACCCGTGTTACTACTTTCTTACAGATCCATGGTCGACAACAGCAACTCCTGAAATAGAAATATGAATATTTGAACATAATTTGTAAATGTTAATTTCACCTCAATATAAAATATTCTCATCGCTAAAATAAATTCAAATGAATTCTTATTCCCAGCTTGTAGAAATGATATATATGTTCCCCAGGATCACCTGAAAGAATTCCCACATATTCTTAAAACAGCTTTATCCGAGGATTCGGGCGATGTGTGTTTTTAAAATCCTTTCCGTAATAAATTATTCTGAGCGTCGGTGGCGGATGCATTTGTAGGTTTTTTTTGCCACTTATCACATCTGGGACAGTTTGCTCTTTGTGGGCATTAACTACTGTCTTATACAACCGTATTTTGATGATATATAGCAGGTTATTTTATCCTCAGAAGCAGAAGGATTGTCTGAAGATTTGGTACTGTTTTCTAACACTTATTTCTTTCAATAATTTCCTCCCGACGAATGACACATAACCCGTTCATAATTAATACATCTAAAACTACTTGTAAACATACTAATAAAACTTTTACACACGTCTGTTCGTGTTGATGAAGTGTGTATGATTCCGGGCTATATCACACACTCTTAGAAAAAGATGGTGTTCATTTCCGCACATCGATCATACGAGTGACAGCGAAAGGGTCTTCTAATTCTGATAGATCGTAGACGTATTCATTACATGCGAACTCGTAATTTGTTTAGTGTTGTGGGACGCTGCTTTATGCACTTTATTGAGCGGGTTTAGAGTGCAGTGTTACTTGAAGGTTGTTTTTAGTTGCAGGTATAGTTTACTTGTCATGTTCAGGGTTTAAGTAGTGTTTATTAAGCTGTATAGCAAGCTGAAGGCATGCCGTGAAAGAAAGCTGTCTGCTTGTTGATTTAGTATGCTTCTATACCGTGCTGCTTTTTTGAACACTGTAGATTTGATGGAACATTTACCAACGATTTACTGTTGAGGTCGTTATTTATTTAGTAAGTATGGTTCAAGCATATCAAAGATTTTATTCGTTTGATTTGCTTAGTTTCATAAAGGTGTTTGACAATGTGTTAGTGTAGGCACTTTATAACTAAAATATAAGAAAAAAACAAAAGATACCCATACACAAAGTGAACATTTCGTTCTCAAAGCGTTACACAGTTTTACCAGGATTAAAAAGAATCAAAAGAGAGGAATTTGACGTCGTGAAATTTTCTGGAGTATGGACCGGACTGTTTCAATTTCACGCGGCGTTTGTTGGGCGACAAAGATACCCAAAGGTGTCATTTCACAGAGAGCTGCCCGAACTTATGAGATAAGATGTTTATTTTTTATGGCCGTGAGCAAAGTTTTCTTTTCCAGTCTATGTTGTAAGTAAATTTCGCGGTCTGCTAGATTGATGACACGGTTTGCGGATTAAATTGGTAGGTACATCAAAAGTAATAAGTTATTTTAGGCACTAACATTTCTCTTAACATTGAATTTCAAAATATACTAAGAAACACGAAGATTTAAACGTCTCGTAACATAAGACGCCTACATAAGATCCAAAGTAACTTGCCGGACAAAATCCACATCTTAAACTGTAAAAGTGTGTAAAAATATTGGCGAAGAGAGGCACACAATTCCACTTCATCCGACGCCAGTGTCTAGGCTGAGTGCAAAGGCGTGTCGAGATGCCGACCGGCCTTTGCTCCGTGAAAATTCAGCGCCCGCCGGAAAATATGGACGCTGATGGCACCCTAATGTTTCCGACTTGGGCCCCTACTTGCGGTCAGCGGCGACAGCCCTCGATGCCTATAAAACTTGGCCCAATAAAGATATAGTGATGTGATGTAACGTTCAGCTGATGTAATGTGTATCTTTAAGAGAGTTTTGAGTTTGAGTTATTTTGATTTTATGATGTCATGTCGTTCTTAACATTAAATTTTTGGTAATATAATGAAAAAACCAGTTCCCAGAAGGTAAGGTCTTCGGATAAGGTAACAAAGTTTTACAAGAAACTTAGATTAAGTACACACTCAAGAACTTTCTCAACTTCATATCGCTAGAACTATTTCAAACTTTATTTACCACAATACGCAATTCTAGATCGATTTACGCTACTCTTAAGTACCAGACAAAAAATAATTAAGCGAGTTCTCAATCTAGATGCGATGTGGACTGGCTCGCGAACTCATTAGTAGACGTATGTAGACGGACAGGACGGGAGCGACACGTGATTGACGCAACGGAAATGATTTCGCCCGCCGCCGGCGCCGGCGCTATCTCTCAAAAGGTAATACCCTCTCATTTGTTCAGTATATTTGATATTTATACGTGATACCGTAAACAACGCGGTTTGCTATTTACTTTTGTGAACAAAACATACCCACGCAGTTAAACAAATTTGTTTAGTACTCGAATAAGTTTGGTAGCTCGATCAATTATTTATTTATGAACCGCTCTATTACAAGTTTTAGAATGGAAACCAAATTATGAAGCGGTAACAGCGAATTGAGTAGTCGACGTAACCGACAAACATTCCAGCGCGTAATTGTAGGTACTCAAAACTTGGATAGGTTCATGTTTACCTGCGTTTTAATGTCTAACCTTATTTTATATGCACCACACAATTCGACTTAAAAACATAAGGATATGATGATTCTCATACAGGATGGAAGTTCCTTCAGGTTGAACGACCACGATGTATGCCACATTGGGCACCCGCATTAAGGGCACCTGAGGTACCTAATGGCACCTGAGGTATTCCACATACGGCACCTATCAATATTTTTTGCAGGTGCCCTTAGTGGAACAGTTTATTATTTTAACTTTTATTCCACAATCGGCACCTACAAACCAGTGTACTAGTGTTGGGACGTTTCTTACACTCCTACACACACACACACACACCAACTCACACACACACACACACTCTCCAACACACTTCCACACTCATTCACACATACACACGCCCACTCACACACCCACCCACTCTTACACACAAACACATACAAAATACACATCCACACACTCATGAACACACTTATAAACACACATTTATACTAAACACACTGCCAGAAACACGGCTCTCAATTTTTCTTTTATTCATTTTTCTTTTTATTGGTTTTTCTTTTCTTTTTAAAAAATGTGTAACTTATACCTAATTAGCACAGATAAACAATTGTTAATAAATTTGAGGAATAGCGAGGTTTATCCCATCACAAGTATCTTCAGATTACTTTCTGGGAAGCCCCGGCAACTTAACTGTATAGATTTAAGATAATAAACACATTTTTATTTTATTTTTTTATTTTATAGCAAAACAAAATTAGAAATTCGATTCACGTATTAAGTAGCTTCACCCATCATTCCAAACAACATACAAAAAAACAGCTGTACCATTAATTTTTGGGATTGCACTTTTGTAGGAGACAAGAGCAAATATTTTTTAATTGCTGATGAAAACATCATATAAACACACCTATACCTACGCTAAAAATCATCCATATCAAACAGCGCGACATTCATAAAAGAAACGTACACTAATCCAATTTGAAACAATTTCATCAGCTCCTAAAACAAATAACTATACCTAAACACGGCAGCCAACAAGCTTTTTGTTTGCTCAAAGCCCAAAAGGATCCATGGAAACAATTTCCTAGAGATGATACCGTGGGGTAAAATAAAGAGTAACAGCAAGTGGGGAAATCCGTAAAACGATTTCGTGAAAATTAATCCGATCGGCCACATTCGCAAAAAACAAGCTTCCCTTATGATATAGACAGGAATACTAAACGCTATACGAGCGCTTGTGGACCCGATAAATTAAATTTTTCGTTTACAGGCTTACGTGGCTACATGCATGTGCGCCTAGACAGTAGTTATCATACCCGTGTAAATTCATATGTGGAGTTTCACTGATATTTTTTTCAGGAGAAAAGCATAGAGGAAGATTGCTTTTACAAGATTGGATTATTTTTATATCTACCTGTTCCGCAACCGAATTGAATGCATATTTGTATGAGATTTTGGTAAATGCAGTTTAAGCTGCAGCCCTAACAAAATTGATAGAAGTATCAGCGATGTCACTTGATTGAATGTCTTTACATTGCTATTAGCGCAGCTACTTACCTACCTAATATCAGAGTAGTATTAAATAAAAGACTCGTGCGTAAAAAGCTTTTTCCCAAAAAACAGTAAAAAAGCCTAGTCTATACCAAAAATGAAACATGAAAATAAGTTCCAACATTTTTTGTACACTTAACATTAATATCATCGCCCACAATTGCCAAAAAGCTAGCAATACCAAGTCGAATTTTAACTAGTTACAAAGGAACAAGATCTCGACTCGGCCGCAGAGAGCATCAACATTTAATAAAAGGGGATTAACTCGTTTAAAGTACGATTGAACTTTCCGAGACTTGGAGAGTGGCAACCCTGAGTTCCCGCCGCCAAAGATTATATTTTGATTGCTGTTTATTCATTATCCGTTATAGCTGTAGGTGTCCTTTAATTATAAGTCAGACTTGGTGAAGAATGTTTGGAAAAAGGGTTTGTGATGATCTTTTATAACCCAACAGTAATCAGGGCTTATATTTTTTATACCAGTAAGCTCAACATAATTATGACGAAAACGTAACGTAATTAGGAAAAAATTGAAATTTAGTATGTTTGTTAAGTTTAATTTTAAGACAACACTGTAATAAGCTTAATATACCACTGTTTGTTTTCCCAAATTGAATTAATAAATAAAGCTTACTTTCTGAAATGCGTAACACTATGTCTATGCTGTTAAAAGTATGGAGTATAACAATTTCAACTATTCATTCTAGGTTAACAACAACTTTCTTGGCCTAGAAATTGAATAAATTGTAACCAGAATAATAACTTAGTAAGTAGAGCCCACGTTTTATGTAAATAGTTAAAAGGTAAGGTAGTTCTATTCGTAGAACTGTCCGTTATTTTAAAATTGTTTCAGACAATTCATCTTTTAAATCTTTCCGTTCTTATGTTTTCCTTTTTCAGGTTTCAAAGGATTTATTATTGAAAGAGAAGTTGTATAGGCCCAGAATAGATCGTTAGAGAAATCGATAAAAGGCTTTGATACACAATACATACTTACACGTGTTCTTTGATGGTTTAATAATAACTTTTCTTTTTTTTTAATTGAAAGCGCAAAGAAAAGAATTGAAAGCTTTTTTAAAACTGGCGGCATTACCACGTTGCATTGCTTAGTCTCTGGCCAAAATAAAAACCAGCCCTTGGATCAAGGGGAGGGTAAAACCGTTTCGTAATTTTGTATTGCCATAACTTGTAGCTAGAACACTAACTATTCCCTTTCTATTTCGGATGCACAAATAGCCAGCTCGCTTTATCTCCAGGTGGGCAACATTAGCGTGTAACGTGTAACCCCACAAGTCCGCCAACACTAAGGAACACAATATTTCTCGCCTTCAAACAAATTGCGGTCGGGCGTTAGTTTGATTGGGGGTAGTTTGTTGCCTTTACAATGGACATTAGTCCAGAATGTGTGTTTTCACCTTCAATAGTTAATGTCGGACGTATCTTTACAGAGCTCGCATGTTTCACGCTGAATTGTAAATAATTATGTGGTATTTGTTCTGGTGTTATGTTTGGGTATTTCGGGGTTATTGTTGGAATGTCTTTGTTGTTCTTGAAAATGACATTCAGAAGTTTTGTTAAAGTGACCTGTGGCTTATATTGGACAGTTTTCTTGTCTGGTTGGTTATGAGTTTGCGTTTGTATAAGTTTAAGAATAAGATAATATCCACTTGATAAAGCAAAAACTGTTTTTTTCTCAGGTTAGGTTAGACCTATCCTCTATCTTTGACCACGATAAAGAAAGCCCTACTGGCGGGGAACTTAGGGCAACCACTGGGTTGTCCGACCAGCCGGACCCAAAGAGTTGGCGCGCTGTGGTCCCTGTGCACCTTTGTGGCAGGCCGCTCTTGGTGATGGGGCCCGCCGGGAATGGCGGGCTGATACCAGTCGGGGGTTCTCGCGACTATAGGAACAGTAGTCGGATCCGACATGAAGATTTTACCATTTTAAAACAAGGTAAGGTTTTCTTCGGATACAGGTGTACATGGATACACTTATAGTTGATTCCAGCCTGCAATAAAATAATTAAGCTGCTGTTCCACTAATTGTGTCCTGCGTGCCTTGTTGCCGGCACTTCACAGAAGTTAATTGATTCAAGTGACACCGCTAAACTAATAACTGGCTAAGTGCTGGGCCGACTCAATTTAGATTGCCATATACAGCGTGAAATTAAAAGAAAAATAGCTCCCACAGCTGATACGACGAATATTTTCATTACATTCATACCAACATGTAAATAACATAGTCGTTCTCGTTCACGACTCAACTCCCCCGTGTAGTGTGTAACTCATTGAAGGGTTACCCCCGCGAATCTGAATCGATACTAAGGGTTTGAGCACATGATCGGTTTTCTCGAACAATGGGTTGAACGATCTTTTGAAAATGTAATGTGTTCATTCAATACTTATGTGCATTAGCCGAAAATAAACTGTTTTATGAAGAGCTGGGCTTTAAGACACCTTATTGTAAGAACTTCTTGGATTTACTATTAGAATTAGGAAAACTTAGTTAGATAATCATCATCTCTGTAACCCATACGACCAGTAATGTATAAATTATGTTTTTAAACCGACTTAAAAAAGGAAGAGGTTCTCAATTCGTCGGAACCTTTTTTTATGTGTGTTCCCTGATTAATTGAAGATGGCTGGACCTATTTGTTAAGCTTAAAGGTTTTTACAAATACTTCACGTGAAGTTTTTCTTTTAAACTAGGTAAGGCCAGTGTTTAGTGGAACACAACACTTAAACACACACACATGATAACTATTGGAAGAAAGGTGTATTCCCGTAAATTCAGAGGTCATAGTCTCTTTTAAAGTCCAGACATAATCTTGGCGCTAGCAAAGCAGAATGAGTAAAATGTCACAAAAGCGTGACACAATTGTCCATCACTTTGAGACAATCTCATTCGCAATAATCACTTTTCACAAACAATCACAAACATGACCATGAGAAAACATACAAACAAACAAAAGTGTGGAATGTCTTTATGAGGATTCATCCATTGTGCGATAATTTGACAAGGGTGAGAGCGGGCCACTCGCCCAAACTCATTAACATTTAATGAATTAATACTCACTATAAGACAAGAATGTGAGTACACAAACGATCAGGGGTGTCAGGACGTTGAAATTGCGGAGTAGCTAATTGAATTGAAAAGACTTTGTGTATGAACGCTGCGTAGAGTTAATAATTGATAAATGTTAAGAGTTGTTAAACCATTATATTTCAGACATTAAACTAAACAAACGATAGATAGGGCAAAACTTGCATCTTAGACTCTCAGGCCAAAGTAGCTGGAGATCATCCTACGAAGCTGTTAAGTCATAGGCAAAAAGAATCACAACCGGTTGCTCGTCGGTACGTTTGAAACTTAGCATAATATCAGTTTCCAGAATGGCCTCGCTCAGACATGGGATTACCTTTTCTATGACGTTTCTTCTTTCTAAACCCCTTTATTAAACAGAGCAGCAGAATTTTTCAAAACAATATTTAGTTACTCAACATTTCTGAAAGTCAATTTTTAGAACCACCTACCGAGGTTATATCAAAATTTAAACTTAAGAATAACATCTTTAACATAACTTCAGGAACCTTTAAAGCAAGAAGGTTTGTTTGGTACCTACTCAATGAAGTTCAAAACTTGTTCAACCACCTTTTAACCACGTAAACCTGAGTTTAGGTAGGTTACTATAATAGTAAGGCCAATTTAATAGATCACATTTTTGACATCTGTCAGTTCTAAGTTAAGGTTACCTTTTTGCCATTAGGTATTACAATAATGTAATTGTAATTGAAAAATGTTGAGCAATTGTGCAGTTCTAACTTCGAAAAAAAAACAACAATATTTTATGCCAGCCGTTACAAGGTTACGTTGTTGTATTTTGATGAAGTGTCAATCTATTATCCATGCAATTAGTGTCAAATGTGCAATTTATTATCTAATAACGTTGTAAGGTATTCGACCAAACTATATTTTTGAACATCATCAACAACATTTATATAGTTTTACACGCGGCTTCTCTCTATGGAAGGAAATTGTCCCTAAGAACATTTCATAACTTTGGAAACTCGGAGGTATTGTAGTTTCCCACTAGTGAAAGAATAATTACCCCTACATCTAAACATAATTATGAACTTTACCTCTTTATCATAGTGTAATGTAGTATCTGCGTAGCTTTTTCCCAAGAATGTTGGGGTCGACTTAACTAGTCCTACTGGATGCTCCTGCATGAGTACCAGTATTCTACATGGAGCGACTGCCTGTCTGACCACCACAACCCAGTTAGTACTGGGTAATACGATACCCCTTGAATTAGACTGGTTCAATAATATAATTTACCTTAAATGTGTTATTGTTTTGAGGATAATTTATTTCTGTTATCTTTTAGTGAGAAAAAATAAAACATAAAATCAATCAATCAAAGTATAATAAATTGCCAGCCCTAAATACAAGCATGCAGAACCTTGCAAAGGGTGAAGAATGAACGCAAATCATTGTTTGAAGGAATTTGTACCTAATGGTAATGGTAGTAAGTTTAATGAATCAGGGTAATTAATATAACTAAACTAAAATTTAAGTATTGTTTGTTTGTTTTATATTCTAAAAAAATAAGTATCAGTAAACTTTTGATTTCAATTAAGGCAAAACAGATACAAATAACGACAAATAATGAGTTATTCATGTCAAAGAACAAATCTTTGGTCGAAAAAGTTATTGCTACAAAAAAAACACATTTATGAGATAGAAATCAACCAGAACAAAATAAAACATTATTTTCACGCTCAAAAGCTCTTGAACGTTAACAATATCTCACCAGCAAGATACATAATATCGATGAGAGCAACAGTTGACGTAGCGAGACCCCGTTAGACCCCATTGAGATATAACACGCCAATTTCCCCCGGCCCGTTACCGATCCGTTCCGATCACGGGAACGGAACACCATGAGGGAATCTCTGGAAATACCCTTACAATGCAAGCTAAATGGATACTTTAAGAAGTATGGAAAAGTGGTTGAAGTAATTATCAACTTGATTTCAACGACGCATTGTGTCGCATAGTTTGTCTGGTAGAATATGAATAAGCTGTATGGCCACCAATATAATAGTACATTTTGAAATCATCTATCTCAATCTAAATTATATTTGGTCTACAATAATTAAATACGAAATTCGATTATGTTTTTGTTTGTTTAATAGTTACAGCAATAAAGTTACCGCTTTATCAATATCTAACTGAAACACAGTCTGGGGAGCCTCATCGAAACTATCCCCACAAAAACCCTCAAATAAACCCACTACCTTTTTCACAAGTCCCTCTCATTTGCACAATTATTTTGTTCTCAAAAAATCAGAGCCATGGCACTAATACGTACTAACGACGCCATTTTGCCTTTTTAATACCTTATCTAGGAACAATTTTACAAATGTTAACACACCTTAATGTCATTCAAACGCCAAACGCGCCAAAAGAAGAAGTGCTGCATGTTAAAAAATAACTCTGTGGTTTTTAGAAAACATTCAGTTTGACATTCGTCAGTTTTCTGTTTTAGCAATAATTAATGCAAAAATGCATGTTTTATTGACGTAGGTAACACACGCACAAATAAATTCATCCGCGCAATATGTCATAGTAAAAAAGTGTTAAATCATTCGAAATTGTGCTTTCAACCTTATTTCAGTTCCGGTGACATTTCGGACGCGCTTTTTCCATTCGGCCAGCTGTTGTTCACATAGTTTTGAGACTATACGAATGAATATGATTGTGTTATGAAATGCTCGTAGATAAACTTGGTCGGGATAAGGTGAGCACGCCTCTTTTATCCGGATGATTATACGAAGGCACGTAGACGGGATTTGATGCAGATAAAATGGAACTTAGTATTTGGATCGCCGTACTTTTAAATTTTAACTTGTCTGCTATCGATTTTTTAATTCAGAGGATAGATAGACATTATTGAAGGGTTTAACGGCTATTTTCAATAACTTACTAACAGGTAACTGAAGGTTGCTACCTCCGTCTGTTTAACATTTAGCTTATACAGGGTGTAAACCACCTCATCACCAAACCAAGTTCTGTACATCAAACTAAGTAACTTTACGCAAAAATTATTGCTGGGAAACAACTATTTTTTTGGGGTCAAATATCACGTTTTGGGGTATAACTCAATGTAACGCACTCAAAACATTGTGCTGATGGATGGATTGAATAGTACGGGGCTCGTGGAGGTATATTGGATAAAAATCTTGCAATAAAAACTTGTATTAAAAAAAAAAAACTTGTCATAAAGTTGTAACTTTGACCCCCAATATCTCCGTAACTAGAAGTTTCCCAGGTATGGTGTAGAACAAAAAAATGATCGCAATGACGGGGAGAATAAGTGTCTTTCGGCTTCGTTAAGAGGTGTTTTACACCCTACAGACGAACCGTTAGAAACAAAACTTCTCAGCAAAGCTTTCTTTGATTTTTCTATGAATCAAGTGACAGGTAGGTTACGCGGATGGGATATTTCAAGCTAATTTTGTATATAGAAACACCGTTAGCTTTGAAACGTAAACACTAACAGTCTTAACTAACAGTCATACGTTAGTAAGATAAAGAAAACGGTCGTCACTAGAATCTATATCTTCTTTATATGGACTCTGATAAATCATCTATCCACCTACACAACATTGTAAAAAGTCAGATTTTGTTTGACAGTAATTTTAAGTCAGATAGGCAGTCGCTCCATGTAAAATACTGGTATTCAGCTGCATCTGGTTAGACTGGAAGCCGACCCCAACATAGTTGGGAAAAGGCTAGGCAGATGATGATGAGTAATTTAAGTACTGATTTTTTTAATAAAACCTACAACTGATGTACAATTGATTATAATATAGTGCATTTTGATACAAGTGGAGAAAGTTTGTTATTGCCGTTCGTGGCGGTGTTAACACACGAGCCGTAGGCGAGTAGTGTTTCTGCGCCGAGAACTGCAATAACAAATGTCCACGTGTATCAAACGACGATTTTCAATACACTTTTGAAGAAATAAAATAAAAGAATGGAAAATATCTGTGTCATGAATTATTACGAGACTATGATATAATCTTATTTTTTTCCCCGCTTTGTTTTCGCCACGTTGAACGAAAAGCAAAGCAAAGCAGTTTTCGAGGAAGTGTATTGAAAAATATGTACTTAACATCCACTATGGTATAGCTGCCTTGTGCAGGTATAATTTCCAGATTGTTACATATGCACGAGAACAAAGTCCCGGGGGTAATGACCTATGCCAATGACTAGTGTGTCAATCAATTTCAAACAAACATAGTTAGTATTGATGGACATACAAGAGATGACGTAATAAGTACTTAGCTGTACAGTTCTCTCTACTTAGGGCTTCACTTAGTGGTCACTTGGAATCGGAACTAATCTTGTTGTCTTCGACGATCAAGTGCTGATTAGACATCGCTAAGCTCTCATTGAACATACGCTAAACATGGGTCATGGGAGTTTCAGGTGGTTCTGGATGGAGGTTATCTGTGTCGTGATCCTTGATCAAAACGTCTGGGTGTTGCATTTTATGTCTGTCGATACTTCATCAATGTTGAACAATGATGTTTATGAAATCGAACGAAGCGAAGTGTCCCTTACCTTACTCATTTCCCCCCTCTTTTTACCCTGCAACTACGGCGAAGTCATAAGGAAGGGGTTATGATTTTAGCAGTCCGTGTATGTAAGGGACCAGAAAATGGGCAGCAGCGTTCTCTGTGCTTTTGTAACAACCGTACTGCGATCGCCAACTTGCCTGCCAAGTGTGGTGATTCTGGCAAAACCCCTCTTTTGGGGGAGGCCTATGTCCAGCAGTATACGTCTTACGGCTCAATGGCGTCAATGTTGATGAATAAGGCGATCCGTTATCATAGCCCAAGTAACTTATGCTACATTTTTACCGACTTTAACAACAGGGAGAGTCGATTTTACCTTGTAAGTCCCGAAATTACTATAGAGCATGATTTTTCAGTAGTCGGTTTTTTAGTTGTTGCATAGCACACAAAATCTTGTTCTTTATAAGTATCGTTGTCATGTGGCATTATTATCTTCATCTGGTTAGAGTTTTTCCCGAAAGTTATTACAACCACAACCAACATTCCTCCAAAATCATCACTCACCAAGAAATTAATTAAAGCTAGCCACGGCTAACTAGCTCAGGTAATGCAATGCGAGGTGACGTCACAAGGAAGCTTCGGCTTACGTCACTTCCAGATGGCGGCCATTGTCTCAGGTGTGTGTGAAGCGTGGTCAGAGCTGGCACAGCGTGAAATGTGGCCGCATGGGGACACGGGGGACACGGGGGACACGGGGAAGTAACTCGGATAAGAATAATTGTGGCCGTTTTATTTTGAAAAATATGTTTTAAGTTTATTTGCTGCAGTAAAATACCGTTGATCTGTGGTTTGTAGAAGATTAGAATGTTGGTTATTTATTTGCACAAGTTGAAATTATGATATAATGTGGGATGGAATGACGAACGCGAAAATCGAATAATGGATGAAAAAAAAAACGTCCGGCTCAGAATGACGAGCAATTTGGTTTGCATTTTACAATGTAATTTTTGGGATACACTGAAAACCAAATAAAGTTTCTGATAAGAACCTTTCGGGCTTGGGCCCGCTTTCAGTTAGTCTACTTAACCATCAGTTTTCCACGCTTACTATATGTTAAACTAAGCTAAAGATCTAACTGAGATAAACGCCTGTTTGTTTATCTAGGTTTTCGTCAATAGTTATACGTAATTTGGAAATCTTAGCCAACCCATAGATTATATGTATTTAGTCAGTTCTACAGTTAAAATGTAAACAGATGATTATTTTTGCATCTATTTGACCAATTATGCAGATGTATCTTTAGCATTGCTAGGAAAAATACGACCTAATGACACTTTGTGCGGTTTTCTTTTAGATATAATTTGGCCCAGGAATAAATTATTATCTGATTCAGAATTTGATTGAATATTTAATAGCTTTGCTGGTAGCTTATTCTGAGATCCCTTTCTTATTCTATCTCTGATCTATTCGCAAATGGCTGCTTTATGTAAAAAAAAAAATCTTCCTTATTTATAACTCATTGGGTGCCAGAAGACAGGCGTCGTCGCCGAGGGAGGCCTAGAAAACGCTGGCGTGACGACCTAGACGCGTTTATGAGAGATTGGCCAGAGAAAACCATACGGAGAGAAGAGTGGAACGCTATGGGGTGGCCTTTGCCCAGCCGTGGGACAATATAGGCTAAGTAAAAAAAAAAAAAAAAAATTATAAACTGGCATTCTTTCTTGTATTAGGTTCAGAATGCAGTTTTTTTTCACACTCATGGATTTAACGTGGACACACGTGATCAAATGTCACTGTACTGAAATAGAATACAATGTACGTACACTTTAAAGGGACAGTGCATGATATTCATGGAAATCAACTCAAACAGTAAGTACCTAAGCTTTCCCTTGGAAACCTAACTTTTTCAAAAACTTATTGTACTTAAAATACGAGTATTCCAAAACTTTATAGAACATTATAGAACATTTCAACAGTATAGAACGACTTAAGTACACAGGACAGCGAGGTCATGTGTACAATATAACATGTCGACGGAAAAGCTTTTAGTGGCCCAACAGACATAACGATATCTGTTGGGAACGGTAAGCGTATACATAGAAGTATCTAGTGTAAACTAGGGCTGTCACGTTGAGATTTTTTTTGTTTTTTTAGAACGTGTTTTTGCCAGTGTTGAGGATTTCGAGGTAAGGGAGAGAAGCAAGGAGAAAATAGCCAGCAAGAAGGCAAGAATTCAAATAAGGTCAGCTTAGCTTTTTTGAATAAGAATAATAAGCATAATTTAGTGTGTGCTTTTCCTAGTGCTGAAACTTAGGGCTTCTCTCTATGGGGCAGGATGTGTGAAAATCTGTCAACCACCACTAAAAGTTGATGGTAGTCAAAGGTCCTCGAATCAAACGACCAACAGTCGTTGGAAAAGCAGATTTCCTTACGATGTTTCATTGCACCTGTTCGCTGTCTGTATTGTTTCCTGGACCAAAAAATCTGAAGAAAAACGCTTCCATTGTTTCATGGCACGAAAAGAATGTCCCTAGCTGCGTCAGATTCTATTTCAGTTTAATCACTCAAATCTAAGTGAGCGTTGGTTTTTTTACAGATTTCTCCAGCATAGTACTTATAAACCATTACCAATAAATAGTTTAATTAAAGTTACAAAAGAGATCGCAAATTATTTTTTCCAATTCGTAAAACAGCAGTTTCCTTTTACTCGATAAAAGTGTAAAACAATATCGCAGTTTATTTTTTATACCCAATCTCTAATACTCAATTAAGCACACACCTCCACCATGCAGCTACTGAAACAGCAAAGTGACAGTTAATTTCGCTATCAATATTAAACGCGTTCAAAGGCCGGGCAGTGGGATATAATGTATCGCGCCGGATTCAAAATGTCAGCCAACTTTTATGTAATTGGCCCTAGGCCGTGGAGGTAATCCCGCTCGCACTCGTTAATGTAACTGCAACTTTTATAATCTAGCTGTCCGCACGCTGCGAGTGGATACCTATAGGAGAAACAGTAACTGTTTGTTGGAACTTTCTGATTTTGCGTTGTTCACGAAAAAAAGTTTGAGGTTCGTTGACTTTGTTATGCAGAAACTGAATTGACAGTAGAAAGTCTGTGATTTGGTGAGCACCTGCTAATTACAGTTTCTGATAGAATTAGATGGTTTTAATAAGGGTGGCAGGTTAGGGAGGCAGGGTGGCTGGTAGCAACTGAAGACTTGCCGAACTTCAAGAATCAAGTTGGATGTAAAGCGATACGAGAAGCCTATGTCCAGCACTGACTGCTGTCGGCTTGTGATAATGGTGAATTATTGCTTTATGATAAGTAATTTTTGTTGCAGACGACTAATTGGCATGGCGTTATGACTGTATGGGCTACATATTTTCAGCTGTGAACTGCTGTGTTGATGTAATGTACTGGTTCATGTAATGGCTTGGCAACCTTTCATTAGTATGTGCGGTTTATCTGCCACGGCATCAACTTTTAATCCAGCTTATCAGTGCCAACCGCGGTTATGGTTACTGTTTTGGCTCTAATTGTGACTGTGTAACGATAAAAGTTACTGGCGTTCTTTGCCACGGTTCATGTAAAATTATTCAATATTATAATTAGTTAAAGCATCACTTATTTTACATTTAAAATTAAAACGATAAATAAACCAAACTAACAATAAACGAAAATCTAAAACACCACCAAATTCGAGAAACAAATGGTATAAAAACTAGTTTTTTCCTGTATAATAAGTTAACTTAGCTTAACTTAAGTAATAGTGTAAAACAAGCACTCCCCTTTAGCACGCTGATATAAAATTAATTCAGACCAGGGAGCATACCACCACACCTCCTCTTATAGCAATTTTCCCACACTGAAAAAATATCGAAATAATACTGCCATAACCGATGGTAGGCCCCCAGCAACAGGCAGGTTTGTTTTTCTTAACGAAGCGTCGGAGACGTTGCCTTATAATGCACTTATGATTTATTGCATCAGAATCTCGCTGCGCCGGCATTTTTAATATTTTTGCTGTTATTTTACTTGACTTGTGTAAGCAAGGTGAGGGAGGGCAGGGTAGCGTAGTCCTATGGGATGGAGGGATGTTCCTGAGGCTGAGAAATGACTACTGGATTTGAATATGGTCAGGAAATTAAAAAATCTTGTTTTTTACAATTTAAAAATGTTCTAAATAATGTGAGAAATAAACATATATTTTTTAATAAAGAAGTTAATACATTTTGAATTATCTGATTAACGAGAGATGTAGAATTCTGCCCAAATGTTTATAATTTCGGCCTATCATGATGTTTGATTCCCTGTGTGTCCAGTTGGCTATGACTATAAATAAGATACCATATTTCTGGAGAAAATGAAAAAAAAACGTTGCTAATACAGCTGCTTTAATCGACATTTTGATCTTATAATGTGTCCTATTGGCAAAATCTTAATTCATAGAAAATGCAGCGCAGACTTTAATGTAAAGTCATGATAGCTTTCAATAAGTAAACACCTAACTATCTGCTATCACAAACGAACCCTTATCACAAGTAGGTATGTCTTAAAAAAGTAAAACAAGAAGAAAATCTCCTAACAAGCTAAACAAACAACAATAAAACCTTCATATTCTTTATTGCTTCAATAAATGTTCATACGAAAACAAGACGCTATATAAGATGTTCGTATAAAACTCAAAATATCGCCGAAGAGACGTTTCTTCTGAATCTGACACGCTGAATTCTGAGATTAAATTCATACCCCGAGGTACAATTCGTTCAGAATAACGTCGCATCGTCCACACTCCTACCGAGATGAAAAATGGTGGCATTATCTCGATTTCACTTGTCAAGTGAACAAAAAGAGGTTTTACTGTAGCCAGTACTTATTTAGTTCTGCTATCTAGAGATCTTTGCAAACAATTCAATAGATAGCAGCGTCAACAGAACTAGAACATACTTTTTGGAATATTGTACATTGTGGCAAAAACTAATTCTATGCATAGAAACACCACACATAAATCATAACACAATCAAACCAAAAACTTGATTACAAACAGTTCCACGTGAAATTTAAAAAATAAAAAAAGGTTATCAAATAAATTGTTCACCGAAACAACGCAAATGAAATAACAAAGCACAATTTTTACGAGCCATAAACAATTTCGCACGGAAGCCAATGTTAAGCGTGGAAACTTCTTCAGTGAGACCGTTACACAATGAAATTAACAATAAGCTCGGTGGAAACAAAGAAAGCACCTAAGTTGATAAATAAAAAATATGCCAAGGGACAAATGGACGGGAGAAAGTACAAAAATTACAAAAATCCCGGTAATTTTTGTGGCTTTCCGCCTGTTTCGTTACTAAATCCTTGCGAACACTAATTTACAAACGTTTTTGTTTTTTTACGCACTTCAAAAAAAACATAAACAATGCCATAGAATCTTTTAAAATAATGTACAGTGCTATACTCAAACTGAGTCGAACCATTCACAATAATATGATTTACTCACACTTTAGTAAATAAAGGACATGAGATACTCACTAAATTCTTTTCCAGCTTTTAGATAGGAAAGGTTCAGTACCTCCAAAATCTGTTGAGCTGACCATCATTTCCTTTCTTAGATTATTACATTTATTACCTGTCTAAATGTCGAAATAAAAAAATAAAGAAACTCTTTTAAACAACTAACTAGGTTTTCATCAATCCAGTTTTTGTGTAAACTAACTTACTAAATATTTATTCAACATACAGCCGACTCGTCTCGCCGCAATCTAGAGCAAATCAACTTAGACAAATTGTTATTCAAAATCTCAAACATTAAATAACAACTCAACTAAAATATTCATAAACGTAAATAATTGTGATATCCGTTCGGCTCGGCAATTACGTGGTGATATTAAAACTTAATTAAAATTTGTTTATCACGGCTCCAAAGCGATTAAAAGTTTAAACGAAGCTCGACGACGTAGACCGCCTTCGGAACGAGTTTATTTACGTAAATAGTGTTTCGGTTCAACACTTGTGCTCCCCAACTGACTTCGTGCATTGGTACGAGCTTCATGATTGTGTCATTGAATAGTTTATATTGTTAAGTATTTGGCAACATTTTGAGATATTGTTATAAAATATGAAGCGGATACATATATAAACGAAATTATTATTTCTAAACCTACAAAACACATACATTTCTACAAGGTCTTTTCTACATTTCCAGCATTTTCCCAAAAAACAATATCCCTGAAATTTTTCCACTACACGAAAAGAGAATTTAATTATTTATTTGAGTTCACAAACGAGTTCGTCACTTGGGGCGCATTCTAAAGGGCTCTACTTATTTGGACTTCCACTTGTTTGTTCAAGTTATCTCGGAATTTATGTTAGGGCCGCACGAAGGCCGTGCCGCGGGACATACTAGTGAAAATTAATGAGGACTCCAAGCGGAGTTCAATACTCGGCCTTATAAACTAACCGTGAAAAATAGACCGTGAAATAAGGGATATAAAATGTCTACCGATTTATTTTTAGTTGCTATAAACTATAATTAAAAAAAAAGCTCTTCTATGCTGCATTACATATTATCATACTACTTTATTATGGCATAAAAAAGTAGATGATATTTAATTTTTATCATTATTGGACGAAAGATGTTACAAAAATTGCATATACTTCCCTTTTCATATGCAGAGGAAAGCCAAATACTTTCTGAGTAATTTAGAAAAAAATATTTATAAATTATTATACAGTCCTTGAACATGCACATAAACAAAACAGTATGGGCAGATTGTAAGTACCTTTTACATTCTGAAGTAACGACAACAACCTTTCAAACTACGTCATGTTAGCATACATCAAATAACTCACTAAAATTAAACTCAAACCTCTATATATATCGCTGGAAGCCACAGAGTGTTCAAACCGTAACTTCACTAAAACAATCATACGCTTACGTTTCGTGTACACTTAGCATAATATTCGAGGTTACGTCACTCTCGACTGTAACTCGGTATTAAATATATGTTAGGCTGTGGCCCGATTGATCTTAGGCCCAGTGCACAGCTGCGGCCGATACGACTGAATTCGGACAAGTCCCGGTGACTTGTAGCGCGTTCCAAAGAACTTCTGGTTGGTTCCCTTTGAATTCGCTGTATTAAGGGACGTATGTTTGTACGTGTACGTGTAACTCTTTGAAAATAATGGTCAGTAATACTGCCGGTGGATTTTTGTTAGGCAAGGAGTATAATAAGCGCTTACCAAACCCAGCAATGTTCATTTTATCTTAATTGCAAAATTGCACATACACTGATCTTATTGGTAAGGTTCTTCAGATTGCAGGTGCGTAGTACTCGCAACCGATGTGCGATGTATGAACGTGGACTAGTCAAAAGGAGTACGTAAGGACCGCGTAGACGACGCGTAGGTGACGCTCTATGGTTTCTGCCTACCAGTGGCGAGGGGTTCAACTCGAATCCTACCGGCTTCCTTGTGTCCTAAAAAAATCTAATTAGTCCGTCAGTTAGATTATAAAAAAATATTTGACCCGTATTTTTTCTTTTGTTACATAAACCAAAATTGACGAAGATACGACGCTTTTAAAATTCGCAATACGTCACGCCGTGCTATAGTTTTTAGTGCGTTGTGACGTCACGAGCCCCCACTCCCGAGTTTTGATGCGTTTTATATTTGTCAGTACTCAGTGATTTACAAAAACAAAAAACACGTGTCCATTATTTTCCAATACTCTAACTGACGGACTAATTAGTTTTGCAATTTATTGATGGTGGAAACTAGCCTATTGCTAAAAGTAAAACAATGTAGTAATTCGGTTAGGACGTGATTGCCCAAACATGACTAAACTACAAATGGTTCAATGTATGGTTTTTTCAAACTTACCTGTTACAAAAAATTACCCTTCGCTACTGCTGCCTACCCATAGGAAAACGGCGTGACTTAATGTAGGTACGTCATGACTTAATTTTGAGAAAGAATCCATGATCAAATAAACGCTTAAATCAACGTCTGGAGTCTTTGTTATGTACGAATAAGACTATGACACTGCAGTAAACAGTAATTATGAGCCTTGCAAGTAATTATAAAATTAACAGTAGTTTTAATGAGAAAGATGTTCGTTACAACCTTTGTCGGTGGTGCTCTTTACGTTTCGGTCTCACATAAAGCGATTTAAAATTATGGCGATTTCTTTAGCGTTTTTTCTTTTGCATAACTAAAAGTCGACTGGCCATATAGTATCGAAGTATTATGTCACCTTTTTTACGGGTGGATAACCTCAATCCTCCTTCGTTTTTGGGCCGGTGAAGGAGTCCGTCAGACTTCTACTGACTAAAGGCCCGTTCTCTATAACTGTCAGTTAATATGCAGCCTAATCTCGTAGCTATATCGGTGTTCCTTAGTTAATCGTGTCCATGTCACCTAACTGTCATGACTTTATTCATAGAAAAATGAAACAAAGCTTTTCTCTGACGTTTTGTTTCTATCAGTCGGTGAGCAAAGTATCAAATAGCAACCTACCGATACCTGATATATATCAGGTTATTCAAAATGGCCGTACGACCACACGGTGTTCCTCCCCGTCACTTCTGGCTGAAGTGCGTTCTGCACAATTACCCCAGCTCAGAAGTATATGTCACCTATCGTAAGCTTATTTCTCAGGTCACCGCCATTAGTTGTGAACCATATGAGGTCGCACCCTTATTTCAAATCGCCGCAAGGGCTCGCTCTTCGTGTTTACAAGTTACAAGCTCATTGTTTGTCTTTAATAAACACTGTGTAGGCACCGCTATTTGTTAACTTTGCATATCGATCCAGTACATTAACAAAAGCGATCAAGTTAATGTTTATACATCATTAGGTTAATTAAGTCTGTCATTTTGCGAGTATCATTTGCAAAATGAGGCAAAATTAAAAGATCGTATTTTAATAGATACAAATTAGGGTTTGGTTTTTCATTTAATAAGCTTACACGAGAGAATAGATGAAAAATTACGTTAACAATATTATAATTTACTAAATTATTCAGAATAATAAAACAATATTTTCTATCTAAAGTTATCTCTGGATATTTATGAAAAGCTAACTAAAGTTATCTTGAAAACTAAATAACCTTCAAGCTGGTTTTAGACTACGCTATACTATTCTGCTATTTAGTATAGCAAAGCAGGACCTAATGCATGGCGTTCACATTACGCGTTGTTATTGCAAGCATTTATAGTATATAGCAAGCTTAGAAAGAGTTCAAATAAGTGGGGAAAACATTCGCTTGCAGGACGGCCGGGGGTGAGGGAGGAGGAAGAGGGCGGCGCGTGATGTAGCATAGCATGAACGCAGCGTATCACACCATTTTATAGCGTATAGTAAGCCAATAATATATATAGTATAGTGCAGTGTGAACGTGTCCATAACAAATGTATGGTGAGCGATATTGTTGTGCTATGAGCTATATACTATATGCTATTATATGATAGCGTAGTCTGAAAGCCGCTTAATATGATCAGACAAACTGGTAGCTTTCAGCCTTAAAGAAACAAATTCTATTCATTTCATTTCAGAAAAACAAACTCGCGGATGTTACTATTCAAAATTCCATACAAATGAGTAAATAAAAGAAAAACAAAACTTTTTAAATGTTGCAAGAAAATAAAACAATGCCGAGTTATTTCAACTATATTCCGCTTCCAGGTTTTGCCCGCGTCTCCACTCGCGTGGACGGAATCGGGACGAGAGTCTTTTTGTTCACCCCATTGTATCTCATCCCCATCGCAGCACGATAATTTATACCTCATATTTTATAAACAGTCTCACGAATAAGAATTCCATCGAAATCCATTTAGAATTTTTAAAGAATTGTGTGCCGATTTGAAATTGAAATTCCTGTAAATGATTGTTTGGCAAATTATTAAATCTAAAGGAAAAGGAAAAGGAAACCTGGTGGACTAAAATGTATTGGTCAAGAAATATTCCCGAAAGGGCGAAACGAATATTTGGAGTTGATGGCTAGCTAACCTTCAGAAATTGGAGAAGTCTAGAAGAAAAAAGAAGATTCACTCTGAGCTAAAAAAAAAAATCATTTACTGAACATTTCGTAAAATCCAATTTGTTAGTTGATAATACACATCTTAAACACTAGTGTTAGTACTTAAACAATTACGTTTGGAAAATTTTGGTAATTATAATAATAAAAAATGTGAAAATCATAAAAGTAATGTCAGAATCACCATTAATCATGTCAAATTCGTTAATAGTACAATAATCAGGAAAAAACTATAGGACAATAATCAATTGAGCAATTATTAAAAGAAACACTATTTCAAGGCACGATTTTTAAAGACTTTATTTTGAGTTAAAATGAATAAGAATCTTATTCGTTTCTAATATCGCCACCTATACGCGTCCCGCTACCCGCTAATGGCATCACCAAACCCTAATCGTAGTTATTACCCCACAAATTACAAAACTTACACGACTCTTGTCACGAAACTATTGTTTCATACAAAAATACATGTTCCAAAGCAACAAACAAATGTAGACAAATGTTGTTTCGTACACGAACTAAAGGCATGTCCGTTTACAAGACCGAGGCCCGCTGGGTACTGTCGTAAAAACACTATGAAATGTTTACGATGCTAGCCGACGCAGCTGCTTAATTCTTTTGAATTTTTCATATGGACAATGCAAATAACATTAGGTTATGTAATACGGCTGACCCACGGCCGCAACTCTTTTTAGTTGAAACAGCTTGAAAAGATAAGATCTAAGAACTTAGTTAAGACTTAAATATGACTCTATTATTATAAGGCACTGCTTGCTAAATGTAGTCCATGATTTATAAAGTTCTGATGTAGCTTTTTATAAACCTGAGTAAACTGCGCTTATGAAAGTCGACTGTGGAGCGTCGACAGCTATCATAGTGTTGCATTATGATTGGCAATCAAATGGATTATTTCATGATAAAGTCGATAAAGTTTTAACACTACGTAAGTCAATTCTGGCAGTTTTGACATTTTAATGCCGTTTGCTAGCGAATCGGAAGACACATTGTTTCAACGAATCAAAAACAAGCAACGTCATCTAATTTGAAGTAAATACACATTGTAAAATCTGCAGTTTTTTCGATCTCTCAATACATTGCACGCGTGGTGTTATGGCCTTAAACGTAATAATTGTATCAAACACTGACTAACATTAACAATGACTTATTTCAAATCTAGCCTAGTCGAGCAAGTCATTTTAATGAGTACCTACATCAATTAAAAACCATCGTAAATTGGTCAACATGGCCAATTTACACGATCAGTCGTCTGTCAGTAATTTCCATTGTGGAAATGCTGGTTGTATCGACAATTTGGCCACTAGTGACTACCATTGCGCGTTTTGAAACTAATGTAGCATAGAAGCTTCACGTTACCTGCTATCAAACAGTGGTAAGCAAATGCAAACTGAACCTTTGGTGGTACCTACTTCATCAGGTGAAACCATAATGGTGTGGTGTTGGTGAAATGCGTTTTGGAATTGCATTGTGTCAGCAAGGTTGGTGTTGATTTAAACGAGAAGGTACACACTCAACAGTTTTCTTTAAGCCCTAAGCTTTTCGGTAACTTATGTCATCCCTTTTGACAGTCGAATAATCATAAAACGCTTTGAAATCTATTGTCATTTCTGGAAACTCTCAGGTCACTACTATAAAGCTTGACGACACTTGAGCCAAGTGTCGGCCGTAGCACAATCCATTGTCCGTTGCTCGGTAGCGGCTCGGAACTACTCGGAAGTGTGAGTGTGTCCATATAAAATTACACGGCCGACACTCGGCTCGGACACGGCACGGTCTAGCGTTCGTCATCCTTAAGTCTCAACATATACAGTGAAACTTGGTTAAGTGGGACCTGAATCAGTGAGAAACCTCCATAACTGGAACTCATGCTGAGGTCCCGACATTTATGCCTAGATATCTGAGACACTGGGTAAGTAGAATACCTCTTTAGGTGAAACCAATTTGCAGGTCCCTTGAATGTCCCAGTTATCCAGGTTTCACTGTATATACTTATCCGTTACCCTCAATCTTTCTTCTTATAATATCATTGGTTACCATATGGTCGGACGATTAATACTGTAAAACGTTTTTATAACCAGCTGAAAGTGCCCACGTGGCCGTAGCCAATATTCATTACAATGTCACACGACCAAGCACACCCCGCCAGACGGAAAAGCCACTAAGTCATAGTCGCACAAAATCGCGCCAAATGTTCCCGACGTATGAGTGTATCATAGGTACACAAGATGAGCGATGATGTCGTGACTCATCTGCTCGCAAATTAACTATTCTGATGAATGCGCTACGACACACAACCACCTCCACGAGACCCCTGACCGACCCACAATCTACCCTCATTATAACTGATTTAAGTATTGTTGGAGGGGCGTTAGAGCTCAAGTTATGATGGTAGGTAATAGGTGGGTAGGCGCGGTGAGGCAACACTGTTGATGTATCGCTTTCATAACGGCCATGGTTAATTAGTGTCAAATTACAACGCTAATGTTTTTTCGAGCTCCCCAGACAGTGTTTCGTATGGGATATGAGTTTGTTGAACGCCATTGATTTCACCAATTTTTTGCGATATAAATCAGATACTCTCTACACCCTATCGTATTTTATTTTTGGTATTTATATACTCGTATATTTATTTTTTGTTTTCATGATCATCATACAGCCCGAACTCACCCACTGCTGGGTATGGGCCTCTCCTTAATTGTGTCAATCTCCACGGTCCCGTGCCAGTCTCATCCAGGTTTTTCTCCCTAGGGACTATAATTATCGGGGGACCATAGAGGGCAACTATCGTCTGCCCATCTCACCGCCCGACGACCCACACTTCTTTTGCTAGTTCTTGGACGCCATTTGATGACAGCCTTCGTCTACCTGTCACTGCGCCTTGCTAGGTGTCTTGCCCAACTCCATTGGAGTTCCGTAACGTGATTTCCAATATCATAAACCTTTGTGCGTTTTCGGATTTCGACGTTAGGAATTCGATCGTTTTTTAATTTACTGTTTTTAATTTCAGGAAATCAAGCTGGAAGCTAAAACGAGAAGGTGTCAAGAAGAGGACGAATTATTTCCGTACCATGAAACTGAAACAAAGTTTTCATCACCAGTCTTTACCTTTAACAAAGCTCTTAATAAACGCTCAATATAAATTATGCAAACTAAAGTTAATTCCCTAAAGTTTTATTGACTTTCTCCACAGATTTACCCTAATGGCGTTAACGGATGCGCACTAAAGAGTTCTTTAAACTGTGACCCCCGTAATTCAAGTCAGGATTTAAACCTTAGAAGAAAGTAAGTTTGCCGGGACAACAAAGAGGAGCCATTCCCCTCAGAGTAATTTATACGTGACCGCGGGACCCGGGACCCGGGACTCGCAACTCCGCAGAGACTCCGGGACTCGGCTCGCGTGCCTGTGACCTGACACCTACTACATACAATTGAGTCGGACAATTTTTAGCCTTCTTTTTGATTTCGTTCACTGTTTTTGTTGTACGTGAGTGAGGTAAACGCGGCTGTAGGGTTGTGTATTATTCATAACGTACAGTTGAGATTTCTATGAGTTTCTTTCTGTAGTATTGTTTTTCTATTCTTCTGAACTTTGTAATAGTAGTTTGGTCTAGTGTCTTACAATTTATGTAGCCATTTAAGCAAAAGTTGCTTTTTATTTCAATTAGTTAAAACTGAGGTATAATTAAGTTTATTTGCGTATAAACATAACATCACACCAGGTATCACCGACGAGTTAGGCAAAGCAAATACCCAATAACAATTGGGCCGCCCAGAAATCGAACCCAGGACCTGATGCTCAACTGTCGCGATTGCGATCACTGGTCCCAGGGAACAAAACCAATACCCTAGAGTACTACATTTGGTTGCTCCCATATCGTAAGCAGAACTGACCGCACCAAGTCAATGAGCTAATGAGTTTTCCGCGTTAACGGTAAAAGGATATCGTTTCATAATCCCGCTGAGAAAACACAATCATAACCAAGAAATGAGGTTCTTGTTGCTTACTTCTGATAATAATATTATTATAAGAAAGCTATTTTTATTGCGTAGGCAGGCGGATCTTTCGTAACAATTTGAAGATAATCTAGAAAAAACAAGAGATTACAATTTCTCGTCGAGATTTTTATGCTCTTATCATAATATCTAGAGACTGAAAAACACGACGTCAATGAAAAGAAAAAATAGCTGTAAAAAGTTAAACCTTATAATACAAAGAGAATTAAACTGGAAAAGGATAAAAACAACTTTATTGAACCATTGACATAAGATTTGTCTTACAATATTTTTAGCAAACAGAAGCATGTTTATAATAAGTCAACGAGGCACAAAATTATGAATACATACGATGCAGCCGTTTATTCTAACTTGGAACAAAATATGAACCTCTGAAAACCCGCCATACATCATAACGAACTCAATCATCGCGTAATTGTTTATAAAAATAAGTAGTAAGTACTAAGCGAGTAAGTACACAAAATAGGAAAACATAAATCTTACAGCCCTTTGAGCGATATTCCCAACAAGAATCTCTCGCGACCAGCAGTTGTCTGTCACTCGTTTCCATAGAAGTAACATGATCTGCGTACAACCTCATTTCTTCATAATACTACGTTAACCTTCATTTCTTCCTAACAATATAATTAATATTGTATTCAACATAGATTCTTCACCTGTCCCATTTGGGCGCCAATAGTCGAATCTGATTTCTTTAATGTCAGATACAAACGAGGCCTTTTTACTAACATCAAGTCTAAAATCCAAAATTGGATTTCCGTGTATTCTCGTTCGTCTAGTCGGTACGAGAATTTCGCGGTCGTGCGTGTGCCCTACCTGTTTCGCTTCGGAACAAATAGTTCCTATTTGCTTCCTGTCTGTCGCACCGGATGCGGTTACAACCAACTATCGAACATTTTTAATTTCATGGACCGTTTATTCACTATCACTATTCCTACCAATACTTTTCCTAGAAAGCGTGGGAAGTACTTAGTTTTGTTCAGTGAGTCATTCCAAAAAGAAATACACTTAGCCATTCATTATCATCAACAAATGATGTTTTCATTGCTCTACAAGTTTTGTGATCATCAATAAAGTTTTTTGTCCTGTCAAAATATCTCGGCACTAAGATTGTTTTTACTAGAAGATCTTAGTAATCCGATTCGTCGCTACCTTGGTAATTTCTATACTTAGAAACGTTTGTTTTCTTGCTGATTAATTTATCTGATATTTTGCAGAAATTAAGATGTTGATGTTTCCCACTTTCTATGATGTTTATTAAAACTGAGTAACTATTATGGAAGTAGATAGAAACATTTATAATTTCATAGTACTGTATGTATTCAGTACTCTTTTCCTCAGTTTTAAAATGTGGGATGTAGCTGTATTATATTTCTAGGTTGCCTTCCTTGAAATAGTAATATGGGTCGTGTTTATACAGTTAATTTCGATGTTTAGGAATGGTGGTATTAATAGTTCAACATGTGATATCTTATATTTTTCCGAGCTAATTATATTTTACTTGAGCTATCACAATTTCTATTTTATTTAAGTGTTCTAAGAGTATCACTCCAAATTTAAAAAAAAAACATGCTCGAGAATGTTTGATTTTCTTAGGAGTGTTCTAAACAAATATCTCGGATGTTCTTTTATTAGACTCTTAAAACACTCAACTGCAGTTTATCAAATAAAGTATCATCTACCTAAAGTAGCAAAGCTCTGTGAAAGGCGATAACGGACTAGCAACCAACAAATAATTTTTTTATTGAATTTTACCATTCAAATGTAACCTCTCCAGTAGAACATAACCAGTAAATTGTCAAGTAGGTACAGTACGGATACTGACTTCCATGAAATTCAAAATTTCATAGAATTCAGTATCAGTTTTAATTACGGAACCCGAAATCAACGTCTAGACTAAAATAATAAGCCCGTTGCAAACATGACTAGAGCAGGTACTAGCAGGGGATCATTTCCGCACGCAAAATAACTTTTGGGTCAAGCTTTATGTCTATTCATGTGCTATCCACGCATCTGCTATGTATTTGACGCGCATTGAGCGGAGCCGGCCGGCTTGTTTAATATCCCCGATCCTGGCAAATCCGATGTACTAGCACGAGTGAGCGGCGTAAACGTGGCATGAAGATTTTAAAATTGGAAACAATCCATATAGATTCAATTTTGTATAGAAACAATAGTGATCAGTACAATAACTATTCCCGTTAATGTTGTTTCACTGTTGGTCCACGTTGATCTCGTGGTTGCAAGCGCTACTGCTGAACTTGGGATCCTGAAATTCGATTTGGCCAAAAAGTGCTATTGAGCTTTTTTCATTCGAAATTTCTCAGAAGTTGCCCGTAATTTTCAAGTTGGCGGTATGAGTGGCATGCCTCGAAAATGCCGCTCGTTTCGGATTGCCGTCCCATCAGGGAGTAAAGGAACAGAGAGTGCGTTTGTGCTGCACACGCACTTCTGCACCATAATATCACCAACGCCAAAATCTAATCTCCGCTGAGATAGGCCCCAAGACCAAAACCAGTCAGGAGAGCTATTATTCGTTATTGTAAAACTCAGTCCTCCTCACTATCTTGCACTATACGCCTTGACGTTTACACCGCACACTCGTGCTAGGGCTTCTCTGAATGTTAGCGCTGACAGTACGTTGATGTCTAGCCATAGAGGCATGGAGGCAAAGCCGTGGTATTTCCAGTTTGACTGTTTAATCCGCCGCTACGCCACGCATCATCAGCTTGTGTGCACGCGACTTTTATTAGACCATTCATGTAGCGTGCAGTTGTGCACCGGTTTTATTGCGCTGTTTCTTTTTTATAATGAAATGTATTATTTTATCATTCTTAGACGGGGGTCTGATTATTTTTGTATCAACCTTTTACATGGATGCATTTATTGTTTGATGCACTCAATGTTTTTGATACCCTTGCGTCAGTTTTAATAAAAAAATTAGAAAATGCGGTGTTGTAGTTATTTGTAGTATGTGCTGATTCCAACGCACAACGTATAAAAATAACTCATAGCTCATAAAAGTAAAAAGCATAAAACAAAAATTCATAGAAATGAAAACTAATGGATTTAAAAACATATAACTACATGACAAAGCAATTAGTGAATAGTGCGATATGCTATCAAACAAGTTAGATGAAAAATATTTCGCTTGCAGCCCTTTAATTCATGTAAATGAACTAAAAAGTTCAGTATTAGCGTTTGATCTTGTAACTGGTGTTATTATCAGAATTTGATCATAGTAAAGTTAATGATATCACGACAAAGAATTAATAAAGTTTGAAATCTTCTTCAAAGGCACTTTGTGCAATCAAGCTTACATCAATAGTCCTGAAGATTCTTCAACTTTTAAGTTTATGAAAAAGAATTTAAACACTATTAATTTTGCACCAGCTACGAACATTTTGCATTCACATAATATATTTTGAAACAATGTAATTCTTAAAGTGTGTTCTAGGATTATCCACTTCAAAGGATTTAATGTGGATAAGCTATTATCTAAATCAAATTTATTGTTGAGTTTTAGGAATATTAAATAAGTAGATTTCGAAGCTAAAAACTTATTCGTTCAAAGTTTCGTTCCATTTAACATAATATTATAGTCTTAAAGTGAAAAACATATGGAGTAATTATTTATTTTGCTCCAAATGCTGGAGTAGAACTAAGATTGGAGTTTGAGGGGGCTGATGAGGATTAGGCCTGACTAGAATAAACCGAAGGTTCTTAATAGCCAGTCTTCCAAGAAAACTCAGCCCAAATAAAATTGATTGATATCATAATTTAGTTTGGAAATCTAATGAAGTCAATATTTATTTCGCCAGCGACTCAATCGGCCGCAGAAGAAGATTAGCCGTGATTACTATACCGAACTGGAACATCCATTTTCCCATTCGTGTTTCGGCACGCATCAACTTGATTCCAGCTCGTTCGTACCCCGGATCCGCGGATAACTTCTCCCTGAAGCGTCATATAAATAAATTGTAGCCAGTCTTTATTGCGCACGGTTTACGGTAGCGTTTTTCCCGCCATGTTATCGTCTTTGGGAATTCGCCTTTCTTATATATATCTGATCCTATTGTGATTTCGCTCGTACCTGTGATTATCATAATGTCTATATTGTGAATTCGATTTTACGTATACACGTTGATTATTTTCTGTTTCTGTTTCAGGTAAAGTTTCAGTTACTGAATCAAAGGTTTCATGCTTATCAGGGACACGAGTTTTAGTATGAATGTTCGTACACGCGTGATGTAACTAAATCACCTTGTGTTGGGGACTAGTTCGGTCTAATTTTGTGAGTCGAGGTTCTAGGAATTTGACCAATTTTAATTGGGTGGACGTTGCAATCCGAATAACCAACTAGTTGCTACTTTGTCCGGTAACACGGACCAATTAACTATAGATGAGTTTGTGGTCCATGACTCATATTAACATTAGGAAATGAAAGAGTCCATGACGAGAATTTTTATTAATAAAGCAGTTTTTTAAATATTTTTCTTTCATCTGAAATTCCAAAAAAATGAGAAATATTCTAAGACGAAGACATCCTCAATTCCTTAGGATCAATAAATACTTTACGCCATGAAAATCACACTTTATTAAATATACTTATTATATACTAACATTATTCAAAAAGTATCAATTTCCGTCCCCTTCGGCTGAATTCTGAAAATAACAAGCGTCTCAAATAGACAGATATTTATTTCAGGAATTTTGTTGATAATTTCAGGAATTTCTTAGAAGAGGTACTTGTATCGATGAAAATTAGGTAAATGTAGGCAGAGACGTGGCTTTTGTCAGTGATGCCGCTGGCGTAGTCTATAAAGATAATTTACGTTTAGTGAATTGATAACAGGACATTGTTTGGTTTATAAGGCACCTATTTCTTGCAACTAAAAATGTGAAAGAAAAATGTTTTTCATTGACTTTCGCTAAACGCCTGACATGGCAACAAGTAATCTTTTTATGTTCACTATCAATAAAATTCTAACGATCTAAATAATGCTATTGTGGACTGTAAATAATGAACACATACATGAACACTTTGTTTTTTTTTTTCTAAAACTCTAAAGTGTTAGCAACATACTGGTTCATCATAATAGTATTTTAATTCAGACTTTTGTGGTATTCCTTACAGACCAAAATAAAATTTCAACAGCCTACAATGTTCACGTAAAATGGCCAAACAAAAATATAAACAAAATTGACTAAGTGCAGGGCGTTAATTGACCTGATTAAAAATTACATAAACAAACGAGATTTTATGCAAACTAGTTAAGAGGGTTTCGCATTAAAGAGGATGCAAATTAATTCTATTAAGATGAGCGTTGTATGCGCTACGTAATTACATAACGGCGGCGCGACGTAGGCTTTTATTTTTATCACTTTTATCGCGGGAGGGTCAAACTGAAAGGTGGATCGGGGATTCAAAAAAGAATATCATAAATCTGGGAAAGAAAGCATTTCCATTAATTCTCAGCGTACCTTGACGAGGGTCGAAAGTTTAACGGATTATAACAAGTGGCGGCACTAACTGTCACGAGCAGACCTGGCCACGCCACGCCTCACGGCTTAATCGCCAAACTTTCCCCTACGATTGGAGTTTTTGCGGAATAGCTGCGGTTGTGTGGCCGCACCGCTAATTTATGCGCCGGCGAGTGAATTGAGAACGAGCATAACGCCTCTCCTCTCCTATTAGGTATTCAAGACATCGTTTAATCGACCTGCACCAGTCACGGCCCGTTCGACGTTTTAAAGAGAATTTGAACGCAACGCAAAGCGTTCTACAGATATTGGAAGCCATCCCTCGGGATGCGATTGCAGATCAAGTATTCAAATATAATGAGTAAATTTACATTGCCAATGATACCGAATTGTTTTTTATTTAAGCAGGTGGAGTCAACGTAATGACCTATAGAGTTTTTATGTGATTTTATTTTAAAGAAGAGGCTATAATGTTATTTTACTACGTTAGGTTTTATCCCAAGAGTTACGTAAATGCTGAAACAAATAAATTTAACGTTGCTATAAGAAAAACGCTAAAAATAAATAAAATTACCCCTTAACCGTAATCCCTGAAGACCCTAGAGCTGTAGAGCGCGATCTCATGCCTACCTTTGCCACAATAAATTACTGAAAACATTTCTTCACTGTAGGTAGTAGATGTGGGTGTAACTTCACTTCCTGAAACCAATATTGTAAGCATGAATGTAACCCTGCCTGTCTCTCTGTCACCTTTTAAAACCTTAACGGCTGAACGGATAAGGATTAATTAGGCACATATAGATCATGACCTGGGTTACGACGTAGGAATAGTCCGCGGTCGCAAGAGCAAATGCTGAGCGTGCATGGGATCCTGAGATCGATTTCTGGTTTCGTCAATGTGTTATTGGACATTTTCATAAATAGAAGCCCGGAGTTTGGAACTTGGTAGTATGATACTCTCCTGTCTCGGTTAGCACGATACGCCGTAAGACCAGCACCTGATCTCTCTCCGGTCGGTCGTATCGGATTCCGGGCCAACCAGACTATAAACAGGGAATAGAGAGTGTGTTTGCGCACACACTTGTGGAATACGTGGGCCATACTGAAAGTATGGATGTTTCTGGATCTGGCCACTTCAAAAAAAAACGACTTCTAAAACCACAAAAAAGTGAAAAATAACTTTAGCTTCAGAAGTCGGTGACCTTTGCTTGATTGGTTTAGTTTTTTTGTCACCGACTTCTGAAGCTAAAGTTATTATTCTCTTTTTTGTGTTTTTAGAAGTCGGTTTTATTTTTTGCAAAAAAAAATATTATTCGCTTTTTAAAGGTTCACATGCGCTTACCCCTTCACAGAGTACTGGCGTGATGTTATGTTATGAACTGGTGTAAACAATAGACAGACATAAGATTTTAGCAATCCCAGTCCTTTTCCTATCATTTATTGAGGAGTTCCGTTGCCTATCTCCAAAATTCTTCATCAAATCTTTACTAAATTGGAATGAGACTACTCCGAGAAAGTACTCTTCCGACAACTACACAAATCGTTTCATGTGTGCCTATAAAATTTGGAGTTTTCTCTATTTCTCCAGGATCCCATCGTCAGATCCTGACTTGATGATCATGAGACCACCTGTGAAACAAAATAAAAATAATCCAAATCGGTCCAGCCATCTTTGAGTAATCGGGGAACATAAAAAAAAAAAAAAGGTTCCGACGAATTGAAAAAAAGGTTCCGACCTCCTCCTTAGGAAGTTGGTTAAAATAATAATAGCATTTGAAAATTGAACTCATTGGGAACATGTTACTTTTAAAAGCGAGACTGTCATTGTTTTTTCACTGTGGCGTACTTTCGAAAATTATGTCGCTCTCAAAATGAATTTTCGTTCAATGATTTTCGCTGTGGCTTAAGTCAGTAAGAGAGTAGCCAGAGACTTCAATTGGCATTTGGTGACAAAACACCATGTCGCAGATTTGTGTATTCCTGGTTTGGAGAATTTAGACGTGGACGTGATCATCTCCATGACGAGGTACGTGATGGTCGGCTGGTGACTGCGGTTACAGAATCTAATATTGAAACAATATGTCAACTTATTGCAACTGACAAAAAATTACTTGTCAGTTTGTTATACATTGCCATTGGAATGAGTCAAGTGCAAAACATTTGACTTGAGCATCTGAAGGTTCGGAAGCTTTGCACTCGATGGATATTACATGACTTCACGGAGGACCAGAAACAATTGCGTGTCCAGTGGTTGTCGTAAAATGTAAAATTATAAAAAAGTTTAACGGAGGGCAGTCACTGGCTGTCTATAATATCGTGACAGGTGACAAAACCTGGGCGTACTGCTTTGAATCTGAAAGAAGAAGCCAGTCGGCAGAGTGGGCCTTTCTTTTTGAAGATTTGCCGACGAAAGTTAAGAAAAGTTGAAGCATTTGTAGAAAATGGTTGCTTCTTTTTTCGGCAAAGCAGGACATTACACGACAGTTTTACTTGTAGACCAGAGGACAGTGACTGCAGATTGGTACGTCAACACTGGCTTACCCAGAGTCTTAGAAAAAGTTCGCGAAAAGCGGAAAAACGTCAGTCCTCCTTCATCACGATAACACATCCTCACAATCCGCAAAGATAACGGAAGCTTATTTGAAGGCTGCAAATCGCTGCATCGACCTCTTACGCTGTGACTTCTTATTATTTCCAAAAATAAAGACAAACATAGAGGCACACTTTTTACGAGCCCTAAATCGGCAGTGGATGCGTTTCATGAAGCCGTTGAAGAGGTCCTTAAGGAAGACTGGCCCTACTGCTTATTACAATGGTTTCAGCGAATGTATTCCCTCTTCTTCTTCAAAGTGTATTCCCTCGGAATTAATGCATTTTTGGCATTAATTGCGAGGTTTGAAAATCAATAAATGTATCGTAAATCATATACCTATCTAGTCTTATTTATCAGAATTCAGAAACTTTCAGTATGCAATAGCAGGTCAATTCAATGCATTAATTTAACTTTTTCAACATCATTAACGCGATAGAATTTCACTTTCTTTTGAAGAAATACTCTGGATATTTGTATTGGAGAAACTGTTTCAAAAAGTCAAAAATTTTAAACTTGCAGTGAAAGTTCACAATAACGCACCCTGTGTTGGTTTCCCTAAGACTGAATTTTCATCAGAATAATAAGAAATAGTAAAGGCCTTTACGTATCGGTTTCTGTTCCGGATTTGAACCCAAATAGGTGATGGTAGTTTACTTGTATGTCATTGTTACCTACTTACATGGGCTGTCTGTGGTCCAAAAAAAACACATTCTATTGGTGTTGGTGGTTCTCTTGAAAAAGTCCCTGCAGTGTTTGTCACTTCTAATTTAGATGCTTTTCAATTTATTAGTTTCAATGACATTTCTAATTGTTATTATCACCATTGTTTTAAAAGTCTAATAGACGAAAAAGCTTATAAACGCCATCTGTTAGAATAAACAGAAACCGGCTTGTCACGGCTTGAGTATTTCAAAACAATGCCGCGCCAGACAGCCGTGTATGTCAGTAACTCTATTTAATGATACTAGATGGCAGTGCAGAAAGCGCCATCTATCTTCGTCTCAGTTAACTAAGCACAAAAATACTCCAAGTACAAGTTGCAGTGGGGTTTCTCAGTGCCGCGGTAGTTGAAATATTCAAGACCAGATGGCACTACTCAGACAGTTTATGTTTTGTGTCATGTTTAGCGCTAAAAGGTTTTTTTTATGATCTAGTTTTTCTTAGTTTAGAAAAAAAATATAGGTCATTATCGAATTATTTTAGTATTTTCTTACGGCATAAACACTCTTGTTCAATTCTATCTCGTAACTTGTTAGAAATCGAAATAGGAAAATAATTGTAATAGATTTAAAAATAGACCAAAAGTCTAATTAGATTCAGTATGTAATAAATCTACAACGAACTCAGTGCGTGAACTCTCAAAACGGTATAGGCAATATCTATTGGAAACCGAAGACAATATATAGGTACATGTTATGTTCTGGAATCAAAAAATTGGGAAGACATGTGACATCCAAGTAATCCGCTTGATAGATTACGGTCCATTTTCCTCTCACCTAGCGAGGCCTGTGTCCCAACAGTTATAACCCCATTTCGCCAGTTATGTTTAAGTCCTATGTAGGTAATAGGGGTGAGCCTATTGCCATCAACTGGCCACAAATCCAAGCTCCGTGGCTGCTTCTGAGAAATTTTCGATTCAAAAACTCTATAACGCTTTTCCCGACCGGGGAATCGAAACCAGGATCTCATGGTCAGCAGTTGTGTTTAAAGACACGGAGTCTGGGTTTGCTCCCGGTAGATAGCAATAAGCTCGTCCTAGAGCTGTTACATGGGACTTGAAAACTGTCGAAATGTGGATGTACTAAGATACACCTCACACTAAACCTTGATTACAGGTACGATATTATTTTATTTATGACTTTTATTCTCAGCGAAAATGGATGTTTTGATAAGCTCCTTTACACGATTATGAACGTGTGTCTTTACAGCGTATGTTCGTAAGTCATCAACCGCCCCCCGACGCGATTTCATATGCAAAGTGCTCAGCTCTGACAAATGACTCCATTTTTTAAGATTTGACGCGAATGATAGGGATTTTTTGTTTTTTATGAGAGTATTTTGGAAGGTTGCAAAACTTATAAACCTTTCTAAAACTTTGTGAAAATTCTTTTTGAAGACATTTTGGAAATAATGGCACCTAGAAACGATAAAATAAGCCTATGATTTATATAAGACTTGATATTGCAAATAAATTCAGGGTGTAAAGAGTCTTCACGAAGTCGTAAACCAAGCATTCTGTACATCACACTAAGTAACTTTACAAGAATGGGGAATGACTTTCTTTTGGGGTGAAAAATCACTTTTTTCGATAGGACTCTATGTAACTGGTGGACGGATTGAATAGTACGGAGGTCGTGAGAGTGTTAAAAGTAAAAAGAAGTAAAAACTTTACATTCAAAACATGTATTTGAAAAATAAAAAGTTGGAATTTTTCCCCATAATATCTTCTTAACTAGAAGGTTCCCAGGTATGGTATAGCTAGAACAAAAAAATAAAAAAAAATCGCCTTTGTTAAGAGTCTTTTTACACCCTATATAAGCCGCACGAGCACAGCAGATACAAGGCCGTCGCTCTAGCTTGGAGGCATAACCAAACCAAAATTCAACACCTTAAAAGTATTCTGAAGAAAGTGAACTAAAAATACATCGCTGCCATAAAACTATAATTACCGACATTCGTCAGATCCACCCTACGATGTTCTAACGATGGTCCACTAATGTTTTGATACGCTCCAATTATGAGGTGGTTGCATCTGCCCGTGAAGGCTTGATATCAGGCCGTAACATCGGAGCATGACGCGTCACGGCAACCCTCTCAGGCCTAGTGACGGGGTGCACGAGTGTTGGCTAACCGTTAAAATGAGTAATGGCGGCGATGGGGCGGAGTTGCCAACCTTAGGGTAATTTTGAAAACTAGACGTACTCGGTACCATTTAAAAAAAAAATCTTTTTCTGACAGCGGCTGACGTCTAATACTGTTGTACGCTTGAGTTAGTAGGTAGTGAATTGCTTGCATTAGGCAAATGAGAAACTTACTTTTAGTTTAAAAAAACTTAATCGGGGAGGTTGTTGCTGAAATTAGTGCCACCGTCATAGGTAGTGTTTCAATGACGTTACACTAAAAGGCTATTAGACATAAAGCATTTTAGAAAGACATTTTATGTGATCTGGTTTCTGACATCCAGTCAACAGAGCCAGTTATATTGTATGACCATTGATTTACAATCGATATAAAGCCGTGATCTTCCACCAATTTAACCTCTTTTGTCTTTATTACTTACCTAACCTTTATTATTTATACGCCCTCAGCATTTTATTACTATAATAAATGGTTTTAAAGGCAAATGCAGATTACGTTTTACCATTAAAAACTCTATAAATTTCGCATTATATAGTTATTTCATTATTAGTTTAAGCTCGTTTTATGCCACGGCTACGACTAATATTGTTGTACTTGACTATTAGACATGACAGCCAAGATAAACCTCATAACCCCTAAATATAGGAAGACATTAAGTTTTCAACATGAGTAGGTACTATTTCGTTGTAAGCAACTAAAAACTTTTCTCAGTCTTAATTAAAAGTTTATTGATTCTTGTGCTTCAAGAAAATGTTGACGACCCCTGTCCTCACAGTCAAAATGTACTGATTAACTGCTTATATAAATATGAAAAAAGTCGTGATTATCATTTAATTTCATAGTTGGGAAACGCTTATTGATTCCACTGCGGAGCGCGTGCGCAGGGCACCTGCTTCCGTCGCCGATAGGGTTAAATCAATATTTGGACTAACGTATTCAAATCTTTTGTCTTTTTGTTATGAATTAGATTAGACGTCGGGAATGTGTTTGATAAAAAATGCATTCTGGGTTAAAGTAAGAGTCAGATGAAAGCCGGAGTGACATGATTTTTGATGTATTTTTTGTTACACTAATATTTGATGATGCATCACCAAATGGTTTCAAAACCAGGCTTTTCAATTAATGTATGAGCAAGTAAGTCTACTGTTACACTTGTACTGAAAATAACTAATTTTACCTCATGTTGCTAAGCCTCAGTTTTAGCGTGGGTAAACGAATTTATACATGTACACATTTTAGCACCACATCTGACGATTTAAAAAAACTTCTGATAGACATTAATGGTATGTTTACGTTACATGAAGTTTCATCTGTTTTTACTACTCCTCTGCTATTCTTTTCTAGTCTATTTCGTAGCCTTCGTCTACCTTCATTCAGCTTCAGTTTCGGCGATTTACTGGTAGTAGGACTGTTGATTCTAACATTCAGGAGTTGCACTATTTTGGAAATCTCTATTTTTACTAACCTAACCTAACCAGCCTCACTAGCTGGATAGTTCCAAAAAAATGTAGTGCCCTGCATATAATTTAACTACGCTTCCAAATGATCTAACCAATAGCTAATATATTATCCCAAGCTCACACCGGGAGTTTAAAAAAACCTACATAGATTTCCTGTGTTACAATTAAAACAAATCTTCAACATCTCAGTATTTGACATGGAACATTTGTATTTGATCAAGTCGCACGGATAACAATCATTTCAAGAATCACAAAGAATAACTAAAGCGACGTCCCAGCAAAAAAAAATCAATAAAAGAAATTTTGATCTTAGATTGATTGCCCTGCCTGACCCTTTACCGATGCGACCGGGTTTTTATAAACTTTCACAAAAAACTTTAAACGTAACAGTGTTTATTTGTGACAATTTGCTTTGTCGGTTTGTGCTGATTTACATTTGAAAGGAGGATTTTTTTGTGTAGCGGAGCAACCTGTAACGACACGGTGAATGATACAGGTAGAGCGGATTACGTCAAGTTCACTACGTTTTGATCGTTGCTGATCTTGCTGCTTTATGGTGCGCTGTGGGTGGAGGTAAGCTGATACATATAAACAGGTAGGTGTGAAGTGTGAAAGGGTCTTAAATCGACAGGTAGAATGTTAGTGCTTCTGATTGCGGCAATCGAAAACAAGCTTTCTATGTAGGTTAAAATATTACTTAGTCAGCCAAATTTTTGACAGTCTTTAATAATTCAATCTGAATTCTTAACAAACGTTCTTGATTCGTGAAATAATTTGGTAGTTCGGAAATACTGAATAAATCCACTCGAGAAACAGAAAAATAGATCCACGAATTAAAAGCTTACCGATGTCTATCTGTCAGTGCTAACTAACATAGTCGTAAGTTTTACTAACAGCTTTTGAGTCGTGGATACTCGAATAAAGAGAAATTCTATTCTATTCTATTCTAACTTAGGACCACAGAAACCTATACAAAATATTTGTTTGCCAAGTATCAAAACTAGCCCGTTCCGTCAAACGCGTTGCTCCTTAAGTCCAGGACATAGATCTGGGAGTCGGGCGGGATGAAGACATAATCATCGATCAATCGCGGCTCGTCACCGCGACCGCACACCGCACGAGGGACAGCAGAGAGGTCACAGTCACGATGCGCCTAATTCTGATCTGGATCGCTGTTTTACGGTTTTTTCGTTGGTTTTATTTGGTTAGAATTTTTGCGGTTTTGTTCAGATTTTTGACTCAATTCTTTGGGAGATTTGCAAAATAGGTGGTTTTAGATGTTTTGGTAAGTACGACAACATTGATTGATTTGAGTGCTGATGTTATAGTCGTCTATATACTTATATTAAATGTTATGTACTTATATCATCATTTTCGAGTCCTGTAAAAATAATTTGATAATGTATCTATGCTGTTTACGACATTTAAGACAAAGATTCCTCAAGACTTAACTTAGTAGGCTACAAGAATAAACGAGGTAGTTACTAGACAGCTCCCGTACAAACCCGTTATCAATATCAAACATATTGCTGAATATCTAGAATGATAAGCCGCATTAAAGAATACAAAAAATACCCTAAAGGAAAGACTGGCAAGGACAACGACTTTCCAGAATCGCAGCCCTCGTATTTCGCACACATATTAATAAACTCCTTTACACAACAAAGTTCGTTCCCAAGAACCGAAATCATAACAAGTTGGCAAGTCAAAAGGAAGTAAGGCGACAATTCATACGCAGGTATCGCAATTGCACCGGTTCCTATAAATCATTTCACTCGAATAGATATAAAATATCGGCTGGGCAGGTCTGTCGGTCCGTTCATTGCGTGGAAAGCCCACAAAATGACCGCGTTCAGCCGTTCGCTACTAGTCCACGCACTGTCTACAATGGACTGTAATCAATCTGTGATTTATTTTGCGTAAAGAAGACTGTATTGTCTATGTAAATTCTATCATCTGCAGTTTAGGGTAATAGGTAGATAAGGCACTTGTAACTGTACATGCAGGAGATGTTCGCAAATCATGGACAGTAGAGGAAGACCAAAAAACGGTAGATGTGGATGGACTGTGTGAGGAATGATGTAGCAAGAAAGGCGATGTCTGATAAAATGATAAGTACTAGAGAAGACATACCTATATGGATGTAGAAGACATGCTGCGCTGACTCCAAATAAATTATGATAAGGGTAGGATAATTTTGATGATGATAACTATTGCTGTTAAAGTTTATCTCTTTGACTTTCATACTGCTGAAGCTGCCTGCCTCATCCCATTGCGGGTCAAAAACCTCTCCCCAGGACTTTCAATTCTTTCATCCTTTAAACCTTCTTAGACTGATGATGTCACTCTTTATCTTTGCTTTGATGCAAGTGTGTCTTTTGTTCGCGAGGTCGGCAAACAGACACTGCGCATTCCTTACTTCAGTGCACAATAATTCAATCGTCGTCAGGGTAATACACAAAGGTGTCTATAGAAATTGTTGACGGTGAGATCTCGATTTTTCTTGAAGTTCTCTTCGTATCTGCATGAAATATGACTCAGTTAAGCAGACTGGTAGCGGGGTTGACTGCCCAAGTTGCGAAGGTTTTGGTTGAGTCGCAGAGACTCATGAGCCACAAAAAATTAAATATGGCAGCGGGTTAGTTTGATATAATTTCCACAGAAAGCACATTAAAATAGCTTTATTCTAGTTTCCTTTCATAAATTTTACAGTTTCACAGTAAATATTTACTTATATACAAACTATCGAAACAGAATAAGCTACCTATTCTATCTTTTGATCATAATTTTCGCCTTATCTTAAATCTAGGCTCATGTTGACTAACAATATAGTGCCTATTACTAATATCACAATAAACTTTAATGAATGACCATTATCTCCTCCCACCATTAGGACGAAGACATAGTTTCTCCTTAATCTCTAATACGGTACAGTAGGAGACAGCTTCAGTATTCTGGTATTACATAGGTGCTGCATTTTGTTGTAATTTTGAAGAAAATAAGTACATGCAGTAAAATTAATTCAATGACTTAAATTCTCAAGAAGCTTTTGCCCGCTTGCGTAAGAAAAAAAAGTACCGTTTGTGTTTAAGGAATGGAGAAATTTAGGCCTTTGCGTAGGAGTGGGACAGTTCAGCCTAACAAAAAAATGTGCTAAATATTCCAAATTATAATCTATCTCTGTGCCAAATTTCATTCACACCCGTTCAGCGGCTCTGGCTTCATTGAGTAAGTGAGTAAGTAACAAACATCCAATGTCCAGCGATATTTATAATATATATTTATTTATTTATCCAACCATACCAATGAATACCTATAAATAGTAGATAAGAAAGAAGTAAGTTAACTAAAAAAATCTAGAAGTAGTGCTTATAACTTTCTGGATTATTGAAAGACTAACCTAGACTAAATTGTCAAAGTTCTGATTTGTAATTGTTGTAGTGTAACGTGTAAAAGGGTCATAGCAGATACTATACGAATTTGTTGCTAAGTATGTATTCAGCCAAAGAATGAATTAAACATTATGAATATCAATTTAAAAAGTTTACGAAACTTAGATAGATAGTTAGGTATCTAAAAGAATGCCAAACGAGAAAAGACTTAGCACGTAAAGAGACCGTGAGAGCAGTTAATCACAAAATGGTCGGAAAGTCAATCATACTCGTACACGAATAGGTACGCAAGAATATCTCCCCTCAAAACTTTTACAACCGAGCGTCCGTTGCGAAGAAAGTTATTCAAAATAATATAACCGATAAAAGTATATAAGGAACACTATTTATTTTGCCTTGCGCAGGCGCAAAGTGGCAGGACTGCTCGTAAATCCACGCTGTGTAGATTGCACCCACTCGCGCGCATTTCAGAAGCTACCGTCAAACATTTGATATCACATTTCTTTATTATAAACCATTTCCTATGGGAACCAGTTTATGCGATATTCTATTGAACCGATAGTTGGATACGCATAAGTTTGTTTTGATTAAGTGCGGAGCAAATGCGAAATAATTCTAGTATTCTCGTGATATGCGTACTTACTTGGAGTCTGGAGATAAATTTTTAGCAGCTTTGTAGCAGTAGTTACTAATTCAGTGTGCTTTGTATTATTAGTAATTAAAATACTTTTTATGAAAAAATTAATCCTTTAAGCAATTTAACAAAATAAAATCACTGGAAACACTTTTGCCGCGAAATCGTACAAATGTCAAGTAGAAAAATTAGTGATTTTCCACATAGCGTCTTCATGTAGTGCTGTGCTGTATCGATTGAGTAGGTTTTCGGTTTTCTTCCGTCTAACAGTATAAACAATCATTTAGGGATTTTGTTAAAGGATAGATGTTAACATAACATATTATGGCGCCTGTAATCCTCGAAGGGTTAGCGGGCTAGGCAGAGGGATACCTAGACATACATACACCCACATTTCGCCAGTTTTGTTTAAGTGCTATGTGATAGGGAGTGAACCTATTGCTATCACAAATCTAGACTAATCTAGACGAAGGTAAAACTCAATAAGTAACATTATGGCGATGTATATTATTCTCTATATACATAATACTATTGATCTAATTTACAGTAGGTACCTACAGAGTTACGTTGGATTGATTACACTCATGACTTTCAAGTCGTCATTATAGGTAACAGGTCACATTATTTCAAAGGCTGATCATAATAACAATATTGTTGCATTGTATTCACATGAAAACAGTTGTACCTATTTAAGTATTCTAGTATCATGTCAAAACAATATAAATAAATAGTAAGTTGAAAGGCGAAAAAAGCACAGCAAGAACGTAAGCAAAAAAGGTAAATCGAAAACATCTGCCGAGAGTTATACTTATGTCATTAAATTATGAAGAAAAAACTATTAATGCATGTATTCATATCGAGTAGTGTCCTTTAAAAAATCGAAAGTTTGCGGTCGCCCGATAGTAAGAGTAAAGGGAAAAAAGGACATTTAAAGGCAGATTTCATCCAGCAATTATACGAATGCTGCTATTAGAAATCAGGAGCACACCTGTTACACGCATGAGCAAGGATTTTTTGTGGTCGAACCTTTCACGAATTTACATATCTCCCAACTCTTCGTTGAACCTAACGAGGGTTATTATTTCAACCACAAAATGTGGATTTAACCGCTTCTGATTGACAAGCAACAGGAGAACATAATAAAGGATTATGTAAAGCAGTTTTTGTTGATGGTCCATATACCTAACATTACCTTATTAGCAATTGTTAACAACTAATTTATTTCCAATATAAGCTAACGCGCTGCGTGAAAACATAATTTGTGAAATTACTACTGATGCGCAAAAGTCTACGTCGTTTTTAACCTTCCAGATGTGGTTTTGAGCATCAAAACTGGAAAACGAAAGACCCATTTTATATTTTTTAAGTATTAAAACGTAGCTTAAGCAGGAGTCAATAACTTAATATCAATTTTTGGGTTACCACCAGGAATCACGGTCTACAAATTCTGGGTAAGGATAACCATTTCAGTTCTCTAGACGTTCTAAGATTCAAGAACTTTGATTACCTATACATCCCATTAAATCTCAGTCATCAATGTAAATAGCCCATGCAATTACTTTAAAGAAACAAAAGGTACTTAATGACTGTGACCTATGAAAAATGTCCCGAGACTGATGGCTCCTATCGAATTCCTTAGTCATCCTTTATTAAGGCAATGAATTGGATTTATAGCTTCCACTACAATTTTATGTCAAAGTGCAGTTCATTGCCACCAGACAATGTCTAAGAGACAATGTAATTTTATGCTTAAATGAACTTCACCTGAAGTGGAACTCGCTCGGAAAATTTTGAATGGCAATTTTGGTGTGCCTCTGTGTCACACACCTTTGTCTTCGAGTTGAATTGCAGTTATGCTTTATATAACAACAGGAGCGTGACAACTTTCCAGTGTCGTCTCCTCATTTGAATGAAAATACTGTCTTTAAACCGTTTTGTAGAAATTTGCAAATCCTGAACTTTCTTTCATATAACTGTTGTGCTTATTCTTGTTGCCTTAATTGTAGACGCGACAAATTCTTATGTTGTATTTCATCATTCATCATCGTCATCATTCTTTTGCCCTTATCCCTATTCATTTGGGGTCGGTCGCAGTACGTCTCCTTCTTATCCATTCATTCATTTGGGGTCGGTCGCAGCACGTCTCCTTCTTATCCATTCATTCATTTGGGGTCGGTCGCAGTACGTCTCCTTCTTCCATACTTTCCTATTACTCGTCATCTCATCAGATCCGTTCTTTCTATGTGTAGTAAATTATCTGGTGTCTTACTATTCTTAGAGCTATTTTTCTTTCGCGTCTAGTCTAGCATTCAGACAGTTTTTACTACCTATTTTCATGACATACCTATGTCGTTGACTTAATTTATCAACCGTTTACTTCAAAGGAATATTACCGTTAATATGAATTGCTCTACATTTATTTAATGACTGACATTTCAACCGCTCGGCTTATAACTTCGCTCATGTGAAATTAAATTTCCGTAAACTTGAAACTGTCTCGGTATATTTTTGTATAATGGCGCATTTTATGAGTCTGTATGATGTAAATATGTGTCCTTTCAAATGGCAATGACTTCCTGTGTAAATATGTTTGTGGATTCTCCTATTATTTTGTGAAAATACGTTGTTTGACAGGCACATAAGTTAGAGTGAATATCTTCGTATTTTTTATGTATCTCAAGTATCCCAAAAACTTTCATCTTTGTAATAAATATCATAATAATGCTTGATCAAAGAAGAACAAAATACACACTAATAACCCGAGTCGAGGTCGAGAGTAACGAAGAGGCGAACAGTGTTAGTTTGAACCAACGTGGATAAAACACAATAAAGTGTTTATGTTCTCTATAAAACCCTCTGAAGCCAGCATCTCATATTTTATGTGCAGCCGCACTGATTCCAATTACACATGAATGGTTCGTCATGATCAGACATTTTTGGGGTTCAATAAAAACTTACTCCGTGATTTATGCCCCCACTAGGAAGTGAACATTGTGATTCAAATTCATCTTTTTAGTCTTGCCACTAGTTAATTAATTTTTGATCAAGTTTTTTTAGTTGAAAAAAACTTGATCAAAAATGTAAATACGGTTATCCGTGAATCTACCGATCATCCAGTGTTTTTTGTTCCAAATCTTGTACCATGGTACCGAATGGCATAACATCCCAAGTAATCCCAACATCAAGAATATTTACGCACTACAAGTTTGTTGAACAAAATGTCGCGCTGACATTAACTCCACAAGTAACACGGCTAGCGGAATCATTAAAGCCAATTTTCCTAATGACGTTGACGCATTTATTTGCGCGTTCCGATTGGTAATCGCGAGAAGAATAATTTGATGCAGATATATCTGAAGGGCCGGTGTAAAGCTAATGTGTGTGTAGTGTTGCGAGAATTTAATCCAACTGTGCGCTTGTCAATCAATAAAGTCGAACGACTTGGGCCACTTTGCGGTACACGTGAGATTAGTGTGGATATTATCGGTACCGTTCCGATTGTACAGACTGGCCGCACATCAAGCTACTGCAATCTGTCAAATTTATTTAATAGACGTTCAACTTTATCACTAAAGTATTAGGTTCGAGGTAAATTGGGAAAATTGTCAGTTTCGCGTTGTTTGATGTTCTGGCGTCTGAACAATCAGTTCGACTTCGAAAGTTGTGGTCTCTTGAATTAGGACGAATACCTAGTTTTCTACTGATTTCGTTAACGTGTTGGTGACATTATTGTATTTATTATGCCTTCGATTTGGAAAAGTAGTGTAAATACAGCATAAGTTACCCTCTCTTACCACCAGCCGCTTTTGATATAAAAAAAAATGGTTTTGTTTCTATAGCTCGAAACTTTATTCAGACTTTTAGTTTTTTAAGAGTCCCTGTAAAAGTTCTACGTCGTCTCAATCGTGATGATAGAACCATTTTGAAAAGTTAAAGCTACCACTAAAAGCATTTAAAAGAGACAACCCAATCAACGAGGATTTAACACCTACCATATCGTTGCTCGAACTTGCCCGTGTAAAAACACGTCATAATACAAACAGGTCTATCCATACACTATTAACGTCCGATAAACGTTACCATGGGCCCGTGATAAAAGTGACCAAGCTAATAATTTATTGGGCATACCGAGCAGAAACTTCGTAAAAATAAACATGAATGGCTGCCTTATTGGGGCTTGATTTAATACGTCCAATAAAACAGTAACTAACCTCATATAAATTACTAAACAAATAAATAACAACGTTGGTCATCAAAGTTTATCTCTGACGGTGATTGCATCAACATTTTTAACATTGTTTGTGTTATAACAATTCTGGATACGATTTGGTTTATAATTTAATTAAGTTTTACTTATTGGTTCTTTTTTTGTTGATATGTTATTTTGACGTTTCCTTTCGGGCTAATTAAGATGTTTGATGTATTAACTTTCGAAAAAAGAACTCAAATGAACAATGAGTGACATCGGCTATAAATAAATATTTTAAATTCATACTAATTTGGAAATTAGTATTTCAAAGACGCACATACCTATAGAACATAAAGAAACTTGTTTATTAAAATAAAAGACCCCTACGCACTTGACATGATCAAGAGACTGACAGTCAGACACTCACAAATCTTGTAATTATGAGGTTTGATATAGCGTCAAGGTAAATCTAGTTATCATTAATTACGTGTCTTGATTAAAGAGTAATTAAAGTACCTACCTTACCAACACTATCATTTTCCAATTCATCGATAAAAATGATGACCCAAAACTTAATTAATAATTATCAAGGTCTGTACAATTTTTTAGTGATCATTTGAACATTGAAATTAAACATCGACATATCACCAATCAAATAAAGAAATTAAATATAATTTCACTTGATTATTTAATTTGATGAAAAACTAAGAGCATAATTTTGTCCCAGCGAAGGTAAATCATTTCCTACGCGTTCAAACTTCTAATGAGCACCGAAAAGAAATTCATTACTTTATCTTAAACATCAAGCTGGCAACACTGAAGACGGTTAGTTAACATTTTAACTGCCCTTTTAATGAACGTTACCGGCATTAGAGCTTAAGACATTCACCTTATTACCAGCATCAAGATTTATGTAATAAACTTACGGAGAGTAAGTACCTATAGGCGATGTCTAATCACAGGACCGGGTCATTAAATTGAAGTAATAATCCTTCTACATAGTAGCGACCATACATAAAGAGCTATAATTCTTTGTTCAGTTCCTTTGTAACTGGCTAAGGAGATTGATGGTGCTTCTCCTTAGGTGGCCCTCCTTAATAAGCTACCAATAATTTTGTTTCGACTCGAATATAATAATCGATGACTTCTGTTCGTTTCAATTATTGGCTATTATATTTATGGTGATGTTATTGATCGTGAAAAGCTTCTAGATATTAGGGAGGTGTTACTAGAATATGTGTCTTTTGATGAGTGTAGAAATAGAAGCATTGATTGCAATTAGATTAGCGTTAGTAATTTGGTATGTCGATAATCAAAGTCTCGTTAGATTAGTACGAGTATTTAATAAATCGCTTGAAGCCTAAGCTAGTTGTATTTAAACGGACGTAAGGTGCGTACGACGTAAAATAATATAAAATATTTATGTTTTCCAGTAATAATTGTTTTTCCAGTAAATAAATAAAATAAATATCGCTGGACATTAACACACAGCACCATCTAGTGCCACACTAAGCAAGGCTTGTGTCGTGGACACCAGATAGTTGATATACTACTTATATACTTTTTTGTTTGTAAATACATATTTATTATACATATAAATATCAATGACTATAGGAAACAAATTTCCATGCTCATCACACAAACATTGAGTAAGATTAGATATTTAAATTGCACTTTAAAAACACCATCATATCGCGAAAAATTATGGCTTATAAAATATACTCTAACTGACTGACATAAATTTTCATTTAAGAGACGCATGCGTGTCCTTTTGTCGGGCATTGACGAATGAGTGGTCCCACAAAATGACACTGAAGCGACCATACATGATTTCAAGTTTTATATATAATAATCATTGGCTGCTGATCAATAAATTAGCATAGAAATACTTTAAATCTTTTATTTTTTATAATTAGTTTTCTACCGCAGACGTGGTGGTACGCGCTCTTTAAAAAAAAAAAAAACTACGATCGTGCTCCATCATTGGACACGTTACATTAAACTAAGCTTATTATTAGTAACTTAAGGGGCCGGCGGAGGGTGCGTATTTCATACAAACGTAATACCAAAATAATTTCTAAAACAAACATATTCTTAAGGTAATGTGTGTTTATTTCGATTGTATTACAGAATATCTATGTTCCCAAATATATATTTTGAAGGGACAATGATATAAACACGAGATATGAGGAATTTAAAATTTCCATAGAAAACTTATTTTTCTCATAACTCTTGTTTAAATCAGTGTCCATCTAAAAAAAATATTTGGGAACCTAGATAATCTGCAATCTAATCGTAATAAATACACACTACCTTAAGAATATGTTTGATTTTCAAAATATTTTGGTATTACGTTTGTATTAACAACGCATGCTCCGCAGGCCTCTTAAGATCTACGTGAGTCCATCCAATTTTTTGTTTTTTTTTTATTGTCTTTTAGTCTTTACAGTTGTTGATATTTCCTTAACCACTAATTAAAATAACAAAAATCTACACCAAGCTATTTAACTATTTATTTTTTCATAACTGCATGGCAATGATACTGTAAATCTTAATATCTGTACACTTTAAGCGCGCTTTGAGGTAACTTTTACCCATTGGGTTAAAATAATAACCAACGACGTTGTTAACAAAATTCCATAACTGAACCGTGTCTGAAATCAACAGTCAGTGAAAAATGTAAGGTTCTTGTTTACGAACCCCGCTGCAATTGTGCAGTCATGTTAGAACTTATAGATTTTTTACCACATTCAAAACTGGTACGAAGACGTTTAAGAAATTTATCTAGTTATAAATAAAAAAATAATTTTTATTTTGTATCACATCAAAAGCCGGTATGGATCACCACCCATGGTTCTTGAGTGAAATTGTTAGTACCTATAAAGGTCCACTGCTGGTAAACATTTGTAAAATGGTCTGTGGAAATTGTATTGAAAACTAAGTAAATGGCGACTATACAGGGTGTAAACAAACCCAACACGAAGCCGTCAACCAAGCATTCTGTACATCAAAGTAACTTTACCCAAAAAATGCTGGGAAACGACTTTTTTCGGGTTATATCATGTTTTGTTGTAGATGTAGAAAACTTGTATAAAAAAAAATTGACAAAAAAGTTCAAAAATTTTCACCCCCAATATCTCCGTAACTAGAAGTTATGGTGTAGAATAAAAAAAAATATCACAATGATGGCGGGGAGAACATTTATTTTGCATTTTGGCTTCATTAGAGGAGTTTTACACCCTTTAGTTCCAACTATGGCCACACGTCGTCATAAAAATCATGACTAGCTTGTGTCAGTAAATATTTGACAGTCAACGGTGATTTGTAAGCGCTTATTATAAAGGATAATGCCCATAATACGTTGATTTTCGACAGTGTTCGAGTCGTGACGTAGCCGACGATAAACAACTTCACTGATCCGTGACCTTTCGTGACGACCGGCGACCGAGCACCCTGCCCACTTTACGTTTATCTTAGCTTTGATTTAAACACTATTTTGCCTACTACACCTTTTTTGGTTGAAGTTTTTTTTCGGGGCTTAAATCAACCATAAGTAGCTCATGAATGTTTTGTGGAAGCCAATGATTAATGATTATAGCCCCGAATTGTTGTCATATAAATTAAGTGATTGACATTAGAAAATCTTTTGACATTATAGTAACAGAGATATTACACACATACACACACACACAACCACACACATTGTGCTTATGAGTATTTATAAAAACATACTATTTCATACTTTTAGGAATAAAAATATTTTTACATAGTGACACTACACCTTTCTTCTACTACGTACTTATTATTCCATATATAATAACGGTTACAAGTTATGAGTGTGACTGACAAGCTAGGTCGTAGGTATTGTCCTCCGCCACCTGCAAAAACAAGGTGTCTTCAGAACACGGGAGGAAAAATCGCGGCCATTACACCTTCCATCTCACCTTGCTAATTGTTTCCTTTCATTTTAACTGCAGTAGTTATGGATTTTTAATATATGGAGCTATTACGTACTTCCTTTACGAATCATAATAATATTGTGAAAGCAAAGTTTCACTTTGGTTGATGTTGTTATGAAACTTCTGAATCCATATTTTTATTCAATTGTGATATTATGTCTGTTGCTCAGTCAAACTCCTAGACGTTACTAGTTTAGCACTTTTATACTACAGAATAATACAAGCTAAGACGAAGCTAGCTCAGCAAGCGAGGTGAGCAGTGCTCGTACCTTATTCCCTGTAGGAGATTAGGCCTTTGCCCCGTGGGACAGTAATGGGCTGGTATTTTTTAGAGGAAACCAAGGTGAGCATTTTGAAAACAGTTTTACAGCAGCAGCAGTTCAGTTTTTTAGTGTCTGTACGAGTAGGTGTGCATACTGACCTATACATTAATCGAACTGAATCACGCCTGGTTCCAGATCATTCTTTCTTCTTTATTGCGTGTCAGTGCCTAACCTGGTGACAGAGTTTTATGCCACCCACAAGAATCTAACTTGGCTTAACATGCGTCGAGAAAATATCTCTCAGGCATGCTGGTTTCCTCACGAGGTTTTCCTTCACCGAAAGAAAGCAAGCGATAATATGCAATACGCACTTTAATCCGAAAAATCAGAAGTGCGTGTTCGCATTCAAATATACCTCCTAATCAATAATCACAGACACCAAAACCCCAAAAAAAATCATCAATTAATTAATTAACTACCGACCTCAAAATACCTTTCAATATCACTTCACCACTCCAATTCTAAGCGTACTTAAAAGTGAAATAAAGCACAAAGGCTCAAAAATAACAATACAAAGTACGTACGATCAAGAATCATTAGACATTTATATGACGTGAGAAAGGCGAGCCGTATCGTTAATTAAAGGTAGTAATTTGACATGCCCTGACAGCTAATATTATGTTGAAATTGATTTGTGTTCAAAGTTGAATTAATTTTGACAGAGTCAATAAGCCACCGCTTTCTTATGATCGGAGTGACCCGAGTTAGTTGAACCTAGTGTAGCGGTATGTTGAAGTTGATGAAAAAAACATAATGCTTATGAGTTTTGTAATGAGTTGTCTACCACGGCAGAGTAAATCGAGTTGCTCAGTTGTAATATTAACTAAGTATGAATGCTTCTGTGATTTAGTCAAATAACACAGGTGAGAATTTAAGAAAAAATCCTGTTGCCCCGATCCCGAGTAACATGGGGCAAGAACAGGAAGATTTGAATGGCAAAAATTACAGATCAACGTGTACTAATTATGCTGCAGATAGGTCGTTTCAAAAATTCTTAAGTCTTTGAACGCATTAAGTATAATAAGTAAAAACTATTTAATTAGCCAATTGATTTCTTTCTCTTCTATGAATCATCGTTTTTCAAACACATGTAAGAAATAACAATGTAGGTACTTATTATTACGCATAAAAGCTCTTTTACACGCATTTATTATAATAACTACTTAACAGAACCTACACAAGAAATCCCGAACTTCTATTAACTTAAACTAAATTCTACTCACCGCATTATGAAGCGAGAGTAATTATAAAGAGAGAGAACAAAAACCGATACGTCGTTACTCCGACAATGGTTCGAGATAACAAGACAGGAACCTATTTAAAATACTTCTAATCGAATATGGCTTTTATGGTCGTGTTTAACACGATTATTATATTTTAAGAGGGAGTGTATGACTTGCACTTCGCACGTATTGGAACGGCCTAAGGTGTCGAGCTGTCGAATAATAGCTTCGCGTCCAAAGTGACTGATTAATGACGCACCCGGCGAAAACAGACCGGCTACCTAATTAAATACTCCCGTCGGCAAGGATGGATGACCGGAATGTATATGATGAACTGAACGTTTGACTGACGATTGATTTACCTATACTTGCCTTTTTTGAATGAGGTTGTTGAGTTCGGTGTTTTCGTCGTTCGTTATTTTTCTTCTGCTGCTTTTTAGGAAGAGCATCGCTTAAGACTTAAATTTGTATCAATTGAAGCCATCCAGTTACTGGATACTGGTTACGCCATGCTGGTGATAGTCAGCAAAAATAAAGTAACTTCATAGTGTAACGAAATAAATCGACGTTTTTTATAAAATGTGGACAATCACCATGTTGACGCTGCTACGCCACTGTATTAGTCGGAACTATCACCGCCATATTGTTTTTTTAAATAATTTCCACACTATTTCACAAATATATTGGGAACAGTACACAATGTTAGAAAAAACCCATTGAAAACACAAAACTTTCTAATTAAGTTTGTAGTTTAGAATCAATGAGTTTCACACAAAAAAGTTACAATAAATATTATAGCTGGCCGTAATTATTTGACATTAAAATAACATCCACTTTTATTTAGATCTGTCAACTAAATTATTTGTGGTCTTGTATTTTGTGACATGTTTCTGAAATTCTGAGAAAAAAGAAACCATTGAAAAATGGTTTACTACCACACATCTGGTAACGTAAAAATGCTAAGGATGATTTTCCTTGATTATGGAAGTGCCAGTGAGGTGTCACCTTACGAATACATGAAAGCGTACATAGAAAAGTGTCCAGAAACTATCGATGACACGAAACTTTCATGGATTGCTGAATCTTTCCTGGGATTTCATAGACATAAGCAGTTTTTGAATGAAGTAGCATCCCATCTATCTGAAGAAATCACAGTTGACGACCAAGAATATTTCATGATCGCCTTACACGCTGTCATTTTCCAGATTGAACCAAAGGATATGCCGAATCTCTATAAATGTCTATTCAATTTAAGTAAGTCTCTGCTTGACACGTTCACAAAGTTTTTGAGTAACAATGAAATACTGCCATTCATTTCACAAATAGCGCAATCTAGCTACGACACCAATTTCATCACCGAAAAAATTATTAAGCCACTTTTCGAATGGCAGCCCTACATTAGCGATATGGCACATACCTATGCTGAACACGTGAAGAAGCAGGAGAGCAGAAAGATGAAACCACCAACTGTTCCGGTGCAACCGAATGTATTAAACCGAAAAGCTAAAGAATCTACGCTCGCCATGCCCTCGGCTATTTTTCCCGCAACTCCTGCAAATTCAATGTATCGAAAAACAAGAATGCTAACAAAATCGGTAATTGATAAAAAATTAAAACAAATTAGTGACCAAAATAAACGAAAATCAGAAAATTTATTGCAAGATGTGAAAAGTAAAGATTTTCACTATGCTCAAACAAAATCTGAAAAATATTTCAAAAGAATCTCTAGTATTAGAGAAGAAATCGAAAGCGAATTTTTGAAGACCAAGCCAAAGCCAAAATTAATTAAAACAAATGAAACAGTTAAACCAAATCCGCCACCAGTTAAAGAAAATGTTGCAACTGTGAAAAGAATTAATAAGAGAATACAATTAGAGGAAGAAGAAGAAGTTAGATGGTTTCAAAACGCTATAAAGTTTTGTAAAAACACATATAAAGTTGATGAACTGAACCAATATGCAAGACAAGAAAACGAAAGAGAACGGTTAACGGATATAGAAAAAAAACACTTGTTGGGTCAAATATCGCATGAAGAAGCATTACTTGCGAAAAAGAAATGTATAGACGAGAATAAAAAGAAATACGAAGAATTTTTAAAAGAAAAAGAGTCCTGGAATGCGGAAATAGAAAGATGGAGAAAGATTGAATCGGAAAAAAATCAGAAACAAATTGAAAAACTCTGTTTGGCGGAATTTAACTTACTTCAAGCTAAAAGCGATATGTTGTCGAAGAAAAAACAATCAGCAGATGAACTAAAGAAAGAATCTGAAATGATGTTAGTAGAAGCCCTTCGACTAAAACAAGAGGAATTGGAACGCAGGGTCAGTATGATCAAGGAAATAAAAATATTAGCAATGATTGCTAAGAAAGCCCAAGTTCCTAAATTAGTAGATCTGACAGAAACAGCTGGATTGGGATTCCTTAGTGAAATGTCTCTGGCTGAGTTACAAGAAAGAATACAGGCCATGAAAATAGGTTTAAAAGAAGAGTTGGAAGCAAAAAATCAGAAGATTAAAGATGAAAATAAAGCGGCTAAAGAAGAACTGGAGGAAACAAAAGTGTCCATCAAGAATTACATGAGGGAGAAGTCAGTGACACGAAAACACAGCAATAAGTTCAACATTACATTGGACCGTTCTTCTTCAAAAGAAATAAATGATTTAAAAAAGATCTTAGAAGAGAAACGTAAGCTGCGAATCAAACTGACTTCCTGATTGCAGCATCATTTTTTATTATTAGATACATAAATGTTTATTTATCTTTATTTTTTCTTCTTTTTATGTGACGTTATTATAATAAAAGGGTGTATTAACAATACCTAGCCTTTTAAATATCGTACCATTCTCGTATCTCATGCATGAAAAGACTAGGAATCCGATGTCTGAAAACGAAGCCCCCAGCTGACCCAGATGTACTAAGAGAAGACCAAACCACACTTACTGATTCTCGGAACAAATAAAATGCAGAAATAAATATCGCTGGACATTAACACACAGCGCCATCTAGTGCCACACTAAGTTAAGCTTGTGTCGTGGACACCAGATAGTTGATATTATTATACTACATGTATACTTTTTTATTTGTAAATGCATAAGTACATACTTATTATACGTATAAACATCTATGACTCGGGAACAAATATCCATGCTCATCACACAAACATTTGCTCCTACCGGGATTCGAATCCAGGACCCTAAGAACGTAAGCTCACTACCACTAAACCATTTGGGTCATCAAATCACAAGTATCATCATCATCATCTATAGCCCGAACTCACCCACTGATATGTATAGGCCTCTTTTTTTTGTGCCAATCTCCACGGTCCCGTGCCAGTCTCATCCAGGTTTTTCCCCCGATGTCAACAACTTATCTACATAATTACGAGTATGTCGTCTACCCATCTCGCCGCCCGACGACCTACGCCAGTTTACCTAATGGTTAAAGACTGCACTTGCGAATTTGTCTTATTTTCAAGTTATACGTAAGATACAGACCGTCATCATCATCATCATCATCGGCCTATTAATGTTCCCACTGCTGGGACAGGCCTCCTCTCTATGAGAGGGAATGGGCTATATAATCCACCACGCGGGCCCAGTGCGGATTGGTAGATGTCACATGTCTTCGAATTTATGATTCTAGCACATGCCGGTTTCCTCACGATGTTTTCCTTCACCGTTTTGAGAGCAGCGGTGATGTAATAAATTACACAAAGTAATGCGCCTGCCTGGGTTCGAACCCACGACTTACTGAACGTAAGTCGGGGCCGCCACCACTGGGCCACCGCTGCTCCTGGTACAGACCGTAATATAAGAAAATTCTTATGAATGAGCCAATTATATCTTGTTTAAATCAAACGATTGACAGTTGTGAAGTATTTTGATGAAATAATATTAGATACAAAATTAGGTTCCACGAAATTACGTTTTTCAAACTGGAATGTTTCATTTTACTGGGGGTAGAGTAGTGGGGCCAACGAAATGTCGGTTTTGGTTTTTCTCGTCAGAATACACCGAACTAAGATGACTTTTGAAACGTTTGCCAAATTATTTCAGCAAATAAATCATATCTTAGATTTAGAATAGAATCCAACCGCTTTTACAGGACACGTTATTTATATCTTTTGATAAGTTTTGTCGTTTCAGAACCATTGTTTAATACAATTTACAGCACGTTTGGTGCAATATTGCCAATTTATTTCAGCAAATAAATCATATCTTAGATTTAGAATAGAATCCAACCGTTTTTACAGGACACGTTATTTATGTCGTTTCATAAGTTTTGTCGTTTCAGAACCATTGTTTAGTACAATTTACAGCACGTTTGGTGCAATATTGCCAATTTATTTCAGCAAATAAATCATATCTTAGATTTAGAATAGAATCCAACCGTTTTTACAGGACACGATCGTTTCATAAGTTTTGTCGTTCCAGAACCATTGTTTAATATAATTTACAGCACGTTTGGTGGAAAAGCGTTTCATATTACCCGTGTAACGGGGTTGTGGCAGTGTGTAGCACTGTAGCTGTGGGTGTTAAGCTGGAAGACGACCCAAACATAGTTGGGAAAAGGCTAGGCTGAAGATGATGAAAACAAACTTGATCGTTTGCAAGGTTTGAAAGAACTTCTTTGGGTTTGAACATTTAATCCATATAATGAAGAAGAAGAAGAACATTTGTAAGGGCTAAATAAAGATGTATAGTCTAAATTAGTTGATCGCGGCGTTCATTTTAGCATTTAAGCTTGGGATGAAGTTGTCATGTTATAAATTTACGCAAAATCACAGACCTAAGAACACGTAGATATGTATTATGAATAATTTGTTTTGTTTTGTTCTGTTATAATTTGTATGTCCGTTTAGTGTGTTCACTTCAATATCAATTCTCCTTTTTTTGTCTGTAATGTACAAAAAAAAAACATAAACCACCGTGTGATGTATTTGAAAAATATGATGTTTTTCAAATACATCACACGGTGGTTCATGGAAAATTTTCGCTTGCTTGTTATAGAAACTTACTTAAATATTATGTAATTTACTATATGTTGATGTTAACGTTTAACGCTCTACACAGAAGAAGCACATAAAAAAAAAAAACAAAAAAAAACATAATTTATCAAAACAATTTGTTTCATTCCAAATATTATTCATATCTTACACATGTTCATGTCTGCGGCAATGAAGAAGTATAGTAGCAAGACTAATGGTGTCTCCAGGCGGGGCTCGATCGATGCGCACGCGCGTATTGCTTGCTGCACTTAATTAGTGCGCCCGAGCAGAAATATTAGTAATTGGAATTTATAGGCAGATATGACGCCTCGCTTGATAAACGACAGAGCAACGACTTCTAATATAATATAATTCATAAACATCATAACACTTGTAATATTGACACTAATGGTAATAGGTGTAAAATTTCCCAACGTACACAGGTGATAATCCGAGCTTATAATAATCCAATAACTCGACGTTTTATGTATAAAGTGGATCACGTGACGACGTATTCGAATCGAAGAAACCTAGTCAATATAATTTGGATTAAGGCAATAAATAAGGCGGGTTCGCCCGTTCATTTGTATCAGCGTATAATTTAAATTCTTTAACGCCAATGTTCAAGATTACGCGGCAAGATAGAGGCGCGGGCGCCCGTGTCGCGGCGACAACCACCAAATAAATTTATATTTCCGACCGACACCGGCCTGACTTCTCTCTTTGTAGATAATTCGGCCGGTAACGTTGAATGACTCTATTAACAGCTTCCCTTTTTGGGATAAATGTCGACTTTGGGATGTGTCGTAGCGCAGCCTTATCTATAGTGTGGGATGACCAGTGTTGTTCTAAACTTACAAGTTTATTGCTTCACTCGTATTATGTCTAATAAATCAATGTAATTAATAATAAAATTGAACCATGACGTTTTAGAATGTAATTTATTTAAATTGTTCAATTACAAACTATATTTTTCGCCTCTACAATAGTTGTAGCGGATGCTAAAAACGTTTTATAAGATGTGTTACTGTATTTAAAAAAAAAAACCGTTCACAGTGAAAGTATTTCGTTTGCACAAAATCCAATAGCACTATAAATACGGCTTCTCACTTCAAGATTAACCCTGATAACAGTAAAACGTCAATAACCACCTAATTGGGAGAGAACACTCTGGCAGCCGGGCAGCCGGTCAACAGGACCGACCTTAGCGAGAAACAAATAAATATTGTAGCACATTACGAGATAATTTGCCCGATAACTTAATGTGCTTACATTTCGGATCTGCTCATGATTTTATGGGAAACTATCACGCCGTATAATTCAATAGTGTTGTGAAATTGATGATTTGGTGCCGGTTTTTTTATACATGAAATACCGTGTTTTTAGTCATAACACGTGTGAACAAGTAAATAGTACATACCGATCGTCCTACGCGAATCGATAAACATAATCGTTAGTAACACTCGTTTATATGTTAATCTCATCTTAAATCGATGATCATTATATTTTTACTGTATCGATCATCGAGAGTTTGTATGACTAATTAAAATGAATTTATGTTGTGCCCAGAATGAGTGGCTTGTCGCTCGGCAATTTATATCTATTTCCCTTTAATCTTTTAATTTGAATTGCCTACATTTTATGTGTCCGCCGTTTTGTCTGCTTTCAATTTGATATTTCGATTAGTTTCAATTTAAGTTATTTTTATTGGTTTAACTACAAAACCGGTTAAAATCATGGTGATTATATTCTCTATTAAAAGGGAATCATTCATAATATATACAATCGAGCCAAATAAACATAGTTTACTCTTTAATTTATTTTGTCACTTCATTCAATACGAAGTTTAATTTTCTTTATTAATTTAATCGGCCTTCATTCAGTGCCGATTTTACGATAAAATTCCTTAAAAGGTTTTATTCTGCGAGATGCACCGATATGCTTCTGAGTTCTGCAGTTGAGTGCAAAGCTAATTTTGTGTGTCAACCCAAAATCCTCGACGCTTCTTATGGGAGGACATTATTGCCTCCAAGGTACCTCCGTCCCGAGTGGGTATATTAAAGAATTTATGTTATGATTGCTCAGTCAATTTACATAAAAATAATATGGGAATTTTATGTGCGAATGATGTCATATCCTCCGGTGTTTTGTTAAGAAATGTGTGAAAAAAATTGACATGGATAAACGTTCTTTTTGTAAGTTAACGCGATTACATTGAATGAGTTTATTTTTTCTGAAAAGTTGATTGCTTGCGATAAAAAAAAATATGATAATGCAATCCGTTAAAATATACCGGATTAACACTTTCTGTATGGGATAAAAACAATCTCATTTATACCATATTATAGATAAAAACGTGTCAGTAACCTTAAAGCATAGGCTAATGGTTGTAAAATAAATAACTGCTTATCATCGTAAAGCTATCAAATTATTTTGATAATTTATGATTAAAATAATGTTATTAATTTATTCAAATCCATCACTTACAAACAGATACATACAAATCACTACAAATTAATTAGGTATTATAACTCTAATAAGGAGATAATAATGATAGTGGTGTATCAGACCGTATTACGTGTAACGATAACGTGTTTTGTCTATGACGTCTTGCTGGAGTTCATTTGTCCAACATTTTGTAATTTCTTACTGATCATTCACTTTTTGACAGCTGTCATGGCGATGCCGATGATAATTGTGTTTTAAAAATTTGCAAGATTTTTTTAGGTTTGGCTTTTGTAGAATCTTAACTATTTTTTCTCAGGATTAAAGTTAAAAAAAGAATTAGGAGTAACTTCACAAAAAATCTACTGTGTTAAAACATAACCCCTCTTTGCCTCTCTTATAGTAGGTTAAAATGAAAGAGACGTTTTTCATAGTATGTAGGCAGGACTGACAGGCATTGAGAATACTCGTGAAAAACTAAGACGTATTACCTACAGGAATAATTGAATATCAACCGATTTAAACCAAATTAACGCAAATGTGGTTTAGATAATAGCTTTGAATATGAACTGTTACAGAAAAAAAAATACTATATCACGATCATAATCCAGCTCCCAGTATTAAAACAGACCAACAAAATGGATAGAATGATGAAAAAGAATAAAATACAATAAATATGCGTTGTAATAATCCGGCTCATATCGCAGTATTAGCACTTTTTACGTGTTAAAGTATTGTGGAGATAGTGCGCCGGTTCACACCGAGCTCTTAATCTGTGCTCGTGTGACAGCAGCGAGGCACACGGGACGCGCATTTTTGAAATGCACTGTGCACTGGGGTGGAGTATTTTGGTATTATTTTTTATTTTATTTTATTATTTTGTACAGTAGTGGTACAAAGACAGGCTTAATGAAACAAGGCTTAGGCAAGTGCTCTAAATACCAGCCAGCTTTGTTAATATTTGCATGTGAACTTGTAAATTAAAAAATATTTTTCACATTGAGTTATCTTCAGCTTTACAAGCTGATAGAGAACATTTCGAAAGCGGTTCGTTGTTGACCCTGCTCACGTAAACATATCTTGGTCCGAGTTAACAGATTTGTAATACGTACTCACTAAATCATCTCACTTGCTACGAAGTGTGCTTTAAAATGAAAAACAGAAATCTTTAATTACGATTTGATTTCGTTGCAGTGGAACCGAATTAAATGTCATCTCAACAACTGTAATACATAGGTGCATAGTTCAATAGAAACTATGTACCTATGTATTACATATTATTTTATTTTTTTCTTATGTTTATTTTGATATAATTTTATTTATTTGTTAATATAATCATTTTATTTTGCTCTGTGCGAGACAAATAAATACTTTTTCTTCTTTTCTTCTTCTACATAAAATCTCCCACAATATTCTTCCCGAAAACATCACCGGACTCAGCGCATAGTTGGTAGTGACGCGCCTTGTCCACTCGGCGCTTCAAACGACGCACAAAATTTATTGTTATTGGAGCGGCGCGCGTACATGCATCCACACTCCGCGGCTATCACGCGCTACAACTTTATCGAAGCACCTCACTATTCCGAATAAACGTAACGACTTTATTCTGTGTACACGTGATTTTTACAACGCACATAAATATATGCTATTTTGATTTGTTTGACAACTCTTTGATGGTGATTTGTTGTATTGATTTATTTTAAAAAAGTTTTTAAGTCTCTATATTTTTTTTATCTTTGCTAGTATAAAAAACAAAAGTTTGGTCTATCTTTGCAATTGATAAGTCTGTAAAATACTTTCCGATGAATTCCGTCTACGTAAAGGCAGTAGACATTTTTGAAGTCTTATTTTTCAATTTCGAATTATAATAGTAAGATAAAATGAAATCTCCTTTTAGTCCTATTTCTTAACCCTGTAGGTTGTAGACCACTTTTGACCACGAAGAAATGCATCTAATACCCTAAGAAAATTTCCAGAATATGGCTGCCTACGTTTTCTCTCTACACTATAAACTCTCTGCGCCATCGCCAATTTGTTAATGATACTACATCTACATAATATGCACATTTACTCGCAAACTACGTATACAATATAAATATAAGATATTATTTCTCCATTTGCGTCTACTGTCTAGCTTATGATTGGGTCAAGTGGGCATTTTACGCCAAATAACGTCTGGTCTCTTAACATTTGGAGCTGTGCTTGCTGCATATACTTGGTGAAGTTTCCGATAAGTACTTACTTTACTTCTTAATATCCTTTCTAGACCTAATACCGCAAGTGTTGCTGATGTCATGGTATCCTGATATTCCACTGATGACGCATATTTACTGAAGGAGTCTGAGTTTTTACCAAACGCATGCAGATTTCTGTTAATAACCGGAGGTGTCCGCAAACGGGGCGCTTTAGTCAACTGGTCCCACTCATTTGGGACCCGCGGCATGAGTTTACTAAATTAGTTTTTAATGACCAGGTGTGCACACCTCATTTTAGTTACTATGTAAATACTGTCAAACAGTTGAGTTCTATATAAAAATGAGCTTTTGGAAACCTTAATTGGTCCCCTTCACCGCAAGCATTCACTTGTAATGTAACAGTCCAAGATTAGATTTTGTACGGTACCAATATCTAAACAGTAACATTATAGGCAAATGCTCCCGGTGAGGGCGCACCATAATGTTGATTTTGTTGCACTCCAAAACAAATTGAGATGAAGACTAGCCTACTACTTTGATGACTGTAACGGTACTTATGTGGACGGAACCTTATGACGGACATCCATTGTTACTCCAACCAGGTTTTTCTGCTGTCTCCGATCAGCTTTCACCGATATGATGGTCGATATCCGGGAAGGAGTGAATCGGTTTAATAACAATACGGAAAAAAGGGATAATTGTTGTTGCTACACGGGCAAAGGAAGAATCACAACTCTATCGTCCGGGGATTTAATCACCGTCGAATTGCCGGATTTGATACCACTTTTTTTTTGGTTAAAAGTTAAGTGTTTTTGAGCCCTTTGTAAGAAGAACGGATATTATTATTGATGTTTATCATTGCCTGCTTTCAATAAAAATTACCTTTTGCTTGACCAAAATTGTTTTCTGATGGAAGCTTTCTGGAAGTAGACCATTTCTTCCCTTCATCAGAATTTCAGATGTGTTTTTTTTGTTTCGTAGCAGATGCAATTTAACTTTTTTATATTGTCATCATAATGGTCATATAATTTGGTTCTTTATTGATTCAGAGTTCAAGTTTGTAACGTTTTTGAATCCTTTCATTCACTGACAAATTAATGGCTATTTTTGTTTAGATTCACACAGGCGGTTGAATTTATTATTCTGCCTTCTTTTTCTGAGTTTACCGTAGCATCTCTTTTGATTCACTGCTGGATTTAGACCTCTCTCACTACATCACATCGTATCCTGGGCTTCCGAATCCAATCTGTGCCAGGTACCTTTTTAAGGTTGTCGGTTCACTTATCTAGAGCATCTAGAGCATCCTTACGTCTGTGAAGCCAGACCTAATTGGTCTGACTCCAATAATAATAATAATAAATATCGCTGGACATTAAGTACATAGCGCCATCTAGTGCCACACTAAGCAATGCTTGTGTCGTGGATACCAGATAGCTGATATACTTACTACATAATTATGTACCATTGTTTATAAATACATACTTACTATACATATAAACATCGATGACTTGGAAACAAATGTCCATGCTTATCACACAAACATTTGCTCCTACCGGGTTTCGAACCCAGGACCCTACGAACGTAAGGCAGCCTCACTAACACTACGCCATTCGGGTCGTCGAATGTTAGACTATTGTGTCTACTTCGCTAACAGATAAAGGATTATACTTTAACTCCATCATAGCTTTTAAATTTTACCTCCTCTTTTGATGATGATGTTCCTAAATGCATTGCATTTGGTCTTTGCTGGTTTCGAACCTGCGGCCTCATTCAAACATGGAGCCTATTTCGTTCGTTCAATGTAAGCCTACGTCTCAGCGGTATACAGAATAACCACAGAACGTCTTATTTGGTGATTCGGACGATCAAACTGGACAACCTTTCCAGGCCGACGCAACTAGTATGAAGACTCCGTTTATTTCTGAGAGGTGGTTTAGCGCTCATTATGTTATACCCTGTAGAATTCTCCACACCAGATAGCTAGTGGTACATATACTTACGAATATCTGCCAACAAAGCCTAATCCTTCTCTTCATTGATGACCTCGACCGGGGCTCTTATGGGGTAATTGTTTTCGTAGTGTGTTAAACAGAAGAGATAAAAAAACAAAACATTGTAATTAATTATTTTATTTTCGTATTTTTGTAATATTTAGGTACGCATGTAAACTGTCTCCTATATTTTACAATAATAATTATTCTTTTAAGCAATAAATAGTATACAACGCTCGGATTGTAACAATATTTACAAAAATAACTACCTAAGGACAACTTGGCTTATCGTTGGAATGCAAAGTGCCCATATTAATTAACGAATTCTATAACATAGTGCCGAAATTATAAACTTTTAGTGACCTAATTCATTGTCTAACAAATGCTTTTCAAATTGTTTGTAATCGTCTAAAATTTGTGTAAATACGTCTAAATTTTGTAATCGGTAGATATGAAAAGCGTTAGGAACTTTTTTCTCCTGAAACCGTACTTTTTACCATTGATAATAATACTTTGGTATACTCCCTCGAAGTATCACAACAACTAATTACAAACCAGTTAGTATCCATGGCTATTACGTGTTGCACCAGGGTCCATGGAGCAACCTTAGTCGCGAAGATATTACTTTATTTACAGCTATACACCTTTACCGTTACAATATCCATTGAAATCGAGTGAATTACTTGCCATGTGTACCCCAGATCAAAACAATTCAACATCACCAACTACTCTCTTATGTACCTACTAAACGGGATAGTTTGTGCATCATTAAAATTAATCATTTCTCGCCTTCTTTACACTAATTAACAACTCCAATATCTACATAGGTATTTACATTAATTTACAAACTAACTGGAGTATTAGCACTCTAGAATCTTAATTTACATAATTATTCGGAACATGGACATTCGATAGGAATGATAATTGTAATACTTTATGTAGGTAAAATGTAAATAAATTAATGATAATGACTGTATCAAGTTATCAACGATCGTGTTTCGTTAGTTGTAGTGGTAGGTCGTTGGACGTGGCGCGCTGCCGGCACGGCGACGCAGAGCGCGACGTCCGCGTCCGCCGGTCCTCATTGTCACTCTCGTCGTGTACGTTGATCTCCTCGTCCGAATCCGAGTGGGATTCGTATCCCCGCGCTAGCTGAATGGACTGCGCTGCCAGAAGTGCTGCAGCCGCTGAATGTGGTACAAGCGATTTAAAGGCGCTGTTTTCTAATGCAGGATGAGGCTTAAAAGCGCTTCCATCGAAGTTGGTTTGCTGCGACAGCGCTTTCAGTGCGTTGGCGTCGAACTGATGGTGCGCGAAGGCCTTCAGGGCGTTGGTGTCCTGGTGCGAGAGAGCCTTGAAGGCGCTATTCTCGCCGCCCATTTGTGGAGTGTGGTAGGAGACGCGCGCGGGGGAGAGGGAGCGCGAGCGCGAGCGGGAGCGGGAGGGGGAGTGGGGGAGGCGGTGCGGGGGCGAGCCGCCACCGCGCTTCAGGAGGTTCATGCGCTGGTGGCGTCTCCACTTGGCTCGTCTGTTGGAAAACCAAACCTGTCAGTAACGGTAAATAAAAATGATTAGTATTCTGTCTTCACAGTGTTAACAAATTCAAATTAATGCAAATAGACAAAAAGTGGCAACTTTGATTTGACATCTTTGGTTGTCTCGAACGATATGAATTTATGTAATTATGCAAGAGGTCAATTAAATTAGAGTTCGTTACCTGAACTCGCGCTTCTGATAACGAAGTTTTGGACGCCAGTCGCTCTCGTGTGGAGACGCATGGGTAGTGGGATTTCTCGAATTCCTTCTCCAGTTCTTCGAGCTGGTCTTGGCTGAAAGTCGTGCGGTTCCGTCTGAACTTCGGTTGTTCTCCGTCTAGGGATCCGGAGTCATCGCCGTCGACGTCTATTTCGGTAAAAAGAGTCACGAATGAGTAGGAATTCCAGCAAAAAAGTGTCACGATATTTATTTGAAGATTTGACATAATTTTATACAATAGAGTCACTTATACGCTTTCATAATTTAATAACGGACTCAAAGATTCTTACCGATTAGTCCTCGTCCAGAGGTAAGGAACCCTTGGTTGACGTCAGGGTGTGGCACTCCTGACGGAGGGCCAGGTACTCCGGGGGGTAGGGACATAGAGCCCGGCCAGACTCCGCCGCCACCACCCCAGGGGAAGGCTCCATAGGGTGGAGGAGCGGCATATAAGCCGTAACCAGCTGCTCGCGCGAACTCCGCAGCCGCACGTTCAGCAGCCCTGTTCCGAAGTATCCTGTTGATTGAAGATACGCTGGGAGCTGTCGCGTTCGTACAGACGCCTGTAGACAAAGGATTAGGTATTGTTAGAAAGCATTTTAAAAGATTGGTTGTCAGCAATTTGTTTGCTACGACGCTACACTTAATGGCTACGCCGCTACGTAGCTTTCTAGTTCCCTATTGATTTCATCCCAATATTTGGGATTAGGATTCTATAGCATCTCTTTTCAGTATTTATCTTCTGGACTCATAAATAAGGATCAACCTTTGGAGTATTTATCGGAATTCTGCAGTTGACATTCCGACAAAGGCACCTCGTCAAAATCACAAAGATTGAAAAGAAAACGTTAAAATTACAACAACGCGCGCCAGTGAATGTTGTTTTTCAACTTAAGTAACTGCGATGGTTATATTCAGTGAGCTGTATTTAGTGTTAATATACACCTTGCTAGAAACATTTCGCTTTGAGCACGAATATAGCAATTATGTGTGCAGTTTTGAAACTCGATGTCTCTTAGAGCGCAGTACAAATGTGCATAAAATTACTGGTCGCGTTAAAACCGATGCGTCATTGGTCGCAAAATGCCCTGCACTTATAGCATTAAGTGGCACAATCAGCTTATGTTACACAATTATATTATGCACGAGTTAGAGTTGTAAATGACTGAAAACAAACCTAGTCACGCTGCTAGAATGACAGAAATCATCTCAATGTTTGATAACATGACCACATTTCTACTTCCTTGCAATTATCTTCATAATGACTTGTGTATCAATGTTTAACTAGTAAATTACACATAAGATGGCCGCATCTGTAATTTAACGTGTTACGCGCAAAGTGATTACCTACCTAAGCTTTGTAGGCGGACGGTTGATAATCACAAAATGATTGACATACGAGGTCTACGGTACCAGCCCATCGTGTCTTACAAATTAAAAGTATAGTCTTGTCAATTGGGGGTGTGTGCAAATACGCTGCTGATTAACAAGTACTTCCGATAAAACATAGACTTTGTCTGTGTTTGTATTGCGACAAACTGATGCGATTAAACTTTCTTGATATAATCGCGGAAAATTGTTAGTGTCACTACAAATGATTCCGAAAGGTACCTACTGTTAGGTTTGCAAAATCAAAGTATTCTAATTTTGTCAATCTTTAGTTTGTAATTCTACATGTAAAGAGAACCCATTCAAGCTTTATTTACTGCTACAACTATAGCTTCTATGCCACTAGATCTCTGCGATTTCAGCATCGCCCAAGACCCAAATCGCTCAGCTAAAGCATGACTCGAAAGACAAGTATAGGATCAAGACGAGCGCTACTCAACTGAGCGCTTGGTCACCGCGGTAGTCATTAGGGCACAAAGCCACCTCGTCCCTGAATGTGTCGTAACGTAAACTAAATGTGTGCGCGAGTTAACTGCGTGCGCAGAGATCGCGTGCCGGCGCAGCCTTGGAGAGCCATCCCATGTAATTTTCAGGAAACACTCCGAGTAAGTGCCATAATTTAATCATAGCCTGTCCGAGTGTAATTGTCATAGGATTCGTTGTTGAGCTACCGAGCGCAGCCACTCAACTGTTTTAAATAACTCGCTTTTGATTGCTCTTTTATGTTATTCATGCAATTTGTCGGTTATTTTTATGTATTCTGGTAGGTAGGTAGTTGTTTTATTAAATTTTATTTTGACGGTACTTATAGCTATTTCTTGCGTTTGTCATATGAATTCATAATTAGCAAGTTTTTGATTTAAAATTGATTCATCATAGAGTTTTCTCTAGCACTTGAAAAATATGTGAGTAGGTACATGTGCCCACTCCGAATTGCTAAGAACGGTAATAAAAAAACGCCAAACACCTGAAAACTTAATAATTCATAACGATATCCCATAAACAGTGCGAAGTCGAACAAGAAAAGCTGGTCGCCGTATTCCTGTACAACATCAACACGCAAATGTGAGAAAATGTCTCGATTTATTAACCTTACCTGCCTTTAATTAACTTAACCAGTCCACTTCAAAGTCTTGCCAATTACAGGTAGTGACGACTTGTGAACAGAACAAGGCATAATGACAACAGTCGGAAAGACTTTTCACCAAACATTCATCAGTTGCACCTCATACATTCGTAGCATAATGATTCTAAGAGGCGATTATTTATAGGTAAGACTAGTAGGTACCTATACCTGGGTATAATAATCACTTAATAGAGATAATAACGCCTGTAATCCCACACAATTTTCATAGCTAATAAGAACAACGAGTTACTCACACTTTATCGTACTACCAATGTTCAAATGTAATTTGCCGGCATTTACGTAGAATAGATCCATTTATTGCAAGCCTGTCATTTAAGTACTTACTTCTAACTTAGAACAATTACATCCAGGAACAATAATTGAACCTAATTGCTTAATGATTGTTGCTCACGTCAGCCGATAAAGAGACATTTTCTAGACACGACTCGACATACAAAATTGCACCATCGCGTTTGAAAATATGCTACCCTGACAATTGTTTGTTAGAAGGAAACGATTTGATAGACCTCACAGACATGAATGATAATTATAATAATAACGAGTTGAGACTATCGCGATTTATAAAGATGGATTTAAAGGCGGTCACCGTTGGTAATGAAGCGCTATTGTGAGGCGTCCGGCGCGCTTCAGCGCAACCAGCGCTTGACGTATCAAATAAAACACAAAACGTACCTGTTATAATTTACTCAAAACACAAAGCCTTATATAGTATAATGGTAATGATCAGTTGCGCGGCTTGGTTCATTGTTAGCACGTCGAAAAGCATAAAAAGGTGCCGTCTACACAATTTGTTTGGCTCGTAATCGGTGCGTTGAGACGAAGGCTCGATAGAACGCCTTCTGTGCCGCTGGACGTCAAAAGCTTGATGTGGCTGAGAACAGTATAATGGTGACTAGTCATCACTTACCAGTCAAGATCTCTAATTATAATAGAGCAGCCGTTTTTCAGAAATAAAACAAACCGTTGAAAATCTCTTAACGTTTTGTGGGAGCTCAGCGACGCGTCGCCGCTACTTAATCTACTTCGTTTTCTATTCTTTTAAATGACAAAAAACTTCAATGATCTTTAACAGAACAGTTAAATTGGTTTTTGTCTAGTAACAAGCACGTAGCCTATCGATAGTTTCGATCGACAACGTTCTACGCGGGCGTGTTTTCAATTTGGATAAGTCGATAATTTTGTTGCAAAAAAACATATCTTTAAACGCGTTACTGTCAATGATCTGATAACATATTATTTCGACAGTCTGCATGGTGCGAAATCATTCACTTTTCAGCACTTGATTGCATTTAACGAGTAGGTATCGATTGTAATGAGTGGAAACAAGTTTGCTAATATCAATCACGTTTTATTGAAGACTTCACTGACAATGAGCGGCGATCAGTGGTCTTAGTTCTACTATTTGTTTAGAGCCAGATCATTATCCATCTACAGGTTGCAGGTGGGAATGCGATATCTATAATTGTTCTTTTAATGATTTGGGATCGGGCCCGGATCCTACATGCTTAGTCACGGTCATGCAATTTGTCTAAAGTCGTTTAATCATGATTAGTCACAATAGGGTCCGCTTCTATTAAAAGGTTAGATGTCTACAACATAAAGAGCATCTTATACATCAGTACGCAGGGGCTGTCGGTGAGGGCACAATTAAAAGCGATGTAGTTTTTTCTTGTTCTATCATTATACGGCGGAAAGCGATTAATTATCGAATTAACAGCATTTATACGTGCGCGCTTGCACTACTAGCCTACCCACTACAATTAGCGCAGAATAATAGGTGTTGATACAAAACAGTAATTGTTTATCAGTTTTTAATTGTTGCGTGCTTCTTGAATGAAAGTACAAATTGAAATATGCAGTGTTACATTAAATATCAAGCGAGCGATTAAGTTTCCCATGGCATCCTAATAAAAAGCAAATTGGTTTAAAAAATCTTAATGTTTCTGCGTCCGAGTGTTGTTAGTTGGTACCTGTCTAAAAGCGTGGCATGTCCAAAGATAAGGCACTCCGGCGCCGTCTGGCTATAGACTGTTTAATCGGGTTAATTTATCGATAATTGACGGAAAACCTTTTTGTTTGTAATGCCGGGAAGTAACAGTAATTGTCACGCCTTTGAAGATTTACGCCCGTTTCTAAATTGAGACATTAACAGTCAGATCTCGTGCCTAATGGTTCGGAATGAATTTGTTTGTTTGTTTTACTTATACCGGTTCTTCGATACGTTCGGCTGGAGTATCGCGACGGATGTCGGATTCTATCAAACCACGCTAAATTAGCCTTAGACAATATTTCAAACGACATTAATTAATTAGCTTGACGGTTATTTGGCAAAATCGTTTGTGTAACTTGTAGTATTAGACACGAATTCCTATATTATTTAGTGCTATGTTCGGATATACATTATTCAAGAATGATGAATAAATTCTAAGTAGACTTTGATAAACCATTGTGGTTGTATTAAGTAGGGTAACTGTTTGATCTCAATCTGCGACATTATCAATAATCAATTCATACCTTGTGGATTTGTTATCTGTGTAGCTTTGTCTGAGGGTAGGGTAAAATAATAGGTGGTAAGTAGGTATTATTACTTAATTAGGCAACTACAATGTTGTACCTACATAGGTACATAGTTAGATTACTTAATGTGGTGGAATGAAGCCTTTTCTTGTTTAAAGTCTACCCCAAATGAAATCAGGGTTATCACAAGATCACAGCTGGTCTAGCAGAGTAATTAAATACTTATACCTAATGGGCAATATCCACCGTGTAGCTTCTTAGTACTTTATTTAACACGCAATTTAAAAAAAAAAGTAGGAGGCGATCCTGGCTGCAAGATCAAGTCATGTCTGTCAATGGTTTTCAATTTTTGAAGCAGACAACTTACATATACACACTAACAAAGTTCAAATTCAGCTTTTCTATCACATAAAATCATAAATTGTAGATCAATCGGCCACAGACAGCATGCAAATTCTATCAATTAACATTGTGAGAATTTTGTGTGATTTAATCATCATAAAGATCATGATAAATCTTGTTAATTACTTGCTCTTTATATCAAAATATGTTGCAAGTCCAATCAGACTCCTAGGCGCCTATTTTGCCGTTTATTAAGTAGTTAATTATAAGATTCTTTTGAACTCTCCGTTTCTTAGTAGAAAAGTTTTCCATCAAAGCTCAAATTCTAATTTGAAGACGATTAGACGCTTCCTTCACTGCTGTCGCTCCAAAATAAAAATCACGTCCTCATCGAACGTCTAGAACCAGTTAACGAATGAGTGGCGTCACGTCGTCTAAATGAATTATTGTTGGCTTTATGGGGAACATAAAACGATGAGATCGGATGCAATCAAGCGGCACCCGCCGCGTCGACTGAGTAAAAAGGTGTCTGTACCTCCAGGGGGCCTCGCGCAACCGTTGCGCTAAACGCCTACCCTACGCACACGAGGCCTCTCGTTTCAATTAGCTCTCAATGGCTAAAGTCACAAAAGATGTGCCAACCCGCAATGAATAATCGCCCTGCAATATCTAGCTCCCATATCATTTGAATAACAACCTGTCCAGCAACAATTAAAAGCAAAATGACAACTCACAATTCGATCGCCGCCAATAGCATTACAATAAACGATAATCGGTACGATTTATTTATGTACAGATACCATTCTTGTGCAACTTTCGTCGCTTTCAAAACTCACAAAGCCCATTAGGTAATTCAATAACACGACAATAGCTAAGCAAAAACCGACCAAAACATGTTTTTGTAGCGCCATGTACAACGAGCGACGATTAAAGGTTCTTCAAAACCGAAATCCGAAATCATGACCGTGACCCTCCCGTCGCCCGCGCCGCCGAGCAACACTGTTGATGTGATGCACTGCTGGGAACCAATTTAATGCTGTAACAAATCAATAAATGTATCGGTTTATTGGAAGCTGTGTAGAGATCGATTTGATTTATTTCGACCGTACAATAACGGCAAACGAGGTGGGACCTTGTTAGTAAATGTCAAAAGGCTCACAAAAAAGCGTTTGGACTATCTCACAGTAACTTGTACCGTGGTAAAGTAACATAATGATTCGGAGAAATTGGAAACAAACAAGAACGGTGATAGGAAATGTAAATTTTTAATATGATCGCTAAACACGAATCATAAAAACAACATTAACAAGGTTATTATAAAAGTGTTTTTATGGCCGACCAAAACATTTTAACACCCCAACCGTAAAGTTACTCGTCATCCGTTTCGCTAATTAATCGGCGCCAGCCAATAATTTGGGAGACCACGTAACCCATACAGTTGGTGGGCTAAGAATGCAATTAATCAAAATATGGTCAGTAGCTAGAGCCGCCCGTAACGCCTCGTAAACCGATATCGATTTAGTCGATAAGTTGCGCAAGCCATTGTCCAAAACTGCCTCGTCACGGCTAACAAAGACGGTAGTGGATACCTTATTAAAATTTAGCTGGCTTCGATGAGCTGCTCTGTTTTAATAACTGCTCGTCGGGAAACGATCGACAGACGTTCAGATGCGCACCGCTCTCGAGTGGTTGCGTTTTTGACACATTCCTTTTGTAGTCACCGTTTGTATAAATATTAAGTTAAAATAAATTGGACGGTTCGGGACGTTTCATATTTTTATAAATATGATTTGAAAGATAGGTTTTTTGCAATCAAAATCTTGAATAAGAAGAATATTTTGATGGATAGTTATCAACAGCGGACCATTATACTTTCAGAAGTGAATATTATCGTTAAAGAAATTAAATTGAGCATAGATACGTGCCGACAATGCAGATGTGACTTTAATCAATTTAGCCAAGTGGAAAGGTATACGCGTCGCTCGGGCACGCGCTTATTACAAAAGGCTCGACTGTTGAGCGTGATCATTTTGTTATAATTTGATTAAATTTCTATTACTTAGACATATTTCTGACCAAGCCATAGAGTTAGGAACTGTGGCACTTTGAAAAATAATAGAGATAGAATCGGAGATTTATTGAATAAATAAATAGGAAGTAAAATTCTGCCAAAAGCTGCAGTTAATAACAACAGATTTTCAGAAGTAGAAGCAACATGATCAGGTAAGACCACGTGAAAAACAATTAACATTTTTACGTTTTCGCCGTGTATATGAACTCTACATCCGGGTTAAAAGGCATTACATAATTATGTTGTCGTGCTTTTACTCATGGGGTTGATAAATGAAAATACCTTATTCAATTTTTTTGTAATATCTAAGCCTAAAACCCAAAGAGCAAGTGGTATTGACTGCGAAAACCAACATGGATAAGAAAACTTTTTGCCAGTACAAAAAAAAATACAACAAAATCCGGTTACGAGGTCGCCTCTATGGATTAATACTTCTATAGCAATAATAGTTATTCGGGGCTCCCTGACCAGCAGGTGGTCCGCACCGGTCAACACACTTTGATACACCGAAACCATCCACAGATCTAATGGAATCAATCATAACAACAACCCCGGTCCTAACAAATTGAACAAAGCATTCCCAATGCAATAAAGCCATTCAATTTGTATTAAATCGTAACCGCAAAAGTTAGCGGTACATTTTAAATGTTTTGAGTCAAAATACAGCAGAATTTATTTTAATACAGCAACATTTACGACAAATATGTGAGCATTTACGCAAAACAACCGACTGACGTGGGATCGCGTGCAATTTTCGCATACAACGGAGGCATGAGCGCTCACTGCGCTCGAGCAATTATTTTAAACACATTTCAACAAACGACGATAATGTCAGTCGGCCGCACAGATAAAAACAAAAAAAAAACATAAAAAATAAAAGCGTTCACTGAGCAATTGTTCGACCCTCGTTCAAAAGAACTCGTTCACATATTCATAATCAAAATTACATTACTTCATTTTGCGCTTGTAGAGACCTTTATCTGAAGAAAATTGTACCCACTTCCTTCCTACACAAGTACTCTACATAAACGACTCTACATCAAGAAAAAGGCTTTTGTGGTGTTCATTTTTACTTGATAAATATTATTTAGCCTGACCTACAAGAAATGTTTTCCAAGTATTATAACGTCATGTAAATAAAACGTGTTTTATATAGACGTTAACCCAATCATGTGCTCTGAAGTTACGGCGCCCCCTGCGGATTTAATGGCGGCGAACCAATTTAACAACTCAGTTTAGCACAGTGTTTCCCATCAAGAATGTTATCGTCTCCTAATCCGGTCCCCACTGATATCGTAAACCAGAAGTGGTCTTGTAAGCTAAACCAGTTCCAGTGCGATCGCTCGCACCCTACCAAACTGAACTGCACTAGAGAAAACATCAAGGCGAAGAACGTCCTTTGACGACGAGCGCTTTAATGATGTTTAATTAGGCTTGCGATTTTGAACTTTATGTTGCTTAGCAGTTGGACACAAATAGATTGAACGGATTGTTGGCGCTTAAGCCGTCTTTTGTTTCAGCTGGCGATGTTTAACGTCACGCATGGGCACGAGAGGTGTCGTTGGTGCAATTATCGCAATTGGCTCGTTGGCCTCTGAGCCAAAGACGCCCATCGTACTCTAAGATATGTGTGCGCATGTTCGTGTGTCGTGGTAACATTATAGGAGAAGACATTTCAGTAAATGTCTATCCTAATCGTTATGTTTGTACTTCGGCTAACAAAGTGGGAAATTGTGAGCAGACTCAGGCTGCAGTTATTTGAAAGTCGTATCTTCTTCTGCCTAGCCTTTTCCTTAAAGTTGTATCAGCTGGTATAAAATTATAAAAAATATTTGAATTTTACTGTGAGGACATAAAAAATAATGAGCGAAAACCGAATAATGACTTAAAAATTGTGGAAATGTTACATTTCGCTAGCGGAAATTGGTGCTTTTTATTTTAATATAATACTATTATATATAAATATAGTTGCATATGTGTCACAACGACATCTTTATAATCAAAGCCCTCGGCTATAGTGACACATTTATTGTGCAGTTGGCTTCGGGCCCACGGCACTACGCGACATTTTTATTTATTACTCTTTATTGCGTAGAGATTTTGTCAAAATTGTTTCATTTGATCTCGAGATCAAAGGAAAACAGATTGACATAATTTTCGATTTAATATATGCTATGGTTAACGTATACTAAACTTCAAGATTAGTCGGCTAAACTTAGGAATTATTTAGATTTTACATCTTCTGATCTTTACCCGTAGATGATGATTTATTAAACTAATAGTGCACGACTGCATTCATAATGACAGAAATAATTAATAGTACTGCAGCAATAATATGTCATGTAATTATGTACAATCTTTTAAATGTTATTATATTATATTTCTCATCACTCAGTCTCATTAATAGGTAAGTTTTTAGTTGCAATACTTTTGCTCTAATCATGTAAGATCATGAAGCAGCATTCTTTACGCATAACTGCCAATATCTACAGTATTACAGCCAACGTTTGTATCCGAAACCTTTTAAAAAACAACTTACATTATGAAATGATACCTAAAGCATTATATTGCTTGCACATAGACACAAAATCCAATAGATGTTCTCAGGTTACATTATATCCGCTGTCAGCGATCGCCGCGGCGGCCATTTACAAAATTAACAGACCATATTCGGGCTTGCACTTCAATGGCTTTGCCTATTGCCCTGCCGAAACTGTTTGACACTCATCTAAAGTTCATTACTCAAATACTTTAATCCTATAATTAGATAAGTGTTTGGTTTCTGGGTAAACAGAGCGGTTCGCAGTGTGTTGCTTACGTGACCTTATTTTTTCGGTGGTGTCGTGTTTTAATAGGTATCGAATAAAAATACCAATTTATTGTGTTGTAACTTTAGATTGTTTGGCTATATGAATGCTTATTAAATGATAACTCAAATTCGGCGGAGCATGATAGACGATAGGTATCCGTATTTTTTTATGTGAGAGGAAACTTCAAACACTGTTAAGCTTTCACGGCTTAAAACTAAACTTATATTGTAACTTACGGGACAACCCGCGATCATGGCGCTTGCAACAACGTCGAAATATCGGGAGCTCAAAATAATGAATAATCACGGAAAATATCCCGTAATTGACAATGTATGCTGAGAGGAAACTTGTAATTATAATATTACTTCTTGTAAATTTTTCATCGGTATTATTTTTTAAATCAGCTGTTCTATACATTGACCATGCAGGCATTTTCGTATGGAACAGCCGTTTTTTTTTATGCTTCCGTGTCCCTTCGAACCTAGTATAGACAAGGTGATCAAGATGATTCCACAGTCTAATTATTTACAGGTTGCCATAAACTAGTTCCTAGGCAAATTCATCTCAATTACCCGAGCTACACATTTCGCACGTCATCCAGCCGCGATTTATCAAAACACGTCTCAGAACGATCCTCATTGACTTAATAACAATCTGTAAATTGCCATAAATTATTTTAATAAGGTAACTCGGTAATAATTCGATGATCAGACGGTTCCGTATCGTGTGTGCGCGCACGCAATGCCCGTAACTTGAGCCATCCACCGGTATTACGCGACGCTATATATCATTATGACTAGAGATCCTTCGAATAGAACGCACTTGAATTTTGATTGACAGATTTGTTGGGTGGTTTAGTTTATTTGTCTTTAGTTTCAGTTACTAAATACAGTTGCTAGAGAGCATAGAGTTGAGATTTAGTAGGGTAATTTTATGGACTCTAAACTTTAACTTAATATTATTTATAACCTATAAAACACGATTGACATTAAAAAGTCACTGAATGCAAACACATTATAGTTTAAATAAAGCTTTAACGGTTTCTATAATTTAAATAAATAAGTTTTTTCCTGTGTCCACACTGATGCAGCATGACAATTGACAAATAGGTTGGCAATACTTAGGCATACAGCTCACTAAAACTTTTTTTGTGGAGCTCGATCAAATTGTAACAGTTAAATTGGTTTGCATGGACTGCTAAAAATATTAAAGCACATGAGATTAGTGGATTGTTTGTAATTTCTTGAGCTTTCAGCTTTGCCTATCCACCATTATGAAACGACTCCAAGAAAAAAATACTAACATTTTTTCATAAAATAATTTTATATTCGTCAAATAACTGAAATGTCATGAATTCAAACCCTGTTCTAAAGCTTACGTTATAAACATTTTCAGGACAGAATTTCAATAATCATCATCATCATCTGTGTAACCTTTTCCCTACTGTGTTGGGGTCGGCTTCCAGTCTTACCCACTCTTCACGTCTTAGCAACCGTATTTTACATGAAATGATTACCTATCTGACCTACACAACTCAGTTATTACGGGTAACGTGATAATACATAATATCTGTGGTAATTAGAACCATTAGAAATGATCTTCTTGGATTAAGGCGCAGACACATGACTTTTAGTGATTTTAAATTGATCATCACGTCTTAACTTCTAGTCTAATTTCTTTGAAAAAAATATATGTTATACTAGACCATTTCTTTCATTATTTGATATGTGAAAATGTGAAGAAATATTTTTATAACTTAGTGTAATTAATTTGTGAAGTAATGTCTAACGCGGCAAAACAACGATCATCACGCAAAAACTATCGGGCGTATTGCATGAAACTTAGATCATCTCAAAGACAATTTAATGCCCTTTATATTAGTATACGGCTTTTATCCGTATTGTGTTTGATAAATCAAGGTGGGTTGTTTTTTCGAATAATCTTGGTGCGGGGCTCCTCGGGGCGACGGGCGGCAGTGTATCGCTGACCACTCTCACGCACGGGTATACGCTATTGCTAAACTTCTCCCACTCGCTCAAGGTCGTTGGCGTGAGGTAGCCCCTTAAAAGCTAGCACTAAAAGGCGACATTATCATCATCTGCCAAGCCTTTTCCCAACATAATTGGGGTCGGCTTCCAGTCTAACCGGATATAGCTGATTACCAGTATTTTACATGGAGCGACTGCCTATCTGACCTCCGCAAGCCAGTTAGTACAGTATCTCTCGGTAAGACTGGTTAAAACAGGCGACATTAAACCTCCTTTAAAACATCTTCCATACACAATGTAGGACTAGTATTATAGCAGTACAAAATGGCGAACAATGTATTCGTCACGTTAGCGGAGTCACATTGCCTGAGCAGTACTGGGCACAGTTACATCAGTCCACTCGTGATAGCCCACAGCATTCACAGCACACGCATAGGAAACGGCCATAGACTACGGGCTAATGGCTGTAATTGTTTGTTTGTTGTCTATGATCTGGGAGGTAAAGAAAATCAGGGAATTGAAACCCGCAGGATCTTATTTGAAGATTACTTTAAATGAGAACAGACATTTTTGGATGGCGCAGTTAATCAAAAAGTACAGTTAAGTGCGGTTTTCGGAAAGGTAATGTTTTCCGGGGATTTGTGACTGCCTTTCATTGAATCGATAGGTACTTAGTAGGTAATTAATTCATGGAGGATTTTATTGAGAATAAGAAATACTTACAAAATATTAGTTGAGTTAGGTACCTATGGGTTTCTATAGCTAAGACTAAAGACGTTAGACTGGTAGTTGGAATTTCGGTTACTGACCCGTACCGACTGTTACATAGTGAACAAATACAACAGCACTTAAGTGAACGTTTATTTAATCATTTTTGGCATAATTATTTGGTAATGGCGTCTCATTTTTCCTTTGATTTCTTTTATTGCTATCATAATATCATTGGTGCCGAGATGACGAATATTAGAGAATTATGAAAAAGAAAGGAAGAAGCCCAGTAGGACGTTGATGATGAATTTCTATCATAATTTAAGTGTATAAACCAAAACCAACATACATAAATGGTTTACCTTCAGATATCAGTCGTTCCCGAATCTCCCAAGCGAAGATGGTGGGGTTTTCTCGTTTGTACTGTTCGATCTTGGAGACCACTGCTGGGGTGGCAACTTTTGGCTTGCTACCTCCAATCAAACCTGGCGGCCGGAGAGTGCCTGGAGCAAACAAAATTGTTTCAATTATAATACGGTGTTATGTAGTTGTAGAGATATGTAGGCTAAAAAAATACCTAATCGTTACAAATAGAATTAGCGTTGGGATCATCAAAAATCATAAGTATTACCTACAACTATACGCGATAGGCATTTAGTAGGTATATTTTATAGACGTTATAACATTTATTTTAATAACTGAACAGGAAAGTGCGTTCTGTTGTGATTGCAATCATGCACAATTCCGGTAAGTACCACCACAACTTAGATAAAAACGAATTGAACAAACTGTCACCTGCTACTCGCTAAAGGAAATAAAAGAAAAATCAAAATCAAATTAGAGACTCAAATAAAAATACCAGTAATAGCGACACGATACCGATTGATGCAATTTCATTGAGTGCTAAACGTGAGTAAACGCAAGTTACTTGTCGCGATCAATTCCTGCTACACAATCCGTAGTTTTACTTTTTAGCCCTTATCCAACCAGTAATAAACCTCAAAATAGACCTAAAAACTGCACATCCACATTTGTATTTTAACATTTAAAAGGACAGTGGACGTGCGTCTCCACAAAAAATTGATAATCGAGCACGGCGGTAAGAATAACAATGAAAGCTTTAAATTAGTATTTATAATTACAGAATCATTGACATCGGTTAAATGAAGCCTGCATGTGACGAGACGTGAATTTTTAATTATTATTTATCCCAAGCTTTGTTTTTATTGGGTTTAAACACGTGGGATTCACTTAATGATGTTGTGGAAAACAAACATGGGAATGTTGTGATATACAGAGCTAGGATTATTACAGTAATATTATTGGCTATGAAATATCTATCCAGAAACAAAAAATGATAATGCATATACTCGTAATTCCTGAAACTTCAAGTATTTATGAGCCAGGAAATTCTTGCAACTTTAGACTTATGGAGTGGCTTATGATTAGAGTGTCTGGTAAAAACTAACATATTCTCCGGTGCCTAAGTCAGTTAGATAATGGATGAGTGCGTGCATCAGGACAATTACGTAAAAACGGCGCAGCGGCATTCCGGCGGGAGCGCTCGGACCGCTCGCTTTTTACGCGAACACCGCTCCTCCATACCGATAACACGCTGAATTATTCAACACATTATTTATATTCACATTTTTGTCAACGCCATTCAAGATGAATTCATAAGTCTCTTTATGTCTTGATAAGACTAAAGCTTACCGACCGAAATGGCGCTGCCGAACAAAAACTCAATTTCGCGTTTACATGAGGTCCGCGACACATCGCCTTAATAGGTGAAACCCATTTTAATACTGCGACGACGATATGAATTTATGTAGAAAATTGTGTGTTTTCATACGAAGTAGGTATTGGCCATAGAAAGTTGGTAAGTATAGGTAATTAAGCAAGCGTGGCGTCGTGATACAAAACTGTAAAACGCGAACGCCACGTTTTGTGTAATTATTTCAACATAGATTTAGAACATTGCGATAATATTCATAAGTTTATTAAAACCGTAATAGTAAATTAAACCCTTTACATACACGTAGCTGAAAATAAGTGATTTTGCTAACTGTATAGTTAGTATAGTATAGGTATACCTACTTAGTTACTTAATAACATGAAGGCGCTCACATACCTAAGTTCATTTCATTTATTAATTGAAACAAACTTCAAAATAATAGCGTGTGATGAATTTCATACAGTAAGGTACAAAAACCGCTTCCATTTATAATGTCAAAATATTTATTCGTGTCGCATATTTTTCATTCGTTTGGTTTGATTTAATACAAATGATTTTTCGTGGTTATTTTGTCAAAGAATTTTCTAATTTATTTATAAGCGAACGGTCAATGTTGAACTAATATTTTCTATCATGACCAAGTAACTTTTTTATGTTATTGGTGAAGCTTTTTCGGTTTTTATTGCATACTTTTTTAAAACGAAACGACAGTTGCAATGACAAAAACGCCTGCACACAAGTTACACGTGAATCTACAAGATAGGTACCTATGGAATAAAGTTTACGGAAAATGTCACCAAGAAGCCAACCGCTTAAAATGTGAGATACATAATTGCTTGGCCAGCGGCTACCTCCATTGGCGCAGGCGAGGGGACACCGGAACGTCAAACATTACGTTAGTACGTGCATGAAATCCAACAGTACCTTTCACTAAAGTTTTGCTGTAAGTATTGAAAACCCATATTGCTTGCTACTCGGCCGCCTCAGAACGCCAATAACCGTTCTCCTCTTGATTGATAGCTAAATTGCGGGAGGCCGGCACACTGATCATTTTGCGATAATTAAATCGGCTAGAAACGTAATCGCATGACCGGGAGCAATTACTCGGCGTTGCCTAGGCAGAGGCGGAGCGTGTGAGCCACTGAAACTGTTGCTAAATGTGTGTTATTTGTGTGAAACGCAAGCGCGCTCCCGGCGCGTACGCACGACCTGCCGGGAAACTAGACTCGGTCGGTACACATTTTCTGTTATTCATATTATTGCTCCAATGGAAATATTCTACAAGTTTTTACTAATTTAAGTGTACGGCTAATCACCCCTTGGAAATAGTACTCGTGAAAATCCAAAAAATAAGGGCAATGAAGGAAATTTCACAAGTAAATTGATATTTATTATGAAGCTAAACACCTAATGAATATAAACATTTATTTACTTGCGTCTATCAAATTATTATGTCAAGTAGAAAACGCTTAAAATGAAGAAGCGCTATGAATATAGCGTGTTGGTGTTGTTATAAATAAAAATAAAACAATAAATTAACCTGACCATCTTTCAATGGCTTCATAAATACTAAACGTCGTGTTCGTTATGATAATGAGCGTCATAACTATGATCGGCACGAATCAATTGAAAGTTTAACACTTCACCATAAACGCGAGAGAAACTACATAAGCACATTCACAATGCACAAACAAGGTGTCAAATAATCCCTTCCAGTTTTTGTTGTTTTCCTTTTAAAAGGGACTCATGTTGCAAAACAAAGATGAGCAATTAATCATCAGCGGCTCGCTTAAGGAAGTGAGAGCCACAAAGGGACAATGCACACTCAAAACGACTGTTAATAAATTTCCACACAGGAGTCGTTTATGGACGCTTTAAGTCATTACACGGTGCGTCTACAAAGATCTTTTTAAACGACACAGAAAAGGCCTGAATCCAGTTAATTAAATTTGTATTAAAAGTATTCAGAAGTGGCTCTTTATATTGGCTGGCGCTAAAGTTAACCGCGGCTCAGGAGTGCGTTGTCATGCAGTTAATGGATCAAAATCTTTAGCGGCGAAGTGGGCCTGGATGGCCTGATTTATTGAACATAATGCAACGCGTGTTAACGACGCCTTGATTCGGTGATTGATCGACTTTTTTATGTGAAACTTGAATCAGTTCGCGCTTGCTCCCTCGGAAGCAATTAGATCATATTTTTGTAACAAAAAGCAGTTCAAGAGCCGAACTTACTGAAGTGGAATCGCTAAGGTCTATGACATTAAACAATAGGTAGGTATCATGAAAGGTGTTAGTTTACCCAGACTACGTAGGTACTAAGTCAACTGTAACATTGAAAGGATAATCTGACCATTGTCCATATTGTCCATTCGCGAAATCACAAACTAAACTAAAAATAGTAGGTAAAATAATCATCCTATTTGTAACGTCTTCCAGGTTGGGATTGCTTCACTAACTAGAAGGATTTTAATTTTATTAGCGTGTGTAAGAAACGGATGGACTCAATAATGCCACCTACTACTTGATTACCCGAAGGTAAATCATAGATCCGTATGACAATCTACAAAAAATAACATCCTATTGACAATAAAGACCATTAAAAATTCAAATAGTCCAAGAGAATTGGAGCGGAAAAAGAAAAAGCATGATTTCTGAAGCAAGAATGTCAAGTGGGATAATTCAATTTTGATTATAGGACCAAAGCCTAAATACGGCTTCATTACGGGCCGCGGCGATCCGCGGACAATCATCTTGAGTAGGTATCATTAGCTACCAACTAATTTACGTACGACGAAATAAAATGACCGGTTTAATATGAAATTACTCAGTCTATGACTTTTGTGGTTCTTTGACTTCCTACATTATTTGAAACAAACACATCCGCTGCTACATTGCTTCACTTCAAACTAGAAATCCAAATAGCGCCACTAATGTCACGGCACGGCGTAGTTTATGGACAATTAGAAGATTCGCACATAACTCAGGCCCGCAATTTGTGGCATCGCATAAACCCATGTGCTCAAGTTAATCTGTAGGTAAGAGCACAGTAAGAGGCAGCAAACTAGACAGTGTATGGGCAATTTATTCGTCACTCCGTTCGCATCGCAACCAACAATTTAATACTCAAACTCGGCCATGAAACGTTATTTATGCGTGCCCATTTCCATGCCGTCAGCTTAGAAATTGTTTAGGCTAGATAATAACTTTTAAGCTAAGCCTATGTACCTATGTTAAATACTTAAGTGGTTGGACATGACGGCCCAGGGCGGATTGTTGTCGGGCTTCCGTGGGAACCCGACACGTGACGTCATGAAATCACCAGCGGCGAAAATTGATTGACACTACACTCCTCTGTTCTCATAATATACGCTCGCCTCAATAGCCTCTCTGCGTTTATGGTATTCTTGCACATTTGACTATCGTCTTGTATAATATCGTTTTAACGACCCGTACATACCCAACTCTTGACGCACGTCACCTCCATGTAAAGCCTTGTAAAGCGTTTAAGTTGGAAAATTATAACGTAGCTAACTCCACTCAGCCTTCTCGTGTAACTACGTTTACTTATTTGCAGATAATTGATTCCCAGAACGCGACAATATCTAGCATAACATCTAACCGCAGAATCACTGTAAAAAATAGTATAATAACACCAATCCAAACAGGCAGAAAAACGCTCAAAGGAAAATAAAAATTAAATAAAATACAAAACCCACACTTTTGGTAAGAAATATGAATGTTCAAACGGCGTAAAATAATACAGTGCGCGCTGTAAACGGTCGAGTGGTTTTGAAATCGCCCGTTCACGAGTCCTGAGCAAACACAAAGTGTCTCACATGTCCTAATTACATACCGCGGACAGAATTCAGCAAATTAACTGAGTACAGCCAAGTGTCTACAATGTCATAGTCGACTCACGCTTCGGTTCCAAGTTCCAACTCACCTTGCTATTATAGCGCAATAATTAGCTCTATCTACATTGTTCACGTTAATCAACGAATGCAATAATTACTATGAGCAGTTGACAAACCGGACATTAATTTTATGTTTCCTGTTGTGTTTTTACGTGTACAAAATTATTGAAGATGATTGTAGTGCTCATAAAAAGTTTCGCGAGACTCGCTGTTGCTCGAGATGGAGATTGCACTGAAAGGCAGCTGTGATAATTGTAAAGGAAACAGTCAAATAAAGGGTTGTCTATATGAAACATCGTCGATGATACGATAGTTCTCACATCGACAATCGAGATCTCGGGAGCGCATGCTCGCGGCGAGGCGGCGCGGCGGCAGCGCGGGCGCATTCATCCGCACCCCGGTGGCTTATAATTAACACGCTGCAAGTTTTATGAATCGATTAGGATCTAAGCTTTCGTCAATAGCAGCTTTCGTCGCTGCGGACTCTGCCGATGCCTTATCCTTATCGATGATTAATAGCGATTGAGATTTTTGCCCTAACCGTGTTATTAGATGCGAGTTAAACTCGGACCGCGGCCTCGTCGCTTTCGATAATTGCTGACTTGTCATTGGATGATCCGATATCATTTATAGTGTTAATAACTGGCTATTTGAAAAAGGAGTAATTTTATTTTTTTCTTTTCCGAAACCGATAAGTACTATTTTAGGATTTATTTGAAATGAGGCGGTATACTTTCACAAAAGAAGCTGGGACATGATAAATTTGTGCCTCTCGTTGGTCAGGTAGCGATTTTAATTACTTGCTGACATCCGATAGAACGAAGCGTGTAATTATCCTTCTAACAGAACATGTTCAATTCAATTCTCATGAAGTGAAAAAGCTAACATAGCAAGCTAACACTTAGCATTTTAGGTCACCTGTAGAGTTACTAACCGGCAATATTATTGACCATTCTATGCGGGCGAGTGAAGTAATTATCGCAAATAACTTAGTTGCGGGCAATAAGGCCCGGGGCCTTTCTGTAAGGAGCGCACGTATAAATCAATAATACCGCTGAAGAGCACCACTACGACAAACTATAAATAACATATACATATGAGTACACTAATTACAGTGGAGCAGACCCAGTAGGCATAAGTTCGCTTTATCAATTATCTTCCTTCGAGCATATTCAACTTTTCTAACAAAACTTAAGGAATCGTCAACTTTATCACCAAGTCATAAGGTTTAGTTTGTAAGCAGTAATCTAAAAGACAATAATAAGAAATAAGTATGCCCTCTAACTGTGTGCCAGGACTATTCGGGTTGTTCGGTCAACTAAATCGATGTGAATGTGTAATTCATTTCACATTTGACATTCTGACATACGTTACTTCGAAATTGAGGGAATAATTTCCTTCCGTTCTTCGATTATAGATTGCTAGCTTATGTCTGTGGCTATTCCCGCGTGTTGTTTGTTGTCCTTGGAGGTCGTACCACCGGGCGCCAAGAAATATTCTTTTTAAAGAGATAAATCTATTAATATGAAAGTACTTAGAATGAACGATCTGTAAACCCTCAGTTACTGCAATAATTTGTTCCTAAAACGGCAGTTCAGATGTCAATGTCTTGGAGAAAAAAAAACGTTTATAGGCTTGTAATATGGTGTTGAAACATACAGTATCAATGAAAGTTAATAAATTGACGAACTAACAGTATTCAATCTAAACTAATTTCTCATGCTTAGAGCTCTGTAGTTCCTCTCTGACTCCGAATCGAGAGAAGTCGCCAGCCATCGTAAAATATGTTCTTCTTAAAGAGATCTATCCATTGGTATACATCTTACAAGCTATTGGACGCAAGGGCAATGTCGCCCCTTGTCCTTTATCGTGACTAAAGAAGTGAGATAAATTATATTTATTCAGCAAGTAGGTTTTCTCAAACACTTTTTTTTAAACTAGATGGGGCCGGTGTTTCGTACCTGACTACTCTGAGAAGAAACAGCCGAAACAAACTCAGAGGTCATAGTCTCTTTTGAAGTCCAGACAATCTTGCTTATTTCACATGAGGACTATGCAGATTAGTGAGTGTAGGGATTAGGTTGAGGTGTACCTAACTACCTAGTAGTACACACCCACATTTCACCAGCTATGTTCGAGTTCGAGCCTATTGCCATCATCCAAGCTCAAATCTAGACTCCGTGGCTACTACTGAGAATTATCTGATGGAAAACCCACTAAACCAACCAACGAGCAAATCTTTTCAACCAAGCTAAAATAAACAACAACAAAATTATGAAAAATGCAAATCTTTCGATATCAACCTAGGTATATGATAATCACTGACATTTTTCCTTCCACCTATGGTGCGATAATAAGCAGCTATCCTTTTAATTCCCGCAACAGAAAAAAACGTTGTAAACAAAAGCCTTTCATGCCTTTAATTAAACTACGTTTAAAAATGACACTATAATTCCGCAACACCCGACGTCGTCTATTAAACTTCATACGAGTATTACACTTTGATTATGACTGGTAATAACAAACACACAGTCTGATGTAAATTAGCTTTTTTATTTCTTATAACACCCACTTATTGACCGTTGGTGAGGCAGCATGTGGAAGTATCGCACACTGCAGTCATCAAATATTCACACTACACCTGTCCTGATAAAAGAGCCATTGGGAAAGGTAATAGCGCTGTTCACTTTGATGTAGATTGCTTTATTGTCTAGCTAAGTAGCGTTATTGAGGACTTTATATGTAGAAATAATTATAGAATGGAAATGATTGCAGAGTGTGAAGGAATGGCTATATGCCTTTGTGTAGGGTTAGACCAAAGAAACCATGGGTGGACTATGGGTCCGAGTACACGGTTAGGAGGGTGTCACTTATAAGGTGATAGGTAATAGAGAAGAATTGGAAGAAGAAGACAATCTGCGCTGACACCAAATAAATTGTGATAAGAGCAAGCGAATGATGATTTTGACAATTGATTGCAGATAATCACATGGTTGGCACCATGTGATTATCGATCAATTAATATTATCAAAAGAAAAAATATTATCAAAAAATTCAGGTTTTTTTTATCAAAAATCTGTATTTAGTGGTACGACAACAAAAACACTCAAAACACACTAAAATGACAAAATAATCCGCAGGGTCTAAAACACTAATAAATGCAAGATGAAGATATTTTTAAAGCTATAAAATGTGCCGAATATAGCTTATCCGCCTCCTCCGAATCATCAAAAGAACATAAAAGCCTGAACTATACTCGCATTACTAACACAAAAATTCGCCATTCAAGCTCTGCGTTGACATTTTCAAATTGCTTTGCTCATACGATGGCATCATTTTCGTTGGTTCCTTTATAATAATAAACTGTTTCCTCGGAAGTCATACCATAGCTTTATGAGCTCACCATGAATTGTCTTTGGATGTCGACAGATTTGGAAATAAATTTCGTGCCTCCAATCCTATTGCCACAAACTGAGAAGTTAATCGAGACTCCGTAGCTGCTATTGAGAAACGCCTAATGGAAAAGCCTAACAACACTCTGTCCGACCAGGGAATCGCACGTTATCAGTTATGTTGAAACTTAAATTAAATGTAAGGTATCTGCATAAAACTACTAAGATCAGTCTCTACAAAGTGAGTGTCGTAGGACACTTTAATTACCACTATTTGATTGAAGCTTTTATTGTATCAATCACACGATGCACTCTAGTGATTGATAGAATTAAAGCTTCAAGAGAATGTACATTAGTAGTTACAGGTGCATTTGCAGTTTTTTAATTAACACCTAATACACGATGTGTTTCTGCTAATCACTTGCACCAATCAAGTTGATTAAGTGATTAATTCTATGGACAAGCATAGACAGTAGAAGACACTGATATTTATCTAATTAGCAACATAGCCTGATCATCAATTGCTGCCAAAGTTGATGAATATGAATGTCCTTCTACAACGTATGTTAAGGCTATCTTAGTGAGCTGTGAGTTGCTCATTTAAATGTTTTGTGCAATGGGATTGCCGGTATGATTACACATTTACTCGAACATAATCTATGTTAATTCATAACTAATAAACTTTACGCGTTAGACCATGAATAGTCTATGGTTTATCGCAAAACCACGATTTGTAATACCATTTTTTATTTAGACCGTAGTTAAAAGAAGTTTGAACCAGGTTTTTCAGTTCAACTGCTTTTTGTAATAAGACTGTATGAGTTTAACTCGCATCTCAATTGCGTAATACATCTACTACTGCTACTGTAATGGTATTTCGAAGGAAATTATAGAAAATTCAAAACACATGTGTGTTTTAAATTTTTTATCATTTCGACTTCCTTTTTTATTATTTATCATGAGCCTATATTGTCCCACTGGAGGGCAATGGCACCACGCCTTTTCGATTTAGTTCTATAGTCGGCCAGTATTTATGTGTGAATTTTCTAAAAGAATATCATTGGGGTACGTACCCCTTTTTACAGCCAAGCCTTTTAATTGTCGTTATAATTTGCTGTTCTTCTTATGCCAAGACAAGAGTATACTCTTGTCTTTTTAAAAAGACAAGAGTATACTCGTAATATCCCTCCCTTAAAAGTCAATTGACTTTTCGCTTTCAAGAGGATAATGGCTTGAGGAATTAAGTCTGCTTATGTACCACTATTGTACTTTAAATAAATAAGCAGCTGTGTCAAACTTCCATTCGGCAGCAGTCATAGCAACACTACCTTGACAAGCAAGCCGTGTTCGAGAAATTATACATTTTGTCGACGCTTTAATTAATTAGCACGATTGTTTTTAATTGATTGTGACAATTTTATTTATTTTATCTCAAAATTTGTCGGCTTCAGAGTGGATTATAGATAATAAGACGCCAACGTTACGTAATCGATGCGCCAACTATTACCTACCATGAATTCCCAATATGGTTCTTTAGGTATCATTTAGCGATTTTGTCGTTATCTAATATCGAGACTGCCGCTCAGCGTTGAAAGCATCAACGCTGGGCGGCAGTCAGTTCGTCAGGCGTCAGTTAACAGCTTTTTTATACTTTTTGATAATGTTGGTATTGCGCTTATGTCTCAACGAGTTGATGTTTCTGTAATAATCGACGATATAACTTCGCTGTATTGAATCAAAATGTTATGCCAAATTCATGATAATAATTTAGGCTTAGATGTCTCTTTCACTGTGTATAATATGATATGATATCAACTTAAAGATAAAGCTTGATAGCTTACCAAGCAACTTGGTAACAGCACCTTGCTGTGACAGCACATGGTGTGCGATGTCGTAGTGCCTCAGCCCGAAGCGGGACAGCTCCAGCAGCCTCTGTTGCGATAGCAGGGATGAGAGGGGGTGCGAAGCTGCGCCGGGGTACAGGGGGGTGCCCGCACCGCCGCCCGCGCCGCCACCAGATGATGAAGGGGATACAGGTACTGGAAACAAAATGTATTAATATGAGTAACATCGATACGACAAGCAGAAGAATATGAGTATGATGATGGACATGAATGTTGATGGATGGAAAGGGAGAGGAAGGCCAAAAAAAGATGGATGGATTGTGTGAAAAATTATATGAAAGAGAAAGGAGTAAATGATACCGTGACGTCTGACAGGGGAGAATGGAAGAGGAAGACGTGTTGCGCCGACCCCAAATATAATGGAACAAGGGCAGGAAAATTAAGAGTACTGAAATGAAAATAAAGGCCTGTCTTATAATCTAAAAATCCTAAGACATGTGACATAATAGATAACGGCCGAGGCCGGTGCCCCAGCAGTCAGAACATTATGGTCTGATCATGCTACTGTTCGCAGTTGTAATGATGTCCTTAGAGATCTTAAATTAAAAATACTAGCAGCAGGTACTTTCGAGTTCACTGGCGGTCTACCTACCACTTTTCACCCTTATTCCTTATGCAATAAGGTTGAAAGTGGTCGACCTTCAGTGAACTCTGTAAGTACCCGGCTGTTAATAAATGGAAAATTGAGTTTAAGAAAAAGTTTGGCTTTGTAAAACGTTCTCTCTGTCACCCATCTTCTTTGTCTAATATATTCCATTTGGCGTGTATTGCAATAAAGTCCAAAACATTCTGGTTCAGGATAATATTCATTGACTTTATCTCTACATTAAACTAGCTGTACTGGTACCTTACTGTTAAAACCGACTAAAAGATCAGCAGTAAGATTATTCAGTTTATCCTTCAGTAACTCCAGGGGTTACAATAATAAAGTACTAAATACGTATAAATGCTATACTTACGAATACATTGTCATAGCGTAAAGTCGGCGCAGCTTTACCTGTTATTCTTTAACATTACAATATTGAAGCTTGCACAAACGAATGCTGCCAATGTACTATGAAGACTTAAATGTCAATGCCAATAATATTGTAAAGAATCAAGTTTATTTCTGCGTGCCTAAGTGTGTCCAGTGCTTATTGGCTTCCAGGTTAAGTATGAATAAGATGTGGTTATTTCTTCTATAATGGGCGTAAAGGTAAACTTAACGAAGTTGAAAGCAAAATCATTGTGATATTTTTTATTGTTCTGGAGCATACCTAGGAACCTTCAGCTAGTTACGGAGATATTGGGGGTCAAAGGTCCAACTTTTTCACTAGTCTTTGGTTTTTTTTGTTATTATTTTAATTAAATACCTCCACGAGCACGACCCCCATAGGCCATACTATTCAATGCATCCATCAGCATAATGTTTTGAGTGCGTTATATTGAATCCTACCTTAAAACGTGATTCTATCCTTTTTAGGGTTCCGTTGCCAAATGGCAAAAAACGGAACCCTTATAGATTCAAACATTAGAATTAAAAACGGGATATTTTTTTTTTTTTTTTTATCCGTGACCCTTGTAACAGTGCCGAAATATAGGAAACTCAAAACAAACAATAAACATGGTAAATATCCCGTTTTTAATTCTAATGTTTGTGTTAGTGACCACGTCAGTCTAAAAACTCCTTATAGATTCGTCATGTCTGTCTGTCTGTCTGTCTGTCCGTCCGTATGTCACAGCCACTTTTTTCCGAAACTATAAGAACTATGCTGTTGAAACTTGGTAAGTAGATTTATTCTGTGAACCGCATTAAGATTTTTACAGAAAAATTAATTAAAAAAAAAAATTTAGGGGGTTCCCCATACATAGAATAGGCTAGTTTCCACCATCAATAAATTGCAAAACTAATTAGTCCGCATGTTAGAGTATTGGAAAATAATGGACACGTATTTTTTGTTTTTGTAAATCACTGAGTACTGACAAAGATAAAACGCATCAAAACTCGGGAGTGGGGGCTCGTGACGTCACAACGCACTAAAAACTATAGCACGGCGTGACGTATTGTGAATTTTAAAAGCGTCGTATCCTCGTCAATTTTGGTTTATGTAACAAAAGAAAAAATACGGGTCAAATATTTTTTTATAATCTAACTGACGGACTAATTAGTTTTTTTTAGGACACAAGCCTATTGAAACACATTTTTTTTTTATCAAACCCAGACGTGTCGGGTATCTGTGGATAGGTCTTCAAAATTGATATAGAGGTTTCTAATATCATTTTTTTCTAAACTGAATAGTTTGCGCGAGAGACACTTCCAAAGTGGTAAAATGTGTCCCCCCCCCCCCTGTAACTTCTAAAATAAGAGAATGATAAAACTAAAAAAACTATATGATGTACATTATCATGTAAATTACCACCGAAAATTGGTTTGAGCGAGATCTAGTAAGTAGTTTTTTTTTAATACCGCATTTTACCTTTCATTTACAACGAACTGCAAGAACTTTTATACTATGTTACTTGCTGTTACGGAAACCTTCATGGGCGAGTCCGACTCTCACTTGGCCGCTTTTTTAATTTTTGCGTAGAGTTACTTAATTTGATTATTATTTTGTTTTGCTTGGTTGAAGGCTTTTGTGAAGGATCCATTTTGCACCTTGTATACGTTTTCTTTAAAGGATCTTTGTTGAAGGTGCATGGCTAGCTTTATTTTATTTTTCTTAAGTTATCCACAGCTAATAAATTAAAATATAAAAGTTAGTAGTTTCACTGTGCAAAGGCAGCATGCCAGACACGGCCTGTTTATCAGTAGGAGCTACAACCGTATCGACACCTCTCCGCAGCCGTCTTTTACGACTTGCACAAGATGATAAGCTTCACCGTGGAAGTGTGAAATTACTAAAATATTCCTTGCATTCATTTATTCATATTCCTATAAACCGCATTTTTATCAGCTTTCGAATAAATAATAAATGTAAATCTGAAGAGGTATCGATTAAAATCATTAGCTGCTTTTACGATTTCTATAAAACCCGTCAAGAAAAGTAACAAAATTAAGTCATCAAAACAAATAACAACAGTCATTCGACAGACTTTATGGTCCTCGTTGATATTGCGTTCGTTTTTTCATGTGACCGTGATGGGAGTGCCTCTGGCGAAACACTCGGCCCTGGTTCCACGTACGCGGTGATTCCGTGCGCGCTCATTACGTCCCGTCCCCGTGTCATTACAATACCGTGTCAAAGGCTCAGCAACCAATTTTATTACTAGCCACGGCACGCTAACCATACAGCCTGTGTGAATTGTCGTAGAAAACTCCACCGCGCGTAATCAACTCGCCACGCCATGATAACAGGCATACGTCCATAAACCCTTCCTCACATCTTCTAAAATATGGTGTGAATCTAGCAATAAAATAAATAACTTTTTAATAAGATTAAGAAATACAATTTTTTAAATCAGACGGAATGGTGTAAAAATAAAATTTTATAGGCAGACAAACTGGATCCGTCGATGGCATAAATACAAAATTAAAATGTTTCTCAAGCATTAAAGTTTCGAGCTCTCAACACGTACACATACATACTTTTATCCACGCAATTTGTCGTTAACAGCAACCAGATATGCTAAAGGCCGATCGTAACAATGCTTTCTTATGAACACATCGTAACACATTCAATTATAAATTAAGCTATTAACTTAATATACCATAATTTGTTTATCAGGTTAAGCATCGAAATTAATGCAAGTGGCATAACTCGTCCATAACTTAAAACTTTTTATTAGCGAGTCAATAAGGCGATTTCGTCAACGAAAGTATTATCAAGCTTTCGTATAGCTTCCAAGGGAAACTGACACTTGTCGTGGAGAAGTAAGGAGCACTTTAGATAGCCGCCCAGTCCGATGCAGCGCTCGGGACTCGACTACGACGTATAATTTCTCGTGTAATCGCTTTAATAATGGGAGAAAAAAAGTGATATTATCTACCCACGGTCAATAAATTAACACCGTTTAGAGCAAAAATGTAGATTCTTAGTGTCGCTACTATTATAAATAAATTGGACTCAAACGAGTAGAAGTTTTAAAGGAGATCGTTCGTGTTGGTGAGTGCGTGTGTGTGTTTTTATTAGGGTGCGTGAGCAGTGAGGCCTTATTAAAATATTTCGAGTGGAAACTGGAAGGACCACTTAGTGGTGCGCGGGAGTTTCACGCCTGAGCTGATACAACATTAAATCGACAAGATAGCTTATTTGTGCTGAGCTGAGGATTAGTGGCAATAAATCACTGATTAGAATGTATTGACTGGCGTTGACTCCGGCGCATGGTCGCCGCTATTATTTATTGGCCATCAGTTTTTTAGGCTTTTACGGCCCCATTTTATCTATTTGTTAATGTTTAACGATCCAACTAGACAGTTTGTTTATTTAATTAGCTCCGCCACTAATGCAAATTGTGATTTGCTTATCTTATTAGATGTGCATGGTTAAACTTAGTTTTCAATTACTTATGGAAATGCGAAAGTCGGGTGTCACTCGTAATGAGCACTGCGAATAAGACACCTCTACAATTATACTCCTTATGGTTAGGTGAATGCACTTAGAGCAGTTAGAATTAGATAATGATCATACAACGCATCGCTAATTAATGAACATGTAATTAAAAAGGCTGTATCTGTGAATTTAAACTGGTATAAAAATTACAATTTACATATAATGTAGGCAATATTTTGTGGGGCAATAGTTTAATTGTATAAACAAACATAAGTTAGGTTGGTCGGTACACCTGCGCAGGCGTCGATAAACATGTAAAGTGATGCGAGGCGGCGAGGGGTGGGGAGCAAGGGGGAGTGCGACGAGCGCCGACTTCGTCCGAATGTAAAACAGTTTTATGCAAAAAATATTGTTCTACCCGCGCGTCTCGCCGCTATTAATGTCATCACGCGGCGGAAAATTACCACCTTACGTGTAAATTTCAATGCGAAATCGAAAGTGTACTCGATATTGCCCCTTTATGATTGCAAAGAATTACATGCAACAACAATTCTTTTGAAATTGTTTAAAGATACGCATGAATTATGGATATGAGTTCGGTTAAAGACCGTTGTTACTCACTCCTGTATTAAAATGGCGATTTCAGTGATTTGAGTTAAATTGTCCGTAAAATGATCACGAAGGAACAAAATACGGTAAATATCACGGATATGAAGAGAGGTATTAATAATAATTGCACTCGGAATGAAAGCAATCAAAATAAATGCATTACCGGACTGTTTTCGATTTGGGTATGGCGAATCAATAAATTCGTACTGTTTATTGAAGCAGGTATCAACAATTGTTTAAATATGAAATTTAGATATTGAATCAGTTCTCATGAAACGAGTTTTAGTTTTTCTATGCCTTTTAGTTTATAATGTACCTATTGGTATTCAATTATTGCACGGTGGCCGGTAGGTGCGGTGACTATATCAATCGGCAATCGTGTTCGTCGAATACCGAGCTCATGGTAATCAACCTGGCGATTCTATCAAACCTTATAACAACTTATTTACGTTCGAGCTTTACATATATTATGTGGAACTAGTAACTAATGAGTATGACATCTACAGAACAGCCTTTGGGCACTTTCTGCTAAGGATGAATGCCAATCCTTCCTAACTATACTATTAGAAATGCGAAGTAAATGTTTGTTATCCTTTCACGCTTATACCACTGAACCGATCATCCTGAAATTTTGCATATACGTTGTCAGGGGTACAAAAAACATGACACGACAACCTCGGGAACAGTTCTTTTTTCGGGATGAAAACCTATTTATCCTGAAAAAATCAACAATAACGTTCTTCTGATAATAGATGTCGCCACGCGTGTCTTTGGAATCATGTTTGAATTACAAGCAGAGTGCAACCCAAATTGATTGTACTTAAAACTTTAATGAACGCTAACAAAACTACCAGCAAAACCTAGTAATGTATAAAACTGTTTTGAAAACTACCCATAATAAATTCTATTGATATGCAATTTACGTTTATATTTACTTGGAACGACAAAGGTTTGTTAAAGGTTACACTGCAGGACGTACAATAAAAATAGCCATTTTAACACAAACAACGTAAAACGACTTTCCTGCGCGGGCGCTTCGAGAACCCATGACAGTATTGTATGAATTGTATCATTCGGGTGAGACAACTGTGTGTACCGCGGTTGGTTTGCCAGTTTGATACACAGAGCGATTTTGTTTGTCCAACTTGCTTGAGTAAGTGGGTATTTTACTTTTCTCACTCATTATTATCTGGCTAGTTTAACTATATCTTGTCTGCATTTACCCAAGAATTTAGCATAGAAGCATTGCAGTGACTTTGAAAAAGAAGGAACTTGCCCTACAAATGTTCATCATCGCATCGAATTTTGTATTGGTATGGTGTGTTGTGTTGTACACCACCGAGTTCACAGAGGGTCTGCCACTTTTCAACCTAATGCCCTAAGTAATAAGGTTGAAAAGTGAAAGACCGTCAGTGAAATCGGTGGGACCTATGCGTGGTGTAACTGCAGCGTCTACGTGAGTCTACGAAGCGTAGCCGCTACCTCTACGCGGGTCTACGAACCGCCTACGCCACTGCTACATGCTTATAAGACTGAGCTCCAAATCAAACGAAGTAGGATTATTGCGTCACAAATAGACGCAATATAATTATGTCTTAAGTCTGGCTGCAGGCGCTGCAGCACTCATTCCTTCGCTTTTCACAATTTTAAAATCTGATTTTTTACACTTCCACCATTTGATCAATTGATGGAGAAGACCAATAAATGTGACCTAATAGAATGTTGTGACATCGAAACTGATTTTGTAGCTATAGTGTCTCAAAAAAAACGTTTCATAAAACTCATAAAATGTAAGTACAGTATACCTTACAATTAAAATCATTTTTTACCATTTAATACGGTAGAACTAAACAAACGTGAAAATTATGTCATAAATAACAATAAGAATGTTAATCTTAAGCACAATGTTTTTCCTTAAAAGGGGGAGAAATATATTTAAGGAGATCCCACATTCCGGTTCATAAATTGATCTGTAGTTGGATACAAACTAATGGGCTAGTATAATTACCAACTTCACATGTTTATAGCCAATTATACATTGATGTATCTTCGAGACGCACTTATGGGGTATAATGATTATTTCATTATCATTTAAATTCGTGGAAGAGAAGACATGTTTTGGTTCGGGGGATAGAAACAGCAGACGAGACGATTGCATAAAATAATGAAAAGAAGTACACATATCTGGTGCGCAGAGTACGGGCCAGAGGCCCTACTCCCTAACGTTTCGTCCATACGGACGGATCTATCCGTCTCTCTCGCGCACGTCTGCAGACGAGTGCGTGTGAGAGACGCGGATAGATCCGTCCGTATGGACGAAACGTTAGGGAGTAGGGCCTCAGCTCCAATATCGTTCTAAGTATGGTAGCAAATATAGTTGGACTGTCCTATACACACAGTTCGATTCCCGCGTCGAGGAAAGTATTATTGGGGTTTTCCATTAGATATTTATTTATATGTCTAGATTTGAGGCTGATGTGGTTGATTACCGGTTGCTGGCAACAGGCTTTACATGGGACTTAAAATATAACTAGTGAAATGTGGTTGTAATATTAAGTAGATGCACCTCTGCCTAACCCTTCCGGGACCCGGAATCGAACCCGGAATCGGGAATCGAACCCTTCGCGATTGCAACCACTGCAACAACGAGGCAGTCTGTCTCGCACTGACATAGTTTTATTTGGAAGATTACATTGGAGAAGTAGAGCTGGTGCCTGCCTGGCTTTTGTGATGCTTTCTTTAGTTTGGAAGGAAGATAAAACAATTGAGCCGATCAAAGCCTTAATGTAAAGTTATGTAGATTCTCAATTCTTCTTCGTCTTATCGTATCGATGCTCCTTCCAATTACAAGGTCCAAGGCCCAGTAGGTGGCCACGTTTATTGCAGCGGTAGAGGCGCTATGCAAGTCGTCAAGAGTGCAGGTAAGCGGACACCTGGGACACCGTAGCAGGTGAGGCATTGTTTGGTCCGGAGCGCCGCATTCGCACTCGGTGTTGGAAGAAACAATAATACCTACTCCATTTTGCCAGGTTATGTTTGCAGCGGCCTCGCAATCGATTCAGAGCTATCCAAATAGGCCCCTGCAGTTCACTGCCGAAAGTCAGGTGTTCTGGTGGTGGACACTTCTCCTGCCATAGCTGGCTTCTTAATTTAGGTGGCTTGTCTTGGATTGCCTGAGTGGAGCGTAGGAAGCTTTTGAGGCTTTTTAGTGAGACGGGGGTAGTTGTGTGGTCGTAGAGGGGATGTCAGGAATCGAATTTTTGGTACTTTTTTTCCAGCGTACATGCGACATCCCTTCGTACAGCAGGTGGTGTGATAGCGTAAAGCTTATTTAGAGGAGTCGGTTTTAGGCAGCCCGATATTATCCGACCCGTCTCGTCTAGAGCAGTATCTACTTGAATGTCAAGCTAACCTCTACTTGACGATTAATGAAGAGGTTTTAAAAATAACTGACAAGAAACAGAACCACTCAGAGTTCACAGCCTCTTCTAAACGCCAGACCTAATTTTGATCAACTTATTATTTTGAACACTGGAAGTCGATAACCGTCGAAGAGCAGATATGCCATTAATCTGTGTGATGGTCTTTTGAGCAATGAACCCACGTAGATTTGAGTGGCCCTGTCCAGTCATTGTACGCATTAGTCAGTTATCCCCGTCGCACCGTATGCACCATTGACCTGCACCATCAATGGTGCAGATGAGACAAATTAGTTTCGTTTGCACCATCGTGTAACTCGCCTCTCTCTATGGTTTAGTTTTGGAAAAGCTCAACTTTTAGGAAATCTCGACTTTTGCAATATGTGTTTTGTATTTATAAGACTATAATATACCAAATTACAAGCAAATATAGAATCTTGAAACTTGAATCATGATGTGCGAATATCTCAACACCAGTAAGTTCTACGAGTATTTGCAAGAGTATAAAAATACACGGCATAAAAACTTGTGCAAAAACAGCCAGTACTTTTTGTTTGTGTTAATAAATTACGTTGGATGGTATACTTGACAAACGCAACGTGGCTATCCTGTGTGTTTCGACTTCGTTGCATATTCAATGTGCTCGATTCGCGAAGATTTAATAGTCGGTTCAGACGGCATCCGCGGCGGAAGTAAGCTTTAATATAGATAATAAATGAACGCTTATACTCAGCTTTTGTTTACGTATTCTTGTTAAATTTGTTTACACATTTTTGATAAACATATTCAGATAGTTTTAGTACCACCTACTTGGAAATAAATTAAATTAACTCTTCAAAACACCACAAATAACAAAGAAATTAAAGAAATTTACATTTAGTTAGGAAACGGATTTTGGAAAATAAATTACTAAAATCTTATGATTCTACATAAGAGAAAAATACTGAAATCTGACACTAAAAAAGTAAATCTATTTTCCATATGGAATAGGAAATCATGCAAAAAGATGGTCTGTTGAAAGTCTTTTCTGAAACTGAACACTCACAATTCGCTACTCTTTTCTTTTGAGAAAATCTAGTATTGTTACTCTACTACTCTTTTATTTTCAGTTACCAAAAAATCGACAAATCACCCTAAGCAACTCTCATTGTTCCGTTCATCGCACTGTTTTGTTCTCATTTACTCGGCCTGTTCGAAACTCTACTCGTTCTTTTTTAAACTTCTTTTTCTAAGTTGATAATAGCTTTTTTGTGAACAGAAAATGAGGATTCTGACTTAGAATGCTACGTGACAGACCGTCTGAATTCATCAAATTACTGATGCTTTAATTCATTAACTACTGCAATTATTTAGACACGTTTTCCTTACGTTTTTTCAGGCATAGCTCACAATCTAGTGAGTTTACAATGTTAAAATTAATCATTTCATCTAATAGGTGTAACATTGATTGATTTTGTAATAAAGACCGTATCTGATCTAACAGAAAATCCGGGAAATTTGCTTCGATGTTTTAAATTGATTACTTACAATGGGATATCAAATAATTTATTGAAATACATTTGAACCAAGTAAATTTATTAATATTGTTTGCAGTTTGTAATACAAACAAAAAACTAGTATTCTATTAAAATTGTAATACTTTTCGCAATTAGAAAACGTGGGAACAGTTCTACTTTACCTAACTATACCTAGCTGATCTTTTATGTCAATCGTCTTATTAAAATCTCATTGGATTTGTAATAAATTCGTAGCGTAATTTATGTCCAGAACCATTATGCGATTGATTTATATCAACAATGTGCGACTATTATAGTTCTACATGGAGCTGATGAAATCCAGAATTTATACTTATTTCATGCATATTGTTACATTAATAAATTCGAAAATTGCTAGACTTATTTATGGACGGAATAATTTTAACATAATTGATTCTAGATACAGATATGCACAGAATTGTTAGATCTTGAATTATTCTGGTGAATGTTGACGGGAATGATTGACAAATTATTCAACCCTAAGGTGATTAAAGGTTTTATTTGTAAACTTATTGTATTCAAACTGGAATTCAACTTACAGTTAAAAGTTCCAAGATTAGAATGTTTGTAGGCGGTGTATTTTAATGGCAGGCGGTAGGGCGCGCACACAGTTGTGTCAGCATCGGCATCTCGATGCATTTCGGCACGGCATCGGCACACGGCACACGGCACAAGCGGCACATACTGCACTGCGGAGCCCGCGCTTGCGTCATACGCCACTGGCTCAGTGTGAACAAGTGCTCCACTGTTTATTCATCAACTCATATATTCAATGTTTTAACCGACTTAATGGCTCGTTAATACATTGTTGCTATTGTCTACTAATTAAGGAGCATCGTCTCAGTTTACAAAGCCACCTGATTATTATGCGTGATCACCATTTAAATGTTAATTAGATTTATTAAAGCACCTGATCAAACGCGTCTCGATATAAACGTTAACGTGAAAAAAACACTGCCTGCGATGTATTGTGCTGAATGAAAATTTATTCGACGTTTATGAGTCAGGTAATTGACGTGAAAATACTTTATATTTTCAATTACATACATATATTAACGTCTTGCCAATTGAATCATCCATCATTGAATTTATTTCACCTATTTACATTTTGTCAACATTACTAAAGGTGAAGTATGTAATTAGGACTGAATCAATTAAAGTTAAGCCAACTAGCTTCGACGTTGATGAGTACTTAAGAGGCTATTCTATCTAATTAGGTAGGTACGTATCTATCTAAATTACATGCACATTCTATCACTTTTTTTTATAATTAAGTTTTTTCCGATGTATTAACCGGTAACCAATTCTGTTTGTCCAATTATTTGCTATCGTCAATCAAAACGTTTCGAATGTTGTATCGCATACAAATCGGCGGGTGAATATTGAGCAACCTTCACCGGAAACGCTACTGGGCAATCTAGCGGCCGATCTATCGATTAATTAGTTCGATCGGCAGTACAATGCGGACAATGTAGTGCGATGCGAGGAACTTTTCGCTCACTCATCGCGGCAGCTGGCTCCAGCGATGACAAATGACAGGCGACGTGGCCAGAAGCCCACCACAGATCTCATACACGCGGCCAGTGACGTGACAAAAATCGTGAACCTAGTACATACCACTTATCTTAAGTTAATTACATAATTATGTATGAATGATTAACTTCGTGATGTGTACATTTACGTACTTATTTTTCAAATTGCTCTCGGGGAGATACATACGCCGTTATTTGTCATGTCTATAAAAATCATTGGAGTATTCTACCATTGCTTACAGCATTTTAGTTTTTTTTTTCATTTTTCAACTTAAAATGCACATTATTAGGATGATATAATTACGATGTAGCTTATATTACCTATTCATTTTTCAGGAGTCACTGAACTGAAAATGTCCTATCTACAACGTTAAAATACCAAGCAAAATATCTCCATGATTTTAATAACTTTTGGAGTTTCAGTTCATCAACTTGCTTACTCAATAATAGCACTACAACATTGGGTTGTAACAGGTGTAAAAACAGCCCGAAAGGCACTTGTTCTTCCCATCATTGCGATGTATTTTCTTTTGTACTGTAACCTTATGGAGAAATTGAAGGGCAAAAATGTTTCACACTTTTTCACCAATACAAGTTTTAAATGTTCTGACTTTACGTTAAATACCTCCATGACTCCTGTATTATTCAATGTATTCATCGGCACAATATTGTCTGAGTGCGTTACAGCGCTTCCGTAAACTGTGATTTTTTCCCAAAAATAAACGTTTCCCAGCAGTATTTCTTTCTCAGTGTTACCAAGACAGAATGATCAGTTTTCCGACTTTCTAATGGGCTCTTTTACATATGAACGTACTTACTTACTATAATTTTTGAGCGTTCAAACGCCATTTTGTTGAATTATTCTCATAAAATGAGGTGTTAACAGTTATCAAGTTTATAGCGATTATATAATTAGTAAGGCTTGTCAACCCGGTCTTATGGTCAACTAAGGAAAATGTAATGTTTCCGTTTAATATAAAGTTTAATTACTTACCATCAAATGTTCCCTACACTTTGGTTGGTTTCCAACAATTACAGTAGATTAAATAAGTAGCGCTACTGATCTGGAACAAAAGTTGCGAGAACATGTTTCTTTTACATTAAAAGACCTTGCTTGCATGCATTTCCTTGCTTCAGACCAATTCAAGATCTGTAGTTTTCCCTATTACTCCTAACTCACCGTTTGTCTTCCTATTACAAGATGTAAACGGAGCCATCTCAAAGCCGTCTACCAAGAATTTTTCACATCAAATTAAGTAAAAATTATTGCTAGGAAACATTTTTTTTGTGGGTGAACTGCCTTTTTAGTCATCTGTAAGGACTCAATGTGACGCACTCAACATATTGTGCTAATGGATGCATCAAATAGTTTAGGGGTCATAAAGGTATTTAGGTAAAAAAAAACTTGAACATGAAAAAAACAGTGAAAAAGTTAACCAGAAGGTTCACAGGTATGGTCCACAGCAAAAAAATGATCGCAAAGACAGGAAGAACAAGTGCCTTACGTCTTGGTTAAAAGTATTTAACACTTTTCTTTCTTCTTCATCGTGTGGTTTATTCCTAACCTGATGTCAGAGTTGCCTAAAAACCTCGTTTGACTTTACATGCTTCTTTTTAAAATTTAAATACGCATTAAACCGTACCATCGTCAACGTAATTTCGCAAAACAGTTAAGATGCAGTCAAACCGACAGGACCAATACGGAAACCGGACTTTCACAATAATGTACTGAAATATCTGACATAATCCAGTGTTTGAAGTTAAAATAGAATATTCTAGATTGCTTCATAATAACAGCCGCTCGGGTCGATCTTTAGGTTAAGCCGTGCTTGCCTAAGTTGGTCTGTTGATGGGTGACCACCCTAACATACCTCGAGTTTCCTCCAGGCCTCGGAAAGCACGTTAAGCCGTTGGTCCTGGCTGTCATTTGTAGATCTTTGACAGTCGTTACAGGTAGTCAGTGGCCCAAAAAGTTTAACAACCAGTCTTAGCAAGTGGTATCGAATTACCCAGTACTAACTGGGTTGTGGAGGTCTATCTGACCTCCATCAGGCAGTCGCTCGATGTAAAATATTGGTATTCAGCTGCATCCGGTTAGACTGGAAGCCGACCCCAACGTAGTTGGTAAAAGGCTAGGCAGATGATGGTGACACCAAAATTTAAACATCTGTTTTACTATATTACTAATTCTACGGTTGTGGCAGTCTTATCGTTGAAAGCAATACCTTTTCTACAGGTATTAGTTGTTTCATAGTCAGGTAGGTCCTCAGTCCTCACCTTTATAATGTTTAATAAAAATAAATAGGTATAGGTGATTCAAAATGACATGATACTTTTCTTATCCACCTCATTAAAACAAGGAGATTGTTTGCGCCCATTAGATAAATGTACGCGCTACTCAAAAGGCTTGGCAAGATCAGATAAATGCAATTAAAATACTAATTTACAGGGGCATCTTATCATCTTTAACTGTTGTGTAAGGCGTTATATTAACTGTAATATAAGCCGACTAGATCTTAGCTATAAAATCGTAAGCCTAACGATGATAGGTTTGATAACCTGCTGGATTTCCCAATATGGTATTTTATGCTATGGTCTTAAATACGTTGGTTGTAATGGTGATAATGGTCTGTGTAGTATAACCAACAATTAATTAGTAACAACTATTTTAAAAAGAAAATTGTTTTAATATTAACTTCCCAGAGTAACACAAAATATAAAGTGCTTGCCTCATTCAGTGCTCTATATTTTGATTGGATTCAAGCCTACGAAACATTCTCAGCATAAAACAAAATTTGTTTGGTGTCAATTATTGCCTTGACTTGTTTTGTATGGATTTTGATACTTTGAATAAGAATAATTATTAAGAAGGATATTTTTAACCGTCGCCGCGTCGGATAGTTGTAGATTTCTGACAGTCGCTACGGGAAGTTGCAGGCCTGAGTCTAACAACCTGTACTTTGGTTGTAGTGTGCAGAAAGACCGTTGCTTCATGTAAACTATCAGCTACAGCCGGATCAACTGGAAGCCGGCGCCAATAAGGAAAACGCTGAACAGATAATGATGGCAATACTTTGTAGAAATCATTGTGTGTCCCCATAAGTTAAATTGTCATCTTGTATCAGGAGACTCTTATGAAAGCTTGCTGAAGAATTCCACCATTAAAGAGATAAATTAGAGTATCTCTATATTCACTGTGTTGGTTTTGTCTGCATTTTCTTGCCATCACAGTAATAAAAACAGATTTTGTTGCTTTTATTTATTGTTTGTTAAAATTGTTGTGGTGAACTTTTTTATTACACGCGATTTTTAAGTATTCAGTAACCGTAAAGAATCGCAAATTTTGCATGAAATAATCAGTCAAAAAAAATTTTTTAAATGTTCTGTAAAAATGTTAAACAGGTGCTGGCAGGGCTCTACTAAAGGGTGTCCAAACTTAAAAATAGGATTAATTTTATCATTTATGTGTTTAAATAAGGTTAACAGTCGCTCACCGAGTCTCAGAAGCTCCGCCTTGGAGTTTGCCAAAGAGCAATGGAACGCAGCATTTTGGGTAACAAAAGACAAGATAGGGTTCAAAACACCACACTGCGTTCCAAAACGGGCATAGTGGACGTTGGCATGAAGGCTGATAGACTAAAATGGGATTGGGCGGGTCACGTCAGTCGCATGCCCGATGACCGCTGGGCAAAGGTCTCCACACGATGGTTGCCGGAAGACGGACATGGCAGCGCCGCCGAGGCCGACCCAGAAAAAGGTGGCGAGACGATTTGGACGCGCATCACGAGGGTTGGTCCGAGGCGGCACAGGAAAAGAGCACATGGAAGGAATTGGAGGAGGCCTTTGCCCAGCAGTGGAACAGTACAGGCTAAATAAAAAAAAAACAGTTTCATTGCTTTTTTAGTGTAGAGTATTTAAGTAAAGATTATGGCAGGCCACAAAGGTACTTGCAAAACTCGATGCCGTCGCCGCCGGTAATTGATTTTACAAAAAAAACTTTATGATATAATTTGAATCTTTAATAAAATTTTTTTATCCTTCTATTAGAAAAACCAAAGAACGACTGTTTCTTTCGAGTTTACTCGAAAGAAACAGTCTTACAAAAGTTGATTTATGTTACTTCATCAATTTGTCGCGTTGGTCATTTCTAATTTGGTGTCACTAATCAGATGATTGACGCGATCCAATAAGCTAAAGTTTAAGGAAACTTAATACAACAATTAATAAATTGTTAACAAAAATTACTTATGTGTTTCATAGACTGAAATACATAAGTAATTTTTGTTAACAATTTCAAGTCTGGTGAGGAGAACAATGTAGAATGTTCTGAAGAAATTTTACATTCTTCAGAACATTGTTTAGCTAGACAAAAAAATATTCTATTAAATTTGTATGCAGTTCAACTTCCATAGTTTTAGAAAGTCTAGTTAGAAATCTCGGAATGTTATTGTTAACTCCGCTTCTCGAATCTTTTCAGGTAATTGGTAAAAACCTAAATATTGCTTGGTCAAGAGGTTTTTTTAAGTTTTATAATTTGATTGATAATTCAATCAAATTAATATTTGATTCAGGTTTCTTTTATTATATTAACAATAAAAGAAACCTGCTACACCCAATAGGTGACTTCGGTCTTGTTGTAGTATTTTGGACAAAGATTTCCAACAATCAATTTTAAATGGCACGACCAAAAACTGAGCCTATTGTATCAAATAGACTTGTTGAATTGTTTACTTTAATTAAAATGCACTAAAAGATTTGCCAGGTCTATTAACCAAATAATGAAAGTTTGTAAATAATCTTTAGCTTTCAAATTACATACAAATAGATTTTACACATTGAAATGTTCAATTGTTCATGGTAGATTCAGAAGAAAACGGTGCTGAAAAACCTTCCCCAAAATGTAAGCCATAGTTTTTATCTAAAGTTAAAGAAAGATAAGGTTAAGTATGTTATTTAGTAATAACAAAATGTCATAAAAGCAATCTCAAAGTTTGAAATGGAAAATATAAAAGGCTTAAAACTGTTGTTTGTCACTCGTATTATTTATTCTGGGATAATTTTCATAGGTAGGCCTTTTATTTTAGTCACCTGGAATAGACGTTTGAGGACAGTTTTAAATATTTAAAAAAAAAACTATCATTATTTTTTTATTGCACAGTTTTTGTCAGTTTTATGTAGGAATGATTTGTAGAGACAAGATTAGATAAGCTTTTTAATAAAAAAATGAATTTGGTGATGCATTGTGCTCGTGGCTACATCATTACCAAAATAGGCAGATGATTTTCAGGGTATAAAAAGAAAGTTGCACAATTATAATAGCTTACCGTTGGGTGATATGTTGAGCGACTGGGTGATGGCAGCGGGAGCTGGGGGCGCCGGCTCCATCTTCCAGGGGGCGCAGCACGAGACGGGGGAGAACTCGGGCGTGGGGCCACTGCCCGCCGATATCAACATGGTCGAGCCACCTTCAGGTCACGAGCTCTCTGCAACGCTAGCATGCGGCACCAACCAAATAGTTCACTTCAAATAGTCCACGTTAGTCAACAGTTCGATTGGCTCTAAGAAGCCAGTTTGTGATAAGCTATGAGCACCTATAGGACGCGGCCCGGCTCGCACGCGCTCGCTTGAAGCTCAGCCAGAACACTGAAGAGCGCGCTTGTCGTGCCGGCGCGCCCACTCGTGCGCCTACTCCCATTTGCACGCCTCGGAAAAAATCTCCGCCGCCAAACAATAACAAAAAACTACCTCCACCGAGCGAACCTCCGCGCACCTCTCACTCTAACGCTCTTAATTCGATTTCCGAACGCGTCAAAATTACAACACAGCTCGATTGCAACGCAACCTTCCGTCCCGTTCTTGGATTTTAAAATGTAAACTTATCAGTACTAAAACAATATGTCCCTTATTTCCATACGTCCAATGACTATATTGTTTTATCGCCTAAGTGCCTCGTACGACTTTCTGGCACGACACACAAATGAAACTACTCCTACTCGCACTCGTTCGGTTCAGCTTAAGCATGAATCGTATGAAAGGGACAGGTGCTCTACCGCTCGGTAGAATTACGGTAGTGAGCACAGGTGATCTTTTACCATTTCTTCATATAGAAGGTGTTAATGTATACCTCTCTCGCTCTATCTTATATATTTTAGTGTGCGCCGGCAGAGACAACTGTATAGTGCCGATTAGCTTCTTAATTAAAGTTAGTTTTAGTTGACTATGCTTAGCATCCGTTTTAATAGTTACTGTACTGAGTGAGTTCCATTCTAATTAAGTTGAAGAGTAGTCCAATATTCTAAACTTTATCGTTAAAAAGCCTACTAATTATTTATTTATTGAAATTGTGGGAGCATGCCGATGGTGAAATAGATTCTGGTAGAATACGTTAAATACAAAATGTCCCTTATTCACCCTTTGGCGTAAATCAATATAGCCACGTGTACTACAATCTGTTCAGAATATTTTATTATAAAGAATATTAAGTTAACTTCTTCTTCTAGCAATCTTGAAACAACCTTAGATTACACCATGTGGATTGTATCACTGGGCTGTTTTTATAGGTATTAAAATAATTACAGGGGAAAAGTGTATCGTTGGCCGCAGAGCAACTGACGCGCCTGTTCCACTACGTATACCTATATATCCGTTCTTTACAATTTAATTGGAAGTTTTCTTTACTCAATAACTTGTATCAATCTCGTCCGAAGTTGTGGTTTCCTGTACACAAATAAATTACGTTTTGTACTGGGATTTTGAAAGGGTTTCTTTATTGAAAACTTCTTTGGAAATACTTTGATGTTTTGTCTTAATTATTGGTTTGCAACTTTTGTAATTGCTGAGATTATCACGAATCTATTAAAATAATTACACATGAGGTATTTAAATATTAATTAAAGGAGTTTTTAATAATGACGACAGACTTACAATCTGTCACACAAAATGAATGTCTACAGATGACTTTAATTTGTATTTACTAAATAGGTACTATCTCATGCCAAAATAAATTATTTTTTGGCAAGGCTTATGATAATATAGTAGGTACCTATATAAGAACCTATGTATTCAGTCAATCTACAACAACAAATTAATAAGTACCTAATAAAGAATCGTTTTTGTATTGTTTCTAATTAGGTAATGAAAAAAACAGGAACTGAAAAATTTATTCATTGTTATTTTCACCAAGACTTTTAAATATTTTCAATGATTTAGTTACTAAGTAAAACATGCCGAAATCTGCTTATATTTTATAATTTAGATTTTTAGAAGAACAACCTGAGAAAAATCGTTACTGAACGCAGCGGCGCCGGCGCACACGGCAATGTAGGACTTCTATGTTCTATCCACTGCCGTTTGGATAATTTTCTACTTGAACTAAGACTTAGATATTTAATTCAGTATTTAATTCAAATGTTACCGCTTTTTGTACCTATTTATTTGCCAATGACAAAATCTAGTTGAGGCATGTAAAGTGTTACAATTTGTTATTATACTATTTAATTATTTTAAAATCCGTTTCCTTCATTTTTGCATTATTGTAGGCAATAAAAACAGGTACTTACCTAAATTTCTAACAACAGTTTAACCAAATTAGAGACGGCTACACAATCTAATAATAATAAAGGGTGTAAAACACCTCTTAACGAAGCCGACAGGTACTTACTTGTTCTCCCCGTCATTGCAATATTTTTTTTGTTCTACACCATACCTACCTGGGAACAGTTGCGGAGATATTGGGGGTCAAAGTTCCAACTTTTTGACCTGTTTTTTTTTAAATACAAGGTTTTACTGTAGGTATTTCAACCACCTCTACGACCCCCATACTATTCAATCCATCCATCAGCACAATGTTTTAAGTGCATTACATTGAGTTCTACCACAAAACATGACATTCCCCCCAAATAAAAAAAAAACTCAGCAATAATTTTTGCGTAAAGTTACTTTATAGTTTCTTGCACAAAAGGCTTGGTTGACGGCTTCGTGATGAGGTTGTTTACACTCTGTATATGCATTTGAGGCATTTGATTCCTACATATACAATCAATCTATTACCTTGTATTCATAAATCCAGGTGTGTATTTAGGTACACAATAAAAATGACTGTTTATAAATCAAAGTTCCTACGTCTAACTACAAATAACAGAAGAATCGGAGAGAATTGCCTACAAAAAACAAGAAGGAAAATCTTGACCATATCTCTCATGAAAAAAGATACTTTACTACCTACTTACTTCCATAACGTTAATTTACTATTTTTTCTAGCTTCTCTACATTTCGTCAACTCATAACCAATACGCACTAAAATGTTATTTAGTGTGATCAAAATAGACATACAAATACAGTGGATTCACAATAGTTTGCATAAAGCTGAATATTTGCAAAAACAAACTTACGGTACACCATTACGAATAAGATACTAAAAGTTCCCAGCATTTACTCAAAAACTATTAAAGATTAAAGTTAAAAATTTAAATTTTTCTACATTTTTGTCGTAAACGGTATGCAATCAATTCATCATTAAAATAGGTTAAAAACAAATTTATAGATCACCATGTTTCTTTTTTTATAACGTGTTTTAATCGCCATAGCATTAATTCCATTTTTAAATATGAGGAATCGAAATGAGGCTGGCCAGCATTAAGTAGGTAAGTATTGAGGTTAGCACAGTCGACCTACTTTGTTTTTGAAACGGGATAAAATTATCGTTTATGTCTTTTCCTCTTTGAAAAAATAAGACAAATGAATAACGTCCCGGAGAAAAATAAATTGAAGAAATCTTTTTGTAGCATAACCATTCCCTACAGTAAAGAAAACCAGGGAAATTCAATTTTAAATCTTTTATGCTCTGGGAAGGCGTCTTTTAGAGACAATTTATTGGGAAGGGAAATTTTGAAATAACAATAAGCTATTTCTTTAGCATCTAAAAACCTACCAAGTAGTCCATATAGCAGCTTCATAACCCAATCTACAAACAATATTTCATGCCGTTAAACCAACAAAATCAATTCTCCGATTCCAGAGCGCGCTCCGAAACAAACATATAAAATGTAAGTGTATAATGACGACAAATTTTTCTTTTTACCTTACGTACAGTCAGACAGAGGCCGACAAGGAGGATTTAGTGCGTCGATATGGTGTGGGTGTCACCTAATGAATAAATTTATTTATGTGGACCCGGCCACTTTTATCTGGCTGAAGGTGAATATCGAACTGTTGGTGCTTGTTACACGCCAGTAACGATTAACCAGTTACTTAAGCGTTATCCTGTATGTGGTCGTTATGTGATTATTTTGTAATTGGGCTAGCACCCATAAATATGGCTGTAATCAAAATACGTAGTCCGATAATGTGAGTTGTTCCGTGATTTTTTATCGGCGTAACGGTGTTGGTACAGCGATTCTAGTCTTACATAATTAGTAGTGGTGTAATTACTTATGGCGCTTTCTTTTTCAATTCGATTTTCAAACTTAAATTTAACGGAGAATGGAAAATTGAACACTGATCCTTGCAATTCAAACCAATGGGGGTTTAAAGTTTTTAATTTCTGAATTATTATGCCATAGGTATTCGACTTTTATCAAATTCAAATTGAAAATATTTCAGCAGGTTACCAGCTTGTTCCAGTGCTTTGTTCTTTATTTTTTTAGATTACTTACTTAGCCTTTATAATCACTGTTATTAGAAAACATGCCTACCTATACAAAACGATAAAGAGTCAACAAATATCAAACAGTAGAGACCTAGGTATGAAGATGAAATTGATTCATGATTAGATTTTTATGATCTGATATTTTGGTTTTTCATAGAGTAAATAAGGGTTTCTACTGAAAAGTGAAACTCTCTTCAAATAAGTATTTAGCGACGACTTTATCCGGTAACCATAAGTAAAAGATTTAACAAGGGCCAATTTGATGTTTATTTTCATTGTTTTTTGATAGATTTCTCTAAAACCCTAACTACCAGACACTTTTCTTTTATATTTCTGATTAGAATCAAGTCAGTCACTTAAAATTACATAAAACATTTGGTTTCCCTAGCAACTTTCAGAAAACAGCAACAAAAAACATTTCCAATACAGGCAGCTCTTTCTTTATATGCATTTCACATTAGCACCCGACTGTACAATAGGGCCGTCCACAATGGACTAACGAATCATCACCCACAGCACATACAGAATCAGGATTCTACACATCGCGTGCGCAGCCTAAAAGCCAGTGAATCTTGATCTCTACCTGTGCAACATTTCCCTTGTAATGTTACCCAGTACTGTGTCCCTTAGAGATCAGTGTAAGATGGGTGTTAGTTACTAAACATGGCTTGTCATTCGTTGTGGTTCGCGACGACAATGCCGCGGCTTCTCCACAGACGGACGCATTATCATTATAATGTACAAAATGTTTATGCTATCTATTTTGGACCACCCAGGTAGGTGACACATGATCTGGATGTGCCTTATGAAGGTACCTGTAAGAACAATGGGTGAGGTTCTCCATTTCGCTCCCTTTCTGCTCGATTACTTTGATTCGTCAACATCGTAGAAAGGTAGAGTAAGTTGATAAGTTTTACTTCTATGGTCCATTTAGGTCGCGTCATTGTGTCACATCATGTGAGTGCGGCCTATTTATAATTAAAAAAATAATAATATATCTTAGTAAGTAGCAATAAGTATGTTCTTACCATTTGGTTTTTTTTTTCGTAAAACTTTTATTACTTTTCGACTGAACATGAAAACTTATGGATGTTACTGAACAGAATAAGTTGTAGGTAATTAAAAACCTGTCTTACAAGTTACCATGGCTTCCCTTTCACTTAATTTATCATGTTTGTTAGAGAGATTTGATCCATAATATGATTGACCCTATTGATTGATGTTAAAAAGATACAGAATGTTATTTTGTCGAACTTTAGTCGATCCATCCCGGGTTCGATGCCCGAATGTGGCAAAATATTTTACGAAAAACTATGAATGCAGACTTGTTTCTTTTTAACCGACTTCTAAAAAGGAGGAGGTTCTCAATTCGGATGTTTCTATTTTTTTTTATTTTTTTATGTTTGTTCGCGCATAACTCCGTCGTTTGCCAACCGATTTGAAAAATTCTTTTTTTTTGGAAAGGGCATACTTTCCGAATGGTCCCATAGCCACCAAGTCGGGATCTGATAATGGAATCTTGGCGAAATCGAGGGAACTCTTCAAATTTTATAGGATAACGTACAGCGATTTTGGTATTTTTCTACAACAAGTGAAACATTTGCTTTCGATAAGAACCATTCTACCATCAGATCTGATGATGAAGCCAAGAGTCACGGAACTCCATTATGAGACAATGCATCCTAGTCGTGTTTGGGCTTGTTGTAATTGTAACGGTTTGCACTTTCCATGTGTACCAAGCACATGTGAACCACTAAAAAGTGAAAAATAAAAACTTTTTTGCAAAAAATAAAACTGACTTCAAAAAAAGTGAAAAATAACTTTAGCTTCTGAAGTCGGTGACTTTGTTAGATTGATTTAATTTTTTTGTCACCGACTTCAGAAGCTAAAGTTATTTTTCACTTTTTTTGTTAAAAATAAAGAAATCCTTCCCTCCTTTAAATAAAATTTGCTATCTATAGTATTTAGAGTACTTTCCCTCCAGGTGGCATTGTAAAAATCCACCGAGTACTAATGTTAGGTACGGTCGGTGGTTTACATTATTTTTACAATGTAATTTGTGGGTTAATCTGTAAACCAAATAGCTTGTTCGACCGTACATTGAAGCTGAAAATAGGTGTGTGTAATTTTACTGCTACTTATTTATTTATGGTGTATTGAACTTTAAAAACACTCAATTAAAATTAAAAAAAAAAAAACCAAATAACAGAATATTAACAAAATGTCATTATTATTTTTGTTTAAAAAATTAAAAAATTGGCCCGAAAACTTTCATAAAAACTAAAAAAAAAAACGTGCTTTTTTCTGGTGAAAAAAGATTCAAAAGCGTCTAAATCTTAAAAAAAAACGAATTTCCCTCAAACATCAAAAGCCCGAAAACCGAAGAGAGAAAAAAATCAACTCAATAAAATTCAGTGCAAATAAAGCAGAGTTCGTTTTCGATGTCAGCGATGCTTGTCAAGGCAACGCCGCGCGTCGCCCTGCCCAATGGGCGCGCTTGCATGCGGGGCGGAGCGACAAGCCCCACCCCTCGCACAGCCGACAATACGCTATTCACAGCTAAAACAAAAGCTGCTAATGAAAACAAAAAAATACCTACTGTTTACGTTTACGTACACCTAATGTTAGGATTAGTTTGAGGTTAGTGATGTCGAAGTTTAATAATTAATAGGTATTCATTATTTTATTACGTACTGATAAAATGATAAGAACTTTATTAATTGGACAAGTAAATAAATCTTTGACCTAGAAATAAAAAAAACGTTTATTTTATCACAAATTGTTATGTTTTTCTTAATATTTCTGAATTACCTCTTAATATCAAAACGAGATACAATGAATTCATCATTGTAAAACGAAAAATGTCCTTTAAGAAATGGAATCACATTAATGTTCGAAGAATCCTAATCATTGACGGATTTCTAGCTATACCTAAGCATTTTCACAGTAAACACTCGCTTACCCAATTTTGTAATAATTTCAATGCTCTAAAAGCTCTACATTCAGTAAAGCTTTTAAATATTGTGTCCCAAATGGGACCGAAACGAAAAAGTTCAATATTTGTTGTATCACTTTAATTTGGGTTCACATACAGGCTGATTACAAATTCTTGAATGAATAACTGCCGAACAAAGCTAGCCTAACTTTTTAACTTACTATTTTCAAACATTATGATCAAAATACCTAATTTGCGTATGATTTTAATACACTGATCCTGCATTTATTTATCTGTCTTGACAAGCGTTGAAAATACTATAATGTTCAATTCTTTTTTTGGTTTCTTCCCAAAAGGTTCATGAGAGACACTCATTGCATGGACGTAGTTGGTGTGCTTATAAGATCGAGTATCCAGAAAGTTGGCAACCTCGCAAATACCTGCCAAATATTGACCTGTTTTAATTAATTTAGAAATATTACTGTACGGAAATAAGAAATGTGGCTAACTAACTTGCACTATTAAAATATTGAATATGAAATGCAATAATAAATTTCGTAACACCGAATAATCAGTTTTAGATGAGAAAAAACTATTTGGAAACTCTCCAAACGCCTTTTCTACAAATAAAACGGTTGCAACATCAAATTCAGTGCTTTAATTGCAATTCACTATTAATATTCTGTTTCACTAGTTAGCCATATTTCTTATTTCCATAAAGTAAATATTGCAAAATTAATTAAAATTGGTAATATTTGACAGCTGTTTCCGACGTTACCAACTTTTATGGATACGCTTTTAAAGACCATTAGGTAAGCAGAATGTTCAGAAACTCTAACATTATGAAGAGTAGTAAGTTATAAGGGCAAGCCAAGCTTTTCATCACTATCATCATCAGCCTATTAATGTTTCCACTGCTGGGACACAAGCTTCCGCTATGAGAAGGAATGGGCTATACGCGGGCCCAGTGCAGGTTGGTAGATGTCACATGTCTTCGATGTTTTTGGTGCTAGGACATGACGGTTTTCTCACGATGTTTTTCTTCACCGTTTTGAGAGCAGCGAAGATGAAAATAAATTACACAAAGTAATGCGCCTGTCTGGGTTCGAACCTACGACTTACTGTTCGTAAGTTGAGACCACCATCGCTGCTCTGCTTTAGCTTTAGTTACTACTAATAACCAAGACTACTAAAGGCCAGAAATATACCAGCCTACATTTGTCCCATTCGATATACTTTTCATTGCCTACTTATCGGTAAAACTTTTTGTATCGATAGGAACGAACACGATAATTTATGCTTAGATCAATTATAATTCAACGTTATCGGCATCAGATAAATAGATGATATCAACAAGCAATGCCCTAAATTGCATAATCAATCAATTAAAAATATTAAAAAAGGTTTACAAATATTTCCATGGTCTTTCCCTAGACTCTCAGAGGGATTAATAATCCTCCTATTGGGCATCGTCGCAGTCAGATTAAAGCACGATACTGTAAATGCAAGTATCTCAGAGATAGAGATAATCGATTCGATGCCATAATTTCGATACGATACTTGAATCCCAACGGTCGCAAGGGATCGATCCAAAGCATCAAAACAAATGCAAGTATTGTTCATCCCTACAGATAAGACATTGTACGAGTATTGATCACCTTTAAGGAATGTAGTTCCACGTGATAATTTCAATACTGGTATTTGTGGGACTGACCAATCTCAATCCTGCAAGCTTCAGCTATTTGCGGGATTCCACAGGGTGCTTCAAGACTTTGTAGGTGGGCAAAACAGCACCAATATTCTAATTCCACCAAATACCTACTTTATTTAATTAAACTTGTCAAAAACACTATTCATCAGTCTCATCACTCTCTTGCCCTTATTCCAAGCCATTTGGGAACGGCGCAGCATGTCTTTTTCTTTAATACTTCTATATTACTCGTCATCTCATTAGACACCTCCTTACTTGCCATATTCCTTTACACATTCTCTCTTCTACCTACTTTATACCCAATCAATCAATAAATCAATCAGTTTATTTGTGAAACATAGGTGTTTACATTAGGTGTTTACATAATTAGGTAGTGCGCTATGTTTTGTCATGATTAAGACATACTTACAAATTTATAAGTGACTCATTAGGTGTCATTACATTATATCATTAATAATTTTAAATTAATTAATAGGAGGAAGGATTTACATATTTAAAGAAAATTGAACATCGTTTTTTGCTAGCCTATACTGTTTTTCACTGTTTCGAAGAAGCTCCTTTATCCTCCCAAACAGAGAAAGAAAAGAGGTTTCGTGCAGTCCTGTTTTGTGCAGTTTCTGGCAATATTTTCCCCGAAAACATGTTCAGATCGTTCCACCACCTTCGACGCGGTCAACCTGGACGACGATGGAAGACATCTCAGTATTTCAGAGAGCGATCTGTTGTGTTGGTTGGTATATTGAATCAAAGACACCGTTGGGAAGACTTGGTTTATTACAGGTTACATAGTAGGAGTATCACAGACGGGGTTTCCAGTCAGACAGCCATTAGGCAAGTGAAGACAACCAGAGACAAGACAGATAATGCATAGTGATGTGTATAATAATAACATACTAAATAGTGATGTTACAACATCCCCCTTGTTGAGTTTAACTTTAACCCCTGACAAACAATTATAAAGAAGTACTATGCTAAACAACTTAACTTATAAATGACAACATGTTTTGTGATACTTAAAACTACGTTAACACTAGACAATATTCATAATAATACTAAGACTAACATTTGACCTTAACTTTATTCATAATTCTAAGTTAATCAATTTCTTCAATTAACCTTCTAGTTGGTCTTACAATACGACCTGACCTTGTTGTCACTTCTGAGGATTTTTGAGAAGAGGATTCTTGAGGCCTAGACTCCTGTCTGTCACCTTCCTCTCTCCCCTGTGACGAGTTGGATTGCATAGGAGGGTTTGTGAAGTTATTAGAATACTTATGTCTTAAGTGTATTCTATTTCTCCTATACCTAACACCATGGACATCCTCAACAACATATGACCTATTGTTCATCATTCTTTGTTTGACAATAGCTTGCTCCCAGTTGCTTTTGGGATTTCTTTTAAAATAGACATGGTCATTATAATGTAACATTGACAAAGACTTTGTATTTCTATCATAATACCTAGATTTGTTACTATTATTTTTCCTGACTGACTCTTTGTAATCCTGAAACGTTACCACTTTTGGTTTCAATTTTTTATATGACACTGGAATGTTATCTCTTAAGTTTCTAGACATTAACAATTGTGCTGGTGATGCTAAATTGTTTTTTGACGTATTTCTGTACTGTAATAAAGCTATATATGGATCTGTTTTGTTTTCTTTACATTTCCTTAGCATATTCTTTATTATCTTGACAGAAGATTCAGCCTGTCCGTTCGACTGTGAATGATATGGGCTAGTAACTACATGTTCTATGTCCCATTCTTGTAAAAAGTTTTTGAACTCTATTGACTGGAACGGAGGACCACCATCGGATACCAATGACAATGGTATTCCATGACGTGCAAAAATTGATTTCAAATGAGTAATTACATTTTGAGATGTACTGTTTTTATTTAATAATGCAATCTCTATGTATTTTGAGTAATAATCTGTGACTATTAAATAAACTAAATTATCAAAATGCATTAGATCAATACCGACTTGTTGCCATGGATATTTACATATTTCAAAGTTTTGTAGTGGTTCCTTTTGGTTACATGGCTTGAACTTTGCACATATAAAACATTGTTCTACTAAATTCTTAATACTACTAGACATATTTGGCCAATACAAAGATTCTTTAGCTAAAGTTAAGCATTTATTTATACCTTGGTGACCTTTGTGAATTTTTTCTAACATTTCACTATACATAGACTGTGGTACTATTAATTTTGAACCTTTGAATACTAAATCTTTAATGACATGGATTTCTCCTTGAATGTTCCAAAATGGTTTTACCAGTGGACTGACATTATTTTTATTCTTTGGCCAACCTTCGTAATGATACTTGATCAATAATTGCAAGGATTCATCAGTTTTGATTTCCTGTGTTAACTTCTTGCTATATTCTTCTGTGATTGCTAAATTAGCATACATAATGTTGACATGACATGACATTTCTGACTCATTTTCAGGTGTGTAATGGTCTTTTAAAGCTGCTCTTGACAAAGTGTCTGATATAAACATTTCTTTACCTGGGACATGCATAACTTCCAAATCATATTTTTGTAAAGTTAACATCATACGCTGTAATCTAGCGGGGACATCATGTAAAGGTTTTTTAAATAAATAGACTAAAGGTTTATGATCAGTGTGCACTGTGACTCTATTTCCATATACATATTGGTGGAATTTTTCACAACCAAATTGAATAGCTAGCAGTTCTTTTTCTATTTGAGCATATCTTTCCTGGGTTTCTGTTAATGTTTTTGAACTATATGCTATAGGTTTGTTTGCTTGTAAAATGACTGCACCTAAAGCTGACTTTGACGAATCGACTGACAAGACTAATGGAATCTTGGGATTATAATGAGCTAAAACTGGTGAGTTAGTAATCTCATCTTTTAATTTATTAAGACTTTGACTATGATTCTCATCCCAAGTCCAGACTGAATCTTTTTTCAAAAGATTTCTTAATATTTGAGTTTTTTCTGACAGGTTACTTATAAAAGGTCCTAAATAATTGATCATACCTAATATTCTCTGTAACTCCTTGACATTTTTTGGTGTGGGCATATTGACAATGGCTTTGACTTTCTCTTTGTCTGCCCTGGCACCATCTTTACTGAAGATATAACCCAAGAAACATACTTCAGAGACTAAAAATTTACATTTTGACTTATTAAATTTTAAATTGACTTGACGTGCTCTCTGCATGACTTTATGTAATCTTTCATTATGAACAGATTCATTTGGGCCATAGACTAATATATCATCAATGAATATTAAAACTCCTTCAATATCACCAAATAAGTTCATCATGACTCTTTGAAAAATTTCTGACGAAGCATTTATTCCATATGGTAATCTTAAATACTTATATCTGCCAAATGGTGTTTGAAAAGTACACAATTCAGAACTATATTCATCTAGACGTATCATCCAAAATCCAGAAAAAGCATCTAAATGTGAAAAACATACAGCACCTTCTAGCTGTGACCTAATTTCATCAATTGACTTGAGTGGATAGAATTCCCTCATAATATTTTTATTTAGATTCCTAGGATCTAGACATATTCTTAACTGACCTGTGCTTTTTACAGTTACGACGACTGAATTAACCCACTCAGTAGGTTTTGTGACCTTCTCAATAACATTCATCTTCTCCATGCGATCCAACTCTTCACGTAATTTCCCTTGTAACGCGAATGGAACTTTCCTGGGCGGATCAACGCATGGTACTGCTTCAGGCTTGAGTTTAAGATGACAGACCGGAGGTAGACACCCAAGACCCTGAAAAACATCATTATATAGTGTAAGAATTTGTTTACAAAAATTTTGTTTTGTTACTGAAAATACACGTTTTATTATACCTAACTTTTCACAAGTTGGTAGACCAAGAACATTTGGACAATCTAAGTTTGCTACTATAAACATTATAGATTCAACAACATTATTGTTGTTTATACTCAAATTACAATTTAAGTTGACTTTGCCTAAAATTGGAATGGCTTTTCCACCAAATCCTGTGACATTTATTTGGCATTTGACAAGCAATACTTTTGACAGATTGTTTTGACGTTTAATGTTATTGTATGTTTGTTTTGACATAATGTTGACATCTGCACCTGAGTCTATGATGCATTTGATTTGTTTATTACCTACTGACAAGTTAATTTCCCAAGACTGTTTAGAATGACTACTTTCCAAAGTGTTGACTTTATTTTGATTCTGACTGTTTGTATGTGACTGTGAATACTGATACCCGTCCCTGTGATGATGATATTGTATTTTGTTTTGAGATCCCTCAGACTTGTGACCATTTTCATCTTTGAGATGTAAATGCAGACTCGGATATTTTTTATTTTGACTGTTTGATTGGGGAGTGAATCTCTCAGACGTGTGACTGCTCTCATCACTGAGATGTGGTTTTTCTTTATCGCATCTCTCAGACATATCACCGTTTTCATCACAGAGATTATGTGAATAGGGACGTTGACTTTGGGATTGGATGAATCTCTCAGACTTGTGACTGCTTTCATCACCGAGATATTGATTATTTTTATCACATCTCTCAGACATATCACAATTTTCATCACAGAGATGATGTGAATAGGGACGTTGACTTTGGGACTTTTGACTAATGGAGTCTACACGAGATCTCTCAGACTTGTCACTGTTCTCATCATTGGGATACGGTGACTGCCTCGTCTGTGATGCCCCTACCATGTATGCCTGTGTGGTGTGTCTGTTTGACTGACTGCTATGTAAATGACTGTTATGACTTTGACTCGACTTTGATTGACTGTGTCTTTTATGTTTTTGAGACTTTAATTGACTGTTCAACATTCCAACAAAATATTCTTGACTACTATCTGAATTAAACGATTGCAACTGACTGACTTTTTTATTTTTAAAGCAATATTTAGCAAAATGACCAAAAGATTTACATGACCTGCATTGCATGCCTTTAGCTGGGCACTTGTAGCGATGTGACTGTCCACAGCGGCTGCATGTCTTCAAGTTGCTGGTGTGGTCGCTGCTTGGAGCTGGACCACGACTGCTCGAAGCTGACTGGCGTTTGCTCGAAGCTGACTTGCGACTGGAAGCTCGCTGTCGGCCTTCACCTCGACCACGGCTCCTTCGACTGAGATGCATGACGTTTTCACTGGCGACGCCGCTCGCTTTGACCATTTTCTCTGCGTCCTGCTGTGCGACTATGAGTGTCATCGCCAGCTCTTGCATTCTCTGATATGTCAAATCTGGTTCTTGCAGTAACCTCTGACGTACATGTGACAAATCAATGTTGAGGTTTGCAATGAAAATATCTTTGATGAGCGATTCCCTGAGCGTGCCAAACTCACATTCTTTGCTTTTTATTTCTAAATCCGTGAGGAAATCGTGAATGTTTTCCGATTTCTCTTGCTTCCGTGTGAAGAATAGGTATTTGCACATCGTCACATTTCTCCTCGGCTCGAAAAAATTGTCGAATTTGGACTTGACCTCGTTGAGTGTGCTCGCATCAATTTGCAGGTTGAACGTGTTAAATATATTGAGACCACGTTCTCCGATTAAGTGTAGAAGAATTGCTATTTTCCGTTTTTCGGTTGACTTGTCCAGGCCTGTGGCTAACAAATATAGGTCTAATTGTTGCCACCATTTCTTCCACGCCTCCGCATTATTGTTGGCTGGATCCGACGAGATGTGGAGTTGTTTCAGACTCGTGCGCAGACCTGTTGTGTCGGCGCCATCTTCGTCGCCACCGCGTGCGCTGCCAGGAGGATTCGGCATTTTTACGTGCGTTCTTCCTTTTTCATTTTAAATGACCCACTTCGACACCATGTTGTGTTGGTTGGTATATTGAATCAAAGACACCGTTGGGAAGACTTGGTTTATTACAGGTTACATAGTAGGAGTATCACAGACGGGGTTTCCAGTCAGACAGCCATTAGGCAAGTGAAGACAACCAGAGACAAGACAGATAATGCATAGTGATGTGTATAATAATAACATACTAAATAGTGATGTTACAACACGATCTTTGCCCATCTCCCCTGGATTCATTCGTGCATCGCGACCATCATCAACTCCAGCTACTTGAGTTTCGGAGCGCAAGGTGGTGAGGAGTGTAATGCAATCTGTTCGCTTGACACCTACTAAAAATCTTGAGTTTGGACTTTTGTAGGTCAGTGAGCGGCCCACTATAAGCATAGTAGGCTTGGACGGGCACCTGACAGGCAGGATACACAAATGTGAGTTTTCTTTTCAATGTTATGGTAAAACTTTTTTTTATGTATCTTTCTAATCCTTTAGGTCCCGGATGATCTTCCCGAAGTCGAAAGACTTGCCCAAAATGATTATATTGGGCAAGTCTTTCGACTTCCTTGTCTTAGCTATTTTGAAGGACTTATTAACTAACTAGCTTCTGCCCGCGACTTCGTACGCGGATCCTGTTGCTTATGCCAGCGACAACGGGTTCGTCAAAATCGAAGATCTGAAACGTCTGATGTCGAATTCTAAGAGCCCGGGGAAAGGAAAATAACGGATCTTTCCCATCTGAGCAACACATACCGTTTGTTTCTTTTTGCCATTTAACAGCTTCACAAAAAGTACAATTTTGAACCATACCTCCGATGGCGGAATATGTGGCGTATTCAATCATAGGAGTATACGTAAATGCACTCCGTTCCTTATCAACCCAAGGAAGGTCGCCATGCCCTACGGCTATATCTTGAGACACATCCGATTCTTCAGATTATGGCGACATTCTGTTCAGACAATGTCGAAGTCGATCAGAATTCAAACGTTCGTTGCGCTCTTCTTCTGTCTCTTCATGCCGTACTCCAGTAATTCTTTCTCTCTCACTTTCTAACTGATTATGAACATTTTGTAGTGTGCGTGTTCGGGGCAATGTATGGTAATCTCGAGCAGCAGTTAGTCGCGCATCACGTTCATCACTCGTTTCAAAAGACCTGCAGTTAGTAGATGTGCGAATACGCTGAGAACTCAAGCGCAATTCTCTATCCGTGAACGTCTCCGACTCGCGAGACAATGCATGACGTTCACGATCAGCAGTCAGTCGCGCATCTATTCTTCACTGGTCTCTATAGACCTGGATGTAGATGCATAAATACGCTGAGAACGCAGGCGTGCTTCGCGATCCGAAGAGGTTTCCAAGGAGCAAGTTGCAGCCTGATGTTCTCGAACAGCATCAAGTCTCTCCTGACGCTAGATTCTTGGGATCTGATGATCCTTTGGAACATTGGGAAAGATTTGACCTCTTTCTAGGCATGGTTATAGTTTTGTTGTGAAGATACCTGATCAACTAAAATCTTAGTAACTGCTCCCCTGCGTTACCCGGTAGGCTACCGAGTCACGAAGATAACAAAAGTACTCAAATAACATAAGCCCGAAGGCATATTTATTCGATAAAATAAAATAATAAATGGAAGTTTTGGCCAGTAGACTCAAATTTTCAATGATATACCATCGTCATATAATATTAATATATCAGTCCTAAACTGTTACCGCCTTCACCGCCGTGGAGGAACTCCCAGCTTATGTTATTTTATGAAGTATAATTAGTGATAGCTTTGCAATAATTTTCACATCAGATGTTTCTGATCTTCGATTTTTTATAAGTCAACTTGAAATGCCCATCAGACCGAACAGCTTTTGCTAAAACGTCATTCCTATATGTGTTATGGTGTAGCTGGGCTATTGGAGTTCCACAATAGGTGTCCCAGATCTTCAATATTTATAAGTCAACAGAGAGTGCTCATCAGATTGAACAACTTTTGCTGAGACGTCATTCCTATAATAATATGTGTTATGGTGTAGCTGGGCTCATGGAGTTCCAAATCAGGTGTTCCAGATCTTCAAATTTCTTCTCTCAGCAGAAAATGCTCATCACGTGGAACAATTTTTGCTATGGTGTCATATTTGTATCTCTTATAGTTTAGCTGGTCTGTTGCGGTTCTGCATCAGGTGTTCAAGTTTTCAAGATAAATTATAGCCTATAGCTGACCCACGTCACTTCGTCTGCGTCACATAAGAGAGAAAAACGAAAGGAAAAAAAAATCCCCGTTTTTGCAACATTTTTCATTCCTGCTCCGCTCCTAATGGTTGTAGCGTGATGTTATATAGCCTAAAGCCTTCCTCGATAAATGGACTATCCAACACAAAAAGAATTATTCAATTTGAACCAGTAGTTCCTGAGATTAGCGCGTTCAACCAAACAAACAAACAAACAAACAAACTCTTCAGCTTTATAATATTAGTATAGATTGCATGACGTCAGGGCTTATTCGTCGTATTATAAAAAGCCAAAGTTTGAATTGTTTCACCGAATAAACGTCTCGCAAACTAGGTATCCGGCAGCAGAAAACACTCTGTCTTCTTGCAAAATAGTAGGATTAACATTTTGGTCCTGAGTCCGAACGATATTAGTCCCGCATATTGCTTACGGGATCACGGTATTTCGGGATCCCAGTATCCTTGCATTCAATTGTCCATTCAACATTGATTGCTCAACGTGTATTGAAACTTTTTAAGTTCATAAAAGAAGACCTCGTAGCTAAGTAATAACAGATGCACGGGTCAATCTTCAGGTTAAACAGCTCTTGCCAAGATGGGTCCGTGGATGTGTGTGCATCCATTACATCCCAGTTCGCTCCGTGCTTCGGAAAGTACGATAAGCTGTTGGTCCTGGCTGCCATTTTTAGATCTTTGACACTTGTTAAAGATATTCAATGGCCCAAAAGTCTGATAACCAGTCTTACCAAGGGAAATCTACCTAGTAACTGTATTGTGGAAGCAGGTAACAGAGGAAGCAGGTGTAGGCAGATAAATATTAGTTCCAAGTCCAGTTTCCTCAAGATGTTTTTCCTTCACCCATTTCTCTGCTGTCACAGTCTAAGATAATCTCAAAAAGTAACTCATCAAAATTGAAAAAAAAATATCACGAGAAAACTCGCAGACTCGTCGACTCGTTCGTAGTCCACCACGAACCTAGGGTGGGTCACTTGGTACTACATCTTCGGGCTTTGGCTTTGTAAGACACCAGCCGCAGTCACAGGGGGAAACCCTAAGTCCCAGCAGTGGGAACATTACAGGTTTGTTATGCATTTTGAAATGTGGTGTTGAGTGTTTAAAAATACAAGAGATTACAAACGATTCTAGAGGTTACATGATATGAGTTTCTTTTTCTTTTACATCGTTTTTTGGAGCTTTGAGTTTGAAAGCTTATTTCAAGATTAAACTAAATCAGGGTACCATTTACCGGTTGATATATTGTTACTAGCTACTCGTCCCGACTTTTCTTTTTTGATCCTATTTCCAACGACCGACTAAAACGCTGCATTACTTCAAAAGCTAATGAGGTAAATAAACCGAGACCTTCAAGTTCCTAACTACAGTTTAAAATGCAATTAAAACATTTTATTGTATATGACTCGAAAATAAACGAAAGTTTAGTAACACGCTATATAGTAGCCGCACGCCCCTAACATATGGCGGTAGTCGGAAGGGGCGCGAGGCGCACTGGCCTAGACTGCCTACCCCGTGTTTTAACTCGCCTAATTGCTTCCCATTTACATACATTAACAGAAAAAAAACGTCCACAACTGACGCCCAGGCTGCTATGTAGGTAAATAACGAACCTATGTATCCAGTCCCGAACCCATTATGTCGAGAACCGCACCGACCAAGCCTATACAAATTACCAAGTTTAATAACGGAAATCAATTGCCGTATGCCTCCGTCTAATTACAGGTTGCTGGCTGTCCATGGGAATGTGACAGTGAAATACTAAAACGTAACGACCGTTCTACATTGTCGAAATATCAATTGTAAATAGTTTAAACGCCACTTTATCGGATATTATCTATTATTGAGAAAAGACGACGGATAGCCTCTCATTATCCTTTCAATTCAGAAATGAGCCACTAATTACGAATCGTTAGGTAATTAAATGACGGTGAGAACCGAAAACTGACAATAGGTGATGGTAGCAAGTTAAATTAAGCTCCAAAATTTATAATGGACGCAACGTCGAACATTTTGTGAAATCTGTGGTCGATGGCTGGGGAGAAACTCATTGTTCTTTGTGTAAGAGCCTACAACTACATGCTACACTTACGTATGCATACGATATGGCCCATCAACTGTTTGCAATCTTGTAATCACGAACTAGTGCCTTTCTACTGTTAGTTTAGTAACTTGCACTACTTAGTTTTCGTCTTGGAAACAATGAATAACATTCATTTAGCCGTCGTCTAAAATTTTTGCAAACTGATCGATTATATTTTTAAATGATTTTGTCTCGTATAAATAAGCTGTTTATACATTTTCAAGCTCCAAGTAACACAAAAAATTAAAAGAGGTTTTTACACGGCATTCTTTTGTGAAATCTTGAAAACCATTGTCTTTCGTAGCACGAGAAAACTTGCAAGCTCTTGACTGTTTTGTTCGAGTCATCAATATAATTATTGCATAGCCATAATATCTCGAACTGCTTGTTCTTTACCAAAACTTATCGCACTCTAAGACAAAGTAACTAAGAATGATTATTTCATATAACAAACGAATCAAACTTAAGCAATGAGTTCAGAGGTTCCTATATACCGTTTGAAAGGGGGCAGTATCGCTAGCCACAATGGCCGCGGTTATCTGAACCTCGATCAAACAAAAGCTACTTACAACTGTTCTTAATCGTCATTTCACATACGGTTTCCACCGACATGAGATGTTAGTTTAACCTGAAACCAAGTACTCAGGTCATATTCAGACTACGAAGTACAGTTAGGAAGAATCTGCAGATTTTGCACTTACTTTTTTTTCTACTGCAAAGGGACTGTACAGTCGCCCAAAGCTTTGATTCTCTCTGTGGAAATATTTATAACTTTGTTTAAAATTTGGATGCATATGCCCCGAAAATGACCCACATGGCCACTTTACTCAATTCATTAATAAGTCCCTTTCAATTCAGGATAATTAGTGTCGAAGATTACATTATAATTGTTAAGTTTACAACCAGAAATTAGCATAAATGCATTCCATTGACAAATTGCACCAGTTCCACTTAATGACCACCTACATATTCAGGAATTTCAGCAACGCGCAGCTCAGGTGTCGCAGGTCCGGCCGAACCCAACCCAGATCCACTTAAACTGCAACAACAACATTGTGCGTATCTGTACAAGTGTACACCATTTCGCAAATAAAGGAGGCGATTTTGCTCGCTTCGCGGTCCGGGTGGGCACAATGGGCTGGCGATATGCATAGATACTGCTAAACGATGCAGGTCATGCAAATACGCAGCTACTCCGCTCACACACACATCACACAACGCTTTCCAATTGCTGGCCATTGTGCTGCCTCGGGAAATTGCCTCTCGTCTCATCATTTACATTGTGAACTGTTAACGCAGTCCGTCTGTTCGATTTCAGATCAGATTCGCTGATAAGTGAGCGAGGTGAGTTTTTGTTGGTGTTCCGAGCAAATTCAGACTGATGAAATGCGGTGAAGTGATTTTTGTGGAAGCTATGTTTTTAGACAGTGAATATGTGAATGTGAAATGTTGTAGTGTTGTCGCACTGTTTGAAGAGGATCTAATGAAATTTTAAGCAAGGGATGGTGATAGAGATCCCAAATACAAATTAATGTTAAAAATATAAAAGCTATTACATAACATAACCTCACGCCTGTTATCTCTGAAGGGTTACGCAGAGGTGTACATAAAAGGTCCTCCGTAGGTCCTCGTAAAACCCTTTAAAAACTGACTAGAGGGGACAAATGGGAAGTCTGTTTCTCAGTTGTCACCGGGGGGTGACATTTGCTACGATTCCTTCCATCCCAGAAAAAAAATGTAATTTCCATAACTTTCAGCTTTTTTATTTCTTATGCTAAAAAGAATCAAATAAAATAAAAACTTTACAACAAAAAATAAAACCGACTTCAGAGAAAACAAAAAAGTGAAAAATAACTTTAGCTTCAGAAGTCGGTGACCTTTGTTTGATTGATTTAGTTTATTTTTCACTTTTTGGTGGTTCACATGTGCTTACCCCTCACAGCGTATCGGCGTGATTTTCGGTTGTGAATTTAACTGGTGTAAAAAGTAGACAGATATGAGATTTCAGAAATCCCAGTACATTTACTATCATTTATTGAGGAGTTCCGTTGCCTACCTTCGAAGTTCTTCATTAAATCTTCATCAAATTGAAATGGGATCACTTCGAGAAAGTACACTTTCTAAAACTACCCGAATCGCGTCTAGTGTGCCTGTAAAATGTGAAGAGTTTTCTCTATTTCTCCAGGATTCCATCATCAGATCCTGATTTGATGATTATGGGACAACCTGGGAAGTATACCCTTTTAAATGCGACTACCTATCTGACTTAGTACAAGATAACAGGATAATATCCTGCATGTTATGCTTTGGTAAGACTGGTTGTCATACTTTCGGGCTACTGACTACCTTTAACGACTTTCAAAGATCTACAAATGAAAGCCGGGACCAACGGCTTAACGTGCACCAAGCTAGCTTTATATTGATTGAATTAAAATAATGTTCTCACACAAAACCAATTAAGTAATCATCAAATTAACTATTCCCAAAATAAAACTAATTGCCGACGAATTAGTCGAACCACTTTGATGCATATCGACGCTACATATTCCATAAGTTTTCTATATAATTACCAACATTCGTTTGACTTTCGTAACTAATAGAAGTACGTGAAAGCAAATCTCTTTCCGGCGGCTTCCGTGTATTTACGAACGATCTTAGCTACAGTTTATTTTTTAATTAGTGGCCGCTTTTTCATAGGCCGGCGTCGATCAAGATAGCCGTTCGTGTTCGTGTGAATGGCCTACGGTTGCCGCTTGCCTCCGCTTCTTACCTCACTGCCTCACGCATCGGGGACTGGCTCACCGATTATATGCAAATGAGATGTCATAACACGTGAATAATTACAGCCAGCCACGACTCGCCCTTTCGGACGAGCCGCACAAATTGGATTTACGTGAAAAGCAAGTTTTACCCGCGACATGGCTTGATGTATGAATTTTTGGGGTGATATGCCAAGCATGAATGTATAAGTAATATTTTGATGATATCTTTGTTAAGTTGATGTCGATTTTTTTCTTTTTTGATAAGGAATGACGTAACAATTCTTGGAACAAAAGAATAAAGTACAAAGACATTAGAATTATCTACAAATTATTTACATTTAAATAATAATTAACTGAAGAGGTATATTGCAATTACTTTCAAACCTAATAATTATTTAACTATGGTGTATCCACGTAACTATAAGTAATTATTACGCCCCTTACAACCAAAGCTTTACCAGAAAACTCCGACTTCATACACATTCACTCATACCTTTATAAACAGTCGTGTAATTTCCCATTTCTTTGCCATTATTTTATTATGTTCATTAAAATAAAACGTAGGTAGCGTCGCGCCACTTTTCACGAAAAGTCCCGCTGTGGAAATTGCGACCAACGTCAGGGGGCAGCGTGACCAAGCATGCGGCGTTAAGGAGCGCGCGGGTCGTTATGCTAATAGACCACCTGACAGACAAACATTCATACACACCACCTAACATGTCCCAGGAAAATCAACCATATTTTCAGGTGGCTAAGTTTTACTGTTTCTGAACGAACAGTGGTCGTTATGACCCTTGTCTTTGCCGTGCTCAGCGAGGTCTGCGTGTTGGCCGCCTGTAGTCCCGATAGCGGGAAAATGGACGGTTGACTACGTTTATGGCTTACCCGCTTGTGCTCCGATTTAAGGCTTATATATGGTCGTAAATACGCTACACGTAGCTATGGTGCGATAACGCGCCTTAATAAGGTTTATTTTCTAAACAACCGCAGTTTGGTGTCGTTTGCTTGGATTTTACGACCTTAACCGTTTTGGACAACGTTTATAAGAAATTTAGTGAAACAAAATAGTCTTTCGATTCTAAAATGTTCGAAGAGAAAAGCTATGGTTTCGTTTATTATGAATTAAAATAAAGATCAAAGCTTTCTTCTCCATTTCATATCAATAAATGTCATTTGTGTAGGTGTTTTTGATTTGTTCAAATTAGAATCATCTAAGTGTCTTCTTTTATTTGGAGGGAACCTTTGTACTCCTCCATCTTGATGGCGTCTTGTGAGTTCAAATTATAAGTGTTCATGCAGATACTCGTTTATTTGAAATGACAATAAGCCTTTTAGAAAGGCACAAACATGTCACATAGCTAACTGACTATCTACATAATCAACGCGACCGAACATTATTTTCTCAATGCGCGAAAAAAAATCACACACACTCATTCTTAAAGTAGGTGCTCAAAATATTAGCATCCAGAACAAAAGCCAAGGTTTATGAACAGCTTGCCAGCTACGTGGGAACAGAAAAATAATAAGCAAGTAAGTGCAAAAATCACAACAAAAATGTATCTGCGGCTTGTGGTTTATGAAAACGCTTAATAATGTGAAATGAAAACATCACAATGAATAATGTAAGAAATATTTGTTCTTTGTTCAGCTCACTTTTTGTTAAACACTGAAACATTTTAACACAATAGTCGTATGTGTTGGTTTTAATATGCGGTTTGGAACTTCTTTCCGGGACAGTTTATCCACTATTATTGTATTCCTTTTATTGAATAACATCTGCTAAAGAACAGATTCAGGTGCGGTTTACGTGTTGATTCTTACTCGTAATTCCAAAGAAAATGTTTTTCTTATTCAGGTCGAATCTCAAAAAATTATGCACTTTGTAACGTATAATCACCGTATAACCATATACGCCTTACCCACCATATCAAAAGTTTCTGATGTTCAGAGTTTATTCTTATCAGGAGTATAGCCTGGTGAATTTCTATCATCATCTTTGTTGAAAATTCGAGTTGTTCTACTTGAATTTGATTTAAAATTATAGACGCAGCGATATATGTACTATAGCAGTCGATGGTCGCGTAAATATAGCGTGAACACATCTCAAATCATTGAACATATTGTGCCATAAACTGCCGCTCTTGCATATAAACTATAGCTTTCCAGGTCCATTCGGTCTGGCGTTAATGAAAGCCTAATATGCCCAGTAGTGGTAAATAGCACATCCATCGGCATCACCAATGATGATGCACGTGCAATTTCAAACTAAAAGCACCTTATTTATCTAAATAGACACTGGGGCTGAAGTTACTATTGACGTGGCCACGTACTGGGTCTAACTGCTCTGAAAAGTACAATCGACTCGAGAGAACAAGAGACCTACGTCAGGCTATACCCAAAACTCATTGCACATAGTAAACAGTTAAATCTTCTTCATAGCCTCACAAATAGCACCAGCTAGCAAACGGGACTTAAGAAGTAATTTAAAAAACCGCTTAAATACAGTCAGCTCGTCCACCATGAATTTTACGACACAAAAGTCGAAAATGCGATGCGAGATGAAGCCTTTGTGGTCACAACCACAAAGGCATTTCGCGTTTGATCTGTAATTAGGGTGTTTAATAGCATAATAGCTCGTAACGGCTTTCAATCGAAAAGCATTGTGTTTTTTGTACGTCTCTAAAGCACCTCAACTTGTATTGAAAGTGTCGAAAAAACTTCGGTGAATGCGTGTCCTTTTCTGATAATTATCTAATGATATAACTAGTGTTAACTAGAGTTATATCATTAAATTAACCGTATTTTGATACTTTCTTTTTTCGTTTTGGTAAAAATCCCAGTGGTTGATTCGATGGATAGATAGTTAAATGTTGATCGTTCAACTGATAGATTAACACGCTTACCTGTGAAGCTAATTTGTAATCTTGAATATTCGCAGTATTTGCATGAAGAACATTATTTTATGAAAAGAAACAGCAGAAAGAGTCCCTTTAATATTCAACATTATCTGCACGAAAAATAACAAGTGTCTCCATTTCTACAAATACGATGAATGGGTACTTATTGTGCGATGTTTTTTTTATTTACAATGTATTTCACATGAATATTATGTGGATTAATTTGCATCCAAATGAGTGTCAATTGTAATAAACCGATGACATGACGTAAGCAATTTGTGAAGTGTCCACACTACACAACTGGCAATACAAAACATGTGCACATACATCAGTCGATCAAACAGAACACTTAAAAACATTATTTCTGTAACAACAAGATCATTTTACTAAACAGCAGGGGTGTTTAATTTCGTGGGCTTTTTGCGGAATGCGGGACATTGTGGAGGCAGGTGCGGCCGCCGGGCCGGCTCGCGGTGCTCGACGACGCTAATGAACACAATGAAGACGTATTCCTACGAGTATATCCGGCGTTGATCGATTGATTTACTCGCTGCCACCGCGCTCGAGCTTTTTGTATTCGAATGTCGCCCGCCATTTGCATATCAGAGTCGCGGTGGAACGAATTTTAAACAAGACGTACGATGGGAGCCGTGATGTGCTAGATACGCTAAGCCGAGGGGATGCCACTATTTGCATATGATGGAGCTTTATAGCTATTAATTTACTGACTTTTCAATACTTAAGGGGAAGGGTGGGACACGTTATACGGTTTTGCATGATAAATATCCCGAGCATGCTTGTTACTCCTTTCATTTTAAAGAGACTTATCGTCAATATGTTACGTGTGCTCAAGACGTGTATTTATCGACATTATTCATGTAAGCTGTTCATTTAGGATGTTAGTATAACAGACTTTATCTTTGGATCGACAATAATATTATCTGCTGTCAGAACGTGGCATTATAAACCTGATGAAAAAAAAAAAATTGCAGAGAGAGTGCCCATCAAACTACATTTGTGGAGAAAAGGTCATTGTCATTCAAAAGTAATGAAGAGTCCATCCCGGACTGTTAATTGAGCGTGTTCAGATAAAATGTGTGAGTACAACATTAATAGCTGGCGGTATCTGTTCGCGTGCTGAACAAAACAGATCGCGTCGTAAAACACGCGCGTCATAGGAAAATTACCGTTCGGAGTGTGTATTTACCTCGGTAACAACGAAGTGCACTTCCAACAATTGACTGCACTCCCTATCTTGATGAGGAAACACGAACATTGCACACAAAACTTGCACATGTAACGTTTAACAATTTGTGAGGTGACAATGCGGGACAATTCAATGGTGCTACTGTTTTCATAGTAAACAGTCATTGAATTGTCGGGAATTTCAGCTTGGCATGTGATACTGCGGTGGTAAAACACGGTCATGTAATCACTCGGTTATACATCGGTCTCGTTTGTGTAAATATATTGATGGGACAATATAATTGATGGCTAAGCCACACGTTCGTCCAATTACCGGACTCTACGAAACAACAGGTTGCTAGTAGGCAAAACTGCTTGGAAAGATTATCTATCTACAATGAAATGAATACTAGGAAATTTTGAAAGAAAAAAGTTTGTCCATCTATCAAGAAACCTCTATAAAACTTTATAAAACTTTCGCGCCAAACTTTATAAGGCATTCACGTGTTAAAATTATCGTCACCATTAAACGTTTTACAGCAGAAATCAAACAAACGTTCATTTAGTTAAAAGACAAGTAATTATGCAAAACAATGTAAAACTGATATGTTAATGAGTTGTCGGGACGATTTAGCACCCCCACGAATCGGACAGTTGTACACAGCACTGTTAGGGTAGCTTATCACTATCTCCATCACATGATCAGTACTCATTCTTTTCATCGATCCGAAACACTTAAGTATATGTTAATAGATAGTGTAAATTGTTTGGCTTTGTTATCATTGATACAATTAGTTCGGACGTAAAGTATATATTTCATGTATAGTATTGCGATCTTTCAAATGATTAAAAGTTTTTTAATCGCTTGTTATTTAAAAGAAATAATACTCGTATGTGAAATAAAGTGCATCTTCACTTTATAGGCATTTGCAACGTGTCTAGTATATCTACCTATTTTATTATTGGCAACACTCGCTCGAAACGAAAGGGAAAAAAGAGTAACAAAATGTCATGAACTTATAGTTCCAACCAAGCGGTCCAGATAGTTAGAATACAGAATTATTGAGCGCGCTATTTAGAGTTTTTTAAGTTTAATCTGTTAGAGCTTGTGGCAAAACAGTAACAGCCACATGTGTTTCCAAGGTTGGTTGGTGACCAGTGACCATCTAATACATAACGAGTTTCTTCAAAGTTTCGGAAAGCATGAAGATCTACAAATGACAGCTGTTACAGGTAGTCACTGACCTGAAATGAAAGTCTGACAACCAGTCTTACAATGGGGTATCGTATTACCAAGTACTGACTGGGTTGTGGAGGTCAGATAGGCAGTCACTTCATGTAAAATAAAATACTGATATTCAACTACTAAAGGCTAGGTAGATGCTGACGTTTAATTTAGGAGTAAATAAAGTTGTACGCTTCTCTGAAAACTCCCTGTGCAATTGAAAACACCCTACCATCGAATTAATTGAAAGTACATTTCCTAGCTAATTGGTACCAAATTATTATAAACCAATTCCAACTACTTACATTAATTATTTGAAAATTTATAAGTTCAACCCATTGCTGATTAAATTAGAATACATTAAACCCTTAACTCACTTTTGACAAGCTGCTAATCATATTCAAACGCGCACCTTGCGGTCCTGATGGTCGACTGTTAGAATTTAAAAGCATTAAGACCCAAGGCACATAATTCGGGGGGCTCTGGACTAAAAAGATTCTGACCAAAGCAATATGCATAGACAGGTGTGTTAATATTTGAAGGGTTAACGTGAAGTCGACTGACGGACTGTTGGGTGAATTTTGTCAATGATTTAGTATTATTTTTTAAATTTCTGAAACAATTGACCACTTCGTCGGCGGATTTTTTTGTCTTTTCCTTTGTAATTGCTAAGTTACGGGTTTCAAGACATTTTAAATAAAAAAAATATATCCCTGAGGAGATGTTTATTGCTTCCTAGTTTGTGTGATTTTTTCTTTCGACTCGTATAAGCCCGCCATTCCCGGCGGGCACCATCACCAAGTGTAGGCTCTCCAGCGACCACACGTTCTCCATGAAGGTGCGAAGTGACTACGCGCCGCGCGCGCGCCATCTCTTTGGGCCGGGCTGGTCGGCGACGACTCAGTCGCAGCAATTCGCTGCCCGCAGGTTCCTTATAGCCGAGGATCTTGTCCTTAGACCTAAATAACATTGATTCGATTACAGAGACGAAGCTTTTTCATTTCTACAACTTTATGCTTGTGAAATATGTGATAGATATTTTTAAAGAAACATATTGTTGGCTGCTAATCCTGAATATCAATTTTTATAACATATGATCAACCTAATTAAATACTAATTGTTTACTTAAACATACTTCTAAGTATAAGTGAATGAAATAATCACTAATTGTTAATGCCACGCAGACCGCGCAAGGGCGGAGTGTTTGCCCCGCTGCAATTAAAATACTATCAACGGAAACACATGGCGATCACCCCGTGACCATCACCACCCATATCTAATACCAGGCTCACTTACATTCCACATACTTTAATTTAGAAACTTTTCACAAACATTACACGACCTCTTCGCTAATCATAATACCATGAAATTAAAGGTCTGGGTGTTTTGGGCGGATATAAAAATTAAAATTGTATATAAAGTTCTTGAACGGCTCAAAGAAAGGCATTTATTGATGGCAGATAAGCAAATACGGAGCAACTGTCGGTAGCCATTGTTTTAACATGTGAAAATATGTTTCGTTCCGTTGGAGATATTAAAATGGACGGTTTGGTAATTAGAATTTAATTAGTTATGAGATTTTCGTACATTGTCTTGACGACTGTAGTTTTTTTATCATAACAGTATTATCTACCAAGACTAATAATTCTATTTTGTGTTACATTTCGCACTTTTTCGGTAACATTAAAAGTTTCATAAGATTAGTAAAGTCTTTAGTTTCTTGCCAAGATCATGTCAAACATTCGACCATATTTGTGTTCCTTGTGTAAGCAAATGTGTGATTACACAGAAGTGGGGTATTATTCATTTCCAATCACGTAAATGCTCGTCCTGAAAAGTAAACCTTAAGTGTAGTACCTAGTACTTAGTCATGTCAAACTAATCAAATCTATTTAACTTAAACTAAGAACTTATTAGCAACTTAGTAGCTTAAGACAGTTTCGCTCGGTAAGAACTTTTCTAAGTTACTCAAAAAGTTGCCAAAATCTTGAAAAAAAAAAATTACTTTGCACATTAATTTTACCTCGTGTGTGTTAAAAACACATAAGAACTTTAACATCTTATCACCATATAAAAGTACCTAATCACCAACTATATACTGATAGGTACATACAAAGTCATTACCAGCATTGTTATCTAAACACATGGCGGCAAAAGCTGCGCAAGTAGCCAATGGGGGAAGCAATAAAACTGTTAATTGCTCCGAAGGGGAATGCTCGGTGAAGCTCGCCAATGACTGAGCATTAGGGTCGAGTATATAACGCGCTACACAAGTCTTGAATGAGCATAATTGTGTTGGTGTCGTGTATATAATTATTGAGTGTGTTTTCACTGTTTTCTTAGATAGTTTTTGAGTTTCTGATGTGTTAGGAAGTAAGTTCATATGACCCCAAATGTATTTAAGTCGCGAGTTAATAGGCTTCTTTAGGGTTAACTCGTTCCATCGTCGACTTCATCTCTGTCCTCAGGACTAGGTTGAGGAGAAGAGTAAAAAAAGATAGTGATCAGTAAAGAGTGTCTGAAAGGAAACACCTTAGTTATGCGGTAGTTTTCCCAATTTCAACTTAGTCTATAGGTACTGAAGACTAAAGTAGAGTTGTTTGATATGCTGCACCTTATCTCCCGACCGTCGTTCACAACAACCTGTATCCTCCAGGACTTTAATCAAGCAAACGATAGAACTGTGCACGTACAAGATCCAAGTACACGATCATACCAGCCAGTAGACGACGACATACTGAAGAAACAGAAGTTTTGATAGGAAAAATACCTACTTACAAAGAAAAATTAGCATCGGGCATCAACACAATAGGATTTTACACCACTCTTCAAAGCCATCATCTTATGGCTAGGTAGGTGGATGACTAGATATGTAACGTACTCGTATACTAATCGATATATCTCTGGAGAACATTATTTCCTAAAAGTACTCACTTTGATTTGTCTGTAAGTAGCACCTCAAGTTAAAACAGGCGACAGAAGGCGGCGCGGTGGAGTTCAAAGTCAAAGGATTTAAAAATATGCTAATTGTTTACCGTGGCCTATGAGCGCCTCGCCACAAGCTATTATGTCGCAATAACAGCACTGACCATAGACCACTATCTATAAAGATGGTTTAAAAGTAAGACGCTTAATTCATTTTTTGTTTATTATTTATATTTTATAAACAAAAGTAATTATAAAACAAAAAAAAATTAAAACATGTAAAAAATAGATGGCCCATCGGCATCAGGAACGAGGTCCAGCCTGGCGGTGGTCAGGGTTACAGAGAGAAAAAGATTCCTCACTTTGCATACCGTGTCCAGGAGCACTGCTTTCCGAATCAAAGCCGCCTAATGAGAGCCTTCTAAGGCGTTGGCCAAGGCTCTTTGCTATAGGTCCAATAACCTTAACGACTATCGATACAATGATTGCAGAGTCTACGTCCCACATGTCGACAAGCATCGTGTGATACATCTTTTCAACCATTTTATTCTTCTATGTTCTAGAACTGTATAAAATCATAATTGCGAGGTGACGGGAAGCCGAGTATGAAATATTGAGTCTGCGTTTGGTCCTGGAGCCGGCAACAAGCTGGCACTTCCTCTAAACTACGAGTATTATTGGACATGGTCGCTAAGCCGGCGTAATCTAGCCCTGGCGTGATATTAAAGCTACTACTACTGCTGCTACAATGGTAATCCCCTGGACGCTGGTGGCCTTGAAAGGGCATCTACTTCTACTACTTTGAACCTGCACACGGACAGCGGGTGAGCTTCGACCCTTGCAAGATTGGCGTCTGCGGCGAGCGGCTTCTGCCAACTGCGAGCTTCGGACCTGGACCTGGACCCTTAACACCATGTTACCTCGGCTTCCCTTGTGTTATTAAACCATCATTTCATCTCTTGCCATTTTTCTTTTAAACTTATCAATGCAATGTAACGTTACACTGGGTCGGGAACATACTTGTAGTATGGTACCTACGTACTCGCCGTTAACAAGACGAGAACAACCGAAAACAAAAGCAACATAAACCTAGTCTAGCCAAGTTACTAACTCTAGTAACTAACTTCTAGTTTGGTACTGTTTTCAGTCACCAGTTACTAGTTCTAGATACTAGCTTATGGTTACTAGTTGCAGTTACTAGTTTTAAATAGTAGTTTATAGTTAATAGTTCTGTTACGTTTAGTGTATTCATTAACACGTTCACTAAACAATTGCACAAGTACAACAGCGTAGCCCCCGTCAACGATAACCGAGCGCCAAAACATAATTGTAGTGATGGATGACACCTGTGCGACCGCACGCCCACCCGCAGTGATAGTGAAAGCCAACAATTATAACTGTCACCTACTCGGTTTTCTATTGCGCACTGTCATATCAATCACTAATAAAATAAATAAATAATACCAATACCAGTTATTGGTCCGTTGCTAAACATGGACCTCTTCTCATATAGAGCGCACCACAAAGTCTCGAACTTTGATCATTACGCTGGCACATGAAGTGGTGCAGATTTCTGCTAGATGTTTGACCTTCAGCGATGTCAATTATGTTCAAGATAAACTTTGAAAATCGAACCTATTAAGAAAAAAACAACGTTTTTTAACCGACAACTGCGAAGCTATTGGCTTCTGGAAGGGTTATGATTTTAACAGTGCATGTATGTATGTTTGTCTTTACGTTCGTTTCTTCGTAGCGCCTAAACACTAAATCCGATTTTGATGAATAAGGTTTCAATCGATTCGCTGTTATAGTCCAGGTAACATGGGCTACAGCGTCACCGACTTCAACAATAGGAGGAGTCGATTTTACCTAGTAAACTTCGAATTTTTTCAAACTGTAAGTAGTCGAGTTTTTAGTTGTATTGTAGTATACCACACCAATTCTTGTTTGTATGTTTACATTCGTAATGGACCTACATGTTGAGTTACAATTTCTTTCTTTGCACAGTTGTATTCTGTGTGTGTTCCAAGCCCTGCTACAGCCAGTGACACGGAAGCCCGCTACTGTGCGCGTCTATTGTCCCCCGCTCCCCAATTGGTTACCACTTACCACACTTGTTACGCGAGACGTCTTCAAAGGCACGCCGCGCTTTTGTCACCTGTCTATCACCGACCTTAAGGTGTTCAGTTTTTGTGGCAACTTAGTTAACGCTCGTAGTATACCAACCTTAACAAGATTGCCATTACTTTTATCTAATTATAAATAGGTGACGTAGTTTGCTGCTGAATTAAAAACGACAGGTAGTCAACTGTCAAAGTTAATCAAAAAATACTTTTTTTTTTGTGGAAAGTGAAGTGTGAAGTGTAAGTGCCTTCGTAGTATGATCGGTTGGCCACTCATTTTAGGCATTATGGTGTAAAATAATAATAGGTTGATGCATATTATTACTAGAAATAGGATAACGGGTCGAGAAAAAAAAACAGTCTGTACATCACATCATTTTAATATACAAAATAAAAACTCAATGTGCATCGCCTAAATTAAACTAAGACACAGATATATAGGATGACAAATTCAAATTTTCAAATTAATTTATTGGTGTGATTTTTGGTACATTTTGCATGAGATCTTAAAAATAAAAAAAAAGTTCCTCAAAAATCTATCATACATTATTTATATTAAATCTACGTAAAAACATAAAATAGATGATTTAAGTTACATGAGTTGGTAGTTATTACCCAATATGTTCCTTACATTGCCATCGCATTAAAACATAATTGAAAATTTACTAGAACTAGAGGGTAGACACACTGTTACATTTTATATTTTTCTATGTTTTATAATATCAAAACCAGAAACAATCAACAAGTGCAATATCCACCATTAAACAAAAACCGGCCAAGAGCGTGTCGGGCCACGCTCACTGTAGGGTTCCGTAGCTTCCCAGACCATTAAAAATACCAACATTTTTCGTCAGCAAAAATAACTTTGTTTTTCATAGTATTTGTATGAAAAACAAAGTTATCATTTGCGTTTTTTTGAAAAAGTGCTATATAACTCAAAAACTATTCAACTCATCAAGTTGAAAATAATTTTCCTAGAAAGTTCATATAAAGGTCTACTTCTGTGATTTTTTTCATATTTTTTAAACTTATGGTTCAAAAGTTAGAGGGGGGGGGGACACATTGTTTTTGACTTTCGGAGCGATTATTTCCTAAAATATTAATATTATCAAAAAATGATTTTAGAAAACCCCTATTCATTTTTAAATACCTATCCAACAATATATCACACGTCAGGGTCAAAATTAAAAAAAAAATCGCTCCCCACTTTACGTCTGGGGGAGGTACCCTAATAAAAATGTTTTTTTAAATTTTTATTTTTGCACTTTGTCGGCATGATTGATATACATATTGGTACCAAATTTCAGCTTTCTGGTGCTAACGGTCACTGAGATTATCCGCGGACAGACAGACAGACAGACAGACAGACAGACAGACAGACATGGCGAAACTATAAGGGTTCCGTTTTTTGCCATTTGGCTACGGAACCCTAAAAACGAGCATTATTCTTATAACGTCATGAACAGTATTATAAACAATAATAAATGTTCTCCATACTTATGTATAAAATACAAATAATAAATACTCATAAATAATTTCAGTCAACATCAAGTCAATTACGAATACCTCAGGTAGGTAGGCAGCTATAAATAATTAACTAACTAATAATTGACAACTTATACCTACTTACAGTGTTTTTTTTGTGTAATGTAATACATACGTAGGTTGGTAATGTTACAAAACATTGATTTAATTCTACATTAGATACATTTCTTACTTTAATTTGAGTACAACAGTCGTCGGTAATACCTGTGTTGGTATGCCAGAATCGTAAATGCTTCCCAACGTACTTATTTCCGTTTGTTTTTTGACACAACATTAGTAAATGCTCAGAAAGGGATCGGAAAAATCGTCACTTTCACAGTCATAGTTATATTTACAGAAGGCTTCAAGTTCTTCACAAACTTAAAAGCTTTGATTCTAACAGTCATTTCCAATAACGAAAATAAACTTACTTGACTCAATAAAAACGGCACTTGTAAATTCAAATTGAAATAGGAAATGAAATTGTCTAATGGAAATGGAATGAAAATAAATAAGAAACTAAATCGAAAACGAAGAAGGGAACTGAAGAATTTTAAGTCCCCAACTGATCCGACGAACCAATGTCTATTAGCATATTTAATGTAGGTACAGTACTTCGTTTGAAAATCAATCTTAACAATGCTTGCTAACAAACTTATTTCCGTTTGGTATCTAACACAAAATTAGTAATTGCCCTAGCAAGAAAAGGAACAAATCGTCACTTTCACAATCACAGTCATATTAGTGATTCAAGTTCATCAAAAACATAAAGGGTTTGATTCTAACACTCATTTCTATTAACGAAAAGGAATTTACTTGACTCCATAAAACGGTACTTGTAAATTTTAATTGAAATTGGTAATAAATTGTTTATTAAAAAATATAACAAGAGAATTTTTTGTTAACGTTCCCCGCTAAACAATATAGTAGGACCTGGAGCTTCTGACGTCCATTGTAAACAATTTTCGTATCGGAAAGACCTTATAGTCATACAGATTTTTTGCAGACCAAATTGTTAGCAAATCTCCACTTACAATTACTATAGTCTATGTTTCGAAAACCTAATGAATCTGTTACTGACTATGGTCAGAGTAGATCTCTACTGAAGTAAAAGGAACAAATCGTCACTTTCACAATCACAGTCATATTAGTGATTCAAGTTCATTAAAAACATAAAGGGTCTGATTCTAACACTCATTTCTATTAACGAAAAGGAATTTACTTGACTCCATAAAACGGTACTTGTAAATTTTAATTGAAATTGGAAATAAATTGTTTATTAAAAAATATAACAAGAGAATTTTTTGTTGACGTTCCCCGCTAAACAATATAGTAGGACCTGGAGCTTCTGACGTCCATTGTAAACAATTTTCGTATCGGAAAGACCTTAAGGGGCCGGCGGAGCATGCGTTTTTCATACAAACGTAATACCAAAATAATATGAAAATCAAACATATTCTTAAGGTGGTGTGTATTTATTTCGATTGGATTACAGAATATCTATGTTCCCAAATGTATTTTTTGAGAGGACAATGATACAAAGACGAGATATGGGGAATTTAAAATTTCTATAGAAAACTTATTTTTCTTATAACTCTTGTTAAAATGAGTATCTAATCAAAATATATATTTGGGAACCTAGATATTCTGTAATTCAATCGAAATAAATACACACTACCTTAGGAATATGTTTAATTTACAAATTATTTTGGTATTACGTTTGTATGAAATACGCGTGCTCCGCAGGCGTCTTATAGTCATACAGATTTTTTACAGACCAAATCTCCACTTACAATTACTATAGTCTATGTTTCGAAAACCTAATGAATCTGTTACTGACTATGGTCAGAGTAGATCTCTACTGAAGTAAAATTCTACAAAAATTAGCTCCGGAAGGTAGGGACCAAACATAATTAATAATAAATAAATATCGCTGGACATTACACACAGCGCCATCTAGTGCCACAATAAGCAATGCTTGTGTCGTGGTCACCAGACAGTTGATATACTACATATATACTTTTTTGTTTGTAAATACATACTTATTATACATATAAACATCCATGACTAGGAAAGAAATGTCCATGCTCATCACACAAACATTTGCTCCTACCGGAATTCGAACCCGTGACCCTAAGAACGTAAGGCAGCCTCACTACCGCTGCGCCATTTGGGTCGTCAAATTATGAAGGTCGTAATGCAACAACTGAAGAAATAGCTCTAAATATCTTTATAAACGTAATGAATTCGGATATAGGCTCGTATCGGATTATAACCTATGATTAACTGACCAAAGCAGGTAATTTTGCGATTCAAGAAGAAAAATATCGTAATATGAATCTGCTAGACAACGATTATACAAAAACAGTACTAATTCTCCCGTAGTCCAATCGCGTTGACCATTACCTTTCTTAAACCAACTTCAACGACAACATCCAAGTACTTCTCAAGTCCAACGTAATTCCTAATTTTGTAACTAATGTAAAAACCCGGGTCATGAAATATCGGAATGTAGGAAAAGAGCTAGATAATAATCGTCTTACGAATACAAACTTCTATTCACCGAACTAAAATCAACAATCAACTCTGGAACAACCGCGCACACCCAATCCAACGCCAGCACACATACATAATTTAAACCCACAAGCGGCCGAGGAACCGAGCAAATCTTCGGAAACCACTTTAGTTCATTGCTCGATTGCCCCGAAACAGATCTCCAACTCTGCGATCCAAACCTTAGAAACCGATTTAGACAACTTACAACTACAATGGTAAATTCACCCCGTTGTAATATAAATGATGGCACGTTAAATACAGCCCATCGGGGACAAACAACTGACATCCCAGCGTTAAAAAGTAATCTCGATGTTCATTGTTAGCGCTAGAAAATTCTAAAAATTGTTGTGGAAGAATAACTAATTGCATTACTTTTAATTTGAATAGAAATACCAATAATGGTAAAAATGACATTGAGATGGAAGTAATTCAAGAACAAATTTCAGAACAATCTCAAAAACGCGGTCCTTAGAGACGTTCATAATTTGTTTGAATTCTAAATGATGTCATTGTGACCTTTGAATATGTAGTTAGTGTCTTTAATGACAGTGAGATATAATAATGATATATAAAGGATCCTCTCTCCCATGAAAAAGGGAGTGGGGGGGGTGCTTTTAAGTTCTCTGCTGAACCGATGAACCAATGCCTATTCACATATTTAAATAAAATGTGCAGTACTTTGTTTTGAAATCGATCCTAAATAAAATTAAAAATCTTGTTTTTTACATTAAAGTAAGCGATGATGTGATAACATTTCAATGAACTCCTTACAGATTCTGAAACTTTGAATCCTGATGGGCAATATTATGTGTCGACGAGCTCACTGGAAACCTGTAACACCTTTGCAATAAGAAGAATCGTCTGCAGAAACCTTGTCGTCTACAACACCGAGGCACACCCAACCCGCGAGATTTAGATCCTATTCAGCAAATCTACAAAACTTTTCACCTTTCGTGCCGAAGTTCAAACATTCCAGCCATTAAACAATAAGAGATGGCTGTACATCCTTAATCGTGAGATTAGTTGTGTTCTCCAGTGCAACAGCGAAATTACCAATCAAAAGCTTCAAGGCTCAGGAGTCCTTTAACGTGCAGCTTGAATCCTGGAGGTAATCTCCAGGATTCAAGCTGCACGTTAGCAGCATATCATACAGCTGAAGAAAATATTACGCTGCCCATCATAATTCCTGATATCAGAACAGACGACTGCTTCGAGAAAATCTAAAATGAATAAATTCCAAATTTGATCCCTATTACAATCAATACATATAGACTCCAGTGGACTCATTGAAGAGTATTCAAAATAATCTAGATAAAAATTCCGAAGAATTGACCAGAAACAAAAATACAGCCGCATCGCAATCTTTTCTGCAGAAAAACCAATCCAGCTTTATGTGGTTCAACTTTGTCATAAGCATCATTCTTCTCCCATTTCTTCTCATAAAAATCTGTAACCGATGCCCTAATGGATTTATCCGTGTTAATCTACGCACAGACAACAGAGGCTGCATAGCATCTTTCCTCTCCCATTTCTTCTCATAAAAATCTGTAACCGATGCCCTAATGGATTTATCCGTGTTAATCTACGCACAGACAACAGAGGCTGCATACAGATATTCAACAACTGCTTTGACAATTCATCGAGGCGAAGAACAACACAAGTGACCATTCCGATGAGAAATTATAATCCGACCACTGCGTGAATTATCGAAGATGAAGATGAAATCGACAAATGTATGTAATGAGAACAGTAAATAGTCGTAAGCTAAATGAGGTACCTCATTTAGCTCACGACTATTTATTGTGACTATTTACTGACATTGTGTCAAAGGTTGTCATTAAGTTATTAATCATTAAGTGATAATTGAAGTTGTTATTTACTTTTCCCATGTATTTCTTCATATAAATACGATTCCATAATTTTAAGATGGTCAGTTTTATTCCTACATTCCATTGTTAAACTTGTATCCGATCTCTAATAAAATAATGTTTTTTTTTTTTATAGAAGGCATCACTGAATTCTTCCTTCGAGTCAATTTGTGTCGAAGTAAAATGTTAGATAAGTTAATGGCAGAAATCACAGATTCTACGTTAGTGGGTCGCAAAGCTACCACCGATGAGACGGCTTTCAATGTCTTTGTAAACGGTTTAAGTTCAGACATTGGGATGATTTTTCGTATTCGTTCTTTTACGAGTCTATTGGATGAGGAAAATTTCTCAATCCAAGAAGAAAAGATAAGGAACATGAACAAAGCCAGACAAATTTTATATAATGTCCCTAATAATCAGACTAAAACATCATCAAATCAATCGATACAACCAAGCCCCACTTCACAGTTTAAAAATCGCCTAAAAAATGCAACTATTGTAAAGAACCGGGTCACCTGATTTCAGAATGCCGAAAAAGGGAAGATCACAATAGTCTCAGAGGTCATCCTCAAAATCAACGCGCAGCAGTTCCTTCCGCAAAAATTAGCAATTTGAACTCAGAAGCGGCCGAGGTGTTGCACCTGTCCAGACACCAATACCAAATCTCGAAACACTACAACTATAAATTCAATAACTACAAACTCCGAAAAACATACTTCCTCTAATCCAGTCCATCGGGGACAAGTTCGTGACGCCTAGCACTCAAACTCTACAACCACAAAAAAGTATCAATTCAAACACAATCACATCCTAAATGCCGAACTCAAATTCTAAATCTATGTCAAACTCAAATCCTAAATCCATGTCAAACTCAAATTCTAAATCTATGTATACTGAATCCATTACTATTTCTACGCTCAACGTACCTCCAGAAAATCTTCTACATTGCCTATTCCACATTGAAGGTAAACCGGTAACATTACTTATCGACACATGAGCCGCTATATCCGTCCTTAACAAGACATATATTAGTAGTGCCCCTCTGTACCAATCATACGTTGTAACGACTCTTCGATATCCACGCTTCGGCAAAGCTCAAATTTCTCTAGATCATTTCCCAAAATTAATTTTCATATAGCAAACCTCAACATTAAAGCAGATGGTATCTTGGGCAATGACTTCATGAGTTAGTTCAGTGACAATATCTATGTACACTCGAAAACTATGCGTATACGAGATCGCACTTACAAAATTATTTCATAACGAAGAGAAACCAACAGAATCCGTAGATAACAAACAGTTCATAGGCCAACGAACCGAAATTGTTATCACATGCTGTACTAATGATATTATTCAAAACGGACCCGCCTTAATCAAAAAACACTATCCACTATTCCTAACGCCTTAGACACAGTAAAAGATAACAAATCCCTAACTACCTGTGTACATTCCGGTAACAATGATAAACCAGTGTTAACACCTAGAGTCCATGAATCTGAACTAGTTCCAAATTTACTTCGAATAAAATTCCAATAAACTCAACAAATACACATACGTTAAGGGATAATCAAAACAAAGGAGATAAACTCATTCGCAGAGATCACCTCAATGAAGAAGAAAATCAATCTCTGAGTAAAATTGTTATGGAGTTTTCAGACATCTTCATCACAGAAATCGAACCCTTGACATTCACTAAACACACCAAACACACAATCCATACTACATCAGACACACCGATTAATACAAATACTTATCGATTTCAGTATGTGCATCAACAAGAAGTAAAATATCAAGTCCAAAAGATGCTAGATCAAAATATTATTCAGCATAGTTCATCTCCTTGGAGCAGACGTATTTGGGTAGTCCCCAAGAAACTAGATGCGTCAGGGAAACAGAAATGGCGTATAGTCATCGAATATCGCAAAGAAGACGGGCCACAGCGCGAACAAATTTTTGTTGTAATTTTTTATTGCGTCTGCCCATGAAAAATATATAAAAGTTTGAATTCCTGAACAGTTTTGTCTTCTGTTATACTTTTATACGAAGTCAGGAATTAAAGATATTCCAGTTTGAAGTTTTAGAGGTAAGGTATATCTTGTCAACAACAGACTAATCGAAAAATAAATATAAAAATGACTACTTAACACACACTTACAAAATAGGGATAGATACCTTAGTAGCGTGTAAAATATGCAATAGCGAATCGAATATGTCTATTGTTTTAAAATCACACATGGGTTTAACTTTAATAGGTGTAATGTTCGCCGGGTCGGGTTCGAAGGGGTCTTTTCTCAATGATAACACCAGCGTAGACTACGAGTACTTTTAATGTTCTTACGTGGTTAACAATATTGCAGACGGAACCGAGATGATAGTCTTTCGACAGATCAGACAGGACTCTCGGTTCCGTCTGCAATATTGTTAACCACATAAGAACATTAAAAGTACTCGTTGTCTACGCTGGTGTTATCATTGAGAAAAGACCCCTTCCGACCCGGCGAACATTACATTTTGGTGTTAGAAGTGGGATTCGATAAAAAATAATACGGAAAGTTCGTGCTTGAAGAAACCCAAGAAGTAAAAGTAGTAAGATTTTATAACTTACGAATACTCTTTGTGGTATCCAGTCTCCAGTATTATCGTGTTCAAAGCGGTAACCAGCGAGTGCTGATCTAGCACAGCACCAAGGAAAGGCGTTTCAACGGTTCAACAGCAGTAACAACGAGGGTCGAGTCCATAGTCGAGGTGAACGTACTCGATACTCGACGCTTTGGAAGATTAAACGGCGTGATCAACAAGGCTGTATCATCCGTTCTTCGGTAACTTCGTGTTACTACCTCCGTGCAGTCTCTATCTTCGCGATAGTGTTCAGCGGTCCCCGAGCAGCAGAAAAACTCCCAAAAGTAATAAGAGTAAGTGATATAGCAGGAAAATGGCCAAAGCAGGAAACTTCATAGATATAGGATTAGCAGAAAGAATGTTATATAGATACAATGGTGATAAAGCAAATTTACATGTATTTATAGATAATTGTAATAATGCATTACATTTTTTGTATCCTGAAGATGGAATCGCATTTGTGTCATTAGTTATTTCCAAGATCGATGATAATATCGACTTTGTTAAATAGATCCTTTAATTCATGGGACGAATTGAAGGAACATCTTTTAGAAAATTATTCGGAGAAACGAACATTTGCACAGTGGCAATTAGAATTGAATTCATGCAGACAAGGCAACCAAGAGCCAGTACTAAACTATTCCAACCGTGTAGAAAGTTGTTTGATCAAATTAATTAAATCTCTTGACCCAAAACTCACCAGCAGTGCCCGAGAAGCGAACGCAGAATTATTAAAAAATCAGGCTTTAAACATTTTTATTAGAGGTCTCATACCCCAATTGCACATCTTATTAAAATCCCAAAAGCCAAGTAACTTCGAAGAAGCAGTGGCAATAGCAGTATCAGAAGAACAAGAAAATCAGTCCAGATTCGAAATGAATAAACAGAATATGAATAGATCGTATAATCAGAGTAGATATCAACCTAACAACGTTAGGCAAATACACGTAAATAGTCGTATGCATGTAGTAACTTGTTTTAATTGCAAGAAAAAGGGTCATTTAGAAAGAGATTGTTGGTTTAAAAACAAACAACAAAACCAACAACAGCCGAATAGATCAAATTATAATAACAGAGAAAAGCCGGATCGCTTTTCGAATAATGATAACGGCAATAGATTTGGCAATAGGAATAATAATAATAACTCTAAAAATAAAAATACTACCGAAAATATCAGACCTAACGGAGGAAATAATTTAAACTAAAATGGTCTGAGGATGATGGCCGATCCAAAGACAATCGATATAGTACAGGCCAAGATAGATATATAAATACAAAAACATCCATTTATGTTAGACTAAATGCATCAGGATTAAAAAAGGAGAAGAAATTTCTAATTGATACGGCAGCAGAAGTAACTTTAATTAAGGCAAATGCTTTGCATGAAGATGTTATAACAAATGAAGATAAAATAATAAAATTAAAAGGGATAGATAATAAGGATGCCAAACCAACAGATACGATTGGTTACGTCCATATGTCATTTCTAATAGGACATAACAGAGTTAGTCATATACTTCACGTGATACCTGACAGCTTTCCTAAAGAATGCGATGGAGTTATTGGCGGTGACTTTCTGTCAAAATTTAATGCAATTATAAATTATAAGGATAATACAATAGAAATTTATGAGTTGTAATTAAAAATAGAGAACGAAGAGGAACAAGGGTCGTGGTACTTATCTACCCCTTCCAGTAATGATTTGATATATAAATAGTCACCACCGCTCTTTCCTAGTCAGTTCTATAAGAAGTTCAGTTCAGTCAGCATTCAGCTATCAGTCTGGAGTAAAGCTCTTGAAAGTGTATATTACTTGTAATGCTCGTTTGACCAAAGTAAAAGTTTAGATTATCAAAATCGTGTCTCAATCAAGTGTCTCCCACACACCTATCGACAACGCCACCGCTCGGGCCATTACAAATTGGTGTCAGAAGTGGGATTGATTGAGATAATCTCTCTTTAATTGTACGAGACCTTCGTCGGAGTCCTTCACCTCCGATTCTCCTACAAACAACGGTCCTGAGCATCTGAGCATCACGACGAGAACGAGATCTACGGAATTGGACAAGACGTACCCTCAGCGGCCCGAAATTCAACCGCTTACGTCACCCAGTCTCCTACTCATCACGTCAACCACAATGTCAACGGGATATCTCCAAGTAATTTTATTACTGTGAGTACGCCGCCAATATTTATTAAACACCGTTATAAAGGATATTTCCTGTACGGAATCATCTGCAAGTCATCTAAAGTGTTAAATCGTGAAAAGTGAGTGTAGTGTATTCATCATGCCTCAAGACGCAATTCCCGGTGTATCTACATCGACAACTACACATAATAACTATATTTCAATAGAAATGGCTAAAAGAATGCTAACTAAGTTTGATGGCAGTAAGGCGCGTATCCATGAATTTTTAGACAATTGTGACACAGTTAATAATTTAATTAATCCAAATCTTAAGAAAATATTACTCCAGATAATAATTACAAAAATCACGGATAATGCAAATAATTTCAAATTTAGGATGAATTAAAAAACTATTTCTTAGATAAATACACCGAAAAACGAACGATTGGTCAATGGCAATTAGAATTAAACAGTTGCAAACAAAATCACAATGAAAATGTTTTAGCATATGCAAATAAAGTAGAGAATTGCTACATTAAATTAATAAACTCTCTAGATTCTACAAATCAAACACAAGAAGCCCGTCAAGCATGCGTTGAGTTACTTAAATCACAAGCTTTAAGTGTATTTATTACCGGATTAAATAAAGATTTAAATCTAATTTTAAAAGCACTTCAACCAAAAACACTCGAAGATGCTATTTCCATGGCAGTAGTTGAAGAGCAACAGCTCAAAAGTAAAAACGAAATATCTAAATTTCAAAACTTAAATATCTCTAATACCAAACATTGCTTTAAATGTAGCAATCCAGGCCATACAGTCGTAAATTGCGAAAATTGAGTTCGATCATTTTCGGGACCAAATCAAAACCCAAAATTTTGCAATTATTGCAAGAAAAAGGGTCATACTAAAGATGAATGCTATCATCTAAAGAATAAAAATTCACACAATAAAACTGACTCTAAAGACTCTAAACCTAGTAATAATCGTTATCCAAATAAAAATCTACATCCAATCAGAAAACGAATAAATCCCGATGGCGCGAGCCAACCAGAGGGTAACAAATATGTAGAGGGGCTCATAACCGCGATAAATAATAATTGTTATTTTGCTTTATTGAAAAATGATACAAGAAATATAGATTTTCTGATAGACACTGGTGCAACAATTAGCCTCATAAAGAAAAGTGTAGTACCTAAGGACGCTGAGATTCATTATGATATTTTAGCTGATTTAAAAGGGATCGATAAAGTAGACAAACCTAAAACCTAAACTTACTAAACTTTAGGTTATGTCGAATTGGAGTTTATAGGAAACTTAAATTTAACACTACAATACACTACTTTAACACTAAATTATCATTTACGATATGGATCGTAAATGATAATTTCCCAATTAGTGCTAATGGCATTATAGGAGGCGATATATTAGATACGTAAATATAAGGGTATGATCGATTACAGCACCAAGACCTTAAAACTTGCGGAAAACCAATTCAATTTGTGTTATGAAAACATATACACATCAAGTCGAATCTAATAAAAAAATCATGGAATTAACTTTAACGGTCAAAGCAAGAACCGAACGTGTTATTCCTATTAAAATAACTAATAATGAAGAGGTTAAACTTGGGATTGTTCCACGTACAGAGTTAGCCCCGGGAGTACTTTTATGCCCAAGTATTATCACAGTAAATAATGACAAAGGTATTACGACCGTACTTAACTCAACGGATGTGACCTTCCCTATACCTAATGTTAATTTAGAAGAAATAAATGTAGTTATTTTAAATAACAAAATATTACAGTTAGATAAAAATAGCTTAGAAAATGTTGCTATTAAGGAAAATTATGAAAGTAATCGACTCGAGAAACTTGAAAGTTGTCTACGGACAGAGCATTTAAATAAGGAAGAAAAAGATTCTTTGATTGAATTATGTAAAGAATATAATCATATATTTCATTTAGATGGGGATACATTAAGCTGCACAGATGTGGTTATGCATGAAATACATACAAAAACGGAAGCTCCCATTAATACAAAAAGCTATAGGTATCCAGAAGCCTTAAAAGGGGAAGTCGATAAGCAAATTAATAAAATGTTAAAAGATGACATCATAAAACCATCAAATAGTCCTTGGAATTCACCCATCTGGGTGGTCACTAAGAAAATAGACGCTTCGGGTCAAAAGAAATGGCGTGTTGTTGTAGATTATAGGAAGTTAAATGAGGTCAGGGACTCCTATCCCTTGCCTCAAATAACAGAAATATTGGATCAATTAGGTCATCTATATATACATATAATAAAATCGTTGAGACCAAAAAATCTGTACATTGAAGATTAAAAAAAAATCGCCCAGGGTGACTTAAATAAGTAACTGAACATATTAAAACCATTTTTAAAATTTTGTTTGTTTGTTTGTTTGTTTGAACGCGCATCACGTAAAAACTGCGGGACGGATTTTGATGAAAACTTCACTAATCTATTTAAATAAACTCAGAATAACATTTAGGCTATAGAAATTATGGAGAATTTTGGAAAAAAGGGGTGAAAAGGGGGGGTAAAGTTTGTATGAAATTTTTTTAGATTGTTCTAGAATCATGAAACTCAGAGTAAATACTTATTATTAAAAATAAAGAAATACCTCTTTCAGCATTTTTTAAAAATTTTATCCAGAGACGTAAAAAAGAGGGTTTTGTGTTTAAAATTAATAAACTTCATACACCTATAGAACAAAATACTATGAAGTATAAACCTTTAAAAGTTGCTGTAAATACTTCAAATCTAATACAGGTAAATATTACTTCTCAATTTTCTTGAAATTTGATTTTTGAAGTGAATACGCCCAAAATAGCGGAACTCAAGAAAATCGGTATAAGTAGTTGGTAATACAGGGTGGAAACGGTAAACGGGGCAGTAAGGGGAACTGCAGCTACACGAAAAAGGTCTTAAAAACAATCCATATTTTTTCGCTCAATGTTGATCCCCATTCACAGATTTAATTAAAAAATAAAGTGCAGTTAGCAAGAAAATTGCCCTTTTACATAAAACCATTTTTTGATGCCAATAATGATAAACCTTAACCGTTGCAGCTACATGAAAATGGTCTTAGGAAACCATCCGTAATTTTTCGTGAAATTTTGATCCCCATTCACAGATTAAAAAAAGTACAGTTAGCAAGAAAATTGCTATTTTACACAAAACATTTTTTGATGCCAATCGATCCGGTTTCTAATACTCAACGGTTAAGGAAGCTCCCCTTTCTGCCCGGTTAATCGTTTCCACCCTGTATTTACATATAAAATAATACTACGAAGAAAATGTAGACTATATGAATGTACATCAGACATAAAACCCGAAAAGTTACAAATACAAACGAGTTCAAATCCTACCATCTACAAATAATAAAATTGCTTTGTCCTGAAGGACTGTGATGGATCAACGCACAGCCTTTACCGCAGATTGTAGAAACCTGAAGCTTGGAGGGTGTATTTTTTGTACAATAATTTCAGAAAATCATTTCTTATCGTATGCCTATAATACGATAAGAATACCCCTAAGGGGATGAAAAGGTGGGGGGCAAAGTTTGTATGGGAAAATGTGATTCCTTGGTCCAATCTACTTCAAATTTTGCTATCAACAATATTAACAGAATTGATGGACGCGTTTCGTATTGCACGTAAATTGATTTCAATGCATATCTTAAGAGATAGACCGTTTTAAATAACTCCGCAGCAAAATAATGATCATGTACCGGGCGCGCATTTTCATTATGCGGAAGGATGTGTATGATGTGCTCTTTGAAAATTGTATTATAGGTGCTTACGACCCAATCTCTGTAACCCTCTCTTTCTCTTATGTGACGCAGACGAAGTTGCGCGGGTCAGCTAGTTGGTAATACAGGGTGGAAACGGTAAACGGGGCAGTAAGGGGAACTGCAGCTACACGAAAAAGGTCTTAGAAACAATCCATATTTTTTTTGCTAAATGTTGATCCCCCATTCACAGATTTAATTAAAAAATAAAGTGCAGTTAGCAAGAAAATTGCCATTTTACATAAAACAATTTTTTTGATGCCCATTATGATAAACTTTAACCGTTGCAGCTACATGAAAATGGTCTTAGGAAACCATCCGTAATTTTTCGTGAAATTTTGATCCCCATTCCCAGATTTAAAAAAAGTAAGAACAGTTAGCAAGAAAATTGCTATTTTACACAAAACATTTTTTGATGCCAATCGATCCTGTTTCTAATACTCAACGGTTAAGGAAGCTCCCCTTTCTGCCCGGTTAATCGTTTCCACCCTGTATTTACATTTACAAATAAAATAATACTACAAAGAAAATGTAGACTAAGTATACGAATGTACATCAGACATAAAGCCCGAAAAGTTACAAATACAAACGAGTTCAAATCCTACTATCTACAAATAATAAAAATGCTTTGTCCTGAAGGACTGTGATGGATCAACGCACAGCCTTTACCGCAGATTGTAGAAACCTGAAGCTTGGAGGGTGTATTTTTTATATAATAATTTCAGAAAATCATTTCTTATCGTATGCCTATAATACGATAAGAATACCCCTAAGGGGGTGAAAAGGTGGCGGGCAAAGTTTGTATGGGAAAATGTGATTCCTTGGTCCAATCTACTCGTACTTCAAATTTTGCTATCAACAATATTAACAGAAATGATGGACGCGTTTCGTATTGCACGTAAATTGATTTGATGCATATCTTAGGAGATACACCGTTTTAAATAACTCCGCAGCAAAATAATGATCATGTACCGGGCGCGCATTTTCATTATGCGGAAGGATGTGTATGATGTGCTCTTTGAAAATTGTATTATAGGTGCTTACGACCCACTCTCTGTAACCCTCTCTTTCTCTTATGTGACGCAGACGAAGTTGCGCGGGTCAGCTAGTTCAAAATATTTTACAACACTTGATCTAGCCTCAGGCTTTCATCAAATTAAAATGCATCCTAAGGACTCACCAAAAACGGCGTTCACCGTCCCTCAAGGATATTTTGAGTACAATAGAATGCCATTTGGTTTAAAAAACGCTCCCGTAACGTTTCAACGATTGATGAATATCGACACAGAAGCCGCTATATCCGTCCTTAACAAGACATATATTGGTAGTGCCCCTATGTACCAATCGTGAGTTATATCGATTCTTCGATATCGACGCTTCGGCAAAGCTCAAATTTCTCTAGATCATGTCCCAAAATTAATTTTCACATAGCAAACCTCAACATTACAGCAGATGGTATCTTGGGCAATGACTTCATGAGTTACTTAGTTCAGTGACAATATCTATGTACAATCGAAAACTATGCGTATACGAGATCGCACTTACAAATTAATTATTTCATAATGAAGAGAAACCAACAGAATCCGTAGATAACAAACAGTTCATAGGCCAACGAACCGAAACTGTTATCACATGCTGTACTAATGATATTCAAAACGGACCCGCCTTAATCGAAAAACAAACCATTAGCGACGATCGATGTCACTACTCCTAACGCCTTAGACACAGTAAAAGATAACAAATCCCTAACTACCTGTGTAAATTCCGGTAACAATGATAAACCAGTGTTAACACCTAGAGTCCATGAATCTATATATAAACTCAACAAATACACATACGTTAAGGGATAATCAAAACAAAGGAGATAAACTCATTCGCAGAGATCACCTCAATGAAGAAGAAAATCAATCTCTGAGTAAAATTGTTATCGAGTTTTCAGACAATACATCTTCATCACAGAAATCGAACCCTTGACATTCATTAACCACACCAAACACACAATCCATACTACATCAGACACACCGATTAATACAAATACTTATCGATTTCAGTATGTGCATCAACAAGAAGTAAAATAGCAAGTTCAAAAGATGCTAGATCAAAATGTTATTCAGCATAGTTCATCTCCTTGGAGCAGCCCTATTTGGGTAGTCCCCAAGAATCTAGATGCGTCAGGAAAACAGAAATGGCATAATTAGTCATCGACTAGAAACTTAACGATATCACTATAGGATAAAGTTATCCATTACCCAACATAACCGACATTCTAGACAAGCTGAGCCATTCAATTTACTTCACTACCTTAGATCTTAAGATATCCCAAAAGCATCTTTTAACACACCATAGGAACATAGCGAGTTCCTTAGAATGTCATTTGGTCTAAAAGAATGTCCAGTGTCAGTGTCCTCCAAGGCTTACAAAGTGAACGTTGTTTTGTCTACCTGAATAATATAGTACTATTCGCATCCAGTCTCCAGGAACACGAACAGAAGCTTACTGAAGTCTACAACCGACTTAAAAAAACGGTCTGAAAGTCCAACCTCAACTGTGTGAAGCCAAATCCAGACAAATTAGAGCGGTCCGAGAATTTCCAGTTCCTAAATCTTGCAAAGACAATACATGAAATCATTTCTAGCCCTTGCAGGTTATTACAGGCGCTTTATAGCAAACTTCAGTCAAATAACAAAATTATTCTATTCTACAAATGAGCTATGATCATTTTATATCTCAAAATGTTTCTTTCGATAGTCCGAAATTAAAAGTATGTATTTTTGTACCTGATTTACAAAATGTTCTCTCCACTAAATCGTATCTTAAGACTAACCTCGATAAAAGACTTTCTGAACTAAATATTTACTTAAGTAAGAACTCTAGACAGAAAAGAGAACTTTTAGATGGGTTCAGTTCCTTGTTGAAATACCTCATTGGTACTCCAGATGCCAAAGATGCGAAACATTACGACGAATGCATGAATGCTTGAGAAACGTCAACTCGATCTTACTTCTTTAACACAGAAACAAATCCAAATAACGTCGAGAACTATCAAAAATTTCGACGACACGATATTTAAAATCTCTGATGATCAACAAGTCAGTCAAGTCATAAATGAAAACATTGATCGTTTATATCAATATTTTAATAGCACCACTAAAGCTATTTTCGATTTAAAAATTACGGAAAAAATTTCATCAATCTCAATTTTAATACTAGTGATCTAGTATCAAAATTGAGAAACTCGTTTTAGAGATTGGTAACCGATTACCAATCTCAAAACGATTGCCTTTCGAGTATTTATTTGCAAAATCAAACATAATTCATCACTCAATAATTTCTCTTAATAAACTATATCAAAATCTTCTCTTATCCAACCACGCTAGATCTAATAAACAACTAGTTAGCCCTCTTACCATCGACAATATCAATAAAATCTTAGATTCGTCTCAACTCTCTGCTTATGTCTACTCAAATAGATTAGTTTATATGTTAAGTATAGATTTCTCACTCGTTAAACCTGAATCCATATCTACTCAATCCCTATCCAACATCCAATTCCTCACTCTATACCACCATCCTACCAGAGCATAAGTATTTGGCCACAAACACTAAGTATCCACAAGCTCATTGGACAACTGAGCAAGGCCATACGCCGAAAGAAGAAGCGTGTGCCGAGATATCATCGTCTACAAGTCTAATACACGACCTGTTTGTGAGCTAAAAATCCTACTCAGCGTCTCGAACGACAGATGGCTCTACATCCTCAGCAACGCAACACAGTGCATCCTTCAATACAACAATCAAGTCTCGCATCATAACATCTACGGTTCAGAAATTATTACCCTTGAAGAAAACTGCAAACTTCACACTGGATACAGTACTCTATCAGCACACCAAAGCAGAGAAGCAACGTCACATTTCCGATTATAGTTCCTGAAATCAGAACTGAAGATTATTTCGACGAAACTGAAGATCATCATTTTCCTAACGTTCTACCTATCTCAATCAACGCCATTGGACTCACTCAACAACCTGAAACATCAACTAGATAAGCATAACGAGGAAATACCAGAATAAATTTTTTTGGTTCTACTTCGCATTAGAAACCCTCATGTTATTATTTTTAATGTATGAATTATTCAGAAGAGGTCTTAGAGTTACAGATACTTTTGGTCGCAATAATTATGACAACCACTGCATCCAGATCTTCAACAACTGCTTTGGAAGAACATCACGACGACAACATCGATTAGAAATGAATTTAATAATATTTTTTTGTAATTTCGCAGTTTTTCTATCCCACGAATCTCTTTTACGATTATCTAATAACTTTCAAGCAATGTCTTCTCAATATATAACACTTTCACACACATCTTACAAGTGTTCAGTCAACGAAATCATATGTCAAGATAAACCTTAAAATCGAAAATAGGCTTTCAGAACTTAGTAAGCATGTATCTAGGAAAAAAACTAAAAGAGATTATGAGATGGTTTTGAGTGTCTTTAAATGGCAAATTGGTACACCAGACGATAAAAACGCTGTGTGATACGATGAGTGTATCAATCGACTTGAGAAAGCGGAACTAGACCTAATTAAGCTCAAGCAAAACCAACTTCAGACCCCTTTTTTCGCAATCAAATACTTCGACGAAACCACTTCCAAAATCTCTGTCGAAGAGCAAATTATTTACGAAAACATCAATCGTCTGAATGATTACCTGAATAAAACTGAACATTTTTGAACATTGAACATTTTTGACACAAAGTAAGCGAAGGCATTTCTGACAAGTATTCTATTTGCAACATTTGAAGTTTATCCTTCTATTATTAAATTAAAGAAATTATATAAGAACTTTTAATATCCAACAAGGTTAGGAGAAACACAAATGTTGTAGCTTCAGTATCCATTGAGAATATCCCCACTCTATTAGATTCGTCTTCTCTATTGGCATATTCCAAATAGAGGAGACGAATCTAATCGAATCGGCTAGTTTACGTTTTAGAATTTCCCCTAATCCAAAACGAGCCCATCAACTCATATCAAATTTATTCGATTCCTATCAAACATCCAAATTCCTCCTTTCCTCTACTATCCTTCATGAGCATTTATATCTAGCCACGAATCCTGGTGGGCAATTTTATGTATCGACGAGCTCACTGGAAACCTGGAACACCTTCGCAACAAGAAGAAGTGTCTGCAAAAATCTCGTCGTCTACAACACCTAGGCACACGAGATTAGATCCTGTTCAGCAAATCCACACACTTACCGGATCACTTCAGGATGCAAGCTGCATACTGGGTATATCACATTAGCAGCATACCATTCGGCTGAAGAAATGTAGTACCTACCTATTCCTGACATCAGAACAGACGATTGCTTCGAGAAAACCAAGGATGTAGAGACTCCAAATCTGATCCCTATTACAATCAACGAGACTCCACTGGACTTAATGAAAAGTAGGTATTCAAAATGATCTAGATAAATGCTCCGAAGAATAAATTGATAAGAATCACAATCTTTTCTTCAGAAAAACCAATAATTAATATAATTATAATTAAATGCGCGTGTGGCGCAGACGATACCCGTTGTTTGCAAATATTCAACAACTTGAACTTACTTGACTCAATAAAATTGTACGTACCTATTAATTAAAATCAAAATTGTGAGAAATTCTAAATAAACTGAAATAAATAGAAAATGGAAATGAAATGAAATTGAAACAAGTAGAAGGGAACTGAAGAATTTGAAATTCCCGGCTGATCCGACGAACCAATGTCTATTCGCATATTTCATGTGCAGTTCTTCGTTTGGGAAACAATCTCAACAATGCTTGTCAACGAACTTCTTTCCATTTGTTTTTTGACACAAAATTAGTATTTGTCGGACCAAGAAATCGGAAAAATCACCACTTCAAAACCACAGTTATATTTACAGAATGCTTCAAATTCATCTGAAACATAGCTCTGATTCTAGCAGTCATTTCCACTAACGAAAATAAACTTACTTGACTCAATAAAAAATAGTACCTACTTGTAAATTCAGATTGAAATTGGAAATGAAATTGTCTAATAAAAATATTGAAAATATTCTGAAATAAATAGGAAATGGAATGAAAATAAATTTGCAATGAAATAAGTAGAAGGGAACTGTATAATTATAATTCCCTGCCAAACCGAAGTGGCGACAAATCAATGTCTATTCGCATATTCATTAAAGATGGCTGTCTTGGCAATAAGATATACAGGGTGGAAACGATAAACGGGGCAGTAAAGGTTAAATCTGTGAATGGGATCAAAATTTCACAAAATAGTCATGGATGGTTTCCTAAGACCATTTTCGTGTAGCTGCAACGGTTAAGATAGCTCCCCTTACTGCCCCGTTAACCCGTTAACCGTCTCCACCCTGTATACCTTTGATTGAGCTGTTCAAGAAAAACTTTCGGAGACCGTTCAGAAATATAACAAATTCAAATGACGACTGTTATAAAATAAAAAATTAAAGAAAGAAATGTATCTAGTATAAGTAGAGTACCCTCGTAAGTCTCTTTCGTATCCTAACGAATGGAAAAAGCACAAGAAGTATTAACATATAAAATTAACTTAATTAAAGCCCACTCGCACCTATCATTCTGTCGCTGACAATTTCAATTTAGTATTTCCTTGTCAGAAAAAAACCCTATGTTTTTTAAATATAAATAAAAATTTGGTTTTCATAAAGTAGTTTAAAACGTAGTTTTTTTTTCGGAAGGCGTAAGTATTATAGGTAGGTTTTCATATACATGGTGCTCACTCGGTTTCCTGGAAATCGTTGTTGGATGTAAACTGCTTGCTGCGACTGCCTGCGCTGGCACATTTCTCTGCTGATGTCTGACTGCCTCTGCTTTCCTCTACTTGTCTCTTCTTCGATTGCTTCTGCTTGACATCATCACCATCAGCCTCAATTCCAGCATCCCTCAGAGAAACGACAACTGCAGCGTTGCTATATCAGGACATGATGGAAAATATCAACCCCGGCTTCTTCCAAAACACTAACACTGCACTTTTGACGTCACCATTTTGGGTTATATTGGACCATAGCACGATGACAGAAGCTTCTTCTTATATTTTTCAAGATCTCACCCATTTCCGACACCAGCGTATTAAAGCGCGGTAATCAAGAACGAAGAAGGTCTGACTAGGACACAAAACTGGTGTGCGTATGAACATAGTCTTGTCTCATGATGAATAACTCACAAGAGGACTACACTCGAGGAGTACGGAACGAAATTGGATGAAGAACTGACGAGTATGAGTAATGATCCTGCTTTTAAATGAACATTTTTGGTAAACAGGATAATTTACTAACGAGGTGCCAATGTTCACAACAACAAAATCATTAGGGATCGATAATATTTTCCAAGAAAGTAGAAATTATTTGTGAAAAACAAAAACAAAAAGATAAAATAGGTACCTATCCTAATTATGTTCAATTAAGTAATGGTTAGAATGGTGGTTATTTAATTTTTGATAATAAATACTAAAAAATATCGTGTTATTTGTGTGAAACTAAGTAAGATTTTCAATACCAAAGTGATAACATAAATACATATTTCAAAAAGTCTTAACAAGCAAGCAACAAAACTACACCACAATAAATGTGTCTCATAAATCATAATCTCAAGTTAATCCCAAATCATCCCATTGAATCCTCGTCAAATATCACCGCAGAGCTCCAAAAAAATAATTTATGACCTCAAAACTCATAAACAATGTAAAGCAATGTGTCAAAATACTCCAGTATAATACGATCAACGCCTAAGGACGGTCGAAGTGTTCATAATAACTCAAAGAAACCCACTTATAAGTCAAACTACAATAGATGTCACCGCTGAGTCGGGATAAAAAATACTATGAACTTCTGAAGCAGTTAATAGGGAGCCTACACAAAAGCACAGCGGTGGCACAACCTTTGAATGAAGTCGACCTACTAATTCATATTTATACGGTGTGTCCGCGCTCAAAGGGTTTTCTCTCTCTGAATTATTTTCTTGGATTCTCGTACTCATGTCACTGTGGAACGGTGAATGTCACGACGATGCTGTGACGAAAGGTATTATAAAAATGATATTATCCGACATTTAAAAACTATAGAAGATTCACAATCTAATAAATGCTTCATTAAACTTAATCACGCATCGTCTACACGAACGTCTTCTACGAATCAGTGAGTCATTCCAAAAAGAAATACACTTAGCCATTCATTGTCATCAACAAATGATGTTTTCATTGCTCTACAAGTTTTGTGATCATCAATAAAGTTTTTTGTCCTGTCAAAATATCTCGGCACTAAATAGAATCGTGCAATTGGCTTTTGTGGCCAAACAAAATCATGCGCAGACGTTTGTGGAGAGGTGTAACAAAAGCTCAATCATATTTACATTTAGTCATTGGCTATAAATCAACACAAGTTATGCTGCACTTCAATAGGACCTCGAGACAATCAGTGATAAACTGATAAAGAAATGGTTCTAATGTAAATAAATGGTCATCGATATGTTAGTGTCTGCATCGGGTTTGGTTACTGTGGAATAGGCTATATTTTTTTTAACCGTTTTAATTTAAATTTAATTCGAGCACCGACTCAAATAAAACCGACTTCAAAAAAAAAAACAAAAAGTTAAAAATAACTTTAGCTTCTGAAGTCGGTGACCTTTGTTTGATTGATTTAATTTTTTTGTCACCGACTTCAGAAGCTAAAGTTATTTTTAACTTTTTGTTTTTTTTTTGAAGTCGGTTTTATTTTTTGCAAAAAAAGTTTTTATTTTCAATTTTTAGTGGTTCACATGTGCTTGGTACACATGGAAAGTGCATACCGTTACAATTACAACAAGCCCAAACACGACTAGGATACATTGTCTCATTATGGAGTTCCGTGACTCTTGGCTTCATCATCCGATCTGATGGTAGAATGGTTCTCATCAAACGCAAGTGCTTCATTTGTTGCAGAAAATACCAAAATCGCTGTACGTTATCCTATAAAATTTGAAGAGTTCCCTCGATTTCGCCAAGATTCCATCATCAGATCCCGACTTGTTGGCTATGGGACCAACTTGGAAGTAAAACAAAAAAATAATTTTTCAAATCGGTTCAGGCGTCTTCGAGTACCGGTAATCGGTGAACATACATAAAAAAAAAAAAAAAAAAAAAAAAATACATACAGTCGAATAGAGAACCTCCTCCTTTTTGGAAGTCGGTTAAAAACTAGAAAACGCTGTCAAAATCTTACATTTTTTAAATACGCCTTTTACCGAAAACAGAAAAGAGACACATCATCCTAAAAACAGGAATGAGTAGATCAGACAAATGGTTGGTCTAAATGTCAAATCCAAATAAAACCAAAAGAGAAAATAAAGTATACATTTACCACACATTTTTGTCCTTATAAAACACTAGCCGATGCCGCGGCTTCGCCCGCGTATAATTATATACTAAAACCTTCCTCTTGAATCACTCTATCTATTAAAAAACCCGCATCAAAATCCGTTAGTTTTAAAGATCTAAGCATACATAGGGACAGACAGACGCGGCGGGAGACTTTGTTTTATAATATGTAGTAATAGTGATAGTGATAAATGAAAAGTCTTCTCCACACTATCTCCATCATAACGCATCCGTAGATGAGCGCGCGCGCAATAACAAGTGAAGCTAACAAGCGGTCCATACAAACCGTCCCTCTGACACTAATCCTAAATTATAACACCTAACTAATCACTCGCACTTTACTATGCTCTAACTTTATCTGCGAGCCACTAACAAGATCTATTACTTGACTATTCATATTGATTTGTTAACTGCCAGTGATATTTCTTAGTCTATTTTGAGGAGGTTAAGTTGTAAGAGGTGTATTTATACCTCAATTTACAATAACAAACACAAAACTGAGTAAAAACTCGATAATATTAAATATTTGTACATTATCAAAGTCAAAATTCAATCTACAATAAACAACCTCATCAAGAAGCCGTCAACCGAGCATTCTGTACATCAAACTAAGTTGCTGGGAAACGACTTTATTTTTTGGGGTTTTAAATCATTTTTGTGGTAGAACTCAATTAACGCACTTAAAACATTGTGTGGATGGATTGAATAGTACGGGGGTCGTAGAGGTGTTTAAAGTTAAAAATCCTTACAATAAAAACTTCTATTTAAAAAAAAACTTGTCAAATTGTTGGAACTTTAAGCCCCAATATGTCCGTACCTGGTAGGTTCCCAGGTATGGTGTAGAACAAAGAAATGATAGCAATGACGGGGAGAACAAGTGCCTTTCGGCTTCGTAGGTGTTTTACACCCTTTAGAACCAATCTTTAATTTTACACATACTAACATTTTTCAATCTTTTTTTCGATAGGGGTAGATCGAAATTACAAATCGCCACTCGCTAGGTATGTATATCCTAACGTGTATCCACCTCTTCTCCTTCTATTCCTTTTGCATTGTTCACGTTCATATTATCTGGTTATACATGCAGGCCAGCTGCGGCCTGCGAGCACACCCTTTCTTCTGCCAAGTTATCAAACTTTTAGGGTTCAACAACTAATGAGAGTTAGCATCCTCAGTCATTGAGACCTTATTCCCACATTTTGTTAGAGTTCTCAGTGTTCTCACTATTAGATACACGAGGGAATATTAAGCCGTTACTAAGAAACATGATAATAACGAAGAAAAATATCAAAAGCGGCAATGAAAGCCAACGACACGAGCGAGGAATTAAGTTTGACAGTAAATAGAGTTGTAATTCAGCGATGTTCGTGCGCACGAGTTGCGGTATCGACAGGATAATAGAGGTGATCGCGACCGGCCCCACCACTGCCATCTAGCGCCGATCGCTTCACAACTTTATTAATCGTATCGATTACCGATAACACGGCCCAAAGTGCTGTCGACACTTCCAGGTTATATCGATAATATGTGGTTTACCTATATATGATGCACAAAAAATGTGACACTCAATCCGACCGTCACAAGTCTTCTGTGCCGTATTCTTCGATCACATCAATCAATCTGATTTATATTTAAAAAAAGCCACAGCAGTCTATTGAGTCAATGACACTTAAATATCGGAAGACCATTTCAAAAGGCGTGCAAAAGAGGGTTCAGCGGGGTTACCACAACGTCCAAATGCGATTCAATTTAGGTTTGAGCTGTCAGTTTTCTGACAGTTTTTCTATGGAACTGACAGCTTGCGACTCAGTTTAGGACCTGAATTGAATCGCATTTAGAGGTTGTGGTAACCCACCAGTTCAAAGTTGATTAGACCTTCAATGCTTTTACGAAGTGACCGGTTACTACATTATGCTAAAAGCAACCATAAAAACCTATTATGAACTATGATGACAAAACAAACAATAGAGTACCTACCTCTGATACCACACGACACACAAAGCTGACGTGTTGTTCAGTAATATATTTCGAGCATTATAACTTATCGCTCTATTAATACAGTCAAATATATTTCCATCAGAATCTTCAATTTTTAAAGCCTCAATTTTTTCGCCGATTACAATACTTGGGTCACTTTCATGCGTCGCTCGAGAGTATAAATTGACAGCTTACTGATGGCTTGCTGATTACCGTCCTAGTTTTTGCTGACCATGCCTTTTAGAGGTGACAACGGAACCTCAATTTCACTCGTAGGCTGCTTGCTGCTGCCGCTGTTTTTTTTTGCGAAGTTAAACTGCCAGTGAGTAAGTAAGTGCTGTGGTAATGTTAAGTAAAATTTGTTGTAGGTGTGGGTATGCTTGTGAAAGACCACCCGTTCTTTGCCACATACAAGTCATCATTCGCTGCCAATAGTTTTCACAGTTCTACCCAGGTATTTAACAGGATTATTTCAGAAGAAGGCAAGCCATTTCTAGTTAATACGCAGTGCCTACCTAATTAGATACCTAAACTTGAACCGTAACATACAGTGTTTAATAAGGTACCGTAGAACTTTAATTCTACTAATTTCAGCATTATATCGTAACTGTTACCCACAAACTTCTTTATCGACAATTTGCCAACACTAAAGGCTGTGTTGAAGGCTCACTCATCGAGTTCAAAAGCCAAGCGGTGATCTGTTACCGCGCCCGCCGTAATGCTGGGGTTACCCAACCATTGCTACAATTTCTGAGCGAGTAATACTCCTAGCTTAGATGTAGCCTAGTCAAACACAACGTGAACTTCTTATCTAGGTTAAATATTGGAGGCTGGACATTGAGATATTATGTAAAAGGTGTGGTGGTTTAACTTATCGAGTGTGTATAATTTCTACACCCCTAATTTTTAATTAGTACAAATACTTAAAGGGCTTGTCAAAGATGTTCTTGTTATTATATATGTGAAGTCTCAAGAAATAATATTGATAAACAGCAAAGTCATTAGCGATTGTTTATATCCAAAAATGTCACTCGATGCATGGAAATATGGCACAGGCCATTCTTAAATTCTTATTAGTAGTCATTAATCGTTTTTGCGACCATCATCCGTCATTCAGTCATTCATCCGATCATCGTATCGTCATTCAGTTATGAGTTTACCAATTATGACAAATTTTCGTTGACAATTTTGGGATTTCGTTTTTTTTTTACTTTTGACTACACAAATATGATCGGTAAAGGGTACGGATGCAGCCCCATTTTTTTGTACTAATTAAAAATTAAGGGTGTTTATTTATTTATTTATTGACACACCAACGACTCATTCATTATCTCATTACATTAAATATTCTATTTGAATGTATAAGTTATAGGGTGTATAGTTTTGTGCCCAATATTGAATAAAAATTGTTTATTAAATAACATATTACTTATGAGGCCGCTAATGCTTTTTTTATCAATAGGATAAACGACAAAAATATCTAGTTAGTCCGTCAGATAGATTTTCAAAAAATATTGTACTGATATTTTTTTCTTTTTATCAGTACAATATTTTTTGAAAATCTATTTTTATATTTTTTTCTTTTTTCACGTAAACAAAAAATGAAGGCGTTAAAAACACGTGTGACGTCACATTTGCGTACATTTTTACCGGAAAATGACGTCACAAGCTTCGTTAATCTTTGACGCGTTTTATCTTCGTCAGTTTTTATTAATTTGATAAAGCTAAAAACACTTTTCCAATATTTTTCTATAATCTTAACTGACAGAATTATATTTTTTTAGCAATTATGACTACAGCAGCCCACACAGCAATAATTTCTATTTCAAGTATAATAATTTTCATCGTAAAACCCTGATGTCACCTGTGAAAACGATCACAATTTGCAAAAAGCACAACCTAATACCATCGGAACTACACAGCACCTTGATAATCCTAATAATCAGGTTGAAAATGTTCAGAGGATAATAAACCACAATGAGAGCGCGTTAGAGCCGCCGCGGGTGATAAACTCGCCGCCAAAGAGCCTCTAATAAGTGCCTGTAGGACAAAATAACAAACACATTAGACACCATCAGGTGGACTCCTTCACAGCTATGGGCCCTTTGAATTAAGGGGACCTAGAAAGCGGTAGAGGTTCCAAAACAGTGTGAATGAAGGGTGTCAGAGATTCCTCAAGCAGGAAGGTCTGAAATCCTGAAGCCGACCCTTAGATTATTTGGCGAATCATGTTGTTCATGTGAAACTGTTTTTCAGCGTTTGTGTTTAAAATATAGACATTGGATACATTTGAATATCGACAAAATATTAAAGTTTGTTTCATTAGTGGTAAAGCATTAACACAGTTATAATCTCTCTGACTATTTGTAGTCAACGTTCTACGAATACGGCGTTTCGATTTCTTTTTTCAGTATTTTCATGAAACACTAATGTTTGGCAAGATACAGCAATTTTCAGTATTCCTCTGAAAACCAAGTTCCAATTTATAAGTTTTCTAGTTCTATACAAGAAAACGCAAAACCCCTTAATCGACAGCTCGCGGCAAACGTTTCATTCGAGCGATGATTTCGCACCCATCCAGCCTCGCCTGCTAATCCATTATCTAAAACAAAACCTTATGCATGTGCTAATAAAGAACAGAATCTCTCAAACAATGGTAATTAATTACGAAGCCTTCCTTCAAACGAAAATCCACTTTAAAACGTTAGTTTTAGAAGATAGTTTTGATTGAGAAACAGGATCCTAGTTTATATCCTGTGGGTGAGTATTATCCCGAGATCAATCAAAATCGCGCGAAACGTTCCTTTGTTGGTCTCAAGCTTACAAATAGCACTCTTTACTGTAATTCGTTTGACCGTAATGACTTGCACCTTGGCGCTGACTTTGTTCTTCACAATTAATGACTGATATGCATTTTGTTTGGAAGGTAAAACGAATATTGCAATACAGCCGTCAAAGACGCTGACTGGAAGCGATACATAGAAATGCGTTTTTTGAAGTGTTTATTTATGTGTTTAGTCCACGATTTCTTGCTTTGTTCCGTATTTTCAGTACCAATTACGGTCCTTCATACCTACAAATCCAGAACAAATTAATGAAATTTTGTAACTCATTCTGACTAAGACTTATTTTAATCACCATTTAGCAAACGATACATTCTAAACCACCAAGCCTGAAATTAAACAAAAATTGAACATAAACCTCCCATAGGTTCCATGCAAATTGTAACCCTCAGACGCGTATACTTTATCCGACACAGCTACTTATCCATGGATTTGCATATCGATCATTTATCACAACCACCGCGAGAATTGAATGATGTTTATAATCCTTAATAAGGCGGTATTACGCCAATAAGCGTATAAGTGAAATTAAGTGAATAGCCCGGTTAGTGCGAGCAACGATTGCGATTTAATGTGAGTTCGCCTCTAGTTATCATGTATCAAACTTTGTGTCGGGCGTCCTTAACCACCACCTACCTTTTAATAACGAGTCGTTAGAAGACTGCGCAGTGTAGTTTATGTTCAGAGGCAGCAAGATAACTGTCCAGTTGCACATATCGCCGTAAGTTAGGAATGGGTGTATTTGGCACCGTAAAATTACACCGTCGCATACATTTCACAATATTACGGTTTCACTTCGACAGATTATAATCTACCGAAAAATAATGCGTCATATTGTAAACAGTATGTTCAGTTGACGATATTTCGACAGTTAACAATCTCGCCAGTTATATTACAATCTAACGGTTTTTACAATGTGACGCTTACATAATTATATGTATTCATCTTTTGATCCAAGTTGAGAAACTTTTTAAACTTCGAAAAAGCAGACGTTAATGATAATTTAAAACCAAAGAAAATGAATAAAAGTATTGTTTCGGGTCGGAACTTAAATTGCCTGCCATTTAAAGTGTCTGATAATATCAATTGCTGGTGCGGCGGCTCCCAAAAACATTCCCTTAAAAATTAAAACATACAGTACGTAGTACGCTCCTAAATGCTGCTATGCCTAACATACCATGTTCGATAACAATTAGATACACGCAATATTTGGGTCCATTGAGACCTCTCCTAAATAGCTCTCAAACATGACAACAACAAGACGTTTAACCGAAGTTCGATCTGTTTCACAAACCGCTCTACGGAACCCCCAGCGACGTCGCTCCTCCATAATGATTGATGGCTCCCGAATCCCGCGCCGGCGGCGATCCCGGGATTTATGCGCGCGACTCCCAGCTCCGACGTTTGCATCCGCTGTACGGGGCGAGGCCGCGTGGCACATCACTATGCGACACGTACGACGTACGTACATCACTACGTACGCAGATTAGCGAACGGGGAAGATATGAGTAATATGTAGGATGTGTGGTGATTGACAATTGAAGTGATTGTGGTAATGTTTCGGATCTCGACGTTCATTTTTGGAGACATATAATGTGGGTAACATAGTTTTTGCTGTGAACTTTCAGGCGTTATGAACTTGTTGCCTTCACTTCTTACCTATTATCACAATTATTATAGACTTGATACCTACCTTAAGTCGACACATGTTAAGCTCATAGATTAGTTATGAGTTCAGAATTGAAAATTGTTGAGCTTTTGAAACTGCTGATATAGAGGCATCTAGAAATCAAATTTCCTTAATAATTTTTGTATCTTCAATTTACTCTTTAAGTACCCTTTTTTAAGCAAACATGAGCCACCAATTAAATCCATCAATGTGCTAATACGTACCCGTCCACATGTTAACTAACACAAGGATATCCTCCCAATAAATCACACATGCAGTAATAAATTCCTCGCCCATACATTACAGCGATAATCTAAGCCTTCGCAAGTGCAGTTATTACGATAAGATTTATTGCATTCACGGCGATTATATGCCGAAAACTGTGATATTTTGACCCTTTTGTTCAACAGCCGCCAGCCAAACAATGAACAGGTGAAGCGGTCACCGCCGGAACACATCGCACAACAAACCAACCTTTCTTTACACTTTTTGTTAAGTTTTTTTGTTAACCATAGGTAAATGGTGTCCAGATAAAGGTCGAACTAACACCAGCAGTAATTAGAGACGATTAATAATCGGTTATCTTGATCACGGACTCGGATACCATAATAATTGGGACGTGTTCTGTTAGAAATTATTTCCAATTCCGACTTTGCTGTGTGATTGTTACCTATAAATTAAATACATACTAATTTTCGGCAATTTGATGTGCCGGTTACGTATAATAATAATCGAATAAAACCGTGCGATCAATCATGTGCTCGCAGTGAGGTGCATTTTGAAGTAACGTGTCAATTCATAAACGATAACATTGCGTTTGTTCCATCGCTACAGAGATCGGAATCGTCGATATGACTTCTATGTTCGAAATCAATTTGTTGGAATAAAGGCATGGTTCATGTCATAAGTGGTTTTTATCTACGATCGACTTGTGTCGGCGGCGTTTCGCGCATGCGCCGTGAAGGAGCGCGGGAATGCGACGTCCGCGCCGCCGCGCCCGCGCCGCAGCTTCTCCGAAGTCCGAACTGCATCACTGACCATACCTTTATTATATCGCCTTAACGTTTCGAGAGATGTGCTCCATAATATAATGCTAAACGTGTCATTATCGATTCAATTTAATTAAATAAATTAACACAACTTTCCGTATCTTCACAAACTGCTGGGCGATCGCCTGCTGAATACACATGAGAATTCGCATTTCGAATAAAAGAAAGTTTATATTCAAAGGAGCTCATAACAAAATATTACCAACATTAAAAATGTCGACAGTCGATGATTTTATATAAAGAAACGTATGGACATCGATATTCGGCGTGGTAAACATTGTTCGCTGTGAAGGCAGAGTGACGGGACGGTGGCGGCCCCTTGCGGCGCTCAATTGATGCATCGCCTGCTCACCCACTGATTCAGGTTTGTAGCAATAATGTAGCTCTTAATACGTGCCTGCGACATGATTTAACTCATATCAGGTTTTTTTCTCCTACTATTCAATTCATCGTGAACGGAGAAACCGAATATTTATGTGGGTATAATATTTGATATGCAACAAAAACGGACTGTATTTTAATAATAAATGAGAGCAACTTCCAATTGTGAATATGGAAAATATCATAAATGTTGCAATGCTACAGACTTTTAGATGCGGTAAGATAAAGTAAGACGATAATGACAATCCACTCTAATTTTTGCGGTTTTTTTTAAGTAATCACTTTGTTGGATATAAGTATTAGGCAGTACTTAGGCACTGACTGACAGAGAAGACTAGATGATGAAAGTGGAGATCCAGATTCCATTAGAAGTAGTTATTCAGCAGTTGATTGCGATAAACCAATTGACCATCTTCGCAACAGGCATGCGGAAATGAAACTATCCGGAAATGAACAGGAGAATTTGCCATAGCTTGCGGGGAGCAACATATAGCAAGCTGTGAAGACATTGGGTCGCCCGTGTCCGGCGATGGTTCCCTAATCTACGAAATATGAACTGAATATCGAAGACCTAACAAGGCGACTAGGAGAATAGTATGATGCAGCGTATCTTTGGAGAGGCCTAGAAATTCAGCCAATAGCAGTCCATTCTAGCAGTGGAGGGCGATAGAGTGAGTAGATCAAATAACTTCATTTTGACCCTCATAAAACGCCATGTGGTTACCAAAACTTGTAAACTAATTCACTGCTACGTTATAAAATTCCTCAAAAACAGTTAATGAGACCTCATTAGCGGTTAAAAGAAGACAAGTTTACTGGTATCATAAATAGACAAGTTAATTTATAGATGTTTTGTCTCCTGAGCAGTGTTAGATAAACCCTTGTTGCATTTGTCAAGATCCGTTTATTGATACAATAAAACACCCTAGAAATAATTAGGAAGAAAATTACTCCCAAAACTTCTTAAATTAATTCGTTAGCCGTAAAACTTATGAGGGTATTTTTCCAGGCTATTAAGCAGGCAAGCCATGTGCCAAAATGCTTTGAATGGCGAAGCATAATTTGGTAAAAGTTTTTAGTAACAGCCACGCGACACCGTTTAAGAGGCATGCGGTTTTATTGTGGTTTCCGAAACTTCGTAAAAAGATACCTTACGCTTTTCACCCTTTTGATGTCAACTTTGCAAATCTATTAGGGCTTTGTTTCATTGTCACCTGTTCCTTCCGATGCGACGTTTGTCATGTGCTTTGAAATTTAAAAGAAAGTTTTAAACACTCTGCAAGCTGTGTATTTACGAAACGCTAATGGCAGGTTTCGGTCTTTAATCAGAACCAATTTTAAAGGATTCTAGTGAGGCTATGATTTTGCAGTAGGTAATGAACGAAATATGTATACGTTGGCCAGGTTATCAGGCTCCATTAAAAGTCCACTTCGTGAATGTTCACCGTTGTATTCGACACGCGATCCGCGCTTCACGGAAACCTCAGGTAGGCAGGCGCCGCCGACGCAAATGCTAAACTTTGCGCTCCGTGAATAAACAAAGAATCTCGCTACCACAAATCACAACGAAAGAATACTGAATAACCATGTCGAACTACAAAATCAGCTTTTTGTTTCTGGCTCAGCGTTTTAACTTGCGCTGAATTAAATAAATAAAAATGTTACGTGCGATTACACACACGTATTTGGTTCAAAGGAATTCGGATGCCTTAGAACAGAGCTATGAGTTTTTTTCTGTGGCCGCGGCGGCGGTAGGTAAGCCAGCAAACCATCGGTAGCTGACTCCGACCGATATTTCATGCGCAAGTTAGTTCAAACAAATCGTACGGTGTCCCATCGCATCACGTCATTATTTTTACGTCAACGGTCACGATCGAGATGAATAAACTCGTTACAACGAGCCATGGACAATGTATTGTTTGGGCAATCATGTTTTTTGCCCCACCTCCGTATGGCAATAACACACATGATGCGTTTAACCATTCAGCAAAAAAGTAATTTGTAGATTTAGTTTTTTGTTAAACCTCCAAACTTTTTAACTATAGTTACCACTACCTACATGATTATACAATACAAAACATTGCATAATCGTTTTAATATAATTACTAAGTAATAAGGAGTACACCGTGGCTTCCGACGATTAAAACAATTTCGTTCGAGTTTTGCTTTATTCTTTTTGTAAGAGGCCAACACGATATCACGTTTCCATAAAATCACCGAAGCGACTATTATTGTCTTTTCGTTCTTTGTTTCAAGTCCACACCAAGCCTTCATTTGATATTTAACTTTACGGTTGAATCAATAAAGGCTTGTTTGTTTTATGCAAGGTCATAGTTTGATCATTTCGCCTCGCCTGCTCGGAGATGCCCAGTAGCCTAGGTAACTCGATAAGGTGGATATCGCTCTGCCTCCGCTCAAGTATTTCGTACGATTAAGATGAAATTGCTTTTGTTTTAGTATTTTCAATTTTTGGGCATGTAGATGTTCATATTGTACGATGAACTTTTGAAATGAATTTGATACTTTTTTGTTTATTTCGGATTCTGCTGATAAGCTTAAGCAGTGACATGACAAGAAACCTCTCTAAACGTACATCGGATAACATCAGTAAAATAAAAATACCTTCGTTATTATTCATGAAAGAGTATAAAGATACAATATACATGATTTCAAAGGTGGAATAGTTCACATTCAAAATACAAGAAGAAATGCTGCTAATTTATTAATCTTCTGGGCACGTTTCCGGATGACAGCAATACGGAAGAGTACTTTGACGCCCAATGGTCCTATTGATGTCGTTGTATGTAAGTAGATACTTACTTTTAGTCTTATTTTTATATTTATATTTCTAGTTGTAGTTTGTACATAACATAGGTGTAAAACACCTCTTAACGAAGCCGAAAGGCACTTGTTCTCCCGTCACTGCGATATTTTTTTGTTCTACACTATACCTGGGAACCTTCTAGTTACCGAGATATTGGGGGTCAAAGTTACAACTTTTTGACAAGTTTTTTTTTTAATAAAAGTTTTATTGCAAGATTTTTACTTTAAATACCTCCACGAGTCCCGTACTATTCAATCCATCCATCAGCACAATGTTTTGAGTGCGTTACATTGAGTTATATCCCAAAACGTGATTCTTGACCCCAAAAAAAAAAGTTGTTTCCCAGCAATAATTTTTGCGTAAAGTTACTTAGTTTGATGTACAGAATGATCGGTTGACGGCTTTGTGATGAGGTGGTTTACATCCTGTATATAAAAATATTTTTTAGTCTAAACCTTTTTAGATAATACTAAAAGAAGAACTTTCTTCTACTATGATAAACATTTGGTCAATTGAACTCAAATAATTTCCATTAAAAAAGGCTAAATATAAAAAAGGTACCTACGCAATTTCTCTATTGTCGCCACCCTGAAAAATTGCAAACACATAAATCGAAACACACAATAGAAATATACACACAGCGCGTCATACTACTTATACAAAAATGGTGTTCTCCATAACACAGCTAGATGTTTACTTTTCTTGGTGCTTTGCTACTGAATTCCCAATTCTCGTTGAAGCATATATCATACGTGTCGACCATAATTATTATGGATGTGTTGAAACAAGAAAATAGACCATCTGGCAATTTGTAACGGTCTGCCAGAAAAAAAGGCAAACCTTTTCCGTTGAATTCAGTAGCTTTTACGCCTCACTGAGTTTGTTGTTGACTGTTGTTATCTAATGTACTACCTGTTCGTTGTTTACACGTTGTTGTAACACTTTATCGGTGAAGCATTTAATATAATTATGGTAGTGTGAAATACTTTCTAGTCATTCCTGCGCCTTTATGTTTTTACAACCTTTTTTGCACGGATATTTTGCTCAACCACGCAATAATCGGGTATCGTTTGAGGAAAATAATGGAAAATCAATAGTTTGTTAGTTAGGAACAATCGCTGGATTACCAAATATACCTGCCGGTTGAACGTTGTTGTCATCATGAATATCTTATAAGACATATGCCTTGTTATAAAACCAACTCAACCGTTGTTAAAGAAATATTGAAAATTGTGGAAATTATTTGGAAAATTTGTGAAATAGAAAATAAAACGCTGAATTCAAAATAGAAGACAAGAACACAGCAGTAGCAATTACCCGTGAACAATATAATACAACCCAATCCGAACAATCAAAACGATTAAACGATTTTGATAAACTACCAATCTTAATCATAAAAAACATAGAGCAACTTTAAAAATAGTCTTTGGTCCCACCTACGGCGTTCGTATGTTCCCACTGCACGTCACTCGTCCACGTAACCAAATACAGGATGATATTATAGGACGCTTTATCGGAGCATTTATTTTAATTCGATCTGTCAGAGATGAGACAAAAAATGCTCGGCTCGGGCAGGCATCGCTACTGGGCGCGCCGGCCGACGTAACGTGATCACGGCATACGAATTCCAACTGTTTTGATTGTGAGAAAATTGGACCAAAGTGTTATTCAGGTATAGTTTCTTCTAGAAATAACTTGATACCTTACATTCGTCGAGCTCCAGGCTTATCAGGTGCTTGACTACAAGCTTCATCAATGCGCTTTGTTTTTAGGTTACTTGAATTCATGTAGCAAAAGCCTTGTTACCAGATTTTTTTTTTGTTGTATTGAATTAATATAAAGCTGATAATGATACGACAAATCCAAAAATACGTAGAACAAAAAACACAGTTTGAATTTGTCACTGGAAGTAGGTGCCTACTTCGAGTGACAAATTCTTAGAAAATGTTCATTTACTAGCGAAGATTGACCCAGGAGATGCAATGAGGCTTAATTGAAAATAAAAATAAAACCTACTCCAAAAAACACAAAAAAAGTGAAAAATAACTTTAGCTTCAGAAGTCGGTTTCAAACTAAGTAAGTAAATCAATCAAACAAAGGTCACCGACTTCTGAAGCTAGTTATTTTTTATTTTTTTTGTGTTTTTGGAGTCGGTTTTATTACTTGCAAAAAAAATATTTTTCACTTATTAGTGGTTCATTTTTGCTTACCTTCACAGCGTAGCGGCGTGATGTTATGTTATGAACTGGTGTAAACAGTAGATAGACATGAGATTTCAGCAATCCCAGTCCATTTGCTATCATTTATTAAGGAGTTCCGTTGCCTATCTCCGAAGTTCTTCATCAGATCTTCACGAAATTGAAATGGGATCACTTTAAGAAAGTACTCTTCCAAAAACTATCCAAATCACATCAAGTATGCCTATAAAATTTGAAGAGTTCTCTCAATTTCTCCAGGATCAGATCCCGACTTGATGATTATTGGAACCACCTGGGAAGTTTACCCTTTCAAACAAAAAAAAGAATAATTCAAATCGCTCCAGCCGTCTTTGAGTAATCAGGGAATATACATTAAAAAAAAAATAAAAAAAAGGTTCCGACGAATTGAGAACCTCCTCCTTTTTGAAGTCGGTTAAAAATCGTTTCGTAAATGCCTGTCACTTGAAGCGCATGTTACGTTTAACTGGCCAAGATTATGTTATACTATGCTACTTGATTTAAAAGAAGCCTCGGAAGAAGATCGGTAAAGGAAACAGACTTTTAAATCTCGTTTGAAAGTGAAACACACCAATTTTCTGACACTCGAAGCGCATGTAAAGTTAGCAATACAGCATCATGACGTCATGTAGTGTTTGTAAAGTGCGGGCTGCTGCACCAAGGCTCAAGTTTCGCGGTGGAGCGAAGGCGCGCGCGACCGCGCAATTTCGTCGCCGCAATGCTTCGCCCGCGCTGATTCGCCGGTATTATGACACTCACTATGGGAATTAGAGAGGAAAGTAAAGTCATCAGTGAAATGAAACTGGTCAACATTAGGGTTAGTTATTTCATTACATTTTCAGAGCAGTGGTCGCTGAGTGGTAACGTCCGTTTCCCTCTCGTAGAGAGGAGGCTTGTGTTTCAGCAGTGGGAACGATAAAGGCAGATTATGCTTATGCTACTTATATATGTCACCGTAAAATTGTCAAATACGTTATATTGTAATATCTCTAGCGATATTGTAAAATCTCGAAATATTGTAAATGAACATACTGCTTACAATAAAACGTATTATTTTTCGTGAAATGCATGCGATGGTAGTCAACTCACGCGGTGTGGAGGGAAGGAGGGGTCCCCCTTGCCCAGTGGTACCACTCTCATGAAAAGATACTGTACCATTCCTGAGAAATATCGATTAATATAACCTTACCTTAAAACACTTTATATTCCCCTAAAAAGCGTAAATTCTCACTCGGAAATAGGGGGTTTAAAGGAACCTAACTAACCTAACGGGGGGGTGCCCCAAGTCCCCATCATGGGGGCAGAGATACTTGCGTATGTTCAGTTGACAATAATTCGAGAGTTTACAATATCGCTAAAGAGAGACACGTTATATTGTAATAAAACGTGTTTGACAATTTTACGGTGACATATATACTTATGCCTATTATAACAGATTGTAAGTATCTCCATCGTCCATCAGTGTATTACATAGATGTAATTTTATAAAATTTCCAACCTATTTACAAGTATTCGTTCCAACACAATAGGAACCCAAATGCTACTGACTGTCTTAGGAACAATAAAAACATGCCCGTAGCTACCCATTATTAAGCGATACGCCTGTATAATTTATAAAATTGTCAAAAATTATATTCCGGTAGTCGCTGGCCAGTTATAATATTTTTTGTGCGTTACACCCCCGAAACACAAACCGAAAAAAACCTCGGAGCACGCGACACGCGATCTGCGGCGTCCAAAGAAAAAAATATTACATCGATAATCAAATCTCTGCGAGTTCGTTGGATATTAAACGGCTATAAATTATCCTAATAGCTACAAACTATTATTCCACGAGAGGCATTCAGTAAGCACCTACCTAGAATTTTGTCCAGTTTGTATAATATTTTTTTGAAGATTGGCGCGAATATAGGCTAGCGTAATAAGTGGTTGACCACTAAAGATGGGTCCAAATATTTAGCAGGTAATTATGTCTCAGAATAGCCGTTTAAGTAAACGGTTTTTTACTGTAATTTACTTAATAGTTAATTTATGTCTAGGTTAGGAGCTTATTGGTTCCGCTTTTGTTCGTTTGAGTAATAATTGGGCTGTTGCGTAGTACATAAATCAAGGAGGACCCTTGAAAATAAAAAAAATAATTGGAATCTAAAACTGTCATGTGTCAGATTCCTTTAAATATTTGTGCTGTAGAATAACATAGGCAGAAACAATCATAGCTTACCACAACTGAGAGAGCTACCTAACTAATTTGGTTACCCGAGCAGTAAATCTTTAAATTCTAATCATTCTAGTACGCTAATGCAATTGCTGCATTTCACTGCTTATGGTCTTAATAAAGGATGCTCTAGAAAATAATACAGGGCCAAGCAGTAACCCTAGTGGAATACCCATTACTTCTACATATAAAGTTAAAGGTGTAATATTATACTGTGTCATACATTTTGCTATGTTTTGAGAGATTAAATAACAATAGATGAACGAAACATCAACGAATTTCATCTAATTATTATCTTTATAATCATAAGCATATTGTGACTGAGGTAATCAAAAGCTTTGGACAGATCTATAATACGCTAACAACGGTATATCTTTATTGCATCAATCATGTTCAATTAGACATACAGTACAGTAAGCCAAGTTTGAAGTTGGAATAGAAAAAAAGGACAGCGATACACTGATGATCCTGTCCTAAACCGTACTAGCGCCATCTACCCAACTCCCCAATGAGTTCCGTGCAGCCATAGTTATAAACAGCGCCATCTGTTATTACTTGTCGCTGTTGTATTCCACTTTAGTAAAAGTGGGTTCCACGCATTTTATACTTCTGGCAATAGATGGTAGTTCGTTCGAATGCGGAACGACCTTTCTAAATAAAGTTATTTTTGCTCCACAGATGTCACTTTAAAACTGTATGTTTTTGGCAGATGGAGTTCGCCACCGTATTTCATTGGTTCAGGTTTCCCATTACGAAAGTTTGGAGTCATAATCACCATAGCCTCTTTCCAACAAGTTTAAGTGGACTTTGTAACAGACGGTTTTAATAAATTAGATTAAAAAAGTAACTGCCATCTACACTTCCCACAACTTAACTGTGGCCTGTTTTCTTTAGAAGTAGGTACCTTTTTTAAAGTGTTTTAAATAAGCAGTAGCCAGCGCATTTTTTTGCAAAAAGAAATCTAGGGAACTTATTGACAGTATCAATCCATCAAAATCCGCTAGAAAGAAGACAGGAAATTGGTTACGTGTAAGCAATAAACAAGTAAAGCCTTTTCCTTTTTATTTACGACATTCTAAGGCAATCTACCCTTGCCTTGGGAAACCAAACTAATGAGGGACTTCGTAAATTACGGTCTAATTAATTGTGTCATGTAGGTCAGTATGCTCTTGCTACACCAATGATTTATTCAAGTCACAAAACTGTGATTAGAAATAAAGGAATACTTTTATTAGATAAGTTGTATGTACATTTTAGGGTATGTTTTCAACATAGATATTATTTAAGAAATCTAACCCTTTCTTTCTTACTTTACCAACTAAACTAAAGTAACATTTTGTCACTTCGGTTAGGTATGCTTTGAATAGACAATGTAAACTGGGAAAAAACCTAAAAGGTATAACTAACTTGTCCTTTGAGACAGACAAAACGAATTCAGCCTCTCTCCTGAGTTTGTTTTCAAAGGTCGTACCGAGCATTATTAGGTTTGTTCGTTACAAATTTATATGGCAGCTCGTGGCTTGGAATCGTGCCCATTGCATGACAATAAGCTCGCCCCATATTAAAATTTAAAGCACAGTTCCCTGGGTGGCCTTAACTGTAATTGGAGAAATGTGGGTGAACGAAAAAAGGTCAAGAACGGATAAGTATAGGGTGAATGGACGTTACATCAGTCACCCTAAGCTCTGCGAAAATGTCTCATTAATGCTAACTTGTAATCTCACCAAATATACTATCCATCGCATGCAATCACTCAAAGTTATCAGTATCAGTAATATCATATTCGGATGTCGGTATTTTTGGGCATCGCCAAAAATACCGACATCCGAATATGAATTTAACGAGACTTACGGACGTAGCAAAAGTGGTAACAAAAATATCAAGAAAGTGCTAGAGTGAAGATCACGGACGGGACGGAGGGACGTAGGAAGGCTACCGACTAGGTGGTCAAACGATCTCGTTCAAGGCCGGAAAGAAACCACATAGATAGTCATGTCACAAAACCGCCAAAAGTAGAGAGATTTGGAAGAGACCTACTCTCTACTACTACTCTACTACTACTCACCATTGGGTGGCATCAGGTTCATGAAGAAGAATACTAATAGATAGATAGATAAATCATTTATTTTATGCACACAAAAGACATAGCACAACACACAGAAGTACAATTAAATGAAACAGCTCACTTAAAACAAAAAAGTGCCAATATACAAAAAGAAAAACGTATTTACAAAATAAATATAGTAACACCGTAACATACTTTAAATAAAAAATTAAAAAGAAAGTAGGTATGCAAGGTGCAGTGTGCGTCTCAAGGTTGCACTAAATGGGAGTCCAGCCCAGCATGTGTCAGGCGTGCACTTGACGCTGATATTCTGCTGGATCCCTGTAGTGACATACGGACGTCGAGCAGACGAGATAAATTGGTGTTGTGACAAAGTGTTTCATGCACGGAGTGAAATAAAGTATTTTACCAAAAGTTTACTGTGTTGGAAATTTTCTTGTTCGTTGAAGTGTGTTTTAAAACTTATTAGGTTATTTCATATATGTATAGTGCTTAAATTAATAATCTTATTATACTAATATTGTAGTTGTGTAGGTGTGAATAAGAATAAACGACTTGACTCCACTTAACTATAGCGTGAAGTTTTGATATCGCAACGCATCGCTTGCTCAACGGAAGCTTTTTTCCCACTTGCAACATTTCTTATTGCTGCTCCGCCCCTATTGGTCGTAGCGTGATGTTATATAGCCTATAGACTTCCTCGATAAATGGACTATCCAACGCATATAATATTTTTTCAATTCGAGCTGGTAGTTCCTGAGATTAGCGCGTTCAACCAAACAAACAAACAAACTCTTCTGCTTTATAATATTAAGTATAGATAGATAAATATAGGTTAATATCATGAGAAGGTGTCACATCACAGATGTCACATGTAACACTGGAAGGTACCAAGACATTTAAGATTTCTTATCGGCGGGGGAATGTTGTTCCAGCATTTGGATGCAGCGTATCTAAAACTTCCCCTAAAAGCAGCTGTCTTGTGGGATTGAGTGGAAAGTTGCTGCGAGCACTGCCTCCATGCGCATTCTCTTAAGTTAGCGATCCAGCTCAGTATATTGTACAGGTTGGTTTGCTGCCTGTACTTTATAACTCCAAAAAGTATGCATGCCAGGTGCAGCTTACGCCGCGACTTCATCTTGAGGATGGAGTGCTTATTTAAGAATGGCGTTAAGAGGCCTGCGGAGCATGCGAATTTCATACAAACGTAATACCAAAATTATTTGTAAATCAAACATTTTCTTAAGGTACTGTGTATTCATTTTGATTGGATTACAGAATATTCAAGTTCCCAAACACATGTTTTGAATATACCGATTTAAACAAGAGTTATGAGACAAATAAATTTTCTATAGAAACATTAAATTCCTCATATCTAGTCTATACATACATCTTTATTATCCTTTCAAACTATTTATTTACCTTAAGAATAAATTTGATTTTCCTATTATTTTGGTATTACGTTTGTATGAAAAACGCATGCTCCGCAGGCCTCTTAATGTGAAATTACCAACTGCTACACACTTTGGCCCGAAGATCAAGACAAAACATCGTTCTATCTGCGGTATAACGATAACGACAAAGATAGAGGCGACAATAAAGGCATAAGCCTATCCTACGAGTATATGTATGTAGTAGTCGGTGTGTGCTGAAATATGAAACTCTTTGAAAGCGACCGTCTAGGCTATCTGGATACACAGACGTCCGTTACAATAAACGAATAAAAACTAATTTGATGACAATACAACAATGACAATACATCATTTCTATGATGACACTGCCCCTCCACTTCGAATGAAGAAACTCTTAAGATATACCTAAATACCAGCCCCCGTATTCACCAACGCTTGGAATGAATTTCGATTCGACAAATCGTATGTCTATCCTTTTTTGGCATAACGAAAACGAACGAGATAGACATACGACTTCCCGAATCGAAATCGGGTCAGTTATGTAAAATACGCTTGAAATGATGGAACATACGTAAACGTCTATGAATTAATCATTCACGAGTTTTTCTACACGATACAATAGACTTGTGTCCTAAAAAAAAATCTAAGTAGTCCGTCAGTTAGATTATAAAAAAATATTTGACCCGTATTTTTTTTCTTTTGTTACATAAACCAAAATTGACGAAGATACGACGCTTTTAAAATTCGCAATACGTCACGCCGTGCTATAGTTTTTAGTGCGGTGCGTTGTGACGTCACGAGCCCCCACTCCCGAGTTTTGATGCGTTTTATCTTTGTCAGTACTCAGTGATTTACAAAAACAAAAAATACGTGTCCATTATTTTCCAATACTCTAACTGACGGACTAATTAGTTTTGCAATTTATTGATGGTGGAAACTAGCCTATTGTAGGAAAACTGCGGCATGTTGTCTCGACGTGTGATCAGACATAAGTACGTAAGGTTGAACTTATCAGAGCACGCCTATCATCTATATTATCTCGTAGATCTCGTTATCTACGCTTGGGAAGCTTTATTAGTCAAATTTAGTGAAACTGATGTAAGTATTGTATTGTAATATTGTATAAAGATTGTATAGCGGGCTGGTGCCCGCAACTCCAGTCTCCACGTCAAAGCCTCAATGTACCGATGTACCGACCGATGTACCAATGATATGGATTTATGTAATTCTACAATTATAATTGACACAAACTTTAGTATGCATATTTGTCTTTCTTTATTCCCAATTACAACTGTAACACCAATGATTTCGTGACTTTTTCACAGAAGTAACATCTTAGTAGGTACTCGTAGTTTCGTTGAATAAATCTGAACTAGGTACTTACTATAATTTGTTTGCTGTACTCTAGCAAGTTTAACACGGCACCTGATACACCATTTAGACGTCTGAGGACACCTGTGACCCATGCTTGAGGTCTCAACTTGTCTCTAAGTCTAGATAGTTGAGCACCTTAACATTATTCAAAATGCAGTGCCATAACTCTAACTGGGTTACCCTCTAAATGTTGTATTGTACTGAGGGACTATAATTTGCAGAGCTCATCTTGCCGTCTAAATTCAGAATGTTGGGTGACAATAGGGATGAATATCTGAAAATGATACCTACGTAGCCAGCGATATTTATTAATTTGTGGAATGACGAGAATGGATAGGATTAAGAATGAGCATTTACATTACTTTATGTTAAGGAGTTAGAACGGTTATATAAGGGAAGACTACAATATCTAGATAAAGGTTAAAAAAGTAGTTGAAAAAACTGAAAAGCAAAAAACAACAGTCGGTTTTTTGTTTCCAGTTTAATATTAATTTTAATGTAGTAAGTGACACTCGCGACACTGAGACGAAGCTAACAACGTAGAAGTAATTTATCCAAATCTGTTCATCCGTTTAGGAGTTTTGAGGAAAAAAAGAAACGAACGTACATACATACATACAGTTCCACCTCATAACCCACCTTGGAATCTTCGCCACAATCGGCTAAAAAAATATACGTGACTATGAGCAAAATTAGTAAAAGTAGTGACGGCGGGGTTCCCTATCTTAAAATATTAAGATGTTATTATTACTTTATGAAAGGGAAAGGTAGTATTCTGTCTAAATATCAATATTCTCATTATAGAGCCACTTGATCTAGAGTTTAATCACGATTTAAATAACAAGTAAAGTATCTATTTAATGCCCAATCACGAATAACTCCAGCGTACCCTTCTGGGTAAGCTTACAAAGTATTACTCAAGCTATTCGTTTTATATTAATAAATATAGCCCCACATTTTACTGACAAGCGTAGACGTAATCCCCTTTATAGCCGCCCACTAAATACCTCAAAATAAATTTAGCCGTAGGCGCCATACAATTTGTCTTCCAATTCACGGTAAAAAGTTATTTTTAGAAATGGCTATTCTTGGCGTGTGATTTTTAATTCATGGGTTCCGTTGATGGTTTTCCTGACCTTTCACGGCTTCCACACACCCCTTATTAGTAAATATGGAATGAACAGAACTATAGGTAGGTAGATTTCAGGGTTTTGTTTTACTTAACTACGTCAAATGGAATTTATTCTATATTCTGATGATGGAACTAATTAAAACTACTTTTGTTTTTATCCAAAGTCTTTTCTCGGCTTATCGTCTGTGTGCTGGCTTAGCACTCGTTATAAAGGAGCTCAGACTTCTCTTAGTTTTTATTCAGTGAGGGAATATGAGATAAAAGAATAATCTTCTCCGTGCTGCGGTTAGACTGGTAGCCGACCAAGGCTTTCAGTCGAACCTGATGCAGCTTACCAGTATTTTTCGTGGAGCGACTGTTTATCTGACCTCAACACTCCAATGGTGTCGAGATACTTATACAAAAATCGTTTCTTAAAACTGATGCTTTCAGTTTGCTAATATTATTTTGTTTTCGTCTCCATCTCCTTGACAATCATTAGCGAGCTATACCTATATACGTGGTTTCGACACGTAAATGAAAACAAGTGCAGAAATACAACTCCTCACAAATACTAGAATTCCTACCCTTGACTTGGTTTCAGAGAAGAAAGTTTTCGAGCAGTATTTGAGTGTTTTAATCAAACTTTCACGGGCACATTTTTTTTTTTTATTTGTGGCCATAAACCATAAGTACACAACAAAACTCTCAGTTTAGATGTGTGATTATGGTTTAAGGTTGATTAATTCTCTTGGGAGTGCTCAAAATAATATCACAATTTTTCTTTTATTAGACAGTCCTGCGGAGCATACGAAGTCCATACAAACGTAATACCAAAATAATTTGTTATTCAAACATATTCTTAAGGTGGTGTGTATTTATTTCGATTGAATTACAGAATATGTAGGTTTCCAAACACATATTTTGAATGTACACTGATAGAAACAAGAGTTATGAGAAAAATAAATTTTCTATAGAAATTTTTAAATTCCTCATGTCTTGTCTTTATATCATTATCCTTTCAAAGTATTTATTTGGGAACATGGATATTCTGTAATCCAAACGAAACATATATGTCACCGTAAAATTGTCAAACACGTTATATTGTAATCTCTCTAGCGATATTGTAAACTCTCGAAATATTGTCAAACGAACATACTGCTTACAATAAAACGCATTATTTTTCGTGAAATGCATACGATGGTAGTCAACTAACGCGGTGTGGAGGGAAGGAGGGGTCCCCCTTGCTCAATGGTACCACTCTCATGAAAAGATAACGTACCATTCCTGAGAAATACCGATTAATATAACCTAACCTTAAAACACTTTATATTCCCCTTAAAAGCGTAGTTGACGGTACCCCGCTTCGCGGGGTCTCTATTTCCTAGTGCAGGGTTTATAGAAACCTAACTAACCAAACGGGGGGGTGCCCCAAGTCCCAATTATGGGGGCAGAGATACTTCCGTATGTTCAGTTGACAATTTTTCGAGAGTTTACAATATCGCTAGAGAGAAACACGTTATATTGTAATATAACGTGTTTGACAATTTTACGGTGACATATACCTACACTGCACTACCATACGTTTCATTTTCATATTATTTTGGTATTACGTTTGTATGAAAAACGCATGCTCCGCCCCTTAAAACACTCAAATCCAAGAAAAATTTTGATAGCCCTCTTAAGTTTTAAAGTAATATAATTACAAAATAACAGGGCCAATAATCCAAAGAACTGTTTGAGTTGAAGGCGTGCTTTTTTGTACATACCAGGCAGAAATACACGTAATAGTACTTACACACACATTTTGCCACCAGTCATGTTTAAGTTTTATGTAATAGGGAGCCAACTTATTGACATTAGGCACAAATTCAACTCGTGGCTGGTACAGAGCAATTCCAAACGGAATAATTCAACAACAATCTTGCCCGTTCTGGGTATCGAACCCCAGGACCTCATGCTCAGATGCGCTCGTGACCGCTAGACGAGAGGAATCATATTCTGACCACGAATTTCTAACACTTTCAAGTAAATTGAGGCGAATTGCAAAAGAATTTGATTGAAACTGGGCCCATATTTTAACTTCTTAACGACGAGGTATTTGGACTTAACTACTGACGACTTTACGGGTAACTCCACTTTATTTATTACTAGCTTCTGCCCGCGACTTCGTACGCGGATCCTGTTGCTTTTGCCAGCGACACCGGGTTCGTCAAAATCGAAGATCTAAAACGTCTAAGAGCCCGGGGACGGGAAAATAACGGATCTTTCCCACCTGAGCAACACATACCGTTTGTTTCTTTTTGCCATTTAACAGCTTCAAAAAAGGTAAAATTTTGAACCATACCTCCGATGGCGGAATATGTGGCGTATTCAATCATAGGAGTATACGTAAATGAACTCCGTTTCTTATCAACCCAAGGAAGGTCGTCATGCCCTACGGCTATATCTTGAGACACCCGATTCTTTAGATGTTATCGACATTCTGTTCAGAGAATGTCGAAGTCTTCGCGCTCTTCTTCTGTTTCTTCATGCCGTACTCCAGCAAATCTTTCTCTCTCACTTTCTAACAGATTATGAATATTTTGTTGTGCGCGTGTTCGGCGCTCTTGTTGTGTCTCTTCATGCCAAAAACACTCAAATAACATAAGCTCGAAGACATATTTATTCGATAAAATAAAATAATAAATGGGAGTTATGGCCAGTACTGTAAAATTTTCAATGATATACCATCGTCATCGAAAATCGAAAACTGTTACTGCCTTAACCGCGTGGAGGTACTCCCAGTTTTTGTTACCTATTTTATAATTATACAGTGAAATTAGTGACAGCTTTGCTATATGTTTCACATCAGACGTTTCTGATCTTCCGTTTTTTATAAGTCAACAGGAAATGCCCATCAGACCGAACAACTTTTGCTAAGACGTCATCATTCCTATATGTGTTATGGTGTAGCTGGGCTCTTGGAGTTCCACAACAGGTGTTCCAGATCTTCGATTTTTATAAATCAACAGAGAGTGCTCATCAAATTGAACAACTTTTGCTAAGACGTCATTCCTATATGTGTTATGGTGTAGCTGGGCTATTGGAGTTCCACGACAGGTGTCCCAGATCTTCGATTTTTATAAGTCAACAGAAAGTGCTCATCAGATTGAACAACTTTTGCTAAGACGTCATTCCTATATGTGTTATGGTGTAGCTGGGCTATTGGAGTTCCACGACAGGTGTCCCAGATCTTCGATTTTTATAAGTCAACAGAGAGTGCTCATCAGATTGAACAACTTTTGCTAAGGCGTCATTCCTATAAATGTGTTATGGCATAACTGGTCTCTTGGAGTTCCACATCAGGTGTTCCAGATCTTCAAATTTATTCTCTCAGCAGAAAATGCTCATTACGTGGAACAATTTTTGCTGGTGTCATATTTGTATCTCTTATAGTTTATAGCTGGTCCATTGCGGTTCTACATCAGGTGTTCAGGTTTCCAAGATAAATTATAGACTATATGTTGCCCAGACATAATATCTATACAACAAAAAAAAAAACATTCAAATCCGTCCAGTACTTCCGAAGATTAGCGTGTACAAACAAACAGACAAACAGACTTTTTTTTTTGGATTCGTGCTCTATTACTGTTTCTAAACCCCCTTCAATTATTATTTATTAAATATATTCAATGTACAGACACAGCTTTTTTACTCTTTTATTATATCTATATAGAATATAGAAATTTGGTCAGAGCAAAACTAAAATGAAGGTAGAAATTGGTATCGATTCTTTTGTGCACACGTTCTTTAAAGCACAAAAGCCAAAAAAATGCATGATAGAGAGCCATTCCACATCGCAACAGACAGACTAATTTCCTTTTCATTGTTTTCATGAGTTTTCATCTCGGTTAACATCTACGCATTTCATTCAGGCCTATTCCTATACTCCTACGCTTCTACTGAACTTATCTCTGTTGTTACTGGGAACGTAATATCTCCGCAAGTGTGAAGAAAATTAGATTTTTCCGATACGGAGATGTAATATAATCCAATATTCTTTTATGGGCTGTAAGGGATGTAAATATTAATACGAGCTTTCGGATACCTCTTGAAGGGGCTTTGGCATGCATTCCTCACACAAACATGAGATGGATCATAACACAAGGGAAACAATTAAACTTTTATTGTTGCATGGAATTTTGTACCTGTTGCTTACTAATTTGAGAATATGAACTACGTCAGAATTCGTAAAATGGTCCCAAAGTGACAATCCATAATATTACTCGTAACTACGTATATGACCATTTTAAGAATTTTAACGTGATTCATATTATTATACTATTTTGGGCCCCATAATCCCAAGTCTAGACTAAATAGAAATACGTAGGGATGCTTATTCTTGCTGGATTCTCTAAATCGTTTAATTTAGGAACGGACATTCTATCATATCACATTTAATTTTTTAATAAGACTGCCTCATAATAATGACCTACTTAGAACTTTAATAAAGTACGTAGTTAAATGCCAAAATGATTGTGCATGGGCTTATCAACAACTGATAACTCAGTAACGTATAATTTAGGTAAGTGAATTTTATTGCAGTTCCATTGCAGGCATCTACTACTGCAATGCAGCCCCCAAACAACGTTTTATGAAGGTAAGCAGATTTATGTACAAATTAAACAACCGATTGCAATATCACAATTTAATGGACAATTATTAAAAATACAGAATATTAGCTATAATATTTTCGTAAATAACATTTTTGTTTATTATAAGATATAAAATAAGTTTTTAGAAGTTTCGCAAATTCCAATAGCGATATACTTATTTATATTTATTTTATATATTTTCATTAGAGCGCATACTGACTTGTTTATTCGACAAAATTGGGAGCACGAAGAGCGTTATAATAATAACTGACTTCTGACACAGCTATGAAAATAACATCGCTGGGAACATATTCCGGTGTCACACAGAATATAAATCAAAAACGTTACAAGTCAGTAAGCACCTTTAAATTGGAGCTTTTACATATTTCTATAAGTCAACGTCACGAGTTACAATACGTAATAAAATATATAGTGATTATAATATAAAGTTTAGATTCGATTAGTAAATACGTAGCCTGCCTAGCGCAGACCAGTGACGACCACGAGACTCATCAGACTACTGCCGCGAACAGATATACTCCAACTACGTAAGGTATATAGCACATCAGATATTAAATAATGTAATGCGTCGTTTCTGGTAAAGATAGATTGGAATGCTTAATAATTGAGTATAAAGATATGTATATACGAAAACGCTCTACTAATGACTAGAAACATGCTAAGACAGATTATTTTATTAATTTCAATTTGAATAACAAAATATAGATATTATAATATCTAATCGTAGCCCTATATTAGAAGAAAATTTATCATAATAAGGAACTTTATTTTAATAAGATCAAAGTTATTCCAATCTAAAATATTGATGCAGGCGATAATTAGAAAATAGCACTTTACTACACTACGTATAATAAGATAATAATCAGTAATTGTGGCTACAGCGAATACACCAATAAAATGTTGTAGAGTCATTGATATCATTGTTCCCATTCGTTAATTGATCGCATCATGAACTTTCATAATGCACTTAAATATATTTTTGTTCGTGTAATTAATCCCAATCAGTTCGGTTCAAGTACAAAACACTTTGGTTATATTGGCACCAATTTATAATTTCGATTTTTACCACATACAAAGTTTTCCCTTAATAGATTTGGTAACATTTTAAAATAAATACTAGAATAACTTAGGTCGATACGAGTTCTTCACTAATATCATTGTGACTAACAGAGTAGTCATACTTTCCAAATATATTCGATTATACATCAAACATTAGACGTAAACCAAAACAAATCTATATTAATGAAAATACAGGACAGCTTAAAGATGAGTGAAGAAAGGTCGCTGTGGAACATGACAATATGAAAATTCCAATAATCCCGTTAGGCTCCGGCAGGAGGTGTAATGTAGCATGAATATTAGATATCGCTCTCTAGCAAGCCGGGGCGAGCGCGGCGCGGTGGCTCCTCGCAGTCGATCAGCTCGATGTCGTCCATATGCTGCGCCGAATGTCCCACGCCCACACTTTCCCCCATCAGGTGCGCTTGTCCATTCTTATTACTCTTAACAGTTTTACTTTTATCATCATCCTCCAGTTTAAGAATCTCTATTTGAACACCTGTCTCATCTTTATCGACCGCCGTCCTGCTCGGGCGGCGGTCTAGTTCCTGTCAGGTGGCTTGCATATCAGATATCTCATTATCTTCATACTGCAAACTCCTCTCAGCGAGACGGAAGCTCTCCAGAAACTCGTTGAGATCTACCAGACCATCTTTGTTGATATCCATCAAGCGACAAATATCGACCAACTGCTCCTGCGTCATGGGATTCGGCATATACTTACCAATTAGCTGACACGCTTCCGAGAATTCTTCAAGTGTAATAAAACCTGTAATCAAAATTTCAATTAGTTCTGGCCAATTATTCGCAGAACAAATTAATATCAAATCATTGTTTACCTGAATTATCTTTGTCCAATATTTTGAAAATCGCTTCCAAACTGCTTTTATTTTTATACAGAGTTTCGACAACATTCGAGGAGTCAGTTTTACGGCCAATTTTCTGAAAGGGAAATTCGATAAGGTAACATTAGATTCGTTACATTAGGATTGTTAATGTGACACTCATGTTCGTATAAGCCGATGGCTTTGTTTGGTAGACTATATTATCCTATATCATCTTACACAAACGGATAAAGCTTTTGTTTTTATATTAGGCGTAAATTTGCGGAATATCTCTCTTGTTACATAAACAAAATGTTGATGGGACATAAATATGGATTTGTTGTTTACAAGTTACATCATTGCAAGGAAAATATTACACCCAAAACTAGTGACACTTACGCTGGTGGTGAGGTCAAAAGTGTCCATGTAACGAACACGCCGCGTGTCGGGGTCGGTCCGCACCAGCTTATCCTTCAGCATTCTCCAGGGAAGCCCCAAATGTGTGGTTTCTTCCATCGCTTGGCACCAATCACTAATCGATATGTAGCCTACAAACATTCGTGTCAGTCAATAAAGTTCAACCTATGTACGTACAAACATACGTATAACAACTCAATAGATATTGCTAGCTGCAGACTTATTCGTACACTTTTGAGGGCCATTTATGAAAAGATAAGGCGCAGCAGAATTTTGGAATGAAGATCACCTGAGATCTTTCATGCGGCACAAATGAAGTAGCAAAGAAAGTACCCTAGATAGCAAGATCATTCAAAGAACACAAACCGCTTTGGTCCAAATCCAGGCTTCTGAAGGTTGCTTCCAAAGATCTTCGTACCGTCATGATCTGGTTGTGTAGTTCTCTCATGGCCGAGGACTCGACCAGGCCTACTCGTTGTCTGAAGGTCAGGCGCCTTGTTCGGGAGACTGCAGCCGTGTACTGGACGAACTGTCTCTCCAAGGAGTTTCCACAAAGCTTCAGGTAAGCCCCTTTGTTGGACCCTAACTCGTAGTAGTTCGATGCAGAGAAGATTGTTATCACCTGCCGCAAGGGAATACAATTTATGTTACTTTTGTGACCCTGAACTCATGGTATATTAGTAGCAAGTTAATGTTAATAAAGGAGGAGTTATATTGAAGTACACGTCCCCCGATAAAAGGCTTCCTCATTTAATTACTGTGACCTGGGACTAATAAACAATATGTTGTGCGGGATTGATCCAGGTATAATTTCGGGAATAATGAAAAAAGTACGTCGCTTGATGTGTGACTATTTATTGCGAGTGACAAAATTACATGTGAAGGTAGACGGTCGACAAAAGTTAAAAATAAAATGATAGGCAATAATCCACGTAGCCTCAACTGTTATAATTTCGGTAGGCGCTTGCGGGAACATACCCCCGGGCGTTGAAAGCCTGTCTTTCAACCTCTAAATATCTTTAGACTCCGGATATATAGGCAACGGACAAATCTTGCTGAATGATCTGCGTAACAGACCATTAGAAGTCTTGATGTCTGCAACTCTGACTATGCCGTCTGTTCCTGGATGCGTAGCAACGATCCGACCCATTTTCCACTTGAGTGGGGGGAGGTTGTCTTCTTTCAACAGGACCAAAGAGTTCAACCTCAAGGAGCCCTTACATGCTCGCCATTTCATACGAAGTTGGAGCTCCGAGATATACTCCTTACTCCATCTGCTCCAAAAATGCTGTCGGAGAAGCTCAATGCGCTCAAATCGAGTCAGAGAATTGATGGACTGGTCTCGGTATTCAGGTGACGGCAGCGATGTCATGGGACGTCCAATCAAAAAGTGTCCGGGTGTGAGCGGCGTCAGATCCTCGGGGTTTGATGATAACGGCGTCAGTGGTCTGGAGTTTAAAATGGCTTCAACCTGAACCATCATGGTGTATAGCTCTTCATAGGTAAGGTTACAAAAGCCCAGCACTCTGACTAAGTGATGCTTGGTTGATTTAACACCAGCTTCCGCAAGGCCAGCGAAATGAGGAGAATATGCAGGAATAAAGTGGAAGGTAATTCCTTCCTTAGCCATCTCCTCGGATAGCGAATCGCAACTCACCTTAAGGAACCTAGAAAGGTCATTAGATGCACCAACAAATGAGGTGCCATTATCCGAGTAGATATTTTTCGGCTTTCCTCTACGTGAGATGAACCTCTTTAACGCCATAATGAAAGTATTGCTTGTCAAATCACCGACCAGTTCAAGATGAATAGATTTCGTAGAAAAACAAACGAAAATAGCAATATAAACTTTAACTAATTTACAGCCACGACCTTGACGAACAGCTGACTGAATAGGACCTGCATAGTCCAAGCCTATATTTTCGAAAGGAAAACCTGCTAGAAGTCGCTGCTGTGGTAAATCTCCCATAATAGGACTTACAGTTTCACCTCTAAATCGGCAACAACGAACACATTGTTTACAGGACATCCTAGCTAAATTGCGACCTCGAATGGGCCAGTACGTATCTCGTATGGACGCCAACAGTAACTGGGGTCCAGCGTGAAACAATCTTTTATGCTCATAATTAAAAAGTAACTTAGAAAAATGATGACTAGAATTAATAAGAATCGGGTGCTTTTTATTATAAGGAAAATCTGAATGTTGTAATCTACCTCGAATCCGCATTATATTATTCTCGTCTAGAAAGACGTTGAACTTATTTAATTCACTTTTCTTGGGTAACGATTTACTATTTAGTAGTAATTTATAGTCCTTAAAAGATTGTCGTTGAGATAAATATATAATAAAGTTTAAAGCCCTTTCTAGTTCATTCACAGAAAGAGGACCGCGAATAGGTTGTTTTTTACAAGCTTTAATAAAACGTAAAACATAGGCGACTGTTCGCTGAAGTCTTAAAAGGTTTGAAAACCGTGTAAAATCAATCAAACTATCAATTTCATTGCTATTTAGTAAAACATGCAAGGTGACATCCAATTTCATTTCAGGCAAAATTTCGTTACTAAAGTTCATTAATTTAGAAGGCCAATGAGACATTTCATTCATTAAAAAACTAGGACCGGACCACCAAATATCTAAACTAGGTAGTAAATTAATGTCTAATCCACGAGACAAATAATCAGCAGGGTTTTGGTCAGTTGGAACATGTCTCCACTCACAGCCACTGGTCTTATCTAAAATCTCGGCAACCCTGTTGCGAACGAACGGCTGTAACTTATTTGGTAACATTTTTAACCACCCTAAAACAATAGTGGAGTCAGTCCAAAAAAAGAAAAAAAACCAAAAAAAACTGACTCGTAATGCTGCCACAACCTTTTCATAGATGCGAACACCCACAAGAGCACCGCATAGCTCAAGTCTCGGTATGGTCGTCGGCTTGAGTGGCGCAACTCTGCTCTTGGCTAACAATAAACGCACTAAAACCTGTCCCTGCGTATCAACGCTTCGTACATACAGACAAGCGCCGTAGGCGCGTTCAGACGCATCAGTATAAATGTGAAATTCTAAAAACTCATAACAATCAATTAAAACTCGACGTGGAATACGAATTTCATTTAATTTCGGTAAATTAATAATTATATCATTCCAAACCTTACTAATGTCCGGTGACAGCTGCTCATCCCAAGATAGTTTTTTCAACCATAACTTCTGAAGTAAAATTTTCATAACAATTACACATGGAGCCAATAATCCAAGCGGGTCAAAAACTTGTGAAACAATCGACAGCATGTCTCGTTTTGTGTTATTAAAATTAACTGACTGACTAATTGGAAACCAAAGGTTATCTGACAGTGGCTGCCAACCTAGGCCTAAGGTTTTGGTTGACTCAAATCCACCAACATTCAAATCCAGTGAAGACTGGGGAAAGTCAGAACCAGTTACCAATTGCATGTCATTCGACTTCCACTTTCTTAAATTCATCTGCGCTGAAGCGAGAGTTGAAGTAACTTTATGACGTAACTCTTTGACCTTGTTCATGTCATCTCCTCCGGTGAGCAAGTCATCCACGTAAAAATCGTGGAGGATGACTTCACCAATCTCCTTATCAACACACTCTAGCCCTAACTGCCGAAGACACCGAGTTGCTAGGTAGGGAGCGCTGGCCGTGCCGTAGGTCACGGTATTAAGTTGATAAGCGTGTAATGGAGTTGACGGATTACCACGCCAAATAATTTGTTGAAGATACCTATCATTTGGATGAACAACTATCTGCCGGTACATTTTCTCAACATCAGCAGCTAGAATGTACTTATGTTGTCTGAAACGCAACAGGATCGACAAAAGATCGTCCTGTACCACGGGTCCAATCATCTGGATATGATTAATAGAAATACCAGTATTGGTTACACTGCTTGCATTAAAAACCACTCTTAACTTAGTGGTGCTACTGCTTTCGCGCAGAACTCCGTGGTGAGGAACATAAAACGCTTGATTATCAATAGTTTTACATCTAGACATGTGGCCTAAAGTTTCATATTCCATCATGAATTCTTTGTACATATTTGAAAATGTAATTTTAGATTTAAATCTACGTTCCAGAGAAGCAAAACAATGTTTGGCTCGTGACAAAGATTCGCCTAAATTGTCCGGGGAACATTTTAAAGGAATCCTAACACAAAATTGACCGTTTCCCAATCGAGTAGTGTTTTTCACAAAATGCTCCTCGCAAAGCTTCTCCTCCGAGGAATACGGAGACGAAGTACCTACTTCTTCAAGTTGCCAAAACTTTGTGAGTTGTTGATCAACATTACAATTTAATTCATCATCACAGTCTGAACGCACCTTTACAAGATTACATTTTAAAACTTTAGAAGCAATACAACTGTTAATTGGGCCGGAGACCAACCAACCCAATTTCGTCTCACAAAGAATCGGTTGCCCATCACCTAGCTTAATTCGTTGAGATTCCAATAAATCCCAAAAGATGTCAGCACCCAGCAACATGTCAACCGGCGCAGGTGAGTAAAAGTTGGGATCTGCGAGACAAACATCAGACGGAATTTTAATTTTTAACAAGTTAACATGTTTACTTGGAATCCTATCTGTGATGGATGGGAGAATAAAACAATTGATATCCATACTAAAGTCATTATTTAAAGATTTTATTGATACAGAACACATTTTATTGATAAAAGATGACGAGTTGTTGATACCTATAATAGAATTGTTAACAGTCTTGGCAGTCAAACCTAGCTGGTGGTATAACCTCTCAGTCATGAGACATGACGTGCTGCCACTGTCGAGCACAGCACGAGCAACATATTGCTGACCATTAATACTCATGACCTTGACGAGTGCAGTGGACAATAACACGTCACCGTGTTCAACACTCGCGGACAGCGACACACCGGTACCTATACCTATAGTAGTGGGCTGAGTGGAGACAGTTGCACTGCCATTCGTGTCAACAACAACACAGCTAGCAGAAGTACCACTTGCGTCTGACTTCAAGGATTTATCAACGTGAACAATAGTGTTGTGTTTACGACGGCATATTTTACAACTTGGCCTTTTGCAGTTGTTTGCATAATGTCCCAGATTAAAACAGTTGTAACAAACTTTGTATTTAGGTAATAACTGCAAACGAGCTTCATTGCTCAACGATAAAAACTGAGGACAACTACATAACTTATGATCACCGTTACACATAACACAATTCTTAGGCTTATTTGAAACACCATCGTCCTGTTTACTTGAACTTTCGCCTGAATTATTTTTATTAGAATCCTGCACTAACATTGACCTAACCTTGTTTGAAGTTTTACCTGTGTGTGAGTGTTTAGTGTTCGTAGAAGCTTCCAATTCGAACGTTTCTAATATCTCAGCACGATCTTTAATAAAAGTAATAAATAACTGAAACGTAACTTTAGAATTCTTGTCCAGGCGGCCCTTATACTCACCCCATTCACGATAAGTTTTGCTATCCAATTTGTGAGTGACAATATAAATGAGTAAAGTATCCCAATGATTAACAGGTTCATCTAAGGATTCTAGGGCACGTATATTTTTGTTAACAACATCAAGTAAACCTTTTAAATTAGCTGACGACTCCTTTTGAAGGGTGTCGATTTGAAATAATGCAGAAACATGATGTTGGATAAGCAGGTGTTTGTTATCAAACCGCTCGCACAGAAGATTCCATGCTACCGAATAATTTGCTGAAGAAAACTGAATTGAGTTGATCACCACAGCAGCAGACCCTTCCAGGGATGACCTCAAATAGTGAAATTTATTTATTTCATCCATATCATCGTTTGAATGGATGAGACTTACAAATGTGTCGTGAAACTCTAACCAGTTTGTGTATGAACCACTGAATTTCGGCAACTGAATAGTCGGTAATTTAACAAACTTATGATTGCTGGAACGCGACATTAGGTCACAGTTGTCACTAGAATCCCTTTTCTTATTATCAACTAACATTTGTTGAGCTTTAGATAGGGTTTTGTAATAAAGGGATTCAAACTCAGCGCGTTCCGACATCTGACCATCCAAATCATCAGTAGTGCACTCCAGGAATAATTGCACCTCATCATATTGGGCATACAATGCCTCGAGTCTAGTAAAACGTAATTGCAACTCGCTTACCTCAGTAGGGCTCAAAGAAGAGGGATCCAAAGTATTTAAATAGTTTGAAAACATTGTCACCTTTCCTTTGTAACTCGCTCGTTTCCTAACGAGATCTTTAGTGTCCTTACTTAATTCCTTAACCTCTGGCATTGCGTAAGTTGGTGTAATCAACCTGGAATGTTAATAAATAAAATTATAGCAACGTTTAATTACAATTAATGATGCAGCCTGAAGTACGTACACGATTTAAATACACTAACTTTAGAGTGAATTTATACAAATAATAACTTTGATTTTATAATTAACTGTACGTATTGACGGAAATATTGTACTTTGAATATTTGTATTGTCTATCTGTGCTAACTAACGTGATTACGTAACTGTCTCAATAACTATAAAATAATTACACAGTAAAGTAAAATAATGCAGTTACTACAAATAACTACTCTTTATCAATGTGTAAATGACTAAAAATTAACAATAATTACTGTTCAGTTGATAATTGTATTACAATTTGTAACCACTCACAGAACAAAGAAAAATGACAATAGGTATTTAGTACTAACCTGACTTTAACGGCTAACTTACACTAATTATACCTGTTAAATAGAGTGTTGGGTACACAAATTTAATATTAAATACGCCTTTTCTCAGCTATTACGCATCCAGACCACGTAAATTCCAATAATCTTCTGAATGACGTTGCAGAATTCACCGGCCACGCCGAGCGTCGACTATGATTTTTGATGTCCACCAATTCTCTTCAATCCCTTTTTAATAATGCGCTGATTGGGGTAAATATTCTTCAAATTTCCACAATCCGGGCTCTAAGGACCATGTGCGGGATTGATCCAGGTATAATTTCGGGAATAATGAAAAAAGTACGTCGCTTGATGTGTGACTATTTATTGCGAGTGACAAAATTACATGTGAAGGTAGACGGTCGACAAAAGTTAAAAATAAAATGATAGGCAATAATCCACGTAGCCTCAACTGTTATAATTTCGGTAGGCGCTTGCGGGAACACATGTAAACACACAATAACTGTAATTACTATGACATAATCCAGGAAGCCAACACTTGTTTTATTGTGCTTATATGTAACCTTGAACTTCACAATGTATGTACAGACGCTAGCGTCTGTACATTGTGAAGTTCACATCAAGCTACAAGAAACTGTCATTTTTTTCCAATCAACCTTGAACCTAATGCTTTAGCGATAAAGTTTATAATTTATTAAAAAACTGGCCAAGTGCGAGTCGGACTCGCGCATGAAGTACGTACCATTATCTATACAAGATTAGGCAAAAAAACACGTTTGTTGTACCTATGGGAACTTACTCGTAAATATTTATTTTACAAAAATATATCATCTGTGAAAATTTCAACTGTCCAGCTATCACGGTTCATGAGATGCAGCTTGGTGACAGACAGGCGGACAGTGGAGCCTTAGTAATAGGGTTCCAAAAAGACAGACTGTAGAAGCTTCATGTGCTGGCGTCTGTATATAAAAGTTAGTCAAACGTAATATCAACACAATAACATGGCAACAATTTTCTAAACAAATCAATTACGTTTTCCAATTTTCTACACGTGCAAGTTATCACAACATGATTATGCCGTTACTTAAAGAAACACGCTATATAAACTAGATGAACATTTACACTAGATGTATGCCACTATAAACCAAGAATAACGAGCTAACTTGCTGATGAAATTGCCAAGCATCGTGCGGCAAAGAATGAAATGAAGCCAGTGCTTAAATATGCAAATGTGAGTTCTGCCAATTTCGTTTAGTACAGTATCTTCTAATAAGAAAAGTCGTTGCAAACCAAGCGCTCAGCATCACGCTTTGATCAGCATTTTTATAAAAATAATCAGCCCCTCACATTTCAAAATAATTTACATTTTCCTGTTCAAGATGTCCCATACCGATACCACAAAGTTTGAGGAAAATCAAATTGGTTTTTAATGATCGAAAAGGTCTCCAACACAATGACGCTAAGAAGAAAACTCTTTTGAGATAATGAAACCAATTTCGACAGTTTATAAACTCAATTTTCGTATTTAATTACTTAAAAATCTGGCTAGTTATAAAATTGTGAATAGGTAGCTTTTCCTTCGTTATTGTATTGAAGTTATTTAACAGCCAATTGTGCGCTATGAGAGTCTAGAGGTCACTGGATTATAAAAGGAAAGAAGACAAAGAACGGAAATGCTTAAAACTTACATTTCCATTGTGCAGTAGTTCGTATCCACCTGGTTTGCACTCATGGCTTCTGATGAGGAAGCTCAGTTTGTTCTTCTGCAAGAAGCTGGCAGTCACATCTGGACCGAAGTATGTCCCTGCGCCACGGAGAGCATTCGCCACACAGCCACTGGTGCATTGCGGATCTGACCATAGGATGTCAAACACCTATAACAATAGCACAATGTGAAAAATGAAGTCCCACGAGACGCAAAGGTAGCATATACTTCAGCAAGGTCTTTTTTTCCTAGTCAAGAATGTTCTGATCCGTTTTGATGAATACCTAGTGTAAGGCCACTTTATTGTGACGACAGATAATCGTGAAGTTTTAAGTGTCGTGGCTTGTGTATTTAAATGGAGGTGTTCACATATAGGACGACACGATTACTGTCGTTCACGACTTTTGCCTACTAAAAACCAACGATAAATTAATCGTCACGACGTAGTAGGAACGCAGCCTAACATAACATGACATCTGCAATCCCCGAATGGTAAGGCGAGGTGTACCTAATAGTACATGTACACACATTTCGCCAGTTATGTTTAAGTCCCATGCGATAGTACGCGAGCCTATCGCTATAAACTGAGCACTACCACAGGCACTACTGAGAAAGAGGTTTGAACTTTTTGGCCGGATTTTTTTTCGCCATTTTGATTTTATTTCAAAGTAGCGGCCACTCATAAAACCTATATAAATCAAAATGGCGGAAAAAAATCCGGCCACGCTTCATACAAAAATGATCCAAGCCCTTTCTTATATAAAAACCTAATAACACTTAGCCCGACCTAGGCATTGAACCAAGGACCAACGAGGCATAAAGATAAACTTTTCAAAATTATTTTTTATAGATAGAAGATAGAATACTCTTTATTATGTACACTATTAAAATTAAAGATACAAAAATGACAAACATTTTACAAGGGCTGACACAACGGGCGGTCTTATCCCCCAAAGGCAAAACAAAAACATACCTGCATATCGATAAATAGAACGCCTTAAACAAATTAAATCATTCAAACCAAAAAAGCGCTCGCAGCAAGCATTCGCTTTCAATCAAACTCACTCACGTCACACATACATTTTAATGTATCGATCGCTAAATAGCATTGCGGTGTCGCGATAATCAATGTGGTGTAAATAAGTATCGGGCTGACGCCGACGGATTCAATGAACGACGTCCAATGTCCTTCACGGCACAAGGTACGGTAAGTTTGCGGTTCATTAATTAACTAGCTTCAGCTAGTATTTTAGTTGTTGTTCAGGAGTTTGACTAACTTTTTAATTAACTTGACTCTGAAGTTTTTTTCTTGTTAAAGTTGTAAAACACATGCTGTTTTTATTGAACTAGCTGACCGGCGTCGTAACTTCATCTGCGTCACGTAAGAGAGAGATACTCGTATAATTTGGATAAGGATTTAGGTATACCATGTTTTAAAAACACCTTCGCAAATAATGCATAATTTTGATTGTTAGTGTAGTGTAGCGAGTCAATCTTAAAAGATAGACATATGGTATAGCGGTTTTTTTATGAATTTTTAAGAAAAACAGTTCCGTCATAATTGATTTTTGTAACTTTAACCGTTTACGCAGGACACGCATCGGAAGTTCTCAAAAGATATTTTCCCCGTTTTTGCAACATTTTTCATTGATGCTCCGCTCCTATTACTCGTAGCGTGATGTTATAAATACTATAGCCGTAGTATAGCCTTTTTCAATACATGGGCTATTCAACACTGAAATCAGTTTTCAATTCGAACCCGTAGTTCCTGAAATTAGTGCGTTCAACCAAACTGTTCAGTTTTGAAATTAAGTATGTCTTCGTTAAGAAGACATACTTAATTTCAATCAAATCTTCAATCGGGATTATCGGGATTTGGGGCTAGTTATATTACAACCTAAGGGGTTTTACAATTTTACGGTGACATATAGATATAGTTATTTCAGGAGCAAATCCTTTCGGAATTTACCTATATGCTGACTGTAACTACAGTACTCGAGAAATCATCATAATATCGTCCAATAATTATACCATTTTATAGAAAAGTAATCGGTCATCGATCTGTCACCGGGGAATGAATGAGGGGGAATGAATGAACGACAATCAATGTCATTCGTGTCAGATCGAATAAAGGTTTAAGTAACTTCGACCACAGTTTCATTCACCGTTTGTTCCGCGATTAGGTGAATCGAGGCGAATCAGTTTATTAAGTATTTGGTGGAGTGTATTAAGCCTGATAGGATTTATTTCAAAGAAATTGTAATTAGTTATTCATCAGAGAATTGAAGTTATTTATAGAACGCCTGTTATCAATCACTCATCACGATTAATTTTAAAACTCGCCCCTTATCATGTTTTCTAATTAGTCAGTGAAAGCAAAAATCTAAATCCTTAAATGTATTTAATAACATTTATAAAATGTGAAATCATCGCCATTTACAAAATGTGAATTTATCATGAGTCCTGCGGGTTGTTCGACTGCCTTTCATTAATAATAATTAAGATAAAATTAAACTGTCGGCCTGTCACCCACGGAATGAATGGAATACCTACAATCAATTTTCATTCTAAATTATTTTTTAATTTATATTATTTTTTTTACCTATCATTATTGTTCAAACTCATGCTTTCTCACCTTTACCCATTGGGATAACAAGAGGCTTGAATTGTTTTGAAAATTCTTTTAATTTGTGTCCAACACAGCTCTTTCTTGAAGTAATTAGCGATTTCGCACACAAGGCAATTTCGTTTAAGCTATTTTCAGCCCTAATGTTTTATGTGAAGTCTTTATAGTTAATTAAGTCTAAACCTTTGTTGGCAGCCTTTAAGTTAATAGTTTTATATGTATACCAGCATATACATAAAGTAAATAAATGGGGCGAATAACCGTCAGCCTGTCACCGGCGAGACATTGGATTGAACGACCGACAATCAATGTCCCTCGTGTCGTGCCAGTACGGTTATTAATTAACAAGCTTCAATCACAGCTTTACTCGCGTCTGCGATTGGACTAACACATTTATTTTACTAATGATATTGATTTGGCCTAATACTATTTCTATGAAGTCTATAACTGCCAATTAGGGTTTAAAACGCTATTACCTAGCTGCCAGTATATTTTATTGTTGGTCTATAAATATTTGATGAGGGCGTGGATCTAGCTGATAGTATTTGTACACGTAATGGACAATCATTAACCCTATGTAAAGCATATAAAGTTGACATTTATATCAATAAATACTATCTTTTTGATTGGGCTCTTGATAACGAAATAAAGCGCGAAAGCAATTAATTTCTTTCGCGGATGAATGTGAAGTCAAAACTGGTTGAAAAGGTATTCTGTATACATGGATAGTTAATCCGTGGTTCACTGCCCAACATTGTGTTATATTTTACTTAGCAAATAAATGTTTCAAAATATTTATTATTCAAAACATTCAACTTCAATTTGATTTAATCAGGTATCTCCGTTTTCTGTTTCAGGGAAATTGGAAATTGAATTTATAACGATGACTAAGTTAACGTGTAGGTCGATAACAAAAATAAAAGAAAATTAATAAAACAGATACATACATAAAATTAATTAGGTATACAACATAAAAGGAAATAATTTTATAGGAAATAAGTTTATTAGTAAACTCATTAAAAATAATTTTCCCACATGTTTAATAAACATTCACACCATAACAATTTACGTTATAAACATAATAAAACTTGTGAGTTTTCATTACTAATAAAAATATACGTAATATCAAGTTACTTGCGAGACTAATATCAAATATAAAACAGATATTAAATAAACTGGAATACTTTTTGATACTTTTAAAGTGATTGACTAATAGAATAAATCGTTCCCTATTAAAGTGAGGAAATTACAAAAGGGCAGAAGCTTACTTCGCTGAGCTGAAGTATGCTTAGTAAGTTAGTATACTAATCAAATGAGAGCTTTGAGGAGCAACATCGAAACAAATACAAAGGTCGGCCTGTCGTTTCAAAGTCCTGATATTTACCTATTATGAGATCAGAAGTTTTACCGATAGGTAAACGAAGTAAGACTGATCTAGACTAAGGTCCGTGTTCACCGAGAAGATAACAGCCTGATTATCGAAAAACAGCTGTCAATGTGACATGTTCCCATACAAAAATGTGTTTTAAACAGCTGTTTTAGATAATCAGACTGTTATCTTCTCGGTGAACGTGGACCTAAGTATTAAAACTGCGTACTTGAAAGTTTATTTTTTCGTTTAGGTTATTTTAATTTATGAATGTATTTAATTCTGTTTAGAAATATGTGAATTGAATAATTAAAACGCGTATCTTTAAAATAATCTCCTAAATAAATAACCATTACATGCACACCTGCACATTATAAAACCAAGTCCTCCGCCGCGTCTGTTTGTCTGTTTGCGATAAACTCAAAAACTGCTGCACCGATTTTCATGCTGTTTTCACCAATGGATAGACTCGTTCTCGAGAAAGGTTTTAGTATATAATTTGTACGCGGGAAAAACCGCGGGCTTCAGCTAGTCACCGTCTAAAGCAATGATTTATTCAACATTCTGTCGTAAACTACGAACTATTGGAGCCAATATCGCACTATTGAAATTCGCGACGACCATTAACGAAACGAAGATTAATGCTCCGAGCACATCGATGAAATATCTTAGTAAATATTCAAGCTGGAAACACGTAAATATTACATAGTTTGAACACGTTCAATTTTCTTGGGTTCCTCGAACAATGAAGTTCTTGTAACTGAAGGAAATAGTTTTAGGTGTAGGTATACCGGCGCCCTCTAAATTGAAACGCTATGTGCACCTCCATAAAGCTGACAAAAGGTGTAGGTAGGCTACCGTCCGTCCCCTTGTTACGGTTATTTTGTCAACTACAGGCTTTAATCAATTCCAGACTGGTGACCTAAATACCTAGAACGGAGGGAGTGGAACTAGGGGAAACCCAATTTAACCCTAAAGTATGCATCGCATCGCTGTGATTGTTTAAATCTGGTTCATGGAGTAAAGTTTAATGACTTGCCGGTTATTTAATGATTCTGCCCGGATATTATAAGGAAGAATTGAATTCTATACCACTTCACAAAGTGTATTACAAAAGCGCTGAAGTTTTATCTGGTTAAGTACAGAACTATACACGAGTAATGAACATCATATAGCGACACTCACAACCTTGCACGAAAGCAAAACTAAATAAATAACTAAATATACGTTGTTTTTTTTCTCCCAACGAAACCAATTGAAGGTTTTCAGTAACGTCCCTAGTTACTTACATAATAAAAACAAACTACCTACTTTTAAGTTAATGAAATTCACGTTTTATTTCAAAACGTGATTTCCCCCTTTTTAAAAAAGTCTATTGAAAAGTTATGAAAAGAAAACCATACAAACGACTCTTAGAAGTGCTTTGTAAGCCTATAAGGGTTGCGGAAACCAGTGGTTGGTTAATAATTAAGAGCTAAAAATAAGTGTATCAACCCTTTTGATTAAAAAAACGGTAAGCAGGTAGAGATTTACTCGTCCTACTAGTCCAATCGGTGACGTAATGAAGGTGAATATGGCAATGTTAAAACAAAACTCCTCGAGATCTACCAAGTACCTACCCACGTGTGAAAAGGTTTCCCTATCTACACTAATACTACAAAGACGTAAAATTTATTAAATAAGTATGTATGTTTGGATGTGAAGGTAATCTCTGAAACTCCTTTTTTTATTTCCAAATTCTTTCACCGAAAGAAATATACAGTTTAGCGGAGTGCCATGGGATTAATGTTTTATGTTAGATAAAAATAAATTCCTCGCGAACGAAGTCGTGTACTGATTTATTTATTTATGTACAAAAAAAAAACGTAATACAGGACATTACGTTAAGATAGAAGAGCACAATGGTATTGAAGAAAATTACAAATTAAATCTATTCTCATCATTATCATTCTATTTCTAAACATAAACCTAAACCATCCAATTTACTGGCTGATAATAAAATCCACAACAAAAAGTAGTAAACAAAACCATTTCGTCAAAACGGAATCGGATCTTATTACGGAAAAACTTTCCCCATTATTTGGATTGAAAGTGAAAAGGCAAATAACACAATGGCACAATACAAATCAATTGTAAAGAAAAGAACTGAATCGTGATTAAAAAAGAAAATTGAAATTGTTACTTGGAAAGCGCAGTTTATACAACCTGTAACAAAATTAGCGCACACCCACCCTCAGACACCCCAATTAGTATTTTATGTTATAATCATAATACATGCACTGAATTTTTATGTAACCAAGTATAAGCATTGATTATTGATTAAATTAATTATCCTATATCCGGAAGAATGTTGTGGTTGCAGTACTCACAGCACGGACAAAAACTCAAATCCACGAACGCACACTGTCGCATATGTAGGTTTTGCTAGCAAAAAACTACTAACCTAGTATCTAGGACGAGTTCGTCGCTCGACACAACTGTAGGTATTATTGCCGAAATTTTTAGGTCCTCGGCACTTGTTGTCTCACTAAAATAAACTACATAATGATAATAGGTAGGTACGTATCCCCAAAAAAAAATCAAGAGGCGTCAAATCAGCAGATGCTCGGGTTATACTGGCATGGAAATTCTTATCGAAATATCTCAGTATTTCATTTTGAAAACGAGTAGGTACGTGTACGCCAATCGGAACAACCCGTGGCCACGAAGCCGAAGAGTAGCAGCTAACATAGTCCTGCGGTCAACTCTTGTACCATACCTTTGGTTGAATGTTCTGCCAGCTAGAATCACATTATCACAACACCACACCGTGCCAAGGTCCTCACCATTTTAGTGTACTGAACATTTGTGTATTGGAAAGACATCGCACGCGAAAAAATATTTGCATAAACAATACGGAAGTACTTTCCAGTAATAATGTCTGCGCATGACTAATATTGTTTACATGTAAGTTTGCTTTCATCGTAGAGGTAACGCCTGCGTCGCGTGCCAGTATCTTGTTTGGGTATCTCGCTCTATCCCTTAGGTTTTAAGTTTGCACGAGAAAGGGAACGAAAACAATCAAGGCGCATTTTGTTGGTTTATCTATTGTGTGCTTTGTCAGTGTCCGTTAGTATGTGCGTGTTTGTATCGCTTTGTAAAGACTTTAACTTACTTGAAATAAGGTTCATTTTTCTTTTTTTTTTCGGAAGTTGTTTTATACAAATAAAGCTGCACTTTTAAAAGTCTTTATTTATTGCCTTTAGTTATGGTCCATTTAAGTTTGTTTTGACTGGACAGGAATAGTTTGACTATAATTTACGTAGTTTTAATTATTTTTGGCATAAAATATGACCTATATTAAAAAATTATAGAAATCGATTCAATAAACGATTCTGAACAAACTAATTTCAGGATGTGCGCTAATTACGTTACAGGTTGTATAATAGACTACCTCGGCCTCGGTCGCGTAAATTTAGAATTTGACAATAATTTTGAGTTCTGCTCTGCTTGGCATAACATTATTAAATCATGATTAAAAAGATTCGTGGTGCCATCTATTACCATTAGATAGTTATTGTTTTTTTCCTCGAAAACCGTCCTTTTTTCGGGATGAAAGGTACCCTATGTCCGTTGCAGTACACCTGACAATGTATATGCAAAATTCCAGGATGATCGGTTCAGTGGTGTAAGCGTGAAAAAGTGACAAACAAACTTAGTTTCGCTTTTATAGTTTACTAGCGGACGTCCCGCGGTTTCACCCGCATAGTTCCCGTTCCCGTGGGAGTACGGGGATAAAATATATCCTATGTTACTCGTGGATAATGTAGCTTTCGAATGGTGAAAGAATTTTTAAAAACGGTCCAGTAGTTTTTAAGCCTATTCATTACAACCAAACAAACAAACAAACAAAGTTTTCCTCTTTATAATATTAGTGTAGACTAGCGGACGTCCCGCGGTTTCACCCGCATAGTTCCCGTTCCCGTGGGAGTACGGGGATAAAATATATCCTATGTTACTCGTGGATAATGTAGCTTTCGAATGGTGAAAGAATTTTTAAAAACGGTCCAGTAGTTTTTAAGCCTATTCATTACAACCAAACAAACAAACGAACAAAGTTTTCCTCTTTATAATATTAGTGTAGACTAGCGGACGTCCCGCGGTTTCACCCGCATAGTTCCCGTTCCCGTGGGAGTACGGGGATAAAATATATCCTATGTTACTCGTGGATAATGTAGCTTTCGAATGGTGAAAGAATTTTTAAAAACGGTCCAGTAGTTGTTAAGCCTATTCATTACAACCAAACAAACAAACAAACAAACAAAGTTTTCCTCTTTATAATATTAGTGTAGATAGTTCCCGTTCCCGTGGGAGTACGGGGATAAAATATATCCTATGTTACTCGTGGATAATGTAGCTTTCGAATGGTGAAAGAATTTTTAAAAACAGTCCAGTAGTTTTTAAGCCTATTCATTACAACCAAACAAACAAACAAACAAACAAACAAAGTTTTCCTCTTTATAATATTAGTGTAGATGTAGATGTAGACTAGCGGACGTCACGTGGTTTCACCCGCGTAGTTCCCGTTCCCATGGGAGTATGGAGATAAAATATAGCCTATGTTACTCAGGGTGAATGTAGCTTTCCAGTGGTGAAAGAATTTTTGAAATCGGCACAGACGTTTTTGAGTTTATTCATTACATACATACACAAATAATATTAGTGTTGATTAAGTTAGATTAACTGTAACCTACAAACAAGCATTTACATGGAAGTGATAATTGGTATATTCATAGAGCTGTGCACACCTTTAGCTTTACTTGGAATGTTCCAATTAATCGCTAAAACCTTATTAGGAATGCCTCATAAAAAATGTTGAATGCGTAGTGTGATGTAATTATGTTTTGCTAAATAGAGCAGCGTTATTTGCTATAAAAAGTTTCTTAGGAAACGGCCGAAAAGATTTTTAAATGAATAAACAAGGTAAGTTATATTAAAGTTATCAAACGTTAAATCATCAAACATTTTAAAATTAATTAGATTATCTAGTGTCAAAAAATATTACAAAGTAGCGTTGCACGTGCTTCCATCGACGTTGTAAATAGGTATATATCATTTTAAATGAAAAAAGGGACATTACATCCACTCTCCCTAACATTTGCAGTTTCAAGTGTCGATATTTGTAGGTATCACTCGAGAAAGCTATCGGGATGCACCCCCACGTGCGATAAGAGGACATCAAACGACTCCGCGCTCTATTACTTTATTGCTTTCCATTTCATTAACAGCGCTTTAAAGCGAATCGATCGTATCTATCACTTGACGTCACTGTGCTGCATAAAAAGCATCGCATCGTATCGTAGAAAGAAAATAAAAAGGAAACAGAAGAAGAGAACTATCGCAGTCAAATATACGAGAAAATGGTAATAATTACAACCCGCTTAAACGAATGGGAGGACGTAAATTGATTCGCGCATTCAGCTCGCCTGTAATTATTGGACAAAGCTATTTATTACGATTGATCCAGAGGCCCCTGGTTATAAAACTCAATGAAAAACTGAAAACATGTAGTATACCTACCGATATTGCAAAAATACAAATTCAAAAAAGGTAATTTACTTAGTTAGTAGTCTATAGACAGTTGTAGCAATGTTGTATAGCAGTTGTGTAGCAGTTAGTAGTCTATAAGTAAATCGAACATACACCAAAAAGCAATGAAAGAGCAAATTATGAATCTACTAACGAGTTATTTTGCTGAAAAACGCAGTCAAAAGCCATGTGTCACAATAGATTTATAGTTCTTTGCATACAATACTGCGATCGCTCAATCTAATGCAGAGGCTCTACTCCCTAACGTTTCGTCCATACGACGGATCTATCCGCGTCTCTCACACGCACTGAGTTTTTACCTCTAACCAAATCCGTCGAGTCTGGACTACAAAGTTTGTAGCATTAAAGGGATTACTTCAGCATATATCATCCGTACACAAAGCTCCTTCTCTGCACTCCCAACTTTGTTCTACCTCAATAAATTCAGCTCCAACCACGACTCTCTTTATGTGAATTAGGATTATAAAGTCTTTCATCCTAATAATGGAATTTTGACATCGTAAATAAATAAAAGAAAAGCTTTTAACATCATTTTGATTCGTACTCAGTTATAATGATTTACTTAAATTGAAAGATCTGAATATGTTTCAAATCAAATTATTCCATCTCGTTCAGTAATTGGCCCGATGAAAATCTATTTCAGTTACATTTGCTTTTCGACTTTTACTGCTGTTCGCAGTGCGACTTACAACAGTACAATAGATGACAGCTTGACATATTCAATTCCTTCTATACGTACCCTGGGATAAAAGAACCGTATCTACGTATTATTAAATACCGGGTTGTTACAAAATCTGTGTGTCATTCTTAGATATAATATTCATTGTTCTGAGAGCCGTGGGAGTGCAGAACACTGAAAGTCAGTCGGGAAATGTTAATTCATTGTATCTTGAAATATTGTCGTCTCAGTTATTCATGAATAACAAGCCATGGCTTGTTAGTTGTGTTTGTGTAATATATTATGTAAAATATCATGATATATCGTAAATGTTGGCTTGTATAAAATGTGTGGAGCGGGCGACGAATGTAAGAAGAACCAGCCTTTTGGGACAGAACTTCATAAAGCGGTCGCCAACGTACCCAAGTTTATCTCGCTACAATCCGCGGGGGTCCGACCCGGGGAAATTGTATTACGACAAGGATGGTGGTAGCTGAAATTGCTTTCAAGCGAAAGAAATAAGATAAGATCATTGACATACCTAATAAGGGAGACAAAGCCACTCAACGAGCTTTATACGAGATAAACGAATATCATCCTCGTGTGCGGCGGACGATAAAAGCAAAAATTAACCCTTATAAAAAGGACGATATATGTATTTATATAACTGCGCAGCGTCTGAGAACCCGGCAAAACCTCGGATTAAAGACCAGATGTAATATCATGTTTTATTTATGTTAAATTTTACGGTGTGGTGGACCGGCAAAGCCAGAATTAGGCCGTTTTACTGCTACAATCTTAACAACCCTAATACATGTGTTGTGCATGAATAATCCTGCTAGAATATTTTACAACGGTACGTGGCTATGCGTAAAAAGAAATCACCACACTGTAAAACACTTCCATCAAGTTTTGATGAAATAATTGCTAAAATTGATGTAAACATAACGTTAGTAACACGCAAGACTACTAATAGACTTCATAGAATGATAATATGCAGATTGTTCAGCGCATCTTTCAAACATTTCGCACTTTGGACACTAACAAATGTTACATTTTCTGGCGGAACTGATCCAATTGATTTGCCAAAACGTGCTCATTCGATGAACAATGGACATTTTTGAGATAGCTTTTCCATTGAATACGGTCTTTAACTATTTCATGACCTACAATTAATTTTCGAACACAAATGATTGTGATATGTCGGAGTTATCATGTTAGAGAACATGTAAGATAAGAAATATGGTACCTTCTTTACATTTGAAAGTCAGTAAATTTTTTCAAAAAAGCACCGATGACGTATCAGCGCAAAAAATGCATAAAGGGGAAGACCTTCACATTCACCTCGTTTTATTAATTCCTCAATTTCACTTGCCCTATAAGAAATGAACATGAGTAGGTAGAAAATAACATTTCCGAGAAATCCAACAACAACATGACATGCAATAACGTGAAACCAATTGACTCCGGCTGATTCATAATTACGACTTCCAAGAAAGGTAAGTACAAACAAAGGTTCGAACGTGTAACTAGGGGAAATGACACATTCAGCAACGAAATTTTATTTACTTTACTTATAAAAGATTAATATACGAAAAATTAATCGTGAATGGAAACTCATTCCGTTCTGTTTAACACGTGAAAGAAAGACCTTCGCCCTTTCCCTCGCTAAATATGAAACGAAACCATTTCTAATTTGATGAGTAGGTACCGCTCTTTCAGGCTTGAAAGCGGTGAGCTTTTTCTACCAAACATTGTACATTTTAAATGGAGAACGTTCAGCCTTACCTTTCATAATTAACAGCACGAAGTAGGTACTACATACATAACAATAACTCATAATCCCGAACAGAACGTGGTTCGACGTTCTAAAGATAGTTGAAAGCAAAAGTTTTGATTAGTTGCTGAATATTAGATCAGTCCGCGACGTATTCAGCCGGGAAATGTTCGGCCGTCCCCGACCCAGGTGCACGGATTAGCCTTAACAATCCATTCTACAGAAATTGCTTCTGAATAGAACATTGTTTATGAAAACTTCGCATTGAATATGGTAATGATCATGTATATTAGGCATTCAAAAATTCTGCTTGCTGCTTCATTCATCACATTCATAGATCAAAGAAATTGGCAACGACTTGACGCGTCTTCGTCGGTAGATAAAAACTCGTGATGCCAAGAAGCCGGCAATGAAACGATCGATAACCTTTAGATTGAATCATGAATGATTGATTGTTAACGACTAACCTGTTTCCACTCTACTTTGTCTATAGCTTCGCCGCCCGCCGCCGATCCCTCGGTCACTGGAGGCCGCAGTAGAGACACGTACTGAAAACAAATAACAAACATTCACGATTTGTTTATTGCTAGTTTACAAACTTAGAAAAAAGTTTCGGAAAGGCAAATGTTTGGAAGTTTTCTATAATGACGGTCCACTTTAAAAGTTCTATTCCAAGTGATTTCAAGACTTAAGTGAACTAGTTCGTCAAAATACCTGCAATATTTTGAGGAACTAGTTTTCAGAGTAGATCTTGGATTACATTTATCTTCTTCATTTTCGTGTAGTTAGTGCCTATCCCGATGTCAGTGTTTTTATGCCGCACATGGGGATCGGACTTGCAGGCTTTACCAAAATCAGAGGTGCGTGTCTTGGGTTCTTAATTGGAAACCTATGACTGTGGTCAGACTGTCACGCCACTAGGCTTTAACTTATGCTATCTTACTATTGTGTTAAGCACTCAATTCATTAACAACAAAAAAGTGTTGTAATAAGGAACATTAGGACGGCCCATTGCTTAATTAGCTCTAAGAACACTTAAGTCAACCTAAGCCATACCTTATCTCGTTCGAGACTCCGTATCATGTCGAGATCTGTTGTGTCCGATATCCCGCCGTGGACCACAAACACTCGGTTGTTAATGATGGTGCCAAGGGGGAGCCAGCGGTACACTCCTTCGATCAGCTTCAGTAACCGCTCTGCGTTGTGCTGGTAGAAACAAAAATAAATGTATGGAAGACATTTTGACTAAAAAGGAGAAGTGAATTAGGTACAGGAGGTCCACGTGCTATCATCAACTTTCCCTAATACATGCAGTTTCTGAAACTCAGTCCATATAACATAGCTAAAATGCTAAATTATCGTTGGTATAAATCTTCACGGAAAAGACTGCTGCAGCCAAAAAATGTGTGCTTAAAAAAATGCTTCACTTTTTTCCCGGTTTGTTAAACTTTTTTACATTTTCCGAAGTTTTCCAACGCTTTGCAGAGCTCAGAGTCGCAACCCAACACGCTAACTATTTAAACATCCCTGAGCGTATAAAAAAGCATACTAGGTAAGTACATTTTGTTGATCGTTTCTAGAATATTCTCTTTATACTGCGTCATTCCAAGGTCCTGTGTCTTTGAAATCTAATATGAAAAACTTTTCATAAAATGTAATAGGTACTGCTTTCGACATTTTTATAATTTGTTTAGAGCTTTGATTGAGGTAAAAGAAAACTTTATACCAGACACGAAACATATTTAAGCTTTCGGATACCTCGTATCTGTGTGAGGACAGAAAAGCTTTTACTAACAACGGCAACAACAATCCTAGATACAGCTATAACCTTTGAGGAAATGATGTAATAACTGCACACAAAGCTGAGCTCAGTCGCTAGTGTAACTACAATAACTTTGTATTCGGATAAAAGGCGACTGGTGATAACTACGGAGGTACACTTCAGACACAAAGGGAATAAATCTTCTTAAACGTGATTTCTAAGACAAACGTGTACAGGACACTCTTTGTGCTGCGGATGCTGTAAAAATCTTTTTCCGTGAGAACAAATACAAGGTTGCGAGGAAGCTAAGAGTTTTGCTTAAAGTGTTTCTTCACAATATATTTTTGTGAATATTATTTGGCTTCCCCTTGAATAACGATGACATTTTCGCTTTATAGGAAATGTTTACTTAGCAATCGGAAAATCATTGAAAGTAAAGGGTTACTTTGTATTTGTATGGTATGTTCGAACATATCCTATCCTTGACAAATTGTGTAGATTTAGGGGCTTTTATTGTCTCCATTGTCACGGAATCAGAGCTCAACATCCATTTCAGGAGGATAAAATGTAACTGATCTGGATTTTCGATACTCCAAATTAGTTTTCGGTTCGATACACCTTTTATCGGATTTACGATCACCGATTTATATCCAATAGCCGTATAATAATAAAATGAAGCTCATATTTTCACCGTTTAGGCAGGATATGTTTGTGGAGGGACTACGTGCTTGCTTTACTTACCCGATACTTTTGCTGGACTTCTTTTATAAAACCGTACCTGAACAAAGAAAAGTGTTATTTGGTGAGTTTTACCTTATCTTGTCAATGTGCACGTAATTTTGTCTAAAACTAAAGGCTTCATCAATACATGTAGTGCTTTTAAGATCAGATTTCGCTCTTAACTTTGAACCTCTTAACAAACATCAGTTGATATTTATTTTGGTACGAACCCTTGCTCTTCAATCAAAACTATGAAGTATTTTCAGAGAATAAAATACAAATAATATTCATTACGAATCGGCAAGTGATAAAGTTAAATGATAGCTCTTTCCAAAAACTCCTTTACATCATCATGTCATTTAAATTCGGCGCTATAAAGTCTCATTGAAACATTTATAACAAGCTCAAACGTGGGAGTTTGCAGATTCGCCATTCCAAAAGAGTTGTTACGTTCAACTTCACAAATTACACCTAGACTGAATTAACTTTCAATGTAAAGTGTCAAAATTATTTGGCAAATTCGTTATTAAAACATTCCCAACATACCAGGCTTTTTTGGAGAACAATTAAATTCAAATTATTCTAGAACGCTGTCAGTCCTGACACAACAAATCTCACGTTATTTGCATATAAATCGTAAAAGTTACATATCACACGAACAATAATCAAGTGTCTTCATTCTAAGAAATAGCTATCATAAAAAAACTACACGGTGTAATAATATTCTACATGAAGAGCAATGCTCATACGTTTGTGTGACTAACCTAGAATTCATAATGAGATCTTCATGGTTGCCGCGGTTCAAGAACACTCCTCCAGGGAAAGCCAGCATGCAAGACAGTAGAAGCAGGAACACCTCCAACCCCTTCTTGCCTCGATCCACAAAGTCGCCGTTGAATATGTATGGGTTCTCAGGAGACGGCAGCCCATTCTGTTGAAGTGTCAAGTTTAATGGGGGTTTTATATGCAGCATGATATTGGAAGTGACGGCGTCGACACTAACTAAACATGAGCGATATTGCTGACATACGAGAAGCACCCTTGTACACATTGTCCAAGCTGTGGCTCCGCCCATTCCGTGTCGCCATGTTAGCTAAATCTAGATGTTGGCACGTTGAAATTCAGTCATTTCAAAGATAAGTCATTTCTAAGGTCCAGTTGTGGGTAACGTTGAAAAGCGTTATAGTACAGATTATAGTATAAATGAGTGACTTTTTATAAGAAAAACAACAAAAAACAAAGTCAGAGTCCATTTATCTTCTGCATGTTTCAGGCAAGAAATACTCAGATTTCAATTATTAAGGACTGTATTTACAGTGAACGCATTCAAAAAACGACCATTACTCACTTGGGAGGCAACCACAAAACCTTCAGCACATAAAGCCTGCACACAAAAGGAACAAACTTAACGATCGTCAAGATACATTTTTAATACTCAACGCTTTTTCACAGCTAACGGCCCAACATTAAAAAGCTGAAATGTTTGTCAAAATAAATCAACAATTTAATTTTTATTTGCTGAATTGACTTTTTAATATCCCTCGGGCAACGAAATAAGCGGGATTGATAAATTATCGATCCTTGTAATTCTATCAAATTATACCGCCAACTAACTAGTTTACCGAGGCGGGAAAATTTTAATAAAGTTCAACCAATGAAGGTAGAAAATTGCGTAAAACTGATCACGAATCGAGAGCACTAGGCCGACATATTTTGTGAATCCTTACATCTGCAGCAGTGGCCGCCACGAAGGTCGCTTACGCAATACGTCGGCTGCTAATCGATACGAGCCGGTTACATAATCATTATCCTTCAGCCAATTTATCTCTATTTTATTTTGCCACGGTCACTACACTCATCTGATTTCATTTCCCCTAATTGGTGATTATTATGACTTTGCAACACCTAACATAAAAAATGTTATCTCTGACATTAAAAGGTCCTGAATCATATCTCACTTGTCAGTCGCTTTTTATGACACGATTAGCCAGGATTATGACAAACACTGGTTGTTGTGATACGACCCTCGTGTTTTTACAAACCGCCTGTTTGTATAAACTCAATTTAGGCAACCCTTACCATTCCCACTGGACCCAAGCTGTTTGTATGTCGGACGGATATTGTGTGGAGGTTCATATGAAAATATATTCCCGGTTTTATTTTACTTTTTCCAGTTTAGATAATAAAATGAGGCAACTGTTATGCCCGAAATAAAGGTGGCTTAAACATGACAGTAAATATATGGAACTCATTGGAACATTTCACGAAAATCCCAATAATAAAAATATAGATGAAGGGGGGAAAACTTTTCTTAATAGTACTATAGTTAAGTGGACGATTAGGTTATGAGCTTGTAAGTCGGAAATAACAATAGGAAAACAATATCTGCAAATTAAAGAGGTCGTCCGGCGTAACAGGCGGTCTATCAATCAAACCGCGGCGCGGCGCGGTGGCACGGAGCGCGGCGGCACGGTGGCACCAATTAGATGACGCGTGCGCCGCTCCCTGCCATGTTTACCGAGGCCCAGGTCGCCCTCCTGACGTCACACCTCTAATGACCATCCGCGAAAAGAACTTGAAGGAAACCCTACTAATATCCGACGTGACGTGGCAACCCCACGTACAATTTTTCCACAGCGTAAGCAAAAATTAGGAACAAACATATTTTGTTGCCGCTTGAGCTCCGTTGCTTTTTTTTTCAGCATTTTCAGAAGGGTTGCCCAACTTGTAACTTTTTATGTCGTAAACTATAAACATGAAATACAGTTTTTGGCTGATCCTGGAGTGAAAGTAAACCAGTGACTCAGCTGGTTCTGTTCCCACGCCATTTGGGAAACGAGTAGTAACTGAGTTTTTGGAAATAGTATTCTATTCTAGATTGACGATTAAGTAGTTATCTAAAGGTTATAAGCATAAGCAGTAGTTCAAGTATACCCAGTTAATTTTACAGGGAAAGTTTAAAAATAGTTTGCAAACTAAATCAGGCTAACTATACCTGTCCTCAATACCGATAAAACTAAGGAAAATCTTTACAACACGAGGGGCGAGGTACTTATATTAAATTGAAACCGCACGACCCACGGGTGCTCTAGACGCAACGTGTTACGGTTAATTGACTTTGCGTTCACATCGTTCGTTCAAGTAAGCATTCGATTAAAATCATTACTGTAAGTGGTGCGCTCAGAACCGGACCCTTGTCCTGGTATAAATTTATATTTTGCTAACATCTTCGGTTTAACGGAAAGAAATCGACTTGTTTTTACACGCTTTTATTAGTTTGTAACTAACTAGCTAACTATGTAACAAAATCTTAGAAGTTCAATTTGACCCCCTCCCCGGTTTCCGATTAGGCTGAAAAATTGCACGCAGCTTAGTGGCGTCATTCTAAATCTAATATGGATTAATCAAATATGGATGACTAAAATAGATGGCAGACTAGTTATTTTTATGCATTTCCATGATACTGGAGGGTTTGCTGAGAAGAAAATGAAAAAGCCTATTTTCTCTTTTTTTTTTATTTAAATTTTTATTCATATTGTTCGTCTCAAATCCGTTGGTTCTAAATGGGATTCTAGTCATCTTATTTGCTATCTTAATATCATTCTTAAAACATGGCGAAGTGTAGGAAATAACTTTTGTAGAATTTATTTGTACTCAAGTATAATCAAACATCGGAGCTCGAAAGGACAGCTTTCCAAATACTGTCAATAGTGAAATATTGGGAATCCATTGCGTTTTTGTTGACTATCAACACAAACCGGTACATTTCCTATTGATAGATATCGTAGGTACGTGGAAGTCATTCATAGACTGGTCAATATTTACTAGCTTTATGGGCTTTTGTGTCGTTAAGCTACAATGTAATGACTATCAAGAGTACAATAACCCTTGGCGCCATAATAATAGGGTATTTTTCAGTCATTAAGCGAAATAGAGTAAGTTATACGTTTCCAAACCCATGTTTAAAACAAAATTATGTAGTATACGAGCAAACTTAACGGGCACATACTTTGTGTGGCTTGAGCTAAAAGTTTTTGATGATCCAAGTCGTTATTATGTTGTACGTTTTTGATGTTGATTTTGGCGACATAAAGCACCCAAGATTGTTGTCATAAAACAAGGAAATTACCCTGTGTAAGATAAGTAACGGCCAAATGTTCAAACAACATTCCAAGGTTAAGGCTAACCGTGCAATGTTGTTGTTTAACGTGATTTGTTTCTGTAATCAGGTCATGGACAGTGCACCCTTATAGTAAGGGACTGTGATGATTTAGGCAGGCCCTATTCCCACTATGTCCTGACGATTAATTTATCGTTGGTTTTAAGTTGACGAAAGTCATGGACGACAGTTATCGTGTCGTCCTATACGTGAACACCTCCTTTTAAATACACAAGCCACGACACTTAAAACTACACGATTATCTGTCGTCACGACATAATGGGTCATGGGCTAGGTACCGAAAAACTTCTATCAATCCTGTGAATGCGAAATTGTTTGCAAGCGATTGTCACTTGGCTTTCTGTGCTGCGTAGGAGTGTGTAGGCATCGCCTGCATCCCGTACGTTTATCCCACAGATATAAATATATGCTAGATACTGGCTTAAGCATTTTATGCCTAACGTGGCCACGGTACTGTCGCTAATTTGTTTAAAACAGCAACGTTACAACGAACTTAGCCATTTAAAGAACAAATACTAATATGTTTTGTTTAGTAACTTATTTCTATGATAATTAAGCAGTGCTTATGACGTCGTACTAGGTAGTCAAAAATCGCACGCTTCGTTTTCTCACGTATCGTTACAATTGCGTTATTTAGGTATGCTTATATCTTTATCTGCAGTTTAGCTCTGACCCTGATTAATTATAATATCAAAAAGACCGTTCAACGCTTAAGGGAGAGTGTGTATCAGAACATGCTATGAACTTTAGTCTAATGGAACATACCTTATGAAATATAACCAGCAAGTCGTCCAGTTTCCCGTGCAAGTCGCCGACCACAGTAATCTGACTGGAGATAGAAGTGGTCGCCACGTGGATGTTGGGCATTCTTTTCAGCACTTGAGCGGCCTCCTTTAATATCAGCCCGACGTGTTTTGGATGAAGGCGGTGCTACGAAAATAAATTGGTTTTTATATGGTGAAGCTGTATAAAAAGTACCAAGAATATACATACGTATGGGTTGACAAAGATGTTTTGTGCGTGGCAAAATGTTGGGGCTAATGCCGCCATCTTTCTCAAATGTTTAAAACAACGGCCGGTCCCAATAAATTTCAAGCTCCAGCATATTCTTGTAGCATTATTGTTGTTCGTATAAAATAGACCACTAGTAAACTGTATGAGGAGTTCTCCACGGAATGAGTAAAACAGCACGAAAGTACTTGAAATAATATAAATTTTGATTGGCGTCTCATGGACGCAGCGAAAGCGAAAATAAGAATCTTCAGCAAATTGACATTTCCTTTGGCATGTTTGAGTCATGAATTCGTGCGAAAAATTCTTATGTATAGTATTTTGATGACAACAACAAGTTTATAAATGTTTCCTAGACACTCGTATCTCTGTATTTGTTCCCAAAACTGTTTGACTATGTTAGATACAACTTGTTTCTGCCATACAGCGAAAACATTCAAGGTATACACCCTAAGTTGGCCATCAGTTAGACATCGAATGCTGGCAAGCCGTTCATTCAATCCTATTTAGGAAAACTGATCAGAAATAAATTGTTTCGCAACACTCCTAGTTGCAGTACCTATCTATCGTACTTGTTTACGAATAGGATCAGTCCGATCGGTCCAATCAACCCATCTCTACTTACGTCTGTCGTAAAAGGGTAGCACGGGATTATTGTAGGACAGCCGCCTCGCCTACCAACCGATAACATCGTGGATCGTCTCGTACTGAGATCTAACCCGAATTAAGTTTGATGTTCTGGCTTTTCCTTAAACTGGTCGTAACTGTGTCCTTGACAATGATGGATGAGGTCTTCACAAATGGGGAAATCATTGCTGTTTACTTCGAAATGTGAAGTAATCTTTTGATGTCCCAGTTTATTAATACAGTTAGTAGGCAGGTTCTTTGGATTGACATGTTGCACGTATCTGTCTGACATTACCTTCTTCTTCCTAAATGCCTCAATCAGTAGGTCGATATCCTTCCTCTGCAGCGGGAACTCGATGTCGGGGCCGCGAGAAGGTTTCGGGGGAGCTGTCTCATCCACGCCCCCACCCTCGTCCGACTCCTCGGAAAATACTTGCTCCACTAGAAAATTGAGATGAAGAATTTTCTTTACCAAAATAATTTTAGCCTCTTACCTACTTTCTTATTGTTATACAAAGATCCATCTTATTATTTTATTTTTGTAAGCCGCTCACTGAGCAAGCTTACAAAGTTATTAAATATTACAAACACGACTCCAATTTTGTGAAAGCATTTGCGTACAATGCACATTATACTACAGTGACTGAGTTATTTTTAACAATGTATTACTGTGTAGCCGGGAGCATCACCCTAGATATTGGTATTTCTCATTTGGCTAAACATGAAAGCTAATATTCAGTAGTGGCTGAAGCTATGAACGTAAATAAACATAACGAGTATTTTGCAGTTTGCATTTTGAACATAGTTTTTATTCAGAAAGCAAAGAATATGTATGTAGGTATTGTATGGAATGCATTCTAATACACATATTAGCTTCAGGTTCGCAGTTGAAGATTGCTTACATTGAATGCGTCGGTGCAAGTGCTTTCGTGCACACAATACGTGAGCAAGCTCCATATTTCGAGTCAGCTCGCGGCTACACACCGCAATTCGTCTGCTTTTGTGAGGGCGGCAAGTAGATTGCCTTTAAGAAAACTAAGTTTTACTCGATTTCTATAAATACTAGAGTATTCGCTAAAAGATTCAATAGAGGTTTTCATTAAATCGAATGGATATTGCCGGGAATATCTTGTTTTGACTTAACCAATCAATTAATCACGAGATCACAGAGATTTTATGTCAGAGCGCTCCGAGAATAGCCGAGACCTAGTTTTGTTTTGCATCGGTGGCAGAGGTCACTGCAGTTACTTGGCTGAGTTATGTTACTCGCGACATGTGATAAGACACCGCAATATTGCGTGCTCCAAACCCGTTGAACAAGGAAAACAAAACGGGAACGCAAGGAATGGAAAAACGGACGCGCCGTACGTTCCGCCTAATGAAATTACCTCGACGCGGAACAACAATGTGTTTAAAAATCAACCACAGACCATGCGAGTGATTTTAGATGAGTTTCCTTGCTTTTATGGGAATAAACTTCGTAATATAGGTACGTAATGTATTTTCTGCAAATTCCAACAGATTTATTTTATCAATTTAACATAGAAACTGTAGAAATCGCAGATAATCATCACAAAATCGTTTGTTTCCAAAGTTGTTTTGATAACGTGTGGAGTTTCAAACAATATGAAATAATAAAAGACTTTCAACAACAAAATATCAGATTGTTAGTAAGTTGGTCAGCAAAAAGTTTCCGATGTTTCAAAAAGTTTAGAAACTACCGTGTATATGATAACCGTGTCGCTCGCAGTTTATAACTTTGTTTGTTATATCTGCTGCCCACGGAAACTCGCGGCTCAAGTGTCTTCATTAGCCCAAATGTTTGAAACCTCAGCGATATTCCAACTCAAAACAAACTTACCTAATATTATTTGCGTTGCTGTTACATCATAAATGTTTATTATGCTACTAAGCGCGTTTATGTAAGCATCGTAATTACTGTAACGTACTTACAACCCCTGGAAAGCGGGCCGCGAGTACACGCGAGTCATCATTAAGATATAATCGACTCAGCTCGTGAAAATGCCAAGGTGAAGAGACTTACAAACGGAAGCAGTCCTCGAGGTTCGCTCGGAGGAGGGGCGCCCACTGGTGTCCTTCATATGACTCAGTAAGGCGTTGAAGAAGTTGTATAGCTGGAACAAAATGTATCAAGTAAATGCGCAACACCCACACATGACATATAGCGTTACATTTAATTAATTAACAACATTGTAAAGGGACGACCCGGGAATAAATAACATTCAAATAAAAAATGTCCTAACACAGTTAAATTACAACGAAATATAAACGTAACCCTGGAAGTCCCTTTAGACTTTGGAGGTTGTCTGGGACCTACTTTATCAAATTTCAATGCGTAATGGATGTTCACATAGGTATGTTTTTCACTTTTGTATGATTATTGTATCAATGGAAAATATTAATGTGCTTTGCCTGTTCAGCGATATTTGTTTGTCTAATAACATTACGAAGCTCCCAATGTTCCTGTGAAAACCGCAATTTTGAACTATAATTAGATTCCATACAATACAGGTACTATAGGCACCTTCCACCCACATATTTCAAATTGCGGCTCGCATTTGGGTTTTGTCCGCAAGTTACCCGACACCGCAAGGATTTTCCGTTCGTATTTGGAATTGCGTCCACATCCCAATTTAATTAAATAAATGTGAAAGCTTACATACGGAGTAAACATTCTCTAACCTCCTAAGTAAACAAAGTTTAGACTATTTGTACAAGTAGCCCGGAAAAGCGGTCCCACTGCACGCAGACGTGCAAAGTAAATTAAGCGCTTCTAAACGTAATTTAAGAAATTAATGTAGGTTCTTACTTGTGCCATTACTTACATGAAACCGCAAGCTAACTGTGACATGACCTGCAACGTGCTACGTCATTTACTTTAATGCCTGGCTTCACCCATACCCATAGACATCAAAGTCACGACTATAGTGCAGTCATTAAAACACGACGTCGTTAATCACATCGGTAATGAATTGCAGGTCGTACGTCATTAAAATGAGCTTCTAAAAAAGCTGATCGGAGTATATATTTGGATTAAAGTACTGAAAAACTAAAGCTCCCTTAAAATATATAATCTTTTTCTGGTAACTGGCAAGTTGGAAAACTAAATTTATTGAAGGAAATCCAACTAGTTTAGAGATTCAGCAATAAATTAATCTACCAAGATTGTGGTTTGTCCCTACCTTTTTGCCTTTTGATGAATAGGACCATTCCAAATAGGAAATAGATTTCATTGTTGAAGAGAATTCAACGAAACATTTGAAAACACTACGGAAAAAGGTTATGTTTAAAAAATGTTCACCTATATGAACGGCTAGGCTGTATATTCAATGGCCATGCGTACATTATTGTGCACTCGCGTGAATAGTTCATGATCACGTGGGTGCCGCCGATGCATCGCCCGACGCACCCAACCGAGCTACTATCTCATGATATAATACAACCTTCACGCTAGACTATTAGTCTATTAGCTCCGATGGAATAATTCTATCCTTAGCTAGAACACCCATAAAATTTAAATAATTACGTCATATATATTGAAAATTGAGGTTATGGAACAAAGTCAGGCTTAACGGCTTAAGCAGGTTAAGTACTTAACCCCGTCCTTTAACTGATTACTCGCTCCCACCCTTAATTTATTCAATTTCCAAATGCAGCTTAAAATTGTTTTCAATATAATACGGGTGCCCCTTTTGCCGGTTATCTACACCATGTCCCCTTAAATGCGCCAAATTCTGTGTGAAATTGCTTAAATTACTTCACAAGCCAATAGTGGTAAAAGAAAAATAGGGAGGAAAGCGACAAAATTATAATAATATGGTAATGCGGTTTGTCCGTGCGTGGCTTTGTTCACTGAAACCGAATGATCGCACTGAAATGTTCAGTGAGCACATTGACTCAATGGAACCGACGCCTCTTCGCCTCGGGCTAGATTGCTTCGCTCGTCTCATACTTAATTTTATATGACATCGGCGATAAATTTATGGGTAAGGGAATATAATCTCGTTCGGTGCAATTTTCATGGCTAAGTATTTTGTTAACTGAAAATTATCCAGGTTAAGTTTTAACGACATAAAAGGTGTAAAACACCTCTTAACGAGGCTGAAAGGCACTTGTTCTCCTCGTCATTGCGATCATTTTTTTGTTCTTCACCATACCTGGGAACCTTCTTGTTACGGAGATATTGGGGGTCAAAGTTCCAACTTTTTGACAAGTTTTTTTTAAATACATTTTTTTATTGTGAGGTTTTTTCTTTAAACACATCTACGACCCCCGTACTATTCAATCCACCCATCGGCACAATGTTTTGAGAGCGTTACATTGAGTTTTACCACAAAATGTTATTTTTTTTGCGTATAGTTACTTAAATTAGTTTGATGTACAGAATGCTTGGTTGACGGCTTCGTGATGAGGTGGTTTATACCCTGTATACAGGGTGGAAAAGACACCGACACTAAAACCGTTTTCACGTATTCAATACATTATTCTGAACGGTTTATTCTTCGTTCGTCCTAAAGTTTTGCTCCACATTCCAAAAAAATCTTATTGCATCCCAAATCAGCATCACTAATGAGGTTCTGCCTCGTCCCAAACAACGCAATTTTGATTATAACCGATGAAAAATTTCTATGTGGGGGTTTTCTACCCTGTATATTAGAATTAAAAGAACAACATTGACTCAGTTAACATTTTCCAAACTTGTACGACCCACAACGATAAAATCAAATAAAACGGCAACGTTAATCGCCTCAAAGTGTAATTTATTCCTTTATCTATTTAATTATAAATCAAGGATAAGGGTAAAGCATCCGTTATCTTGCGGAGCTTTCCGATATTGTTTAGATCTACTTCATTTTAATATCTTTAGACATCATGTTCAGGGTAAACAGTCTGCAGTCAGAACAATTTAAGACAAGCTGTATTTCAGTTGTTCGGAATGGTTCTAGTATTGTTAGTAAATGAAGGAGTCGGGCGTCTGCTCATGATACTGGTGCCACCTAGATTAGTAATTATGTACCCGCTACGGCTGTTGCGAACAGCAGGCAGGAACGCTCTGTAGACTATCACATTAAGTCACGTTTCGTCTCACTGTAAGAAGATAGAATTCCTACTTTATTAATTAAAAACCTTACTAGGAAGGAATATTTATTGTAGAAAATATTTTGTACTTTTCAAAAGGTATGTTTTGCAAAAAATAAATAAGCCCCTATGTGTAATTCATTAGCTTAATACATTGGACAAAATATGCTCTTATAATTTCATTAATGTTGAATACCATTACAACCATGATAAATGAAAGTTTTTTTGCAATCAAATAACGAAACAGTAACTAGTAACACTCCCGGGAATTGTTCAAAAGTAATAAATTTTGTGCTCCCATTACAAATAAATTCTTGCACGCTAAGTTCTGTTGAATAAACTTCCAAAGTACTTAGGTACTGTTAAAGTTCTCTTTGACATGACAATACTTTAAATTAAATTACTTATAGTTTTATGTCTCATCGTGGAGTTTCTTGCCAGTTCTTCTGCTAAGGTAACGACGAACCCGAACCGTGCACTTTTTTCGACGCGCAATTAATCAAAATATTTTATTTCAAATGGATCTACATGGATACTTATCCATGTAGATCCATTTGAAATAAAATATTTTGATTAATTGATCAATTCCAATTTAAGCAGTATCTCTCAGTCTTTACTACTGCAGCCAATCGGGACTTTGGTGCAACTTCAACCCCAGGAGGATTTAAAGATTTGAAGGTTTCATGAAAAGATTTTAGTTGCATTCAAGGTTGCACATCAGTGTTAACATCTGCCAAAAAAAATATTATAAGGGTTAATAGACAGGTTGGTTTGGTATACCATTTATTCAATGTGTAGAGTTCAAAACAATCTTCGCCTAAACGTCAAGATCCACTTCGGAAGAATGTATGAGTAATTTCATAACATTTTATTCGTAGAGATTTACATTATGTGGAATCAAAGAACCATGACAGTGAGAACCCTCTCAGGAAAGGATAAGTAATCTATTTATATCTCAGAAGGGATTTCCCACTGTTCTGAATACAAAATTTAATTCATAGTTTGCTTTGAAAACCCCTCACACGCTATTCATCCGTGCGTTATTTTACATTATAATTTTGGGATCACATGACAGTTCCATATTACATTTGGTTTTAACCGTATGAATAGCGACTTTTTACCCGACTACGGCAAAAACAAAAGGAAGGGTTATGATTTTAGCAGTCCATTTATGTATGTGTTTGTATTTACACATGTGCCTCCGAAGCGCCTATACTCATCACCCGATTTTGACGAATAAGGTGGCAATCGATTCGTTATTATAGTCAGAGTAACATAGGCATACACACACGCATACAGGTACATACATTTTAACTGACTTCAACAATAAGACGACTCGATTTTACCTTGTAAACCCCGAATTCAATTATTTCAGTAGTCGGGTATTTTAGTTGTAGTACACGACACAAATTTTATTCTTGTTTTGTCTAAATGTCGTACAGAACAACGCCATTGCAACCGCTGCTTACCTTAACTTGGTCTTGTTCTCCTGCGTATTCGATGTTCTGGAATATAGTCCAGGTGTAGCGCCGACGCACCTCCATCCGAGCCAGGTAGCGCCGGTACCACTGCTGGATCAAGATAGCAGCCTTCATTGCTGAAACAATATCGCATGCTCAATATTTCACACAGACTAAGGAAGCCACCCCAATCTTCACATCTTTCTTTCGACTTTAAAATTCCCTTCGGACTTTATCGCCGAGAGATAAGACCGATTCCAGGATTCAGAATGTAATTTAACTGAACGCCAAAGAATTGCTTTTTAGATTGCCACTAAAATACTTTGGGTAAAAACTGAAAACAATGGAATCGTCTTCGTGATTGGAAAAACAGCTTCAGTTTTATAGAACTTTTTCATGATCGTCAAGATGAAATGCCGATTTTATTTGCTGCCACAAAAAAATGTTGCCAAAAATAATCAGAATTCGCAGACGGGTTTGAATTCAAAGAATAAAATAAATATCCAATATAATAACGGATAAAACCGATAGCCGAGTAGTCAAAGACATGATTGAAGGGTAAATAAATAAGGAAAACTATTCATAAGTAAACAGAAATATCTAAATGTAGCGGGATTTGTTAATATGTTTTACATACAAAAGAAACAAATATTCTTGATTTCTCGGAATTGTATTCAGAACAACATGGTAGTCACACTGCTATACAACAAATTGGTTGTTACGGAAACCTTCTTCGCAAATTGATTTCTGCGGCATTCGTGAGAACTATACCAGCCGATACTGCTACCCCTACGTATATTTTTACCTGCAGAAAGGTTTATTAAAAAAACAAGAATGTTTTTGTTAATCAGAAATATATACGTTGTAATAATCACACGTTATATTGGCACATTTTTTTTTATTTAAATGCTGATCTAGAAACAGCGCCCGTTTCTAGATTTATAAACATTAAGCTAAATAAAAAATATTACTGAAAGTCTGAGACGTTCGCGGTTTAAACCATCCTACATAGTTCAGGATTTAATCCATCAAACATAACAGGGTTAGGTGAGGTTATTCCTACATTGTAATATTACTAAAATAGCTACATTTACTTACGAAAATCCGAATATATTTTTGCAGAGCCTCCAATGATTAAAACTGGAGCTAAAAGACGAACAAATTGATTGATTGATGTCTGATTACCCGCTTCCCTTTGACATATATTTACGCAGACATCCTTATTGACATTATTGATACCCGATAATTGAATTATAGCAAACAAATTCAATTACAAGTTTGGTAATGCAAGTTTAGCTTGTTCCAAATAAAGGTCAAAGCACACTTGTCTTGAAAGCACTGCAACGAATCGGCATCACTTCACCATTTACTAGCTAAATCAAATCCTTTGCGATGGAATTGCAGTCAGCGGTGCTTGTTAGTCGTTAGTGGACATTGCAGTGTAGAGTTTTATAAAAATAATAATCTCGAACTGCTCAACTCATACTGATACTGTTAGGATGCGTCATCCCACTACTGGGCAAAGGCCTCTTCCCATGACTTCCAGTTGTTTCTAACTGCTCAAGTACAAGGAAAAAAATAATCGATGAAGAAAAGGCCGTGAGGAAAGTTTTGAGTATGAATGTGGATGGGTAAAAGAGGAGAGGAAGACCAGAGAAACGATGGATGGACTGTGTGAGAGATGATAGGACAAGAAAGGAGGAGTCTGATGAGATGATGAGTAATAGAGAAGTATGAAAGAAGTAAACATGCTATGCTGACTACAAATAAATTGGGATAAGGGCGGGGGAACGATGATGATGATGATGATGATGATGAATCCCAAACTGCTTGAGTTGAGGCGATGTTGATTTCGTGCAGTGCTTAGAACCGTACATTATCATCTACGTATAGCCTCTTCCTAACTGAGGTCTAAGGGTCAGCTTCCACGCCTCCTGCCGTATAGGCTCCGTAGAGCGGGGGTCGTGCGGTCCATGGCCCTATACGGGGCCCATTACCTGAACGCGCCCCAAAAGGAGATAACCGTAAAGCTGGTCCGCGGGTACCGCGCGATCTCCCGCGAGGCGGCGAGCCTCCTTGACGGATTTCCGCCATGGAATCGCGCCTACATGAATGGCGCGCAGAGGTACTAAATAAAATAAATAAATAAATAAATAAATATCGCTGGACATTAACACACAGCGCCACCTAGTGCCACACTAAGCAAAGCTTGTGTCGTGGACACTAGATAGTTGATATACTACATATATACTTTTTTGTTTGTAAATACATACTTATTATACATATAAAAATCCATGACTCGGAAACAAATGTCCGTGCTCATCACACAAACATTTGCTCCTACCGGGATTCGAACCCAGGACCCTAAGAACGTAAGGCAGCGTCACTACCACTACGCCAATCGGGTCGTCAAAGTACTATACGCCGGGAGAAACTCCGCTGCCGCGGCAAATTGCCGCTCAGCGGACAGACCTCCGGCGCGATCTCATGGCGACATGGAGAGAGCGACTGTCGCAACCCCGTGCAGGGCACGCCACAATAGTGGCGATAAGATATAAGTGAAGGCGATAAGTAGCCTGAGAGCTGCCACGGCTTCGCGCCGTAAAACTCACCGGAAAGGGATGTTTCGGGAGGTTCCTGCATCGAATCGGGCGGGAGGAAACGCCAGGGTGTTTCCATTGCGAGGATCGACCGGAGGACAAGATGGAGCACACGGTGGAGGTTTGCGCCGCGTGGGCAACGCCGTGTCCTCGTAGCGGCGATCGGCGGCCGCGACCTCTCGCGTCCGACCCTGGTTCAATCTATGGTCCGGAGCGAGACGAAATGGGAAGCCGTCACCTCCTTCTGCGAAGCAGTCATGCTAACAAAGGAGGTGGCGGAACGTGACAGGGAGAGAGCCTCCCGCCCCAGCCGCCGCGGGAGACGCACCGGGCGTCGGGGGCAACGTGATGGCTACCGGCCACCGTAGACGCGGGCCTGTGGACGGTGAGCTATGGGCTAGCTAGCCGTCCGTCCGTCTTGTGACGACAGGCCGTGTCGACGGCGCGATCGTGTTCCACGCGCGCCTCAAAGACATGTCAGCATAAAAGAACGGGCCCGCAAGGGCCGAAGCTTGCCGGGGCTGCGGGACTGTTCGAAAGAGATACCGCGGCCCCGGAACATAAAGGGCGAGGAAGGAACATGGATGGGTGTTAGTCAGTAAAAGTCTGACACTACCTCCCTCTCCGCCCAGAATGGAAGAAGTCATTTGATGATTTCCCAACAGAAAAAAAAGAGCAAGCTTCCAGTGTTACCGAGTGCTCAGTACCATCAAGCAACTGACTGACTTGCTAGTCAGTCACCTTCACAACGAAGATGCTAACACGATGCCTCTTGGTAAGACTAGTTGACAGACTATCGAGCATCTAATTACCTACCCCCGTAAGGACTTCAACACATAAGTATACAAACAAGTAAAATTAAATTAAAAGTTTAAAAATCCCCCGACCAGTAAGTAATGTACTAAAAATTTAAATGAATAATAATTCGTGAGGTCCTAAGTACCAGTTATCACTCCACTTTTCTCATCTCATTTCGTTAGTTAGTGTTCTTCTTCCCTTTCGATATACTTAGTGCTTAGTGTCCATTATTCTACTAGTAAGCATTTGATACCCATATTGAAGGAGTTATGAAAAGAAAATGTATTTCGCCATTTTGTGGTGGCGGCCATCTTGGAATTGAAATTTATCATAGTTTAAAGCATTCTACTAGTCAAGGCCTTTCATTTGATACCCATATTGAGGGAGTTGTGAAAAAATATATGTAATCCGCCATTTTGTTGGCTAACATAGCTAAGAACACTACCGACTAATTCACCTTTCAAACAAAAAAAAAAACAAAATCAAAATCGGTTTATCAGTTTGAAACCTACGATGCCACAGACAGACACACACACACACAGACACGTCAAACTTATTCGTTCTTCGTTTTTGCGTCGGGGGTTAATAACAGCCGGGACGAACGGCTTAACGTGCTTTCCGTTCTGGTCGATCTCGGTACTCATCTCACTCACGAACCGCCCTCAGCAAGTGTTGCTTAACCTTGAAGGCAGACCCGAGCGGCTGTTGTTGAATAGAAATGAAAACCCATGTAACCAAAGTAAACCCTTGTAAAAATGAAAACCCATTATAGAAGTGATATTTTTATGATAATTTCACGCTGACAAAAGTCGCAGGTAGCTATAAGTTGTAACTAAACAATTAAAGTACGAACTACTAACTTACTTAGCTATTTAGTTATCTATAGACTTTAGTCCAGGGATAAGATCTCATTTGATGCCCAATCATCAGTTGGTTATTGAACTAGGTATATTGATTTGCTAATTACTAATCGATTTGACTACGGTTCATGATGTTCGTGTTGTTTTAAAGTTATCTAATGTTTGTTAATGGAGCCATTAGGTTTATCTGATGGCGTATTTAAAATACCAGTTTTTAACGTTTCTCCAAAGTTCGTTTATACAAATAAGCAAAAGTATAAATAAACACACATATAAACTAGGTATTTAAAACACAAAATGCTCAGTTGCTAACATAATTTTCAAATTTTGAGTTGATACCCTATACCACAATTTTCTTTATATTAAATACTAGCTTCTGCCCGCGACTTCGTACGCGGATCCTATTGCTTTTGCCAGCGACACCGGGTTCGTCAAAATCGAAGATCTGAAACGTCTAATTCTAAGAGCCCGGGGACGGGAAAATAATGGATCTTTCCCACCTGAGCAACACATACCGTTTGTTTCTTTTTGCCATTTAACAGCTTCACAAAAAGTAAAATTTTGAACCATACCTCCGATGGCGGAATATGTGGCGTATTCAATCATAGGAGTATACGTAAATGAACTCCGTTTCTTATCAACCCAAGGAAGGTCATCATGCCCTACGGCTATATCTTGAGACACCCGATTCTTCAGATGTTATCGACATTCTGTTCAGAGAATGTCGAAGTTCGCGCTCTTCTTCTGTCTCTTCATGCCGTACTCCAGCAATTCTTTCTCTCTCACTTTCTAACAGATTATGAATATTTTGTTGTGCGCGTGTTCGGCGCTCTTCTTCTGTCTCTTCATGCCAAAAACACTCAAATAACATAAGCTCGAAGACATATTTATTCGATAAAATAAAATAATAAATGGGAGTTTTGGCCAGTAGAGTCAAATTCTCAATGATATACCATCGTCATCGAAAATCGAAAATCAGTCCTAAGCTGTTACCTCCTTAACCGCGTGGAGGTACTCCCAGTTTTTGTTATTTTATAATTATACAGTGAAATTAGTGATAGCTTTGCAATAATTTTCACATCAGATGTTTCTGATCTTCGATTTTTTATAAGTCAACAGGAAATGCCCATCAGACCGAACAACTTTTGCTAAGACGTCATCATTCCTATGTGTTATGGTGTAGCTGGGCTCTTGTAGTTCCACAACAGGTGTTCCAGATCTTCGATTTTATAAATTAACAGACAGTGCTCATCAAATTGAACAACTTTTGCTAAGACGTCATTCCTATATGTATTATGGTGTAGCTGGGCTATTGGAGTTCCACGACAGGTATCCCAGATCTTCGATTTTTATAAGTCAACAGAGAGTGCTTATCAGATTGAACAACTTTTGCTAAGACGTCATTCCTATACGTGTTATGGTGTAGCTGGGCTATTGGAGTTCCACGACAGGTGTCCCAAATCTTCGATTTTTATAAGTCAACAGAGAGTGCTCATCAGATTGAACAACTTTTGCTAAGACGTCATTCTTATATGTGTTATGGTGTAGCTGGGCTCTTGGAGTTCCACATCAGGTGTTCCAGATCTTCAAATTTATTCTCTCAGCAGAAAATGCTCATCACGTGAAACAATTTTTGCTATGGTGTCATATTTGTATCTCTTATAGTTTAGCTGGTCTATTGCGATTCTACATCAGGTGTTCAGGTTTCCAAGATAAATTATAGCCTATATGTTGCCCAGACATAATACCACTATACAACAAAAAAAAAATCATTCTGATCCGTCCAGTACTTCCGAAGATTAGCGTGTACAAACAAACAGACAAACAGACAAACAGATAAACAGACAAACAGACAAACAGACAGACTTTTTTTTTTGGATTCGTGCTCTATTACTGTTTCTAAACCCCCTTCAATTACTATTTTTTAAATATATTCAATGTACAGACACAGCTTTTTTACTCTTTTATTATATGTATATATATATAGATTAATGGCAGAATGGTATTATATCATACCTAAAACAAAGACTTATTTAAATTAGTTATTTGTAACATAGATAGTTAGTTAATCTCCAACAACAAACACGTTAAAACACTATGTAAATAAACCCTCATCTCAAATCCAATTCGTGTTTAGTCGGCTTAATAATCAGTTTACAACAACATGTGTGTGTTCGGGTGTATCTTCCACATTTTGCTACCACACTACTCCAGCCACCCGGCGCCGCCCACAATGGTGTCAACCGTCACCTTGCCGAGCATACCCACAGTCCCGCACATATTATTACACGATATTCTGAATTGCAAATTCACAAACCCAATTTCCATCGCATTTTTATAGGCGGCTTCAGTCGTATCGTTGGGCTTATTACATCCAAGACTTATGTAGGACATCGTTGTAAATAAGTTATGTTGAACTACGGACCAAGTGTAAATCGTAGATCTCGAGAGTTTTATCTTATTTCGCGCATTTCATCATCTGCTTAGCCTTTTTCCAACTATGTTGGGGTCGGCTTCCAGTCTAACCGGATGCAGCTGAATACCAGTATTTTACATGGAGCGACTGCCTATCTGACCTCCACAACCCAGTTCCTACTGGGTAATAATACGATAGTTACCACTTGGTAAGATTGGTTGTCAGACTATTTGGGCCACTGACTACCTGTAACGACTGTCAAAGATGGAAAATGACAGCCGGGACCAACAGCTAAACGTGCTTTCCGAGGCACGGAGGAAACTCGGTATGTAAGGGTGGTCACCCATCCACAGACCAACCTAGGCAAACACGCCTTAACCTAAAGATCGACCCTAGTGGCTGTTATTATTTAGCCACGAGCTCCTTATTTCACGTACTTCACGAATGAAAATGAAAACAATAAGCACACCTAAACGGCGTTTAACATCACGCCTGCAATACCCAAAGGGTTAGGCAGAGGTATCTGATAGTACGGTCGAACAAGCTATTTGGTTTACAGTTTAACCCACAAATTACATTGTAAAGTGTTAACCAAATAGCATGTTCGACCGTACATCCACATTTCGCGAGTAATGTTGAAGCCCTCAGTAAAATGAGGCGAGCCTTTAATTGCTATCAACCAGGCACAGATTCTGACACCGTGGCTGCTACAGAGAAATCCCTGAAGGAAAAACCCAATAACACATTGCCCGACCCGGGAATCTAACCCAGGATCTCTTGCTCAGGAGTCGCGTTTCCGACCATGTAATGTTTGTGTTTAAAACTTACGTTTTTAGGGTTCCGTAGCCAAATGGCAAAAAACGGAACCCTTATAGTTTCGCCATGTCTGTCTGTCTGTCTGTCCGCGGATAATCTCAGTGACCGTTAGCACCAGAAAGCTGAAATTTGGTACCAATATGTATATCAATCATGCCAACAAAGTGCAAAAATAAAAATTTTAAAAAACATTTTTATTAGGGTACGTCCCCCAGACGTAAAGTGGGGAGCGATTTTTTTTTTAATTTTGACCCTGACGTGTGATATATTGTTGGATAGGTATTTAAAAATGAATAGGGGTTTTCTAAAATCATTTTTTGATAATATTAATATTTTAGGAAATAATCGCTCCGAAAGTCAAAAACAATGTGTCCCCCCCCCCTCTAACTTTTGAACCATAAGTTTAAAAAATATGAAAAAAATCACAGAAGTAGACCTTTATATGAACTTTCTAGGAAAATTATTTTCAACTTGATGAGTTGAATAGTTTTTGAGTTATATAGCACTTTTTCAAAAAAACGCAAATGATAACTTTGTTTTTCATACAAATACTATGAAAAACAAAGTTATTTTTGCTGACGAAAAATGTTGGTATTTTTAATGGTCTGGGAAGCTACGGAACCCTACAGTGAGCGTGGCCCGACACGCTCTTGGCCGGTTTTGACTAACAAAATCCGAAATTTTAACATTCTTTCAAGTAACTGGCATGAAAGTTACTGCTTTTTAAGTAACTGCAAGCAACGTTCTTTCAAGTAACTGCATGGCCATTACGTGGAGGCTTAGCATACCTTTTATCTTTTAATTCGTATTATTTAAAGCTTTCATCAGCAGCATCTTTGTTTTTCAGCAGCATCTTTGTTTTGCCTCACAGAGTATATTATATACCGGTAATCACTACGTTTATTTTGCCTTTGTAATGACAGATAATGACAATGACAACCTTAGTTTTCTTTTTAATTTATTGCTGGAGCTAGGAGTTGTAGGTTGTATAAGTTTGATGTTAGACCTTATTTGAAACCATTTTATTCTTCTATGTTCTAAAACAATCAAAAACTTAATAATCGCGAGATGATGGGAAGCCGGGCCTGAAAATTCAGTCTGCTTTTGGTGCTCGTGCCGACAAGAAGCTTGACGGTGCTCTCAACATATTACGTGGTCGCATAAATACTTTTTGCCGGTCCACGTAGACCAATACGCAAGCAGAAGCTAAACGTAGTGATTATATACTCTGTGGCAGAAGCCAGTTCCAAATATAAATTTCAATATGTACAAAGGCGATCTGAACCCAGCATTTGAACTCCCTAATACAATTATCTATAAACCTCATTGTGTATAGAAACAGTACACATTTTAAAGCAATTATAACACTGTTAATCCTTGAACGCGGTTCTTATGCGCTGACCGCGTTCAGTCTTGAAATTTGCCTTAACAAATACCGTTTAAAGAGGAAAAACGCTAGCATTCGTTCAATTATAGGGATATAATACCTTATACCTACTAAGATATTAGGATCCCGCTTGAAGTTATGTTACCGTCGGATAAGTGCTCGTTGTGCCAAAGTGCTACATTACTCCCTAAGCTACTAATGTTCACTTAGAGTTGGGGCCCAAAGTACTGGTTTTACGTACCCTACACTAGGGACTTATAAGAAATGAAGGAATTGATATCAGTTTAAATGTCGGAAAACTTGTTGGGATGAGTTTTGAACTATGTTCGGGTATATTACTGTCCTCTAAGATCTACTATTTTCTTTGATTTTTTATCATATTTCAGTAGAATCTACTTCATAGGTAACATACATACAAGGTGTAAACTGACCCTGACTGACGCCGTGAACCAAGCATTCTGTACATCAAACTAAGCAACCCTACGCACAAATGCAGCTGCTAGAAACGACTTAATTTTTTGGGGAAATTCACTTTTTATGGTAAACCTCTGAATTGTGCTGATGGATGCATTGTGTAAACGGGGCATGGAGGTATTTAAAGTAAAGTGTACCTTAAACACTAGATACTTAAAAAAAGCTTTTGTGATTAAAAAGTTGGAGGTTTGACCTTTAATATCTCCGTAACGAGTAGAAGGATCTCAGGTATGGTCTAGAATAATAAAATGATCACAATGACGGGAAAAACAAATACTTTGCGTCTTACACTCCTTTTTTTCGGATGGGAAGTCATCAAATAACTTCTCCCACTCTGGGCGGAGCGGGAGGGAGTGTCAGACTTTTACTGACTAAAGCCCATCCATGTTCCTTCCTCGCCCTTTACGTCACGCCACGCCACGGTAGTCTTATACCCCTTATTTACTAACCAAACATAAAAGTACAACTAATTTATTATGTATGCTATTATATATCAACTATACGCTTAACCTATAAACTTCACCTTTAATGAAATCTGAAATGCACGGTCGTTCCAAGAACAGTTAATAGGTCAGGCTATTGATTTAAATAAAAATAATATTGAGCCGTCAACGCCATTTCAGGTCAGGCTGCTGCAACCTATAAAATGTTTTCATGCAAAATGAGTCAAGTTCTATCTATATATATGTCACCGTAAAATTGTCAAAAACGTTATATTGTAATATCTCTAGCGATATTGTAAACTCTCGAATTATTGTCAAACGAACATACTGCTTACAATAAAACGCATTGTTTTTCGTGAAATGCATGCGATGGTACTCAACACACACGGAGTGGAGAGAAAGAGGGGTCCCCCTTGCCCAGTGGTACCACTCTCATTAAAAGATACTGTACCATTCCTGAGAAATATCGATTAATATAACCTAACCTTAAAACACTTTATATTCCCCAAAAAAGCGTAATCGACGGAGCCCCGCTTCGCGGGGCCCCTATTTCCGAGTGCAGGGTTTAAAGGAACCTAACTAACCTAACGGGGGGGTGCCCTAAGTCCCAAATATGGGGGCAGAGATACTTCCGTATGCTCAGTTGACAATAATTCGAGATTTTACAATATCGCTAGAGAGACACACGTTATATTGTAATATAACGTGTTTGACAATTTTACGGTGACATATATATATTATGTCACTGTAAAATTGACAAACACGTTAGATTGTAATCTCTCTAGCGAAATATCGCTGAGAGAACCAACATCCCCAATATTTCAACTGAACATACGGAAGTATCTCTGCCCCCATAAACGGGACTTGGGGCACCCCCCCTTAGGTTAGTTAGGTTCCTTTAAACCCTGCACTTGGTGTGTTTTAAGGTTGGGTTATATTAATCGGTATTTACATTATCTTTTCATGAGAGTGGTATCATTGGACAAGGGGGAGGTCCTTCCCTCCACACCGCGTGAGTTCAGTCGTGGGTTCGAATCCAGACAGGCGCACTACTTTGTGTAATTTATTTCATCACCGGTGCTCTCAAAACGGTGCAGGAAAACATCGTGAGGAAACCGGCAAGTCCTAGAACCAAAAATTCGAAGACATGTGACATCTACCAATCCGCACTGGGCCCGCGTGGTAGATTGTAGCCCATTCCCTCTCATTGAGAGGAGGCCGTGTCCCAGCAGTGGGAACATTATGATTAAGATGATGATGATGATCACCTACTGAATTATTTATGGTGCTGTAGAGCTTTCACGCAGACGACGTCGCGGGCAGCAGCTAGTCTCAAAATAAAAGAAAATCTGCTACCACGTGTTTTACTTAAAGCGAAATAATAATAAATATTAAGCGCATAACTAACTATAGAAATTGGATTATATTATTCCGGAATTCATTAAGACGAATAAAAAAGACGAGGTTCGCAATTCGATTTGTATTTTTTACTAGCTTCTGCCCGCGACTTCGTACGCGGATCCTGTTGCTTTTGCCAGCGACAACGGGTTCGTCAAAATCGAAGATCTGAAACGTCTAATTCTAAGAGCCCGGGGACGGGAAAATAATGGATCTTTCCCACCTGAGCAACACATACCGTTTGTTTCTTTTTGCCATTTAACAGCTTCACAAAAAGTACAATTTTGAACCATACCTCCGATGGCGGAATATGTGGCGTATTCAATCATAGTATATACGTAAATGAACTCCGTTTCTTATCAACCCAAGGAAGGTCGTCATGCCCTACGGCTATATCTTGAGACACCCGATTCTTCAGATGATATCGACATTCTGTTCAGAGAATGTCGAAGTCTTCGCGCTCTTCTTCTGTCTCTTCATGCCGCACTCCTGCAATTCTTTCTTTCTCACTTTCTAACTGATTATGAATATTTTGTTGTGTGCGTGTTCGGGGCAATGTATGATAATCTCGAGCAGCAGTTAGTCGCGCATCACGTTCATCACTCGTTTCAAAAGACCTGTTAGTAGATGTGCGATTACGCTGAGAACTCAAGCGTGATTCTGTAGGGTAAACGTTTCCGATTCGCAAGATAATGCATGTCGCTCACGATCAGCGGTCAGTCGCGCATCAGGTTCCCCACTTATCCCTAGAGACCTAGAAGCAGATGCGTAGATACGATGAGAAATCAAGCATAATTCTCTATCCGTGAACATCTCCGACTCGCGAGACAATGCGTGACGTTCCCGATCAGCGGTCAGTCGCGCATCACGTTCCCCACTTGTCTCTAGAGATCTAGAAGTCAATCTACGCATCGATATCGCATCATACGATCGGCGCTTGAGTACCGAGCGTAGATACGCTTGGTACACCCTCACTTAGATACCTGATCAACTAAAATCTAAGTGCCCTGCGTTACCGGGTAGGCTACCGAGTCACGAAGATAAATGGAAAAGGAAATTAAACACTCAAATAACATAATCCCGAAGACATATTTATTCGATAAAATGCGTTTTGGCCAGTAGAGTCAAATTTTCAATGATATTCCATCGTCATTGAAAATCAGTCCTAAACTGTTACCGCCTTAACCGCGTGGAGGTACTCCCAGTTTTTGTTATTTTATAATTATACAGTGAAATTTGTGATAGTTTTGCAATAATTTTCACATCAGATGTTTCTGATCTTCGATAAGTCAACAGACAATGCTCATCAGACCGAACAACTTTTGCTAAGACGTCATCATTCCTAAATGTGTTATGGTGTAGCTGGGCTCTTGGAGTTCCACAACAGGTGTTCCAGATCTTCGATTTTTATAAATCAACAGAGAGTGCTCATCAAATTGAACAACTTTTGCTAAGACGTCATTCCTATATGTGTTATGGTGTAGCTGGGCTATTGAGGTTCCACGACAGGTGTCCCAGATCTTCGATTTTTATGAGTCAACAGAAAGTGCTCATCAGATTGAACAACTTTTGCTAAGACGTCATTCCTATATGTGTTATGGTATAACTGGACTCTTGGAGTTCCACATCAGGTGTTCCAGATCTTCAAATTTATTCTCTCAGCAGAAAATGCTCATCACGTGGAACAATTTTTGCTATGGTGTCATTTTTGTATCTCTTATAGTTTAGCTGCTCTGTTGCGGTTCTACATCAGGTGTTCAGGTTTCCAAGATAAATTGTAGCCTATATGTTGCCAAGACATAATACCTATACAACAAAAAAAAATCATTCAAATCCGTCCAGTACTTCCGAAGATTAGCGTGTACAAACAAACAGACAAACAGATAAACAGACAGACAGACTTTTTTTTTGGATTCGTGCTCTATTACTGTTTCTAAACCCCCTTCAATTATTATTTTTTAAATATATTCAATGTACAGACACAGCTTTTTTACTCTTTTATTATATGTATAGATATATAGATATAGATTATGTAAGGCCACGCATAACTTTTTACAGAGAAGTCCGATTTGAACGATTTTATTGGAGAGCGTATATCTCAAAGTTGCTTTTTTATTGTATTTATAAATTTCTATGTTAACTATCGAGTAACACGTTACTGTCTCACACACAACGACAACAATATGCAGCAGCTACATAATTATAATACTCTCTCAAAGAAAACATTGTAAGCTTTGTTATACAGCTCTTAAAAAACTAATTTCAATTTCAAGTTATTATGGGTGCCAAGCACTCACACTGTGGAATTTACTTTAATGGTTCATTATCCTTAATTGGCATTTCTAAGTTCGGAGGTTAGTAAATATATTTTTATGAACTGAGGGTAATGAGAAATGGCTGAATTCCTGGCTATCTACGTGCGTACTGAATAAATAAGTAGGTACTTATTATCTAAAAGCACAATGGCAATCGAGGTCAATAAATATCATTGTATTTGAAATATTAAAATCTAAAAGTAATTTACACGAATGCCAATCACATTGACAGTTGTGTAAAAATAAAACACAAAAGATTTGCATTTCGTCTGAGCTAAAATAAATTGTACACTGCTTGTAATCGTCTTGAGTTTACAAAAATCTAGAGGCTGAGATTAAATTTATTGGCAATATAGTTAGGATCAAAGAAACAGTAGGATTTTTCTTCTTTCAAGTCTTAAGATTTATGTCACAAAAGTCGCAAACAGCTTAACAATGATAGAATGTGTTATTTTAGGAAACCGTCTAGTCAGTGCCCATATTGTCTTTCTAGCCTTCTTTTCTCAGAAAACAGAACAGCAACTTTGATAAATATTTCTCACTTGGTAGCTAGTAATTTACGCGTGTATGATTAACAGTTCCCGGGATCTCCACAAACATCTAATATCTAAAATTATCAAAGTTCCGTAAACAAATATTAACTTGGATGGAAGGATGTTCAGAAATTCGATACAAGAGTAAACAATTTGACCACTGAGGGCGCTCAAGGTCGAGAGAAGCAAAGAAATTTAGAATACAGAATAACGCTGATGAAAAAAACATCAGAAGGCTAGGTTACGTACGTAATTCCATTATGGGTCGATGAAGTTGTGGTTGTGGCTCAATTGCAGTTAGCAAACTTGAACAGTTTTCATGTAATCTCAGAAGTGCTTACTTCACCTGCTCGAGCACCTTTAGACTGCAGTAAAAATAATAAATTGTTTTAACTGCAACTGAACTTCTATATCAGTGGCGAGGGGTTCATACAACTCGGGTTCTCTTCGGTACAACCACTGTACTGAAGTCTACTATTGCCAAAAGTAAAACAATGTAGGTGATTCAGTTAGGAAGTGATTGCTCAAACATGACTTAAACTACAAATGGTTCGATGTATGGTTTCTTCAAACATTATTTAAATATGCACCGGACCGGCTTACTTGATACAAAAATTTACCCTTCGAACTTAAAGAACAGTAGTGTTCTTTAGCTATGTTTAAATAGCCTATGGATCTGTATGAAGGACTAGGACTTTTGTCCACGAATATTCACAATAGATATTGGCAGATAGATAGATTTGATAAGCCACTGTGGCCCAGTGGTGGCGGCCTCGACTTACGAACAGTAAATCGTAGGTTCGAACCTAGGCAGGCACATTACTTTGTGTAATTTAATTCATCACTACTGCTCTCAAAACGATGAAAGAAAACATCGTCAGGAAACCGACATGTTCTAGTACCAAAACATCCTAAGGTATGTGACATCTACCAACCCACACCGGGCCCGCGTGATGGATTATATCCCTTTGTCACTAATAGAGAGGAGGCCTATGTCCCAGCAGGGAACATTTGTATGCTGATTATGATTGTCAGATTAAAAATAAATAATACTGTACGTATTACATAATATTATACATACATCACATAACCTTCTAGATAAAGGTAATTAGCGAAATAATGTTAGCAAAACGTGAAAGTGCCTTTCTAAACTTTAATCATACAGCACTCCATAACTGGCTATCGGTTGACAGGACAAACACAAACGTTAAAATGTAGGTCAATATACAACGAGTATGTAAAGTATGAGTATGTGGTGTCATTAGCTGTGGCGGCACACGATATTGTCAACCGGAAAATTATAAAGTTGCACCGACTAATAGATAAATTTTTAATAAGGTGCACGGCTGCAATTTGCATAAATAAATACATGAAGATATGCATCTATGCATGAGCAAATGTGTGTGAATAAAAATGTACACCTTCTTATATTTATTCTGAGATATTAAGCTTAAATCATTGGAGGTTATTAAAAACTATTACCGATGCCCTTTCATTCTATTTTGTGTCGGTGGAACACATTTCCTTCTTCCATTTCTCCCCTGTCAGACGTCTCGGCATCATTTACTCCTTACTCTTTCAAATCATTCCTCAAACAATCTACTGATGCCTTTATATACAAAATAAAAACGTTTAGAAACAAGCTGTGATTTTTATTTCCAAGAGTAAGTGGGTCATTCATACATCATTAATATCTATATCGAATCAATATGTTTGGCGCTTATGCCGCGTATCCTCTTTGCATACGTCTGCTTACCCTAATTTAACACCCAGTACGAAGATACTTATAATAGCTATAAGACGCTAGTAATGATAGCCTGGTGAGCAGACTATCTTTATGCCATACTCTTTCATAATATAAAGTCATTTGGAACTCTTCTAACCCAATGAATATCAATCTCAGTCGGCGTCTAGCGTAACAATATCAAAATGCCTGCTCAACATAATAAGTCCTTTGTATTTTCTGGCGTAAAACTTCACAGGCTTATGATTTCTGCTAAGCCGTCGGGTAAAGCAATATTGCGAAAATACAAAAAGTGCTCCACTCGTTGAAAGCCTCGATTTAGCATTTTCTCGAGTTTTCACCCTACCAACCTTACGTAATACAATAAGCAATTAGCCATCATCAATATATACAGTTATAGGGATATCATTATTAGGTTACGATACACATAACACCGGCGCCAGATAATCTTGCCAAGAATATTAAACCGAAGAGAGAGGCAGAACTGAATTATACTGCCATTAAACGCTGCACTTCAAAAGACGCTACTCATGCAGATGCCGCCAAAGTTTGTGAGGTGGTGGAGAATTTTTCAATTTCAATTTCATGATTAAAAAAAAAACATTTTAGATGAGGTGAACGTAGTAAGAAAAATTTAGAGTATGAATGCCAAAGAAACAATAGATGGACTGTGTGCAGGATGACGAGTAATAGAGAAGTTTGGAGAAAGGAGCCATGCTGTGTCGACCCTATATAAAATGAAGTAAGGGCAGGGGAATGATGGTAAAGGAAACCGCTTTAGGTGCAAAGTTTTATACAACTGTTTTGACACGAATGAGACCCCAACGAAGAACGTACTCTCAAAGTAGCAAAATGGGGCAAAGCACAACGTGACCGCGACCAGCGACACAATATCCCGTTCCCCTATGTTTGACTACAATATAGACGACCTGTAAATGTACTGCGAATATAACCGCAACCGCGTAGTTGTGTATATGTCACCGTAAAATGATCAAACACGTTAGATCGTAATCTCTCTAGCGATATTGTATACTCTCGCAATATTGTCAACTGAACATGCGGAAGTATCTCTGCCCATAATCGATTTTAAGCACCCCCCCCCCCCCCCGTTAGGTTAGTTAGGTTCCTTTAAACCTTGCACTCGGAAATAGAGGCCCCGCGAAGCGGGGTTCCGTTGACTACGCTTTTCATGGGAATATAAAGTGTTTAAGGTTAGGTTATATTAATCGGTATTTCTCAGGAATGGTACATTATCTTTTCATGAGAGTGGTCCCATTGGGCAAGGGGGACCCCTCCTTCCCTCCACACCGCGTGAGTTGACTACCATCGCATGCATTTCACGAAATATAATGCGTTTTATTGTAAGCAGTATGTTCGTTTGACAATATTTCGAGAGTTTACAATATCGCTAGAGAGATTACAATCTAACGTGTTTTTCAATTTTACAGTGACATATTACCTATATACACAACTGAAACCTTAACCTGTCGCCTGAGCCCTTTGTTGTTTATTAATAGGTAAGACTGAGATCCAATTTACGTTAGTCAACCTTGAGAGCAAGCATTACGTGTTCAAAACAAATCTCGTACATAAACAATGCTGTTTAGGAAAACAAACATATATCTTATATTGTTATCCAAACCATTTCTATTTTCTACCCTCCAAATAATTTAAAGGAATGCCTTTCGAATTTACAGCTAAAATCAGAAAGTAAAAAGATTCCAGTGTTTTAATGCGCTTGACACAAATTTGTGAACAGGTCAAGTGAACATTTGGATTAGAAAGTTACAAGTCCCTTTGGAAATTCTTCCTTTATAGTATTGGTTTTAGCTTTGATTTATTTTACGTACACTCAAATAGTTCATGGATCGTAAAAACATACCAAAGGAAAGTTTAAAAAACATCAGAACCTTTATTCTGTTCCGACATCTCACTTATTCAATGACCGTAAAGCTGAACGTGCGGGTGAAAAAGGATCTAAGCGAAAATAGCCTTATTTTCCACTCTTTGCAAAGTCGCGGCGTGAATATGTTCCTCTCACAAAGATTTACATTTAAATATGAATCATGTTAAACAATATGTGAATCTCTAATATCATATCAGATTGTTATTCGTTGGCAGGTATCATCTTTAAAGTTTTTAGTTAGTTTAGTTTCAGTTTAATGCCACCATACGAGTGCCCTTTGTGCAAACTATCTATAATTTATTACGTTGCTTACCTGCTTGCTGCTTGGCAATTTTACTGCTTAAAATAAGATTTATAAAAGATGTATTCACTTACTTCTCTCCGCCTTAGTCATGCTGACGTCATCTCTCCTCCAAAACCTGAGGAATGGGGCGAGAGCCTTGATGGTGCATTCCCCATTGAGCATTCTCCTTCCAAGTCTCTTGGGGACCTCTTGTTCTATCTCGGAGCTGCGACATGACGACGAGTCGTCCCCCTGGGAGCGAGGTCTTCGCCCCCCTCGGAAACTGACGCAGCCACATCCTTCAGCGAGAGAAAACATCGTGGGTCTCTTGTCCTTTTTGTAACTTTTCTTATCTTTCCGCTGGCGCGAACATCTTGGTGTTTTCTGTCGTGACTTAGGAATGGTGACCGGTGTGTTGTGCACAGGCGCGGATGACACACGTTACCATGACCCAGTCTAGATGACTGGCAGATCTGAAACAATACGAAACATTTTTTTTTTCATAATTCATTCGATTAACGAATGGAACGAACTGGAATTATCTAATCATTCGATTCGAAAATTCCAGTTTTTCTGGAAAAATATTGGTAGCATTACTAAAAGTTAGGATAACGCCAAAAATAAATGATCATACTTAATTAGCACTCTGACAAATTAATGTGAACCATTTTGTTCTGTTTTATGAACGACCGACGTACGAGGCCGTAATTATTTATGTAAACGCTGTAATTAAACACCTATGTTAATAAAATATAACGAATTAAGGCCCAACACGTTGCTCGTAATAAATTGTCCTTTTAAAGGCTCACTTAAACTTTACATGCGCAATTTGAAACTAAAAAAGTTAGTTTAGGATTCTCTGTAAACGGTTCTTTATCTTACTTAAAATGTAATCCTTAGTTTCAAAATTCCTTTTTTCGCTTCTTAAATATTAAAATACCTAAATGTTACGTTATTTTAATTCCACCTAAAATTAACTTAGTCTTTTTCATACCATGCAAGCTATGTTGGTTGCTAAGGGGCTTTGATTAGTTTATCTATTGAGGATGTCTTGCCTGCTCAGTAAACCTGACTATTGCTGCCAGTATAGTGGCAGTACTTTCATACAAGTCTGCCTACAAGCTTGGCTTGACCTTATACTCTTCATGATGTTAGGAATATTGAGCAGTCTGCTTGCCTTATTGGCTTGCCATATTGTTGGACCTTAAGCACGCCACTGGCTGCCAATATTCGTGTCATGTACTGTTGTGATCTTTAATCCTTTAGGTGTCACGCAGACTGAGTTATGACTTCATTTAAAGTATAAGATAGATATAAAAATCAACCTTCCCACCTAAAGCTTAGAGCTTTGTCCGTTGTGTACAAGAAAATAAATTGAAAATATAGATTTTTGATGATCTACGACTTGCCATCCGCTAATGCGACAAATCAAAGGAACTTCGGATATAAAAGTCGGAAACGTTGAAAATGCGCTCCGGGAAAACAAAAGATCTTCAGAATTTATTGACGCCCCTAAGTCTTTGGAAATTCATTTAGTTTATTGTGAACGACTGGAAGAGAGTTTAGAGGCATAGGTCAGTCATAAACACAATGGGTGTCACTTGCTTAATGGTGCGCTGAATACCAACCTTAGAGGCAATAGCTTTCTATAACACCGCTACATAACTTGATAATTAAGTTGGTATAAGTTCTTTACAGGCGTTTATGTGCCTGTTACTGTAAGAAAATGCTAGGTCGTTTATTTCTGAGGAAAGTTCTCTTCATCAGGCAAAGACTTATGTTATGATTTTTTTCTTTTTTTGAAGGTCTGTTTTGAAGGTCACCGCGAGAATAAATAAGAGGACACCAAAACTACCTTAAACAATTCAACCATTATCATATTTATAAGTCTTCATTTTCATAACAGGTAAGCCACAATCATGACGGCACGGCGGTAAGTGTCCCGCAACTGAAATAAGAATTCTGCGATGCAAAATATTCGGGTCCGAGAATGGCCACATTCACTTTCACGAAAGTGATAATAACTATCTACGTAAGAATGGTCCTATACTTCTTTGTTTCATCAACTATAAAAAATTGATTACCCCATCACCATTCCATGTGGCGATGTGCTAATCAAATAATGGCTGCTTTATAGGTTTAACGTCAACGTAGCTCATAAAATGACCAAAAATAGGCCAATCACAAAAAAGGTTGCTCTACGTATTGGCTTTATCTGAGACAGCCGGTTTGAATGTCGGTCATGAGCCCGATTTACTTTTATTTCCCTCGAGTTTTATCTTATGTGATACTTTGCCCCGAATACACACATATTTCTCGTCCTTTTGTTACATTTTTGTACTAATACCCGAATAGTATGACAAAAGAGACGAAGATGACAGAATAAAAATCAAACAAATCAAATAGTATGTTGTATTCCTAGACAAAATAAATTCGCCTACGTACAACATCAAACTAGTAGTTTCTTTTAATTAAAAACACAGGTAACAAAACAGAGGCACTATTTTATTGGTACAAGAAAGTCGGTGCTTTTCTTTTTACAATACATGGCTGTTGGAATGAAAATAGGCTTTGCCGGCTTTATTGCACAAAATTGCAATAATGTTCTTCGCGGTCGGCTTTGCAGTAGAATGGCCACAATTTCAGCGCTTATTTGTATAGGTTCCATTATGGTAGCACTGCATTTGTTATATTTGACAACACGATACCTACGTTAGGTAGGTTTACTTTCAGGTTTTACAGACATTTTCAATTTTAATTTTCAAGTATCCTGTAATTTTCTTTGTACTTTTTTGACTAGGTACTGAAAAACGAACTGTACCTACAATATAAATTATTGGTTCAGATTTACCTACCTATTGTTCTATCAATAGCATCTCTATTCCCACAACCACAATCAGAGATAAATAGAATAGAAGGTCAAGGTCACCCTCGAATAAAAAAAAACAACATTTCTCTTTTGAAATCTCAGCCCGATAACTTTGATTGTGAAACTTCAATAAAGGTGTGATATGAGCCTCGAATTTACGATCTTTTTACAAACCTGGGACAGCAAGAAATATATAAAAGCCTCTTGAACATAAGTTAATAGGGTTTCAACGCTCATATCGCGTCAACAAATTAAATTGAAACAGGTCAACCCACACCACACTCCCCAACCCTGCCGTTGATATCCTAAAATGGATACGTTATTAGATTATTGAAGATAATGAAGTGAAACATAGCCTCCCTCTGTAAGGACCGATTAGGAGCTCAAGACCGCTAATTAAAAATACGTTCAAGCTACTTATTATAAACAACCATATTTAAAAGGTACGAAACGTAAAGAACGTGATTATTACAACGCTAATAGTCCTCAATGTTACCATACATTAATCCCAAAGTGAATGCTGCAGTAATACGAGTATTAAAACGAGAGCCATTAAATTTTCACAATTTGGGGTTATTCTGGCCCTTAATTCCCACGAATTCGTCAGTCTATTGTGGCAACAAAAATAAATACAAGCTTTGATTAATTCCACGTGAGGGCAAAAATAGGCTTCATATGTCAGTCTGGCTGTCACATCTACAGGGACTGAGGCTTCATATGTCAGTCTGGCTGTCACATCTACAGGGACTGACATAATTTAGTCAATTCTCATTAAAGCGTCTCACGCACCGAAAAGCAAATAGAGCTACCCTTGCTCACAACATAAAACGTACCAAACGATAGCGACGTGATTCGCAATCAAAATTACTTGCTACACAATACCCACGGCAATTTGCTTCTTCACAGAATCGAGTGAAACACAAAGATAGCGACATTTCTCACGGACTTTTTAACTTAAGCCAAAGATCGAGTAGGGTAGTTAGTATCATAGATGAGAAGTCCTTTTTCACAGCGCGTGATACAAAAGATTATACGATGTACGGCGTGTAGCTAAATGGGGCGAGAGAGAGCATTTTGGGCAGCTATAATAATAAATCTCCACCCACGATTCTACATTTTTTATGAAAAGGTTGATTATTCGCTGTCGGATTTTGGTCTCTCTTCTGCCTGACAATATTAATCTCGGCTTTCGCCAGGATACGCAACTTCCGGAATTTGATACACCGTTTGAAATGGTACTTTATTCAATTTATATTTTTTCATATAATATAAACCGAAAATTATTCATGTAAAAAATCGAAAAGTCCGTGATGTGTGAAGTTAACATACTACAAACTGAATATTTTGCTGACAAATTGGAAAACCGAAGATCGAACAAAGACGTTTTATTAGATCAGCCATCTATGGATCTTCAAAGTTCGTGCGGTCCCGACCGATCATAGATGTAATTTACTCATAGTGAGTTCGGAGACACAAAATCAAGTTATCTAACAAAACAGGGTGACCTTCACAACTGAAACTTATAATAATATTATTATCTATTTCAGAGACCATTGCAGTAAAACAATAACATAAAGAGAGCTTTTGCAGTGCTAATCTTGTAGGAAATGAACTGTGAATAATGCTAACGACCATGTTTTATGCGATAATTTACAATTTTTAAGCGCTCGTAAACTCCATGGAAATGTTTCAGGCTGCTAATTACTCAAAGAAAAGAATGGGTTGGTTCATAAACTTATTTAAAAATACTAGAAACAACGAAATACAACTATCGATTTTATCTAATTCTCAGTATTTCACATTTGTTTCGCAGAACTTCATGAATCGTGTTCGTTTGTGTCCGAGGAAAATGTAACTCATTGGCAAAAACACCCGAGAGACCGTCACCTCTTAATTTAAATAACAGCTAACCAAGTCCCCGTATAATTGTGCTCTATAAACCGAAATTACTACTCGTAAACGGGACTAAAATATCGTCCGCGACCGTTCTGTTGGCACAGTAATGCACAAGTTACTTCCTACAAAGTGGAGTTAACTTACTGTAGGTAACTATACTAACTACACACTCCATCCGGGATTCGGGCGTAGTCACAAAATACCTCGGTCCGCCAGTAACTCGTTGTCTGGAATAAAGTAGTGAATTTGGGTGACGTCAAGGAAACGATCGCCATAACCCCTGCTGTCGCTATGTCCTTATGTAACAGCGAACACTGACACTAAAAGCCGGGGTAAGGTCAGGTAAATTATGTGTTGGAGAACAGTTCAGTACTTGGTGGAGCAAATGTCACATTCATGATTTTATGCTTCAAACTTGGAAAGTTGTACCATAACGGAATATTTTTTTATTTACTTCTTTTCAAACTCGTAGTTTATTTGGATGCTTCTCAAAGAAATCCATTAATGAAGCTAATACGTAATGCGTCTGAAGTAATACGATACGGCGCGGCACGACGCCAAGTCGTATTATTTTCATTGCTAAGATAAATAATTACAGTAATAATAAAAATATTTTTATTCATAACATCGTGGTGTAGTTGAAAACAAAATCAACTCAACAAACAGACAGTTTCGAGTAGTAAGCACTAACTAACAGAACAGATCGAACACTAACGAAGTCCACTATAAACGAGGCTGATCCCAGCGGTGATTTAATAGGACAAAAGTTCAAAGAGGCAATACAAAAAGAGAGACAAGCTAAAGTGCAGTAAATGTAAGGGATAACCTAATAAAAGGGTCATAATAGGCGATAACAGCCAAGCCTCAGAAGTGACCAGACTCCGAAGTGAACAATTTTACTTTTTTTGGTATGTTAGATCACATCAAATGGGCGCTCAGCGCTTTGAACGGACAATCAAATAAAAATCCAGTACCCAAGAATACTACGTGAGCTGGTTTGATCGCAGCTGCTGATGACCTGACGAACCTTTGAACAAAGCCAGACATCATTTACCGCCTAGTAGAACGATGGTGTTTGAACAAAATTAAACCAAAGAAGATGCAAAACATGAAACTTAAAGACAAACCTTGCTAACCAAGATTAATTGCGACAAGCAAGACATTTGAACAAAGTTAAGCTAGATAAACATACTTTCAACTCGCTGGTTAGAATTACTCCATTGGGAGAGACAAATGTCCAAGTAAAGGAATGGAATCTCTTGCTGCGAATACCGCACTGGTCATCAGATGCTAATTTGTCACACGGTAATCCATAAAGATTACTTATTTCATGCAATAAATATGTCATTACAAGCAGATAAAATACCGTCGCTTACAAACGATCACCGGCGAATAAAAACACAATAATGAATTGTTTCCTTTGGTTCCCCTGTACCTGTTCGTGTTTATTCATACGACCACCATTTTCCTTTCCATTAGCTTTGTAATAATTTATTGGCAATCAATATCGACGGGTGTTAGCCACTTATGAACTATTTGACTCTTGAATTCCATAACGGTGTTGGTTCAGCAAATAGAACTACATTCGTACATAAGTACCTGTTTGATTATTCATACAACTTTCCGGACTATGCTGTTTTCAGCAAGTATTTAAATGTGTCATTGATATTTTGAGGAAAAAATTGTAGTAAAGGTTTCAGCACTCAACGAAAATGAGTACTACAGTGATTGACACGTATGTACGTGCCCAGTGCCCACAACCAGTCCCTATGAATCATTACAGTAACACTACATAAATGTTAAAGCGTCGTAAACATCAGTCACAGGAACCCATGTAAAATTGGTGTTGCCGGTAGGTGTATCCGCAATCAATCATATTACGAAAGCAGCCTCAGTGGGTTATACAACTACTAAGGCTAGTTTCCAAACAAAGGTACGAAGTAATGTTTTACTAGTACTAATATTAGTGTTACTAAAATAATCCCATTCAAGAACAGTAATGACTCATTTCGCAATGATTGCCAGTGTTACTAAGTATTCATATCCCGTTGAATGAAAATACCTCTGATTCATAAATCATTGAACACTGTTAATGTTAATAGGTAGGTACGTTAGCCATTATCAGAAGGTGGTGAAGTATTGATCAGCCGAACGCACTTAGGCTCTAAACCCATTACAATATTTTAGCTAAAAGATTGGAACTACAAGTAGTTGCTTTACTGTGCCGTAATATACTCGTACCAACAAATAGACGAACATGAGTCGATTTAATAGATGCCATTGTCACTAATTTAGAATCGCAGAGATACATGAATGCAACGCCTACACCAGAGAATATTCGAATAATAGTTTTATCTCCACAATTTTGGCAGTTGATTCCCAACAACAAATGGCAGCACTTACACACACAAAACATGTTTATATCACGCAAATTCCCTCGAGTTTTTCAGGAGCTTCATCGCACTGAACGCTGAATTTGTACACAAAGACGTAGGTGTATACGTTACGGTACACCGAGGCTTTTATGAAACATTTTATCACAATCATCATTAATCTTCAGTACATGTCTCGTTGGAGAACAGAAGATGGCGATATCTGCGTTATGAAACATTCCGATATTTATCTGCGGCAATAAAAATATATCTCGACTATTTTTACATACAGTGACCCGCGTGCCGTGAGTTCGATTAAAGGAAAAGTACGTAGGAGGTACTCGACTAGGCTACGGCAGAGAACTTTTATGTTGATCGAGTAATCCAATTCTGTACAAACCTCTTCACTAATGTTTGAACAAACAAAATTACCCTGTTTACTTAGCATATCCCCTATTATTGTTCGCATGCATCGGTTTGCATTCATGTAAGTATTAGCCGATATCGTGCGAATACATCTGGATCATGTAACAATATTTTACAGCATATGAAGTCATTACGGATTGTAATTTCATAAACTCAATATTATAACAGTGTGGTTATTTAGTTGGTATTTTGTAAGCATTTAGCATCTGTACGTTCAACTTTAAATCATTTCAGTATCACCATGGCAAGGCTTAATACATTCTGTAGAAGATTGAAACTGAACATTGAAATTCATAAAGTATCAAGTACCAATATAAACGTACAGTTTGTGGGAACGTAGCTTTAACTCAATTGCTATAATTGATCGCCCCTTGTGCTGCGGTTGCGTTAGGTCGGGTCACTACCACGTGACAGAGGGACACAGGGCTTATGTACGCTTTCATGGCTGTATTAATATAGAGTGCAGTGCGATGTGCGCTTGGATACGGACGTGTTTAAATATTACGAATATTTAATTCTCGTGTTGCGCGGCTTCTGCCGCTGCCCGTTGCCGTCGCTATGACTTCTCATCAACTCATAGCTAACGAGTTATTAGCTTTTATACAACATGCCATCGACACCATGGACGAGGTGAGCATCCTGCAGATCTGCAAATCAAACTTCAAGGAAGATGAGATAAGCAGTGGTAAAAGGCTGCTATTCCAATCACTTGGAAAACTCGACCAGATGCCGTCCCGCAGGAGAGATGGGACAGACAAGAGTATCCAGGACATCATCACCTTACTGAAGGTGACCGACCCGGACGACGTGCCCGCTTTCGTGGCGAAGGAGTTGCATAGGCTGCCCCCCGTCACATTCGACCACGTTGACGTAACTAGGCTGCTGAGAGATATTACATCCCTGAAGACCAGCCTGGCCGAAGTACAGTCCAAGTTGGAGGAGTCGAATTCCACCATAGGTGAACTGCGTGCCGAGGTAGTGTTGTTACGCAACGCTGTTTCCGTAAGTGGGTCGCCTGACGCCGCTAATGTGAACACGCGCCGAGGGGCGCAGAATGCGTCCATCAGCAGTTTTGAGTCGGCGAATTTAAATACGTCACCGGCTGTCAATATTGCGGGCGATGCATTGCGTTCCGCCACCGACCGTACCTCAACTACGGTCGAGGTTACACGCGTTAGTACGTTAACCCCGAAACGTGCTTACGCTGCTATTGCTGCCACTAATAAATCCGCTGCGCCTCAATCTAAGCAGCAGGGGAAAAAGCAGGAACCTATCCAAAGGGATCTGCCTCAGGAGGGTCCAGTTACAGACCAGAGCGACGAGGATGGTTTTATTAAAGTTGAGAAGAAGAAGAGGAGAAAGCCCACTCGACGGAACCAGTGCGGTACCGCACCGACCGGACCGAATCACCTGCTGCGTCCTGCAGTTCCAGTGACGCTGCTGTACGTGTCTCGGCTGCACTACTCTACAAAGGCAGAGATGATTGTAGAGTATGTCCGCATCAAGACCAAGTTTACTCTGAGGGTCGAGCAGTTGGAGTCTCGTCACAGCGTGAATTTCAATTCTTTTGTGGTGAGGGTGCCGACTGAACAGCTGTCGACTTTCACGAAGGAGGAATTTTGGCGATTTCGAGGCCGGATATCTGACACTGCGCGACACACGACGCCGACTCTTCGTGTGAATTAGTGTTTTGTGCTAAGTTTATTGTTTTAAAATATGTATTAGTTTATAGTTATTATTTTTATATATGTAGTTGTGTATATGGGCCATAGTTGCCTGCAATAAAGGATATATTATTATTAATAGATTTACTCACGTTTATGCTCGGTGCTGTGGGTGTTCTGTCAATATTATGCAGTTATGAGTACTGAGTTAGCTGCGACATTTAATTGCAGTGTTATTGTTATTTGAAAATATAACGAGTAGAGTCGCGTTCCCATCAATCTATCCATTTTATTATTATGACAACGATGAATATTCACGCCATTCCACATACCTAACTAATGGTTTTCAATCGTAAAGGTGCAACAATCCATAAACACAGCTCTGTTTTAACGAGTCCCTTTAGAACACTTTTATGGGGAGCCATAAAACAAGTCAAACTGTAAAGTCTTTTTCAGTATTCCTACTGTTCTGTTTTTTCAGTCACACCCACTTGCTTCCCTGATATTCTAATTACTTTTAAAATGATCATATCGAAGAGTTTTAGAAAGGAATTTAACCAAAGAAAATCAAAATAATACGCGGTGGCAATTAGCAAGAGGCAATCGCTTTCAAAAGGTTTCGTATTTCTACAACTACTCTTGGAAAAAAACAGATTTTTGGAGAATTTCTCATTGTAGTATAGTGTATTGTCCATTTTATTGTTAAACTTATTCGAAAACTGTAGTGTCCCTATTTTACAAAAATAACTTTATGTAAGTCTATTAGGCATTACGAGTATGTATAACCATCAATCAAGCTTTACTAACTTCTCTAACTGAAATGTACATAATTAGAAGCTATTCTCAGTGGCCAAGTTTCTAGTGATGTCCAATCTAAATTCAAATCCAGTGATATTATGATGAAAATGCGGTGGGAGGTACGCCTCAGTGTATTCCAGAGGCAAATGAAATTATCACAAACAAAATGCACTATCGCCTCATCAGACTCGGGTGTGGAGTATTCATAGTCGTTAATGCACGGGACTGTACATACAGCCGCTGTCAGGTATGTTTAGAAACACATTACTCGTATATCCGATCTTTTTAAATTACGTGCGTGAAACTGATCAATCGGAAATGTCACCCACGGCTCCCCTTGAAAATGTTATTACAATGTTTCTGACTCTTTCCTCAATACATTTTTCCAGATTTTCATCCATATCGAGAAAAAAACTATAACGAGTACGTTTTATGTTATCGTGTTTTTCTTTAGAATGTAACGATTCTTAAATACTTTCTACTATACTTTTCAATTGACATGCCCAACATAGCGTTAAAACTATGGTAACTGTCTAGGAATTAAGTATTTTCATCTAATTAAAGGGAATGAGTTCTTGGTAGCGATGAAATAACAAAAAATACAAATAGGTATGAAAACATGTCCGTACCAAATAGCAATTAAAAGAGACAAAAATAATATTTTCGAGCGCGTCATCCTGTCTGCTTGTCAATGTGCTGACATAAAATATAGTAGCGTCCATCCTTCTGTCATTGCCGTTCCCATGAACAAATAGTAGCTCCATACAATTTGATCATCGCGCTATGTTTATCACTGATGTATGTTTTATGATCATTTACTGTAGAGAGTGGTTTAACTGTCTGTTTCAATTTCACCATTATCTATTGATTCATCGTCATTTGAATTTCGATAGCTAATGTATTAGTCGTATAAAAAAAACAGTCCCATCATTATGCTGCCCGTACGAACAGTTTATTATGTACGAAAAGTTTATTTGAATTAATAAACTGCATGCGGTTAAGTACTACGCAGTAGGTAGGTTCTCAGTTACCTACTCGAGACAGAACAAACAGAACCTTTTTGTTATGTTGGAAATATGTTGTTCATGCATATTTCCAATATCTTCTACAATACGAAAATGAATCGCAAAATGTGTTGGTAAGCGCATAACTGAACAACGCCTGGACCGATTTCACTAATTCTTTTTTTGTTGTGTTTGTTATTGTCAGGAGAAGGTTCTTATTAAAAAATGTTGTAGTAGGTAGGTAGTAGTAGATAGGTAGTAGTAGGTAGGTAGGTAGTAGTAGGTAGGTAGTAGTAGGTAGTAGTAGGTAGTAGTAGGTAGTAGTAGGTAGTAGTAGGTAGTAGTAGGTAGTAGTAGGTAGTAGTAGGTAGTAGTAGGTAGTAGTAGGTAGTAGTAGGTAGTAGTAGGTAGTAGTAGGTAGAAGTAGGTAGTAGTAGGTAGGTAGTAGTTGGTAGGTAGTAGTAGGTAGGTAGTAGTAGGTAGCTTTTTCCCTCTTATGTGACGTAGACGAAGTTGCGTGGGTCAGCTAGTAACAAATAAAATAATAAAAAAACAAATGAACTTCACATCAAACTACGACCGATGTTTGAAAAACTTGAAAGTAGAAAGTTAAACTACAAACGACGATCTAATATTCTGATTCTTATCATTTAGGTGCTTAAAATCAAAATAGCACTCAAAGTTAATGGACTTTAGTTTGAAATGACAATGTCGACAATAGAGGTAGCGAGGATAAAGTAAGATCAACGTCATAGTATTTAAGCTCCGAAAAGCCCTATTAGTGAAAGTGAGCGAGAACTAAAAGCAGCCAAAATGGCAATTAATCAACTCCTCAATATGTCGGTTCAAGCCAATTATGAGATTCATAACACAGCTCCATTTTGCTTAGAATTAATTAATGGAGGCATTAATTACTTGTTTGCTTAAGTACCACTGCTGAACATAAATCATTTTTTTTTTTGGATTGCTCGGCTAACATAATTGCGTGGAAAATTGTTATTTCGTAGTATATTTTTTAACTAAACAGGAAATGAGGAGAGGAGAAGGCGCCTGCAGGAAACGCTGGGATAACGAAGTATTTTTCGAGCAGTCGCCTTGAACATAACAAAATGAAATAAGATGAAAGATAAGTAGATATTTACAACAACTAACTAATAACACCCAAATATTTTCTTTACTCCTCACTGTAATGTTAAAAATTGTCATCTGGTAAGTATCGGCAAGGATGGGAGGTAAAATAAAGAAAATTGCGGAAGATGAAAATGCGGTTAAGTAGATGACGAAACAATAGCAGGAGCAAACAAAGACCCTATTCTCATTCAAACTTATGATGTTGAAGATCATAAAACAAAATTACTGAATAGGTATGTGCTGGGGCTACTTTTTTCTTGACTATTGAATGGATTTGTGATCGATTTGCAATCAAACGCGTTTCTGGATCGCTATACTACTACTTTCTCAGTGTACTTAGTCATATTTTTTTGGGAAAATACATCAGATTGTGCTTTCTTTAAAAATGTAAATAAATATTACATATTAAACTGAGAAAATTGTTTTGAAACTACCAATTTTCCTTTATCAAAAGTAAAAATACCCATTTTTACTCATTTTTAGTTTTTCAGATAGTTAACCCAAAAAATAGCGTTTTTCATTGGAATTTTCGGACTATGGACCCTTAATTGACACTTGGTTTTCATCAAAGAATGTGTAGACTGTAGAGTAACATAGTTGGAAAACCGTAATTGTTGTTAGTTCCCTCTATGTTGTTAGTTTTCGCTGTGACTTTGTGATGATACTATTACTTTTGGTAAAACCTTCTATTGATGCTGGCATTTTCATCTTACACACAAATTACGAAATCGGCAGCGTCTTCTTAAAGAACAGTTTACAATTCAAAGATGCGTTCCGCGCTAGCTAACAGTTAAAAGTCACCAAAATTCAAAACAATTTTAGTTTCATTGGATGGTGTCCAACCATTTCGCAAAAAAAATGTGTTAACCAACTTTCAAATCCCCAATGTCGAGCTGCAGCGTGATTTATTTTATATCTCTGATAGAGATTGCAAAGATAACACAGTTCCATTAACTATGTAAATTGCAAAAGGCTTATCTGTGAGTAAACTCACTATTACATTAGTAATTACTCGTAGATAATTTACATGTTGGTTCGGGGGTTAAACCCAATATCTGCGTAAGTGAGAGTAGGCTGTAGGGATTGAAGGAGGTCTATGCAACCTTCATAAATCGCTTATGTCAACATAGGTAGGGCTTTGGCACACGCCGAAACAACGCGCTATAATATTCAGTGTTCGAAGTCACATCAACGTGTATACGCCATAAACTTAAGTTAGTTAAGCGTAAGTAACAGAAACCATTAATTAATATCTACATAGATGTTCCCCGCGACACTAAAGAGCTAAAAGCATGCATTTAACCAAATTAGCACCTACTTTGTGAAATCAATTTATAATTCTCCAATTAGAATACGGAACTCCTGTGAATTAAATTTCACAGAATATTTTATCATACCTATCGAGGAAATGCCGCTATTCCACTAGACGCCAATCTACATATTCATCACTCTCTGAGGATAAAGGAATGAAATAAAACATTAGCGCGGACTTTTGAACTTTACAGAAGGCACGATTTTCATAATTAGACAGACAGAAAACCGGATGACTCTCCGAAATAAAAACAAGTTAACCAACAAAAGTAGAATTCTGTTCCAAAACATTTTATTGATGTAGCCGATTTATTATTCGACCTCACATACATAAAGCATCTAAGGATTACAGAGGTCGAAGTACCAGCTACCAGCGTACACACAGAATACATTTGAGCAATCTTAGCCGAACTTAAACCTGTGGGAATTCGGCATCGAGATTTGGGCCCAAAGAATTTATCATGCAGGTAAACTTCACTCTGTGTGAAATCGAGCCGAGTATGTGCGTCCATTTATTCACATTTTCCTCGAAATTATTTAAAAATGTGCTGCTTTGTTCGAGTTACAGGCATTTTCTTTCTGGGCTTTGTTTTCCAAATCAAGGGCGAACACCTGACCCTAATTTAAATTGATGATTATAATGCAGCCTTCACAAAAATATCTACCTACTTGGGAAACTGGATTTTCATCATCAAATTGTTTCATTTGCCAAAATATAGCATACGTGAGTTGTACCTAATGACAAATCCGAATTTTGTGGAGCAAAATAGTGATTAAGAGAAAGATGGCTTTTATGACTAGTATGTATATTTGATCAGTAAAAGATACAGGCCAAGACATTTTGAAACGTAATCCCGAACATTTTAGCAAACTTCTTCATCGACAAAAGATGAAAATTAGGTACCTACCACAATTTCAAGAAACCCACAACTAAAATTTCGTTTTGCGGAAATTTAAGTTGGTCGTTGAAAAGCGGTCTGAACGTTCTTGAAAATGCCACAACACGAATTTCGTGGCACAAGAGTAGGTATTATCACAAAGCGTCAGACGTGGTCAAGACCACGTCTTTATATTATTCATCTCTTTAGTTTCAAACATTTATCTTCAAAATATTTGTCACGAAACTAAGTAGAGAACATAACGTATATATTTCCTTCTCAGCATACTGCTTTGAATACCACGTGGCCCGAAACCAATTTTATAATTCCACTACACGGTCTTGGGTTTTTCAATTCAGCGAGTTTACCGCTTTGCATCCACTGAATATGCAAGAGCGTTTGCAGTAGTGAACCATGCCCGTCGTTTCATGGGAGCAAATTCATACCGGTACAGACTATACCATCCTCATCAAATATCCAGTAACATCTGTTCAACTATCTGTAACATTATTTATTAATCCAGTTCTCATCCCGTTTCTATCGGTAAGTTATGCCGGTCATCCTTAGCCCAACCTGAATCCCAAAAGTATATTTGAAGCCGTGTAAGACATATTACGTTGAGGCTACAATTATAGTATACTATAAGAATTTATGAATGTGTGGTTTCTTGCACGCAATATATCTACTAGCTCATTTCTATTTTCTTTCTCTGAAGCGTGTCTACTTTTAAGTACACTATAAACTGATATCTAAAATTAGCTTCAGGAATGTGCGGCTCGTTCTGTTGATTACTGAACAAGCAAGTTACAAAACTTCTGAAGCGGCTGTTTGAAGTATGAACTGATCAAAGAACTGTTACTACTACATCTCACACTTCTTGAAAGATGTTATGTCTTGATGTACAACTGATGACATAGCTTGTTTTCAAACGATTATTTCATCAAGATCAAACAACAGATACAACTTAAAAGTAGTCCTCAACTTGACTTTAAATTAATCGCAAAGTGAATGCTGTAATAATGTCAAAAATGAGCAATTTAATTTTTTCAATTTGGGGTCATTCTGGCCCTTACGCATTGGCCACGGTTTGTTTTATATTGTGTACACAACTTAGAAACTTGACCTGCAAGCTAAATGTTTATAAATCACCTGTGCTGTGCCAAAGTTTGTTAATTTATGTCCTTACTCACCCTCGGGTGGCGACATCAATTCTAAACTTTGGCAATTTTTCTATTTCTTTGTGGGTACAACCTTGTCAGGGGCTGATTGGATTCGATTACAAAAAAAAAACACTTTTCGGACTAGATTTTGCAAACAAAGTACCTATAATCATTAAGCTTTTAGAATTTTGCTTTTCAAGTGCTGATTGCACAAAGCCCGGTGTCATTCAATATGAATATGAATATCGAGAAACTCCAATTGCTGTGGTTAGACATCCAATACCCGCTAACTTAGTCGATGAGTGGTATAATTTGCCATAATCACCTAACGTAGTATAGGTACATACATAAGCGACGGCCTACGAACGCCCACCGAATACTAACGAGCTTAGCAACTTTCTATGATTATCATTTAATCTGGATAGGTGACCGTAATAAGTCTTTTCTAGAAGGAATAGTGACAAAACAAAATTTTCTCTTCTAACAATATTTGAAGATTCCAACTGAGCTAAGCGCTATCCCAAGTGGTTTTCAGAATCAACATTTTTATCAAGGACTATTCATTAAAATATAGTTGTGAACGCTCATTAGAAATAACAAAGACAGTTTCTTTTATCCGGTATCCAGTGTCACGTGGTTCTTCTACCTCCGCCATCGTCTTCGTTAAATCTAGTCAAAATAGATATCGTTATTATTTCTATTAGGTTCAGAATGCAGTGTTTTTCACACTAGCTAGTGGGTATTTTTTTTCATTTATTTCTACTAGTGTTTTATTTCCACAGCAACTTTAAGCTAAGTCCAACTTGGTTCCTCGGCCTTATAATTTCAGCAAAGAGGTATGCCTATAAAGCCTGGTCAGCTCATACCGAGACGCAACGCGACGCGGCGCGTCAAATTCAGAATAAGTTGTACCAAGCCGCGCTGTGCCGCGCGCCGCAGCTCCGGTCTTGCACGCCGCTAAGTCGCTCTACGCCGCGCGGCGCAGCGCTGCGTTCTGAATTCTCACAATAGAATGTGTATCTTTTCTTGTAGTAAATAAAGTAATATTTTGAGTCGCTCTCACAAAATGCGCGCGCAGCGCCGCGTCGCGTCGCGTCTCGGTGCGAACAGACGCTAATATTTTACGAGTACCTACTTGAATTGTGTTTATAAATAGAATATCATAAATAAACGTTATTATTAATGTTCTGTAATTTTATTTCTTCGTGAATGTATGTAAAACTTCGTTTGATACACGTGGACAATTGTCACTGCAGTTCTCGGCTCCAAAACAACTCCATAACTTAAGTTCCACCTCGGCTGCAATGACAAAGCTTCCCCACTTTTATCAAAATGTACTATTGTTTAGCAATACACTATGTGTGGAAATTATATTTTCCATTTTTTTAAGTAATAATTATATAATATTGATAAATAATATGTATAAAGAATGCAGTGAGTAGTATTTCAAACATTACTACAATCACGGTCCACAGGAAGTGGTTAGTACAACATGTTCCCAAAATATTCACAAATAGAACTTGCCTAAACCGCAGTGTTTTTGTATCATAATGATTATTAATGATGCTTGTTATCTACCACACTTCGTTTTCTGGCTGATAACTACCACATAATAATATATTTTTCCAAAAAAAACTGTTACAAGATATTGTCCAGATATTTTCCCACCAGAGGAGAACTGAAAAATACATACAATATAGTGCTTTATTTTAGTAGAAAAGATTGCCTGTATCCTGTACGTAGTAGTAAGTAGTAATTGTAACAGTCTTATTCATAAAAATCCCCTAAAATAGGTTTTAAACACTCATTAGTTAAAATGCTCATTAGAGCTAATAAACCTACTATAAAATTCTCTATTCATAATCGTTCTTTATACCCGTCATAGCTATGTTGTGGTTATAAGACGTTTTAACGTGATTAAGTTGTCGTTCTGCTGAATCCATAGATAAAATGCCAAAACAACTGGTGTCCACGGCCATATAACGCATTAAAAAAAAATTCTACAACGTCACTTGTGACATTTGCGAATTTATTTGGTGATATTTATTTGGGGCATGGTCGGTGTAATCGCGAGATGGTGCATGCCATTACGTCATCTATGACCATTCAAGGGACATCGATATCGCGCTCACGGTAATTCGGAACCGGTTTATGAACGCTCAAATCAATCACAGAAAAATTCGGAATACAGCCTTGGAGCAGCCTTTTTTTATTACATCAAAATCAGCTGTTACATTACACATTTGTCAGCCATGTTTCTGTTTATTAAAGGTTTATAATTGGTTTATAGTAGGGTCAACCTCGTTTTAAGTTATGAAGCCGCTATTAAATACTTATAAAGCGTTTTAGCGTTATGAAACGTTTATGAATAATACTTTTCGGGATTCCCATTATAACAAGCTTAAAAACCTAAATTAACTTTTTGTGAATAAGACCGTAACGGTGTTATTCATAAAAAGTTAAAATAGATAAAATCTGTACGAAGAGAGCCAAAATAGCCTTCATTGTCACTGGGTACTGTTGTTTTTTTTTAATCACTAGTTCAATTTTCAAAGAATCAGAAAATAATGGAACTAATGTTGGGTTTTTTTGTTATTAGTTCCACTAGTAAGATTAACGGTTCCATGATGGAATTACTGTAGACATACTTATTTTTATACCAACACGCGTTTTTTTATTTTTTCGAAGTAAAGGGGACATCTGCCCTCTTAAATATTTAGACGATAAGTATAAAAGCGTTAATAACTTGAATGGAAGTAATATTTCCAGTGAACAACGAAGTTTTACTATCAAATAAAATGTTTGTAATGGGCCATATGTGTAGGAATCCTATTCCCAACGGATGAAGTTTTAATGTGATCCTTTAGAAAAGTTATTCCTCAGTCGTCATATACCTAATAAGTTTTCCGGGGTTCCAGCAAACGGTTTTATGTTATCAACCGACTTCCAAAAAGAGGAGGTTATCAATTCGTCTGTATGTTTTTTTTTTTTTTTTTTTTTTTTTTTTTTTTTTTTTTTTTTGTGTTTGTTACCTCATAACTTTCGACTGCGTGAACCGAATTTGATGATTTTTTTTTATTTGAAAGCTGGTGCTTCCCATGTGGTCCCATTTTAATTTGCTGAAGATCTGATGCTGGTCTTCGGAGATATACAATGGAACTCTTCAAAAATGTACGGCAAATCTGCAGTGATTGCTATTATCGCTTGTAGGTTTATTGTTTATACAACATCATGACGTAATATCACGCCTGTATGCTCTGAGGGGGTACGCGGATGTGTACAATACACCCAGGTTTCGACAGTGTTTGTTACCTCAGTACTTTCGACTGGGTGAACCGATTTTGATGATTCTTTTTTAATTTGAAAGCTGGTGCTTCCCGTGTGGTTATATTTTAATTTGCTGAAGATCTGATCCGGATCTTCGGAGATATACAATGGAACTCTTCAAATATACACGGCAAATCTGCAGTAACTACTGCAATCGCTTGAATGTTTATTGTTTATACAACATCATGACGTAACATCACGCCTGTATGCTCTGAGGGGGTACGCAGATGTGTACAATATTCCCAGATTTCGACAGTTAGGTGTATTAAGTTCCATTTATTGGGGATAAGTTTTTTTTTATTTTATTGGCAAGGGCACTTCAAGGGTAGTTTGATGAGAATTTGGTTAGGTTCTGATTATGGGATCCATGACAAAGGAACGGAACTCTTTAATTCTTAGAAGCAAATTACCGATTCTCGGCCAAATCTTTTAAAGGCTATCCGGATATTTGAGTCACGTACCATAACGTCGTTATTAACCGACTTCAAAAAGGAGGAGGTTCTCAATGCAATGTTCCCCGATTACTCGAAGATGACTGGACCGAATTTGTTTTTTAATTGTTTGAAAGGGTATACTTCCCAGAAGGTCCCATAATCATCAAGTCAGGATCCTGATAATGGGATCCTGGAGAAATAGAGAGAACTCTTCAAACTTATAGGCACACCAGAAGCGATTTGGGTAGTTTTTGAAAGAGTAGTTTCTCGGAGTGATCCCATTTAAATTTGGTAAAGATCTGATGAAGAACTTCGGAGAAAGGCAACGGAACTCCTCATTAAATGTAGCAAATGTGTGTCTCTTACTGGGATTGCTGAAATCTCATGTCTGTCTATTGTTTACACCAGTTCATAACAAAAAATCACGCTGGTACGCTGTGAAAGGGTATGCACATATTGTGAACCACTAAAAAGTGAAAAATAAAAACTTTTTTGCAAAAAATAAAACCGACTTCACACAAAAAAGTGAAAAATAACTTTAGCTTCTGAAGTCGGTGACAAAAAAATTAAATCAATCAAACAAAGGTCACCGACTTCAGAAGCTAAAGTTATTTTTCACTTTTTTGTGTGAAGTCGGTTTTATTTTTTGCAAAAAAGTTTTTTTGGTAGTACTTCTCACACATAGTATGAATTAGCTCTTATACTTCAATAACATGTGTAAACAGCATGAGTTTGATGCTTTCATAACGAGTGTGTCCTCGGCCAGAAAGTGCTTGAGCCTTAGCTTTTTTAATTAGGATTTTGTTTGTTAAGATTTTTATTAGGTAGGTACTGTATTGTATGTGGCATAAATAATGTGAATTTAGTTTAACTTTGAATATTGTGTATTTGTTTTTGTGGCTGTATTGTGTTATTTGTGTTGTTCACTCTCTTTCTTTGAAATCTGTTTTTAGAAGTGAAGACTTTTAATTGACTGTCAGTTTCACATACTATTTTTTAAACTGTCTAACTTAACTGTAAGTCTTCCTGAGTTAATAAATAAATAAATATTACTATGTGTGATAAGTAGGTATGTAAAATTATTAACACCTATAAAGATAGGTACAGAAAAATAAATAATATGAAACTAAAATCTACATACAAGCTAAACCTTGTATACTCAAGTTGTTTGAATGATTTATGAGCAGGAATAAAATGAAAAATAATCCTCTAAAACTAGAATGAAATATGAATGTATGAAAAAGAAACTAAAAAATAAATCATTCAACGAAAATAAATGCCTGTTAAAATAAAACCTGATAGCGGAGCGAACTTTTTAAACAAAGAAAAGCTGTGAAGCTGTGTATAGATATGACAGAGCCTTTTTATCGCTGCGACACTTTGTAACAACTCGTACTACATTCCATTAAATCGTGCTTTTCATTTGAAAAATAACTATGATCTCGATGAACGCAAGAATCTCATCATCACCAGCCAATATTTTTTATTGGTGCTATTACTTTTTCTTAATCAAAATAAGCTTTTGACAGAGTTCTTCGAGCTATGCACTTACCATTGAAATACAAACTCACAAGATACCTAGACACCGTGTTTCCGGACGATATCCATAAAATTCGACCGGTCATTGTACTCATCACTATGCTTAGCTTATTGCCAAGTGTTTTACACCTGCAGCTTGTGGACCAACTACACTCAGCGGGCTATCAGCGCCCCACGGGTCCAGTATAACAACGGGTTCAGGATGTTGAAGGGGCTGCCCCGTTTCTGCAGCGCACCAGGTATGTTTGCACAAGCGCACGTCGATGGTTTTCACGCCATCGTCAGACAGAAATCTGCCTGTTTGCTCTGCAGAGTGCGGGACAGCTCCAACTCCATTCTGAAGACCATATTAGCGGGGAGGTACGATTCTCCTTTGTTAGGTGATGTTGTTCAAAGATGCATCTTGAACAACATCACCTTACTGTCAAATAGAACATTATATAAGTTGACTAAAATAGGTATAAGTTATCTTTTTGTTTTTACTAACTCATATGGATGTTGCTTATCCGAATTAAAGTTTTTTTTTTTTTAAAGAACAATTTTTACTATGAGACCAAACCCTGAATCGCGAAAAAAAAACAGCCGTTCAACATTTTGACGAGTTATGCGAACATAATTGTAGGGAACAGCTAATTTTTTTCTAGCGACTCAGTGTTTGGCACCATAGTTGTTCATAATGATGAGTACAATGACAGGTCTAAGTTTATGGATATCGTTCCGAAACACGGTGTATTTATTAAATCTCATAATATGTCATAGCTTGCTATAAATCTTTAAGAACCATGTTGCATGTTTATTGTGTTCTTTAATCAGTCATCAGTTAAGTTTATCAAAACATGTAGAAACAACATTAAGAACTGCATAATACCAGTGCAAAGAAAATAGATTTTAAAACATTGTCCTTGCTTGCACGCCATGTGAGGTAAACTTAGATTTGACGTCATAGCTACATTTTTCTACACTAATATTATAAAGCGGAAAACTTTGTTTGTTTGGTTGTAATGAATAGGCTTAAAAACTACCGTGCCGATTTCAAAAATTCTTTGACCACTGGAAAGCTACATTCACCCTGAGTAACATAGGCTATATTCTATCCCCGTACTACCACGGGAACGGGAACTACGTGGGTGAAACCGCGTGACGTTCGCTAGTCTTTAATAAAAATACTTACTCACGAACATAGAACCTCCTCCTTTTTCAAAGTCAGTTAAAAACTTTATTTTAATTCAGGCTCACAGAGAGGTCTTTAGAGTCCTAGCCTAGCATAGTTAAGGAGTGATAGCCTAGTGATGTGACCTCGTTATGTGACTGTCAAGCAAGTCGTCAAGTCATTTTATCTCAAGTTCGAACCCAAGGTATTTCATGGTCCTCGGAATGCGCCACCGTCGGGATCCTCACTGACAGTAGGAGGGGTATCCATCGGCGTCGAGTCGACGTTAAAGTACCTACGACTCGTCCTCGACAGCCGGTGGAACTTCATGGAGAATTTCCGACGTTTGGTCCCCAAACTGTAACGGACCGGGGCTGCCTTCAGGCGGCCCCTGCCCAACCTGGGGGGCCGAACGCCTCCGGCCGTAGGCTCTACGCGGGGGTCGTGCGGTCCATGTTCCTTTACGGGGCCCCAGTGTGGAAAGGTGGTAGCCGTAAAGCTGGTCCGCGGGTACCGTACGATCTCCCGCGAGGCGGCGAGCCTCCTTGCCAGATTGCCGCCATGGGATCTGGAGCCGATAGTACTCGCACGCCTACATGAATGACGCGCAGAGGCACTACGCCGGGGGGGAAACTCCGCTGCCGCGGCAAATCGCCGCTCAGCGGACAGACCTCCGGTGCGATCTCATAGCGACATGGGAAGAGCGACTGTCGCAACCCCGTGCAGGGCACGCCACAATAGTGGCGATAAGTTCCCTCTTTGAGGAGTAGCTAGAGAGGCGCCACGGCGTCCTCACCTTCCGCCTGACGCAGGTCCTCACCGGACACGGATGTTTCGAGAGGTTCATCAGGCGGGAGGAAACTCCTTCTGCAAAGCAGTCATGCTAGCGAAGGAGGTGGCGGAACGCGAGAGGGAGAGAACCTCTCGCCCCCAGCCGCCGCGGGAGACGCACCGGGCGTTGGGGGCCACGTGGTGGCCACCGGCCACCGTAGACGCGGGCCTGTGGACGGTGAGCTATGAGCTAGCCAACCGTCCATCCGTCTTACGACGGCATGCCGCCGTGTCGACGGCGCGTTCGTGTTCCACGCGCGCCTCAAAGAGATGTCAGCATAAAGGAACGGGGCCCGCAAGGGCCGAAGCCTGCCGGGGCTGCGGGACTGTTCGAAAGAGATACCGTGGCCCTGGAACATAAAGGGCGAGGAAGGAACATGGATGGGTTTTAGTCAGTAAAAGTCTGACACTCCCTCCCGCTCCGCCCAGAGTGGGAGAAGTTATTTGATGATTTCCCATCCGTAATAAAAAAAGGTGTGTTTTTCGGATACATGTACGTGTTGTATATTTATCACTTGCTTTGGTGAAGGAAAACATCGTGAAGAAACCAGCATGCATGAGAGATCTCGACGACAAGTAAAGCCAAGTCCGGCCCATGGGCGGCATAAAACTCTGACACCAAGTTTATCACTAACCACACGATAAAGAAGAAAGAGCGTCATAAAAATGTAATTAGCAAGATTTCTCACCTAAACAATCAGTAGATTAGAGTACTTGTGTTAATAAGTTTCACTCAATTGTCTCCCTTACTTGAAACAAAGCAGAACCCAGACAACCAAGAAACTCCCCAATTAAAGAACATTACTTCAACAATAAATTTATTTAATCTGCTTAGTATTGCCCCGTGTTTTTGAAAGCACTCTGGAATTACATTTCACAATTAGAGTGTCCAATTTGCACATTTAGACAAGTTAGGTAACCAAGTTATGTTTGTTTAAATGAGTTAAACAAATGAAAACTACTGAATCGAGTCGTACTCGAGTTAATTTATATTCATTGCGTTAATTTTCCGGTAATTTTCTCCAAGAAACGATAAAAAACACCTAAATCTAAAAGTAAAAATCCTTGTCATAACAGAAGCTCACATTTATATAGGTAAGAGAAGCGTGGGCAAATGAAGGGATGGTAAAGTTTGCATTGATTATCCCGAGAATAATCTAACATGATTGGATATAAACCTATCTATACCTAGACTAGAACATTATAGAGCTCTCTATCAAGGAATAGCTTACGCGGACTTTCTTTACCGAGAATATTCACCTAGAGAGAAAATGTATCTAAAATAAAATTACCTTGGATCTTGCCTTACTTATCATTGTTATAATATCCACCGGCTTCAGTAATCAAAAAGTCGCATGACACTAATGTTTTTATTAGCTCAGGTGAATGCATGAGATAGAAATATGGCTCAGGCTACTCATGGAGTTATATTTCTATCTCATTTACTGCAATATTTACATCCAAGAATCCACAATCCATTGACGTCAAGGAATGTGTGTCATCTATTTGATATCAAGATTGAGTTCATGCCCCTTAATGAAACAATTGCATATGAAATTCTTGTACCACGATGCTGGGTCCGAACATTTCCCCAATGATTTGGCAACTCGCCCCCGCCTATATTTAAATCGTAATATCACTGAGTCAACGCTCTCGTCTCTCTACCACCGAAAATAAACGATCCCGCGAATACGACAATATTCGACCGAGTTCTGAATAGCAACAATAACTGCTACAACATATTGAGCTCCAAAGATGCATGTGCAAACTGCATGCAATGCAAAACGAACATATTTTTGAACCATCGAATACAAATTTGTTTGTCAATGCTTTGCCAACATTTCAAGAAAGTTTTATTATCTTGTGTAGCAAATTGTAGTTAATAATGGAACGAAAGAAAGTGTCTGCGTCACCACTAGATATACTCGCATGATATTGTATAGGTACTTAATTATTTCTCCGGAAACTCACTAAAAATATCATCGAGATGAGCAACAATCAAAAAACCCGCAGACTCTTCAGATTTACATCGAGACATCGCGTCAAACGTGTGGGCGGGGCAGCGTTCTGAAAGATGCAGACGTTATTACATTATATCTGGGGAAATCCGAGTCACAGCAACACAGATCTGCTACAGAAAAGATGGAATCTTCTCCGGCTGCAGATATGTCATATAGCTACGTAGTATTTAATATCATGTTTTCATTTGCTTTGAAAATTATGACATGAAGGAAAACACTGCAATTTTTTTATGAAAAAACACAAGATTGATTTTGTTTTAGTTAAGGCAACTAAAGTTCAACAAGAAGCCAACAAAACTTAACAAAAAGAATTTAATTTAGCACTATTGTAGCCGCACGTTACTAAATTCTTGAATCTATCGCGGATAATGTAAGGTTTCTCTTAAACTGCCTTGTTAATACAACATAAGATACTCTTTGCATAAACGACTATAGGTTTAACACATTTCTATCCAATTAAGGTAATTATTTAATTAACTATGGTCTACATCTAGTTAGGCATTACGTAACGTAGTGGTGTTGCTGTTCTCTGTTTACTAGGCATAAATTTAGCACAACATTGAATTGGGAAACTTAATAAAAAGCTGTTTGTTTTGCACTAATTCGAGTAGCCTCGAAACATACGAGACGAGCCGACACACAGTAACTCGATTTCAATACAAACATTTGCTGAAACATTGACCCAATAAATACTTCAAATTATCTACTGATGATAGCAAACTTTGACATTCATTACTTTATTCAAAGTTAAATTGAACGAGCTGCTATTTTTATAGCTCGTTTTACATCTGCTTCATTTTATGACCTTTTGTTTCAGGCTGAACGTTACGAGACTCTTATAAGCCTTGTGTAAGGGTGCCCTCACGCTAAAGCCAGGCTTATAGAACCTTTTCACTGTTCAAAGAATTAATTTAACTCTCTCGAGGAATATGTTCGAATTGTTCAAGATTCAATATAATAAAATGGAGTGTTCCACAGTTTGAACAACTTATTCTACCACACAGTAAGTCCTTGAAGTACTCGTATCAAGTTGACAGGTGGTCTAACTACAGTTACAACACTCGTAAAGCAAACTCCACTGAAGTGACCGTTCGCGTCCCGATGCTCGACGTCGACGTCTTCGTTTGCACGCTTTTACCTGACATAACATTTTAACAGTTTCTGTGTAAACCTGTCGCTATCGTAAGCACAGAATAGGTATGCTGACTGCATTATGTAGGTATCCTAAGTTTGTAACCTAGGAGACGCAAGAATGAGAAAACCAAATCGTCAATTAAATACAATGAATAAGCCTATAATTATCCTTGGACCTTCACCGTCTTCGTCACCTACGCCACCCCCGCAAATTAATGCATTGTTTTTTATCAATTCTGCGCGGTTGGCGCCTTCGTTCCATAAAATCGTCTTTATTCCTTTAGGCGCTGGCAAGGCTCAGAGACATAGACAAGCACACCACATAATCAATACGGGATGAGCCTAATACCAACCGGGCACAAGTTCAGGCACCGGGCAACCCGAAAGACCCCGATTGTACTTTGTCCAACCTGGCACCACTTGCGACCACTAAAGCAAAGAGGAAAATGATATTACTTTGTCCTTGTCAATTAACATTTCTCAACGAAAGTTATTCCTTGAATGCAAAATCTAAGCTGGAGTTCAAAGTTATGTCTCTGGTTTCAATTTTAAAGTCAGGCAAATTTTTGATCTGGTTTAAACGGTTAAATATGTGATCCATGAAAGTAGTGCCATACTAGAATGTATATGAAATGTGAAAATAGTGTAAGTGCACTTCTATTTTTCCACTTCTGAAAATATAAGCATCGACCTATGTTATGTGAATCTTCAGCAATATGATAATGAAAGAAATGTATACAGAGTGTTCGGAACGATCAGCTGTTTATCAACCCACGCGAGTTACTAACCCTTGGCTAGAGTTGGAACGACCGTCACTGCAGAGAAGTCTTATTATATTTATGTCAATCGTGGTCACAACGAATGCATTCGATATTCAAGTAGTAAAATAAATGAAAAATTCATAAGTCGGAACAAGAAGATATATTTGTCATCAAACAGTAACAAATAAAATTAATGCTTGCTAACTTAACACATCAAAGTTCTGCAAACAGTGCTCTTGTGATGTTTGTGACCACATCGCGTTAAGCAATTTGCAACCTAGCCGTCATCAAGCGAAGCACATCGACAGACGAGTCACGTTTATTAGTCACGTAACACTATTGATTAGCTCTAACTTCCCATGAATGTTCCTGCATTACTAACATGTCGAACACTCTCCATTTTATGCATTTCTCCAGGTTATGACACCTATAAAACTGAAAACCCAGTGTACCATCGCTTACGCCTTATGTTTTCGGTATCTTTCCCGACAGTTAACGGCGACATTAAAACCATTTTATTTCTACAAACAAAATTGTAAAATTTTATAAAGCCGTACAGCCGCCGCATTGTTTACACCGACTTATTTATTACTAGCCATGACGAGTTAATCCAATTTTAAAGACAGCTGCCTAGCACAGATAAAACAACGAACATTCTTATATCGAAGCAGAGAAAACAATAGAATATTCGCCTGTTTTATTGAGTTGCAGAATAAACACTGTTACTTCAAACCTCATTTCAACAGCGAATAATTTCTTTTCAATCTAAGTTTACTAAAGACGAAACTAAATCTTCGGACAAAAAGTTCTTTCAATAGGTTTTGGAATGGTACTGACAGCCGTAGCTTTCTTAAGCGATTAGCTTTGTAACGCCTGCGTTGGTGCTGAAGGCCTAAATGATGTTGTAAAAGAAAATATTGGAGAAAGTTGCAGTTTTAGCCTCTATTTTACGATATTTAAATGAGAAAATTTAAGATCATAAAATTCTGAGGACCTAATGTAGTTTCAACGCAAACTAAGTAAATGTTTACTTCTACTTTTCTCCGGATTTACGTCGTTAGACAGTTAGAAGTAATAAATTACTAACTGCCTAGGTACACCTTTAACTAAAAATAACGCGAAATAATAAAAATCTATAATTAACTTAAAATCTATCTATATGTCACCGTAAAATTGTCAAATACGTTATATTGTAATATCTCTAGCGATATTGTAAAGTCTCGAATTATTGTCAAATGAACATACTGCTTACAATAAAACGCATTAATTTTCGTGAAATGCAAGCGATGGTAGTCAACTCACGCGGTGTGGAGAGAAGCAGGGGTCCCCCTTGCCCAGTGGTACCACTCTCATGAAAAGATACTGTACCATTCCTGAGAAATATCGATTAATATAACCTAACCTTAAAACACTTCATATTCCCCTAAAAAGTGTAATCGACGGATCCCCGCTTCGCGGGGCCCCTATTTCCGGGTGCAGGGTTAAAGGAACCTAACTAAGCTAACGGGGGGTGCCCCAAGTCCCGATTATGGGGGCAGAGATACTTCCGTATGTTCAGTTGGCAATAATTCGAGATATTACAATATCGCTAGAGAGAAACACGTTATATTGTAATATAACGTGTTTGACAATTTTACGGTGACATATACATTTAATAAAATCGTTGAGACCAAAAAATCTGTACATTGAAGATTTAAAAAAAAAACCGATCAGGGTGACTTAAAATTAGTAACTGAACATATTAAAACCGTTTTTAAAATTTTTGTTTGTTTGTTTGACCGCGCATCACGTAAAAACTGCTGGACGGATTTTGATGAAAACTTCACTAATATATTTAAATAAACTCAGAATAACATTACAGCTATAGAAATTATGGAAAATTTTGGAAAATGGGGGTGAAAGGAGGGGTAAAGTTTGTATGAAAAAAAAAAATTAGATTGTTCTGGATTCATGAAACTCAGAGTAAATACTTATTATTTTTTAAAAAATACCTGTTTTAGCATTTTTTAAAATTTCATCCAGATATGCAAAAAAGAGGGTTTTGGGTTTAAAAGTGTTTAAAAGTGTTTAAAAGTGTACACCTTTAAGGTAGGTTTTTGAGGAACTGATTATTTATTATTAAGATCTCATGAAAATGTACCAAAAATCACACCAATAAATGAATTTGAATTTGTATTTGTAAAATTAATTAAATTCATACACCTATAGAATATAATCCAATGAAGTGAAAACCTTTAAAAGTTGCTGTTAATACTTCAAATCTAATACAGGTAAATGTAATTTCTCAATTTTCTTGAAATTTCATTTTTGAAGTGAATACGCCCAAAATAGCGGAACTCAAGAAAATCGGCTTACCTCGGTCATAGGTAGTTGGTAATACAGGGTGGAAACGGTAAACGGGGCAGTAAAGGGAGCTGCAGCTACACAAAAATGGTCTTAGGAAACAATCCGTAATTTTTTCACGAAATGTTGATGGGGATTCACAGATTTAAGGGGCCGGCGGAGGATGCGTATTTCATACAAACGTAATACCAAAATTATTTGTAAATCAAACATATTCTTAAGGTAGTCTGTATTTATTTCGATTGAATTACAGAATATCTATGTTCCCAAATATGTTTTTTGAGAGAATAGTGATGCAAAGACGAGATATGAGGAATTTAAATTTTCTATAGAAAACTTATTTTTCTTATAACTCTTGTTAAAATCAGTGTCCAATCAAAATATATATTTGGGAACATAGATATTCTGTAATTCAATCGAAATAAATACACACTACCTTAGGAATATGTTTAATTTACAAATTATTTTGGTATTACGTTTGTATGAAATACGCATGCTCCGCAGGCGTCTTAATTAAAAAATAAAGTACAGTTAGCAAGAAAATTGCCATTTTACATAAAACAATTTTTTGATGCCAATATTGATCTTCTTTCCGACACTAATCAAAAAGTTCTTCCAGACCAACCCAAGTTAGAGTACTCAAAAAGTCAGATATTGCAAAAGAATAACTTTCAGCGGGGCAGTAAAGGGAACTACCTTAACCGCTGAAGCTACACGAAAATGGTCTTATGAAACCATCCGTAATTTTTCGTGAAATTTTGATCCCCATTCACAGATTAAAAAAAAACGTACAGTTAGCCAGAAAATTGCTATTTTACACACAACATTTTTTTGATGCCTATCGATCCTGTTTTTAATACTCAACGGTTAAGGTAGCTCCCCTTACTGCCCCGTTAATCGTTTCCATCCTGTATAATATAATATTACAAATAAAATAACACTACGAAGAAAATGTAGACTATTCGAATGATAAGACATAAAGCCGGAAATGTTACAAATACATTACAAACGAGTACAAATAAAAAATGGTTTGTCCTCCGTCCGCCGTTTGCCGCCGTTGCAGGAATGTCTGATGGATCAACGCACAGCCTAAACCGCAGATTGTAGAAACCTGAAACTTGGAGGGTGTATTTTTTGTATGACGTAGGCATACGATAAGAAAGGATTTTCTGAAATTATACTACTAAGGGGGTGAAAAGGGGGGGCAAAGTTTGTATGGGAAAATGTGATTCCTTGGTCCAATCTACTTCAAATTTGGCAATCAACAATATTAACAGAATTGATGTCGTATTGCATTGAAATTCATCCCTTAACGGGGTTAAAAGGGGTAGAAAGTTATTTTGGCGGTGATTTGTTTCGAATTTGATATCAATACTCCTCAGAGACTGATCTTCAAAACACTAAGACACGTGGCCCCGACTAAAATGTTGAGGAGTGATAAGCGACCTAGAAACCTCCTTAACGAAATCTATTTTGCTCTGGCACAGTCCGTCCTTCTGTATTGTATCCCCATTTGGGGTGGCGCAGCTAAAACTAGATTTATGGACGTGGAACGTGCACAACGAGCACTTACAAAGGTTATGTATTTCAAAAATAAAAGATATTACTACTATCTACAAATAAAAAATGGTTTGTCCTCCGTCCGCCGTTTGCCGCCGTTGAAGGAATGTCTGTTGGATCAACGCACAGCCTAAACCGCAGATTGTAGAAACCTGAAACTTGGAGGGTGTATTTTTTGTATGACGTAGGCATACGATAAGAAAGGATTTTCTGAAATTATACTACTAAGGGGGTGAAAAGGGGGGGCAAAGTTTGTATGGGAAAATGTGATTCCTTGGTCCAATCTACTTCAAATTTGGCAATCAACAATATTAACAGAATTGATGGACGCGTTTCGTATTGCATTGAAATTCATCCCTTAACGGGGTTAAAAGGGGTAGAAAGTTATTTTGGCGGTGATTTGTTTCGAATTTGATATCAATACTCCTCAGAGACTGATCTTCAAAACACTAAGACACGTGGCCCCGACTAAAATGTTGAGGAGTGATAAGCGACCTAGAAACCTCCTTAACGAAATCTATTTTGCTCTGGCACAGTCCGTCCTTCTGTATTGTATCCCCATTTGGGGTGGCGCAGCTAAAACTAGATTTATGGACGTGGAACGTGCACAACGAGCACTTACAAAGGTTATGTATTTCAAAAATAAAAGATATTCTACTAAAAATCTGTACGAAATCAGTAATTTACTCTCAGTCAGAAAACTGTACATAACCCAAACAGTTCTAAAAAAACATAAAACCCTCCCTTTCCATATGAACAAGAAACATAAAAGGAGAAAGGATATAATTGCAGTAGTTCCCCAATGTAAAACCAAAGAAAACCGGTCACAGCGCGAACAAATTTTTGTTGATATTTTATTATGGCGTCTGCCCATGAAAATTATGTAAAAGTATAGAGTTTGAATTTCTGAAGAGTTTTGTCTTATATCATATTTTTCTAGGAAGTCAGAAATTAAAGATATTCCAGTTTGAAGTTTTAGAGGTCATGTCTTGTTAACAACAGACTATTCGAAAAATAAATCTAAAAAGACCTACTTATCACTTTAAATATCATTGATAGAAATGCATTTATTCACAACTAGCTGCGCCACGCGAAGTTTAGAAGAATATAAGTTTAAGGACTCCGTATTCAGAATATTAAGTCCAACAGACGTCCGTAGGTCTGCCACATGACCCACATGGTCACATGAGACATAATTAGGTATGTACTTACCTACTTAAATAAATGATCAGAAGAATATTTATTGAATTATTTTAGTCAACTATCTTAAGGGCAGTTAGTTATAGGTTATAGATATATTATTTTGATAAGTAAGTCGCCAACCCGTCTTGAGCAAGCGTGGAGATTGTCAGCATTTATTCAGTACTTTTAAAATTAATTGTGAGTAAGTAGAGAGAAAATGGGATATGTGTTGTGCTTAGTCATTTAAAAAATAAAACAATTCTGTTAAAAACATAAAGTAATTTATTTTGTCAATTCTTATTATTACCCTACCTCTACAACCTCTACCCTAGCTCTAAATCACAGCCTGCATTCGATTCTTCATTAATCTGATCAGGTTTTTGACGGTGCCTTGATTAATTCTGTTCCACCCCTCTGTTAACGCCGCCTTCAATTCTTTTATGGTCGAAGGGACTGAATTTCTGGCCAGGACCTTTCTCTTGAGCTCGTCCCATAAGCGTTCGATATCAGTCGGACTCGACCAGCCCATCGCCCGTATGTATATTCACTTCATCCAGGAACTGTCGAGTGATACGCGCCGTGTGACACCTTCGGCCCCTTCAGGCGCGAAAACAACCGTGGTTTTACCCTCTAAAGAGATACCAGCCCATTATACTACATACAATACAATACACACTTTCTTATTATTCTATGTATTATGAAAAGATAATTCGTGACACAATACAATGATGTATGTGATGGAAGGCCATAACTCTATTTAAGGCTTTTCACGGCCGATAAGGCCTCAAACGAGGATGCGAATTTCAACAAGTATGCAAACTATTCGTAGAAAACATCGTTTTTGAGTCCAAACGCCCTTCTATCTAAGTGTATCTGTGGCTACGAGCGATTTAGGGCTTTATTACCTGTACAGAAAGATACAGAATTTCTTGCTGAATTCGAATCAATGTTCAACTGATGCTTGGCAAAAATGTTAGTTACGGCCTTTCACCGTATGATGGTAGAGTGCATGTCATTAAGCCGGTTGACAAATCAAATGTCATGTTTTTTTTTGGAGACGAAATTAAAGGTGGACGTACACTTATCAATAATAAAGTAAAAAAGAAATAAATATTTTTTTCTCACACGTATGACGTCATCTATTCGTACGATTCGACGCGGATAAGTGTGCTAGGTTTTATATGGTTTTGCATGTTTTGACTGTCGACCTCAAGGACCACGCAGACATGGAGCGGGAGCGGAGGGCGTTGTCTGTTAGGGCTAACATGATCGCCCGCAGATTCGCGCGATGCTCCAGGGAAGTAAAGGCTACGCTATTTAGAGCGTACTGTACTTCGCTGTACTCGTGCAGTCTGTGGGCTCACTACTCCAATAGCCGTTACAGCGCCATCCGCGTCCAGTATAATAATGCGTTCACGGCGGTGATGGGGCTACCACGATACTGCAGCGCCTCGGGTATGTTCGCTGAGGCGCGTACCGATTGCTTTCACGCGACCATGCGCAAGCGCGCCGCGTCTTTGGTGCGTAGGGTACGGGGTAGCCCCAACATTGTACTGGCGATGGTTGCAGGAAGACTGGACTGTCCCTTCATTCGGCATTATTCCAGCAGACATGTTGCTGTACCAGTGTCGGAGAGAAGATATTAGTTATGTATTTATTTTGACTTTGTTTTATTTTGGTTTGGTTTAATTTGCTTTGTTTCGTTTATTTTGACTTAGTTTTTGGATTTCATTTGTTTTGACTTAATTTAATGTTTAGTTATTGACTTAGATTCTGGATTTCATATGATTGATTTGATTTAATATGTTTTTGATTTATTTATTTGACTACACTTACAGTACTTACGGGATTATATCCGTAAGTACTGTAAGCCACCGTGAAAGTCTAAAACAGTGCATTATTTATTTGATTTAATATGTTTTTGACTTAGTTTTTGGATTTCATTTGTTTTGATTTAATTTAATGTTTAGTTATTGACTTAGATTCTGGATTTTATAAGATTTATTTGATTTAATATGTTTTTGATTTAATTTATTTCTAGTTTGATTGAGTTTTGTTTTTATTTTATTTTATTGTGATGTTGCTTTATTTGTTGGCTTTATTTGATGTTTATAATTATTTGGCAATGGGTGTTATTTACCTGAAAATAAATGAATTTATTTATTTATTATTTATTTATAGGATTTCATACAAGTAATTCTAAAATTGGATTCTTTCGGCGCGGTCGATTGTTTCGACGCGGATAAGTGTGCGTCCACCTTAAAAGTATATCTTAGCCAAAAGCCATGAAGTCAATCCAGAAAGAAAAAACAGTTAGCCATGATTATTTCTCATTCATCATTATTCTAGTCAATTGAGCTCTTAATAATGAGGAATTTTTTTAGAGACTTCGTTAGACCTTAAGTTTGATTTGATAAATCTTAGTAAATTATTTCGTAGGCAAATATCACGGTGACATACGTAGACGCTTAATAATTTCATCAACAATTGTCTCGCCCGTGTTCTTTACCATCTCTCAGCTCAATTATACAATAGGATTAATAAAAACATGCATGGACACAATAGAAACAATTACGACTGTAAAAAAATGATAACAAACTGGATTAAGACTCTTACATATGAGGATACGGAAGCTCTTCTGGTTTATCATGAGTAACATAATCACAAACCATAATGATACATACCTCACTCTACTCCATACACCACACTACTCTAACACACCACACCACAAGACACCAAACCACACACTGCACCACACACCACACCGCACCACACACCATACCGCAGCACATACCACACCGCACCACACACCTCACCGCCAACACAACACCACACCGCTCATCATATCAGATCACATCAAACTACATACATCTTACACACACGCCACACACCCAACTAAAGCACACCACGCTTCTTACCACATCAACCAAAAGATGTTAAAATACTTAATATAAAAAAAAAATGTAACAAACTGCAATATGCGTAACATAATATATCTAAGATATGGAAGAGCGGAGTCTCCTAACACAGGCTTTTTTTGTCTAAAAAGAGGCTCCAAACACAATACATTGTATATGAAGCATTTTGTTAAAATAAAAATATTTTCATTTCATTTTCATTTCATTTCATTTCAGAGATTCTGGATACATGTTTCAAAACACAATCCGATTTTATTCCAAAAATATATACGGGAAATTCTAAGCTTTAAAGAGGTTGTGCACTTTAAGATACACACGGCGTCATAGCGTAGGCACGTAGAGTTCGAAATTTTAAATGGTAAGCAGTTGTAAGAGGTCCGCAACAGTTTACAGCAGCTATATCGTGTTGCGGCTCATTTCATGCACCTTGATGAGAACTGCAGACCTAGCTGGAGTATGTATGACTGTCATCGAGTGTTAGTATAAAGATGTAAAGCTGTCAATAGAAGCCCATAAAGCAATTTTTGTTAACATGGTAATTTATTCTTATCCAAATAAATACGTTGTTAATCACAAGTATTTGATTTTGAACAAAATTGCCCTTGGGTACGTAAATTGATTTCAATGCATATCTTAGGAGATACACCGTTTTAAATAACTCCGCAGCATAATAATGATCATGTCACGGGCGCGCATTTTCATTATGCGGAAGGATGTGTGTGATGTGCTGTTTGAAAATTGTATTATAGGTGATTACGACCCACACTCTGTAACCCTCTCTTTCTCTTATGTGACGCAGACGAAATTGCGCGGGTCAGCTAGTTTTGAAATAAATGAACTGTTTGTCCCCTAAACAAGATCCGACATATTATTACAATAATAACTTCGTCTCCGTCAAAGATGTGGTCTCCACACAATACGTTGAACCCTCTATTGCGAATATAACCCATAGAAATCAGTTCACGTCCAAATCCTGCATGTCACTAATGGCCGACACTAACAAGGCAACATGTCGTCCACACTAAACACGCTTACAAGAGCCCCGCGCTATCGAACGAGTACAAACAAACGACGACGTACCGGTATCAAAACAAACAACCGGTCCTTTTATACAGATTAGTTCCAACATGATATGAATTTAGTACGCTGAGTAAAGCAGGGTTTGTTTGTTATAGTCGTCGACGTAAAAACAAAAGCTAGATAGCCCAAAATGAGAGACTGAAAGAAAACTCCTCTTAAAAATAGCACGCTGCAGTGTACCGAACAAGAATAATCCCATTGAGATGAGTCAAAACATTGATAATCAAATTACAGGGATATTGACACGGGCACTATATTGACCAGTAAATCATTGCTAGGATTTCTGGCATCAGGCCAACAAGAAAAAGCTTCCAACGATTTACACGGTAATAATGTCTCAAAGGAAACGCTCTCCAAGTATTTCTCGATAATATTCTTACATCCAAGTTTCAGTCCCTCTTATTAGATTAGATTATTTTCCACTTGAACGAATGCAGTGTTTTATATGCCGAACGCGTACGTTCTAAGAGTGGACCTAACTTATATGTCATTCCGGATACAAGTTTGTAACTCGTATCCGAAATGTCACGTCGAATCCAGAGTATACGCTTGTGCGCAGTGAATGTGATGGCGTCTTGCTTCGAATAGCGTCGCCGCCAAAAAAATGTGAAAATAAACAAAATATGGTTGTAAATATTATAAATATAATCTATAGGCACATTTCTTGGGTGTATCTATCAATGTATTAGAACAATATAGGTATGTACCTAGGTTGTTATGACTTAATACGTATAATTAATAACGAACCGTTTCCAAACCATGCTAATGAGCTCATGAGCTGTTATAATATAACAGTGTAAAGAATATCCATAGGAGAAATAACAGTTTTTTTAAGAAGCATTACTAGATCAGTGTATTTATTAAAAAATACACTGAGTGTGATAGATAGATATAGGTACTATCTTTGTAAAGACTTTATACTCTGATGTGCGCACTTTATATTAAACGTATTATAAAATAAACGTAACGAAACAAGTATCCTTCTAAGCCATTTAGGGCATTAGAATAAGAAAATGTGCATTCTTTTCGAAATACACAATGTGATACTTTCAGGATAGAAGCCTGAAAGTTTCACATTGTGTATTTCCCTCCCTCTAAATGAGCCTGAATTTTGAAGCAACAACCAATAATTTTACCGTGCAAAGAATTTCAAAAGGAGTTGTAAATAACCCAACATTGTTCCTCAAATTGTACTGAGAAACATACTTCAAAACGTAAGGATCCTCGCCAGGTTACTGTTACTGTTACTGCTAGCCCGCATCATCCCACTGCTGGGCAAAGGCCTCTCCCCATGATTTCCAGTTGTTACGATCTAGGGCCAATGTGGGCCAATGGTCATTGGTTTTGTCCAGCTCGTCCCGCCATCTTCGCCAGGTAGTAATAAATATAATTTAAGTTATTAACTCTATAGTAATTGGAATATTGTTGAACGTATTCGATGTTTCTCAATCCAATAGAAAAACCTTAAACCAAGTACCCTCTTTACTGATCTATGCCCGCCAAAATATGTATTCAAAATTAATGGAGAGTGCCTAAGTACATGATTTGTCATCTATTCAAAAGCATTTCGTAATTAATTAAGCCAGTTTTCTAAAAGCTTCTAGGTCAATAACAATGGGATTTGAATTGTTAAAAGTACTAAATTATGATGATACTTTATAAAATTGAATTACGTAGAAACCGACTCTTTAATTACTTTATGTCTGGACTCTAGACAATAGTTGCAAAAATGTAAATAAGCATGACACATCATAAAACAACCGATGAATATGGACAATTAAAGTTGGTGTTATACAAAAGGTAATGGAAAATATTTTGAAGAGGCTTATTAAACATTATAAATACAAAGGTTAGTGACAGATAATATACACGCTCCATCAAACATATCTGGCATACTTCTGTACACATTGAACATTACCCATCGAACATATTAAAATCACCAGCCCGTAGCTACTTTCAAAAGGAACGGCGAAGCAATTCCTCTGGATTTGTCACGGCCCCCTCGGTATCCCTTCTCTAATTGCTAAACGGACGTACGCTTTGTCTTGTCAGTACTTTATTTGAATATTTAAATACATTATCCAACGTGCCTGTCAGCTCAATCGTCACCAAAAGACACGCTACGAGTATTTATACTTCAAAGGATATTAATTTTACAATTGCTGAATCCCGAATTCTACCAGTCCTGCCTATTGGGGGACTTGATTTACCGCTGCGGGTTCAAACGATTTCCATTATTTTCTGGATGTATTCATTTTAATGTCCTGTGCATCGATTAATACAATAAATTACCGTTGTGGTTGTGCCAAATATACCATGTTGGTATAACGATAATAATTCCGCAGTTACTAAAACCCATAACGTTATTTATATTTTATTACTGCCACATTTGGACAATATTACTTTAATATGAGCGTATCGGTCACTCCTGTGAGAGTGTTTCGCCAATTTAATTGTTTTTGCAGAGTAGAACAACTTTATGAGGTCAAGCTGATCAAATAGGTACGATAAAGACATAAAAATGTGAAATTATAAAATTATTTATTTATATTTGAGAGTGGATCGAAGTTAAATCGTCTAAAATCTTGACACATACATAAGTGACATTCCCAATAGATACGAGTATGTTCTTAGAATACATACTGAAACGAATATTTCAGACATAATACATCATTTTGAATGTTATGCTGAACAGTAGGAATTTGGTGCTAATAACATTATTCTAATGAAGCGTGAACTTCTATTTGCAGATATTAGGTATCTGAATATTATCATAATAAATTATAGCGTCCAAATATTATTTTTTGTGGATTTGATGGGAAAGCATCGTTCATAAGAGTGTATTCTTTGAAAGTCTCGACTGTTTCTATAATCGTTCTCGTTTGGTCATGGTTCAAAATTATCTGTCTGTGTAAATTCTGTAAATATTCATTCAAGAATCGCGCTGAGAGACTAAACAACAACATGTCATATTGATTTGCTACAATGACCGAAATATTCAGCTTTTAAGCGTGTCCTCTTTCTTTTTAATAAATATAGCGCTTCTACCTATTGCGACTGTCGACGAACGACTTGTTGACAATGTATTTATGAGTGTGTCAACAAACATTTTTAGCACCTGATTTTATAATAAATATTTTTAGTCTGTAAAACATTGCCCGTCAACTTCAGTAGTAGATATCCAATATTGCTATATCTACGAATGATCCCTGAAGGCTTATTAAAGCTCGCATCGTCTTGAAAGCTATAAACCGTTCACGTCTTGTTGAAAACTTCATACCCCTTTACTCCCATTTCCGCTCAAGCCTCACTTATGAGCTGTTTTTCTTTCCCTTTTATCTTCTTCGGAACTATTCTACAAATGCGTTTTTACTTTGCCAAGAACAAACCTTTGCTGTCATTCCATTAAGACGTTTATGTTTACCAGCAACAACTGGCTTACCACTTCACAGACTTTGGTGAACTTTGAAAGTTGATTCTACTATGTAGTAGATTTTTACGTCGGAATTTTTTCTTAGTTATTTATTGCATATCTGACGCTTCCTCGTTTTGTCAATATGACAAAATGGTGGGCTTTTGGGATCAAACGCGCAGTTATGATCGATTACCCAGAGTTCAATGACGAATAGCTTCAATATTAGATTAAGAACCAGAAGAAATTATCACCAACATAATACTTATTTTTTTTTCTTTACTTATTTCTTATTTCTAATAAAACTGGACTATTACTCTTATCTTTTTTCTAGCGTGTCGATGGCATTTTAATTTATTTTTGCCATCGTGATGAAAGTAGATCGACAGAAGTCGATTACATACCCAGGGTGTGCCGGACATATCAGAAGGTAGTAGAGTACATCGCCCGGGAAGGCTCCTTTCATGCACTCATTGCTCTTATGATGTAAATAGAGATGAGATGTGAGAAAAAGATGACGGTAGCCTACCCCAAATAAATTAAGATAACGCCCAGGATGGATGATGATGAATACACGGAAACATTCGTAAATGTAATAGAGGTTCTATTATTTTTGCATACCTACCTTTGTTTTTAAGGACTGAATTCTTGTCGCGCCGACGGTCGGTCGCGTACGAGTATACATTGTGTTCTATATAGCACCATACTGCGACGCTGACAGTCGACCGACCGCCATATTTTGTTCTCGCTAACGTCACAACCGACTGTACGCGACCGACCGTCAGTGCGACAAGAATTCAGATCAAATCAAATCAAATCATTTATTCGCATAGAATGTAGGTGTCGTACAGTAGTTGTTATAAAATATAGTGAGCCGGGTACATTCTGCCTTAGTTTTGCCAAAATTTAACAAAAATGTCAGTATCAATAAAAATTATTAAACACAAAAGTAATATCAAATAATGTCAATAAAATTAAAAAATGTCAATATATCAATAATATTAAATGAATGTCACACACAGGGTCAAAATAGCAAAATTAAACTAATAAGATAATCAAATAGCGAATAACTGAACTTCTGTATCAAAAGTCAGGAATAAAGTATTTCGTTAACTTTAGCACACAAAAGTGCTAAAGACAACTAATTAAATGATCTAATTTTGAGCCAGTAGCTTATCGTTCTTTGTTAAAGTCAACGTTAAGTAGAAACTCGAGGACCAGTAATTGAACACTCGGTGGTCCTGTTAGTATCAATGTCAGGTTTACGAGCTAACTACAATCGAATGCCGGAAGACTGCCTCATCAATGTGCTAACGAGATTCTGAACCGGGTAACCTAACTAGATACAGTAAACTATATAGAGCTTTCGTTTAATGAAGACATAAATTAGTTATAAAGTTCCAAATTGAGCCTGGAAATAGCATGCTGAACTGTGTCAAGCCAATCAGTCGTTTGTATAATAATATGCTGATGAGTACCATCTGTGATGATAGTTTCACTGTAGTACTGAAGTGAAATGCTGAAATTGAGATTCGTACAGTCGAGATCAATGCGCTTTTTTTATTTTACCAAGCCAGCGCATTGGTTATTAAAAATAAAGAATATACTTAATGTATCTATGAATCACTTTTGTAAACGATTCACTGAATATCAAAAGCTCATGCATATTTCATAATCCATAGTAGTATAGTCTTTTTACATTTGCTGTTTTTTTTTTTGTTCGAGTTTTCGAGCCTCGGTCGAAGCCTGAACCACAGGCTGAACCAAGCTTGTTAAACGTGTAATGAAGGTATCTAAACCTGGAATAGGTACCGTAATAACAATATCGTGTACTACTTAGGCACGTAATTTATGTCAGACATAATCATAACATAACCATAATTTTGATTGTATTGGTAAGGGATTATTAGGATTATATTAATATAATTTAATAATCCCTGAGAATAGCTGGGCCAGAATAGCTGTAGAGAGTTTTGAAAGGGTAAAATTCTCTACAGCTATTCGGCTTAATAAAAAACATATTATTTTCCGACTGTTATCCTACTAATATTATAAATGCGAAAGTTTGTGAGTATGGATGGATGTATGGATGTTTGTTACTCTTTCACGCAAAAACCAGTTAATGGATTTGGATGAAATTTTGCACACAGATATAGTTTATAACCTGTATTAACACATAGGATACTTTTTATCCCGGTAGTAAGATCCCATGGGACGATAAAATTATCAAACTTCACGCGGGCGAAGCCGCTGGTAGAAGCTAGTAGTTATATAATGTTACCTACTTGTTATTTTTATCGTACAATTACCTAAGTTGGTTGACTGTCAGACCTCAGCATCCATGCATACCAACTGCCATTGATAACATCGTATTGCTAAAATTATATAATAAAACTTTTATAATGTGTATAAATTTGCATGCCTTATGGTAGGATATGGCTAATGGAAACTTTTGTTTATTTAAGACCTTTTATTTTGTACCCATATTCGCAAATGAATAAATGATTATGATTATGATTATGATTAAAATCTGATTACCCTAAGGTTGCGTATTACAAAAGTCAAGTAGACTTTATTTTGCGTAAAAATCGACTTTAGTTTTCAAAACCGTTCGTGCGCTTGGTAATGAAATCCGTGACCAGGTTTTTTATGTTAAGGTAAATTTTTTTTTTTTTCTTTTTTGTATAAAAGTTGGAATTTGGATGGTTGGTGGATGGTTGATGATTCTTGTTTGGGGGGGGGGGGGGGCACGTTAGTTGGTTCCTAATATTAACCGGGGCCAACTTTCAAGTATTTCTTTAAATACCTAAGCCTTCCCGATCTTTGTAGCAGACGCAAGTCTCGCATGGACCACATTCACCGTTGCCATAACTACCATACTCTGAACTTCACAAACTCACTAAATACTACTTTAAAAACTGTGATCAACTGATAATTAACGGGAATGCTAGCGATTTTCCTTTTCCAACTTTGATTTTGTGTTAGCTAAAGACGGCCGATATACCTACCTTAAAACATTTTTTTAAGGATCCCGGTATTACTTCAAAGTATAAAAGTAGCCTCTTACGAAGTAATCAACATCTTTCAAGATATTCACGAAGTACGTACCTCTTTCAGTCACGGTTTTATGAGAATTTTAAAAATAAGTATGTGCAAATACACAATTTTTCAAATTCCTCATATAAAATAACATACATTTTATATGGGAAGGAAGGAAAATAATTATTATGTCAAAGTGAAACTATTAATTATTTGAGTGAGACCATTGAACGTCAAACATGACTATAGAATTGAATCTATTGCCCATTCGCAAAGGAAGCTTCGTTTGGACGAAGAACTTCGAAGAATGGGCAGGAAACTCATACTCAGGATGGAATTTTTCAATGCCATCTGAAGGGAAAATACTCTAAATACTGGAGATGGCAAATTTTACTCAAAGGAAACATTATTCCTTTGTTTTTAAAAAAAACCAATCTACCTTCATAAATTTTCGAAAATTCGCTTGCCACACTCGAAAATCGAACCGACTATATAGTTCGGAAAAATAACAGTCCATCGATTGATGAATCAATCTAATCTAAGTAAATTAAATGCAAGAAATACATCTAATCTCTCATAAATCTAATGTTTTTGCAAAATTACAGGTTTTTTCGAATTTTGGTACTTAGATTCAATTCCCCAGTATGGCAAATGAATATTCGAAAAACTGTGAATGTAGATTTGTTTATTTCCAAAAATAAAGGAAAGTTTTCTTTGAGTATTTGTTATCTCCAGTATTTATTTTAGAGTACTTTCCCTGAAAAACTCCGTCCTGTATATGATGCTCTTATGGGAAACTACAACGTAAATAAAAACTTGCATGGAATATTACAATGTTACCTACCGGGTATTTGAAAACTGGCAGTTTGTTTTTTTTTTAAAACAGAAGAAAAATATTTCAGCATTTCATGAGGCCTGGCCTGATGAGCCAAGAGGTTCGAATCCCACAAACACCGTCTGTACTTACAACAAAATTCCATAGACTATGTCCTACATAGGAAAAATAACTACAGAACGAATAAGGCGAACATTTGGTTAGTGTATGATAAGAACCTGCTCCAAAATCTCATTATACGGATAATAAAGTGGGGACTATGATGTTGCGTGCAGAACTAACAGGATAGTTATAGCAACAGCTTCACATGGCTGTGAAGATTTATCTCAGAACCTAAATAAATAGGTTAGTTATTTTTCTGACATTTTAGACATAATCTAACCTAATATTATTATGATATAAAGTTATTAAAGGGTGTAAAACACACTTAACGAATCCGAGAGGCACTTGTTCTTCCTATCATTGTTTTTTTTTTTGTCCTGGACCATAATTTTTGGAAATATTGGAGGTCAAAGGACCAGCATTTTCACACAATAAAAAAATACAAGTTTTAACTTTTACAACTTTACTGAAAATACTTCCATAAACCCTGTAAGTAAGTACTTATTCATTGCATCCATCAGCACAATGTTTTGAGTGTGTTACATTGAGTGCTACCATAAATCGTAATTTTTCACAACAACAAAAAGGTCGTCTCTAAAATAAAATCATTACCATTTCAGACTATTAAGTGGCCACCCAAACAATTTTCCTCAAAAATCAAAATCAAAATCAAAGCATTTATTTCAAGTAGGCCAATTACAGGCACTTTTGAATTGTCGAAACAAAAATGAACATTTAAAGTAGCTACAGTCCCAGTCACAAGACATAAAAACTGTGAAAGTACTGTAGTTGCCCATTCCCTAGCGTAGATCTCTATGGAGAAGAACGGGCAAGAAACTCCATGGACACTCTTTTAAATCAAAATATTGTTACAAAATCTTGGTTACATCATTCATGTTGAGATGGTATATTATGTGAGAACAATGTAGCAAGATGTGCACGTTAAAAGTGTCCATAGCAAAACAAAAATAAAATACAACTCAAAAACTAAATAATTCAAATAAACCATGGCGACTAAGAGATGACCAGTCACAACTGACAGCGCCCGTTCACGAACATGACGCATGGATCAGCACCATTCAGCTCAACCATTTTGAAGGGAACTAAATGGTCCGACACACGCGCCACCATCAGCGAGACATTTGAGAGAGCATGACATACTCTCAACCGCCAGGGCACATTCAAGTCAAGAACTGCCGTAGGTTTCCAGTGAATGATAGCTTACTAGTACATAGTACTCACACAATATAGGCTATGCGATTATATAATACTAACATTGAATCTATACAATGCAAAGATAAGTTTGTACAATCTTCAGCAGCTCCAACAATACCATTTAATGCTATCAATTTTTGCGCCCCTGTCCATGTGGAGCAGGACCAGCATTAAGCCAAGCATTTTTATCAGCGATATAATCGCTCAACTTGTAATATGCTTGTTTACATAGTGTGCGTTTAACGCATGTTTTAAATTTCGTCTCATTCAGTTCAAGAATACTTTGTGGAATTTTATTATAGCATCTCAAACAGTACCCCATGAAAGATGAGTCTACTTTAGCGAGTCTAAAGCCTGGCTGAACTAGTTGGTCCCTATTTCTAGTACTGTAATTGTGTCTGTCACCTCTTTTACCAAAAAGATGCTGATTTTTTCTGACGTACATTATGTTTTCGTAGATGTATTGGCAATGAACCGTCATGATGCCAATATCCTTAAATAGTTCCCTTAGAGAATCGCGCCTACGAAGATTATATATGGCTCTGATGGCTCTTTTCTGCAGAATAAATATAGACTCAACATCAGCAGCCCGTCCCCATAGCAAAATACCGTAAGACATTATACTATGGAAGTAACTAAAATAGACCAGTCTAGCGGTATCTACATCAGTGAATTGACGGATTTTTCTAATGGCATATGCTGCTGAACTTAAGCGCCCCGCAAGCGATGTTAAATGAGAACCCCATTGTAGCCTTGAATCAAGCGTAAGCCCCAGGAAAACAGTTTTATCTACGAATTCGAGTTTTTCTTTATTCAATATTATCTCACAATCACTACTTTTAACATTTGGTAATGAAAATCTTATGCATTTAGTTTTCTTTTCATTCAATACCAAATTGTTTGCTGTGAACCAATTTTGGACCTGAAGTAGGGCATTATTCACTTCATCTAGATTTTGGGCCCGTCTATTTATCTTAAAAATTAGGGAAGTGTCATCAGCAAATAGCACCATATTTTGTGGTTGGTTTTTCAATAAATAGGGTAGATCATTTATATAGACTAGAAAAAGGAAAGGACCCAATATTGAGCCTTGCGGAACCCCCATTTTTACTTTCAAACCCTGTGAATTGACACCATTTATTTGAACATGTTGTTTTCTATCACTCAAATAAGATTTTACCAGGTTAAGTGCAAGTTTACCTAGTCCGTAATGCTCCAGTTTCAAAAGTAATGTGTCGTGATTTACGCAGTCAAAAGCTTTGGAGAGGTCACAGAAAATTCCTATTGCGTCTTGGGACTCTTCCCACGCAGCAAAAACGTGCTTTAATAAGGTTACACCGGCGTCAGTTGTACAACGTCCCTTGGTGAAACCATACTGTTGATCATGTAAGATTCTGTTGGTGTTAAAATGATAGAGCATTTGATTAAGCATTACTTTTTCAAAAACCTTGCTAAAAACTGGTAACACGGATACAGGTCTATAATTATTGGCATCTTTACTGTCCCCGGATTTGAAAAGAGGTATGACTTTACTGTATTTCATTAAGGACGCGTTCGCAAAATTGATAGGTACAGAATCGAACTACTACATTGACACGGCTCATACACACAAGTGTAGTGCACGACTACTATTCTCGCTACCGAGAAAAGTAAACTTGTGTGTATTGACTCGTGTCAATGTAGTGGTTCGATTGATTCAAGTGAACTCATTTTGATACTTAGAAAGATTCATTTTTTTACGTATTTATTTGGAATAAAATTATGGCACCAACATAAATATTTACGTTTTATATTTTTACGTTTTACCTCGGACTTGATGGAGCGACCTGAAGGTGTACTTCGGGAACTGCTACTGGAACTCCCTAGACGTGTTGGACTAGGTGAGCCGAGTTTGGACTTGTTTTGTTAGTTATGATGAGACCTTACCTCCGGACTTGATGGAGCGACCTGAAGGTGTACTTCGGGAACTGCTACTGGAACTCCCTAGACGTGTTGGACTAGGTGAGCCGAGTTTGGGCTTGTTTTGTTAGTTATGATGAGACCTTACCTCCGGACTTGATGGAGCGACCTGAAGGTGTACTTCGGGAACTGCTACTGGAACTCCTAGACGTGTTGGACTAGGTGAGCCGAGTTTGGGCTTGTTTTGTTAGTTATGATGAGACCTTACCTCCGCACTTGATGGAGCGACCTGAAGGTGTACTTCGGGAACTGCTACTGGAACTCCTAGACGTGTTGGACTAGGTGAGCTGAGTTTGGGCTTGTTTTGTTAGTTATGATGAGACCTTACCTCCGGACTTGATGGAGCGACCTGAAGGTGTACTTCGGGAACTGCTTCTGGAACTCCTAGACGTGTTGGACTAGGTGAGCCGAGTTTGGGCTTGTTTTGTTAGTTATGATGAGACCTTACCTCCGCACTTGATGGAGCGACCTGAAGGTGTACTTCGGGAACTGCTACTGGAACTCCTAGACGTGTTGGACTAGGTGAGCCGAGTTTGGGCTTGTTTTGTTAGTTATGATGAGACCTTACCTCCGCACTTGATGGAGCGACCTGAAGGTGTACTTCGGGAACTGCTACTGGAACTCCTAGACGTGTTGGACTAGGTGAGCTGAGTTTGGGCTTGTTTTGTTAGTTATGATGAGACCTTACCTCCGGACTTGATGGAGCGACCTGAAGGTGTACTTCGGGAACTGCTTCTGGAACTCCTAGACGTGTTGGACTAGGTGAGCCGAGTTTGGGCTTGTTTTGTTAGTTATGATGAGACCTTACCTCCGCACTTGATGGAGCGACCTGAAGGTGTACTTCGGGAACTGCTACTGGAACTCCTAGACCTGTAGGACTAGGTGAGCTGAGTTTGGGCTTGTTTTGTTAGTTATGATGAGACCTTACCTCCGGACTTGATGGAGCGACCTGAAGGTGTACTTCGGGAACTGCTTCTGGAACTCCTAGACGTGTTGGACTAGGTGAGCCGAGTTTGGGCTTGTTTTGTTAGTTATGATGAGACCTTACCTCCGCACTTGATGGAGTGACCTGAAGGTGTACTTCGGGAACTGCTACTGGAACTCCTCGACGTTTGGACTAGGTGAGCCGAGTTTGGACTTGTTTTGTTAGTTATGCTCATGTAGTCCAATACGTCTAGGAGTTCCAGTAGCAGTCACCGAAGTACACCTTCAGGTCGCTCCATCAAGTCCGGAGGTAAGGTCTCATCATAACTAACAAAACAAGCCCCAACTCGGCTCATCTGGTCCAACACGTCGAGGAGTTCCAGTAGCAGTTCCCGAAGTACACCTTCAGGTCGCTCCATGAAATCCGGAGGTAAGGTCTCATCATAACTAACAAAACAAGCCCAAACTCGGCTCATCTAGTCCAACACGTCTAGGAGTTCCAGTAGCAGTCACCGAAGTACACCTTCAGGTCGCTCCATCAAGTCCGGAGGTAAGGTCTCATCATAACTAACAAAACAAGCCCAAACTCGGCTCATCTAGTCCAACACGTCTAGGAGTTCCAGTAGCAGTCACCGAAGTACACCTTCAGGTCGCTCCATCAAGTCCGGAGGTAAGGTCTCATCATAACTAACAAAACAAGCCCAAACTCGGCTCATCTAGTCCAACACGTCTAGGAGTTCCAGTAGCAGTCACCGAAGTACACCTTCAGGTCGCTCCATCAAGTCCGGAGGTAAGGTCTCATCATAACTAACAAAACAAGCCCAAACTCGGCTCATCTAGTCCAACACGTCTAGGAGTTCCAGTAGCAGTCACCGAAGTACACCTTCAGGTCGCTCCATCAAGTCCGGAGGTAAGGTCTCATCATAACTAACAAAACAAGCCCAAACTCGGCTCATCTAGTCCAACACGTCTAGGAGTTCCAGTAGCAGTCACCGAAGTACACCTTCAGGTCGCTCCATCAAGTGCGGTGGTAAGGTCTCATCATAACTAACAAAACAAGCCCAAACTCGGCTCACCTAGTCCAACACGTCTAGGAGTTCCAGAAGCAGTTCCCGAAGTACACCTTCAGGTCGCTCCATCAAGTCCGGAGGTAAGGTCTCATCATAACTAACAAAACAAGCCCAAACTTGGCTCATCTAGTCCAACACGTCTAGGAGTTCCAGTAGCAGTCACCGAAGTACACCTTCAGGTCGCTCCATCAAGTCCGGAGGTAAGGTCTCATCATAACTAAGAAAACAAGCCCAAACTCGGCTCATCTAGTCCAACACGTCTAGGAGTTCCAGTAGCAGTCACCGAAGTACACCTTCAGGTCGCTCCATCAAGTCCGGAGGTAAGGTCTCATCATAACTAACAAAACAAGCCCAACCTCGGCTCATCTAGTCCAACACGTCTAGGAGTTCCAGTAGCAGTCACCGAAGTACACCTTCAGGTCGCTCCATCAAGTCCGGAGGTAAGGTCTCATCATAACTAACAAAACAAGCCCAAACTCGGCTCATCTAGTCCAACACGTCTAGGAGTTCCAGTAGCAGTCACCGAAGTACACCTTCAGGTCGCTCCATCAAGTCCGGAGGTAAGGTCTCATCATAACTAACAAAACAAGCCCAAACTCGGCTCATCTGGTCCAACACGTCTAGGAGTTCCAGTAGCAGTTCCCGAAGTACACCTTCAGGTCACTCCATGAAATCCGGAGGTAAGGTCTCATCATAACTAACAAAACAAGCCCAAACTCGGCTCATCTAGTCCAACACGTCTAGGAGTTCCAGTAGCAGTCACCGAAGTACACCTTCAGGTCGCTCCATCAAGTCCGGAGGTAAGGTCTCATCATAACTAACAAAACAAGCCCAAACTCGGCTCATCTAGTCCAACACGTCTAGGAGTTCCAGTAGCAGTCACCGAAGTACACCTTCAGGTCGCTCCATCAAGTCCGGAGGTAAGGTCTCATCATAACTAACAAAACAAGCCCAAACTCGGCTCATCTAGTCCAACACGTCTAGGAGTTCCAGTAGCAGTCACCGAAGTACACCTTCATCAGGTCGCTCCATCGAGTCCAGGACGATTAGGCATATAATTATAAACCCTACTTACATACTTTTTTATAGCAAAATGAAATAGAATGAAAATCTTACGAGTACCTTGTCAAGTATCAAATTCGGTTTGTCGAATATTTTGTGTTTTTACAGCGATCTTTTTCAACTCGAGCCGCTCTAAACAGGCGATACATGTCCACTCTCGACGGGGGCCGCGCTCGGACTAAAGTTTCATTCCAAGTGCTTGTGCAATAAATCAAGACGGGTATAGAAATAAAATAACCCTTAATGCAATCGATTAAGATTCATCCAGAATAGCAAAATATGTGAAAAAATAAGTTTCGGTTTTCATTTTTTCTGCGACTATTTAAAGCATTTAGATGAAAAAAAAAAACTAACATTAAACATTGAATATGTTAGCCTACATATAGTATTTTTAAAAGTAGTCAAATATGATAATAATAGCACGAAAAATGTACCTAAACTCAACCCGGTATCGTTAAATTTGTGGAAAATGGCAACGAAAGATCGATTTTACATTGTAAAAAAGTAAAATTTTCAATAATAAAGTACCGTTAATTTGAAGATGAAGAACCAATCTATACGATGTAGTTATTGGTTATATTGAATTTTGTTTTATTATGCTATAAAATGTACCGAAAAACAGCATAATTTTGCCTGATATGCAAACGCGCCCTTAAATCAGGGAACACTCCTTGGTCTACACATGAATTAAAAATTAAAGCTAAGTACGGGGCTATGGTCTCAAGTATAGATGTACAAACTTTGATAGACATTCCCCATAGATCTTCGGTCAGTTTGATTTTAATTTGCCGGAAAGCTTTAATAACTGTCATAGGGTTAATATGTTTAAATTTAAATTCAGCCAGGCAGCCAGACACATTCGCCTTTAATAAGCCAATTGAGATTTCAGGTGAGGAATTAAGGGCATTCGTAGTTTTTATTGGTATATCGGTAAAGAAATTTACAAATTCTTGAGCTACTTCCTGATTAGAGCTTTTAGGACCACATTCTGTATCTAATGTATAGCTATTATTACGTATTTTCTTTCTGTTAGTCTCGTTATTTATGACTTTCCAAACGGTCTTTATTTTATTTTCTGCTGTTTTGATCTTGTTGCTAATGTGCAGGGCTTTAGCAACCTTGCAAGTATTTCTAAAAATCTTTGAATACTTAGCAACATACTTGCTAAAAGTTTCTGTGTTTATAAAAGTCTTAAGGCTGTAAAGCTCAAATAGCCTTTCCCTACTTTTTCTGATACCTCTAGTTGCCCAATCACTAAATATAAATTTAGGGCAAATACTCTTTGTCTTCTTTTCAAAAGTTTTGTTGAATTCCGTGTGAACTAATGAAAAGAAACGGTCATACAATTGATTTATATTAATATCCTCTTGGCTCATTTCACTTAACTTGTTCTGTAGGGAAATATTAAACCTATTTAATTTGCAAGAAGTTATAGGTCTAAATTTAATCTGAACATTTTGTATTGGAGGAGAGAGACACCTAAAAGTTACAGTTTGTCCGCTATGGTCAGACGGCAAACAATTCACTATGGCTTTATCTAAATAATCACAATTGCAGAAAACATTATCTATACAAGTAGCAGAAGATGATGTTACTCTAGTAGGTTCTATAAAAATGTTAGTCAAGTCAAATGACTTAAAAAGATTTAATAACCGACTGCTATTTGGATTCTCTTCTAAAATATTGATATTGAAATCACCACAAATAATTGTAGACTTATTACTGGCTGCAAGTTTTGCCAGGACATCTTCCATTATTGATTCGAATAAGGAAAAGTTTTGATAGTTTGGGGGTCTGTACACACACACAACTACATGCTTATCTAGCTCAACACAGGACAGTTCGACGCAATGTTCAACCGAGAGACCTACTATGTCATTACGTTGCTTATATTTAAAACTATTTTTTATTAATATTAGGGAACCTCCACGAAGCATAGTTTTACGGTTAAAGCAGCTACCCACCATATAGTTCTCATAATTAATAAGCATTTGGTAATCCTTTAGCCAATGTTCAGTAAAACAAATAATGTCAAACTTACTACTTTCTAAAAACAATTCAATTTCTAATAATTTGGAAGAAATGCCTTGGATATTTTGGTGGAATAATTTTAAGGTGTTCTGCTGAGGCCCTTTTTTACTAACTAGTTGAGTGCAAGAAGATACCTTGTTGTTGGTAGGATTAACAATAATATTGTTAATGGTACCTTCTGTTGTCTCACTTTCTAGTTTAAATTAATATATGGAGTGAGGCCGGAGACTCCCGTGCCATCCTCTGACAACAAGACCCTATCACTAATAAACCCTAATTGAGAATTTTCCACGGTGACAGATGGATCCTCTCCAGTACAATGTGTGTAAACATTTATAGCACTAGTGCTATATTCATTCGTGCCAGTCACCTGAACATTAGTAGAATTACTAATTGTCGATGTATTAATAATATAACTAAACTTAGACATACTATTTATGTCTGTGTGAATACTATAAGATAATAGCCGAGCTATTTTGTGTCTACATACAATAGGTAGATACACCTTACCCCGTGTCGACTTTAGTTTACCAACAATAGTGTTGATATCCAGATATATAAGTCTGTCACTATAGTGACCTACTAGAAAATGAATATGGTTATTTAACATATGTATATAATTGTTTTTCCTATTACCCAAATTTTCAAAATAGGGAAAAGCACACAATATGATTTTACTACATTTTAACTTTAACAACTCGGATACACAGTCAGTGATATCTTCCTTTTTAATCTTAGAACTATTGCCTACACATATAGTTATGGTGGTACTAGGATCACAAACGGTTTTTGTTGCAGATGCCATAACCTGTTTGTAGGTAGACCCTGGCATACAATTGTTTTGAGTACAATAATTCAGGTTATTACTAATTAATTTACCTAGCCCCTTACCTATATTGTCAGAGAACATAACTGAAAGATTACAATCATGATTATTATGAGAAATAAAATTACCACTCTCAGGCAGACTATCATGTGTAAAATTATTTGATTGTTGGTTCAGTAAACTGTCCTGAGACAAATTCTCAACCTGGGATGGGTCCTCCATTACCTCAGGCTGGATATTGTCATGGTTGGTAACCGTCTGACAACTACATTGACCCATTACCAACTCATTTGCTGCAAAAATATGTTCCCTAATTTGGTTCTGAGATATCATATACCTACTAGAAAGGGAACTTAGTGAATCCTGAAGTACCTGTATTTCAGACTGTAATTGCTGAGTATCAATTTGATAAATTTTTACACTGTCTTCCAATTTTATTTGATAGTTGTTTAACTTATTTACTAAATCAACACGCTCTTTCCTCAGTGGAATATATTTGGAAAAGCGTTTTTGTTGTTTCCTAAATTGATTACATTTTTTTATTATTCTATTCAACTTAGCATATTTTTTTAATTTGTTTTTGCTAACTGAATAATTTTGTTTCATTAATGAATCCTCTGTCAGATCAATAGTTATTAAGGAAGGGGGGTTTAAATTATTATTATTGTTTAATAATTCATTATATAAGAGGTTTGTTTCTTTAGCTTGTGAACATGCTCTTTCTTTCTGTAACTTTATTATACAACTATTGGCATGAATTAACTTATCCTCTAAGTCCCTAATTTTAAATAAAGCCTGCTCATATAAATCACTACAATTACTGAAACCATCCGTGACCACCTTCAGTTGATCCCGTTCATCCACAACGTCCAAGTATTGCTGATGAAGGTCTACTAGCTCCCGTTTTAAGCTGGAGTTTTTGCCATTAATCTTATCGACTTCCACCTCACTCTCCTCTCTCTCCTGTAACAGTTGTTGGACTTGGAGGTTTGATTCTTTAAGTTCTTGGAGGGCCGTTCTCAATTTTAACTCCATATCCAGAGCAGTAGCCTTACGGGTCATCACAGGCATGGTTTAAGGATGGGTTACTGAAAATTAGAAATAAAGAAACGGTGAGAACTAATAGTAGCAACAAAGTAGAACTAAAAGTTAGCAATGAGAGGGGAAAAAATAAAAAATAAATGACAAGAAAGAGCCTTTAGTTATGTAATGAATGAGGTTTAGTATATATTAGCTTTAAAAGTTTATCCAATTTAATGTGTCAAATTGAAATGAGTGTTCAATTTCAATGGTTTTATTGTCTTAGGGATTTACTTTTACTTGTGTGGGTAGGTTGCTTGTACAAGAAAATTTAAACTTATCTTATGAAATTACTTAATTAAAGTTAATAATGCACAATAAATGATCATAAACGATATATTTATGAATTTGTATTGAAAAGATCGATTTGAAAATAAAAACAAAGTACTTAATGGAATTATTGTCTTTGTTGTTTTATGACAGTTCTCAACAAAGAGATTTGTAACCAGTGCAGGGTAATGATTCAGCAAAAATAAACATACTAGAAATTGGCATGGATGTGCTAGAGAGTTAAAGTGACGATTGTGTGCTATTATTAAATAAAAGTAGACAATACTTCCCCCGAATAATCCGTTTAAGTTCGTAGTTAGAACGTCAGCTGTTGTTTCTAGGTTACCGGTGTCGTTGAATTACCGAAAACTTTATCAATTTTCAGGATAACAATTTTCCTGAGTATTTACGCATTTATGATACGTATTTATACATTATTACACCCTATTATAACATAATTACTAATTAAATTTAATTTTAAAATACGGAACAAAGATTAGACATGTCACTCGGGCAGTGTTGCCACTTTTTTCCTCGGATCCCGATTTGCAAAATATATTTTTTCCCTGTTGGTAGACCTAAAGAATAGCCAAAAATAAACACAATCGAAATATCCGTGATGTCAAGTGATGAAAATACTCGTATGGTGCATTTAGTGAGCAAGGAACTAGAAGTACCTATAAGTGTAGTCTCACTAGTAGTCATTTGCAAGGACTCGTCATAACATCAGGCCTGTAATTCCCGACGGGTTACATAGAGTAACCGCACCTACATTTTGCCAGTTATGTTTAGGTCCCATATGATTTAGGAGGTAAGCCATACCTATAACATATCCAGCCTCCGGCCTTCTACTGATAAATTCAAATATGACATGAAAATCAACACATTCTGAGCTGGGAATCGAACCCTGGCTCATGCTCAGCAGTACTGTATACAGTTGTTAACCACTAGTTCTACGAAGCGACTCACCACATCTAGACTACTTACTTCGGTCTTGATCGAAGACTACTTATTATTTTTTCAGGGCACAATGCGGTGTTTTTCCTTGTGTGCAAAATGTGACACAGATAGTTTTTTCAGTAGATCCTTCCTATGTACGAGTATGTACGAGTAGGTAATTTAAGGAGCTAAGTGCCGCAATATGTTTAATACTTTTGTTGCAAAAGGAGACGGAAACGATTACATATTACATTCTTGGGCCTGGATGTATCGAGATGAAAATGGTATGAATTAAAAGATTCAGACTTCGCTGAAAATTCTGTAAGTTTTAACAATCTGAGAGCTGAGTTATTAGAGGTTTAGTTAAAGTGAGGTTATGTTACAGATCTCCTTTTCTGTGACATTCCTAAGTATTTGTAAGATGTTTAATATCACCATGCCAAATACCATTTCCGTCGTATTAATCAGCAATGTTCACAGATTGACGTTTGTAAAAGCTTATTTTATCTACATTACGAGTTAGCTTAAGTAAACAATACTGATAATAGTGACAATGTTCCTATTAATTTTGTGGAAAGAAACTATTATGACATTAGTTTATTTTAAAAAATATAAAAGGTACCTACGTATAAGTTTGACCAACTACTTACTGTACTTACCTAATATTATTGCAATATTAAACTTTATTATATAGGCAGCACTTAGCTACAGCAGTCATCTAGGTAGGTGGATACTGGGTCACTGTAATATTATTTATATTAATTTTCACGTACGGAAACACATAATATGTATCAATTCATGAAATGCATCTGTGGGTAGAGCTTTTCTCTGAAAATCTGTTTCAGTAAAATGAAGATCTATTGATATAAGTTCCTATTTTCAGTGCATAATAACTTTTTTCTAATTTTACATAAAATTATAATATTCTTAATTCAAATAGTTGTTACGACAATCAATCTACACTAATAATATTATAAAGAGGAAAACTTTGTTTGTTTGTTTGTTTGGTTGTAATGAATAGGCTTAAAAACTACTGGACCGTTTTTAAAAATTCTTTCACCATTCGAAAGCTACATTATCCACGAGTAACATAGGATATATTTTATCCCCGTACTCCCACGGGAACGGGTACTATGCGGGTGAAACCGCGGGACGTCCGCTAGTAATAAATATATCTAGAACTTACCTATAACTAAAACTCGTAGTCAAACTTTTAACAAAAAATAAAAAATAAGTCACCGAAACAGCAATAAAAACGTCCACAAAATAAAATCACATTTTAATGAAAAGTTGCGGATGTCGCGATGACAAAGTTACCGAGCGCCAGTAGTCGGCACGCTATGAAACTACGCTGAAACGACCCGTCAGCGCGAGAGCTCGCGAGCGACTGCCTCGTCTGACCACGGCTTATACACTTCCAGTATTTTCAGTCAATCTAGATACCAAACTTGAGCTCGGGATACATATTTAATCCGGTATCGTGCACAATTTTATCAACGCTTAAACGATCTTTATAAGTCCAGTAAAACTTTATTGCCTAACCTCCTCTCAATCACAAAATTATCTATGCAATAGAGATTATGTTTAGAGCTATTATCTAAACTCCTCATACGTGTAACCTCTTACATAATTAGAAGGCCAAGGTTAGATGATAATCGTCTGCTAGATAACCTGAACTGAAAATACAGATTATAATAAACTTCTCGAGAAAGACTAATTCAGTCAAGCGAATGGGCATCATAAGCATGCTGAATATACCTTACATTCAGGATTCAGCAAGCTTATTATATTAAAAACTAATTAATGAAGAAAAACGTGAATGTGTATTTAGGGGTGTTCCTGCCATAGCGGCGATCGGCGGCGGCGACCTCTCGCGTCCGGCCCTGGTTCAATCCATGGTCCGGAGCGAGACGGCATGGGAAGCCGTCACCTCCTTCTGCGAAGCAGTCATGCTAGCGAAGGAGGTGGCGGAACGAGAGAGGGAGAGAGCCTCTCTTCCCAGCCGCCGCGGGAAACGCACCGGGCGTCGGGGGCCACGTGGTGGCTACCGGCCACCGTAGATGCAGGCCTGGGGACGGTTAGCTATGGGCTAGCTAGCCGTCCGTCTGTCTAACGACGACAGGCCGTGTCGACGGCGCGTTCGTGTTCCACGCGCGCCTCAAAGAGATGTCAGCATAATGAGAGGGGCCCGCAAGGGCCGAAGCCTGCCGGGGTTGCGGGACTGTTCGAAAGAGATACCGCGGCCCCGGAACGTAGAGGGCGAGGAAGGAACATGGATGGGTTTTAGTCAGTAAAAGTCTGACACTCCCTCCCGCTCCGCCCAGAGTGGGAGAAGTCATTTGATAATGTCCCATCCTAAAAAAAAAAAAAAACAAGGGTTGTTCCTGCCCTCTATTGTCAGTTAAAGATAGTTTTTGAAGGTAAAAATACAAAACGATTGTAATCTAAGTAATAATCAGTGATCGGACTAGGTAGAGCTATTTAGGTTCATTGACCGCAATATTCCACGGTCTTCCGACTTTTCCGACTTTGGATTTTATTATCATATTATTTGTTTAAATAAGTGAATTATTGTTCCATCTATTGTTAACCCATCTATTATTAAATACAAATTGTTCTATTTGATAATGTTTTGATTTTCTGAGGAACAAATAATTTGTATGGTCAATATGTTTTTGTAAGTACCTACAACTTCAGAATAAAAATATTTTAAAAATGATTGTTGATTCTTGAATAAGAAACTGTTACTTAGGTAAAAACACCAAGTTTATCTATTTATTATACTATCCTTAATCCCGTCCTTCTTATATTTACCCGTCAGAAAGGAAGTGTAATCTTTCATTAGTCCCGAAAGCGAGAATAGTTTTTTTATGATTTTACTTCCTACTTAAAAACCAAATCCTCGGACTCGGGGCATATCCATATTATTCTAACTTATGGCAAGTACATAAAACAGCTCTACCTTTTCCGGTCTATGGTAATAATGCAGATCAAAAACCCCTAATACGAAGCCCTTTTTTTTAGATGGGAAATCATCAAATGACTCCTCCCGCTCTGGGCGTATCGGGAGGGAGTGTCAGACTTTTACTGGCTAAAACCCATCTATGTTCGTTCCTCGCCCTTTATTTTCCGGGGCCACGGTATCTCTTTCAAACAGTTCCGCAGCACCAGAAACGAAGCCCTGACTCAGTGGAGAAAACTGGGCGTTTTTATGGCCAAAATGTCTTACAGTACACAGGAACACACGGGTAAATCTCGCGACAAGCTATTTAAATTGAACAATTTAAACAGCTTGTCCTTTGGCAAAAACTGGAATAATAATACCCAATGGACATCAATAGCGATAATAAAATTATACAACATTAAGGCGATTAGACGAGCTAAATTAGCAACTATATTTTGTGGTGATTCAAACTTCGTTTGAAATGCTGTTAGAATAAAGTTCTAATCAGCTTGCACTACAAAGTGGTTGTTACGTAAGTCACTGCGGGCCGAATAGCGCGAAATGAGTGGTTTCGATCGATTTACAAAAAAACTATTGATTGGATTAAAAAACTAAAACACTATCATGCTATTATATTGCTTGTAGAATTATTTGCCAATAAATCAGAACGATCGCTTGCATATTAGTATGTTTTTTTTTGTTTGAAAGATATTTTTAGTGACAAGTTCGTAATTTTTTTTATCGAGTCAAATAAATTGTATTATGTTTTCAAAACACTATCATGCTAGCATTTATCCTGAAGAATATCATATATTTTTCTGGTCTTGTTTATAGCAGTGGCAATCATATATTGTTAGTAATTATAAAACTCGCGTTTAGCTCATGTAATCGCCTTAATAGGAAGCAGTAGCGAAGATTCAATACAACTCGATTCCTGCCGGATTCCCTTTATAAAATGCCAGTCAGTATTCTATAGACAAATAAGTAATATAATTACATTAAAGATATATACTCTGGATTACCTCTTAAAAAACTTACCCTCGCTACTGATAGGAAGTATATGTATACTGACAAGGACAACTTCGCCGGGCCAAAATAACTTTCATACTTTAGCCTTATCTACTTACTAAGTACTTAACTCATGCAGAAGTCATTTAGCGAAATTCATTCATCATTATTTCAGCCGAAATACCTACGTCCACTGCTGGACATACGCCTCTCCAAGTGTCGCCACATTGACCTGTCCCGTGCGACTCGCATCCAGCGGATTTTCGCAGCCTTTAACAGGTCATCGTTCCACCTAGTGGGAGGCCTTCCAACGCAACGTCTTCCGGATACGTCGGTAACCTCGGTTCTCTTGCTTCATTTCTGATTCGATCACGCTAGAAACTCCGAGCATAGCCCTCTTCATTGCCCTTTGGGTGACTTTAAGCCTTCTGATGAGGCCCACTGTGAGGGACCACGTTTCAGTCCCGTATGTAATCACTGGCAACACACACTGGTCATAGACTTTTGTCTTGTGCCAAAGCGGTAAGTTGGACGAGTAGCGAAATTAAAATTTCAAAATTAAAAGATACGTAATAAAATCAAGCTGCGATACGTTGAAACCCTTTCCACAAATTGATCAGACTGAGTTAGCAGTTTAATTCGTCGAGGATTACCATTCCCAAAGACAACTTAAATAATTTAGAATTGAAAGTTACAAGGAAAGTTTAAGCTCGATATTATTTATGCTAACCTCTGCTTGTAATCTTTTACAGTTTTAAGGTCTCGCGACCTAATTGGAAATTAATTGAATGATCTTTTCTAAATATTGATTTCATTTGAAGGAGCTCGTGGCTAAATAATATCAGCTGCACGGATCGACCTTCAAGAATAAGCCGTTCTTGCCGAGGTTGGTCCGTGGGTGGGTGACCATCATTACATACTGAGTTTCCTCCGTGCCTCGAAAGCACGTTATGCCGTTGGTCCCGGCTGTCATTTGTATATCTTTGACAGTCGTTTTATGTAGTCCGGAGCCAAAAAGTCTGACATCCAGTCTTACCAATGGGTATCGTATTACCAAGTTACTGGGTTGTGGAAGTCAGATAGGCAGTTGCTTCATGTAAAGTACTCAGCTGCATCCGGTTAGACTGGAAGCTGACCCCGACATCGTTTGGGAAAAGGCTAGGCAGATAATGAGGATTTCATTTGTCTATGTTTTAGCGGTTATTTAATTTGCCCGGTGAGAAGTGGCTACGTCACACACATTATAATTGCTCTGAAAACAACGGGAGAGCTGCGCTTGTAGCGATGAACACATCTTATTTGGTGCTACTGCTACGCCGTAGAGGATCGGCTACGAGTGCTACGAAGCGTTTGGTGACGGTCACGCGAGTTCCATGATTTGTGTTCACCCAAAAAGTGCTCAACGCGCCTTAAGAAGTTTTTACTTCAAGAACCTGCCAAGTGCCAGTCAGGCTTGTGCATAAAACTGTCGTATTAGTGGATTTATTTCCCCCTTTAATGTTTTACTTATTTTTATTACAGCGGCAACAGAATTTTTTATTTCGCGGGCTGCCCTGGCGCTTCCACTTATTTAAATGGCGTACAAAAATAAATAACACGCCAAAGAATAGAAACGGACTTATGTCTGTCATGAAAAAAAAACCCGAAGGAGAAATAAACTATTTTCCAAACAAAGACATTCAAATATTAACGAGCGATTTGAGGAGGTGACGGAGGTGACATTGGAAAATCTAGATTTAGAATCTAGATTTTCCAATGTCACCTCCGCCGCAGCCACCCCGTCCACTGCCAGAGAAGTCTAGGTTACAATAAAAAACCTTGGTAGTGGAAAAATGCTAATCACGAAGGAAGGTTCACTCCTACTCTAGCTTCGTAGAACACATTCAGGGACTGGGTAGTCAACTTTATAAAATGTCCAACGGTTGGAATGCCCCAGTGTCAAAATGTACATATAATTATAGTCACAATGTTATAATGACAAATGGTACACATAGCGCTTGCAACGGAAGCAAAGAAAAAGGAATAAATCTTTGTTTTTGGGATTTTTTTCATTAATACTCCGCGCCTATTGGTGATGTTAGCCTTCCTTGATAAACGGGCTGTCCAACACTAAAATATGTTTTTAACTCGAACCACCATTTCCTGAAATTAGCGCGTTCAACCAAACAAGCTAACTCTTCAGCTTTATAATATTAGTGTAGATTCAAGTAGGTAACAATTTAATTTCTCGGAAATCTTTGCATTAATCGCTCATATATTCTACTTATGGTTTTCCAAATAAGGAGACGGCTGCACACATAGGTGTAAGTCGTATCTATTTTGTCAACCGACTTCCAAAAAGAGGAGGTTCTCAATTCGACTCTATTTTTTTTTGTGTTTGTTACCTCAGAACTTTCGACTGGGTGAACCGATTTTGATGGTTTTTTTTTTTATTTGAAAGCTGGTGCTTCCCGTGTGGTTCCATTTTTTTGGTTAAGATCTGACGCTGATCTTCGGAGATATAAATGGAACTCTTCAAAAATGGACGGCAAATCTGTAGCGATTGCTGCAATCGCTTGGTTGTTTATTGTTTATACAACATCATGACGTAATATCATGCCTGTATGCTCTAAGGGGTACTCAGAAGTGTACAATACAATACACCCAGATTTCGACAGTTAGGTGTGTTACGTTCCATTTATTGGGGATAAGCCTATTACCGTGACATGTATTGTTTATTTTATTTTATTGGAAAGGATGTACCTACTTCAAGGGTAGTTTGATGAAAATTTGGTAAATTTCTGATTACTTCTGACAATGGGATCCATGACAAAGGAACGGAACTCTTAAATTCTTAGGAGAAAATTAACGATACTCGGTCAAATGTTTTATAGGCTATCTGGATATTTGAGTCACCTACCATAACGTCGTTATTAACCGACTTCAAAAAGGAGGAGGTTCTCAATCTAAAATTCCGCGATTACTCGATGATAGCTGGACCGATTTTGTTTTTATTATTGTTTGAACAACCTGGGAAGGATATCCTATACTTCCCAGGTTGTCCCATAATCATCAAGTCAGGATCTGATGATGGGATCTTGGAGAAATAGAGAGAACTCCAGAAGCGATAAGGGTAGTTTTAGGAAGCGTACTTCCTCGAAGTGATCTCATTTCAATTTGGTGAAGATCTGATGAAGAACTTCAGAGTAGGCAACGGAACTCATCAATAAATGATAGCAAATGTACTAGGATTGCTGAAATCTCATGTCTGTCTATTGTTTACACGAGTTCATAACAGAAAATCACGCCGGTACGCGGTGAAGGGGTAAGCACATGTGAACCACTAAAAAGTGAAAAATAAAAACTTCAGAAGTCGGTGACCTTTGTTCGATCGAAGCTAAAGTTATTTTTCACTTTTTTTGTGTTTTCTGAAGTCGGTTTTATTTTTTGTAAAAAGTTTTTTTTAAATAGTGTGTTTCTTATTTTAACTTTTTTTTTACTAACATTAGGTTAAGACTTAGTAAGAACATAAATGGATTGTATTTGATCTGAAATAAAATTGATATTATTATCATTTACGTTTGCTTCCTTAGATACTTGATGACAGTCATACTCCAGCTAGGTCGAAAGTTCTCATCAAGGTGCATTTCTTTCTTTCTTTTTTTCAATAAGCCGGGACACGATATAACTGCTGTAAACCGTTGAGGACTTCTTGCAACTGCCTTTTGTCCCCATCGTTGGACCGTCAATGACAGTCATACTGCTGCCAGGTCTAAAGTTCTCATCGGAGTGCATGAAATGAGCCGAAACACGATATAGGTTTTTTTTTCTGATGGGAAATCAGCAAATGACTTCTCCCACTCTGGGCGGAGCGGGAGGGAGTGTCAGACTTTTACTGACTAATACCCATCCATGTTCCTTCCTCGCCCTTTACGTTCCGGGGCCGCGGTATCTCTTTCGAACAGTCCCGAAACCCCGGGAGGAACACGAGATAGCTGCTGTAAACTTTTGGGGCCTTCTCGCTACTCTCGTCTTCCATCTCCATCGTAAGATTATCGATGAAAGTCGTACCCTAGTTAGGTTAAAGGTTCTCATCAAGTTGCATGAAATGATCCTAAGGGCTCTTTCAATTTAGACGTTTCGTGTCATGCCGCTGTGGCGCCGAAGCAGTGCATTTGTCGTACTGCGTACGGACGTTCGTTTGTTTTCATACAAAGCGCGCGGTATGGCAACCGTGCGGCGTTGAAATGCGCTGCAGTACCGGTGCCGTCACGAAACGTCTAAATTGAAAGCTGTTGTAAACTCTTGCGGATCTGTTACAAGGCCAACTGCCTTCCATCTTCATTGACATACCTTTGGTAACAATTTTGAAACCAAAATGTTTTAATCCTCCATTTCAAATTTCTAACTCTACGTCCTTAGGAGGCCGTGTCTTAAAAGTGCATAACCTCTAAAGCTTTGAAACCTTTAAATATAATACGGTGACTTTCGAGACATTCCTATTTTAGAGTATTAGCACCAAGATTTTATGTGAGTTTAACCTTTTTTGAATTAAACCGGATTCAGTTTTCAAACATGTGTCAAAATAAAATGTAGTTTAAATCAAAATCTCTGAGTTAAACGTAGTGATTATATACTCTGTGAGTATTGATATCAACTTCGAAGTAAATCACCGCTATGGCCAAAATAATTGTCTACCCTTTTTTTTCCCCGTTAGAGGTTAATTTCAATAAAATACGAAACACATCTTCCATCAATTCTGTTAAAAAGTTTTATGTAAAATTTCAAGTAGATTGGACCAAGGAATTAGAAGAAAGAAGAAAGAAAGAAAGAAAGAAAAAATATTTATTCGTCGCAAAGTCATGACGTGCATACAATATTAATAAGGTAAACATAGAACGCATTAATACAAACACAAATATTTAAACTAAAACCGAAAATTAACACAACAACATTAGCATAATTATTGTAAGACTAAACAGACCAAAAATAAAAGATTGCACGACGTGAGTGCGACAAATAGGTTACCACTCAGCATGATGCTGTGCTATGAGGAACCCACAGAACAGCGCTGGTTTTCAGTGGTCACCTGTGAAAAACGTACGGAAGCCAATACAGCGATATTTGACTAAATGAGTATGTAACTAAAATAAAACAGTTCGGACTTATTAGCATAAAAACAAAAACATTTCAATAAAAAAAATAAAGGTACATACAATAGGATACAGACTGCAGGATAAACAAAACAAACACAATAACAAAGACATGCCGGGTTTTTTTTTTGTCTCGCTCTTACCCCACCTGCGCGTCGCCGCGCGCCACCGCACCTCCGCCTGCAGCCCTGCGCGCGCGCTGCATTTCTCATCTATGCCTGTTGGCGCGTTGACGTTCGTTGCGTCATACCTACGTCAGCGCAGCGCGCCGAGCCCTCAGCGGCGGCGCGGTTTCTCTCTATTTCTCTATTTTTAATAATAAGTATTTACTCTGAGTTTCATAATTCTAGAACAATCTAAAAAAAATTACTTTAGCCCCCCTTTTCACTTGTTCTATTTGATAATGTTTTGATTTTCTGAGGAACAAATAATTTGTATGGTAATATGTTTTTATACCTACAACTTCAGAATAAAAAAAAATTAAATGATTGTTGATTCTTGAATAAGAAATTGTTACGACAAAATGATTTTTGTCGTTTAATGAATCAAGATTATCTATTTATTATACTATCCTCAATCCCGTCTTTAACTACGGCTGCTTACAGTCATGAATGATATTTTCATCTACATACAATCAAGCATTGGCCTGCAAATTGCAAAAAACTTAAGAAAATTTGATTTTCGCGGGCTACACTGACGCTTTCACCTTAAAATCCTGTAGTGCACAGATTAGATATTAGTTGCTGTAGTGTGCATGCTGGTTTACCTCGCCTCCCACAAACAAACATTGGCAGAAAGGTGTTTCGGCAATTTATTGTAAGGACTTGGAAGTAATTTGTTCGCATAAAATGTTGTAATACCAGGTGCTATAAATACGCATATCGATTTATTGGTATAATTAATGCTCTAAAACCCAAGCCCAACCCAAAGAATAATCATCATTTAGACAATTTAATCATTGAAACATATCTGGTGGTTTATAAATATTATTTTATTTTCTACTTAAACACATTCCTTGTGGTAGTTTATGTGTTTGCGTATTATATTACAACACTGATAAGTTCTGCGTGCTCAGTCCGCTTTGATTAGTTAGTTAATTAGTTTTCAGTGATGCCAGATCTACTACTGATTTAGCAGTAGATCTACCTGATTTGAAAAAAATCTACTGATCTTCTGCCTTGATTGATATTATTTAAAAAATCTAACAGCTTTTTTCCAAATCAGATCGGATCATCTAGTTATTGTCGTCGTGTCGTGTCATCTGGCACTAAGGCCAATAACACATACGTATTTGTTCAACAAGTTTTGTAAATTCGCGGTATTTTTTATCTGTATTGTGTGCAATACCGACCAATCACTGACAGTCCTAGTCACCAGACATTAAAACTGTGAAAGTACTGTAGTTGCTCATTCTATAGCTTAGATCTCTATAGAGAAGAACGGGCAAGAAACTCTGTAAACACTATTTTAAGTCAAATAATTTTATGAAACCTTAGTTACACGATAACATCATTCATGTTTTGATGGTACATTATGTGAGATCGATGTAGCAAGAATTTCACGTTGGAACTGTCCCTAATAAAAAAAAAAACAATTACAAAATAAGCCATGGCAAATAAGAGAGAAGCATTGACTCAGATCAAGTTGGGTAAGTACAGTAGGTACATTTATTTACATAAATATTTGTATTTATATGTTCTAATGTATTGTATCATACTTATAATTTAAGCTCAAGTCCATTTTACCTTATGTGGGTATGACTTTTTTAATCTACTGATTTTTCCTCTGATCTACTAAAAAAAAAACTTGAGAGGTGTCAAGGGACACCCGGATGGAACGAAGTTCTTTCGATTAACTAGTGAAGGAATTGTCATAAAATTTTATTTTTTTTAAGTTATAGTAATATTTTTTTTATTATTAACAAATATAATGTTCACTCAACAAAAATAATTGTCGCGACACCACACTGTTCAATGCGAAATAGAAATGAAACAAACGCATTGCAACCTTCATTTATTTTTAAAGTGTCGTGACAACTTTTTCGTAAGAATTTTTTCCGTCTAGCCCCCTTTCACAACGCGCGATAAGGAACTTCGTTCCAAAAAAAACTTTAATTTTTCTACTGATTTCTTCAGATTCCATCTGGCAACACTGTTAGTTTTCCTCTATAGCTCTCATTACATAAATAAATATCGCTGGACATTAACACACAGCGCCATCTAGTGTAGTGACTCATTCTAATAAATATGTTTTCTTTCTTTCGTTCTAATAATATATATTATGTAACTAAGAATATAAGCCAACCTATAAATAAAGTCAATAATATTTTATATACATAATATTTACAAAGTGTCTTATCAACTAGCATTATATAAAACCAAAAATCTTAATAAAATATTTGTAAAACTAAGTTCAACGTACAAACACATATTTTTACTATTAGATGATCTTTTATCAGCTGGCCGGCGTAGCTATGACGCGCCCTTTGTTCTAGCGGCGAGCGCGCCCGCTACGTCACCCGAACCGGTTGCGTGAGCGGGACGGGATGATCATTGCGATGTGCTCTGGTGTGCGCGCGCGCCCGCCGCCTCGCCAGTATGGACAGTATGCTAACCGTTGCGATTTAAAGCAAAGCTTCGCCGCGCTTAATATATATTGTTGAATGTTCTGTGGCTTACTTCCGTGCTTTCTATTTTTCCTCTGCCACTCCTTCTTCTTAGTGGAACTCTTGTGTGTGTGGAACTGTAACCTGTGTCTGTGCAATAAACTTTCGTCTTTCTTCTTGTGTACTTCGGACTTTTCTTCATCCTTATCTGCACTCATCCATCCTCATACACACTACCATCCAAACCTACATTGGTGACCCCGTTCAGGAGCACGAGGATGCCGAACGAGGACAAAGCGCACAGCCAACAAGATGACGGCGAATCAACAGCGGAAAGTTTTCGTGTGGGTGTGCGTGTACCGCCGTTTTACCCGGAGAAACCAAAACTATGGTTCAACCAAATGGAAGCACAGTTCATGCTGGCGAATATTAAGACGGACGACACCAAGTTCCGTTACGTTATCGGCAACTTAGAGACGCAGTATGCTTCCGAGGTCGAGGATATTATCGACAACCCACCACCCACCGAAAAGTACGAAAAGTTGAAGAGAGAACTCATTAAGCGGCTTTCAGCGACACCCGAGAAGAAACTCAAGCAACTTCTCATGCATGAAGAGCTGGGCGACCGAAAGCCATCCCAGTTTTACCGGCACCTCCTCAATCTCGCTGGTCCACGGGTGCCGGAGGAGTTCCTGAGGACCATTTGGACGACCCGCCTACCCGCAGGTACTCAGGCGATCATGGCTTCCCAGTCCAATCCGGACCTGGGTGAGCTGGCTGAGCTGGCGGACCGGATCCACGACGTCGTCGGTACCCAGGTGGCATCAACATCTGCCATCACTACTGCTGCTTCGTCGAGCACCCCGGACAACGACGTGCCCTCCGAGATCGCCGCCCTGACCAAGCAGATGGAGAAGCTGGCCGAGAAGGTAGATCGATTGTCCCGTCCAAGTGAACGGTCCCGTAGTCATACGCGCCATCGATCCAGCTCCAACAGGTCGCAGTCCAGCTATAGAAGGTTCCCCCAGTGCTGGTACCATCAGAAATTTGGGGACCGGGCTAGAAAGTGCGTGAAGCCGTGTGACTACCCAACATCGGGAAATGTGCGGGGGCAATCAATAATGGCGACCGATGATTGTCCGAGTGCTGGTCGCTTATTTGTCACCGATCAAAGGTCGAAGGTGCAGTTTTTGGTCGACACCGGTAGCGACCTCTGCGTCTACCCCCGATCGGCAATAACAAGGCGATTAGAAAAAACAAATTACCAGCTGTGCGCGGCTAACGGGACATCTATTACAACGTATGGTTTTATAAACCTAACACTAAATCTTGGGTTGCGCCGCGACTTCGCTTGGCGATTTATTGTCGCTGATGTTACAAAGGCGATAATAGGTGTGGATTTTTTATCATTTTATAATTTGGTTGTTGATTGCAGGAACCAACGCCTCATTGACAATAGTACTACACTCTTCACCCCGGCGTCGCCTGTCCGCCGTTCTGACGACGTCTCTTCGGTAAAGGTAAGTCTTGGTGATTCCGCATACATCCACATACTACGGGAATTTCCCGACATCACCCGTCCACATGGTATACACCGCACTCCAAAACACAATACAGTACATCATATCCGTACTACACCAGGGTCACCAGTATCGTGTTCACCTCGCAGATTGGCCCCAGACAAATTAAAAATCGCCAGAGAGGAATTCGAGGCAATGTTGCAATGTGGCACCTGTCGCTTGTCCGAGTCACCGTGGTCGTCGCCTCTCCACCTAGCGCCTAAGAAAGACGATGGTTGGCGCCCCTGTGGCGACTACAGGATGTTGAACGCACGAACTATCCCCGACCAATACCCCATCCGGCACATCCAGGACTTCGCTCATAGCTTGTCTGGCTGTGCCGTGTTTTCAAAAATCGATCTGGTTAAAGCGTATAATCAGATCCCTGTACATCCAGACGACATCCCGAAGACTGCGATCACAACACCGTTCGGTCTTTTCGAATTCCCGTACATGACGTTCGGTTTAAGGAATGCCGGGCAGACATTTCAGCGCTTCGTGGATGAAATGCTCAGGGGTCTGGACTTTACGTACGCTTACTTGGACGATTTCTTAGTTTTTTCGAAAGACCAGAAGACCCACGAGCACCACCTGCGTCAGCTGTTTACCAGGCTCCAGGACTACGGGATGGTCATCAACAGCTCTAAGTGCGTCTTTGGAGTGTCTGAGGTGCAGTTTTTGGGCTATCACATCTCAGTTAAGGGCACAAGACCATTGCCTTCCAAGGTCGAAGCCGTGCAGAATTTTCCAGCGCCAAAGACCGTAAGAGAGCTGCGCAGATTCCTTGGCATGCTGAACTTTTACCGAAGGTTTGTTCCAGGCGCGGCTAGCTTCCAAGCACCCCTCAACGCTCTGTTAAGTGGATCGGTTAAGGGTTCACATCCAATCCATTTCACACCCGAGGAGTACGAGGCATTTCAAAACTGCAAGACTAGCCTTTGTCAGGCAACACTGTTGGCTCATCCAGACTGCAACGCTAAGTTGGCGTTGGTCACGGATGCGTCAGACAAAGCCATGGGTGCGGTCTTGCAGCAGCTGAATAAGGGCGCTTGGGAACCCCTCGCCTTCTTTTCACGGAAGCTGAGCTCGGCACAGGTTAAGTATTCACCTTACGATCGCGAGCTGCTCGCCATTTACGAGAGTGTGAAGTATTTTCGGCACATGCTAGAGGCTCGCGACTTCGTGATTTACACAGATCACAAGCCACTGACATTCGCCTTCCACTCTCGTAAAGAGAATTGCTCCCCACGACAGTTCCGTCACCTGGACCTCATAGCCCAGTTCACAACGGACATCCGGCATATATCTGGGAAAAATAATGTCGTGGCGGATACCCTTTCGCGCGTTGAGGAGATTACTCAACCTGTGCCCGCTGAAAGGATTGCTGCAGCACAACTGGAGGACAGCGAGCTGAAGCAACTACTGGCCGGGGATAACTCGTTACTCCTGGAACAAGTCAGCGTACCAGGATCGCAGACACAGCTTTACTGCGACATCAGCACCCCCACGCCAAGACCTTTTGTGCCCAAGGAGTTGCGCAGGACAGTTTTCCTTAGTCTGCACTCCTTGAGTCACCCTGGCACCAAGGCATCAGCAAGATTGGTCGCAGACCGATATGTGTGGCCTGGCATCAGGAAAGACTGTCGAGAGTGGGTTCGTTCGTGTCTGGCTTGCCAACGCTCGAAGACCACGCGGCACGTCTTTTCTCCTGTAGGAACCTTCAAACTTCCAAAATCTAGGTTCGCTTTCATCCACATTGACCTCGTGGGGCCTTTGCCATTGTGCCAAGGTTTCCGCTATTGCCTCACAGCCGTCGATCGCTTTACGCGATGGCCTGAGGCAATACCACTAGCAGACATAACTGCAGAAACAGTGGCAAAGGCTTTACTGAGTGGCTGGATCGCTCGTTTCGGCTGCCCATCGGATATCGTAACCGATAGAGGTGGACAGTTTGAATCAGCACTCTTCAAATGCCTGTCTGCCATCGCTGGGTTCCAACATCGAAGAACAACTGCGTACCATCCTGCCTGTAACGGACTGGTGGAGAGGTTCCACCGTCAACTCAAGGCTGCGATTACCTGCCACGCAAATGACAGTTGGGTGGAATCGCTTCCACTAGTCCTGTTGGGCGTACGCAGTGCTTACAAAGAGGACGCTCAAGCTTCTGCCGCAGAATTAGTTTACGGCCAGCCAATGCGCTTGCCTGGTGAATTTTTTGACCCACAACCAGACGAGACCTTTGACACGACCACATACCTGTCCAGACTTCGGAGTATTATCCGGAACCTGCAACCATCACCAGCGGCCAGGCATAACAGCAGCTTCAAAACATTTATTTACAAGGATTTATCATCAACGAGTCACGTGTTCCTTAGGGACTGCGCCGCTGGTGGTGGTCTGAAACCGGCGTACTCTGGTCCACATGAGGTTATAGAAAGAGGTGACAAGGTGTTTAGGATAATGGTTAATGGTAAACAGGTTACCGTATCGATAGACCGAATTAAACCGGCCTTCATACTGCGTGACCCCAGCAACACATCGTACTCACCAAATACCACTAACATGCACCACAACACAACACAGTCACCACTCAACACTAACACTCATCACTACACACCCAATGCGGATAACCAAAACTCGCCTTCGGATGACGATGACGTCGTCAGAACGACGCGGTCAGGACGCCGCGTTAGATTTCCCGACTATTATCGCCCTTGACGGTCTCTGGAGGGGGGTGATGTAGTGACTCATTCTAATAAATATGTTTTCTTTCTTTCGTTCTAATAATATATATTATGTAACTAAGAATATAAGCCAACCTATAAATAAAGTCAATAATATTTTATATACATAATATTTACAAAGTGTCTTATCAACTAGCATTATATAAAACCAAAAATCTTAATAAAATATTTGTAAAACTAAGTTCAACGTACAAACACATATTTTTACTATTAGATGATCTTTTATCAGCTGGCCGGCGTAGCTATGACGCGCCCTTTGTTCTAGCGGCGAGCGCGCCCGCTACGTCACCCGAACCGGTTGCGTGAGCGGGACGGGATGATCATTGCGATGTGCTCTGGTGTGCGCGCGCGCCCGCCGCCTCGCCAGTATGGACAGTATGCTAACCGTTGCGATTTAAAGCAAAGCTTCGCCGCGCTTAATATATATTGTTGAATGTTCTGTGGCTTACTTCCGTGCTTTCTATTTTTCCTCTGCCACTCCTTCTTCTTAGTGGAACTCTTGTGTGTGTGGAACTGTAACCTGTGTCTGTGCAATAAACTTTCGTCTTTCTTCTTGTGTACTTCGGACTTTTCTTCATCCTTATCTGCACTCATCCATCCTCATACACACTACCATCCAAACCTACACTAGTGCCACACTAAGCAAGGCTTGTGTCGTGGACACCAGATAGTTGATATACTACATATATACTTTTTTGTTTGTAAATACATACTTATAATACATATAAACATCCATGACTCGGAAACAAATGTCCATGCTCATCACACAAACATTTGCTCCTACCGGGATTCGAACCCAGGACCCTATGAACGTAAGGTAGCCTCACTACCACTACGCCATTCGAGTCGTCAAAACATATATGTAAACAAAAAAATATATATAAACATATAATATATTGTAGTCTTTGTCTATAGCTTTGATGCGCACTTCACACTGCGCAGATTTAATCAATACCGGTGTACCACAAAATGGCAAAAGGCCTGATTCCCATAGTAAAATAATACAAAAAAAGTGATGGTTTATTATTGATTTGCTTTGCCAGTTTCACAGTTTGCCAAGACAAATGCAAACTGTCCTTGTTGTGTGTGAAAACTTCAAAAAAAAAAATTCCATAGATTCGTAGACTTGACAGTTGACTATTTAGTTATTTAGTAACAAACATTATCGACGAACGTAACCTAGGTACAAGTTACTTGGTCTCTGGCGGTCATTGAATTACAAAATATTCAAGTTATCATATAATTTCCTTTGCTTGATAACCCATTTGGCGACAGTAGTCGCTGAAATGTTTTTAGAATTCAAGTGTAACTAAACAACAACAAACAATATCGTGCAAAAGCGCTGGCGCTCAATTTTCTAAAGTTCGCAACCAATCAGAAACCACGGCGTCGAAAAAAAGTGAAGAATCTGCCCATCTGGAAGCAGATAGCCGATACAAGGTTAGATAAGTTTGTTTATAAATTGTACAGCTGAATCATTACTGGAAATTATATGTTATGAAAATTACATAGAAACGGTGTTATTGATTTTGAATGGTTGTGACCTGAGGAAACTACCCTTTGAAGTGTTGATCTACTTTACACTTGAACACAGCAATGCTATGAAACAGATAAATTGTTCGTCTTTCTAACTCAACTCTTTAGGTGAAGTTAAGCAACCTTCATAAATAAAAGGAATAGCGATTGACATGCTTCGAAAAAGAATAATCTCTCTATTTTTGTACTCTAAGATCTCAAGGTAATATAGCCTGCAATGGAGTGTCATGCTATATTGAAATCTCTTGATTTCCTTCTTTGTTGTCAGCAATTTTGATTACAGTTGTCATTCCTATTGTAATGACTGTTACAAAATCAATTAAAGATACTGCATTCTAAAGCACAAGGCATCCATGTTAGAATTCATGAAGGTCATATTAATCTTCACAATGTTCCATTCAAGGTAATATTAGAAAATAATATTCCCTCAGATGCCAGCCGCTAGTTTTGGTTTGGCCCAGCTTCCGGGAACAGGAGACTGCGGAATAAAGGATGTATGGAATCACAACCTGCATGAAGAATTTCGCACTATAAGACTAGTGAGTTTTCTTTTTTACGTTTACTGCCCTCCTTTTAACCTGACGACAACAAGGGTAACCCACAAAGTATCAATATCTGATTTGATGTAGTTCTTGTAATTTGTGTGCGATTAATCTATTCTCTTATAAGAGTAAATGGCACACTTCAATTAATCACAATAAGTATTTGTTATATTGGCAGTGTTGCTGTTTATGTGCGAGTAATTCTTTATAACCACCATTATGTATTAGAATCAACATTAAGGTATTTTATATGTTGTCATTTTACTTCGGAACACCTAGTCCACCGGTATTTTCTGAAGTTAAATGACAGTAATGTAAAAAATGGCTTTACAATTAGTGGAATTGCGCATGAAATATTTATTAACACATTTTGATAAGAATTAGGAAAGACGACATTTGGCGACAGTAGTCGCTGAAATGTTTTTAGAATTCAAGTGTAACTAAACAACAACAAACAATTCCGCATGGAATGCAATTAGCATTCTAAGTATGGACAAAGATTCTCCTGTAGGTGATCCCATGCAAACTTGTAGAAACAAGCAAAACAATGCATAAAATGCCTTCTGCCCACGCATGCTCTGAATACCAATGATTCCTGCTGTCTACCACATGCCCATCCAGCTGTGGTGGACAGAGATAATTCTCACTTTCTGCCACCTAGAGGCCAAAGAAAATATCTACATTGCTTATAAGAGTAAAATCACACATAGGAACTACTTAATTTTTATTTTTAAATAGCAGCCAAAATCAAATTGCTTGGAAATAAAATAGAGAAATGTCCCTGTAAAAATAATGAGACTAGGTACTTCTTTCTACTTCTACTTTAAAATCTTTCAGGTTGTACAAAAGTACCACTGGGTAGCAATGGACACTGAGTTCCCAGGTGTTGTTGCCCGCCCAATCGGAGAATTCAGGTCCACTGCGGACTATCAGTATCAACTTTTAAGGTAATAATCATTGCATTATTGAATTATACACAATTCTGAATAAAATATTGCTGATGACTATCAGGCAATGATGAGGAGGACCTTGATACCCTCAGACAACATTAAAGTCCATATTAGCTCAAGATGATGAGATTGTAATATCCCATGGAAGTGCTGGAATCATGGCTTCTTAAATGCTAAGATCCTGCACAACTGTGGGGCTGAGGCTACACTAGGCAGCGATTTGCGATGCGACTGGAAGAGCGAAACGAGAAAAACTTGGTATGGCTACATTACAAGCGATATTCTATATTTTCTAATAGATTCGCTTCAATTTCGCTATGTTGGTGTAGCCGATGCCGTGATTAAAGTAATGTTGTTCCGATCGCATAAATAAATCAAAGATCGCTAATGTACAGTGTAGCCATATACGTGAGCATTCATTTACTTGTTTTAATCGCTCATGTGTCGCAGGTCGCGTCGCGGCCTAATGTAGCCTCAGCCTGAGGTATGCAGTCTCGAAGTTATGAACGAAGTTATGATAACGAACATCAACTGGAAATAGGTACTTTGTGACAATTGACATGATGATGACATGGTTGACAATTGATACGGGAAAATCGATCCAACACATGATTTCTGGGTGTTCTCATCTGGCTAACGGAGAATGCTTGCATAGACACAACCTTGTAGAATCAGAAGTGCCATATTGTATGCACCTGACCGAGTTCCTGATGGTGGTAGTATCACGTTGTATTGGGATCGATTGGAAGGTCGCGCAAATATTGTTTTTAGAGTGGTCTGCATGACGAGAACCACGTGAAAGCAGCAAAAAATAAGCAATTCACAAGTATCTAGATCTGGCTCGCAAGGTTGTTGACATGTGGAATGTGAGTACAGCACAGCAGTCATTGTGACTAAAATCTTGTCGGCCAATGGCCTAATAGCAACATCTGAGGAAGCGCTTGCGTCTTGCCTGGCAGCTGGCTTGACTCAGAAAGCAGTTCTGATAACGGCACATATTGTTGCAAGGTTTCTCCCTCAAGAGCCCTCCTGTCCCGATGGGTTACCATGATTGAATGTCTTTCAGTTCTTGAAAATTTAATATAAACAGAATATAGTAAATATGGTTGATAAATACTTAAAGTAATTATTGCTTTTGTTTTTCTATGATTACTTTTGCCTGTTGTTCATTTGATTGTAAATTTCAGGTGCAATGTTGATCTCCTGAGGATAATTCAGTTGGGTCTCACTTTCATGGATGAAAATGGAAAAACTCCTCCTGGTTACACCACATGGCAGTTCAACTTTAGATTCAATCTTCAGTAAGTTATGATTACTACTAAGAATTAAATGTTTTTTAATAATTAAGTATAAAGTTAAGAAACAGAAAAGGCTCATTACATCTATGTACAATACATGAATCTATATACTAATATTATAAAGAGAAATGATTTATATTTTTATATGTAACAAATAAACTTGAGAACTACTGGACCGATTTGAAAAATTGTTTCAGCAATGGATAGCTACAGCGAGTAACATAGGCTATATTTTATCCTGATACGTGACGTCCGCTAGTAATTTATCTATACTAATATTAAAAAGCAGAAGACTTTGTTTGTTTGGTTGAACGCGCTAATCTCAGGAACTACCACCGGCTCGAATTGAAAAATTATTTTTGCGTTTGATAGTCCATTTATCGAGGAAGGCTATATAACATCACGCTATGACCAATAGGAGCGGAGCAGCAATAAGAAATGTTACAGTCGGGAAAAAAGCAGGCGATGCGTTGCGATATCAAAACTTCACGCGAATGAAGTAGCTCGCGGGCAAAAGCTAGCAATTTAATAATTATAATAACATCTTAAAATAAAATAAAAATTGTTTTAAGGTTTTTTATGTAGGCAAATTGACAAAACTATTGAGCAACTTGTTTTGTTAAAACTATGGTGTTCTGTTTCAGGGAGGACATGTATGCTCAAGACTCCATAGATTTGCTGCAAAATTCTGGTCTACAATTCAGAAAACATGAAGAAGATGGCATAGAGCCCCTTGAGTTTGCAGAGTTGTTGATGACGTCTGGTATGTTCTCTTTTTATGTATCTTTTAACTAAATTCTCACAGTAATAAATTTTTTGTCATCTCCATTATAATTATGTTAATCCTATTTTTACAGGACTGGTTCTTATGGATAATATCAAATGGCTGAGTTTTCATTCTGGCTATGACTTTGGCTACCTTCTGAAACTACTAACTGACCAAAACTTACCACAAGAAGAAAATGATTTCTTTGAGAGCCTTCGGCTGTACTTCCCAACAGTATATGACGTGAAGGTAAGTTTCGTATTTGATTAAAACGAAATATACATATAATTTACTAGTCATAAAATTGTGAAAGCTCTGCTAATTTGCATGATATGATTATTTTTATAGTTTAAGTTACTCGGTAAAGATATAGCTTTCTTATGGTGGAAGAATTTTTTAAATCAGTTGAGTAGTTCATGAGTTAAATCGTAACAAACAAAAAAACAAATCTTTTCTCTTTATAATATTAGTATAGTTGTAACCGGTTAGAACATGCAGTTCATGTTCTAATTTGTTTTTTTTTTTATTACAGTACTTGATGAAATTATGCAAGAACTTGAAGGGTGGGCTGCAGGAGGTGGCAGACCAACTGGAGCTGCGTCGCGTGGGGCCACAACATCAAGCTGGCTCAGACTCGCACCTCACAGGAATGGCCTTCTTTAAAATCAAGGAGGTAACTAAATAACCGTATTGTCGAAGTTGTTATAAAAAAAACCTACATATCCAAATTGTTAAGAGTCCCTCGGAGCAAGCGCCGTTCATACAAACGTAATACCAAAATAATTTGTAAATCATAATATTCTTAAGGTAGTGTGTATTTATTTCGATTGGATTGCAAATTATCTAGATTCCCAAATACATGATAATATGTTGATTGGACACTGATTTTAACATAGAATTTTTAATTCCTCATATATCACTGTCCTTTCAAAATATATATTTGGGAACCTAGATATTCTGTAATCCAATCGAAATAAATACACACTACCTTAAGAATTAAGTTGATTTACAAATTATTTTGGTATTACGTTTGTATGAAGGACGCATGCTCCTCCGGCCCCTTTTTTTTTAGGATGGGAAATCATCAAATAACTTCTCCGAGGGAGGGAGAGTCAGACTTTTACTGACTAAAACCCATCCATGTTCCTTCCTCGCCCTTTATGTTCCGGGGCCGCGGTATCTCTTTCGAACAGGCCCCTTAAGTATTATTTTGCTGTTTCCAGCTTCAACTAATAGGACTTCTTATAAATAATTATAGTAGCTAGCTACCTAACAAAACTCTATCTGTACCCACATGATGTAACTTATCTGTTCACAGATATTCTTTGATGACAACATCGAAAGTTCGAGTGGACATTTATATGGATTGGGTGCGCCATTCTCTGTGAATGTCAACAATTTCCAGGACAACGGCGAAAATGGAAACTCCTCTTGATCTGAAAGCGGGCATGTTATAAGCCTTTCGCCAAAACACCGAGTATTCCATATCTCAGAGTGAAACAATATTTCAGATAATCATCAATGCTTTGTACATAATATACATCTGCATCTATTGGTCATTATTTAAGTGATACTTAAACTTCTTCATATATTCATACAATCAAATCGTAGTCTTTGAATAAACCTCTGTAGTCCACTATCCGTTTTAATACACACATTAAGAAATACAAATCACAGTTCAATTAAAATTATGAATGTTAGCAAATAAATTCCATATATTCATAAATAGAAATTGTATAATCTAGGTTGATATTACAATACATTATGACAAGATTTTTTTTTTACTTAGATTTATCCATATTTCGTATAATATAAATTATAGATTTAAGACTATTATTTCCTCGTAAGGTTTTATCGATTTATATCCATTTAAGATTTCGTAATTATTTTATATTTTGTAATGTTTAAAATATAATTAATTTAAATTTTTAAAAGTTGATTTCATTTATTTTTATTTATCGTGTTTTTCCAATATCATTAAGGCATGCAAAAACGAAGGATTTTTATCGGAGTACTTAGTATGAAAGGCATCCGACAAAACTAGCCGTGGGATTGACACTGGCTTGGCCATCATCAGGGATTTTAATTTTGATACCACAAAAAAATTGTTGATAATTAGTTGAAACTTGTCGCCAAATATCAGAATTTGACAATTTGTCACTGGTTCAAAAGATATACGGGTTTATAGGTGGCCGTCCTGGGATCTTATATCGAATAGGTACCTATTAAGAGCCTGACCCATGGAGTAATTAATTGCTGTAGGTAAAAGATATTTTGATTTGAATTGCCGACTGACAAAAATAAATGAAGTGCGATTGTTTGTTCGATTCGGGCTCGTTGAACAAATTAACACGACTGATCGCCTGGAATTGACTGCAAATTGTTGAATGAAAAATATCAATAGGTAGATAATAGTACATTATGGTACAAGTGTGTAATGTTGGTGATTACCGCCGAGGCGCCATTGAGAACCGAGCCGTTTAGGCGAGGTTCTTAAGAGAGCCGAGGACGGTATCATCAACACACACGTGTATCATACGACGTTTTTCAACACACTTGAGAATAAAAGAATACTAAAAATAACTATAATTTCAACAGTGAAAACGAGTTGTGAATTTTTTTTCGCAATGGCGGGAATAATTCATCAGTTTTCATATGCGCGCGCATCTAACAATGGCGATCGGCCATAGACTAAAAGAATGAGGTTTCTTTTTTTTGGCTTTTCGCGGATAGCGTTTTAGCCACGTACGAAATGGGGAATTCAAAGTTTTATTATTAAAAAAAAAGAAAACAAAAGTTGCATTTGAGTGAAAGTTTTATTTATTAAAAACTTATAAGTTGAAATTATCTATGTAGATACGAAGTTGTATGAAATGAGCAAGCAATAGGTACATTAATTTATTTGTACTATTGAACACGATCTTTTTTGTATCGAAACTTTTTTAAGAACAAAGCAATTCAACCAATAAAATAAAAAAAAAACCCTATAACTCACTTGTGAATAATAGCAATGAAAAAGTCACAGTTTGATTACAAGTGTCATTATGTGCCTAATTGCGGTGACATTAGAGCCACTTTATGAGCAAGTGTGTTGAAAAGAATCTTACTTAGTCTTTTCTCATTATCCATTTTTTCCAAAACATTTAATAGGGATGTTGGAACCCGGCAGTGCAAAAGAGTAATAGAATAAAAAGTAATATCGATAGCTATTAATTTATCTAAAAAAATATTTTAATATTGGGGCGCTCTAAAATCTAGAATCTAAACTAAACTAAATCATCTCGCATTAATACCGTTTAGTTGTCTGTAGATTGGGTCTAGATGGACATTTTGTCGATAAGTAGGTAGGTACAACAATAAGGAATATGCATGTACTTTTTTCTTCACTTAAATCAATTAATTACTTACACTATTATCAACCCAAGAAAAGTATTAAAAGTTGAACTTGTCGCTAAACTCCTGCAATTTTCTATGACAGTTCAAACGTCCAATCACGGACGTTTGAACTGTCATAGAAAATTCGAGACCATAATAGGCCTGTGTCCTAAAAAAATCTAATTAGTCCGTCAGGTATATTATAAACAAATATTTGACCCGTATTTTTTCTTTTGTTACATAAACCAAAATTGACGAAGATACGACGCTTTTAAAATTCGCAATACGTCACGCCGCCGCGCCGTGCTATAGTTTTTAGTGCGTTGTGACGTCACTAGCCCCCACTCCCGAGTTTTGATGCGTTTTATCTTTGTACTCAGTGATTTACAAAAACAAAAAATACGTGTCCATTATTTTCCAATACTCTAACTGACGGACTAATTAGTTTTGCAATTTATTGATGGTGGAAACTAGCCTATTACTTTGACGTCATTTATCAAAATCTACCTTGTTTACATTTATTTTTTTGGCCTTAATAAAGTATTTTTCCTAATTGTATATGCTTTATTCAAGCAAAAATTGCGTTAACGATATTATAATGAAATCGTAGTGCAACTTTACCTACATTTCAAATAAAAGTTATTTTTTGACATATGAATTTTGATGTCACTACCGCCGTTTTCGAGGACGACGTGTTTTGAGAGTGCGTTCAGTTTCACCAAAAACATGCTACATAAAACAATAAATTGTAAAATAAGTGATGTATTAGAAACTAAAAACAAGCGCACCATAATGTTTATAAGCGCCAATACAAGGCATTTTTAATAAATAAAAAGAGTTTTGTATTTCTTGCATATTCCCTATTGTCATTAGTGTAAGTCAGTGTCAATGTTATTCCATTAGTGTAAGTCAGTGTCAGTGTTATTATTCTCTAAAGTGTTTCTAGCCGTTAAGACACATTAATTAAGAAATATATTAGATTTAGAATTTTACCTTTTAAAAAAAAATGTAGCTTAATGACTTACCAAAATATTTATTTCAAGTACAATAGCTAGATAGATAGCATGACCTAATAATAATAAACGCATTAGAGAGTCCGTGTACACTCTGTACACGGACTCTCTAATGCGTTTATTATAAAGGTGAAACTCACAAGTCTACACGTTACAAGGAAGTTTTACAAGTTCGTGTAAATTACGTTTATAAAAAAAAATCTACATCGCTCGTAAAATTGAACACCTTGTAGGTTCTACTTGTAAATTCTATTCCCGCATTTTTTTTTGTTTTTATATGAATAACGCTACTTGAAACGCATGGCTGAATGGTATATCTGTCACCGTAAAATTGTCAAACACGTTAGATTATGATCTCTCTAGCGATATTGTAAACTCGCGAAATATTGTCAGCTGAACAGACGGAAGTATCTCTGCCCCCAATATCGGGACTTGGGGCACCCCCCTGTTAGGTTAGTTAGGTTCCTTTAAACCCTGCACTCGGAAATAGGGGCCCCGCGAAGCGGGGCTCCGTCGATTACGCTTTTTAGGGGAATATAAAGTGTTTTAAGGTTAGTTTATATTAATCGGTATTTCTCAGGAATGGTACATTATCTTTTCATGAGAGTGGTACCATTGGGCAAGGGGGACCTCGCCTTCCCTCCACACCGCGTGAATTGACTACCATCGCATGCATTTCACGAAAAACGCGTTTTGTTGTAAGCAGTATGTTCGTTTGACAATATTTCGAGAGTTTACAATCTCTCTAGTTATTTAACAATCTAACGTGTTTGACAATTTTACGGTGACATATCGACCGGAATGGCGTAGTGGTAGTGAGGCTGCCTTACGTTCTTAGGGTCCTGGGTAGAGGTTGCAATCGAATATTCGAATTATTCGAATTTGCTTTCCAAATTTATATTCGAATAGTAAATAAATAGAAATTCGAATATTCGAATACTACCAAAAAATTACTTGTCTGAAGTTTATGTTGGTAGAACTTAAAGATTCTTGTTGGCAAAACTGCTAGACGGTATATTTTATTTTAGTAAACACTAAGTTCATATATTTTAACGATAAATAAATGATCATTCTATTCCTGTTGTTATGTTACATTACTCGCAAAGTTGTAATGTATAAGTCAGCGTTACATTGTAAAAACCGTTAGATTGTAATGTAACTAGCGAGATTGTAAACTCTCGAAAGATTGTCAAACGAACATACTGCTTACAATAATGCGCGTAATTTTTCGATACATTATAATCTGTAGAAGTGAAACCGTAATATTGTGAAATGTATGCGACGGACTATGTATGAGTCAACTCGGTGTGGAGGTGGGCAGGGAATGGGGGGGATCCCCCCTTGCCCCATGGTAACCCCAAGAAAAGATAATGCACCTGAGACAAACCAATAAATATAACCTAACCTCGAAACACTTTATATTCCCATAAAAAGCGTATTCGACGGAGCCCCGCTCCGCGGAGCCCCTATTTCTGTCCGCAGGGTTTAAAGGCACCTTACTAACCTAACGTCGTCGGGGTGCCCCGACAAGTCCCGATTATGAGGGCAGAGATACTTCCGTTGCATGCGGTTTCACTTCGATAGATTATAATCTACCGAAAAATAATGCGTTATATTGTAAGTAGTATGCTTGGATGGACTGTGTTAAGACGGATATGGTAAGAAAAGAAGTGTCTGATGAGATGACGAAAAATAGAGGAGTATGGAAGAAGCATTGGATATCCGGAACAAACCTACCGACTTATGGACCAAGAGTCTAGGAAAAAATGGAGATGTACGACATGCATCAAAAATAAAAAAGGATCTAATACAAGCTACATCTCTAACATCACATCAAGGAAAAAGCTTCAAGCAAGCCGCTCATCCCCGGAACAGATAGTATGCAAATCTACTGAAAAAAACCAACAGTCTGAAGCTGTACAACCAACAACTCTTAATATGTCTGAACTGCCAGACTCTCATATACTGTCTGAATACGAAACATCGACTGAATCCTGCGATACTCCTAACAAACTGTCCAAAAGTGTAGAATCTGAAACTTTAACAATTTTAGAAATGAAAGACACAATAAATGATCTTACAAATAAGCTCGATAGCACCGAGAACGAGCTAGAAAATAACAATCTTCGTCAACAATTAAATAAGCTAACTACGGAAATTAAAATGTTGAAAACACTTTGCCATCCTCCCCCCATTGAAAACAACGCAGTTGTCATGAGAGGAAGAAAACAGTCCCTACTACATCAGACTTTCTCTACACCTTCCACTCCACTTACTAGCAAAACTAATGTAAGAGATAACAAAAGCATCAAAATTGTGTTGCTACAACAGAAAATCACAGGCCTACTACAAGAATTGGAAAACACACAGGAACAGCTTGCAGATTTCAAGAAACAAATAGGTGCCCTCAAACACTATAACAATAAAAACCATCAACAATCCCGGGGGTCGAAATTCTGCCCACAAATGACTGCTTGGACTCGAGAACAAGAAAGTGAATTGCCAAGTAGAATCCTTATCTTCGGCTCTCAACAATGTGTCGGCCTAGCAGCAGCAATTATTAAATCAAGAAAAAATACTCAGTATGAAAGGTATCAAATTATCTCTGAAACTAAACCTAATGCTTTAAGTAACCAAATAATTATGAACTGTCGTCATACCTACTAAGTTAAACCCTAACGATAAACTTGTAATTTGTGTGGGAGAAAACGACCATAATTTAAATTCTATTTTGTCGCAGCTACGAATTGTGTTAGATACATTTTATAACAACATGATTATTGTCTTGAATGTTTTTAAAAATGAGAATTTAGATATTAATAATCTTAACTATCGTATCAATAACATGTGTAAAAGCTACAAAAAGTGTAAGTTTTTAGAATGTGAAACCACTAACACATACGGCATATGTAACAAAATTAATTACCTTATAGACTATAATGACTACAGCGAGAACTATTTAAACCCAAGAGAACTAATTAAGAAGATAGCGAGTAACAAGCTAAGCCTTAAATTAAAAGCCGACATACATGAACCCAAGAAGGGAACCATCCCTTTCTATTTTCAACGCAAGAGTTCAGCACCACGAACACTAAACCTAATAAGTCCCGTTAAAAAAACTCAAAGAGGAACTTTCCGTACTAGTTTCCAAAGATAAAACGAAATAGCACGTTTTTTCTTGCCCAAAATAACACGTCCAGTAACCCAGAACCTTAAAGAAGTGAAGTGAAGTATCACCAAAATATTGCCAGTATCATTTCAAAAAAAGAAATTCTAGAATTAACCTTGCAAGAACTACAAGAAGAGCATAACGACCCAGACATAATATGCCTCTCCGAAACCTTTATCAAAAGAGACTACGAAAGCTACATTAAAATTCACGGTTATGAGATGGCTTCGAATTTGCAGAGAAAAACAAAGAGGTGGTACCTGTATTCTTGCCAAAAAAAATCTAGTATTTAAAGACTTGCCATTTATAAAAAGCTATGCCACACAAAACACTTTTGAAGTTTGTGGAATTGAACTAACACATCAAAAACTAATAATAATTTGTGTCTACAGAACACCTCAATCAGACCCGAACCAATTCTTAATAAAATTAAATAGTCTGATGCATAATTTGCTAAAACAATATAAATCTAGAATGACAGTGGTTTTAGCGGGTGATTTTAATATTAACACTCTTAAAAAAGGTAATATTACTACTCAATTGCAGGATCTAGCACACAACTATAATCTGATATTCCATATTAATGTACCAACGCGTAAGTCATCATGTATAGATCACATTTTGAGTAACATTCATGATGCAACTGCTGCAGTTTTGCCACTTCACTTGTCTGATCACGATACAGCACAAATGTTAACTATTCCTTTGAAACATAAGATCCAAAATCAAGCAATATATTACATATACAAAAGAGATTACAATTCAGATAATATCCACAAGTTTAAAGAATGCTTAAGTAATCTTACTTGGTCTGAAATACACACGGCTAACAACGCAAACGCAGCATTCAATCATTTTCATGAAACGTTTTGCCTGCTTTACAATCTTTGTTTCCCTAAATTAAAAGTAAAAAATAACAAAAAGAAACAAAGTTGGATAATTAAGGGCTTGAAAAAAAGTTGTAAAACAAAAAGGTTACTGCGCCATCAATTTTATAGAAACAAAACTGCAAATAATAAGACTAAATACCTTAGATATACTAATCTCCTTAAAAAATGCATCTTTAATTCCAAGAAAAACGCAAATATCAAATACATAGCTAAAAACGACAACAAATGCAAAGCTACGTGGAATGTTGTAAAAAACGAGCTAAATAATAGTAATTCCAGACATAATATACAGGGTGTAAGGGTAAACACCGTTGTCACTCAAACCACGGGTAGTTGACATAAATAAAAAAATATAGGACAGAGTTAAAAAACTGGATAAGGGATTTTCTTAAAAAAAAAAATTAAATTAAATTATCCGACGATGTCCCCGAAATCATGGCTAGCCCGACTACACGAGTGACGTAATCGCTGCCCGCCCGTCGAGGCATCTATCTACTTACAGAATTCTCGTAACATTACCTGATAAATTCAACTTTTCCTGGCAAAATACCTACCTTACGTGTTGCGTGATGAGTCTAAATGTAACTGATGTGACAACAAAGAAAATGAAAAGTAATCCAAACTACTGAGTAGGTATTTTGGCGTATTTAAAAAGTTCATCACAATTTTATGTACGTACAGTTAAAAATCACCGATTAAATTTACGCAGAGGTGAGTGGGTCGTCATAAACAGATTGAATATCTACTAACTTACCTACTGTTCAAAATTCACACATTGTTGTTGAGCACTCGAGAATCTGATGTCTGCATACATCCTACGAGCCTCGTACAGGTTATTTATCACCCGCGATGGCGTAAAGCCGTACCATTTCAGTCCACTGTTCACTTGTGTAAGACATAGTACTAAATTTACGCGCGAGAAACTTAGGACTCGCCACGCGGCGCGCGCTCCGACGAGCGACGTGGATTCGCTTTGGCGACAGCTGGCCGACTGAGGTACTCGTGACGACTGTTCACTCGATCGTTGCGCGGGCGCGCGGGCTGGGGCGCGGTCGTTGACCCGGTCGGCGGTCAGCTGTTTCCGAGTGCATTAGGGTGAAATGATCTTGAAGAAAATAGTGGATTTTCTTCAAAAAAAAAAGGTTGCTTTTTTTCATTGGTTTTAGGTTCTACTAATGAAACCAAACCCCTGGTTTCAAGGATACCGGTGTCCACACTAACACCCTGTAGACAGCATCAAATATAAAAACACACTTATTACTAATCCAGTGGAAATAGCGTCTGCCTTTAATAATCATTACATCGACTCAACAAACAGATCAATGCCCCTTAACGTCACAGGTAACTCTATGAATAATGTTACTCTTGGCTCAATGTTCCTCAAACCAATGTCGATAACTGAAGTTAGGAAGGAAATACTGCTTTTAAATAACACAAATTCGGAAGGGTACGACGAAATTAACACAAAAATAATTAAAACCTGTGTCGATGAAATTGTTGAAGTGCTAACACAATTGATCAATTTGTCATTCTATGAGGGATTTTTTCCAGAAGCTTTAAAGCCCTCCGTTGTTAGACCACTTTACAAAAAAGGAGACAGACTTGACCTGAACAATTACCGCCCTATCACCCTAATACCCATCTTATCTAAAATATACGAAAAATGCATGAACAAAAGAATTGAAAATTATTGTACAAAATGTAACATTGTAAACAAAGAACAGTATGGTTTTCAAAAGGGGAAGTCTACAACATTAGCAATATACACGCCCTCATAAATGTAATATTAACTAACATCAATGACAACAATTTAACCACAGGATTATTCTTTGACTTATCGAAAGCGTTCGACCTAGTTTCACATGATCTACTACTGCAAAAGTTGGAAGCAATCGGGATTAGAGGGCCAACCTTGCTGTGGATAAAGTCATACCTTGATTATAGGCAACAATGCGTTACCATAACAAACATTAACGAAGATAAAGAAGTAACGCTACACTCGTCGAAATATAGATGTAATAAGTTTGGTGTCCCACAGGGAAGCATACTAGGGCCGATCTTATTCTTGATATATATAAATGACATCATTAAAATAACGAAACATAAGTGCATATTGTTTGCGGATGACATCTCTATTATTGTGACATCTGATAAAAAATATAATACCATTTATGACCACGAAACTGACATTAACAATACAATTGACATCTTAATTGACTGGCTTTATATACATAACTTGAAATTAAACCTTGACAAATCCGTTTATATACAATTTAATAAATCGAATAATCATAAATTTAACCTCAAATTAAATATACCCAAAATTAAACCAGTAACACATACCAAGTTCCTAGGAGTTACAATTGATGAAGATCTACATTGGAAAGTACATGTAGACAATATCTCAAGCAAAATAAATAAGTTAGTGTATGCTCTAAGCTCTTAGACAAGTAAAAAAAAGTACTAATCTAAAAACAGCTATATTAGCCTACCGTGCGTACGTGGAATCCTTATTACGTTATGGACTTATAATATGGGGTAACAGTACCGACAAAAATAGAACATTTGTTGCTCAAAAAAAATGCATCGGACTTCAGCCTGAAGAATCATGTCAGCCAGTATTTAAAAAACTTGGCTTGTTACCGCTACCTTGTCTGTATATTAATGAAATGTGTACCTATGTTTGTTTGTATGGAAACACAAGGAATTATTTAAAATAGCAAACGATATGAATCCTCGAAGCCGACGAGATACTTACAGACTCGTACTTAACAGTGCTCCCAGGCTTGCTAAGTACAATAAAAGCTGCTTGTCTATGTGTGTACGAATTTATAACAAATTACCTATTGATCTGAAAATGTTAAACTCCAGATATACTTTTAAGAATAAATTGTGTGAATGGTTAATTAACAACAACTTCTATAGTATAAAACAATTTCTAGAACGAAAATAGCGTTATTGTAGTATAATAATAATTTTGATGAGGAAATTGTTATTACAAATATTTGCATGCTGTGTATATATATCTGGATATCAACACTATTGTTGGTAAACTAAAGTCGACACGGGGTAAGGTGTATCTACCTATTGTATGTAGACACAAAATAGCTCGGCTATTATCTTATAGTATTCACACAGACATAAATAGTATGTCTAAGTTTAGTTATATTATTAATACATCGACAATTAGTAATTCTACTAATGTTCAGGTGACTGGCACGAATGAATATAGCACTAGTGCTATAAATGTTTACACACATTGTACTGGAGAGGATCCATCTGTCACCGTGGAAAATTCTCAATTAGGGTTTATTAGTGATAGGGTCTTGTTGTCAGAGGATGGCACGGGAGTCTCCGGCCTCACTCCATATATTAATTTAAACTAGAAAGTGAGACAACAGAAGGTACCATAAAACCTACCTACCTACCAACCTACCTTTAAATGTTATTAGTATGTATTTTTAGGTTAAGGTATTTATCTATGGGTCTTTGTTACCTGAAATAAATGGTTTATTATTATTATTATTAACAATATTATTGTTAATCCTACCAACACCAAGGTATCTTCTTGCACTCAACTAGTTAGTAAAAAAGGGCCTCAGCAGAACACCTTAAAATTATTCCACCAAAATATCCAAGGCATTTCTTCCAAATTATTAGAAATTGAATTGTTTTTAGAAAGTAGTAAGTTTGACATTGGTGTCGATTCTGTTGTGCACAAACTAAACTTAATTTAGGCTATTGCTTTCTTTTTCTCTCCGATAAAACGAGAAAGAGACGGACGTAATTTAGAGCTGTCAAATTTAATTGGAACTAATATTTCCATACAAATGAAGGGTGCACGTAAAAACATGTCGACTAAAAACACAGAGAATGCAAGGCATAAACTAGTTTGACATTTCTAACTTAGTTCATAGCTATAGCCGTCCTTTTCTCGCACTGCCTTTTAGTAAAAGATAGAAATAGCTTAAATTAAGTTAAGTTTGTGCACAACAGAATCGACAGCATTATTTGTTTTACTGAACATTGGCTAAAGGATTACCAAATGCTTATTAATTATGAGAACTATATGGTGGGTAGCTGCTTTAACCGTAAAACTATGCTTCGTGGAGGTTCCCTAATATTAATAAAAAATAGTTTTAAATATATGCAACGTAATGACATAGTAGGTCTCTCGGTTGAACATTGCGTCGAACTGTCCTGTGTTGAGCTAGATAAGCATGTAGTTGTGTGTGTGTTCAGACCCCCAAACTATCAAAACTTTTCCTTATTCGAATCAATAATGGAAGATGTCCTGGCAAAACTTGCAGCCAGTAATAAGTCTACAATTATTTGTGGTGATTTCAATATCAATATTTTAGAAGAGAATCCAAATAGCAGTCGGTTATTAAATCTTTTTTAGTCATTTGACTTGACCAACACTTTTATAGAACCTACTAGAGTAACATCATCTTCTGCTACTTGTATAGATAATGTTTTCTGCAATTGTGATTATTTAGATAAAGCCATAGTGAATTGTTTGCCGTCTGACCATAGCGGACAAACTGTAACTTTTAGGTGTAAAACTCCAATACAAAATGTTCAGATTAAATTTAGACCTATAACTTCTTGCAAATTAAATAGGTTTAATATTTCCCTACAGAACAAATTAAGTGAAATGAGCCAAGAGGATAATAATATAAATCAATTGTATGACCGTTTCTTTTCATTAGTTCACACGGAATTCAACAAAACTTTTGAAAAGAAAACAAAGAGTATTTGCCCTAAATTTATATTTAGTGATTGGGCAACTAGAGGTATCAGAAAAAGTAGGGAAAGGCTATTTGAGCTTTACAGCCTTAAGACTTTTATAAACACAGAAACTTTTAGCAAGTATGTTGCTAAGTATTCAAAGATTTTTAGAAATACTTGCAAGGTTGCTAAAGCCCTGCACATTAGCAACAAGATCAAAACAGCAGAAAATAAAATAAAGACCGTTTGGAAAGTCATAAATAACCAGACTAACAGAAAGAAAATACGTAATAATAGCTATACATTAGATACAGAATGTGGTCCTAAAAGCTCTAATCAGGAAGTAGCTCAAGAATTTGTAAATTTCTTTACCGATATACCAATAAAAACTACGGAGGCCCTTAATTCCTCACCTGAAATCTCAATTGGCTTATTAAAGGCGAATGTATCTGGCTGCCTGGCTGAATTTAAATTTAAACACATTAACCCTATGACAGTTATTAAAGCTTTCCGGCAAATTAAAATCAAACTGACCGAAGATCTATGGGGAATGTCTATCAAAGTTTGTACATCTATACTTGAGACCATAGCCCCGTACTTAGCTTTAATTTTTAATTCATGTGTAGACCAAGGAGTGTTCCCTGATTTAATGAAATACAGTAAAGTCATACCTCTTTTCAAATCCGGGGACAGTAAAGATGCCAATAATTATAGACCTGTATCCGTGTTACCAGTTTTTAGCAAGGTTTTTGAAAAAGTAATGCTTAATCAAATGCTCTATCATTTTAACACCAACAGAATCTTACATGATCAACAGTATGGTTTCACCAAGGGACGTTGTACAACTGACGCCGGTGTAACCTTATTAAAGCACGTTTTTGCTGCGTGGGAAGAGTCCCAAGACGCAATAGGAATTTTCTGTGACCTCTCCAAAGCTTTTGACTGCGTAAATCACGACACATTACTTTTGAAACTGGAGCATTACGGACTAGGTAAACTTGCACTTAGCCTGGTAAAATCTTATTTGAGTGATAGAAAACAACATGTTCAAATAAATGGTGTCAATTCACAGGGTTTGAAAGTAAAAATGGGGGTTCCGCAAGGCTCAATATTGGGTCCTTTCCTTTTTCTAGTCTATATAAATGATCTACCCTATTTATTGAAAAACCAACCACAAAATATGGTGCTATTTGCTGATGACACTTCCCTAATTTTTAAGATAAATAGACGGGCCCAAAATCTAGATGAAGTGAATAATGCCCTACTTCAGGTCCAAAATTGGTTCACAGCAAACAATTTGGTATTGAATGAAAAGAAAACTAAATGCTAAAGATTTTCAATACCGAATGTTAAAAGTAGTGATTGTGAGATAATATTGAATAAAGAGAAACTCGAATTCATAGATAAAACTGTTTTCCTGGGGCTTACGCTTGATTCAAGGCTACAATGGGGTTCTCATTTAACATCGCTTGCGGGGCGCTTAAGTTCACCAGCATATGCCATTAGAAAAATCCGTCAATTCACTGATGTAGATACCGCTAGACTGGTCTATTTTAGTTACTTCCATAGTATAATGTCTTACGGTATTTTGCTATGGGGACGGGCTGCTGATGTTGAGTCTATATTTATTCTGCAGAAAAGAGCCATCAGAGCCATATATAATCTTCGTAGGCGCGATTCTCTAAGGGAACTATTTAAGGATATTGGCATCATGACGGTTCATTGCCAATACATTGTCGTGAAGCGACAGATATGAAGAAAAAAATAGAATAAATAAAAAAAATGAGGATAAACGTAATACAATTTATTTTAGTAATAAAATCTGAAAGTAACAAAATGAAGATGATAGTGAAGATGAGGATGGAGTGAAGGGATGATCACGGGATGAAGACGAGCAGGAGAGGGTCGCAGGAGAGGGTCGACGGCAGTCCGGGGCGAGTCAGCCAAAAACGGTCCAACCACAGGACTCCAGCCCCGGATGAAGGTTGACAGCAGTAGACAGGCTTCGCAGCACAGGACTCCAGCCCCGGATGAAGGTTGACAGCAGTAGGCAGGCTTCGCAGCACAGGACTCCAGCCCCGGATGAAGGTTGACAGCAGTAGGCAGGCTTCGCAGCACAGGACTCCAGCCCCGGATGAAGGTTGACAGCAGATGCAGCAGTCCTCCTCTGAAGCCCAGTGCAGAGGCAGGTTTTTAGTTGAGGTGACTGGCGGAGAAGTCAAGAGGTTTGAGGTCTTTTCTTGAGTCCCGGAGCAGTCGGCCCCGGGACAAGGCCTATATAATTTTCTTCGCTCGAAAGCTAGCGATGAAATGAATGAATGTCTTTTTTTTTTTTTTTTTTTTTTTTTTTGGATAGGGCATCTCGCAGTTCAGTCTACGAAGACTGGCTTCTGCTTAACCGGGCAAGTTGAATGAATGTCTAGAGCGGCCCTGTCTTATATAGCCGATTTCGAAATCAAAAGTGGAATTTGCAAAATGTTTGAAAATTAGACGAAAAGAGTGTGTAAAGTAGAAGGCCAGAACGATTATCTGGCTTTTAAGACAAAAACGGTGGATGGCCACAAAGAAAACCACGAACGATTAAAAGGTAACTATGACGACCAGATTATTGACAATAAAATGTCAAAGAATTAATAAACACAAAGTTAGCAAAAACATGAAGAAATACGATGGAATTAAAGGTTCTGGTGCGTGGATAGTGTAGTAAATAATGTTGCGCATCATCTGTGAGCAATTTGTGAGTATAGTGTAGTATGAAAATGAAAATGATAAACTCGTAATTGTTACAGTAAAACGATATCTACAATGAAACTAAATGAAAGGATGGCAATAAAAGAGCAACGTGAAACAATAAAGCTTAAACTAATAATGGATGTGATGAAGATTTGACCTAAAATTGATGTACAGACAAAGTGTCAACCATTGAGGACGTTCAGTCGGTTAGTACGTAATAATATTACTACATTTCCCCGACAACCCCAGAAAATTTTCGACTCAGAGAAAATTTTATGTTTAAAGTTCGAGAGAAATCCTTGAAACATTACTTCGTCCAAACAGAAATCATCTAACAGACATTCATTCTTCCTCAGGTATACTATCATCTACATAATGGTAAGGGTGGAGTTCACAGTCAATGACTACCACTCTAGAAGTATGTTCCTAAATATGACCTAAGGCTTATTTAGGGAGTAATCAACCGCTCCATGGGTGGAAAATATATTGACCTAAGGCTTATTTAGGGAGTAATCAACCGCTCCCTGGGTGAAAAATATATTGACCTAAGGCTTATTTTACGAGTAGTCAGCCGCTCGAAGAAAACCCTATAAAGGAATAATTATATAATTATTAAGATGACTATTTAGTTTAGTCTAAGATAGATTCGAGCGGTAGGGCTCTAAAGTAAAGGTATCTGAACTAGTGATCTTCTGACCTCATTTGTAGAAGTGAAGAATAAGAGCAGTAAGCTCTAAATCACAAAATAAAGACAAGTTAAAAGTAACGCCGCATAGGACGTTGAATAGTGAGTTTAAAAACTCGTATTCAAAACAAAAATAAAGATTAATTTTAAGCGATTGATAAATGAGCTAATGAGAGATTAACTATCTAAATAAGATGATTCGATGAAGACGAGGTTTAGATTTTAATGTCTTTGATGTGCCATTTATTTTTCGTTCCATTAGTATCTTCTAATATGTATACTAAGGGCGAGAGTTTCTTAAAGACTTTGCATCTTAGAAATTTAGGGGCCAGTTTTGCGCTGAAGTACGAACCCGCGTTGCTTTGTACGTAATTCTTACGCCAAACTGTATCACCGACATTAAATTCTTTAAATGACCGACGTAGGTCATAGCGAGCGCTATTCTTAGCGTGTGCTATGTATAAATTAGTTTGAACCTTATCAAAAATTGACGAGAGGAAACCAATATTTGTAGCGTAGACATCGCGAGGTAGAAAAACAACTTCCTCAAGATTTTGAGTTGGAGTGTAGAATGAACCACAAGGAACTGTTTCCCGACCAAATACTAAAAAGTTTGGAGAAAAACCAGTTATAGCATTAACACAACTGTTTATCGCGTGTTGAATTTTTGGGAGATAAATATCCCAGGTTCGATGATCATCACCTACCAAAGTAGCTAAAGCCGTGATGATGGTCCTATTATACCTTTCTGTAGGATTGACTTGGGGACAGTAAAATGGAGAGTAGAATATAAAAGGGACTTTATATTTATTAAGAAATGTAGTAAATTCACGGGATTGAAATTGGGGACCGTTATCCATGATAATGGTTTGTGGAACACCATGGATGAGAAATACGGAATTCTCTAAAATATTAATTATGTTAGACGCAGTAGCACGTTTTAAGGGAAAGATAAAAGTATATTTAGTAAAGGTACAATTAATAACTAAAATATGTTGATTACGTCTTCTGGTCATGGGAAAAGGACCCATAAGATCAAGCGATATAGATTGAAAAGGTCTCGAGCAAATTTTTGGTTTACCCATAGGGCCATAAGGAGAATGATTTGGATGTTTATAAGCAAGACAAATGTCGCAAGTAGAGATAAATTTAGCGATATCTTTAAACATGCCAGACCAGTAATATCGTAACGAAAGCTTCTTGTAGGTTTTGAAAATTCCGAGATGAGGTTCTTGAGAAGGACTGTGATTCCTTTCGATAATAGCCTGTCTTTCATGTGGAAGTGGAACTTCTTTCCAAGTGAAGTCATCGTTCAGAGCATGAGGAGAGTGAATGCAACGATAGAGCTTGTTTTCTTTAACCGTATAGTTTGGATAAGAATCAGGATTGTTCTGACAGCCAAGTAAAATCTTGTTGTAGTGTTCCAAGTCACGATTAGGAACTGATTCGTCCGTTAAAATAGGATTTACACCTTGACGTTGAGAATCTTCAGAGTCATGAGTTTTTGATCTGGATAGTAGGTCAGGGACAACATTATCTTTACCCTTTTTATGTTTTAGAATGAAGTTGAAGCAAGATAGGCGTAGCGTCCAACGAGCCAGTCTTCCTGAAGGATTGGATAAGTTCTGGAACCATTTAAGAGCAGCGTGATCTGTGTAAATTGTAAATTGTTTACCATTATCTAGGTAACAACGCCAGTGTTCTAGAGCAGTTATTACGGCTAGAGTTTCTCTTTCTGTTGTAGAATAGTTCTGCTGGTTTTTATTAAGAGCTTTACTCATGTAAGCAATAACAACTTCCTTGTCGTTTTGATGTTGTGTAAGCATTGCTCCTATGCCAAAATTTGATGCATCGCAATGTACAGAGAATGGGAGGTTGAAGTCTGGGCAAGCGAGAACAGGAGTAGTAACCAAAGCTTCTTTAAGTTTCACGAATGCCGATTCTGCTTCGGGGTTCCAAACGAATTTAGGGGCAATCTTCCCAGAGCAAGTTAGCCTGTTAAGTGGAGAAGCAATTGTGCTGAAGTTTGCAATGAATCTTCGGAACCAGCTGCAAGTACCGATGAATCTACGTACTTCTTTTCTAGAGGATGGTGTAGGATATTCCAAAATGGCTCGAATTTTGTCAGGATCAGCTCTCAGGCCATATTCACCTACAACAAAACCGAGGTACTTGAGTTCTTTCCTGAAGAATTGACTTTTTTCAAAATTTATAGTTAAATTGGCAAAAGAGAGTTTTTCATGAACTTTTAAGAGAAGAGAAATATGTTCTTCGAAGGTATCGCTTATAATTACGATATCGTCGAGATAACAGAATACTTTGTTGTCAAAATCTGGAGTAAACAGCATATCCATTAGTCTCTGTTGAGTAGCAGGAGAGTTAGTTAAGCCGAAGGGCATTACTTTAAATCTGTACATGCCTCTTCCGGGTACATAAAAGGCAGTCTTGTCTTTGTCCGCAGGGTTGAGAGAAATTTCCCAGAAGGCCTTCGCAATGTCGATACTTGAGAGATATTTGGCGTTTTTAAGATTGTCAAGAATCTCACTTATAAGTGGGAGGCTGTAGGCCCCACGTTGGGCGCCAAACTGTCGTGAAGCGACAGATATGAAGAAAAAAATAGAATAAATAAAAAAAATGAGGATAAACGTAATACAATTTATTTTAGTAATAAAATCTGAAAGTAACAAAATGAAGATGATAGTGAAGATGAGGATGGAGTGAAGGGATGATCACGGGATGAAGACGAGCAGGAGAGGGTCGCAGGAGAGGGTCGACGGCAGTCCGGGGCGAGTCAGCCAAAAACGGTCCAACCACAGGACTCCAGCCCCGGATGAAGGTTGACAGCAGTAGACAGGCTTCGCAGCACAGGACTCCAGCCCCGGATGAAGGTTGACAGCAGTAGGCAGGCTTCGCAGCACAGGACTCCAGCCCCGGATGAAGGTTGACAGCAGTAGGCAGGCTTCGCAGCACAGGACTCCAGCCCCGGATGAAGGTTGACAGCAGATGCAGCAGTCCTCCTCTGAAGCCCAGTGCAGAGGCAGGTTTTTAGTTGAGGTGACTGGCGGAGAAGTCAAGAGGTTTGAGGTCTTTTCTTGAGTCCCGGAGCAGTCGGCCCCGGGACAAGGCCTATATAATTTTCTTCGCTCGAAAGCTAGCGATGAAATGAATGAATGTCTAGAGCGGCCCTGTCTTATATAGCCGATTTCGAAATCAAAAGTGGAATTTGCAAAATGTTTGAAAATTAGACGAAAAGAGTGTGTAAAGTAGAAGGCCAGAACGATTATCTGGCTTTTAAGACAAAAACGGTGGATGGCCACAAAGAAAACCACGAACGATTAAAAGGTAACTATGACGACCAGATTATTGACAATAAAATGTCAAAGAATTAATAAACACAAAGTTAGCAAAAACATGAAGAAATACGATGGAATTAAAGGTTCTGGTGCGTGGATAGTGTAGTAAATAATGTTGCGCATCATCTGTGAGCAATTTGTGAGTATAGTGTAGTATGAAAATGAAAATGATAAACTCGTAATTGTTACAGTAAAACGATATCTACAATGAAACTAAATGAAAGGATGGCAATAAAAGAGCAACGTGAAACAATAAAGCTTAAACTAATAATGGATGTGATGAAGATTTGACCTAAAATTGATGTACAGACAAAGTGTCAACCATTGAGGACGTTCAGTCGGTTAGTACGTAATAATATTACTACAACATCTACGAAAACATAATGTACGTCAGAAAAAATCTGCATCTTTTTGGTAAAAGAGGTGACAGACACAATTACAGTACTAGAAATAGGGACCAACTAGTTCAGCCAGGCTTTAGACTCGCTAAAGTAGACTCATCTTTCATGGGGTACTGTTTGAGATGCTATAATAAAATTCCACAAAGTATTCTTGAACTGAATGAGACGAAATTTAAAACATGCGTTAAACGCACACTATGTAAACAAGCATATTACAAGTTGAGCGATTATATCGCTGATAAAAATGCTTGGCTTAATGCTGGTCCTGCTCGACATGGACAGGGGCGCAAAAATTGATAGCATTAAATGGTATTGTTGGAGCTGCTGAAGATTGTACAAACTTATCTTTGCATTGTATAGATTCAATGTTAGTATTATATAATCGCATAGCCCATATTGTGTGAGTACTATGTACTAGTAAGCTATCATTCACTGGAAACCTACGGCAGTTCTTGACTTGAATGTGCCCTGGCGGTTGAGAGTATGTCATGCTCTCTCAAATGTCTCGCTGATGGTGGCGCGTGTGTCGGACCATTTAGTTCCCTTCAAAATGGTTGAGCTGAATGGTGCTGATCCATGCGTCATGTTCGTGAACGGGCGCTGTCAGTTGTGACTGGTCATCTCTTAGTCGCCATGGTTTATTTGAATTATTTTGTTTTTGAGTTGTATTTTAATTTTGTTTTGCTATGGATACTTTTAACGTGCACATCTTGCTACATTGTTCTCACATAATATACCATCTCAACATGAATGATGTAACCAAGATTTTGTAACAATATTTTGATTTAAAAGAGTGTCCATGGAGTTTCTTGCCCGTTCTTCTCCATAGAGATCTACGCTAGGGAATGGGCAACTACGGTACTTTCACAGTTTTTATGTCTTGTGACTGGGACTGTAGCTACTTTAAATGTTCATTTTTGTTTCGACAATTCAAAAGTGCCTGTAACTGGCCTACTTGAAATAAATGCTTTGATTTTTGTTTTTTTTTTTTGTGTTTAATCTAGGCAAAACATGTATGTTCCATTTTTGTACTGTAAGATCTTTTTATACCATGTTTTACGCAAATAAATATATTATTATTATTAAGACATGCTGCGCCGACCACAATAAATTGGGATAAGGGCAAGAGAATGATGATGATGATGCTCGTTTGACAATCTTTCGAGAGTTTACAATTTCGCTAAATAGATTACAATCTAACGGGTTTTACAGTGACATATATATGTCACCGTAAAATTGTCAAATACGTTATATTGTAATATCTCTAGCGATATTGTAAACTCTCGAATTATTGTCAAACGAACATACTGCTTACAATAAAACATTATTTTTCGTGAAATGCATGCGATGGTAGTCAACTCACGCGGTGTGGAGGGAAGGAGGGGTTCCCCTTGCCCAGTGGTACCACTCTCATGAAAAGATACTGTAGGTACCATTTCTGAGAAATACCAATTAATATAACCTCACGTTAAAACACTTTATATTCCCCTAAAAAGCGTAGCGCGAAGCGGGGCTCCGTCGACCCTCGGGGCTATTTCTGAGTGCAGGGTTTAAAGGAACTTAACTAACCTAACGGGGGGGTGCCCCAAGTCCCGATTATGGGGGCAGAGATACTTCCGTATATTCAGTTGACAATAATTCGAGAGTTTACAATATCGCTTGAGAGAAACACGTTATATTGTAAATTGTAATATAACGTGTTTGACAATTTTACGGTGACATATACATTAGAATGCATTGCATTTGTTAATTAAAAAAAAAGAATGAGTTTTCATTGACAATGTTTTGTTTATTTTTAATATTAGTAAGTGATTTGTTTTGTAATGGACGAACTTACGACTTCTTAATTTGTAAACTTAGAATTGTTTTTAATTTTGATGATTATAAGGCCTGGATATAGTTCTCTTGTGTTAACTTAGCCCTTCAGGAAAGCCAAGCCACTTGTCGAGGATATGACGGTCTAACGCATCTATCTGTGTTCATAGCATCTAAATTTGGTCTAACATACCGACAGTTGAAGGATCGTTACAGGCTGGATAATGTAGACACCGTAGACACGTAAAAGTAAATAGTATATCTCGATAGGCCATACAACCTCCTTGTATATGGCAGTCTATATGTATACTTACAGTACTGTTACGAGCTGGGTATGAGATAAATTACTTACTACTGATTAAACAACACAATAACTTTATTAATCACAAAACAATTTAAACTTAATCACAAGTACACTACAATACACTACTGTTCACTATTCGCATATATATCGCACTTCAAGTTCACTTCGATTCGCTTCGTTGTATAGCCAAAACAAGACTGACTGTCGCCAGAATAACCACGAATATTCTCGTGGTTATTCTGGTGTGTCTGTTGGCGAGTAGGTATAAATAGACCGCTCAGGGCCGCGACAGTCAGGGATCGCCAGTGGTCCGAACAGCAGGTCGTGGTGCAGCAAGCGACACCTACGCCAGTGTTCGGAAGTTTTTGTGAATGTGCGGATGTTTGGGGGTACTTCGCAAAAACAAGTTTCGCGCGGACCGCCACTTCGCTCACTTTCCCTGTGTTCGTACAGGTGCCTAGCACTTGTGCGAGCACGGGGGGAGCCACCAGCTACCCGGTGCTTGGTCACCGACGCGGTCGCGAGCCCACTTCCCAACAGTGAAGCCCAACACCTGAATGAAGATGCCGAACCCCGTGGACATTGTCCGCGAGGTTAACCTCGGGGCGCTGGAGCGAACGGTGTCGATGCCAAACATCGACATCGCGCTGCCTGACCCAGCGCCGCCCGGACCCCCCCCCCCTCAGGCGGAGGAGAGGAAGTCGTCCGGCAAAACGAAGCCCAAGAAGCCTGCAGCCAAGGAGAAGAGGGAAGAAGAGGGAGCGAGACGGGGCGCAGCTGCCGATGCGAGCGGCGCGTCGACGGCGTCGGCGCCTGCGCGTGTTGCGCCGAAGCCCCCGCCGAGCCGACCGCACGCCGTTCCCGTGCGCCCCACCTCGTTCCGTCCGGTTCCGACGGAAACTCCGGGCCCCCCCGCCGCCGCGAACAAAGGGCGCGCGTCGCAAGCGCGCGCCGCCGCGCCCGCGCGCGCGGCTGTGCGCGACCCCAAGAAGAGAAGCCAGACTGCCGCGATACCGTGGCGCGCACCCACATCTCTGACGCCGCCTGTGCGCGTGCCCACACCGCAGCCGCGCACTCACGCGTCTGCCACCAGCGTCCCAGCGCCTACGTCGCCACCCACGCGTGATGCCGTACAACCGCACGCCGCCGCTACTGCGCGCCCCACCGCGTCGACCGCCCCCCCGGGGGCCGGGTCCGCGGTGAGGCTCGTTAAAGACTGCACCAAGCAAGCAACTGGAGCGCGCCCGATACCCCTGGCGCCCCAGCTGCCCACCTCGCCGGCGCCCCCTCGTGCCTCGGCCTATGACTCTCCGGCCGGATGGTCGGCATACTCGCCAAGAACCGGCTCGAGTATGTCGGTTACGTCCGCTGGGTCGGATGAGTCGGGTACGAGTGCATCAGGGTGGCGCGCCCCCAACATGGAAACTTCACCGGAGGCACCTCGGGAACGCGGCCACGACCAATGGCCGGAGCCGCGCCCCCAGAGACGCCGCCGCAGCTCAGACGAACCAGAGGAGGAGGCAAAGCGGTACTGCCTCGACCCGCCGCCGCAGCGCGAGAGCGCGCCGCAGCGGGGGGGGCGGGCCGGCGCCGGGTCACCTACCTTTGCGGAGGCCACCCGTCGCACGCCTCCCCCCTCTCCACTACCGACGCCGAGGAGTCCAGGGACGCAGCAAGGGGTGAGTGTCAGTAATGTCTCTCCCTCACAGCCGGCGGCCCCCCAGGACTCGGACAACAAGGCTGCCAACCAACCCAACTCGAAGCCTCAGAAGAAGCTCAAGTACCCTCCGCTTGTGGTGGAAAAGCTGCCAGGATGGGCCTCCCATTTCAGGGCCCTCAAAGAAAAACTGGGTCACCCCCCCAGCGCCCGACCTTTCGGCGCTGGATTCCGCTTCACTCCTGAGAGTGAAGTCGAATATAGGGTGGTCCAGCGCTATTTGACCGGCCTGGAGAAAGAGGATGGCACATCCTGGTTCGCGTACTCGCTACAGGCGGAGCGAAGCTTTAAGGTAGCCATCAGGGGGCTGCCTGCCGACACCACCCCAGCAGAAATCGAGGAGGAGCTCCGCGCGTTGGGATACCAGCCGGAGTACGTTCGCCACATCAAGGCGAGCCTGGGACGACCCGGCTGCGTGTTCCACGCCGTACTCAGCAGGACGACTGACGTACGCAGGATCTTCGACACCTCCGTGTTCCTGAACATGAGAGGTGTCAAAATTGAAGCCTGGCGGGGCAAACGTGGGCCCGCCCAGTGCCACCGGTGCCAGAAATGGAGGCACTCGTCGCACCACTGCCACCGACCGCTCGCCTGCGTCCGCTGCGGTGAAGGGCACACAGCGCGGGACTGCCCCCGACCACGTGATGAACCAGCCACGTGTGTCAACTGCGGGGGCGATCATCCCGCCAACAATCTTAAGTGCCCGACGTACCAAGCGGAGATAAGGGCGAACAGGCGGGCGGGCACAGCCGCCGCCATCACCGCCTCACGGCGGCCGGTAACGGCCGCTGAGCGGCCCAAGGACGTGGCCACCAACGAGGCCCAAGGCCTGTCGCTTATGGCGGCGGCCAACGGGCCCACCAACAGGGGAGAAGCCCCCTCCTCCTCGAAGCGGCGGAGGGGAAAGAAGAGGAAGCGAAGGGGCAAAGGTAAGGCACCCGAGCCCCCCACCGCTCCTGAGGGAGACCAAGCGGACGACCGGCCTTCATCCCTGGCGCGGGCTGTGTCACCGACTGCGGCCCCATTGATGCCCAGTGAGAAGTCAGCTGAGGGCCAGCCGGCCAGCGCCGGTATAGCGCGGCCCACGGCCCAAAAACTCGTAGAGCTCCACACCAAAATTGCAGAATGCCGCGCCAAGAGAGACGCCGCCTCTGCCGGCCCAGCCGCCGGCCCAGCCACCACGCCGAAAGAATTCACAGCTCGCGCCATCAACCTGCTGATGGACCTGATAAAGGCCATCAGGCAGGGCCAGAGCATCGAGCTCATTGTCCTGGACGGCCTGGCCTCGCTACTCATGTTGTACCAAGATTAGGCCGGTCGGGACATGGATTTCCCTGCGGCCCTGCAAGGCATGGTCGTCCCCCCCTCCGCCGCCTCTCCACCGGATTGGACCCAGGTAAGCTGTTTTCCCGGTACACGCAGCTTACCTGCACAGTAAGACTCCACACACAGTACTCTCACCCAGCTGCGTGACGTGTACCAAGTTAATATGGGCATGTTACGTAGCATGACCAGACATGCATCTCTCTACACACACGTAGACTCACGCGTTGTCGCGGCCCTAGGGCCTGCGATACACGCACACATGGGCGGTGTTACACCACACAATACCGCCCACACACACATGTCGAGTCTTTAGTCCGTACCACTGCCGGCTAGCTCTGGTTAGTGGGGCGGGCGGGACTCACACATCTACTGTAGGTGCGCTTTAAGTCGGCACCTCTGTCGCTGGTTGTCCCCCGCCGGGCCTCCTCCGGGTAACCGGAGGTCTCACCTGGCGGGGACGGACCGCCGAGGTGCTGTGAAGAAAACAGCGCTGTGTGACAGCGCTGTGGCGCGCCTACAGTCACATCAGAGCAGTCACACACATGGGTGCATGTTGCTACCATGCACCCAGTAGGACCTGGGGCAGCGCCCCACCCAACACGGGCCACGCAGTAGCGGGCCCCGGTATAGCTTCCGCGGGCAGGGGACATCGTCCTGGTACCGCTTGCTGCGTCCCCCCCTGACGGGGGGGACACAGCACTGATTACGTACGTACGACAGTCAGTCAAACACACATTCGACGCTCGGCCGCCGCAGCGTGCAGACGTGCGCTACGCTCCGCTCCGTCGTCTCTCCGCGCCCCCGCGCCCCCGTTCCGGTCAGCTGCAGTGCTACGTCGTAGCCCTGCGTTCTCACCGAGTCTACGTTCAGTCGTAGCACTACTACGGTTTGTGACTCGTTCACAACCATAGTGTGTTGCGCCGTAGCGAGCTAGCTACGACGAGTGCTTGCGCTCTTAGTAGTTGGTCCGCTGCGTAAAACTGTCTTTTTCAAGACAAATCTCTTCATCGTCAAAAACGTATTTTGCCCCTTCAGGGAAATCCACGGTTTAGTGGTACTTGGGTGGATACCTAACGGTGCTAACGATCCCAAGTGGGTGTTGACCCGACACACCCGCTGACCCTCTTCAAGGGAAGGCAATCCGTTGGAAGGGCTCTGACTGCGGCCTTGGGGGATCTCCTAGTGGCAGTCTGGTAGCACTTAACCCCCGTTTGTCCACAGCTGCACCCGGGACGTCTGGGTGTCTCTACCCCAGCGGCCCGGATCGGTCGCAAGACCCATAGGGCCCTACCGCACAATAAGACTGGCGGTAGGATTACAAGCTTAGGGCACACAGTAGCACACACCTCCCTGTGTCACCGACAGGGAGAGAACACATCCCCGGGTTATCCCGCCCGGGGAGTTAGGTACTGGTATCGCTAGATAGGCAAACAGAATAGGCCCTTCAGGCAATTCTCAGACAGTCGTGTCGCTGGCAAGTTTGTTTGTGTTTTTCTTCTTGCCAGTAACACTAGGAAAAACACAAGGATGGGTTCGCTTTTACGGGGAACTGTCTGCCCGGGGAGTTCACGTTTCACGTGTCTCCTCGGGACTAGGTAGTTAGCTTTTAGTTAGCTCATTATTAGGATTATAGGCTGTTAGGCTCCCCCTGCCAATATGGCTTACCGCAACGTACCACTAAACGCGCATTTTGACGACCTGATACAGGTACTGTTGGCTGACGACAGTCCCTATATCCAGGCCAAATACGCGGACCTCTTGACTCCTTTTAAAAAGGATAGTTATAGAGCACTCAGGAAGGAATTTCCATCTAGGTCGCCCACGCGCTCCCCCGACCCGTTAGCTCAATCCTCCGATATGGAGATTGTAGAGTCCCAGCCAGCCCCTGAGAGCTCTCCGGAGACCTCGGGCACCAACTCCTCGTCCTCTGAATCTGAGGACTTTCAGTTGGTGCAGAAGGGCAAGAGGAAGAAGGGAAGGCAAGCGAAGGCCGGTAAGGCCAAGAAGGCCGTCACGGACTTCAATGCGCCTCCCCTTGCTCCCCTAGCCTCCCCACCCCCGTCCGGTGTTCCTGCACCCCTAGCTGCCTCCCAGGGCAGCCGCCCGTCCAGCCCTATGGCTATTTCCTCATCGCAAGGTGCGGCTCCTGTCAGCCGCCCTGCAAGCCCCATGGCTGCTTCTCAGCCAGCCCCCTCTTCAGCTGCTCCTTCTTCAAAGAAGCAGTTAAAACCCCCGGCTCTGTACATCCAGGAGAAATCCAGATGGACAGAAATCTCCAAGATGTGTGTTGATCGCAAGATCAACTACACCAACGCCACCTCTACCCTTCAGGGTATCAAGGTGAAGACCCAGAAGTCTCGTCCACGCGCTTCGTGGAAGGAACGTCGCCTTTCACACGTATAGTCTCCCTGAGGAGAAGCCGACCCGTGTGGTCATCAAGCGGATCCCCAAGGAGATTCCCTCCCAAGATATCCTGGAGGATCTCACCTCCCAGGGTATCCCCGTTTCGGCGGTCCACCGCCTTCACAAGAATAGGTCCCAAGGGGGTGACGAGTACGACATGGTACTCGTAATATGTGACCCAGTTGAAGGGCACCACCCCATCTTCAAAGTCCGGTCAGTATGCTCGCTCTCGGGCATCATCATTGAGAGGCCTAAAAAGCTTAAAGTCGTCGGGCAGTGTCATCGCTGCCAGCTTTATGGCCACAGCCAAAAGCACTGCTACGCACCGCATAGGTGCGTAAAGTGCCTCGGCGATCATGCCACGGCAGACTGCACCCGTCCTAAGGACAGGAATCTCTGCACAGAGCCGCCTAGTTGCGTCCTGTGCGGTCAGTCTGGCCACCCGGCTAACTACAGGGGCTGTCCCAAAGCCCCCAAACAGTCCGCTGGTAAGTTGGCCAATCGCGCCAACCAACGCCAGCAGAGGGAAGCTCCCTCTTCTTTTCAAGTCCCCTCCAAGGTCCTCCCCGAGCGTCTCAGCCCGCAGAGGCCCTCCCCATGGAACATGCTGAACCATCAGCAAGCGTTCCCAGCCCTCGCGAAGTCCCAACCCAACCCCCCCATGCCCGGCCTAATGGAAAACCCTGTACCAGCGCCCACTCCCGTGGTCGCCCCTCAGGTCCTTCCTAAAACCCGCGCTCCCGTCACTCAAACCCGCGCTCCCGTCGCTCCAACCCGCGCTCCTGCTTCACAGGAATCTAACCTCAAATACTTGATGAAGTATCAGCCCCTTTGCACCCCTGAGGCCGACCGCATGGTGGCCGAACTCAGGGCTGCAACGGACCTTCAGCAAGTAGTTGATATCATTGATGCCTATCCGGTCATCAAGTCAGCCTTAAGCAACCTTAGTTTCGCGCCGTAATGGATATTACACCCGGAATCTCTTGCACCCAACCCCGGTCCCTTAGATTAGGTTACTTTAACGCCAACGGCATGAGAGGTCAACGCGACGAGATCGCCTCTTTCCTCCGTGACCACAACGTTGACGTACTCCTCATCCAGGAGACCTTCCTTAAACCCAGCCACCGCGACCCCAAGATTGCGAACTACCGTTTAATTCGCAATGATAGGTTACGTTGCCACAAGGGTGGTACTCTCATTTACTTTCTCAAGGAACTGCACTGCATCCCTATCGACCCCCCTCCTTTAAAGTCCCTACTTGAGGTTTCAATCTGTCGGCTAGCTATGACCGGTCATCAACCGATCCACTTAGTGTCTGCTTATTTGGCCCCTTCTAACACGTCGGAAGATCACAACCTCCTGGTTAATGATCTCACCCTCCTTTTCGGCTTAAGTGACTCCGTGATCATCCCGGGCGATCTTAATGCCAAACACCCAGCCTGGAACAGTAGAATGACGAACCCGAGAGGGGAAGTCCTCTACGATCTAGGTCTGTCTCTCAACTTTGACCCGATCGCTCCTATCGAGCACACCTATTATCCCGACACTCCCAGCTATCATCCTGACGTGCTCGATATAGCGCTGCTCAAGAACGTGAACCTTCGGTTACACTTGATTGAGACGTTACACGAGCTCCATTCCGACCATCGTCCAGTGCTCATGCACTTGATTCCTCGCTCGGGTATCATTGACCCCAGCCAACCCCCTCCCACCACTCTCACCACTGACTGGAGGAAAGTAAGCGATATGCTGAAATCTGAAACGTCACCGCTTCTTGATGGTATTCCCGACCATATTGTCTCTGTCGCAGACACCGAGGCCGCAATCAACTCGTTTACAGAACACGTACAATCCGTACTGAAGGATTGTTCTCGAGAAGTACCAGCGATGAGCGATCAACGCTGGATACTTCCCGACGAAATTCGTGAACTGATAAACGAGAAGAATGCGGCCATACGTGCCTACAGCTCTTGGCCCTGCGAAGCGAACAAGATTCACATGCGTTCCTTACAGCGTGCTGTAAAGAAACGCACCAGTGAGTTTCGTTCGAGTCAATGGGACAAAACGCTCAGCGAACTTGAGCCCACTCACCTAGCTTTCTGGCAGCTTCAGAGGAAGTTGCGCACCTCGGAAGAGGTTTCTTCTCCACCCCTCATCCGTCCCGATAAGAGCGTCGCTTTTGACGACTCTGAAAAAGCAGAATGTCTGGCCGACAGTTTGGAATCCCAATGTTCACCGAGCACTCTACCAGTAGACAAGCAGCACCTTGATGAGGTGGATGCAGAAGTCGAACGTAGAGCTTCGCTTCCCCCTGTAGAAGACCCCGATGACCCTCTCCCCGTCATCACCCCGGAAGAGGTCAAAGATATCATAGATAAGTTACAGCCTCGGAAAGCCCCAGGCGCCGATGGCTTCACTAATAGAGTTGTTAAAGCCCTCCCCGCCCGGCCCGGCTCATAGTCCTTTTGGCTGCCATCTTCAATGGCGCCCTGAGCAACAATATGTTCCCCCAAGCGTGGAAAGAGGCCACTGTTATAGGTATTCCCAAACCTGGGAAACCGAAAGCCCAGCCTTCGAGCTACAGGCCGATCAGTCTCCTGAGTGCTCTCGGCAAAATCTATGAAAGGCTTATTTATAAGCGTCTCAGAGATTATGCCGAGACAAAGGGCCTCATCCCTAAAGAACAGTTCGGCTTCAGGACCGAACATTCTTGCATACATCAAGTCCACCGCATCGTTGAACACGTTAGCGCTGGTTTCCAGCGCGGAGCGATGACGGGCGTGATGTATTTCGATATAGCGAAAGCCTTTGACAAGGTCTGGCACAATGGCTTATTATATAAGCTATACCAACTCGGTGTGCCTGACCGTCTCGTGCTCATCTTACGAGACTTTCTGTCAAACCGTACCTTCCGCTACCGTGTGGGTAAGACGTTATCCTCTCCCCATCCTATCCGTGCCGGAGTCCCTCAGGGCTCCGTTATCTCTCCCCTCGCGTTCACGTTGTATACTAGTGACATCCCCAAGAACAAGAAGGTTCAGTTAGCCCTATTTGCCGACGACACGGCAATTTACTACACCGGCCGTTCTCAGACTAACATCCGTCGCATCCTCCAAACAGCTGTCGACTCGCTCGGCGCTTGGTTCCGTAAGTGGAGGATTGAGGTTAACCCTGACAAGAGCCAGGCAGTTCTGTATTATAAGGCACGCCTTAAGCGTTCGCCAGGTCCCCCCGTCACTATGTTTGGCAAGCCTATCCCTTGGGAGAAGCAAGCCAAATATCTTGGAGTTATTCTTGACGACCATCTGTCATTCAAGGCTCATATCAAAGCAGCTCGTGACCGAGCTGCCTTTGCTATGGGCCGACTCCATTTCATGATCACTAGGAAGAGCAAGTTGTCACTGAAGTGCAAGTTGCGTCTTTACACCGCAGTCATCCGTCCCATCATGACATACGCTTGTATCGTATTCGCTCATGCCCACCCGCGTCATATCCACACGATGCAGACCTTGCAGAACCGATTCCTCCGTAAGATCACCGGTGCCCCCCCGTACGTCCGTAACGACAGTCTACACGTAGACCTTAGAATCCCTACCGTTAAGCAGTTCATGAAACGCCTTTCCAAGCGTTACTTCGACACTGCCATCAAACATAGGAACCCCCTAATCGCATCGGCCGCCCGGTACGACCCATCGCGTATTAGCTCAGTCCAACGTCCGCGTCACACCTTAGTCACCCCCGACGATCCGATCACTATCTTGCAAGAGAGTAGGAAAGATACCAGTACAGTTCGTAGATTGTACAAATACAAACCGAAGACCTTCCGACCTCGCCGCCGAGGTCCGGCGCGTAATCCCAAGTCAATCCCTCCCCGACCCTTGCCTGAGCCAGCCCGCGATGCTGAGCCTTTAGCAATAAAACAGTCCCTAAATAAAGACAATCAGATCCAGCCTGTTCCTTTGCTGCCCCCAGCGACGCCCTAAGCCGAGGTCCGTACCCCACAGGGGGTGCCCTTAGAGCGCTGTCGCTTAGTTTTTAGTCATTTTTGCCCTGGCTGGAGGCCTTAAATTCAAGGCATCCACAGGACTTGCCCGGTTAAGCAGAAGCCAGTCTTCGTAGACTGAACTGCGAGATGCCCTACACAAAAAAAAAAAAACGCGACAGTCAGTCTTGTTTTGGCTATACAACGAAGCGAATCGAAGTGAACTTGAAGTGCGATATCTAAGCGAATAGTGAACAGTAGTGTATTGTAGTGTACTTGTGATTAAGTTTAAATTGTTTTGTGATTAATAAAGTCACATCGAATATTCTAGAGGGTCATAAAAAACAGTAGGTAAGTAGCTAGGTAGGTAATAAAATTAGTAGGTAATTATTATTACTAGCTACTTGTACAACACAAACAAATATGAACCGTATGCCCTAGGCGTACGGTCGAAATTCTAATGTCTTTTTATAAAGAGGTCGCGAGTTTGTACCTACTTAACTTTAAAACTAATAATATCAGAAAGCTCTCGAAATTCCAACGTACACATACTGTAATCACGTGCTTTCTCGAATGTTCTAGTAGGTCCGATGTAACAGTACCAACGCCAGTTTCCGTGTAATGTATCCTGAAAGATCCTTCAACCAACCAAGTTTTGGAAAGTTCTGTACTAATTTAGCTTTATTTCTTTAATTTCAATAAAGAACTGCGTATTTTTCGTGTTAGTAAATAGATAACACTATGTACAAAAAAAAAAAAAAGTTTTATTTCAATAACATTTCAGTAACACAGAAAACCTGTAAATATTCAAATGAAAATCTATCTATACATATAATAAAATCGTTGAGACCAAAAAATCTGTACATTGAAGATTAAAAAAAAAAATCGCCCAGGGTGACTTAAAAAATAAGTAACTGAACATATTAAAACCATTTTTTAAATTTTTGTTTGTTTGTTTGAACGCGCATCACGTAAAAACTGCTGGACGGATTTTGATGAAAACTTCACTAATCTATTTAAATAAACTCAGAATAACATTTAGGCTATAGAAATTATGGAAAATTTTGGAAAAAGGGGGTGAAAAGGGGGGGTAAAGTTTGTATGAAAAAAAAATTTTAGATTGGTCTAGAATCATGAAACTCAGAGTAAATACTTATTATTAAAAATAAAGAAATACCTGTTTCAGCATTTAAAAAAAAATCATCCAGAGACGTAAAAAAGAGGATTTTGTGTTTAAAATTAATAAACTTCATACACCTATAGAACAAAATCCAATGAAGTATAAACATTTAAAAGTTGCTGTAAATACTTCAAATCTAATACAGGTAAATATAATTACTCAATTTTTTTGAAATTTGATTTTTGAAGTGAATACGCCCAAAATAGCGGAACTCAAGAAAATCGGCTTTCCTCGGTATAAGTAGTTGGTAATACAGGGTGGAAACGGTAAACGGGGCAGTAAGGGGAACTGCAGCTACACGAAAAAGGTCTTAGAAACAATCCATAATTTTTTCGCTAAATGTTGATCCCCATTCACAGATTTAATTAAAAAATAAAGTGCAGTTAGCAAGAAAATTGCCATTTTACATAAAACAATTTTTTTGATGCCAATAATGATAAACCTTAACCGTTGCAGCTACATGAAAATGGTCTTAGGAAATCATCCGTAATTTTTCGTGAAATTTTGATTCCCATTCACAGATTAAAAAAAAGTACAGTTAGCAAGAAAATTGCTATTTTACACAAACATTTTTTGATGCCAATCGATCCTGTTTCTAATACTCAACGGTTAAGGAAGCTCCCCTTTCTGCCCGGTTAATCGTTTCCACCCTGTATCTATACATAATAATAAAATCGTTGAGACCAAAAAGTCTGTACATTGAAGATTAAAAAAAAAATCGCCCAGGGTGACTTAAAAAATAAGTAACTGGACACATTAAAACCATTTTTAAAATTTTTGTTTGTTTGTTTGAACGCGCATCACGTAAAAACTGCGGGATGGATTTTGATAAAAACTTCACTAATCTATTTAAATAAACTCAGAATAACATTTAGGCTATAGAAATTATGGAAAATTTTGGAAAAAGGGGGTGAAAAGGGGGGGTAAAGTTTGTATGAAAATTTTTTTTTAGATTGTTCTAGAATCATGAAACTAAGAGTAAATACTTATTATTAAAAATAAAGAAATACCTGTTTCAGCATTTTTTTTAAATTTCATCCAGAGACGTAAAAAGAGGGTTTTGCGTTTAAAATTAATAAACTTCATACACCTATAGGACAAAATCCAATGAAGTATAAACATTTAAAAGTTGCTGTAAATACTTCACATCTAATACAGGTAAATATAATTTCTCAATTTTCTTGAAATTTGATTTTTGAAGTGAATACGCCCAAAATAGCGGAACTCAAGAAAATCGGCCTTCCTCTTGGTAATACAGGGTGGAAACGGTAAACGGGGCAGTAAGGGGAACTGCAGCTACACGAAAAAGGTCTTAGAAACAATCCATAATTTTTTCGCTAAATGTTGATCCCCATTCACAGATTGAATTTAAAAATAAAGTGCAGTTAGCAAGAAAATTGCCATTTTACATAAAACAATTTTTTTGATGCCTAAATGATAAACCTTAACCGTTGCAGCTACTTACATGAAAATGGTCTTAGGAAACCATCCGTGATTTTTCGTGAAATTTTGATCCCCATTCACAGATTAAAAAAAGTACAGTTAGCAAGCAAATTGCTATTTTACATAAAACATTTTTTGATGCCAATCGATCCTGTTTCTAATACTCAACGGTTAAGGAAGCTCCCCTTTCTGCCCGGTTAATCGTTTCCACCCTGTATTTACAAATAAAATAATACTACGAAGAAAATGTAGACTATACGAATGTGCATCTATACATATAATAAAATCGTTGAGACCAAAAAATCTGTACATTGAAGATTTAAAAAAAAAATCGACCCGGGTGACTTAAAATAAGTAACTGAACATATAAAAACCATTTTTAAAATTTTTGTTTGTTTGTTTGTTTGTTTGTTTGTTTGTTTGTTTGTTTGAACGCGCATCACGTAAAAACTGCTGGACGGATTTTGATGAAAACTTCACGAATCTATTTATATAAACTCAGAATAACATTTAGGCTATAGAAATTATGGAAAATTTTGGAAAAAAGGGGTGAAAAGGGGGGGTAAAGTTTGTATGAAAAAAAAATTTTAGATGGTTCTAGAATCATGAAACTCAGAATAAATACTTATTATTAAAAATAAAGAAATACCTGTTTCAGCATATTTTACAAAATTTATCCAGAGACGCAAAAAAGAGGGTTTTGTGTTTAAAATTAATTAACTTCATACACCTATAGAATAAAATCCTATGAAGTGTAAACCTTTAAAAGTTGCTACATATACTTCAAATCTAATACAGATAAATATAATTTCTCAGTTTCCTTGAAATTTGATTTTTGAGGTGAATATTGAATACGCACAAAATAGCAATTTAATGACTGACAATTTGGCTTTAGTGACTCATCGATCAACGCACAGCCTAAACCGCTGGTCGTAGAGACCTGAAACTAGCAGGGTGTGTTCTTTATATGATGTAGGCATCCGGTATAGAAGAATTTTCCAACATTGAACCCCTAAGGGGGTAAAAAAGGGGGACAAAGTTTGTAAGAGACAACGTGATTCCTTGGTCCAATCTACTTGAAAATTTGCATAAACCTTTTTAACAGAATTGATGGAAGACGTGTTTCGTATTTTATTGAATTGAACCCCTAACGGGGTTAAAAAAGGGTAAACAATTATTTTGGCCATGGCGCTGATTTGATTCGTTTGATTTAATAGTACATTGTGATACAAGGGGCTAAAACGACCCATTATAGACGAGGTAAGTTTTACTACCGAGCTTTAGCGAGGTAGTAAATAGAAACCGAGTTATAATGGGATTTTAGCGCCGTGTGTTACACCGTACTTTTCACTACGATTGCGAGAAAATAAAATAACCATATTTAATATAATAGTTTATTTTATTAAAATGAAATGTACAATTTGTACTGTTGTTCTAATGAGATGTTTTTTCCGTGCAACATAATCTCAGTTCTCTGTGAAGACGAATATAATATTGTGTCGTCTGTGAGGTAAACGTAGGAGATAAAAAGAAATTCAAATAAATAATACAGAAAAAATCTTAAAATTTCGCGCCCATGCCTTTTTTATTTCTTCTGTAGTTGGAATGCAACGCACACATCCTGCCAAAGAGTTCGGCGTTCGGCGCGTTTGGTTCCATTTTTAAAATAAAATGTTTTTTTTTTTTATGGAACAGTAATAAGTCAATTCTTCATGAATTATGAGTAAAGACTTTGCGCTTTCGAACACCGACTACGAAATTTAAAAAAAAAAAGCTTATTTTCCCTAGGGCTATAATGAGCAATTTTACGGCCCCTCTGGTACGCTATTATGACGGTCTTTTCGAGCAAGAGGAGTGAAAACTACATTTTATTTCGACACATGTTTGAAAACTCAGTCCGATTTTATTCAAAAAGGTTGAACTCACATGAAACCTTGGTGCTACACTCTAAAATTGGAATGTCTCGAAAGTCACCGTATTATATTATATTGGAAGGTTTCAAAGCTTTAAAGGTTATGCACTTCCTCATGGGACGTCATCATCATCATCAGCCTATAATGTTCCCACTGCTGGGGCACGGCCTCCTCTCAATGAGAGGGAATGGGCTATAATCTACCACGCGGGCCCAGTGCGGATTGGTACGCTCATGGGACGTAGAGTTAGAAATTTGAAATAGAAGATTAAAACATTTTGGTACCAAAATTGTCACCAAAGGTATGTCAATGAAGATGGAAGGCAGTTGGCCTTGCAACAGATGCCGCAAGAGTTTACAACAGCTTTATCGTGTTTAGGGCGCTTTCAATTTAGACGTTTCGTGTCGCGCCGCTGCGGTGCCAAAGCAGTGCGTTTGTTGTAAGACTCGAAACGTGTAAATTGAAAGCATTAGGATCATTTCATGCAACTTCATGAGAACCTTTAACCTAACTAGAGTGCGACTTTCATCGATGATCTGACGATGGAGATGAAAGATAGTAGCGAGAAGTCCTCAAAAGTTTACAGCAGCTATATCGTGTTTCGGCTCATGTAATAACGCACTCCGATGAGAACTTTAGACCTGGCAGGAGTATGACTGTCATTGACGGTCCAACGATGGGGACAAAAGGCAGTTGCAAAAGAAGTCTTCAACGGTTTACAGCAGCTAAATCGTGTCCCGGCCTACTGCGTGCACCTTGATGAGAACTTTCGACCTAGCTGGAGTATGACTGTCATCAAGTGTCTAAGGAAGCAAATGTAAATGATAATAATATAAATTTTATTTCAGATAAAATACAATCTATTTATGTATTAACCTATCGATACTAAAAAAAAAGTAAAAATAAGAAACACACTTTATACAAAATAGATACGAGTTACACCTATGTGTGCAGCCGTCTCCAGTGAGCCAGCATGGGCAAGCTTTCGAGGGAAGCCCTTATTTGGAAAATCATAAGAGAATATATGAGCGATTAATGCAAAGATTTCCGAGAAATTAAATTGTTACCTACTTGAATCTACACTAATATAATAAAGCTGAAGAGTTTGTTTGTTTGGTTGAACGCGCTAATTTCAGGAAATGGTGGTTCGAATTAAAAACATATTTTAGTGTTGGACAGCCCGTTTATCAAGGAAGGCTAACATCACCAATAGGAGCGGAGCATCAATGAAAAATTTCCCAAAAACAAAGATTCATTCCTTTTTCTTTGCTTCCGTTGCAAGTACTGCATAACGCGGTTAAAGTTACACAGCAATCACGTACGAAGGAATTGTTCCTCCTATGCATTTAAAAAAAAGGTCGATAGCATATGTCTAAGGTTGACTCACACTTTCTCTAACCCTCACTCGCAGACGAAGTTGCGCGGGTCAGCTAGTCAGACATAAAGCCCGAAAAGTTACAAATACAAACGAGTTCAAATCCTACTTGCAAACAAACTGGAAAAGATTGGCGTTCGGGGAACAGCTCTTGACCTTTTAAAGGACTACCTTTCAAACAGGACACAAAGAGTGAAGATTGGCCAGCATATCAGTAGCGACGCGGCTGTATTGTACGGAGTCCCTCAGGGAAGTGTATTGGGCCCAACCCTTTTTTTGATATATATAAATGACCTCTGTAATATGATAATACCTAATGCTAAAGTTTTCTCTTACGCCGATGATACAGCCGTTGTCTTCTATGGGAGTTCTTGGCACGATGTCAAGCATCATGCTGAGACAGGTATTGCTCGTGTCGCTGATTGGCTAAAATCCAACCTCCTAACGCTAAATACCTCCAAAACGAATTTCATATGTTTTAGCATTTCTAAGCGTAATGAACCAACTGATGAGTTTGGCATCGTTATTCGTTATACATACATGTAAGGGTGAATACGGCAATAATTGTAACTGCCCAAGTATTCGCAAAGTTACCGAAATTAAGTATTTGGGTGTAGTAGTGGATAATAGGCTATCCTGGTACCCTCATGTAGAACAAGTAACCGCCAGAATTAGAAAGTTAAGTTGGTTGTTCAAAACCCTAAGACATGTTGCACCAATGGCAAAAGCGAACAACAAATGCCCGTCTAAAAATTTACTCACACAAGTTTACCTTGCACTTGTACAATCTGTGCTCGGATACTGTATTCCGGTTTGGGGAGGTACAGCAAAGACCAAATTGATACATCTAGAACGAGCACAACGCGAACTCCTAAAGATTATGCATTTTAAAAGGCTTAGATTCCCTACTGTAGACCTTTATCAGATCAGTGATGTACTCTCTGTCAGAAAGCTGTACATAGTCCTAACAATATTAAAAAAGCATAAGTCTTTGCCCTTTAATGTGGGTATTACCCCGAAAAGAAGGAAGTTTAGCATAGCATACCTACATAGTTTAGCATACCTTCAACTAAGACCAAATTTGCATGTAATCAATATCGTAAACGATCAGCTCAATTGTATAATAGAATAAATAAAAAGATAAATATACATTCTAAAAATAAATATGTTTGTAAAGAAACACTAGTTAAGGCGCTTAGACGAGCTAAATTAGCAACTCTATTTCTGGTGGTTCAAACTTCGTTTGAAATGCTGTTAGAATAAAGTTCTAATCAGCTTGCACTACAAAGTGGTTGTTACGTCAGCCACTGCGGGCCAAATAGCGCGAAATGAGTGGTTTCGATCGATTTACAAAAAAACTATTGATTGGATTAAAAAACTAAAACAGTATCATGATAATATATTGCTTGTAGAATTGTTTGCCAAAAAATCAAAATGATCGCATGCATATTAGTATGTTTTTTATTGTATGTGATTTCTTTTTATCGAGCCAAATTAATTGTATTATGTTTTCAAAACAGTATCATGCTAGCATGTATCCTGAAGAATATCATATATTTTTCTGGTCTTGTTTATAGCAGTGAATCATATACTTTTAGTAATTATAAAACTCGCGTTTAGCTCTTATAGTCGCCTTAAGTGGATAAAACCACTTACGTATGAGGACACAGAAGCATTGTTATAACACGGATTATTCATATACACACAGACACACACACCCACTTACTCTGACAAACACGCTCATACACACACACACACACTCACACAAACACACACACGCACACTCACAATCTTTAAGTATACTCTTTTTTTAATTTTTTAATTTCTTATTTTTGTTAGCCTAGACTTAGTATTCTAAACTAAATTTAACATTTAAAAAAATATTGTGTTAATTATCACGCTATACAAAATAGGGAGGGGCGGAGTCTTCTACTACAGGCATTATTTGTCTAAAAGAAGATTCCGAACACAACAATTTGTAAACCAATTATTTGACACAATAAATTTTATTTTTTTACTACTATCTACAAATAATAAAAATGCTTTGTCCTGAAGGATTGTGGTAGATCAACGCACAGCCTTTACCGCAGATTGTAGAAATCTGAAGCTTGGAGGGTGTATTTTTTGTATAATAATTTCAGAAAATCATTTCTTATCGTATGCCTATGATACGATAAGAAAGGATTTTCTGAAATTATACCCCTAAGGGGGTGAAAAGGTAGGGGCAAAGTTTGTACGGGAAAATGTGATTCCTTGGTCCAATCTACTTCAAATTTTGCTATCAACAATATCAACAGAATTGATGGACGCGTTTCGTATTGCACGTAAATTAATTTCAATGCATATCTTAGGAGATACACCGTTTTAAATAACTCCGCAGCAAAATAATGATCATGTACCGGGCGCGCATTTTCATTATGCGGAAGGATGTGTATGATGTGCTCTTTGAAAATTGTATTATAGGTGCTTGCGACCCAATCTCTGTAACCCTCTCTTTCTCTTATGTGACGCAGACGAAGTTGCGCGGGTCAGCTAGTTTACAAATAAAATAATACTACGAAGAAAATGTAGACTATACGAATGTACATCATAAAACATTTCGGTCGCGACTGTAAGAAGTATTAAGTTACAGAATTATAATCATCAAAATCATCAATACAACCCTCCAAGTTCATAAGAGTCGATGAACGGATTTTTCACGGTCAAAGTACTTCTTCGACTGTTATGAACTTGGAGGGTTGTATTGATGATTTTGATGATTATAATTCTGTATCTTAATACGTCTTACAGTCGCGACCGATATGTTTATCAACATAAAACTTAGCACTGCCCTGCAAATTGCAAAAAACGTAAGAAAAATTGAATTTCGCGGGCCACCCTGACGCTTTCACCTTAAGATAATGTGTAGGTACACCTGTAATTTGGTACCTACATGCTGCAAATGATACACCTAACACCCTAAGCTGTATATCAATTTTGAAAAACAAACAAATTGAAACATTATTAACGAAGTATCGATATTTTTCTATAATTATTCTAGGCTTAAATCTTATTCATAAGAATACCTACACAATGAAGATGTATCCGGTTGTAAGTACTAGTCGTGCTAACGGCACAGACAATCTAGTAGCTAGCATTTGCAGTACAACCTTGTGGATTATGAAGTACCATAACACAAACATGCATCCGACCCAGCTCTCGAGAACGGTTATGCCACATTGTATTGGGATCGAGCTATCATCACGGACAGGACCATTTTAGTAAAAAAGCCTGATATTGTGGTTATAGATCGCCGAGAGTGACGTGCAATGATTGTTGACATCACTGTCCCTCATGACGAGAATCTTGTGATGAAAAAAAAATAAGTATCTTGACTAAGCACTCGAGGTTGTCGACATGTGGGTCGTGGACTCTGCGCAATCATTGTTCCAATAGTCTTTACGACCCTCGACCAACACTTTAGGACCCTCTGCTGGATCAAGGGCTTAGGGATTCAGAAAGCAGTAGGTACTCAAACAATGCACGCATAGTAAGAAGGTCCCTCTCTCTAAATCCCCCACCGCCCTCACCACCGGCAGTTTGGTTTTGCTAATGCCGATGAGCTACTAGAATATTTTTAAACTCATTTTTTTTTGTGTGGTTTTATTTTCAAAACTGGAAAATAGTATTTAAGGAAAATAAATTATTGAACTAATACACAATGAAGAAAAGTTTTAAGGCCTCAAAGCACTGCATGCAGGTCCCTGCCTGCAGGGACAGAGTACCAGTATCAGGGCCGTCTTTACCAGGGGGTGCAGGGGGTGCGGTGCTCCCGGGGGCGCCTGTCTAGCTCTGAATTTTGGGATATTTCATTGAACTTAACGCCATTGCACAGTTTTATATACCTAAGTAGGTACTTGTTACTTCCGACAAATATGTATGCGCAAGCAAAATAGTATATTTTATAACGAGGGACTAAACGAAGCCATTATATACCCGAGGTGGTTTGACTCCCGAGCTTGCGAGGGAGTCATTAAAAAGCGAGGGTATATTAAGTTGGCGTTTAGTCTCGAGGTGCAAACTGTACTTTTCACATCGAGTGCGAGAAAAATAGTCATTTAAAACCGAACAAATTTACACTCGATAAACATTCTGAACTGAGCGGTCAGTTTTTTAGCAACAGAGGCATTGCACATACTTTTCAAAATCAACGATGCACACAAACAACAATAATTTTTTGAAGTTTTGTTTTTTTTTTTCAATAAACCGCTTTCTATTTGCAAGCCAATTCGAAATTTAAATAATACCTTTGATCCATTAAAAAAAAAATAGTTAGGTACTGTTTTGTGACCATGTTTCAGAGTAAAATATCGTTCCATTTTTAAATTACTTTTTACTCCCTAGGGAATAAACGGTCACTTTAATCCCGCTTCGTAGGGCTATAATGGCGTACTTTTAGAGCATGAGAAGTGAAAAAAAATAGTCATCAACAACAATATTTTTTAAACTTTTATTACGCTTTCGGCGCTTGTCATACCGCATTACTACACTACACAAATAACAATAATTGCGCCCTTTGACATTGCCGCCCGGTCGCCCGCACTTGAAGCAAAATGATCTCTAAGTCAATAAAGTGTAAGTTAATTCATTTGAAATGGGCGCGTGGCGCGGCACCTGTACCACCTGTACGTCTGTTGCGCTTGCGTCCTTCCTTTGACATAGCCGTCCGGGCGCTTGCACTTAAAGAGAAATGATCTCCTACGATTAGGTGTAATTTCATTTGAATTTACAGCGCGGCGCGCGGCGCCTATGTAAGTGTCCGTCAGACCGTCAGTGATTTCAGATTTCTTCTTTTAAGGACGCTGTAACATTTTCGTTGAACTCAAATCTAGGTATCTAATGCCGCAACAGTGCCAACATCACGCGCACGCACTGCGCACACATTGAACTACTCTGAGCGTTCGAATTTATACTTCACCTAAATAATCTAGGTCCTTCATATTATTTTTTAATGTTATTGAAATTGACTCCGGAAAAACACTTGGATCTTTGATCAACCCTGTCTATGTCTCCGTGATTTACATAAAATAAAATCGCGCGAATGGAAACTAGCGCGACTGAACTTTTGTGCGACTTAATGGCTACAGAGGTTTACTCTGTAGAGTACACATAACATCACGCCTCTTATTACTCGTAGTTGTAGGTGGATTTTTTTTTTGGTTTTTCCGTCATGGGTGTCGTTTTCATGGTTTTTGAGGTCGCTGATTACGAAAATGATGTAGAAATGAAAATCCAAGATGGCATCTAGATTTTTTTTGGTTTTTCCAACATGGGTGTCGTTTTCAAGGTTTTTGGGATCGCTGATTACGAAAATAAGTTCAAAATGTAAATCCAAGATGGCTTCTAGCTTTTTTTGGTTTTTCCATAATGTTCAAATTGTCCTACGCACCATCTTAGATTTCCATTTTGACCCTATTATCGTTATTAGCGACCCCTAAAACCATGAAAACGACACCCATGATGGAAAAACCAAAAAAACATCTTAAAGCCATCTTTGATTTTTATTTTGACCTTATTTTCTTGATCAGTGATCCAAAAACATTGAATGCTGGAATGAATTAGAGATGCATGAAAATAATCTCAGTGTTATTGGCTCCTTCTAACATTTAAAAATAGATTTGATATTGACGGGGAGGATTTATATAATGAATTAGAATTGTTGCCAATATTTTTTCCTCTCCTTCTTGTTCACCGTCGCCGTGAGCAGGTGCAGCACCCTCGACAGCTGGAGCGTCGTCGAGTGTTCCGAGCGAAACCCGAACTGTTGAGGGCGCGGCTCGACGTGTTTCTTGAGGTGTCGCAGCAGGAGTTGCTCAAACACCTTGGAGGTGCAGGGGAGAAGCGTGACGGGCCGATAGCTCTCAGGCTTCAGCACGTCTTTGTGTGGCTTTGGCAGCATTATGACGCGCCCCTCTTTCCACGTGGCCGGGAAGGTCCCGGTGCGCAGGATCCCCGTAAACAGGCGCGCCAGGGCCGCGACCGTACGGTACGGCAGGTGGCGCAGCACTGTGTTGGTGATTCCATCGGCACCTGCGGCCTTTCTCGGCTTCGTCCCGAGGATGGCGCGTCTCACTGCACACGGAGAAAAGTAGATTGGGTCTTCCTCTGGAGCTATCGGCGAAGCGAAGTACTCTCCAAGGTGCCTCTCGACTGCTGCGATGTGCTCGGTGTCCGAGCTCGGGTTTGGCTGGAACTGACGCTCCAGGTGCTCGGCGAAGATCTCCGCCCGGTCTGCTGCAGCGTACCTGGGTGCCCCGTCGCTGTGTCGCAGAGGGCGGACCGGGGCTGGGGTGTTCGTCAGCGTCCTGCAGAGTTTGTGTATCGACGGCCAATCTCCCTCTATGGCGTCGATACGTTCCTCCCAGCCCGCGGCATTGAATTCCTGTAGCTTGGCCCGCACTTTCTCCGCCAGACGGTTGAGGTCGCGCTTTACTGTGGAGCAGCCGGTGTCCTGCCACCGCCTGCGTAGGCGCCTTCGTATGAGCTAGTCGCACCGCTGTCGGCCCTTTATATACCGTTTCGATGACGCTATAGTAACGGTCGATACAACGTCACAAAGACGTCTGTGCCGAACTACCTGTAATCATACTTAGAAGTGGTGATGGAATTAAATTTGTTTGGTCATTCAACAGTGTATATATATGCATTGTTATTGTTATGTTTTGATATTTCTAGCTGTTCCAACACACTCAACCGGAAACCCTTATCGCAAACATGCAAAATGTTATAGGAATTGTTGTCGCTCAAGGAGTGGCCGGTGTCAATTAAATGTTTTGCGAAATGTGATTTATCTGGATGGCCATTCCTGTAAGCGGCAAAATGTTCCCTGTACCTAATTTCGAAACCACGGCCTGTCTGACCTACATAGACCCCGTTGCAATCATTGCACACTAATTTGTTACAAATTATAAATCACATTTCGCAAAACATTTAATTGACACCGGCCACTCCTTGAGCGACAACAATTCCTATAACATTTTGCATGTTTGCGATAAGGGTTTCCGGTTGAGTGTGTTGGAACAGCTAGAAATATCAAAACATAACAATAACAATGCATATACACTGTTGAATGACCAAACAAATTTAATTCCATCACCACTTCTAAGTATGATTGCAGGTAGTTCGGCACAGATGTCTTTGTGACGTTGTATCGACCGTTACTATAGCGTCATCGAAACGGTATATAAAGGGCCGACAGCGGTGCGACTAGCTCACCAGTCCGATTACCATGTTCGGCAAGCCGATCCCCTGAGAGAAGCAAGCTAGATACTTAGGAGTCATTCTCGATAGGCGGTTAAGATTCGGTGAGCACATCAAGACGGTACGTTCGCGTGCCGCCTTCGCTCTAGGTAGGCTCCACTGCTTGCTGAATGCACGTAGCAAATTGTCACTCAAGTGCAAATTGCGTATTTACATCGCGTGTATTCAGCCTATCATGACATACGCGTGCCCCGTGTTCGCGCATGCCAAACCCCATCTCCTTCATAGGATGCAGACCCTCCAAAACCGATTTTTACGTAAGGCCACGGGAGCCCCATGGTACGTTAGGAATGAGCAACTACATGTTGACCTCAGGATCCCCACCATCCAGCAGTGCATGAAGCGACTCACTAAGGGTTTTTTCGATAGGGCCGAAAAACACCCTAACCAGTTAGTCGTTTCATCAGCTAGTTATAATAATAATAATAATAATATCATAGCCGTAGGGAAACCAGCACTCTTAGAAAGCACACAAGACGACACAAATACAAACCGCGAATCCGGTCTCGCCGCCGAGGCACGCCGCGACCTCCCAGTAATATCATTACTCCCCGACCCTTGCTCGACGAGCCAGCCCGCGACGCTGAGCATGTAACGTTAAATTCCCCAAATAATATTCCGACCCAGCCTGTCCCTTGCTGCCCTCCTGACAATGACGCACTAAGTCGAGGCCCGAACCCCACAGGGGGTGCCCTTAGTGATCGTCATTTAAATGTAAATATTTTTAGTTTGTAAGCCCTGGCTGGGGGCCTTAAAGTAATGTTTGCCCACCCACAGGATCGTTCGGTTAAGTAGTCAAACAACCTTAGAGTGTTGCAACTACGAGTGATCATACCTAAAAAAAAAAAAAAAAAAAAAATGCGACTAGCTCATACGAGTTCGAACGCTCGACGAGTCAACAACTCCTGAGGATGCCCCGTGGAGGGGCGAAACACGTGTCGAGTAAAGGTTTGGTTGCATGGCATGCTAATTATTTCTCACTTCTTTTGTATGTGTGCATATGCATGAGGGCGGGAGGGCCCATATGTGCATGTGCATATGCATGACGGTGGGATTTGTGTCCTGCTTTCAGACCTGGATATTTTTGTCTAGCGGTATTAAAACTAAATAATTTTTCATAGCATTTAAACGATGGTACTTACTAATTCTGTGGTTTCAGGCAGGAAAAGTCCAAACTTTTTAAAAAATCAGCTAAACCTGCCCCCATGGCACATCACTAGCGCTCTTTGTTTGTTTGCTTACACAGAGTACAGTTGAACAAGCTTATTTGGTTTACAGTTCAACCCACAAATTACATTGTAAAATGTAAACCAAATAGCTTGGTCGACCGTACATACAAATATGTTGGCATAAGGTGAAAACGTCAGGGTAACCCGCGAAATTCAATTTTCTTACGTTTTTTGCCATTTGCAGGCCAGTGCTAGGTTGTATGTTGATGAAAATATCATTTGCGACTGACACACTACAACTTTAACCTTACAAAAATAATTCCTCGTCCGTCCCTACTTACAAAAAGAAAAAAAACGAAGAGAATACGTTGACTAGAACCGGCTTTCTAATGAGCGCCCAATAGCAAGTAACTCAGATTTAAAATAGTACGTGTTACTTACTGATTGATGTTTACGGCTAAAATATTTTTTCATGTACCTACATTTTATAATTATGTTAGTTATGGTTTAGTAGTGATTAAGCAGTGCTGTTTTAGCGAATGTTAGTACGAATACAAACCATGTCTGGTTTAATGGTACAAAATAAACGTAACCTGTATTGAGACGATATGCTTAAATAAATAAATAATAATAATAAATAACAATATTTTCATCAACATATAACCTAGCACTGGCCTGAAAATTGCAAAAAACCTAAGGAAATTTGAATTTTGCGGGCTACCCTGGAGCATCAGCCTTAAGACAGTTGTTTAAACGGTAACTCACTTTAATTTGTATGGGTGTGTTTCGTAATTGTCATCCCTAATAATTCTCCTGCCCTTATCCTAATTTTTTGGGTCAGAGCAGTATGTCTTTTGTTGTATTTCTAAAAAAAGTTCCGCGTTCCTCTTCTTGCCGCTTCCACAGCTTTTTCTTAAATGGTTGGAACATTTTATTTAGTAATATTTGCAGCCCTACGATTGGGCCGCCATTTTACCAAAGACAATCGTTCTCATAGATTAGAATAATCTATCATTCTCATTGTTTTTGTTATCTATCCCGCCGGGTTGTCTTATCATAACTTTTCAGAACCTGATCAACTATTAAAGTAATCTGTGAACCGGATATAAAAAAAAAATTCACTTGTCTCGAAAATATATATAAACAGACATTGAAAATATAAATCACGAAGTACTTAAAACTTATTGTTCAATTTCTTTGTTTCAAGAATAATTAATAATTTTTGAAATGCCTGCACCTAGTTTTGGTTCGATTTTGGCCAGTTCCTTAAAAGATGATTGTTCTATCAAAAATGTTTGGAATCACAATCTCCATGAAGAATTTCATGTTATTAGACAGGTAAACATTTAAAACTATAAAATTTCCGAGTTTTTGATTAAAATTATAATTGTTTACAAGTGAACGAGTTGATTGATTTACATTGTTTAATAACAGTAATGTGATCATAAACAAGTAAAATAACACTCGCTTTTATACATTGATCCTACCTTCCGCCTTTGTACTTATTACTTTCCGCCTTCCTACACTGACCCTTTTATTATCACTAGGTTGTGCAGAAGTATCACTGGGTAGCCATGGATACTGAATTTCCTGGAGTTGTAGCAAGACCAATTGGCGAATTTAGGTCTACTGCTGACTATCAATATCAGCTGTTGAGGTACTTATTAATATTCACAATTATGTTAAATACAAATTGTTTTTGTTTTGCATCAGCCTACAGCAGCCCATTGCTGGAAGTTTCTTCAATTGCATGCCAATTAGCTTGATTCTCTTTTTTTGTGTAATGTCCAGTGATATTTATTTATTTTATTTTATTCAGTTCTATTGTAATGGCTATCATGCTTCCAGATGTAATGTGGATCTTTTGAGAATTATCCAGTTAGGTTTGACATTCATGGATGAAAATGGTAAAACTCCACCTGGATGCACTACTTGGCAATTTAATTTCAAGTTCAACTTGCAGTAAGTGTGACAATATTGTTGTATTTTATAACTTCTAAGAAGGGTTTATAAGTTGAACTTGATTTTTGTTTTCAGAGAAGATATGTATGCACAAGACTCAATTGATTTGTTACAAAATTCTGGTCTTCAATTCAGGGAACACGAAGAGCACGGAATAGAACCTTTAGAATTTGCTGAACTCCTTATGTCTTCAGGTCATTAATTTTGATTGTCTTTCATTTAAAAACACTTGATTCTACTTAACAATGCAATTCAATATTTATGTTACACTTAGTCTCAGCAGCGTCAGTCAGGTGGCGGCCCTGACTATGAACAGTGAGTCGTCATGACAGACAGGCGCATTACTTTGTGTAATTTATTTCATCACCACTGCTCTCAAAGCAGTGAAGGAAAACATTGTGAGGAAATATCCTAGAACCAAAAATTCAAAGACATGTGACACCTACCAAACCGCACTGGGCCTGTGTGGTGCCCATATGCAAAATATGCGCTTTGACTTGGAGTTGCGGACACCAGCCCGTTGTACGATACATTACACTTACTCTCTCATTTCAGGTATTGTTTTGATGGATAATATCAACTGGTTGAGCTTTCATTCTGGTTATGATTTTGGATATTTGCTTAAAATCCTTACTGATCAGAATCTGCCACAGGAAGAGAATGACTTCTTTGAAAGTCTTAGATTGTATTTCCCTACTGTTTATGATGTGAAAGTAAGTACTTATTATACAATATATTAAAAAAACCTGCCACCTGTGAAAAAGGGGCATATAGGTTACCACTATCAAATAAAATAGAAACTTATTACCTATATTCCTGAAAGTTAACATAATAATGAATTTTAAAATGCATGATTTTTGTGCTCAAAAATATTTTACAGGTATTTTGTTTTTTTCTTGTTATCCAAAAAGGATTACATGTTTTGTATTTAATCTCAATACCTAATATTACCCTCACAGATCAGATAGGGGTTTTTTAAATATATTTAATTATTAAGTAATAATATTGCGAAATAATAATATCTTTTAATGGTTCATTATTTATTCAATTTATTCTTTTTACAGTACTTGATGAAGTTATGCAAGAACTTAAAAGGTGGTCTGCAAGAAGTGGCTGACCAGCTGGAACTGCGTCGAGTAGGACCCCAGCACCAAGCTGGCTCTGATTCACATCTGACAGGAATGGCATTTTTCAAAATTAAAGAAGTATGTTTCTATTTTTTTCTATCAATAGTCCGGTGAATTTAGACCAAAAAATGAGAGTGAAGTTACATAAAGTCCCAACAAGCTGAATTTCAGTGAAATGGTTCAAAACATAATTATAAACAATGTCTAGAAGTTCCCCATCATTCCCGTGTATGGAAAAAATTTTATTCAATGTCAAAGGTCAAAAAAATGAGTTTTTCGCGATTTTCACCAAAACGGTAAGTTTTATCATAAAAGTACCTCAGACAAAAATTGTAGATCATAAAATTATCTATAAAACATATGTCACACTTTTTTCCTACAAGCCACCGTTTCTGCGATATTTCGATTTAAAAAGTTGAAAAAGTTGTAATCGAAGTTTTCCTTGAAATGTTCCACCTTTACACCATAAAGTGTCGATTGTGAGAAATCTACGCCATTCTGGATATTAAACTGATACTTTTCTGATAGCTCATGAACGTATGTATCCTCCGAAAACCAATTTATCAAAACAGTACATCTACCTTTGGAAAATAGACGCCATAAAGGTCATCTTCTGAAAATTTCTTGAGTTTTCTTGTTTTTCGAGGCCGGTTTCTCAAAATTAATGTATGATACTTGTCGTTAAAATTACAGAACCAACATTACTACCTACCTACTACTACTATTTTTTTTTGATCTCCTGACAATAACAAACACAACAAAAAAAGAATTAGTGAAATCGGTCCTGGCGTTGTTGAGTTATGCGCTTACCAACACATTTTGCGATTCATTTTTATATTATATATTTATGTATATTATATATTATATAGATTATATAAAGCAGAAGAATTTGTTTGTTTGTTTGGTTGAACGCGCTAATCTCAGGAACTACCGGGTCGAATTGAAAGGTGACCAGTCAGATCACCAAACATTAATTCACAAACTTTTACTTGACAAGCAACGATTAGAAAACACATTATTTGTCATTTCATCAGTATACAACAACAAGTTTATCAAATAATTCACTTCGCAAAATAATTCTGCCATAAACTTTTATTTAATAACGTATTATTTGACAAACAATTCATTATTTTTTCGTTTTATCTCATAAAACAACGTTTGAAATAAAGACGTTACACAAATTGATTGTGCCATTAAAAAAAAAATGAAAATAAATGAATTTGGTTTCCTATAAGCACAAATTTTGTGACAGAAATGAATCGCTGCAGAACCGACACCACGTAGTCTTTTCTGCCCTACCCCTAGAGTGTAATTTAAGCCCGCGTAGGCGCGGAGGGGCGAGGCGGGCCGCGAGCTGAGGAGCAGGTGGCTTTCCTTACCTTACCGCAGCTTACTGCGGTAAGGTAAGGAAAGCCACCTTACGGCTTGCTGGCCGGCCAGCCTCAGCCGCGGCGGCGAGTGTTAAAACCCTCTGCGACGATGAGCTCGCGTGTGACCGCCGGAGCACCGCAGCGCCGGAGCCGTGACAGAAACCATGCCTGCTGCATGTTTGCATACTGCATGCTTGCTGCTTGATGGTTGCATGCTTGCTGTATGCTTGCTGCATGCTTGCTGTATGCTTGCTGCATGCTTGCTGCATGCTTGCTGCATGCTTGCTGGCCTTGCTGCTCGTTTGCTGCATGCTTACTGCTCGCTTGATGCATGCTTTCTAAATGCCTGCTGCTTGCTTGCTGCTTTCTTGTTGCTTGCTTGCTGCATGCATGGAATATGCCTGTTTGCATGTTATAAAAAAACTATGCATTTCCTTATTTTTTTCTTAAAAAAGAGTAAAAAAAAATTACTTTAACCTGTAAATTATTTTGTTGAAACGTGATTTGTCCAAACGTATCTAAGTAAAAAATGAAAAATTTATAAATGAATAAATATCATCTGATGCATTTGATAAAAGAAGTATTTGCCAAATGAATGTTTGTAAAACGAATATTTAAAAAAAAAAACATTTGCGGAATAAGTTGTTTGCGAAATGAATAGTATACTAAACGTTGGTTATAAAATGAAAATTTGTCAATGGACTTTTGGTAAAACATTAGTGAACCGAATTGAAAAAATCTTTTTGCGTTGGATAGTCCATTTATCAAGGAAGGCTATAGGCGGTTTTCATATAACAACCAACGTTTCGTATACTATTTATTTCGCAAACAACTTATTCTGCAAATGTTTTATTTTAAAAATAGTTGTTTTACAAACATTTATTTGGCAAATACTTCTTTTATCAAATGCATCAGATGATATTTAATCATTTATACATTTTTCATTTTCTTATTTAGATACATTTGAATAAATCACGTTTCTACAAAATAATTTACAGGCTAGTATTTTTTTTTATTACTCTTTTTTAAGAAAAAGTTTAGGTAATGCATAGTTTTTTCACAATATACAAACAAGCATACTCCATGCATGCAACAAGCAAGCATGCAACATGCAGAAGACATGGTTTCTGTCACGGCTCCGGCGCTGCGCGAGCTTATCGTCGCAGAGGGTTTTAACGCTCACCACAAGCACCAAAGCCACCTGCTCCTCAGCTCGCGGGCCGCCTCGCCCTTCCACGCCTACGCGGATTTAAATAACACTAGGGGTAGGGCCGAAAAGACTATATGGAGTCGGGATTCATTTCTGTCACAAAATTTGTGCTTAAGGCGCTACCCCAGGCAAAAGCCGTTTTTTGTGCAGTTTTTTGGAGCCAACTCCTCTTTATCCAAAAGAAATACCAAGTAATAAAAATACATTAAATATCTACATATTCTTAGACTGCAAAGTGGTAGTTTTATTTTTTATTTTAAGTCTCATAATGTGTAATAAATCCCCTCACAATGAAACCACAAAAATGAGAAAAAAATATTTATAACATGCTTCTTCTCGTAAAGTTAACATTATTTTGATTTGCTTCTTATACTAATGGATAGACAAATTAATAATGAACATAATGCTAGTTTTTTTTTTTTCAAAAGACGGAAATTTGATTTTATAAAGAATAAAAATCACTAATTTCGCACTATTCGACCCGCAGTGACTGACGTAAAAACCACTTTGTAGTGCAAGCTGATTAGAACTTTATCCCCTTACCGCATTGCATACCATATTTGCACACCAAAGTTTTCGTTCTCAAATTCAAATTTTATTCAAGTTTGAATGCTGGCAACACTAAAGATCATAGACTAGATGTATACTTTGACGTTTAGTGACGCAGAAATGTTGGCAGTCTTCATAAAAAATGTTTGAAGTCAGTTTGAACTCGAACGGACACAGAAGCTGAATAGCTCTGTATTTGGACCCAAATTTCTCGAAATCCTGTGAATATTTTAGGCTTGCATAATTTTATTCGAATAAAACTATCTTATATGAGGCTCTAGATTGAAAAAACTACCCCAAATCCATAAAGATTGAAAATGTATACTGCAATATTGTTGTGTGCATATCTGGGATCTCATGAAGAGTTGACATAATTGTACAGTTCATTTATGGGACCATATGCAGATAGCGGTGAATTTGCTATTGTTCATATATGACACGATATGCAATAATACAAGGTGTAACGGAAATGGGATATCAACCCATTAAGAAGTGAATGTATCAACCCTCAAGGAGGTGAAGAAAGTGGGTTGATGCCCCATTTCCGTTACATGTTGTATAAACTTTACAGATATTATGTTTTCTACACTTGAATTTCAGCAGCAATAGGTTACGTATTTGTTTGGTTGATTGGAATGTTCCAAGCTTTATTTCATCTATGCACTACAAGTAAAAGACCTGACCCTTTATATCTTATTTCTTTCCTCATCTACTGCACTTATTCTTTCATTCAGCACTTTTGCCTGACAGACTTACAACAGTTCCTTGGTACTGTACTTTTCCGTCCGCCCAACACATTTTGATTTGAAAACACACTTCTCTGCTTGAAAAACAGATAGAGACCACATCTTTCTACTTGCTACGATCCTGTCTGTTGCATGTCGTCCCATATTTGGTATAAACAATATTATTGAATGTAATGCATACCGTACCATTTAAGCACATTTCTTTTTTCGTTAGTAATAATATTAAAAGGGGGGCTATTTTTTTTTTCACAATTTTTTATGGGTTCTTTATACTCAAAAATACAACATATATTTTTTCCACAAAGATGCAAAAGTCCATGCAGTAAGGGGTTATTCTAATAGTATTTCAAACGAAGTTTGAATCACCACAAATAGAGTTGCTAATTTTGCCTGGGGTAGCGCCTTAAAACCTTTTTTTTAATGGCACTATCATATCAATATATGTAATGTCTTTATTCCAAACGTTATTTTATGAGATGAAATGAAAAAATAATGAATTGTTTGTCAAATAATACGTTATTAAATAAAAGTTTATCGGATAATTATATTGTGAATTGAATTATTTGTTAAACTTGTTGTATCATGATTCATGATGAAATGACAAATAATGTGTTTGCTAATCGTTGCTTGTCAAGTAGTCACCACCCAGGTCCTCAATTCTGTTATTACAATAGTGTCAGAATAGCCGATCATTTAATAATAATAATAAATTTTTTATTTATCATTGATTTAATAATGGTCAAGTTTTGACAAGTTTGTTAATCTACTAATATAATGCCGCCATTATGACTTCTCAATGGTCAACCACTGACACTCCATTGAATGAAATTTATGAAATATCACAGAATGTAAGTCTCGTACATGAAATCTGGGGCCTAATTCTGCTATTTTAATAATTCGGCACTCCAGCACGATTCCATTCACATCCCATTGTCATTTTGCTTAAAATTCGTAATCTGCTTAATTCACAATGGTCGATCATTGGTCGGTCAATGGTCTCGTAATAAAATTGTGTTTTAATGGCATTGTCGTATTGCCATTATTATAAAACCCTTAGTAGAAATGGCTTTCGAAATCGACTACTAAGTGCGAACATTTATTCTTGCCAGATTTTATGTACGAGATTACCATTCTATGATATTGTTACGAGCTGGGTATGAGATAAATTAATTACTACCGATTAAACAACACAATAACTTTATTAATCACAAAACAATTTAAACTTAATCACAAGTACACTACAGTACACTACTATTCACTATTCACTTAGATATCGCACTTCAAGTTCACTTCGATTCGCTTCGATGGTAGCCAAAACAAGACTGACTGTCGCGGCCCTGAGCGGTCTATTTATACTCGCCCACAGACACACCAGAATAACCTCGAATATTCTAGAGGGTCATAGAAAACACTAACAAAAGAGTAGGTAGGTAGGTAGGTAATTATTATTACTAGCTACTTGTACAACACAAACAAATATGAACCGTATGCCCTAGGCGTACGGTCGAAATTCTAATGTCTTTTATAAAGAGGTCGCGAGTTTGTACCTACTTAACTTTAAAACTAATAATAATAGAAATCTCTCGAAATTCCAACGTACACATACTGTAATCACGTGCTTTCTCGAATGTTCTAGTAGGTCCGATGTAACACTGCCCCCTCCTTAGACATGCTCGTCCCGAGCATCATTAGTCCCGTAGTATCGCGCCAACCGGTCCACATGCACAATTTTAGGCGCACCTCGTGGACCCTTCTGTATTCGGTAGGTGACATCGTTGATCCTAATCACGACTCGGTATGGTCCATCCCATTTTGCTTGTAACTTCGGAGACTTCCCCTTGCTCCGCTCTGGGTTATGCAACCACACCAGTGAACCCTCGTCGAAACCCCTACCGTTTGCCTTCCGATCATAACGGGTCTTCACCTTCTCAGACATCTGTTGGCCAGACTGTCGGATATCCTCATAAACATCGTTCAACTTATTACGCAAGTCATTCGCGTAATCTGTAACACTACGTGGAGCATCAGGGGGAGTTCCAGTGATTAAATCAGCAGGTAACCGTAATTCCCTTCCAAAGTTCGCGAAGGCTGGTGTCACAGTCGTACTTTCGTGGACTGCACTTCGGTAAGACAGAAGAAACGGCTGTATGTGCTTGTCCCAATCCCTTTGCCTGCTTTCCACGACCTTCGCCAGATACCTCTCCAACGTTTGGTTAAATCGCTCCACCATTCCATCAGATTGTGGGTGGTAAGAGGTGGTTCTGGTTTTATGGGTACCCATCAATCGACAAGTCTCTTGAAATACTTGCGATTCAAAATTCCTTCCTTGATCGCTGTGTATTTCTAAGGGTACCCCAAAACGACAGAAGACTTCCTGAACCAATTTATCTGCGACAGTTGTAGCTTCTTGGTTAGGAATGGCGAAAACTTCCGGCCACTTTGTGAAGTAATCCATGACCACCAGGAAGTACCTGTTTCCACTCTCACTTACTGGAAATGGTCCCGCAACGTCTAGTGCTATCCGTTCCCAAGGGGCTCCAACGTTGTACACTTTTAATGCACCTCTGCTGCGTGTACGGGGTCCTTTCACGGCCGCACAACTGGTACATTTACGGCACCAGTCCTCCACATCATCTCGACAGTGGATCCAGTAGAAGCGTTCTCGAATTTTTAGTAGAGTCCTTTTTACCCCCATATGTCCTCCTGAACATCCATCATGGTAGAGCCGTAGAACATCCGGTACCTTGGCTTTAGGGACAACCATTTGTAGATGACAGCTGTCCCCTCTAGCGTTTTTCCATTTACGGCACAAGACTCCATCCTGGATCACCAAGCTGTTCCATTGCGCCCAATAACTCTTTGTGATGGAACTCATCGCAGCCACATCACTCCACTTGGGTTTAGGAACACCAACTTTGATCCACTCGAAGATCGGTTTGATGTCCGAGTCATTGTGCTGAGCCTGCTGTATCGTTACCTTCCATTCGTCACTAAGATCCGTTCTTAGCATCCTCACAGGTACCACTTCCTTAGACTCTTGTCTGGAACTGTGCTTACAATCTTCGGGCAAAGGTCTTCTTGACAGTTCGTCTGTGTTGCTGTGTTCTCTCCACTGTTGCTGACCAGTCTTCTCAGTCGCTTTTCTCTGCTGAGATTGATCTTCTCTAGGTGCGCTTCGCTTTTTACAGTTCGACCGAAGGTGACCCCTTTCTCCACAAGTGTAACACCTAGGGCTGTACCGTCGCGGACGCTGGCGTTCAGATGATGCCACAACTTGCTTTGAACAACATGGCCGAAGATGATCCCTTTCTCTACAGCTAGGGCTGTAACCTTGCGCACGGTCGTGTAAAGGTGATGCCACAATCTTCCTGACGTAGTGTGTTCGGTGGTCTTGCCTCACTGCCTCTACTTCCAAGGCATGGGCTAAGGCGTTCTTCAATGTTTCATGATGCCCAAGTCTTACGGCGGCTCTAACTTCTAAGTCACGTATTCCATCAACTAACGCCTGTACCAGATTTCCGTCAATTAGTGCAGGGGCAGACTGATAGGCTTTCCGAACCAGCTTCTCAACTTCCAGAGCCCACTGCTGTAGGTTCTCGGCACTACGTTGAACACGGTCCTTCAACTTAGCACGGAATACGTGCTCCAGGTGCGCGTCGCCGTATCTGGACTCCAACGCCTCCAGCAGCTGCTCGTAGGTTACATCCTTGCCGAGTGCCTCGAGAATAGTCAGGGCCTGGTCTCGGAGGCCCAAGGTGAGCGCGGTCATCGCTTGTGGTTTGGTCCATCCATTCGCCTTCATGACGGCCTCAAACTGGATTCTATAGGCCGACCACGACGATGTTCCATCGAATGGCGGAACCTTAAAACCACGCGAAGTAGGTGCAGCAACCACTGGAGCTACCGTCCCGCCTTCAACCTTTAGTTCGTCCAAAGCTATCTTGACCCCAGCAATCTGAACCTCGGCCTCTGAGATGCGGTTCTCGTGCTGGTGTACCTGATCTTTCATCAACTTGAGGTCCTTGCCGAAAGTTGCATGAAGCTCCTTTATGAGGAGCATCTGCTCGTCTTGGCGGCGGACCTGCTCCTCTTTGTCTCGCTGCAACTGCTCTTCCAACCGGCGAGCCTGCTCCTCTTGACAGCGAGCTTGCTCCTCTTGACGGCGAGCTTGCTCCTCTTTATCTCGCTGCAACTGCTCTTCCAATCGGCGAGCCTGCTCCTCTTGGCGGCGAGCTTGCTCCTCTTGACGGCGAGCTTGCTCCTCTTGACGGCGAGCTTGCTCCTCCTTATCTCGTTGCAATTGCTCCCGTAATTGGCGCCCCTGTTCCTGCAGCAGCGCCATTAGAGTAGACAAGTCTGGCGCCATTGATGCTGGTGAAACTGCGGATGGGCCAGCGACTGGCTGTGACGTAAGCTGGACACCACCCGGTGTCTGTGTCGGAGAATCTCCAAACCGCCTTTGGTCCATGTCCTGCTGTCGCTGACTTCTGGTACGGATACCGTCCATGTCGTCCTTTGGTAGAATTGGCATAATTTATCTCTCACTTCTGACACCAATTTGTTACGAGCTGGGTATGAGATAAATTAATTACTACCGATTAAACAACACAATAACTTTATTAATCACAAAACAATTTAAACTTAATCACAAGTACACTACAGTACACTACTATTCACTATTCACTTAGATATCGCACTTCAAGTTCACTTCGATTCGCTTCGATGGTAGCCAAAACAAGACTGACTGTCGCGGCCCTGAGCGGTCTATTTATACTCGCCCACAGACACACCAGAATAACCTCGAATATTCTAGAGGGTCATAGAAAACACTAACAAAAGAGTAGGTAGGTAGGTAGGTAATTATTATTACTAGCTACTTGTACAACACAAACAAATATGAACCGTATGCCCTAGGCGTACGGTCGAAATTCTAATGTCTTTTATAAAGAGGTCGCGAGTTTGTACCTACTTAACTTTAAAACTAATAATAATAGAAATCTCTCGAAATTCCAACGTACACATACTGTAATCACGTGCTTTCTCGAATGTTCTAGTAGGTCCGATGTAACAATATTTCTTTCAATGGAGTGTCAGTGGTTGACCATTGAGAAGTCATAATGGCGGCATTACATTAGTAGATTAACTAACTTGTCAAAACTTGGCAGAACTTGACCATTATGAAATCAATGATCAACTATTCTGACACTGTAATAACATAATTGAGGCCCTGGCATGAATAATGTTCGCATTTAGTGGTCGATTTCGAAAACCATTTGTACTAAGGGTTTTATAATAATGACAATACGACAATGCCAATAAAACACATTTTTCTTACGAGACCATTGATTGACCATTGTAAATTTATCAGATTACGAACTTTAACCCTAGAACCGTACCCTGGGGTACAAATGATAATTTGTTTTGGAAAGTTGCGATTACTTTTACGTTTAACAACGGATCTCTTCGCGCTGCCGTGTATTTGCGCGGGGTAGGGGGTTGCGTCGAAGCATTCGGCCAGGCGTAAGTTCTATTAGCGTGTGGTCGTGGTTAGGCGTGCTTGGGGTACTCCAGTACCCCTGGGTACTGTTGTAGTGACTCATTCTAATAAATACGTTTTCTTTCTTTCGTTCTAATAATATATATTATGTAACTAAGAATATAGCCAACCAGTAAATAAAGTCAATAATATTTTATATACATATTTACAAAGTGTCTTATCAACTAGCATTATATAAAATCAAAAATCTTAATAAAATATTAGTAAAACTAAGTTCAACGTACAAACACATATTTTTACTATTAGATGATCTTTTATCAGCTGGCCCGGCGTAGCTATGACGCGCCCTTTGTTCTAGCGGCGAGCGCGCCCGCTACGTCACCCGAACCGGTTGCGTGAGCGGGACGGGATGATCATTGCGATGTGCTCTGGTGTGCGCGCGCGCCCGCCGCCTCGCCAGTATGGACAGTATGCTAACCGTTGCGATTTAAAGCAAAGCTTCGCCGCGCTTAATATATATTATTGAATGTTCTGTGGCTTACTTCCGTGCTTTCTATTTTTCCTCTGCCACTCCTTCTTCATAATGGAACTCTTGTGTGTGTGGAACTGTAACCTGTGTCTGTGCAATAAACTTTCGTCTTTCTTCTTGTGTACTTCGGACTTTTCTTCATCCTTATCTGCACTCATCCATCCTCATACACACTACCATACAAACCTACATTGGTGACCCCGTTCAGGAGCACGAGGATGCCGAACGAGGACAAAGCGCACAGCCAACAAGATGACGGCGAATCAACAGCGGAAAGTTTTCGTGTGGGTGTGCGTGTACCGCCGTTTTACCCGGAGAAACCAAAACTATGGTTCAACCAAATGGAAGCACAGTTCATGCTGGCGAATATTAAGACGGACGACACCAAGTTCCGTTATGTTATCGGCAACTTAGAGACGCAGTATGCTTCCGAGGTCGAGGATATTATCGACAACCCTCCACCCACCGAAAAGTACGAAAAGTTAAAGAGAGAACTCATTAAGCGGCTTTCAGCGACACCCGAGAAGAAACTCAAGCAACTTCTCATGCATGAAGAGCTGGGCGACCGAAAGCCATCCCAGTTTTACCGGCACCTCCTCAATCTCGCTGGTCCACGGGTGCCGGAGGAGTTCCTGAGGACCATTTGGACGACCCGCCTACCCGCAGGTACTCAGGCGATCATGGCTTCCCAGTCCAATCCGGACCTGGGTGAGCTGGCTGAGCTGGCGGACCGGATCCACGACGTCGTCGGTACCCAGGTGGCATCAACATCTGCCATCACTACTGCTGCTTCGTCGAGCACCCCGGACAACGGCGTGCCCTCCGAGATCGCCGCCCTGACCAAGCAGATGGAGAAGCTGGCCGAGAAGGTAGATCGATTGTCCCGTCCTAGTGAACGGTCCCGTAGTCATACGCGCCATCGATCCAGCTCCAACAGGTCGCAGTCCAGCTATAGAAGGTTCCCCCAGTGCTGGTACCATCAGAAATTTGGGGACCGGGCTAGGAAGTGCGTGAAGCCGTGTGACTACCCAACATCGGGAAATGTGCGGGGCAATCAATAATGGCGACCGATGATTGTCCGAGTGCTGGTCGCTTATTTGTCACCGATCAAAGGTCGAAGGTGCAGTTTTTGGTCGACACCGGTAGCGACCTCTGCGTCTACCCCCGATCGGCAATAACAAGGCGATTAGAAAAAACAAATTACCAGCTGTGCGCGGCTAACGGGACATCTATTACAACGTATGGTTTTATAAACCTAACACTAAATCTTGGGTTGCGCCGCGACTTCGCTTGGCGATTTATTGTCGCTGATGTTACAAAGGCGATAATAGGTGTGGATTTTTTATCATTTTATGATTTGGTTGTTGATTGCAGGAACCAACGCCTCATCGACAATAGTACTACACTCTTCACCCCGGCGTCGCCTGTCCGCCGTTCTGACGACGTCTCTTCGGTAAAGGTAGGTCTTGGTGATTCCGCATACATCCACATACTACGGGAATTTCCCGACATCACCCGTCCACATGGTATACCGCCCCACCGCACTCCAAAACACAATACAGTACATCATATCCGTACTACACCAGGGCCACCAGTATCGTGTTCACCTCGCAGATTGGCCCCTGACAAATTAAAAATCGCCAGAGAGGAATTCGAGGCAATGTTGCAATGTGGCACCTGTCGCTTGTCCGAGTCACCGTGGTCGTCGCCTCTCCACCTAGCGCCTAAGAAAGACGATGGTTGGCGCCCCTGTGGCGACTACAGGATGTTGAACGCACGAACTATCCCCGACCAATACCCCATCCGGCACATCCAGGACTTCGCTCATAGCTTGTCTGGCTGTGCCGTGTTTTCAAAAATCGATCTGGTTAAAGCGTATAATCAGATCCCTGTACATCCAGACGACATCCCGAAGACTGCGATCACAACACCGTTCGGTCTTTTCGAATTCCCGTACATGACGTTCGGTTTAAGGAATGCCGGGCAGACATTTCAGCGCTTCGTGGATGAAATGCTCAGGGGTCTGGACTTTACGTACGCTTACTTGGACGACTTCTTAGTTTTTTCGAAAGACCAGAAGACCCACGAGCACCACCTGCGTCAGCTGTTTACCAGGCTCCAGGACTACGGGATGGTCATCAACAGCTCTAAGTGCGTCTTTGGAGTGTCTGAGGTGCAGTTTTTGGGCTATCACATCTCAGTTAAGGGCACAAGACCATTGCCTTCCAAGGTCGAAGCCGTGCAGAATTTTCCAGCGCCAAAGACCGTAAGAGAGCTGCGCAGATTCCTTGGCATGCTGAACTTTTACCGAAGGTTTGTTCCAGGCGCGGCTAGCTTCCAAGCACCCCTCAACGCTCTGTTAAGTGGATCGGTTAAGGGTTCACATCCAATCCATTTCACACCCGAGGAGTACGAGGCATTTCAAAACTGCAAGACTAGCCTTTGTCAGGCAACACTGTTAGCTCATCCAGACTGCAACGCTAAGATGGCGTTGGTCACGGATGCGTCAGACAAAGCCATGGGTGCGGTCTTGCAGCAGCTGAATAAGGGCGCTTGGGAACCCCTCGCCTTCTTTTCACGGAAGCTGAGCTCGGCACAGGTTAAGTATTCACCTTACGATCGCGAGCTGCTCGCCATTTACGAGAGTTTGAAGTATTTTCGGCACATGCTAGAGGCTCGCGACTTCGTGATTTACACAGATCACAAGCCACTGACATTCGTCTTCCACTCTCGTAAAGAGAATTGCTCCCCACGACAGTTCCGTCACCTGGACCTCATAGCCCAGTTCACAACGGACATCCGGCATATATCTGGGAAAAATAATGTCGTGGCGGATACCCTTTCGCGCGTTGAGGAGATTACTCAACCTGTGCCCGCTGAAAGGATTGCTGCAGCACAACTGGAGGACAGCGAGCTGAAGCAACTACTGACCGGGGATAACTCGTTACTCCTGGAACAAGTCAGCGTACCAGGATCGCAGACACAGCTTTACTGCGACATCAGCACCCCCACGCCAAGACCTTTTGTGCCCAAGGAGTTGCGCAGGACAATTTTCCTTAGTCTGCACTCCTTGAGTCACCCTGGCACCAAGGCATCAGCAAGATTGGTCGCAGACCGATATGTGTGGCCTGGCATCAGGAAAGACTGTCGAGAGTGGGTTCGTTCGTGTCTGGCTTGCCAACGCTCGAAGACCACGCGGCACGTCTTTTCTCCCGTAGGAACCTTCAAACTTCCAAAATCTAGGTTCGCTTTCATCCACATTGACCTCGTGGGGCCTTTGCCATTGTGCCAAGGTTTCCGCTATTGCCTCACAGCCGTCGATCGCTTTACGCGATGGCCTGAGGCAATACCACTAGCAGACATAACTGCAGAAACAGTGGCAAAGGCTTTACTGAGTGGCTGGATCGCTCGTTTCGGCTGCCCATCGGATATCGTAACCGATAGAGGTGGACAGTTTGAATCAGCACTCTTCAAATGCCTGTCTGCCATCGCTGGGTTCCAACATCGAAGAACAACTGCGTACCATCCTGCCTGTAACGGACTGGTGGAGAGGTTCCACCGTCAACTCAAGGCTGCGATTACCTGCCACGCACATGACAGTTGGGTGGAATCGCTTCCACTAGTCCTGTTGGGCGTACGCAGTGCTTACAAAGAGGACGCTCAAGCTTCTGCCGCAGAATTAGTTTACGGCCAGCCAATGCGCCTGCCTGGTGAATTTTTTGACCCACAACCAGACGAGACCCTTGACACGACCACATACCTGTCCAGGCTTCGGAGTATTATCCGGAACCTGCAACCATCACCAGCGGCCAGGCATAACAGCAGTTTCAAAACATTTATTTACAAGGATTTATCATCAACGAGTCACGTGTTCCTTAGGGACTGCACCGCTGGTGGTGGTCTGAAACCGGCGTACTCTGGTCCACATGAGGTTATAGAAAGAGGTGACAAGGTGTTTAGGATAATGGTTAATGGTAAACAGGTTACCGTATCGATAGACCGAATTAAACCGGCCTTCATACTGCGTGACCCCAGCAACACATCGTACTCACCAAATACCACTAACATGCACCACAACACAACATAGTCACCACTCAACACTAACACTCATCACTACACACCCAACGCGGATAACCAAAACTTGCCTTCGGATGACGATGACGTCGTCAGAACGACGCGGTCAGGACGCCGCGTTAGATTTCCCGACTATTATCGCCCTTGACGGTCTCTGGAGGGGGGTGATGTAGTGACTCATTCTAATAAATACGTTTTCTTTCTTTCGTTCTAATAATATATATTATGTAACTAAGAATATAGCCAACCAGTAAATAAAGTCAATAATATTTTATATACATATTTACAAAGTGTCTTATCAACTAGCATTATATAAAATCAAAAATCTTAATAAAATATTAGTAAAACTAAGTTCAACGTACAAACACATATTTTTACTATTAGATGATCTTTTATCAGCTGGCCCGGCGTAGCTATGACGCGCCCTTTGTTCTAGCGGCGAGCGCGCCCGCTACGTCACCCGAACCGGTTGCGTGAGCGGGACGGGATGATCATTGCGATGTGCTCTGGTGTGCGCGCGCGCCCGCCGCCTCGCCAGTATGGACAGTATGCTAACCGTTGCGATTTAAAGCAAAGCTTCGCCGCGCTTAATATATATTATTGAATGTTCTGTGGCTTACTTCCGTGCTTTCTATTTTTCCTCTGCCACTCCTTCTTCTTAGTGGAACTCTTGTGTGTGTGGAACTGTAACCTGTGTCTGTGCAATAAACTTTCGTCTTTCTTCTTGTGTACTTCGGACTTTTCTTCATCCTTATCTGCACTCATCCATCCTCATACACACTACCATACAAAAAAAAAGAAAAAGTGATTATAGTTTTAGAACTTATCTCAAAACTTAGTATTTACCTTATAAAACCTTATTTCGAAGACAGATTTTCATACAAAACTTTGCCAATGCATATCCAAATAAGTATTGGCGGTATATTAGAAAAGAAACGGTCTTCTGATGCTGCAACCCCTTTAGATTCAAAATTTGGGATATGTTTATTTTGTCGCAGGTCAAAAGACCGTCAATCACACACTCGATGTGACAAATATAAAAGTTATATGCGTTTAGAGCACCAAACAAAAATTTGCCAAAATTGTTAAGAAAAGTTCCTTTTATTTACATCTAATTATAATTATGTAAGGCTGAAATTAGTACCCTAAAAGTCTAAGTAAGTTAATTATTAATAAATGTTTCTTCTTATGTGAAAACACTGTTTTATTTACCGGGGTACTCCAGTACCCCAGGGTACTGTTACTGAAAGTCTATTATGGGTACGGTTCTAGGGTTAAGCAAAATGACAATGGGATGGGAATGGAATCATGTTGGAGTGACGAATTTACGAGTATTAAAATAGCAGAATTAGGCCCCTGAATTCTAGTTTGCAATAAAAGAATAAATAAGAGTTTTTTTTACAGATATTCTTTGATGGCAACATTGAAAGCACTAGTGGTCATCTGTATGGGCTTGGAGCACCATTTAATAGTAACGCGAACAGTTTCCAGGATGGTATGGAGAATGGCAATTCACCCTAAGGAGTGTGTGTCGAGAAATAAACACTGCCATCTTATTGTCCCAGTTCTTGGAGAGACTTGAAAAAAGAGCATTGTTTGTAAATAGTACCTGATTGTGTGGAGAAAATAGTAGAACTATTGAATGAAAACTGTGATATGTATGTGTAGTATCTAACTGCACTGGTAAGACTGGGCAAAGTATCTCACACTAAAATTGGAAATTGACAATTTTTAACAATAGCATCTGCTAAGAATTACCTGGAGTGTATGAGTAATGGCAGTATCAGAAATAAGATGTCCTAACATTTTTCTTGTTTAGAAGTATTGTGATAGTTTCTTAAATTAAAGCGATTCTGAGCTCTTCTTAAAACAAATAGCCATTACTTTCCTAGAACTAGATAATTTTACCAATAATTGCTTTAAGCCCTAATCTAGAACTTTAAATTCTTAGTCATCAATGTTTTAACACATTCACTTCTAACATAAATTTTGGATAAATTGGTGCGCTACGAGGCAATGATCACCTCGTACTTGACATGTGCGGTATTTAGACCAGTGCAGATACCTTCGAAAATCGTAAAAAAAATATAAAAAAGCATAGTAAGATGAAACCCAATGGAAAAGGAAGAGAACATAAAAAAAATCAAAGGAAAAATAATTTACGGGCGATCTGAGGTTGGGAAGTGGGAGGGGGAGGGGCTTAAAGGGCCTTTCCATAGAACTTGTAGTTTTGCCGAAAATCGAGATAAGCCGCTTTTTACCCATAAACCACCCACATCACTTCCCACTTCCATCGCCCGTAAATTATGTTTCCTTTATTTTTTGTTATATTCTCTTCGGTTACATCCTAAGTACTATGATTTTTTTCGTTTTCAAAAATTATCTGCACTGCTTAGTTTTTTTTCCAATATAGGTAGGTACTAATAATTAGTCAATCAATAGATTGTATATTTTATCTCATCTCGCCTGATCATCGATTCAAAACTCACTTAGTAATCCCATAAAACATTTTACAATGTGTTTCGTACATCGCCGCGCACACAAAGAAATCAAAATAGATTTTTACCGCATGTCTCACCTCATTTCAAAATATCTATAAATAATTAGGTATATAAAGACAGGTGCCTACTAAAATTCCTACTTCCTCGGTGAACCTACAATAAATCTTTATTGACAAGTGATTGCTCAAACATCAGTGTAGCCCTGGCTCTTGTACTAGGAGTTCGGTGTAGGTCTAGCTCTTGTACTAGGAGTTCCTGTATCACAAGAGCCAGAATGCTACACAACGAAACACTTTGTGTGGTGTGTTGAGCCAATGTGATTTTGGAGAAGTAGGATTTTTATGAGAGTTATCGTCCGTAGGTATATAAATAAACGGTTATAACTTGAAAATTCTAAAATCCTTTTCAATCTTTTTCTATTGCGTTTATCGTCTAATTACGACACTTGGAACAGCAACAATGGTAAAGATTATCAATAAGCCTCGTACGAGATTCTGCGTACCCCGTACTCGTAGAGCACGTACATTAAATAGGTACTACTGTGTAACAAAATTACTCTAGCCACACTAGCAAGAGGAACACCTTTTTGCTGACGTCGCAACCGAATGCTGACGTCGTACGAGGTTTAATTCGCCGCGCAACTCAGTGAACGTGTTAATCAAATTGAGAGTACCTACCCAGGAAAAACACTAAATAGTTAAGTTTTCATACAATAACGCCCACTTGAAAAATTCATCTGTCTGTATAAAAAAAAAAAATATTTTACTGGACCAAGATCCCATGAATGCCAGACCTACTCACAATTTATTGAACATACTCTAAAGATGTCTGGCGGGCTCCAACACGCAGTGTCTGGCAGTGGAGGAGGAGGTAACTTTGGTAAATCATATAAAAAAATCAGGCCTATAGAAAGACGTATTTTTGCAGCCATGTAGCTGATGAAGTGACAACTACCACGACCGACTTTTCATGTTGCCTATCCAATTGTTCTCACCAGTAAGGTGGTACTCCCAAGCTCCCAACAAAAAAAGTCAGTTTTTATGAAAGCTCTGGCGGTCATGGGATATCCCTCAACTAAACTCATAGGGGTCACATTAATTTTGAAAGTAGAAACTAGTCAGGTTTGCGATACTTACTTAAATTACAAATCTTACTTATTGGACATTATAATTATCTTCTTTGACATATTTCATTATTAAAATTGCTTGCAATTAAACAAGATTCAGAAGCATTTGAACTACTCGTACATCTATGTGGTAAATAGGAATAGCTTTTTAAGTGTTTATTAGGCATATTTCTTCGTTTTGAATCCAAATACCTAGTAGGTTGTAGGCTGCATTTTGCATGTATTTCGAATATAAAATAAGAGTTTGTGCCTCTTTAGACCAATGTGTTTGCAAAAAACATACAAGTATTATTATTTAGTTTCTTGTTGTAGGTACCTACTATTATGTTTAAGTTGGTTTGTAGGTATTTATTATTCGGTTAAGTATTTAATTTTAGACAACAATGCTGCATTGCTAAGTAGGTGCCCCGAATTAGTGATGTGCCGCCGGCAATATTCGGAGCAGTTTTCATTACTGCCGGTCAACTGTCAATATATTTAAGTTTTACATAAGTTTTTCACTCTCAGAACAAATAAAAAAGTTAAGATGAACTCTGCGAACAGAGAAGTGAGGCCGGTTTCGTTAACATGTGTCGTGCATTTATTGAGGCGTAGAGTTTAATTGTAGCATGATGGAAATGTGTGCGCGTGTAAGCGCTTATGCACAGAGTGAGACGTAGTTTTTAAGTTCGTAGCGTTATGTCTTGGTTTTTATTTGGTCTGAGCGAATACTGTTATCTGTGGTACCTAATTCAAAATTATTATTTCGTAAGTCAGCGTCAGCAGAACTGTAAAGCCGTGTACGCACGCACGAACAAATTTGTTGCGTTGCATGATACGCAACAACTTGGTTCGCACGTCCGTGCGTACCACTAACGAACATCGAATACTCTGTTCGTCAAACGTGTTTGCGGCGATCCTTTAAGTATGTTCTGTATTCGAAGAGCTTTAATAAATGTTACGAAACAAAACTGTTAGATCTTGGCGGGGTGCGGGCGGGGCGGCAGAGGTAGTTAATCCTACCCATACCTCAGTTCTCGACCAGCAGCCGTGAATCACTGCGAACACCAAAAAACACTCCGCTACTTCACAATCGACCACTTCCAACCGTCATGGCCGAGTTCACGACTGTTGTGCGCGAACTCGACTCGAACTATGTTCGCATTCGTGTTCGAATATGCCGTATCCATACGTACGAACCAGATGTTCAGATTTGATGTTTGTGTTCGCTATGTTCGTGTTCGTACGTGCGTACACGGCTTAAGAGTGAAAGAGGATGGGTTTTGTACAAGATAAATCTTAAATTGATGTGAAAATATATTTTATAATAACTTGGGTATTTATAATGGGTGTACAAAACCTCTTAACGAAGCCGAAAGGCGCTTGTTCTCCCCGTAATTGCGATCATTATCGTTCTGTAGAACGAAAAAATGTGTAATGGTGTACCATACCTCGGAACCTTCTAGTTACAGAGATATTGGGGGGTCAAAGTTCCAACTTTTTGATAAGCTTTTTTAAATACAAGTTTTGAATGTGATATTTTTACTTAAGACACCTCCACGACCTCCGTACTATTAAATCCATCCATCAGCACAATGTTTTGAGTGCGTTACATTGAGTTCTACCACAAAACATGATTTTTTCTCCCAAAAAAATTAGTGGTTTCCCAGCAATAATTTTTGCGTAAAGTTACTTAGTTTGGTGTACAGAATGCTTGCTTGACGGTTTCGTGACGAGGTTTTTTACACCCTGTATATTATTAACAACTCTCCGCTTATAGGTACCTATCTGCTACCCTGCGAAAACGAAAACAAAATTAGGTACTTTTGATTATTGATCCAAGTAGGTACATAATTTTTTTATTTAAAAATATAGTTACGTTCCTTATAATAAGTTGCTGGAAATTTTGCCAGGTTTGGTGATGAATTATCCGATCACAGCAATATTGATACCACTTAGGCTGGCAAACTTCCTAGCAATGGAACTTTAATATTGCCGCCAACAGCACATTATCCTAATAAACAGCAACTAGTGTCCAACAAATCTTCATAAATAAATAAGTTCGATCTATAATAGTGTTTTATTTACAAGACTGAGTCGATGCCCCCAAGTTACAGGAAAAAATATTTACGGTTTTTGTGGAATATCTATTCAGCTATCATAATTAGCCAGCTATCCTTGTCTGCCCTGTGTCTGCCGCACTGAATCGTCATTTGCTTGAGTGAGAAACAGAGTGTGCTGCCGAACGCAACGCCGCGTGCATTATCCCGTTCTAGCAAATTACGGTTCTGGCATGGAAAAATGCGATTCCATGCTACCACATGATGCGCAACGTCCAATCAATGTGACATCAAAAGGGATTTAAGTATCCATAACCAAAACCTATAAGTACTATTATAGGGTGAAATGTTTAACGACACTTGAGGGAATGTGCTCTATAGAGGCTGTGGACATGCGACAGAGTTCCAAACGTCGAAATGGAGACGTACGATGATCTTCGTTATTGGGAATCGCGTTACAGAACTCAAATGGCAGGATACGCGATGATGGCACAAATAGATTAAAGCTGCGACCGAGTGGCGTTCAACGATGGAATGGAAGAAGTGTTGGTCGTCCAGCGGCAAAATGGACAGACGACATTGTTGCCATCGCGGGAATATCCTGAGGAGGCTGACACGAGCATGGTGCTTCGCATAAGTAAAGAGAGGCCTATACCCAGCAGTGGGTGAAGACTGGCATTCTGACTGAAAATCTAAATACATAACAGAAGAAAATGACTGACTGACCGAGTGACCAACATCCAGGTTGGAATTTTTCAAAACCACCTAGAGGGAAAGTACTCGAAATACCGGAGATAGCAAATTTTACACAAACGGTACATTCCTATTATTAAAAAGAAACTAATCTACATTCACAAATTTTCGAAAATTCGCTTGCCACATTCGGGCATCGAACCCGGGATGGATCGACTATAGTTCGAAAAAATAACATTGTGTAAGTACCTTTTTGACATCAATCGATAGGGTCAATCATATGGATCAAATCCAAATAAGAAAGAAAAACAGTAGCCCGACAGGACAAATAACATACAAAAATTAAAAAAAAATGGTTAAATTATGATTCTAACAAATTAAAAGTCAATAGTGAGAAAAAAACAGAAAACAATACAAACAGAACTTGTCCTGTACGAGACCAAGGCATTACACATGTTGTTGCTGTAACATTTAAAAAACCGTCACAGCGGATTTTAGAATGAAAGTGCTATAGCTTATTGAATTTATAACAGTAACTGTTCTTTAGATTTCATGGTTCTAACTACCTTCATTTAATTTATCATGTTTGTTAGAGAGATTTGATTCATAAGGTTGAAAAAGTATAGGTAGGTAGGTGTTATTTTTTCGAACTTTAGTCGGTTCGATACCCGAGTGTGGCAAGCGAATTTTCGAAAATCTGTGAATGATTCTGCTAAAGTGGCCTTTTTAGACCCCCAGGACACTTGCGCGAAAGACAAATGCGCGCATGGACTTTTGCGTGAATGGACTTTTACGCGATTGTACTTTTGCGTGCCACCAAGACACTTGTGCGAAAGGACACTTGCGCGACTAGACTTTTGCCCGATTAATTATGGCTACTCAGGTTTACTCTGTAAAGTAAACATGTCATCACATCACGCCTGTTATTATTTGAAGGTGGAAATTTTTGGTTTTTCCGTCATGGATGTCGTTTTCGTGGTTTTTGGGGTAGCTGATAACGAAAACGAGGTCAAAACGTCAAGAACCTCTGAAACCCTTCAGAAGGTTGGTTACTAAGATTAGATTAGTAACATACCCTTGAGAGGTAGTTAACATTTTACCAATAACCCAGAACATAGGCGGATAAGGTGGAAAAGTTATTTTTCGCTAAAAAATATAAAGCTAGGAATAAGCCACATAACACAAATCTATTTTTTCTTTAATTCATTGTTGTCGTCTTCGTATCACGTATCACATCGTGATGTAATTTACCGGCCATAGTACCTACTTGTACTTCTATCCTAGACAATAGTTTTACATAATACTTCTGCAAAGTTCCTCTGTTCTGCTTTGAAACCAACTAATTCATAGCAACGTCCGGTTATGCATACCTACCTATGTTAAAATTTTGCTGAATCTTGAAATGTACGGTACTCATTGTTTAGCGCAGTGAAAGCACGTCACTTTTTAATTAAAATTACACAAAAATAAATAATCAATATATATAAAAATCAATGCCACTTTTCGTTGTAATTTTATAACTTAAGAACGGGTTCACCTATCCGAACCAAATATTTAGGCTTTGTTCGGACTATTTAGTATTTTTCACTTCTCATGCTATAAAAGTACGCCATTATAGCCCTACGAAGCGGGATTAAAGTGACCGTTTATTCCCTAGGGAGTAAAAAGTAATTTAAAAATGGAACGATCTTTTACTCTGAAACATGCGTCACAAAACAGTAGGTAACTTTTTTTTATTTTTTTTTTAATGGAGCAAAGGTATTTAAATTTCGAATTGGCTTGCAAATAGAAAGCTGTTTATTGAAAAAAAAAAAACAAATGAACTCTTCAACGCGAGAAAAATTATTGTTGTTTGTGTGCATCGTTGATTTTGAAAAGTATGTGCAATGCCTCTGTTGCTAGCCGCTGCAGTAATGTAGGTACTAATTATCTGTGGAGTGTGGATCATCTTCATTGCGACAATGTTGAGAGTTTGTGTTGTGTTTTAAATTGTTAATCTGTGACTGACCTGATAGAAGAAAAAACTGACCGCTCAGTTCAGAATGGGCCTGCGGAGGATGCGTATTTCATACAAACGTAATACCAAAATTATTTGTAAATCAAACATATTCTTATGGTAGTCTGTATTTATTTCGATTGAATTACAGAATATCTATGTTCCCAAATATGTTTTTTGAGAGAATAGTGATGCAAAGACGAGATATGAGGAATTTAAATTTTCTATAGAAAACTTATTTTTCTTATAACTTTTGTTAAAATCAGTGTCCAATCAAAATATATATTTGGGAACCTAGATATTCTGTAATTCAATCGAAATAAATACACACTACCTTAGGAATATGTTTAATTTACAAATTATTTTGGTATTACGTTTGTATGAAATACGCATGCTCCGCAGGCGTCTTAAATGACTATTTTTCTCGCACTCGAAGTGAAAAGTACAGTTTGCACCTCGAGACTAAACGCCAACTTAATATACCCTCGCATTTTAATGACTCCCTCGCAAGCTCGGGAGTCAAACCACCTCGGGTATATAATGGCTTCGTTTAGTCCCTCGTTATAAAATATACTATAGATGGGTTTGTGTGAAGTTTGCACAAAATCGGTCGAGCGGTTTTTCACGCAGACGAAGTTACGCGGGTCAGCTAGTATACCTATAAAATCGTTTGCTAACGAAGTCCTCCGAAACGGCTTGACCGATTTTAATGTTTTTTTGTGTATACCCATTTGTTAGGTCAGAGAACAAGTCGTAGGCTATTTTTATACCCCTACTAGGTGACAAGGGTGGTTCACGCGGACTAAGTCACGGGCAACAGCTAGTGTATGTGCTAAGGTGTATTCTAATCCTTAGAATAAGTTTACGTTTGAATCGAATTGTAAACTACCTACTACATAACAGGTTGTGAAAGGCCAAGAAAACTGAACCATTATAATAAGTGACGGTACTTCAAATAAAAAAACATAATAATATAATCACGACGATACGTTTATTTACCATTGCAGTGTTAATAATCGTTACATAAGAAATTATGATCATCAAGTCGCGGGTTAACCATATGAGTTTCACTTCTTCTTCTTTTTATGCTTTTGGGCGGTGTCAGGTGTGTTATCGGCTTTGCGTTTGCTAGTATTAGCGCCTTTGCCGGTCGTCACGTTCCCCCCAGGTGTGTTTTGATTGGCGGCACCACTCTTCTTCTTCTTTTCAGCTCGTTCCTTCTCTTCAAGCTCTTGATTTTCTCTCTCAATTAAAGTGATGAGGGTGTTACATCTGGAAATCACCATGATTTCATGTTTTAGTGTTGCATTCTTATGCATTTTTTTTAAAGATGTTTCATCAGTGGAAACTACTGACCTGCGTTGTAATTCAACAGCTGTTCTCGATTTGAGGAACCAATCAAACCTGAACTGCGGTGCGGCGTGTACAGATGCTCGAAGTTCCTCGTACACATTCTCTTTATCGAAGCCCAATTTATGCAGCATGCACACTAGGAATCTAGGAAAAAGATTTATCATACAGAACACTGCTATAAACTTACATAAATAAGTATGTGTGTATGAATTGAAGAAAATATACCTGTCCTCTTCCTCGACGTAATTTTTTCCTTTATTTGTTCCATACGAGATTCTCAGTTGGTGGAACGGAGCTCTGTATCGCGCCATCTTAGCATCCAGCGCTTTTTTGATTGACGCTCGCCTCTGTATCTTGGCTTCTCCCCTTTCAATCTGTCCCATTATTCTGTCGATGTCCTGAAGTTCATGACATCGCTCCCAAAATACTGCTGAATACTCCATGACCTTAAAAATAGATGTTGCGTTATTATTTAATTCCGATTTTACAATTACCATTCTGAATGTAAAACTACTTGATTTTACTCACTTCCTCTGGAGTTTTGCCTTCAACATCTTTAGCAATATTCTCAATATCATCTCTGCCATATTTTTCGTTAGCTTTGATAAATTGGTTGAAATCCCTTTTTGTCCAGTTAGTAAAGCCTGAGGATGAATAATTTGTGTTTGTATAATATAGCTTAACTACTAACTGCACACTCACAGTTTAGTACCATAACCATACCTTGAGTTAACAACTGCTCTTTCTCCTGAACCTCTTCCTCTGTGAGAGCTTCAGCGTCATCTATCTTTCGCTGTTCTTCTCTTTGAATCTTGGCAGCATCTGGACCCAATTCAGGATTACGGGGAACTTTGTACCTAATAAAATATAAAATATTAAGTATCCTCATGTACTACTATATCTTTTGAATTCTGTTTCAAAATCTTACCCTAATGTTTTACGATAGTGGTATATTTCTTGATCTAAAAGTTCGAATAGTCGCGGCGGGAAGAACTGGAAGTCTTGTACAATCGGCTGCTTTGGAGGACGCGGAGCCTAGAAATGAGAAAAGTGTATATTACAAAATGATCATGATAAACTCGGCTCCAAACTAACTAAAAGCATTATTATAATTATGTTTGTGAATATATATATAAAATTTATAGTATGTGAATTGAAAGTGATATTCGAGTTATAATCTAAATAAGAAATTAGGCTAAATAAATAATTTACAGCAGAAATACAGGTATGCACTACATTTATATGCCAGTATAAAGAGCTAATCAATTTACATAATACAAGTACATGAATTAGATGATAATTATATTGCCATAAACCACCACCAAAAAGTAGACTGCTGCGCTGACCTCCGCATTTAGCTCTTTACACTTATTTACCTGTACCTTTGGCGCCTTCGGTTCAGAAACACGGAGCGCCTCTCGGAAGTAAGCGTCCACTGCATAGTTAGCTTTACGTTCACGTTTAGGCGGTTCTATCCAATTACCAATGGGTAAAATTTTCTGCTTCTCTCTGTAATCCTCCCCTGAACGAAACAAAGTTAATTAGTATTTTAATTGAAACAAATATGATTTTTTACTATCTACTTGTTAGGAGGAAACCTTCAAACTGGTAGACAGAGTCTGTCGTGGCGCCGGGGGTGTCCATCGAGAAAGCCCGTAGTGATGACTCTCCTAGACTCTCCAGTTTCTGCTTAAGTTCTTCAGTCTATAAAAGAGAAATCTCTGGTTTATCCATGTTTTAGTGTTTATTAGAAATAGATCACAGCAACTGAACCTTGTGTGTTTACCTTGTGTTCTCCCTTAGCTAATATGACGTCAATATCTTCTTCAGTGATTTCCGAATCTTTAGACGAGAACACATGGTTGGCGCCATGTCTAATCATGTTGAGCATTTCGTCTTTGTTGAGCTGACTCTTAATGTCCACCAGGCGGCCTGACTGTATCACAAGTTTATCTAACCTGAGCTTCACTTCAGCGCGTTCTACAATTTTTTCTTCCACAGTATTTTCTGTGATAAGCCGGAAAACTCGCACCTGAAAAAGAATGGAACAGTTAATCAAATCCAAAATCATGGACCAATTGACCTGCTTAAATACAAATATTTAAGATGACTATTTACTTGTTTTTTCTGTCCAATACGATGTGCTCTGTCCATAGCTTGCAAGTCCATTTGTGGATTCCAGTCAGAATCATAAATGATAACGACATCTGCCGACGTCAAGTTGATGCCGAGACCGCCGGCTCGCGTCGACAGCATAAACACGAATTTCTCACTCCCCTCGGCGTTGTACTCTTCTATTTGCCTATTCCTATCTTCATGGGGAGTTTGACCATCTAAACGGCAATACTGAAAATATATACATTTTTTAAAATAATCTACAATATTAGGACCCTTTCTGTAGTGAAGATTGGGCCGATGCATACCTTATATTGCCGCCAAAGACAGTAATCCTCTAAGATGTCCAGCATCCTGGTCATTTGTGAGAAAATCAGCACCCTGGAGTCCTGTTCACGTAGTTTGGGCAACAATTTGTCAAGTATGGCGAGTTTTCCACAGTTGTACACGAGATGCAAGTCAGTGGTATATGGCGGGCCAGGCTCCGCTCCGTCAAACAGGTATGGGTGGTTACAGCATTTACGAAGCTGCATGAGAATGTTCTGCAGTCGCATCTTTTCAACCTTTCCAGCACCATTTACTACAATCAGAATAACTTTATTGATCTTTCTCATTATCAGTACCAAAAACATTTTAAAATCTATACTTATATTATAAAGCTGTAGTAATTTGTTTGTGTTTGGTTGAATGAGCTTATCTCAGAAACTACTTTTTTTTTATTTGTTAACTTGAACTGTCCCACTGCTGGGCAAAGGTATCCCCCAATTCCTTCCATGTGCTCTTTTTTGTGTGCCGCCACGGACCAACCGTCGAGGTACGCTTCCAAATCGTCTCTCTACTGGTCGGAGTTGTAAAATTCTTTTTGTATTGGATATTCCATATATCGAGGAAGGTTATAAGCTATATTATGTGATGCAGACGAAGTTGTGCTGGTCAGCTAGTTAAAAAATACGAAGATGTTTTTTACTTACCTACATCAATGTCTTTCATTAGAACCTTTGTGTACCATTCTCTTTGCATTTTGCTCAAACCCACATAAACTTTCACCTCCTTTTTTGGTTTAAGTTTCCTCTCTACCTCGGATTTGAGACGACGAAGTAAAAATGGCCTCAAAACAGCATGCAACCGAGACACTAGTTGATTGTCACCAAGAGCCGCATTAGTGTTGAACCAGGAATCAAAGTCCTGAAAGGTTTTTGTATATTAATCACATCTACACTGCAATATGGCAAGTAATTTAAATGTTTTATGATCATATAACTCAATAGTCTAGTACTTACATCAGAACTATTAAATACATCTGGTAAGAGGAAATTGAGCAATGCCCACAGCTCATGGAGGTTGTTCTGAAGTGGAGTACCAGTTAGCAACAGCCTGTTCATACTTTTGAACTCTCTTAACAGTTCAGAAAGCTTTGACTTTTCATTCTTGATTCGATGAGCCTCATCAATCACCATGTATCTCCAGTTGAACTTTTTGAAAACTGATCTTTCTCGAATTATCATTTCATAAGACGTGATGCAGACATCCCAGTTACCAGGCATGAGGACTTCGCGAATGAATGTGCTCTAATAAAAAAGAAAAAAATAAAGCTAATAACAAAATATTTTTATAGTAGCCAGAGCTTTAGGTGGTGTTTGAAAACAAAGACTTTAGTTTTTGTTTCCTTTTTTGAACAGACACAGACAGTATTTGCCAAAGTTAGTTGTAGCACTTACCCTTGTTTCTTGGTCACCAATTAGACAAACAGCTTTCAGAGAGGGGCACCACTTCTTAAACTCATTCATCCAATTTGTCAGGGTTGATTTTGGGACAATGACAATATGTGGCCCAGGAACATTCCTGTTACATTAAGGATTTAATGAGAATGGAACATGCAGCATAAAAAGGCTACTTCACTATTTAAAAACTTAAAATACTAGTTCAGCATTGGAATTAAATGGATTAAAATAATACTGAAGAAAACACTTACTTGAAGTTCTTCATGTAACCAAGCAAAGAGATAGTCTGTAAAGTTTTTCCAAGACCCATTTCATCTGCCAAGATGCCATTGATACCATTTTCATAGAGTGAGATCATCCAGTTAAGACCTCTTACTTGATAGTCACGCATTTCTCCATTTTTGACATAGTGTGGAGAGGCTTCAAAACGGAATATGGATTTCACTTTAGTATTAGTCTCCGCAAGGAGCTCTTCATCTTCTTCTTGTTCAGTCTTTCGGTGACGGTGGCTACAGAAAAGTAATAAAATATCAAAACATTAATAACAATCGAGTTAAGTGTGTTTTAAATGTGTACAACACTGTTCACCACAACTAGACAATGTAGTGATTTCAAAGAAAAAAACAAAATCATTTTTACTTATTTTGTAAACATTAGTGTCAAGTCAAAGCACATGTTTAGTGTTTGTAATGACAAGGTGAAGGTTAGTTTTATTATTAGGTACTTACTCTCCTGCTGATCCTCCGCCCGGGTCAACGTCTCTGCTATCAATGTCTCTACTCTCAACGTCTTGCTTGATCTTCTTAGGTCTGCCGGCCTTCGGTTTGGGTGGGCTACCACCAGATTTAGTATTTGACATGAAATGAGAGAAAATTTCTGTTTGCTTCAACAGAAACTCGAATCTCTTCGAACGATCAGTTTCAATTTTACTTTCGAAGTCACCCTCCTTGCCACGCGAGGACGCAGTATCGCTCGAGGAACCATTCTGTTTAAAAAATTAGATGTTTTTTAACTATTCCTCACAATGAATCATAAAACAAGAGTGTGTATAGGGAAACCTACTGAATTTTCACCAACTTCTGCAACGTCCATAGGTTCCTCTGTTTGAGACATGATGACAGAGAATAGTTATCACCTATGAATAATTCAGATTGCTCAATTTAATGGATTTTACATAGCGTAATGAACAACTTTTTCTTATATCTCCTACGTTACGACAAAAACCGGGCGCGAAAATTATCAACCCGACACCCGTTATGTCTGCAAGCTGCTGATGCGTTACCATAGACTAAAATTAAATATTAATTGCTTGATCGCAAATCGGGCGAACCATTTTAAGCAATGTTGCCATGACATAAGACTTGCACGAGTGAAAATTAGAGGTTTTCTTTTTGAAAATTAAAAAAAAAATTGTTTCCATGAACTCGATAGATGGCGTTGATCCGACCACGTTACTAAGTGCCAAAGCCAAAACGCTTGAAAAAACACACGTCGACATACGCTCGTTGACTGACACTTTCGCACTTTCGTTTGCATAACCTTCCGAATATAACCATTAGGTCCAAGTGAAATTATGTGACGTTCTGTTCTTTGCAGTAACGTAGTCAGACCTATATTATTCAATGTACTCTGTGGTCAGACCAACACCATCTATCCAGCGACTAGGGAAGAGTTGAAAAAGAAAATCCCTCATTGTTTTTTAAATAATGCGTCAATGTATCAGACTGCCACCTCATTTAAATTCGCCTGTCCCTTTAGCTGTGTAGTGTCCAACGCTGCCCTTGCCGATACATCGTCTCCACTCTGAACTCGTTTCGTCCATCAGCCGTCAGTCCTTCAACAGTAACTGACATAGCCTGCAAGCTATCGGTAACTCCGGTTCCTGTTCGGAATTCGGATAATTCCACCCTTCAAAGAAACTCCGAGCACAAACTTGCCAGCCTTAGAACATAGAGGCGATAGCTAGAGGCGTTCGTGTAGAATAAGGTCTTCCGAATCATATTGCCTTGCCTGAAACACAGGATTACCTAGTTCAGGCTCAAAATATGTGTGAAATAGATTTAAGAAAAACTGTAAACGTTTACCTTATATTTTTAATAAAAATTTTATTATTATTATTATTTTTATTATATTTTAATCATCATCATCACAGATATAGATAGACCTATATCTGTGATCATCATACAACCTGACACTGACGACGCCACAGAACACAGACGACGCGCGACGTTTTGGTCCATAAGATGAAATGACTTGAATCGTACATCGATGGACAGCCGGTCTTTTCAAGAGGAAAAAAGTTATTATTAAGTTACATTTGGATTTGTTGTCCGATTCGAGATATCGGCTTATAAAATAAATGTGTTTTCAGTACATCGGATAATACGCCAGAAATCAATAAACGAGTACGTATTGTGTAGTGATTACTAAGCTGGAATGTTTAGTTCAGTTTTTTTAGGAGCTGATGGCTAAATAATAACAGCCGCTCGGGTTGGTCTTCAGGTTAAGCCGTGCTTGCCTAGGTTGGTCTGTGGACGGGTTTTACATATTAAGGGGGAAGCGTCAGGGTAGCCCGCGACATTCAAATTTTCTTACGTTTTTTGCAATTTGCAGGCCAGTGCTGGGTTGTATTTTGATGAAAATATTATTCGCGAGTGTAGGTCGTATTTAACAGAATTATTATCATCGAAATCATCAATACAACCCTCCAAGCTTACAAAACTCTAGAAACGTCTTTGTCATTGAAAAAATCGTTCCTGGACTTATATGAACTGGGTTGTATTGTTGATTTCGATGATTATATTTCTGTAACTACATACGTTTTACAGTCGCGAACGATATTTTCAACTACATACACCTACCACTGGCCTGCAAATTGCAAGAAACGTAAGAAAATTTGAATTTCGCGGGCTACCTTGGAGCATCAGCCTTTAGTCCCGGCCGTCGTTTGTAGATCTTTGACAGTCGTTACTGTAGGGGACGTGCACAGAAAAACTTTCATCTTCGAAGGTCTGGCCGTCGTGGGCTCTTGGGCTACTACGACTTGACTAATATTATTATGCATGGATTTTTTTAACCCCATACCGCATTGCGTACCATATTTGCACACCAAAGTTTTCGTTCTATAATTCAAATTTTATTCAAGTTTGAATGCTGGCAGCACTAAAGATTTTTTTTTATATTTTTATTTACAATATACATACACACTAACTCTATACTAGAAATAAAAATATGTACAAGTATCAAAAAGGGTTACAGGGCATCGAAAAATTCGTCCACATCGCTGCCAACAGAAAAAGTGCCCAGAAGGCTGGCAGCATTGCCACGTTGGATGGCAATGCTGATTCTTTGCCCAAAAAATAGGCCCGCCCTCTGGTCACGTGAAGAGTCGACTAACCGTTTCTCGAAATACTAAGTGGGCACTCGGACCCCATGGCCCTAGTGTTTCAACCCCAAACGGCTCAAACACATAATTACCAATTAAATTATTGTATTTGCGCCGTTTGAGGTTTTCAGCACCTGCAGCAGCCGCCCCAGCGCAGCACACCGTGCTAGGAAGATGGGATGGTGCAAGGGTGTCGACGCAAGTTGCGTCCCACACCAAAGGCCTACCCAACTTCCATGGCATTATGGTCATACCATCTGGTCTCTTGCCATCGACGCGTGCCAAGCCAGTAGGTTCTAATACAGCTGGCACCCCGGCGGTGGCAAGAGCACGACGGATGAGATCATTAATGCTGGCATGCCGCGCTATCCGACCTGCACTCTTAATGCACGAAAGTCCATGGTGTCCGAGAGTCGACTGCTTCACCACATTGACAGCGATGTGGGGCCCACAAGGAGCGCCCAAACGCAAACATGTAGCGAGCCGGAAGGTTGTCACCTAACATAGTGCCTAAATTAGGTGACGGTAGTGCCTGAAGCCAGAGGCCCGACTCCCATTCACCCACAGCCAACAGGCGGGCACGCTCAGCAGTATTGGTAGACGTATTAATAAGTTTATTCCGTACCAACCTGCAGAGCGGCTCATCCTACTGTCTCTGGGAAAACGGGTTCTCGGGCCGATCCGTGTCCGGGCAAGTCATTTTCCAGGCGTCCTCTGCTTCGGACAAGCACGGCACTTCCGAGTCAACCAGGGAAAGACTTAAAATTTTCCTGGTTAGCTTTTCAGTGGCGTGGACAGAAGAAAGACGCTAGAAATTTTGCGGACGCCGAGACCATCAAAACGAATTGGTAGGGTGGCTTGCAGCCACGCTCGGTCGTCCAGGGCCACATTAAGTATGGATGTTAATGTGTTGCGAATAATTTGGTCAATTTTGTCCAAAAGTTGTGGTTTCTTCCAAAGAGGAGAACAACGGAGAAAATACTTAAAATTTGGACCAAAACAGCAATATCTGATAATGGTGAATGCCGAATGTAAATTAATGTTGGAGAGTCTATTCGAAATATCATTGAAATGCATAATTTTGTCATCGATGAAAGATGAAAAACTGTCTTCTAAAATAGGGGAACTTATAAAGTGCAGGGAACTTTTTCTAAAATTTTGATTTCAGGAGTTAATGCATTAAATTTATCTATAGTCGATTGTCTGTCGGTAACGTCAGAAAGGTAAACACACTTTGAGGGGTTAAGGTCAAGGCCAATAGATTTAAATTGATGTTTCAGAAGTTTTAGGTCAGCCAAAACGGTATCAACATCACCTCCTAGCGTTCCATCATCCAAATACCACACATTAAATTTAGAATTTAATTGTTGAATTATGGGATGAATAGCCAAACTGAAAATAACAGGCCTGAGAGGGTCACCTTGTTGGCAACCAACTGCGGATTCCAAAACGTTGTCCTTGTATAGTAATTTTGAAGGGTGTCTATAACATTGCCACAAAAAACCATAAATTTCGGGTAGTACTTTTTTGACTTCAGCCAAAAAAGTGTCCCTATTCACGGAGTTGAAGGCATTACATCACACAAGGTGAATAGCTCTGTATTTGGACCCAAATTTCTCTAAATCCTGTGAATATTTAAGGCTAGCATAATTTTATTCGAATAAAACTATCTTGTATGAGGCTATAAATTGAAAAAACTACCCCTAATCCATAAAGATTGAAAATTTATACGACAATATTGTTGTGTGCATATCTGGGATCTCACAGAGTATATAATCACTACGTATATGGGATCTCATGAAGAGTTGACATATTTGTATGGTTCATTTATGGGACCGTATGCAGAAAGCGGTGAATTTGCTATTGTTCATATATGACACGATGTGCAATAATACAAGGTGTAACGGTAATGGGATATCGACCCAGAAAGAAGTGAATGTATCAACCCTCAAGGAGGTGAAGAAGGTGGGTTGATGCCCCATTTCTGTTACACGTTGTATAAGCGTGGATTCAATTTCATAAGCTTCTAAACTTTACAGATATTATGTTTTATCTACTTGAATTTCAGCAGCAATAGGTTACGTATTTGTTTGGTTGATTGGAATATTCCAAGCTTTATTTCATCTATGCACTACAAGTAAAAGACCTGACCCTTTATATCTCATTTCTTTCCTAATCTTCTGCACTTATTCTTTCATTCAGCATTTTTGCCTGACAGGAACCTTTCCGTCCGCCCAACACATTTTGATTTGAAAACACACTTCTCTGCTAGAAAAGCAGATAGAGATAGAGAAAAGCAGATCAGATAGAGACCTTTCTACTTACTACGATCCTGTCCGTTGCATGTCGTCCCATATTTGGGATAAACCATATTATTTAATGTAATGCATAACGTACCATATATTATTATGCACATTTTTTATTTCGTTGGTAATAATATTAAAAAGAGGGCTACTTTTTTTGTTATTTTTTATGGGTTCCATTAACTCAAAAATACAACATTTATATTTTTTCCACAAAGATGCAAAATTCCATGCAGTAAGGGGTTAACGAAACGCTTGTTTTCCTTATCTCATAATCAAGAGACATAAAAGATGTGAGCAAAAAGCAAAAATTAGTGAAAAGGCTGGGCTGTATAATGGCGGCGCCTTTGCTTTCCGTGTGTTGGAATTAAAAGTACAAAACATAACCTGAAAAGTGAAATGTCACTGTCAGTTTCAGAGGTAAACAGACCAGTGTTAAATAATCAAGATGCACATTATGAACTTATTGAGATTTTAATAAGATAAAATAGATATAGTATATTATTTCTAATAATGTCTTTTCTGGTTAGAATTGTTCGAAATTTGTCATTTCCAAAACGTCAATATAACGTTGTATCATTAAATTTGGGGGTGAAATATGGGTTACCAAAATGTAGCAGAAGCTTTCATCATAACTCATATCTGAGTGCTAGAATGTACCAGGAACAAGAAAATAAATATGCTTATAATATTTTGGAAGACAAAGGCTATGCTATTAGCTTAAATAGCAACATCCAGCTTCAGACTTTAAATGAAGAACAATTTAGAGAAGCACTCCAAGTGAACTGGTCCAAGAAACCTCATTCTGAAGTTTTAGAGATTTTTCCTAAATTTGGTTTATATTGTTCAGAACACAACTTGTGTATATCTGATAACATATTTGACACATACATAGACCATCTTACTGACTGTTTCAAACATGCCACTGATGAAGAGTTGAAATCCATGTTTTATGCTTTAAATCAGTGGCCAGAAACAGAATCAATTAGAACTCGAAACTTCATAGAGGTTTGGGCTGCTCTGGATGATGAGTGTTTTAACAGAATAAAGAATTGGACACATAATGAACAACTATCATTTATAGCACTTTTCTACATGATAAATGTAACAAGATATAGTGAATTTTCTACTAAAAGCCTGCAAAAATTAGCCAGTAAAGCGAAGCAACTAACACCAGGGCAAATTGTTCAAACACTGTTTTTTGTTGGAATATGGAGAAAATCACCGTTTGATATGCACAATTTAGATATTGAGGTTAATAAAAGATACTCGGAGTTCACTGTTGATGATTTGGCCATTATGTGTATGGGGTTCTTCAAAACTAAAACACCTGTAAGAGATATGGACTTAGTAATGAAAATGATTAATACAGTGATTGCAAATTCAAAAAACATTCATGAAGTGTCATTGGCTGCTTTATTGAAAATTATTCGATACTCAACAAAATTTACCCTTGACAACAGAATATACACACTACTGGAAACATTGCAGCATGAAGTGCCTCGGCTGTCAGTGATGTGTAATGTACATGTTGCACTAGTGGGAACTTCAACATTAACCTTACATGAAGAGTGTTTACATAAAATAGCTGAAATTGTTAGTCAATCCATGTCACAAACAAGGATTAAAGATCTTGAAAGATTAGTTTTAACTTATGGAACATTTAATTTAGTACCTCAAACAAAAGAATGCTTCTTTACCAAAGTTGTGAATGAATTAAGAAAGCCTGAAAGACAAAAAGAAATTGCCACTCACGGCAGATCATTTGCATGCTGCGTAGCTTATTTGACTCTTTTGGGCATTCATCCTGTGGATCTTATCAACATAACATTAAGTTTAACATTTCTGGAGCAGACATATGGGAAGTATTGTTATAACTATGGGAGAGAAATTCTGTTGCTGAATAATGTAGCAGAAATATTTTGCAGTGATGCTGAAGTAAATCGTCTTCAAGACAAATACCTTCAAATTATGGCAAAAAAATATACAGATTATATCCCGAATGAAGAGTATGCTAAACAGTATAATGTTACAGAAAAGATGGTCTTGGATATTATGAAGGTATTGAAAGGAACTCGTGGTGGTAAAGAGTATGTAGTTGGCGAACATATCTTACCTCATCATCAAAGAGGAGGTACACCAAGAATTACTTTGAATATTAGAAAATTAATATTTGTTACGACCGTGACCAATATAATGCCTTTATTCCTTTCAGATATAGTCATTTGTAATGATGTTAGTGGAACCCCCGTAGCAGTCACAAATGTATTTTCTGCCAAAAACTTTGGACTACTCCGTAGACCTCCAGATAATAATGTCTGGATAGTCTTTGTGATAGCTGGCAGAAATGCAATAATACATGATACTGATAACGCAACTGGCTTCTTTACAAGTAAAGTTAGAGAACTTGAAACACTGGGTTATCATGCAGCACTGGTAAGCATAATTATTATAAGAAGTAATAATGGCTAATCATTTGTTGGGGTGCACGTCAAAATTGTTATAAAGGCAATTTGGCTATACTGCAAGGTTTATATTTCGAAATGTATCATAGATCTACGTCTGAAAATAGACACACGAAATATCATTTTATGTGGATTCACGGAACAATTACGGCAATGCCACACAAAGAGACACTGCCAACAGATTTTTTTTTTTATAATATTAAATAATAGCCAGGCAATATAATAGTATACACCCCTGTTTTTCATCATCGGTTTTATAACTTAAAAAACTGTTTTACTACTAAAAATACTGCAACTGTTATTTCTATTTTTTCAGGTTCCCTGGAGTAAGTACTCCAAATTGAAAACAACAGAAGAAAAAGCGGAATATTTAGATAGCCTTATTATACACTCTTTAAAGAAAACCAAATAAATCTACAATAAATAAGGTACAAAAATAACATAATCTGCAATTTTATTCAGGGTCTGATTAACCCTTAGGCTAATTAGGCGTTATATTGTAATATACCGTGTTTGACAATTTTACGGTGACATAGTTAGAGGCCAAAGCGGGACCTTTGGAACTAAAGCTGTCACAGCCGTATAAACGACTAACCAAAATGTTAATAAGTTTTGAAATGATTAGATTACTAAACACATAGTGTGTTTATTTTAAAAAAGAAACCAATTTATATCGATTATCAATACTTACGTATTTTTAGTCAAGTGATAGTAATCGACATAAAAACAGACCGTTTCTGATATTTTATGAAAAATAGGATGGTACTTCTAAACATTATTATAAGTTGGAGAATATACATGGTATTGTCATCAAGAGAAATCAAATTAAAATTATTATCGATCAAAATCATTAAGGTATCGATTTTTATTTAATTGCACTGGCAACCGTTCCCTTATTTTAAAAAGTCCTACGCTATGGTTGTCAAACAAATTACAAATATATTTCCCAAAGATTATGTAAAACCTAACGATATTTCCTATCTCAATGTTACAAAAAGTCAAATACAAACGTCACGTAAACCACAGATAATACAAAGTTAACTCTCGACTCAATTTTTTTATTCGTGTTTGTTTTTCTTTATTCTGGATTTTACATAAAACCAATGAATTGGCATTTAAAATGGACTCTTCGATTCATCTAACCATAACGACTTTATATTGATTCTGCTTCCGCTTCATCCGAAACTCGTCACATTGACAACAAGCTATTATTACATTATTTCATAAGTGTGCACCCAAGGCCAAGATCACTATGAAACTTGGGCATGTCCCTAGGATACAAAAACAAAACCATTTATTTTTAATAATTATTTTTATCGTTGACTTTTTTACGACTGGATTTGGCAACAAATAACACGCGTACACTCCGGACCGAAGAGACGATAGCGGAAGTCGAGGAGGGATTGAGCAGGCTGCGATGGAGTATTGTGGGATTATCTAAAGTCCGAAGAGAGGGGGAGGACACTATAATCCTAAAATCCGGCAACCTGCTTTATTTCCGAGAGGGTGACGGCCAGTCCCAGGGTGGTGGGGGAGGGCCCTATAATCCTAAAATCCGGCAACCTGCTTTATTTCCGAGAGGGTGACGGCCAGTCCCAGGGTGGTGTTTCGTTTATCGTCCACAAGTCCATTGTAAACAACGTGGTGAAGATCTAGAGAGGGTGGCGTACCATAAACTCAGAATATCCTCAAGATATTCGCTGAAGGTCATACAGGTCTACGCCCCGGCCTCGGCACACCCCGACGACGAAGTGGAGACCATGTATGGAGGATATCTCTAAAGCCATGCATGGTTTCAAAACTCACTTCACCGTTGTCATGAGGGACTTCAACGCAAAACTGGGCAAACGAGACGAGGATGAGCTACAGGTGGGGCAATTTGGAGTTGGATGTCGGAACCACCGGGGCCACGAACTGGCTAGTTTTATGGAGAAGGACGGCCTCTATATGATGAACTTCTTCTTCAAAAAGCGTGAACACAGGAAGTGGACCTGGCAGAGCCCCGATGGTGCAACTAAAAACGAGATTGATTGATTGATTCAACATGTCAACCAAGAAGCAAATGTTCAATGTCTCTGTAATCAATTCGGTGAAAACCGGGAGCGATCACCGCATGGTAAGAGGCACATTGAACATCAATATAAAGCTAGAAAGGTCTCGACTGATGAAGTCTACGCTCCGGCCAGCACAGATCCAAATCCAATACCCCGAGAGCTTTGAGCTTGAACTCCAGAATCGTTTCGAGTGCCTAGGAAGCTCAGTGGACGAATACAACGATGGGTTCGTGGAAACTGTCCATACGACCGGGTCTAAGTTCTTCAAGACACGTCGTACAGATCAGAAAAAGAGGTTCTCCGATCAAACTCTCAAGCTCATGAAGGAGCGGCGTGAGATGATCCTGCAGTCTTTAGACGAGGCGTTGAAATACCGGCAGCTCAATAGACGGATCTCTAAATCTTTGAAGAGCGACCTCCGCCGCTTTAATACTGAGCGTATTAAAGACGCAATCGAGCGGAACAAAGGCTCCAAAGTATTTTCAAGAGATTTGACTATTGGGCAGAGCAAGCTCACGGAACTGAAGACGACCGACCGATGAACAGTTGTGCACGTCAACCAGTAAACCCGTTGTCGATCTAGCAAACGACCCAAGAGCTAGACTGACCCGACACTATACTGAAGACATCCCGGACGTCAGCCTGTACGAAACTAGGGTGGCTCTGAAACAGCTAAAAAACAACAAGGCACCGGGTGATGACCTAATTACGGCCGAAATCTTGAAGGCGGGTGGAAAACCGGTACTTAAGGCCCTTCAGAAGCTGTTTAATTCCGTCATACACGAGAGGAAAACGCCAAAGACATGGTGCAGGGGTGTGGTGGTACTCTTCTTCAAGAAGGGCGACAATGCCCGGTTGAAGAATTACAGGCCCATCTCACTTCTATAAGCCACCAGCAGCCAGTCTACAAGTTGTTTTCAAGAGTCATCACGAATCGTCTCGCGCGCAGGTTTGACGATTTCCAGCCACCCGAACAAGCCGGTTTCCGAAAAGGCTTTAGCACCGTGGACCACATACACGCTGCGGCAGAGACAGGGAGACGTCATATCTCCGAAACCGTTCACCGCTGCTCTGGAGGATGTCTTCACGGTTCTGGACTAGAGAGGGCTAGGCATCAACGTCAATGGCGAGTACATCACTCACCTTCGGTTTGCCGACGATATAGTGGTCATGGCTGAGACCATGGAGGACCTCAGTACAATGCTCGATGACCTCAGTAGAGCTTCCGAAAGAGTGGGTCTAACAATAAACATGGACAAGACAAAGGTCATGTTGAATGCCCATGTCACACCCATTCTTATCAAGATCGGAGACTCTACACTCGAAGTTGTAGACGATTATGTGTACCTGGGACATACAGTCCAGTTAGGTAAGTCTAACTTCGAGAAAGCGGTCAATTCTCGTCCAACTTGCCACAGTGCCCACAGTGTCTCAAGAGGAAAGTCTATGACTAGTGTGTGTTGCCGGTGATTACATACGGGACCGAAACGTGGTCGCTCACAATGAGCCTTATCAAAAGGCATAAAGTCACCCAAGGGCAATGGAGAGGGCTATGCTCGGAGTTTCCTTGCGTGATCGAATCAGAAATGAAGACATCCGCAAGAGAACCAAGGTCACCGACGCAGCCCGAAGAATTGCCAAACTTAAGTGGCAGTGGGCAGGGCACATTTCTCCAAGAACAGATGGCCGATGGGGCCGAAAAGTTCTTGAGTGGCGACCGCGAACCGGAATACGATGCGTTGGAAGACCTCCCACTAGGTGGACCGATAATCTGATGAAAGTTGCGGGAATCATTTGGATGCGAGTCGCACGGGACCGGTCAATGTGGCGACACTTGGGGGAGGCCTATGTCCAGCAGTGGACGTCTTTTGGCTGAAATGAAGATGATGATGATGAATCGTAACAATAACAAACTTCAACTACGCGCGAACAAGCACAAGCGAGGCCGTCGCGTCGCTAAGTCTTACCCCTCCCCCGTATACTCGTACACCCGCAACACCTTACGCTCGTCGCGCACGCCGGACAGATAACCATTATGAGAATCAAATTAATGTAAGTAATCTTTCGATCAATAATAGTGATCGAAGAAGTAATCGGTATTTTAGCAACGATCTTTCAAACAAATAAAGTAAAGCAAATACTAGTAGTATAAATAAAGATAGTTTTGTGAGATAATAATGTAAGAGAATAATTCTTAAAAACTTTAATCATGAATTAAAGTAAAGGACATGTTATTTAAATCGACTGATTTGAGGTTTAAGGTAAGGGTGTATGTTATTTAACACTATGACTTACTTTATTTTTCAGAGGAAAAAAACGTTATCGTCTGTTACATGATTTTTTTTGTTATAAATCGTTTTACGCAGGCCAAAAATTTTTTGTGTAATAATACCAATCGATAGAGCAGAAAATTCTGAATCCACTGATATTATAACTCAATTTCGCCAAAATGTCCCCGTTAATTGATACTTCTGGTATCGAAATAAGCGATGCGCGCGCGTTCGCGCTTTTTTTTCAGGCATAGGCAGAAAACAGCCAGTCCTATTATTAATAAAGTAAATTAATATTTTTGTTTTTGTTACAGATATTAATGGTTGTAATTTATTGTCAAAATTAATTAAATTAAAGAATTAAATGTTTATTTAAGTTAATTTTATTCATAAAATGTTGACCACTTTTCTGAAATAAAAACTCTTTGCTAAGATTTAAAAAAGTACCGTTCGTTTTGACGGAGCATCTTGATAAACCGTGCGATTTACATTACATTACCGCACAAGTACGTAATGAGATACATTACGATATTGAAATTGGTGAAATAAGAGACCCTTTACGAGCAAATGTGTTATAAAAAAAAATACTTCCTGAATAATAAATAGTATCAACACCGCTTAACTAAGCAGTGTAAGTATAGCCAGGGTTAACAGCTCTTGATTTTTTAAAATTCCCGCCTTTTTTTATGGACAGCTTTCGTTGGCCAAGCTCTGTATGTATAGATTTAGGGCTACCGCACACTACAGACAAGACTGTCTTGAGACAGACTTGCCTCATAAAGACAAGTCTGTCTCAAAACTGTTTTGTCTTGGGCACATCGCACACCTGAGACGAAACTGTTTGGTCTACTATAGGGCATGCTCCCGGGAAATTCCGGTACCGAAAATCCCGGGTATTTTTTTAACATCTGGTACCGGGTCTTTCGGTACTATATTATTTACTTTATTTTTTTTCAATATAAAGTAAAAAGTCATATTAAATAAACTACTTTTTTTACAATAATGGTAAAACGAAACATTTTTAATCGAAAATTATTATCATTACCGAGAGTAAAAACTATTCAACGATGTAAATAAGGGGTCAATTATAAGAAATGTAAGTTGAGTTTTGATTTGTTTCATTTATTGCATTCATCATCATCATTTCAGCCAAAAGACGTCCATTTGAGGATATAGGCCTCCCTCAAGTGTCACCACATTGACCGGTCCCATGCGACTCGCATCCAGCGGATTAAATTAAAAAACCTATTTGCAAAATAAACATCTTATCATTTTTGAAAAAAAAAAACGAAAAACTCGGGTACCCGGTTTTGGACAAAAAAACCCGAAGCCGAAAACCCGGGTTTGATAATAGCCACTTTTCGATGCCCTATCGCTAGACTGTTTTGTCGTAGATGTGCGCGCCCGCGTACATCCAAAAGGGAAGCCGACCATCGGTAGTCAGACTTGTCGCTGTGCAGTTTTTGTAGGTATGAGACAGTTTTGTCTGCAAGACGTTTTGTCTCAAGTGTGCGCATCTTCATATATTTTGTATAGCGAAAGTCTGTCTCAAGACAGTCTTGTCTGTAGTGTGCGGTAGCCCTTAGGGCAAAATATATGAAGATGCGCACACTTGAAACAAAACGTCTCGCAGACAAAACTGTCTCATACCTACAAAAACTGCACAGCGACAAGTCTGACTACCGATTGTCGGCTTCCCTTTTGGATGTACGCGGGCGCGCACATCTACGACAAAACAGTCTAGCGATAGGGCATCGAAAAGTGGCTATTATCAAACCCGGGTTTTCGGTTTCGGGTTTTTTTTGTCCAAAACCGAGTACCCTAGTTTTTCGTTTTTTTTTTTTTCATCAAATGATAAGATGTTTATTTTGCAAATAGGTTTTTACAGACACTTTTACACGTATTTCTTTTTAAAACTAAGTAGATGGGGCCGGTGTTTGCACTACTCTAAGGAGAAACAGTCGAAACAAACTCAGAGGTCATAGTCTCATTTTAAAGTCCTGACATTGCTCAATACACACGAGGACTATGCAGATTAGTATCTGAGATGGTATTTTCAATTACAATATTAATACAAAATGCTCATTACTTTATTTATTACTGAACAAATAATAAAAATAAATAAAATAAATAAAATAAAATAAAAAAGCCTTTATTCTACTACCTTATAACTTACATATTAATATGAACAATAAAGAACAAGTTTAAAGTTTAAATTAAATTAACTATCTTTTTACACTTATTTTTAAGTTTTACCAAGTAGTAGTCGCCTCCTCAGCGTAGGCCTCCCCCATTATCCTCCACACATTTCTGTCCCTGGCTTGGGTCATCCAGTTCGGTCCAACTTTCTCCTTGAAAATGTCTTCCCACCTTTTCTTTGGCCGACCTTTACTTCTGGTTTCGTCTCTGGGTATCCATTCAGTCGCTTTCTTGGTCCAGCGGTGGTTTTCCATTCTGCAGATATGGCCCGCCCAGTTCCACTTAAGTACCCTTATTCTTTTAACAATATCCATGACTTTTGTTTCCTGCCTGATAGCTTTATTATTAACCCTATCTTTTTGCTTTACTCCGAGCATACTTCTTTCCATTTTCCTTTGGCATATCGCTAGTCTATTCTCGTCTTCCTTTTTCAAGGACCAGGTCTGGCACCCGTACGTTAAGCATGGAAGAATTGTTATTTCGTAGAGCTTTTTCTTTGTATGTATTTTTACTTGTTTATTTTTCATTATCTCCTTATAACTCCAGTATCTCTTCCATGCCATAGAAATACGCCTGCGAATTTCATTGCTTGAGCAGTTATTAAAGGAAACCATTTGCCCCAGATATACGTACTCTTTCACATATTCTATATTTACACCATCAACACTGATACTCCTGTTTACTCCGTTTGTTAGTATTTTTGTTTTTGCTGTGTTAAGCGTCAGGCCCACTCTTTTACTTTCGCGTGTTAGTTCTTTAATCATGTCTTCCATATCAATAGAGTTCTCGGCAAAAATAACAATATCGTCTGCAAAGCGTAGGTGACTCAGGTATTCTCCATCAATTCTTATCCCTTTTTTTTCCCAATCGAGTTTTCTAAAGACTGCTTCTAGAACAGAAGAGAAAATTTTCGGTGAGAGCGGGTCGCCCTGCCTTACTCCCTTTTTTATTTTAAATTCTGATCCTTCTCTTTCTAGCCTGACCTTCGCGCTACTGTTTGAGTATATGTGGCAGAGTAGGTCGATGTATTTTTTATCTACTCCTTGTTGTACGAGAGCTTTCCAGATATCGCTGTGTTTTAAAGAGTCAAAGGCTTTTTTGTAGTCTATGAAACATAGATATAGAGTTTTCCTGTACTCATTGATCTTCTCTATTACCTGTGTTACAACATGGATGTGGTCCAGAGTAGAGAAACCCTTCCTAAAACCCGCCTGCTCGCGTGGTTGCTGTTCGTCTAGCGTTTTTGTTATTCTATTTAGTATTATTTTTGAAAATATTTTGTACATATTCGACATTAGGCTAATGGGTCGGTAGTTGCCTAAATCATTTCTATCGCCTTTTTTATATAGCAGTACGATTGTTGACTTAGACCATTGGTGAGGTGTTGAACCTGTCTTAATTATATTATTAAATAGCAACTGGAGTGGAGCTTGTAGAGATTCCGAAATAGATTTTAGCACTTCATTCGTGATGTTGTCTTCGCCAGGCGTTTTATCTGGTTTTTGCGTGCTAATTGCATGTTCAATTTCGCTCTTCAATACAGGATCGGGGTGTGAGATAGAGTCGAAATGTTCAAAGAGGTTAATTTGACAGTTCTGGATTTCAGGTTCTTCATCTGCATAAAGGTCTCTATAGTATTTAGTAGCCTCATTTATGATTAATGGTCTCTTTCTAATAATATTTCCTGATTTGTTTTTGAGGCTTTCGGTCCACTCTGTTTTATTTCGTAATTCTTTATACGCTTTCCTTACTCCACCAGTCTTCTCTATATATTTTTCAAGCAAAGCCTGTCTCTGGTTTTGCCTCTCCTTTGAAATGCTTCTACTTATTTCCTTACTGATTTCTGTGATTCTTTGTTTTACATGTTTAGTCCGTTTTTCTTTGTACAAGTTTTTCCTTTCTACTAACAGAGATTTTGTGTACGATGTTAAATGCTCTTCTCTCTTTTTCAGTTCCGGTAATTTTGTTAAAACCTCTTTCATGTTTTGTTCGAAAGCATTGTATTGGTGCTGAACTTCAGTTGATGTAGTTAAGGACTCCATAAAACGACTTTCCCAATATGATCCATCGACCCTAGTTAGAGTTGGTAGTTGCTTTGCATGTTTGTAGTTGTTTTTTATGTATTTTCTCTCTTTCTTTCTGTCTATTGCTATATTGCATCTAATCATCCGATGGTCCGTCTCGAAATTTAAATTATTTATCACCTTGAAATCATGTATGCGAGCAGACCGATTGGTCAAAATATAATCAATTTCATTAAAATAAAGTCCGTTCGGTGATCTCCAGGTCCATTTCTTTTGAGTTTTCCTTTTAAACATACTGTTGGCAAATCTTAGATTTTTTTCTAGAGCGAATTCTATCAACTTTTGACCATTTCTACTTCGGTTTCCTTCAGAGTATTTGCCAAATACACTTTCTTCTCCATCTCTACTTTTCCCTATTTGTGCATTGAAATCTCCCATTATAATAAGGTTTTTTGTGTCTACAAATTCCAGAGCATTTCCTATAGTGTCGTAGAAATATTCAATGTCTTCTGATTTGTAGCTCTCTGTTGGTGCGTATATTTGGATAATAGACCACTTACAATTTTCAGATATTTGGATTTCCATGACTGTAACTCTATCGGAAAATGATTTGAAACTAATGATGTGATTTTTCCATTTTCGTTTAATTAAAAAACCTACTCCATTTCTTCCATTAGTTGCACTCGTGTGGTAGAGAATGAAGTCTTCGTGTTCCTCTATTCTTTCTTCCGGTCTCCTGACTTCACTCAAGCCAATAATATCCCACTTCAAATTTTTCACCGCGTGATTTAGTTCTGAAAGTCTACTGTCTTGCAATAATGTTCTTACGTTCAGGCATGCTAAATAGAGATATTTGGTTTGTTTACTTTCTTTTCTATTGTTTATTTCAACAGGGTTGCTCGTAGGTTGGATAGTATCTTGAATATTATAATCTGTTGGGGGGCGTTGGTCGGACTCCCCCACGGTGACCAGCCGGCTTGGGGGAGGTTGAGGGGCACTACTTAGGCGTTTTTTTGTTCTTCATGATTTTTAGACATGGTATTGGTTACGTTTGAATCATTGTTGTTTATTTGCGTAACACGCAAATAAGAAGTAATATTTCCTGTCTTATTTTTCTTTACACTATGCTTAGTTTTATTTGTGACACTGCTACCTTCCCCTGTACTCGTGTTTTCGGCAGATTCAGGTGATTTTGATTGATATCTCTTATGTGGACGTATGTATTTTTCCCCTACTGTTTTATTTTCCAGGGTTATTATCTTGTCGTAGCGGAGAGCAACCTTCTTTCCGGATTCACGTTCACGCTTTAGTTCTTCCTGTAGCTGTTTTCGTTTTTCTAGTACATGGAGAGGATAGTCTTGTTTTATGTAGATAGGGTATCCTTCAAGTGACTTTTTCTTCTTTAATATATCAATTTTTCGCCCCATGTTACTTAATACGACGACAACAGGTCTAATTTTATCGCTTTTCTTACCTAGCCTTCTGACTTCCTCTATTTCTTCTCTGCGGCAAGTAATTCCCATGGTTTTGGTTATAATGTCCAATATCAAATTATGTAACTCATTGTAGTTATTTTCGGACTCTTCAACTCCAAAAAATATTAAATTTTTCTTTCTTAACTGCTTTTCAAGTTGATCAATAACTTCCTGTTGATTATCAATTCTGTTTTCCAACTCTTTCATTTTTAGCTCCATGTGCCCGAATTTTTCGTTTATATTATTATTTATTGATTGCTTTATGTTCGTCTCCATATTTTTCATCTCCTGTTTTTGATTGCTAAGATCGCTTTGGATCCGTTTTAATATCTCCATCACATCCTCCATTTTAACAAAATTGTGTTAACTGCCCTCTTGCGTCCAATAGCGGTATTACAGTATCAGTTGGTCGATTGCTGTTTTGATTCCGCTATTCGTCGGTAGATGGCGCTGTTACAAGATAGGCATGAGTTGCAGTTTTTCTTTGTTAATTTGTAGGTTATGATTTGGGATATTATTTTCTAAAGTTTCTGATCTTTGAATTTAATCCACTCGCTAATATGTATATGGCAAACTGACCTTCCCAAGATGTTCGTAGCTCGATATTCTTGAAAGATTAACCGCTCACAACGGTCTCCAAGAACAATGACAGTTGACCGGTAATTAACTTGTTTTCTTCTTTGTCTCGGATATTTGGTCCTGGATAACAAGTGTGTTGCTATTTTGGTAGCTATCACACGAGTGTGTATCGTTTTCCACACGAAATTTGCACTTATTATATTTGTTTATCGCAGAGCAACACAAAGTAGATGTAAACACGAGCACAGTAACGCCCTCTCTCCCACTGAACAAATACAGAGGTTATAATAATAACCAAGCGCTCTGACCAAATGGTGGAAATCTTTAGGGAGGAAATGCTGGATAGCCTAGTAGATTCTTCAATACGCATTGGTTTCAGGGTGAACTTGGACAAACCCCAGGTTCTACGAACACGTCACCCCAGGACCTATTGTTGTCAATGGTGGTCCTTTGGAGGTTGTTTGAGAATATAATTTACCTCGAGGAAACTGTACGGTTTGATAAGAACAACTTGAGAAGAGTCCAGCCGGGCTGGGCAGCAGTCTTGGTTGGATCTTGTCGTTGCGTATTCCACAGAGCCCCAAGACTAAGGTCTTCAATAAGTGCGTCCTGGCTATTATGACTTACGGGACCGAAACGTGGACACTCACGGTACTCACAAGTCACGGTACGGATGGTACATAAATTCAAAGTCGCTTAGGACCTATGGAGCGGGCTATGCTTAAAGTCTCCCTGAGGGATCGCGTCAGGAACGAGGTGATCAGATACTTTTGTTAAAAAAAAAAACAATAAATATAATATATTTTGTTATAAAAATTATATCTCAGAAGCTTACTTTCGAATGAGAATAATACAGCGTAACGTGTAAGAAACGCTGTAGCGTATTTTCGACTACATTTTAAACGACCTACGAGCTACTTTCGAATGAGAATAATACAGCGTAACGTGTAAGAAACGCTGTAGCGTATTTTCGACTACATTTTAAACGACCTACGAGCTACGACATGTTGTGTGTCTGATCTGCGAAGTTCACAGATCAATAATGATTTATTTAAAAGTGACCGAAAAACCCGGGTTTTTATACGGCAGAACTGTTTTTTTTGACTTCCCGGGTTTTCGGGAACCGGGAAAAACCGGTTCGTATGCCCAGCGACGTACCTCCTCTCTAGTAGTCTCGTCCGAGCGAAAGAGTATAAGAGAGCCCTCTCTCGAGAATTTTTGATACCTATATTGGACGGTGTCGCCCTCTGGTAATATATCCCCTGAACTAATCCCATAACCTATCGGTGCACATTTTTTCATTGACATAGGAATACATTTTTACCTTATTATATAATAGGGTTTTCTATGGGTAGGCGGGTAATTTGAAATGTAGGCCAAATAAAAGCTAGTTTTATAAACATTTTGGATTTGTTCCACATTTGTTGCTATGTTTACAAAATTGAACGTTTTTTAAAGCCATCACAAAATAAAAAACTATGATATTCTTTTGTTGCAATGTAGGAAATTTTATCATTCTTACTGCATAAAACAGTTTTACTGCATGGTTTGCAGTTTTTTATTATATTATTGAGACTTTTCCTCAAGATCCACCCACACACAACATTTTAATGTTTTCTCAAAGTTTGTGTTTTGTTTTCTCAATGTTCTTCTCTGATTGAGATTATGTAGCAGAGTCCGTCTGGGTCACTGTATGTTTTAGGTAATACTGAAATTATCTTACTATTCCAATTCTATCATAAAACTGTGAACCTTTGACTGCTTAACATTGGGTGAATGAGAATTCTTTCTTTTTCTCTCAAGTTTACGCGGATATCGTACAAGATGGTGCTAGTTTCTTTGTCAAATATTGGACGTCTACGTGTCAAGTTGTGCAGTGTCCATCCCCTAGTCCGAGCGCATTCAGAGTCAGAGTCAGAGTCCGAGCATGATGTATAGTATAATACATCATGCTCGGACTCTGACTCTGACTCTGTTCCGTTCTTCGTTTGTATACATTGTATACAAACGAAGAACTCGTGGAAACATTAATAGACGAGGTTGAGAAGAGACCTGTGCTTTTTAATAAAATGTGCAAGGACTATTCCGATGATCGAATCGAGAACGAGAACATCCGGAGGAAAACCAAGGTTACCGACGTAGCCCAAAGAATTGCTTGACTTAAGTGGCAGTGGGCAGGGCACATTGCTCGCAGAACGGTTGGCCGATGGGGCCGAAAAGTTCTGGAGTAGTGACCGCGAACCGGACGACGTTACGTTGCAAGGTGGGTTACTAGGTGTACCGATGACCTGGTGAAGGTTGCGGGAATCCGCTGGATGTGAGTCGCATGGGACCGGTCAATGTGGTGACACTTGAGGGAGGCCTATATCCTCAAATGGACGTCTTTCGGCTGAAATGATGATGATGAATGCAATAAATGAAACAAATCAAAACTTAACTTACATTTCTTATAATTGACCCCTTATTTACATCGTTGAATAGTTTTTACTCTCGGTAATAATAATAATTTTCGATTAAAAATGTTTTACCATTATTGTAAAAAAAAGTAGTTTATTTAATGTGACTTTTTACTTTATATTGAAAAAAATAAACTAAATAATATAGTACCGAAAGTATACCGAAAGACCCGGTACCGGATTGTTAAAAAAATACCCGGGATTTTCGGTACCAGAATTTCCCGGGAGCATGCCCTATAGTAGACCAAACAGTTTAGTCTCAGGTGTGCGATGTGCCCAAGACAAAACAGTTTTGAGACAGACTTGTCTTTATGAGGCAAGTCTGTCTCAAGACAGTCTTGTCTGTAGTGTGCGGTAGCCCTTAGGGTTAACCCGCGAAAGTTAAAGGACTATGGGCACATATGTATGGAATTATGGACTCTGGTCCTGGACCTAATAGATTTAAATAGCATATCTTTAGAAAGGTATATTCTCATAGAGCTCGAACCTGGGCCTCGATTCTGCTATTACAATAGGGTCAGAGTATTCGATCATTGATTTCATAATGATCAAGTTCTGTCAAATTTTAACAAGTTTGTTAATTCTACTATCATAATGGCGCCATTATGACTTCTCAATGAACAACCGCTGACACTCCATTGAAAGAAATGTCATAGAATATTAATCTCGTACATGAAATCTGGCATGAATAAATGTTCGCATTTAGTAGTAGATTTCGAAAACCCAATTTTATTACGAGACCATTGACCGACCATTGTGAATTTAGCAGATTACGAACTTTAAGCAAAATGACAATGGGATGAGAATGGAATCGTGTTGGAGTGACGAATTTATTAAAATAGCAGAATTAGGCCCGGTATGGCGCATGACCTGATATGTTGTCCAATCGGAGTACGCGTACCTTGAATATTGAATGATTTTGTGATTAAATCTCTAAGTATTCTGGATACATTTTTCAAACTACTGATCCGATTTTAATGATATAGATCTTAAGGGGCCGGCGGAGCATGCGTTTTTCATACAAACGTAATACCAAAATAATATGAAAATCAAACATAGGTATTCTTAAAGTAGTGTACCCCAGCCTCTATACATTTTTGGGCTATTTTCAAAAGTGCCAACCAAAATAAACTTATTATTTGGATAGGGCATAACAAAATAAACATGTTTTATTATGACACCTAAGTCGTAAGTCCATTCACAGAGAAGTTATTCAACCACAAAATATCTGAGGTCACCCAGATAGAGGTATTTTTTTTTGCCGGCCAACTATAATATTCGCAATAATTAAATAGAGCTTAGGGATATACATTGTTAAATAAATAAATAAAGGGCGAGGAAGGAACATGGATGGGTTTTAGTCAGTAAAAGTCTGACACTCCCTCCCGCTCCGCCCAGAGTGGGAGAATGAACTAATGTTTATCAGATATAACCAGATTTAAAAAAGCTATAAAAAAAAACTGACAGATTTTCTATAGATTATAAGAGGAAAGTTCAAGTAGGTGATAAAATTCAGGAAATTAATATCAATAGATTTTAATGTAGACATTTCAAAGATTTCCTAATTACCTCAGTGCCATTGTTCATGTGCTATTTGTGGCGATTCTGCTTTCATCAAAGCAGATAAATCTGCTTTGATGAAATGTCTAGAGAAAGAGGTCCAGCATGAGTAACCACATCGTATAGATGTTATAATAATAGACGGTTTCTGCCTATTGCATACATGTTCCAAAAAAATGTTACAGATGGCTACTCAATTTCAAGCATCTAGAATTGATGTGATCGATCAAAAATTACGAGTATTCCCAAGGGTAATAAGAATCCACGCAATTGGAAGAGTCTATAACTGGCCTGAACAAAGTCGATCAAGTGATTTCGCGAGAGTTAAAAAAAAAATAGTTAAAGAAGCTCTGGTTATTTTTATTATTTCACATTGTACTACTGATGAAGTGGTGCCATTTATTGGCAACAAAACGATATACATCAATTTCAGAAACTGTAATTCTTTCCCTGTTGGTAATTTCAACAAAGTTGTCTCAAGGGTTGATGAAGAGTTTTCATGCCCAGCACACGAGGAAGCAGATACGAAGATAGTATACCATGCATGTAACATCAACGATCCAGCAGAAACCGATATAATAAACGGGATCTTAACCACTGCAAAGTACCTAAATTGCAGTACAGTGATTAGAGCGATTTTTACACAGTTCATAAATGGTTGTTTCAATGTTTATCCCCCCCCCCCAAAATTCGAAATACGTGCTTTCCTGAAACAGTGACACGGGGTCGCGGCAGACCACGAAAGAGATGGCGGGACGAACTGGATGTCTTCCTTGAGAATTGGAAAGAAATAGCATAGAATCGTGATTGTTGGAAGGAATGGAGGGAGGCCTTTGCCCAGCAGTGGGACAATATAGGTTAGCTATATAAAATTGTCAAACACGTTATCTATACATATAATAAAATCGTAGGAAAGTCAAAACTGTACATTAAAAAAATTTCTAAAAGAATAGGTACTTGGGGCGTGATCTACAATCGATATCGAAGCCAAAAATAAAGTTTTTAGAATTTTTGCCTGTTTGTCTGTATGTATGTCCGGGCTAAACTCAAAAAGTACTGCATGGATTTACTTCAAATTTTGCATGAATATTACTAAGAGATCGGGTCAACATATAGGCTACATATTATCACGCTATCACCTACGGGGGAGGAGCTGTGAATCTTTATGAATGACTGGGTGATATATCAACGCACAGCCCAAATTTGGCAAGAAGGTTCCTTATGTGGTCTAGAGGTGCATTAAAAGAAAGAATTTTTCAAAATTCACCCTCTAAGGGGGTGAAACGGGGCTCCAAAGTTTGTATGGGGAAACCAGATTAGTTAGACTACGAGTATTTCATTCGAAACTTCGCAGTAGTACTCAAATTGAAAAAAGAGTGGAAACGGGTTTTAGGTTTTTACAAAATTCAACCCCTAAGAGGGGGAAATGGGGTGACTAAGTCCAAAAATCAATGCATAGCCCAAACCGCTGAGTCAACAGTTTCCAATTTGGCAAGAAGGTTCCTTATGTGGTCTAGGGGTGCACTTAGAAAGAACTTTTCAAAATTCATCCTTTAAGGGGGTGAAACGGAGGGCACGCCACGATAGTGGCGGTAAGTCCCCTCTTTGAGGAGTGGCTTGAGAGGCGCCACGGCGCCCTCACCTTCCGCCTGACGCAGATCCTCACCGGACACGGATGTTTCGGGAGGTACCTGCACCGAATCGGGCGGGAGGAAACGCCCGGGTGTTTCCACTGTGAGGATCGACCGGAGGACACGGTGGAGCACACGGTGGAAGTCTGCCCTGCGTGGGCGGAGCACCGCCGTGTCCTCGTAGCGGCGATCGGCGGCGGCGACCTCTCGCGTCCGGCCCTGGTTCAATCCATGGTCCGGAGCGAGACGGAATGGGAAGCCGTCACCTCCTTCTGCGAAGCAGTCATGCTGGCGAAGGAGGTGGCGGAACGAGAGAGGGAGAGAGCCTCTCTTCCCGGCCGCCGCGGGAGACGCACCGGGCGTCGGGGGCCACGTGGTGGCTACCGGCCACCGTAGATGCGGGCCTGTGGACGGTTAGCTATGGGCTAGCTAGCCGTCCGTCCGTCTAGTGACGACAGGCCGTGTCGACGGCGCGTTCGTGTTCCACGCGCGCCTCAAAGAGATGTCAGCAGCAGAGAGGGGCCCGCAAGGGCCGAAGCCTGCCGGGGTTGCGGGACTGTTCGAAAGAGATACCGCGGCCCCGGAACGTAAAGGGCGAGGAAGGAACATGGATGGGTTTTAGTCAGTAAGAGTCTGACACTCCCTCCCGCTCCGCCCAGAGTGGGAGAAGTCATTTGATGATTTCCCATCCTAAAAAAAAAAAAAAAAAAAAGGGGGTGAAACGGGGCTCCAAAGTTTGTATGGGGAAACAAGATTAGTTAGACTACGAGTATTTCATTCGAAACTTCGCAGTAGTACTCAAATTGAAAAAAGAGTGGAAACGGGTTTTAGGTTTTTTCAAAATTCAACCCCTAAGAGGGGGAAATGGGGTGACTAAGTCCAAAAATCAATGCATAGCCCAAACCGCTGAGTCAACAGTTTCCAATTTGGCAAGAAGGTTCCTTATGTTGTCTAGGGGTGCACTAAGAAAGAACTTTTCAAAATTCATCCTTTAAGGGGGTGAAACGGGGCTCCAAAGTTTGTATGGGGAAACAAGATTAGTTAGACTATTTCATTCGAAACTTCACAGGAGTACTCCTATTGAGAAATGAGAAGAAACGTGCTTCAGGTTCTTTCAGAATTCAACCTCTTAGAGGGGGAAATGGGTCGACAGTCTAAAAATCAATGCACAGCCCAAACCGCTGGGTCTACAGATTCCAAAATTGGCAAGTAGGTTCCTTATTCGGTCTTAGGGTGCACTAAGAAAGGATTTTTCAAAATTCACCATCTAAAGGGGTGAAACGGGGATCCAAAATTTGAATGGGGAAACAAGATTACTTAGTCTATTTTATTTGAAACTTAACAGGAGTACTCCTATCGATAAATGAACATTTGTTTCAGTTTTGTTCAGAATTCAACCCCTAATATGGAGAAATGGCGTGACAAAGTCTGAAAATCAACATGGGTGTTATTTGTATTGTGTATCGGGTTGGGTGTATTACAAAAACAATGGTTTTAAGATTTAATGTGGCGGACCTGAAATTCCATCATCCCCATTTGGGTTGCAATTAAAAATCATTATGGGTGTCGCTTCCGAGATTATCAGGGGTGCTGATTACGAATATGGTATTTAAGTATTATGACATCCAAAAGATGGCGGATTCGACTTCTGTACAGGTTTATTGGGGTATCAGGACAAATGCGCGACTTAATGGCAACTAAGGTTTGCGTTTTGTTGTTGCGTTTTATTTGAGTCAACATAACATCATCATAGTTGAATAAATAAATAAATCACTATCATCATCATCATCTATATATATAAAATGGTAAACTGACTGACTGACTGACTGACTGACTGACTGACTGACTGACTGACTGACTGACTGACTGACTGACTGACTGACTGACTGACTGGGTGATATATCAACGCGCAGCCCAAACCGCTGGGTCTACAGATTCCAAATTTGGCAAGAAGGTTCCTTATGTGGTCTAGGGGTGCACTAAGAAAGGATTTTTCAAAATTCACCCTCTAAGGGGGTAAAACGGGCCCCCAAAGTTTGTATGGGAAAACAAAATTAGTAAGACTATTTCATTCAAAACTTCACAAGAGTACTCCTACTGATAAATGAGAAGAAACGGGTTTCAGTTTTTTTCAAAATTCAACCCTTAAGAGGGGTAAATGGGGTGACAAAGTCTGAAAATCAACGCACAGCCCAAACCATTGGGTCCACAGATTCGAAATTTGGCAAGTAGGTTCCTTGTGGTCTAGGGGTGCACTAAGAAAGGATTTTTCAAAAATCACCCTCTAAGGGGGTGATTCGGGCCCCCAAAGTTTGTATGGGGAAACAAGATTAGTTAGACTATTTCATAAGAAACTTCACAAGAGTAGGTACTCCTATTGATAAATCAGTAGAAATGGGTTTCAGGTTTTTTCAAAATTCAACCTCTAAGAGGGGTTAATGGGGTGACAAAGTCTAAAAATCAACGCACAGCCCCAACCGCTGAGTCTACAGATTCCAAATTTGGCAAGTAAGTTTCTTATGTAGTCTAGGGGTGCACTAAGAAAGGATTTTTCAAAATTCACCCTCTAATGAGGTGAAACGGGTCCCCAAAGTTTGTATGGGGAAAAAAGATTAGTTAGACTATTTTATTCGAAACTTCACAAGAGTACTCCTATTGATAAATCCAAGATAGCGCCGAGGAAAAGTATTTTTTTTTCATCTCGAGTGTCGTTTACATGGTTTTCGAGGTCGCTGATTACAAAAATGAGATCGAAATGAAAATCGAAATGGCGTTGAAGTAAAGTTTTCGTCACGCGTGTCGTGTTCATGGTTTTTGGGGTCGCTGATATCGAAAATGAGGTCAAAATAAAAATCCAAAAACGCACCTATGATTTTTTTTCCTTTTTCCTTCATGGGTGTCGTTTTTATGGTTTTCACTGAACACAAATCTAAGTTTTCTTTAAATTTTGTTTGTCTTCGTAGCTACGTATCGTTATGTAATTTACCGGCCATGTAATTCCATCCTAGACAATAATTTAAGATTTTACACAATACTTCTGCAAATTTCCTCTGTTCTGCTTTGAAACCAACTAATTTATGAGCAACCCAGATATGTATATCTTTAAAATACTGCTCGATCTTGAATTTTACTTACTCTTTGTTTTGCGCAATGAAATTCCCACATTAGGGTTCCGTAGTCAACTAGGAACCCTTAAATTTCGCCATGTCTGTCTGTCCATCCGTCCTCGCTTAATCTCTGTGACCGTTAGCACTAGAAAGCTGAAATTTGGTACCAATATGTGTATCAATCACGCCGACAAAGTGGTAAAATAAAAATTGGAAAAAAATGTTTTATTGGGGTAGCCCCCCTATATGTGGAGTGGGAAGTGATTTTTTTTTTATTCTAACCCTAACGTGTGATATATTGTTGGAAAGGTATTTAAAAATGAATAGGGGTTTACTGAAGTCATTTTTTGACAATGTCAATAATTTCGCAAATAATCGCAAAGTAAAAATCAATGTGTCCCCCCCCCCTCTAACTTTTGAACCATAAGATTAGAAAATATGAAAAAAATCTGAAAAGTAGAACTTTATAAGGACTTTCTAGGACAATTATTTTGAACTTGGATGGAAACAAGTTTTTGTACAAAAAAGACAAAAAGTTGTACAAAATAATCTCTGGACTAAGTTCGTAGTATAATCGTATATGAAGGCATTTTTTTTAACTACGTTAACATATTTTATTATCCTGAACGTATCTTTTTTCAAACAAAAAAATAATTATTAAAATCGGATTGGATTGAACACTTATTGTGACAGACGGGAAACTACGGAACCATACACTGAGCGTGGCCCGACACGCTCTTGGCCGTTTTTTTTTAATTAAAATTACCCCAAATTCAACGCGAGCAAAGCCGCAGACAAAGCTATCTAATACATAAAAATATCGTGTCACATTGTTTGTTATCGAAGTCCTCCGAAACGACTTCACCGATTTTTTTTTGTGTAATTTTGGTAGGTCAGAGAACAAGTTGAAGGCTACTTTTATACCTCTAGGTGACGAGGGTGGTTTACGCGGACGAAGTCGCGGGCAACAGCTAGTTAAAAATAAAAATAAAATGTGTCTATTCGGTAGGTTAGTAAACAAGTCGTAGGCTACTTTTATACCCCTAGGTGACAAAGGTGGTTACAGCTAGTATCACAATATAACGTGTTTCTCTCTAGCGATATTGTAAACTCTCGAAATATTGTCATCTGACAAAACGGAAGTATCTCTGCCCCCATAATCGGGACTTGGGGCACCCCCCCGTCAGGTTCCTTTAAACCCTACACTCGGAAATAGGGGAATATAAAGAAATAGTAAATTGGAAATAGCGTAGTCGCGAAGCGGGGCTCTCGGGGAATATAAAGTGTTTTAACGTTAGGTTATATTAATCGGTATTTCTCAGGAATTATCTTTTCATGAGAGTGGTACCACTGGGCAAGGGGGACCCCTCCTTCCCTCCACACCGTGTGAGTTGACTACCATCGCATGTATTTCGCGAAAAATAATGCGTTTTATTGTAAGCAGTATGTTCGTTTGACAATATTTCGAGAGTTTACAATATCGCTAGAGAGATTACAATATAACGTGTTTGACAATTTTACGGTGACATTATATACAGGGTGGCTGGGTCTGGACCCGCCATAGCAAATTCGCAACTATAGGAGGTTATTTATTAATTACTGAATCTTACTTTCCATAACCAAAGTTTTATAGTTTATGGCAATAGGTCAATTTTTATACTTTATTGAGATGTTACCAAAATTTGAACTTCAAGTATTCATAACTCCTTTTTTGCTTTATATTTGTGGGTTTTTTATTATTTGTTGGTAGTCATAAACATTGGTGATTAAAATACCTCGGAACTTCCCTCAAACAAGGGTAAACAAATAAGATAGTACGCTTTTTAAAGAAAATATTGCTAAATCAAAATCATTATGATCAAATTCAACCAATTTCAAATAAAAAAAAAGCTTCAAAAATTTGTTCTCTAGTTTATAACCTTTCCAATGCGACAGTATCAAATTTGTATTAAAAAGTTGCAAGTTAAAAAAAAACAATTCTGTATAGGTTTGTTGAAGTTAATAAAATTGTGCAAAGTATTTTTTCCAAATTTATGACCAGGTAGGTAATAATTCTTAGTGTCTTTAGTACTTAGTATCTTTTCCTACACTTTTGCTGTTTTACATCGTAAAAGTCTTTTTTTGAATAATAATGCCACTTTACGCAAACGTCTGGATTGAGGGCCCAAGGTAATTGTTATAATAGTAAAAAATAAAGCAAGCAACAGTTGTACTATTGCTTACTTTAATTTTTTACTATTATTAACTAAATTCCCTATTAGTACATTATGGTACAAGTGTGTAATGTTGGTGATTACCGCTGAGGCGCCATTGAGACCCGAGCCGTTAGGCGAGGGTCTTAAGAGAGCCGAGGACGGTAATCATCAAAACACGTGTATCATACGACGTTTTTCAACACACTTGAGAATAAAATAATACTAAAAATAACTATAATTTCAACAGTGAAAACGAGTTGTGAATTTTTTTTCGCAATGGCGGGAATAATTAATCAGTTTTCCTATGCGCGCGCATCTAACAATGGCGATCGGCCATAGACTAAAAGAATGAGGTTTCTTTTTTTTTGGCTTTTCGCGGATAGCGTTTTAGCCACGTACGAAATGGGGAATCCAAAGTTTTATATAATACAGAGAAAAAAAAAGTTACATTTGAGTGAAAGTTTTATTTAAAGTTGAAATTATCTATGTAGATACGAAGTTGCATGAAATGAGAAAGCAATTTATAGGTACCTACATTAATTTATTTGTACTATTGAACACGATCTTTTTTTTATCGAAACTTTTTTAAGAACAAAGCAATTCAACCAATAAAATAAAAAAAAAACCCTATAACTCACTAATTGTGAATAATAGCAATGAAAAAGTCACAGTTTGATTACAGGTGTCATTATGTGCCTAATTGCGGTGAAATTAGAGCCACTTTATGAGCAAGTGTGTTGAAAAAATATTATTTCGTTTCTCAAGGATTAAAAAAATGGGCCCTCAATCCAAATGTACACGCCGTAAGACCGGTAAGACATTACAAACATCGTTATCGATTAACAGAAGAGTTAGCGCCATGTATTGGCTTTTATATAACTAGGACTTAGATCTACAAAGTGTCAATTTAAAGAGTAATTTACTAAACAAGAGTCTTTATCTAGTACTACAGTTAAAATTAGGTTAAGCTAATGTTTTATGACAATTGGATATCACCAATCTATTATTACTCTTTTGACATGTAAATCTTTTTAACACCATTGTACCTAACAGTGTTTTCTGCAAAAGTAAATGATTTGATTTGATTTGATTTGACAGTGATTTGTTTGTATGGCAACATTCCACATGTTGTGAAGTGCGGCGCCAAGTACAATTTTAGTGGTCATTAAGTCAATTTATAATTTTAAACTATAACTAAATCAGTTTTTCTAAAACTAACTACAAACCAAAAAGTGACAAGATTATTTACAAAGCAATTTATTAGTAGAAGACCTATTCTTTGTATTAATAATTTAACCTGTCCTTCGATCTGCCGGAAATAGCTTTAAAACAAGTGTAAAAAGTAATGAAGCTAGTAATTTAGCTTAAACTTAATAACACATTTGCATTCGTCAATATTAGTATTGTTTAATTATTACAATAATTAAGTGTCACATATTCTGATATGATTTGTAAGTTTTAATGAACTTACGAGATGTAATGAATGACTGTAATGGGTGTGTGTGTTACCCACACGAGAAAGACGCGTTTGCTACTAATTATGCCATCTTTTTTACCACATAGGTGTAAAAAAGGTGGTCTCATAATACGTCGTCAATGAAATTAGAGATTTGTTGTTCTGGTGACTTATGTCAACATGCATGCGGGGAAACGTAGTCAAAGAACCCATCACCTCCGAAGGGATTGTGGCCTACGTGGAGATCTTTCTTGCCATGGTGTTTGGGATGCTCAGAGGGAGGCGTTACTTGATATCCGTGTCGTAGACACTATTATAACGATCCTTCTTATTTTTCAAGTCATGTCGCCTCTTTACTAAACTGCGCCAAAGACGAAAAAAACAAGAAATAATTATTCAAACGCTTGTGAATCGGGATCATGCTACATTCACTTGTTACATCCGTTGACGGAGTCTTCGCTCCACAAAAGTCTTCTTTCCAAAAACATCTTGGAGCTGCAATCGCTGACTGCTGGAACAGGTCGTTTAGCGTAGTGATGGGTTGGTTAAGACGCCTGCGGAGCACGCGTCGTTCACACAAACGTAAAAACGTAATACCAAAATAATTAAGGTAGTGTATATATTTGGGAACATAGATATTCTGTAAACCAATCGAAATAAATACACACTACCTTAAGAATATGTATGATTTACAAATTATTTTGGTATTACGTTTGTATGAACGAGGCATGCTCCGCCGACCCTTAAGATCAAGAATCATCTTACCAGCATCTTATTGGCCAAGTTATTTGGTTCCAGCGATGGAGCCCTACCTAGATAAGACTAATGTGGAACTGGCCGACGAACCAAAAAGACGTCGATTGCAATATATTGCAATGGATATTATCGCTAATTGACGATTATATATATAATTTTTATTTTTGGTCAAGTGTGCAATAAAGAGCAGTACTCTTTGTGTTAAAAATTTAATGTGCTGTCTCCACATTGGACCCAATGTTCTGATTGCTCCCAAATACCGAAATATCGTGGTTTTAAGTAATAAAGATTTATTTCCTCAGAGCGCCCCAGTCCAGGCACTGGTACTGGGCGAACTTTGTCTTCCGCTTCTCTCTTAGGTCCCAAATATAAATATTTGTCTGTCCACTGTAACCATTTCGCCTGCATGAAAGATAATTAATAATGGATTACAATAATATTTTTAAGTAGTAAGTTAAAAAAAAAACTATTTAACCTACCTCCTCACTGTGTTTCATAAAACGCAATTCGATGCATTCTGCGAAGCTAGTTTTTTGTTTTTTAGTATTCATTTGAGTTGATGGTGAGAAAGGCCATTTTTTATTTGAGCAGTGTAGTTCTTTTATAGTACTTTGCCAAAGACTCCAAAATATCTGAGAATCAAAAGTAAAACTGCTTAAGGCTAAGTGATAAATGGTTTAACAGCACTTGAGTTACTTCTGAATTCTGCTAGCATTGCGCTAGAAACCAGTGGCTGTTGAAGCATGAAGGTTGAATGTTAACCTGAAACTGGCTAAACATGATAATGTCTAAAGTCTGTCATTGTTCTTTTTATTTGGAGTAATGGTTGATTTAATTTTTCCTTTGTCGAATATCTTTATTTATCTCAATACATATAATTTACTTATTTATACACGGCTTATTTATTTAGTTATATTTATAAAACTATAAATATCAACATGGTAGCAGAAGCGTAACAATAATAAGTAATTTTGGTGGAAAATGAGTAATCCACAAGAAAACTCTGAAATAATGAGCACAACCGTAAGTACGAGTAACAGTAGCGGTAACAGTGGATATTTGCCTTTTGAAAAATTAGATGACTGTCATGAGCAACTATTCCACATGGAAGGTACAAATGAATCTTTTTTTGATTACGGAAGATCTGTGGCAGTATGTTGAAAAAACTCCAATCGCAACAGATGTTTTAAATTGCAAAAAAGACAGCATAACAAGAGCGAAGATTCTTTTGATGGTTAAGCCGCACTGTCAAAGACAGTGCAAAGAAAACCAATACTGCAAAAGAGAGCTGGAAGGCCCTAAGTACTGCGTTTGAGGACAAAGGCATCAACAATTGGTGTCGTTTGATAGGACAGTTAGTAAGTCAAAGACTTTCGATGTATAGTTCCCCACGTGACTATGTAACAGAGATGATGAAGATAGCTGGAGCACTTGAAGATATCGGAAAAGAGGTAGATGACGAACTATTAGCTGCTCTAATGCTACAAGGTCTAGGTGAGGAATATACGCCTATGAGAATGGCAATCGAAAACAGTAATATAGTACTAACAACTGACTACGTGAAGACGAAGTTAATGCAGATAACACAGAAACACAGTTTTTTGGAAGAAGAACCACGCGCATTCTTCTAACATCAAGAGAATAAGATGTTTTATTTGCAATGGTGAACATAAAGCTTTTGTTTGTCCAGAAAATCCGAAGAATAAGAAGAAAGAGAACGCGGGTATAGCTGTTACATTAGCTGCTTATTTTGTATAACAGAGAAAATGCGCATAAACCAAGACTGGTTATTAGATAGTGGTGCATCGAGTCATATGACACCTCATAAAGATTGGCTAGAGAATTATGTTAATTTTAAGGAGCCAGTTCAGGTTATGTGTGCAGATGGAAACAGAATATGTAGTGAAGGTAGAGGAGATATGAGGTCGAAAGAGTTAGACCTTGTTATGAAAGGAGTCCTGCATGTTCCTGATCTACGAACGAACTTGATGAGTGTAAGTGCGTTAGTTGAAAGGAATAATGTGTTAGTATTTTCGAAAAAAGGGTGTGAAATATATAAAGAGAATGATTGTTGTGTGTCAGGCAGGGTGAAAGCATCATGTAAGGGAGATAATGGTATTTTAACCTAACCTTAATAATTTTGATTTTATTTCAGTAGACAACTTAAATGATTTTGAGTTATGGCATCAACGACTGGGACACCTGGGTATACGAAACATGAAATACTGCGGGACAAAATGGCAGAAGGTATCAGTTTCAAAGATAAGCTAATAAACTGTATGCCCTGCATAAGAGGTAAGCAAACTTTATTACCTTTTCCGAAGAAGACAGGAACTCGAGCGAAAGAGGTTCTTGAGTTAATCCATAGCGATGTATGTGGTCCGATGGATACATTATCGTTCTCAAGAGGGCGTTATTTTTTGACCTTCATTGATGATAAAACTAGAAAAACTTTTGTTTACATTTTAAAAGAAAAAGGCGAAGTATTTTCTAAATTTCTCGAATTTAAAGCCATGGTAGAGAACCAAACTAGTAAACGGATAAAAACTATTCGTAGTGATAACGGGAAAGAATATATAAACAACCAATTCAGTGATTATTTTATAAAGAATGGAATTATTCATCAACTAACAGTTGATTACACTCCTGCACAAAATGGTGTAGCCGAGAGGGAAAATAGGACAATAGTAGAACGAATCCGATGTATGCTAGAAGAAGCAAATCTACCTAAAATATACTGGGCTGAAGCAGTTGTAACAACGGTTTATTTGAAAAATAGATCACCGACTTTCGCGGTTAGAGGTAAGACTCCTGAAGAAGCATGGAGTGGCAACAAGATAAATTATTTGAGTAATTTAAAGGTTTTTGGGTGTCATACTTTCATGCACATTCCGAAAGTTAAGAGAAAGAAACTTGACCCTAAAAGCAAAGAAATGGTGTTCATTGGTTATTGTGAAGAAACAAAAGGGTACCGACATATAGATCCGTATATGTATATAGATAGATATGTTATTTTCAGTGAGAAACTAACTAAGAACAATAATGAAAACAAGATTGCTGTTAATGAAAGAGAACCAAAAATGGTTGAGTTAGCAATACCGCCTTTAGGTTACTCTTTGCAGAACAAGTCAGATGAAAGAGACCTCAGACCTATGAGCCCAGCAGAATCTGTTATTGAATTTAATCAGTTACATGAGCCTGATAATAGAGCTGATGAAAATGAGAATAATATCATAGCAGATGAATGTTTATCAGAAGATAATAGGGAAATATTTGATGACTGTGAAGCTGGCGATGATACTATCAGCAATACAGAAACTTCATCAGAAGAACCACTTCCTGAAAGAAGATATCCCTTGAAGAATAGAAAGAAAAAGAATTTAAAGACTTTGTGCTATACCAAGCTGAAGAATTAATGGAAGATCCCACGTCTTTAGATGAGGCATTATCTAGAAAAGATAGTGATAAATGGAGAGAAGCTATTCAATCTGAGTTGAATTCTCTTCATAAAAACAAAACTTGGGTTCTTGTTGATAAGGTTAATGATGGAAAAGGTCGTTTTGTTGATTAAAAATGGATATTCTGAATAAAAAAGGAACCGGGGAGAATAAGATATAAAGCTCGATTAGTAGCTAGAGGATATACTCAAGTGAAAGGTTTTACATATAACGAGACTTTTGCACCAGTAGTTAGACATAGCACACTGAGACTACTTCTAGCTATTGCAGCTGAGAAAGAACTGAAAATTGATCATATGGATGTAGTAACAGCATTTCTTCACGGAGATTTATCTGAGAAAATTTTCATGAAACAACCTACAGGATTTGAAGAAAAAGGTAAAGAAAATCATATATGCCTATTAAGGAAAGCACTTTACGGACTCAAACAAGCACCGAGGGCTTGGAATGAAAAACTAAATCAAGCTCTGCTAGAGTTACATTTTCAAGATCAGATAATGAACCATGTGTATACTTTAGAAAGAGGGATCATAGCTTTATGATTGTAGCTGTCTATGTTGATGATCTTCTCATTTTTTGGGATAGTGAAAGTGAGAAAAATGGAATAAAAGAAGATTTGCAGTCTAGATTTGAGATGAAAGATCTGAGTATTGTTGACACTTTTCTTGGAATAAAGATAAAACAAGAAAATAAAGTTATCAGAATGAATCAAACTGAGTATGTAGAGAGAATTTTAGAAAAAATTGGAATGGCGGACTGCAAAAAGGTTGCAACACCATTAGATCCAAAAATGAAATTAGAGAAACCAGAAGGAGAAAATTATGTGTCACCAGGTGAGATTCCATACAGAGAGTTAATAGGTTCACTTATGTACTTAGCTGTATGCACGAGGCCAGACATCGCTTATGCAACAAGTTACTTAAGCCGGTTTAATAGTTGTTATGATAGCACACATTGGATAGCAGCTAAAAGGGTACTTAGGTATCTGAGTGGTACACGAGAACTAGGTTTGATGTTCAAAAGAACAGGAAAATCTTTTCTTGGATATGTGGACGCAGATCATGCTGGAGATGTTTCCGACAGAAGGTCGTACACTGGTTATGTTTTTACATTGGCTGGTGGCTGGATCTCCTGGGAAAGTAAAAAGCAAAAAACAGTTGCACTTTCCTCTGCAGAAGCAGAATACGTTGCACTAGCTGAAGCATATAGAGAATCAGTTTTTGTAACAAGTTTATATTCCAAATTGGTTCAGGAGAAAGTAAGCACGATAAAGCTGTTGAGTGACAGTCAATCAGCAATACGGATTGCAGAAAATCCAGTTCATCATCACAGAACTAAACACATTGATGTTAAACATCATTACATCAGAGATCTAGTCAGAGGAAAAGTAGTTAGTGTGAGTTATATCACCACAGATGATATGATAGCTGATGTAATGACGAAGGCGCTTGGAAGAGAGCAGCATGAAAGGTGTTTGAATGGTTTTATGGAGGCTTATGGCTTAAGTTTCAGTTTATGGTGGAGTGTTGAAGCATGAAGGTTGAATGTTAACCTGAAACTGGCTAAACATGATAATGTGACACTCTGTCATTGTTCTTTATATTTGGAGTAATGGTTGATTTAATTTTTCCTTGTCGAATATCTTTATTTATCTCAATACATAATTTACTTATTTATACACGGCTTATTTATTTAGTTATATTTATAAAACTATAAATATCAATAGTGGCTAAAGCTAATTGAACAAGTGCTACATTGACCGAAGCCTAGGGCATTTGTACAAGGGTAGAAAATTAAGTTGAGTAGGTACCAACAGTAATTATAATTGTCCTTACCTTCTTCTTTGGTGTGTCTCTCAATTCAAAATACCTTACGGTGTTGTCAACGAAGGAGGCTTTTAGTATCTGCTTTTCACTCGTTTTAAACACAGTCAGCGTGATAGACTCCCATGGATGCAATGAAAGTACTTCTATGACACTTGATGCACGAGATATTGGATTACCGTCACTGGTCCTGATATTTTTTCCAGTGATATCATGTTCAGAAGCAATTATAAAAGCATTTGAACTCAAACCTAAAATAATTTTTCTAATTATAGGTACCATCTCATGAAGAAAATGGTTATTGCACTTTAAAAGTGTTGTAACAAAGAACGAAGTGAAGAAACGACTATATCTTGGTTTTTAGATAAGTAGTTGGGCCTAGTAGATGGCCACGTTTAAAGCATCTTCAGTGGCGTTCAATCCATAGGTAGTTACTTATAAGTACAGATGTATGGGCACTAGTGGGGACACTCCAGCAAGAGGATTATGTCCTGGACAGGGGGCGCCTCAGTCACGTTGGGTTCATCGACTGTCTATAAAATAATTTCGCAGTCGCATAGCTAAACTGCATCAATTACCAAGTTGCACAAAACGCAACGTTTCTGTGCCATCTCTTGTAGTCTCCCTGAATGGACTTTCGACTAAAATTGTATCATCAAATTCCATAGATTTACTGGAAAGTAATTTTTTGATCGTTCCAAACAGCATGCCGAATTTTATTGGTCAAAGCAATAAAGACAAAGTTCTGCAGGTAAATTTTAGACTTGATTTTTTTGCTGAAAGAGTAAATTAGGAAGTTCGTTTGAGCAATGACAGGAATCTTCTGAGAGGTGATTGACAGCACGCAATAGACTTAACTGGCATCAGTTACAGACGAAAATCCTTACTTTTTAAAGTTTTATACAAACTCTTTGATAGTCTGCGTTTGGTACACTAACTATTTCCATGTTTTCCATGAGCCGGTCGGGCGGCATGTTGGTCACAACATTAATGAAGAGCTGAATCTCGACTCAGCCTATCGCCTACTGCACAAATGCCAAGCAAGCTGCGCCACAACATCTTGTGCCAGAGCTTCCGTATCCAATTTGACCCAATCACCTTTTGAAGGTCGTCGGTCAAAAGCCTGGGGGGTGCCCAATGCTGCGTTTGCTAAGATGCTGTCTGATCCGGGATTCGTTTGAGCTCAACCAGATCAAAGGCAAAAATACCAAAGTTAGAAAAGGTTACCATATCCAACTTTTTTGTCCTAAATATTATAACCCAAACATGCGATATCGTTTTAAAGTAAGATGGCAGATCTTTTTCGTCTAGAATAATCTGCCTCGATGGAGGTACTGAAAAGTGGTTGCAATGTAGGTAATAGATTAGTAATACCTACACCGGCCTACACTTCTACCAAACCCTTCGGGAAAAACAGCGTGATGTCCTGCCAGTTGAATTGTTTAAATGTCCGAGAAGTGTAGTTTGCAAAATTAGTAATTCCTGCGGATGTGCATCCGTTGGTAATGTGGTATCTACGAGCAGAATCAGCCACACAAAGGCTAGAGACGAGCCTAGTATAATATGTTTCACGACATGCTGCAGGATTTTAAATTAGCCTTTTCTTGTACAGTAGCATCACGTACGTTACAGATTATAACGTCTGCGGGGTTTCAACTTTCTTAAGTCTTTCTTTCTACTACCAAATCTGACTACAAAGGTTCTATGATTAATGACCGAAAGAAGACTTCGTTTTTGTCACCACACCGATTTATTTGGGGGTTTTCCGGAAGATTTCATACTTAGGTACTTATTCTTAAAATACTGTAGCAGTTAGACGTCTGGTATTGTGATATTGTAATTAAGAGTGGCTGTCCATGTGCCGCTAGACGCCATTGCCAAGGGCGTAGCTAGGATTTTGTTAAAGGTCAGGGGTAGAACCAACTTTTTTTTATTAATAGGCTAACTACGTAATATTACTTTACTTTTCTTTTATTTCTAGGGGGGGGGGGCAGAGCGGTTAATATATATAAATACTATACTTACTCATTGCTGGAGGTGCTCGTGGCTAAATAATAATTTACACAAACACAAATTTTAAGTCGTTTGTGGTGCGACTTCCGACTCATCATATTGAGACCATCCTCAAGGAAGAGTTTTGGCCGAAGGGTGTCATATATCGGCGATTCCGCGGAAGGCTACGCGACACCACGCAGCGCAACATGACGCCGTCTCCTCATGTGTAATAGTTTAATGTTTAGTGGTTTTTTATAAATATGTATGTTAGTCTGTAAGGTATATGTAATATGGGTCTTTTGTTACCTGAATTAAATGATATATTATATTATTATTATTATTCATAATAGCTGCTTCGGCCTTTAGTCCCGGCTTTCATTTGCAGATCTTTGTCATTTGTTACAGGTAGTCACAATGGTCCAAAAGTCCGACAACCAGTCTTACCAGGGGGTATTGTATTACCCTGACAAACTGGGTTGCGTTATATAAATACTGGTATTCAGCTGCATCCGGTTTGACTGGAAACCGACAGCCGAAAAGGCTGGGCAGGTGGATGGGCAGATGTGTGGTGGACTTAGTCACATGACAATCGATTAATTATCGATTTCTCATTGAGAGGTAATTAAGAGGTTATTTACTTTGTCTCTCGTATTCCGACAAATGTCGAGCGTTGAAAATATAACATAGTCTCAGGCTAAGTTAGTTCTACAAAAATATTAGACTTATAGGAACTTAATAAAAAACTATTTCAAATCCAGCTTTTATTATGACTTAGGTATTCCACAGATATACATTATAATAAACCCAATAATAATTACACATGGTTTTGGGACTATAAACATTAACTAGGTACATTATATCGACACATTATTAACACCAAGGATAAAATTACACACATTAATCATAGTTTTCATAGTCCATACAATCAGAGGTGGCACTACACTACGATCTACAGTTTTCCGATTCATAAATTAACTACCTACCGAACTAACTTTGGTTGACTAATTAAATTCTAACCAAAATGTTGTATTTTCACTAAATGTCTAATTTTTAAATCGTAATATATTATATGATATTAAAAATTCGCTTGATTCCTCATCGCGTGGCGTCCGCCTGTAAACAAAAACATATGTTACTGATTTACACAATTACTTAGTTATAAAACAATAAGTAAATAGATGCATTCAATGAGTGCAGAAGAAGTGTACATATAAAACCATCACCTAAACAAAAAGGTTAGTAAAAAACACGCGTGTCCATGTAACTAAAATAATTTGTATTATAGTGCGCTTTGAATTAACTGTTGATTAAGAAATTAATGAAACCGTCTCACTGTATTTGTAACTTCATTTAAGATTTAATTTTTGAAACGGAGACTTTTGGTATCGTTATACAGGGTGGTAATGGTAAAAGATTATGTCCATATCTAGCGTGAAAGATTTTATCAACAGAAGAGTCACTGTCTTCGTTATTATTGAAACTTCTATTGATATTTCCATGATCCTGAAATAAAATTTAATAACGATGATTCCAATATGTCAGATAAAGAAGCTCGCAGCGCAACTGGTGAGCATGAGGTCCAGGGTTCGATTCCCAGTTTGGGCAAAGTGTTCTTGAGTTTTACCAAGAATATTCTCAGTAGCCACGGAGTCTGGTTTTGTGCCGGGTTGGTGACAATAGGCTTGCCCCCCCCCCCTATTACATTGAACTTAAACATAACTTACAAACTGTGGGTGTACTATTACATGGAACTTAAACATAACTTACAAACTGTGGGTGTACTATTACATGGAACTTAAACATAACTTACAAACTGTGGGTAGTACTTACATGGAACTTAAACATAAATTACAAACTGTGGGTGTACTATTACATGGAACTTAAACATAATTTACAAATTGTGGGTGTAAGTACTATAATTGGTTACACCCTCTGCGTAACCCTTCGGGGGTTACAGGCGTCATGTTATTTTGTTTTAAGATAAACTTAATATTGGGGGTTTGACATTCGGAATATACGAAATTAATCAACATGTACACCATGTAAGTATTATAATATCTGTGACCATGTGAACTCAAAGTTACCATCGAAATGAAATACATAACACGAATGTACTCGTATGTAGGGAACCTACCTATGTCAAAACATTCTCGTGAGAACAAATAACAACAACACCATTTAAGTTTTCTAAACACGGCGTATGTTACAAATAACAAAAATCAACCGCAAAAAATACACTCGTCATCATGCGTCACTGAATATCAGGCCTTTTACCGCAGTTACTTGTGAAGTAAAGTGTGTAAGTAAAGTGAAGGCTTACACATAAAATCGTAGTTGTTAGTTACGTATAATTCAAAATAAATAAAATAATTCGAGACCTACGCGAGAATTAATTGAGAAACTAACTTTAAAAAGGTTCCGACGAATTGAGAACCTCCTCCTTGTTGAAGTCGTTTAAAAATACACTCATATTTTGATTTATTAGCGGATGTCGGTACATGTTATAGGTATGTAATTAATATTACATCATCAACCGATATTTTGGGACATTATTTGCATTTTGATGAATAAATCTTTCATTATTGAATCGAAATACATGAACTTTACATAACGTTTGACTTTCAATTTTATGATTATTCTAGATAAAGCATGACATGATAATCTAAATGATATAACGGTACTTACCAGAGCTTCAGTCTTCTTACGTAAATTCGATCTAGATAGTGTTAGAGCCAGTTCTGATTGTAGCCTATTAGATATGGAGGCGTCCTCGTCAGGTTCACGAAGACCATCGGTTTTATCACCGTTAAGGAAGTCGAGTTTCGTTGGTTCCCGTCTGCTCCCACCTCCGTAGGCATATTCACCAATGGTGACTGAAACAGGACGACCGTGCTTCTTCATCGTCGCTGTGCCGTTCGGAGCTTTCACAAAATAATTTGACGGTGGCTTTGGCAGTACATTCGAAGGATTCTTTAACTTATAAGATTCTAGTGACTCCATATCAGCCTTTTCGTCTTTAATGTTTTTTATTTGTGTGGGAGGTTCAGTTTTCTTAATGTAATCAGGAGTCGGAGTTCTTGTCAATGTTCCATTTTTCCTAAAATTTGGATTCTTTAGAAGTTCAGCGGTGATTGTTTTCGGAATGGGATTTTGGTTGTCCATGACTTTGTGGTTTCCATTTTGATGGCCATTTGTAGCAGGCATTTTAAGACCATTTGCAGTGGGCATCTGATGGCCATTTGCGGCTGACTTCTGAATGCCATTTGCAGCGGTTATTTGATGGCCATTGGCAGCGGGCATCTCATTGCCATTTGCAGCTGGCATCTGAAAAGCGAACGGAAATTTAAGAACAAGAAGTGCGGTCGGGTCGCATCGTGAGGATAAATAAGATACGTTCGAAATCGCTAAGGTTGACTGGATTTATAGGACTAAATAGATGGCTTGTGCATTTGTACCTATATCACATTTTAATAACGTTTCTTGAGCGCTAACAGTGGATATAAAATAAAAGATAGATCATAGAAGTTATTAATTGTGTAGGTACGAGTATGACCTCAACCTCAAATTACGTATTTAAGATAGGTAAACAGTTAAACACCCACCCGACACTCTGTTAGTAGGTACCTTGAATAAAACTGGTTTAGATATAAACAATACATTAGTTTTATAATGAAAAACATATTATTTATGAATAGGAATAAAAAGGTTTTTCACACACTTTTCACGGTATGTTTCACAAACAGCACCTACAGAAAAAGTAAGAGATCTTTTGTGCTTTAGTTTCCAGTTGAGCTGTGGGGCTCATTGTAGCTTAGGATGATTTTGTTGGCAACAAACTGATTATACCTAGCTGTGTTTGGAGATGGTCTATGGAGATTTAATCACACCGTAATCGCAAATGCTTTTAAAGCTTCAAAATATCAGAAACAAAATCAAAATGTGTCATGACCATTCTAGGCGCTGACCAAACGATGGACTATTTGTCCGGCGCGGCGCGGCGGACAAATAAGAGAACTAAAGCTTGAAAAATCCTAAGGCTAAAACGCTAACGCGAAATTAATCCAGACCGTTGGTTGAATCGGTTGGGTGGAAAATTCACGTCCATTGGTGTTGCAAATTGTTCGTGTTTGATCGTTGGACAAATCGTCCATTGTCTGCTGTGCCTTACTGTGTTAGCTGTGTCTGTTTACTGTATATCCAAAAACAATTATAATACACATAGGTATACTCACTGGTGGTGGGGGAGGGGGGTTGTCTGTGGCTTCCCTCTTCAGTGGAGCATGGTTGTTGTGGTGGCTGTTGGGTACTTCTGCCGGTTGCTCTACCTTTCTCAGAGGCAAGGTCTGTTGACGGTCCTGTGGACAAATTGTTAAATGATAAGTTTTTTTGTTGCAGAAACTGTTATTAACTCTAGGAGGTTTTCTAAACTGACTATCTCGGAAGTTAGAAATAAAATATCGAGACAGTCTAAATTGGAAATGTATACTTATTACTATTTGAATTGGCTTTAATAAGTATACATTTGCAATAGGATAGGCACACAAAACTATACAGCAAGAAACTAGCCTACAACCAATAAGTGACGTAGGTAGGTAATTCTAAAGAAACGAATGAATTCCTTGCACGCATAATACTTACCTACCTGTAACAAAACCAACCATTTTCGCGAAATAGGGAAAAATACAAAATACTGCAAATAACGAATCTAATCGCCATTGGCATTGACCTTTGACCAAAAACAACATTAGCCGGAGGAAGTATAGGTAATGTTGAAATGGAGGTGAGCAGAAAAAATACTACCGGCGATGATCGTGAACAAAAACGAAGGCTATGTTTTAGGCAATTACACCGCACTTGCATTACCCACAGCGGCACACACGATACGCTCTACACATAACATGCACGACCACATAGCAGATCGTAGGTACATAGTAGCCAGCACACTTACGTATTACATAAACATACATAGCTTGTAGGCGCGCGCGCAGGCTCCATGGTTTTAATTGTCTTTCCATAATTAGGTTCATTACAGAGGAGTTCTCAAGAAGTCAAGACACATTTTAAGTACTTATCATCCGTAATATAATAAGTAATATTCCTACTCTGGTAATGAAGTCATCTTAAAATTGTATTTTTATACTATAGAATTCTACAGCCTTTGTTTTCCGAATTGTTTTCTTTGTCGTATGAGCCAAATATCAGCTGGCTTAACCCCAAGTGATGATGCCAAAGATACGTCATATTAATTGCAGCATTGAATCAAAATCACGCGAACGATAACATGTTGAGCCTATCGTGAAGGTTGCAAGTCCATCGACACAATAATATTAGTTTTAATTAAATATAAATAACTAGCACTTCGCCCGTGACTTCGACCGTAAAAATTGTGATAGCTCAGCTAATACGCATGATATTAATAGAAATTGTAGCCTATAGCACCCACGAATAATATGGATTTCTGCCCATGAACGAATTTTTAGAATTGGATCATTAGTTCCGGAGATTACCCCCTACAAACAAACTTAAAAACCATTTTTTCGTCCTTATAATATAAGTATAAATAGTATAGATTACAGATGAATCGCGTTGTCGGCACTCCCCTAAGTATTAAGCGGCGTTAATCACACTTATCACTTTTGTATTTTGTAGATAAGGTGCGAGTTGTATCGTCTTATTTTTTTGTGAAATTAGTGGTGCAAGTCACTGATGAGGTGACTTATACATATCCTATATGGCCAGATATCGCCCCTATCCAACAATCTAAAGAAGTGATAAAACTACTTAGTCAGAGGAAAATATAGTTCTGGTTTTCCGTTTGAGGTTTTGAGTCACTGCATGTGCTGAGCAGAGTCCCGCACAGGCTGGCCACTTGCTCCCTTTTAAATCGCTCTCGGCAAACTTATCATAATGATAGAGCTGCGAAAAGTGGCTCTTGGAAGGTATTCTGGTGAGCTGTTCCATTAACTCGATAATTTTATCTGATTACTGTAACGGTTTTCCTAAAACTAAGGAAAATACCATATTCCCAAGGGGGATAAATATGTACCATTTACCTCCTTACGAAATTGGCACATGTTCTAATTGAAAGTTGTATGGTCACGTGCTAGCTGAAGTAGCTCCTACACCCGTGGTTTCACTCTCATCTTAAGGTTACTAATTGGCACCTACTAATTGGAATGTATTACTTGATGTCATTAAAAGCAGTTCAGTAAATGACGCGTCAACTTCTCAAGAAGTAAACAAACATGAGTATAGAAATTCGGATTCATAAAATTAGAATATGAATTTCCGAGAGCTCTAATGATCTGTTAAACTGTTACAATTTAACAATCTTAGCTCGACATACATAATTATGTCACATGAATACAATAATGATATGCATATATTTACAAGACTTACGTCTTAACTTGAGGAGGAAAAGATGCATCGTCTTATGACCTTGTTTGATTCTCAAACTAGCACTTAAAGCAGATTGCATACAATAAACTCACCGCGTTCAGAAGCACATTATAATAATAAGTACATTTAGCTTCCGATTTAGACGTTATTGCAGTTATTTTGATAATATATTATGACATACAACTTATCCGTTAATAATATAAGATAGGAGTACCGTATGCATGGATAGGGTCATACATGGTGGATAATTTAATATTTGGTACCTAATTAACCATTTGGTTGTTTTGCATAAAAGTCGCATCCATATACCTACCATGCATGCACGCACGATGAGATCATCTAATGATAATAAAGTTTGTGGATAATTGCTTCTAATGTTATGGAAATATACCAAAGTATGCGTATGTTATGTTTTAACTCGGCAACCTTAAATACTCTTGTTAGTTTTTTGAGTGCATCCGTTGTTAAAACCCACCTACATAATTAGCTCTCAGCTCATCGGACTAAGCGGTAATCCCAAGAAATCTTAATTTTCTTTCTTATTTATTTCGTCAAGCTCTTTTTGGAGTCGAAATAAAAAACAAGAGTTACCGTTTCTTCTACATTGGTGAGAAGTTCATGCTCAATAAAATGAAAGTTTGCTCTATCATAAAAATATTTTGTTTTGCTGTAGATACAAGTACATGGATGAAATTAGGGGAAGAGATAATATCATCAGTAATCAAAATGTTTTGTTATCGGTGCCCGCCCAGCAATCAGTCAACTCGGAGCGATAACTCCTAAAAACATGAGTGCTGTACTCGTCACTATACAGGTAAATAGGTACCTATATTTTTTGTTATGAGTACCTACGTTTTTTTTCATCTTGTTGATATTTTGGATAGCCATGACGTAAGCGTTGCTTCGGAAAAATGAGAAGGTGAATAATGGGACAAGAGAATAACAACCCACGCAGATGCAATGTAAATATTATTTTAGTATGCTGTTGTTCCACGAACAATCAATATTGTAAAATTAGAAAATATAAACAGTAAACAAAGGTTCTAAGGTCTTTATTTTATCACCAAGCTCCGAGTATCTAACTCTGTAAGTAAGGTAAAGTACTTATTATGTTTCGCTCCAATAAGAATAACATTTTATCCATCCATAGGTACCTACTCAACTTACTTCATAGCACTGTATAACGACTAAAGGTTTCGATTTCCGAATGTTCTTCATCTTTCTAGTTATAGTTTACAAAAACACAGTTTTTACACAGATCACCACATCACTTGGTTCAAAAGATCACTGAAGACTAACACAGGAATTCATTTTACCCAAATTATAATTAGTATTTGAACGTAGCGTGAAAATCACGAAAATAATGGTTTAAGAGCGCGTCAAGGTCGTATATATTTTCTCCGTAGCGTGGAAAATCGGAAAACAGGAAAATTTATGGCGAATGATGGCGGAGAGACGCGCGGTGTGCGGCCGGCGAAGTGCAGCGCGACTGTGCGGTCGAGCGCGAGCAACAATCACACGAGCGGCGCTGACGTGTGCCCTCGCCGAGCGCTTACTCACTGCCGTTATCAGTGCACAGCAGAACCTAGCGAAACACCACGCACCGGCCGCCCGGCCGCCGCGCCGCACCGGACGCTGCCGTACCCACGACCGTGCACCTCAATCCATAAAAACTCCGTATCTGCCGGCAACATGAGCTGTTTGTCGAAATCATAATAAGTGCAGCAATTTTGCCTCACTTAGACGCGATCATTAGACCAAATCAGTGACTTAAACGATGGCTAGAGACGTGACTAATTTAAATATTTTGTTGTAATTAAAATTTTGTTTTGTTACATAGTCCTTGCCTTGCTCAATGATACTCACGACGATGATGGCCGACCGTTAGCTATTATTGATTTCAACTGTTGTATCCATGTCCATCGCGTGCATATGAATGATTGTTTGGCTAACAATAGAGGCCTGTTATAAGAAAGTGTATAAAAATAACGTTGATTTTCATCACAGCTGCACCTAACTATTGTCCGTGTAATTAGATAAGCACGAAATATCTCCAGATCATCCGAGTCTTACAACAAAAGCTATTGTCGTGTTATCAAGATCGAAACGTAACGTGGCTGAAACTAACTCCGAGCTATCCAGCTTGCTATAAACCACCTCTTAAGAATATTCATTAGTTAATTGAATAACGGTAACAAATACAGAACAAGGTGCTCTTTACTTCAGTCAGTCGACTTCTCCGGCTTACCACTTAGGAAAAACTTGCATGTTTTGTAAAACAAAATAGTTACCTATCTGAGGCTTAAAGTAACTGAAAGAGGTTTTCTATTTAAAAAAAGTCAACAGATTTTTTGTGGGTGATATTAAATTGAAACCATTTCGAAGTGTCGTGAAAAGCCAGTTTTCCGAAACTTTTACAAGAAGTTTGAGTAGTCAAGATAGGGATCTGAGTAAATAACCTTGTTAAAGTAGGTCCCTTTATTTACCTAATTACGGTTATTATAGCGCATGTAAATCTTGATACGATACCTAATTATTGTTGTTATCGTGTGCATTTTACAAAACAACAAAAAATATATCTAACGCTCCAATAACTAACTGCTAGAAGTTTATGTAAGCATGTAGTAATAAATGATTCGTGTCGAAGTGACCCAATTAATTTCGTAAGGCAATTGTCACGAAACTTAAAGTTACATAACCTAGATAACTCTACAAAGAATAAGTTGCGCGGGTAACTTAGTGAGAAAACTTTTAACATAACAGAGCAAGATATGCTTTAATTTGCTTCTTACTTGACTAATTAAAATAACTTTAGTTAAGCATCGCTTTAGGACTCTGTCATATGGCTTCGTTCGTGCAGCGTACGCAATAAATACTGCGTAGCATTCAATAGTGCTGCGTACCGTTTCGCAGTATTGCGTAGCGTTTCGTAGCATTGCGTAGCATTTCGTAGCATTGCGTAGCGTTTCGTAGTAGTTTTCATAGACGTCGAGTAAACGCCGCGTAAACGTTTGTGTTGATTCGATATCATTTTTTGGTGAAACAAGAATTATTGCGTGAAACAAGAATCAGTAATAATTAACTCTTTTAATTTATTGTTTTTCAAACAGATAAAACAAACAAAGCGTTTATTTAGTAGCGCGAATAACACATAGCATCGGTTGGTCAGGGTAAGCCTCTTCTTATTCCTTTTAAAAATCTAAATTGCAAAACGATATTAATCGATAGTTTACCTATGCGTGTTACCAGTCATGCAAAAATAAAGTGCATTCGAAAAGCCATCACTATACAATAAACATTATCATAAAACCAGCACACGTAACAAACATTCAACACATACAGGCCTACCTGTATGTGTTTACATGTGAACAGTGAATGTCAAGCATATTCACATGCATAGGATCGTGAGCGAGATCGTTAAACCAACTTATCCTCAACTATCGAAAAGAGAATAAAATAACACCAACCAGTATGAGGATAGTCTTCAAAGACGGGTTTATAATTTACAGCGTTTATATCTTCCTTCAATTTACTGCGTTATTGACTGCCGGCCGATATTAGATTCTACTTATGGAGCTATGACAGACCCGGTTTCTACGACAACCTGTTGGATTTTATGGTGTAGACTCACATAGAAAACACATCGTTATATGCTATTTCTACATGTATTTGATATTTACAAATAAGTGGGAATTAGGTTTCGATAAAATGATACGTCAACACGATTCGATTGAATCAGCGATATCTGTTTCAGAAGTACGGCAGTCATCTCGAACATGATTTCCAACAAATGTACCGATAACGATGAACGTGATCATATTTAATTTTATATTTTTTACTAGCTTCTGCCCGCGACTTCGTACGCGGATCCTGTTGCTTATGCCAGCGACAACGGGGTCGTCAAAATCGGAGATTTGAAACGTCTGATGTCGAATTCTATGAGCCCGGGAACGGGAAAATAACGGATCTTTCCCACCTGAGCAACACATACCGTTTGTTTCTTTTTCCCATTTAACAGCTTCACAAAAAGTACAATTTTGAACCATACCTCCGATGGCGGAATATGTGGCGGCGTATTCAAGCATAGGAGTATACGTAAATGCACTCCGTTCCTTATCAACCCAAGGAAGGTCGCCATGCCCTACGGCTATATCTTGAGACACATCTGATTCTTCAGATGATATCGACATTCTGTTCAGACAATGTCGAAGTCGATCAGAATTCAAACGTTCGTTGCGCTTTTCTTCTGTCTCTTCATGCCGTACTCCAGCAATTATTTCTCACACATTCTAACTGATTTTGAATATTTTGTTGTGTACGTGATCGGGGCAATGTATGATAATCTCGAGCAGCAGGTAGTCGCACATCACGTTCATCACTCGTTTCAAAAGACATGTTAGTAGATGTGCGAATACGCTGAGAACTCAAGCGTGATTCTGTATCCGTGAACGTCTCCGACTCGCGAGACAATGCATGACGTTCACGATCAGCAGTCAGTCGTGCATCTATTCTTCACTGGTCTCTAGAGACCTGGATGTAGATGCGTAAATACGCTGAGAACGCAGGCGTGCTTCGCGATCCGAAGAGGTTTCCACGGAGCAAGTTGCAGCCTGATGTTCTCGAATAGCATCAAGTCTCTCCTGACGCTCTTCGGTAGATTCTTGGGATCTTATGATCCTCAATCTTTTAGCTCCTTTGGAACATCGAGAAAGATTTGACTTCTATCTAGGCATGGCAATAGATTTGTTGTGAAGATACCTGATCAATATTAAAATCTTAGTGACTGCTTCCTGGCGCTACCGGGTAGGCTACCGGGTAGGCAATCAGTCCTAAACTGTTACCGCCTTCACCGCGTGGAGGTACTCCCAGCTTATGTTATTTTATACAGTAAAATTAGTGATAGCTTTGCAATAATTTTCACATCAGATGTTTCTGATCTTCGATTTTTATAAGTCAGCAGGAAATGCCCATCAGACCGAACAGCTTTTGCTAAGACGTCATTCCTATATGTGTTATGGTGTAGCTGGGCTATTGGAGTTCCACAACAGGTGTCCCAGATCTTCGATTTTTATAAGTCAACATAGAGTGCTCATCAGATTGAACAACTTTTGCTAAGACGTCATTCCTATATGTGTTATGGTGTAGCTGGGCTATTGGAGTTCCACATCAGGTGTTTCAGATCTTCAAATTTATTCTCTCAGCAGAAAATGCTCGTCACGTGGAACAATTTTTGCTAAGGTGTCGTATTTGTATCTCTTATGGTTTAGCTGGTCTGTTGCGATTCTGCATCAGGTGTTCAAGTTTCCAAGATAAATTATAGCCTATCTATAGCTGACCCACGTAACTTCATCTGCGTCACATAGAAGAGAAAAACAAAAGAAAAAAAAAACCCCCGTTTTTGCAACATTTTTCATTCCTGCTCAGCTCCTAATGGTTGTAGCGTGATGTTATATAGCCTAAAGCCTTCCTCGATAAATGGACTATCTGACACAAAAAGAATTTTTCATTTGAACCAGTAGTTCCTGAGATTAGTGCGTTCAACCAAACAAACAAACTCTTCTGCTTTATAATATTATTAAGTATAGATTATTTTTTTCATACCTTTTTACTATTCATTTACTTTTTTCCGATGAATTAAAACAATAACATGAACCGAACTCGTGTAACGATCGACACCATTGCGCGATCACAATTATCTATACTCCGTTAGAGCATTTTCTTTGTAGGTACTAAAAGTTGTATTTGTATTGTTGTAGTTGTATTTTTCATACCTTTTTACTATTTATTTACATATTTCCGATGAATTTTCAGTACTGAATTGATGCCGGACTCTTGACCAATAGATGGCGCTGTATGTCCGGAATAACTTTTTTTTTTATTTTATGTTTGTAATAAAAACTATCCTATGTCCTTTCTCAAGTTCCAAACTATGTCTGTACCAAATTTCACACAAATCGGTTCAGTAGTTTAGGCGTGAAGCAAAGACAGACAGACAGAAAGACAGACAGACAGACAGAGTTACTTTCGCATTTATAATATTAGTTTGGATGAATATGCTCTTATGATATTATTATTAATAGAAAAAGGATCAATCATCATCGGGAGATATTTCAGAGCCCATCATGATAATAACCCTATACTAACATGGCACTTCATTGTCTGAATGAACTATGACTATTTAACTTCTGTGGTTTTAGGTATTTCCATTTCCTAAATAGAAATCACGAGTTTTAAAAAACTAGGTAAAAAGTGGTGTATTAGGAATGGGGGATTCCGTCCTGATTCAAAAGAATGGTATGATGACGATAGTACGAGTAACAAACAGCTTTTTATTTACTTTTGTGGTGCAATAAGGAAGCTAAAGTGATGTGTTCAATCTGCTTTTAGTAATATTTACTAAAAGCAGATTGAACACATCACTTTAGGTTTTGGTTATTTTGGTTACGTTACCACGACGTTATCAGAAATGAACAAGGAATCATTGATAGCATAAGTTTAATAGAATTTGAGATGATGTAAAAGATAGTGCACACTTTAATAGCATTAGGGAAATACTTGATGTAATTGAAAGACCCGGCGATATCAATCATAACAACAGAAATCCCGGCGTAGGAATTCTTTGAATTGGTAAATTGATTGTTATCTTATTAATTAACGATGCTTTCGTCATAATTGCTAGTGTCCGATAAGCAAATGGCTTCATAGGTTCCGCTTAAGTAATCAGGTACAGAAATATAAAAAAAATGCACTTACCAATGAGTCTTCCTCGTTGTTTTGTGTGCCTGGAGTTTTTTCATTGTTGTCTATGCTGGAAAACATTTTCCTGTGAACTTTTTTAAACTCGTCCATCAGAGCATCGTGCTGTTTCTTCTTGTCATCTGTCGGCTTTGGTGGAGGTGGTTTTTTAGGTGGCGGTGGCGGTATGTTAGGCTCTGGGTTTGTTTTTTTCTTGTTCTGCAGAAGTTAATCCATAATTAGTATTTTGGCCAAATATAAAAAAATGATTAGATGCTTTAATATTTTAGTAACCGCTACTATCTCTGTCTGTTAATGTAGGTTCATTTATACGCCATTTTATAAAACGATAATCCGTTTGTTCTAAAGAATATTTGTTTTTAACGAAATGCGGGCGTAGTTTAGTCCATACTGCGTTTAAAACAAGAATCGTTTTACAAGGACATGAAGATTGATATAACTATTAAAAAAAACTATCAATTTTAGCGTCTTTAATAGCTATACTGACTAAATGATGACGTTTAGATGTTACGTAATACTAAAAACATTTAGGTAAACAAATTCTAATCCAAATATTCTCTGACATTATCAGGGCTCAACTTTCAATCTAATCTCGAAGTCACCGAAAAGAAAGTGTAAATAGATAATCCCATAATGCGCACATTTCCAATTTTATCTTCGTCATTTTCCTTGAGTACTTACCATCTTACGTCTCTGTATTTCCTCGGCAATGGCACTTGATAACGTAGCTGAACTTGACAAACTTACAGAATCCGAATTGAAATCGTTTTTCAAAGGCGGTGCTGGATAGTTACATGCATTTTTCCCACACGTCGTTGTACTAGTGTGATGAACTTCTACTACAATCGTTTTTTTGTCGTTGTCTCGATTCGTATGATTTGCTGTAAACGCATTTTTCCTAGGTGATTGATTATCATAACTACATTGTATAGTAGCACCATCTTCAGTCAAATTGATTATGGTTCTATTCGATGGGCTGGTGATATACTCCTTCTTGTTCTTGCCTCGTAAATTACTTTTATTTTCATATGAATGAGGGTTGTTTGGTATACTAGGGCAGTCGTAGTCTGGTTCGATGTCAGACGGTGCATCAAAATTATGGATATCATTATTTTTCCATTCGAAATCTAAGCTATCCCATGTTCTTCTCTTCAGCCTGTTCATAGTTAACCTGCAACAAATAATTCGCCCGAATAAAAATGCTTTAAAAAATATACTCTCGAATTGAAAGAAATGCGACCACAGGGCTTAGTTCCTGCGAATACTGCGCCCCAAAATGTCCAATAGATCCTTGTTTAGTAAGTTTCTAGTTCTCACCTATCAGCGCGGTCAGCAGCCTCCTCGGCGACGCTGGCGAGGCGGCGGCGCAGCGCGGCGGGCGGCGCCAGCGGGAGGTGGGGCGCGAGGGGCGCGAGGGGCGCGGGGCTGCGCTCTCCTGCAGCTGATGAGGCTGAGCTGTTGTACCCGGAGCTCTCCGGTGACACCAGGTCCGTGCCCGCGCCCTCACGGATCACCAATTCGAGGCGACCTGTCGCTTTCATTGCTGTTATTGCCTGTAGACAAAGAAAGAGATTTCTACAAGTTATATAGTGTGCTCGTTATCAATTTTCGGATGTCAGTCTCTATCGGTCTGGCCTTTGTGAACATTGTAATACCAAAAGTGTAAAAAATCTTCTTCGTCGGCTAACTATTTATCTATTCACCATCCCTTTTGTTGGAGTGTCTGGATTTGAACAAAGTCTCTGACGCCGCTACAAACTTGGCCAGTTGCCCACCTACTGGGCCTAATCCGTATTATGTACCGTCGATATTAAAAGAAAAAAGTCAGCAAACTGAGCGTATAAATCACATGCACTAGTAAGTAAGTAGATAAGTAATCTTTATTTGCATAAGCATAAGTGCATGCATGTTGTCAGATGTTGTTAAATTATATTGGGGAGCTGGTAACTACAACTATATACATATGTATATAAAAAATAAACTATTTGTGTAAGATGAAACATTTTACTCGAGCATTAGGAAATACATACCTATGTATTTCAAAATTAGAACTACCGTACTACTCACGAATGTAACTTATTTTTCATTACTCATACTCGGAAAGTAGGTCTGAAGTTGCCTGAGGAGCGGGCTGAAAGTAATACTTTTCAGCCCTAGGGAGAATCACTTTCAACTGACAGCTGTCACATTATTTAAAAAAATCTAGTTCTATTTCACATTTCTATTGAACCATGTTCTGACTTCTATACAGCCTGTAAATTACAGCGCGATGTAAAATTGAAATAATATAAAATTCAGTATTAATTAAAGAACATAATTATTTTAAATAACTTAGTTATAATTTAGTTACAAATATTTCTTTAAAATAACAAAAATTTGGGCAAAATATTTACTATTTTTTCAGTGACGATAGTGAAAATAAAGGCTGAATAGCCGGCCACAGAAAAAAAAAACAAAATAGGCGGGAAAGCGGCAATCCGATCTTCATTTTTTTTTCGAGTGGTTTCGTGTTTTTGTTTTTATTTTCCTTGTATTCGTAATGAAAAGCACAGTGTTTACCTCGGGTTAAAGACTTATTTAGTCCCTCGAGCTATTAGCGCCCGCGCTACGCTTGGGCGCCAAACCCCGTCTCGGGACTAAATAAGTTACTTTCACCCCTTGGATAACAATGTACTATTACAAGATGGAAGGCTCAGGAATCATTCATTTCATGTAACTTTTGTTTACGTACCTACACTTTACTTGTCAACGCCTCATAAAATAAACACTGATGTATTACATCTCTTCATGTAAGAGAACATTCACTATAGTAACGAGAAAGTAAAATGCGAAGTATGTATAGTTATAGTATAGGTAAGTAATGCATTTTTATACAGTCACGTTTGTAATGAGTTTTTTTACGACTTCATAATATAAATCGTACAGCATTTCGTCGAATAAATCATATTTTATCGTATTATTGAAGCCACTACAAAACACTTGTTTTCCTCTCTTAATCAGGTTTTAATACTGATTGGAAATAAACATACCTACAGTTTGGGAAAATCCTCCAGTTCAGATCCAAAATTAAGACCTTCAACTTAGCATAAAAGCAAATTTGTTAGATGCTTGTTACTGCTCAAGAAGATGCAGAGGAATGTTTTGATACCTTCCTATTTAGTGTTCTACCAACATTACCATCAATATAGCCTTACACTCATAGATCTCCATTTACATGTTCATCGTCACCATCATCAGTCTCCTGTCCTTACCTCCATTTATTTGGGGTCAGCATGTTATCTTCTTTCATATTGAGAAGTCTATTTCTCGTCATCTCAGCATTCACCTCCTTTTCTAGCATATCAGCATATCATCCCTCATACAGTCCATCCATCGTTTCTTTGGTCTTCCTCTACTCTTATAGCCAGATTACATTCATTCTCAACATTTGCATGATAGCGAGTATATTTCCTTTAAGTGGCTCAAGTTAAAAGTTCAGAAATATTCATTTGACCTAAATACTGCGGAAGGATATTTACCTCATTGAAGGTAACGTTGGAGAAATCCAAGCCGTTACATGATAAGATCTGATCGCCGGGCCGGAGCCCTGCCTCGCGCGCGATGCCGCCTTCCCTCACGAACTGAACAAAGATGCCCGGCTTCCACTCCGGACCTTTGCAGATTCTGAAACAAATAAAAAAACAAAACGTTGAAAACTGTGCATTTGTCGAGTTTCACGTGAACTTGTTATAGGTTCCAAATATAATTGTAGGTACTAGACGAGTGTTTTTTTTTTGTCTACTTCGAAAATTCGAACACTAATTAAAGACATGTGAATTTTTTACAAATAAGTTTTAAGAGAAGGTTGTAGTAATCAACATCCTTCTGCCCTCATTTCCATTCTTTTTGTAGCAGGTTTTGCAAAAAAAAACATGTAACACAAGCTGCTGTTTCCTACAAAAGTACTATACCTAATTACATACCCACCATTTCTTTTTATTACTGATATAAAATTTATATTTCCCCAAATAGAAATTTTATATCGGGGGGGTTCGGAATGATTTACTAAATACATGGTACTTAGTCGCTTTTGCGTCGATCTACCTTCGACTCTGTATTAGCAGTATTTTCAATTGTCACCTCCTTTGTATTATCATTCAGTATTTTCAACCGACTTCCAAAAAGAGGAGGTTATCAATTCGTCTGTATGTTTTTTTTTTTTTTTTTTTTTTTTTTTTTTTGTGTTTGTTACCTCATAACTTTCGACTGAGTGAACCGATTTTGATGATTCTTTTTTTATTTGAAAGCTGGTGCTTCCCATGTGGTCCCATTTTAATTTGCTGAAGATCAGATGCTGGTCTTCGGAGATATACAATGGAACTCTTCAAAAATGTACGGCAAATCTACAGTGATTGCTGTTATCGCTTGTAGGTTTATTGTTTATACAACATCATGACGTAATATCACGCCTGTATGCTCTGAGGGGGTACGCAGATGTGTACAATACACCCAGATTTCGACAGTGTTTGTTACCTCAGTACTTTCGACCGGGTGAACCGATTTTGATGATTCTTTTTTTATTTGAAAGCTGGTGCTTCCCGTGTGGTTATATTTTAATTTGCTGAAGATCTGATCCGGATCTTCGGAGATATACAATGGAACTCTTCAAATATACACGGCAAATCTGCAGTAACTTCTGCAATCGCTTGAATGTTTATTGTTTATACAACATCATGACGTAACATTACGCCTGTATGCTCTGAGGGGGTACGCAGATGTGTACAATATTCCCAGATTTCGACAGTTAGGTGTATTAAGTTCCATTTATTGGGGATAAGCCTCATCTTAGCCTAACCTTGACATGTACTGTTTTTTTTTATATTTTATTGGCAAGGGTACTTCAAGGGTAGTTTGATGAGAATTTGGTTAGGTTCTGATTATGGGATCCATGACAAAGGAACGGAACTCTTCAATTCTTAGAAGCAAATTAACGATACTCAGCCAAATCTTTTAAAGGCTATCCGGATATTTGAGTCACGTACCATAACGTCGTTATTAACCGACTTCAAAAAGGAGGAGGTTCTCAATTCAATGTTCCCCGATTACTCGAAGATGACTGGACCGAATTTGTTTTTTAATTGTTTGAAAGGGTATACTTCCCAGAAGGTCCCATAATTCATCAAGTCAGGATCCTGATAATGGGATCCTGGAGAAATAGAGAGAACTCTTCAAATTTTATAGGCACACCGGAAGCGATTTGGGTAGTTTTTGAAAGAGTACTTTCTGGGAGTGATCCCATTTAAATTTGCTAAAGATCTGATGAAGAACTTCGGAGAAAGGCAACGGAACTCCTCATTAAACGTAGCAAATGTGTGTCTCTTACTGGGATTGCTGAAATCTCATGTCTGTCTATTGTTTACACCAGTTCATAACAAAAAATCACGCTGGTACGCTGTGAAAGGGTATGCACATATTGTGAACCACTAAAAAGTGAAAAATAAAAACTTTTTTGCAAAAAATAAAACCGACTTCACACAAAAAAGTGAAAAATAACTTTAGCTTCTGAAGTCGGTGACAAAAAAATTAAATCAATCAAACAAAGGTCACCGACTTCAGAAGCTAAAGTTATTTTTCACTTTTTTGTGTGAAGTCGGTTTTATTTTTTGCAAAAAAGTTTTTCAAACATCATTTGTTTAGTCTTTGCCTAGTTTTAAAGCCATTCATTCTAAAAACATTTCTAGTAGGTAGATCATTCGTTTAAAAACATTCAACCTCAAACTAGTACAATGTTTAACATTTAAATAATAATATACTGACCCGCAGCCAAGCTTGGCTCTGGGAGGCACGAGTATGGACAGCCTCATGTCCGTCAGTCTCTCGTTGTCGTGACACAGCGTCGGCGACGACGACACGTCGGAACTCAGCGACGCCCGCTCCGACACGAACTGCCATGACAGTGGCTCATGCGCCTTGCTGAAATGCGACAACGTGATCAAACAACTGTACACCTATGTACACAATCAAATTTCACGGTTAACTTTGTCTACTTACTCTTTCACTGGTAGCATCCCGACATCTGTAACAAAGTGTATGTGTGAGTCATCTCGCTCAAGTATAGGTTCTCAATATTTATAGTCTACATTGCATACGGAAACTCTCACGGCATAAAATACAAAAAGAAATGAAGAGTCGATGGTAAACTAAGGAAATATTTTTGGTTGGCAGTTAACATTGCTACAAATATGTTGCAAGTGTATAGCCTAACTGGTAATTTATGAAATGTTTCGGAACTCTCAACAATCGCTGGGCAGCGGGCCTCATTTCATCTGTCATAATTCGGTTTACGCAACTCTATCTAATAGACAATGTTCATAGGCACCCGCCCACGAGCTTTCACGAGAGTTATAAAATCTCCGCGGCTTCTATTACCGGTTGCGCCTCATACGATTTGATTAATTATCATAATTTTATTCACTGTAACATTGTCAGACGATACGCCTACGGAGTGACGAGACGGTTCGCGGTCTCGCGGTGGTGTGCGTTTAGTTGCGTAATCACTTCAATTATTATTATAGCTATAGAAACCACCTCTAATATATTAATTTATTCTTTAATCAACTAAAAACTTCAATGAAAAGCGCCTACAGTGTTATGTCACAAAACTTTAAAGATCCTTAAGCATTCATTAATGAGTACGTTTGCATGTATAATGAATATATACATTGATCACCACTGGACTATTATATCATGTCAGCAATATGTCTCTTCATCTTCCTATATTACATAGATATTTCCTACAACAAATAACACATTATTTTATAAAATAATCATCCGCATGACAGGTGGACTGATGTTACGTATAAATTGGTAGTCGGATGCTGCATGTCCTACTGATATAATTCCTTATCTTATCTCGGTTACTTATGCAATGATTGAATCATTTGGTATTGCTAGCGGGTATTAAATCATTTGGATTTTAAATTCTATTCTATTTATTATCTAGTGTAATATTACTGTTTGATTGACGAAATTAGTAACGATTTTGGAGGTATTTTTTGGCCTCGGTCTATTATCCTCCGTCAAGATTTTTAATGTCAGGGTTTATTTTCGCATGTTAAGAAATAACTTATGTACTCTCTTTTTCCAAACTTATCAGAATCACTTAAAACGTTTCGACTAGATAGACGGATCCTCAAGTCGAAACGTTTTAAGTACTAGACTAAACCATGTAGAAATCGTGTGTAGATTTATGAGCAGATATAATAAGGTACTCACGTCTGACTTTGATCTTGAGTCGCGGCTGCGCGGCGAGGTAGTGCACTAGCTCCGTGTGCACTGCGTCGTCCACGCGGTACCCGTTCACGCTCACCAGCTGATCTCCCACCTGCAACCATGGGAATAGACACGTTTTTTAGAAATATTTCGGACATATTTACTTACTAGGGTACTTTTAAGGTGACAGTGCTCTAGGGTATATCCACTTGCGCAGCCTCATGACGAGCTGCCTCATCCTGAGCGGGCTGCGGAAAGTTCATGCATCTCCACTTGAGCCCACATAATATCGTATCGAGCAGCAAGCCTCAACCAGAGCTACGATTTTCTCAGTTTCTCATAAACCACAATGGTTGACGCGCGTAAAGTCGCTGCAGCATTAGTAGTAGGTAACTAGTCACTACAAAAGGAAGTAACGCCAGAAACGAAAACATCGATGGTGGATTAAGGAAATATATCGTCAGCTACCCAGCTTAAGATACCAGCGCCAGCGGCATATTTAACAAACTTCATTTTACATTCTTTAAAACATAGCCTTATTGGTTTAGTGGTCTCAAATCTGCTTAGTATGTGTTCTTGAGTTCGATTCTCAGGTCGGGCAAAGTCTTAGAAGTTTTTCCTTCAAGAATTCCCCGGTAGCAGCGCAGTTTAGATTTGTGCCCGGTTGGTGGCAACAGGCACGGATTTGAACATAATTGCCGAAATGTGGGTGTCCCATCGGGTACCACTCCGCCTGGTTTTTCGGAGATTACAGGTATGATGTTATGTGATGTGTTAATTTTACACGTTTTAGTAGCCCCAAACTCTTTTTCAAGCTCCAACACAAATACGTAATCTACCTATAACTACCCCTTTAACTCTTAACCCAGCTGATAATCACTTGGCTTAGGCCCGTGCTATCAGTAATTTCCGGCTACCCGGTTAGCCGAGCAGAATAAACGAAAAGATTTAAATAATAATAATAATAATTACTAATAACGAAGATGGCCAAATTAGGATGTCATTTAGTGACACCTCTGCCCTCACCCTCTAACTTTATATACACAGAAGTTTTTTTATATGTATTCATTTAACATATACCTATGTCTAACTTTCGCACAGTGATCCCTCAATTTATCAAGAACCGAATTTGATGTGGATTGGCTGTACCTACAGTGTAGGTAGCCAACCTGTACACTAGTTTTATGTACTTAGTTGATGAAACGTTCCTGTTGGTGTGGTTAGGTATATAGGATAGGAACTCTTTAGAATACGTCTACAGGGTGATATCTGTTCGAGCCGGAACTTCGTTACCATTTCTCAGCGCAGTTGACCCAAAAGCAGGTGTACCTAACAGCAATATACCTAGTAGTCGCGAAAACATAATTTACATGAACACCGAGAAAATTGTGGCAGGTACGTTAAGAATTTCTCAGGTGTTGAAACAACAATGGACTAGGCACATGCAGTTATTGCTTTGAAGTGGTGTTGCGCCATGGCGGCAAAGAACGGTGGCGGGCTGCAGCGGGTGGCGGATTGACGCAATATTGCCAGCAAAAATAAAAGAACCGCGGTACCTATCTTATACTCAGTATCGGTTGTCCAATTGGTTTCTAATTAATAATTAAAAAATGTGTTATTTTAGAAATATTTTAAAATGTGCAAAATAAAATGAATGAATGGCTATAGGAAAAAAAATGACAACCATTACAACAAAATCTATTTTTTATCCAATTCAATTTGACAATCAATAAACTTCAATTAATTTAGGACACTCTACTTTAAAAATTCTTTAACATACAAAGAAGTGTTGCCGGTGTGTGCATTTTCATTCAGTAGAAATACATTGGCACTTAGGTACAAGTTTTATGAAACATAAACACCTGTTCATGAAATGCTCGCAACTTGTTTACAACAAAAAGGCGATCAACGCCTTATTTGTGACGTTTGTGAAGAAAAGTTTACTTTGTATTGGCTATTGTCATCCATAATCCATTGAAAGATGTATTTATCCATTTATACTTGACATTTATAATAATTTACTGCCAAGCATCTTAACGCCGCCGGTCCCACATCAAAAATGCTTATTTTAATTCATTTAGTAAAACTTTATTGAGACTTGAAATAATCGTAGCTCCGAGTTTCTAAGCGTGCAATTTGGCGTAAGTTGTTATGTAAAGTTCGGTTTACAACTCAGGGACAGAAGCCGTGGCCTACTTTTCTCGGCCGCCACTTGTTTTATGGGACTATGGGTGATTTTATTTTTAAGAAAACCTTTCGTCAAGCAAGTGAACCGAAAAGGTTTGTAGAATAGAGAAACGGAATGTGATGAGTAGTTTTACATAATCAGTAAATTTTAGCTCTTTGTAAGTCATTAATTGTCGTCATAAAATTTAATCACATGAAATATCGCCAAAGCAAACTTAATTTATTAAATATCAACAGACGTTGAAATGATCATTTATCATAGTAAGTAATCAAAGCTCGTGTCTTTTTTTCCCGAGTCTAATCGACTGTTTCGTACATTCACTGTAGCAGCTGTTGCGAATATCATTGCATTTCACTGTGACTGACACTTCGTTAGCAGTTCAGCATAGGGTAGAACTTTCGTCAGTTTCATCACGTAGTTCGAGCGCAGCCAAAGAAGCCGGACAGGTCGCTCAGTGCCCCACATATCGGACAACTTTCGATCTGACTTTCGTTACATACAACTCGTCTTTTTTGCCAGTGACGCAAAAGAACGCCAGACTCAACGACGCCCGGCCCTCCCAATGAATTCACTTTCTTTTTGGAATGGGTGTGATTGATGTTGCTGTATTGTGTATGGGTGCGCAACAAACAACACGTGCATGTTTTTGCAAAAACTAACGTTTTCACGGCTTTATATTCCATTGAGTTCCCTTGAACATTTCGATTTACGCAAGTGGCATTGTAGGTGCCACCTAATAATTAAAAAAATAATTGAACAAACCATTGTAATTGAGCAGCAAAAGTGTGCCATCTATTTAATTAGAACAGTGCTGCTTGACAGGTACACATGTAACAAGTGCGCATAGACAATGGGTCCCCACATAATATATGACGTCACATGTTTCTGAACCGTCCAACCGTCTGAAGTGTTCGCATTTCAAAAAGTAATCAAGTGAGTCATACCGTCAATGTATTTTCAATACAATAGTTAGTTACTCTATTTACTTTTTACAGCATGGCCTTGTTGATACAATATTTCTCTACCTTTATCATGAAAAAACCTTGTTTCACAATTTGCAAGCTGCGAACATGCTGTTTGTAATAATATACCCGTGTTGCTTTTAAAATATGTATGGTTCAATTTTACAAAACACATAATTAGAATACCAGAATACCTACCTAGGTACCTGTAAGTATAATGTGCATAACCACTTACTTGTGACGTAACGGAATCATGAACGCTCACAATCGGATGTTTAAACACTATTGACTAATAGGATATCACACTGACCGCGTGGTCTTCTGTGAAGGACAGCATTAGCGCTTTTCTATTTTAGCAAACGTTATACAAGAAGCATTAAGCCGAAGAGGCGCACGCGAACGGAAAGCGGTAGAAAGTCGCCGTACAGAGTAATTGAGTGACTCACGCACTGGACACGTATACACGACCCGCCTCATGAGAACATGGACTATTTACAAATTGTCATATAATTGCACCGATTTACCGCCACCTTCCTGCACTTACCGTGCCACCGAGTATAGTATTGGTTATGTTTCAATATAATATATTGTAATTAGTTGAGTTTCATATCCTGTCGTATACTGCACGGTAGCAATCTCAGAACTAAAGTTGTAGTGTAAATAATTGCAGTTAGTAACATCTAAAATAGTTATTAAGGCGATAGGAAGTTCTTAAAAGAAAACTCATAATGTATCAATTAGATAGTCTGAGTGAGTGTGCACCATCAGCTTTTTTATTGACACGTTGTGTTGACTTACCGTGAGTCTACGGATTCTCGTGGTGTATCAATCTTTAACACATGTCAATGACTTCAGATACAGTTTATTCAAGCTGCAGTATTTCTGTTCACTCCACAAATAATCTCCGTAATTTCTCAAAACACCTCATTGTGTTATTTTAATAATAGCGGATGTACGTGAATTTTTCGTAACTTCTTTGTCAAGGAAGTAATCGTGTGAAAAGTTTTGTAACGCCTGCAAATAATATGTGCATTCTTGTCTGTTTAATTATGACGAGACGCCGGCCAAACTTAAAAAGATTCTTTACTCATGTAAATTTTAAGTAGAAAGTATTGTTTGTGTTCTAAGTTATATTCTGTTCATGAGCTAGGCTTAATTTAGTTTTTTAAAGTCATAAGGATTTTACCTACATCTGGAACCGGCTAAATTAATGTCAACAGTGTTACCTAATGAGTAATTACTTGAGAGAATATATAATTTATGCTAATTTTGTATCAAATTGTAGGCAATAAAGTGTATAGTGTTATGATGAGCATTGCGTAATATATTGCTATGTTATGTTTTGGATCCTGTTATGCAAATTTTCTCCTATTTTCCATAGTAATTCTACTTATAAGAGTTCGATTGTTTTTTTTTTCTGGCATTCGCTGAAAACGTGAGTTTTGATAACAAAAGCACACCCTATTGAAAACTTCAGATGTTTTTAGCATCAATATAAGCAGCCGCCTACGTTAAAAATTTTGATTTCCTCGAACCTTGCTCTTATTGCACTACGATTAGGGTCAACATGCAATGTATTTCACACACGTGGTTTTTTTAATTTCTCACAAGTAAACACAAAGTGTGCGGAAATAGCCCACAGATACTATATTATACTATAAAAACTAAGTCTAAATTGGATCGGCGGTTATTGTTTTTTTTAAATCGCGGCAAAGACATAATTATGCGTCTTTACGGCGTAAATATTTACTGATTATTTAAATTGTGATTATAAATAGAATATCATTAATAAACATGATTATTTAAAATAAATATTTACTTTTAAGGAAAAAAATAACACAAACTTGTGTTCTAAAAATACAAAAATATTTAAATTTTATTTTTTTTATAGCGGCTTCATACCTTTGTTCTTTCTTAAACCTGGCGAAAGAAAAGCGCGGAAAAAACGCAAATCAAATCACAACACAAACACAATCTTCATCATAGTTTCCTATTAATACATGACAAAAATACTTTTGGTTCTATTATTGTATTTTTCGAAAGAACGAGTATATTGAAAAACTTCGTTTGATACACTTGGGCATTTGGTAGACAGCAGTTGTCGGCCCCATAACAACCTTGGTCTGCGGGTCGGGTATGAATTCCGCCTCGAATGCAATAAAAACGTTTCCCACTTATATCAAAATGTAGGTAAAAGTGTGTGTGTGTGTGTGTGTGGGTGTGTGTGTGTGTGTGTAGAGTGTGTCCTAGGTTAGAAAAAATAATGGTCCTTTGAGATATTATAGCGGAGATTGATTATGTATGTGCATCTAGCTATATTTTTAAACTATGACCGATCTACGGTATATCGAAGCTGAATTGTAGAGGTTCTACAATGAGAATTATCCACTGTATTCATTTCTCAATATTATCTTCATAAATTCAACTGAATTATTCACTCAACACTGCAGCTGTTGTATATCTGATTTCCGTAGCCCACCTTGTATTAGGTATCTACATAGATTGCCTAAACCAAATCATTAATAATAATATTGTGGCTACCAACCTTTGTAATTGCTTGTTAATCAATGTTTTGCCAAAGATCTAGAGACCCATAAAGTCAAATTCCTTATCTCTAAGTCCGAAACTATATTATTTTGCCAAAGATCTATAATAGAGACCCATAAAGTCAAATTCCTTATCTCTAAGTCCGAAACTATATTATACTAGCTGACCCGCGCAACTTCGTCTGCGTCACATAAGAGAAAGAGAGGGTTACAGAGAGTGGGTCGTAAGCATCTATAATACAATTTTCAAAGAGCACATCACACACATCCTTCCGCATAATGAAAATGCGCGCCCGGTACATGATCATTATTTTGCTGCGGAGTTATTTAAAACGGTGTATCTCCCAAGATATGCATTGAAATCAATTTACGTTCCCAAGGGCAATTTTGTTCAAAATCAAATACTTGTGATTAACGTATTTTTTGGATAAGAATAAATTACCATGTTTACAAAAACAGCTTTAAGGGCTTCTATTGACAGCTTTACATCTTCATACTTAGACACTCGATGACAGTCATACTCCAGCTAGGTCTGCAGTTCTCATCAAGGTGCATGAAATGAGCCGCAACACGATATAGATGCTGTAAACTGTTGCAGACCTCTTACAACTGCTTACCATTTAAAATTTCAAACTCTACGTCCCTACGCTATGACGCCGTGTCTTAAAGTGCACCAACCTCTTTAAAGCTTAGAAACCTTCAAATGCGGTATTGATATTTTACGGTGACTTTCGAGACATTGCAATTTTAAAGAGTCTATTTTGCAATTTTGCACCAAATTTTTATGTGAGTTCAACATTTTTGGAATAAAATCGGATTGAGTTTTGAAACATGTATCAAAATAACATGTAGTTTATATCAGAATCTCTAAGGAGTATTGATATCAAATTCAAGTATTGAAACAAATCAACGCCAAAATAACTTTCTACCCCTTTTTAACCCCGTTAGGAGATGAATTTCATTGCAATACGAAACGCGACCATCAATTCTGTTAATATTGTTGATTGCAAAATTTGAAGTAGATTGGACCAAGGAATCACATTTTCCCATGCTACAACTTTGCCCCCCCTTTTCACCCCCTTAGGGGTATAATTTCAGAAAATCCTTTTTTATCATATGCCTACGTCATACAAAAATACACCATTCAAGTTCCAGGTTTCTACAATCTGCGGTTTAGGCTGTTCGTTGATCCATCAGACAGTTCTACAGGACAAAGCATTTTTTATTTGTAGATAGTAGGATTTGTACTCGTTTGTAATGTATTTGTAACTTTTCCAGCTTTATGTCATATGTACATTCGTATACTTAGTCTACATTTTCTTCGTAGTATTATTTTATTTATAATATAATACAAGGTGGAAACGATTAACGGGGCAGTAAGGTTAGCTACCTTAACCGTTGGGTATTAGAAACGGGATCGATTGGCATCAAAAAAATGTTTTGTTTAAAATAGCAATTTTCTTGCTAACTGTACGTTTTTTTTTAATCTATGAATGGGGATCAAAATATCTGACTTTATGAGTACTCTAACCTGGGTTGGTCTGGAAGAACTTTTTGATCAGTATCAGAAAGAAGATCGATTGGCATCAAAAAAATTGTTTTATGTAAAATGGCAATTTTCTTGCTAACTGTACTTTATTTTTTAATTAAATCTGTGAATGGGGATCTACATTTCGCGAAAAAATTACGGATTGTTTCCTAAGACCATTTTCGTGTAGCTGCAGCTCCCCTTAATGCCCCGTTTACCGTTTCCACCCTGTATTAACAACTACTTATAGGAAAGCCGATTTTCTTGAGTTCCGCTATTTTGGGCGTATTCACTTCAAAAATCAAATTTCAAGAAAATTGCGAAATTATATTTACCTGTATTAGATTTGAAGTATTTACAGCAACTTTTAAAGGTTTACACTTTATTGGATTTTATTTTACATAATAGGTGTATGAAATTAATTAATTTTAATCACAAAACCCTCTTTTTTACGTCTCTGAATGAGATTTTTTTTTAAATACTGAAACAGGTATTTCTTTATTTTTAATAATAAGTATTTACTCTTGAGTTTCATGATTCTAGAACAATCTAATTTTTTTTTCATACAAACTTTACCCCCCTTTTCACGCCCTTTTTCCAAAATTTTCCATAATTTCTGTAGCCCAAATGTTATGAGTTGATTGCTGAGTTCATTTAAATAGATTAGTGAAGTTTTCATCAAAATCCGTCCAGCAGTTTTTACGTGATGCTCGGTCAAACAAACAAAAATTTTAAAAATGGTTTTAATATGTTCAGTTACTTATTTTAAGTCACCCTGGTCTCAACGATTTTATTATATGCATAGATACTATATTAAATTGTCACGAGAGCTTTCAAATCCATCAAGCATAATCATATCTTCAAGCCGGCACAATACAGCGCCATGTAATTTGCTGCATCACCTGTTGACCAACGAATCAAGTGCGCCTCACGACAACAAAGCAATGAAGTGGTTGACCCACATGTTCGAGACAACGAGGTGATCATCATGGCAAATGGACTCACGCATGAGATTAAATTGTGGCCAAAGATATCAACAGTGGTTACGTGAGCGCTCCGAAAGAATAGAATGCGTGTTGCGACAGTAGTTCAGCCTCGGATGTGGGTAATTGCACAGAAGCAAGCAGCTTGCTGCCTTAATTGTGAGCAGAGTTGTTCGCACGCGCCCAGCCCCTGGGACACCACTACACCAGGGACCGTGGGAACGTGTAATAGGTAACAGCGACAAAAACTGTCAATAGAGATTAAATCTTCCCTTTGCTCATGTAAGAACGAAAGGAACACACGAAACAATGAAATAATATATTGCCTAATAGACAAAGAACTTATAATGGTACAAGAACTCTCTGACACAATATTTCCATGTATTGATCATTGTGGCATTCCACGTAACCACGGTTATTCGGTTATTTGGCGGATAACAAGCTTTATTATGGTGGTACTCCCAGCAAATGCCATAACTAAATAATTATTGATGTTGCATAACCAAATCGCTTCACCACCTCTGAGTGATGGTTCTTTGGTTATACTAACTCATATAATTAAATAGAATCAAGTTTTGCGAAATTGCAAGAGTTTCTATAATTCTTCAGACTAATTGCAGTTTACATAACAATTTGCATGTTTTACAACTGCACTATGATAACAATAAATACCGAACGTGCGCCCTGAGAATAGCTCCCATAGGTTACGCCACTTTTCACGTCGAGCCTGAAGTATAAACCGACGCAGTTGCACACATCCAATGTGAAGCATTATTCACGACGACTATAAAATATTTCGATTACTCTCAGCAAGATGGAATAATCATGTTCTTGTAGATAGTATTGCTTTTCCAGACCGATGTTATGATCCAGAACTGTCATATATATGTCACCGTAAAATTGTCAAACACGTTATATTACAAAATAACGTGTTCCTCTCTAGCGATATTGTAATATCTCGAATTATTGTCAATTGAACATTACGGAAGTATCTCTGCCCCCATAATCGGGACTTGGGGCACCCCCCCGTTAGGTTAGTTAGGTTCCTTTAAACCCTGCACCCGGAAATAGGGGCCCCGCGAAGCGGGGCTCCGTCGACTACGCTTTTTAGGGGAATATGTAGTGTTTTAAGGTTAGGTTATATTAATCGATATTTCTCAGGAATGGTACAGTATCTTTTCATGAGAGTGGTACCACTGGGCAAGGGGGACCCCTCCTTCTCTCCACACCGCGTGAGTTGACTACCATCGCATGCATTTCACGAAAAATAGTGCGTTTTATTGTAAGCAGTATGTTCATTTGACAATAATTCGAGACTTTACAATATCGCTAGAGATATTACAATATAACGTATTTGACAATTTTACGGTGACATATACATCTATACATTATAATAAAATCGTTGAGACCAAAAAATCTGTACATTGAAGATTTAAAAAAAAATCGACCAGGGTGACATAAAATAAGAAACTGAACATATTAAAACTATTTTTAAAATTTTTGTTTGTTTGTTTGACGGCGCATCACGTAAAAACTGCTAGGCTGATTTTGATGAAAAGTTCACTAATCTATTTAAATAAACTCAGAATAACATTTAGGCTATAGAAATTATGGAAAATTTTGGAAAAAAGGGGTGAAAAGGAGGGGTAAAGTTTGTATGAAAAAAAAATTTTAGATTGTTCTAGAATCATGAAACTCAGAGTAAATACTTATTATAAAAAATAAAGAAAAACCTGTTTCAGCATTTAAAAAAAAATTTCATCCAGAGACGTAAAAAAGAGGGTTTTGTGTTTAAAATTTAACTTCATACACCTATAGAATAAAATCCAATTAACTGTAAACCTTTAAAAGCTACATATACTTCAAATCTAATACAGATAAATATGATTTCTCAGTTTCCTTGACATTTGATTTTTGAGGTGAATATTGAGTACGCACAAAATAGCGATTTATATCATGTAGGCATCCGGTATAGAAGAATTTTTCAAGATTGAACCCCTTAGGGGGTAAAAAGGGGTTTTTTTTTTTTTGTTTTTTTTTTTAACAGAATTGATGGAAGACGTGTTTCGTATTTTATTGAAATGAACCCCTGACGGGGTTAAAAAAGGGTAAACAATTATTTTGGCCATGGCGCTGATTTGCTTCGAAGTTGATATCAATACTCAGAGCTTTTGATTTAAACTACATTTTATTTTGACACATGTTTGAAAACTCAATCCGATTTCATTCAAAAAGGTTGAACTCACATAAAGCCTTGGTTCTAATACTCTAAAATTGGAATGTCTCGAAAGTCACCGTATTATATTTGAAGATGGCGATGGCGATGAAAGACAGTAGCGAGAAATCCCCAAAAGTTTACAGCAGCTATATCGTGTTTCGGCTACTTTAATGCACTCCGATGAGAACTTTAGACCTGGCAGCAGTATGACTGTCATTGACGGTCCAACGATGGCTATATAATAGTTGCTGCCGTTGCTGGTAACGATATTGTCAAATACAAATGTTAGGTAGCGACCTACCTGATCTAGGTTTATTTAAACCTGTTTTTCAGGCCATCACTTTACATTGCATAATTTAATTAGGACAGTAAAAGTTTACAAAATAAAATAAATCTAATAACAATTACAACAAAAATCAAACTGGTACAAAAACAATAAACATTACAACTAACTTGTGACGTAGTGGGTGCAGATGATGAAATAATAAACGTTTCTTATGCGACTTGGTAGTTTATTATTGTAGAAATCGTATGATTAAAAAAAAAAAACCCGTGCGTCGGGTTTTTTTAGAACTTCTTCATTAAATAGAAACTAGCTGTGCTAGTTAGAGTAAACACTCAATACTCTGGTACCAGGAAGAAACTTAGGAAGATGTATATCGTTACATAATTTTGGTAGGACTGATGATAAAAATGGCTGTGCAGTCAATGCGACAAGCCAATTTCAAATTTGCAATTTGAAAGGACTGTTACATTTCTTTCTTTGAGTACAAGTAAGTACTATGGAGGTTTTTTAGTCGTCGTGGAGGTTTTACGTCCACGAGACTGTAAATGAAACGACATCGTTACAAACTTTAGGAGATGTATACTAATTAGATACGAGGGCATAACATAATCAAACTAGGACTTCTGGAAGTTTTTCCGTGTCCGTGTAATTAAGTCTCGCTAAATAATCTGATATTACAATACTACATTTCCTATAACTTAGACAATAGAAGTTTAGTTTCTTATTGAGTCTATTATACAGAAAAGGTCCTAATAACACATAGAAAAGGCAGTTGCAAGAAGTCTTCAACGGTTTACAGCAGCTATATCATGTCCCGGCTTATTTCATGCACCTTGATGAGAACTTTCGACCTAGCTGGAGTATGACTGTCATCAAGTGTCTAAGGAAGCAAACGTAAATGATAATAATATAAATTTTATTTCAGATCAAATACAATTCATTTATGTATTAACCTATTGTAAAAAAAAGTAAAAATAAGAAACACTATAATACAAAATAGATACGACTTACACCTATGTGTGCAGCCGTCTCCAGTGAGCCAGCATGGGCAAGCTTTCGAGGGAAGCCCTTATTTGGAAAACCATAAGTTGAATATATGAGCGATTAATGCAAAGATTTCCGAGAAATTAAATTGTTACCTACTTGAATCTGCACTAATATTATGAAGCTGAAGAGTTTGTTTGTTTGGTTGAACGCGCTAATTTCAGGAAATGGTGGTTCGACTTAAAAACAAATTTTAATGGTGGACAGCCCGTTCATCAAAGAAGGCTAACATCACCAATAGGAGCCGAGCATCAATGAAAAATTTCCCAAAAACAAATATTTATTCCTTTTTCTTTGCTTCCGCGTTGTTAAAGTTACACAGCAATCACGTACGAAGGAATTGTTGATCTCTTAACGAAGCCGAAATGCACTTGTTCCGTCGTTGCGATAATTTTTTCGTTCTACACCATACCTGGGAACTTTCTAGTTACGGATATATGGGATGTCAAAGTTCCAACTTTTTGAGAAGTTTTTTTAAATACAAGTTTGTATTGTAAGTTTCTTACTTTAAACACCTCCATGACCCCCTATTCCATGAGTTCTACCACAAAACGTGATTTTTCAACCCAAAAAAAGTCGTTTCCCAGCAAGAATTTTTGCGTAAAGTAACTTAGTTTTATGTACAGAATGCTTGGTTGACGGCTTCGTGTTGAGGTTGTATTTACCCTGTTTATTTCCCTCAGTATCAGATTAAAACATCATAACATAATCGCCTCAGTTCTCACCAGTATTTGTAAACTGCCCGAAAACGAGATTTTTAGTATAACCATCCACATTTCAACAGATATTGTAACCGGTGTTGGCAAATCCCTGACGAAAAACCCAAAACACTTTGCCCGAATTGAGAATCGAACCCAAAACCAAGGTCACTCAGGTCAGCAGTCACAGTTGCAACCACGTCGTCAAGCCAAGTAGCATATCAAATAGAACGCACAAATCCAACTAACCTTCAATCCCTGAACATATGCCTCAGAATTGAAGTCGACTTTGGATATGAAAAAGCCGGTGGCGTACTCCCTGCCGCCTCTGAGCGTAAACCCGAATGCGGGCGCAGCTCTGCGCGGGCGCACTAGGCGAACGGCGCGCACGCGTCTATCGCCCGGCGCAGCAGCCGCGCGGCCTGACCCCGACGTCGTCGTCGACGCTGTTGATGTCGCGTACATTGTTGTCCTGGCAATTATAAGAAAAAAAAATCATGAACATGGTGTTTCGGACCAAAACAGGCCTCTGTGTCCAACATTAGGCCTGGATCGAGAGAACTGGAAGTCATGGGGACAAATACCTAAGCCTTCGCCTAGCCAAGTCGCAGGCAAACAGTTTCTACTCACGAAAATCCTTCTCTTTCGAAGTTCCTCTTCCTAATTATTAATCACGCTGTAGCACACAGTAATAAACAAGCAAAGGGACTATTTTCTCCCAATCGATGTCGGTGGTCCAACATTAATGAATCGCCTTATTTTAGATCCGGTGACGTTAATACGATTTGCCGCCAACCTGCTGCCACTAATGCACGCTTTTATCATTAACCAACATAGTTGGTGGTGCTACTGGCACAAATAGTGTCAGGCCTAGAAATCTAATTTCGATTAAGCTATAAACTAATAATTTAAAAAGTAATAACTTTCATCTTACAGAATAAACTACACATGATGATGGATAATGATATGATCTATATCAATATTTAGCAAAAACTGTTAAAAATAACTCCAGAACTTTAAGATTGGCAAGCATAACAATTTGTTTTTGACCTTAGGGACCAACAATTAGTCAGTTGCCAACTCGTGATGAATGTTCCGTCGCAAAGACACGACAAATCACGACAGCATCGTATCGCCCCTACATTACTACCGCAGTTCTATTCAAAGTAGCCACGACTGTTTAAATTGATACAAAGGCTACAGAATAACTTAATTTTAAACCTGTCAAGTTGATCACTATTATTTTCGCCTTACCTAAATCTTGAAAAGCGAAAACTTCTTGCTTCTTCTTCTTGCTCAGGTACATCATTATTTTTCTATCTCATATAAAGTGAGAGTTTTCAAGGACCACCCTCATAGCAGCATAAGAAAGTAACATTATAACATTCGCGCGAATTAAAAACTTAAAACAAAGTAAGCCAGCCTGCATTGGGCATTTAAATAATTCTAAAAGTTTATGTATGTCAGTGTACCGTTGGAGAATACTGCCCGCTCATAATATTCAGATAAATAAACATAACTGACCATTATGTTACTGCCTAATGCCCCAGCATTATGCGGAATTGTTATTAATTAGTTTGAATGTTGAATTGCCAATCCGATCGCAGAGCCAAACGAGTTTATGTTTAATTTTCACAAATTCTGCTCTCGAATTCCTGCTACTCAGACTTGATATTGATTTAGATGATCTTTTATATCTTTCAATTCCTGCTTATGGAAAAGAAGAATTATGTAAACAAGGAAAACAATGTTAACATCGCAAAAGTGAAGGAAATAGTGACTGTAAATCCTCATTCAACTTTGAGAGAGATAGCCACCGAACTTTCTGTATCTCACGAGTCGATCCGTACCATTTTAACTAATCATTTGGATATGAAACATGTTACCGCTCTGCTAGTCCCAAAAGACCTGACGTTTCTCCAAAAACTCAATCGCATGAGAGTCGCTGAGGACATGCTAGAACGAGTCAATTCCGACCCAACATTCATGAAACGCATTGTTACTGGTGACGAGACGTGGGTTTACGAGTTTGAAATGCAAACTAGTCAACAAGCTTCGGAGTGGCGCCTTTCAACTGAACCAAAACCGAAAAAACACGCCAAAGTCGATCAAAAGTCAAAGTGATGTTGACTGTTTTCTTTGACTATCGCGGTGCTGTGCACTCGGAGTTCTTGCCGGAAGGTCAAACGGTAAATAAAGAATATTATTTGAGCGTTATGCAGCATTTAAGAGAGCAAATTCGACGAAAAAGGCCAGATTTGTGGAAAGAAAATTCTTGTATTTTGCACCACGATAATGCGCCTTCGCACAAGGCCATCATTGTGAACGAATTTTGACCAAACGCTCAACAAATACCATCGATCAACCACCATATTTACCAGATATGGCTCCAGGCGACTTCTTTCTTTTTCGTAAACTCAAATTACCACTTCGTGGCACTCGTTTTCAATCGGTAGAAGACCTATAGGAGAATTCGCGGCGAGAACTGAACCCAATTCCGGAAACAGCGTTTAAAAAATGTTTTCATGATTCGTTTATTCGTTGGCGTAAGTGTATCGTTTCTGAAAGAGCATACTTTGAAGGTGATAAAGAAATTTTGAGGAATAACAAACATTTTGTGTATTGTTGATCTTTTCCCGTTACTTTCTTGACAGAGCAGTATATATGTCACCGTAAAATTGTCAAATACGTTATATTGAAATATCTCTAGCGATATTGTAAAATCTCGAAATATTGTCAAATGAACATACTGCTTACAACAAAACGCATTATTTTACGTGAAATGCATGCGATGGTAGTCAACTCACGCGGTGTGGAGGGAAGGAGGAGTCCCCCTTGCCCAGTGGTACCACTCTCATGAAAAGATATTGTACCATTCCTGACAAATACCGATTGTTATAACCTAACCTTAAAACACTTTATATTCCCCTAAAAAGCGTAGTCGACGGAGCCCCGCTTCGCGGGGCCCCTATTTCCGGGTGCAGGGTTTAAAGGAACCTAACTAACCTAACGGGGCGGTGCCCCAAGTCCCGATTATGGGGGCAGAGATACTTCCGTATGTTCAGTTGACAATAATTCGAGACTTTACAATATCGCTAGAGAGATACTCGTTACATTGTAATATAACGTATTTGACAATTTTACGGTGACATATACAAACTTTAGTAGTGTGTTAAGAGTTTGTCAAATTCTAAATAAACGCGAGCGAAGCCGCGGGCAAAAACTAGTATTAAATAAATTAGTTTTTTTTTAAAATAACAATAGATCTAAGTATTCATAGTTATAACTCATAAGCGATAAGCATATGAAAAGCGTGTATAATTGTTTTGATATAGAACGTTACTCGTTATGTGCGTCAAAGTTATTTCTGTACGATGCCTGTTAAGTTACTTTAAAAATAGGCAATGTTTTAATTCTTCAAGCATTTAAAAATGAACACGAGCTTCATAACACTTAACATAACATCAGTCCTGTTATTGCCGTAGAGTAGGAGAGATCTACCTAATAGTACATACATACATATTTTGTCAGTTATGTTTAAGTCCCATGCAATAGAGCCAGCCTATTACCATCATCGGGCCACGCTCGTACTCCGTGGCTGTTGCACTTTGCCTGACCTGCGAAACGAAGCCAGGACCTCATGCTTAGCTTCCGCGCTTGCGACGAACAGCCAAGCTCAACCAACGAGGCGAGGCAGTCACTGAGTTACTCCTTTACCTTCATCTAACTAACTACGAGAACTTTTATGAACCTTAGTACCGACCAGTAGCGAAGGGTCAATTTTTGTAAGAGGTAGACGGAGTACATTTCTTTAATGCGATTAATGTGATTATATTACTTGTCTACAGAATAGGGTAAACGACAAAAAACAACTAATTAAGGAGTCCGTTTTTAGATTATCAAAAATTATTTGACCCGTATTTTTTCTGTCGTTACTTAAACCAACATTGACGAAGATACGACGCTTTTAAAATTCCTAATACGTCGCGCCTTGGTATTATTTTTAGTGAGTTCTGACATCACGAGCCCCCACTCCCATTGATTTGCAAAAACAAATAATACGTGTCTATTATTCTCTAACTGACGGACTAAATAGATTTGCAATTTTTTGACACTGTCGTCATGCCTATACTGACTGTGCCATTTTCCAAAGGGAATCTGGTTGGCATCGAGTTCTATGGATCCTTCGTCACTGATGCCGACTTGTACCATAACCATTATATTTACCTACAGCTAATCCATATACCTGGTTACATGAATATTTATAAGTAAGTTAGAATAATTCTCCATAAATGTCTCTAGATTAGAATGCGAGCATGGTCAAGTTTCTGATCATTGCCATTTTTTGACCAACTATGTGAAACGTACTTCTACGTACGTTCTTGAATACTTAGTTATTTATTCCAAAAACAGAAGTTAACGTCGTTTGGCGTAATTGCATACTTTAACTTCTGAGACTGTTAAATAATTAATTATTCTAATGGTGAGTATGCATCATGCTAAAAAGAAACGAGTTTGTTACAAAGTTAGCTTAACTAACGTCCAAAATAGGAATTATTGTCATCAACATTTCAGTCCAAATACAGCTGCACAAAGGCTGATGAATGATCTTGTTTTATATCAATTTAAGTATATCCACATTAGTTTAGCCTATATCACTTTGTGAATTTGCTTGTAACAACAGCGATACACAGCAGTAAGATAGCATAAATGGTAAGCTCACTATAAGCTCAGATCAGCAGCATAAGTTCAAAAATTCATTTATTTTTCCTTCAAGCAAAAGTTATGTCTTAGCAGCACGTAAGGAGGAATATTAATTTATTTTATACGTATAGTTAACATTAATCCGTAATGCGGGCTCCACATTCGCGCCGCGAACACCCGCGAAGGCTTTCGCGCCCGTTCACGGGCTTCGCGCCTGTTTGCGCCTTGTTCCCCGTTCAGTGTCGGTATTTGCGCCGCTTCAAAGGGTTTGCAAAGCGCGAAGCTCCCGTGAAAGCAAGCACATCCACTCATTCGCGCGTGAATTAAAAAACGTATTTTTATGTATTTGTTTACGTTTGCGTCAAAATGAGCGTCAGCTGGACGAATGAGCTGAAACTCGTACTGATCGAATGCTACCATGCCGAACCCATTTTATGGGATCCTAATCACAAAGAACAGCATGGAGAAAAAACGAAGGTACATGATGCATGGATGCGAATGCAGGAACTTATGAATACCTATAGAAATTACTGAATTAAAAAAAAAAGGAAATCTAATGTATAATTACAGGACTTTTAAAAAAAAGGTGAAAGATTCTTTAAATACACCTAATTGTAGTGAGCCAAAGCGCATAGCGCTATCCACATATCTACTTCGGCGTCCATTCTCGACGAGCGCGCGAACTAATCTGAACGATTGCGAATGTGGAGAACTACGGGCGCGAATTTTACAGTTGTTCGCGGCGCGAATGTGGAGCCCGCCGGCCGCATGTAGTGGTGTTCCGTCGTCGCTTCCACGGGCAAGTCCCACATGAAACGCGCATAACGTGATGTAGTGCACAAGTGAAATGTTCGAGTATTTACAAACGCAGTTTGTATTTTATCAAATGCATGTGTGTTTTAAGAGCTCGTGGCTAAACAATAACAGCGACCGACACATACCGAGTCTCCTCCGTGCCTCGGAAAGCACGTTAAGCTGTTGGTCCCGGCTGTCATTTGGCCATCTTTGGCAGTCGTTACAGGTAGTCAGTGGCATAAAAAGTCTGACAACCAGTCTTACCAAGTGGTATCGTACTACCCAGTATTAACTAAGTTGTGAAGGTCAGATAGGCAGTCGCTCCATGTAAAATACTGGTATTCAGCTGCATCCGGTTAGACTGGAAGCTGACCCCAACATGACATAGTTGGGAAAAGGCTAGGCAGATGATGTATGTATGTGTGTATTATATAAATCTCTATGAGCCAAGGTTGCCTAGAAATAAATAGATGTTGTTGTTGGAGCAGGAGGCGTTCTGTGGTTTCTGTGTACCCCCATGGGAAAAAGGCGTGAATTTATGTATGTGTGTATGTATTATGTATCCGTATCTAAATGTAAGTTACGTAACAATGAACTGCCTGTGTTTGACCATGGTTAGTCTTCAATCAATCACACAAAATTATAAACAGTTTAACGTCTAACCATACAAATTGAGCAAAACTGATTTCACAAATCGCATCCTCAGCTAGAAACGATCTCCGGTATTTCCCTTGACATTATCATACAACAATACAGCATAGTAAAGGTCAAATTGTATTCTATTTTCATAACCAAGCATAAACAGGTACTTTTTTTAAATGTGTACGTACTCAATGAGGTTGATTGAACTGTTTCCATAGGTTCAAATATAGATTCGGTTGAAACGAAAGGCCCAAATTGACAGTGTAGTAATTGGAACGTAAGTTCACATTAGTGTTCTAAGATGCCTTATAATCTTTTGACTGTTCTATTTGCAGGTTGCCAAACTTTTGGTGACTGGTTTCCGTAACTTACAAGAAAAGGAAAAAAAAAGTTTTGATTTCCAATGAGGTATCTTGAACACAATTAAAATAAATGTTCTTGCAATTATGGAAAGTTACAACATCATCTTGTTCTATGTATGTATCTTAGAACTGGTTTTTTTCCCATAATATTTAAAATTATGCCGAACATGTTCTTAAAAATGAAAACCGTGATGTCATGTTTCTATCTTGATAATATCAGAGGCTTTTTAAAAGCTAGTGGTCCTCTTATTTCTCCAAGGGAATAGTCTTTATCCTTGTTATTTGTATGAGTTATATAAAGGATGCGGGTTCGCGGGTGTCACGGTGGGAGGGGGGCAAGGGGCGAGTGCAGCCTCCTCGGGCGAGCGGTACAATGACCTGCGCCTGCGCCCGCGCAGCCTCCGGCAACTTGCTCCGCTGCAAATGTTCGCCACACTCATTGACACTGCGACACAAGTGATATTAACCTTAATTAACTTGTCCTATGCATAAAAAGCAAATTGTTCGGCTAGCACACATATTATACCTAGTTTTCTCCGTTATATTGTGGTTTATTAGCGAGTGTTGACGTTCAAAGTAGAGTTCAACATCCGTTCGCAAATTGTGCCAAGAGCCGGCTTGTCGGGCTTGTTCTTATCAAACAGCTTTGAGGATCAGCTTTTAAATCGATCAATTACTGATTATAGATTTTCTCAAATGATCTAGCCCAGTTGTAAGATCCTAGCACTGCATCGTCATCTATTTTATTGTTTCACCAACTGCGTGAAAAACTATTGAATCAAAGTAAACGACTTTTAGAAAAAGATCCGAAAGTTAGACGGAAAAACACAGCTTACTTACATGCCGATAGAGTCTCGAGCGAAAGTCATTAGTAAAAACAACTTTGTGCAAATTTACAAGCCGGCAAGTTAGTAATCTCTGTTCAAACAGCAATCAAAAGGTTTTGTTGACCGAAACGAACTGACCTAACGAGAAACATTATGCTATGGACTCGATAAAGTAAAATCTAAAACGCGTAGTGCCTAATTAAGTAAGCGTATGATAGCAAAAGTATAGCACCGTCTCCCTCAACCATTAACTGACAGAGCTAACTATTCAACAATATGACAGAATCGTGCAAGTGAAAGTTTAATAGAATTGCATAAAGGTACACTTGCTTCAAAATGTTTTATCTGCGTTACCTTCTTACGGCACTCTTTAACTGACCTATTCAGAAAGAGTGCTATTAATTGATGTCATTCTGCCGAAAATGTGTATTGTTTATCTCACATGAATGGGACGCAGTGACAATGCATTCAATCTTTTATTGATTATTCAACAGCTTCTAATGTATAGAGATAATGCCGTGTCATTAAATCATTGAAAGTAAACAAATACGTATAGCGAACTTATTAATCAAACCTAACTAAAAAAGTCACATTACGCAATATGTCAACAATAGTGTTCGTGACTTCGTATGTGCGTTTGTTTAATTTCGTAGATAACATTGTTGTAACAGTGAAATAGAGTAAGTGTGGTGTGTGCGCAATATCGGCTGCGGGCTCCGGCTAGGCAAGCCATGGTGCGGGTGGCGGAGTAACGCAGGTGGCGCGCTGCCGAGGGCGCTCAACCGTGAATCCCCGCCGCCCCGGCCGACAACTGTTCCCCGTTTTTTCCAACAGCTCGAGATCAACGGCCGACCGAATCCACGTAAGCATTATAAGATCACGGATAATCTGCCTTTATTACGGGTTTATCCTTGAGAGCAAACGAGTTAAACGTGACCACGGCTCAGCCCGATCGCAAACATAAAACTCTAGATAATACTTATCTCTATTAATCAATAGATTACAATCAAAACTTCGCAGTTGAATATTAATCTGTAACTTGTGTCACATTCATAACTTTCCTGAAAAACAAAAATAACGGATCAATATTGCTAGGAAACACCACCGAAACTTTGGGGAGTCGGTGCATGCTCACGGGTGAGGGGATTCTTAATTTCCGGCTAAACCGGGAAGCCTCACTATGTACAGCTTACACGCAACTGTATTAAATTACACCCTCGTGTCAATAAAAGCACACGAACATAAACAACGGCTTGTTGTCAACGAAGGTGACCGATGCGGTCAATATTCCTAAAACTGAATATTTCTAACAAAGAAAAGGATGTGCCACTTAACAGAATTAGCAATGGTGTTGGAGTGTAGCGCAGCTCGCTTACAAGACTAGGAATGCCGTAAAACAACGCCCGCCGGACAAACCGGCCGTGGCGACTCTTCGCCAATTAACCGCCTCCGACCTCTGGGCCGCATGCCTGACCGATTATTATGGCCGATACTCCTCATAGATATACAAGCGGCTACTGATCAATCCAGGAGCACTTGATAGACCAGTTCGTTTCCAAAACTGTGTTGAAATCCAGCCTAATAATGAGTCTGACGTTGGATGTTACGACTACGTAACCCATGTAGGAAAGATCATAGATGCTATAGAGCACAGACCGCAACGTGCAATATTACACAATACGATTCATCTTGGTGCCACCTCAAATCTTGGGATCATCTTCATTCTATAAATGGAAAATCTCCTAACGGAGTGTCTTGATTTAAGTCCACTGGTAGATACTTGTACTTCTTGAAGATTTGTAATTTAATGATATATTATGCATGGCATTTATATTACCTGCATATTACATAGTACAAGTGACCCTATCTTAATATAATAGATATACCTACAATAAACAGGTACGTACTAGGAGAGAGGTATTGTGTATGACCTCTTCGACAACCTCGGCTGCTATGATGACTTAGATTCTTTGTACATTGAACACCTTTAACGGATGTTGAAGTAGTTTGTAATGCCAACAATGCATGAGTGGACATGTGGACATTTTTTCTATGTATAACTCCTATTTACATACATTATATTAAGACATCATACATTTATGTTCATCAGTGATGATAACATTACACAACCAGATCATGCAGTATCGATAGTATACTATGGAAGTCGGTATTGGAAAATCAACTTTTTCCAATGCATCGACTATTATATCTTGTATCGCACATGCTGAGTGAACGACGCAAACAAAGAAGAAAGCTGGAAATCCATTTGAACAGAGAAGGTGAAAGAAATCGTTGGAAAAAGTTGGAGACGCCATGAATGGATGGAAAGTGAGCTGACGGACTAGACGACACTGCGCCGAGGTTTCAGTTCACACGCTCCGTACAAGATGCTCGGCTTCTTTTCTAAATGAATATTTATAATTGTTAACACACCTCATTGCCGACCACTATTTATGATACTGCACCATTCTGTTTATAGAATATTTATGTTTGCGTTTTACTCTGCTTTACATTATCAAAGGTAAAATCTTTTGTTATTTCCAGGAATGCAGGCTGTGGAATAGGCCTGGTGCAATACCAACTCAAACAAGTTTCTTACATTTCAAACCAGGCGCACAGATACAGTGAACACTGAAATTACAAATAGCTTTAGGTACCTACTTACTCGCTCACTGTACCTACCTAACTATCGATAAGCATTATTTTATCGAATAAGTACTAATTGGTTTTTTATTTGAACAGGTTAATTACTCATCTACCATACATCTATCATTAAATCACAGATACCGCAATCTTTATGCACATATAACACATTTGTATTGAAATAAATATACTGGATTCCAATATATTTCACTAGGAGTCCATTTCTTAGGTGAAATGAAGTGATTTATATTATTATCTAATAACGGTGAGTTTATTAGCTTGTTTGGTAAGTTGGAGAGGATAACCAGCCAGGATATGGAACCAGTTATCAATTAAAATTAGCTTGAAAAACTCGTTACAACTGGGACTATTTTGAAGCATCATAAACAGTTTTTTTACTTGACGAAGACGATGATATTGTACATATATTTATTCTACGTGATATAGGTACAGTTTGTACTAGAACCTATTGTTTCAAATTGCTAATCTCGACGATTGATCAAGTAGGTTGATATGAGACCACGGGATAACCAAGGACATACAGTAGAAAACAACACGATGATTGAGAATGTTATACCAGAAACAGTATGGAAATTGACAGCATTATCAACATTTTGTTTATCTCATCTTGGCACTCGAGAACTTCATTTATAAATAAAAGTAACGATAAAGTACTCCCATCAAACATAACGGTAAAAATATTTAAATAAGTATTTGAACAAAAAAAATATGGATTGTAAACTCACCTGTTCGGAACGAAGTTTAATTTATCAGTGTTTCACCTCGGATGAAATTAAAACAACGAAACATTATCGCATCGCTCAGTTTCATTTCACTTGAGTGTACAGAATTGAACAGATTTACTTCACTGAGTCACTGTTTAACAAAATATTACACACGAAACTTGTTGAGAAGATTTTACGGTTTAAAATGTATTCACGGTTGGTTTGTGGCGGCAACGTCAGTGGCTGGCGAGGCAGCCGCGCTGGCGACGAGTTGTGTACTGCGGACTTGCGGAGCGGAGGGAGGGACCGGCTCCGGGGCGACCGACGTGCGCTCACGACGGCTCACCGACACGAATGTCAGCAAAAATAAAAGCAGTTAAAGAAAGTTCGACGTCACCACGATAAAAGCCTTCGCAGTTCGCGTTACTGCTCAGATCGAAGCTAATAACTCATGTTACGCGTGTCGCAGAGCCTAACTGCGTGTCCCCGATGTATTACTACCGACAATAAATTCGAGACAAACATTTTCGAGTTGATTTCATTTGAGGTATCGTGCTAAATAATAACAGCCGCTCGGGTCGATCGTTAGGTTAAACCGCGCTTGCCTAGGTTGGTTCGTGGATTGGTGACCACCCTTAAATACCGTGTTACCTCCGTGCCTCGGAAAGCACGTTTAAACTGACAACCAGATTTACCAAGAGGTTTAGCACTACCTAGTACTAACTGAGTTGTGGAGGGCAGATAGGCAGACTCCATATAAAACGTTCTCCATGACTCCATTTAAAATTCTGCTGCATTCGGTTCATTAGACTGGAAGCTGACCTTGGGGTCAGGTTCCAGTCTAATAAATCTAATAAATAGTCAGGAAAAGGCTACACAGATGATGATGATCACTTGAGGTTTGTAACATCAAAAGTTTTGATAACTTGTTTAATTGAACATGCATGCAGAAAGTAAGTTAAGCATATTTTTATAAAAGTCGAAATTGCTTTGAGCTTACCAATTTTTTAACTAATTCGTTTATTTACATATGGGTAAATGAGGGCTTGATTTATTGACTAAGTTACCTGAGTACACGCTTCATTTATTGTTTTGAGGCTCCTTTTGTTTTATACCTAGTAGTCCTAATACCCGATTACGTTTAACAAGTACCTAGTAGTCCTATACCCACGGAGTATGGCAAGTTCCGATCCTTATTAAAATTCTGCTCAGTTGCCCAGAGACGTGATTTTATGTAGGTGTAGTAAAAGTAGGAAAGTAGTTTATTTATTCTCGAGTACTCATATCCTCAGAATACCTACAGGATTTGATAGGTCATCTATTAAAGATGTTTGTGGACATTCACATGGCTTAGAAGCTACATTGGCGCGGCGTAGCGACGTAGGCGCGGCGTAGCGACGTAGGACCGGCGTAGCGACGTAGGACCGGCGGCGTAGCCACGTAGGCGCGGCGTAGCCACGTAGGCGCTGCGTAGCGACGTAGGCGCATCGCATACGTCGCGTGAAAGCTAATACTGGTATTTTCGATGTTATTAACGTTCTATGTTGGAAGTTGGAGGCAGGTAATGTATAGGTATATCTGAATAAAACCGCAAATAACCACATTTGAACATATTTTATTAATAGCACAACAACACTAAAACTAAAATCCATTTGCATTTATCACATCATTACTGTTCAATGTCCGTCCGTCGATCTCCACCCCATATCTGTTATTATTAGGTTTATCGTGTTATTTTATATAATGTTATGAAAGATATGATGCCTTCCTTCTAAAATATCACCCAAAAATACAGCCTTCTATAACATTGCACTCTAAACCATTCCATATACTCATTTGGCTTCAATTAAAGCTAATATTTACAATAAACATCTATATAACATCGATTTGATCAATAATTCTCTAAAATACATCAAGTTCAACAACAATATGCTAATCAATTTAGGCGTTTAATTGTCACGTAGAAACATACGTATTTTGGAAATACCAATATCCATATTGCCCTGTATCGGTGAGTAGTATCCGTGTCGTCCGTCACCGTGCTTCCCGCCCCCCGCCACCCGCCACCCGCCACCCCCGGGCCATCCGCCTCTACACGATTATATCAACCTAGTACAACAACCCTATGTATGTTTGGACAACTAAACGGGTAGGTACCTATTCAAAAACAAATAGGTGAACTACATTTCCAATAATCATACAAACTTTAGGTAGGTTCATTTATAAATTCGGTGCCTACGGGATAAAACATGATAGTTATCAAAATAAAGTTATCTAAAAAATAATAACAACTTAATTTAATTATAATATTATTCTCTTAGACACTATAAATCTACAATTTGAGTAAAGTATCTAAACGACAATGCTAATCTACCAACTTGATATCTACAGTTTAAGTTAAGGTACCTACTTACGCAATCGTTCTTTAATAATTGAATTTAAATACTCGTGAACAGTGCAAAGAACCCTTACTTCCAAAGCATCTACTAACGAACCATTACTCACTGTTGTCTAATAAATTATTATTTTTCGAATATAATATCGTTCTCCAATAAATATGACAGAAGTAGATTTAAATAATAAAATATGTGACTACTTGCAAGTTTACAGGTTAAGGGTAAAATTGTATTGAACGTTTTCCTAACTCATCTAATCACTAATTACTTAACAAAATATTCTACTTACATAAGATGGTAGATATTTATTATTTTTGTAAGATTAGGTGCAACGTAACGATTTCGTGCAGAAAGATGGTACGTAAGTACAACATTTAGGTAGATATTACACGCAGATTTCCTAAAAAAACATTGTATACGCAATAACAGCTATTACAAGAAGAAAGAGATATGTAAACTTTTAGTAAACATAGCAAGCATTTTAGTAAATTCATCTTGTTAGGGATATAAACTAACTCACACATGACAGATTCATTCTATACTAACACCAAAAAAACCAGCGCTCGGTAACTATTTATATGGCAGTTTATTAAAGTTGTTTTTACGTGTATTGTATTATTGTGTGGTGCTAATATATAACTACTTTATTTTAAGTCTCATAATTTTATTATTGGGTTCACTCGGAATACATCGACTTTAGTTCAAAAAGAGCATTGCAAATATGAGTGCAACTGTGCAAGTGTGAACTTTGCAACCTTGCTATCGAATATTTCAGTGCGATTTTGAGTTTAGACAAATAGTAACATGGCCCAAAAAACTTTATCATGCACCTTGTGCCATGTACCTACTCCTATGCATTTTTATTGCAAGTACCTATGTCAAAGGAAATCCTGCAAACTGTTTGGTTTCATTTTTAAATCGTATTTTTTTGAATTTATTTTGTTTGGCGCAACTACATTCATTTTCCTAAGATTAGAGTGTCCCGACACTCAATGTTTATTACAAAATCAATTGTTTTAAACACCCCAAAAGTGTTTACTCTCTTTATCATAACATAATATAACACACAGAATGGAATCCCTGAATCATATGTCGTTTTAACTCATCTTTATTTACTGATTTATTCGCCAGCACAAGTAATGTTGCCTTTAGAAATATATTTCTAAAGGCAACATTTCCTTTAAAAATATTACTTATTTGACTATGTCATAATAAAGAGAGTATACATTTATTAAAACAAATACGAAGGTCTAATAATTATTATTGAGCTCTTCGATGCTATTTTGAACTGATTTTTTTATTGAAAATGAGATCTGACGGATTCAGTCATTTATTTCAGTTCATCAGGCGAACAAACGAATTTTTTATGAATAATCTAGAATTTGAAGAGAAATGAGTATAATTTTATTCTTTATATCCGTGCCATTTCTTTTTTTTGTCTTTATTGGCCACGAATTAATTAAATTATTAGTTAAGCTTTTCATAGCTAAAAAGCACAGATAAAACAAATGAATTTTGATTGTATGATTGTATGATTCGGTTGAATTTGTATTATAATACTTAACTTAAGCTTCTCACTCACTATGTTAACTCATTGAAAAACGATCATTGTAAAAGTAGCTGAGTTTACTGAGTAGGTATGTATAGTACACTATTATAGTGATGTCTCGTAAACATGACGCTGGCGCATCGAAGGATTCGGATGAAGGACTACCTGCGGCAATCAGCCTTTTTTAAAAGCTATGTCTGAATTGCTATCGATTTCAATGGTTTCTGCTGTTGTGAGTATCAAAGCTCAATAGCTAACGTGAGATGTAGCAACAGATTAGCTTTAAGGATCCGATGATTAGCCCTCAAAAATGAAAAATATAACTCGCTTGTCTTTCGTTGCGCGTGCGTCACGCGTCGTCCTACAAAAATAAACTGAATATTCTATAATGAGATTTGCAATAATTGGACTGCATAGATACGAATCTAATGTACGAGGCTTATTTAATACCTGGCATACAGGAACAGAAAATGTTTGTGCAAATACAGACGGAAACTATTGTTAATTGGACGACTACTTTATATTAAATTGTGCTGGAACTTTGATGTTTCTTGACTATTGTGACTATTGTTTTAATTCTCACCAATTGGGTAATGTGCATTTTAATCAACATAATTCAAATTTGAATATTACAGCTGTATGGCCGAGCAAATACAAACTTGAAGTACATCAACTAAAGATTTCTCTAATACCTACTGGATTTGTTCTGTAAAATCTCTATTTTATTAAAAAACATAACCCTTCCTTGGCAGTCGGGTAAAAATACATCACAAAAGGTTACTAATATATAATATTCTAAGATCTTAAGTTCTATTCCAGACTTTCTGATCATACACTTTGCCCAAGCTTGTGTAGCTTGGCGATATTGCTCCTGTTTCTATTGTTTTTCAACATGACAATTGTTTTTTTAATGTTTATTTCATACCGGAGCGACCAACGATCTATATTCTCAAAGACAAGGCAGAGGTGCTTGACTTACACCTACAGTTAATAAAATTACTGAAATTATTCCCATTTTTCGGACACAACTCAAAAACCTAAACAGCACCCGACCATTTTCTCAATGACACTTCCTGATCTTGAATAAAATCTGTGGCAATTTTCAATTTCAAATGGAGGTTATTTTATTGCAATTAATAAATATTAAAACTAACATTATTCGCCCCAAATAACTTTTCTAAAAACAAAATCATTCATCAATGATTTTTAGATCGCTATTATTAAATAATTCATGTATTATCAGTTTCTACCCTGTGATTTTATAATTTTCTCTCGTCATTGATAAATAAATTTACAGAACCTCTATAAATAGGTACATATTTATATTTAGGTACTTCATTTGGATTTCAATGATTGATACATATCAATTTAGTACTGATATAAATTGACACTGTGAGATGAAACTAGGTAATCATCTCTAAATGGTATCGAAAATATAATACTTAAAATTGTCTATGAAAAATATGTCTTTCTTAGCACCACTAGCCTACCATCCGTATGTCCGCCAAAGTTCAACATTCCATGTTGTGATCACTAGTCGGTTGTATTGCTGAATGATTTTAGCACAAGCTTCATCGAATTATTATTCTGGTTAAAACATTCCGGATTAAAGTAATTACTTTACTATGTATAATACTATTAACAGGTTTTTAAATAGTTTTTCAATTCCATTCAATTATTTACTATGAGCAAATAACATGTGTTAATAGGTGAACATTACTAATATTACTACTCCGACACGCACCTTTAAACTAAGTACCTAATTTAGTATTATTAAGTATGATTTCATACATACAGAGATTACTCATTGATCATTCGGTTCACAAAATGTTCTATCATTGGTATTTAGTATTTACAGCTATTTATAACATTAATATTCCACTACGCTGAGCGAGGAGTAAGGAATCTTCTATCTCATAAGAAAAAGTGACATGTGCAACCTAGGATGCAACTTGATGACTATATAGATTGTACATTTTGTCTTGTGATATCTTTTGAAATAGTTTGTTTTATAAATTAATTATTATCATTACGACTATGGATTGAGCGACTTGTTTATCTCCTAAAAACCCAAACCATAATAACTGTTAAGCTTTAAAATTTTTGCTGCCGTTACCTATTACTTTAGACTTTGAGTCCTTTTGCTTCTTAGCTTCAGCCGACGCCGATGACGACACGGAGGAAGCTAACGTAGATGGAGCTGTAGAAGCGGTTGAAGTGGCACTTGACATTCCACTCGTCGTTGATGAACTTAATGAAGTGGTGTTACTTTTGGCTGCTAAGGGTTTTTCGTTGCTTGTTGAACTCTTTGAAGTAATTTCCGTTGATTTGGTTGCAGCTAGTTGTGGTATTGTTTTAGTTGGTGCAGACTTTGCAGTTGGTGATTTAGCTACTGTAGTATGTCGAGAAGGAGTTGTGGCCACCGTAGCAACTTTACCAGATTTCGTAGTCGTTGTTGAAATCGTAGGCTTGATATTTATTGTACTTGTTACTTTTGATTTAGCTGTAGTTCCTGATTTGGTTTCATTTGCAGTTCCTGATGCATTGCTTGAGTATTTTTCTGTATTTATAGGCTTGGAAGCTGAAGAAGAAGTAGCAACGGTAGGTTTCGTTATTGATGTATTTGAAGATGTGGCTAAAGTACTGGATGAACTGGTTACAGGTTTTCCTGATGAGTAAGAATTTGATACAGATGTTTTGCTGAGTCCTGTAGTGTTAGTTGTAGAACTAAATGTCATTTTAGTGGCAGCTGTAGTAGTCTTATTGGGTGGCGCAGTTGAAGCTATTGATGCAGAAGATTCTTTATTGCCAGTTGCAGAATCAGTTGATGGAGCTGATGTTTTGTTTGTTGCCACAGGTGTACTAGCTGGATTGGACAATTTACTACTACCTGTAGTAGTCGAAAGTATTTCAGATATTTTGTTTGTTGCTGCAGCTGCAGTTTTGGAATCGGAAAATTTGTTGTCAGCTGTGGTCGTAGTTGATAATGCAGATATTTTATTTGTCGCTACACTTGAAGTAATTGGATTGGATAATTTAATGCCAATTGTAGTAGTAGTAGATTGAGTGGATATCTTAGTATCAGGTACAGCTGTAGTTTTTGATGATTTGGATAATTTGCTGCCAGCTGTAGAAGTTTCTGATGATGCTGATACTTTATTCACCTGTCCCGTTGAAGTAATTGGATTGGATAATTTGCTGCCAATTGTAGTAGTAGTAGATGGAGTGGGTATCTTAGTATCAGCTGCAACTGGAGTTTTTGAATCGGAAAATTTGTTGCCAGCGATAGAAGTTGCTGATGTTGCAGATACTTTATTTGCCACTACAGTTGAAATAATTGGATTGGTTAATTTGCCACCAGTTGTAGTAGTAGTAGACGGAGTGAATATTTTATTGTCGGCTACAACTGTAGATAAAGTGGAAAGTGTTTTATTGTCCGCTGCAATAGTAGTTGATAGTGAAGGTATCTTGTCGCTAACTGAAGTAGTAGTTGTAGTTGATACTTTATTAGGAGCCACCATATTAGTTATTGGAGCAGATGTCTTGTTGCCAACCATAGAGGGGGTTGATGATTTATTGACAGCCGCAGAAACAGTGTTAGGAGCAGATGTGTGTTTTATAGCAGCAGTTGTGTTCATAGGGGCTCCAGACATATTCTGAGTATTTGATATGGTTGTAGATGAACCAAACGTTTTGCTGGCAGACGGAATGGTCGGAAAAGATGATTTGTTGGCAGACACACTTATATTTTTAGCGACAGATGAATTGTTTGTAAAAGCAGAGTTAGTGACTGAGGCAGTTGTTTGATTAACAACGGCGTTATTATTAACGGAAGCAGGTTTTTCGTTTAATGCTGCAGCGATAGTTGTAGAAGCATAAGTTTTATTGTCAATCGCACGGGTATTTGGTGACACTGAAATTAAATTAGGAATTAGAACACTATTAGCACTGGATTTTGCCAACTTGGTTTTATCATCTAAAGTAAAACCTTTAGAATCATTCATCACAGGAGGTGAAACAATATTTGATTTTAACTTTGATATAGGATCATCTTCATCTAATACTAAGCTTTGACGTTGTAATTGTTTGCTACTAAAAGAAGTGCTAGTTGTATCTTTAGCGTTATCCTTACTAATTTTATCTGAATTTTTAATATTTTCGGATGGTTTCGTTTTCTGCAAATCCAGGCTCTCTGGCTTATTAGTCTTGCTTAACTCTATTGTATTTTCTTGATGCGAAAAGGCGTCTGACTGATCCTTTTTCGGTTCTTTAGTAGGATTATTTGCCACTTTTGTGGTAGCAGTTAAATCAGATCCAGATTTGGCGTCATGTGGAACTGTAGTTCTGTTACTTATGCAGATGCTTTCTATAGAATTGTCTTTGACGTTGGTTGGGGAAAAAATGGGCTGAGTTAATGTTGTGTCTTTAGACGTAGATGCCACAGAACTTTTATCTAAGGTATTGCTTTTGACATCTGTTTTGTCAGTTAACACCTGTTTTTTTTTATCTCCTATTTTATTTTGGGGTGTCGATGTATTGCTTGGGGTATTGAGAGATAGTTTCGGATCGTCTTCTGTGATGTTTTTATTACTCTGAGGAATATACACTGCACTGATATTGGAAGTAACATTTCCAGAAGTACCGCCTGTATTAATTCCATTTTTCATTACACTGACTTCTATAGTTGATAATATTGGCCCGGGAGTCATTTGAACTGGTTCCATGTGTTTTATTTCACCATCAGTGTGTATTTTTGCTGTTGTAAATATTAGTGGATTGGGACTATATCCAACGTGCTTGGATCCATCAATTTCAACGAGAATTTGACTTTTAGGAGCGACAAATGTTTTTAACCCGTCATGATTGCTGAACACGTTAGTATTCATATGATTGTGTAAAGGAGCACTTGATAATTTGGAAGTTGAATTTTCTTTGACGTTTGAATTAGGTAACATTTTATCCGTGACATCAGAAACATTACACAACGCTGCTTTCTGTAATTTGTCATCTGATAATATTAATTTGTCCTTATCCGTTTCTCTTCCACTGGCAGCTTCAGTCTTGGTTTTTGGCATGATGTTAAATTTGGCACTTTGTTTTGTGGTGTCGATCTTTTCTTTATCTTTCTGTAAGAGAGGTTCTATTACTGCTTCGTCAGATTCGAGGCTGAAATTCTGAACTTTACGCTTTATAGAACTTCTTTTGGTTTTTAATATTCCTGCAGGTTTTTTTATTTCGTTTTCTATTCCACTAGTAATAGAAGTTGAGTCTCCACCGTCCTGTGAAGTCTGTGAAACATTTAAAGCTCTTAGTACCTTTTTAAACAACTAATTTTTCAATTATGGTGACTAAATCATCAATACCATAATATATTTTATTTCTCGAACAAAAACTGATTTTAGTATTGCTCGAAGTAATTCATCCGTGACTTTTAACAACGCTGCACCTTATATGCTCCTAAATAATTAGCTCAGAAGTCCACATTCATAGCTACTCCATGTCAACCAGTCAGATAATAGTACTGATGAGCGTAGCAACAGAAAGTGTTATTAATCGACATTATTACCTTCCGCATAGCAATGAGCGGATGCGTGTGCGGGGGTCAAGCGCCACGCTCGCGCAGCACGGGGCGGCCGTGAAGCAGCAACACCGGCGGCGACAGCTCGGTCTCTTCACGGAACACCGCCGACGCCGACGGTCCCCAGTCTTCCGTCGGACGAGACAGCGCTCGAGCTTTCTGCAACATTCGGATTCGGAAATGTACTTTAATTTTCATTCAGAAAGGTGTCTTCAAGAAATAATTTCCACAGCATATCATTTAAGTCGTCGACTATGAGAAGTCGAAGACCACGACTAAATAAAGTGCCATAATGGTATAGCGTAAAATAGCGATTATTAAATATCTAACAAAAAATCAGGCAAATACCTCCATAATGGTGAGGTCATCGGGTCCGCTGCAGATCTGATCGATAGCCATCAGTACGACCACAACAACGGGCAGCACGCCGAGGATCCACCCCACGGCGTCCGCCCACATCGGGTACACATAGGCGCCGTACGAGGCCGGCTTGTACTCGATCCAGTTGAACACCAAGATGAACTGTTCATGAACATCACCAAGAAATCAAAACAATGAAACATATTGCTGATCCTAAAGGTACCTGTATGAAAACATGTTCAATGTTTTCTAATATTTTTCAACTAATACGAACCACTAACGCAGCAGGTGTAATAAGTCGCCACATAGCACTCCAAAAGAATACCCACAGTTTCGACTGTGGACCTATCATTTGCTGAATGTCTCCGCAGAACTTCTCAGCGCCATAGATCCACGCTATTAGAATGCATTCGCCGATTGCTATGATCAGGACAGACCAATTCGCGGCATATTTGTCCATTAATTGCAACCAGTACATGCCACTCTGGAAAATAATGTTACATAAATAGAAGTACTTGAAACTAAACATTTTAAAATAAACTTTGTGAGCAGAAGTCTTACGTTGGTTGTGAAGATAAGTCCGCCCAGATAGCCAAATACAGCGACTGTCAGTACAACCCAAACTTTCTTCTGACGGAAATTGGGAAATTTGTCCAAGATGGCAGTTGTAACTGTTTCCATAAGTGCAAACTAAAAAAAAATTAAGAAGAGATTTTTAGTATAGCATTAGTACAAAACTAATTACCTAGTTTGCAGAACAAATTAATGGTATTATTAACCATACCTGAGAGTCGAGTCCGAGCGTTAACAACATGACAAAGAACAGAATGGACCAGAGTGGGGACACGGGAAGTCTGGTGACTACTTCAGGATAGACGATAAAGGCAAGACCAGCACCTTGATCGACAACTCGATCCACCTCGACGTTCAATTCGTGTGCCAAGAAGCCTATCACAGAAAATATTACCAGACCCGCGAAAAATGACGTCAAGATGTTGGATACGGCAACGATCAGTGAATCTCTGCAAAGCAAAAAGATCCATAAAAGATCATACACATAATTATAATTTTACTTTGATATAAACAATAGATTGAGCAGGCCACTTACATATAACAATTGTTAGTGAACTTGTTGTAAGACGAGAGTGTTATTAAACCACCCCATGCGGGACTCAACGCAAAAAAGATTTGTACAGCGGCGTCTCCCCATACCTGCAAGTTTAGTTTATCGTCATTCTCCAGCCCTATTCCCAATTAATTTTAAATTAAGTACAGATTTATTAATATTTCAGATAAATACCTGAGCATTAAGAAGCTGACTGAAGTCTGGTGTCAAGTAGAAAAGGATCCCGGTCGATGCGCCAGGTAAAGTTACCCCTCGGAAAAATAGAATAACCAACACCACATACGGGAAAAGGGCGGTGAAGTACACTACCTAAAATGAGAAGACAATAACAATAACATGGTTTTGTTTTATAGTCTATCAAATGCTACCAAATACAAGAATACGTTCCCGATAATAAGGGTGTCAAAGGGTTTCGTATACGACTTGTAGGCCCCTTGTTGTGTTTTACAGAAGTGTCGTAGACGTCTCGTAGGCCCCTCGTAGTGCCTCGTAGAGCCTCGTAGACGGTGATTTAGTCGTTCGTATCATGTTGTAGACAAATTGTAGATAACTTGCAGCTTCTCGTAGAAGTGTCGTCGACAACTCTTTAACCCCTCGTAGGCAGAAGCTGCTACGGGGTCTACGAGTCGTCTACGACACTAGACCAGATAAATCGTAAGCATCTTGTATTGTCTCGTGGAAATGTCGTAGACGTCTCGTTATCTCGTAGGCTTATCGTAGACGAATCAGAAGTCCCGTGCATTCTCATAGGTATCTCGTTGCGTCTCGTAACCGCTTTGTAGACTATTATTTTTAGTCTTCCTATCTTTCTATCTAATATTGTGTAGGACATGATAAATGTAGAAGATGTTTTGAGAAAAATGTCAGCGTTTCCTTACCAAAGCAATCACAGTTTCATTAACACGATACATTGTTGTTACTATTTTCACGTACGGTTGTTTAATAACACACTGATGGATGAACAGTTATGAATGAAATAACAATAGTTCCCCTAGTATTCAAAAAGTTTCCGTTCATATTCAGTCACGATTTTGCATGACATCTTCCAAGTCCTACTATATGAGTATCTACCACCTGCATTGTTTTAAAATAATTGTCTATTGCGTTTTTGAAACTCTTTTAAAACTGATAATAAAATAATAAATGTTTCGTTTCAACAAATATTTGCTATAGAGAACCCTAGCAGTCACCCTCGTTGACCCTTTTTTATAAAATTTGCATTTCTACTCTTACCTTTCCCGAAGACTGAACGCCCTTACATAAGCAAAGAAACACGATGAGCCAAGCAGCCAGCAAGCACAGGGCCATACCCCAGCGAATTTGGCCCGTTTCTTCAATACCCGATGATAGACCCAGCACTTGATTTCTGCAAGCAAATTATAAGACTTTGTAAACAGCCGAACAACAGATTCTATTCTACTGTGGTTGAAAGCCAACTATGTACCTACTTAGTTACTTTATTTTTTTATCCGGAAATCAGGACAAGTAGTCCTAATTTGTGATTAACAAGTGACTATTTGGGTTCTCTGCTTTTCCGCCTAAAATTGTTTGCCAGATTTTCACTTGCCAACTAACGTTTCGCAGAATTTTATTTCGCTAAATAATCATTTGCCAACTTATCATATAATTTTGTTTTATTTCCCAACCTCACAGTTACCAATTGTAGGTACGTTTGGTCTGCTTTTGATAATGAGACTTTTTAAAATGCCAACTTTCAAGTAGCAGAAACTGTTATGCTCTTGCATCCGAGGAAGACCCGGTCGACGGAGCCCCGCAATGCGGGGCTCCTACTTCTGAATGGTTTATAAAAAAATGGGGTGCCCCAAGTCAGCCCAGGCTTAAAACTAGTTTGTCATCAAACACCTCGGTGCTCAATTTACTAAATTCGGAGATCAATTGATATTTTAGGTGATAGATGTTAGTGGTCACAAAGTTATTTTTGGTGGTCATTATATTTTACCCCATTTATTTTTTATCATTACATATATCAATGTATGAAAAGGGAACTATTACACTGACAAATTCGTTTATCCTAGCGAAATGTTTGACAAATGATAAATGTCCCAAACGTTTTGTTTTTAATTTTATGTATAATAATCAGCTTAACAATAATTCTACCAAATGAAACGTTGTCATACAAAAGTTTGCTAATCGATAGTTGTCAAAGTGAAACATCGGCCAAACGTTGGTTGACAAGTGATAATCTGCCAAACAATTTTCGGCGAAAAGGCAGGATACCGACTATTTGTCCATGAATACAATGGGAAGGTACTCACGTGAAATATTCTTCAGCTGGAGGTCGTCGCAGCGCACCTTCAGCTAAAGCGTTTATGTCGTGCAACTGAGCGAACGTCTGATTGAAACATTTTCTCAGATAGTAAGTTCCGTTGATCGCATCACAGCTGTCTGCCTCCTCGTAAGAATAGCAATCTGAAATAGAAATACAGAAGTTTGTACATAACGTCAACATCCACTATTGATCATTGAATGCAGTCATCCCAATCCTACTTAATATTATAAATGCGAAAGTTTGTGAATATGGATATATGGATGTTTGTTACTCTTTCACGCAAAAACTACTCAACGGATTTGCCTGTTGCACATAGATAGTTTTTTTATAACCTGTATTAACACATAGCATACTTTTTATCCAGGAAGTAAGAACCCATGGGACAATTATTAAACTTCATGCGGGCGAAGCCGATAGCAGAGGCTATTATACAATTTTTTTTCTTACGACTCTACGTGTTTTAATGAAATAATACTCACGTTCAGTGCTCCAATCTGCATCACAATTCTGCCAAGGCAATTGATAGAAAATGCTCATGAACGACACAGCCATGTAGTAAATCGTCCAAGCTATGATGAGATTGTAGTACAACATCACAATACTGGACACTATCACCATGCCGTAACCCAGTCCTTGGAAGAGTGGTGAGAACTTCTTGTACACGGCAACCGGACCCAGGGCGGCGAACTGGCCGAATGATAGCTCCATGAACATCAGTGGCAAGCCAGCGATTATCAGCATCACGGTAAAAGGTATGAGAAACGCACCTGTAAGGAAAGGTTACTGTTATTGCTTTTACAATATTGAGCCCTAACGACAGACCCGCAGATGAAAACTACGGTCAAAATTGGTCATTAGTAGAGAAAGAATAAAGAGACAGGCCATATCGTTTTCACTCTAATAAAACGATCTTTCTTTAAAGAATGCAAAAACTTTGAACAGTTTCGCTATTTAAGTTTGTACATTGATTTTCATGGTGCATTGACTATATCCAAATCATAAGTGGGTAAATGAAAGTGCGCGACTGCTTAGCAAAGTGTTATTAGGTTTTTCCATCAGGAATGTGTCAGTAGCTGCCACGTTGATGGCAATAGGCTCGCCCCCTATTAGATGGGACTTAAAACACATAACTGGTGAAATGTGGGTGTTTTTTAGGTACCTACACCTCTGCCTAACCCTTCAGGGATTTCAGGCGTGATGTTATGTTCTGTTATCTTATGTGAATGAAATTTTAAAGATCATTTAAATTGCTGCCAAATCCTGCAATTGTAATGGAGAACGCGCTCCATTCAGGTTGAGAAGAAGTTAACCATATCAAGCTTCAAAACTCGTAAACCATGACAAAAGCTCAGCTGCAACTTCTTATCAACAATACATAAAAAAAGAATAGTTTACTTTCATGTTCATGAAAGTTTTCCTTCAACGTCAGTCACCGATTTTGTCTTAAATAATCTAATTGAGAAATACAATGTATCTGCTGTGACATTTATGCAACCATGCAATGAAATGTTCTGAACCCGCAATCCGATGATTAAGAAGCGGGGTCTTAAACCTCTGTGTTACCGGCGCGGCATTGCGTCTCGTAAATACCAAGGGGTCAATGCGATCTCATTACGTACGTTCATCCACGCAATTTTTCCGAGAAATGCAACGCTTCATTTAAACACGATGCGATGTTCTACCCTGTCCAAAGTATTATAATCGCCAAATTGTTGAACATGGGCAATCCTTCAATCTCGTAGTGATCATGAAAACTTTTACTATGGCACCAACCATGAAATCGCCATAAAAAATCAGCTGCTCAACACATTTATGGTCACATGACACGGAAAAAGCTAGGCAACAGCAGCTGTTTTTTTCGCGATTTTAAAATATAGTGCTCCCTTTAAATATCACGAATCGTTTTATATTACCTCCTCCATTGTTGTAGCATAGGTATGGGAATCGCCACACGTTGCCCAGGCCCACGCTATAGCCCAACAGTGACAGTAGGAAGTCGAACCGTCCAGTCCAGTTGCCACGTGCGGGCTCCGCATCTTCTGCAGCTGACTCTGGATTCAACTCATCTTTGCTCTGAAGAACAAAACGACTATTTAGAATATTTTCAAATTTCGAATTCTTGCTAAAACAGCTTTGGGACCCTTAGTGTTTTTTTTTCTTTTCCAGCTCAAGATTTCTTTAGAAAATATTTCATTAAAGCGGCCTTGTAATCTAATTAGTCCCTATACTGGCGTTATACCAATAAACACCCGCATTGTTAATGCGGAAATATAATTACTTCCACGTCGTATTTTATGGATGAATTTTCAAAACACTATATTTTGCATCAATACCGATGTCCTTCATGAGCGATATGGTGGTATTAGCGCTAAGTGTATGCTAATGGATCTAATTAACCGTCTCGTATGTATAGCAGAGAGTATACTTATGTTCCGATTGGGGAAGTAATGGCCCATTTCCGCCAGGAAATCACATGGCTTTATTTTGTCACAGACGTAATGATTTTATTCATGAACATTCATTATTTTTCCTGGCCGGTAGAGAAACGAACACCGTGGATACTAACTACCCTAGTTCCAAATATTTGAATACAGATTTCTTTATACTTAAAATATTTTCGTTCTAGTAAAGAAATCGTCAGACATGCGATAGGAAATGATGAGTAACCACATGACAAATAAAAAAAGACGTGGGAAAGTGCACGGACGCCAGAGCACTGAGACCAATAAAATCAAAAGGTCGATAGTAGAGCTATAAGTTCTTATAATAGTTAGTTTAGTTTAGTTTAATGCATGGTCCTCTAGATACCAACCTCCATAGAAGAGAGTCGCATTTAACATTAAGGTGAAACCTTTTAAGTCATCATATAGGTAATATACGCGGATCAGCTGGTGCTAAGCGCAATTTGTCGACTCCGCTCAACATCGTCATTATTACGAGACATAACTATATAAAAGGTATAAACATAACTACCTTTTCATGTGCCGTGTGACCTACATATCAAAAAGACCTATTAACCTCTTTATTTTAGAAATTATTAATGAAACTCGTAATAAAATCACATTTTATATAACATTTAGACAGAGATCCTGTTAGAAAAATCTAGTGCACGGTAGTCGATACTCACATCGGCAAATTTTGTATCCATTTCTGGAATTTCCATTGTCACTGCAGGAATCTGGAACGTTGCCGTTTTAGACTTTGACATCTTAAATTATTATAGTGAAACCGAAACTATTTCAACAAATATCGCTGCTCAGGCATTATATCGGCCGCCACCACCGCGTCAATGACACAAGGAACACCGAGTATCGCACTGAACATCACACACGTTACAATCAAACTACAAAAACCACTCAAACACTTGACAAACAAGATGTACACTAAAACGAAGTGATTTATAAGAAATTAATCAAAAAGGAAGCGAGTTAAGTGTACATTAAATCGAAAAATACAAAACGCAGGAACGCGCAGATGTCAAGTTTCGCATCGACCGAACTCTGAATGAACATCTAGGTCAATATCAAGCCTCCGCCTCCCCCGCCCCCGCGCCCTTCTTTACCCCGTTGTGAAAAATTTCTTCAGTAAGTACTACATCATATTATGGAAATTTTCTTGATTATCATTTCAGGAGCATAGCTAACACTCATTTGCTACAATCATCACTGTATCATCATGGCACGCATACAACATTATGTTTTCCACCTCATTATGCGAAATGTGCGAAAACCCCTTTTAAATAAGGTATAATCACATAGTAGGTGCTTCAGAAAATGATACGAGTAATTAAAAAAAAATTAAGTAATGTAATAAAATCTTAAATTACATACTTCTACAAGCTTCGTTTAGGACACGGTAAAACACGAACATATTTAAAAACACTTTATAAGCTGTTTACCATAAACGTTTCTATGTGACCACACTGTATACTTACATTCAATTAAAATAAAATCAAAACAAAAATAACCAAAATATCACAATACATTGATGTTCGTAGCTTCCGTAGCACATTTCGTAGCATCAAAATTACTACTTGTCCATTTTCTTAAATATTTTTAGCAGATCGTTTTTTGTTTGCTTGTATTTTGGAAAACAAAAATATTTGGCAGTGGATATTAAGACGTATGCCACATTGGGCACCTGCTTTAAGGAGGGCTTTTTGACCAGACGAGATTTAATAAATACCTATTGCTAATAATATTGTCGACAAAGACAAGCCTTAACTAATTTGCTCTGTTGCCATGAGCCGTTGAAACTTTAACCATAGCGGGTAGAAAACCTTCTTTTCTGATCCGAAAACCAAATTCCACTGTGCCTCGAACGGTAAAGTTGTTAGCAGTTAAGAGATCTTCCAGGAAACATGAAGCCTTTAATGCATGCTACGCAAAATTGTAGAGCAGCTAGACTAGCTAGAACCAAAACCATCCAGCTAAAATAAGTGGATGTCCCCTTGAAAGCTTTGTTATGCTTAACATAATCTAAAATTCTGTTTAGGCAGTAAGAACACCTGAGCCTAGAACTCGTTAGTAGGTACAGGCGTAACGATTAAATAGTGCCAATATACGAGAACCTTCATGCCCACATAACTATAGATAGATACAATGCATATTTGCATAATAAGTAGGTACCTACTGCCGCTTTTAGACTAATTAAATAATAACATAAATGTAAATGGTGCTTACCTCTCTCTCTCTTAAGATTTGCTGATGACCTAGTGCTTTTTGCTGAAAATTTCAATGATCTCCAGAAGCTGCTTCAAAACATTTATTATGCTAAGATGCTACTTTCGAAGTAGGACCTAGGATGAATATGGCCCAGACGAAGATTATAGGAAACGTCTACAGCAATTGAAATCCTTTTGTCAAGGTCAGAAATGAACATCAACAAAATGAGATATCAAGAAGCTTGGTTGAGCTGCATTGGCAAATTGAACGAAATTCTGATATCGGCCAAAACAGAGTGTCTGCGATAATGTACAGCCACAAATAATGTATATTTCATAGCTGTTCAGCTTGCAGTTCCTTGTTTGTTCCTTCTCCCTCTGTCCCATGTTGGTGGACATATAGCATATCCACTCGAAGTAGATTGAGAAGAGGAAATTAATGGTCTACGGATATTGCGTTGAGATCGCGAACATGGCAGTTGTTCAGCATCCGCTTAAAGACAAGTCTAGACAATATTGCAAGTAGGTATGAAGTCGAAAAAACTTACAACTAGGTACAAACCTGTTGGTAACATATCATCTTAGCGTGTTGATGAAAAATTATGTTGAAGTCGGGCCAGAATTTGATAAACGAGTTTGGCGCCTTTGGTAACATCTGCATTTAAAATAATATTATGAAAAGGTGTATAAATAAGGTGTAAAGAGTATCTCGGTCTCGTCTACCTATTTTATACTTTTCCCAAGGGTCTAACCCTTTATAGCAGAACTTTCTATGACACAGCTCGATATAGGACACTCTTTGCTTGCCAAGCTCCACGTTCCTGTGCCAGCACTGCCAGCCTCATCCAGCATATATACCCTTTGATTACAACTAAGTCGTCCGCCCATCTCGTCACCCGACAACCAACACTCCTCTTTCTAGTCCTTGGGACGCTACTCAGTCACAATTTTATTTCACCTGCAATCACCGCGTACCCTGTAAGTTGGCCTGGCCCTTCGACTTCCATAACGCGATTAATATCGAAGATCTTTGTACGTCTCCGAATTTCGAACTTGGCCTACAAGGTTTATCGGCGGTGGGTCGCGTGTGATCGCACAGCGTCGAGGATGCTCGGACGGGCTCGTGGATATCCGCGACTGGGAGTGAGCGCATCTTCGAGCACGCGCGAGAAGACACTTAAGCCCCGGATAATTTTTTCCGCAACGTGACGCGAAACACTCAATATTATGTGGCTCTGCGATGTTGCACAGTGACCCGCCACATTAGACGTGCCGCAGGACATGTTGCTTGCTCCCGATCAGGAGCGAGCGCACGTGCCCGAGTGTTGGTTAGTGTCGCGCCATTTCTTAGCGGCTATAGTCAAGTACATGTACGCAACATGCTTTGCAACATGTGAGGAGAAAAGAAACCTTTTTTTTTTTTTACGATGGGAAATCATCAAATGACTTCTCCCACTCTGGGCGGAGCGGGAGGGAGTGTCAGACTCTTACTGACTAAAACCCATCCATGTTCCTTCCTCGCCCTTTATGTTCCGGGGCCGCGGTATCTTTTTCGAACAGACCCGCAACCCCGGCAGGCATAAAGAGAGGGGCCCGCAAGGGCCGAACCTTGCGGGCCCCTCTGTTTATGCTGACATCTCTTTGAGGCGCGCGTGGAACACGAACGCGCCGTCGACACGGCCTGTCGTCGTTAGACGGACGGACGGCTAGCTAGCCCATAGCTAACCGTCCACAGGCCCGCATCTACGGTGGCTGGTAGCCACCACGTGGCTCCCGACGCCCGGTGCGTCTCCCGCGGCGGCTGGGAAGAGAGGCTCTCGCCCTCTCTCGTTCCGCCACCTCCTTCGCTAGCATGACTGCTTCGCAGAAGGAGGCGACGGCTTCCCATTCCGTCTCGCTCCGGACCATAGATTGAACCAGGGCCGAACGCGAGAGGTCGCCGCCGCCGATCGCCGCTACGAGGACCCCGCGGTGCTCCGCCCATGCAGGGTAGACCTCCACCGTGTGCTCCACCGTGTCCTCCGGTCGATCCTCGCAGTGGAAACACCCGGGCGTTTCCTCCCGCCCGATTCGGTGCAGGTACCTCCGTCAAGGGGGCCAACTTTGAAAAATGGTTTTTACTTCGCCGAGCCTCTTCTATACGAATCGGTAAAAAAAAACAAAATACGGATCTCTTAGTTTCCGAGATACGATAGGGAGGAGGAGGAAGGGGGACGAAAAGGGGAGGTTTGGCACTTTTCCCATACTCGCGAGAGTTGTACTATCTATATAAGCATTCAGTAAAAAGCTGTTATTTTTTAATTACAAATAGACACTTCAATTTTTTTTTGTATAGTTTATCTCAAGGCGGTTAGAATTTTCCACTGATGAACAATCTTAAAATAACGCTTTCTTAATTTATTTGAATTATAAGTAGGATTCCTTTTTATCTCCTACGTTTACCCCACAAACGACACAATACTATATTCGTCTTCACAGAGAACCGAAACTACTGACTGCCGGGAAAAAACATCTCATTAAATTTGACAACAGTACAAATTGTACACATAATTGTTAATAAAATAAACTATCATATTAAATATGGTTATTTTATTTTCTCGCAATCGTAGTGAAAAGTACGGTGTAACACACGGCGCTAAAATCCCATTATAACTCGGTTCCTATTTACTACCTCGCTAAAGCTCGGTAGTAAAACTACCTCGTCTATAATGGGTCATTTTAGCCCCTTGTATTACAATGTACTATTGTATGAGCGAGCTCCTCATATGATACATGATCTGATCGACCAGGATCCGGCGCATTAAGTCAAACAGCTTATATCACATAGCAGTAACAAGAAAATCTGCAACAAGGAAGAGGTATGTACATCGGAAAACCTGTACCTACTACCCAGTTTTATTAAAATACTACCTTCTCATGAACAATCGTTGTTTTCTGGTCATTCACATACTAAAGAGGGTATTGTGGTACAATTTGGAAAAGCTAGTGAAACAACAAAGTCGGTTCTGTAATTTGCACGACAAGTGGCATACATTTATTTTGAGAAACCGGCCTCGAAAATCAAGAAAGTTTTCATGAAAATTTCAGAAGATGACCTTTATGGCGCCTATTTTCCAAAGGTAGGTTTCGTTCATGAGGTATCAGAGAAGTATCAGTTTAATATCCTGAATGGCGTAGATGTCTCACAATCGGCACTCTAGGGTGTAAAGGTAGAATATTTTAAAGAAAACTTTTAAAAGTTCGATTTCTCAAAAACCACCTAGTTTGGACCCCAAGTTACCGGGATCAAAATTGTTGCAAATAGGGGTCTAGTATCCCCCATTTCAGGCCCTGCACCCAATTACCAAATGTAAAAAGAAACAAATGCACCATAAAAGGTCTAAATCCTTTATTACCGGCTGCCACCACTGGTCCGCCACCACTGGTGGCAGTTGCAACTATTTGTCGCATCTACCACCACTGGTGGTGGTTGCGTCGGTGGATTCGCATCTGCCCCGAATTCTGCCACCACTGGTGGTAGATGACACTTAATTAGTGAAATCCTCCACCAGTGATGGCAGACACGACGATCAAGTAGCCGTCTGACTGGACACCACCAAGTATTTCAAATAACAAATAGAAAGAAGGATGGCCTTTCTGGGTCCAGCTATTAACTAGTTAACTGTCAATAAAAAAATGGTTTGTATTTCGTATCATTCCAAAAACGACTGCGGCTAGCGGCTGCGGTTGGACCGCAGTACTGCCTGAGAACTCTGGTGGAGGGTTCCACTAATTAAGTGTCATCTGCCACCAGTGGTGGCAAAATTCGGGGCAGATGCGACTCCACCGACGCAACCACCACCAGTGGTGGTAGATGCGACAAATAGTTGCAACTGCCACCAGTGGTGGCGGACCAGTGGCGGCAGCCGGGAATAAAGGATCTAAATCATCTCAGGATAGCCCAGTCAAATTTCGTACTGGTTGTAAAATAAACAAAAAAATAATAATAGGAAAATCATTTAATTTTCTTTTAAACCCTCCAATAAACTTTTTATGCAATAATATGTACAGGAATGTAACATTTTTGTGGCCCCATTTCACAATACAAAAGGTATCTGATTAACAATACAAAAAACAACAACAGGTAAGTTTATGTAAAAACATAGGAAAAACATAAAAATATATCAAAAACGGTTTCTGTAAATCACTTCTTATGAATAAATTTGAGCTTAAGCCTAATTATGCCTTTAAACCCCAGTATTGTTATCGAAAGCGATAAACTCGTTTACTTCTTAGCTAGCAGAGCCTTGATGAGGGTCTCTAGTTTCCTGGTGTCGGCAGCAAACTTCCTAATACCGTCCGACAGCTTGTCAGTAGCCATCTGATCTTCATTGAAATGCCAACGGAACTGCGCCTCGCTTAGAGAAATCTTTTCGATGTCACACTGGGCAGCAAATTTTGGGTCTAGCACCTGTAAGCATTAACAATATGTTGAAATATAATCTGTTGCTTAAATAAACGCAGCAATTAAACGGTCATAAATTGAAACGTTTAGGTACATTCTAATAGCAACACACAAGTATCCTTGAACAAATTGCACACATGTAATATTAAATGAAGTGGAAAACTATGTAAAAGTAATACTAATAACTTTCATTGATATCCTTTTTATTATCAGCTGATATAATTGTGCATTATTTGAACAGTATTACAGGAAACCGAATAGGCTAGTTTCCACCATCAATAAATTGCAAATCTATTTAGTCCGTCAGTTAGAGTATTGGAAAATAATGGACAAGTATTTTTTGTTTTTGTAAATCAACGAATATTGACAAAGATAAAACGCATCAAAACTCGGGAGTGGGGGCTCGTGACGTCTGTACTCACTAAAAATGATACCGAACAGTGACGTATTGAGAAATTTAAAAGCGTCGTATCTTCGTCAATTTTGGTAAGTAACAAAAGAAAAAATACGGGTGAAATATTTTTTAATAATCTAAGTGACGGAATAATTAGATTTTTTCAGTTAACAAGCCTATTGCATAACAGACAAAATGATCTCATAGTGGTATGAGATCATTTTGTCAAGAAAATCACAAGGAGGCCTACAAAATCAGAAATATCACAATGAACATCGCAAACATTCCTAAAATGAGTGTTTCATCAATAAGCATGATAGGATGAAAAACAGAATGATATCATAGATAGAATCATCCAAAAAAAATGCCATGTCATTGTACCTTGAAATCACGATAATAATCAATGCCAATGACAATTAAATCTTGATAGTTACTGTAAAATATGTCAACTCACTCTCTTCAGTGGTTGTTCACTGGCAGCCAACTCCTGGAGAAGTTTTGGGCTGATGGTGAGAAGGTCGCAGCCAGCCAATTCGCGGATCTCGCCGGTGTTGCGGAAGGACGCACCCATCACCTGCGTCTTGTAGCCGAACTTCTTGTAGTAGTTGTACACGCGGGCCACTGAGACAACGCCGGGGTCGTCCTTGCCTTCATATGTCTTCTTTGTGTGCTCAACATACCTGGAATATATCCGATCAGATTAACAAATTTCTTGGTAAAATACAAAAACAATATGTTTCCTGTTCAATTGGTGGGTTCTTATAGCCCGCCACGATAAGAAGATTGAATGCCCTTTTGAGTAATAAAGGCATGACATTATGTTGATAAAATGGGTCTATAATATAACTTACCAGTCCAAAATTCTTCCAACAAATGGTGAAATAAGGGTGACATTAGCTTCAGCACAAGCAATAGCTTGATATAAAGAGAACAACAAGGTCAGGTTGCAATGAATTCCATGTTTCTTCTCCAGTTCCCTAAAAATAAATTAATTTCAAAATTAGTTTGGATACCTACTTAGTTCCAGGGTACCCACAAAGGATTTATATATGCCCAGCTACAAAGAGGGTATACTCCTGGTAAGACTCAGTGTCAGCTCAAATAGAACTTTAAATTGAAAAAAGACTGTTATAGTAAATTTTCATCAGGTGAGTTTGACTTTTCTTAGGTGAACATAATATTATTTACCTTGCAGCTTGGATGCCCTCCCAAGTTGAAGCCAACTTGATAAGAATGCGCTCCTTCTTAATGCCGTACTCAGCAAACATGTTGATCAACTTGATAGCCTTTGAAATACTTGCATCCTTATCAAATGACAATCTGAAATTTGAGAAGCCATTACATAAATGTTGGATAATTACTGAACACATAAGTATAACATTTCAAGTAGGTATGCAATTAATGGGTGATGTAAATTGTTTACGGCATGGTTCAATGTTATTTAGCTATAACAAGCCTGATTAGATATTATCAGGGAAACTGTAGTATGTTTTGTGTTAGAAATTATTGTTTGATTTGGTTGACAACACAAGTGGACTAAAATCAAATGAGGTCAAAACTGCTTTCTAAAATTAGAATAACTATAAACCAGAAAAATATTTCACTTGAATTTCTGTTCTCTAAAACTTATTTTTACATTACAAATTCTGCTGAAATTCAATTTACAATAAGCAATTCAAGTAAAACTCCATTTACAGTAAAAATCTGGTCTTTTCTTTCTCCAGAGCTATAATAAACCTAAAAGTTCAAGAAATAAATGCTACAATCACCTGGCATCAACTTCTACAGAGACTCTGCCAGGAATGATCTTGAGTATCTCACAGCCAAACAAAACACTCAGCATGTCTAGGGTCTCCGCTACTTGCTCCTCCACAGTACTGAAATAATACAATATTTTTTAGGGATTCATGGATTTATATTAGCCCTCCGTATGCCGGAACATAGATCTACACAAGACACAATGGCTTTTTAATAGTGTCTATAATTGCGGCATACAAGAGGTTAATATTATTAAAACTATTTATTTTGAGAGTTGGAAACATATACCCAAAATAATATCATCAGTGTCATTTAAAAAGTACATAAACAATGAATGATCTAATAAGATTTTATATTATCTAATAACACATACCTGCCAGACTCTTTCCCATATTTGATGGCCTTGTCAAGTATATGCTGGTACTGCTCCATGGCAGCCGCTGAGAGAATCAAGCTTGGGTTGGTAGTAGCATCTGTAGGCTTGTACTCTTTCATGGCTGTAATATTAAGGATTAGTCTATTAGAAAATATTATCTTCTTTCAAATTGTAGTTACATTACTTTTTAAATGAATTCATAAGTGTTAAGAAGCTAGTTAATAGTTTACATTTTATCAGTATGACCTTCACCAAAATAAAGTTATGTTATCAATCATAATTATTAACACATTAAGTATATTTGTTTAGCTAAATAGCTACTGTACACATAATACATTTTTGATGGTTCAGGGGCTAAAGCCATGGATGATACACTAAGGCATAATGGATGGTCACTGCCTTGTTAAGCACATGTCAAGGACAATAAAAAAAAACCGGCAAGAATAATTTTCACAAGAAAATAATATCAGATTATTTCTAACCTTCGGCAAGAAAATAATATCAGATTATTTCTAACCTTCAAAATCGCCGGTATCGGCCACCACCGTGCAGTATTGTTTTAGTTGCTCAAGGGCGCTCATTTTGGTACGTTTCGCTTGGGGTTCACCACTCATACTGATTGACTTTGGTTAAACCTGAAAGTGTTAATTGTTACAATCACTCGGCGCTAACAAGTAGAGCGTGAATACGATTGTTGAAAGTTAAACGTCATAGCTGTGCTGAAGGTGACCTCGCGGCGATGTCGCGGCGTCAAGATAATATCTTGACGCCGCGACATATTGACCATTCCATTCCAAGTAACTTTTATATTATAAAAGTTACTTGGAATGGAATGGTCACACTTCGCATACTGATAACCTATGACTTATAAACTAGCAGTAAAAAACTATCATAGCATGAAATTTTTTAATAAAACATTACCCTTTGAATTAATTATAATGTTCCTGAAACTTACGAAATATTATAAAATAAAAATACACGAATTATGACAATGCACTTCTATTTACATTTTAGATCTTTGTTTGAAAGTTGACTGACAGTGACACTTGACAGAACAGATCAACAGACAGTCAGACATTAAAAATTAGGCCGCGTTCCGAATTAAGCTGTAAACAATAGGCTTGTTACCAGAAAAAATCTAATTAGTCCGTCACATACATTATCAAAAAATATTTGACCCGTATTTTTTCTTTTGTCACATAAACCAATATTGACGAAGATACGACGCTTTTAAAATTCCCAATACGTCACTGTTCGGTATCATTCGTAGTGAGTACTGACGTCACGAGCGCCCACTCCCGAGTTTTAATGCGTTTTATCTTTGTCAATATTCGTTGATTTACAAAAACAAAAAATACGTGTCCATTACTTTTCCAATACTCTAACTGACGGACTAAATAGATTTGCAATTTATTGATGGTGGAAGCAAGCCTATGAGCGCGAAATCGAAATCCCTTGAATCGTCATAGATGACGTCATGACATGCGCCATCATGCGATTACACCGACCATGCCCCAAATAAATATCACCGTGAGCGCTGTCAAATGACCTGATGACAGCTCTTAGCTCTCTTAATCGTGGAAACTAAATCGGAACGCAAAATATTCGGGTTATTCCCGCTCGGTAACACCCTTTCGTCAACACTGTTGACGATCGGGAAAAAAAAGTTTCGTTCGTTCACAGTGTTGACGATCGGGAAAAAAAAGTTTCGTTCGTTCGCAGTGTCCATGAATGCTGGTTTTTATTTTTAAAACATGGAAATAAAAATAAAACATGTCATGGATTTTCAAATGTTTAATTACGACAAAAGTTTAGTTTAATTGAAAAAAAATGTTCCATTTATCTTTTGGGATGATAGTTTCTTAAGAATTAGAAATTTTTTCTTACTCATTCAGGCATTTAAAAAGAGACTTACTTTTATTAAGAAACATTTTGGCAAATTAAAATAATTACTACTACTACTTATAATAATAATAAACAATAAACTGAATTATGCATTACAATTAAGCCATAACTTAAAAATAAACACAAACGTTTTGCATATTTCAAACACAGCATTATTAAAAAAAAGAGTGGGTAGGTAGGTATGTCAAAATATGTTGATATTTTTGGTTATCGTATTTTAAACAATGCCAAGCCATGAAATGCCACACCAGGCTAGGTAGGTATACAGGGTGTATTCCACCTCATCACAAAGCCGTTAACCAAGCATTCTGTACATCAAAACAAGTAACTTTACGCAAAAATTGTTGCTGGGAAACAACTTTTTTTTTTGAGGTTATAAATCGTGTTTTGTGGTAGAACTCAATGTAACGCACTTAAAACATTGTGCTGATGGATAGATTGAATAGTACGGGGGTCGTGGAGGTGTTAAAATTCAAAATATTACAAGAAAAACTTGTATTTAAAAAAAAACTTGTCAAAAAGTTGTAACTTTGACCCCCTATATCTCCGTAACTAGAAGGTTCCCAGGTATGGTGTAGAACAAAAAAATGATCGCAATGATGGGGAGAACAAGTGCCTTTCGGCTTCGTGAAGAGGTGTTTTACACCCTTTATATATCATTCATAACATCATACAAATCATTGTGAAAAAAAGCGATAATAGGACTTTTATAAAGCTAAAGTGAGTTTAGACGTTTACGTAAAATGCTATGGTAATTCACTTACCTTAATTCTCAAAACTCCACTGCACTTTAATTTACGTTGAGAGCAACTCCAAATAACTAAACCACTTTTATGCGCCTTTCTTGTGTAATATTGGCGACCGCCATGAAGTAAAACAGTCCCATGTTTTCTTTTTATACGCACTAACACGGATTTTCCACTAGAACTACCTGCTAAATCTTGTTCCGACATGTCCGAATTTAGAACTAATAATGTACTTTATGTACGATGCATAAATCAGGATTAGCTACCCAAAATGAACGATACTTATTATTGCAGTGCTCTGATTGGCTAATTCAAGGTCATGGTGGATAACGTACTAGAATAGGCCGGTCGGGGGTAGTGTGCGAATCTATTGTTTATTTTATCTACTGTTACCGGCTACCTGCGCGGCATCGCTATACCTGCCTGCTGCAAAGGGAAGTTTGCAATCTACTAACTTAAATTCTACAAATGGAACAACATTCAACATTTTTTATCAATTAAACTAGACTTTTGTCGTAATTAAACATTTGAAAATCCATGATATGTTTTATTTTTATTTCCATATTTTAAAAATAAAAACCAGCATTCATGGACACTGCGAACGAACGAAACTTTTTTTTCCCGATCGTCAACACTGTGAACGAACGAAACTTTTTTTTCCCGATCGTCAACAGTGTTGACGAAAGGGTGTTACCGAGCGGGAATAACCCAAATATTCAAAGACTACAATATATATAATGAGATAGACGGTACTCTCAACCGTATTTCCGTCATCATACAAGCAGCGCTCTCTATCCGTGGTGGTTAAATCAAAATCTAACAATATAAATACAAAAGGTTTGTCGTGACCGAGGTTTGATCTTACGATCTGCAGCTCCTAAGTCAGTAGTAGTCCTCAACGGGCTACATGTTCTATTGACAATCTGCCCAAAATAGCTGTTCTATTGCATGCTATGACAGTTGTCAGTAGGTGACAGATGGTTGATAGTGTAACCATGAATAAAATACGTCTCTATCGATTCTCGCCACAGAGTGTGTTTAGTTAGCACGTGTGTCTTGAATTTTTTATTTGTATTTAGTGAATCAGTGACTTGTTGTGACTTGTTTTTATTCTATTGTGTTGTCCTTGTGTTGTTAATCGGGTTTGTATTGTTAATTTCCAGTAAGAGTAGTTTTTGCCGTTATAATGGAGCGAAATAAACCTCCCGATCCTGATCCTCCCCCTGACATCCCTGCTCCCTCAATTTCCGCTTACGTTCCTTTATCACCGACCTCACCGCTATCCCAACTCGCCAATGTTGCTTGCAGCTTGTCAGATACACAAATAACATCCAATCCGTCACACAAACGTCCAGTTGACGATGTTAATATCACAAGCCCTCCTACGAAGCAACAAAGAGCCCAAGTTGGTCGTACTAAGTACTCAGCGACAGACAAAGCGCCTTTCCTTGTCCACGTATCCCGCACGGAATCCCATCCTAGTGCTAATACAACTCTCCATCCAGTTACATTTGGCATGTTCCTTTACAATAATAATATTTGTAATGTAGTTCGTGACGGCGTTAAACGCGTTGGTCGTAACCGAGTTTCTGTGGAATTTACTTCCCCTCAGGATGCAAATGCTTTTATCATTAACAGTACTTTGACAAAAAATGGTTATATTGCTAGTATCCCCACATTTAATATTACTCGTATGGGTGTTGTAAAAGGAGTTCCCCACGACATGTCGGAAGAGGATGCTAAAACCTATTTATCAGTCCCATCTGGTTGTGGACAAATTCTAAAGGTCAGACGCATTAATAAAAAGATTTTCCACGACGGGGCTATTGAATGGAAACCCACAGAAACTTGCGTGATCACGTTTGACGGACAGGTTTTACCAAGCAGAGTTTACTATTGTTACACATCACTTACAGTACAGCAATATGTTTTCCCTACTATTCAGTGCCGTAAATGTTGCAGATTTGGACATGTTGAGTCGATATGTAGGTCGAAACCACGCTGCAGTAAATGTGGCAATGATCACCCTGGTGATGGTTGCAGCATTTCTGAGGCTGAAGCTTGCTGTGTACTATGCTCGGGGAATCACTTTGCTAATAGCAAGTCATGCCCGGAGTTTGGTAGACAGAAGGCTATAAAGACTATCATGGCTGAGAAATCCCTGTCCTATGCTGAAGTAAGTAAAACTGTCCCGGCTGCTTCCCGTAACTATGCCAATGTAACAAAATCCCAACCCCAATCATCTCGTAAAACAGTATTTCTAAAGCCTAAGACCCATGCCCCCCTTTCCCCATCATATGATAGAGTTGCTCATGAGCAAATAACTAATTCTACCCAATCTTCACAGCCTAATGGCTGCGCTCTTAATAACCCCTATGTAGACCGTAATAATATTTCTTCCATTATCGAAATCCTCGTAAAACTCCTAACCACTGTTATGTCTTCTTCTAGCTCACAAATACCGTCCAACGTTGCCCACCAACTTGTTACTCTTCTTCTAGATATTAAAAATGGCAGCCCGCCAAGTATTCCTCCAGTGGAATGTGAGGAGCGTGTGGCATAAAAAGCACGACCTCATATCCCTCCTTAATAAGTACAAGCCCCTGGCTTGCTCCATTGCTGAGACTTGGCTTACCCCGAGTCTTAGCTTTCGTGTACCACAATTTAATATTCTTAGATGTGATAGATCTGATGGCTATGGAGGGTCGGCTCTCCTTTTCAATAACCGTGTCCCACTTTTGTCCTTATCCTTACCTGCTCTTGGTGGTGATGTGAATGTAGTTGGAGGGACTGTTGAGGGGATCACGGTCCTCTCCGTATACATTTCACATCCTCATCACAACTTTTTAACCATTTTAAAAAATATTTTTAGTAGTATCCATGGACCCCTTTTGGTCATGGGTGACTTCAATTGCCATCACTTTAGGTGGGGTTCTAATAGATGTGATTCTTTTGGAGAAGGTTTGGTAGAAATCCTTGATGATCTTAACCTCTGCGTCCTGAATGACGGTTGCCCGACCCGTAGATCTCTTCCTGGGCAGCAAAAGAGTTGTGTAGATCTCACATTCTGTTCTGTAGAGTTGGCGGCATCGATCCATTGGCAGTGCACTACTCTGACGCATGGTAGCGACCATTACCCGATAGTAATATCTTTGATTAATAAGACCTTTTTAGAAAAAACTTCCCCTCCACTTCTGAAGTATAACTTGTCCAAACCCGATTGGACAAAGTTTTCATCATTACTGGAGGAGAAAATTAGTGAACTTCCAAATTTAAACTCAGCATTTTCAGGCCTTCTCAGTCACTGCCATGTTAAGAATTGTTATGAAGGTTTTGTTTCGTCCATAATTGCAAGTGCAGATTCATCTTTTAAGTTGCGGAACTGTGCCCGAAACAAAATTCCATCACCACCATGGTGGGACCAGGAATGCACCGCAGCAATACAGTCTAGGAATGACGCCGAAATGCAGTACAATGAATCGATGAACAACGACAATTTATTACAGTACAGACGAGTGTATGCTCAATCTAAACGACTTCTTCGAAAGAAGAAACGTTCAGGTTGGGTAAAGTTTTGCACTTCTCTATCCCCGTCCACTCCCGTCTCAGCAGTCTGGAAGAGTATAAACCGCTTTAGACGTGGTTGCTCCCCATCAATCTCTTCCCCCATCACCAGACAAACTGCTGAATCCTTTTTCGATAAAATTGCTCCAGCCTATGTTCCCTTATCTTCAGAATTATTACTCACGCCTGTAAATACTGCAGAGGATCCACTAGATTACCCCTTTTCAATGGAGGAATTGAATACTGTGCTTCAAAATGTACGGGATACCGCCCCTGGCAAGGATGGCATCCCATACTCTTTTATAGTACACTCTGGTACAAACGCTAAGAAATACTTCCTCGAAATTGTTAACTACTGCTATCGTTTTGGTTGGGTTCCAGACCAGTGGAAACAACAAATAGTCATCCCCCTTTTGAAACCCGGCAAGAATGCCGATGACCCGAATGGACTTAGACCAATTGCTTTGTCGTCCGTCTTGGCCAAGTTACTGGAACATCTAATTAAAAATAGACTTGAGTGGTTTGTTGAGTCTCGGAATCTACTGCCCAGCCACCAATTTGGCTTTAGGAAGGGACTTAGTACAATGGACAGTGTGGCAACGTTAGTTACGGATATACGTACAGCCTTTTCAAAAAATGAATCTGCTGTAGCCGCCTTCCTAGACATATCTTCCGCATATGACAATGTCCTTCTTCCCATTCTCAGGCAAAAGTTGCAACAGCTGAGTATCCCGGCGAGGATGGTACAGTGTATATGCGGGCTTCTTATGTCCCGCTCTTTGGTGTTGAGAGTCCAGGGTGAGATATTTGAGGAACGACAGACGTGGAAGGGTCTTCCCCAAGGCTCTGTCCTCAGTCCACTACTTTATAATTTATACACAGCTGACATTGGCTCCTGCCTCAACACTGACTGTCATCTTTTACAGTATGCCGATGATCTTGTCCTGTACGTAGCCAATGCATCAGTTGTTGATGCTGCTTCATCTCTCTGTCTCTCTCTGGACTCTTTAAATCAATGGCTCTCAGACCATGGTCTCTCCCTATCTGCTCCGAAAAGTTCGACTGTCATTTTCTCCCGGAAACAACGGATTCCTCAAGTCACAGTTAGTATTGAAGATCAAGGTATTCCATTAGTTAACAAAGTAAAATTTTTAGGCGTGTATTTGGATTCTAAATTATCTGGTTTACCCCACATTCATTATTTGGTTAAAAAATGCGAAAGGGTTATCCCTATTTTAAAAGTCCTCGCGGGTGTTTGGTGGGGTGCCCATCCTTACACTATGAAATTAATATATAACGCCTTAGTTCGTAGCATTATAGATTATGGTTCATTTTTGTTGATTCCATGTAACAAAGGCGGTTTAGCTGGATTAGATAGGGTTCAGTCTCAATGCCTTCGGATTATCTCAGGTTGCATGAAGTCCTCTCCCATTAACGCCTTGCAGGTCGAATGCGCCGAACCTCCCTTAGCCCTGAGGAGGCAGTATCTGGCGTCCCGGTTCCTGTCTAGGGTTATCCCCAAAACTCTACATCCTCTTATACCAAAACTGAACGAATTAGATACCCTATTCAGACATTCAAAATATTGGAAATATAAGGAACCTCCTTTAATATTAAAAGCATTTTGCCAGCTTCAAAATTTAGCTTGCCCTATTGTCCAATATCCTAGTTTACCATTGTTTAACTTCCCGTATGAAGTACTTTGCTTCAAACCCCAAATATTTTACAACATTGGTATTTCTAAAAAGTCCCCTTCGGCAAACTCGACCTTTAATGCGGTGGTGTGTGAGCGATGGAATGGGTTTCAAAGGTTTTTTACTGATGCCTCTAAGTTAACAAGTAACAGTTACACCGGTGCTGCTGTTTATTACCAAAATTCTAAAATTATCTTGCAGTTTAAATGTCCAAAGGAATCTTCTGTGTTTACAGGCGAGAGTGTGGCTTTATTGGAAGCATGCCTTTTCATAGAATCCCATAATATTAACTCTGGTGTCATTTTTACAGATTCCCTCAGCTGTCTTCAATCCCTATCCCAAAACCCCTTCAAGAGCAAATTATATAGTCCACTAATTTTAAATATTAAAAAGTCACTACTATCCTGTGCCAATCAGCATAAAATCATTCATTTAGTTTGGATACCCAGCCACTGTGGCATTCAAGGCAATGAATGTGCTGATACATTGGCTAAGGACGCTTGCTCTTCCCTAACTGCAGACCCTAAACACCTTATTCACCAAGGCTATGACCTACTAAACCTTCCCAAGTCAGATTTGGTAAGCTCGTGGCAGGAATTGTGGAACAGCTCAAGCAAAAAGAAAGGGAGTTATTACTACGCAGTCCAACCGCTAATAAAACCGAAACCATGGTTCTACCATTACAAGAAGGCACCTAAAAGTGTCATATCGGTCCTATGTAGAATTCGCATAGGCTTTTGCTGTTCTCCAGTTTTCCTTAACAAAATTCGTGTGCAGGACTCGTCCCTCTGCGAATGCGGATTGGATGAGGGTAGCTTGGATCACATTTTTTTCGAATGCACCAACAATGACCCATCCTACGACTTATATAGTCGTCTCCCCAAATTAAAGATTCCTGTGCCAATAAATTTCCCTTCCCTTTTAACATACTCCTCCCCAGAACTGCTCCAGATTTTGATGATTTTTATCCGTCATAATAATATTAAATTATAAAAATGATATTTGATGTGGTATATGTTTTAAATTTTAATGTTACTAACAATTATAATTTATGTATATGTGTATTCTTGTTTCAGTGCTGTCCTACTAACCAACAACAAGTGCTACAATGAGTTCAGCTATTTAATTTTTTTTTATTACTTCTCAATTCCTTTTTTTTTTCTCTTTTTTCTTTCTTTCTCTTTCTTTTCTTTCGGTCGACATTGGCATCGACACAAATTGCCATAACCAAAAATAGAATAGAAAATACGTCTCTATCATTGATTGTTATTTTTTTATATTTGCTTAGATTGGTGTAGATTAAATAAATATGGTTTCTCTATCTAATTTATCAAAATTGTTATTTTCAATTAAATCTTATCACTGTTATAAAGTGGCAACCCAACCAGTAAATAATTTCATCCTCAAGGATAGCTGGCGCTAATTTATAAAATTTTCGAGCAGGCTCCAATGTTCTAAGAGAGCACGGCATGAAAATATTGATGTGAGCGCTGTGAGTGATTATGTACTAAAACGGAATGCAATGCACCCTATATGACAAGTATGCCAGTTGAGTGAGTGAGTGTATACTCGTAATGTCTATCAGCTAGCTACTAATATCTAATCTGTGATGTCTATGCGTTTTTGCTTTGTGTTGGTCAAAATGTGGTTGTTTATTAATAAATTAAAGGAATTTAACACATATTCATACTATTATGTTATTCTTTTCCTGTTGTCACCACAGAACGTATATACCCTAAAGGTTGTCACACACTACTGAATAGTCAGGCTGCTTTATTTTGAACTCGGCTATGCATGCTTATGTATGTACTTATAAATACGTTATAATCTTTCCGTTTTATAACAGTACAGTTTCTACGATCAGAGTAGCCCGCGAAATTCAATTGTTTTTTTTTTAGGACGCATATCATTCAAACTAACACGGTAGAGGTCCGGTATGGGCTACAGTGCTGCATGGTTGTTTTGGCGCCTGGCCATAGTCATGACTATTCAATCAATCAATCAATAATTTTATTATCAGGCATCTTAAGGCCCATACATAAAATACACAAAATAACAACATAAAAATATACTAACACATAAAAAATCTAACTTATAAGCTATGAACTATGACACACGAAGTGGCGGCGTCGTGTTACGCTGTGCGGTGTCATGTAGCCTGCCGCAAAAACGTCGGTAGACTACACCCTTCGGCCAAAACTCTTCCTTGAGAAACATGTCGAGTTATTGTGTCGGAATCGGAACTCGCACCACAAACGACTTAAAGGTGTGTCGCGGCTCCAACCTCTCGACCCTCAAGGTCCAGCTAGTCTTCACCTTCATGTACTCAACGATCTCCTCAACCTTCGTGGAGTGATGCAGTCGGGACACATACAGCAACGTCGATGGTGTCGCTGGACGCAGCAGCATCCAGGACGACACTCTGACCTATATTACAACTTCAATTATCCGCCCAGGCAATGGCCCGTAACTTGGATCACAGTAAAGGTGGACGCACACTTATCCGCGCCGAAAGAATTTTTTCTCATACGTATGACGTCATCTATTCGTCCGATTCGACGCAGATAAGTGTGCGAGGTTTGGTAGGATTTCATACAAGTCATTCTAAAATTCGATTCTTTCGGCGCGGTCGATTCCTTCGGCGCGGAAAGGTGTGCGTCCACCTTAACTTGTATGTCCTTTTAAAGGTGGACGCACACCTATCCGCGTCGAATCGTCCGAATCGAGCAGAACCCCAGAAATCCTAGAAAAATTCGGATGACGTCATCAGATTCGACCACAGAGTATATAATCACTACGTTTAGATTCGACCGATGCGGTCGCATTCTATCAGTTGCGTACGACATGACAGCGCAACGTCAGACTATTAGAGTTTGGTCAACGAAAGCTGTCCACGAATTATTTTCGGAAGTTTTAAAAAGTGTGGCAATTAATTTAAGACTGCCAAAATTGACACGTTTTGTAGTAGAGTCATCTTGATCTTGTGTTTACGTGTATCACATTTACATTGGTTTTGTTTAAAATAATGATAAAAAAATAATCAGAAGTACGACGAGAAAGTTTCTATTCACTATAATTGACAAATAAAGACATAAAAAGTGATTTGAATGAGAATGAGTGTGAAATGTACGTTGTACACAATGTTTACTACTTATTTTGCCTTGTAATGCCTAAAGTACTGGACCGATTGACATGATTCTTGCGTAAAAAATGGTTTTAAGCCAAGTCCAGCATTTTGCCACTAATTTATACGTTATATCTCAACAAATAAAAAATCATCATTTCGAGTTGCGTAATTATATGACACAAAAACTTTAATCAACGTTTTTCCTTCTTATTGACTTTAATACAATCTTGTTGGTTTTATGTTAACTTGGCATCATCTGAGATTATAATTATAAAAAAATCACTTAATTGCATATCTAAGATAATATCACAAGTTTTCAAAATACTAATTCAACTGATCGACTCACGTTATACTCTATGTACCCTGGTGTAGAGATAGGGTCTCGTCGCCGACAATAATACACTCGAAAATTACAGCTCATAAAACGTATTTTTAAATTTAAAAAATACTTAACTTAAAAAATACTTAAAATACAATAGTATTAACACCGTTTAAGCAGTGTCCCGCCTTTTTTCTTGGACAGCTTTCGTTGGCCAAACTCTACTTCTTCAAAAATGAGTGATTCCAATCTTTCGGCGCGTTCGGCTCGGATAGGTGTGCGAGGCCTCCTTGACTTCGATTCGTTCGGCGCGTTCGGCGCGGATAGGTGTGCGTCCACCTTTATTGATGTCCATTTTTGTTTTATTTAAAGCTGGCAACATAAGTGTTTTAGGAAAATCCATAGACTATAAAAATTTGTTGATAAACGGATGTCGCCTTCCTGTACCTACCAAACTCGCCTATTTGTTGTAGTCGAGTCAAATCAAAAGATATTCTAAAATCTCTCTTCTTTTGCTCTTCGTCCCTACGAATGCTGTAGCATAATTGCATAACTGCTTTATTTAACTCATTAAGACACAATAATTACTGTTGTTTGTTTTTAAAACAATTATCTCTATGCAATAGGCACAAGACACTGATCCTTCAGGGAGCATAAATTAATTCCAAATGAATGAATTTGAATTGAAATGTGCACAGCAAACGTTTGATACGTTTTCAATGTCATTACTAAAGATTTATCTACCAAAATGTGTTTGCTTGTAAGTGTTTACATGTGCTGTTTAAACGTCATAATATATTATAAAATCATCGTGGCATACAGCAACAAAGTTGGTTACGACTGCCTGGTCGCTGCGTGTGCATCACATACCCTAAAGAGCTATGTGTATCGAACATTATATAACGAACGCCTCAGTGTTGCTAGCATCGACTCTGCCTTGTCAGATAAATGCTGACGATACAGTGAATTTTTTAATGTTGTTTTCAAATAATTAATATATGTATAATGTATTCTTTTTGGACTGTTTCAGAATTAAAAGTGGAGTTATTCATCAACAGTCGGAAAAAAGTAGATTTGATTGAAAGGTATTCCAAAAATAATTTTAATGCTTGCCAGCCATCAAGAAAGCAATGCAACTTGTTTATGTGGGCACTGATATTGTGGGTCACTGAGAGATGTGCCAGGCTCTGGGTTAACATTAAAATTAAGTTTTGGTCGTATGCTTCTAATTGGAAAGTTCAACACATACACCACAATAGATTCGATTATAATATCGATTGCTTATCAATATAACCTTAATTTCCTCCGGCACCTTATTATAACTTAAATTTCTAAACAGCTTTTTGCGGATGGTTGGACTTTTGTTTTTGTAAAAAAAAGATTGAAGGCACTGCAGTTTTCTTTGATTATTAAATAGAATTCAGCCTAAGGCTATATACACGAAATAAATAACATATTATTTCATTACTTTCTATGCAAAATGATCTACTACTATCCACAAAATATTATGAATCAATTACACTAACAGTGTATATTTTCTTTGGCCAAAATAATCATCAGCTGTATAATGAGCAAGGCACAATAAAGAGTGCTCGTCGTTTTTGATTCACAACGCTTTTTCCCAGGCTATTTGGCGTTTTGGATCTTTTGGGATCTTTGTCTCCCTTGATTTTTGCAGTCGCGGAGCACAACAGTGCGTCAATAACTAAAGTATTTAATTAAATTCAAAATTTCTTTATTTAGAAATCGTAAATTGGTACGGATTTGGACAGGTGACAGAACAAAATTTGGCAAAGTTGATTATACGACATCTGGTGGGATAAAAAGGCAGATTTTTACCCCATTTCACCCTGAGTGTCAGGGTAACTATTTTACAAAATCGACTATTTATTATTTCATGGTGGGCAGCACTACTGGCCACACTTCTAGAAAATTCGGGTAAAGAGCACGAATGAAGGAACTACTATGCGGCAATAAACCGGCGTTTGTACGATACGATTGATCGATTGTCGAGTTCAGCAACGTGTTTCTCTGTTCGTGTGATTCGGAAGCTAAGCAAGATTTAACTATTCTTGTAATAAATTGAGTCAAATTTTAGTTAACGATGGCCGCTATGTCTGTCATTGGTATTGATTTCGGTAATGAATCATGTTATATCGCTGTGGCTAAAGCAGGTGGTATTGAGACAATAGCCAACGATTACAGTCTCCGCGGTACCCCGTAAGTACAAAACATTGTAATTTTTGTTACTTTACAGCAAAATAATGTAATTTTTCTGTCATCATGGTTCGCCCATCGACAAATTATTAAAACCTCATAACATCTGATTTGATTATCTGCTTGTCATGAAACCTTGTGAATTATTTTCTTGATGCAATAAGAACATGGATTATCTTTCTATTGCAGTAATTCTAAGCAACTATGCTAGGAATGCCATAGCTTTTCATATCTGTGAACTTCATACAATTTCCATGTTTCCAATGTCCTTGCAGAATTTTGATGTTTCATTGTAGGTTAGTCACACATAGATTTGACTATTCAATGTATGATTTTTAAGATTTGGACTTAAATAACTGTTTTAAACTAATCAGTTCAATATTTAATCATTATACCTGATTAAATATTGTAGTTATTTTATGCTTGTAATGTATCATAACTAAGTCATACAGGACTTAGTTTTTATACTATGTTTAAAAGAGGAGGGTTTGAAACAATCATTTTCTATTTCTATACATTTATTTGAAGATAATAAAAAAGTTTCAATCACTCTTACTAAAATGACAGATTGACCTAATTTGACCAGATGTGAACAAACATTATTTTCCTGTGTTCCTATTTAAAAGTAATCAAAAACTGAGTTCTCATAACGTCATTGTGACCTTATTAATTACTTTTATTTGATAAATCATAACCTAATAAAAACTACATGAGATATGCTCTATGTCTATGAACAACTCTAAATCTCTATCTCTAAAATCTTATCAGAGAAATGGAAGTACCCTTCATTTATTTAAACTGGAGACATAAAACTAAGTAATTGGATCCCCCTTGCTGATAATAATCCAGTTGAGTTCAACTTGGCTTTTTTTTTGTTCTTTGTACTAATGATCTTTTCAGGCTTTTATAAAAAAAGAGTAAGTTTGCATTGAAACAGAAAAATAAAAAGACTTCTCATTTAAACTTTACCTAACAAAGGTATTTTCTACCTACTGTTTATAAGTTCAGGTATTGAAAGTAAATAAATGTTTTTAAATTTGATTACTTACTATGCAAAAACTACTCTTTTTTTAAATAGTGTTTCTTACAAGATTATGATTTGTGATAAGATCTGTGTACACATAGTTACAAAAAAACATGTTAGTTTAACATGTTTCTTCTAAGCAAAAACAATAGAATTGGTTAGAAAAGGTTTCCTTTAAAATTGTGACATATATTATTGTATTTCCAGATCATGTGTGGCATTTTCATCGAAAAATCGAATATTAGGTGTGGCTGCAAAGAACCAGATGGTTACAAATATGAAGAACACTGTGTTTGGCTTCAAGAGACTGTTAGGTAGAAAATTCTCCGACCCTTATGTTCAGAAAGAGCTGAAACATTTCCCATTCAAGGTTGAACAAAGAGCTGATGATGGAATTGGAATCCGTGTCAACTACCTGGGTGAAGATAATGTCTTCACTCCAGAACAGGTAATATTACTAATACTAGTCCTACAGAATAATGATAAGTTGACTATCCTTGACAAAGGGCAATGTGTTATTGTTGTTTGTCATACCATTATCTATCATTTAACATTTTGCTACAAATAACTAATGAATTATGTGTCACAAGAACATTTAAATGAATGGTTATATTTTTGTGTCTTTTTCAGATTACGGCTATGCTATTTACAAAATTGAAAGATAGTGCAACTATAGCATTACAGACACCAATTAATGACTGTGTCATATCTGTGCCTAGTTACTTCACAAACTCTGAGAGAAATGCTCTATTGGATGCTGCCAGTATTGCAGGTATGTGAGACTTTCTCTGCAGTAGGTATTAAATTTGTACAGCATAGACTAAAACTGGTCAAAAACTTTTCACAGAACAATTGTGAAAAGTTTATGTGTTTATCAGTAAACCATATCATATCTAAATATTAAACCACAAACTATTTCTGTGGTCTACTAGTGTGTAACAGTTCAGAGGTATTGAACATTTTTACAACTAATTACAGAATATATGCATAAATAAATAATTCATTTTCAGGACTGAATGTATTACGCCTTATGAATGAAACAACTGCCACTGCTTTGGCTTATGGTATCTATAAGCAAGACTTACCAGCGCCAGAGGAAAAGCCTAAGAATGTGGTGTTTGTTGATTTTGGCCATAGCTCACTTCAGGTAATTTATTATAATTTCTATTGAATATTACAAGTGATAGGTATGTATTCTAACCTTTATAAATATTTGTTCATCAGGTATCTGCATGTGCCTTTAACAAGGGCAAATTACGTGTTCTGGCAACATCAACTGATGCTCAATGTGGTGGACGAGACATTGACATGGCACTGGCTGAGTATTTCTGTCAAGACATCTTCAGTAGATTAAAGCTGGATGCTAGGAAAAACCAAAGGTAAACAACAATGATTACATCTCAATTACAAGTAATTATCAATTTGCATTCTAGATATTACTGGCATATTATGTTTACATTTTAAATGAGCAGGAAATGCACTTCCTGGTTGTGCACTTGCCATTAGTAGTTATTCACAATTTTAAGTTATAACACATAAAAAAACAGTTGAAAAATGAAACATAATAAAACATCAATTATTATCAGGGCTTTCCTCCGACTTCTTCAAGAAGTAGAGAAACTGAAGAAGCAGATGTCAGCTAACAGCACTCGTCTGCCCATAAACATTGAGTGCTTCATGGAGGAGCGCGACGTTTCGAGCGAGATGCAGCGCTCCCAGATGGAGCAGATCTGTGCTGAGACCTTCACACGCATTGAGAGAACCATGAGGGCTATACTTCACAATGCTAGTAAGTAATGGATCTCTAAGCTAATATTGTAAAGAGTTGTTATGGTCAGAAATTTGTTGATCAATCATATTCTTGCACTGCCTAATGCCTGCATGTTCTTCACTCTTGTACATTAAAATAAATTCTTTGCATTTAAATATCATGCATCATATTTTCAGAGTTGAGACCTGAAGACATTCATTCTGTGGAGATTGTTGGAGGATCTACCAGAATTCCAGCAGTCAAAAACTTGATTGAACAAGTCTTTAACAAGCATGGTTCAACCACTTTAAATCAGGTAACATATTTATTTATGACTAACACTTTTTGGTACTGATTTCTAAAATTGCAGTTCATTGATGTCAGAATTTCGTATTAAACTATCAGAGAAATCTGGCGACAGCTCAACTTAGAAATAAATTTCAAGCTCTAGAGAGTCATGTGCTGACTTTTATAGAATCCACTCTCAATTCAACACTTTACTTTCTGTTCAGATTGAAAGACTCTGTAAATGTGACTAATATTTCAGGACGAAGCCGTATCTCGCGGCTGTGCGCTGCAGTGCGCTATGCTGAGCCCGGCGGTGCGTGTGCGTGAGTTCAGCATCACCGACGTGCAACCCTACGCCGTGCGCCTCGCCTGGGACGCCACTAAGGGAGAAGATGGAGACATGGAGGTTGGTGCCATTTACATTTACAACTAACTAGCTTGAACTTGCGGCTTTGCCCTGTGGGAGGTTGGAAACAACACAATGGGTGTAAAAAGTATTCAGTCCTAAACCTGTCATGGTCTGACTATCCTTTGATCAAGTTGGCTGTTGACCCTAAAAATGTGTTAAGGTTAGACTTTCATAATGTTTCCATACTATTATAATATTTATTAGTATGGAAGTTCACAATAAAGTTTAAATTGTGTTGCCTATAATGTTTCACAAATTATTTACCATAAATATGTGATTGCAGTTTCTCTTTACCCTAGAAAATATAGCATTGGTAAACGTTTTTTTTAAAACTTAGCTATATTCTGTAGAGAAATAACCATTAACTATATAATTACAAGAAACAATAATAATGGACTATTTTATCCATAGCAGACAACCAACATTAACTATGAATCCATTTTATATTGATTTTTATCGTGTTATCGTGTGGTTGTTGAATATTTAATGGATATGACCGTCGCTATGACAACAAAATGTGCCGTTTGTCTAATACAAACAGCTACTTATTTGAATTGATGGGTGTACAATAAAAACATAGCAAGTATCCTAAAAATGCTTAATTGAATTCCAGGTGTTCTCTGCCTTCCATGCTGCTCCATTCTCGAAGATGCTGACTTTCTACAGAAAGGAGCCTTTCTCTGTTAGTGCATACTACTCTGATCAAGTACCCTTCCCAGACACTTTCATTGGTATGTATCATAACCTCGAAAAAAAAAAACTATGTCAATAGGATGGGTTTATTGAAATTGAATGCTTGACAAGTTCTATCCCCAATTACAGGTCAGTGGCATATCAGGGATGTCCAGCCAACGGCTGAGGGAGAGTCACAGAAAGTAAAACTCAAAGTTCGAGTGAACATTCATGGCATTATAACTGTTGCCTCTGCCTCTCTTGTTGAAAAGAAACAAGATGCTGCTCAAAATGACAATGTAGATATGGAGAATACAACTGAAAACTCTCAGGGACAAGATGCTGCTATGGATACGAATGGGGCGGCCCAAGATCAGCAACAGAATGGTCCCGAAAACCAAGAGGTGAGAGACGACGAAATGAAGGGGGAACCTCAACAAAAACAGTCGTGGACACAGAAAGTAGGACAGTGGTTCAGCGGGGTACGTGTCGGCAGCGCGTGTGTCCAGTCCCGTGTTGTTTGTTGCCCGCCTTCTCTTCATAACGCTCATTTTAAAATTCTAATGCTATTCAATTCAATCATCTAAGTCCTCTGTTTTCCAAACTTCTGGCAGCAGACATCACAAAACAGTGTTTCGTCCCCACCCTCATATTGAGGTCCATTTGCACAAATTTCTTGTGTCATGAGGTTAGCACTGCCTCATGCAATTTCTTCTTTTTTGTTCTTTTAAACTTTATCTCTGTGTCCACGCATGTTTTTGTCAAGCTTGAAGTTGATTATTTCGTTTTTCCCGCTTTTTCGTTCTGCAGAAACCCTGGAGTGTGAAGGACTTCTAAAGTTTGAGTTTTTTTTTATTATTATATTATAATTAAATAAGTTAAGATATCTAATAATGAAATGAATGCAAATGGGTCACCTCACTGCTCGGAAATAAAGTTGAGCTTAGTATTAAATGATTATTTATAAAAGCAAGAAGCCAAGCAGTGTTGGTAGTGGGGAATGATTATAAATGTATAAGATTTGAACTTGTGTGCTTATTTGCAGGAAAATTCTGATGATAAAAAGGATAAATCCAAGGATAAGACCAAGAAGGTGCTTGTCAAGACCATTGAACTGCCAATTGATGCTCAGACTCATGGACTTGGTAAACATGATCTGAACGGATACTTGGAACAAGAGGTAATTAATAATCTAACTAAGTTTGGTAATGTTTAATACAAACACCTATCCTTTAAATCATTTCTTATACTATTTACTTGTTTTCAGGGTAAAATGCAAGCTCAAGATAGACAGGAAAAAGAGCGGGCAGATGCTCGTAATGCTTTGGAGGAGTATGTTTACGAATTGCGTGGTAAACTGTCGGAGGGCGAAACTCTGCACGACTTCATAGCGGAGGATAATCGCAACCGGCTTGTGAACCAGCTCGACGCTCTGGAACAGTGGCTGTATGACGAAGGCGAGGATCAACACAGACAGGTGAGAGAGAACATCTTTAATAAAATCGTTTCTTCATATTGTGTAGTAATGACTGGCATTTGGGTCAAGTAGTATGGCTACCAAAGAAATTGTCCATCTTGTTTAAAGTACTGCTGTATCAAGATCATTTATTTAACTGACTCTATTTTTCTTCAGGTGTACAGTGATAAACTGACGGAGTTGAGAACAGAAGGCGAACCTATTAAGCAACGGCGTTTGGAGTTTGAGCTGCGTCCAGGAGCACTAGACGACTTCGCAAGAGCAATCCAGTTAGCCAACAAGGCTGTTGACTTATACAAGTGTGTAACCTTTTATTATTTTTAGAAAGTTTTCCATTGATCTCTTATTTATTTGCCTCATTGATCTCGTGGTCGCCAGCGATGCGTAGTGGTCACAACATGAGGTCTCTTGTTCCATTGAGGTCTGGTGAGGTAAATTTGTGATTTTCTAAAAAGCCCTTAAGATAGACAAGGGGCTGAACATAGCTGGCAAAAGACTGAGAGGAGTAACTTTTCCCTAACCCTTAGGACCTACAGACGTGATGTAAGGTTATTTAAAAGTCATAGTTTTGTAATATTTTCATTATTTTCAGAGCTGGAGAAGTGAAGTATTCTCACTTGGCTGACGCTGACGTACAGAAAGTGGCTGAAGCTGCGAAGAATGCGCTGAACTGGCTGGAGAGCGCTCGCCAGGCTCTCGCGCACACGCCACGTCACCAACCGCCGCCACACACCACGCATCAGATCCGCCAGGAACGACAGGTACACTCTCGCCATTATTTATACTAAAATCCTTGACTGATTTAGAAAACTTCCGAACCTTCGGTGGCTCTGTGAATCGTAACCAGCTGCCGTGCGATATTTGTGTTAATCTGATCTTTGTATTTTTCCAGACATTTGAGAACACTGTGAACCCAGTGTTAAACAAACCTAAACCTAAAGAGAAGACCCCACCGCCGGCGAACCCCACAGCGGGCGACGGACAGCCCGACGCTGGCACCGCGCCCAGTGATGAACAACAAACACAAGAACAAATGGATGTTGAATGAATGTAAACCCCTGTTGAATACTATAACTGCACATATAATAACTACATCATAATACTAAATAATTAGACTCCACTTAAGACGCCACACGTTAGCAATGTATGAGAAACAATTACATCATACAAAATTAGATGACTGTATTTTTATACGGCATTTTAGTCACATGAAGTGTTTTTATTTAGCATTATGTTAAAAGCCGCGTTGCTCACCCTGAAGGTACACACGGTTAAATTATAGTGAATATTTATTTTTATTCAAATGATGGAATGGCGGTAATTTTGATGTTATTTTCTACTATGCTACATTTTTACTTTTCGTTTTCTTCAGGCGAATAACTTTAATAATGGCGCATTTCAAATTCTAGGCGTATAACCCGAGTAATAAATAGTATTAACATAATTTATATTTTGGTTACATTGTGTAGACCTACTTAATGCATTTTTATGCTGTAATTGCAATTTTATTTCATGTGATGTGATAAAATTGAATTTAGTTAATAATTATATAGCCAATAAATTATAACTAATGGGCTCATCGAATGTAAAGGTGAAATTGAGATCAGTGTGTTATGCTATTGATTACATAAGTACTAGAAATTAATTTCATCTATGTGCTCCTATAAGCAATAGACTAATTGTACCGTTTTTTGCGTTATTTGTTAACATAAAATAACATATTGGAAAAATTGACATTAATGAATACTACACATATATGTCAAGCAAGTGTGCAAATTAGCGTGATACAGCGCAGTTTTGTGGAAGACACATTAACGTTCTTCGTATTACCAATGGATGTACTATCCGATTTTTATATAACAATGCAAAAGTCTCTGTAGTAGGGTTTGGTTAGCAAGTACTTTTATAATTTTGAGAAGATTAATATTCACAAAGATCTCTATGTTTGGTATACGAAGAAATTACGCATGTGTAGTTTTTTTGCATGTATAAATAGACCGTGAACTATATTATTTTCCAGAATACTTTCAATTTTGTCACACAATATAAGATAACATGCTTACTGGTACAAATGATTATTATTCAAGATTGCTTCCCAAAAGCTAGTTGTACTTTTTACGCTAAGAACTTCGACACCTGATTTCCGAATTTAGAATTTTTTAAACTCAACCTTCCAAATCAAAATGTCTTACGTTTTGCGTAAGCAATTCATCTACATTGACAAGTTCCTAACTTAAATTTTGAAATAATATCCAAACAGTATCAATAAATGATTTACTTAACAAAACATTATTTTTTACAGAATAAACTTTACTTGTCCACAGATCATTAAAAAAAATACAATGGATAATCTTATCACCATCAGAAAACTCTGTCATTGTCATCTATCCAGCCTCAGAGGTAACCTACACGTTGGGAAAGACACAAATTTCCAGTAAAGAGGTTGTAATGTTCTATATAATTACTATTATTGACCATACAATCATTAACATTATTAATTTTATAAAGTGATAATTCGGAAAATCCATCTTCCTACAGCTGCACACAACACAAACATTAGTGGTTAAATTGAAGTAGTACAATGGTTTTTTTTTAACTGCTTGTACAAATTTCAATTTAACCATCACTGATAGGCTTGATTGCACCACAGTTTACTTACTTCAACTAGCGTTAGACATGTTAAACGTTATCCTCTATCAACTTCTAACAATTCAGACTTCAGAGAAATGTAGATTTATTAAATCTTTTAGCGTTTTGTGTGTTAAGTACGCTTGTGTGAACCAACTCACATTACAGTTTGAATCATTCCAGACTAGCCAAAATATTTACCACATATTAAATCTGTTTTTTTATGTACTTGTGTAATACAAGATGATTTCATTTCCATCACATGTCATGTCATCAGCTATTATAGGTTATTCTGGCCTATGTTGTACATTTGAAAATAAATGGTTCAACCATAACTATGTTATTTGTGCATTAAAGCTTAGTGAATGGATAAATTTAACATTTGTTTTTATTTATTCATACCTCAACACACATTGATAAGTAATAGAATAAGCGCAATCCACGCAATACAGTACCTCTTGATTCAGACCATTTGACCAGGAGAACTTTCCCTAAGAAAAAAAATGTAAAAAGGGGTAAACAAAAATGTGGACCATTAATTAGTCCGGGAGGTACCGTTGCAAACAAAAAAGTCATAGTAAGCCGGCTGATATTGTCATGAAGGTTAATCTTATATTTTTTTAACAATTATGCCATGATTTATGTTCGTGACTACCGCCGGACCACCAACGCCAATCCGTTCCATATTTGGTCAATAATTTGTACTCAGTTGGTACCAATTAGTACCCGAACAACTTAAATTGGTACCTTACCAGTTTTGGAGAAAATCGACTTTGAAGGTGGTCCGGCGGTAGTCACGATCCCTTAAGCAGGACCACATGAGCGCCGAAAAATGGGGCATTCTACAGCTATTCTAAGTATACAAATAATTTGTACCCATAAATGTGATTCATTTCGTAAAAAAAAAAAAAAAAAAAAATGTTAATTCCAAGTTTCAGGCACTTGTCGCTTTCCTCACACCTACATTACATAGAAAATTACCCAGGAACATAAAATTAGTGCCCAAAATTCAAAATGCGTTCTTCAGTAGTTTACGAGATATACCATGCCATTGGTGGGGTGACGGTAGTCACGGTGTTAAATTTTCATTTCAAGATTTCCCTTTTAAAAATTCCGTGATTTCTTCCCAAATTGATACAAAAATTTGTACCCGTAAAGAAGTTTTATTGACCAAAAAAATTCAGATTCCCAAGTGTTGTATTTTAAGAGAAAATAGCTTTCATTACTTTTCCATACTAAATCTCCGTGTTAAACCCGACCAAATTAAGTTGTCATTGTCAATGGTAACCCGCGAAAAATCGTATTTTTCGCGGGTTACCATTGACAATGACAACTTATATCTTATAGCTTTTTTTATATCTTCTCATGGTTTACGACTAGAGCAATAAATTGTTGCCCGAAAAGTTTTTCATCCGAGCTACCATTTTGGAAATATAGAGGGTTTTTCAAAAAACTAGAAAATAATAAAAAGCTCCTAACTCGGAGACGGTGCGTCGTAGGACCATGCTTCTCAGAAGCTAAATGGTTTCTATGGTCAAGGTCAATCTGATACTGCAAAAAAATTGTTAAAATTTCGAAAAAAAACGAAAAATTCCCTAATATTTACTGTCCCAAAAAAATTTTTAAACCAAAAAAAAAATATTGCTCTTAATGCCCCTAAGCGTATACTCCAACTCCTAAAAATCCGCCCCTAAGACGACCCACTCCGACCAACCGACTTCTAAAAAGACGAGGTTCTCAATTCGTCTGTATTCTTTTTTTTTTTTTGTGTTTGTTACCTCAGAACTTTCGACTGGGTGAACCGATTTTGATGATTCTTTTTTTATTTGAAAGCTAGTGCTTCCCGTTGGGTCCCATTTTAATTTGTTGAAGATCTGATGCTGATCTTCGGAGATATACAATGGAACTCTTCAAAAATAGACGGCAAATCTGCAGTGATTGCTGCATCCGCTTGTAGGTTCATTGTTTATACCACATCATGACGTAACATCACGCCTGTATGCTTTGAGGGGGTACGCAGATGTGTACAATATACCCAGATTTCGACAGTGTTTGTTACGTCAGAACTTTCGACTGGGTGAACCCATTTTGATGATTCTTACATACTTCTTACACGGCAAAGCTGCAGTAATTGCTGCAATCGCTTGGTTGTTTATTGTTTATGCAACATCATGACGTAACATCACACCTGTATGCTCTGAGGGAGTACGCAGAAGTATACAATACACCCAGATTTCGACAGTTAGACGTGTAAAGTTCCATTCAATGGGATCCCGGAGAAATAGAGGTAACTCCTTAACTTTATAGGCACACCAGAAGCGGTTTGGGTAGTTTTAGGCAGAGTACTTTCTCGGAGTGATCCCATTTCGATTTGATAAAGATCTGGTGACTTCGGAAGATAGGCAACTGAACTCCTTAATAAAATATGATAGCAAATGTACTGGGATCGCTGAAGACTCACGTCTGTCTATTGTTTACACCAGTTCATAACAAAAAATCACACTGATCTGTGCCGATACGCTGTGACACAGGTGCTTACCCTAAGCACCTGTGAACCACTAAAAAGTGAAAAATAAAAACTTTTGCAAAAAATATAACCGACATCTGAAGAAGACTGAGAAATTATATTTATCTGTATTAGATTTGAAGTATATGTAGCAGCTTTTAAAGGTTTACACTTCATTGGATTTTATTCTACATGTGTATGAAGTTAGTTAATTTTAAACACAAAACCCTCTTTTTTACGTCTCTGGGTGAAATTTAAAAAAAATGCTGAAACAGGTATTTCTTTATTTTTAATAATAAGTATTTGCACTGAGTTTCATGATTCTAGAACAATCTAAAATTTTTTTTTCTTACAAACTTTACACCCCCTTTTTCCAAAAATTTCTATTTACTTACAGAAATTTTTGGAAAAAGGGGGTGGGGGTAGAGCTATAGAAATTATAATTTCTATAGTCTAAATGTTATTCTGAGTTTATTTAAATAGATTAGTGAAGTTTTCATTAAAATCCGTCCAACAGTTTTTACGTGATGCGCGGTCAAACAAACAAACAAAAATTTTAAAAATGGTTTTAATATGTTCAGTTACTTATTTTAAGTCACCCTGGTCGATTTTATTTTTTTAAATCTTCAATGTACAGATTTTTTTATCTCAACGGTGTTTTTATTTGTTTATAATATGTCACCGTTAAATTGTCAAACACGTAATATTGTAATCTCTCTAGCGATCACTGTTTTAGGCTTTCACGGTCGGTCGGTCGGTCGGTCGGTCGGTTTCGGGTCCCGTAAGTGACAATATAAGTTTACTCTCTAGCGATATTGTAAACTCTCGAATTATTGTCAAACGAACACACTGCTTACAATAAAACGCATTATTTTTCGTGAAATGCATGCGATGGTAGTCAACTCACGCGGTTTGGAGGGAAGGAGGGGTCCCCCTTGCCCAATGGTACCACTCTCATGAAAAGATAATGTACCATGGCCGCGCCATTGAAACGATGAATAAAAACTTTTTTGCAAAAAATATAACAGACTTCACACAAAAAAGTGAAAAATAACTTTAGCTTCAGAAGTCGGTGACAATAGTACATTATGGTACAAGTGTGTAATGTTGGTGATTACCGCCGAGGCGCCATTGAGAACCGAGCCGTTAGGCGAGGTTCTTAAGAGAGCCGAGGATTGTAATCATCAACACACACGTGTATCATACGACGTTTTTCAACACACTTGAGAATAAAATAACACTAAAAATAACTATAATTTCAACAGTGAAAACGAGTTGTGAATTTTTTTTCGCAATGGCGGGAATAATTCATCAGTTTTCCTATGCGCGCGCATCTAACAATGGCGATCGCCCATAGACTAAAAGAATGAGGTTTCTTTTTTTTGGCTTTTCGCGGATAGCGTTTTAGCAACGTACGAAATGGGGAATTCAAAGTTTTATTATTAAAAAAAAAGTAAAAAAAAAGAAAACAAAAGTTGCATTTGAGTGAAAGTTTTATTTATTAAAAACTTATAAGTTGAAATTATCTATGAAGATACGAAGTTGTATGAAATGAGCAAGCAATAGGTACATTAATTTATTTGTACTATTGAACACGATCTTTTTTGTACTTATCGAAACTTTTTTAAGAACAAAGCAATTCAACCAATAAAAAAAAAACCCTATAACTCACTTGTGAATAATAGCAATGAAAAAGTCACAGTTTGATTACAGGTGTCATTATGTGCCTAATTGCGGTGAAATTAGAGCCACTTTATGAGCAAGTGTGTTGAAAAAAACTAAATCAATCAAACAAAGGTCACCGACTTCTGAAGCTAAAGCTATTTTTCACTTTTTTGTGTGAAGTCGGTTATATTTTTTGCAAAAAAGTTTTTATTCACCGTTTTAGTCTTACAGCTCCTGAAATATGAACCTAGGATTTTTTATTTCATTTTTACAGTTTTGACAAATTCAAACCCAGGTTTTACAAAAAACTTCAGGCGTCTGCGTTGCTTTTTCAGCGATATTGTAAACTCGCGAAATATTGTCAACTGAACATACGGAAGTATCTCTGCCTCCATAATCGGGACTTGGGGCACCCCCCTGTTAGGTTAGTTAGGTTCCTTTAAACCCTGCAGTCGGAAAGGGGGCCCCGCGAAGCGGGGCTCCGTCGACTACGCTTTTTAGGGGAATATAAAGTGTTTTAAGGTTAGGTTATATAATCGTTATTTCTCAGGAATGGTACATTATCTTTTCATGAGAGTGGTACCATTGGGCAAGGGGGACCCCTCCTTCCCTCCAAACCGCGTGAGTTGACTACCATCGCATGCATTTCACGAAAAATAATGCGTTTTATTGTAAGCAGTGTGTTCGTTTGACAATAATTCGAGAGTTTACAATATCGCTAGAGAGTAAACTTATATTGTCACTTACGGGACCCGAAACCGACCGACCGACCGACCGACCGACCGTGAAAGCCTAAAACAGTGATCGCTAGAGAGATTACAATATTACGTGTTTGACAATTTAACGGTGACATATTATAAACAAATAAAAACACCGTTGAGATAAAAAAATCTGTACATTGAAGATTTAAAAAAATAAAATCGACCAGGGTGACTTAAAATAAGTAACTGAACATATTAAAACCATTTTTAAAATTTTTGTTTGTTTGTTTGACCGCGCATCACGTAAAAACTGTTGGACGGATTTTAATGAAAACTTCACTAATCTATTTAAATAAACTCAGAATAACATTTAGGCTATAGAAATTATAATTTCTATAGCTCTACCCCCACCCCCTTTTTCCAAAAATGTCTATAAGTAAATAGAAATTTTTGGAAAAAGGGGGTGTAAAGTTTGTAAGAAAAAAAAAATTTAGATTGTTCTAGAATCATGAAACTCAGAGCAAATACTTATTATTAAAAATAAAGAAATACCTGTTTCAGCATTTTTTTTAAATTTCACCCAGAGACGTAAAAAAGAGGGTTTTGTGTTTAAAATTAACTAACTTCATACACATGTAGAATAAAATCCAATGAAGTGTAAACCTTTAAAAGCTGCTACATATACTTCAAATCTAATACAGATAAATATAATTTCTCAGTTTCCTTGAAATTTAATTTTTGTGGTGAATATTGAATACGCACAAAATAGCGATTTAATGACTGACGATTTAGGTTTAGTGACTCATGGATCAACGCACAGCCTAAACCGCTGATCGTAGAGACCTAAAACTAGCAGGGTGTGTTCTTTTTTATGATGTAGGCATCCGGTATATAAGAATTTTCCAAGATTGAACCCCTAAGGGGGTACAAAAGGGGGGCAAAGTTTGTAAGAGACAACGTAATTCCTTGGTCCAATCTACTTGAAATTTTGCATAAAGCTTTTTAACAGAATTGATGGAAGACGTGTTTCGTATTTTATTGAAATGAACCCATAACGGGGTTAAAAAAGGGTAAACAATTAATTTGGCCATGGCGCTGATTTGCTTCGAAGTTGATATCAATACTCAGAGCTTTTGATTTAAACTACATTTTATTTTGACACACATGTTTGAAAACTCAATCCGATTTTATTCAAAAAGGTTGAATTCACTTAAAACCTTGGTGCTGATACTCTAAAATTGGCATGTCTCGAAAGTCACTTTTATATTTGAAGGTTTCAAAGCTTTAGAGGTTACCTATGCACTTTTAAGACACGGCCTCATGGGACGCAGAGTACATTTGAAATGGAAGATTAAAACATTTTGGTCTCAAAATTGTCATCAAAGGTACTTATGTCAATGAAGATGGAAGGCAGTTGGCCTTGCAACAGATCTGCAAGAGTTTACAACAGCTTTATCGTGTTTAGGGCGTTTTCAATTTAGACGTTTCGTGTCGCGCCGCTGCGGCGCCAAAACAGTGCGTTTGTTGTACGACTCGAAACGTGTAAATTGAAAGCGCCCTTATGATCATTTCATGCAACTTGATGAGAACCTTTAACCTAACTAGAGTACGACTTTCATCGATGATCTGACGATGGAGATGAAAGATAATAGCGAGAAGTCCCTAAAAGTTTACAACAGCTATATCGTGTTTCGGGTCATTTAATGCACTCCGATGAGAACTTTAGACCTGGCAGGAGTATGACTGTCATTGACGGTCCAACGATGGAAAAGGCAGTTGCAAGAAGTCTTCAAAGGTTTACAGCAGCTATAACGTGTCCCGGCTTATTGCATGCACCTTGATGAGAACTTTCGACCTAGCTGGAGTATGACTGTCATCAAGTGTCTAAGGAAGCAATCGTAAATGATAATAATACAAATTTTATTTCAGTTCAAATACAATCCATTTATGTATTAACCTAATATTAGTAAAAATAAGAAACACACTATACAGGGTGTAAACCACCTCATCACAAAGCCGTTAACCAAGCATTCTGTACATCAAACTAAGTTACTTTACGCAAAAATTATTGCTGGGAAATGACTTTTTTTTTGAGGTTATAAATCATGTTTTGTGGTAGAACTCAATGTAACGCACTTAAAACATTGTGCTGATGGATGGATTGAATAGTACGAGGGTCGTGGAGGTGTTAAAAGTCTAAATCTCACAAAAAAAACTGTGTTAGAAGAAATCTTGTCAAAAAGTTGTAACTTTGACCCCCCATATCTCCGTAACTAGAAGGTTCCCAGATGTGGTGTAGAACAAAAAATGATCACAATGACGTGGAGAACAAGTGCCTTTCGGCTTCGTGAAGAGGTGTTTTACACCCTTTATACAAAATAGATACGACTACTAACACCTATGTGTGCAGCCGTCTCTTAGTGGGTAAGTCTTATTTGGAAAACCATAAGTAGAATATAAATATATATAAATATCGCTGGACATTAACACACAGCGCCACCTAGTGCCACACTAAGCAAAGCTTGTGTCGTGGACACTAGATAGTTGATAATTATACTACTTAAATACTTTTTTTTGTTTGTAAATACATACTTATTATACATATAAACATCCATGACTCGGAAACAAATGTCCATGCTCATCACACAAACATTTGCTCCTACCGGGATTCGAACCCAGGACCCTAAGAACGTAAGGCAGCTTCACTACCACTACGCCATTCGGGTCGTCAAATGAGCATATGAGCGATGAATGCAAAGACTCCGAGAAATTAAATTGTTACCTACTTGAATCTACACTAATAATAGAAAGCTGAAGAGTTTGTTTGTTTGGTTGAACGCGCTAATTTCAGGTAATGGTGGTTCGAGTTAAAAATATATTTTAGTGTTGGACAGCCCGTTCATCAAGGAAGGCTAACATCACCAATAGGAGCGGAGCATCAATGAAAACTTTCCCAAAAACAAAGATTTATTCCTTTTTCTTTGCTTCCGTTGCAAGCACTGTATAACGCGGTTTATATGATTGTTCCTCTTAAGCATTAAAAAAAAGTCCGCGAAAGCATATGTGTATTTTTTAAGGATGACTCACACTTTCTCTAACCCTCACTCGCAGACGAAGTTGCGTGGGTCAGCTAGTCTGTACTAATATTATAAAGCAGAAGAATTTGTTTTTTTGGTTGAATGCGCTAATCTCAGGAACTACTGGTTCAAATTGAAAAAATCTTTTTGTGTTGTCTAGTCCATTTTTTCTTTATATATATAATTAGTTTTCCACCGCAGACGTGGGGGTCCGCGCTCTTATTTATATTTTATTAATTATTTGATTGATTTAAAAAGAAAAAATTAAAACTGCGATCGTGCTCCATCATTGGACACGTTACATTAAACTAAGCTTATTATTAGTAACTTAAGATCTACGTGAGTCCATCCAATTTTTTTTTTTTTTTTAGGCTTTACAGTTGTTGATGTTTCCTTAACCACTAATTAAAATTAACAAAAATCTACACCTAGCTATTTAACTATATATATATATTTTTTTTCTCTTCATAACTGCATGGCAATGTGAGTCGACCGGCAGCAACCGTCGGCACCCGTTCACGGACGTGACCATAATGCAAATTCGGTTGCAATAATGGTGCTTGCGAATAATGAAAGTCTCTATATCTTAGACGCGTTTTTCGTAAGCATAATTATTGCAACCGAATTTATTCGTTAGTAATCAGCGATCGAAAGTTAGCGATTTTGTCGCTATCTCTGTCGAGACTGCCGGGCCTGCACATCCGCGCCGCTTAGCTCAACCATTTTGTAGGGAACTTAGCGACCGGATGTGCAGCGCCACCATCGGCACTGTTTTTACCTGAGTATGACAGACTCACCCTGCCATGCAGTGTTATATAATCTATTTTTGGTAACAGAGTTGTTGTATAGTCCCTTTATCGAGGAAGGCTTTAGGCTATATAACATCACGGTACGACCATTAGGAGCGGAGCAGGAATGAAAAATGTTGCAAAAACGAGGTCTTTTTTCCTTTCGTTTTTCTCCTTTACGAGTATGTGACGCAGACGAAGTTGCGTGGGTCAGCTAGTTTAAAAATAAAAAAGGGGAAATCATCGACACGACGAAGAAGAAGCAAAATTCAGGTCTCTGCAATGCTTAGTTTTAAAGATCTCCATGGCCGCGCGGTTCGGAGCGTTTCAATGGCGCGGCCACGTTCAAATCCTTACTAAAAAAAACGTCATTGCCGCGCCATCGAAACGGACACCACTCTATCTATTAAAAAAACCCACATCAAAATCCGTTGCGTAGTTTTAAAGATCTAAGCATACATAGGGACAGACAGACGAGGCGGGAGATTTTGTTTTATAATATTATGTAGTGATAAGCATTGAACTATATTCGTAGTAGTAATACCTCAGTGGTGATAAGTAAACCAACCGTCAGCTGCTCAAAGTAGCGGTGGGTGTAAAAAAAAGTCATAGTAAACTAATTTCACATATGTATAGTTGAAGTACATCATAATGAGCTTAAAAAAATCGTCAGCTGCATGGTGGAGGTGGGATCATTTACAAGTTCATGCGAGCGACTGACGCATAGGTAGCGTCAGTCGCTCGCATGAACTTGTAAATGATACAGGGGCCTAATTCTGCTATTTTAATAAATTCGTCACTCCAACACGATTCCATTCTCATCCTATTGTCATGTTGCTTAAAGTTCGTAATCTGCTAAATTCACAATGGTCGGTCAATGGTCTCGTTAATAAAATTGTGTTTTAATGGCATTGTCGTATTTTCATTATTACAAAACCCTTAGTACAAATGGTTTCGAAATCTACTACTAAATGCGAACATTTATTCATGCCAGATTTCATGTACGAGATTAATATTCTATGGCATTTCTTTCAATGGAGTGTCAGTGGTTGTTCATTGAGAAGTCATAACGGCGCCATTATGATAGTAGAATTAACAAACTTGTCAAAATTTGACAGAACTTGATCATTATGAAATCAATGATCGAATACTCTGACACTATTGTAATAGCAGAATCGAGGCCCAGGTCTGATGAAAAATTAAAAGCAGTCTTACAACCAAGTAGAGAGTGTGTGAGATAGATTGCTTTAAGTGTTTTATCAGGCGTACAACCTGAGGTAAACCTCGGGTAAAAGACCTATTTAGTCCCTCGCTTTGGCGCCCGCGCACTCGCTATGTTCGGGCGCCAAACCCGACTCGGGACTAATCACCTTTCACCCCTAGGGTAACATTGTACTATTATCAAAAGGGGTTCGGGCGTTTTGGTCCTTATGACCAATAGACTTGAATCATACATCGATGGATAGGCTTTTTCAAGAAGAAAAAAAGTTAGGTATTATTAGGTTACATTTGGATTTGTTGTCCGATTCGAGATATTATTATCGGCTTATATGTGTTTCAGTAAACCGGATAGTAAACTAGAGCGCTTGCAAAATCTTGGCATTCGTTTTGTGTTTGGTCTGAGAAAATATGACCATCATGTCTCTCACTTCCGCAAGGAACTGAAGTGGCTCCCTATCCGTCTTCGCAGAAACACTCGGATTTTATGTCTCCTCTACAACATCCTTCATAACCCTACATATCCCAGTTACCTGCGCGATCGCTTTTCCTTTACCCATCCTCCTGACGCTCTGTGCAGATCCCACCTCAGACATCATCTTAATTCCCCATCTCATAAAACTGAATTCTATTCTTACTCCTTCTCCGTTCACGCAGTACGTTTGTGGAACTCGCTTCCGCCTAACATTCGTGACTCTAAAACTCTATTCATTTTCAAAAAGCAAGTCAAGGAGCACTACCTGTCCTCTATGCTGTAATATTCTATATATATTATAGGTATATATTTACAATACCATTATTTATTTTTACGTGTTTATATAGATGTATTTACGTTTATTTTATATAAGTAGCTATATTTTTCTTTAAGGGTTTTAATTTAAATTTTAATGTTTTGTCTTTTCTACACACTGTCTACATTTCTAATCCAACTTTCCTCTCGCAGGTCTGCTGGAAGAGATTTCTTATGAAATAAGCAGTACCTTTGTGCTCTTCTATCGTTAATGTAATGTCCGATGAAGTATTTTGTGTGTACATAAATAAATAAATAAATAAATAGTACACCAAAAATCAATAAAATACGTATTGTGTCGTGAATTACTAAGCTGGAATGCTTGGTTTAGTTTTTTCAGGAGCCTAAGGCTTACTAATAACAGCCGCTCGGGTCGATCTTTAGGTTAAGCCGTGCTTAGGTTGGTCTGTGGATGGGTGACCACCCTTTCATACAGAGTTTCTGACGTGCCTCGGAAAGCACGTTAAGCTGCTGGTCCCAGCCGTCATTTGTAGATCTTTGACAGTCGTTACAGGTAGTCAGTGGCCCGAAAAGCTTACTAAGGGGTATTGTATTACCTAAAAAATAGTACTAACGCGTTCGTGTTCCACGCGCGCCTCTAAAAGATGTCACGATGGCAGGATGCCGGATGGCAAGGGCCGGTGCCTGCTGGGGCTTCGGGACTTTTCGAAAGATATACCGTGGCTCTGGAACACATAGGGCTAAGAAGGAACATGGATGGATTTTAGTCAGTAAAAGTATGTAGGTACTTAGGGGTAATTTGATGATTTTCAGATCCGAAAAAAAATGTCTACATTTTTATAGGTACCCTAATAAACTGAAAAGATTTATAGTATTCATTTAAGATCTAAATCATTAAAATCGGTACAGCAGTTTGAAAAATGTATCAAAAATACAATGAGATTTATTTATTTTGATTCAATATTCAATGAACGCGTACTTTGATCGGACAATATATCAGGTAAAGCGCCATACCTATTCGTATTTCTAACGATACCTTTACTATTTAAATTGAGTCCAGGACCAGAATCCATACATTTATAGCCCTTTAACTCTCCTTTAATTCCCTGTGTTTTTTATTGCTTTCCAGAAAATGATCCCTATTAGCGACACTGTGTTTTTTTTGATTCCTGGATAGGAATATTGTTTTCTAAAATCTAAAGATGCAGTTTTCATTTTCATCAAAATCAGGTTCGGGACTCTTTTGAGCATTTCGCTCTTATTCCTCATGGTTTCGGATTTGGCCCTCCACACCCACTTGAAAAATTCACCCTGTTTATCTCCAAACCCAAATATTAATTATTCATCAAACTCGGATTAGTAGTTTAGCCGCTGCGTACGGTGGAACATACAAACATACACATTTGACTGTTAAAATCATAATCCTTTCTTTTGGCTTTGCCGTAATCGGGTAGAAAATGAAGAAGACAGGCTCTAAGTGAATTATTTATTAGCGATGAAAACAATTTATAGTATTCAAGATTTAGCCCCACAAACTGGCTCGTTTGGAACTTCTTTTTGGTATATTCTAGCGTCCTTCTTTTTGGAAGTGTGGTAGTATGATTCCACATACATGTACAAAAGAGCGCCACCAACGAACGCTGTAAAAATAATTAAGAAAAGCGGTTCAGTTTGGATCGATTTTTGACTATACAATGTTCTGTGATAAATTTATAATCCCTAAGGCATGGGCTTAATTTGCGTCAACATATCCTGAGGATGGCCTCAGGAGACGTTGACGGTCGACGAGTCGGTTTGCTTGGTTGGTTTCATTCAAATCACTCAATGGGGTTAAATGGACTTGGGGGGGTGGTAATGATGATTTTAATTATTATAATTTTGTAACTACCTACGTAAGTGCAGTTTTTTTCTACGAAATTATATTTTTATCAACATTCAACATGACACCGACCTGCAAATTGCAAGTCGGTGACAAAAAAACTAAATCAATCAAACAAAGGTCACCGATTTCTGAAGCTAAACTTATTTTTCACGTTTTTTGTGTCTTGAAGTCAATTTTATTTTTTGCAAAAAAAATTGTATTACCTATTCTCATTCCCTTTACCCACTACCCAACATACATTTATATTTAGTTAATTATACCTAGAGTGAGACACTTAGGTTTTAAACTTGTGTGTATAAAAACGTCCATAAAATATGCCTACCTACGTCAAAACACAGTACCTAAACGAAATACGTAAGCTATCAATCGTAATAGGATTTACGTACCTGGTAGCCAGGTATACATAGTTGCCGTGGTCCTAACACCTAAATTAGGGATCCCGTGAGCAAATGCTGTGGCAAAAGGTTTTAGTTCGTGTGGCGACAGTCTGTAATACACTATTCCACGAATAACAGCTAAATCACCAAAATGTCTCCCCATGATTAATAAAAGTTAACCAAAATAGTAACACAAGCACCAAAAATTTCGATGATGCTTTTTTCACTTTCTGTTGCGTCAATCCTTTATTTTTTAACCAATTATTTATATGTCAATCAAAAAATATTACAGTCCTTACGAAAAAGGTTCGTATCCAGCTATTGAAAATAGGAAATGAAATGAGCCTCAAGCTGACTTCAGATGCGCAATAAGCCCACTAAGCTCAAACTAATTAATTTACAAACGTGTGTTGGATCAAAATACAGTGTTTGCACAAACCCACAAATAATCAAGCCAAACGCCCCATCCTATACCAAATGTGTGGATGCCAAGCCGGTCGAGTAGCACGGCATTGGCATGTCAGCATGAATCAATGCCATCCTCCGCATAAATTTCACTAGATCTCTTTCCTTCTACCTTCGTTCGCGTGAAATTATTATAAAATACTTTTTTCGTTATCGTTTTTGCAACCTTCTTCATTGATGCCCTGCCCCTATTGGTTATTGCGCGATGTTATGTTAAGCCCGTAGCCAACCTCGATAATAGAGTCCGACACTAAAAGATTTTTAAAATTCAAATCCGTAGGCAAGGTCCTGAGATTAGCGCGTTCAACCAAACAAACTCTTTAGATTTATTTACTTAAGGGGGATGCTCCAAGGTAGCCCGCGAAATACAAATTTTCTTATGTTTTTTGCAATTTGCAGGGCAGTGCTAAGTTGTAAGTTGATAAACGTATCGGTCGCGACTGTAAGATGTAATAAGTTACAGAATTATAATCATCAAAATCATCAATACAACCCTCCAAGTTCATAAGAGTCGATGAACGATTTTTTTACGGTCAAAGTCCTTCTTCGAGTCTTATGAACTTGGAAGGTTGTATTGATGATTTTGATGATTATAATTCTGTAACTTAATACGTTTTACAGTCGCGACCAATATGTTTATCAACATAAAACTTAGCACTGCCCTGGAAATTGCAAAAAAATTAAGAAAAATTGAATTTCGCGGGCCACCCTGACGCTTTCACCTTAATAATAAGTTTTATAAATAGAGAGCAGGGGTGGCCCAGTGGTGGCGGCCCCGACTTACACAGACGACTTGAACAGTAAGTCGTGGGTTCAAACCCAGACAGGCGCATTACTTTGTGTAATTTATTTCATCACCACTGCTCCCAAAACGGTGAAGGAAAACATCGTGAGGCAACCTTACGATGTTTTGCCCGGGTTTTCACCATGCTTGTCCTAGAACCAAAAATTCAAAGACATGTGACATCTACCAAACCGCACTGGGTCGCGTGCGGCCTTAATGGATTGTTGACGTGGAGTTACGGACACCAGCCCGTTGTACCTACAATACAATACAATACATAATTTTAATAAATAATAAGAAAAAAAAATGAACAAATTACAGAACAACTTCCAACTAACTTTAAATAAAGCTAATAGATTAGTTATTTGTTATACAAGAGTACAAAGTTGCTTTTTAAACGCGTGCTCAATTTTGATGACCGAGGAAGCGAAAGATTCTAAAATAGAATCTTGAGCGTTAGCGATTGAATCAAAAGAGCACGAGGTGAAAAATCTTTGCACTCGAGTGCAACACGTAACTTTTCATCCCACCTCAGCGAGGAAACTGTGGTATACGTGTATATATGTATGTAGGTAGAACCTAGTTATAAGAAGCTACTCGCATTCAATAAATCAGTTAAGGCGATTACACGAGCTAAATGCGAGTTTTATAATTACTAAAAGTATATAATTCACTGCTATAAACAAGACCAGAAAAATATATGATATTCTTCAGGATATATGCTAGCATGATACTGTTTTGAAAACATAATACAATTAATTTGGCTCGATAAAAGGAAATCACGAACTTACCTCTAAAAATATCTTTCAAACAATAAAAAACATACTAATATGCATGCGATCATTCTGATTTTTTGGCAAATAATTCTACAAGCAATATATTAGCATGATACTGTTTTAGTTTTTTAATCCAATCAATAGTTTTTTTGTAAATCGATCGAAACCACGCATTTCGCGCTATTTGGCCCGCAGTGGCTGACGTAACAACCACTTTGTAGTGCAAGCTGATTAGAACTTTATTCTAACAGCATTTCAAACGAAGTTTGAACCACCACAAATAGAGTTGCTAATTTAGCTCGTCTAAGCGCCTTAAGCGACAGTCACCGCGTTGTTACTTACTCCCTCCAGTTAGCTATAGAACATTGGCGACGAGGAGGTTCAAAATGGCGGACAATACACGTGCAATCGGAAATATAAAAGAATTTAACTTAAATACAGACACTTGGAAGAGTTACATCAAGCGAGTACGAGCATTTTTCTTGGTGAACGACATAAAGGTTGAAGTTCAAACATCGTTTCTCATCTCACATCATAGGAAACAACATAAACGCTTTTCCAAATATATTCCACTAAGGAAAGAGCGTGTTGATTTAGTTAATAAGTTAAATAATTACCAAATAAAATTAGAGGACAGTATAAAAATTTATGAAATTGATACTCAACAGTTGCAGTCTGAAATTCAGGTACTTCAGGATTCACTAAGTTCCCTTTCTAGTAGGTATAAGATTTCTCAAAACCAAACTAGGGAACATATTTTAAATGCGGCAAATGAGTTGGTAATGGGTCAATGTAGTTGCCAGACAGTTACCAACCATGATATAATCCAGCCTCAGGTAATGGAGGACCCATACCAGGTTGAAAATTTGCCTCGGGACAGCACTCTAAATCAACAAACAATTAATATAACACAAGATGATTTACACGTGGTACAGCCTGAGTTATATGATAGTTTGCCTGAGTTTGGTAATTTTGTCTCTTCAAGTAGTAATGTTTGTGATCATTCAGTTATGTTCTCTGACAGTATAGGTAAGGGGCTAGGTAAATTAATTAGTAATAACCTGAGTTATTGGACCCAAAACAATTGTATGCCAGGGTCAACCTACAAACAGGTCATGGCATATGTAACAAAAGTGATCCTAGTACCACCATTACTATATGTGTTGGGAATAGTTCAAAGGTTAAAAAGGAAGACATCACTGACTGTGTTTCAGAGTTGTTAAAGTTAAATTGTAAAAAAGTCATTTTGTGTGCTTTTCCATATTTTGAAAATTTTAGAAACAGAAAAAACAATTATATTCACATGTTAAATAAACACATACATTTTTTAGTAGGTCACTATAGTGACAAACTTATATTTCTTGATATTAACACTTTTATTGATAAACTTAGATCGACTCGGGGTAAAGTGTATCTACCTATTAGTTGTAGACACAAAATAGCTCGGCTATTAGCTTTTAATATTCACACAGACATAAGTAGTATGTCTAAGTTTAGTTCTATTATTGATACTGCGACTATTAGTACTAATACTAATGAACAGGTGGTGACCTTAAATAAATATAGCATTAGTGCTATTGATGTTTACAAACTTTGTACTGAGGAGGAACCATATGTCACCGTGGAAACTTCTCAATTAGCTCTTAGTAATGATAGGATCATGTTGTCTGGCGATGGATCGGGAGTCTCGGGGCTCTCTCCAGATCTTAATATTAATTTAAACTAGGAAGTGAGACAACAGAAGGTACCATTAACAATATTGTTAATCCTACCAACAGCAAGGTATCTTCTTGCACTCCATTAGTTCGTAAAAAAGGGCCTCAGCAGAACTCTTTAAAATTATTCCACCAAAATATCCACCAATTATTCCACCAAAATTTCTTCCAAATTATTAGAAATTGAATTGTATTTAGAGAAAAGTATGTTTGACATTGTTTGCTTTACTGAACATTGGTTAAAAGATTACCAAATGCTTATTAATTATGAGAATTATATGGTGGGTAGCTGCTTCAACCGTAAATCTATGCTGCGTGGAGGTTCCCTAATATTAGTGAAAAATTGTGTTAAATATAAGCAACGTGCTGACATAGTAGGTCTTTCGGTTGAACATTGCGTCGAACTGTCCTGTGTTGAGCTAGATAAGCATATAATTGTGTGTGTGTACAGACCCCCAAACTATCAAAACTTTTCCTTATTTGAATCAATAATGGAAGATGTCCTGGCAAAACTTACAGCCAGTAATAAATCTACAATTATTTGTGGTGACTTCAATATCAATATTTTAGAAGATAATTCAAATAGCAGTCGGTTATTGAATCTTTTTAAGTCATTTGACTTGACTAACGTTTTTATAGAAGAACCCACTCGAGTCACGCCTTCTTCTGCTACTTGTTTAGATAATGTTTTCTGCGATTGTGAATACTTAAATAGAGCCGTAGTAAATAGTCTGCCGTCTGACCACAGCGGACAAACTGTAACTTTCAGGTGTAATACACCATTGCAAAAAGTTGATATTAAATTTAGACCTATAACTTCTAGTAAATTAAATAGGTACAATATTTCCCTACAGAACAAGTTAAGTGTTATGAGCCATGACAATATTAATATAAATCAATTCTATGATCATTTCTTTTCAATTGTTCACACCGAATTCAATAAAACTTTTGAAAAGAAGACCAAAAGCATTTGCCCTAAATTTATATTTAGTGATTGGGCAACTAGCGGTATCAGAAAAAGTAGGGAAACACTATTTGAGCTTTATGGCCTTAAGCCATATGTAAACACTGAAACTTTTAACAACTATGTTGCTAAGTATTCAAAAATTTTTAGAAATTCATGCAAGATTGCCAAAGCTCTGCACATTAGCAACAAAATTAAAACAGCAGAAAATAAAATTAAGACAGTTCGGAAAGTCATAAATAGCGAGACTAACAGGAAGAAAGTACGTAATACTAGCTATACATTAGATACAGTATGTGGTCCTAAAAGCTCTAATCAGGAAGTAGCTCAGGAATTTGTAAATTTCTTTACCGATATACCGTTAAAAACTACGGAGGCTCTAAATTCCTCTTCTGAAGTCTCAATCGGTTTATTAAAAGCTAATGTATCTGGATGCCAGGCTGAATTTAAATTTAAACACATAAACCCGATGACAGTTATTAAAGCTTTCCGGCAAATAAAAATCAAACTGACCGAAGATCTATGGGGAATGTCTATCAAAGTTTGTACTTCCATACTTGAGACTATAGCTCCATACTTAGCTTTAATTTTTAATTTGTGCGTAGACCAAGGAGTTTTCCCTGATTTAATGAAATACAGTAAAGTCATACCGCTTTTCAAATCCGGGGATAGTAAAGATACTAATAATTATAGACCTGTATCCGTGTTGCCAGTTTTTAGTAAGGTGTTCGAAAAGGTAATGCTTAATCAGATGCTCAATCATTTCAACACCAACGGAATCTTACACGATCAACAGTAGGGGAGAGTGGGGTGCATTCGTACAACGGGAGCATTCGTACAGTAGTGATATCTAAGCTATACAGCACACTGGCGTGTTCATGTTTGTGTGCATAACTCCCACTCGGACGCATAGGCTACGCGCGGAGCGGCGGGGCAGTGTGGCTCCCGGCTTCGACACAACAGGCCCGTTCATGTTTTCGCTCCACTTAAGTAATTTTTGGATTCACTTTGAAACGTGTTTAAATGTTATTAGTTTTACTGTAGTTATAAAAGTGATTCAATTTAGTTGGTGGAATGGTATTGAGGTCTTAAATGAACGCAGTTGTTTTCTGATAACTATAACGGGTATTTTTATTTTAAATTAAATCGTTGTATTTTTGGTTTGGGGTACCTTCGTGCAGTTAGCAGTGGGGTAGATTCGTACTGTACGAATCCTCCCCACACTAACTTGCATAGCATTAAACATTTTAATATATTATTATTAGAGAATCAAAATGCCGCAAAAGTATGTGAAAAAGGGGACGAGAACGGGACAAGTAGACGACGATAGCATGAAATCTGCGATAGACGAAGTTTTGAATAAAACCTTATCTATCAGAAAGGCTGCGCAAAAATATGGCGTCAAACCAACTACGCTCGAAAGTCGCTTGACGAAGTTACATAAACAACCTACCTACTTATTATATTAATAAGAGAAAAGTTATGATACGTTTTTGTTACCAAGACTAAGTAGTCATTTTTAGTACTGAGGTACGTTTTTTGTTACTAAGAGTAAATAGTTATTTGTAGTACCTACTGAGGTACACAAAATAATAAATTAATAATTGATATTTGTCCCTAAAAAAGGCTGATTCTGTGTTAATTGTGATCTCAATAAATGATAATATTACATTGAATAGTGGTTATTTCTCTCATTGTACGAAGGTACCCCACTATGTACGAAAGCTCCCTACGCTATGTACGAACCTACCCCACGTGTGGGGTAGGTTCGTACGTTTTTCTCATTTTAGTAAAGTTGCCGTAGCATCGCCATGCTTTCTTATATCGAAACAACACATCATTCATCTTAAAGGCTGATAAGTGCAGTATGTGACAGCATTAAAGTTATTTTTAAATAATGGATAGTTTTTGTTTTATGTGGCTTAAAGTAAAAAGTGTACGAATCCTACCCACTCTCCCCTATGGCTTCACCAAGGGACGTTGTACAACTGACGCCGGTGTAACCTTATTAAAGCACTTATAGGGTGAAATTGAATAGATGCGACAAATTTAAATATACAATAATACGTGTTGTCAAGAAAATGTATAAAATATCAAATGTAAAATTGTAATGAACGAAGGAAGGGTAGTGGGCGGCGCGCGGTCGCCGGGAAGGGATGTCAGCGCTGGCGCACATGCGAGGTTTGGCAACGTCGCGCGATACTTACATTAGAAACTAGGCTAAATTAGGTAAATGACCGCTATGAACGGGAATACCGATAATTCGTACTTAAATAAAGATAATAACATTTTACAGTTTATAATTACTATGTTACTGTAACTGAAGCTCCCATTTCATTTTGTCGCATTTATTCAAATTCACCCTGTATTCATGGCGTGGGAAGAGTCCCAAGACGCTGTAGGAATATTTTGTGACCTCTCCAAAGCATTTGATTGTGTAAATCACGACACATTGCTTTTGAAACTTGAGCATTACGGACTAGGTAAACTTGCACTTAGTTTGGTAAAATCTTATTTAAGTGATAGACTGCAATATGTTCAGATAAATGATGTTAATTCACAGGGCTTGAAAGCAAAGATGGGGGTTCCGCAAGGCTCAATATTGGGTCCTTTCCTCTTTTTAGTATATATAAATGATCTACCCTATTTACTGAAAAACCGACCTCAAAATATGGTATTATTTGCCGATGACACTTCCTTAATTTTTAAGATAAATAGACGAGCCCAAAATTTAGATGACGTGAATAATGCCTTACTTGAAGTCCATAATTGGTTCACAGCAAACAATTTGGTATTAAATGAAAAAAAAACTAAATGCATAAGATTTGCTTTACCGAATGTTAAAAGTAGTGATTGTGAGATAATCTACATCTACACTAATATTATAAAGAGGAAAACTTTGTTTGTTTGTTTGTTTGGTTGTAATGAATAGGCTTAAAAACTACTGGACCGTTTTTAAAAATTCTTTCACCATTCGAAAGCTACATTATCCACGAGTAACATAGGATATATTTTATCCCCGTACTCCCACGGGAACGGGAACTATGCGGGTGAAACCGCGGGACGTCCGCTAGTATTGAATAAAGAGAAACTCGACTCGTAGATAAAACGGTTTTCCTGGGGCTTACGCTTGATTCAAGGCTTCAATGGGGTTCTCATTTAACATCTCTTGCGGGGCGCTTAAGTTCAGCAGCATATGCCATTAGGAAAATCCGTCAATTCACTGATGTAGATACCGCTAGACTAGTCTATTTTAGTTACTTCCATAGCATAATGTCTTACGGCATTTTGCTGTGGAGACGGGCTGCTGATATTGAGTCTATATTTATTCTCCAGAAAAGAGCCATCAGAGCCATATACAATCTTCGTAGGCGCGATTCTCTAAGGGAACTGTTTAAGGAAATTAACATCATGACTCTATATTGTCAATACATCTATGAAAACATAATGTATGTCAGGAAAAATCTGCATCTTTTTGGTAAAAGAGGTGATAGACACAATTACAGTACTAGAAATAGAGACCAATTAGTTCAGCCAGGCTTCAGACTCGCTAAAGTAGACTCGTCTTTCATGGGGTACTGTTTGAAATGCTATAATAAAATTCCACAAAGCATTCTTGAACTAAATGAAACCAAATTTAAAACATGCATTAAACGCACACTGTGTAAGCAAGCATATTACAAATTGGACGATTATATCGCTGATAAAAATGCTTGGCTCAATGCCGGTCCTGCTCCACAAGGCAGGGGCGCATAAATGGATAGCGCTAATTTGTGTTGTTGGAGCTGCTGAAGATTGTACAACTATTTTTGCATTGTATAAATTCAATATCTTTAGTATTATATAACCTCATATTCCATATTGTGTGAGTGCTATGTACTAGAATGCTATCATTCGCTGGAAACCTACGTTTTTATTTTTTTGACTTGAATGTGCCCTGGCGGTTATGAGTATGTCATGCTCACTCAAATGTCTCGCTGAGGGTGGCGCGTGTGTCGGACCATTTAGTTCCCTTCAAAATGGTTGAGCTGAATGGTGCTGATCCATGCGTCATGTTCGTGAACGGCCGCTGCCAGTTGTGACTGGTCATTTCTTAGTCGCCATCGTTTATTTGAATTAATTATTTTGTTTTTGAGTTGTATTTTTTTTTGTTTTGCTATGGACACTTAACGTGCAAATCTTGCTACATTGTTCTCACATAATATACCATCTCAACATGAATGATGTAACCAAGATTTTGTAACAATATTTTGATTTAAAAGAGTGTCCATGGAGTTTCTTGCCCGTTCTTCTCCATAGAGATCTACGCTAGGGAATGGGCAACTACAGTACTTTCACAGTTTTTATGTCTTGTGACTGGGACTGAAGCTACATTAAATGTTCATTTTTGTTTCGACAATTCAAAAGTGCCTGTAACTGGCCTACTTGAAATAAATGCTTTGATTTTGATTTTGATTTTGACACTAGTGGGAAATGAAACATACGACCTCATGACGGTGCTGTGTAGCCCGGAAGAACCAGAAAAAAAAACATTCGATGAGCTAGTTGACATCGTGGAAAACCATGTTAATCCGAAAGCTAGTGATATGGCAGAACGTATGAAGTTACGAGCGTGTTTACAAAATCAAAGTGAAACAGTGAGCGAATACTTGTTGCGTCTCAAAAAACTGGCGATGACGTGCAAGTTTAAAGGACAAGAATCGTTGGAGGAAAACCTTAGAGATCAGTTTACGTACGGGTTGAGAAGTGAGAAGTACAGGCAACGATTATTAACTGAGCGGGAGCTAAGTTTCACAAGGGCGGTGACGATAGCTACGTCGTTGGAGGCGGCGGAGCTGGAAGAAAAGCTTGGCGGTAGCAAAAGCAGCGGAACCGGAGAGGCATCTCATGGCGGAGTGTACGCAGTACGTGGCGGCGGCAGCGGGGCCGGCGCGCAGCGCGCAGGCAGCGCTGGCGCCGCTGGCGGCAGCGGCAGCGGCGACCGGTGCTATCGGTGTGGATCGCGGCAGCATTCATCGGATAAGTTGCGGTTATAAAAGTGCTACCTGTTATAAGTGTGATAAAGTGGGTCACATCTATAGTCTATATCTATAGTAATATTATAAAGCAGAAGAGTTTGTTTGTTTGTTTGGTTGAACGCGCTAATCTCAGGAACTACTGGTTCAAATTGAAAAATTATTTTTGTGTTGGATAGTACATTTATCGAGGAAGGCTTTAGGCTATATAACATCACGCTACGACAATTAGGAGCAGAGCAGGAATGAAAAATGTTGCAAAAACGGGGTTTTTTTTGCCTTTCGTTTCTCTCTCTTATGTGACGCAGACGAAGGAACACCTTATGCAGAACCGCAACAGACCAGCTAAACTATGAGAGATACAAATATGACACCATAGCAAAAATTGTTCCACGTGATTAGCATTTTCTGCTGAGAGAATAAATTTAAAGATCTGGAACACCTGATGTGGAACTCCAAGAGCCCAGCTACACCATAACACATATAGGAATGACGTCTTACCAAAAGTTGTTCAATCTGATAAGCACTCTCTGTTGACTTATAAAAATCGAAGATCTGGGACACCTGATGTGGAACTCCAATAGCCCAGCTACACCATAACACATATAGGAATGACGTCTTAGCAAAAGTTGTTCGGTCTGATGGGCATTTCCTGTTGACTTAGAAAAAATCGAAGGTCAGAAACATCTGATGTGAAAATTATTGCAAAGCTATCACTTATTTCACTGTATAAAATAACATAAGCTGGGAGTACCTCCACGCGGTGAAGGCGCTAACATTTTAGGACTGATTTTCGATGACGATTGTATATCAATGAAAATTTAACTCGACTGGCCAAAACTCCCATTTATTATTTTATTTTATCGAATAAATATGTCTTCGGGTTTATGTTATTTGAGTGTTGAATTTCCTTTTCCATTTATCTTCGTGACTCGGTAGCCTACCCGGTAACGCAGGGGAGCAGTCAATTAGATTATAATTGATTAGATATCTTCACAACAAAACTATAACCATGCCTAGAAAGAGGTCAAATCTTTCCCAATGTTCCAAAGGAGCTACAAGATTGAGGATCATAAGATCCCAAGAATCTACCGAAGAGCGTCAGGAGAGACTTGATGCTGTTCGAGAACACCAGGCTGCTTGCTCCGTGGAAACCTCTTCGGATCGCGAAGCACGCCTGCGTTCTTAGCGTATTTACGCATCTACATCCAGATCTCTAGAGACCAGTGAAGAATAGATGCGCGACTGGCCGATCGTGAACGTCATGCATTGTCTCGCGAGTCGGAGACGTTCACGGATAGAGAATTGCACTTGAGTACCAAGCGTATCTACGCATCGACTTGTAGATCTCTAGAGACAAGTGGGGAACGTGATGCGCAACTGTCCGCTGATCGTGAGCGACATGCATTGTCTCGCGAATCGGAAACGTTTACCGATACAGAATCACGCTTGAGTTCTCAGTGTATTCGCACATCTACTAACAGGTCTTTTGAAACGAGTGATGAACGTGGTGCGCGACTAACTGCTGCTCGAGATTATCATACTCGTACATTGCCCCGAACACGCACACAACAAAATATTCATAATCAGTTAGAAAGTGAGAGATAAAGAATTACTGGAGTACGGCATGAAGAGACAGAAGGAGAGCGCAACGAACGTTTGAATTCTGATCGAATTCGACATTGTCTGAACAGAATGTCGATATCATCTGAAGAATCGGATGTGTCTTAAGATATAGCCGTAGGGCATAGCGACCTTCCTTGGGTTGATAAGGAACGGAGTACATTTACGTATTATACTCCTATGATTGAATACGCCACATCACAAAAAGTACAATTTTGAACCATAATGGTTCAAAATTGTACTTTTTGTGAAGCTGTTAAATGGCGAAAAGAAACAAACGGTATGTGTTGCTCAGATGGGAAAGATCCGCTTTTCCCTTCCCCGGGTTCTTAGAATTCGACATCAGACGTTTCAGATCTTCGATTTTGACGACCCTGTTGTCGCTGGCATAAGGAACATCAGGATCCGCGTACGAAGTCGCGGGCAGAAGCTAGTAAGTCATATGTGTCGTAATAAAAGAGGACAGTCGAGGCTGTTCCAAGTGGACGGAAGTGAGTCGGATGAAGATATTGAATCTCCTACACTGTATCAGTTAGGTGACTCAGAAGAGTCATATGGGCCCTGGTACTGTAAGTTGAATGTGGAGGGCGTTATTTTAGACATGCAAGTCGACAGCGGTTCTTCGGTAAGCGCAATTTCTAAAAATACTTATAACAAACTATATACAGGCAGACCGTTGATCGAGTCCGATAAAGTATTAACCGTTTACAGCGGCGAGAAAATAAAGCCAGTAGGTATTTTGCCAGTCAACGTCGTCAACAACGATCAGCTGTTTACCTCCAAATTGTACCTACGTCATAGATAACGGTGATTGCCCTCCAATTCTAGGAAGAAAATGGATGCGCGAATTACAAATATCATTACCAATCGTGGCAAACATTTCGTGTGATGAGGGCAATACCATAATGAATGAAATAATGGGCAAGTACAAAAATGTGAGGTACTTTCAATCGCGGTACCATTAGCACGGACGCGGTGCCAGTGTGGCGGCGCGCGCGAGTGGTGCCGCATCTCAGTTATATAAAATGTACTCTGTAGTGCCGCACGCACTTCGGCCAGCTGTTGACGCCGAACTGGCGCGGCTGCAGGCTGAGGGAATTATAAGCCCGGTGGAACATGTAGGTGGCTGGGGAACGCCCATAGTACCAGTAAAAAAACAGTCGGGGGACATCAGAATCTGTGGCGATTTCAAGGTAACGGTGAATCCTGTGTTGTGCGATGATAAGTATCCTCTTCCGCGGATTGAGGATTTATTTTCTGCCTTGAGAGGAGGACAGTCGTTTAGTAAAATCGATTTAAAAAGCGCCTATCAGCAATTTTTATTGGACGAGGAGTCCAAGAAGCTGTGCACTATTGTAACGCACAAGGGGAATTTTGTCTATAATAGACTACCGTTCGGAATAAAAACCGCATCAAACAAGTTTCAAAGGATAATGGATTCTTTATTCAAGTTACCTCATGTAACCGTATTTGTAGATGATTTGATTATCACGGGGGAGACAGGGCAAGAACATAAAGAGAACTTGGATAAAGTTTTTAAAATATTAAATGATTGCGGTTTACGAATCAGTAAGGAAAAGTGTTGTTTTTTCAAAAAGCAGGTTTCATATTTGGGTCATTTAATTGATGCGGAAGGCTTACATACAGAAACAAAGAAGGTAGATGCCGTTCTCGCAGCGGAACGGCCTAGTAACGTAGGCGAACTGAGAGCGTTTCTAGGCCTCATAAATTATTACTCAAAGTTTGTTAATAATTTTAGCACTATAGTCGCACCTTTGTATGCTTTAAAATAAAACATGGCTATGGTCAGAGGAATGTGAAACGGGATTTTTAAAGATAAAAGATTTATTAAAAAAATGTGCTGGTCCATTTCAACCCCGAGCTCCCCTTGGTGTTGTCATGCGACGCATCACCGCGCGGAGTGGGCGCGTGGCTTGGGCACGAGATGCCGGACGGACGGGTGCGCGCTGTGGTGCACGCCAGCAGGACACTCTCCCCTGCCGAGCAGAACTATAGCCAGATATGTAGGGAAGGTTTGGCCATCATCTTTGGAGTACAATGTTTCCATGAATATGTGTATGGCAGGCATTTTATTCTGGTCAGTGATTGTAAGCCTTTATGTTCCATTATTGGACCCAAAACGGGTATTCCCTTAATGATGGCCGGCAGATTACAGCGTTGGTCGATAATTTTGAGCGAGTACAACTACTCGATTAAATGCGTGAAATCAGAGGACAACTGTGTTGCTGATTGTTTGTCGAGGGCGGCCACAATTAAATTAGATAAAGAACTAAAAGATGTTAGTCGTAGTAGCAGGGAGAAAAAATGTAATGAGTCAATGGTAAACTTTATTGATGCACCGAAAGCCGTAGATTTTAAAGACATTGCTGAGCAGACAAAAAAAGATATAACTCTCAATAAAATGTATGGTTATGTGTTGCACGGATGGCCCGCTAGTAAGGATATGCCTAATGAGTGTAAAGATTATTACAATAGGAAAGATTACATCACATCCGAGCATGGATGTTTATTGTTCGGTTATCGAGGGATAATACCTATAGCAGCCTACGGAGCAAAACGTTGAAACAACTGCATATAGCAGTCATTTAGGTATTGTAAAAATGAAGTCGTTAGCGCGTACTTACATTTATTGGCCTAATATAGATAAGGATATTGAACAGTTATGTGGTTCGTGTGTAGTTTGTGCAAAGGAGCGAGACAACCCCGTGAAAAGTAATACTTTGGTGCCATGGTCATGGCCCACCAAGCCATGGTACAGGCTTCATCTGGATCATTTAGGTCCATTTGCAAATAGTAATTATTTAGTCATCATTGATGCGCATTCCAAGTGGATGGAAGTATGCAAAGTCAGTTCAACTAATGCGGAGATAACGATAAAACAATTGCGTGAAATATTTTCGCAGTTTGGGTTACCCAATGAAGTCGTCACAGATAATGGACCCGCATTTATAAGCGAAAAATTTACAGATTTTATGAAGAAAAACGGCATAGACCACAAATTGATTTCACCCCGACATGCTAGGAGCAATGGTGCCGCGGAAAATGCAGTTGGTTTGGTAAAAAAATGCTTAAAGAAGCCGCGCACGAAGGAATCGCTGTTGACATTGCAATAAGTAGGTTTTTGTTAAATTATCGTAATTCAATACAAAGCACGACTCAGAAATCGCCTAGTGAAATGTTATTAGGGCGTAGGTTAAGATCTTGCCTGGATTTTTTGCGACCTAATACAAGAAGCGTTGTCATTGACAAACAATGTAAGCAAAAAAACACATTCGGAGGCAAGCAGACAATCCAATATTTGATGAAGGTGGCACGGGAGAGACTGAAGGTACGTCTTCGGCTAGTGCAAGGCACACCTATGATCACGTAGGGTCTGGTCGCGTGACATCTACTCCACCATTCTCTCCACATCACAAAGCATCTTTGTCTTCTCCATATGAGGAGGCACAGAGCACGAGTGATTTAAGTCAGGAGTACATGCCGAGTCCAGCTGACCAGAGCCTATAAGGGTCAGATTTAGAGTATGACTTTGTAAATACACGCCCTCGCGGCGCCGGCGGTAATATGAATACTTCTTTTGAGTGGATAGTTATGTTATTAACTTAGCTCCCGATTTGCTTACTTGATAGTTTTGTTGTACCGTATTCAAAGTGCGGTCTTTAAGTTTTATATATGTTTTGGGATCCCTTCTTTTCGCATAATGTTCTTTGTCCTAATATACTTCGGCATAACGATTTTGGCACAATTTGTTTTGGCATAATAATACTTCGGCATAATTTTTTTAAGCATACATTTAATGTTGGCATAATCATCTTAAAGACTAATTTGTTTTGGCATAAATTTGATTCGCATAACGTTAGTAGGCCTAATGACTATTAGCAATAATATTTAGGCATACAATTAATATATGACTATTAGCATAATAATATTTAGGCATACAATTAACATAAATAACAAAAACAATTTTCATGCAAATGATTTATTTAACATTAACACATTAATAATATTTAACATTATGTAACTTAAACGATTTTTCAATCGCGAGATAACTTTTATCTGAAGAATATGTTAGATGTTTATACAGTTTTTGTATAAAAAATGTCAATCAGTTAATTCTGATCAAACCAATTTGCTATAGTTTCTGTAACAATTAAATAATATTGTTGGTTAAAAATTTAATATGCTGTGCAACAAAATTTAGTGACAGAACCGATATTGCTGCAAAACCGACTCCACGTAGTCTTGTTTGTCCTACCCCTAGAGTGTAATTTAAAATCGCGTAGGCGCGTAGGGGTGAGCGAAAGCCGTCTGCGACGAGCCGTGACAGAAACTTTGCCTGCTGCATGTTGCATGCTCGCTTGAATGCTGTATGCTGCATGCTTGCTTGCATGCTGCATGCTTGCTTGTTTGCTGCTTGCTTGCATGCTGCATGCTTGATTGTTTGCTGCATGCTTACTTGCATGCTTGCTTGCATGCTGTATGCTTACTTGCATGCTGTATGCTTGCTTGCATGCTGTATGCTTGCTTGCTTCATGCTTCCTACAGCGACAAAAAACCCACAAAATACAACAACAACAAACAAATTTATGCTTTAGGATATTATACTTAAAAAAGTTATGCTTTAGAACTTTATGCTTAATAAATTTATGCTTTAGAATATTATGCTTAATCATTATTATGGCTAGAGAAATTATGCTTAAAAAATTATGAGTAAGCTGTTATGCGTAATTATGTTATGCGAAAATATAATTATGCCAAACAAAATTATGCTAAGTTATATTGGGTCTTAAAATTTTATGCAAATGGATAGGGAACCATATGTTTTCATTCTAATGTTAAGTAAGTACTCGTGTCATTTTAGTGTTTAAGTAGCATTAGTTTTATGTAAGTTTTCTTTATAATAATGTTAAGTAATAATGTTTTCTTTTTTTTTACATGTCATTTTAGTGTTTAAGTAGCATTACTCGCACTTACGGGGAGAGGGGGGGATAATGTGGTATACGTGTATATGTCACCGTAAAATTGTCAAATACGTTATATTGTAATATCACTAGCGATATTGTAAAGTCTCGAATTATTGTCAAATGAACATACTGCTTACAATAAAACGCATTATTCTTCGTGAAATGCATGCGATGTTAGTCAACTTGCGCGGTGTGGAGAGAAGGAGGGGTCCTCCTTGCCCAGTGGTACCACTCTCATGAAAAGATACTGTACCATTCCTGAGAAATATCGATTAATATAACCTAACCTTAAAACACTTCATATTCCCCTAAAAAGCGTAGTCGACGGAGCCCCGCTTCGCGGGGCCCCTATTTCCGAGTGCAGGGTTTAAAGGAACCTAACTAACCTAACGGGGGGGTGCCCCAAGTCCCGTTTATGGGGGCAAGAGATACTTCCGTATGTTCAGTTGACAATAATTCGAGACTTTACAATATCGCTAGAGAGATACACGTTATATTGTAATATAACGTATTTGACAATTTTACGGTGACATATATATGTATGTAGGTAGAACCTAGTTATAAGAAGTTACTCGCATTCGTTTGCCCCGAGAAACGGTCATTCGGACCCTTCTCAGCCCCCTCCCACCAAAGTGATCACGGATTGGAAGAAAGTAAGCGAATTGCTGAAATCCACCGAATCCCCTCACTTGGATAAAATCCCCGACAACATCGCGACTGTAGCTGACACGGAGGCCGCGATCGACTCGTTCACAGAGCACGTACAGTCAGTCCTGAACGTTTGTTCAAGGGAAGTTCCAGCGGATGACCACCGCTGGAAACTCCCGGACGACGTACGTGAACTGTTGACCGAGAAGAACGCGGCCGTCCGTGCTTATACTTCTTTTCCCTGTGCGAGTAACAAAGTTTTTATGCGCCGTTTACAACGCAAAGTAAGCAGATGCATCAAAAAACTTCGTGACGAGCAGTGGGACAAGACGCTCAGCGAACTCGAATCGACCCACCAGGCCTTTTGGGAACTTCAGAGGAAACTACAATCCTCTAAAGTTGCCTCCATGCCTCCCCTCACGCGCCCAGATAATACCGTCGCCTTCGACGACGACGACAAAGCCGAATGCCTGGCAGCTAGTTTAGAAGCGCAATGTTCCCCCAGTACCCAGCCAGTAGACCCAGCTCACCTCGCTGAGGTGGATGCTGAAGTTGAACGCCGGACCTCACTACCCCCCGTAGAAGACCCTGATAATCCCCTACCCTCAGTCACCCCTGAAGAGGTGGAGGATATAATCAAGGGCCTTAAGCATAGGAAAGCCCCTGGCTCAGACGGAATCACCAATAGGGTATTCAAACTCTTCTCCCCAGCCCTTATAGTGCTAATGACCGCTATCTTCAATAGCGCCATGGCCAATAACGTGTTCCCTCAAGCGTGGAAACAGGCCACCGTAATAGGTATTCCCAAACCGGGTAAGCCCAAGTCCTCGCCGAGTAGTTACCGGCCCATTAGTTTGCTCAATGTGTTTAGTAAAATCTATGAGAGACTTATTTACAAGCGACTCAAAGATTTCGCCGAAGCAAAGAGCTGAATTCCGACAGAGCAGTTTGGTTTTAGACCTCAACACTCCTGCGTCCAACAGGTGCACCGCATAGTCGAGCACATCAGTGCCCGCTTCCAGCGGGGACTGATGACCGGTGCCTTGTTCTTCGATATCGCGAAGGCTTTCGACAAGGTCTGGCACAACGGGCTGATATACAAGCTATACCAGCTCGGTGTGCCGGATCGACTCGTACTGATACTACGAGACTTCTTGTCGAACCGCACATTCCAATGGTTTTATAGTCTTTGCCAATACCGTATTGATGGTGCGCTCTCATCCCCTCATCCGATACGTGCAGGCGTCCCGCAGGGATCGGTGTTATCCCCTCTAGCCTTCACGCTTTACACAAGCGATATACCTAAGAGTAGAACAGCCCAGTTAGCCTTGTTCGCTGACGACACGGCCATCTACTACTCTGGTAAGAGTATATCCAACATTCGCCGTATTCTCCAAAACTCCGCAAGAGCCTTAGGCGATTGGTTCCGGAAATGGAGAATCGAGGTCAACCCCGATAAGAGTCAGGCAGTACTTTTCTCTAGCCCCCGCGTAAGATTCCCCCCGTCCCCCAGTCCGATAACCATGTTCGGCAAGCCGATCCCCTGGGAGAAGCAAGCCAGATACTTAGGAGTCATTCTCGATAGGCGGTTAAGATTCGGTGAGCACATCAAGACGGTACGTTCGCGTGCCGCCTTCGCTCTCGGTAGGCTCCACTGCTTGCTGAATGCACGTAGCAAATTGTCACTCAAGTGCAAATTGCGTATTTACATCGCGTGTATTCGGCCGATCATGACATACGCGTGCCCCGTGTTCGCGCATGCCAAACCCCATCTCCTTCATAGGATGCAGACCCTCCAAAACCGATTTTTACGTAAGGCCACGGGAGCCCCATGGTACGTTACGAATGAGCAACTACATGTTGACCTCAGGATCCCCACCATCCAGCAGTGCATGAAGCGACTCACTAAGGGTTTTTTCGATAGGGCCGAAAAACACCCTAACCAGTTAGTCGTTTCATCAGCTAGTTATGTTCCCTCCGCGATATCTAGGATTCGTCGCCCAAGGTCCACCCTCCTCCAGCCCGATGACCCCATCACCCTCTTGCAGGAAAGCCGTAGGGAAACCAGCACTCTTAGAAAGCACACAAGACGACACACATACAAACCGCGAATCCGGTCTCGCCGCCGAGGCACGCCGCGACCTCCCAGTAATATCATTACTCCCCGACCCTTGCTCGACGAGCCAGCCCGCGACGCTGAGCATGTAACGTTAAATTCCCCAAATAATATTCCGACCCAGCCTGTCCCTTGCTGCCCTCCCGATAATGACGCACTAAGTCGAGGCCCGAACCCCACAGGGGGTGCCCTTAGTGATCGTCATTTAAATGTAAATATTTTTAGTTTGTAAGCCCTGGCTGGGGGCCTTAAAGTAATTTTTGGCCACCCACAGGATCGTTCGGTTAAGTAGTCAAGCAACCTTAGAGAGGTGCAACTACGAGTGGCCATACCTAAAAAAAAAAAAAAAAACAATAAATCAGTTAAGCGACAGTCACCGCGTTGTTTTACTCCCTCCAGTTAGATATAGAAAACGCAAAAAAATTGCGCATTATTAACAAATTCAGTTAATTCTGTTGGCGTCAAATAAACTTCCTCGTCGCTAGATAATAATGAGTGGTCATTTTAGTTTTTCACTTGTTTTATAGTTCCTTGTTTTTAACCTAAGGTTTTAACAATATGACGCACAGTGTACGATTTGACCAATCTAGGGGGACAAAACTCAGGGACCTAAATATTATATTAAATATTACATTTATTATTTAAATAGGAATGTTGCAGTAAATTAAAGGCAAAACTAAATGTGAAACATATGTTTTTAATCTTTTAATAAAATTCTTATATCTAAATAAGTAGGTATGTCTCGCTTAGATATTTGTTTTCGAGGATTTTTTCTTAATAACGTTATAAAAGGGTCTGAAGATGTTAGCAAATGTTTAATTAAATCAAAATTAGTTCTGTGTCTTAATGCATGTCTCAGGGCCTCGATTCTGCTAACGTAAGTGTCAGAGTATTCGATCATTGATTTCTTAATGATCAAGTTATGTCAAATTTTGACAAGTTTGTTAATTCTACTATCATAATGGCGCCATTACCTATGACTTCTCAATGAACAACCACTGACACTCCATTGAAAGAAATGTCATAGAATATTAATATTTTACATGAAATCTGGCATGAATAAATGTTCGCATTTAGTAGTAGATTTCGAAAACCATTTGTACTAAGGGTTTTATAATAATGACAATACGAAAATGCCATTAAAACACAATTTTATTACGAGACTATTGACCGACCATTGTGAATTTAGCAGATTACGAACTTTAAGCAAAATGACAATGGGATGAGAATGGAATCGTGTTGGAGTGACGAATTTATTAAAATAGCAGAATTAGGCCCCGTGAAATTGTTTGATAGGAAAAAGGCCAAAGCTTCGTCAGGAGTAGGTATAAGGTTCTTTTCCAGTATGAATAATTCTTCGGGTTTTCTTGTATGTGGTGGATCGTTTTGGCGAGGCTGTAGATAATTCTTCAATCAATGTAGCAGCATCACGTTTGCCACTAGCTCTGACACTTAATTGAGGAGCGAAAGTCAGTTCATCTTTGCTGTATTCATTTAATAAGTGCTGAAGTTTCCTCTTCGTTTTTTTTTAACTTTCCACAAAACTTTTCTGCGGCCTGCCACCACTAGTACCTACGTGGTACGAGCATTGAGACATTTTCTGATACCACAAGCATGGCGAAAGTCAAATCTTCGTTTAGCCATACTTCATAGTCTTTTAAAAACAAGTCTAATCGTCTTTGCTTGCGCTCCCATTTCACACGAATTTTCTCGCATTATTTTTTCAAAAATGCTTTTAACTGCTCATCCTGTTCTTCGGTAACAACCAAATCACCAAAGCTCATTTTCACAAAGTTGATTACTATAAGTAATCGACCTTTGGGCGGAATAGAACGCCAAAAATCAAATTTTGATTTTCGCTGCATTCTGGCATCTACAACGAAAAAACGAAAAAAATGCATAATCGCAATAAATCGCAAAAAACTACTATTATAATTATAACGTCAAAGTAGGTAGGATATAAAACAGCGATTTTTTTAAGACTACTACCAGAGCTTGACTACATTTGACTACATGGTTAGCGTTGCCATAACTTCTGGGAACCAATACCTACGGGACGTTTTTTCTTCCGATACCCAAAACTCATAATCGTACATAACACATTCAACACAGACACGGGGCTTTTCAACTGTACCTTCCTACATAGCGAGAAGAAACAAACTAATGTATTTTCTAACAGATTCCCTCTGATCTCAAACTTATCAAAAGTGTAAAATAATTTAAACAAAAATAATTATTGAATCTTACTTTTTATTCAAAGTCTTAAGTAGTGTCACGCTCCAGTATTATATCAACGCCAAGCCATGCCACGCCATTGTGTATACTGCACATGCCAAGCCAAGCCAAGCCATCGCCATTTGGAGCCAAAGTTGTCAAAGCGAGCGAATGACAGTGAAGGGCGGGAAACCATACATTTTTGACTAAGATTGAGCTGTAAAAGTGAAAAACTTTGTCGAAGATTTTATAACTTATTACTACTTTCTTAACTACTTTTTATTACTCTAAAATAAATAACCATTGTGAATATACAAGAAGAAAGTATTATTGCTCACTCGTTTCACTCAGAAGTGAGATATGAACAGTAATCACCCTACTACATCTGTTGGCCGTAGAGTCCGTCCGCCTGGCTGGAGTGAAGAAGAACAAGGCCATATTAGTGATGATGAAGAATTCCCGCCACCACCAGCTAGAAAACTGCTCAAAAGAATGCTGGAAAATGAAGTAGGTAGGGCGATACACGAACTCAACGATGAAACCTTGCCGCTCAACCATTTCAAGGGCCATCTGGCGGCGTCTCTTATCCCGGAATTTGACCCCGAAGGAGAAGATTGCACAGTGTCGGTATGGTTAAAGAAAATTGACCAGTTGGGAGATATACATGGCTGGAGCGACCAAGTGAAATCATTTCACCTTCAAGATAAACTACGTGGTCAAGCACGTAAGTGGTACAATAGACTTGATGAATATAACTATTCCTGGGCCTGCAGTCTCGACAGAGGTAACGACAAAATCGTTAACTTTCGGTTGCTAATTACTAAGGAATGAATTCGGTTGCAATAATGATGCTTGCGAATAATGATAGTCTCTACATCCTAGACGCGTTTCTCGTAAGCATAATTATTGCAACCGAATTTATTCGTCAGTTATCAGCGATCGAAAGTTAGCGATTTTGTCGTTAGCTCTGTCGAGACTGCCAGCCCTGGAACGAATGGAAATGCATGCTTTTAAGAGCATTTCCTAAACATCGTGACTTCAGTGCTTTGTTAGACGAAATGATGAACAGGAAGAAGTTACCCAACGAAACAATGACTAAATATTACCAGGATAAAATTGCTATGTGCTTTCGTTGTAACCTGTCTGACGATGCTAGTGTTTCGTGTATAATCAGAGGGTTACCGCCTTAGGGCACGCCACGATAGTGGCGGTAAGTCCCCTCTTTGAGGAGTGGCTGGAGAGGCGCCACGGCGTCCTCACCTTCCGCCTGACGCAGGTCCTCACCGGACACGGATGTTTCGGGAGGTACCTGCACCGAATCGGGCGGGAGGAAACGCCCGGGTGTATCCACTGCGAGGATCGACCGGAGGACACGGTGGAGCACACGGTGGAGGTCTGCCCTGCGTGGGCGGAGCACCGCCGCCGCCGTGTCCTCATAGCGGCGATCGGCGGCGGCGACCTCTCGCGTCCGGCCCTGGTTCAATCCATGGTCCGGAGCGAGACGGAATGGGAAGCCGTCACATCCTTCTGCGAAGCAGTCATGCTAGCGAAGGAGGTGGCGGAATGAGAGAGGGAGAGATCCTCTCTTCCCGGCCGCCGCGGGAGACGCACCGGGCGTCGGGGGCCATGTGGTGGCTACCGGCCACCGTAGATGCAGGCCTGTGGACGGTTAGCTATGGGCTAGCTAGCCGTCCGTCCGTCTAGTGACGACAGGCCGTGTCGACGGCGCGTTCGTGTTCCACGCGCGCCTCAAAGAGATGTCAGCATAAAGAGAGGGGCCCGCAAGGGCCGAAGCCTGCCGGGGTTGCGGGGCTGTTCGAAAGAGATACCGCGGCCCCGGAACGTAAAGGCACGCAGAGAAATATCTGGCTACCTAAACGAGAAAAAACGCTGCTGTAACTAGAACTTCTGTTTGCAACCGTGACAGCAAGACTCGCGAGTTGACTTTACAAAAACCATTCTGTTATCTTTACCTATCGGTTTATTAATGACAACTATGAGTTTAGTGTAACTGACCAAACAAAATAATACTCACTACAAGGCAAATAACGTGCCTGTTACAATATCAATGTAATTGTAACCATACGTCAAGTAGACATTACTAGATCGATCGTAAGGACTACTATGCAATCTGGTAAACATAAACATTTTGTTTTTTGATTTTACTAAATACTTTGCTGTATCTACTAATGAATTCGTGTAACATAACGACGTGAACTTTAGTGATAACTATTCGTATTGCAACGCTAGCTTTAGGTTTTTTGTAACAAGTACAATACACATTGTAATGCTAGCATCCTAGCTAGGTTACAGCTACTATTTCGTATGCAGTACCTACTGGTTTAGATGGAGCGCCTGCAATCTAGTGTACCCACAGTACTAACGGGTCCTCTCAGGCTTTTAGGAGACAAAAATACAATTTTATTTGTCTTAGTATAAGTAAAATAAAATTGTATTTTTGTCTCCTAAAAGCCTGAGAGGACCCGTTAGTACTTGTAAGTACACTAGATTGCAGGCGCTCCATCTAAACGCAGTCCATAGAGCCATCAGTAGTTAGATTCTGGGAATAAAAATAAAAAAAATTAAGTACATAGGAAAATGAAATTTAATTTTATAATCACTCTCATCGTATTTTAAATATTTCTCACGCCGCCGCCGGTGGGCTATTGCAACCTGCACGTGCATTGGTCTCAGCTCGTTTGTAATGAAGCCATCCTTCATTTCAGCTTAGGATGGCCGCCATACTTGCTTTTTCGTCCTGTGTGTTGGGTTTCCCAGAAACAGCGGCACAAGCATGTATGCTAATACTAATTCGATTTCCTCGTAATTTTCATCACCTTAAAATTAAAAGACCAAGTAAATAAAATTAAAATATTAAAATTACCAACCATAATTTGAATTATGTCGTACATTTTAATACTGTATAATATAATTACAAACAAGACGACAAATTATAAGTAATTTATATTTTTATATGTGACGTAGGTACTATTTACAAAAACCTAGGAGGTAGGTACGCACCTTTGCTTAGAAGCTGTTCCAGTAAACTTTCTATTATTTTATTTGGGTCTGATTCCATTAGGTCTTTTATTACATAGGTTTTCTTCGCCCATTAATAATTCTCCTTGTTCTGAATATAAATTTAGCAGGCCTCGTCCTTCGTTCGATTTTAAGAGTAAGTAAATTCTTCAACAGCTGAAAAAAACACAAAATATTTATTTAAAAAAAATTAGCATACTTAGGCTTCGATCAATAATAGTACTACTTAGGTGATTATGATGATAATTAAGTCATTATGTAAGTACCTACTTACTTAGGTACTTGAATTTAATCATAGCTATGAATACTACGAGTACAACAAGAAGATTGGCTGCATCAGCCACATGAGAGTACAATAACCCCAACAGACCCGGAGATAAAGCAGTTGTCGCGGCCAAAAAACAGCCGCGACACCATCAATAAAATCACTTATTTAAATACAGTCCTAGTCCTTTAAAGGTACCAACTTACCTTCAACTTTCCTTCAGCATGAATATGTTGAGGTAAATCCCACTGCTGCAATAGATGTGGGATATAACGTCAACTGCAGACATCACGTCAATTAATTTTGAAATAATTACACGAAAAAATTAATAAGCAAACCCAAATTGGACTAAAATAATACGTTCAGCGCTGTAAAAAACACAACAATAATGGCGGCGGGGCGCGAGCGCGGGAGTCGCGCTGCGGACTGTCAACAAGTTTTTTGATTGTTTACAAAAACACAGTTTACAGAACAAGATACTTCGCTATGAATACCACCTCGATTGTAATTGTAACATTATTATTTTAAATATTCTAAAACACGCTAACAGAATAGCACGGATTAATACATACATTGTACCGTTTACTGTTTCCGGGGTGGTTTTTACTATAATATTCTTGTAAAGTCTTATCGCCACTTAAAAAGTAAACCAAACTAAACGAATACTGTAGGACACTTAGAACGATATGTACTGCAAACTATAATGTAGTTGTAATAAAAAGATTATTGTTTTAATTACAGACACACTCGTAGTCCACCAGTAACATTGTAAATCATTAACCGGAACTAGTTCATTTAGTAACTGCGAATCCCTGTTTCTTAGTACATACAATACATTATTTATATATTAACATAATAATTGTTTATGATACTATAATTATTGATGTTTTAGTTTAATAACATTGTTTTGTGAGCTACATTAATCAAATAATAAAATGAAACATACGATTAGTAGGAGTGATTAATTAGTCGTAGAGATAACAAGGACCAAGTATTTCAAACTAGAAATATTGTGACCTAATTAACCGACTTCCAAAAAGGAGGAGGTTCTCTATTCGACAGTATGTATTTTTTTTTTTTTTTTTTTTTTTTATGTATGTTACCCGATTACTCGAAGACGCCTAAACCGATTTGAAAAATTCTTTTTTTATTTGAAAGGGTATACTTCCAAGTTGGTCCCATAGTCGCCAAGTCGGGATCTGATGATGGAATCTTGGCGAAATCGAGGGAACTCTTCAAATTTTATAGGATAACGTACAGCAATTTTTATATTTTCTACAACAAGTGAAGCATTTGCGTTTGATAAGAACCATTCTACCATCAGATCTGATGATGAAGCCAAGAGTCACGGAACTCCATAATGAGACAATGTATCCTAGTCGTGTTTGGGCTTGTTGTAATTGTAACGGTATGCACTTTCCATGTGAACCACTAAAAAGTGAAAAATAAAAACTTTTTTGCAAAAAATAAAACCGACTTCAAAAAGAAAAAGTGAAAAATAACTTTAGCTTCTGAAGTCGGTGACAAAAAAATTAAATCAATCATACAAACGTCACCGACTTCAGAAGCTAAAGTTATTTTTCACTTTTTCTTTTTGAAGTCGGTTTTATTTTTTGCAAAAAAGTTTTTTTTAACTATTCGATTTAGTAGTTCTGTTTGTCACCAATTTCTCTGCGTGGGGCGAGGAAGGAACATGGATGGGTTTTAGTCAATAAGAGTCTGACACTCCCTCCCGCTCCGCCCAGAGTGGGAGAAGTCATTTGATGATTTCCCATCCTAAAAAAAAAAAGGGTTACCGCCTTCATTACAAACAAACGCACGGGCTTTCCAATGCAAGCGCCCAGATGAACTGTACGAGTAATTTCTCTGTGCCATCGATGATTATCGTGTACCGACATTCGAAGTGCGTGACAAGCCGAACAAGGAAGCTAGGTAACTGCCGAATCCGGACAAGAAAGTGGACCCTGAGACCGACCCCTGTCCGCGTTGCAAGAAGACTGGCCACATCTAGCGGAATTGCTCATTACCTGATCAACGTATTTGTTTCAAGTGTGGTCAGCAAGGTCATATTGCCACGCGTTGTCCTGGCTCTTCAACTATACATGTTAAGTCGTCTGCCGAATCGAAGAGCAACATCAAAGAAATTAAGCTAGTGCAAAATTACAATGATATTTACAAAAAGGTTGTGAAGGTAAATGGGATTTTTTTGAAATCTTACATTGATACAGGAAGCCAGGTAAATGTTATAAATGCACATATTGTTGGTCTTTTGGGACTCAAAGTTAAATCTACAAGCACCATTCTGAAGGGTTTTTCTGGTGGTTTACTTACAAGCCGCGGAGAAGTAGAATTTGACCTAGATATTGATGAAATTCACTTGAGATGTATTGCACATGTAACAGAGGCAGACATGCAGGATATTCATTTACTAATTGGTCAGCCAGTTATCAACGCTGATCGTGTGTCGCTGGAGGTGACTAAAAGAACTGTCACCTTAAGATTGGATCCTGACCCTTTTGCTGAACTTCAAGTAGTCCAAGATATTCAGAAATTCGACGTAGTGACATCGAGCAAAGAATCCTTGCCGCCCGGTGTCTCTATCATCAAAGTTCAAGTGCTGGGCAATGACGAGGAAGATGATGTCTGCACAGCACCGCGTCACTATGAACTGCAGGGAGTTTCCTACTCGTTACTGGCCACGTTACTTCGAGATGGAGGTGGCTTCATGAAGATCATCAACACCGGCACCAAAGACATCGAGTGGGAAGCCGGCCAGATCCTCGCACGAGCAGACAGCTGCGACGAATCAGCGATCCAACCAAGCCAAGCCAAGCGGGTGAGTTCACCCAAGCCATCACTATCTTTCTTGCCCGATAATTTGCCAAATAAACCAAATTATTTAGTCACTAATTCTTCTAATCCATGTGACCTTACCGTCCCGTATGCTTCGGTTTTAACAACGACTAAAATCACTGATGATAGTATAGGCGGGTTACCTATATCTGAAATCAGTATGGGGAGTTTAAATGAAAATGAACGTGATAGTTTAGTACATTTATTATAACAATATAAACACACCTTTGCAATTAACACAAAAGATCTTGGTTGCACCAATTTGTTAAATATGAAAATAAAACTTAACACTCAGCAGCCAATATATCGTCAACCTTATAGGTTATCGCACACTGAACAACAAATAGTTAATTCTAAAGTTTGCGAGTTACTAGATTTATTAAAGAATCCGAAGCCGGAATATGCCTCTCCAGTTATCTTGTTAAAAAAAAAGAACGGTGATAGTCGGTTATGTGTTGATTATCGTGCCCTTAACTCGATTACTATAAAAGATAGAGATCCGTTACCAAACGTCGACGATCAGGTTTCCAAGTTAGCCGGTAAGAAATACTTTACGAGCCTCGATATGGCTCAAGGTTACTACCAGCTGCGAGTCGCACCCGAAGACACACATAAAACTGCGTTTATAACACCTCAGGGTCACTATGATAGTACATGCGTGTTCCGTTTGGTTTAGCAAATGCACCCTCAGTTTTCATGCGAATGATCAGTAAAATTGTTGATTCAATTCGTTCTCAAACGTCACAAACTCACAGTTCAACTGGTGAAATTCTTGCATTCTTAGATGATTTATTACTACCTTCGGACGATTTTAGTTCTGGTTTAAAAATTTTAGAATCGGTGTTGCGAAAGTTTGATTCGGAAAATCTAAAATTAAATATGAAAAAGTGTTATTTTTTACAAGAGAAAGTGATCTATTTAAGACATGAAATTTCGTATGAAGGTGTGCAACCGGCAGAACCAAAATTAATTGCAGTTTCGCATTTTCACACTGTAGTGTATGTAGATATCACACTACAAGTTGCCTCATGCGCGCACGTCGCTCGGTTATAAGTACCGGTCCGAGTGGTGGGGCGGTCAGTCGTTGTCAGACAGTCGGGCGGAGCGGTGGCGCGCTGGTGAGTCAACTAGTGTTGTTAAAAGTGCATATTTTACATTGGCGACGAGGATAAACCTATGGAATGCAAGTGTAATAATAGTGTTAAAATAACCTAAATAAGGGAGGAATACTAAAGTGTGCGACACTATCATTTTAGTTCCTTAACTAGGCCAAAACAGCTTACCTATTATGTTCAATCATCATATTTAAATCATTGTGTTATTACAATTATGCAACAAATGTTATAATTCAAGTAGGTAACCAAAACATTTTATAAGTAACGGGGCGACGGCAGTCTTATAAAGCTGTCGTACGCTTGAATGTGTTACGACTCATTAGATCGGAATGCAGATGCATTGCCAACAGTTTTTAGAAACGATTAATTTGATTTTTATTAGTATTATGTATCTATTGCTAAACTGACTAATAACAAGGTTTACTGGTTTCCTTTGTGGGGTGCAAATAATCACAATCACGTTTATAAAACTCACCAGTGATAACAATATTATGTGTGACGTGTGTACGTGATTCAAAACATAATGAGGCTAGTAAGGTAAGCTGGTGTGATACCTTCATGCTTCTATTTCTCAAAGAGATAAGAAGAAGTGTTTGATTGGTGGTTATTTTGGATAATTTCAAAACATAATGAAGCAAGTAAGGCGACGTAGTGTCTAGTCATTTATTTGATACAAAGGAAATAACATAAGTTATTTTTAGTTTATTCAGTTTATTAAACAGTTATACTGATCATTAAATTGATATTGGACTAACGATTAACTGCTTGGGTCTAGATACAACATAAAATACTGATTTTTAAATTGATATCATCACTGTAATGATATGGAAGCAGCATAGGCTGGTAATTTAATTGACAGTGTTTGACAATATTCAGGGGAAATATATCGTAAACAATATATATCTATTTGTCTATATAAATAACATGTTTATGAACATACAGAATTATTCCGCATTTATGCTCATAGATAAAATAACAAAATATGAGGGTAAGCGGTCATAATAACAAAACAAATTTATCTAGTAGCTAATCACCATCCAAGCAAATACGGATCCAAACTAAAAAGTGAGTGACTGTACTGGATGTGGCAATAGAGGGCAAACATACTAATCAATAATGTGTCCATTATTATTGCTATATTGGCTGGCGTCTTTAATGTTATTGGGATGTTCTTGATTATGAAGCTGTGACGCTGCCCGACTTATGGGTCGAGCCCGGGACCTAATGCTTAGTTATTTGATTGGTGCTACATTAAATAATAAAACAAAAACCAAATACATTAAATAAACCAATAAGCAGTAGAACATTCCTACTGGTCATTCAAATGACACTTGTGATATAACAGCAATAGCAATAGCAGTAGCATATTCCTACTGGTCATTCAAATGACAGTTGTGAAATAACAGTGATAGCAGTAGCACATCCCTACTGGTCATTCAAATGACAGTTGTGAAATAACAGTGATAGCAGTAGAATGTATCTACTGGTCAAATTGACAAGTCATCAGAGAATGACAGTGACAGCAGTAAAATATATCTACTGGTCAAATTGACAAGTCATCAGAGAATGACGGTGATATTAGTAGCATATACCTTCAGGGCCTCAAGTCTGCTATTATAATAGTGTCAGAATAGTTGATCACTGATTTCATAATGGTCAAGTACTGTAAAGTTCTGTCAAAGTACTGTCAAGTTATGTCAAGTTATGGCAAGTTCTGGCAAGTTCTGTCAAGTTCTGGCAAGTTCTGGCAAATTCTGTCAAGTTCTGTTTCTACATATTTTATAATGACGACAGTCCATTAAAAGAAATGTCATAGAATGGTAATCTCATACATATTGACAAATGTGTGAAAATGTATTACAAATGAAGTATGGCATGAATAAATGTTCGCATTTAGTAGTAAATTTCGAAAACCATCTGCAGTATGGGTTTCATAATAATGGCAATACGACAATGTCATTAAAACACAATTTTATTACGAGACCATTGACCGACAAATGATCGACCATTGTAAATTTAGTGGATTACGAACTTTAAGCAAAATTACAATGGGATGGATAGGGAATAGTGTTGGAGTGACGAATTTATAAAAATAGCAGACTTGGGCCCCAGGTCATTAAATTGACAGTATTAGCAGTAGAATATACATACTGGTCATTGCATTGACATGTCATCATGTAATGACGGGAATGGCAGTAGAATACACCTACTGGTCATTAAATGACAGATATTTATTTATTAAGAGCGGTGATGGCCTAGCCAGACATATGTCATGGGTTCGAAACCAGGCCAGCATTTTGTGTTATTATTCCACTCATCACCAGTGGATGCTCTTTAAATGGTGAAGGAAAACACCGTGAGGAAACCGGCATGTCTTTCGAAGTATTGATTGGTGTTTACTGGTTGTGTGTGGGTTGGGTAGTACGAACCTACATGAAATTGGTGCGTGTGCCCTGGAACCGATGCTTCGAAAGACATATCACACTTGCCACGCACTGTTTGCGCGTGGTAGGTCAATGGCATCCATTAAATTGGAAGCAAGGGGCGTCCATTCAATTGCACAGGTTGAACAGCCAAATAAAAATGTTGTAGTTTTTATATACTTAAAGATAAATTGGTAAAAAGGAAACTACGAAAAAATTGGGTGATAATAAGGGCACAGTGTTGTAATTAGGTGTGCTGAAATGGGTATCAAACGACTAAAATAGAAACGACTAAGATCGGGGATCAAACGTATCTTGGTATATTTACAAACTGAGGACAATGGTTCTGGGATGGCAGCAAAGTAGCTCTACCCTGCCATTTCGGTTTCGATTTTTCCAGAACTGGATTAGGAAATTAAAATCTATTATTGTACTCGTAGAACCAATGTACCAAAACAAAAGCTAAACATACCAAAATTTATCAATAAAATGTTAAAACATTGATTTTAAACCCACTGCTGGTTCCAGCCAGAGATTGGGCATTAATTTGGTTACCAGCCACAAAACATTGAAGATATGATCAAAGTCAAATAATTCAAAGAAAAAATATTTATTTGCAATAAATATGGTAAATAAAAAAGGTGGTAAAAATAATATGTACTTAATACTCGTACAACGACACATTTCGCCATAAAAATTGGCATGCAAACATTAAAGTATTAGATACTAATTCCAACATACATTGATAACTAAATGTGTAGCAAACCTTAAATTAGATAACTAAGACTGTGTTTAAAAGTTAAGATACTAGAAAAAAAAAAATGAAAACAGAAGGAAAATGTAATAATTTTAAAATACAAACACAACAACTGTATGTACTGATGTAAGAGAAATTCTCTCAGTATATGTTACGTTGTAGGAGAATGCTCCTGGATATATGGGATCCTGTACCATGCTGCGTCAATATCAAACTTTGTTTTTATAGTCTACACTCATCTTAATAAACACCTACAAAAAAAGTTCTTCTGTAAACTATTCGGAGTAATTTTATAAAATCGAAAATGAATAATTTGATACATTGGTTTTGCCTATGACTCGACATATTTGCAGAATACACAGATTATACAAACAAGTTATACAAAATACCATAATGAATTAATCTCAACTAAACAGGCGTAAACGTCAGATCAAATGTCAGAATCTCAGAAGTGTGCCTGCCGGGATTTAGGGATAAGATCGATAAATCCATATCTTTAAAGAAAGAAAATCGACTTTGTGTCAATTAGTAATATCAAACCGAATTGGTGTACTGATTTTACTTGTTTGTTACAGTCATTCAACAAAATAATGTAAATATAATAATAAATAAATATCGCTAGAAATAACACACAGCGCCATCTAGTGCTGCGCTGGGCAGCGAGGCTTGTGTCGTGGACACTAGATATTTGATATACTACGCCTTCGATCAATAATAGTACGATTGATCGAAGTACTACGCAGATACTTTTTGTTTGTAATGAGTCTGAAACAAATGTCCGCGCTCATCACAAAAAACATTTTCTCCTACCGGGATTCGATCGTTGGACCCTAAGAACATAAGGTAGCCTCACTACCGCTGTGCCATTCGGGTCGTCAAAGAAAAAAAAAGAAAAGAATATGGAAATAGGAAGACGAGGTTATATCATCGTACTGACCCAATGGTTAAAGTAGACCATTAAGTTTTAAAGATATGAAAAGATGTTAAACACTGTTTAACAGCTTCAATCCTACTTTACACTCGGTGGAGATGTTCAAATGTAACTGGGTATAGTCTGAGAAAGTAAAGCATTCTTATTAAAACAAACAAAAAACGGTTTGTCTTGTTTATGGGAGATTGATTGTATACGTAAAATATTAAAAGTAATTCAGTATGATTATCTAACAACTTTGATTCTCTTCTTCTTCTTCTCAGCATCTCAAAGTCCACTGCTGGACATATGCCTCTTGTATGGCTCTCCACGAAGCTCTTGATGCAGCGATTCTAGTCCAGGTCGGCCCTGCTGTCTTTTGATGTCGTCCGACCATCTGGCAGGTGGTCTGCCGGCACTTCTGCTTCCTGTGCGAGGTCTCCAGTGAAGGGTTCTGTACGACCATCTCTTGTCGTCTCTGCGGGAAACATGTCCGGCCCATTGCCATTTTAGTCGAGCAACCCGGGTACCTTTGTTGGTAGTTCGGGTGCGTTGGCGAATGTCCTCATTTCGTATTCTGTCTCAAGAGACGCCAAGCATTGCACGTTCCATTGCTCTCTGCGCTACTTTCAGGCGGTGAAGTATCCCGAGAGTCAGCGTCCACGTTTCACAAGCATACGTCATCACTGGGAGGACGCATTGGTTGTACACGAGTGTTTTCAGTGTTTGCGGGATTTTAGACTTGAATACATATGCATTCTGCAAGTTTTCCGAAGGCTCCCATCCTAACCGTATTCGTCTTTGTACAACTTTACAATAAATACAATTCGTTGAAAAGGAAGGGATGTAGTGATTGTGTCAATGCAATAGATATAATGCATTGTCTCATGACACGAGTGGAGGGGGTCACTGTCAATCGTTCAGTTCAGTCGTTCCGACTACGAGATACCATGAGAGGTAGACGTACACGTAAGCCCTTGCTGCGTGTAATATAAGTGAGTAGTGATAACCGTGATAGTCAACGTTATAGGTAGTAAGCAGGTAGTATTCTTATAGAAATAAAATAAACTAAAATAAGGAAGGGATGTAGTGTATGTAGATATCACACTACAAGTTGCCTCATGCGCGCACGTCGCTCGGTTATAAGTACCGGTCCGAGTGGTGGGGCGGTCAGTCGTTGTCAGACAGTCGGGCGGAGCGGTGGCGCGCTGGTGAGTCAACTAGTGTTGTTAAAAGTGCATATTTTACACACACCAAAAAATGTGCATGAGGTACGCCAATTTATAGGCCTTTGCAGTTACTTCCGAAAATTCATATATAATTTCGCGGTTATAGGTAGCTCGCCCTATAACAGAATTGACTAAGAAAAATGTACCGTGGTTATGGAGTGATAAACGTCGATAGTTTTAACGAGTTAAAAAAGTGTTTATGCTCTAAACCAGTGTTAGCTTTGTATGATCCTACATTAGATATAGAAATTCATACAAATTAGGAATAGCAGGAATTTTATTACAAAAGCAGTCTGACGGTACTTTGCGACCCGTTATGTATTCTAGCCGTGTGACGTCTAAGGAGGAAACTATGTACCATAGCTACGAGTTAGAAACATTAGCAGTAGTGGAATCGTTGCGTAAATTTCGTGTGTACATAATAGGTAAACACGTGAAGGTAGTCACCGACTGTACCGCCGTCCGAGCCACTCTCACTAAACGCGATATTATACCGCGAATCGCGAGATGGTGGCTGTTAATTCAAGAATACGATATAAGTGTAGAATATAGGCCTGGTGAACGAATGAAACATGTCGATGCGTTAAGTAGGAATCCAATCGACGCCGTAAATATTAACTGTTTAGATGTCACTGATTGGTTCTATACAGTTCAATATCAAGATGATAAATTAAAAAGTATTATTGACCAATTAAAAGCCGGGTCGACTGAGCGCGATATAATAAACAATTACGTGCTAATACAGGATAGGTTGTATAGGAAGACGCTTAGTGGTAATCGACTTGTAGTGCCTGGGGCAGCTAGGTGGAAAATTCTTCAAATGCACCATGACGAAATGTGGGATTAAAACGATGCACAGACTTGATTAAAACTGATTTTTGGTTCCCTAAAATGACACGGTTCATTCGTAAATATGTAACCTCTTGTTTAAATTGCGCCTATATATATTATGGAAAGGGAGACCATGGCAGAAAGGAAGGCAAGTTACATCCGATTCCTAAGCCAAATGAACCGTTTTGACGACCCGAATGGCGTAGTGGTAGTGAGGCTGCCTTACGTTCTTAGGGTCGAATCCCGGTAGGAGCAAATGTTTGTGTGATGAGCGTGGACATTTTGTTTCCGAGTCATGGATGTTTATATGTATAATAAGTATGTATTTACAAACAAAAAAGTATATATGTAGTATATCAACTATCTGGTGTCCACGACACAAGCCTTGCTTAGTGTGGCACTAGATGGCGCTGTGTGTTAATGTCTAGCGATATATTATATTATAATGGTACATGTCGACCATTTAGGTCCGTTTTGTAGGACAAAGAAAGGTTATGAATATATGCTAGTCAATCTAGTCATTACTGACGCTTTTTCAAAATTTGTTATTGCAGAGTGTTATAGTCGATCAGTTAATTCTGTAGAAACTATTAGAATCCTCAAAAAAATGTTTTCCTTATTTGGTTATCCGGATAGAGTAGTAACTGACCAGCAAGGCATTTACTAGTAGGTATTTTAAGAAATTTGCGTCAGATAAGCAATTTAGACATACGTTGAATGCAATTGCGAGTCCGCGTGCCAATGGGCAAGTTGAGCGCACTAATCGCACTTACTAAATGCCCTACGCGCGTAATAAAGCCAGCGCAAGGATGAAACATAACTTTGATAAGCGTCGCAAAAATTGACATGTTTATAAGAAAGGAGAGTTGGTTTTATGGAGGCAAGCGCCTACTAGTACTGCTTCTAAAGTCAACACAAAGCTAGATGACTTGTATTCAGGCCCCTATATAATAACTAAAGTTGTTGGCAATGACAGATACAGGATCAGGAGTATTAAGGGTTTAAGGGGTTATAAAAACTTTACGGGGCTTGTTTCAGCAGACTCTCTGCGACCTTATCGTAGCATAGCTCCTGTATCTGACAGTGCCAGCAGCTCTGATGACCAGCTGGAGACGGAAGACTTGGTTGATCTATTAGAAAGCTAATGAAAATTGTGTGCGGGAGCAATTGTTACAGGATGGCCGACTGTAACGCTCCAGTATTATATTGACCAACACCAAGCCATACCACGCCATTGTGTACACGGCACAGCCATGCCAAGCCAAGCCAAGACATCGCCAAAGTTGTCAAAGCGAGCGAATGACAGACTAAGATTGAGCTGTGAAAGTGAAAAACTTGGTCGAAGATTTTATAACTTATTACTACTTTCTTAATTACTTTTTATTACTCTAAAATAAATAACCATTGTGAATAAACAAGAAGAAAGTATTATTGCTCACTCGTTTCAGTAGACAATTTTTTTAATTACTTAACATAAATTTACTCAGGTATTTATTTTTTTGCCCAGTCATATTTTGAAGTTTATTTTACTTTTGCAATAACTTCTTTTTCTTGTTTTATTATTTTATTCATAGAACTGGGGGGCGATTCTCGAGCAGTAGATATAATGTCACATTCGATAAATATCGCAAAAACTGTCAAAATATCGATTGAATGCAAACCCTATTCTCGAGAAGTCACTATAGATAAATATCGATGGCAAAGCGTTAGACATGCATCGAGTGATCAGGAACACTCGATAGTGACATATCGATTGACATTTTAGAACAAAATACGAACTGAAATAAATTATTGAGTTGAGTATTGAGGTTGCTTTTGTTAAAACTTAAAACGGTGAAAATGTCTGTGGACGAATTTGTTGCGGCTTTTGTAGTAGATCTAATCGAGGAGGCTGAAATAGCAGAGGCAGCACCGCCACGACGACGAGCCCAATGGAGAATGGATCCATGGGACCTAAGTGATGCTTTGTTAAAAGAAAACTACTTTACGCCATTCTTGCCAGTTTTTTTTTTCCGCCGGGAATAGAATTAAGCTCGTCACCAATCTTGGTCCATCGGGCTGTGGACTCTTTCATTGTGAAGGAGGCAGAGAACTTCGCCCCACGAAGTTCTGGGTCTGCCTCCAAAATGCTCACCAAGCGAGCTTTTTGAGCTGCGCTCGGGTAAGCTTTTCTTTTTTTTGGGGAAGAGCTCATTTTTTCAATATTTACTTTTGTTCGATTCTTCAATTTTGCCATCAGAGCAATAAATTAACTCAAACTAAAACTTAACTTTAAAGGTGGACCACAGATTACTATATTAGTAGCTAGCTACAGATACGACAGTGACTTTTTGGTAGAGTTTCCAAAGGGTCCGTTTTGGCGCTGTTGTAGCCATCGGGGTTTTGACAGAAGTATATAGATATAGTTATATACGTAAGTGTAATAGTGATTGCAGGAATCTTGTTATCGATAACTAGTGATGTTCTTTTATATCGACTTTTTCATTGATATCGATACTTTAATGGCGCCTTCATAATTATAGTTGATTTATTTTTGAGGTTCAGGTAATCATAATAAAATAAAAATGATAATTTACAGGTTTTATATTTGTATAAACGTTTTTAAACTAACTGATTCATTTTTTTCTGATGGCGTCAATCCAAAAAGAATGAAGTAGTGAGTCTTCTTTACAGCTCGTCTTAATTTTCTCTTTTTTCCACCACCAGGATAGCCATTAACACTGTCAAACAGTTCATCAAAAAATTCAACAACTTCAGCTGTTGTGGCCATTGTAGCTCCAGAATCTAGACCATGTAATTTATCTGAAAATAAGAATAATGAACACATTAGTAAACAAATACCAGTTTTGTAGAAATGGAGACACTTTGTATATGAGACGTTACGTTGCTGGACTGTTAATTATAGCCCTCGCAGTTGCCACAACAACTAAGAAATGTACGTTAATAAAGTAAAAAAAGGTCCATCAGCATGACGCACAACAAACAATTTTAAGTGATGACATGACAAAAGTTATGGGACACTAAGGAGCCCTCACACTGCTAAGAATATTTTCTGAGGGTGCCACAGTGGAGGAATTTCTTATTTCCTATATTGGATTAAAATTAAAACATTAGAAGATATTTATGAATGTATATCTATACCTGCCGTTCCAATCAAAACTGATGATGTTATGACACTGTCATCTTGTTCCTCGGAGTAATTATGATCAACTGTACCAACCAACCAACCACCCTGGAAATTTGAGAAATATAGCTGTAATACATATTATTATAAGTTGTACTCATTTTAATAAAACCAGCCTATAACTGACCCACTGCTGGGCAAAGGCCTCTTCTCAACAGAGAAGGCACGAGCATTGATTACCATGCTTGCTCAAGACAAGTTGGCGAGTTGTACTCATACTTATAGTAAAATAATACTGATAAATGGGACTAAATTTAGATAACCATACACACCAGTTGTAGTACATATACATCCGCCTCATCTTGTGCCTTGAAATAATTATGTTCAAGTATTACATCCCACCCTGGAAACATATTTGATACAGATAATACAGTAATTTTTAATATTTCGAAGTTGATTTTATGTTTTCCCTATCGGTACATTCTGTATATGTTTTGTGTATATGTCCGCTATAATATGTTCTTTACGTTCTGTTGGTTTCTAGTTGATTGAAGTTTTAATAAAAAAAACTTATAACATCTCAAATCAAGTAATCAAAATAGTCCTCTTTTTACTTGATCTGAGTACTTATAACAAAACGACTTTTACATAACCTAAAAAGTTTAACAAAACTCACCAGCTACACTAAGCGGAACGCCTTATGCAACTTCTTCGGTTTTTCATAGACACGTTTCCTGAGTCCAATGAGGATGGAATTTGTTGGCACTAGAAAGGCATCCACAGATTTCTAAGTTCATTGTTCTTGGGAAAACTCACTGTTGCATTGCAACCACCTACACAGCACTTTCGGATTCCCATGACGAATAATCGCACATTTAACATGCACAATCAGTATTGTCTCAAACTACAGAGGAAATTGTGTATCTCAACTCAGTAAAATACGAGGAAAATTAAGGAAAATACACTCAAGAGGTTAGAATTCTCTGAAGATTTTTGGCATTATGTACTCAAGTGTCATTTGATTATGACACTTGAGTACATAATTGTTATGTGCTTGACAAACACTGACATAACAAAACCAAGATGGCGATGGCGGCATGGCGCCGGCGATGCTACGCCAGCGCCAAAACGGACCCTTTGGAACTAAAGCTGTCACAGCCGTGAGGTGGACGCACACTTATCCGCGCCGAAGGAATCGACCGCGCCGAAAGAATTTTTTCTCATACGTATGACGTCATCTATTAGTCCGATTCGACGCGGATAAGTGTGCGAGGTTTAGTAGAATTTCATACAAGTCATTCTAAAATTCGATTCTTTCGGCGCGGTCGATTTCTTCGGCGCGGATAGGTGTGCGTCCACCTTAAAACTTTTGGCAGCTCTTGACGGAGTTGACGGCTGTTATTGACACTCCGTTCCACAAAAAGTATGCGCATGTAATGTTAAGATTAACTTTTTACATGAAAATTATTTTTAACTAGTCAAATTCATTTTACATTAACCACTTTAATGTAAAACGAACACTAAAAACATTCTATCAATCCAAATTATCAGCAAATTTGTTAATTTGAAGACAAAATAAAGTTATCGATTATCAACTCGCCAGTCGATGAAAAACGGAACGTGTTGAACGATCCTTGGCAGCGACAAAAACGATATAATCTGTGCAAAAGATTTGAATGAACGTAAAGATAATAATTATTATCTATTACCATCTCGATTGCCAATATATCTATTGCCCACGAGAATACGGATTTTAGCACGGGATCGATATTTTTAATAGCAATATAACACTTATCACATGCGATATTTACGTGACTAGATATTTATCATATCACTCAAATATCGCATAAAATGAGAATTAGCTCCCTGGGCGCATGTCATTTTAAAATTGTACTTAATGACAAATCATATTATGGATTCAATCATGATTCAATGGTCTCTACCGACAACGTCCGTCCATTGAGCCGCCGTCATCAATGAAAATATTCTTGAGGAGTTTTATATGATTGGTCAAATCGTAAACTGTGTGACGTGAAAAGAAAATGGCGCGCGCAAAGCTAATTAAAAAAAGTACACCAAGAAGGTTCCGGGTTATTAACAAATTAAAAAAAAAGTTGTACTTATGATAAATTCGGCACCATGGAGGTAGAAGTAAATAGGTTTAATGATGTTTTGAATTCACAAACTTAGTGCACACGATGTTCGAAATTCAATTTACTTTATTCCTATAAAGGATAAAACGGCTTTTGCACTCAGATATCGAAGAGGAAAACTCTTTCCGAGATGGGGGGATGAAAAATAATTTAAATTATAATTGTTGCTAATTATAGGGTTTTAATAAGATAAGATCCATAACGAAGCCGAAAAGCACCGGTTCTACAAAGTAGTTCCTCGACCTTTATGAACTTCAGCCTTAAGGTGAAAGCGTCAAGGTGGCCCGCGAAATTCAAATTCATATGAGTCGAGAAACGAATTTTTCACGGTCAAAGTCGTTCCTCGACTTATATGAACTTTGAGGGTTGTATTGACGTTTTTTATGATTATAATTCTGTAACTAGATACGTGTTACAGCAGCGAACGATATTTTTATCAACATAATATAACTTGGCACTACCCTGCAAATTGCAAAAAATGTAAGAAAATTTGAATTTCGCGGGCTACCTTGGAGCATCAGCCTTAATTAAGGTAAAAGTGTCGGGGTAGCCCGTGAAACTACCCTGTTCAACCATTTGACGATTTGACAGTAGTTTAAAGCAGCGTCCCCATTAGGGCCGCGCGCAATTTTGTATGGACACTCAACTCTTCCGAGCCGCTAACAAGCAACAGTCGATGGATTGAGCTTCGGTTGACACTAGACTCGCGACGCGGCACGCATTGGTGAGGTTATGACGTCACTCGAAAGTTGCCAAAATAAGCAAAGCATATGCAGCTACTGCTTTAAAAACAAAACTGTTTTTCACATGTCGCACACCTAGATCTAAACGGAGACAACTCAAAAAATTACATTTTTCAGGAGACGAAAAAAACGTATATCTGCATTTTTTTTTAGGGAAGTCATACAATTTAATTTGATTCCAGATACTAAGTAGCTTTTTGCTACGTCACTGTTTATAAACTGAGACTAAAATTCAATTATTTTTATTGACAATCGCTGTTTTTTGTGTTGTTACACTTTAGGGTGATGACTATGAACAAAAAATAAACACCAATTAGACTTGAAACAGTTTTGTTAAATCAGTTTTGACTTTACAAATATTAGCTTGCGATGCCGATTCTCTTTTTAAGCTCCTATTTCCAATTTTCACTTCTTAATTTGGCTGATCATTGCCAACTTCATTGACAACTTGAGTCTGAGGCTGTGCAATAGTAGGTATCAGTAACATCTCTGGACTCAGTATCAACAATGTTTTGGGTTTGAGGCTTTCCAGCAGTATCAGTACCAGCCGTGGTTTCATTTTCAAAAACTTATTGGTTTTGAGGCTGTGCTAGTGTCAGGAGTAGCCCTGGTTTCAATTTCAGAATCATAACTACTGCTACTAGAGCTATCGCTAAAATTCGAAGAGTTTGATGACGTATTGTCACTTGAAGATGATGAGGATGAAGAAGGGAAAGAGTCTTATTCTTTTGTCGCACATAACTTATACCAGTATCAGAACTGTCTTCACTTGGCAAAATAATAAAATCACTTTCAATTTGTCTGCTATGGCCTAGTTTAGTAATCAGCATCACACTAGTTTTTATTGGAACTTTATTTCTTTATTTTTTTTTTGGTACTTCTACATTTATAGTTCTAGTTGGTCTTCTACATTAGCTGTTAATGGGTTCTCATTGATGATATTCACAAAAAAACAGCAATGCTTCATTTTTTTTCTGAAATAGAGAAAGCAGGTATTGTAAATTGGAAATAATCCAGCAACAGTGAGTTAACCCAAAAATGAATTTAAATACAAGTGGTAATTATTTAATCAAAAACAGTGTATTGGAAACAGAAAATATTCATAATACTGTACATGATTTATATGCGACGCATGTAAAATATAACATTGTGATAGAAAAAACATTAAAATAAATTAGTTTCAACAATAGTAGGATAACTAGAAATTTACATGTTGATCAATCAAAACAATGTCATATCAAAATAGCAACTACATATTTACGTACCTTACCAAACAAAACTGGAACAAGTCAAAATATCCTTAAGTTATATGGCAAAAAAAATTACCAACATCGTAACAACTCTAATTAACTCACGTATACGTTACATTACAACTGTAACAATTCGAAATGTCTGCCTTTTCGTTATTGTTAATACGTGTTATCCTTATGACAAGTGAAGGTCAACTAAAAATGGACTTCTTTAGGTGGGAGAGGGTGGCAGACGTTGATTCAACAAAAGAAAGTTAATGCCATCTAGCGATTAATTTTACAAGCTTTTATTGAACCTGTCTTGCTGGATAGTTGCGTATGATCACCGAGCATTCGAATACAAGAATACCTCAAAATTCACAATTTTTGAGTTGTCTCAGTTTAGATCTAGGTGTGCGATGTGTGTGTCGATTTTATAGATAATTATTTGTAAATTAAAATATGCCCTTTCCACACAGACGTATAAAGAGTAGCAGACCAAACATAAGCTAAAATTTATGAAGTCATTACACACACATATGAAAAAATTGTCTAAACAGGGCCGGACTAAGGCCGGTATTAGTAAGTATTGTAGGACGTTATAGGTACCTACATATTTTCAAACTTTTATCATTTGTAATATACGTTGGTAAGCATTCTCTGTGACCTTGTGTAACGGTCGCAATTAAATCAATAATGTTGCGACGCCACACTAATACAAGAGACTGACAGACGCAGTAGCACCATAACAGTAATTAGCAGTGTTCGGAATACCCAGTGCCATTTGCTGTTAACGACCTGAAATATTATATTATTAGTATAGATACTTGGGGGAGGCCTATATCCAGCAGTGGGCGTCTTTCGGCTGAGATGATGATGATGATAGATACGCCTACGGGAATGCAAAGTTTCAATGCATTCATTAATACTTTAACCCCAGATAAGGACCCAAAAAGGAAACAAGTTTTATTGACTGCATTTCTTCTAAGGTTAAAAAAAAACACGTTGTTTATATTATTTTTTATTTGGCAATGTGCGGAATGTATTTCCTCTAATCGCGCAATAACATTTTTCCAGAACGCTCTCATCCGTCATCGTCGCCTGATGCCCAAAAGTAGTCAAGTTACATGCATTAATTCATTCACAAAAATATTCGCACCTTTAGTTACATTTTTTCGACATGGCTTGCTTGGATATTAATATTTTTAGACAATTTTCAAATTTATGTAACAGAAAACTTGTAAACATCGCTTAACATGCATGCATGTCCAAAATACCCCCACCGCTAAATTGTGGTACTTCTTTGAGAACCAGAAACAATTGTCCCAGCAGTAGTTCGTTTTATTGGCAAGGTTTTTTGGAGGTTAATAACATTTTCCTTATCCTGTAAACAAAAGACAAACAAAATTATTATGAAGACCAGTTTAATATAAAACAATTTGTTACTATAGTAGCATACTATTACATACATGCATAGCCAGAGGTAATTCGGTAAACAGTGTCGGAATTGATAGACGTAGTCTTGTTTGAAAGACGCTGGCATCTATCAGTGTGCTTCAAAATGCTTCGAACAGAGTTCACCAGTAGGATTAGGTTGGAGCTGAATCCAGGCTTTCTTTAAATTTTCATGTTTTGGAAACCTGGAACAAAAAATATTACTATTATTTTTATTTACAGCACCAAAATATCAAAGAAATATGAGTAGCTTATAATATGTGTGTGACCTATGCCTATTTCATATCAACATTGAATTGTGATAAACTGATACATTGTAGGCGTTACATAATTATTGTTATAAAAAATTAAGCCTGTTGGATTTTTCGACTTTGTAGTAATTAATAAGCCTACGCGCCTACAATAAATGCATTAACCCAATATGTAAACAATCATAATAATATTTATTAGATTTAGCATTTCGCAATACTAAATCCGTCCCCGGTTAATTCCACAAGTACTTGAGCTGTCATTAATAGTAAATATAAGACAATTTTATTTGTTTATTATTTTTGTACGGTTTATTCTAAGTAAGCGTGTGGGCAAATTGCATGGCAGTAATTGGGCTACGATAAAAACGATTAAACTTCATCGAAACGGTTGATTAATTTCGAAAAATCGACAAATTGTTTCAGTTTACAACAACGTAAATAAAAACTTACCGATGACAGCTTAATCCAGGTATTTTGTTAGAGCTATCACTGTCACACCGGTACGCACTGCACTTCACCATTTTATTTTACGTGTTTCAAGTCTTTAGTGGTACAAACAATTAATATTTTTTCACATAACGTGATTGACACCGTAGAGTGTTCTTATAGGTTATAAGCTTATCAATATGGCGGCTCGGAAAAACAGGCTTCATGTCAAAATTTGTCTATGTGTGTGGCAGTGTGGCTACACGTAAAAGAACGAGACGCCATTATTAAGTTTTTGCTTGATAGAACAAGGATAAAGAATGATGGATATATTATAGGTATAACTAGGAATTTATGTTTGGTCTGCTACTCTTTATACGTCTGTGCCTTTCCATAGGTATATCCTCAATACCAATGGACTTAACTGTCAGTGTCAACGTCAAGTCACAAGCACAAGTGTTGTCAAGTTAGATCAAAGTTTCAAAACTATCTCGCACAGAAATAATCATTACTGTTCGCTCCTTAAATATTATTATACTCTTTCTTTGTGTTCGCTGCGCTGGACGAGTGTCTTACTAGCATAAACTGTTATTGTTGCCGAGGTCTTTCTGACAGCTATCTGTGTATTAAATTTTAATAGTTTAATTTGTTATGGCCGCGATTTGTCTAGCTACTGGAGACAACTACGTTCCAGTGAAAATTAATGAAAATGATCCATATGCGGGAGTTTTAAAATTACTTAAAAATATAAGACCTAATTGGACTCAAGAAAATATTAAATTAAAGGTAAGTCGGCTCTGCCATGTAATCATTATTATTAAAAACTACAAAGTACTTAATAATAGGTAAGTAACTTATAGGTGAATAGTTAATTACTAGTAATGCAAAGTTTTTCTCTAAAAGTTAAGTAACAGTATTTATTTTTTCAGACTTTAACAAATGGAATAACAAATAAGCTAGTATCATGTCAATATTTGGATTCGGGTGGAGAAAACGATATTATGCTTGTTCGCATCTATGGAAACAAAACAGACTTATTTATTGATCGTACTGCTGAAATAAGGTTTATATTTTAACATTATTTTATTTATAATTGAGTAACAATAAAATTATAAGTATTGCTTTTATAACAATATACCATTTCATACCACCGAAATTTAGTAACCAGAGAAGTCCCAAGAGTAACTTTCAGTTACTTTTTCATCATTTTGAGGTAGGTAAATAGGACCTTTCTTATAAAAACTGTAAAAAAAAAATTTTGGAAATAGCAAATTGTGGGGATGAAAATCTAATAATCAATCAATATATATAACACAGGCATGCAGACACAATCAGCCAGAAAATGGATGATAAAATGTGCACAAAGTGGTCATTAATATCTTCTTTATTTGTGTTTCAGAAACATTAAAACACTGAATGTTCTTGGATTGGCGCCTCAAATTTATGGAATATTTGAAAATGGACTGGCTTATCAATACTACCCTGGAAATACCCTCGATATTGAGACAGTAACCGATGATACCATATGGCCACTAGTGGCAACACAAATGGCAAAGATGCACAGAGTTCAACTAGGAAAAGATGTATGTATCTATGTTAATACTTTCATGGCCACCTAACTAAATTTTTGTTAAAGTAATTCATCAATAATCACAAGCTAAATAGTCTGGGGTAGGATTAAGGGCAGGTACGCTGAATTCTACTTAACTTTGATTCAATAGTGTGAAGGAATGAAACTGAAGCATTTTATATTAGCTTTTAATAAATCTTAGTACAATAAAATAATATGTATGACATACAAGTTTTTCTCATACAAAGTATTATTACCATGGCAAAAAGAATAAGAAGGTACAATAAGTAGATCATACTTCACAAATAGTAAATAAACAAATAGCGATTGTTTTAAGCCAAAAATATATATTGTAGTTGACTATATCTACTTTGATATTTTGTGGTTCAAAACATGATATTGAAAACTTCACTTAATCAAAAAAAAAAACTCCAAACAGGAGCTTAATTCGGTTATTTTTTTTATGTTTCTTGAAGCATGAAAGTTTTACTTCCAAAAAACATCTAAGCAAAGTTACTTATTAAAGTAACTTATAGAACAATAATTTATGGTTACATTTTGGAAAAGAGTTTATTCCTTTTAATAATAAATTATTATATAATACGGCTTGCGTACGTGGATTCAGTCACCCGCCAGGCTTTGACGAGGTAGGACCTATGTCCCTTTTGCATTGCATGTCCGTGACTACCGCCGCGACCACGAACGCCAACTGCTTCCATATTTGGTCAATAATTAGTTCTCAATTGGTACCAATTAGTACTCGAACAACAAAATTTGTACCTTAGCAGTTTTCGAGAAAATTGACTTTGAAGGTGGTCCGGCGGGAGTCACGATCCCTTCAGGACCACCATGAGCGCCGAAAAAGGGGGCATTCTACAGCTATTCTAAGTATAAAATAATTAGTACCCATAAATGTGATTCATTTCGTAAAAAAAACAGAACTGAAACATTTGTATTTACCGAGAAATCAACGATGAAAACTTCGTGCGCTCGTTCAGCAGGACCACAAATTTGAATGTTAATTCCAAGTTTCAGGCACTTGTCGCTTTCCTCACACCTACATAGAAAATTAGTACCCTGGAGGATAAAATTAGTGCCCAAAATTCAAAATGCGTACTTCAATAGTTTACGAGATATACCATGCCATTGGTGGGGTGGCGGTAGTCACGGTGTTAAATTTTCATTTCAAGATTTCCCTATTAAAAACTCTGTGATTTCTTCCCAAATTGATACAAAAATTAGTACCCATAAAGAAGTTAGTGACGAAAAATTCAGATTCCCAAGTGTTGTATTTTAGGAGAATAAATTAGCTTTCATTACTTTTCCATACTAAATCTCCGCGTATAACCCGACCAAATTAAGTTGTCATTGTCAATGGTATTGAGCTGATAAGAATTGTACACTCCACATAAATTTATGGTCGTTACCCATGGGCTGTGTCATAACTCAGTTAATGACGTGGGCAGGTTCCTCGAATATTATTTTTCTGTATTGTACCTAACTTCTGTGTTGTTCAATGAATATTATTAAAGAGCGATATACAGGGTGCAATTTTAGTATAGGCAATATTTTAATCTAAGGCTCTACTCACGATACTGATTGCATTAGGGCTAATAATTCGCAACTTCAAAACATTTTTAATGCAAGTATGTAAAACCTTAAAAATGTTAGTAAGTGTCTCAAAGTATCAACGCGGCATAGATACGCGGCATTGCGCGTGACCTCTTTTGACCCCGCCCGACTCGTCATAAGGTAAGTTGCTTAAAAACTACGTTAACTAATACAAAATAGAACAAAAAATGTTTATGTAGGTTGTGTATGTGCTGGCACGTGCCAGCACATTAATTTATTTATTAAAAATCCAACAGGTTTTGTGTGGTTCTTAAAATAAGACCCCGTGATGGAATTGGGTCGTTCGGATAGCGGCGATGAAATTTCACGCGTTTGCACAAGACTGTTAGTACGATCGTAAATAGTGACCATTTGGAAGTACTGTTGATTTGTGTACCTAGCCTGCACATTGCGTAGGCATCGTTATCACAACCACAGAATCGTCACAACAGTAATTGACTGACACACTTTACAGTAAAGTCCACTAACACAATCCAAGTTTCTTAACCAAGGACGATACGAGAGGCGCGAGCGGCGATTACGTCACAGGAGTAATGGATCATACACTATATCAATACACCTGCGTTGTCGTAATGACACTAGAATGGGTCACAAGTTAGTTCCGGTTCGTAAAAAGTTCGGGACTCGGGAGGACGCCCCCCCCGCGCGCGCGTTGGCTGTATTCGTGTTTTTGCGTGAAGAAGCGGGACGGATATTGTTAAGGATATGCCGCGTTCGCGCCGGGGCGGCCGGCAGCAAACTAGTTATTATTATTATTTGATGTTTGTTTACTTTTCGTTACGAGTTATACTGCGCTTTAAAATTTTGATACTTCAAGACTTATTGGGGTTTATGAAGTATTTTTTTTATTAATTTTAGTGTTTATTTGCAGCATTATGCCTTTGCAATGTGATTTACTACATTTTTAAGGATTTCCATACTTGCATGAATAATATTTTAGATTTGCAAATTATTAGCCCTAATGCCATCAGTATCGTGAGCAGTGTGAGCACCCTGTATATTTTTTTCTATTTATTTAATTAACTAAATATATTATATTAACGTTAACATCGAAATATTTCTGTAAATCGATTGCTAATTAGCCTTATAATGAAACTCATTTTTTTTACAAGAATTTTAGTCGTCTTCAGGATAGTTTTATTAGTTTTATCGTTTTCTGAAACCTGTAAATATTAAGACATGTCACCTTTTTGCAATCGAATATTCATTATTTCTCTACGTTAAATGCGCAAAACCTCAGACACCCCAACTAATTTTTAATTCAATTGACCTATATCAGAGAAAAAAAATCTCATCATCGTTGATTTCTCGGTAAATACAAATGTTTCAGTTCTGTTTTTTTTTTTACGAAAGGAATCACATTTATGGGTACTAATTATTTTTATACTTAGAATAGCTGTAGAATTTCCCCTTTTTCGGCGCTCATGGTGGTCCTGCTGAAGGGATCGTGACTAAGGCCGGACCACCTTCAAAGTCGATTTTCTCGAAAACTGCTAAGGTACCAATTTTGTTGTTCGAGTACTAATTGGTACCAATTGAGTACTAATTATTGACCAAATATGGAAGCGATTGGCGTTCGTGGTCCGTCGGTAGTCACGGACATCCCTTTTGCTGGCGCACGGTTGTCCCGCTGATTTATCGAACGATTTATTCATAGAACGTAGTGCAATAAAATTAGGTAGCCCTTATAATTTATTTTTAAACCGATTTCAAAAAGGAGGAGGTTACTCAATTCTACTGTAGATATATTTTTCATGATTGTTCGCGGATACCTTCGTCGTTTATGAACCGATTTTGATGATTCTTTTTTTGTTGAAAAGGAGATATCTCAAGAGTGGTACCATGATATGGAAATCAGGATCTGATGATGGCATCCTGGAGAAATCGAGGGGAACCTTAAAAATTGTAGAGGCGACTAGTGCGTTTGTTAAAATTTTCATTACTTATGTATTTTAAAGCACTACTATTTCATGAAGGTCTGAAGTCGATCTGATGCTGGAGCCGAAAGACAGTCAAAAGGAACTCCTCAACTATTTACAGCAATTACCTGGTGTTTGGGCTTGATTAATTTGTATTGATGAGAACTTTACATCTAGATGGGTTGTGACTGCCATTAGGGGTTTGATGATGAAGACGAAGGGCAGTCAAAGGAACTCCTCAACGTTTAACAGTAGCTACTTTGTGTTTGCACTTAATTCACTCCTATTGATGAGAACTTTGCGCCCATATGGGTTATAAGTGCCATTACAGGTCTAATGATGGAGACCATAGACAGTCAAGGAAATTTCTCAACGATTTACAGCAGTTACCTAATACCTTTTGTTGGGCTTACTTCAAACCGTTCAATATGTCAGTTCTTACAAAAATGAAGTTTGCATAGCAAATATTTGTATAGGGGTATCTACTAAAAATGGAAAAAAAACCTTTTTTGCAAAAAAATAAAACCGACGTCAAAAATCGGTGACAAAAACACCAAATCAATCAAACAAAGGTTCAGGGGGTCTAATATGGCCACTTGAGTAGACCATTATATGAATCAAGTTATTGTTTTTTTTTTTAAATAGACTATAATTATGAGAATCAAGTCCATTTTTAGAATTTAAAATTTTTAACGTGATTCATAATATGAATGGGTTAGCAGAACATATTAAAAATCGTTGGACATTAACACACAGCGCCAGCTAGTGCCACACTAAGCAAGGCTTGTGTCGTGGACACCAGATAGTTGTCAAACTACATTTATATACTTTTTTGTTTGTAAATACATAGTTTTTATACATATGTATGTAAACATCCATGACTCGGAAACAAATGTAAGTCCATGCTTATCACACAAACATTTGCTCCTGCCTGGATTCGAACCCAGGACCCTAAGAACGTAAAGCAGCCTCACTACCACTACGCCATTCGGGTCGTCAATAATATTCTTTACATCGGTGACCTTTGTTTGATTGATTTCGTGTTTTTATCACCGACTTTTGACGTCGGCTTCTGAAACTTACCTAAATTATTTTTCACTTTTTTACATTTTTCTTTTTGTTTTTTAAGTCGGTTTTATTTTTTTAAAAAACGTTTTTATTTGTAGCAGAACAGGTAGTTAGTAGTTTTTTTTCACTCAACCATGAACACGATATGTATTTGTATAGTTTTCCATCTAAAATAACATTTTATCGTCGTTGCTTTTTCCATTTGTTAATATGTGGTAGACATACATTTTTACAATAGTAATTCTAATGTGGTAACGGGCGAAAACATCAGTAGCTTACCTCACAAAGCAAAACCGCTTTACTTGCGGTCACCACGTGTAGGTGTTTGTACTTATTTGACTATTTTACGGTGACATAATGTATGTCACCGTAAAATTGTCAAACACGTTATATTACAATATAACGTGTTGCTCTCTAGCGATATTGTAATATCTCGAATTATTGTAAACTGAACATGCGGAAGTATCTCTGCCCCCATAACCGGGACTTGGGGCACCCCCCCGTTAGGTTAGTTAGGTTCCTTTAAACCCTGCACCCGGAAATAGGGGCCCCGTCGACTACGCTTTTTAGAGGAATATGAAGTGTTTTAAGGTTAGGTTATATTAATCGATATTTCTCAGGAATGGTACAGTATCTTTTCATGAGAGTGGTACCACTGGGCAAGGGGGACCCCTCCTTCTCTCCACACCGCGTGAGTTGACTACCATCGCATGCATTTCACGAAAAATAATACGTTTTATTGTAAGCAGTATGTTCATTTGACAATAATTCGAGACTTTACAATATCGCTAGAGATATTACAATATAACGTATTTGACAATTTTACGGTGACATATACTTATATTAACTAAAGAATATGTACTGTATTGATTGTTATGAAACATAAAGTACTTAAAATGGTTGCGTCGATCAAATCTTATTTAATTTTACCAACAAGTAATACAGATGAAACATGACGTTTTGGAGGAATAAAACTGGCGACATAGAGGCTTCATGATTCACTATGATTTTAATAATTATAACTCTTTGTTACGACCGCGAATCATACGATCTGACACTGACCTGCTAATTGCAAAAAACGTATTGAAAATTTGAATTTCGCGGGCTACCCTGACGCTTCCGCAAACACGCTAACGGCACGAACTTATTGGTGGGCGGGGTTAAAATGCATGCTATCTCATCCGACATCACGAGCGAAAGGGATAGACGCTGTGCTGTGATGAGCAGTAAGGAGCTAGTGCCCGTACACATATGCAATGTCGCGCAAGCCCATGTATGAAGTGACGCAGTAATGCAATAATGTTGCAGTTTCTACCTAATAACTTCACATTCGTACTTCTTAGTATGAGTTGTTACATAATATATTTAATGTTGTGTAAAAACAATAATATGGCAGTAAATCCTAATGCTACAAATTACACGTGCTTGGTATGGTCAACAACGGAAGTCGATTATATGCTGTTAGGTACTGCTGTATAATCATCCTATCTCAAATTCTAAATTGAGGTAGGCCGCAGCTTGACCCATCAGGAAAAAAACACGACACGACAACGCGCAACGTGATGAAACGCGCTTTTAGTATAGGCATGAATGTTGTAAGAATTGAGACTATTATGACACCTATTTTAATAATTATAATTAAACTATATTAAGTGAAGAAACCAAGAGTCACCTTTATAGAGTACTAGCTTTTGCCCGTGACTTCGTTCGCGTGGAATAGTGACTTCCGGCAGATAACATATTTCCGATGAATTTTCAGTACTGAATTGATGCCGACTCTTGACCAATAGATGGCGCTGTATGTCCGGAATACATTTTATTTTTATTTTATTTTTTGTAATAATAACTATCCTATGTCCTTTCTCAAGTTCCAAACTATGTCTGTACCAAATTTCACACAAATCGGTTCAGTAGTTTAGGCGTGAAGCAAAGACAGACAGACAGACAGAAAGACAGACAGACAGAGTTACTTTCGCATTTATAATATTAGTTTGGATTAGAGTATAAATTCAACTTGATTTGCTGACTGTACCCAACCTATTCATAATTGTATGAAAGCATAACGTGTAGACTAGTAATTGATAGCGCTACTACAATGTATGTTCGTCCTGTTTACAACACGTTTGTTTATGGAAAACTACACACGAAGATACCTACGTGCAACAGGTAGATATTATATTGTCAAGGCTTTGCTATAATATTATGCGATACTCAAACAGATACCTACTGTTGATATTTATTCGACTGAGTAGCAATGTTGCAATGGCAATTTACGTACCTACCTAGGTACGAATAGGAAAAATACAGAGCCTCGCCTTTGCTGTAGTAACCCACATAATCTGTCATCGACGAGAAAAAACGGAATAGTGTTGTCCAACCAAATCTTATCTTATCATAACTAACGTACGAGTAGGTTAGGTATACTTATTCTTTATTTATATCACTTATAGTTAAGAGGGAACAGGGACTGCGATTCTCCATACAAATGAATTCCCCTTATTTTTTCCTGAATAATGCCTCTCTAGAGCGTTCTAGAGCGTTTTTTCGTAATTCAAGGTCTAATCTAAAGTTAACCTTCAGAGAAAAAAAAAATGTGAAAAGAAAATGACAGGACGTGTGTAGAGTCTAGACCCCTATTATTTCGTTTTTATCAGATACTAATAAGTACCTAAAGAATATACGACCCTCCATTTGTGCGGCCGTGATTAGAGGACAATTAAAGCTTTCTTATAAAAATACAAAATAACAAAATCTGCTCAGTTTTCGAGGGGAAAAATGGAGAATACGAGGCGTCGCGTCGATCTGATTTTTTGTAATTTCGTCGGTCTGAGCTGTAGCTGTACCTATCGCAGTCTACGGCATGGCAGCAGGCTTGACGTAGCACGCACGGCGGCAATAGTTTCTTCAAATACGAGTAGGTACCTAGGCTACCACGCAGGCCCTGTTCGCTCATAAGTGACTACGTTTATATCTCTCTAGGTAGGTAGGCACCTACCAATGTTACGTAACTTTATAATAGTTTCTTACGTTTGATTGTCTTATCTAAAGAGACCACGAAGATACCTACATATTTTATTGGTACAATTATGTTATCATAACCGCAGTAAGTATTTAGGTATGTTTGAATGCGTGAGATAATGCGTGAGAGAACAAGATAAAACAACACTGTATTTTAAATAAATAGGCATCTACGTCACAAATAAATTTGGTCTGAAATCTACAGCGTTTTTGTTTGATGCCTGAATCAATCACACTCTGAAATATGACCACACCTTTCTGGTACACGCTGTAGATCTAAGGCACCTTAGGGGTTCAACCTCATAGAGCAAGAAACAGAGCGTCCGCCCGATCCCATCGTCGATGCTGCCGCGTGCAATAGCATTCCCGCTCTGATTCTCGCTCTAGCAAATGACGGTTCTGAGCGAAAGAAAAGGATCATTGGAAAGTATGATTCGGTGCTGCCCACAAACAAATTTTAATATGATTCGCGACTGTACGTTTGTCAGCCGCGAACCATATTTTTATTAACATACAACCTGACACTGACCTGCTAATTGCAAAAAACGTAAGAAAATTTCAATTGCGCGGGCTACAGTGGAGCTTCCACCTTATGGCGCTTTCAATTTAGACGTTTCGGCGCCGCAGCGGTGCTTGCAACTTTCAATTTAGACGTTTCGGCGCCGCAGCGGTGCTTGCAACTTTCGTGAGAAATACATTCAGTCAAAAAAAGCGGCCAAGTGCGAGCCGGACTCGCCCATGAAGGGTTCCGTAGCAGCAAGTAACATTTATTATTATGGTAAATTGCGGTTTACGATGTATGACGTATTAAAAAAATTACTTACTAGATCTCGTTCAAACCAATTTTCGGTGGAAGTTTACATGGTAATGTGCATCATATATTTATTTTACTTTTATCATTCTCTTACTTTAGAAATTACAGGGAGGGAGACACACATTTTACCACTTTGAAAGTGTCTCTCGCGCAAACAAGTTTAGAAAAAAAATGATAATTATTAGAAACCTCAATATCATTTCTGAAGACCTATCCATAGACGACGTATGGGTTTGATGAAAAAAAAAAATCGAGTTTCAGTTTTAAGTAAGTTTAAGGATCCCCCAAAATTTATTGTTTTTTTTTGTATTTTTGTGTAAAAAAATTAATGCGGTTCATAGAATACATCTACTTACCAAGTTTCAACAGCATAGTTCTTATAGTTTCGGAAAAAAGTGGTTGTGAGTGTGACATACGGACGGACAGACAGACAGACATGACGAATCCATAAGGGTTCCGTTTTTTGCCATTTGGCCGGGTCCGTGGCTTAGGCCCACAGTGGTCGAGGCACCCGTGGCCGACGGCCCCGGTTCGATTTATTTACTTCAAAGCAGTTTTTAATCAAATGTACTGTCAGGCACAAGAATAAATTCAAAAAGATTTTTTTATTTATATTTTCTAAATAAGTAGGTTGCTACATCAATCCCTACAGAGACCGTCGTCAATGGCTACAATAATTTGGGGATCGAACCTTCTGACCAGACCCGGTAATTCTGACGGGAGTCTTCGTAGGCTGCTTTTCCTCTTTTTGATCATCTTGGTCGGTTGGTGATGTGAATATGTAGGCGGGTTTGAGACGGTACACGGTAACTTTGACCTTTTTACCTTTGACCATTCTGGTAAAAGTTTTGTTGCCTTTTTGTAGCACTTCGTAAGGACCGGCGGAAGGCTAAAAAGTATTGGGAATGGATGATTTGTTTATGGTTCCAAATTCAAATTCATTTTATTTCGTGAACACAGGGTACATATTGTAGAAGATGTTATAATAAATAAGATCCGAGCTGTGCCCCGCCAAAAGGCATACAAAATATCTAAGGATCAGGAACATCATACAAAGAAGAAATAATCATAAAAAAAAACATTACATTTAACAATTCAAAAGTACAATCACAAATAACTATAGATAAAATCAAAATTAGATAAAATGTCAAATTAAATAAAGGAAGAACGAAAAATACAAAATAAAAATGTCAATGCCAACAATTAATTAATACAACAATAATCAAGATTAACAAAATAATTTATCATTTTCACATACCATAAAAATAGATTCAATTTGGAAAGAATTAAAATTAAATCAAATCAAACAATAAAAAAAAATAAACAATAAACAATTATTTATATTATTCACAATGCGGTCAACCAGACATTAACACTTTAAAAAACAGTAAAGACGAATGAAATAATAAAAACGTAGTAAACTCATTTTAAGTCTAAAAATTCATTTACTGAGTAAAACGACCGTTCATTAAGAAATGTAAATAATTTATTTTTGAATTTAACGATGTTATTGCAATCTCTGATGTCCTTCGGAATTTTATCATATATTTTAGGCGCCATGACAAATGTACTTTTCCCATATAGAGCAGTTTTATATTGCGTACTTAGTTTTGTAAATATTCTTGTTCTGTTGCGTGATCTCGTCACTATTTCAAACAAATGTGTGTGTATTTTGATAAAGAGGGCCAAGTGTAGTCAAATTAGCAAAAAGATTGGACGGAATTCGTGTAGTTGTAATTTTTTGTGGAATCATTAGAAGACATGAATATAAGTTTCCTCTAAGTTTGCACCATTCTTGTTATGTACGGAACATCGTTTAATATTAGGTGTTAACATTAAAGTCCCATTATTATGAAATTTTATTAATAACAAATTGTGGTAAGTTTAGATATATGTAAATACCCCTTTGGTGTATAATAACTTTTCACCAAAACAGTGTGAGGTGTATGTATATCTAATTAATTATTATTTTTAATTTGCGGCTCAAGGGAAATTCAGCCTGTTGGTGCAAACTCATAATATGCTTTTTAAAGCATCATGAACACCTAGTTATTTTAGCACCCTTTTGCACCCCTAGGAAACCAGGATTTTACAATATTTGTAAATTGTACTTCGGGGCAAATTAGTGTAGCCATGGTTTTTTTTATATGTTATGTATTCTAAGTATACTACATTCGCACCCCATAAAAATAAGAAATATATAGCCGGAAGTTTATACAGAGCTAGCGTACCTACTTACATTCTGCGCCTCATTGCGTTCGCAGGGCGAACGCGGGGTCGAAGCAGACGCGGGCGGGCAGCGCGCGGCCGGAGTATAGTACGTGGAATGCTATGCGTTCGCGTTGCGTTTAGATCATTGTTGTGGCAAAAAGCGATCCGTGCGCTACGCAAAATAATTATCATTTCCTCTTATTTTATTAACTTGTCTATACATATAATAAAAGAGTAAAAAGCTGTGTCTGTACATTGAATATATTTAAAAAATAATAATTGAAGGGGGTTTACAAACAGTAATAGAGCACAAATCAAAAAAAAAAGTCTGTCTGTTTGTCTGTTTGTTTGTACACGCTAATCTTCGGAAGTACTGGACGGATTTGAATGATTTTTTTTTTGTTGTATAGATATTATGTCTGGGCAACATATAGGCTATAATTTATCTTGGAAACCTGAACACCTGATGTAGAACCGCAACAGACCAGCTAAACTATAAGAGATACAAAAATGACACTATAGCAAAAATTATTCCACGTGATGCGCATTTTCTGCTGAGAGAATAAATTTGAAGATCTGGAACACCTGATGCGGAACTCCAAGAGCCCAGTTATACCATAACACATACAGTGTGAGTCTTATAATGTGCACATACCGAAATGAGGGAATCTATGCTTAATTTTATCGATGGAAAAAATATTTAAAAAAATCTATTTTTTTTTGTGTTTTAGGGAATTTTTAAAAAATTTGTCCGCTACTGTGACCCCAGTGTAAACAAAACGTAGTAACTTTTAAACTGAATTATCTATCGCGATGAAAAAACTGCTTAATGATTGTTCAAGATAATGATTGTGCAAGATGTGCACGATTAAAGTGTCCATAGTTAACGCATTACCTGCTGATTTTTAAAACAAACAAAAACAATTCAAAAATAAAATAAAAAAAAGCCGTGGCAACCAAGAGCTGACCAGTCCCAACCGACAGCGCCCGTTCACGAACATGACGCATGTATCAGCCAGCACCATTCAAATCAACGATTTTGAAGGGAACTAAATGACCCGACACACGCGCCACCACCAGCGGGACATTTGAGTGAGCATGACATACTCTTAACCGACAGGGCACATTCAAGTCAAAAAATAAAAACGTAGGTTTCCAGCGAATGATAGCATTCTAGTACATATCAAAATGGGATATGAGGTTATATAATACTAAAGATATTGAATTTATACAATGCAAAGATAGTAGTACAATCTTCATATAGACTTCAATCTTGGGTAGAAACCTACATTTACGAATAAATTTGATTTGATTTGATTTGATTCAGCAGCTCCAACAACACAAATTAGCGCTATCCATTTATGCGCCCCTGTCCTTGTGGAGCAGGACCGGCATTGAGCCAAGCATTTTATCAGCGATATAATCTTCCAATTTGTAATATGCTTGCTTACACAGTGTGCGTTTAATGCATGTTTTAAATTTGGTTTCATTTAGTTCAAGAATGCTTTGTGGAATTTTATTATAGCATTTCAAACAGTACCCCATGAAAGACGAGTCTACTTTAGCGAGTCTGAAGCCTGGCTGAACTAATTGGTCTCTATTTCTAGTACTGTAATTGTGTCTGTCACCTCTTGTACCAAAAAGATGCAGATTTTTCCTGACATACATTATGTTTTCGTAGATGTATTGACAATACAATATACAGTCATGATGTTAATTTCCTTAAACAGTTCCCTTAGAGAATCGCGCCTACGAAGATTGTATATGGCTCTGATGGCTCTTTTCTGCAGAATAAATATAGACTCAATATCAGCAGCCTGTCCCCACAGCAAAATGCCGTAAGACATTATCCTATGGAAGTAACTAAAATAGACTAGTCTAGCGGTATCTGTAGATACCGCTAGACTAGTCTAGTTTAGTTACTTGTCAGTGAATTGACGGATTTTCCTAATGGCATATGCTGCTGAACTTAAGCGCCCCGCAAGAGATGTTAAATGAGAATCCCATTGAAGCCTTGAATCAAGCGTAAGCCCCAGGAAAACCGTTTTATCTATGAATTCGAGTTTCTCTTTATTCAATATTATCTCACAATCACTACTTTTAATATTCGGTACAGCAAATCTTATGCATTTAGTTTTTTTTTTTTCATTTAATACCAAATTGTTTGCTGTGAACCAATTATGGACTTCAAGTAAGGCATTATTCACGTCATCTAGATTTTGGGCTCGTCTATTTATCTTAAAATTTAAGGAAGTGTCATCGGAAAATAATACCATATTTTGAGGTTGGTTTTTCAGTAAATATGGTAGATCATTTATATATACTAAAAAGAGGAAAGGACCCAATATTGAGCCTTGCGGAACCTCCATTTTTACTTTCAAGCCCTGTGAATTAACACCAATGATTGAGCATTTGATTAAGCATTACCTTTTCAAACACCTTACTAAAAACCGGCAACACGGACACAGGTCTATAATTATTAGTATCTTTACTATCCCCGGATTTGAAAAGCGGTATGACTTTACTGTATTTCATTAAATCGGGGAAAACTCCTTGGTCTACGCACAAATTAAAAATTAGAGCTAAGTATGGAGCTATAGTCTCAAGTATGGAAGTACAAACTTTGATAGACATTCCCCATAGATCTTCGGTCAGTTTGATTTTTATTTGCCGGAAAGCTTTAATAACTGTCATCGGGTTTATGTGTTTAAATTTAAATTCAGCCTGGCATCCAGATACATTCGCTTTTAATAAACCAATTGAGACTTCAGAAGAGGAATTTAGAGCCTCCGTAGTTTTTAACGGTATATCGGTAAAGAAATTTACAAATTCCTGAGCTACTTCCTGATTAGAGCTTTTAGGACCACATACTGTATCTAATGTATACCTAGTATTACGTACTTTCTTCCTGTTAGTCTCGCTATTTATGACTTTCCAAACTGTCTTAATTTTATTTTCTGCTGTTTTAATCTTATTGCTAATGTGCAGGGCTTTGGCAACCTTGCATGAATTTCTAAAAAATTTTGAATACTTAGCAACATAGTTGTTAAAAGTTTCAGTGTTTACATAAGGCTTAAGGCCATAAAGCTCAAATAATGTTTCCCTACTTTTTCTGATACCTCTAGTTGCCCAATCACTAAATATAAATTTAGGGCAAATGCTTTTGGTCTTCTTTTCAAAAGTTTTATTGAAAAGAAATGATAAGCACTCTCTGTTGATTTGTAAAAATCGAAGATCTGGGACACCTGTCGTGGAACTCCAATAGCCCAGCTACACCATAACACATATAGGAATGACGTCTTAGCAAAAGTTGTTCAATTCGATAAGCACTCTCTGTTGATTTATAAAAATCGAAGATCTGGGACACCTGTTGTGGAACTCCCAAGAGCCCAGCTACACCATAACACACATAGGAATGATGACGTCTTAGTAAAAGTTGTTCGGTCTGATGGACATTTCCTGTTGACTTATAAAAAATCGAAGATCAGAAACATCTGATGTGAAAATTATTGCAAAGCTATCACTAATTTCACTGTATAATTATAAAATAACAAAAACTGAGAGTACCTACCTCCACGCGGTTAAGGCGGTAACAGTTTAGGACTGATTTTCAATGACGATGGTATATCATTGAAAATTTGACTCTACTGACCAAAACTCATTTTATCGAATAAATATGTCTTCGGGCTCATGTTATTTGAATGTTTAATTTCCTTTTACATTTATTTTCGTGACTCGGTAGTCTACCCGGTAACGCAGGGTACTTAGATTTTAATTGATCAGGTATCTTCACAACAAAACTATAACCATCCCTAGTAAGAGGTCAAACCTTTCCCAATGTTCCAAAGGAGCTAAAAGATTGAGGATCATAAGATCCCAAGAATCTACCGAAGAGCGTCAGAAGAGACTTGATGCTGTTCGAGAACATCAGGCTGCAACTTGCTCCGTGGAAACCTCTTCCGATCGCGAAGCACGCCTGCGTTCTCAGAGTATTTACGCATCTACATCCAGGTCTCTAGAGACCAGTGAAGAATAGATGCCTGACTGCGTTCACGGATAGAGAATTGCGCTTGAGTACCAAGCGTAAATACGCTTAGTACTCAAGCGCCGATCTTATGATGCGATATCGATGCGTAGATCGACTTCTAGATCTCTAGAGACAAGATCGCTAATCGGGAACGTCACGCATTGTCTCGCGAGTCGGAGATGTTCACGGATAGAGAATTACGCTTGAGTTCTCATCGTATCTACGCATCTGTTTCTAGGTCTCTAGGGATAAGTCGCGCATCACGTTCCCCACGTGATGCGCGCCTGACCGCTGATCGTGAGCGACATGCATTATCTCGCGAATCGGAAACGTTTACCCATACGCTTGAGTTCTCAGCGTATTCGCAAATCTACTTACAGGTCTTTTGAAACGAGTGATGAACGTGATGCGCGACTAACTGCTGCTCGAGATTATCATACATTGCCCCAAACAAGCACACAACAAAATATTCATAATCAGTTAGGATGTGAGAGAGAAAGAATTGCTGGAGTACGGCATGAAGACACAGAAGAAGAGCGCAACGAACGTTTGAATTCTGATCAAATTCGACATTGTCTGAACAGAATGTCGATATCATCTGAAGAATCGGATGTGTCTCAAGATATAGCCGTAGGGCATGGCGACCTTCCTTGGGTTGATAAGGAATGGAGTGCATTCACGTATACTCCTATGATTGAATACGCCACATATTCCGCCATCGGAAATATGGTTCAAATTTTTGCTTTTTGTGAAGCTGTTAAATGGCAAAAAGAAACAAACGGTATGTGTTGCTCAGGTGGGAAAGATCCGTTATTTTCCCGTCCCCGGGCTCTTAGAATTAGACGTTTCAGATCATCGATTTTGACGAACCCGGTGTCGCTGGCAAAAGCAACAGGATCCGCGTACGAAGTCGCGGGCAGAAGCTAGTTAGTTCAATAAATGTGAAAAATGGATTATGAAGTGTATTGCATTGTTTGTATATATATTCAATACTGCGTGCAGTATTGAATATAGTTATTCGACGATAGATGGCGTTGTGCGTTATGTGACGCAGACGAAGTTGCGCGGGTCAGCTAGTACCAAATAAAAATTGAAGTTAAAAGGGTAAAAAAAACTTATGACAAAAAAGTCAACGAAATAAGAAAGAAAGTCACCGACTTCCGAAAGCTATTTTACACTTTTTTGTGTTTGTTTTAGTTTTAGTTTGTTTTAGAAGTCGGTTTCATTTTTTTCAAAAAGTTGTTTTTTACCCTTTTTAGTAGGTACTGGCGTGATATTATGTTATGCGATTGAGTAAACAATGCATAGATATGCGATAGCATCAATCGCAGTTGATTTGCTGTCGTTTATTTAAGGCGCTACCCCAGGCTATATTAGCAACTCTATTTGTGGTGATTCAAACTTCGTTTGAAATACTATTAGAATAAAGTTCTAATCAGCTTGCACTACAAAGTGGTTTTTACGTCAGTCACTGCGGGTCGAATAGTGCGAAATTAGTGATTTTTATTCTTTATAAAATCAAATTTCCGTCTTTTGAAAAAAAAAAAACTAGCATTATGTTCATTATTAAATTGTCTATCCATTAGTATAAGAAGCAAATCAAAATAATGTTAACTTTACGAGAAGAAGCATGTTATAAATATTTTTTTCTCATTTTTGTGGTTTCATTGTGAGGGGATTTATTACACATTATGAGACTTAAAATAAAAAATAAAACTACCACTTTGCAGTCTAAGAATATGTAGAAATTTAATGTATTTTTATTACTTGGTATTTCTTTTGGATAAAGAGGAGTTGGCTCCAAAAAACTGCACAAAAAACGGCTTTTGCCTGGGGTAGCGCCTTAAGAGTTCCTTCAATTTATCCAAGATCCCGTGATCAGATCCAGACCATTTTTCTATGGGACCATCTGTGACCCTTTTAAACAAAAAAAGAATTTTCCAAATCGGTTTAGGCGGCATCGAGAAATCGGGGAACATACATAAAAAAAAACTAAGATTACGACGAATTGAGAACCTCCTTTTCGAAGTCGGTTAATAAATAAAGGACATGCTTGGAGGACACTGCCATTTTATTTTTCGTTCAAACACAAGCTGCTTTAGCATTAAAAATATAATCTTTAGGTGCGTACACTATTAATTAATAACAGAGCATTCTCAATCAGAAAATACTCCTTCCTCGTAAAATACATCAAACAACGCGCATACGTGACGACGACGCTTAACTCTTCATGTTAGTTTATTATTCCGTGTCGCGCGCTTGTCACTTCCATGGCATAATTATTCTGTGGCAATTACTACAATACTAAAAAAATGTATGTTCCTTATAAAAATGCCAATTTTTTATAGGGTGCAAATTTAAAGGAGACCAAATTAACATGATTGTGATGATTTTCAAAACAATCAAAATTTCCCGCGAAGTACAGCGGCAGACATGCGTGAAAAACTAATTTCCATAAGTCACACTAGGGTGCAAAATCAATCATGTATTTAGGTCAAAATGTCTAACCGTTTCCTCAGTTAACAAAACTACACAATTTACCCCACAGCCGCAATGACCAAAAAACACATTTTTACGATTTTTATTTTTTTTTTCTGTCTGCGTTGGTCCGATTAAAATAAATAAAATGTAATAATGTAGATTGAGGTGTAATAAAGCGTATAAAAAATTACGCTGAGTACATCTGTGTTCTCTGGTTAGTTATGACTAATTAATAGTTTTCACCCCCTTCCGTAGGGGTGGTAAAAGCAATTTGTTTTTTATACTCGATCTTTAACTCATACAAATCCATCAGAAACGTTTTTGCCTCTCCGGAGAATTTATTCCAATCTTAATTAAAAAATGGCCTAATTTGACTACACTCAAAGATATACAGTGACGGTTCCAAATTCAAACTTTTGTTTTTTTTTTTGTAGCTGTTAGATTGGCACAACTGTTTTCCATTTTGGCGCGGAGTTTGAGAATTGAGTTGCATCTGTTATTTATATTAAAAGTGCTGTTTTTAGTTGTATTATATCTAGTGGGTATAGCGAATTTCATTATGGACAAAAACACCGAACAAAGAGTTTGGCTTAAATTTTGCATCGCCAAAGGAATTTCGTGTTCGGATTCGGAGTCACTGTAACGTTTTTACAGAAGGCTTACGGTGAATCGACTTTATCAAAAACACGTGGTGCTTACGAGTGGTACAAAGCGTACAAAAGCGGTCGAGATGTGATGGAAAAGGAGATCACCCAGATATAAACTTATCATTTGGATGGAGCATAACATAAAAAACATTTTTTTATTATTACACCAAAGTCGTAAGTCAATTCACCGAGAAGTTATTCAACCACAAAATATCTGAGATCACCCAGATTGGAGTAATTTTTTTTGCCGGTCAACTAAAATAAACGCAAAAATTAAATAGAGCTTATGGATATAAACGTTGTTTATTCTCGGTTTTCCCGTTCTCCTGGTCTTCCCGTTAATCTTCCCGGTCTTCCCGTTCTTCCCGTTCTTCCCGGTATTCATCTCGGTGTTACCGGTCTTTTTCCCGTTCTTCCCGGTCTTCCAGTTCTTCCCGGTCTTCTTCCCGTTCTTCCCGGTCTTCTTCCCGTACGTGCCGGTCTTCTTCCCGATATTCCGGCCTTCCCGTTCTTCCTGGTCTTCTTCCCGGTTTTCCCGTAATTCTTCCCGTCCTTCCCGATCTTCTTCCCGGTCTTCGTGTTCTTCCCGGTATTCTTCCAGGTCTTTTTCCCGTTCTTCACCTGTTCTTCCCGTTATTCTTCCCGGTGTACCCGGTCTTCTACCCGGTGTTCCCGGTCTTCTTTTCGGTCTTTTTCCCGTTGTTCCCGGTGTTCTTCCGTACTTCCCGGTCTTCCCGTTCTTCCCGGTCTTCTTCCCATTCCTCCCGGTCTTATTCCCGTTCTTCCCGGTCTTTTTCCCGTTCTTCTCGTTCTTCCCGGTCTTCTTCCCAAGTTCTATACCTAAGTTTTCAATAATTAATAATGATTACTATGACATAAATGCTACTGGTTGATGAAGACGCAAATCAAAGGAGATCTGCCGATCATCTTGAAGCCCAAACTCATCGATGTGTTAATCCTGCCCGTCCTAACCTACGGAGCTCAGACGTACTCTCTACTCATTACTGCAAAAGTACTCTTAACTCAACTTATTGCAAAAGTTCTGCCTTGGGTTCTGCCAAAGAGCGACGGAGCGCAGCATTCTGGCTGTAAAGAGAATAGATAAAATACGAAACACAATGGTGAGCTCAAAAATGGGAATTACAGACGTAGGCGAAAACGATGTCAGGCTCAAATGGGATTGGTCTCACGTGCACCGCATGCATAACGACCTCTGGGCAAAGGTCTCAACACGACGGGTGCTTGAAGATAGACGGCGCCGCCCAGGCCGGTCTACATAGAGGTGGTGTGATGATCTGAACGCACATCACGAAGGCAATGTTTCAAGGTGGCGCAAAAGAAGAGCACCTGGAAGCAAACACAAAAAAACAAACACAAACAACAGCAGCAAACATACAACAAACACAGCAGTTTTAAACAGCAGTGGGACATTCGGGGTTACTAAAAAAAAGTATAAAATCTATACATAACAAATGCCTAATGCGTCCAAATCATCAGCCTGAGGATGGACGACGCTGCGAAGGCCGGCCTAGAAAGAGGTGGCTCGTTGCGTTGCGTTGCGGATACTGCGTTCCGTTGCTCTTCGGTATACTCCAGGTGGGATTTTTGCAATTAGTTGAGTGACGAGGTCCGAGCACCGTAGGTTAGGACGGGCAGGATAAAAACATCGACGAATTGGAGCTTCGAGCAGATCGGCACATCTCCCTTGACCAGTAGCATTTATATTTTAGTAATCATTATGTCCGCATGGTGTCGGAAGTAAAGAATAGCACCATCCCACATCTTCCCGTGGGTGTCGTAAGAGGCGACTAAGGGTCTTGCCAGAGAATGGGCAGCAGCGTTCTCTGTGCTTTTGTAACAACCGTACTGCGATCGTCAACCCGCCTGCCAAGCGTGGCGATTATGGCAAAACCCCCCAAAATGATCACCGCATTACATAAATGGCCCCTAGTGCTCGGCAGCCCGTCTACCCTCGGCTACGGCAGCGGTCGAGGTTATGGCGTTGCAAGGGGTGCGAAGAATCCCCGGATAGGATCCGGCTGCCTATACCAACGACTGGACCTGGCAACGTATAACACGCGCACACTCCGGACCGACCGACGAGAAGATAGCGGAACTCGAAGAGGAGTTGAGCAGGCTGCAGTGGAGTATTGTGGGATTATCTGAAGTCCGAAGAGAGGGGGAGGACACGATAATCCTAAAATCCGGCAACCTGCTTTATTTCCGAGAGGGTGACCGCCAGTCCCAGGGTGGTGTTGGTTTTATCGTCCACAAGTCCCTCGTGAACAACGTGGTGAAGATCGAGAGTGTGTCGACCAAGGTGGCGTACCTTGTACTCAGAATATCCTCAAGATATTCGCTGAAGGTCATACAGTTCTACGCCCCTACCTCGGTACACCCCGACGACGAAGTGGAGACCATGTATGAGGATATCTCTAAAGCCATGCATGGTTTCAAAACTCACTTCACCGTTGTCATGGGGGACTTCACCGCAAAACTGGGCAAACGAAACGGGGATGAGCTGCAGGTGGGGCAATTTGGTGTTGGACGTCGGAACCACCGGGGCCACCAACTGGCTAGTTTTATGGAGAAGGAGGGCCTCTATATGATGAACTCCTTCTTCAAAAAGCGTGAGCACAGGAAGTGGACCTGGCAGAGCCCAGATGGTGCAACAAAAAACGAGATTGACTTCATCATGTCAACCAAGAAGCAAATGTTCAATGATGTCTCTGTGATCAATTCGGTGAAAACCGGGAGCGATCACCGCATGGTAAGAGGCACATTGAAAATCAATATCAAGCTAGAAAGGTCTCGACTGATGAAGTCTACGCTCCGCCCAGCACAGATCCAAATCCAAAACACCGAGAGCTTTCAGCTCGAACTCCAGAATCGTTTCGAGTGCCTAGGCAGCTCAATGGACGAATACGACGATGGGTTCGTGGAAACTGTCCATACGACCGGGTCTAAGTTATTTTCAAGAGATCTGGCTATTGGGCAGAGCCAGCTTACGAAACTGAAGACCGACGATGGCAGGATTTTATCCGCCAAACCGGAGCTACTGAGGGAGATCGAGAGTTTGGCTACTGAGGGAGATGGACAGTTGTACACGTCAACCAGCAAACCCATTGTCGACCTAGCAAACGACCCAAGAACTAGACTAACCCGACACTATACCGAAGACATCCCGGACGTCAGCCTGTACGAGATTAGGATGGCTCTGAAACAGCTCAAAAACAACAAGGCACCGGGTGATGACGGAATTACGGCCGAACTCCTGAAGGCGGGTGGAAAACCGGTACTTAAGGCCCTTCAGAAGCTGTTTAATTCCGTTATACTCGAGGGGAAAACGCCACAGGCATGGTGCAGGGGTGTAGTGGTACTCTTCTTCAAGAAGGGTGACAATGCCCGGTTGAAGAATTACAGGCCCATCTCACTTCTAAGCCACGTCTACAAGTTGTTTTCAAGAGTCATCACGAATCGTCTCGCGCGCAGGTTTGACGATTTCCAGCTACCCGAACAAGCCGGTTTTCGAAAAGGCTTTAGCACCGTGGACCACATACATACGCTTCGGCAGGTTATACAGAAGACCGAAGAGTATAATTTGTTACTTGCCTCTCTGCTTAGCGTTTGTGGACTACGAAAAAGCCTTTGATTTGATCGAAACCTGGGCTGTACTGCAGTCTCTCCAACGGTGCCAAATTGACTATCGGTACATCGAGGTGTTGAAGTGTTTGTACAAAAACGCCACCATGTCAGTCCGACTTCAGGACCAAGCCTCGGAACCTATCCTTCTGCAGCGAGGTGTAAGACAGGGAGACGTCATATCTCCGAAACTGTTCACCGCTGCACTGGAGGATGTCTTCAAGGTTCTGGACTGGAGAGGGCTAGGCATCAACGTCAATGGCGAGTACATCACTCACCTTCGGTTTGCCGACGCTATGTGGTCATGGCTGAGACCATAGAGGACCACAGTACAATGCTCGATGATCTCAGTAGAGCTTCCGAAAGAGTAGTTCTAAAAATAAACATGGACAAGACGAAGGTCATGTTGAATACCCATGTCACTCCCATTCCTATCAAGATCGGAGACTCTACACTCGAAATTGTAGACGATTATGTATGCCTAGGACAAACGGTCCAGTTAGGTAGGTCTACCTTCGAGGAAGAGGTCAATCGTCGAATCCGAGTCGGCTGGGCGGGCAGCGTTCGGGAAGCTGCGCGGTATCTTCTCGTCCAACTCTTTTTGTTTTAGGAATGGTTGGCTACTATAAGTTGGAAGTTAGGCGCAACCTCGCTCTTTTAAAATATGTTTTCATGGTATTTCGTGGTATGCTGAATAATCCACAAATACTGGAATCGTTGGGATTGCTCGTTCCAAACAGGAGGCTACGGTTGGGACCAAGGGAGGGGACTTTTAAAGTTCCGGCAACTCGTACAAACTTATTAAAGTTCGCACCAGTGATTCGTGCAATTAGAACACTCAATGATATCACTCGGCATTTGGATATTTTTTCTTGCTCTTTGGCGGAATTCCAGAGGGTGACACTTAGCATGTTGTCTACTGTTTAAATTGTGCTTCTACCCAGACTCGTTAGTTGGGACTGCACAATTAATTAGCTATAATGACTACTTTTGTTAGCTTGGGTTTTACCTGTTAAAACAAATGTATGTATTAATGAATAAAATAAATAAACTTACCGCAGACGAAAGTCTATGACCAGTGTGTGTTGCCTGTGATTACATACGGGACCGAAACGTGGTCGCGACCAATGGGCCTTATCAAAAGGCTTAAAGTCACCCAAAGGGCAATGGAGAGGGCTATGCTCGGAGTTTCCTTGCGTGATCGAATCAGAAATGAAGACATCAGCAAGAGAACCAAGGTCACCGACGTAGCCCGAAGAATTGCTAAACTTAAGTGGCAGTGGGCAGGGCACATTGCTCGCAGAACGGATTGCCGATGGGGCCGAAAAGTTCTGGAGTGGCGACCGCGAACCGGAAGACGATGCGTTAGAAGACCTACCACTAGGTGGACCGATGACCTGGTGAAGGTTGCGGGAATCCGGTGGATGCGAGTCGCAAGGGACCGGTCAATGTGGCGACACTTGGGGGAGGCCTATGTCCAGCAGTGGACGTCTTTCGGCTGAGATGATGATGAAAATGAACCATTATTATTTATGGGTATAGATCTAAAGTTGCATAATAAAAATGTTAACATCCTTAAGCTTTATTTAATTACTAGCTGACCAACGCAACTTCGTCTACGGCACAAAAAAAGAGATAATGACCTTTGTTTGATTGATTTAGTTTTTATCACCGACTTCTGAAGCTAAAGTTATTTTTCAATTTTATGTGTGAAGTCGGTTTTATTTTTTGCAAGAGTTTTTTATTCTTCACATTGTAGCGGTTCATATGGTGCTTATCCTTTCACAGCGTACCGGCGTGATTTTTTGTTATGAACTGATGTAAATAAATATAATAAATAATAATAGACAGACACGAGATTTCAGCAATCCCAGTACATTTGCTATGCTATCATTTATTGAGGAGTTCCGTTGCCTAACTCTGAAGTTCTTCATCAGATCAGTACCAAATTGAAACGGGATCACTCCGAAAAAGTACTCTTCTAAAACTATCCAAATCGCTTCTTGTGTGCCTATAAAATTTGAAGAGTCATGAGTATATATTTTTCCAGGATCCCATCATCAGTATCCTGACCCTTTCAAGTCCCTTTGAAACAATAAAAAAAAAATCGGTCCAGCCATCATCGCGAGTAATCGGGGAACATTGAATTGAGAACCTCCTCCTTTTTGATGTCGGTTAATAACAACGTTATGGTAGGTACTCAAATATCCGGGTAGCCTATAAAAGATTTGGCCGAGTATCGTAAAGTTGCTCCTAAGAATTGAAGAGTTCCGTTACTTTATCATAGATCCCATAATCAGGAACTAACCAAACACTCATCAAACTACCCTTGAAGTACACCCTTTCCAATAAAATAAAAAAACGGTATATGTCACGGTAATAGGCTTATCCCCAATAAATGGAACTTAACAAACCTAACTGTCGAAATCTGGGAGTATTGTACACATCTGCGTACCCCCTCAGAGCATACAGGCGTGATGTTCTGTCATGATGTTGTACAAACAATAAACATCCACGCGATTGCAGCAATCACTGCAGTTTTGCCGTCTAATTTTGAAGAGTTCCATTAATATCTACGAAGATCAGCATCAGATCTTAACCAAATTAAAATGGGACCACACGGGAAGCACCAGCTTTCAAGTAAAAAAGAATCATCAAAATCGCATTACGCAGTCGAAAGTTCTGAGGTAACAAACACAAAAAGAATAAATATTCCCGGTTTTTGCAACAATTTTCATTCATGCTCCGCTCCTTTTGGTTGTAGCTCGATGTTATATCGCTTTATAACCTTCCTCGATACATGGACTATCCAACACGAATATTTTTTTTTCAATTTCAATCAGTAGCTCCTGAGATTAGCGCGTTCAAACAAACAAACACAAACTCTTCAGCTTTACTATATTAGTATACCTACCTAGATAGCATTTATTTTAGTTGAGGCTAAAAAAATACCCTAATCCTGGGTGATCTCAGATATTTTGTGGTTGAATAACTTCTCGGTGAATTGACTTACGAAGTACGACTCGTGTAATCATAAAAAATGTTGATTATGTTATGCTCTATCCAAGTAATAAGTTTACTTTGGTTGGCTTTTGAAAATAGCCTAGAAATGTATGAAGGCTGGGTGATCTCCTTTGCCTCGCTCTGGTAGGCCATCAACGTCTGCAACTGAAGTTATCATCGCAAAAGTGAAGGAAATAGTGACTGAAAATCCTCATTCAACTTTGAGGGAGATAGCCGCCGAACTTTCAGTATCTCACGACACGAGTGGATCCGTACCAATTTAACTAGTAATTTGGGTATGAAACATGTTACCACTCGGCTAGTCCCAAAAGACCTGAATTTTCTCCAAAAACTCAATCGCATGAGAGTCGCTGAGGACATGCTATAAGTTGGTGTCAGTTAAGATCGAAATAGAGGTAATTGCTCCGACTTTCATCCCGATGTCGAAATATTAGCAATACTGTCCCTCCATGCATCCGTACAAACCTGTCGCAAATCTGATATCGCTTGAGTCTCATAATACATCCAAAATGACCGACCCACATACACAACAAAGTGCACAACCCAAAAAAATAAGAAATCGAGCAAACGTACCCTACGAAATAAATTTAAAAAATAATTGTTTTAAATATTGTATTTTCGTTTTTAACGGTATTAAAACTTACTGAAACGTCAATTAAAAAAAGTAAATAAATTATTGTGCATCTTTAAATTAGGATCTGGGACTTTTGCGCGAAGGACACTTTTTGTGCGCACCCACCTACGCGAAAAGACATTATATGCGCGCATGGACTTCAGCGCGACTGGAGTATTGCCCACCTTAATGGCTACTAAGGTTTACCCTGCAGAGTAAACAAAACATCACGCCTGTTAGTACTTGAAGGTGGTTTTTTTTTGTTTTTCCGTCATGGGTGTCGTTTTATGGTATTCGAGGTCGCTTATTACGAAAATGAGATCAAATAAAACATCGCAGATGGGGCCAAAGAAAATTTTTGGATTTTCCGTCATGGGTGTCGTTTTCATGGTTTTCAGGGTCGCTGATAACGAAAATGAGGACAAAATGAAAATCCAAGATGACGTCCAGGTTTTTTTTTGTTTTTCCGTCATGGGTGCCGCTTTCGTAGTTTTCAGGGACGCTGATAACGAAAATGAGGACAAAATCAAAATCCAAGATGGCGCCGAGAAAGCGGACGCCATCTTGGATTTTCAATCTGAACTCGTTTTCGTAATCAACGACCCCGAAAACCATAAAAACGACACCCGTTAAAAAATCCACCTTCAAGTAATAACAGGCGTGATGTTATGTTTCCTACAGAGTGAACCTCAGTGGCCATTAAGTCGCGCTAAAGTCCATTCGGGCAAGTGTCCATTCGTGCAAGTGTAAAAATTATGCATTATTCTTTAATAAAATACTGAATAAATGTAAAGTCAGTGCACATTGTAAGTATTAAAACATTCTTATGACATAACTATCTCATCACAGAAAACGATAATTCTGATCTTTTGCCGTTTTTGTTTTTGCGAGGTCATCGCGTCATCGTGTTGGTAAAATCCTTCACATTGAAGCATTTTTTTTACGTCACGCGTAAATTTATAAATTCGAATTTACTTATTTATTTTTTTGCTAAGAAACTAATTGTATTAGTTTAATAAATTCGAATTGGAACAACACAAGATTCTCAACCCGTGTATGTCTAGCCAACTGGTACTACGATACTCTAGCGATATAAGCAAGTATCGCTTATTGGTCGACTTAGGTAATGAGTAAGTGTCATTATCGTTTAATCATGAAAAACTTGGTAGGTAGGTGTGAATGACCTCTATTTCGATCTTAACTGGCACCAACAGAAGGAGTCAACTCCGACCCAACATTCATGAAACGCATTGTTACTGGTGACGAGACGTGGGTTTACGAGTTTGACATGCAAACTAGTCAACAAGCTTCGGATTGGCGCCTTCTAACTGAACCGAAACCGAAAAAAAAAGAATTCGCGGAAAAAAAAAAATTGAGCTCGACTCCGGAAACAGCGTTTAAAAAATGTTTTGATGAATGATGGATTATTCGTTGGCCAAGTGTATCATTTCTGAAGGAGCATACTTTGAAGGTGATAAAATAAATAATATAATAATAATAATAAAACATTTTTATTTCTCTTCCACAAAGGCGCCTTAAAAATATGACTATACTACATTAGATAAATCCTTTGTCTTAAATGATAATAGAAGAACACAGTAATCAAACAAACGGAAAAACTTGGATGAATACAAACATTTTGTGTACTTTGATCTTTTCCCGTTACTTTCTTGACAGAGCAGTATCATAATAAGATTAGGTAGGTACATAAAGAGTTCACTAAACGCCAAACTGAAACAACAGTTTTTCAAATTCTAAAGTTTCAAAGTAATGACATACGAGTAGGGTGACCATCCGTCTGAACTTGATCAGATCTTAACTCTTGACATTGTTTCTTACTTCTCAGTTCCCTAACGATTTTTATTTTAGAAAATAAAAGTAAGTATTATGGAATTAAAGTACGTTTAACAAATGATCTAAGTTGAAATGTCCTCACGTTTCTGAATATGTCCAGCTTTTTGCCAGCAGAACTTATCAAAAATGCGTGGCGAACTGGCAATGTATCTCTCACCGTAAAATTGTCAAAATTGTCAATTGTTTCTCTCTAGCGATATTGTAAAGTCTCGAAATATTGTCAACTGAACAAACTGAAGATACAGAAGTATCTTTGCCCCCATAATCGGGACTTAGGGCACCCCCCCCCCCCCGTTAGGTTAGTTAGGTTTCTTTAAACCCTGCACTCGGAAAAAGCGGGTTAGGTGATATTAATAGGTATTTCTCAGGAATGGTACATTATCTTTTCATGAGAGTGGTACCACTGGGCAAGGGGGACCCCACCTTCCCTCCACACCGCGTGGGTTGACTACTATCGCATGCATTTCACGAAAAATAATGCGTTTTATTGTAAGCAGTATGTTCGTTTGACAATATTTCGAGAGTTTACAATATCGCTAGAGAGATTACAATATAACGTGTTTGACAATTTTACGGTGACATATATCCGTAAAATAATATAATCAATTAGGTATGTTTTGTAGCCCTGGGTTCTAGTTACAATGAGTATTCAACTATTCATCATAAAATTGTCTTACGCTGTTACAGGTGCCGAAAGAACCATTTGTATGGGATAAGATTGAACAGTTTTTAAGTTTAATTCCCGATCCGTTTACATCAAAAGCTAAGCAAGAAAGGTACGTAAAATACTTGCAATTTCTAATAACACTCGTTGAATGCATACCTCATGCATGACCTTCTTTTATAATTCGGTTCAAATAGAAGCAAATTGACTTTTGTTGCTGATCATACCTAAGTATCCCATAATTGTGTGCGCACGACCTGCGCTCCAAATGTAGGTGCTATGCTTTGGTATTAAGATAATCCTTTTCACAATAAATCACATTTTATTCCATAATTACCTAATTGGCAATGCTTGGTTTTGTATGTATGTAACTACTAATGGCCTAAGCTTTGAATAGGTACATAAAAATAACGTAACGTCGGATAGCAACTGAACTTCAATCTCGATAAAGTGATAAAATGTTGACTCCTTCAAGCGTGTGCTAATGAATATATTAGGTACTTAATTTAATTAGATAATTATTATAATAATAAATAATAATAAGTAATAAATATCGCTGGACATTAACACACAGCGCCATCTAGTGCCACACTAAGCAAGGCTTGTGTCGTGGACACCAGATAGTTGATATATTACATATATACTTTTTTGTTTGTAAATACATACTTATTATACATATAAACATCCATGACTCGGAAACAAATGTATATGCTCATCACACAAACATTTGCTCCTACCGGGATTCGAACCCAGGACCCTACGAACGTAAGGCAGCCTCACTACCACTACGCCATTCGGGTCGTCAAATCGTCGTCAAGTCATATCTATGGATCACGTTTATCAGATGAATAGTTGCCCATTCTTGCAAAGCGTATAATTATTATTATAGTAAGACTCGAAAACTCTTTCTCGCATTTTAGTCCGTATGCTTAGTGCGAGTTTTTTGTACGTACCTATCGACCGTGTCAACGTTTAACGCAAATTTGTATGGCGCTGAGTAAGCGCCACCTAGCGTAATACGTGAGAACTACATATTGTTAGTGCTAATTCTAAACGCATCGACAATTGTTAACTTGCGAGTGTGAGATTCTAGAATACGTTCGTTCGTTTCGCGTTAATTCACTGCAAGAAGTGGCGCGTACATTAGTAACCGGCCAAAATAAATTGACAGTCGTATTTTGTGTTCATAACAGAAGCGACTGCCTATTTAACTAGTTGTGGTTATACAACGAAGTTAGACGACATTATTTATCTGTGGTCAATGGTCATTAGTTTTGTTTGTGTTTACGAAATTTTGTGTTGTGATTTGCATACAGTTTTGAATATTATTGTTAAAAATAAAGACTAGCCCGTCCCAATTTGAAATTTTGGTAACAAAAACGGAGCAGTTAGTGTAATTTATATCTTTTGGTGTGTAGTGAGTGACCTTGATCCATCTGTGAAGTTTGTAGAACTAAGTTAGTTACTTTTTAGGCATGGAGATCTAAGCAAATGATCTAATAATGTCCGAGTGGCTTTTAGTGGAGCACTCTATCATTGTTCACGTGACCCTGTTTACGTGAGCGTGTTTACGTGTTTTTTTTTTTGTGGCATTAAATTACGCTTATCTTGTGCTTTTGCGGTCTCAAACACTCTCCAAACGAATCAATACGAGATTCCATTGTAAGTTTTATTCACAATATGAAATTAAATTAAATTACTTTGTTATATGACCACTCTCACGATGCTCTCACCACAAAATCTTAAGTGACAACTTTCACGCTCGCAAGTGACTGTGTTTCGTATTCAAGCTGTCAAAACCGTCGAAATTGTAACTTCACTCGCGTTATACATGCAAATGTTAGCAATGTGCTCGAAACGGTCCTTACTGTCTTAGAGGCACTGGATTGTCACTATCGACGACGTAAAATCGATCTACGCGATACAGACGTTACTCGAATTTTAGTATGAAACTCGCCCTAAGCATACAGAGGGATCTGTCTCAAAGTTGTACACGGCCTTTGTATTTCCAGCGTACCTATGTTAGGGTTCGAAAAGTACATAATATAATCATCAAAATGATCTTTGTCATCTTCTAATTGCGTTGACTTGAAAAGCTCACAAGTTGTCTGTAGGTAGCTAAATGGCGTTTCTGTATAGGAATTTAGGATTGTATCCTGGAAAGATAATTGTACTAAACAAAATTATTTTTCTTTTTTTTATAGATTCGCAAATAGTTTCGGCTCAATAACAAGACTAATTATAGAGTACGAGCGTCTAAAGTCGCACCTTGTAAAAAATACAAAAAGCCCTATTGTGTTTGCTCACAATGATTTGCTTCTCGGAAACGTAATATACAACAAAGAGGAAGATAAAATATCCTTCATTGATTACGAATATGCTGCGTACTGCTATCAAGCGTACGATATAGCCAATCATTTCAACGAATTCGTTGGTGAGTATTTCATCGATCGCTATACAAGGGCATCGCCAGCTTTTGAGCTTAGGGGGAGCAGAAGGGTGCGAAGAAAAACAAATTTTTGTAAGGGTTTGGTCCACTATTTATGGTTGCAGTTCTTCTAAGAATCTAAAATGCAACCACAAAATTGGTAGCACCCGGAGGTGCTATTATTAACCAATCCGAATTGGATAGATTTTCTATACCTATTTGTTTAAACAGAGGTAGAGAGAGAGAGCGAAGTAACTAATTTTGTCAAATAATTTGAAAAGGAACTAGAGGGAATTTAAGCGGTTAAGCTTTCTACTCCAGACAAGTGAGCGTTTCTTTAGTCCTTATTCGGAAACTTAGTGAGACAATTTTAAGGACAAAAGGAAACGCAAACAGTTCGCCTGCAAAATGCAGGGGGCCCGGTGGGAGGAAGCGGAATTGGAATGCCAATAACGGCCCCATTAGCATTACGCTTCCTCCAAGCGAACGTCAACCACTACGCCTGCGCTCAGGATCTGTTGCTCCAGACTCCAGACCAGAACATGGCGCAGTGGTCGATAAACGTCGCTGTGGTTGCCGAGACGTATTTTGCCCTGCGCCTGTCCAACAGGCCCCGAGTGGTCCGCGTTGGGCGCTGAAGCAGCTGGACCGGGAGCTCCTCATGGAAGCCTCGATCGTGGCCTGGGTGACATCACCGGACAGGCCTGTCAACGTTAACAATGAGGCAGGGCAGGGTGGTCCCAGGAGGCCATGTCTGACATTTGCGACGTGGCAATGCCCCGAGTCCGGCCAGGAAGGCGACGTCAGGTGTACTGGTGGTCGCGAGAGCTAACGTCTCTTAGCGAGGCGTGCGTTGCTGCGTGCTGCCTATACATCGGGCCAAGGATCTGGCCCGCGAGGAGATGCTGAAGACTCTCGACAGAGATCCGTGGGGGTGCCCTTACAAGATGGTGCGGGATAAACTCCACACCTGGGCCCCCCACTGACGCAGTCTCCGGCCTGAGCTCGTGGAGGACGTGGTGAGCGGTCTGTTCCCTTCGCGAGGGGAATTTCCCCCCCGCCCATGGCTGGGCTGACGACGACTACGCTCCGGAAGTGACTGGGGTAGACCTGAGTGTGGCGGTAGGTAGGCTAAAGGCCAAAAAATACTGCCCGGTACCAGATGCCCTCGCCTGGCAAAGCCTGAAGTCCTGGCCTCGGAGGCTCTCGGGCCCCGACTGGAGGGGCTCCTTATGCTTGGAGAGAGGCTTCGTTGGAAGATGGGGAAGCTGGTTCTCATTCGGAAGCCGGGGCGCCCTGCGGACTCTCCGTCCACATACCGGCCCACCGTGCTGCTCGACGAGGTAGGCAAGCTCTTTGAAAGAATCATTGCAAACCGCCTCCCCGATCACCTTGAGGGGATGGGTTCGGATCTTACGGAAAATCAGTTTGGTTTCCGCAAGGGGCGCTCTACTCTACGGTGGACGCCATCATGCGCATGAGAGCTACCACGACGGGGATGTGGTGTCCCGGGGTGGGGTTGTCTGGGCGGTGTCTCTCGACATCGCCACGCCTTCAACACCATGCCCTGGAGCAGCATTAGGGAGGCACTCCGGTATGACTAGATATCTCCGTCGTGTGGTCGGGGACTACCTGACGGACAGGGCCGTCATCTACCCCGGTCGCAGCGGAGAGTGAAACCAGCGAGAGATGTCGTGCGGTGTCCCACAGGGATCGGTTCTGGGGCCGCCCCTGTGGAATATCGGTTACGACTGGGTGCTGCGCGCCGACCTCCCTAGTGGCGTCAGCGTAGTTTGCTACGCTGACGATACGCATATCCGCGTGTCATATTTGGCCCCCAAACTGGACCGGACCGGGGCTGCCTTCAGGCGGCTCCTGCCCAACCTGGGGGATCCAACTGGCGTGGGTTCTACGCGGGGGTCGTGCGGTCCATGGCCCTTTACGGGGCCTCGGTGTAGGCGCGTTCCTTGAGGCGGCGAGCCGCCCATCACCTGAACGCGCCCCAAAAGATGGTAGCCGTTAAGCTAGTCCGTGGGTACCGCACAATCTCCGGCGAGGCGGCAAGCCTTCTTGCCGGATTGCAGCCATGGGATCTGGAGGCGATTATACTCGCGCGCCTGCATGAATGGCGCGCGGAGTCGCTACGCCGCGCGCCGGGGGAAAATCCGCTGCCGCGGCAAACTGCCGCTCAGCGGACAGACCTCCGGCGTGATCTCATGGCGACATGGAGAGAGCGACTGTCGCAACCCCGTGCAATGCACGCTACAATAGTGGCGACAAGTCCCCTCTTTGAGGAGTAGCTTGAGAGGCGGCACGGCGTCTTCACCTTCCGCCTGACACAGGCCCTCATCAGACTAGACATGGTTGTTGCGGCGCGCCGCCGCCGCCGCCGCCATTTGCCGCTCGGCGTGAGTTCGGCTCGTATATGTAATTTTGTTTGAGTTTTTCACCGGTTTTACCACGTTAAGTTTTGAAATGACAAGTTTAATAAATACTAGTGAGAGTTAACTCTCTGTATCTTATGTGCGAGAAGTTGTTATATAGAATGATTTTCTCGAAAACACAATGGTTCCTCATCATTCCTAAGTCAAACTTTCGAGGGAACAGTGTCGTTGCTAGATATGGAATCGAAGATAATCTACTAGACGAAGAGTGTTGGCGATGGCTCTGAAACAGACACCGGGTGATGACGGAATTATGGCCGAATTCCTAAAGGCGAGTGGAAAATCGGTAAGCTATATAAGCTATTTAACACAGATCCAAATATAAAACCCCGAGAGCTTTCAGCTTGAACTCCAGAATCGTTTCGAGTGAATAGGAAGCTCAGTGGACGAATACAACGATGGGTTCTTGGAAACTGTCCATCCGACCGGGTCTAAGTTCTTCAATACACGTCGTATAGATCAGAAATAGAGGTTCTCCGATCAAACTCTCAAGCTCATGAAGGAGCGGCGTGAGATGATCCTTCAGATGAGGCGTCGAAATACCGGCAGCTCAATAGACGGATCCCTAAATCCATGAAGGGCGACCTTCGCCTCTTTAATACCGAGTGTATTAAAGACGCGATCGAGCCGAACAAAGAGGCTCCAAAGTATTTTCAAGAGATCTGGCTGTTGGGCAGAGTCAGCTCACGAAACTGAAGACCGACGAAGGCAGGATCTTATCCGCCAAACCGGAGCTTCTGAGGGAAATCGAGAGCTTCTATGGACAGTTGTACACGTCAACCAGTAAACCCGACACTATACCGAAGACATCCCGGACATCAGCCTGTACGAGATTAGAATGGCTCTGAAACATCTAAAAAACAAAAAGGCACCGGGTAATGACGGAATTACGGCGGAACTCCTGAAGGCGGGTGGAAATCCGGTACTTAAGGCCCTTCAGAAGCTGTTTAGTTTCGTCATACTCGAGGAGAAAACGCCACAGGCATGGTGCAGGGGTGTAGTGGTACTCTTCTCCATGAAGGGCGACAAGAATTAGAGGTTGAAGAATTACAGGCCCATCTCACTTCTAAACCATGCTACAATTTGTTTTCAAGAGTCATCACGAATCGTCTCGTGCGCAGGTTTGACGATTTCCAGCCACCCGAACAAGCCGGTTTCCGAAAAGGCTTTAGCACCGTGGACCACATACATGCACTTTGGCAGGATATACAGAAGACCGAAGAGTATAACTTGCCTCTCTGTTTAGCGTTTGTGGACTACGAGAAAGCCTTTGATTCGATCGAGACCTGGGCTGTACTGCAGTCTCTCCAACGGTGCCAAATTGACTATCGGTACATCGAGGTGTTGAAGTGTTTGTACAAAAACGCCACCATGTCAGTCCGACTTCAGGACCAAGCCTCGACACCTATCCTTCTGCATCGAGGTGTAAGACACGGAGACGTCATATCTCCGAAACTGTTCACCGCTGCACTGGAGGATGTCTTCAAGTTTCTGGACTGGAGAGGGGCTAGGCATCAACGTCAATGATGAGTACATGACTCACCTTCGGTTTGCCGACGATATACGGGTAATGGTTTTTTTTTGTTTTAGTGATATACTGTAGTTTAATTTTTAACACCTCCTTCAAACTCTGCCACGCCGCCGGCGTCATGCCGCCGCCGCTAAATTTGGGGGCGGCGCCCATGTCTATCAGACACGGCTGTTTCGGGAGGTTCCTGCATCGAATCGGGCGGTAGGAAACGCCCGGGTGTTTCCATTGTGAGGATCATACGGAGTTCAGGCATAAATTTTGAGGTTATGTGAAAAAAGTGTCAATGCAAAAGTTGTAGATCTTTTGAATACCAACAACTTTTTTCCATGGGCCTTGTAGTTTTGCCGGAAATCGAGATGAACCGTTTTTTACCCTTAAGCCCCTCTCCCCTTCCACTTCCCTACCTCAGATCACCCGTAAATTATTTTTGCTTGCTTTTCCAATAGGTTTCATCCTACTATGTTTTTTTTAGTTTTTTTACCATTTTGTAAGGTATCTGCACTGGTCAATAGTATAGGGGCGATCGGCGGCGGTGACCTCTCGCGTCCGGCCCTGGTTCAATCCATGGCCCGGAGCGAGACGGAGAGGGAAACCGTCACCTCCTTCTGCGAAGCAGTCATGCTAGCGAAGGAGATGGCGGAACGAGAGAAAGAAAGAAAGAAAAAGCATTTATTAACCCGACAGGACAAACATATACACAACAAAATACAAACAGAATTTGTCCTGTACGAGACCAAAAGGCTCCTATCTCGGCATGGTGCTGTAAAATTTAAAAAAAAAACGTCACAGCGCTGATATTCTGATAGGGCCCAGAGGGAGAGAACCTCTCGTCCCAGCCGCCGCGGGAGACGCACCAGGCGTCGGGGGCCACGTAGTCGCCCCCGGCCACCGTAGGCGCGGGCCTGTGGACGGTGAGCTATGGGCTAGCTCGCCATCCGTCCGTCTGACGACAGGCCGTGTCGACGGCGCGTTCGTGTTCCACGCGCGCCATAAAGAGATGTCAGCAAAAAGGAAGGGGACTTAATGGGCCGATGCCTGCCGGGGCTGCGGGACTGTTCGAAAGAGATACCGTGGCTCCGGAACATAAAGGTCGAGGAAGGAACATACAGGGGTTTTAGTCAGTAAAAGTCTGACACTCCCATCCCAGGCGCGATGCTAAACATTGCAAGCTCGCCTCTCGCTTATTTAATACCTATGTACTTATCTAAAATTCTCAAATTCTCTCTAGATCCAATCATCCTAAAATGGCCTCTAAACTCGAATGAATAGAAGTATACGCAGTCGAGATTATTGACACTTTGACAGATAAAGAGTCTCTACCCCGCTCCAGTACGCGGGAATTTGATGATTTCTTTTTAAACTAGCTGACCCGCGCAACTTCGTCTGCGTCACATAAGAGAAAGAGAGGGTTACAGAGATTGGGTCGTAAGCACCTATAACACAATTTTCAAAGAGCACATCATACACATCCTTCCGCATAATGAAAATGCGCGCCCGGTACATGATCATTATTTTGCTGCGGAGTTATTTAAAACGGTGTATCTCCTAAGATATGCATTGAAATCAATTTACGTGCAATACGAAACGCGTCCATCAATTCTGTTAATATTGTTGATAGCAAAATTTGAAGTAGATTGGACCAAGGAATCACATTTTCCCATACAAACTTTGCCCCCCACCTTTTCACCCCCTTAGGGGTATAATTTCAGAAAATCCTTTCTTATCGTATCATAGGCATACGATAAGAAATGATTTTGATCGTGACCTTGAGCTCCGTCGAGTCACTTCGCCGGCCGGTCGCCCGGTGTTAGCGAGTATTACGTGGCTAAACTGTTGTTTTGGTGGTGGTTGACGTTGAGATTATGTCCAAGTCACCGCTAAAATCTGCATCCAAACAAAATGAGTCTACACAACCAGATCCTGATATGCGCCGGTCCAGAACACCTTCACGCTCGGACTCCGATATCAGAAAATTATGTACTGACGAAGACTTACATTTAAATATAACCCAGAGGGCGAAACGTAAATGCTTTTCTGAAGAGGTCATTGGCGATGAGCTTAACAACTTTAAGAATGATATTGGAAATATGATTAAGGAAATGATGAAAAGCCAAGGTTCTCGGTTAGATAAACTGGAACATCATATACTTGAATTAAAAAGCGATTCCACCGAGATCAAAACAATCCACTCCGAAATGGAAAAGTCAATGTCATCTATATCGGACCAAATACTCTCATTGGAAAAAACCATTACAAATTTAGAGAAAGAACGCAGCTCCCTGGTCGCGAGGGTTACGTCATTGGAAGAGAAGCTGGAATTCCTCGATCGTAATCAGATAAAAACATCTATAGAAATCCGTAATGTACCAAAAAGAACAAATGAGACTAAAAATATGTTGTACGATATGATTTCAAACCTGTCAAAACAGCTGGAAATTGTCACAGAATCACAGAATATTCGTGACGTAGCTAGACAACCGTCCAAAAAAGATACTTTATCATCGAATATAACAGTAGAGTTCGCGAACACTCTCATAAAAACAAATTTTCTGAATTCTGTCAAAGATTACAATAAGAAACACAGCACGAATAAAACTAACTCACTTCACTTGGGCATAAAATCAACTACAGGCACTCCTATCTACATAACCGAACTACTGACTCCCTGCACAAAAAGACTGTTCTATGCTACTAGAACTTACGCAAAGTTAAACAAATACAGTTACTGCTGGACATCTAATGGGCGAGTCATGCTGAAGAAAGACTCGGATAGTCAGTCGATCCAAGTTAAAAGCGAACTCCAGCTACAACAGCTGGGCCCCAACAAACAGGCATGACTACTTACTTTCAATTTATCAAACCATTTTACTTTTAATTTTACTTTTAAATTCCGTTTTCTTTATTTTTCTTATCGTGTTATTGTTCAAAATTTTAGACTAAGCCTGCATGTATTTAAAATTTGTAATATCATCAACTTACTTATTTCTGATTACCTATATTACTATACACATACAGACTACTTACTTTACACATATAAAACACAAACAACAATTATTCGCACTCACACATATAACTGCAATTATCATACGTATTCGTCTACCTGCTTAACAATTTTTAACCGACTTCCAAAAAGGAGGAGGTTCTCTATTCGACTGTATGTATTTTTTTTTTTTTTTTTTTTTTTTTTATGTATGTTACCCGATTACTCGAAGACGCCTAAACCGATTTGAAAAATTCTTTTTTTGTTTGAAAGGGTATACTTCCAAGTTGGTCCCATAGTCGCCAAGTCGGGATCTGATGATGGAATCTTGGCGAAATCGAGGGAACTCTTCAAATTTTATAGGATAACGTACAGCAATTTTTATATTTTCTACAACAAGTGAAGCATTTGCGTTTGATAAGAACCATTCTACCATCAGATCTGATGATGAAGCCAAGAGTCACGGAACTCCATAATGAGACAATGTATCCTAGTCGTGTTTGGGCTTGTTGTAATTGTAACGGTATGCACTTTCCATGTGAACCACTAAAAAGTGAAAAATAAAAACTTTTTTGCAAAAAATAAAACCGACTTCAAAAAGAAAAAGTGAAAAATAACTTTAGCTTCTGAAGTCGGTGACAAAAAAATTAAATGAATCATACAAACGTCACCGACTTCAGAAGCTAAAGTTATTTTTCACTTTTTCTTTTTGAAGTCGGTTTTATTTTTTGCAAAAAAGTTTTAATATGGAATGATGTTCTTATCGCAACCCATTATTTATTTGCTATTGTTCGTTGTCTTTACAACCCTATTAATACTTTTAACAAATGGCTAATAACACCTCTCAGCTAATTGAAGAGATCGACCAGTTTTCTATATCTGCAACCCACTCATGCACACCGGAACAGACGCAGTTGTTTTTAACAAAACCAAGCCGTTACTTAAAAATAATTTCTCAAAATATACGATCAATTAACCGTAATTTTACTAACTTACAAGTACTGTTGCACCGTATCTCGCTTGATTGTGACGTAATAGTATTAACTGAGTGCTGGCTACCTTGCGCCGGAAATTCAACTATTCCCATTTTACAAAACTATAATACATACTCGACCACTAAGCATATTAACCAGAGTGATGGTGTCGTTGTTTATGTTAAGTCAAACCTTCTCGTGACCTATGAAGAGCCAGACTTATTGCAGTCTGGCTCAGCCATGATTATAAAACTTAATACCGATGTTGCTATAGTTTGTATCTATCGCTCACCCTCAAATGACAACATTAGTAAGTTTCTCTTAGCCCTTAATGCTATACTTCCATCACTAAGCAATTTTAAATCAGTTGTCATTACAGGTGATTTCAACCTAGATATAAAGCCTTCCGCGCTTGATGCACGCTCACATGAATATTTAAATTGCATGGCCTTCCACGGCTATCTACCTACCCATTCACTACCAACTAGAGGTAATAATTGCCTGGACCACGTATTCCTGAAAACACAACTATCAGCCATCACATTTGTTTATGATACTACAGTTACTGACCATAGCTCATTATTGTTATGCCTGGACACCAAGCGAGATGCTGTCAACAGTGCATCAACTATCAATAAAATTGATTACGAGGGCCTTGATAAAACAATTGCAAGTATAGACTTTGCCCCTCTTCTCTCATTATCAGATGCCAATACCGCTACAGACAAACTTATTGAAACACTGACACTGGCTATATCGAAGAACACTGTAGTTAAAAAAGTTACAGCAAAAAAGAAAATCTTAAAGCCTTGGATCACTCCAGGCTTACTGCGGTGTTTAAGACATAGAGACGCGTTGCACAGAAAACTGAGACAATCTCCTGAAAATGATACTTTAAATGTTACCTACAAGAGATACAGAAACTTTTGTTCAAGAGTTATTAAAAAAGCTAAGCGAGCATTTGATACCGACGAACTGAATAAAGCAAGTCAAAATCCAAAAAAACTTTGGGACGCATTAAAGCGAGTAACGAATACTGTTAAACCAAATAATGCATCGACGCAACTATTAACTTGCTCATCCTCTCCCACTGAGTCCTGCAATTACGTAAATTCCTTCTTCGTAAATATAGGCAAAAAACTTGCGGATGATATTATAAAAACGCAAGAGTCACAGTCCCAACAAACTCCATTAAAACACGTAGTACACACATTTTCTTCGAAATCATCATTTGTGCTTGATGACACTGACTCCGATGAAATCATGACTGCGATAATGTCACTACGATCTAATGCCTCAACTGGTTGGGATGGTATCTCAGCTCTATTCTTAAAGAGATATTCTAGTACTCTGTCACCCATTCTATGCCACATATTTAATCTCTGCTTCAAAACGGCAATCTTTCCGAGTGCTTTCAAAAAGGCTGTAGTTTATCCGATTTTCAAGGGGGGTGATGGGAATTTACCAAACAACTACCGCCCTATTGCAGTTTTGAGTGCTTTATCCAAAGTCTTAGAACGCTTAATTAATAAAAGGCTTATATATTACCTGGAACATTATAATTTACTCTCAACACAGCAATATGGCTTTCGCAGGAATAAATCAACAAATAACGCTGTCGTTGACTTGTTAAACTTGTGGTAGAACATCTTAACAAGAAGAATAAAGTACTAACAATCTTCTTAGATCTCGCGAAAGCGTTTGATACCGTCCCGGTTTCCGCACTCTTGTTTAAACTGGAGGGCATGGGGGTTAGGGGTTTACAGCTGGAGCTCTTCAGAAGTTACCTCTCAAATCGTAGGCAGATCGTTAAGATTGAAAATAACAAGAGCGAAGAATTTCCTATCTATTATGGTGTACCACAGGGCAGCATATTAGGTCCAATACTTTTCTTAGTCTTCATCAATGATTTGTGCAACCTTAATATGGGTAATGCCAAAATCATTTCATTTGCGGATGACACCGCTATAACATTTTTTGGCAGTTCATGGTCAGATCTGGAGCATAATGCCCAGCTTGGGCTTAACACAGCATTAGAATGGCTTAACGCCAATACGCTTACTCTAAATGCCTCCAAAACGAACTTCATGACATATTCAATTTCTTCAACCTCTCAGCCAAAAACACCTATATTACTGAAAGCTCATTCATGTCGCCAACCAACACTGGTTTCTTGTCAATGCCCATTATTGAAGTCTACGGAGCAAATTAAATACTTGGGTATAATCCTGGACAAGAACCTGAACTTTAAATCTCACATAAATCTCCTGACTGGCAGAGTGCGCAAGCTTATATACATATTTAAAATTCTTCGAAATATAACAAATCCAACTATTATACGTAATGTTTATTTTGCTTTATGTTTGTCAATTATTACATATTGTATCTCATGTTGGGGTGGTGCTGCTAAAACCACCTTAAAACCATTAGAAATTGCACATAGGGCTGTACTGAAAGTAGCTACATCTCGTCCAATTTTGTTCCCGACCGATCAATTATATAAGGATTGTCAAGTTCTCAACATTCGACAAAACTTTATTTTAAAAACAGTCGCTCTACAGCACCACAATATCCCATACAGAGAAATCACTAAAAGACGAAAAGATATTGTCTGCATGATGCCGCAAGTGCACTCCTCATTTGCAAAGAGATTCTTTTATTACTTAGGTCCGTATCTTTATAATAAAATAAGCAAGAAGATGCATATTTACGGTTTATCACACCATAATTGTAAAAAAACTGTCCGGCAATACCTTCAAAATCTGTCATACGATGCAGCCGAAGAAATACTCACTATTTGATGAGCATTTCTTCGGTTGCATATACACTCACATACACACATACTTACGCCACGCAGTTACACACACATACCACACATTCACTGACACACCACACCCACATTTTATATTACTAAGTAGAATTGTATAGAATATAAAACTAGTATTTACTCATTAATATTAACGCCGCCGTTAAAATTGTAGCATTAGCGCATATACTATGTTATGTAAAATTATCACTGTTCCATTAAACATAGGGGACCGAGACTGTTTCTCCTTAACACAGGTTATTCGGTAACCTAGCTAGGAGAACAGTGCTTCACCCACTCGATTGTAGACTACCTAACATATTCTGTAATAACTATTACCATGTATATATACCTACTACAATCTGTATGTTGAGTAAATAAATTATTATTATTATTATTATTATTATTTTCTGAAATTATTATACAAAAAATACACCCTCCAAGCTTCAGGTTTCTACAATCTGCGGTAAAGGCTGTGCGTTGATCCATCACAGTCCTTCAGGACAAAGCATTTTTATTATTTGTAGATAGTAGGATTTGAACTCGTTTGTATTTGTAACTTTTCGGGTTTTATGTCTGATGTACATTCGTATAGTCTACATTTTCTTCGTAGTATTATTTTATTTGTATATACAGGGTGGAAACGATTAACCGGGCAAAAAGGGAAGCTCCCTTAACCGTTGAGTATTAGAAACAGGATCGATTGGCATCAAAAAATGTTTTGTGTAAAATAGCAATTTTCTTGCTAACTGTACTTTTTTTTAATCTGTGAATGGGGATCAAAATTTCACGAAAAATTACGGATGGTTTCCTAAGACCATTTTCATGTAGCTGCAACGGTTAAGGTTTATCATTATTGGCGTCAAAAAAATAGTTTTATGTAAAATGGCAATTATCTTGCTAACTGCACTTTATTTTTTAATTAAATCTGTGAATGGGGATCAACATTTAGCGAAAAAATTATGGATTGTTTCTAAGACCTTTTTCGTTACTGCCCCGTTTACCGTTTCCACCCTGTATTACCAACTACTTATACCGAGGAAAGCCGATTTTCTTGAGTTCCGCTATTTTGGGCGTATTCACTTCAAAAATCAAATTTCAAGAAAATTGAGAAATTTTATTTACTTGTATTAGATTTGAAGTATTTACAGCAACTTTTAAAGGTTTATACTTCATTGGATTTTGTTCTATAGGTGTATGAAGTTTATTAATTTTAAACACAAAACCCTCTTTTTTACGTCTCTGGATGAATTTAAAAAAAATGCTGAAACAGGTATTTCTTTATTTTTAATAATAAGTATTTACTCTGAGTTTCATGATTCTAGAACAATCTAAAAAAAAAATCATACAAACTTTACCCCCCCTTTTCACCCCCTTTTTCCAAAATTTTCCATAATTTCTATAGCCTAAATGTTATTCTGAGTTTATTTAAATAGATTAGTGAAGTTTTCATCAAAATCCGTCCAGCTGTTTTTACGTGATGCGCGTTCAAACAAACAAACAAACAAAAATTTTAAAAATGGTTTTTATATGTTCAGTTACTTATTTTAAGTCAACCTGGGCGATTTTTTTTTTTAATCTTCAATGTACAGATTTTTTGGTCTCAACGATTTTATTATATGTATAGATCCGTTGTTAATTCAATATAACGTCAACCTCCGCGCGCATGTTGCTCGCAGACCTTCAATAATAATTAATTTCGACATTCAGACATGTCGAGTCGCTTATCATAACAAATTAACACCCCAAATATGAGGAAATGTGATTCTGTCTAGAATGGCCAATACCCACTCTTTATTGTTTACGTACCGCGAAAGAAGTCCCGCAGATGTGAAGCCGTAGTTGCCGACGGAATCATGGCGTTTATCTCAGAAAATTGACATCCTGTCGTTTTAGTTCTTATAAAGAGCACTTTGTACCATGTTCTATAGAGGTTCTCATGGCTAGCTTTTTTCAGAGCAACAATGTGAATTGTAATTTAATAATCTCCTTTTTATAGGTATTTCAATAGATGACATTGACTATGACAGGTATCCCTGCGAAGAGTTTCAGACGATGTGGATCAAAGTGTACCTAGCTATATATTTAGGTAAAAATCACCCCACCGATATGCTCATTCACCAAGTGTATAAAGAAGTTCAAGAATTATCATTGCTGTCCCATTTTCTGTGGGGAATATGGTCACTTGTACAATATGAACACTCTGATATAGATTTCGATTTCGGCAGGTGAGTTCAATCAATTTGTTTTACATGCAGGCCCATCTTTAAGTTCTTTCTAATTCTAAACTTATTTATTTCCTTTTTTCAGATATGCTGAAATAAGATTGAATCGATACTACGATACGAAAGACAAGATCTTAGGAAATATTGAATGAACGTGGTTCGGCCGCCGTCATTACATTAATGTAGATACGATTTTATACAATTATTTAAAAAAAAATGTAAATAAAATAATATAAGTAAGTATTAGAGAATAATTATAAAATCAAGTACAATTTTAGTAACGTTAAGTAGAAATTATCAAGATAATATTATTATTATTTGTGTTGCTCAGCTCAGCAATGCTACATATATTATCAGAGTTATTTATTATTACATTCCCAAACATACCCAGTTGATATTTTTCTGTGTATATTTTGTAACTTATATTATAATAAAATTTCAAACATGTGAAACTACTTGTCGTAAATATATGCTTTTTTAACCCTCGACCAAAAAAGACGGCACTTATAAGTTTGAAGTGTGTATCTGTGTGTCTGTCTGTGGCGAGCTCCTGGGGCCTAATTCTGCTATTTTAAAAATTCGTCGCTCCAACACGATTCCATTCTCATCCCATTGTCATTTTGCTTAAAGTTCGTAATCTGCTAAATTCACAATGGTCGATCATTGTTCGGTCGATGGTCTCGTAATAAAATTGTGTTTTAATGGCATTTTCGTATTGCCATTATAATAAAACCATTAGTACAAATGGTTTTCATGAACGAAAATGAATGGTTCCCAGATTTCATGTACGAGATTAATATTCTATGACATCTCTTTCAATGGAGTGTCAGTGGTTGTTCATTGAGAAGTCATAATGACGCCATTATATTAGTAGATTACAAAACTTGATAGAACTTGATCATTGTGACTTCAATGATCGCCTATTCTGACACTATCGTAATAGCAGAATCAAGGCCCTGAACGGATGAACCGATTTTGATTAAATGTTTTTCGGATTGAAATGTTTGGATTGGATTGAACACTTATTGTGACGGACGGGAAACTACGGAACCCTACACTGAGCGTGGCCCGACATGCTCTTGGCCGGTTTTTTTCTAGTTGATGAAGAAATATATGTCACCGTAAAATTGTCATACACGTTATATTGTAATCTCTCTAGCGATATTGTAAACTCTCGAAATATTGTCAAACGAACATACTGCTTACAATAAAACGCATTATTTTTCGTGAAATTCATGCGATGGTAGTCAACTCACGCGGTGTGGAGGGAAGGAGGGGTCCCCTTGCCCAGTGGTACCATTCTCATGAAAAGATAATGTACCATTCCTGAGAAATACCGATTAACATAACCTAACCTTAAAACACTTATATTCCCCTAAAAAGCGTAGTCGACGGAGCCCCGCTTCGCGGGACCCCTATTTCCGAGTGCAGGGTTTAAGGGCCCGTATAACCCAAAATCGTGATTTTTGAAACCGTCTCGTGTTAATATAACTAAAGCATTCACCTTGGGATTAATATATGGCAAAGATGAGGACTGCTTCTAAGGTTAAAACTACCTCAAAGTTACCTCTAAAATAAATTTCAAATCTAAGTATTCTATAATTAAAAACATTAAATTAGGTCATGAAACTTTTCAGGATAGTCGAAAAATATTTATCGCAGTGTTCATATCATACGTTTTCTTTTTTTTTAAACGCTTTATTTTCATCATAATAGCCTCTTCTCTAAAATTATAAGCTTTCTAACCAGTCACAGTTAGGACCGCCCTGCCCCCCGGCCCTCGCTATGACCCCGATGCACAAATTGTCAGTGCGGCCTCGGCCTTCAGACGTGGGGGATGTATTTCTTTGTTTTCGCGCAGAAAACCCGATTGACACCGATTTATGTTCTAAAAAAATTACTTATTTATGAAACATGAAATTATATTAAAAAATAAAGCACCCGTGTTTTTATTTTTCCAAAATATTGTAGTTTTCATTGATAAAATAATTTTTGAAATGGTTTGAAATCGAAATCTTATGTCAACGTCAAAAATTTCAGTAGGTAAACGTGCCTGTTATCGAGAGAGATATTTGTATAAATAAATTTATTTTTCGCAAGAAAAACATTTTATTAAAAATTACAATAAAGTAGCACGTGACTTAACCCGTGCAAAGGGGTTTGAACTATTTGGCCGGATTTTCTTTCGCCATTTTGTTTTTTTTTTTTTTCAAAATAACGGCTACGCACAAGTCCTATATTAATCGATAGCTGGTATCAATACAAATAAGTTATGTACGAGACAAAAACTTCTATTTAAGCTATCAAAGTTGTGCTGGTAGCGATCACAATGCCATATATTTCGGAAACTTGACGTTTTAGAACATTTTGTCTCGACAAAACTTGTTTTTACTGAAGCCAGCTATCGATTTATACGTGTTTTATACGTGTTCAATCAAATCAAAGTTGTGCTGAAGATGCCATCAGTGAATTGACTTTAACTCTGATAGCTCACATCTCGGAAACATGACACTTTAGGACTGTTGTATCTTTAATGTTGTATCTGTGGTTTACCAGTTTTTGATGTATCTGTGGTTTACGAGTTCTGCTGTACGGTTGTCTTAAGAGGATTAAAGAATCGAATTAAGACTTGTGAGTTTGATTCGGAATACTTAAAAGTGGCGACGAGTAGGGGATAATGATTGGATCTATTGAAAATTATAAGCCGGAGCAGGATTTCCATGCTTATATGGAAAGGATGGATCAGTTTTTTGTTGTTAACGATGTTACGAAGGAGAAAATGGTTCCTATGTTTATTACACTAATTGGTCCGGAACCTTATAACGTATTAAAAAACTTGCTGTCGCCGGTTAAGCCGGCAACAAAAATGTATCAAGCATTAGTAGAGATTCTCACAAAACATTACGTATCAAAGAGATCTGCAATTGCGGAACGATACGAATTTTACAATTTGAAACAGAAAGGGTCAAAACATCAATGACTTTGTAGTTGAAATCCGAAAAAGAGCTTCATTGTGTGAATTCGGAACGTTTTTAACTGAAGCTTTGCGAGACCGCTTTGTTTGCGGCATCGCAAATGAAAACATAATAAAAAGATTATTATCTGAAGGAGACAAGTTGACATTGGACGACGCAGTGAAACAGGCGACCGCTTGGGAGAGCGCCGAAAATGAAGCCAAAAGTATGATTCCAACGGCACCAGTTTACACAGTCAACAGAAGCATCCCACGACGCCCCAACTTGCCCTCAAAGATGGAATGCTACCGCTGCGGGGGGAAACATGATGCAGACAGATGTTTTCAGAAAAATGCGACCTGCTATGCTTGTCAAAAAGTGGGCCACTTGGCACCAAGGGGCGTCCACAAAACAAAGGGCAAAGGAGCGTGAATCAAGTGGAGATGGATAACATGCAGGAAGATGAAGAAATAATATTGGGAAGTCTGCAATACATCGGGGAAGGTGAGGAGGCAGCGGCAGAGATTTCCTTGTGACTAGCTGAAAGAAAAAAAATGCAGATGCAAGTGGATACTGGTGCCTGTAAATCAGTTAAACATAGCAGTGACTATAAAAAGTATTTCAGTAAAGTGAAAATAAGAGGTGTGCGTTAAAATTAAAGTCAGTGTCAGGAGAGAAATTACCAATTTTAGGGAAGATTAGTGTTAAATGTAGCAGAAATAGCCAAGTGTTGGACTTAGTGATTATTGACAGTAGTAAATATTTTGTACCTCTTTTAGGCCGAAATTGGTTAAGCGTGTTGTATCCTGGGTGGCAAAAGCTGTTCTCACTGAACTGTCAACTCAACTCTGTCACTGAAAGGCAAGTCGGAGGAAATCAGGCAAGTTGAGAATGATTTTACAAATGTAGACTCTGACCGGGCTAACACCTTTACAAATGCGGTTAAAAGTAAATTTAAAGAGGTATTTGCAAAGGATAAGTCTTCACACATTGTGGGGATGAAGGCATGTTTGAAACTAAAAGAGTCTGCCCGGCCTATGTTTCATAAGGCCTATTCCATGCCCTATGCTAAAAAGGAGGAAGTGGAAAAAGAGTTGTTAAGTTTAGAAAAAGCTGGTGTTATTACTAGAGTACAACACAGCGAGTGGGCAAGTCCCATTGTGTTAGCTCAGCGAAATGACAAAAAATTGAGAATTTGTGTGGACTACAAAGTTACGGTCAATAAAGTATTGGACACTGAGCATTATCCATTGCCCATTCCAGAAGACATTTTTAATGATCTTTCAGGAGCTCAGTGTTTTGTGTTTTGGATTTATCGGGGGCGTATCAACAATTGCTTTTGGATGAGAGCTCGCAGGAGTATTTGACAATTAACACACATTTAGGATTGTTCAGGCCTACCAGGTTACAATTATTTGGAGTATCAAGTGGGCCATCTTTGTTCCAATGTGTTATGGACCAGATATTACAAGGAATAAAAAATGTGAAATGTTTTATTGATGATCTAGTAATAAAGGGCTCTGATTTAGAGGAATGTCACAAACACTTAATTACTGTTTTAGAGAGACTTAAACAACATAATGTAAAGGTTAATTTAGACAAATGCCAATTTTTTTGCAGAAAAATCAAGTTTCTTGGTCACTTAGTGTCCAGTGAAGGGATAAGACCCTTACCAGAAAAGTTAGAGGCTATTGTTGGGGCACCCTCCCCCCAAACATTAACACAATTACAGTCATATTTGGGACTACTTAATTACTATGGAAAGTTTTTACCACGGTTATCAGAGCAATTGACACCCTTGTATGAACTATTAAAAAAGAAATCTTCCTTTGAGTGGTCATCAGAATGTGAAATTGCCTTTCAAAAGGGTGTACTATGCCAAATCGAATACCAAATAATCGAATATCAATTGATCGACCACTATATGTCGAACATCTAAATACTCGAACGTTCTTAATATCGAATGGTTAATAAATCGAACATTCAAAATATCGTACACTCAATACATCGAGTGTTCAAAATATCGAATGATTGTTTGATCGAGCGTTCAAGGCATCGCATATTCATTCTATCGAAATATCAATACACTGAATACTTTTTATATAGAATACAAGAAAAACACAAAATTTACTAATAAATCACATTTTAATCTTTAATTATTATCTTTTACAGGTACATTTTAATATTTTGTGTGAATTGCGATTGCACGGAGGAACTCTAATAAATCCATGTTGTTTTTACTGTTTAATATTTTTTCAATCGCATTGTCATCTCTTTTGCCTCTTTTTTGTGGAGTAGGTCTTTCCAATCCCGCGTTTGCCTTTTCAATTGTCCTATTTGTTATAGCTTGCTCCTTAACTAAAAATTCTATGGTAGCATAAAGACCCCTTTTGTGCTTATCAAGCAACGTGTTCCATCTTCTGTGCCATCCTTCAAAGTTATTTTGAGTCCTAGGCAAACCCAGTGTATTATTTTGAAACACAGACCACAGTGAAGGTGGAAACATCGGTGCTGAGCGTGCTATAAGTAATTTATTATTTCCCGTCTCACGAGAATTAATATTTCCCCAAACATAATATTTTCCAAACCAGTTGGTGATATCACTTGCCTCGTCGGGTAACACTTCTTCTCTCAATTTATCGAAAGCATCTGGTATCTCATCTTGGTGTAAATAAGCAAGTGCGATAATGTGTCTTAACTTGACAGCAAACTCAGCATCTTGGCCATATTTACTTTGCAAACCATTTTGTTGAATTTGACGCCATACATTTTGACCTAAGTGGAATAGACAGCATTTGTGTTGCGCATCAGGAAATTCTTCTTTTACACTATTAATGACCGCCATCTCGAAATCCGTCATTATTACTCGTGGGTTCAATGGGATATCATATTCTAGAGCATATGCCTTTAGTGCTTGAAAAAAATACAAGTAACAATTTAGCGTCTTATTCGTTAGAAACGCATATACTAAAGGTACGTAATAACGATCTGTACCCGTGTCCACCAAACCATGTATACTATATATTTGTTTGAAAAGTATAGGACATGTTGCGAAGGTACCATCCATCACCCAAAGTTGTGATTTATTTAATAGTATTAAATTCGATTTCGTTGCAAATAACATAACACAGTTTTCTTCAAACTTAACCTGACGCCCTAAAAATCTTTCACCATCAACTTTCTGCAATCTATCGGGGATGTTTATATCATCCAAAGTAATCGGTTCCTTTGGCATTTCTTTTCTTCTTGCTCGACGTATAATTTGCGATGCTGCTTTTTTGTTTGGCAGAGCACACGAACTTGATTTTGAAATGTTGGCCTCATTTCGCTGAATAATTTGACTCGGTCTATCAAGCGAGCTGGTAGCATCACTTTTTAGGGAATTCCTAAAACGTAGTTCATCTACCTTACCAGGATCTGGTGCGTGATTATGCTGCGTTGTATAGCTTTCCAACAAATGCTCCTCACTTCCGTGCAATTTTGTTGTTGCAGTACTATTACAATGGTATTTATATTTGTAGCAACAATGCCAGTAGAACTTGTTATTAATATTTTTGTTTATTGCCATTACATAGCCATCCAAAACTAAGACCGACTTGCGTTTTTGGGACAATTCTGGCTTATAATAAGACCCTACAGACTTTTTTCACAAAATTCACTTGTAATGCACTACTTAGTCACAATGCTTTCTGCAGATGAACATAGTTTTATTTATGAGGTGAAAACAATATTACAATGTATGAGGGTAGCCTGAAATAAATATGACTTACTTAGTTGTTCGTTCAGAAATATACTTGTTTTTAACGAAAGTTTATGTATTGTAATAAAATTATACATTTAATTTATCTATGATTAATTTTCAATGTAATCATAATACTCTTCAAAAAAAGAGGTAATCATTTTATAAAGGTGTTTAAAATCGAATAAAAACAACATCTCCGTGCAATTGCAATTCACACAAAATATTAAAATGTACCTGTAAAAGATAATAATTAAAGATTAAAATGTGATTTATTAGTAAATTTTGTGTTTTTCTTGTATTCTATATAAAAAGTATTCAGTGTATTGATATTTCGATAGAATGAATATGCGATGCCTTGAACGCTCGATCAAACAATCATTCGATATTTTGAACACTCGATGTATTGAGTGTACGATATTTTGAATGTTCGATTTATTAACCATTCGATATTAAGAACGTTCGAGTATTTAGATGTTCGACTTATAGTGGTCGATCAATTGATATTCGATTATTTGGTATTCGATTTGGCATAGTACACCCCTTTCAAAATAGTAAGAAAAAATTGACTGGAAACGATTTGTTAGTGCATTATGATGCAAAAAAAGAACTATATGTTACAACTGATGCTAGTAATTATGGACTGGGTGCTGTGCTCAGTCATAAAATTGATGGCGAGCCTATATATTTTGCTTCTAGCACTTTAAATGATGCACAAAAAAAATACTCTCAGATAGAAAACGAAGCATTAGCTATAATATTTGCAGTGCAAAGATTTCACAAATTCTTGTATGGACGAAAATTTATAATAGTCTCTGATCATCAGCCTCTAAAGTTCATTTTTGATCCAATAAAGAAAATACCTATCACTGCCAATGCCAGAATACAGAGATGGGCCTTGTTGTTATCAGGGTATACTTATAACATTGTTTACAGAAAAGGCACTTTGTTAGGTAATGCTGATGCATTATCACGCTTACCCCTTCCTAGACTGGCTGAGGTCACAGATTTTATAAATTACTTCAATTTTAGTGATGAACCAGGAGTGGATTTTAAGGATATTGCAAAGTGCACACTAACTGATCCGGTGATAGGAAAAGTTTATGATTATGTACAGTCAGGTTGGCCAGGACATGTTAATGATGAACAACTTAAACCATATTTCTCAAAACGGGCAGAATTAAGTTTATAGCAAAATTGTGTATTATGGGGAAATCGAATTATAGTACCTGCAAAATTAAGACCTTTAGTGATAAACAAATTCCATAAATCACACAATGGGATTGTGCAAACCAAGATTTTAATAAGAGGATATTGTTGGTGGCCAAAAATAAATGAGGAAATAGAAAAAATGATAGACAGTTGTACCATTTGTCAAGCCAGTCGAAATTATTCGAAAAATAGTCCATTAGTGCCATGGAAAAAATGTGAAACTAACTTTGAAAGAATGCATATTGATTTTTTTTATAAGGATTCATATTCTATTTAGTTATAGTTGATTCAAGATCTAAATGGCTGGATATACACCTAATGAATAACGGCACATCTGCACAACAAGTAATTGAAAAACTGGTTAAGACCTTTGCCTTCACAGGGGTACCAGAACAAATTGTAAGTGACAATGGTCCTCCATTTACTTCCAGTGAATTTATTAATTTTTTAAAAGTAAATGGTTGTGAAGCTCTTAAAAGCCCACCATACCACCCAGAATCTAATGGCATGGCAGAACGGACGATACAAACAATAAAAAAATCACTTGGGCGATTACAAGTTACAAACGCTAAGTTATCTAAAGAAATGTTGTTACAAAATTTTTTGTTTACTTATAGGAACACTCCGAATGCAACAGGTATGAGCCCAAATGATTTTTTGTTTGTAAACAAAAACCTCAGATCAAATAAAAAAAGACAAAAACCGAGAACAATTTTTGATTTAATGAAACCAAGTAAAGTTACTAGAGAAAATATTAATACAGGAAAACAGATTAAAAACTATACTTTCAAAGAGGGAGAAAAAGTGTGGTGTAAGAATTTAAATGGCCCAAAGGTGTGGTTAATGGGTCAAATTGTTAGAATACTGAGTAGTGTAAGATATATAGTTAATGTCGAGGGGCTGGACAAACATGTCCATGCTTCAGATGTGAGAATATGTTTTGTGGAAGATAGCCATTTGGATTGTACACGAAGGCCAGTAAATTTAGAGAGTGCTGGGGAGCCAGAGTCAGTTTTGGTTAGGGATAGTGAAGAGGTGGTGGAGGATGTTATTGTGGAGGATGTGGTAGCTGAAGATGAGCCTGAGCATCAACCACATACTGAAATTGATTCTGGTTCCAGAGCTCCTCCGCCGGAACTGGTTTCCAGTCCAGAAATTCAGTTAAGAAGGTCCAATAGAATCAAAAAGGCTCCCGAGAAATTGAATTTGTAATTAAGGTTGTTGTTTGTTGATTTTGATGTGGGATACTTTTATCTTTAATGTTGTATCTGTGGTTCACCAGTTTTTGATGTATCTGTGGTTTACGAGTTCTGCTGTACGGTTGTCATAAGAGGATTAAAGAATCGAATTAAGACTTGTGAGTTTGATTTGGAATACTTAAAAAGGACATTTTGTCTCATACAAAACTTGTTTGTATTGATACCAGCTATCGATTAATATAGGACTTGTGCGTAGCCGCTACTTTGAAAAAAAATGGATTTTTTTAATATGTAGTAGCAGCCACGCATAGGACTTTTATGAATCGATAGCTGGTATCAATACAAACAACTTTGTATTAGGGAAAATCTTCTAAAGTGTCACGTTTCCGAGATAATGAGCTATCATAGCTTAAGTGCATTCACCGATGGAATCTTCAGCGCAACTTTGATTTTATCAGGCACGCATAAAACGTCTATCAATCGATAGCTAGCATCAATGCAAACAAGTTTTTTCTGAGATAAAATCTTCTACAGCGTCACGTTTTCGTGATTTAAGCTATCAAAGTTGTGCTAGTAGGGCCTACAACGCCAAATAGTGCCTTCCGCCTGACGCAGGTCTTCAACGGACACGGTGGTTTCGGGAAGTTCCTGCACCGAACCGGGCGGGAGGAAACGCCCCGGTGTCACCACTGCGAGGATCGACCGGCGGACACAGTGGAGCACACAGTGGAAGTTTTCCCTGCTTGGGCGGAGCACCGCCGCCGCGCCGCGCCGTGTCCTCGTAGCGGCAATCGGCGGCGGCGACCTCTCGCGTCCGGTCCTGGTCCAATCCATGGTCTGGAGCGAGCCGGAATGGGAAGCCGTCACCTCCTTCTGCAAAGCAGTCATGCAGCCGCTGCAGGAAACACACCGGGCGTTGTGGGCCACGTGGTGGCCCCCGGCCACCGTAGGCGCGGGCCTGTGGACGGTGAGCTGTGGGCTAGCTTACCGTCCGTCTGTCTTATGGCGACATGAGGTGTCGCGCGTTCAGATGTCAGCATAAGGAAGGGGTCCGCAAGGGCCGATCGAAAGAGATAACATGGCCCTGGAACACAAAGGGCTAAGAAGGAACATGGATGGGTTTTAGACAAAGTCTGGGACTCCCTTCCGCTCTGTCCAGAGCAGGAGGAGTCATTTGATGATTTCCCGTAAATCATTTATCTATAATATTCTATTTATAAACACAATTTGAATTTTAAAAAAATGATTACGCCTTAAAGACGCTTACCGCTTTGCCGAAAAAAAAAACATTCACCTCTGACTACGGGCATCGAACCACTTTGGACTAAGGTCCATGTTAACCAAAAAGATGACAGTAAACAGATGTTTAAAACACATTTTTGTATGGTTATATGTCACAGTGACAGGTGTTTTTAGTTAATCAGACTGTTATCTTTTCGGTGAACATGGACCTAAGTATAGGTACTTATAGTTATCTGTGGCAATTTTCATTTCCGCACACGTGTGGAAAAAGTAAAAAAAAACACGGGGGTGAATTTCTTTTTTTTATATATTTTCTTACCTTTATAACTTAGATCCTTTTTTTCCTATTATTTATGAATTAGTGAACATTGTAGGCTTTGTAGATTCCCAGATGCTGTTTAACTTACCCCATACTCATCATCATCATCTATTCAGCCGAAAGACGTCCACTGCTGGACATAGGCCTCCCCCAAGTGTCGCCACATTGACCGGTCCCTTGCGACTCGCATCCAACGGATTCCCGCAACCTTCACCAGGTCATCGGTCCACCACCTAGTGATACCCCATACTAATAGTTAATAATGCTGTCACAATAATATTGTAATACCTAATGATTTGAAAAGAGAACCATCGAGTTTCTTGCCGTTTCTTCTCCATGTGGAATCTACCAACGCGAACCGTGCACCTTTTCTATGTGAAATAAAATATTTTGAATTTATACAACTCGACAGGTCTTGCCCGAGCATGGAGTGACCCGTATTAGACCGCCCCTAAGACAACCCACAGACCCTAGTTTCTACGAAGACAGACATAGAAATGATCAATTTCTATAGCAACGGAGAAGTAGCTAGTGATATATATATATATATTCTCGATCGTCGCGGCACTTAGTTTTGGTGGAAACGGGCATCAGGCATTGAGTTAGGTGTCGCATAGTGGTGAACGTCATAATGACGGGACCATGCCAGGTTTTGTGAATATCATGTGAATAGCATTTATTACAATATTTCTACTATTTCATATTTTCATAGAAAAATTCTACCACCATAAAATTTGAAAATATTCCATACAGAAACTGGCCCCGCCATTTTGATATCAAAATGACGGGACCACTGTTCATTTGATGAGAAAAATACACGATGTGATCTTAAACTGAACACATAAAATTTTAATACGAAATAGTACGACTACGTTTGAATCGTTTCAAACGATTCAAACGCAGAACTGGAACGTGGAACTGTAATTTCAACAAAAAAAAGGGTAAACAAAATTGACATCAGAGCGCCTGAAGAAAAAGTATCATTTTATGCCATGAAGTATTTTAAGGCTCATAATATTTTTTTAGGCGTTTAAAACGTTTGGACCGCATCCAATTGGTTTTAAAAATATTTCATACAATTTAATTTACTTCTTGAACTTTAAACTATTTTAATTCGGTTAATTTACAAGTTACAATTTAAACACTACAAAATTCAATTGCAATGAGAGATTTTCTTTTCAAACTCTTTCGTAGTAGTCGTCGTAGTCGCTGGATAGATGGCGCTAGTCTCGGTATTTTACTGCAAGGAACAGAACGTCACATAATTTCACTTGGACCTAATGGTTATACTCGGAAGCTTATGCAAACGAAAGTGACAGTCAACGAGCGTATGTGACGTGTTTTTTTTTGTAGCGTTTTGGCTTTGACACCTGGTAACGTAGTCAGATCAACGCCATCTACCGAGTTCTTGGAAACTGTTTTTTTTTAATTCTCAATATAGAAAACCTTTCATTTATCTATTTTATTTTTATTAAGGCAAGCAAATTGCAATTCTTAAGGAGCGTCCCCACTAGGAGCCGCGTGGCCTGCCTTGCGCAGATGCCACAGACTATAAAGGGTGTAAAACACCTCTTCATGTATGACGTTCACGCATAGTGTTGGTGAAAACAGGAGCTAGGCATTCAGTTAGGTGTCACTTAGTGTTGGTGAAAACAGGAGTTAGGCATTCAGTTAGGTGACACTTAGTGTTGGTGAAATCGGGCATTAGACGTAGTCTTATATAATCTTTTTGCCGTACACAGCAGGGAGATAAAGAGCCCCCGGTTAATGCTCGTACCTACAGCATTCCTTTTGAACTTACTGTCATTCTTCTGGGTCTAAAATCTGAGGAGACTATCAGGTGACCGTTTTTTTTTTTTCAAATATAGAAGGTACGTGATTCGGCGACGGAGAACTGCCTAGTGTCTGCGCACACACTTGAGTGAGTACGGCGAGTAGATAGGTACGTGACACATTGGTGTCGATTCTGTTGTGCACAAACTAAACTTAATTTAGGCTATTACTATCTTTTTCTCACCAATAAAACGAGAAAGAGACGGACGTAATTTAGAGCTGTCAAATTTAATTCGAACTAATATTTCCATACAAATGAAGGGTGCACGTAAAAACATGTCGACTAAAAACACGGTGAAGCACAGGCATAAACTAGTTTGACATTTCTAACTTAGTGCATAGCTATAGCCGTCCTTTTCTCGCCCTGCCTTTTAGTAAAAGATAGCAATAGTCTAAATTAAGTTTAGTTTTTGCACAACAGAATCGACACCATTGAGTACAGTACGGTGAGAAGACAGGGCGGCATGGAATTGTCGGTTTACCAAATCATTCCGTTGCTGCTTGCCGAATGATGCCGCGGGCGAGGGAAACATAATAAATCAAGCCTGCATGTACTCAATTCTGACAACGACGTTGACTTTTTCAATAAAAAAAGTAATTCCAAATTAGAGGGTTGTATTGTATTGGTTATTTATATGATTATGATTATTACAATTCTGTAACAACAGACGTTACTTGATACGCGAATCAGATTTCACCACCAGGGCAATGACACTGAACTGCAAATTGCAAAAAACGTAAGATAACTTGATTTCGTGGGCTTCCCGGGCATTTGCCGTGCCATGCACTGTGTCGGTAAGTAGAGCGGCCATTTTCGCAGTTTTTTTTGTAGTATATATATTGTGATCTGATAAATAAAACCAAATTTAAAATATTTTTTCTTTTTACAAAAATCAAAACACCGTCTTTACAGAGAATAAATTCATTAATGAATATTATGGACATTGTTAGTCTTCAGTGGAACTTAAAATTATATTCAGTTCACTATTCTAAATGTATATAAATGTAGTTAACAAGAAAATTATTGCCTCTTTAAGGTCAAAATTGTTTTCAAAAATATGGTAATTGGTCACTTAAGTATTTAAATTAGCATCAACTTGTTTCTACTAATTTTAAACAATATTGACCTTAAAAAGATCTTGCAAACAATATACATGAAAAAAAAAAAAAACAGTAGTGTAACCCTTAAACATAATATGTTTAAGACACAAAAAGATCCACGCTCTGGCCATACAAGTAATATTTATTTTATTATAAATTCTGTCAAATGTGTGAGAAGGCATGCTTCTAGTCCTTCCAATGTGCTTTGATTGCCATCATCAAAGAGATCTTTATTCTCATAGCTGTAAGGCCAGTGAGTTGATGTTCAAGTTGTCGTCATAATTATGTAAAAATATCAGTGAAAGTACCTATTCAATAGACATTTAGTGTGTCTAATGAATACATTCTTAAAAATCATTGATTCATTGTCAAACATTTAGATATTGGAAGCATCAGTTTTTCTTCTCAGTTTGGCTAATCTGGTCAGTTAATAAAACATGATACAATTAAGGATTGGCCGGTGACACTTTCCCTCAAACTCATGCAATAGTTCATCAATATCATTATCTAAATCATCACTTTGAGCCATCTTTGTGACCATGTCACTTATTAAAAATGCACCAATGGTAGCTTCTTCGTGGTTATCTTGAATATCCATGTTCACAACATGGACAGGTTGATTGTAAACCGACCTCTTTGAACCAAACCATTCTATGACTTGATCATACACTCTTTCTTCACATGTTATTATGACATCAAATAGCTCAGTTGATATCTGGAACTTCTCTGGACTGGGTTTAATTCTTCTGTTTCTGTCTAACATATGTAGTATACCATTTTGTGTATAGTATACTTTATCCTTTTCCAATAAATCATTATAAATGTCATCATATGGAACCCCAAATTCATAACAATTCGGTCTGTCAGCAGAAGCACCTGGTAACTTAACCTTTTCTCCTGTACCATAAGACTTTACTTTAAAGCCTTTCTTCGCCAGAAATGCGTGAGCTTCCATACTACGGTTCATGTTCGAGGAACATACAACCGCTATGTAGAGATCACACATCGTGTAAGTTATTTATACTTCGATTCTAGTTTGTGTTGTGTCGAATAAAAAATAAAACATTGCGTGTGGCTATGATTTTGTACCAATTGCTGAGAGTCTTCTCATTTTCGAGTCTCATACGATACAGTGACAAAGCAAGCATTAAATAAATTTAATTCTTTATTTTTGTTGTATCGTGGGCTTTACCGTACTTGTGCCACCAAGACAAAATTGTGTTAAAATCACAGACACTGATCACAGACAGAAGAGATCGGACAGCAAGCAAGTCAAATAAACCACAGATATATAATATAATCCACAGATTACTATATTAGTAGTCACTACGTTTTAACAGACGGAACACTTCCATACAATCCATTGGGATGGCAATACATGGCATTCCAACCACAGATTAGATATTTAGTCATGGCTGCATTCCGTATATGAAAATAACAGAAAATAATCGCTCACAGAGCTCACATCAATATTTTGCGTTCCGAATTAGGCTGTAAACGATTTGAGCGTCCATAAACCCGTTCCGAATCCGTGAGCGCCATATCGATGTCCCTTGAATCGTCATAGATGACGTCATGACATGCGCCAACTTGCGATTTCACCGACCGCTGTCAAATGACCTGATGACAGCTCTTAAGCTTCATTCCGTTTTAGAAATTATCGCTCACAGCAATATTTTGCGTTCCGTTAAAGATTTCTGTAGCAGAGTACTACCTTTGCGGTGAAGCGTTTGCAGAAACGATGAGAGGCTTTTAATAGGAATAAAAGTAAATATAATATCTGAAGAAAATGTATTTAGATGACAAGTTGAACAGTGACAGACAAAACTCAAACGTCATACCAAAAAACGAAAACATTGACAAGTTATGTCTCTTCAGCTGTAGCTGATTATCAAAGAGGCTTTAATACTTTCCCTCAGCTGATAGTAGACCATTTGGTTTATCCGTCAAACCCAATTTCTGAACTAGGTCCTCTAGTCTGGGTCTGGGTAGGGCCTTAGTAAGGAAGTCTGCTAGCTGGGTAGCAGAGCTCGTCCTCTCGACTACGATGTCGTTTTGAAGCACAAGTTCCCTTACGAAGAAGTGCCTCACACGAATGTGTTTGGTCCTACGGTGAAATTCTGGATTATGTGCCAATTTCACCGCGGCTTCGTTGTCCACGAACAAAACTGGTATTTCTTGTTGGCCATTCAAGTCTTTGAACAGTCTCTTTAGCCAAATTAGCTCTCTTGCCGCTTCGCTTGCTGCCACAAGCTCAGCTTCTGTAGTGCTAATGGCAACTGAAGCTTGTCGTTGGCTCATCCAGGAGATTGCTCCTCTTGAAAATAAACACAATACTCCAGTGGTAGAGCGACCTGTTTTCAAGCATCCAGCATGATCAGCATCACTGTAGGCTTTTATTTGGTTAGGAGAATTTGCATCATGAACATACATTATTCCTCTTGATAATGTGCCTTTCAAATATCTCATTATGCGCTTAACCATACGCCAGTCGCTAGAAGTTGGCTTTTCTAAGCTCCTCGAAGCCAATCCTACAGCATAAGCCAGATCAGGGCGAGTGCCCACCATCAAGTAAGCGAGCGAGCCTACTGCTTCTCTATAGGGGAATGATTGTGATTCTTTGTCAGCTTTCCCTTTTTCAATAGTTCCTTCTTTCTGTAAAGGAGTTGATACTGGGTTACAGTCTTTCATATTGAATCTCTCCAAGACCTTATTTGCATAAGCTTCTTGCTTAATGAAAATCGAGCCGTCCTTCATTTGTTCTATCTCTAACCCCAGATAGTATGAAACTGGTTTGCTAGTAATCGTCAAAATCTTTTCTAGGTCTTTAATGAAACTCTTTGCAAGGTTCTCATCACTCGCTGCAACTAAGCCATCGTCCACGTAGAGTGCTATTAAGATTTTCTTATCTCCTAAGATTTTGGTATATAGGCATGGATCAGCGTCGCTTGTCTTGAAGCCTAAAGATTCGAGTATTTCTGTAAAACAGTAGTTCCAGCACCGTGGTGCCTGCTTCAAACCATAGAGGCTTTTCTTTAGACAACATACTCTGGATGTTCCATCTTCAAAGCCTTCTGGCTGTTTCATATAAATCTCTTCCGTTAAATTTCCATTGAGGAAAGCTGTTGCAACATCGAACTGAATAAGATGAAGTCTCTCTCTTGCTGCAATGCTGAGCAAAGATCTTATAGTTGCTAACCTCGCTACTGGGCTGAACGTTTCGTTATAGTCAAAACCTTTCTTCTGCTTAAACCCTTTTACGACTAGACGGGCTTTATACTTTTCTATTGTGCCGTCAGGGTTGGTTTTTACTCTATAAATCCATTTACATGGCAGGGCTTTTCGATTGCTCGGTAGATTCTGCAAGTCCCAAACTTGTAATCTTTTCAAAGAATCGATTTCACTTCTCATCGCTTCTAACCATCTATCTCTACTTGTTCCACTCGATATTGCTTCCTTATACGTCGAAGGTTCTTTTTCAGTATCGACTAGGAATAAACTATAGTCATCCAATTTACGTGGATGTTGAAGACTACTTCTGTCCCGGAGATTATATCTTGGAACGTCTGATAGCGAAACGTCTCCCTCTAAATTCTCTTCTATCTCAACATAGGCAGGAACGGCATCTTCAAATTGTTCTTCATTTTCACTATCTGAAATTCCAGTTTCGTCTTCTATAAACTCTATTTCTCTTTCTCCCTCTAATTGGACTGACTGTCTTTGATGTCCTGTTTTATTTGCCTCTATTGATGTCTCAATAGGCGTCCTTATATGTCTATCTTCTTCTAATTCTCCCTCTAATAGAATAGATCTCTGTTCAGATTGGGCTTCCTGATTCAAGGGATTGTCGATTTGCGAATGCTGTTGAATTGTATTTTCAGGAACTGTATCGTATGACACCGTCCACTCTTTCTCAATCGGTTTTGGATCAGATTTAGCAACAGTTCCTGAAGCTTTAGCTTCAATCCCTGGACTAGGTGTCTCTTCGAAGATAACATCTCTGGATCGGATGAGATTGTCAACTTTATACTGCGTTTCATACCAGATACGATAACCGTCATCATTGTCGTATCCTATGAGGATGCCTTTAGTTGCTTTCTTATCCAATTTTTTTCTTTTATTTTTCGGAACATGGGCATAACACGTACTTCCAATGATTCTAAGATGCTTTATATTAGGCTTCTTCCCAAACCATAACTCATGAGGTGACTTGTCTTTCTCTCTAGTAGCACCTGTTCGGTTTAAAATATAAGCAGCTGTCATAATAAGTTCCGCCCACAATGCTTTTGGCAGTTCTCTCTGAGCATTCATCAATGTTCTTACGGTTTCTACTAGTGTCCTGTTTTGGCGCTCGCTACAGCCATTCTGCTCTGGCGTGTACGGCATAACAAGACGTTGCTTTATTCCTTTTTTGTTCAAAATATCTCTGACTTCCTTGTTGTCAAACTCAGTTCCGTTATCACTCAGCAGTGTTTTGATTACATGTCCTGTGACCGTCGCTTCTTGTAGCATTATGGTCAATTTGTCTTTGACTTCGCTTTTGTTTCTCATGCAAAAAACCATGCAGTATCCGGAAAAATCGTCTTTAAACAGTACATAATAACGGTATTTTGAAAAACTCATTGGGAAAGGACCGCAAACATCTGAATGAATAATTTCTCCTGGCTGTGTAGATCTTTCTCGTATGCCAAATTTCAGTCTATGCATCTTTCCGTAGATACAAGCTTCACATGATTCTTTATTTATAGGAAGTGTCAATCCTAACTCTCTTTGAATGACTTCCTTAACGTGCCTTTTGTTTTGATGCGCTAATCTTTCATGGTAGAGCTGCATCAAATCAGTTGTTGTAGTAGCAAGTACAGGTACCGGTGGCAAGACGTTGCGAACTTTCAACTTAAAAAGCCCTCCACCGTGGTTACGTTTGCCAACAACTGCTACTTCCCCATTCAGAATTACTTCGCAAGTTTCCGGGGTCGAAACGAACTTGCTATTCCTCTGTTTGTCATGCATAGCTAACACTGAATACAGACTTCGCTGGATCTCTGGTACATACCAAACGTCCGTGAGTGCTATGTTCGCAATATTCCCTTTGACATCTGCTTCCAAATATATTGTTCCTTTGCCTTTTGCTTGAACAATGTTACCATTCGCTGTAGTAACACCTTGGATCTCGTCAAACTGTTGGAATGTTTGGAACAGGTCACTCCTGTTGGTCACGTGACTAGTCGCGCCATTGTCCACGTACCATGATTCTTTATCTTGCGCTACGAATGCCATGACATCCACACTCATAATAGCCATATTCGCATTTTGACTTGAAGATGGCTTGTTATTACTGTCTTTAGGCGGGCAACCATCTTTCATCCACTTCTGGCAGGATCTTACTCGATGTCCCATCTCATGGCAGTAATTGCATCTAATATGCTTATCCTTATTCTTCTTTCCTTTACGAATGGTGCTATTCTTTGTCGTACTCGTCACTAATACCTCTTCACTCGATTCACCATTTTTCTTTTGAAGTGACTTCTCATGAGCGCAAAGGTTACTTGTTAATCCTTCGACTGTCCTCTGTTCTTTGGCTAACAACAACCAACTTGATTTAAATTCGAAGTATTTCTGATCTAATGTATCCAGAATTTTACAAATGAGGAATATTTCTGGTAGTTTCATATTGTGATTATCTTTACCAATCTCTCTATTCAACTGACACCAGAGAGTCTTCAATTTGCAAATATGTGTGGCCATATCATCAGAAGTATTTAATTTAAATCCGAAGAAATCTAGGCAGAGATTATAAGCTCGATTCTCATTATCTCCGTCAAATAACCGATGTAGTTCTAGCCATACTTCTCTTGGACATGTAAGTGACATTACCTTTCTAACGACATCTTCGTTCAAATTTGTTGAAAGCAGGATCATAGCATTATTTTCTGCCTGTATAAAACGCGCTAGTTTCGTTCTAAATGCAGTAACTTCTGCGTCTCCTCCACCTGCTGGCAACACGGGTCTCATACATCTTCCTTCTACTATATCCAATGCATCTGGTATGCTCCTAAGCAGGATGGATATTTTATATTTCCAGGTATCCCAGTTATTCTTGCCTTGAAGTGGTGCAATTTGTACCTTTGTACTTAAATTTTCCACTTTTTCGCACATTTCCACTTTTCCGCTAGCACATAACCTGTAGCAGAGTACTACCTTTGCGGTGAAGCGTTTGCAGAAACGATGAGAGGCTTTTAATAGGAATAAAAGTAAATATAATATCTGAAGAAAATGTATATAGATGACAAGTTGAACAGTGACAGACAAACTCAAACGTCATACCAAAAAACGAAAACATTGACAAGTTATGTCTCTTCAGCTGTAGCTGATTATCAAAGAGGCTTTAATAATTTCACCATTATATGACAGCTAAGAACTGTCATCAGGTTATTTGACAGCGCTCACGGTGATATATAATTGAAGCATGGTCGGTGTAATCGCAAGATGGCGCATGTCATGACGTCATCTATGACGATTCAAGGGACATCGATATCGCGCTCAAACTAATTCGAAACGGGTTTATGGACGCTCAAAGCGTTTCCAGCCTATCTCGGAACGTGGCCTTTAAGGCTGCTATAAGTCAGTGGTGGTGCGTGAAAATAAAAGTTGTTTGACAAGATCATTTTATTTTAGGTTACGTTTAAGCTGAAAAGCACCATTTAATGTAGAATTCCTGGCATAATTCGATTGGACCCATTTCTACAATGAATCAATTATTCAAGAACCTTTGTCTAATTAATGCAAAAGCAAGTAATTTGAAGAACATACACACCAGCTCGACAGCTTTAGCATGGTCCAAAACAGATAATACACCAAAAACGTTTCTAAGACATAATAAAAAAATATACCCAGTCCAGTCTCCCGATGAAGAACCAAGACCTGCCGTAAGTTACCGTCATTGGCTCTCATCATCTTTACTGTAGAAGTGTAGAATAACATAATTTAAGGGACTATTAATACTATATCCGTCTATGGCCCCTGGGTACTTAGTCTAAAATTCTTGCTTACTATGCAGTATATTACTTGTAATGCTAATAACATGAATCATGATACAAATAAGACTGAAAGATATCCCAATGAAACAACACTGTTATCTTAAATAGTACCTAAACAAAGAGTCCTATGTCTGATCTGGTGATCAACATATTTATATTATATTTAATTTTATTATATTTAACCATTAACATAGACTAATTTAAATATTTAGGCTTCTATTTAGTATTGTAGATCCTCCTTAATGATTTCACCAACTTCTTCTTTCTGAAATGACAACAAATGTGTTAATTATAATATTAATGTGTGTATTGGTTGTTCCTAATATCTACATAGGATTTAAAAACATAACTGGTGAAATGTGGGTGTATTCTTAGATACAATACACCTTTGCCTAACCCTTTGGGATTAGGTGTAAAGATGTATTAACACAAACATTAAATAAAACTTACAAGATTACACTTTTCAAATGAATATAAATGTTAATGGATGAAAAGGTTGCAGAAGAATAAAGCAAAGATGGATGGTGGGAGGAATACACTGAAAGAAATAGAAGTACTTCAATGATAATGTGACAGGGTTGGTGTGTTTATTTTCTTCCATTCTGCAGAAGAAAATAAACACACCAACCCCTCGTATCAAGTGAAGAGGGCAGGGAAATGTATGAGACATAATTATGAAAAATATCATCCAATAAACACTTAGGACATTTATTAGTTTATCTAAAACATCACAAATACTATGTATATTATGTATTTTCAGTTTGTATGTCATCAGAAGACCAATATAAAATACAGTCCTGAAAAGCTGTGGTACATTGCCAGTTTCATCAGAGGAATGACAGTAGACGAGGCTGTGAAACAACTCAGCTTTGTGAACAAAAAAGGAGCAATTTTTGTTAAAGAAGCCATTCTTGAAGCTCAAGACCTTGCTGTGAAAGAACACAATGTTGAATTTAGGAGCAATTTGTGGGTTGGTAAGTACAAGACAACGTATGCAATTATTATTTACACCCTATGGTACAGTCAACTTCACAATTGCTCTTCCTTTTTACCTATAAGATCAATGTCATTAGCACATCGTGAATCACTTTTTAATTTCACCCAAGTTTATATTGACAAAGAATTGTTGTGAAAAGGGGTAAAGCAATTGCAAGGCAACTATATAAAGTGAATTGTAAAAGCGTCTTTAAACTACCATCTACTACCAACTACAGTTAACACACACCCTTTGCTACAATGTTACAACTTTGTATGTTCGCTTAGACCATTATCTCAAAAAACATTTGTACTAATCATTCACTCAATTCCTGTTACAGCTGAATCCTATTCTGGTCAAGGAATGGTGATAAAAGGAATTAGAAGACATGCCAGAGGACGAATGGGAGAAGTAAGATACCAGTTTAGTCATTATTTCGTAAGATTGGAAGAGGGAAAGCCACCTGTAGACTATTATAAGCGAAATCCACAAACACCTCAACAACAACTTGATAATTGGCTGGAACAAATGAGGAAGAGAAAGATTATAAATTCATATTAAGTTGTATATAATTTATTAACATGTTTAATTAGAAATATAAAATAGCATAGATTCTGCTCTTATTTCATTATTAATTATTATTTACTTACCATATCAAAATTTTATTTTGAATGCCGTAAGACATTTAATAAACTTAAGTAACTAGCATAACATGTCATATTTAGTCTTGATAAAAATCAATTATCAGCTATGTAGCTAATTAGGTGACCTGTCAATTTAGCGAAAATTGATTTACAAGTAACGATTGGCAAAAACACGATTGGTCATTTCATTTTACAACAACAAGCTTGGCAAATAATTCACTTAAAAATATTAATTATCCTATGTATAAAAGAAAACGTCGTTGTGTTACTAGAGTAAACAAGTAATTTGTAAACATTTAATAAAGAGAAGTATTTGCCAAATGGTTGTGTTTCTAAAACATTTACGGAATAACTTGTTTCTGAAATAAATAGTTTCTGAAACATTTGTTGTAAACTAAAATTTTGTCAAATGAGTCTTGGTGCAAAATTACTTAACCAGCTAATTATCATACCTCAAAGTGATCATGACTTGATTACTTACATCTATAAACTTAACATATTACTAAGAATGTGATTTCGATGAACAAAAGTATTCACTGTCAAATTTCAGCAAGTGGATATCCAATACTTAGGTACCGGTACTGATCATGGCCTAAATGAATGAATAGTTCATGAAAGGTGTACTTGATACAACATTAAGTTTCAGGTCTTTATGTACCTACTAAGGAAGTATTCAATAAGAAATAATTATACCTAACCTAATCGTCCGCAATGGGTAATTAGAAGTAGCTTGATAAAATTTAGTTTATTAATGGCTTCCTTCTTTTTATGTTGTACTACTATAAAACATTTTGAGAACTTCTGATGTTCACTTTATAATACCCTGATAATACTTTAAAAATAGGAATTTGAAAGATTTAAGGAAATAGGCAAGCATTTAAAAATAAATAGGTACTTAAGTGAAATCAAAAGAAAACTTTTTAAAAAACACTACCTATAGGTATCATAGAAATGATCATACACTTAAAGATGTCCGAGGCTCAGGTTTCTTAGGTACATATCCATACAGGAAAATCGAAACAATTACGAACATTGTACCAATTGCAAACTGTACAGTTAAGTTGAAATCAAATATGTATATGGATGCTATACAGGATATGATGATTGCAACAGAAGTTGCGAAACCCTTGAGTATATTATCTGCGTATTTGACGACTACAGCAACTATGAGGCCGCCAGCTGCTTGCAGTAGGACTAGATACCAAACAAAACCATCAAAGCCTTTTAGCAAATTATTGTGAGTTCCTTCATTTATAAGATAAGTGATGGCTCCAAATGGCAATGATAGTAAACTTAATTGGACATTCCTCATCCATACCTGAAACAAGTCAACATGTTTACGTCAAGGTGTGCATTATATTGCTTTTTATTACTTACAAAGACAGCTCGCCCCTGAGCTAGGTCTTTTATTTCATGTGAACTGTTTAATTTACTTGGTATGTAAAAATAAGTCAGACAAAGGTATTGAATAAATGTATTATAATATGTAGTGATGATAGTTGACGCAGGTGTTTACTAGTAACATTTGGCTTATGAGCACGTTTGTTGTTTTAATTGCCATTGCGTATGTTAGTAGAAAATAGGATATTTATGATAACAATCGATTTCTAAAATTAAAATCTAGTTAAAACTGGGGAACTTACAGATATGTCTGATTCTTTAAGTACTTTTTCAAAGTATATTCCAGCAAAACCAGATAAGAAACAAGCTGCTAGGGCTGCACCAAATCCTAATATTTTGGACTGCTCTGGTAAATGTGGCTTAGCAACATTTGCTTTTTCAGTCGAAGATAATTGTACCAGAGCTACACCTGCTGCTAAAATGGCTAATGCCAGCCACTGCCACTTCTTGAGATGTCTTTTCAATACAAGCACAGCAAAAAATGCTGTTGTCAGTATTTTTAATTGATATGTCACCTGGAATTAATAGTCAGTACAGAGTTAATTCAGTGTAACTAGATTGCATATTAAGTGGTTATCAGTTGAATGCATCCATAACATTATACTTCATCAGACCTCTACATGCAATACATGAGGTTGATTTTTTGTTTAAAATTTAACTTAAAATTATAGAAGATTAATAAGTAAGAATTACAAGTAAATAATTACCTGATAAGTAGCAGCATCTAAGTTAGATGCAGATACATAAAGCAAATTGTTCTGCACAATGTAAAGAAATGATGGCACACAAACTCTTAAAGTATCTCGGACATTTAATATGACTATATTGTACATAGACCTTGCTCCATTTTTAATACCACCAGACTCTTGCATAACAAGGCACACACATATGATAAGTTTAAATACTTCTGCCATTAAAACAGCTGAAAATACAATGGTACAATTAATTAGTTATAGTAATTGTAGCACGACTGATCATAAAACTCTTTTAGCACAGTTCATTTACTGATAATAAGTTATTTCTTTTAAGTTCATAAATAAAAATTTAAAAATATATAGTTATTATTCTTACCAGCTGCTGATGAGAACATTTCCACATCTCTTATGCGGGCATACCGCATACTAAGACCTAATACTGCATTTTGCACTGTTAATACCACCAAGCTTACATATTTAATGTAACCTGGAAACACCATAAAATATACACTTTCTAAAAATTATATATATTCTAAGAAATGTTATTTGGAAATGTACATAGAGGAGACACCTCTGTTCTGCAGTGGGATAAGAAGCATATTATAGAATAAAGAGTACACTTTTACCATAATTATTGACTCTTCTGTTGTGTGCATATGATTGTGCTTTTTTAGCATCCCCGTCCATGTCTTCTGTAGTGTGTAACTGAGTGTCAGCAGTTGTTAGCTCTTCCGGACCTTCAGCTGGCTCACCTTTGTGAGCTACTTCACTGACAACAGGCTCTGTATTTACTGAAGCCTCATTTGTTGCGTCAGTTGATTTCATAGGAACCTAATAAGGAAATTGTCTGTATCAGTTTTCAATCCACACAAATGTACGATAAGCTACAGTGATTTTATCAATACTAATTGATTTTACTATTGATATCACTAAACACGGATTTTTTATTTCAGAAGTTATTTGATATCACAGTAATAATCGTAAATACGTGGAATAAAATGAATGTGGTATTTGCAGTAAGGTCAAATCAAAAGAACTGATTAAAAAGTGGGAGTAGTATGTGATGAATTAAAAGAATACAGTGATAAATTTGAAGCTAGTGATAAACTTACTACTTACAACATCATAAAAAAAATATTGTTGGCCAGATAGCAAAGAATCATTTCAGGTAGATATTTTGAGTTTGTAAATAGGATCTGGGTAAATAAAATTTAAATATTAATCACCGGTATTTACTTCACCACTAAGCGTAAATGTTAGAAATTAACATAATAAAGAACTGTTTTACCGATTTTTGATGGAGCTTCAATAATAAAATACACACACACTAAAACTCACTACATGAGCTATGCAATTCTAAATCTCAAAAGCGTTGCTTCATCGAATCGAAGGCCCGAATAATTTGTGTGCAATTTTTTGTTGACGTCGGCAATCTAAAATGCCATGCCATTGAACTGTTGACATTTGCATTGACATTTCATGTCATTGGTTATGGTATATGCATGTAAATAGTAATTACTCTTCAATGAAGTCGGACTTTGCAGGGGGGTAATACAAAACTGTAAAATAGCAAGTTTGACATAATTATCGATTCAAATTTTTCATTTATTTCCTAAATGCTAGTTCTGCCCACGCATAAACAAAACTCCTTTTTCCGCATTAAAATTTGAAGGTTTCTAAGCTTTAAAGAGGTTGTGCACTTTATGATACGGCGTCATAGCGAAATTCGAAATTTTAAGTTAGTAGGATAGGAATGTTGATTTTTGCAGCCCTGTAAGGTGGATGCTCCACGGTAACTCATCGGTAGGTAGCGATTGAATAACCATTTTATGAAAACTTGGAGGGTTGTATTAATAATTTCGATGATTATAATTTGTTGAAAATAGTTTGGGATCGTCATGCGTCCCATAGAGTTTATTTTATATAGTCTTTTGTTTGTTACTAGGTAATGCTCCAGGGTAGTCCGCGAAATTCAAATTTTCCAACATTTTTTGCAATTTGCAGGGTAGTGCCAAGTTGTACGCTGATGAAAACATCGTTCGCGGCTGCAAGACATATGCAGTCACAGAATCATCAAAATCGTCAACATAACCCTCAAATTTCGTAAAAGTCGAGGAACGACATTGACCGTGAAAAATTCGTTCCTCGACTTTCATGAACTTGGAGGGCGACACCGATGATTCTGATGACTACAATTCTGCAACCACATACGCCCACAGCTGCGAACGGTACTTCCACCAGCATACAACCCAGCACTGGCCCGAAAATTGCAAAAAAAACCCAAGAAAATTTGAAATTCGCGGGCCACCAGGACGCTTTCACCTTAAGATAATTTTTAACTGTAATGTCTTACTATAATACAATGATCTTACTTAAACCAACTGCATTTTAACTCTGTTGTTAAGCTCCCTTTGGTACACTAATTTACAACATAATTCTGTAACTACTTATAACGGTGACGGTAACGGTAGAGCAGCGGTGGCCCAGTGGTGGCATTCTTACGAACAGTAAGTCGTGGGTTCGAACCCAGGCAGGCGCATTACTTTGTGTAATTTATTTCATCACCACTGCTCTCAAAATGGTGAAGGAGAACATCGTGAGGAAATCGGCATGTCCTAAAACCAAAAAATTCGAAGACATGTGACATCTACCAATTCGCACTGGGCCCGCGTGGTGGATTGTAGTCAATTCCCTCTCATAGACAGGAGGCCTGTGTCCCAGTAGTGGGAACATTAATAGGCAGATGATGGTGATGAACTACATGCGTTTCATAGCCGTGAATCATATTTTAATTAAGATACAACCTGACACTGACTGACCTGCAAATTGCTTAAAAACGTACGAAAGCTCGAATTTCGTGGGCTACCCTAGAGCATCAGCCTTAAATCTGCCAGGGCGTATAAAGAACCTGAGCCGAAGGAGGAGGGGGTATCAGTCAATGAGTACAAGAAAAACATTGGGCAACAACTTTTGTGAACTAAATTATTTCCTTTACCACTACACTCCACATTGTTACAAAGAGAACCTTCTCAAAAACATCTAGCTACTACAATCTGTCAAATTTCTTTAATACATTTGCAACTTTATCGCTAATGTATTAAAACTATGGTTACTGGGATTAGTCAGTATCGGCTAGCATGATTAGCTGGCGTTTAAACATTGGCCAAGAGATAGGTCCGTCTATGCAAACTCCAGAGCATATTCTTCTATGTTTGACTATTAATCTATAACTAACGTGACCATACGTCCCATTTTGAAAGGGAATGTCCCGTTTTTCGGTTCTCTGTCCCGGTGTCCCCGAAAGAAGCCTCGGGACACAAAAATGTCCCGTTTTCCTAAACCGCAAATAAAAATTGAGGCGCGGGCGGCAAAGGCAACGACGAAGAATTAGATAAATCTTATTGGGCAGATTAAAAAATAAATACCTGAATGGGAAAACATTCAAAAAGTATTAGAAGTATTGATTGAAAAGGGACAGTAATTCAGATACATAATTATTTGTCAAATTTTCACTGATCACAAACTATATCACTTCGCAAAAGGTAGGTACAATCAGAAAGTTGCGACGGAAAATAGATGGGTGGCTTCAAACACTTTCACACCAATAATCTCAAACATAAATCCTTTTGTAGGTATCATAATCGAATACATTTTATGTCTGCCTGATAAGGAAGTACTAGTAGAGTGTTTTCATCAGTTTTCATTAACCTTTTGGACGCCATTGTCACATATACGTGACAAGCAAGCGCGTGCCCTGTACGCCAAACGACACAAATGTGTGACAAAGTAGTAGATGAAATTGTGGCTTGGCGTGGAGGGCACGCGCGAGCGTTTGTGCTGTGGCGGTCAAAAGGTTAATCAACAAATTGTTTGACTTCTGAAAAAAACCACTTACAAAATAATAGGTAGACCTCTTCCGAGAATTTTATTCCTAACCTCTCAAGCGCGCGGCCTTTTTCTTTATTTTCCAGTCAAACGCGGTAAGTCACGTGACCTTTGAACTTTTATTTGACCCCTTCCGACCTTTGTTGGAAAAAAATCTGACGATCGCAAACTACAAGACTTAGACCAGAATAAAATTTACAGTGAATTTAAATCTTCACCAACTGTTTTAAAAGTAATTTGTTCCTCAGAGAAGTTTAATAAACTGAACAAATATGTGGAAAACTTTTTGCATTTGTAAGAAATATTTAGGTGTAATTTTCATTAAACTAATTTACAAAAATGTGTTTTATTTTTCATTGAGAATCATGGCCCGCAATTTTTATCATAATGGAAACTCAAGTTTGATTTGGCTACTGAATGAAACTCGCCAAATCTATGCGAAAACTCAAATTTGATTTCACTACTTAGAATCGCTAAAATGTATTGAATTGGTGAGCACCAAAATTGAGTACCTATTCTTTATGAATCGGCCCGACTAATCAACGTTATAAAAACCGTGTGTCCCGTTTTGACAAAAAAAAAAATATGGTCACGTTATCTATAACTAGCCGATGCCCGCGGCTTCGCCCGCGTAAATCTAAGCATACTTATGGACAGACATACGCGGCGCGGCAGTAGACTTTGTTTTATAATAATATGTAGTGATAATTATGTCGTAGTAAGATTATTGCGCTACTATAATAGTTTTACTAGGTACTTTTTTCGTACGTTTTTAAGCAACCACTGTCTAGAAATTATAAATAATAGTGCTACGTTTGTAACAGACTTAGAGTATATGTATAATTATTATATCTAATTATAAAATAACAGCTTTTGACTGAATGCATTCGAAAGTATTTATGTACTTGTAACATTATTTTTTATATTTTTGTCTGTCTGTTCCGGCTAATCTCCAAACCAGCTGGACCAATTTTAAATCAACAGGAAGTGGTGACCATATAGGTTTTGATTATTTTGTGGAATCGCAAAATATGCGACATAAACGGTCATACCTTATAATCGTCTTGACCCACATGTTTGATTTTTTTTTCAGACAGACATCAAAATGATCCAGTACGGGTTCTGGTTTTGCCAGCTAAGGTATGGGACCCTTAAAATGTTTTCTTGTTATAGGTACCTACCATTTAGACTTTCATATGCATTTATTTTGAAATTACAGACACTTCAATTTATTATGTTAAAATTGGAGAGGATTGGAGTGAGGGGTTCTGCACTAGCAATTTTTGAGAGTTACCTCTCTGAGCGGACACAATGTGTCAAAATTGGCTCATATGTTAGTGACGAACACATGTTATCTTTTGGAGTTCCTCAGGGTTCCATTTTAGGACCCACCCTCTTTTTAATTTACGTAAATAGTCTTTGTAATCTGTCCATACCAAATAGTAACATATACACATACGCGGACGATACGGCTCTACTCGTATATGGCCAAGACTGGAAGGAAGTCCATGAGCGAGCTGAATTAGCGCTAGGTATCGTAATGTCATGGAAACACCCTAACTTTGAATGTGGACAAGACAAATTTTGTCCCCTTCTCAATAAAGCTGTCATCGCAACCCGATGAGTCGCTTGCCATCAGGGCTCATAACTGTAATCAACAATTAGACCAGTGCTCCTGCCTTCCCCTGACTAGAGCAACCAATGTCAGATATCTAGGCATTGTGATAGACCATCTTATGTCGTGGAGTATGCAGATGAGGGCGCTGTCTGGCAGAGTGAGAAAGCTTATCTCAATCTTTAAAAATCTACGATGTAGCGCAGATTTTGATACCCTGCGAATGGTATATTTCTCGCTGTGCCAGTCAGTTCTATCGTTTGGGGTGACAGTTTGGGGTGGCGCTCCAAAAACAAATATTTTACAATTGGAAAGGGCGCAACGAGCTGTACTTAAAGTGATGACGTTTAATCATTTTCGGTATAGCACTAAACAATTGTATAAAGACTGTCAAGTCATGACCGTTAGACAGCTCTTTGCTGTGGCTCTTTGTGCTCAATACCATTCTGCGCAAACACGCATCTTTAAAGTATAGTACCGGTCATCTGGCAAAACGAAGATCAACTTATGTCTGTCCAGTAGAGAGTCGTAGAACCAAATTTGCTGAAAGAAACTTCCGATTTCTGGGAAGTCGTTTGTACAATGCAGTAAACAAACACTGGTGCCGATTCTCTTGTACACCGAACTAACTTAAACTAAAACTAAAATTTCTTAATTTTAGTTAGTTGGTTTCGGTAAGTTATTCTGAAAACAATATTCTCTAAACTTAGTTTTAGATTTGACACATTTAAAATCGAGTTTGACAATCGCCAAATTGAATAGACCATAGACTAAGATTTGTCAGAGATTAAAATAAAAACTGAATGAAAGTGAACGAAATGATCTGAATTGCAAACAAAAACCCGAGTAAAATCAAATAATTATTTAAAATTGTTTATCAATAATCATTAATGAAGTACAGGGAGTATAATAACGGCGTAAAACATTATTGTTGTTAAATATTTATTTTTCAGTTTTTATTATCTGTGACCATAGTAAACCTGCTAGGGTTGGAAATCGGAAATGATTTAGAATTCTGGCGAAACTTTTCGGTTTTCAATATGATTAAAACCTATAATTTTATTATAATCGACAAAACTACCCTATTTAAAAAAATATAAGGTAGCATGATTTGTCCTGTTATTTATTTCAGTTTATTACAGCTAGTTAACAAATAAAAATTTGATCTTAAAAAATAATGTTCGGTTTTGTAGTTGAAAATAACCGGTATTTTCGTCGGCGTTTGGAAGGAAAGCCCTATCTTCGTTTTGTTTGTTATGTCAGATGTCACATGTCAATAATATTATTAAATTGGTGGTCGGTTAACATAATTAATAAATAAATACTCTTTGATGTTCGATTCGTTTAACTAAACTCTGTATTCACGAGTAGTAGTAAAGTAACGTATACTTGTGTACACTATACTAGTATACACTCTAAAACAAAATACAAAGGAAGAACAGGAAGAAAAGCCGATCCCAATGTATTGGATTTTAGGCCAATGTCAGTAGCGAGCTGAACAAATTGGGCTGCAGCAGGACTGTAGAGCAGTGGCAACAATGTAAGTTGTTTCAGTGAGATGAAATGTTATACTGGATTGGATAAGTACATGCATAATTTTCATGTGTTCTAAACTAATTTAATTTCAACAGATTTGGAGTACACACTCCAAATGGCCGAATGGGTGACAAAAGTGAAAACAAAGGCAAGAAAGGCGAGGGATTCCATCAGGGCTACTAGTGGAGGACCGGCAGGGGCGGATCTCAATGACATTCAAAGCATGTTATCCAGAAACATGTACTAAATATGCGGTTTCAATTTTGTGATTCATAATCGCTACTCTTTTTTGTTAAAGTTTATTAAGGAGAAAATAAAGATTTTAATATTAAAGAAATAAAGTGTTTCATTTAATTAAAAGAATTGGCAAGTGATTGCCGAATTTCCCACGCTTCAGCAAGGAAATCTGTGTAGGTATCCTCCGCAATAGCACTCTGCTCGCTATGCTCGGTGACATTGATATCTTCTTCATCTGCAAAGATACACTTAATTAGATTTCTTATTTTGCAAACAAATAAAACAGAAGAATTATATAAAAATCAAATCAAACACTTACAATCAAATGTTTCCAATTGTACAGGGTGCAACATGCCAGAATAATTTTAATAATTACACATTTCCACCAAATTTCTTGCCCTTGAGTGGCACTCAATATATGGAGCCTCCTCTTCAGTAGTTGGCACCATAATGGGAGTCATGAGCCATGACTGTAGTGGGTATCCGTTCCTAAAATAAATAAAACTTTATATGTACTTAGTTAATAGACATACCCAGTAGGTATAAAGTTTACTAGTGACCTTTCGAGAAGCCACTGAGATCTTTCCTCATGTAGGTACTAACTCATTTCTTTAATAAGTAATGACTAGGCATAATGTATCACCCATAAATATAATAAAAGCCACTATGACAAAAAACAAAATCCAGGAACTATAATTCTTACTAACTTGTTTTAGCAAGTGAATTACTGCATACATACCTATATATAGGACACAAAACCGTTCTAACCTTTAGGTGTTTGAGGATAAATCCTTCATACAAATGAGTATTCAGCTAATCCACCAAATAAAGCGCTCCCGATCTAGGTGTCTTTTTATTGAATTTCTTCTTTGCCATTTGGAATGGGTTGGATTGGTCTTGTTATCTTTCCGATTGAATCCTCTCTTGATAGTTTCTAAAACATAGTTATTTCTTATTAGTTATTTCACAAAACCTGGAAGATGCTTTGATTATGAGAAGTGTTATGTATCCACTTCTTTTCAAAGTATTAATGTAGCATGTGCATTAGATGTTTAGTACGCAAATCTCTTGTAAGTTTTCATGAATGCATTTCGTATTGTATCATAGTAAAATAACACTAAATTTACCTTTCTGCCGAATCAACAACGACTGCAATCACATAAGCTTCCATTCTGAACTCAAACACATCCAAACTTTCAAGAAAAACGAGAGAAATCTGCTTTGTAAATTTTAGTTCATGACAACTAATTTTATTCCACACCTTTTTAATTTCGATTAAAAATAGTCTGATTTAGTTTGACAATCAAAGTTTTAGGTGAAAAACGTCAATTTCAGAATAGCGAAATTGCCATTTTCACTAAATTTAATAACTTAGTGCTGTCAAACTATAATTTATTTAAGATACGTCATTTTAATCAATTTCAGAATGGAAAACGTCGTTTGACAGGAATAAACTAAATTTTAGAGATTTTTAGTCTAGTTTAGAGAAATTTGTGACAAGAGAATCGGCACCATTGTGGCATCTATAGTAAAAATAAGTTTGAGTGTAAGAAGATCGCGAGCAAATGGATCATGGCTCTTACTTATGAGGAGACAGAAAAGTTATTAGAAAAGTTACTCTAAAAGTACTCTTATTTATTTACTCTTGCACTCCGCATTATAGCGCAAACATTTACAATGTTCCCGCGCATACACTCAGATTCCCACACTCACACGCACACACACACGTACACACATCCACACACACACACGCACACAAACATACATACACACTCCGAGAATGGCTACAGTCCATAGTTTTAATTTCCTTCCTTACATACTGCTTGCTCCAGCAATCGCTAGTGACACTAATCACTATGTAACTCCGAACTTGTATAAATTATCTTGGCAATGAATATAGAGAGAGCCCTGACACCCATAACACAAGTTTAATCTTAGCTTGGGTGCCAGCGGTTTTAAATTCAGTGGTATTTTTACAATTTTTTGGTTTATATAGTTTTATCTACATAGTGCTATTCTGAAAATTGTAAATTTGGAAATAAAGCATTTATTTATTTATTTATTATTAATTTTGTATAAATAGATTTTCTGATAGTCAACTTATGTGATTTCAAGAAATTTGTTGATTTTTATGAGCAACTTTAGATTATAGACGCCTTCCCTCTCCACCCAACTAGGACCATGACACTACAGTGTGCAGTGCAACCTCGATGTTACATCACTCAATTTAACAAAAACTCTTATCACCTTATCACCAACGGCAGTTGTGTTACTACTACCATGGTTAGGGCTCCAATCAAATCATATAATAAAAACAAACCATTGAAATGCTTTTAAAGTTTACCATTTCAAAGCATTATGTAAACAACTCTAGCGTACCACATATACCACATTCAGATTCTTGGATCTATTGGGCAGTAGGTACGGTCGAGCAAGCTATTTGGTTTACATTTTACAATGTAATTTGTGGGTTGAACTGTAAACCAAATAGCTTGCTCGACCGTACCTACTTATGAAATCTTTAACCAATCACTGAGCTAAGTTTGCGGTTCAAGTTGGATCAAAAACAGGAAATTCAAGGTGATAATAAAATAATAATAATCTTCCAGTAGAGAGGATTTAATTAAACATCTAAAACATAAATAGAATTGATTACTTGTTACACTTATTTATTGATCATTTTCAAAATCAGCAGGATTCTTGCGTCCAAGGCGCGTGTGTTCCCGTTCTACACCTTCGTAAACGATGTAACCAATGATGAAAGCTGGAACAATATAGAACGCAAAACATTATACAGAATGTTAAAGAAAACTGTAAGTATTAAGAAAAGGTTATTTTTTTAGATATTAGGACACTATCATCTTAAAGAAAGCAATAACATGGAAGTTATTACCTATCTGCCTAGGCTTTCCTGAGCTGTGTCAGGGTTACCTTCCAGTCTGACCGGACATAGCTGAATACTAGTTTTTGATATGGAGTAACTGCCTATCTGACCTCCATAATCCAACAAATAAAATGAAAGTACAAATTAGCTACAAATTAGATTTTTTAGTATTAAGTGGTTTGATCTCTATTTACATGCAGCACATGGATTCACTGCAGTCAGGATGATAGACAGAAACTGTTCCTATTCCTCCTTAACAACTATAAGGTCAGAGCAGCCTTGTGACACATTAATGGGACCACGAGAATTTGAATTATTGAACAAACAATGAGAGTTTTCTTGGTGTCAAGAAAATTAGTGTTCAAGGAAATTCTCAAGCAGATCAATACTTCTCAAGCATATTGCTTAAGTAGGTATGTGCAGTACTGGTTGGCCTATGAGCGGAGGATATAAATTGTATTAACATAGTATATTTTATTAAATATAGACTTTTTACTTACGGGGGGCCCACTTTAACACGCTCTCGCGGAATCTACGGAAAATGTTGGGTATGCCACTGGAAACGGCACCAGCGTATGCGCGTTGTTCATGTGGTGATAACTTGTATGTAATCAATCCTCGGATTTTAGCAAGCTCTCCGAAATGCTTTCCCATTTTTGCTGAATTATTTCGCACTCTACGCTCAATTATATAACCAAAAATTCGCCCAGTGCGACAATATTATTTCTTGTGTCAAAATCAAATGACAGCTAATGCTAATCAATGTCAGACATCACAGAATAAACTTGATTTGCAAGGGCTGCCAAACACACTTTCAAGCAAGTATTCGTTAAAAAGAAACTAATGGATCGAATGGCACCTATAAAATTCTTTTTACAGTTTTTCATTTTATCTCGGTTTTTCACCTTAATTAAAAGATTTTTTTTTACGTTGCCATGACGTGTTGCTTCTTGTACTGTACAGAACGCAGCGACGAAAAAACAAAACGCATTGTCTTAAGTGTCAATGTCAATTGTCAACGTCAACCTACGTCTTGTCTTCTTCACAGTCTTGTTTGTTAGTAGGTGATAATAATATAAAAGTAAAAAAGGCGCTACTAAGTATGAAGTATCAAATAATCATCATCCAAACTATCTAGATTCAAAAAGCAATAACAGTCAATTTGTTGATGAGTGAATTTGTCCTGGCAGAACGTTTTAACTGTATTAAACTAAAATTGCATGATTTTTTTGCTTTGGTAGTGCAGGTGCAGTGGTGTAGGCATGGAAGAAGTGGATTCCATTATTTTACATTTTCTTCGTCAATTGAATGTGTATGTAAAGTTTACCTAGCTAGTATGTACTGAATACTTTTGAAGAAGCCTTCTGTTTACTTTGGAAACTTTTCAGAAACATTAACGATGATGTCAAAAGCATTAATGAACTACCTGTCCATACCATTGTTGAATCAGCATCAACATGTCTAAGCACCATTAATCCATCTGTTAAGGTAACAAGAAATTTGCCATCTGGTATATCCCATAGAATTGAAGTGGCTTCCCAGATTGCATCTATTTGTAAGGTAGGTAAAAGTTAATTTGTTATTCCCATGATTACAATGATTATTTTTTAAAATTCTATCAATTATTCTATTACAGGATTTAGGATACAAAAATGATGTAGGTTATCAAACATTCTTATATCATAATGAATGTGAGCTGAGACAAGTGTTTATGTTTTTAATAGAGAGATTACCAAATGAAGGTAAACAGGCACCTACAAGCTTAACATCTGCTAACAAAAAGTCATTGCTCAAGCAAGATATCAGTAATAAAATTGGAGAAGAACTCAAGACTATTTGGATTCCGCCATGCTGCAAACCTATTTCGAATAAAATTGGTGATTTTTGTACCTCAGGTGAAACTATGATATAAAATACATACATTTTGACTAATGTTTAACTTCTTTGGAAGGAAATTATTGATCACATAAGCCATTTTTTTTTTCAGATATAACTACTGTAGCAAGCCAGACAAGTCTAAGTGACGAACAAGTTATAGAAAAACTCCTTAAAATAAAGGAACTGAGCAAAACAAGTGTATCTGTGTTACCAGTTCAACAACCAGAGCCCCATACAGAACAGGAACACCAGATTGTTGTTGAAGAGCTGGAAATAAAGCAAGACCCTAATAAAAGCCTCAAAGAATTAAAAGAAATGGCTATTGTTTTAAGGCAGAAGTTGGATACACTTGAGAGTGAAAAGAATGTCATGGAAGTTGAATTTTCTCAGGTTCAGTAAATTTTTTCCGACCTTGTGACATATTTAGGAGCTTATGGGGCATACGTAGGGCATATGAGGTCCTGGGATTGATTCTCAGGTCGGCCAGTGTTATTGGGTTTTCCTTCAGGAATTTCTTAGTAGCAGCCATACTATAGTGCCCAATTGATGGCAAAAGGCTTACTCCCTATTACATGGGACTTGAACATAACTGGTGATATGTAGGTGTACTATTAGGTACACCTCTGCATAACCCTTGTGAGATTACAGGTGTGATGTTAAGTTATGTTAACATATGTGGTACGGACAAGGTATTGTATTGTACAACGGGCTGGTGTCCGCAACTCCATGTCAAAGCGCGTATTTTGAGTATGGGCTATAATCCACCATGCGGGCCCAGTGTGGGTTGGTAGATGTCACATGTCTTCGAATTTTTGGTTCTAGGACATGCCGGTTTCCTCGCAATGTTTTCCTTCACCGTTTTTGAGAGCAGTGGCGATGAAATAGGGTTCGAACCCACGACTTACTGTTCGGAAGTCGGGGCCGCCACCACTGGGCCACCACTGCTCTCAAAACGGACAAGGTACGGACTACAATAAAAAATCCACTTATTTCATAAACTGTCCGTGAAGTAGACACAATAGTTAAACAATGGCGTTTGACCGATACGGTCAGGCTTGACAGATCAAGGGATAAATCAAGGGTTATTAATCTCAGTGATTAAGGGTTCAACAAGCATGGTACCCATTTCTGGTAGAATAAAGGCTATAAATAACACATAATTATTGTTATTACAGGCTCAAAAATCTTTTGAAAAGGCTGATGCTGACTTGAGAAATTTACACAACATTTTGAACAGTATTGGAATAACAGATGTTGACGCTGATGGTGTGTCAGATGGTTTAATAGAAAAAGTACAAGGAAACATCAATAGTCTGCATAGACAAAGTGAAGAATTAACATCAAGGAACTTGTCCATAATGGTTGAAATTGACAAAATTACAAATAGTACAACCTTGATGGAAGTATGTTAATATTAAAAATAGTAGCTTTCCCGTTATTTGTTTATCATTTAAATAGTATAAAGATTGTTATATTTACAGTCTGACAGAAGCAGGTGTAGGAAGATTTTGAGCGGCTTGAAAGAGTCTGCAAAGGCCCTGAAAGATGAACATGATAAGAAAGAAATATTAGGAAACCAATTGAAGGAGAGTTATGGAAAGTTAAGAGGTGGAAATAAAAGGTTTGTAACTAGTATTCCTATAATAATACCTAGTGTTATGATCTAGTGGGCGCAAGTGCGGCTGAGGAGCATGAGGACCTAGTTCATATCCCAGGTTGGGCAGTGTTATTGGGTTTTTCCATCAGAAATTTCTCAGTAGTCACCACAGAGTATGGATTCGCGCCCGGTTGGTGGCAATTGTCTCGCATGTAACAGGTACATGATACTTAAACAAAACTGGCGAAATTTGGGTGTACCATTAGGTACCTCTGCCTTACCATTCGGGGATTACAGGCGTGATGTTATTTTACGAAATCAAGTTATTTCATGCACTGACTTTACAGGTCAATATACACAAAACGCATTTTGGAAATAATAAGCAATGTTGACAAGCAAAACATGGAGATCAAGAAGATATTAGATGACACAAGACAGTTACAAAAAGAAATAAACACATTGGAAGGACAACTGGATAGGTGCTTTTCTATAGCTGATGAAACTCTCTTCAGGGTTAGTAGTCAAATGAGAATTTTATTATTTATATTGAAACTAGCTTATGTCCATGACTTCGCCCGCGTCGCGTTTGATAAAATTGACCCATGGGATCATATTACTGGGGTGAAAAGTATCCTAATCCAGGCCTATTTGTGTGCTAAATTCCATCCAATGCCGTTCAGTAGTTTTTGTGTGATAGAGTAACACACATACACACACACAAACTTTGCTATTTATAATATGAGTGTGATAAACCTATTCTAATTCTCTTCTACATTTTAGGATGCAAAGAAAGATGACCAAGCAAAGAAGGCATACAAATTGTTGGCCTTGCTACATTCAGAGTGCAATACCATTGTTTCCCTTGTCAACGATACTGGTACTTTAGCAAGGGATATTGTTGATTTAGAAGAAAATATAAAGACTGAGACAGCTAAGAGAACTGAAGATACCTTGAGGAAAATACAACTTGATCTCACTAAGATACAGGAAGAGGGCTAAAATGATTTTTACACAGTCCTTATTTAGGTTTAAATTGGCATAATATCCAATCAATAAGTAAGATTATAATTATGTCACGAAAACTATTTTTATTGATATCTTTGAAGGTACTAGGTACCTACCAAACTAGCCCTTTGCTCTGCTGTATATTGTGTATGTAAGAAGTTAAGTAATATATAAATATTCCTTTAGTTATATTTATTACAATTATTAGTTCATTAGTCTTGAAATTGATGCATAAAATCAAATTCACTAAGTATTTAATTTTATGCATCAGCTATGTATAAATGTTCAATAAAATAACCATGAAAGTATTCTATTTGTTTATTCTAAATAGCGTCCTACATCTCTATTTTCGTTTAGGCCGAATCTCAGGTGGAATATAATTCTCATCAGAAGTTTTTGCTGCTTTTTTCTTTGATACTGATTTGTCCTCAAGTTTTTCTTTTTCTTCTATTTGAAGATCAACTTGATCTTCATTTTCAAAGAACCATAATTTCTGTTCTTGGTCCTTCATTTCATTTTGTTTTTGTTGTATGAGTTGAATGCGGCGTGCCCGGTCTAACCTTTGGGCTTGTTCTTCAAGTTTCTCATCTCTTAATTTTGCCCATGTTTGGAATAGCTGAAAACAATATAAACGAAAATTTAAGAATACAAAAATATTTTTTTATTATCATTATTAAAATTACATAGGTAAGTATCTGAATACCATTTTACTGGATAATTTTAATTGAATAGCTCTAACTGTGATACAAATGACTTACCTGTTTTTGCTGTGAAACATCATTTTTGTGTGATTTGTTGATAGCATTCTCAATGGCAACTTTCAGTGACTCTTCAATGGACATATCTTCTGAATTTTGTTCAGATTTTCCCAACTCTTTAATACAGTTTTCTAAAGTTGCTTTTGTTTCAGCTTCTGCATTAGCATTCTCTTTTTGTAAAAGTTCTAAAACCTCCTTATGTATTTTAAATGTTTTATCATTGCTAACTTTAGCACAGAAGGTCGAGAGCTTATCATACTTTTTGTAGACAAGCCATCCAATAATCTGTAGGTTATTGTTTAAATTGCTGGGGGCTCTTTCTGAAATCCAAGCTAATGTTTTGCCAGATAGAGTAAGAGTATCCTTGATGTCAAAATGATCATCAAAGAAAGGATTTCTCAGGTATTTAACCCTTATCTTAATTTCTTCAACTTTCTTGTTTTTGTCTGCAGGAGGTGTTGCTTCCCCCTCTGATGGTGCGACTGTGTAGTTAGAGATGTACTTATAACAAGCATACTGGCACAAAGTGCATGTTATTTCATTATTGAATTCTTCTTGTAGCATTACCAAAGAAGCCACCCTTGCAGCGAGTTCAAAGTCCGATATTGTTATTAATTTGTCCAGAAGTATATTTGCAGTATAATCATCAAGGAACAAACCAAAGTTTAGAGGATCTTTTAACATTTCTACCAGTTCTTTAACATCACCAAACTCAAGGAAATTACGCACGGTAGCTTGCTGCGTTGATTCTAACATGTTGCCTGTTTCTGCTGTTGTCCTGAGTTTGTGAAGTAGGTCCTTTAGTTCCTCGAGATGGCTTGGGTCCTTAATTGCGTTTGCAAACATATCGACGTCTATTGCACTTATAACGCCTTTTGAAGCATAATTTTGGTCAAGTACATTATAGAAATCATTTATGCTTATTTTTTTAAACACAGGTGAGTTGTTCATGTTATTCCAAGCTTCTGTACATTTGTATTCATTGGATAGGAAACTCTTTTTATGAATAATAACAGGACAAACATTATTCTTAAAAAGTATTTTTCTGCAGTTACGTAACATGGTGAGGCAGAGTTATTTAATACTAATTGAATGAATCTTAATTCAGTGTGTTAAATTTATTAATTACAAAAATAAGGTTAAGTATTCGCCTCACGGGCACAGGCAAATTCTTCTGGCCAGTTCTGGCAAATCAAATTGTCATTTTTGAAGTTGTCACTTGTCAGTTGTGACGTTTGCGATGGCATTTCAATAGAAGAAACCATAGCAATAATAAGTACTAAGTATGTACAACCGGCATGTCCTAGAACCAAAAATTCGAAGACATGTGACATCTACCAATCCGCACTGGGCCCGCGTGGTAGATTATAGCCCATTCCCTCTCATTGAGAGGAGGCCGTACCCCAGCAGTGGGAACATTATAGGCTGATGATGATGATGATGACGTACAACTAAATATTTTTTTTGTTATGTGTGGGGTACATTCTGTGGCAAAAGATAACCGATATGAATAAAAAAAATCAAGGTCTAAATTACCAACAAGTACATATTTTCTCATACAGAGGCCACCACCCGTGTTGGCGGGTAAGGTACCTACTACACTGATTGGAGATTCACGCCAAGATTGGAAGTGGCGTGTGTAGATGGCCGTCTTTTGACACGTGACAGGTCCACCATGATCTGGTTTTTAAGTCGATTTCGTGAAACTTTATAATTTCTCAAAATGTTTTAGACCTTTGAAACAGCCCTCTCTGTCAAACCTACTTGTGTGAACCAAGCTTTGTTTTTATTAGTCAATTAGAATAATATTATCAATAATATTAGACGAGAGCAGCAGGTTTTAGCAAAAACTTCTCTTTAATCGAACTCAGATTATAGTCGCGCTTGCGACTACGAAACCAACGGGGCAGTAGAGATACGCTTATTCTTTATTGCACACAAAACCAATAAATAAAAATTTACTCAAAATTAAAATATGTAGCAAGCACAACCCCAGAATTCAAAGTATAACAGAATACTTATTCTGGATATAACAGATTACTTATTTAGTAGAATACTTATTCTGTGATTTCGGCGGTCTCTCCAGTCCTGTGCCCATAACTCTTGCCGGCCCATCTGTTCTGATTTTGGTTATCTCGGGTCGCTTGTGCAAGGGGATGGCGATGTAGACTGAGACGTATCGCACCGGATCAACTCAGGATGGATGAAATGGCGACAGGTCACTGGAACAACTTGTGACCCACGCCCCACGGATGCCCCTCAAGTTAAAGGGGAAAAGGAGATCATTCATTGTCGGCCCAAATGCCAACGAAAAACAACGTGTCACCAGTGTTGGGGAGGGCTGTCCGAATATTTTTTACTACGGCACCAAGTCTCCACAACCATTCTTTCAGCTGATTTTTGGTTTGTAAAATCTGGTTTTTCGTACGTTTTATTGGACTGAAATCTTTTCGTCTGCTGGCGAAGTGATATGAGCTCGTTGGGATGATGACCTTGAACAAGTATGTTACAAACCATTGCCATTTACCACCACCAGCACTATGAACCACATACATACGTTGCGGTATTACAGAAGACTGAAAAGTATAACCGGCCTCGTTGTTTAGCATTTGTGGACTACCAGAAAGCCTTCGATTTGATCGAGACTTTGGCTGTACTGCAGTCTCTCCAACGGTGCCAAATTGGCTACCGGTACATCGAAGTTTTGAAGTGTTTGCACAAAAACGCCACATGCATTCCGTCCGACTTCAGGATCAGACCTCGTTCACCATCTCTAGCCGCGCCCTTCAGCTTCATCAAGCTGCTAGCCGCTGCTGTTCACCATCTGTAGGTGTTATTGCCCATTGATACTAACTACTTCTGTACCACGGGCGGGGAGAAGGAAGCATCGTCAGGGCGGTCAATCCGGCCCGTGACTATGCCACCTCTTCTCAAGCTGTAAATAGAAATAAGCATTAGCGCCATTCTCATGCACCATTAGGGATATAAGGAGGCCTGTAGGATTAGTTCGTACATCCTCAACTCTAGCAGTTGCTTAGGTTCAGACCCTCTCTTAGTCAACCCTTGCACTCTTCTGCCCAAGGAATCTCAACTCTAGCAGTTGCTTAGGTTCAGGCCCTATCTTAGCCCACCCTCGCACTCTTCTGCCCAAGGAATCTCCAACTCTAGGTAGTTGCTTAGGATCCGACCCTCATGGCCGACCATTCCAACTCTAGGCCTTTAGGCTTTCATTAGTCAGCCTTGTCGATCTGCCACGTGCTACCCACGAGGCCAGCTTGACACAGGTTTTTACTAGGTGGCTTTCATAAGCCAGCCTTGTCGATCTGCCACGTGCTACCCACGAGGCCAGCTCGACACAGGCTCAATCATTACAGCTAGAGCGTTACTTGTTCTACATCATATCCTATGATCTACAAGCACTGCCACCAGCTAACAACTTTAGCCTCATGCAATAATACTCTAATAATAGCAACTACTCAAAAGCTACATAAGGCTACTTAGCTTAGCTCTACTCAGCGCAACTCAGGGGCTACTTAGCTTTCACACAGCACTGTGTCGACGAGCGACTCGTCAGTTCCACTTTTACTTATAACCGCAGAACACGCCGCCAAAGATAGTCGCCTCCACGCCACGACGACGCTTGCCTTTTGGCGGGATCTTACCATAAAGCCCTCTGTGGACCTTACCATAGACAAACATTCTGCCTTCATCACAGAGTAACGATGCGTTGGTCAATTGAGTTGGTATTGCCATGTCAATTCTATTATTTACATTCGCGTCACGACGCGACAGGAGGATATCTTAAAGGTTCTGAACAAGAGAGGACTAGGTATCAACGTCAATCACCATCGGTTTGTCGTGGTCATGGCTCAGACCATGGACGACCTGTTTGTACTGAGGTCCTCCATTCGTAGCATTGTTGCTCTGCTAGATGGCCTCAGTAGAGCTTCCGAAAGACTGGTTCTTAAAATAAACATAAATAAAACCAAAGTCATGTTGAATACCCATATAACACCCACCCCTATCAAGATCGGAGACTTTCAAATGAAGTTGTAATATACGATTATATCTACCTGAGACAAACGGTCCAGTTGAGTCAGTATAACTTTAAGAAAGAGGTCAATCGTCGAGTCCGACTGGGCTGGTCAGTGTTTATAAAGTTGCATTGTATCTTCACGACAAACGTGATTGATTACATAAAGGGCCGAAACGTGGTCGCCCACAATGGGCCTCATCAGAAAGCTTAGTGTCACCCAAAGGGCAATGGTAAAGGCTACGCTCGGAGTTTTCTTGCAGGAGTACCAAGGTTAACGACGTTGTCCAATGAATTGCCAAACAAGTTTGGCAATTCAAACAACCTTTTCCTATTCAACTCGCAGAACGGGTAGCCGATAGGGCCGAAGTTCTGGAGTGGCGGCCGCGAACTTTAAGACATTGCGTTGGAAGACCTCTTACTAGGTGGACCGATGACCTCGTGAAGGTGGCGGGGATTCGCTGTATGCGAGACACACGGAACCGGTCAATGTGGCGACACTTGGGGGAGGCCTATGTCCAGCAGTGAACGTCTTTTGACTGAAATGATGATACAAAAAAAAATGTCTGTCTACCTTCACTTTGTTTCCTATTTAATAAGTAGACGTTGCACATCATGTATAGTGCAGATCAAGTGCAATAGCGTTGGTATTGGTGTCTGGTATTGACAAGACATAAGTACTTACAGTAACAAGCAAAATGGCTTGTCTGAACTAAGTTGATTCACTGTGATTCAAAACTTAAATCTTGTTATTTTTCAACACTTGAATAATCAGTGCAAGCATTTGTCAGTTATCGTGTAGCTCGACTTATAACTCAAGGAGCTCAACGAAACGACGAACAATACCAAAGAAAGGACATTTGGGTAGGTCGCATAAAGCACTCAAGCTGCCAGACAGTCGTGGGAAAAAAAACAACAAAAAATGACCCACAAGGTCCTCACATTCACAATAATTAAATATAATAAATAATAATTTACAATTCAAATTCGAATGTCAATAAAAATACGATATGTCAAAAACACACACATAAAATAAACGAAAATTTTATGTGTGTGTTTTTGACATATCGTATTTTTATTGACATTCGAATTTGAATTGTAAATTATTATTTATTATATTTAATTATTGTGAATGTGAGGACCTTGTGGGTCATTTTTTGTTGTTTTTTTTCCCACGACTGTCTGGCAGCTTGAGTGCTTTATGCGACCTACCCAAATGTCCTTTCTTTGGTATTGTTCGTCGTTTCGTTGAGCTCCTTGAGTTATAAGTCGAGCTACACGATAACTGACAAATGCTTGCACTGACTGGACAGGTCCACTCAAATCTGTGTGGTTCTTTCTTCAAAAGACCATCTCAGACACTAATCTGCATAGTCCTCATGTGAATTAAGCAAGATTGTCTGGACTTCAAAAGAGACTATGACCTCTGAGTTTGTTTCGGCTGTTTCTTCTCAGAGTAGTCAGGTACGAAACACCGGCCTCATCTAGTTTAAAAAAAAAATGACGTGTAAAAGTGTTTGAGAAAACCTACTTGCTGAATAAATATCATTTATCATTTATCATTTATTCCTTCAGCTGATTTTTTAGGTTGAAAAGTCTAGCTTTTCGTAAGTTTTATTTGACAAAAATCTTTAATCTTCTGGTCATGGAGTGATATGAGCTTGTTAAGATGATGACTTTGAACAACGTTTACTATGTATGACCAAACCGTTGTTAATATTATTCAAGTGTTGAAAAATAACAAGATTTAAGTTTTGAATCACAGTGAATCAACTTAGTTCAGACAAGCCATTTTGCTTGTTACTGTAAGTACTTATGTCTTGTCAATACCAGACACCAATACCAACGCTATTGCACTTGATCTGCACTATACATGATGTGCAACGTCTACTTATTAAATAGGAAACAAAGTGAAGGTAGACAGACATTTTTTTTTGTATCATCATTTCAGTCAAAAGACGTTCACTGCTGGACATAGGCCTCCCCCAAGTGTCGCCACATTGACCGGTTCCGTGTGTCTCGCATACAGCGAATCCCCGCCACCTTCACGAGGTCATCGGTCCACCTAGTAAGAATTTAAATCCGAATTTAAATCCGGCTCGATACCGAATGTGGCAAAATAATTTTCGAAAAACTGTGAATTCATATTTGTTTCTTTTAAAAATAATTGAATGTCTCCTTTTAGTAAAATTTGCTATCTTCAGTATTTAAAGTACTTTCCCGCCAGGTAGCATTGTAAAATTCCACCCTGTATATGACGCAGCCATATCGTCACGTTCAGCCGGATTGTAGTGGCGATACGTACGTACAGAAAATTCCGAAAATAAGGTTTAGTAGACTTAGCTCCACTCCTATTTCTGTCGCCGCTCAGCGGACAGACCTCCGGCGCGATCTCATGTCGACATGAAGAGAGCGACTGTCGCAACCCCGTGCTGTAGGGCTATTACGTAACTCTCGAATCTTGACACTTCGAAATTATAGTAACTGGGCTCAATGTATATCAATTAACCTATTAACTGTCAAAAGGCTAGTTTCGTATTATATATGACCAGTGATCAATTTCACCCACAATGGCTAAATCCATAAGGTATTGATGCTCTTGCCCATCTTTGCCTTCAACTGAAAAGTTCAACAAGAGCTCCATAAAGACATAATTATTTTATCGAACATCTAGCTGTTACATCAATTGCGGATTAGGTAGGTATACGAAGTAGGTACACGCTAACCGCATCTAGGACTTTAGTACCTAATTGTCAAGTGTGTGTTGTGTTACTTGTGATTAAATTAAATAAAAGCATGCTCTTATAGGGTACGTATCATAATCCCGAAAGATTGAAATACCGACGTCCAAAACATCGAAATTTAAAATACCGAAAGTTTTAAATACCGATAGTCGTTATATCGAAACACAAAATACCGATGTTCAAATGCCCGAAAGGACGAAATCCCTAATGGACGAAATACCGAATGGACGAAATCCCGAATGGACGAAATATCCATGGATGAAATACCGTTGGATGAAATCCCGAATCGACGAAATCCCGAATGAACGAAATACCGATGGATGAAATCCCGAATGGACGAAATCCCGAATGGACGAAAACTTTTATTTAATAGCCGTATTATATGCCCCTAAAAAGCGTAGTCGATATTTCCGAGTGCAGGGTTTAAAGGGAACCTAACTAACCTAACGGGGGGGTGCCCCAAGTCGTCGACAGTCGATTCCCTTTCAACTTCTCTGTAATTGGTGCAACTTTTAAGCTTCCTCTAATATACTCGTTCCTTACCTTATACATTCTTGTCACACCACACATCCACCTCAACGTTCTCATCTCCGTCTCCGCTACATGCAATCTTTTTTCATCCATCTTCTTTACCGCCCAGCATTCCGATCCATACAGTACGACAGGCCTAATCACGGACTTGTAAAGGAGACCATTCACGGTTCATGCAAAGTTCGGCCAAAAAACCAACGAAAAACAACGTGTCACCAATGTTGGGGAGGTCAGTCCGAGTATTTTTTACTACGGCACCAAGTCTCTACAACCAACCATGGAAGGTCTTGCAACCGAAATAGTGACATCAGCCTTGCTATTGGCGATAATATTTTAAATTCTGACACTCAAGTAGCCACAGCCTTTGAGAATTTCTTTGCGGATATTCCCGTATCGACAACTAAATTGCTTAACTCGTCACCTGCTGCTGCCGAGTCTTTACTAAAGGAAAATGTTTCAGTCTGTGATTCCGAATTTAATTTTCAATATGTCACTTGTAAAGATATAATTAAAACTTTTCACACATTAAATGTTAAAAAGACCGCCGATCTATGGGGTCATTCTGTGGACGTTGCTAAATCCATTATAAACGTTGTAGCTCCTTCTTTAGCTGTAATATTTAACGATTGTATTGACCGTGGTGAGTTTCCTGATCTAATGAAATATAGTAAAATAATACCATTGTTTAAATCGGGCAGTACATCAGACCCCACTAATTATAGACCCATTTCAGTACTACCCACCTTTAGTAAGATTTTTGAAAAATTAATTTTGGCACAAATACAAAGTTTTTTCAATAAACATCAGTTATTGCATAAAAAACAGTTCGGTTTTACAAGGGGTCGTTCAACTACTGATGTGTTGAACTTTTAGGACACATTTATAATGCTTGGGAGGACAAATGCGATGCTTTGGGAATCTTTTGCGATTTATCTAAAGCTTTCGATTGCGTTCTTCATGAAACATTAATCAGGAAACTACACCACTACGGAATCCGTAACGCCTCTCTGGATCTTCTTACGTCATATTTGAGTGATAGGATTCAGAGAGTTGATGTTAACGGGAAAAGATCTCCCGGATCCGTAGTAAAAATGGGGGTACCCCAGGGCTCTATTCTTGGTCCATTTTTGTTTCTTATTTACATAAATGACTTGCCTTACCTCATAAAGGATAATCATGACGTAGTATTGTTTGCAGACGACACTTCTCTTTTATTTAAACTCAAACGTCAGCAGCCAGTTATGGATAATGTTAATAGCGCCCTGGCAAAAGTCGTTAATTGGTTTAATGTTAATAATCTACTCTTAAATGAAAAAAAAACCAAATGTATTAAGTTTACGATACCCCATGTAAAACAAGTGGAAACTACTGTACTAATTAAGGATGAAGAGTTGAAACCGGAAGATAGCACAGTGTTCTTAGGCATAACTTTGGATGCCAAGCTTCAGTGGGGCCCGCATATAAACAAATTGTCGAAAAAACTTAGCTCGGCAGCATACGCCGTTAGAAAAATCCGTGACTTAACTGACTTAGACACAGCTCGTTTAGTTTACTTTAGTTATTTCCATAGCGTGATGTCGTACGGTATTCTCCTGTGGGGCAATGCCGCCGATATTCAAACAATATTTGTTTTACAAAAAAGGGCAATTCGTTCAATTTATAAACTAAGTCCCAGATACTCCCTCAGAGAAAAATTTAAAGAGATTAATATTCTTACTGTGCCCTCTCAGTTTATTTATGAAAACCTTTTGTACGCACACAAAAATATTAATTTGTTTAAAAAATACAGTGATATCCACAACATAAATACGAGGAACAAACACAAATTTGTTGTTCCTGCAACGAGACTCAAAAAAAATAGGGGGTACGTTCAGATGCCAATGTATACGTTTTTACAATAAACTTCCGAGCCATATTCAAGCACTAAGCCTGAATAAATTCAAATCGTTTATTAAACGAAAGCTATGCCTGAAAGCTTTCTATCATGTCAATCACTATCTCGAAGATAAAAAGGCTTGGGATTAAACTGCTCCAATGAAATTTGCTCTGTGAATGTTGAAATTTCGGACTTCGCTTGTTTATTGTTGATTCCTTTATTTTATACACTGTGACATTGAATGATTTGACATGAATACTTAGTTCAGTATTTTATTATTTTTTTACGTTTTATTATTTTTTATTTTATTTTTTTATGTGTGTGTATTTGACATGAATATTTACTTGTGACTGTCATGACATTTAATGATTTGACATGAATACTTAGTTCAGTATTTTATTATTTTTTACTTAAAAAATAATAAAATACTGAACTAAGTATTCATGTCAAATCATTCAATGTCACAGTGTATAAAATAAAGGAATCAACAATAAACAAGCGAAGTCCGAAATTTCAACATTCACAGAGCAAATTTCATTGGAGCAGTTTAATCCCAAGCCTTTTTATCTTCGAGATAGTGATTGACATGATAGAAAGCTTTCAGGCATAGCTTTCGTTTAATAAACGATTTGAATTTATTCAGGCTTAGTGCTTGAATATGGCTCGGAAGTTTATTGTAAAAACGTATACATTGGCATCTGAACGTACCCCCTATTTTTTTGAGTCTCGTTGCAGGAACAACAAATTTGTGTTTGTTCCTCGTATTTATGTTGTGGATATCACTGTATTTTTTAAACAAATTAATATTTTTGTGTGCGTACAAAAGGTTTTCATAAATAAACTGAGAGGGCACAGTAAGAATATTAATCTCTTTAAATTTTTCTCTGAGGGAGTATCTGGGACTTAGTTTATAAATTGAACGAATTGCCCTTTTTTGTAAAACAAATATTGTTTGAATATCGGCGGCATTGCCCCACAGGAGAATACCGTACGACATCACGCTATGGAAATAACTAAAGTAAACTAAACGAGCTGTGTCTAAGTCAGTTAAGTCACGGATTTTTCTAACGGCGTATGCTGCCGAGCTAAGTTTTTTCGACAATTTGTTTATATGCGGGCCCCACTGAAGCTTGGCATCCAAAGTTATGCCTAAGAACACTGTGCTATCTTCCGGTTTCAACTCTTCATCCTTAATTAGTACAGTAGTTTCCACTTGTTTTACATGGGGTATCGTAAACTTAATACATTTGGTTTTTTTTTCATTTAAGAGTAGATTATTAACATTAAACCAATTAACGACTTTTGCCAGGGCGCTATTAACATTATCCATAACTGGCTGCTGACGTTTGAGTTTAAATAAAAGAGAAGTGTCGTCTGCAAACAATACTACGTCATGATTATCCTTTATGAGGTAAGGCAAGTCATTTATGTAAATAAGAAACAAAAATGGACCAAGAATAGAGCCCTGGGGTACCCCCATTTTTACTACGGATCCGGGAGATCTTTTCCCGTTAACATCAACTCTCTGAATCCTATCACTCAAATATGACGTAAGAAGATCCAGAGAGGCGTTACGGATTCCGTAGTGGTGTAGTTTCCTGATTAATGTTTCATGAAGAACGCAATCGAAAGCTTTAGATAAATCGCAAAAGATTCCCAAAGCATCGCATTTGTCCTCCCAAGCATTATAAATGTGTCCTAAAAGTTCAACACATCAGTAGTTGAACGACCCCTTGTAAAACCGAACTGTTTTTTATGCAATAACTGATGTTTATTGAAAAAACTTTGTATTTGTGCCAAAATTAATTTTTCAAAAATCTTACTAAAGGTGGGTAGTACTGAAATGGGTCTATAATTAGTGGGGTCTGATGTACTGCCCGATTTAAACAATGGTATTATTTTACTATATTTCATTAGATCAGGAAACTCACCACGGTCAATACAATCGTTAAATATTACAGCTAAAGAAGGAGCTACAACGTTTATAATGGATTTAGCAACGTCCACAGAATGACCCCATAGATCGGCGGTCTTTTTAACATTTAATGTGTGAAAAGTTTTAATTATATCTTTACAAGTGACATATTGAAAATTAAATTCGGAATCACAGACTGAAACATTTTCCTTTAGTAAAGACTCGGCAGCAGCAGGTGACGAGTTAAGCAATTTAGTTGTCGATACGGGAATATCCGCAAAGAAATTCTCAAAGGCTGTGGCTACTTGAGTGTCAGAATTTAAAATATTATCGCCAATAGCAAGGCTGATGTCACTATTTCGGTTGCAAGACCTTCCATGGTTGGTTGTAGAGACTTGGTGCCGTAGTAAAAAATACTCGGACTGACCTCCCCAACATTGGTGACACGTTGTTTTTCGTTGGTTTTTTGGCCGAACTTTGCATGAACCGTGAATGGTCTCCTTTACAAGTCCGTGATTAGGCCTGTCGTACTGTATGGATCGGAATGCTGGGCGGTAAAGAAGATGGATGAAAAAAGATTGCATGTAGCGGAGACGGAGATGAGAACGTTGAGGTGGATGTGTGGTGTGACAAGAATGTATAAGGTAAGGAACGAGTATATTAGAGGAAGCTTAAAAGTTGCACCAATTACAGAGAAGTTGAAAGGGAATCGACTGTCGACGACTTGGGGCACCCCCCCGTTAGGTTAGTTAGGTTCCCTTTAAACCCTGCACTCGGAAATATCGACTACGCTTTTTAGGGGCATATAATACGGCTATTAAATAAAAGTTTTCGTCCATTCGGGATTTCGTCCATTCGGGATTTCATCCATCGGTATTTCGTTCATTCGGGATTTCGTCGATTCGGGATTTCATCCAACGGTATTTCATCCATGGATATTTCGTCCATTCGGGATTTCGTCCATTCGGTATTTCGTCCATTAGGGATTTCGTCCTTTCGGGCATTTGAACATCGGTATTTTGTGTTTCGATATAACGACTATCGGTATTTAAAACTTTCGGTATTTTAAATTTCGATGTTTTGGACGTCGGTATTTCAATCTTTCGGGATTATGATACGTACCCTATAAGAGCATGCTTTTATTTAATTTAATCACAAGTAACACAACACACACTTGACAATTAGGTACTAAAGTCCTAGATGCGGTTAGCGTGTACCTACTTCGTATACCTACCTAATCCGCAATTGATGTAACAGCTAGATGTTCGATAAAATAATTATGTCTTTATGGAGCTCTTGTTGAACTTTTCAGTTGAAGGCAAAGATGGGCAAGAGCATCAATACCTTATGGATTTAGCCATTGTGGGTGAAATTGATCACTGGTCATATATAATACGAAACTAGCCTTTTGACAGTTAATAGGTTAATTGATATACATTGAGCCCAGTTACTATAATTTCGAAGTGTCAAGATTCGAGAGTTACGTAATAGCCCTACAGCACGGGGTTGCGACAGTCGCTCTCTTCATGTCGACATGAGATCGCGCCGGAGGTCTGTCCGCTGAGCGGCGACAGAAATAGGAGTGGAGCTAAGTCTACTAAACCTTATTTTCGGAATTTTCTGTACGTACGTATCGCCACTACAATCCGGCTGAACGTGACGATATGGCTGCGTCATATACAGGGTGGAATTTTACAATGCTACCTGGCGGGAAAGTACTTTAAATACTGAAGATAGCAAATTTTACTAAAAGGAGACATTCAATTATTTTTAAAAGAAACAAATATGAATTCACAGTTTTTCGAAAATTATTTTGCCACATTCGGTATCGAGCCGGATTTAAATTCGGCTGAAATAAAGTACGCCGGATTTATTTATTTATTTAGGTTAACCAACAATTGTTGTACATTTCTGACTTAATGACTAGAGTAACATTTACAAGTGCAACAATTAATTACAGGTTAATACCACATGCACAAAAACGGTTTAACATAACATAATTTTATATGTTATTGACGTTGGAACGTATACATGCAAAGAATAATTTAAACAATAATAAAGAAAGCTATCAAATCATTCATTCAATGCTGTATACAATACTGATTAAAATTATAATTGAAATTGATGAAATTGTGATAAATTGATTGGATTATAAAAAAGAATTTACAAAAAAAAAACGCATTTGAAAACAGGTTTGAGATAAAACTAAATTAAATTAAAATCAAAGTCAAAATCAAAGTAAATAAACATTAAAATTAAAATCAAAATAAAATAAATTATAATCAAAATCAAAAACAAATTAAAAACAAAAAATTAAAATTGAAAGTCAAAATCAACATTAAAATTAAAATCAAAATTAAATTAAATCGCCATTGGAATTATTTACAAAAGCTCGTAGGAATTTATTTATACCATCGTGGTGTATATCTACTAAGTCACTGCAGCCATTAAGGATCTTGCACAATCTAGGTATCGGATCACAATCTAGGTTTGGCTGGCACGGCCCTCTTTTTTTGCGTGTAACTTGAAAAAAATATTTTTTTTTTTGTTTTTTTAGGATGGGAAATCATCGAATGACTTCTCCCACTCTGGGCGGAGCGGGATCCCTCCCGCTCCGCCCGTCAGCTCCCGCCCGCCTGTCAGACTTTTACTGACTAAAACCCATCCATGTTCCTTCCTCGCCCTTTATGTTCCGGGGCCGCGGTATCTCTTTCGAATAGGCCCGCAACCCCGGCAGGCTTCGGCCCTTGCGGGCCCCTCCCCTTATGCTGACATCTCTTTGAGGCGCGCGTGGGACATAACGCGCCGTCGACACGGCCTGTCGTCATTAGACGGACGGACGGCTAGCTAGCCCATAGCTAACCGTCCACAGGCCCGCATCTACGGTGGCCGGTAGCCACCACGTGGCCCCCGACGCCCGGTGCGTCTCCCGCGGCGGCCGGGAAGAGAGGCTCTCTCCCTCTCTCGTTCCGCCACCTCCTTCGCTAGCATGACTGCTTCGCAGAAGGAGGTGACGGCTTCCCATTCCGTCTCGCTCCGGAACATGGATTGAACCAGGGCCGGACGCGAGAGGTCGCCGCTGCCGAATCAAACTACCCCTGAAGTACACCCTTTCCGATAAATAAAAAAAAAACAGTACATGTCACGGTAATAGGCTTATCCCCAATAAATGGAACTTAACACACCTAATTGTCGAAATCTAAGAGTATTGTACACATCTGAGTACCCCTTCAGAGCATACAGGCATGTTCTGTCTGTCATAATGTTGTATATAAACAATAAATATCCAAGCGATTGCAGCAATCACTGCAGATTTGCCGTCTAATTTTGAAGAGTTCCATTAATATCTCCGAAGATCAGCATCAGATCTTAACCAAATGAAATGGGACACGGGAAGCACCAGCTTTCAAATAAAAAAAGAATCATCAAAATCGGTTCACGCAGTCGAAAGTTCTGAGGTAACAAACACAAAAGGAATAAATATTCCCCGTTTTTGCAACAGTTTATTACATAAAGGATATTTAACATCACGCTACGACCAATGTAAAAATGTTGCAAAAACGGGGAAAATATGTTCCTTTTGTGAGTTTTTCTCTCTTATTATGTGACGCAGACGAAGATGCGAGGGTTAGCCAGTGTAAATATATTATACTCTAAGGTCCATGTTCACCAAAAAGATGACGGTCTGATTATCTAATATTAGATAATATTAGATAAATTACTTTATCGGGACAACCTTCTGGAATCTGCTGTTGGCTGTCAACAAGGTGACCCCCTCGGGCCAGTGATATTTAGTTTAGCTATTCACCCTATTATTCAACAGCTAAATTCAAAATTTAACGTTTGGTATCTGGATGATGGAACCTTGGGTGGCGATGTGGATACAGTTTTAAATGATTTAATCTTCTTAAAAAATAAATTTTACTCCATTGGCCTTGACTTAAACCTAGCAAAATGCGAACTATATTTAACGGACTCTACCAACAGACTATGCAATAGCCCCTTACATCAAAATTATTGAAAAAGAATCTCTTCGAAAATTCCTTTCCCGATTTCATCGAGGAAAAAAATCAAAATTTCAGTGATTTTTCGGAAAGGTTGCTCCAAATTAACATGCATTCGGCCATCACCATAATCCGTTATTGCTGTTTCGGCCCTAAATTAATTTATTTCCTACGTGCTTCACCTGTATGGAAGCACACTCATCTTTTGGACAAAATGGATACAATTATTAGAAACACTCTATCATCCATTTTAAATTAGTTTACCGGCTTATATATCCTCGGTCCTCGGCACTGAGAAATTAATCAGGAAAATCCTGGCTTCCACACTGATTGATTTTGATGTGCCGTGCTTCTCCGAGGCTATCAACGCCTGGAAACTCGCTTGCCCGAATTCTGAGGAAAACGACCATCCATTTTCCCAGAGACGGTGGGACGAGCCGCTCTGCAGAGTAGTTCAGATCAATCTACTGAACACGTCTGCTACTTCTGCTGAGCGTGCGCGCCTGCTGGCTGTTGGTGAGTGGGAGTCGGGACTTTGGCTTCACGCTCTACCGTCGTCGAACACAGGCACGTTGCTCGACGACACCACTTTCCGCCTCGCTGTTGCTCTACGCCTAGGCGCCCCTTGTTGTTCTCCTCATCGCTGTCACTGTGGTGAAGTTGTCAACAGCCTCGGACACCACGGCCTGTCATGCAGCCGAAGTGCGAGCCGTTTTGCACGGCACGCGAACTTGAATGACATCATCCGTCGATCTCTTGTCACCGTCGGCGTTCCAGCTTTATTAGAACCCAATGGTTTGGCACGCGACGATGGCAAGAGACCAGGCGGCATGTCTTTGTTTCCATGGAAGATGGGTAGGCCAGCTCTAGTGTGGGACGCAACTTGTGTCGATACTCTTGCGCCTTCCCATCTTCCTAGCTCATCGTGTTGTGCAGGGGCTGCCGCTGCGGCTGCTGAGAACCTCAAGCGGTGTAAATATAGTAACCTTATTGGTAACTATATTTTCGAGCCGTTTGGGGTTGAAACTCTAGGACCGTAGGGCCCGAGTGCTCACAGCCTTTTTAAAGAAATTTCTAAACGCTTAATTGACACTTCCCGTGACCCTAGGGCTGGCTTTTACCTTGGCCAAAGGCTTAGCGTTGCCATACAGCGCGGTAACGCCGCCAGTCTCCTGGGGACTTTACCAGTTGACAGCGTTGAGGAGGAGTTTTTTGACGCCATTTTTTAAGTTTATAGTTTAAGTTAGTTTAGTTTATTTTAATTTATAATTGTATGTAGCATTTTTTTTAAATAAATTGGATATATAAGATTAGATAGATTGCGAATATCATGTGAATAGCATATAATACAATATTTCTACGATTTCATACTTTCATAGAAAAATTCTACACCCATAAAATTTGAAAATATTCCATACAGAAACTGGTCCCGCCATTTTGATATCAAAATGACGGGTTGATTAAAAATACACGTCGTCATCTTAAACTGAACACATAAAATTTTAATACGAAATAGTAGGTACGACTACGTTTGAATTGTTATATACTCTAGCTGACCCGCGCAACTTCGTCTGCGTCACATAAGAGAAAGAGAGGGTTACAGAGAATGGATCGTAAGCACCTAAAATACAAATTTTCAAAGAGCACATCACACACATCCTTCCGCATAATGCGCGCCCGGTTCATGATCATTATTTTGCTGCAGAGTTATTTAAAAGATATGCATTGAAATCAGTTTACGTGCCTGATACGAGAAAGAAAAGATAAAACCATTTGTGAATTATGGTTTTATTGTGTTAAAATTATGCAGATGATATGACAGAGCTGTGACAGTGAATCAATGATGTCTTAATTTTAAATATAACAATAGAAACTTATAAACGACAATATGAAAGAGTATTTACACCACATTCACCCCCGCGTCAGAGAACGTAATCCAGGAGACGAGCTGGAGCTCTCTTCTCTCGTGTGGAACGCCGAGGTGCTACAACATCATGAGCGAGAGAGTCCTCTACTGTTGGTAACCCTGGAACATTTCCAGTTGGAATCTCTGCGTCACCCTCGGCGTCCTGATAGTGATCTTCGGAATCGTCATCACTCTCCAACGGCGACAACGGAAGAGGTGCTAGCTGCCTGTTCGATATGGTCGTTTCACGGCCATCTGGTAATCTCACATGAGAATATAATGGATTAGCCTCTAAAACCTCCACTTCTTCCACTTCGGGCTCGTATTTAGATGCTCTGTGATTTTTCCGCATCAAAACAGGGCCTGATTCCAAGAGCCATGTTGGCATTGATTCCCCATTTGCAGTTCGACGTGTATGTTTGAAAAATCTTTCATGAGGTGTGGCATTGGTGGTCGTGCACAGCAATGAGCGAATTGAATGCAAAGCGAACGGTAACACTTGCTCCCAGCTTTCTATTTCCAGATTTTTAGTTTTTAAGCATAGTTTTATTGTCTTCCATAAGGTACCATTTAAACGTTCAACTTGACCGTTTCCTTGAGGATTATATGGTGTGGTTCGACTGCATGCAATTCCATTTGTTATCAAATAGTTCCGCAATTCGTTGGACATAAAGGCTGTTCCACGATCTGAATGTATATACTGTGGAACCCCATAAGTAGTGAATAAGTCCTTCAAGCATTTTATTACGGCGCCAGCAGACACATCTTTGCACGGGTAGGCAAATGGGAATCTTGAATATTCATCTATAATCGTCAAGATGTACCGATTTTGAGTGTTAGTTGGTAGAGGTCCTTTAAAATCAATGTTGAGTCTTTCGAATGGAGTAGTTGCTTTTATGAGCGTTCCCTGCTTTTTTATAAACCTTGGTTTGATTTCTGCACAAATACGACATTCAGACGTTATCTTCTTAACATCATTTACAGAGTAAGGCAGGTTCTTAGAACGTACCCAGTGAAACATTCGTATGATACCGGGATGTCCCAAGGTATTGTGTAATTCATTCAGTCTATCCGTGGACATACTTGAGCACACACGGGAGAGAGTGTCAGCCGTAATATTGTCTTTACCCGGTCGGTAAATTATATCGTATTTATAATTTGATAGTTCAAGACGCCACCTCTCTATCTTTTCATTTTTGATCTTGCTGTTATGAGATTGATTAAACATAAAAGAGACAGATCGTTGGTCCGTTATCAATAAAAAGTGTCTACCAATGAGGTAATGCCGCCATTTTCTTATTGATTCAACAATAGCACTTGCTTCTTTTTCTATTGAAGAATGTCGGCGTTCCGAAATGTTGAGTGAGCGTGAGAAAAAAGCTACGGGACGGCCATTCTGAGACAGTGAAGCTGCTAAAGAGTGTTCTGAAGCATCAGTTTCAACGGTGAATATCTCGTTCTGATTTATGACCGTTAGGGCTGATTCCATTATATCAGCCTTTAGATTTTGAAAAGAATCGACAGCGTCTTTTCCGAGAGGAAATTCAGAAACTTTTGTCAAGGGGCTTATCTTTTCCGAGAAATTCCGAATCCATTTTGAGTAATGGGCGAACATGCCCAGTGTCCTTTTAAGTGATCGCGAGTCAGTGGGCACGGGTAAGTTCATTAGAGGATTAAGACGGTCATCATCGGGTCGAATGGTATTCTTTTCAATTTTGTATCCAAGTAACTTAATAGACTCTTGTCCGTATATACATTTGTCCTCATTTAGAGTGAGATTATATTTAGCCACAACCTCCTTGAATCGAGACAAATTCTGATCGTGTTCTGCTGCTGTTTTGCCACAAATTGTGACGTCATCTAAATATGAGTAGGTGCCTGTCAGTTTTTCTTTCTTGATAATATAATTAAGCGTTCTTTGGAACGCAGCGACTCCGTTTGTAACTCCAAATGGTATTCTTGTAAATTGATATAAATTACCGCAAGCTTCGAAAGCCGTATATTTTTTTTCAGTTGGCATGATTGGCACCTGATGATATGCACTTCGTAAATCAATTTGACTAAAGACGTTATATTGGGCCACCTTCGATACGATCGATTCTATGTTTGGCAAAGGGTACGCATCCAGTTCCGTGAATTTATTGATCGTCAACGAGTAATCAATGACGAGACGTTTGCGGTGCGTTGTACCTCCTGTTACCAAGACTTGAGCTCGCCATGGAGAGTTACTGGGCTCAATGGTCCGATCTTTTAAGAGCTTACTGATTTCATCTCTTATGAATTGGTTATCTGCTTCTGAATGTTTTCTTGACTTTATAGCAATGGGTCTAATATTATTCGAAAGATTACTAAAAAGTGTTACAGGGGGCACCGCAGCTTCCATTACGTTGCATATCTTAAGGGGTTTAGCCGAGCCTCCGAATTTGATTTCTACTGAAGAATGGTCGCTTAGAATATCATGACCAATGATAACATCAGCACAGAGATCTTCTAAGGCGTAAAGAGGCTTCTCCTTGTAGATGTGCTCGCTTAGCTTGATCGTTGCATAGTAAAAACCATCTATGAGCGAAGTCCGTTTATTTGAAGCCAGTGTTACCGTTTCCTTCCAGGGATGGCGTTTCAGGTTTAGAGATAGAGCGAAATTTTTATCTATAAAGCTCGTGGAACTCCCACTGTCGATTAAGGCTTCGGCTTTGTGTTCGTTAATGGTGATTGACACTGTAGTCTTATGAAGACTAGCCGGTGACGCTGCTGAAATTGCTGATAAATCTAAGTCTTTTGGTTGCACTACAGCGTTGGTACCTGGTTTATCGGTTGTGGCTCCAATCCTACAAACTTTAGCAAAATGGCCTTTTTTTCCACAGGTTTGACAAGTTGCATGAAAGGCCGGGCGTTTTATTCTCTGATGCACGTTTCCCCCGCAAAAGAAGCAGCGTCTACGTGATGGAGCCGCAGCCAGATTGGAGCTGTTACCCGCTTCGTCAGAATTTTTGATTTGATAGAGTTCCTTTGCAGAGATGTCATTCTTTCCGATCTCTTTAGAATTATTTTCAGCCATTTCTAGTGATATAGCCTGATTAGTCGCCTCTTCTAGGCTAATTTCTAAATTTTCAAGTAGCCTTTGACGAATTTGTTGGGAACGTAGGCCCGCAATGAAAGCGTCACGCACATATTCGTTTTTATATTCTTCAGCAGTAACAGACGTGAAAGAGCACTCAAACGCTAGTTGTTGTAACGTGCGTATGTAGTCTGCAACTGTCTCTTCTGACTTTTGTTTTGTTGAAGATAGTATGTAGCGAGCATGGATTTCATTTTTCGATTTTATGTATATTTTATCTAATAGGCGTATAGCGCTCGAATATTCTCCTGACTCTCGTATGAATGAGTAGACGTTAGGTGACACATTGTTAAAAAGTATTTTTAGTTTAGTACCGTCTGGTATTTTTGCTTCATCCGCTTCTGCCGACAAATAGTTCGTGAAAGTCTCCTTCCAGTGACGATATTTTAGATCGGCGGTTGGAGTCCCCGGATCGACATCTAATTTGTCTGGTCTTAGAAGTCGCGCTATGGAAGCCATCGTATACTGCGATTTTTTTTATTTAACACAATAAATTGATACGAGAAAGAAAAGATAAAACCATTTGTGAATTATGGTTTTATTGTGTTAAAATTATGCAGATGATATGACAGAGCTGTGACAGTGAATCAATGATGTCTTAATTTTAAATATAACAATAGAAACTTATAAACGACAATATGAAAGAGTATTTACACCACAGTGCCCAAGGGCAATTTTGTTCAAAATTAAATATTTGTGATTAACAACGTATTTATTTGGATAAGAATAAATTACCATGTTTACAAAAACAGCTTTAAGGGCTTCTATTGACAGCTTTACATCTTCATACTTAGACACTCGATGACAGTCATACTCCAGCTAGGTCTGCAGTTCTAATCAAGGTGCATAAAATGAGCCGCAACACGATATAGCTGCTGTACTATACGAGTACATTAACCTCCAGCTCAATTAACTAGAATAGCTTCGCACTCTATTTATAACTGACTGGGTTACATCTTAGGGTAAGCAGAATCAATTTAAAAGAAGGTTCTTTATTTTATTGGGTCACCAGCAATTGTCTACATTGGTATTATGAGGTAGGTAATATGCAGAAATAGGTAAACATCGCATTATAAGGGAATTGTTATTATTAACTAAACAAACTTATCCCAGAAATAATAGAATAAAATCAAAATAATAGATTATAAAAACCAGACAAGTGCGAGTTCGATTTGCACATAAAGGGTTCCGTATCACTAATTAATATAATAGGTAACATTATTTTTAACGACTATTCATTATTTCAAGTCAATTTACACTCGAACAGCAAAACTACTTTCATTTTTGTGTAGCGGTTTCTATAAGACATCATGGGTATTCTTCTTTCAACTGTGTGGTGTCAGCATTCGCGGGGTAAAATTGCTGTGATATACGGATGGACAGCAGGGGCGGATTTCCCCATAGGCCGAGTAGGCCCGGGCCTAGGGCGGAAAAATTTAGGGGGCGGCAAAATTTGGTAATTTTTTTTAGTAGTTGCTCACACCCTTGCGTGTAAAAACTCAAAAATGTGTCCATAGCATCCCGCAAAAAAAATTACATGTATGGCGATTACGATTATTATAAGTGTAGCTCATCTAACTGAATTTTTGCTTACTAGTTTATTCCATGGTCATTTTCGGTCACCGTCAGGATGGCTGGACCAAACGAGATATGTACATGAGACCATGTGCACTGTTTACTACCTATTTGATACTATTTACTACCTTTAAAGAAATATTTGGTACCTTTGCGTTAAGAGAGATATCAAAGAAATAAAGTGGTCAGCCATTCTGACGTCAGGTTGGCTGACCACTTTCAAGTTCTCATAGTTTTAGCGTTGTATTAACTGCGTTGTTAATGTAAATATTTACTACCTATTTGGTACCTTAACATATATTTGTTACACAGCTTTAAGAAGCTCCTATAAATAGTTATTAATAAAAGCCATTAAAACGCCTGTACATAAATTATTGACGTCTTTTCTTCTCAGAATGATTGCTAACAATATTTTTGCAGGCGCTTAGTGGCTTATGAACAACTTGTTTCTGGATATCCATAGTTAAGTTTTATCCATTTGTAATATTTTCCACCGACTTCCAAAAAGAGAATTCCAAGAATTCGACTATATATATTTTTTTTTGTTGTTTACCTCAGAATTGAGAAGATCTGATGCTGATCTTCGGAGATCTTACAATGGAATTCTTCAAAAATAGACAGCAAATCTGCAGTGATTGCTGCAATCGCTTGTAGGTTCATTGTTTATACTACATCATGACGTAACATCACGCCTGTATGCTCTGAGTACGCAGAAGTGTACAATATACCCACATTTCGACAGTTAGATGTGTTAATTTCCACTATGGGGATTAGCCCTATTACCTTGACATCATCATTTCAGCCGAAAGACGTCCACTGCTGGACATAGGGCTCCCCCAAGTGTCGCCACATTGACTGGTCTCTTGCGACTTCGAATCCGTTGGATGCGTCCAACGGATTCCCGCAACCTTCACCAGGTCATAGGTCCACCTAGTGGGATGTCTTCCAACGTATCGTTTTCCGGTTTGCGGTCGCCACTCCAGAACTTTTCGGCCCCATCAGCCATCCGTTTTGCGAGCAATGTGACCTGCCCACTGCCACTTAAGTTTGGCAATTCTTCGGGCTACGTCGGTGACCTTGGTTCTCTTGCGGATGTCTTAATTTCTGATTCGATCACGCAAGGAAACTCCAAGCATAGCCCTCTCCATTGCTCTTTGGGTGACTTTAAGCCTTTTGATAAGGCCCATTGTAAACGACCACGTCTCAATCCCGTATGTATTCACTGGCAACACACACTGGTCATAGACTTTCGTCTTGACGAAAGACGACGAGAAGATACCGCGCAGCTTCTCGAACGCTGCCCAGCCGAGTCGGATTCGACGATTGACCTACCTGGACATGTATTGTTTTTTTTTTATTATTGGAAAGGATGTACTTTAAGGGTACATTGATGAGAATTTGGTTAGGTTCTAATTACTTCTGATTATGAGATCCATCATTCATGACAAAGGAACGGAACTCTTAAATTCTTAAGAGCAAATTAACGATACTCGGCCGAATCTTTTATAGGCTATCCGGATATTTGAGTCACCTACCATAACGTCGATATTAACCGACTTCAAAAATAAGGTGGTTCTCAATTCAATGTTCCCCGATTACTCGAAGATGGCTGGACCGATTTTGTTTTTTTTTTATTGTTTGAAAGGGTATACTTCCCAGGTTGTCCCATAATCATCAAATCAGGATCTGATGATGGAATCCTGGAGAAATGGAGAGAACTCTTCACATTTTATAGGCACACCAGAAGCGATTTGGGTAGTTTAAGGAAGTGTACTTTCTCGAAGTGATTCCATTTCAATTTGGTGAAGATATGATAAAGAACTTCGAAGATAGGCAACGGAACTCCTCAATAAATGAAAGCTACTGGGATTGTTGAAATCTCCTATCAGTCTATTGTTTACACCAGTTCATAACAGAAAATCACGCCGGTACGCTGTGAAGGGGTAATCACATGTGAACCACTAAAAAGTGAAAAATAACTTTAGCTTCAGAAGTCGGTGACAAAAAAAACTGAATCAATCAAACAAAGGTCACCGACTTCAGAAGCTAAAGTATTTTTCACTTTTTTGTTTCCTCTGAAGTCAGATTTATTTTTTGTAAAAAAGTTTTTATATAATTATTTACATATCGCATTTATTCTTAGGAATCTTAAGTTCTCGTGAGACTGGATGATACTATGATACAAAATCAAAATCAAAATCAAAATCAAAGCATTTATTTCAAGTAGGCCAGTTACAGGCACTTTTGAATTGTCGAAACAAAAATGAACATTTAATGTAGCTACAGTCCCAGTCACAAGACATAAAAACTGTGAAAGTACTGTAGTTGCCCATTCCCTAGCGTAGATCTCTATGGAGAAGAACGGGCAAGAAACTCCATGGACACTCTTTTAAATCAAAATATTGTTACAAAATCTTGGTTACATCATTCATGTTGAGATGGTATATTATGTGAGAACAATGTAGCAAGATGTGCACGTTAAAAGTGTCCATAGCAAAACCAAAACAAAATACAACTCAAAAACAAAATAATTAATTCAAATAAACCATGGCGACTAAGAGATGACCAGTCACAACTGACAGCGCCCGTTCACGCACATGACGCATGGATCAGCACCATTCAGCTCAACCATTTTGAAGGGAACTTAATGGTCCGACACACGCGCCACCATCAGCGAGACATTTGAGTGAGCATGACATACTCTCAACCGCCAGGGCAAATTCAAGTCAAGAACTGCCGTAGGTTTCCAGTGAATGATAGCTTACTAGTACATAGTACTCACACAATATGGGCTATGCGATTATATAATACTAACATTGAATCTATACAATGCAAGGATAGTTAAGTACAATCTTCAGCAGCTCCAACTATACCATTTAATGCTATCAATTTTTGCGCCCCTGTCCATGTGGAGCAGGACCAGCATTTAGCCAAGCATTTTTATCAGCGATATAATCGCTCAACTTGTAATATGCTTTTTTACATAGTGTGCGTTTAATGCATGCTTTAAATTTCGTCTCATTCAGTTCAAGAATACTTTGTGGAATTTTATTATAGCATCTCAAACAGTACCCCATGAAAGATGAGTCTACTTTAGCGAGTCTAAAGCCTGGCTGAACTAATTGGTCCCTATTTCTAGTACTGTAATTATGTCTGTCACCTCTTTTACCAAAAAGATGCAAATTTTTTCTAACGTACATTATGTTTTCGTAGATGTATTGACAATGTACCGTCATAATGCCAATATCCTTAAACAGTTCCCTTAGAGAATCGCGCCTACGAAGATTATATATAGCTCTGATGGCTCTTTTCTGCAGAATAAATATAGACTCAATATCTGCAGCCCGTCCCCATAGCAAAATACCGTAAGACATTATACTATGGAAGTAACTAAAATAGACCAGTCTAGCGGTATCTACATCAGTAAATTGACGGATTTTTCTAATGGCATATGCTGCTGAACTTAGCCGCCCCGCAAGAGATGTTAAATGAGAACCCCATTGTAGCCTTGAATCAAGCGTAAGCCCCAGGAAAACCGTTTTATCTACGAATTCAAGTTTCTCATTATTCAATAATATATCACAATCACTACTCTTAACATTCGGTAAAGCAAATCTTATGCATTTGGTTTTTTTTTCATTTAATACCAAATTGTTTGCTGTGAACCAATTTAGGACCTGAAGTAGGGCATTATTCACGTCATCTAAATTTTGTGCCCGTCTGTTTATCTTAAAAATTAAGGAAGTGTCATCAGCAAATAACACCATATTTTGAGGTTGGTTTTTCAATAAATAGGGTAGATCATTTATATATACTAGAAAGAGGAAAGGACCCAATATTGAGCCTTGTGGAACCCCCATTTTTATTTTTAAACCCTGTGAATTAACACCATTTATCTGAACATGTTGTTGTCTATCATTCAAATATGATCTTACCAAACTAAGTGCAAGTTTACCCAGTCCGTAATGCTCAAGTTTCAAAAGTAATGTGTCGTGATTTACGCAATCAAACGCTTTGGAGAGGTCACAAAAAATTCCTATGGCATCTTGGGACTCTTCCCACGCAGTAAATATGTGCTTTAATAAGGTTACACCGGCGTCAGTTGTACAACGTCCCTTGGTGAAACCATACTGTTGATCATGTAAGATTCTGTTGGTGTTAAAATGATAGAGCATTTGATCAAGCATTACTTTTTCGAAAACCTTGCTAAAAACTGGCAACACGGATACAGGTCTATAATTGTTAGTATCTTTACTGTCCCCGGATTTGAAAAGAGGTATGACTTTACTGTATTTCATTAAATCAGGGAAAACTCCTTGGTCTACACATAGATTAAAAATTAAAGCTAAGTATGGGGCTATTGTCTCAAGTATGGATGTACAAACTTTGATAGACATTCCCCATAGATCTTCGGTCAGTTTGATTTTTATTTGCCGGAAAGCTTTAATAACTACCATAGGGTTAATGTGTTTAAATTTAAATTCAGCCAGGCAGCCAGACACATTCGCCTTTAATAAACCCATTGAGACTTCAGGAGAGGAATTTAGAGCCTCCGTAGTTTTTAATGGTATTTCTGTAAAGAAATTTACAAATTCTTGAGCTACTTCCTGATTAGAGCTTTTAGGACCACTTGCTGTATCTAATGTGTAGCTAGTGTTACGTATTTTCTTCCTGTTAGTCTCGTTATTTATGACTTTCCAAACTGTCTTTATTTTATTTTCTGCTGTTTTGATCTTGTTACTAATGTGCAGGGCTTTAGCAACCTTGCATGTATTTCTAAAAATTTTTGAATACTTAGCAACATACTTGTTAAAAGTTTCAGTGTTAATAAAAGGCTTAAGGCCATAAAGCTCAAATAGTCTTTCCCTACTTTTTCTGATGCCTCTCGTTGCCCAATCGCTAAATATGAATTTAGGGCAAATACTTTTTGTCTTCTTTTCAAAAGTTTTGTTGAATTCCGTGTGAACTATTGAAAAGAAACGATTATAAAATTGATTTATATTAATATCGTCATGGCTCATAACACTTAACTTGTTCTGTAGGGAAATATTAAACCTATTTAATTTGCTAGAAGTTATAGGTCTAAATTTAATCTGTACTTTTTGCAATGGTGTATTACACCTATAAGTTACAGTTTGTCCGCTATGGTCAGACGGCAAACAATTTACTATGGCTTTATCTAAGTAATCACAATCGCAGAAAACATTATCTATACAAGTAGCAGAAGATGTTGTGATTCTAGTAGGTTCAGTAAAAACGTTAGTCAGGTCAAATGACTTAAAAAGATTTAATAACCGACCGCTATTTGAATTTTCTTCTAAAATATTGATATTGAAATCACCACAAATTATTGTAAATTTATTACTGGCTGCAAGTTTTGCCAGGACATCTTCCATTATTGATTCAAATATGGAAAAGTTTTGATAGTTTGGGGGTCTGTACACACACACAATTACATGCTTATCTAGCTCAACACAGGACAGTTCGACGCAATGTTCAACTGAGAGACCTACTATGTCATTACGTTGCTTATATTTAAAACTATTTTTAATTAATATTAGGGAACCTCCACGAAGCATAGTTTTACGGTTAAAGCAGCTACCCACCATATAGTTCTCATAATTAATAAGCATTTGGTAATCCTTTAGCCAATGTTCAGTAAAACAAATGATGTCAAACTTACTTTTTTCTAAAAACAATTCAATTTCTAATAATTTGCAAGACATTCCTTGGATATTTTGGTGGACCTTGGATATTTTGGTGGTACACAATTACACAATAATTGGTCATCAAAGTTGTGAATATTGTAGGTAGGTTAAACTTTAAAAAATCTTAGATGTCAATGAATGAATATCGAATTTGTATAAAAAATAAATTTAATAAAACCCTACTTACTTTATCGTGTGGTTAGTGGCTAACTGGTTCATAGCACCATAGGCACCCATAGGCCTCTGACTTGGCTTTCCATGCCGTCGGGAAATACAAAATCAAACAATGAATAAAAACCGTATTCAATAATTCCCAAGTACATACTTATATTCCTAAGAATAAATGCGATATGTAAATAATTATAAAATATTACAAATGGATAAAACTTAACTATGTATATCCAGAAACAAGTTGCTCACAAGCCACTAAGCGCCTGCAAAAATATTGTTAGCAATCATTCTGAGAAGAAAAGACGTCAATAATTTATGTACAGGCGTTTTAACGGCTTTTATTAATAACTATTTATAGGAGCTTCTTAAAGCTGTGTAACAAATATATGTTAAGGTACCAAATAGGTAGTAAATATGTACATTAACAATGCAGTTAATACAACGCTAAAACTATGAGAGCTTGAAAGTGGTCAGCCAACCTGACGTCAGAATGGCTGACCACTTTATTTCTTTGATATCTCTCATAACGCAAAGGTACCAAATATTTCTTTAAAGGTAGTAAATAGTATCAAATTGGTAGTAAACAGTGCACATGGTCTCATGTACATATCTCGTTTGGTCCAGCCATCCTGACGGTGACCATTTTCGTATTTGTTACAGCACATGGGGGCGGCAATCTTTCGTAGGCCTAGGGCAGCCAACGTATCAAATCCGCCCCTAGATGAACAGACAGACGGAAACGACGAATCTATAAGTGTTCCGTTTTTTGCCTCTTGGCAATGGAACCCTAAAAAAGATTCAAGATAAAGTGAACGCAAGAACGAGCGGATTGATTAGGCTCTTTTTGTACATTCATACAGAAACAAGATAACAGAACTACGTTAGTAGTAGGTATAATGCAATGTACATAGGTACCTATTTATTCTATTTAAATCAATGTGTTCAGAAGCACGATCAATAGACCCAGCTTAGGCGGGACTAGCACGGTAGGTAGTCTAGCCAGCAACGAGACTCATCCGCCTCACTAAATAATTAAGACCATCGTCACGGTATATTCTGCCATCGTTTAATATCATCATGTTGTTATCATTTGTAGTAGTTTCAATAATCTTTTTTAGCATTTCAGTAGGCACATAAATTATGTAATTTTATCAGTGTTGTTTACCAAACATTTACGTAAACACGGTTCAGTTAAGTCAGAGATTGATTAAATAATATTATGTCAGACATGTTAGTTGCCTACCGTTATTCTCACCCGTTATCTATATGTCACCGTAAAATTGTCAAACACGTTAGATTGTAATCTCTCTAGCGATATTGTAAACTCTCGAAATATTGTCAAACGAACATACTGCTTACAATAAAAGGCATTATTTTTCGTGAAATGCATGCGATGGTAGTCAAGTCGCGCGGTGTGGAGGGAAGGAGGGGTCCCCCTTGCCCAGTGGTACCACTCACTCTCATGAAAAGATAATGTATCATTCCTGAGAAATACCGATTAATTTAACCTAACCTTAAAACACTTCATATTCCCCTAAAAAGCGTAGTCGACGGAGCCCCGTTTCGCGGGGTTCAGGTCATTCAGGATATTTCTGAGTGCAGGGTTTAAAGGAACCTAACTAACCTAACGGACCCCCCGTTAGGTTAGCCCCAAGTCCCGATTATGGGGGCAGAGATACTTCCGTATGTTCATTGTTCAGTTGACAAAATTTCGAGAGTTTACAATATCGCTAGAGAGAAACACGTTATCTATTCATATAATAAAATCATTGAGACCAAAAAATCTGTACATTGAAGATAAAAAAAAAACCGACCAGGGTGACTTAAAATAAGTAACTGAACATATTAAAACCATTTTTAAAATTTTTGATTGTTTGTTTGTTTGTTTGAACGCGCATCACGTAAAAACTGCTGGACGGATTTTGATCAAAACTTCACTAATCTATTTAAATAAACTCAGAATAACATATAGGCTATAGAAATTATGTTTTTTTTTTTAAAAAAGGGGGTGAAAAGGGGGGTAAAGTTTGTATGAAAAAATATTTAGATTGTTCTAGAATCATGAAACTCAGAGTTATTATTAAAAATAAAGAAATACCTGTTTCAGCATTTTTTTTTTAATTTTACCCAGAGACGTAAAAATGAGGGTTTTGTGTTTAAAATTAATTAAATTCATACACCTATAGAATAAAATCCAATGAAGTGGAAACCTTTAAAAGTTACTGTAAATACTTCAAATCTAATACAGGTAAATGTAATTTCTCAATTTTCTTGAAATTTGTTTTTTGAAGTGAATGCGCCCAAAATAGCGGAACTCAAGAAAATCGGCTTTCCTCGGTATAAGTAGTTGGTAATACAGGGTAGAAACAGTAAACGGGCAGTAAGGTGAGCTGCAGCTACACAAGAATGGTTTTTTCACGAAATCTTGATCCCCGTTCACAGATTTAATTAATTGAATTAAATTGCAATTTTCATTAAACAATTTTTTTGATGCCAATCGATCTTCTTTCCGACACTAATCAAACAGTTCTTCCAGACCAACCCAGGTTAGAGTACTCAAAAAGTCAGAAATTGCAAAAAAAATACTTTCAGCGGGGCAGTATAGGGGAAATAGTTAGCCAGAAAATTGCTATTTTACACAAGACATTTTTTTGATGCCAATCGGTCCTGTTTCTAATACTCAACGGTTAAGGTAGCTCCCCTTACTGTCCCGTTAATCGTTTCCATCCTGTATAATATATTACAAATAAAATAATATTACGAAGAAAATGTAGACTATAGGAATGTACATAAGACAGGCGCGCTTAGTCTGAAGGACGTCAGATGTGCACTCGAGCGCCTGAAACCGAAGCGGTCAGCGGGCCCGGACGGTATACCGGCATTTCTTTTTAGAGATTGTGGTAGGGTACTCGCAGAACCGCTACTTTATATTTTTAATATGTGTCTTCAGTCGATGACGTTCCCTGCTCAATGGAAGATCACGCGGGTTATTCCTGTACCTAAAGGCAAGGCGGGGTCAGATATAACTGGTTAAGTACCGGTGGCCGTGCTGTCGACACCCGCCAAGGTGTTCGAGTCTGCTATACAGCGAAGGATGCAGGAGCAGGTGGGCGGACAATTGGCTGACGCGCAGCATGGGTTCCGGCCGGCGCGCAGCACAGGAACCAATCTGCTGAACTTTATGGCGCAGGTGGTGCCGGCGGTAGATGCTGGTGGGCAGGTTGATGCTGCTTATTTTGATTTTAAAAAAGCTTTCGACACCGTCGACAATGACATTCTACTAACGAAGCTCGCAGAAGTTGGCTGCACACCACATCTATTGCACTTCTTTGCCAGTTATATGCAGGATAGACAGCAGTACGTAGATTATAATGGGTGTGAATCCGACCCATATTACACCTGGTCTGGCGTGAGCCAAGGCAGCAATTTGGGGCCTCTCGAATTCATCATAATGATAAACGATTTGCCAAATGTTGTTAAGCATGGCTCTTGTTTGTTGTTTGCGGATGACCTTAAGTTGCTGCTCGAGGTTAATAGTGAACCGATTGCGAAAGGCTGCAGGAGGATATAGATAGGGTAGTTGAATGGAGTCAGGACAATAAGCTTTTTTTCAACGTGCTAAAGTGCTCGGTGATGAGTTTTACGCGCGCGCGTGCCCCTCTAGTACACGACTGACGACTACATAGTGGGTGCCGCGCCTATGCAACGTGTCTCTGAGATGCGGGATTTGGGGGTCACTGTCACTCCTGAACTGTCGTTTCGCGATCATAATATTACGAGCATCTGTAAAAGAGCGTTTAGAAACCTGGGATTTGTTCTAAGGCAGACAAGGCACTTTACCAACATCGCTTCAGAAAGAGTCCTATATGACGCACTGGTAAGGAGTCATTTAGAACATAGTGCTGTTATATGGGCTCCACATGAGGCCAAGTACATGGTTATGCTGGAACGCGTACAGAATAAGTTCACTCGTCACTTATACAGGAAGCTATATGGGGTATATCCGTTTTACCCGTTGATGTACCCCACTCTGTTTGTGCTCGGTATGGTCGGCTACAACCAACTGTGGGTGCGACGGGAATTCGCGCTCGTTTCCTATTTAGTTAGATAACTTCGTGGCATTGAACATAACCCAGGAGTGCTGCAGCGTCTGAGTTTATGTGTACCGGACCGCTATGTGTGGAGGCGGCGCCGCCCGGCGCTGCTGGCCGTGCCGGTTGCCAGGACCAACCTTCTCGCTAAAACACCATTGACCCGCGCAATTCGGGTTATTAACGATCTTCACGTCAAGATCGATGTTGTTTATTGTATGTTATAGTGTAGATTAGAGTAGGTTAAAAATGTTCTTTTTATTTGATTTTATTTTTTTATGTAAGTAAAATTTTATGTTTATTTTAGGAAACTTAGTTTATAAGCTATGATTATATTAATGTTGTTATGTTAGTAGTAGGTATTTAATATAAGTTAATTATGAGACCGCTCTATCGCATTAGGATTACCTGTAATGATAGTTGTAAGGGAGATTTGAAAAAATAAATAAATAAATAAGACATAAAGCCGGAAAAGTTACAAATACATTACAAACGAGTACAAATCCTACTATCTACAAATAAAAAATGCTTTGTCCTGACGGACTGTCTGATGGATCAACGCACAGCCTAAACCGCAGATTGTAGAAAACTGAAACTTGAAGGGTCTATTTATCAACAATATTAACAGAATTGATGGACGCGTTTCGTATTGCATTGAAATTCATCCCCTGACGGGGTTAAAAAGGGGTAGAAAGTTATTTTGGCGGTGATTTGTTTCGAATTTGATATAAATACTCCTTAGAGATTCTGATATAAACTACATGTTATTTTGATACATGTTTCAAAACCCAATCCGATTTTATTCTTAAAAGGTTGAACTCACATAAAAATTTGGAGCAAAATTGCAAATACTCTTTAAAAAAACCGGCCAAGAGCGTGTCGGGCCACGCTCACTGTAGGGTTCCGTAGCTTCCCAGACCATTAAAAATACCAACATTTTTCGTCAGCAAAAATAACTTTGTTTTTCATAGTATTTGTATGAAAAACAAAGTTATCATTTGCGTTTTTTTGAAAAAGTGCTATATAACTCAAAAACTATTCAACTCATCAAGTTGAAAATAATTTTCCTAGAAAGTTCATATAAAGGTTTACTTCTGTGATTTTTTTCATATTTTTTAAACTTATGGTTCAAAAGTTAGAGGGGGGGGGGACACATTGTTTTTGACTTTCGGAGCGATTATTTCCTAAAATATTAATATTATCAAAAAATGATTTTAGAAAACCCCTATTCATTTTTAAATACCTATCCAACAATATATCACACGTCAGGGTCAAAATTAAAAAAAAATCGCTCCCCACTTTACGTCTGGGGGAGGTACCCTAATAAAAATGTTTTTTTAAATTTTTATTTTTGCACTTTGTCGGCATGATTGATATACATATTGGTACCAAATTTCAGCTTTCTGGTGCTAACGGTCACTGAGATTATCCGCGGACAGACAGACAGACAGACAGACAGACAGACATGGCGAAACTATAAGGGTTCCGTTTTTTGCCATTTGGCTACGGAACCCTAAAAATTGGAATGTTTCGAAAGTCACAGTAAAATATTAATACCGCATTTGAAGGTGTCTAAGCTTTAAAGTGGTTGTGCACTTTAAGACACGGCATCATAGCGTAGGGACGTAGAGTTCGAAATTTGAAATGGTAAGCAGTTGTAAGAGGTCCGCAACAGTTTACAGCAGCTATATCGTGTTGCGGCTCATTTCATGCACCTTGATGAGAACTGCAGACCTAGCTGGAGTATGTCTGTCATCGAGTGTCTAAGTATGAAGATGTAAAGCTGTCAATAGAAGGAACCAATCTGCTGAACTTTATGGCGCAGGTGGTGCCGGCGGTAGATGCTGGTGGGCAGGTTGATGCTGCTTATTTTGATTTTAAAAAAGCTTTCGACACCGTCGACAATGACATTCTACTAACGAAGCTCGCAGAAGTTGGCTGCACACCACATCTATTGCACTTCTTTGCCAGTTATATGCAGGATAGACAGCAGTACGTAGATTATAATGGGTGTGAATCCGACCCATATTACACCTGGTCTGGCGTGAGCCAAGGCAGCAATTTGGGGCCTCTCGAATTCATCATAATGATAAACGATTTGCCAAATGTTGTTAAGCATGGCTCTTGTTTGTTGTTTGCGGATGACCTTAAGTTGCTGCTCGAGGTTAATAGTGAACCGATTGCGAAAGGCTGCAGGAGGATATAGATAGGGTAGTTGAATGGAGTCAGGACAATAAGCTTTTTTTCAACGTGCTAAAGTGCTCGGTGATGAGTTTTACGCGCGCGCGTGCCCCTCTAGTACACGACTGACGACTACATAGTGGGTGCCGCGCCTATGCAACGTGTCTCTGAGATGCGGGATTTGGGGGTCACTGTCACTCCTGAACTGTCGTTTCGCGATCATAATATTACGAGCATCTGTAAAAGAGCGTTTAGAAACCTGGGATTTGTTCTAAGGCAGACAAGGCACTTTACCAACATCGCTTCAGAAAGAGTCCTATATGACGCACTGGTAAGGAGTCATTTAGAACATAGTGCTGTTATATGGGCTCCACATGAGGCCAAGTACATGGTTATGCTGGAACGCGTACAGAATAAGTTCACTCGTCACTTATACAGGAAGCTATATGGGGTATATCCGTTTTACCCGTTGATGTACCCCACTCTGTTTGTGCTCGGTATGGTCGACTACAACCAACTGTGGGTGCGACGGGAATTCGCGCTCGTTTCCTATTTAGTTAGATAACTTCGTGGCATTGAACATAACCCAGGAGTGCTGCAGCGTCTGAGTTTATGTGTACCGGACCGCTATGTGTGGAGGCGGCGCCGCCCGGCGCTGCTGGCCGTGCCGGTTGCCAGGACCAACCTTCTCGCTAAAACACCATTGACCCGCGCAATTCGGGTTATTAACGATCTTCACGTCAAGATCGATGTTGTTTATTGTATGTTATAGTGTAGATTAGAGTAGGTTAAAAATGTTCTTTTTATTTGATTTTATTTTTTTATGTAAGTAAAATTTTATGTTTATTTTAGGAAACTTAGTTTATAAGCTATGATTATATTAATGTTGTTATGTTAGTAGTAGGTATTTAATATAAGTTAATTATGAGACCGCGCTATCGCATTAGGATTACCTGTAATGATAGTTGTAAGGGAGATTTGAAAAAATAAATAAATAAATAAGACATAAAGCCGGAAAAGTTACAAATACATTACAAACGAGTACAAATCCTACTATCTACAAATAAAAAATGCTTTGTCCTGACGGACTGTCTGATGGATCAACGCACAGCCTAAACCGCAGATTGTAGAAAACTGAAACTTGAAGGGTCTATTTATCAACAATATTAACAGAATTGATGGACGCGTTTCGTATTGCATTGAAATTCATCCCCTGACGGGGTTAAAAAGGGGTAGAAAGTTATTTTGGCGGTGATTTGTTTCGAATTTGATATAAATACTCCTTAGAGATTCTGATATAAACTACATGTTATTTTGATACATGTTTCAAAACCCAATCCGATTTTATTCTTAAAAGGTTGAACTCACATAAAAATTTGGAGCAAAATTGCAAATACTCTTTAAAAAAACCGGCCAAGAGCGTGTCGGGCCACGCTCACTGTAGGGTTCCGTAGCTTCCCAGACCATTAAAAATACCAACATTTTTCGTCAGCAAAAATAACTTTGTTTTTCATAGTATTTGTATGAAAAACAAAGTTATCATTTGCGTTTTTTTGAAAAAGTGCTATATAACTCAAAAACTATTCAACTCATCAAGTTGAAAATAATTTTCCTAGAAAGTTCATATAAAGGTTTACTTCTGTGATTTTTTTCATATTTTTTAAACTTATGGTTCAAAAGTTAGAGGGGGGGGGGACACATTGTTTTTGACTTTCGGAGCGATTATTTCCTAAAATATTAATATTATCAAAAAATGATTTTAGAAAACCCCTATTCATTTTTAAATACCTATCCAACAATATATCACACGTCAGGGTCAAAATTAAAAAAAAATCGCTCCCCACTTTACGTCTGGGGGAGGTACCCTAATAAAAATGTTTTTTTAAATTTTTATTTTTGCACTTTGTCGGCATGATTGATATACATATTGGTACCAAATTTCAGCTTTCTGGTGCTAACGGTCACTGAGATTATCCGCGGACAGACAGACAGACAGACAGACAGACAGACATGGCGAAACTATAAGGGTTCCGTTTTTTGCCATTTGGCTACGGAACCCTAAAAATTGGAATGTTTCGAAAGTCACAGTAAAATATTAATACCGCATTTGAAGGTGTCTAAGCTTTAAAGTGGTTGTGCACTTTAAGACACGGCATCATAGCGTAGGGACGTAGAGTTCGAAATTTGAAATGGTAAGCAGTTGTAAGAGGTCCGCAACAGTTTACAGCAGCTATATCGTGTTGCGGCTCATTTCATGCACCTTGATGAGAACTGCAGACCTAGCTGGAGTATGTCTGTCATCGAGTGTCTAAGTATGAAGATGTAAAGCTGTCAATAGAAGCCCTTAAAGCTGTTTTCGTAAACATGGTAATTTATTCTTATCCAAATAAATAAGTTGTTAATCACAAGTATTTGATTTTGAACAAAATTGGCCTTGGGTACGTAAATTGTTCTCAATGATATACACCGTTTTAAATAAGTCCGCAGCGAAATAATGATCATGTACCGGGTGCGCATTTTCATTATGCGGAAGGATGTGTGTGATGTACTTTTTCAAAATTGTATTATAGGTGCTTACGACCCACTCTCTGTAACCCTCTCTTTCTCATATGTGACGCAGACGAAGTTGCGCGGGTCAGCTAGTATTGTAATATAACTTGTTTGACAATTTTACGGTGACATACGAGTATAAGTACATCTATACATAAAATAAAATCGTTGAGACCAAAAAATCTGTAGGTACATTGAAGATTTAAAAAAAAAATCGCCCAGGGTGACTTAAAATAAGTAACTGAACATATTAAAACCATTTTTAAAATTTTTGTTTGTCTGTATGTTTGTTTGTTTGTTTGTTTGAACGCGCATCACGTAAAAACTGCTAGACGGATTTTGATGAAAACTTCACTGATCTATTTAAATAAACTCAGAATAACATTTAGGCTATAGAAATTATGGAAAATTTTGGAAAAAGGGGGTGAAAAGGGGGGGTAAAGTTTGTATGAATTTTTTTTTAGATTTATCTAGAATCATGAAACTCAGAGACCCTTCTTATTAAAAATAAAGAAATACCTGTTTCAGCATTTTTTTAAAAATTCATCCAGAGACGTAAAAAAGAGGGTTTTGTGTTTAAAATTAATAAACTTCATACACCTATAGGACAAAATCCAATGAAGTGTAAACCTTTAAAAGTTGCTGTAAATACTTCAAATCTAATACAGGTAAATATAATTTCTCAATTTTCTTGAAATTTCATTTTTGAAGTGAATACGCCCAAAATAGCGGAACTCAAGAAAATCGGCTTTCCTCGGTATAGTTGGTAATACAGGGTGGAAACGGTAAACGGGGCAGTAAGGGGAACTGCAGCTACACGAAAAAGGTCTTAGAAACAATCCATAATTTTTTCGCTAAATGTTGATCCCCATTCACAGATTTAATTAAAAAATAAAGTGCAGTTAGCAAGAAAATTGCCATTTTACATAAAACAATTTTTTTGATGCCAATAATGATAAACCTTAACCGTTGCAGCTACATGAAAATGGTCTTAGGAAACCATCCGTAATTTTTCGTGAACTTTTGATCCCCATTCACAGATTAAAAAAAGTACAGTTAGCAAGAAAATTGCTATTTTACACAAAACATTTTTTGATGCCATCGATCCTGTTTCTAATACTCAACGGTTAAGGAAGCTCCCCTTTCTGCCCGGTTAATCGTTTCCACCCTGTATTTACAAATAAAATAATACTACGAAGAAAATGTAGACTATACGAATGTACATCAGACATAAAACCCGAAAAGTTACAAATACAAACGAGTTCAAATCCTACTATCTACAAATAATAAAAATGCTTTGTCCTGAAGGACTGTGATGGATCAACGCACAGCCTTTACCGCAGATTGTAGAAACCTGAAGCTTAGAAGGTGTATTTTTTGGATAATTATTTCAGAAAATCATTTCTTATCGTATGCCTATGATACGATAAGAAAGGATTTTCTGAAATTATACCCCTAAGGGGGTGAAAAGGTGGGGGGCAAAGTTTGAATGCGAAAATGTGATTCCTTGGTCCAATCTACTTCAAATTTTGCTATCAACAATAATAACAGAATTGATGGACGCGTTTCGTATTGCACGAAATTGATTTCAATGCATATCTTAGGAGATACACCGTTTTAAATAACTCCGCAGCAAAATAATGATCATGTACCGGGCGCGCATTTTCATTATGCGGAAGGATGTGTATGATGTGCTCTTTGAAAATTGTATTATAGGTGCTTACGACCCAGTCTCTGTAACCCTCTCTTTGTCTTATGTGACGCAGACGAAGTTGCGCGGGTCAGCTAGTAATTATAATAAAGTCATTGAGACCAAAAAATCTGTACATTTAAGATTAAAAAAAAATCCGACCAGGGTGACTTAAAATAAGTAACTGAACATATTAAAACCATTTTTAAAATTTTTGTTTGTTTGTTTGTTTGACCGCGCATCACGTAAAAACTACTAAACGGATTTTGATGAAATCTTCACAAATCTATTTAAATAAATTTAGAATAACATTTAGGCTATAGAAATTATGGAAAATTTTGGAAAAAGGGGGTGAAAAGGGGGGGTAAAGTTAGCATGAAATTTTTTTTTTAGATTGTTCTAGAATCATGAAACTGACAGTAAATACTTATTTTTAAAAATAAAGAAATACCTGTTTCAGCATTTTTTTAAATCTCATCCAGAGACGCAAAAAGAGGGTTTTGATTTTAAAATAAATTAACATCATACACCTATAGAATAAAATCCAATGAAGTGTAAACCTTTAAAAGTTGCTACATATACTTACCTATGTGTGCAGCCGTCTCCAGTGAGCCAGCATGGGCAAGCTTTCGAGGGAAGCCCTTATTTGGAAAACCATAAGTAGAATATTATGAGCGATTAATGCAAAGATTTCCGAGGAATTAAATTGTTACCTACTTGAATCTACACTAATGTTATAAAGCTGAAGAGTTTGTTTATTGGTTGAACGCGCTAATTTCAGGAAATGGTGGTTCGAGTTAAAAACATATTTTAGTGTTGGACAGCCCGTTCATCAAGGAAGGCTAATAGGAGCGGAACATCAATTAAAAATTTCCCTAAAACAAAAATTTATTGCAAGCACTGCATAACGCGGTTAAAGTTACACAGCAATCACGTACGAAGGAATTGTTCCTCTTAAGCATTTAAAAAAAAAGTCCGCGATAGTATATGTCTATTTTTTAAGGTTGACTCACACTTTCTCTAACCCTCACTCGCAGACAAAGTTGCGCGGGTCAGCTAGTGTACACTAATATTATAAAGCTGAAGAGTTTGTTTGTTTGGTTGAACGCGCTAATTTCAGGAAATGGTGGTTCGAGTTATAAACATATTTTAGTGTTGGACAGCCCGTTCATCAAGGAAGGCTAACATCACCAATAGGAGCGGAGCATCAATGAAAAATTTAAGATTTATTCTTTGCTTCCGTTGCAAGCACTGCATAACACGGTTAAAGTTACACAGCAATCACGTACGAAGGAGCTGTGCATTTAAAAAAAGATCCGCGATATTATGTCTATTTTTTAAGGTTGACTCACACTTTTTCTAACCCTCACTCGCAGACGAAGTTGCGCGGGTCAGCTAGTTAAATATATAATTTACTAGCACCCACCTACATCATCATCACTATCACTATCACTACATATTTTATATTATAAAACAAAGTCTCCCACCGCGTCTGTCTGTCCCTATGTATGCTTAGATCTTTAAAACTACGCAACGGATTTTGATGCGGGTTTTTTTAATAGATAGAGTGATTCAAGAGGAAAGTTTTTGTCTATTATTTTACGCGGGCAAAGCCGCGGCCATCGGCTAGTTTAATTATAAAAGGTGTAAAACACCTCATAACGAAGCCGAAAGGCACTTGTTCTCCCCGTCATTGCATCATTTTTTTGTTCTACACCATACCTGGGAACCTTCTATGTACCTAGTTACGGACATATTGGGGGTCAAAGTTCCGACATTAGACAAGTTTTTTTAAATACAAGTTTTTATTGTTAGATCCCCCGTACTATTCAATCCAATTCAACTCCCCGTGCTATTTATACAAAAAGTTTTAAATACGTTACTTTGAGTTCTACTTCTACCACAAAACATGATTTTTCACCCCAAAAAAAGTCGTTTCCCAGCAATAGTTTTTGCGTAAAGTTACTTACGAGTAGTTTGATGTACTTACGGAATGCTTGGTTGATGAGCTTCGTGATGAGGTTGTTTACACCCTGTAAATAGGTATAATGTGAGATAGTAATAAAATGAGAACTTTCTTACTTAGTTATTTATTTTTTCGTTTATTTTACACTCCGCAGGCTTACTTACCCAAATCACAGATATTATAATACCCCAAATGAAAAGGATGTTCATAGAGTTACCTTACCTCTTCATGTAACCCCTGGCAATGTTAGAAAAGGCCCTTCCTTTATTTGCGTGTGTAAGTTTGAGTAACTATAAGGAAGAAGAAAAAATCTGCAAGATTAAGCAAAAATGCTCTAATTGTCACGTTCAAGACAGTTCGGGAAGACATCGTCGAAAACACGTAATTTTCTCATCGGATTTCAAGTTTTCTTTTTCAGTTTTCACAACCCTAGTGCATATTATTCAGTGCTAAGGTGTGATGTAATGACCTTCAATCTATCTTGATAAATATATGAATAGGTCAAGTGGCTGTGTACGGGTCAGCATCTAGTTTTATTGGTCGACAAAAATATTTTAATGTTTGTACCTACATGCTATCTTGAGAATAGGTACCCAAGTATAGCTAAGGTTACTGAATCAATGATGTGGCATTAGGAGTAGGTATGTAGGTAATGAAGAATATGGTGTTAAGTTCTTCACCCCCCATAGAAAAGGAAGGATTCTCCGATCAGACGATTAGACGGATAGTTGTTGGCGGTTTTTGAAGCGCTATTCAGAATGTTGATGTTAGTTTTTCATGTAAGTATGTCGTAGATGACACTGTATACTGTAGGTACCTATTTAAGTAGCTACTTCTTAAAGGGCCGCTACATCGCAAAATTAAACTCAAGTTTTGTTTTTCATTGGCTTTTGTTGCTTCAATCAGCAGTTGACATGAATTTGACGGTTAGAGAAACCGGATGTACCTAGGCTACCTACCCACGGGAAGTTTTGTTGTAGATTCTTCCTATGCACTCATCCGATTCCCAGGAATCAAGGTGACCACCTCGACCTATACTTGCAGTTTCGATGGTGCTGGTTGCACTTTCGTTGTCATTACTCACATCCCAATTACATAATTTACTAAGTATATATAGGTACCTATATCCAAGAACCCCACCTAGATACACCGTTCAAAGTAATAAATAAATAAAATTTTATTGGTGATTAAATGCTTATGGCTTTGTTTATTAGAACAATATCGGTATGGGGTGGGGTGATCTGTCATAATCATTCATTTTATCGTTATCTAAAGGTATAAATTATTGTATTAGATAATAATTAATATGTATTAGTACCCAGCTACGTTTGGGCGGTTCAAAAGTTATCAGGATGCTATACCTACGTATCTTATCCCCTTAGTCATGCTTATAGTGCAAAATAACAAGGCATTGCGTAGGTATTTTGATAGAGATTTTGCTCCCCTCGGCGCCATGGTATGGTGACCTGGCGATAGCTATAATATTATCGCGAATGTAAGTAGGTATAAAAGAAGTTCGCGGTACGTCGCGTGTCACACTAACCAGCGCGGCTGTGGCAATCGGTTCCTCCTTCATTTCAATCTGGTGAGTTTAAAATTAGTTTAATATTATTTATTTTCAAGCCTCGGGTTAAGTTTAGACAGAAAAACATAGTAAGTAGTTAAAAAAAGTTTTAATTTAATTTTAGTAAGTAAGTACTTACCTAGGTATAACATATCGGAATCCACTTAAATAAGTAATTACCTAGGTACTTAGTTTATATTTTTCCATAACACAAATTCTATTGGGACTTAGTGGCGAATTTCCAAGATTTTTATGGCGTGTTAGTGCTCCTTTAACTTCGATTACAACATTACGATATCGCAGACTATATATGTATAACTTTTTAATACCTATGACGGTGCTTGCTTCTTTGAGGATGAGAAAAATTGCTGTTTATTACTAATCAAATGGAAACCTTAAAAAGTTAAAAGTACGAACACAATTTTTTGGAGCTTCTGAATTTGTCCCACGACGATGTTGACGTCTGAAACCACTTCAAATAAGGACCTCTCATTCCGTAAACTATATTTAAGAATCGATTGTAGTAACGCAGATACGACATCTTTACTTTCCTTTTTTAGAAATCACTCTTATTTTCAAAATGATTTTGAATTTTCCAGTTTTAAATCACAATGGCAACTACAAAGTTCGGTGGACCTTCTCCTTATAAACTACCTCAGACATATCCGAAGGAGGACTACTTCCACACAGAGTAAGTTAAAAACACCTGATAATTCTTGATTTCAAGTCGCAACTTTTCATTTGGGGCTAGTTCAGAAACAACCCTTGGATAGAATACCTAATTCTTCTAAGTTTTGCCATATTTTAGCACTCGGCATGTAAACAAATTACATTAAGTAAATCTTACATCTCAATTTTTTTTGTTAAGAACTCATTTACACTGTCGTACGTTCTATCTCTTAAAATTTTACGCAGTCTAAGTACTATTAAACAGCACTGTCTAAGCTTCCTATAATACCCATATGCAAGACTTTTTCAGTTCCTTTCCGGGAGTGGAAAAGTACAGAGTTGGGCAAACTTAAGCTGTAATGTCGTGAATTTAGAGGAAAAAATAAGTAATTATTTTAAACTTCAGTGGACCGACTTAGACAACCCCCCACTTTGCGCGTCTTCGCTTAAATAGACAGGCAGTCTGCTTAAACTCGCCAGAAGTGCTATCTCTAAATTAGGATCTTGAACAAAATAGGTATACGTACGGCTTACATTTTTTTACCACAGTTACGTAAACAACGTTACCACAAACCATGCTGTCAAGCCCCCGAACAAGCCTCTGGTGGCTGCTATCTTCGGGCTCGGCCGCGCCGGCTCCATCCACTTGATCAGCATCATCAACAACCCTCGCATCACTCTGAAGTACGTCATCGACGACCGCACGGAGAGATTTGCTGACCTGAAGAAATACTGGAACTTCAGCGATGATGTTGCTCTGCTACCTTCTAAAGAAGCGCAGCGCGTCTATATCGACAAAGAGTGAGTATGGGCAAAATCACCAAAGGTTGAGGGGATTTTTACATAACATCGTTTCGGAGTAACCGAAAACACATTTTTCTCAATTACAGAGTCAACGTTGTGTTTATCGGCTCCCCGACTTGGACTCACCACGACATCGTCGTGAACTCTATTGCCAACAACAAAGATGTGTTCTGTGAGAAGCCCATCGCGGAAAACATTGAGGAGACCAGGAAATGCTACGAGGCAGCTAAGGCTAAGGGTCGCGTTCTCTTCTCCGCATTCAACCGCCGCTTCGACCCCTCCTACAGAGCGCTGAAAAACCGAGTGAGGAACGGAGAGGTCGGACATGTGCAGATCCTGAAAGTCACCGCCAGGGACTCTCCACTGCCTTCCATCGATTACCTGAAAACATCAGGTGAGACATTTTGAAATCGTAATACTTATTATACAAGTGTGATAATCCGTTACGTATAGGTGTATCTTAATAATAATACTTAATTCTTGTGGAAAAACTTGAATGTTATTAAATAATCGAGATGTTTTATTTACTCAACAAATTCTAATCAATTATCGTCACTTGTAAATAATGATAACTCCGAAAGATTATTTTTATTTTATTACGTTCGAGCTGGCCCCCTGACTGTTACTGATAATATTTAATTAAGTAAAACAAAACATTATTATTAATGTGTTATGATGGTCTTTTGTTTGGGGTGTTTATTCTATTATTATAAAATAATGATAACGCACGAAGTTTATCAATGATAAAAATTACCATTTCAGTTTTGTTTACGAGTACCTAAATAACACCAGTTGCCTAGTAACTTTGGTCTACCAACCCGTACTTGGCCCACGCTCTCGCCGAGGGGAGAGAGGAGTCATGTCATGTGTCCCAGAAGTAGGAATGTTATTGCATATAAGTCATATTCAAGGAAACTTATTTGTTCACGATTGCGTTTGCTGTAAAATCTGTCAAAGAACCTAACAGTTTGAGAACCTTTTTTGGCTAGCTAGTGGTAAATTGACTTGTATTTTTTTTTTAAGGTGGTGTCTTCCACGACTGCCTGGTGCACGACTTCGACATGGCGTGCTGGGTGCTGGGTGAGCTGCCCTGCCGCGTCCAGGCCACCGCTACTGCCCTCATCCCTGAAGTCAAGGCTATTGACGACTTCGACACCATCGCTTTCCTTCTCACTTACCCCTCCGGAACCGTCGTACTGGGAGACAACAGCCGCTACTCGGCCTACGGATACGACCAGAGATTGGAAGTTTTTGGAAACAAAGGTAAGATTAATTTATAGGTATCTAATTAATAGTTATTTGTGCAACAAGAGAGCAAAGTGGGTTTTTGCCACGAGTGTTGAGTTTGATAGTTGAATCATGAGCGTAGCGAGTGATTTCAAAGACACGAGATGCAAATAACTTTGGTCTCGTGTAACACATACAACTTTTCACCTCAGCAGCGAGAACAATACAAAAAATACATACAAAACACATACAAAATACAACAACTAAAACATACTACATACCTACAACATATTGAGATAAAATTACTGTTAAGATATTAAATAATGTAAGTACAGGTATTTTTCGCGAGACTTTACAGCCAGGAAATTTAATTCTGCATTTTTTATATAAAGCTTCAATTCTTTGAGTGTTAAATAGCAGACTTCGTCACTGGACTCACTCATATTTATTTATTATTATTACTTTGAGGTCTTTGATTGACTGATTTATTCTTTGCGTCGCAGAGAATAAATCAGTCATTTGAACAACGCTATTTTTTTTCATTACTCATACTCGGAAAGTAGGTCTGAAGTTGCCTGAGGAGCGGGCTGAAAGTAATACTTTTCAGCCCTAGGGAGAATCGCTTTCAACTGACAGCTGTCACATTATTAAAAAAAAATTTAGTTCTATTTTCGCATTTCTATTGAACCATGTTCCGACTTCTATACAGCCTGTAAATTACAGCGCGATGTAAAATTGAAATAACATAAAATTCAGTATTAATTAAAGAATATATTTTTTAAAATAACTTAGTTGTAATTTAGTTACAAATATTTCTTTAAAATAACTAAGATTTGGGCAAAATATTTACTATTTTTTCAGTGACGATAGTGAAAATAAAGGCTGAATAGCCGGCCACAGAAAAAAAAAACAAAATAGGCGGGAAAGCGGTAATCCGATCTTCATTTTTTTTTTTCGTATGGTTTCGTGTTTTTGTTTTTATTTTCCTTGTATTCGTAATGAAAAGCACAGTGTTTACTTAGGGTTAAAGACTTATTTAGTCCCTCGAGCTATTAGCGCCCGCGCTACGCTTGGGCGCCAAACCCCGTCTCGGGACTAAATAAGTTACTTTCACCCCTAGGATAACAATGTACTATTAAATGTGGTCTGAAACTACACTCGCGGTATTCTGTCACAAATATCTTCCACTTGTTTCTATCTCTTGCTTTTTTCGTATAGAAGTGAAAGTGACAGAACAAAGTGAAGTTGAAATCTTTCGAATTTTGTGAGTAGACCTGCACCGTTCTCGGTATTTCAAAAAAATAGTATATTTTATAACGAGGGACTAAACGAAGCCATTATATACCCGAGGAAAGCGAGGGTATATTAAGTTGGCGTTTAGTCTCGAGGTGCAAACTGTACTTTTCACTTCGAGTGCGAGAAAAATAGTCATTTAAAACCGAACAAATTTACACTCGACGAAAATTCTGAACTGAGCGGTCAGTTTTTTCATCTATCAGGTCAGTCACAGATTAACAATTTAAAACACAACACAAACTCTCAACATTGTCGCAATGAAGATGATCCACACTCCACAGATAATTAGTACCTACATTACTGCAGCGGCTAGCAACAGAGGCATTGCACATACTTTTCAAAATCAACGATGCACACAAACAACAATAATTTTTCTCGCGTTGAAGAGTTCACTTGTTTTTTTTTTCAATAAACCGCTTTCTATTTGCAAGCCAATTCGAAATTTAAATACTACCTTTGATCCATTAAAAAAAAAAGTTAGGTACCTACTGTTTTGTGACCATGTTTCAGAGTAAAAGATCATTCCATTTTGAAATTACTTTTTACTCCCTAGGGAATAAACGGTCACTTTAATCCCGCTTCGTAGGGCTATAATGGCGTACTTTTAGAGCATGAGAAGTGAAAAAGAATTAAAAAGCTACTTTGTCTCACGCTCGCAGCAAAATCGAACTTTGCTCACTGTTTGTAAACAGCAAAACCTGCTTGTTTGAGGTGCTGAAGTGAAAAAAATATTGTCTGTATCCATCAGGTTCTATTCCTGTTGTCTCCTTACAAATGCCTCTTCATTAGGAGGCAACTTTGAAGACCTTACTCTATAATCTGAATATAATGTCTTTCAGCTATGCTACTTTAACAATATGTTTTATATATTTCTAGGCATGATCAAGGTTGAAAACGAGAGGCCTTACCACTCGACCGAGGTGATCCTTGGTCATGAAGGCGTCAGACAAAGCCCCATCTACTACTCATTCCCCTCCCGCTTCAAGCAAGGCTACCAAAATGAATTGGAGCACTTCTTGGACGTCGTAACCCGTAAGTATATATCTAAAACTTTAGGAGGTACATTAGGCAATGAAACAAGTCCCCATAACGTTTACCTTCAATCTAAGTTAGTAAAAAATGGTTCGCATGGTTTTTCGCCATTTCATGTGGCCATCGGTGCTATCATACATTGATTAATATCATAACAGTGAGATCATACATTTATCTGCATGTAAATCTGCAGTAATTAGTGGATAGTTGCAGTAGTTAGTAATTGGTGGTTTAGTTTCTGGTGGATAATATTTATTTATTTTAATAATAACAGGTGGAATCCCAATGGAAGTGACCGACTACCAGACCCTCGCCGTCAGTAAAATTGCGACCGCAGCTGAAGAGAGTGCCCGCACAGGCAAGACCGTGGAAATCGACTGGAGCAAAGACAAAATTCCCGCCAACTACTCATAAGCACTGAAGGAGAAGGCTAGCCACAACTACAAACCCCTTTGCAGTGATTGTTATAAAGAAAATAAGACTTTGTTGTGAATGTTTTTGTTGTTGTTTTAAATACTTTTACAATTTTTTTATAAAGATGCAATAAATGTTTTAAAATCAAAACACTGTTTGTCATTTCTACACTTTGTCGAGTCTTCTTCTTCTTCGTCTCCATCGTTCTGGCTCGAGTGAAGACTGATGACTTCTGGTAGAATATAATATGGTCTGGCTCAATGATATCAGCCGCTTGGGTCTATCTTTAGGTTAAGCCGTGCTTTCCTAGGTTGGTCTGTGGATCGGTGACGCCATTACATACCGAGTTTCCTCCGTGCCTCGGAAAGCGGGTTAACCGTTGGTCCCGGCTGCCATTTGTAGATCTTTGACAGTCGTTACAGGTAGTCAGTGGCCCAAAAAGTCTGACAACCTGTCTTACCAAGGTGTTCGTATTACCCATTATGCGTTGCGGAGGTCAGATAGGCATGCAGTCGCTCCATGTAAAATACTGCTATTCAGCTGCATCCTGTTAGACTGGAAGCCGACCCTAACGTAGTTGGGAAAAGGCTAGGCAGATGATAGTTTTTATTAGCAAAATACAAGTATGACACATTATGTCATATTAAAGTACACTTATTATAGTTACTAGGGGACAAAGGCATTTACAAACTGATATGCAGGGTGACTGGGTCTGGACCCGCCATTGCAAATTCGCATATAGAGGTCATTTACTAATTATTAAACCTTACTTTCCCTAACTAAAGTTTTATAGTTTAGGAGATAATTATGTCAATTTTTATACTTTATTGAGATTTTTCTAAAATTTGACCTTCAAGCATTGATAACTTTTTTTTGCAGTTTTTTTTATGTACTTTTTTATTATTTTTGGGTAGTCATAAACATTAGTGATTAACCTTTTGGACGCCATTGTCACATATACGTGACAAGCAAGCGCGTGCCCTGTACGCCAAACGACACAAATATGTGACAGAATAGTAGATGAAATTGTGGCTTGGCGTGGAGGACACGCGCGAGCGTTTATGCTGTGGCGGTCAAAAACTTAAAATACCTCGGAACTACAATAAAAAACTTTACCATCAAATTCAACCTGAAATAAAAAAAACAGTTACTGTGTTTTAATAATTAATTTAAATTAGTTCTCTAGTTTACCACCTTTCCAACGGTACCAAAGTTGTATTAAAAACGTTGCAATTTTAAATAAAAACAATTCATTATAGGTTTATTGAAGCGAATTGTGAAAAGTATTTTTTTGCAAATTTATAATGTTTGGGGTCCCATATTACAAAAAAGTGTTTGCATAAATTATAAGGAATATTTATTCATCATAGTTATCTGTCACTTTTTCCAAAACTTTTACAAACAAATTCAAATTACACTCTCCTTGCATATTTTTCGGCAAACTGATTTATTAAATCATTTATAGCTGATGATGACTTTAGTTTTTCTAAAGTTTCTGCCTATATGGACCATAGTGACAGGTCTGATAGGCGTTCATGTCCCATTGAATTTCGTAGGTAAATTTTTATTAGTTTTAATTTTGAAAAACTCATCAGTTGCGGTTGTAACTGGAAGGGTCAAGGATAAAAAGCATGCTGTTATTACCTCCGGAAAACTGGACGCAAGACCTATTGAATTTTATTTCATTCAAGGAGTTTAAATTATTTTTTTGAATTTCATATTTTGTAAATGACGTAAACAGGGAAATCCCGCCACCCGCGTTATCCGATGTAGGGTGCTACCAACGGGAAAAAAAGAAATTGCTTTTTTTGACTAATTTCATTTCTGAAATAAAAAAATATTTGGGAAGTTTTAAGTACTAATTTTTGCTTTACGCACGTCGAGGGCCCCGTATAATTTATACGGCGGTAGCTAGAGTTTGGCCAACGAAAGCAGCTGTCCACAAATTATTTTCAGATGTTTTATTATGGCAATATAATTTAAGACTGTCAAAATTGACACGATTCATACTTGAGTCATCTTGGGCCACGTTCCGAGTTAGGCGGTAAACGATTTAAGCGTCCATAAACCCGTTCCAAATTACCGTGAGATGTCATGACATGCACCATCTTGCGATTATACCGACCATGACCCAAATAAATATCACCGTGAGCGCTGTCAAATGACCTGATGACAGCTCTTAGCGGTCATAATCGTGAAAACTAAATCGGAACGCAAAATATTGATGTGAGCGCTGTGAGCTTTTATTTTCGAATACGAAACGCAGCCTTGATATAGTGTTTGTTGTATACACGTTTCACGTTTACATTGGTATTGTTTAAAACTTTAAATAATGCCGAAAACAATCAAAATTTTGACGAGGAAGCTTCTATTTATTATGATTGACAATAGACATAAAATAGTAGATTGTATCATAAGGGAGCAAAATAATATTTTTACGGCGAGGGCGCTTTTTTGAATCCAGAGCGAAGTGAGGGATTCTAGAGTAGAATCCCGAGCGTAGCGAGGGATTCTTTAGTAGAATCCTGAACGTAGCGAGGGATTCAAAGTACGTCGCCCGAGCCAAAAATATATTTTGCGCCCGAGTGATACACTCTACTTTTCATCACCCACTATGAGAAAATAAAAGGCGCCTCATATTTTATTGTAATATTGATATTTAATGAAACAGAGTAACAACTAAATTGAAATTAAGTAGTATCTAATAATAAAACAACTAAAAACTTATATTTACATTTGAGACATTTTCACAATTTTGAAAATTAATTGTTACAGTTTTATTAGGAATAGAGATTGTTGTAGATTTAATTTTATTCTGCGTGTTTGAAATAATGTCAGAATGTGGCTCATTTTGAGGAAAATGTGACGGTGAATCTCTTTGTTTGGATGTAGATGGGCGCGGCGACAGTGGCATGGATGGATTAACTGAAGGTTGCAATTTAATGTTTTCCACGATGCGTTCACATGTTTTCGCCTTGTTCTCAATGGAATCTTCTATATATCCCTCTGCTACAGCACTCGACTTCCATCCTCCATGTCGCTTGAGAACAGTTAAGTCCGCTCCAGAATCTGCCAACAGGGTAGCAGAAGTGCGACGAAAACAATGTCCTGTATATAGCTTGATATCTGGTAACTTCAAATAAGTAGCGATTTCTTGTGGCATGTAAGAAATTTTATTTTTTCCCATAACTTGTTTGAAGCACTTGCCATTTTGATAACGGATGAAAAACCGATTGGTCTTTATATCAGCAGGACGCAGGTCCAGGTATTTCTGTACAATAGTTTTGTATTCTCCTCGGATTACGAAGGATCGGTCAATTTTTGTTTTTGTGTCTGTCAGCTTTACTAACAGTAAATTATCCGAGTGATTTTCGACATCATCAACAGTTATTTTTAAAAGTTCATTGCCACGACAAGCTCCATGTACTCCGAAAATTAAAGCCACCTGTAACAAAACCGAATGTGAATAAGACAAGTACCTATCTATCGAAGTACAGGTTACAATAAAATGCGCATTTTAAAACACTGGTTATACTTTACTAATCCACCATATATACATACATAGTTACTTACTTTTACGGCAAGAAAGATGTTGTCGGGTGCCTCATTAAGGAAAGTCTCCACGTTTTTGACTGAGAACACTTTGGATTTTTTAGGTTTAAATCCATCAGACATCCTCTTCAGATACGCTATTAATTTCGAATATGTGTCCAGTTTTACGTCGTTATTAGAACTGACTGTTGATTTTAGCATTGAGTAGGTACTCCAAAGTGTGGAAGGTTGTTTAGTTTTGGCTAAGTACTGGAAGTAGGCCAAAAACACAGATTCTGAAAAATTCTTGGCGCCTCTTGAATTTCTCCATTCAATAAAATTACCATAAGCTTTCATATATTTCTCCCGGGATTTTGCAGGTAGTAGATTATCCATCACATTTCTTGCGTCAGTTCTAATACTATCAGGAGTTAATTCTATACTTTTACTGTCACTTGAAGAACTCATTTTTCAAAACAAAATCATGAATTTCTATCAATCCGTGAAAATTGACGAAAACGCGGGCTATAGTTCGCGCGTTTTTAATTTTATTTCTTTTTTTTTTTGTATTCAGCCGGCGCGCGGCGCTACTATGGGCCGTCGCACCAGCCAGTCTTTATTCAAACAATATTTGCGTTCGATTTCTTGGGCGCTGAACACAAGATGTTCCAAATTCAAAAAGTGCGCGGCAAAGATAATTGCGGCGCACTTATAAAGAGGATTAAAAACTCATTACTGCCCGCTAAAAGTTTCTTATAGAAAACACCACCTTTGGGTGCACTTAAAGGCGAACCAAGTCGTCTTTTTCGAATAGATGGGATGAAAAGTGATTTGAATCAGAATGAGTGTGAAATTTACAATGTTTACTATTTATTTTGCCTCACATTTCCTAAACTACTGGACCGATTTACATGATTCTTGCATGGAAAATGGTTTTAAGCCAATTCCAGCGTTTTGACACTAATTTATACGTTACTAGCCGACCCGACAGACGTTGTCCTGTCAACTATGAATATATTTTATTATTATTTGACCCGAATGGCGCAGTGGTAGTGAGGCTGCCTTACGTTCTTAGGGTCCTGGGTTCGAATCCCGGTAGGAGCAAATGTTTGTGTGATGAGCATGGACATTTGTTTCCGAGTCATGGATGTTTATATGTATAATAAGCATGTATTTACAAACAAAAAGTATATATATGTAATATCAACTGTCTGGTGACCACGACATAAGCCTTGCTTAGTGTGGCACTAGATGGCGCTGTGTGTTAATGTCCAGCGATATTATTATTTATTATATTTAATTCGAATTGACCTACTATTTACCACCTACCCACTACGGTTTACGGTTTAAGAAATTTATTTCACTCAAAAAGAATACAATTATTCACTTCTATGAGGAAACACATACAAATAATGGTACAATTAAGCGACGGTTTCGCTTGTTAATAAACTAAGTTACGGAAAACACACAAAAATGCAAATACAATTTATAAATTATTCAGGTGGTGCTTTAATAGCCTTTTAAAAGTTGGAAGTGATTTCGATTCTTTGATTACTTTAGGTAAAGAGTTATAGAGTTCAGCCCCCTCATATACGACAGTCTTTCTACCATAGTTTGTCCTCGGTGCTCTTAAAATTATATGATTAGCCTGCCTCGTAATCCGCTTCTGAATTTGCATTCTTTTTGTAAATGTTTTTTGTGTATGTATATCTCTATTAATTATTTTACGTACAAGTATGCAAGTGTTATATTTATAAATTTGATTACTTACCTACCACCTACCTACTACCTACCTACCACATACCCACTACCTACATACTAACTACCCACTACCTACCTACCACCTACCCACTACCTACATACTAACTACCCACTACCTAGCTGCCACCTACCCATTACCTACCCACTACCTACCTACCATCTACCCACTACCTACCTACAACCTACATACCAACTACCCAATACCTACCTACCACCTACCCCTACCTACCCAATACCTACCCACAACCTACCCACAACCTACCGACGAAAAAATTAAACAAAAAAAAAAACAAAAAAAAAGTATCCTATGTCCGTCTCCCGGTTCTAAGCTACCTCTCCACCAATTTTCAGCCAAATCAGTTCAGCCGTTCTTGAGTTATAGTGTAACTAACACGACTTTCTTTTATACGAGTATTTAAAGAAGATAGATATCTCAACAAATAAAAAAACATAATTTCGAGTTCTGTAATTATATGACACAAAAACTTTTATCTACGATTTTGCCTTTTTATTGGACTTTAATATGATGATGCCAAGTTAACTTCAACAAGATTCTAGTGAGATTATGTAAAAAAAAAAACACTTAATTACGTATCTAAGTTAATTTCACAAGTTTTCAAAATACTAATTCAATTGATCGACTAACGTTATACTTTACGTGTGGCCACTACTTTCACCCGGTGTGGAGATAGGGTTTCGACGCCGACAATAATACACTCGAAAATTACACCTCATAAAACATAAAAAATGTATACTTTCTGAATAATAAATAGTGCAATGTAAAGCCAGGGTTAACAGCTCTCACTTAAATGAATATGATATGATTTTAGAATTTGATTTTTTTAAATTCCTGCATTGTTAATCCTAAGTCCATGGCGGGTGAATCAGTGAACAACACTAGAAATTTCGACAGTTTTGATTTTGACACTGACACAAGTGTGAAGTGACACATAAACGTAATTCCGCGGTACTTGGCCTCATCGGTGACTCTGTGGCCGTTGATTACTTCTCTCCGAAATAACTAACAAGGTAAGATCTCATTCTAACAGATCTTATTCTATTAGCAAACAATATTTATTGATTAACTTTTCCCAAGTTATACTGTTTGATTGTGATACGTTAGTCTCCAACTCGAGAGCAAAACAAAGACATCCCTACCGCTAAGATTAGTTTACGTGACTTCAACGGTGGAATTTACGTCGTCTTTCCTAATTTTTAAAAGTAATTATTTGTTAAACAGTAACAGAAAACGAACTAATACAAATTGCAGGTTATGGTACTGTTCTTGTTCAAGTTGTGTGTCCTGCTAAACATGTTGCAACAAGAAAACCATTTACAAAGTTTTTTTGTTTGTGATTTCAGACAGCAAGATGGCTAATCAATGGGGACAGAAAGCAGAGGAGTTGGAGGTATCAAATAAAATAGCTGGACTTGGTTTAAATAAAAAACCTCTCAACCAGTCTACAGAGTCTGATGAATCTCCCGATGCAGCAAACCCGGCGGACACCTCTTTGTTAATGAAAATTATAAGGCAAGGCTTAGTGGAGTCTAAGTTGGACATTGAAATTCAGAGAAAAGATCCAAACTCTCCCCTGTATTCTGTGAAAACATTTGAAGCTTTACACTTGAAACCTAATCTACTAAAGGGAGTATATGCCATGGGCTTTAATGCTCCTTCAAAAATTCAAGAGACTGCGTTGCCAACCCTCTTGGCTGACCCTCCACAAAACATGATTGCTCAATCACAGTCAGGTACTGGTAAGACAGCAGCTTTTGTGTTGGCCATGTTAAGCAGGGTAGATTCCAGTAAAAATTACCCCCAAGTGTTGTGTTTGAGTCCAACCTATGAACTTGCTATACAGACAGGAGAAGTGGCTGCAAAAATGGCCAAGTTCTGTCCTGAGATCAAGCTGAAGTATGCTGTAAGAGGTGAAGAGGTTCCTAGAGGGACTAAGATATCTGACCACATTATCATTGGAACACCTGGGAAAATGCTTGATTGGGGTGTGAAATTTGGCATGTTTGATTTGACCAAAATCAGAGTATTTGTACTGGATGAAGCTGATGTTATGATTGACAGACAAGGTCATCAAGATCAGTGCATTCGCATTCACAAATGCTTGCCTTCAACTTGTCAGATGATGTTCTTTTCTGCTACTTATGATACTGCTGTGATGGAATTTGCTGAAATCATTGTACCTAATCCTATTATTATAAGACTGTTACGTGAAGAGGAGTCATTGGATAATATAAAGCAATATTATGTTAAATGCAAGAATGCAGATGAGAAGTATAAAGCCATTTGTAACATTTATGGTGTAATAACAATCGGTCAAGCAATAATCTTTTGTCATACAAGGAAAACAGCAAGCTGGTTATCTGAAAAAATGTCTAAAGATGGACATTCTGTAGCTGTGTTATCTGGGGAGCTCACTGTTGAACAAAGAATAGCAGTACTAGACCGTTTCAGAGCAGGCTTGGAAAAGGTACTGATCACCACAAATGTGCTGTCCAGAGGAATAGATGTTGAACAAGTGACACTAGTTGTTAACTTTGATATGCCAATGGACATGGAAAAGAAAGCAGATTGTGAAACGTACTTGCACAGAATTGGGCGTACAGGCCGTTTTGGTAAAGCTGGTATTGCCATTAATTTAATTGATTCTTCACAAACCATGAACATTTGTAAAGAAATAGAAAGTCATTTTGGTAAAAAGATCCAATTACTTGACATTGAAGATGCAGAAGAGATTGAAAAAATTGGTGCTTAAGCATTTGTTATCACATTATTATAATATAATACATAGTTGCTTGATACTTAAGTTTAAGTCCCACAGTTGTTACAGTTACATTATATTTGGTATTTTAATAAAGAACTAATTTTGTATGAATTATTTGTTTTATTGTTAGATCACCTGGGGGTCTAAAATGGCCACTTTTGCAAAACATAATATGAATCACGTTAAAAATTTTAAATTCTAAAAATGCACTTTACTGTCGTAATCATAAAGTCCATTTTACGAATTTTAATTTTTTTTAACGTTTTTATTGTTCTGCAAAAGTGGCCATTTTAGACCCCCTGGTGCTGGTTCCAAAAACTAAAATAAAATAAAAAACAAATATAACTTATTAAAATTTTTATTACTTACAAGTTACAAGCATCTTATTTGTAAACCAAACTCTGTTACACTTTTTACCCGACTGCGCGACGCAAAGGAGGGTAATGTGTTTATCAGTCTATGTATGTATGTTTGTTTCTATGTGGCGTTCTAGAGACCAAATGCGTAGGCCGATTTTGATAATTCTTACGTCAATCGATTCGTCTTAACCTTGCGAGTGTCACTAAAGACATGACAGTAATCAAAATTCACCACAGCGACAACCAGACGCCATATTGTCAAAATGAAAAAAAAAAGTCGATGAACTATGTCAAGTGGGGTGTCGTTGAATAGGTATTTTAAAATCATCTTTAGGTTCCTTTTATCATTTTTCATTTTAAATAACAGTTTAGGATATATATAGATTTAAAGTTGTTTAACAAAACAATCATTTTAGCTAATTTTCTTACTTATTGATTTAAGTTTTTATTCGTAACTAAAAAGTATAAAATAAAATAAAATAATTTAAAGAAAAACAAAAAACCCGACTGCGTAAAAACTAATTTTAAAAAATACGTGAAAAAATTAACTTAAATAAAAACTAAAAAGAAAGAAACAAGCCCAGTAGTTTAGAATTCTGTAACAAATCATAAATTCTAATGCAGAACAGTACGACTTACAGTCGGGGCCCATTCAAATTTTACCAATCAAATCTTCCCAAGGGGCCCCCGACTGTGAGTCGTACTGTTCTGCATTAGAATTTATGATTTGTTACAGAATTCTAAACTACTGGGCTTGTTTCTTTCTTTTTAGTTTTTATTTAAGTTAATTTTTTCACGTATTTTTTATAACTTTGAACATCATACAGTTATTAACAAGTTTGATAACAAATTAAGGAAAACTGGTAACAACTATAAATTCAAAAGAGCATTTTCCTACTTCATACTGAATAAGACCAGGTTGCCTTGAAACTAGACTTATTCTAATAGAAGTAAAATGGCGTTTACATTACATACACAAAGACAAACACTGTTCCTCTAAAGAATGTTATCACTTATCAGGGAGTGATTTGTGTTAGTATCACTCACTTTAGTCAAAGTTATTTGACAAAGAGAGATGGAGTAAAAGTATGTATGGAGTAATACTAAGTTTAGACATTATGTTTCACAAATCACATGTACCTACCCATTCCCTTCCCTCACAAAATGAAGTAACCTTACTTTTAAACAGATTGGTACTGGAATAAATTACTAGTTATACATTGACTATTTAGTAATAGTACTATATTATGGTAACACTATCATTTATCTGCCACCTTGGGCAGCTGGCTCTGGGTTGCTTGCTCCAGATATCATGACGAAAATTGCAATAGGTACAATGTACATCCACTGAAAGAAAAAAAAAACAACATTAGTACAGTATATGAATAAATACATAATGCTGAAAGTGAAAGGAGTTAATGATGCTGTGATGTCTGAAAGGGGAGAATGGAAGAAGAAAATGTGTTGCCACTACCCCAAGTAGATTGCTGATGCTACGGCCAGACTTGCAGGCGAAGATTCGTGTTCGCGTTGTCGCGATAAAGTTCGTGTTCGCTCTATGACGAAGTGCTTGGCCACACTTGAAAAAAACCTTGCTACTGTCGCGATAATCTAGAACGTCGCGATAATTCATTTGTGGGAAAAAATGGAAGAGGCGGTTGCACTTGGGTAAAAATTATTTACTGCATCTTTCCTTATCCTCTCATTATTCCAATCCGTGATTAACAAGTTCAATCAAACACGTTCAAACCTCTCGGAGTATCGCAGTCAACTAGAGCGGAGCGCGCGAAGTGTAGCCAAACGCACGAACTTTGTCGCGACAAAACCCTTTGATGTGCGGCAATTTACCGACAGCGGCGCGAAGGGCTTTCGTATTCGCGAAGTTTATCGCGATAGGACGAATTCTTTGGCCAGACGTGTCGCGACAACGCAAATCTTCGCGTTATCGCGATAGTGTAGCCCCAGCATGAAAGTAGTTTCTGGAAATGAAATTCTTGATGTTGAAATCAGTGTTGTTGAAAGTTAAGTGATCTAATTGGCTGTTGATAAAAGGTTTACCCAATCACAGCAGTTTGCAGGTGCTTGACAACAGGTTTTCTTCTTCTAATTTGTGTTGAATCTTGTTACTGCAGGTCTTTATAAAATAACCAATTATTGTAACTTACATATTTGGCTAAGAATGATTTGTTGTCCTTCACATCTCCCTTCTCCCTTGCTTCTCTCTCCCGCTCTAGTTTTTGGATGTAAGTTGCTGTGTCAGGTCTGCCAGAAAAAGAACATGGTAATGAATTTACAATTAATTAGAGAAGTCAACTACAACATATTAACAATATGAATGTGAATTTTGCACAATTCCATTATACTGCTGGAACGCAGATCTACAACAAAACAACTTCACAAGTTTTTCTTAGATATTTTTAGTTTCGTTTGCAGATCCATTTTTGTATACCGAAAGTTAATACAACTAGTTAAGTTAGTTCCAATATTAATTAGTTATACTTACACTGGAGCTTGCTCAACATAACGAAGATAGAAGTTAGAGTTGATATTATTACTGCTGCTTTTCTTAAGCTGTGGCTGTGAAGAATTAGTAACTTGGAAGCTGACTGCAGTCACTGCTCCGTTGGGCAATACCCAAGCATTGATCACATCTGATAGACCATTGTCAAGGAAGGCCTTTGCTTTGACAGAAGAATAGAATTCTGTGCCTCTGCTGTTGTCAGCTGATGTCACTACTGTCCTGACAGTGTAGAAACTATCAATATCAGCAAGACTCTGAAAGGTTTTTTTTAATATAATAGATTATTTCCTGATTATGATTGTGAGTAGTTAAAAAATTGTTATGTAAGAAAATAGACATATCTGCTTACTGAACTACCTGGTTAAGAAATAGTTTATGAACCAGGTAGTTTAGTAAGGAGATACATAGCTTAAATACTGATTGAAACAACATGACTGGCATAACCTGCAGCTAGGTTACAAGTATTATTTATATAAGCATCACATCCCAAGTAAGACAGTTAGTCTGCTTGCGGGGCTGTTGGGGCGATAGATTAACTACTAGATTACCTTTAATTGATCTATATGTTGGTTATTAAACTGTATTTGATCAATAACCGCTGCTCCTGCACGAATACTCTTCAGTGCTATGTTGCCTCTCAAGCAATACTTTTCATTTCCACAATTAAGTGAGTGCTCTATCATAATGTTCAACCAACCATCATAATCAATGCAAGCCTGTAATAGAAACAATACATATAATTAGTGACTATCTAAAAACTTTATTGATTATAAAATATTGTCAAAAATGTTACCGCATTATTGATTAAACAAAGTAATGATATAACTGCAAAAGATTGGAAATACATTTTTGTCAGTTTATACTACAGTACAGTTATTTTATTTCCAATAAGAATTTTCAGCTTATTTCGTGGTCGTGGTCTGTCTGTTTCATTCTCATCGATCTCGGCTCGGTGGTTAGGTTATTTGACATTTGACACTTGGTTTGACAATTTCAAACATTGTCCATGTTCACACATTAGGTTAGTTTATGGTCATAGTTAATCGGGATATCGACTCCCATGTACCATTAATTATAGTCGATAAGTTAAAGCGCCAGCCCGCGTAGCATGGCCGCCAGGACAGCCCGCGAAATTCAAATCTTACGTTTTTTGCAATTTGCAGGACGGTCAGATTGTTTGTATCTTGATGAAAGAAGGATTCGCGTCCGTAACACTTACCAATGTATTTAAAGAATTAAAACAATGAATACAACCCTCTAAATTCATTTAACCCCATTGAATGACTTTTTTTCGAAATAAGTGAATTTTAAAAACATTCTGTGTCAATAATGACTTTATACAGGGCTTCATGATATTCAAAAACTAAATATTTGTGATGTAGGTATGTAGATACTGTTGAGGTTCAATGTTGGTACACAATCTATGGTGTTGTGAAGAAAAATAAGCAGAGCGGTTTAGTCTGTGTTCGCGATATAAAATGAAAAATACTGATTTAAGAATTTAGTCATGTGCGCAGAGAAAAATGTGTATTTTAATAAATAATAAAAGAAAGTAAACTATAAGGGAACATAAGTCTTTTAATAATATAAGAACAAATTATAACAGTGGTAGCAGAGCGTGGTTCGCGCCCGTGCACAGGCACACGAAGGAAAAATGGCGGAAAGTATTAAGATAAAGCAATTTGCCGGCGAAGATTTTGCAATATGGAAGTTCCGCATTAGCAGCATACTACGGGAAAATGAATGCTTAAATGCAATAGAAAACAAAGACTTTGCGAGCGTCCCCGTGAACAAAAAACTTGAAGCTCGAGCACAAAGCATTATTATAAGCGGCGTCGCCGACAGCCATATTGATTATATTCAAGAGGAGAATAAAGCATACGACATGATGTTTAAATTAGAGCAACAATTTATGAAAAAAGGCACCAGAAGTAAATTATTCCTACGGCGGGAACTAAACACTATAAAATACAAAGAGGGAACGTCTCTCGGAGAACATTTTGTTACGTTGTCAAAAATATTCGGCCAGCTAAAAGACGCAGGAAGCCCCCTAGCAGACGAAGAAAAGGTAAATGTACTATTGCTATCCATGCCAGAATCGTACGAAGTTATTATAACAACTTTAGAGTCAGTACCAAACCTGACAGTAGACATGGTTAAGGACAGATTACTAGGAGAGGAAGAAAAGAGGAATAAGATGGGTCCTCAAATAATAGAGCACCAAAGGAATACCTTTTTGTGCTTTGGATGCGGCAAGCCAGGCCATAAAAAATTCGAATGTAGAGCGAGATACCAACAGGGACCAGCCCGCGGACATGGACAATATTATTCAAGAGGTCAAGGACGAGGAAATAGAGCGCCACATCGGGCAGCATTTGGAGGCAGAAGTAGGTCACAAGGAAGAGGTCGTGGAATTCCAGACAGAAGATCTTGGCAACAACAAGGACCTAACTATCCAGGGAATAATCATCAGACATATACGGCATCAACAGAGAATGAGTATGCATTTCTGACTGGCAATGGACGGAACCAACAAGATAATGATCAATGTGAAATAACTTGGTGTGTGGATTCGGGATCATCAGACCACCTGACAAATGACAAAAGTGCGTTTTACAACTACATGGAACTAAATACACCAAAAGTGATTGCTGCGGCCAAGAATGCAGTGAGTTTAATAGCGGTTGGATTTGGGAACATAAAGGCAAGATGTTATGTTGGTAAAAGATATATAGACTGTACTATTAAAAATGTATATTATGTGCCAGAGTTGAGGAAAAACTTGTTGTCTGTTTCTAAAATTGAGAGTAATGGTTATAGGGTTGAATTTTTAAATAGTAAAGTTAGAGTATTTAGATATGATCAATTGACAATGATAGGAAACAATGAAGGGTCTTTGTATACTATTCACATGCAAATATTAAAAGATGAATGTAACTTAAGTAACAGTAATGATGATCAAGTGATGCAGCTGTGGCATAGACGTTTTGGTCACCTCGGGTTTAAAAATTTAACTTTGCTTTCACAGAATCAAATGGTAAGTGGCATTGATGACTTGACTAAATGTAATAAAAATAATTCTGTGTGTGAACCGTGCTTACTAGGTAAAATGACCCGACAACCTTTTAACAGACAAGGACGTAGGGCATCCAGACCACTAGAATTAGTACACACTGATGTATGCGGACCAATCACCCCACTGACTGAGGAAGGATACAAGTACTTTCTGACATTTATAGATGACTATACTCACTTTGTTTGGGTCTATCTACTTTCTAATAAAAGTGAAGTTTTTGACAAATTCAAGCAGTACTATTTTTATGTAACCAACCATTTCAATGTTAATATATTAAAGTTGAGATCGGATAATGGCGGAGAATATGTGTCAAGGCAATTTCAGGAGTTTTGTTACAGCAAAGGAATCCAAATGCAATATACAGTGCCATACAATCCCCAGATGAATGGAGTAGCAGAACGGATGAACCGCACATTAATAGAAAAAGCAAAAACAGTTTTGTTAGACTCACAGCTTAGTAAGGAGTTTTGGGGCTATGCAGTTTTGTTTGCAGCCTATGTTACTAACCGAAGTCCGACTGAAGGAAAAAGTCAAACACCATCAGAGCTATGGGAAGGAAGGAAACCTGATGTGAGAGCTATGAGAGTGTTTGGTTGTACAGCATACAATCATGTGCCTAGAGAGTTACGTCATAAATTAGATAATTCAGGAAAGAAAATGATTTTTATTGGATATGTCAATTCAGGATATAAGCTGTATGATACAGAAACAAGGTCAGTAATATCGGCACGTAATGTAGTGTTTGATGAAACAAAACCCGGACGTGACAATTGTGTGAAATACACACTGGACACAAAAGAGAAAAAAGAAGATGAAATAAGTGAACAGGAAGAAGAAAGTGAGGAGGAGAAAGATAGTGAAAATGTATCAAGGGACAAAATACAGCAAAAAGTATCTAAGAATACGAATAAAGAAAAAAAAAAGGACAGTAAAGAAGAAGAGACACAAGAATTGGAGAATGATACAGACAGAAAGACAGAGAGTTTAGAAAGAGGGAGAGAAAAGAGACAAATAAGAAAACCAGCATGGCAAAAGGATTATGAAATTGATTTAAACCAGGATGATACATTTTATGATACATTATATGCATTATTATCAAGTTACCAGGAGATTCCAACTAATTTTGATGACATTAAAGGGAGAAAAGATGAGAAGCTTTGGAATAAGGCAATAAATGAGGAATTAAAAGTTTTAAAAGAAAATGAAACTTGGAAGTTTGTACCTGAACCACAGAAAGAAAAGCTACTAGATAGTAAATGGGTATTCACAAAGAAAAATATAGGAGAAGAAGAAGAGTTATATAAAGCAAGATTGGTAGTGAAGGGTTTTCAACAGAAGGAACAGTTAGAAAACACTTATTCACCTGTATTGAAGATGCTAACCTTGAGAGTTCTTTTATCGATTGCTGCTCAGAAAGAATATGAAATACACCAGATGGATGTCAAGGGAGCTTTCTTATATGGACGGATTGATGAGACAGTATACTTAAAACCTCCACTAGGACTGACAGTTCCAGAAGGTCAAGTTCTAAAGTTACAAAAATCTCTTTATGGTTTAAAGAAGAGTCCAAAATATTGGTATGAAAAATTCACAGAAGTTATTACTGAATGTGGTTTTACGCGATCTCAAAATGACTATTGTCTCTATAGTAAGGGCAATCTCTATTTGATTTTGTATGTCGACGATATACTTATAGTAGGGCCTAGTGTTACTGAAATTGGAAATGTCAAAAACTTCTTAAAGACTAACTTTAGCATGAAAGACTTAGGGAACAGCAATCTGACATATCTTGGCATTAGTATTCAGAAGAAACATGATTGTATTTATCTTAATCAATCTAAATATCTGCAGAAGGTTCTTGAATATTATAACATGGACAATTGTAAAGGGACTAATTCTCCTATGGACCATAATTTTAAACTGGACTTTGACGAATGTGAAATTGACATGACTTTAGAACATCAGTGCAGGTCTCTTATTAATAATAATAATAATAATGTTCCACAACTATCACACAACGCCATCTAGTCCCAAGCTAAGCAGAGCTTGTGTTATGGGTACTAGACAACTGATAAACATACTTATATATTTCTAAATACATACATATTATAGATAAATTACACCCAGACACAGAACAAATGATCGTGCTCATCACACAAACATTTGTCCTGGGTGGGAATCGAACCCACGATAGGTATTGGTTCTTTGATGTATGCTATGGTGAGCACAAGACCTGACTTAGCGATAGCTGTATCATATTTGAGTAGATTCCAGTCACAGCCAACTTTGAAGTTGTGGCAAGCTTTAAAGCGTGTTCTTAGATATGTTAAACAAACTATTGATATTAATTTAAAATATTCAAAGTTTAAATATGACAGCTTAACAGGTTTTGCAGATGCAGACTTTGCTCGCGATAATGATAGGAAATCCACTAGTGGATATTTGTTCAAGTTATTCGATAATACAGTAACATGGAAATCAAAGAAGCAAAGTACAGTTTCATTGAGTATAACAGAAGCAGAATTAATTGCTTTATGTGAAGCATCTGTTGAAGCTTGTTGGCTAATGAAACTGTTGTGTGACTTTAATATTAAAATAAGCAATACTGTTATTTTTGAGGACAATCAAAGTACTATGAAAGTAGTAAACAATCCAGACCAGAAACGATTGAAACATATTGATGTCAAATTTAACTTTATTAAACAAAAGGTAGAGGAAGGATTAATAACTGTTAAATATGTTTCCACCACAGATCAAATTGCAGACATTTTGACGAAGCCCTTATCAGGAGAAAGATTTGTAAGATTGTGTAGCATGCTTAAATTGTTGAAATGTTAATTATTGTAATACATATTATGTGCAAACATTGAGGGAGAGTGTTGAGGTTCAATGTTGGTACACAATCTATGGTGTTGTGAAGAAAAATAAGCAGAGCGGTTTAGTCTGTGTTCGCGATATAAAATGAAAAATACTGATTTAAGAATTTAGTCATGTGCGCAGAGAAAAATGTGTATTTTAATAAATAATAAAAGAAAGTAAACTATAAGGGAACATAAGTCTTTTAATAATATAAGAACAAATTATAACAGATACGGCAAGAATGTTGCGATTCTCGACACAAAATACTGACGTCACATGCAAGAATGGCGTGCAATGCCTAACTAAACAGCTGAAAGGCTCGTGGGATAAAAGAGTTGGTCTTATTAGCGCCGGTGTACCAATCTAAGTTGTTAATTCCCTACAGCGTGGCACGCACCTACGGGATTACGAATGGATTGTTGTTTTGCTATAAAATCGTGTGCTTGTAGAGTTCTGTGTTAACAGCAGTCCGTTTGTATTTTTAGGTTTTGCTAATTTTTTTTCAAGAGGAGCTCGTGGCTAAATAATAACAGCCGCTCGGGTCGATCTTTAGAGGTTAAGCCGTGCTTGCCTAGGTTGGTCTGTGGGTGACCACCTTTCCATACCGAGTTTCAGTTAAGCTGTTGGTCCCGGCTGTCATATTATGTAAGTAAATCTTTGACAGTCGTTATACAGGGTACTGGCTCTGGACCCGCCATAGCAAATTCGCATATAGAGGAGGTCATTTCCTAATTACTGAACCTTACTTTCTGTAATCAAAGTTTTATAGTTTAGGAGATAGGTCAATTTTTATACTTTATTAAAATTTTCCAAAATTTTACCTTCAAGCATTCATAACTTTTTTTGCTTTATTTTTGTGGGATTTTTTTTCTATTTGTTGGTAGTCATAAACATTGGTGATTAAAATACCTCGGAACTTCCCTCAAACTAGGGTAAAAAAAATAAGATAGTACGCTTTTTAAAGAAAATAATTCCAAATGAAAATCATTACGATCAAATTCAACCTCAAATAAAAAAAAAAAGGTAAGACATTAAGCTTGTCTTACCATCACGGAAATGAGCATAATATATCGGGCATGTATCAGAAATCGCGGGCAGCAATTCGAGCAAAATCTTTAATTTTTGCTTTTGCTTCCCGATATCTTTTCCTATATTTTTTCAGTTTTACATTGTAAAAGTATTTTTCATTACTCATACTCGGAAAGTAGGTCTGAAGTTGCCTGAGAAGCGGGCTGAAAGTAATACTTTTCAGCCCTAGGGAGAATCACTTTCAACTGACAGCTGTCACATTATTAAAAAAAAATCTAGTTCTATTTTCACATTTCTATTGAACCATGTTCCGACTTATACACAGCCTGTAAATTACAGCGCGATGTAAAATTGAAATAACATAAAATTTAGTATCAATTAAAGAATACAATTATTTTAAATAACTTAGTTATAATTTAGTTACAAATATTTCTTTAAAATAACAAAAATTTGGGCAAAATATTTACTATTTTTTCAGTGACGATAGTGAAAATAAAGGCTGAATAGCCGGCCACAGAAAAAAAAACAAAATAGGTGGGAAAGCGGCAATCCGATCTTCATTTTTTTTTTCGAGTGGTTGCGTGTTTTTGTTTTTATTTTCCTTGTATTCGTAATGAAAAGCACAGTGTTTACCTCGGGTTAAAGACTTATTTAGTCCCTCGAGCTATTAGCGCCCGCGCTACGCTTGGGCGCCAAACCCCGTCTCGGGACTAAATAAGTTACTTTTACCCCTTGGATAACAATGTACTATTTTTTTTTAATAATAAAAAATGTAAATCCACTAAGAATTTCTACCTTCCTAGTCATAAATTTGCATAAAATACTTTGCACAGTTAGCTTCAACAAACCTATACTGAATTGTTTTTTTTATACTAGCATCTTTTTAAATGCAAATTTGGTACCGCTGAAAAGGTTATAAACTAGAAAACAGATTTTGATAAAAAAATAATTATTGAAACACCGCAGTTTTTTTTATTTGAGGTCGAATTTGATCGTCATGATTTTCATTTGGAATTATTTTCTTTAAAAAGCGTACTATCTTATTTTTTTACCCTAGTTTGAGGGAAGTTCCAAGGTATTTTAATCACCAATGTTTATGACTACCAACAATTAGTAAAAAAAATCCCACATAAATCAAGGAAAATTAAAGTTATGAATGTTTGAAGGTCAAATTTTGGAAAATTTTCAATAAAGTATAAAAATTGACCTATCTCCTAAACTATAAAACTTTGGTTACGGAAAGTACGGTTCAGTAATTAGAAAATGACCTCCTCTATATGCGAATTTGCTATGGCGGGTCCAGAGCCAGTCACCCTGTAGGTAGACAGTGCCCCAAAAGACTGAAAACCAGTCTTACCAATGGGTTTCGTATTTACCAGTACTAACTGGGTTGTGGAGCTCAGATAGACAGTCGCTCTATGTAAAATACTGGTATTTAGCTGCATCTGGTCAGACTGAAAGGCAACCCCAACATAGTTGGGAAAAGGCTTGACAGATGTTCTAATTTCCAGTGTAAATCTACAAAATGGGAGACTATTTCAAAATGTGGCTTGATCTTACTAGACCTGGTATTGTTGACTAACCTACGAGTAGCTGGCCTATGAGCTGATCCAATAATGTTCATTTCTTAGTAGTAGGTGTTTTAGTAGCGGAATATACCTACCTGATTGGATTTCGGAAATAATTATAATTTACTGTCAGCGTTTCCAATTTCCACGTAGTTATTTAAAGAAAGATTAAACTAAAATGTAACTCATGTAGGCAGTTCTTGTCAAACATATTTTCTATCTACACTAATATTATAAAGAGGAAAACTTTGTTTGTTTGTTTGTTTGGTTGTAATGAATAGGCTTAAAAACTACTGGACCGTTTTTAAAAATTCTTTCACCATTCGAAAGCTACATTATCCACGAGTAACATAGGATATATTTTATCCCCGTACTCCCACGGGAACGGGAACTATGCGGGTGAAACCGCGGGACGTCCGCTAGTTATTCATAAAATATTTCAAAAGTATTCAAGCAATAGGTAAGCTGTTGCAAAAGATCAACGCAGATAGGTACTTATGAAACAATTCTTGCCAAGAATTCGGGTCCAGATAAAAGATTTTTTACGTGCCCTCGTATGGGATGAAATTAAACATGAATACTTGCTTTTACCTCTGACGTGGAACATTCCGCTCCAATACATTTACTTTGAACACAAGGGAAACTCCAAGGGGTAATCGGGTTTAGTAACATATATCTCCTTTAACCTCCGCCGCAATGAGATAAATGACTAAAATCATCTTGGCTTTATTGAAATACCTTGGCTCGGCGAGCAGGTACCAATATTTTAAAGAGTTCTATGATCGGAAGCATCGAGTGGCTCTGTAGGGGTTATTGAGTACCTTCCCGCTCAGTAGCCGGGCAGCTTCATACCCACTTACGAGAATACCTTTTTTTCAGGTAACACGTGATAATCATAGACATTGTCTATCATAATAAATCCGATTATGTCTTGGCCAGACCTTACTTATTGGAGAGAATACCCCCAAACTAAAATCACATTTTGGTGTGAAAAACTTCGACTGAATAATTTGCAAGTTTCAACAAAAACCAGTCATTGTTCTACAAAATAATACAGACGCTGTTAGCTTTCAGCACATTCACATACCTACATTCAGAGTGCACTTTAATACTATTTTGCAGATAGGTCAACTAACTGGCTCGACTTAAGCAAAAAGTGCTCAGGTCGCTGTGTCGTACAGTCTAGTCGTATCGTACATTGCACCGGCGAAGGAGAGGGCAAGCGGTGAGACACCCACTACTAACGTAATTTAGTACTAGTTGAAGTGGATAAGCGCGAGTAGAATTATTTATCCGATGGGGCTCTTGGTGGAGGTGACACAAGAGAGCGCGGGTAGTAGCGGAGCGATTTACATACAATAAATACTTAGCGATGCCGTAACGGCACGGTTAGCGACTTCTACTATAGCGGTACAGTCATGACCACCAATATGTAAACAGTTTCTTAAATTTAAAAGCAATTTTCGAGATATAACGATTGCGACTCGGAGAAAGGATCTTTTTCATAAAAATATGAGTTCCAGAATACCATGTTCGTAATAACACGAAATTTCAGTCAGAACAATAGGAGAAAAACACTTTTAAAAGTTGTTAAGTATTTACATAATTATTGGTGCTTGTGACTAGGGCATACGAACCGGTTTTTCCCGGTTCTCAAATACCCGGGAATTCCCGGTTTTTTTTTGTATCGATTATTATTTAATTTATCTGTGAACTTCTCAGATCAGACACGCAACACGTCGTGGGTCGTTTATTATGTAGAAATATGAGTAAGTAAAATGGTATATCCTCCAAGTTATTTATCTATTATAATTTATTCTCAAAAATACGTTATAGGGTTTGTTGGGTTGTGGAATTGGTAAAAATTCTCATTCGAAAATTCCCGTTTATTTTTTGTTTTATAGGAGATCACCTAGATTGGGCTATCTTCAAAGGCCAACCAATATTACGGTTTCACTTCGATAGGTTGTAATCTACCGAAAAATAATGCGTTAAATTGTAAGCAGTATGTTCGTTTGACAATCTTTCGAGAGTTTACAATCTCGCTAGTTATATTACAACCTAACGGTTTTTACAATGTTACGCTGACATGTATAATATTGTAATATCTATCCAAAGTATCAGATCATCTCGTTCCCGATGCGATGCCTCAGGGAGACTTCAGGAATAGCCCGTTCCATAGCTCGCTAATCGACATTGAATTTATGGACCAGCCGTACTTAATTCATAACAAGCAGGACGCACTTACTTCTTGACGATCGTGCACAAATACAAGACACAGAGGCCAATTATACTCTTCAGACTTCTGTCTAATCTATCGCACTGTGTGGATGTGCTCTAGAGTGCTGTACCTTGCTTGAAATTTGGCTTGCGCCGTTGACTGGAAGTTGACGAGTCTTCGCGAGAGACGATTCGTGACGTCTCTTGAAACTAGCTTACATACGTGGCTAAGGAGCGAAATGGATTTGTAATTCCTTAAGGTCTTGTCCCCCTTTTTAAATAAAAGAACGACCACGCTCCCTCGCACGTATGCATCGAAGATCGCGTCTTACCAATTTTATAATTATTTTGCTGAGTGCCTGTAGTTCTGTCAAAGTGATGAGTGGGTTTTCACGTCCGTCGTTCCGTCATAAGCTCCAGAGTCTTCTCGAAAGTTTGGACTACCTGCCTCTGATATATTTTCGGTTGTTTCTTCTCAGAGTAGTCAATTACGAAACTTCACCGGCCCAATCTAGTTTAAAAAAAAATGACGTGTAGAAGGGCTTGTGAAAACCTATTTGCGGAATAAACATCATTCATCGTTTAATGAAAAAACTCGAAAATACCCGGGTACCCGGTATGAAGAAGACCCGAAACCGAAAAACCGGTTCTGACAAATGGCCTGTTTTCGATGCCCTACTTGTGACTGTACGCGTCGAGGCTCCGTAGCGATAGCGTAGCGGTACAGTATCGGTAAGGTAGTCGCCTAGGTATTTTGTTTCATTACAGTAACGGTCTGCGGTTTAAAAAATACATTTTTACCTTGGTTAAATCTGTCATCTGTTGAACTTGTTAAATCTTTGGTTAAAAGATGATTCAATTCGTTAATAATTTAGCTAACTAACTACGCTCTTTGTTTGCAATAAATTTTGCCGTGTATGTAACTAAGTTTGAGAACTACTAAGATCAGTATTTTTTAACTCTTCGACGTGGCAGTAATTGAAAAATGCAGTTAGTGCTTTCGCTTTAATTTCTAATGCATGGCCGGAAACTGGAGTTCTTTAGCTCTAACTTATTACTGTGACGTAACTGCCGAGTAGGTCTCTAAACTGTGGACAAACTATTTAACTGGGATTAATTATTGAATGTGAGAAATGGGATTTGGAAATGTCTCGGTCTCTTAGTTTACAGGGAGAGATATTATGGTTGCAGCCGTCGTATCGTGGTCCTAGATTGAAACTACCACTTTTTGAGTTGCAGCCCATTAGAAAACCAATAGAGAAGACTACAGGTACATGTACGGGCCCATTGTCCCTAGGATGGCAACGTAATTGCGTCGCTTCTGACGTTGCAGAAGTTCAAAGACGGCGGTAATCTTTCGCAAGATACCCTAGAATCGTGGACACAGTTAGCTCTTTTTATACAGTTTTTTCTGTCAAAGTTCGATGCTGTAATCGATCTTCCTACCTACTCACTACCTGTAAAAACCGTGCAGTAGACCATAAGTGCAGTAGAAGTAGTCTCAAGATGCTGTGTAACGAAACATGCTCCTATGAATAAGACCTAACATTACTCCGTTGACTCTTACAAATAGCTCTGCGTAATGCACAGCTGATGCCTGATATCTTTCCTTCATGATTTTCTTTTAACCTGAAAAGGTCAAACCTCGAATGAAACGGATAATAGGACCCAAAGTAGGTATAGTAATAAATAAGGAAGTGTTTTTAATTATTTAGACACGTAGCCGTTGCAAAGCGAGCAAATCTTTGTTTTTTATCTAGTAATTTATTCGATTTATTCGCTTTCATTTATTTTTTGTTGTTTGGTTGATCTGGAAATTGAACAAATTTTATATTTTGCACTATCAAATAATAACTAACCTCATACACATGATTTTATTATTACTGTTTTGTTTGGACGCAAGCTTGTCCAGAAATTAACACCAAAAGTTGTAGCCCACACATTATTAATATTACAGGAGACAAAGTAATCAAATGGGCATTAACGAGAGTCATTAAAACGTTTAATTCAGGATTATGAATAAACAAGTGGTGTGCGTGGCCAGTTTCGTCCAGTGCTGGCCAGTGCTGTGCCGATGATATAAATATTGCGTGCGAGGGAGCGGAAAATTAAGCAACGTGTCGGATATATTTTGGGACGCCATACTTATTACACAGTCGGTCGTATGATCCGTCTAATAGTAGGCGGAAACTTACGTCTTTTCAGCTATTGCTAGACCTTAAGTATTTCCCAGTATGTTTTATCGATATCATTCTTGGGAAAGCGGAGCTCCAGAGATGATAGGACGTTTGAAACTTCAGTTAAAACGTAATTATTTTTAATAACATGAATTACGTTCTGAAGGAAAACTTGTTTATGGAATTAACCTCACCAAATTGTTGAGAGGATACTATTTAGCCCGTCGCCGTTTAGGTAGATCTGCATTTTGCGCTAACATTAGGTTAGCAGGTCATTTTATTCGGTTAAGTGGTACCATCTTCTAAAATGTTCACAACTAAGGCTATATATGTATATAGGTCTCTAAAGTTATTCCAAATTAACTACTTAACTAACTTCGGTAAGACGAGGAGATGCCTATCAAAGCACTAGACAGAACAATTAAAGAAGGCATTACGAGCTTGCTAACTTTACGAATCGCACGGCGTTCCAAAGAAGCAAATAAAATGTTTAGTTGTCACTTGTTTCGTGAGGATATCGTTAAACCAGTGCACTGAACACTCCATCAAAGTTTTTATGGTGTAGTGTAGTTCTCGAGGAGGTAATTATTTTGAACATTGGCTATCGAGCCGACATCGGCATGTGCACGTAAATGCAGCACGGTATCAGTGCTGTCCAGCCAATAACGTGCTGCAACCTATGCCCAGGCCGGTAATTGAACATGTTCGGCTTAATGAAGTTTTCTGTCTCCGATGATACAACAAGGGCCGATATATTTTGATGCCTCTCTCTACATTAGGTGCGACTAGCATATTAATAAATGATAATATATTAAAAATAAATAATAACACAAGAATTAAAACAATAGAAAATTACAAAGGTTTCCAACGATTACTATCCTATGAAAATCGAAAACTGGTTCTTTTCGCACTACGGTTAGGTTCAAAATGCATTGTATTTCACACACGTGCGTTTTTTGTCATTTTTACACACAGATAACTATATCTATACTTAGTCCAAGTTAGGAGCAGCGGTGGCCCAGTGGTGGCGGCCCCGACTTACGTTCGAACCCAGGCAGGCGCATTACTTTGTGTAATTTATTACATCACCGCTGCTCTCAAAACGGTGAAGGAAAACATCGTGAGGAAACCGGCATGTCCTAGAACCATAAATTCGAAGACATGTGACATCTATCGATCCGCACTGGGCCCGCGTGGTGGATAATATAGCCCATTCCCTCTCATAGAGAGGAGGCCTGTCCCAGCAGTGGGAACATTAATAGGCCGATGATGATGAGTCCAAGTTGGTTGAATGCCTATAGTCAGAGGTGAATGTTTTTTTTATTTCGGCAAAGCAATATGCGTCTTTATGGCGTAAACATTTTTTAAACATTCAAATTGCGTTTATAAATTCAATATCATAGATAAATGTTTATCTATGATATTGAATTTATAAACGCAATTATTTAAAAATAAAATATTCACTTATAGAAACAAATTAACATTAATTGTGTTCTATATTCAAAAAAAGTGTATTGAAAAACGTCGTTTGATACACATGGACATTTGTTATTACCCTCGCCTACGGCTCGTGTGTTAATTCCCCCTCGAACTACAATAACACACTTTCTCCACTTGTATCAAAGTTCTTCTTTCACTTTCCATTTAAACAAAATAAAATCAATAACAAACAAACTGAAATAAACTAGAGACCCTCTTCAAAACTATTGATTCATCGGTGTCTAGTCTAGATACCCACTTACCTACGTGTACGTTGTAAGAAAACTTGAAAACGTGATTGCTGGTATTGTGACATCTCAAAAGCACTTTGATGAGAACTTTTACGTGGAACTTGCGCTGCCATGTTCGACGAATTCTTAGTAATTTTATTAAATTTGTAACCACCTGGAGGTTTTCCTTCTTAAATTGCTTTACGATAAGGTTGTGTAAGGCTATAGTATAGGTACTTACAATGTCCGTAGCGTGGTCGTTGCGAAAGGGTTAAGAAACTTCATTAACCGCATGATTTGACAAGAACAACGTGATCAGGCAGTATTCATCAAAAACAAATTAAGTTGCCGTGCTCTGCCCTCCCCCGCCCCTAGGAATTTGCAGGACAATTTAGGATTTATACGAGTGTAATATCATGAAAATTTGTTTAAGTACGCCGTATGATCACAATGTTAGCCGCGTGTAAACTGAAAATAATATGCTTTTATAAAATGCTTCCCGACGCGTAAATTGCAATTTAATATTTCAGTAGTTATACGAGTAATGCGACATAAAAAGGGCTCGTTATAAACTTATTACGGAAATATTTTTCATATTATTATAATTGTACTTCTGAAGGTAATTAGGTACCTTGTATTTTTATGTGTTTTACTTCATAAGAAGTCGGTTAGAGCAGTAAGAAAAATACATGGCGCCTTTTTGGCTCCAACTTTATGTCTTTCCATCTATATAAGTCAGGTATAGTACTCGTAGATACGTTTTTTTATTGCCGAATAGTGACCTGTTCACATATAATGAATTTTCAGCAGAGAATAGAGATACGAGTGGGCAGGTTCAATAGGGGATTTCATATCGAGCGGCCGGCTAACATTAAAAGGTTAATCGTTCACATAAAACACGGCACAATAAAGAACGTTTCACCATTCATGAGGCGCACCGAGTCAGACATCTCGCGTTATTATACTCGTAAAGTTCGCCCTTTCCTTGCATAATGACATGACGAATTGCGCTCGCGATATTTTTGCTTCTTTATACGATGAGGTCATTACGCGTCAGTTACGACGCTAAAGGCCGGAAAGTAATGGCTTCCGGATATAACGTACTTGATGCAAGTTTGAAATTTAAAAAATATATAGTCAACCGTTGTATTCGTCTCTGCTGAAAACTCTGCAGCTGAAATGAAAACATTGTGCACTGCCTACAAAACTTTAGCAGCCAACGAGCTAAATACACGCGAGTGCGTATTTTTTTTTAAGTGGCGAGGAAATTTAAAACAAATTCGGTCGTGGAGATAATGGAGAGCGCGAGTTTCGAGTAATAGAGAACGTGTGGTTGGCAAGCTGTGGCGCGGCCGCGTGAAAAAGTACAAAAGTTGTGTTCGCCCGCGTTCACACCGAGCCCGAGTGGCGGACAAACGTGTTTGTACCGCAATAATACATCTCTTCATACTCCTCCCTGTTTTAATAACCATGGCTTCCAAAGTTTTCAAACAGTTTTGCTTTTTTCACTAGTTTTATTTAAATAAGGTTTTAACTGCGACATACTTAAACTTTGATATTTTCAGCTTCGAATAGTTCTCCAACTCCCTGCAACTTTTACTTCCTTTCAATTCCGATTCATAATTCTTCTTAAAACTCCAATGCAAGTTAAAAGCTTAAATAGTACTTACCTAGTGGCTAGTGAGCACTTTCTTGATTTTTTATAATAAAGTTTCATTTTAGATCATTATTATATGAAAATGGAATTCATGTAATGGAAAAAATGCTTAATGTAATTTATAATATGTTTTCAATAATATTTAATGTGTTTTCTATCATTGTGAATTTCCAAGTTGTAATTTATAACGTGATCTATAAGTTAAGAATTCAAGCAAGTACCTCGTTTAGAAAGTTGTAACGCATCTTTTTTTTTTCGATATTCTATCTCGCAGTTCAACCTAAAGAGGTGGTCGTTTGCTTAACCGGACTATGTTGTGATGCATCATTGAATCTATTGCATTTAAATTATTCGTTTATAATCTCACTGAGGTACTGAGTATCTACATACGAGTATACGAGTTTGTGTAGTGGTGTGATATGAGCAGCCTTTCTGATTGTATAGCTTTGTCAAACACAATTGAGTTTCACACATCTCTTTCCAATTCCGTATCGATCATTACAAAGAAAAATGAAGTGTATCTTTAATAATTTCATAAAAATAAACGAGCAAATCTCCTCGCCAGAGTGGGAGAGCAGTTCGTGCTCGGAATAAATTCCTTCAGAGGGATCGTTTTCAATTTCATGGCTCAATCTTCGGGATCTCAGTGAGAATATGTAAAGGGGCATTTGTCGGTGTCAACACAATGTAATGAGCCCCTTTCGCATTAGCTACGTGCTTACGGCTGTTTTTATCTACCCTCATCCATGAGTCTATCGGCGATATCATATTATGGATATGAGGATTTGATTTTTAAGGTTCTTCTTGTCTTAGAAGGCGATGATTGGTAGAAGCGGATGTAGATTGCATTGTCTGTTATCAGAAGAGGGATTATAGAAGCTTCTATCTTTTTTATTGTTAGTTATAAGAGAATTTGTGGATGAAGAATGAGGAAAATGTTGATAATGAATGTAGATTGGGCTATAAGAGTAAAGGAAGACCAAAGATACGATGGATGGACTGTGTGAATGAATATATGGCTATAAGAAAGGAGGTGACGGCTGAGATGACGACTAATAGAGAAGTGAGGAAAAAGGAGACATGATGCACCGACCTCAAACAAATTGGGATAACGCCTCGAGAATGATGAGTTATAAGAGAATGAAGTATCAGAAAATTAGAGAATATTAATCTTTTTCTATGACAACGCAAAATACAGAGCTTCTTTTATCAATTTTAAGATGCCAAAATAGCTTATTAGCAATAACACCTCTAACTGCAATTAAGGAAACCAATTAAAGGTGGCTTTATTAATTGGACCACAAAATTTAGGTAACCGTGACAAATATTTCAAACGCTACTCGGCTAACCTAACTTATCCCTCGTTAGGTACTTTGGCAATACGTAACTTAGTTAATTTAATAAAGTGAGTAAAATCTTGTCGCGGGTTAACGACTTAACTCTATCACAAAGAGGCATTTTGAATTCTTAATTACCGCCGGCGGCTAAATGCAACGAGGTACGAGACCCGTTCCTTTAGCTCTACTTCATATAAAACTTGCCCTTTTTATAATTTGCTTTATTTAACTTCTTTCGTAATTGTATTGTTGATTGTAGTGTTTAATGAACTAAGTGAGTTTTATTTTGTCACCTCAATAAATACTAGTTACATCTGTGTTTTGGTTTTTCGCTGAGCTGTTTTCTATAAAAAAAGCGGCCAAGTGCGAGTCGGACTCGCCCTTGAAGGGTTTAGCAGCAAGTACTTAGCAATAATATAAAAGTACTTGTAGTCGTTGTAAATGAAAGGTAAATTGCGGTTTACAATTTATGACGTATAAAACACAAAAACTACTTTCTAGATCTCGTTCAAACCAATTTTCGGTGGAAGTTTACATGGTAATGTACATCATGTATATTTTTTTAGTTGTTAGTTACTTAGTTAGCTGTGGGGTTACAAATGTCCCCCCCCCCCACATTTTACCACTTTGGAAGTCTCTCGCGCAAAATATTCTGTTTAGAAAAAAATGATAATAGAAACCTCAATATCATATTTGAAGACCTATCCATAGATAAAAAAAAAAAAATTGAGTTTCAGTTCCAAGTATCGGGAACTCCCAAAATTTATTGTTCTTTTTCTATTTTTGTGTGAAAATATTAATGCGGTTCACAGAATACATCGACTTACCAAGTTTCAACAGCATTGTTCTTACAGTTTCGAAAAAAAACTGGCTGTAACATACGGACAGACAGGCAGACATGACGAATACATAAGGGTTCCGTTTTTTGCCATTTGGCTAGGGAACCTTACAAAGTATGGAGAAATAAGCTGTGCTTATTTAATTCTCTTTCTAGTTCTCTCATCATCGTTCTCCTGCCCTTACACAAATTGTATTTGTCGTCGGTGCAGCGTGTCTCCTTCTTCCTTACTTCTCTATTAGTCGTCATATCAGCAGTCACCTCCTTTGTTACCATATCTTCATTCACACAGTCCATTCATCGTTATTAAGATCCACATTCAAACTCAAAATTTTCATCACAACATTTTTCTACTCTTTCTAAGATACTACGTATTATGTTTTTTTAAAGATAAATACTGGTACCTAATCGAATTATGAGAGAATCCTTTGAATTAAAAATGTAAGTTGTTGAAAGGTGAATAAGAAGTGCAAGTATTTCACTAGAGACATTATGTATGAATATCGACGGATTGTATGAACTTTTAAAGAAACAAAATATTTTTCAGTTTTTCAGAACTAAAGACAACTTGGGCCGAACTTAATTTACTCGCATAATGCGACCTTTTTCAGTTCGATTTGAATTAATCAGTGTCAATAACTGGCCATCTGCCCTCAAAAAAATTGGAAACGCCATTAAGTTTCTTTTTTTTATTTTCTTTTTTATCCCGGAATATGGCTATTATCATTTATTTTCTGCGAAATAAGCCAGTGTCAGTTATTGACCCGATAACCTCTTCGATACTTTATTCTAGGTATTTTAAAATTAATCTTTACTGTTTGACTTTTTCATCATAATCTTGTCTGCCTGGAATCACCTGCAACGCTAGGCCATTCCTTTCTTCCCTTCAAACTGTAGTTGGAAATAGGCTAAAATACTTGAAGATTCATGAGAGTCATAACACGATTCCACAGTAATTCAAATAAGTAACGATTTTAGTAATTGTAATTATTTATCCTTCCCATATTTTCGTAAAACCAGAAAATTTTCAAACAAATTTCATACGCATTTAACCAAAATCGCCGCCTTTAACCCAATTAACGGGGAGATAAAATCATGGCGTGGTTTATATGAAACAATAACGAGGTGTGGGAATACGGCGACGCTGACCCTCGGCCCTCGGCCCTCGGCTCTCAGCCCTCAGCCCTCGGCGCCCGGCTCGTGAGTGACGGGCCGTGTCTGCGCCGCCCTGACCCTCATATTATGACAACAGACGTATCTATCACAATATGGGAACGTTTATGTTTGTGCTTTTACTAGATAAAGCCTACGACTCGGCGAATGCATGCGGTATTAAGTTTTCATGTTGGGCACGTACGAACTTTTTAGGTTCTAAGTAGGTAAGTAGTATCTAAAAAAAAAAACATTTATTTTCCTTGCAACTGATTCTCATTGCTCTGATTCTACCGTTTGTTAAAAATAAAAATATTGTTTTTTTTTTACGTATGTAACCAAAATTATGCATTCAATCCAAACATTGAAGATTTCAGCTGTCTACCTATATTCTTTTAAATTCTTGCATCGAATTTCTCCAGCCAATCTCCTCTGCCTTTGACATTGAAGTTCCCGCTATTGTGAATTGTTTCAGCGGAACATTCCGCTATTGGAGCAGTAATAACGTTTGTTCAAGAAATTCAAACGTGAAACTATTGCGAAGCGCGTCGGAGGGGTGCGGCGTGTGCGGCCTGGCAGAAACGTCGCCGCGATATTGTGCCGATGTGCCGCGAGTACCGGGAGTACCGCGACCCGACACCGCACACACGCCGAGCCATTTGCACAAACATTCACTTCAAAACATAACACTCACTGTCTGGGAATTGATTTGGCAAATCGTATGGATTTGATAGGATGTCAAGCTGTTGGCCGCTATAAAAATATCGTAATTTACATGAGTCGTCGTTACATGTGTCAGTCTTATCGTCGTGACACCTACATTCGATCTTGCTCGTTATTTTTGATAGGCATGACACGTTTTGGAATTCTCATATTTTTTGGAAAGTGATGTTTTCGTTAGCTTGCAGGCGAGGAACAAATTTATCTTAGCAGTATCCGCGGTAGGAATTGATAAAGGCCTCAGATGCGGTGATTACATTTCATTTTTGTGTAAGAACAATCTAATTCATATGTTTGTGTTTGGCCGCGGCAAAGGCTTTATTGAGATCCGAAATGTCACAATGAGTAGAAAGAGCCCTTGTTGATGAAGCTGTGTTCGACACGGAGCTAGGGGGTGAGGTGAGATTGCGACCCTTCTGATTACACAATGTTGGCTTTCATCCCTTGTGCAAGTCGCGCTCCGGAAATCTTTTGTGATTCGACTTCGGTTATTGTGGCGTGGCATACTAATACGAGGTTGGTGACGCCGCTGAAATATGTGACGAGCTGAAACCACAGGACCGGTTCTCATTTCATACTCCACACGTAATAAACGTACTGGCTGAAGAATGCGGTGCAAATTGACGCCACTGTGAGCGTCAACGCCACCTCGTACTTTTCATAGTTCGACTATTCCTCTAAGCGTAACTATAATATTTTATGTTTCTACACTAAAATATCTATCAGAATAGCTAATTAATCACTTCAATAAAGTAAACTGTCTTCTCTCAGTTTTTATGTCCTGTAAACTCGTGTCGTGAACTCGTGAGACAAGCCAGCTTATCCGACAGTGAGCAAGAACTAAATTAAATTTGTGCCGCCTGTCGCCCTCATGATCTAGAGGAGCCTGAGCTCACAGGTCACTCGCACACTTCACTTGCTTTATGGACACTACACAAAGATACTGAATGCACACATGCACATGTTTTGTTGTGTCTCTGTACTTCCTGTTTTTATTTAGTCGTAATCAGTGACTGCAAGTCACACACAAAGCACATTTGTTAAAAAAAACAATATCACTGTGCATACTCGTATATGAGTAAACTCACAACTTTCTCGAGCAGGATGGGAAAAAGCTTCAGAACGCCACTTGTGTACTCCTTTTGGTTCGTGTCTGTTCATAATTAATTAAAATAATTCCTCTGGTCATATAGGCATAGTGTCTGACTATACTACGCACTTGACCTTTCTAAAGACAAGACAAAAAGATAATTTTAAGGTATTTTTTAATGATCGGATCACCATTTACGGCGCGAGGTTCACAAGTGGCCCATTCATCAACCGAGTTACACGATCGAAGGTATGTAGGTAATTACATTTTAGTCTTTAAACTTTTTAATGGTTTTGGTTTGCCATACGAATAGGTTACGGTTCAAGACGTTCAGAGAAAATGTCTCATTAAAGTAAATCGTGTTCATTTACACATGTCGTTAATTACTATAATGCCTAAAACTACAATAGAAGCTTTTTAGTCGTGTTGAGAATGGTTAAACCCACCGCTTGATTAAGCATTTAAGTATTAGTGTAACTTCATTTAAATAAACATGTAATCTTATTGAGTTAAAGCATCATAGAGTAGAACAAACTAGAGCAATCATTCACAAAGATAGCAGTAATAAAGCTGTAAGTAATCGAATAAACGACCCTTCCTACGTTAAATCCTAAAATAGCCACAATAATATTAAAGAAAGACGAAGAAACTGTAATCCAAGACAAACTTACATTCTTGGGTAAAGGATTTAAGTCAGTATGTCAGAAGCTCTCCCGGAGTGTGTCTCTTCTCTGATAAGAATACGTAAGAGCATAAAAATAAAAGTTCACATCGAAGGAACGGGAAAATGTCGCCGAATAATATTTGGGATTCCAGTTTTATTTGACTGCAGACCCTCTACGAATGGAGACAGAGATTTCCCGAGATGGCCCTATCAAACATTTATGGAGTAGCTACATAAAAGGACAACACTTAAGAACAGTTTCAATAAGTGTTCGACGTAACACGAGCGTAACGATATTACCGACGACACATAAAACTTCATGGCGCCGCTTGAATCTAACATTTAACTAAGGATGCGAGCATTTTATATAAGCTTTCAATCCATGTTGAAAATCTATGAAAACAGACCCCTCATAAGTTAATCAATGTGGTTAATTAGGGACGTGTACATTATAGGTATGACTATGTACATAGGAGTAATCAAAACATGTCAGCTCGCAGGCTATTAAGAGATTATCTAATCGCTACATGAAGCACTAGCTTGTACATACGTGTGTCTATGTAGCTTGCACGCCATTGTGTCATACCTAATTAGTAATTAAGAGAAATGTCTTCACTGCTGCTAATTACAAACAAACATTGCAGTCTGAATAAAAAACATGCTTTGAAATGTTACCTACTTAGCTCCGTTTTCTCGGAAGTTAAATCGTAAGAAAGGTTTTTGTGAACTGAAATCACTAACAGACCCACTAGAAAAAGTAATTTGTTCGATGAAATTTGATATTTTATATTCTTCTTTATTTCAGTAATCATAACAGTATCAATGATAATAAACATCATTGAAAGACAAAGAACGTATGAGTTCTGTCAGTATTGTAAGACAAACCGTTTAGATATCGATGCGGTTTGACCGAGCGCGAGCGCGAGTAGCTCGTATAAATGCAAATCAGCCGATTGTAGTCTTGCCTTGATTAATTTAAAACATTTACCAGTACCCTCTTACTCTTAGCGGCTGCTTTTTAGTTTCATTGAAGCTGCCATTTATTTCTACGACAGCGAATACATTTTTGATTTTTTCTCGAATAATAACGTCTACACCATTCAATATTTGATGGCAGCGCAAACGTTGCCTTTTGACTTCTTTGTCACATCGTTCATATAATATTTATCGTTACTGTAACAAAGAAATTCCATTTTGGGGCAAATGCGCAAATAGTTCGACGTTTGAATTTCCCCTGTGTAAATGTTATTACAGTACGTTCCGTTAGTGTGTTGCAGGTGAAACATTCCGCAATAACAGCCAAGTCGGTGCCTTGACAAAGTGGGATTGCCATATAATGCCGGAGTCCCGGCGAGGAAGCGCCTCGCGCCGCGCGCCTTGTCTTCGCAATACATTTGCATAAGCGAAAGATGGTAAATCGTTGATCGGTAAGAGTGCAATAATTGCACTTCAATACAAAACATCTTAGAAATACGAAGTTGTCTTTGTACCTATTTCATATTAAAGTAATTATATTTTAATATGTTCCAAGTTTACGTCCGCTTCAGTCACCTGAGCAGCGGTCTGGTAATTCTTTCAAAAAACAAAATTAACTAAGTTACTCTGCTAAGTAAGACTGATAGGTATTTGTGTAGGAGTGAGCAGGAAAATGCTGTGATTGACATAATATTAATGATGTTTTGTAATTTGTTTACTTAAACATAAAATGGATTTGAATTTTTTGGTTACTTAGCAGATTATTCTCGAAATATTCTGTGACTGTCTCGTTGTTCAAGCGGACGGAAGCGAGGAGCAAGAGGTCCCGGGTTCGATTCCCAGGTCACACAAAGTGTTTTTGGGTCCACCATCAAGTTCATAATTTCTCGGTACATACAGTCTGGACTTGTGCCCGGCTAGTGGTATTAGGCTCACTCCTCATTAGATGGGATTTAAATATAACGAAATGTGGGTATACCTAATATTAGGTTCACCTCTGCCTGAAACCCTTTTTTTTTTTTTTTTTTTTTTTTTTTTTTTTTTTTTTTTAGGATGGGAAATCATCAAATGACTTCTCCCACTCTGGGCGGAGCGGGAGGGAGTGTCAGACTCTTACTGACTAAAACCCATCCATGTTCCTTCCTCGCCCTTTACGTTCCGGGGCCGCGGTATCTCTTTCGAACAGTCCCGCAACCCCGGCAGGCTTCGGCCCTTGCGGGCCCCTCTCTTCTGCTGACATCTCTTTGAGGCGCGCGTGGAACACGAACGCGCCGTCGACACGGCCTGTCGTCACTAGACGGACGGACGGCTAGCTAGCCCATAGCTTACCGTCCACAGGCCCGCATCTACGGTGGCCGGTAGCCACCACGTGGCCCCCGACGCCCGGTGCGTCTCCCGCGGCGGCCGGGAAGAGAGGCTCTCTCCCTCTCTTGTTCCGCCACCTCCTTCGCCAGCATGACTGCTTCGCAGAAGGAGGTGACGGCTTCCCATTCCGTCTCGCTCCGGACCATGGATTGAACCAGGGCCGGACGCGAGAGGTCGCCGCCGCCGATCGCCGCTACGAGGACACGGCGGTGCTCCGCCCACGCAGGGCAGACTTCCACCGTGTGCTCCACCGTGTCCTCCGGTCGATCCTCACAGTGGAAACACCCGGGCGTTTCCTCCCGCCCGATTCGGTGCAGGTACCTCCCGAAACATCCGTGTCCGGTGAGGACCTGCGTCAGGCGGAAGGTGAGGGCGCCGTGGCGCCTCTCAAGCCACTCCTCAAAGAGGGGACTTACCGCCACTATCGTGGCGTGCCCTGCACGGGGTTGCGACAGTCGCTCTCTCCATGTCGCCATGAGATCGCGCCGGAGGTCTGTCCGCTGAACGGCAATTTGCCGCGGCAGCGGAGTTTCCCCCCGGCGTAGTGCCTCCGCGCGCCATTCATGTAGGCGCGCGAGGACTATCGCCTCCAGTAGGCTAATTCACGTAACAAAAGAAGTGCGGTTGCAGTGCAGTTGCAATTAAGTTTCGATCAAAACAACGCTTTTCGTATTCTCTACAGCTGTCAGACACGCTCGCGTCAAGTTCGCGTCACGCGAGCGCATTATCGGTATTCTACTGTTGCGCGTCTTTTGTGCGTGCTTTGGAATGAAACATGATCGGTATTCTGCTATTCATTTGACGTGTCAAAATGACAGCTTAGAAGTTTCAATTCGATCAACGTGCAGTTTCGTTTACGCACAACATAAGTTCCTCGTTATTTACTTTTGTTAGCATCAAATTGTATTTTTTGTAAATGTAAGTGTTTAAAATGGTTTGTTGTATGTAGACAAGTTAACTACAAGTCTTTTTCAATGGAATTCTAAATGATTTTTGTACCTTTTTATTGAATAATATGAGTTTCCAACTTTGTTTGAGATTTTTTTTCCTCGCTGCCGAAATTGATGAAGAACGTAGTCAAGCAATAAGAAGACAAAGGTTTTCTGTGGATCCATTCCGTATTTCAGTCGGGAATTACAGAAAACCTATCGTCTGAGCAAAAACTTGGCTCGGCAATTGATGGCCAAATTATCAACATATATTCCAAATCCGAAGGAGAGAAGGAAAGATGGTTTGAGGGTCAGTGGGTCGTCTTCTGGGGGTGTACAGGCAAAGATAACTAACACAACTAATCACAAACAAAGCATTTTTTGTGAACTCACTCAGAGAACAATTATTAAATAAATCAACGTCAATGAGGTTGAGAGTGCGGAGCGTACGCGTCAGTGGCGCCTCCCCTAACAGATTGGTCCGCGCGCGCGGCACCGCCAACAAGCATGTTATTAACTTGCCAAAGTAAATTCTTATTAGAATCTTGCTAGTTTTATGTTAAACTTGTATTAACTTATATTTGAGTCCAATAAGACTGAATTATTAACGATTTAAAAGGTAAAACCAAAAGTCAAATTGAAAATAATATTATTACGTAACTTGCAAACATGATTTTTTGTTTGTAAGTTTACCTAATGAAAATTAATGTCAAAAGGTTGGTCTTGGCTTGAAACCATTTTCTGTAAAAGAATCATGTAAATCGGTCCAGTAGTTTGAAAGATATATCTAAAAATAGAAACTAAAATTTTCACACTCATATCTAGGGGGTGCCAGGAGGCGTATGCCACCAGCGTGTATGGCAAGGAGCGCCCGTCTACCCAAGTGGGAGATTGTCCCAGGCTGACTGAATCCCAGGTCTCCGAAACAGGTTATATGAGGCAATGACAGACCAATATTCAGCCAAATTTTAGCAAAATATTGGTTAAATAGTGAGTCAAAACATAATTGTTTGTTTATAAAGTAAGAAAAAGCTACAATCTGTACTGGGGTATTATTTTGATATTAAAATAGCGACATATTCGTTGAAATGTAATCGATTCTATTCGATTATTTAGTGAGTAATATTTTTTCTCTCATATGGCCACACTATGGGGAAGTTTGACAGCGTTTGACCGTCGTACAATTGACGTGCAGTTCACGCGCAGCTTACGCGCAATTCAAAGATTACAAGAATACCGTTTGTCACTCGAACTTAAACTTAACTGCAGCTGCACTACAACTTCATCGATCTGTCAAAAAATTACGTGAATTAGCCTTCATAGGCTAATTCACGTAACAAAAGAAGTGCGGTTGCAGTGCAGTTGCAATTAAGTTTCGATCAAAACAACGCTTTTCGTATTCTCTACAGCTGTCAGACACGCTCGCGTCAAGTTCGCGTCACGCGAGCGCATTATCGGTATTCTACTGTTGCGCGTCTTTTGTGCGTGCTTTGGAATGAAACATGATCGGTATTCTGCTATTCATTTGACGTGTCAAAATGACAGCTTAGAAGTTTCAATTCGATCAACGTGCAGTTTCGTTTACGCACAACATAAGTTCCTCGTTATTTACTTTTGTTAGCATCAAATTGTATTTTTTGTAAATGTAAGTGTTTAAAATGGTTTGTTGTATGTAGACAAGTTAACTACAAGTCTTTTTCAATGGAATTCTAAATGATTTTTGTACCTTTTTATTGAATAATATGAGTTTCCAACTTTGTTTGAGATTTTTTTTCCTCGCTGCCGAAATTGATGAAGAACGTAGTCAAGCAATAAGAAGACAAAGGTTTTCTGTGGATCCATTCCGTATTTCAGTCGGGAATTACAGAAAACCTATCGTCTGAGCAAAAACTTGGCTCGGCAATTGATGGCCAAATTATCAACATATATTCCAAATCCGAAGGAGAGAAGGAAAGATGGTTTGAGGGTCAGTGGGTCGTCTTCTGGGGGTGTACAGGCAAAGATAACTAACACAACTAATCACAAACAAAGCATTTTTTGTGAACTCACTCAGAGAACAATTATTAAATAAATCAACGTCAATGAGGTTGAGAGTGCGGAGCGTACGCGTCAGTGGCGCCTCCCCTAACAGATTGGTCCGCGCGCGCGGCACCGCCAACAAGCATGTTATTAACTTGCCAAAGTAAATTCTTATTAGAATCTTGCTAGTTTTATGTTAAACTTGTATTAACTTATATTTGAGTCCAATAAGACTGAATTATTAACGATTTAAAAGGTAAAACCAAAAGTCAAATTGAAAATAATATTATTACGTAACTTGCAAACATGATTTTTTGTTTGTAAGTTTACCTAATGAAAATTAATGTCAAAAGGTTGGTCTTGGCTTGAAACCATTTTCTGTAAAAGAATCATGTAAATCGGTCCAGTAGTTTGAAAGATATATCTAAAAATAGAAACTAAAATTTTCACACTCATATCTAGGGGGTGCCAGGAGGCGTATGCCACCAGCGTGTATGGCAAGGAGCGCCCGTCTACCCAAGTGGGAGATTGTCCCAGGCTGACTGAATCCCAGGTCTCCGAAACAGGTTATATGAGGCAATGACAGACCAATATTCAGCCAAATTTTAGCAAAATATTGGTTAAATAGTGAGTCAAAACATAATTGTTTGTTTATAAAGTAAGAAAAAGCTACAATCTGTACTGGGGTATTATTTTGATATTAAAATAGCGACATATTCGTTGAAATGTAATCGATTCTATTCGATTATTTAGTGAGTAATATTTTTTCTCTCATATGGCCACACTATGGGGAAGTTTGACAGCGTTTGACCGTCGTACAATTGACGTGCAGTTCACGCGCAGCTTACGCGCAATTCAAAGATTACAAGAATACCGTTTGTCACTCGAACTTAAACTTAACTGCAGCTGCACTACAACTTCATCGATCTGTCAAAAAATTACGTGAATTAGCCTTCAGATCCCATGGCGGCAATCCGGCAAGCAGGCCCGCCGCCTCGCGGGCGATCGTGCGGTATCCACGGACCATTCTCACGGCCACCACTTTCTGGGGCGCGTTCAGATAGTGGGCGGCTCGCCGCCTGCCTGAAACCCTGGGGATACCATTGCAGACAGCCGTGGTGTTATTTATTCTGAGCAGAATGAAACTAAATAATAAACCTTTTTTTTTTAATCGGACTGTGAGAAATACGTGCTTAAGCACGTATTTCTTGCTACGTATGACACAACAACGAATAAATTAATTGACATTGTGAATATTAATATAAAAAATAAAAAACATTAATATGCATGGCGTAGAACACATGAACATTTAGATATGCATTGACAACCCTATTATTAAGAGAACTTGGTAAGATTCTCAAAATGATTATCTTACACCTACCTATAGCTCAATATGTACGTAAAAACGATTCACAAAGGAGCTAACACGGAGATAACGAGAAAAAATAATCCGTGTGTCGTTTCCTCTCTACCGTAGACTTGAAACGTGAACTCGTGAGATTATCACGCGCACCGTGATTATGATTAAGCGCCGCCACGGAAAAAGTACCAAGAATAAAATTAAAATTACATTTTGTGCGTCCTCATTATACGTTTATGCTTACCTACCTAAAAAATGTTCCACGTTTATATTGTGTTGCTGTATGACAGGTGTACCTAGTATATGTTTAATGTGGCCAGCCCATAAATATAATTTACACAAAAACTTTATAAAATTCACTTACGGGATATCTTTCGTGATTAATATTGTTTTTGAGTTCCCGATGTGTTTACACAACATATTTTGCATTCTAAAATCACTTTGTGTTTGCAAAAGTGGCATTATTTACTCCGAAAAATGTAAATAATGTATGATTTTTCCGTTTTACATAGTACGAGTACAGTCAGCATCGGGTATTACGTAAATACTGGTTGCAGACAGGTATCGCGGCCAGGTGGCTTTAACAGCCGTATTTGTCATCCGCGTACCAACTCCGAAATGTTCCTATTTATCACAAATTTGATATTTATCTACTGTTTCTTGTATTGTAAACACTATGTTACGTTACAGTGTGTGTTTAATATGTCTAGGTATTTCAAACATAAAGCTAGAAAGTATTAAAGCTATTTTTTCTTCAACTCTGCTCTTGGTCTAAGTATCTGCTCTTGTTTTTGCTGGGATTTCTTATCAATGCCATTATAATGTTTCACAATAATGACATTAATAAGAAAACCCAGCAACAATAGTAACCGTTACAGTAAGGAGTATCCGTAATAGAAGAAAAATATTAAAATAAGCAACAGACCTTCAAATTTATTTGAAATAAAAACGAAACTAAAAAGTAATCACACAAACATATTCGGAGGCGCATCACAAACGCTTATAGTTTCGCCAGAAGCCGGCAGAGGGCGCTGCGCCGTCCACAAATAGTGAGTGTAAGGGTCGTTTTGTTCGGCGAAGTTTTTATACTGTGTACGCCTGGCCACATAACGAGCACCTGCGCCCTCATCTACATAATGTGGACAAGTCGATGAACTCCGAGCTGGACACTTTCTGCTTCACTCAGCTATTTGACAGCCTCCTTTACTTATTTCTAAACAATGACCTTCATGGTGTACTGAAGCTGCTCCACGAAAAAATAAAAATGGTCAAAATATATGAAATGAACATGACTGTCTTTAACGCAATCCCCATTCGATTCGATTCGAATCGATTTGATTCGAATCAGCCACAGTGGTTTCAAGTTCTACGATAGAGATCAAAACCATAGATTAACCTGCATTTGTTTGCTTCTTAGCTTTGAAGGTAAAAGTTGAATGTTCCTCTCCCCCTCAGGCATGATGTTTCGCGTAATAAAAGCCCGACATGTTTGTCTCGGTTCAAAATAAGAACAGAAAATATTGGTTTACACTAAAAGTGAGTTTCTAATATTATTATCTAATATTCTAATTCTTAAGGAAAATAATCAGAAGAAAAAGAATAATAAAAGTCAGAATTTAAAAACCTCTGGTTAAATATGTGGAGGCTTTATTTTAACAAATGTGTGACGCGGATTTCTTATGTCGAAAACATTCTTCTGTTTGAAATCAATAATATTTTTTTTCGAAATCAATAAATATGAGGACCACTAAGTTTGGAAACATCCAGACATCGAGAACGAAAAAAACGTCTAAATTTTCAAAGTATCCACGTGACCTTAAAAATGAAAAAGATACAAGCATCCCTAACATCCCAAATAGATACTATCTTTATTTATAATCCCAATAAAAAGGAACACGAAAACAAAAAACTGCGAAACATATGTGCATGTCGTGTGTAATGGGAGGTGATCTGATAAAACGGCAGGCCGTGATGCTGTAGGGAGCGCATTTAAAAGGTATCCGGAGAGTCGTAAAGAAACTTGTGCCCTTAGCGACAAATGAAACAATGGGGAAAACGGAAACTTGTAACATTCCACAACAAACGTAATAGTCGAGTCGTTGGGGTTATGCTAACACCACTACATGACCGAAATACGATTCAATTTCTTTAAAGATGTCTTATAGAAAATCTACTTTCTTTGATGCTCGCGATTGTTCCGTTACATTTTATTGCTCAAAAGATTGGATAAACAAACAGAAATCAAAATGTGTACAAATATTTGCACTCGATTGTATTTGTTTATTGAGTCGTAACTAAAAAAAGTGTCGTGAAATAAACGTAACAGTTCACAGCTCCTTTATATCGCGGAGGATAAAGTAAACAAATAAAATTCAGTCTCAACGAGTGCGTTCATTCGGCTCGTCTTCTCTTTGCTATGGCCATTGCGTTATTATTTGCACGGGACACGATTTACATATAAATAGGACGCATACACACATTACCGCTGAGTAGCTGCAATTATCTAATATGTCTGGATGTTCGCACTTATCGGATCACGGGAAGCAACGCTCTTGATTGGGTATCGTTGTAATTACTCGTAGTGGTGCGCTGATGAGATTCCAGGCATTTATGGAACAATGCTAAGTACCCAGTAGGTGATAGTTTACCTATATGGTTAACACATTTAGTTATGTTATGGCTTATTTTATGGTATTTCATGCCAGTAAAACAAATACTTTATTTATTTTAGCGCCATGTAATAGTTATTTACAACGCTGTACAAAAACTTTTCATTTCACTATCCCGCTTTACATAAAGTTACTGTAATTACATTCAACTTTGAAATAAATTCTTTTAATAAATAAACTTACTTTCTCGCAATTTTGGCAACAACATTTTAAATCAAACGTGAAAACAGCACAAGAGTTAGTTAAAATTAGCTAATTACTCAAACAAGTGCGACCCCACCGCGCACCGTGCACCATATTGAATCGAGGACGTGTAGCAAGTAAGCAAAATTCTAAAGATGCAATCCTAATGTTGCCCCTCGTTAACAGCGCGGGGAAAAAAGCGACAGAAACAAAACGTTGTCGTTGCGGTTTCAATTAGGGTGGTCGGTGGCTAGCTCTAATTACCGAGCACGCGGAGCGATGCGGTGCGATGCGATGCGATGTGGCGCGGTACGACACGGTCCGGTCGCGACTCGCCGCGGCCTCTGCGATGCTCACCACACTACCTAATCACTTGCTCGGGATTTTAACCGAACAGATATTTAGGAATTAGGTCATTTATGATAATCCAAACGCTCGATGGTCTAGCAGCTTGATCAGTTATGCAATTACCAGTTAAATAATATTGTTGCAGGTATAAATTCGTTATCAGCTGTGTTTATAGCACAAATGAACAAGGGAATCTGATCTCTTGATTTTCATAAGGGATTTTCTTCTTATCGTCAGAATAAAAAGCAAACAAACATTAAACAATAGATCTTTATTAACGATTTAAAATGCATTCCTAAATAAAATGCAATGTGGTCTACAAATTGTCAATATGATACAATGGCTAAAACAATTTCTTTTTAGGCCGATTTACATGATGCGTTTCAATCGCCGTTACCGCGCGCCCTTGTTCCGCCGCGGGATAACGACTAGTGTAAATGCTTGTTCGTAACGCATGAGATTTTATCACATTCGAGAAGAAGAATCTGTTTGTGGGATCCTTTACTATTATGGCGTTGACGTTATTAGCTAGAAATCATTGTTCTGAAGACATATGCCACGAGAGCATTTTTGTAAATGTGTCGTCGTTGAAAAATGAGATGAGACCACCATTTTTTTGCAAAACTTTTTGGGATGGACTTTGGAGTATCTATAACATAATGGCTGCTTGATAAGGTATTCTTCAGTGAAGAGCTCAATACAAGGCCAAGATACGTTGACTTTTGTTGAAACACAAGAAGTGACTGGCACAAGTATTCACAAAGCATAATATAAATGAACCCATTACCCTTCACTATTGTTGCACTAACATTGCTAACGTAATGCTAATTAATTATTTACTTCTATGGTAACTTAATGTTAATGATTCTTCAATATCTAATTAACTATCCAATAATTTAATGCATAAGGCGGCTAATCATAAGAGCTGGTAAAAAGGCATACATAATTGACTAAAAGTGCAACTAAAACTAGTCATTTTAATAACTATTCCTATTCAAATACATCACGTTAATGCTTTAAGAATTTCGTTAAATTTTAGTATTATAAAATTCCAATGTGCAAAATGTAAAAATTTATATAATATTATATCATTTGCTATTTAAAGTTGCAATAAAATGTTTCTTACTTTTAATAAAACAGTGTAGATTTCTTTAAACTAACAATAGGCTTGACGACAGCATTATAAAATTGCAAATTTATTTAGTCCGTCAGTTAGAGTATTGGAAAATGATTGACATGATTTTTTGGCTTTTGTAAATAAATGAATATTGAGATAGATAAAATGCATCAAAACTCGAGAATGGGGGCTCGTGACGTCAGAACTTACTAAAAATTGTACCAAGGTGTGACGTACCTATTGAGAATTTTAAATGCGTTGTATCTTCGCCAATTTTGGTTTAAGTAACGAAAGAAAAAATACGGGTCAATTTTTTTTTGATACTTAATCTAAATAACGGACTATTAGATTTTTTTGTCGTCTACCCTATAGTAAAATAGTATAACATTTTTATTTTATGGAATAAAATTTTCGATTTAACCTACTGTTATCACTTTAGCTATTTGGCACTATGGTCTGTATTGGCTACGCTGAGGTGCATCACTATACACTCGAGCATCTTCGGTCATCATCGGCACAAATCGGGGTCGTCGTCGTGGGCAACGCACGGAGCTTCGGGCGCGGCCAGGAATAGCTTCCCCGACGCACACGCACATAGCTGATAAACTTTATTACTACTTCTTGCGTTTTTATTAGGCTGCTCTGTTCTGACAGCTTCTTTTAAATGATTTATTACTATGTTTTGAGCGTTGAGCCTGATCTGCAATCATACAATTGAAAATTAATAGCAAATACTTAAATATTTATAAGTTAGTAAAACCCACACTAAAGACTTACTGCTCCAACAACAGAGGCTAGTTTGATGTCGCCGTGGGCTGTAATATCAATTTTTCCAGCTCTACTTTCTAGGAATATGTTTTCTGGTGCCCTCAAATCTAACCGCCTTGTGAGAGATTCCAATCTAAAACAATTAAAATGCTTAAAATAAAAACCCTGTTTGGACTGAATTCTCGTGCGTTAAAACAATAAAAAGCGCTTTCTGTTAAAACTTAAAGACCCAAGTTATGAATCAACATGATTGAATTTTCCGACAATTTTCAAAAATAATAATTATCTCGATAATTTCGAACCCTGCTAAAGTACCTCTGCCTAACTCTTTGGAGATAACTGGCGTGATAATGGAGTTGGCATATCCGTATGAACAAAATCCCCTTTTTAAATACAAGAATAAAAAGTAAATAAAAAAAAACTGGCGTGATTTTATATTATGTGTTGTTATAATCACGTGCATTGTTTGCTCTTTTATCTCAACCTATAAGAGAGCCTGAGCCAGACCTGCCACGAGTAAAGGATGACTCACGCTAGACCGAGCCGGGTCCGAGCCGAGTGTCAACTGTGCAATTTTATATGGGCATTGCTCGGTAGCCGCTCGGAGGCGTGAGTGTACAAAATCGCACGTTCGACACTCGGCTCGGCTTCCGGCACGGTCTAGCGTGCGTCATCCTATATACGCGTGACGTGTGGTTTCAGCGACAGCGGAGGAAACAAATGAAAGAAGTTGTTTAGAGCTGGCTGAGGAGTCGACATGTACCGGAAATAAGTGACGCGCGCGAGTCACTCCTGACGCAAATCACGTCGCAAGCCCGTGGCCGTGAATAGCCTAAAAGTAGAACGCAAAGAAACAGAGCAATGCAACATAGTGTGTGGTACTCACTGCAAGTCAAAGGCAGGAGGCGCGCTCACTATCGGCACTTGCACGGCACTGCGCACGTTGATGCCGCCGGGCGCATCCACAGCCAGGACATCCGCGAACACGCGCACTTCGTCACGCGAGGCCGAGAAAACGGGACTGCCACGTTCATTGCGCACGTGCAGCGCGCGACCGCTGAACTCAAGGTGGTCACGCTCTGGAAATAGTTGAGAAAAATGTTTTGAGTTTGTCACCACATTAAATATGACAATACATATTGAACGAAACATCGCAATACGTAACAGTATATCACAAAATCTACATTATAAATCTACCTACATAAAACCTTTAAAATCATCACAGAAAGAAGTTGTTCTTCGCTCGTAGCATTGGCTACGAATGTGACCCTTTTATGCTACGACCTACGACCGCTACGAGAATTGAGTCTCGTAGCAAACGTAGCTGCTACGAAACAGAAATCTACCTGACATTATCGTTATGCATTTAGTGTCTGGAAATTTATGAAAAAAGCCTGTTATGCGATGTTAGACGTAAATTATGGATATAACACTTGCTTATAAAAAGCTTGGAGTAGTCCAAGTGATCTGGTTCAGCGACTTGCACGGTGAAGTTGCGGTGCGAGTGGATGGTGATGGGCTGGCCCACCTGCGAGGTTATTTTCGACGCCACCAGATTGTTCACCACCCAAGTCTGCCCGTCCACGTGGATGCCGCCCTTCACTATCCGTATAGGTCCCACACTGTTCTGTAAAGTGTGCAAAAAGATTTAGGTTGAAACTATCTCTGAAATTCCTTTTGTCAGGCAATGAATACCCTTCTTTTTCCATAATGTATTAAATGTATAATTTATAACCAGTATTTAGTACTACAAATGCTTTGGTAATCGTAGTATGTGATAAAACGAGGATATAAAACGATTAAACTGGTTAAAAATTGGGAGCTTTTCGTGTCCAATTCTTTGGGACATTTAGGCACAAAATTAAGAAAATTCTTTTAGGCCTTACCATACTAAGCTTCATAGCACCCACGATCCACAAGGTAAGCCCAATATTTAGGAACACGAGTATCATTAGGAATACTAGTATGCAGTACAGAGTGGTTCTCCTCCAGCCTCTGGTGAAGGCAGTGGGCAGGCATCCCTTACTAGTGTCCTCGGAGGTGGCGGCGGCTCGGGGAGGTTCACCAGTGGGTGTGCAACCCCATCCACGGATGGCGTTCGTGCTCCTGTCTTCCACACTCATTATTTGTGGTTTCTGACTATTTTACTTTAATTAACTGGCTGTAACAAAAGACGCAGGGAACTAATTAATAATAAGTAATGGTACGAGTATTCAAGTGATAAAATCTACACAACATAATCAGAACCCAAGTATAAGAATGCCCTTACTGGCCAAAGTCATTTTTATATTTCCAAAGTTTCTGATAGTTTTATCGTGTCGTAAGCGATACTGATATGCCTTCAATAAACTTAAAACATCTTGGAATACTCCCGTAGTTATTGCTCAAAACATATAAATATGTTTCCTCAAAACATATAAATATGTTTCCTCAAAACATATAAATATGTTTTATAGCCATTTTAGTAGTAGAAACAACACCGCGAGACAAGCATGTAAGTGTAAGACAGATACGTCAGGTGCAGGACTTATGGAAGTGTTACCCAGGGGTCCGGTGCAGCCACCTGAACCCCGTCTTAGAAAACAAAGAAATGCTGGATTTGCACATTTACGTTAAAAGAAAACAAACTTTGTGTAAATCCAGAAGATTTGTTATGCTCAATTTAAATTACTTTTGTTCTCTAATAACCGACTTAATTAAGTTAGTAATGAACAATGATCGTCTCCAAATAAGGTTCCATCAATAATAAACAGACAATTAACCCGCACTAATCTCAAGATCCAGAGACTATAATAAGTACTTGCATAACAAGCAATACATGCTTCTAACGTCACATACGTAGACGTGTGTGTATACATTGGTGAATATTGTTGCACATCCCATTTGCAATACATTCTCTTCAGCGTGATTTTTCAATTAGTTGGCTTGTAATTGAATGAAAAACAAGGTAGGAGCGAGACAAAAGTTGCAAATAAAGCGCACGGGACTAATGAACGGCGCCCAGCGAGCACGGCAGCAGCCACTAATGAATATAACACTGCTGGAGCTTTTCAAAAAACATCCATTAAGTAGGCCGAATGTTGTTATTAACTGTTCACAGAAATCTAGTCTGCTAATTTACTTCACTGGCTTGTAACTCTAGCTCTCGTAAGTAATACTGACTGTTAGATTTGCCTAAGTATGTTGCAGAAATTCTTAGAAAAAACCTCAAAGAATCACTGAATAAATTCAGAGAATTTAATAATAATTTTTCAACACACTTGCTCATAAAGTGGCTCTAATTTCACCGCAATTAGGCACATAATGACACCTGTAATCAAACTGTGACTTTTTCATTGCTATTATTCACAAGTGAGTTATAGGGTTTTTATTTTATTTTATTGGTTGAATTGCTTTGTTCTTAAAAAAGTTCCGATACAAAAAAGATCGTGTTCAATAGTACAAATAAATTAATGTACCTACCTATTGCTTGCTCATTTCATGCAACTTCGTATCTACATAGATAATTTCAACTTATAAGTTTTTAATAAATAAAACTTTCACTCAAATGTAACTTTTGTTTTCTCTGTATTAAATAAAACTTTGAATTCCCCATTTCGTACGTGGCTAAAACACTATCCGCGAAAAGCCAAAAAAAAGAAACCTCATTCTTTTAGTCTATGGCCGATCGCCATTGTTAGATGCGCGCCATTGAGACCCTCGCCTAACGGCTCGGGTCTCAATGGCGCCTCAGCGGTAATCACCAACATTACACACTTGTACCATAATGTACTATTAATTGTGATTGTCATTTTGTGTTATTTATGTAATTAGATGTACCTCCACCAAATCTGGATTTTATATTCTTCTTACTTATCCCTGATCTCTTTTGTAAGTACATGCAAATATGAGTAAGTAATATATCTGATATAGAAAATAAACTCGAATGAGCTCTGCTTCTGACATACAGACAGCAGAATAACAACACATTATTTAATTCACATTTGTATAAAACAGAGTGCAACAAAATGGAGTCAATTAAAGTTCCAGACGGGATGGTATTGTTTATTTTTGTTGAGTTCCATGCTCTCTATTTATATTAAAGTCATTTCACACATTGTGATACAAAGTAGGTAAATGAAATGTTGATCTTATTAAGTTTCATAAGTATCATCTTTATCTAAAAACCTGAAAGTTGTCAGCAGTTTAGGTATCTTTATTATATCTCTTTGTTACGAAAACCTTATTTGCTGGTAATTGTAGCAATTTATAATTATTTAAACTAAAAGTAACTTTTGCTTAAGTATCCTTGAAACTCGTCTTTAGGCTGAAACCAGCTTACAAAATAATATTTTTTAATACTTGTTTTGTAATATTCGCTCATACTTCATATTAATAAACAACATAAATAAATACTTGCAGTATTTATTGCTAAGTGAATAATGGGAAAATAATAACTGGAATTATTTTCGTCTGAACAAAAATAAAGGTAGAGTTGACAGGTTTATTTTATATTGGCAGCTCACACATTTTTAATTATTGCAGTTTTGAAGTGAAAACTTCTTTAGGCGCGTTGCGCACTTTTTGAGTGATCAAAAATCATGAAACTCGCGTGACCGTCACCTAACGCTTTGTAGCACTCGTAGCCGATCCACTACGGCGTAGCACCACTAGGCGTGCGCGAGCAAGAACCCCGTAGCAGATATACATTATACTTAGTTTTCACTTCTATTGTCAATCTCCAAAGACTCCCCTGCCTGTTTTTTTTGTAGGAAAGCTTTTCGTAAGAGTAAGGTAACCTTGATTAGGTTACTTACGTAGCCCAAAGAATTGTCAAACTTATGTTGCAATGCCCAGGGCACTTTGCTCGCAGAACGGATGGCCGATGGGGCTGAAAAGTTTTGTAGTGGCTACCGCGACCCGCAAGAGGTTGCGTTGGAACACCTCCCACTAGGTAAACCGATGACCTGGTGAAGGTTGCGGGAATCCGCTGGACGCGAGACGCACCGGTCAAAGTGGGGACGCTTGGGGGAGGCCAATGTGCAGCAATCGGACGTCTTTCGACTGATGATGATGAGAAAAGTTTCTTCTATTCCTTTCATTTTAATAATGAAATGATTCAGTTACGTTCGGCATTTTTTCGGCGGCAGATAGGTTTTCGTAAAATAGATGAATTATAGAATTCAATTCGATTTATAGAAGGAACTGATGGTACGAGCAGTCTATACATAGGTAGCCAAGATCAAGACCAATTACTCATAAACATATTAACGAAGTAGACACACAGTGTGTATACTCACCCGTTTACACAAGCTGACCTAAATAGTTGTACGAATGATTTACAATCACATCTAAAATGAATGTACTTCAAGTCAGTAATTCACTAAAAAGATTTAGTTTTCCAATTGAGTTCGGAAATATAAGCCGGGAGCCTTTCCAAAATCCGGTTCCAGTACACTTGCATCCAATGGATTCTGCGCGCGATATAATATTTATTAGCTATGCCTGAACTGCTCGAGGTCACCTGTCTAGCCGTATAGTCAATACGGAGGAATGTAGTTCAGTGGCGTTTATGGAGTTAAGTGCAGATTTTAGTTCTATTTTCAATTATTGAATACTAGATTATGCCTGTTGGAGTTTAAAAATTATCCCACGGAATCGTACAATGGGGATAAATAGTATGCAATGTGTTAATAATATAACTAGGATGCTGACACTTACGGGATATTTTCCGTGATGAGTTGAGTCAACCAGCGATCTATATGCGACAACATATAAATCGTTGGTTGAGTCAACCCGCGATCATGGCACTTGCAACAGCGTCGAAATATCGAGAGCTCAAAAGGAAGATATCCCGTAATTGTCACTTTAAGTTTAGTTAACAGTCGTAGCACTGTTATTTTATCCAAATCCGTTCAGTAGTTTTTTCATCAATCCTCACGAATTTTCTTATTTACAATTTATCCATGTTATATTATGAAGCGGATATGTTAACAGCAACTGCCAGCAACTAATACGCGCAGCAATAGCCACAGTATTTTTTCGATAGAAGTTGCTCTCTCGAAGCCTACCGCAGCAGCACTCGCAGCCCGCAGCGGTAGTGCCACTCAGTTCCAATGACAGATCGCAGCGACACGAAATGCGGCTACAGCGTTCATTCCGATCACGGAGTGATGACTTCGAGGGCAGTTATTCTCCCAATTTCGCGATACTCATTTGTAAAAATGAAAACATGTTGTCGTCCTGTGATGTCAGATAGTGACACCCGCACCGTGCGGTGGTTGTTGTACTCATCCACGACAGCATTTACATAATATAATAGAGCTACATAAAGGAATCCAGTGTGTCACAGCAACTGGGCTGAGGCTGCCGCTGCGGTTGCCGCTGCGGCTTTTGGTTGCCGTTGTCAGGGGGTTTTTGCTCAGCTGTGATCATTATTGTGTGGGCCTGGTTATAGAATAAGAATCAATCGTCTCTGATCTAAAGACATCTTTCATTCAATCTGCCCTCTATGGGCAAATCAAAGTATCGATTCGTATCCTCAATTGTTCCCCAGTATCGACTTACACAAAATGGGTGGCTGGTTCAGTGTACAATCTCAACTAATCCCAAATAAAGAAACAATTAATTCATAAATCCTAGAAGTATACAAAGCTAGATGAATTGATTATGCGCGCAAGCTCGGCACGTCTGACCTATTTACATTTTTAGTTTTAAGTGAACAAACAAATGCGTTTAGCGAATAATTATGATTGACCAAAATTAAGAAATGCACTCATGTTTCAAGTCTAAATTTTAGACGACTGCGCATTAATATTGCATTTCCAATTTTTATTGTTGCGCAAGTCTAAAATACACTGGTGTGCTTATTAGTTGCATTATATTCATGAAATAGTATTTTCTCGTTCCTTTGTAGTTTAAAGAGGAATGCCTTTGATAGATTTTAATATCATTAAGAACAGTGTAGCACTAATTGATTCATATTGCAAATATCCAAGTAACTTATAAGTTGACTTTAGCGTTATTAAATTGCATAGGTAAACTTAAATTTATTGGATATCTTTTTCACCAAGCTTGGTATACAAACAGATAAAAATTGGGAAGTGGAAATGTTTCAAACACATTAAAACACCATAGTAAAACCACCAGAACACCATGGTAAAAATCTTTTATGTACTGTAGTTAGTTTAGTATAGTATGTTAGTGCACCTATGTCAGCGCCGGTATCCAGGCTTTGTAGAGGAAGCTTGTCACCGTACAATAGCCACTCTAGAGGAGAATGAACAGTCCTTTATATTTTAGTTTTACCACAAATTAATATCACGGACGTTGATCTCGTTCTACTACCTTCTTTAAATAAGAAGATCAATAGTAAACATTCGTAATAGGTTCGCTTGGAAAGACTATTTCATAAAGTCACTTCTACCAGTTATTTTCAGTTGAAACATGATGTTGAAGTATCTTTAATTGTCAGTCATTTATTCATTGAATACATTGAAGATGAAAGCATTGCTACAATAAAAACGTAAATAAATAAACATAGACACATGTTTCGAAAAATCAAAATACTGGGTTCATCTGCGAAACCGTTCATTAATAGTTAGAATTGTTTAATTAAAAATAATTGCGAAACCCGCGTAGTCAGACATACCAGTGTCTCGTCGACCGCTGCGGTTAACGCCTGGCATGGAGTATGCAAATTGTATGATAGCTGTGTTTTACGCACTTAATTAAACACATGAAGCACACAGCTGATGAACTTTATTTTATCATTAACTTTTCACTATTTCATTTGTGGTTGGGCCATTAAAACCACAACTTTCCAAATATAACTTTAGAGATTAGATGGTAAACTGCAATATTTCCGCATATTCTCTTTGGAAACAGTATCGTTTATATTAATTGAGCGATGCGGCCGGCTGCACCGGGCGTGTGCTGTGACTGAGACTAGGTAAATTCATAGGTGGTGGAAGCAACACTCGAAATATCTGGCGCGAAGCGAGGTGAGGCGGCGTGCTCCAGAATATAATATCAGGCAGTGGAGTGGCCTGCGCTCGACTCGCGCCGGTCGCCCTCAGTGCGCCCATGCCGCCAAGCCGTCGGCCCTCATAATAAACGATATAGTGCGAAAATAGAAGCGGAACGGGTATCGCTGTACTCTCCACGTAAATAAAATACCGACGTTTGCAGCGTTCCTGTCTCTCGCTGGCCGCGTTTCTGTTTTATGAATGTCAGTAGGTACCAGCTCGCCGATCGATCTGACGCCGATGGTTTAAAAATAAATGGCGCGCTTTATCCCACGTCAACGCTTGAATTTGTAAACTAAGCAAATTGGCTTTTGTGTCACATTTCTGCACGGTACTGTCTCTCTCTGTCTGCACTTATTAACACTGTATTTTTAATGCACTTTTCAGATTCGACTTACTTTGGACTGTATAATTATAGCCTGCACATTAGGAGCCGTCACGTGGCACAACACTGCACCAAGCACTAGTACACCTACGAGTATGGCCGTGTGGCTGTGTGAGCGAGCTGTCTGCTCCAGCGTCATAACAACACTGGCTGCGCGAGCGACGGAACGGCGGCGCTGCCGAATCCAGCTCGTTTTGAAGTGTTGCATTTTTAATCGGGCGCCTGTCTCGCGCGGGACATAACTCGACAACGCTCTGGATACAGCTGGGCTCCTCTCTATTACCAAGTCTAGTTAACGTTAACGTGTCATTAACTGACACGTTCATATAAACTTGTAAATAATTAAAGCGGACACGACCCTGACAACAGTAATTACCTCTGTGATACCTTCCTCGTACCGCGCCGCCGCCGCCGCCGGTCTAACGTTCTTGAGATATGACTATTGAATTTTGGATCACGGCAGGATTCATCGGTTTGCGTTTGTACCGTATATTTAGCTACGTGTGAATTATTAATTCCGTCCCAAAATACAGAATACAGTCGGACACTCCTTACTTCTGAGTGGTGTCTTCATCAACCAACTGGACAAAGCAAACACTTGGAATAAAGAATTCGTAAACACATTTTGATAGTCAACATTTTATGTATATTTATTTTTTACGATCACGACCGTCACACACCACTGTCTGCCTTCCAATATAAAAGAGAATTCAAATACTGCTTAGGTTCAACATAAAAGTTTACGTGTCCATAACAAAGTAGCGAGCGAATAATAATCCGGAATATTTCATGTCCTTTTTTGGGGATTTTTGGAAACAGCGATGAAATCATATTGGATGTCACTGAATGTTTTCATGGAAGTTTTATTGAGCTGATAAATGTCAGCCCCGGGGGACACCCACGCCGGCATTTTTAGATAAGTATAAGAGAAAAGGGCAATGTTAGTGAAGTCCTCAGATTGTTTTTTTGATAAAGAACACGTACCTGATGTAATGTCGAGGGTCTGTGTGTTGTGATTGAGTTTTAAACGGAGCGAGCTGTCTGCATTATAGATTTCCAGGTAGGACATAGGTAGTACAGTGGATGATATAAAAATATGTCCTATTTTGAATGTTTGTAAGTGAGATGTTTCAAAAAAGAGAGAAGCAAGTGCGATTTGTTTCAGTCCCGCTTAATTCAGGCGGTGCTCCCACTCGATCCTGTTTTAGGAAACAATCCCCGTGATCCCCGCGTGATGCTGCATAATGTCGCCGCTCCCCGGACCCCGGAGCCCGGCCCCGGACCTACAAGCTATTATCAATTTAAATAAAAGTGCGCTCCACGACATTGTTAGAACGAAGAAAAAATATTTAAAGACGGAGCGTCGTGTAATTCTACCCTATTTCAGTGCTTAAATCATGTTTTGGTGTTTTATTTTGTGCTGAATTGAAGAAATATGGCAACAAATAACTAACTCAATAGAATACGTATTAATTTGAACTAATCATAAGTATTTCGATCATGAACGGGGGAAACTTGTATTTCCACATTTTCAGAAATAGGTACTATTTGTAAGAAATGGTGATTTGTTGGGAGGCTCATTATTTCGTCGTCATAAAGCGGCCCATAATAAGCGCCTTACAATTGTTCCGACTATTTATAGACTTGGCTAGAAATCTTTAAATAAGGCGGTAATTATATAACAACATCACGCGTACAATCCCTGAAGGGTTGGGCTGAGATTCAAGATTTAGCCGGTTATGTTTGAATCCGAGGGGGTGAGTCTATTGCCATCAACAGGGCACAAATACAGACTCCGTGTCTGCTACTGTAAAATTCCGGATGAAAAAACTTAATAACACTTTGCTCGACGCGGGAACCGAACCTAGGACTTTATGCTCAGCAGTCGTGCTTGCGATTACTAGACGAACGAGGCATTGCAGGCATGTAGAAAAGTATGGCGGTAGTTCTAGCCCAACAGGGTCACTTTAAGAAGTGCATGAAACTGGAACTACTATATTCTTGTAATCCGTAAAAAAATGAAAGGACTGACGATTTAATTGCTCATTCTAAACCATTAAGAATTTTGTAAAACTTGAGTGGTATTCATGTAAAACAATATCACCTTTCATATAGAACGAGCGGAATCGGGCGCGCGGCGGCGCGGCTGCGGTGCGGTTGCGGTGCGGCGGCGGTTCGGCGGCGTTGCGTCCGAAGCCAAAGTTCTCCATCATACCTGCGTCACTTGAAAATTGAAAAACTTTCGCAATGCCTTTCTTATGGAAATAGTTCGCGTTTACATTTGAGTGAGTTGTCATTGTAGGGATTCGCGCGCTGTCTTATTGAAATAATAGTTGACTATTACTTCTAGTTGGCAAATCGTGAAGTTCCGACTGCAATAAATTAAACCGGGGGGTGTTTATTGCTCACTTTGCAATCAAAAGCTGCGTAGATATTTTAAGGATAGCAAAATGCAAAGCATCGCGATAGCTTGTGTAAATCCGCATGAAATATTGATACAGTTTCGTGTAAACGTGTAACAAATGCGGTAATTTAAGCCACCTGCCGGCGCGCGGTGGCCGCTCCGCTCCGCCCGCTCCGCTCGCTCTGCTATGCACCACTTTTGAACTGCTTACCTCATATTGCTGCGATTTTACGTGGTTGCTATTTTTGCCGGAGCTATTGATTTTTTGCAGAATAATTATAGAAATTATTCTGTGCATCCGTTGTTAGGACAGTTAATGCAATGAAGAAATGGTCTGCACTCGTTTTAATCTGATACAGATTTACATTGCCCTAAATATTAGGGTAGCGTCGTGACCATGTCGTTGGTCCAATCCAAAATGGACCATTCACAGATACTTCGCTCATACGTTCTTAGGAATAAGTCAAACACTGTATCTATAGTCAAATTAGTGTAAGTAAGATACAACCATGTTTGTGCAATAGACGAAGAATTTAAACGAATTAAGAACCGTCGAAGAAAACAAAGCTTAGAATTTTAACTTTTGGCAGTCCTTACTTTAAGCAACTACAGAATAGAAATCGTATCTTAAGTTTTAAAACTTTTTCTCAAGTAATGACTGAACACTGACTGACTTGAACTTGTTTATAGATACGGGTGAAACCGATATGGACAAGGTGCGGACCGGTGGCGGACACCGAACACTGATAGATACTTCAGTAGTATTTGTATGGAGGTGTACCAGTTTGGTCGATATTATGCTTGACTGCTTCTGAGCATGAAGTTCTGGGTTCGATTCCCGGGTCGGGCAAGGTGGTATTGGGTTTTTCCATCAGATTTTCTGAATGGCAGCCACGGAGTCTGGATTTCCCGGTAGATGTCAATATTTCCCGGTAGATGGCAATATTTCCCGGTAGATGGCAATATTTCCTGGTGGATGGCAATATGTTTGTCCCCTTTTACATGGGACTTACACATAACTGGTGAAATGTGGGTGTGCTATTACTTTGTTTGTTGAAAGTTGATCTATATAATACCTATCTATAATGTCAGTGTCTTAACTACAAAATAAAAGAAAATTATAAACGCATCACATCATCAGTCTAAATATTTGGTGCCAAAAGTATTTAATAAAATAGAATTATTAAGAAGTGATACTCGTAACTTAAGCAAAGGTGTGTTAAAATCAAAATTAAGGAATTTATTTCTGGAGAACGAGGACACGTCGGACTATGATAGGCGGTGAATTCTAGATCAGAGTGGCCAGCTCCAGCTGCTCACTCTGGTTTGGAATTCATTATCTGTATGTTGGTGTTGGTCTGACGTTGTCTAGAAATAAATTCACGTAAGATAGGATAGGAGTTATTTATTTCTGAGTATTATTAATTTATGATTGAGATCCTAATATTAGACAGTTTCAGAGTGTGTGTATTTCAGTGTTTCAGATGTAGCTATGTATTATGTATTTTATTAGATTTTAAGTTATGTTGTAAGTTTTAAATTTGATTTTAAGTTAAAATAATTTATATGTTGTGTATAACGAACGAGCGCTTCTCGCCATCAAACTGTAAAGTTTGGCGAGTAAAAAACTATAAAAAAAATACTTGTAATTTTATGAGATTTAATAAAAAAAAAAAAAAATCACACCCATAAATGTTCATTAATAAAGACAGATATTAGTCGAAATAAAAACAGCGCGAGACATCGATGGGGTATGTTGAACAATATTTTCCGAGTCCGCGTACAATGGGGTCTGGATTCGTATCCCGCCGTCTCCACGGGAATATTTGCTCACCATCTATTTACACGAACATGTACACCGGTGATTCGCCGTGTTGGTTTAGGTCCGATACCGGCACGGGGAGTGAGAAAACCTCTTTAGTTAATATTTCTGCTTCATTAGCTTCTTACTGTAATTTGATCAGTTAGTTCATAGTTTCTTTATTGATTTTATTGAGAATGTTAGCGTTAATATTCATGTTGTTTACTTACTGTGAGATTTTTATTACACAACCAGTCAGAAACCGGAAAAGTATTACATAAGTAACAATATTGACGGCACGGTTAGCGCAGTGGCTGAGCAATTGGCACTGCGTGACGCAGGTTCGATTCCCGCACGGAATATTTTTTTGTATGGCCTACAGGCATTGGCTTGTGTACTGAAAAAATATAATAAGTCCGTCAGTTAGATTATGAAAAAAAATTTGACCTGTATTTTTTCTTTTGTTACGTAAACAAAAATTGACGAAGATACGCAGCTTTTAAAATTCTCAATACGCCACGCCATGGTATAGATTTTAGCACGTTCTGACGTCACAAGTCCCCACTCGCGAGTTTTGATGCGTTTCATCATGCGTGTCAATATTCATTTATTTGCAAAAACAAAAAATACGCGTTCATTATTTTCTAATACTCAAACTGACGGACTAAATAGATTTGTAATTTATTGATGGTGGAAATCACCCTTTTTTTTCGGGGTCTGTCTGTTTGTGAGTTAAATGTTTCTAAACGCACCCACGATACAAGAGTAGTTTCTAGCGTGTGACAACGTAACAAAAAAAAATACTGAATCAAAAATTAACTTCAAAAAAAAAATACAAGATATAATAAACTACCTAACTATACAGATTAACAAAAACTAAATAAAAATACCATGTCTAAAACATTATTAACAATGAAAACAGAAAATGAATACTAAAAAAAAGTTAAAATGTTGCTTCAAAAAATCCATCTCATCAATTAAATCTACTATTAATTGTTAATAAAAATTTGACACATTTATAGAATTTAAATTGAAATTGAAAAAAATAAAATTCTTAACCTAACCTAACTCAGTATGCTTAGTGCGAGTTTCATACTAAAATTCGAGTAACGTCTGTATCGTGTAGATCGAGTTAACGTCGTCGATAGTGACAATCCAGTGCCTCTAAGAAAGTAAGGACCGTTTCGAGCACATTGCTAACATTTTCATGTATAACGCGAGTGCAAGTTACAATTTCGACAGTTTTGACAGCTTGAATACGAAACACAGTCACTTGCGAGCTTGAAAGTTGTCACTTAAGATTTTGTGGTGAGAGCATCGTGAGAGTGGTCATAATAACAGAGTAATTTAATTTAATTTCATATTGTGAATAAAACTTACAATGAAATCTCGTATTATTTCGTTTGGAGAATGTTTGAGACCGCAAAAGCACAAGATAAGCGTAATATAACGCCACTAAAAAAACACGTAAACACGGTCACGTAAACAATGATAAGTGCTCCACTACAAGCCACTCGGGCTTTATTAGATCATTTGCTTAGATCTCCGTGCCTAAAAAGTAACAAACTTAGTTTTACAAAATTCACAGATGGATCAAGGTCACTCACTACACACCCAAAAGATATAAATTACACTAACTGCTCCGTTTATGTTCCCAATATTTCAAATTGGGACGGGCTGGTCTTTATTTTTAACAATAATATTCAAAACTGTATGCAAATCACAACACAAACTTTCGTAAACACAAACAAAACTAATGACCATTGACCACAGATAAATAATATCGTCTAACTTCGTTGTATAACCACAACTAGTTGAATAGGCAGTCGCTTCTGTTATGAACACAAAATACGACTGTCATTTTATTTTGGCCGGTTACTAACGCCACTTCTTGCAGTGAATTGACGTGAAACGAACGAACGTATTCTAGAATCTCACACTCGCAAGTTAACAATTTGTCGATACGTTTAGAAATAACACTCACAATATGTAGTTCTCACGTATTACGCTAGGTGGCGCTTACTCAGCGCCATACATATTTGCGTTAAACGTTGACACGGTCGATACGTACAAAAAACTCGCACTAAGCTTACTGTACTTATAATGCTCACCCTCACAGATAGTTAAGTATCACATTAAACTTCACTCAGAGCAATTTTCATATCTCCTAAATAAATAAAAGCCCTAAGGCGGAGTCAGTCGCAAAAGAGTCCACTAGTAATGGTGCAATCATCTAATGAATGCTTCCGGCCAGATAAGCTTCGATTAAATGCTCTCTTTATTGCCAAAGGAAAGGCGCGTTCCCTTTATGTGCCATTGAGATATCTATTTTAGTACAAAGATACGGGAAATATGATACGATTTAAAAATAGCTCGCCAACAGGAGTATCTGTGTTGTGATACTGGCTGGTTTATTGCGCTAAAGGAATTGGTTCTGTGAAAACCTCCTACATATCTTTGCAGTCTTCCGTGCACTTAAAAAAACAACTCGTCTATATTTCAAAATTGGAATCTGAGAATTGTCAATTATCCATTTATCGTTCTGAAAGAGCGATAGCGATAAGATTTAAGATAGTAAGTAACCGCAGATACGCATGTACGTGTAGGTTACACTCTACAATTTATCGCCTGCATATCCTTTCAGCGGGTAGATAATGACCGCAGTAAAACGTTTAAGCACGGAATAACTGCTGCTGGAAGCCGTTATTACAATATTATGAATGGCTTCCCTCGCGCCTCGCGCCTCGCGCCCGCGTCTCGCCTTCGTAGGCTCTATCAAGCCACACTATTTGTGGGCCTAAGTAGCCTATGCTACGTACCTTCGTAGCAATCTCGTAGACATTCGTAGCACTTAGCTACGAAATCAAAATTAATGAGGTCGAAGAAGTAGCTTTTGATTCGTACGAGCATGAAATGTTGCAACCCCACGGGTTCTTTACTTTAAAATCATGGATATTTTACGTGAGCGTAGACAACAACCAACACTGAAAAATACATTTTAAACATACACAAATCGTAAAGAGCAAATGATTTTTAAATTATTTCCCCTGGAACATAAAAGACAGCGACTGTATTAGATTGTTTCCCTAACTGAGAAATTGCTCTGGGATTGAATGCGCAAACAAAAAGCGATTTAACATCAATTTAGTATAGCTGGAATCACGTACGTCTTTCTACAATATAGAGGGTCTGGGAGAGACTCCGTTTACACATATTGCGTGTAGTCTGAAAAAAAAATGTGGAAATCTTTTTTTGCGATAATTATGGAGCATACAATGTATATTGGTGCGTTAGGAGTGGTATGTAGTACGTAGACTTCCTCTGCTTTCACCGTGTCTCCCTCGCAAGAGGATGCGAGCTGTGGCTCCGGGCGACGCGGCGCTAGTAATTAGCAGCGCTTTCCTTCCGCTTGCTCAGCCTGTCGCGCGGCGCCCGCAGCCGCCGCGACTTCGGACCCCTTACGTTACTTCTTACCTTCATAATACCTTGAACCCTACGATTTTTGTCAAACACACATTACACAACTCATTTTTTGCACACATCGTTTCTTCATTGTTCGATGAAAGGACGCATCGTTATCTTCCTGATGTAGAAACTTCTTTGTTCATTTATGGTAAAATATGAATAACTTGGGTTAAGAGATGACGAAGCATTTTGAAGGTACACATGAAAGTAATTTATTTTATTGTCATTCGTCAACACAACAAAGAAATTCTAATCAGTCTGCTTTCTGTGGACAAATATGGTAGATGCTTTATTTAAAGTGTGTTTTAGTTGAGAATCTTCAGACCTTTGTGTCACAAAAAGGGAAAAATTAATCTAATTTTAGAGGATACTTTTCTTGTTCATATTCAAATTGTCATCGCCCTTTAAATTCCTCATAATCCGTCCAATTCTGAACCGTCGAGCGTCGCCCGGGTCGCAGTAATCAAGACGGCTTCAGCTGGATTTCATTCCGCACACCAGACGAGCGGACGACTGTTATGGTTCATCTCTGAAAGATAAACGTTATTAATAAAATGAGACTTAATTATTATAAAACTAGAGTGAATGCCGACGGGAACTTATCCGTTTATTAAAGGACTTTATTCTTAAATCATATGGCTGTGTAAACTGCACTTGCACTACATTAAATCCAGTGGAACTCGACATGGTGTATGAATGTGTTGCGCATTTAAAAAAACTCATTACAGGCGGCAAGCGGCGCGCGGACGAGTGGCGTCTTTGAAGGCCCGCGCCGCTACTGCGGTATTATTCCAGATTATACCGGCTTCCATACAAATGAAATCTCGCTTAAACCCACTGCAATTTCGGAACAAGAAAATAAGGCTCAAAAGTTGTTTTACTGCACTCGCACTTTCTCGAAATTCTTTTGAACTTGTGGGCGGGGCGCGTTCAGATTAGTTATGCTCTGTGTGACTGTATTGACGAGACACCACACAAACGACAAAGGCTTTTTCTGTGCCAAATCTTGAATAAGAAATAAATTAGTAACCAAACTAAGTACCTATGTGAATTGTATTTGAAGCATGCACGTAACTTTATCTGGTCAATTTGAAGTGGGGCCTAAGTGTAGCGAGACCGCTTCGAATAACCATTACATATTTAGTTAGTATGTCCTCGGGGACTGCGCTTGCGGTTCTTGCCATTAGCGCGATTGAGCACTCGCCGACCGACCTCTGCTTTGCTTAAACCCGCTTTCGATACTTATGATTTTTCCAAAGAGCTTTATTTAATTTATTGCTTACTGATGAACTGATTCCGTGAAAGCTACGAGTCGATACATTTATTATCCTCGTAAGGAAGTTAACGTAAAATATCGATGCTTTGTTGGCTGCGGCGGCTCCGACTCGTATAGATGCAGATGAGCTAACTATTTGTCTTGCCTGATAGCAGGGGCTTGATTAAACCGTGAAACATTTAGCGGGGTTCACCTGCTAGGCTCACCGCCCTCCGCGCGGTTCAACACTCCGGCCTTTGTAAATGTATTAGTTTTTATTCGCGTTCATTATTATCCTTGCTTAGTATAGCAGAGGTGAGTTGGCATTTAGTTAGTTTGTTTATTTTAGTTATTTTTAAAATAATCTCATGGGCACAGGCACGGGGCGAGCGCTCACACAGTGATTAGGACAGATAAATGACGGACATTACTTGTAATTAATGTTTAGGTGGTCGTAATCGCATCGCGTAAAGTGTCGGCGCCATTACTTCACAGCTGCTGTTGCCGAGATATTGCCTCAAGCACCATTTACCGTTTGGCGTGGATTTATCCTTCCACATACTGAAGGGACAGTTTTACATGTTAAGATAAAAATTAAGCGGTTACGTTTTATTAAGGGGCTTTGGAATCTTCTATTTAGCGGTTGACGATTATAAATATTCATTAATGTAAGTTATATTTGTGTCGTGGACATTTTGGTTGCTTCCCCTCGATAAATATACATTTACACAGTTGATTATAGGCCCGTGTAGGGAAGAGTAAAAGCAGTTAGCGTTCGGTAGGTGTGCCGATCGAGGAGTCACAATTTCCTGCACTTAACAACACAGGAAGCAATTTTGACGAGTCATCAAACGACGGACACCGATTGACGTCGCCGAACATCAGCCTATCATTAGGTGCCGCCTGGAGACAAATTAGAAACGGTAGCTTTATTATGGCAGGTGTGCATTTAGTTGGCGAGTGGCGGTTTAAGTTTGAGTAAGGAGAATTAAAAGGCGTTCTCGCAACTTGTTCCTTTTAAATGTACCCAAGTAGTCGCCAACAAAAGTCTACAAATCGTTGGTTCTGTCTGCGGATGCCGGGCGTCGTCATCAAAGTTTGGGAATTGTGGCCATCTGCCGCGCGCCGCGTCGCTCTCAGATTACCACCGAGAGCTTCCTTTAATCGTTTTATTAATACGCCGACAAATCGTTTAACTGCCACTTGCTTCCGCTTCGTTGCTCATTTTACCAGATTTTTGATAAAGATAATTTTCCCGTGGGTTTGTTGGATCTTATTTAGAACGTTTCAGGGAAGTTTCAAATTAGTTTACAGGAATGTTACTGTAAGTGAATTTTATGCTACGGTTGTTAAAGAACTTTAACTATGTATCTCCACAAATAATGGATTAAAATAACCAATTAGCCCGAACCACAAATGTGTAAATGGTTCGTTGGTTCGTTTGCATCACAAACCCGGGTGGTTTTAGGTAACTACATTCTTATCTTATTAAGCAGCAAGAAGTTTCCTCGAAAACAAGTTCGTAAAGAAAGTTTTCCGCGGACTACCATACTTGTAGACTAATTTATGTAAAGTTGTCAGTAAATAACCGTTAAATATTCCAGGCGTATACCTAGCAGGCGGCAGTGTTGCGACGAGGATTTCCTGGTGGCTAGTCCGCTGCCTGCACTCCGCCGTGCCTGTTATTAGGGCCCGTAAATAATACACACTATTAAAACACTTGCCCTGTTTTATTTACAGACACTACGTGTACTACTCACCGAGACCACATAAATCAAACAAGAGACAGCCTACCTACCTAAATCTTCACTTGTTTATCACCACACATAAATATGAAACTAAGTTTTTGCCGCACATGAAATGCATATGAAATACAGATACACGTACATTAATATGGCAGCGTATGACAGGAGAAGTGGTGTTGGCGGCGCGATGTGCGAAATTGACACCCGTGTCCAGCGCCATTGGCTCTGATTGGATTAGGTTCGGAGCGGCGTCGCGCGCTGATGCCGAGCTCAAACGTAAAATTTTACGTGACCACTTTCCGAATGTCGACTTTCGTGGCGCGATTGCATACTTGAACGCCGTCCGCGTCGTCCTCTGCAGCTTTGATCGCTCACTATGCGCCACAATATTATGTAAATTCACCAAAGCTAGCAATAGAGCTACATTACTTACCTATTGACGTTTCGCCTCTAAACGAACACTTCTGAAATTCAATTCTCAGTATCGTATCTTACAGTCTCCACGGATTACCGACTCCGATAGTCCATTTATAAATTGATACGACTGCAACAGTTATTTGAACTGTTTTGTGATAATACTTATTGTCTAGAAGTGTATAAGAAATTCTAGGGTCCTAAAGTGAACGCAGCGGGTATTACGGCGACTGTGATCCTCTTACCTTGATGGTACCGCTATCGAAATGTTTTGTTGGACAGGCTACGCGAATGCCTTTGTATACTTTGTCTCTTGTACTTTATTAAAGTAGCTATTGGAAATAATAGTATTGGAAATTACTAATCAAATGTTGGTACAATAATGTACGGTAAGGTACTTCAGGATTTAGAAATTGAAATGGATTTCTACCTGTGTATGTAAACTTGTACAGTCATAAATTGTATGCTACGTTAACCAATGCAAAGCCATTTTTACGTTCTGTACATGTAATCTATATTTTCTTAATGCTCTCCGCTTATTCTTGAAGCAAAATTTATGAGCCATTTGCCGCGCCATACCTCTTTTAACTCGAACTAGGTACAACTTTGACTATATTTAACACATTTTTGTATATGAACGTATGTGTGTGACTTAAAGCAGTGTATTTTATTGCAAGCTTGTTCAAGTTCTCGGTCCCGCAAGCTCTTTGTGTGGGAGCATCTAAATCTCATAAGAATGCCGTAATATCCACATCTCATTACACGTAACTTTGAAGAATTATGACTTGGCAAAGTCCTTTATTGGAAATACCTTCACGGGCCTGAAATATTGCTATGTCGTGAAGAGCTAAAATTTCTAATTAGAAATTCTTTAGTAAAACTTTATTAAGTTTTTACTTACTGCAACGAACCTAATGAAAATGCCGCGCTGTCAGTCGCGCCTGTGCTCTTACCGACTTGTACCTATATAAATTAAATAAATTATACTCGGAAGCGATACTCTGCTTTTATGCAGTCTTTATTAGATATTTTCTTAAACCTTCGACGAATATTAGCAATTTCATTAAGAAAGCTATTTAATTTTATGGCACAAAAGATAGGCACTGTTATTAAAGATTAGTTGTAACGCTGTGGATCTAGATATAAACACGGAACAATGCACATTATATCTGGCTCGGTATGAGTGTTCAGCCCAGCAGGTATATTGGTGCAATTGTGTTTGTTTGTACAAGAGGTCGATGTTTGATTTGCTCGTACATTTTTATGAGTTATGGATTAGGTGGGTCCGACTGTTTGCGGTTTCCTTCTAATTGTTTACCACTGCGATATTGATTCGTGGCTTACCTCGAGGTTGTATAAAACCAAGAATTTTGTTTAAGTACGGTATGTTGAAAAGCAGCATCACTACTTCTTTCATATAAATGGCATATTTAACTTGGCGACAATATTTATGCGCATATGTTGGTTCGAGTTCGAACGGAACGCAGACGCGATACCTCTGTCGTTAGCAGTGCATTAGACGTCGCGCAAACAATTACATTACCCTTGCATGCATAGTTTGGCACGGAACCAACCAGCAGTCAGTACTACCACTCGTTGAACACGACCGACTATTTTCAACTGTTATTGTATGTTAAATTTGAGTTTATGGCACTCTTTACCGACTGGCAAATCGATACTCGTTTTACGATGTACGGTGAGATACACAAAGTAAAAGTTGTTGCGAATGAATGGAAACGCAGCGACGATTCTGTTTTGTGTTCTAAATTCGAGATCACAGCTGTGGACGTTAGGTTTAATGTTAAAACATTGTAAGCTTATTCTGACATATTGCAGAGTAAGTGAATAACTAAGAAAAAAAATGTAAAATGACTGCCAAAAAGTGGAAGAAAATAAATCTGTCATTAGGAACGCAAAGGTCAACGCAGACAATTGCAAAATAACTTCTCAACAAAATTCTTTTTTTCGGATACCTGTATAATTTGAACCACCACAATCTAAAAGTTATAATAATGTAACTATTACAAAACAACTTAACTTCGTTGAACGTATTATTTCAAATGGGACGTCTGAAGAAACCGTGTTGTATCTAAAACAAAGAGATCTTAAAGAAATGGAGGAAATAATTTAGTTCTTTGTGTTGGCAATATCGGGCAAGCAGACAGACTGGTGCGCCCCGGGCATCGCGGTATTAATCGAGCCAAAGCTGATTATGCACTTGTTTCGAAAGTTGTCTTTATGACGGTTTCCGTTTCCTTTCTTAGGGAGTTTAATTTAGTAAGCTCCTTAGGTTTTCGTAATTGTGTTCTTGAAGACGTATTGGAAAGATGTTTGATTGAATATTTTTGATGAAAGAAACCTTTTTATAGATTTTTTTTTGAAGTGGAAGTCTAATAAAATTATGTTTCTTTCTTGGCATTTAAACCTGCTGCCTGTTCATCTTTTGGTTGTGTCTGGACATGGACGAAGCAATTTAAGTATGTGTGATGGTGGCCGGTGGCGTTTTGTAATTTCTGCCTATACCTATGGGCTAAAGGCATAAGCAAAGCATGGGTTAATATTTTAAATGTAACTGATACCTCTATACACAAGAAGTTGGCAGATTCATCTCAAAATAAGTGATACAATTTTTTCTTGTTTATCTCTTATTATTTTATGTAGTTTGTTTTATGTATGGATATTTTTGTATTCATGTTTGTAATGGATATCATCTCGTTTGTCTCACACCTGTGCTGGCTGGTAGAAAATGCCCAAGGCTAATTCACCTTTGTACAGTATACTTACTTGTGCTTAAAGCTTACTTGTGCTTATAAATAAACAAATAATAACTTCCAAAATAATATAAATGTTTGACGTTAAGCTGTAACTTGTTATCCAGAATCTCTAGACACTAGGAGCAGGGTCAGCGTTCCGTTTATGTAACAGAATGAGGTTTTCTACATAGTGTAGTAATAAAACTAGACACCCTCACGATCTAAGGCTACATTTAGTACAATATAAATCGGAATAAAACCTTTTTGTATAACCGACTTTACTTTTGGGGTTCCGTACCCGAAAGGGGTACCCAGGGGGACAACGGGACCCTCTCAATCAGCCTCCGCCCGTCCGTCCATCCGTCTATCTGTCTCGATATCATAATTCGGAATAGGTAGACAGTTGATTTTTTCACAGAATATGTATTTCTGTTGCCACTATGACAAAAAAAAAACAAAAATTAAAGGGGCCTACTATGAAGGTACGGAACCCTTCATACGCGAGCCCGGCTCGCAATTGACCGGTTTTTTAATCTTGTCAGATTATGTTCTGAACAGTTATTGTATCAAATTTGATATTCCTTGCCCATATCTTGGTAAAATGCCCCGTTTATTTCCTTTGCAAACTAAGATGTAATCGTCGTTTTATAACCGTAATAACTAACTTTGTAATCGAGAACTGACGAGGCATGCGGGTTTTATTTTACCCTTTGTTTGACCCTTCTTCTATAAGACTATTTAAGTAGGTAACCAATTTTTAGATTTGCTCTCATGACAAAATACTTATTTTATAGTCACAGAAAATTCAATGTTTATAATCTGCGGAGTCTGTACATATAATCTAGGTGAAAAGGTAATTCCAAAAATCCAAAGAAAATTAAAGTTACTGGTCTAATGTGGACAAATGTAACATGATTGCATTCATGTGTAGCATCCAAATGGTCGTGTGTCGTAGAACTTGTAGCCAGAGTGCTACGCCGCTACGCCGCTACGCCGTAGTCGGTCCACACCGCCCAAATACCCACCAGGCGGCTTTAAGCCGTATTTATATTTAACGTCTCGGTCGCGAATATCGTTCTGGATAAATGCCTCGAGGCACACTATAGTCTGGATACAATCATAGAAATAATCACTCTTGGATAAAAGACTTCAGAGAGACTAGCTATTTAATGCTACGAATAAAAACGGCTACCATTATAATAATCCTGTTATTTAACTAGAAATAATTGAAGTACTTTAGAACTACTTGAAGTACAGTTAAGCTATAGCTAGAAGAATAAACAGTCACTGTTTATTAAACTCCTATTTTATTCTACTCATAGCTACCAAAAAATCAGCCAATACTTTTGACACACCATATTCATTAAAGCAAAGCGTGAAGTTCCCCGCTGGTTGTGTAGCCACCCTATAAGAGAGGCTGAGCGTGCGGCCAGCCTACGTCACGGCGCGATTTGCAAGATCCGCTCTATCAATGCGAACACACCGACCGTTTCCACTGTTTCACTCCTAGTGTGGACTGATTTAGAGGCGGCCTGATACACAGGGTCTGATCGAGTCAGTTAGGAGAATCTGTTAATGATAAATAAACCAGGAGATGAAAAAGAGTCCCCAATGAGTATTTTGCGCACAGTTCAAAGATTGACTTCTTTCTTTCTTCATCATGTGGGTAGTACCTAACCTAGTGTCAGAGTTTTATGCCGCCTTACAAGTCGCCGAGAAATATTTCTCAGACATGCTGATTTCCTTCACCGAAGCTAGTGATAATGTGAAGTGAATCTGAAAAATCTGATGTGCGTGTCTTGGGTTCGAATTTGAGACCTATGACTTGGTAGTCTGATGGTGATAGCACTAGACTTTCACTATTTATTTTTGACTAGCTGACCCACTACGCAACTTCGTCTGCATCACATAAGCGCGAAAACGCTCGTACAAGGAATTAATTTTCCTTATTTTTTTGTTTGCATCATTTTTCATTAAAGCTCCGCTACTCTTGGTCGTAGCATGATGTTATAAATGGACTATCCAACACAAAAAGATTTTTTCAATTCGAACCAGTAGTTCCTGAGATTAGCGCGTTCAAACAAACAAACAAACTCTTCAGCTTTATAATATTGGTATAGATTTATATTTACCTAATTAATTTGGTGCTCTAACTATTTATCGTTCTGTCTTTTATGTCATTAAAATTAAAACATCTAAATTATAGTTTAAACAAGCTGAAATGACTGCATTAGAGGACTAGGAGCATCAATTCACTATGCTACACCAATTCATTGTATATTTGATTTTACAAAAACGTAAGGAGGACATTACTCATCTCTATTTCTCAATTGGAGAGCTTGGGAACTGAAAGGATGTCTCTAAAAGGTGTTATTAAATTCCCATTTGAAACAAAGTGGACTGGAAACATTTGTAGAATGCTGATTTATACGCGGCTGTCAAATAATTAATTCAAATTAGTATTAACAGCCGCGTGTGACGTAATTTAAAATGAAAATGCCAATTTATACCTGACGGTTATTGTAGCCGCGCTGAAACATACATACAACAATAAATAGTTCATACAAAAGTAATTTTGTAATTAGGGGCGTACCCCGTTACCACCAAATATCTATACAATGCGATTGCGACATAAATGCCAATTGTCGAATTGTGATCCGTATGTCGGCATTTATTGCATAGCACGTCTGTTATTTGCATACGTTTGAATACTAAGTACCGCCAACGTCATGGCTTGAAGCCACTTTAATTGAATACTTCGATTTATGCTTATTAGTTCTATTTTGTGTTTTATTGTTAAATTAAAGGTTATTAGCTATCACAGTTTGTGTTGAGCGCTCGCTATGATATCAGTTCAGATATTCACGCCAAACATGAATGTATTCGGAACAGTGGCAGATCACGTAAAGTAAGAGGGCGGTGAAATCGTGTTGAGTTAGAGGCAGCAGATCCAAGACACGGGTTAACCAACAGTCAAGCCAGATATCAGGCGGCGGTAATAACTTATTTATAACAAGTCTCTGGTAGACGGCTCGCGTCCCGAGTCTACGTGCTCCTAACGCAGGGACGCTCACTCGTACTCCGAGGTGTTTATGTCCAAATTTCGGGTTCTGAAATAAGTAGAATTTCTAGTTCTCCGCAATAAGATGAGTATTTTTTCTTTAAAATATGTTATGAAGAGAAGGGGAGGTAAAATTGAAACTGGCGTCATTACTTAGTATGCATTGGGCGGCGCGACGTGTTGCGATCGCCCCGCCGCCGCGCGCCGCGGGATCGACGCTCCGGTCACGTTTTTCCAATTGTTTTCTGACGACGTGTATCATTCTTTTAAATCAGAATTCATGATTTATTGTCGTATCGTACACGGTGTAGGTACGCCTGAAGTCTCATACGGTAATGATTTTTTTTTGGTGAAGTCGCATGACATATCAGTGTCATTTGTGTTACGAGCAGCAGACTCAATTTCGCGCACGTGAACGATCCACAATAGCGTCTTTAGTATTCATGGGTTTGGTGGAGATATGGTATGACATTTGCAATTTTTGTTTCATTAAGAATTCAGATGTAAGGGATTGTGGGAATGAATTGTTAGGAGGCGTCGCGTCGCGCTGTCGTGCTTGTGCGGGCGCGCTGTTACACACATTCCGCTTTGTATTTATTACGTATGTTTATGGGCACTGAGAAATAATTGATTCCTACGTTGTAGCTAAATATATGTTACTACATTTCGTGGAATTGCGGTAATCGTATCGTATCTTTGTAAATTGTATTTTTGTCTGATTTAACTAAATTCTTTCTATAAACTGATACATATTTCAGCTTTTTTATTGGTCATTTAAATAAATTTTGCCACTTAATTTTTATGCTTATACAATATACATATTTCCCAATTTCTGTACTTTTTATCGGGCGATACTTTGACAAAAAACATGTTATTTACAGCGTTATATGTGGTACGTTGTTAATATCGGTCATTTATTAACGTTGACCCGAAAGGATATTATTTATGAAGTTTTAAAGGCAGTTTCTGTTCGCTATCCATCACGCCCAGTGTCAATAATGTGTATCAGCAGAGTGAAGTTGCGGTATCAATCATCCTAACTTAATTGTCCGGGTTTGTAGGTAGTTTTCTCTTGTAGATGCAGATATATCGTGTGATAGAATTTATAGTCAAGGTTGTTTGTGTTAAATTATGCAAAAAATAGAAATTTAACGTAAATTGTATAAAAGTAGGTATAAAACATTGACTCAAATGGTTATTTTTCATCGATCTATTATTGCTTTATGAAAATGGTACATAATTTTAAAAAGACAATTGAGAAGTGCTCTTGGAAATTCTGTTTGTTTTGTAACTGTGAGTCACCTACGAAAAACCTTTATTTTATTGCTCATTTTCTGTTATTACCTACTCTTGTTAGTAGCAATTACATTGAGAAAAAAACGGAACCAAGAATAACCAGACCTACCTACCTACTTACCTATATATTCCAGAGAGGAATAGAGAATGTTTTTACAATCAAAGAATTAATTAATTTTAAAGCCATATAGTATATATAAAGCCATTTAGTTATAGTACATAGTAATTAGAACCCTACATTGGTTTTTCTTTTTAACCGACTTCTAAAAAAGGAGGAGGTTTTCAATTCGGATGTTTCTATTTTTTTTTATGTTTGTTCGCGCATAACTCCGTCGCTTGCCAACTGATTTGAAAAATTCTTTTTTTGTAGGAAAGGGTATACTTTCCAAATGGTCCCGTGGTCACCAAGTCGGTATCTGATGATGGAATCTTGGCGAAATCGAGGGAACTTTTCAATTTTTTTAAGGATAACGTACAGCGATTTTGGTATTTTCTACAACAAGTGAAGCATTTGCGTTCAATAAGAACCATTCTATTATCAGATCTCATGATGAAGCCAAAATTCAGGCACTCCATAATGGGACAATCTATCCTCTTGTTGTAATTGTATAACGGTGTGCACTTTCCATGTGTACTAGTCACATGTGAACCACTGAAAAGTGAAAAATAAAAACTTTTTTGCAAAAAATAAAACCGACTTACAAAAAAACAAAACAGTGTAAAATAACTTTAGCTTCTGAAGTCGGTGTCAAAAAAATAAATCAATCAAACAAAGGTCACCGACTTCAGAAGCTAAAGTTATTTTACACATTTTTGTTTTGTTTTTTGAAGTCGGTTTTATTTTTTGCAAAAAAGTTTTTATCTCATCGAACTTTTCAAGCCATCTAGTGCTTCTTGTACGATATATTATGATATAAATGTACTCGGTTTTCTTTTTTCATTTACCCAAATAATATTTAGCACTATATCCTCGTTAATGTATACATAATAATAAAGAGACACAGACCTCACCTGCACATTTGTATACTCGGTACGTAAGTGAAATCCAAATTTCCAAGTGAAGCTTAATCCTGAATGTGTTCCCTCTAACTTTGCTTTTGCTGTTGTTTTAGTTATAATGGTTCACTTTGGTGGCCAGGGAATTATTGCTAATGCAAGTTGCATTCGTGATGTATTATGTGAATATATCATCTTTTATTAACTGAATCCTAGCCTTGTATTTGCAGTTCAGATTCATGGTCTGGAAGTACTGGACGTTTATGTTCATATTATACTGTTGATGTCTTCTGTTGGGTTGCTTATTCGACGATGCTGTTTTGTAAGTTAAATCTTCAAATAAATTATGTCAATTGTATCAGATTCGTATTTATGTATTAGTTTTATGATACCGTGATAACTAACTAACTAATAATGAAAATGCAGCATCCTATCTCATGATGTCATTTGAATTTTCCACCATACCGTGTATAAATTATCATCATTTCAGTTGAAAGAAAATTCACAGACGCATGCAATTGTAAATAAAAATGCAGACGGCTATGTACCTGTATAGGTACCTATTATGTCTACCTACATATTAATTCAGACATGGAAAGTTATATTTTTTGGGAAACAAAAGAATCATTATTTACATATGTGTAGCTACATCATACGACACAAAACATATAGGCAAGTGAAGCCACAACACGGTCACATATGGCCGCCAGTCCTCGACCTCCGGCAAAATGCTGACATACTGATTCTATTTTGCCGCTCAAGCGGTTAGAAAAATATGTTATTCTCAGAGTGTGACTCCTGAAATATGATGTTATTGATCCGCCTCTCGGAACAAATAAAATGTAGTACAGTGCTGGTGTTATTACATTTATGTTTAAACTAGAAATAAGCTTTGTTTCAGACAGTGTACGTTTTAGAAAAGTGATGGTAATTGAATAAAGTAACCGTAAAGAATAGTTTTTGTAGGAAAATAAGTCATCATCATAATTTTATTGCCTTTATCACAATTCATTTGGGATCGGTGTCTTCTTCTTCCAAACTTCTCTAACTCGTCAAAAAAAAGAAGAAAGAAGGTTAAATTGGTTATAGAATGTGTAAAGTTGTGTCACAGCTTAAAGTTAAAAGAAGAAGAAAGAAAGTCAAATTGGTTATAGAATGTGTAAAGTTGTGTCACAGCTTAAAGTTAAAAGAAGAAGAAAGAAGGTTAAATTGGTTATAGAATGTGTAAAGTTGTGTCACAGCTTAAAGTTAAAAGAAGAAGAAAGAAGGTTAAATTGGTTATAGAATGTGTAAAGTTGTGTCACAGCTTAAAGTTAAAAGAAGAAGAAAGAAGTTTAAATTGGTTATAGAATGTGTAAAGTTGTGTCACAGCTTAAAGTTAAAAGAAGAAGAAAGAAGGCTAAATTGGTTATAGAATGTGTAAAGTTGTGTCACAGCTTAAAGTTAAAAGAAGAAGAAAAAAGGCTACATTGGTTATAGAATGTGTAAAGTTGTGTCACAGCTTAAAGTTAAAAGAAGAAGAAAGAAGGTAAATTGGTTATAGAATGTGTAAAGTTGTGTCACAGCTCAAAGTTAAAAGAAGAAGAAAGAAGGTAAATTGGTTATAGAATGTGTAAAGTTGTGTTACAGCTTAAAGTTAAAAGAAGACGAAAGAAGGTTTAATTGGTTATAGAATGTATAAAGTTGTGTCACAGCTTAAAGTTAAAAGAAAAAGAAAGAAGTTTAAATTGGTTATAGAATGTGTAAAGTTGTGTTACAGCTTAAAGTTAAAAGAAGAAAAAAGAAGGTTAAATTGGTTATAGAATGTGTAAAGTTGTGTCACAGCTTAAAGTTAAAAGAAGAAGAAATAAGGTTAAATTGGTTATAGAATGTGTAAAATTGTGTCACAGCTTAAAGTTAAAAGAAGAAGAAAGAAGGTTAAATTGGTTATAGAATGTGTAAAGTTGTGTCACAGCTTAAAGTTAAAAGAAGAAGAAATAAGGTTAAATTGGTTATAGAATGTGTAAAATTGTGTCACAGCTTAAAGTTAAAAGAAGAAGAAAGTAGGTTAAATTGGTTATAGAATGTGTAAAGTTGTGTCACAGCTTAAAGTTAAAAGCACAGACAATCAATAAAATATTTTAACGCAAACCAAACTAAATCTTACCTGCATATCGCTAAACAGAAATCCGAAAGAAAAACTTCAAACCTGTTCAAGGGAAGAAAATTATGTTAACTACTAAATCTATTTCCCTCGCGTTCGTTTTGTAACCGTCGAAAAGCTAAGCTTCGGTACAAAGTAGTAGTGTTGATGGATTTTATGCAATTTTCAGTATCTATCACACCCAGCGCAAGATGGCGGGCCCGCTGGGATTAAGTTCGATCTTTTCGCAATACTTACAGGGTAAACAGTTTGGCGCTCGCGCCGCGCCGCGCCGCGCTGCCCCACATCACTAGCGGCGGAGATAACAAGCTGATCGGGTACAATGCTAACATATTTTTAGGGATTGTTCGACCGACTTAGTTTTTATTTGTTGGGTAAATTCTTCTGCATTAAGTTGGGTAGGTAGTTCTATGTTAACTTAGAATTATTAGAAATTAACACATACACATAGTGCTGTACCAAGTCAAAGTGTAAATACCACGCGAAGGAGATACGTGACTATAATTATTATTTTCTAGTGGCAAATTTTCCTGTGTAACGAATAAAACTATTTTTAAACACGTTATGTCGTAATATACTGCTTATTAAAAAAAAAACTCTGAATTTAAATAAATAAAATAAGCTGTAGTTTTGCCACCTTTTCATAAAGAGTTCCCGAAAACGTAATGCGAAAGATTCATCAAAGGTGTTGAATACGCAAACAAACTACAATTTTATATATAGTGGGCAATTCATTATTATGAAGTGGCAACGCTTATAAAATTTTGCCAAATGCCGGCTTTGCAGCGGCTACCGACTAGATTGTATGATGGCTCATTCATAGCGCGCCGAGAGTCAGAAATTAGTTTTTTAATAATAAAAATGGTTGTTAATAAAAACTTTTTGTTGCATACTACATACAAACAAGCTATTCAATTGTCTAGAAATATTCATGAGCCACAAAAACATGACGCATCGCAATTAAATCGCTTTTATAAACTTCAGTCATTCCGTTCAATCAGCAGCTATCGGTGCATTATTCACGGCCTTTGTTGTGATTCGAATATTTCAGCCAATCAACAAACAGCTGTGAAATTAAACACACGGTGAAATGCAAGCAAAGCAAAGGTACTACGGCTTTGTTTTACCTATACATTTGACGTTTCAAAAAGTTTCCCGATTTTCAAGATAAGGTGCAACGCTTTGAAACTGAGTTAAAGATTTTTTACTCTTTTCAGTGTACGTCAAGGCAATGTATTCCGTGAGCAATTGCTCTTAGCACGTATTAGGTGAAATGTAGTTCTGTGGAAGTGCATTAACGGGTAATTAACGTAAAATATTATCGGAAATAGATCGATCAACGCGAACCCATCTATAATGACGTAACACTGACACAGATATAACAAGCTGCACTCGTGTTGTGACGATATGCCGAGGACGTGCGTGGAATAAATTTTTGTTCATAGAAACCATTTTCAATTTCACGGCTCAATCTTTGTGTGCTCGGGGTGAATATGTAAAAGGGCATTCGTTGATGTCAACAAAGTGTAATGGTTTCGTGCTAGCGCGCGCTTGATCTATGAGTTAGAATCCAGACCGATTCTAAATTGGAAAAAAATATTATACCACCTGCCTATTCAGGGCACACGCGGGCCGTTCTATTGAATTCAGCGTTTGTCCGTATTTGTTTGAGCTCGCCATAGAATTCCTTGTACCGGTAAACAAAAACATGTGAAGCGTTTAACACCCGAAGTAATTAATTTTAAAGTTCCACTTAACGTTTTTACTCCTTTCTCAATTTACTAGGTGTTGATTGATACGCTAGGGTATTTTCATCGATCAATGTCGTGTAGCTATTGCTCCGAAACGTTAATTGTTGATTTTATCTGGAATTTACCGTTTTATTCGTATATTTAGTGTTTATAATGGCGTCGTAATGTCGGTAGCATTCTGCGATTTTGTTTGTGTCATTTAAGTGAAAAATTGCCCATACAAGTGTCAAGAAAAACGGGAATAAGTAGGTAGTAGAAAACGTCGGCAGTATGGGCAGGGAGCGACTTTTGACAAATTATTTAAGAACGTGTGTTAGGGGACGTGGGCTATTATACGCATGATTGATAGTGTTGATAGCGAGCCGACAAACGTTTCCTTTTTAATCTTTTCTCGAGTTTAACATAGATCTTTTGTTAAAGAATGATTGCCTTTTGTACAGCGAGGCGCTAACATATTGTTTATTATCACTTTGATATTTTGTTCGTGTTACGGGGCTGGCAGGGCGCCAAGTGACACGACACAAAATGTTGGCTGTTTTAGAAGCCGCGTACACCAATAATTTGGAGATCACACACCGCACAAATGGTAACTTATTGCAGTCCCATTATGGACGAAGTCGTTTACTAATACTTGATTTACATAGACACAAAAACAGTATTGTATATGTAGCGGAAAAACATTACTGCGAATTGAATTTGTTTTGAAATAGTTCCATAATTCAATAATACTCAGTATTGGACTGTAAAATAATGGGAGGCGTTTGGTAGCTATCACAGAACACCAAAGTAACTGGAATACGGTGAACATCGATTGTATTTTGTGGGCGCGTACGAATGGGGCAAACATTCCATCGCCTATGGATGGTGTTTGAGAAGTCTAAAGCTTCCAGTGGTTGCCTATTTCGTTCTCCGCTACTTGTGTTTTGATGCATCTCAAATAAATGAACTCAATAATTACAATTGTTATTTACGATTGTGATTGTTTCCTTTAACTTTTTGCAGGGAAACAATACCTATTTGACAGATTCATTTCCCTAAATGATTCTGTCAAATAGGTATTGTTTTCAATGAAGTCCATTTTTTTGTGATTAGTCCGTGTGAGGTGCGGTTTCACCTAGCACAGGAACCGGGGTTTCAAATGGGGGTACACTACATAAATACGAAAAACTTTATTCCGAAAGTCCGAATTCGAAACTGAAACCCGAATTTCAAAATACCGATTTTCATATTTCCCAATGATTCAAAATTCCGAATGTAGCAACTCCGATTTATCATTAATCCTATTTTCATAATTCCTTAATTTCAATATTCCTAACGTTTATAATTACTATTTTCAAAATACCGAGTTTCAATAGAACGAATAACAAAAAGTCCGATTTAATGATAATTCGAAGGTTCTCTATCGTGTTACCTAACTTTTTAATCCATAATCTAAAATGTCATAATTTTTTTTTGTCCTAATCAACATTTGTCCGAATGATAATTTACCCGAACTTTATATCACATACTATCATATGCCATAAAGTTGAAATCCCTAAATATAATATGCCCTAAATCCGTTTGTCATAAGTATTACAATCAATAATATACAAAAGACACAAAACCGTTTTCAATAAAGGTCATGAGTCCTATTCTTAGAACTAATTTGTATTACCGAGTTTTTGCTATGAACTTCTGTCAGGCGTTACATAGATAAGAACACGCAATATTTTTTCTTCTACCGACTTGTTTTGAGATGCACGCATGTATATAGGCGTTGACCTGCAATGCAAGCAAGCATGCAGCAAGCATGTGGCACGCATGTAGCAAGCATGCGGCAAGCTTACAGCAAGCAAGCAGCAAGCAAGCATGCAACAAGCAAGCATGCAAGCAAGCATACAGTATGCAAGCAAGCATGCAGCATGCAAACGAGCAAGCATCATGCAGCAGGCATGGTTTCTGTCGCGGCGCTGCGGGTCTCCGGCGGCCTCACGCGAGCTCCGCGCCTGCGCGATTTTAAATTACACTCTTAGGGTAGGGCAGACAAGACTGCGTGGAGTCGGATTTACAGCGATTCGTTTCTGTCACTAAAACCTAACTTTTAGGGATTTTTTTAGCTACTAACAATTTATAAATGACCATTCGGAATCATACTCATGTGAGACAATACTTAGGTCATACGACTTTATGTCATGTAAAATTATTGAGATTCAATTATTATAGTATTCGATATTATGACAAAATAGTATTAGAAGTGAAGTTAGTTATTTAAAATAAAAAATCGGTATTTTGAACATTATGGTTACTGTAGTTTATAGCAAACGTGTTATGTATAATGATTTTCGGACAAAAAATTTTAGGACAAGCAAGGGTACCTAATTCGAAACATCAAAAATACGAATTCCGATTATTAAGATACCGATTAATTCCGAAATAAAAACGCCTTATTGCTTCCTTGGTCACAATTTTATTCTAACCTAACCAAACCCAAATGATTCACCAACAATAGAGGGGATCTGGCACCCGGCTGCCGCTGCCGCGGTACGCTCGCTTAGCTTGCTTGCTTCGCGCTTTATTAAAGCGCGAAGGCACAAGTCACAGTTCTAGCCTAACCTAACCGAACTGATTCATCAAAAATACAGGGGATTTGCAGCATACAAGCAGGCATGCAGCGTGTAAGCAGACATGCAGCATGCAAGCAGGCAATCAGTAAGCAAGCAGGCATGCAATATGCAGCAAGCATTGTTTCTGTCAAGGCTCCGGCGCTACGGGGTTTGGGCGGCCCCAATGCAACATGCAAGCAGGCATGCAACATGCAAGCAGGCATGCAGCATGCAAACAGACAATCAGTAAGCAAGCAGGCATGCAACATGCAGCAAGCATTGTTTCTATCAAGGCTCCTCCGGCGCGGCGGGGTTTGGGCGGCCCCACGCGAGCTTATCTTGGCAGATGATTTTAACGCACCTTGTTTCTTATGTCAGTGAAAATATTTTCGTATTTTTCTGTGAGTATTAAATAAATAAAATTATCATTTGTTTCAAATTATCAAACTGTCATGCATAACTTCGAATACAATTAAACACCGAAGGGATTAAGGCAAATATATATTTATGTAAAAATTAATATTGTATTTTCAGAAACCTGCAGGTAAAATGGCGCTGCCAACATATTTAGTAAAGTATTTATGAATGAAATATTGGAATCATTCGTTATAAGCGGTGTGCTGTAGAATGTAAACAAGGGCGTACTTACATGGGCTTCGTACATAAAGCTTATTCATTTTATATGGGGATATCCATCATGTTTATATCGGACCCCGGTGTGACAGCGCGTAGAGGTTGTCGGCGATATTAGGCGGAATTAACAACAGTTTGTGATACTTTGACGCGGAATAATGTAGGGAATCATTCAATATGGACACTTTTACCAGTAACAGCATATTTTGAGTCGAAAATAACTCTTAAACATAAATGGTTCATTGGCATGTTTCGAAACTTTTTAATGACCTGAAAGCTTTTATTGTACAATTTTCAGGAGTTGTTTTACGACTTAAAAGTATTGGATAGGGTATAGATTGAATTATAATAATATTTCGGTGGCATAATTGTTTACAGAGGGAGCTTGTGGGCAGCGGGCACGTGGGCCGGTGGTGGGCACTACAGGTAGCGTCTACGTCGGAGAGCCGCGCCCCGGGGGAAATCAACACAACAATTACAGCGCAGACCTACTTCCAATAACACCCGCCAAACCTTTAAAAACCGAACGACGTTCTCCTATTACACTCACATGAAATATTGCTTTGTTCCACACAAATCGACGGCGCACTACAACGCGAACGCTACGTAAATGATTCTTATCTCGAAATGAAAGGTATTATGTATTTACGACGCTGCTCAGTTCTGTAAGTCGGTTTGTGATAATACTATGAATATTCAGAGGCTTCGGTCGTCCCTGAGGATGGAACCCTTCCAAGCATAAGAGAGGAAACGCGGATGGTGAGTTCCAAAACAATATGATATTATCGCGGCGTTTAGGCGGTCCTAATAAGATTTACCTCAATATTAATGCGCATCGCGGCGTCCATTATTTGGAGGTATTATCTAAACACGGCCGGTATATTCCGTCACTTTCATTTTCAGCATTTAATAATAGGCATTGACGCGCCGAGGGTTGCCAAGTGGTCTTTGGGAAACTATTATACTGTCTACGAGTGTTTGATTGTGATATATTCGGTTTTATGGTAACAAAAGAACAACCCTAGTATTACAGAACAATCGTGTCCTCCAACCTTTAGCTCCATAAAAGAGTGGAATGATTAATTGTTTCTCCGACCTCTTCAAAACACCGCCTTATTCTTTTAAAGACTTCCGTTATTTTCCGACTCGATGACGGCGAGACGGTGATTTTCGACTATAAATTAATATTAAATTACGGATTAGGAGCGAAAATATTTTCAGCTGTTGTTTTTCTATCTACCGAGTTTTTAAAATATTATTTCAGAAATGAAGTATTAAATTATGGATCGTTCTATTTTTGTTCTTTTACTTTGTTTGTTAAAAATAGAATTTACAAAGATGGAAGTTTTAAGTACACACGCGTTGGGTTCATACACGTAACTGGCCACACTATCCACCTAACGCCCTACGTGGCGATTACATGCACAAATGCATGTCATCAATTATTGTTTTTGGTGAGCGATCTTGTCATGTAGCGAGGCTGCGGGCGCCGGGTGGCCAAGCAGACGCGTGAATTCAATCTATCGGCTCACGCGCCACGAAGCGGCGGCGTCTGTCGGCGCTTTGAACAGGGCCACTAAAAGCGATTCGCCGTAAACAAGAATTAACGCCAAACCTGCATCGACCACTGCACTCTCCTTTATGGTGACATGATAAAAGCTCTCCGTTTTGAGAGCTAACGTACGTTATACTACTGAAGTATGTGTGGTTTATCCAATGAAAATCTCGTACTTTGTTCAAAAAATCTGCTTTTAAAAGTCGAATTGTAACTAAGCTTGTTTGATCCTAGACGTAAGATTTAAAATGTAAACCAAATTGCAACTTCCTCGAAAACTAAGAATTACAAAATGTGAGTAATATAATTTTGTTTGCTATTTCGTATCGAATTATACAGGGTGAAATTGAATAGATGCGACAAATTTAAATATACAATAATACGTGTTGTCAAGAAAATGTATAAAATATCAAATGTAAAATTGTAATGAACGAAGGAAGGGTAGTGGGCGGCGCGCGGTCGCCGGGAAGGGATGTCAGCGCTGGCGCACATGCGAGGTTTGGCAACGTCGCGCGATACTTACATTAGAAACTAGGCTAAATTAGGTAAATGACCGCTATGAACGGGAATACCGATAATTCGTACTTAAATAAAGATAATAACATCAATGGACCTTTTGAAAACGATAATCGCGTAATTTTTTTTAACGATTTAGATAGTAGAAAAAACAGTTTATAATTACTATGTTACTGTAACTGAAGCTCCCATTTCATTTTGTCGCATTTATTCAAATTCACCCTGTATAACAACTTACTTCTACGGAATAAGCTCGCTCAACTTCTGAAAAGAAAAAAAAGCTCAAAGGTGGGAAAAAGTAAATTTGTTCTTTTCGATTTAAAAAGGAGGCACTATGCATCATAGTCTTTATGTCCACAACAGAGGCAAAAAATGTTTAATACGTAGAGGTATGTAGTATCGACCCATCGATGGTCGTAAAGAGGAATTAGTGTAGCTCTGTGTTCACACCCTTTTATGGGCGAACGATAACACCATCGTCAGACCTATGGTTTGATAAAGTCTTTTGTAGCAAGAGAACATGTTGGTGAAAGAGTATGTTGTTGGATTTATTGGTGTGGGGAGAAGGTCTTTTAGCTATTAGCTAGGAGCTGAACAAGCAAAGAGTCTATAGGTATTTAGTGATAGGTAGATGGACTCAGGTGTGAAGTGAGTATCAGATGTAAGACGGTTTAAGATGTGTTTCATTTCAGAAACGTTTTGTGTAATTAGATACTTTGTGCTGACTGTACACGAGTAGGTTGGGTGCGTACCGTTTGATATAATAACAAAACAACACATACTTTTTTTTAGTATAACGATGAAATGATATAATGAATTATTGATATAATTTCAGTTTACCTAATTTTATATGGCTTTATATACATTTTCCATAACGCACATTTGAACTAATGTTCAGTTAGTATAATATTTAGTTAGTATATTAATTAAAATCTATAGTAACGTTTAAAATAATTTTGAAACCAACTATTTTGTGTTCTAAATTTTTGCAAAAACTGATTGAACTATAAACGCCTGCTACTTTCGTGTGTTATTGTTGATGAATCATCTCGGTTAGGTTAGGTTAGAACAGTGACAAATTTTATTCACATCTCTACCTACATATTTGATAGAAACAAACTAAAAAAATAGCCATTTGTATTTTTACAATTTAATATTACTTACCTTAAACGAGAAGTGGCAGGCAGAAGGTCTACAAGCAATGTTTTACGAGTGATGTGTCGCAGAGGGCAACGTTTTTCTTAACAAGACGTCCCTCCGGGCCTCGCGAGCCTCACGGAATGTTAAATACTCTCCCTCGTTAGTAACTTTCGGCTACTTTCACTTCTCGCTTCAAGGCGGAAATAATGGAGCATTGTAAACAAGTAATGAGTCAGAGAATAATTGAATTGAGTTAAATTTCGTATTTTTGTTGGTTTCTATTAACATAGTATATTATCAGCACGCAGCCACGGAGTCCGGATCTTTGCCGGTTGATGCAATTGGCTCGCTCCCTATTTAATAATAAATGATATTTATTTTGCAAAATTGGTTTTCACAAACAGTTTTACACGTATTTATTTTTTAAACTAGATGAGGCTGTGGTGTTTCGTACCTGACTACTCTGAGAAGAAACAGCCGAAACAAACTCAGAGGTCATAGTCTCTTTTAAAGTCCAGACAATCTTGTTCAACTCACATGAGAACTATGCAGATTAGTGTCTGAGATGGTCTTTTGAAGAAAAATTCATACAGATTTGAGTGAAACTGTCCAGTCAGTGCAAGCATTTGTCAGTTATCGTGTAGCTCGACTTTTAACTCAAGGAGCTCAACGAAACGACGAACAATACCAAAGAAAGGACATTTGGGTAGGTCGCTTCTAGTACTCAAACTGCCAGACAGTCGTGGGAAAAAAAACAAAATGTGACCCACATGGTCCTCACATTCACAATAATGAAATAAAATAAATAATAATTTACAAAACGAATGTCAATAAAAATACGATATAAAATTACGATATACACACACATAACATAAACAAAAACAAAGTAAAAAATAATAAAATACTGAACCTAAGTATTCATGTCAAATCATTAAATGTCACAGTCAAATCAAATCAAATCAAATCAAATCAAATCATTTATTCGCATAGAATGTAGGTGTCGTACAATAGTTGTTACTTATAAAATATAGTGAGCCGGGTACATTCTGCCTGAGTTTTGGCATGCAAAATTTAACAAAAATGTCAGAGTCAATAAAAGTCACCAAACACAAAAATAACATCAAATAATGTCAATAAAATTAAAGAATGACAACACATCAACAACACAGGATCAAAAATTAAACAAATAAGACAAATAAGAACAATAAAACTAAAATTATGAAATAAAAAATGATTACAAGAGGTAGGTATAAATAAATTATTTTAACTAGTTTTAAATTATTTTAACAAGTTTAGAGTGGATTATATAATTATGTAATATAAAAACTATAGAACTGTTGAAATCTCACACATAGGGTCATTCAAAAAATCACTTATTGTGTAGTAACACCTCTGCATCAAAAAGGCCTTGAGTTTATTTTTAAATTGTTGAAGAGTGTAATTTTTTATGCTGTCTGGCAGTTTATTAAATATTATTGGACCCATGCAGAAAACACTCTTCCTCATTAGTGCTGTTTTGTAACCACCGGTTATTAAGAGATTTTTGTATTGACTTCTCACGGGACCTTTCTTGGTATCCGAGAACTTAGTAAATAATGCTTTATTTCTTTTTACAAAAATTGCCATCTCTAAAATATACAACGACGGAAAAGTAAGAATTTTCAAAGATTTAAACAGAGGTTCACAGCTATCTCTAGGTTTAAGACTACACATAGCTCTAACACAACGTTTCTGGGCTTTAAATATGTTATCTCTAAGGCTGCAATTACCCCAAAAAATTATTCCAAACCTCAAGACCGATGCGACTAAACCATGGTATGCAACTAAAGCAGTCTTTATGTCAACTTTATTCGTTAGGCTAAAAAGAACATATGCTGCAGTGCTTAACTTTTTGCACACCTCTTCTGCTTGCGCTTTCCATGTTAATTGATCGTCGATATGAATTCCTAAAAATTTTGCGACCTTTGTTTGATTAATGACTTGTCCATTGTACTGTACATTGACGTTTCGGTATGTAAAGTAAAAATTAACCTACGCTGATTCCAAAACCATTTGGAGATTTTAGGGTCTTATGCCTTATTTTTCTATTTTTAGCTTTCTATATGACAAGATTGTGTTTATTTTCACAATAATACTTGTAATCATTTGACTTTCATTTGACCTCTAAATGACGTCATAACGTAGCCTGAATAGACTACTTCCTTCGTGCTTTTCAAGATAAATTTAAAAAAATACTTTTGTTTGTCATACCGTCATCGCGTCAGTGTCAAATCAAAACTGTCAATGCTAGTTACTGTGTTATTTATTTGAATGCATCGCGCGCTGATAATTTCGCGTTCAAATGATCTTCGCAACAAAAAAGACGACGCCCAGGCTTGTATTCCAGATTTACTTCCTTGCACCACTTCTTTTTTAGCGTTTCTTTCACATTTACAAACAATTTGTGTCGGCTATTTGTTGTAGTGTTTTTACATGACGGTACGAAGCATTTAGCACTAGTTGTCGATGACAGATTCATTGCACGGATACGCAGCACGGATAATGGATAGAAATTAAAATTTGCCAAAAATCGTAGGAAAAGAAACTCAAACAAAAAGTTCACATCACAGTCACGATCACAGCATTCACATTTCACAACAAAATAAAAACACGTATCTGTCAAGCGTCAACTGTCATCAATGTCAACTTTGAAGTTATTTAGTGTTTTTTGTATGTACTGAAAACATGGCAAAGACTTAAAGCTATTCAGGCTATGAATTTACGTCATCACGAATAATACTTTAAAAAATAATAAAAAAGAAACTGTAACTTGGAAAAAAAAAAGCTTAAAATTAGTTGCTTAAAATTAAATGTTTTACGAAATAAAAATGTAAAAAAAATACCTGAAAAATACTTTACATACCGAATTGTACGTTGGTGAAAATGCATCACATTAGTCTTTGGTGTGTTTATTACCAGTGTTATATATTGAAATCAAACACTATAATTAATTAATATAGGTTTATTATATTTCTAACTGACACAAGCCCAGCAGAGACAATCCGAACCAGAGGCAGAGACAATTCTCATATCCAACACTCTCCACAACATAAAAAACTAAAAACTTATTTTATACTTAGAAACTAAATACTTAAGAACTTAAATTGAATCTCAATTTAATGAAATCTGAATATACTTACTTTCTCTCCCCTTACAAATAGGAAACAAAAAAAAATAAACAAAAAGAACTTATTTTTATGCAGAGTAGTTAGTAGTCCTACATACTGTAACAATATTTATTATATTTCTACATCGTCACCACATCTTAACAATTGATTTACATGTCTTTTCCACCTAACACCATCCACATCTACAATATAAGTTACCTTTGGGACTGACTCTTCTATCACAATACCTTGAATCCATGGTTTGTACCCTTTCCTATAATCTTTTGCCATTACTTTTTCTCCAATTACAAACTCTGTTTTTCTGTTTGTTGTTTTACTTATTACTTGTTTCTCTAACATATCGTAAGATTTTTCTGTCATGGCTGGTGGTCTCAACAATGTAAATCTATTCCTAAGTTCCCTACCTAACATAAGCTTAGCCGGTGTTACACCTGTCAAACTATGTGGCATGTTTCTATAGTCGAAAAGAAACAAATTTATTGCAGATGCTATACTGTTACCACTTTCTTTGATTTTAGTAACATGTGTCTTAAAAGTCTCAACCAACCGTTCTGCCGCTCCATTAGTAGCTGGATGATACGGTGGTGAATAAGTGTGTTTCACATTTATCCTTTTACAATAGTCATTAAATTCTGTACTTATAAATGTTGGTCCATTGTCAGTTACCAAGTGCACCGGATATCCATATCTAGAAAATATGTTTTTAAATACTTCTATTGTTTTACTTGCTGTAATATTGCTCATTTCATAAATTTCAGGCCACTTTGAATAACTGTCAATGACTACAAGATACATTTTGTTATAAAACGGTCCTAAGAAATCCGCATGAATACGGTACCAAACCGATGGTGGTGCTGGCCACGGTTTCATAGTCTTCTGTGGATTTTTATAATTTTTCATACATGGTAAACAGTTGTTAGTAATATTTTCTATTTCTTTATCTAATCCTGGCCACCAAAAATATGACCTTGCTAATTGTTTCATTTTCACAGTGCCAAAATGACTTTTATGCAACTCTGCCAACATTGCTTCCCTCAAATTGTTTGGTATTATTAACCTATAACCCCAAAATAAACAATTTCTATCGATACTTAATTCTATTTTCTTATTTTAGTATATTAACATTTCCTTACTTAAATCTTTTTTATCTGGCCATCCATCTAATGTATATCTAATTATTGTTGATAATGTTGTATCTTTAATTGTTTCTTTTTGTATTTCTCTCCAATCTAACAACTCTACTTCTGAATTATTTATATGTAACATGTTACTTACGTTAGCTTCTACACATATGCTATGCATATTTAAATTTTGCTCTTCATTATCTGTGATGGTACGTGACAAGTAATCAGCTGGATTTACGTTTGTTTTAATGTGCTTTATTTTATATTGAAAAGCTGATAAGAAAATAGCATAGTGTTGTAGCCGTTTTGCTGCCATTTTTGGTATACCTTTGGTGGGACCAAAAATTCTAACCAGTGCTGCATTATCCGTTTCTAACTCGAAAGTTTGACCGTATGTATAGTTGTAAAATTTGGTCACCCCAAAAATAATGGACATGGCTTCCTTGTCAATAGTTGAATAATTTAACTCAGTCGTATTTAATTTTCTACTTGCGTAAGCAATTGGTCTCACTATTCCATTTTCATCCCTATTGGATAATACCGCACCTAGTGCTACTTGTGATGCGTCACATGTCAATAATAATGGTAATTTTGGATTATAATGTCTCAAATTCCCTACAGATGCCAGCTTTTGTTTAATTAAATTAAATGAATCGTTACATTCCTTTGTCCATATAATATTCTTATTTTTTGAACATTCATGTAAGGGTGCTACTATATGAGCCATGTCTTTTAAAAATCGTGAATAATATGTTACTTTCCCGAGAAATGATTTTAACATAGTTATGGTTTTGGGTGCTTCTGCATTTAGTAAAGGTTCAATATTTTTTCGAATGACACTAATCTCATTTTTTGTGATTTTAAATCCGAAGACATCAATACTAGTTTCAAATAATTTACACTTCTCAATCCTTAATTTAAATTCACACTCTTGCAGTTTAGTTAATACTTTGCACAATGTTTCTAAAGTATCATTGACTGTTTCTCCACAAATATAAATATTATCAATAAACACAATAATGTTTGTTATTTCTCTGAGCTTATTATACATTAAACGCTGAAATGACCCTGGTCCCGTACTGACCCCAAATGGTAAATATTGGTACTTATATGTACCTACTTCTGTTACAATAGTGGTTAGCTCTTGTGACTTAGTTTCTAATGGTGCTTGCAAATAAGCCTCTTTAAGGTCAAGTTCACAGAAGTAGTTGCCCTTTTTTAACGTATCAAAGATTTCTTCAATGTGTGGTAATGGAAAATGATCTACTTCTAAATAGGGATTTATGGTAATTTTATAATCTCCACAAAGCCGAACGGATCCATCTGGCTTTAAGATAGGAACTACTGGCGTTCCCCACTCACTATACTCTACTGGAACAATCCTTCCATTGTCAATTAAACGTGAAATTTCAAGTATTACCTTCTCTTTTAAAGCTAATGGAACTCGCCTTACTGGATGAAATTTTGGTTTTGCTTCTGGTTTTAATTGTAGTTGGATGGCATCACCTTTGAAATTACCCCAACCTGGGCTGAAAACTTCTTTGAACTTTTCCTTTACATATTGTTCAGCTTCTGCAATTGAATTTTCATTAATTTTTTTATTTAGATTGATATTTTTCATTTCAAAATTGGGTGGCCACAAATCAAGTTCCTTTAACCAATCCCTACCTAAAATTCGTGGTATTTTATTATTTCCTACATATACATTTAATGTTTTATTTTTATTTTTATATCTCACCTCTAAATCTTTCAAAATTCCTACCGGTTCAGAAATAGTTTGGTCAAAATTTCTAAATCTTACTTTACAATTAGAAATCTGCTTCTCTGGGAAAAATAATTGTTTATCTGAACGTGGAATGACTGTTACATCGGACCCTGTATCCAACTGAAAATCTAAAGTTATCCCTTCAATATTTAATGTAATATACAGTGGTGGCACTTTACTTACATTGATTGAGTACATTTCATATTCATTAAACATCTGTGCAGCTGAAGTTTCTACTTCAACTTCCTGCTCGTCAGCTGTTGGTTTTTCTTCTGAAACTGAGTAAACTTTTTGGTACATTTTATTTCTTGAGCACATTTTATATATATGGCCTTGCTGTCCGCATTCCGAACAGTATTTTTTTATAAGTCTACACTCCTTTTTGATATGATTACTTGCACCACAGCAATAACATTTATTTTCACTTGAAATTGATACTGATTTGTTCACTTTTTGTATTTTATTTTTATATTTATTATTTCTTTCTCCATTAAGTTTTTGTCCTTGTTGTAAATAGAACATCTCGGTCACTGAATTCTCTTTATGTTTTGTTTGCTGCAATGCACCTTCCACCTTTCTTGCTACAACAATAGTATCCTCCAAACTCATTTCCGTAGTACAGGTTTTAAGTAGTTCAAATTTCAACAACTTAGAGTAAACTCCGTCAATTATTTTCTCCTTAATCTGATCGTCTAAATCTTTAAAATCACACTTTCGTCCCTGTTTTCTCAGTTCCAGGACATATTCCTCAATAGTTTCGGTTGGTAGCTGATTTCTGTTTCGAAATGTTGCTCTTTCTATGGCTGATAGGTTTTTTGGTATATACTTTTCACGTAATTTTTCACACAATTCAGTATAACTGCATGCAATAGCTTTCTTCGGTGTACATAAACAATTCAATATTTCCAACACCTGTGGCGTTATTTTTGTTAATAATAGTGGTACTTTTTTTTCTTCTTTGACGTCATTTAACTGTATCAAGCACTCTAGCTGTTGTTCAAAACATTCCCAATTTTCTCCGTTGAATTGTTGTATGTTGTAATTTGTAGTCATTTTAGCAGTTGGTTTTCTTCTTTCCTGGCGTGTTTTTATATTTTCTTTGCAATAATTCGACAATTGTTTCCGCAATTCGTCAACCGAAGCTTTTTCTTCAAATAGAATTCCAAGACCTGTCAGTTTCTGTTTTAGTTCATCTTTTTTTAGGGCATAAATCCAGGTTCTTTTCGTGAATTCTAATTCATCTTCTGCATCCGAATATTCTGATGAACTTGGCATTACGTATTTTTTTTAACATCTTAAAATAAGACAATAAAACATCCAAAAATGAATACGTAACAAAGATGGCGACCGACCTTAGGAATTCGTACTTCACTATGTTGTCGCGTTTCTGTAGTCGTATTTCGTTTTTATTTGTTTGTTCTCGTCTTCACTGTCTTGTAATTTTTTTTATTTACTTGCACGGGTCCTTATTTCTCGTCGCCAATTGTTATATATTGAAATCAAACACTATAATTAATTAATATAGGTTTATTATATTTCTAACTGACACAAGCCCAGCAGAGACAATCCGAACCAGAGGCAGAGACAATTCTCATATCCAACAACCAGGTTGTTTTTGTCAAGCCCATCGATAATGTTTCTAAGGTTATTGTTAATGTCCTCTTCATAATTGTTAATATTTGTACATTTTATGAGTGCTGTGCTGTCATCGGCAAATAGAACCATTGGATTTGGTATCTGACGGGGCAGATCATTTATATACAGCAGAAATAGCGGGGGACCTAATACACTACCTTGCGGTACACCGAATTTAACAATTTTACGTTCTGATTTATATTTTTTTTCACATTTAGATTTAAGACAAATTCTGGAAATCTCCGTATATTGGATGCGGTTATTGAGGTAGGATTTTATGAGATTCAGCACATTTCCCCTTAGACCGTAGCTATTAAGCTTGTTTAATAAAATCTCATGATTGACACAGTCAAAAGCTTTCGTCATGTCTGTGAAAATGGCACAAATAGGTATTTTTTTATCAACATTTATCATTACTTCGTGTAAAAAATCATAAATTGCTGTATTAATATTTTTATTTTTTCTAAAGCCTGCTTGTTCATTACACAATATGTTGTATTTTGTCAGAAAGTTATTGATTGATTCATATATAATCTTTTCTAGTCACAAAGTAAATAATCATGTCAAATACACAGACATAAAATAATAAAAAAAAATGAAAAAATAATAAGAATACTGAACTAAGTATTCATGTCAAATGATTCAATGTCACAGTGCATAAATAAAGGAAAAGAATTAATAATAAACCAGCGAAGTCCGACATTCACAGAGCAAATTTCAGGAGCAGCTTAATCCCAGGCCTTTTTATTATCTTCGAGATAGTGATTAACATGATAATAGGCTTTCAGGCATAGCTTCCGTTTTATAAACGACTAGCGGACGTCACGCGGTTTCACCCGCGTAGTTCCCGTTCCCGTGGGAGTACGGGGATGAAATGTAGCCTATGTTACTCGTGGATAATGTAGCTTTCGAATAGTGAAAGATTTTTTTAAAACGGTCCAGTAGTTTTTAAGCCTATTCATTACAACCAAACAAACAAAGTTTTCCTCTTTATAATATTAGTGTAGATTTGAATGTATTTAGGCTTAGGGCCTGAATATGGCTCGGAAGTTTACTGTAAAAACGTATACCTACATTGGCATCTGAACGTACCTCCTATTTTTTATTTTTATTCCTCACAACAAATTTGTGTTTGTTCATCGTATTTATGTCGTGGATATCACTATATTTTAAAACAAATTAATATTTTTATGTGCGTACAAAAGGTTTTCATAAATAAACTGTAAAAAATTAATCTCTTTAAATTTTTCTCTGATGGAGTTTGATCGAATTTCCCTTTTTTGCAAAACAAATATTGTCTGAATATCGGCGGCATTGCCCCACAAAAGAATACCGTACGACATCACGCTGTGGAAATAACTAAAGTAAACTAAACGGGATGTCCATAGGTCAGTTAAATCACGAATTCTTCTAACGGCGAATGCTGCTGAGCTAAGTATTTTTGACAATTTGTTTATATGCGGGCCCCACTGAAGCTTGGCATCTAAAGTTATGCCTAAGAACACTGTGCTATCCTCTGGTTTCAACTCTTCATCCTTGATTAGTACCCTAGTTTCCACTTGTCTTACGTGGGGTTTCGTAAACTTGAAACATTTAGTTTTTTTCTCATTTAGGAGTAGATTATACAATATTACACCATTATTACGTGGGACTTACACATAATTTACGAAATACGAGTGTACTGTTAGGTACACCTTTGCCTAACCTAAAATTACAGGCATGATGTTAACACGTTCACTGCGTTAGTCAAATTTGATGACTTTCAGTTGGTGCGGCATCGGGTCGATTATATCCGAAGCCCGACTTGTCCCTGGTGCGGTGCTGGGTGGAAAAGACCTGTTCGACTTCGGTCTGTTTAGAAGGACTTATCTTAATAGGGATAATGATAAAAGCATATTCCTTTATACCAATATGTTGACAAATAAATACTCAATAAAAGGCTGAAGTCGTAGGTAGATGCACTGAATGGTTTGCTTGTAAATAAAGGTATTGTCTGTCGGATCTTTCCGACCCCATATCCGCACTAGTTAGTTAAAGTGTCGACACATTTTTAGTGTTGTGGATAACTAAAAAATAACATTGATATCGATAAAAGGTACTTATAATATTTTTGAGAACTATTTAATGGTTCACTAATGTTTTACCAAAACTCCATTGACAAATTTTCATTTTACAACCAACGTTTCGTATATATAATCATGGCTGGATATAGGAGAATGACCATCAATTATTGGGGTATCGAAACTTTGATAACCTGGTTGAATAATTTTATGTTCCAATATTTGTATTCGTTCACTATGAGCTGTACTAGTTGATGGCGTGGGTGAATCTGGTGGCTTGGGATTGATGGCTGCAGTTTTTAGGACTTGTAATGTGTGACCAGTTGACGGGCTAGTATATACATTATCAGATACGTTCCGCTAATCCAATATTATTTGCCTTGGGGGACCTTCGCTCACTTTATTTTTGGTTGGTTTCTCACAATTATCACCCTCACTCGACTTGAATAACATTTTTCTAGATCGTTTCATGTTCCATATACTTTCTCTTCTCATTTGGATAAAAAGTCATCTAAACAGAAGGACCTCACTAGCTCTACTAACATGTAATCTAGTGCGGCTATAGGGTCATCGGGTATCGGGTCGTTAAGATCCGATAAACGCACTGGACGTAAAAAATGTTGCTCCAGTCGGCATCGGGTCGAAAGGACCCGATGCAAATTTTTGGTATCTTTACTATTTATTTAAAGAGGCAATTCTAAAACACTAACTGTCTCATTCATATTCATAGGGAGACCAAATAAATCTGTCCCGCACCAGCGGTTGGCACAGTAATTTTAACCCCGCACCAGTGGAAAGATGAGCATCGGATATAATCGACCTGATACCGCACCGAACGTGTTAAGTTACGTGTTACATTATCATGTAAAGTTACCAAATCAGCGCAACTTATTACCATAACAAGACTTACTAATCACCTACGCAAAGCCTGAAATTGTAAATTGCACACTACGTACGTTACACGAAAAAATGCCGCTTTGTAATTTATTAGTTCAAATGGCTTTGCATTTTTATTGCAAAGTGATTCTTGGCAAGGGTTGCGTGTAAACTGGAATTGAAGCGGCTCTGGCTTGAAATGCATGCGGCGAAAGGCGTCAAAGGCTTTATTCACACTCATCGACACGTGACGTCATCATCGTCGGTGCCGCCCTTTGCAGGGAATTTAAAAAAGCCGTGAACACATGGTGTTGAAAACAAATTTAAAGAACTTTTGAACACTAGGTAAATACAAAACCATGCAGGGGAGCTGCTGTATACACTGGCACAGCAATTATGCACGTAAAAAGTTTGTTTAAATGGAATTCCAACGCAATGGTGGATCTCATTCGTAATGCGATGGGAATTACTTGTTACGCATTATAAATTAACGAATTATTTGAAGATCGATTTTACATCGCTACTTATTCTATCGTAACCAATTTATTAGTTAAAGTTGAGACACCGCGAATCGCAACCATTCTGAGTGAAAGCTTAAAGTTTCAGTGAGGCAGTTACGCTCCCCTTCAGGGCGATCAACGTAAATTATTCCCCCAGAAGAAATCTCCAAGGGCTGAATGACGGATAAGGGACGAGCCGTTTTATTGCCTACACCGGCCCGCCTTTGTAGCCGCTTTAAAAATCGACCCTCGAATGTTAATTGAGGGATAATATTATTCAATACTGAACCGCCACTGATTTAATTAGCCACAAGTCAAGGAAAAAGCCAATAAATATTAGCCACTTAGACATCGATGTAACTTTGTTAACGACGCTTGTAAATTCGGCCACAAGGCGTCAAGCAGACAACTGCTGGCCATGTTCTAATAACTGGCATCCTAAATCGTTTAGCTATTCTGTTTCTAAATGGTTTATGGCAGTAATTTTCCGCGGCTGAAAGGCGTTGTAAGTGATAATTAAAACCCCGTTACTGCAGCTGTTACTGGCGTTATTTCAGAGTTTTAATATTTCTACTACCACGTACAATACCATGAAAAAGCGATTAAGTGCATATAATGTAGAATATTAGCTCGTATCATGATATTTTATGACTTTCTTGTAATCTCCATGGTATTTAATGGATTGATATTTAACAGACATTGTGTCGGTGAGTACCTGTGCTGGAAGGCGTCCCCGTTCCACGCGCGTCGGGGCATGCGGCGCTCCGGCTGTTACATCCTGTCATACGCGTCTCGTCGCGCACAAAGCTGCGCTCGGCTCCAGATCGTTTTAACTAAAGACGTTCTTATCAACAGTGCTCGCATTAAAACAAATGTAATACAAATATAATCTGGGAGACGAACATAATCCGCTTACTAAAAGGGATTTCAAAACTCGTTCCCCTGACATAATCGACACGAATTTTTCACGTATATTTCTTTCACTCGCAAATCCAATTTAATTAAGGCGAGGAACTCGCGGTTAAAATCCTATTTAAGCCGTTTTTATTACCGCCCGTCGGGCAAAGACGGTTCGCCACTGCGCTCCAAGAATTTGAGCGCTCACGAGGATTTCTCTGGCTTTTATCTTAGCAGTTCTGAGTAGAATGGTAAGCGATCTCAATGCAAATTATTTGTTTTAAACTTCGATGTATGCCGAATCCGCGTCCATTTGTTTAAGCATCGTTTAAGTAAAATAAGCACAGATTGTTTGTTTTATTAAGAGGTGGTTGGTATAATCATGGAAGGTATATTATTCTGTTTTCTTTTACCGAAATTGGCGCCGTCTCCGTAAAGCTACCCACATTGTTGGATCTAAGTTAACAGCTTATTTCTAACAGTTACTGTTTATAAAGTCCTCACATATCTGACAATTACCTAATAAAATCATAAAACCAGAGGCAAACTACATAGCTGATAGTTAGCGAGAGAGTTGTAATGCGATTTTCAAGTAACAAACCGGCTCACCTTAGCGTGGGCTCTGGGGATCGGATCTCTCGGATGTTTACCCTCAATTCGGAAAAGATCGCGCTAATCCCGCACTCCCGAAGGGGCATCTCTTCTGATATGTTACCGGAGCCCCGAGCGTTGCCCTCGACCTAGTACAATTACTTTTCGTGTTGTTGCGACACACATTGATTGGGTAATTTGGGGTAAACCAAGGTATTATGTTGTGTATCTTGTACTATATCTGATTAATTAATTTGTCTTGTCAATTTTCAGTCTACATAGTAAGTTTATAAGAATAACATTAAGCTGGTGTACGTTGGGTTAGTTTTCTTACGTAATTACGTACAATAATTATTAGACTCAGTACGATCATGTTAAAAATGACATACCTACCTACTCGTATATACAGACTTTGAACCGAAACTACTTTTAAAGCACCGACGCACTAACGATTACCACATATTCATAACATCACTCTGAATGCCGAAAACTTTCGTCGGTAATTTAAAAAAGAACAGCTTTTCCATAGACGACCCGAATGGCGTAGTAGTAGTGAAGGCTGCCTTAGGGTCCTGGGTTCGAATCCTGGTAGGAGCAAATGTGTGTGATGAGCATAGACATTTGTTTCCGAGTCAAGGATGTTTATATGTATTACAAGTATGTATTTACAACCAAAAAAAATGACACAAGCCTTGCTTAGTGTGTGTGTGCACTAGATTGCGCTGTGTTAATGTCCAGCGATATATATTTATTTATACTTTTTGACCTTATAATTTTACCTTTGTAGGGAACAGCAGTTTTTTTTAATTACCGATGGAAAAATTTAGTTCGAATGATTTATTGAATACACGGTAATTGTTTGTGCATCGGTGTCCCTTTCACTGTATACGGGGTGGAAACGGTTAACGGGGCAGTAAGGGGAGCTACCTTAACCGTTGCAGCTACATGAAAATGGTCGTAGCAAACTATCCATAATTTTTCGTAAAATTTTGAAACCCATACACAGATTTAAAAAAATATACAGTTGGCATGAAAAATGCCATTTCACACAAAACATTTTTTTGATGCCAATCGATCCTGTTTCTAATATTGATCAAAAAGTTCTTCTGGACGAACACAGGCTGGAGTACTCAAAAAGTCAGCAATCGTAAAAAAAAATAGTAACCATATTTTTTTAAGATGTCAATCGATACTGTTGGTAATACTGATCAAAACTTCTACGAGACCAACCCGGGTTGAAGTACTAAAAAGTAAGAACGTAACGTTACGTACCGTCTTCGTGATCATTTCACTTATTTTTTTTTTTGTTTTTTAAGGTTCACAAATTCTTTTTTAGAACTTGCTATGATTTCGAGTGAGTTTTTGATCATATACAAGATCAATCAACATCAAGAAAATGTTTGGTTCAAACTTTGCAATTTCTGACTTTTTTAGCACTAGTAGTAGAGATGGGTCGTCGACGCATTTAGCGTTAACGAAACTAGACCGTCCATTTTTGTTCATCGACTAGTCCATCAACTAGTTGAATTCGTCGACTAGTTTATGCGTCGACTTGGTTATGCAGACGTTGAAATAAACGTTGCAACGAAGTCTACTACGTTGACGGCGACGTAGACAGTTTACTTTAGACTCCAAAATAATTGCTCAAACAAATTTTAACTGTAAATCTAGCAGGAGACAGTTAATATTAGTACGGGACTGATGTAAAACTCTAGAACGTAGGCAAGTAAAACCAATTCATTCGCCGTGATATACAAATATGAACTCTCTTGTGCGAGGTTTAGAGTTAAAATTTGTTTGAGCGTTTATTTTATTTCTAAGGACGAACGACTTGCCTACGTTCTCGAGTCGATAGACGCATTCAGTTTAGCCGTTGACTGCCGTTCACTGCCGTTGAGACGTCGACGGATTCGACTAGTCCATGGACTGTTGGTGAACCGTCCATTCGTTGACAGTACGTAGACGGTCGAATTAACTAGTTCGTTCATTCAACGCTCATCACTAACTAGTAGTACTAGTTAGTACCAACATTATGACACACTACCGGAAGGCCCCAGCCTGTATACTTGAACAATGAAGCGCTGGAGTACGCCGACACCTACATTTACCTGGGAAAACAGTTATCGTTTGAGAAGCAAAGAAATAAACAAGAAATAGAAAGCAGAGTTTCGAATGTTTGGAAAAAATTTAAAAGAAATTATGAAAAGTAACATGCCGATCAAAATAAAGCAAAAAGTTATGGACACCTGCATATTGCCATCATTAACACCACACATCATTAATGCCACATCAAGCGAAAGCAAAAATAAGGACGTGTCAAAGAAGAATGGAAAGGAGTATGTTAAAAAACAAGAGAATTCAAAAAATACCCCATAGTATAATTTGAAAGAAGACAAAAGTTTCAGATGCTCTGACTCAATGCAAAAAGCTTAAGTGGCGTTGGGCGGAACACATAGCCATACTAACAGATAACACATGGACCGCTAAGTTAACATCCTGGAAAGGCCCATGAGGCACTAGCAAGAGAGGCAGACCAGCTGCACGGTGGACTGACGATATTATACAAGCGGCCGGCAATCAGTGGATGGAGACAGCGAAGAACAGAGATACTTGGAAATCTCTAGAGGAGGCCTTCACCTTCGAGAACGAGGGGTTCTTACATAAATACTAAATTATTTAAATCTATAAATATAAGGCATAACTTTAAACGTAAATACTAGCAGAAAATTAGAAATAAGTTTATTTTTGTATTAATTAGTAAGAAATATAAGGTTTTTTTATTTATTTATTAGTAACAGGATCGATTGACGCATAAAAAAGCAATTTTCTTGCAAATTGTATTTTTTTTTGAAAATCTGTAATTGGGAATCAAAATTTCACGAAAAATTATGGATAGTTTCCCAAGACCATTTTCATGGTTTACCGTTTCCACCCTGTATACCTGTGCATTTGAATACGCTGGCTCATCATCGTTAATCGGCGTCAAAAACATTAATGTAGGCGATTAGCGCAGGTTTAGCAGTAGGTACACATTAAAATGCTGTGAAAGATTAGGTTCACGAAGCAATCGTAAGATTTTGAACTGGGGCCAAGCGAGCCTCGGTAATGATCCGAGAGTGCATGCATAATTTACCCGCAAAGAGCTTGTTTTGTAATGTTATTAGTTCGTAATCTCGCCGGAAAACAGCTAACAACATTATTTTGCGCCAGCTAAAATATTAAAATAATTTATTTTGAGCACCACTAAGGATACGTAGGGCTTCGTTACATTTCAAATTGAAATGACATAATATTTCATTTTGGTCTTATTACTGGAGCAATTTACCAGTTTACTGGCGCAATTTAACACTACAGCTTATGAAATAAAAGGTGCCTTTGTTGTTCACCACGACCAATGGTCATGACATAACATATTTTAAAAAGTATGAAAAAAATACATTAATTTTCATTACTCATACTCGGAAAGTAGGTCTGAAGTTGCCTGAGGAGCGGGTTGAAAGTAATACTTTTCAGCCCTAGGGAGAATCGCTTTCAACTGACATACAGCTGTCACATAATTACCTATAATAAAATCAAGTTCTATTTTCACATTTCTATTGAACCATGTTCCGATTTCTATACAGCCTGTAAATTACAGCGCGATGTAAAATTTTAATAACATAAATTTCAGTATTAATTAAAGAATATAATTTTTTTTAATAACTCAGTTATAATTTAGTTACAAATATTTCTTAAAAATAACAAAGATTTGGGCAAAATATTTACTATTTTTTCAGTGACGATAGTGAAAAATAAAGGCTGAATAGCCGGCCACAGAAACAAAAAAAACAAGACAGGCGGGAAAGCGGCAATGAGATCTTCATTTTTTTTCGAGTTGTTTCGTAATTTTGATTTTATTTTCCTTGTATTCGTAATGAAAAGCACAGTGTTTATCTCGGGATAAAGACTTATTTAGTCCCTCGAACTATTGGCGCCCGCGCTACGCTTGGGCGCCAACCCCGTCTCGGGGCTAAATAAGTTACTTTCACCCCTAGGGTAACAATGTACTATTTAGTCTTTGTAAAGAAGAAACTCAAATATGAGGGATGTGAGTACCTACATTTTAGCTCTCTGTAAAAATTTAAATAATAAAACGTCTGTTATTAACTTATTACAAACGGCAGTTTTTTTCTGTTTCCTGCACATCACCAGCGCAACATAATAACGGTGTAGAACATTTTGTAATGTTGTAAAATATAATCTGTGGACTTTGAAACACATGAGTGTAGTCGTCGTTTTGGGAAAGCAAAACCAGATAAGTGTCAAGAATATTTGGTAAACAGAATCGTAATTCACCCTCGAGTTTCATGTTTTATTTAATATATTAAGACGGCTTTGAATAAAACCATAATAAAACCGTTCGGACTAATCCAGTGAAAGCGATTGAGCGAGAAATAACTTTAACTGCAGCAGTCTAACTTTGCAATGATAATTTAATCACGATGTAAGTGAGTCGACGACTCTTATTATTGTCTCGAAGGTAGTCATAAATTTTCAGTATTATGTTACGTAAAGCGTTATTTTATAGCACGTGCCTATTTTATTACTGCTATAAGTGGATTGCAATTTTATCACGATAAGGTGTAATCAGGTAGAATTGGTCGATTGTTATTGAGAGAGAATAATAAATGATGTGTCGTATTCCATTGACGAAATAAAATTAAATGTGTTCAGTTAATTGTTATCGGATATAAAAACTTTTTTGCAAAAAATAAAACCGACTTCACACAAAAAAGTGAAAAATAACTTTAGCTTCAGAAGTCGGTGACCTTTGTTTGATTGATTTAATTTTTTTGTCACCGACTTCAGAAGCTAAAGTTATTTTTCACTTTTTTGTGTGAAGTCGGTTTTATTTTTTGCAAAAAAGTTTTTATTTTTCACTTTTTAGTGGTTCACAATATGTGCATACCCTTTCACAGCGTACCAGCGTGATTTTTTGTTATGAACTGGTGTAAACAATAGACAGACATGAGATTTCAGCAATCCCAGTAAGAGACACACATTTGCTACATTTAATGAGGAGTTCCGTTGCTTTTCTCCGAAGTTCTTCATCAGATCTTTACCAAATTTAAATGGGATCACTCCGAGAAACTACTCTTTCAAAAACTACCCAAATCGCTTCTGGTGTGCCTATAAAATTTGAAGAGTTCTCTCTATTTCTCCAGGATCCCATTATCAGGATCCTGACTTGATGATTATGGGACCTTCTGGGAAGTATACCCTTTCAAACAATTAATAAACAAATTCGGTCCAGTCATCTTCGAGTAATCGGGGAACATTGAATTGAGAACCTCCTCCTTTTTGAAGTCGGTTAATAACGACGTTATGGTACGTGACTCAAATATCCGGATAGCCTTTAAAAGATTTGGCCGAGAATCGGTAATTTGCTTCTAAGAATTGAAGAGTTCCGTTCCTTTGTCATGGATCCCATAATCAGAACCTAACCAAATTCGCGTCAAACTACCCTTGAAGTGCCCTTGCCAATAAAATAAAAAAAAACTTATCCCCAATAAATGGAACTTAATACACCTAACTGTCGAAATCTGGGAATATTGTACACATCTGCGTACCCCCTCAGAGCATACAGGCGTGATGTTACGTCATGATGTTGTATAAACAATAAACATTCAAGCGATCGCAGCAGTTACTGCAGATTTGCCGTGTATATTTGAAGAGTTCCATTGTATATCTCCGAAGATCCGGATCAGATCTTCAGCAAATTAAAATATAACCACACGGGAAGCACCAGCTTTCAAATTAAAAAAGAATCATCAAAATCGGTTCACCCAGTCGAAAGTACTGAGGTAACAAACACTGTCGAAATCTGGGTGTATTGTACACATCTGCGTACCCCCTCAGAGCATACAGGCGTGATATTACGTCATGATATTGTATAAACAATAAACCTACAAGCGATAATAGCAATCACTGCAGATTTGCCGTACATTTTTGAAGAGTTCCATTGTATATCTCCGAAGACCAGCACCAGGGGGTCTAAAATGGCAACTTTAGCAGAACATTAAATGAATCACGTTAAAATTTTTAAATTCTAAAAGTGGACTTTACAATCATAACAATAAAGTCCATTTTAGATATTTAATTTTTTTAAGGTGATTCGGATTATTTTCTGCTAAAGCGGCCATTTTAGGCCCGCAGATCTTCAGCAAATTAAAATGGGACCACATGGGAAGCACCAGCTTTCAAATAAAAAAAGAATCATCAAAATCGGTTCACGCAGTCGAAAGTTATGAGGTAACAAACACAAAAAAAAAAAAAAAAAAAAAACATACAGACGAATTGATAACCTCCTCTTTTTGGAAGTCGGTTGAAAATAAAGCGATCAAGTGGTCGAAGGTGGTATTAAAAAAAACCGGCCAACAAAATTGATTTTCTTGGCCTCAAATATTTATTTTATTCTGTTTTAGTATTTGTTGTTATAGCGGCCATAGATGTACGTTATTTATGACATACAGCTTCAGACTATACATATACATACTTACACAAAAAGTCAGCTGTTCAGTACATTTATGTTCGCCTAATGTACTGAACAGCTGATACTGCAGCTTGTTTTCACGATTTCAGGTTTGGTCCCATAGTAAAACTTGTTTGTTATCAGGGTTGGAAAAAAAACTGTTTGTTTTTACATTTTATAAAACAAACAGTTCAAAATATTTTTTAAGGTGTTTTTTTTGTTTTTTTTTTCTTAAGTTAGTTATCACCCATTTTTGGCAAAGACGGATCCGTTTCATAAGGCTCTGTTTGAAGATCACGTATTGAATCACGTTGGACCTCTAGAATGGTGGTTGTCATTAAAAACCCAAATTAATGGCCAAACTGTAGACTTTAGTGACACAGCTTCACACTGCAACTGCTTCAAGAATTGAAAGACTGTTTTCAACATTTGGATTTATTCATTCCGATGTACGAAACAAACTTGGTAACGAGAAAGCTGCAAAACTTTTCACAGTTTTTAAATACCTAAATAGAAAATAATAAATGATGTCTAATCTGCTTATTAACGAACAAATATGATTGTACGTGGTCGTTTTATAATAAAAATTGTTAACTATTGCTTGGTTAAGGATTTTAAGTATTAAAAATTGTACATGTAATGTCAATGTAATGTCAAATTAACAAGCCACTTTAATTATTTTATAAAAATTGTTCAAAGTTGATTAAATAAAAGAAATAAGGAAAAAATAACTAGTATTCATTTATTTTTGCAATTAAAATTTGTTTTAAACCCTGGTTTTATCACGTTTTAAACATGTTTTAAACAATGTTTTCAAACGCCAAATAAAAAACGATGTCTTATTTTAAACTGTTTTAAACACTGTTTAAAACACATGTTTTAAACAACTTGTTTTTAAACATGCCAACCCTGATTGTTATCATGAGCACAATCACGTGTTTAAGTATCGTACACTAATTACCAGTCACCCTATATACACATTCTACAGATATATTGGGTCCCGTTTTTACCCTTTGAGTACGGAACCCTTAAAATAATTGATATTTTAATTCAAACAGATATATTCGCGAATTGTTCACAATGGGGATGGCCCGTGCATGCTATGCGTTGTTTCACCGTACAAACGCGCCGCAGCCGCACGGCTTTTGTCTGGCGTCAGTCAGGTGATCTTTGTTATGTTTTCGGAATTTCGTTGTTTGATTCATATCAATACGTTTTTGTGTGCTTAAGTTAATTTATGTAGTCTTTATTTTCAAAAAAACCAGAACTTTTTTAAAATCAATACCTAATAGGTATTTACGCAAAGCTTTCTACCTAATTTAATTGAAGTCATGATAGTTTATTTATTTATTTAGCCCGTTAAACTGGGTGAGAGATTTAATCTTTATGGCTGTATTGTTTCATTCGTTTGGCTATATAGGATGTCTCTCAACTCAGTGTGCCTTTTGGCACTGCCTTCTCCAGTAGTTTCCATTGCTTCCTATCTTGAGCAACTCTCCTCCATTTGGGTCCCGCAGTAAGTTTCAGCTCATCTTCCCAGCGCATTAGTTGTCGTCCTCGACGTCTTTTGCCATCTCTAGGATACCAATTCGTTATAATTTGGCTCCACTTTTTTACCTAATTTAATTGAAGTCATGATAGTTACAATTACTTAAATTTGGACATTTAAACGCTAATTTTGTCTTTCGCTCTCAAAATATTTAAACACAGTATCAAAGATACTAAAGGCCATCTATCCACCGCTGCTATCTCCACCACTCTACCAAAACTAACAAGAAACGCGAACATTAAACAGCTGTCGAATAATTGAGTACAAGTCAATAATCAATGAATGTCCAATGAGCTTACTCAAATCAGTGCAATGCAGCGATGTATTTGACAGCGGCGGATATAAAGGGAATGATTAACCTAAGCCTGGCAGTAATCACGAGCCTAAACATATTCCTCTCGGTGTGTCAATAAGGAGATGCGGAGAACGTATTCAGTGCCACGCATCACAACTGTCGGCGCTTGTGCTAGCTAAGCACACACTGATGTCGCTGTCTGCTCAATAGCAAGGGTTCAACTCTGAATTTGTTCGTGGGAGGTTTCGGTTGTGATTTTTGTGGTTACTTTTGATTTACCTCTCTGTTAAGTGGACATTAGAAAAGTTTTGGAGTGTCCAAAACCTAGTCCTAAATATGGAAAACTAGTTATTTATCAATAATTTAGAAGTTCTCAATTTCTTTGTTGGAAATCGAAATTATTTCCCTGCTTTAAACTTTCACGATCAGAACACATTATAAAACATATGATAACGGGTATTTATCGCGAATTTACCTTTAATTTAAGCCCGACGTTTCAACCGGATTGCACCAGCCGTGGTCGCGGGGAGACTGAAGTGTTGGAGGTACCGCCACAGCAAAGTGAAGGTGTTTATTCAACTACCCTTACTTGATCTTCATAAATGTTAATTAGGGCCGGTTCACACTAGGACAGCACACTACACTAACCGTGTCCGTACATTGAGGCGATTTCAGTTGACGAGTACTGATCACTGGATTCCAAGATGAAGAAAAAGAAAATCGCGTTAAATACCCATTTTCATATGTTTTATAATGTATTTCCCTGCTTGTTTTAAAGGCTACATAGAATAAACACCAGCAACAAAATCCACGTGAAAATATCATTAGCTTTAACATCTTCAAAGCATTAAAAATAACATAACTAGAAACAGAAAATTTACAGCATTTATTATTACTAAATAACTGGCAGTACAGTTGTAATGTAACCTGAAAAGTTACCATAATCAGCCGGGACACGGTTAAGATTGCTCTACCGAGTGCATTAGCTTCGAGACAATTGAATTAAAACAAAGATATCCACCGAGTTGGCATTGTACCAATTAACTGTATCCCTGCTATTGAGTTACCACTGTACAATTTACGCTTTTAGCTGAAAATGACTTTATAGTCTATTCAGTTTTGTTCGGCCATTGGCAGCCATTTTAATGTACTGGCTGACCAGTTTAATTGTTCCGCCAAACATGACTAGAGGTCAGTAGTTAACCCTCTCCGAGCGGTGGCTATCGACCGAATAATAAGTTCGCAAACTGTTTGCCGAACTTGATAGGGTCCCCGAGATATTATCATTTTGTCAGCTGTAACTTGGGATCGTATTTGTTAGTTCTAAAGGAGGAGAACAGTGTAGTATTTGATATCCAAAGAAGACGAAAACTGAAATAGGGAAATGGTTTTTTTTTTACGGATTAAAATGGGACTACATATGACTTACTATTTAGATGTTTAGTAGTGGGTCATTATGGTTAAGAGCAAAGCAACTCATGAAAAAATAGTTATAAATTAAATTAAAACCGATGTGGACTGCTCGGGCGGTACATCCGCCATCGCCACTATAATATTTCAAGTGTGTAAATCCACGCGTTTGTTTTCATTTCAGTTCTCAGCGCTGACAGGTTTTAAAGGAAACTCGGCTCCGGGGGCCTTCCGTGTCGTGTGCAGGTGATAAATCGTACGTAACATCACTTTTTACTAACGAGACAAGGTGTCGTGTAGCTGCTTGCAAACATATTCAAGTAACGATTGTTAAAGCCGCGTCGACGTCACATTTTGTTCGTTTTACACAGTACGAATCCTTTTTTAGTCGAAGTTGATGGTTCGGGTATCAGCGGAATGTTTTCGTCCGATTTCGGGGAATGGAGATTTTTCAGCGCGGTTCAGTAGGCGCCGTGTCGTACAACTGCACCGATGACAATAAATATCGGACGCGGCGAGCCGTGAAATCGAATAGGCTCCGTCTGTGAGCGCTTTACAATCAGCAGCCGGCTGTCGCGTGCCTCCGCCCGACATAACTTACTGACGGTACCATGCATAACTACTTATTTTAAATCTATTATTTCGGGTCAATTAATTTGCGATAGTTCACTCGATCTTTCATTTGGACTTTAGATATACGATAATTTGATTAACATATATTTTTGGTCACATCATCATGATCCAAATCTATTTAATTAATTTGCCATCTTAAGAAAGACCAAAAAAAAAACCACAACACAACATCTATCCTAAAACCCAAAAAAAAACTGAATCGATTAGTTGGAAAGAATAAATAATTAAAGGTCATTAGACATTAACCCTCGTGCAGCAAGCGCGACATTGTAAATATCTTAATAATACATTTTAAACATTCGTACGCAGAGTGCTGGAGTAATTTGCGGTTGCGATGCGCCGTCACCCCCCGCCTCCCCCCGGGTCCCCTGACGCGTGTTCGATTAGAGTACAAGTAATTCCGGAAAGGAAATTGAAATCTTAAAGCAATACCCCACGGACTTTATGTTTCTACCATTGCTCTGAATGAAGAATAAAATGAAAAACAAATAGAGGCTATACCAGTACCACCCTCCCCGAACAGTCCCCGTATTACAAGCAACAATGCGCCACATATTTATGTACAAGTTATAGCAGGACTAGCGCATTAAAAGTGGCAAGTATATTATTCTAGTTGAGCACTAATTATCACAGTTTCTAATTCCAATGTTTCCATACAGCTCTTTCAGTGGTACTTTAGAGCTGCATTCACAAACAGTGGTGGAGTAATCGGGTGTGGAGTAATGAACACGAGCCGGGGGCCCAGGAGTTTAATTTTCCTCTTCCGCGCGGCCGTCCGGGCCGTCCGGGCCCCGGGTGCGGGCCGGGCGGGCGCGCGGGCGCCGGGTGCGCTCCGCTCATTAATGCTGCGACAATACCTCGCGCCTCATCATTTGCGACGCGACGATGCAACGCCTTCATACCCTCATATCGAACAATGCGTTCAAACTTTCTATGGACATTGTTTGCGTATCGGGTAGTTTTGTTATCACTGTTATATTTTGATATAAGCTACGGAGGCGTGTGAATGATCTCTGTCAGCTCTGTCCACTTATTTAGAAGTTATTTGACCAACAGCAAATAATTACTGAGCTTCTGATAACATTCCTTTGAGCAATGTGAGAAAAATGCTAAGCAATTAGTCTTATTAAAATTCATGCGTAACATAAAAAAAACGTGTAATTGGGTTTTTCCATTAGGAGTCTGGATTAGTACCTGGTTGATGGCAATAGGTTCGCCCCCATTACATGGATCTTACAACATAACTGGTGTAATCAAGTAGAACTGGATGATTGTATTTGCGAGAGACTGTCCCTTTAGACTTATTATTGTTTATACATTTGTTTTTTTTTTTTTTAACACCGATCTGTTCAAACGAAGTCAATAAATGTCTACGATTAATTATGGTTCGTTTACTAAACACCCAAATAGTATCGTAAAAAAAGTAAAAAAAAAAAAAAAATCGCAAAAAACAAAACAGGCAAGTGTACGCATTATTAAAAACAATGTTCTGATTCTAAACAGATATTTTCACGGATTGTTCACAATGGGCATGATGACCCGTGCATAACTGGCATCACAACCCTTCGGGGATATTTAAACTTATTTTGACCAACACATCATGATCATCATCATCAGCCTATTAATGTTCCCGCTGCTGGGACACAGGCCTCCTCTCTATGAGAGGGAATGGGCTATAATCCACCACGCGGGCCCAGTGTGGATTGGTAGATGTCACACGTCTTAGATTTTTTTTTTGGTTCTAGGACAACACACAATAACACACATACATTGAATTTTTGAATAACTTATTACATGTTCTATTATACTCAACTGTCACTCACCAAAAAGGTGTTCCAAACTTGAAAAATAAATATCTCAAAAAGTAAGTTAAAGCTACTTCACATCTCCCAAGAGTTGGTGCGACGAGCGATGGCGACGTAAGTGCTATTGACCACAATAATACCTGATATCTCAGTGAGAATGCGACATTAGTCTCATGAATGAATCATTGCGACCGCGTCCCAGACCCCGGCGGTCGTATTCGATTAGCACGAATAATTCCGAAAGGGAAATTGAAAAGCTAAAGCGATGCCCTGAGGACTTGCTCTTTCTGTTATTTGCGGGTAGTACGCAGACGTTCCGAGAATAAACAACTACATTCACTGTGGCGTACTGTATTAACGTTCGATATTGATATTATCGCCTTGTTCCACTCTTATATATGTTTCAATGCTCAAAGGACTAATGTTCCATTTGCTTAATAACGTTTTTTCGTAAATGTTTTATTTTATTTTTGGCAGAATCAATTTGAAGTTTGGGTAATGGTTATAGGTACATTAAAACTCTTATTTAAATATCAGCTGTTGCCCGTGACCTTTGTTTGTTTGAAATTATTTAACTATAAAAAATATAATTTCCTTTTGGAATCGGATTTTGTTGGTGTTTTCACGGAACCCTAAATATTTTTCTTAAGTCGTCTTAGTTAGACCTTATAACATCAGGTATCTGCCAATAAAAGTCGTGTCAAAATGGGTCTAGCTGTTTCGGAGATAAGCCACAACAAACGGACAGACAAAAATTCAAAAAAATGTTATGTGCCGGATATATTTTTGTACGCATTCAGTAAAACGTTGTTATTTACAAAAAGACACATCAATTTTATTTATTTGTGTACATATTTCAGTTTTTATAATATAATTAAAGCCCGAAACTTTAAACTAACTTTTCCAACGACACGTGACGTTGAACTGGATTAATCTGCTAACATTGAAAATGAAAATGAAATAACCATAACCAAGACAAGAATAAAAACTAATTAACAAGTTAATAAACTACCAACTCGATCTAAATTCCCCACTAAATGAAACAGCAAGCGTTAAGTGTAACAGTAACACACCATGCATTAGCAACTGGAAGGAAACTATTTGCTGTAAATGAAAGGTATTGTTCGGCACATTATTTCCTTTGTCTTCAAATCTGGTTGTAAACAGTAAGTAGCGGTCGGGTCCGGCAGTAATCCAGCCTTAATTAGCAGTTGGTTGAGCGGGGGCCAAGCGGACGTACGGACGAGCAAACACTTCGGCCAGCTAACCGAACGTGGGACCGCTATCGGTACATTATTGTGACACTGGAGTTTGTGAGTGCGTCGGTTTGTTTGATTTGGTGGGCTAGTTTTGAATAGAAATTTGTGATCAGATTTCTATGAAAGAAGTAACTGCTTTGGCTAAAGTTTCGACTTGAAACAAAACACTAGTGCCGTTGAATGAGCTACTTAGCTGGCCTTTATTTCTAGATAGCTATGAAGCGTTTTCTACCATTTTGATGCCTATTGCAATTTTAAAGAAGTCTCTTTTTAAAAAAATAATACAGATTGGAATTCCTTTAGGTATTGGCACTATCATTCACTGGCCCCACTGCTTCGCCACAATAGTGGGGTCAACAGGAAGTCTGCTATTTTTATTCCCGCTGTTAGTCGTAGTATTTTTTTAATCCTTCAATTAGTATTTTTAAGAATAATACAGGTTGCATACAAATACTAATGGGTGGTACTTTTCTTGTTAGTTATTTTCTGTTGTCACATTTACATAATATTTTAACTTAACAAGTCCTAACAACCATTATCTAGTTGCGTACACAGTATTTATGCATTTGTAGTGTAAGTTTGTACACCGTGTGTATTTTGTGTAAGGTTGGCTGAACCGTCCGCGGGGTGCGTCGTGTGTCGCCACCCTAATGTACCGGACAACGTGGCCGGCATACGGTTCCGATCCGGCTTTTATCACGCCATACGCGGCTTCTATAATTACTTTAAGAACAAATTATACCGATTAGCGTTTAGTGTTTATTGTAATTGGTCAGATTAGGCCAGTTTAATTTCCTTAAAATTAATCCTATGAGAGTATTCACAACCTATTAGTAAAGCTTGCTACGGCGTAGCACCACGTAGATAGGGGCGTTTTCTCGCGGTCCTACTATTTTGTCCTACTAGTAGGACCACGAGGGAGACCAGTTTCTGTTCGTCCTACTATGACATATTAGACCTGTAATCATTTATTTATACCACCTGTATAAGGTTAACTTTGAAATGGCTTATAGAAAAAAATCTGTCGTTATAAAAAAGTTCATCCGCAGATGAAGGGCCTGCCTGCATAAGAATGGAGGGCCATATTTTTTTTTCCTGCAGTGAATTACTCTCCTTTTCTACATTAATAGCAATAATTGATTATTTAAGGCAAATACAATTATGTCGTGTGGGGTCCCACAGGGATCGGTCCTGGGGCCGCCTCTGTGAAACATCGGTCACGACTGGGTGCTGCGCGCCGACCTCCCTACTGGTAGGAAACTACGCTGACAACACACAGGGGAGGTCGCACGAGGTGGCGGCCGAAACCAAGACACGCGGGGTTGCGATAGTCGTTGAGTGGATCCGGCAACTGGGTCCCGAGGTGGCATTGCACAAGTCCGAGGCCATGTGCTTTAATGGGCCTCGGAATGCGCCACCGTCGGGATCCTAGTAGGAGGGGTATCTATCGGCGTCGAGTCGACGCTGAAGTACCTAGGACTCGTCCTTGACAGCTGGTGGAACTTCGTGGAGCATTTCCGACGTTTGGCTCCCAAACTGGAACGCGCCGGGGCTGCCTTCAGGCGGCTCCTGCCCAACCTGGGAAGGCCAAACGCCTCCTGCCGCAGGCTCTACGCGGCGGTCGTGCGGTCCATGGCCCTTCACGGGGCCCCGGTGTGAGCGCGAGGCTGCGAGCCGCCTATTACCTGAACGCGCCCCAAAAACTCCACTGCCGCGGTAAACTGCCGTTCAGCAGACAGACTTCCGGCGGGATCTCATGGCGATATGGAGAGAGCGACTGTCGCAACCCCGAGCAGCGCACGCCACGATAGTCCCCTCTTTGAGGAGTGGATTGAGAGGCACAACGGCGTCCTCATCTTCCGCCTGACGCAGGTCCTCACCGGGCACGGTTTTTTCGGGAGGTTCCTGCACCAAATCGGGCAGGAGGAAACGCCCGGGTGTTTCCATTGCGAGGATCGACCAGAGGACACGGTGGAAGCACGGTGGAGGTTTGCCCCGCGTGGGCGGAGCACCGCCGTGTCCTATTTCTGTCTGCAGGGTTAAAAGGAACCTAACTAACCTAACGTGGTGCCCCAAGTCCCGATTATGCCAGCAGAGATACTTCCGTCGCATGCATTTCACAATATTACGGTTTTACTTCGATAGATTACAATCTACTGAAAAATAAAGCGTTATATTGGTAAACAGTGTGTTAAGTTGACAATATTTCGAGAGTTTACAATCTAACGTGTTTGACAATTTTACGGTGACACATACATTCTTTTTTTTTTTTTGTTTAAAACTTTGTTTAAAAAGTAATTTATGCAAATTTTCCAAATAAATGAACTTATTTTTTTTAAACTTACAGTAACTATTCTTATTATTTACTATCAATCTATCAGAATAAATAGTAAATAATATTGGAACACCGAAAAACCGATGAATTTCATTCATTTCTAGTCGTAGTGTTCAGTAAAGTAAAATAAGTAAGCCAAAAATAATTGTTTTTTTTTTTTAAATACATATCTTAAGTACTACTTATATGATTTTCGTATTTTTTTCTAAATGGGCATAAGTTCTTGTATAAGCCAAGGCTATCCATTAATTACCGGACACGCTGTCTACAGGTGGTATTATTAAATGATTACAGCTCTAATAATTATGTCATAGTAGGACGAACAGAAACTGGTCTCCCTCGTGGTAGGACAAAATAGTAGGACCACGAGAAAACGCCCGTAGATAGCACTTCGTAGACTTTTATCACAGAGTATATAATCACTACGAGTATATAATCATGACTTTTATCATCTGATCTAGTTTTCTATTTGTTGGTTACAATATCAGATTATTTCATAGACAAATCAAAGATTATTTTTTAATATTGAAAATCAACATAAAAGAGAAAATAATCTAAGAGTAAACCTCTACAATTGCCGATCGCCATGATCAGAATTATGACCTGCATCATACCCCATGTGGACTGGCCAGTGAATTAAAACTTATGAGAGAAACCGTTATTTGTTTCAGCAAAGCTTCAATAATAATCTCTTACTGCAGACTAATTAATCAATATTCGACTGAAAATCTCTCTAGTTTCATGTAATCAAATTACCATTTTTGTAATTAGTAGTTTATATCCATATCTTAATTAAACAAACAAATGGAATAACATAAGTTAGAAAGAACTTTGAAATAATTAACAAGCAATCTCAAGAGTATATTACACGGCGATCTCCCACCGGCGCTAATCCCACTCTAATTGGTGGTCAGATGGCTATTGGACTTGAAACGGCAAAGCCAATGCAATTACTGGGACAAAGGATTTACTCTATAATAATAATTATATTTATCTACCTGATACTCTCGCTATTTCATTTAAAAACTAATTTAAAATATGGCTCGTTTTATAAAGGAAACTTTCAGGACAATCAACCAAAGAAAAAATATTGATAGTTCCACAAAATATTTCAAACAACTCGTCAAAGAACCGTTGATATCGAAAATCGAACTTGAAACAACATTTCCGAACACAATATAATCTGAAGTAAAGTCATCTCCGACATGAAAGAAACACATCGAAATTCTTAAGGGGAAATATTACTTTGCAATCGCGAAATTCTTTGCTGAAACAACTCTTGGGAAGGTAACGTTCATTTCGACAAAAGACGAGCAATATTCCGTGCACAAAGGAAAGCACCCGATATATTCAATGCAGTGACACAAGAAATGGCGGCACAGAGCGGTAACAAAGCTCATATTGAGAGTTACACAGAACACCGCCGCCACTCCGGCCGCGGACGCCCCGCTAATATTTTACCTCTTACATTTTATTAATAGTCGTGTCGATGTCGTGCTTGTTCATTATCTCTTATTAATGTTGTGCAGGATTATGATTGACATTGTTTGTATGTTCTGTGCCGTTATTTTTGCGAACATTTGCTGTGTTTTGTCAACGCTACTTAAAAAGGTAGTTTTTGAACTTAGGTGTTTTTGTTTGTTAACACATTTTTACATATTGTTGTTAACATAAGTATGATCGAGATAACTTCGATAATTTCCTTTTCTCTAGGCGCGACGAGACAAACCTCCCTAACTTACCGAAAGCACCCAATAAGCTCTATGAAGGGCGCAATGAAGAAAAAACGGTTTATTATCAACATGTTCATACTCACATAATTATACTTAATATCTGAACTTTGTTTGCCAGGGTCGAAATTCGCCATTTAGAGCCTTTTAAAACTTGATTAGTTCAAATTATCTGCCGCATGTGAAAGTAACTGTCGCTTAAAAGAACAATCAAGAATTTCTAACCTGAGCGAAACTGCTGGAACCAAGCTGAAGATGGCTGGGAGGACCTTGACTCCAAACAAAAAGGACTGGCCTACATATCGTTAGAGAATGGAAGTGTATATGGAAAAGTGAGAAGAATACCTTTGCCCTGTAGTTGGACAATACACGTTAGATATATCTACTGGGACATTCTTGACTCAATGGAACTGACTAATGGGATACTGCCCATTAGTCATTGCTACTTTTTGCTATAAAGAAGCAGTCAAACTGTTTTTAACTATATGCTCGTCTTAGGTCAAAGACATTTTTTAAGGTTCCTTTGCCTAATGACGAAAACGGAATCCTTATAGATACATTCTGTGCATCTGTCTGTCTATGCGTCCGTATATCACAGTCATTTTACTCCGAGAAAATAAAGAGTAAGTGGGGTAGACGACCGACGACCTGACCTGGTGAAGGTTGCGGGAATCCGGTGGATGCGAATCGCAAGGGACCGGTCAATGTGGCGACACTTGGGGGAGGCCTATGTCCAGCAGTGGGCGTCTTTCGGCTGAGATGATGATGAGACGACAAAAAAAATCGAATTAGTCCGTCAGTTAGATAATCAACAAATATTTGACCCGTATTTTGTCTTTTGTTACATAAACCAAAAGGAGACGGATACGATTACATACATTCTTGGGCCTGGATGTAACGAAATGAAAATGGTGTGAATTAATAAATTCAGACTTATCAGTCCTTCGCTCAAAATTCTGTAAGTTTTGACAATCTGAGAGCTGAGTTATTTGAGGTTCGGTAAAAGTGAGGTTATGTTACAGTCTCTTTAAAAGAGCTGATTACTTAGAAGTTCTTTAAGATTTACTGTATATTATATTTAGGGGAGAATGTTTGAAGTTATATAATGATTTAATATCAATGACTTGAAGCCATAAATAGCTAACAGGATTTTATTTATCGAAAAGGCGTCCAGAATAAATAAAAACACACATTTTAATGTAGTACATGGTTTACTTATCTTATTATTTAAAAAATGTCGTCTAGTAATTGTGCAGGTGGAACAATATATTATGGCCTTACCACCTAGCCGAGCTAGGTTATATTTACTTTCAGAGTTAGGTGTAAGCCACTGCCGAATCAATGACGGAATTGTTTCACGTTCAATGGTCGTTGGCCATCTAGGCCAAACTAGGCTATTGCAGTGATTAGTTGCAATCCCATAGTTATTCACACAGCGATCCATATCTTCAACAGTATCCAATCCAAGCCGATGGCAAAATCCAAAAAAAGTCCAAGTCAAACGTGTGAGCGATCTTTGGTGTGTCCAGTATGGAAGCAAGTGTCGTACAAGGTAGACAGGGTCAGAATCCGTAATAAATAAAGCAGTGCCCGTTGAAATGATAAAATAATCGGGAAAGCACTCAAAACATAACGGAAAAAACGAAACGAGTGGAGGAGAGAGAATTGGCAAGTGTTATTAATGTCGGTCCGCTGTCAATGCTGTCACAGATCATATAATACTAATGCTATTACATTATCGAAAATATCATTGATTTAATTTAATCTATAATCATTTAGGTTTTTCAGTTATAAATTGTCGTTTTCTTTTTTAATGTAAATGTAATTAAATGCGCTATATTAAAAACCAGTACCTATTCAAAGTGCATTTAAATACTTTGAGTTACTTACCTGGTGCAAAGTTTTTCTTTTTGTAATTCTATAATCGGTAATATTATGATCATTATCTTTCTCATTTTTTCCTCTTCCAGAATGAGAATTGAGCAGATTTGTCATTTTGAAATAGAAAGTAACATATATATCTATGGAAAAAACTAACCAATTATTTGACTAATTTTTTAGACCATCTCCACTAATTACATTTCGGCCCACCGTTTTCCATCTCCTTTACGAAGATACGACCCTTTTAAAATTCTCAATGCGTCAGCGTCACGCATTGTTATAAATTTTAGTGAGTTCTGAAGTCACGAGCCCCCCCCCCCCACTCCCGAGTTTGATGCGTTTTATCTTTGTCAATACTCATTGATTTACAAAAACAAAAAATACGTGTCCATTATTTCCAATACTAAATAGATTTGCAGTTTTTCGATACTGTCGTCTTGCCTATTTATGTCATCATCATCTCAGCTGAAAGACGTTCACTGCTGTACATAGGCCTCCCCCAAGTGTCGCCACATTGACCGGTCCCGTGCGACTCGCATCCACCGGATTCCCGCAACCTTCACCAGGTCATCGGTCCACCTAGTGGGAGGTCTTCCAACGCATCTTCTTCCGGTTCGTGGTCGCCACTCCAGAACTTTTCGGCCCCAACGGCCATCCGTCATTTATATCTCTTGCCGAAATTAAAAAAAAATCATTCACCGCTTAAAGGCGTTAAACCGATTATCTTTGTCTGTGGAAATTATTATTTTCGCACACGTGGTGATTAATGAAAAAATCGAACGCGTCTGAAATACATTGCATGCGAACCTAATCGTAATGTGATAAGAACCATTTTTTAAGAAAGTGTATTGAAAAATTGTTGTTATTATATTGTTGATTCGCACTTGGCTAGTTGTATTTTAAAATCTTAACTCAAAATCTGTATTAACAATAAATAACAATAACAATCAAAAAGTCTGCTAACCTGCAAAACAATTTGTCAGCAGTTGTTCTTGTTTCACAATAAAATTACAACAAAAGATTTTTTAACCGACTTCCAAAAAGGAGGAGGTTCTCTATTCGACTGTATGTATTTTTTTTTTTTTTTTTATGTATGTTCACCGATTACTCGAAGACGCCTGAACCGATTTGAAAAATTCTTTTTTTGTTTGAAAGGGTATACTTCCAAGTTGGTCCCATAGTCGCCAAGATGATGGAGTCTTGGCGAAATCGAGGGAACTCTTCAAATTTTATAGGATAACGTACAGCAATTTTGGTATTTTCTACAACAAGTGAAGCATTTGCGTTTGATAAGAACCATTCTACCATCAGATCTGATGATGAAGCCAAGAGTCACGGAACTCCATAATGAGACAATGTATCCTAGTCGTGTTTGGGCTTGTTGTAATTGTAACGGTATGCACTTTCCATTTGTACCAAGTACATGTGAACCACTAAAAAGTGAAAAATAAAAACTTTTTTGCAAAAAATAAAACCGACTTAAAAAAAAAACCAAAAACGTGAAAATAACTTTAGCTTCTGAAGTCGGTGACAAAAAAATTAAATCAATCATACAAACGTCACCGACTTCAGAAGCTAAAGTTATTTTCACGTTTTTGGTTTTTTTTGAAGTCGGTTTTATTTTTTGCAAAAAAGTTTTAACTCTAATTATCTGACCTGTACACTAGATACAAAACAAAGTGTGCCTTAAATACAAAGACCGCTCAAAAAGTATGGTGGTAGTACTTACTGTCAGTGTTTCCATAAACAAACTTTTTCCGGGAACTTTATTTTTACCGGACTCAGAGTAGTGCAGAAATTAACACACTTGTTAAACATATCATTATAGAAAATAATTGAATAGCAGAACTGGAAAAACAAGCAGAATATTTTGAATTTATGAAAACCTGCTTAAAAGTTACCTGGAATTCATTATTTAAGAGAAGTTTAAGTTTTAATCACAAGTATGAAATAAATTGCAAAATTGATACAGCTACACAAATGTTAAAGATCAATTATAAAATTACTATGAAGCACGAGTATTCAGACGCTAGGTATCGAATATAATATTTATTAGTATAACGAACGCGAATATTGCCTTAATAAATTGGTAATTTATACTAAGGTAAGGTTGAAATATCATCATGATTTCCAGATACGATAACTGTAATTTCCAATGATCGTAAAAATGCATTAAAAATATTAACAGATTGAATTCTGATTTTTGTCCAGCACCTAAAACAACAATTAGAGAATGAATTGGAATGCTCTCGTCGCAAATCTTTTACATTATTGATTACCTCAAACTGTCGATAATATTTTTTACGGTGACTCAAACACTAATCAGTCCAACTTAGTTCAGAGTTTGAGAAATAATTCAAGAGATTTACGCATGCGCCTGTTTTACGCGCCACCCCTCGAAGCCTTACGACCGCCTCTCTGGCGGCACATTACCTGCAATATGAACCCTCCGATCTTAAACATAGAGGTTTCTACTTCGCACGCTCGTCATCTCACGAAAATTTTGAGACTCCCGTCATCTTCAGTTCTAAAGCCGTCATTATGTTCGCGTACGAAGAATTAGATTTTCTTGACGTATTCTCCCGAATTCTCACTCCATCGTTGAAAAGGCTTTCGGGCATGGAGCGAAAGTGAAAATGAACGTTAAGTTGTGGGCGATATGGTGAGTATTTGTTCGTTTGAATTTCGGTTGGAAGGATAATGTTTTAGAGTAAAGAGTACAGCGCTCAGTCGGCTGAGAGCCTTGGAGGTGAGTGCACTGGTCGCTCTGCCGGGATCCGCGCCGCGAGCGTAACTAAGTTCGTACGCGGGAGAATGAAGAGTTAGCTCGGTTCTAAAGTAACTTTCAGTGATTGTTCATGCATTCAGTCATGTTACTTGGTATATTTAGTTTCAAAATGTACACACTGTTAATAAATAAACTTTTGTAATATCAGCGTAACAGTGAACTTAATAACTACCCTTCCACGGCTAATACAGCCGATATAAATATTGTTGGGGAATAATTGTAGTGAGTATACATACGCTGCACTGCAGTACAATTTTATGGATATTCGACTTACGTATTATTTCAAGTAAAGTTAGCTTTTATTTGAATTTAAACAAGAAAAAATAATATTTCTGCCAGTCTTAAACAATACGTATTCTATTTCCATATTGATTAATGTTCGGCAATTCCTTAGTCGGTTTGCGAAATAAAATTACCCCAGTCTGTAAATTAAATTAAATTGTGTTGCTGTATCTTGTAAATAAATAAGAGGGAATGTAAATCGTAGTTAGCGTGGCCGGGCGGCGGGCGCGGGGCGGCCGGCCGATCCTGGCATATTTGCTGTTTCGCCGACATTCCCCAGTTAATTAAAGCCCATTTGTACACTGTCTTGCGAAATATAATTTATGAAACGAGAAAACATTTTAACCTTTAGGAAATATTTGGTTCTGAAAATATCCATTCCTGTTAGTGAGTAGCTTTTTAATTATATATATTAATAGTGTGATGTATAATAATTTGTAGGTCACAATAAACTGTATTCATAGTCCTTCGGAACATAATATCTCTTTTGAATTTCTTACAAAAGGCGCTATATATCTAAGCTCAGAAGGTATTGATAAACAAGTAGATGCCTCCACTCCACCTCCTTGTCGATTCCAAATAAGCCCGCCTCGATCCCAAGCTCCGCCTACTCGTAGAAGATAAATAAGTGCTTATGTAAACAGTTTTATGTACTCCCTTGTATACAGGTATATTGTCCTTCAATGTACTTCTGAGTAAATGGCCACAGAGTTATGTAAGTTGCCACAAGACTATGGACAAGTCTCTTGAGATATGGTATATATGTACCTCTAAACATACATTATTAAGTGACGATCAGTTGTCAGTATCAGTTGTTACAAGGGGTATTTTATACTTAGGTATTTGTGCAACTCAATAAAAACCAGTAGATAGTTAATAAGTAACTTTTAAAATTGAGATATAAGAAGACGAAGTTTAACAACTGGACTTTCGTTACAGATGAACAATTTAATATGACAACTTAAAGCCAAGTTTGAACAATAAACACATAACAGACGAAAACCGAAACAAAACGAAATGTCCATGCTGCGCTTGATTTTACAAAGTGAGCAAACACAAAGGAGATAAATCTAGAACAGTTCTTGAACAGGACAATGTTAACAAACAAAATCAACAGAGCGGGTGAAACTTTCACAGCTAAGAAGTCGAAACTGTGTATACAATGTCGGTGGAGAGCAGCGAGCTCTAACAAGCCGGCCATCCGAACTTGTTAAACGTGGCCGGGGAGTAATTCACCGAAGCGGTCACTAACTGAACACTCAGACAGTTGGCTTCGCGGCTGTGTGTGGCGTGGCTAAGAGCACAGATTTGTTTCTGCATGGCAGCCGCTAGCCACTGTAGCCGGCGGAGCATGGGCCGCGGATGATGGAGGCGCACTCGCTTGGCCGGAGTCGGCAGACCCCCGCCGCAAGAAACCACATCGTTTACACCGACCATAAGGGACGAAAGTGAGTATCATCTTTTTACCTGTCTCTCTAAACTTTATTTTTTTGCCTCTTCCAGAATTGTCTGCATTGTTAAAACATGAGCTAAATCTTTTAGCATTCTTTTACGAGACGCTGAGATTTTTACGAGTGAAAGTTCTATCTAGATCTTTTAGAACTTCCCCCGTTATAGTTATGCGGGGAATAAAAAAGTTTAAGTATAAATATTAGGTCGTGGTTTTAGAACACCTGTGAAAAAATGATACATAATACGTAGAAAATATTCGTTTGTGTGTCATAAAAGTAGAAGCATGAAATAACGATGTAGTTCGGAGAGGAAGTTGTCAAGATTTTTTTAGTTCCTGCTAAAAAGAGGTTTGCATTTGGGAATAGGTGGGTACCTATTCCCTGAAAAGGGCTTGAAATACATATTTCGGGCAGCCACCTTCACAAAATTCGATTTGAGTATAGGCGCTATTTCTTTTGATCACGTAAAACTTCTAAACTTCTAACTATCAATTAACTGCCAAAAATCGAATGCAATGAATTTTCGAATGTATAGAATGGTGCCGTTTACATCCAAAAATATTCTTATTCATCAAAAATTATGGCAGTTTATTTCGATTGCAGCCAATCGTGGTTTTTTATGGTAAGTTCACGTATAAAATTAAAATATTGGCTAAGCGATTGTTTAAATGTTAAAAAACCTGAAAGTACTTATTCAATTTTTTTTCTCAAAAGTATGCAAGTAAGATTTTATCTGCAATAATAAAGTTTAACGTTAATACTTTAAATAGTGGTAAATAAACTAAACTTACAAAATAACAGTTATAATAATCATAATCCAGTTTTATACATACTCGAGAGCAATGAATCCGGGTCACTTAAAGAATGTTAATAATCTCGGAAACTAAAAATGATAGGTTAATGCAATAAATTGTATTTAATAGACAATGTAATACTCCTTAAATGAAAGTAAAAAAAAAATATGAGTCACCATACATTTTATTAACACAAAATTACATAAAGAAAAAAACTGCTGATCTCTCCTTAAAACAAAAATAGGAAACATGAAATTTTTGAACTTTATTACGATTTTCTTGAATTTTAATACTTCGTATTGCCTCCTCGTGCTTCCATTACTGCGTTTACGCGGTTTGGCATGCTGTACACCAAGTTCCTTATACGATTTTGGGGAAAATTCTCCCATTCCTCTGTGAGAGCAATTTTGAGCTCACGAAGCGTGATTGGGGGAGGGTTTCGTTGTTTTACGCATCTGCCTAGCTCGTCCCAAGCATGCTCGATCGGGTTGATATCCGGGCTGCGCGCTGGCCACTCCATACGAGTAATGTTCATCTCTTGAAGGTAGTCATTCACAATCCTACCTGTATGAGGTCAGGCATTGTCATGCATAAATATAGCATCCTCACCTAAATTGACCATAAATGGACCAACGTGATCATTGAGGATTTCTTCCACATATCTTACGCTAGTTAAAGAGCCGTTTTCTATGATCACCAGCTCTGTGCGACTTTCAGAAGAAATTCCGGCCCACACAAGTACAGACCCATCACCGTAGGCTACTTTTTCTTCGATGCATGCTTGCTTGAATCTTTCCCCTGGTCTTCGATACACTCTGTGTCTTCCATCGTGCTTGTAGAGCATAAATTTTGATTCGTCGGAGAACATAACTTTTGACCAATCTTCAATACTCCAATTTACGTGGCTCTGGGCATATCTTAGTCTTGAAATACGATGCCCGCGCTCCAGTTTAGGGCCGTTTGCAGGTCTAAGGGGTTTTAAGTTAGATTCAGCAAGCCGACGTCTTACTGTCCATGCACTTGGGTTACTTCCTCCGAGGCGTCGAAACTGATTTGTGAGTTCAGTTCCTGTGAGAAAGCGATTTCGAAGCATGGTGTTCACCAAGTATCGGTCTTCTCGTGCTGTGGTACACCTGGTTCTGCCCGTTCCTGGTCTGCGTAGGTTAGAACCAGTTTCTTCGTAACGTCGGAGAACTCTTTGTACTGTTGACAGCGACACACCGACAGTCCTGGCTGTATCGCGCTGACTCCGGCCGGTTTCCAGCATTGTAAGTATTCTGGTGCATTCTTCAGGCGTAAGCGACATAATTTCAGCTTGAATAATGAATATAGAGCACTATCAACATGGTTTAAGTACCCACATAAATGTCAGATTACAAACAAAAGCAAAACCAAATGCTGTAATTTCGTAGTTCCATCTTCGAAAGTGGCCCTTTTTCAAATTTGATTTTTTATTTTTTTAACTTTACAATAACTAAGAAGTTTTAATACCTTCGTTTAAGGAGTATTACATTGTCTATTAAATACAATTTATTGCATTAACCTAGCATTTTTAGTTTCCGAGATTTTTAGGATTCTTTAAGTGACCCGGATTCATTGCTCTCGAGTGTAGATTGAATATTTTAGCCCTGCACACGGTCCGCACTTTTTTTTGTCTCATATTCACTATCACTCAAAAATCTGTTGAGATCGATAGCTGGCTGATGCCAGATTTTGTCTCGTACAATAATACTTGTATATTGATCACTGCACTTGCTTCGGTGAAGGAAAACATCGTGAAGAAACCAGCATGCCTGGGAGATATATCTGGACGACATGTAAAGCCAAGTCAGAAACCCATGGGCGCATAAAAACTCTGACACCAGGTGAAGCACTAAACTCTGACACCAGGTGAAGCACTAAACTCACGTTATAGAAGAAGAAGATGAAGAAGATTGATATAGTAAACAAGTATTGTACAAGAGATTTGTATCACCTATCAAACTTGTTCATTTTAAAGAAATATCAGATTTGGCCTTCTATCAGTGACGTATGCCACATTGGGCACCCGCTTTAAGGGCACCTGAGGTAATGGCACCTGAGGTATTCCACATTCGGCACCTATCAATAATTTTCGTAGGTGCCCTTAGTGGAATAGTTTATTATTTTAACTTTTATTCCACATTCGGCACCTACGAACCAGTGTACTAGTGTTGGGACGTTTCTTTTATAGCAAAACAAAATTCGTGGGTGTTGACTGTGTGACTGAAAATTCAACGAAATAAGTTGGTAAATGTTATAAGTAACTGAATTCAGAATCTTCCTCGGAGTATTTCTTGTAATTAATTAAGTTAATCAGTACAAGACCTCTGGCGAAACACAAGTATGTTGGGGTCGGCTTCCAGTCTAAACGGATGCAGCTGAATACCAGTATTTTACATGGAGCGACCGCCTATCTGACCTCCACAACCCAGTTAATACTGGGAAATACGGTAAGACTGGTCTTAGACTTTTTGGGCCACTGACTACCTGTAACGACTGTCAAAAATGGACAAATGACAGCCGGGACCAAAAGCTTAACGTGCTTTCCGAGGCACGGAGGAAACTCGGTATGTAAGGGTGGTCACCCATCCACAGACCAACCTAGGCAAGCACGGCTTAACCTAAAGATCAACCCGAGCGGCTGTTATTATTTAGCCACGAGCTCCTCACAAGTACTTACCTTTAATGAGGGAAATGCCAAAATGAAATAATAATTGAACGTTTTTGTAAATGAGACACTTTTAATACGCTCCGTAAATTGATAAAATAAAAGACGCTGCAACGTACAGTATTTTTCAATGAGTGCATCTAATGTTTTACTAGCAGCCCGCGACATTTATTTGACCACGTCTAATTATTATAAAAATGTTACTTCACTGCTTGAATCAGATTTTGTTTACAATTTCAAGGGTTTTAATTTTTGCAAGGAACTCTAATCCTTTTTCAAAAATAAAAGATCCTTAAAACATCAGCTATCTACGAGTGCAAATACCGACAAAATTGGTGTACGCGTTTCGGAGATTAGCCGCAACAGACAGACGCACAAAATATAAAAAAAAACTTTGTTAAATGTTTTGTTTTTTGCATTTTTATTCACGATAAATTAACCTATCATGTACGTTGATCTTAAATAATTGATCATTTTAGTTGATCAATTTATTATTTAAAACACTACGTTTGGCCACAAAGATTTCTAAAGAAATAATTAAAATAAAACGGAAGATTTTTCATCAAACTAAGTAATGGAAAATACTGGCAATTTCCGCCAAAAATTGACGTAAGTACTTAGCTCAGCCACTATTGTAGCAATTTTATAAAATTAAAAAAACATATTTTTAATTGCTTTTTTTGCCCAGTATGCTTTCCTTATATAATAAAACAAAGTATGTGTATTTATAAATGGAAATTCTAGATAGTAAAATAAGCGGGCCTTTAAAACACGAGGCAATTATTAGAAATAGTGTGGGTACAGCATTTTTTTTACATTTCAATATGAAAGTTAGTTACCTAATTGAACAAATACCATTTTTAATTTTTTTTTCTTTTACTTTTGATTCAACTATCTGGTTGATTCGTCTCAGCCCCTTAGCTTATGCTTAGCTTAGGTTATCACTGCTATTTCAATAGGTACTAATAATTATAGCAATATTTTAAAGCAAATTTATTGATGTGTACCTAACAGTACCTACACTTTTAAGAAATCCTCAGTATCACTACGTATATCCATCTTATATAATTTGGTCGACTTTACGTATTTACTTACATCAATAATATTTACATTGATGATGAGCTCATTTTGAATGTATTTTTGTTCACATGGACAAATGTTTCTATGATCATCATTATTTTTTTGTTGTTTCTTAATCGTGTGTTTCAATCATGTTTTATCTAGTGATCTTCTGTTTTTGCTATAAATAATATAAGCGTAACCAGAGTCGTTAAAACCTAGTATATTTCATTTAAATTACCACTTGTAATCATCTGTGTGTTCTATTTGTTTAGAAACAAAACGAATCACTATTAATAACTAATAATTGTGATAATAACGACTAGAATGGCCCACAAATCTAACAATCTAATTTATATTCTGAATGAACACTTGTATAACCTTATATTCATTCTGCAACTTGAAATTTACTATTACTTCTTTGTTAAATAAATTAATAAAACTATATGGAGGAAATCATCCTTTATTTATACTGTATAATATTATTAAGCTGAAGAGTTTGTTTGTTTGTTTGTTTGAACGCGCTAATCTCAGGAACTGCTAGTTCGAATTGAAAAATTATTTTTGTGTTGGATAGTCCAGTTATCGAGGAAAAGCAAAACACACACACATAGGACATATAACATCACGCTACGACGTTGCAAAAACGGGGAAAATTAATTCCTTTATGAGCTTTTTCTCTCTTATGTGATGCAGACGAAGTTGCCTGGGTCAGCTAGTCACTATCACTATTATTACTATCACTACATATTATAAAACAAAGTCTCCAGCAGCCGCGTCTGTCTGTCCCTATGTATGCTTAGATCTTTAAAACTACGCAACGGATTTTGATGCGAGAGTGATTCAAGAGGAAGGTTTTAATATATAATTTTACGTGGGCGAAGCCGCGGGTATCGGCTAGTGTATAATAAAATGGATCCATTTTCTCCAAGCATCTTTCCTTCGAGGCAAGAATAAAGTGTTAAGTACTCGTAGTAAGTACTGTAATTATATTGATACAAGTACAATAAACAGCCGCCTCTCTTTATGAAAGCCTATCTTTAATCTGTTGTCAAAACTCACATCAATTTTCAATTGTTTGGCTGTTGACGTTTCGGTCTACCAATCACGACAGGAGGAGTTGACATGAGTTTGTCAGGCTGTAGGTTAATAGTGGTTCCGTACCCATAGGGTGCCAACAAGTGAATCATTCGACCCTTTTAGTAAGAATTCATCATTTGTGTGGTGTCGGTGATGACCTTTCTTGTGATGTATGCAATTAAAAGTGTTGCGCGCACTTTAGCTTGTAAAATTACTTCACTACATATTATAAAACAAATCTCCCGCCGCGTCTGTCTGTCCCTATGTATGCTTAGATCTTTAAAACTACGCAAGAGATTTTGATGCGGGTTTTTTAATAGATAGAGTGATTCAAGAGGAAGGTTTTGTCTATAATTTTACGCGGGCGAAGCCGCGGGCATCGGCTAGTAAATAATAAGTAGGTGTTCCTTTTCACTGATATACGGAGCGGAAGAGACCCCGACGCGAAAACTTTAACCACATATTCAGTACATCATTCTGAGCCTTCCACATACAAATTTTCATCGGTTTAAAAAAAAATCATCTGTTCCATACATTTTGAAATAAAATAAATTGTTCACAATCCATCATCATCTGCCTAGCCTTTTCCCAACATATATTGGGGTCGGCTTCCAGTCTAACCAGATATAACTGAATACCAGTATATTACTTGGAGCGATTGCCTATCTGACCTCCACAACCCGGCTAGTACTGGGTAATACGACACCCCTTGGTAAGACTGGTTATTAGACTTTCGGGCCACTGTAACGTTGTTAACGACTGTCAAAGATTTGAAATTAACAGCCGGGACCTTTTGAGGCACGGAGGTACCTCGGTATGTGGTTGGTGGTGGTTGGTGGTGGTTGGTAGTGGTTGGTGGTGGTTGGTGGTGGTTGGTGGTGGTTGGTGGTGGTTGGTGGTGGTTGGTGGTGGTTGGTGGTGGTTGGTGGTGGTTGGTGGTGGTTGGTGGTGGTTGGTGGTGGTTGGTGGTGGTTGGTGCCCATCCACGGCTCAACCTAGGCAAGCGCGGCTTAACCTGAAGATTGAACCGAGCGGCTGTTATTATTTAAAAAATAAAACTGTCCACAATTAATAAGACAATATTACTTTATTGGGGGTTCGGATTGCGGTAAAATAATAACTTCCGCCGTCGAGTGGGACTGGAAACCTTTAAACCAAACAAATGAGTCCTATTATTTCTCTCAATTTAGTCTAACAAGCAACTTAGAGTCAAAGGTTCGACGAGGCGGGGAAGTCAATGGCCGTGAATTTTGTAATCTTCATTAATTTCAACTGAAAGTTAACTTTCGCCCTTCCTGCTTTTGTTCCTGCTAATTTAGCTTGACTCTTTAAAAATAATATTGTGTAATGTTTATGTTTCAATTTCACAATCATTTTTATTCAGAACACGGAGGTATAACTTTGGGTAAATGTGCAAATTATGTTTATTGTCATTTTCCTTAACAATTTCAGGGTTGGTTATAATAATTGTAATACCAAGTTAGCAAATGATATGAAAATTTTAAAGTTTTAAATGAATGCTAATACCTCTTTCTTCCACGCCTACCTTTACATTTTAAACGGATCATATGTTAAAGTCGTGACAAAAGAAATTTTCATTTAAATTAAGTGTATAAAGTTGGTAACCGCGGTCTGTAAGGAAACGGGAGCGAGTGAACTTTTGCAGAAACATTTAAATTCACTGGTAGCTCTTTTATGACGTTCACTAGTAACACCCACTAACTAGTCGACCATATTGTGGATTATTTTAAATATTGCTTTCAATTTTAATAAATCCTGTCGTACCAGCAGAAATTGTGTATTTCAGAGGTTTCTGAGAGATTAATTTTTCTGTTTTAAAATATCAAACAGTAAGATTTTGATTAATTTCTGCTTAGAAGTTCGTTTCCCAGATAAAGAAGGCGTACTTAATTTAGAATTAAAACAGTTTATTGTTTGAAATCGTCGGTACGAAATACATAATAATGTAATTAGCAAGTAGTTAATTACAATGGCCAGCAATGAGAACTGGAGTTCCGACGCTACACAGGAATGTGGATTAAAACTGGAACTGGATCCTTCAGCTTAGTGCAAACAGCTAGCTTGGTGAATGTACTTATAACCTAAATTATGTTCGTATTTATTGTATCGAGCTCCTTTTGTCTGAAAATAAAAATGAAAAAGCTAAGAATTTTCCAAAACAAGTGACTGTATAAAGAGCATCATTCAACGACTAACATCACAGTCATTTGTGTCAGTTTCATACGAAAAGGTTCACATTAAATTAGTTCTATTTCACAGAAAATCTTACTTAATAAATTCAACCACTTGAAAATTATTTTGTCTGCCATAAATCTAAATGTCAACCTCAGAAAGGATTAGTTTTGATATACTGTTGTGCAAGGAAATACAAATACTGCACGCGTTAACTTGTATGTTGGCAACTTTCCTTTGTGTTTGTGACGTGTATAATGTATAAATATAGCGAAAAAACGTGGTGTAAGAAGTGAATAACGTTGTTTGTTGTAATAATAAAGAGATTTGAATGGGTTGCGGTGCCGGTGGCCGGCAGGCGACGCCGCGCGCGCGACTATGTTGTGAGTGCTGGAGGGTGGCAGGTTGGCGGGAGTGCGCGGAGTGTGAGCCACTGAAGGACAGCGGAGTTACTTGTACACAGTTTCCGTTAGTCACATTTTCGCAACAAGGTATTCACATTTCGAGGACTGGAAAGTTGGCGTTATCGCGTTTAAAATAGAACGACAAACACATCTAACTTTGTGATGCAAAATGAACACGACGAACCGGACAAACCGTTTCGACTGCTTATTTTATTTTGGTTGAAAAGGCTCTGCAGCATTTAAGTGATTCTTAAATGGCTTAAATTGGGTATGGGGGAATGACAGCGACAGTTTAACATTTCACAAAGTGGGTAGGCACTGTGAATAATTGTATGATCATTTATACAGAAGTATAAAAATAAGTTATCACACACGTACACTGTTATTTAAAAGTAGGAAAAGAAGTTAAAACAAGAGTTTCATAAGTATTCTCTGATATAAAAATATAGGATTACGTTCACATACTTTATGCGATGAAAGTGTAACATATTCAGAGTCGGTCTCGACACGTGCCGAACTCTCTGAGAACATTATAAGTACGGGTAAGTGCACAAATTGATTTATTGAAGTTGAGCGGGTTCAGAGTTGCGCCTGAGTATTCACAGTCCTTTGCGTTACACAGATAAAGTGGAAATAAAAAAGAAACTTCACAAACAGAAATCCCCTTGTCGCGAGATTTACGAGCCGACGCACCTCCGGCGCAAATAACTTATGTACATGTAAATTTTATGTTCCGTTGAAACAAACGCTTGTAGGTACGGAGTCAGCGAAGCCTCTTATAGCCGCGTGTCAATTACCCACCATACCAGCACTTGCTCATGTGCGTACGGCGACGCGGTCGATCAACTAAATTAGGTTAACGATCAAAAATTTCGAACAACATTAGCGATCAATTTTCAACTAATACAATTGAAGGAAAGTTTTAGTAAAACCAACAATTTGTTTTATGAAATCTGAATGTAGCATCCAAGTAAACGTGATCATTTTCGTGATAATTATGTAAAGTCACGCAAACTGTGTTTTAGATGTTATGAGCCCTAGTATATAATGAATTTTCTTGGTGGGACAAATAGTCGTGGTATTATGGAATAATATTCCATAATCACACTTTTACGAGGAAATGATTGTGGAGGTAATAGTAACGTGATTGACTTACAGATTCACCTGTGAATGTGCATTCGGTTTGCATAAAAGTGAGCTTAATTGTATGGCAAGTGAGGCATCGCCATATAGCTAGTAGGAAGTGGATTTTGATGTTGTTCTGACGTGATGTTTATTCATTGAATTAACATCCCGCAAATGCAAGCACAATTTAAGCGCAATTTTCCCGGCATTTCTGTTTGTCAATTAAAATATTTGGAATCACGAAATCATTTCAGTAGCGGTTTATTTGATTATTCGAATCGAACTACACAAAAGATTGCAAATTGCAGTGCATTATTGTTTTCCTTAGTTTGGCAAATTATAAATTTATTTTGAGTCGATTTCAGAGTAATATGGTGTGATATACAAATATAAACTATCTTATCTAACCTAATTCTGAAATATAAGTCAGCTGTCACAGTTACTAATCAATGCTGTAATTGGTGCATTGAATAATGTATTAGATGGCTGAAACTGAAATCGGTTGTTATTTATTATTGTTTATTTCAGCGTAGTATTTTAAAAATTTTGATGTTTTCGATCGAATGCAGAAAACCGCAATACGCTCCAAGACAGGCATCGCTGATGTTGGAGATAACTTTTCAAGGTAATATGACCATACTTCCAGATTGGGTCAGGCAGGACGTATAGGCCAGAATCGTCACACAGTGGATGCTTGAAGACGCTTGTCGTCACCGAGGCAGCCCCAAGAAACGCTGGCGTGACGATATGGACTCGTTGCTGACTGATTGGCTAAAGAAGGTAAAACACCAAGACTTGGAAAGGAATGGAGGAAGTCTTTACCCAGCGGTCAGACAGAACTGGCAAAATTAAAAAAAAATTGGCAAGGTCGAAACTTCATGTGCACAATAATATGTTTGTTAAGCCACACTGCACAAAATGCAGCTGTTTAAAAACAAAACACAATACAAATATCCTCGGCTTTAGGTGAGAGACCAATAGGTAGATTTAAAAAAAAAAAACTTTTTTGCAAAAAATAAAACCGACTTCAAAAAAATGTTTTTATTTTTCACTTTTTAGTGGTTCTCATGTGCTTGATAGACATGGAAAGTGCATACCGTTACAATCACATCAAGCCCAAACACGACTAGGGTACATTGTCTCATTATGGAGTTCCGTGACTCTTGGCTTCATCATCAGATCTGATGGTAGAATGGTTCTTATCAAACGCAAATGCTTCACTTGTTGTAGAAAATACCAAAATCGCAACACGTTTTGATATAAAATTTGAAGAGTTCCCTCGATTTCGCCAAGATTTCATCATCAGATCCCGACTTGGTGGCTATGGGACCATTTTGAAAGAATACCCTTTCCAACAAAAAAAGAATTTTCCAAATCGGTTGGCAAGCGACGGAGTTATGCCCGAACAAACATAAAAAAAAAAGTAAAAAAATAGAAACATCCGAATTGAGAACCTCCTCCTTTTTTAGAAGTCGGTTAAAAATATGGTAATCTACCTAATATTTTGCACATACCGATCGCATAATTGTCAAAATAACAATTGAATAGGTGTGAACCGTGCGAGTTTAACGTGCAGCGCGCCGCGATTTGTATTGCGTGTCACGTACCCTCACGGCTTTGGCTTGTTTGCTCGCCCAGCCACGGGGCGAACATTCCATACCTAGACATTATTGTCGCCTTCCATTCTCTTTTGACTTTTATACGTGAAAATTTTAACCAAAATTCTCACTCACCAAAACAAATGTTATGCTCTCTAAATGAGATGTGAATATATTTATTTGCAACAGAATATTTACGAGGGATAAACAACAATCGGTGTGCTGAGAGGAATAGATTTATCGTGCGCAATCACAGATCAGATGTTGGTATTCGGAGCAAAGCCCCGGGGAGCAGGGAGCAGGATTCGCATCGACTGAATTATTTACACTCACGTTACTCTTAGAGGCAGCGGATCTGTGGACGTACAGGTGCACGCGTGAACAGAAATATAATTTTGTTTCATTTAATGTATCTATGATTGAAAAAAAAGCGTAAAACTTACTTGTTTTTGAAGTAAAAACTTTTTTAGGCGCGTTGAGTACTTTTTGAAGGAACAAAAATAATGGAACTCGCGTGACTGTCACGTTCGCTTTTACATTTGTGCACCACTCGTAGCGTAGCCGTAGTGGATCTGCTACGAGTGCTACGAACTGGTAGCCTCTTCTAGTTTTCCTAGCGGCAGTCCCCAAAGACTGCCCGCATGTTTCTTTCTCGATAAATGCATCAGCAATCGAGTTTTGTTCATGTAACTATCGTAAGTACATAAACGTACGTAATGACACGGTTAACCCAATACTTAAAAAAACCAAAATGGTCACTAATCCCCCGCAAATCACTTACCATCGTAATAAATACAGAATAATTAAATCAATGCCCAAAACAATTTCAGAACCACAAACAAATTGTGAAGCAACCCCTTGATATCTGCGGGCGCTAAAGCCTCAAGTGAGCAAAAGTGAGTAAGTTGTCGTTACGGAGTGTATGAGTGGAAAGCCGGCCAACTTGCTCCCAACAAAGTTCAAGTGCTTGTAAGTAAAGCGTCTGCGGAGAGCTCGCCTTCGCGAATTACTTCCAAGCGATTTCGCGATCTCGAAATGATGAGTTAAACTTCCACATCTGCCGCCACCGAATAAAATGATAAGTTTACTTACAATAGTGGGTCTGGGACGGGTTACAGTTAAGGGGGTTGTTATGCGTTAATTTAACATAGTCTACAATGCAGTGTCCTAACTTATTTTGTTAATTATATCGACGCTTTGTTTCATCATTCTCAGAAAATCTATTGGCCAGACCCATGATGGATCTAGTGAGAATTGTTTTTCTAATAGGATCCTGATTTCAAAATATGGATCTACTGAGAATCGTTCATTCTCAGACTGAGAAGTTGGATCTGGGTCGTTGCAAAACATACCAGAGGCCGAAGCTAACTAGCAGAGGCCCGTTAGACTATTTAAATAAAATGAGGCACCTATCTGTTCTTATTTTACTTCATTAATATATTTTGTAACACCAGTTATATATGTGAATAGTACTTTGCCAACATTTTGGGAAACACAGTCCAAGAACCACATTAGTGTCCTGTTGAGGACTACTGCAATGGCATTAAGTTCATGTTTCAGACAACTGACAAGAGCCAAGATTCCTGCTTTATAACTTGCGGTCTGCATTGAGTATCTATGCAAAAGCTATTGATCATTGCACTTGATCATTGCACTGAATCATAAATTCAGTAATAATATTCCAATATGTTATCGTGTTTAATTTATCAATTAGCGGCTAATACGAACTGAAAGCGAAGTTTTGGGTAAACTAATTATAAAACTGTGGTCACCTGTTAATATGAATATAATTCAATTTTACAATCCATGAAATGCTAATTGATGGAATGCTGACAGGCTTAATGATTCATTTCATTCAGTGTGTAATGATGTTACGTATTGGCTCGGTGCAGTATTTCACAATGGATGTCCTAATTATGGTAATCAATACAACGGTGTGAGTTTCGCACTCTCCGATAAGTTCTTTTATTAACGAAAAACTTAAACGGGTTTCCTGACGATATGCTGATGATTTCACATTCATAAAATGAACACAACAGGATGACCACAATCAAAAACAAAACTTATATTAAAGACCCTGAAGAAAAGTAATTTATGGTTCCTACAATTTGTTCAAATTAATGAGAAAAAGCAAAAAATATACTATTTGGTACCGCGTTTTTATTGTCTTGTAACAATCTTATTATAAATGACCCAAGTTTATTTGGCAAAATAAGTCTATGAAAAATTATACTTGACAAAATCAGCTTACCGTCCTTAATTGTTTTCTACATTAACTCTAGCTACTAAATAGGCAATTTAGGTTTTAGGGTTGCGTACCTCTAAAGGTAAAAAAGGAACCCTTATAACATCACTTTCTTGTTCGTCTGTCCGTCTGTCTGTTCGTCTGTCACCACCGATTTTCTCAAGAACGGGTGAACCTAGCAAATTTATACCAGGTACTGAGGTTCTATTGTCACTTTTAGGTGTATGAAAATTAAGGTCCTGAGTCAACACGAAAAAAAGATATGGGCAAATTTAGATTGTCGCGAAAACTTTTAATTTACCTTAATTTTCATTTTTTTTTTTATTTTTCGGAACTTTCCCTTTACTTGTGCTTGCCTTGATTTTAACCAAAATTGTCTATTATAGGTCCACTGGTACCCTGTAGGTTTTGGGTTAAAAACCAATATGGTGGTTCCCGTTGACCGCACCGGGCGTCGGGGGCATGTGGCCTCCGACGCCCGGTTCGTCTTCCGCGGTCGCTGGAGCGAGAGGTTTTCTCCCTCTCGCGTTCCGCCACCTCCTTCACTAGCATGACTGCTTCGCAGAAGGAGGTGTCGGCTTTCCATTCCGTCTCACTCTGGACCATAGATTGAACCAGGGACGCGAGAGGTCGCCGCAGCCGATCGCCGCTACGAGGACACGGTGCTCCGCCCACGCTGCGCAAATCTCCACCGCGTGCTCCATCGTGTCCTCCGATCGATCCTCACAATGGAAAGACCCGGGTGTTTCCTCCCGCCCGATTCTATGCAGGACCCCCTGAAGCAGCCGTGTCTGGTGACGACCTGGGTCTGGCGGAAGGTGAGGATGCCGTGGCGCCTCTCAAGTCACTCCTCAAAGAGAGGACTTATCGCCACTATTGTGGCGTGCCTTGCACTGGGTTGCGACAGTCGCTCTCTCCATATCGCCATGAGATCACGCCGAAGGTCTGTTTTCTGAGCAGCGGTTTGCCGCGACAGTCGCCTCCAAATCCCGTGACGGCAATCCGGCAAGGAGGCTTGCCACTTCGCCGGAGATCGTGCGGTCCAGCTGTGCGGCTACTACCTTTTAGGGCGCGTTCAGGTAATGGGCGGCTCGCCGCCATAAGGAACGCCCCCACACCGGGCCCCGTAAAGGCCATGGATCGCACGATACCTGCGTAGAGCCCACGGCAGGAGGCGTTTTGGACCCCCCAGGTTGGGCAGGAGCCGCCTAAAGGCAGCCCCGGTCCGTTCAAGATAGGGGGCCAAACATCGGAAGTGCTCCACGAAGTTGCACCGGCTGTCGAGGACGGGTCCTACGTACTTCAGTTCCCGTTGACCTAGAACCATGAAACTTAACGAAAAGCAATGTCTTACAGCACATGTAAAGGGGAAAATCTTAAAACCGTAAATATGTAGTTTAATAGTAAAAAAATGATTTAATATAACATACTTATTATTTGCTGTTGGTGCAATAGTCGTTTCATGGGATCGAGCAGTAAAGTTAAGTTTGTCCTTTAAAAAGTTTGTACGGAACCCTCGGTGCGCGAGTCCGACTCGCTTTTGGCCAGTTTTTTATTAAACCGGCTTCTTTCTTTATAACAATATTTAGTGTCTATATTTGTTACTATAGGTAATTTACGGTCGCAGGCGGTGTACAATTCGAATAGCTTAATAGCATAAGCCCCCTTTAATGTTCTTACTGCTAGGACACAGGCCTTCTCTTTATGAGAGAGACTGGGCTATAATTCACCACGCGTGTCCAGCGCGGGTTGATAGCCTAGATGTCAATTGTCTTTGAATTTTTAGTTCAATCCTGGGTTCCTCAAGACTGATGAAATAAATTACAAAAAGTAATGTGCGTGCTTGTGTTCAATACGATATTAAGATAAAAAGATTCATCATCCTCACCTTAAAAATCATTAACCTAAAGTCGTCTAGTTAGTGGTGACACGGAGTTATCCCACCGGGTGCCGTGCAGTGCCACAGTAACCCATTGACCCAGAGAGGGTTGCGAATACCACATGCGGAGTGTTTCCGATGGAGGCAACAGCGTGCGAACAGTATGCTCTGACGTCTCGAACTGTAGAAAGAACACTGAAAAATTGTAGTTGTTTAATGTTTAGCTATTATTACAAGACAAGAAGGTTTTTCTGGACTATTTTATCTTGGAATATTCCTGACCTAAGAAATAACAACTGTCCAAACACATTACCCCATTAGATCCCTTGTTGATAAATGCAGAGGAAAGTATATATCCTTTAGATTTACAGTACATCTTTTGAGGTAGGTTTTAAAGAAAGTTTGGTAAACAAAATATACCTACATACTTTACACGAGAAGTGTTGAATGAAGCAAGATGTTAGCATTAGTTTGGCGACCCGCAAAGATTTAGTGGTTGTTATTTTAAAACGTTATTAAGCAACTGTAATTTTAATTCATTCAGAAACAATCAGTAACTTTAAAAGTTCCTATCAGAACCGGTTAACTAAGACAGTTAAAAATTAATCTGTCTGTAACCAAAAGTATGTATAATCCATAGAATTGAAAGATCAGTGGCGATGCATGAGCAGCGTCGATCCCGGCGGGTAAGCGTTGTTTTATGATCGTCGTGCCGCCAACAAAGTTCGGCAACTGCTTTATGATCCTAATTTATAAGTGAGCGGCGCCGGGAGTATTTACGACTCTTTTCGGAGTCGTCCCGCGAGTGCGTTCAGCCTCGCATTACATGTACGCAGAGGACTATTTGAGGACGCGCGTGCCACTGTGTCTGTGGGCGTTCGTCAAATGTTTCTAGGGGGTGTATTGAGGGTGTTTGTGTGTTCGGTTATTTGATGGTTTAAAAGTTATTTTGTTACGAGTAATTGAAGGGTAGTCTGAACGGCCTACAATGAATGGACCGCGGGCCGTTCGGACGTATACAAAAATTGTCTACGTCCGAACGAACCTTTGTAAAAATAACACAAATTCATAAACACATACGTTCAATAACTGTATATACACAGTCGTTTTATTCACATTTCATTGAAACCATTTTAACATGTAGTTAATTTATCAGATTTTAATTTTTATGAATATTGGAAATCACTTATTAGTCCTGAACTGTTCCAGAAATGTCTAATATTGAAAATGAACATTCATTTTTACACTCATTAAATTGATGAATATAGTTTGCACCGCATTGAAAGGAGTTTTTCTTTATACAAGGGATCCAGGTAAATAGTTATTTAGTAGGCTAGTATATTTAATAAATCGAGCTTCAAACCGCTCTCTCGTAAAATGCACAGCCGTTTAAAATATAAGATCGCTACCACCGAGCAATATGTTATTTTATTTTCAAAATTTTTGGACCGACAAAAAATGGCTTTAGTAAATTAAGTTATAACTTCGTTTATTTATGTTTTGTTAATAAAATGTAGACTGTATGTTACAGTTTGTTTTTCTGGATGACAGTTTGTCTGAAGAAGAGCTTTGAATGGGTATTTGAGAACACTTTGGTTAAACCTCGTGAGGAAACCAGCATGTCTGAGAGATAGTTCTCGACCGCCATGGGTCATGGGCAGTATAAAAACTCTGACATCAGATTAGGCTCTATCCACACATAAAGAAAAAAGAAAGAAGTAACCTTTTAACACAGCCTTCCTTGATAAAAAAAGATTATCTTTACCAATTTTCCTAGTCTTAAATAGGACTCAATTAGCCAATTTGCCGCACAAATCATAATTAACTACAAACGATTACCTTTCATACACATCAAGCGACACCGCTCTGGTCATGAAGAGTCCCAAGCCGGTGATTTACAGCCTCCGACTAGGTATGAGGTTTAGGAGCATAAATTAATTTTCAATTTCCCTTTGACGTCTCGCTGAGCCAAGCGACACGTCTGATGGAGAAGGTATTACCCCGCACATGACACGCGGCGCCTATTCGATGCACCCACATCGTTGTGAGCGGGTGCTGAGCTTGGAAAATACCGGTTGGTTGTTGTTGTAAAAATACTGTGTGGATGAAAGCTTTAGTGGTCAAAAAATGTGAGTGGTCAAGTATAAATAGTAGTAGGGCTTGTTTCTGCGGTTTTGATTATTATTTGATGATGTTATTAAATTTCTCATAAAATATATACGTTATTTATTATAAAGACGACCTAAAGTAATAAAAATATGTACATGTTTCAAAAGCAGAAAGTCGTTGTCAGCGGGGAAAATACCCAGAAGGCTGGCAGCATTAATTTATTAAATTTGTTTTTTTATGCAATACAATTTTTGGAATCATAATATGAATACCGAGGTAATTACAGCGATTTTATTGTAAACAGAATTCAACCTGCCGTTTAACAACACATTACACACATTTTATTTCAGAAACTAAAATAATAAATTGAAACACAAAGCGAGTCAGTCTTATAATCCTAAACCAGCAACGCGACAAAAGTGAAATATTTAACCTATATTACCCATAATGTATGCAGATTAACATCCAATGCATTCAATAGGCTATAATTTGGCGCCGATAGAAATATTAGAGCGTTCCCGAGTTACGACGAGAACGGCACAGAATGCAACATGCAAAAGCCATTGAGTAGCAGTGAGTGAACGAGTGAATGGGTGTGCTCCGGCCGCTGGGCGACTGGGTGGCGACCACCCGCCATTGTACCCACCTAACATAACTTTGTTGTAGTCGCCAACATTCTTGTCTAAATAAAACAATATGCACTCATATAAATCTATGGAGTTTGTGCTCGCTGTTAGTGTTTCTGATGTGAGCCGAGTTGGTTTGTTGAGGGTGATGTACTAATGTTGAGTGGACTTGTTAGTTTGTAAACGGATCAGTTGAGTGTTAGTAATCATATAACTCAATTTTAAGTTTAGTTTTAGGATTATACGCTTCGTATCATGTAGATGATCATTTTTGTTTTAATGAACTAAAGCCCAAGAAAACGTAACTAAATAAAACAAACATTCAGATATCAACACTACGGCTGAACACGAAACTTTTACAGTCCAGTCAATATTCGGCGCGCAAACTTTAAGATGCAGGGTAGATAGGGCGCGTAGTTTCATCGTAGCTACAAACAGCTACGAACAGCTACGAGTTGCTACGAGCGCTACGAGGTGTAGCAGCGTAGCGGCGTAGCGCTGTCGGTTCGGCGGTGCATTGGTTCAAATATCCGTCGCTCGGCGATGGCTCACCGACACGAAGGAGGAAGGAGATTTCAATGCACTTGATTTATGACCCACATAATGGAGCGCTACGCTGCATTTTGCTGCATGCAACCAACCGTCGGCGTCGGCCCTCCACGCTAAACATCCTCTGTATTTATGAAATGTACACAACTAAACGTAATTTGATCATTTAAATACGTAATAGCTGTTCTGAAATACTATACTCACGTCTGTTATTATGTCAGAGCAAACTGTACTGGCATTTCGTGATAGTATTGACGTATTTATGTACAGTATTTTATAAACGTTGTAAAATTTTAAACCATCGTATAAAATAACATGAGCAAAACGAAAGCGGCCATCCGAAATATATTATCAAAGGGTGCTCGGTTCACAGTCTTAGCGATGCGTCATTGGCAAATTGAAAACTTAATTTATTGCTCTCCCATCGTCTGAGCTTACCCAGCCTACTGCGGGGTGACAGCCTGAGTGCTGCGGATTTTCTTATTTCCAAGTTCGGAGCCGCGGCCTACGCGAGACGTTGCCTGGAAATGTTGAGGGAAAACATTAACTGACTTCTTTCACTGGTATTTCCACCTTTTTCTAAACGGAAAGGAAAAATGTGAAGGAGTTTCTGAATGAGGTTCGGTTGCACAGTTTTACGTTGTAATTACAGTCTGTAGTATTAGCAGTTTGTAGCGTGTGTTAGTGCATTGATTAAACTGGCGTGTTGTGGCGTATTTGGTACTATGCAGTTCTCTTATAAAAGGAGATTTTATTCGTTTTACCCGATTATAGCGGAGGGTTATGATTTCAACCCGTTTGTGTGTGTGTTCATCTGTTCACGCATAGCTTCTAAGCTGCTTATCATAATTCGACAAATTAGTTATAGTCAGAAGTGACTTGTGATTTTAAACTAAACTCAACATAGCGTCCTCTAGATGGCATACAGTCATAAATAGAAACGTGCATTGTTGGGTACCTATATATTACGAAAGGGCTTGATTAGCACTTTTCTAAATATTTATATATTTATAATCTTTGTAAGTTGACGAGCTCGTGATTAAATTATAACAGTCACTCGGGTCGATCGTCAGGTTAAGTCGCGCTTGCCTAGGTTGGTCCGTAGATCGGTGACCGAGCATTACATACCAAGGTTCCTGCGTGCTTCGAAAAGCACGCGAACCCGTTGGGCCCAGTTGTGATTTGTAGATATTTGACAGTTGTTACAGGTAGTCAGCGTCTGGAAAGTCTAATTATCTGTTTGCCTGGAAGTCCGTTTTAATATATAAACAGTTAGGACAGTTGATTTAAAACTGTCTATCGATATAATTAATGAATTCATCATACCTCTCTCTCCCTCTCTATTTTTTTATCATGTATGGTTGCGCTCTGAGGAATGATTTAGTTGCGCTTAGATGGTTGCGCTCAACAATAGGTGCGCTCTGAGGAATACCTCGTCTTATCGAGGCGCATCGTATTCCCTAGTACTGATAGTGTTGTGGAGGTAGATAGGCAGCCGCTCAATGTAAAGTTCTGGTATTCAGCTCACAAAACCAACCTCTACATAGTTGGGTCAAAGCTAGGCAGATGATGATCACTCACTGCTGATTTTTATAGGTACTATTTTTTAAGTTAATACTCTTTGTTTCAAGTTCTTAAACTTTTACTTGTCTTTCCATGGGAGTCAAAATTTGATATTCGATCGCTATTCTGCACAAACCTGCTCGCTTTTTTTGACAAATTGAGACCATTTGCCATAGATAATTTGATCATATAATCCTTTGGGGTTCTTCGGTTGATAGCTGTCTATTTATTAGATACTATTTAAGTTCCACAAAAAAGGCTCTACACATAGAAAGTAAAATTAAAAGTACTGAAAGTCGCGATTACTTTGAATCCATTCGTGTAGCAGCAAGCTGCCATAAATTCTACTTCGTGTTATACAAGATGCATATATTCCAATACATTGCTCCACGTGCTTCAAGAGCGACAAAGGTACGCTCTGAGATATTCGTCGCCACTGAATGGTATATTTTACCAATACGAATGTGACGCAAAAAGGTTGTGAAAAATGTAGTTTTTTGAAAAGGCCGCTGTATATGATTCTAGAAACATCTGTCAGTCGGAGTGTGTACGGTATTCGTGGCGCAAAGTGCTACGTTATTCAACTTAATAGCCATTAGTTTGGTTCGTTAGCGGAATATTGCTAACGAATGTGCGGCGGCCGCGCATTCCGGCCGCCCGCGCGTGCTGAAACGCTCAATTAGCACACGCTGCTAAACTATCCCACCTACCGCTTCTATAAAATACCAGTAATTTCACACTAGCCACTGTATCCGTCATAACGCGCAAACACCGCGGTGTACTGTTTATTGCAGTTGTAGAACTAAACATTGTGCTGAACACTCATCTCTCGTATATCAATAGAAGCTGTTGCCTGCCACTTCGTTCGCACATAAACTTTGTCCCACTCAGTAGTGGACTCCTAAAAAGTTCGTTCTTGTCCTCGCCTTCAACTTTTGTAGAAACGTAATTTTTTCATGTTCCATCTTCATTAGATTTTTGTCTCTTAGTTTTTGAGTCCGTCAAGAATAATCGTTAGGCATTTATGAAAGATTTATTTCAGCCGCCGACTCGAATCAGTCGGCGGCTGAAATAAATCTTTCATACATTTTGTACTGGATACTCACAGTCGGCGGCTGATTATACGCATTGGTGTGAACGATGCCTAAATGTTTAAGGGCAACAGCTCTTGTTCGTCGACGAATTTATATTTCTTCACATCAATCTCTTTAAATAATACGATATATCTCGCACTCCACAGACCGAGGGGTTTTTGCCGTTATTACTGCATTCAAACTTGAGCACCGAATATGAAATGATGTACCTTTATGTCAGGGTTGCTCAACCTGCGGTGTGTATGGGCCACAACGCCTTTATGCAGCCTCAGACCTGAAGTAATTAAAACGAGAAGGTTAAACAGGCTAAGCAAGTGAGTGACACCAGACTATAGTCTGCATTCTTTTAAATTAGGGTTGGTTACCTCTGGCATGGAGTAGAGAGTTTATCTGTGCTGAGACTAAAAGGAGTAAATATTGTTGTAGTATATATATAATATATAATGTATTAATAACAAGACTGTGTTATGGCTGTCAAATTTGAACAATTATTTTGTAAAAGATCTAAAGTATTTTTTTTATGATAGCTGTGTTAGCTGTAAAATCCGATAAAATAGATTCTGCGAATATAAAACCATCAATATTCAGCGTGTATGTACAGTCACGATCTAAATCCAGACTATACGAAGTTCAAATCACGAATCGTAATAACCTATTGCATATTTAGTTTCCATTCAAAACGAAAAGATTTTGGTTTTAACGCTTTATGTTTTATTTAGATCTATGTATTGGTAGAAGGGATTGAATCATAATCGTGAATGAGATCATAATTTATTTTTCGGCTAGTAATTTTATGCTCCTACAAGTTTATTATTCATTTCCGGTAGCTAATTTGGAATCAATTGCGATACACTAAGAATCTAAAAAAGTACATTAATTGTCACATTTCGTTGCAATGTTTACTTTTAAGTACCATTTCATTATCTCAATTTATTCTGGGCAAGAGGAAAAGGTTGCCTTATTAAGGAGAATCTGGCAACAGAGGAAGCTCAAAAGTCGAGCTGCCGTGATGGGGGATGATTAATATGGCTCATTTGCGGTGCCCACCCCTCCGGCTACGAGCACGGCTACGAGCTACGAGGCTACGAGGCTACGAGCTACGGAGCGCTACGAGGCGATGCTACGTGCCCGTCTCTGCGTACATCGTTTACGCTTCCGCACAGAGAATTTATTAGATTCCACCCCATTTCTACCTTTTATCTCTATTATGTATTTAATGCAATAATATAACATCCCCGACACATCGTAACGTTAACTAATCGTAAGCGGAACACTGCATTAATCAGTATTAACATTATTTACCTCTCATGGTATGAAGTAAGCTCGAAATTATATTAGTAGGTCTTATCTCTGTGTAAAAGACACCTGTAACAATATATAATCATGTTTTCAACGTTGATCTAAACCAAAAAGTATAAAGACGGGGCAACTGGTAGGTATTATTCGTGTAATTGGTTTCTAATGCCGCGTAAACCCTCCAAACGTGTTGGGAGAGTGGACCGGGAGATAAAGTGCACGAACCTTCCCGCACAGATTTCACCTTTTTTATTTTCCCAAGTCTCGCCGAAAAATGTGCGGCTTTACAAATATTGCATCACTTTAGGAATTATTTTATCTTTGTTTTGAATGATTACTATGATAAAAAAGTTTTTTTTTTTTAACATAAGTACCAAGTACTCATTCTAATGTTTAACTTATTAGAGGATAGCATCAGTGAGGAAGATTATTTCTAGGAGTAATGTTGAAACTTAATGACACATGTTTCTCTTACCACAAAAAGAAATGAAGTACTACGAGTACAATAATTTATTTAAGTTTTTGAGATAGGTAGGTAAGAGCCTAACTATCCCATACTAACCTATATCGTAGATTTTTTTCTATATCACCTGGTATCTATTGAGATAACGGAGAGTGAAGCAGGCTTTAGATCCTTTTTTTTTCGCCCAGGCGCGTCAGTTTGGCAGACGAGTGAATTAATGTACATTTTGGAGCTTCATGAGTCCCCTCTTATTGTATCAGACTTATCCTAAATCCTGAGCGAAGCACTCGCTTCAAAGAATCCATGTTGTTTCAATTGAAACGTCGCTGAATATTATAGTTGAATCATGATGAAGTATTTGTCTAGGTATCTACATATAATTTTATTGTAGGGCATTCAATGTGATCTGGGGGTTGTGTTGACAGTATTTCAGAAAGTATTAACACAATGACGATGCATATCTTGGTAATAAGTTGAATATGCAACTTGAAATAATAATTCAGCCTATAGATTACCGAGATGACGAGTAATAGAGTAGGATGGAAAAAGAAGACATACTGCTTCCACCTGAAATGAATTCCGATAAGGGCAGGAATGATGATGATGACTAAGGACGGATTTAAACGGACTGAATATAGTTCTTGTATCTTGTTTAAATAAGAATACATTTGGAACACATAGTACGGCCGCTTTTATACAATTACAGCCAGCAAAGCAGACAATTGCTCCACTACTTCTGGGCACTTTTCCTGTTGGCAGCGATGTGGACGAATTTTTCGATGCCCTGTAACCCTTTTTGATACTTGTAAAGTCAGCAAAAGAGTTAGGTATGCAGGTTAGCAATCTTCTTACGACTATTATAAATGTAAAAGCCTGTGAAGATCGATTTTTGTTAACCCTTTTCCATTTATAATAGTAGTAAAAAGATTGCCAGCCTGTAAACCTAACTGTTTTGCTGACGTACATATTTTATTTCTATTTTAAAGTTAAATATTGTAAATATTTAAATAAATAGCGGATAACGGGAGCTCAAAACAACAAATAATCACGGAAGATATCCCGTAAGTGACAATATAAGTTTAAATATATGATATTGCTCTTGATATTATAAATGAACAACATAAGTAGCTATACCAGACCATTGTCAAGATCTGAATCCCTTGCGGTCAGAGCACTCTGTGTGTCAACTCTGTGAAGTTTGTAGTGAGAATGCATTTTCAGTTAAGTACATTCCGCATTATAAATAACATTGTCTCCCCGACACTGTTATAAAATGCAACGACAGACTTTCGCTTATTGTACGAACGTAGTTTTGTATATTTTTCTAAAAGAACCGGTTATTTTTAGTTTGTTATTTTGTATTGTAATATGATGGTCTTCTTTTTCTTTTGAGGTTTCTTGGCTCTTCGCCAGGATCCGCTTTATTTCAGTGAGTAGCCTGTGTACATTATGAAGCTAGATTTTGATTTCACTTAGTGGCTGAAATGAGTGATAATAATATTAGTTTATTCGTTGCGATACTTTAGTCGAGATGGCTGCTGGCTGACTTAACGTTAATACTTATCTTCTCTTGACATTGGCATGCTATAATGTTTTGTATTGTGCTGTTTCTTTAACAGCTATTTCATAATCTGCCTAGCCTTTTCCTAATGTTGGGGTCGGCTTCCAGTCTAACCGGATGCAGCTGAATACTAGTATTTTATTTCTTTAACAGCTATTTACTGACGCATAAATCTTTCGACACAGTAGTGTAAAATCTGAAAACAAAGCCTCTAACTATCATATGGGTACTTAGGTAGTAGAACATGATTGTCTCCGGTCGCGTCGAGACACAGGAGGGTAATACCTCCCCTTGCCTTCCCGTGATGCACTTGTAAATATATCCCTTACATCCTTGGAGGAAGCTTACTAGAATTTTTCAGTGTGCATTGCCCTGTCGTGCTCGAATCCTTGCAAATTTATGACCCTCGCTCGTTGACGGGGGCCAGTTCCACGAATATCGAATGGGCTGCTTTTATATGCGTCGCATAGAAATATGTTTCGGTGTAATAGTACCTAACTATCGGGTATACCGTAACTATTACTTTATGATAGATACGTGGGATGGGGACAAGTGAAACCACACATATATAACACTTTACATAACTGGTTTTTCAAATTATGCTCGTGTTATTCCAGTTTGATTTCGAATAAAAATCTGTTTGGAATTGTAGTTGGTTAGCGTTTACTGACTGTTTCTCTTGTTAACTTCAAATCTGTTGTTAAATAGAACCTACTATTATGTATAAATATTACGCTGCTATAGTGAACGGAATGAGAAAACTCTGTTTTTCCACCGGCAAATATATACTGGGTGTTCTCTATGCTTGATAACGAAGTAAAATATCTGTCTTCAAAAAGTGGAATCGTTGTTCATGTCCGTATTCACCTGCACACAAGTTTTTGTCGGCTTTAAGCTCTGAAAGAAAATATAATATCTACGCCAACGGCGGCTACAGAAAGTGCCGAGCCATTAGGAGACATCTGATACAACAGACACTTTTCTTTTTAACATTCTGTTATAAAAGTTTGACTATTATCTATTTTGCTTGATTACGTAGTATTTTTGTTCTGAGATAATTTGCCTAGACAAAATAGGTATCTGTGTTAGTTAACACGACAATACTGCTCATCGATGAACAGCAATGATTTTTTATAAATATCCAAAGCGTAGGAAGTCTCAAAAATACTGCATGACAATAAATTACTATTGTATTACTATTTCTGTAGCGTAAATGTATCATCAAGAAATGCAATTTGACCCTAAAGTACACAATCATAACTTTCTACAAATAAATTGGCAGACTTATTGTGCAAATAGCACGAATTAACAATTTACGACTGTCGGATTGAGTACGTCATACACGAGGATGTATAATGTTAATTCTGGGTCATAAAAACCTTGTTTTAAAAAGCAATAAAACGTATTCGAAAATAAAACTGCATTTTATTTGCTGTCGAAGTAAAAACAGACGTTTTTAATGGTACCAATACGTGCGGCAAGTCGTGTCGTCGGCCATACTTGTTCCCTCTGCGACTGCCCGACAACATACCCCCAAATTGGAATGTAAAGCCGAACCAATGAAGCTAGTTTTAACGACGAAACATGTAAAATATTTTTTTATAATACCTTTTTGCTTTGACCAAGTATTTTACATTAGCAACAGTGCCTTTTAACGCAAAAAGGTTCATTATCTCTGCCTTTGTTTGTAATACGTTTGTGTTACGAAATATATTACCTTTTGTTTTAATATAATAGTTATGTACCATAATTAATTTACATTATAGTGAGACACATCCAGGTTTGTCCTCTTTTGTGGGCCTGCATGATTTACTTGCAATATCTTTGCGAGTTGAGCTTAACAGTGGCTTCCTCTATGTTAATTAGCCTGAAGAATCTGAAGAATACAAATAGTGAAACTGTAAATAACTGAAGGAGTTAATTTTGTAAATCTGCCTATAAATATCAGAATCCTTACCTCAACTAGATAGTGGTATAAATAAAACAGATAAATTTCTACGCAAACAATGAAAAGGGAGCCTGTCGGATTTGTTTTCATATCCACAAATCTTTCACTCCGAATAACAAAAAACCGCAAAAACTGGCAGCCAATCACAGACAGATATTTATATTTCCCGCTCAATAGCACATTGTTTTACTGAATGACTTTTCTTGCAGAATACCGTACGCTGACAAGATCACCCCGGAGCCGATCTTGCACAACAATAGCAATAGGGACACAAAAGCCGACTCGATCAGGAACAGCTACAACAGTCAGTTTAAAGTGGGCATCTACGGCTGGAGGAAGAAATGCCTGTACATCCTGGTCATGGCGCTTATGCTGATGATGGTCATCAATTTTGCATTGACGCTGTGGGTGCTGAAGGTTTTGGATTTTAATTCGGTAAGATTTTATGTAGACACGTAGTATAACATTATTAGAGAAGAGCCTTTAACATTAAAAAAAAATCTAGATACGATATATAACGACGAATCTTTTAGTTCCCTCATCATGCTTTTTATTTACTTCATAGGAAGGAATGGGCCAACTTCGGATAGTGCCAGGCGGCTTACAACTATTGGGGCAAGCTCTAATGTTGGACTCTCTGTTCGCGTCCACCATCAAGTCACGTCGAGGATATCCAATTTACATGGAAGCTTCTAGAAATTTTACCGTTTCTACACGAGACTCGCACGGAATGCTACAGAGTAGATTATATCTAGGTGAGTTTTAATTTTACCTTTGCTTGCAACCGCAGGTAGCGTTAAAAGCAAGAAAATAATAGCTTAGTGCTGTAGTTCTGTTCATTAGTTTGTAAGCATTAATAGTACAAACCGTTTTAGGTCACGATCGTTTCGAACTGAACGTAGCTCGACTAGAGGTGCGCGACGCGCGGGGTGCGTTGCTACTGGGCGCCGGGCAAGACTCGGTGACCGTCGGCGCCGACACCCTCACGGTGGTCAGCCCGGCCGGTGTCACCGTCCAAGCCGCCGCGCAGACACCCCTAGTCAAAGCCCCCCCTTCAAAACCATTGGTGTAAGTATATTTGTGTGTTTGTACTTCAGCAAATTTACGAGCTTTGTCCTCGTCGCAGAGGAAGTTAGAACTCGTTAGTTTGAACATACTGTTATGTCAAACGCACCTACTGAAGTTTGTTGTCCGATCGGAAGCATGCCTTTACCACATGTTTCATGAAATTTATAGGAACATGCTGTTTATTAAATAACAAATTTTCGGAATTTTCATTATAGCTTTGAACAGATTATTATTAATGTTCCGGTAGTGATATAGTCAATGGATAAATAATGGCTAAAAACAGGTGTTTTAAGCCATTTTTTCCATTTTTCCATTTCCAACTACTACACAAAGGTTTGTGTAGTATAGTTTCAAGGTTTTCACTTTGTAGGGTTTCATCACTCTCATTTGCCTTAAGACCTTGTTTCAACAAAGTAACAGGAACATAATTAGCTCCTAATTCCTACCTGCCCCCGGTCACGACAGGTTGGAGTCGCCGACGCGTTCACTAGAGATGCACGCGGCACAGAACATAGCGCTGGAGTCCCGCGCGGGTGACATCAGCGCCAGCTGCCTCACCACGTTCCGGCTACGCTCCGTCGCCGGCTCGGTGAGTCTCATGGCAACATATTCGGATAAGCCCCGTTTTAACCAAGTGTTGATATGGGGAGATTATTGTTTGTTTTTTTATTTTGTTTGGCACCTGACACGGGCAGGCGTTACAGGTAGTCAGTGGCCCAAAAAGTCTGACAACCAGTCTTACCAAGAGGTATCGTATTACCCAGTACTAACTGGGTTGTGGAGGTCAAACAGGCTGTCGCTCCATTAAAATACTGGTATTCAGCTGCATTCGGTTAGACTGGAAGCCGACCCCAACATAATTGGGAAAGGCTGGGCAGATGATGACCTAACACGGGCATTGTCCTTGGCCGATGACTTGTTTATAAACTTGTTTGTACGGCAGATTTGTGGCATTTAATTAGCTGTGGTATTTATCGTCTTTTATTGGTATTTTGTCATTTCTTTTCAAACGCACCTCTAAAACCACTTGTCAATTGTTATTAAAGCACCTTATTCATACCAATCTTTACAGATTCGCCTTGACGCACCCAGTATATTTATGCCAAAGTTAAAGTCAGCGCTGCCACTGCCACCATCAGCAGCCCACACGCACGACCCTCACCATCAGAACATCTACCAGCTGTGCGCATGCGCGAACGGCAAGCTGTTCTTAGCCCCGCCCCACGGCGTATGCGCAGCGCGGGAGGAGAGCCTTATCTGCCGATGATGAATTTATATTGTGATCCTGTGACATTGTTGTTCATTGACGCTTGTTATTGCATTAGTTTCGCGGTATTTTTATGCGCTATGTGTACTATGGAAGATATATATGTAAATACAGGTATACGGGTGTTAATAGGGCGTATCAAGTTCAAGAAAGAGACTGCTTCTGAGAGTGCCGATGGGAATTGAATCGGTCCAGAACTTGGCTATTCTCATACAGGTATGAATGGCAGAGACAAAGCCAAGCTTTTGCAAATCTTGATGTGTCATATTAACAGTCGCATACTGTATCTTAGTTTATAGTGTATGTGTCAACGTTGTGTTCTAAGGATTAATATAGCTATGAATGGATTCACATGATTATACGAGGTAGATCATGCCGAAGGACTGTAAATTGCAATCATGGAACTCAAATGGCTAGGCTATGTACTCGTAATTGATACTCAGAAATATCATACAAGAGAGGTAAAGCAGATACGTCGACGGGGAGATATTTTTAATAAGCTTAATAATAAACTTTCATGATTTCAATTTTCAGTCAACTAATTCTCTCGGTGGGTTAGTAAATTCTCAGGCCGGTTGTGCTTATCGTTACGAATTGTGTAAACTTCTGTTATTTGCTTCGAAATAATGTTATCGTTAATATAAAAAAAAAACACGTGATTCTTAAATTTTTGATGGAGATAGGGAATACCCTTTACTGAGTAAGAATAAGGTAACAACGATGTCAAATAACCGTAACGTAGAACGAATTACAAATAGATGTAAAGGCCCATGTTAGTGAATTTATACTTTGTTTGTGTGACTGTGTGTGTGGTCGCCTGTATCTTGGATATCAGGAGTGTAAACTGTACACAGACTGCCATAATGATGAAGTGGCTTGTTCTTCATCCACTTTAAACCAGCATCGGAAATAATATTTGTGTAGCCAATCGCTGCAGATGTTTCTTCCTAGATGTTTACATTCGCGTACCGTGTAGGTCTGATGACATCAATGACCCTAAAGATAGGGGAAGACACTTTCTTCATTTATCCACTAAATTGTTTTAATTTGTCAGCTTAGGTACTATTATAAACTCATGAATTTCAACTACAACGACTTTCGGAAACGTATCAATTCAAATCTATTATAATAATAAAATCTAGTGCCTTTTGGATCGCGTTTAGAATAACGATTGGCTGAACGAACTTCAATTTTATTCATGTTTTGTTATGCGTTGTGAATAAAGTTCCATCTGATTTTAATGTTTACCACCCCTGATGTTTGTTGAACGTATTTACAAACAAAAATGAATTGGTTTTACGTAATGTTTGGAAAGTTTTTGTTAATTTTGAGGTATTCATAAAAGTTTGTAAACTAAATTGGTTAACCCTTTAGCAAAATTACTGTCAATTTGGATCTTATAGTCTGCTGCTAAATAAAACTATTTATAAATCTATGTTAAATAACACGTGTCCTTGATTTGTGACTATTTATGTATTCACATAAAATCATACCGCAAACGGGCTTAATCCTTTTGAAGATAAATGTATAAAATATACAACAAAGGTCACGAAACTTCATGAGAGTTAAATGTAATTTACACATAAAATAGAGTCTTATTTTTCGGCTAAAAGGGTAAGTTGACGGGTCTACGTGTCATAGGGAACATTATATTAAAACAATTATACGCAATACTTGTAGTTATCATTATGTATAGACTTCGTGTAGAGATTTATATGATGTATAGCTAATCTGTTACGCATAGGAAATGTATATTAGACGTAAACGTTTGTTGATATTGTTGTAAATATATGTAATTTATGGAATTACTAAAGTAAATATGCATATTATGTCTATGTGACTTTATTTTTATGTTATACTGAAAAACACCCAATTTTTTTACAATCATCGCTATATCGTCAAATTATATCCCAGGAATTTAATCCGAGAAAATAAAAGGTAAGATAATAATATCCCTTACTGCACTGCAAAGTACTTACCCAATAGAGCCAATGTGTTTTCAGAAACCATTTCCTACAGAGAAATACAACAATGGTTATGCAAATGTACAGAAATAAAAGTTTCACACAAGAATATGTGCACAATACTCTTTGCCTTACTCTGAAACCTCTGATTATAAACTTCCACTCATTTGTCCTTACTCAAAGAAACTAGCCCACACAAAAAATAACATTAACTATCAATTAAAACCAGAAATCCCTTTATCAAGTATAAAATATTCAAAAAGTTCTTAATTGAATTCTACCGGCAAACTGACACAGGTAATTTTATTATAAAACGAACTGGGAATAACTTGGAAACTTTCATCATTTAATTTGGTTTTAAAGGCAGTTTTCGCAAACAGAACTAACTGGATGTCTGTACTTTTATCGGACAGATTACATTGTCGTTATAGTGAAAAGAGGTTCTGTCTTCAAAACCTCTTTTCACTAAAATGGCTATTTTCACCTACTATTTTTTTGCTGGAAATAAAGTAAACATACTCAATGACTATTTTATGAAAGGTGTTAAAATACCTTTAAAGATGCTGATTTCCACGTGTCCTCCTCGTCATCGCGATATTTTATTTTTCTATACCATATCTGGGAACCTTCTTGTTACAGAGATATTGGGGGTAAAATTCGAACTTTTTGACAAGTTTTAAACACAGGTCAATGTTGTAACTTTACTTAAAATACCTCCACGATCCCTCCTATTCAGCATATCCATCAGCACAATGTTTTGAGTGCGTTTCATTAACATAAACATACATACGTTACATGAAAGTAATTTATCAACTCAAAACAAAGTCTTAGCCAAAGTTTCCCAGCAATAGTTTTAACGTTGAGTTACTTATTTTGATGTACGTACGTACTTAATGCTTGGATGACGGCTTTTTGAAGGGTTCATTTACACTTTGTATTCCTCTCACTCATTCTATGTTCCTGTTTCAAAAAATGAAAGAATCAGAACGGACAAAAACACAAATAATCTTTAACTAACCACGAAACTAAGCTAAAACTCAAAAAAAAAAAATGTGAACGTACAGCCCTATCTATTTATTTTTGTAAAAAGTTCCAAGAACCTACCACCCACTATTACGAAACGTGTACCAACCCTGTATACACATTGCATTGTAAGTACAACTTTGTGGCAGTGTACTAAGAAATTACCATTCAGCTGCACTCTTTGTGATATTTAGTTCAGCAAGATATTCTAGTAATACCCCTTTTATAATAGGACTGCAGTGGCGCGCATTCACCAATATTGTCTATTGACTAGTGAGTCCCCGAGGACGGTGGACGCTGCATATTCTGTGACAAACTGGAGTATTGGGCGCAAGGCAGTTGGTATCAAACTATTTCTATCGATTTTATTGCAAAAGAATTTTTCTATTTTTCTGAATTTGAATGTAGTACAGTGCGTATTCTTACTTCCAATACAGAAAGGATTAATAGGTGTTCGCACAAAAAGCGACTGTTAACCGCAAAATGTTTTATTTGTCTACGCAAAAAAGCGAAGGTAAATAAAAACGGCGATTACTGACTTCAAGAAACGTTTCTAACAATATATCTTACAAAATAACGACCTGAGACAAATAATTAATAATACAATGTACAATCGATACGACGGATTTATTGTGAAGCTTAATGAGACTGTGAACAGTCGCGGCTAAAGTTTAATTAAAGATTCATGATAAATTGTCGCAGGAAGCTGCATCCTGCGAGGCGTCGCACGTGAATAACGTTCTGAACACTTAAATAACTTAAGACAGTAACCTTACAATAAATTCATGAGGCAGCCCCCTTTGTTAGGCGGCGCGATGTTTTAAAGCGGCTAATTGGCAGGAAACACCGCTAAAATGATCGCAAATTAGTAAGCGCGTTGTTTACAAGCATACAGTGGCGGAACATAAATCTTCTTCGTTTAGTGTAAGCCGTCTTTTGTCTGGGGCATATGCGGTTAGTGGTGGCTAAGATGATTATGTCTGTACTTTTTGTACAACAGCATATTAGTCTGAAAAATGTTAGCCGTGGTTTTAGTTTAATTAAGATAAAATAAATATTAATGCACTACCATAGAGTTGTACACTAGGAATTGAATATTTAGAAATAATATAAGTCTCTCAGTTCCATCTACTCCTAATTGAATTTCGGAGTCCTTTGTTGCGGTATAGCGTGCGGGAACTCTTAAAGCCATTTCAAAGACACCTCGCTCCTCGGCATCTGAGCGAGAGGAAATAAAGTTATGATTTATGTAGTGAAATATGTTTCGGGGAGGCCAACGCTCTAAGCGGGCTGACACCTCCTGTCGTTGACAATATAAATTCGATAGCAAAACGAGAAGACAATTGCTTAGAAGCGTATGCCCAAACGTAAACGAGTTTATTATTTACGAGCTTTATATCGATTTGTTCGATGAAACTTATTACGAAATACATTTTACATTCGGTTTGGTTAACAGAGGAAGTAATTTTCTCTCACAATCTCAAAGCGCTGCTGTAGCGGTTTACTCGCAATCAATTGATTTAAGTGCGCTCCAATGTTTCAGCTAATGAAAACCCCAATTAAAGTAGTTGCAGTGAGGTATTAACATTTTTTTTTCTTTAATTTGTATCGTAATAATTTGTAATACGCGCAGGACGGTAGTTCGGTCGAGGTCGGGGGCACTCGGGCACAGTCGGCTGCAGTTATCTGTGGCTGTGACACTCAGGTCGTGTTCCTTAGCCCGATTTGACGGAGGTCGAGCGTGGTCTGCCTCGATTAGGACTCTCGGCCCGACAGGATTTGATTACGACACTCGGAAGCTACTAGGGATTATTACAGGAAGCCGAGTTAGAATATCACGTATGTTATGATGAATGTACTTCGTGTGCTGATTGCATCTCTCGTTTTAAATTATGGGCGGAAGGGATGAAAATTAAACTTTGAATGAAATAGTTTTGCTGTTATTACTAGTATAATATGCCGTTTGTTTGATATATAAATTGTAGAGATACAGTTAACATGTTTATAGGAAACTTTTCAAAAGGGTCCTAAGGGTTGTTGTGATTTCCGTAAGCATTTGAAAATTTGGCAACTCCTGTCCACTCTTTACCACGCCAATGGCTATAAGGACAGCACCATCAAAAGGACAACCCCTGCACTATACTGGACGAAACACAATGCAATACCAAGTTCAGAAGAAACATTTATAGGAAGCGCCCAGTCTACATTCCGGTATCACCTACAATACTATCTTGACAACCATAACCCACATAGAACAAACCTATCAAAGTGAAACGGACTGTACAAGTACAACATTGTAGGGGCACAACAAAAAGGAGCGTCCTAGGCGAAATAAAGCGCCGTCCTAATGTTGTGGGTCACAAGTACCTTTATGATTCAATTGTCTGTGACCGGACCGTCTTCAAGCGACCTGCGTCACGTCATGGTCACGTCGCAGACGTCAGCTCCCCCCCTCCTCCCCCAATATAATTAACACGTTCAGACGCTAACTACTAACTTCTAAAAACACTCACTTAAATGTATTAAGCTGTTTCATGTTGTTTACTGTTTTACATTGTCGCTTTGTTTAAGAGTCTTAGGGGAGGGGTTTATTTTTTTTGGTTTTGATTTAAGTATAGATTAGGTATAGCTTGTTGGCATTTGTACAATTAAATAAACAAACAGCAAACATTTAAAACATGCACACTCATCATACAAATTTTGATAATTATAAATAAAAATCTTTATTTTAGACGGGTAGCCGACCCTTACATATAATATAAATATGTAGCTAGGCAGATGATAAAAAAATCCATTAACCCCATTACAATATTTAAGTATCTACACTTATCTAGAGAGCTAGAGCTAATGATACAGAAATAACTATCAAATATACCTCTGTAACAATAATCCTAAGTAAGCACCACAAACAAACACTGCAACAAGAGCCGATCGTTCCCAAAGACATATTGTTACAATCAGATGAATTTAGAGCAACAGGAATGCGAGCAGTGTCTAATCTAATGTAATGCAACCGAACTGCGGACAGTGGGCACTGGGATAGAATCGGATTCCGAGCAAGCATTTGGGCCCCGGACGTTTGATCCCTACATACACATCTATCTGCTGCTAAATGCCTCTACGAACCAGACCCACTTCGAGCATAATCGCAAGGTGCGCTATGGGACTGATTAATATTCCGAAGTGCCATTCAGATTAATTTACCGTTACCACCCAAATTAATCTGACGTTTAAAGACGGTAAACCCCGCCCAGTTAACACTTAGGTACCAAAGTACATCAGTACCATCTTTAATATGTGCGGGTGTCCATGAAGCGATGCGATGCATATGCAAGTTTATAAAGTGTACCGCTAATCCGGTTCGCGCGAGCGATAGTGTTAATGCGAGGCATTAAACTCAGGCGCGGGCGCCGAGCTGCCTGCTGCTGCCTCCATCTACGCGGCACCACCAACAATGACACGTTTTATGACACCCTTCATTAAAATGGCAACGTCGGTATTAACTACGTGACTGCTAAAAGAATTCATTATTAAAATACCTCTGAGACTACAACTGTCTTAGTTAATGTGAGCCAAGATTTAAGACGGTGTACGTGTTCCTTGAAATTAAAAATATTTTTTTCCTTATGAACGCTGTGGATGTATGGGCCTGCAGTCGAGTTTTACGATCACAGAAAAACACGAACATTGAAAATATGTCACGTGTTTATGGAGAGTGTTTTAAACTAGCTTAATGGGTACTCTAGTTCCCTTCCACCCTTGTCATGCTCAGACTTAAAAATAAATTAAGAAGAGCTGCCATGTTTATTGTTCCGTTTCATTCTATTATTCACTTTTCAGTGCTCACTTTGTATTTCAACTAACGTTCTAGTTTATGAATGTCGTATATAAGTAAATTAGTTTATTTCCTCTTGGCGACAATTTAGCTCACGCTCTTGTCACAAATTGTCGGCGAGGGTAAATGCAGACTATTAAGGAAATACAGCAATTCAACCAGCCCTTACCCTACATTACAGCGCAATCTTACCCCGGCGAAATTATAAGCAACACCTTCTTGTGCCGTGTCTGGAGGCAATAACACAGCGCAGCCAATCACTGAACGGACGTTGTGACGAAAATATCATAGCGTAATTGTTTTCGAGTCATTGTCTTGTGAATTTAGGAGAAATGTGATAGTTGGGAGTCATCAGCCTTTTGTTTACATTGTCGACATGATTCTCAGTCACAAAATGAAAAGCAGAAGTTCCTGAAAACAATAATTTTCAATCAAACGTTGATTACACTCATCTTGCAATCATATATTAAGCCGAAACCGCAACAATTCATAAACACGTAGTAACGAGTTGCAGCCGAATAGCTGCAACCAGCTAGCACGTTAGCACGGCACGGTAAATAACTGTAAATACGGAAACCGCTAGGTTAGTATCTAAAGTACATACAATGTAACATAGGTAAGTATGCGCGATAGTAAGTGATACAGTGTAGGTTACTTTATCACGGGATCAGAACTGAAATTCAGAGTTAATTATGAATTCAGGACAGTTTAAGCACAGGTACAAAGACTGGATGGTAGACAGTTTAATAAGTCGTTATAAGGTTATTTAATGCCATTTCATTGTTGTAGGGCTTGCAACGACGCGACGAGGGCTCGAATCCTTTAGGGGACAAATTGGAACTTGTTTTTTTTATTTTATGTAGAGATCGATAAATGTCAACAAGTTTGTGCGACATATAGCTTGGGAGTCATAACAACTTCAGGGGCTTTTGAGATAACCGCTGTATGGATCTGTGTTACCAGACTCATTATACTCGTATTTAATGCATAGACGTCACTACGTCTTCTCTTCATTTACGAAAGAATACCTGAAAATTACACAAAGTTTATAGGAGAATAACTCTGTTTCAGCAAGTTGTCAAGATGAACTTATATTCCCAACCAAATCACCCACTCACCAAATAAAATAGCGACTGCAAAGTCCAAGTTAAGAAACAGACGAAAAATTTACAATTCCGTGTGTCAGTCCGGTGCAGGACAAATAGTAAAACTCTTCCGTGCGAGTTGGTGCACTGAATTCAAATGACGTAAACAAACAAATACGCCGCACGTATCAATACATACAAGCATACATACAAACATCCATACATACAGACACAAGGCTCTCTGTTTAGGTACAGGACATTGTTTGCAAAGTTTTTTTCCAAACATGGTATTGATATTTCAGTGTTGAACTGTGAAAGCCTGTGGGACTTAACCAAACGTTTTGTTTGTAATGGTGAGCCAATTCGTGTTTCAGACAATAATCTTTATAACTAACTTTTTATTGTAGATTGCTCGAAATCTAAAGGTGTTTGTTTGAGCATATTATACATACATACTCATAAACACATTTTTTCCTATGGGGTTAGTCAGAAACGATGACGGTCTGAATATCTAAAAACAGCAGTCACTCTGACATGTTCCCATACAAAAGTGTTTTTAAAACCGCTGTTTTTAGATAATCATCTTTTTTGTGAGCATGAACCTAAGACTTAAATCCTTACATGTAATGCTCGTGCTGCTTTTGCTCTTTTAAAATCCATGTTGTGTTAAAAAAAATTCTAAACACTGATTCACACGATTGGGCTATGAATATCTAGATGTGGTAATCCAGCCTTAAAACTCAATTGGACAAGACACGAGTTTCCGTTTACAAATACAGTACTCGGGCTATAAACTACAGTTTACGGCAGTTAAGTTTGAAAGAAAATACAGAGTATGATATTGTAAAATTAACGGCACGTTATATTCCGGCGTGGCGTCCGCCGGCTGACACATAACTAGTGATTACCGGGACTACCCGTTCCCGTGCCTTTTATAAGGGTATCTTTAACCTTTTGGTAATCTCTAGGTATTATACTGCTTTAAGCTATCTGAAAACGATGCTTCCGGAGGATTTTTTAAAGAACATTAAACAACATTTTCTATAGTGCTACGATTTGTTCAATAGGTCTCTTCTTTTATATGGACTGTCTCCAAGCACGTATCCAGACTTTTGGTTTGGGGGGGACAAACATTGAAACAACCATGAGAACTGTGCATGGGCGCCGGCACAATTTTTTTTCCATGCAGCAGCTCGAAATTGTTTGCACTCCGACTCGGATAATTATGTTAGATTCAAGGAGTAACTTGGCCGATCTAACCAGCAAGGCCCATCAATTAAAAAAAAAGTAGGATTCGAAAAGCGAGCGCAGCGAGCTTGAAAGTTTTTGCATCCGCCTCGAATTTGATAGGTTTTCTTTTGACCTTTATTAGTGAAATACGCCTAACTCTGTCTATTTATAAAGAAAAAGCTTATGACCGCAAAGGTCTTAAGTAATGTGTCTGAGCACGCTCGTATATTTTATATTTTCTGATAAATTAAGTTAATTTTCCCGTTTATTACACTCAGAAAGCAAATTGGAGAACGAGCGAGCGAAGCGAGCTCGAAAATTTTTGCTTTCTGGCTCGGATGGTTGATTTTTCTATGTATTTTCTTGTGTAACTGTGTAAAAAATCGCTGTAGTCACTGTAGTATAATTTACGTACTGTTATAAGCAGACACTGAACCCTAAAACGATGAGTCAATCATGATAAGGCTCAGTCATCTCATAGTCAGCAATATTAATTAGCAGCCTCTTCAGTCTATTCCCAACCTTCGAGGCGATCGGTTGCATAAGGGTCCCTTAAATAAGTTTACTCTAATAAACTTCATTTTAATTAAAATAATTCTTTTTTTAAAAAGCCTTTTGCAAGGGACCCTATAACATTTGGTGGCAGCGGTGGGATACGGAAATCCCCAGTGCCGATTCGCGTAAAATACATTTGCCTAAAACAAGTGCATCTTAGACTCTCCGTATCCTGCAACCTTATAAAACAAAAAAGTGTTATATGTGTAACACGTCGTGATTCTGCGTGACTCTATCATCCTGAGCGCACAGTAAGCACAGCCTACTACTATCCTGTGAGCATCGTGTCCTACGGGCATCCTGCGAGTCCGTGAGTCCTTCACGTATCCTGCGAGTTCTTCGAGCATCGAATCCTTCAGGCATCCCGTGTGTCGACCTTCGAGCATCCTGTAACTCCATCGGGCATCCTTCGAGTCTTCCAAGCATCCTGCGACTCTATCGGGTATCTCCCGAGTCCTCCGAGCATCCTGCGAGTGTTTCGTATAGTGCTTATCAGTGTTCGGTGAAGTTAAGTGTAAATTGAGTTATCTGCGTGTGAGCGTCACTATGCAGCTATTCCCAGTGCTAATCCTTATCGCCGCCTACGCGTTCCTGTAAGTTGTTGAACTTTTGTTAATCGTAACTTTGTCTGTGCTATTTGATATCTACTAGTTGTCTTAAATTACTGTTTAAGTCATTGAATGTCTAATTTGTGTTATGCCTCCTAAAGTGCCTAAAGCTGAAGACAGTAAGCTGCAAATTGATATTCCATCAGATCTTCCGGAATTAAAATCTCCGATCTTATCACCTAGGATAACTAGGCAAACAGTAGTAGAAATGGACCTTAATATTTTATTAAAGTTTGTAAAACCATATGACGGCAGTCGCGAACAACTAAATTCATTCCTTAATAATTGCAACAATGCTTACGAGCTAGCGACTGAACCACAAAAATCAATCTTGTTTAAATACATATTATGCCAACTTACAGGCAAGGCAGAAACTGCCTGCTCAATAAAAGAATTCACATCTTGGGAACAACTAAAAGAATTTCTAAAAACTCAATTTTCGGAAAGGAAACACTACACACACTTACTTACTGACCTCCAAGAAGCCAAACAGACTTCGTCAGAAAATGTTGGACAATTCGCCCTTCGAATGGAGACTTACCTTTCACAGTTATTAACTGAAATATCACTTTCTAATTATAAAGCAAAAGAAATACCAGGTCGTACAGCAGCCATGGAGGATTTAACACTCCACCATTTCCTTATGGGTTTAAATCCCCGCGTTTCAAATATAGTGAGATGTAGAGCGCCTAAAACTTTTAATGAAGCCGTGAACTTAGCTATCTCCGAGGAAAGGATTCTAGAAACTTTATATAGGCACAATCACAGCTCACGACAGGATAAACAGGCTAAAGAAAATCAATTCAAATCGAAAGCCTCTGCTCAAAATAGCAGTAAGATCCCGCAGAAATCATCTTCGCAACCGAGTACGTCGGGAAGCAATCCTAAACATGACCCGAACCTATCATGCAGATATTGCAAAGAGGTCGGTCATGATATCAATAACTGTCAAAAACGGCAGAAACGATACCCTAATTCTCAATCTCAGAAAGATTCCAGTAAATCTTCCGGGTCTCAACCCGATCCTAAGTCCTCTCAAGTCAATTTCGTCGATGACTATGACGATTCCGATGAATCCGTCTGCGATGAAGAAGGCAAAAATGCCGGTGATGAGGATTTAAACTAATGAATGTCCTGCAACCATGCCGCACAGGACGTAAAGTCAAAGTCGGCATAGATCCCGAGGTTATACATCAGGGTAACCAGCCCCAAAACGGAAACCTCATCCCCTCCGAGGTTATACATCAGGGTAACCAGCCCCAAAACGGAAACCTCATCCCCTCCGAGGTTATACATCAGGGTAACCAGCCCCAAAACGGAAACCTCATCCCTTCTAAGGTTATACACCAGGGTAACCAGCCCCAAAATGGAAACCTTAACCCTTCCAAGGTTATACATCAGGGTAATAAGTCCCAAAACGGAAACCTCAATTCTGATAGCAAAATTTACGAGGTTAGCATTGACACCTCGAAAAAGCTATTACCCCATGTGCTAGTGGAGTCACAAGTGTCTGACATCCCACTCACATTTCTTGTAGACTCAGGTTCTGCAATCTGCTTGTTGAAAGAATCAAGCATACTAACCAAACCTAAAATCACTCCCAAACCTATAAACATCAAAGGTATTGATCCTGGCGAGGAAACCACTCAGACCGTAGGTCACTTCAATTTAAAATTCAAGGTTTCCAACACTAAATCAGTGAGCCATAAGTTCCATGTGATCAAAGATATTAATCTACCTTATGACGGTATTATAGGTAATGATTTCCTTACAGCTAATAGCTGCAACATAGACTACTGTCGTGACGTTCTGAAAATAAATCGTAATGAAATTAAAATTCATTTCTTCGATCCATGCTACATAATACCACCACGAACAGAGACTGTGATAGAATGCTCCGTCATAAATCCAGAGCTAAAGGAGGGCGTAATACTAGATCAACACCTTTCTGAAACTCTCTTAGTAGCCAACTGTTTAGTGAAGGTTAAAGATAATAATAGAATCAACACATCCGTTATTAATATTTCTAATAAAGCCATGAAGATTAAACATAACCTTAACCTCAGATTAGATACAATCGATACTTACCCCGTTCAGACGAACTCACAAAGTGAAAACGTATCTGAGCGAACTAAACAGGTCCTTAATTCCCTGAGGACCTCCCACTTAAATGGTGAAGAAGCCGAAGCTCTATTAAATTTATGCTCAAATTATTCTGACATTTTCCACTTACCAGATGAACCCTTATCATTCACATCAGCCATCCAACACGAAATTAAAACTACTAGTAATTCTCCTATTAATACAAAATCTTACCGATTCCCTGAGTGTCATAAGAAAGAAGTAGAAACCCAAATAAACAAAATGTTGGATCAGGACATTATTAAACCTTCATCTTCTCCCTGGTCTTCTCCCATATGGATTGTCCCTAAAAAAGCTGATGCCTCCGGGCAAAGGAAATGGCGCATTGTAATCGACTACAGGAAACTAAACGATATCACGGTTGGTGAAATTTATCCTATCCCTCAAATCACTGAAATCCTCGACCAATTAGGTAAAAGCCAATATTTCACCACCTTAGACCTATCATCAGGCTTTCATCAGATCATGGTTACGCCAGAAGACGCATCCAAAACAGCCTTTTCTGTACCTCAAGGTCACTTTCAATTCAATAGAATGCCATTCGGTCTAAAAAATGCTCCGAGTACCTTTCAAAGACTTATGAATAACTGCCTTACAGGACTACAAGGCTATCGGTGCTTTGTTTATTTAGACGATATTGTCCAGTATGCATTCGATTTAAAATCGGCAATCCAAGATCTCAAGGCCATCTTTGATAGACTTCGACAGTTTAATCTTAAACTACAACCAGGAAAATGTGAATTTCTCCGAAAGGAAGTGACTTACCTAGGTCACATCATTACCCAAAACGGCGTAAAGCCAAACCCAGAAAAAGTCAAGGCCGTAACTCAGTACCCCGTCCCAAAGTCTCCCAAAGACATTAAATCCTTTTTAGGCCTTGTGTCATACTACAGGCGTTTCATCCCCAATTTTTCGAAGCTAGCCAAATCCCATACTTCACTCCTTAAAAAGGACGTCCCATTTAATTGGACCAATGAACAACAGCTTAGCTTCGAGGCTCTGAAAATGAAACTGGTCGAAGCACCTATCCTAGCCTATCCCGATTTCAACCAACCCTTTTTATTAACTTGTGATGCGTCTAATTATGCCATATCAGCCATTTTGTCTCAAGGTCCCATCGGAACTGACTTACCCATTGCATATGCGTCTCGTACCTTAAATAAAGCCGAATGTAACTATAGCGTCACTGAAAAAGAATGTTTAGCAATAGTATTTGGAACCAAAACATTCCGACCATACTTATATGGTCGACGTTTTACCATTATCACGGACCATAAGCCCCTTCAGTGGCTATTTAACTGTAAAGATCCCGGTTCTAGACTTATACGCTGGAGGTTAAAATTAGAAGAATTTGAATATGACATACAGTACAAAAAGGGAAAAATAAACTCTAACGCAGACGCTCTATCCAGGTTTCCCGTAAATCCTGTCCAGCCTGCTACTGATAAAGCACCAACACCCAATGTTTCAAATCCTAACTCTAATAACGCATCTGAAAATCCAGACAATTCAGACAGAGATTTATTTGACCTAATTACGTCACCAACTTCCTTTCCGCCGGATGAACTTGATCCTGATTTTCTCTTAGAGATACCTACCCCAGAACTTTTAAACACAGCTTCTCCAAATTTTAACCCAACAGATGTCCCACAGCACCCTTCATCTTCAAGACCACCTCAACCATCTGAAGACCCAATAACTCAAGATACTCACCTCAGTCCCGACTCTGACTCGCCCACTGACGACTATTCGGATTTCCTGAAACAAATCGCTGATAAAAACAAATCATTTAACACAGACATTATTGAACATAATGATAGCTTACTGAAAACTACCTGTAAAGTCATCTTAGTGCCCACGTCAATCGATCTCGATGACTCAAATCCATATATTGAAGAAATATTAAGCAATCTGGAAAATCGGGACCCAATTCTAAACCAAGAAAAGCAATTACACACCTTTTCCAAGGTCCAATCAGGGAACAAAGACTATTACTTTTTATATGTAAAAGTACATCATTTTGACCAAACGTCGTATCGCGAAATGTTCGAAACTCTGAAATCAGTTCGTAATGAAATAGTAATTGTCGAACAGACTAAGGAAATTGCTATATCTGACTTCCGTGATCCATTTGAAAAACACAGTTTTATTAAAATATATAACATTTTAAATTACATATTCCATAACACAGATATACAAATAAATATCTATCATAACAGTGTAACCTATCCATCACCTTCCGAAATAAAAAAAATCCTCCATGATAATCATGACTTACCTATAGCTGGTCACCTTGGTGTCAGTCGTTTGTATAATAGATTAAGACAATTATATTATTGGAAAGGTATGCGCAACGACATAGAGTCGTATGTAAAAAGTTGTAAATTGTGTCAGGAAAATAAAGCTTTGCGCAAGATAAATCGCGCACCCATGCAAATAACAAGTACATCATGTAAACCATGGGAGCGCATATCATTAGACATAGTAGGACCTCTTCCAGAATCCGGGCCTGCAAAATTGAAATTCATATTAACACTACAGGATGACCTCACAAAGTTTTCCACCGCTTATCCCCTTCGTAGCACAACTGCAGAGGAAACAAGCGAATGTTTATTACATTTCATATCAATATTTGGCCTCCCGAAAATGATCTTAACTGACCAGGGAAGTAACTTCACATCGGATCTATTTAAAAGAACATGTGAGTTTTTAAAAATTAAGCAGCTATGGTCAACTCCGTATCATCCACAAACACAAGGCGCCCTTGAACGGAGCCATTCAACCTTAAAAGAATACCTCAAATCATTCGTTAATGACGAACAAACGAATTGGCCCCGTTATGTGTATACAGCCATGCTAACCTACAACACTTCAGTTCATTCCACAACACACTACACTCCGTATGAATTAGTGTTCGGTAATGAACCGTTAATCCCGAACTCCATATGCGACGAGCCCCTTGGAGCCACGTATCCCGATTATGTCCGTATGTTACAAAACCGCTTAAAATATTCCCGTGATAAAGCCCTAGACTACATTCATAAATCTAAGGAATCGTCTAAGACTTATTACGATTCCCATAGTCGACCCGTACAATATAAAATTGGCGACTATGTTTATATAAAGAACCACCTTAGACTGAGAAAGGCCTTGTCACCCATCTGGAAAGGACCATATAAAGTCATAAAGGTTCACGGCAATAACACATTGTCACTATTAATAAACAGACGCCACGTCCGTCATCATTATGACGAGATAAAGCTGGCTGAAATCGCCAGCAACCTGTAAACATAAAGTTTAAATTAGAATTAATATACTAGATATAAAATAATCTTAGTTATATAATCTTAACTTTATAAGTGTAGTTAGGTTAATAACAATAAGCGAAACACATTATCACTTATGATACAAATATATGTACTTACAGTGCTTCAGCAGAGCCCCAAGCACCCAACGAGTACGTCCATCCAATGACTGCGAGTCCTGGGATATATTTTGATTACATAGGAAAACTGAAAATTAATAATGGCATCCTAAATGTCATCATGCCAATAGACGTCTCACATTTTAAATCACATGTAGAAAATATAGATTCAGCCTTAGAAACAGTCGTACACTCATGTAAACAATCCAGCCTACCCTACCCAGAATGCCACAATATAGTAGAGCCGCTAGTAGTTCAAAAACATAACATAATAAAATTATTGAGTTCCATTTCTTATCTGACTGATAATGGAGACCATAGATCCAAACGAGCCTGGATCGGAGGAATTGGTACTATTCTTAAACAAGTTTTCGGCACTTTAGACGAAAACGATGCTATCAAGTATGATCAAGTAATTGAATCACTGCAACATAGTCAAGACAAACACTTGTCGTTGATTAGACAAAATATCTTAATTACTAAATCTGTTATAATTACATATAATAACACACTTCAAAAAATGAAACAAAATGAAGCGAAATTAAATGAAGCTGTTAATCAATTTTCAAGTAATATCCAGAATTTATCTAAAATAACGAACAATTTAAAATTAAGACTAACTCTAGATTTTGTCCTTAATAGTCTTGAAACATCCATGGTCACCCTAGCATTTCAACTTGAAGACATAACAAATGCAATAATGCTCTGTAGTCAAAACATATTACATCCTTCAGTTATCTCGCCTACCGGCGTGTACCACGAATTGGCTGATAACGTGAGGCACTTGCCTGGCAATCTAAACTTACCTGTACACCTAGACATAAGTTCAATACATACTATTATAAGAATGTCAGTTTTACTATGTTATTACTTTAATGATAAGTTAGTGTTTATTTTGCGTGTCCCCTTAGTATCTAATCATGAATATTCATTGTATAATAATATCGCACTACCAACACCTCATGATATCAATCAGCCACACACCTTTGGCTTAATTTTACCGGACAGCAAATATATTGCCATAACGAAAGACAAGTCTAATTATTGTAAATTAGAATCATTGGAAAACTGTAAAGTATTAAGCCCAGCAGAATATTTATGTGAAATCCCCATAACCTTTAAAACTGATTCGAATCCTAGTTGCGAAAGTGAACTGTTATCTAAAACAATTACGGAAATCCCTAAACAATGTAACACCAAGATTATACATGGTAAAATAAGTACGTTTAAAACGCTTAGTGGTAATAGATTTATATACATTCAATCCGAGCTTACTAAACTTTCTCTAGATTGTCAAGGTCTGAATCAGATACAAGAACTAAACATGTTCGGCATAGGTATCTTATCTTTACCAAGAAATTGTATTGCCTATTGTAAAGGTACCACATTATTTCCCAAATATAACAATGTTTTAAACTTAACCTCACCTATTAACCTACCAGATTTTAATTTGATAACCAGTAATTGTTGTAGAATAGATAACTTAACGAATAGTATTTCCCCTATTCACTTAAAGAACATTAATTTAGATGATATGAATCAAATCAGTAAATTAACAGACCAACTTTTATCAGAGACTGATAAAACTCAAGAAACTCCTCACATGATTAAATATGGGACACACTATTCAATAGTTATAAGTTTAATTGTATGCTTTATTCTTTTGTATTCGATTTATAAGGTTTTAGTTTTTTGTAAACCCAGTTGCAACCTTAGCAAATATATTTTCCGCAAAAGCAATAAGTCCAAATCTAAATCGGGTTCTATAGAACTGGAACAGAACATATCAGAAATTCCTGCTCCAGCACTAAGAACGTCCTTTTAGGGTAAACTTCGGTATTTATCCCCGAAGTTCACACTAAGAGGGGAGGTGTTATAAGCAGACACTGAACCCTAAAACGATGAGTCAATCATGATAAGGCTCAGTCATCTCATAGTCAGCAATATTAATTAGCAGCCTCTTCAGTCTATTCCCAACCTTCGAGGCGATCGGTTGCATAAGGGTCCCTTAAATAAGTTTACTCTAATAAACTTCATTTTAATTAAAATAATTCTTTTTTTAAAAAGCCTTTTGCAAGGGACCCTATAACAGTACGTCGCAGTGGTAATGATCCCATTTATTTTTAGTCAGATTTCGGGGGGGGATAAATCCCAACTATTCCCCCCCCTGTATACGTGCCTGACTGTCTCGTTGGTTTAGTGGTCAAAAGTGCGACTGATTGGGGTCTGGGATCGGTCTCGGGTCGGGAAGAGTGCTTTTGGGGTTTCTCATAAGGAATTTTTGCTGCCACAGAGTCTGGATTTGTACCCGTTTGATGGAAATTGGTTCATCCATTCGCAAAATACGCGCTTTGTCGTGGAATTGCGGACACTAGCCCGTTGTACAATACAATACAATACAAATAATTACGAGTACCTAAATACTAAAGTATCAAAGTAGCTCAAAACTCTCTAAAACAACTGTTTGACAGCGCAGGAAACGAGTTATATATAACCATAAATAAAACTTTTCGTGCCTATATAGGACTCCATCACAATTAGATAATAACAAACACATTCAAATATATGACGAGATAAGTACTTTTAAATCTCTTTGGGTAATAATTATTACCATAAACATATGTATGTTCATATGATGGTGAATTTTTCGTGACATGCCGTTGTTATGGTGACATGGAATTGATTCCGTGGCGTCACCTCACGCGCCCTTCACCTGATCACTCATTCGCGATATCCAATTTGTCGGAACTACTCCAAAACATAGCGATCCGGTTCCTCAGTGAAACACAATTAGTGACGCATCACTGTTTTCACTTTTTTATCTCTACTACAAGTTGTTGTACCTATCATATTTATGTGATGTTAGGCCTATGCACACGGCATAGCAGCGGCGTCATGTTCATTTTTAAGGGGCCGGCGGAGGATGCGTATTTCATACAAACGTAATACCAAAATTATTTGTAAATAAAACATATTCTTAAGGTAGTCTGTATTTATTTCGATTGAATTACAGAATATCTATGTTCCCAAATATGTTTTTTGAGAGAATAGTGATGCAAAGACGAGATATGAGGAATTTAAATTTTCTATAGAAAACTTATTTTTCTTATAACTCTTGTTAAAATCAGTGTCCAATCAAAATATATATTTGGGAACCTAGATATTCTGTAATTCAATCGAAATAAATACACACTACCTTAGGAATATGTTTAATTTACAAATTATTTTGGTATTACGTTTGTATGAAATACGCATGCTCCGCAGGCGTCTTAAGTGGTTGTTATGCAGATCATCAGGATACTAGGTTATCCATGTTGTTAATTTGTCATTACATTATTTATCCCATGTCAGAGTTAATCCTCGGCTCGGATCCTTTAGAACATTTTTTCTCAGACAAAACTCGTTTGTATTGATGCCAGCTATCGATAGATACGCGTTTTATGCGTGTCTGATCAAATCATAGTTGTGCTGAAGATGCATCAGTGAATAAATAGACTTTAACCACTGTTTTAAGCTTTCACAGTTTAAAACCAAACTTATATTGTCACTTACGGGATATCTTCCTTGATTATTATAAAAAAAAATCCAGTTATAAAGATATGACTACCAATAATAAGCAAAAACCACACCGACCTATGCCAATTTACATAAGAAGACGTACAAAAATGTCTTGAAAAGTTTAATCAAAAGTGTTGTGCGTCTGTCTTGCGGAGGCAGTGGAGGCAGCGAGGTGATGTCGTGTGGAGCTTCTTTATCTGTTAGCGGCACGCTGTGTTTTCTCACAACTATGCCACTAACTTGTTTTCTGTAAGTATGAAATATTGTTCTGGATGTCTGCGGGACGGGCGGCGCTCTGCCTGCCCAACGACAACTGTCTGTATTTACTACTGGACTATTTTATTTGCCTACTATAAAACGTAACTAGACATTTCTAGTTTCTAGTCACAGAATAATGAATTTTATTAGCCAATGAAATCAACTTAAAAATTATATACCTAATATTAAGTACTTATTTGCTGAAACAACAATAAATGTTATGTAACAAAAAAAAAAGTTACGCTCACAGAAAATTCATACATATTAGACAATATCTCGAACACAATGTCTCGAATCTTTTAGTTCTGTAAAATATTTGTAAAAGTCTGTAAACTCCAGTATTGATAAAAGGAATTACACAACAACTGCCATCACTACATATTATAAAACAAAGTCTCCCGCCGCGTCTGTCTGTCCCTATGTATGCTTAGATCTTCAAAACAACGCAACGGATTTTTTAATAGATGGAGTGATTCAAGAGGAAGGTTTTAGTATATAATTTAACGCGGGCGAAACCGCGGGCATCGGCTAGTGTAAAATAAATTGTAGCTGTATTCACACAGAGCCTTTCAATTTGAAAAGTGTAACTAACTGTAATTTGATACAACAGACAGACAATAACATTTTTGTTTGTTCAAGAGTCGCGGGCACCTATATGCAACAAACTGCATTGGGTAAACGTGTCGATTGTGCAGAAAGATACTCTACATAATAAGTAAGTAAAGTCCAGGGGCGACTATCAGTCGGCTGTCAGCCCACCGGTTGTTGTTCAAAGTTGAGCAACTTTCCCTCTTCACGTGAAATCGACGCGATGAATTATGCATGAGAATTAAGTTTGACGGCAGATAAGCGGCCGAAAGATTTATTTGCCGATATGATGTGTAGAAAACAATCCAACTTGTTCCCACTTTCTGAATTATGGTCGTTGTTTTATTGTAAGCACGTCAAACGTTTGCCGACTTTAGACAGTTACCTTTAACTTTTCTTTACAGTTTTTCTAATATCTATCCATGTATAAATATCCATGACTACTCGTAAGTGTGTACTTTAAGAGAAAATGTAATATATGGAGTATGTAAATCACTAATATTCTGTTGGGGTATTGTGTATTTATCATTTCTAAAGTCACACAAACACGGAATCGGTATTGTGGCGGTGTAGCCTTTTATCAGAGTTACGCACGCTCTTACAGGACCTTCCCGGAAATTTAACTTCGTTAAGAATGAAATATGCCCCGTCGTTATTCCACGGCTTGTTGCGCGAATACTTACATTTCGAGCTCTCCACCTCTAGTTTTCTCATCAGACCCAACGGAAATAATTTCAACCGAGACTGAATTATGACAAAACTCCGACGGACATTGCCGCATCCGTAATGAGAATGAAGTCGAGATATGTCTGTAATTTATTATCACATGCTCCATGAACGTGCAATCCGCTGTGTAAAATTGACCGTTTTTACTATAAATGGTATTTACTGCGGTTATTCGTGTATTGGCGGAGAAATAAGCTCAATTCATGAGGAGCGCTAAACGTTTACAATGTAGCGTCAGAGAGCCATAAAGCGAGCAGTAGATAAAGTGAAATAGTAGGTAGGTGGGTGGTACAAGGAAGTATTTAATTAAATCTAGCGGCGGGGGCTGGAGGCCGCTTTACATCACCACCGCTAATCACAGGTAGGCCGTCGACACGTTCGCCTATTTGAATACCAAGCTGTTATTTTGAAAGTGCCAGAAAACTCATTAAGCGCCTGCTTAGGTAAGCTTTCTATGGCAATTTTAAAACGTTACAGAGCTATAAAATTGATGTATTAAAAACCCAAGATACACACTTAGCGTCCCAAAAACCTCCGCAGGAAAGTTTGCACATTTTCAAATTGTGTGCGCTTTTCACTGTTTGTTTTTCGGGAATATAATGTTGTTTTATATTTTATTCTGATTTTGGTATGAAGCTGATAATAAGTATTTAAAATGCATGTTTGCTATTGTAGGTAACTTAGGTAAGTATAAGGTTGTAGGTAAAAGAGTGGATCATATCACAAAGTAACACGACTGGTCATGATTCATGTTTCAGAGTTTTGGGGCCTGAAATCGATGTTTATACGATTTTGTATGTAAAATATTAGCAGTACGTACTAAAAGAATATTTTGGCACGTGGCCAAAATCGGAACTAACTGTATTTTACATGCCTCAAATATTTACAAAAGATCCTTGTATAACGTTTCATGGCTAAAATACTTTTTTTTGCTAGTTTCTATTTTTAAAATCGGTGTTTAAAACGAAATCTTTTAAACGGATACTAATAATAAAGAAATGTGACATTTGGATTGAATGTTATTGACACATTTTTTGTAACATGAAGAAAACCGATGTTATTCGAACATTAAAGAAAGGCGAATGTGTAACCAGCATTTATGCACAGACTTATTTACACGATGATCATTGTGATTATGAAAATCCCGAAACACCTGAACAGGATGAGAAAACATCACAGGCGGTGTGCGATGAATGGGTTTCACCAAGTGACTTATTAATAGGAATTTTGGATTTGAAACCACCGTTTACATCAAAAATCACAAGAGGTACGACACACCAAGGTATTCTTAACATAGGCGATGCTATCTTAAATCGAGAACAAGCTCAGTTTATAAAATTTATGAATAGCAAAGTTAAAGGAAATGATGCTGCTTGGTATTTTATCATGGACTATGAAAAATCTGCAACAGCTAAGAAAGTGAAGGTTATGTATGAGGAAATTCTAAAAAATAAAAGTAAGACTTTGATGAAAGAAATAAACATATTCTTTGAAAAAAATCTCCAAGAACTTGAAGATCACATACGGTCAGAAGTCCAAAACGTGCTGACTACCGCGCACGCTAATATTGTAAGTGATCTGAATTTCAAAATAAAAGAAAATTTAAAAAGGGAAAAGTCCATTTTGGAAGATGTTTTACAAAAAAAATACGACAGTGAAGTCGGTAAAATTAAACATTATTATAAACTACTTTTAGATAATGAAATCCACAGAAACAACAAACTCATTAATAATGCTGTTTATGAAAGAAATGATGCGATTAAAGTGTTTTACAAACAGATAGAAGCAGAAAATATTACCAGTACAATGTATGTTATGAGCACAGAGAGAAAAAAATGTAGAATTAGAAAATTTATTCTTGAAAGTATTCAAAAAACTGAAATAGCAGAAAAACTTCAAAAAATCAAAGAACGTCAGGCGGTTCTAGATGCATTCAAAGCCCGGGACAGAGCACTATCTGATATAAATAAGGAATGGGAAGAGAAAATAAAAAAAATATTGCAGTTGTTTATGAAATTTATCAGTTTTAGTTTACGATTACTACCTGAACAGTCATCATTCTTACTAGATCTAGAAAAAATGGTTGTCTTACAGTTAAATGAAATGCAAAAGACACCTTTGCAGAAGGTTTCTATTTTAATAGATCAAGATGATGACAATGTTTTACAATTCGAAGAACCCGAGCCAAAAGACTATGTATGTGATAAAGAGCCGTTTATCATCGAGGGTGATTTATCAGAGCCTGTTCCACCGAAATACGGCAGCAGAGAGACCCTAGCTTCTGATGTCGATCTGCCGTATATGAGACTTCAGAGGAAGTTTATCTATGCTAAATGTGGCAGAATGGATGAAGTAAGAGCTTTTCTTGAATCACAGCGATGCAAATGTCACGATAAACCACCCAAACCTTCAACTCCCTCTACATCAACTGAATCTTCAATAACGCCTGAAACCGAAACACCAGAAGTTAAAAGCGAGTCTTCTTTTGAGCCTTTACTTATGGATGACATTCAGATACATAAAGACTGTCCCGCAAGACTTTGTCAAGACTGGGCTAATGAATATGCTTTTCCATTTTTGGGTTCGTACTTGGATTTCACAGAAGAGAAATATCAGAACATCAAATCTATACTAGGTAAAAAACCAACAAAACACGCAGTACCTGATCTTATTGATCCCATGATCATGCTTAGCCAAGAGTTGCCTTTTGCCCCGACCAAGGAGCCCCATCATACCATAGGGACACAATATTCGAGCCAGGAGGATATTTATACTGACTTTGTGTGTCCGTGTATGGGAGATCAGCAAGTTAGACCGAAAGTTGCGGAATCTGTCTACAAATTAAAGAAGTCTGAAAGTAATGATATTAAAGAAATAATAATGAGGCGCCAGGCATCATTAGAACGATTACTAAAAGAACATCCCAAGTTAATGCAACTATTCACAGACGAAAATTTTGATTTTACTTACACAATTAAAATATAAATGCATTGTGATGATTTTTTAAACAATTATTAATTATAATGTTTAGTCACTGTTATTGACTGGAGTTTCATTTAGAGTTTAATACCTAAACGTTTAACACAATATAGGTACTGTATTTCCATGCCAATATAAACAATATGTAGGTCTAATTGAACCAGGTGCGAGTATAAACTGCTGTCGGGGATCACAAATTACTAGATGTATCTTTGCGGTTACTCGCTAAACTCTATTCATTTGTTCTTGTTTGCTATACGGTATCTGTTTACGAAGAAAGTTTCGATGTAGTATACGTAATATTTAGAGATAAATTTAATTAATTTGATATATTAGGTTAACAACAGTTCTTGTATCCCGTCGAATAAATTGAACATTTGAATGATAATAATGGTATTGTATTGTATTGTACAACTGCAACGGCTGGTGTCCGGAACTACTAACTATGGATAATAATGGTAATTTTATTGTTAGTTGTCTTTTAATTTTATAATAAGAAATACCTTCATCTGTTAGCGAAGTAGACACAATACACAATGGCGTCAGACCGACTCGGTCGGGCTTCACAGACGAAGCTAAGTAGCTATCAAAGTTAAAACTGGGAAAAATAATTAACATTTCCTTATTACAGTATGCTCAATTTCAAAATATTTAAAAAAATATGAAAAAAATTACGTAATCGTAAGTAATCAGTTATCGTGGTATGGACATGTGATGCGGAAGAATGAGGAAAATGTAGTGGGGAGAATATTAGGTATCAAAGACTATAAAAACTATGTTAGTTATGAATATAGGTGGCTATAAGATTAGCAGAAGACCAAAGTGATGGATGGACTGTGAGAAAGATAATATAGCTAGAAAGGAGGTGACTACTGAGATAACGAGTAATAGAAAAGTATAGAAGAAGACGAAATGCTACGTTGACCCCAAATAAATTGAAATAACGGCAGGAGTATGATGATACTCAATATACAATTACATAACGTGGCACGAGGAAGAAAACACACAAAATATTAAAATAAAACAGTTTAAGTCACAAACATATACTCAGCAATGATATAAATTAGATCGTTAGCTAAGAATAATGTAGGGACGGGTGTGCTCGGGTATATTGGGTGTTAAGGTAAATTTACACAAGTCCCGTAACAAGTTAACTTATTAAGTCGTCAGCGTGACGATGCGAGAGGAGGCGACGCGAGGCGACGCGACGCGAGTCGCACGACTCATCGCATTCCTAGCGTGGCGGCATTTAGCATAACATTACTCGCAGCTCCGTGTAATTTAATTATTGTTTTATTAAATGAAAGCTGTATTTTATGGCGCTTAGAATGAATAAGTGCTGTTTTTGATCGAATTACAAACAGTGATTCATTTTCGAGTACTATTTCTGGAACGAAATTAGGGTAATGATCAAACATCAGCGATGAGAAATGTCAAGCACTTTAAATGTCAACAAACAAATTGTTTTTTGAAAACTTTCTTATTAGTTTAATTTGTTCGATACGACCAACTATGATACTGAAAATAAACAACCAACGAAATATCTCGAACTGCAAGGATACGTCTTCAAATAAATACCTCTAGAATTTACGAAACAAACGATGTTCAGTTAATTAAACATAATCTTGCTCGGTGTCGTAACAAACTGACAGGAGTGGCTCTTGAAATCAAGATAGAAAGGACAAAACAACACCACCAACCAACAATACACCAGTTTACGTTTACAAATAGATTATTTACTTTATCAATAACTGTACGATTTCACAATCACAATAACTGGTCGTCGCGGCGAAGTCCACGAGCTTCTCAGTTACCGACAGGTACAAGTACCTACTTGCATATTTTCAATATAACAGCAAAAGCGTCTCACTTTAAACTTATCGATACAAGCGAAAAGCAATTCAGTTTGTGAAGAACTTGGAGACGATCAATTATTTATTGTAACGTCCAAGTTGCGATTTACTGGTTTATAATTGTGTCTGAATAAATAAAGTAGGTTTGTTATTAATTGCTATTTCCATTGTAATTAGCACAAATTAAGGACACTTATTAAGCTAGCTAGAATAAGTGTTAAAGTCTTAGTCATCGTAGCCCCGGCTGTAACTTTTATTCCAATTTTACTATCGTCGGGCGAAGTTAAACAGTGTTATGCTAAGTTGACGTTTTGCCATTCCATAATATTGTGTTAAGCGCCAGTTCCCGTGAAATCTGACACAACTGCACAGTCTGAATAAACTTGCCAACTTCCACGTAAAGAGTTCATTCATCTTTTGATTCTGTTTCTATTTTATATAAACTACTTTTAAGTTAATTTACTTTGGGTCTGTTGCGCGATGTAGCTACATTTTCTGATAAGGAATGATAAAATGGTCTGAGGTAAATTATTGCATTCAGTTCAACTTTTGTAAATACTTTGAGCTGAAATGTAAGAAGCTTTAATGTTTACTATATATTGGAAGACACTGGTCAAAATATGGAGCAATATATGATGCTGCTCAAATTGAATTCTTAAAAGTATGACTTTACGCAAAGTTACAATGTCTAAGCACACGAAATATAAGTTCAAAATAAACGCGATTACAAAAGTGGCACAGCATATTGAATTATTATCATACAGCACATTTAGCGAAACCCATGGCATACAAGAGAAGGTTGGTGGCAGCGAGGGGCGACTGGGGGCGAGCGAGTGGCGACTATTGATCAAACTACACGACACTGCACTACTAAATCTTACACGTTGAAATATACACCCAGACACGTTATATATGTTTGTTTATTTTTCTCTCTGTTCAAAACAACCATAACTTCTCGGCTACACGTGTTGAGTTACAAATGCATTACCTATTGTAGGCGATAGAAAATATAACATACTGGTTAACATCGAGTAAAGCATTTTGGATTTTAAAACTTTCTTTGTTAAACTAAATAAAGTTCATTATTGAAATAAAGATGTCTTTATTCTTGTTTAATTTTATGATGAATTTTACAGAAATGATTACTGTCTAAATTATAATATCTAATCTCAACCAGCGATATTTACGAGTATTTTAAAGATTTTTAAGGTATTTCCAAGTGGAAAGCAAGTTGGAAATAAGCATATAATTGTTTATATGGTTCCTATGGAAACGAGTCACAAACCACAAACATCATCGTAGCATAGAGAAGTCACAGTTATTTTGATTAACATTTCATGTTGGTAGTGGTACATGCAATGTAACTGTAACAAAATAAATATTGTACATAATATGTCAAGGCTCCATTTAAATATAGAAAATTGGTAAGTAGTCATCAATATTGTGTTAAAAATATTCGAAAAATACAAAAGTACGAGTACCCACTACAAAAATATAAAGTTAGAGATTACGAGATAAGTTATAACTGTTATTTCCGGAATACAGGTAACAACATACTAAGATAGAAAAGAACACAATTATAATTCAGTTGGTCATGAAATTAGGCTATAATGCACTTGCACTGTGTTAACCGCGGGCAAAAAAAAAACAGAGAAACGAGAACATACTTATAGTTTAAATATGTTTTTTTTGGCATGTCTATCTCATAAAGTAATCTATGGAGAAATAGTCAGCATTTGTTCACGGGTTGAGTTGAACACTGAAATCACTCGTCGCGACCGCCGCGCACCGCGCGCATCTCGACAGCTTATTATTAAATCTATGCGGCTCCCATTGACAATCCCACCACACGAACAGTACGACGGTAGTCATGGAAAGCGTTCGAACAGAAGGAAAAAGGAAACCGCGCAAAATTATAAAAGTCAATGAAACTAATTGGTTGTCTGAGTACATGGCAGAAAATAAGAGATACTGGCACGATGTGTTTCGTAAAATGGATTCATTAAAAGAGTCAGTGGTAAGTCATTCACAGTAGAACCGATGCGGACTGATACTTCAGAACAATAAGGGCCCGTGCAGACGAGGGACCTCAGTAATTACCGTTCCTGTTTACCTATTGGTTGTTTTTTCATTTATTGGTTGACGTCCATTGGTTGTTGCAAATTGTTCACAGTCAAATTGTCCCTCGTTTGTGCAGGCTTTTACTGTCAGAGTCCTGTGTCCGGAGCTGTGTCCACAGTTTGTCCGTAGCGGTTTAGAGACACAGACAACTTGTTGCTCAATTTAATTTTTTTATACAGGAAGATGAAAGCAGAGCGTTGGCAGAAGTGCTGCCGAAGGAGTTGTATGAAAAAGTTTGCGCCACTCTGAATATTCCCAAAACTGTGATTGAAGAAGAAAGATCTGAATCAATTAAAGGTACCGTACTGTTACTGTTAGCCTGCATCATCCCACAGCTGGGCAAAGGCCTCTCCCCATGACTTCCATTTGTTTCGATCCAGGGTATCTTGATACTTCAAGTTACTCTGCGGTTTTAGATTCTTATATGTGTTTAAAGTTGTCACTATCATTAATTAGTTTGGCATAAGTAAAAAACCTTTCTACTTATCCGGCTTTGGTGGAGACCAAAAGTGGGTAAGGAACAAATTATTAGTTCGTATTTATTTATGTTTTAGTGAAACTTCCACGACGTGCAGTTAAGGAGCCACAGATATCTGCTAGAAAATGTCTGTACATAAACAGAGAGTTGGATTCGGATACCGACGTCGAATGTAGCCCCAGGTATCAAATAGTCTAAGATCTTAAGAATTCAAAAAAAAATCTACCATTATTCATTTGTATTTGCGGTAACGGGCTACGAGGTCACAAGTTCGAAACCTAAATGTCGTAAAGATACTGCTTCATACATTCAATATTTTATTAGGTATGTGTCTAGGATTAGTCCTAGTTAGTTTAGTCTTGTGGACAGCTCACGGAGGTCTTGGGTTCAATTCCCAGATCAGACTAAGTGTTATTGAGTTTTTCCATTAGAATTTTTTACCAACAGCCACGGAATCTGGATTTGAGCCCGGTTGGTCGCAATAGACTCCCCTCCATCACATGGACTTAAAATAAAACTTACGATAAATGGGTGTAGGTAGTATTAGATACACCACTGCCTAACCTAACCTTGAGGATTTCAGGCGTTGTCATTGTTATGTGATTTTGGTCAAAGCTTCACTGTTAAACTCTCATTGGTAACAATGAAACCATAGCATCGTACTCAAATATCACCAAGATTTCCTTCTTCCCTTTTCTTTTTGATGTTTTTTCAGTGATGAAGAAGAAGAGGAAGAGAACATCCACCTGGAGCTGTTGAGCAGGCCGGTGCGCGAGCAGATAACCTGGCCCACTCGGTACCTCCAGCCCGAAAAGGAAGATGAGAAGACTCTCGTCAAGAAGGCTGATGACCTCACTGATAGGGTACTCTTTATCACCAGCCAGACATAGGCCTCTCCTAACGCATACTCATCATCTGCCTAGCCTCTTCCCAACAATGTTGGGGTCGGCTTCCAGTCTAACCGGATGCAGCTGAATACCAGTATTTTACATGGAGCGACTGCCTATCTGACTCCCACAACCCAGTTAATACGGGGAAAACGATACCACATGGTAAGACTGGTTGTCAGACTTTTTGGGCCACTCTATCTATCATGGGGTTTAGGTTTCCGCACTTAGTCTTTGTGGTGGACCATTGTGCGTGAGCCATGGTGGCCGATTACTCCAACCAGCCCACCTCCCTCCAGAAGCAGATTACACTTCCCGGTCTCCTCAGAACATCCGCAAGTGATCTTGGCGTTCCCAGGATCTCCTCGCGAATCTTGGCTCGCGGGTCTTGGAACGCCTGTGCACTCCAGGAGCACATGCGCTACCGTCTCCTCCGCCTCCATGCACGCTCTGCACAGGGGACTGTCAGTGATTCCTAGGGTGTAGAAGTGTTTATTCAGCGAGCAGTGTCCAGTGATGGTCTCCGCCACCAGACGCAGGCTATCTCTGTCCAGGCGCAGAAGGCGCCTGGTCAGCTTTGCATCCAAGGATGGCATAGCTTCCTTGATGTTAAAACCTGGTGTCGAGGTCCACCAATTCTCTGCTTGTATTCGGGTGTGATCCTTTAACCAGTTCCTCAGCTGCTTGAAGGGAATGGGCATAATGGGTTCGGGTCCGTAGGGTTTTGTGCTGGATCCTCTTCTGGCAAGTTCGTCAGCCGCATCATTGCTGAGTGATCCACTGTGACCTCTAATCCATTGCAGCGTTACCGTGTTGTGATTCATCACCGTGATTCGTTCTAGGGCCTTGTGGCATTCTAGTGTTAGTCTCGACGTGATCTGGTTACTCTTTAGGGATTAAAGGACTGAGACACTGTCGGAGAGTATACGAATGTTGACATCCGTAACCTTCCTGGCCTCTATAGCGTGTGCTGCTTGGATAATACCTGCACACTCTGCTTGGTAGACAGAGTTGAACCTTCCAAGAGATTTCGATGTTTTAATGTTGAGGTCGTCGGAGAACACCCCGACGCCTGTCCCATCGTTGGTTTTTGATCCATCAGTGTAGATCCTTAGCTCTTTTGTGCCTGAGTAATCGCACAACTCCTCTATGAGCTCTATGTTGTCTAAGCAGTTAGTTTTCAGAGTTCTGTCGATAGGCGATGCCATCATCGGCTGTTCTTTGATTGCATCTTTTCTGATGCGTGTATGTTTTATTCTAGAGTCGTTACTTAGGGTGCCGGCTAACTCGAGTCTGAAAATCGCTACGGCCGCCTCCTCTCTTACGACGAGGTGTAGGGGTGGTAGCCCCAGCATCACCTGTAGGGCAGCAGTTGGTGATGTTCTCATGCTGCCGGTGATTGCCACGCAGGCAAATCTTTGTAGTTTCTCGAGGTCCTTTTGGGTCGTACTTAGATTGGTCCTAGGCCACCATACTAAAGACCCGTATGTTATATTTCTTTTTTTTTTGGGCCACTTTCTACGGAAAGATGGACAAAAGACAGCCGGGTTTAACAGTTTAACGTGCTTTTCGAGGCACGGAAGGAACTCGGTATTTAAGGGTGGTCACCCATCCACAGATCAACCTAGGCAAGGACGGTTTAACCTAAAGAGCGGCCCTAGCGGCTGTTATTATTAAGCCACGAGCTCCTTCTCCAATCGCGTACTACTTAATATAGACACCAGTATCATTAATTTATTGCTTAAAATTGATTGCCTGCAGAATCTTTTAGTATTTAATTATTTATTTAACTGACTGCCTCGTTGATCGAGTGGTTGGAAACGCGACGGCTGTGCATGAGGTCCGGGGTTTAATTCCCGGGTTGCGCAATGTGTTATTAGATTTTTCCATCTGGTATTTTCTTAATAGCGGCCACGAAGTCTGGATGTGTGCCTGATTGATAGTAATACGCTCACCTCCTATTACGTGGAACTAAAACATAACTGGCGTAATGTGGGTGTACTATAATTGGGTACACCCATTTTTTTTCGGATGTGAAATCATCAAATAACTTCTCCCACTCTGGGCGGAGCGGGAGGCAGTGTCAGACTTTTACTGACTAAAACCCATCCATGTTCCTTCCTCGCCCTTTATGTTCCGGAGCCTCTCTTTCGAACAGTCCCGCAGCCCCGGTGGGTACACCCTTCGGGCATTACACTCATGCTATTTTATGTTTGTATGTTATTTATTTAGCTTTTCATTTCAACACATAATATAACCCATCATCATCATCATGACACTTAGGTCCATGTTCACCAAAATAATGACAGCCTGATTATCTAAACACAGCTGTTCAAAACACATTTTTGTATGGGAACTTGTCACAGTGACAGCTGTTTTTAGATAATCAGACCGTTATCTTTTCGGTGAACATGGACCTTAATCATCTATGTAATTAACAGATTGATCTTTTTTTAAATCAAAGTCTGACTTATAAATGCTTTAAAACTTTAACAGATTGCAAACGAGTTTTGCCAATACATGAAACAACTGGGAGGTGACCAGCAGTCCAAACTATTTACTCCGAAAGCTATCAAGGAACTTTTCCAAGTAAGTTTTGGCATCCACCTACCTAACCTAAGAACTAACTATACTCTCAGTGGACCTTAGTGTATTTTACAAGCAATACTGGCACAAATGGGTTGGTTAATTAACAATAACCTGGTTAAAATTTAGAAAAACATTCAATTATTCATTCAAACGATTTTTTTTTAACGACGAACGGGAACCTAGATATTCTGTAATCCAATCGAAATAAATACACACTACCTTATGAATACGTTTAATTTACAAATTATTTTGGTATTACGTTTGTATGAACAACGCATGCTCCGGAGGCCTCTTAAGTTTATGCTTATAAACAAGCCTGTAGTCACTACTCCGGCCACCTTTATCCTCATCATCATCCACAGGCCTACTTCACTCACTGCTGGGTATAAGCCTCACTTTGTTTGTGCCAAGCTCCACACTCCTGTGACAGCCTCATCCAGGATATTCCCAAAATAGCGCAACTATATCGCCTTTGCCCTACCACCAAGTTGTCGAATTTAAATGTAAATTATGTATGGTTTCAGATCGAGTTCGACACTCATGTAGCCCAAAGTCTCAGAGTTGTGCCGAAAGAACTACCAAGTGTGGAAGAAAAAATAGCAATAACTACGGGAAATCCAGAGGTAAAGCATTTTTATACCAAACAACTTCCATCATTGTTCTGTAAACCGTAAAGATGAGTGAGATGACCCGTCACAATAAAAACTGTCACATTCGGGTTAGCCTTCAGTAAACTTGCTAATAATATATCGTATCATTGTAACAATGTAAATCAACAATAAAATGCGCTGGCCTGGTACAAATATTCTTTCTTCTTTCTTTGTTTTATGTTATTCATGTATTTTTTTTTTGTATTTCAGAATTCCCGCTTCGCAATATTAGACCGTGAAATAACCAAAGACATCAGAGCGGAACAGCGTCCAGTCAAGATGATGGCGTTTGGTCAGAGTCTGCCGTTGCAGGACCAGTACCATCCTCCCAGGAACCACACCAAGAAACTGTGGCGATCGGCCAGACATGTGCCAAGAGATCTTGTTACACTTAAAACTGTTTGGGAAGGAATTACCAACCTAAGGTAAGAAGCACTACATGATTACTAATAGCAGTAGATATGTTGTTAAGCTAGGGAAACATTGCAGACCAAGATAAGTCAAGAAGGCAGGCCTCTCTTATCCTTTGCTTTTACGACAAGATATTCTTCATCGTTGTACTACATATCCGTGCACTAACGGCGAGGGCCAGATTATACAGTACCACCACATAGTATGGGTTTGTGACACCAAGCGATTTTTAATCTTTATTAGATATTGAGAGAGACCACCGTATTTTGCGTACGGGCTATGATCTACCACACGGGCCCAGCGCAGTTAATGATAGATGTCACATGTCTTCGAATTGTTGGTTCTAGGACATGCCGGTTTCCTCACGATGTTTTCCTTCACCGTTTTGAGAGCAGTGGTGATGAAATAAATTACACAAAGTAATGCACCAGCCTGGGTTTGGAGACCAATGTATTTGTGTTTTGTTTGAAAAGGTGCAAACAGGGGAAAGGTGCTCTTATTTACTAACAGATACCATTTTATTTGGTAGGAGTGTGAAAGAGTACTGTCGTTGGATGATCCACCACCCTGAGCACCGACGACCTCCGTACCTGACCAGCCTGGGTCTCTTCGACCCCGCGGTCTTGAACGCCAGGCTGACCTTTGAAGCCGAGTATCAGATAGAGACACCACCCATCGGGTCCTCCCACGACCCTCCACCGCCGATCGAGAACATACGCAAAAGATTGTCCGAGATGGTAGACTCTGTATAAAGGCCAATTTAACCAATGGAACCGAACGTGATCTATGTCCGTTATATCTGTCAATGTCCTTATTGCTATAGAATATTGACAGTCAGTGGTTTAGATCTGCTCTTGTAAGTATCACTGACAGTCGTTACAGGTAGTCAGTGGCCCCAAAGTCTGACAACCAGTCTTACCAAGGGGTACCTTTCGTTTCACACAGTACTAACTAGATTGTGGAGGTCAGATCATGATAGTCGCTCGATGGCGAGTCCATGTAAAATACTGGTATTCAGCTGTACCCGGTCAGACTGGAATCCGATCCCAACAAAGTTGAGCAAAAGGCTAGGCAGAAGGGGTAGGGGGTTGAGATATAGATGGGCTGATCTCGTTCAGTTTCAGTGGTGAAATTAGTCCTAAAACGATTATTATCGATATTGAGGATTATATCAACGCTTATCACTTTTTTATTAATCTAACTATGCTCTACATCACTTATTAGCTGGTATATCTATCGATCGATTCTAATCATGTTAGCTTGGCTTCCCAAAACTAACAACACCATAGTTTTACAGTAAACTTATCAGAAATTATATTCTATGTACTTATGTTATTGTGTTCCTGATAATAAACGTATGCTCTATGAAATATTATTATTTTATTAGTTTAAAAAATGTACATAATCAATGACTAATTTTCACAATCTCACAGTTTTATCGCACCTATAATAAAAAAAATATGTGGAAGAAAACATTCAAAAGTCTAGACAACAAAAAGTAAGGAAACAAAGAATATAATTTAAGCTAATTAATTAATCTTACAGATTCTATATTTTGAAAATAAGTTTGTAAAAATATCTGGAATTATGTATGACAAGAATTCTATTCGAATAAACATGCAAAAATACCTTCCTACTTACAGTACAAAATAAGCACATACTGCATTGTTTTATGAAAATTGCCTAAAATTATTTCACTGCATCAGGTGTGATAATACTTCATTATAATAATAGCTACAATACATAGTTTTCATTGTGTGTCTAAATGTGGGATTCAATGCTAGATAGTAGATAACGTTTATTTGCTCTTTTGATAACGATCATATCATGCCCTATATAAAACAGTAAGAAGTCTGTGAGATTACTATATTGACGAATTTTTCAAATGCATTAGTAATCTGTCAATATGGACAAAGAAGGGAGTGAACGTGAGTCTAACGCAGAGTTCGACTCAGTGTTGTATCGTGAAGTGGGACAGTTCGGAAAATTTCAGTGGTTGACTATTAGTCTGCTGTCGTTTCCTGCGCTCATGTGTGCGTTTATGGCAGGAGATTACATATTTACTGCGGGCAACCTTCCTACTCGATGTGCGGTGCCAGAGTGTGACGGAGCAAATCCAGAATATTCACCGGACTGGATATCCAACGCCGTGCCCACCACCGCATCCGGGTTTGATAACTGTAACCGATACGTCAATGCGAACAGTAGTGTGATCTCACCCGACGGACTTTGTCCTGCCAGCTTATTCGACAGAGATATCATCGTGCCATGCGACAGCTACGTACACGAGAGAACAAACACATTGGTGTATGATTTCAATATAGAATGTCAAGAATGGCTGAGAGCCCTGCCCGGGACGTTAAACAGTGCAGGAGGAATGGTAGCCCTCGTGCTCGCAGGGTTCATATCTGATCGACTGGGCAGAAGAGTATCTATCGTTTTCTTTTCGTTCAATGTGGCCTTAGTGGGAGTAATTCGTGCGTTTTCAGTAAATTTCGCGATGTACTCAGCGTTACAATTCATGCAAACAGCAATCGGTGGCGGCGCTTTCAGCGCTGCTTATATACTAGCTGCTGAAGTTGTGGGACCACAGTATCGAGTGAGAACGAGCGCCATCATATCTAGCATGTTCGCGCTCGGACAGGTTGTTTTAGGACTCCTTGCGCTTGCTGTGCGCCCGTGGAGGACTCTCACACTAGTGCTATACGTACCAGTATTTCTCATAATATCTTACTACTGGATATTATCTGAAAGTTTCCGCTGGTTGCTCAGTAAGAATAAGCAGGCAGAAGGGAAGGCTAGCCTAGAATATGCTTCTCGATTGAATGGAAAACAAATCTCTGCCAAGAACATGGACTTTCTGTTAACAGCAATACACAACCAAATGCAAGAAAATAAACAGGCCAACGAAGAAAATCTTTTTTATAGAGTAATTAAATCCCCTGTTTTACTCCGGAGATGTTGCACGACACCAATTTTGTGGATGACCAATACATTCATCTACTACGGCTTGTCAATCAATTCTGTTAGTTTAACAGGAAACATGTATTTAAATTATATAGCGATTGCTGCTATCGAGATACCTGGATTTTGGACAGCTGTTTTAGTATTAGATAGAGTAGGTAGAAGAGTAACATTATTTTGTGGTTTCATGGTCTGTGGAATTTGTTGTTTAGCTTTTGCTTTTGTCCCTAAACATATGTACACCGTATCATTAATATTGTATCTTATAGGAAAGTACTGTATTGGTCTAGTCATGACGTCTGTATATTTATATACAGCAGAACTATATCCTACCAGGTATAGGCATTCATTTTTAGGTTTTTCTTCAATGTTAGGGCGAATTGGGTCTGTTGTAGCGCCATTAACTCCAGCATTAATGGTTTACTGGTCGGGTATACCGTCCATTATGTTTGCAAGTACGGCAATTATATCTGCTTTCTTAGCCCTCACACAACCTGAAACCCTTGGTCAGAGGGTGCCAGATACATTTGAAGACGCTGAACGCCTAGGTAAAAAGTAAATAAGTTTTTTTTTTAATTTGTTGAAAACTCGTTTTTCTTTTCGTGTATAAGTAATCATATAAAATTAGAACACTATGCTCTGTATTATTTTTTCCCATTTACTTAATAAAATGAGCGTAAAGCGCCATCTGTGTTTACTACTTAAAACTTTTAGAGTTTCATGTTATGTGAACGTCTGTCTTGTGTGCCTGTTGTTGTTTTCTGTCACCGATTTTCTCTTGGTATGTCGTATTCAAGCGATCCATGTAATATTGGAAAGTAAATGTAGATGGCGTTGTTAAAAAAAATCTTTAAGGCATACTAATATTTTGCAATCCTTTCCATAAATGTTAAACTAGATTTTATTTAATAACTGACAAGAATAATTAATTATAATTTATGTTGAAATGCATGTTTGTAATGAAAACAAAGAAGTTCCTATTCTGTCAACGTCACTTTGCTGAAATTGACATTAAAAAAAAAAGATTTTTTATTTCTCTGTGATTTTAAGATGATTTTAACTAAGCAATTTACTCTTTGTGTCTAACATTCCCTATCATTTATTCCCATCTCTATTCCCGTGGTCTTAGCAATATTTTACAAACCAAGGAATAATTCACCATGCCCTGCGGGAAGCGACCCCTTGTGAAAAAGTGGGACAAACCACGACAGTTAAGGGTTATAACACCGTCTCCTTATGAACAAAATTTAGCTAGCGTCAAAGTACACTGGAAGAATGTTATCAAAGACTTGGAGATGTCCTACAAGGATGAAAAGGTGATAAAGCAAATACCTATTTTATTAAGAATGAAAGATAGCTACTTAGCCTGGCTTCCCAAAGTATCACCAACGATTCGGCTATTGGATAAGAATACCTATATGATGTGTAAATTAGCACAAAACTGGACGTTGCCGCCCTCTAGTACCCTACCTACGTAGTATGTACCAAGAAACTTCAAGCTGTTTATAAAATGGGAAATAGGCTGGCCGATCATTACGGCGCTGACTCCACGAGCGAGAGAATCGCGGCGATTTGACGTATTTCTATACGAAAATATCGCAGCGATTCTCTCGCTCGTGGAGACGGCCCAAAAGAGAGTGTATAGAAAAACGTGGCAAGGACGATAATATCGCCGCGATTCTCTCGCTCGTGGAGTCAGCGCCTTAGCTAGAGCCTATCCTCTTTCATAATTATTGTTTCTGAGTATTGATGTACCTACACCTTTTACGACGCCAAAAGCCACGACTCGAAGAAGTGTTGTCCCTGTCGTTTACGTAATGTACATTTTATTGAGATTCATTATTTAATCCTTTCTTCAATATACAAATGCACCTTCCTGAATGAGATACACTGGTGCATTTAGACTTTTTGGTGTGATGAAAGACAATCAAGTAGTTCCAGCCTTTGTTTTTCCTGACGGAAGTTAGGTACCAACGAGTACTATACTAACCCGAGTTAACCATGAGAATAAAGGTTTAAACAAAACCTCGCCGTACTTACACAGCAACTTCTGCAAAATCGTATTTTATACTATATTTCTTTTTTGGTGCCTATGGCTCTAATCTTGCACGTAGATAGGTACACTACATTATTATTTTTTCAGTTCTGGGACTCAAATAGTTCAACTGTACGCGACTTGGTGGGCCCAGTCATCTTCCAACGCATTGCCAAGATTTTTGACCTAAACACGGCAACAAGCGCGTATGAGCCCGGAGACCAGTATTCACTCGTAGTTCCTTCCGATGATCAACAACACGTATCAACATGCCATGTAAGCATATATTATTATAACTAGCACACATTGGCATAAATATGTTATTCACTAAAATAATTGTCCCATAGGATCGTCCTACAGGGATAAATATATATCCTTTGGAGTTCCACATCAGGTGTTCCAGATCTTCAAATTTATTCTGTCAGCAGAAAATGCTTATCACGTGGAACAATTTTGGCTATGGTGTCATTTTTGTATCTCTTATAGTTTAGCTGGTCTGTTGCGATTCTGCATCAGGTGTTCAAGTTTCCAAGATAAATTTGCCTATATGTTGCCCAGACTTAATATTTATACAACAAAAAAAAATCATTCAAATCCGTCGAGTAGTTCCGAAGATTAGCGTGTACAAACAAACAGACAAACAGACAGACTTTTTTTTGGATTCGTGCTCTATTACTGTATTATATGTATAGATAGATATAGATAATAATGTGTTCTCAGGTGGCATTAAAACCTGGACCATCCATTTTCACGGATTTGGAGGTTTTGGATGAAGATGAAGAAAAGGTTGAAGAGGAATCTGATTGGACTGAGGGTACCATTACACCGGAAGAGAAAAAGCCATCAAGCAAAGCGTTGGTGAACCTGCCAAAGTCTGTGTCAAAAATTCTGTCCAGATCTTTCTCCAGACATTTATCTATGTTAATGCAGAAGTCTTCCTCCCATTCCCATTCAACTGTTGAAGGACTTTCAATCCCGCAGGAAGATTCGGAAGCAACCAGCGAAGATGACTTGGTTGTACGAGCGGGTAGTCCGCTATCCAGGTAGGTGGCTTCTACAACGTGTAACGTTAAGAGGACGAATTGGAAATTTTGGTGTCAATGATCTCAATTTTTCTCAGAAATCACAAAACGAATAGAACTGTTGGTGACCTTAGGCTTGTGTCCTAAAAAATCTAATTAGTCCGTCAGTTAGATTATAAAAAAAATATTTGACCCGTATTTTTTCTTTTTTGTTACATAAACCAAAATTGACGAAGATACGACGCTTTTAAAATTCGCAATACGTCACGCCGTGCTATAGTTTTTAGTGCGTTGTGACGTCACGAGCCCCCACTCCCGAGTTTTGATGCGTTTTATCTTTGTCAGTACTCAGTGATTTACAAAAATAAAAAATACGTGTCCATTATTTTCCAATACTCTAACTGACGGACTAATTAGTTTTGCAATTTATTGATGGTGGAAACTAGCCTATTCATGATATAAACCTTATTTTTAACCGACTTCTAAAAAAGGAGGAGCTTCTGAAGTCGGTGACAAAAAATTTAATCAATCAAACAGAGGTCACCGACATCAGCTGGACGATTCTGTAAAATTCGAACAACAACTCGCATCTCACCTCGCTATTCACTCTCACTTCGCATTCGGTTCAAAATGACCTTGATTTTGCATTCTGTAAGCGTCACCTAGCCACTTGCGAAGTGAAGTGATCCCCGAAGCGAGTATGATTGTACTAGTGACTTCCACACTCAACAAAATGTTAATCTAGTTTTATCGATTCCAGTTTTTTAATCAAATTGTTGAGTTTTTAGCACACAATTTTTAGCTAATATGATGTCTGAAGCTAAAGTTATTTTTCACTTTTACGGTTTTATTTTTTGCTAAAAAGTTTTTGTTAGTTTTCAAAACATGATTAGGTACTTTTGTAACAAAAAAAAATATCAAACATACCTTTACATCTTATATGCAAACGGGTCCGATTTAAGTCCCTTAAGTTTCTTCGTAGATGGCAACATACTCTTTAAAATTGCAGATGGAATTTCTCAGGTTATCGTTTTCAACATAATTAAATAACAAAAAGCATTTTGTCGCTTACGTCCTTTAGTTATAAGCTAGTGCGCATATGCAATCCTCGCCCACTGTGTTAAATATAATAAAAAAATAATCATGAACATTTGTAAATATTTAACTAAGTAAAAAAATGGAAATAGGTAAATCATAAGAAAAAACAAGATGAAAAACAACTCAACTCCAAGATCGAGTAAACGTTTTCTAGCAAGTGTTATTCGACCTCGCCTCATTCGATGTCACGTAGGGAACCCGTAATAGAGAAGTAGGTATGGAAAAAGTAAACATGCTGCGCCGACTTCAGTCAAATTGGAGTGAGGGAAAGGAAAATGAAGAATGATGACGGTATACAGGTACTATACACTACCCACGGGGTAAGAGTACAAAATTAACTAAATAGTCTTAATGTGTGGAACAGCAACCGACGAGAAATTCCAATGTTTTTGGGTCTAGAATCATGTACTTCATACTTGATTTTACTATGCATTCAGTAGGCTTCCCTTACACCATGTGTATTCATGATATTCTTCATCATACATTGAGACCACTATGTACGCGATGCATCTGTGGTGGTAAGCTGGTATCAACATCCATGCTCATGATCTTGTAACGCATAATTAGCCCTTGGGAACCTGCAATATCCACGAAAGCTTTTCAGACAAACCGTAACGCTATCAGTTTTTACGTGCCGCTTCTTATTCATTAACCCCCGACGCAAAAACGACGGGGTGTTATAATGTCTGTGGCATCGTAGCTGCCGAACGGATAAACCGATTTTGATTTTGTTTCTTTTGTTTGAAAGGTGAATTAGTCGGGAGTGTTCTTAGCTATGATTGGTGTCTAAGATGGCCGCCGCCACGAAATGGCGGATTACATATTTATTAAACAACTCCCTTAGTATGGGTATCAAATGAAAGGACTTGACTAGTAGAATATTAAACGCTGTAATAAATTTCAAATCCAAGATGACCGCCACCACAAAATGGTGAATTACTTTTTTTTCACAACTCCCTCAATATGGGTTTCAAATGAAAGGGCTTGACTTGACATACCTTGAAATTATGACTCTGTGTCGGGGATTTTTTAATTTTTAATGTAACTTGTTCGTATTGCAGGCCTCACAGACCACAACAAAATCCGTTCTTCGATATGCTATACTGCAATAAATCTGAAACAGACATGATCAAGTGGAATTCCAAATACAAACAAAAGACCTTTGAAGTATCAGCTTCCGACGAATTTAGTAAGAAAGCAGAAATTTTGACGAAGAAGGTAATCAAATCACGTTTCTTTCTATTCATGACGTATTTGATGGAACCTCAAGGAAATAGCACATATAGCAACTCGGAAAAGGATCGTCACCGTATTGTGAGCTTGCCTCGAGGCGAGGCGATTAGTTACGATTCCGATTAGTGTGCGTTGCAGTAGGGAGTATCATACAAAGAATACTCAATGTTTCGGGTTGATCCGGTGATGAGTTGTTACGTGTGCTGTAACCGTAATACAGTATAGGTACAACTAGCTTGCATTCAATGGGGTGGATGACAAAAATAATCTAATTTGTCCGTCAGTTAGATTATCAAAAAATATTTGCCACGTATTTTTTCTCGTATGGTTTCGGACGTAAATAATAGCACCATCTCAGTTCGTATGGTGTTGGACGTATAGAATAGCACCATCCCATATCTTCCCGTGGGTGTCGTAAGAGACGACTAAGGGACTTACCAGAGGATGGGCAGCAGCGTTCTCTGTGCTTTTGTAACAACCGTACTGCGATCGCCAACCCGGAATATATACCCACATAAACATCCATGACTCGGAATCTAATGTCTATACTCATCACACAAACATTTGCTCCTACCGGGATTCGAACCCGGGACCCTGAGAACGTAAGGCAGCCTCACTACCGCTGCGCTATTCGGGTCGTCAAGATTTATTGGGACCCCGAGAGCTTTCAGCTCGAACTCCAGAATCGTTTCGAGTGTCTAGGGAGCTCAGTAGACGAATACAACGATGAACAGGTCTAAGTTCTTCAAGACACGTCGTCGTAAAGATCAGAAAAAGAGGTTCTCCGATCAAACTCTCAAGCTCATGAAGGAGCGGCGTGAGATGATCCTGCAGTCTTCAGACGTGGCGTCGAAATACCGGCAGCTCAATATACGGATCTCTTAATCCTTGAAGAGCGACCTCCGCCGCTTTAATACTGAGCGTATTAAAGAAGCGATCGAGTGGAACAAAGGCTCCAAAGTATTTTCAAGAGATCTGGCTATTGGGCAGAGCCAGCTCACGAAACTGAAGACCGACGATACGATATGATAGAGGAGCTACTGAGGGAGATCGAGAGCTTCTATGGACAGTTGTACACGTCAACCAGCAAACCCATGGTCGACTTAGCAAACGACCCAAGAGCTAGACCAACCCGACTCTATACCGAAGACATCCCGGACGTCAGCCAGTACGAGATTAAGATGGCTCTGAAACAGCTCAAAAACAACAAGGCACCGGGTGATGACGGAATTACGGCCGAACTCCTGAAGGCGGGTGGAAAACCGGTACTTAAGGCCCTTCAGAAGCTGTTTAATTCCGTTATACTCGAGGGGAAAACGCCACAGGCATGGTGCAGGGGTGTGGTGGTACTCTTCTTCAAGAAGGGTGACAATGCCCGGTTGAAGAATTACGGCCCATCTCACTTCTAAGCCATGTCTACAAGTAGTTTTCAAGAGACATCACGAATCGTCTCGCGCGCAGGTTTAACGATTTCCAGCCACCCGTACAAGCCAGTTTCCGAAAAGGCTTTAGCACCGTGGACCACGTACATACGCTTCGGCAGGTTATACAGAAGACCGAAGAGTACAACCTGCCTCTCTGTTTAGCGTTTGTGGACTACGAGAAAGCCTTTGATTTGATCGAGACCTGGGCTGTACTGCAGTCTCTCCAACGGTGCCAAATTGACTACCGGTCATCGAGGTGTTGAAGTTTTTGTACAAAAACGCCACCATGTCAGTCCGACTTCAGGACCAAGCCTCGGAACCTATCCTTCTGCAGCGAGGTGTAAGACAGGGAGACGTCATATCTCCGAAACTGTTCACCGCTGCACTGGAGGATGTCTTCAAGGTTCTAAACTGGAGAGGGCTAGGCATCAACGTCAATGGCGAGTACATCACTCACCTTCGGTTAGGTTAGGTTAGGTAGGTATGAAGGACCTCAGTACAATGCTCGATGACCTCAGTAGAGCTTCCGAAAGAGTGGGTCTAAAAATGAACATGGACAAGACGAAGGTCATGTTGAATGCCCATGTCACACCCATTCCTATCAAGATCGGAGACTCTACACTCGAAATTGTAGACCTAGGACAAACGGTCCAGTTAGGTAGGTCTAACTTCGAGAAAGAGGTCAATCGTCGAATCCGACTCGGCTGGGCAGCGTTCAGGAAGCTGCGCGGTATCTTCTCGTCCAACTTACCGCAGTGTCTCAAGACGAAAGTCAATGACCAGTGTGTGTTGCCAGTGATTACATACGGGACTGAAACGTGGTCGCTCACAATGGGCCTTATCAAAAGGCTTAAAGTCACCCAAAGGGCAATGGAGAGGGCTATGCTCGGAGTTTCCTTGCGTGATCGAATCAGAAATGAAGACATCCGCAAGAGAACCAAGGTCACCGACGTAGCCCGAAGAATTGCTAAACTTAAGTGGCAGTGGGCAGGGCACATTGCTCGCAGAACGGATGGCGGATGGGGCCGAAAAGTTCTGGAGTGGCGACCGCGAACCGGAAGACGATGCGTTGGAAGACCTCCCACTAGGTGGACCGATGACCTGGTGAAGGTGGCGGGAATCCGATGGATGCGAGTCGCAAGGGGCCGGTCAATGTGGCGACACTTGGGGGAGGCCTATATCCAGCAGTGGACGTCTTTCGGCTGAAATGATGATGATGATGATGATTTTTTCTTTTGTTACGTAAACCAAAATTCACGAAGATACAGCGCTTTTAAAATTCTCATTACGTCACGCCGTTAAAAAAAAATTGTGCGTGCTGACGTCACGAGACCCCATAACTTCCGAATTTTGATTTGTATATCTTTGTCAATTTTTATTGATAACAAAAACAAAAATACGTGTCGATTAGTTTCCAATACTCTAACTGACGGATAAATAGATTTGCAGTTTATTGATGGTGGAAACTAGCCTACGTGCTATAATGCTTACCCTCCATAGCCGTTGGATATCAACGAATCATTGTAAGACTTTTTGTCGAACACGTAGGTAGTTAAATTACAACTTAACATAATTTTACGCCTGTTATCCCCGAGGGGTCTGGCAGAGGCGTACCTTTATAGTGCACCCACATTTCTTCAGTCATTTTAAAATCCCACTAGTAGGGGGTAATTGAATGGAAGAGAGAATTGTAATGGAAAAACCCAATAAGAATTGCTCGACCTAGGGAACCGATACCAGGACCTCATGCTCCGCCAAACCGCTTTCGACTACTAAACTAACAATGTCAACTACAACATTTAAGTTAAATCACAACATTTACAGATTTTTATTTATTTAAAATATGCCCTTTTGTCCACAATGAAGCAGTTCTCATTCACACACAATTATTTTGCGTTCATTTTCAGATATCTCACGAATTCTACGATTGGTGGGTTGGTCTTGGTAATGTGGAATTCAAGAGTGAAATCAAGAGCCCTGAAGACATTGAAGCACTGTTCCAGGTAACTTCTATTATGTATCTCTTTCATGGATGTTACTATACAGGGTGTAAACCACCTCATCACGAAGCCGTCAACCAAGCATTCTGTACATCAAACTAAGTAACTTTACGCAAAAATTGTTGCTGGGAAACAACTTTTTTTTTTAGGTGAAAAATCATGTTTTGTGGTAGGTATAACTCAATGTAACGCACTCAAAAAATTGTGCTGGTGGATGGATTGGATAGTACGGGGTTCGTGGAGGTATTTAAAGTAAAAATCTTATAATAAAAACTTGTATTTAAAAAAAACTTGTCAAAAAGTTGGATCTTTGCCCCCAATATCTCCGTAACTAGAAGGTTCCCAGGTATGGTGTAGAACAAAAAAAAATATCGCAATGACGGGGAGAATAAGTGCGTTTCGGCTTCGTTAAGAGGTGTTTTACACCCTTTATAACAGCTCGTGGCTAAATAATAACAGCCGCACGGTCGATTTTCAGGTTAAGCCGCGCTTTCTTTAGTTGTTCCGAGATTAATTATGGAGTTTACTCAGTGCCTCAGAAAACACGTTAAGCTGTTGGTCCTCCCGGCTATCAATTGCAGATCTTTAACTGTCGTTATAATTAGTCAATGGCTCTAAAGTCTGACAACCAGTCTTACCAAGGGGTATCGTATTTACCAGTACTAACAGGGTTGTGGAGTTCAGAAAGGCAGTCGCTGCATGGAAGAAGGCTGGTATTCAGCTGCATCGGGTCAGACTGGACGCCGGGAACCCAACACAGTTGGGAAAAATCTAGTCAGATGATGATGTTTTTTCTAGTATAATTGAAACCTCTCGAAAAATATTCATAGTGGTTATTTAAAAATAATGTTTTTCTTTCAGGTGTGGTTCGACGAGCATTCATCACGCGGGCTTCTGTTGGATCCTCAGATAATACCTTGTGTATTAAAGAGTATTGCTGTCTATACTGGCGTACAAAGGGTGAGTATTTTAAACTTTACAAAATATTACAATTTACTTTGCAATGAGGGCAAATAATCTTTAGCTCACCAGATGTCGCTTGAGTGGACGTGTATGATGTTGTCACTTCACTCATACAATATAATTATCTCGAGGTCGAGAGTTTCAATTTAACTTTTAATTGATTTACGGTTGAAAAATTAATTCATTTTTATCGATAATGAAAAAATATTAAATAAAAAATTTTGCATTGAAAAATAGTTCCCTACTTTTCTTTCTTTGTGATTTTCACTTAGTAGTTTGCATACTAATTCTTAGCATATAATACGTTCTTTCAGTTTTAGAATGTCGAATTATTTAAGTATTCACTCGCATTCTGTAATGTTTAAAATCAAGCTCACAAGAATGATCCGCAAGTTAAGGCGCCTATACGAGCTAAATTAGCAACTCTATTTGTGGTGGTTCAAACTTCGTTTGAAATGCTGTTAGAATAAAGTTCTAATCAGCTTGCACTACAAAGTGGTTGTTACGTCAGCCACTGCGGGCCAAATAGCGCGAAATGAGTGGTTTCGATCGATTTACAAAAAAACTATTTATTGGATTAAAAAACTAAAACAGTATCATGCTAATATATTGCTTGTAGAATTATTTGCCAAAAAATCAGAATGATCGCATGCATATTAGTGTGTTTTTTATTGTTTGAAAGATATTTTTAGAGGTAAGTTCGTGATTTCTTTTTATCGAGCCAAATTAATTGTATTATGTTTTCAAAACAGTATCATGCTAGCATATATCCTGAAGAATATCATGTATTTTTCTGGTCTTGTTTATAGCAGTGAATCATATACTTTTAGTAATTATAAAACTCGCGTTTAGCTCGTGTAATCGCCTTAAGGATAATATACAGTGTGTTTGGTTTACGGTTACCGATATGTTAATACTCATTTGTATCGAGAAGTACACGTTTATAGAGAACCATTTGAATGTACCCTGCCCCAGCACATAGATTCCCCACAACTCCACAACTGATTAAAAAAACAAGATGGTTGCCATTCGCAGAGTGTAGGGTCAGAAGTATTTATAAACGTGTACTTGTCGATAGAGATGAGTAATGAGTATTTAACATGCCTTATATAAAGTGTAGATTACCGTTAACCAAACACACAGTATACAAGAACTCAACAACAACCGTCGGGCGGTTCCCACCAGAAATCTCCCGTCTGGTCGGACGGTCGACCTTTATCAACGGGGATGACTGATGCACCACTCTCTACAGATGCACCACTGAACTTACCAGATATCTAACAGAGTTTAATTTACTACGTTTTCTATGTTATGTTCCAGGCTTCGTGTATAAAGGCGCTTAAGCGTTTAGTAGGTTACGACATCAAAGCGGAGACCAGTCCAGCACATGTAACGGCATTCGGTACTAGCCTGCCTCACAAGTTGAAGCACATACCTCCTCAGAACAACACGCACAAGCAGTGGCGCGGTGTCGAGATTCCAGAAGATCTACGCAGCATGTCTTACGTCTGGGAAGACATACAGCATCTCACGTGAGTGTTTAAATCACTTATTCTTTTTTTACAGGAACATCAGTAAGATCGATGGCCTTAGGATTCGATTGCCAATCCTGTAGTGGAGATCGTAATTGAACGTAGGAAACTTGGGACGCCTTCCATCTCTATGGACGGACGAGGACATTCAACTAGGACAGACGAATCCAGTAAAAAAACCGGGTGTCGATACCTCGTGATGCAACATGGGAGACATCCTATGACTTGCAGTGGACTACAATAGGTTGTGCTGATTGACGAGACGTTTTTCCATGGCGTCAATTCTCTAATTTATTCAACATCAACCGATCCGTTGGCGTTCATCGTCTATGTCTACATAATATAAGAGATAGGTAAATCATCACAACAATACAGTTCTTTATTATTGTCTATCACGTCGCTTTGCAGTACATCCTAAAAAGGCTTGGCCAGTTCTTATTCTTCCTAAATATGTCCAGGTCAACAAAGGCATTCCAGCAGTGGCTGGCAAAACATCCACACATGCACATGCCTCCGTTCCTGAAGAAAATAGGTGATGCTAGCGAAAAGAAGTCGCTATTCGTTGTGCCATCAGACTACATTCTCAAGGACAAGGGTGCTTCGACTACGTCTACTCCTGAGCTCGCCCTCCCAGTGTCACAGTTCTCTTTGGAACTGAAGGAAGTCCTCAGCAAACTCATGGACACATGAGCATCGAGGATGTTTGCTAATTAAGTATGTTTTAATTCTTGATTTACTTGACGTGTGATTGGTTAAATTATGTTTTGAATTAAATGTAACTTTTGAGCAGTGTTTTTTTTCTGAATGATAGTTAAGTTTATAAATCGTAAGGGCTGGAGTCCACCGAAGCGGAGTAGAGACGAGAGAAGAGATGTGTTATAAACCACCAATATAATTTCGTAACTTATACGGTTCTCGTTTCCGCTCAGCTTTACTGGAAACGGTTGAGACTTGAAGTCCTGAAATCTAGAAACGTGAGTGGCGTGCGGTGAGCAGTGCGCGGCGTGCGGTGAGCGGCGTGCGTGAACGGTGAGCGGTGAGCGGCGTGCGGTGAACAGTGCGCGGCGTGCAGTGAGCGGCGTGCGTGAACGGTGAGCGGTGAGCGGCGTGCGGTGAACAGTGCGCGGCGTGCGGTGAGCGGCGTGCGTGAACTGTGAGCGGTGAACAGTGTGCGGCGTGCGGTGAGCGGCGTGCGTGAACGGTGAGTGGAATGCGGTGAACGGTAAGCTGTGTGCTGCTTTGCACATCTCTCCTCTCCGCTTCTCCGTCTCAACACCGCTTTGAGGGGGGGGAGTGCGGGCCTTAATCGCAAAAAGTGATGAGTGTTATGACATTACTATTTTTAAAATTATGGTACGAGTATCCATTCAAATAACTGAAAGTAAATTGTCGCATGTATGCTACATTTCTGCAATTTATATGCACCATATCAACTGATAGTAGGTACCCCACCAAACATTATTTCTTTAGTCACATTTGGCATCACATACGCTTTAAACATTTATCTACAGGAAGGATATCAATTTTTGTTGATAAACAAATAAATGGATTAATTTTATGAGTGCACTTTTAACTGTAAGGTGAATTCTCCCTAAATAATCATGCGATCATAAATAGCATGAAATTATATGTATTATGTACCTATTATGCTGTCAGACACATAAGTTTAGATTAAATGCAACTTAGATTGGGATGACTAATTTCTTCAAAGGTCGCGAACGTCCACCTTTTAATTTGTGCTATACTTAAAATCTAGGATTCCAAAGAATTTCAATTTCCTTCTAAAGAACCTAAAGGAGATTGGCAACTTGTTAGAAATTAGTCCGGGAGGTACAGTTGCATTTTAGGTAGTGTTTTACGCCGATCGGTTGCCATCTTGTTCAATAGATCTCGAATGACTGAAAAGTGAACCCAGCGTCAGCTGACGCACCCGCGGTGGGTGTAGGATTGGGAGGTTAGGTCAGGTTAGAAAAAAATAATAGTACGCCGGCTGAAACTTTTTTCTATCTTCGAAACTTGAACACCTGATGCAGAACCGCAACAGATCAGCTAAACTATAAGAGATACAAAAATGACACCATAGCAAAAATTGTTTCACGTGATGAGCATTTTCTGCTGAGAGAATAAATTTGAAGATCTGGAACACTTAATGTGAAACTCCAAGAGCCCAGCTACACCATAACACATATAGGAATGACGTCTTAGCAAAAGTTGTTCAACCTGATGAGCACTTTCTGTTGACTTAAAAAATCGAAGATCTGGAACACCTGATGTGGAACTGCAAGAGCCCAGCTACACCATAACACATATAGGAATGACGTCTTAGCAAAAGTTATTCGGTCTGATGGGCATTTCCTGTTGACTTATAAAAAATCGAAGACCAGAATCATCTGATGTGAAAATTATTGCAAAGCATTCACTAATTTCACTGTATAATTATAAAATAACATAAACTGGTAGTACCTCCACGCGGTGAAGGCGGTAACAGTTTAGAACTGATTTTCGCTGACGATGGTATATCATTGAAAATTTGACTCTACTAGCCAAAACTCCCATTCATTATTTTATTTTATCGAATAAATATGTCTTCGGGCTTATGTTATTTGAATGTTTATTTTCTTTTCCATTTATCTCCGTGACTCGGTAGCCTACCCGGTAAAGCAGGTGAGCAGTCACTTAGATTTTAATCGATCAGGCATCTTTATAATAAAACTATAACCATGCATAGAAAGAGGTCAAATCTTTCCCAATGTTCTAAAGGAGCGAAAAGATTGAGGATCATAAGATCTCAAGAATCTACCGAAGAGCGTCAGGAGAGACTTGATGCTGTTCGAGAACATCAGGCTGCAGCTTGCTCCGTGGAAACCTCTTCGGATTGCGAAGCACGCCTGCGTTCTCAGCGTATTTACGTATCTACATCCAGGTCTCTAGAGACCAGTGAAGAATAGATGCGCGACTGACCGCTGATCGTGAACGTCACGCATTGTCTCGCGAGTCGGAGACGTTCACGGATAGAGAATTGCGCTTGAGTTCTCAGCGTATCGACGCATCTGCTTCTAGGTCTCTAGGGACAGGTGGGGAACGTCATGCGCGACTGACAGCTGATCGTGAGCGACATGCATTATCTCGCAAATCGGAAACATTTACCGATACAGAATCACGTTTGCGTTCTCAGCGTATTCGCACATGTACTAACAGGTCTTTTGAAACGAGTGATGAACGTGATGCGCGACTAACTGCTGCTCGAGATTATCATACATTGCCCCGAACACGCACACAACAAAATATTCATAATCAGTTAGAACGTGAGAGATAAAGAATTGCTGGAGTACGGCATGAAGAGACAGAAGAAGAGCGCAACGAACGTTTGAATTCTGACCGACTTCGACATTCTCTGAACAGAATGTCGATATCATCTGAAGAATCGGATGTGTCTCAAGATATAGCCGTAGGGCATGGCGAACTTCCTTGGGTTGATAAGGAACGGAGTGCATTTACGTATACTCCTATGATTGAATACGCCACATATTCCGCCATCGGAGGTATGGTTCAAAATTGTACTTTTTGTGAAGCTGTTGGCAAATGCCAAGAAGAAACAAACGGTATGTGTTACTCAGGTGGGAAAGATCCGTTATTTTCCCGTCCCCGGGCTCTTAGAATTCGACATCAGACGTTTCAGATCTTCGATTTTGACGACCCCGTTGTCGCTGGCATAAGCAACTGGATCCGCGTACGAAGTCGCGGGCAGAAGCTAGTAAAACAATAAATTGTAAAATAAGTGATGTTTTAGAAACTTAAACAAGTGTAAGTACCATAATGTGTTAAAGTGCCAATCCAAGGCATTTTAATAAATATAAAGAGTTTTGTGTTTCTTTTATATTTCCCTATATTGTTTTGTGGATTGGAAGAATTAGGAAAAGAAAGATGTTAGTAAATCAATTTAGTGGTCCGTACCCAAAGGCAACACCGGGAAAAGGAATCCAGCTTTGTGTCTGTTCCGCCCCGATGTCTGACTCAGCGATGTATTCAATCATAACTTGTAATATACCTAATGTAATTATAGTTTGTTATTTGCCGTAATATAAATAAATATCGCTGGACATTACACACAGCGCCATGTAGTGCCACACTAAGCAACGAGGCCTGTGTCGTGGACACCAGATAGTTGATATACTACATACATTCTTTTTGTTTGTAAATATGTATGTACATACTTATCGGAAACAAATATGTCCATGCTCATCTCACAAACATTTGCTCTTACCGCGATTCGAAACCGGGACCCTAAGAGCGTAAGGCAGCCTCACTACCGCACAGCCTTACTATTCGGGTCGTCAAAACATAAATAATTTACTCTATACAACGTAATATTTAACCGTCTATCATAGTTCTGATGAAACGAACCCTAGTGCACGAGTGCAACTTAATTTGGCTGGGTTTATCCAGTAGGTGACCTAATGAATAATCACATATCAGTAATGTAGGTTAAATTACTCATGGTAATATCCATATTCTCAAGGTACTGAACAATAAATTTTGATATAACAAATCCCCGTTCAGTTAAAAAAATACGTTCATAAAAGTAATTGACCTATGACGATTATTTGTGATTTTATCAACAGATATCACGTGAAATCAATGTGTTGATATAATCCTATAATTGCGTGTCTAATAAGTGCAAAAACGATTAAAAACTAATAAGAAAAGTAAGAACGTAGTCATCATGTATTTTTTTTTTGCAAAAATTCCGATACTATAAAAAATTGAATACATTACCGATAACTACCGGCATGTATTTATGTCGATAGTTTAATATGTGTTAGGTTCCTTTTTTATTTCCAATAAAATCAGGCATGATTTTACAATATTATGGTATGATGTTATAAAAACAATACACAAATCCAAGCGATTGCACGACCGATTTTCTGTCTGTTTTTATTAAAAAGTTCCATTGTATTTATCTGAAGATCAGCATCAGATCTTGACCAAATTACAACGGGACCACCGTGAAGTTATTTTCTTCTAAACAAATAAAGAATCCACTACTGCATCACGTCAAAAATACAATTAAATCCTGTTACTCGTAGACTATAAGGCGTAAAATGTATCGTGTGCTATCGTTCAATAAAATCTCTTCAACGCAAACAAATCTGTAATCACCCAAAATTAACTATGAGAACTAATGACTACTTATAAACAATAATATAGAAATTATCATTATTTTCCGCCGAAACAACCCAAAGAGGAAGTGTGCGTCGATCGTAAAACAATCGCGATAATTACACCTTTAATATAGATACGTCTTTACTTGATAACGGATAGGAAACCGATCGAGTTTTTATTAATTCATTTGCAATCTAAATCGCACGAGCTTAGTGTCAACAAACATGTCGTCCAGAGAGTGATTTATTTGTTTAAAAAAAAAAGAAACTTTAAAAAAGTGACAATAAGTTTTAAAATTAAATAAAAAGATGACGGACACTAGTGCTTCGAGGAAGGAAGATTTAGATGAAGTTGTCAATAGGGGGAAGTTGGGAGACAAGAAGTTTCACTCGGAAACGTCGCTTCAGCAATATGGTGAAGATGAAGGAGTGGATGCTTCGGAGGCTGGCAACGGAGACGATCCTGGGGTGCGTATTAAATTGTTTAATTTATTTTATAAGTCTTCCTGAATTAAAAATAAACCCTGTGTTGAACACAATAATTTTTTTCAAAGCGTACTAAGAGATTTAAAAAAAATACACTTACTGATTTACCAACAACGGCAAGATTTAATTAATTAATTATAAAACCTAATTCGTACATAACATCACGCCTGTAATCCTCAAGGGGTTAGGCAAAAAGGTTATTTGTTATATCTGTACTTAAGTTTTATTCTGGTTCTGAGAAAATCCCGATGGAAAAACCCAATAACACTTTGTCCAACCCAGGAATCGAACCCGGGACCGACGAGGCAGTCCTAAGACCTAATTCAAGTACCTACAAAATAAACTCCTGACAAAACATTATGTACTTAAGTTTAATTCAATAGGGAGCGAACATATTACAAATTCAGGTCTGCTTCCTGGTTCTGAGAAAATCCCGATGGAAAAACCCAATAACACTTTGTCCAACCCAAGAATCGAACCCGGGACCGACGAGGTAGTCCTAAGACCTAATTCAAGTACAAAATAAACTCCTGACAAAACATTATTCTAAAGGGTAAAAAAACACTGTCGAATTTATAACCTCCCCTTTAACCCCTTGTATGCCGTAATAGACACAATTAAAAAGCCATTGTGTCTTGTGTAGATCTACATTCCGGCAAGGGTTAAAATCGGTTAATATTATTGTAGCGATTCTAAAAAAAGATTATTTGCATGTTTATATGCTGACTCTCATTTTTGAGTCCCGGCCAAAAATATAATGCATCGCAAAAATGAATCAGTCATAAAATATTTAAAGTCACACTGCTGACAAAGTATACATTTCCTGTCCATGACTAAGTTTTAGACAAACAATTAAAAAATCTTAATAGGCTTAGATCTTGGGTTTTGAGTTACTTCAACTCGTCAAACCCAATTGTTAAACAAAGCATTTAAAAACGAAATGGAGCAGAGCACTAATTAAAATCACAATGCGAAAATCTTTACTTAACAACATTGTCGGAGTGACTTGGCGGCTTTTATGCTGAAGTATGTACGTCTGTCTGTTACTTGTCCAGCCGTCCAAGACAGCTCATAAACGTCCTACTCACAGCCGAGATGTATCGCAAAGATACCAGTTGCCGGACCTTGTTACATATTGATACACAATGCCTCAACGCGAGTCCCTATTGTCTAAACTAGTGGACCACCAGCCAATCAAGAGGCGATAAACCTGAATAGTGTTATAAGGCTATTGTTTTATGGAACTAGTGCTGAAATCTTGGTTAGTGTGTGATTAAGACTCCTATAGGATCAGTGCCATGCTGTCATCATGCTTAAAACCCAGTGAATTTAGAAAACATCACGTGAGTTATACCTACTGATTAAAAAAACTAAGCCACTATCATAAAGGTGGCGCCAGTTTTAATTACATGACTCGAGCACTTAAAAACATAGTATGAAAGTTGATAAGCTCGTCGTTAATTACAAACTTTTCCTCAATGAATCTCTAATCAAATCAATTATTTAAATAATTTATCATTACGTCACAGTTAGCAATTAAGAACTGTTGTAGTTACTTAACACCGATACGTGGAAACGAAAAATGAATTATGATACTCTTATCTGTTTATCTAACATGAACGCATTTGCCTTATAATCAGGTGCCGATTTATGAAAGCGCCATCCAAAATCCATTATTTCTTACGGCTGTTTAATTTTCCAATTCAAATTGACATAATCATTTAAGTAATGTGTGCAGAACTCAATTCAATTAAAAAACTTTTCAAATTATTTAAAAATAATTTCAATTGATGTATTATTATAGTAATTAACACCAATATTCGTAATTCTCCTTCCTTTTCTTATCCAAGAAAAACACAGATTTCCTTTAACAAGAAGATACATCTCGAACCGATAGCCATACATCAAAGAACCCTTCCGATTGACGCTTAATTACATTTAACTCAAAAGAGATTTCGTCTCCGCACATTAATGGAAATCTTCTTAGTAATCTGGGAGAGAAATACAGAATATTTTCTCGTGAAAATCTCGTGTTTAATATTGATTGAAATAAGCTAAACAGCTGGCTAGCATTCAATTCCGGGCATTCATAAGAAGTATTAATTAATGGGCAGTAAAACATACTGGAATTGAAATATGTGATTTTGACACACATGCTTGTTGAGAGAGCTAATTCGAATATCGAAGGCATAAGTACCGTTAACAGTCAACCACCACAAACACTAACATCATCATTAGCCCACAGTAGTCCACTGTTGGGCCAAAGGCCTCTCGAATCACACGGTATACAACTGGATTCTCGGCATTTCTTATCCAACTGTTACTGCGTCTCCCGAATGCTACGTCACAAAAAAAAAGTTTGTTATACCTTGTATTTCTACCCTCAGGTCCAGAATGTGTCAGTCAGTAACGGATCCAGCTCCGAGGACGTCCAGGGTCGCCGGCGCACCATGTCGCAGCCGGGGCCGGCGTCGGGCAACCTCGTGACCGCCACCGCAGCCCGCGCTGCGCGCCGTAGACCGCAAAGGAATGTTATGTACCATCCTGATATTGAGCGAAGTGTAAGTGGGTTTTGAAGATTTGTGTGTTAACAATAGGTACATATGGACCGCTTTATCTGTCGACCCCGACCGAATCGGTCTGATGCTATTGTTAAACTATTGTCTACTTCGCGAACAGTTAATGAAACAGAAGAGTATAGCTTGACTGAATGATGTTGAGTTCCTGAATAACGTGAATTTCCATATATAGTAATAGCCGGGCCGTAATACTTTTTAGCTTTGTTCGAAAGAAGTATATTATCAGCATTGCGGTTGCTTTTCAGTCGTTCTTTAAGGCATCACTGTATTTTATACCATTTTTGTTTTGCTACAGCAGCAGCACAAAACATTATCTCGCTAGTTCAGCTAATAATTTTAAAAATTCAATTAGTCCATCCATACGAGAACGATATTTAAGCTGACACTCTGACAGCCGTATACACGATGCTACAGCCACAAACAAACTACTAATTAATATTGAAAAAAAAAACTTAATTAAATTTCCCAACCAAGGCAGTACTCGCGAATACATTGAAATTCGAATGTCAGACATTCGCAGCGATGACTGACAGACAATTAATTGGCGGTTGCATTAAACCATTGCATTGAACGTGGTTATTTGTACTACTAACCAGTATTTGCTACGGATGCCTTATGTGATGATACGTCATAAATTCACTTACAGGCCGACAGATTACTAGATTAACTGTAACAGCCGCTGAATCGGAGGGTTAACGTACATTTGTACGCAGATTTAACTGGGAATAAGCTATGCTACATTCGGTGGGTATCATTCTGTTTATATGCTGTTTGACAAGGCTGGCTTATGGAGGTTTTATAGCTGAAATGATGACGCTGATATTGAAGGCAAACTGACGTTTAGAGCAGCAAGAGCTAACGTCACTGAATGATTTCAGCATTTTAACCGTACCATCCGCTGCAGCTGATTCAAATTACATCTAAGTATATCCATCGGATATCCATCAAATCTTCATGGAGGTGGTCAGTTAGAATAACTTGCAATAAAAAGTGTTCTTTATAAACTAAGCTTTATCTCAAAGTATTAAGGTTTCACCTATAGCTGAAAACGCCTTATAATTGTACTTGTCTCAACTAATTAATCTTATCGGCATCGGATTGTAAGACTCCACGTAGGTAGATATCAAACTTTCAGATCTCAATTACTGCTTACTCACTTGGCCACACGCTAAAGCAATACGCGTGCTGTGGCGCAGTAGCTGTACTGTGGAATAAACAAATGATCTTTCAGTTTTTTTTTCCGCATAATGCTTATTGCATGCCACGATACTCAAGCCCAATTTACATTGGTCAAGTGTTTAGCGAAGTAGATACGTACAGTGAGTAAGGACAAGTCACCACCCTTCATGGCCATCGACATCAAGTCATATGGCCCGACACATCAAGGAGACGACTGCGGACATAGCCCACCTAGTTGGACATGCTTTCACCACAGCCGCTTCTTTGCAGTGCGTAAGGACAATGGCGTCCACCTATCGGACAGTAGCGAGTCCACAGTATTTGCTAATGGTAAAAGGTTTTGGTCACTCGTCACTGTACCTGTGTGTCACCGCTGTCCTTGACCAATGTAAAGGATGGCGCACGCAAGAACGTGCCGGGTCCAATCCGAGTGTTGGTCATAGCACAATCCATTGCTTTTTGCTCTGTAGCGGCTCGGAAGTGTGAGTGTGTCCATACAAAATTACACGGTCGATACTCGGCTCGGACTTGACACGGTCTAGCGTGAGTCAAGCTTAAATCGACACGTGAAGGAAATAAGAGACAGTCGCGTATCTCTTGACGCAAGGTGTCGCTAGATGCATCGCCTGAGGTCGTGCACGAGGCGATAAGTCTGATTATACCAGTCACACTCACAATAGGATGTGAGGCAATATTTATCAAGGCCCATTGATTTGTAGAGGAAATGAATATGTCATGCTATACCAAGCTGAATTAATCAAATAAATGACAAACGATAAAATCTTAACACGGAACATGGATTGATTGGACGTAATTAGTTACCAATTAATGTACTGACGACAATATTGATAGTTGTTATGAAATACGTATGCAGAAAAATAAATATTGATATAGAGTAAAATCAACATAAGAGTGGAGGTGTGGTGGAGTTGTGTTGGTGGTGGTGTGTGGAGTCATTTCAATAGTGAAATTACTGTAATTTACAGAGAAATGTATTTCATGCGAATACAGCTAAGGGTTAACGATAAAATCGATATTTAATTATTGTTAATGATAAAATCTCCACTAATAAAAAATAAGTTACTTTCTTTGTTTCCGCCGGTTTGATAAAAAGTGATTAAAAATACCGGTTGTAGACACAATAATGCAACTAAGTGGGTTATCCCTCAGTGTGAAAAACAATATTTTAATGACACCAATTAATGTACCTATTTGTCGTAAGATTGCATGTTTTTTTCTTTGAGCTAAATTAAACTGTTGAACTGCTTTTATTTGTGAAAACTTTATGTTTTCACAAATAAAAGCCAGCCATGTTCGTGATTAATGTAACTCGGGCATTTAAATGAGCTTTAGCTTCTAGTTCAAAAAGTGAAAAAACCAATAAATAAAGTCCGTTAAGTTATGACTTTTCAAATATGTAATACCAATTTCAATCATAAAAGGTAATAATATTCGAATAGGTAATAATATTCTAATATTCAAACGCATCAATTGCGATAAGCAAATGTGCACAAAAGTGCAGCATTTTGTATGCAGAAAACAAACAGCATGGACGGACCCTACACGGCAAGACTTTATTATTTGCTTACTTCCGTAAAATCGTGTTAGATTCAGATCGAAATTATTATAGATTAAAATATCGAGCTCACACTTTAGCGGTTAACTTATTGAAGGAAAATCCAGAAAAAAATACGCCCATAAAGTTACAACTGCACACATAAAAAAATAAAACTGAATAATAAAAATGATCGTGAGTAAACTTTATCTGGAACTGGGGTTTTTCTTTATTGATAAGATTTTGATTAGATTTATGAATGTATTGAATGAAAACAAAGTAGGCTAACTGTTTAAAAATGACAAAAGCACATCGATAAAGTACGCAGCATAGGTAACTTATGGAAAATAAGTTTTCGAAATTTGTTATATCATAAATCTGTAGGAGAAAGTTAAAGGACCTTGGATGTCCATTTTTTTGTGATTTTTATTCAGAATACTATACTGGATAAAAATCATTTAAAACATAAAAATGACAAAAAAATGGACTTAAGGTCCTTTAGCTTTCACCTACAGAAATAATAAAGGGTGTAAAATACCTCTGAACGAATCTGAAAGGCAATTGTTCTCCTCATCAATCCGATCATTTTTTTTCTATCTACCTTTTACCTTCTAGTTACGGAGATAGTATTAGGTGTCAAAGTTCCAAATTTTTGACAAGTTTATTTTTTAATACAAGTTTTTACTGTAAGATTTTAACCTTAACCGCTTAGATCTTTTAAACTAAGCAAAGGATTTTAATGTAGTTTTCAGGAATAGATAGTGATTCAAGAGGTAGGTTTATATCTACGAGTACATTACTCCCGTTTGAAGCCGGGCGGGTCACTAGTTAATACTTAATAAAAAATATATTCGGATCTATTGTTCTGAAGGTTATGTTATATTCAAACTTACGACTTTACTTCTTTATTCATAATAATATTAACACGTTAAACGCCGTGGGGGACAACATATGGGCCTCAATTATTTAGTAAAAGGAGCCAGGTCAAAAATGCCCGATTGTTAAATTTTACGTTTATGTTTTTATTGCTTTAGGGGCTAGAAAATGTGCCAAATCTCATGAAATAAATCGAAGAAAAGTAATTAGTGACTTTATTTTACCAAAATACTACTGTCACTCAACAGTGGCCCCCCATGGCCCACGCGGAAATAAATCGCGTTGTTCGTTGGCGGGGGCCGCGGGGGTCGGGGTGTCGGTCATCCCCGCTCATGTCCTGCACGAACAAACAAGACGAAAAAACAAGACGAAAAAAGTTGTAACTTTTTGTGAAACCTGCCCTAACAAACCATTTCTTTCTTTTGATTGTTTCCATAAAATTCATTAAATAATACGTGTAGTAACGTTGATATTGATCTCAATAAGTCTGATTTAATTTTGTTTCAATTAAAAACTGTAATAAATAATTATTATATTTCTGATTTACAAACATGTAGATTGTGATTTAAACATATGATTTACATTCATCAAACTATCCCCGAAAAATTAAACCCTAACAGCCATGTAGTACCACTTTAACCAGATTTTAACTACTTCAGTAAAAAGTAACAGTATACAGTATTTTACAACACATTTTAAATAGTAATTTTATGGAAAAAAATAGAAAATAACACATTATCATACACACTTTTTCCTTTAGAACTTTCAAACAAGTCGTGTCCCGAAATGATTTGTCATATTTTTCTAAGTCATATTTTTTACTAAAAACCAAATACAATCTATTTGTCTGCAGGGCCGTGGGGGTCACGTCAAATACATATTAGCTTCATATCTGTGCCCGACGGCCCAATAGAGACGCTTAAAATCGCCTCTGACTCGCGGTCATATGTTGTCCCCCGCGGCCCCAACGGAACTATTGTATGTCGACCATACGGTGTCCCCCACGGCCCAAACAGAAAGACTGAAAAATTAAAGCGGCGTTCAACGTGTTAAGAGCTATCGATTTTATTGTATTGCAACTTTACGAGATGCTTGCTTCACAAAAAAAACTTCAACTACCTTGTCATTAGCACTAGCGGTTTTACGGCGATAGTAAGGTTTCAAGTGTCCTAGGAAATTGATAAAACACCATTTTTATCAAAGTACCAGAGTGCCTCTAGGATTAGTAAAAGTCCCGCAGAATGTAAACAATTGATTCATTGGCCTTTACGCATATCTGTCGCTAAAAATACATTGTTAGACCTTCAGTCGACTGAAGGTTATCGGAGTTTATTGTCTAGATATTTATACTGAAAGTATGCACGAGGAAAATTAAAGGGCATTGAAGAAGTTACACTGGTTAACACTGGTTATCATTTTGTCGTTCAATATTTTCGATTTTAAGGTTACTACGAAGTGATAAAATATTTAATGAAATTATCACTGCAACTAAGGTCAACGCTCTACGTCTATAATTTAAAAAACAGTTTCTTACTGAATGCATATGAAAGTATATACGGTACCAAAGATATTCGAATATTTATGAGCGAAAGAATTCTGGGTACTTAATTCTTTCGCTCATTTATTCACTGGGTTGTGGAGGTCAGATAGGCAAAAACTGCTGGTATTCAGCTACATCCGGTTAGACTGGAAGCCGACCCCAACATAGCTGGGAAAAGGCTAGGCAGATGATGATGATGAGCGAAAGAATTAAGGTTCCAAGGAAAAAAACCAAACCCTTGAAATTGTTAACAAAATATGATTCGAATAGGTAATAATATTCTTATATTCATTTCACGAGTACAAATGTCGTGGGACACAGCTAGTTTATAATATATTAAAGAGGAAAGATTTCATTTTTTGTTTGTTTGCGTATATGTTACGATTTAACTCTAAAACTACTCGACCGATTTTAACAATTCTTTCACCATTAGAAAGCCACGTCTTTAATAACTAACATAGCTGTATTTTATCCCCGTAATCCTACGGGAGCGGGAACAAGGCGCATGAAACCGCATGATGTCCGTTGGTTGATAAATAACTGGAATACAATACAAGGTATTCAGCATAGACAGGTCTGTGTTATGAAGGCGACTACATGAGCTAAACGCGAGTTTTATAATGACTAAAAGTATATGATTCACTGCAATAAACAAAACCAGAAAAATATATGATATTCTTCAGGATATATGCTAGTATGATAGTGTTTTGAAAACATAATTCAATTAATTTGACTCGATTAAAAAAAATAGGGAACTTATCTCTAAAAATTTCTTTCAACCAAAAAAAGCATAAGTACTAATATACATGTGAATATTCTGATTTTTTGGTAAATAATTCTACAATCATTATATTAGCATTATAGTGTTTTAGTTTTTTAGTCCAATCAATAGATTTTTTGTAAATCGATCAAAACCACTTATTTCGCACTATTTGGCCCGCAGTGACTGACGTAACAACCACTTTGTAGTGCAAGCTGATTAGAACTTTATTCTAACAGCATTTCAAACGAAGTTTGAACCACCACAAATAGAGTTGCTAATTTAGCTCATCTAGTCACCATAACGTTGTTTTTAGCCTTCTTTTTTGTGTTGACGTAAGAGCAAATGGACTGGAACCGCAATTACCGCCACAATTAAAAATATTGTCATAATAAAGACGCTACTGAGAATTCAAAATGATTATACTTTTTCTTTCTAGACAAAGGCTGTCTATAATATTCAAGTTAGTTTTGGAAATGACAGACTGTACAATTTGTGTAAATTATCATATTGTCAATCTTTTAAGTAAGAAGATGATTTAACACATGAGCCAGCTCATGTGTTAAATCATCTTCTTAATATTATAAAGAGAGTTTTTACTTTGTATTTAAGTGGCTTCAACAGTCCCAAGCACAAAGTAGGTGTACCTATACTTTTCTAAATGAAAAAGCGGCTTTTCTCGTGGAATAAGGAATTTTAAGGTTACATCATAATGATGGGTTTAGGAATACTATATCTGTTACGCCTTACGAGATGATATTGCAATCAATAACGTGACAGAAAAATTCAATTATATGAATAATTAATACTAGCTTTTGCTCGCGGCACTGCTCCCGTTATGTACGGAAATTAACCTACATAAACTTTTTTAATGAAGCTTATGATACGTGGGGATAATGTAGGTTTCCGTTAGATGAAAGAATTTTCGGAATCAGATCAGTAGTTTTGAAGATTACACCCTAATACATAACACACAAATAAATTGTGCCTCTTTATAAGTATATGTAGATGACAAATTTTCAGTACCTGCCACGGTAAACAAATACACATTCATTGTCACTGGCAAAACCCAAAATAAATTACGTTTCAAGAAAATCAAAACCTTTAATCAAAACAGTCATTACTAATTAATTATGATTACTTATCGAAATTATCCGATTACGCCACGTAGGTACTAGTTACAAAATTCTTTTACGTTCGAAGAAAATGTCACAACAATTTACATTTTCATACAATATTTGCAACAGGCAGTTTTAGCCCGTATTCAAAGTGAATTTATTTTAAGCATCGCCCGTAGTTTAAACAACCAATTCGTTTATAAATGGACCCAATGGGTTGTAATGATTTCTACAAGAGCAATAAGTATGTGGATATGCCTACGGGATTATTAATTCTAATCTGGTTTATTTTTTCTGTAGATAATGTTTTTAGGGTTAACAATTAACCAAGGAGCACTTTAGTGTTAATCACTTGCTTTTTTTAGCATTGGTTATTAAAGTATTTAAAGATATTTTGGTACTAAGTATGTCCCCTAATAACTTATATAAACAGCTAGTGAAATGTGTGCAATCCATTTTATTATGTACTTTATGGATCTAATTATTGCGCTAGATCCAGTCTTATCATTGGTCCATTGCTATAGTAACGGTTTACATTGATATCGAATCATTTATTAACGGTCTAGAATCTTAAAAACTTTTTTTACCAAACTGAGTTGTTGTTAATTGATTTGCAAGAACTTACAATAACATAATATTATGTTATCATTTCGAGCAAGAAACAACAGTGTTTTATCAATTGTTTTTATTAAAATACAGTTGAGAATGTCCCTTTTAAAATTGGTTCACAATATATTCCGTTGAACGTATTAATGAAAGGTGTCTATCAAAATGATCATTCTGCAACAAAAATAAAAATTTATAAAAGGTTTGTAAAGCGGCGGTACACTTCCATAGCGTCGAGCGACGAGCTCGGGCCGTGTTTGTGAGGCGGGTCACTCTCGCGCAGCCAACTGTAAACCTTTTGAGTCCAGCCGGCCGCGAGACCCCCTCGCCCCCGGTCCCCCCGCCCACACCCCGGACTACCCGCCGGCCAGTTCGCCCCCACCTGCCTGTTAATACCGAGTGCGGACACACCGTGCCGCCCCAACGCCTCGCCTAATGAAAATTCGATCTCTACTTTTTATTCCTCTTACAGCCACTGTAAGGTTTATAAAACATGCTCGATCGAAAAAGTCATTAGCCGATTGTCAAGCATCGTTTAATTACTAACCTTTGCCTAGCGGTGATTGATTAGGCGATAATTAAGTGATGACGCGCACTTATCTATCGATATGAACTCCTAGAGCGGAAAATGTGCAAACGTGTATCCACCACGTGCTTTCTGAAAGTTGTGTAGAGATTTTATCGAGTCCGATATTATAGGTACTTTTTCTATTATGTTTAGTCATTAAAGTGCTGGACATTCAAAACGATACAATTTACTGACATGTTTGCAATTCAACATACTTTCAACTAACAATCTACGCATTACAGATAGTTGTGGACTCTGATAAGAAGTTTTTACAAAAAAAAACAAAGTCGGTGAAGGAAAACATCGTGACTAAACCTGCACTAATAATTAACATAACTCTGAAACCGCCAACCCGTCTTGAGCAAGCGTCGTGATCAATGCTCGTGCCTTCTCTGTACGAGAAGAGGGTTTTGCTCATCAGTGGGACAGTAATAGGCTGGTATTATTACTTCGAAGTAAATACTTAAAAACATCTCACTTCGTTCAGCCAATATTAAGTAAAATCATCTGATATGCGACAGCATCAACAACAATAACAGGTATGAAATCTGAAAGGCTTCTCTTTTAACAATACAGTTAAGTTCATTGGAAGCATCCGTAGCAAACAAAGCGATTTTTTCACCGGCGATTACAGCGCACGGGCCGAAATTCGTTGCAGAGGAACGCTGAAACACCGTAATGGGATTATAGTGAAATACAGGGTGTTGTCGATCGAGAGAAACAAGCGGCTAATGAAGTTATTAATCCGATTTTATACGGCTTTCGATGTGCATGCTCGCCACTTTTTCAGCCCGCCGCGTCGCTATGCCGATATGAATTTGCTGGCATTTGCAGGCGGACACGGATTTTATTGCATTTCTAAATTCCTCTGGTTTTTCACAGGATTCCGCGAATGAAAGACAATCGCCGAGGGTTTTTAATCTTAGTAGAGAGGAGTCGGGATCTGCTACACCTATTGGTGAGTTTGGTTTTAGTTGACAGTCGCGAGTAGATAAATAAAGTATGCAATCATTATATTTTTATGTTTCTTCATCAGGTGATCGCGCCAGTCCTATGCTATACAATGGAAACATCAAAAATGGAGACGCAAAATCACTCAGTAAGTATAGAATAGAATAGAATAGAATACTCTTTATTATGTACACCATAAAAAATAGAAATACAAAAATTTTAAACATTTTACAAGGGGTGACACAATGGGCGGTCTTATCGCTAAAAGTGATCTTTTAAACCATAAACATAATGTTATAATTAGGCCCAAATTCAAATATCTAATATTACACACCTAAATAATATTTCTAAAACTATCAATTCCAGAACTTTACCTATCTGTTTTTCAAAGCAGTATTAATCTACTTACGTTATATTATTTATGATCTGGTTTATAAGATTAACAAAAACGCGAAAAACATAAATTAATATTGTCAATCTTAGGAAATGTTTTCCCTGTGCCAAATACTTTATCAGCCCGCAATCAGGGTATCAGTGCAAAAACACTGACTTCCGCAAGATTTAAGTGAGTTTTACTGATTACTTCAGATTTAAGTGCATAATTATTTCTTTGATATAAATACTTAATCAAAGACAAAAAGCATTTTTATTAAATAACTATTCTATGTGCAATCTGCACACACGGTGTTGGTACTTACATCATTTTGAATATAACGTTAACTATTTTTACGTCCGTGTTATAAAAAACAGGCGCTGCGTGTGAATCTGTTTATTTATGCGTTAATCATAAACGCACCGTAAAAAACAGATTCACATTGATTTATATTAAAAGAATAACGTAAATAAAGAATTGGTAATTTATTATCAAAATGTTAGAACGAAGTTAATAGTAGACGTTATTATCTCAAAATGATAAATAATTATCCAAATTCTAAGTTGGATTATTTGGTCCATTATTGAAGAATTAACTGATAAACAGGAGATTACATTTAAGACGGATTGATTTCTCGATAAATTATACCCACCGTATTTTAAACTACATATCTTTATTTTTCGTACGGAAAAATACAGACACAACACTCATAATTCTTTGCGATTATTTTTAAATCACTTTGTATGAGAGAAAAATGGTAAAACCGGTTTTTAATAAATCCAGAATGACAAGCTTGCATGAAAAACGCCACTTTTAGATGAGAATGGCAGTGCAATTTCGCATTTCTATTCCCAGTCAGACGAAGTACTTCGCACTGTTGTGACAATATTTTGTTTTACATACATTTATGTACATGTATCACTAATATCTAATCGACAAAAAAATGTATTGTGCGACTACTCAGCTTTACTTTCAGTAGAGTAGTGCTTTTCTCGACTTCTTGAGGTAACTAAGTAGGTCTTATCATTGAAATATAAACCTAAAGCTTGGTAACGTTATAAAATCCCTAACAAACTAAAGTTACAATAAGTACACGATATACATCTCGGAGAATATCATAAGTTCATAAGATTCATAACTGACTAGCAATTGCATAATTAACTGTTATGTGCCAAGTGAAGCATGGTATTTTCATTTACTTGCTAACGTTACCGTTTCTTATTTTATTTTATTTATTTGGGAAAACAAACAATTACACATTAAGAATTAAAAAAAGATAAGGTACAAAAATGATACAAATGTGAAATCAACCACGTTCTCCACAGATACACAATGAGACAATTTGTTAAATTTTAAGATTAGCGTTGTAAACAATAAAAATAAGAACAGTGATAGTAGTAAAGTATCAACAATACATAACCTAAAGCCAATAGTGCCGCAAAGGTGGAACAACAACAATGTAATACTAATTTTTCAATATGTTAAGTAACATGAGTCTAAACTTTCCTTGCGGTAAAGCAAACAGATCCAAACTGCAGAAATTCTTATTAAAATTGCTCGCAAGGCGACGAAGAGGAGCACGCAAGCCGGCGTTTGTACGACTGGTAGTAGTAGCAAATACAGGTCGTGCGCGCACCTCGCGTCCCCGGCATGTTCTGGGAACTATATAACACAACTTGTTACTAATGTCTAAACAATCATACGAGTTATTGCATAAGTCATATAAAAATGTAGTTTCAAGAAATGTACGCCTTGAACTCAAAGAAAGCAGATTAAATTTTTTAAGTAACTCACTATAAGGGAGATAGCAACTCTTAAAGCAGCGATAATGCATAGACTTCAAAAATTTACGTTGAATGCTTTCTATACACTCGATGTATTTATTGTAGTAGGGGTTCCACACAGGTACTGCATATTCTAATTGAGACCTAACTAATGATCGATACAGATATAAATATGTACTAGGGTGCTTAAATTCTGTGGCCGATCTCATCACAAAGCCGTACATGCGATATGCATTATTAACAATTTTATTAACATGTGCATCCAAGTGCAGTTTGTTGTCAAGTAATATTCCTAGGTCGCGGATACAAGTCTCCCTTGCCAGAGTTACATTGTGTATTGCATAGGGATATTTAAATACATTTTTATTTTTAGTAAAACTAATACAACAACATTTAGAAATACTAAGTTGGAGTTTGTTTTTAGTGCAATAATCTGCAAGACGATTGAGGTCTTGTTGAAGCAGTTGACAGTCAAGCATTGTTTTGATGGGTCTAAAGACTTTAAGGTCATCCGCGTAAAGCAAGAAATTAGAGTTAAGAAAGCACATGTCAATATCATTAATAAATATAATAAATAACAAAGGACCCAGAATCGAACCTTGAGGCACCCCTGATGAAACAGTTATGGATTTGGAATGGAAACCATTAACTACCACTTTTTGCGTTCTATTTGTAACATAGGAAGTGAACCAACGAAACAAATCCCCACGAATGCCGTTAAATGCTAATTTGTATAAAAGTAATTTATGATCGACCTTGTCAAAGGCTTTACGGAAATCAGTATAAATAGAGTCTACCTGTACACGTCTGTCTAAATTATTAAATAAATAATCGGTGTATTCAATTAAGTTAGTAGTTGTAGATCTTTTCTTGACGAACCCATGCTGTTGCTTAATGATCTGATCATGCATAATCGGATACAGCTGATTGTGGACAAGTCTCTCGAAAACCTTTGACAAGATTGGCAAAATGGAAATAGGACGGTAGTTCTCAACTTCATGTTTTGGACCAGATTTATGGACAGGGGTGACATTAGCTCGTTTCCAAACTTCTGGGAAAATTCCTTGGCTCAAACATTTATTATAAATAATATATAGTGGGAGACTTAAAGTGTCAGCGGTATTTTTAAGAAAAAGTGGTGGTATACCATCGGGTCCTGGGCCTTTAGAACAATCCAAGGATTTCAATGCACTATGTACTTGTTCAACACTGATCACAATGTTGCTAATGAGACGACTATTCTTAGCATCATCGGATGTCTGCTGCTGCACATCGTTGAGAGTGGAAGGCTCATAAACAGAATTGAAGAAGTTCAAAAAGAGATTACAGATTTCGTCTGGATTGTTGGAAGATTGTTATTGGAATTTACATAATTTTATTAATTGTTTATTAGCTTTATATGTATTGCATTCTAACGAGAGGTCTAGGTATGTGTTGTTGTGATGTTTTATAATGGGACCACTTGCCCATGCATCATGAGAGCCGTGCGTAGAGATAGGGTGACATATTTTTAGATCAAAAATACAACGTATAATTTTATTTGTATTTTTTCTTTTGTCACATAAACTGAAATTGACGAAGATACGACGCTTTTAAAATTCCCAATACGCCACTGTTTGGTATCATTCTTAGTGAGTTCTGAGTCTGACGTCACGAGCCCCCACTCCCGAGTTTTGATGCGTTTTATCTTTGTCTATATTCGTTGATTTACAAAAACAAAAAATACGTGTTCATTATTTTTCAATACTCTAACTGACAGACTAAATAGATTTGCAATTTATTGATGGTGGAAACTAGCCTATTCTCGAACGGTTAGACAAATTTCGCCAGTAATGGCCCACATTTCGTCAGTTATTTAAAGAAGTTCCATGTATTAAGGGGTGACCCTATTACCATCAACTGGACAGCAATTCAAACTTCAAGGCTGCAACTGTGAAGTGTCCCTGATGGAAAAACCCAATAATATTTTGCCCGACCCGGAAATCGAACTCAGGACCTCTTGCTCAGCAGTCGCACTGGCGAGCACAAGACTAACGACGCAGTCCTGTGAAATGAAGACTCCTCGGTCATGTTTCATAGATTAGAATATAACTTTTTCCTATTCATGCTTTCTATAAAGGCTTATTACTTATTAAATGTTATTTTCAACAGATAGTTACCGCCTTTACCTGCCTCAAAGTGACAACCGGGGCAGTGCGACGCCTCGCAAGCGGTCCGTGGCTACCATGGATGCTCAGTCCATACGCTCAGTGGAGACCCAAGCCCCACCTCCCACCAGTCCTGAAGACAATAAGAAGCAAACCAAGTAAGTATTTTCTTTATTTTTTTTTTTAAATTAAGATCCGTTGATCTCCTGCCTAATCTTAGTTAATTTTGATTAAATATTTTTGATAATCTAACTGACAGACTACATTTTTTTAATTCGTCTACCCTATTGTATCTTTGCTTATTATCGGGTGAAGTCAGGCTGTCGATGACGATGTAGAATGGAATAGATAGTACTTTATTGTACACCAAATTTTAAACAACTAGTTTACAATATTGGTAATGTTATGGTTACAATGGTGGTTTTCTCGCTGACACATAAATGATATTTATTCAGCAAGTAGGTTTTCTCAAACACTTTTACACGTCATTTTTTTATAACTAGATGAGGCCGGTGTTTCGTACCTGACTACTCTGAGAAGAAACAGCTGAAACAAACTCAGAGGTCATAGTCTCTTTTGAAGTCCAGACAATCTTGCTTAATTCACATGAGCATATACATATACCCCACATATACCTCGAGTAAAACTTCTAGGTTTATAGTGTGTACACACACTCAAAATTTATATATGTTTTATGAAACCCTTTAAAACCGTTCTTTTTTGACGACCAAAACCGTTTATATTTAGTTTTTGGAACAGTTAGCACAAATTTACATACATATTGTTTGTCCCGGGCGAGGTACGTTCCCATAGTTCACTGGTCGCTACGGCCGGATACACACTATAACCTTATAACCTACTGAAGTGTACTACAGATTATTTTGCACTGGAGTTCATTTCAGCCGGATGGTCATAAGTATGACTATCGAGAGAGTTCTATTTCGCAAGTGAAAAAAAATGTTGTAACATTTTGTATCAGAAAGTAATCAGTAATTTAATCACCAGAAATAGTTCAGGATACGTACATAGGTTCGTGGCGACCGGGAACACGAAGGGGTTGCGTTGGAAGACCTCCTACTAGGTGGACCTATGACCTGGTAAAGGTTGCAGGAATCCGCTAGAAGCGAGTCGCACGGGACCGGTCAATGTGGCGACACTTGGGGGAGGCCTATGTCCAGTTGTGGGCGTATTTCGGCTGAATGTATATTGATGATGACGTACATACATCCGCAAACGCCTTTAAAAATTCAGGAAGAAGTTTGTTCAGTTCTTTTTAGTCAGAGTTTAAATAACGAGGGATAAATAAATAAATATTCTAGCATACCTATCTCAATACAAATATTCGCACTTATTTTCAGAAAGTACCTGACACTAATAATAAGCTGCATGTATGCGATATTGCTGGTCACTCTAGGACTAGTGGTGTACCTAGGCGATTCCTTCGTCCAATATTCTATTTCCGAGGTAAGTCCTACTTTTATCTCTCAGGTGGCCGGGCTTCACTTTTTTACCTGATTTCCCGCCCTGCCCCTGTTCCAACGACGCGTCGTTTTTTTTTCATTTTTCAAGAGTCGGAAATTGCGAAACTTTGACATTTTTTAAAAAAAAAAGTACAAGTCTTAGCGACCCCGGAGTTTTACTCTAATCGTCGGATTTATATACTCTATCGGTTAACTCAATAAAAACATGATGACACAAAAACCGGGATCTTAACACACTGTGCGACGGGCTAAGGCAGCTTTTAAGATGGGTACAGATGAGTTCAGCAATGTAGTCTTATCAACGGAGTCGGAAACGGACTTCGTGACGTTGAGTTTTAGTATCTCATCTTATTAATTGGTAAATGACTAATTATTTAGCAACTAAACAAATACGAACCATGGTATTTTAAACACATTAATATGTGTGACGGAAAAACTTTTTCGGGAATATTTAAAGACATTTCAAAGAGATCGGGTGGATCATGTTGTCCCAGTGCAAACGGCCGCAACTTACAGATGGTGGTCGGGTTAAAACTTCTTATCCAAAAAGCATTTCATCACTCTGTGTAATTAAATACATCACCGCTGCTCTCAAAACGGCAAAAGAATTCAAATTAAAAAAACCGGCATATCGTAGTACCGAAAATTCGAATACTTCACACACAAACTTTCGCAATCATATAAAAATATTTGACTTCCTGCTTTTTATTCTGCGGTCGATTAAATATTGCACAAGTCTGTACCCAGCATTATTTAAAAAGTTACATAAAATTTAAAGTTTCTACAACTTACAAAAGCAATCCTTTCAAAGATATAAATATTTTCTAGATTTTTCTTTAATAACCTTACTTTATTTTCCAGATATACTCCATAGTACTCTGTAGTATTGGAATGGTATATATCGTGTTTCTAGTAGTGGATATAACAAGATACAAAAAAATTGCGGTCAGAAATCATAGAATTAAAGCTCAACACGAAGAAACTGTTATGGAGTATTTTAGGAAACAAGAGGTGAGTCGTCCTTTGTTCTTTATGACTTCATTGAAGCTTAAATCAAATTAACCTTAATCATAAGAAAATCTTCTTACTTATATTATAAATGCGCAAGATTGTGAGGATGGATGAATGTTTGTTGTTACTCTTTCACGAAAACGACTGAACGGGTTTGGATGGAATTTTGCACACAGAGAGTTTATAACCTAGGTTAACATATAGGGATAAAATACTTTTTATCCCGGTAGTATAATAGCGTGGGAAAATTATCGAAAATCGCGCGGCCGAAGCCATGAACATAAACTAGTATTTTTATATTCATGGGAAACAATCAGTCGCTTTAAGAATATAAGCATTAACTGTATATGACTAAGGTTAATTTTGGTACAATACTGTAGTACCTAAGCTTGAGCATAGTATTAGTTTCTCCGTAGACCTCGTCCTAAACTATGTTAGAAATATTTTCAGGAACAAATGGGTTCAGTGACACCCGGAGACCGAACTCCTGAGTCAACATACCGTATGCCAGGCATGCCCCCACCGGTGCTCATCCCCACCAAGCATGAATACTGCTTCAGTCAGGGCAGGCATTCTGGAAGCTTCTACCTCAAGATGGGTGCTGCTGGTAAGAAATTCATTTTAATTTTAATAATATCACAAAAACTTTAGGTGTAGAGATATCATCCTTTCTTGCCTTTTCCCAACTGTGTTGGGGTCGGCTTTCAGTCTAACCGGATGCAGCTGAATACCAATATTTTACATGGAACGACTGCCTATCTGACCTCCACAACCAAGTTCATACTGGGTAACACGACATCTCTTGGTAAGACTGGTTGCCAGACTTTTTGGGCCACTGACTATAGTCCCGCCACTAGAAGGTATAATTTTTGTTATCACATTCTGGTTCGCAACCTTTGGATCAAAAAAAAAAATAACAGCGTCAGCGTGAACTCACCCACAAAACATTAGACGACAGCGCTTTATATCGCCAAAATATAACCCGACCAAGTGAAATTGCTCGTTAGTTTCGTATTACACGTATGATAATTTGAGTTGATTGAATTTGTGATTATTTGTTGTTGATTGATTATCGCTACGTAACTTGGTAGACATTCTTTGTTCACAAAAATTATACGTGACTTCTCGTGGCGCGGACTATACCTGTAACGACTGAATTTAGGCGTAAAGATATTACAGTAAATTCATATTTATGTCCTATGTCACAAAAGCGAATCTTTTGCAAACAAGTGGACATAGATCAGACATGAGTTGACAGCTTCTGAAGTTGTCAATTTATTGAGAAATTCTTCATTTGGAAATTCAACGCTTTTTCTGACCGCTCCGGCCAGCAAATGCGATGACTGGACACCACTCGACCAACTAAACAGTCGCCATAGATAGAGTATTTTATTATTAGCGTTAAAAGAGCCTGCACGTGTGATAATGATAACACAAAAGACTTCATTTAAAAATATCTTATCCGGCGCACCCTATGCAGTTAGCATAGATAAGAAGCCTGCTGACTGGATAATCTCATTACTACCATGACTATTATTGCTATCGAGAGGAGAACAAACCTACGGATTACAATATCTTTTTACCATGTCGGTGTCGTGTGACATATATGACAATATAGGGTGACTGGTAATTAGTGTACGATACTTAAACACGTGATTATACTCATGATAACAAACAACTTTTACTATGGGACCAACCCTTAAATCGTTAAAAAAACGTAAGTACACTAATTACCAGTCACCCTATATATTAAGGCGTTCATGGCGTTGGTCCTGCGTCTGATCTCTCACTGGTCATATCGGATTCGCGACAGCCCTTAGACTATCAAAATGAGAAAAAAGAGAGGGCATCTGTGTTTCCACACACCTTTTTTTTAGGATGGGGTATCACAAATGACTTCTCCCACTCTGGGCGGAGCGGGAGGGAGTGTCAGACTCGTACTGACTAAAACCCATCCATGTTCCTTCCTCGCCCTTTACGTTCCGGGGCCGCGGTATCTCTTTCGAACAGTCCCGCAACCCCGGATGTTTCCACACACCTGGGACTGTAATATAGCCTGCATCGATAATCAGGCGCCGCCGCCTGACATTAGCCACCATGACCGAAAACGGTCAGAACAAATACAGGGTGTAAGCAAGCTCACATCACAAAGCCGTCAACCAAGCATGCTGTACATCAAACTAAGTAACTTTACGCAAAAACGCTTTTGCTGGGGAACTCCTTTTTTTCGGGTGAAAAATTTTCTCATCTATTTTTCTGGTAGAACTCAGTGTACTGATAACGCACTCAAAACATAGTGCTTATGGGTGGATTGAATAGTACGGGAGTCGTGAAGGTGTAAACATCAAAAACATAAAAAAAAAAAAAACAAAGTAAACAAGGGTATCATAAAATTACCAAATGTATTTTTAAAAAACTTGTCATAAAATTTGGAACTTTGACCCCCACTATCTCCATAACTAGAAGGTTCCCAGGTATGGTGTAGAACAAAAAAAATATCACAATGACGGGGAGAACAAGTGTCTTTCGGCTTCGTTAAGAGGTTTTTAACACCCTTTAAAGCATTTCATAAATCTACTGAAACAAATTTTATTTACCATTTTATGACTTATTGATAATATTGCGCAACATTTGTGTAATTCGGGCACATGCCGGTAGTTTTCAGCGCCGCACATTTATTGTTTACTGATATACAATAATTATGATCAGATAAAATTATAGCAATCATTAAAAATCATGGTACGTTGACGTGCATTGGCTTATCGGAACCTATTTTTAGATGCTTTTTTAGTTATTTTGAATTCTATAAAGGTGATACTAGTTTTATTATTCTATCATCTAGTTTTATTACACAAATAAAACATTTCCATTTAATTTTTTAGATAGGTATGTTACTACCCACTGAACATCCATTAGACGTCTTGAAGTCTAATAGAAATTCTGGCTTGCTTTATGTACCTTTTATTGTTTGAATTTCTCACCGTGACACACTAAGCACCCGAAACACTTTAGCACATTCCACGCTTGCTAGGACAAATGTTTCAATTATTACAAAATGAATAACGTATCTATAATTCATCATTTTCCTTTCCCTATAATACGAGGGTATATAGGGTGGAATTTTTCAATGCCACCTGGAGGGAAAGTACTCCAAATACTGGAGATAGCAAATTTTACTCAACAAAGGAAACATTCCTTAATTTTTTTAAAGAAACAAATCTGCATTCACAGATTTTCGAAAAACTGCTTGTCACACTCGGGCATCGAACCCGGGATGGATCGACCTAAGTTCGAAAAAATAACATTCTGTACCTTTTTGACATCAATCGATAGAGTCAATCATACGAATCAAATCTCTCTAACAAACGTGATAAATTAAATGAAAGCAAAACCATGAATAATGGTGCTTTGTCTTTTTGAATTTATCTCATTGAATTTATAACTGTTTTTTAGATTTCATGGTTTTCCCTTTCCTCCCTCCTTCCTCCCTTTTTTTTTAGGATGGGAAATCATCAAATGACTTCTCCCACTCTGGGCGGAGCGGGAGGGAGTGTCAGACTCTTACTGACTAAAACCCATCCATGTTCCTTCCTCGCCCTTTATGTTCCGGGGCCGCGGTATCTCTTTCGAATAGGCCCGTAACCCCGGCAGGCTTCGGCCCTTGTGGGCCCCTCCCCTTATGCTGACATCTCTTTGAGGCGCGCGTGGAACACGAACGCGCCGTCGACACGTCCTTTCGTCATTAGACGGACGGACGGCTAGCTAGCCCATAGCTAACCGTCCATAGGCCTGCATCTACGGTGGCCGGTAGCCACCACGTGGCCCCCGACGCCCGGTGCGTCTCCCGCGGCGGCCGGGAAGTGAGGATCTCTCCCTCTCTCGTTCCGCCACCTCCTTCGCTAGCATGACTGCTTCGCAGAAAGAGTTGACGGCTTCCCATTCCGTCTCGCTCCGGACCATGGATTGAACCAGGGCCGGACGCGAGAGGTCGCCGCCGCCGATCGCCGCTTCGAGGACACGGCGGTGCTCCGCCCACGCAGGGTAGACCTCCACCGTGTGCTCCACCGTGTCCTCCGGTCGATCCTCGCAGTGGAGACACCCGGGCGTTTCCTCCCGCCCGATTCGGTGCAGGTACCTCCCGAAACATCCGTGTCCGGTGAGGACCTGCGTCAGGCGGAAGGTGAGGACGCCGTGGCGCCTCTCCAGCCACTCCTCAAAGAGGGGACTTACCGCCACTATCGTGGCGTGCCCTCCTCCTTCCTCCCTTAAGTTGATATATAACTAAGTGAAAATTTCACATGGATGCTTGCCATGTGCAAACTCATACCATCATTGTCTTCAAGACTCGAGTCTTCCACTTTAAGCCACTAATTCGCTTCTTTCCTACAGGTTTCGCTCTAGGACACCTGGTACACTCGATCCTCCTTCTGGCGGTACAAATAGGCCAACTGGTTGACGACAACCTGGACAACGATGAATGTGTGAACATGCTCCAAGTGGTCCTGGATGTTATGTTCCCGCTCTACTGCTTCCTGCAGCTGTACTTCATCTTCAAGTACTCTAACGTCATCATCTTGAGGGCTCAGGTAAGCCTTTATCTCCAAGGTTCAGCGCAGCATGTCTTATTCTTTCAATCTTCTCTATTAGTCGTGAACTCAATAGTCACCTCCTTACTAACCATAGTCTTCATAAAATTATAGAAAATATAACCATGATTTACTAAAACTATCGAAAAGACACAGGTAATCTCTCAGCATTTAAGCTCTTATACGTAACCGCGGACAAAAATGTAGCCAACGTAGACTGACATTTTGGAACGGCTTTATGTAATACTAGACCTTAGTACCTGCCTACACAGGACAACCTTCATTATACATAAGCATGCTGCACATAGTGTATTGTCCATGTTACATATGACAGAGCAGAGTATTCATGCTACAATTCAATAACGCTGATTGTTAGTTACTCTGTTAACTGACCTTATCCCTATTAATCATGGAAGTACTTATTAAGATTGTACTACGTCTTTGTCCTAAAATAAGGCTATATAAGTACTTACTAAGAATTAAAAAACTGCAACAGAAAATAAGATGTAGATATAATCACCAATAATACTTACACTAGCTCCCGGATTCACTTTTTATAACGTTGTTTTGTAGTTGCAACAAACTTATATTTCATTAGAGCAATAATAATTCCTTTTATATGACGTCAATGGCAGTTGAACAACAATAAAATGACCAGAGATAGACAATCCATGTGAATTAAAATTATAACGCGAATTTGTTATCGTGAGGTCCGGAAACGTGGAACTGAATTCCTTAACAAAAGTCCGAGCATTCTTTTTTACCTGAACTTTATACTATTATTTTTGGTATTCCAGTATAGAGTAACAAAAAGAAAAAGTAAAGCTATACCGATGGTATATCAATAACAAACAAAAATAAAAGGACAACAAAAAATAAAAGGCTATACAACGTGTAACAGAAAGGGTACCTAGTTATATGAAAGGGTGTTCTACAGACCATTAAACTGAACAACTTCCTCCATGGAACCACCATCGTAAACGCGAAAAAATAATCAATGGCCCCATACAAAATTCCAACACCTACTCGACCAATGTATGAGACAGCTGCTTATTTTTCGCGATTACGATGGTGGTCCCATGGAGAAAGTTGTTCAGTTTGATGATCTGTTGCACACCCTTTCATATGACTATACCCTTTCTTTTACACGTTGTATATGGAAATCTTGGTGTTGCGCTCGTAGATCCATTTTTACAACCGATGGTTGGCCGTGATTGACCTGTACTAGGAAGAATTAAGGCCAAACAGCATTCATACTCGTAGGTGCTAAATGTTTTTTGCCTTTTTGAAGCATAATAGATATTTTAGGAAGATAACTATCAAGGAAAAATAATAAAATAATTTGAACATCACGTGGGAACAAAAGCTACAAATATTGCTTACAATTTCCAGGGCCTAGCTCACTTCGCGTTCATGCACCTAATCGGCAGCAGTCTGTGCTTCTGGGTGTCCGCGATCGTGCGTGAGACGATCCTGGCGCTGACGCTGTACGCCTCCACTAGGCAAAACGGCGAGGGTTACTCAGAATTACTTAGAAACGAAACTATTGCTGAACATGGTAAGAATTTGTTTTCTTTCTTCTGCTTCTTAAGGTGCTTATCCCTTGACAAAATATCGAGATTTCTTTATTTCATGTAAGTTTAAAAAAGGACACCTACTCATTCAGCCTGTGAGTTTTGTAAAAATATCTTTTTTTTCTACCTTTTAAATATCTTACTGATACCTCTATAAACCATCAGTTGTTAATTATAATTACATCTATCATAATATTTCTATTTTCAGATAAATCTCTGGACGACAGATTCATCGACATAAGCAATCTGTACAACGCCAACTGCAACGGATCCGCGGCCATTAATTCAATATATGAGAATTTCTCGCCATACCTCTATCCGTTCAACGTGGAATTTAATATTCTTATTGGTACGTATCACAAATGTTCTTTGATTTGTAAATTGGAAAATGAAAGAGGCAAAGTAAAAGATGCAACACAAAGGAAAATCGTGCTTCGCAAAATTTTTAAAACTCAGCCTTCAATTGATTTCCTTTTTTTGTCATTGGCTTCCGAAGCTGATTCATAATTTTAATCAAGCATTGTGATAAAATTTGTGTATAAAACATAACTGTATTTTCAGTTGCTGTTTACTTCATTATCTGGAATAATATCGGCAACTGTGACAATGAGGATACCAGTTCTGATGATGTCAACTCCAACAGCGACGACAACTACCATATGTGCAAGTACGTGTTCAGTACCTACGTCTAACCAAAGATATCGAAGTAATAAAAAAAAAACACTGATTAAAGAGATTTAATGTTGACCTTAAATACGAGTAATAAACTGCCGGCACTCAAGAATAAACACATCCATTGTGGGCGCGTTTTTGTAAATAGGTATACCCAATCAGTTCTGTAAATATCATTTTGACTTTAAGTTAACTACACATTACCTAGTAATTATGCGCAAAAAAAAAACACGTTAATATTGCCAGGGCATTATGAATAATGTCCAAATCCATAGACTGGCTTGTTGGTGTAGTGGTCGCAAATCAGTGTTTTTTTTTTTTGCTTCGATGACTTTGGTTAGACGTACTGAACGCTGTGTTAAAATTTGTCCATCTATTTTAATGGGATCTTATGGAGCAAGATCCCAGGGCCACAAGACCTTATTTATTTTCTGAGACACTTCCTAGAAACTTCCCGTTGGCAAAAAAATCTGCCGGATGCCTTAAAACTTAGGAAAAATTACGTAATCGTACTCATAGTCTGATTCTTTTTTTTATATTTGCTACATAGGTACAGAGAACATTATTTCAGTACTTATTGTGAGCAACAAAAATATGTTACCCCGTTTTAATACCCCGTTTCGAAAACTAAACCCTTTAACCCTTATTCTTTTGTATTTTGTGCATCCCACTACGCACCGGACAATGAATTAAATACTTTTTCCAGGCTCCCAACAGCAAACGAAGACAACGACTATACGAGTAACATCGTGATCCACGCTGACTGCCACGCCTCCAACCGGGGCCTGTTCTTAGGCCTCATCGTGATGGTCGTCATCTCCGGCATGCTCATCATTGGCTTTGTCTTTAGCAGCGTTGGAGAGTAAGTTATAAACATCTAATTGGCAAAGATCTATTGAACCTTAACACGTTAACTTTAATTTTCTTCAGTGTATCTTAAAAAAAGTGCCTGTTACAAAAAAAAATGTGGAAAATGCAGCATGTCTTGTTCAAATAAAATTATATGCTGCAAAATTTAAATATCCATTTGTACGGCGCTTTGATTAGTTACCGATTAGCATAATAATATTTCATGCAATATGAAAGATTTTTGCGACACGAATGCTAACGCTCTCGGGTTGGCTAAGTTCAGGGTTGAAATATATGAAATGTATTTATAAGAAGTCGAAAGGCACTTGTTCTCTCCGTCATTGGGTTTTTTTTTGTTCTAGACCATACCTGAAATCTAGTTGGAACAAAGTTTGTTTCAAAGTTCCAATTTTTTTTTAAAGTTTTTTTTTTTATTTAGTACTATTTTTTAATGTAACATTTTTACTTTAAACACCTCTACGACCTCCGTACTATTCAATCAGCACAATGTTTTGAGTGCGATACATTGAGTTCTACCACAAAACATGATTTTTCACCCAAAAAAGTTACTTAGTTTAATGTACAGAATGCTTGGTTGACAGCTTCGTGATGAGTCTGTTTACACCCTGTATGATCTCACCTTAATGTGATCTATATCTGCGTCTACTTTTTCAGTGACTTTGTGGAGCTTGGGGACCTCCTCAACTCCTGCACAAGCCTAGGCCTGCACGCACTGCTGTTCTTCGGCGTAATCATCGCCTTCAACCAGATGCGTCAGCTGGACATCAATGAGCACCCCATCTCACTCCTCGATGATGTGCTGCTTTTCATCTGCCTGCCTGCCTTCTTCATGGAGACTGTCTTCTCTTTGATTGCTACTATCACTTATTCAAATATTATCAAAAGTGTTGATTTTATTATTATGGTGAGTATAATTTTGAAAATCACTAACTTAATCACTATGCTTTTTATTCCAAAACATATTTTTAAATATGTGTTCTTGTTGCTGGGGAGTTTGTTCCACCTCTTCTTTTTCCTATCTAAAGCACAAGGAACTGGCAAAGGGTGGGCGTTTTGGAGGACTGTCTCTTGTAAACGTTGACGTTCAAAGAATGCTGATTATCAACCTAATTTGAATCTTGGTTTTTGATGAAGGTTTCTTCATGATTAACTTTTAATGCCTAATTATTCATTCTCATTATTACCCAGGTCATACAAGTTTTAATCCAGACACCACTGATCATGGATGGCCTCCGCCGGTGCAGCAACGCCAAGAAACTTCGTAGGAAGAAGCCAGGTCGCGAAGTCCTGATGTTCCTCCTCATAGCTAACGTTGCCATGTGGATCTTCAACACCTTCTCCTACAAGGCTCCTGATAGGCTGGACGAGCGATACGACCTCTACGGCAAAGTCATGTGGACTATATTAGGCCACGTTAGTTTGCCTCTCATCATGTTCTATCGATTCCATTCCAGTGTGTGCTTCGCTGATATTTGGGATTCTGCGTACAAGCCAGGGTCAGAACATTAGGTTACTTAATTAGATGAAATTAAACTAGCATTGTTTTACAAATATGTCATACCAAATAAATAGTTTTTGTATTAGATAGAAATTTAATTTATGTTAAAAAAAATAGTTTAGATTGGAACCAAAGTGTGTGATTATCATTGTTTATTCTTCCGACAAATGTAAGTTAGTAAAACGAAATTAATTGATGTAGATACGAAGAAAGACATATGTAGTTGCATTTATATTTATAGTAAATAGTGTGCAGCAAACTTACACATATAAATAACAAATTGTATCATGTAGAATAATTTGTAAATATAATGAACCGAGATTATAATATTGTTAGTTAGTTTTATAACAAATAAATGAGCATTTAATTAAAGGAAATTAAGTTGTTCTAGGTTTATTCTTAACTAGTTTTAAGCTTTTTACATGAAAGTGTACAATTACAAAGTTCATGAGATAACGAGTTTTATTTTTTGTAATGTTCCCTGGTTTTTATAATAAGAATAAAGGTAGTATAATAAAGGTGAACCGGATAGGTTTACACACTCGTCAGGTAAGCTTGAGCTGCGGACAGGACAAACCTGCACAGTTTTGAAACATCACGCTCCGGTTTACTTGTACAGATGAACTGTACAGGCAAACTTGCCAGGCTCTAGTAGCATGTATGGCTACCTTAACCAATGAACTTACCCAACTTGACCACTTGGTTGACTTACTGTAGCAGTAAAAGAACCTATATATGTACGTGGCCCGGGCCAAAATCACATCATTTTTCAATCGACAACAACTTCACTAATGTTAAAGACTGACTGCACCTGATTTGATTATTACGATACCCATGACATTACATAACAACACGGTTTTTAATTGGTAGATAAATAGAAAAACCATTTATTTCCTTGACTTTACATGGGTTCACACAAAGACATTAAGATTCCTATTTATGTGGCTAAACAGTCCCGGCTAAGAATAGGGCACCCACACTGCAAATGTGGGTGGCACAAAAGGGACTATTAGATACGTATTGTGAAGGTGAACCTGAGTTGTGCCGCCGGGTTTTATGAACTATCAATCACATTTACGTTCCCAAAACCAAACATCTTAGACAAGGTAAAAATTGCATCAAAATCTATTCATCAAGTTGAACACTGCATATTTTTGCCCATTTTTCGAACACCAAAATCGATATCCAAATATTACAACACTGTTGAATCTTCGACTCTTGCGTGGCGTTGAAAATTTCGCCAAATGTTAGTTAAAATAGGCATCGGACAAAGACAGGAAATCAAATTTGATTTCCTGTGTGTTTTTTTAATGTTTCGTGTAATTACACGAAACATTAATCATAATTTTCAGTAGCGTCACTTTTCGTGATGCTTTGTAGAAGGGTCTGTTTGGGATACCGTTCTTTACAGATTTGTAACGTAATTTGAGTGTTCATTTTGAAGAACCACTGCTACTGGGTAATTTGTTAAGGGTGGCAATACATTAGGGGCGTGTAGTACTACAGAAAACGAACAACGTTTACCACGGAACTGATAATGAAATCGCAAAAAAAAAATTGCTGCATCATACATTATTGGTCGCGGTACAAAAGTCAAAATTGGCTTTTTTGTCAGTTTGATGTTACTCCCTTAAACGTCAAAAAATAACCCTGTATACCAAATTATTTCTTCCCTACGTAACATTAAACGTATCAAACTACCCACTGCAGGTGTACGCGGTTGCTCTGACCACAAAGCACGTATCAATACGGCGTCTTAGCCGACCAACTGAGAGAGCCTGTTAATTATGTTGCGGCCCCTAACGCAATTACCGAATATTAGGTTAAGTACTCAGACAGGCACAGCGCACTTAGCCGACGGCCGAGATACAAACTAGTTACTGCGACGACGTTTACGTACACGCGAACACTGTGTGCATACATAAACTGCCATATGACTGTCGACTGCAATAGTACCGAAATGATTTAGATTTTGGAGGTCTTTATGCGGCCTTCAATACAGCACATTGAGTTTTACAAAAAGTTTGACTCTGTAAAACCTTTCCTGTCACTGGTAGGTTTGTAATTGTAACCTACCCTCAATAAGCACATTCAAGCAGCAACCTAAATGGAACCTTGTTCTAACAGGAATAAATTTACAATCATTGTAGTTAAGGTAGATTTCCCAGTAGTGAAAAATAAATAAAAACAATCTTATTTTGACACTTATCTAAAATCAGAGGAACTGTGGAAGATCTGTACGCTAGGCTGTATCAAGGTAAGTAATAGTTATCAATCACAGCTTTTTTTTTATTTCCGTCTAATTACTTAATTGAAAAATCAATCAATCAAGTAATTGATGTCAAAGCTACGTTATAACGGGTAAGTGAGCTCGTTAGCCTTTAGATAATTTAAAAAACATACGAATCGTACATACTAAGTTTAAAATAAAATCACTATCTCGGTTTTTAAAACAGCTTACACTTTTATAAATAATTATTTCTTGATATAGCTGTTGCTGACAGTTCTCATGCTGTATACAAATTTAATTAATATTAATTAGTAATGGAAAATCTGACCCGATAAAAGCATATTTTACTTTCGAACTATCGTGTAAAATATATTCCTGAAATTTACAATTATTACATTCCGACTCTGCTTTAACTCCCGTTCATTTATGTGAGCATTGATTAAATGCCATCTCATACAAACACGCTGACCGATATTCGTATTCATTCGTTGAATTAAAATGAAGCGAATTCATTTATAAAAAGGAGTAAACATCCCACGTTTGCTTCGAATGCGATAACGTGCTTAGTTTACATGGATATAAGGTTTAATTTGGTTTAGGCGTGTAGTTGTTTCCATGTTGGATCCGCATTGGAAAATATTCGTGAGTAAATCAGTAGGGCAGCGCGACGCACGGATCTGCGCTCGGCTGCCCAATGCCACTGTTGTCTAATTGTTTCCGATCTCTTCTGAATAACCACCGCGTTGTATTGACGAAATTAGAACACGTGACTGACGGACGATAAAGGTATCCAATGCTCCAATGATCTTTCACTTTATACCAGATTTCGCTCTACCAATATTTCGATTGAAGCCTACCAGAATTTAAAGGTTCATTTTAACTGCAATTCTGAATAAAGATATTTTAAAGCAGCTGCTCAGGTGGCCGCCTGCCATTACACATAGCATGTCACTATTAAAATTAATACTCCTTTGTTTTTCAGAACACTTTGTTCATTAATTACATCATAAAAGCTTTTCCCGTGCGTACCTACTAATTGGTTTATATTATGGGCATAGTAATAAACAACAGATAAAACGAATTTCCATTTAAGACTAATGAAAGGAAACCGCAACTACGTTCCGTCAATCGGCAGTGCGTAAGTGCTTAAAATAAAATCATTATGGTCTCTATTAATTGAATATGTAAAAGCTTTTGATCGTGTTTGTTACCCGAAAGAGCCTCATATGTTGTGGAGTGTGTGCGAGTATTATATCGTGTATGCATGAAATGATTTTTATGGACAGCTAGAGTTCATTTATTAGATGACAATGGGATATTATGGTGCGGAGCGATGGTCGGTCACGCTCGAGGCGGCGCGGTGCGGCGCGGCGCCGGCGCACACCGGAAGGGTGCGACACTGCGCGCCGGAAGCCTCCCCACCACCCGTGACCTGCGTGTGCACACACGCTTTGTTGTCCATCAGTGACACACGCGATCTCTTCCTAAACTGTGGAAACTAAACATTTAAAAAATAAACTTAGTGTTGGTACAAAACTTGAAGCACAAGGATCTAAAAATTCTGTAGATTCAAAAAACTCAATTCGTTTATCAATGAAACACACAAATAACTACAAAACAATTACCTCCCATGATGGCAAAACCTCTGTGTTCTCAATTTGCGGTAGAACGAGCGGCAACAACTCGACGTCGTCCACTCGCCCTCGTCCACTACATCAATGGTATTAGAAGTGTAACAGTGGAGGGTACTCCACGCCACTACTGCTCAGCGCGTCTCGACGTCGAGAGCCAATCTGGAATCTTCTACACATGTTAGTAGACAGGTGAGATTAATATTCTATAGTTGCTTTTTCCTAAAAGTAAATCACAAGCTAGCAAACTTGTTGAAAGGCTCTTCCTCAAATTTATGTGCACATTAAACTATTAACAAGAACTTTCTAATATAATATAACAATATAAAACAACACAAAAAATAAAAAATAAGTTTCTAACAGTTCACATAATTATTCACCAACTGCAAAGCTATAACAAAATGTGAAACAAACAAGATTTCTTATTACGTTACAAAGTTACCTAAATAAATATTGAATGTACCAATTTTTGTGACATTTCTCAACAGATTCAATATATTACAGCCATATTTCACTAAAAGCAAAGTGCTGACCGACGCGACAGTAAAATCAAATATAACATAAGTATCATATTGGATTATTTTCATCACGTAACTGGATTTTCCTTTACACAGTTTTCAGTGCCAATAGAAAGCCGACATTTTGTAAGGAGCAGTGTAATAAATATGTACAATTAGGCTCACTTTCTGGCCCGCAATATGATCACGTAATGAGGCAACGAGCTGATTACACTGTCTTTGCAAGTCATTGTGGTATGCATAATTGCTTGTAAACATACTGGAAGTAATGTATAAAAGGTGGAGCGTAGCTTTCAAGACGTGTGAGCCAACCCTTGCCCGCGCCCCAGCCCTGACATTTCGTGCCCATAGACAAACGACGAGTGATCAACCCATACACGTGCTTGCGGACGACTTATTTGGGGTGTAAAATTGAATTACTTTGGGGAACAAGTATTTTGGAAAATGCTTTTAGTGATGTATACCAAAACGGCTTGCAGTACACTGAACTGTTTCGACGAACCTTAGTTTTCTCATAAAACAAAAGGTTTTTATAAACATGGCTAAGTAAGTAGTTATTATTGAAAATAATGGACAATAAATATGAAAATGATAGAGTTTTCACTAGAAACTTAAAACCAAAGTTAATCCTTAATTTTTTACTATTCTTGGGATATAGTCGGCGCTGATCAAAGACGCGTCGCCGCTCACCCGGAAAATTGCCCGCGCCCAATGAATATTATTATACTCTTCAATAGATACACGTAGTTTATTCCAATTAGGACTATATTGCGCAACTACTTCAACTTAGTGCTCATAACTATTATGGAGACTAATGTTGATGACCTTAAAAAACAAGGACGCAAAAAACCGAATGAAAAAACCAATGTGAAACTACGCAGTTAAAATCAAATAAATTGCATTCAGCACATAAAACCGGTACTGTGAAAATAACAATAGCTTTTATGTCATTCAATTTAGTTCTAAACGTGTGCCAGCGCCAATATTTCATGGCAAAGCTGTGCCTAGAGATGAAAAATGTTGTATAACATGGAATAAAAGATGAAAGCGTCCTGTTAATATGGTATTTAATCGGTAAAGTCTGTCGACACACGTGACGGTGTGGAGGTGTGGGCATGTGGGCTTAATCCCGTGTTGTAACTGTGCAGGCGACGTCACGCTTCGCCGGCCATATTTAGAGATATGTGACGATCCAGCGGCTGCCCAGTGAACCGCGAGAGGATGTGAGTTATTAAGTGGTACACTTTCAGGTGATCTGTCGAGTGAGAGAATCGTGTCCCCGCTCCGCTCGCCCCACACGACCTGCAACTACTAAATGTTTTGTGTTACATTTTAGAATGTGGTTTACAAATATTGTTTTAGTTATTTACAACACATTCATAAAAACTGTAAAACACAGCTCAAGTAACTTTGTGCAGTATTTTAAATCTTGTAGGATTCAAAATTCGCTCTGTAGAATAGGTTTTATATCACCCAAATCAAAATGATCACAACAATTCTCGATACTTTAATTACAAATTATTGATAACAGCACCCTAATCAACACTAATCATGCCCACTCAAACCGTCCAAACATACCTAGTCCAAGCACAAATAATGACACATTACTAAATTGATACGCCGCATCCACTGATTTGAAACAAATAGAGTACACGTAAACACGATTCGTGTGTCGGGTTCCCGACTCATCCATTTGTAACGAGCCTGTGATGTTATTCATTCCATATCAAACGTTTAGAGAGCATTACACTGATTCCGACTGTTTGGATTTACCTGCTGATGGTCAAGCTTAGCCATGTTATGATATCGTCGATTAATTAAATCAGCAGCGGGAGTCTTTTGTGCTTTGAATGATTGGATTAGGTATTAAGAGCATGTACGGTCACAAACTCGCAAGCTGGGATTATATTTGAATACTATGCATAACCCAACAGCGTTTTTTTAATTTGCTATAACGACTTAGATTGCATAGATATCGATGCGGCACACAACATAAATTTCTTTATAAATCAATGTTTACTTATCAGAATTTGGTGTACTCTTAAAGTGCAGGAAGGGTAAATCTATTTCAAAAGAACAATCACTAATTATACAACATTCTTAACCCTAAACTTCAGTGAGGTAAATAATGTGTAACACAAACGAAAAGGAAATCGAATTTTACTGGAACTGTCCCCATCCAAAAGTCACCCTCGGTCACTCCGATTTTCTGCTTCCTGTGGTAATGCTTGTAAAACTCGGACGAGCACATAATCGTTTATCCTTCCTAGCTTAGAATGTTTGTACGTGCGTGTGTAACAAAATGTTAGTGTTTTATGAAATCGAAATTACGGTCGTTCGATTTTGTAATGAACTTACTATTAAAGTAACGAGTAGTTTCTTCGTCAAAGCCGAAACTTCGTCAAACTAACTTAGCTAACGAAATTAAAATGTCCAACGTGAACAAAATTGCATTTGATCTTGGCATTCAATTACTAAACGGCGAGGAAGTTAATTAGGCAGCACATGACTATGGTAATGTGTCAATGAATCTGGTGCAGCTTGAACTGGTGGCCACTGGCACGGTAAATCAATATCCGGTGGGCACGCCTATCACCGGCCTTTACCGCCATTTCAATAAAATCGCTAACTACTTCCTAAAGTTTGATATAGTAGTTAGGGCTGTTCGATGCCCCTAATTTGGTTGGTGGACAGAAGTTTGTTGGGTCACCTGTAAACGTTTACAATATTCTGTACATGACAAAATAATGAAACTCGTAACCGTGCGTGTGTATTACCAGATGTATGAACGTGGCCGAACCAAAAGGAATATGAAAGGGTCTCAGCATGTGGGGTTCTGATTTTCTGTCTACCCCCATAGGAAAAAGCGTAAGTTTATTTGTGCATTAACAATAACTTAAAATCTCTGCATCACCCTTTTTTTCGTATGGGTAATCTTCAAATGACTCCCGCTCTGGGCGGAGCTGAGGGTGAGTCAGACTTTTACTGACTAAAATCCATCCATGTTCCTTCTTCGCCCTTTGTGTTCCGAGGCCACGATATCTCTTTCAAACAGTCCCGCATAAAAAAAAAAAAAAAAAAAAAAAAAGGCCCGGTTGGCATCGGCCCTTGCAGACCCCTTCCTTATGCTGACATCTCTTTGAGGCGCGCGTGGGACACGAACGCGCCGTCGACACCGCCTAACGTCATAAGACCGACGGACGTCGAGCTAGCCCATAGCTCACCGTCCACAGGCTCGCGCCTACGGTCAGGCCGCCACGTGGCCTCCGACGCTCTCTGCATCACCCTTTTTTTTCGCATGGGAAATAATCGAATGACTTCTCCCACTCTGGGCGGAGCGGGAGGGAGTGTCAGACTTTTACTGACTAAAACCAGTAAAAACTGACTAACTGACTGGCATTAAGTCCACCTTTGTGCATTATGTACACATCGAATTTAGGAAAAATAAATAACTTTATTTCCACGACACACTCAATTTTCTTTAGGTTCAAAGATAATGTGGCGGTTTACACATTTATGAAGGTAAAAATAACGCACACCCTTTTCCGTCATAAATATTAAAATGTCAACGCTAAAATTAAACCTACCTTCCTATCTCCGCAAACATCGTGCTAAAAATATTAAAAATAACGTTGTGCTAAGTTACGTTTTAATTTCACGATTATTTTCCCCATGTAGAAGTCTCAGGAAAAGTAATAGTTTTAATTCCATTAATTAGAATTAAATCATGATTTTTTGAGTGACTTAAGCAAAAATAAGAAAAAAAACACAAAAAAGTGAAAAATAACTTTAGCTTCAGAAGTCGGTGACCTTTGTTTGATTGGTTTACTTAGTTTTTGTCACCGACTTCTGAAGCTAAAGTTATTTTTCACTTTTTTGTGTTTTTTGGAGTCGGTTTTATTTTTTGCAAAAAAGTTTAAATTTAAATTTTAAATTTAAATTTTTATTTTTAAATTTTTCACTTTTTAGTGGTTCACTTGTGCTTATCCCTTCACAGCGTAGCGGCGTGATGTTATGTTATGAACTGGTGTAAACAATAGATAGAGATGAGATTTCAGCAATCCCAGTCCATTTGCTATCATTTATCAAGGAGTTCCGTTGCCTATCTCCGAAGTTCTTCATCAGATCTTCACCAAATTGAAATGAGATCACTTTAAGAAGTGTGCCTATAAAATTTGAAGAGTTCTCTCAATATCTCCAGGATCCCATCATCAGATCCCGACTTAATGATTATGGGACCACCTGGAAAGTACACCTTTCAAACAAAAAAAGAATAATTCAAATCGCCTCAGCCATCTTCGAGTAATCGGGGAACATAAATAAAAATAAAAAAAAGGTTCCGACGAATTGAGAACCTCCACCTTTTTGAAGTTGTTAAAAAGTGACATACAACATGATGTATGAATAAAAAAAAGTTAATATTCATCATCACCAGCCTATAGCAGACTACTGCTGGCCATAGGCCTTTTGAATCGACTCAATTTTATTCTCATCGCCCCACCGAGCCTGAGGGCCTCCCACCATTCATTTGCTGATTTGCAGTCTCCACTCAAGAACACGTCTACTCAAACGGTGAACGGGCATCGGTTCCACGGCTAATATGGCTGACCCATTACTACTTCAGCTTACTTGGTCTGTGAACTATGTCGACAACTCTGGTTCTCTGTCGGATCACCTCGTACCAGATTCGATCCCTCAGAGAGGCTCCAAGCATAGCCCGTTCCATAGCTCGTTGTTCGAACTTCAATTTATGGATCAACCTGTGGATCAACCGTACCGTGATTGTCCACGTTTCGGCCTTTTTTTTCTGATGGGAAATCATCAAATAACTTCTCCCACTCTGGGCGGAGCGGAAGGGAGTGTCAGACTTTTACTGGCTAAAACCCATCCATGTTCCTTCATCGCCCTTTATGTTCCGGGGCCACGGTATCTCTTTCGAACAGTCCCGTAACCCCGGACGTTTTGGCCCTGTAGGCATAACAGGCCGGCCGCATTGATTGAAGACCTTAGTTTTCAGGCTCTGTGGAATACGCGACGAGACAACCCGACGAAGCTACCCAAACGCTATACTGCCCAACTTTGCTGAATTTTTCTGTTAGCCTCACTCAAAGTGGTTTTTACCAAACAGAATTTTCAAAGTTCACATTTAGTCGAGTGCAATTAGACAATATGGTGGAGCGAAGTTTATAGTGGGCGGATATATCGTTCGTGAATAACTTAAAATTCGACGAATTCGTATTGTAGCGTAATAAAGTGACCTACGTTCATCCATTAAACGCTAATTTGGATGTGTCATTGTTCATTGTTGTCGATGTAATGTACATTTCACGTATTTTTTTGAAAACTTCCAGTTTTCTGTATTTTTTTTCTAAAATTTCGAATTTTAATACCAAGACTTCTTTTAGAATTGGTAACTGATACATCTTCAAAGACGTAACACCACAACATTAGTGTCAGTAAAAAATTAGCAAACATTTAAAAATGCGATATTATTCCATTTGATTCAGCAAGCTTTTTTATAAAAATTATTATACTTAATGAAAAACATCGTGAAGAGAGATCAACTACCCGTGTTTCATTAAAAGTTTGTTATTGAACTGAAGTTCCATTGCTTCATAGAGTTCGAAACATGTCGGATGGAATTTTCTTGCAATGTTCAATTCGTATTACGAGTAAGCATGTACTTGCTAAGGTCGGTTTATACGTATTAAGTGATGTAAGAGCAACAATCAATGCATGTTTTGCTCAGTTACTTTTGACTTAATGTTTTGAAGTTTCGATAACTTTTTAATTTTTAAGCACTGGGTTTTTTTTAGTCACATTCTCGACGAAAGTCTCGAAATCAGTTACGGTGAAATGCAATACATATGTGAACTGTTTTTTGTGGTAAACTTGGTGTTGGCTAAGTGGTAACAACACAGCGATGAGAGTATGGTGGACGGTGGTATAATGTGTACGCAACTACATATTTTCGTATGTATGTATGTACATGTGAATATAACGGAATTAGGTCTCATAGTCTCATACAATCTGGAACAAACCTATAGGTATTGATTTTCATTGTGTTCCATCATCGTAGGTGTGTGAACTAGTTTAATTGTTTGTGGCCGCAACAGTGTGTTGTTTACTTCCTCTGTAGTAGCTATTGAACAGTGTTTCAAACATGTTTTTTTATGACGGAGTAATAAAACAGAGAGTAAGCAAGAGTTTTATAAATGTCAAATTTATTACTTTTAAGCTCAACCAAAATTACATTATGCATAACATAACATCACACCTTAAATCCTCAAAACATTAGTCAGAGGTCTATTACCTATAGTACAATTAAATTTTATTCAAGAGAGCACATTTCAAACTCAGGTCTGCTACTGAGAAAATCTCCATAGAGAAAAACCCAATAACACATGAGAACCCACGACCTAATCCCCAACAATATCGCATACAACCACCACACCAACGAAGCAGTTCAAAACAATTATACCAACATTAAAAACCCAACCCAATAAATATCACTTAACAGGAAAGCGTCATAACCCGCATTTAATTCTACCGTAAAATAAAAACGTAGGTGCAAGAGGCGTAAGAGCATACGTCGGTGTAATGAAGATTTGAAGATAATCGAAAGAGCGGGCGCACGGCAGACGATTTATTTGCAGCGCGACCGTCCGGATAATAATGCCTTTAACAACGCTTCTGGGCGCACCGAGGCGCGTTCTCACGTGCCACTACACTTGCCTGCAACTTTTGTTCGTGGAAATAAGATTCATGTAACTATTCAGTAGGTATAATTGTGTCACCTTATGTAAAATGTTTTATTTTACGTAAATTTAAATGTGTATGGGCATGTATATTTTAATTGTTTAGTTAAGTTGGAGGATTTTTGTTTTCATTCTGAAGTCTATCAAACGAAACTTAATGACTTAATGTTACAAACGTGCTCATAACTTTATGCTATCTTCAGCTCTATTTTCTCTTCTCTATTTCTAAATAGTAATAAAAAAAAAAAACAAAATCTACTTCGGTACGGGAAAATACACCGAAACATAGTAGATACATTTCATAACGCATAACGTATGGAATTGATGGATCTGGATCCAGGAAACCAAACAAAAATATTTGAAGACTTTTGTGAATCAAATATATTTTTTAGGAACAAATCTATATCTCTCTAATCACAGCCCACTGGCTGGATGGATCCACTCATGTTCTATTAACGCAGTGAGTTTTTTTTTGTTAGAACTGCCAATTTTTCTTGGAACAAAAAAGAAAGTAGCGTATCATTTTCCACAGAACATCACTCGATCCCGATACACGTTACTCGTTAAATCGAATACTGTGTGTTTTTGTCTTCCAATATTATTTTCTATAGTTTCACAATAATAAATATAGCGACTGATAGTCCAGCAAAAATGCTGTGATTCTGGTTAAAGACATTTAATTCTCCTAAAAAAATCATTTTACTAATTAAAAAGACAAAAGAACAGAAGAATTAATATTGGAAATTATATATTATTCATTGTTCGCTGTTTATAAGATTTGACTACTAAATATAAAGAAAGAAAATTGTGTTTATTTGGCATTAAAATACCTATAAAATTTTACATAATACATAAAAAACCAGCTTATGATGCCAAAAGGGCCCCAGCTCAGAAAAAACTTAGATGGCAACACAAGGTGTGCCACCTGACGCTGATTTTCAGCTGCAGCCCATGAGTGCCATACGCTCGACAACATAAACAAACACATACTTTAAAATCTAAAATTGTTGCACAAATATCAACTAACAATATAATGTTACATAAACACATTAAAAATTATGGAATGTATAAAATAAATAACAGGAAAAAAAATCATAACGTAACAAATTATAAATACTGTGTCAATTTATAAAAAGCGGCCAAGTGCGAGTTGGACTCGCCCATGAAGGGTTCCGTAACAGCAAGTAACATAGTATAAAAGTTCTTGCAGTTAAAAAAAACTACTTACTAGATCTCGTTCAAACCAATTTTCAGTGGTAGTTTACATGGTAATGTACATCACATTTTTTTTAGTTTTATCATTCTCTTATTTTAGAAGTTACAGGGGGGGGGACACACATTTTACCACTTTGGAAGTGACAAAACGCGCGCAAACTATTCAGTTTACAAAAAAATTACACTAGAAACCTCAATATCATTTTTGAAGACCTATCCGTAGATACCCCACACGCATGTGTTTGATGAAAAACAAATTTTGAGTTTCAGTTCTATGTATTGGGAACCCCCAATTTATAGTTTTTTTTCTATTTTTGTGTGAAAATCTTAATGCGGTTCACAGAATACCTACATCTACTTACCAAGTTTCAACAGCATAGTTTTTATTGTTTCGGAAAAAAGTGGCTGTGACATACGGACAGACAGACAGACAGACATGTCGAATCTATAAGGGTTCCGTTTTTTTGCCATTTGGCAACGGAACCCTAAATTGAGCAAAAAGACATAATAAATAGCAAAAATATGTTATATAATTGATAAACAATGCTAAAATTTAAAACTGCATGAGATTGTATAATGATATAGGTACTTAATATACCTAATTTGTAAAACTGTTAAAAATAAATTGATACATCACGAAACAGTAAAACTATAGAATTCATAAAATTAATAACATAGGTAGAGTTGCATATTTACGCATAAAATACTGTGCCCATTAATAAAAAATATTAGAAAAGGCAATAATAATAGAAAGCACAAACGATGAAATCGAAAATTGTATTAAATAGATAGGTAAGAAAAATAAATTTGATGACATGCACTAAGAAACAAAAACTAAAAATGGTGAAATGTGTAAAATTAATAACATGGGTAAAATTGAATGAATAAAGTATAAAATTGATAAAATTTTGAATGTGTAAAATTGATAACGAGTGAAAAAAAATATCTTCCCACTAAATCGATCGTAGGAAATCTATAAGCATCGACATTTTCAAAGACTTGCAAAATAAACATTTTACGCAACTAGAAATCTTCTAACTAGCAAGTGATTAGAACGAGCCACGCAGACCGTACCGCCTTCGAGTCATGCTGTTCGCTTGTTGATAGACTTTCGACCTCACATTAAGTGTTTTCTCTAAGCCTCTAACATCTGGTAAGTATTACACAACATCTTCACTGTGTTTTCGGCACATTTGGAACTATTTTGCACTGTTCACGTAACTCCTTTTACTACTACCGTATTAGTTTGTTATAAACACTGTTAATCATAATTAATATTTATAGATATAGTAATCATGTTATTAACAAAATTGATGGTTTGAGGTCGTAATAATGAAGCTACATTTTCACACCTTTTTTTTTTTAGGATGGGAAATCATCAAATGACTTCTCCCACTCTGGGCGGAGCGGGAGGGAGTGTCAGACTCTTACTGACTAAAACCCATCCATGTTCCTTCCTCGCCCTTTACGTTCCGGGGCCGCGGTATCTCTTTCGAACTGTCCCGCAACCCCGGCAGGCTTCGGCCCTTGCGGGCCCCTCTCTTCTGCTGACATCTCTTTGAGGCGCGCGTGGAACACGAACGCGCCGTCGACACGGCCTGTCGTCACTAGACGGACGGACGGCTAGCTAGCCCATAGCTAACCGTCCACAGGCCCGCATCTACGGTGGCCGGTAGCCACCACGTGGCCCCCGACGCCCGGTGCGTCTCCCGCGGCGGCCGGGACATTTTCACACCTAAGTCTTTCTTTTATGTACCTAAAAACATTGTTTTTATTTCCAAGAATAGATCACCTTTTTACAATCTGAGCGTGAAGTAGGTAACTCTGGGATTATTTCAGATGAACGCGAAACGACATTTTACTACATATATTTACTTTTATGACATCATATTTTCGTAATGAAAATACACTGCCCAATGGTTCTTAAAATCTAGAAGAATTATACAAAGTGAAAGAGACATTGGCGCAAGATTACCACGTGTTTAGTATTCCATACATTTTTACTGTTGGTGCTGGTTTTGCACTTTTGTAGAAAACAGCAGTTTCTTTTTTTTTAAACCGATGTAAAATTCCTAAGTGGTGGTTTCAAAATGATTTGCAATAGGTACACGTGGTAATTATTCGTGTGTCGATGTTCCCTTCCATCCTGTATTTTCATCAGGTTTTAGAAACATCCTCAACATAACTAAATTGAAAAAATCACCAACCAATTGACCAAGTAAACTAAAACGAAAAGACGTTTTAGCATCCCACTTATGTTATTGAATAAAGTAAGTTTGAAACTCGCCTAATAAGCCGGAGTTATATCCCGACAGGCGCGTCAATAAACATGACAAAATAGGCCCATAATAAATATGGAATAGGGTTTCCAATCAAGTCAACTTCGCGCCCCCCCCCCCCCCCCTCGCGCCCGGCGCAGGAAACGACACAGACCTACTAACTTGTGAAAGGTACGCAAGCTACACTCTGGTTTAGTTGGAAATAAACAGCTTATTTGGAGGAAAATGTATAGAAGTCTGGTTCGATCTGAATTTCTACAGGCATTTTGTCTCAGTGTAATAATTTGTGAAGGGCGGATGTCTATGGGCCTTTAAGGGACCGGCGGAGCATGCGTTTTTCGTACAAACGTAATACCAAAATAATTTGATAACCAAACGTATTTTTAAGATAGTGTTTATTTATTTGGATTGGATTACAGAATATCTATGTTCCCAAATATATATTTTAAAAGGAAAATTATATAAAGACGAGATATGAGAAATTTAAAATTTCTATAGAAAACTTATTTTTCTCATAACTCTTGTTTAAATCAGTATCCATTCAAAATATATATTTGGGAACCTAGATATTCTGTAATCCAATCGAAATAAAACCACACTACCTTAAGAATATGTGTGATTTACAAATTATTTTGGTATTACGTTTGTATGAACGACGCACGCTCCGCCGGCCCCTTAAGAAATAAAATTTTGTTTTCAAAATGACTTGGTTTTGCTTGTGAAATTGGTCAAATAAACACAATTACTTAAAAATGTTTTTTTTATATTTGTTTTTTTTTTCGTTTTTCATTCTGAATGAAAAACAAAATACTTTTGACTGAGCGTATAAAACTTTTAACCGCGATATAGTTCAAACTTATAATCAATCCCTATTTCAGTATTTTTCCATCAAATTACATCTAAATTCATCTTGAATCCATGCTACGAAATCTCGTAGCAGTTCTCGTAGCGTCGTAGCACTGTAGCACGGGTGGAGGCGACGCGGCGGGCGCCCTGCATATCTCGCCACATAATATAGACAACTAGGCGACGCCTTGGGACAAATTTTTAAATTGCCTCCTGGCCCTACAGTACCGACTCACGGCAGGTCAGCTTCGCGTTCATTACTCACGCAATTTCATCAACCATATTTTTTAATAAAGTTTTAAATTCTTATTTCCAAAATCATTCTGATTTACCGTAAGGCCTAATTTCTTAGCTAATTAAAATTCTATAATTATCTTCTACGTATATTTACATATAGACACTTGGCACGTGTAGTGACGGCGTTCCGGTTTATATAACATAATCGTACCTAATAATAACAACCCAGTTCTCCAGAAATCACCAATAATACATATATGTATATGTTGCTAACGCGTAAAACACGCCTATTTGACAATTTTTAGGCAAATGATGATCAACTGGGTTGTGGAGGTCAGATAGGCAGTCGCTCCATGTAAAATACTGGTACCTATTCAAGTGCATCCGGTAAGACTGGTATCCGACTCCAACATAGTTGGGAAAAGGTTAGGCAGGTGATGAGCCAAATGACGATCAGGGGAATGTACAAATTATCATGCTCCTGCCTCTTTCTCAATTTTTGTAGAGTTAGCGTACTCCATATTATCACATTATCCCTATTTAGATCACATTACTTATAGCATGGTAGGAACTTGTATCCTAGTAATTTCACACAATTCATCGAAATCTTCGACTTTTTCTTGGTCTTCGTCTGTCTTTTATCATATGAAAAAAGACATCTCGAGTGTTTAGTGACTAAACACTCGAGAGTCCGAGTGTTTAGTGACTAAACACTCGAGAGTTGAACATAATTATGTTTTGTTTTTGCATATCCTACAACTAAAGTCTTTACCTCAAATCTTTCTAAACTAAACCTATCAGAAAATATGTTTATAAATAAATAAAGTGCTTGCTCATATCTGCACTGAGTCTAAACATTCGTTGCGAGGCTACGAGACAAGCAATGGAAACAAAGCAACGCTAGGGGCCCAAGATAACGCAAACTACATCAAGATACGTGAGAGCCCACTTCGGAACTTTGTGTGGGCTATACCGCGACTTCTGTTTATGCTAGTGTAGGCTTATTTGTTTGTTGAATATTTTACTTACGGTGTCTGTATATTGTAAATTGGTTTTACAAAAACACTTTCACACGTCACATCGTGTTATGCTTTAGAACTAGATGGGCCGGTGTTTCGTACCTGACAACTTTGAGAAGGAACAGCCGAAACAAACTCAGAGGTCAGTCTCTTTTAAAGTCCAGACATTAGTCAAGTCATTTATGTATAGGTGATGATCTTTTAAAGTCCATGTTCACCAAAAAGATGACGGTCCGATTTTTAAAAAAAAATATGTTTAAAACACATTTTTGTATGGGAACATGTCACAGTGACAGCTGGTTTTAGATAATCAGACCGTTATCTTTTCGGTGAACATGGACTTTAGAAGGTCAGATGCGTAGTACTTTCACCAGTACCCACCACCACCACCTGTTTATGTATGTTGGTCAATATTATGTTTGTAGATATCTCGATATTATCTCAAAACAATAGAAAATAAATAAAAATCTATAAATTGAACATAATTACATACATTATTTTTCTCATTGCCTGTCTTTAGTTCCCTTGCGAAACACTTGCTTACTTACAAAAAAAACACTGTATTTCTACGGCTATGCTTTGACTATTGCAGTAGAATTTACTCACGTGTTATGCTGCGTAAATGGTTGATGTTTCACTTGTTCCAAACAAATTATTATAAAATTTTCCAAAATGTTAATTGGTTGTTTATTTATTAAGATTTACGGATTTACAAAACAGATATTTTACTTTTAAATTATTGTGAAGCAGCGGTAAATAAAACCGCACGTAAAATAAACCGTCTATGAAACAGCTAAAATTATCACAATCATTAAATTATAGACTAAATAATTCTCACAAATAAACATCAACATTCAAAACAAGTATTTAAACAAGTTAAGTTTCAAGTTGTAGCGGCATTTATTCGCACGAATATGTATTCGGATCCATATTTACATAATTCAGGCGCCGCCGGAATGATTCCGTAGTTGTGTATTACACAAAATGAACGTATCCCGAGATCCCACTTACAAATTGAACTGAGTCGGTGGGCTATTCTGTATACACACTACTGTTGTTTGGGACACATTAAAATGACCAACAGTCGATGCTATTTTAAGTTCTGTACGATTTTGGTAACAAAATGAGATTTTGTGAAGAGCAATGAAAGATTGTCGTTTTCTGCACGGACTCTCTATTTTCAACCGACTTCTAAAAAGAGGAGGTTCTCTTTTTTTTTTTTTGTGTTTGTTACCTCAGAACTTTCGACTGGGTGAACCGATTTTGATGATTCTTTTTTTATTTGAAAGCTGGTGCTTCCCGTTGGGTCCCATTTTAATTTGTTGAAGATCTGATGCTTGATGCTGATCTTCGGAGATATACAATGGAACTCTTCAAAAATAGACGGCAAATCTGCAGTGGTTGCTGCATCCGCTTGTAGGTTCATTGTTTATACTACATCATGACGTAACATCACGCCTGTATGCTCTGAGGGGGTACGCAGATGTGTACAATATACCCAGATTTCGACAATGTTTGTTACGTCAGAACTTTCGACTGGGTGAACCGATTTTGATGACTTTTATTTGAAAGCTGGTGCTTTCCGTGTGGTTTCATGTCAATTTGGTTAAGATCTTACGCTGATCTTCGGAGATATAAATGGAACTCTTCAAAAATACACGGCAAAGCTGCAATCGCTTGGTTGTTTATTGTTTATGCAACATCATGACGTAACATCACACCTGTATGCTGTGAGGGAGTACGCAGAAGTATACAATACACCCAGATTTCGATTTAGACGTGTAAAGTTCCATTCAATGGGATCCCGGAGAAATAGAGGTAACTCCTTAACTTTATAGACACACCAGAAGCGGTTTGCGTAGTTTTAGGCAGAGTACAATCTCGGAGTGATCCCATTTCGATTTGATAAAGATCTGGTGACTTCGGAAGATAAGCAACTGAACTCCTTAATAAAATATGATAGCAAATGTACTGGGATCGCTGAACTCTCACTCAGACTCACGTCTGTCTATTGTTTACACCAGTTCATAACAAAAAATCACACCGATACGCTGTGAAAGGGTAAGCACCTGTGAACCACTAAAAAGTGAAAAATAAAAACTTTTTTGCAAAAAATGTAACCGACTTCACACAAAAAAGTGAAAAATAACTTTAGCTTCAGAAGTCGGTGACAAAAAAACTAAATCAATCAAACAAAGGTCACCGACTTCTGAAGCTAAAGTTATTTTTCACTTTTTTGTGTGAAGTCGGTTATATTTTTTGCAAAAAAGTTTTTACACATATTATTAATCTATCGTATATTAAAACCTATATTAATTTCGAAGACCACGGATTTAATTCTCAGTAATCTATAACAAAAAATTGCTAAAACCTAAAAATAACAAAGCCAACCTTAAGAATAACAACCTCAAAACATTTATTGATTACCCAACAAGAAATCTTAAATCAGAAATGTAACTGCGATTAAGTGGTACAGAATAGAGGCGCTTACGGTCCATTGGGACGCTCTGGCCCGAATGGAGCGCGCATACTAATTCGTGGTCGTTCGAGGAGCATTCAAATAGCAGCGAAGCCCCAGCTTATGGGATATGTGAGACGAAGCCCAAGATTTAGTTTACAACTTAGATTACGGCCCTGGTGGTCAAGAATTAAACAAGTAATCTAATGGCACGCGTAACGTGTCCCTACAAACAATCTAATTGAAAGGATTTGATATTAAACATACACAGCACGTCTTGTTGTGCTGGCTAATAGGATTTTGGGAGGTGAATCAATTAATGGTTTTAATTGGAACTAGTTTTAGTGTATAATAACGTTTAAAGGATTCGCCTTAAAAATAACAAATAAAAAGTCTCCTATCGACAATAAATTATTTTTATTTAATTCGGCCTCACCAGTCGCTGGTATATGCAAATATTTATAATTCTAAGTTGGCTAAGTCGTATGTACCTGTTCTGGAAGTATTTATAGAAATATTTATTACTTTCTATTACACTTCTAGCATCAGACTTTTTTTAAGAACCGTAACGTGTTAAAGAATTCCTAATACCAAATAATTCTTTAAACCTTATCCATTTATTCATACTTACATTAATTTGATATATAATAATTAGTGTCATAAGAAATGTGTCAAAAAAAAGTTTAACTTTCTTAAATATAGTTTAACCCCTAAAAGAAAACTAAAAAGAGCCACTTGACAAATAACACCAAGTCGCCGAAGCAGACCTCGAGATTGCGTCTGAAAAGCTTTACCTGTTGCATGACTCGTTTCAGCCTACAACCAGTGCACGGTGGCTTACAGCTCAGTCGTTTTCTTTTTGTATGCATTTACGTTTCAGATTAAAAGATCCAATCGCCACCCCAACGTTCGGGGGCCTTCGTGTGCGCCCGGCAGGCTTCGCCGGTGTCGCCCACGGATGATTGGCCGGCGCGAGAATGGGGTGAGTGATGACGCGTTCGAGGGAAGTTTTCGCGCTGGAATATCAGTTGTGGTTGCGGGGTTGAGCAGCGCGGCCGTGAGCCGCTGCCTCGGTCCGGTCGCCTCGTCGTGAGCCACCCGCCTCGAGGTAAGTGAACATTTCATTCGATTAAAAAGCAATTTCTCCTGAGAAGTGTGATTCATATACCTTTACCTAAGCTTGATTAACTTCAACTTGGATAAGGTGAGAAATATATAAACTTGATTATTTCGCAATTAACATTACTTTAATAAATATGGGTTACCGAGATGTAACTGCCTTTCTCGTTAACAATCAGATAAACTGATGTTACGTAAATAAAAGGACCTAATTCCTCAAAGAAAATAATTATATCTTAGTAAATCGCACTGCAAACGAAATTGCTTTTTCTTTGAATTGTTTGTGCAAAGTTTTTCAGGAGCAGGGATGGTCAAGTTACAAACCGAAGCGGAGCGGAAGAATTGTTTTTCAGGGATTTCTTCCAATCAGCAAGTATTTTTATAGATAATATGCTGACTTTTATTAAAACATTGTTCTCCATGACTACATCCGGTTAGAAACTACAGTACTTTCACAGTTTTTATGTCTTGTGACTGGGACTAGCTACATTTAATTTTCATCTTTGTTTCGACAATTCACAAGTGCCTGTAATTGGCCTACTTGAAATAAATGCTTTGATTTGATTTGATTTGATTTGACACACTGACCCCATTTGGGGAAAAGCTAGCCACACGATTATAGTTCTCCATCATTATTTAACTTCAACAAAAGGACCTTGAATTATTAAGAATATTTAAATAAAATCTCAAAAATTGGCTCAGCGATTATGCTGTCTCACCCATTATACTATCGAAATATTTCCTCGAAATAATTGAATCGAAGACGAGAGTTTTAAAAATCGTTGAAAAGAATTAATCTATAATTTTCAAGCATACTGTCCGATATGCTTCTAAACAACGTAAAACTAATAATATCGGTCCATAACCGCCGCAACCTCATACATTTCGCAGAAACAGTATCTGGACGCACTCGACACACCTATGTTTATCTCACCGAGGTTTTACATGACCTACATTGGCTGACTACCTATTATAGACTAGCTGCTTATATTTACAGGACTACATTGAAACATGGCTGAATAAGTAGCCATATTGAAACAGTATTTGTCCCTTATTTTCTTTGCGTCAACATCATTTTCAAGGTATAAAAGGGTTGGGAGATTTTTAATATAGAATTAATTCAGAAAATACAGTCTTAATGGGGTTTTTTTATTAGATGAAAAGGCTTCCGTTTTATTAATGGAATTAATTATTTTTCAATACACTTCGTTCCTCGAAAACTGGTTCTTTTCGCACTACGAATAGGTTCAAAATGCAGTGTATTTCACACACGTGCGTTTTTTATGTTTTTTCCACACATGTGCAGAAAGCAAAATTGCCACAGATTTGTCCAAACTGGTCAATGCATAATTAAAAAATTTCGGATAAGCGATCTACGTCTTTATGGCGGCGACGTAATCATTTTTTGAATATTCAAATTGTGTTATAAATTCAATATCATAGATAAACATGATTCTTTAAAACTAATATTTTCTTTTATAAACAAATTAACATTTATTTGTGTCCTAAATTCAAAAACATATAAAAAAAAATATTTTTTATATAGCTTCATACCTTTGCTTCTCCTTCAACCTGGCGAAAGCATAGCGCGGAAAAATAAAATTAAATCATAGTCTCGTAATAATTCGTGACACAAATATTTTAATTAGGTACATTCTTTTATTTTATTTCTCCAAAAGTGTATTGAAAAACGTCGTTTGATACACGTGGACATTTGTTATTGCAGTTCTCGGTTCAAAAACACCTTCGCCTTACGGCTCGTGTGTTAATACCGCCTTGAACTACAGTAACAAACTTTCTCCACTTGTATCATAATGTACTATTTCCGATTCAATGATTTCGTATAAAAGAGAGATAGTTCATTATTGTATTAATTACTGATAAAAAAATAATAACTTTTCGAAATGTCTATTTGTACTTTGTCCTTCTAAAATTATGTCAGATTTTTACATAGATAGACTAAAAAAAATATACTAATATTTCTCTGATGCTCTTTCAAAATACCTGCGCTGTACATCAGAAATTATCTGCTTAACCATTTAACCGTTAACTAATACTTAACAGACTGTAAATCTGATTTAAGTACTGCGTTTAAAAGTAAAAAAAAAAAAAATATACGCAACTCTTTTAGTTACATAATAAGTTTATACATTACACAGATAATCTCTTATTTAATATCCTACTCGTATAACCAAGCAGCTCTTTTGAGGAAAATCGTCGGCTTAATTATGAAGACATATTTCCATTAAGTAAAGATATCGCTCGTGTTCAATACACAAAGTTCCATTTAACAATATTCTCGTTAATTATGTTTACTAAGCGATCCAATTTATTGAGCATTTCCTCTCGATCTGCGGTTGATTCCGTTTAAAATCAATTTCATAATGTAATCGGGATTACAACCTATTTGGTAGGTTATTTGCTATGTTTTAGTAAGCAAAATAATTTATGAAAGGGTTAGGTTTCGTACTGATAATTTATTTTTCAAATATTAAATGAAAACGAATTTTCATAAATGTATTCCAGTTATTTTATGGTTTACATTTTGGTAAGCCCACCCAACCAAGTACGGGTATTAAATAAGGTGATTTTCATATTTAGTTCTTATACTATATCGTTTTTAGAAACAGCGAATAAAAGATATATCGTAGTATTACAAATACATCAAGTCTTTTACCTACAAAGCTGTAAAGCCGGAAATGTACAAATACAAAATTATTATCTTAGTTAAATACAACGAGAGGTAATCGACAATCAATATTTCATGAATATCCATAGCCAACTTAAACTGTTAAAGTAATCCTAAATCTTCATGATGAACGAAACAAAACTTGTTATAACTACCTAAATTATTATTCATCTCTATTATTTCTATTACTAGAATTGTTGTTTAAAAGTTACTTAACATTATAAATTCGTTTAGAGAATAATAGAGTAGTTTTATACGTAGAATTTCGATAAAAACAGCAAATTTTAGCGAGGTTTCTTTCTTTTTCAATAAAATAACATGCCTATTTATAATACCTTATTAACGAAATTGCTTGGAAAGCTTTAAAATTGTTTGTTAATTACTTCCTCGAATATGAAATCCCACAGAGAACTTCATTAAATAAAATTCTAACAAAAAAAACTTGTACGGCTTAATATTTAAAAAAAAAAACGAAATAGTCGGTTGTGTGCACAAATCATATTTAGTTGAAATTATATGCAATATGCCTTTCATTTATATTCGAAAAGACAGCACAGTCAGCCACTGCGCCAGCCGTGTTAACTAGCTAGGATTTCCATTATGCTTTCTTTTTTCTGATTAGAGTAATAGTTAGGAAAACAATAAAATATAAATGATATCATAATATTTAAAAAAAAGCTCCCACGCATTATCCTCTAATCAACAAAAAGCAAACGCAATCAAGAAATAATCTTATTGCGTACGAGATTTTAGTTCAAAATCACTCAGTACGGACAGCTACAAAATGCTTTATAACAAAGGGAAATTCCAGCTTTTCACTCATCGGTCGAGTCATCTAGTAATGAAACAGTAGGCTGGAACAGTATACTGCCACTCCACAGCTCACGGTACACAAACTCGGCCTCATTTTTATTTTCACTCACTGAATACTTAGGTACTGTTTTATTATGTGCGCTTTCTGGTATCATAAAATGCATTCAGAATCACAATTGGCTGTTACAGTCCAGTCATATTACTGACTATGATCGTATACGGGTACAAACATTTGCAGAAAACTACCTTATGAGATAAAACAGCTTTTTAATTTATCTACAAAAAAACCTTCTTCCATTGCAATACTAACAAAATATTTGTTTAAAAAATGTCAGTGTCGAAAAGTGACTGTAGCAAACAAACAGTTCAGTTCCGCTATTTATTATTTGATTTACCAGTTTTCTGGGAACAGCCCACGAAATAAATAAAAAGTTTGGCCGTCAGGTAGATATAATAGTATATTTTATAACGAGGGACTAAACGAAGCCATTATATACCCGAGGTGGTTTGACTCCCGAGCTTGCGAGGGAGTCATTAAAAAGCGAGGGTATATTAAGTTGGCGTTTAGTCTCGTGGTGCAAACTGTACTTTTCACTTCGAGTGCGAGAAAAATAGTCATTTAAAACCGAAAAAATTTACACTCGACAAAAATTCTGAACTGAGCGGTCAGTTTTTTCTTCTATCAGGTCAGTCACAGATTAACAATTTAAAACACAACACAAACTCTCAACATTGTCGCAATGAAGATGATCCACACTCCACAGATAATTAGTACCTACATTACTGCAGCGGCTAGCAACAGAGGCATTGCACATACTTTTCTTTATTTTCTTCTTTACTTTTACAACGATGCACACAAACAACAACTCGCGTTGAAGAGTTCATTTGTTTTTTTTTTTTTCAATAAACCGCTTTCTATCTGCAAGCCAATTCGAAATTTAAATAATACCTTTGATCCATTATAAAAATAAAAGTTACTGTTTTGTGACCATGTTTCAGAGTAAAAGATCGTTCCATTTTTAAATTACTTTTTACTCCCTAGGGAATAAACGGTCACTTTAATCCCGCTTCGTAGGGCTATAATGGCGTTCTTTTAGAGCATGAGAAGTGAAAAAAAAATAGTTACTCTTTTGTAACCATGTTTCAGAGTAAAAGATCTAGGGAATAAACGGTCACTTTAATCCCGCTTCGTAGGGCTATAATGGCGAACTTTTAGAGCATTAGAAGTGAAAAACAAATATTTTGGCTCAAAATAATTTCCTCCTACATATATTGATATAATTTACCTGTTTTGTGGCAACCAGGCATACACTCGTAAGCAAATATTGTCAGGATTGTAGAAAAACGTACAAATATTCATATTCGTACATTTGATTGGTTTTGCGACATTTCTGTTTACTTTTTAATGAGTTTTGACGAATCGACTTCGTGTGATTTTGAAACCAATCAAACTTTCTCACGTTAGCCGGGACTTTAGAAATTACATCGCCATTATGAAAACAAAACTGATACTTTGGATTCTATATTACTTCTTTGGTATTTTATTTAAGTTGTATTTATAACCATATAATATAAATTGGATGGATGGATGGATGTTTGTTACTCAATTACGCTGGATATGGATAAAATTTGGCACAAGAGATAGATTATGGTCTGGAATAGCACATAGGATACTTTTTCTCACAACAATACACATCAAAATGTCAGTGCAATCGAAGTCGCAGAAACAGCTAGCGTTTATATAACATGATACACTTTTACTTATTGATTACATACTAACATGAACATTTTCCCTACACAATTCATCTACCATCTCAAAACTACACAGCAACTATATTCACCTAAAGACACACCTCTGTACTGTGTCGCGTTATCGTGCCATACATTGTCATTTTAATAGGAGCGGACAATGAACGTCGCACAATCATTACCCAGGCGGCATATGGAAGCAGTTCGGTGCTAGATTGATCGAATTCTGAATGCCATAGAATGACTATTGTGAACACGTACGAACAGCACTCGGTCGCACACCGAGACGCGGAGGCGTGAATAGCCCTGCCGGCTCCACGTCATGGGGTGTCATGCTCTCGAATGTACCGTGATTCGATAACTGCACCATTTCAACGAGTCGTATACCGTACGACGTCAATCTGAATTGTAACAGCTAAGGCAACTTCTGCTTCGGACATTGGTAATAGTTAGGCGAGAATTGAGTTGAGGAATACATGTTTATGTGTGGCATTACATGGCTTATCATCAATGTTCTAGTTTTAAACTAAGTTTCTTTAACTGTCGTATGAATTGTTCTGTAATATTTTCGTTTAAATATACAGATAGCTAGAAAATGATTTTTAATTGCATTAAAACATAGTGAAATGCAACGGAAAATTTAAAAAAAAATACAGAATTAAAAATTAGAACATTATGGTTGGTTTCTAAAATCTGTTTAACATTTTAATCTTCGAACAAGAGCCATCGTATCCCTCATATTACATGTTACCAAGTCATATTTAATAACTTTCTAAAGATAATTTATATGCTTACAATACATAAGCTACGCAAAATGAAACACGAAGCGAAAATATCCGTGATACAAACAAGTGATCGACGTAATGAAAGTTGTTCGTAAATGTGTGCTTCATTAATTAGCAGTCGTAATTGTAGCGTAACACGATCGCATTCGCCAGGATTATCACAACTTTTCGAACATTAAATATATCGGAAACAATTTTGAATTTTCGACACATTTATTTCTAGGAAAATTGTATGTTTATGGACAGAGAAAATAAATACCAGAAAAATAATAAATGGTTTTCCAAACAAGTTCAACAACATATAAAATAAATAAATTATGTTTATCACAGAGGACCCAAACATCGCATACAAAACGATATTTCTTTTAAAATGTTTGCTACGACGTAGCAAACCTGCTACGAAGGTCTACGAAATGTAAAAGTTAATTTCCAAGCTGCTAACTAACATTATTAAAGCCAACCGCATCTAAAACTTAAAGGAGCTAATAATAACACAGACATAGGCCGGTTACAATTTGTAAAGTCCGCAGACGAAATAACGATTATGAGCGTTCACGGTCGGGAGGCTTACCTCACCCGCTTAACTTTGTAAGTCTGCCACAATTACTTCTAGGATCGCTTAATAAGGCGACCTGAGAGAAACATTTAGAGGATTTTTAAGATTTCCCCGTCGCAATGGCCCGGTCGCATTCATAAATGAACTTCGTTACACGACCGGTGCACTTTAATCCCCTCTATAAAAGTAATCGTGCGTGCGCTTATTGGAATTGCTTTATCAAAAATACTACCCTGTCCGTTTTTATCTGAGCAATATTCGTTTATATGATTTTATTTTACAACTTGAGGTTTTTGTGTCCGTTAAATGGCACGTAGTGCGGATTATTTGGTTTGCGTCCAGTTGTCCAATGTTAGTTAAGTTTTTGAATGCAAAATTTCGAACGGGCAATTGAATCAGCGTTTTAGTTATTGATTCGTGATTTTGAAATGAACAATTTTAGAAATGATTCGTGCATTATCAATTTGCGGCACGCTCTCAAATTGAAAAATTATCTATTTCAACAAATCATTATCGGAGCAACCTCACAAAACCTTGAAACTTGGCCAAATTTACTAAAACACCTTAATATAAATTGAAACTAATATTATTGCAAGTTAGACTTGAAATTAAAACTACAAACTACCGAGACGCCTGATAAATGTAATCATTTATGTCTTAAGACTTCATTTAATTGTGTCGTAGCTGTGAAGAGCCGAATTTATCCGGTAGTTGGGTGAAATCTTAGCCGTCTTGTTGAGGTCGACTTGATTGTGCCGAGTCGACCTCTGCTCTAACAAGCTAGTCAGCCATCCCTTTGTGGTGCCGCAACAGACTCAATCTTACTGCACTTTCGTGATCAGTCGTCTTGGACGCCTCCTGGATAGGTTCAAGATATCTGTTGTGACACTAAATATTCCATTCTATTGAGATATCCTAGTACCAGTCAGGCACACGATTATTGTAACAGTGTCATGTTTCCCCAGATACTTGTATAGTGCTACGATTAATGAAAATTCAATCTTCTCCTAATTTACTTAAACAGCAGATTAATGAGCGATTCCTAGAAAACACTTAGGGTGGGAATAATTATTTGTTTGATCCTCTGAGGGTTAGTGAGGGTCTGATTAACTCGTTTAGTATGACAGATATACTCGTACTATATTCGTTATGTTACGATTTGACGGAAATCATATATGGAACGCCTTTCTCCTTTATACATCACCTGAAAGAACCGTTACAGGAAATAAAAATATTGGTAAAAGACATTTTATCAGTTAACAATGGCCATATAAAAGAGACATCGGAAGTATAATATTTTGAAGTTAGTGAACCAAACTGAGCGTCCCCGCCAGACGACAAGTGCAGTACCCATTGTCCTCGCGAACCACTTTATTGCTCCCGGAACCAAATAACCTCCCTTTATACCAGTTTTATATCGAGCAGCTTATTGGATGAAATGGATATTTCAGTAACAACACGTTCCCATTGTAAAGTTCGTCTCAAATGAGACACGTTCGTGATGCGAATGCGATGCAATTGGCTATTATCACCTGAAACTCAGAATAAGTGCGAGATTACTCGAATGTGTCATGGATGCAATTTAAAAAAAAGATAATAAACCTCTAAAATACTTATTAATGGTAACTATGATTGTGGGCTAGTCTGAAAGTCTGTGCTATTTCTTTGCCAATTATTTTAGCTTCCAGAAATGATAAGATAAGATACTAAAATACATATAATATATTTTTAATACTTATAATACATTTGGTAATTTATTATTTATATACGTACACATAGCCATACAACTTTTATTATATTTTGTTACCCTACGGAGCTCATCTAGTACAAGTCTGTATTGATCACGGCGACTTCTAGAACTTATATCCTCTGCTGTTTTGAACAATCTATACATATAATAAAATCGTAGGAAAGTCAAAACTGTACATTGAATATTTTTTTGAAGAATGCTTGGGGCGTGATCTACAATCGATATCGAAACCAAAAATATAGTTTTTAGAATTTTTTGTCTGTTTGTCTGTATGTATGTCCGGGCTAAACTCAAAAAGTACTGCATGGATTTACTTCAAATTTTACATGAATATTACTAAGAGGTCGGGTCAACATATAGGCTACATATTATCACGCTATCACCTACGGGGGAGGAGCTGTGAATGACTGACTGGGTGATATATCAACGCACAGCCCATACCGCTAGGTCTACAGATTCCAAATTTGGCAAGTAGGTTCCTTATGTGGTCTAGGGGTGGATTAAGAAAGGATTTTTCAAAACGGGGCTCCATAGTTTGTATGGGGAACCCAGATTAATTAGACTATTTCATTCGAAACTTTGCAGTAGTACTCTAATTGAAAAAAGAGTGGAAACGGGATTTAGGTTTTTTCAAAATTCCCCGTTTTTTTAAGGGGGTGAAACGGGGCTCCAAAGTTTGTATGGGGAAACAAGATTAGTAAGACTATTTCATTCGAAACTTCACAAGAGTACTCCTATTGAGAAATGAGAAGAAACGTGCTTCAGGTTTTTTCAGAATTCAACCCCTTAAAGGGGGAAATGGGTCGACAGTTTAAAAATCAATGCACAGCCCAAACCGCTGGGTCTACAGATTCCAAAATTGGCAAATAGGTTTCCTATGTAGTCTTGGGGTGCAGTTAGAAATAATTTACAAAATTCGTCCTCCAAAGGGGTGAAACGGGGCTCCAAAGTTTGAATGGGGAAACAAGATTAGTTAGTCTATTTTATTTGAAACTTAACAGGAGTACTCCTATCGATAAATGAACATTTGTTTCAGTTTTGTTCAGAATTCAACCCCTAATATGGAGAAATGGCGTAACAAAGTCTGAAAAAAATCAACATGGGTGTTGTTTGTATTTTTGTATCGGGTTAGGTGTATTACAAAAGCAATGATTTTAAGATTTAATGTGGTGGACCTGAAATTCCATCATCCCCATTTGGGTTGCAGTGGGGTTGGAATGAAAAATTAAAAATCATTATGGGTGTCGCTTCCGAGATTATCAAGGGTGCTGATTACGAATATGGTATTTATTATGACATCCAGAAGATGGCGGATTCGACTTCTGTACAGGATTATTGGGGTATCAGGACAAATGCGCGACTTAACGGCAACTAAGGTTTACTCTTGGTTAGGTTTACTCTACATCATCATAGGTGAATAAATAAATAAATCACCATCATCATCTTTAAAAATAAAAAATAAATAAAAAATTGTATATTGATATGATATTCGGTAAGCCAGAAAACAAGTCGTAGGCTACTTTTATACCCATAGGTGACAAAGGTGGTTCACGCGGACGAAGTCGCGGGCAACAGCTAGTTATTTATAAAGGTTAGGTTAGGATTTACCTACGTTAAATATTTATCTTCTCTCGGAATTTAACATATAGAATAAAAAGTACTTCTGATAGAAGTAGGAAGTGGGTGGGTAGATATTAGAGCTCTTTTTAAAATTGGATAGTAATCAATCAACGGTCATTTTTCAATTTCCATTGATGGCGCTTTGCGAGCCGGAACAATAACGTATTGTTTATTTATTGGTACATTTCCGGTTATTTCGGTTTATTTTTAAATGGACGTGAACCACTCTGTTGTAGTTCATTTAAAATAGTAATTTATGAGAATGTATCTACTGGTTAAATTATTCGAAATATGATAGAATTACTCTATATAATGACATGATGTAATCATGAACGTAGCTATTTGTTTATAATAAAGAAGAAAATACGATTCAATTTTTTTATAGTACTTGGGATGTTAATAAAGTTATGGTGTTGCAAAAACAAAATATTTTTTTCAATCTCAACTAAAAACAAAAAGAGAACATTACAAAATCCATACATTCATATAAGACCACGTCTAATGGTTGCACGTAGCACAACAAGAGCCCACAACGATAACTTACACCCCGTTAACATCTTCCCACAACCTTATATAAACAATATAAACATACTTTGTTTTATATTTTAAACGAGTATGCATTTATATAGCGAGCAGGAGCGACCGAGCGGCCATTAACCGCCCGTGAGACGCCTTAACCGTTTTATGAACATCAAATCTTTCATAGCCCTATTGTGGTTGGGAAAATGAAAACTACCTATAAGTGGGTGCTAAAATACCGTTTGGTTAGAAAAAGTTATGTTAATTTCTAAAAACTAACACGTGCAAGGTGTGTTTCCGGGGGTTTTTCTCCTATTGTATTTGATTGTAATCATATTTTTATGCGAACATAATATTTTTGAACCCACAAAATTAAAATTGTTCTTCAAGAGTTCAGTCATTATTCCAAGAAAAGTAGCTTTTGAATTTTCCTAAGTATGTATCTACGATCACAGTAGTACATACTCGAATTAGTGCTCATGATTAGAACAAGTCATTATTAGATACTAACAAGACTAGCAATATAAGCAGAACTGAAAGCCTGCACAAAAAAGGATAATTCTATTCTGAATCATTGTTCTACTTGTTAAAAACCAGTTTTGAAACACAGTTCACTTATTTTACAAAATACCTAGTGTACCGCTATTTACATGCACGGCCTTCCTCCGTTCATCCGCTGTATAAAGTCCTTCGATGTGCAATGTGAAGGAGAAAGATGAAATGAGGCATGGCGGATAGCGTGCGACGCAGCTACCGGAAGTAACGTCAAAGCTTTCATTGTTTCCGGGCGGCGACCGGCGCACGCGCCGCGCCCGCACTCGAAATGAACATTCTTTCTTACATTGTGAACCGATTTTAATTGTATGGAGCTATTGGACCGCGAATAGTAGTTTGTTATAGATCGAATTTTATATTGATTTGGTTCATAAATTTTGAAACGAATGTCATTTGTTGCGATGACCTGAATTGACTCCGTGATGCAACAAATGGGTGTGATGGATGTGGTAGTATAGATATCGTAGAAAAGTTACCTACTGTATCTATTTAAAGTTATTTCATGGTTTATTGGCACGCCGCAGAATTATTTGTTTTAAAACTATTTCTCACTCTGTAAAAATTTAAAAGAAGAAAAAATAATTCTCACTTTTTCAAATATAATGCTTAGGTATTTTATTAACCTACGCTTAAAAATTTAACCAAAAAACCTCTACGTCATGTTGCCTGTTAATGCTCTGCAGTGTAAAGCATTATCTATTTATTGTAAGAGTCGACCCAATTTAGCGTCGAACTCCGCCATTACCAAGGACCCTTCGACAGCACAATAAAAATGATTTATAGAGCTACGAGATCGTCCGCTCAAGAATATAATACGACTTTATTTATTGCCAGCGAAACTGATAATAAACATCTGTGTGAACGCCTATTTATTTTTCAAGAACTATATTAGGTACGTTACGAACGGTCACATTTTATAGACTGGCTATCTGTGTGATTGTTTGAAAATGTGGGCAATAACTAGTATCTACATACTAAGAAAAAAAGATTCGTTGTTGGTAGCTCAGGGATGTTCTTGAAAAGAAAAACGTATCCTTATATCTACACTAATATTATAAAGAGGAAAACTTTGTTTGTTTGTTTGTTTGGTTGTAATGAATAGGCTTAAAAACTACTGGACCGTTTTTAAAAATTCTTTCACCATTCGAAAGCTACATTATCCACGAGTAACATAGGATATATTTTATCCCCGTACTCCCACGGGAACGGGAACTATGCGGGTGAAACCGCGGGACGTCCGCTAGTGTAGGATAAAGTAGTTTTATAACAAGAGTGTTTCCCCATTTACAACAAAAAAATGTATGTAAAAATACTATACATAAGCGACAAGTGCCAAACAAAACCCCGTATCGTATGTCCACCTTTTCTAATCTAATTAATTGCTTCAGAAATTAATACGTCAATTTAGCAGAAGAATTCGTTAGCGTCGGCCGGCGGTGTCAGCCTCGCCGGGCAGGGCTGGGCACGGCTGGCCTGATGTTATTATTGGCCACATATTTGCGGCTCGCCGGCAGCCTCGCTTGCTGAACAAACTAATCTGAAAATTACACGCACCCCACCCGGCTCTATCCTAACGGGCCATCATATGAACAATACACTGACAAACTACCCCTTCAGTTACCACGTCATGAAGCTGCCACGACAACCACATGCCTTCCAAAATTTTTCAATCATAATATGCCACTAAACATTTTACAATATACGTCACGTATTTTATGAGAAAACCATTTTAATTGTTTTACCGAAACAATTTTATCATAATCTAGTCTGTGGGTGTCCGGATTATCCCAAAGATTTATCAAAATAAATACTTGTTTCCTTTTCTCATAAAATGTTTGCGTAATAAAATCCGTTAAACGTTCCCACAAAGTAGAAAATCCTTCGTTGAGGTCGAGACATTAATTTGAGGCAAGCAATAAAGGGGCAGCGAGATGTCTTCACCAGGACGCGGCGTGTCGGCAGCGCTGCGGCCCCGCTCCGGCCCGCTCGGTGACGCTCTTAAACGCTGCTCTATAAATTTCTCAATAAAAAGTTTGCTGCATATCCAGACACACTAAAATGAACCTTCAGGAAGCCACCTAAAACCCACTGCCGACCCGAAACTACACGACAGAGATGTGCACTTTCATAAATGACGGTAAACGAGAAAATAATTTACTTTGATATGATTCTCCTTCCGTACAAGCCGGTCATGCGAAAATATAACCTAACCCTAAAAGATAAGGCTTCAAATAGAACGGGTAACGTCTGTGTAAATACAATTTTTGGCAATTGATTTTACCTAGGAGATTAATGCCGCGGCTTTAGCTCGCCGCGCCGCCGTGTCGTAAAATGTAAGCGAACCTTATTCAATTAAATTTGGCGACATTATAGCAATCTCAGGCAGCTCATTTAAGAGCAGGATAACGCGGTGACAGCCTACGCTTTGTTCATTGTGTTATTTGATTGGCTAGGCTGAAATTCAGTGTTAATTTATTTGACATACACTAACCAGTATAAAGCTGGCCACAGCATAAATATCGCGGTTGCGGTGACAAAGTGTTTCAGGTAGCGAACGGGCAATTTGCATTATTATAAGTACTTATACGTATTGAATTAATTTTACCACTCGAAAATTAAGCATTATTTTTTACAATGCTAGACTTAATACATTTGTCAAATCTAGCACTTCTCACAGGTCTTTTAGGTCCTCAGCTTTTAACCAAAATTACCGAAGAACAGAGAGATCAGGTAAGAAATACCAAATCCGCAGCCGGAACCTTGAAATAACAACGCACCATTAGCCAAGTCGTGTTTATCCTGCTGAAGAAAAGGGAATTGTTGATTTAGAACCTCTAACCGCTTGAAAAACCACAGACACAATACAAAAGCTTAGTTGGACCAGCACCTTATAAAAAGGTGTTACAAAGGTATTCTACTGGATTGCATAATTTCGCAGTAGAAAATAATAACGTCACATATAGCACACAAATTTTATATAAAATGGCAGTGCAGCGCAGTATGTGCGCCACCGAACAATTGTTGTAATTTGCGGACAGTCGGTCCACGACTATTTCTAATCGATTTCGATTGTGACCGGCTTCCATGGTTCAATCTGCCCGCTGCTCCATAAAAGTTGCACGCCACGCCACTGATACCCCGTAGGCTCCCTGCGATACGAATTTCTCTCGCAGCCTCGTAATAGCCCATCGCGCATCGCTGAGCTTATTACCAGACGCCATCTATTGAGAACGGCTTTACAGGGAAATCCCGAATAGCTTGTAGACGGCGCTCAACTTAATAATATCTGCTCGCAACTTATTTTTTAACTTTCCGCTTAACAACGTTATTGGGTGGATTTACAAGGTAAAGGGTTTTATGTTGCGATTTTGTTGGAATGTTCAGGTTCGAAACAAGTAAATGATCTTTATAATGAATATTGCATGACTTTACCTATCACAAACTTTTAAAATCACGTGTAAAGATCTCTTTAAAACAGGGAAATTAAAAATTGGGCAAAATTTTACGCAACCTAAATTAATCAACTTCCAACAGGATAAAATAACATCATTAATACCTACTTTGTTGTAACTCGCAAATTGATTAGCTGGTCCCTTTCAAACTTTCTGCTTTGTTATTTAATCAAAGATCTAAATGTTTCGCATACTTCCTCTCAAACTCGGAACTTTAAGTAAGTATTTAAAAAATTGACAACTTAAGTTCGGAAGGAAAAAATCCCTTTCCAACTTGTAAGTACATATCAAACGAATAACTTAACGTAGTAAAAGGAGATGCTAATTAAAGTGTTCCTAAGTTGTCAGATGTTGTGGTTGCGCGGCCAGACGAAGCCATCTCCGTGGAAACTTTTATCCCTGGTGGACGGCCAACTTACAATCCAAGGAAATAGTCCCGCTCTAGACTGCCACTTAATTTAACATAGAACTACTCATCAGGTAGATTGTAGTCTCCCACTTACAACTAATTGATATTGAAGTCAAAGACTACAATTATTCGCAAAATGACAGAGTGTCCACTTCTAGCCATTGGGGTTAAATCGTTACACGAAATTATAGCTTCCGGATTGAAGCTACCGCAAAGGTAACGAAAAGCCGAAGCGAGCTGCGTATTTGTAAGTCGCAGACGAACCGGATACAATTACAGACGGCAATCGTCGCTGAGACCGTAGCGTAGAAATATAAGCTCTCTTATCCGTAATGGAGCGGCTGTCTCTCATTATTGCGGTCCGACGACGCTCGCCCGGCTCTGTGGCGAGTGTGGCGGCCGCGACCTCTCACACCACACTTTAAATATCGACATGAAATCTTTTTACTGTTCTTATCCCGCACTCCACTAATTCAAGACTGTCCGTTTCAGATTTTCCATCAACTTGTTGTATCTTTTTGTTTTCCTTGTTATAAGAATATTTCTGCCAATTGCTTCTCGTTTCCACTTGAGCGCGAGTTATCGAAGCGAAACAATAAGCAATATTATTACAGTTTTATTGGATGCAATTCAATATAATAATATATAGACCCAATGGAATAACAAGGTGGTATTCTGGCGCTTTTGTGTGATTTTAACGTTGGTCCTTAAAATGAATTGACAATAGATAGTGATGAGTGCTGACGGGTCTCCATCACGTTGACTTCAATGCACGATCTAGTTTTATTGTAGTGCCTTCATGTGAAAGCCAATACACAACGCGTGGAGTGGTTAATGCGCCGACCGTAATATCAATAAAGAGGGCGACGGAAGGCGGAACAGGGGTGGTGAACACCTGTCTCCTCCTCCAGGTGTCGCATTCGTGTCGACTTTCCTCCGATACTTAAAATATGGCGTGTCATTTTCTCGGCTCCGGTTACTCGTTTGTACACTGAGATTTGTTCTACGGTTGTTTAACGAAAATCATTCCTGTAATCCGATGCTTACGCGGTATTTATAATTTGGAGACGTGATTACATTTGAGCGAGCGGTAACCCGTGCGTAAACCTCAGACACATATCTTAAAATAATTGAGCCGTCTATTGGTCGAGGAGTGAGGGTTTTTGGAACCTCAATTTCGATCGTAAAATATAACTAGAAATGTGTTTTAATAAACAGTCTTCAGTCTTGAGACATTACTATTCTTAAAGGAAAAATATTTTTTTTTTCATGTGTTTAAATACCTAGCAAGAGATATATTTTCTTTACATAAAATAACACTTTTCAATGTCTATTTCTGTTTGCTCGTCGCGGTATTGTTTGCCTATTTAAATATGTGTCAGGGATTTCTCTCCCCCATAAAAAGGGTGATAAAAGCTTGCTATGTCAACACGCTGAACAAAAGTAATCTCAACAGTTCTTCTTCTTTTTCCTTCGCCCTCACTTTTTGCAAAATTTTCACAGTTGTTGAACTACATACTTAGAAATGCTCTTTACGAGGGTTAAATGAACTTTTTATCGCTTTTAATAAATGAGCCAGTATTTTAGCCACCTAATTGTGAGTAATAATCTCACTAATAGTAACATTTCAATTACAAAATACAGCAAATATGGTAAAGATCAACATCATAAAATTGCATATTTGCTGTATAGGCCTTTGCCTATGCAGACCGGGACGGCCTGGCAAGAGATAATTTTTTTACCAATGTATATTCAAACGTATCAAAATAGAAATACGACAGTAAATTGCTATGCTTTAAATTAATACCGTGCCATCGGTCGTATTTCTATATCAATACGTTTGACTGTCTATTTTGTCTTTTTTTTTAAACATTAAATTGGTAAAAATTTAAAGCCCTTGCCATCAGTCTGCGTAGGCCTTAACACACTCGTGTGTCCAGTGAGCAGTGGGAAGCAAAGCCACGGAGGCTGTCACAGTAGAGGGCCACAAACAGCGTAGTGGCGTACCGTGCGAACCACCACAATTAGGCCGAGTGCACATGCTCGCATATATACACGTTCTTTTACACACTCGATGAACTACTACTTTATTCACTGGTATATCAATAACATTCTTTAGAGTAGAGCATAATATTCTTACAAAGCTTTTCACCTGTGTATATATTGTGAATTTTGCAGCAGAAAAATACAGGAATTGGAACCCTGTACGTGACTGATTTCAAAGCATTTATTATATGTTGTGAATTCTGTTGGTGTCTGTTCACTATTTAAAAACCCTTTTACCTGATTTAGAGATTCACTACAGTTCAAAGGTTTAGTATTCTTAGGAAAAACCCTTGCTGTGTTGATTTATTCACTAAAATTATTTTACTATCCGGTAATGTGAATAGACAATAAAAGATAACCCGTCAAAAATACATGGGAATGTCATTCAGAAACAAACTTTGCCAAAACTGTTATACATATTATATTCTAAAGCTCTAAGCAATCAAGCCAAGTAAAGAAATTAGATTATTACAACCTTAATGAATAACTAAATGCAAATGCTTAAAAATAACCCGGCAATATCCAATTTAAGTTTAATTTTCAAACCATAAATTCGGTTTAGCTCCCCGGAGCGGCGCGGGATTGAGTCTCTGACTCGCCGCAAAATTGCAACCAACGTTTTTATCCCTTTGTATTGTACTTCGGAAATTTAAGAGAGGATCCCTCCATTCTTTGTAATTCTGTAACTCGTTCTGATTGTCTATCGGCAAAGCACTCTGTTAGCTATTATTTTCATTGTGGTTGAGGATTCTGAAGTCTATTGTGGAACTTCTAAAATGTTCTTGTTTGTTTTAAAACCCCTGTTTTGTGAATTAATAATGCTTATTTGTACATTTTGTGCCTTTAAATAACATTTCATATAACTGATTCGAAGAAATATCATTATTAGTTTGAGTTAAACTATACTTGTTGAGTAAATAATAAAATACACGTTGTTCTTTATCAATTTTAGAATAGGGCTCAACGTTTATCCCAGGTGTTAAAAGTACATTTATTACATAATTATTGCCTAGGCTGAGGTTGTCTAGCAAAACACGGGGAAGCATTTACCCCTCGCGCCAAATTAAGTTTGCGAACACAATTTTTCTCTAGAAAGTAAATTTATTTACATCTCGGCGCCTATATACCAAGTAGCTACCGCGCACCTAGTTTTACAATATTTATTTTACCGAGAATAAAAATTTCATTCAATTTGCTCTTTATAAGTCTTCTTTTCTGTATTAAGTACTGGGGCCGTATCTCCTGATACCGTAGCTACGAGTAGTAGATAGTACAGGTACATTCAGGTTTTTCTTTCTAAAGAGCTGATGAAAATTCTGATCTCTCTACTTAAATAAGGTTTCATGTATGTACCAAGTATTGTGAAATCTAGCAACAACGGACATAAGAATTGAAAGCACAATCTTTCCACAAGAAAAGTAATAATTTTCCACGTGATTTCAACTCCTAATCCTCTAAAATACGTTGGTCTTTTCAACGTTTCATAATGTTGTTTGATATAAAAGGTAAAATTAATTTCAGCTTCACGCGACGTTCAGGGAGAGACTCGAGAAGCTGTACAAAAACAACGATGTAATTCTTTAGCAGACACATTTTATCCTAGTTAAGGAAACCGCGTCGTCGTGCACACATGAGCTAACTCTCCCGGGCTGCATTTGCAACGTGACATTTAAATATGAATATGTCGTTGCCGCCGCTTCCGTATGAGCCAGCTAATAATCTGTGATTTTTCCGCACATCTGCTCCCATGCACTGCACGCTGCCTTAGCGCAGCGCAGGCGACGCCGAACGACTGTCGCCTTCAACACGTTACAATTAAAGCTTCGATGCATAAAAGATTTGCAAATACGTGTTTCACATATCGTTACATATTACGTATCTGTCGTCAATCTCACTTTATCGGGACATTCTTATTGCGAAACGGTTTCACAAAATCATTGCGTAGTGAAAACTTTTCCTCCTTGGCACACACTTTCTTGTAAACTTACAAGATAACAACCCCGCGACAGGCATTTGTTTGGGAGTAATTCGAGTCACCGGCGACGGAAAAGCATTTTCTCACAAATTGATGTCACTCCACGAACGATAAAAGTTTTGATTCTTGTAAAAGGAAAAAGAAAGCGCAATAGTTCATTCACTTGTAGCTGCTTTTGAAAATATACTCTTATTCAAAAGTATTGTATCTACCGATACATTTATTTAGCTGAATAAAACCCAACACAAAGTGAGTTTGACATATAAATGTAATAAATTATTCGAATCATTACCTTAACGCCTTCCCCCAGCCGCTTTAAACCGTTTCCCCACGTGGAATTCAAATTGCGCTCATTTTACGTCGACAACATTTCTTCCTAGTTACTTAGAGGTGACAAACGCAAAAATAAAGTGAGTACCCGACAACATCCAATAAACTGATTCCGGCCAAAGGAAGCAAGAAGATAACCTACTTACTGATCCGGCGTATTCTATTTGCCTGTAATAATCGCGATGACAATCTCATATTACATAAAAGATTTGCCCCTCTTTTCGATCGAAATGCGATTTTCTCCTTTCGGAGCGATTGCCGCTCGTCTCAAATTTTTTCGTCATTGAAAATGGAGCTACTACTATGGGATATTTTTGAATGTATTCGAATGAATAAGAAATTTTGGCGCCACGGAGAATGCATAATACGTAGGCTGGGAGACGGGCGGCTGTATCTTACGGGCGTCTGGCGGATAATAGAGGCAGGAGGCTCCGCGGAGACCTTGCGCGACCATTAATAAAAATATACACGTAATTGTTTGCTCGTACACAGTTTGATATTGAAGCTTTGAAATGCAGACATAAATAGTATCCTTGTAAAGAAGCTCTCTGTTGGTTCCTGAACAGATTGTTTACTGAAATATGAGATGATCAATTAACCTTTAGAGGATGTTGCTAAATAATAAAGTTGTAGTTGATTGTCTTACTTGATACAAAATAATGTAATGGATCGTTAAGCAAATCTCTTTTCACAGTTTCTGCTTACAATGATATTGCTGAAAAGATCACGTTTTGTGTTTTATTAAAGTTTGTCTCCTGAAATTAATTAATATTTGCCAATTAATTATTATTCGTTTAAATAATAGATTCCATAACCACCATAACGTGACATCAATTACACTTTATAAGTACTTAACTAAATTTCAATCTTGATAGAACTCGGGTCTCGTCAAACAACCCCTCACAAATTGTGCTAATGTGAGTACACATCCAATACTCCTCTAACACTATTCAAACAAAAGTAGGCCGCTGGGTTTCGGACTATTATAGAGACACTGTCACGATGCGTGTAATGTACAGTCTAAAGGTACAACTTGACAACTGCGAGATAACGTGAAAGTGAGCGAATTTGGGAGTCGGCAGCGCTTTTGCAGCATTAGGCTTGGGAATAAGTTTGTTCATTACGAGGGGAACAATGCGGTAGGCTCGACGGCAGCGGAGGAAACGTGCGCCGACGCCGCGACAATGGGCCCGCCGCCTTATCGCGCCGGAACGCGTCGGGCCGCGCGACGCCCCCCGCGCCCCGCTCCACCGCCGCGCCGACTTGACGTATGAGCACTGAATAAATGGGAAAACTTTTAGCTGCCGTTATGGGAGAACGAACAATTGGTCATCTGTTGCGGAGGAAATGCTTAAACGTCTGTTAATCTTGTACGACAGACGGACGGTAGGGGAGACAAACTCTTTGTTCAACTAATTGTTACTGCCCTACTTATCCTTAGCGCCTTTTTGTGTGTTGTTACATGTTATTGGTAATGTGATATAAGAACAAAATGTTCTCTTATTTTTTGTCCACAAAACAGAATTGCTTACTAATGTCTGTTACTTATTGTTACGTAATGATTTGTGTGTGGTTTACTTTCAAGAAAGTGTGTACAGGTGTGCTTAATTTATATATGTTTAAGATTGATTGTTGAATGTTATGTCAAAAAGCTTGGACGTAAAAAAACATTTCACTCTTAATTGCAGACCAAAAATAAAAGGACTTTCAAGACACCACCATCTTAAAGCCAGCGGTCGCAAAGACAGTCGTAAACTAGTTTGTTTACTAAGCGAGGCCACTACTTAATTAATTAATTGCCCATCCATTTGTTAATTAAATTCATGGTAAGTTTTGCTTCCCAAGAAAAGTAATCATCATATTCTTCTCACTTAGAAGTCTTATGAGGGTGAAAAGCAAAAATAATAGTAAATAACGTTTGAATTTTACTGAACAAAGAAAAAAGAAGAATGCCAAAGAAGAATCCGCATATAATTCGGGTTTCGCGATGACGAAACCGTGATTAAATTGGTTCGTTGTCGACGAAACCTGCAAAATGTGCGGAGACCATCACGCAGCAAGCCGACAACACGTCACGACACAGAAGGACGACCAGCGGCGGAAATCGTGCAATTAAATCTCATGCAACTGGTTAATGTAAGGGCAGATGAAATGAAATAGTACATACCTATGTATCCCAGTTATATTTCCACGTTCTGAATACTCGTGGACTATAGTTTATTTTGAATGTGCAAGTGCTTTTTTAATTTGACAGGTGAGTGCACACGCCTTACTCCCGCCTATTGTGTTGTAAAAGTATCGAAATTGAACGAGCGCTGTCCATTTGGAGGCTGTATGGAAGCCGACAATAACTGGGTGGCCATTCGTTTCTCGCTCTCTGAATACCCAAATGATTTTTTTCACAATTTCATTGCATTGACTGGTGTAGGTAAAGGGTAAGCGCTGATTTCTGTTGGTCTGCGCGTGTAGTGCAGTCACGGGCGGCGGTGGTGCGGAACGTCGATAACTGAATTACGGGCATTATAATTATGACATTCTGTGACTGGATATTTGGAATCTAATTAGTTTGGAGTAATGAACGGATGCCTAGTTTAATTAGTTAGTGTTAGCTGGTCTGACACAGCGGTGCGATATAATTGAATGAGTCAGCCGCATTGTATCACATATAGGTATGTTTGCGCAGCACTTAAAAACCCACTTACCTGTTCTCGGAAGAGGTAAGTGAAGAAGTATCTTAGATCACATCAATGGATAGGATAGTGCTTATTATCGAAGACTTTATAGGCTTGTTTATGAAAAGCTCTTAAGACAATTAAGGAGTATGAAGAAAAGTTAATTACAGTATGATCCCTGTTTACCATGATGATAGTTATTTATGAACTAAAAATATATTTATTTGTTTAAAAACACGGTATACACAAAACAGTATTTTCGTAAATATAGATTGGTCACAGATGTGCCGTTTTCACGAATATTCCCTGTTTTCCCTTTTTTCGGTTGGTGTCGTTTTTAAAACCGATCAACTCATCAAACAGCTCTGAGTAAACACAATTTAAAACTGAAACCAACTCCAATATAGTCCTTACGCTTAGGCGCCTTGTGTTGCTCCGCATCGTTGTCACTGCGCGCGGTGTAGCTGTCAACAGCCTCGGACACTATGGCCTGTCCTGCTACAGGAGCGCAGGTCGACATTATTCGTCGGGCTCTTGCCAGCGCCGGCGTACCAGCGGTTTTAGAACCAAACGGCTTGGTGCGTAACGATGGCAAGAGACCGGACGTGACGTTGGTGCCTTGGAGCGTTGGCCGGCCTTTGGTGTGGAACGCAACTTGTGTCGACACCCTTGTGCCTTGTAAACGTTGCAAGCACGGCGGGCTGTACAGGCGCTGCTGCTGAGATCCTTAAACGGCGCAAATTCTGTAACCTTATTGGTAAATACAGCTTTGAGCTGTTTGGGGTCGAAACACTCGGGTCATGGGGTCCGAGTGCGCGTCTCCTTTTTAAGGAAATCTCCCACAGACTGATCGGCACTTCGCGTGACCAGAGGGCTGGCTCTTTCTTGGGCCAAAGAATTAGCATTGCCATTCAACGTGGCAATGCTGCCAGTCTTCTGGGCACGTTTCCCGATGACAGCGATGCTGAAGAGTACTTTGACGCCTATTGACATTGTTGTGAATATGTAGGTACTAGTTTACTTATAGTATATACTTTTATTTTTGTAATTATACTTATATAGTTCTAATTGTAGTATGTATATATTGTACATTATAATCATCTAAATTTAATTTATATAGTCGCTGTTTCTAGATGGGTTTTCTACAAGTAACAATTTTTTTACTATAACTTAGTAACTCCAAATGGGCCAATTATAAAGGCCCAAGTTTGAGTATAGCTGCTTAATTCAACTAAAATGTGCACAAAAAGTACTAAGTTACACAAGAAATCTAAAAGTTTGTGTAATTTAGTACTTTTTGTGAACATTTAGTTAGTTGTATTATATTTTTATATTATTAAATGAATTATTTTTACGACTTAAAAAATACCCCTTTGTATTATTTTTTTTTAAGAAGCCCGATATTTTTTTGCAAAAAAGTTTTTATTTACCAAAGGGTAAATAAAAACTTATTAGTTGTGGTATCTTACACAAATATTTGTCAAGTATTAATTTTGCATTGTAACTAGAAGTTGATAAGATAATTTATATGCGTAAAACATGGTACCTACTTATATGTTTTTGTAGCTTATGATCATGCATATTTTGCTTAAAATTAAAACATGCAACCTTAAACGAATAAACTGAATATAATGTATATTAAAAAAAATCCTTGGTAGGTATTTTAGAAATTGTTTTCATTCAGTCATTTACATTATTTTATTTTGAATAACTTGCAGTTTGAAATTTTGAATGCATTAGATAATCACAATAAGTAATATTATAAAGGCAAAAGTTTGTATTATGTGTGTGTGCGCGTGAATATGTGTATAATTATGTTTGTTACTCTTTCACGCAAAACCTAGCGAACGGATTTGAATGAAATTTAGCACACAGATAGTTTATAACCTGACTCAACACATAGAACACTTTTTCGCTTGAGGCAGTTGTTTGTCGTCTCCACATTTCTGCGTTTCCATAGACATGATAGAGAATTGGTCATACATTCATCCAGAACATTAAAATGGTATCGACCAAGAGCACATTCATGTTTTGCACGCAGATCTTTTGCATTTCTTGGGCCCTACCTCTATTCCAAATTCTACTGTTACAATAAAACTAAACTCACCCTAATAAATAAATAAATAAAATAAAATTCATTTAATTCAGATAACATGATCCATAAAGTGCAAAATTAAATAAACAAAATTATGAATAATAAAATAAATTAACATTAGAATCAAGAACTTAAAATAAATTACCACAAAAAATTAAAAAATAACATTAAAATCAGATTTAAAATATGTAAGATAAAAATAAAACATTCAAATTAAAATAATATAAAATACAAATTTCAACATTCAAATTAGTCCAAGATAACATTAACATTAAAACATTAAAATAAATTACCATCAAAATTTAAAATTATAACATAATTAATATTATAATTAATCAAATACCATAAGTTGCTAACTTAGTGAATTGTCATTATATTAAGCATACAACAGTAGTTAATGTAGTGACAGTCAAACCTCTCAGCCAACATCCTCAAGATGGTGTTGGAGCTGGCGCAGACCCTGCGCACCAAGGACGTGCACCGTTTCCGCATCGTCGCATAAAAGCAGTCAATGCGTGCCTCAGCGAACATCCCCGACGCACTGCAGTACCGAGGCAGCCCCAACAACATTCTATAGGCATTGTTGAATTGGACTCGTAGGGCGCTGTACTGTCTTTGAGTATAGTTAGCCCACAGGGCGCTCGAATAAAAACAGCTACAATACGCTCTGAAAAGAGTGTTTTTTACTTCTTTCGAGCAACGTGAAAACCTGCGAGCCATCATGTTTGCTCTAACAGACAACGCCCTACGTTCGCGCTCTATGTCTAAATCGTCTTTCAGGTCAGAGGTCACCAGATGTCCAAGGTATTTGAAGGTGTCAACCCTCTTTAGTGGTACATGATTTAATTTAATGCAAGGGATACTATCTGGACATTTACCCCTGGCCCGGAAAACCATACACTCACTTTTCTTGGTGTTATAGAGCAGACCATGACTGAGGGCATATTCCTCACAAATTCCGAGCAGCTTAGACAGACCACAGACCGAGGCGCTCAGCAGCACCATGTCGTCCGCATAGCTAATGTTGTTAACACAAACTCCACCAACATGACATCCGACATGCGTGCTGCTCAGCCTCTCGACGAGTGCGTTTACATAGAGGTTGAAGAGCGTTGGCGAGGTCAGCCCCCCTTGCCTCACCCCGCACTCCAACCTGTAAGGTTCCGACAGCGTCCCCGACCATCGGACTACGTTGACCTGGTTCCCATACCAATATTTGAGAATGCGAATACATTCGCTTGGCAGGGATGTGTTATTGAGTTTATCCCAGAGAATATCATATGAAACCAGGTCAAATGCTTTCGTTAGGTCGAGGAAACAAGCATAGACTGGTGTTTTGCGATCAGTATAGTACTTGACAGTCTGCTTCAAACACAGAATAGCTGTCTCCGTGGAGAGTCCCGATTTGAAACCGAATTGATTGTCATGTAACTCAAGACACCCACTCATCAGTGTGTTAAGAAGACTGTCAAGCACTTTAGACAGAATTGTAGCCAGAGAGATGGGTCTGTAGTTGTTAGCGTCACTGATATCACCAGTCTTATTTTTCACAATCGGTACCACCACGGTCTGCATCATAGCTGGAGGTAGATATGAATGTCCTAGACACAGGGAGTAAAACATAGCCAGAACCCTTGGAAGATGGACGCCAGCATGTTTAAGATGCTCGATACTCAAATCATCGTGGCCAGGAGACTTGCCTCGGGTCATGGCCGTGACAACCCTTCTAACATCTTTGGCCGTAAACCTTACACTGAGCTCCTGCCCCCGAGTCACACCTTCAAGTCCCGACCGCGATGGTCCCAATGGTGAAGTTACCATGAAATTGCTTTTGAACATTTCAGCTATGTTTTTTGGATCCGTAATGCCACCAACGCTCACAGGCAGGCCCGGCCTTCTGTTTACTTTATTAGTGGACTTCCAGAAACTTCGAAAATCATGTTTGGCGTGATGCGTTGCTAGAATGTCCATTTTAAGTTGCTCACTGTTATTTTGACACCACTTTAACCGGCTTTTAAAGATTTTACGACTTTCTTGCATCTCATTCAAAACATGACCCGACTTCGGTCTGCCACACAATATCCATAACTGGAACTTAGACCTGGCCTCCCTGTGAGCACTACTGACATGTCTGTTCCAACCTACTACAGGTTTTCTCTTAAGTATATTATTACTACCAGAGTAACTGTCATTAGCTGCTCGGCTTAAGACGTCAACAATATCTTCATACATTTTGTCGATAATATACTTATGTTCCACATCGTCGCAAGAGAAATCACAACAGTTACTTAAGTCAGTCGGAAAGTCTATTAATTTTAATCGTTCATTACATAACTTATTATATAGTGAAGTTTGTTCAGATGTTCTCTCGCCCCAACGTATTTTATTACACGGATCGCTACTATTACATGCTATTTTTGGTTTAATACTATTTAGATTACAACAAATAAACAAAGGAAAGTGATCCGACCACATGACATCATACTTAATTTCTACATTCACAACAGTACGCATAGCAGACTCTGTGGCTAAACAGTGGTCTAACCAACGTCTAGACCCGTTTGCGTCACTTATAAAGCTATACGTATCAGGTGAGAGTCCGAGTAATTCAACATCGGCACATATCCACTCAGCCTCCGTACAAAAGTCTTTCAATTCGTTAAAAAATAACTGACCCGGATGAGCATTAAAGTCCCCAAGCAAATAAACCGTCTCCGTATGTTCATTTTTAATAATAGCGCTTACCAAGCTTAGACAATCCGTAAATTCTGGTAGGTTCACGACACAATCGGTAGGCATATAAATACTGAACACTAAAAACGACCTTTGCCCTAACTCCACTTTAATGGCACAAACGCGAGCGTTGTCACACTGCACTATAGACACATTCTGAAGGACACTCTTCTTCCATAATATTGCCACTCCTCCATACGGCCGGCCTACGAGCATACCCGCCGTAGTATCCACAGCTGACGTCCCCACATAGCCATAATCAGGATCAATGTCACTTAAGAAATGTATATCATTCGGTAGAAGCCATGTTTCTTGCAAAGCTATTATATCAGAGGTATAACACAGTTGCCTGACATAGTCTACCGATCGCTTGACACTTTTACAGTTGAAGCTAACCAATGTGTACAGGTCGTCTTTATCCATCTACGACATTCTCCGACCGGACACGACGCGGCAGCGCCTCGACGTTCGTTGTAGTGCGTTTGAAATTCACAAATCGCCTGAATATGATTCCTTGAGGCCATAACCCGCTATCGAGGAATAATGACGACTTGCTTTCCAATATAAAGAATTTGTAGGCCTTGTATTCTCTTTCGTACTTAAAATATATTTTCTCCAACAGAATAATTTCCTTAGTTTTGTTGAAAACGTAATCTATTATATCTTTTTCTGTGGTATCATTATGTATTCTCGTAATGAAAATCGGTATCTTTCTATCCGCCGCTTTAAATTTACCCTCATTGTCGCGACATATTCCCGCCGAGCCTGTATAGCGATATTTCATATGTTTCTTATGATAATTCACCACCTGCCAGTCGTTATGATTATTATCACCATGGTCATTTCGCTTCGAGTTCGAGTTTACAGCAGTCGATGCGGCTTCATTCTTGTTATTATGCTGGGTTGCATTAAAGTGCGGCGGTGACGTCATGGTTACTGTCTTAATACTCGATGCAGACGTAGACGGCTTTGTGTCATTAGTACCGCTCGCGCTATCGGCAACCGGTTTTACACCAGACGACCGTTGAGAGACAGCTGATACTTTGCGATGATTATTCTCAGCTACCCCCAACATATCTCTAAATTGTATTGGAGTAGTTTCGAATTCCTGTTGCTGACACAAGTTACTATTACTTTTCTCCGGTGATAAATGATCGATGTGTGAAAGCCCTATAGGACCACTATCTAGCATCCAGGCGCCTCGTCGTTTGTTTACGTTTTCTGAATTCGGTAGCAAAGAGTCATATTTCATTTGTGACAGTTCAGACTTTAATTGATCGAACTGAACTTGCGAAACATACGTAGACTTAATATTCTTTAATTCTTCTTGAACGAGGAGTAAATCCTTAAGTAACTTCGTGCAGTCCAGGTGATCAAACAGCACCGGAGGGAGACGTTCCAATTCCCTGGCCACATAAATCGGAAACAGATCCGGTTCCTTCGATTTGAAGACCTGCACTATATCAGCTAGGTCCCGTTCCTCCTTGCCTCTATTTTTACGTTTTATTTTAATCCCAGGCACAGACTCGAACAACAATGATTTAGATTTTTCAATCTCTTCTTTAGAAAATGATGATGTACAAACTCGAACTAACGTGACCTCATCAATCACTGACACTTTGTTCTGTATGTAGGCTAACATTTCATCAATTACGATATTACAAGATGCACACTTTACTACGTTCGTCATGTCGATTTACAATACGCGATGCGCGCGCGTCGTTTCGAAAGAAACGTACACACGTACTAATGTACAGCTCTTATAAACATGTTATATTTAAATGACTGCATCCCAAAAACTATAACGAAACAGAACACTGTTGTATATACAGTCGTAATATACTATAATTATAGTAACAAACGATGCACGTACTCACCCACCAAACACACCATACCCACTCATATACGCCATACATACCCTAACACCCTCCACACTTCACCAACACACGCACACACACACTACCATTTTTTTAATTATTGTTACATATATTTTAATAGTTTTTTATTTGTTAACTTAACTATCTATTTTTTTCTATTTACTCTGTAATAAGTTCAGCTAAAGCTAACATGTTTTATTAGCTTTACTTGGGAAGAGACTGGACCCCACGACACAGGGTACCCTAGTGTGAAGTCCGGGGAATTTGTAAAAACTGTCTTCTGTTTCTAGTTTTTTTAATATTGTACCATATTATTTGTATTGTTTTATATTATTTATTTATTTATTAAATTTTATGCACATAACGTGAAAAGTATTATTATCATTATTTTGCTAATCTAGTAAAAGCGGAGTACAAGTCTATATTGATCATGGCGACCTCGAGAATCTATTTCTTCTGCTGTTTTGAAGAATTCTTTATATTTCCAAACAAACATCCATTACAGCATCGTCATCATCATCTACAGCCTGAACTCACCCACTGCTGATTGAGGCCTCTCTTTTCTTGTGCCAATCTCCAACGTCCCGTGCAATCTTCATCACAAACATACATGCCTCATTCAAATATAATTAAAGTAACGATAGCAAACCAAGCTTTTAAAATATTAGTTGACATGTTTCATTAGAGGGAATCCCGTACAAGGCTCGTAAACATCTTTTTGTTAAAGTCAAAGTTAAAATAATAACAACAATATGTACAGTCGAGGACTGTTCGGAGTATGAATGTGGATGAGTATACGAGTAGAGGAAGACCAAAGAAACGATGGATGGACTGTGTTAAGAAGGATATGGTAAGAAAAGAAGTGTCTGATGAGATGACGAAAAATAGAGGAATATGGAAGAAGAAGACATGCTGCGACGACCACAAATAAATTGGGATAAGGGCAAGAGAATGATGATGATGTAACAGTCGAGGACTTTAGTTATTGAGTTACTTGCCACTATTCGTATTTTAGCCATGTTATGCAAATCGGGCTTAAAGTAGAGCAATTTAATAGATCACATTTGATATCTTTTTTTTTCGGAAGGGAAATCATCAAATGACTTCTCCCACTCTGGGCGGAGCGGGAGGGAGTGTCAGACTTTTACTGACTAAACCCATCCATGGTCCTTCATGGATAGCTTTATGTTCCCCGGAACATAAAGGGCGAGGACGGCGGGCGGCAGGCTTCGGCCCCTGCCGGCCCCTTCCTTTTTGCTGACATATCTTTGAGGCGCGCGTCCAACACGAACGCGCCGTCGACACGGCCTGTCGTCACATTTGACATGTGACGACAAGCCATGCAGTTCTAACTTCGAAAAAATAAATAGTATTCTTTGCCAGCCATTACAAGGCTACGTTGTTGTATTTTAATGATGTGTCAAACGTGATCTATTAAATTGGCTCTACTGTAGTCGGTAATATTCGTACTCGTGAACAATGATTTTATAAGTAAAAGAAGGTGTAGATAGGTTTTATGCGCTCAGAAAGCGGCCTGTTAAAATGTGGCTAATTAGCCAACCTCGACCTCGGCGTCACTGTGGCGTCAACGGACGCATGACCGAGTGCATTATAAGTAAAAGTGACACAAAATGAGACATTGCACAAATTATTCAAACAAAACATCTAAAACTCACATATCATTCACGTATACTATTTGGGTTCCTTCTATCGGGCAGAATCTCGATACTTTGAAATTTATTTGGCATAACACACTTGTCATAATTTTCTTTTAACGAATATTTTAAAGGCATATTTAAAAAAATATATAATTATTGGTTGGCCGAATGTTTGTATATCCGAATTTACAATGGCATGCTTTTAACATGGCAGAATTTTATATGGCATGATTACCTTTGGCAATGTTCAAATTCCGCATAATTTCGTTTAGAAGAATGCGACGATTATTTGGTATAATTTCACTTGGCATACTATGAAGATGGCAGAATTTCATTTGGAATAATTTTATTTGGCATTATTGCCATTTCTATAAAATAGCATTTTTAACTTTAATTTAAAATATTGTCTTAAAAAGTCAATATAAAATCGCGTAGGCACGGAGGGGCGAGGCCCATCTGCATGCTTGCTTGCATGCTGCATGATTGCTGCATGCACGGTGCATGCTTGCTGCATGCTTGCTTGCATGCTGCATGCTTGCTTGCATGCTGCATGATTGCTTGCATACTGCATGCTTGCTATATGCACGATGTATGCTTTTTTGCATGTTTGCCTGCTTCTTACAGATGTATGCTCGTTTGCATGTTTGTAAAAACCAAGTGTTCACAATCAACTGGTTTAATGAATTTTCTGCGATATGATAGATGAGTCTTTCCATATTATGCATATGAAATGTATGCCAAAAGATGATTCTAACTGTAAACTTTCTGATATGTGATAGTTCTGCCTTTAAATGAATGACTATCGATATGAAATTTATGCCAACAGATGATTCAGATTGTGAACTTTCTGTGATAAGATGGTTTTACTTTTAATTCTTATGCATATGAATTTTATGCCTAGAGATGATTCTGTCTTACAAAATTATGAGTTTTGAACGTATGATAAATGAGTGTCTGCCAAACGATTTTCTGCGAAATTAAGTTTATGCTTGATAGCAAAAGCAGGTATGCAAAATAATATTGTGACATAAAAAGTTCCGCTATAAAGGGTAGACCCATACTATTTACGATGATCTTAATGTTTTCAAAAAATTAAACTTTATATTTCTAAAATGACAATTTGATAGCCGATCATAGAGTCAAATTATGCCCGGAAACAGACGTCGCCGTCGGTTTGCTTAACAGTAGGTACAAATGGTGGCACATTAATACAGTTTTTTGTTATGATGAGAGAGGATAAATTAAATATTATATTACTACAGTGAAATAAAAAAAAAAATGTTAGGGTCTCGTAAAGAATACCTAATGTTGTTCTTTAGGTGTAGGTATTAAATTATTTTTTATTTCTAGATTTCCAACAATTGAACTTTAGTGCATCCAGTGCAGTGGGTGGATATTGTCCGCAAACCGAGAAATGAAGAAATTGTTATTGTAAAAAATCGTATTCTAAAATCATTTTTGGCGACTTTATTTTCGAGCAAGTATATTTATTTCAGTTAATTGAACGACCATGCCGTGACGCAAACACACACTTTAAACCATCGTATGCTTTTATTGAAAGCTGAGAATGTAATACCGTCCGTTCATTTTCACTATGAACATAAAAATATCCCCAAGTTGAATAAAAAATCAAAAACACAGAAAATAAATAAACTGTTTATATGAAGGTCACTGGTGCTATTAGAAATAAGTTTATTAAAACGCATTATTTGATTCTTTTTTTTAATAAATCAATTACCTATACTTTTATTAACTTACTATAATGCATTTTACTACATGAACTACTCCATGGGTGAATCGCATTTTTAGGCATAATTGGTGAAAGGTAATAATTGAATCATGCATCCTACTTTGACTTGTAATCGTTATGTAGTGTGCTATGACAATATTTAGATACTCATGTGTGCGTTAGTGTGCCGTTTTTGAAGATCGAATTTGGTGCTCGCTAGAGTATATATGTTCTGTGATTTGGTGTAGGTAACGTATCTACGCCTTTTCAACTGACTTCCAAAAAGAGGAGGTTCTCAATTCGTCTGTATTTTTTGTTTTTGTTTGTTACCTCAGTACTTTCGACTGGGTGAACTGATTTTAATGGTTCTTTTTTTATTTGAAAGCTGGTGCTTCCCGTGTGGTCCCATTTTTTGAAGATCTGATGCTGATGAACTCTTCAAAAATAGACAGCAAATCTGCAGTGATTGCTGCAATCGCTTGTAGGTTCATTTTTTAAACTATAAATCATGACGTAACATCACGCCTGTATGCTTTGAGGGGGTACGCAGATGTGTACAATACACCCAGATTTCGACAGTGTTTGTTACCTCAAAACTTTCGACTGAGGTAACCGATTTTGATGGTTCTTTTTTCTTTGAAAGCTGGTGCTTCCCGTGTGGTCCCATTTTAATTTGCTGAAGATCTGATGCTGATCTTCGGAGATATAAATGGAACTCTTCAAAAATACACGGTAAAGCTGCAGTGATTGCTGCAAACGCTTGGTTGTTTATTGTTAATACAATATCATGACGTAACATCACGCCTGTATATTTTTTGAGGGGGTACTCAGAAGTGTATAATACACCTAGATTTCGACAGTTTGGTGTGTTAATTTCCATTTATTGAGGATAAGCCCCATTACCGTGACATGTATTGTTTTTTTTTTTTTTTTATTGGAAAGGATGTACTTCAAGGGTACATTGATGAGAATTTGGTTAGGTTCTGATTACTTCTGATTATGGGATCCATGACAAAGGAACGGAACTCTAAAATTCTTAAGAGCAAATTAACGATACTTGGCCGAATCTTATATAGGCTATCCGGATGTTTGAGTCACTTACCATAACGTCGTTATTAACCGACTTCAAAAATAAGGAGGTTCTCAATTCAATGTTCTCCAATTACTCGAAGATGGCTGGACCGATTTTATTTTTTTAAATTGTTTGAAAGGGTTATACTTCCCAGGTTGTCCCATAATCATCAAATCAGGATTTGATGATGGAATCCTTTAGAAATAGAGAGAACTCTTCCACATTTTATAGGCACACTAGAAGCGAGTTGGGTAGTTTTCGGAAGTGTACTTTCACGAGGTGATCCCATTTCAATTTGATGAAGATCTAATGAAGAACTTCGGAGATAGGCAACGGAACTCCTCAATAAATGATAGCAAATGTACTGAGATTGCTGAAATCTCATGTCTGTCTATTGTTTACACCAGTTCATAATAAAAATCACGCCGGTGCGCTGTGAAAGGGTAAGCACATGTGAAACACTAAAAAGTGAAAAATGAAAACGTTTTTACAAATAATAAAACCGACTTCAGAGAAAAAAAAAGTGAAAAATAACTTTAGCTTCAGAAGTCGGTGACAATTATATCAATCAAACAAAGGTCTGACTTCTGAAGTTAAAGTTGTTTTCACTTTTTGGTTTTCTCTGAAGTAGGTTTTATTTTTTGTAAAAAAGTTTTTTTTTGTTATAATATCATTGCTCGTGAATGTATAAAAGTGTAAAATTGGAATGTAGTGAAAGTGCTTTTCAATTGAAGTCCTCCACTCTACATGTATAAAAGCAAAAAGAGAACGAAAAATAATTCGTCGGCAACCCGGTCATCGAGAATAGTACCCAGAAAGCTGGCAGCATTGCGCCCCGTTTGACGGCAACGCTGATTATTTTGAGCTTAAATGATATTGAACCAAATTCGGCAGATAGATGCAATGGCAATATTATAATTATTAAGTGAATTAAAGAGACTGCAACAATACGTTAAGTACAAATAGTATTATACTGCATAATAAGTCGTGCAACTCGTGGCTAAATATTTAAATAATAACAGTCGCTTAGGTCGGTCTTCAGGTTAAGCCGTGCTTGCCTAGGTTGGTCCGTGGATAAGTGACCGCCCATTAAATACCGAGTTTCCTCCGTGCCTAAATACATTTCGTTGCGGGATCCAAGACAGTTAAATTCATTCCCTAGGACTTCGACGAGCTTCATTGTCTCGCCACTTTTCTGTTACCACTCATAAGCACTGTTTTTGATAAAGTCGATTCACCGTAAGCCTTAACATTTTCAGAGACTCCGAACACGAAATTCCATTGGCGATGCAAAATTTATGACAAACTCTTTGTTCGATGTTTTTGTCCATAATGAAATTCGCTATACACACTAGATATGATATAACAAAAAACCGCACTGTATTTAATATAAATAACAGATGCAATTCAAACTCCGCGCCAAAATGGAAAACAGCTGTGCCAATCTAACAACAACAAAAAAAAACAAACATTTGAATTTGGAACCTTACACAAATCATCCATTCCCGTTATTTGACCATGCATTCCCGATACATTCTTGACTGAATGTATATAATCTTGTTTATTCATTATTTTTAAAGGTTCCGCGTAACTCAAATTCGGACATCATTCTATGTCAAAGTTCCTTACCATGGGATGTCCTCAGGGCTCGGTAATCTCTCGGTATATATGGAATTTAGGTTTTGATGATTTCCTCGCGATTCCCCTTCCACCCGGCTGTTCATTAACCGGTTACGCGGACGACAGCTTGCTGCTCATTCAGTCGAGTACTCGGGCTGGACTCAAGAATTTAGCTGACACTTGCCTACGATTAATATCTCAGTGGGGGCGATCGAAACTGACCTTTGCACCGCAAAAAAATTATAAACTTATTTTAAAAAGTGATTTTTAATCGTGGCCCAGCATTAAATTTAATAACGTTCCCGTGAAAAGAAAGCAGTCCGTGTGCTACCTAGGTCTGGTCTTAGAGAGGATTTTTTAATTTGTAGATCAAATAAAAATTGTCGGCGAAAAAGGCTAAAAAGAACTTTTATGCCTTAACGAGAATATCCAAATCTTCTACGTGGGGTCTGTTATATAAGTCAGTTAACTTTAAAGACAATCTAGATGGCTACTTACTTGGGTTGTATGTCCTACGGGGCACCTGTTTGGGCCGATAGGTCTACCATAGGAGCGGTGCGACGTAAATTTCTTCAAAGCCAGCGTTTGGCTTTGATATTCTTATGCAAAGCGTATAGGACGGTTAGCTGTACTGAACTTACCGGTGCTTGCGGGTGTACTTCCAGTCGATCTTGAGGTGCAGCGGCGGGCTGCAATGTGCTATAACGCGCTTGAGACCACGGACGCAGACTTTTTAACCATACGTGACCGTGCTAGGATTTCTAGATTATTCAAACCGCAGACAGACGTCTGGGAGAAAGTTGTATCTGAATGGCAATGTAGGTGGGATAATTCCATCAAGGGCCGACACCTCCACTAGTTCTTTCCATCCGTTCGTGAGCGGGTGGCCAGGCCATGGGTGGAGGTTGATCACTGTGTTGCCCAATTTCTCACAGGTCATAGTAACTTTAAGAGTACTTAAATTATTTTCCTTCAAGCTCGTTGACTCGCCTTTTTGTCAGTGTTCCACATCTGACTGCGAATATGAACAATCTGCACATCACATTTTGTGGGAGTGTAGTCTTTGGCAAAATGAACGCAATATTATGTTGGATAGTGTACCGTTTACATCCGGAGTTATTTACTCGTACTATACGAACTTTGTAGAAACTAAAGCAAATTTCCGTGCGTTCAAGCGTTTTTGCCACAACTTAGGATCCATTAATGTTAATAGTTTGTTTGTTGTGCTAGGCAACTGGGCCTACCCCAGTTTTCCCTTTATGCCTATTGGCCTGGTTTCGTTCTGTATCCAGCTGATATGGAGGGAAGTGGAAATTACGGTTTTTTCCTACTCCTCCGCTTTACTCTCTGATTACTTTCGTTGCGGGATCCAAGACAGTTAAATTAACCTTCATTGTCTCGGCGCTTTTCTGGTGGTCGCCACTGTTGTTTCTGGCTTTCAGGAGTTACAGTGGTTTGGGAGTTACAGTGGCGCGCTCGTCCCAATAAAAAAAATGTAGCAATTTATTTATAAGCAAAAGTTAGGACATTCCTTATGAAAATAAACAATAATTTACACATAAAACAAATATTCTGTAACTGCAATTTAAAACTCCGACTCACAGTTTTATTATATCCCACGGGATGTAATACTACCGGGATAAAATGTATCCTATACGATAATGTAGGTTATAAACTATCTATGTGCCAAATTTCATCTAAATCCGCACGGCAGTTTTTGCGTGAAAGAGTAACAAAACAAACATCCATCCATGCATCGACACAAACTTATGTATTAATGATATTATAATGACGTAAGATTTCTGTAAGAACAATCACCAAACCGACATCAACCTCCCACATCGGTATCTCATACAGTCCCATCTCGAGACACACCATCAATCAATTAGCGATAATCGTCGCTACGTGACTACTAGTTAAGTGATAAGTCTGCGTCAATAGGTAACTATCAGGTTCGTTGACAAATGGTGGATGACGGGATGGTCAAGCCTTGTAGTTGGTCGGTAATAATAGCTCCATATCAATGCAGATCACTGTGAATGGGATCATTAGCATCGGGACCGTGATCATCATTTGCGTGCCGACATGGAATTGTACGTTGATGTTACTATTGGCAATGCCAATGGTATTATGGGTTTATGTTTAGAATTGTATGTAATGCTTGTTGTACCTATTGTTATTCTGTAATTATTTTAAGAGGATTCGGTTTTTGAAAACTTCAAAAGTTTTCGGCAGTTAGAAATTCTGCAGAAAATACAGAATGGAAAGGATCCGACACTGACGCTAAAACGGTGATCACGTATTTAGGACATCATTCTTAGCATATACATTTACACCCTTTTTTTTTTTTTCATGTACGTTTTTCTTCGGTTATCAATAAAACACAAAAACCATTCAATGGTATTTAAAAACCAAACATGAGGGGCAGTCTTGGGGTTGCGGGCCTGTTCGAAAGAGATACCGCGGCCCCGGAACATAAAGGGCGAGGAAGGAACATGGATGGGTTTTATTTAGTCAGTAAAAGTCTGACACTCCCTCCCGCTCCGCCCAGAGTGGGAGAAGTTATTTGATGAACTCCCTTCCAAAAAAAAAAAAAAAGGTGGCAGTCTGGGGACTGTCGATAGAAGTGAAAACTCGTACTACGAAGCGTTAGGTGATGGTCACACTAGCTCCATGATTTTTGTTCACACAAAAAGTGTCCAACGCGCCTAATGACGTTTTCACTTCAAATACAAGACAGCAATATAGTCAAAATGTATCGAACAGCTGATGCTGATGCTGTTTTGTAATTACTGATGGAAAATTTCTATGTGGGGGTAGAATGATGAAGTACTGAAAACATGGTGACCGTTTCAGCGTGTGTCCTTTTCCACCATTCATAAAGGAGTATCATATTCTGTTTCTTAGACAATTGTGGACTAGTAGCTTTAGACTATTTCTTTTAGCTTCATTTAGTTTAGGAAATCAGGCCAGCACTTTTTTGACTAACAGCAGCAACTTTATTTTGACTTTTGGTTATGAGAACTTGTTAATAAACTCCACTTTACTAACACTGTCACTTACGGGATATCTAACTAACACTACTTTAACTCAACTTTAGCTTTACGCGGTATACTTATGTGACAAGTATTTGCATTGAACTAGTAATAAGGTGTCTCTCTAGGTTCTAGAATATGCTTTTTTACAGATCTACGCTTTAGAATGTGCAACAACAGTACTTTCTCAAGTTATTATGGCTTGTGACTGTGACTGTAGCGTCGCTTTTTTGTTTTTCTTGACATTCAAAAGTGATCTCATCATCATTCATCATTTCAGGCAAAAGACGTCCACTGCTGGACATAGGCCTCCACCAAGTGTCACCACATTGACCGGTCCCGTGCGACTCGCATCCAACGGATTCCCGCAACCTTCACCAGGTCATCGGTCCACCTAGTGGAAGGTCTTCCAACGCATCGTCGCGGTCGTCACTCTATCGGCCCCATCGGCCATCCGTTCTGCGAGCAATGTGCCCTGCCCTTTTGCCACTTAAGTTTGGCAATTTTTCTGGCTACGTTGGTAACCTTGGTTCTCTTAATTTCAAAAGTGATCTAATTTAAATAAATGCTTTGAGTTTGAGTTTTAATGTTGTCTAATATATGTTCTTCATCATAGATGATGATGAAGAACATATTTTAGACACCCGAGCCGGCCGAGCCTTTTTTGGGTCGGCTTCCAATCGTACCGGATGCAGCAGAATACTAGCATTTTACATAAAACGACTGTCTATCTGACCTCCACAAACTCTAAAAAAAAATTAAATAGCGCCAAAGGCCCGATTTAATTTCACCTGTTTTTGTGAAGTCATGCGGTAAAGCACTGCAAAGCAGTTGAGCCTTTTATTTAACAGATCTTTGGAGTCGGGAGTATTACCCGACGAATGAGAAAAAACTCGTGTCGTACCTGTGCTAAAGAATAAAGGTGACTCGAGTGACACACAAAACTAGAGGCTGGTCTGCACGCTATCATGTTTTCCAAAACTTTTTGAATGTCTCGTTTGTCCCATTCTGACCAATTATTTATAAAATAAGCTTTCCGATAGTCAACACGGTTTCCGAATTGGGCGATAAACTGAGACCAATCCACTTCAATATTTTTCTGATATCTCTGAAGCGCTTGACAGCAGACATGAAGTCGACGCAATTTATACGGACTTTAGCAGCGCGTTAGACAAGGTGATCTATTCACTCATGATAGCAAAACTCGAGCTCAGTTGTGTCCACGGATCGTTGTTAAGGTGGTTCGCATCGTATCTAATAAATCGTTCTCTCAGTTCGTTGCCGTCAATAGCTATGTCTCTTATGAGTTTCACACACGATCTGGAGCCCCACAAGGCTCCCATCTTGGCCCAGTTCTGTTTTTGTTATTTATAGACGACATTACAAAGCAAATAAAACATTTTAAAGCTTTGCTGTTCGCCGATGATTTAAAAAAATTAAAGAAAGATCACGGGACCTGCTGACAGGAGGCTTGTACAAAGTGACCTTAACAATAATGAAAACTGGTGCATAGCAAACAAAATGGCCCTAAACACAAAAAAAAATGCTTCTTCATTAGTTTTTTCTAGAAAAAAGTCGTCTTTTTCCACCACTTACATAGATACTGTACAATTCTCCGGTGTCAAAATTATGTCAAATACGTGTTTTCGGGGTTCTAGTCGACGATGAGCTGTTTCAAACCTCACATCAGCGATGTTGTCAAGAAGTCAGCACAGATGCTGGGTTTCGTTAAACGCAATTCTCGGGGCTTTCAATTTCCGAAGACCAGAATAGTTTTATTCAAAACTCTTGTGAGTAGTCGGTTAGAATATGCTAACGTTCAATGGAATACATTCTACACTGATCATTCGCAAAGAATCTTGCCTTTTTATCAAGAAAAATAAGCCATCGCTGTCCGTACAAGCAACGCCTAAATTTTTTCAACATAAAGTCGCTGCGGGATCGTCGCCGTTCACGTGATCTTATTTTTCTATACAAAATTGTCAACGGATTCATAAAATGCAGTGATTTAGTTGAACGTATTTCGTATTCATGCAGTCCCTTCAAAACCTCCCAGATATCCCATCACCAGACTCTACATTTCCCTTTTCGCAAATCAAACCTTGGTCTCAATGCTCCTTTGCTACGAATATGTTTCTCTTAACAAGTTTAGAATATCAATTTCTGAGGTACGGAAGAGCACTAATTCCACCTTCACCTTTACATATTTAATTCCTGCCAACTTAATTCATTTGCAACGGTGACCAGTCAGTTCACCAAACATTCATTCACAAACTTTCACTTGACAAGCAACGATTAGGAAACATATTATTTGTCATTTTATCATTATACAAAAACCAGTTTAACAAATAATTCACTTAGCAAAACAACTATCCGATAAACTTTTATTAATAACGTATTCTTTGACAAACAATTCATTTTTTTAATTTATCTCATAAAACAACGTTTAAAATAAAGACATAATTGTGACAGAAATGAATCGCTGCAGAACCGACTCCACGTAGTCTTTTCTGCCTTACCCCTAAAAAAAAATTTTTGAATGTAATTTAAGCCCGCGCAGGCGCGGAGGTGCGAGGCGGGCCGCCCGCGTGTGACCGCCGGAGCCCCGCAGCGCCAGACATGTGACAGAAACCATGCCTGCTGCATGTTGCATGCTTGCGGCTTGCTTGCTGCTTTCTTGCTGCATGCATGGAGCATGCTTGTTTGCATGTTATGAAAAAACTATGCATTTCCTTAACTTTTTCTTAAAAAAAGAGTAATAAAAAATACTAGCCTGTAAATTATTTTGTTGAAACGTAATTTATCCAATTGTCTAAATAAGAAATGATTTTTTTATAGAAGAATATATATCATACGAGTATGATGCATTTGATAAAAGAAGTATTTGCCAAATAAATGTTTTTATAACGAATATTTTTAAATAATACATTTGCTGAATGAGTTGTTTGCGAAATAAATAGTATACGAAACGTTGGTTGTAAAAATGATAATTTGTCAATGGACTTTTGGTGAAACATTAGTGAACCATTTGCAACTGCGCAACCATTTCACAAATATGTAAATCTTTCATATATGTGAATGGTTGCATTAGATATCACACTCACAATACATATGTATATCATCATAAATATCATAATTCATACCATCTCATTTAGTAAAGTAAAGGAGATCACCCAGACTGGGCTATTTTCAAAAGTCAACGGCAAAATAAACATAGTATTTTGGTAGAGCATAACATAATAAACCTTTTTTGTTACTACACCAAAGTTGTTAGTCAATTCACCGAGAAGTTATTCAACCACAAAATATTTGAGATCACCCAGATTGGGATAAGATTTTTTTGCCGGTAAAATAAATTAAACGCAATAATTAAATAGAGCTTATTAATATAAACATTTTTTATCATGCCACCCAAGTTTGTACCCAAGTTTTAAATAAATAATAATGATTAAGTACTGTATTATAAGTAAATGATACTGGCCGATGAAGACGCTAATCAAGGGAGATCTGCCTGTCTCCTTGAAGGCCAAGCTCATCGATGTGTTTAGCCTGCCCGTCCTAACATACGGAGCTCTGACCTGATTAGGTCAGAAGTCCGTATTTTAGGATGAACAAAAGTTCCGCCTTGGGGTCTGCTAAAGAGTGACCGAGGAGCAGCATTCTGGGTGTTAAGAGAACAAATAAAATACGGAATATAATGGTGCGCTCAAAAACAGGAATTAGAGACGTAGGCAAAAACGCTGCCAGGTTTAAATAGGATTGAACAGGTCATGTGCGCCGCATGCGTATCGATCGCTGGGCAAAGGTCTCAACACGATGGGTGCTTGAAGATAGACGGCGCTGCCGAGGCTGGCCTAGAAAGAGCTGGTGCGATAATCGCACCATAAAGAGCACCTGGAAGGCTTTTACCCACGGATGGGACAGTCAAGCTTACTTAAAAAAACTATACAAAACAAATGCCTAACGCGTCCAAATCATCAGCCTGAAGATGGATGGCGCTGCCGTTTTGGATGCTGCGATCCGTTGCTCTTTGGCAGACCCCAAGGCAAAACTTTCTCAATAAGTGTACTTTCGAGTTGATTGTGAAAAATACGGTACAGTAAAATACGGTCCTAATACTGTATGTTAGGACGGACAGGATAAACACATCGATGAGTTTGGGCTTCAAGGAGACCGGCCGATCTCCCTTGATTAGGGTCTCCATCGACCAATAGCATTTATACTATAGTAATAATTATTATTTATTTAAAACTTGGGTATAGAACTTGGGTGGCATAATAAAAAATGTTTATATTCATAAGCTCTATTTAATTACTGCGTTTAATTTGGTTGGCCTGTAAAAAAAATACCCCTATCTGGGGTGATCTCGCATATTTTGTGGTTGGAAAACTTCTAGGTGAATGGACTTACAACATAAGTGCAATAATAAAAAATGTTCATTATGTTGTGTTCAATCCAAATAATAAGTTTACTTTAGTTGGCCGGTACTTATGAAAATAGCCCAAAAATGTATGGAGACTGGGTGATGTCCTTTTATATTGTATTCAAAATTAATAACATTTGAAAAATTATATGTTGTTGTCCTATGGTGAATGCTGCGTATATAATAGTCCTGTCATACTATACCAGCACTTTTATGTTATTTTCCTTGTTTCACATTAATTCTTAGTATGTATTGCTGTTGGTGTACCAAATAAATAAATAAAATACTGGTATTCAGCTGCATCCGGTTAGACTGGAAGCCGACCCCAAAATAGTTGGGAAAAGGCTCAGCAGATGATGAATACTGTTTGTCCTTGTCCTTGGTATGACTGGTTGTCAGACTTTTTGGGCCACTGACTACCTGTAACGACTCAAATATCTACAAATCACAGCCGGAACCAATTGCTTAACGTGCTTTCCAAGACACGGAGCAAACTCGGTTATGTAATGGATGGTCACCCATCCACAGACCAACCTAGGCAAGCACAGCTTAACCTAAAGATCGGCTGTTATCATTTAGCCTCAAGCTACTCGCTTGAAATATGTATTTATTGCAGCGCATTGTATGTGTTCACTATACTACATATTATATTTACTAAACTTCCAAACAGTAACATGGCAACTGCGTACAGCTTATTACAGGCACATAAACTGTTCATCCTCTCAGTTTATCAGCTTCCAGTCTGCATTCACTCGGGAGACACAATTTTCTACATTTAACTTTTAAAATCGAATAAAAATGTTATTTCCCTGGCTCGCTGAAAGCTTCATGATTCGTATTCATCGGCAGCAAGGCAACTTATTCGTTAGCTATCTCGTGAAATATAAATTCGTTAGTGAATGGGCGTCGGCACATATGTGCTTGCATCACCTGACACGATAGGCTGAATGCAGAGCGCACCGTCGTCCAATTTCGCGAGCTAAATTGTTCATAACGGAAGTTCATATCCGGACGCCGGGCCGCCCTGCGCTTCAGGCGAGATTAGACGGTAATTACCATTTCCTGTGACACAGGACGCAGACCCGGCTAGAGAGGAGGCGGCTCCTCGCAGGACGTTCTGCGCTCAGCGCTACCGGAGGAAGGAAAAATCTGCCGCAACAATTATTAGGGCCTAATTAGCCAATGTTTTCGTCTCGCACATACGTCTACGAAATCGGATACCGAGCAAAAACTATCGGCCATAAGATACATCGCACCGAGTATCGCAATAAAAGCTCTTCGGAAAAGACATTTGTGGAAGTATTCTAGCCAAATGCTGGTATAAATTGAGTGTATACCATTACTGAGTCGGAAAAACTGATTATGTAAGAATTGAGTGGAGAAAGGTTTGCGCTGGTGAGCGGCGCGCGCGCCTCGCTGCCGCCGTTGATATGATTGAATAAGCGAACACCGGGTTCCCTAATGAAACATATTGAACGTGTATCGAATCACTTAGGCGCCGCGCGCCGGTGCGCTCCTGCACTCGCTTTTTGGGGCATGTCAACAAGCCGTAGGTGAACCCTATAAATAACATTACGGTGGAGTCTCGTTTTAAGAGAGACAATAAATTGAATTAACTCCGCCAACTTTGAACGTCAAAGGAGAATAAAAAAATTCAACTTCATTTTACGGAATATAATTTCACGCGGCATCAGTGTCTCCCTTTGTGTCGCTTAGAAAATATTTACGCAAAGCTGTGCCCCGTAAACCCACAAAAAGGGAGAATCCTAATTAATTCATTAATGTCATTATAATTAAGACATTTGCGGCATTTAATGTGCATTACTTTCAATCTCTGTGTCTGTGTAATATTTTACCAAGGAAATTAGGAAGGATTAGGTAGTAGACTTAATTAACTGGATAAACCACACCGAGGTTTTAAAAGAAATTGTAGTTGTGCTTTTATTAGAGCACTTCTTTTGCATTTACGAAGTTCATTATTTGTTCAATATTTTTTTAGATAACTACACATATGCCATCTATGAAGTTCTGGCGTGGCTCCTCAATCTAAACAAGAGACGAGCTGTACTTTAAGAAGTTGGAGTTATCTACGTGAAATATCTTTTAGCAGTTGTAGGTAGCAATGTTATCTACCTAGGTACTTGTGAGAAGTTCAGGATTTCAGGTGGCTATGAAGAATGCAGGTAGCAATTAGTGCTAAACATAATTGACTTACTATGTATGTACATCATGAATGACCTTATTTGTTTTGTCTCTGCATATCACCCTAAGGTAAACTGATATAAAATGCCTCAGGCATTCAGTCCACCTTTGTACAATGATTTTTTGCAATAAATGTGCGTTAAGTTTTCATAAATAAATAAGTAAAAGTTTTGGATACTAACATCGTGCTATTGTATAGCTATGAAAGTGCATAAAAGGTTTTCACCAAACAAATCCATCAATTAGACAAAAACGTATATATTAGTATATCAACTATCTGGTGTCCACGACACAAGCCTTGCTTAGTGTGGCACTACATGGCGCTGTGTGTTAATGTCCAGCAATATTTATTTATTTTATTTTATTTTTATTATATTAGATTCAGCAGTCATTTCAACAATTTTAGATACATCGTTTTGCTTTAAATCGATGAAACAGTATGTTTCAGGTAACTGTAAAGCTATTTTCATTAATCAGCAGATATTAATTCGTTTTCATTTAGATTTTTATAATCCTTACCATATACCCAATCCAGTTTCTACAGAATTGGTAGTACCGATATATACAAAAAAAAATCCTAGTTTGATCCAGCTAAAACATATGCGTATTTTGACCCTTCAGTGGTGTTTTCAATCACGTTTAGAGAGGTCCAGTGCAACGACGAAGCGTGACCGGCTCACAAACACCACAAACACTGCGACCGACACCAAAGCTCTTTGAACATTCGCTAAACCTAGAAAAACTAGTGGGTAGTCCTTTGTGGAGTAGTTCGCATTAGGAGCCGCGCTGTCAGGTTCAAATGAATTCGTCGAATAGTTTTAAATCTGGAACGCGTCTTGCTTCTCAAAGAACAGGTGATACCGTACGCCATTTTATTGATTAAGGATGTGTTTTTGTACACGATCGGTACAACATTAACTAGGCACCGTCTATGTAGAATTGTAGATGCACCGTGTAGATTTGGGTCCACCCTGTATAGCAGAACTTTTTATGTCATAATATTATTTAGCATACCAGCTGATAGCATAAACTTCATTTGGCAGAAAATTGTTTGGCAGATACTCATTTATCATACGTTCAAACTCATAATTTTGTAAGCCAGAATCATCTTTAGGCATAAATTTCATATGCATAAGATTTAAAAGTAGAACCATCTTATCGCAGAAAGTTCACAGTCAGAATCATCTTTTGGCATAATTTTCAAATCGATAGTTTTTGAAGGCAGAACTGTCATATCTCAGAAAGTTGACAGTCAGAATTATCATTTGGCATACATTTCATATGCATAATAATGGAAAGATTCATCTATCAAATCACAGAAAATTCATAAAGTCAGTTGATTGTGAACACTTGATTTTTATTTCTCTGTAAGAAGCAGACAAACATGCAAACAAGCATAATATATCGTGCATGTAGCAAGCATGCAATATGCAAGCAAGGATGAAGCATGTAAGCAAGCATGCAGCATGCAAGCAAGTATGCAGCACGCAGCATGCAAGCAAGCGTGCACCATGCATGTAGCAGGCATGCAAACATCTGAACAAGCATATACCATGCATACAGCAAGCTTGCAGCAGCAGGCATGCAAACATCTGAACAAGCATATACCATGCAGTATGCAACATGCAGCTGGCATGGTTTCTATCACGGCTCCGGCGCTGCGGGGCTACGGCGGTCCCACGCGAGCTTATCGTCGCAGATGGGTTTAACGCTCACCACCGCAGCTTCGGCATGCTGGCCGGCTTCGCCGGCCAGCCTCAGCCGCGGCGGCGAGTGTTACAACCACATGCTCCTCAACTCGCGGCCCGCCTCGCCCCTCCGCGCCTACGCGGATACTACGATTTTAAATTACACTCTAGGGGTAGGGCAGACAAGACTACGTGGAGTCGGTTTTGGAGCGATTCGTTTCTGTCACTAACTTTTCTAGCACAATACATTGACTTTTTAAGATAATATTTTAATTTTAAATTAAGGTTAAAAATGCTATTTTGTGGCATTGAAAAATGGCAATCATCATCATCATCATTTCAGCCGAAAGACGTCCACTGCTGGACATAGGCCTCCCCCAAGTGTCGTCACATTGACCGGTCCCTTGCGACTCGCAAAATGGCAATAATGTCAAATAAAATTATTCCAAATGGAATTCTGCAATCTTCATAGTGTGCCAAGTGAAATTATATCAAATAATCGTAGTTCTAAATAAACATTATTCTAAACGAAATTATGCGAAATTTGAACACTGCCAAAGGTAATTATGTCAAAAAAAAATGTGCCATTTAGAAGTATGCCATTCCAAATTCGGACATACAAACATTCAGCCAAACAACAAGTATATTTTAAAAAAAATATGCCTTTAGTATATTCGTATAAAGAAAATTATGCCAAGTGTGTTATGCTAAATGAATTTCGGAGCAACAAGATTCTGCCAGATAGATGGAACCCTTAACGATAGTATGTAGCTTGGGTCGACGGCCAATTTTTAGCCAACCATAAAATATTGCTCACTTTTTAAAAGCCAGATTGCTTCTTTCATTATAATTTTGTAGGTATATTTGTAGAATATTGTTGCAATCCTTTAAAGCTCGGGAAAAAATACGTGAATTTACTTATATTCTGAGTCTTGATTTTCTTATGAGATACTCAGGGAATTATTTCAACTAAGTACTTCCTTTGTATTAGACATCCACACCCACTTTAAAAATTAACCCTGTAAAACCACTTTTGATTGCCAAAATTAGTAAATGATCACCAAAATTAATCCCCATTTTATCGTGAAATTAGAACCAAAAATGTATTTTTAGTGAATGACCACCAGAAATTGAACTGCTATGCTCTTGCATCCGAGTCGAGAGAGACCCGGTCGACGGAGCCCCGCTTTGCGGTGCTCTTACTTCTGAATGGTTTTTCTTTTGTTTGAAAAAGAACGTTCTAAAGTGTCACGTTTCCGAGATATGAGCTATCAAAGTTAAAATCCAATCACTGATAGCAACTTCAGCACAACTTTGATTTGATCAGACACGCGTACCTGTACGTGTATCAATCGATAGCTGGCATCTTAATCAAATCAAAGTTGTGCTGAAGATGCTCAATGAATTTACTTAAGCTTTGATAACTCATATCTCGGAAACGTGACACTTTAGAACGTTTTGTTTCGCGCAAAACTTGTTAGAATTGATGCCAGCTATCGATTGATACAGGTTTTATGCGTGTCTGATCAAATCAAAGTTGTGCTGCAGATTCCATCAGGTGAATGGACTTTAACTTTGATAGCTCATATCTCAGAAACGTGACACTTTAGAACATTTTGTCGCCAACAAAACTTGTTTGTATTGATACCAGCTATCGATTTATAAAAGTCTTATGTGTTGCCGCTACTTTGAAAAAAAAACAAAATGGTCTAATGACGACAGGCCGTGTCGACGGCGGGTTCGTGTTCCATGCGCGCCTCAAAGAGATGTCAGCATAAGGGGAGGGGCCCGCAAGGGCCGAAGCCTGCCGGGGTTGCGGGCCTATTCGAAAGAGATACCGCGGCCCCGGAACATAAAGGGCGAGGAAGGAACATGGATGGGTTTTAGTCAGTAAAAGTCGGACACTCCCTCCCGCTCCGCCCAGAGTGGGAGAAGTCATTTGATGATTTCCCATCCTAAAAAAAAAAAAAAAAAAGGGGTCACTGGTAAATGATTAATTTCATTTTATAATTAGTTTAAATTAAAGGCTAAGACGGCGAAGTTTGGTGTGGGAGGTAGGTAATACCTACCGAAAGTAACGAAACACGGAAGGCAGATCCAAAGTTATGACCAACCAAACTATCTGCTACGATTAGTAAGTTAGAATACCTCTCCACTACGAACACGACCAGCCGAGCTGAAAACTTAGGAACGGAAATATGAAACTTAACGCTTGTTTGGTAAATATGTTACAAAGAGTACCTGTACAACTGAATATAAACACCTATACGATAACCTGTTATCTACAGGGTGCACACGAAACCGTCAACCAAGCATTATGTACATCAAAGTAACTATATAGGTACGCTAAAATAAATGCTGGGACTTGACTTTTTTTTGGCGTGAAAAATCAAGTTTTACGGTAGGAATCAATGCAATGCACTCAAAACATTGTGCTGATGGATGTATTGGATAGTACGAGAGTATTGGAGGTTTTCAAATTAAAAATCTTACTAAAACCATGTGTTCTTGTCAAAAAGTTGGGACTTTGACCCCAATATCACCGTAACTAGAAGGTTCCCAGGTATGGTGTGTAGAACGAAAACATAATCGCTTCCATCTTCATTAAGGTTATTTTTACAACTCTAGTAGAAAATGTTATAGAAGGATCAGCCAGTTACATTACGAGACGGCTGGAAACATGGATCGAATGCACCATCGGTCCTGGGCGTTATGACCCTCAATCAGCGATTACGACGATAGTACAGTCAACAATGTACTGTTGGAAAATACTTGTTTAAAACGATTGCAACTTGTGCAGGTCCTCAGGAATGATGCAAAAAATAATAATGTTCACTGACTCCGTCGTCCCACGGCGGAGATGGTGTAGCGATCTGGGCATATTCGCAGGGTAGGCGTGACTAGAAATCGCAACATAAAATGAGAATAAAAGGTTTGCGAGTTCAAAGTGAAGTCGCAAACCTTTCTTGAGAGGTCTTTTCCCAGCAATATGACAGATATCCCATCAAATGTTTTTTCTATGAGTTAGTAAGCATTTGAATTGAAATAATTAGATACAGTCGCAAACTGCGTAAATTGAAATAACCTACGTATATGCCCCAAATATGCATCCACTTCGTATAAGTCGTTAGTAATCGCAACTATTTCCAACATACCTCCTCTCGAGGTAATTTAGCCTTCAGGCAGCAGGTATACCGTAACGCAGTTCCTGGTAATTGTTAGCAACAAAACAACAGTTGTCTTCTTATCCTGGAAATAATTTAGTCTGAACAATATTGGATTTCATCCCGACCGACGTCCAATCACATTGAGGATGTGAGGCTGTCTGTGCATCACAAAGGTACTGAAGGGGAAATGACAGTTCCAGTACTGTTTCCTTATTAGCTTTACGACTAAGGCAATGGTTGGCTGTAAACATATTCATCTCCGACGTATAAATATTGAAGGAAATCGAAAATTGTTTTGTCTGTATTCTGCCTCAATTAGGATTTAATCTTAAAAAAATAACTCACAATCGCTGAAAGATGACATACTTAGGACAGAAATGACAACTAATGGAGAAGTACGCATGAAGAAGATATGGTGGGACGCTCAAATAAATTAGGATAAGTAGAGGAGACTAATGATGAAATCCGCTGTACAATACTATACTACCAAATACTACACAACGTTATTGAAATAAGTATAGGTACTTATGTGTGAAACAAATTAATTAATAACCCTTTCTTTCATACCAGAACCAACCGGTTAATATTAACAAATGCGAACAACACTAACATGTATTGACTAACTAGAACACACTATTAGAGAAGATGGCCGGTAAAATGTAAAATATAAATTGTAAATAAATAGGTACGTAGACGTAAGACGGTCGTGTTTTATAAATTGATCGCGCAATTAGCAGTTGGCTGTCGTGCTGTTAGTTGATAGGTACTCGGCAGTGTGATAGTGCTGTCAAAATTGTTGAGTTTAAAGCTGAGCCAGTGTCCGTGACAGTGGGCTTTGTAGTCGCAATGTGTTGTAATAATTCGAAAACTCTTTAGAGGTTTTTTGTAATCTTTAGTTGGAGATCGGAGTGTGAAAAATGACGAAGGTAAGTGATTATTTTTTAGTGAATTACATCCTCATCATCTATGTATTTTAAGATGTTATTTATTTCGAAACAACAAGCATACCTACGGCTATACCTATCCTTCTTTAAGTTTTCTACCAAGGTAACTGAAACATTTTGATTATTAATAAAGTCTAAGCACATTTTGAGCACCAATAAATTAAAATCAATTTTTTTGTAAAATACCAGTCCGTAGGAAGGTTTTACCAGGAAATAATAGTATATTTTATAACGAGGGACTAAACGAAGCCATTATATACCCGAGGTGGTTTGACTCCCGAGCTTGCGAGGGAGTCATTAAAAAGCGAGGGTGTATTAAGTTGGCGTTTAGTCTCGAGGTGCAAACTGTACTTTTCACTTCGAATGCGAGAAAAATAGTCATTTAAAACCGAACAAATTTACACTCGACAAAAATTCTGAACTGAGCGGTCAGTTTTTTCTTCTATCAGGTCAGTCACAGATTAACAATTTAAAACACCACACAAACTCTGAAGATGATCAGCACACCACAGATAATTAGTACCTACATTACTGCAGCGGCTAGCAACAGAGGCATTGCACATACTTTTCAAAATCAACGATGCACATAAACAACAATATTTTTTCTCACGTTGAAGAGTTAATTTGTTTTTTTTTTTTCAATAAACCGCTTTCTATTTGCAAGCCAATTCGAAATTTAAATAATACCTTTGATCCATTAAAAAAAAAAAGAGTTACTGTTTTGTGACCATGTTTCAGAGTAAAAGATCGTTCCATTTTTAAATTACTTTTTACTCCCTAGGGAATAAACGGTCACTTTAATCCCGCTTCGTAGGGCTATAATGGCGTACTTTTAGAGCATGAGAAGTGAAAACCCATTTAAAATGCTTCATATATCACCTACTTTGGCTAATACATTGGTAATCCTGTATCATAAATACATACACACATGATAATCAGTCAGTGTAGAATGTGATGTAGGTACGAATGTGGAAAAAGCAGGAGTATCTTTGGATTGAAGCAGGTGGTTTTCCTCTTGAAGGAAAACATCGTCAGGAAACCAGCATGCCTAAGAGATATTTCTTGACGGCATGTAAAGCCAAGTCAGGGGCCATGGGCGCCATTAAAACGCTGACAGCAGGCTATAGGCACTGACCCCACGATTAAGAACAAGAAGCAGATGGTTCTGTCGTTCTGTAGTTTCTGACTACCATGGAAAAAAATCGTATGTATTAAGGATAGATTTTTGCTTCTAGTCGTTATCATCATTTTAGCTGAAATACTTTCACAGATGGATATACTAAGACCTCCTCTAAGCAAACCCACATCGCTTTAAAAAAAACTACCTAAATCTCTAAACTGTTGTTAGTAGTATCACTAAAAGTCAGGTATTTAGAGTCCGACGTAAGCCTCTGCTTGCCCTAGGCGGTATACCCTATACATGAGGATATTCCCACTTTAAAAAAAACCAAGGTATGATTATGTAGGTAGTACCTATGTATAGTGGCTCGTTCGTGTCCAATTCCAAAAAAACAAACCTATATGGACCTATGAGCAGTGAGTAACTATTCCAATAGTTGGCATTCCATGAATCTTAGTGACGAGACATTGAGCCGAAACAATAGGATCACAATGTATCGATAGTCATCTTTTTTTAGGGTTCCGTAGCCAAATGGCAAAAAACGGAACCCTTATAGTTTCGCCATGTCTGTCTGTCTGTCTGTCTGTCCGCGGATAATCTCAGTGACCGTTAGCACCAGAAAGCTGAAATTTGGTACCAATATGTATATCAATCATGCCGACAAAGTGCAAAAATAAAAATTTAAAAAAACATTTTTATTAGGGTACCTCCCCCAGACGTAAAGTGGGGAGCGATTTTTTTTTTAATTTTGACCCTGACGTGTGATATATTGTTGGATAGGTATTTAAAAATGAATAGGGGTTTTCTAAAATCATTTTTTGATAATATTAATATTTTAGGAAATAATCGCTCCGAAAGTCAAAAACAATGTGTCCCCCCCCCTCTAACTTTTGAACCATAAGTTTAAAAAATATGAAAAAAATCACAGAAGTAGACCTTTATATGAACTTTCTAGGAAAATTATTTTCAACTTGATGAGTTGAATAGTTTTTGAGTTATATAGCACTTTTTCAAAAAAACGCAAATGATAACTTTGTTTTTCATACAAATACTATGAAAAACAAAGTTATTTTTGCTGACGAAAAATGTTGGTATTTTTAATGGTCTGGGAAGCTACGGAACCCTACAGTGAGCGTGGCCCGACACGCTCTTGGCCGGTTTTTCTTTTTGTTTTTATTTAGAACCGGCTGTCTGCAATATTGGGTGAAAAGTAGCCTATGTTCTTCTTATTGTAATAACAATATGTTCAATTGGTTAGGTATAAAAAGGTAATAGACCAACAGAGTTGATTTCGGATTTATAATAAAACTAACGAACCATCCCTGCTTGGCACGGGACCACCTATCGGGTCCAAAACTATCTTACAAACTGGAACTAACATAAACATTCATAAAATTTTCATTGAAATCCTGTGGTGGTTTTGGAGCTTTACTTTATTATAATTTAGAACTGGCTGCCTGCAATACTAGGCACTTGTTCCTCCCCGTCATTACGATATTTTTTTGGTTCTGGACCTAGTGGCGTTACTTTCATACAAGCCCTAAAAGCTTGGCTTGCCCTTATAACCTACTATTCTGCATGACGTTAGGGTTTCTGCACAATCAGCTTGCCTTATGGGGTTGCCGTATTTTTGGGCCCTAGGCACGCCACTGGGACCATACCTGGGAACTTTCTTGTTACGGAGATATTGGAGCAAACTTTTTCACAAGCTTATTTTTGAATACAAGTTTTAATGTTATATTCTTTCTTTACTTGAAACACCTCCACGACCTCCGTACAATTCAATGCATCCATCAGCACCATGTTTTGAGTGCGTTAGCTTGAGTCCTATCGCAAAACGTCATTTTTCACCCCAAAAATGTCGTTTCCCAGCAATAAATTGAAAGAGTTACATAATTTGTGTGATAAAGGGTCTGTTCATCTTTCACCCGTATTCCAAAAACTTGCTTAAGACCATTTTTTTGCTTGAAACGGTCTTTGTTGCCATGGTAACAAGGAAACCACTGCAGGCCACCGCCTCCGACACGCCTACAAAATTATGTTCATAGGGTGAGTACAGACTAGCTAAAACATGTATTTTCAACAAGTCATGAAGACACCAAGCTGCTTAACACTTTGTTTAAACTTGATTTAGGTACTACTTTTGCTTCATTCACGTTCATATATCTGGGAACACGCGGCGACACGCACGCAGGACTCGAGCACTGCCACCTGACTTTTTTTAAGAAACCTTTAGGTACCAATAAAGTATGTCCTCCTACGTTCTCTTTCGGTTTTTTTTAGTCGCCTTTTACTCGTTCTATCAAGATGTCTAAACCATCTAAACATATTCTTTTATTTTATTGTCCTTTTACATCTTTTCAATCACAAACTTGTAGTTTTATCATTATTCCTAAAATTATCAACCAATGTTACATCACACATTCTTGACGGAAACCGAAGGAATGTTACAAGTAAATACGTTGAACACCGTGCCAAGCTTTCGTAAAAACATTACAATACGTTGAAATGCTCATATGAGTACTCACCTTAATCTACCTGCAAAACATGCTGCCCATATCAAACTCAAAATAAGTATGTTGCATGAAGGTTGCAAGCTGCTTTATATGCTAAAAATGTTTTAATAGAATACGTCACAATGCTAGAGATGTCATAAATTGATGTTCGATCGAATGCTCTGGGTTGACATCATCTGTCAAAGAACAAAATCATAAAACCGCATAAAACGGATTAACTTTCAAATACTTGTCCAAATTTCGTCACTGTACTATCTCCTTCGTTTGACGGTCTATCATTACATGTACGGGATATTGGCAAAATTGTGGAGACTCTTTCACAAAAGCCATTAACTAAGAGTTGAAGAGTTGAACTTTCAAATAAATATTTTTTCATCATTCAAGAATCATTCTCAAGAATTTAAAATGGCCTCAAGGTTTGCTTTACCTCCGGAGAAAAATCCTGCTTACTGGAACTTGTGCGCAAGTACAAGCTCCATTTATGTACGACGTGGACGGGCAGCCCATCAGCAAAAAAAATGCTTGGGTTCGCCTGACCCAAGAATATAACTCCATAAATAATACGCGCAAGTACCGCGTAAGTACCAAATAACATGTAGGCTGTGAGTCCGAGGGCATGGAGTTTGAGGCACGGCCAAAAAATTTAAAAGGGAATGAGGAACGAGATCAAGAATCACATTTGCTAAAAGCGAAAAACTTAAAGCGGATTCAAGAAAGAGAGGAAGAACTGCGCCAGATGAAAATGCAGGAGAGGAAGTGGCTATTAAAGGCAGCAGAGGAAGCCTACTAAAATGCAAAGCTGGACCGTTTAAGTGCCGCGCAGTTGCTTCAATTCAGTGAGGCTGCAAGGGAGGACGCCGAAAAAAATTAAAAATAAATTATTACACATTATGCAAGCCAATTGATTTTTATTATAAAAGTAGTATCACGTATGTATAACAAATAAGTAAAATATCTACTTAACACATTTAAAGACATAGAAAAACAAAGAAAATGATTTTTCATTTTCATTTAGTCCTACGTAACATTTGATCCAGTCTATGGGTTAGTAAAACCCAACAACACTGCATGGCCTGGGAATCGAACCCATAACCTCACACTGTGCAGTTTATGACTAGTGGACCTACGAGACAGCAAAAATATAAATATAAACATCACACAATTATCAACATAAAAAACTGGAGCATACATACATACTTATTTAGAAAAATAGGGGTAAAATCCAAGGAAGTGCCAGATTTTGCATTTTTGCACCCTTGAAACCGCAATTTTTAATAAATTGTACCCTGCTGCCTCCAATCCGTCGCGGCTTCATGGTGGTCTCTCCAACCCAGCTGTGCTTTATGAGCTCACAGCTTCTGAGCTTTTCTTCGCCAGTTTGCTCTATTAGCAAGTTCCGGTCGTCCAGAGTTGAGCAAAGAATTCAGTCGGAAGATGAACCTTCTTCTGCTTGTCGTATCGATGTACTTCTATACTAACTTTGAAGTCCATAACACCCTTAATTGACTTTCACAAAATGGCATTCCAACTTTCACAATTCTTTGGGAATGTTTCTAAATCCTAAGCACTTTTTCAAAGAATTTTAACAAAGTGGCCCTCAATCCACACGCACATAGTTTGGCCCCAGTAGGTGGCCACGTTTATTGCAGTGGCAGAGGCGCTATTCAGGTCGTAACAAGTGCAGGTAAACGAACACCTTGGACACTTCAGCAGATAGCCCCGGCATAGTTTGGTTCGGACCGCTGCACTTGCACTCGGTATTGGAGGAACCAATAATACTCCATTTTGCCAAATATGTTTTGCAGCGGCCTACTTGTGTACGCAATCGATTCAGAGCTTTCCAAATAGGCCACTGCAGGTCACTGTAGGTAAAGGGCGAGGAAGGAACAGGGATGGGTTTTCTTTGATTTCCCATGCGAAACAAAAAAAAATGTCTGTCCGTAGCCAGGTTGTGTTCTTGGGGCTTCAATTTGTAAGGTGGTGGGAACCTCTCTTGCCATAACTGGCTTCGACGATGAACGATGAACCGAGCAGCTTAGAAGTATTCGATCTGATTATATTATTACTAGCTTCTGCCTGCGGCTTCGCCCGCGTGAAGTTTGATTATTGTCCCATGAGATCTTACTACCGGGATAAAAGTATCCTATGTTTTAATCCAGGTTTTAAAGTATCTGTGTGCAAAATTTCATCAAAATCCGTTCAGTAGATTAAAAAAAAAAAAAGTTTCTTAAACTCAAGGAATGTGCTATATTAACGAGTTACGAGTATATGTATAATACCGCAACACAAATATACTAAAGATGTAGGTTGGGGGCTAAATAAAAAAACAAAACAACCTTAGCCAAAAACTATTTAAAATAAATGATGTTCGGTAAGCAACTTATGTACCGCATTGGTTTCTCATACAACTTGCTAAATTTCAAAAATAAACCAATATTAGTTCCCAAACATCACGAATTCACGAGCTACCTATGCAAGCTCGCTCTTGTTCTCTGAGATTCAAAATGCTGCGTTAACATTTTCATCACCATCATCATCATCAACCTATTAATGCTCCCATGTGTTCGAATTTTTGGTTCTAGGACATGCCGGTTTCCTCACGATGTTTTCATTCTCATGCTTTAGAAATACCAAATGAATTAAGCTTGTATTCATCTTTTATGTGTACGATACTCCATATTATGATTATGTCACCGTAAAATTGTCAAACACGTTATATTACAATATAACGTGTTTTTCTCTAGCGATATTGTAATATCTCGAATTATTGTCAACTGCACATACGGAAGTATCTCTTACCCCCATAAACGGGACTTGGGGCACCCCCCCCGTTAGGTTAGTTAGGTTCCTTTAAACCCTGCACTCGGAAATAGACTTAGAAAAATCCATCGACTACGCTTTTTAGGGGATTATGAAGTGTTTTAAGGTTAGGTTATATTAATCGATATTTCTCAGGAATGGTACAGTATCTTTTCATGAGAGTGGTACCACTGGGCAAGGGGGACCCCTCCTTCTCTCCACACCGCGTGGGTTGACTACCATCGCATGCATTTCACGAAAAATAATGCGTTTTAATGTAAGCAGTATGTTCATTTGACAATAATTCGAGACTTTACAATATCGCTAGAGATATTACAATATAACGTATTTGACAATTTTACGGTGAAAATTATTTGTCACGACTACAATTTACGCGATCTTGATAAATAGCTCATACAATTCCACGACAATGAACATTTCCAAATACCCACCGATTTGGGAAAGAAACTGTGCTCAATATATATTTACCACGGAGCAAGTGCTTGCAATTCTTAGTAATAATCATGAATTACTAATTCCTCCTACATACTAGGTAGCTTTGAAATTAAACGTGACGGAAAATAGGTATTAGCAACTATGGTCTCCGGCCGTCCATTGCACAGGCTGCAGGTAAAAGTTTTCAGAACGAGAACGTTGGAACCAAAACTGAACCGTGTTTTCTTTTACAAAAATAATACCAGCCTATTACTGTCCCACTGCTGGGCAATAGCCTCTTCTCATACTGAGAAGGCACGAGCATTGATCACCAAACTTGCTCAAGACGGGTTGGTTATTTATTTATTTATTTTACTTTATATCAGCCCGCTATGTCCCACAGCTGGGCAAAGGCCTCTCCCATGGCTTTCCAATTTTGTTAAACATTGCTTTCTTCGACCAATCCGTTATGACAGCACCCACAGACATTATTAATCTTTCGAACAGTTTCTGCATACGAAAATAATGTGATTTTTAAAGTTTTCCATAGTGTGAAGAGAACGATTTCAAAGAAAATCAAGGCACCCCGGTTAGGCAAATAAATGGTAAGACCTGCTGTCTTGTACGGATCAAAATCATCATCATCATTCCAGCCGAAAGGAAAGACGTCCACCGCCGGACATAGGCCTCCCCCAAGTGTTGCCACATTGACCGGTGCCGTGCGACTCGCATCCAACGGATTCCCGTAACCTTTACCAGGTCATCGGATCACAATGTTTGGCTACAACACAAAATGAAAGGCAATTTTATATGAAAATGCTCAGATGAATGGGGGATGTGTAGTGTCATGTGAATGGATGGAATAACAAAGTAATACAAAGAGGAAGACGTCTGAAAAGTTGTGGTAAGTCTATGGTTGTAATAGTATGAGTTCGTGATGCGGCTGAATGAGGAACATGTTGTGAAGAAAGATTTGATTACGAATATTTATTATAAGAGTAGGGGAAGACCAAAGAAACTGGATGTACTCTGTCAAAAGAAATAGGATAAAAAAAATGGAAACATACTGCGCCGAGCCTAATTGCATTCGGATAACGGCAGCAGAATTATGTTGGACCACTCTGGGTTCTGGCGTCCGCATGTCTCCATTTACCATGATAGAAATATTGTGGAGTATGGCACAGGCACTAATGATATTCAAGGTGTTTGGTAATTTGTTTTGTAATTTTCTACTGAGACATGCAAATCGCCTTTTCCAGACCCCTTTGAATCGCTCAATTACGTTTCTTGTTTTTATGTGAGCCCTATTGTATTGTAACTCAGCTGGAGTCTGTGGATGAAGCATAGGCGTGAACATATACGATGTTTGGGCATAGCCGCTGTCCCCGATCAGTATGCAGTAGCTGGATTGTTGTCGGAATTGATAGTCCACGATCAGAACTACGCTAGCACTTTCAAATACCAAGGGTAAAAAAAAATTCTGCACGGTTTCCTTCTGAAACCGAAATCGTCTTTGGAACTGTTCGTTGTTGTAAAAGTCAAATGGGTTATCGGCATCGCGTAAATATCGTCGCGATAAATAATTATATGACGTATCGTTCGCATAATCGACATACTCCTCAAAATTCATCTTACTTTCGCCATTTCTAGACAATCTCAAGAAAATAATTATAAACACGTCAAACTTGAATTTCAGTAGGTACATATATCACCCACAACGTAAGTTTCTCGATTTCAAGAATCTTCTGGCGCGGGGCAAACATCAAAACTAATGCAGCCCTCTCTTTCTTTTCTAAATATTTCTTACAAAACAATTAACAAAAGGTTAACCATCAGCGCCCCCCTGTTGGCTTCATTCAAGTGTCAAAAGATTCTTGTACTACTGTACGTTGAATTTGACAGAAAAGTGGGCGGATATGTCAAATTATAAACAAACTTTAGCTGTCAATATCTCGAATGGGGTGGAAAGTAGGCGTGTCAAGACGGTTTTGAGTCAAGTCGAGGACTCTGCATAGGAAATATACTTAAAAATACCACAATGAGGTGCTCCTCGAAATGAAACTTATTTAAACATTGGTGGGAAGGTATCTTGATATAGATTTATAGCGTACTAAGCGTAGGCGAGCGCCTACAGTGTTGCCCTTTATTTTTTTATTTTTTTTTCCGGATGGGAAATCATCAAACGACCCCTCCTACTCTGGGCGGAGCGGGAGGGAGTGTCAGACTTTTACTGACTAAAAACCATCCATGTTCCTTCCTCGCCCTTTACGTTCCAGGGCCGCGGTATCTCTTTCGAACAGTCCCGCAGCCCCGGCAGGCCTTTGCGGGCCCCTCCCTTTATGCTGACATCTCTTTGAGGCTCGCGTGGAACACGAACGCGCCGTCGACACGGCTACAGTATTTTTTTTTTTTTTTTTTTTTTTTTCTTTATTAAAGGGCTTTATCGCTGAGCAATAACGTCGCCCTGTAAGATTAACAATAACACTAAAAATAACAATGATCTATTTCAAAACAAAAGCTGCTAATTTATATAAAATCCGAGCTTGTTCCGATAAAGGACAAGCCAGGATTGCGTTACATGCTCCCACATCATATAATTGGGTTAATCCTAATAAACTATATCTCATGGCCTCATTCCGTACACACTCCATCAAAACATGTTGAACATCTTCGATTATTCCACATTCTTCACAGTTGGGAGAAGTAACCTTTTTCATAAGAAAGCCAAACTTTTTTGATGGAATATGACCGGAACGAAGTCTTAGAGCCATAACTATAACACTCCTACTAGACAAACGATCAATCCAACTATTCACTGAAAGTTGCGGCTGGATGGTTTTGTACCAGATTCCTTTTTCAGCTGATCTCTGGTCAAAGTGTTCACTCCACACATCTGTAACCTGCTGCTTAATAAATGTTATGTAATCTGTATACAGAGGCGAGATATTTACCGGAACTCCATCTGTCACGGCTTGGTTGGCCAAAATATCTGCTCTTTCGTTATCCTCAATCAGTACGTGAGACGGAATCCACTGTAAAATCACATTAATTGACTTACATGCCAGCTCATGTATAGACTTCAGTATCGTATAGGCTATCGGTACTCCTCGCACGGGCGAGGTGCACCGAGCCAAGTGTTGCAAAGCACTCTTAGAGTCTGTTAGAATGACAAATTTGTCGTGATTAATAGAGTTAATATAAGATAAAGCTTCTGCTATTGCAATTAACTCGATATGCATTATAGAGATATGGGAGTCTATTGCGAGCTTGACATCTGTACTTAATTGTGGATCCCAAACAGCAGCACCACTACCAGCAACAGTCTTAGAGCCGTCTGTATAGACCTTATGGTAATCTATATAATTCTCTGCAATGAAAGTAATACATGTTTGTCTTAGTTTACAGCTGTCATAATGACGTTTGGGCTTAGTTATAGCTGAGATATTATGTTTTATAACTTTATGAATATTTATATTGCTTACCCATGTATCCAGAGAGAACATTTCAATTAGTTTAACTGAGTGAACATCAAAAGATTTAAGCGTGTTATAACTTGTGACTAATAAAGGCTGTTTCCTACCTCTCCAGTATTGAGGGTTATTACTAATGTTAGAATTAAAAGACTGAATTAAATTAATCGAAACGTTCCCCTGAAAGGACATACATTTTAGACAATATTTACCTCCTAGGAATTTTCTGCGAATGTTTAATGGAGGCAGATTCAATTCACTCTCCATTACGTGAATGGGAGTGCTTCTAATAAAGCCACCAATTATACGAAGAGCTTTATTTTGTACTTTGTCTAATTTAGACAAATGGGAGTTGTAACTACAATCATACAGGAAGCTACCATAGTCTAACCTACTGCGAATCATAGATGTATAAAGCCGACGCAAATGTTTAGGGTGAACACCCCAACCAGGACCTGCTAAAACTTTTAAAATATTGATGAACTTTAAAACCTTTTGTACAGATTCATTAATGTGTTTACCCCACCTTAAAGACTGATCCAACCACATCCCCAGATACTTAATGCTATTAACTACAGTAAGATTATTATTATTTAGTTTTAAATTAACGGATTGTCTGCATATACCTTTCTTAAAAATACAAACTTTAGTCTTAGTAGGAGAAATTTCTAAGCCTAGATCAGTAACTATAGAATTAAATGAAATTATAGCAGACTGCAGCTCTGGGACTACTGCATTGACATTAGTACCCGATTTAAATAAGACAAAATCATCAGCATACTGAGATATATCAACATTATTAATAGTTTCGCAAATATTGTAAGTGGCAATGTTAAATAATAAAGGGGACAATGGGTCTCCTTGAGCCAATCCTCGACCCGTAGATCTCGAAAATTCAACATTGTTAACAGCAATTTTAAGTATTCTCTCTTTCAAGAATTCCCATAAATATGAGCATATTTTATGACCCACTTTAAGTTTGTCGAGTATGTTCAGCAAACCTTTAATATCGACGTTGTTATAGGCATTATTGATGTCAATAAAACAGCCAACTGTTGTAAGATTTGACGCAAATCCAAGCTGTATCTTAGCTGTCAAATTATTAAGACTATCCAAACATGACTTAGACTTGCGAAATCCCACGGTGTTATCAGAGAATATGCATTTATTTTCAAGATACCATTCCAGTCGTTTGTTTATAATTGAATGAAAAATTTTACAAAGGCATGACATCAGGGAGATTGGTCGAAGGGAAGATGTTAATCCTGATTCCCGCCCCGGCTTAGGGATAGGGATGATCTGAATGTGACGCCATTGACTTGGCACAAAACTTAAGTCGTAAAATCTATTGTACATAGAAAGTAGTAACAATTTACCATTGTCTGGGAGGTGTTTGATCATGGAAAATGAAATTTCATCGCAACCAGGGGCCGTATCTTTTGATTTTATTGAATTTTCCAGTTCCTGTATTGAGATAACCGATTCTAATTTGCAATTGTTGGATTGAAAACAAGGTTTGGGGGGGGACACATAGTCAGGCGTTAATTCTGTAAGAAGTTTTTCTGCTAAATTAGAATCAACGTGCTGATTGTGAAATTTACGACCTTTTACCCATCTCATTTTGCGCCACATATCACTAGCAGAGGTTGTTGTATCGATACTTGAACAAAAGGTTTTCCAAGAACCACACCTAGCATTGCGTAATTGTCGTTGGGATTCCTGAATTTCCTTCTGCCATGATGTATAATTTTGAGGTGTGGGGTTACGCCTAAGCTCTGCCAACGCCAACCGTCGTATTGCTACAAGTCTGGACAAATCGGAATTCCAGTACGGTCTTGGCTTGAACTTACTGCTGATATGTTGAGGAATAATAATTTGGGGAATATGCGCATTGGCTGCCTCCTGCAACGTTTTTTCAAAAAAATCATAACACGACTGAGGATCTTCCGGAGCTGTCGAATTATTGATCGCACTTTCTATGGCCGAAGCATACTTCTCCCAGTTAGACTTTTTAAAATTTCTTTTACGTATAATTTGTTTGGTTACATTAAAACAGGTAGATAATTTAATAATTAAATGATCGCTCCCTAGCGATTCATTCGTAACTTTCCAACTAAAACTTAAAGCTAAGTCCGAAGAAATAAAAGAGATATCGGGAGAAGATTGCTGTATAACATCATTAACTAATTTTATACGGGTCGGGCTTCCGTCATTAATTGATATAAAGTTGTGATCTATCATTGAATCGAATATTTGAGACCCACGCTGATCGGTTTTATATGACCAGTTGGAGTGATGGCCGTTGAAATCACCTAGCATTAAAGTTTTGTTATTTGCCATAGAAAAAATATGATCCCAATCCCTCTGTAAAGTACGAACAGTTGACGGACAGTACACTGCAATGATTTTCTCAATATGCTGACAATTAAACAATTTTATGCACAGAAGTTCTATACCCAAATTGTAATTATGTAGATTGCAAGTTTGAGCTTTAATGGATTTATGTACAATAATAGCCACCCCCCCATATCCGTCATCACGGTCTAATCTGAAAATGTTGTATTCATTCAAATTAAAATGGCTGTCTGGCTCAAACCAGGTTTCACTTATAACGGCAATATGAATTTTATCTTTAAATAATAGTTGTTCTAACAATAAAGACTTGGGCCTAAGACTCTGTGCATTCCATTGTATAATATTTAGTTCAATCAATTTATCATGACGATCCATTGAAAAGTTTATTTAACATTGAATTATCCGACATATTATTGAACGCAATTAGTACCAACCAATCTACGATTATTTTAATCACACTGTGTATTTTGTCCATAATTGTACCTTTCTGTAAGACTCTGTCCATTATTTTACTTATTAAATTACCAAAAGTAGTGTCCTTTTTATGACGATCACTAGATTCCCGTGGTAAATCAGATTGCGACGACGTGGGCTCACACTCTCCGACGATAGATGAATCATCTGATTCCCTTTCCATAACGACAGCGGCGGGCCGAGACTGCCGACGTTTTTTATGTTGTGTTGATTTCTGCCTCGTTTCCCGTTCCGTGTGTATAGACTGCTTTTGCCTAGACGAAGTGTCATCTGCCTTAACTTTATCAGCGTATGTTGTATGATTCTCATTTTCTAATAAATAAGTATTTTGTTGAGTAGAATTTTGTTGCGTTAAATTTTGTTGCGGGGTATTCATCCTCTCAATCACAACAATATTTTTTTCCTGAGGTACGGGGGGAGGAGATGGGGGTACATATAACAACAAAGCTTTACGGTATGTACAATTAAATTCGAACATTAAGTCGCGTAGTTTTTTCTCTTTAATATAGATTGGACACGATTTGTCTAAGGCTATATGGTTGCCCTTACAGTTAACACACACAAACGTAGTTTCCTCACACCGATCGTGTTTACCCCCGCACCTAGGACAAGTAACTTTACTAGACTTACACATTTTTCCAATATGGCCATATCTCCAACACTTGGAGCATTGTGTTACGGGGAATGTGTATCTCTCAACTTTGGCTCTCATGCCGTATATATTTACATGCGAGGGTACGAATGCCCCTTTAAAACAAACGCGAATAGATTCGCTTGCAATCCATCCGTTTGTATTATCAACATTATTATCCAGATCCTTACATTTTCGAGCGAGACGTCTTGCTGACAAAATTTCCACATCACAGGAAACATTACTGACAAATTCCTCCATAGTAAGGTCCAGTTCTATGTCCTTAATTACCCCATATGACACTCCGACTTCCCATGATTTTTGTGCACGCCAACCCATGTCATAAAATACTTTGCAACAAAGCAATTTCTCGGCAAAGGTTTCGTTGTCAAAAGTGATTTTTAATTTATACGGATTAACATATTTTACTCGAGATATACCACAAATTACATTTGTTTTGAATAGTTTAGCCAATGCAAATTGTTTCGGAAACATCTCGCTATTAGTTACACATATCTCAACTTGGTCCTCTCTGCTGATACCGCCTATCTCCTCAGATGATGTTTGTCTTCTAGCCATTCTCTTCTCGCGTCTAACTGTTGTCCAACTTCCTGATGAATCATCCTCTCTAGTCCTTTTTCTCCGTATAGTATTACTTTCATCGCCTTCTGTACTTTCCCCTAGATGTGTAGTCACCTCCATATCCAGATGAGTTATATCCTCTAAGTCTTGTGAACAGGCATTACTAGGTGAATTGCTCATTACCGTGTATTTAAACGGCAGCCGGCCGAGCGCGGCGGCGACGAAGCTACGTATTTCTTATCGCAAACCGGTTTTAGTGTTGATTTGTACGCACGACTAATTAGACCGACTCGCAAATCGACACTCGGCTACAGTATTGCCCTGCACCAACTTTGTAAAGTCTAACCGCATTTCTTTATTTAAATTCAGTAAGTATTTAGTTGTGTAAATAATTAGCTTTGAAGTCACCACTCCCTATGATTATTTAACCTATATTTATAAAAGTGAAATACCAATCACACACGGACTAATCACGAAATCTCAAGAACTGCTTAAAAACCTCTTAAAGTGGTGTAGGTACCTGAGTGGCAGATAAGATTTTTTTTTTTGGAAAACATTTTATATGGGCTGAATAAAGGAAATTGGGCACCAATAGTAGGTATCGCTTTTTGGCACGTATGGCTATTGGAGTTTAATGTATAATTTTAATATTATTTTTAATGATTTTTTTACCTAAATTCATTGAAATCATTTGTGGGGTTTCTATTTTAATTTAAATTAGTATCTAGTACCACAAATACGTCATTTGTTGCATAATAGTGAAGCGACTCCTTTTTCAATTATAATCGATCGATTTAACGTTAACATAAATCGTGGAGCAACAAAATAATCTACATTCGTAACTAAAAAGTTTTAAGAGTTGTCATTATTATTATTTTTCAATTATGTTACTATTTCTTTCGTTAAAAAGCAATTTCTAGGTAAAAATAAAACAATTAAGATATAATCTGTAGTGTTACGATTCTGACTCCGTAATCTATTGTTTGGTCACAACACTATTCGATGAAATGTCAAACAAATTGGCGTTTTCTTTTCTTTCTGTTTACCGTGCTTTAGGCCGAGTACATTGTTTTTAGCTTTTCTCCGTTAACAAATATATATTCGTGTCGAGTCGAGTTTTAGGATTCCTCCACGTCTATTTCTTGCATCGAGTAATTCGACTCTTTGTGCGTGTGCTGCGAAGTGAATTGTTAGAACGTTTTTACGTCCACGGCGATTTGTTCTAGACATAAAACATGTCGCGCTGTGTGAACTGTTCTCTTTTATTGGCACACTTATTATGTACCAAATAATGTAAAATATGTGCCAGTTTTGAAACCCTATTGTTTTAAAAAATGATTTGTTTTGAAATGTAACATAACCTCAACAGGTACTCAACTTATGTTTTTTTTTCAAAAACCCCACAATATTTAATGTTGAATTGAACCTCGTTTTAAAGTATGACACTAACCCTTTTTTGTGGCTAGTTTTCTACTACTTTACTGTATCAAAAGTTGCGCAACCAAGTGCCATAGTACGCTGCGCATTCTCCTTTGTGCCGAAATGCGAAATTTTCAGAGTTAGAAACATAAAGTAAAACATTTTTTTATTTCTGATGATCTGCATCTATAGCTATTATTGCCACATGAAGTCTTCGTCTGTGAAGTCCGACCGAATCGGTCTGACGCCATTGTTTAACTATTTTGTCTACTTCGCTAACAGATGAAGGTTTTTACTGGTATCCTATGGTAGGTAAGTGTATGTGTTAAAATCAAGTATTGTAAAAAAATTACAGCCTCAACAAAAAAAAAATTACTTTATTTATAAATTTTCTAATAGTGCCAGTACACGTAACTCACAATCTCACACACTTCAAGTAACTTACATCAAAACATATAAAGAAAGCATACAAACATCACATTATTTATTTGCAAAATAGGTACATGTTGCTTAGGTACATAAGCACCATTACATAGGCAAACATTTAACGAACAGTTTGCACGTAAGTATATGGTCATAATACATAGCTGAAGGGTGCCAATTGGAACACATCACGATTCCAGGTGTTAATAGGTGCATGGCGTTCCATCGGCCACTTTATATAAATTGATTATTTATTGGACTGGGAGCACGTTTTATTTTGCAGAATATGTCAAGTCAGGGAAATTATTTGTAAAATTGGTTGCGCCTGGGTAGCCCGCGAAATTCAAATTTTCTTGGATTTTTGCAATTTGCAGGTCGGTGTATCTTTAACTAATATGTTCAAAACTGTCGCACGCATAGTACTGGTAGCACATGATCGACACCCAAATTGCGCAACGCAAAGACACATTTACATTTTTCTTTTTTCAGAATACCTATTTAAGGTGAAAGCGTCAAGGTAGTCAGCGAAATTCAAATTTTCTTATATCAATCATCAATACAAGGTCGAGGAACAATTTTGACCTTGAAAAAGTCGTTCCTCGACTTTTATGAACTTGGGGGGTTGTTTTGATGATTATAATTCTGTTACTACATAATATAAATATACGTCTTACAGTCGCGGACGATATTTTCATCAACATACAACCAAACAGTATCCACTAGCAATTTGCATTGCAAAAAAGGTATGAAAATTTGAATTTCGCGGGCTACCTATCAGCCCTAACACTAAATATTTTCTACACTCATGTTGAGTAACCCATTCTTATTCTTTTAGTTCATTTACAAAATACTAACGAAGCCTATAAACTTAATACATTCGAAATTCGAATATACGAGTATCATGTATCTCGAAAATTAAACCTTTCTATTTTCTTGAATACTCTACCACGACATAATATTAAAACCATAGACTACATAAACATGCATTTAATTAGGTCATAAACTGCAAACTAATGAGAGCAGTCCTGAGCCAACTAAATACACGAAGCGTATATTATCTTCAACTTTAATACTAACAACCATCTTTTGATTAAAGAAGAAATTTACATTTTCCAAGAATAACGCACATAGGTATACTTTAAAGCTTAGGCCTGAATTTTTGTCGCGCTTACGAGTATACATTGTGTTCTATATATAGCACCGCTGACGCCGTTCTCGCTGACGTCACGACCGGCCGTACGCGACCGACCGTCAGCGCGACAAGAATTCAGGCCATACACGTCACCTTTAGGTCACTCAACAGCATATAACAACACTAGGAACTACAACGCTCCAATTAATATTCAAGACGATATATGTATATCCACACTTAGTCTGTTTAATAAGATTCAATGTCAAATTCATATTATAATTAGCTGTCAATATCATAATCATAATAATTAGTTCACATAATGACGTTAATTTGCAGTATCGAGTGTCACGTGCCGAACTGGCCGAGTTTGACATGAATGACAATTAACTATTTACATAACATAACGCCTGTTATCCGGGAAGAGTAAGGCAGAGTTGTACCTAATATAGTACCTACTCTCTATTTTTTTACTTAAAAAAACTTGTAAAATGTTGGAACTTTCTCCCCCAATATCTCCGTAACTAGTAGGTTCACAGGTTTTTGGTCTAGAACAAAAAAAAAACATGCGGGGCAGTCTTTGCGGACCGACGATAGAAGTGAAAACTAAGCAATCTATATCGGCTACGCCGTAACGGATCGGCTACGAGTGCTATGAAGCGTTAGGTAATGGTCATGATATTTTTTGTTCACCCAAAAAGTGCTCAACGCGCCTAAAGAAGTTTTCACTTAAAAAAAACACAATGTCGGAAAGAACAAGTGCCTTTCGGCTTCATTAATCGTCTTTAAACCCCCTTTTTCCCGGAAGCGAAAACGCAATAACACTTAGCCCGACCTGGAAACTGTACCTAGGACCGCATGCTCAGCAACCACTATAGACCAAAATATCTCCAATGCATATTTCTCTTTCACAAGAAACTTAAGCCCATACATCTTGAACGTAGCATAAAATGTTAATCCATTCTTAAAGATACGCGTCCAAGTAAGTTTTTCACTTCAATATTAGTTAGTGGTGGTTGTTTGTGTGAATCTCGGCAAGTTTAAAGTGCAGCGACATCGTTCGTTTGGCATCAGGTGCGATACACTCACGCAAATATTTTATGAAAATACCTAGATTATTAACACTAGTGCTGCGACTGTTGTCGATGTTTTGACGAAAATTAGGTAGATGAATGTGAAAATTGCTGACTATTTAAATTTCGAAATTCGAAATCCTTGCAGTCTTTCTTTATACAGGGTGTAAACCACCTCATCACAAAGGTTCTGTACATCAAACTAAGTAACTTTACGCAAAAAATATTGCTGGGAAACAACTTTTTCTTTTGAGGTTATAAATCATGTTGTAGAACTCAATGTAACGCACTTAAAACATTGTGCTGATGGATGGATTGAATAGTATGGGGGTCGTTGAGATGTTAAAAGTTAAAGTCTTACACAAAAACCTTGTATTAAAAAAAAACCTTGTCAAAAAGTTGTAACTTTGACCCCCCCTATCTCCGTAACTAGAAGGTTCCCAGGTATGGTGTAGAACAAAAAACTTGAGAGGTGTCAAGGGACACCCGGATGGACGAAGTTCTTTCGATTAACTAGTGAAGGAATCGTAATAAAATTTTATTTTTTTTAAGTTATAATAATATTTTTTTTATTATTAACAAATATAATGTTCACTCAACAAAAATAATCGTCGCGACACCACACTGTTCAATGCGAAATAGAAATGAAACAAACGCATTGCAACCTTCATTTAGTTTTAAAAAGTGTCGTGACAACTTTTTCGTAAAAAAAAATTCCGTCTAGCCCCCTTTCACAACGCGCGAAATATGATCGCAATGATGGGTAAAACAAGTGACGTGTGCCTTTAAGCTTCGTGAAGAGGTGTTTTACACCCTTTAGATCTTTCCTTTCCTCTTTTTTTTCTTGTCATAGTTTTCATGCCACCCATGGGCGTCTGACTTGGCTTAACATACCGTTAAGAAATAATTCTCAGGTTTGGTTTCCTCATAATGTTTTCCTTCACCGAAGCAAGTGATAATAGGGTAGACGACAAAAAAAATAATTTACGTTTACAAAACAGAAAATACGGGTCAAAAATTTGTTGATAATCTAACTGGATTATCAACAAATTGTTGACCCGTATTTTCTCTTTTGTTACATAAACCAAAATGGACGAAGATACGACGCTTTTAAAATCCTCAATACGTCACGCCTTGGTATAATTTTTTGCGGGTTCTAACGTCACGAGCCCCCACTCCCGAGTTTTATGCGTTTTATCTTTGTCGATTGATTCTATCCATTGATTTACAAAAATAAAAAACGTGTCCATTATTTTCCAATAGTCTAACTGACGGACTAAATATATTTGTAATTTTTTGATAATGCCCTACATGCCGATTTTACGCACATTAATCCGAAAAATCAGAGGTGCTGTTTGATCTCTAGACTATGACTTGGTAGTCCCAACGTTTACACCACTAGGCTGCTACACAATGAGTAATGCTTACAGTAAAAACTAAAAACCGAGGATTGATAATTTATTGCGGATAAAAATCCTGAACATAACCGCAAAACAAAAGATTTTTTTTGTTATTTAAAAATAACTGTAGTAGTAGCACTTGCCATAACCAAACAACATAATTTTCAATAATAACCCTTAAAGATTAGATTAGAAGAAGTGTTTTTTTATAAACTCAGTCGATCTAGATAAAATATGATAGACGGTTGCAAGCCTTTAACTCGCATAATGCACTTTATCAGAATTAAATTATTATGAGAACCATTTTATTTGGTTGCGTCGGTATTTAATAATGTCAAATGTTAAAATCAAGCTATACAATCATACTTGAACGACCCTTTTATCACAGTATATTAACCTTAATTACTTACAATTTTTTTAAATCATCATTTAGTTTAATGAACTTATTTATAATTACTTTTGGTTATCTATAACAGATTAGGTACCACAATTACGAACAAGTCCTACTCATAGGTACAAAAAATAATCCTCAGGAAAACGCACCTATCTCAACATGCCTTTACTTGTTTCACTATTGAAGTGAGGCTGCTAATTATAATTACCATACGAATGACATTCATTAAAACGTAGATAATTAACATAAAGAGTTACACGCCTGCAATCCCCGAAAGGGTAAGCACTTGTAGTAAGCAATGGTTGCTTTGGCAACTTTGTAATGAGGGCGAGCATATTCTCATCAACCGGTCACAAATACAGACTCTGGATTTATGCTGAAAAATTCCAAAACGAGAAAACCCAATAACACTTTCCAGACCTAGAAATCGAACTCATGAGCTCATGAAGCATAAAGAGGTAGCGTAAAAAGTAATTAACAAAATATTATCGATATCGAGTTGTCGTGGCGTGTCTCGTGACTACCGGCGTGCAGAGGGGTGTCGGCGTCGCGGCCGCATCCTACAGCCAAACGGTAAACACTTTGCTGTAATCTCGAGATGAGAAAACTTTCAGTTCTCTTAATTCAGAAACTTATTCAACAACCTAACAACCTTAGAGCGGACCGCCCGGCGGACACAAGACAAACAAACTCACCATTTAATCTTACACTTTGTACTACATTAATACAAAAATCGGGTTTTCTTAACTAGCCTTAAGTTGCGTTGTGTACCGGTGACGGAAAGTAATGTAAGTGAAATTAGATATATCATCTTGAGACACTGCCACAAGCACACATGATATTTGTAGGTAATATCAGAAAATGCACCTTTGCTTACTATGATTTTTTTTCCTCTTGGATAAAATTTTCAAAAACATGTTATGCTAACCTTACAAGACAGACATGATATACTATAGAGAATAGTAAATAATGTTTTTGGTGTGATAGATATCAATGTTTCGTTTCAGAATATGAATATTGTTCTTGTCTATTTATTTATTTAACAATTTATGTACACACTTCATACAGAAAAGAAGAAAGGAATAGACAATAGGTGCAAAGGTGATGCTTATTACTAAAGAAATCTCTTCCAGCATACCTGCGAAAGGAGAGTAGATAAAAAGAGATGTAGACATAGTGTGTAAAAGATGAGAAAATAGAATACATATAAACTTAAAGCCAATTTAAATATAACAAGCGATAAACCTAAGAATATACTCACATACATACAAGACAAAAAAATATACAGGCAGGAATATATAAATATCTATTATAGTGACCGTACGGCTAAGTAATTTTTTTTTCAAAACACATCCGTTTTTGTTTTCTTCTTTTGTTGACGGAAAAAATCCCGCATTTACTTACGTCGACTATGTCGTGTATTAACTAATCTTGCGAGGGATAGATAATAGAACAGACACATAATAGAGTCAGGTGCAATTTAATCACAAAGAAGAAGTACTTAGCGGGCTATTTACCAGAAAGGTGTTAAGAAATAGCCAACACGTACCGGGGCTCATAACTACACCAATGATCGCACAATATACAGCCATGCGCTACCGAGTTTTATACTAGGATTTTTATATTCAAATTGAATGAAAACTCATTTTCACGTCGCACTACTTGTGGAGAGAATTTCAAGAGATAACGACCCTACTTGATCTTCTTATCTTGTAAAGGTAAATACTATAATATCTATTCTGACGAAACTATTTTCGTTACTTTCTTGAATTATCATAATATTAATAAATTGTTATCTGTTCCTAGCCGGAAGTGACAAAAAAATTTCGAACTATATTAATATAGTCACGTATATTTGGATATTGACATGTTGACATCAATTTAATCAGTCAATTGACAGTAGGAGTGTCGCTCTCAAGTGGAGCACACTCGCCGCCAGGCAAACAAACATTGAAGGATTACCGGATAACTACGTAACGTAGTGTTATATCTATACTACACGACTGTAAACAAAGACGTATATCTCCTTCACTTACCTTAGTGTAAGCTTACCTTAACCGAGGACAGTCCGTCTCGAACATATAGGATTTTTATTTTATACGAGAAAAAATGGATAAATAAAAAGCACATTAACTAGAAGTGATTCGTTTATACTGTGTCTGTTGGTGCTAGTGTTTTAGCAGATAAAGGCAATGAAAACATTAACTAGGAAAAAAATTGTCGGATATTTTGTAATTATAGATAGGTAGGTGTTTGTTTTTGTTTCAATGCTAATTTTAAAATCTATGCTAAGGAACAAAGACTAACGACTAATCCTTGGTTCATCCCAGGATTCTTCGCTCATTCAAACATCTTTTACATATTTCATCACTCTTTCAAAATTCTTGCTACCTACAAACAAATTAAATAAATATCTCGTCATGCAACATTCAAACCTCCTCGCAAATGATGTGTGAACAGCATTTGGTCATGAAAATGTAATTAAGAAACAAGGCCGCGTGATAATCGTGATATTTTGTAGATGAGTCCGGCCAACAGAAGCCCACTGTGCGAGCCGACCGACTTACACCCAGGCGTCACCATTACTGACATGGACACGGTGCACGAAGAAAATGACAACGATAGGTAAGAAAACTCTTTTTTTTAACTTTTATAAAGAAATAAAAACAGAATATAAATAATTGCCAGTGTGATTTAATACTTTAAGTAATTGACCTGTTAGATAACCTACGAAATTCAAATATTCGTAAGTTTTTTTACTACTTGCAGGTCAGTGTCAGGTTTTATTTTGATAACAGCCTGATATTGACCGGAAAATTGCAAAAAAACCTAAGAAAATTTGAATTTCGTAGGTTATCGTTGCGCTTCCAGAAAAATTTTGGAGAGCTAAAACATGTCTCTATCTTCATATTTTAATTATGTTCATAGACAGAAATATGTTCAGAAGGTTTGTGGATACTCTCGATAACCTTGTTTTAGATAGAATGCTGGTTGTACCACAGACTAATCCGCATGCAATTACGATGCAGTCTGTCTGGTCGTAACTATCCTTTTTGCAGGAAGATGGCTATCGAATTGCGATTTTTTAAAGCTCTCTTGATATCGGTATAAAATGTAGATCTTCTAACTTTAAGTTTTATCTGTGTATATAAATAAGTGGTTCTTTTACAATTTACCCATGCTACTCAATAAACCTGCGTGAAAGCTGCATTTTACGCACAGTTTGTGGAAAAACAGACTTCGAAAACCGAATGGCGGGCATTCATCCTTGTTCTTAATTCTAAAAAGACATGACCTACTTTATTACAAATGAATAAACACGAGCCTATTGGCATGTACCAGCCAGTATTCCATTGCTATTGTATACAATTGAATGTGAAAAGGCATTCTTTTTTCAAAAGCGCGAGGAAATGGATACGTCGCCGTCGCGTCGGCCCGCTGCCGCTGGACAGGCCTTAGTCGTCATAAACAAAGGCTACATGCTAAGCATTTAATTAAAGTTTCTTTTAAACCGCATTTTCCTTTGTCTCGTGACTCAGTTTTATCTGTTATCTAAATACTGGATCTCCTTGCATGTAGTTTATGCCTAGACCGCGTTAGATATTGCACGAGTGCGACCGCTTCTGCTATTTATTTTAAAGAGACAAGGTATAGAAATAATATTTTGTAGCCCAACTTCAGATTAGTAATTACTCTAACGGTTTGATTCAAAAAGTTTTATTAAACGTCGTGTTTATGTCATTGATCTTCGTGATTTTAACGTTATGTAGCTATTTAGGTGATGTTTAGCTCATTGCATCTGCATGCTAAAGTAGGATTTGTTCGAATCCCGCTCGCAAGCACTACAATATAAAAATCTATTATTCTTTTGGAATATCATTATTTTGAATACACGGACGTTATTCAAAATAGGTTCAGTGAGGATACAACGAAGCTTAGGAAGACATTTCCGGCGAACGGATGCACATTTTGGAGATTTTGCGCTCAGAACCTCCCAGTCGAAATAGTTCAATACAAGTGCAGTTCAGGCGTTTCTTTAAATATTCATGTTACAGTATGTTCGCAGTCAAACGGCAATCTAATATTTCAAACGTATGAGAACATCGCAATTTTTTTGGACTGAAAAATAGATTCAATAAAATAATCCGTTTCACAAAATCTTTATTTTTGTATTGAAATACCAAATACTTACAACATTATTCTTTAAAATGATCCGTTTCAATTTTTTTTTCAGTCCAACAAAAATGATACTTACAATGAAAACTGGCACAATTAAAACCGGCTTAATTCCCATGCGTTCAACAAAGTTTTTCATAATCTTTTTCCCATAAAAACGATCATTTTGGTACACAAACGCTGTGAATGCGGCCGACATTTTTTGTGGGCTAGGATTTTTCCGTGACATTTTCAAACACGCTGTATTTGAGCGAGAAGTATGAAACGCATACACAAAGAGGGATTTGGGTGCAGTCTCAAAGAGCTTCGAAAATATTTATGACGTTTGATCGACTGCTTTGTATCGCGATCCATAGTCTGCTCCACTGTGAGCATACGTTCCTCAAGGATTGACTGCTGTGTTTGCCAACAAATACAACCCTGCTGAATATTTTTCTGGCAGACGTTATTTAAAAAATTACTCAAACATTCATGTATCTGTATAGAGGCCTGAGATAACCTTGTTCATGAAACCGGTCATACTTCGTAGCTTACCTTTTTTTTATGGCAGTTCTTTATCAAACCATCATCATTTGCTTTCAACTGAGGCTCTTTGAATATCATATCAGGCTGCAGTTATGACCATGAGAGTTAGTCGAATTGCAAATAAACCTGGATAGTGATTTTCCATTTGCTGATATGTTTCAAACAAATATTAACTACAAACTTTTTTTATTTTATCAAAAACAATACGTTCAACAACCTAGTTTTACAAATAAAACACGGTTGAAATTGAATCTGTTTAGTTCGTCTGTTTCATTTGGTAGCGGCGTTTTATTACTTAGTTTCCAGAATTTTCCTCCCACGTCTATATTTAAAAAAAAAAATGCATTTTATCTACGTTTTTCTTAGAATACACATAATAAAACTAAAATCGGCCTTCTGGAAAAGTTAGTTACCTTTGAAGCGATTATCGGCAGAATATCCACGAGTGTTAAATGTATTTTTACATTTTCTACTTAAAAGAAAAATCATTTTCAATTTCCATTTCCTAATTCAATTTCAAAAGTATTCCCGTTTGATACCTTTCATTGTACCATACAGTGATGAATCTTCATACTCGGACCTGGGCCAGCTGCGGGAGCGAACCCGGGCCATGCTGGGCACGCCTGTGGAGCCCCTGATGCAGCACTCACACTCACAACCCAACAGCCGTAGAATGTCCTCCGATATAGAAGCCAAACTTGCTGCTAATTTGAACACAAGGTATGTGACTGTAGCTTACAAACAACGCTAAGATTGTCCCAAATGCAACTGGCAACACTTAGTTGCTTTACTTTGGTGGAAGGAATATCACTGCAACTATTCTTGGCCATGATGAGTCTAAACTCTCTTTTGAGAAATATCTAACTTTTTGTGAATGAAAAATGTCATCCGTTTTTCTAATGTGAATTAGGAGATTTTATACTACAGTCGTCATCTTTACAGGCGGCCCTCAGCCATAATCGCAGCATTTCGTCGTCCATCTCAAGCCCTGGCGTTGTGCGCGGCCACACAACGCAGGTTCCTGTCTGAACTGTCCCCGCACTCCCGGACATCGGTGGCCTCCACGTCTCACGACACGCCGCCCTCCGCCGCCGAGATATCGGGACAGTAAGTTATTAATATCCTTTATTATGTGACGTCAAAAAAGTACAAACCCCGGGCGTAAGCTTAAAAATACACTTTTAGAATCGCGACATTTAAAATGTGCAGAAAGTGTTTGTGTTTGTTGTTCCCTTTTTTCGTACATATTTGGCGGCAATCTAGATTCTAAATTGTAAATTGAATGATCCAGTCAAATATATTTAAACTACCTTAATCTGATTAAGTGCCTGACTGGAGTGACTGGATGTAAATTTAATTATGTATTCGCCCTGTGTCTATAGGATGTGGAAAAATATTTATGAAAACCTTTAGTACACTTTCACGAATTGAAATCTTTTACACCCTACCTGCTAAAGCCAAAAATATCAGTTTTATCTTTAATATCCGTACCTGCTACCAAGAATAAAATAATAAATCAAAACACCAGAAAATCTTTGAGTAAATATTCGTAAGGCTGGAACATACACAGTACGATAAATCAGGGCGAGCTGGCACCGGCACATGCCTCCGACACGCGCATCGCACCGCAAGATCCTAATACTTGACATGGGCCTCCACACCGCAAACTTACACTATTTCAACCGTGACTTCCTATTTTACATAAAGAATTATAATATCTAATCACCTTATAGAACTTCCGCAGTTAAAAACTTTATCGTTGATCGTGAATCAATAACGTTCTAAGGAGTTACGGCTATTAAAGTTACGAGAATTTCCCTCATAAAATATCATTCAGGTGCGGTTTGTTTTCTCAGCCTACCTATAGAGCTTTATCCGGCTACTATTGACAGTATTGAAAACGATAATGGTTAACTCAATTGTCCTTTACGTCATGTTAAAGTTCCATGAACTCTATATAAACTCATTTTCTAAAGTAATTATGAGTCAAAACTGTTTGGCCAAAACATATTTCAGCAACCACACACCCCTTATCGTCTTCTATGATGTAAAATGATGACATCAGCCGTTAGTTATGTACAAGCACAGAGAGAGACCTATTTAGAGGTGAATATTATTCAGTTGGATAGCGTCATGTTGTCCGCAGACAATGAGCAGCCTCCGTCGCGTCAAAACCATTGAAAAGCACCCTTTATTTGTTAATAGATAGACACGTGCACAATGGCACTGTGAACATTCAGCGCAAACATCACTATGTGAATGTAATTAGATTGCGAAAATGTTTTTGAATAGAACTTGCCTTACTGTTGCTTTAGTTAGATGCTCATTTGTCTTCCTATTTTGGATATTTTTGGCTGTTGTAATATTCTAGGTATCTATGATGCACTTCAGTATGAACAAAACTACAAATACCAGTCATCGCTTGTTTACCTATATATTTGTTGTGAGTACTGTGGGATATACCAGAAAGTAATGATGATTTTGAAAAATTTACTCTAAATATAGTGTCTCTATACGTTTTTAGAATCACAACTGATGGATGCAAATGCAGTTTAAGCAATACATATCAAAATCTATTTATCTCACTTGTTTGAAATTTACAGCAGGCAGAATAATGTTACAATTATATAAAGAAAATGAACACTATCTATTTCAGATGCTGATCAATAAGTTCTAGTTCGCTTATCGCTTATCATTATTTTGTTAAAGCGAAGCTTTGAGCAAGGCGCTTTCGGCTCTATACTGCAAGCTACTGGTGGTGTTGGGACTGGCCTTCCCCATCACCGAAGTCATCGCCGGCGGGGTGCCTGACGGCTACTATCAGGTTAACTATTCATTATATCATTTCTTAATGGACGACATTTATAAAAGCCGGATTTACTGAGAAAAATGAAACTGTTTTCAGGTACCACATTTTTTCCCCTGAACACTCTATTTTAAAGTTTCCGAAAAACTGACCTAGAAAAAATCCAGCCGGTAGTCTTTAATAATGGCCATTGTTTTTCTTTTCAGGGATTCTATTTATATCTGTACTTGGTATCTCTAATATTCGTAGTGTTTCAATACGTAAACATAATGCGTCAAAAGGCTGTCAACCTAATCATTCACGACTACGGTAAGCTTCCAATTCCTTTTCAACGAACACAATACCGTCCTAGACAATAAGATCTACCAACATGCTTAGGTAATTAACCACATTTGCTTAACAAAATGAGACATTAAAATCACATTTGTTTGCATAATTACGTCTGCAAAGAATATTACCTTCTTTAGTTTTCATTCCACTAACGTTTTCAGCCATTCGTATAAATGTAGCGGAAAATTTAACTCAACGTATGGTGTTTAACGACCAACTATATGTATTCAATTAATTTTTATAGAGGACACTCTGAAAGAGGATAGAAACGGGAAAATTACACCTGGAGACAGACCAAAAATAAAAGAGAACATTTCTCGCTACGGCAGTTTTTATTTGAGGCTTGGCGGAATTGGTAAATTGGAGTCATTTCCTATGAACAGTTTTATTTTCCTTTCAATTTAAAATCGATTTTAACGCTTTTATTATTTTTCAGCATTCGGAATTGGTTCGATGGTGTACAGTGGTTTAGAATTGGGTGAATATTTCGAAATGACGGATAAATGTCGCTCCGTGCTGTCGGTGATTACCCCGGCTTTACGAATGGCCCTTACTTTGGCACAAATGCAGTTCATGTTCCTGACTAACAAGGACATAGAATCCGGCACTTTTAAACTGATACAGAGATTTGGTTTTATGCATATGGTAGCAACGAATTTATGCGAATGGTTATATGTGTTGGTTGAAGAGACGAAGCATGAAATACATCATCTAGAGCACACGATCCTTGCGCCAGTCAATGTGACGCTTATAGAACCAGATGGTGTACCATGCAGAAGGTCTAATATGATGGGTGCACTTCTCCAGAATGCTGCACCTTTCTTATTTCCTTGCACGATCGAGTACTCCCTCATCTGTGCTGTCATATTGTACGAAATGTGGAAAGAGGTAACTATTGATATTTAACATAAAACGGAACCAATGATGTACACTAATATAAACCAAAAATCATTGGAACTTAATTACAGGTCAAATGCACTCCAGAAGATTTTGAGAAGAAATTAGAGGTTCCTAAAAATAAGTCTCGAAATAATTCAGTGACACCTGAGAAAATTCTGCAACAGTTTGGTATAACAACATTCTCCATTATTGTTATATATTGTTGGGACTAGTTGTAATATTTCACTAACCATGTATTCTTTTTCAGCTGGCATGTTAGGAGTGAGTTCTCCTCACGGCAGTCGTACTGCCCTTCACCATTTTTCCGTAGACTGCTCCCACGCTCACAGAGGGCTCTTCGCTGGCATCCTAATTATCGTCTTCACCATCATTTCTCTCATCATGTTCTTCGTACTGGCTCACCATCCTAATTCCATCACTGTAATGTATAATTTTCTTTACATCTGGCAATAAAACTATTTTGATTTCATCTTCATTGACATGTCGTATTCTAATTTTGCAGGAGGCAATATTTGAGGTGAACGTGTGCGAGTTAATTTTGTATTCGTTATCTTTGCTCGCATGTATAACAGCTTTAATACAAATGAGAGTGTTAGCTTACAAAAGGAAATCGAAGGGTATGATATGTTTTGTGATTCATAAATAATCATTATCTTCAAAAATATTTTTATGCTCTTGATTTTTTTTATTTTCATTCTTTAATTTCATAAGAGAACAATTACCATTTCCGTTTTCTGTTTTATTTATACTATATTTCTTACACTAAAATCCTGTTCGTTTTTCTAGCTATCTTAGGTCTGGACCCATTCCTGCTGATTCTGGCCCAATCAGGAATGTTCGTATACTGCATGTTCAGTCTTATTGGAAGTCATCACACTCAGAGTCAGAAGAACAGTGTCGGTCTCACGGGGTTCTTCTCTGAATTTTTATCGCTCAATCAGGTTAGTTTTAACTAGCTTTTTTTGTACTTTAAAAAGAATTGTATAGGTATTCATCTTCATAGCTTAAAGTAAACGTATAGTAATTGCATCGTCAATAGATACTACTGTAGTTGCAGTTATCACTTTGCGTTGCAGAATGCAGTTCCATGGAAAAATGGTAAACGGCGTTGATTGAGACGATATTGCTTATACGTGTGCATTGGCTACGTTTAATCTTTCCGTTACTGACTGTTCATCTATGACATTTTGGTTACAAATTTTACAATTTTCAAACATGGCGAAACTGTAAATTGTAATCTGTGAATAATTGCAATCCGTGTAATTATAATGGGTGTCAAAATACCCTTAGTGAAGCTGAAAGGCACTTATTCTCCCCGTCATTGCAACACGTCATTATCATCATCATCATCATCATCATCATTTCTTTGTTCTAGACTATACCTTCTTGTTACGGAGATATGTTATACCTTTTAAATACCTCCACAGGAGTTAGTTCAATGCATCCATGAGCATAATGTATTGAGTTTTACAGTAAAACGTGATGATTCACTCCAAAAAAAAACGTTTCCCAGAAATAATTTTCGTGTGGGGTCTCATATGTAGTTTGATGAATAGAATGTTTCGTGAGGAGACCGTTTACACCTGTTTGTTTTACAATAAGAATAGCCTACTCCAAGAAAGTTAAAGACCTAGGTGTATTCTTGGACTGCAACCTATCTTGGCACGCTCACATTGCTGAAGTAAGCAGGAGGGTGTTTTGTTCGTATCGGTCACTTAAGCGTCTTCAGAAGTTCCTGCCATTTCAGACTAAAATTACTCTTGCTCAGTCTCTCCTTCTTTCTCTTCTAGACTACGCTGATGTCTGTTTTCTTGATGCGACTGAGGAACTTTTTGATAAACTCGAACGTCTGCAGAATTTGTGTATACGCTTCATATTCGGGCTTCGTAAGTACGACCATGTGTCGGAATTTCGGAAGCAGCTGAAGTGGCTACCGATTCGGCAGCGTCGAGATTTACACACTCTCTCGTTTCTCTTTTCTATTCTTCATAATCCTAAAGCTCCTTCGTATCTTCGAGAGCGCTTCGAATTTCTTGTTCCTAGAGGTAAACCCTGTCGCTCATCATCATCTCTTCTCCTTCGTTTCCCTCCTCACTCCTCAAGTCGGTATGATGGTTCTTTTACTGTTAGTGCTGTGCGCCTTTAGAATTCGCTTCCACACTCCTTGCGGGATAGCCCGTCGTTAGAAGTGTTCAAGTAAAGAATAAAGGAACATTTCCTGTCAGCATGATTTTAGTTTGTAAGTAGTGTTCTATATGTAAGTGTATATATTTATATATATTGTATTTATTAGTTTAGTGTATTAGTAGTTATCAACTCCTGCAAATCTCTCAGCACAAGTATGGTTTGCTGTAAGAAAATCCAATTCTGGGTTAAGTTCGCCGTTGTACATAAGCTATATTTTGTAATTTCGTATATATTTTCTTTATAATTTTTGGGTGCAATAAAGAATAAGAATATTTTCCAGACAATTCTTCAAACTCTATTCATAATCGATGCGTGGTGGCGTCGCAGCACTACGTCGGAACAGCGGAGGAATAAACCGGGCCGACAGCTCGTCACATTCCTACTCGTTGCTAACATGGCCATGTGGGCTATTAACACGCTAGAAAAGGTAACTAGTATAATTGGAACATACTGGTGTGGCTATTGCTATCTTTTTTTTCTCCAATAAAAAGAGAAAGAGACGAAATTTAGTGTTCCCAAATTTAATTGGAACTATTATTTTCGGACAAATGAAGGGTGCACGTAAAGACATGTCGAATAAAAGCACGGTGAAGAGTAAGGCATAAACTGGTTTGACTCTAACTTAGTTCATAGCTATAGCCGACTTTTTCTCGCACTGCCTTTTAGTAAAAGATAGCAATAGACTAAATTAAATTTAGTTTGTGCACGACAGAATCGACACCAACATCTAGTTTCGTTATTATTACTTTTAATGTTCCGTATACGAAAGGTAACCAATGAGACCCTATTCCTAAGCCTCCATTGTACTGTCCGTCAGTCCGTCTGTCAGCGGGCTATATCTCGTGATCCGTAATAGGTAAAAAGTTGGAAATTTTAATAACAACAAATTATTTCTTTTGACACGCTGAAAAATCTGCTGTTCCAAACATTATGTGACTTTGACGACTGTATGTATTGCATTTTTGTATGGCACGACGAATAATATTCGACGATTTGTCAATCACTTGTACCGCAATTATAAATGCTGAAAATTGTAACGTAACAAAAAGGTTCTGTATGTACATTAATATGCACAGTGCAGACTATGAGTGCTATTTATCCGCTGCGAGTTCTAAAAGGAGAATAACGTTTTTACCTTAAAAACTAACCTACTTACAATACTTTGTACGGCAGTCTTGTCAAACACACCCTAATTATAAATTTTTTAACAATATTTCAGAGTCGTGCTGAGTTCCGTCCAGCACACCTAGCATTCTACGGTCCCTGGGCGTGGACCATCATAACCCATGTGTCAATGCCCCTGGCCATCTTCTACCGGTTCCACTCTACCATCTGCCTCTTCGAGATTTGGAAGAACTGCTTCAAGAATAAACCTATTTATTTGAACGTATAGTTTAATGTTGTTTAAATTCTGAAATAAATAAAGGTAATGAGTAAATCCTATTAGTTTTTGTATAAGTATTATAAATTAATTAAGATTAAGATAATGTATTTCGTACCAATCGTTGTTTTATTTACACCATGATTACCATAATAAATGCTTGGAACGAAAAACCTTGTTTTTTTTTCTTGCATCTATGTGTCACCGTAAAATTGTCAAACACGTTAGATTGTAATATAACTAGAGAGATTGTAAATGTATGCGATGGAAGCCAGCTCGCGCGGTGTGTCGGGAAGGAGGGGTCCCCCTTGCCCCATGGTACCACTCTCATGAAAAGATAATGCACCATTCCTGAGAAATACCGATTAATATACCCTAACCTCAAAACACTCTATATTCCCCTAAAAAGTCGACGGAGCCCCGCTACGCGAGGCCCCTATTTCTGTCTGCAGGGTTTAAAGGAACCTAACTAATCTAATGTGGGGGTGCCCCAAGTTCCGATTATGGCGGCAGAGATTCTTCCGTCGCATGCATTTGACAATATTACGGTTTCAATTCGATAGATTAAAATCTACCCAAAAATAAAGCATTATATTGTAAGTAGTATGTTCAGTTGACAATATTTTGAGAGTTTACAATCTCGCTAGAGAGATTACAATCTAACGTGTTTGATAATTTTACGGTGACATATACATAACGAAAGTTTTCTCTGCATAAAAAAGAAGCGTCTGATGAGATGACGAAAAATAGAGGAGTATGGAAGACGAAGACATGCTGCGCCGACCACAAATGAATTGGAATATGGGCAAGAGAACGATTAGTAGCCGCCATAAAAACCATAGAACAATTTGATTAAGTACTTAAAAGGAAACTCGAATTTACAATTTTAGAGCCCATACTTTCCACTTCGTCACTGGCTTCTAATATAAACAAGGCATGAGCAATGATAAATTGTTTATTGAAGCGGGTTTGCGATTTCATACTTAGTTATATAATATATAGCTTATGCCCGCGGTTCCTCCCGCGATATGCTGGGTTTCCACCAAAGCAGAGAGGAGCGGAGCGGAGAGAAGATGTGCAAGATATATATCTCAAAACGAGTGTAGGCGATCTGTATGGTCACTTATACCTTTCGATGCTGACTGTCCTACATCATGCATCTCTGTCATACATAGTTCATTTAAGTTCATAGATTAAAATGCAACACTTCATTCATAAGCTCCACTTTAGATAACCAATCAAAAATACATTTGCATACATCTTGCGGATACGATATTTATGTAGACGTCATATATGTAAGTATTTGCTACCAAAAAGAAAAACGTCTTTCATTGAAATATTGAAAACCTCCTTTAAAAATGTAACTGAAACAAGTATGTATAAATGCTACCTCATGTTTACTGATATTGGCAGTTTTTAAAAGGAGAGCGATCTGCCTGCCAGCATATTGATGGTTTACAGACTTCGTCTACACTATAATATAATATTATAAAGAGGAAAACTTTGTTTGTTTGTTTGTTTGGTTGTAATGAATAGGCTTAAAAACTACTGGACCGTTTTTAAAAATTCTTTCACCATTCGAAAGCTACATTATCCACGAGTAACATAGGATATATTTTATCCCCGTACTCCCACGGGAACGGGAACTATGCGGGTGAAACCGCGGGACGTCCGCTAGTCTACACTAATATTATAAAGAGGAAAACTTTGTTTGTTTGTTTGTTTGGTTGTAATGAATAGGCTTAAAAACTACTGGACCGTTTTTAAAAATTCTTTCACCATTCGAAAGCTACATTATCCACGAGTAACATAGGATATATTTTATCCCCGTACTCCCACGGGAACGGGAACTATGCGGGTGAAACCGCGGGACGTCCGCTAGTAATTAATATAAAGACTTGTTGACACATTTAAATGGCCGCTGCCCGCAATGACGTAATTAACACCGTTCGCCCTTTGTCATAAACCAATATCAGCCAACAGTGCATAAATTGTTTACCTCAGTTCTGCTACAAATGGCGTTATTATTTTTAATTATTTCAGTTACGACTTTTTAAATTCAAACAAAACTAAATTGTTTGCCCGCAGACACTACAGATGATGGAAAACCATTTGCACAAAAAAGCAATTTTATAATCAAACAAAGTCTGCATTTGTTTTTCAGTAGCTCAGTAATATCGGAGCAAAAGTGACCGACTAAGCATAATTTGCAGGCGTCACCCAAAACACAGTTTTAAAGGGACCAAAATAAAACTACGCCTATCAAAAAAATCTTATCAGATGATATTATCCACTAAAATATGTACCTAACTACCTAATAAACAAACCATAATTTGAGTCACCGTTAAGTCCAGTCATATTAAAAGTATTACAGCGTCATCTTGTAGAGAGTCTGTCGCCTAAACTCGTGTCAAGATAAAGTAGGTTATCTCAGATAGTTACGATGTTTTAGCCACGTCCCTGCCTTTGTGTTCAGTGGTAACAATTTTCAGTTTATTTGTCAATCATGGACGACGTCATTGAAGAAGATGTCGAATGGTATGTAGTGTATACACTATGTATTTAAAAAATATTTATTAAACGCAGCCGTTTATAATTGATTTATTTGTCAGAAAAACATTTCAGTCTTAATTTCCAGGCATGTATTAAATTCATGTTTGTTAATTTACGCGAGTTTAAAGTGTGGTTAAAATGTTTGTCCTACTCAGTAATTAATTATTTACTTCATTGTGATACAACCTAGATCGATATTACTTGTACCTACAACAATACTTTGATGATAATATAGAAACTGCAATCAAAGCAGTCTAGTTAAAATTAAGTTGCATCTAGTTTTGAGCCCCCAATATTTAATTGGCAGTCTTTCTTGTCTACAACAAGAAGAGTATTCTATCTATCTATACTAATATTATAAAGATAAAGGTTTTTTTTTGTACCAAATAAGCTCCGAAACTACTGGACCGATTGTAATTATTTTTTCATCAGTAGAAAGCTAGTTTATCAGGAAGTAACATCGGCTGCAAATTATATTCTTATCATGTAAATTAGCTGAGCTATCACATTTTTTGCAGACAGAGTCGCGGGTGAAGTGCTAGTATGCTATCATGAAGATCTTCAACAATGATTGAAAAAAAAGAAAATTACAATGAGTAAAGTAAAATATGTAAATAACAAAGTACTGGAATAACATTCGATTGGAAAAAACAATTTATCCATTCCTGATCTCGGTTATATTGAGACAAACGACCCAGTTTCCTACATTAAGATCGCCATGGAAAATTATCTCTACAAGTCTGAAACGAAGGCTTTAGGTGTTTACCTTAGGTATATTAACAATTTGCCACAGTTTAGCGAAGCCTAATGTTTAATTGTGGATTACACATGTACATAAACATGAGATATGCACTAGATAAGTAGTAGTAGGTATGTAACTTAAACATTCTTAGTGCAGATTGTGCAGAGGAGCTCAAATATTAATATAATCTCTCTATATTTTCTACATTTCCAACATACATTTTCAATGATTACGATAATATAAATACCAAACTGCCATCAAAGAATAATTTTTGATTGCCATGGAACTAATAAATCTTACGTATCTACGAGTATACTAATATTATAAAGCTGAAGATCTCAGGAACTACTGATTGAAATTGAAAAAATCTTTTTGTGTTGGATAGTCCATTTATCGAGGGAGGTTATATGCTATATAACATCACGCTACAACCAATAGGAGCGGAGCCTAAATAAAAATTGTTGTAAAAACTGGGGATATTTATTCCTTTTGTGGGCTTTGTCTCTTTTATGTAACGCAGACGAAGTTGTGTGGGTCAGCTAGTCTGTAATAATACGCCAGCTCTACCTTATACATTCGGTCAACCATAGAAGTATACACTCACCAAACAGGCTAAAACTAAATGTATATAAAAACAAAACGGCAGTTTCATATCTCCTTTTGATGGTTACGTAGTCCCTAAACATAGTTTCGTCATGTCCGCCTGTCCGTCCGTCCGTCCGAGGTTTTACTAAGAGACCGTTAGTACTAGAAAGCTGCTTTTTGTAGGGGTATGTATATTAATTACGCCGACAAAATGGAATAAAGTTTGGAAAATATATATTTTAAGGGTAGCTGTAATGTAAAGTAGGGATGATTTTTCTTCCAAATTGGTTCAATGCATAATTTAAAAAAAAACACCTCTTACTATGGAGTCAGAGCTGAATGTTTTTTTTTTTATTTCGGAAAAGCGATTTACGTCTTTCTTTGTAAACATTTTTTGAATATTCAAATTGTGTTTATAATTTCAATATCATAGATAAACATGATTATTTAAAACTAATTTTTACTTTTATAAACAAATTAACATTTATTTGTGTTCTAAATTCAAAAATTTATAAAAAAAAACTATTTTTTGCTGTACGGCTACATACACCTTTGCCTCTTCTTCAACCTGGTGAAAGCAAAGCGCGGAAAAAAAATAAAATTTAAATCATAGTCTCGTAATAATTCATGACACAAATGTTTTACATTCTTTTATTTTATTTCTTCAAAAGTGTATTGAAAAACGTCGTTTGTAACACGAGGACATTTGTTATTGCAGTTCTCGGCTCAAAAACACCCTCGCCTACGGCTCGTGTGTTAAGACCGCCTTGAACTACAATAACAAACTTTCTCCAATAGGTCTTTTAAAATAACTTAGGGGTTGCTAGTACTATTTTTCGATTTAGTGCTACATTTACGAAATATTAAACTTCAAAGTGCAAATATTTATTCCACACCCTCTAAAAGCTCAACTGCTGGCTTAAAAAATCTAGTAAAATTCTTGATGATAGTGCATTTCATGAACTTTAAAGGATAATTATAGCGGCTAAGATAACTTTATTAGTTTAGCAGTACCTAATGGTCGTTGAACTTGGTTGTTGGATAATTTTGTACCAAATACAAAATTCTTAGAATAAATCCTTGAAAGTAACCATGATGAAGTCGTCGCTTTTTTATAATGGAATAGCGGGCGTCACACGGTTTCACCCGCGCAGGTCCCGTTCCCGTGGGAGCACGGCGATAAAATGTAGCCTATGTTACTCTATGTTATTTTTGAAATCGTCACTGTACATTATCACAAGTTCAGAGAGAACAAAAACATTCTATATTGTGAAAACGGGCTACTACGGAACCCAGCACCGCGCGTGGCCCGACACGCACTTGGCCAGTTTTTTATTTTGAATGAAATTCATTATAGGACGCCCGACCGGCGGGACTCGCGGACATTTTACGAGCATGGGTCACATCACTTCCACCCCATCAGACAGACGAGCACTACACTAGAACGAAAACTTCGCCACAACAGGTTAGTATACATTTTCAGTATTATAATTAAACTTTCAAACGCACAAAAGGCCGCGTAACAGTGAGTTTTCATTCTCATTAATTGCTTTTTAGAAGAGTAGCTCATTAATGTTTTGGTTCTAGACTCTTATAGAGTACATATTATGTTCTGTGGTTAAGTGTGGTTCCAGATCACTTAGACAAACGTTTTTAAAAGCTCGGTGTTGTCTCTTTCGATGAATATGCGCCACTTTTATGTATCTGACTGACCAACTAAATTAGTCAATTAATTACTTTACATCTGAACTTGTATAGGTTCATGAACTCGGTATTTTAATCAAACATTCTAATTAAAGCCAGATACCTGCATAGGCAGTCGCTCCATGTAAAATAATGGTATTCATCTGCATCCGGTTAGACTGGAAGCCGACCTCAACATAGTTGGGAAAAGGCTAGGCAGATGATGATGATAGTAGATACTACATACCTGTATAAAGAAAGAGTTTTCCAGTATCCAGCGCATACTAAATCCATTTTTCAATACTCATACTCGGAAAGTAGGTCTGAAGTTGCCTGAGGAGCGGGTTGAAAGTAACACTTTTCAGCCCTAGGGAGAATCACTTTCAACTAATTCTATTTTCACATTTCTATTGAACCATGTTCCGACTTCTATACAGCCTCTAAATTAGAGCGCGATGTAAAATTGAAATAACGTAAAATTCAGTATTTAATTAAAGAATGATTTTTTATTAAATAACTTAGTTATGATTTAGTTACAAATATTTCTTTAAAATAACATAGATTTGGGTAAAACATTTACTATTTTTTCAGTGACGAAAGTGAAAAATAAAGGCTGAATAGTCTGATCGGCTGATCAGTTGTTTCGTGATTTATTTTTATTTTCCTTGTATACGTAATGAAAAGCACAGTGTTTACCTCGGGTTAAAGACTTATTTAGTCCCGAGACGGGGTTTGGCGCCCAAGCGTAGCGCGGGCGCTAATAGTTCGAGGGTAACTTTCACCCCTAGGGTGACAATGTACTATTATTACATCTTCATCTCTTGCATGTTGCTATAAGTCTTGTTACAGAGCCTTCCCTACCTCTTTTCATCTTAGCCTTTAATTTTACTGTCTCGTCGATTTCCGATGATAAAAAAAATCATAAACAGTATTATAATAATCCAGACTTTAAAAAAAAAAACAAAGTTTTAAACCCCGACAACCGCAGAAGTCGTAGAAAAAAGGTCATATAAGGTTCCTTTGAGATGGAGAACTAATTAATCGCTTAGAGATGAGCCTGCGGTAGCAATGCAGCGTCGTATCTGCATATATACGGCCGGCTCGTTAGGAGGGCCGTCTGAAAGTGACACCGCCCGCGCTAATTACCCATGAGGACAACATCTTACTGACTCTAACCGATGAATATTTAGCGCTACAATATTTTACTTGTAGGACTATTTTTATGTACGATTCAGTGCTTGCTTGATAAACGCGCAGTTTTGTAGAAAACATATCTTATGGAAGACGGAAATAGAATGTCAAAATTTTTATTTCGCACCTTTTTTACGGATGGGAAATCTTCAAATAACTTCTCCCACTCTGGGCGGAGTGGGAGGGATTGTCAGACTTTTACTGACTAAAACCCAACCATGTTCCTTCCTCGCCCTTTATGTTGCGGGGCCACGGTATCTCTGTCGAACAGTCCCGCAGCCCCGACAGGCTTCGGCCCTTGCGGGCCCCTTCACTGTGCTGAAATCTCTTTGAGGCGCGCGTGGAACACGAACGCGGAGTCGACACGGCCTGTCGTCATAAGACGGACGGACGGCCACAGGCCGCGCCTACGGTGGCCGGGGGCCACCACATGACCCCCGACGCCCGTTGTGTCTCGCTCGGCGTCTGGGGCGAGAGGTTCTCTCCCTCTCGCGTTCCGCCAACCTCCTTCGCTAGCATGACTGCTTCGCAGAAGGAGGTGACGGCTTCCCGTTCCGTCTCGCTCCGGACCATGGATTGAACCAGGGCCGGACGCGAGAGGTTGCCGCCGCAGATCGCCGCTGCGAGGACACGGCGGTGCTCTGCCCACGCGGGGCAGACCTCCACCGTTTGCTCCATCATGTCCTCCGGTCGATCCTCGCAGTGGAAACGTGAAAAGTTTCCTCCCACCCGATTCGATGCAGGTTGATTTGCACCCTCCGAAACGAAAAGTCGTATATAGTCAAAGCCGGTCCATTGGTATACAGAGAATGAGTTAGGAGCTATTGATACCTACCTATTGATCATCAGCCTCATCATTTCTCCATAGCTTGCTAGCGACTTCAGGTTACACACAAATCCATGTTAACTCGCGACTTTTGCCTCCATTAAATAAGTCTGGCAAAAATCCAGTCCAGTCATTGGTAGAAAGAGAAAAGCAGGTCCATTACATTTCGGACCATCAAGTGCTGCTGTACTATTCTCTCTTTAATTTCACCACTGCCATGTAGCGTAACTACTTGCATGCTAATTGTCGTTTGTCTTACTTATAACTTACTAATAGAATGTAAGTTTGTATTCATTTCGTATACCTAACAGTAACGTATGTTAAAGAAGTTTTGATTTTAAAAAGCTGTTCATTCCGCCAACTACCAACGTTAGATTTTATCCTTTTTTTCTTCTTCATCCAGTTAGTCACCCCACTCCAAAAAAGTTATCAAAAGGCTAGGCAGATATTTCATTTTAGTGCAACTAGAACTGAATAAAGAGATGAACACAAAAAATGTTATAGCGACTATTATTATTATTCCGGACACAGGAATTCAGAAACAGTTTAGCCTTAGAACACAGGTAGTCAACCCTGATATGTAAGTAATTAGATTTGAAGTTGAGCTGTACAAGGCTCGGGCTAGGTGCACTCGCATCAACCCAATAGTAAAGCTTTTACTGATATACGTATTTATTTTCCACAAACTTTTGTCTGTACAGGGTGTAAGCGAACTCTTCACGAAACTGTCAACCAAGCAAGTTCGTCAAACTCCATGCAAAAGTTATTTCTGGGAATAAGAACCAACTTATTTTTGGCATGAAAAATCACATTTTCCGGTAGGACTCAATGTAACGCACTCACGCACTCAAAACATTGTGCTGATGGATGTTTTGGATAGTACGGGCGTCGTGAGGGTTTTTAAAACGAAAGTTACGACATTAAAACCTTGTATTTAAAAACTAACCTTGTGAAAAAGTTGGCCCAATATCTACGTAACTAGAAGATAGGTATGGTCTTAAACAAAAAATTGATCGCAATTACGGAGAACAAAGTACTTTTAGTCATGGGTACTTTTAGACGCATTACGATCTCTACCACAGTATAATCTATTCCAAAACCCATGTTACTAAAGACGTATCAATCGGTTCAGAGTACCCCGTAGATAACAATGACGGTTCCCAACCAGTAAACCCGGTTAGGCATAGCATAGCTTGAAGGCTTTACAAAGGGTGTGCAGGCTATATAGGCAGGGCGTATTGTAATGGACCCGTGCCGATTGTTGCATCTCCATGTATTGATCGCTTGGCTATAGGAACCTGTAGGAGGCTGCTATGAAATTACCTGTAACGAGGTCAAAGATGTGTCTATTACATATTTCTCTCTTATTGAAATTAACTGTTTGAAACTTCGTAGTCTATTTTACGGTTGTCTATTGTTTACCCGAAGATTATATACCATAATCATCATATTACCGAATTTCATTTGCCCGAATTTTTTGTTTGCCCTAAAAGACATATGACATACTTTTAATTGCTCGAAACTTTGATACCATAACATACGAGTGCCTTACGTATTGTTTTTCATATTTTTAATTGCCATAATAATGATTAGACATAATATTTAAATGCCATAATAATTGGATCATTCTCAGAAGATCCATTGGCCAGATCCATGATGGATCTAGTGATATTAGACAAATATTTAAACGCCATAATAATCATTACACATGATATTTAAGCGCCATAATAAATTGTCGAGGGTGGGCTTGTTCGACGGAGCCCGGGTGGTTTATAAAAAAATAGAGTCGGGGTGCCTTAAAGTCCCGAGTGCATCCAGTTTCTCCTAATATAACAACCGTTACACACCCAATGTCGATGGCAAATGATGATAATTATGGCATGTGATAATTAGGGCTTACAATGATTATGACTAATGATGTTATGGTAAGTGAATTCATGGGAAACAAAGCTTCTAACACGTGAATAATATAGCAAATAAGAGTAGGGCAAATGAATAATTACGTCATATAATATTATGGCTGTTGACTATTATGGCAAATGATATTAGGGCAAATAAAATTCGGACAAACGGCGGTATACCCTATTTTACAGCAGTTTTTCATGGAAGACCAAAGATACAATTTAAATTTTGCTCGTTTCAATCTTATTCTTCTTATAAAAGATTATAAATGTAAATACAGAAGTTATTGAACAATAATGAACATTTTGAGGAACTCGATATGCAACCAGTCGTTACTGTCACGCTGACAGTAGTTCGCGCACGGTCGGTCACGTACGAGAATACATTGTGTTCTATGTAGCATGGTGCTACGGTGACGTCAGCGGCGACTGACAGCCTATTTTATTCTCGCTGACGTCACGACTGACCGTACGCGACCGACCATCAGCGCGACATGAATTCAGGCCTAAGAGAAGTTCAGAGGAGGAAATCTTCGAGACGACTGACGATGAAGACACTTTAGTAATTTTTTGTCGTCATTTACATGAGATCGTAGAAAGAGCTGATTAACATCAACTCATTCATAAATGTATTATATTTCTCATCGTTAAGTACCCCAAAATAGATTTTTAAGAACACGTAAAAAAGTCATGTAAAGTGTCAATTTAAAATACTCACAAAACTATTTGAAAAATCTATTATTTCATGACGCTCTGCAATTTACTGAAAACATTATTCATGTTATTTCAGGTTCTTGCCGGAAAGTTCTAGAAAATATGTTCAGTACCACATTCTCTTACTCTTATTTTAATCCAATACTATTGTGAAACAAAATAATAAGTTATATATGACAAATAAATGTAACAAGTATTGATAAGTACAAGTTCAACCCTGTCTTAGTTAGAAACTAATTACTAACACACACGGTACGACACGGCGCTGCGTTTTGAATCATATTCTACAGTTCGTGATTTGCTTTACAACGCACAACATGTAAGATAGATAAAAATCGTGATATTTTAACTTAAAAGGTGGAATATTTTAATGAGGTTTTACAAAGGTGTTTAAAAGCATTTGGTGATGAAAAATAAGGAGAAATCTAATCAAAATGCATCGAGGGACTGGCGAAGGCCGTCTGAGCCTCTCATCGCGGTGCCTGAAGATGAAAGGTGAGGCAAGGCGGTACCGTGCCGAGGGTGGCGAGAGGTTCATTAAAACCCACTATTAGAAGATAAGCGCCGGCTCAAACAAAACAACTTGGTGTAACGTTAAATCGACACCGCTTTATGTAACAGTTTTAATATATATACGGAAATTGTTTTCAGTGTTTATTTTGTAAGCGGCTCCGTGTAACGAGATAGTCAGTTGTTTACAGCTCTCTTTTATAGTCTCGCTTTTAATCAATTGTGCTTGTAGCTTTTAAATTATGGCTTTTTTTGTCTTAAAAAAAACTAAAAGTCTGCGTTACGTTATTGTCATGACGGTTTCTGGATACAATCATAAAATCACGAAATGGCAATGGCGTTATCATAATCCTGTACATTCCTGTTAGGATTTCTTACGTTCTTATAAGGTTAAGAGTTACAATCTACATTACAATGGGCTCGCTCCCATTACATGGTCTTCGACATAACTGGCGAAATTTGGGTGTACCATTAAGAACTTCTCTGCCTAACCCTCCGGGGATAACAGGCGTGATGTTATGTTGTGTTATGTAATTTACATTACAATCAAAAAGAGGGGTGAAGAAAACATTGAAGTAATTGTCTTGATGTATGTTCACAGAGAGCACCCGCCGCACTCCCTGCCTCGTCTGAGCGTGGTGATGCCGGCCAGTTCCAACTCCAGCATGGAGCACATTGCCGCACCCGCTCCCAAGAGGAAACCGCTGTCACATGGCGAGTAAGTGATTTGTCACTTGTTACTTATCTTGCATCAAAACTTGAGAAGATTTGAACGACTCAATGGCCCTTTCGTTGGCTTATATCAACCAGCTTGTACCCAGTTCTCATGGCTCAGACTTTATTCGACTTCTAACATACCCGAAAGGGGTTTTCTCGCAAGCCTACCCGTAACCTACCTAGCACATGTCTGCATATTTCAATACTAATGCAGCATTTGCGATGCAACGGTGTGCGTCATTGTTAACTAAATTAACTTAATCCATCGCTAAAATAGCGTCAAATTCGAAACTTAAACCCTAAACAGAGCAACTATGTAATTTAGTAGTTAATTTCGTACACCATTCACTCAAATACCTAATCCGGATATCCTAAACAATAGATAATGGCATCCTAGCTTAAACCACGACGATTTTCATTAATGTTGTTAGCGCCATATTAATTTTCACTAGCCTCGTGTTTCATGTTATTTACAGCTAATTGATTCAATATATCATAAATTGTTTCAGCGAATCGATGACCGTGGTCCTGTCAGCATTTTATGCTAAATTATTAATAGTTTTAGGAATAGCTTTGCCAGTAACGAGCACCATACAAAATGAAGTTTATACTAATGTTATATCTGATGTAAGTATGTTCCTGTCTTCTTGTTGGAGAACTATAATATATTTAGTCGTTTAAGTTATCGTCTATAGTAGGTATACTGTAAAACTAACGTAGGTAGTGCGTCAAGGGGCCTCGTCCTTTTTTGCTTATAAAGAACTAAAGTCATTGCGCGTGCATTTTAACGTTGATTGTACTTTTAGTAACCTTTGTGTGTCATAGTTTTACTTGGCACACATCCTTAAATCACTATTTTACGACCTACCTACCTACTCGACTCTTGCAAGTAAATTATTATCTTAATATATAATAGTGTCTAGGTTTAGGACTAGACATATAAAAGGTTTATTACATAACGACAAGTTAGCCACTCATCTCAAATGAAAAAGTAAGGAAAACTTCAAAGTAGGAGAAAAATAAAAGTAAAAATGATGAATCTCAGTTGGATGAAACTCTTTAGTTTCGAGCACACAAAACAAACAAATTAGTGATATTGTTTAGCTGAACAATTGTATAATTTACATATGATAGTTTGGACATTTGTAATGTTAATTCTAAATACAGCCTAATAGAAGTTTTAATAACCTGTTATAACACTCATTAGGCTAAACTTAAATATTCTGTTTGAAATATTATGTACGAGACACGCCATATATTATCTCACAAGACTGTTGCAACAAAACCTGTTTCTAATTTTTTAGGGTTTCGTACCCGGAGGGTAACCAAGGGGACCCTTAGCCTCTGCTATCCGTCCGTCCGTCCGTCTGTGTGTTAGCGGGCTGTATCTCATGATCCGTTATCTGTAGATAGGTATTTGAGTCGCCGCTATAACAATAAATAATGAATTAAAAATTAAAGGGGCTCCTCTACTACGATGGTTGCCTTCATGCGTGAGTCCGACTCGCTCTTGACCGGTTTTTTTAATTAACTATAATGTGTGAAATAGTGCCAAGAAAAGAGAGTTTTTGTATAGACGCGGACTACTTAGTTGATTCAGGAATTAACAACTAAGATTCGCTAAAACGTTCCAGTATGTCAGAGTCGTAGCTATCCCGTAGCAAGTGCTACGAGGCGTCGCGTCGGGTCTACACCTCTACGGGCCTACGGGCTACGAGCTATACATAAATAAACAGTGATACCGAGTATAGCGGACAACAGACTAGCTGTGGACACCGGACTTGGCATATATTATATATCTGTACATTCTGGCAAGTCCGCTGTGGCAGTCCGCACTACATCTTTCAAATAACCGATGTTTTCATTTTTCAAGTATTTAATTTCTATAAAATTTCAGGTGTTCACAATGTATTTATACATGGTCAGTATGCTCTTCTTGGGGTATACGTTTTATCACCTTCGAATAGCTATAAGAGAGAAAGATGGTGAGTACTCAATTATATCAACTGTTATTGATACATATTTTGAAACCTGTGTTGGAGGACCTCCCACCAGGTGAACCGATGACCTCGATGGTTGTGGGAATCCGTTGGATGCGAGTCGAATGGCACCGATCGATGTGGCGACACTTGGGGGAGGCCTATGTCCAGCAGTGGACGTCTTTCGGCTGAAATGATGACACCTGTCTTAATTAGTAGCTGGCATCAATATATACAAGTACTGAAAGGGACCAAATATTCTAAAGCATCACATTTTAGAGATTTAACCCATCGAAGTTACAGTCTTCGCCATGCGACCTTCTAAAGCGTCATATTTCCGGAAAACAAGCCCTAGAAGAATTTTTCCTATGCAATACTTGTTTGTATTGATGCCAGCTAGATAGGTGTAAAACACCTCTTCACGAAGCCGAAAGGCACTTGTTTTCCCCATCATTGCGATCATTTTTTTGTTTCACACCATACCTGGGAACCTTCTAGTTACGGAGATATAAGTTACAACTTTTTGGCAAGTTTTTTTTTTAATACAAGTTCTTTTGTAAGATTTTAACTTTTAACCCCTCCCCGACCCCGTACTATTCAATCCATCCATCAGCACAATGTTTTAAGTGCGTTACATTGAGTTCTATCCCAAAACATGATTTATAACCTCAAAAAAAAAAGTTATTTCCCAGCAATAATTTTTGCGTAAAGTTACTTTTCACTATTCATACTCGGACAGTAGGTCTGAATTTGCCTGAGGAGCGGGCTGAAAGTAATACTTTTCAGCCCTAGGGAGAATCGCTTTCAACTGACAGCTGTCAATTATTAAAAAAAATGTAGTTCTATTTTCACATTTCTATTGAACCATGTTCCGACTTCTATACAGCCTGTAAATTACAGTGCGATGTAAAATTGAAATAACATAAAATTCAGTATTAATTAAAGAATATAATTTTTTTAAATAACTTAGTTACAAATATTTCTTTAAAATAACAAAGATTTGGGCAAAATAATTACTATTTTTTCAGTGACGATAGTGAAAATAAAGGCTGAATAGCCGGCCACAGAAAAAAAAAACAAAAAAGGCGGGAAAGCGGCAATCTTCATTATTTTTTCGAATGGTTTCGTGTTTTTGTTTTTATTTTCCTTGTATTCGTAATGAAAAGCACAGTGTTTACTTCGGGTTAAAGACTTATTTAGTCCCTCGAGCTATTAGCGCCCGCACTACGCTTGGGCGCCAAACCCCGTCTCGGGACTAAATAAGTTACTTACTTTCACCCCTAGGATAACAATGTACTATAGTTTGATGTACAGAATGCTTGGTTAACGGCTTTGTGATGAGGTGGTTTACACCCTATATACGAGTATTGATACTGATTTTATGCGAAGCTAATAAAATCAAAGTCGTACTGATTGTGCCATCAGTAAATAGATTCTAACTTTAATAACTGACTTGATTTATTTGATTAATACAGGTTTTATGCATGTCCGCTATTTTGAAAATTAAATAAATAATTAATGACAGCAGTTAGGCTACATTTCATTAAAAAATCTTCCAACCCTTTTGAATCATGATCTCATTGAAACATTTCAATACAGTATAAAACATATGGAAACGGGTATTTATCGCAAATTTTACATTCGATATAAGCCCGACGTTTCAACCGGATTGCACCAGCCGTGGTCGCGAGGGCCGAGGAGACCCGTTTCCAAATGTTTTATAATGTGTTCTGATCGTGAAAGTTTAAAAAAGACAACATATTTAAAACACTAGAAACATACATCTATACTAAGACATTTTTTTACATTTTGCCTGTATTTATATTCGGATTCTTTATAGAAAACGTGGTACGCACTCGTTACGGCAGTTTCTACCTGCACATGGGTGTGGCAGGGTTCGGAGTGGGCTCCATCATCTACTCGTGCCTTCAGTTCGGAGGGTACTTCGACCTCTCGGGCGACTGCCAGATGGCCATCGTGGCAATGAAGCCAGCCCTCAGGATCTTGTACTTGGTTGCTCAAACAGTCTTCATATTTTCTTATACAGATGTGAGTAGCGTTACCGTTCTTACTTGATTACATAAAATCATGCTATTTTCCCTTTGAGATCGACAGAAACCATACAGAACCTGCTAGGATCATACTCAGATCCTATCTACCAGCTTTCTTCTGTTTTGACCTTCATGATTCTCGTAAGTAGTTAGTAGACTGGAAATACTAACAGAGTAGAAAAAGGCTGGTCTAGGTTTTGATTATATATTTTGGCTTGATCGAAATTGAATTCATAAGTCGATATTTGAAAATAAACACGGGAAATCAAAACAATGAGTAATACGTGGACCTTTTAATTCACACTTTACGTTTCGGGTTCATTAAATGATGTCTCTTCACAATGATGACGATGAAGATGACAGATTAACATCTAATGACATGCAACAAATATGATCAGCACCGGTCTGTTGACCTTGACCGTAGGAGTACCTTACAGATCAGCAGCTGCTAACTAAAACATCACGACGTCTTCCATTGTGTGTGCGCATTTATATTTGGTTGGGTGCTAACAAGCAAACAGTTTTCATTACATGCGCTTATTTCCCGATTTGAAGTATTTCGGGCATGCGATAGAATGCATGTCTTAAAGGTACCTATCGAATGTAAAATTCTCAGATATCCGTTTGAACCTTACATACATAGGTGTTATAGTGACTAGAGACGACACAGTTTCAAGCAGACAACAAAGGCATAGATTTCATCCTATTATAGAAATACAAACAAACGTAGGCAGAGGACATAAATCCTCCACCAAAGGTTTATGCGTGGGTGTACTTGCACCGACATCCAGGATACACTGAGAATTTCCACGAAAACATTCAAGAGGAACAATTTGATCAGTTTGGGTATGAAATCCGGACCTCGCGTACGCCATTTAAACTCCGTTACTTTATATCGAAATGACCAACTTACATAGATTTAGATAAATCTATTCTAGGCATATGATATTCCGTCTATCCATACACACACAAATAGTTGAGAAAGAGCGAAGTTTGGCTGTACGCTTCAGAAAATGTTTTGTGAAGGCTTGAGTCTTGAGGAAGGTTAAGTTCATTTTACAGTCTTCATTATACTAATCACTTGCTAATTGGTGCTCAAACCGCATCGTGGTTTCTAAACGAAGCAAAGTTCTGCAACATTTTCGTAATTTTGTGGTGATCACGTCGGTACTATGATTCATACATAATGAATCTTCAAGCTTGCAAGACAAAAAACCTTTCATAAAAACCCTGCACAGAAAAAGTAAAAAATTGACTAATTGACAAAGGTTCAGGAGAGCTTTAATAATTTGCTATTATTGCAAATACTACGAGGGAATATAAATTATGTTTCAATGATTTTAAAGTTTACATTTTAATTCCCAGTTTTGTTGAAGTACCTACGATGTACCTAACAGTATATTAACATGGCATGGCTTGTTCTTATTGCCATATAGGCTGCCACTGACAAATTCCTGATCGATTACAAAACAAACAATCTTACTTATTCCAGATATTGGACCCAATGCGGGGCGTGGTGCTCGACAGATTCGGGCTCATGCATTTAATAGCAACAAACGTTTGCGAATGGCTGAACGTAGTCGTTCAGGAGACACGAGACGACATCATCGCAATGGCCTACGACCGCCCAGCGTTCATCCGATACGCCAACGTGACTGGCCCTTCGAAAATTCTTATAATGGACCACGTAGAAAATACAAGTTACACACGAGAAGAAAAGCTGCCTAATGATACCGAGGATAACTATTTATCAAATCTGACATTAAACTATTTAAATGTCACTACCCAGAATATCAGTTGGACCTGTAATGTGTCTGATATGATAACACCTCTGATTCGGAGTGTCAACCCGTATTTGAGGCCGTGTGGTGTCGAATATAGCCTCTTGTGTTCCATCATTATACTCGTAATTTGGAACGACATCTGTACAGTTCCGGGATCGGTAAGTTTTGTTTTACTCAAGTGTTTTGGATTTAGGTTGCTTCTAATCAGAATTCAGAACCGTAATTTTAACACAATCACTGGTATCCTTTCAGTAAAAATAATTCTTAATTTTTTGTCGGGGCTTAGTTTCTCAACACAGAAAAAAAATAATGCCATGTCAGCTTGCATCCTCGACCTACTTTCAAGCCTCACATATCTAATTGGTTCCGAGAATCTGCATCAGAGCTTGAACATTAATTAGGTCAATGAATTAATTTAAGCCTTCGTTTCCAGAAACCTATAAAGGAACCTGGTTCTAACATAATTGCTAAAGACCGTCACTGCTGTGCTCGAGCTAAATCAAGCAACCATTTCTCTGTTGACTGTGGAAGTGCACATAAGGGCCTGTTTATGGGAGTAGCAGTCTTGGCTGGCACTATTGTCAGTCTAATGCTGTTCAATGGTCTGTTCCAAAAACCAGAACATATGAATTTAGCTTTACTGCAGGTATACCTACGCATAAAAATATGTTTTATTTAAAATCTGCAGATCTTGAATTTCTAAATAGATACCATCAATTGTGTTTCATTTTATTTAGATAAACATTTGGGAGTCGATCCTGTTCCTGATAATGACCATCGGATCGGGGGCGTGCATTCAAAGGATGCGTACGTTACCGCTGAAGCGTGCCGTGTCCGCGTTGCCGCTAGAACATGCACTGCTATTGGTCACGCAGTGTGGGGTCTACTTGTACTACTTGTTTCAAATCATCGGAGCAGGCTTTCTAATTCAGAGATATCCCGGAGAATCACAAGCAACTAGGTAAAAGTTGAGAGTATTATTTTTCGAGTCAACTCAAACATTCACCTCTAAGAACATTTTATATGAATAGTTTTATATTTGCAGGGTAATATCACCGCTATGCGCTGTTATTCAAAGTTCGTGCCAGACACTGTTAGTGTTAGACGCTTGGTGTCGACGTTGTGCGGGCACGGGCCGTCAAAGACCGGGCAGACAACTGGTTACGTTCCTCCTAGTCGGAAACCTCGCTCTATGGCTCATAAACAGAGTTAAAAATTCAAGAGCAGAGTTTCATCCTGTCCAGGTACATCGTTTATTTAGACCACAATTTTAACTTTCAAAGAAAACTGATCCAGGTTATTATTTCATTTGCTTATTATACAGTGCCTGGCTCATAGTGAAAGGCTTAAGCATAACTGGCGAAATACGAGGTGGCGTCTCCACCTCCACCACACTAAATGAAAACAGTGGCGTAGTGCCATACAACGTATCTCGCTAGTAGGTTCGTTTACTAGCAGTGAGTCTCTTTGGGACAACTTTTCTCGTAGTGATACGTAAAGAAGTGTCTACATCTAATGACAGCATGGAGTTGTCGAAAAAACTAAATAGGTACTTGATATTTTACAGATGGAATTCTACGGAGTTTGGGCTTGGACTCTAATTACGCACGTGTCGGTCCCGCTTCTCGTGTGCTACAGGTTTCAAGCTACAGTGTGTTTCTACGAAATTTGGAAAAACTCGTACAAACGAACGAGGGAACCCAACAACGTTAATACGGATGATCTGGAATTAAAAAATCACACTCACACTGCTTAGATTAAAATAGCTACCTAATAAACATGACTGAACACGTTAAAGATGTTGGTTCTGTTTTATTTTGAGACGAGCATAACGACAACATTTTGAAGAGACCGAAGCCAGAAAAATATGGGTCTGAAATACTCAAGCTACATTGAGCAAGATGCATGGATAATACCTTAGATGATAATACACTATGCAAGATGATCGTTGTGTCTACGTCGTTTGACAAGTTTCATTTACCTTTCCCTACCCAGCACCATAACAACACGTTTAAAAAAAAATATAGAGGTTGTAAATAAGGGTCTATTAACTACATGAAGTTATTACACAAACCAGGACAGTAAAATCAGTGGTGCCCGCGCTACTAGCCTAAAAATCTATATATATAAAATAGTAAACTGACTGACTGACTGACTGACTGACTGACTGACTGGGTGATATATCAACGCACAGCCCAAACCGCTGGGTCTACAGATTCCAAATTTGGCATGAAGGTTCCTTATGTGGTCTAGGGGTGCACTAAGAAAGGATTTTTCAAAATTCATCCTCTAAAGGGGTGAAACGGGCCTCCAAAATTTGTATGGGGAAACAAGATAAGTTAGACCATTTCATTCGAAACTTCACAAAAGTACTCCTATCGATAAATGAGTAGAAACGGGTTTCAGGTTTTTCAAAATTCAACCCCTAAGAGGGGTAAATGGGGTGACAAAGTCTAAAAATCAACGCCCAGCCCAAACTGCTGGGTCTACTGATTCCAAATTTGGCAAGTAGGTTCCTTATGTAGTCTAGGGGTGCACTAAGAAAGAATTTTTCAAAATTTACCCTCCAAGGGGTGAAACGGGCCTCAAATTTTTCTAAGGGGAAACAAGATTTTTAAGACTATTTCATTCGAAACCTCACAAGAGTACTCCTAATGATAAATACAAGATAGCGCCCAGGAAAAGTATTTGTTTGTCCATCTCGGGTGTCGTTTACATGGTTTTCGAGGTCGCTGATTACAAAAATGAGATCGAAATGAAAATCGAAATGGCGTTGAAGTAAATTTTTCGTCATGTGTGTCATTTTCATGTTTTTTGGGGTCGCTGATATCGAAAATGAGGTCAAAATGAAAATCCAAGATGACGTCTAGGGTTTTTTTAATATTTCCGTCATGGTGTCGTTTGTGTGGTTTTCGGAGTCGTTGATAACAAAAATGAGGTCAAAATGAGATCCAAGAAGGCACCTAGGATTTTTTCGTTTTTCCTTCATAGGAGTCGTTTTCATGGTTATCACTGAACACAAATGTAATTTTTCTTCCGGCCATAATAATTCCATCCTAGACAATAATTTAAGATTTTACACAATACTTCTGCAAAGTTCCTCTGTTCTGCTTTGAAACCAACTAATTTATGAGTAACCTAGATATGTATGTCTTTAAAAGTCTGCTCGATCTTGTATTTTACTTCCTCTTTGTTTTGCGCAATGAAACCGATTTTTTTTTTTTTTGTATATTTGGTAGAACAAGTCGAAGGCTACTTTTATACCCCTATGTGACAAGGGTGGTTTACGCGGACGAAGTCGCGGGCAACAGCTAGTAGAACTCTATCCCTTTAAAAACTGTCTTGGCTTGTCAACTAGCTTAGAAATGGAGCTAGTTTTGTCTACACGAAGCCAGAAGTACTGGCTTGCTAGCTAAAAGGTAGTATTTCTGGCTTGTCACTAGCTTGCTTGAAAAACTAGCCTCGTGTCACATAAGCTGACATTGATTTTACTAAGATAATACACGAGCGAAAACTTGTCGAGGTCTAAACGTCCCCGCCTCCTCAGTATACAGGGTGACTGGCTCTGGACCTGCCATAGCAAATTCGCATATAGAGGAGGTCATTTCCTAATTACTGAACCTTACTTTCCGTAAACAAAGTTTCATAGTTTAGGAGATAGGTCAATTTTTATACTTTATTGAAAATTTTCCAAAATTTGACCTTCAAGCATTCATTCAACTTTTTTTTGCTTTATTTTTGTGGGATTTTTTTACTATTTGTTGGTAGTCATACACATTGGTGATTATAATACCTCGGATCTTCCCTCAAACTAGGGTAAAAAAATAAGATAGTACGCTTTTTAAAGAAAATAATGAAAAATAAAAATCATTAAACTATCAAATTCAACCTCAAATAAAAAAAAAGCTACGGTGTTTCAATAATTAATTTTTATCAAAATTTGTTTTCTAGTTTATAACCTTTCCAACGGTATCAAATTTGTATTTAAGGCGCTTAGACGAGCTAAATTAGCAACTCTATTTGTGGTGGTTCAAACTTCGTTCGAAATGCTGTTAGAAGAAAGTTCTAATCTGCTTGCACTACAAAGTGGTTGTTACGTCAGCCACTGCGGGCCAAATAGCGCGAAATGAGTGGTTTTGATCGATTTACAAAAAAACTATTGGTTGGATTAAAAAACTAAAACAGTATTGTTGTGACGTAATGAGTTCAATGTAGTAGGTGTGAGCCTACTTAGTAATAGCTAGGTAGATATATGTTATGTAGATTTATATGTGATTTGTAAAACGAGTAAACCAGTCGCACAATATACTTGTAGTCGAACACACGCCTTTTCATTCAGAAATCCCATCCAAAGTAAAGTAAACCTTATCACATTCAACATATGGTCGTATTCGAGCCGCATACAGCAAAGACGGAGCGGTTAACATCTGGCCGCTTGAACAAAAGAACCGCATTCCACAGCGATAAGGATTCATAGAAAAAACTCCTCGTTCTAACTAATGGATTATGAATATGTTTGCAACTAAGTAATTAGCGCTACTACGGAATATTACCAAGTTTACGAATATTGTTGATTGAAGATTTAGAAGTTTTAAGTGAAGTGCAGTGTAACAACAAGAATGAATACTACAAACGAACAAAAACAATTTCTCGCTGTATTGGAAGATGGTGCTAATTTACTGCAAAAAACACAAACAAACTTAAAAAAGTGTTCAAAGGCAAGACTGACAAAAGGTTATATAGAAGCACGTGTGAAAATTATTGACGAGTATTGGATGTCATTCAAGAACGCTCATGACGGGTTAGTTAAGATAACACCCAAAGAACAAAAGGGAATTTTGCCATACTTTTTGAACGAAGAATTCTTTGTTTATGAAGAATTATACAGCTCATTACAAGGTGATTTGAAAGATATGCTTATGTCGTTAACGGAATCGTCACAGATGGATTCGAGAAACTCGAGTATGAACGCAACATATGCATCGCATAATATAGTGCATTTGCCAAAAATTGAGTTACCCAAGTTTAATGGAAATTATGAAGGATGGCCAACATTCAAAGATTTGTTTACTTCATTGGTGCACGAAAATAATAACCTCAGTGATGTACAAAAATTACATTATCTAAAAACAAGTGTGAGTGGAGAAGCTGAGGCATTATTAACCCATATAAAAGTGACATCCAATAATTACCCAACTGCATGGAACATATTGAATAAAAGGTATGGTAACAGACGCATAATATTAAACTGCATCATGAAAAGATTATTTTACCAGAAGAAGATGACTTCGCAATCAGCCACCCAATTAAAAGGCTTGTTGGATACAACTACAGAATGCCTAAATAACCTGGATAATTTAAAAATAACAACAGGCTCTTGGGATCATATGATAATATTTCTGCTCGTTCAGAAGTTTGACTCAGAGACTCATAAAGGCTGGGAAGAATATGCTTATAAGGAAGACAGTGAAGCGTTACCTACTTGGAGTGAGTTAAAGAACTTCATGGAGTCCAAGTTCCGCACCTTGGAGTTAGTCACCGGCGTTACAGCTAACACTAATACAAGAGAGAAACCAGTCAAGGAACGTTCTTATCATGTTGCCACACCAAATTCAGAAAAGACATGCATCATGTGCAAAGAAAACCACACGCAGTGTCACTGCAAGAAATTTATTGAAATGAAATTAGATGAGCGAACCCAATACGTGAAGGACAAACATTTATGTTTTAACTGTCTAGCACTTGGACACTCAGTAAAGAGATGTAAACTACGAGTGTCCTGTCAGAAATGTCACCGACGTCATCATTCTCTGCTACATGAGACTAAGAGCACAGAACCAGCGGCTACACCGAGCACCTCACAACCGTTGGCTTCACAGCATGTAGCTGAAGAGAAGGAAGCAGTTCAAGTGAACACAGTGATCGCGTCGCATCATACGTCTAGACATGGAATAGCACTGTTAGCGACTGCTATAGTGGAAGCAACAAATGACCAGGGTCATATCATTTCACTACGCGCGCTAATAGACCAGGGTTCTCAAGCTACATTTATAAGCGAGAAAGCGACTCAACTATTGCAACTAAAGCGACAACCATTCAAGGGAAGTGTTGTAGGAGTGGGATCTTCGAGAACAGAGATCAAACACGTGGTACAGCTTAATATAAGATCACAGTGGGACCATACTTATAGTTTACCGATCCAAGCCTACGTGATGTCGAAACAACTGACCACTAAGATCCCCGCCAAAACAATTATCAATGAATCGTGGCCTCACATCGTCGGGCTAAACTTGGCTGATCCAAGTTACTACACACCTGGTTCTGTAGATCTGCTATTAGGGGTCAAGGAATACGCACAGATTATACAGCCAGATTTAATAAAAGGTCCACCAGGTACTCCAACTGCACAAAAAACAAACCTGGGTTGGATTATTTTCGGAGATATCCATGAAAACCTACAAAATGATACCTACCTTGTCATGCATCATCAAGTTGACGTAGACGAAATGTTGAAATCGATATGGGAAATAGAGACTGACAAGGGCAGACATTTAACAAAAGAAGATAAGATTTGTGAAGATATCTATAAGAAAACAACAATTAGAAATGAGGAAGGAAGGTACATCGTCAAATTACCTTTCAAAACTTACAGTCCACTATTAAATGAAATGAGCACGAGTACAAGGTTGCAAACCCCTGAAGGAAACACAAAGGAGATAGCAAAACAAAGATTCTTGCAACTGGAGCGGAAGTTTAAGAAGACATCAGATCTGAAAAAAGAATATACAAAAGTCATAAACGATTACATAGAACAAGGACACATGGAGAAGATACCTGAAAGAGAAAAGGAAATAAGGTCAGTTTACTTACCTCACCATGCTGTAGTTCGTACTGACAAGGAGACCTCTCGAACTCGCGTTGTCTTCGATGCGTCGTGCAAGGGTACAAACAACATTTCACTTAATGAAGAATTATTGGTAGGACCGCAGCTGCAAGATGATTTAAGAAACCTTATAATGAAATGGAGAATGAAGCGTGTTTGCTTCATGGCCGATATCAAACAAATGTATCGCCAAATATTGGTGAATCCTGAAGACGCAGACTTCCAGCGAGTTATCTGGAGACCTGATGAGGATGATGATTTCCAGGAATACCGTTTGATGAGGGTCACGTTCGGTACAGCATCTGCACCGTATTTAGCTGTCAGAACACTTCACCAAACAGCTGATGATGAAGGAAGGGATCAACCGCTCGCTGTACAATCCATCAAGGGTAATTTTTACATGGATGACTGGCTTGATGGCGCTGATGATGCCGAGACTGCTACTTCTCTAGCCAAATCTGTCACAAATATACTACAAAAAGGCGGTTTTCAACTCACGAAATGGTCATCTAACGATATTAATTTCATGAAGTCTATAGATGAAGAAAAAAGATCAACCAATGCACATATAGACTTGAATCTTGATGGAACAATAAAAGCATTGGGGATTGTTTGGAACCTGAAAACAGACACATTCCAATACAACCTGAATTTATCAACACCTGAAAGTACTTATGTATCGAAACGATCTATTTTATCTGACATACAGAAGCTTTTCGATCCACTTGGTTGGATTGCACCGAGCACAGTGATGGCAAAAATATTATTACAGAAACTATGGCTCGAAAAAGTGACTTGGGATCAGAACGTAAGTGAAACATTACGTGAAGAGTGGAATCAGATAAGATCGGATTTTGCTAGTGTGAACGATGTACAAGTAAACAGATGGCTTGGTACAACAGAAACAAACAGAACTAAAATACAAATACACGGATTCAGTGACGCTTCGATACGAGCTTATGCTGCAGCAGTATTCATAAGAACTGAAACAAATGACAAGGTTGAAGTAAAACTCATTGCTGCTAAAACAAGAGTTGCACCCCTGAAAACAATATCCTTACCAAGACTAGAGTTGTGTGGTGCATTACTTCTCTCCAAGCTTATGAAACAAATTGGGCTAGCAATGAAAATTCCAACTTCAGATATGTATGCATGGACAGATTCCTCCATAGTTATAGCGTGGCTATGTGGTGATCCCAATCGATGGAAAACATTTGTTGCCAACCGCGTCGTCGAAATCGTAGAAAACCTAAATAACACGCGCTGGTACCATGTACAATCGAGTGACAATCCCGCAGACATAGCTTCTCGAGGAATGTTGCTGTCTGAACTGAAGAAATGTGACTTGTGGTGGAGAGGCCCAGGTTGGTTATCTGAAAAGGAAATAAACATTAGTAAACAAGAAGTTATGACTACAGATATAGAAAGTAAAACAAAGAAGGTCAATACTCACCTCAGCACAGAAGAGCAAGAGAAATCCATAACTACACAGTTTGAGGAATTTAACAATTTACCAGAATTACTCAAAGTTGTTTGTTACTGCAGAAAATTCTTGAACTATAAAGTCAATGCGAATATAAACAAACACATAACTACACAAGAATTAGAAGATGCACTGACAATTTGTATAAAAAAAGTTCAAGAAGAGGAATATACAGAAGAAATAGAAAGATTAAAAGAAAGCAAACAAGTGAAAAGGAGAAGTCCGTTGCGATCCCTCAACCCTTATCTTGATGATAAACATATCCTCAGGGTGGGCGGTCGCCTCAGACATTCAAACTTACCTGATGAGAGAAAACATCCAATTATTCTCGGAAACAAAAACACGTTGACGCCTCTGATTATAGCTGACGCACACATTAAGACACTTCACGGAGGAGTTCAATTGATATTATGTTATCTACGTTCAAGGTATTGGATTTTTAAGGCAAAATCAATAGCTAAGAAACATGTTCACAAATGCCTCGTTTGCGCTAGACTTAGTGCTACTACTAGAGCTCAAATTATGGGAGATTTACCCGATGAGAGAGTGACTCCATCTAGACCATTCTTGAAAAGTGGTGTTGATTTTGCGGGGCCCTTTCAGATTTTATTACCTATCTAAAGGTCGAGGAAATAAAACAACAAAGGCATACATTTCTATTTTCATCTGTATGTCCACGAAGGCAATCCATATTGAGCTTGTAAGCGATCTTACTTCGGAAGCGTTTATCGGCGCTTTTAGACGTTTTGTTGCCAGGAGAGGCAAATGTAATCACTTGTGGAGTGATCAAGGGCGTAACTTCGTGGGAGCTGACAAAGAGCTCCGAGATGCCTGGAACGAAGCAAGCTTACAGTTTACTGGAGAAATTGCAGAAACTCTAGCCACAGAGGGTACTCAATGGCATTTCATTCCCGCTTACAGTCCCTCGTTTGGTGGATTATGGGAAGCAGGTGTCAAATCTATAAAATACCACCTGAAAAGAATTGTAACCACTCACCTGACATACGAAGAGATGACGACGATACTCTGTCAAGTTGAAGCCTGTCTGAATTCCCGTCCGTTATGTCCTATGAATGACACTGATCCAGACAACTTGAACCCACTCACGCCAGGACATTTCTTAATTGGAGAGGTACCTATTGTTGTCCCATCACCTGATATGAAAGACATAAGGCTGTCTAGCTTGTCTCGCTGGCAACACACACAGAAACTTGTTCACGACTTCTGGCGGCGATGGCAGGACGAGTATCTATCCAGATTGCAACAGCGTCCTAAGTGGCATAAGAAAGAAGAAGAATTTAAAATCGGAGATGTCGTCTTGATAAAAACTGATAACTTACCACCTGGAAAATGGTCCCTGGGACGAATTGTCAATAAGCACCCTGGTCCGGACGATCTTACGAGGGTGTATAGTGTAAAAAGTGGTAGTTCCATAACAAAAAGAACTGTAACAAAATTATGTCCATTGCCTCTAAATGAAACTTGATTTTATTTTAATGTTTTAGAAAATTATGTAATTAACGTTATTGTTTTGCTGATTCACATTACACTGTTTAAAATAATTATGCTCTTTGGGAATGCACTAATCATATTGAACTATAGATTTATATAACGTTGTTTTGTGGTAATCTCATAGTATGTAGCATTTCAAAATCATTGCCTCATAAAAGGCCCTACAGGCCTTTTGGTGGGCGGTATGTTGTGACGTAATGAGTTCAATGTAGTAGGTGTGAGCCTACTTAGTAATAGCTAGGTAGATATATGTTATGTAGATTTATATGTGATTTGTAAAACGAGTAAACCAGTCGCACAATATACTTGTAGTCGAACACACGCCTTTTCATTCAGAAATCCCATCCAAAGTAAAGTAAACCTTATCACATTCAACAAGTATCATGCTAATATATTGCTTGTAGAATTATTTGGCATAAAATCAGAATGATCGCATGCATATTAGTATGTTTTTATTGTTTGAAAGATATTTTTAGAGTTAAGTTCGTGATTTCTTTTTATCGAGCCAAATTAATTGTATTATGTTTTCAAAACAGTATCATGCTAGCATATATCCTGAAGAATATCATATATTTTTCTGGTCTTGTTTATAGCAGTGAATCATATACTTTTAGTAATTATAAAACTCGCGTTTAGCTCGTGTAGGTAATCGCCTTAAAAAGTTGCTAGTTTTAAAAAAACATTTCAGTATAGGTTTGTTGAAGCTAATTTTGCAAAGTATTTTTTGCAAATGTAAATAAAAAAATTAAAGATTTTGCTCGAATTGCTGCCCGCGATTTCTGATACAAAGCCCCAGACGTAAAAGAATCAAGTGCAATGAAGATAAATAAATAAGGACAAAAGAAGAGTTTATTAAAAAAAAAACAAAAAATTATTCTTGTTCAGTTATTTATTAAGATATTAAGATTGTCTTACCATCACGGAAATGAGCAAAGTATATCGGGCATGTATCAGAAATCGCGGGCAGCAATTCGATCAAAATCTTTAATTTTTGCTTTTGTTTCCCGATAACTTTTCCTATATTTTATGTTTTCTGTTTTGCATTGTAAAAGTATTTTTTTGAATAATAAAAATGTAAATCCACTAAGAATTTCTACCTTCCTAGTCATAAATTTGGAAAAATTACTTTGCACAATTAGCTTCAACAAATCTATACTGCAGTACAAGTACGTAGGAATCGATAGGACTCGATAAAATAAATTTGACAGTTATTCTCGATAAAATGAGTTTTTCTGGAGTCAAAAACTCATTTTATCGAGAATGACTGTCAAATTTATCTTATCGAGTCCTATCGGTTCCTACGTACTTGTACTGCAGGATTGTTTTTTTTAACTAGAAACTTTTCAAATACAAATTTGATACCGTTGGAAAGGTTATAAACTAGAGAACAAATTTTGATAAAAATTGATCATTGAAATACCGTAGCTTTTTTTTTTATTTGAGGTTGAATTTTATCGTAATGATTTTTATTTGGCATTATTTTCTTTAAAAAGCGTACTATCTTATTTTTTTACCCTAGTTTGAGGGACATTCCGAGGTATTTTAATCACCAATGTTTGTGACTACCAACAAATAGTAAAAAACAACCACAAAAATAAAGCAAAAAAAAGTTATGAATACTTAAAGGTCAAATTTTGGTGAATTTTCAATAAAGTATAAAATTGACCTATCTCCTAAACTATAAAACTTTGTATATGGAAAGTAAGGTTCAGTAATTAGGAAATGACCTTCTCTATATGCGAATTTGCTATGGCGGGTCCAGGGCCAGTCACCCTGTATTTAGGCCGAGAAGAACGAAAGTAACTCCGAAAGGACTGCTGTACGTACGAGCATTAGCATGGGATCTTGGATGCTGTGTATGGCATAGATTTTATCAGACAATTCCTAGTTCCCATTTCAGCAACACTAAGTGACACCTAATTCCTGTTTACTCCAACACTGACACCTATGTGTCCAATGATATTAGAAGTTTAATATCTTTGTATGAGTCAGTTCTCACCATAGTTCGCACCGAGACGCGACGCAACGCTGCGGGTGTTGGAAGAGGCCTGTGATTTCGCGCTGCGCCACGCGCCTCCGCTGACGCTTCGCAATGAAATGTGTATCTTTTCGTGTAGCAAATAAGGTTACATTTTGAGTCGCTCTATAAGATATGCGCGCAGCGTCGCATCTCGATGTGAATTGGCCCTCATTGAATGCCTAATTCCGGTTTTCACCAACCTGCTAACCTGTTTTACTGTTATCTGTTTTCGTCGTTTACACGATAATCGAAATTTGTAGAATATCTACATCACCTACTACCCCGCTGCTATGGTAAGAATTTCTGTCTTTGTCTTCATAGAAACTCGAGTCTACAGGGTCGCCCCATGCTCGGGCAGAAGACATGTTGAGTTGTATTGAAAGACCTATGTATATTCTTGGTAGAATAGCGATGGAATTGGTCGTGCTTCGCGTGCAGCGATGGCGTTGGGGTCCAACAAAAAATAATCGCAATGACTTGGTGAACAAATGCCTTCGGAATAGTTAAACTTAAGGGTATTTTTACACCCAATATGTACGGTATAGCTGTTAATTGTTCTGTGTTTGAATGACATTATCAGTAGGTGGCCGTTGCTGTAAAAACTATGAAATTTTATTGAAAAAACTAGATGGCCATGTAAGTTCCTATTATGGCCACGTGCCAAAAGATCCATGTAGATCAAAATCAAACAGAGCATTTATTTCAAGTACAGCACATCAAAAATAAGTTACTTGAAGTCCAGCCACAGGCGTTATAACTGAGAATGGACTGTAGTTGCTCATTTCAAAATCGTAGATCTCATGGAGAAAAATGGGCAAGACGCGAACTCCACGGACATTATTTTTAAATCAAGTCAGATAATTACCTACACATTCCTGGGTTCCAAATCATCAATTTGGCTTCAGGGAAAAACACTCAACAATAGATCAGGTACATAGAATAACTAACATCATTGAAAAAACGCTTGAAAACAAGGAAGTCTGCGCCACCGTGTTTTTAGATGTCGCGCAAGCATTTGACAAAGTTTGGCATAAAGGTCTAATATTCAAGCTCAGACGCATGTTACCAGAATTCGCAGATATCCTAGAGTCATACATTACTAACAGAATGTTTAGAATACGGCAGGAGGACGCATATTCCGAGCTAAAAGCTATAAAAGCTGGTGTACCTCAAGGAAGTGTGCTAGGCCCAATTTTGTACTTGTTATACACATGTGACATCCCAGAACTGGAAAACAACACCATTGCGACCTTTGCAGATGATACTGCAATTATGGCTACCGGATCAAGCCACAGAGAAGCAGTAGAAAAAGTTCAACTAGCTGTGAACAAAGTTTATGACTGGACACAAAAATGGAAGATCAAACTGAATGAGTCAAAATCAATTCACATTGACTTTACAAACAAACACTTGGACTATCACCCAATCTACATAAATGGTTCGCAAGTACCTTATGCTAATACAGCCAAATACCTTGGCATTACTCTCGACGCCAAGTTGCGTTGGAAAGCTCATGTCAAAAAGAAAAGACAGGAACTCGATATACGATATAAAAGTATGTATTGGTTACTCGGAAGGAAATCTTGTCTATCAATACATAATAAAATAACCCTATACAAGCATATTCTTATGCCAATCTGGACGTATGGCATCCAACTTTGGGGCTGTACTAAACAAAGCAACGTCAAAATAATCCAGCAATTCCAAAATAAAGTACTTAGGGATGCTGTCAATGCACCCTGGTACATAAGAAATGACGACCTTCATCGTGACCTTAAAATGGAATTCGTCACCACCATTATCCAAAAATTTGCTGAAGCCCACGAACACAGACTCCATCGACACGTGAATGTTGAGGCAATCCAGCTGCTAGACAACACAGACTTAGTGCGTAGGCTAAAAAGAACTAAACCTTTTGAATTAGTGTAGTGTACAAAGTGAATGAGTAATAGTAACAATGTTGTGCTATACATAATAACACATGAACATAGTGTTTTATAAATTATATTAGACTCTAAGAAAGTGCTACGGACTTGTGTAAAAGTGCAAATGAACACTATTCTTAGTTTTAACATATTCTATCACGTAACATATTAAGTTAGAGTTAAATTACTTATTAGTCTTTTAGGCTAGATCGTAATTAATTATTAAGAATTTTGTTCTTAGTAATAAAGCACAAAAAAAAAAAAAAACATTCCTGGGTACAATATTGTTGCTATTACATGAGTGTCCCGGTGAATGTCCACGTAGGTATGTGACGTTTTCGGTCATTGAAACAAAATAGATTGGGGAGAAAAACTCAAAGGTCGATGGAGATGTCGCTAGCATCGACTCTTCCAAGCGGGGTGTTTCAAAGATCATCCATTCAGGCTCAACATTTGCCGTCAGTTAGGAAGAAAAAAGGGTCAATGTTAACTTTGATCCATTGTCTAAGGAGGATGAAATGAACAATTACAATGATTATGATCGGAATTTATAATAGCAATAAACTTTGGAGACACAACAATGCCTATATTACAGACATTTTAGACCAAATAATCCCTATGGTCTGGAACATCAGCTTTTAATGAGCAGGGCACAATACGGAGTGCTCGGTTTCTTTAAAGTTTTTGATTCTCAACGCTATTTCCCGGGCTTTTCGGCGCTTTAGAACTTTTGGAAATAAATGTCTCTTGATTTTTGCAGTTATATTTATAGTATTGTCACGAGCTGGGTATGAGATAAATTAATTACTACCGATTAAACAACACAATAACTTTATTAATCACAAAACAATTTAAACTTAATCACAAGTACACTACAATACACTACTGTTCACTATTCGCTTAGATATCGCACTTCAAGTTCACTTCGATTCGCTTCGCTGTGTAGCCAAAACAAGACTGACTGTCGCGGCCCTGAGCGGTCTATTTATACTCGCCAACAGACACACCAGAACAACCACGAATATTCTAGAGGGTCATAAAAAACAGTAGGTAAGTAGCTAGGTAATTATTATTACTAGCTACTTGTACAAAACAAACAAATATGAACCGTATGCGCCAGGCGCACGGTCGAAATTCCAATGTCTTTTTATAAAGAGGTCGCGAGTTCGTACCTACTTAACTTTAAAACTAATAATAACAGAAAGCTCTCAAAATTCCAACGTACACATACTGTAATCACGTGCTTTCTCGAATGTTCTGGTAGGTCCGATGTAACAGTATTTAATTCTTTTCGGTTGTTGTTTATATATAAATCGTGAATTAGTATGGATTTTGACAGGTGACAGGACTAGGCAAGGTTCGACATCTGGTGGGATAAAAAGGCACTTTTTCACCCCATTAGCATCAGCAAATCTGCAATTAACAACAATTGAATTCGACTTTTCAGAACTATTTAATCATTTAGGTACAGGATAAATTTTTCAAGTGGACGTGAATGGGCAAATCGGAAACTGTGTAGAATAGCTAATTGTGGAAGGTTGCCGAACCTTATAATAAAAATCTAAATATAATTAAAACATTTGTGCCAATATCAAAAGCCCGATACCCACGATTCAAATAAATGAAAAAATAGTAACAGTACATAACCTCGGTTGCAATTGTCATTCCTGTCAATTTGTCAAATTTGTGTACAACATATTCCTCATTTTAGAATTCAAAAATAGGGTATTTCTGAAAAAATATGGCTTCTGTAATGGATGTAGATGAGGAAGAAGTCGAAATGGCTTCTTCTAGTAGTGGTAAAGGTGACAAAAAGAGATTTGAAGTCAAAAAGGTAACTATACATTTCGCTAACTCATTGTACATTGTAACGGTGCGCTATATTTTCTTTGTTGTTACCAATATTTGTTTCTAATCGATTTTATTTCGTTTTCAGTGGAATGCTGTCGCTTTATGGGCTTGGGGTAAGAAACATGTTGGCATTATTGAACTGGCGACAGCGGAATCATAACAACTCGTCTGATGAATGTTTTCTGTTTACAGATATTGTGGTCGATAACTGCGCGATTTGCCGTAACCATATAATGGATTTGTGCATAGAATGCCAAGCCAATCAGGCATCAGCCACCAGTGAGGAGTGCACAGTGGCCTGGGGTGTCTGTAATGTAGGGCCAGTCTTCAGATTCTATTGTTTTAGATTGTTGGCAGATGGCAATTTACATTTTTTTTTTTTTGTTTCAGCATGCTTTTCACTTCCATTGTATCTCACGTTGGCTCAAAACCAGGCAAGTTTGCCCTCTAGACAACAGAGAATGGGAATTCCAGAAGTAAGTAGAAACAGCTTATTTGGTATCCATTCATTTAGAAACTGTTGAACTCCTTGAATCCTTAAAATTTCTGGTCATTCTGTATAGATTTTTAGAAAAAGGCAAATGACCCTCAATCCCATAATAAATTCCTTCAATTATAGCCTCACCTCGCCACTGTCATAGGCCTCGGCTTCCACAACTGTGTTGCTATTTTAGACCTAAATTCATGAAATGATCTTCAAGCTATTCAATTTTTATAGAGCAAAAGTAGCAATTCCCAATACACTTCTTGAGAAAGGACAAAGATACCTATTAATAGATATGTTATATTGGATTGCATTTGAGACACCTATAAACAGCATCATTCTCCTGACTTTACCACAATGTAGTTGAAGTTAGTGCAACATCTCTTCTTCTACCAATCTTCTCTAATAGTCATTTCTCCATTGCACTGCACTTCAGGTTCAGGTAGATTCACATCTTATAGTATTGTATAATCAAACAATTAACCTTTTGGACGCCATCGTCACATATACGTGACAAGCAAGCGCGTGCCCTGTACGCCAATCGTCACACATATGTGACAAAACAGTCGATAAAATTGTGGCTTGGCGTGGCGGGCACACGCGTGCGTTTATGCTGTGGCAGTCAAAAGGTTAATAGTTTTCAGTTCTCACCTATGGGTGGAATGGTAAAATCACTCCCTATTTTACTGCACTGTCTTAAATGTGACGTTATTGTTTCAGGTATGGACACTAAAGCAGAATGTCAACAACACCCATCCGCGCAAGAAGCCACAGCTTATATATTGAGAATGGGCATACCAATGTCAATATTGCATTAAGTTGATAATAAACTAACTCAAAAGTACTAAATTTTTCGTTATTAATTACGCGATTATTTGTAAATTGTGAATATGGAAACTCTTGTAATGATAATAATAAAAAACCCATAAAAATAGAATCCTGTCTTCCATGAAATGTTTCTTTTTTAGGGAGATGGATTTTCTCATCAATGAGGGTGCTTTATAAAAATCTCCAATTGATGCATCAAATTAAACAATTTTTAGAAAGAAACTTGAGGCAATTTATTGTGATAATTATTGAAATGAAAAATATTTCATGTTTGTCAACAATATGCAACTTGTTTTTATCTAAATTACAGATTTCTTACATACACTATTCCAATGAGGAATATCACATTAGCTAGTCATTAAAACCAGCAGCAATTCACAAATAACTGCAGAATTACCAATCCAGCCACTTAAGTTGTGTGCATCATTTCTCTAATACAGCCAATACTTGTAAATTAAAGTACACAAATTATTTTCTACGATTTGTAAAAATGACCACTCTTAGAGGTAGGTACAGGGTGTTATTATTGTTGTTTGTGGGTATTCTAAATTGACCCATTGAAACTATAAACTTTTGGATGTCGTTATTATTGACAAATACAGTAAGTTAATATGCTTCTTAAATGAAATATTAATTGGAATTATCAAGTTTTATTAATTGAACCCCCAGGTGATCATGAAAGAATTAATGATAATTTAATTTTAATATTAGGTTTTCAATGGTGATCATTCACAAACATAGTTTCATATAATTACATGAGTAAAATAAACATCTTTTCAATTTGAAGCTAACTATTTAATGAATATTCAGTCTGTCGCGTCTAATAACTAATCTTAGAACTGACAAAAGTAAGATTTAAATGAAGTCTTCCTTCCACTTTTCAATCGCTCGTAAATAACGGATCTGCTTCAGTACCTGCTCAACTGAACCCCTTTTTAGTTGTAAACGTACGTACCCACACTCTAAGTTGTCGCAAAAATGTATTTCAAATACTTCAACATTTTAATCATTTAATTTACTGTTATATACAAACTATTTTCCTACAACTGCTGAACAGCTTTTTACAAGCGTAACACCTGCCGCGGCTACATTTCTTTCCCATTCCTATAATAAAAATCAACATGAAACTGTACATATTAACATTAGGTCCTATCCACATTTTTTCCATGGAATTTTATCAATATTAGAACCAAATTGGATTAAATGTTATTTCATAAATTCAGCTCTATTAAATTATTTTCTAAAATGTGGAATTTTAACAATTCATCATCCAACATATTTTGAATAAAGCTCTCTTCATGCCTACTTGACTCACTGACTTTGGAAAAGCTTGAATCCTGTCTCGAGACTTCACCCTTGTTCAAATTGAAGATTTACCACTACATATTACTAATAATAATTATTACTCTTTAAATAGAGAATTTATTTTACTATGCTCATCGAAATATCCATACCATTATTCAATATACACATTTCATTAAGACATTGATACAAGAACAAATAAATTATACAATGCAATGAGATCTACCTGCAGCAAGTCAACAAAATGTCAACACAAATTAAAATGGTAAGAATTAAGCTCCCAATCATAGGAAAAGTATTCCCAGCAACATTTCATTTTTCTTACCAAATGGCAGTTTTTAATCCACCAGAACTTATTTCACTGTCTTCAAATAAGTCGTATCTGGCTTTACAAAACCCATGTTTTTGTACATATTATATTAACAGAATAACATTAGTTTATATAACAGAATCTAAGTCTAGATCAACTTTGACAATCGCGAAAATACCTGAACCAATTTTATGGGATCTAATGCAATGAATTTGCACTAATGAAATTAATAAAAACTTTAATGTCTGTTTTAATAAATAGGTTTATCATGGAATCATCAAATGAAAAGTCTGATGCATATCACACATTACTCAAATGTCAGAACTTCACGTCACCAAAATAAATACTAGATAAAATAATCCTAATCAGTGTCAATTAAACTAATAATTGAATAATAACGGTGGAAATATAACCATAAGGTAGTTGCGGCTGTCAGTCTGCTGAAATAGCAGTTGGCAAATCAATAGTACGACTCTCATTGCCAAATATTAATCTTAAGCGCTTCATTGGAGGCAGAGGACGGATAGGGCTGTGTTTGCGGTGACGCTCCTTAGATCGACGTCTTTTCTTAAGGCGTCGGGCTGTCTCTGGGTCAACGCCCTCTAGTCGTAATACTTCATACTCAGTTGCCTCTGTTGCATTACCACAATCCATAACTTCCTCCACTACAGGGCTCCTCTTCACTCGTAATGTGAGTTTAAGTCCTCGACGTGGAGGTGTGCAAGGGCATTCACTACTTTTATTAGAATTATCTGCCAACCATGGCGGTCCTGAGTCTGTCTCTTTTTTGGACTCCTCCGTTCTACTTGTAACTTCTATTTTTGGATTCTTGTTCTGTTTGCTATCTTTTGTTTCACTTGGATTCACATTTTCTCTAAAATCATAAATCTCACTTTTCACGCAAGCATTGTCACTTACACATTTATTATCAACCATTTGTTCTTGAACATTGGAATCACATTCAGATTCTTCAATCTTTTCTTCAGCAGTAGGAATACCAAATTCTGTTCTTTGCAATAGAGATTCTTTTGTATCACAATCATTCTCTGGTTTTTCTATATGTGTGTCTGTAATGTCAACAGAATCAATATTTTCATTTTGATTGTCATGTGTTGGTTCAGTTTTAATATTAATTTTATTTGTATCTAAATCATTCAACTCTGTCTCTTCTTTTGGTGTAGTAAGATTCCTATCAATTTTAACATCAGTACCTTGTTTTGATGTGTGTTTAGTTTTAGAACAAGTAGACTGTGTGCAGGTATCAAGTAAGCGTTTGTGACTTCGTAAAACTATGCCTGTATGGGAGTCGCGACTACTGCGTGAACTAGTGGTGCTGCAACAGCGAGACGGGGGTGCTCTTCGCTTAATATTAGCTGCAGAAACCATTGTCAAACCATTTGTTGCTCTATTGCTGTCAGTCCGCCGTCGCAACCTTTCACCTCGACTGGAAGCTGAAGATTCTCTACTGCCTTGTGCCTCTTTACTGGCAGCTCCATCTACAACATCTGCAATACAACCTTGGGCTATTAAAAGTTCAGCATCATATTTTGTTAAACCTTTTTGCTTCATTTCCTTCATGCTCAGAGGAGAAACTATATCAGAATTTTGCCTATTAGATATTTGAGATTTTTCAGGGTTTTTGCCATTTTCATTTTTTTGTGACTGTTTTGCTTTTGTTCTGTTTATTCTATTATCAGTTTCTCGAAATCGGTATCTAGTTGCTTGCTCATCATTGTGTGCATTTTGAACAGAAAATGCACCTTTTCCTCGTCTTTCACATGTCTCACATTCACAATAACAGTTACCATTTCCAAAAAAGTCTTCCCCATAGAAACAAGTTATTTCTTCTCCAACTTCAATGTCTCTCAACACTCGAACAAAAGCCTTGCCACGATCAGTAGCTTCAAAAGTACAAGTCGGTCTACAGTCATGATTAATGTATGCTGCAGGGCCGAGCCACAACTGGGCACAATTTTTTCTACAGCTATACATTACAGAAAAATCATTTTTTCCTGGATGCAGTAATTGTTTTTCCTCCTCCTCTGTCATTTCAGCAATACATCCAACAAGAAAATCAATTCTTTCATGTTTGAAAAATTTTTTGGTTGTGGAAATCTTAGCTCCCACTCCACCTTCTAAAGAGTACCTATAACAGGGCTCAATTACAAAGCCTGCTTTTTTATCAAACACTCGCAAATAACGATAAATCTGAAATAAAAAAAGTTAAAAATTTAGTGGTCTGTGAAATAAAAAATATATTTTCAACAGATAAACATAATATAAGCTAATAACAATAGCAAATAAAATTTAACACAATGTCAAGAAGTCCCTAGCTTATTACATTGACAATCGTTTTGAAAAATTGTTTTTCACAAGATAAAATACAGACTGAATCAGTTATTTATCACAAGATAAAAAAATACTTAGATAAATACTAACATGTTCTCTTAGCTTGCTCTGCTGGTGTTTATTTTTGCTAAAATGTCTTGGCATCCATTCACCATTTGCTAGTCTAGTGTATGCTTTATTGTAATCCTGTGTTTGGATGAATTCTTTAATAATACTCTTCAACTCTTCTTTATTTGTTTTTAGTGGTCTATAGCGAACATTCATTTTGTGTGTGGTGATGCCAAGATATGGGTCCACTATTAGTGCTGTAGCCAAGTCATCGTATTCTGACAGCTCACGAGGAGTCATGCCCATTGGTTGCATCTTGTGCAGCACTTGCCTCCCTGGGTACGTCGCTGATCCAACAACCATCCTGAATACCTGAATAACAAAGGACGCGAAAGCTGTAGTCACACACATAATTTTTTCATGTTGATGAACACGATAGACATCGGAATTCTTCAATAATATCTGACTGTAATTCTTATGCTAGTATTCTCATCACCAGTAAAAAGTAATAATCTATTACCCATACAATCTCTCAATTTCTAAATAATTATAAAAGGACAAACATGGCGGCCGAACACGAAAACCAAAAACCGACACGTCAAAATGTTGACACTGTTTTTTATTCTTTACAAATACTCAAATATAAAAAAAATACTCATTAATACAGAAAAACTATTCAGGTATTAATAACACTTACTTAAATCATTTCATGTAGGTAAAATTCATGATTATTTTTATTAACAACTTCACTATCTAGAAGCACTTTCAGACGCTAACCGCTAGGTTATTTACATATATCATACATAACTAAGTGTTTAATTTTAAATTCTAATAAATTACTTCATAATTATTTAACAGTAATCAGAACTGAAGCAAACTGATCATATTCAAATTAATCTCCAAGGAAAGCTGAAAAACAACCATGTTTTCGTGCACTCCATTCATTAGTAGTGATGTGATACATTATGTAAAGATCACGAATGACGAAAATCGTAACCAATAATTGTATCGATAGCCTCCTGGTTCCATCCCTAGGAAAAAAAAAGTTGTTTTTCCTTTTTTTGTGGGATAGTGTAGTGTGTAGTGTTTATACAAATGGAGGCAAGTAACTTCCTCCTGTGAGACCCTGATGCTCCAGCAGGAGTCAGTTGATGAAAGGAAGCGTGATGACAGCGGGGTCGTAGGCCACCGGCCCAGGAAGTCCAGGAACGTGGGCAGGTTGAGTGGTGTCCGTAACCTCCCCACAGATTAGATATTAGTAGCTAAACCTCCCTAGGGGTTTCTAAGCTGCGGGCCTAAAATGGCCGCTTTAGAAGAATCATAATTTGAATCATCTTAAAAAAATTAAATTGGTAAAATGGACCTTATTGTCATAACCATAAAGTCCATTTTAAGAATTTTAAATTTTAACGTGATTCAAATTATGACTCTGCTAAAGTGGCCTTTTTAGACCCCCTGAAGGCCCAGGCGTAAAATCTGCAGACTTTTTTCAGTTTTCAAAATGGTAACCCTACTTGGATGAAAATACCAAAGACAAGCAAAATCCTGTGAGCAAAATATCATTACATGTTCCCACAGAGTATATAACTACAATATGTTCATAATAATAATATAATCATGTTTCTTCCCCCTTACTGCATGGATTTTTTGATTGAGACAAAAAAAATATATGGCCTAGTATGACCCCAAGACATCGCACAAAAAATATTTCAAAAATCTAGACAGTATTTTTGAAAAAATACAAAACACTTTCAATGCCAAATATGGCATCATTATGGTCACTCATCCACAGATCAACCTAGACAAGGGTGGCTTAACCTAAAGATCAACCCGAGCGGCTGTTGTTATTTAGCCACGAGGTCCTCTGGGCTAGCTGTTACTGACAAAAACTTTGCAAAAACATGAACAACACGCGTCTGTCTCACCTATGCAGTTATAGGTTTATTACCTATCAAGTTTGCCAAATATGTCATTGTATGCAGAATTAGCTGGCAAAATAGAATAATATGAGCATTCTGGATTTCTGGCATAGGCTGGTGATAGATGGCATCATAGAGTATAGTAATATATGGATGGCATACATAATTAGAGAGAACTATGGAATTAAATCAGAAAAACGCGTATATATATTCACCATGTTTTATATTTTAAATCAGAAAATTAGGAACTTGGGTTTTGATTAGGGACTTTTTACCTTTTAAATAAATGTAGTCTAGTGTTGATTACTGTAAGTATAAGATATTCCATGTAGCAGTCTCTTGCTTTATTAAACATTTAGGCCTTGCATTTCAAGCACCACAATCCCGCTTTGGTCTTCCAATTCTGACTGTAAATATACGTCACTATCTTCTGATCAGAAAAATTTAATGGGTGGAGCCGTTATTTTGTCTGAGTCAGCTCTCGATAATCTCCCCATTCCGCATCTTCATCAGAAACCTCTTCGTCTTTACTCTCATCTGGAATGTTGACCACACTGCAAACTATCCCATATATGGTTTATGAGAAAACCATATACCTATATATGGGATAGTTCTTTTGTCATTCTGCATACAATGCCATATCTACCAAACCGATTTTCCTCCGACTGCATGCTATCCCATATGTGGGCAATAATTTCAACAACCAAAATATTTGCAATCTTTCATGCGAATCTAGTTTTTATTTGCGTATTGCCTTTCAATAAAGGTCTACTTTATGCAAAATTATTTTCGTGGCTATTTATCGTTCCATGCAAAAGCACCCCGAACGCAGAGCCCACTTCCCCTTTGTCGACCGTTAGAAAACCAACTGACCCACTTAGTCTACTTACTCATTTTGGGCGCAAACTTTATTAGAAACCCGTGCATTTTTTTAAATGTTTCGTTGTATTCTAATCAGTATGAGAATTTCCTATTGAGTTATGAAAAAAAAAAGTCAACCCTCCAAGTTCATAAAGGTCTAGGAACTGTTTTTTCAAGATCAAATTGTTCCTCGACCTTTATAACTTTATTGATGATTTTGACACTAATAATTCTGTAACTACATGCGTCTTACAGTCGCGGGCGATATTTTAATCAAATCAAATAATGTAAAAAACGTAAGAAAATTTGAATTTCGCGGGCTACCCTGGAGCATCAGCCGGATCATCAGGCATCAGGTGAACGCAGACCTTGCGAGGCCATTAACAAAAGCGATGGCTGCAGCGCGTGGGGGGGGGCGGCCAGATCTGCGTTCTGCGTTTTCGACGTTCATTCCTTGCAGTAACTTACCGAGTTCAGCGCCATCTATCCAGTAACTAGGGAAGAGTTTAAAAAGAAAATCCCATAATCTTATCGAATAATCCCATTATGACACTCCTTCGTGGGTTACTGTTCCAGAAGTAAAGACTGCCCATTCAAAGAACCAAAAAGATCTGGTACTGCTTGGTTTTATGACGGCTTTTAGACTTTTAGTTTAGCTGTTACAACACTTGGATGAAGAAACATATTTCTATAAAACGGCAATGGTTAATACTATTTTATACTTGTTGATGAAGAAACTGGCTGTAAATTCTAGATCCTTTATAATGTAATGATTGTCTGTCTTGCTAGATAGACTGTTAACTGCCGTATTTCGGAAATGTGGGAAATAGTTACATTTGCATTACTCTAGTAACTATTAACTCGATTCTCATATCTAGTAAATGTCAATTCAAGAACGCAAAATTTATAATCTGTGACGTGAACGAGATGAGATAGCAGTCGTTCGTCAAGCCTTTGTATTTTCAATTTTGGTTACAAACTTGTATTCCTCGCGTGTATAAAATTGATCGACCAGTATTTAATACCACATTTGACTACTATCGTAAATTCCAAGGTACTGTGCTTATCAATTACCGTATCCCCTGTGTTAACTGTTTGAGACACTATTTATAAAATAGCTGGGAACATTGTAAAATGGCGTCCCATTTTTCGTTACCCTGTTATGTTTATAATTTTCTTTTCTGATTTGTTTTAGATGCCTAACATAAAACTGCAGTCTTCGGACAGTGAAATTTTTACAGTTGATGTTGAGATTGCAAAATGCTCGGTAACTATCAAGACCATGTTAGAAGATTTAGGAATGGAAGATGATGAAGAAGAGGTAGTTCCATTGCCCAACGTGAATTCTGCGATACTAAAGAAAGTAATTCAGTGGGCCACGTACCACAAAGATGATCCACCATTGCCGGAAGATGATGAGAACAAAGAAAAACGAACAGATGATATTTCATCCTGGGATGCAGATTTTTTAAAAGTTGATCAAGGCACTCTTTTTGAACTAATTTTAGCTGCCAACTACTTAGACATAAAAGGTTTACTGGATGTTACTTGCAAAACTGTAGCCAATATGATAAAAGGTAAGACACCAGAAGAAATTCGCAAGACGTTCAATATCAAAAACGATTTTACTGCAGCCGAAGAGGATCAAGTTCGTAAGGAGAATGAATGGTGCGAGGAGAAGTAACTCAAGAGCCTTAGTATTATACTTTCACTGTTTAGATTTAATTGGTATCTAAAAATATGTTGTAATTATTGTAAGTTTGTCGCTATTTAATTTTGTCTAGATTTGTAACATATAAAATTCAGGGCTTTGCTAAAATAAAGGGACTAAACCATTTAAAATAACCAATGTATTAAAAGCATGTTACACATTATGTGCACATTAATTACCATACTCTTTTAGGAAGTGTTTCCGCTAGTTTTATCTATTGTGAAATGCTTTCATTTGTATAATAGAATAAATTTCCTGAAATCTTTGTGATATTAATTGATTTTTAACATTCTTCCTATCAGACTGACAAATTGGTCAACTTGGCCCTGATGTGTGACTACATTTTCTATGCTGCGGCTGTGTGGTCTATCAATATGAATCAATATAATTTATAGCCTTACTTGGTTGTAGCTTTCTGAGGGCCAAAACACACCGGAATGGCAGCAACGCGGCGGGCACTTTCAGATATCTACATACCTACTTAAAACCAGTATCCCTTGAAAAGATTTCCGTGACTTCCGCCGGACCACCAACGCCAACCGCTTCCATATTTGGTCAAAATAATTTGTACTCAATGGGTACCAATTAGTACCCGAACAACAAAATTGGTACCTTAACAGTTTTCGAGAAAATCGACATTGAAGGTGGTCCGGCGGCGGTAGTCACGATCCCTTCAGCAGGACCACCATGAGCGCCGAAAAATGGGGCATTCTACAGCTATTCTAAGTATACAAATAATTTGTACCCATAAATGTGATTCATTTCGTAAAAAAATAACAGAACTGAAACATATTTACCGATAAATCAACGATGATAACTTCGTGCGCTCGTTCAGCAGGACCACAAATTTGGAATGTTAATTCCAAGTTTCAGGCACTTGTCGCTTTCCTCACACCTACATAGAAAATTTGTACCCAGGAACATAAAATTAGTGCCCAAAATTCAAAATTCGTTCCTCAGTAGTTTACGAGATATACCATGCCATTGGTGGGGGTGGCGGTAGTCACGGTGTTAAATTTTCATTTCAAGATTTCCCTATTAAAAACTCTGTGATTTCTTCCCAAATTGATACAATAATTTGTTATTTATAGTGACCAAAAATTCAGATTCCCAAGTGTAAGAGAAATTAGCTTTCATTACTTTTCCATACTAAATCTCCGCGTAAAACCCGACCAAATTAAGTTGTCATTGTCAATGGTATTGAGCTGAGCTGTTTGTTACGGGTAAGCCTCAATATACAGGGTTACTGGTAATTCGACGTATTCCTTGCAGAACGTTATAGTAAGTAGGGTTATAATGCAAGAAATTAAGCCATCAAATGTTCTACCGAAATTCAGTGGTTTTTGAGTTTTTAAGTTTTTTATCTCGGAAAAATCACTTATGAAACAATTTTTTTCTGTAGTTTTTGCCATTCCGTCATAAAAAGATGTTGGATAGTGAAAAAAAATAATACTACGCCAAATGTAAAAAATACTAGAAAAATATCCTTGTCTTATCAGCTCTCTAAAATGGTATGACGGAATGGCAAAAGTTACAGAAAAAAATTGTTTAATATGTGATTTTTCCTAAAGGTGTACGATTTTTTAAACTTTTAGTTATTCCAAAAGGTCTGCTGCATCGTCAGCTATGATAATAATTTAAATTTCAGTACATTCGCGCCGTAAATAGTTTTTAAATTGGCTTTAAATAATTTAATCTGGGATTAAAAAAGAAATGAAAAATCGACTTAACTCAAAAACCACTGAATTTCGGTAGAACATTTGGTGGCTTAATTTCTTGCATTAAAACCCTACTATAACGTCCTGCAAGGAATACGTCGAATTACCAGTAACCCTGTATATAAATAAAAATGAAACCCCCAGGACAAGGTTTGAATGTCAGAAAATTTACGGAAAAAAAATCCACCGGGAAGGTCTAAAATTTAAACCCGTACGAAGCCGGAGCGGGCCGTAATACCATTGACAATGACAACTTAATTTGGTCGGGTTTTACGCGGAGATTTAGTATGGAAAAGTAATGAAAGCTAATTTCTCTTAAAATACAACACTTGGGAATCTGAATTTTTAGTCACTATAACTTCTTTATGGGTACAAATTATTGTATCAATTTGGGAAGAAATCACAGAGTTTTTAGTAGGGAAATCTTGAAATGAAAATTTAACACCGTGACTACCGCCACCCCACCAGTGGCATGGTATATCTCGTAAACTACTGAGGAACGCATTTTGAATTTTGGGCACTAATTTTATGTGCCTGGGTACAAATTTTCTATCTAGGTGTGAGGAAAGCGACAAATGCCTGAAACTTGGAATTAACATTCAAATTTGTGGTCCTGCTGAACGAGCGTACGAAGTTATCATCGTTGATTTCTCGGTAAATACTCGTACAAATGTTTCAGTTCTGTTTTTTTTACGAAATGAATCACATTTATGGGTACAAATTATTTGTATATGTCACCGTAAAATTGTCAAATACGTTATATTACAATATAACCTGTATCTCTCTAGCGATATTGTAAAGTCTCGAATTATTGTCAACTGAACATACGGAAGTATCTCTGCCCCCATAATTGGGACTTGGGGCACCCCCCCGTTAGGTTCCTTTAAACCCTGCACCCGGAAATAGGGGCCTCGCGAAGCGGGGCTCCGTCGACTACGCTGTTTAGGAGAATATAAAGTGTTTTAAGGTTAGGTTATAATAATCTGTATTTCTCAGGAATGGTACAATATCTTTTCATGAGAGTTATACCACTGGGCAAGGGGGACTCCTCCTTCCCTCCACACCGCGTGAGTATGCATTTCACGTAAAGTAATGCGTTTTGCTGTAAGCAGTATGTTCATTTGACAATATTTCGAGATTTTACAATATCGCTAGAGATATTACAATATAACGTATTTGAAAATTTTACGGTGACATATACTTAGAATAGCTGTAGAATGCCCCATTTTTCGGCGCTCATGGTGGTCCTGCTGAAGGGATCGTGACTACCGCCGGACCACCTTCAAAGTCGATTTTCTCGAAAACTGCTAAGTTACCAATTTTGTTGTTCGGGTACTAATTGGTACCCATTGAGTACAAATTATTGACCAAATATGGAAGCGGTTGGCGTTGGTGGTCCGGCGGTAGTCACGGACATCTTTCTAGTGCTAACAGTCACAGAGATTAAGCGAGGACGGACAGACAGACATAAACTAAAAACTATAAGGGTTCCTAGTTGACTACGGAACCCTAAAAAGCAACAAAAAATGGGAAATAATAATGGTTCCGAAACACAAATTAATCTCCAGCGATCTGTGGTGACTATTATTCCAATTAACCAGCGTTTTAATGAATTACCGACAAAAACCCCAAAAAACATAAACGAATAAAACTTTAAAATTTAACAAACAAGAGCATGTTCAAATTACATTCTCTCCTAAAAAAATGGATCTTCGAATAACAAAACTAAACTTCCGAGTAGAATACCTACTGAACCTCCGACAAAATTACTAAGTTACCGTCAACAGAGGTTTTGTCAAAATAATCATATTTTTACAACTTGCATGAACTGTTATTATTTCTATTGTTGGTCAAGCTGAAAATACCTACCTAAGTACCTACTCATTCACGTTGACTCGCGGGCGCGGTCACGAAATATCAAACATATGGCGTAATGTCCAAGTGTTCACGTACACAATGCACGTGCGGTAAGTAGCGGGCAAGCTATTTTTTGGGCCAAGCCCGCCACACACGCCCAAACCACTGTAACTCCTGAAAGCCAGAATCAACAGTGGCGACCACCAGAAAAGCGCCGAGACAATGAAGCTCGACGAAGTCCCAGAGAATGAATTTAACTGTCTTGGATCCCGCAACGAAATTAATCAGAAAGTATAGCGGAGTAGGAAAAAAAAAAAAAAAGCAGGCAAGCTAGCGACTGGCGCGCGTGGCGGGCTCGCGGCAATATCAAACGCGTGCGATGTTTGTGTGTGTTCACGTCGAACTAGCGGCGGAGCGCGCGATTCACTCGCGAGTCGCGACGTCAGGTACAGTACGAACTTGTCGCTAGAAACGGACTCGCGCAAACGCCTGGCGGCCAATGTGAACACGAACTTACCAACACACTAACTACCGTCTCCCTATTTAGTTCATAAGTGCAATTATATGTAACCGTAAAATTGTAAGATAGTAAATTGATACAGTAAATTAATATAGTAAATTGTACAATCAAACGGTTGTAATCTATCTAGCGAGATTGTAAACTCTCGAAAGATTGTCAAACGAACACTTCTTACAATATACCTACTTAACGCTTTTTTTTTTCGATAAGTGAAATGCATACGACGGAAGTATCTCTGCCCCCATAGTCGGGACTTGGGGCACCCCCACGTTAGGTTAGTTAGGTTCCTTCAAACCCTGCATACAGAAATAGTCCGTCGACCACGCTTTTTAGGGGATTATAAAGGGTTTTGAGGTTAGGTTATATTAATCTGTATTTTTCAGGAATGGTGCATTATCTTTTCATGAGAGTAGTACCACGGGGCAAGGCAACCACTTCCCTCCTCCTCCTCCACACTGCGCGAGTTGTCTTCCGTCGCATAGGTACATTTCACAATATTACGGATTCAATTCGTTAGATTATAATCTACCGAAAAATAATGCGTCATATTGTAAGCAGTATGTTTATATTACAATCTGACGGTTTTTACAATGTGACGCTGACATAAGTACCTAGGTATAGATACCTAACATTTTCTACTAACTATTCAAACTACATTTTCATAATAAACTGAGTTTTGTTTTATCTTTGTTCTCGCTGACATTAAATAAACAAAGAAATATGTCGAATAACAATACAGGATAATAGTAATACATTCTAGGAAACCAATAAGTCTACTTGGTTTAAGATTATAGCATGAATACGACTGTTCTGACTTTGTAACGCCCAGGTACCTACCTACCGATATCGAAGCATACCCGTGGTAAGAAAAATTCATAATATAAGATGCAAAGTAAAAGTTATTGTTACAAGTACTTACATTTTTGTATTTTTATAAGTTTCTGTATAACCACTCAGAATAATATTTTCAGTATAATGTTTGTTGGATTTCGTATTTATTCATAATTTTCACTGTAGGGTAGAAGTAAAACTGACTTGCAAACTGCGTCACTATCCTATGGTATCCCATCCTTTTCCCACATGCACACCTGGACTATCGCTGTCCTTGTCACCGCCGACGGTGACTGTGTAAAAAATTGAAGACTACATCGGCCACTTGAACGAGAGTAGTCTTACTAAGAACATACTCCCTTATTAATTTGCCGCGAGTGCAATTGCAAACTATTATCTAAAACACTGAAAAGTGCGTGCTTATTTGTGGTGAAAGGCGTCTGTGCGCCCCCTCGTGCGCTGCCCCTAAATACAGCAAGGACTCGAACCCCCTGCCGGCCGACGCGGAGGACAGATTGAAGACGGTGAATCTACAGGTCAGTGGTGCTGCATGTTTCCTGCCAAATTCCTCTGTCCATATTTACAGCTCGTCGTCCTAATTTCGTGTCGCATTTGCAAGCTCAGACCACCTACGTAGGTACTTTTCAACCCCCGCAAAATACAGTCCACTATTTTATCAAACCAGCTCCCTGCGTCTGGGATAAACGCTAAAAATTTACATTTCCGCCAAGTAACTGGTGTAAGGCGCCACCATTATTTTATGGTCACTTCGATCCGAATTATTTTTTGTTCTAAATTCAAACCGCATGGTCAGTTATAACTAAACAGTCACTGTACTAGGTAATTAAATAGATTGTCGTTTATTCTTTGTATTTTCCCGCACCGACAACTATTTCATTTTATTTCCGCACCCGCATTGCATAGTACAACACAACGTAAAAGTTATTTCTTTCCAAATTCATTCCATTTTGTGGTCCGCCATTTTATATCATTTCCTATATGATCGTGTTTTAGAAAACTTGTTCGTAATTGTTCGGTAAACTTCGGCTCGCCTGGCGCTCGTTCGCATACCATTCGTTCGTTCCTTTGATATTTTCACTCACCCGCAATAATTATATTTTATTTTCACTTAATCGTTTTTACGATAATAACCGCTTCTATATACTTTGTTCAAATATTCGTGTTACATACTTATCGCCGCTATATTATACACAGTTATTCACAATGGTTAAGCCTAAAAGGAAGAGTAGTGATGCGGATCTGTTCTTCGACTCTTCGAGTACTAATAAAAATCAGTTATCATTATACGTAGTCAAACGTGATGTTATTTACAAACGCGTCGAAAACATTTTCGAACTTGCACAAAAAACAAATAATGATCAACAATATTTTAAGTCGTTTTGTGCTAGTGCTTCAAATATTGATACATTGCGTGATGATTATCAACAAGTTTTAGATTCCTATAATATATTAAATTTACAGTTGAACCCCGATTCTGAGGTCGAATATGATTCCTGGTTATCGTTTGAAGAAATGTTTTGTTTTATAAAACAGGTTTTACTCGATAACAAACCCGAGTGTCCTGAACCTGAACATCAGCCTTCATTACAAAAATCTTATTCTCGCCTTCCGCCCATTGATTTGATGTCATTTGATGGTAATGTCAAGAAATGGCCATTGTTTTATCAACAATTTAAAAGCATGATACACGATAACGCATCGCTCACTAATAGTGAAAAAGTATTTTACTTGGTAGGTAAATTAACTGAGCAGGCGTCGTGCGTCTGCGCAGGGTTGGCTCCAACCGCCGATAATTATATTATTATTTGGGAGGCACTCGTGCAAAAGTACGACGATCCTCGCTCACTCGCATCCGCTTATTTAAACCAATTGTTACAGTTTAAACCGCTATCCATGGCTAGTTCTGATGGGCTAGATTCATTTATAAATAATTTTGATTCATCCGTAGCAGCGCTTAAGCAATTAAAGCTTAATGATTTAACCGAATTTATATTCTTGCATTTGGCTCTGCAAAAGTTAGACGCAGACACAATTAAATTATTTGAAATTACCTATCGTAAAGATAAAATACCTTCTTACCAAAATTTAATTGAATTTATAAAGGAACAAAGTAAAGTTTTGTCTCGTTCTTCGAACCTTAGTAAATCAATAGATAATAATCATTCTCAGTCTAAACAGCAGCGTCAAACTAAGCAAATCCCTAAACCGTCCAAGTCTTTTGTGAATACAGACACAGGGTGTGGTCCAAGTGTAAGCGATAAATGCGCTTTATGCAATGACAAACAACATGAACATGTATATTCTTGTTCATCGTTTAATAAATTAACCCCGCGAGAAAGATATAATTTTATAAAACTTAATAATTTCTGTAACAATTGTTTAAGTATAAAACACAAGACTTTTTCTTGTACTTCGAAACATACTTGTTCTCATTGTTCAAAGCGACACCACACTTTATTACATTTCAATTCAACTCAAAATGATAAAACAAATTGTAACGTTGGCTCCGTGGTGTCCAACACCGCTAATCCTATTCCCGCTACCGCTCATGACACGCCGCGCCCTGCCCCGGCTAGTAGTCATGCAGAGTCCGCTATGACTCATTTGCTCGCCGCTTCTACTAATGACCCTACAACTATTGTAAATAATGCATCGGTCTGTACAGTTTCGTACGATCGAACAGCTCGTTATCAAACGACTACGTTGTTAGGGACCGCAAAAGTAAAGTTTGTTGATTCTTTAAACCGCACTCACTTTTTGAGATGCCTAGTGGATCCTGGCTCTCAAAGTGATTATATTTCCGCATCTTGTTGTAAGCGACTATCGCTTCCTATTTATACTCAAACCCGCTATTCGGAAGTTCAAGGCATTGGAGGTGCTTCACAAAAAATTCTCGGTGTTACTTCAGTTAAATTCACGTCTCGCTTTGATAATAAGTGCGAATATTCAATAAGGCCTATGGTAGTAGGACAGATTACGTCACAGTTGCCGGACACCTGTGTTGATACCGCGTCTATTGAATTTATTCGTAACTTACCGCTCGCTGATGACCAGTTTTCGCAACCGGGAACTATAGATATGCTTTTAGGTGTTAAATTTTATTGTGAAATTTTACTTTCTGGTCAAATTAAAGGTTCACATGATGGCATGCCCTCTGCCCTTGAAACGACATTAGGTTACCTAATTTTAGGTGACGCTCCTATTATTTCTCCGCAACCCGCTACCCGCACATTGTGTGCTTTTACTTCTGACTCGCTACACCAGATTGTCGAAAGATTTTGGGCAGTCGAGGAATTACCTTCGCAGTCATTTTTAAGTCCCGACGATCAGCAGTGTGAAAATATTTATACTTCAACCACTGTTCGTAACTCCGACGGCAGTTATTCAGTTGACCTTCCTTTTAAAGAAGACCCAAATAATCTAGGCAATTCTTATACTACGGCTAAAAAATGCTTTCTACTTTTAGAAAAGAAGTTTTCTAAGGATCCCAGTTTAAAATTAAAATATGACGATGTTATTCGTGATTACCTAAATAAAGGTATACTGTCCCGCACCGCACCTGAGGCATTAGTTGCTCCAGGCTTTTATCTACCGCACCATCCTGTAGTTCGCAATGACAAGGCGACAACCAAGGTTCGTCCTGTGCTAGATGGCAGCGCCAAGACCGATACAGGCTTATCACTAAATGATGTCCTATATACGGGTTGCAATCTACAGGCTGATATATTTCATATACTTTTGAATGTTCGTGTTTACTACATTGCCTTTTGTGCAGATGTGAAACAAATGTATTTATGCATTTATACGAATGCTCTGCACCGCAAATATCAACGAATCTTATATAGATTTTCAGAAACCGACCCGCTCGAGGTTTTGAGTTCACTCGAGTCACATTTGGGCTTCGGTCTTCACCATTTTTGGCGCTCCGCACGCTACGTCAACTCGCTAGCGATGAACGGCATAACTGGCCAACTGCGGCAGCCGTATTAGAAAGGGACATTTATATGGATGACGTAGCTTCATCTGCTTCTTCTCTCGAGGAAGCAGTCCAGACAGCTACCGATCTGATCCAGATCTTCAAAACTGGCGGGTTTGATTTAGTTAAATGGACCTCCAACTCGCTGGAACTATTAGAACATATTCCCGAATCGCACCGTCAATCTGAATGCATTTCCTTCGACGATGGAAATACATTTAAGATATTAGGTTTGCGTTGGTTACCCGCTCAGGATACTTTTATTTTTGAAATATCAAGTCCCCCACCTATTTGTACTAAACGCGCCATTTTATCCGCTACCGCTCGGTTGTACGACGTCTTAGGACTCGTCGGCCCTATAATTCTTTACGCTAAATTAATCATTAAAGAACTCTGGCTTTTGAATCTCGATTGGGACGATATGCCCCCTTCTCGTATTGTTAAAATATGGCAACAATACTTAATAGAATTACCGCACATATCTAGTTTATTATTTCCACGCCATCTTGGTATAGAAACCGATTCTATAGTTTCCTTAGTCGCATTTTCAGATGCGAGCGAATCCGCTTTCGGCTGTGTGATTTATTTGCACGTCGTAAATGGCGATCAATCGCCTATTATTTCACTCGTGTGCTCCAAATCGCGTGTTGCATCCGCTAAACCTAAAATCACTCTCGCACGCTTGGAGTTAAACGGAATACTTTTAATGTCGCGACTTCTTAAAACCGTTTATGACACTTTATCTAAGCGACATAAAATCGAAAATATTTATGCTTTCTCGGACTCTGAAGTAGCACTCTGTTGGTCTGTTGCTTCGCCACACAGATTTAACACTTATATTGCTAACCGCATTTCTCAAATTCAGGAAAATATTTCTCCTGAAAACTTGTATCATATTGCTGGTTTAAATAACCCCGCAGACTGTGTATCTCGTGGGCTCACACCTTCGCAGCTCATTCAACATGAGCTATGGTTTAAGGGTCCATCCTGGCTTTCCTTGCCTAGACAAGATTGGCCTATACAGCGATTTTTACCCAACCGGTCTTCATTACCGGAAGAAAAAACCGTCTCGCACGTGACTAAAGACACAGATAATGATAACCCGCTTTTAAAATTAGCTTCAGAGTGTTCCACTTGGGAAAAGCTGCTGGAAGCTACTGTTTATTCGCTTCGATTTATAAAAAAATTGCCGCAAAACGATACAATATCCGCTGAAGATTTAAATACAGCTGAATTGGAAATAATTCGCGCGATCCAGTCTAAATACTTTTCAGAAGACATTAAAAATATTTCTAAGGGTCAACCATGTTCGGCCAAGTTACGGAAATTGTTTCCATTTTTATGTAACGGACTTTTACGTGTCGGAGGTCGCTTATCGAATTCGACACTAGAATATTCTTCTAAACATCCGATTTTACTTCCCCGAGAAGGACATATTGTTAAATTATTAATTGAATTTTATCACCGCGACAATTGTCACGCCGGGCCGCAGCTATTAATTTCGATATTAAGATCCAAATATTGGATTATTTCCGCTAGACGTGTGGTTCGACAGTACATACACAAATGCAATGATTGTTTTCGAGTTAATCCTAAGCCTACGTTTCCGCCTATGGCCGATTTGCCTAAATGTAGATTAGAGCAATGCAAAGCGTTTTTACATACGGGCGTCGATTACGCAGGGCCGCTTTATATTACTCCTTACCGCAAACGGGGCATACGAAGTGTAAAAGCTTATATTTGTATTTTTATTTGTCTTGTAACAAAAGCGGTGCATATCGAATTAGTTTCTAACTTAACTTCTGCTTCGTTCATCGACGCATTTAAACGATTCATATCGCGAAGAGGTCCTTGTAATTTCTTGTATAGCGATAACGGGACTAATTTTGTCGCTTCAAAAAAATATTTTAACGAACTTCATGAGTTTTTACAAACTGCTGATTACTATCAAAGTTTTAGTCATGAACTCGCGAAGAACCGTATCACGTGGCGAATGAACCCTCCTACAGCAAGTCACTTCGGAGGGATATGGGAAGCGAACGTTAAGAGCACCAAGTCGCTTTTATTTCGTACAATCGGCAATCAAGTTCTCACCTTTGAGGAGATGTCGACCATTCTTATACAAATTGAGGCAGTGCTAAATAGCCGTCCTCTCTATGTTTTGAGCTCTGACCCATCAGAGCCATTAGCACTTACTCCCGCGCATTTTCTATCTACTTCTCCGCTAGAATGTTTACCCGCAGCCGACTTATCCGAAGAACGAACAGATCTGTTGACTCGTTTCTCCTTAATGGATTCGATAGCTCAATCATATTGGAAACGATTTAAGTCGGAATACTTACATAATTTGCAACAACGCGAGAAATGGAATACTCCGTGTAACCCGATCACAGTCGGTACCGTAGTGTTGTTAAATGTAGATAACGCTCCACCCTTGCAGTGGCCATTAGGAATTGTTACCAATGTCTACCCTGGTAAGGACGGTGTTGTGCGCGTAGCGGAAGTAAAAACTAAGACCGGTACTTATAAACGACCAGTAGTGCGGTTATGCCCGCTTCCGACTCAATAGTCAATATTTTTATATGTACATATTTTTTCGCTCATAAGTATTAATTAGTTTACTTTATAAAAGTTTAGTTTAGAAATTTCATTAGATAAGTATATTTATCCGCTCTACCAAATACCCGCTAAGTACTTGAAGTTGCTGTATATAGCGATTTTCTTACATTTTTAACCTTCTTTTTTGAAGGGTTTCTTCAAGGCTGGGGGGATGTTGGATTTCGTATTTATTCATAATTTTCACTGTAGGGTAGAAGTAAAACTGACTTGCAAACTGCGTCACTATCCTATGGTATCCCATCCTTTTCCCACATGCACACCTGGACTATCGCTGTCCTTGTCACCGCCGACGGTGACTGTGTAAAAAATTGAAGACTACATCGGCCACTTGAACGAGAGTAGTCTTACTAAGAACATACTCCCTTATTAATTTGCCGCGAGTGCAATTGCAAACTATTATCTAAAACACTGAAAAGTGCGTGCTTATTTGTGGTGAAAGGCGTCTGTGCGCCCCCTCGTGCGCTGCCCCTAAATACAGCAAGGACTCGAACCCCCTGCCGGCCGACGCGGAGGACAGATTGAAGACGGTGAATCTACAGGTCAGTGGTGCTGCATGTTTCCTGCCAAATTCCTCTGTCCATATTTACAGCTCGTCGTCCTAATTTCGTGTCGCATTTGCAAGCTCAGACCACCTACGTAGGTACTTTTCAACCCCCGCAAAATACAGTCCACTATTTTATCAAACCAGCTCCCTGCGTCTGGGATAAACGCTAAAAATTTACATTTCCGCCAAGTAACTGGTGTAAGGCGCCACCAATGTTACAGTTATAAAAACTTTTTTACAAAAAATAAAACCGACCGTAAAAAGTTTTTATTTTTCACTTTTTAGTGGTTCACATGTGCTTACCCCTTCACAGCGTACCGACGTGATTTTCGGTTATGAACTGGTGTAGGTAAACAATAGACAGATATGAGATTTCAGCAATCCCAGTAATTTGCTATCATTATTGAGGAGTTCCGTTGCCTATCTCCGAAGTTCTTCATCAAATTGAAATGGGATCACTTCGAGAAAGTACACTTCCTAAAACTACCCAAATCGCTCTTAGTGTGCCTATAAAATGTGAAGAGTTATCTCTATTTCTCCAGGATTCCATCATCAGATCCTGATTTGATGATTATGGGACAACCTGAGAAGTATACCTACCTTTCAAACAATAAAAAAAAAACAACATCGGTCCAGCCATCTTCGAGTAATCGGGGAACATTGAATTGAGAACCTCCTTATTTTTGAAGTCGGTTAATAACGACGTTATGGTATGTGACTCAAATATCCGGATAGCCTATAGGTATAAGATTCGTCCGAGTACCTATCGTTAATTTGCTCTAAAGAATTTAAGAGTTCCGTTTCTTTGTCATGGATCCCATAATCAGAAGTAATCAGAACCTAACCAAATTCTGATCAATGTACCCTTGAAGTACATCCTTTCCAATAAAATAAGAAAAACAATACATAATATGTGACGGTAATAAGGCTTATCCCCAATAAATGGAACTTAACACACCTAACTGTCAAAGCAAACAGGCGTGATGTTACGTCGTGATATTGTATAAACAATAAACAACCAACCGTTTGCAGCAATCACTGCAGCTTTGCCGTGTATTTTTGAAGAGTTCCATTTATATCTCCGAAGATCAGCATCAGATCTTCAGCAAATTAAAATGGGACCACACGAGAAGCACCAGCTTTCAGATAAAAAAAGAACCATCAAAATCGGTTCACCCAGTCGAAAGTTCGGAGGTAACAAACACTGTCGAAATCTGGGTGTATTGTACACATCTGCGTACCCCCTCAATACATAATATGTGACGGTAATAAGGCTTAACCCCAATAAATGGAACTTAACACACCTAACTGTCAAAGCATACAGGCGTGATGTTACGTCATGATATAGTATAAACAATGAACCTACAAGCGATTGCAGCAGTCACTGCAGATTCGCTGTGTATTTTTTCATTGTATATCTCCGAAGGTCAGCATCAGGTCTTCAGCAAATTAAAATGGGCCCACACGGGAAGCACCAGCTTTCAAACAAAAAAAGAACCATCAAAATCGGTTAACCCAGTCGAAAGTTCTGAGGCAACAAACACAAAAAAAAAACCTCTTTTAGGAAGTCGGTTAAAAATAGCACCACCGTCTATGAAATATGAAAGGTAATTTATGAATTAATAGTAGGAAAGTAAAGATTAAAATTACAAAGCATTGTTTTCAGTACAACGTAATTTATGCTGGTAGAAAAGTATTATTGCAATATACAATCATGTTAATTTTTTCCAAGATTTCAGTATCTCATTCGGTCGTTTCGTCATTTTTATTCGGAGAAAAGTAGTCGGAAAGTTAGTATTTTAGGCAGTAGATTTAATATTTTTAGTAAGGACAATTCTCCTTTTTTTGTCGGAGCTTTTATTACTACCCCAAAAAAATTAAGTAAGGACTGTCATGCCAATATTTAGCCAACAAACGACTTTTTTAAATTTTAATGTGTCTACTTTAACACCTTTTATAAAATCGATACCTACGTTTTTACACTTCCAACGCTTCCTTCCCAAAAGGAACCTGGCAATAAAAGAATTCGACAGCAGCTATGTAACTTTGCTATAATCATCTAAAATATTCTTAATACAAGATTATTGTAAAAAAATACAGGTAGGTATTATTATAATATATTGGTATAGGGGCGCTTTCAATTTAGACGTTTTGTGTCGAACCGAAGCGGTGCGTTTATCGTCTTGCGTATGGAGTTATGGACGTTCGTTTGTTTTCATACAAAGCGCGCGGTGCGACACAAAACGTCTAAATTGAAAGCGCCATGATTTCTAACTAAGCTATGCTACGAAATGTGTCTTCGATGTTCGAAAACCTGCTGAAAGCAAAATAATTGTCGACACAACTTAGGATCGGGCTGTTGAAACGACCGAGATATGATCCGCAAGAGGCAGCACCAAAAAGAATTCCCAGAATGAAACTAACGCCAATTAACATTCCTAAAATAAGTCGATATTTATCTTGAGTCATCAAAATCTCTTTGCAAATACACACGAAGTCGTATACAGATCTGAAACAATTACCAAATTACCTTTGCTTTGTTTAAATGTAAATGGTGGCCCAGTGGTGGCGGCTCCGACTTACGTATAAGTGCACAGAGTGGTCGTAGGTTCGAACCAAGGCACGCGCATTACTTTGTGAAATTTATTTTATCACCACTGCTCTCAAAAACGGTGCAGGAAAACATCGTGAGGAAACCGGCATGCTGCCGTGCTGGATTATAGCCCATACGCAAAATACGTGAAGAATATGGATGAAAAAACATTGCATGTAGCGGAGATGAGACTGTTGAGGTGGATGTGTGGTCAGTGGTGTGACAAAATGGATAAAATAAGGAATGAGTATACATATTAGAGGAAGTTTGAAAGTTGCGCCAGTTACAGAAAAGTTAAAAAGGAGTCGGCTGTCTTGGGCCGCGTTCCAAATTATGTTGTAATCGATTTGACCGTCCGTAAACCCGTTCCAAAATACCGCGAGCGCGATATCCATTTCCTTTGAATCGTCGTGACATGCGCCATCTTGCGATTACACCGACCATGCCCCAAATAAATATCATCGTGAGAATGTTAAAAATGACCTGATGACAGCTCATAGCTGTCATAATCGTGAAATCTAAATCGGAACGCAAAATATTGATGGGAGCGCTGTGAGCTATTATTTTGTAATACGAAATGCAGGCTTGGTATGGATGTCGCAGGTATATCGTATAACACGCCGTGTTAGTTATAGGCGCGCCGGATTGAAAACATCGATGTGAAGAGTAAGAATTTAAATGTTATGTAATGGTACGTTCGCGTGCCGCCTTCGTTCTCGGTAGGCTTCACTGCTTGCTGAATGCGCGCAGCAAATTGTCACTCAAGTGCAAATTGCGTATCTACATCGCGTGCATTCGGCCTATCATGACATACGCGTGCCCCGTGTTCGCGCATGCTAAACCCCACCTCATTCATAGGATGGAGACCCTCCAAAACCGATTTTGTACGTAAGGCCACGGGAGCCCCATGGTACGTTAGTAATGAGCAACTTCATGTTGACCTCAAGATCCCCACCATTCAGCAGTGTATGAAACAACTCACTAAGGGTTTTTTCGATAGGGCCGAAAAACACCCCAACCCCCTAATCGTTTCATCAGCTAGTTATGTCCCCTCTAAAATATCCAAGATTCGCCGTCCTAGGTCGACCCTCCTCCAACCCGATGACCCTACCACCTTGCAGGAAAGTTGTAGGGAAACCAGTACTCTTCGCAAGAACAAGAACAAACACGGATACAAACCGCGAATCCGGCCTCGCCGCAGAGGCCCCCCGCGACCCCCCTGTAAAATCACTACTACCCGACCCTTGCTCGACGAGCCAGCCTGCGATGCTGAGCATGTAACGTTAAATTCCCAAATTATTATTCCGACCCAGCCCGTCCCTTGCTGCCGTCCCCTCAATGACGCACTAAGTCGAGGCCCGAGCCCCACAGGGGGTGCCCTTAATGACTGTTCATTTTAAATGTTAATTTTTAGATGAGTGTAGAATGACATTACATGGTCATGATGGACGCTCCAGGGTCTACAGATGGTGGACGTGTGGCTTTTGGCGGTGGATCGTGTATGTTTTGGGGTGGCATAATGTTGGACACTAAAACTGCTAATACCGGCCCGAGATCGAGAGGTTTGACGGCTGCACGTTACGTCGAAGAAGTGCTCGAAGGACATGTGAGGCCTCTTGCGTGGCTTATGGGAGAAGATTTTCTCCTATTGCACGACAACGCCAGACCGCATGTCGCTAGAACAGTTTGCGACTACATGGAAGACGTTGGAATCACTGCGATGGAGTGGCCAGCTCATAGTCCTGATCTCAATCCGATTGAGCATGTCTGGGATGAGCTAAAAAGAAGAGTTCGAGCAAGAAGCCAACGAGGCCTACGCGCCTCCGAGAGCTTCAACTTGCCATTGAAGAGGAGTGGAACGCTATACCACAAGATTTCATGGTAAAATTAATACGGTCCATGAAAAACCGATTAAGAGCTGTAATTAAGGCTAGCGGAGGGAATACACCTTATTAGTACCTAAACAATTTGATCAAGAATTTTGAGTTTTATTTTCTTTATTTCTTAAGCGAAATCCATAAAACCTCTTATGGGTATTTTTTACACTGTATTTGTGTCGTGCAAACTACATCATTAGAAAGGTAATGAGGAAGACTTTCAATTAGTGTGTGTGTGTTTTTTTAAATATTTATTCAGATTCATGAAAAAAACTGCCTTAACAAAATAGAGTCAAGGTGTGCGATTTTATTGCTCTCAAGTGTAGATGGAGGAAGACCAAGGAAACGATGGATGAACTGTGGTATGAAGGAAAAATGTGTGAATGGTTGCGTGACAGTTGACAGGGGTAAATAGAAGAACAAAACGTGTTGCGCCGACCCCAAGTAACATGGGATAAGGGCAAGAAGATGATGAATATATTAGATTGAGAGTGAGAGTTAGTGATTCTACTGTAGGTACGACACAATTTATTACGCACTTAGTAAATCTGTTGCTCATTTCTTGCTTATTCCTACATTTTACTTCTTTTTTTTTAAGACGAGTAATAAACAGTGTTCTAAGTTATAAAATGAGTAGTCGATGTCAATAGAATTAGCTTTTTTGGCGTCATATAAAGTGTGTAACAAGACCCGTATCGAAATCGAAAGGCACTTGTTTTCTCCATCATTGCGATCATTTTTTGTTCTAGCGTTCTTAGCCATACCTGGGAACCATCTATGTAGTTAACAGAGTTGAGATATTGTGGGTCAGTCCAACTTTTCAATTTTTTTAATGCAAGATTTTTATTTATATATTATTATAGTGGCTGGGATAGTACCTACTTTTTAGCATTGATGGTGGCTGACCTATAGTTAATTTTAGGATAAAGTAGTTCTCGAAGAAGCAAAACCCATTAAATATACAGGGTGAATAAATGAAGGGAAATTAAACGAAGGGAAAACAGTTATAAATTCAATAAGATTATTTTACTAGCGGACGTCATTCACGCGGTTTCACCCTTTCAATTTATTCACATCATTTAATTTATCATGTTTGTTAGAGAAATTTTATTCATATGATTGACCCTTTCGATTGTTGTCGAAAAGAAACAGAATGCTATTTTTTCGAAATTTAGTAGATCCATCCCGGGTTCGATGCCCGAGTGTGGCAAGTGAATTTTCGAAAATCAGGGAATTCAAATTTGTTTCTTTTTAAAATAAAGGAATGTTTCCTTTGAGTAAAATTTGCTATGTCCTGTATTTCGAGGAGATACTTTCCCTCCAGGTGGCATTGAAAAATTCCACTTGACTAACTACCCGTATTTTTTAAGAGGAGGAGGTGCATCATGCAAGTGAGCTGGCGGAGAAGGAGAGAGACCGTAGGTACCTCTCACCCTACCGCCTAGGAGCAGCAGTGCTAAACGATCGCCGGCAACCATTAAACCATACGGTGTGGCTCGACCAGACAAGCCCGAAGAAGAGTCATACGCAGCGTCTCCAGTGCGAATTTTGTGAATTTTATTGTATTGTTTTGTACAACGGGCTGGTGTCCGTCCGCAACTCCACGTCAAAGCGCGTATTTTGCGTATGGGCTATAATCCACCACGCGGGCCCAGTGCGGGTTGGATGTCACATGTCTTCGAATTTTTGGTTCTAGGACATGCCGGTTTCCTCACGATGTTTTCCTTCACCGTTTTTGAGAGCAGTGGTGATGAAATAAATTACACAAAGTAATGCGCCTGCTGGGTTCGAACCCACACGGCTTACTGTTCGTAAGTCGGGGCCGCCACCACTGGCCCACCGATTTTTGTGAAAATGTGTGGTTGTTAACGCAATCTGTACCAACTAACCTGCAACATCTCGTGTTATCGCACAGCAGATTGTCTGTTTCATCCAAGAGTCTTGCCAGTTGCCGTTGCGCTAGTGAAATAACGGGACATTTTTTATGGAGAATATTGGCGATTTCGCCCTCGGGGTCTACATCACAACTACATCCGGGGGAATCGATGTTACTGTCCATTCTTCCATCGTTGCGAATATCACTTCTTGGTGACGTATCTGGTCCCTCGAAATTACTGCTTTCACAAACGTTTTCGAAATCATGAGGGTCGATCCTATTCTTTTTGAATGATTTCCTAGAATATCTATAAATATTATGTACTTGATAATCTTCTGATGACATGGGATCAAAATAAACAAAATGTGAGGTTGGTTGGTTACTTCAAAACACTTCAAAAGTAAGCATTCAGAAGTAATCTATGGCGTTACTTCCTTTTGGACTATGTGACTACTCTTCGAACTTTGGCCATGACAGTGGGTTTGTACATTTTTAAAAGAGGTCCGTTATAAATACGTTTGCTTTAAAAGTGCAGAAGATGAGAGCGCGTCATGGGCCTTTTGGCGCGTGACCGTAGTCGGAACTAACGCTATCATAGTGTTTTTAATGCAATTTTTTCATGAACAATTTAACAAATATGTACCAATAGCGCCAAAATGTACCAATAGCGAAAAAATGTACCAATAGCGCGCATTAATCCGCCTTTGTACAGTTTTTACTTGTGCATAAAGTTTTTATAAATAAATAAATAAAAGCGCCCTTCTAACAAAATCTGTCAAGCGCCAAAAGAACTATGACACAATACGCTGTACTATACCTACCTGTTAATTTAGTTGCTTCTATCTGAAGTAGAACAATTACTGTGAAACAGCTTTACTATGGAATAACAATTCCATCGACGAGGTACATGCATTTGGAGGAGGTACCTAACCCAACTTTTTGACAAAGAGGAAAGTCCATACAAACCATTAAACGTCCATACGAACAATAAGCGCTTTAGACGTGGAGCTGAAAAATAGCTTTGATTCTGTGGGGGTTTCTCTATGGAGTGAGGTCCGTGTTAATTCGCAAAAACATACCCAGTACCACATGGAACTCATAGTTTGGCCAACGAAAGCTGTCCACGATTTATTTACAGAAGTTTTAATATGGCAATAATTTAAGACTGTCAAAATTGACACGTTTCGTACTTGAGTCATCTAGATCTTGAGTTCACCTGTATCATTATTTACATTAGTTTTGTTTAAAATAATGCCGAAAACAATCAAAAGTTCGACGAGGACGTTCTATTTACTATGATTGACAAATAAAGGCATAAAAAGTGATTTGAATCAGAATGAGTGTGAAATATACGATGTACAGTCAACAGAAGAGTTGGGTATGCAGGATTTTTTTTTTCGTATGGGAAATCATCAAATGACTTCTCCCACTCTGGGCGGAGCGGGAGGGAGTGTCAGACTTTTACTGACTAAAACCCATCCATGTTCCTTCCTCGCCCTTTATTGTCCGGGGCCACGGTATCTCTTTCGAACAGTCCCGCAGCCCCGGCAGGCTTCTGCCCATGCGGGCCCCTTCTTTTATGCTGACATCTCTTTGAGGCGCGCGTGGAACACGAACGCGCCGTCGACACCGCCTATCGTCATAAGACGGACGGACGGCTAGCTAGTAAATGTAAAAGTCTGTAAAGATCGATTTTTCTTATTATTTCACGCAGAAACTACTGAAAGGATTTGGATGAAATTGCTAACAGATTGATTATAACCTTTCCACTTACAATAGTAAGTAAGAAGATTGCTAGCCTGTAAACCTAACTGTTTTGCTGACTGTACACAGTGTTTACTATTTATTTTGTCTTATATTTCCTAAACTACTGGACCGATTTACACGATTCTTGCGTGGAAAATGGTTTTAAGCCAAGTCCAGCGTTTTGACACCAATTTATCCGTTATATCTCAACAAATAAAAAATCATCATTTCGAGTTACGTAATTATATGACACAAAAACTTTAATCTACGTTTTTTCCTTCTTATTGGACTTTAATACTATGATGATGCCAAGTTAACATAAAACCAACAAGATTCTAGTGAGATTATATCAAAACAAGTGCGAGTCGGACTCGCCCATGAAGGGTTCCGTAACAACAAGTAACATAGTATAAGAGTTCTTGCAGTTCGTTGTAAATGAAAGGTACTTAAATTGGGGTTTACGATTTATGACGTATTAAAAAAAACTACTTACTAGATCTCGTTCAAACCAATTTTCGGTGGTAGTTTACATGGTAATGTACATCATATATTTTTTTAGTTTTATCATTCTCTTATTTTAGAAGTCACAGGGGGGGGGGGGGCACACATTTTAGAAAAAAATAATATTAGAAACCTCAATATCATTTTTGAAGACCTATAGATACCCCACACGTAAGGGTTTGATGAAAAAAAAAAAAATTGAGTTTCAGTTCTATGTATGGGGAACCCCCTAAATTTACTGTTTTTTTTTTCTATTTTTGTGTGAAAATCTTAATGCGGTTCACAGAATACATCTACTTACCAAGTTTGAACAGCATAGTTCTTATAGTTTCGGAAAAAAAGTGGCTGTGACATACGGACGGACAGACAAACAGACAGACAGACACGACAGACATGACGAATCTATAAGGGTTCCGTTTTTTGCCATTTGGCAACGGAACCCTAAAAATTACTTGATTACATAATAATGTTAATATCACAAGTTTTCAAAATACTAATTCAACTGATCGACTCACGTTTTACTCTATGTATGGCCACTACTTGCACCCTGGTGTGGAGAAAGGGTCCCGTTACTTACTCATGTGGTCTCGTCGCCGACAATAATACACTCGAAAATTACAGCTCGTAAAACATATAAAACTCATCATACCTCCTTAAAATAAATAGTATCAACACCGTTTAAGCAGTGTATAGCCAGGGTTAGGGTAACAGCTCTTTATTTTTTTTAAATTCCCGCCTTTTTCTTGGACAGCTTTCGCTGGCCAAACTCTAGTAGTACTAAGTTTGTCAAATTGAACTTTCTTCGGTCGTAGAGGTGTATAGAGTAAAAATCTTACAATAAAAACTTGTATTTATAAAAAAAACCCTTTGATTATATACATGTATATAATCAAAGAAAAAACCTAACAAAAAGTTAGAACTTTTACCCCCAATATCTCCGTAAGTAGAAGGTTCCCAGGTATGGTAGGTATAGAGCAATGATTGCAATGACGGGGAGAACAAGTGTCTTTCGCCTTCGTTAAGAGATTTTTTATACCCCTTTATATCTCAGGTAAATGATGCATGAGCAATGGGACAAGGTTACGTTAAGGCGCTACCACATGACTTTTAGTGATTTTAAATTGATCATCACGTCTTAACTTCTAGTCCAATTTCTTTGAAAAAAATATATGTTATACTAGACCGTTTGTAATGTCTAACGCGGCAAAAAAAACGATCATCACGCAAAAACTATCGGGCGTATTTGCATGAAACTTAGATCATCTCAAAGACAATTTAATGCCCTTTATATTAGTATACGGCTTTTATCCGTATTGTGTTTGATAAATCAAGGGGGGTTGTTTTTTCGAATAACCTTGGTGCGCATTGAAGCGGGGCCCCTCGGGGCGACGGGCGGCAGTATATCGCTGACCACTCTCACGCACGGGTACGCTATTGCTAAACTTCTCCCACTCGCTCAAGGTCGTTGGCGTGAGGTAGCCCCTTAATAATAAGGTATCAGCAAGTGCCGTCGCGGAGAACCGGGCGATGTCGCGCGTAAAAAAGCGAATCTAGATTCAACCATTCTTATTACAATCTTATAAAACTCGCCTGTCGTTAGAATCAACTTTGTTTTTGTTTATTAATGGGCCCTATGTAATATTACTTTACGGATTGTGAGCATTCCTCTCATCCTCCCATTCCGGAAGCCTACCATGATCTAATGGCAGCGCCTCCCCCCCTGTTTCGCTTGTTTATCTGATAAATAGCAATCAGTGGGACATATTAACGTGATGGGCTCAGTGCATCGGCTCAGTGAATCCTTATTGTAGATAACAATTATCGGTTAATAACATTAGGTACATAGGTACTACAACATGTAGGTAGTATTTAATGCTCTTCACATTACTCTAGTATCTCAAAGAGTATATAATCACTACGTTTATAGTATCTATTCATGTTCTGCTAATACGACGCACTGTTTTTATCTGGCATGTTAAAGGCTGATTAGCTTTTTTTCTAAAAGATTGTGACCTCTGCGGCCTCCGCCGCGAAGGATAATATTGACCTTCTATTCTCTTTTGATAATGAATACTTTTTTATGTTTAGTATATTTGGTTTGATCATAATTTGAATATTCCACAGTTAGAACGCACAACGGCGGAATAACTTTGTGTTATACCAATCAACTGCCTACGCATTTAAATACCTACCTTTATATGACACACCGTTACCTTGATAGAAAAATAATCAGATAAGATTAATAACAAAAATAATTATTTATTTGTATAATTCTATATACTAATTCGTATTAACTATGGTACTTGTATATCACTTCGAGCCCTCCTAGCTCTTGAATATTGCCCAAAGGGTCACAACATCTGATAAATACTGCCTTAGTGGAACAAAGTTATCTCAGCATAAAACGCAGCGACGGGTAAAACGGGGTGAATACAAATGCAGGGGTGAATAGAAACAAAACTTTGGAATGGATTTTAAAGTTGAATTCACATAATACGGTACCAACAATATTACTCTATTGTGTTAACTAAATTATACTTAATTATAAAGGTACCTTGTTGGCAATTTACAATATAAGTTCAGCGAAAAAATCGCTTTTAAAGTTTTGTTTCCATTCACCCCTGCATTTCTATTCACCCCGTTTTACCCGGTAATAGGATCGGCTGGCAGTAAATGCATTGATGATTATGGAATTATTGCGTTCAATTCAATTTACAGTTAATTATCTGCAACTAATCGCGAATAGGTAGTTGCTTATTAAGGACCTCCTCACTCCTAATAGGTACTTTTTTGTAAAATGTATTGCTGTCACGCAGTGTCCGAACAACCGCGCGCAAAGCGCGAGAAAACTGCGGCTTGAACCAAAGATACCAATTAAAATCAACAAAATCAACATTTCGTAGTCCCCTGATTACTTCTCTAAAACTTGACCGATTTAACTACTTTTTCATTAAAAAATAAAGAAAGGTTTTGGCCGTGTTCTTTTGTTTTTTTATTATAAGTTCTAGGCAAAGGAGATCACCCAGATTGGGCTATTTTCAAAAGTGGCCGGCCAACCAAAATAAATTTATTATTTGGACAGAGCATAACATAACATTTTTTATTATTACACCAAAGTCGTAAGTCAATTCACCGAAAAGTTATTCAACCACAAAATATCTGAGATCACCCAGATGGGGGTAATTGTTTTTTTTTTGTGCCAACTAAAATAAACGCAATAATTAAATAGAGCTCATGGATATAAACATTTTTTATTGTGCCACCCAAGTTCTTAACCCAAGTTTTAAATAAATAATATTGATTACTATAATATAAATACTACTGGTTGATGGAGACACTAATCAAAGATGATCTGCTGATTTCCGTGAAGCCCAAACTCATCGATGTGTTTGTCCTGCCCATCCTAACCAACGGAGCTCAGACCTAGTCACTAAACTTATAGCAAAAGTTCCGCCTTGGGGTCTGAAAAAAAAGCGATGGAGCGCAGCATTCTAGATGTAGAGAACAGATAAAATACGGAACATAACAATGCTCTCAAAAACAGGAATTACAGACGTAGGCAAAAACACTGCCAGGCTCAAATGGGATTGGACAGGTCACGTGGGCCGCATGCATAACGACCGCTGGGCAAACGTCTCAACACGATGGGTGCCTGAAGATAGACGGCGCTGCCGAGGCCGGTCTAGAAAGAGGCGGTGTGATGATCTGAACGCGCATCATGAAGGAGATCGGCAGATCATCCTTGATTAGAAAGTAAGAAAGAAGAAAAAAAAAAAGATCGATTAGTGTCTTCATCAACCAGTAGTGTTTATATTATAGTAATCATTATTATTTATTTAAAACTTGGGTAGCATAGTAAAAAATGTTTATATCCATGAGCTCTATTTCATTATTGCGTTTATTTTAGTTGACCAGCAAAAAAAAAATACCGCAATCTGGGTGATCTCAGATATTTTGTGGTTGAGTAACTTCTCGGTGAATTGACTTACGACTTTGTGTAATAACAAAAAAATGTTTGTTACGTTATGCTCTATCCAAATAATAAGTTTATTTTGGTTGTAAAATAGCCCAAAAATGTATGGAGGCTGGGTGATCTCCTTTGTTTTCTGGATGTGTCAACACAGCGGAAAATCTAGCCATTTTTTTTATTTCCTTTTTAGCCGATTTGATAAGTCACATAGCTATGGAATCAGGATTGTGTGGTGTTTATTTTGTTGTTCATTTGCCACGGCGGCGCGGTGGCGCGACGTCATTGAAGAAGTCATGGCAGTTCCAAGCGTTTTTTGCGTTGAAAAAATGGGCTTCTAAAACGTAAAATACATAATGTGGAAGTAATTTTTGAGTAATTTCTATTTTATTTAAGATTACGTGTAATTCAGGGTCAACAGTGTGGACGGCACAAACGAGCATTCCAAAATAGCCCTGCGAGTGCTTTTGTGTTCGCGCTAAAAACCGACAGCTACAGACAGGCAGATCACGGCGAGCGCCGCGCCGGCGCGGTTAGATGTAATACTCGTAGTGCCGTCCACACACAGAATTCGCGTTACACACGTCTGGACACGGCTTAAGACTTCAATAGCGGTTATATTGCCCTTTCCTTAATATCTATTCGTACGAACCAAAACAATGAATATTCATTTCTAATTCAACTTACCTCTCAAAGGTTTGCTGGAAGAGATTTCTTATGAAATAAGCAGTACCTTTGTGCTCTTCATAAATAAATTAACCATGTCTCGTTTTCTTTAGAAAAAAGGTTGAAGATCACGATATATGACGATTCAAGGCTTATTTTTGTTTTTTTTTGCTTATTATCGCTATTAACATCTTAGCTGGCAGAAACAAATGCAACTGTAGCATATTAGACCTAGCCTATTCCACTATTTAGAATTCGATCCTTTTGTTCCAAGACAGTGTTTATCAGTTTGTGAAGTGAGCAACTCCCTTAGAATCCTTAGTGTATAACAGTTCTAAAATAACTTAAATATTGTAATTGCACTATAACACTTAGCACGGCTGGGTTAGTCTCCAATAGAGTGGTGCATCCATTTCTTCGAGTACTCGTAGACTACGAAGAGGGCGGCTGTTGCCGGGATGGTCCGCACTAACGTTGGTTTGAGTCCGTTGTATAAAGCCAGCACACCTGGAAATATAAACACTTTATTATGTAAAATGGTTCAGGGTATAACCTGTTTTTTTTTCTTTATTAACACTTTTAGAGGGTCGTATAAGTTCGAGCTTGTTCCGATAAGGGCCTGAGCAGGCGACAGACTTTTTGAGCAATCGAGTCTGTGGCGCACAAAATGGCATACAAAAATTCCGTCGCAGATTTTACGTAGACTCGACGCACACGACGGACATCTTCATCGTAGATTATGTAGCAAGTGCAGATTGCATACTAAAAGTGTCTTCGCGCACTCTTTGGGCGGTGCGGCGTCGCGCGACATGGCCTGACATCTGCCAAGACATGGATTTTTTGTGCGCCGGACTTTTTGCGTGTCGTATGCGTTACTGCACATAATTACTGCGCTTAGGTTCTATTTTCACAGACTAAAAAGTGCGTCACGGATAGTCTTTCGTCTGAGCACTGAGCAGGTCATGAAACATCATAATGTTGGTTTATCCGAGCAAACTATATCTCATGGACTCATTCCGTACACACTCCATCAAAACATGTTAAAAAATCTTCAGAATCGGGAGAAATAACCTTTTTCATAAGAAAGCCAAACTTTTTTGATGGAATATGACCGGAACGAAGTCTGAGATCCACTGACTTTTCGTCTTCTCAACTTAAATATTTATTTATAGGCCATCGATCTGTTTATTGCCTGCGGTTAAGAATTGTATCTTGTAACTAACTGATGCTAACTTTCCGACCGAAAAATCCTCTCAGTAGAGGTTTTACAGGATTTTTTAACTTGATTTTTGAGCCTTTACGATGAGGTCGTTCATAACGAGTGATAAGAGGGTCAAATCTTTCATTTTTTTTTTATCTACAGCAGTTCAGAGAGTGCATTGTTCGTCCGTCAGTCAGTAACTTTTTAGAGTAACAAAGTATGGTGAACTGAAGAGTTTCTTTCTTGTTACAATCTTGGTTGAACCACTACTGTTACAGTCTGAGGTTAGGATTGATGTAGATCGTCTCGTCGACTTGCAGATAAGCCCGCCCCTTGCGTACGCTAGTATCATATGCGTATGTAGGTTTGCTTACTGGTGGGGCCATAAGTAGGACAAGTAAAATTAAATTAAAAATTTAAAAATACCCCGACACATAATAATGTAGTAAATAATGTACTTACTAAAAGTTAAATACTGTTACATCGGACCTACTAGAACATTCGAGAAAGCACGTGATTACAGTATGTGTACGTTGGAATTTCCAGAGCTTTCTATTATTATTAGTTTTAAAGTTTAGTAGGTACAAACTTGCGACCTCTTTATAAAAGACATTAGAATTTCGACCGTACGCCTAGGGCATACGGTTCATATTTGTTTGTTTTGTACAAGTAGCTAGTAATAATAATTACCTAGCTACTTACCTACTGTTTTTTATGACCCTCTAGAATATTCGTGGTTATTCTGGTGTGTTTGTTGGCGAGTATAAATAGACCGCTCAGGGCCGCGACGGTCAGTCTTGTTTTGGCTACACAGCGAAGCGAATCGAAGTGAACTTGAAGTGCGATATCTAAGCGAATAGTGAACAGTAGTGTATTGTAGTGTACTTGTGATTAAGTTTAAATTGTTTTGTGATTAATAAAGTTATTGTGTTGTTTAATCGGTGGTAATTAATTTATCTCATACCCAGCTCGTAACAATACAAATAATACGTTAGGTCGTAGGTAGCAGTCAGTACTCCACATTCCTCATCTCATTTTGTTAGTGAGTATTCCTCATTCCCTTTTAATATACTTAGTGTACATTATTCTAATAGTCAAGCACTTTCATTTGATACCCATATTGAGGGAGTTGTGAAAAAATATATGTAATCCGCCATTTTGTGGCGGCGACCATCTTGGACAAATTTTCATCAAACATAGCTAAGAACACTCCCGACTAATTCACAAAAAAAAACAAAATCAAAATCGGTTCATCCGTTTGGAAGCTACGATGCCACAGACAGACAGACACACACAGACACGTCAAACTAAAACGACGGGTTGTTATAACAACCGTCATTTTTGCTTCGGGGTTAAAAACTCTATGGAGGATTACATATTTATTCAACAACTCCCTCAATATGGGTATCAAATTAATGAAAGGACTACCCTACTACTAGGTTAAGAAACTTCGATGCAAAAAAATACCATAAAATTATTACGCTATAATATATGTCGGGGGTTTTTAAATTTAATGTTAAATACTTGTTTCTCAAATTAATCATTTTGTGGTTTTTTCCAGGACCAGGGTCAAGGGTGGAGCAAGCGCCCTACCTTGCCCCAACGTGCATTCTCCACAAATGGCCTACTCAGGACAGATTGTCCTGGTGCCAGAAAATTAAGAAAGCCGACCTCACCTAAAGTGGGATAGAGCTAGGAATTATGAAAATTATAGGAGAGTAGCTCAGCGAGCACTCAGCGAGCGTAGCGAGTAGCTTAGTGTAAAATAGAATTCGTGAAATGCGATCAACCGTGGATGAATTAGTAAAAAATGCATTTAAAAACGTCCTTGCTGCTATGAAAATAAAAGCGCTGTCAAAATCATTGTTATCATTAAAGTGCGGTTGTAGTCTTATATTTTCACTGTTTAGCCCAGAAGACGATTAGCGTTCATTGAATTATGCTTCTTATCGCTTCCTACGCTGGCGAGGTCAAAGTGAATGACGAGATACTTTATTTATTATTGCGCGTTTAATATTATCTCAAGCTAGTATTATCAACTGTGCTAATCTGTAATGTTCTCTTTTAAAATGTGTACAATCGTTTTATATGGGTGTGGGCAGATAAAAAAGCAAATAATACACATTAGCATTATTTGTGTAAATATAATAAATAATATTTGCTATGTTTGACATAATATTTTGGTCACCGCTTCGATTAATATTAGTTCGTTCAAACGAAATTTAATTGCACCGAATGCATCTTAATTTCAGCGATTAATTTTAGGCACGTCTACGCCTTTTTGGTCGCCACCCCAGCAGACCAGAGAAGCCTTGCTTTGCACTTTGACAAATTACATATATGAAATGGTTATGCCTTGATATGGAGGCCTACCTGTCTTAGTTCATGATCACTAGTTTTTTTCAGTGGACTCGTTTTCCACTGAAAAAAACATGTGGCACACAGCACACTGGTAGAACGTCTTAGTCGAACAAGACGTGTTTTAAAAGTGTGTATTGAAGTTTTAAAAGTGAAATTGATTAGAAATAATAAGAATTTACGAAATTGTTTACTTTGATTTTCCGCATACCTTTTACCTTTTTTTTCCTTTTTTATAAAATAAAAACATTTTTCATGATGTAGTCCATAACTTTTCAATAAGATTTTTACCATTTTAGAGAGCTGATAAGACAAGGATATTTTTCTAGTATTTTGTACTCTGGCGTAGTATTTTTTTTTTCACTATTCAATATCTTTTTATGACGGAATGGCAAAAATTACAAAAAAAAAAATGTTTTTTTAGTGATTTTTGCTAAAGGTGTAGGATTTTTTGAACTTTTAATTATTCAAAAAGGTCTGCTGCGTCATTAGCTATGATAATAACTTATTTCAGTACATTCGCGCCGTAAATCGATTTTAAATGATTTAATCTGGGATTTTTCATAAAAAAATAAAAATCGACCTAACTCAAAAACCGCTGAATTTCGGTAGAACATTAGGTGGCTTAATTTCTTGCATTATAACCCTACTATAACGTCCTGCAAGGAATACGTCGAATTATCAGTAACCCTGTAGGTATATAGGTGGTGGCCCCCTGTAATGGGAAAACTTAAGAGGCCGTACTATGTAGTTTTGATGATATTGATTTAACTTTATCTCGAAATCTATATGACTTAAGAGTTCACTATTTGGACACCATTAACTTGGACTTATAATCTTTAATTCTGCCGAAGCAAAACACAATTGGATAAAAAAATCTCGATAGAAAACAACTACTAAAACATGTTGTTTTGCACATATTTTGAGTTGGATCTCTGAAACCTTATGGAATTTAATGGTGATTTTTAGCCCAATAGATAGGTAACATTATTATCTCAAATCCTGCCGTAAAAAAATCTTATTTTTCTACGTCGTTTTCTCGTAATTAGCATCAAGGCTAGGCAGATGATTTGGCGCTTACGTTATTTTATTCAAAGCGAGCACACACACTCTTTCTGTCTCTCGTTTCGCAAGCGGTAGTAATAGCGCTATCCTTCTCAACCGTTCAAGTTCAGTAACAAGCGGGCCTTCCCAGAGTGTGGACGTATGACTTTGCTGCGCGGGTCACGTGTGTTCTTCGTAAATATATTCCAGTGATTGTTCGCCGACTTTTTAACATTTTAATCGAAAAGATTTAATCTGTAGAGTAAACATAATAACATCACGCCTGTTATTACTTGAAGGTGTTTTTTTTTGGTTTTTTAATCATGGGTGTCGTTTTCATGGTATTTGGGGTCGCTAATTACGAAAATGATGTCAAAATGAAAATCCAAGACTGCGTCTAGTTTTTTTTTGGTTTTTCAATCATGGGTGTCGTTTTCATGGTTTTTGGGGTCGCTGATAAAGAAAATGATGTCAAAGTGGAAATCCAAGATGGCGCCTAGGAAAATGTTTAGGTTTTCCATCATGGGTGTCGATTTCATGGTTTTTGGGGTCGCTAATTACGAAAATGATGTCAAAATGAAAATCCAAGACTGCGTCTAGTTTTTTTTTGGTTTTTCAATCTTGGGTGTCGTTTTCATGGTTTTTGGGGTCGCTGATAAAGAAAATGATGTCAAAATGAAAATCCAAGATGGCATTTAATTTTTTTTTTTGGTTTTTCAATCATCGGTGTCGTTTTCATGGTTTTTGGGGTCGCTAATTACGAAAATGATGTCAAAATGAAAATCCAAGATTGCGTCTAGTTTTTTTTTGGTTTTTCAATCATGGGTGTCGTTTTCATGGTTTTTGGGGTCGCTGATAAAGAAAATGATGTCAAAGTGGAAATCCAAGATGGCGCCTAGGAAAATGTTTGGGTTTTCCATCGTGGGTGTCGTTTTCATGGTTTTTGGGGTCGCTGATAAAGAAAATGATGTCAAAATGAAAATCCAAGATGGCGTTTAGATTTTTTTTTGGTTTTTCAATCATGGGTGTCGTTTTCATGGTTTTTGGGGTCGCTGATAAAGAAAATGATGTCAAAATGAAAATCCAAGATCGTATCTAGGTAAATTTGAAACACCCATGAAAACCACACCTATGATGGGAAAACCTAAAAGTTACCCCGGCGCCATCTTGAATTTCAACTTTGACATCATTTTCTTTATCAGCAACCTCAAAAACCATGAAAACGACACACCCATGATGGAAAACCCAAACATTTTCCTAGGCGCCATCTTGGATTTAAACTTTGACATCATTTTCTTTATCAGCGACCCCAAAAACCATGAAAACGACACCCATGATTGAAAAACCAAAAATATATTTAAACGCCATCTTGGATTTTCATTTTGACATCATTTTCTTTATCAGCGACCCAAAAAACCATGAAAACAACACCCATGATTGAAAAACCAAAAAAAAATCTAGACGCCATCTTGGATTTTCATTTTGACATCATTTTCGTAATTAGCGACCTCAAAAACCATGAAAACGACACCCATGATGGAAATCCCAAACATTTTCCTAGGCGCCATCTTGGATTTAAACTTTGACATCATTTTCTTTATCAGCGACCCCAAAAACCATGAAAACGACACCCATGATTGAAAAACCAAAAATATATTTAAACGCCATCTTGGATTTTCATTTTGACATCATTTTCTTTATCAGCGACCCAAAAAACCATGAAAACAACACCCATGATTGAAAAACCAAAAAAAAATCTAGACGCCATCTTGGATTTTCATTTTGACATCATTTTCGTAATTAGCGACCCCAAAAACCATGAAAACGACACCCATGACGAAATAACCGAAAAAATTTCAACCTTCAAATAATAACAGGCGTGATGTTATGTTTACTCTACAGAGTAAATCTTTTCGGATTAAAATTAAAATCGTGTTTTCGCTTCAACAGATTTAAAGATTATAAGTCCAAGTTTAATGGTGTCCAAATAGCGAACTCTTAGGTCATAAAGATACCGAGATCTAGATCGGTCAATATCACCAAAACTACATAATAAGGGCTCATATTTTACTTTAAAATAATATCGTTTAAAAGATCAAAATGGTTTAAGCGTTCACTACACTCGATCTTAACCCTTGTGTGCGTGTATCTGCATTGAACAATGCACACAAACATAGGATCGCAACTAATTTGCCTAAACTCTAGCGAGTAAACGCGCAATGCAGACTTTTCTTGATAATCGACGATAATAATTTAAGACATCCGACACAGGTACGCAATGACTACGACACGTGTATTAAGAAAACTAAACATTTATACTAGAGATATCAAAGACAAGCAAATCTTAGCAAATAAACTATAAGACAACATACCTTCTTTCTGTACAATTTCGTATCCAACAGTAAGAAACTTCTGACTCTTGTTTGATATTTGTATTCTTGACTTGATAACGTCTGACGGGAATATGATTGTCCACAGGACGAGTCCGCCCACTGCGCCGGCGATCATTGTCCTTATAAAACCTATGTCGTCCTTAGTCTGACCTGGTTTCTTTAGTAACTCTCTTGTTCCTGTAACATTTAAAAAATATTTTATAATATTATTTTCCGTTTTCCGTCAAGAACAGCATTCTAATTCTTTAGGACGGGCGTTTGTTTTCATACGAAGCGCGCGGTGCGGCAACAGTGCGGCGCGGCGGCGCCGATATCGCTGCGGTACCGACGGCGTACTTTTGCCGCACCGCGTGCTTTGTATGAAACAAACAAACGTCCGTACTCCGTACACGCACGTAAGACGACAAACGCACAGCAGCGGTGCGACACGAAATGTCAAAATTGAAAGCGCCCTTTGTGCACACAAAATTACATTAAAATATCATGCAGTGGCGTAGCGTGCCTTGGCGGGGCCCCGTATAAAAATTTGTTTTTTTATGGGTAAAAATTTCTGACAACGGAAAAAATGTTTGCATAAAATTAAAAGAAATATTTATTCATCATAATTCAAATTATATATACACTCTCCTTGCCTATTTTTCGGCAAATCGAACGAAAAAAGAAATAGCTTTTTTTGACTTTTGTAATTTCTGAAAAAAAAAATAATTGGGATGTTTTTATTAATTTTTGCTTACGCACGTCGGGGGCCCCGTATAATTGATACGGCAGATACGGCGGTAGCTACGCCCCTGAATATATGTATTCACACAAATAAGGGACAAGTAAATTTGAAGTTTTGTGTGGGACAGATGATTTTATTTTTAAGCGATTACCATGTTAATCTCATTGATTAGGTAAATCTCAATTTTTTTATACATTTTAACCTGCAACGTTTTACCTTGTCATACATGGCAGAATAAATTACCTTCATATCCTCCGAAAAAGAAGAAGTATCCAGGCATCTCTCTCATGATGGTCGGCACCAGACCTCGGAACAGACCTTGAATGCCATATTGTCTAAATATCTGTTGCGTTAGCTGAATCGGCGACACTCTTACCTGCCAAGGAAATTCTATGTAAACATCACTTTGCCTATTGTAATTACTTTGAAGGTCGCAACAAAAATATGTAGCGCAAATACACTTCTGGACACATCTATTGGCCCACCTTGTATTTTCAGTTTCGTTTGGTCCTAGCTAAAATTTTATATTAGGTCGAGCAAACAGTTTTTATGCAGTTTTGAACCTGGCAAATTCACAATTTCATTCAATAGTCTTTTTTTGAATTTCGAACACAGAATTTAAAGAAACAAAAGACAATTTGGAGCCTGTTTGTTGATATCAAACAATCGAATACTAAGAAAACTTGGTTTTATTGGTTTACTTGGATTTAATTCTTGAAAAAGTGATTGATATCTTTGGTTTTGCAACAAACATTACTTATTCTTAACATTAAGGTGAGGTTCTATCAATAATCTATGGATACTTCACCTGAAGTCGCCGCCTAAGCTGTGGCACTTATTCAGGCCGGACACAGCCAAAGAAACGTGAGTGCTCAACTTAATTTAAGTCGATCTGCGGTCCGAAATGTTTATCGGAGGTACCTAGAGACTGGCGGCTTTGTTCGTCGCCAAGGAAGGCCACGATCTCGGGTCACAACTGAAAGGCAGGATCGACTCATCGTGACGACCAGCTTGAGAAATCTTCACCTTACCTCCATTGAGATACAAAACCAACTTCGCGACTTCCACGGAGTATCTGTGAGCGCTCGAACTGTTCGGAGAAGGTTAAAAGAACGCGATATGGTACCACACAAGCCAGCTAATGGGCCCAAACTAACGCGAGCCCACCGAACAGCGCGCCTTCATTTCGCACGCAGTCATTTAAATTGGACACAGCAAGATTGGAGCCGTGTACTCTTTTCTGATGAGTCTAAAATTGTGTTACATGACAATGATGGAAGGAAGAAGGTCTACCGACGTAAGGGAGAGCGTTTCGCTTAATGCTGCTTTGAAGAGAGGGTTGCTTATGGCGGTGGCTGATGGACTGTCTGGGGCGGTATATCCGCGAGCGGCAAAACTCAACTTGAGGTTGTTACAGGACCACGGCTGCCAACATTAAATGCTGAAAGGTACATTCGTGAGTGCTTAGAACCTCACGAGATACCATACGCGGACTATGTGGGCCCAAATTTCCTTTTTATGCATGATAATGCAAGAGCCCATGCGGCCGGCATCGTCGGGGAATATCTTCGGGATATGAACATCACAGTTATGGACTGGCCAGCCAGAAGCCCCGACATGAACCCCATTGAGCACATGTGGGACGAGCTAAAAAGACGTGTTAGAGCTCGTCAGCCAGTTGCCCAGACGATGCAGGAGTTGAAAACTGCCATAGAAGAGGAATGGGAGATGATCCCTCAAAATTTCAAAGAGCGGTTTATAAACTCTATGCCTGATCGTATGAGAGCTGTGGTAGATGCCCATGGAGGCAACACGCGTTATTAAATTAAACCTTTATTTGATAAAACATGTTTTTTATTCAAAAATCAATTGCCTTTAACAAGGCGCATATCCGACTTGTTAGGCGTAGCTCCGTGTCGTATAGTATTCTGAATTCAAATTTAAAACAATACGATCGAAAAAGATGGTAAAATGTATCAGGTTTAAAACTGCATCAACAGTTTTTGTTCAATCTAGCAATCATATTTCGGTAGGGGCCATCGAAACCTAAACTCTAAGGTGGGCCAATAGATGTGTCCAGAAGTGTAATATTTATGTTATAGAAGTGATTTGCTGTGATAACATGATCATACATAAACAAAAGATAAGTCATAAATGGTGTTCGTTTTCGAATTGTTTACAAGTAACTGTTGAAAGCATTATGAAATATCAAATCATATTGGTGACACGGTTTGTGACAAAGGTGATTTTGATAGTAGAAATTATAAATTTTGCCTACAATTAAATTGATTGCATGCATTCAGATAGCTAGGACAAATGAAATACCCAAAATAATCATCGTACAACTGTTTGTGAGGACTGCACATTGACTTCCCGCAGGGCTTGTAACTGGCACTTGATCAATTCAGTAGGACAAAGTGTGAATGAAGAGAAGAAAGCTGCCAGGAACCCGGCCGACGCATTACCCAAGGCTGATAAATTCTCAACTTTCTGAAATACAAAAACAACCTCATAAATAAACTGAAGAATCTTGTGCGCAGGAACTTTAAGGGCACTTCTGATAAACTTTTTTTTATTTAAAGAAATAAAAACGATAATGACGTCGAGTGACTGAATGTCCTTATCTTGTTGAAAGTAATTTACGTGATTAGTTTGACTAGAGAAAAATAATATTGAGTATTTCAATTAATTTAAGACATACATGACTTGCCTCTTCCTACCCATATCTACTCGAATATTTTATGTTATTTATCAATTTTTTTAACAAATTTGCAATAACATATAACATTACTCCTGTGATTCTCGAAGGACCTAACAGTACACTACACCCACATTTTGCCAATAATGTTCTAGTCCCATGAACTACGGGGCAGACCTTTTGCTATGAACCAGGCACAAATCCAGTTTGTGGCTCCTACTGAGAAATTCTTAATGGGAAAACTCCATAACAATTTGCAACAGTACTCAGTAAAACATAATTATGCATAAGAAAGATATTTTGTGCACTGAAAAATATATAAAAAATCAACCTTCTAGCTTCTAGTATGTTAGATAAATAATGTTATTTGTTAATAAACTGATTATTATTTACACTACATTATTTAAAATTTTCAACAAAAAATTCTTACCTCAACGCCACTAAGTCTACAGACAAACTTTTGACAATATCCATAAGCTGCGAAAAGTACAGAATTTTCTGCTACATTAGCCATGATGGCTGGGGTAGTGCCTGCATATAAACCTCTGATTATGCCATCATTCTTTAAGGTTACCTTCAGACAGTCATACATTCCTTTGTAAAGATGTGGGAATGTTTGCATCTTTACTTTGACTGTGTCTAGTGGCTGTCCAACATACACCACTGCTACCCCACCTAATCAGAAAAAAATATGAAAATAAAGGAAGGGGAAAAAAAAAGTATTGTAATGTCTGTATTGCAACATACAAATCTGTTGTAAAACATTTGGTCTACAGCCTCCAGTAACATTCTTTTTTCCCAACATTGCATCTCGAGGGTTAAGCTATGAGGCTGGCTTCTGCTTAACCATACGATCTTGTGGGTGCCTTGAGTGTAAGGCCTTCAGCCACGGACAGAAAACATGTAAAGTAACGGTTAGCACGCTAAGGGCACCCCCTGTGCCCCTGTGAGGTACAAGCCTCGCCTTAGAGCGTCGTTGGGGAGGGCAGTAAAGGGAGAAGCTGGAGCTTGGTGAGTTTATTTAAGGACTGATTTAAAAGTAGTTCCTCAGCATCACAGGCTGGCTCAAGCAAGCGTCGGGGGCCTCCAGTATCATGCAGTTCATTGTATAATATAGGTATTAAGCATACACATAATGTTTCTTTAACTAGTTTAAACCTTTTTGGTAAAACTAAATTTATTGATACATAAAAAAATATCTTACCTAAAGAACCGGCGGTAAAATCGATCAAACCATTCTTTAAATTTCCGGAGGAACCCGATGAATGAGCCATGGTGTCTGGCCGGCGTTACTATATAAATAAGCTGTAACAAAATAGATGTTAAGTACAAAGTAGCAATGGACTGTATAACATCCAATTTAACTCTATGGAACTCTGTTGTGACTTTACAAAGATTATTTAGATTAAAAAGTGTTTTAAGTTATTTCCAATTCAATAAACTCTGGTTTCCGTTTCGGTAGCCTTGTGTTATAATTTTCTAGGTGTTATAAAATATAGTGATATCACAACAATGTGTACCAAAAGTTTGGAGGCTGTACTCTCTAATATATAAACTTAGAAAACTGTAAAGAACTTACTATTATTTCCTGTTTCGTTCCGTATTTGATATATCAAGTCACTAAAATATATTTCGTAATTTACACAATTGTTACGAATTGTAATTCCCGGTCAGACCAACACACGTGCAAATGACAGCAAAACTCTAAATGACAGTTTACAACAATAGTGTTGCCACCCTCATATTTTAAAATCCCCCAAACACCTTTCAAAAATCTCCCCATGCTGACACGTAAAAATTCATAGAAACAATAAAACAATTATGAAGGCTAAGTTTGTTTACAAAACAACAACCTATGTTTATCACACTAGCGAGTTGCAAGCGAGTGGAAAGCGGGGTGAGTGCGCAGTGAGCTGCGAGTTCACAACACACCCAATAGCTTTAATTAACAAATTCTCAGGAACTAGTATTATTTATTGTCGGATTGAACTGATCACGCAGAAGTTTTAAAAGTGTTACCAATGTATTTTCCTTAAAACCTTTGATTTTTCTTTTCATTCCATTAATTCGTTTCTATTACGCATTCGTAGAAACGAATGCTTAATCGTCGATCGTCGCGATATACTTAATATTATAAAGCAGAATAGTTTGTTTGTTTGGTTGAACGCGCTAATCTCAGGAACTACCGGCTCGAATTGAAAAATTCTTGATAGTACATATCCATTCCATTCCATGTTATCCATTTGTCGAGGAAGGCTATAGGCTATATAACATCACGCTATGACCAATAGGAGCGGAGCAGCAATAAGAAATGTTGCAAGCGGGAAATTCACGCGAACGAAGTCACGGGCAGAAGCTAGTAGTTATACAGCGTGTTAGGTTAAACGAGGGACATATTGAGGGAAGGTATTCAGTATTCGATTCTCAATCCAAATAAGTAAAAAACCTATAACCTTAATTTTTGACATTATTGTCTAATTAAATACATTACTCATGGACACTGAGCGCGCAAGTAGGTGTCACGCGGCAAAACACGTGCCGGTCCTGAGCTCCGTGCGCAAACTCCGCCCCTTTCCTTTGTAATGTCCCCGATGCACCGACAGGGCACAACCCCGCGCAAAAATGAAAAAAAAAATGAAATGATTACACCTAGAAAGGTCATTGACCCGCACACATGTTCTGCGATAAGCGCATGGCGCACACGTTGCGAAACTTAGGCGAAGTTTTTGGTATGGATCTATCTGCTAAGTACTAGTGTTTTCTTTTTGTTCATATGTTGATTAGTATCATGTAAGCATGGACTATTGCGGGTTTGAATAAGTCCCTCGTTTAAACTAACATACTGTATAAAAGATATAGCTGCCTAACAAAATTATTTTGATTTGTATTTTATTTCTCGGGTATATTTCCTGCGCTAGGGGAAAAAAATAATTTGGTAACCCTGCTATTGTGCGAGAGGTGTTGATTAGTATTCACTATTCAACACCTCTCGCAACCTTTGATTAGTATTGCCAAATTAAATAAATACAAAAAGTGAGGGATATAAAATAATTCGGAAGTTTTGGGTGTTTACGAATTTTAAAATGTCTATCTACGTAGTGTGCAAGCACACATAAAAAGTCATGATTGTGAATTTGTGATTACAGAATGCCTTTCTATCGAATTCATTAACAGGTAACTACTTACTTTGGGCCCGTTCCCACAATGTCGTGACGATTAATTTATCGTTGGTTTTTATTTCTCGACTGCATGTTATGCCAAGTCAGAGGCCCATGGGCGGCATAAAAACTCTGACACCAGGTTATGCAACTAACCACACGATAGGGAAGGAGTTGGCAAAAATCATGGACGACAGTAATCGCGTCGTCCTGTATGTGTCACAAGCCGCGACAGTTTACAACTACACGATTATCTGTCGTCACGACATAGGTACTTAGGGCCTATGCACACCACGTTTTTTAAACGCGCCGTCGACGCGCGTTTGTAGCGATACAGACGCGATACGCACGAAAGTCAGACGCAGCCTGTAGACCTTTGCACACCTGTATAAATACAGACGCGCGTGTGTAGCGATACAGACGCGATGCAAACGCGCGTGTGTAGCGATACAGACGCGAAACAGACGCGCGTGTGTAGCGATACAAACGCGATACAGACGCGCGTGTGTAGCGATACAGACGAGATGCAAACGCGCGTGTGTATCGATACAAACGCGCTGGCATTTTGCGTTTTTAAGCAGAACCTCGTCAACAGTAGCAAGATGGCGTCGGTCGAGACAGCATTCAATCAACCCCGTCCGTAGGGAAGGCGCGCGCGCTAGCGCTCGTATCGGTGTCGCGCGTTTGAATCGATACAGACGCGCCGGTGTCGCGCGTTTGTAGATACAGACGCGCCGGTGTCGCGCGTTTGTATCGATACAGACGCGCCGGTGCCGCGCGTTTGTATCGATACTGACGCGCCGGTGCCGCGCGTTTGTATCGATACAAACGACAACAAACTGCTCTGCAGGATAAAAACGCGCCGGCGACGCGCGTTTAAAAAACGTGGTGTGCATACGCCCTTAGTGGGAACGGGGCTTTTGTAGGTACACATTGCTACTGGATGCGGGATTGCAGGATACGTATCCGAGAGTAATCGGTGACCAATCGGTAATCTCATTGAAAATTCACACCAAAATCATTAGCTTTACTTATTTTTAGGTTGGTACACCTAAGGTATACGCTTGGTCGCATCTCGCCAGCTGCTATGGCTAATATGGCTTAGGGCCCGCCTCCACGAGGGAGAGAACCGCGGCGATTCGCTCGCTCATGGAGACGGCCCAAAAGATAGTGTACCTATAGAAAAACGAAAAACGTAGCAAGGACGCTAATATCGCCGCGATTCTCTCGCTAATGGAGACGAGACGGCCAAAAAGAGAGTCTATAGAAAAACGTGGCAAGGACGATAATAACGCAGCGATTCTCTCGCTCATGGAGACGGTCCAAAAGAGTCTATAGAAAAACGTGGCAAGGACGATAATAACGCAGCGATTCTCTCGCTCATGGAGACGGCCCAAAAGAGAGTCTATAGAAAAACGTGGCAAGGACGATAATAACGCAGCGATTCTCTCGCTCATGGAGACGGCCCAAAAGAGTCTATAGAAAAACGTGGCAAGGAAGATAATAACGCAGCGATTCTCTCGCTCATGGAGACGGCCCAATAGAGAGTGTATCTAGAAAAACGTGACAAGGACAATAATATCGCCGTGATATTCTCGCTCGTGAAGACGGCCCCTCAGAGTGAAGCACACTTGCTTAAATGTGACGGCACACTTATCAGCGCCGAAAGAAGCGAAGGAGCCGAAAGATTCCAATTTTAGAATTATTACTTGTATGAAATCCTATGAAACCTCGCACACTTATCCGCATCGAATCGGACGAATAGATAACGTTATACGAGAAAATGTTTCTTTCGGCGCGGTCGGTTCTTTCAGTGCGGATAAGTGTGCATTCACCTTAAAAAAAAACCTATTCATGTAGTTTCCAGCAGGGATAAAATCACAGAACATATACATATACTTTAGTGGAGGATAAAATGATCGGGGAACAGATAAGCCGGCAGTGAATTCTATTTTTTTTTCGACATGTTACCTTACCTCGAGTTGCAAGTCAACCTAAGACTTTTTCATGAAATAGTCATTCAAACTACTTTCACGATTAAAATTATGTAACTACGTACGTCTTAAGAGCTGCGATTCATACTTTAATCAACATAGAACCTAGCACGGGCCTGCAAATTTCAAAAAGTCGTACCTAAGAAAATTTGAATTTCGTTGGCTACTACCCTGGACCATCCACCTTAAAACTACAATAATATTAGGTTATTGTTACTAAATAAATAAAGGACATGAGGTGCTTGCTATTCCAACTGTTTATTAGTTAAGAATGCATACACACACATTACATTTATACAATAAAGCATTGATATATTTTTAATGTGAAGCGGAAATCACGCTACACATCACTACATACACAAGTACTATCTTATCTCAGTAAATAGTATTACATTTATGACATAACACCTAAAGAATATGATTTGGCACTATGTCTACCATAGAAATATATCTTTAATGTCTATAGTAATAAATGTAATCATATTGTATTTAGGAAATAGTATAAAATCAGATCGAAAGGTAAATCAGTACTTAATTTTTTTTATAAAATATTTGGATTAAAACTGTGCTTCTTAAGCTCAGAACTTTCAGTCTCTTGGCCTCTCAGAACATATTAAGTCTGCCTTTGGGAAATACTGTGCCCTTGCCATTTGGTGCTTCAACTGTTTACTCCAATTCTTCCATTAAATAATAAATAAATAGGTAGTGATTTAATTTCAATAAACCTGAAAACATCCTACAGGAAGAAGAGTTCTTAAGCCTAACATTATTACTAGCTAGGGCCATTGATTGCATCATTATACATTTGATAATGTGTGATTATAAATTTCACAATATTAATTAAGTACCTACATACTTATACTTAATGACCAGAGGTTAAGATTTTATTTAACTTACATAGTTCTTCTTTTCATATCATTCATTTTGTCATGACTGCTATAGGTACTTTATATTTTTTCAGTAAAAATAAGTAATAGGTAAACTTGTGCCCATTAGACATAGAAAGCATAACATTATTGAATATATTCATAGTATATTTTTAATACACATACTAGAAAAAGTATATTTACAGGATATCTAAATAATTTTTGATATCCAGTAATTTCATATTACTTAAAAACTATTGTACACAATTATTATCATGATGATAGGTACCTACATTTAAATATTGTAAATAGGAAAGATATAAATTATTTAAATAAATCATAGATCACTTACAAACTAAAATTATATCTTATAAGGTTGCTCTAAATGGATATAAATATTCACTATTAATAATATTACATCACACAAATTGTTTTTATCTACTCTACTGACCATGCATATTTAGATAAATAGGTTTTATACAACCAGACATTTCATAACACAGACTGATATATTATGTACAAACAATCATAAGTATTGATAATGAATTATTATGCACCATAAAATATTATAACAATACCTTCTAAAACAAATTTAACATTAATAAGTTTGCAGGAACATAAACTTAAGCTTGATTACTACATACAACATTGTAAAACTAAATATCACATGCCACTGTCATTTAGTTTTTTTTAATCTGGTTGAGGAAACAATCAATGTTAGGTTGAATTAATTAATTCTGGATATCCAGTCTTTCCCTCAGACGAATATATATCTTTAAAATAGGCCTCAATGTTGTAGCTATTGTGCTTACTAAGACCAAAATGAAACATATCACTGTCATCCATTCTGGGTTCTTCCACCAGTCAGAGAAGAGACCAAGCAGGATGGTTGTTACTCCCAAACAGAATGTCAGAAGACCAGCCGATGTATGTATCAATTTCGTGTAAATGGGAGGCAGGTAATTTTTCAATTTCAAACTATTAAGAGCACCCAAACCTCCAAGCATAGTGAGCAACATAAAAATGAATGATGCCAATCCAAATTTACCATGGAAACTGACAAAGTGTGAAGAACCTTTCAGAAACTTGTTAGTTACTATAACAATGAATCCTGTTAATACTATAGTGCCAGCTATCACCTGAAGGACCCAATGGCGAGCACTTTTCAATCTTATCGGCATCCATCCTGTAGCTAAGTCACCTGGAGTTAGAGCATGCATTGCAGAAGTCATAAACATCATCCACTGGAAAATAGAAACAGATATTACATTAAACTAAATGAATGCACAGTTTAATATCAGCTACATTATGCCATAATATTATCTTGATGTAATAGGCTGTAATCTTTCTATAGAAATCCTGAAGGGAAATGAAATTTTCCTGACATAAGTACATGATTTATTCAATAATTGTTAGTTAGTCTGCACTGAACTTACCCCAAGGGTCATTAAAGTGGGATGAAACGAAAACAAAGATACGCCTTCTCTAAAACAAGAGTACATGATGATCGCCAGGAATAGCAACCCGCAAATATTCGACACGAGATTCAAGTAACTTGGCGATGTGTCGTTATTAGAGGCTACTAAGCGCGCTGTTTCGGATTTTCTATCTGATGGTCCCATTTCGCCAGCGCCAGTTTCCTCTCCGCCAAGTTCCATAAATGCTATCAAAGTTGAAGGATTTTAACAAATGACCGCTTTTATAGTAAGTGGCGATACTGCTTAGCTCGTATATATGCAAATGTTAATAATATGTAGTGAATGTGATAAGTTAATTGTTTTTTATTGATTATTTACTTTCAGTCAACTTCACAATGAAGTTGACTGAACTGAAGTAATTTTAGGTCAGGTGTGAGGTGGGTGACCATAGAGTTCTATAAGGCTGATGCTCCAGGGCAGCCCGCGAAATTAAAATTTTCTTACGTTTTTTGCAATTTACAGGCAGTGCTAGATTGTATGTAAATTAAAATATTGTTCGCGGCTGTAAGACGTATGTAGTTATAGAATTGACAACAATACAACATGAATGATGTAACCAAGATTTTGTGACAACATTTTGATAGAGTATCCATGGAGCTTCTTGCCCGTTCTTCTCCATGTTAGTAGTCTACGCCAGGGAATGGCCGAATGGGCAAGTTGGGCACTACGATACCACAGAGTATATAATCACTAGGTTTACTTTCTCCCGTTATTATGCCTTGTGACTGTGTCTGTAGCTTTGTTTTTTTTTTGTATTTTTGACATTCAAAAGTCTTATTTATTTGAGTTTGAGTTTTAATAATTATGATCATCAAAATCATCAATACAACCCTCCCAAGTTCGTAAAGGTCGAGGAACTGCTTTTTCAAGGTTAATACGTTCTTATACCATCATGAACTTGGAGGGTTTTATTGATGATTTTAATCATAGCGTATATTAAGTACAGAAAATTTTAATTCTGTAACTACATACGTCTTATAGTCGCGAACAATATTTTAATCAACATTCAACCTAACACTGGCCTGCAAACTGCAAAAGAACGTTTGGCTGAGATTAAATTAGTGCGTCTTTAAATGAAAAATATATTGTTCAACTTGGCGTCAACTTCTGAATTAGCTTGTGCAAGAATTTTTATTTTTTGTTCGAGAAGGCCGAGATAAATAGAAATTCAGTCATGAACTTTTGTAGGTCATTTCACGGCTGTGACAGACTGACAGCTTTAGTTCCAAAGGGTCCGTTTTGGCGCTGGCGTAGCATCGCCGGCGCCATGCCGCCATCTTGGTTTTGTTATGTCAGTGTCTGTCAAGCACATACCTTTGTGTGTCATACATGACACTTGAGTATATAATAAACGTAGTGATTATATACTCTGTGTATATAATGCACTCATGGTCAAAAATCTTCAGAAAATTCTTGCCTCTGAGTGCATTTTCCTTAATTTTCCTCGTATTTTACTGAGTTGAGATACACAATTTCCTCTGTAGTTTGAGACAATACTGATTGTGCATGTTAATGTGCGATTATTCGTCATGGGAATCCGAAAGTGCTGTGTAGGTGGTTGCAATGCAACAGTGAGTTTTCCCAAGAACAAAACTGTATCAAATATGTTTCCAGGGTGGGATGTAATACTTGAAAATATATATTTCAAGGAACAAGATGAGGAGGATGTACATGTACTACAACTAGTGTGTATGGTTATCTAAATATAGTCCCATTTATCAGTATTATTTTACTATAAGTAGGAGTACAATCGCCAACCCATCTTGAGGAAGAATGGTAATCAATGCTCGTGCCTTCTCTGTTGAGAAGAGGCCTTTGCCCAGCAGTGGGTCAGTTATAGGCTGGTTTTATTAAAATGAGTACAACTTATAATAATATGTATTACAGCAATACCCAGCATATGCTGAGTTGGCTACCCTTTCGTTATGGGCACGCTCAGCGCAGTTGAGCTGTTTTTAATTAATTGTTAAGCTGTCTGCTGTTATAATGTATCTGTATGTGCTGCTCTATTGTGTTGTGATGTCCATTAACGAATAAAGGATTATTCTATTCTATTCTACATACATAAATATTTTCAAATGTTTTAATTTTAATCCAATATAGGAATTAAGAAATCCCCTCCACTGTGGCACCCTCAGAAAATATTCTTAGCAGTGTGAGGGCTCCTTAGTGCCCCATAACTTTTGTCATGTCATCACTTAAAATTGTTTGTTGTGCGTCATGCTGGACCTTTTTTTACTATATTAACGTACATTTCTTAGTTGTTGTGGCAACTGCGAGGGCTATAATTAACAGTCCAGCAACGTAACGTCTCATATACAAAGTGTCTCCATTTCTACAGAACTGGTATTTGTTTACTAATGTGTTCGTTATTCTTATTTTCAGATAAATTTCATGGTCTAGATTCTGGAGCTACAATGGCCACAACAGCTGAAGTTGTTGAATTTTTTTATGAACTCTTTGACAGTGTTAATGGCTATCCTGGTGGTGGAAAAGGAGAAAATTAAGACGAGCTGTAAAGAAGACTCACTACATCATTCTTTTTGGATTGACGCCATCAAAAAAATTTAATCATTTAGTTTAAAAATGTTTATACAAATACAAACCTATAAATTATCATTTTTATTTTATTATGATTACCTGAACCTCAAAAATAAATCAACTATATGAAGGCGCCATTAAAGTATCGATATCAATGAAGAAGTCGATATAAAAGAACATCACTAGTTATCGATAATAAGATTCCTGCAATCACTATTACACCTACATACTTAGCTATATCTATATGTCACCGTAAAATTGTCAAATACGTTATATTACAATATAACGTGTATCTCTCTAGCGATATTGTAAAGTCTCGAATTATTGTCAACTGAACATACGGAAGTATCTCTTGCCCCCATAAACGGGACTTGGGGCAACCCCCATTTAGGTTAGTTAGGTTCCTTTAAACCCTGCACTCGGAAATAGGGGCCCCGCGAAGCGGGGCTCCGTCGACTACGCTTTTTAGGGGAATATGAAGTGTTTTAAGGTTAGGTTATATTAATCGATATTTCTCAGGAATGGTACAGTATCTTTTCATGAGTGGTACCACTGGGCAAGGTGGACCCCTCCTTCACTCCACACCGCGTGAGTTGACTACCATCGCATGCATTTCACGAAAAATAATGCGTTTTATTGTAAGCAGTATGTTCATATGACAATAATTCGAGACTTTACAATATCGCTAGAGATATTACAATATAACGTATTTGACAATTTTACGGTGACATATATATGTCACCGTAAAATTGTCAAATACGTTATCTACACTTCTACACTAATATTATAAAGAGGAAAACTTTGTTTGTTTGTTTGTTTGGTTGTAATGAATAGGCTTAAAAACTACTGGACCGTTTTTAAAAATTCTTTCACCATTCGAAAGCTACATTATCCACGAGTAACATAGGATATATTTTATCCCCGTACTCCCACGGGAACTATGCGGGTGAAACCGCGGGACGTCCGCTAGTATTACAATATAACGTGTATCTCTCTAGCGATATTGTAAAGTCTCGAATTATTGTCAACTGAACATACGGAAGTATCTCTTGCCCCCATAAACGGGACTTGGGGCACCCCCCCGTTAGGTTAGTTACCTAGTTAGGTTCCTTTAAACCCTGCACTCGGAAATAGGGGCCCCGCGAAGCGGGGCTCCGTCGACTACGCTTTTTAGGGGAATATGAAGTGTTTTAAGGTTAGGTTATATTAATCGATATTTCTCAGCAATGGTACAGTATCTTTTCATGAGAGTGGTACCACTGGGCAAGGAGGACCCCTCCTTCTCTCCACACCGCGTGAGTTGACTACCATCGCATGCACATCACGAAAAATAATGCGTTTTATTGTAAGCAGTATGTTCATTTGACAATAATTCGAGACTTTACAATATCGCTAGTGATATTACAATATAACGTATTTGACAATTTTACGGTGACATATACATCTGTCAAAACCCCGATGGCTACAACAGCGCCAAAACGGACCCTTTGGAAACTCTACCAAAAAGTCACTGTCGTATCTGTAGCTAGCTACTAGCTACTAATATAGTAATCTGTGGGTCATTTGATGTCTATGGTATTACCACAGACGTATACTTTATACGTCTGTGGGTATTACCAATTCGAGGAAGATAAGGTAAAAACACACCTCGGCGTATGCTGTGTACGGACACGCGGAGCATTTTAGCCATATGGTTAAATGGGTTAATTTGTTTTACTTTTTTTAGGCACAAGCGCAAGCATCTGTGACACGAGTATCACTAACAACCAACCAACAGAACCAACAGGAGCAAAAGACCATTATCCGATTTTATCCCACGTTGTCAAACCAAGTAATTATTTTTAGATTTGGATTGGATAACAGTCTTTTAGCCCGTCATAATTGAAAGTAAAAATGAATTACTTTCAATTATGACGGGCATTTTTACACGACTATATTTTTAACCCCTGTAGGAAACACTTCCAATTAGAAATGAACAGTACTGTTTATTCATTTACTCCGTTTGATGTCAATAACAAACTAAAAGTGAATCCGAGGACTCGAGGAACTAATTTTTCACGGTCGAAGTCGTTCCTCGACTTTTATGAAGTTTGCGACCGATATTCATCAACATTCAACTTAGCACTGCCCTGCAAATTGCGAAAATTTGAATTTCGCGGGCTATTTTGGAGCATCAGCCTAAAGGTGGACGCACACCTATCCGCACCAAAGGAATCGACCGCGCCGAAAGAATCGAATTTTAGAATTACTTGTATGAAATCGTACTAAACCTCACACACTTATCCGCGTCGAATCGGACGAATAGATGACGACATACGTATGAGAAAAAATTCTTTCGGCGCGGTCGATTCCTCCGGCGCGGATAAGTGTGCGTCCACCTTTAAACAGTCGAATTGTCGTTTGTCACTTTTTGACACAGGCCGCGTTCCGAGATACGCTGTAAATAATTCGAGCGTCCATAAACTGCGTTCCGAATTCCTTGAGCACGAAATCGATGTCCCTTGAATCGACATAGATGACGTCATGACAACGCCATCTTGCGATTACACCGACCATGCCCCAAATAAATATCACCGTGAGCGCTGTCAAATGACCTGATGACAGCTTTCAGCTGTCAAAATCGTAATAATTAAATCGGAACGCAAACTATTGATGTGAGCGCTGTGAGTGATAATTATATAAAACGGAATGCACCCGTAAATCGACTTGTCAATGTCAATGTCGGTTAGCTAGCTGTCAGCAACAGGGCCCAGTTTGATTTTTTCTTCGCATATTTTTTAAGTGTCAAATACAAGTTTGAACTTGTCCGCTGGCTTGGTTGTTTACAAAAATATTTTCATATGTCATTCAGACTTCAGTCTTAGTCTGAAGGTGGTCTGAAGTGTTCGGCTTTAAAATTATGTGCTATTTGCCTCGTGCGTTTTGCGAATAATTTACCTTACCAAGAAAAAAGTGCTATTTTAGTTATACTTCAAAGATTTCTATCGAAGACTTGGAGGGCGGTTTTGTTGGGTATTGTCATTGGGTGATGGCAGCCCTATTGCTCCTTTAAAAAGACTGCCTCAGCCTCGTTGCATTGCATTTATGTTTCAAGCTGTGGGCCCAACAGTAGTGTTCAGTTTATTTTACAAATTGTTTATACATTCATGTTTCATCAATAATAATTGAGCAACGTGTGCGACAATAACATGGTGTTTTTTTCACAATTAAATTTGTGTAGTTCTAATTGCATGTCACAGATAGTTGTGACTGGATCAGACAGGAACAGGAGCAAGGTGATGTTCAAAATGTTAAGGTAAGGTTAATATTCTATTAATAATTATGTTAATTATTAATACTCATACTTATGTCTACAAATGATTGATTTCTAAGTAGGTAACTAGATAGTTTATTTTACTTTTAACTTTTTATGAGGTAGAACTAACATTCTGTTCATTACGAATAGGGTCAAAATTAAACTTGCAACTTGCTCAACTTTAAATGTTTGCATGAATTATTGTAGTCACTCTAGTTTCTACTTGAGATATTTTTCTAGAACATTTCACATTCACATGCGGTTTTCTTATCTATGTATTTGATTAATCATTCATTACAATCCCTACTATTTGTTATCTGCGAGCCCAAGATTTGGTCAGTGGGTCGTCTTAGGGGCGGATTTTGATCCTCCATATTTTGAAAACTTTGTTCAACAAATACAGATTCTGCTTGCACAATATAATGTTCTTCTTAGGGCATACGTTATTGAAATTGCTTGTAAATATTAACTATTAAAATTAATGCGTAGTTAAGCTTACTGATAAGTCATTGATACATTGTTAGGTTATCCTTTAATTAAGATTATGAAATCACAAGAGTGTCCAGCCATTATATTTGCAGTTAATCAAAGAGTCGTTAACGGTTGAATAATATTTCAATTAGAACTTTAAGGGAACTTTTTAATACTTACACATAATATTATTCCTTGAGGGATTTTAGTGAACAAATATATGATGAGAATTATTAATTCACCATAACTCAATACAATTACCTGTTCTAGTGAAAATATAGAAAATACTCCTAAAAAAATATTGAATGCTGTGAATATAGCTTATACAGCAATAATACAAATGTGTCAGTTGTATATTGAATTAATTAAAAATGTTTGACACTTATGTGGGATACATATAACTGAACAATTTATTTTATTAGCAAATCAAAATACACACTTACAAGCAACTAATACTACGACAAACTGGTTGCCACTATCACAACTATATTTCTTTCTTTGTTTTGAGAACTACGTAACTTCCATAAAAAATGCAATAGGTACGGTCGAACAAGCTATTTGGTTTACACTTTACAATGGAATTTGTAGGTTAAACTGTAAACCAAATAGCTTGTTCGACTGTACTTAACTAAAAAAATTATGGATTTATGAAAACAACATGATATTATTATGTAATATAGGTAAGCTGGGGAAAATCGTAATTTATTTGATTGTAATTTATTTGATGAACCTAGATAATTTTGTCATTCATATTTAAATAGACAATAGTGAATAATATGCATGCATGTAATTTTTTCTTCTTTTAAATCAATAAAATGCAGTACACCCAGCAGTAAATGTAGTACCCGAGAAAATAATTAAAAGTTAAGTTCAACTGCTGCTTGTCACATCAGACACTTGTTAATAAAAAAAAATGCCTTGTACAATTATTATTACAATTATTTTGATTAAGTGTTAATTCATTTAATTAACACTTTTAATCAAAATAATTTTACTAATTGTATGCCAATACAAGGCATTAAGAAAAAGATAAATAGTTTTGTATCCTTTGCATTCCCATTCAACATAATATGTTGAGTCATGTTTGACTGTTTTGAGTTCTACACAGCCTATACCTATAATTTAATTTGTGTTGGATGATTTACTTTTGGGATGTTTTATTTCAGTTTAACTAGCAAACAAGTACTTTTCCCAGCTTTTTGATGAGTAATTTTTGTTAAATAGAGTATTTGTTTGCTGTTCCTGTAACTGCAACATACCATGAATCATCAGTGAATTATTTCCTGTGACATAATTATATTTTTTCTTAAAAACATGATTTAATGGCTAGTCAACATCTTATTGACTCTATGCTAACCTTATTAGCATATAACCTTGATGTTATGTTATCAAACATTTACCAAAACTACAACCAACAACAACATCGTTTTTAATAACACACCAACCTGCACAAATTATACATTATTCTTCATATTCTTCTGTACAGTATTGTGAGGAGTTAGTGCCAAAAAAAAAAATACATATTTTCACACTTTGATCTAGATTTTTCGGCCGTCCGCTCAGATCAAATATATTTGATCTGAGGCCGTCCGATACACGATTTACTGCATCCATTTATAAGACAAGTCTAAATTATGGTCTAATTATTATTTTATTTGAGTTATATTAGACTTTGAACAATAACATTTATACCATATTACAGGCCGTAAAGAATGTGACAAGCAACGGCCACCATCATGTGAAATATGTATCAAGTTGGGTTGTCCTTTCGAATAATCTTGGTGCGCGTTGACGCGGGGGCTCTTGCGGGCGACGCCGACGGGGTGCAATGTGTCGCTGACCACTCTCACGCACGGACGCTAAGCTCCTTCCTCTCGCTCAAGGTCCTTGGCGTGAGGTAGACCCTTAACATTTGGTTATTTGCTAGCGAAGCCGCGAAGGCGCAAAGCGTACCGTGCGACCGGATGCGCAAATTCTAGAACTTTCGTTTCACTTTGTTACTCGCTAGGCTCTACTTAGGCGCTATGCAAGGCACCTGTCATTGCGCACGTAGCCTTAGTGAACATGTATCGCTACATATTATAAAACAAAGTCCTCCGCCGCGTCTGTCTGTCTGTTCCCGATAAACTCAAAACTACTGCACCCATTTTCATGCTGCTTTCACCAATAGATAAAGTGGTTCTCGAGGAAGGTTTTAGTATAAATTTGTAGGCGAGCGAAGCCGCGGGCATCGGCTAGTTAATAGTAATAAACAGTCCAAGGTTTGGAACTGAATCTTTAAAAAACCGGCCAAGTGCGAGTTGAACACGCGTGCAGAGGGTTCCGTACATTAGTGTAGACGACAAAAAAAATTAGTCCGTCAGTTAGATGATCAACAAATATTTCACTATTATTTTTTCTTTTATTACATAAACCAAAATTGGCGAAGATAGGGCGTTTTAAAATTTATAATACGTCACGCCTTATAATTTTAGCGAGTTCTGACGTCACGAGCCCCCACTTCCGAATTTTGATGCGTTTTATCTTTGTCAATGTTCATTGATTTACAAAAACAACAATAGGTACGTGTCCATTATTTTCCAATACTCGGAAAATAATGGACACGTATTTGCAACGGACTTTGCAATTTTTTGATACTGTCGCTTTATGCCTATGCCAAAGTCAATTTTTCCGTAAGTGAAGCTTACCACTTTAATTCCAACTACTCCCGCGACTTCGTCCGCGGAAATTGTGATATAACTCTTCTAATTTTCGTGATATCAATAAATATACCTAATATGAGCTATCAAAGGAAAAGTCCATTCACTGATGGCATCTTCAGCACAACTTTGATTTGATCAATGGATCAGACACTCATAAAACGTGTATCAATCGATAGCTGTCGTCAATACAAACAAGTGTTGTATGAAACAAAACGTTCTAGTGTCACGTTTCCGAAATAGATGGCTTTGTGATAGCGACGGACTAATTACGGACGGGCATTAAATGATTCCACTTTGTCCGTTGCTTTTGCCATCTTAAGCTCTAGCCAAAGTCCAGAGCTTTTAATTTGCCAACAGAGATTACCGAATTCGCCTAATAGAAGCTTTGTAATGAAATTGCAAGGAAAAAGTTGAAAGCGATGTTGGTTTTGCACATACCGAGATTACAGAATTCACCTAAATATGGAAGCTCTGTAATAGAATTGCAAGGAAAAAGCTGAAAGCAGTGTTGGTTGTTGTTGTGTTTTACAAAAAATCACACTGTTCTCTCTTGACGGTAGGCAGAAACCATTGAATGCCACCCGTTACGCTACAGCTGCTTAGGGAAACTTTGGAAAGCAATCTGTCTTGTAGCTTTTTTTTCATGTGTAATAATGTCTCAGAGCAATCTATTACAGCATTTAACTGTGTTAATCCTCCAAAAAAGTGTTTCTGCTTTTTATCCACGAGTCTATTGACCACAATAGTTTCTGCATTTCCATCGGGAAGATGCCGAAAAAAGACAACGATTAGATTAGGATCCAAATTAAAAATAAAACTTTAAAGAGCAGATCCTGATTTGTGTTTAATTTAAGTATTAAAGTCAAATGAGAATTATCTTTAGTCTAGTAAAGGTAAAATAAATAAGTATTGCACAGTATTGCGTCATCTGCAGTTATATTAACCTTCTGGCGCTTGTCATAAGTGTTATTATCCTTCGTCCTAGCTACATAATACGTTTGGTCGCTGGGCCTGCATACCTATATCGGCAGCCATCTCCATCCTGCTCTCGCGCTTGTTTTATTTTTAATTTTTGTTCGTTTTGCTTTTCAATCGTATCACACCGCGCTTGGCACTCGCAAAGCGAATCATGACTCACTCATTCCCTAACTGGAGGCAAAAAGCTAGCGCATCAAAACAAAATTAAAAAAACTTCGTTCGTTATAGGCTTTAAAAGTAAACACACCTTTTGTTTCTGTTATACCTACCTAACTAGATTTTTTTCCATCATGTTGCATTGTCAAATTAAAATTCGGTGGGTGCCGTCTAGTGCTCAGGTTTAGAAGACCAAAGAGATGGTCTGTAGTCTACTAGTGATAGACAAAGCAAAATTATCTTGATGCTTGCTTTCTTTACCGTAAATTATATTTTTTTTTTACTGAAACACTTAATTAGTATTGATTCTAAGATTTTCTTACGTTACAGTAGGTACCTAGTTGAATAACACTTGAACGCAATCACATTCACGGCACCCAAAGACATTACTTGAAGTTGATTAGGCACTGATTAATTGAGTAGGTACTCGTATTTAAATTAAATGTAGGTAAGTATGTTAATTGATTTAATTTTGATAATAATCAACTGGGCAAGTCTACATCAAGGATATTTTGAGTCACATGTTTTGTCTACCAGCAGCAGTACCAAGTACCTAGGCACCTACTTTGATCTTGTTTTTTTTTTTGCTAGCCTGCTCTGTCCCACCCCACCTGTCCTGGGCAAAGGCCTCCTGCCACTCTTTCCACCTCTCTCGAACCCGGGCCGCGCTGTGCCCGCGCGTCCTCCTTCCAGTTTAGACGGAAATTGTCCAATTCGTCCCTCACTTTGATCTAGGGTTAAAAATATTTAGAGTTAATGAAGACCTAGACCACGTTTAAGGGACTTAATGAATAAAGCAATTCAACATCTTCGCTGGAAGAATAGATTTCAAAAGTCAATAACCGCAAAAAAAACTGCTAAAGGTTTCCAACCGATTGCAAGACAAAACCGAAAAAAATAGGCTCTCCATTCTAGGTCTAAATAGGTTATCCATTCTATTTGCAGGCATCAAGAACGACACGAAGGAAAGTTCAAAGTTCGAAGACCTGTTTCGTTCGTTATTTGTTATTTGGCCTTCAGTACATTTCGCGTTGAGAAAAGGCTAGGCAGAATATGCCATTGTAATTAAGTAGTCTATTCGTTATTTCGGTAGTCTGCGGCTCTGTCCACCTTAAAATGGGGCGTTTTATATTAAGACAATCCCCCTCCCACAGAGGACTTGTACCTACTTATTCGTATTATTACCTACTTATTCAATGCGTCAAGGTCGACCAACATAAAATATCACCGAACTACTTAAAATGATTCAACAACTCATGTCATACCTACCTAACTGAGTAAACGTTATGCAGATTATTTGCGATGGCTAAACGAAAACTGTGGCCTTGAAATCGTATCCGTCTAACGGTGCTTTCACTCTCAAGGGCAAATCTCCTTTCACAAAGGTTATTACTCAAAGCAATAATTGTATAGGTATCAATGAATTAATTAGCAAAGAATTTAAACGCAACAAATGAATTGCGGTTAGAGATTCAGGAGAATCTAAACCTCAAATATAATTTTAGGGCTTGCGTGCCTCGTTCTGCTTGTAGGTAGCAACAATCCGCTTTAAAATCTATATTTCATGAGAGTTCAATACCTTCTTTAATTTCAGAAGGTAAAAAAATCATCAAAGTTATATAGGTATTCTATGCCTCTAAATAAGCAATGCGTAATAAGAGCTTATGATAATCAAAAACAGGCGCACGCATGCTGCGACCTGTAAGTTGAGCTGTTGAGCCTGTTGACTAGGTAGGTACTTATCAGCTCACTAGTAACTATCCAGAATTCCAGACCACAGTGACTCGCTCAACCACAGCGGTTCCGCTCAATTATTTTTATCCATACTAATAACTCTGACAGTTACCTGTTGCATACAAACGGCTGAATGAAATCCTATGAGATTTAGCATACAGTACTGTTCATAACCTGGGTTAGGTTACATGGTAAGTATATACTTTTTTCCCGGTAGTTCGTTTTCGTGGTAGGTATATTTTCCAACCTTAACTCGGGAGAAGCCGCGAGCAGTAGCTGTTACTGCTGTTAGAATTAAAATAACTTGATAGAAGCAAGTGCACGTGTCTTTTCATTGCGATGCCATACCATGTAAAGGATTTAATATGTTGTCAGTGTCATGTTATTTATAATAATATGTATTATTAAGTACCTACTAAGTTTTAATTGCGTAGTAGTAGTAAAGTTTACATTTCGCTATTATCGGTCAGATGGAGTTGATGGACCCATAAAAAGCTGCTCTTATCTTAAGTTAGCAACAGATTCAGGGATAAGCGTTTGAAACAGACTTATTTGTTCAAATAATGTCAAAGTCTAATTGACTTATTTGTTTTAAATTCTTGCATTTGTGCGATTTTAGAATATCTACCTATTCGGTTTCAATAAGTCGACGACCTCCAAGAATTGTTCCTTAAACATTAGGTATTAAGTTATCATAACGTTTTAGATAATGATTGCATCATCTCCATTTTGAGAGTTTGAGGCAGGTCGGTCTGTAGCGGGCATGCTTTGTATTTAGAATAAATTAAAATAGTCCGGTGAATAAGCGGCTGACGTAGTGGCGAGTCTCGGAGCTTCTCGCACGTAGGTGGTAGTTGGTACTAATACTCACCGCATCTCTCGCTCTTCCTTGAGTGTACGTTGTGAACTAAGTACCGAGATTTTTAACTCGACAGTTGCTTGGTCAGAAATAAGGTATCACCGAGTAACATACCCAATCTATATGTAATGTTTAAGAACTCAAACTCAAATCAAATCATTTATTTCAACTAGACCATTACGGCACTTTTGAATGTCGATAAAACGAAAAATAAAGCGAAGCTACAGTCACAGACACAAGGCATAATAACTTGAGAAAGTACTGTAGTTGCCCATTCCCTAACGTAGATCTCTATGGAGAAGAACGGGCAAGAAACTCCATAGACACTCTTTTCAATCAAAAATGTTGTTACAAAATCTTGGTTACATCTTTCATGTTGAGATTATACATATATGTGAGAACGATGTAGAAAGACGTGCACAATAAGAGCGTCCAGAGTAAAAATAAATAAATCAACAATTAAAAATAAAGCAATTCAAATGATCCACGGCAGCTAAGAGATGACCAGTCCCGACTGACAGCGCCCGTTCACGAACATGACGCATGAATCAGCGCCATTCAATTCAACCATATTGTAGGGAACTAAATGACCCGACCCACCCGCCACCATCAGCAAGACATTTAAGCGAGCATGACATTCTCTCAGCCACCAAGGCATATACAAGTCAATGAAACATAACTAAATGCAAATGGTAGCTTTACGGTACATGGTACTCACACATGTGTTATGCAATTATACAATACTAAGAGATGGAATCTATACAATGCAAGAATATTTTTACAATCTTCTGCAGCTACCACAATAATATTGTCCAATAAGTTTGCATCTAAGGTTGCGGAGCAGGACCAGCATTTAGCCAAGCATTTTTATCCTCAATGTAATCCCCCAGCTTATAATATGCTTGCCTACATAGTGTGCGTTTTACACAAGATTTAAATTTCGTCTCATTCAGTTGTAGAATGTGGGGAGGTATTTTATTGTAACATTTTAAACAGTACCCCATGAAAGATGAATCTACTTTAGCAAGCCTGAAACCTGGCTGAACCAGTTGGTCCCTATTTCTAGTATTATAGTGGTGTCTGTCACCTCTTTTACTGAATAAATGCAGATTTTTCCTAACGTACATGATGTTTTCATAGATGTATTGACAAGGTACTGTCATGATATTAATTTCCTTAAACCTCACCTCATTCAAAATGGTGTGCCACAGGGTTCAATTCTGCGTCTTATTCTATTGCCCTGAGTTTATTCAGGTGATATTAATCAGTTACTTATCTAACAAGTACTAACAACTAATCAGTTAGTCATATGCTGCTTAGGGTCAATACTCTCAAGTTGCATAATTTTATTGTCTCATAACCATAAAAGCCATTAAGTACAAACAAGTATCAGTCGACACATTGCAGAAACTTGATGTAAGTTGGGAGAACCTCGTCATACCTACTCCTAAGCTGAATATTTCATCAAAATAATGAATCTTACTTTATTGGCATACACCATACAGTAGTAATGACAACGACTAAAATGATGATTAGTTCTGGGAATTAAGTCTCACGGTTTAGATTTTATTTATATAGGTACTACGCAGAATACGAATCATCTAGAACTTTGAATGAATGGACCGGGTAGGTACCTATATTGGATTGTGTTTTCGTCAGCTGTTAAACATAGGTAAAGCCGACTTTTCTGGCCTTGCGGTGTTTTTAAATAATAGTTTGTGATATTTTGAAAAACTGACTCAAAATCCACAAAACCGAAACTAATGAGAAAGTAAATTAGTTAGCGGTATTTATTTGTTGAACGTCAAGAAAAAAGCTGCTGAAGTTCACTAATACCTATCATGCAGAATTTGAATTACTTAGCTTAGGGGCCTTCTTACATTTAAATCAAAATCTATTATCGACCACTATTTTGTAAAATTTAAAGTCTATTCAACCAGACTTTCCAGTTGTCCTTCCTAAACAGAATTACAATACTGAGGCTGTTTTTTTATTGTTTCAGCGTGTTGGTTCTATGTGTGGCGGCGCTATGCATGCCGGCGGCGGCGCAAGCGCAGCCTGTGTCGTGCAAGGAGGACGCACAGTGCCACGACGGCTACTACTGCGAGACAGATGCCCACATCTGTAGAGAGTGCCTCTCTTGCGAAGACCTCAAGCGGGAGCCTCCGCTGGCGATCAATACCTGCATCAAATCCGTGGCTGAATGTGGAGCTTGTATCAATGGGTAAGTATCGAACATGTATGTATGTATTATAACTGATTGTGTCTTAGGCCATATCGTTCAATCGATTGCTGCTTGCTGTCTACGGTTCGGACTGTAAAAGAAAAATCTGTTATACTGGACTCGTTTCTGTGATGATTTGATAATACCTAGCTTAAATTTTCTGAAAAACATCCATGTTGTTCATGATACAGGGTCGTAATTATATTTAGGGCATTAATGTTAGTCATCTGCTAACTCTTATGAAGCCTGAAGTTCCCAGAGACTATGTGATAATTTGTTGCCTGTTAGATGCGTCACGCTAATTAGCTGACCAACTGACGACTACTTCCTACTGTGTAAACATGCGTACGGATTGATAACAAACTGATGTTTAAAGTGGACACATGAAACATTTATTATCTAAATCATTAACAAAATGAGGAAAATCATGTATGCATAGGAAACTGAAATACATGTTGCATGTAATAAGCTAAATGATTGTGCAATTCCATTTTATCTATCCTACTCTTTGTGTGTAAAAAGTTTGCCACCTTCTGAAAAAGGAAGGATTAGATCCTGAATGAATTCTTGTAGACATCTGAATCATTATATTTGTTTATTTACTAAGGTATTCAAAATGTTTATATTATAATATCCTGCAGCAGAGTCTGTTGACAGATGCGGCATCTTTGAACTTCGAGTTATTATTGTTAAGGTTTATGAGTTTACTGCTTAATTCTTCTCGGCATTTTGAGAACAATACCGTGTACGATATACGATTCGATTAAAATTTAAATAAATCATTAGAATCATATCGTTTAATCACGATCCAGATCTAATCGATCCAAGTATCGATACAAACGCAAGGTATCGAGCATCCTTAATCTGAACGTTCCTCAAGAAATCAAAACGTGGTTAAACTATAGTCAACGATATTACGATAGACAAGTCTTGGTTAAATTATCGCTAGAGGATTCTATAGTCCCCGCCACGAGAAGCTATAAATTTTGTAAACACACATTTGAGTTCGCAACCTTTGGGTCAAATACAAAAATGACAGCGTCAGTGTGAACTTACTTCAAAATGGCTCCCCAAATGTTTACGTTCCATGATGTCAGACAGATGAGTTCCTGTACCACGAAACATTAGACGACAGCGCTTTATATCGCCATATTATAACCCGACCAAGTGAAATTGCTCGTTAGTTTCGTATAATCAACTCAAATTATCATACGTGTACGTATGATAATTTGAGTTGATTGAATTTGGGACTATTTATTGTTGTTGTGGTATAACTTCTTTGTTACCAAAAACTATAGCTTCTCGTGGCGCTGACCATACATAGAATGTAGAATTAGTAACATAACAGCCCGACAACAACAGCTGTAGGGCAGAACCTCGCCAGACATTACCCGATTGGTTGGAGGATCCTCCCCTTTCTATGGGGGATGAAGAACTTCACACCATGGACTTCATAATATACCTGTTGTACCTATCTTCTCCGCCCCGGTCCTTCGCACGGGTGCAATGTATCAATTACATGTAAAGTAAACCTTCTTGAATCACTCATCTATTGCTGAAAACTGCAAAAAGATCTAAGCGTACATACAGCGGGAGTGACTTTGTTTTTAACCGACTTCCAAAAGGAGGAGGTTCTCAATACCTTTTTTATTTTGTATGTATGTTTCCCGATTACTCGAAGATGGCTGGACCGATTTGGATTAAGTATTATTATTTTGTTTGAAAGGGTATACTTCACAGGTGGTCCCATAATTATCAAGTCAGGATCTGATGATGGAATCCTGGAGAACTAGAGAGAACTCTTCAAATTTTATAGGCACGCATGAAGCGATTTGGGTAGTTTTCGGAAGAGTACTTTCTCGGAGTGGTCCCACTTCAATTTGGTGAAGATCTGATGAAGAACTTCGGAGATAGGCAACTGAACTCCTCAATAAATGATAGAAAATGGACTGGGATTGCTGAAATCTCATGTCTGTCTATTGTTTACACCAGTTCATAACATAACATTACGCCAGTACGCTGTGAAGGGATTGCGCATGTGAACCACTAAAGTGAAAAATAAAACCATTTTGCAAAAAATAAAACCGGTATCTAAAAACACAAAAAAGTGAAAAATAACTTTAGCTTCAGAAGTCGGTGACAAAAAAACTAAACCAATCAAACAAAGGTCACCGACTTCTGAAGCTAAAGTTATTTTTCACTTTTTTGTGTTTTTAAAAATCGGTTTTATTTTTTATAGTATGTAAAGATAGGTAGTGTATTAATTTAATTGAACAAACTAAATAAAATATCTTACTAATAGAACCTAATGGAATTTTGTAATAATAGTGATGTCCAGGGTCGCCACCCGCGTTGCGTGCCAGGCCTTTGTTTAACTTTGTAGCGTTGTTTTGGAAAAGCCCATGAATCTTTTTAGATGCGCATTTTCACGCTGGTTTCATACTTATTTATCCGATCTAAAAATAAACAGATTTCCCCGCTTATGACATTGCAAGATGATTGCAGGAAAATCCGGTTCAGAAACTAATTCCGTTTCTCTGACAAGTGGCGGAAGTTGGAAAAAATATTATTTAGGCCAAATTAGGTTTCGTCCGTTTTAAAACTGAGTCTTGAAATTATTTATTTCAGTAATGGGCTTAAAAACTGTACGTTTTGCCATTTTAAATTGTAACTTAAGTGAAAGATATAAGTATGAAACGTTAAAAATGTGCGCGACTTGTGCATTCGTTTACATTTCACTAAAAAATTGCACGAATGTAAACGAACAGCGCAGCGCCCTCTTTGCGGCACCAAGAGCACCAAAAGCTAATTGTCGTACTTCATATCTAAATCCTACAATATTAGTCATACTGTCACTAGTGCATTACTCATTATTAGTAGAACTAGAATAGTCACTAGTGACAGTAGCGAAATCTTAAGAGAAGGCATGTAAAAATATAACTCAGGGCCCTATTTATTGAATCATAGATCAAAAGGTTACGAATAGTCTAGAAACTATACGTAGTCCTGTCCTATCCACTTGCCATATTATGACATCTATCGATTAGATACCTAAGCAGCTAAGGTAGGAAGTGTATATAAGGCTAATTATATGTTACCATAATTTTTTAAAACCCGTTAGATTGTAATCTATCTAGCGAGATTGTAAACTCTCGAAAAATTGTCAAGCGAACTTACTGCTTGCAATATAACGCATTATTTTTTGGTAGATAATCTATTGAAGGTAAACCGTAATATTGTGAAATGCATGCGACGGAAGTATCTCTGCTCCTATAATCGGGACTTGGGGCACCCCTACGTTAGGTTAGGAGGACAGAAACGTCGAAAACGCTTTTTAGGGGAATATAAAGTGTTTTTAGGTTAGGTCAGGAATGGTGCATTACCTTTTCATGGGAGTGGTACCAGGGGGTAAGGGCGACCTCCCCTCCCTCCTCGCCCCTCCACAGCGCGCGAGTTGAGTTCCGTCGCATACATTTCAGTTTTACGGTTACACTTTGATATATTACAATCTACCGAAAAATAAGCGTTAAATTGTAAGAGTATGTTCGGTTGATAATCTATCGAGAGTTTACGATCTCGCTAGATAGATTGCAATCTATTGGGTTTTACAATTCTACGGTAACATATACACCGAAATTGCACGATAGGGCAGGACAGCGGCGAGCAGTTTCAGTTCAAAGCATTTTAAATATTATCTCCATTACTAAAACACATAGTATCGCTGGAAGCCAGTCGTTGCCTCGCAAAGTTTATAATGCTCTGAAACTGGCAGCCGCTATACTGCAGTGGCTTGCTTTACGTTGTATTTTGCGTATAATACGTCACATGTAATTTCCACTGTCTTGTATGTTACAGAATATCTATGTTCCCAAATACATATTTTGAAAGGATAATGACATAAAGACGAGATATGAGGAATTTAAAATTCCCATAGAAAATTTGTTTTTCCAATAACTCTGGTTTAAATCAGTGTCCATTCAAAATATATATTTGGGAACCTAGATATTGTGTAATTCAATCGAAATAAACACACAATACCTTAAGAATATGTTTGATTTACAAATTATTCTGGTATTACGTTTGTATGAACGACGCATGCTCCGCCGGCCCCTTAAAATACATGACGAGGGCTGACATTCGTGTGTTTTTGTCCGCAGTCTGGTGGTGGACCTTCGCAGCGATGACGTGAACGCGGAGTGCGTGAAGCCCGACCCCTCGCCGCGGGAAGGAACGCAGTCATACGTGTGGCTCATCGTCAGCGTGGTGCTGCTGTTCGCAGTAATCGTCTTCGGCATCATCGTGTACCTACTACGCAACCCTGAGATCTTTAAGAATGTTGGTAAGTGACCCGTATATCTCCGTACAATCACAATCTACACGCCCTTGTTCTGGGAGGGTGAGACTAAGACAGGTGTTTAATAGTTTGTTCACATTCGCTAATGTACATTTTCTTGTTCCTTACCCTAAATAGGGATGACATCAAAGCCGCTGATATATAATCAGTATCCATACTTTAATATTGTAAGTAGGCCATGTCTATCTATCTGTCACCTCATTAAGCTTTAACGATTGTTCGGGTACTGGTAGACCATGATCTGGGTTAGAACATAGGATATTTTTTATCCCGGTATCGGTAGAACGATCCCTTGGAATAATTGCTATCATCCACATGAGGCAATCCGCGGGCAGAAATTAGTCCTTTATAATTTGCACAGCAAAAGAACACGGGAACTGAATAGTCGTTGTGACATCATAATTATTTTATAGATAATGTTTACAAAATGCGTTGTGAATGAAGCCTATTTTGTGCAATCGATAGTCGATAAGTGGAGTAGCTGTCGAAAAGAGGCACCTGTTTACAATAGCATGCATTTTCATTATTTGTCAGGCAATCCACAATAAGCTAAGCAGGTAACAGCAGGCAGCAGGGTTATTTGACGACCCGAATGGAGTAGTGGTAGTGAGGCTGCCTTAAGTTCTTAGGGTCCTGGGTTCGAATACCGGTAGGAGCAAATGTTTGTGTGATGAGCATCGACATTTTTTTCAGAGTCATGGATGTCTATACGCATAATAAGTATATATTTACTAACAAAGAAGTATATGTAGTATATCAACGATCTGGTGTGCACGACACAAGCTTTGCTTAGTGTGGCACTAGATGGCGCTGTGTGTTAATGTCCAGCGATATTTATTATTTTTTATTACCACCCGTATTCCAGTCAGGCTATTACATTTTATAATTCTCTTGCAGCTTAAGGTTTTGTTAAATCGCAAAAGCCGTAACAATAGGCTAATCTGCTAAAACCATGAACACAAAGACTGCATAATATCCTGCATTTGTTAAACCCATATTATGTTGATTCAGGTTCGAACCCGTCGAGCACAGTGACGGCTTGCATTACTACGGCGACGGCGCCTGAGCCTCCTCCGCCATACAACCCACTGCCGCCACCAACGCCATATCAACATTCTTCAGCCTTCTCGGATCTGGAACCAACTACCTATGATGAAGGTAAGGGAATTATAGTGAGTTTCATACAAGCCTTTAACTATAAATAAGTACAACTAAAACTCACAGACAGTTTACAAGTTTTCAGAACAAAAACTCAATGTCATATGCTCGATCAAATTCTATTGCAACTAAAAATGGTCCCGGCTGTCATTTCTAGATCTTTGACAGTCGTTACAGGTAGTCAGTCGCGCGAAATTCTGATACTAGTCACCCAGGGGTATCGTATTACCCAGTGCTAACTGGGTTGTGAAGGTCAGATAGGCAGTCTCTCCACGTGACATACTGGGATTCAGCTGCATCCGGTTTGACTGGTAGCCGAGCCCAACTTAGTTGGGAAAAGGATAGGCAGATCATGATTCCTTAAAAATCGGCTTCTATACACAACCTTAATTTATCTAAGATTGTTCAATCCAATATACAGTATGTTAGTTTAAACGAGGGACTTATTCAAACCCGCAATAGTCCATGCTTACATGATACTAATCAACATATGAACAAAAAGAAAACACTAGTACATAACAGATAGATCCATACCAAAAATTTCGCCTAAGTTTCGCAACGTGTGCGCCATGCGCTTATCGCAGAACATGTGTGCGGGTCAATGACCTTTCTAGGTGTAATCATTTCATATTTTTTTTCATTTTTGCGCGGTGATGTGCCCTGTCGGTGCATCGGGGACATTACAAAGGAAAGGGGCGGAGTTTGCGCACGGAGCTCAGGACCGGCACGTGTTTTGCCGCGTGACACCTACTTGCGCGCTCAGTGTCCATGAGTAATGTATTTAATTAGACAATAATGTCAAAAATTAAGGTTATAGGTTTTTTACTTATTTGGATTGAGAATCGAATACTGAATACCTTCCCTCAATATGTCCCTCGTTTAACCTAACACGCTGTATATACATATGTATAGGTAAACACTTACAAGGCCGGACTGTCTGATAGCCAAAACGATGTAAAGTAGGCCTACTATCAGAACCTTGACCATAGGAACATACGTTACATCGTACGATGCATTATTGCGACATCGTAAATGCCGTCATAATGGAATGAAGAGAGCTTATAAAAAAATTACAAAGTGGTCAACGCTTATTGTAGGTACTCTAATATTCCCGGTACTTAGCGAATTTATCGATGGGTGACCCTAATTGATCATATTCACTTTTATTAAACTTCTTCATGAAAACATTCTGAATCAGTGTCAAGGTAGTATCATGCGTTTCAATATCGATAAGTCGCAAGTGCTTTGACATGACTGAAGGTTATTATATTTTAGCATTCTTTTGTTACATGCATTGACGTCATTTAGAGATTACCATATATAGGAAATAGTCCTACAAAAATTGTACATTCGGCAGATAGAATCATCAACTCAAACATCAACTCGTTTATGAAACGTGAACCGGTACTAACAGGGGAGCCCCCATACTCAACAGTAGGTATCGATACCGGGCCGATATGTTGTACAGATGATACATCATTAATGCTTTGCTAAAAGCTGAGGATTTTATGATAAAATCCTTCAGGCTTTTCACATATAAGTTTAAAACGGGACTGCAGACTTCTGTAATAAACATTGGAATGCCTATCTTTCGTTAATTTTATGCGTTGTGCATAGACCGAAGCAATCCTTATGAATCTGGGTAATTTATAGTGATATTCAGTGGAAACAATGCTAAACAACAATTGCGCAATATTTTGTTGCCCGCAACATCAAATGGTGCTGCCAGCTGGGAACAATGTTGCTCGTCTTTTGTTTGCCACGACAGAACATATTTATAAGCATTTTGCTAGCAACAAAACAACACGCCATGTTGCTAATAATATTGTAACATTCCATCAACATGTTTCACGCAACACAAAAACATGTTACTGAAACAATGGCTTGACAACTTTGTTTCCAATTAACATAAACTGAAAATAACTTTTGGTCATGTACTTAAAATTATTTATTTCTTCTCGAACATCGTACAGTAATTCTGATGAATAACTACAAATTAGTTTTATGTTTTGTTAACAGCGGAGCAGTTCATCAAACCACCGCTATCTCGGCCGCAAGGCACGCGGCAGTCGGCAGGCAACCAAGCTGCCAGAGTCTACAATCGTCCCAGATATGATGTAACGGAACCACCCAGGTATGTTGTTGACATGACATTCATTCCTGTAGGGCTGTTCTGACTAGCTGTGGTAGTCATATTTCACCACATTCGTAAAAGTCCTGGTTCAATAATCTTGTTAAAATACCAAGGTTAATTAAAAAATAAATATATTTATACTTACTGCTTGCCTTCCAGACTCTGAGAAACAAACCCTAGATGTTAAAGAAATTTTAAAATATTGTGTAAGAAATTAAAATCTCTTTGTTCGACACGTAAAAAAATGCTCGGTGAAAGATATAACCTACCTGTTATCTTCCTTTGCGAATAACGGAATAATTTTAACAGTCGAAATGTATGTAATGTGTTTATTTATATTAATATCTGCACGCCAGGTCTTGCAAGGAGTGAACTTATTAAAGGTCAGTCTTCAATATTTCACTCTTGGTTTTAAAGTTATCTTTTTTGCACATTTTCTGAAGGTTTGGGATTTTATCGGTGTCTTTATTTCGGTTTTTGAAGAGGTTTTTCTTTAAAATATAATAAGTATGCTTTTATTCCTTATAGTTTGCACAGAGTTCTGTACCTCTTATTGTTATGCTATGCTAATCCTTTACCAATATATTCCTCTCGGGTTATCATTTTAATCATATAAATAATGTTGGTCATTTATTATCTGTGGTGTGGCCTGAAATCTAGTGTTACGTCCACATAAGCGTATGCTAAGTTCCGGGTGCTGTCTTAGCTAACGTGATGCCATATCTTTGCATATGAGGTTGACTCGTAAAATCTTGACAAATTAGTCAAACGCTTCTGGGTTTTTGCGCAGTTTCATTTGTCTTATTCAAAGCATATGATTCATCGATGAGGCCACAGGATGTCTGAGGGAGCCTTACGATAAGACGTCTCACTCAAGCTTCTATATCTGCTAAAATTGTATCGATCACACACACACACAGATTCTGCCGGGTGTCTTGTCCTTGATACTATAGATAATAGTGATAATTTACCTATTATCAATATTATCAGACATTATTCCTGCACATGCTCACTGGCTTTCTTTTCTAATTTATTTTATAGCTCAGTAGTGTCATCGTTCGTTTTGTTTTTGACAAATAGTTTAATTTCTTGTGTTATTTTCATCGTAGTGTTGAGTCTCCTGTGCCTGAGTACACGGAGAGCATGACGCTTCCGATACAGGACGAGGAAACCATGCCGAGCCCGTGGATGCCCGGAACGATCAGCAACGGAGATGTTAATGCCAAGTATGCATCATTTAGTTTACAAAGTAGGGACGTTTTTGTTTGATGGAGGATATGTCACCGTAAAATTCTCAAACACGTTGCCACTGTTACATTAGAGATTTTGTCCCTTCAGTGTCAAAGGAACAAAATCCCAGATGTAAGGTGGGTTGGTATTGGAAAGCAAGGAAACAACAAACGGTTCCAAATAACTTTAGTTTATTGAAGTTTTAATGTCTGAATTAATAGCTAAAACCATAAAACTAACTTATAGTTAATTAAGGCTAATATAAAGTTAAAATAGTTTAAAGTAAAAAAAAGTTAAATGCCAGCCAGCACAAACTTCAGTCGGTGGAAATATGGTTGTGGGGGGTTGGAGATAACGCCAGTAGGTACTGTTCCTTTTTTTTAAGTTTTAAGGTTTAAATTATAAAATTGGTTCTAACAAAATATCAAGGTGTAATCTCTCTAGAGAGATTGTAAACTCTCGAAATATTGTCAACTGAACATACTGCTTACAATATAACGCATTATTTTTCGGTAGATTGTAATCTGTGTGTGTGTTTGTAGTATGTTTGTTTGACAATCTTTCGAGAGTTTACAATCTCTCTAGTTACCTATATTACAATCTAACGGGTTTTAAAATGTAACGCTGACAGATACATTTTTTCGTAGCGTATTGTTACAATGTATAATTAATCGGACCAGAACTTAATTACGAGTTTGGTGCTATCACTAGCAAGGGCGTAGCGAGGTGCGGGTAGGGAATTAATTTAATGATTAGATATAGCTAAAGACCTCGGTTATGTGGCCTAACTGTGAAACCATTAATTGTTGCGCAGTGTGGTGAATGACAACAACGCGAACGAGTCTGAAGGCGCGGCCGCGGCGCTGCCAGCGCTCCTGGCGGCCGCGAGAGACACCTCGCTCGTCGAACACTCGCCCGCCAAGATACCGTGTGTGCGACAGGTATGTACTCTAACTTTGTGCATTATATTACTTGGCAGTATTTATCGATAGTTTTCCTGAAAAATAAATCAAAGGTATGGTTAAACTAGAAAAGATTTGTTATCTTTGTGTTTTCGATTTAACCCGAATTTAGCGCAAAGCTTTATCGTTTTTTACTGCCGCGCTTTTTAGTATCATTGAGCGTTTGTATAAAGCATAGATATAATAAAGAAGGAGATATGCCAGTTACATGAAAATGTATCGGAACCCTGATCCCCGTGACCATGACCCGGAACGCATGCAGTTCAGTAAACGCAATAGATATGCAGTCGCGCACAACTTACCCACAGAAAAACATCGGTACACAAGCACTTCACTAACTCGTCGTAAGAATCAGCGGCCGCACTACGCGATGCGTCCGCTTATTGAACTATCGTTTGGTGATTTTACATTAGAAACTTAGGTAGTGGTTGAGGAGCAAAATTATTATTGCCAAATAGAATAGCCATTTGCTGGCACTGGCACCAGAGGTCCCTCTTGTGCCAGTCGCGCGGACACCGACACTCCCGTTGCCACTTCTCCTGTTTTTATATTTCTTTGGTATAAAGGTTGCTTTCGGTTAATTTAACTACTCTGGTCACAACTCAACATTTGTTACTCGAAATTATTTTCGGATTGCATTAAAAATAGGCAAGTACAGCTCTATAGTAAAACACATCAGCACGCGTTCTTACAACACGATAATTACCAAAGCGCATATTTTTCCTGGGAGATCTGTACATGTTTACTTACGTAGACCTGCTGACCTAAGTTTTTTATTTTGTTATGTTAGGACTCCCGGGAGAGCAACTGTGGTGACAGCAGTAACAGTAGTTTCCAGCGGCCGCCGTCGCCCAGCCAAGGAGGGACTCCCTACAGCTTCATCACACAGATCACAAACGTGGTGCAGATCAACACCAACAAGTGAGCTTACTCCGCCTCCGCCAGAATACTCGACTACGCTTACTAAGTTAACGTTATGTAACGAGAAATGACCACGTGTTGCATTACATAGAGCCTACTTCAATTTGCTCTATAGAACCCACTATTCCTTTAAATGATAAATGTTATAATTTGTAAAAAGTAAAAAAAAAATGTCACGAAAAATGTTCTGAAAATTGGGAAAAAATATGATTTAGGTTAACGTCAGTTCTAGATTGATGCAAATAAGATGTCTTATTGAGATGTTTCCCCATTTTACTGTGATGTAGTTTTATGTATGTTTATCCCTGTGCATACACCAGTCATGTAAACTCATGTGAGAGATCTGTGCGATCAATTCGTGATCTCAGTAACATAGTGAAATATGTCTTATGTCTATGTTTAAGGTTGACAGTCGGTAGCTTAAACGATCGAGAGAGAGAAAAGACATTATTTGATACTTGATTGCTCAAGTAGGTAATATTAATTTAGAAAAATATTTGGATCGTTCACACTAATATATAAGTCGTTTAAGAAACCAGACTTGTAAGTCTTAGTATGATTTAGATGTGCTATTTAGTTAATAGTAACTATTTTAAATAGTGGATTAGTTTGGCATTTTAGAGAAAAAACGGTATTGAGTTGAAAGTGCTGATACCACTGGCTCAATTACTACTGAACCATTAAGTAAATATTTCATGGATTTATTTATTTCGCATAATATCTTGATTAACCCTTTTAAGGCTTAAGATGAGATAAAAATATTTTCCTAATCCATCATCATCATCATCATCTCAGCCGAAAGACGTCCACTGCTGGACATAGGCCTCCCCCAAGTGTCGCCACGCCACATTGACCGGTACCGTGCGACTCGCATCCAACGATTTTCCTAATCCATATAGACAATAATTGGACCCTTTTATGCAAACGGGAACCATCCCACATTTTTTGTGAAATTGAGTTAAGTACACAGATAGTGGTAAAAAAACATTTTCTACCTTCCCAAAAAATATGGTAGATTTTTAACTACTAAAAATGAAGGTTTTCACCTGTCAATGGCGGAACCAACCCATTTTGGTCAACTCTCAAATAACAGGAAAGAACCATGCTGAGTGGTTCCTCTAATTCTTCTGTATTTATACGTTAAAAATACCCATGCTACTTGGTTCCTTTAGGACCCTTATGTATTCCTTAGCATTTCCATTATGCAATCTGGAACCAAAGTGGATTGGTTCTATTTATCACAAAAAACTTTATTACTTTTCAAACTATCCAGAACCAACCGACTTTGGATCTTGTTTGCATAATGCAATTTCTCAGTCTAAGAGTCACCAAATGGCATAGTTCTATTTAGTATTTTATTTCAATAGCATTCAGTGCCAAATAAAAAGATCCATACTAATATTAACTTATGTATTCTGCAATTGCCCGTTTTTTACTAGTAACAACTAACAGTGAGCTGCAGGCTTGTTGAAGAACTATCCATACATCAACATAATATCGATTTCTTTTTTAATTTCTGACATCCTCAGTGGGCTGGCAACACATTCGCATTGCGTTTGCGACCTTCTCCTATACATACTTATTCTACTCTATGGACCTTCTTAGAGAAACGTTCATTCAATTTTAATGCCTAGAAACGTGAGTGCTAGAACATGAGATTGGCAAAAGAAGATCCAACCATCGAAACTATCACGTTTGATCTGCAAAAGACCACTCCCAAGGATATCTACTAATGTTATTTTTTATAAAAAGCCAGCTTTGGGTGAACAATTTGGGCATTCACATAATGACCAGGGCCCTGTTTCATATACATGACAATGACAGGCGACAGGTGACAATTCGACATTTTGATAATTTTTCGTTTCATAAACATTACCTCTGACAAATAAGTCGTGGTGGAAAAATTACAAATAGGTATATCAAATTGTCGCGACATTTTGACATATTTCTGTTTTATAAAAAAAATCCCTTGACAGGCGACAGGTGACAATTTGTCGCGAAAAACTTGACATATTTGTTTTATGAAACACAAAATTGTAATTACAACTTGATAAATTAGTAGACTTGTAGAAGATTTCTAACAGGTGACCTCACCCAATTTCAGCGGCTACTTCTCACTAACTAATTACTTATTACCAGTGAAATGGTGCTAACATCGACAGACAATCTAGTATTGTCTGTCGATGTTAGCACCATTTCACTGAGCTATCTTTCACAACAGCGATGAAGAATATATATTTAGTTCAACCAATAAGTCGGCGTCGTCGAGCATTTAGGACAAGGGTTGTCATATATAAGGCCCAAAATTATTATATTTGTGTCCATTTTACTTGTTGCAAGTACTAATACCGAAGAAATCCTAGAATACTAGTCAAAATTATAATGTAAGACAAACATTTTTATTGCTACCCTCATACTGCTATATCATTTTAACAAAAATGTATGCTGTGACATATTTGTCGCAATTTACGACAGTTATGACGATTACCATGACAAAAAAGTCTTGACAATTTTCTTAAATACTGACATTTTAAAACTGACAATAAATTGTAGATCTTTATGAAACGCGATTGACACTGACAATTTTGTCAACTATTTACCTGTCGCAATCGGACATATTTGTCACGTTTATGAAACAGACTTTGTATCTACAATTTTATTCGACAGTTTTGATAAAAACTAACAAATTGTCAACTTGTCACTATATGAAACAGCCCCTGGTTAAAAAAATACTTTTTTTTCATCACGAAATTTGGAAAAAAAGATTACGAACAGGAAGAAAGCAGAAGACGGGTCTAAGGTATCTTGGTTGGATACCAAAGAAATAATAATTAAAAAGGAAAACTTGCACTCGATTTTCATGAGACCAAACCTCGACGAACCATTGACAGAAGTCAATTTGAAAAAAATAACGTTTGACTATAGGTACGTGATATGGACTTGCTCTGACCCACAGGGAAACCTATTTCCGAGGCCAAATTAACGTATTTAAAAAGTATCATCTCATACAGAGCAACGCCCAAGATTTTTACAAAAAAATAAAAAGCAACGATATTGTAGAAGACCACATGGCTTTTCCGGGGCTCACTATTTTGAAGTAGAAGATGATCCATCCTCATCACATGTCCATACCAAGACAGACGACTCCTTTTCAATCTTTCTGTAACAAGCACCACTTTCAAACTTCCTTTTATATACTCATTCTTTACTTTATCCATTCTTGTCACCTCACACAACCTTCTCAACATTCTCATCTCCACAACATGCAATATTTGTTCATCCATCTTCTCCACAGCCTCACAGGTTTAAGTTATGGAATCAGGCGTTACTTTGCGGAAATCCATGGCATCAAATGCTATGAAAAATATTTAGTTCTAATACCGCTAGACAAAAATATCCAGGTCTGAAAGCAGGACACAAATCCCACCGTCATGCATATGCACATGTGCATGTGCATATGCATGCATGAGGGCGGGAGGGTGGGCCCATATGTGCATATGGGCCCACCCTCCCGCCCTCATGCATATGCACACATACAAAACAAGTGAGAAATAATTAGCATGCCATGCAAACACGTGGTGTTTTTGTTGGATTGAATACCGCTAGACAAAAATTGTTGGATATTTTTGTCTAGCGGTATTAGAACTAAATATTTTTCATAGCATTTGATGCTCACAGGTTTAATCACGGACTTGTATATTTTCCCCTTTAGGAGCATCCGTGAGTCGTAAGTTGTCCCAGTGACCTGTCGCCTTTTTATCTATCCTGCGTTGATCCGATGCTCAACGTTTTTTTTTAAATTATAACAACAATAAAAGCTTATATTAATTTTGCATCATAAAACCAACCCACAAATTTGTTTTTTACAAGACAGAACCAAGCGGTTTTTTTAACGATTATTTCGTTATAATTTAATAAATCATCATATATCTATTATCCCTAGAAGGGTTTCAATATATCACACACGCCTAACAACTTTTTTCTCCAAATTGTACTGTGCATACGTTTTGCACACTCTTTTTACAAAAGTCTTATTTTCTCGAAATTGTTCAGCTGTGGGTTGGTTCTCGTTTGCGTAAATGGGTCCAATTGTATTATAGCAATGTATTCTTATATTATTGAAAATATGTTCCTTTCGCGAGAAAGTCAAGCGCAATGTTATATAGTCCTGACAAAAATAAGTTTTATCTCTATTGTGATATGGTTCATTGTCAATTTGTTTTGGTATGTAAATATTTGATTGAAGTAATCGTTTACACGAAGGGCCTTTTGTATGAAAAGTTATGAATTGTGATAATTTAGTGTAATATTTTAATTGTAAATGCCCATTTACACGATGCAAGTGACTTGTCTATTGCATCAGTAATGTTGAAGCAATAAATACAGATCTTCCAAACAGGCAATTAAATTGCTCTATGTAAAATTGCTTTTAGTACATATAAGGTCCGATCAAAGAGCGATACTAGTACATTTCAGAATAATTTTATATCTGGAAGAAGCATGCAACAACGACTATTAACTGCTTTTCAGTCATTTAAAAATGAGGTTTAAAAATCCCGATTTAATTACAACAATAATAAGTACGATATGTATCAAAATATATCTTTAAAATATAGTTATGTGAAAGTCAGGTTTATACATGCAAATGTCAAAATTAGGTAAGGTAAATAAAAAAAAATACTTGCAAAAGTTGTTTTTGCTTGTTGATATCATAGCTCAGTTTGTTTTATCGTAACTAAATATATTTTAGCATTTATTCAAAACCAACACTTAAGTATTGGTGGTAAAGCGACACCCAATCTATGATAACATCGCGTCTTTAATAACATAATTATCCAACTTTATATAATTATTTTGGTTCTTTGTTTTGCATGTTTTTTTATTCTAACAATATGTTATTATTATGCGTGCGATATTGGATATAATTTATTCAATAATTATTTACATTGTGTCTAAGGGGTTACATAAAAAAAATGTTAAATGAACAAAATAAAACACAACTCGATTAATATTATATAGAAAAATACACTATCGCTACCTCAAATTAAATTAATAAAAATACTACAATAAAAAAATGTCAACATAATAAGAAACCATTCAAGTATTTAGACGTCATACAAAAGAAAAAGAAAAGAAAAATAAGGGTTTCGAGTTCGATATTTTTAACATTGTAACATAATAATATAATGCTTTTAAAATCAAAATACAATTCGGCTGCTGATTTTTAATGTAAGTAATGTTGATTGTCTCCACATGATTGGCATCCTAATGTTATTTTATCATTACTATTTTGAATGGGCATGTATTTAATGCGGCAACTAAGTAAAATGAATATAGGTTTTAAAAAAAAATAGAGTGGGTACCATATATAATGGGTTGGCAGCTAATAAGGAGTATCGTAATAAGTAATAGGTAGCATATTAATATATCAGTAATAAGCTCCGTTTTAATTTAAACTAGCATCAAGTTTTTCTTTTGGGAACTGAATTAATATCTAAGCGGAAACTTAATGGCGAAAATAAAATAGAAAATGGGCATTCATTACTTCTGGGTGGTTTAAAAAAAAATAACCACGAAGGGGATGGCGGGGTCTGAAAGACCCCGCCATCCCCTTCTAACCTAACCTGTCCGTGTCGGGGTGCCCCAAGTACCGAGCTCGCTTCGCTCGCTCTTGCATCCTTAGTCAAATAAATAAATAAATAGTTGGTAATATATTATCTTTGCCACCCTACTAACATTATTAGTCGCCAAGTCATTATTTATAGCTCCTCGCCTAATATTTTATTTGACTGGTATAGTTTATTTGCTACCTAAACGTAGCTGCTAGTTTTTATAACACCTTTAATTTTGAACCTAACATAATATAATAGTCGCGGAAATATTTAATCGCTGGCAAGTTATTTTATTTGTTGCAAACATTTAGTCGACTTTTAAGTTATTAGTCACTCGGAAAATAATAAGCTATAAAAAAATGTCAACATAATAAGAAACCATTCAAGTATTTAGACGTCATACAAAAGAAAAAGAAAAGAAAAATAAGGGTTTCGAGTTCGATATTTTTAACATTGTAACATAATATAATGCTTTTAAAATCAAAATACAATTCGGCTGCTGATTTTTAATGTAATGTTGATTGTCTCCACATGATTGGCATCCTAATGTTATTGTTTCATTACTATTTTGAATGTAACTTTTTATTTTCGGTTATAAAACTTATCAATATCAAATACTCGCTGTAACTCACTGCCAGGTACTTTGGCTCAATTTACACCGCCACGGAATTGAATGGAAGCAACTTTTTGCAACGAAATTGTACATAGCATAATGAACTTTATGTCAATTGTATAACATACAAACTAAATACGAGCCAAAATAAGGTCACGCGTCTACCGGGGAATTCTCGCGCATTCTCGAGACTTCCCCTGTCGGTGCCGGTTGTGAAACCCGCTGGAAGTGGCGCGACCGGGGAGTTGATCCGGTCGGTCACAGTAGTGCGGTGCCAAACAACTAAACGTCCTTCAAGACGCAGTCGCGAGAGTTCGCTGGAATGCGCAACAATTCTCGAGCATTCGCACGCCTTCTCAAGTCTTTTTACGTGATTAGACGAAACTGACGCTTCCATTCCATTCCATTCCGCCGCGGTGTAAATAGGGGAGACAAAAAAAATCTAATTAGTCCGTCAGATAGATAAATAAATAAACAAGTAGGTATAACATAAATACTGAATGAAGACGATACAGTGCATCCAAAACTCATGTGACGTCACATTTGAGTACATTTTTACCGGAAAGTGACGTCACAAGCCACCACTCATGGCTTTATCTTCGTCAATTTTTATTAATTTGAAATTGTATCAAATATTTTTCGATAATCTAACTGACGGACTAAACAGAATCATAATTTTTTAGTCAGGAATCATCCCTATTGAGCCTTTCCTTAAATCAAATATAATGTTCATTACATAAGAGACGGTAACTAAAGGCTGTGAAGCACTTATTTAAGTTACACAAACTCTTTTGTTATTTGTTAATGTTGAGGCACTAATGAACTGTTTCACTATTCATTAATGAGGTAAATGAGATTTTAATCTCTTGTGAATAAAGTTGTATATAAATATTAAAATGTATTTTCATTTATTGACTTGTGGTTAAATAATGACTTAAATTTAAAAATTTCAATATGCTCAAAAGTTATATCGTAGGCATCGACCATTTTGCGAACAGGCGAAGGCGAGCCAGAGTTGGATTCGATAAAGTACTCAAAGGTCATTTTTAACATTACAAAAAAAAAATACTTTGAGTGATTCTAATGAATGCTACAAGTTGGGGGGCTTAGCGGCCCACTGCCTGCCCCCCCCCTCCCCCCCCCGACGCCCTAGCAGGGATTCCAAAATGTGAATGAGTTTTTTCAATTTTACTCAATGCAAGAAGCACATTTATTTATAGTTAATTATAACGGAAACACCAATTACAATAATTAACATAGAAACACCAGTTACAATAATTTACAAAACAAAAGTCGAAATACAATACAATACAATGGTTTGAATTAAATTAATTACTAAAACTAACATGGAGCAGTGGACACTCTTGCATACTTTCTCTCACAGAAAATCAGACATAACCGCATAACCTTACTCCATTCATCCGCAAATACATCACATTCGGGGTTGGCAATCAGAAGGGCGTTGAGCGTCTTAAGAGTACGACACACCGGAGATTCAGCTCTGGCGACAGTTTTAGATGACGGTGGGGCGAACAGATTATGTCGGCAGCACTGGCGGTGTCCGATATATTTACACATACAATTAGACTGATCATTCTTACAACCCAATTTGAAAATTGGCACTACTTTAGGGCCGCAACTGCGTAAGCGTGCGCCCGCGACGGGCAACCGTCGCGTGTCTACGCGCGTTGATACGCAGGTGGGGACTTCGGGCCCCGTCGCGGCGTTTTATTTACGCAGTGTCGCTAGTTCAATTTTAACGGTGTCCATGTACAGTCGTGTCGATGGAGAACTTAATATATTATTACGTAGCAAAACGACGACGCTGGCGCGGGTCCAGCCTCCCCGCAACGTACACCCGCGCGGGGCCCCGCGCCGGTGCACTTTTGTATGGTACCGCGCGGGCGTCCGCATAACGCAGTTTCAGGCTATAAGGGCTTATTACATTACACGATTTGTCGCGCCCTGGCGATCGAGTGCCCTTACTTGCTTGCGCTTGCGGCCACGCAACTGAGCTCCCAGCGCGGTGGGGAAGCAGGGCGGTCGGCACCACTCGACCACCCGATTTAGGGACCCTGACTCCCGATTTCTTATAACACTTCCCTTTCCCTGCAAATCGTGCCCGACAACTCGTGTAATGTAATAAGCCCTTTACTGTTTCATTAGGGCCGAGTCACACCAGAATGACAGCGACGCAGCAAGCCTACTTTAAAAAAGGAGGATGTTTTCAATTCGTCAGAACCTCTTATTTTTTTAAGTATGTTCCCCGATTACTCGAAGATGGCTGGACCGATTTGGATTATTTATATTTTTGGTTGGGTATACTTCCCAGGTGGTCCCATGGTCCCCAAGTCAGGATCTGATGATGGGATCCTGGACGACTCTTCAAATTCACACTATTCTACTACAACAAGCTTCAGCTAATTTAGTTAAATTAAGCTCTCTTCATCTGAAGATGGAAGAGACCTCTAATTTAATGTTGAACAAGAAACAATTAAAAATTTAACACATAGGGTCATAATTTTATGGTATTTTTTTTGGAACGAAGTTCCTTAACGCGATTTACAGGTGTCAAGCTCTTTCATTTGATAATCATATTAAGGAAGTTCTGAAAAAAAAACACCATTTTGTGGTGGCGGCAACCTTGGATTTCAAATTAACCCCATTGTCTGTCTTGTCCCCCCCCCCCATCTGGAGAATCCCACGGGCGCTACTGACAAAGCCAAACTCGTCGCCATAGACTGTGGACTGAATCTATTTTATTTATATTATCAATTTATCATCGACGGGAACCTACCTACCATGAAATATTAAGTACAAAGGGGTTCGGGCGTTTTGGTCCTTAGGACCAATGGACTTGAATCGTACATCGATGGATAGTTCTTCAAGAGGAAAAGAAGTTTTTGTTGGGTCACATTTGGATTTGTTGTACGATTCGAGATATCGGCTTATAAAATATGTGTTTTCAGTATAGCTTATAAAATCACATATTTAATAAAAAAAAAAACGTATTGTGTAGTTATTAGGGCGCTTTCAATTTAGACGTTTCGTGTCGCGCCGTTGCAGCGCCGAAGCAGTGCGTTTGACGTACTGCGTACCCGCGGACGTTCGCTTTATTTCATACAAAGTGCGCGGCGCGACAAATGTGCGGCACCGAGACCAGCGCCATCTATCCAGCGACTAGCGAAGAATTTAATCTCTTTTTGCAATTGAATTTTGTAGTGTCTAATTGTAACTTGTAAATTAACCGAATTAAAATAGTTTTAAGTTCAAGAAGTAGGTAAATTAAATTGTATAAAATATTTCTAAAACCAATGAGAGGTTTTCATTTTAAGAATTAAAAAAAAAAATAGTTTCCAAGAACTCTGTAGATGGCGTTGACCCGACTACGTTACTAGTGTCAAAATCAAAACGCTTGGCATGGTTGCCAGCTTAAGGGTTTTGCCCCTAAATTTAGGGAATAGAATTGTTAAAAGGGACATTTTTAGGGACAAGAATTTTTATGGGGGGCTCTGCATTGTATTTTTGTGCATAGAATGACGACGTAGACGGCTGGTCGTAGGCCTCCCCCATGGTATGCCACATCAGTGACCTTCCGCTTTTGCAATCCAGTCGCTTCCAGCCACCTTTTTCATGTCATCAGTCCATCTGGCCGGTAGTCTCCCAACACTGCTTTTGCCAAGCCGTGGCCTCCTTTCATGGACCCGTCTACTCCATCGACTATCAGTTCTGCCGCAGACGCCCGCCCACTGCCACTTCAGCTTGCTACTCTTCTGGACTATTTCAGTCACTTATGAGTTACGAAACAATTTAGGCACTAAACAAGACAAGTACATAAAATTCTATAATTATTAGGGTTCATTTCTTTCAATCTCTTCTGGTGTTTTGCCTCCTCCACGGCCGAACAGGTAAACTATTATTAGAATCTAATCTGAGATAGAATAAATTAATCTCTGTTGAATTTTGAACCTAACAAAATACCTACATTACTAAACATTGATGAACTTACTTGGTTGTAACACTGATAGTGGTGTTCTTACAAAATAATTTGGTTTAAAGTGTGCTGAGCATTATGTGCGAATGTCTTTTTATGGTCCGTCCTGTGGTCCAGGTTTAAAATGTACGATGGCTTGTACCCATTGCGCTTTACGACTTTCATCTTAAGGAAAAAGATGCATGCCTTCATTTTCTCTTGGGACATTTTCTTTCTGGCGTGGAAAACCCTAAAAAATACTGGTAAGTACTGTTTTATTTTTCCTTGTTGTTTAACTAAACAACAAGGAAAAATAAAACAATACTTACCTATTTTCAAAATATCAATGTGATGTGATGTGATGTGACAATGACAATAATTGTCATAATTGTAAATTAATAAAGTAATTATTACTTTATTTATTTACGTTTTATGTAAGTTTCGTTTTACGTTCTCAAAATAACATACAAGTGAAATATTCAAAAAATTATGTCACGTTCCGTTCCTTCCAGTAACGTACCCCGGTCAGCGCCATCTATCCAGCGACTAGGAGAGTTAAAAAAGAAAATCCCTCATTGGATGCGGTCCAAACGTTTTATGGCATAAAATTCAAACGTAGTCGTACTATTTCGTATTAAAATTTTATGTGTTCAGTTTTAAGATCACTTCGTGTATTTTTATCAAATGAACAGTAGTCCCGTCATTTTGATATCAAAATGGTGGGACTAGTTTCTGTATGGAATTTTTTTGCAAATTTTATGGGTGTAGAATTTTTCTATGAAAGTATGAAATAGTAGAAATATTGTATTTTAATATGCTATTCACATGATATTCGCAAAACCTGGCGTGGTCCCGTCATTATGACGTTCACCTTTCATTTTTTTGTATAGTTCGTGAACGACAATCACTGTTGTAACGCGCGACAAGTCTTAACTTGATTGAAATGTGTTGTTCCTGGATACGTGTTCTTGCTTGTTATGAACTCTCCCAAAGAATGTATTGTTTTTTCATCAGTTTCGTAGTTATCGTCACGGGAATAGCTTAAGATTTCTGAGATCGCTCTCCTAATCTCGATGTAGAGTTTTTGATAAACATGTAATATTTTTGCTTGTGTGGAATAGTTAATGTTTTTTTATGTGTACTTTTTCGAGTGTCTGACCACTGTTGCCAGTAATAACCCGAAACGATATCAGGAAAAGATGCCATCTAAAATGTTGCGGTAAGATTCAATATTTACCTACTTTTAGGATAGGTATGTCTAAGTACACACGCCGTGTAGGATATACTACATAAACACGCTAGTTTCGGTAGGTTGCTATTTATTTTTCAATATACGGCTCCTATCGCACTACTGAACTACATTTGAAAAAATAACACGTTGGAAATACATACTTAGGTACCTACACTGCATTCTGAATCTTATGATACGACGTATACGTTCAGAATGCAGTGTATTTCACACTTGTTTTCTTTTTGTTCGTTTTTAAAATGTCATAAAGTCCTCGCGCCGTAGCGCCCTTATGGCTACACTCCAACCGATTAGTGAACCCCCACGAATCTTAGATTTCCGGCTGTGTACCGGAAATCTAAGAATCGTATGTAATTTGCGTAATTAATTCACATTTCAGTCTTCTCCCCAATAATCAGTGAAACAAATAATTTCAAACTTGTTTTTTAGGGTGCCGTAGCCAATTGGCAAAAACGGAACCCTTATAGATTCGTCATGTCTGTCTGTCTGTCTGTCCGTCCGTATGTCACAGCCACTTATTTCCGAAACTATAAGAACTATGCTGTTGAATCTTTGTAAGTAGATGTATTCTGTGAGCCGCATTAAGTTTTTACACAAAAATAGTAAAAAACAATAAATTTTGGGGGTTCCCCATACTTAGAACAGAAACTAAAAAAAAAAAACATCATACCCATACGTGTGGGGTAATTATGGATAGGTCTTTAAAAATGATATTGAGGTTTCTAATTTGTGTCCCCCCCCCCCCCCCTGTAACTTCTAAAATACGAGAATGATAAAACTAAAAAAAATATAAGATGTACATTGCCATGTAAACTACCACCGAAAATTGGTTTGAACGAGATCTAGTGAGTAGTTTTTTTTTAATACGTCATAGATCGTAAACAGCAATTTACCTTTCATTCAATCTGCTACGGAACCCTTCTTTCGAAAATCAATTCAATTTCTAGTTGTTGTTGTCTCTAGATAGTCGAGTACAACTAAGTATTATTATTTATTCATTACAAAGGAAATTACTTAAAAAAATATTGCCAGCGGCGAAATAGAAATATTCTCTAATTAAAGTCCCATGAAAATCCGACCACTAGGGCCGCGTTCCGAATTAGGCTGTAAACGATTTGAGCGTCCATAAACCCGTTCGAATTACCATGTGGCTCAGGTTGGCTGGACAAATCTTCAAAATAGCTCGCATTTTACTAGGTCAATAGGCATACTTTATGTGACGGCTAAACACCCTTATCTCAGAATTTGTGACGCTACAGAATCTTAGATAATCGTTCGAATACGGGTCCAGCCATCTTGAAAAACCACTTTTCGCTGGTCTCTCAATCTCGGTAACGGAAGTGATTTTGACGACTTTTTGCATATCAACGGGCGTCACATAAGTTTGTGACAGGCATCGAGCTAAAAGTTTTGTGATACGTACAGTGGTTTAGTAGAGAAATGCAAAAAATCTGTGCCAGCCATCTTGAATTTACGTAAAAAACTTTTGGCTGGCACTTCCGAATCTCAATAACGGTAGCGTTTTCGAATATGGTTCCTTTACTAAAACTTGGTGACGCAATGTGTGACAGTAATAACGTTTGATTTATGGCGTCACATGCAAGGGTTTACGAGAAATCAATAAAAACCTAATGTCCAGCCAACCTGAGTTCAAGCTGGCTGGACACCTGTATCTCCGCTGCCTGATGATCTACGACCTTCAAAATGTGTTCAAAATGTTGTGACGGGGACGATAATGGTAACCTGAATTTGTAACGGAGAAACTTTGCGTAGTTTCAAAGATATTGATCATTTAAATTTTCCCATACAAACATCCATTAATATTGTGAGGTGACCATATTTTTTACATAATTATAGGATTTCTTTTTAAAATACTAATCAGCCGGTAGCAGCCACGCCTGCTTTGTATTTGATTTATCCGTGGGAATAAAAGGTTTTCCTGCAATAAAAAGCGTAATTATGTGTTAATTCAAAATAATAATTGACTACCAGCGCTGCAAAAGAGAGCCCACTTGTATTTCGCGTTTAGTTCATTATCTTAGATACTTAACTGAAAATGAGAACTAAACTCGACAGTCTGCAGTGTATGTACTTTTCGAAGTGTTATCACTAATCAGAGTAAGACAACTTTTAATTAATCTGCGGTAAGACAACAAAATAATAAGAGAAGATTCGACCAGTTGTCCTAGTAGTACCAACTTTAAGCAATAGCTGGCGACACCAACATCAGCTATCATGGAAGTATTACATTCCGTTCACAGATATTTTGTACATTTTTTACGCAACTTATTGATTCAAAATCACCTAGCTAACTAGGTACCTAGTACGTATTAAAACCAAAAATGAACACTGATGCTGTGATTGATTTTGTGTAATAATTGTCTTTTTTAGATAGGTATTGAAGAATATTTTAGTATATTCAGCTATATTACAAATGACGACCACCGACTTCATTTGCGCTTCAAACACTTAGGGCGGTGGTAAAAACAACGTTGTGGTACAAGGCGAGGGTTACTGAAATGGAGTTGATCGTCGTCATTTGAAACGCTTATGTACAAATAAATGTGATTTTATTTACAGCAAACATTATTTTTTCATTTTAATACCTTAGAGCATTAGTTATTTAGTTATCCTGACACATTAACTACCTATGTACTTACCATGAAAAACACCAATACCTACCTACCTACTAAAAAGAGTAGAAATCTGCACGTAAATAATCAATAACATTAAAAATTACCCTCATTCCTCACTTCTACACTTTTGTCTTCTATTGATTTAAATATCTACAGTTGTTCTTGTTAGTATCACCAGTACACGGATTTTCGTCCATTAAAGAAAACACCATAAAATATACTTCATCATTCATCATTATCGGCCTATTAATGTTCCCACTGCTGGGACAGGCCTCCTCTCTATGAGAGGGAATGGGCTATATAATCTACCACGCGGGCCCAGTGCGGATTGGTAGATGTCACATGTCTTCGAATTTATGGTTCTAGGACATGCCGGTTTCCTCACGATGTTTTCCTTCGCCGTTTTGAGAGCAGCGGTGATGTAATAAATTACACAAAGTAATGCGCCAGCCTGGGTTCGAACCCACGACTTACTGAACGTAAGTCGGGGCCGCCACCACTGGGCCACCGCACCGTAAAATATACTCAGTCCTACATAAAACCTACAATATTGGTAAACCTACGGCAGTGTTTGTATGGGAAAATTTAAATGATCAATATCTTTGAAACTACGCAAAGTTTCTCCGTCACAAATTCAGGTTATCATTATCGTCCCCGTCACAACATTTTGAACACATTTTGAAGGTCGTAGATCATCAGGCAGCGGAGATACAGGTGTCCAGCCAGCTTGAACTCAGGTTGGCTGGACATTAGGTTTTTATTGATTTCTCGTAAACCCTTGCATGTGACGCCATAAATCAAACGTTATTACTGTCACACATTGCGTCACCAAGTTTTAGTAAAGGAACCATATTCGAAAACGCTACCGTTATTGAGATTCGGAAGTGCCAGCCAAAAGTTTTTTACGTAAATTCAAGATGGCTGGCACAGATTTTTTGCATTTCTCTACTAAACCACTGTACGTATCACAAAACTTTTAGCTCGATGCCTGTCACAAACTTATGTGACGCCCGTTGATATGCAAAAAGTCGTCAAAATCACTTCCGTTACCGAGATTGAGAGACCAGCGAAAAGTGGTTTTTCAAGATGGCTGGACCCGTATTCGAACGATTATCTAAGATTCTAGAGCGTCACAAATTCTGAAATAAGGGTGTTTAGCCGTCACATAAAGTGCCCTATTGACCTAGTAAAATGCGAGCTATTTTGAAGATTTGTCCAGCCAACCTGAGCCACATGAATTACCGTGAGCACGATATCGATGTCCCTTGAATCGTCAAAAAAAAACAGCTGTTCAGTACATTAAGCGAACATAAATGTACTGAACAGCTGTTTTTTTTTTGAGATTTCAGGTTTGGTCCCATAGTAAAAGTTGTTTGTTATCATGAGCAGAATCACGTGTTTAAGTTTCGTACACTAATTACCAAGTCACCCTATGTAATTAGTATAGTGCAGTGTGCACGTGCCCATTACAAATATATGGTGTCGTGTAGTCTGATAGCGGCTTTATCCATTCCTAGTAGGTGCAGGACTACTAACAGGCATCATAGGTAGGCAGGTACTCACATATTATACCAGCATTGATAGTTTCAAATTCAATTGTATTTCACCTTCTGGGATTCGTAATATAGACCTTCAATTAAATGAAGTCTCTCAACTTAGTAGGTAAGTATTTGAGTTTGAGAAAGGTATAGTTGTGGTGTAGTACTACTACACTACACTACTAGATTCTGCTTACCTACTTTTTGCAAAGTATATTAAGTACCTATGTATATGTCACCGTAAAATTGTCAAATACGTTAAAAAAAGCCACAGGAAACCAGGGATGACTTGATACAAATGGTTATAAATCTCTCAAAAACCATTCATCTTGGTTTAAATGGCAGCGATATAAGCGACATCTTCCGCTCGAAACCCCGAGGAGAAGGGGAGAAGAAACCTACAATCGTGGTGGAATTAAGGTCAGCAATACTTAGATCTGACCTCCTGAAGAAAGTGAAGGACTTCAACCTTATAAATAGGACCAGACTACAGGCTAAACACCTAGGCCTCACAAACAACGAAGACACTCCTGTTTTTGTAAATGAACAACTAACTCCTAAGGGGGCTCGTCTGTTTTTCTTGGCTCGAGATCTGAAAAGGGCTGGAAAATACAAGTACTGCTGGACCTCGCTGGGAAAGGTTTTGATCCGGAAAGAAGACTCTTCTAAAACTATCCATATACAACACGAAGCACAGGTGCAACAACTAATGCAAGAACAATGACTAGCTACGGGTATCTATATCTCAAAACTGCTTCTCCTACTTAAATCAGCTTACAAAAGCCCAAAACCTAATTTGTTAAATAATGTGTTAAATGGCTTCTATACAACAAAACTCACAATGAAATCTATAAACATACATATACACGTCTACATACTTATACACGTCTACACACTTATTCTCGTCCACATATACACAAATATGCATGTCTACATATTTATACACGTCTACACACATTGTTGCCTTTGTCAAGCTGGGTATGGATTGCCTAGCTTGATAAAAGCAATAACAAACGTCTACTATAAATTAGAGTGCTCACGGAAATCTTCTTACAAATCCCTACATACCTACACACCTTCTTACCATAATTACAACTACCAAATATATACCCCACATATACGTCGCCTGATCTCTGACAATAACCAAAAACACGCTCAAAATACAAACATATCAACATACTTACACTCTAGATACAATAGCTCTAAACCTATACTACTAGAAAACCCCTACAACTTAGATTCTAAATATACAATTTGTTACCCCCCGTTCTCCCCTATACAAAATGTTGAATTCACCCGTGTGTACTTACACTTCCTAGAACCTGATCCGCTAATATTCATACCATCTTACTACCCCAGTTGCAACCCCGAGAGTACTAACTTGACATGTTTAAATGGATAATTTCGATACACTAAAGGAAATTGATCAGATTAAACCATTAGACTCGATAAAGTGTAACATACAGGAACTAAAATTAAACACGGGTAATTCACCACACAATTTAATTATTGTAACACAAAACATTAGAAGTATTTACAAAAACTTTGATGACTTGCAACTCACCCTATCACAACTAAAATATGAAGTAGATATTTTGATTCTCACAGAGTGTTGGTTAAACTCTAAAAAAAACATACCACAATTAGTGAATTACACATCTTTCCAAACAAAACACCAAATTAACCAAAGTGACGGGGTAGCTGTATACATTTCAAATAAATTATCAGTAAAATTTAAAGAACTAAACCTTATAAATGCCACCGGTCTCGAGTTAAATATTTCAAATTACACTATACTGGGTATCTACCGCTCCCCATCATTTCTACATGCAGGTAACTTCATTACATCACTTAACAATTATCTTGAAAATATTACTCCATGTAAAAACATTCTAATCCTAGGGGACATTAATATTGACTTAATAATTTCCCCTACTGAAACAAGTTATGAAAGAAACAATAGACTAAGCTACTTAAATATGCTATCTACGCATGGACTTTTACCATCTCATGACCTACCCACGAGGGGAGATGGATGCCTTGATCACGCCTTCCTGAGCCTTGAAAAACAAAAAATTATAGCTTTTACAGCGGTTTTAAATACAACCGTAACAGACCACTGCATGATTTTGGTATCCCTGGAGAATAAATATTGCTATGATACTCGTATACCTAAAAAGCACAAAACAATAGTTAACTACGAAAATGCCCTTATTAGTCTAAAAAACACTGATACCTCCTTTTTTAACATCTTCAAAGACCCTGACACTTACGCCTTTGCGCTTATAGAATTAGTCAAGACAGCATTACTGTCGAACTCTAAAACTATAATTATCACTAATAGCAGAAGAACGATTAAACCCTGGATAACAGCAGGTGCCCTTCGGTGTATTAGACTAAGAAATTCAATCTACCTTAAACTCAAATTAAACCCTCATAATCAAATTCTATTAATTACATATAGACGATATCGGACCTTCTGTGGGAACCTTATAAAAAAACTAAAAAATAAATTTAATAAAGACAAAATCAAAGCATCTGCTAAAAACCCTCGGGCTCTGTGGTCAACCATTAATGACATCACTAATTATAAGCCACCCAGGAGCTCAAATAGCGCCCTACTTGAGTTAAAATCGTGTCCCCAGGATTCAGTCAACTATGTTAATAATTATTTTATTAACATTGGACAAGCTCTAGCTCAGAAAATCCTAAATAGTAACGTACCCCCTACATCTTGTAACACAGACAGCCCTAATCTGTCCTCCTTTGTTCTCCTAGACACCACTCAGGAGGAAGTTGAAAATATTCTGATGTCCCTTGACTCTGGGAGTGCACCGGGGTGGGACGGAATTCCTACCCTTTTTCTAAAGCAGGCAAAGGAGATCTTAGTCCCACTGATCTGTGACCTGGCCAACCTATGCTTTAAAACAGGTATCTTCCCCTACCTCCTTAAGCGCTCTGTTGTTACCCCTGTGTATAAGAGTGGAGATAAAGACGACGTTAACAACTATCGGCCAATTTCTGTGTTGACCTCCATTTCTAAAATCCTTGAGAAGCTCTTGAACTCTAGAATAGTCAACTACCTGACCAAGTATAACGTCTTATCTTCCTCTCAATTTGGCTTTAGAAGGGGAATATCGGCCCAGGATGCTACGGAGACACTTGCTACTGTGATAACCAAGGAAGTAGATAAGGGGAATAAATGCCTAGTGGCCTTTCTTGACCTCAAGAAGGCCTTTGATACCGTCTTTATCTCTAAACTTATACACAGGCTGGAGAACATAGGATTTAGAGGTTCTGCTCTCTCTCTTCTCAGCAGTTACCTTCAAAACAGAAAACAGGGGGTAAAAATTGGAAACTATGTTAGTGACGAAGAGAACGTGACGTATGGCGTCCCGCAGGGCAGTGTCCTCGGGCCGCCGCTCTTTTTGATCTATATTAATGAGCTCTGTAACCTTATTATCAACGGCGCGAGGATACTGTCCTACGCGGATGACACCGCTATTATCTTCTCTGCTAAGACCTGGGACAAGGTTAGGCTGGAGGCTGAGAGTGGACTGGCTAGGGTTGGTGATTGGCTACGTGAGAATCTACTTACGCTAAATACCCAAAAAACCAACTACGTCTGCTTCACTAAATACGCAAACTCTCAGCCTGCGCCTGACTTTAACATTAGAATACATTCTTGTCGTACCCCAACCCTACCTACCTGTAGTTGCCCTGCAATTCATAAGGTAAACTCCGTCAAGTACCTGGGTATTGTCGTAGATCAAAGGTTAAGCTGGTACCCACACCTCGAACTAACTATAGCGAGGGTGAGGAAACTCATATGGGTTTTCAAATCCCTGAGACATGTAATGAATGCAGAACTACAGAATAAAATATATATCGCACTGGCCCAATCTGTAATCATATATTGTATCTCGGTATGGGGTGGAGCAGCTAAGTCGTATTTTATAGATTTAGAGAGGGCACAAAGATCCTTGATTAAGGTCATGTACTGTAAACCCTACAGGTTCCCTACTGAAACTCTGTACGCAATCTCTAAGCTGCTCTCCGTCAGAAAACTCCATATACTACACATGGTACTAAGATATCACAAAATTCTACCCTTTAGCCATGACAAACTTAAAAAAAGACGGTGTGATATCGTAGCCCCTACATACTCAGCACGTTCAATTTTTGCTAGTCGTCAGAATGTAACTCAAGCCCCACGCGTCTATAATAAAGTAAATCGCATACTTAACATTTACCCTATGCAGCTGTACGAGTGTAAGAAGAAATTAACTGAATGGCTCTTCACACTAAATTATGATGCCGTTGAAGACATTTTGGCGACTCTGAGTTGAGCGTCATGCATACTAATACTAACACACACACGCACACACACATACTTACACTCTAACACACACACACACACACACCAACTCACACACACAGACACACTCTCCAACACACTTCCACACTCATTCACACATACACACGCCCACTCACACACCCACCCACTCTTACACACAAACACACACAAAAAACATATCCACACACTCATGAACACACTAAAAAAACACGCATTTATACTAAACACACTGCCATAAACACGCTTCTTAATTTTTCTTTTATTCATTTTTCTTTTTATTGGTTTTTCTTTTTATTGGTTTTTCTTTTTAAAAATGTGTAACTTATACCTAATTAGCACAGATAAACAATTGTTAATTAATTCGAGGAATAGCGAGGTTTATCCCATCACAAGTATCTTCGGATTACTTTCTGGGAAGCCCCGGCAACTTAACTGTATAGATTTAAGATAATAAACACATTTTTATTTATTATTTATTTATTTACGTTATATTGTAATATCTCTAGCGATATTGTAAAATCTCGAAATATTGTCAAATGAACATACTGCTTACAACAAAACGTATTATTTTTCGTGAAATGCATGCGATGGTAGTCAACTCACGCGGTGTGGAGGGAAGGAGGGGTCCCCTTGCCCAGTGGTACAACTCTCATGAAAACATATTGTACCATTCCTGAGAAATACCGATTAATATAACCTAACCTTAACACACTTTATAATCCCCTAAAAAGCGTAGTCGACGGAGCCCCGCTTCGCTAACCTAACTAACCAAACGGGGCGTGCCCCAAGTCCCGATTATGGGGGCAGAGATACTTCCGTATGTTCAGTTGACAATAATTCGAGAGTTTACAATATCGCTAGAGAGATACACGTTATATTGTAATATAACGTGTTTCACAATTTTACGGTGACATATATATTCTTGGACAATATTTTCAGGCTCTTCTATATTTCGTTCATGTGTTTGCTGTTCGCAAATGCGCATCCACTATCCTGCAAAGAGGATGCACATTGCTCAGAGGGTTACTTTTGCGATACACAGGCAAATGTGTGCCAAAAATGTTTGGAATGCTCGGATCTGAAGCGACTGCCACCAAAGCTAGATGTAACAAGTGAATGTATCCAGATTATCAACAGTTGTGGTCCTTGTGCTGATGGGTAAGTTCGCTCATTGCTGTCGGGTGCCAGAACAATATTTTCATCATGTTTGTATTGTAATTTGTATATTAGGCTGGTGTCTTCGGCTCCTTACACGAATAGGTACCATAACATTTTAAATTAAGGTGGTGGCGTCGGTCAGTAGGTACTAACCCGCCGTTTTTTTTAAATTAGGTACGTATTATTACTGTAATTGGCAGGTATTTAGAGACTAATCATTGTACGAAAACAAATTCTTTAATTTTACAATTTTTCTCGAGTGATCATTTGCCTAACCTTGTCCCAAATATATTAGGGTCGGCTTCTTAGTTGAATACTACAACCAAGTTGTTAATAATCTTAATGGTAATGTTGACGACCCGAATGGCGTAAAGGTGGGTGAGGCAGCCTTACGTTCTTAGGGTCCTGGGTTCGAATCCCGGTAGGAGCAAATGTTTGTGTGATGAGCATGGACATTTGTTTCCGAGTCATGGATGTTTATATGTATAATAAGTATGTATTTACAAACAAAAAAGTATATATGTAGTATATCAACTATCTGGTGTCCACGACACAAGCCTTGCTTAGTGTGGCACTAGATGGCGCTGTGTGTTAATGTCCAGCGATATTTATTTATTTATTTTAATACGACTCTAAGGTGTCAGACGTAAAGAAAAGCACCATTCTATATGTCTTCCCATGGGTGTCGTAAGAGGTGACTAGGTACCAGAGAATATGGGCAGCAGCGTTCTCTGTGCTTTTGTAACACCGTACTGCGATCGCCAACCCGCCTGCCTGCCTGCCAAGCGAGGCGATTATGATATAAAAATCTGTTTCATTCCGATATAGGTATTTCTGTAATTGTTGCTTTTGAAATTTCCAGATTCATCAATATCTACGGGAAAGACTTTAAAGGAAAGTGCGTTGCACCAGGGTTGTTTGAGTTTGGAAGAAGCGCACATTACGTTTACGTGTGCGCGACTGCTGCGGTTATAGGCCTGCTCCTTGTGCTCAGTTTTATGTTTGTCTTCAAACATACTGATGTCTTCCGAGTCGTTACTTATTGTAAGTTTTACACCTATTTTATTGACATAACGTATAGCGGGTTTCAGACTACGTTATAATATTCAGCTATATAGTATTAAAAAAAAAAAAAAAAAATTTTTTTTTGCAAAGCAGGACCTAATGCTATACTAATCATACTAAATAGTATGGCGTTCACACTACGCGATATTATCGCAAGCATTTACGAGTATGTATATAGCAAGCTGAGAAAGAGTTCAAATGAGTGGGGAAAACATTCACCATACCTTCTAGTTGCGGAGATATTGGGGGTCAAAGTTCCAACTTTTTGACAAGTTTTTTTTTAAATACATGTTTTCATTGGAAGATTTTTATTTTAAATACCTGTACAAACCCCGTACTATTCAATTCATCCATCAGCACAATGTTTTGAGTGCGTTACATTGAGTTATATCACAAAACGTGATTTATGACCCCAAAAAAAAAAGTTGTTTCCCAGCAATAATTTTTGCGTAAAGTTATTAGTTTGATGTACAGAATGCTTGGTTGACGGATTCGTGATGAGGTGGTTTACACCCTGTATAGTATAGCACATTGTGAACGTGTCCATAACAAATGTATGGTGACCGATATTGAGCTATATACTATATGCTATTATATTATAGCGTAGTCTGAAACCAGCTTATCATAACATTCTGCCTATAATCACTGAAGGTATAGCTAATAGTACGCCTACATTTTGCCAGTTATGTTTCAAGTTCCATGTAATGGAGAGCCATCAACCGCCCATAAATTTAAACCCCGTGTCTGCTACAGATTTCTGATAGAAATACAAACTTCTAGTCTCGAGATTTTGGTCGAATTGCAACGACTCACAGGCAAACTCGTAAAATGGTATCCACGCGACCATGACTTTCTTCACCTAGCGTCCATTTCGTATTGATTTATGTTGGTACTTGTACATAGGTGCAAAGCATACTTTATTTTAAATTACCTTCTTCATAACCTAGGTTAGGTATTCATGTTTCATAGACGACCAATTTTAATTTGCAGACCATCTAATGACGGGAAATACACCGGCCACGGTGACTCCAGTGTCCAATATAGCGTCTCCTCAGCACCTCGTGAAATACTTGGCGCATTTCGCTAAGGTAGGTATCAAAAAGAGGATACAATTCTTCATTATCAAATTGGTCATTTGAATGATAAGGTAGAGGTGTGGCCCTGTTACATCCCCATGTTACTAGTTATTACGGATTTTTCCTACTCCTCCGCTATACTTTCTGATTAATTTCGTTGCGGGATCCAAGATAGTTTAATTCATTCTCTGGGACTTCGTCGAGCTTCATTGTCTCGGCGCTTTTCTGTTGGTCGCCACTGTTGATTCTGGCTTTCAGGAGTTACAGTGGTTTGGGAATAGTGTGGCGGGCTTGTCCCAAAAAAATAATAAAAATAAGTCCTCTGTAATAGGGGTCAACCTATTGCAATCAACTGGGCACAAACTCCGGCTGACTCTTCTTGATATTGGAAGGCCTCTAGAAGCCCAGATCCTGTACAAAGAGTTATTTACACATATTTTTTAGAACTGTTTCCATTATGTTGTTACAGAATCCAAGTAACAAATAAGGAAAAGCGAAGTAAAAAAGAACGACGATGGTGTAATTATTGATTTTATTTAAAAGAAGAAACTGTTGATTTTTTTAACCAATTAAAGGAGCTAAAGAAAGGAGAAGTTTTTTTTTTAAATAAGATTTCCTGAACCACGATGGACCTAAAATCCAAGCGGTTTCGAAGTGTATTTGATTTTTAATGTAAGTGTTAAAGTTATTTACTTCCTACTTATAGCTTTAAGATTAAAATAACTGTTCCTATGATTATATTTTCAATTAAAATATTAAATATGTTCAAAAATATTTTATTACTATCGACGAATCGGTGTTAAACCAATAGTTTAGGGTACTACAGCATCCTTCTGTTCCTCTGGTGATGTTATCGGAATAAAATAAAGAATTTTATCGTAAATATAATTTATTAATTAGGCTAATCCGCCTAAAAATAGGATTTCACAAGTAACAATCAATTCTATAAAGGTGATCTTTGCTTATGTAAATCAAACGTGCAACTTAACACACTGTGTCAAACCTTATTGAAATTATAAACTTATATTTATTAACTTGCATAGAGTAATAGTAAGTTTAGCAATTATACTACAGTATAAAGTGGGTGCGAAACCGACGACATAAATCAAGTGTAGTTTTTAGAAACAAGTCATCAACTCACAAATATTACTAACGTACTTAGTGTAAAATGAAAGCTTAAATTACCAACGGTGCAATTTTTCTATATGCAACGGCAACTATGAAGCTCATTGCGGTAGCCAAGCATCTGTTGAAAATACAGAATTTCAACCAATAAGTTATTGTAATTGGTCAGATTGTGACCCAGCTGTGGTCACGTCATCTACAATGAGCCTCGGTGGTACGAGTATTCAGTCGTGTGTGGCTATGAAGAGCGCGATGGCGTGCAGCGCGGCGGTGTCGGGCTCGTAGTGCGGCGCGAGCGGCGCGCGCGCACTCAGCACGACATCCGAGCGCGCCGCGCTACTGTACAGCGGCACTGAAGCGCTACGCTCCCACGCACATGCGCTCTCTGACTCCTGTACATACAAACCTCACTTTTAATTTAGTTTTTGTGGATGCTGGTCAAGGGTCAATTTACACTGCGGTGGAATAAAATGATTAATTTAGCTAGTACTACGCTCGACGCCACTAGTTAGTTACCTGCAGCACATAGCGCAGTAGCAGCGGCGGCGCGGGCGCGTGCGGGGGCGCGGTGGCAGCGCTGGGCGCGAGCGCGGCGCCTACCCACGTGGCTCCACACAGTCGCAGGCCGCGCACTACTATACCGTCTTGGACACTCTCACCTATACAACGTGTAACATAATTAACGCAGATCCTGAAATTAGTTTGTTCAGAATCGTTTATTGAATCGATTTCTATTTTAAAATAGGTCATATTTTTTCCCAAAATTATTAAAACAACGTAAATTATAGTTATAATGTCCCTATGAAGTCAAAACAAACTTAAATGGACCATAACTCAAGGCAATAAGACTTTTAAAAGTGCAGCATTATTTGAATTAATACAAATTCCGCCATTCAATACAAAATATAGAAAAATTAACCTTATTTGAAGCATGTTAAAGTCGTTACAAATACAGTTAAGTGAAGTGTAGACCGCAGTACTATGTTAGCTGCTACTCATCGGTTTCGTGGCCACGGGACGTTGCGTTCGAACACGGTGACCGACAGGGGAGCCGATTGGCGTACACGTACCTACTCGTTTTCAAAATAAAGCACTGGGCTATTTCGATGAGAATTTCTATGCCAGTATAACCCGAGAATCAGCTGATTTGACGCCTCTTGATATTTTTTTAATAGGACAATGTAATTTTTTTAATAGGACAATGTAATTTTTTTAATAGGACAATGTAATTTTTTTTACTGACTGATGTTTTATCTATAACTGGCGAAAACGTCTGCCTAATACTTCGGGGATTACAAGGGTGTTTTTTTTTGTGACGTGTGTTGGTGTGAGCACTGAGCAGTAGCGTACCTTCCTGCCAGGTCCAGTTGACGGCCAGCGTGAGGTTGTGCAGCGCGCAGGCGAGGCGCTTGGCCGTGTGCACGCGCAGCGCCCACACCACGCGCGCCGGACGCATCAATGAGCGCAGGTCCACCTCTGTACAACATTTAATGCCAATACAATAATGATAAAAAATAATGTTTTCACTCCTCTTGCTGAAAAGACCGTCATAATAGCGTACCAGAGGGGGCGTAAAATTGCTCATTATAGCCCTAGGGAAAATAAGCTTTTTTTTTAATTTCGTCGTCGGTGTTCGAAAACGCAAAGTCTTTACTCATAATTCATAAAGAATTGACTTATTACTGTTCCATAAAACAAAAAAAATACATTTTATTTTTAAAATGGAACCAAACGCGCCGAACGCCGGACTCTTTGGCAGCATGTGTGCGTTGCATTCCAGCTACAGAAGAAATAAAAAAAGGCATTGGCGCGAAATTTTAAGATTTTTTCTGTATTATTTATTTGATTTTCTTTTTATCTCCTACGTTTACCTCACAGACGACACAATATTATTTCGTCTTCACAGAGAACTGAGATTATGTTGCCGAGAAAAAACATCTCATTAGAACAACAGTACAAATTGTACATTTAATTTTTAATAAAATAAAATAGGTACCATATTAAATATGGTTATTTTATTTTCTCGCAATCGTACTGGAAAGTACGGTGTAACACACGGCGCTAAAATCCCATTATAACTCGGTTCCTATTTACTACCTCGCTAAAGCTCGGTAGTAAAACTACCTCGTCTATAATGGGTCATTTTAGCCCCTTGTATCACAATGTACTATTATAGCTAGGTCCGAATCTGAACAATGAGGTTAATGTTTGGTAGGCAGAACGTGAATCCGCGGACTAAACTAAAGTTATCTGAAAAAAGCGCATGAGGTCGTTTTGTCATGGCTCTGCGTTCCGCAGCCACTGCCCCACGTCATTTTATACTGAAACGCGGCTGGGGAGTAACTGCCCCAGTTGAATTTTAAAATATCCGCCTTCAAAAATTGCATTAAAACTCGACTGTACTTACTATGGCCATGCATTTATGGTCTCCACTACATTCTCTACAATATTTCCCAACTCTATAATTATTATCTGTGCCCAAATGCATCGACAGACGTCAAAATAAGATAATAAACTTCAGTGTAAACAAATCCGGCCATTTTTTCCGTGTTGTGCCGGCGCCGTTTCGTATTTAGATTGTTTTCTTATCGAAATAGTCGTATTTTAGTATAGTATTATACATCAAAATGAAGGTGAAGAACCGTGCTACAATATAGTGGGTAAGCAATTTAGTTTCGGAATCTCAAAGTTGCAGTAATTTTCCTGTGAAAAAGTGATAGGTATGTATACCTAACGTGCTTTATGTAAACATTGAATATATAATTTTATGTGATTAAAACGTGTGTATTATCCGAGAAATATCAATAATTGAGTATGGTGAGTATATTTTAGAATTTTAGAAACAACAAAAAGAGGACCCGTAGAGTTAAAAAGTTACGTAAACATGTCTGTCAAAAGCCCCAGCGGCCCGTACGCGACTGGGGAACCTACATCCCCAGTAACTTTGGATTCTAATTAGATCTTGGTCAGGATTTTGGTCTTATTGGAAAGGGAATATAATTTAGTTTCTAATTAGATTTTTTTTATTGATAAGGATTTAATAGTTTTTCGTAAAAAAAATATTTTTAATCGCGAAGTAGCCGTTACGTGACTGTTTTTCAAACTCAACATTTATTTTAGAGTATTAAATTAATATTATATTTCTTGGTTTTTGGTTAAATAGATTCCTTAACTATTCAGCTATTCACTGTAAATTTTATTTTGGTCTAAGTCTTGTAGTTTGCGATCGTCAGATTTTTTTCCAACAAAGGTCGGAATGGGTCAAATAAAAGTTCAAAGGTCACGTGATTTAGCGCGCTTGACTGGAAATTAGAGAAAAAGGCCGCGCTGTTTAGAGGTTAAGATCGAAGAAATAAAGAAAAACACAAATCTTGCACGACTTCTTTTAGAAATAATATTTAAAAAAATTGTTCGAAACATAAAAATAGCACTTAAAGAGGTACTAAACGACTCGTAGATTGTGCAGAAGTGACGTCGTGACACTCTCTCGAGTTTCGTGTCAAAACAGTTCTTAGTGACGCCATAGGATGAGCTGCGACCAATTCTCTAATTTTAATAGCTCATGTTTGCAAAGGCTTCTTTGAGGAGCGCGATATCAAGTAAAGTAATTTATTTAGGCCACTATAAAGCACTAATAAATATCATACCTGACAACGATTCTAATAGCCCATTCCCAAGGGTTTGAAGTTTCTTGGACAACAAACAATGGAAGGACAAGAAACTTCAAAATGACTCTTTTAAAATATTTTATAGTATTTTGTAGGTATAGGTACCTGTGGGCATATAGTCCGGTAGTAGATTAGTGTCGAGTCTGGCCAGCGCGGCGCGCGCGCGCATGCCGAACTCGCGCACGTATGCGTCCACCGCGTCCGGACCACACCACAACATCTGCCACTCTTCGCTTACCTACACAAAGTTATGAAAAATGTCACTGCAGTTAATGGTGGTCCCCTGACCATCATCATTAGAGTTGCGTGTTGTTGCCTGCTCACGCTTACGCTATATATTACGAATATAATACGTACGAACTATATAATACGAACTAAGGAGCTAGAAACTGAGACTGAGGGATCTGTAAACTACTAAGTACTCTAAAAACTTAGTTCGCGCAGTTTGTCTCTGGGAGCGGCTCTTACGACCTATAAGTAACTACGTACGCAACGACTAGTTCGTTGCGTACGTAGTTCTTTCGCGAACTACACAAACACTAAAGGTCATGGCCCACTACACAAATGTCTCCGCTCCAACCCAGCCATTAACTTGTCCTTCAAATAAGGGCATTAAGACGCCTGCGGAGCATGCGTATTTCATACAAACGTAATACCAAAATTACTTGTAAATTAAACATATTCCTAAGGTAGTGTGTATTTATTTCGATTGAATTACAGAATATCTAGGTTCCCAAATATATATTTTGATTGGACACTGATTTTAACAAGAGTTATAAGAAGAATAAGTTTTCTATGGAAATTTTAAATTCCTCATATCTCGTCTTTGTATCATTGTCCTCTCAAAAATATATATTTGGGAACATGGATATTCTGTAATCCAATCGAAATAAATACACACTACCTTAGGAATATGTTTAATTTACAAGTAATTTTGGTATTACGTTTGTATGAAATACGCATGCTCCGCCGGCCCCTTAAATCGTGTGTCGTATAACATATTTTATAATGTCCATATGAAAAAGCTTACGGCGGGCGGTCAACGCCTTGCCGCTACCATACGACTCGAATCGCGGGCAACTCGGCGTCAGACCACGTGCTTACAGCGCGCCGACCGCATGTTGGCTGCGCACCGACTCCGCCGAGTTGCCCGCGAAACAGTGTACAGTTACTTATTAAGTTAGAGAGCACACGATACTAAACCTAGTTCAATTAGACTCCCAGATGATATTTATAACACTTGAGTTAGTTATATAACTTTTCGTTATCAGCGACCCCGAAAACCACGATAACGACACCCATGATGGAAATCCAGCCATCTTTGATTTTCATTTAAACCTCATTTTCGTTATCAACAACCCCAAAAACCATCAACGACCCAGGGTTAAAAAAATGCGTTAAATTGTAAATAGTATGTTCAGGTGTTTGTGCGCCAGCTTGGTGAGGTCGGCGTGCAGGCGGAGTGCGGCTAGGTACAGGCAGAGACTCACATGCAGCAGTGCGCGCTGGTGTTTGTGCGCCAGCTTGGTGAGGTCGGCGTGCAGGCGGAGTGCGGCTAGGTACAGGCAGAGACTCACATGCAGCAGTGCGCGCTGGTGTTTGTGCGCCAGCTTGGTGAGGTCGGCGTGCAGGCGGAGTGCGGCTAGGTACAGGCAGAGACTCACATGCAGCAGTGCGCGCTGGTGTTTGTGCGCCAGCTTGGTGAGGTCGGCGTGCAGGCGGAGTGCGGCTAGGTACAGGCAGAGACTCACATGCAGCAGTGCGCGCTGGTGTTTGTGCGCCAGCTTGGTGAGGTCGGCGTGCAGGCGGAGTGCGGCTAGGTACAGGCAGAGACTCACATGCAGCAGTGTGCGCTGGTGTTTGTGCGCCAGCTTGGTGAGGTCGGCGTGCAGGCGGAGTGCGGCTAGGTACAGGCAGAGACTCACATGCAGCAGTGCGCGCTGGTGTTTGTGCGCCAGCTTGGTGAGGTCGGCGTGCAGGCGGAGTGCGGCTAGGTACAGGCAGAGACTCACATGCAGCAGTGCGCGCTGGTGTTTGTGCGCCAGCTTGGTGAGGTCGGCGTGCAGGCGGAGTGCGGCTAGGTACAGGCAGAGACTCACATGCAGCAGTGCGCGCTGGTGTTTGTGCGCCAGCTTGGTGAGGTCGGCGTGCAGGCGGAGTGCGGCTAGGTACAGGCAGAGACTCACATGCAGCAGTGCGCGCTGGTGTTTGTGCGCCAGCTTGGTGAGGTCGGCGTGCAGGCGGAGTGCGGCTAGGTACAGGCAGAGACTCACATGCAGCAGTGCGCGCTGGTGTTTGTGCGCCAGCCTGGTGAGGTCGGCGTGCAGACGGCGCGCCGCCCGCGCCGCGTCTCGCGCCTCGCCCTCGCACACGCAGCGCCACCAGCCGGATCCGCCCTCACACTGCACCATTAACCAAATATAAAACTTTCACAAACGAAACGCACATTGCAAAATGAATACACCTAAATAGGTACTACACCTAGTATTTAGTTCACTAGGTGTAGTATTTAGGTGTATTCATTTTGCAATGTGCGTTTCGTTTGTGATACTTTGGGTGCAAAGTATGCTAAAGCATAAGTATGCCCTAGAACCAGCCAGATATATTACAGCCGTGAACACTCTCTCTCAATTCTTATAGGTAAGTGGCCTGTGTCCCAGCAGTGAGATCATTACAGGCTGATTATGATGCTAAGTATTTAAACATTCAAACTGTTATTAGCGTAACATAACAAAAGTTAGATAATAGTACTGTTTTAAGCTTTCACGGTTTAAAACTCGATCAAGCGCCAAGATCGCGGGTTGTCTGCAACCCGCAATCATGGCGCTTGCAACAGCGTCGAAATATCGGGAGCTCAAAATAACAAATAATGACGGAAGATATCCCGTAAGTGACAACATAAGTTTAGATAATAGTATTCTTAGATATTATATTCCTTTTCAACCTACCCGGTCCACGTGACCTCTTTGGATGATGATTTATTCTTTTTTGGCCTCTGGTCAGAGGCACGAGAGAAGAGGCGACTGACAGGTGCTAGGAAGCATATAATTTTGATTCGGGTCGTGTTATTTAATTGCAATTCCTGTGGGCTTGTTATGTACTTATTTCCTTGTTGCTGATTAAAAACACTTTGTAAGAAACATAACGTTCAAGGTTATTAAGTGATTTGTCATTTTTAATACAGTTCGCTTCTGGTCTCTAAGAGTGCTGTTGGTTCTGGTGCGTTTCTGGTATTAGCCGCAAACGCACTGCTTCGGCGCTGCAGCGGCGCGACACGAAACGTCTAAATTGAAAGCGCCCTAAAAATATTCGTTTACCATTACGCTGTGGATACTTTCTTATCATAAAGTTATAAGTTTTGAAACTCGCTGCCGAGGTAGTTTTACAGTATCAAACACTTGATTAAATATATCGCTGGACATTACGCACAGCGCCATCTAGTGCCACACTAAGCAAGGCTTGTGTCGTGGTCACCAGACAGTTGACTTAGATCTGAAACGTCTGATGTCAAATTCTAAGAGCCCGGGGACGGGACAATAACGGATCTATCCCACCTGTAACACATACCGTTTGTTTGTTTTTGCCAAAGAAAACAAAACAGCTTCACAAAAAGTACAATTTTGAACAATACCTCCGATGGCGAATATGTGGCGTATTCAATCATAGGAGTATACGTAAATGCACTTCCTTATCAACCCAAGGAAGGTCGCCATGCCCTACGGCTATATCTTGAGACACATCCGATTCTTCAGATGATATCGACATCCTGTTCAGAGAATGTCGAAGTCTTCGCGATCTTCTTCTGTCTCTTCATGCCGTACTCCAGCAATTCTTTCTTTCTCACTTTCTAACTGATTATGAATATTTTGTTGCGTGCGCGTTCAGGGCAATGTATGATAATCTCGAGCAGCAGTTAGTCGCGCATCACATTCATCACTCGTTTCACAAGATTTGTTAGTAAATGTGCGAATACGCTGAGAAATCAAGCGTGATTCTGTATCGGTAAACGTATCCGATTCACGAGACAATGCATGTCGCTTACGATCAGCGGACAGTCGCGCATCACGTTCCGCATTTGTCTCTAGAGACCTAGAAGCAGATGCGTAGGTACGCTGAGAACTCAAGCGCAATTCTCTATCCGTGAACGTCTCCGACTCGCGAGACAGTGCATGTCGCTCACGATCAGCGGACAGTCGCGCATCACGTTCCGCACTTGTCTCTAGAGACCTAGAACCAGATGCGTAGATACGCTTAGAACTCAACCGCAATTCTCTATCCATGAACGTCTCCGACTCGCGAGACAATGCGTGACGTTCACGATCAGCGGTCAGTTTTCACTGGTCTCTAGAGACCTGGATGTAGATGCATAAATACGCTGAGAACGCAGGCGTGCTTCGCGATCCGAAGAGGTTTTCACGAAGCAAGTTGCAGCCTGATGTTCTCGAACAGCATCAAATCTCTCCTGACGCTCTTCGGTAGATTCTTGGGATCTTATGATCCTCAATCTTTTAGCTCCTTTGGAACATTGGGAAAGAGTTGACCTCTTTCTAGAACTGGTTATAGTTTTGCTGTGAAGATACCTGATCAATTAAAATCTAAGTGACTGCTCCCCTGTGTTACCGGGTAGGCTCCCGAAAAGGAAATTAAACACTCAAATAACATAAGCCCGAAGACATATTTATTCGATAAAATAAAATAATAAATGGGAGTTTTGGCCAGTAGACTCAAATTTTGGGATGTACTCCCAGCTTATGTTATTTTATAATTATACAGTGAATCTAGTGATAGCTTTGCAATAATTTTCACATCAGATGAATCTGATCTTCGATTTTTTATAAGTCAACAGGAAGTGCCCATCAGACCAAACAACTTTTGCTAAGACGTCATTCCTATATGTGTTATGGTGTAGCTGGGATCTTGGAGTTCCACATCAGGTGTTCCAGATCTTCAAATTTATTCTCTCAGCATAAAATGCTCATCACGTGGAACGATTTTTGTTACGGTGTCATTTTTGTATCTCTTATAGTTTAGCTGGTCTGTTGCGGTTCTGCATCAGGTGTTCAAGTTTCCAAGATAAATTATGCCTATACAGGGTGTAAACCACCTCATCACGAAGCCGTCAACCAAGCATTCTGTACATGAAACTAAGTAACTTTACGCAAAAATTATTGCTGGGAAAGAACTTTTTTTTTTGGAGTAAAAAATCACGTTTTGGGGTATAACTCAATGTAACGCACTCAAAACATTGTGCTGATGGATGGATTGAATAGTACCGGGTTCGTGGAGGTATTTGAAGTAAAAATCTTGCGATAAAAACTTGTATTTAAAAAAAACTTGTCAAAAAGTTGTAACTTTGACCCCCAATATCTCCGTTACTAGAAGGTTCCCAGGTTTGGTGTAGAACAAAAAAAATATCGCAAAGACGATGACGGGGAGAACAAGTGCCTTTCGGCTTCGTTAAGAGGTGTTTTACACCCTATATGTTGCCCAGACATATGACCTACTTATGCAAAAAAAAAGTAGTTCCGAAGATTAGCGTGTGCAAACAAACAGACAAACAGACGGATATTTTTTTTGGATTCGTGCTCTATTACTGTTTCTCAATTTTTTTTTATATATTCAATGTACAGACACAGTTTTTTTACTCTTTTATTATATGTATATGTCACCGTAAAATTGTCAAATACGTTATATTACAATATAACGTGTATCTCTCTAGCGATATTGTAAAGTCTCGAATTATTGTCAACTGAACATACGGAAGTATCTCTTGCCCCAATAAACGGGACTTGGGGCACCCCCTCGTTAGGTTAGTTAGGTTCCTTTAAACCCTGCAATCGGAAATAGGGGCCCCGCGAAGCGGGGCTCCGTCGACTACGCTTTTTAGGGGAATATGAAGTGTTTTAAGGTTAGGTTATATTAATCGATATTTCTCAGGAATGGTACAGTATCTTTTCATGAGAGTGGTACCACTGGGCAAGGAGGACCCCTCCTCTCCACACCGCGTGAGTTGACTACCATCGCATGCATTTCATGAAAAATAATGCGTTTTATTGTAAGCAGTATGTTCATTTGACAATAATTCGAGACTACAATATCGCTAGTGATATTACAATATAACGTATTTGACAATTTTACGGTGACATATATAGATATAAAAACATCCATGACTCGGAAACAATCGTCCATGCTCATCACACAAACATTTGTTCCTATCGTGATTCGAACCCGGGACCCTAAGAACGTAAGGCAGCCTCACTACCGCTGCGCCATTCGTGTCGTTGAATTTTCACAAACGATAACAGTGGGTTGCACTTACCTTTTCAATTTGGTAATCTCCCTTTAAGAACGGACTACCCGACATAAGTTTCTTCCATAGAGAAAGAAGCGATTTTAATGGTGTCACATCATTGTTCTTGTTGATCACGGTAACCGTCGAGTTTAATTCTGAAATAGAAACAATGTTGACCGTAAAAACTGCTAGAGCACTTGTGAATAAGAATGTGATGAATAAGTGCAAAAAAACGTAAATATTGATAAATGGAGAGGGAGAGGAAAATAACACATAATGCAAAAAAAATCTAAATTATAGTGTTAACTGAGAGTTGACAACATAGAATAGAAGAGAAACAGTTGTCCAGACTTCAAGTAAAAGAAGACAAAAGGTGATCATTTTTTTATTCTGGAACCTACCTTTGAGTCTAGTTATAATATCGTTGGCGGCATTCTTTTCCCAAGCCACACGGCAGTTGGCAGGCAGAGCCAGGAGTTGTGGCGAGTCGATGTCAGGCAATTTGTCGAACGCTACCGTGTATTCCTGTAGACAACGTAGAAGATAACTCGTGGCTTAAAAATAACAGCCGCACTTTGAAACGTGGCGAAACACTTACATAAAAACTGCTGTTTGATTAGAAAACAAGAATGTGATCTTATAAGGGTTCTCTTTTTTACCTTTTGAGGTACGGAACCCTAAAAGGAGGAAGAAATCAGATTTGGACATGTTTTTTTAGTGAAAGTTTTACCTACGGAACGCACAGTTATCTTTAACCTACCCGCAGTGACGTCGAGAGCGGCAGCGGTATAGTGAGCGGCACAGGTTTCCAGGTCGGCGCTATGGCCGCGTCGCCGAGGTAGCGGCGCTGCAGCGCGGCGAGCACCCTTGCATCCGGCGCCGCACACAGTCGCGCGGCGTACAGCGCACACACCGCGCGACCCCCCGCACCACCCCGCACTGCACGCGCGCCCGCCATGGCCTCGCCCCACTCCCACGCGTACCACTGCGACCAGCCTGACCAAACGTTTTTACGTTTTGATAGAGCAACAACATTTCATTTTTATAATTATTTAGCTTAATAAAACAAATATTGTCGTAACGGCCTGTGGCCTGATGGCCAAGAGCCGAAGTCGAGGGTTTCATTAGGAGGTTGGATCAAGGGTCTGATTCAGAAAGCAGTACTGCTCGATACGGCCCGCAGTGTGAGGAGGTTTCTGGAGAGGCTAACCACCGGTAGCTTGTAACCTGCTCCTGACACCGGCGGACCACATTTTTTATATATGGTTCTTACTGTCGTTTTTTTTTCCAAAAAATACCTATTTAACAATGTATAACATAAGATGATGGAGTGAATAAAATAATTTGTCATACAACTATTATACTTACCATCCGGAATTCATATTTTCCATATCTTTCGCGCCTGACGAACCAAATAACCGTAATCGTTTCACGACGACAAAAGCATTTCAAAGAATGTAATTGGCATCCTAACTAGTGCCACTGAGGCACTGATGGTACAGGAACGCAAGGCTTAGAACAAGTTGTATAATTAGGTAACTATTTAAGTAGAACTCAACTAGCGCCATCTGGTGTCAATGGTACACACAAGTATTCTACAATTAATGTCATGTATTATACAAATGTAAGTTTACTGTAACGGGTGTTTTTTAGCAGTGACGCCAAGTCGCACAAGGCCAAGAGGACTAACCTTGTGGTATGTAGGCGCGTCGCTCTTGAACCAACGCGTGGAACAGCGCCAGCGCGGCGTGTAGACGCACGGTGTTCGCGTCCGCGCTGTAGCCGCCCCATGCGTACAGAGTGCCCATCACGTTGTTTTTCACACCTTCCGGCGCCTAACGACAAATATGCGCACAATTAGTACTATCTTATTAAACTCTAAGTTTACTGTAAGCTGCATGTTCATCGAAAAGTAACAAAGTATAGATAAAGCCTACCCAACTAGCACACAAGCTGCTTCAATCACTTCTGTACAATCTGAAGGTTCTATAATAGCTGTTCAAGGGGTTTAGTATATTACTTAAGTGGTACAGTAGCGTATTCAATCGCTTTTTAACAGGCAGGTGGTACAATAGCCGTACAACAGGGATATAATAGTTAAAAGTGTTTAAATGGAGTTACAAGCTTCCTTTAGCGCTTTAGGTGGTATATTGCATATTTGTAACTCTATATCTACAGCAGAGAAACAGGTTGTATAACGGAGTTACAAAAATCCGTTGTAACACCTTGGACTCTTAAAAATATGTATTAATTACCGATATAGACCTAGAAGAGTACAATAGAGCGTCAATACCACCATCATAGAACTGAAAGGTCTACAATGGTCGATACTAGCGGCTTAACCGGTAGAATGGTTCTAGTAAACTCTGAAGGCTGTTGTAACCGAGACGCCATTAGAGTTTTAGTTAGGTTCCTTTAAACCCTGCACTCGGAAATAGTCCTGCGTCGACTACGCTTTTTAGGGGAATATAAAGTGTTTTAAGGTTAGGTTATATTAATCCGTATTTCTCAGGAATGGTACATTATCTTTTCATGAGAGTGGTACCACTGGGCAAGGGGGACCCGTCCTTCCCTCCACACCGCGTGAGGTGACTACCATCGCATGTATTTCACGAAAAATAATGCGTTTTGTTGTAAGCAGTATGTTCGTTTGACAATATTTCGAGAGTTTACAATATCGCTAGAGATATTACAACATAACGTATTTGACAATTTGACGGTGACATATATATTCACAATACAGTGGCACTCGCACTGGCATTTTGCATACATAAAATTAAAAATCAACACTACTGTTGTTTATTTTCCAATTCATCCATCAATCACTCATAAGTTAAAATTTCAATTAGTTTTGTTCATTTCAGAGATACAGTCGCGTTTAAATACGGTTCGAGCTCTACAGTCGCGCTACAAGAACTTATTTTAGATCCCGAGGCGCACTCTACCGCTCGCATAGCACCTTTGTAGATCCAAGGGTGCTACAAAGGGTGCGAGCGGTAGAGCGCGCCGTACTAACACCTCTGTACAACCACTGTAGACACATTGTAGACCCTTAGGCGGTACTACGTGGGCCTCTTTTGGGGGTACAGCGCGCAGCGGCGCTATAGCCGCTTGTACATCTACTGTAGATCTTATCTGTAGAGCGTATGCCGTTATTAGAAACCTCTAACCGGCCGCTGTACGGCTTGTTGTAGAGCTTGTGTGCTAGTTGGGTAGTCTTCTGCTAGTAAAATTCAAACGCAATTAACCGATTTGTTGTTGATATAAGGGGCCCCTCCAAGGCGCTGTCTCCACGAGCGAGAGAATCGCGGCGATATTATCGTCCTTGCCACGTTTTTCTATACACTCTCTTTTGGGCCGTCTCCACGAGCGAGAGAATCGCTGCGATATTTTCGTATAGAAATACGTCAAATCGCCGCGATTCTCTCGCTCGTGGAGACAGCGCCTATGAGCGAGTGAATCGCGGCGATTTAACGTATTTCTATACGAAAATATCGCCGCGATTCACTCGCGCGTGGTGGCGGCCCAAAAGAGATTGTATAGAAAAACGTGTCAGTTAGGTCGATAATATCGTCACGATTCTCTCGCTCGTGGAGGCGGCCCCTTAGACCCCGCCATCCACTTCGAGCTTACTTTAAATCATGCAGACAGAAACAGAAGTTACAACATTTTGATATTTACCTTGACGTTGATTTTTATTAGTGTTTTATTTATTTTATTCACAGAGAGCATTCGATACTTTTTCCAAGACTTACCTCAAGTATGATATTAACGCAGGCATTAGATATAAGCGCAGGAATTTCACGATCCTCAGACAGTATCCATAGTCTGAACTCCTCATGGAATTGATCTGCCTGTAAATAATTGCTATTTATGTTCTGGGTCAAATTAAAAATGGTAGTGTAAAAAAACGTCCCTAGTTATCGCTGGTTTTGTCCATCTACTACTGAAATAATCTACAAAGACTGCTAGCTATGTCGTCTTCTGGCTGGTAAGGCTACAACCCACGACTAGTGGCACATAAAGAAAGTAAGTAGAAAGAACTGAAAGTCATGGGAGAGAGCTAAGAGAACAGTAACATTTTAGATTTGTATACCTAGTATTAACTGGGTTGTGGAGGTCAGATAGGCAGTCGCTCCATGTAAAATACTGGTATTCAGCTGAATCCGTTTAGACTGGAAGCCAACCCCAACATAGTTGGGAAAAGGCTAGGCAGATTGTTATATATTTATATTTGCTTGAATAAGACACAAATTAATTAATCGTACATCTATATTCACACCTGACCATAGAGTAACAAGCACAGAGTAAATAGGAGGAGATGTTGTCTCTAGCTAACTTGTTTCTGTTTCTGGGCCGACAATGTTGCCAATAATAATAAAGCACGACACTCCAACACAGATGATGATACCCAATACGTTTGTGCAGTTATACTAGCTAGTTTAATCCGATCTCGTATAAATCGGCTTCAAATCTAACATTATTTCACGTGAATTATGAGCGACAATAGGCAGGACGACAGTATCAAAAAAATACAAATAACGACGAGTAATCGACGGATTATATAGAATTTTAATTTTTGATACTGTCGAAAAAGCGTGAAAAGTACTCTAACTCGTTTGTTAGAGTATTGGAAAATAATGGACACGTATTTTGTTGTTTTTGTAAATCAATGAATATTGACAAAGATACGAGTATAACTCGGGGGTCTAATTAGATTGTTTTGTCGTCTACCCTATTCCGTTAACATACTCGTACATACCGGTGACTCCAGGAATGCTGCGATGAATGCCTGCAACTCGTTCGTGAAGGGCGAAGCGCCCACTACGATGGCTAGCCAGTTGCCGCTGCGACATGTCTCTAATGCTGTCTCCCATGCTGCTTTTCCTTCTTCTATTCCCACCTGATATGAGGACAAGAGATATTCAATTTCTGCGTGTACATAAGTTTTTAGACAAGTCTAGCTATGTTAAATGTACTTAGAAACATAACGTTACGGTTTTGCTATTGCGTTTATGTTTTTTAATGTTTATGGCAAGAAATACATTTAAAACATAATTGGATAAAATACAAGGATAAAAAATCAGGTTTATAAAAATTTCTATGGAAATGTTACGCGTCCTTCACCGCCTGGCAACACAGTCGGGCGGGGGGGGGGGGGGGGCCTTCCTCAAACTTTTTGCAGCCTTTCTTTAAAATTACGGTTTTAGAGAAGGAGACCGCATCCCACGGCTCCCGACCAGTCCATCGACAGATCGGTTCCCACTTTTGTTACGAGGGCAAGGCTTCCCATGCGGCACACTCTGCCAGCGTATGCCATGCAGTGTCCTCCAGACAGTGGACGGAGTGATGACACCGAGCATCCGGCTCCTTGTTCATGCGACACAGGTACTTCCTAAGCAACAATGCCCCGAGAACAACTGCGCCGCCCGAAATAATAGGTAGCCGTGCCTCCTCTCGTCTCGAGCCATTCGTCGAGCACTGGTCGGATCGCCACGATGGTAGCGGTAGGGCGCAAAAGCCTGTCCCGCCAAGCCGGCGCCGCCACAAGGACCTCGCGGAGCTGGGACCTACGCAAATCGATCTCTAGCTACATCGGTTCAAACGTCACCTCGCGCCGTCGGTAAAGTGACGACATCACGCCACGCCACCTCGCCAACCAATGACAGCGCGGCTTCGAGCGTCGCGAGCGATTTCATCGTATGAGCTCACCATATATCTACTTTAAGAATGATATTGATACTCGAGATTACTTTACTTGCAACAATAATTATTGCTGTACTAACTGGAGTTAAAACATAGAAGTACCATGAAGTGTATACGAATAAACACTTCTTCATAGTGAACCAGAATAAAGATCATTGTAATTTGAGACAGTCATGTAAAGTCAGAGGTAATATAATTGTGTAAGAACCTATAAAAAACTTCCCCTGTAAGTTGCATTCGCGTGTTAAGTGGTCCTTAGGCCTTAGCATGAGCGCGCGCTGTAAACTTTATGTAAATACATCGATTTTAGATTTCAAAAAAATCTCGTTTTACATCGGTATAATGCATAATTTTAAGAATATATTGATATCTATGGATGACACTGATTGTTATGGGAATAAGGTTCACTTTTGACTGTGGGAATTTTGAGTAAGAGAAATACGTGTTTCCTTTAAGCTGATTTATTTACGACTAGTTTTGAAGTACAATTTCTTGTTGATATGAGGGCACTCACACACATGCACACGTAATGTTTAACTACTGCACACATTCAAGCATTCTAACTCAACATACCGCCCACCAAAGGGCCTATTCGCCCTTTAACAAAGAGTATTATAACTAAAAGGACAGTGATTATGATAACTCAGTAGTTACATTCGGTAGAAAATCAAGTTTACAAAAATAGTTCATTAACACAAACAAAATTAAGTTTCAATGTCTATTGGTAAATAACACAATTTACTAAATGATCTTTGCACAACAGTATCACCACTCTTAACACTGTACACACGCGTCACCCCGTCAGTGCCCGGATGTTTGTCCACTATGCGTCCCATCATCCATTTACCCGGGGGTAAATTATCGGATTTTATTAGCACAATGTGTCCTAGGTCAAACTCCTTTACTTTGTTGTGCCATTTTGAGCGTTGTTGCATTCTTGACAGGTATTCTGCCTGCCACCGGTGCCAGAAGTCAGTCAATAACCTCTGCTGATGTTGCCATCGTGATAAATGACTCATTGGTATATCTTGAAGGTCTGGTGTCGGAACAGTGATAGGGGTTTCACCGACAAGAAAATGACCGGGGGTTAGTGGTTGAGGATTGTCAGTGTCTGTTGAGTCGTCTATGATGCTTAGAGGCCGAGAGTTGAGGCAAGCCTCAACTTGACATAACAAGGTGCTCATCTCTTCGTAGGTAACATGATTGGTCAGGATACGTTTTAAGTGATGCTTCATTGATTTCACCCCCGCCTCCCACAGTCCACCCATGTGTGGGCTGTAGGCTGGGATGAAGTGCCACTTGGTTCCATCTACCGCTAACTTCTCGGCGATTGGACCGTCGAATTGTAATTTGGCTTCAGCCCAATCTGCGGCAAGTATCTTATTTGCTCCAACGAAGTTGCGTCCTTGGTCGCTCCATATCTGAGCGCATCTTCCCCGTCTGGCTACAAACCTTCGGAAGGCTCCGATGAAAGCCTCTGACGTGAGATCTCCTACTAGTTCCAGATGAACCGCCTTTGTCGCCATACAGACAAAAAGAGCGATGTATGCCTTGTTCGTCCTTGCACCCCTGCCTCTTGACATTAAAATCTGATATGGACCTGCGAAGTCTATGCCTGCATTCAAGAATGGTTTCGCAGGGGTAACTCGAACTCGAGGTAAGTCTCCCATTTGTTGTGACCTTTTTTTTTTTTTTTTTTTTTTTTTTAGGATGGGAAATCATCAAATGACTTCTCCCACTCTGGGCGGAGCGGGAGGGAGTGTCAGACTCTTACTGACTAAAACCCATCCATGTTCCTTCCTCGCCCTTTACTTTCCGGGGCCGCGGTATCTCTTTCGAACAGTCCCGCAACCCCGGCAGGCTTCGGCCCTTGCGGGCCCCTCTCTTATGCTGACATCTCTTTGAGGCGCGCGTGGAACACGAACGCGCCGTCGACACGGCCTGTCGTCGTTAGACGGACGGACGGCTAGCTAGCCCATAGCCAACCGTCCACAGGCCCGCATCTACGGTGGCCGGTAGCCACCACGTGGCCCCCGACGCCCGGTGCGTCTCCCGCGGCGGCCGGGAAGTGAGGATCTCTCCCTCTCTCGTTCCGCCACCTCCTTCGCTAGCATGACTGCTTCGCAGAAGGAGGTGACGGCTTCCCATTCCGTCTCGCTCCGGACCATGGATTGAACCAGGGCCGGACGCGAGAGGTCGCCGCCGCCGATCGCCGCTTCGAGGACACGGCGGTGCTCCGCCCACGCGGGGCAGACCTCCACCGTGTGCTCCACCGTGTCCTCCGGTCGATCCTCGCAGTGGAGACACCCGGGATTTGTTGTGACCTTGCAGTAGCGTTTAGTTTCGCACAAATGAGACATTTTCTGATCTGAGATTTAACTAAAGTCTTTACTTTCAGGATCCAGAATTTAGTTCGTAGGTAGCAGAGCATAAGTTGAACTCCACCGTGCAACGTCTTCCGGTGGGCGTCGGCGACGAGGAGAGCTGTCAGATTGTTGGCGTGATCAAGAATAATCGGGTGTTTGCCATCTTCATTTAGGTCAGAGTGACGCAGTCTCCCGCCCACCCTGAGGATCCCATCATCGTCCAGGTAAGGTTTTAAATTGTTTAGTTTGCTCATTCCTTTAATTTGTATCTTTCCTTTCAGTTGCTGTATTTCTTCTTCAAAGCTATCCCTCTGCGCTATTCTTATGCAGACTTTCATCGCCTCATCTAATTCCTCTGGTGTTACAGGTAAGTCTTTGTTTTCTAACTTTCTTCCCTTTAAGAATCTTTTGCAGTACATTATCGCTTTAAACAGTTCTTGTAACGTATCACAATTATCAAATTTTGCAGTTATACTTTTCTCGTTGTCAAGCTTTAGATTAACTTGTAATGTTTCCTTTCTTTCCAGATCTGTCATCATCGCTTTTGGTCTGCTGTATTGGATTTCTCCTTTTCTCAACCACGCTGGACCCTTCCACCACAATTCATCTTCTTTCAGGTCCAGTAAGGATTGTCCTCGTGAAGCAGCGTCAGCAGGATTTTCTGATGACTTGACATGGTACCAATTATGATTGCCGATGTTGTCGAGTACTTCAACTACTCTGTTTCTTACGTACGTGTTCCATCTTGTAGGATCACCGAATAGCCAGGAAAGTACAATAGTGGAATCGGTCCATGCGAACATCTGGCAGGTGGGTATATTCATTGCTTCCTTTATATGTTTCAATAGTCCAGCAAGTAGGACGGCTCCACTGAGTTCCAGGCGAGGTAAGGATTGAGGTTTAGTCGGTGCTACTTTCGTTTTAGCCGCGATGATTGATGTCCTTACGTTACCCGTGGCGGTTCGTACCCTTAGATAGGCAACTGCAGCGTAAGCTCGAGATGACGCGTCACAGAAGCCGTGGATAGTGACGTTATTCATTATCGTTTCAGTAGTGTAAAGCCATCTGTCTACTTCGATATCAGGCAAGTATTGATGGAAACATTCTCGTAGGCTATTCCATTCTGCGGCAGTGTTTTCGTCTACTTCTTCATCCCATGTTACTCCTTTCATCCATAATCTTTGAATGAGAAGTTTAGCAGGCAAAACAGAAGGTGCCAGCCAGCCTAGTGGGTCAAACAATCTCTGTAGATCAGCCAGGATTGTTCTTTTTGTTGTGATCTTTGACGTAGTAGGTAAGTTCAGGCTGTATTGAAACCGATCCTTGCCCATGTTCCAGTGTAATCCTAATGCTCGTGTGATTCCGTCTAATGTTATGTCTAGTTTGACGTGAGAGCTTCTTTCAGATTCTTCAAACTCTTTTAGAAAGTCAGCATCGTTAGAACACCACCTTTTCAGTTTGAACCCGCCTTTCTGTAGTATGGTGTCTATTTCCTTGGCCACCTTTACTGCATCTCTTACATTGTCTTTACCAGACATCATGTCATCCATGAAGAAGTCGCGTTTTATAATTTCCGCAGCTTCCGGATGGTTTTGTCCTTCATCTCTAGCTACTTGATGCAAGGTCCTTACTGCCAAGTAAGGAGCAGAAGCAGTTCCAAACGTGACTCTGGTAAGACGGTAGTCTTTGACAGATTCTTGATCATCCTTTCTCCACAGTATTCGTTGGAGATCTCTATCCTTTTCACTAACGACCACTTGCAGGTACATTTTTTGGATATCAGCCACGAAGCAGACTTTCTTCATACGCCATCTCATGATAAGACTTCTCATGTCATCTTGTAACTGGGGTCCTACCATCAGTTCATCATTGAGTGATATATTGTTTGTTCCCTTTTGAGAAGCGTTGAAAACAGTTCTTAATTTGGTTGTTTCTTTCTCTTCTTTAACTACAGCGTGGTGCGGTAGGTACACAGACGGATTAGTCATTTCTTGTTTTGGTACTTCCTCCATGTAATTCGTTTCGTAGTCTTTCATGACTGTAGTGTAGTCGTTCTTAAGTTTTGGGTTATTCTTGAATCTTTGTTCTAATTGATATAATCTCTTTAATGCTATTGTTCTCGTATCTCCTTGTGTTGATAGTAGCATGTTTGATTTCTTTGGTAACGTCACAATATACCGTCCTTCCTTATTTCTTTCAGTTGTCGTTTCGTAGATTTCCTCGCACTTTCGTTCCTCTGCTGTGGGTTCTCGTTTGTCGTATGGATCTTGTTCCCACATTCGTTTAAGCATATCGTTTAGGTCAAGATTGAGGTGCATGACTATGATTTCATCTCCTTGTTGTTTGTTTTCCACGTTCCCAAACAGGATCCAACCCAGTGTGGTGTTTTGAGCACATGGTGTTCCTGGGGGACCTTTGATTACTTCACCCTTCATGATTTGGGCACACACGTCAACACCTAGTAATAAATCAACTCGTCCTGATTTATTGAAGCTTGGATCCGCCAGAGCAAGTCCTTGCAGATGCGGCCAGGTGCTGGTGGAGATGGTTTGTGACGGTAAATTGGCAGTGAGTCGCGTAGACATAATATACGTTTTGACCTTCAGGTTGAAACAAGCGTCGTGTCTAGATAGTAGTTCGATTTCTGCAGCATGTTTGACATTTGTTTTGGTTGAGCCGACTCCAGTGATGGTGCCATTGGCAGGCGTTCTCTTCAATCGTAACATCTGGGCCGCTCTTTCACTCATAAATGTTGCCTGCGAGCCGTGGTCAATCAGAGCACGAAGCACTGTCACTTGTCCTGTTTCGTTTTTCCTCACTGGTACAAGGGCTGTGGCCAGTAATGCAGTGGACAAATTAGCAGCGACATGCGATGAAAGTGTAACTTTGGTTTCGGCTGATTGTGCAGAATCTTGAGGAGTTTCAACTTCTTTATCTGGTTGGTTCTTATTGTCTGGTTGATTTGGTGACGTCATGGGCGTGGATTGATGCGTAAGCGTGTGATGACGTTTGTGACATTTACGACAGGACATCTTCAGGCGACATCTATAAGCTGAGTGTCCAGGGGCCAGACAATTGTAGCATAGATTGTGTTTTTTGAGGTACTCGCACCGCTCTGTTGGATTAAGTTTGATAAAGCCCTCACAATGACACAATGTATGATCTTCTTTGCACATAGTGCAGCTTCTTGGTTTCGAAGAGGTCGTAGCATTTGACGTTGATACGTGAACAGCGTATTCTTTTCCCCTAGGTGTAGGTTTCTCTCTGGTTGGAGGCGTGACAAGCTCAAGCGTGCGGTATTTCGATTGTAAGAACTTGCAAAGTGCATCCCATTTAGGTAACTCATCGTCATTGTCATCGTAAGCAACTTCTTCCCATTCACGATGCGTCTCTGGGTCCAATTTTTGGACGACTAAAAATACAATGAGTGAGTGGGTGAGCGTATCCCATGAGCTGGTTGACAGTTTCAGGTTTGTCAGTGCGTTCAGACATTCAGTAGTGGTGTCCAATATTGATTTTATGTTATTTGCAGTTTGCGTAGTCATCTTCCTTTGTGCAAACAATCTTTTCAATATTGAGTTGACAATAATGCGCTTGTTACCGAAACGCGCCTTCAGCATACTTAACGCGTCGTCATAGTTAACCTCTGTAACCTGCACGTGTTTCACTAGGGCCAGGGCTTCTCCCGTAAGACTGCTTTTTAAATAGTGCAACTTTTGTACCTTACTTAATGTTGGATTGTTGTGCACTAATGACATGTAAAGATCTTGATAAGCAGGCCACTCATCATAAATACCTGAGAAGGTGGGAAGTTGAATCCTCGGTAACTTGACTTGCACTTCCATACATGGTTCGGAGCCACTGTTGTTATTGTCAGCTTGCGACGCCTTATTGTGTGCACTCAGTAAATCATTAAGATCGGCTAATAAACAAATATACAAATCTTCCTGAATAAAGTAATCATCGTTCACAAAATATGGAATGTTTTGTCGATTCGCTTTGGGAACACACTTCACTAGTTCTATATGTGTATTTTTGAACGTAGACCAGCATTCTTCGATGGCTTTAATCCGTGTTTCATCTTCTAATATATTTAGTAATTGTTCCGGTGTATTCGCCATACTTGTTGTAATAAGCCTTTAATTTGTCAAAATAGATCGTTTCTTCGTATCTTGTAAGCAGTTATAATATTATTATCTTGTTATGATCGAACACATTCACTAATGGCTTTAAATGAACGTCGATTTTTTACAACAAATTCTTTCTTTTGTTCTCCGTTCGCCGAGCGACCCGTCCTTTTGTATTAGCGCTCGGTGCTTGAAACGTCGTAAGTCGATCAGGTATCCGGCTCGATGTCGACCAAAATGTTATGGGAATAAGGTTCACTTTTGACTGTGGGAATTTTGAGTAAGAGAAATACGTGTTTCCTTTAAGCTGATTTATTTACGACTAGTTTTGAAGTACAATTTCTTGTTGATATGAGGGCGCTCACACACATGCACACGTAATGTTTAACTACTGCACACATTCAAGCATTCTAACTCAACACTGATTGTGCTTGGTGGAAACAACTTAACTAAAATTCTATAGAATTATTGTATTTTCAATTCAAAAATCGACGTATTTGCGTTATGTTTACACTTGCGCTCTTGCTAGAGCTTCATGTATCACAGTATAGTGCAGCATGGTTCTTGTGGTGCTGTCGGCAAACATTTGTAAAATTGTATTGAAAAAAACCAGATGGCAGTTTACTTCCGACTATGGCTAGGTTTTTAGAAGAACACTGCAAAATACACACTAGAGTCGACGCAATGTAAGATCCATAAAAAATTGACACCGCTATCGGAAATTGAACTTTATTACTAATACGCTAACAAACTAATGTCTAAACGAGCTTTTTTTTTTTTAATACCTTTAGAGTATTAAAAAAATAAAAGGCTCGTTTATAACTGAAAGGTGCAAAAAACGTCCATTGTCAATGGCATTCAAATGCTTGAAGGTGTTTGAAGCAATGTAGTAAAGAGAGTCACATGTGTGAGTTGTCGGTTGGTGGCGGCGGCGGCGAGTGCGTCGTGCGCGTGCGCCGCCAGCAGCAGCACGGGTCGCGCCACACGTCGCGCCCGCACCGCGCACGCCTGTCCGCGCGCCACGCGCTCCCCGCCGCTCACCACCCCCGCACCTGACAACCAAACACAACATACTAAACACATGGGGAACTAATCAAACTAAACTAACTCATTTATAACTAAACAATTACGTTCTCACTTCTCGTGCTCTAAAAGTACGCCAATATAGCCCTACGAAGCGGGACTAAAGTGACCACTTTAGTCTCTAGGGAGTAAAAAGTAATTAGTTTTTTAATTTCCTTCATGTGGCATAGACAAACTCAAACAGCCAGTAAATATACTATTATCTCTGGAGTGTGGACCATATATCTTATTGCAAAAGTTGAGAGTTTAAGTTCCATGGTTTTTCCGCAAAAAAGGTGGCGTCATGTGTTTTAAATTGTTAATCTGTGACTGCTTTAGAAAGAAAAAACTGACCGCGAAAATTTCAGATTTTTTGTCGTGTAAACTTGTTCGGTTTTAAATGAATTTATTAAGAATGTGCGTCCAGTGACAGTGAAGAGTTTGACGTCGAGCAAAGAGCAAAAGACATAATAGATAATCTTTTGCCGCCAAAATCGCGGAAGATTTACCTAAAAACTTACGAAATTTCTATGGACTGGAAGAATAAGAAGCAAATGTTTTTGTACCATATTTACTATTATTCTCGCATTCAAAGTGAAAAGTACAGTTTGCACCTCGAGACTAAACGCCAACTTAATATACCCTCGGCTTCATTGACTCCCTCGCACGCTCGGGAGTCAAACCACCTCTGGTATATTATGGCTTCGATTAGTCCCTAGATATAAAATATACTATTTCATTGTTGGTAGCTCAATTCATCTCGTTGACCCTTTTAAAAATCTTCTAATCAAATTAGTTAGGCATGCAGTGAGGTGTCATCAAGTGGTAGTAAACATAAATATCCTGTTCTATGTAACTTTAAGGCAGTGATTTTTGGTAACTGATAAATTTTGGGAATGACAAAAGCCATTGGACACTTTGGACAGTGATCCGATTTTAGAGCATTATGGACTGAAAACACTTGTTGCACATAAACTTAAGTTCTTATTTTACAGTATAGTTTCTGAACACAATATTACCCAGTAGTTGGTCAACGAAAGCCACAATAGCTCGGTAGGCGCTGTCTGGTCGAGTGACAGCCACTGCCACCACACTCTCAAAAGAGCTCAATTTTAGTCTGCTTATTATATTGATATCCCCTGATTGAAGGAACTCCTTCCAAATATCTTCGTTTTGCAGAGAAAGCCTATTGCAAAGATCTTCATTGACCACCTGAAATTAATAAGCCACACATTTTTTTACTGTTCCTAACTGAAGTATTTTAAATCTTTTAATAAAAAAAAAGTCTGTGTATAAAACCAACCTTGAGTTTAGCTATTTTCTTGATGCAGTCCGGTGGTATCCAGGAGTGTTTACTTCTGATTTCATTATCGTTACCAGCATCTTCTAGGTCGTGACTACCTATAAATACTTCCCACAGCTGGAAACGAGACAAGATTAGAAAAACTATAAATAGTAAAGTACAATATAAATCTCAGGCCTCGTATCCAACATTTGGCGCACGACATGTTGCACAACATCTTGCTCAACGTGTTGAAAGTCAGCGCGGAACTTTTGGTTAGCAACTTTTGTTTTGTGTTGTCATGTTGCGCGCCAGCCGCAATGTTGCCCGACATATTCAGCGTCACGTCGTGTTGCGCGTCAATTGTTGCCTGGTATATACAATGCTTTAGCAATACTAAAAATGAGCATAGGATTGATTTGAATGACTCACTACTCAGTAAGCAAAGAGTGACTGACCTCATTTGGTATTATATCCTCATAAACTTGTTTCAGTAAATACAAAACGACTACATATTTGTCTTTCTTGTGCAGACTCAACAGAACTCTCTCCACAATTTTTCTAGTCACACATTTGATAACTTCGGCATTGTTTATTTTTGTTTGGTCCTGCAACAGAATTGAATTATTAATTAGCGTAACATTGTTTTTGTGTACACTATTTATTTGTTACCATTTATTTATATGGGTGTCAAATAAACATTAGTCTTTCTATTTTTTTTACTCCCAAACTTTTTATGTAAGTACTGGAGACAGGGCCGTGGTCAAAGGGTGGGAGGGGAAATTTAGGACCAAATTGCGTGAAGGATAAATTAAGTTCTCTTTGTTTATTCATACCAAAATCAGTTAAGGAATAATTCTGTCAACTTACACAGAATTAACAAAGAGTGTACCATTAACGAACGAGAAAAATGAAGAAAAAGAAGAATAATAGCATACCGATACCTATACCGAAGGTTGGTATTTCTATAGTTGGTAGAGATTTCGGGCCCTGCCTGCAGACACTATTAATTCACCTGTACTTTGGAGTAGGTTCTCAATTTAACATGGGCTTGTTTTGTACAAGTATCTCCATTTATTTCCCTCTTGACTTTATGACCAGGGTTTTACTAACCGGTTGTCTCCTCACAGCATCAACGAAGACATCGAGCACGGCATCAACAGGCAGCGCTATGAGTGGCCAGCGCGTGGCCAGCCCGTTGGTGGCCAGGGCCAGCATGGCCGCGCGTTGTGCCGCAGTCTCGTACATGTGACACGCGGCCTGGCTAGCATGCTCCACCTCTCTGGCGGCCGCTAAAGCTTCCACTATGGTGTCGTTGGTAGCTCTAGTCTTGCTTAAAGAAGCAAGCACTCCCGCGTCTTTTAGTATGTCGCCTTTGTTTGATAACTCACGGAGGAGGTTTTCCTGTTACATTAACAAGTTTGTTTATTTCTTGGAAGCTAGATACAATGTTTGTTCATATATGGTGCATAAAATTAATCATGACCAACTGTGAGATAAAATTATTGTAAAATGTAATTTACAAACCTGCAATTCATGTTGTTGTTTCTGTAGAGTTGCTTTCTTTAGTTTGATTTCTTTGGATTTTTCATCTACCTCTGGATTTTGCTGTTGCAAGGCGTAGTAGACTAGTTGGTCTAAAAAGAGCAATGACTATGTAAAGACCATGATTAATGTCTTCTAGAAAATGAGATCCTACTGAAAAAATGAGTAACCGAGAATAGAGTACTATGTGACACGGGCAATCAGATCTATATAACCGGCAAAACCGCAACCCCTGTCGTACAGGTTGTCCTAGCTCTGGGGTTGAGACCACACTCATGTAATGGTTTTAATCAAATTATTATTAAAGGATATCACCCAGCCTACACACATTTTTGGGCTCTTTTCAAGAGTAAAAAAAAAAACAACCAAAATAAACTTATTATTTGGATAGAGCGTAACATAACAAACATTTTTTATTGTTACAACAAAGTCGTAAGTCAATTCACCGAGAAGTTATTCAACCACAAAATATCCGAGATCACCCAGATGGGTGTAATTTTTTTAGTCTGCCAACTAAAATAAACGCAATAATGAGATAGAGCTCATGGATATAAACATTTTTTATTACGCCACCCAAGTTCTATAGCAAAGTTTTAAATAAATAATAATGATTACTATAGTATAAGATCTCCTTGAAGCCCAAACTCGTTGATGTGTTTATCCTGCTCGTTCTTACCTACGGTGCTCAGACCTAGTCTCAACTAATTGCTAAAGTACCGCCTTGAGGTCTGCCGAAGAGCAACGCAACGCAGCATTCAGAACGAGCCACCTCTTTTTAGGCATTGGCGGCGCTGTCCATCCTCAGGTTAATGAGCTGGACGCGGACTGCTGGGTAAAAGCCTTCCAGGTGATCTTCTGCTGCGCCGCCTTGAAATATTGCCTTCGTGATGCGCGTTCAGATCATCACACCGCCTCTTTCTAGGCCGGCCTCGGCAGCGCCGTCTATCTTCAGGCACCCATCCTGTTGAGACCTTTGCCCAGCGGTCGTTATGCATGCGGCGCACATGACCTGACCAATCCCATTGGAACCTGGCAGCATTTTTGCCTAAGTCAGTAATTCCTGTTTTTGAGCGAACCATTACGTTCCATATTTTATCTGTTCTCTTTACACCCAGAATGCTGCGCTCCACCGCTTTTTGGCTGACCCCAAGGCGGAACTTTTGCAATGAGTGACTAGGTCTGAGCTCCGTAGGTTAGGATGGGCAGGACAAACACATCAATGAGTTTGGGCTTCAAAGAGATCAGCAGATCACCCTTGATTAGTGTCTTCATCAACCAGTAGCATTTATATTATAGTAATCATTATTATTTATTTAGAACTTGAGTGGCATAGTACAAAATGTTTATATCCATGAGCTCTGTTTAATTATTGCGTTTATTTTAGTAGGCAGACTAAAAAAAACCGGCCAAGTGCGAGTCAGACTCGCGCACCGAGGGTTCCGTACAAACCTGTAGGTATATAAGTAAAAGTTATGGTAATTTAAGATTTTCGGAATTTTTCCTATATGTGTACTTTATAACGTTGCTTCGTCTGGAAGTATCCTTTAGGTTTTGATTCCCTTGCGAGTAGTTGCGAGTTTCAAAATATGCGGCTTTAATTGCTGTATCTTTTGATTGCGTTGACGTAGAAGTTTGATTTTGTTACAGCTTAAAGATATTATAGACTTGAGTATTTGTTAAGAATTTCAATATAATACCACTACGCGTTCATGAGTAAAGGGGTAATAAGTTTAAAATTATAAAAATATTTTTATTATATGATGTAACTAAAAATTTATGCTTTTCGCAATTTTTCCTTTATCTGTGTTATAAGACGTTGCTTCGTACCAAATTTCAAGATTCTGAGTTCACGGGAAGTACCCTGTAGGTTTTGATTCCCTTGCGAGTGTCGAAAATTTGCGGCATAAACGGGAGTATCTTTTGATCGCGTTGACTTAGAAATTTGATTTTTTCACAGCTCCAAGAGACCATAGACTTGAGTATTTGATATGAATTTCAGCTTGATACCTCCACGCGTTCCTGAGAAAAAAGGTCTTGACAGACAGACAGACAGACAGACAGACAGACGGACAACAAAGTGATCCTATAAGGGTTCCGTTTTTACCTTTTGAGGTACGGAACCCTAAAAATACCCCAATCTGGGTGATCTCGGATTGTATTGTATTGTACAACGGGCTGATGTCCGCAACTCCACGCCAATGCGCGTATTTTGCGTATGGGCTATAATCCACCACGCGGATCCAGTGCGGGTTGGTAGATGTCACATGTCTTCGAATTTTTGGTTCTAGGACATCAAAATGTTTCCTCACGATGTTTTCCTTCACCGGTTTTGAGAGCAGTGGTGATGAAATAAATTACACAAAGTAATGCGCCTGCCTGGGTTCGAACCCACGACCTACTGTTCGTTAGTCGGAGCCGCTACCACTGGGCCACTGCTGCTCTCGGATATTTTGTGGTTGAATAACTTTTCGGTGAATTGACTTTGGTGTAATAGTAAAAAAAAATTATTATGTTATGCTCTGTTTTTAAGCCAATCTGGGTGATCTCTTTTATGAAGCACATGACGTACCAGTGAGTGCATGTAAGGTAGGCGTGAAGTTTATAGGCGAGAGTCGCGCAGCCACGTGCGGCGGCAGCGCGGGCGCGGCGCGGGCCTGCAGCACCACGCGCGCGCCCTCCGCGCCCCCCCACCACGCGCCGTGCACGCCCTCCACCTCGCTTATCACCAGCGTGCGGCCTAGCCTGCAGGGTACACCGAAACACGTCTTACAAATCGTCCAATCTATAAATACGAGCTCTCTTTATACCAATCATTTTTGTTAATTTATCTTCTTGAACGGGGATTGTCCATTTAAAAAAAAAATGCTAATTTCAAAACAATTCCATAGCAACTGGAACGTTGCCGCGTTGAAACGTTCTGTGTAATAAATAAGTAAAAATAAAATGATCTTTAATACATTTTAAGTGAAGAAAACAGCATGTGAACCGCAGAACCGAACGATTCGATGAAATGTGACATCCACAAACCCAGTCTGGGCACGCGTAATAAATTATAGGGATTGTGGCAAAGGGATCAGTGTTCCAGTAGTGTAATGGAAATGTTATAGGTTGTTTGTGTTTTGTTGTAAATCTACAGGTTACCTGACAGCATATTGCACGGTTGTCATTAACTTCTCACTGCGCTGTGACACAAAGTCACACTGCGAGCCGGCGAGCGTGTTCTTTAGCCAAGTCAGACCCTCGCCGTCGGGGTCCACGATTAACGGCATGAACCCACACTTCTGACTCTCCAAAAACTATCAAGAAAATAGTAGATTATACAACAAGTGATAAAAGGGAATTTAACTCGAGGGACGAAGTTTGATCACGAGTGCAGCGAAGGATTCTTCATCTCAGATTAGAATCTTGAGCGGAGCGAGGGATTGTATTTTTTATTTTTTTATTTTATTTCAACATGTAGTCTAGATATAGGTTATGTTAATTTTGTACCATTAAACCAGACATGGTTTGTATTGGTACTCACATTCGCTAAAGCAGCACTGCTTAATCACTACTAAACAATATCAGTAAAAAACTAGGTACATGAAAAATATTTATTTTAGCCGTAAACATCTATCAGTAAGTAACACGCAATGATGGATGCAGTTTTCTCCGTGGGTCAGAAAGTAAGTACGTAAAGCTCGATCTCGGCTGTCATTTGTAGTTCTTTGACAGTCTTAACAGGAAGCCAGTGGCTCAAAAGTCTGACAACCAGTCTTACCAAGCGGTACCGTATTCCGCACCCAGTACTAACTGGGATGAGAAGATTAGATAGGCAGTCCATATAAAATACTGTTTGAAATTAGAACAATATTCGAAATTCAGTGTAATATTCTTGTCGGCACATTTTATTTGTTCATTTAGTCCTTGTTCCAAATTCAAAATGTCTTTATTCACTCAGTGAGTTAAAGAGCGTTTCATTCACTGTTATCGATGAATAAAATGCGCTTTTTCGAGTGGTGGTAAAAAACTTTTTTGTAAAAAACTTTTTTGCAAAAAATAAAACCGAATTAAAAAAAATAACTTTAGCTTCAGAAGACCTATGTTTGATTTATTTACTTACTTAGTTTTTTTGTTTTTATTTTGCTCTTTTTGGCGGTTTACTTGTGCTTACCCCTTTACAGCGTACCGGCGTGATGTTATGTTATGAACTGGTGTAAACAATAGACAGACATGAGATTTCAGCAATCCCAATCCATTTGCTATCATTTAGTGAGGAGCCTATCTCTGAAGTTCTTCATCAGATCTTCACCAAATTGAAATGGGACCACTTTAAGAAAGTACTCTTCCTAAAACTACCCAAATCGCATCAAGTATGCCTATAAAATTGAAGAGTTATCTCTATTTCTCCAGGATCCCATCATCAGATCCTGACTTGATGATTATGGGACTACCTGGGAAGTATACCGTTTCAATCAAAAGAATAATAATTTAAATCAGTCCAGCCATCTTCGAGTAATCGGGGAACATATACAAAAAAAAAAGTTTCCGACGAATTGAGAACCTCCTCCTTTTTGAAGTCGGTTAAAAATATATTTTTAACATAGCCGAAGCAAATCACAAGCGACTATAAGAATCAACTTACAACAATGAGCTTCCATCGTCATCATCATGCCTAGCCTTTTCCCAACTATGTTGGGGTCGACCTCCAGTTTAACCAGATGCAGCTGAATACCAGTATTTTACATGGAGCGACTGCTTATCTGACCTCTTCAACCCAGTTAGTACTGGGTACTACGATACCCCTTGGTAAGACTGGTTGTCAGACTTTTAGGACCAGTTGACTACTTGTAACGACTGTCAAAGATCTACAAATGATAGCCGGGACCACCTGCTTAACGTGTTGTCCGAGGTACGGAGGAAACTCGGTATGTAATGGGTGGTCACCCATCCACAGACCAACCTAGGCAAGCACGGCTTAACCTAAGGATTAGCGGCTGTTATTATTTTGTTACGAGCTCTTCCGGCTTGCCACAGTGAGCTTAATTCAATTTATTACCAAATCTCGACTAGATTGACTGTTGTCGTTTTGGTCAACACATCAAAACTCGGTATTTTACAAGGTTCTTTTTATTCTGGTTTAAAGAGTTTGTAAGTGTGCATTGCGAATTCTGGGGAAGCTTACCTGATCGATCAAGGCACCGTTTTTAATAGCCGAAGTATCGGATGGGAGCCCGTCAGCTTCCCATTTCAACTGCTTTTCAGTGGTGGATAGAAAGTTTATGATGGAAAATGATGAGTCCTCAAATCCAATAAGCGCACTCCATTTCGTTACGTAGGTCCTGTAAAAATCCACTCATACTCGTAGTGTATTCTATGCTTTATATTTTGTGAAATTACTACTAAACAACGTTGTAATACCTGGCTTGTGGTTCAGTAACATCTGGTAAGTAAACGATGTATGCCGCTGATAGCAGCGATCTCTGGTTGAGTTGCGATATTTCTGTTGATATGTTTCCCAGCTGTAACAAAAATTTTATATTCATGTTTACATTCATTTTACCCGACTGCGGCGTAGCTTATAAATTATAAAATTTAGCAATAAAATAAAAAAGAGCTTGCATGCTTGATTGCCCTCTACTTAGAATGACTATCAAAGAGAGCTGGGTTAAATCTCGTAAAGAGAGATGATACGGGTGTCATATTTTAGACAATATGGGATAATTTTGCACCAGAGTAGAAAGTGTAAAAAGAATAAGTAATTATTATGTAAAATTTCATAATTTCTTATTATTTTGGGGTCTTTTTGCTTATTTTTCAGGAACATTTATTTAATAATTTGATAGCCTCGTCATCTAAGTTGCAATAAGATCATTTACACGTCTCTTAAATTCAAAGACATCAGCATTTTATTGAACATACCCTAGATCAGCCGATTAGAAAAACAAAATGGCTGCCATTCGCAGGGTGTGGGGTTAGGAGTATTTATTTGTCGATAGAAATGATAAAAAAATATGCTTTTAAAGTATCGGTAACCGGTAGCCAAACACCTTGTATAGTGGCCGAGATCTAAAACCCGTTGCTTAGCATTTTTGCTAAATGATTTTTGACACTGTCGTACAATTGCAAGATAAAGACGGAAACGTGTCTAAGTTAAAGTGCTAAATGTTTCTTTAAGAGTTTCCACACCGTATAGTAATGATAAATAGGCGTGTGACAACGCAACTTAGAGAATGTTGTTATAAGTACTAGCACTTCGGCCGCGACTTCGTCCGCGAAAATTATGATATCTCAGCTAATTTGCATGAAATCAATATAATTTATAGCCTATGTTATTGGTAAAGATGTAGCTTTCTAATGGTCAAAAGGGTCTAAATTTTTTTTAAAAATCGTTTGACTAGTTCTTGAGTTAAATTGTAACAAACAAAAGTTAAAGCTTTCCTCTTTATAATTAGTTTAGAAATACAATATGTCTCACGTCGTTTTCCCACGCAGTGTACTCATGCGCGAGCTGATCTATCAAGTTAGTGGCCGCAGTAATAGTTTCATTGGCCTGAGTCAGCTTCAGTTCCAGTGCAGCGGCGTCGCGCGTGTGTTGTCCTAGTTGGTCCTGTAGTGCTGCCACGCGCTCCTCTACTGTGGCCAGACCACTCGACAGTGCTGCCATCTGCTGCTCTGCGTCGGTTAAGTTCCTGGTGGTATGGTGAGTGGGAGAGTTGTTACATTACACATATTGATCGGACACTTTGATGAATCATGTTTTGAACGATTTGGTACAATTGGAGCTAAGCCAAGCCGCCGACCATGCCGATCCAAATGTGTGTGTAATTTGTACCTTCCAAGGATGTAGCTAGGATTTTGTTAAGGGGGGGGGGGGGGGCAGGTATAGACAAACCAAGAATATTCTAAGGTAAATGCTGCATCACCGATGGGACAGATTATGTTAAAAATGAAAAACAAATCTAGATTCAACAATTCATAGTACAATCTTTCAATTTATAGGGAATTTCTAGTTACTAGTACAAAAGAAAGTGTGACGTGCCATTTTAAATCAGTTCTTTCATGCTAGAAAAAAAATACAATGGAATGGAATGTTCAGCACGTACTTGTGCAATTCCGCTTGATGGGCTTGCAGCGGCGTGACGCGCTGCAGCGCGGCGGCGTAGTGCAGGTTGGCGCGCACCCACGCCGCCAGCGGGGCGCACGCCGCACTGGCGCGCCGGGCCGCGGACGTCTCGAACGACGCGCCGCGCGACGCCAGCAGCTTCTGCACGCTAGCTAGCGCAGCTGGACTGATCTGACTTGCGTCCAAGCATCTGGATAATAAAAGCGGATGATTGCTATCAGTCAAATGTTGGACTTACTTAGACATCTCTTATTCTTCATCCACTCTCATACAAAAGCTACCGACCTCACTATGAGAATTCTCACTCCACCACCTGAACCAGGCAAATTGTTGCAAATTAATAAAGGGGTTTGAATTTTTTTGGCGGCTTAACTAACCCCATTTTAGTTTTTTTCAAACTAAAAGAAAAAATAGTTACAGTCAGGAACTCAGGACGACCAGGATTCTATGGGCTAGCTAGCCGTCTAATGACGCCATGCCGTGTCGACGGCGCGTTCGTGTTCCACGCGAGCCTCAAAGAGATGTCAGCATAAAAGGAGGGGCCCGCAAGGGCCGAAGCCTGTCGGGACTGCGGGACTGTTCGAAACAGATACCGCGGCCCCGGAACGTAAAGGGCGAGGAAGGGACATAGATGGTTTTTAGTCAGTAAAAGTCTGACACTCCCTCCCGCTCCGCCCAGAGATTCATACAAATTTTTTCCAAACCTTTGTTGTAATATCCGACCATCTTCACAACCTGGACTACTTCTAAGTAATCTACTCGTAACTAATCTTTAACATAAACTAATAATTTGAATTACATATTAACCTAATATCTTCTTTAACGCCTCGTTTGGACAGGAAATTCTTCATAGAGTGCCAAGAGGTGTCAGCGATGCCCATGAGGCGCAGGACTCCTTCCAACACATCACGTACGACTTCTGGAGGGGCTCGCAGTGATCGGACCTGGGACACGTCGAAAATCATAGTTTTTAGGGTTCCGTAGCCAAATGGCAAAAACGGAACCCTTATAGATTCGTCATGTCTGTCTGTCTGTCTGTCTGTCCGTCCGTATGTCACAGCCACTTTTTTCCGAAACTATAAGAACTATGCTGTTGAAACTTGGTATGTAGATGTATTCTGTGAACCGCATTAAGATTTTCAAATTAAAATAGAAAAAAAAACAATAAATTTTGGGGGTTCCCCATACTTAGAACTAAAACTCAAAAAATTTTTTTCGTCAAACCCATACGTGTGGGGTATCTATGAATAAAAATATAAAAAATGATATTGAGGTTTCCGACATCATTTTTTTCTAAACTGAATAGTTTGCGCGAGAGACACTTCCAAAGTGGTAAAATGTGTGTGTCCCCCCCTGTAACTTCTAAAATACGAGAATGATAAAACTAAAAAAAATATATGATGTACATTACCATGTAAACTTCCACCGAAAATTGGTTTGAACGAGATCTAGCAAGTAGTTTTTTTTAATACGTCATAAATCGTAAACAGCAATTTATCTTTCACTCAATCTGCTACGGAACCCTTCATGGGCGAGTCCAACTCGCACTTGTTATTATCTCAATAAGAAACACAAGGAGACGGTGCAAATTTGGACATTGAACGTAATGTTGGATTTGCAACTACACGAACGCTGGCGCAGTGGCTGATCGATTGGTTGATGCTCGTGGGTTCGATTCCCTCACGTAGCGAATATTTGTATGGAGTTTAAATGTTTGTTAAGACACCCACGATACAGGAGAAATTAATAGTCTCTAATGTAAAAAAAAACTTCCTGCGCTGACTCTCTCAGCCTACATTTGCAAAAACAGCGCTCAAAGTTTAACGACATTTATTATTTTCACTGTCGGTATGGTACAATTTTACACAAAATACTTACTTCGCTTAGAGACTCGGGTCGTATATCTCCAACAGCCGAACGAGCCGCCGCTATAATGGGTTCCACAGCAGCTAACTCGGCTTCTATTTCTTTTTTCCTGTAATAAAATAAAGATCATGGCTTGCGAGTACACTAGAAACTGGAAAGATATTCCTATTTTGTGATATTGCTTTAACCTTTTGGACGCCATTGTCACATATACGTGACAAGCAAGCGCGTGCCCTGTACGCCAAACGTCACGAATATGTGACAAAATAGTAGATAAAATTGTGGCTTGGCGTGGAGGGCACGCCCGTGTGTTTATGCTATGGCGGTCAAAAGGTTAAACTATGGAAACTGTGATATGTAGTCACATGATATGACTACGAAAGAAGTGAGATCTGATGACGGTTACTATAGCATCTCGACGTCTTTTCTTTCGTATGAAAGTATAATCATATGCTACGTCGATCTGAAAATAACTGGTTAGGAAGGTGATGGCCTGCTTTATCTGCTACAGTGTGTCGTGACCACAACACAATTTCAGAAGCGGTGCTTTGCTTATATAGAGGCATAACGAACAGGGTGTTAAGTTCATCATCTTTTAAAAAAAGATTTTACGTGAGAGACGAATGTCGTATACGGCGGGCCACCCTAGCTGGTTACAATAATGCTGGGCGCGGCCCCTTCCCGTGGTTTATAATAATTCCGGAAACACACTTACGTGGCGTGGTGTAGCGTGGCGCGAAAGAAGCATATCAGTTTCATACATTTAGTATGGTTAAAGACATATTTGTATGTCGTGTCGTGTCGTGGCGCGTTCTGGCGTTTCGCTGACTGCTCACCACCGATTGGCCAGAGCGGTGGTGGGGTTATGGCGTGACACCACGTAAGTGTGTTTCCGGCATAAGTGTTTTCTTGTCCCGATAACACGGGACCGTTGTTGGTCTGCCTTTATAAGCGAGTACGCGCGCCCGTGTATGTAGTTGCTACGAGCACTAATGTAGGCGCGCCACTTTCTTTAATGCCGTTGTTGTCGGGCTCTTGTATATTTCCTGATGCAGAATTTCGCGTGACGTCTAGCACTTCGTCCGCGACTTCGTCCGCAAAAATTGTGATAGCTCTACCAATTTCAATGATATCAATATAATTTAGCCATGATATAGTATAGCCTGTGTTACTCGGTAAAGATGTAGCTTTCTAATGGTGAAAGAATTAGGTTAAGTACCTAGTTCTTGAGTTAAACCGTAACAAACAAACATAAAATAAAATCTTTTCTCTTTATAATATTAGTTTAGATGCTGACACCGCCGCTACGCTAAACATTAGTAGGTAAGTACTCACTTTATCTGCAGCTTCTCATTCTCAATCTCAATATTCCTCTTCAAGGTCTGCATCTCGTCCTTGTGGTCGGTGTTGGCGCGTACAGTGGCACTGATCTGCTGCAGCGCATGCGCGGCCGCTGCTTGCTTCTCTCGTAGCGCTATCTCCTGCTGGCCCGCTTCCGCTTGTAGGCGTGATACGTCACTGCGAGCGCGGCGTAAGGCTTCTACGCCAGCCTAGATATACAGGTTTGTAACCTCAGTTCTATGTATGTATGTTTATAATAAACACCATAGCTTAAACCGCTGGTATTTTAAGCTCTTGTTAAATTAGATAAACACAGTTCCTTACACGGCGACAATGAGTATGGTGAGGACTTTTAAAATGTTAAGATTCTAATTAAGAAAGTTTATAATTTTTACCGACGATAAATTCAATCGGGCACACGGCTTATATCCTTTAATTCAGTGCCTGTTAGCGAAGAAGACACAATAGTTAAATAATCGCGTCAGACCGATTCGGTCGGGGTCCACAGATGATGAAAAATTTTCATCGGTTATTCAAAAAATTGCTGCTTTCTATATAAGAGTAGATATTGCTTCACGGTCCGAATGTATGGAATAGCAGATTTTTTTATCTATGAAAAATTGCTATGTGGAGGGATTCAGAATGATGTACTGAATACATGGTAACGGTGCATCGGTGGTGCGTCGGTGTTTCTTCCACTCTGTATTTGTAATCACGTTCTTGAAAACGGTTCTACCGATTTCGATCAAAGTTGCAATATAACGGTTTACGGGGGCAAAAAATCGATTTAGCTAAGCCTCATAATTATGGGAAAATGGTCGACCAGGTACTAATTATAAATCAAAATGTAATCAACTATTCCATCGCGCGTTCGTATTTTCAAAGGTCTATCTTCAAGTGCTGAGCCTCGGTAATGAACGTCTAATGTTTTTCAAGGCGCATAACTTTAATGGTAGAACAGTAGATACTGTATATAGACATCAGGTACGCGTAGCAAAGGAAAATGTAATAAATGACCACATCTCACCGACAGCATAGTTTGTCTCTGAACAAGCGCAGCTTTCTTCCTGTTAATGATATTGTAGTACGTCTTAACAAAGTTGACGTATCGGCAGGGCGCGCGTTTCCACTCGACCTCGTTGCTCTTATGAATGTTCACGAACCCGTCAATAGGTAATGCGTCCAGTTGCTCTTTTGATGTGTCTACTGCGTTTTCTTTTAGCAACCTAGAGCAAAAAGGTTAGTTACGAACAATTTAGGTTCACTATAGTTTGTTTTGGTGCTTAAATGTTGGCAAGGCCTGAATTTGGCTACGGTTAAATCAAATGTACAATGATACATTATTTTATAAAATTAATGTACTAGTGATAATGCCAAACTTTCAGTGTCTTTCTTATTTACATATTGACGCGAATATTCCTTGATTCATGATTGTATTGTTGTAGTATAGTATAATTTCAAGAAGTAATAGTTAGTTTTAAGACCTACGTCGTTCTTTTTCTGTCGATCGGTTGAAGACGACAGGCACAGAATGATGACTGTTTTAAATAATATCTAGCTAAACGCGTTTAGTGATTTGAGATGCAAGTCGGCGTAACATGGACTAAATAAATAAAACAAGCGAATATCAACTTACAACTACAATAAATACAGTGCAAATCACGCTACCTACCTCAATCAACCAGGTGTATAGTGCAAGTTGTTTCAAGTCTATGTGCAAAGTGTCACTTGTCATTTCAGTCCTGTACCTCTGCACGATCAGTCGCGGAGTTTCCCGAAGAGTGTCGTCCGACCAGCGGTCTAGCCAGACCACGTTACCGTCGTTGTATAGTAATGGATACTTGTCCATTAGATCTGATAGGTTGTCTTGGTTCTTGTCCAGGCATATGACGATGCCAAGGTTTTCTTTTATATCTGTGAGGAAGCAGTTTTTGTTGCGATGATATTCCACCAAACATCACTTTAACTTGTTAAATTTCTAGAATTTCCACGGATTTCTATGTAGGTCTAGAGAAAGTTTAGTAAAAAATCGTCTTTATGGGTCAATTCACACCGAGACGCGACACTGTGTGCACATTTTAATAAAGCGACTCAAAATATAACTTTATTTACTACACGAAAAGATACAAATTTCATTGCGATGCGTCTACCGTCGCGTTGCGTCGCGTTTCGGTGTGAACTGACCTAACACCGCCTGGTTGTGTTTCAATAACATTTACTGGGTCAATTATTAAATGTTCAGTGACGACGCTTCCCTGTCAAGTCACTAAAGCGTCAAAACATTCTTGGACATCTCTGAATAAAACTGACTCTGTAGCATGGCAGAACATAAATGATTAAGTTACAAATAGCTTTTAGCCGAGGAATAACTGTTCAGAGTTTTCCTTATTCCTCTTTTCTTCGCCTAAAACCGTAAAATGTTATACTGTAATGTAATAGGTGGATTGATGACTATGATTACTTCTGAGCGCGTTCTGTTCAGCGTTGGGCAGCAGGTGAGCGGGCAGCGCGTGCAGGCCGCGCGCACGGCGCAGTGCCTCCACACCCGCCAGCGCGTCGCGCGTGCACGCGCTCTCACGCACGACCACGAGCGTGCGTTTACCTTCACCCGCCGATGATAAAGCCTGATTAACGATTCATAAATAAGATTCAATAAATTTTAATTAACCCCCGATGCAAAAACGACGAGGTGTTATAAATTTCACGTGTCTGTGTGTGTGTTTGTCTGCGGCATCGTAGCTCCCGAACGGATGAAACGATTTAGACGTTTTGTTTTTGAAAGTTGAATTAGTTGGGTGTTTTCTTAGCTATGTTTGATAAAAAAACAGGCCAAGATGGCCGCCGCCACAAAATGACGGATTACTTATTTGTTCAACAACTCCCTCAATATGTATATCAAACGAAAAGGCTTGACTAGTAGAATAATGTACACTATATTTTAACGGAATGAGGAATATTATATTATTATACTACACACACAGCATAAGACACATGCGTTACATGACAATTTCTACTAAATCGCACGTCGGGTAAGCCGCATTAAGGAACGTCGTTCCAAGAAAAAATAGTAGTTGAACTTAACTTTTAATACTTTTCTTGGGTTGATAACACTGTATTTCATTGATTTAAGTGAAGAAAAAATTACATGCATATTCCCTATTGGCCTCAGTCGTGTTATGTTAAAGGTTACAAAAAAACAAACATATCATAAGTAGAGATCGGATATTCGAATGCATAATTACCTTAAGTTTGAGTGTTTACTTGTATGGAGCGCGCGTCAGTACGAAAACATCCCGGTTTATTTAGATGCTTTTATTTTATTGATTTAATTTAAATGTATGTGTACCATTTTGTCATATTCGAATATTTAGAAAGCTGCTTCCATGCTTTCGTACCCTATGAAAAAACGTACTTATGGTAAAAATGCATCTGTATTTCCGATTTGTAATCATAAGACTAGAAATAATAATTTCACTAACGTTTTTAAACTGCGTGTTGAATTGAGTACTGTGGTTGATAACGAACAAGGAGGCGGGTAGTGCGGCCGCCGTGATGTGTGCGGCGGCCAGGCGACCCACTCCCGCGCAGCCCACGCACACCAATAACCCACCATTAGTCTGTAAAAACAAATAGATAGCCTGGATTTGTGCCCGGTTGATGGTAATAGCCTCACCCCCTACTACATGGGACTTCAACATAGCTGGTGAAATGTGGGTGTACTTTTAATGTGGGTGTATTTTTAATAAGGGTGTACTTTTAATGTGGCTGTACTTTTAATGTGGGTGTATTTTTAATGTGGGTATACTTTTAATGTGGGTGTACTTATAATGTGGGTGTACTTTAAATGTGGGTATACTTATAATGTGGGTGTACTTTTAGTTACACCTTTGCCTACTACATGGGACTTCAACATAGCTGGTGAAATGTGGGTGTACTTTTAATGTGGGTGTACTTTTAATGTGGGTGTATTTTTAATGTGGGTGTACTTTTAATGTGGGTGTACTTATAATGTGGGTGTACTTTTAGTTACACCTTTGCCTAATTCTTCGGGGATAACAGGTGCGATATGTTATGTTTTTTTATAAAATATCTAAACTCATTAATAGGAATGACGACTGACTAAAAAGTGTGTAAGTGTGGCACTAGATGGCGCTGTGAGTAATGCCCATATTTATTCATTTATTTAAAATTCGGGCATGTGTGTTAATATTTTTAGCCTGTGGGTTTGAGGCACAATATTGAGGGTTATTTAGGTCCATGTTCACCAAAAGTTCGGTCTGATTATCTAAAAACAGCTTTTTAAAAACACATTTTTGTATGGGAACATGTCACAGTGACAGCTATTTTAGATAATCAGACCGTTATCTTTTCGGTGAACAAGGACCTTAGTAAGTTAGTATTAAGAAAAACATTTACCGCTCTCGCCATCGCCGGGCACAGTATTGCTAACTCAGAGCACACCTCAGCACCGGTTTCTCCAAATACATTGTGCTCGTTTTCTGACACTGAAACAACAAGTCAGTCACATTGGCAGTAGGCGTTATGTCATCCCAAATATTTTTAATCGGGATGTATCAAGTCAGAATCGTTTACCTTAGGTACCTTTGCTAATATTTGGATCAAAAGTCATTTATTCAAATTAGGCTGACAATCACTTCTGGAACATCAAACTTATATAAGACAGCCCCTCAAAATAACGTTACTTCAATACTTCGTAGTGTTTAAGTTGAAAAGAAGAAGTGGCGGAAAAAACTTCCCAGCAATACTTTTATTTCAGCTTCCAGTCTAATCAGGTGCAACTGAATACCAGTATTTTACATGGAACGACTGCCTATGTGTCCTCCTCAACCCAGTTGGTACTGGATAATACGACACTCCTTGGTAAGACTACCTGTAACGACTCTCAAAGTCCCACAAATGACAGCCGGGACCGATGGCTTAACGTGCTTTCCGAAGCACAGAGGAAACTCAGTATGTTATGGGTGGTAATTCAACCACGGACCAAGCAAGCACGGCTTAACTTAAAGATGGACCTGAGCTGCTGTTATTATTAAGTATGCATACTAGCCACAAAATATTAAAAAAAAACATACGGCGTAGTTTTTGGGACTACCGATAGAAATAAAAACTAATTAATCTATACCTGCTACGGGTTGTGCCTCGCGCACGCCCAAGTGCTGCTACACCGTAGCGGATCGGCTACGGCTATTGCTACGAAGTGTGAGGTGACTGTCACGCGAATTCCATGATTTTGTTCACCCAAAAAGTGCTCAACGCGGCTAAAGAAGTTTTCACTTCAAAAATATATGATTGCAATACTTACAACACTGATTGATAAGTTGCTCGGTCCTATGATGCCAGTCTTTGTAATCGGTGTGTTCTAAGTACACACCATCACCGCGCAACTTGCAAGCGAAAAACATCCCTTCATTGTTCACATTCAAGTGCTTTCTAGATATAGAGCTGAATATGGCTTTCTCTTCGTCTGATATGAGTCTCTCTCGGAATATGAAGTTTGCTTCTGCGCTTATGGCCTGGCAAAGGGAAGAAAAGTAATTAAACAGTTTAGGTGAGGCCCCTGCCAATCGGGTATCATCCAAAGTTCAATTATTTCTATATTCTTAGGAAGGTAATAGTGTAGTGTAGCTATACAATACGAGATTATCCTAAAAAGAGTCCGTCAGATAGATTTCCAAAAAATATTGGACACGTATTTTTTCTTTTTTGTCGTAAACAAAAAAAGTTGACGAAACAGTGCGTCGAAAACTCGTGTAACGTCACATGTAGGAACACTTTGTACTAGTTTTTACCCACAAGTGACGTCACAAGCCCCCACTCATGATCTTTGATGCGTTTTATCTTCGTCAATTTTTATTGATATGATAAAACAAAAAATACGTATCCAATATTTTTCGATAACCTAACTGACGGACTAAATGGAATCATATTTTTATAATTTTTTTAGTCAGGAGCATACCCTATTGACTGAAGCGCACGCTTTGATCCTAAGTGTTACGATTGCAGGAACGCAACTGTGAAGTGGTCGACCAGATCTCTAAAGCGTCCAATCCAATCAATGGTCAACTGTGACAACCGAAAAGCATACCTCTATCACAGTCCTAAAACTTGATCGACGTTGGAAAATCCTGCAGCGCGTTCAATGTTTCCATAGGGATTTCTTCAACGTCCCGTCTATCAGTATGATTAGTATATCAAAAGAATCTTTACCATGATTAGTTGTTCAGTATTAGTCGGCGTGTACCACTTGACGTTTTCGCACAGTTTCTTTAAATGAGATGCGTTCCACTTATAATGGGTTTGGGAATCGAATGCCTCCGTCACCTGTTTATAGAAAACCAAGAAATCAATCGTTTTAGTACTTGTCTTTTGGATCATCTCTTGATAGTTTTTGCAGTATCTAAGTTTTCTATAAAATATTTACCTCCTTAAACATAGCCAGAAGCTTGTCAGCCAGGTTAGATATGTCTTTCATCGGTATGCTTTTGTCGACGCTACTCCTTAAGTAATGTGTTGTTATTTCTGACAACTCCTCATCATCTGGCTCACTGAAAAAAAAACCTAGAGTTTTTAACTATGCGTGATGAAATTGAAAATGCTGGACTAAGTCAGCAGATCCTCGATTCTACTTATTTAAAAAATGTTTTAGTGCCCCCTGATTGTGTTGCTTGACAGATTGACCATGAAAGATGTGTCAAAAACACAAACGGGAGACCATCAAAAATATTTGCAAAGTGGAATTTAATTCTAATCTTATGCCGATAACACTGATTATTCGGCCAAGTTTGTAATGAACGAAAGCCTATACAATATTTCTATGTTGCTTGGGCATTCTCGAACTCTCGACATAGATAACGACGCTGAAAAAAATCGGTTGAAATAAAGATGCTTGCAAGAATCGCATCTAGGATGTAGAGACTTGAGTTTCCCGCAAGCATCATTATTGCAACAGATTTTTTTCGTTCTTATTCTTATTCTTTATTGCACACAAAAATCAACAAACAAAAATATATATACTTATGTACAACGGCGAGCTTAACCCAGAATTGGGTTTTCTTACAGCAAACCATACTTGAGTTGGTTCTTATTTTAGCGATCGAAAGTTTGGGATAGCGTCTTATCTATGCCGAGACTGCCAGCCCAGGTGTGATGATATTCTACGATATGATATTACCTCAAAGCTCTCAGTTCGAGCGCTGCGGCTAGGCGCGGTGAGATGGCGTTGAGTGTGGTGGCAGTGGCCAGTACACGCACACGTGACACCTGACACCACTGAGTGCCACTACCGCCCTCTTCCTCGCTGCCTCGCGACCAGAAACCATTGTGTTGTATCAACTGGAAGGAACCGTTCCAATTTTAACTTCTAACCGAATTGATATTTTGGTAAGAAACACATAGGTATGTTTAGGTGTGAAAAAACATGTCGAATTGTAGGTGACAGAATCACGCCAAATCATGGGTCAAGATAGTGTGTGTGCGTGTCCATGATTCTTCTCCTCCTAAACGGCTTGTCCAATTTTGATATTCTTTTTTGCACTGATAAAGTTCACCTGATTATTAGCTAAAGACGATCCCGGCAGATGATGCTGTCGTAAACAAGCTCGATTGGGACAAAACAAGTCCGTCGGCTCAGCTAGTAGTTGACATCGGGATTGAGTTGCAACCACTCAATCTTGATAGTATTATTTGCATGATGCACAAGTATAGGCTTGTGTCCTAAAAAAATCTAATTTGTCCGTCACTTAGATTATAAAAAAATATTTGACCCGTATTTTTTCTTTTGTTACATAAACCAAAATTGACGAAGATACGACGCTTTTAAAATTCGCAATTCGTCACGCCGTGCTATAGTTTTTAGTGCGTTGTGACGTCACGAGCCCCCACTCCCGAGTTTTGATGCGTTTTATCTTTGTCAGTACTCAGTGATTTACAAAAACAAAAAATACGTGTCCATTATTTTCCAATACTCTAACTGACGGACTAATTAGTTTTGCAATTTATTGATGGTGGAAACTAGCCTATTGTCTGTAGTTTCATTTCTTAAATGTAATTTTCACTGTAATTTACCTGTAACAAGAAAGAGTGCATGGGGCTGGAGTTCCAGTCGTCCACGCGAGCTCGGTGCAGCGCGCGCACCAGCAGAGTGCCGCGGGTGCCGCCACTCGCACCCCGCCCTCCCGAACGAACCATGTTATTCTGAATAAATGGGTACTCACATTTTTTATCTATTTCATAATACAGCATATTCGCTTACGAAACTTTGAGGTGCATTTACAATGACCATTCAAAGGGCCATTTCAAATGTGCACGCACATACACTCGAAATAGGTAAGACAAACAATCCAGTTAGGCCCAATTAAAAAAAAAATTGTTGAATCCGACTCGACTAGGCAGTGTTCGGGAAGCTATGCAATATCTCGCTTCACGTCACACATACCGCATTATCTATCATTGCATGATGCCAGTGATGACCAATAGCACTGAAACTACTATAATTAGGAGAATTATAAACCTATAGTAACATAGTTTGTGATAGAGAACTTACTCTCTTCAGCTCTGCGATGATGTCAGCTGGTTCCAAAATCGGCGTGCAGTCTATTATTAGGATGGCTGAGTTACATTCCTTCACTATGTATTCCGCTAAAAGGCTGCAAAATAATTGGAAAGTATAAGGTATCAAGAAAAATAAGTAATAGTTCTAAATCACAGCATGACGCCTATAATCTCTGAAGGGTAAGACAGGGGTGTAAATATTAGATAAGTTACACTCATAATTCGTCAGTTATGTTTATGTCCAAAAGGTGACGAGCCGGCACAAGTCAGTTAATGGTAATAGGCGATATTGTCATCAACTGGGCACAAATACGAATCCGTGGCTGCTGCGGTGAAATCTTTGATGGAAAAAACACTAACACTTTACCTGACTTGAGAATCGAACCCAGGAACTCCTGATTAGCAGTCGCACTTGCAACCAACGACCAACGAAGTAGATATTATATTTCCTTAAATATGAATTACTAGCACTTCGCCCGCGACATCGAAAATTGTGATAGCTCGGCTACTCGTATTTTGCATGATATCAATATAATTTATACCATTTATAGTCTACGCTTAGGCGCACCTTGTGTTGCTACGCATCGTTGTCACTGCGGTGTAGCTGTCGACAGCCTCGGACACCATGGACTGTCCTGCTACAGGAGCGCAGGTCGCATTGCACAGCACGGCACTGGCAGTATTAACGACATAATTCGTCGGGCTTTTGCCAGCGCCGGCGTACCAGCGATTTAAAAATGAAACTTGCCATCGTCACGCACCAAACGGCTTGGTGCGAGACGATGGTAAGAGACCGGACGGCATGACGTTGGTGCCTTGGAGCGTTGTCAGGATTTTGGTGTGGGACGCAACTTGTGTCGACACCCTTGTGCCTTGTCAGGTTGCAAGCACGGCGGGCTGTGCAGGCGCTGCTGCTGCGGCTGCTGAGATCCTCAAACGGCGCAAATACTGTATTAACCTTATTGGTAACTATAGCTTTGAGCCGTTTGGGGTCGAAACGCTCGGGTCATGGGGTCCGAATGCGCGTCTCCTTTTTAAGGAAATCTCCCGCCGACTGATCAACATTTCGCGTGACCAGAGGGCTGGCTCTTTCTTTAGCCAAAGAATTAGCATTGCCATTCAACGTGGCAATGCTGTCAGTCTTCTGGGCACGTTTCCCGATGACAGCGATGCGGAGGAGTACTTTGACGCCTAAGAATCCTATTGACATTGTTGTACATATGTAGGTACAAGTTTTATTTTTGTAATTATATATAGTTCTAGTTGTAGTATGTAAATATTGTACATATTACTTAGTTATTATACGTTTTCTAATAAACATTTATAACCCATGTTACTCGGTAAAGATGTAGCTGTCTAACGGTGAAAGTTTTTTTAAAATTGGTCGAGGAGTTTTTTAGTTAAGTATATCGTAACAACACACAAACAAAAAATCAAATATACCAACTTTATAATATTAGTCTAGATAAAAGACTTACTTCTTAGCACAAGCGTCAGGTCCCACCACGAGTAGATGCGCGGTATGTGACATGACACAAGCGCGCAGGGTCGGCTCACACGCCACCAGCCGCTTTGACATGAGCAGTGTGTCCGTCACCCACTCGTTCATACCCATAGGCGCCACCACTGGCGGGCCCATCAGTGTTGATAGCTAGATTTCGAAGTGGGAAAAAGACACGCAACGAACATTACAGTGATCTCATTAGGATAAAACAAAATGAAATGTGGTCCTTTAATTACGTGAGGCAATTTTAGCGATTTTCCGCCCCCCTTGGTGAGATATCGTGAGATTTGACTCGACCCCCTCACCCCCCTCCGAATCTCACGTGTGATTTATCCAAATGTGTAGTTTAGTGTAAAAACGATAATCTGTGCTTAATTGCGAAAAGTTGATTAATTTTACTTTCTTATTCTTATTCTTTATTGCACACAAAAATAACAACAAATATACATATTACTTGCAAAAATATAGCTTATGTACAAAGGCGAGCTTAACCCAGAGTTGGGTTTTCTTACAGCAAACCTAATTTTGAAAGCGAGATTTGCAAAAGAGGATATACTTACGTATGTGCATTTACAAAACTAAATTAAAAAAAAAAACTACATTCATACAATAAAATATACGTAATACATACAGCTTAGATATACAGGGTGACTGGCTCGGGACCCGCCATAGCAAATTCGCAGATAGAGGAGGTCATTTGCTAATTACTGAACCTTACTTTCCCTAGCCAAAGTTTTAAAGTTTAGGAGATATGTCAATTTTTATACTTTATTGAAATTTTTCCAAAATTTGACCTTCAAGCATTCATATTTTTTTTTGCTTTATTTTTGTGGTTTTTTTTTACTATTTGTTGGTCGTCATAAACATTGGTGATTAAAATACCTCGGAACTTCCCTCAAACTGGGGTAAAAAATAAGATAGTACGCTTTTTAAAGAAAATAATGCCAAATCAAAATCATTACGATCAACTTCAACCTCAAATTAAAAAAAAAGCTACGGTGTTTTAATAATTACTTTTTATCAAAATTTGTTCTCTAGTTTATAGCCTTTCCAACGGTACCAAATTTGTATTTAAAAAGTTGCTAGCTTAAAAAAACAATTCAGTATAGGTTCGTTGAAGCTAATTGTGCTTTTTAAAAGTATTTTTTGCAAATTTATGACTAGGAAGGTAGAAATTATTAGTGGATTTACATTTTTTATTATTCAAAAAATAGTTTTACAATATAAAACAGAAAAAAAGGAAAAGATATCGGAAAGCAAAAGCAAAAATTTAAGATTTTGCTGGAATTGCTGCCCGCGATTTCTGAAACGTGCCTGATATCTTTTCCTCATTTCCGTAATGGTAAGACAAGCTTAATATCTTAATAAATAACTGAACAAGAATTGTTGTTGTTTTTTTTTAATCAACTTTTTTTTTGTCCTTATTTAATTTTCTTCATAGCACTTGATTCTTTTACGTCTGGGGCCGGGCCAAAGAGTTGCCTGCAATGAAAAAATAAGGACAAAGGATTTTAAATTCCCGGTATCGTTTCGAATAGGTACTTTTCTGTTTTACATTGTAAAAGTATTTTTTTGTATAATAGAAATGTAAATCCACTAATAATTTCTACCTTCGTAGTCATAAATTTGCAAAAAATACTTTGCACAATTAGCTTCAACAAACCTATACTGAATTGTTTTTTTTTTAAACTAGCAACTTTTTAACAACAGCTATAAACTAGAGAACAAATTTTGATAAAAAGTAATTATTAAAACACCGTAGCTTTTTTTAATTTGAGTTTGAATTTGATCATAATGATTTTGATTTGGCATTATTTTCTTTAAAAAGCGTACTATCTTATTTTTTACCCCAGTTTGAGGGAAGTTCCGAGGTATTTTAATCACCAAAGTTTATGACGACCAACAAATAGTAAAAAAAAAACCGACAAAAATAAAGCAAAAAAAAATTATGAATGCTTGAAGGTCAAATATTGGAAAATTTTCAATAAAGTATAAAAATTGACATATCTCCTAAACCATAAAACTTTGGCTAGGGAAAGTAAGGTTCAGTAATTAGCAAATGACCTCCTCTATCTGCGAATTTGCTATGGCGGGTCCCGAGCCAGTCACCCTGTATATTATACATACCTATATAATCATGGTTTGGTGGTTTTTCATGGTTTTTCTTTTAAAAATTTACTATGAAATGTTACTTTGTACAATTTGGCCATATTTTAGTAGAGTGACATGTTTACTTGATTAAACCCATTTTCTCGCACTTTTACACTGTTTCTTGCGGAAAAAAATCACTTGACATTTGCCGAGACCCTCCCTCTCTCACACGTGAGATTGGGTGAGATTTGGCTCGACCCCCTCCCCCACCCTCACGTCTCACGTAATTAATGGCCAATTGTGTGCATCAAACTAAACCACTTCCTATAAGGTATCAACACCACACTACCAACTTACCTCATCATGAAAACTATTGATAGCACTGTCCTTGATAACGTCGACGACACTTCGCTCAATGGCAAGGTAGACCATTTCTTCGGGATTTATGCGCGTAGTGTTGAACCCTGTGTCTTGAACTATGTACTCGAACTGAGTAAGTATTTGTTTGACCTGAAATAAATTACACCATTGGAACCTCGAAAGAGAGAAAAAGTGTTCACATAGTATTTCAAAATGCATAAAGTTTTATCGTAAAACAACCTTAAGAGATGAGCATAATTTTTATAAAATCCCCGCCCCTCGTGTCGATTATTGTGTGTGTCGTGTCGTATTGTGTGTTGTGTTATGTCGGTAATTGTCCAACGGGATCATACTACTGGGAAAAACTGGATCCCATGTGTTTATCCAGGTTATAAACTATCTGTGTGCTAAATTTCGTCCAAATCCGCTGAGTAGTTTTTGCGTTAAATAGTAACAAAGATACATATGTAAACACTTTCGCATTTATAGTGTGATATACGTAGGTAACTAACTATTTACTTACTACAGTAATATTGTGTAGCTTCAGAGCTAAATCGGCCTTGTGATCAGTAAGCCACTGAATACATTTTTTGACAACTTGATGTAACATCGGCAGCGCCATTTTAGCGTTTTCATTATCAAAATCCGCTTTGCGCATCCATCCTTCTAAAACGTCCAGATCGCAGCTTGTGTCGTCACTGAAATTAATGATTTCTTATGTTCAACCAATACACTGTTGATGCAAGTAAATTTGCTGGCTAGCCAAAGAGATTTAAGTTACAATAGAGAGTCTATCAGAAATCACTGAATCAATCATACTTTGATAACGTAAGAGCACCTACTTTGAGTGCCCGGCTTAAGCATTTTATGCGTAACGTGGTAACTGTCGCAAGTAATTTGTTTAAAACAACAACTCAACTTCAAGAATATTTCTAGACATTTAAAGAACAAACACGAAGTCTGAAAAGACTTTGGGTTCCGTAGCCAAATGGCAAAAAACGGAACCCTTATAGATTCGTCATGTCTATCCGTTCGTATGTCACAGCCATTTTTTTCCGAAACTATAAGAACTATGCTGTTGAAACTTGATAAGTAGATGTATTATGTGAACCACATTAAGATTTTCACACAAAAAAAGGAAAAGGCAAATTTTGGGGGTTACCCATACTTAAAACTGAAACTCATCATTTTTTTTTTATCAATCTCACACGTGTAAAAAATGATGAGGTTTCTAATATATATTTTTTTCTAAACTGAATAGTTTGCGCGAGAGACACTTCCAAAGTGGTAAAATGTATCCCCCCCCCCCACCCCGTCCCTGTAACTTCTAAAATAAGAGAATGCTAAAACTAAAAAATATATGATGTACATGTACCGAAAATTGGTTTGAACGAGATCTAGAAAGTAGTTTTTTTTATACGTCATAAATCGTAATCTGCAATTACAACGAGCTACAAGAACTTTTATATTATGTTACTTGCTGCTACGGAACCCTTCATGGGCGAGTCCGACTCGCACTTGGCCGCTTTTTTTATAGTGAGTAAATAGTGCGTATAGCGTCATAGTAGGTAGTCAAAAAATGGCATGTTGGTTTTCGTACGGATCGTGATACTTTATCTAGGTAAATCTATACCTTTAAATAGAATAAATACCAAAGGCGGCCAAATGGTTGACTGGTAGAGAATGCCTTGTGGCATTAAGTCCGCCTATGTACCACTATTGTACATGATGTTTAAATAAATAAATAAAAATTCCAACAAACAAACAAATCGGTACTTCCAAAACTTATTTTCGCTTTTCCGAGTTTCGCTCGTTGATGTTATTTTGCCCAATACCCGTTGTAACGATTGTAGTTTGTTTCTTTATTTTTAACTAAGTACCTACTTAAGTGGATCTAATTCTAAATTATGTAGTCGATGATCTTGGTGCACGGTAAAACTCTTGAATAAATAAATAAATAAAAAATAAATTTACAATGTTTTGTTATTTTCAAAATCTGTTGATGATTTTTTCAAAACCTTTTTGTGTTTGTAGGTGAGGAACCTACGTAATTTCTTAGTATCAGGTTGTAACGGGTCCGGCCAAGCTGCGGTGCAGCATGCGGGACTAAATTCGTCACCTTGAAAAATTCAACGCCAGGACAAGTCGACACTCACAACTAAACCAAAAAATCTAATTGTCTCGAGACCGAGCTGTCGTAGAATGTTTAATATTAGTGACTCACCTCAACAATATGATCCCCATACGCGAGACGGTAGCGGGAGAGGCGTGCTCCAAGCTGTGCGTCTCGAACAGAAAGTTGACGTTGGAACCGAACTGTATCCTCCAGCCTGAAGGCAGTGTGAGCAGTCTGTTGTCATCCAACACGGAGTTCAGAGCCTCTATCCATTCGGGGTCGATGTCACCGTCGCAGACCACCCAGGACCACACGTCTTGGAAGAATAACAAGAATACGTTAAACCTAATGAATTAATTGAAAATGTCAATTACCAGCTGGCAATACACGTTATATGCGTGTGACGTGTCCACCGCAACTTGGCTATCTATCTGAATACGTCGAAAGGCCTAGATGGCCAGGACAAGCTTGACGCTTATAGGTTGGGTTGGTCGACCAAGCTATTTGGTTTACATTTTAACACGCAAATTACATTGTGAAATGTAAACTAAATAGCTAGGTCGACCGTACATAGGAGCCAGTTGGAGTTGAGTGGAAAAGGAAAGGAAGGCGTGTGGGACAACACACGCTAAATTGTTTATGGTTTTATTTATAACGCAAGGTCTGTAATAACTGGAAAAACCGAAAATCGAGCGCCATGTAGCATCTTACATACACTATTACAATCTGTTCAGTTCTAAGTAAAAATTAAAATCTGAAATGCGGGCAAAGGAAACCGGAAACTTACCGGCCGGTTGGTTAGATATTTCAAGCGCAGTCGAAGATATAACGCCATCGGTCCACTGCCGCGTATCATGGTCAATATTTCCGAGCAGCCACTCGCGACTCATCGCCTTCGGACATATTATGTACTCCACCACGTTCTTCCCTTGGTGGGCTAGTGCCTGAAACATATCAGAAGGTAATTTCAGTTCAGTTAAATGTACTGTTTATGCACATAGGTATATCCTCTTCTGAAAATCTCGCAATCGAAGTAAGGTTTGCTGTAAAAAACCCCAATTCTGGGTTAAGCCCGCTGTTGTATATAAGCTATGTATTGCAATATTCTTAAATTTTGTGTGCAAAAAAGAATATACAATATTTAAAAAAAAACCTGTCCGATCGGAAAGCGGCATAAAGGTACACTAATGACATTATCAAATGACATCAACATCATCATTTCAGCCGAAAGACGTCCATTGCTGGACATAGGCCTCCCCCAAGTGTCGCCACATTGACCGGTCCCTTCCGACTCGCATCCAACGGATTCCCTCAACCTTCACCAGGTCATCGGCCCACCGTGGGAGGTCTCCAGAACTTTTCGGCCCCATCGGCCATCCGTTCTGCGAGCAATGTGCCCTGCCCACTGCCACTTAAGTTTGGCAATTCTTCGGGCTACGTCGGTGACCTTGGTTCTCTTGATTCGATCACGCAAAGAAACTCCGAGCATAGCCCTCTCCATTGCCCTTTGGGTGACTTTAAGCCTTTTGATAAGGCCCTTTGTGAGCGACCTTCAAATAACATGAGAAGCATAAAATATTTATGCTAGCACCATCTCCGTTATAGTATAAACAGGGCGTAAGGGATAACCCTCCTCAGACTGATGGGGTGAATTCAGTATATCATACTAAGATGACCCGTACAAGAAATTATATCAGGAACGTTATGAGAATCTATTGGGAATTCAATAAAGTTTGATTGGTTTTATTTCCTCATAGGCAATGTATCTTTAATTCGTTACCGTGGTAAAATGCACGTAGCAAACAAGGCAAGCGCGACGACAAGTTCGTTGATCTCCGTAGCTAGGCAGGAAGTGGACAGCTCATTTCACGCGTTATATAGTATTTCAACAACCATTGTTGGGTTTTTGATTCTAGCCGTATTATTTACACAAAAGGAGCGCTGCGTACACATTTAAAAAAAGGAATAGTTTCTGAAAAAACTATATGAATAAAAACTTTTTTGCAAAAAATATAACCGACTTCACACAAAAAAATGAAAAATAACTTTAGCTTCAGAAGTCGGTGACCTTTGTTTGATTCATTTCGTTTTTTTTTGTCACCGACTTCTGAAGCTAAAGTTATTTTTCATTTTTTTGTGTGAAGTCGGTTATATTTTTTGCAAAAAAGTTTTTATTTTTCACTTTTTAGTGGTTCACATGTGCTTACCCTTTCACAGCGTATCGGTGTGATTTTTTGTTATGAACTGTAAACAATAGACAGACGTGAGATTTCAGCGATCCCAGTACATTTGCTATCATTTATTAAGGAGTTCCGTTGCCTATCTTCCGAAGTCACCAGATCTTTATCAAATTGAAATGGGATCACTCCGAGAAAGTACTCTTCCTAAAACTACCCAAACCGCTTCTGGTGTGCCTATAAATTTAAGGAGTTACCTCTATTTCTCCGGGATCCCATTAAATGGAACTTTACACGTCTAACTGTCGAAATCTGGGTGTATTGTACACTTCTGCATACTCCCTCAGAGCATACAGGCGTGATGTTACGTCATGATGTTGTATAAACAATAAACAACCAAGCGATTGCAGCAATTACTGCAGCTTTGCCGTGTATTTTTGAAGAGTTCCATTTATATCTCCGAAGATCAGCGTAAGATCTTAACCAAATTGACATGGAACCACACGGAAAGCACCAGCTTTCAAATAAAAGAAGAATCATCAAAATCGGTTCACCCAGTCGAAAGTTCTGACGTAACAAACATTGTCGAAATCTGGGTATATTGTACACATCTGCGTACCCCCTCAGAGCATACAGGCGTGATGTTACGTCATGATGGAGTATAAACAATGAACCTACAAGCGGATGCAGCAATCACTGCAGATTTGCCGTCTATTTTTGAAGAGTTCCATTGTATATCTCCGAAGATCAGCATCAGATCTTCAACAAATTAAAATGGGACCCAACGGGAAGCACCAGCTTTCAAATAAAAAAAGAATCATCAAAATCGGTTCACCCAGTCGAAATTTCTGAGGTAACAAACACAAAAAAAAAAAAAATACAGACGAATTGAGAAACTCCTTTTAGAAGTCGGTTGAAAATGAATATTGTCCTGACAAAATTCCGGAGGAATATGATTCAAAATAAGGAGCTGAATGTACCCTGCCAGTTTGTGAAGGGCTCTTAGACCCTATAATTATGTGACTTTCATGTAACTTGTCATTTACTAAATAGGCCAATAAAATTAGCTTAACCCGGACATAATTCTATAACTGAAATTTTCTTTTTCTATAACATAGAGCAGTGTAATTTATAATGTAATTTATAAAAATTAAACATTTTTGAGATGCGCGTCAATAAAAAAAAAACGAAAAACGAAATTTTAAGAAATTAAGATTTCTTGTCAACAGCATAATAGATAACTTTGTCGGAATACTTATTTTATGTTATATTACTTGAACTCCAGTTATAGAACACAAAATTAAACAAATTAGTCATCCGTGACTATCATTAATCAAGGAGGTTCGCAACATTTCATATTTATCGGTTTACTTAACTAGGCATTATAGATAACTGCAGCCCAACAATCTATTTAGGGTAGTTCGCTATTTTCTTTAACCCATTTAATAAAATTAAACAAATTCTTTTTACGGATTTTTTTAATTCTAAATATTTGTATTTTTGGGAAAAACAAAATACGTAACTATTTCAAAAGTTTTTAATTTAAGCTTAAAATTTATTACTAATTCTATGGAAAACAAATTAAACAATAATAGTCCACGGATATTTATTTATAGAATTATTAATTAAGTCGCATTGTAATATAGACGTTATTACGTACGACATGAAGCCGTAATTGGTTTGTATCGAGACGCGACGCGCGGATGGCTAGACACAACGCCGTCACGTGTGTGTGCGTTCCCGAGCGATTCGCATTTTCTATACCTAAAATGACGTAAATATTACCGTCTCGTTACACTACTTGGTTGAGATACGAACAACGAACAAAGTATTTCATTATAGAAGAAGAATAAGATCGTATCTCGTTATTTTATTTTCTTCTTTTATATTAGCACGTAGGTACTGATAAGTATTTTTACCTAAAATATTTACTTACCTCCAAAAGCAATCAATCTAAATGAAAGGGAACAACAAACAATCGAAATTCAATGTTCGGGTCTTAGAGGTGCTAACTAAAACCTACCTTTATGATCTGCTTTCCATACGAAAAATAAAATCACTCTTATTTACCAAATTAATATCTTAAAAAAACTATAGGTAGGTACTACCTAGCAGTGCGCTTCGGGTTCGGCCGTGGTTCATCTTTTTATCAGTTTGTAGAAGCTGTTTGTTTACTTGATTTTTATATTGAGCCGTCGTTAGTTTTTTTATTGTTTTGTAGGTATTGTATACGTTTCTAGTACCTACATCAAAAGTAACTTTTCCTTTGTTGATTAAGATCTAGGTAGTTAGGTACCTATTTAGGTTTTTAGATCGGACACCGAGGACGCACCACAAAATATATAGATAGGTACAGAAGTCAATTTTCATACAAAACGCGCTCGAGCAACACACACATAGACACCGTTTACTTTTACGAAATCGGGGCTCAACGGGGCTCGCGGCTCTCGCGTCGTACCTACAGTTCCCGCTCGAACCGTTATTAGTGTGTGTAAACCGAGCGTAGGCATAAAAAATGAAGTACATCATGAGATTGTCTTCAAAAAACATTCGACGCCCGGACGCCGCAGCGTGCACACGTACGCTACACTCCGCGCCCCCCGTCTTGTTCACCGCAGCTGCGCCGCTACGCCGAGCATCGAAGGCCCCGTGCCCGCCGTCCCGTAGTGCATAGTGGTTCTTGACGGGAAAACTAACGGTGCTAACGAAGTCAAGAGGGTGGTGACCCAATCCAACCCGCCGGACCCCTTCAGGGCGAGGCATTCCATTGGCATCAGGAGCTAGGACCTTGGCCTTGGGGGCTTCCCTCGTCAAACCTAGTCTTCGACTTCGTTCACAGCTACACACCTAGTGTCGGTTGGGAGTGTCTACCCCTTCGCGCTAGAGCCCCTTGCGGGGCTAGGGCCCTGTCGCACAATAAGACTGGCGACAGGATTACAAGCTTAGGGCACACTTTAGGTACTCACCTCCCTGTTCGCACTAGTTCAGGGAGGCCACACATCCCCGGGCGCACCTACCCGGGGAGCTAGGTGTTAGGTGATAGGCTTTTAGCTATTTTCAGGCCCCTCTGGCCAATCAGACAGTAGTGTAGCTGGCGAGTTTGTTTGTGTTTTTCTTCTCGCACAGCATAGCACTAGGAAAAATACTGGGTGGGTTCGTTTTTCGGGGAACTGTCTTCCCGAGGGGTTCACGTTTCGACGTACCTCCTCGGGACTAGGATTTTTTAGGACATGAGCTTAACTCTCGTCTAGTCCCCGCCAGCAATGGCGCAGCCCAATAAGTGGGCCGTCCTTTTCGACGCGTTCATTGAAATCCTCCTCAAGGACAACAATGAGAAATACGCGAAAATTCTCGCCACCTTCCGCGAGGAGAGCAATCGACTCAAGGAAACCGTTGTCGAGGAAATACCCTCGACTCTTATGGAATTCAGCTACGCGCTGAATTCCCCCGCGTCCGCGTCCCAAGCTTCAATAGAGGCCCCTCCCAGCGAGGAAACTCCTTCCCCGATCGAAGAGATGGACACAAACATCTCTGATAACGAGGCGACCTCCGCCTCAAATGATTCGGATTGCTCCGAAACATCGTCGCCCACCTCATCCTCCGAAGACGATTACCAAATCGTCAGAAAGGGGAAGAAGAAGAAGGGCAAAGCCCCCGCCAGCAGCTCCGCCAAGAAGCCGGCAACTCAACTCAAGCAGCAGCGAGAGAGCCCATCTCTCGCTACTGACCCCCCTGCCTCACTCTGACCCCAACGCCCCAGCCCCTGGAATGCGCTTAATCACTAAGCGCATTTCCCGGCTCTGAGGCCTACCCAAACACCTGCTTCACAGGTCATCCCACCACTGATGGCATTGCCTGCCATGCCCTCACCCCCCATACCCGCATCTCAGAAGGCCGCACCGCCAGCGCCCCGCAGAGCGCTCTCAGGCCGCCCTCACCCCCGGGACCCCAGGTGCCCGCACACGCCAGCCAGGGTGCACCCCGTTCCCCCCGCGTGTTTTAATTTTACGGCCACTCCTCCACCTTCAGTGGTAAGCCGCCCGTTGCCCCCGAACTTTGACCCCACCGATACCGTATTTGTTTTAGGTAGCACCTATGCCATATTCCAATCCCCGCGTACTCTACAATGTGCGTGCGTGACGAAACGATGGCCTGTAAAGGTAACTGGGATCTTCTTGTAGAAGTTTACCTCAGATACCCTGACATCCAGAATTGTTAACTATCGGTTAGTTCGCAACGACAGAACTCGCTGTCACAGAGGAGGTACTCTGATTTACTACAAATCTAGCTTGTACTGCATCCCCTTAGACCCCCCCTCTCTTTCCAAGTTAGAAGTCTCCGTCTGCCGGCTGGGCATGACAGGGCACCAACCCCTAACGATCGTATCGGCTTACATCCCGCCCTCAGGAGCCGGCTCCCCGGTCGCGAATAACGAAATGAGCGATTACCTAAAAGTTCTTTTCGATCTAAGTGACTCCGTCCTTCTGGCGGGAGATCTTAATGCTAAACACCCCACGTGGAATAGTAATGTATCAAACAGCAGAGGTAATGCCCTATATAATCTCTGCTGTTCTCTCAACTTCGATGTCATCGCTCCGATGAGTCCCACCCACTATCCTAATAACCCGGATCACAGACCCGACGTACTAGATGTCGCGCTTCTAAAGAATGTAAACTTGCGATTACATTCTATAGAGACGATCGACGAGATCAATTCGGATCACAGACCCGTCGTAATAGAGTTTACCCCGAGAAACGGTCACTCTGACCCTTCTTAGCCCCCTCCCACCAAAGTGATCACGGATTGGAAGAAAGTAAGCGAACTGCTGAAATCCACCGAATCCCCTCACTTGGACAAAATCCCCGACAATATCGCGACTGTAGCTGACACGGAGGCCGCGATCAACTCGTTCACAGAGCACGTACAGTCTGTCCTGAACGCTTGTTCAAGGGAAGTTCCAGCGGATGACCACCGCTGGAAACTCCCGGACGATGTACGTGACCTGCTGACCGAGAAGAACGCGGCCGTCCGTGCTTATACCTCTTTTCCCTGTGCGAGTAACAAAGTTTTTATGCGCCGTTTACAACGCAAAGTAAGCAGAAGCATCAAAAAACTTCGTGATGAGCAATGGGACAAGATGCTCAGCGAACTCGAACCGACCCACCAGGCATTCTGGGAACTTCAGAGGAAAATGCAATCTTCCTCTAAAGTTGCCTCCATGCCTCTCCTCACGCGCCCCGATAATACCGTCGCATTCGACGACGTCGACAAAGCCGAATGCCTAGCCGACAGTCTTGAAGAGCAATGCTCCTCCAGTACCCAACCAGTAGACCCAGCCCACCTCGCCGAGGTGGATGCTGAAGTCGAACGCAGGACCTCGCTACCCCCCGTAGAAGACCCTGATAATCCCCTACCCTCAGTCACCCCTGAAGAGGTAGAGGATATAATCAAGGGCCTTAAACATAGGAAAGCCCCCGGCTCAGACGGAATCACCAATAGGGTATTCAAACTCTTCTCCCCAGCCCTTATAGTGCTAATGACCGCTATCTAATAGCGCCATGGCAAATAACGTGTTCCCACAAGCGTGGAAACAGGCCACAGTAATAGGCATTCCCAAACCGGGTAAGCCCAAGTCCTCGCCGAGTAGTTACCGGCCCATTAGTTTGCTCAACGTGTTAGGTAAAATCTATGAGAGACTTATTTATAAGCGACTCAAAGATTTCGCCGAAGCTAAGAGCTTAATTCCGACAGAGCAGTTTTGTTTTAGACCTCAACGCTCCTGCGTTCAACAAGTGCAACGCATAGTCGAGCACATCGGTGCCCACTTCCAGCGGGGACTGATGACCGGTGCCTTGTTCTTCGATATCGCGAAGGCATTCGACAAGGTCTGGCACAACGGGCTGATATACAAGCTATACCAGCTCGGTGTGCCAGATCGTCTCGTACTAATACTACGAGACTTCTTGTCGAACCGCACATTCCAATACCGTATTGATGGTGCACTCTCATCCCCTCATCCGATACGTGCAGGCGTCCCACAGGGATCGGTGATATCCGCACTAGCCTTCACGCTTTACACCAGCGATATCCCTAAGAGTAGAGCAACCCAGCTAGCCTTGTTCGCCGACGACACGGCCATCTACTACTCTGGTAGGAGTCCATCCAACATCTGCCGTATTCTCCAAAACTCCGCCAAAGCATTAGGCGATTGGTTCCGGAAATGGAGAATCGAGGTCAACCCCGATAAGAGTCAGGCGGTTCTGTTCTCTAGCCCCCGCGTAAGATTCCCCCCATTCCTTAGTCCGATAACCATGTTCGGCAAGCCGAACAAGTGCAAATTGCGCATTTACATCGCGTGCATTCGGCCCATCATGACGTACGCGTGCCCCGTGTTTGCGCACGCCAAACCCTATCTCCTTCATAGGATGCAGACCCTCCAAAACCGTATTTTTACGTAAGGCCACGGGAGCCCCATGGTACGTTAGGAATGAGCAATTTCATGTTGACCTCAAGATCCCCACCATCCAGCAGTGTATGAAGCGAATCACTAAGGGTTTTTTCGATAGGACCGAAAAACACCCTAACCCGTTAGTCGTTTCAGCAGCTAGTTATGTCCCCTCCGCGATATCTAGGATCCGACGCCTAAGGTCCACCCTCCTCCAACCCGATGACCCCATCACTCTCTTGCAGGAAAGTCGTAGGGAAACCAACACTCTTAGAAAGCACACAAGACTACACAAATACAAACCACGAATCCGGTCTCCGGTTAAACTTTTATAGAAGTATTTGAATGATGCGCAGTATTGGAGTGCATGCGTTCGCTGAATGAGATTTTAAAGACAAAATGAAAAAAAAGGCGTGTTGAGTGAAGATCTACCACCACGCATGCGCGAATATATGTGCGCGTCCTTCCAAGCCTTCCAGTCTCATTTATTTAAATTTCAAATCAATTAACAATGTCTCAAATAAAATAACCTACGTATACGTAACACTAAGAGTGTTACGTATAACTCATGTAAATAAATAACATTATTAAAAATGGCTTAGAAAGTCATTCTCTCTCACTTGCACATTAAAACTGTGCGAGAAGGAGAATGACCTTCTAGGCCCTTTGTTGGTTTTTCTCAGCACAAATTATAGAACGTTCATTGGTATACACCGCTCTGCACTTACTGTGTAATGTTAAATTTTCTTCAAAAATTAAAAATATATCGTCCCTACGCCTTTTACTGGCAGCAATTAACTTTTTCTGTCCCTTTTCACCTACTTTAACTAGATCGAAGTTTAAAGCGCACTGGCAAATCTTGCAATTAGGGAACTCCATCCAACACTCAATAGAAATCACACGCGCACGCAAACGACGAAATGAAGTTATGATGAGGTATCGAGCGTCGCGCCGGCGCGCGGGCGGTGTCAGAACGCGACGCCGCGCGCCGCTGTGTCTCCCCGCCCCGCGCCTGCGCCCGCGCCGCCCCGTTCACTCCGGTCGCTCGCGCGTATTTTCAATATTTTTGAAAATGTCAAAAACGTGTCATTAAACTGTATAATTTTGATTAAAACATGATTGTAGAGCACAAAAAATTATAATTAAACAAAAATTCCACAGTTACGATTTTTAACTATTGAGAAATAACTTTTTCTTTAAACGTTAAAAAATAATGTTTAATTTTTGTGTTATGTGTCTATAAATACTCCATTAAGCTTAGCACAAGCATAACATCTGAGTTATTATTTTTGCTTAACGATATATATGCATAAAATGAATACTGGTAAAAAAAACACATAAACGAATTTAGGTTTTGTTTAATTTTCATATCAGGTGGTAGCATTTGACTACAGCTGAAAATTATACTAACAAGGTTTTTGGTTACGTATTTTACTTTTACGTTAAAGTTTGGCAATCAATGAAATCGTATGATTTCTAATAAAAAAAATGACCACCCCGGACTTTTAACGACACGGTATTAATTTACATTTGATACTCAACACAATATCCGAAAAAAAAGAAAAAACTTGCAGTTTATGAATTATGTCCGGGGTAAGCTAATTTGATGCGCCTAAAATGAGTTCTTCAGCCTTCGAAATGAAAAGCTAGGTACTCACAGATTTTAGCAGTCGTCTGATTGTAGTTTTCCCGGATCCTGGCGGGCCAACTATCACCACTCCCATTCTTTGCTGCATTTGTTCGTATAGTTCCACGCACTTTTGTATCTGTAAAATAAAATAAAGAATAGTTAAGTTTCTTACCGGCTTTAAAGGAAATTAAGATAAAATAATGTTTGATACCTGTAGTTTATTGTGTACCAGCTTGAGATTATCTGCGGTAGCTTCCAGTGCCGAATTGATTGGGTCTGAGCTAGATTCTTCGGACGGTACTTGGGCGAAAACCAACGAAAGAATATTTTCAAATCTGTAGACAGAAATTATAACGCGTCAGGGTAGTCTTGATGTGAAATTTATACTCGCTGAGCCCTATAAGGTAATAAATGTCTACAGAAAGGTAGAAAACCATAAATGTTTTGGTGCGAAGCCAGAGGTCTCAAGTCTATCAAGGAGGATTTCAGACTTTCAATACATATAAAGGTGCATAAATTAATGTGATCTCCAAATTTTTGTAATAGTAGCCCCAAAAAAAGCTGTCTTGCCTGAGACTTGCCGAAGTGGCAAGAAATTCGAGCAGGTACAAAATATTATCATTTTAGACAAGTCAAGACTGTACATTCAATGGACAATTCATTTGATTATGGATACAAAGAAGAGGAGTAAAGCGGCAAGATAAGTCAGTAGTGAGTACCTAAGCAAGCCGCACTAAGAGTGCGTGTTGGATTATGGCCTCCTCCCTCTCACGTTAACGCGTATACAAGTAGAACGCTGGCTACCGGCGCCGATAAGCGCCGAACGTCGCCGACAAGTTCCGACCTGTTCACGGCGTCAGAAATTGTCGGCGCTTATCGGCGTTGGGTCGGCACAAAGTATAGAGACTGCCTGCACCAACTACCGGAGCGGACCGGTTGCCGATAAGCGCTGGCAGGTCAGCGTTGTGTATTCGTCCTTACAGGTTGATTTAGTTGTGTACCTATAAGCATCATGTCGCGTCAACTTGGACAGGTTATTGAGCGTGAGCACGCGACGTGCGGCCGCGCGACGTGCGCTCGTGTCCCCCCCGCGCCCCCCGTGCCCCGCTAGCGCCGCGCAGCTCCCCACCGCCGCCTTCAGCGCGCGCAGGCCCCAGTCGTAGTGCCGCTGTGAGCTCAGGAGGGAGCTGAATCAACATCACAAAACGAGATTTAATATTAATTAAGGGAGTTCGATTTTTGTAGCTACCCGGTACATAAGTCTTCAGTAAGCACACAAACATAATTATAGAATATAATAGAATTTCTCTTTACTCGAGCATCCATGACTCAAAAGCTGTTACTAAAACTTACGACTATGTTGTTGACTCGAATCCGGTGGATGCGAGTCGCAAGGGACCGATCAATGTGGCGACACTTGGGGGAGGCCTATGTACAGCAGTGGACGTCTTTCGGCTGAGATGATGATGATGATGTTACGATGCGATTACGATTGTTTTGTTACGATTATGATAGTCACCTTTCGAGTACATCTCTTGACTTGTCGAGTAGGAAGTAAACTCTTGCAAGTTAGATATAAATACTCGAACTACGAGAACCTTACTGCAAAATAAAGTCAAACTCACATTGTTACCATGCACGTAAAATTGATTAACTTTAGTCATGGTGTTTAATATATATGAGAGAATAGAGACTTCGCGGAACACACACATACACATTACACTTTATTCTGTATATATATTAGTTTATTGTCCCTCTTTGACGTTTTGGGATGAGTCTCTGCTGTCAATGTCATCTCAAAAGCCGTGTATCCAAGACACGGAAGCGGAAATATGTCATGCGCCTGCGATGATTGGGCGATACTACTGCCACTGACAGATGTGGGAAAATCGAGAACGAAGAAGCAATTAAAAATCGGAACAAGCATGGCGGGTAGCTTGCTACAAAATTATTCAAAAAAAAAATAACCAGCTAGGAGTTGTGGCAGTCTGGGGTGAGTTTATGTTATAAAGCTGTTTGTTTATTTTATCTATTTTCTGTACACCACACACCCTAGCAAGTGGAACCGGCGAACAGAGTCACAGAAAGCTTCGGAGCCAGCGGTACGTTATGTTATTGGTCTCCTAGATCAAACACATGGTCTCACAGAAAAGCTATAAACCTCGGTCGATCTTGGGTGGGCTTTCTTCATATAGCATTAAGGCTTCTGGTGATCTGTGGGTACACTACTGGTACGTATCTACGTTTTCGGAAAAAAAAGTGTGACCGTGTAATATAATTGCGTTTACGCGACTGTTTTATTAAGTTTCTAAATTCACTTCACATCTCAATTCAATTACCTTCTATCTTCACTTACCTGGCTAGAGTAAACACATTGTGCAGGTCCTTAGCCAGTAGGTCAGCATCAGGCACGCAGGCCGCAGCCAGCAGGTGTGCAGCGAGTAGGTCGGGGCGCGGCTGCAGCATGGCCACGGGGCGCAGTACCCGCTGCAGCGCGGCCGGCAGCGTGCGGCGCCCGCCGTACCCGCGCCCCGCCGGGTTCATGGTAGCTGCCACCCCGCACCATTCCGATACCCGCACCTTGAACAAAATGCATCATCTTGAGTCATGTAGTACGTTTCTAAAAAAAAAACTTTGAAATTTTAATGAATTAGTTACTTTTTAACAGAAAAATGTTCCCCGTTTTTGCAATATAAATGTGTTATCAATACATTTTTTGTGCCCAATGAGGTTTATGCAAGGGCATACTGGTTATTTCAAAGCCGCTACGAAAATAGAATATTAATATTGTGTGTTAAATACCCTTAACAAAGCTGAAATGTAATTATTCTCCCCGTCATTGCGAATTTTTTTTGTTCTGGATCATACCTAAGAACTTTCAGGTTGCGGTAATATTAGCGGTCTGACTTCCAGCTTTTTCACAAGTTTTTTTTTAAATGCTCGATTTTGATGACCGAGCAAGCGACAGATTCAAAACTTATCATAGAATCTTGAGCGTTAGCGAGGGAATCAAAAGAGCACGAGGTGAAAAATCTTTGCACTTGTAATTTGTGACTTGACTGCAACACGTAACTTTTCATCCCACCTCAGCGAGAAAATGACAAAAGGCAAAAAAAAATATTGCGCATTATTAACAGTTTCAGTTAATTCTGTTGGCGTCAAATAAACTTCCTCGTCGCTAGAACCACTCATTTTTGATTTTTCACTTGTTTTCAAGTTTCTTTTTTTTAACCTAAGGTTTTAACAATAAAACGTGAAAAGAAAATGGCGCGCGCAAAGCAATTAAAAAAAGTACACCAAGAAGATTCCTAGTCTGAGTTTTTAACAAATTAAAAAAAGTTGTATGATAAATTGGGCACCATGGAGGTAGAAGTAAATAGGTTTAATGATGTTTTGAATTCACAAACTTAGTGCACACGATGTTCTAAATTCAAATTTACTTTTATCCTCTAGCTAGACGATAAAAACGCCTTTTGCACTCAGACCTCGAAGAGCAAAAATACGCTCTCCGAGATGGGGGGATGAAAAGGTCTTTTATAAGGTCTTTAACACTAAGGACTTTTAAGATCATAATAAAGTTCGGACTTTTTTACATGCACAAAATGAAACGACCTTAAAGTTTTAATGTTATAATTTTACTTTATACTATTTATTGCATCTATGCACAAAGTTTTGAATGCATTACATTGAATCCTACCATAAAAAAGTGATATTTCACCACAAAAATAAAATAGTGTGATGGGTGTGTGATTGACAGCTTCGAGAGGGGGTCTGTTTACACCTTGTATTTGTAGTTATAACGCAACAGTTCTGCATAGCACCCGGTCATATAAGCGTGGTGGTAGATGTAAATGAGATCACCATGCTTTGAAAGTTTCCAAAAAAAATGTTTTATAAAAAAAAGAACAATGTTTTCTTGATTTGTCATTACATAAATTATGAAGCGTGGAAAAAAAAAACAAATATCAAATTAAAGGCCGGAATCAAAAATTATTTAAAACACAAAAAGATTCTCTCCGGCGGGGAATCGAACCCCGGTCTCCCGCGTGACAGGCGGGGATACTTACCACTATACTACCGAAGACTTGTTGAGCACGAGTGAAATAACGGTTCTATTGCTATAGCTTAATCTAACCTTGAATGTTATTTTAGTCATTATCACGATTCATTTAGATTATTTTTGTCAATAATAATGAAGTTTTAATTTTTTTTCGTTTTATAATTATGTAATAATTCATGCACCTGCTTAACACTAACTTATTTTGATGTTTCATTGCCTTTTAACTTTAAGCAACGTTCATAAATTAATAATCAAGCCTAAGTTAAGCTAATGAACCTTTCTATTTTTATTAAATTTGAATATGCGAAAATGTGAATTGTTTAGTTGCAATGTAGCATTTTTTAAATAGTTAGTACTTCATTTATATTATTAGAATTGAGGTGTCTGTTGAGATGACGAGTAAAATATAAGTATGGAGGAATAGACGAGCTGCGTCGATCCTAAATGAATTGGCATAAGGGCAAGAGAATGATGATTAGAATAAACATTATGTGTGATCTAAGGACGAGATTCACAGGCCGCACATTGGCTTACTTTACTAAGTAAACACAAAAAAATCTTATTGGTTTAAGACTTAAACCATTCACATAAAACCATTCACATATCACATTCACTTAAACTTTAAGTGAATGTGATATTATAGCGTTTACTCATTTTAGGCTAGATTACTTTAGAGCAAACTGGCCTTCAACGGCAATAAGGTGTCTACAATTTAATAATAGTTAAAACACAACGTTTATAAGAGTCTTGCAGTTATATCCTCAGCAGGCTCGATTTTAGTTTAGGTAAAACGGCACAGAGAGGCATAAAATGCTAATCGCGCTACATCCCTATAACCTCTTTAATCCTACGTCACTGTGATCACAGTCACAGTTTATTCCCAAAAAAGGTGAGCTGTTGGGTTCCCGCCACTGACAAGTCATAGTGATCTTTATTCACGTAACAATAAGGTTGTTATAGTTTAAGTTATAGCTCCCAGAGGTAAAATAGTTGTGTCAGCAATATACATATTATTACACTGATACCGAATAGTAATTATCAGTAACCCTCACTTCCATAAAATCCTGACTCAACTTAATGGCGATGATGCGAAGAGTCTGTGTTGGTTCATGGCCCAGATATGAATGATAACATACCTACTCATTGCGATTATTATAATGGTCCCCAAAGAAGAGAAAAGAAACCCCAGCCCGCCTAGCATGACCACCGGAGAAACGAGAGAGAATCGACAAATCTTTTGTTCATCTGTCATTGAATCGACAAAATGACAGATGGACAAAAGATTTGTCGACTCTCTGTCGTGTCTACGGTGGTCATGCTAAGCGGGCTGGTTGTATCCTTACCTGTTTTCCGTTGAGTAGCGCCGTGGGTTCAGACCCAGGCGTGCGCTCAGTAGTGGCAGAGAGTAGTGAAGATAGCTGATGAGAGACGGCAGCTAGTGTGTGAGCAGCCAGACGATTGAACTCATCGAAGCAGCCCCATGCACCACATAGGGCTAGGCCGCTCAATAAGCGACCCATACACTCAGCGTCCAGAGCCTGGAAGTTCGAACAAAGAAGATTCATTTTGACGGCCCGAATGGCGTAGTGGTAGTGAGGTTGCCTTAAGTTCTTAGGGTCCTGGGTTCGAATCCCGGTAGGAGCAAATGTTTGTGTGATGAGCATGGACATTTGTTTCCGAGTCATGGATGTTTATATGTATAATAAGTATGTATTTACAAACAAAAAAGGTATATAATGTAGTTTATCAACTATCTGGTGTTCACGACACAAGCCTTGCTTAGTGTGGCACTAGATGGCGCTGTGTGTTAATGTCCAGCGATATTTATTATTATTCCTTTATTCAAATTTTTACAAACTTTTTACATTTTTAAATATTAACTTAAGAAAATATATAAAAAACATTTAAAAATATAAAAAATTGTAGCCCACCGGTATCGGAAACAGGGTCCAAGCTACCGGCGGTCAGGGCTCCAGAGAGAGGAACCTCCTAACAATACGAGCCGTGTCAAGGAGTACCGCTTTCTGAATCAAGCCCTTGATCCAGCTGCCTAACGAGAGCCTCCTCAGGTATTGGTCGAGGCTCTTGGCGATTAAGCCATGGGCTGACACGACTATCGGCACAATGATCGCTGAGTCCACATTATTATTATCATTATTATTATTTATTTCAATAGCGGCATCTGTGGATTATACGACTGGTTTGGAAGATTTTCATAGATGTTTTATAGATTGAATTTACATAATGCTGTTGAACATTTAATCAGTAAAATAGAAGAGACGGGGGATCCCTAGTGTGTCGTGACAAATTAAATCACGTGGGTGATAACTCGTAGGCCCTGTTCGCTTACGATAATGTTGTGTAATAAGTTATCAAAATATTTGATTCTGTAAACACCAACTATCTTTATTTCCTTATTGATTTGTGTGCAAGTAAGTTTCTGTCCTGATAAATATATTCAATTCTTTATTTTTCGGACAACAGCGATCCATCGTGTTAGTAAGCAATAAAATACCTTATTTCTAGTTAGTAGCTAAAAATACAACAGAGGAGACAAAGTAAATAGTATAAAGGACATCCCAAAATTAATGTTTAGTGAATGTCCTACTCATAAAACTTTTAATAATCGGATGTCTGCTTGAAGTTAAACCACAATAAAAGAGTTTTAGTTTGTACTTGGTTGTTACCTCATCACAGTTGAAGATAAGCACTAAACGACCAACAAGGCCGCCCAACGCTTTCACAGATTCTGTCTTTCCAGTCCCCGCTGGGCCGAAAGGGTTTCCAACCAGACCCAGGTGAAGTGACTAGAATTAAAAGAAAAATAGATTTTATTTATAAGGTACAATTTATTCATAGTAGATGTACCAACGTGCGGGTAAGTTGCAGGAATCAGCTGGATTAGTCAACTAGAATCGCTTTTTTCCAGAAATAGCCTTTGAAAGAATACGAACATGATTTTAAAAACACTAAAATAGTATTAAAAACCCGTTTCAATTATATAAAAGGATTTTGCAGTGAGTAATTTAATTACCTGAGTTAAAATAAGAAAGCAGTCGTCAGCTAGTTCGGTTCGCACAAACTGTCCAGTGTTAACTCCGAGATACTCGTAGGAGTAAGATATCTGAGCTAGACCCATTTTAGCTACCACTTCCTTTGAGCTAAGCAAATAGAACCTGCAAAAAACATCAATTTACTTACAACAAAGTAACTTCTTTACAACTTGAAAACTCCATTATATGAAAACTGCATATAGGCACATAATTTAAATGCGATTAAGGAGCCATAATTATGCCTCCACCTTTTGCAGTTATTATAAACATAAAATAACTTACCTCAGCTGTTTTTGCCAAAGCCAGTCGCTAGTTGCCACAATATTGTTGTCTATCAAAATTCTGATGACGGACAAATAGTGAGCACATTGCAATATGAGCGCCTGCCTTTTGCGTCGTTCACTTTCATCCTCTATTTCGGCTGAAGCATAATACGAATTCTCTTTTTCAACATTCGCCTTTAACTTATGTAATTCTTTAGAGGTAATTGCCCTTTCTGTTTGCTCTGTAAATCGTATGTTTTGTGCCAGACACAGTATTTGCGTTGGTAGCGAAAATGGATCTTGCTCCTGTAGTGAATTTGTGACAATGCATTTTAAGGTCATGCTCTTTAGTGACGAACGCATCTCAGCTTCTAAATTCTTCAACCATAACTGCGAGCAAAAATAAAAATATTTTATAGTTGTGGTTGGCCCAAAATAATAAATGAGATTTTAATAGAGATGCCCAAATACGAGGTAGGTATAGCATACCTCAACGGGGCAGTCGATATCAACTGGGTGGTCCAGCTGGAATGTTTCTTCGTAATGACTACACAATGCGGTAATAGACATATCTCCGGGACCGAGGCGTACGCCAGTGATTCCTGGGAACAGTTTTTTGAGATGTGTTTGCATGACAGCTTCCCTGCCTTCAGCGCCGGCGCGTGCTTGTCCGAGTAGTTCCAGTAAGTCATCGTCGCTCAGGAAGTAAAGCCTTGGGAATATTGAGCGTTTTTCCTAGAAACATGTTTAATCATATTATGCTCAGTAACATTCAATAAAATTATTGAAATTGGTGTATTACATACTTGCTGTGACTCTCATTCACTATTTATAGGTAAGATGAAAAAACGAACAGTGAGTTAGCTATATTATTATTGCTGTATTATTTTTTACAAACGCGTGGGACCTGATTGATGTTGGGTAGTACAATAGCTAAAAAATAAGTAAGCAGGCTTATGCCTATTGAGTCAGCGTAATAGACGACATCACGTAAATAAAAACTGCCTATCCATACAAGAATCAAAACCTGATTTGCGGCTATTAACTTCATCTAGTTGTAATTGCTGTTCAATTATTCACAGTTTAAAGTTTACAAACCGGAAACTGCAAATTATGATAACATTTTATGTGTTTTAAAATCGTTTCATTAGTTTTACTCACATCGATGTAAACATTTAAGGCTGACTGACAAGCTAGAAGCTGCTCCGATATAGAATCCAGCATAGGCTGGAGCCTCGAAGACTGCAGCAGCGCGGAGAGTCTAGGATCTGATTCTAAGATCCGAGTCACTTGCCGGAATCCTTGGTCTACTTTACGAAACTTGACTCCTAATTCACCATCGTCGTTGGAGAGTATCGGTTCTAGATACAACCATCTGGAATGGAAGGCAAGGGAAGAACTAGTACTTTAAACTCACATTCGGTATCTGGTTTTGATCCCTGTGCCTGAGCTGCATTCCCATGCAGCTCAGGCACAGGGACCAAGACCATGATGATGATTGAGACCCCCCTCAATCATCATCAGTTAAAAAAACAATAGGCTAGTTTCCACCATAAATAAATTGCAAATCTATTTAGTCCGTCAGTTAGAGAATTGGAAAATAATGGACACATATTTTTTGTTTTTGTAAATCAACGAATATTGACAAAGATAAAACGCATCAAAACTCGGGAGCGGGGGCTCGTGACGTCAGTACTCACTAAGAATGATACCAAACAGTGACGTATTGGGAGTTTTAAAAGAGTCGTATCTTCGTCAATTTTGGTTTATGTGACAAAAGAAAAAATACGGGTCAAATATTTTTTGATAATCGAAGTGACGGACTAATTAGATTTTTTCAGTTATAACAAGCCTATTCAAGCTTTTAAATTAAAGCCAGCTGTTTCTACCTTGCAACATACTAGTTCCATATAAAGGAGTTTAAATTAATTATAGCGGGCGGCTAGCTAGCCCATAGCCAACCGTCCACAGGCCCGCGTCTACGGTGGCCGGTAGCCACCACGTGGCCCCCGACGCCCGGTGCGTCTCCCGCGGCGGCCGGGAAGAGAGGATCTCTCCCTCTCTCGTTCCGCCACCTCCTTCGCTAGCATGACTGCTTCGCAGAAGGAGGTGACGGCTTCCCATTCCGTCTCGCTCCGGACCATGGATTGAACCAGGGCCGGACGCGAGAGGTTGCCGCCGCCGATCGCCGCTACGAGGACACGGCGGTGCTCCGCCCACGCAGGGCAGACTTCCACCGTGTGCTCCACCGTGTCCTCCGGTCGATCCTCGCAGTGGAGACACCCGGGCGTTTCCTCCCGCCCGATTCGGTGCAGGTACCTCCCGAAACATCCGTGTCCGGTGAGGACCTGTGTCAGGCGGAAGGTGAGGACGCCGTGGTGCCTCTCAAGCCACTCCTCAAAGAGGGGACTTACCGCCACTATCGTGGCGTGCCCTGCACGGGGTTGCGACAGCCGCTCTCTCCATGTCGCCATGAGATTGCGCCGGAGGTCAGTCCGCTGAGCGGCAATTTGCCGCGGCAGCGGAGTTTCCCCCCGGCGTAGTACCTCCGCGCGCCATTCATGTAGGCGCGCGAGGACTATCGCCTCCAGATCCCATGGCGGCAATCCGGCAAGCAGGCCCGCCGCCTCGCGGGAGATCGTGCGGTACCCACGGACCATCCTTACGGCCACCACTTTTTGGGGCGCGTTCAGGTAATGGGCGGCTCGCCGCCTCAAGGAAAGCGCCCACACTGGGGCCCCATATAGGGCCATGGACCGCACCACCCCCGCATAGAGCCTGCGGCAGGAGGCGTTTGGCCCCCCAAGGTTGGGCAGGAGCCGCCTGAAGGCAGCCCCGGTCCGTTCCAGCCTGGGGGCCAAACGTCGAAAATGCTCCACGAAGTTCCATCGGCTGTCGAGTACGAGTCCCAGGTACTTCAACGTCGACGCGACGCCGATGGATACCCCTCCTACCATCAGAGTGGATCCCGACGGTGGCGCATTCCGAGGCCCATGAAAGCACATGGCCTCGGACTTGTGCAATGCCACCTCGAGACCCAATTGCCGGATCCTCTCAACGACTATCGCAACCCTGCGTGTCATGTTTTCGGCCGCCGCCTCGTGCGACCTCCCCTGTGCCAGCACCAGGGTGTCGTCTGCGTAGCAAACGACGCTGACACCACTAGGGAGGTCCGCGCGCAGCACCCAGTCGTGGCCGATGTTCCACAGGGGCGGTCCCAGAACCGATCCCTGTGGGACACCGCACGACATCTCTCGCCGGTTCCATTCTCCGCAGCGACTGGGGTAGATGACGGCCCTGTCCGTCAGATAGTCCCCGACCACACGACGGAGGTAGGTCGGCACCCGGTGATACCTGAGTGCCTCCCTGATGCAGCTCCAGGGCAGGGAGTTGAAGGCGTTGGCGATGTCGAGAGACACCGCCAAGACGACTCCGCCCCGGGATATCGCATCCCCCGTCGTGAGGGCTCTCACGCGCATGATTGCGTCCATAGTAGAGCGCCCCTTGCGGAAACCAAACAGGTTCTCCGCAAGATTCGGCCCCATCCCCTCAAGGTGCTCGGCGAGGCGGTTTGCAATAACTCTCTCAAAGAGCTTGCCCACCTCGTCGAGCAGCACAATGGGCCGAAATGCGGACGGAGAGTCCGCAGGGCGCCCCGGCTTTTGGATGAGGACCAGTTTCCCCGTCTTCCAACGAAGCGGGAACTGGCCCCTCTCCAAGCATGCGCATAAGAGCCCTTTCAGTCGGGGCCCGAGAGCCTCCGCATCCGAGGCCAGGACCCAGGCTTTGCCAGGCATGCCATCGGGTCCCGGGGCAGTATTTTTGGCCTTATGCCTACCTACCGCCACTCTCAGGTCTACCCCAGTCACTTCCGGAGTGTCGTCGTCGCCATATGGGTCCTCTTCTGGCACCGCAGGTGGCGGAGCCATAGGCGGGGGCGGATGTTCCCCCCGCGAGGGGAACAGAGCGCTCACCACGTCCTCCACGAGCTCTGGCCGGAGACTGCGTCAGCGGGGGGGCCCAGGTGCGGAGTTTATTCCGCACCATCTTGTAAGGGCGCCCCCACGGATCTCTGTCGAGAGTCTCCAGAAAGAGGAGGTTCTCAATTCGTCTGTATTTTTTTTTTCTTTTGTGTTTGTTACCTCAGAACTTTCGACTGGGTGAACCGATTTTGATGGTTCTTTTTTTATTTGAAAGCTGGTGCTTCCCGTGTGGTCCCATTTTAATTTGCTGAAGACCTGATGCTGATCTTCGGAGGTATACAATGGAACTCTTCAAAAATACACAGCAAATCTGCAGTGATTGCTGCAATCGCTTGTAGGTTCATTGTTTATACTATATCATGACGTTACATCACGCCTGTATGCTCTGAGGGGGTACGCAGATGTGTACAATACACCCAGATTTCGACAGTTAGGTGTGTTAAGTTCCATCTATTGGGGATAAGCCCTATTACCGTGACATGTATTGTTTTTTTTTTTTTATTCGAGAGGATGTACTTCAAGGGTACATTGATGAGAATTTGGTTAAGTTCTGATTATAGGATTCATGACAAAGGAACGGAACTCTTAAATTCTTAAGAGCAAATTAACAATACTCTGCCGAATCTTATATAGGCTATCCGGATATTTGAGTCACCTACCATAACGTCGTTATTAACCGACTTCAAAAATAAGGAGGTTCTAAATTCAACGTTCCCCGATTACTCGAAGATGGCTGGATTGATTTTGATATTTTTTTAATTGTTTGAAAGGGTATACTTCCCAGGTTTTCCCATAATCATCAAATCAGGATCTGATGATGGAATCCTGGAGAAATAGAGGGAACTCTTCACATTTTATAGGCACACTAGAAGCGATTTGGGTATTTTTAGGAAGTGTACTTTCTCGAAGTGATCCCATTTCAATTTGATGATGAAGAACTTCGGAGATAGGCAACGGAACTCCTCAATAAATGATAGCAAATGTACTGGGATTGCTGAAATCTCATATCTGTCTATTGTTTACATCAGTTCATAACCGAAAATCACGCCGGTACGTTGTGAAGGGGTAAGCACATGTGAACCACTAAAAAGTGAAAAATAAAAACTTTTTTACAAAAAATAAAACCGACTTCAGAGAAAACAAAAAAGTGAAGAATAACTTCAGAAAAAACGCTTCAGAAGTCGGTGACAAAAAAACTAAATCAATCAAACAAAGGTCACCGACTTCTGAAGCGTTTTTTCTGAAGTTATTTTTCACTTTTTTGTTTTTTTTTATAGTCATAAAATAAGCCACCATATAATTATGTCATAAAAGACATTTTTACTTTAGTTTTAAAACAATAGGTAGGGTACCCAAATTTCCTTGAATGCGTCGTTAAGGACTTAATCAGGTAACGAGACCATATCCAGTCCCATTCTGATGTCCTAAGTTGTAACTTAGATAGCTAGTTAGTAAATACACCAATGCCCCATGTTCGATGGTTAAAACTATGAAAATTATAATCAATAAAAACGTTTTTGCAAATTAACTAAAACCGACTTCACACAAAAAGTGAAAAATAACTTTAGCTTCAGAAGTCGGTGACCTTTGTCTGATTGATTTAGTTCTTTTGTCACCGACTCCTGAAGCTAAAGTAATTTTTCACTTTTTTGTGTGAAGTCGGTTTTATTTTTGCAAAAAAGTTTTTATTTTCCACTTTTTAGTGGTTCACATGTGCTTACCCTTTCACAGCGTACCGACGCGGCGACGTGATTTTTTGTTATGAACTGGTGTAAACAATAGATAGACATGAGATTTCAGCAATCCCAGTACATTTGCTATCAATTATTGAGGAGTTCCGTTGCCTATCTCCGAAGTTCTTCATCAGATCTTTACCAAATTGAAATGGGACCACACGGGAAGCACCAGCTTTCAAATAAAAAAAAAGTCATCAAAATCGGTTCACCCAGTCGAAAGTTCTGAGGTAACAAACACAAAAAAAAAGTTTGGAAGTCGGTTGACAAAACTACACGACTCGATAAAGTCAAGTGTAGCAGTATTCTTAGTTTTAATAGATCATAGATTGTAGTAGCTAAAAAAGTTACAATTATCAAATAACTAATGTTCTGATTGTGACCTGCGACACTGTTACATGCTGATAAGGGGGTATGAAGTAGCTATATTAACGAATGAAGCAACTATTTGACATGTACTTATGTCCATTCAACCAATTTATTTATACATGTAGTAAGATAATGTTTCTAGTTACACAGAATGTACCTATTAGGGTGAGACGTAGTAAATGATGATCATTTCTTGCCCTTGTCCCGTTCTACTTGGGGTCGGCGCAACACGTTTTCTTCTTCCATTCTCTCAGTACAGACGTCACGGCATCATTAACTCTTTCATCTTTCTCATTCCTCACACAATCCATCCATTTTTTTTTTAAATGAAAGCTAAAAAAAACAATTTATTTATGGAAAAGTTTTATTAACAATTAAGTATTGGTGCCTCGTATATTACAATATCGTTATGGAAATATAGAATAGCGTCTCAAATGCAATAGAATGACTAAAAATGGAATCAAAGAAACAATATCAATGTTTAAATGCATGCTTTATCATAATAGTCATAGGACTGAATATAAAATTAGGGAAAAGTGTAAACTTAAATGTGAAATACAAAATGAAATAAAAAAGTCAAGATTATAAAGATTTTATAAAGTTGCTCAAGAAAACATTACCCATCTCTTTATGTTTTGGTACACCTACTGAACAAAAACAAAAGGCATTTCAAAATGCAGTCCTTAACGATGTTACAGTAATAAAAGCTCTTTCATATTTTTAGTTTACACAAAGTCCTATATATACGTATTTATAAAATACTTATGATGGTATAATATTCCTAGTATGATTTATTCTGGCAGTACAATACACAAACTATAAAATTAATTATTTTATACAGACACACAGAAAATAATATTTTATGGCAAAACAGCACAAAACATAATATAATGCTCATAAATTACCTATAATTAACAATAGTTGTTGAAAATCCTATTTTTTTGTTTTGAATTAATGTAAGTTCACATTTTCATATCCACATCATGTCACCACATTAGAAATTATAATGTAATTCTTTGGAATAGTTGTCTAAATAATGATACAAAATATATTTATACTTAAAACACTAATTATATGGATGATCTTAATTATTTTCGGAATTATATATTCGTTTTTTTATACCATTAATTTGGGATTGCCACTCACTGAAAAAAACACGGAACTTATTTATATCAAATAGCTCATAAATTGTGTATTATTCAGGAAAAACTACTTAACTTTTAAAGAACATGAAATCATTTGAAACTTATACTCGTATAGTCTTTTTAAAAGAATGTTGTTTCTTAAGCTTTAACATGAAGTAGCAAAATAGTTACAGTCTATTAAAAATGCATAACATAATTATTTGAGTTGTATTGAATGAAATATTGAGATAGGTACACATCATGTTACTTTTGTCAACAACCCACACTTCTTTACAATATAATACAGACGCTATGTAGTTAAACTACATATTATATCATTTTAACGAACAATGACTAACACTGCAAAATACACAGCATTATGGCACAAATGGAATCAGTAACAACATTCGGAAAATATCTGTATAAGTATACTTCATTACAATTCCGACGACAAAATCTATAGTTGACCTAAGTATTTACGTTGTGCAAGACCTGTAGTTATCAGACCTCTTTGTGATTTCAGATAGGTAGTAGTTCATTTGCGTATTGAGTTCGCCTATTTCCCTTTCTAATGTATTCAGCTGTTCATTGTGATCGTTATACAATACTTCCATGTTAGCTAGAAGTTTAAGTTGTGTTTGAGTGTCACTGGCTAACTTTGTAGCACGCTTTAGTAATAGTTGAGCCTTTTCTCTTGAGTTTGAAGTCTGGCTGGCACGTTCAGCAAGAGACATATTAGTGTGCTTGAAATCTTGCCTCAACTGCCGTGCTGATTGCTCAGCTCCTTCAGCGCGACTAACAACATCATTGGCTTCTTGTTTCACCTGTTCTGCGTCACTTTCTATCTTCAAAATATCTTTCTGTAAGTCTGAAAGTCTCAAACGTAGGCCTTCAACTTCTTCTTTCGTCTCATTGGCTTGTTTCTGTGCCTGTTCTGTTTCTGTAGCTATAGGAACTAAATCATTTTTAGCTGCCTCGATGTCATTGTTGGCTTTGTCGATTGCATTCTCAGCAGCGTCTTGGGCTGCTTGTGCTTCATCCAGAGCATCCAAAACTTTGTTCGCCATCTCCAAAGTTAAATTGGCTGCTTTATTGACTGTGGTAGCGTTAAGTTTTAAAGCCTTAGCTCGTTCTAAATCTGGTTTAGTTTCGGCAATGATATTTTCAATGTTAGTCAACTGCGATACGGAAGAATTGATACGCTGGGACAATTCCGTAATTTCTTTGGGCTCTATGCTTATAGACAAATTAAGTATGTCGTTAGCTAAAGTTCTGACGTCAGCAGGAGTGTTAGAAGTATTTGACAGGAATTCCTTTAATTCAGCAGTTAAATCTTGGCTTTCATTAGTTACTCTTTCTGCTGAAGTTTTAAAGTCATACGCTTTGCTAAAAAGGTCTTTTGCTCTTGATCTGACATCAACGGTATCTTGTTTAACTGTAGATATTAATTTAAACAAATCCTCTGCAGTGAGTTCATGTTCCTTAATGCGATATTCGGTCTTGTTTGCAAAATCTAAAGCTTGCTCCGCTTTAGTAACTGCTCCTTGGTCACAAGATATGCCACCACATTTTCCACATCCAGCACCACCACAAATATCACAACTATCACTATCTTGACCACACATCTTTTCATTTAACTTTGGCATTTGTGACTCCAACTGCGACAACTGATCACGGATATCATCTAACTTTTTATCATTTTCATTTTGAGTGTTATTGAAGTTAGCATATTGCATTTCGATGAGCCGGTCAGTGTTCTTAATTTGTCTATCAGTATTTGCGATAACAGTTTGCACATTTTCAGCGTCGTCAGCAGCTTTGACAGCTCTTTCTTTAGCTTCTCGTGTCAAGTTAAGAGCTCCTTCCAAGTTAGCCTCCTGTAGTTTGGTTGCGTTATTTCCCAAGTCAGTAGTTTTTTCCTTTAAGTTTTTGATACTATCTCTCAAACCCTCTAACGTAACGTTACCGAGGTTGATTTTAGACGTAAGAGCGTTAAGGTTTTCGTTGCTATGCTTTACTTTCTCGTCCGCTGCAGATAATAAGTTTTGAAGGCTGGTCACATTAGACAATAAGTCTCTTACTGTCGTTTTTCCTTGCTTCGCACTGGCTAGCATATTTTCTACTTCTGAAAGCTTTTTAGTCATTTCATCAAAATCTCTTGTGTAGGCTCCGGTAGCACCGACTACTTTGATTTTACTTGCATTACCGATAGCATACTTTGTTTGTACTTGTAAGTCGTTGATTAATCGATCCCAATTATCGAAACATTCACCACAGGCGTAGCACTGTGGGGCCTCACCTAAGTAGCCTCTAGCGCACATATCACATTTATATCCACCAATGCCTGGTTTACAAATGCATGAGCCGTTTTCTCGCATGCACTGGCGTGAAACAGAACCATACAAATCACAGTCGCATTCATAACACTCAACGCTAGGAACACCCCAATGGTTTTCTTGACACTGATCACATTGTCTGCCTCCATGGCCTGGTTTACAATCACATTTTCCTATGTATGGATTACACTGTGGTGATAATGACCCAATATGATCGCATTCACATGGATCACAACCAGTTCCTAAGGCTATTCTCCAATGATTTTCTGTACATTGGTCGCAATTCACACCCATGACATTTTTGAAACAAGGGCATTGACCTGTGGTCCTATCACAATTTCCTGTTGTGAAGTTAGTGCCCAACTCAGAGCAGTTACATGGATAACATGTCTTTTCTTCAGCATTTCCATAGTACCCTTCAGCACATACTTCACAATGGTCACCGGCAGTATTATGAAGGCATTGTAAACATTTTCCAGTGTAAGGGTCACAATTGCCAGGTTTAGTGATGTCTATATTTTCATTACATTCACACTGTTCGCAAGTACGTTTAATTGGATCTCCATAATAGTTGTCAGCACAAACATCGCATAGTGGTCCAGCGTAGCCTTCTTTACATTCACAGACTACATCCTTTGAATCGGGGTCTAATTCACAGCGGTCTGCGTGACTGCTCTTGTTAGGATCACCTACTATACCTGGACATGGGCATGGTCTGCAAGGTATGTCGATACCAAGTCGAGGATCACCGTAATATCCTTCAACACATCTTTCACAACGGTGTCCTTCCGTGTAGTCCCTACATTCTCTACATGCTCCTGTTTTATCATCACATTCGATTGCGTGTCCATTACAGTCACACTGTTGACAGTTAGGGAAATTGAAATATCCAGGCTGACATAGGTCACACGCTCGCCCATACGTATTAGCTCTACATTTACATTGTCCACTCGTTGCATCGCAAAAGTTATCAAGGGACCCTATACTGTTACAGTCACAACGCTTGCATCCAAATTTGCTGAAACCGTATGTTCCAGGGGCGCAGCGATCGCATCGAGCTCCAACAATATTTTCTACGCATTGACAATAACCAGTATATTGATCGCATTGATGGCTCTTAGACCCTGTAGGATCACACTGACAGGACTGAGATCCATTTCTTATGTAGAATCCGATACTCGCATGATATTTTTTACAGATTTCAGGAACGTTTTCTCTATTCAGGTCGTAATAATATGGATCACCACAATTAAACCGTTCGAACTCTTCCCTCATGGAACTACCATTTGCCAAAAATGGAAGGTCATCAAAGGATGGAATAAGAACAATAGAATCAATTAATATTGAAGCTCTTGAATTTGGAGAACGACGGTCTTGACGTCCCAAATAAATACGAATTTCAGTTGTTTTGCCTTTTTCCAAGCACACTGCAGGTTTCACCAATACACTGCGTTGATTAGCGGGCAGGTTGGTGTTTATTGTGTCTTCCTCAGGGCGTACATTTGCACAAGGAGAATCAAAATCTAGCGGCAATGGTCTCTTCACTAATATTGTTGCCTCTTCCCAGCTTACAGGCGATTGTGGCTCGTACCTAATTAATACATTGTAATTCATACTCTTCTCTATGTTGTTTACAATAAAAACGAGTGTACTGCTTTCAGGTAGCTTCATAAAACCAGGTCCGGTCCACGTCTCTTTCCTACCATCTGGATAATTTTCCCTAATGACAACGTGACACAATTGACTTTGAATAGCATTATCATCAATTTGGGAATCGCATTGACTTGATTCACCTTCAATAACATTAGAGTCGAGTGCTCCAACAAAGAAGTTTTGTATAGGTTGATCACAACGACGACCAGAAACATTTGGTCGACATTTACATTGTCCTGTTATCACATCACAATCGCGGTCTAACGAACCACCAGAGTCGCAGTCACAAGGTTGACAACCATCATCACTATCTGACAGACCGTAAAACTCTGGCAAGCACTGATCACAATTTCTTCCAGTAACATGACGTTTGCAGAAACAATTTCCAGTTCCCGCGTCGCATCCTCTTTCGTTGATTGTACCTAAGTTGTTACAGGTGCACGATTCACATCCATCAGGATTATTAGGATCAAACTTCCAAAATCCATCGCTACATCTGTCACACCTGGTTCCGTCGACATTCGTTTTACAAAGGCAGCGACCAGCAGTTTTGTTATTAGCGGTATCTGTTTCATCATCACAAAGTATTTCTTGATCTGTGGTGCCCTCTGGATCACAATCGCAAGCTTTACATATGTCGGGACTTTGGATATCTAAGTTGGGGTCTTTATAAAACTTAGGCTTACACCGTTCACAATTGACACCCATAGTATTGTGTTGACAGTTATCACACACGCCTCCACTAATTTTACCGGTTTTATTGTAAACAGCAGGATCAAAATGACATGTTGTTGCATGGTTATTACAAGTACACCTCTTACAAGCATTTGAAGTTTTTCCAACAGCTGGTTGCCACGGAAGGTCATTGTAGAAGTCTTCACAGTATTCACAATTCAAACCACGAGTGTTATGAGTACATTCGCAGCGTCCGTGTACCATATTGTTCTTGGATTCTACTCCTGGCATCGGTAAACAACGGGATGCGTGCCCGTAGCAGGAACAGGAGCCCCTTACTGTCATTTCATAAATAGAGTAATAGTACTTCTCTTGAATCTCCGCTCTGTTGTCCAATTTATCATCACCGAGAGTATGCAGTTTGGTGAAATTTATTCGAAGATTGGTCATACGTAATAAGTTTTGCACTTCTTCCGAGTATGGGTTGGTCACATTTATATTAGGTGGCAAAACTCTAAATATCACTTCACCTTCCGTGGATGGGGATACACCAGAATAACGCGATTCACAAACCACTTCTGTCAAAGAACGCTGCGTGTGCTTTGGAACGCCTGGGAAATGTTCGTCACAGTTGTGCGCGAAGTATCGATAAACGCGCCAGGTCTTTCCAAAGTCGAAAGACCTCTCTACTAACATAGCCGCAGGACGAAAAGTTTTGAACTGTATTATCAAATGCGTGAGATGGAATTCCGCCTCCATATTGAGTTGCACCGTCACATTTTCTTTTCCATTTTCAGACTGCCACCAGGATTTCGTTCGCGTTCCCGGGTAGTACTTGTAGATGATATTTTGTATCCGATGGTTGACTGAAGGGTTGTGAATAGTGCTGTTGGTAGAGTCACACCAAAAGCATTTCTTCGGTTCCAAATGCGACACGATGCAGTAGCGCGCTTGACCCTGTCCCCCGCACGTGGAGGATGCGAAGAGTCTCGATTCACGGCCAATGAGCAGGTTGCCTGTGGCCGGGTAGCAGGAACTAAGTTCACACGAACGGTCGTAGAGGCGCGGGTCAGCGCGCAGGCGGTCGCGCTCCCTGCTGTACACCGCGGCGCCGCCGGCGATAAGCGCCGAGAAGATAAACAAAGCGCGTAGAGCCATGACGCGGTCCGGGCTCTCCGCGCGCCGCTCACTGCACTGGCGGCCGCTTTGGGCCGAGACACTCTCGCGCTGCCTCGCGCCCCCCGCTACCCCGCTGCCCTACATACACAGGACCGGACTTGGCTGCCGAACGAAACATTTGCTATGACAATAAAATTTCGGGTGGTAACTTTTGGTGAACTCTCCCTGAATGAAATGTAATTATGGCCACTGAATCTTTTGCTTTCATTAATTGTAATAGTTATCGGGCATTTGATAAATTATTTAAGTAAATTGGTATCAAATATTTTACAAAATAATTAATCATAATCATTGTGATCATCATCATTTCAGCCGAACGTCCACTGCTATATACACCGTTTTCCTGAGGATATACATTAATTTTGAATAATCCTTCTATAGCTCTTGTTAAACATATCGTACAAAGGAAGTAGTAGTTTAAATAGCATAGTTTTTAAGTTATTGGTAATTTAAGTTTAACCAATTTAATTATGTTGTGCTGTGAGAAAGAGTCTTTATTTGTGAGATGTTGCCACTTTGTGCAACCAAAACTATCAAACTGAATTTAGAAGACTGAAACTGATTTATGTTTTTTTTTTTTTTGAAGTTACAGGCATTTTGTGTTGTGTTGTGATAAAATGAGTTTGTAATCTAAGATGAACACGATATGTTTTTACTTATTGCCACTAAAAGTGAAAAAAATGGAAAAAATAAATAAAAAATAAAGTAAAAAAAATGGAAATAGTAAAAAATGGTCAATTTAATGGTCTGAATAACATGCCGAAGTTAATGTATAACCTCAGGAACACGGTGTATAGGTCAAAAATAATTAATGTTGGAACAAAATTCCATTTTTAAGTGGTTATTGCCAAAATAATATCAAAGCTTAGCAGGATTATAAACCCCGTGGTATTTGAGCTTAACCGACAATCACGCTCTGATAGAAACAGGTACAAAACGACGTGGAATGCGGCCCTGTGCGAGGCGACGACCGCTCCCGCCCGCACGCCCGCTCGTGCCGTTCTCCGAAACGGGTACTAAGCAACAAAAATAACATCGCATTTCGGGATGCGCTTTTTATTTTGGTCACTATTATGGCAACAAGCTTCCTTGTAATCTCACCTAACAACTGGGGATATTTTAGTACCACGTTGTTTATTGTTGGCTAACTTGGAGTTCAGACTTATAGCTTTTTACAGTCTCATCCTCATTAATAGTCGATATTTTGTTTTGATGTTCAATGAACGATGGACAATAAAATGCGTACATGTGAGATCCCTTTGGTTAGGTCACGCTGTGTCCGATACGGCCACTCGGTTCGTCAGAGCCGGCCTTCCGCCCTACACATCCGCCGCTGATAATACATTCGCGATCTAAATGACCACCCAGACCGAAATTATACATACCTATATGAATTATAGACGTATTATTTAAAAAAACCCTGGCAATTATTCAGATTAAGACGCCTGCGGAGCATGCGTATTTCATACAAACGTAATACCAAAATAATTTGTAAATTAAACATATTCCTAAGGTAGTGTGTATTTATTTCGATTGAATTACAGAATATCTAGGTTCCCAAATATATATTTTGATTGGACACTGATTTTAACAAGAGTTATAAGAAAAATAAGTTTTCTATAGAAAATTTAAATTCCTCATATCTCGTCTTTGCATCACTATTCTCTCAAAAAACATATTTGGGAACATAGATATTCTGTAATTCAATCGAAATAAATACAGACCACCTTAAGAATATGTTTGATTTACAAATAATTTTGGTATTACGTTTGTATGAAATACGCATCCTCCGCCGGCCCCTTAAGCGCTTTATTAAATACTTTCCTGTCAATCTTATACAGACTTTATACACGTCCCTAAATCGTAGTTGTGCATATAACATGGTATAAGAGACTAAAATATGATCAGAAATTCATCATTATTACAAAGATTTACGACAGCACGAAGATATTGGGGCTCAACACAAAACAAAGGTTCCAATTGTGAAGGGGCCCTCAAATTGTTTAGCGAACTGAACACAAGAGAATTTGTGAACGCTCGAATTGCTTTCAACAATTTAAAAGCTTTTATGTTTTGTTTGCTGACTCTAATTGAATAGCTGTGTACCAAAATTACTCTGTTATGTTAGAATTATAGTAATTAAAAATTATCAGCACGTTTTAGGCTGGTTATTTTTTGTTTCAGCATCCAGCTTCCAAGGGCAGAGCGAACGCCAGATGTTCCGATGGGAGATGAACTGGTGACATTAAAGAGACCGCAGCTCTATTAATGAACGTTATAAACCGGAAATAGAACAGAGAGCCAACATTTCAGAGAAGAGCACAGTTATGTGTATAGATAGGTGATGATTGGGCATTGATAAAGCTTAAGAGATATTCAAATGACATCATTTGTAAGTACCTATAAGTCTTAAGAGTAAGTAGTTATATCTTATTAACAGCATCAAAGAACGGCTCATACACACTACGAAAATGTTGAACTAGGTATCAATGATGTGCTATTTAAGAGTCTTGAACGGTATTAGCACCGTCATGGTGTCTCTCCACACTATATACTCCCCATGGAGCTTTTTATTCATAGCCACAAACACCAAGACACTTCTGGATAGTGATCAGGAAATATTGATTCTAGTTAACAAATTGGTCATCTAATTTGTTAACGAATGTGAAGAATTGGCTTGAAGAACACGAACTAAGACGGACAATGACAGGTATTAACAAAAAAAAAGTTTTGTTCTGACATTTGATGAAACGCCGGCCAGCTTTGTGCAGGGGTTGTAAATGTCATACCGCAAATGTTTATGAGGGACGCTACAGGCTACTAAAAGTTTACTGCACCGGTTGAAACTTTAGCTGTCTCTTTTGGTTGACATTTTTTAGGCAAAGTAGTGAGGAACAAACTGGTGCTTCAAGCCATGCTTTTCGTACCCCCAAATTAAAAACCCCCGATACATAGAGTCATGTTGTATAATAATATAATATTCCTCATTCCCTTTCAATATAGTGTACATTATTGTACTAGTCAAGCCCTTTAATTAGATACCCATATTGAGGGAGTAGTGAAAAAAAATAGTTATTTGTTATACAAGAGTGCAAAGTTGTTTTTTAACCGCGTGCTCAATTTTGATGACCGAGCAAGCGAAAGATTCTAAAATTGAGTCACGAGCGAAGCGAGTGATTCAAAACTTAGAATCTTGAGAGTTAGCGAGGGAATCAAAAGAGCTCGAGGTGATCTTTGCACTCGAATGCAACACGTAACTTTTCATCCCACCTCAGCGAGGAAATGAATAAACGCAAAAAAAAATGCGCATTATTAACAAATTCGGTTAATTCTGTTGGAGTCAAATAAACTTCCTCGTCGCTAGATAATGAGTGGTCATTTTAGGTTTTTCACTTGTTTCCAAGTTGGATTCCTTGTTTTTAACATAAGGTGTTAACAATATGACCGATGCACGATGACGTGAAAAGAAAATGGCGCGCGCAAAACATATTAAAAAAAGTACTCTTTGCCAAGAAGGTTTCGAGTCTGAGTTCCTAAACAATTAAAAAAAAAAACATGATAAATTCGGCACCATAGAGGTAGAAGTAAATAGGTTTAATGATGTTTTGAATGCACAATGTAATTTACCATATTTTGTGGTGGCGGCCATCTTTGATTTGAAATTTATCATAGCGTATAGTATTCTACTAGTCAAGCCCTTTTATTTGACACCCATATTGAGGGAGTTGTTGAATTAATATGTAATCTGCCATTTTGTGGCGGGGGTCATCTTGGACTGATTTTTATCAATCATAGGTAAGAACACTCCCGACTAATTCACCTTTCAAACAAAAAAAAGACAAAATCATAATCGGTTCATCCGTTCGGGAACTACGATGCCACAGACACACACACACACACACACACACACATAGACGCGTCAAACTTATAACGCCCCGTCGTTTTTGCGTCGGGGGTAATAAAAGCTTTTGTACAATGCTTTATTTGTAGTGTCTTCTTTATTTGATTTTTTTTTGGCAAATAAGGGATGAAGAAACTGGTCAAGCTTGTGAGTACTGTAAGTAAAAAACTTACATTGGATTCTTTAGACAACATAAGTTTCCAGCTAAGCGACCTAGATCCGAATATCAGCTTTTAAATTGCAATGTTTTTACTAAACATCTGCCAATTTTGTAAAGCAAAAGTTTAAGTCTCAAGAATGGGCCCAATGTTTAAATAAACTGATAGGTGTACGTGCGTAAAATGACGTCATAGCCGGGTGAGTTAGATTTAATGGCCAGCGGCCTCTCTAGTCAGATAACTTGTTACAATTTCAACAGTTTCGACGATAACCTCTTATCAGTGCCAAGACTAGAAACATGTCCAACAATAAAAATATAATCATTGAGACCAAGACCCTATTTGATGAAACGTATAATTTTAATCATTTGAAAATGTGAAGAGTGAAAAACTAACACGGAAATATTGAAAACACGACAATGAATAGTACATTTTTGTAAATACTGCAAACACTAGATTTTTTCTCAAAAATTGAAACGCGAAATTCAAATTTTCTTACATATTTTCAATTTGCAGGCCAGTGCTAGGTTGTATGTTGTGTGATTCGTGACTGTAAGACGTACGGAGTTACATAATTATAGTCATCAAAATCATCAATACAATCCTCTAAGTTCATAAATGTCTAGGAAAGACTTTTTGGAAAATTTGAATTTTGCGGGCTTTATACCCTGGAGCATCCACCTTAAGCTTAAAGCTCTTCAAATCGGAATATTAAATTCAGATTTAATTTCGGTGCCCCAATTATAATTTTAGAGTCTCCAATCGTAATATATTATCAGCTTTCACATTCGCTTCTATCTCAACAAGGAACTATGAGCAAAACTAATAAAGCTTAGAATTGAGGCTAGCATAAATATAAAATTAAACTTAAAAATTCGGTTAACAATCTTTAAGAAGACAACACTGACGCTGTGAATGAACGCTTTCCCGGCGATAAGGGTTCATCCTCAAAAGGCGGTTATGATGTCAAAGTTCACAAGAGATAAACACTTGGCTACTGATCCGATCTATTATCTTACTGTTGCCGTACGTACAATGGACATAATATTTAGCAATTTATTCTGTTTTTATACTTATTTTTATTCGTATCAAAAACCCATCAACTTAACAGGTCGTCATAGTACCATGTTGGCCGACGAGACCGATTTTCGACATAAGTACATAATTATCATCATTTGTCATTGCTGTTAGTTTATTTTATTTTTTATTTATTTTAAAACTTTATGCATGCATAAAATGTACAAAGGTGGACTTAATGCCTTCTAAAGGTATGAAAATTATATTGAAATTAAGAAAAATACTACCCTGGTTAACATGACTTTTATACAAATTTGGTACAGGACCAGAAATTCCAAATAACGATTCTAATTCAAGCAAATAGGTAGGTCTGCCTAACTAAATGTCAACAGGATGGCGGTTCCAAAATTATCCACAGACTTAATGGTGCGACAAGGAACAGAACAATCATAAAATTCTCGTTTGACGTATTACCTCACTGCGTACGTCGTTGACCGAAGCCAAAGAAAGGGCTCTACTCTACGGATCGTGTAGCATTCCACTGGCGATACAAGAATACTTTAATTATAGATAATGTTACAGCTATGCGCTTGTTACAGCGTAGTTACTCATATAAAAGGATTATAGTTCTTAGTAGGTATTATAAAGCACTAGCGAGTTCGGTAATTATCCCACGCGATTATACCTACTACGGCTGGAAATGAAAAAAGAAAGAAAGAAAAAGAAAGAAAGTATCCCATGTGTAAATCCAGTTTTTTTTTTTCACCCAAATCCGTAGAGGAACAGACATTCTCACAAACTATCGCTTAAAATAGTAGAAAGATGATGTCATGACTCATGAAATTACTTTTTGTGATCCCTCCGAGTTCTGCTTCGACATGGAACCAGAATCAAAACCAATAAAAATTTAAGACGTCACAATAATATAATAAACATAGCAAGTCACGATTTTATTTTTAGACACTATAGTTGTTCCTGTTTTTTGCCTGGCTGTAAACCCTGTTATAGCCATAGGGCTTTGCAACGAAAAGACAAACGAAACTCACATCTGCGCCCCTTTTGTCTAATACCTAGTATTGTATTATAATCTGAATCTCGGAAACGGCTCTAACGACTTTCATGAAATTTAGTATGCAGGGGGTTTCGGGGGGATAAATCAATCTAGCTAGGTTTCATTTTTAGAAAAAAATAGAACCTTCATCCAGATATTATAACGAATATGTATTCGGTATGTCTTAGCACTATTGACATAAGTAGTAAAGAAACCTTAAATGAAGCAGTTTTTATAACAAAGCTCGGTTGATCTCTTCATCTTTCTTTTGATTTTAATTTGTATGGAAATATTTAGAACAGAGGTTAAGGCCTCGCTTTTCATGCATGAGGTTGTGGGTTCAAATCCGGGCAAGTACCAATGTAACTTTCAATTCATATGTACTTTCTAAGTTTATTTTGGACATCACAGACATCGTTGAAGGAAAACATCGTGAGGAAACATAGACTTTTTAACCGACTTCAAAAAGGAGGAGGTTCTCAATTCCCCGATTACTCGAAGATGGCTGGAGCGATTTGAATTATTCTTTTTTTGTTTGAAAGGGTATACTTCCCAGGTGGTCCCATAATCATCAAGTCGGGATCTGATGATGGGCTCCTGGAGAAATTGAGAGAACTCTACAAATTTTATAGGCACACTTGATTTGGGTAGTTTTTGGAAGAGTACTTTCTTAAAGTGGTCTCATTTCAATTTGGTGAAGATCTGATAAAGAACTTCGGAGATAGGCAACGGAACTCCTCAATAATGATAGATGGTCTGGGATTGCTGAAATCTCATATTGTCTATCTGTTGTTTACACCAGTTCATAATATAACATCACGCCTCTACGCTGTGAAGGGGTAAGCACAAGTGAACCACCAGAACCACCAAAAAGTGAAAAATAATAAAAACCGACTCCAAAAAAAAAAAAGTGAAAAATTTTCACTTTTTTGTTTTTTTTGGAGTCGGTTTTTTTTATTAATATAGGTCTGAAATCGCCAACCTCTCTTGAGCAGGAGTGATGATCAATGTTCGTGCCTTCTCTGTATGAGAAGAGACCTTCGTCCAGCAGTAGGACAGTAATAGGCTGCTGTTATTATTTTTTCACTTCTCATGCTCTAACTAAAAGTACGCCATTATAGCCCTACGAAGCGGGATTAAAGTGATCGCTTATTCCCTAGGGAGTAAATAGTTATTTGTTATACAAGAGTGCAAAGTTGTTTTTTAACCGCGTGCTCAATTTTGATGACCGAGCAAGCGAAAGATTCTAAAATTGAGTCACGAGCGAAGCGAGTGATTCAAAACTTAGAATCTTGAGCGTTAGCGAGGGAATCAAAAGAGCTCGAGGTGAAAAATCTTTGCACTCGAGTGCAACACGTAACTTTTCATCCCACCTCAGCGAGGAAATGAATAAACGCAAAAAAAAAATTGCGCATTATTAACAAATTCAGTTAATTCTGTTGGCGTCAAATAAACTTCCTCGTCGCTAGATAATGAGTGATCATTTTAGGTTTTTCACTTGTTTTCAAGTTGGATTCCTTGTTTTTAACCTAAGGTGTTAACAATATGACGTTAAAAGAAAATGCCGCGCGCAAAACATATAAAAAAAGTACACCAAGAAGGTTCCGAGTCTGAGTTCTTAACAAATAAAAAAAAAATGATAAATTCGGCACCATAGAGGTAGAAGTAAATAGGTCTAATGATGTTTTGAATTCACATGCTTAGTGCACACGATGTTCTAAATTCAAATTTACTTTACCCTCAAGACGATAAAAACGGCTTTTGCACTCAGATATTGAAGAGCAAAAATAGTCTTTCCGAGATGGGGGGATGAAAAAGTAATTCAAAAATGGAACGATCTTTTACTCTGAAACATGGTCACAAAAGAGTAACTTGTCAAAGGTTTTATTTAAATTTCGAATTGGCTTGCAAATAGAAAGCGGTATATTGAAAAAAAAAAAACAAATGAACTCTTCAACGGGAGAAAAATTTATGGTTGTTTGAGTGCATCGTTGATTTTGAAAAGTATGTGCAATGCCTAGATTGCTAGCCGCTGCAGTAATGTAGGTACTAATTATCTGTGGAGTGTGGATCATCTTCATTGCGAGAATGTTGAGAGTTTGTGTTGTGTTTTAATTGTTAATCTGTGACTGACCTGATAGAAGAAAAAACTGACTGCTTAGTTCAGAATTTTTGTCGAGTGTAAGTTCGGTTTTAAATGACTATTTTTCTCGCACTCGAAGTGAAAAGTACAGTTTGCACCTCGAGACTAAACGCCAATTTAATATACCCTTGCTTTCATTGCCTCCCTCGCAAGCTCGGGAGTCAAACCACCTCGGGTGTATAATGGCTTCGTTTAGTCCCTTGTTATAAAATATACTATATTTTAAGGACAGACGATATGAAAAATCACTTGATTGACTGAGGAAAATAACACACTGCTTTGTCTGTTGTTAACAATTATTGTTAGGCATATAATACTTATATTTTATTGAGATTATTTTACATTTGAGTTTTTGTTTCAGTAGGCAATTAAATCGCACGCTATCTTTATAGCATGTCACCTAATTTTGTAATAGCGATGTCGGAGTCAGGACAGCGACCCCGTGTTATCGAACAGCTTTACATCCTCAGCAGCTAATCTGAGCTTACACTATCAACTAACCAAAATCTACTTGCCTTTGTTTCATCATGCATGGCCTACAGTCACAAGCATTTATATATTATACACGCAGCAACTTTTAAAAGTAATTTTCTTTTTCACTTCTCATACTCTAAAAGTACGCCATTATAGCCCTAAGAAGCGGGATTAAAGTGACCGTTTATTCCCTAGGGAGTAAAAAGTAATTTAAAAATGGAACGATCTTTTACTCTGAAACATGGTCACAAAACAGTAACTTTTTTTTTTTTATGGATCAAAGGTATTATTTAAATTTCGAATTGGCTTGCAAATAGAAAGCGGTTTATTGAAAAAAAAAAACAAATGAACTCTTCAACGCGAGAAAAAATATTGTTGTTTGTGTGCATCGTTGATTTTGAAAAATATGTGCAATGCCTCTGTTGCTAGCCGCTGCAGTAATGTAGGTACTAATTATCTGTGGAGTGTGGATCATCTTCATTGCGACAATGTTGAGAGTTTGTGTTGTGTTTTAAATTGTTAATCTGTGACTTACCTGATAGAAGAAAAAACTGACCGCTTAGTTCAGAATTTTTGTCGAGCGTAATTTGTTCGGTTTTAAATGACTATTTTTCTCGCACTCGAAGTGAAAAGTACAGTTTGCACCTCGAGACTAAACGCCAATTTAATATACCCTCGCTTTCGTTGCCTCCCTCGCAAGCTCGGGAGTCAAACCACCTCGGGTATATAATGGCTTCGTTTAGTCCCTCGTTATAAAATATACTATTACTGTACCTACATTAACATTTTACGTTTTCAGGAACATAGCATTTTGTAACACATTATATTACGAAATAGGCTTTATTTCATAGTAGAAACCATTATTCCACGAGAGAAATCGCTTTTGAATTTTGCAAAGCGTCTACATATTAGTGCTCGTGTCTGTACATAATGCTAGGGTAGTAAGTAGCAGTGAGTTTCTACACGTCAGCACATTTCAGTAGGTACGATGGCATCGTCAATAGCTGTCTGGTCATTTTATGTGAATCTGTTACCTATTGTGATTTAACGACTGATGACCATAAAAGGTCTCACTTTAGTTGTTGTGAGGCCAACGCGGCTTTTAAAGTTAGCGAGAGTTACTATAACATGGGCATGGATCAACAAAATATGTATACATATAAAGTATGTATGTAACCTACTTTAAGGGAATTCATATATATAGTAGTAGGTAGGGAAGACTATGACGTCTATGGCGTTAACCCTTCAGAGAAGGAACAGACGATTACATACTTACATGTACTGTAGGGCCAAGATAATAGATCACATTTGACAACTTCATCGAAATTCAATAACGTAACCTTGTAACGTTTTCAATTACAATTACATATTTATCCTAATAATGACATAAGAAGGTAATTTTACGATTTACTTTCATTAATTAACAATTTTAAACATAATAAACAATTTCTGTCAATAGACTTAATTAAATACTAGGGACGTAAACCCAAAAAAATCAAAGTTGATAAGGACATTCGAATGCAGTAATTATGTATGATGTACTGCTAAAATGCTGACTCTGCTACAAACTGCGTGTGCAGAAGTCACTACAGAAGACTGGAGAAAGGTAGAAAAAACAAAGGAAATAATTTCAATACGATTTTGAACGAGATGTGAATTATAGACGACATTATTGAAAATGAATGAATAATATATTTTGTTAAATTATGTACCTACTTGTCTTATTACGTTCCTTAAATTTACGATAGAAAATAATAATGGGACTGGGATTCGACGGCTTTTTTGTTTTTAAATAACATACTAAAAATAATACAGTATCCATTTAGTTATTACGAAAAAGTACTTATGGGTACTGTAATTTACTCTACATTAATCACATAATGATTGAAGTCCGTATCGATTCATTCATTTCAATCGAAGTTTTTAAGCAGGTCACCTCACTATAAACCTAAAACTGACAGATGCCAAATATGATCTATTATATTGGCCCTATTTTAATCGTAGCCCTCATGTATTAGGGTTACTGGGTAAGTGGGACCCCGTTTCGCAATTAGGCTGAGATCTACCTATACCTGGCTACAAGGTTGATCTGTAAGTGGTGAGTCATGCGTTCTATGTGGAAACTTGCAACATTAAGTTGTTCCTTGAGTACCAACTACCAAGATACAAATGCCACTAATGTTTAGTTACCGTACTAACCCTAGGCTTTTGAGTATGGTCAGATTTTACCAAATATGGTATGGTACCTATGGAGACAGACGGGAAACAAAAAGCCACTCCTGTGTTAATATTTTAAAAGCATAATTATTGCTTGTCTTGAAAAGTCTGACAACCAATCTATACAAGTGGTATCGTATTACCCAGTACTAACTGGGTTGTGGAGGTCAGATAGGCAGTAGCTCCATGTACACTACTGGTATTCAGCGTCATTTGATTAGACTGGAAGCCGACCCCAACATAGTTGGGAAAAGGCTAGGCAGATGATATTGCTTGTTTTATTTAACAAGTCGTAAATAAAATCCTTTAACTTAGTAACACTTTGTTTTTCATATGAAAAATCAGCGTCAGGTTGGTGCAGATAGATAACAGTTGCAAATTGTCAGATAAGCATTGCAACAGTACTGCTATATTTATTCCATAGTCTGCAAGTTCGTATGAAAGAACGGCTCGTAACCGGATATGGATTATATTACAGTTAGCATGTAACTAACTAAACATACGAGTAACGAAGGGAATCCCCGACGTTTAAGATAATGTTACCAGATTAATTAATCAGTTTTGATAAATTTGAGTTCTACTCATTCTAACTGAATTAAGATGCTTTTAACGCTGATTTTATTAGGCTCAAACCATTTTTTATTTAAAAAACCTCTGTTATGGGACTATGGGTATGGTTTCAGATAAGATAAGATAATATTTATTTGCTAAACATGTGTCATACATACAAGAAAATACATGCATGCAAGATGGTAACAAAAACAACATTATTAAGGTACAGCATGTCACCATGCCAGCATGCCAGCATGTCATCGTAAATAGTTCATCGTCTATGACATCATTTCCCAGTATTATTTGGGAAACGTTGTCAATAAAAAAATCTAAGGTTAATACAGTAAACATACTACACACAGGTACACTAAATGACATAAAGTCAAATATACCTTTTCATTCTCGTTAGGACGTGCAAGACACATACAACCTTAGGGTAAAAAAAACAGTTAGGTACAAGGTTGGCAATGGCTCTTAAATAAAAGTTATAATGTAAATGCTTTGAAACATTCCTATGAAGACCTAGGCCATAATCAAAACATAACAAAGTATGTACATAATTATCACAAAGATAAATAAAAGACCAGTCCGAGCGGGAACTACGCAGAATAGTCGGTCAAAATAGCTGGCGCATCTGTCGCCCATATGTTTACGGCGAAACAAATCCCTAGACGAGCACGACTTTGTTGCTCGTTTTTATCTATGACCAATTCCTTTATTTGTTCTTATATTGTTGTCCTAACTTTACATTAAGAATTCAGTGAGTTTTTTAGTTTACGTTATAGCTTTTACCGCAGCTTGCTTTAAGAGCAGGTCAGAAATAATCACACGGCAGTATACTACCAGGTTTAAAGGCTTCATGTCTTGACCCAGGTCATGGTTTAGCTGTGTGCTAATTTTATCGAACTTCATTTAGGCGTGAATATAGGTACCAAACAGACAGGGTTACTTTCGGATTAATAATATATTTTTTCTTCTTTCTTGTCTTTTTTTATTGAAAACCTCGTTCGTTAGCAGTATAAACCTTCAATAACGCGCCATATTTAAGAGTCTAGTCTGGAGTACCTATTGTGCGTCCCTACCCTGATTTGTTCAGTAGCTTTGTTTGTGTGTAGCTTTACAAAATTATACACGTGGACCTTAGAAACTTGTTCTGAAGGTAAATTGAATGATGCAAGCCGCGAGCGTGGTTTATCACGCAAGCTTATAAGATACAGGCATTATTCCTTTGGCAGGCGTCGAATCTAAATCAAAAGTACCTAATTTATTCAAAGTGTACTGAGAATCAGCCCTTTGATAGTCAAAAAAAGCCTGCTCTTCGTCACTACCCAATATTTTGGCCGGGATGAAGTGGCGGAACGTACTCTACTACTCCAGAGCAACACATCTGACTGTCAGATTTGAAGAACCGGATTTAATACTCATAATTTTACAATTATACTTAATTCGAATCATATTCTAAAATCGTATTAGGTTAAAGACAATAAGCATACTTTGGTAGCGAGTGGCATAAACCCAGTGCAAAACAGTAAGGGTAAAGTATAATAGGGTACCTGCGTTGTGCGTGATGTGTGGCACGTAGCAGCGCCCGCGCAGCCCTCAGCCGCGCGTCCCACGCACCGCATGCATCCGAGCCGTTAGCGCCGCCTGACAGCGAGGACACCACCCATTGTTGTTCCTCGATCTACACAACAAATTGTGTGCATTATTTGCACTGATTCGTATCGATGATACGCCTTATTAAATTACTTCGGGCCAGTAGGTGGCCACGTTAATCACGGCGTAGTCAGTGGCGTTTTTTAAGTCCACAAAAGTGAGTGTAGGGTAGAGATACTTTTGGCATCATTTACTATGAAAACAAGACACCATAGAAGCTAGCAAGAATAGGCATCCTAGATCTCTCTGAAAAATACTTCTTTCTCAAATCTACATCTACAGTAACAGTACCGTACTTACTTTAAAAAAGTAACATCGCCTGCTCAACTGCATTTGTTGAAAATCAATGTTTCTTTACAAATCTTATTTGAATTGTTAATTTCTGTTTTTCAACGAATTTCAACAGATTAGCTAGATATTATAGCTTTAAGTACTGCCAAAGTACTATAAAACAAATCATGATGCTTCAATATACATTAGCCGGAAATTTCCATTAACTGGATCAAAATTAAAACCATGTCCCACAAAACATGATAGGCGTTTATATCGGGCAAACCCTAGCCTTGGGAACAAAACACGTCATTGGCAAAAAAAAGTGCGGTTTCAAGGAATTTTATAAAGATGAGACAAAAACTTCGAGGTTCAATCGGAAAGAGCGAGATAGCAGGGTAAGTTCTGCGCTGTCGCGTACTGTAGACCTATTGTTTTAAAAAGGAAACAGTATCTACTCATTCACTTTTTTTTGTTGTGGGTCTCAATGGTTTACCATTAATGCACTTACAATGCGGTGTGCACTGTGACAATCATCCTGTTGTTTTTATATAAATCGTCTCGTTCGGATTAATGATTTATATGAATTTTGCGTAGTTTGGACAAATACTATAAAAGAAAATATACAAAGTGTAACGTTAAATGCGCAAAACCTGAAAATAGTTTGATCAGAATCACGAGCTGAATCAATTGAACCTCTTTTTATTATAGGTCACATTTTTCAAAAAATCTTCATCAAGAATGTTGCCCTGTCTATTTATTGATAGGTTAAGCCATCACGTGCGCAAACCCGCCAAAATAGGTAAACAAACAAACATAAATGGTTGTCGTCCAATTTAAATTTTCTTATACGCGGGATAATAATATTTATTGCCGGTAAATAAATCTAATTGCCAATAAACTAAAACAGCACATAAAACCTTTAAATTTTTTGAAATATTTTTTTCTCTCAAAATTAGGTCAATTAAATTAAAAATCATTTGGGGTGTCTGAGGTTTTGCGCATTTAACGTTACACGTTGTATAAGAAAAATATGGCTTGTATGCTGTGTTATGTTACCTACGTTGTATCGGGGTCTAACGTGTGATCGGTTGATGGCAATAGAGCCGCCTCCTATCTATACATATTATAATAAAATCGTTGAGACCAAAAAATCTGTACATTGAAGATTTAAAAAAGAAATCGCCCAGGGTGACTTAAAATAAGTAACTGAACATATTATAACCATTTTTAAAATTTTTGTTTGTTTGTTTGTTTGAACGCGCATCACGTAAAAACTGCCTGGACGGATTTTGATGAAAACTTCACTAATCTATTTAAATAAACTCAGAATAACATTTAGGCTATAGAAATTATGGAAAATTTTGGAAAAAGGGGGTGAAAAGGGGGGGTAAAGTTTGCATGAATATTTTTTTTTAGATTGGTCTAGAATCATGAAACTCAGAGTAAATACTTATTATTAAAAATAAAGAAATACCTGTTTCAGCATTTTAAAAAAATTTCATCCAGAGACGTAAAAAAGAGGGTTTTGTGTTTAAAATTAATAAACTTCATACACCTATAGAACAAAATCCAATGAAGTATAAACATTTAAAAGTTGCTGCAAATACTTCAAATCTAATACAGGTAAATATTAATTTCTCAATTTTATTGAAATTTGATTTTTGAAGTGAATACGCCCAAAATAGCGGAACTCAAGAAAATCGGCTTTCCTCGGTATAAGTAGTTGGTAATACAGGGTGGAAACGGTAAACGGGGCAGTAAGGGGAACTGCAGCTACACGAAAAAGGTCTTAGAAACAATCCATAATTTTTTCGCTAAATGTTGATCCCCATTCACAGATTTAATTAAAAAATAAAGTGCAGTTAGCAAGAAAATTGCCATTTTACATAAAACAATTTTTTTGATGCCAATAATGCAGCTACATGAAAATGGTCTTAGGAAACCATCCGTAATTTTTCGTGAAATTTTGATCCCCATTCACAGATTGAAAAAAAGTACAGTTAGCAAGAAAATTGCTATTTTACACAAAACATTTTTTGATGCCAATCGATCCTGTTTCTAATACTCAACGGTTAAGGAAGCTCCCCTTTCTGCCCGGTTAATCGTTTCCGCCCTGTATTTACAAATAAAATAATACTACGAAGAAAATGTAGACTATACGAATGTACATCAGACATAAAGCCCGAAAAGTTACAAAATATACAAACGAGTTCAAATCCTACTATCTACAAATAATAAAATACTTTGTCCTGAAGGACTGTGATGGATCAACGCACAGCCTTTACCGCAGATTGTAGAAACCTGAAGCTTGGAGGGTGTATTTTTTGTATAATAATTTCAGAAAATCATTTCTTATCGTATGCCTATAATACGATAAGAAAGGATTTTCTGAAATTATACCCCTAAGGGGGTGAAAAGGTGATTCCTGGGAAAATGTGATTTCATGGGAAAATGTGATTCCTTGGTCCAATCTACTTCAAATTTTGCTATCAACAATATTAACAGAATTGATGGACGCGTTTCGTATTGCACGTAAATTGATTTCAATGCATATCTTAGGAGATTCACCGTTTTAAATAACTCCGCAGCAAAATAATGATCATGTACCGGGCGCGCATTTTCATTATGCGGAAGGATGTGTATGATGTGCTCTTTGAAAATTGTATTATAGGTGCTTACGACCCAATCTCTGTAACCCTCTCTTTCTGTGTGTGACGATGTGACGCAGACGAAGTTGCGCGGGTCAGCTAGTTACTTAAATATAACTGGGGAAACGTGGATATAGTACTGGTACACCTTTACCTTGCCATTCAGAAATTATCGGCGGAATGTTTTGTTATTGTGAAAACTCTCGAATCTCACCTTACTAAGTATTTCTTTAAAGTCCTTCACTATGGGAGTGGGTCGCTTCGCCTTATCGTTGTAATACGTGATATTGAATCGAGCTCCCGCAAACCAAATCTCTAACTCGTTGAGAGCGTTCCTGATTGCAGATTCACTGGATGCAGAAGCGCAGATTTTCTATAAAGTTAAAAACATAATGTCATCAGAATACGTCCGTTCTGTAGTGTGTAAACTATTGCCTTCTTCCAAATTTCTTTTTATAATTAAAGTTTAATTTGATATTACGTAATATGTTCTCAACATTATTGCAATATTAGTGTACCTACCTACAAATATTTCGGGATACATGTTGCAATTGCCGATTGTTTGTTTAATAATATGTACCACCAAACTACACTATCCACAATAATAAGAACATAAATTAAACCCGTTATTGCCACACTAACTTTTTGGACGTCTAGAACATCTTGAAAACATATGTTTTTTTTTTGTAGCATCTGTATTTTTAGTTGTTACCTACGCTGAAATAACCACATTCAAGAAGTAAGCTGCGGAATAGATGGCTTTTTATTACTCGTACCTGTAAGGACTTGATATGTTTCTTGATATTCATCGCAGCATTTAAAAGATCTCTGACTTGCAGCGTATCCGGTTTTTTGTACTCCATTTCCAGGACACTGAAAACCTCATGCCAATGTGGTTCGGTAAACTCGGTGCCCCGAAGATATTTTAGTAAAGGAGCCAAATCCTGTACAAATAAGTTCAAGAATTATTTTGATTCGCAGCATCGTGGTCCCTTAGCCAGGTGCCATTAACTGCCAGTACATCAAGCTACCTGAAACTGTCAAATTTTCCCAATCACCCTTGAACCTAATGCTCTAACGATAAAGTTGAAAATCTATTAAATAAATTGGACAGATTGTAATAACTTTATGTTCTGGCGTCTGTGCAACATATGTTTTTTAAATCAGCCTACACTAACTAGCTGTAGGAGAAATTCCACTTTAAGGGCGAATTTCACCGACGCGGTCAACACATATAAACTTGGATGCTGAACTGGGCCTATTTGGTGCAGCCGTGAGCGGTGAGACCACTGACCTCTATAAGTAAAAAAGTAAAAAAGGGGGGAAGGGTAGTAATAAAGTATTGAGTATTGAGTATTGAGTATGGGTGAGACACACACAATTTTTTTTTTCTGTTAAGGTTAAAGTTTTTCTGTGTAGTTTTGAGTTTTTATATTTTTTTATACCCATTTTTAACCCCCAACGCAAAAACGACGGAGTGTTATAAGTTTGAAGTGTGTCTGTCTGTGGTATCGTAGCTCCCGAACGGATGAAGCGATTTTGATTTTACTTTTTTTGTTTGAAAGCTGAATTAGTCGGGAGTGTTCTTAGCTATTTTTGATAAAAATCAGTCCAAGATAGCCGCCGCGACAAAATGGCGGATAACATATTTATTCAACAACTCCCTCAATATGGGTATCAAATGAAAGGGTGTGACTAGTAGAATACTATACGCTATAATAAAGGACATCACACAGATTGGGCTATTATAAAAAGTCAGCCAGTCAAAATATACTTATTATTCGGATAGAGCATAACATAATAAACATTTTTATTATTACACCAAAGTCGTAAATCAATTCACCGAGAAGTTATTCAACCACAAAATATCTGAGACCACCCAGATCGGGGTAATATTTTTTTTGACGGACGCAATAACTACATAGAGCCTATGGATATAAACATTTTTGTTATACCACCCAAATTCTATAACCAAGACTTAAATAAAATATTGTGATTACTATAATGTATGTGCTACTGGTCGATGAAGACGAGCATCAAGCGAGATCTACCGATCTCCTTGAAGCCCAAAATCTTCGATGTGTTTTTCCTGCCCGTCCTAAACAACGGAGTTCAGACCTACTCACTCAACTTATTGCAAAAGTTCCGCCTTGGGGTCTGCCAAAGAGCGATGGAGCGTAGCATTCTAGGTGTAAAGAGAACAGATACAATACGGAACACAATGGTACGCTCAGAAATAGGAATTAAAAACGCTGCCAGGCTCAAATGGGATCGGGCAGGTCACATGAGCCGCATGTTTAACGACCGCTGGGTAAAGGTCTTAACACGATGGGTGCCTGGGGACAGATGGCGCTGCCGAGGCCGGCCTAGAAAGAGGTGGCGTGATGATCTGAACGCGAGTCGCGAAGGCAATGTTTCAAGGTGGCGCAGGAGAAGAGCACCTGTAAGGCAGCAGTGGGATATTTAAGGTTACTAAAAGACAAGTATAAAATCTTTACAAAACAAATGCCTAACGCGTCCATATCGTCAGGCTGAGGTTAGACGGCGCCGCCAAGGTCGGCCTAGAAATAGGTGGCTAGGTCTGGATGCTGCGCCCCGTTGCTCTTCGGCAGACCCCAAGGCGGAACTTTTGCAATTAGTTGAGTGACTAGGTCTGAGAACCGTTTTTTAGGACGGGCAGGAAAAACGCATCGATGAGTTTGGGCTTCAAGGAGATTGGCATATCTCCCTTGATTAGCGTCTTCATCGACCAGTAGCATTCGCAGTATAGTAATCATTATTATTTATTTAAAACTTGGGTATAGAACTTGGGTAGCATAGTAAAAAATGTTTATATCCCTAAGCTCTATTTAATAATTGCGTTTATTTAAGTTGGCCGACAGAAAAAAAATACCCCAATCTGGGTGACCTCAGATATTTTGTGGTTGAATAACTTCTCGGTGAATTGTTTGCCCAAAACTGTATGGAGGCTGGGTGATCTCCTATCAAATCCAAGATGGCCACCACCACAAATAATCAATTACTTTTTTTTTCACAACTCCCTCAATATGGGTATTATATGAAAGGGCTTGACTTGTAGAATAATGTACGACGTGACGGGGGTATTTTTAATTTCATGTAACTTTTTGTGTGTTCTTGTGGCATGTGACAAATAAACATGATTTCTTTCATCTTTCTTTCTTTTCTTTCGATCTAGGCTTGTCAGTGTCATCATCGCTATGGAAAATGGCCACGCACGGACACCTCTTGAACGTTGTTTGGATTTGCTGATTGAGTTGTTTCGTTGGTGAAATTCGCACTTAGTTACCTGTGTTTAAGAGTCTCCTAAAAATCTAACTTAACGATTTGTCTAACTTAACGATGCTAGCTTTATTGTACATATGAGAATGTTGAATACACCTGTAATTGGTACCTACATAAGAACCCTACATTACCTACATACTTTATTTGTAAAATGTACTTATGTATACTTTTGGTGTATAACCTATATTAAATAAATAAACATTCACGTGTTTCATTCTAAGGAAGCTGATGATATCACTAAAGTCTACATTTTGAACACATGTGTAATGATGTCATTGCACTAGTACAAAATGTATGTGAGCTGCAATAAGCCGAGGTGATATAAATAACTAGGTACTCAAGAGTGGGACACTTTAGAATCACGCTAGCAATAATACGCCGAAACGACAGGTTTCAGACGTAAATAATGCGGCCTCAATACGGGTGTTGTAGTACGGAAATACGTATTACGTAGAAATAATGATGATCAGCTTCGTTACCCCTGATAGATGATCAGGTTCGATTCCCGGGTCATACCAAATGTTATTGGGTTTTGTCACCAGGATTTTTTCAGTAGCAGTCTAGCAGACCAGAGTTTAGGCGTTAATGCCCGGATGTGTGTGTGTTTGGGGCTGATTACAATAGGACCGCGCCGTCTATTAAATGGGACTTAAACATAACTCGTGAAATGTCGGTGTAAAAAGATAACTACTTAAATTATCTCCATGTCTATTCAATGGATCCATAAGCACATCAATGTTTTGAGTGCATTATATCGAGTCCTACCGTAAATCGTGACTCTTCACCCCAAAAAAATTGTTTCCAAGAACAATTTATGCATAGCATAGAGTAATTACTTTGATGTACAGAATGCTTAGTTGACGGCTTCGTGACAGGTCCATTCACATCTTGTAAAGGAAACGTCTCTGGCGAAACCTTCGGGAATGCAGCCGTGATGCTTTGTTATGAAATGATGAATTACATAGACCATAGCGTTCGTGACGTAGTTAGATCTCCTTTACCTCCTCGAAATTCAATCAATGATGTGTTTTCAGAGCCAGCTTCCACGAAAAAACGATAGATGGCACTGTGCAAGACTGAGTCACAGATAATATAATACTTTTTAAAGTGTAAAAACTTTTTTTTAGGTAAATGGAGCTGGCACTCATTGCTTTTAAAAATAAAATACTGGCTACTAAATGTCTGTCGGTGCTTTATTAGTTATTTTATTGCTTGCTTGTCAGTAAACGGAATAAAACGCAAGTGAAGTATTGTATTCTCCTTGATATTACAATATAGGTATTTAGCACCCACAGACATTTACTAGCCAGTATTTCATTTATAAAAGGCTAATGAATGCTAGCTCCATAAAGCCACAATTTTTTGAATATTTAGTCTTGCACAGTGCCATCTATCGTTTTTCAGTGGAACATGGTCTTGAAAACACCTCATTATTAGAACTAAGTACCAAATGGAAAAGGTAAAATAAGGCAGTGTTTTTATTTTGTGAGGTATTAGCTATGTTTCATACTTTAACTTGAGAGTGTTCAAAATTACTTACCGAATATTTCTCCAACTCTTGTTGTATGTATAACGTAACCATAGTGAATGGTTCCAAACGTCCTTTCCATTTTACTGAAAACTCTTCTATCAGATGAATCTTTTTCTGGAACACTATCCACTCTTGGTCTGCGATGGATTCGAACTCTAAACGATAAAATTCACAAATTTTTAAAGGGTTTCAGGACACTTCGGGTTGCAAATAAATGTATCTTCTAACTACCAAAGTAGATACCATAAAAAAATGTCACAAATACAACACAAATATCTGGTCTAAGATTAAGCGGTTCTTTGGATTAAATTACCTTCATTATATTCTTTTAACGGAGTCCACAAGGTTACGTATTCATTCATGAGCTTCTCCGCCTGAACCCATGTATCGGTTAGTTTTGCTTTCATTTGGAACTTTTCAAACTCTTTTCTGTAATGAACCAACGTGAAGGTGAAGATGGCCAACAAAAGTACACATTCTAGAAAGACAACTAACTCATCACTAACTCATTTTATCACAGCCCATAGCTGGACATAGGCCTCTACTAATCTGCACCACGAGACCCCATCTAGTGGGTCTTTCTAGGTTGAGACCTTATTTAGGTTGTCAATTCATTTAGCTGCAATTCATTTAGCTGGGGAACGCCTCACGCTACGGTTGCCGATTCAAATTCAAAAAGTCACAAATCATTTTAAGCAGGACTAAAGCATAACTCTTTGCAAACATAAATACCTAAAATACAAATACAAACACAAACTTACATCAGGTCATTTCTATCAGAAACAAACTTGTTTAAATTGTCATGCGCCTCGAACACAGAGCGACATCTATCGAGCATCTCCGCATAGTTCACACCGTGAGTATTCTCCAGACGAGGCTTGGCTTGAGTCCACCGCGACGTCCACGCTTCTACACTTGTGTTCAAGTTATCCCAATCACCGCTCAAACTTGACTTTACTATTTCAGCCTGCGAGATTTATAATGGAGAATTGAAAAAGACAACAAAAAAAAATCTAATTAGATTAGTCCGTCAGTTAGATTAGATATCAAAAAATATTTGACCCGTATTTTTTCTTTTGTTACGTAAATCAAAATTGACGAAGATACGACGCTTTTAAAATTCAATACGTCATGAGCCCCCACTCCCGAGTTTTGATGCGTTTTACGTTTTGTAAATAGGTACTCATTGATTTACAAAAACTAAAAATGCGTGTCTACTATTTTCCAATACTCTAACTGACGAACTAAAAAGATTTGTATTTTTTTGATACTGTCGCCATGCCTATTATGTTCCTAACTTTAGCAGCCTGTTAATTTCTATATAGCAACAAAATGGGTAGTGAATTATTGCTCTCTTAGCATACCAGTCTATAATGATCCAATTGCTGGGATACAGGCACCTCTCCAGATGGGCATCCGGTGTGGGCTGTAATCTACCACGCGGATCTAGTCCAGGTTTGTGGAACACGTCTCTGAAGTTTAGTTTCGAGGACATGCCGGTTGCTTCACGGTATTTTACTTCACCGTTACGAGAGCAGTGACGATGGAATAATTTACACAAAGTATAGCGCCTTTGGATCGAAAGAATGGAAGTCATGAGTGTGGCAGTGGAACGACGCAGACCAACAGTAAAGTATCTGGTTGGGTTTTAACTCTCTTACCTGGTGTTCAAACATCTTCTGTTGACTCAGCATCAGTTCGTGTATCTTCTGCCATTCTTTCATTGTCCCATCTACGGATGAGTCTCCTCCCCACGTCCGTAGCATATGACTTTTTCGTTTCAGAGCCTCTACTGTACTTTCCATCTGTATAGTAAAACAACTCTTGCAATAAGTTTATTTATTTTATTTTTATTTATTTATTTATCAACATACATCTACCATTGCAGTTAACCAAGGCGGTAAATGCGCCTTAACTAATAATATACTTAACTTAATTGTTACTTATAAGTTATAACTAATAGCTATAACTAATTTTAATAATTAGTTATAGCTATTAGTTATAACTTATATAACAAAGCATTCCTTGTGAATTCACCCCGAGAACAACAGAATAAGGGACTACGCACACTTCATATTCAGCTTTACTCAGCTTATGCCCATAGAAAACAACGATTTTGTATGAGACGCGTACGCGCTGAACGCGCTGAACGCGCGCGTACGCGTCGCGAAGAGTGACATTGTCTTACCTCAGGCATTTGTTGCTGTAACGCTTGCTGCGTAGCGCTCATTTCAGCAAGTTCCTTCGCATTCTTAGGCAGAGCTTGGTTCTCCAACATAACAGCGGCAGAAGCAACGAACGCATCTATCTTTCCCGCGTCTGATCTACAACTGGCCACTAGTGACGTCATCAGACAACCCCACAGGTTTCGCGCTTGAGCTTCAAACTCGCGCCGTAAAGTTGTTGTGCCAACTGATATCCATTCTATCTTTTCGTCCTCGCTGCAAGTTAATTTTATTTTCAATAGAAAATCATAAACCGCGAAGCGTTTCCGTCGATACGTATTTCGACTTCAAAAACAAACGCGCTATAAAATGCTTCAACTCACAAAGTCATCTTAGCGACCGCTTGTCCATACGCCTTGCAGGCTTTAAAGTTGGTCTCCCAGTGCACCGGCTCAGTGAGATGCTCCTTACATAACGCGTCGAGGTCCGGTACGCACGCTAGCGCCGCGCGACGTGTCCACGATACACAGGTTGCTTCCAAGGAAGATAGGGCTGCTTCCAGTTGTGTTACTGCTTTGTTGCCTAGCCAGCTATGTCTTAACATTAAAAGAAAGTGTAATGTAAGAGTAAAACATTAATGGTTATTGTTCAAAAAAACATCAAACGACCTTAGTATTGGTATCGCTGTTTTTTTAACGAAAGTATGCCGCACAAGCTTTGGACAAAATAGCACAAAACTAGTGCCCTGAGATAGTGAGGCGGGGTTGCGGCAGGTAACAAAGGAGATGACGAGATGAACTGGATAGGTTCTGTCAGAACTGGAAGGAAGATGCGCGGGTTCGCCAAAAGTGGAAGGAGAGTAGAGGAAGACGTTTGCCCTGCCCGCGTAGCTAGCCCACCGTAGACACATAAGAGAGTCGACAAATCTTTTGTTCATCTGTCATTGAATCGACAAAATGACAGATGAACAAAAGATTTGTCGATTCTCTTTCGTGTCTACGGTGGGCATGCTACGCGGGCAGGATAGGGGCACAGTAGGCTACGAAAGCAGCTAGAGCGGCGGTGGCCACGTGGTGGTGGCCCCGACTTACGAACAGTAATGGTCTTAGCCCAGTTACGCGCTCCGCTCCATATAATTATTTTTTTTTTTGCCGGGTGGGAGCAGAGTCGTTATTGTGACCTTTACTCGTGGGTTCGAACCCAGGAAGACGCATTACTTTGTGTCATTTATTTCATCACCACTGCTCTCAAAACGGTGAAGGAAAACGTTATGAGGAAATGTCTTAAAACCAACAAAAATCGAAGACATTGTGACATCTACCAATCCGCACCGGGCCCGCGTGGTGGATTATACTCCATTCCCTCTCATAGAGAGGAGGCCTATGTCCCAGCAGTGGGAATATTAATAGGTTGATGATGATGCTACGAAAAAAAAACAAGGGGTCGCTTGCCACACCAGTTGCGTTTGAATATAACAGAAACATGTTTTAATATGTTTAAGGTTAAACGTATTGAGTGAGTCGTAGTGCAAGTGGACCTAAATTAAGTCCGCTTGTGGAATTACGACACTGTTGAAACACTCTAAACTACTATCTCCTCGTGTGTGCCGGTCCTTATAGAAATAATTAAAATTTGCTGTCAATAATGCTCTTTTGGCATAATAAAACAGCATTTACATTTTAAAAAAACGGAAGCAACTATAATGTCACTTACTTCTCAACTATAGCAACAAACATGTTCTGTTTGTCAGTGATATTGTTCTGCAAACCAACGAAATGTGCCGGCAAGGAGACAAGGCGACGTAACTGGTGGTAATGCTGCACTCGAAGCTCTTCGATAGCTGGCTGGACGCGCACCGCGTAACCGCTGGAAAGGGAAAATATTTAATTGTAATTACCTTAACCTTATGTTAGTGACATAAGAGACACATGTACCCGTAAAGATCAATTACTGTAAGGTTAATCGAAATCAGCCGTCCATTCATTTGATTTCATTTGAATGTGTTCACGAACACACTAAAAAATAAATGCACGCAAGCTACATTGCATTGCGTGTTACATTGTTGCATGTTGTGTTGCAAATAATCTGTTCGCAGCTTTACAGATTTCTTAAAGTACTAGGACTCTCTTTTTGATTATTTGAAGTTCAGGACTTAATTAATTTTTAAACGAGTAAGTACCACATTGAACACCTGCATTAGAGTAAATTATTTCTATAATGAAATACCTACTCAAATCAGAAACTAGGCAATACAATGTCAGCTTACACCATAACATCAAATGAAATCGACTTGTTGAGATTTAATTTTGATAACCAGTAACCATTTGAACCACCAACCAATGACCGATTTGATCGAGTGTCATCGAGGAGTTTTTGGCTAAGTAATAACACCTGCACGAGTAGTTCAAGGTTAGTACGCCGTGTTTGCCAAAGTTGGTCCGTGAACCATTCATTACATACCGCGTTTCCTCTGTGCCAAAGCACCGCCGACAGCCGGGACCAACAGCTTATCGTATTGCATGCGTGTCCCGGCTGTCATTTGTGGATCTTTGACAGTCGTTACAAGTCCTCAGTGGCTCAAAAGTCCAGTCTTACCAAGTAAGGCAGGCGCTCCATGAAAAAAAAATGGTAATCAACCGCATCCGGTTGGACTGGAAGCCGACCCCAACATAGTTGGGATAAAGCAGGATCTATTTATTATTCGAATATTATTGGAACAGATTATAGAATGTTACTCTTCGATGTTCAAATTAGGTCATGGCTCAACATCACCGTCCACTCCCCGTCCCCCCGCCCTATATGCCTGTATTATTGCACGGCAAGAAATTGGCTGCAAGCCATTTAGGTTCGAACCTCGATTTCGGCCTCATCCACTGATGCCAGCCAATACTGCGAATATCAGGACTTCATGACATTCTAGCATCAATCCGTCAACGTCAATATAAGTAAAAAGCACACTCGTACGACAATAAACGATCTTTTTTCTCTTTGTGAACGTGTTTCGTAATGGCCAATGCCCATGTTGGATATAATATGCGTTGTTTATTAGTAACACGAACAGATAAAAAGGTCAACAAGGGTTCCTCATGTGCAATCATGCTATAACCTGATGATTAGCTAAAACTAGGTCTTAAATCGTAGCTGCAGACTAATTAATCGGTTAATGTTCAGTATCAATAACCGATTAATTACGCTTCAAGTATGATTCAAAACGTAAACAATAGTTTTTAATTTTCTACCTCTTGAGAATTATTTATCGTTGATAACTTCCGCCTTTACACGGTATAACTGTTGTTAATGCGTATTATGATGGTCAATAAAGACACAGATATTATAATACTTCGTAAATAAAGATCAGCATAAAATCTGCCCAGTTCGTCTTCACAACATATTTTCAGACCATAGCTACCGTAATAGGGCCATTCTGTCAAATGCCACAAAAAGGGAAGAACATTGAAATACTGCAGAAGTAACCTAAACTCCAATTTAAACATAATTAAGTATAATAATATTAGCAGTCTAGCTTGGCTATTTTTGGAACACTCTCATGACAATAAGCAAATATCAAAAACTTGGCTATTTTTGGAACACTCTCATGACAATAAGCAAATATCAAAAACTTTGTAATAATTACCGCAAAACCAGATCCACTTTGACATGCGGAAAATGCTTGTGCAGCGAAAGCAGTGTCTTTATGTACTGGTACTCAAGTGCCTTGTACAGTTGCCAATCCCAATGCGATCGCCACAGCTCTGTATTCTTGTAACCGTTAGATTCCACCTATAAGAAAAGCATGTTCAATACAATAAATAGGATTACGGCCCGTATTCCGTTCGCCGTCAATCCGTTTATGGATTTGGTCTGTGTCCCAGCAGTGGCAACGATTTAAGCTGATTACGCTGATTTTTGGATCTTTTAAAAGACAACAATGTTCGTTAAGTCTCTATAAATAAAGGAACTGATGTTCATCTAAGGCGCAGGACACACAGAAAAGACGTAAGAGGCACGCGGGTGCAGGGAATCGTGCGGCGCGCGCGTCGCTCGTCGTCTCTCGTGGCGCCCGCCGTCACGCCCGTGCCTCGTTTTGTCCAAGTGGTTTATAAAGTCGCGACGGCGCTCCGTCTGTGCCCTGTCCGCTCCTCGTCTTCGTCTTACGTCTTTTCTGTGTGCCCAGCGCTTAAGGGGCCGGCGGAGCATGCGTTTTTCATACAAACGTAATACCAAAATAATATGAAAATCAAACATAATCTTAAGGTAGTGTGTACATATTTCGATTGGATTACAGAATATCTATGTTCCCAAGTAAATATTTTGAAAGGACAATTATATAAAGACGAGATATTTTCTCATAACTCTTGTTTAAATCAGTGTTCATTCAAAATATGAGTTTGGGAACCTATATATTCTGTAATCCAATCGAAATAATTAATACACACTACCTTAAGAATATGTTTGATTTACATATTATTTTGGTATTACGTTTGTATGAAAAACGCATGCTCCGCAGGCCTCTTAGGCCTATACTTCGTTAGTTGCAAGGTAGGTACACTGTGATGAGGAATGAGGAAAAGGAAGCTGTACCAGATCATAAATGTCACATTAGAATCAGTTCATAAGGTGCAACTGATTAATGGAATACTCACCGTGTCTATAATATCTCTTATTTCTTTGACACCTTTCTTCCATTCAGTTTGTTTGGATAAGAGTTCGGTCTCAATCAACTTCTGAACAATATTCCTGATCGCTACATGTTGGCCCGTAAGATAAGTGTTCTGAAACCACAGGAATGAAGAATGTGAACAATCCCTTGATAAATGTGCCGAGTCAACGGCAAGACTGTGAACCCAGCCTAGTGGTTGGGAGGTGCATTCAGTCAAGTGCGCTGTTTTTGCTGTCTCGTCACTGCCTGGCCACTGTACTCGATACAAAAAGGGTGTAAAAACACTTTTAATGAAGCCGAAAGGCACTTGTTCTCCCCGTCATTGCGAAAATGGTTTTGTTCTAATCCATACCTGGGAACCTTCTAGTTACGGAGATATTGGGGTCCAAGTTCCAAATTTTTCACAACTTTTTTTTAAAATACATGACATGTATTGAATGTGAGATTTTTACTTTAACCTACTAAAGCCTTCACGATCCCCTTAATATTCAATCGATCCATCAGCAAAATGCTTTCAGTGCGTTACATTGAGTCCTACCGAAATGTCTGTGTTTTCACCCCAAAAAAACACCGGCATTTCCGGCAAAAATTTTGCACAGGGTTACTTAGTTTGATATACAGAATGCTTGGTTGACGGCTTCGTGGAGAATCTGTTTACACCCTGTATAGACAACACATAAAATTGGTAATGCATAGTGTTAAAAGCACTAAGCAGTGAAGTGACAAATTCGGTAGTACTGGAGAAGGACCTACCCTCTTCAGTACTACTCAATTAGTGTGAAATGAACTCGACTAAAATCTGTGTTTTAAACCTGTGTCTCCAACTTTAAGACAATTTTCTTGAGTTTCTCAGTGTAGTTAGATAGTTGTTCGACGTCGTCCCAGTAGACTGCCTTCTGGTCCTGCACTAAGTTGGACAAGTCCAGTGCTGCTTGCAACATCATCGGACGAGTTGATGGAATCATGCGCTCGCCGAGGGTGTTGTGGAATGATGCCACCTGAAAACAAGTTTAAGTTGGCAGTTTGACATCAGTTTATCTCACTTTTTGCGCGATGACATAACATCACGTCTGTAATTATCAATGCTTAGGCAGAGGTTTTTCTAATATTACACCCACATCTCGCAGTACGAGCCGAATGAAAGCCGAATATTTGTAGTACCTAAAGGCTTTAGTGTAACTTTATTGTTCAACTAATACTTTCGAATCAAATGCGTCGACGCGAATAACAGTGTAGCACCCCTCAGACACAGTTTTATTTGTGAGATATCTACTCATACCACACTAAAGTGGTATTCAAGTCAATGGAAAATGAGCCTATTACTGTCCCACTGCATGACAAAGACTTTTTCTCAAACAGAGAATTGACTCCGTGGTAGTCACTTCTCTGTTGCTTGACGCGGCGTTATCTTAAAGTATAATAATTTAGAATATAACCTGTTGCAGCGGGCGTGCATGCGCCAGCGCGTTGCTGAGCGTATCTAGCGCTGCGGCCGCGGCCGGCGGCGGCAGGCGCATGGCCGCCAGCGCGCGCGCCTCTAGTTCCGCGCGAACTATACCTGGGTTGAAATTCACCACCATCAAGCGAGTACTGCCGCTGAATTCAACCACCGGCTTGTCTGTTGATATTTGGAGAGACCCGTTCTTCGCTTGAGCCTATAAAATACGTTATACTTTACTTTCACATAACAGATAATACTATACGCAATCAGTGGCGAGGGGTTCATACAACCCGAAACCTACCGGCTGCCCTTGGAAACAACCACTGTACAAAAGTCTACTATTACCAAAAGTAAAACAATGTAGGTAATTCAATTAGGACGTGATTGCCCAAACATGACTAAAACTACAAATGGTTCGATCAAACATTATTAAAAATATGCACCGGACTGGCTTACTAGTTACAAAAATGTACCCTTCGCTACTGATAAGCACTTGTTTTTTTTTAATAACAGTAACTAGCCATAGGTTCGTTTCCATTAAAGTGGAGACGACCGTAGTGATTCAGAGACGTGCAAGATTAGACGAGAGATGCGATGTAGAAAAGCCATGTCCTAGGTCGCTTCCCACAAGTCTCCTCTCCGCTCCACTCGTCTCTCCTTTGGTGGAAACCGTAGACACTACGTACGTACGTATCCACTACGGGGCAAAGACTTTTTTTAAACACAAAAGTATTATGTTTTTGTAATCACCTGCAGATCACGACACCATTCTTCATGTAGTTGTGTGTACATATGTTTAAGATCTTTCAGCACTTTTGTAGCCAGACTGTGCAATTCAGAACTACCGTCAAATTCTTTTAAGTATTTCTCCGCACACATTTGGATTTCTTTTACCTAGAATGTATAGATAAATTAATCAGCATGACCTCAGATCATACTACTTGTGACGGAGACTTGCATCATGCGACTTTTATGTGTTTCCATCGCGCGAAAACCATCGTGTAGCGTTGACTGATAGTGCAACCAATTTCTTTCAATTGTTTTTTTCTCAGTCGCTGTCTCAACACGCACGCGCGTCGCTTGAGTGTGAAGTCGTGGCCAAGACATAAATGATCCTTCCTACACTAATGGGGAAGACCGTTCAAAGAGCCCATTCTAGATGGCGCTACCATATCTGGGTCTCAATCTGACCAATGAAGTCATCATCATCTGCCTAGCCTTTTCCCAAATAAATTGGAGTCGTCTTCCAGTCTTCCGGAAGTTGAGTACCAGTATTCTACTCGGAGCGACTGCCTATCTGGCCTTCACAACCCAGTTAGTACTGGGTTATACGATACCCCTTGGTAAAAGTGGTTGTAATCCGACCAATGAAGTCACATTACCACATTTTCAAACAATGACGATGCTTGGAACCAGCTATGCTAGCTCCATTAGTTTCTCAGTTGCCATACCCATTGCACTACTGATTTGGTCATTACCTTCGCTTCAGTTATCTTAGCCCATTGTATCTGAAGCACGACGGTGGACATTTCAGGAGGCTGGTACATTTTGACATCCACTTCATCCGCATCCATTTGAGTCTGTACACTCTTCAGCATTGATATCAGAGAAGACACGAATATCTCTAGTTCGTTGTTGAGGGCGTGCTTTACAAGAGGTCGCTCTATTAGAGCGCTGTATCTCATAAATTCATACAGCATCTACAAAGATGTAAGCAAAGATTATAGCAATGGTAGAAGATAACCTGACATGATTTTCCTACAGTAAACAGTTAGTTATTTTTTTTGAAAATATTTTTATTTTGTAGTAAGTACCGTTACTTTTAAGCTCTTGAAAAACTTTAGAAAAAACCTATTTCTCCTGTATTGTGGATGCATTTAAACTCACATACACAAAGAATCACACCCGGAACAACTACCTGTGTAGGCGATACAATTATTTGTTCCGTACGGGAATCGAACCCGCGACATACAACGCTGCAGCCACTGCACCAACCGTGCCGTCAACCCGTGCGTCTTTTGACCAGCGCTTTGCTTTACCTGTTTAGTAGACATATTATGCAATCTGGGTTTTAACTTTTCAGCGACTTTTGTTTCAGCAGGGCGTAAACTTGTTGAGAACTTAGAAACTGCTGTATCCCAGCCGGGGTTAGGTCCATTACACGTCCATATATTAATACCTGCAAATAAATGCGGCGATTAGTTAGCAGAAATAATAAGCAATAGATACTAAAGAAAGAGAGTTTGTACAAACTTTCAAATGGTGCAAATAGTTGATCAGTTTGTAGTTCAGATCTTTCATTGTTAGAAAGTAATTTATTTAATTGACAGTGTGTTGACCTGATGTCGTGGATCTGAAAATAAAGTTTATAAATAAATCGTAAGTTTTAATTCATGGAGCTTTATAATTAGACATTTCAGCAGTTGTGAGAGGACAAGTTTAGTTCCAAAAACCAAATTAATGGAGCCAATTAAACAGTACAATGATAGAAATACCAACCTCTTTCAACCTATTTTGAAAGTTCAAACAAAACGGTGGTACATAAGGTTTTCCGTTCCACGCATGGAGCGCGTAGTTAGGCCAGTATGTTTCGGTCAACGATTCACAAGCGCTGTTCCAAGTCTGGATCACTTTGTAACTATCAGAAAGAAGGTTCAGCACTTCACTATCCTTGGCTCCATTGTTGACTTTCCACAGATCATTAGTTGACACTGTCTTTTGTATTATTGAACATATTTCATAACCTTAAATTTTAAGAATAATTTATAAGAATAATAAATTGAAGCAAAGCTACTTACTACTACTTAAAGACTTAGACTTAGTTACTTAAAGAGCGAACTTCTGGTGTTCAAAGCGGGTAACAAATGTTACGACACTGTCCCACCAGTCACACTAGGGGGCGCTCAGCTCTCTAGGGTGACTAAGTTCAAGTACCTGGGACATTGGGTCACCAATAGTCTGTCTGACGATGAAGGCTTGGAGAGGGAGCGCAGAGCATTGGCAGTTCGATGTAACATGCTGGCCCATAGGTTTGCACGTTGTACAGAAGAGGTAAAAATTACTCTCTTTAGAGCGTATTGCCAAACTATTTTTGTATAGCCGACCCATAGGGCATGCAAAAGGGGTGGCTATACAAAAAGCTCGTACAATGCTCTGCGAGTCCAATATAATAACGCCTTCAGAGTTTTGTTGGGACTACCGCGCTTTTGTAGTGCATCAGGGATGTTTGCGGAGTACGGCGTGCCTGATTTTTACGCTCTTATGCGATCACGAATAGCCTCCCTGATGCGGCGAGTGCGCGGTAGTTCTAACAGCTTGGTGGCTGTCGCACACGACAGAATAGACAGTCCAATGATGTGGCACTGGATGACCACTCATCGTGCGTCATTTAGATATTTAAAATGAAATTCTCATTATATAATGTATGTGTATATTTTCATTTTATGTATGTTTTTGTGTTCTATTATGTGTGTGTTTTATGTATGTACGGTAAAAATTGTAATGTTTTAAATATGGACTCGATGGTCTGAAATAAATTTTATTATTATTATATAGCCATCTATAAAGCTTTAAACTATTGCTTTAGGTACTAACAGCTGTGATACAATTTTCATCAATAAATAATAGAACTACCTACCTAATTGGTAAAAACTGCCTCACTTGCGTGCACAGGGCACGCAAGTGAGGCAGTTGAGCGAGGGTGCGTGTGATTTGTGATTGTGGGTCCAATTGGTTTGAGTTTAAGAGTTCCTAGTTCTTGCTAAGAAAATCCTCAGAACCGTAGGTGGCAATCCCAACCAACTAAGTAATCAATATTAATCTTTACATACTTACCAATAATATCAAACACATGAGCCATCCTATCTTGTGCATATGGCGAGTTAGTAATCCGCCAAATATCATCGAGAATTCCACCTATGTTCTCTGCCGACTCTCTGATTTCATCCATAGGGCTAGAATGCATAGTTCTGAAATATATGGAAAATATTCTATGAATCCTTGTGTTATTTGGAATGAAAATAGAGACGTAATAAATGTCCATGAAAAATCATAAGTTAGGTAGACTACTGCCTTCTCCTGGAAGTTATTTTACTTTTTATTTATGACGAGTTAGCAAAAATTAAATTATATGACTGCTCAATAGTAACTTTGATCAAAAATAATATTATTTTGGCCCCTTACCTTACTTCTTCCATAACATCTTCGAAAAGTTCGCAAAAAGTAGATGCTGCCTCCTTCTCCTTTTTATTAGCATCCCTTTTTTGTCCCAATGTTTTCCAATATTCCAGTTCATCTTGGATTGATAGCACAACTGTGCAGAAAGATGGACGTGAAAAAGTCAAACAAAATTCATAAAACTAGAAAAAGTGCAGTAAAGTGATTTATTTATTTATTTATTTATTAAGGCTTCTCAACAATGAGTACACTGTTACAATATCATTTGTACATTACAAACTTAAGTCTAAGTGCCTCATCACTTATAGAAAAGCACAGCATGCACTACATTATGCGGAGATAAATATACAATTAAATCATTAATTAAAGCAATAGATACATAGTTTGGTAAAATATGCAGGTTACACTTACATACTTACTTACATTAAAATAAATAACATGGATTAAATTAAATTAGAATTATTGATAAATTTGAAAACTAAATAAATTGGAATACATTAAATTAGAATTCATTAGATTAGAAAAAAAATAAATTGGAATAAATTAAATTAGAATAAATTAAATTAGAATTAAATTGTTTTATTATAGACTAAATGATTTTAGTATCTGAGGTTAAATTATTTTACTATAATTAGAATTATTTTAAGATAAAAAAAAAAAAAAATGTTGTATAAGATTACGTAAATATTTGACTTTTGAGATTACGTGATATAGATATTAAAGCTCTAGATCAATGCTAGTATTATATTCTAGGTAGTGGCTAAATTTAACATGACAGGAATGCTACAGGGTTCGATATTTGGGCTTTAAAAATAAACACTTACCATTTATGTTAGTGTTCCCTTTTCCATGGGCTAAAATCCTTAAGTTAGACTCCAGATCTGACAGGTTCTTTTGGAGTTTATTAGAATATAAGTCACTTCCCTTAAAATACAAAACGGAATTTATAGATGAACAAACCGCTGATACATAATAATATAATATTTGTTTTGGACATAAATGCCTCCACCAATCATGCCACAACAACAACTCCTGCGCTTATTAAATATTGCAAGATGTTGCAACCTTATTAAATATACTAGGTATTCCTTTATATAGATGAACCTTGTTAGGAATAAACTTACTGCAGCCAGTAGAGGTGTGTAGACTTGTCTCCAAATCTGATATAATGACTCCGCTGTGTTATTAGACAGGGTCAGTATATTAATATTGTGCAGAGCATCATCTTTCAGTAGCTCTTGTGCAGAGGTTTTGTAAAATACTATAGATTTGTTTTTAATATCTTGTATCTGAAATTAACAATTGTTATTGTAAAAAAAAAATGTACTTAATAAATGCATCATCATTTAGCAATTGGCGAAATGTGGGTGTACTATTAGTTGAACCTCCGGCTGAGTAAGGCTAGGCTTCCCAGATCCATTAATAAAGTTGCCAGACAAAAATCCAAACTTCATTCATGTCAACAGCAAGCTAGAAACCCTTGCATGCGCTTATTTGTATGTGCTTGAAATATTACAACTGCTTGCAGACAGTACAAATATACCTATCATAGATTGTCTGATTAGATTCAATTTTGAGAATGAATTTGGATGAGTATAAGAGTAGAGGAAGACCATAGAAACTACAGATGGATTGCATAAAGGATGATATGGCAAGAAGGGATTTGTCTGATGAAGTAACAAGTAATAGAGGAGTATGGTAGAAGCATGCAGCGCCAAACCTCAAATGAATTGGGCTAAGGGTAAGAGAGTGATGAGATCGTATGATTAGTTGCAAAAAAAAAATAGTAACACAGCATTATACTCCAATTCTTACGCTAAAAATAAAAATACTCACTTTAGTACGAAGAAATACAGTTTCACTATGCATGTAGCCTTGTATTATAAGTACTTGTGGGTTGTTGATGAAATCAGACAATGCATATTCTGAATTTTCATCCAATTTAAAGTCTAATTTGGTGTAATATTGCTCTGAAAGAAAATAAAGAACAAGTACTATTGCAACTTTTATGTGAACACCCGACTAATTACTTTACTCTATGATGGGAACTATATACATTATTGTGATCAGTTAATCAGTTTTTAAAAACTGCGGGTGGAGATTATTGCTTTTGCATTATAGACAGTACGAACTTGTTGCAATACACGCTCATGCCATTCAAATGGAAAAAAATAAGTAGCGAACTTACCAATAGTTTTTATTATATAATCACGTATAGGTATCATGTTTTACAACAGCAGAAACTAGAAGAACAAATCAAATAACTTCATCCTCGGTTTTTTTAATGAGTACAAGTTTGTTGTTTAGTTTTGAATTGAATCGAGCAAACTTTGTAACCATGGCAACCGCATCGCTCCACCATAGATGAGTACCTAGTCTATAGAATCTATGGTCAACTGTGGTGTCAGCTGACTGACAAAAAAAAACAAAACACTGCAAAAGAACTGCAAATACCTGAAAATGGCACAAAGTACAACTAGTGCCACAAAAAAAAAAAAAAAAAAACTGCAAATGTTTTGCTGTCAGTGTCAGCTGTCATCTGTCATAACGATATTGATTTTGACTGATCTATTTTTGTTTGTCTACTTTTCTTTTCTCGAGAGAGTGAAAATCGAAGCCGGAAAAACCAATACTCGTATAGATTGTTGTTTTTCTTATCCTCTCACGTAATCATCAAAAGCTGTTAAAATGTTTCGACCTGTAAGATCCCTTAGTGCTGTGAGTATCAATGTATAATCCAAACATACCAATTTTACTATTCATTCGGTTTATTTTAATTTTATCACATCAGTGGAACTGCGTAAACCTCAAAATGCTCAACAACTTCATGTTATAAAAACATTATAACCTTTCAACTGACCAACGAACTAATACTTATTGTGTGAGTTTGTTGGTCAGCTATAAGGTGTAAAAGTATCTCCAAGTCATAGAAATGTTCTAAAATGAAACTGCAATAAGACGCGTTTTAGAGAATCTCTATCTCCTACGTATGCGTCCTTATCATGTTTTACTACCCACTCTTGTCAAGGTATTCTTACATCATACATAATTACAGATAATGTCATTTAAGTAGTAAGTAGTAATTTTATTATCCATCATATTCGTGTAGTAGGGTAAACCACCCTAATATCGGCCCCTTAAGCCTTTTTCAGTTTTAAAGTACTCATAATATCTCAATCTGTTATATGAAGTGTTAACATAGTTTTTTTCCTATTGTGAAATTTTATTGGTTTCTTATTCTTACGCAAAACTTGGAAAATAACCTAGTTGTTTAATTATTATGAATTATCTTATCAATACATTCCGATTTTGCCCAATACCGGCCCCTTTTGCCCAAAGCCGGCCAGATTTTTTCCTTATATCGGCATATGCAAAATGTATGGTTAAACACTAACCTGTAAGCAGCAGTGGACAAATTAAACGGCTTAGGTATTTGAAAAAAAACAACATCAAACATTGATTTGTCAACTATTTATAATATCCAGTCTTCAAAATTTAGATTAGGTACAATTGAGATCAAATAATCAAAAAACACGTAAAACAAAATAAAATCAACAACAAAAAAACACGTAAATTGAACACAATAAAATCAACGTCACAATATAACAAAATTAGGAACATAATAGGTGGGGTAGTAACTAAAAAACAGCTTATTATATGAATGATTATACTAAATGAATGAGGCAGTGATGGCAGGTAAAATCTTCTTCTGCTACATCTATATAATTTCTTCCATGCTGCGTTGTGCACAATAAATGAAACCACCTAGGGCAAATATTGCAGCCAATATTCTTTAATTGGTCTTCTTCTACATCGCTTATTAGCTCTTCTTCACAACCAGCGCATAGAATTTTGTCTTTCGTGATTTTTGTTCTAGGAGGTGAAGGTGACACTGAAACGACAACTGTGTTTTCATTTTCGTCAGACTGTCTCTTTGTCATATCTTTATTTGCTGGCTTCCTCTTACGCTTTGTCTTCTCCTGAGTCATTTTTAACTTTTTTTAAAATATTTTTTTTTTATTCATTATTATGACGCAGGGCGTAGTTTTGTCTCGTTGAAAATGGTGATGGAATGATCTGCTCGACTCGTGAGCTAGGTAGGTATACTCTACAGTTTGATACGTAAACATTTTTAACAGGGTGTTTCATATTTCTAATGTATTATTTATTTTACTTCGTACCTATTATCTTAATTACTTAATGATAAAAAAATAATAATCGCGCCTAGAGGTATTTTATGTCGGGTACATTGAGTGGATCGATTTTGTAAGACGACTAAAAAGTCACGGTGTATAATTATGTCTCCACGAGACTTTACGAGAATGACCCACAGAGACACTAGCCCGTTATACAATACAATACCTATCAAGGAAAAGAAAATACACAACAAAAATTAAAAAAAATAAATAGGTACCTATATAGTAAAACGACAAACGGAGCCGCCTTTGCCGGCCGGATTTAGGATTCGTTGTTAAAAAATTATTGCCTAATATCGGCCGGGGCGGCCGGTATTTGGATTTGTACTAATAAACAGTAACCTAACTCCGGCCTCCTAAAATTACCTTAAAGCATGACTTCTTTGTTAAAATAAGTATCTAAGGCGATTCTTTATTTTATTATGTATCGAAAACAAGCAATACTCATAACTTTTAATCAATATAATACGCTAAAATCGCTAACCCCAAAATGTCGTCCACAGTTGGTCCGAGATCAAAAGGCTCACGATAAGCACACGCTCGCACACCTCCGCGTTCTACGACCGACTGAATATCCTATAGTACAAAGAGCGCCACCATGTTATTATTGTCTATTGTGTATGACATAAGGTCTATTTTAGTGCAATATTATCCTAACATTATGTCACAGTTTTTAATTTACGCCACGATTTCTTCGACACGGCCGATATTAGGAGAGGGCCGGTGTTAGGGCACTTTACCCTAGTTCTTAAAACATACCTACTCTCTCAATTTCAACTATATGCTGTTATTAGTCTCGAAGTAAAAAAGCTGTGACATACAGACTTACAGATGAACGGGACTAATCTAGAAAAGTTAACTTAAAAAAAAGCTGGGATTGCTCTAGGCGGGCATTCCGTAGTTTCTGCGTTTTCCGTCAGGCCAATTTCCTGTGGAACAGGTGTGTTTATATATGTCACCGTAAAATTGTCAAACACGTTAGATTGTAAAATAACTAGAGAGATTGTAAACTCTCGAAATATTGTCAAACGAACATACTGCTTACAATAAAACGCATTATTTTTCGTTAAATGCATGCGATAGTAGTCAACTCACGCGGTATGGAAGGAAGGAGAGGTCCCCCATGCCCCACGGTACCACTCTCATGAAAAGATAATGTACCATTCCTGAGAAATACCGATTAATATAACCTAACCTTAAAACACTTTATATTCCCTTAAAAAGCGTAGTCGACGGACGGGCCCCTATTTCCGAGTGCAGGGTTTAAAGGAACCTAACTAACCTAACGGGGGGTGCCCCAAGTCCCGATTATGGGAGCAGAGATACTTCCGTATGTTCAGTTGACAATATTTCAAGAGTTTACAATATCGCTAGAGAGATTACAATCTAACGTGTTTGACAATTTTACGGTGACATATACACAAATATAATGTACTTACTTGAAGAAGGTACCTTTGATTTAGAAGATGAGAACATGATGTCAAATAACACATCTTCATATAATCCGACCTCCATTTGCATAGGTTTACCTAATATACAATGAGAGGTCAGCTTATAGTGGTAATATATAGCTTGAAACACTTTTGTGATGCAATGGGGAAGACCGTTAAAAGCTAATTGTAGATGGCGCCACCATAGCTGGTCTCAATCTGACCAATGAGCTCAAGGTATTTTAAAATATGAAATGGCATTCCTTGTTTTTCAACCAATGACAATGCTTGGAAACAGCTATGCTAGCGCCATTATTTCCACAGTGTGCATCCCCATTGATTACAAATGCAAACATTCACTTATTCATTGAAAATTAGATTTAGAGAAGAAACAAATAATGGACATTTTTAAAGATGATATGCCTAGAACAGTGGTTCCCAACCTTTCTTAGGCCAGGGACCACTTTGGTATGTTCATTGTTAACAGGGACCATAGGGTCCTAGATAAACATGAACACCGACAGGATTATAACTAGGGGAGTGAATCTTTAACTCACAGTTTACAATAATGTTATAATGTGATGAGAACCTTTAGAATTAAGATAGTGATGGATACAAAAGTGATTGAATTGATTGATATTCTCAAAAAAAATTAGAATCTTGCCTCTGATAGGTTCAATTAGGTTGGGTTGAGCTTGCATCTTCTGTGCAAAACACTTCTGTGTTAAAAAGTACGAATAACATTTTAATCTTTCGCGGACCGTAGTCGAGGCTCCTGCGGACCACCAGTGGTCCGCGGAACACAGGTTGGGAACCAGTGGCCTAGAAGGATGACAACTAACAGAGAAGGCTGCATAATCTCCAAATATTTGGGGACATGAGGATGATGATGTTGATAAAATAATGATCTTTTACTTTACTTATTATCTAATTTATATGTTATTACTTTGTATTCATTTCCAGCTCTGCAAAGTATCAAGAAACCTACCAAGTGTTGCTCATATGTCTGATGACAAGCCTGTGGATTTTGATTACTCTTACATTGAAATACCTAAGTATGATGTTGATAAACCACAACCATTGGAGAAACGTAAGGCAAGGTGAGGAAATGTCTTAATTTAATTCCTTTGACGTTTGTTAAAAGTAAAACTGTCTGAAGTTAAGGTACTTGAGCCTGTTTTTCATGCCCTGTATTGTCGTAAAAAGGGTTCATGACATTGTTGCAGCACCATAGAGTATCTTGCCAGTTGTTTTTAACGTTCCGTACCTCATAAGATAAAAAAGGAACCCTTATAAGATCACTCTCTTGACTGTCTGTCTGTACGTGTGTCACAATCGATTTTCTCAGGAACGGGTGGACCTAGCAAATTGAAATTTATGCCAGATACTGAGGTCTATAGTCTATTAGGTGTTTAGAATCAAGGTCCTGAGTCAACACGACAAAAAGATATGGGCAAATTTAGATTTTCGCGAAAACTTGTAAGTACTTAACTACCAAAATTTACCATCATTCTCAACGTTTTGTTTTTTCGAATTTTTTCCTTAACTATTGCTGTAAGACCTTGCTTTTAACCAAAATTGACAATTCTAGGTCAACCGGAAGTAACCTCTAGGTCGAAAATCTATAATTATGGTAGTTCTAGTTGACCTAGAATCACGAAATTTTTCAAAAAGCAATGTCTCAGCACATGTACAGAGATAAATATGAAAACCGTAAATATTTAATAACAAAATACCTACAAGATTATACGTAACCCTTGGTGCGCGAGTCCAACTCGCACTTAGCCGGTTTTTTAGGAAACAACTAATAAACTGTGCACCTATCTTCTTACCATTCATAAGTGTCTATAAGTATAATATAGGTTTTTGTGTAAAACATATTTAGAACTTCTGTATGTTTTTCAGTGCCTGGGCAGTGGGCTGCCCAGCAATTTTATTATTTAGGCACACGGCCAAGTTCGTAGTTATTCCAGTACTTTGTTTAGTGTGGTGGTTCTTATTTTGGAAATCTACATAAAGCAATCTATTGCACGGAATCCCCGAAAGGTTGGCCAAATAGGCAGAGCTTTACCTGTAATAGCACACCCACATTTCGCCAATTATTGTTTCGAGTCCCATAGTAAGGGGCGAGCCTATTGCCATTACCCGGGCTCAAATCGAGACTCCAACTTATAAATTCCTGATGGAAAATCCCAATAACACTTTGCCCAACTCAGGCTTTGTATTGTATAGCGGGCTGGGCGCGTGTTTTGCGAACGGGTGGGAAATTTATTCGATCCACCCTAATTCCTCAAAAGAAAAGCCAGCAGCGCCTTGTTGTTGCTGGCAATCTCGCGGAGAGTACCTGGGTTACCGAAGTACTTTGCCCTGTATGTTGCAACCACTGGGCAGTGCACAAGCACGTGGGCTGCTGTCTCGTCTTCCTCCATGCAGGCACGGCACAGGGGGCTGTATGTGACTCCTATGACAAAGAGATTTTTATAAAAAGAGCCGTGTCCAGTAATGGCGGCTGTAACTGTACGCAGCTATGGTTTGGTCAACCGAAGCACGCGTTTGGTGAAGCGGCCGTCGATAGTAGGAAGTGCTTCCTTGGCCTGCCGGCACTCGCCGTGGTTTAGCCACAGGTTGTAGTGTTGTTCACTAGTTCCTTTCCTTACCAGTTTGCGTAGGTATCCGAAAAGGAGTGGTATAGGTTCGGGTCCCACCGCTGCCATGCTCGATCCACTTCTAGCGAGTTCGTCCGCCGCATCATTGTCACGGGTATCGCCGTGTCCTTTGATCCATGGATGGTTATATTATTGAGATTACCATCCTGGTTCAGGCGTTGGTGACACTCGTGTATTAACCCAGAGTTGACTGTGCTGTTGTTTAGTGCTATTAGCAGTACAGCAATGCTGTCTGAGAGTATACGAATTGAGTGGTCCACAACCTCCCTGGCTAAGATGGCTGATGCTGCCAGGGAAATGCCCATGCATTCTGCCTGAAATACCGTATGCCGTGTGGGCCCGAGGTTTGGCTATGTGAATGATGAGATCCTCCGAGAAGACTCCAGCACCAGGGTTTAATCCCTCGCAGCGGTGATCCTCGTGGAGCTGGATTTTATATTTCTTATCGAATACGAATTGTTTTGGTATCCGACTGTTTATTGCTTTTGCCAGGGGAACTCGTTATGGAATCCCTCCAGTACAACTCAGGAATCAAATCCAGGACCTCAGCAGTTTCCTTATTAAGTCGTATTGACACTTTTTTAAATTGTCATTTGGATCCACCTTATAAGAAAAAACACTTGAAAAGCCCAGAAAATTGAAACCTTGCTAAGGTTGAAACTATTCACTATTGGACTTCGGCGTTTTATGGTGGCAAGTGACATTCAACATTAGGGTGGTAGGTAAAGCAATTACGAGAATGACTACGACTATGCAATTTACAGCAATTTATAAAGAAATACTGGAAACGTAAAATCACCTTCTATCTATTTTGTAGTTTTTTTTTGACGATTGTGAGTCCAATGAGCGCAAAGTCAGGGTTCTAGCTCTGGATCTCCCATCTCATTCGTGCGCGCTTTAACCGTGAGGCTGTCGCCATCTAAAATGAGATTGTAGTTTTGGTCGTGAAGCTGTAATAATATTTATACTTGAACGAGATTAATTATTTACATCAGAGATCAATGTTTGAAATGTACACATTCATCGTGGTTCTGTGTAGTTATAATGGGAGTAATTATTTAATTAATAATCATAACATGTTATTGCTTACTGCAAAAGTGGAATGAATCTTGAGTTACATAAGTCTGTTTTATTAACGTACCATGCAGTGTGAAAAATATAAGCGCGTCACGACACGTAGCATGCGCTTTTGCTTTGGGCGACTCGACGCGTATGAAACTGACCAAAGACCTATCTTTACTCTGGAGAAATACTCTGCGATAAGCAATCAGCGATTTTGCAATTTTGGACGTAGGTACTCGTGTGTCGCTGACGATTGATCTACGAAAGCGCTCCCTTGGACTGTAGAGTAAATTAAGCTACAGCTAAGCATATTTTAAATCCAATTATTTTTCTGTTTCAGGCTTGTGTATCAATCCCGCAAGAGAGGTATGTTGGAGAACGATCTCCTGCTGAGCACTTTCGCCAAGAAACACCTGGACAAGCTTACCGAAGAGCAGACAATCATGTATGATCGCCTCATTAATACTGTGAGCAACGACTGGGACCTGTTCTACTGGATGGTTGAGAAGCAACCCACACCCGAGGAGTACGACAATGAAGTTATGGACATGCTGAAAAAACATGCTAAAAATGAAGATAGAGAGGCTCTGAGGCAGCCCAGCTTATACTGAATTAGTATTGACCTGCATTTTATTAGTTATTGAACCTGCGCAGACATTACTTAAATTGCATTTTCGTAGACATAACATGCAGTTATTGAGTATTAGATTATTTTGTTAATTAAATGTGAATTTAGTTTTGGATAGTTAATAATACCGTTGTTATTATGAAACTGGTTTGTTTTTATTTTAGAAACATGTTTGCATCATACATTCTCAATTCGGTTATTGCGAACTCTGATAATAACATAATTACGCACTTTATGACGTCCATATTGTGATTTCATGGCGTCATTAGAAAACACACGAAATGATATCTTTTGGATGCTTTTCCTGTACCTACACAATACTGTTGAAGACAGACTTGTAAAGTATAAAAATATTTCTTCGTTTTGCGTTATACTCAGGAGATTCGACTTTCATGGACAAATCAAATATCTTATCGAACGCGTGTTTGTATAGTAATTGTTTCCTTTACAATGGTCTATAGATATTTGGACGATTTTGTCTTTTGTCAGTTCGAGTGTGTATGTATTATGTAGAATAATTCTTAATGTAAATTAGTTTCGTGCGTAAATAAGCATTTATTCGCCAGGAGCATTAACATATTCATTTAAATGTGTATGAACATGGAAGCTCGGTGACCTAATACAGGCATTTCACTCGACCTCACGCCGCCGCCGCTAGGAGCTGCGCAGTGGAGCTCTTAGTTCTGCTTAAACCGCCGACCGCTCGCCAATCGCGTACACGTCGCACCGCCAAATAAATAACTCTCAGTGCGTAATCCTTATTTTGATTAATACTGCGTTATCAAATATTATTTTATAATTTGTTGATTATGAATGAGCACGTCACTCGCAGGTCAGCCACAATCTTATCATTATTTTGCCGTTTAAATGTTTGTGCTTTGATCCAGTGAAGTCAGTAACTTGAAGCAAGTTGTGAGTGAACATTATAACGGAGAGTGCACACTAATTTATAAAATATATCTTAATTTTATAGTACTTTAAAAAAGTGTTTTGTGATCCATAAAGTAAAACAATAAATTGTGTTAAGTGCTGATATTTAGTGATAAAGATGCCTATTCGCCGTAGTCAGGTAAGCTTTTGGTTTTAATTGATATTTAATGCGAAATTATAATTTGTTTTTCAAAAAAAATAAGAAACTTAAATAATAGGTACTTCCGGTTGCGAATAAAGGTTGTAGCCCACATAAACGACTCCGCTCCCACCCAACAAAAATAATGCAATTCAAATATGAGCTTTCTGTATTGCTATTTAGATATACTTTACATTGGCAATATAAATTAGCAGACAGCTCGCTGTCGGGCTTACCGCAGTCAATACCAGCCAGTGCTCCTCCCCCGTAGGTGATAGCGTGAGAATATGTAGCCTATATGTTTTGACTCGAGTAATATTCATGCAAAATTTGAAGTAAATCCATGCAGTACTTTTTGAGTTTAGCCCGGCCATACATACAGACAAACAGACAAAAATTCTAAAAACTATATTCTTGGCTTCGATATCGATTGTAGATCACGCCCCAAGTATTCTTTTTTAAAAATATTCAATGTTCAGTTTTGACTTTCCAACGATTTTATTATATGTATAGATTATAAATAATAAATAAAATAATGAAATGAAAGTTCTAGTACTAAACGATAAAGTCATAGACAACCATTTTCTGGTATCTGTGAAAAAAACCCTTTTTACCTAAAAAAACGTAAGTATGTATAAAACTGTTATTTATTTAATTCTAAAGCAAGCCCCATACTGTAACTGTCCATAATGTTACCTATAAAACGGTAAGTATGTAGAAAGGGGACCTTTTGGGGTCGACAGAAATAATTAATTTTATTGTATCAAGCCACAATAGCGAAACTAGACAGAATTGTTTCATTACGTTTATATTGTCATTTATTTATGTAAATTTTTACAGGTATTAGTAAAATGGATCTTCGAGAACCAGCACAAGTTGCAAATGGTGCGATACTGCAGTTCTTCTCTGCGCTACAAGGAGTTGGAAGAGAATGCGGCGCAAGCGCAGCCGGAACACGTGGCGCCCTCTATGGCCGCGCCCGCTGACAAGCCCCGCCCACATATTACGCCTGAAATCTCGTTCAAGGTAAGTTCGACCGCGATTTAATAAAAATATCTTGCTTATCTCTGAATCACAATTTATGATTGAAATTATACCTGATATGACACTTACGATGCTATGGTTAAGATTTTAAATTATCGCGACTCGCACATTTGTGTTTGGAAGTATTTTAACATTTGAGCTTGAGCGAGCTTTCAGCAACGCTATTTTACACACAAAGTACAAGGAAAATAAAGATTTTTCTTGTTAATAACGAAAGGGTGTAAATTACATGATTTGTTAACTTTTAACTTGATGTCATTATCAAATAGCTAAATCATGATGATACTGTTTTCCTTTCTAGTTAATTCCATCCAGCTAATGTATTGTACCTATATTATTTCTTGGAATAATTTCATTACGCAGCTGTTTGACGTATATAATTTATTTAACAACAAAACAGCAGATAATTCCAAGTAAATGTATCGTTTTTAAATCGAATGCCTACGGTCGTAAACGTCTCTTTTGAACCTTTATCTTGTTTGTTTGCACTCATGTAACTGTACTTCTAAACGGCTATCTACTTGTCAGGAGGTAACTGCATGATATATGTATTGACTTGGATCGAGTAGGTATACCAGTTGACACGAGACCGACCATGTCCCCTACTCACGATGTTATTGTAATGTAACATCGTCAGAAGGGGACGTGGTCGGTATGTTACAGTCTCTAATGTTTACATAATATACTAATTTGAACACATTAAATGTGATGTAATCGACTGACGCTTTAACTAAGCTACGAGGCGATAACAACTGAATTAATAAAATTCCCTCATAAATTAAATGTACTATTATATAAACAATTGAAAATCATTGATAAGTTTACAAAACAGTTTAAAGTAAATAAATAAGTACAAGTCACTAGTTGCGTAAGCAGAGTTCAATGTTTAACTGGTCTAATGTTTTCCAGCACGAGGACTTACAAGTGAGGCTCGCAGCTCCGTACCAACTGAACCCGAAACCCGAGGTGACAGACCTCGGCTTCGGCAAGTTCTTCACCGATCACATGCTCAAAATAAACTTCTTCAAGCAACTAGGAGGATGGCAGAAACCAGAGATAATGCCATTTGAAAATTTGAGTATTCACCCTGCTGCCAAAGCGCTACATTATGCAATACAAGTATGTTAACATCTTATCACATTTCATTGGTTAAATTGTTTTTCTTTACACCAGTCGATATGTTATCTTAATTGTATATTTAAGTTAAATACCGAGATCTGTTTTCCTCAAAGCAGTCCTATGTCTAGTTAACAGATAAAGGGTGCTAATACGAAAACAAATTGCATGTACATTACGTATATATTATGTTTCGGGAGAACGTTACAATTTCTAGAATTATTGCTATTATTGATGTCATTTACATGCTTTATCAACGCAGTATTGTTACATTAATATATGCGAATGATGTCATTAGGGACCTCACTGTTTACATGTGTGCAAGGAGATAAGGTGATTATAAATTTGTTACAGTTGTTTGAAGGACTGAAGGCGTACAGGGGGGTCGATGATAAGATAAGATTGTTTCGACCAGATTTGAATATGGAAAGGATGAATTTAGCAGCACAAAGGTCTGGCCTGCCAACCTTTAATGGAGAAGAACTTATTAAATGTGTAACAAGGCTAGTACAAATAGACCAAGAGTGGGTACCACATTCAGAAACCTCCACCTTATACATACGGCCTACGTTAATAGGCACCGAGGTAAGCATACTAATTATTCAATTAGTTATTTATTCTGTGGTATTCAGTTTTAAATAATGATCAAGCACGTACGTTAGTAGGTAGGGCTGAGGTCTTTGTCAGCAGATACCGTTGCAAACAGGATCTAAGGAGATCCTGTTTCGTGTTAATAAATAATAATAATAAATATCGCTGCACATTAACACACAGCGCCATCTAGTGCCACACTAAGCAAGGCTTGTGTCGTGGACATCAGATAGTTGATATACAACATATACAATTTTTTGTTTGTAAATACATACTTATTATACGTATTGTACGAGCTGGGTATGAGATAAATTAATTACTACCCATTAAACAACACAATAACTTCATTAATCACAAAAAAAATTAAACTTAATCACAAATACACTACTATTCACTATTCGTTTAGATATTCGCTTCGATGTGTAGCCAAAATCAGACTGACCGTCGCGGGCCTGAGCGGTGTATGTATACTCGCCAATAGACACACAACAAATAACCACGAATATTCTAGAGGGTTATAGAACTGCTTCATAAAAAACACTAACAAAAGAATACAAAAGGAGTAGTAGGCTGACTACCACGTACAGATGCATTTCCAGTGATTTTCCCTTTCACCTCCTCCCCCTCGCGCCACGGACTACCCGCGCCTCCTACTAATGCATGTTTACTTTAAAAATATTTGTATGTCAAAATTGACAAGACATAGCGTACTATTTAGTTCTTAAGATCCATCTATCATAATAACCTATGTTTCACAAATAAATTGATTTGATTTGATTTGATTTGATTAGGTAATAATAAGCTACTTGTACAAACAAACAAATATGAACCGTATGCCCTAGGCGTACAGTCGAAATTATAATGTCTTTTTATAAATAGGTCGCGAATTTGTACCCACCTAACTTTAAAACTAATAATAATGGAAAGCACTCGAAATTCCAACGTACACATACTGTAATCACGTGCTTTCTCGAATATTCTAGTAGGTCCGATGTAACAGCATAAACATCCCATGACTCGGAAACAAAATAAAGTCGATGCTCATCACACAAACATTTGCTCCTACCGGGATTCGAACCCAGGACTCTTAAGTACGTAAGGCAGCCTCACTACCACTACACCATTCGGGTCGTCGTTTTGTGAGTCATGAGGAAAATTTACTATTTTTAGCAAATTTCCATGTATCAAAGCAACGGCTGACAATTATTTTATGCCATTAAGGGGCCGGCGGAGCGTGCATCGTTCATACAAACGTAGTACCAAAATAATTCGTAAACAAAACATATTCTTGAAGAAGTGTGTATTTATTTCGATTGGATTGCATAATATATAGGTTCCCAAATATATATTTTGAAAGGACAATGATATTTAGACGAGATATGAGGAATTTAAAATTTCTATAGAATACTTATTTTTCTCATAACTCTTGTTTAAATCAATGTCCATTGATAATATATATTTGGGAACCTAGATATTATGTAGTCCAATCGAAATAAATACACACTTCTTTAAGAATATGTTTGGTTTACGAATTATTTTGGTATTACGTTTGTATGAACGATGCACGCTCCGCCGGCCCCTTAAGTAAACAATTTTGAGGTGATAAATCCCGTTAGGTATTGTTAAACAAATTCGAAGACCACTGGAAAATGCGGTGAAAAACAAAACATAGAAAAGACTAAATAAAAAAGGATGCAAAGCTTTGCAGTGTTTAGTAAAACAAAGCCGTAATAATGATAAAAACTCAAAGCATGCAACGTGTTGAATAAAACTTAATTCTTGGTTTATCCACTAAATAAATCATTTCATTGATAAGGTTTTGGAATTGAAGTAGGTAGGTAGCTTATCTTCATATTAATACGAATCAGGAGTAAGTACGTTAAAGTTTTTGATGGTGGCAATAAAATCACTGCACATGCTGAAAATGATGTAGCCCACTTGTTCTAATCTTTTATAATAAGTAATAATTATTATTAAACGCCTCTTATTGATAAAATTTGGCAAATAACAATGTTATCGTAAAATTTAAAGATATCTCGGATAGATTTGTTCAATCATGCCACAATTATCAATTTTGTTTTTTTTTATTGTGTCATAGGACGGACATAGGTGAATGTTTTCGTATTTTGTTCAAGGCGTTTCACTTGCCAATGTGCGCAAATTTAAGCTTGTATTGATCGCTATTTTGTTTATCTACAGTGAAGGACGATAATATTACAGATCGGTCATTGTTGTCAAGTAGGTACGCTCATGAATATTTACTTCTGTTTTGATACAAATTTTTGCTCCAAGTTTGGTTCGCTTCTTTTTTCGCATCTGGAAATAAATTCGTTGCATACATTTCCAAGATAAATACAAACAAAAACGCTAAAGTTTATTGGCAACCCTGCCACTACACAATTGCTTTATAATAATAATACCAGCCTATTGGCATTAGCCACTGTTGAGAAGACCTCTGCACAGTGAAGGCATGAGCATTGATCACACTGCTTGGTCAAGAAGGGTTGGCGATTCCAGATTTAAATTCATTATTAAAAGTCCAGGTTCCCTCACGATGTTTTCCTTCACGGATATCAATGATGTCCAAGATAAACTTAGAAAGTACATATGAGAAAAAGTCACATTGGTACTAGCCCTGCCCGGATTTGAACCTTTTGTTTGAAAAGAGACTAGGACAGGAGGGAATAGTTTAGACAATTGTTATACCTACTTTTTAATAATTAGAACGTTTCACTGAGTATTAAAAGTCATACGCTAGCCTTTTCCCAACTATGTTGTTGTCGACTTCCAATGTAACCGGATGCAGCTGAATACCAGTATTTACTCACTGAGTAATAAAACTAATAATTCAAACAAAATATTGATCACCTTAACATATGTATTAACAATTAATGCATTCTACAGTATGTACTTAGGTGGTAACGATCATTTTGGAACCATCTTTGTTGGCAAATGCTGCAATTCTTTCTATTTACGAGTATGATTAGCTTCTTCCCGCGACTGTGCCTGCTTGATAAACACATTATATGACACTTTGCAATAGTTGCAGCTTCCCATCAGCTTTGAAAGAATTTTTGAAATCGAACGAGTGGTTTGAAGATTATCCAAACTTACAAACTTTGCGTCTTTATAATATTAGTGTAGACAAGTGTTGCAATTTTTATAAATGCCTATTTTTTCATGAGGATAATTATAAACATATTGCTTCAGATAACAGCATTATCTCTAGCAGAATACGTTTTCAGTCGTGTGGCATGCACGTTACTTTGGAACAAACATCCGATTTATCTTATCTTCTTTCGCTTTTTTTTAATGTTAAGCTTGAGTCACGATTCAAGTTTGTATGCTACTTTCAACGTTTGCTTAGTTATCTTGGCTTAATATGGACTATCTCTTGATTTGCCATATATATAATAACATGGTCATCAATAAAAAGTAATGCTGATATTTATTTACTAATAACAATAAAGATTTTGTAAAAATCAAAACTTACAATGCTTGAATAGATTCGATTACTTACTCATGAATAATGTAATGCACATGGGTAGGTACTTATAAGATAGTTTTTAGAAATAATCGCTTTTCGATAGTAATCAAGTATTACTAATTAATTTATTTTTCAACGTGTTTTTATCGCGTACCCATTATATCGGTTCAAGGTAACTTTAATTAAAGATATAGTTCAGGTATTTGCTTAGATACTGGATAATATATTAAGCATTTAGAAAAAGGACCCTAACCGATGCAATTTGAATAAACTATTCAATCTATAGCATATAATGTAATGCAGGCTTCTAGCTGAAGTTATAGTGAAACTATTGTAGCCAAAAGTTAATACATTTACTTGAGACATTACAGGTTGCTACTGGCCATGTGCCTTTTCATTTCTGAACTTGACTTGAAAAACATTATATTACTAACAACTTTAATATTTTTAATAGCCCACATTTGGTATCATGGCACCTGAGACGGCGCTGTTGTTCGTCATCCTTAGCCCCGTGAGTGCGTACTACAAGACTGGTACCGATGGTGCCGTGTCAATATACGCCGACCCTAACGTGGTGCGAGCCTTCCCCGGAGGAGTGGGCAACCGAAAAGTTGGATCTAACTATGGACCCACGATTGGTGAGTCCAATAATTATAATCCTCTTTGTTTTCATCATGCTTCGTTTGTTTATTTTTTTGCTATCCTTGTACCATAAGTAAATTATAGCGATGCCGGCAGGCAGGAAGAATGGAAGAAAAAATCGCGTTGCGCTGCTCCCAAGTACCTAACATGGGACGACGTCAGGAAAGGACAGTGAAAATGATTAATCCTCGTAGTCTTTTTAAGGACCATGGCTTGTTGTATTCTTCCTACAGGAAAACTGCCCATTAATATCTATTTGAGTTAACTTCAAAATAAATGATAAGTTTTAGATAAGCAAATCGCGACTTTAATGCTTTCTCGTAAATGTTTGACCACTATGCACTCGTAAATAGACTTGTTTGTTGAACCATATTAGTTATCAGTAGTACAATATAACCAGTGTGATCGGGAATAGTCATGTTCTGATTTTGTTTACAGAGGCCACAGCTCGGGCAGCTAAACTAGGTCACCATCAAGTGTTGTGGCTGTTCGGGCCTAACCACGAGCTCACTGAAGTCGGCGCCATGAACATCTTCGTAGTCTACATCAATGAACAAGGAGGTAACAATAATAAACACTATACTTTTGTTCCATTATTATTTGTCCGTAACAATAAAAAATAACGTACGATCATGCGGTTAATGGTTAGATATCCGTGTGACTGGCTGATACTGTCACGTTATCTGGTGCGTCGGTGGCTCTCGACCTTTTGACCGGTAAATTCTCGTCTCGTATCTGAAGCAACAATTAGGGTCAGTAACATCAGTTCCAACGTTTTTTCCAGATCTAAATGTTTTTGTTTAACTTTGATGAGAATTTATGCAATGGAAATATTATATTTGCAGAAAAACAATTGAGTACTCCGCCATTAAATGGTCTCATCTTGCCTGGAGTAACCCGTCGCTCCATTCTGGAGCTAGCCAGCGAATGGGAAGATTTAGTCGTCACGGAAGAAGTTCTCACCATGGACAAAATTGTGGACCTAAATAAGAAAGGGCGGGTAAGTTTCAAACTTGAGTTGTTTTGTTGAGTTCTTATTTAATAGTGTCAAGTATTAAATGCATCGTTTTTATTACAGTTGCTAGAGATGTTCGGTGCGGGCACGGCTGTGGTGATCAGTCCCATCAGCAGGGTTGGCTTCTTGGAGCATGAGATCCAAGTCCCGACTATGACGCAGGCACAACCGGTATACCAGAGGGTTAAAGACACGTTGCTAGCGATACAGTATGGCCACATAGAGCACCCCTACGCGAAAGTTATTTCATAGTGTTAAGTGTGGGCGCACTGCCGTCGTGCGAACATTGACTATTTAACAGTCGTCACGACACTGAAAGACGACTACTGTGAATTTACATATCAAAAACTGTCCTGTGCTGAAGAATAATCAGAAAACTCTTTGTGCCTAAAGTGTGTGGACGGTAAATTATATTATTTAAATGATAACGTTTATTGATAAGTTAAGGTTACATTGAACAGAGAGGCGAAGAATGTATAAATGCTGCGCATTTGGTACCACGAAAACTCGCTTAATAGTGTTATCGTCCGCGCTATCAGTTATTGTACGTCTTTATTTTATTTATTTATTCATTATCTACTGTCTTCGGGAGGACGTAAGTAATAGGTATTATTTCACTTAGTTGTGACATGCGATTGAAGTATCGAGTGAAGTAAACGCGAACATTTTAAACTTTAAAATAATTTTGTTGTATGGTGCTAATGTAAAACCGTCTGCAACAAAAAAATCCCAATTCAAATGTTGACTGTATTAATTGTTATAAAAAATATTGGATTAAGTAATTGAAGCTAGGAATATTGTAAATATAGTTTAGTTTTCAAATAGTGATAGCTAGTAAAGAATGCGGTTTTACCATTGCTAAGTCAGTAATTCCGTAGTAAGCAAACGAACAGACTAGAAAATATCTGCCAAAAATTAATATAAACCGCCGTAAATGACATATGACCATGACCGCCGACAGCGACAGACTTGTAAAATGATGTGATATTATCGTTTAATTAATATAAAGCCGAAGCTTACTTTGTATATAATTGTAAATCATGTTTTGTTAAGTTTAGGCGTTAAAATACCACGTTAGAATGTCTGAACGCTCGCATGCGAAAGCGTAAAGACAACAGTGGTTGGATAACTGTTGTGAAAACATAAAAAGCAGTGTTTAAACAGATTACGGAAAATAAACTAAGTACTGATTAATGTTTGTGTTTTCACAAAAGTCCTCCTGTGATATTATTGCCTATTCATGTACTGAAATATTGTAAATTAGTTTCAAGATTTAATTCAGTGCATTTAATAAGGTAAATCACTTTTTTATCAAAAGTTTTAAAAACAATAACTGTTAACGTGCATTTTTCTAGTCTAAGGTAAGAATCTGTATGAATCCCTGCATATTTATAAATACATTCTTTTTAAACATAATCCTATATTTTTCTTTTCCAATGTCCAATCTTTATAGCGTTGAAACTAGATAGCCTAATGAATCCCAAATCAATATCCTATATTTCAAAGTCGCACATATAAACAAACAGTGCTTTCACTGTAATTTTACTTCTGACAGCAACCCATCAAGTGCCAACAACTTTTTTTCTACGACTCTAAAGATAGGCGAAGAATTTATTATATGTATTTTTGACCTACTCTTCAGTGGCTGCAACCCAAAAGCAACCTGTATAAAGGAGAAAAACATCACAATACCTACAATATAAAATAAACGTTAACAAGACAAATTAAAGATCTAACATTTCGGCCCAAAATTTCGACCCTAAAAAACAACGCACCTCCCCAAGAAGGTTATTGCAAAATATATAATCTAAACTAGGCCAACAGGCTTGGCTAAGCGGCCATGACTGGTGCAGGTAGTATCATATTGATATTTAGCAGCGATGAGGTAGCGCCATACTCTCCAGAGACAACAGCTCAGCAAGTATTTACAGCCGTTTGCTCCTCTCGACTTGGATCCATCCGGTGGCCTCAACGGCCTGACTCCGCAACATCTTAAGGACTTAATGTATTCAGGCGCCGGGAAACTGGTGAGGCCCTTTTGAAGGAGCTGACGGCCCCCAGGGATCTCATACTCTCCGGCAATAAATACGCAGCTGGACATTGATATTTTTGTACGGGGCCAATGTCTGCGCCCAGTTCAAAAAAGATGGTGGCCTTCTACGGCGAGACATTGGCCAGCAAATTCCAGCCTGTACAGCTGGGCTTCGGTCCAAAGGCTATGAGGCTGCGGAAACGCTTTATCCACCTATCTCAATAGTGATAAAGGTGAGGTCATTCTTAAGGTGGACATTATGGACACCTTGTTGACGGAGGTTTAAAAATAAATCCTGAAAATTAACAGTTTTCCTTTCCAATGCTGCAGCAACCCCTCAAAATTACCTACTCTATAAAGACAACCTTATTGAATCAGCCGTTGGATGTCAACTGATGGGTGACCCTCTTGGGGCCAGACATTTCTATCTTAGCAATAAATCTAATTAATCGTATGGTAGGTATTTGGATGATGGACCCTAAGAGGTGATGTGGGCCTAGTTCTAGAAGATGACTCGAATTGCTCTATTGGCTTGGAGCTGCACCTTTGATGATTTTTTTCCCTCCCAGAGTTCGGTCAGACAGACTATCATCATCATCTGCCTAGCCTTTTCCCAACTATGTTGGGGTCGGCTTCCAGTCTTACCGGATGCAGCTGAATACCAGTATTTTACATGGAGCGACTGCAGAGCGTCTGTCGGTCAGACAGACTACCGTTTCAAAATTTTATTCCATAGCCGATATCAAAATAGCTGAAAAATACTCTTTTCACCTCCAGCCCGCCTAGCATGACCACCGGAGAAACGAGAGAGACTCGACAAATCTTTTGTTCATCTGTCATTGAATCGACAAAATGACAGATGGACAAAAGATTTGTCGACTCTCTGTCGTGTCTACGGTGGTCATGCTAGGCGGGCTGGGATCCCTAATTTTTGACGAGTCATCCCTCTTTCATTGAGGAAAAAATTCGAAATTTTCAATGATGTCTCGGAAAGACTGCAAAATTAATATTCATTCGGCCTTCGTCTTATTCGATAATGCTGTTTTAGACCAAAATTTACATAATTATAGCCTTCTCTCTTTTACAAACAACTTTTTTTGCAAAAAATAGGTATAACCGACTTCACACAAAAAAGTGAAAAATAACTTTAGCTTCAGAAGTCGGTGACCTTTGTTTGATTGATTTAGTTTTTTGTCACCGACTTCTGAAGCTAAAGTTATTTTTCACTTTTTTATGTGAAGTCGGTTGTAGTTTTTGCAAAAAAGTTTTTATTTTTCACTTTTTAGTGGTTCACAATTCACATGTGCTTACCTTTCACAGCGTATCGGCGTGATTTTTTGTTATGAACTGGTGTAAACAATAGACAGACATGAGATTGAGATTTCAGCGATCCCATTACATTTGCTATCATTTATTGAGGAATTCCGTTGCCTATCTTTCGAAGTTCTTCATCTGATCCAGATCTTTACCAAATTGAAATGGGATCACTCCGAGAAAGTAGGTACTCTTCCTAAAACTACCCAAATCGCTTCTGGTGTGCATATAAAATTTAAGGAGTTCCCTCTATTTCTCCAGGATCCCATTAAATGGAACTTAACACATCTAACTATCGAAATCTGGGAGTATTGTACACTTCTGCGTACTCCCCACTATTCACTAAAAATATTTGCACGACTAATAAGTCGAATATAGTGAGACTAAAATTATTTTACCATGTATTGTATTCTGGCAAATAAATAAATTTCATTTTATTTCATCTCCCTCAGAGCATATAGGCGTGATGTTACGTCAATGATGTTGTATAAACAATAAACAACCAATCGATTGCAGCAATTACTGCAGCTTTGCCGTGTATTTTTGAAGAGTTCCATTTATATCTCCGAAGATCAGCGTCAGATCTTAACCAAATTGAAATGAGATCACGCGGAAAGCACCAGCTTTCAAATAAAAAAAGAATCATCAAAGTCGGTTAAACCAGTCGAAAGTTCAGAGGTAACAAACATTTTCGAAATCTGGGCGTATTGTACACATCTGCGTACCCCCTCAGAGCATACAAGCGTGATGTTACGTCATGATATAGTATAAACAATGAACCCACAAACGATTGCATCTGCAGATTTGCTGTCTATTTTTGAAGAGTTCCATTGTATATGTTCGAAGTTCAGCATCAGATCTTCAGGTAATTAAAATGGGACCACACGGGAAGCACCAGCTTTCAAATAAAAAAAGAACCATCAAAATCGGTTAACCCAGTCGAAAGTTCTGAGGTAACAAAAACAAAAAAATACAGACGAATTGAGAACCTCCTCTTTTTAGAAGTCGGTTGAAAAATAGAACATACTATCAGAAATGAATGAATGAATGTCAACGAGCAAATATGTACGCAAATATGTAAGCGATTTTGGTTTGAGAATGTAAAGAGACTACGTTGGCCGACTGTACCTTACCTACGCACTTTTATGAAAGCCTGAGTGCGACTTGTAGGTGATGTTGTTGTATTAATTACGTGTAAAAGATAAAAATTAATTGGTCTCAATTTTTGTGCAAACGTGAAGAGGAAGGGAACAATAAGATTAAAATTACCGGGTTGATGACTAGTGTCTTCCGCATTCCGAAGTTAACGTCCGCGATCATGGCGAGTGTCGCGGATAAGAACTTATCAGTTTAGCTTAAAACGACGTATTCCTCGAAAATCTTCTATAAATTAGTTTTATAAAACACTAGATGAGGTTAGTGTATCCGACAACCAACCGTGAAAAAAAGTTCTTGACTGAGACAGCGGCGTAGCTAGTTGTAGTATAGCCCTGTATCATATTTTTCGTGGGCCCTTTTACAACTGATCTTTAAACATCTACACTAGTTTTCCTAATCATCGAGGACAATGCAACAAGAAGCATAATTTAATAGTCAAACGAACTTACCTGTAAGTGAAGTTCGACGGTAATTATGCTTGTTGTTGCATTGTCCGAAGATGATTAGTCCCACCCGACCCAGACTTTCCATGCTATATGTATAGTTATATGAGCATGGACCCTATGTTGTAAAACCAATAAATCGCTATGAACTTAATGAAGATATTTACAGAGGCGGTGGGCAACACTGGGTGGGTTGCGTTCAGGAATATTTTTTTTTCTCTTTAAAATGTATGTGACGTCGTAGAGTAAAGCCGAGACTACATTATTGTTATTTTTTTCGGCCCCGTGCGGCGAAGTCCAAAAAGAAGACCAACCAAGGCAAGCGCGGTATAACCTGGAGATCGACCCGACCTATTACCTAATCGAGTTTCCTCCGTACCTCGGGAAGCACGTTAGGCCGTTGATCGCGGCTGTCATTTGTAGATCCTTGACAGTCGTTACAGGTAGTCAGTGGGCCAAAAGTTAAACAGTCTTACCAAGGCCAGGGGTATCGTTTTACCCAGTAGATACTCACTGGGTTGTAGGGGTCAGTTCGCTCCATGTAAAATACTGGTATTTAGCTGCATGTACTGGAAGCTGATCTCAACATAATAGGGAACAGCCAAGGCAGATGATAATCTTGACGGAAAAAGGATAATCCCGTATTTCATCTAATTATGCATTAGGGCACTTTAAAAGCTCAGCGTAGTTCCAAGTACCTACTAACTAAGCCTAATGATGCTTTGATATTTTAACGCGGATCCCTAAATTTCCAGTCATCAACATATCTAGCAGGACGTAGGTATCGTATGATTCGTGATTTCTATTCTCTGAGTAGGATGTGCCTACAATCAAGTCATTGCATCTCCGCCAGTTTTCAAAATCAACCTTAAATATTTTTACCCGTCTGCGGCGAAAACCAAGAGGGCGAGGGGAGGGGTTTGACATGAACGTAACTATACGTTTTTGTAAGTAAGTATGTTTGTGCACATACCGTGCTTATTCATTTACTCAACCGGTTTTTTTAGTTTACAACAATTTTTTTTTGAAAGGACAATTTTATGACTTTCATAGTTTGGTTCGAACCCATAATAGTTTAGTTTATATGACTGTCAGATTGAAGCGATGGATTGAAGTTAGCCACGCGACGCGTCGCTACTTCTTTAAATACGTGGCGATATTACGAGGAAGTTTATTTGACGCCAACTGAATTTGTTAATAATGCGCAATTTTCTTTTTGCGTTTATTCATTTTCTCGCTGAGGTGGGATGAAAAGTTACGTGTTGCACTCGAGTGCAAAGATTTTTCACCTCGAGCTCTTTTGATTCCCTCGCTAACGCTCAAGATTTTAAGTTTTGAATCACTCGCTTCGCTCGTGAATTTTAGAATCTTTCGCTTGCTCGGTCATCAAAATTGAGCACGCGGTTAAAAAACAACTTTGCACTCTTGTATAACAAATAACTATTTCACCTACCCCAAGGTAAAGATGGTTATCTATTAATATCTATTTTCGTAATCCGTTACTTACACAATCATTATTCGTGACGTCACTATCATAAAGTCAATACGGTTTTGGTAGTTGAAAGTGGTACACAACTTATCGATCACGTTTGCAGATTACCTGCTGTGCATTTAAACAACAAGTTTTTGTTATTTCACACGATAAGTAATAATTAAATACTTCTATCGCTTATCTTTGACCAGCCACTCAAAAATGTAGCCCAAAAAAATGTGCGAAATAGCAAAAAAGACCTTACGTGTATTAAGTTGAATGTGTGCTTATCAAATCGAAGTTCGTCATTGCATGAGTTTGGGTATGTCCAATTAGTTAGGATTTTAACATATCAATGTGATGGAGTAGATATTATTATAAAACGGAATGTGATATTTAAAAACTCCCTCCGTACAGTTAATTTACCTTCGACCGAAACAACCCAAAAACAACTTTATCATTACCAGATTGATCATTTTTTACTATTACAGGCTTGTTAAATCAAACAGCAACCTTAATGTGAACTGAAGACTGTGAAGTACTTAAGAGGCCCGCGGAGTATGCGTATTTCATACAAACCTAATACCAAAATAATTCGTAAATTATACATATTTTTAAGGTAGTGTGTATTTATTTCGATTGAGTTACATAATATCTAGGTTCCCAAATATATATTTTGAATGTACACTGATTTAAACAAGAGTTATGAGAAAAATAAGTTTTCAATAGAAATTTTAAATTCCTCATATCTCGTCTTTATATCGTTGTCCTTTCAAAATATATATTTGGGAACCTAGATATTATGTAATCCAATCGAAATAAATAAACACTTTCGTAAGAATGCGTTTGATTTACAGATTATTTTGGTATTACGTTTGTATGAACGACGCACGCTCCGCCGCGCCGCCGGCCCCTTAAATATCACTGAGGTTTCAATTTGTAAAATAAATATCGCTGGACATTACACACAGCTCCATCCAGTGCCACACTAAGCAACGAGGCTTGTGTCGTGGACATCAGATAGTTGATATTACATACAGGATGGAACTTTTCAATGCCACTTGGAGGGAAAGTACTCAAAATACTGGAGATAGCAAGTTTTCCTCAAAGGAAACATTCCTTTATTTTAAAAAAGAACCTAATCTGCATTCACAGATTTTTTTTAATTCGCTTCTCACACTCGTGAACCGAATCGACTAAAGTTCCAAAAAATAATATCCTGTACTTTTTTACATCAATGGATAGGGCCAATCATATCATATCCAAGGAAAACCATGAATAGGTTCTCCCTCTCTAAGGTATGCTCGGTGGCATTGAAAAAGTCCACCCTGTATAAACGTTTTGTTTGAGTACATACATATATACCTACATATTAACACGGAGGAGGATGTCGGAGGGTCAGGGACTAATTAAAAAGAAGTTATCGGTACAAATTGCAATTTATTACCAAAAACTATGAATGAAAGTAAAAATTCCATCAAGTGTACCTATATTTATTCTGGTGGCAGAGGCAGATCATCGTCAAATTCATCGATATGTTTCTTCTTGTTCTCCGAGCGGTTTATGGACCTGCTGACTGGTTGCAAACCGTCCTGATTTGGCGAAGACGAATACCTGTATACGAAAGAATAGGAATTATTTCACTTTGCTCCACCGATTTGTTTCACCACTGGCACTGTGACAAAGTGGAATGTTTCAAGTGGTGGAGCTAGTGTTTGGGTCCACAAATCGATAAGTGGGGACTTATCGATTTAAAACTCTCTCTTCTAAACGTAGGTAATTCGAGTAATATAAATAGCATTTAGTTTTGTGCAAATTTAATTTTAGTGTATATTTGACCCCTTTTTAGTGTATATTTACATGCATATTTTCACATTTTGATAGCGCATCAAGTGATCCAGGAAAGTTGTGAAAAATGATTACCTTTCACTAAACGTTATGTACGCATTAAATGGATTGAATTGATTAAGGAATCAACCCAATAAATATTCAGACGATTGACCCCGCGGCGCCACAGTCTGAGTTTTTTTTAGTATTAACGTCTGGTGCGCAATAGCGTTAATGAGGTGACAGTGTCGTTCTCACACAACTTTCACCAAGGAACGGCTTATTTCGTACCAATATACAGGCCAAACCCAATTAAAGAGTATATCTCAATGCAACCTTATTAAAGCCAACCAACTTTGGGTATGCCAGCCATGCAGGCTAAGCGCAAATCAAAATTACTAAACGACTTGCAAATATAATGTCAGGTGGGCCAGGTGTAAAGGGGCGCTACAGACGCCCCTCTTAAACAGAATGTGTTCAACTTATTCATCAATGGAAAATTTTTGCCGATCACTTGGAATCATCTATACAAAAAAGTTAAATTGAAATCTCTATTTGTAATTTCAAAATAACAGCTTTCTACTAAATCAACTAAATGCATAAAATAGGCAATTAAATGGCATACATATACAAGGTTGCAAAAAATGGAGCTTGTGGACATTTTGATCTCAAATTACAAAATGATGTGATTTTTTTCGAGGAATTATGTAAAATATTCGAGTTCGCTTCGCACGCTCTTGCAGCCTAGTTTCTCATAAATCTAATGGCGCATCCACACATGCCCGGCGGCACGGCCGGCGGCATGGCCGGCGGCCGTGCCGCCGGCATTTGCCGCATCACGCGCGGCATCAGCCGCGGCACGCGCGGCTTTTGGTTGCCGGCGGCAGTTTGCTTGCGGCTTCGATACGGAGTGGTAGTGTTGTCGTATAATTTCATAGAAGTAAATTGTTAAAACCTTTTTTAGTCTAATAAGCACACCCTGGCCATTACTCTTTTGACAAACTATATGTCTATCACTTCACTTCTCTTGTTATACGTAATTTTAAATACACGTTTTTTATTTCCTGATAAAAATAGTTTTTTCCTTTACTAGCCTACTGTATTGGCTTTGTATGAACAAGTCGGTTCGGTTTATGTCATCCTTTCTAAAATCTTCAAGTATCAGGGACACATTAGGCCTATTTCGTAGACTTGGTCTGACCCAATATCTTCGTTTGATTTTGCGGTTCTTTTTACGAATAATAACATACAACACTACACTTGCGATACACGCAACTATATCATAGTCCAACATCTTTCAATCCTACGTACACGACTAACTTCGACGAAAGTCACAACACTACTGCGAAAATTGCAACCGCATCTGCAGGCCGCCGGCAACCGCCGGTAAAGCCGGCGGCCTGCATTCAGCGGCAAGGCGGTCTGAAACCCGGCGGCATAAGCCGGCGGCATGTGTGCATGCGCCATTAAGTTTGTCTATGACTTACCCAAGTAAATGCGGTAATTTGAAACAATGCTAACCTTAAAATTTTCGAGTTCGCTTCGCTTGCTCTTTAGACTACTTCCTACTTTCTTTAGTCTCTGTCTAAAAGTCGATCAAGTAACTCTTGTAAGAAGGATCGAAACAATTACTTATAATATAATTGGATCGAAACCATTCAAATCTGTTCTCGGCAAGGTGTCAAAAAAATTACGAGGTCGCTTCGCTCGCTATAATTGACGAAGACACGACGCTTTTAAAATTCTCAATACGTCACGCCTAGGTATAATTTTTAGAGCGTACTGACGTCATGAGCCCCCCACTCCCGAGGTTTGATGCGTGTTATCTTTGTCAATATACATTCATTTACAAAAAAAAATATGTGTCCATTATTTTCCAATACTCTAACTGACGGACTAGATTATAAAACATATGGAAACGGGTACGGGACGGGTCGGGGGTAGGGATGTGGGGTACGGGTGGAACTAAACAGATTTGTTATTTTTTTATATTGTCGCCATGGCGATTATCAAAAGTGTTTCATTTTTTTTTGGTTTAAAATGAATTGATGAAAAAAGGTAAAATTAAGACAAATTACGCAAAAAAATGAAACCTACCCTAACCCTAAACGAAATCTTGTACTTATCCGCGCCTGGCCAGTAAAAGTCTCGTCAAAATCGATACCGTCGTATCGGAGATTAGCCGGAACAAACAGACACACAGACTGGCAGACAACAGGGTGAAATGGGGCACCGACGCGAAAATGGTTAACAGCACATATTCACTACATCATTCTGAGCCCCCCCCCCCCCACATATGGAAATAACCATTCATATACAAGCCATTATTTTAAACATTGCCTGTATTCGTACGGGTTTGAATTGCAGTGAGGGGGCGCCGTAGAAATCTTGCCCAGGGCGCTGGTAGTGCTAAAACCGGCACTGCCTTTAAACTCCAGTTTTTAAAATGCATAGTTGCTGAAAAATTTGCAAGTGCAAAAATATTAGGACGACAATTAACTTACGCGTATGGTCTAGTGTGGCCGCTGTCGGCCCGGCCGGCGCTGGAGCGTCGCGAGCCCGCGCCCGCGCCGGGGGCCACGGGCGCGCTGTCCACGCGACTGCCGCCTGTTCACACACAAACGTCACATCTTCATTTCCCTTTTCATTAAACATTCATGAAGCTACGATTACGCGAATGTACGTGCATTATGGCGTTGTATGAGGAAGGTGGTAATTGAAAAAGCGATGATGCGCGTGCGGTTTTTTTGAGTCAACGACTCAACATTAACAACATCAACCTTTGAAAACATACCTACGCGTGAATCATGAATGAGTTCTCAAGAACTTATTTTCAAAACAGGTGTGCATCATAACTTTAGAATAGTCCCGTGAATCATCGATTGTAATATCGACGTAGTGCTACCTGTTGAAGGCACAAAGTTGATATTGCAAACGATTAAAAACAAACAAATCTATAGTGATAAGATTTTTTTTCTGGAATTTCCGTAATTTAACCTATTTGTAAAGATAACTCCGATAAAAATAAAAATAAATAACGGTGTCGCGGTCGAAGGCTTATGCAATATTTTGTAGTAATTGTTTTATTGGATTTCGTATGGTTGACCTCTTAATTGATCGATGGGTGACTGACTGGCGCCGGACGAGGCACTTCCGGCTGACGTAACCGATACTGAAACAAAATAAACACTACAATTTTGGAGCTCACCGTTATTTACTGCCTTGACTTGATCTAATTTCTTAGATAAGAGTTATTGCGATGCTTGTCGGACGATATACAACACGCGCATTAAAATTTCTCATTGACACAAACATCGACGACGGAATTTTACTACGCAGAGTGCGTAGTAAAATTCCGTTGTAGATAATTCTAATGATATTTTGAAATATTTTGAATCGAGCTCTTTCAGGGTGTTAAAAAATAAATAAAGACAGAAGAGTTTTTGATACAACATTACTTACCATAAGTAAAACTAATCCATATTGGTAAGCTATAAAAGATAGGTTTATCTGCCATCTAAATTTACGAAGCAGTGTCAACAACTGACCTTGTTGTTCCTTCTGCTTAGCCCTGGCTTGTGCTCGTTGCAGTTCCCTGGTCCACGAGGTCGTTTCCGACAGCCCCTGGTCTCCGCAAAGCTTCACTATCAACTTCAAACCTGAGAGAACATTCATAGAATTATTTATTTCGCATATTTACATCCACTTACAGGCGTAAATAATAATGGGTGTAAAAATTAAAAATAGCCTCAACTAAGCCGGAAGGTACTTAATTGTTCTCCCCGTCATTGCGATATTTTTTTGTTCTAGACCATACCTAAAACAATCCAAACATTTGCTCTTTTTTTTTAAAGACAGGCTTTTTCACTCCAAAAGTCGTTTCCTAGCAATATCTTTAACGTTTGATGTACCGAATGGTTGGTTGACGGTTTCGTACAGGGTCCGTTAACATCCTGTATATACAAGATGTTTGTAACAGTCACTATCTATGGCGGTTTTACTTATCGTTATCGAAGGGGGAATAGTACATTTTGATACAAGTGGAGAAAGTTTGTTATTGTAGTTCAAGGCGGTACACGAGCCGTAGGCGAGGGTGTTTTTGAGCCGAGAACTGCAATAACAAATGACCATGTGTATCAAACGACTTTTTCAATACACTTTTCAAGAAATAAAATAAAAAAATGTAAAATAGTCGTGTCATGAATTATTACGAGACCATGATTTTTTTTTCCGCGCTTTGCTTTCGCCAGGTTGAAGGAGAGGCAAAGGTATGAAGCCGTTGTACGGCCTAATATAACAAATAGGTTTTTTTAATATATTTTTGAATTTAGAACACAAACAAATGTTAATTTGTTTATAAAAGAAAATATTAGTTTTAAAGAATCATGTTTATCTATGATATTGAATTTATAAACACAATTTGAATATTCAAAAAATGTTTACAAAGAAAGACATACTTAAATCGCTTTTCCGAAATTAAAAAAAAACATTGAACCAATTTGGACTAAGTATATGCGTATGTATCTGTGGCAATTTTGCTTTCCGCACACGTGTGGAAAAATAGCAAAAACGCACGTGTGCGAAAAGAACCAGTTTTCGAGGAAGTGTATTGAAAAATAATTTGTAAATCAAACATTTTCTTAAGGTAGTGTGTGAATCAAACATTTTCTTAAGGTAGTGTATATTTATTTCGATTAGATTACAGAATATCTACGTTCCCAAAAATTTATTTTGAAAGGATGATATAAAACTTATTTTGCTCATAACTTTCGTTTAAATCAGTGCCCAATCAAAATATATATTTGGGAACCTAGATATTCTGAAACTTAATCGAAATAAATACACACTACCTCAGGAATATGTTTGATTTACAAATTATTTTGGTATTACGTTTGTATGAACTACGGTTGCAGGCCTCTTAAAAACTAATATTAGCCTTCTTGGGAAAAAAAATGTCTCATTTTTAAAAGCAAATATTTTGTTATAAGTGGCTCCCTAATCAAGTTATCATATATAGAGGTATCAAACTATACTAACACTGCACGTTGTCAGGGAACCGCGCGTTCATCTTCTTGTACAAGGACAGCGCTTCCTGATACCGCCCGTTGGCTCGCAGGCATGCTCCCATTAGCAGACCCCATTGTGGCTATTATACGACAAAATATTTATTATTTATTTATAAGCTGCTGAAATACAGTTACAATACTTAGCATCTTATTCTAGGATGGTTTTGCTGATGAAGGATAGCAAAAAAATTAAGCGCAAACGTTCATAACAACCTGGGCAATTGTTGCTTGGTATTTTATTATTAATTTCATCACTACTGCTCTCAAAACGGTGAAGGAAAACATCGTGAGGAAACCGGCATGTCCTAGAACCGAAAAATCGAAGACATGTGACATCTACCCATCCGCACTGGGCTCCCGTGGTGGATTATAGCCCATACGCAAAATACGCGCTTTGACGTGGAGTTGCGGACACCAGCCGTATATACTATATATATGTCACCGTAAAATTGTCAAAAACGTTATATTGTAATATCTCTAGCGATATTGTAAACTCTCGAATTATTGTCAAACGAACATACTGCTTACAATAAGACGCATTGTTTTTCGTGAAATGCATGTGATGGTTATATTGTAATATAACGTGTTTGACAATTTTACGGCGACATACGTATATACAATACAATTACCAAATTTTTTTTTTTTGCAAAAAATAAAACCGACCTAACACAACAAAGTGAAAAATAACTTTAGCTTCAGAAGTTAACTGAACATACACACAAAAAAGACATTCAGACGAATTGAGAACCTCCACTTTTTGGCAGTCGGTTAAAAACAGGTAGCGAATAAGTACCTAGAGTTATACTAAAATAAAAGAAACATTGTTTTCAATAACATAAGGTCGAAAAGTAAGATACATATCTTTGTTTTAACACATTATTATTACATTGTCACAATATTACATTGTCACAATAAATCAGATTGACGCACAATAATTCAGAAAATGGAATGTTTTACGATAACGGATAAATAGAATACCAACTGCTGTTTTTGTATTCATTTGTAGTTTAGTTGTGTTACTTTACTCAAGTTTATTTATAAACATTGTATTAAATGGCGCATCATGATTAGGATCGAACTGGAGTTCTTTGGCCACGTATGTATGTAATTGAAGAGAATATTTGTGCAGGAAACATCCACCTCTGCCGGGGCTGCGGGACTGTTCGAAAGAGATACCGCGGCCCTGGTACACAAAGGGCTAAGAAGGAACATGAATGAGGTTTAGTCACTAAAAGTCTGACACTCCCTTCCGCTCCGCCCAGAGCGAGAGGAGTCATTTGATGATTTCCCATGCGAAAAAAAAGACACCACCGCTTTTTATCTAATGATTATACGAAGTCATTGTTTTTAATGGTTTATCAATCTCCGCGAGTGTTAAGATAATGATGTGTAGATAATCAGAAACAGTATACAGGGTAAAGGCACATTGTCATACAAACGTTTGCCACGCATTCCATAGATCATTCCAAACACAGTTTGTATGCATCCTGTATACTTATGTAACTCCGCGATTAGAGCGCAGAAGTGGCGCCAGTTGTTTAATGGAAGTCTACTTACATTTGCAGTTTTTTATCGTGTGGTTAGTGCCTCTGACTTGATTTTACATGCCGTCAAGAAATCGAAAGCAGCTTACAGCTTTGCAGTCGAAAGTCTTGTAACTATGTGTATTTTTTTTTCAATTACAACAACAAGTTAAATGCAAGCATTTTAACGAACTAGATACATCGTAGTTACGTACGGTATGTAAACGGGTTACAGCAGTCAGAAGCCCGTAAGTCAACCAAAGCCTGTAAGTAACCAGTCTTACCAAGGAGTATCGTTTTACCCAGTAACTGAGTTGCGGAGTCAGCTTAGCAGACAGCAGTCGCTCTACGGCGTTTACGTAACATACTGTTATTCAGCAGAATCTGGGTAGACTGGAAGCTGGCCTCAATACATATAGTAGGGATCTGGCTAGGCAGACGACACGTCTATTCTAGATGCACCTGCACTAACCGGGCAGTTGATGGCAGTCGTTACCCGTGGTCCCGGTGGGTCGACCCATTACCGGATCCATGGGTAATTTTAAAGTCTAGGAAACAATCCCTAATGATATGGAACCACGAGTAATTAAAATTACCCATGGACCCGGTAGTGGGTGGACCCACCGGGACCACGGGTAACGACTGGATGATGGTAGGTACATACATTGCTAGGCTGCAGTCTCGCTGCGCGGCGGTAGTACTGCACCGCTTCATCGGGCTGCGCCTCGCTGGCCAGCCATTCCAGCGCTGATAGCTCACAAGGCCATACTGCTTCCACCTGCATCAAATATAACATATAGTAAAAATAGATATAATTGTATTGTATTGTATAACGGGGTGGTGTCCGCAACTCCACGTCAAGGCGCGTATTTTGCGTATGTAAATAGATAGAATAGTCTTTATTTATACAAATTATTAACAGTGGGCTTGTCAACTGAAAACATATACAAAATTAGTCCGTCAGTTAGATTATCAAAAAATATTTGACTCGTGTTTTTTCTTTTGTTGCGGAAATCAAAATTGACGGCGGCCCGACGCTTTTAAAATTCTCAATACGTCACGCCGTGGTATAATTTTTAGTGCGTTTTGACGTCACGAGCCCCCCTCCTGAGTGCTGACGCGTTTTATTCATTGATTTACAAAAACAAAAAGTACGTGTCCATTGTTTTCCAATAATCTAACTGACGGACTCAAAGAATTTGCAATTTATTGATGGCGGAAACTAGCCTATTGGCAGATATGGAAATTAATACAACATAGTTGAAGTTTTACTGCATGTTGATAAGTTGCCAGTTTACTTTCTGTGTGGAAAAGGATTTTCACAGACATTTGGTAAATGAAAGCATCTTCCGAATCGGTCATTAATTTTGCACTATCATAGATAGGTATAATTATGTATTATCAACTATAATCACAAGATTCCAGTACCTATCTTTTTTATCGATAGTGCGTGAGTGCGACAGAAAAAACCGGTCAAGGGCCAGTCGGACTCGCGCAAGAAGGGTTCCGTCACATCATAGTAGGAGTAGGGGAGCCCCCTTAAATTTTTAAGTTTTTGTGTTAGTTCTGTTATAGCATCAACAGAAACACAAATATGGTGAAAGTTTCAACTGCCAATCTATTACGGATCATGAGATGCTCGCTGACAGACAGGCGGACGGAGGGATAGCGGAGGCTTAGTAATAGCCGCTATATGGCTGGATGTATGGCTATTTAGCCGTTGGTTACCCTTTAGGTACGGAACCTTAAAAAGAAGAATTCAAAGAAATCGGTTTACACTGTCTTTCCAATTAAGTCTCGTAATATCTAGGGATTGACAAAGAGTATCAGTTTTTCTATTTTCAATACGCAAATTTTGTTACAATTTTGTCAACTATCGATGCAATTAGATGGTAATTTCAAGAAGATTGGGTTTCAAAAATCTATTTGAGCGAGTGTTAGTGTATAATGTATAAGAAACGCCAAGGTCGAACGTTTCTAAGTAAGTCACACGGTTCAACCGGACATTTTGAGAATACGGGCAAACGTGCCTCTGATTATAAATTATATCTTAGGGAGTGACCAACTTTACCACTGAGTACATTGGTCGCACGTTAGTAGACGTAGACGTAGTTGGTAGACGCGGGGTGTGAGTGAAAATCGTACTCTCTCACGCCGCATTGTCGTCGTCCGTTCGTTGCAATGGAAATAGTTATTTGTTATACAAGAGTGCAATAGTACATTGTTACTCTAGGGGTGAAAGTGCGAGGGCGCCAATAGTTCGAGGGACTCTTTAACCCGAGGTAAACACTGTGCTTTTCATTACGAATACAAAGAAAGTAATAACAAAAACATGAATTAGCTAAAGAAAAAATGAGTAAACGCTTTCCCACCTATTTTGTTTTTTTTCTTTGGCGGCCGGCCAGTTGTTCAGCCATTTTTTTTATTTTTATCATTGCATAGTACATTGTGATACAAGGGGCTAAAATTACCCATTATAGACGAGGTAGTTTTACTACCGAGCTTTAGCGAGGTAGTAAATAGGAACCGAGTTATAATGGGATTTTAGCGCCGTGTGTTACACCGTACTTTTTACTACGATTGCGAGAAAATAAAATAACCATATCTAATATGATAGTATATTTTATTAAAAATGAAATGTACAATTTGTACTGTTGTTTTGCCCGGCAATATAATCTCAGTTCTCTGTGAAGACGAATATAATATTGTGTCGTCTGTGAGGTAAACGTAGGAGATAAAAAGAAATTCAAATAAATAATACAGAAAAAATCTTAAAATTTCGCGCCAATGCCTTTTTTTATTTTTTCTGTAGCTGGAATGCAACGCACACATCCTGCCAAAGAGTTCGGCGTTCGGCGCGTTTGGTTCCATTTTTTAAATAAAATGTTTTTATTTTTATGGAACAGTAATAAGTCAATTCTTTATGAATAATGAGTAAAGACTTTGCGTTTTCGAACACCGACGACGAAATTAAAAAAAAAGGCTTATTTTCCCTAGGGCTATAAATAGCAATTTTACGCCCCCTCTGGTACGCTATTATGACGGTCTTTTCGAGCAAGAGGAGTGAAAACTAAATTATAATGAAGTTATAAGTATAAAAAAAATCTTTAATTTATGCTTAACTTAGTGTTTCTTATTTCGTTTTATTTTATGTTATTTTGAGTGGCTGTTTAGAAATTTAAAACATGGTTCAGTAGAAATGTGTAAATAGAACTAGTTTTTTTTTCTAGATTTGACAGCTGTCAGTTGAAGACGATTCTCCCTAGGGCTGAAAAGTATTACTTTCAACCCGCTCCTCAGGCAACTTCAGACCTACTTTCCGAGTATGAGTAATGAAATAGTAGATTGTATGACAAGGGAGCAAATAATATTTTACGGCGAGGGCGCTATTTTGAATCCAGAGCGTAGCGTGGGATTCAAAGTACATCGCTTGAGGGAAAAACATTTTTTCGCGCGTAATCAGTGGCCTCTTCCAGTACCGTCGCGCCGCGTCGTGTCGTAGTGCTACGCGATTAATAATGTGCGGCCTGAATTGCACTTTATTGTGTCGTAGCAAAAGTCGCCATTTGCTAAACTGATTACCCAAGGGTAAAAACGGGATGTTGCGGGCCTGTTCGAAAGAGATACCGCGGCCCCGGAACATAAGGGCGAGGAAGGAACATGGATGGGTTTTAGTCAGTAAAAGTCCGACACTCCCTCCCGCTCCGCCCAGAGCGGGAGAAGTTATTTGATGACTTCCCATCCTAAAAAAAAAAATGCGTAAAAACGGACCCCTATTACTAAGACTCCACTGTCCGTCCGTCCGTCTGTCTGTCACCAGGCTGTATCTCATAAACCGTGATAGCTAGCTAGACAGTAGAAATTTCACAGATGATGTATTTCTGTTGCCGCTATAACAACAAATACTAAAAACAGAATAAAATTAATATTTGAGGCACTCCCATATAACAAACGTGATTTTTTTGCAGTTTTGTCTAATGTTGCATAGATAATGATACGGAACCCTTCGTGAGCGAGTCCGTTTCGCACTTGGCCGGTTTTTTTTTTTATAAACGACACATTCGTTTATAAAAAAGACGCATTGTTTTTCTGTATTCAACAAAGAGGACGTTCTACTATAGTCGTCATTGATGAGTACTACGTTCTAGCTCAGTACCTCATTTTACTTAATGAATAAACGATGAGTTCCACTTTAAATTGTTTAGAACACCTTGTTTCTTGGAACTGCGCATTCAGTCTAGTGCGCAAATGCAGGATGTCATTGACTTCTGATATCTATTATTTTAAACGAATTACGTTAACTTTAACTATTCAAGATTAAAAACTGGCACTGACTGTATGCGAAGGGCGGCGAATTATGTACTTTGTTGTAATTTAGGAGTCTTAAAACAAGCAGTGGACAGCAATAGGCTTTCAAAGCCCGGTCTCTAGAACGAAAATTCTAATCAAAGCAGTTCACCTGATTTTCGTTCGAGAAACTGGGTGTTTATGATTGAACATAATGTTTGCTTACGTCTTGATAATGATGTTTGGCAGTTTGCATGTCACCCATCTCGCTATGTAGATGCGCTAACGCACATGTCACTCCCGCGTCCCAGTTACCAATGAGGCTGTACCTAAAATATTAAGAAAAACTATAAGGGAGACCTATGGTGACGAACTTATCGCATAAGATATAATATAGTAAAATAAATAAAATAAAATAAATAAATAAAATAAGGCATGTTCCGCCGCGAGCGATTAGCGAGAAGCGACTACACGACTAAATTATTAATGAGTCGTTATTACTTGAAAAATAAATGAATTAATACATAATAACAACATATAAATAAATAAATATCGCTGGACATTACACATAGCGCCATCTAGTGCCACACTAAATCAGAGACAATCAAGGGAGTAAAACACCTCTTAACGAAGCCGAAAGGCACTTGTTCGTCCCATCATTGTGATCATTTTTTTGTTCTACACCATACCGGGGAAAGTTCTAGTTACGGAGATATTGGGAATCAAAGTTCCAACTTTATTGACAAGTTTTTTTTTAATAAAAGTGTTACTGTAAGATTTTTACTTAAAACCTCTCTACGACCCCCGTACTATCCAATCCATCCATCAGCACAATGTTTAAAATGATTTTTATATTATTACATTGAGTTCTACCACAAAACATGATTTTTCACCCCAAAAATAAGTCGTTTCCCAGCAATAACTTTTGCGTAAAGTTACTTGGTTTGATGTACAGCATGCTTGGTTGACAGCTTCGTGATGAGGTTGTTTACAGCCTGTATAAAGGGAGTAAACCTCCACCACCTTTTCACGAAGCCGAAAGGCACTTGTTCTCCCCATCACTGCGATCATTTTTTTGTTCTACGTCATACCTGGGAACCTTCTAGTTACGGAGATATGGGGAGTCAAAGTTACAACTTTTTGACAAGTTTTTTTTTAAATACAAGTTTTTTTTGTAAGATTTTGACTTTTAACACCTCCATGACCCCCGTACTATTCAATCGATCCATCAGCACAATGTTTTAAGTGCGTTACATTGAGTTCTACCACAAAACATAATTTATAACCTAAAAAAAAGTTGTTTCCCAGCAATAATTTTTGCGTAAAGTTACTTGGTTTGATGTACAGCATGCTTGGTTGACAGCTTCGTGATGAGGTTGTTTACACCCTGTATATACAGAATTATCGCCGAAGAAGTGAACAGTCAGCGATCAAGTTTTAATAAATCTGTCTTTTTCACAGACATGGCCACATGGGACCTTATAAGAGTATGAAGTATAGTGTGTAGAGTTCCTCAATACTCCATAAGAAAGGATCCTCCGACCTGAGGGGTGTTGTGGCTGGTAGACTATTACCCCACAGTTGTTTTCGGGTTTTTCATATAGTCTTAAGTCACGGATAACTTTAATCACGCGGTTAAGAATTTTGATGTTAGTTCTTCATTTGTGCCATAGAGGGCGCTAGTATTTTTTTTACCAAGTTGCTATAGCATTTTTGGTGGCGTCGCTACAACCTTTAAACTTTCGTACGGTTCTTAAGCGAGAAAATGGTCTATAGCGAGCTGCTTTCTTCTCGGCGGTAAGACAGGAGCCTGATGGTCATTCGTTAATAAGAATTGCTGATACTTATTTTGTTATAGTACATTACGATATTAATGCGTTAAGATGGTGATAACATGCGAGGCGGAATTTCAGCCCGAGCCGAAGGCGAGGGCGTAATTGAGCCGAGCATGTTATAACCAATACGCACGTATACCGTACGACGTTTTTTAACACATTTGCGAGGAAACAGAAAAAAGGTTATATATCTGTCCTTGGATATTGACGGCAGCAAGCTGTCGCATGCGGTTCGCTTCTGTTAGTATATCCGGTGGAGTTGAAGTAATATATTGCTCATCTTCATTATTGAAAGTTGTCATTTTTAGATATTCACAATACAAGTACAAAGAAAAGAAAATTTGAGAAAAATGGCGCGAGGATTATTCTGCCGTGGCTGCGTGAAAATGTTGGCAAAGACGCTAGAGCATGCAGCCAAGTTTTTAAATTACCGAATAAACTGTTTTTTTTTTTATTTTAATTAAACTCAATCTGTGAATGCACACTGTTGCTTTCCCGCCATTTTAACAGCGCGCTAGCGCTGCCTACTGACTGGCGCCGCGCGGCGATTAGTTCGAAATTTGAATAGCAACAGCGCGCTGCTCACTAGCTGGAGTCGTGCGGCGGCGATCAGTTCCATATTTAAAATGGCAAATAATACTGTTATGGAATTTGTATGGACTATAACCTTCGATCAATAATAGTACTAGATTCCCGATCAGCGCTTCAAAAACGGCCCGAAAAATAAGACCACAAATACTTTTGTGGTCTTATTTCAAATTAGTATGGTCCAAGCATAGCCAACATTAAGACGTCAAAATGTCAAAATTACGTTTAGTTCCACAATAGAATAAACACTAAATTGTAAACAAAATGTTTTTAACCTAAGTTCTCAGACTTAAGATTCATTTTAGAATAAATATTTTTGAACTGATGACTTTTTATTTTCAAGCAACATTTTAAATTTGTTCTTTTAATCCTTTCTTCTATGAAAGGACTTACATCAATATATTTTGCAATGGTAATTAAACTTTAACGTTTAAGGATTAAGGTTTATATTAAACTGTAGGTTGTTAGTATTATTAAACATTTTGCTATGAAATGTAGATGTTTGCGCGTGTGCAAACGTGGCCACTTGAGCGACGTATTTTTGTTCCTGATCCTTAATCTAGTACTATTATTGATCGAAGACTATAACTTAACTATTTGCTTTGGTAACACACGCGTTTTTTATGACCCGCTTTACATATTTAAAACCGGTGGAATTACATCAGCTTTACGAGCAAGGGTGTTAAAAAAGCTAGTTACTAGCCACTTGAAGTTAGGTTCAGATCGTTGTTGGAGTTGACTTCATGGGTCGTCATAAACCTGGTCTCTTATCAGTATGCAGCATCAGTTACCAGTGTTCGGCAGCAGCAGCGTCCTGCCTGTGCTGGTACCTGCGCGCCAGGCCGGCGCCCGCCAGAGCGCGCAGCGTGGCGCCCGCGCCGCTCGCGTTGCGCACTAGCGACCACCTCGCCGACGCACCGCCCATCGCTGTCTCATCTCCGCTTCGCTCTAGAGCCAATGCTGACGGAGAGATTGGAAATTAGAAGTCAATTTTATTGGTGCCTGGGGTAGCCCCGAGGTGCAAGACGGGTCTTGTCACCCGTTCTTGCGATACGTGACTACATCCCCCCCGCAACGCGCAGCTACGTCAAGCACAGTCATAGTTAAACGGTAAGCCTGTGTATCTGTCTGCTGATTGAACATAGAATTCGATCAGATTAATCTAACCTGGCTGCCGGGCGTGCGTGCCGAAGATAGGCTTGTTAACTGAAAAAATCTAATTAGTCCGTCACTTAGATTATCAAAAAATATTTCACCCGTATTTTTTCTTTTGTTACATAAACCGAAATTGACGAAGATACGACGCTTTTAAAATTCTCAATACGTCACTGTTCGGTATCATTTTTAGTGAGTACTGACGTCACGAGCCCCCACTCCCGAGTTTTGATGCGTTTTATCTTTGTCAATATTCGTTGATTCACAAAAACAAAAAATACGTGTCCATTATTTTCCAATACTGTAACTGACGGACTAAATAGATTTGCAATTTATTGATGGTGGAAACAAGCCTATTGTAATGCGTGCGCTCGCCAGTGCGCGTTTCAATAGTGATGGAAACGATAGAAACGTACTGGTGGCCTACACACTGGTTGGATATAATTTGATCCGATCGCAGCTTCTTACCCAGATCATGTGCAGCTATAAGGTCCGCAGGGTCGAGATGCGTGGCCGCAGACAGCTGGTCGGCCGCGTCGCGCCAGGCGAGCGGGCCCGCGTCCGACGTGTGGGCGTGAGCTAGTGCGCTAGTGACGCGCGCTGCGCAGGAGTACGGGTCGTCGCGGGATGCCGCTTCACTCAGTTGGCGGGCTTCCGACCAGTTACCAAGCTTGAGCACAATATATGGACAAATTAAATTAGCTTGGGAAACTCAACAAAGGTGATTTTTTAAATTATTTGTGCATGAATGAGATTAGAAATGATTAGAAATGTATAGCAGTAAAATCCATACTAAAAATGTATAGCAGTTTCCTACTGCTATACATTTTTAGTATGGATTTTGTTGCCCATTCAAACGTAAAAAAATAAGGATCTCCACAATATCGATGCGAAAACGTTTTAACTATAGGTATGTTGCATTTACGCATGGCAAAAGCGAAACGAAATTATTCTCACAGCGTAAGCCACAAAGGCAGCATCAGTGTTAGCCTCAGCGCGCAGCACGCGGTCGTTGAGATGCGCGCGCGCCACCGCCTTCAGCCGCTGCAGCGCTCGCTGCGCGGACGTGCCAGTGGGCGGCCGCAGCGACCGCAGCGCTGCCAGCGCACCGCCCAGCTCCAACCGCGCGCCCGCTGCGCCACCGCTGTAGCCGCGGAGGGCTTCTACGCACCAAGACATGCCGCTACGACAGAATTTTTCAAATACAAACGGGAACGAAGAACGAGTGACTGAAGAACTGATCTCGCCTTGGCTACAGTCATTGCAAGGTAATGGTTACAGTTCTCGGCAACCCTCAGGTGCTATACTGACCCCGAGTCAGGTCCCCTAGAGCCCGGGCGCTGCATGGCGGCGGCGGCGGCAGCGAGCGCCAGGCAGCGCTCTGCGTGCGCGGCGCCGCGACGTGACCAGCGCGACAAGCGGTCGCCGCGGACAACGTCGCGGACAACACATTCGTAGGCGTCGTTCTCCTGAGAACAAGAAAAAAATCCCATCCAAATAACAGTCAAGGTTACTTAAACAAAAAACAAGTTGCTGCATAAATAAATCCTAGGAGTATACCCGAGAATATTAACCGTTGGGAAATTTCAGCATTCATAAAATTCAGATTTAATAAAATGACGTAAGTTAACTCATCATCATCACATAAGCCTGGAATCACCCACTGCTGGTTATAGGCCTCCCCTTTTTTTTCTGCCACAGTTCACTCGTCGTAATCTAACATATTTAAATGGCGTTCAGAGAGGTCAATCAACCAACTAACTCCTATGTAATATCAAAAAATCACACTTTATTTATAGTATGACGTTACTTGGCAGCTATTTAGCACACCTTCGTTACCAGATATCCAATTGTTCTTACCTATAGTAAGGTCACGTTCACAGAAAAAGTTTCAGCTTTTATGAAATGACGTGGGTCTAGCGTTCATGGGATCACTAGAGGTGAGCATTGATCAAGAATGCGTTGCGAGTTTGAAATTAAACAATAATATTGTTTTTTTTTTATTAGGTTACGATGTGTCATTGGTTAGTGTTACGCTCCCTCGCTACGCATCCCTGGAGGGTCTAGGAAAACTCAACTTAACATTATGATCGTAATTTGTTAAAGGCACCGCTTACGTCATCAATAGTGATGTCCTGGTGGAATGTGGGCGGCTCCACGTCCAACATCGCGTGGAACGCCGCTTTGGCACCTTCAGCGTCATTCAACGCCACTGAGCACAACACCAAGTGCAAACCTGAAATCAAATCCACGAATACAATGTGGGTTCCATTATTTTTGTTTGGTAACCGAGCATGAGCGTGTTTGGCGACTATTCTGGCATCGTCATTTTTACACATTCGTAAAAAGTATACTCTTTCATGTTCAACGCAAGCGTAGTGGCATAAAAAAACTAAACATAACTGTTTAAAATTAGAATACAGTTAAAATTAGCATATAAAACAAATATTATTTTTAAGACTTGTTGTAAAATGGAAGACGTGCTATATTTCTCCTTATTCACCTGTTTGAAAGTCTCCTTGTTCATGCATGATATGTTGAAAGTTCGTGACAGCGTCTCGGAACTTGCCCATACGTACCAGTAGCAGGCCGATGTTGTGCATCACCTTCATCCTAAACAGAGTGAATTTTAATAAATACAATGTGCAGTTTTGCATCCTAGTCAAAATTCAGGATAATCAATATAAATTACGATACCTGGTTAATAATTTATAACGCTCCTATTTTAAATTGTTAAACTTTCACAGTATTTGAGTAACACGAAAAAATAAACAGAATCACCCATCGCACGAAATGTCGCTGTGTGCCTTTATTTGTGTGTGTGAAGGCGCGGCTATAAGGCTAGTAACAGATGGGCTGCGATCAAATACGGGTGGTTTACATTTACCAATTTCCGCAAGTAAAATAAAAAACAACTCATTTTATTGTTGATTCGGGTCGAGAATTATTAGCATAATATACCTTCTTAAATTTGGCCAGGATGCAAAACAGCACCCTGTATAAGTATTATACGAAGTCTTTTTCGGATGATTTAAACGCAACTTTAGTCAAGCCTGACAGCGGTAACCCATTAGCGACCTTATTGCAAGGAAAAGAAAGATCACTGACATTTTGCCGTGTCGATGGCGGGATCTCAAAAGCAACCATAATATGAGGAGAAAAAAGAATACTGCGATTTTGATGCAAAATAGGAGGTAAAAAAACTTTGAAGGCAATGTTATGACGGGCAGTGGGATGAATTAGGAGTTGATGACCTACAAAAACAAAGTAAAAAAAGAACGCTTTACCTCAAATCTTTCTCAGCTGTCGGTGTCTGGTCAAGCGCCATTCTATACAGCTTCAAGGCTTTAGGGTGTTCTCCCATTTTAAAATAGATATTGCCCATGTTTACCTTTAAATAAAATATAACATTGAACAGAAGAATATGGAATACCTACTTCACATAAATCAAATCAAATCTTATTTCTTTGCAAACATGGGTAATTGGTACATAGATGTTTTCTTATATAATATAGTCCTCCATCCATCTATATACATATAATAAAATCGTTGAGACCAAAAAATCTGTACATTGAAGATTAAAAAAAAAAATCGCCCAGGGTGACTTAAAATAAGTAACTGAACATATTAAAACCATTTTTAAAATTTTTGTTTGTTTGTTTGTTTGTTTGTTTGTTTGTTTGAACGCGCATCACGTAAGAACTGCTGGACGGATTTTGATGAAAACTTCACTAATCTATTTAAATAAACTCAGAATAACATTTAGGCTATAGAAATTATGGAAAAATTTGGAAAAAGGGGGTGAAAAGGGGGGGTAAAGTTTGTATGAAAATTTTTTTTTAGATTGTTCTAGAATCATGAAACTCAGAGTAAGTACTTATTATTAAAAATAAAGAAATACCTGTTTCAGCATTTTTAAAAAAAATCATTCAGAGACGTAAAAAAGAGGGTTTTGTGTTTAAAATTAATAAACTTCATACACCTATAGAACAAAATTCAATGAAGTATAAACCTTTAAAAGTTGCTGTAAATACTTCAAATCTAATACAGGTAAATATAATTTCTCAATTTTCTTGAAATTTGATTTTTGAAGTGAATACGCCCAAAATAGCGGAACTCAAGAAAATCGGCTTTCCTCGGTATAAGTAGTTGGTAATACAGGGTGGAAACGTTAAACGGGGCAGTAAGGGGAACTGTAGCTACACGAAAAAGGTCTTAGAAACAATCCATAATTTTTTCGCTAAATGTTGATCCCCATTCACAGATTTAATTAAAAAGTAAAGTGCAGTTAGCAAGAAAATTGCCGTTTTACATAAAACAATTTTTTTGATGCCAATAATGATAAACCTTAACCGGTGCAGCAACATGAAAATGGTATTAGGAAACCATCCGTAATTTTTCGTGAAATTTTGATCCCCATTCACAGATTTAAAAAAAGTACAGTTAGCAAGAAAATTGCTATTTTAAACAAAACATTTTTTGATGCCAATCGATCCTGTTTCTAATACTCAACGGTTAAGGAAGCTCCCCTTTCTGCCCGGTTAATCGTTTCCACCCTGTATTTACAAATAAAATAATACTACGAAGAAAATGTAGACTATACGAATGTACATCAGACATAAAACCCGAAAAGTTACAAATACAAACGAGTTCAAATCCTACTATCTACAAATAATAAAAATGCTTTGTCCTGAAGGACTGTGATGGATCAACGCACAGCCTTTACCGCAGATGGTAGAAACCTGAAGCTTGGAGGGTGTATTTTTTTGGATAATATTTTCAGAAAATCATTTCTTATCGTATGCCTATGATACGATAAGAAATGATTTTCTGAAATTATACCCCTAAGGGGGTGAAAAGGTGGGGGGGCAAAGTTTGTATGGGAAAATGTGATTCCTTGGTCCAATCTACTTCAAATTTTGCTATCAACAATATTAACAGAATTGATGGACGCGTTTGACGTAAATTGATTTCAATTCATATCTTAGGAGATACACCGTTTTAAATAACTCCGCAGCAAAATAATGATCATGTGCCGGGCGCGCATTTTCATTATGCGGAAGGATGTGTATGATGTGCTCTTTGAAAATTGTATTATAGGTGCTTACGACCCAATCTCTGTAGCCCTCTCTTTCTCTTATGTGACGCAGACGAAGTTGCGCGGGTCAGCTAGTATCAATATATATTCAGGTGGAGAACAAAACTGAGCGTATCATACGCCCCAAAACTTTAGGCTGTTTTTTTGTTCGTGTTTGAAACGGCAATAGGGTAGACGACAAAAGAAAACTAATTAGTCCGTCAGTTAGATTGTCAAAAAATATTTGCCCCCATTTTTTCTTTTGTTACGTAAACCAAAATTGACGAAAATACGACGCTTTCTAAATTCTCAATACGTCACGGCTTGCTATAATTTTTAGTGCGTTCTGACGCCACGAACCCCCACACCCGAGTTTTGATACGTTTTATCTTTGTCAATATTAATGGATTTACAAAACAGAAAATACGTGTCCATTATTTTCCAACTAGCTGACCCGCGCAACTTCGTCTGCGTCACATAAGAGAAAGAAAGGGTTACAGAGAGTGGGTCGTAAGCACCTATAATACAATTTTCAAAGAGCACATCATACACATCCTTCCGCATAATGAAAATGCGCGCCCGGTACATGATCATTATTTTGCTGCAGAGTTATTTAAAACGGTGTATCTCCTAAGATATGCATTGAAATCAATTTACGTGCAATACGAAACGCGTCCATCAATTCTGTTAATATTGTTGATAGCAAAATTTGAACTAAATTGGACCAAGGAATCACATTTTCCCATTCAAACTTTGCCCCCCACCTTTTCACCCCCTTAGGGGTATAATTTCAGAAAATCCTTTCTTATCGTATTATAGGCATACGATAAGATATGATTTTCTGAAATTATTATACAAAAAATACACCCTCCAAGCTTCAGGTTTCTACAATCTGCGGTAAAGGCTGTGCGTTGATCCATCACAGTGCTTCAGGACAAAGCATTTTTATTATTTGTAGATAGTAGGATTTGAACTCGTTTGTACTTGTAACTTTTCGGGCTTTATGTCTGATGTACATTCGTATAGTCTACATTTTCTTCGTAGTATTATTTTATTTGTAAATACAGGGTGGAAACGATTAACCGGGCAGAAAGGAGAGCTTCCTTAACCGTTGAGTATTAGAAACAGGATCGATTGGCATCAAAAAATGTTTTGTGTAAAATAGCAATTTTCTTGCTAACTGTACCTACTTACTTTTTTTTTATCTGTGAATGGGGATCAAAATTTCACGAAAAATTACGGATGCTTTCCTAAGACCATTTTCATGTAGCTGCAACGGTTAAGGTTTATCATTATTGGCATCAAAAAAATTGTTTTATGTAAAATGGCAATTTTCTTGCTAACTGCACTTTTAGCGAAAAAAATATGGATTGTTTCTTTGACCTTTTTCGTGTAGCTGCAGTTCCCCTTACTGCCCCGTTTACCGTTTCCACCCTGTATTACCAACTACTTATACCGATTTTCTTGAGTTCCGCTATTTTGGGCGTATTCACTTCAAAAATGAAATTTCAAGAAAATTGAGAAATTATATTTACCTGTATTAGATTTGAAGTATTTACAGCAACTTTTAAAGGTTTATACTTCATTGGATTTTGTTCTATAGGTGTATGAAGTTTATTAATTTTAAACACAAAACCCTCTTTTTTACGTCTCTGGATGAAATTTAAAAAAAATGCTGAAACAGGTATTTCTTTATTTTTAATAATAAGTATTTATTCTGAGTTTCATGATTCTAGAACAATCTAAAAAATTTTTTTCATACAAACTTTACCCCCCCTTTTCACCCCTTTTTTCCAAAATTTTCCATAATTTCTATAGCCTAAATGTTATTCTGAGTTTATTTAAATAGATTAGTGAAGTTTTCATCAAAATCCGTCCAGCAGTTTTTACGTGATGCGCGTTCAAACAAACAAACAAACAAACAAACAAACAAACAAACAAACAAACAAACAAACAAACAAACAAACAAACAAAAATTTTAAAAATGGTTTTAATATGTTCAGTTACTTATTTTAAGTCACCCTGGGCGTTTTTTTTTTTTTAATCTTCAATGTACAGATTTTTTGGTCTCAACGATTTTATTATATGTATAGATACTGACGGACTAAATAGATTTATAATTTTTAATACTTTCGTCATGCCCAACCTTACTTTGTGCTTTTTAGTAACCAACCATTTTTTTCTGTACTTTACCTTCAGTCTGTTAGCATGAGGAAACAGCTTATTTCTGGTTAGCAGTTGGTATGTGTTCAGTGCCTCCGTATACATTTCGTTGACCGCGTATTGTCCTGCCAAGTTGCATAAAACCTGAAACCACATATTTTGACTAAAATTAATGAAGAACACTTAGGGAGGAGCAAGTGAAGGTGGTAATATAATGGGTGTGAAAATACTCTTAACTAAGCCGAAAGTTACGTAGTAACTATTTAGTAATCTGTGCCGAAAGGCACTTGTTCTCCCCGTCATTGCGATCCTTTTTTCGTTCTGGACCATACCTAGGAACCTTCTAGTTACGGAGTTATTGGGGGTCAAAGTTCCTACTTTTCCACAAGTTTTTTTTTTATAAATTCAACTCCACGACCCAGATTATTCAATCAATTCACCAGCACACCGTTTTGAGTGGTTTACATTGTATTTTACCGGAAAACGTCATTTTTCAACCCAAAAAAGTCATTTCCCAGCAACAATTTTTGCGTAGGGTAGAGTAAGGACCTACTATGTTCAGCGGCGGTACTACACTTTGCCGACAAAGTCCCTGATGAGAGAGAGCGGACGTTTATTCGATAGAACGTACTGAATGACTGCACGTGGCAGTAACGACTATACCCAGTATGTTTAAGAAAAGTGTAGTCATATTTAAGGGTTTCGTAAAGACCATTATAACAGTTAGTAACCGTTTTAAATAATCAGCTGTCCAATACTTTCAACCATATAGATCCATATGTAGTTGGTCCCATGGAAAAAGTTGTTCAAATTATCTGAGTAGGACTTACAGCAAAAGTCAGGTCCAGATTGTGTGTGTCACCAACATTCGCTTGTTCCTGCATACGAATCAACTGTCTCTCCATTGCCGACGCCTCCTGTGCTTTTGCTAAAGCCTAGAACAAACAAAACAACTATTTCGACCTTGTTCTATAGCAATAAAGTTGACATTAGCACGACTCACCTGTCCTAAATCGACTTCCTTCTTCGGCGCGGTTTCATCATCAGGGTCGGTCCGCGCGCTTAGCATGCACGACTCTTCAACCAGTGTCATTATGCGTGCCTCCATTTGTTTTACTCTTTCTTCGATACTGTAAGTAAAACAAAGAATTTCCACGATAAAATAAGCTGGGCAGTGTTTTATGTAAGTTCACTGTGTAGATATTATTTATTAATACATGTTTAAATTAAATTAGCTAGCGGGATTACACAAACATGATGGGTACCTATTTAAATATGTGACACAAAAAAAAAAGATTTGATGGTTTTCTGGGGTCTTGCTGCAGGTACTTGAAATATATTTTTAATCTGTTTTTTTTTTATAGGTGTCGTGATTGGTTTAGATTTCTAAAAGCAATAAAAAAACAGAACCTTGTTTTACTCGATACTTTCACGAACAATTAATCATCTGCATTCATCTTGGATTATAGGTATGTGTTACCTGTCCTCCTTGATGTCATCCCTGGTGGGTATGTCTCTAGTAGTCGAGGTGTATCCGGCAGCGCGCACGGCGGTGACAGGTCGCGCGGCAGTCGCGGCGCGGGAGCTGTTGCCACGGACGCTCACTGTGCCCATGCGCATCATCTGTATGATATAAAAATACAATGTACATACATAGGCAGAAACTACACAACGCCACTTGCTACGATCCTTACATCGACATAGGGTACAAACATAAAGAATGCATTTGTAAAGTACTGGGTACGGGTCAGTCAGTACCTATCAGTACAGTACGAGTAAATAGCCCCATGCAATCTAAATGATACCTACAAACATAAAGAATGCATTTTTTAAAGTACTGACAAATCGGTTCGGGTCAGTACCCAATCTTTATGAACCAGCGCATTTGATTGCATAGGGATATTTTACCCGTACTGATAGGTACCGATTGTCAGTACCTACTTTAAAAATGCATTCGTTATGTTTGTACCCACAATCCTTTTGCTTCTTCCACATTTAAGCATCAGGTAAATAACTACGAATAGGTCCAGGAATCTAAGAGTCGTCGCTTCGGATGACCGCTTTGATTTTTTCACTTTCTCAGGTGTATCTCATTCTCATCTGCTTTGTACTACTTAAGCGGTCTATTCCGCGGTCCCCGACGCAACGATGCTTGGATTAAAATATTCTACTTATGTCTGTTAAACGTTCATAAAGCGACCATATATCGATATATTTTTTCCTTTTTTATACGTTTCTTGGTTTTTTAGTTTTTAGGGGGTTTCGAGGGGTTTTTCAATTTTTTTATTTCATGCTTTTCAAAATAATATTACTAGTAGCCAAACTACGAGTACCATTGGCTCTAACCCCACATTCACGCAGACAATCGCGCTAGTCTAAACGCTTCGTATGAGCCCAAACACAAGGTAGATGTATACACCGTTGAGGAGTTCTTCTGAATCCTGCGGCTTAGGTAACATGCAGGAGCATGATCCTGTTGATGCCTACGCATCAGGTTAAGAGATCATACTTTTGTTATATCATTGAAAAGTGACAGGATTTAAAATGTCGAATCGATCGCTTATATCGATAAAACCGCCCGTTGTATCATATGTGAAATGTTATTTGTATGATGTACATAATATAGAATAACCATTTTTTTCCATTCTGTGGAAGTTGTTTGTATCTCTTCATCAACTAGAAAAGAGTTGAAGATCTTCAATCGGCTAATCAGATTTTCTTGAAAGATATTAAGACACCTTTCTTGGTTCATCCGTTCCGGACCTATGGTGCCACAGACGGACACACACTACAAACATAATATAACACCTGTCTTTTTTGTTTTTGGTCTGAGGTTAAAAAGGGATCATTGAAATCATCATTATGAACCACTTTTACTGTGGGACCGAACCTGAAATTGCGACGTTTGTCGAATTAGAAATAGCATGTGTTTTGAGTAGGTAGTTTTAATTTTGTACACCAGCCTACTCTGTCGTACTGGTGGGCAAAGGCCTCCCCCATGGCTTTCCAATTTTCTGAAACATTGGCCATCTCCGACTTCTTTATACTTAACAGTTTCAATTTTACAGGTTGTATCATAATCTAAACTTCTAACAATACTGTTTGTGTGGGACAGTAGTGGACTATTATTGGTAGGCTAAGTAAATTGATGTGTGTAAAAGAAATAGCAGTAGAATATTGTACAGAAGACCTATATTCGTATGATTCCGATAAAGTATCATATGAAACATGAATTACCAGAATGAAGCAGATATTTATTGAACCTATTAACATTTTTGGTCATGTACTCGTATTTATTTTACAAAAGAATAACTAAGCTATTTCGTCATACACATTACAGGTATGATACATTAATTTCCAGTTTAAAGCAGATATTATTAATAGACCCTATAATTATCGAGATCACGCGATCTTATTTATTTTACAAAATATTAACGTAAGCTATGTCGTCATGCACATAACAGGTTATCTTCGGTCAACAGTTATTCAAACTCACCCCTGTGCCCATTCTGCTCGTGCTGGGCACCTTCCTTCCGATGCCGGCTGTGCGGAGCGTCTCCTGGAAGTCTTGGTCCTCTCGCAAGTTGCGCGTGTCCAGGGCAGGAGCCACCTCGTTGAACCCCGCGTACAACTCGTCATCTTCGTCCACCACCATCGCAGTACGTGGCTTCGCATCCGTACCGAGACGAGACGCGCTATAATAACGCGAACTCAACATTCTTCCCCCTGAATATCAGAGCAATTACAAAGACTCTGATACAGCACGCCTTTATTTTTTGTCACATTTGTTGTGACGCCGTAACCATGGCAACAGCTGTCATATCAACGACAGAGGTCGCCGATTTATGTTATGTTCCGTATTAAACGTTGTGTAAATGTTTATTTAACAAGCCGCAAATAATAAGTCATATTCACGTTCAATATTTAATTTTATTACATACTTCTAATACATACAATCAAGGTCCATCTCATAAAAGTCACACCAATGAAACAATTTTTAGTTTTAGCTAAATAAAAACAACTGACTGAAATAGACATCACATAAAAAAAACATTTTTCTCTTTTATAAATCAGTACTATTGGAAGACGCTGAAAATATGATTCGCTTGTTCAGTAACACACGAGATAAGAAAACGTAATATAGCCTAACTTAAACACTAGGAAGTTATAGAAAGTAAACATTACATTGTAAACAAGCGAGACGCCGCTGCGTCACCGAAGCCTACTCCGATTCTGACTGATCACCTTTTACATAAACATTCAAAATATTGGGTATAAAAATAAATGATTTTCAAAAGTTTTATATTGCGTCGTTATTCAACGTAATAACAATTAATGATTTTCTTTATGTTTGCGATTTAATAAACTACCTAATGAAAATTATGTTAACAATGAAAAATTATGTCGTGACCCTAAAAGACTAGTAAGAAATGCAAGGTATTAATAATTTTTTGTACACTTTTCACTTATCATTAAGATAACACCGGATAAACATAATAGAAAAGTCTATTAACGTGGATATGACTTAGATGTTAACAATTCATAGTTATATTTACTTGTCATCTATAAATTTTATTATATTTACATACATATAACAATACTCACTGTCACCAAGACACTTTCGCACGTAATTAATGTTTTATAGGTACCAGAGGTCGACAAGAATTATTTCACAGTAATATGGCATTATTATCTTACGTCGACTTGATTTTAAATTAACATAAAATATGTTGTCACAACTCTCATAACATTCATTATTGAATTCTTACATGGCTAGATTATATTTAGTTGTTACAAGAAGCGGTCAACATTAAGCACAGAAATATAGCACTATTCTTCACCTCACAATGTGTTTAACGTTTAATTGACTTTAATTGATGGTCACTTATGAATTATATTCTAGCCATGGATATATTGAAATATATCAGCGTACTGCACCCATTTAATCACAATTTTTATTTATTGTTCTCGATATTATAAATGTATCGCCAACTAATGAAATGGCATAGCTTTAAATAATTCAAAATGATGTACTGTTTGGACCTGCATCTAAATTAAATAATAATTAGTAAACTGCGTTAGAAACCATTTGGTTTTTATCTTTCTAATAGTTAATCTGCTTATAATAACATTTTATAGCCTCTTATATTCTACTTTCGTTCTCATATATTTTTATTCCGTAATATTAAAGGGCTCCCAAACATTCATTTTAAGCTTTTTGGATTTTAACATAGCTGCCATATTATATCTGGTTTTTTAATGTAGCATGTATTGTCACTAGTTGTTATGTCAAACGTAATGTATACTCATAATTTGGATTTAGGGTCACTGTGATCACATTATGAAGCACCAATGTGTGGCAAGTGTATGTATAACGCAAGCACACCAGTCATGCACAACTCGACGAGATATCTTTGAATGATTTAGTATTGTAAAGCGGGCGTCGTCCGCGAATATCGCCTAGAGCGGATGTGACGCGGACAGTTCGAGAGATCGGTGTGTGCGCGTGCCTCGCTAGATCTGAGTGGAGAAGCGCGGCCGCGGTAGCTCGAACACGTCGCCGTGCACCGAGCGCGCCAGCGCTTTGATACTTGCTGCTATGTCTTGAGGCTCCTCCTGCAAATGTCATTACTTACTTTTACAATATGAGTCATTTAGAATCAAATGCTTCTACGCAACATGGCAAAAAATTTGTGAGCAAGAAACTAAACATGTTTCGCGGCACATCTAATAGCGTTTAGTGCTATTATCATGGTAAACGAAAATAAGTTGATAAGTTAAACAAATAAATATGGAAAACGAAATCACAAAACAAGAATTTGAGAAGCAAAAACCTAGTAATTAGACGAATTCTTACATCATCATCTAAGTCCCGGTGAGTGGGGCGGTCGTTGGGGAACTTTGGCATATTCATGGGGAGAGAGCGCGCGATCACATCCACGCCGCCGCCGCCACCGCGCGGCCGCGAGATGTGGATGCCTTCGTCGTTACTGCCTTCTGCGGAACAGTTAGCATAGGGAAACATGTATTTCTCTACTTATATGAAAAACTAATACTTAACTACATTTAATCGTAGAGGCGTGACTGCAATGATGCTGTGTTCTCGGTAGGGAGCTTTCGCGAGTGAATTGGGGAATAATTTATAGGTACATATAATAGTTAGCCAATCTCAGTGTTCAAAGTTCATTACGAATACTTTTCTTGCTTGGAAAAAACAACCTACACTTTTTGTCAGAAGTTTGCCGCATTACTTTGGACTAGATGTCAGAATCTTCCGTTAAATCATCAAAAAAACATCTGCTGGACCGACGAATTCACGATATCTCTACTTATGTTAGATAGCTACAATTCAGGTTTTGAGTGCAACATCTTTCTACCTTTCATTAACAAATTACATGTTTAAAATGTAAAAAGAAGTAAGCTCAGAAATGAATACTTACGATCAGAATCGTAGTCGTCTTGGTCAGAGAGCATGTTATTCCTTGAGTCAAAACCTTCTAAGTCAAAAAGATCTTCGGCATCTAAGGAATCTTCTTCGGGCGGCATATTTCTAGTGGGCTGTAAGCGTAAAGGAATCCGATAAGTTCGAGAATAATCTTTAATTATTTATTACGATGAAAAATTACGATGTAGAATAAGACGTGTTCATATCCCAATTCCGACTCAAACTTTATCATCTAACTAATTGAAGAAGAAAAAAACTAGTTTTATTTTCATCATGTAGTTGGATCATAATAATATAAATAGTAGCTGCTTGAGCAAAGCAACATAAACAGAATAACGCTATTGACTTCAGACCCAAAATAGTTTCTGTTTGGTGTCATAACAAATTAACGAAACTGTGTGAACGGCACATCTATACTAATATTATAAAGCAGAAGAGTTTGTTTGGTTTAACGCACTAATCTCAGGAACTACTGGCTCGAATTGAAAAAAATCTTATAACATCACGCTATGACCAATAGGAGCGGAGCAGCAATAAGAAATATTGCAAGCGGAAAAAAGCTTCCGTTGAGCAGGCGATGCGTTGCGATATCAAAACTTCACGCGAACGACGTCGCGGGCAGAAGCTAGTGTTAAATAAAAGTAAATAACAACATGTGCCAGCTTATAACAGTTATTTAAAATGTACCATTGAATGTAAACACAAAATTATCAATTATCGCGTACTTTTCCTCTGTTATGGTTGTTTCATGGTAACAAAACAAACAGAGCTGTAAATTAATATGGTTATTACCAATTATGTTTATCATAGTAGGATAAATAGAATATTCTGACAGAATTTTTTTACTAATTGTGCAATACTTCCAAATACGTAAGTTTTTTAAGAAGGTGCAAGAAAGAACTATCACTACATATTATAAAACCCGCCGCGTCTGTCTGTCCCTATGTCTGCTTAGATTCTTAACTACACAACAGACTTTGATGCAAGTTTTCTTAAAAGATAGAGTGATTCAAGAGGAATGTAATAGTATATGATTTGTGCGCGGGCGAAGCGGCAGGCATCAGCCGGTAAACAATAAATAATAATAAAAAAATACAATATTTAGACGTAAATGGCCTCTAATAGGTTTGGAAATCTTAAAAGAATGAAAAATATTTTCAACTAATGAGTTAAAAACAATTTGATGAGGCCATTTGCATCTAAAAATTGTTTTAAGGCGCCTGCGGAGCATGCGTATTTCATACAAACGTAATACCAAAATAATTTGTAAATTAAACATATTCCTAAGGTAGTGTGTATTTATTTCGATTGAATTACAGAATATCTAGGTTCCCAAATATATATTTTGATTGGACACTGATTTTAACAAGAGTTATAAGAAAAATAAGTTTTCTATTGAAAATTTAAATTCCTCATATCTCGTCTTTGCATCACTATTCTCTTAAAAAACATATTTGGGAACATAGATATTCTGTAATTCAATCGAAATAAATACAGACTACCTTAAGAATATGTTTGATTTACAAATAATTTTGGTATTACGTTTGTATGAAATACGCATCCTCCGCCGGCCCCTTAATACCTGTCATATGGTATGTGATAGTGCCTGACAAACACACATGGACATTGCAACATTCAATTTACACACTGCAGGTTCAATCTGAATTATTCTATAATATTCATAGAAAAAAAAATGGTAGAATAAATGGTGAATACCTTAACAATATTCTGGGAGACTTTTTTGGCATCTTTAAAAGAGGACAGTCTTCGTCTCTGTAGGGGAGGTAGGTGGGGGGAGGGTGGTCCATTATCAATGGTTGTGTCGATCCGCCAGCCATCCCTGTCGACGTTGTTGCGCGCCTTGCTTATGATACTGCAACATGTTTTTTTTTAAGTACAGGCTGTTTTTGATTGGATTGCTGGGTAATTCATGATTGTGTGATTGTGGAGGAGTTACCAATTTACAATTTAATATTCCATCATACCTAGCTAAAATTTTGTGATCTCTTTGTGCTCTCTCTCTGTAAGCTTCAAACTCTGCATATTTCTGATCTCTGAACTGTCTGACAGACTCCTCAACAGCCTCCAGCTGTGACTGCAGGGTCTGATTCATCTGTTTGCCGAGAGATCCTATCACCTGCTGGGTTGGCAGCCAAACATTCCTATCACTGTTTATAAAGTTGTTTGTATCCACATTTTCCTTCATTTCAATGTCATTTGTCACTTCTGGCACTAATAAGTTAAATACTGGCGAATAGTTGTTTGATTTTTTCAAATTATTTATCCGCTCTTGTGTGGTCTGTAACATAAACAGGTAAATCCATAAGTCAGGGACGAGAATTATCTGTGTTGGTGATAAGATTGTGATGATGTAAACATGTTCCATATTAGCATAAGTTTTAATATAGTTTAGACCAGGCACACAAGGCTACAAAAATAACTATAAGTACCATTTAATACAGAGCTCCATACGATAGTAACTATTTTTTTTAATTCTTTTATTATAGCATTATTTTAATTGCAACTCATCTTGTGATTCAAATAAAATTGTACCTAACTCACAAATGATAGTTTTAAACATTAACCAAGCAAACAACATTTTCGTACACTTTGAATTGCAATAATACAAGTATCAGGGGGTCTAAAAAGGCCACTTTAGCAGAATCATAATTTGAATCACGTTAAAATTCTTAAAATGGACTTTATGTGTATGAAAATAAGGTCCATTTTACCATTTTTTTTTTAAGATGATTCAAATTATGTTTCTTCTAAAGCGGCCATTTTAGGTCGCTGTTAGATTTTCAGGCTTTTAATATTTATTTTTATCATTTGGTTTTATCCTCATCTATAGGTTTAATCTTTTTTCGGTAAATAGCCTAATAAAGATTTTTTCGAGAGTTACAATAGCGAAAAGTAGAAAATATTTGTGAAACACACTTTTAAGCCACAAATGCAATTCAGTTGGTGTAAGAACGTTGTAAGTTGAATGATACAAGTACATTTGACTCGAGATTTTTTTGGTAGACGCTTGGTAAACTAGTGTGATAGTAGGTTTTCTTTTGCGAACACTTTCTTCGATTGGAGTTCAATTGTAACAAGTTACAATGCTCTAATATTAGATTACTTTTTGCTAAAGCACTCATACATTAATGTAGTTACTTTGACAGGTACCTACTAGGATTGAAGAAACACATCATATCATAGTGTAATAAGATTTACAATTTTCTTTGAATCAACTGTCGAATTTATTCACAAATGTTGCTTAAATTATGGAGGTACTTTTGTAGCAGTTTGAAAACACCTAAGTTACTATGTAACAAGTTTTTATTACATGTGTACTTTCTTTTGTTTGCAGTTTAAGATAATCAGCAAGGCCACAAAATAAATCTCAATGATTACATACAAGCAATAAGTGTGAATGTACTAAATAGGTATTTATAAAAGATGCAGAACAGATGGCAGTTATTTACATTTTGTAATAAATCAATCAATAGCTCTATTTCAGCTGACTGAATGTAATTAGACACTGACCTGATTAGATTTACAAACAAGCAGTGCATAAGGTCCATTTTTGTCATGTGATATGGCGTGAGTGGGCTGGCCACAAGCCAGGCAGGAGTGTATGGTCCACCTGCCCAGGGGACGCTGCTCCACCAAGGCAGGCTGAGCAACCTGACTCTTTAGGCTGCTTATGGAGCATGATAGCAGTTTCTACAACAACAATTTGAGATTATTAACAACTTTTTTAGATTATAACTTAGAGCACTAAATATTCATGATACACTTTATTAAGTATAGTTCCAGTAAAACTGGTTTGCATTCTTTTTGATACTGTTTTGTACACAGAACAGGAAAGCAATTGATGAGTTTAGAACATAAAAAAAAGATAAAAATAAACCAAGAAGACCGGATAGTGTATAATGGAGTTTAAATATTAATATTATGTATCATTAGTGCGATCATAAACAAGTTATTACAGTGCCGAACGCACATGTACTTGTGTTATGTACAAGATACACACAAAATAATATCAAAATATATGTGATCTCATTGGTGTTGATAAGGTTTCATTCATATTTTTACATAATAATATCAAGTAATGAAAACCCTTCCTATAAGTCAAGGTCAAGACATGTTTACTGACGGTACCTCACTGAAAAAAATATCCCTTTGTTCCATGGATGTTAACTCCAGTTTCCCAATATCGACATTGTCTTCAATTTTATCACCTTCGAGCGTTACATTTAGGCATTTACAAACACAGAGAGCCATGTTATCCGAAAGGATTGTGTGTTTTGGACAAAACAATACAAAAATACACAAAAATTTAAGTAAATGATGAGTACAGTGGTCGCAACTTTCAGATAAACGCGTAGAAATACGTATAGATGGTTATTTTTGTTCACAACACACACATTCACAAATCAACAAGGAGTTTTCACAGGCCACTGAATTATCACAAATATCGGTAGCTTTGTCTCTGTTTCACAATTGACATTAGCGCCTATTTACGGTGTAAGAAAAAAAGAAACAAAATATTTTCTATACGTTCTGCTTGTAAATGTTTTTTCATTGTTATTGCTTTAGTGCGTCGGTAAATATAATCGACTAAAGTGAAGAAGAGAATCAATTTAATGATTTCTAAGTTGAATGCTGTTGAAGCATGAAGGTTGAATGTTAACCTGAAACTGGCTAAACATGATAATGTGACAGTCTGTCATTGTTCTTTTTATTTTGAGTAGGTAATGGTTGTAATTTTTTCTTTGTCGAATATCTTATTTTTATCTCAATACATAATTTACTTATTTAAACACGGCTTATTTATTTAGTTATATTTATAAAACTATAAATATCAACATGGTAGCAGAGCGTGGTTATAATAATATGTAATTTTGGTGAAAAATGACTAATCCACAAGAAAACTCTGAAATAGTGAGCACAACCGTAAGTATGAGTAACAGTAGCGGTAACAGTGGATATTTGCCTTCTTTTGAAAAATTAGATGGCATGAGCAACTATTCCACATGGAAGATACAAATGAATCTTTTTTTGATTACGGAAGATCTGTGGCAGTATGTTGAAAAAACTCCAATAGCAACAGATGTTGTAAATTGCAAAAAAGACAACATAACAAGAGCGAAGATTCTTTTGATGGTTAAGCCGCACTGTCTTGTACATGCAAAGAAAACCAATACTGCAAAAGAGAGCTGGGAGGCCCTAAGTACTGCGTTTGAGGACAAAGGCATCAACAATAGGTGTCGTTTGATAGGACAGTTAGTAAGTCAAAGACTTTCGATGTATAGTTCCCCACGTGACTATGTAACAGAGATGATGAAGATAGCTGGAGCGCTTGAAGATATCGGAAAAGAGGTAGATGACGAACTATTAGCTGCTCTAATGCTACAAGGTCTAGGTGAGGAATATACGCCTATGAGAATGGCAATCGAAAACAGTAATATAGTACTAACAACTGACTACGTGAAGACGAAGTTAATGCAGATAACACAGAAACACAGTTTTTTGGAAGAAGAACCCTCCATGAATGCCCTTGTAGCTACAAAAGGCAAAAATAAAAGTAAAAAGAACGCGCATTCTTCTAACATCAAGAGAATAAGATGTTTTATTTGCAATGGCGAACATAAAGCTTTTGTTTGTCCAGATAATCCGAAGAATAAGAAGAAAGAGAACGCGGGTGTAGCTGTTACATTAGCTGCTTATTCTGTAACAGAGAATATGCGCATAAACCAAGACTGGTTATTAGATAGTGGTGCATCGAGTCATATGACACCGCATAAAGATTGGCTAGAGAATTATGTTAATTTTAAGGAGCCAGTTCAGGTTATGTGTGCAGCAGATGGAAACAGAATATGTAGTGAAGGCAGAGGAGATATGAGGTCGAAAGAGTTAGACTTTGTTATGAAAGGAGTCCTGCATGTTCCTGATCTACGAACGAACTTGATGAGTGTAAGTGCGTTAGTTGAAAGGAATAACGTGTTAGTATTTTCGAAAAAAGGGTGTGAAATATATAAAGAGAATGATTGTTGTGTGTCAGGCAGGGTGAAAGCATCATGTAAGGGAGATAATGGTATTTATAAACTTAAACCTAACCTTAATAATTTTGCTTTTATTTCAGTAGACAACTTAAATGATTTTGAGTTATGGCATCAACGACTGGGACACCTGGGTATACGAAACATGAAATTACTGCGGGACAAAATGGCAGAAGGTATCAGTTTCAAAGATAAACCAATAAACTGTATTCCCTGCATAAGAGGTAAGCAAACTTTATTACCTTTTCCGAAGAAGACAGGAACTCGAGCGAAAGAGGTTCTTGAGTTAATCCATAGCGATGTATGTGGTCCTATGGATACATTATCGTTCTCAAGAGGCCGTTATTTTTTGACCTTTATTGATGATAAAACTAGAAAAACTTTTGTTTACATTTTAAAAGAAAAAGGCGAAGTATTTTCTAAATTTCTCGAATTTAAAGCCATGGTAGAGAACCAAACTAATAAACGGATAAAAACTATTCGTAGTGATAACGGGAAAGAATATGTAAACAATCAATTCAGTGATTATTTAAAAAAGAATGGAATTATTCATCAACTAACAGTTGATTACACTCCTGCACAAAATGGTGTAGCCGAGAGGGCAAATAGGACAATAGTAGAACGAATCCGATGTATGCTAGAAGAAGCAAATCTACCTAAAATATACTGGGCTGAAGCAGTTGTAACAACGGTTTATTTGAAAAATAGATCACCGACTGTTGCGGTTAGAGGTAAGACTCCTGAAGAAGCATGGAGTGGCAACAAGATAAATTTGAGTAATTTAAAGGTTTTTGGGTGTCGTGCTTTCATGCACATTCCGAAAGTTAAGAGAAAGAAACTTGACCCTAAAAGCAAAGAAATGGTGTTCATTGGTTATTGTGAAGAAACAAAAGGGTACCGACTTATAGATCCTGTAACTCACCAGGTTTTTAAAGCTAGAGATGTTATTTTCAGTGAGAAACTAACTAAGAACAATAATGAAAACAAGATTGCTGTTAATGAAAGAGAACCAAAAATGGTTGAGGTAGCAATACCGCCTTTAGGTTACTCTTTGCAGAACAATTCAGATGAAAGAGACCTCAGACCTATGAGTCCAGCAGAATCTGTTATTGAATTTAATCAGTTACATGAGCCTGATAATAGAGCTGATGAAAATGAGAATAATATCATAGCAGATGAATATTTATCAGAAGATAATAGGGAAATATTTGAAGACTGTGAAGCTGGCGAGGATACTAATATCAGCAATACAGAAACTTCATCAGAAGAACCACTTCCTGAAAGAAGATATCCCTTGAGGAATAGAAAGAAGAAAGAATTTAAAGACTTTGTGCTATACCAAGCTGAAGAATTAATGGAAGATCCCACTTCTTTAGATGAGGCATTATCTAGAAGAGATAGTGATAAATGGAGAGAAGCTATTCAATCTGAGTTGAATTCTCTTCATAAAAACAAAACTTGGGTTCTTGTTGATAAGGTTAATGATGGAAAAGGTCGTTTTGTTGATTCTAAATGGATATTCAGAATAAAAAAGGAACCGGGGAGAATAAGATATAAAGCTCGATTAGTAGCTAGAGGATATACTCAAGTGAAAGGTTTTACATATAATGAGACTTTTGCTCCAGTAGTTAGACATAGCACACTGAGACTACTTCTAGCTATTGCAGCTGAGAAAGACCTGAAAATTGATCATATGGATGTAGTAACAGCATTTCTTCACGGAGATTTATCTGAGAAAATTTTCATGAAGCAACCTACAGGATTTGAAGAAAAAGGTAAAGAAAATCATATATGCCTATTAAGGAAAGCACTTTACGGACTCAAACAAGCACCGAGGGCTTGGAATGAAAAACTAAATCAAGCTCTGCTAGAGTTACATTTTACAAGATCAGATAATGAACCATGTGTATACTTTAGAAAGAGAGATCATAGCTTTATGATTGTAGCTGTCTATGTTGATGATCTTCTCATTTTTTGGGATAGTGAAAGTGAGAAAAATAGAATAAAAGAAGATTTGCAATCTAGATTTGAGATGAAAGATCTGGGTGTTGTTGACACTTTTCTTGGAATAAAGATAAAACAAGAAAATAAAGTTATCAGAATGAATCAAACTGAGTATGTAGAGAGAATTTTAGAAAAATTTGGAATGGCGGACTGCAAAAAGGTTGCAACACCATTAGATCCAAAAATGAAATTAGAGAAACCAGAAGGCGAAAATTATGTATCACCAGGTGAGATTCCATACAGAGAGTTAATCGGCTCACTTATGTACTTAGCTGTATGCACGAGGCCAGACATTGCTTATGCAACAAGTTACTTAAGCCAGTTTAATAGTTGTTATGATAGCACACATTGGATAGCAGCTAAAAGGGTACTTAGGTATCTGAGTGGTACACGAGAACTTGGTTTGATTTTCAAAAGAACAGGAAAATCTTTTCTTGGATATGTGGACGCAGATCATGCTGGAGATGTTTCCGACAGAAGGTCGTACACTGGTTATGTTTTTACACTTGCTGGTGGCTGGATCTCCTGGGAAAGTAAAAAGCAAAAAACAGTTGCACTTTCCTCTGCAGAAGCAGAATACGTTGCACTAGCTGAAGCATGTAGAGAATCAGTTTTTGTAACAAGTTTATATTCCGAATTGGTTCAGGAGAAAGTAAACACGATAAAGCTGTTGAGTGACAGTCAATCAGCAATACGAATTGCAGAGAATCCAGTTCATCATCACAGAACTAAACACATTGATGTTAAACATCATTACATCAGAGATCTAGTCAGAGGAAAAGTAGTTAGTGTGAGTTATATCACCACAGATGATATGATAGCTGATGTAATGACGAAGGCGCTTGGAAGAGAGAAGCATGAAAGGTGTTTGAATGGTTTTATGGTGTAAGTTTATGGAGGAGTGTTGAATGATGCAGGCTTATGGCTTAAGTTTCAGTTTATGGAGGAGTGTTGAAGCATGAAGGTTGAATGTTAACCTGAAACTGGCTAAACATGATAATGTGACAGTCTGTCATTGTTCTTTTTATTTTGAGTAGGTAATGGTTGTAATTTTTTCTTTGTCGAATATCTTATTTTTATCTCAATACATAATTTACTTATTTAAACACGGCTTATTTATTTAGTTATATTTATAAAACTATAAATATCAACAAATGCTCCAGGGTAGCCCGCGAAATATAATTTTTCTGACGTTTTTTGCAATTTACAAGCCATTTCTAGGTTGTATGTTAATGAAAATATGATTCGCGGCTGTAAGACGTATGTAAAATCGTCAAGTCGAAAAGTCATTCCTAGACCTTTACGAATTTGGAGGGGTGTATCCAAATTCATAAAAGGTCTAGGAATGACTTTGACTTCGAAAAAGTCTGTAACGACATAGGGCGCTTTCTATTATATTCTACTTTTGTTTATCGAAAATGCTGTCGATGCCAATGTCGACAATGGGGAAAAAAACTCAAAGATCGTCATAGATGTCGCTAGCATCGACTCTGCCTTGCCAGCTAAATGTCGACGAAATAGTGAATTTGTTACTGCTGTTTTCGAATAAATTTTATATTTTTAATGTATTCTTTACAAATTGTTTCACAAGTAAAAGTGGAGTTACGTAAAAGAAATGCATAAACAGCAGGAAACAGCAGTTTTGATTACAAAGGAATCAATAAATAATTTCAAGGGTATATTGATAAATAATCGATGTTCTCATCGAATCTATGAGTATGTTTTTACTTTCAGAATAGAATTCATAATTTTAATTTTAATTTCACCCCAGAGCCTGGAACATCTTTCAGTGACCCACAATATCGGTGAAAACATATACAAGTTGCATTGCTTTCATTGGGCTTGTAGGGACCTACATCAAGCATTAATTCCTCCAGGACCTTTGGACTAAACGTTTCATACGCTGTTTTGCGTATGTTGATTCTACTTTTGTTTTTCAATAAGATTGAAGGCACTGCGGTTTTCTTTAAGAAAGTGGCCTTAGGCCCATACACTGAAATAAATAACATTTTATGTCATTACTTTCCATGAAAAATGATCTACTATTACTCACGAGTTATTTTAAAGGCCAAATAATCATCAGCTGTAAAAGAGCAGGGCATAATACAGAGTGGTCGGTTGCTTTAAAGTTTTTGATTCTCAACGCTTTTTCCCAGGCTTCTAGGCGTTCTGGATTTTTGGAAATAAATGTCTCCCTTTTTTTGCAATCTGGAGCACAACACTGTGTCATATTTATAGCATTAAATTATTTTCGATACTTGTTTATTTAGAAATCGTAAATTGGTATATATTTTGACAGGTGACAGGATAAAATTAGGCCAGGTTGATTATGCGACATCTGGTGGGATAAAAAGGCAGTTTTTCAACCCATTCTGCCAATGTCAGAAGTGAAATGAGAAAGCAAGAGGTGTTTAAAGAAAAGGAAAGAAAGAAAAAAAAAATGAGAAGTAATAAAACAATTAAATAGCTGAATTCATTGTTTAGACGTTTCGTTTTCGTTTGTCGTCTTGCGTACGGACGTTCGTTTGTTTTCATACAAAGCGCGCGGTGCAGCAACAGTGCGACGTCACCTTCGTCTAAATTGAAAGTCCCTTCCACCACGAATTATGTTTTCATCCACATACAACCTAGCACTGGCCTGCAAATTGCAAAAATACGTAAAAAGAAAAACAATTTCGCGGTCTGCCCTGATGTCTTTGTTAAAATGGTTGGCTCACACAGAGCGTCATAGATTTATATAATATCAGAGCGTCGCGTTCGGTTGCGGCACATTGACCATGAGCTGCAACAAATTATGAAAATGAAGTCAACGAACAAAAAAGTTAACTGAAGTAGCGGTTTTCAGTAAAAAATCCGAGAAATTTGAAGATTACACGGGTACTATGAATCTTTCGAAGTTAATACCTATAATTATTTATACAACATATCATATGATTGATGATTGATGATTTAACACATCGGTCGTGGCTGTAAGACATATTAAGTTACAGAATTATAATCATCAAAATCATCAATACAACCCTCCAAGTTCATAAAAGTCGATGAACGAATTTTTCACGGTATAGGTCCTTCATCGACTTTTATGAACTTTGACCGACATGTTTACCAACATGTTTACAACTTATCACTGCCCTGCAAATTGCAAAAAAACGTAAGAAAATTTGAATTTCGCGGGCTACCTTGGAGCATCCCCCTTAAGTCGACTGGCCGTTCAGTCAAGAGAATTACATACTAATTTTAGAATGGACTTCACTACAAACCATTGTCAACCGTTTGTCAACCTCAAAATCCCACAGATGGTTGCTGTCACGCTGTCACATAAATTGTGCTGCAACTGTCAAGGAGTCATGCATCAACGTTCAGTACGTGGCGAAAAACGTTTTTTCTAAGTTATAACTTAAGATTTTAATGAAGATTCTTTTAAATTATAAACTATAGTGCACGCACTGGTGATATAAAATTCTTGAGAGCTAGTTTTATGTGAAAAAACTTACAATGTCTAAAAGAAGTCAACCAAATTGGTCACCACCGGCTAAAACTGAGAAGAGACCGGTGCTGAAGCTTTATAACAGCTTGACACGACAGAAGGAAGAATTTGTGTGCGATAATGGCAACCATATCAACTGGTACAGCTGCGGACCCACTGTGTACGACGCCTCCCATATGGGCCACGCCAGGTAATTATATTCAGCTTACTGATTATTTCTTAGTGAATATAGCGTCAATCGATGTTTATCATGACTTTGAAACTCATGCTATACGACGTTGTGTCTTCAAATATTATAAAAGTAGTTTTTACTGTGTACCTGTCTACTATTTGTAACTTCAGATGGAATTATTTTGCATTCAAATATGTCCTGTTTGTTATAATTAGATTAAATACCTTTTCAGAAAACAATAATATTTAATATTATTACCCACATAAAAATTCTCAGTAAAAACAGATCTCTCAGTCTCATAAACATACAATAGCAGTGACAGCAGATGTTTTTCTATTTATACCAATCTGCTTACCAAAAAGAGGCTTTTGAATACCTACCCAATTTTCTCCTAAAATGTTCCACCCTCCTCACCCTAGCTGAGACAACTAGTTGAATAAATCTTCAATCAAATAATCTTCAATTAAATATTAAAGACCTATTTACTTACATTAGAAGTTTTTTAAACATATAATACATATTTAAAAAATAAAACACAAGTAGTTGCTCCATATAAAACAATGGTATTTATCTGCATCCGGTAAAATTGTATGCCGACCTAACAAAGTTATAAAAGTTTGAGGCAAATGTTAATGATGATGATGAAAAAATGTCCACTCAAATTGATTGATTGGAGTGTGACCTACTTTTGATTTCAGATCATACATATCTTTTGACATATTAAGGAGAGTAATGGCCAACTACTTTGGCTACGACATCCTGTATGTCATGAACATCACAGATATTGATGACAAAATCATAAAAAGGGCAAGACAACACCATTTGTTTGAGAAATACATTGAAGAGAAAAAAAGTCTGAATTGTATTTTAGATGATGCAACATCAGTAGTGAATTACTACGAAACAATTGTTAAAGAAGCCACTGACCCTGATAAAAAGAATGCCATGCAAAAGACGTTAGATTGGTAAGTGATTTTTACAATATTTATATGTAGAATAATCAGGTCAAAGAACCATAACAAATGACTTTATCAGCATTTCTTCACTGAACTGCAGTGCAGTACAAATTAAATTAATACAATGTGCAGAAGTCAGTTTTATTACTTACTGCTTTTAGATAAGCAAACTAAGTACATGCAAGTCCTTATCTTCATAGTAAGTATGTCATACTTGTGTTAGTTATGTTATAAAATAGTTTCCACCGGAGTATGTTACTTATACATATTATGGTGAATGATTTCAAGTTAGGGAAAAGAGTAATCATGGAGTTTCTAGCTCTTCTCCATAGGAAACAACCAACCCAAACTGTGCTCCTTTACTCAATGTTTTTAATGTGCCCCATATGTATAGGTTTTTGCCCATGTGTATGAAAAAATAAAAATTTGTAACGGTATTTATCCATATCTTTCTTTACGTGGCACATTTTTGTTGCTCCTATAAAAAAAAAATTAAACTAAGGAAGGTACTTTAAAAGGCGATAACAAAATAGCCAATTAGTCAGTAATCAATGTTCTCGTAAATGGTTTTGGAGACATGGTTATAAAAAAAACAATCTCAATAAAAGCTTTAATTAAAATGATAATCATTATCTAAACAACATCAGTACAGTTAACCGCACATCCAAGATAACAATTCGACATTGAAATGATATTGTTATTATTGAGTTTATTGAAATTGTAGTAGTAAATACTTCCTTCCTTTATCGTGTGGTTAGTGCCAAACCTGGTGTTGAGTGTTTAATGCCACCCATGTATCTCTGGCTTGGCTTTACATGCTGTCAAGAAATATCTCTCTTGCATGCTGGTTTCCTCATAATACAATGTTTTCCTTCACCGGACCAAGTCATAATGTTACAATATGCATCAGAGGTCTTGGTTCGAACGTGAGACTAAACTTACAGCCTAACGGTCACACCACTACGTTTTCATTCAAAGTTAATAAGTGGTTTTTGGACCTTTACAATAAATAAACATGACATTTAAGTGACTCAATCAAAAAAGTCATTTAAAGTCTTTACAGGTAACCTTCGTTTTTATAGACATCTAGTTTAAACACTAACATGCATTTGAATTATTGTAAACCTAAATTAAACTAACAAAATCATGATTACAGCATTGCTTCAGCAGTGAAAACTTTGAAAGCGGCAGTGGAAGTTAAAGATGAAGCTAAGATCACAAATGCAAAGTGTGAACTACTGCAGTCAGCTAAAAGCCCCATTTCAGAATGGTTGGACAACAAGTTTGGGGCCACGGTCACTGATAATGCTATATTTACAGCTTTACCTAGGTATTGGGAAAATGAGTTTCATAAAGACATGAAAGCACTTAATGTAAGTATTTTCAAAAATGAATATTTTATACTAAGACTATTATCATGCTTGTGTGGGTGGCAACTTTTACCAAGGGGTGTAAAATGCCCTCTTTAAGCAATTCATTTCCTGAATTCCCAGCACATCATTTTAATATTAGTAAAATGGTGATACACATTCACATTAGCTCATATTCAATTAATTTCTTTTTGGAATCAAATTGGTTGCAAATATTGCCACGTGAAAAAATAAAGACCACCTTTATTACGACCCGAATGGCGTAGTGGTAGCGAGGCTGCCTTACGTTCTTAGGGTCCTGGGTTCGAATCCCGGTAGGAACAAATGTTTGTGTGATGAGCATGGACATTTATTTCCGAGTCATGGATGTTTATATGCATAATAAGTATGTATTTACAACAAAAAGTATATATGTAGTATATCAACTATCTGGTGTCCACGACACAAGCCTTGCTTAGTGTGGCACTAGATGGCGCTGTGTGTTAATGTCCAGCGATAAAAAAAAATGCTAATGATCACCACATATTATAAAACAAAGTCCTCCACCGCGTCTGTCTGTCTTTCTGTTCGCGATAAACTCAAAAACTACTGCATCGAGGAAGGTTAAAGTATGTAATTTGTACGCGGGCGAAGCCGCGGGTATCAGCTAGTTACTAATAATTCAAACCTTCCTTTTGTTGCAGGTATTACCGCCAGACGTATTAACAAGAGTAAGTGAATATGTACCACAAATAGTAAAGTTCATTGAGAAGATAATAGACAATGGTCTTGCTTATGAATCAAATGGCTCTGTCTACTTCAGTGTGAGCGAGTTTGATAGCAATGACAAGCATTATTATGCCAGATTAGTGCCAGAAGCTTATGGAGACACGAAGTCATTACAGGAAGGAGAAGGTGAATGTTCTATAAATTGTCATTTTATTTTAAACTACTTTTTAGAGCTGTTTTCTAGCAAGTAGAAGATAATGTCATACATAAAGAATCATTCATTCTTATTAATGCATATTGCAACAAAATGTATTGTATTTTATATTTATATCATAATCAAATTGTGCCCTCAATATAAATTAATTATGTGTCTATGAAGCGGCGTCCCACTAGAGCCGCGCGGCTCGTAGGGCCGAGCCTCGTGAGTTTATTAAGTCCACGATTACGAGGTTCGGCCGCGCGGCTCTAGTGTAGACGCCGCTTTAAGGTGGACGCACACCTATCCGCGCCGAAGGAATCGACCGCGCGGAAAGAAACGAATTTTAGAATTACTTGTATGAAATTCTACTAAACCTCGCACACTTATCCGCGTCGAATCGGACGTATAGATGACGTCATACGTATGAGAAAAAAATCTTTCGGCGCGGTCTATTCCTTCGGCGCGGATAAGTGTGCGTCCACCTTTACGCCCTATTTCTGTTTGAATTTTGGCGCGCCAATAATTTTCGTTTCCGAAAACAATGTCAAATTATATGTCGTGCAAACCTAACTTACTTTAGTAAGTCATTTACGACCTGAGGTCTAGCAGGGCATTCATATTGTACTGAATTTCATTATGACCCGCTGGTCAGTAATGTGATTTGAATTTGGAACATAAATCGCATAAGTAGTACGAATATTTACGATAGGTACCTAGCAGGTACATACTAATTCCATGCATTCACCACTAGGAGCACTAGGCTCGGCCTTGCGAGCCTATTGTGCTTTTTTGCAACGCGTCTACATTAGGAGCCGCGCGGCCCGCCTTGCGCTGATGCCACAGACTATATAAAGATATTAGCGGCAGATTCCTTCGAGATGTACGAAGAAGAGGACGTGCTTTTAGCTTCAGCAGCATTTTTAGTAATAAACACCGCGCAAATAAGAAATATGTTTAACAAGAAATATAAAAAGGTTTAAAAAATGTGTTAATCAATAAACAAAACTACTCCGACAGTCCCATAACCGGCGGTCCTGTACAATTCAATTAAAGAAATTGTTTTCTCGTCGGTCCAATTTATTTTGTAGCGAATAAAAACTCAATTTGATGTACTGGCGGGTACTAACTATTACTATACTATCTGTGCTAGCGCACTGACAGGCCTCGCGGCCCGTCCCCACTACACAGAGCCGCGCGGCTTCTTTTGAAGTAGACGGTAGACCGACAACCGTCGGGTTGCGCGAGGCCGGCCGAATCGAGCCTCGCGCACGTCCACACTCACGACGTCGGCCACGCGGCTCTAGTGGGGACGTTCCTTTATGATCTGCACTAAAAAATAAATTGTTCGAGAATCGAACGGGCCACCACGAGATAACTAAAAGAAAAATAGAACATAAATTAAAAAGAGGCGCGAATACTGAAAATTTCTTTGCTTTGTTCATTGTGACACATCAAATTACTTTAAATAAGTCCACTAACAGACTGTAATTGTTATTTTAATAAATACTTTGATTCTAGTACTATTGCTTTTATTGTCTCGTAGATGGTGTGAAAAGTAGAGTATTCACCTCGGGGATAAAGGTGCCTTCGTCTTGGGCGACCTTGATTCCCACGCTGCACTCAGGATTCTTGTCTAAACTCCCTTGTTCCGCTCGGGAGTTAACGCTAGGTTCCTTCGTTTTGCTTAGGATTCAATACGGTGCCCGCCACAGAAGACGCTACTTTATCCCCTTGGTGCATAATCTACTATTAGTATCTACATTGACGAGCTTTTTAGTAACATAGCAACAATAAATAGTACAAATTCTTGTTTTTCCCCTTCAGGTGATCTCACAGATGACACAAGTGAAAAGCGGTCGCCCAACGACTTCGCTCTATGGAAGCGCAGTAAAGCGGGCGAGCCGTCGTGGACGTCCCCATGGGGAGCCGGCCGGCCCGGCTGGCACATCGAGTGCTCGGCCATGGCTTCAGATGTGTTTGGAAACAAGCTGGACATACATACTGGGGGTGTGGACCTTAAGTTCCCTCATCATGATAATGAGCTGGCTCAGAGTGAGGTTTGTTCGTTGTTGATCTGTGCATTTTTAATTCGCTAAGATAGCACGATTGAGAAAATGGCAGCAAGGAATTGTTAAGGCTGATGCTCCAGGGTAGCCCGTGTTTTTTTTTTACGTTTTTTGCAATTTGCAGATCAGGTGTGCATCTGGATTGAGGGCCCATTTTTTAAATCCTTGAGAAACGAAATAAGACTTACAGGGAATTTAATTAAAAATAGTAAAAACTTAACCCTTCGTATCTGGAACGTAGATCTACACAAGACACAATGGCTTTTTAATTGTTTCTATAATTACGGCATACAAGAGAGGTTAAAGCGATAGGTCATGAATTTCTTAAGGCTGGGTTTGCCTGTGAAATCGCTCCACCATGCCATTACACGCTGGATGGTATGCCGTTGTCCGTTTGTGCTGGAAACCAGCAATCTTGGACAATTGTTCGAACAGAGCCGACTCGAACTGATGGCCTCTGTCCGTAACAATGTCGGTCGGACAGCCAAATCGGGCAATCCATCCAGACAGCAATGCCTTAGCTACTGTCTCGGCAGTAATGTCGACGATAGGTACGACCTCTGGCCACCTGGTAAATCGGTCGATTGCCGTCAAACAGTATCTAAAGCCTTGTGAAATTGGGAGCGGGCCCACAAGGTCGATGTGGATAGCGGTGAACCTGGCGCGTGGGAGATGATATGCTCCTAATGGCGCAGATACATGGCGGCTCACTTTAGCCCGCTGACATGCTAGACAAGCTCGTGCCCACTCCCTGCAGTCCTTCCTGATGCCTGGCCAAACAAAGCGCTCTGTCACTAATTTTGCAGTAGCTGAGACGCCTGGATGACTGAGGGTGTGCAAGCTGTCAAATGCTTGCTTCCGCAGCATTTTAGGCACAAACGGTCTGGGAGACGCTGTACTGACGTCGCGCAGTACACGGACGCATGTTCCCCTGGGACCTGCACCTTCTCAAGCACCAATGAAGACTCTTCCTGAAGAAGCTTCTTCAGTTCTGGATCTGAAGCTTGAGAGTCTGCGAGGGTGCTGAGGCTGACCGGCTCCTGTAATTCCTCCACGCGAGATAAGGGGTCGCGGGGGGCGAGATGAAGTGGAGATGACCAGGGGCTCTCCGAGGGTCTGGCAGTTCCATTGGCCAGCATCAGCTGGAACTCCTGCTGAGCTATTTTTAATTTATCCGGCGCTAATCGCCGAAACGAAGAAGATACTGGCGGGCCTGGGGTCGTGCGGACATGGTGTACCGTGTTATGTGTTGTGTTGCGTAGTGATCCGGCAGATCGGTTATAAGTAAATAACAAACAGACACTTAAATTTTTATTAATTTGCATCTTTAGATAATAATATCTTCTTTTTTCGCAGGCTCACTTCGACCAACCGGGCTGGGTGAACTACTTCTTGCACACGGGCCACCTGACGATAGCAGGCTGCAAGATGTCTAAGTCGCTCAAGAACTTCGTCACCATCTCCGAAGCGCTGCGTCGCCACACGGCCAGGCAGCTGAGGATCGGCTTCCTCATGCATGGCTGGAAGGAGACCCTCGATTATTCTGATAACACTATGGATATGGCGATACAGACTGAGAAGCTTTTTAATGTGAGTTACATAGTGACTATGCATTGTATTGACTTTGTTCCTATCTACACTAATATTATAAAGAGGAAAATTTTGTATTTTTAACCGACTTCCAAAAAGGAGGAGGTTCTCTATTCGACTGTATGTATTTTTTTTTTTTTTTTATATGTATGTTACCCGATTACTCGAAGACGCCTAAACCGATTTGAAAAATTCTTTTTTTGTTTGAAAGGGTATACTTCCAAGTTGGTCCCATAGTCGCCAAGTCGGGATCTGATGATGGAATCTTGGCGAAATCGAGGGAACTCTTCAAATTTTATAGGATAACGTACAGCAATTTTTATATTTTCTACAACAAGTGAAGCATTTGCGTTTGATAAGAACCATTCTACCATCAGATCTGATGAGCCAAGAGTCACGGAACTCCATAATGAGACAATGTATCCTAGTCGTGTTTGGGCTTGTTGTAATTGTAACGGTATGCACTTTCCATGTGAACCACTAAAAAGTGAAAATAAAAACTTTTTTGCAAAAAGTAAAACCGACTTCAAAAAGAAAAAGTGAAAAATAACTTTAGCTTCTGAAGTCGGTGACCAAAAAATTAAATCAATCATACAAACGTCACCGACTTCAGAAGCTAAAGTTATTTTTCACTTTTTCTTTTTGAAGTCGGTTTTACTTTTTGCAAAAAAGTTTTTGTGTGTATGTTTAAAATAAATAAACTCAAAAACTACTGTGCCGATTTCAAAAATTCTTTCACCATTGGAAAGCTACATTCACCCTGAGTAACATAGGCTACATTTTATCCCCGTACTCCCACGGGAACGGGTACTACGCGGGTGAAACCGCGTGACGTCCGCTAGTCATAAATTTTCACTGTTTTATAGTAGCAAGTATATCAATGTGTTAATCCCAACTAACGCGAAAGTAAGCCTGTCTTGACGTAAGTACCCTGTACCTAAGTCCTGCCTCCGGCCACGGCTTCTGATTATTTGTGGCACACTGATAGGCCATGGTTTGGTTTAGAGGACCTTGGGTACTTTTTGTCCCGGCAGACAATGCAAAAAAAGTTTTTGTGTTGTATAGCTTTATCCTATAAATCCCTTTTGTCCAAGTTATCTGGAGCTGACTGTCGCGTTAATTTTTGGAATCCTTTCATATTTTCTTGTCTTGTCTCGACTTTATAAAGGATGACGCACGCTAGACCGTGCCGGGTCCGAGCCGACTGTCGGTCGTAGCACAATCCATTATCCTTTGCTCGGTAGCGGCTCGGAAGCGTGAGTGTGTTCATACAAAATTGCACGGTCGACACTCGGCTCGGACCCGACACGGTCTAGCGTGAATCAAGCTTAACTCAATCATATGACTGTTAAATGTCCTCTTGTTGGGCACAGGCCTCTCCATACCTTCCATTGGTGACTCAACAATAAATTGTTGTATTTCAGGAGTTCTTCCTGACCGTGAAGGACGCGTTACGTAGCGGCTACGACGAGGGGTGCGGTGGAGTGTGGGACGCGGAAGAATTGCAGCTGTCCAATAAACTCACTGCAGTCAAGGAACAAGTGCATGCGGCGCTGTGCGGTGAGTAGTATGAACTTATACTACGTGTGCTTAAGGTGGACGGTGGTAGGGGACTTTTTCATGAATTAGTCATTTAATTTTATGCTCTACGTCTAGAGCATAAAAAGCGACTTTATGTCGCCTACGCAAGAAATAAAGACGACTTTTAGAGCATGAGAAGTGAAAACCATCGTATCTGCTTATGATTCCAACATTTTGTCCACAGACAACATCGACACCCGCAGCGCATTAGACTCGCTCCGCGAGCTAGTAGGCGCAGCGCACATCTACCTGCGCAACACGACGCCGCGCAGTGCGCCGCTGCTGGCGGCCGCCGCCAAGTACGTGACGGACATACTGCACGTGTTCGGGGCCGTGGAGGGGCCGCGCGGGGGGATCGGCTTCCCTGTCTCGGATGCGAACAATGTCTGCGTGAGTATAACTTGTAGTGGAGTCAAAGTTCTGGAATACATCATCATCATCCGCCTCTAAGCCTTTTCCCAATTATTTTTTGGGGTCGGCTTCCAGTCTAACCGGATGCAGCTGAATACTAGTATTGAGCGACTGCCTATCTGATCTCCACAACCCAGTTAGTACTGGGTAATACAGACGTTCTGGAATACACTAAGAAAAAAAAAGTTTTTTTTTTTTTTTCTAATACGTGTCATGTTATGACATAACAATAAATTGATGGGAAGTACCTTTTGAGCAAAAAAACCTTCGTTTGGACGCAGTTTTGACATCTTTACATTTTTTTATAAAGTGTTAACATGTTCCCTCCCGGGGAACAGTCTTCAAGCAGCATATCGAAACTGTTTACTACCCCACAGCTAGAAGACACAGTGATGCCATACCTAGAAGCACTGAGCACATTCCGAGGCCGCGTGCGAGACGCCGCCCGCGCCGCCGCCGCGTCCGCCGTGCTGGCGCTCTGCGACCAGCTGCGGGACCACGACCTGCCCGAGCTCGGAGTACGCCTAGAGGATAAACCTGGTAAGTACGGAGGATCTCTTGGCCACTGGATTTGGTAATTACAATACTATCTTGTGTATCCGGGAATCTTTCTTCTGTATGTTTATATTGCTATTTAAAAGTCGTCTTTTGTTGTACTTTTAAACTCAAAACTAGCTGACCCACGCAACTGCGTCACTAAGGAATAAATTTTCCTTGTTTTTGCAACATTTTTCATTTATGCTGTGCTCCTATTGGTCGTAGCGTGATGTTATATAGGGTATATAAATGGACTGTCCTACACAAAAAGACTTCAATTCCAATCAGTAGTTTTTGAGATTAGCGCGTTCAACGAAACACACAAACTCTTCAGCTTTATAATATTCGAATAGATTCCGAAAAAGTACTGTTCCGAAAACATTATGCTCATAGATGGCGCTACATGTCTTTCGGATTGTGATTGAGTTACAAGCAGTGAACAACCTGAATTAATTGTCAAATTACATAAAACGCAAGCGAAACTGCAGGCAAAATGTAGTAGATTATAAATATATTCATTTCAAATACAAAATACAAATACAAAATATTTATTTCCGTAAAACAATATTTCTTACATTAGTTGATGATTGGAGTCTCCTTTTAAGCAAATAATGCCTGTAGTAGGAGACACCGCTCTTCCATAAATTAAGATAATTCTATTTTATTTTCTTAACAATGTAATTTCCTTTGTAGATCGCACTGTAGTCAAACTAGTGAGTAAAGAAGAAATAATTAAGGAGAGAGAAGAGAAGGCCAGACTGGAAGCAGAAAAGCAGAAGAAGAAGCTAGAACTTCTCGAAGCGCAGCGCGCTAAAGAAGAACTGAAGAAGATACCGCCTGGAGAAATGTTCAAGCGGGAGGCCGACAAGTATTCAAAGTTTGATGATAAGGTGATGATAACTTGCATTTTATGAAACCTGTTTATCTACACTTCTACACTAATATTATAAAGAGGAAAACTTTGTTTGTTTGTTTGTTTGGTTGTAATGAATAGGCTTAAAAACTACTGGACCGTTTTTAAAAATTCTTTCACCATTTGAAAGCTACATTATCCACGAGTAACATAGGATATATTTTATCCCCGTACTCCCACGGGAACGGGAACTATGCGGGTGAAACCGCGGGACGTCCGCTAGTTTCTTCATAAATTAGTCCAATATTTTGCTTTGGAGGTATGTTTATGGGTGTAAATCTATTTTAGGTGGACTACTCTACTTCTTGAATTTCTTCTGGTAATTAGTGCACGATACTTAAACAAGTGATTGTGCTCATGATAACAAACAACTTTTACTATGGGACCCAACCTGAAATCGCGAAAAAAAAACAGCTTTTCAGATCTAAATGTACTGAACAGTTGATTTTTTTTTCGTGATTGTTTGAGAAAAGTTGTTTGTTATCATGCATGAACACAATCATGTGTTTAAGTATCGTACACTAATTGGCAATCACCCTATATATGTTACTTTAGTTCTTACGTGGCGGTATAGATGTCGCTACAGTGTACTGTACTGTCAAAGCATTACACGATCTTTGCCCGACTATTGCCCTTTGACATTGTTTAGTTCTCGATACACGTTTGGCATTGTATATGTCTAAGTTACGGTGAACACCAAAATTCCCGACTTACGTTTAAAAAACTGTTTCCGTTTAGCGGGTCGATTACGAAACGGTCGGTTATTGTACTGTTGGTGAACATGGCTCTAAATGCAACAAATTCACTAGCTAAGGGCAGTTAAAACGAAGGTCGCTATGGTAAAAAAAAATTCCAAACATATTTAATTATAATAAATATTAACCAATAAATAGTAATTATCATCTCTCTTAATGGAATAAAAATAACGAAAGCTATTATTGAACTGTATTTCATCAGATAGACTATAATATACCAATATGGCTGGAAATGACTTAGATTCGCTTTTTCTTTTCAATCTTCAGATTACTTGTTACCTAAAAAACTGCGAATTGACAGCTTTTGTAACAAAAAAAAAAACAATTCTTTTGAAAATAGTTATTTGACGATTGAAAACTCTGCATTTAGGCTATAATGACTTGTGATGACTACAGCATAGTACTAAACTCAATATTTTATCAAGGGTCTGCCAACACACGACCACGAAGGCAAGGAACTCAGCAAAGGGCTCGTGAAGAAGCTGCAGAAGCTGCAACAAGCGCAGGAGAAGAAATACAACGAGTATTTAGCATCCGTTAACACTTGCTGACGAATCAATGTTAACATATCAGCTTCGTCTATGGTTGTATAAGGATCTAGTGGCGCGTGGCCAGAACCAGATAGGTTTTTTTAATACAAAATTATGAACAAAATGTCAATTGTCATCAACAAGGCTTTCTGTCAATGTCATTCAAGCGCTAAAAGATCCGTGTACCTCTGTAATCACTAGACTCGTATCATTTTGATGGATCAGTACCCTGGCTTTATTGTGAAACTTCGAACGTTAGAAAGAAAAGCCACACATGTGTGACAGAGAGAGTACTCTACAAATCATTGTGTTTTACTAAATCTCGATGAACTGCACTGGTATTGTATTGTATTTAAAGTACCCGATGTCCCTATAGTGGTCATTTGCTTTATTGCGCAAGTTCACTTATTGGCAATTTTAGTTGTTTTTTCACAACTTCACGTTTAGTGTTGCTGTTTCGTATTCGATAGTACGGGAGCCGGTGTTTAACACATCTTAGCCTCTTTTTATTTTTATCTCTTGAAATGGCAACGCACCTGCAATGGCCGTGGTATTAATTGGTATTGATCATAGACGCTCGTGACCATTCACTATTAGTATGAGAGACACGTTATGTACTCAAAAATGTAAGGACTCGCTCTAAATGTTTCCAGGGCCTAAGTGAACTTTCGTAATAAACCTATCAAATGGACATTGAACATAGTGTTTTATAATAGTATTAAATTAGGTCGATTTTTATAAAGAACACAAATTATTGATGCCTTTGCTGTACATACTTGTTAGGATAAAATACTCTAAATTATAATAATATAAATGAAAGAGAGTTATATGCTATTGATGCGCGAGAGTCTTTAAATTATTTTTTGGTGGTTTTAAATATAAGCGAAACAGGGAATGGTATTTTGCCTTTCATAATTTTATACACAATGTATTATGTTCTAATTTATTTTGATTATTCATGAACGCCATTCTCTCATTACATATGTATCTATCAATTGGAATTACATTCCGATCCTTTAATTTATCGGTATTGATATCTTATCTATATTGATAAATATGTTTTTATTGATTAAATTTTTTACTAACTTGCATTTTTTATCTAGCTTTTCATTAGTTATATTTTTTTTTTGAGTTTGGATAAATAATAGCTCTATAATTTGCTCATTTCTTAAGTCTGTGTTTTTGCGAATTTAGATCATCGTCATATAAATCGGATGATACAAAAACGAAACATGATCGAAACATTCATCCCGATATTTGCTATACGCCTGTTATGCGGCCAGTTAGTTAATTCTTATCGTTAATTAACAAAATAATAGTCGGATGAAGTTTTTGTACTTGCATGAAAGCTTTTGTGAGTCATTTGACTTAGATATTGTATTTTTATTTAAAATATTTATAAAACCGTATTGTTTCATTTGTTTGCGATATGGAAAAGAGTGTAGGAAAGTTCTGAACGCATCCGACCAATCATAACGAATGAAATATTTTGAATGATAAGTCACAACCAAAACGTATACTAATTGGAAAGTCACATTATTTCAGTATTAAGGCTTTTTTATGTTAATACATATCATGCATATTAATTTTCATCATTTAAGTGTACCGTTGCATTTTGTTTGCAATAAAAAGATTACTGATTTCTTGGATATTAATTGTTTTATTTATCCTGCTACCCAGGGTGTTGGGGGGGGGGGGGGTGCCACCCTGCCGCTCACCATTCTGCCTCCCTCTCATATCTCTGCACTCACCACGTCTGCTAATCTGTGTATTTAACAAACGTAACTTGTCTGAAAACAACTGAAACAGACTCTATTGTAGTCTCGTAAGATCGTTATCTCGTGAGTTAACTTTGGTGCTGTAAAAAAATTATTGTCTTCCTTATTATGAACATGGGTGGTCTAGACTAGCTAGTCCGAGAGTTAACCATTCATAAACATCAACTGTCCCATACTTAGACGAACTGATTGCGCCTCATATGCAGCACGAAATCGCTATTTGCATGCTCCTATCCTTTTCTGTCGCTCAGAAGAGTTAATTGCTGGAGCGAGGAACGGAGCCTGTCGAACACATCAACACATGCTGTCGCGTGCGATAGCACTCCATGCTACTAGATGAGGCGCAACCTTAAGGCTGAGGCTACACTAGGCAGCGATTTGCGATGCGACTGGAAGAGCGAAACGAGAAAAACTTGGTATGGCTACATTACAAGCGAGATTCCGGCGTATTTTCTAATAAATTCGCTTCAATTTCGCTATGTTGGTGTAGCCGATGCCGTGATTACAGTAATGTTGTTCCGATCGCATAGATAAATCAAAGATCGCTAGTATAATATTTGATGTACAGTGTAGCCATATACGTGAGCATTCATTTACTTGTTTAAATCGCTCATGTGTCGCAGGTCGCGTCGCGGCCTAATGTAGTCTCAGCCTAAGTCTGCGAGGTCCTACAAACCGTTCAGCAAGCCCATAACAACAGAAGCCAGGCACCAGAAAACTTCTCTCGTGCGTCCGACGGTCAACAACGGAAGTTGCGATTAACACTGTCACTAATATAAAAAAAAGTACACAAACACTTGCACATGGTG